>LR989850.1:4317084-14317084 GCA_905146925.1 Autographa gamma
ACTTATTTACAATGATTTTGATTACCTAACCTACTTTTAAATGTTTATTTACAAAGTACGAGTACTTACACTTAACGGTAGCGGAGTAATTGTTCGAAATGTAAACCACTACGTTCAATGCACAAACGAGCACGTTTTAACTGATTGTCTTTCAGTTTCATTAAAGTGTCTCTGTCACGTCTCACGATATTAAAAGCGTCCACTATCGCACTTATCAAAGAGTCGCGTGTTTGGTGTTCTTCACGATACACCAAGTTCTTGAGCTCAGACTCTACCACAAATAAAAGTCCAAGGGAGTCAAGGCCGGGCTCCTCGGTGGCCAAGGGTGTGGCCCGCCACGAAAAAAAAATGATAAGGATGCAGTCCTTCTGTGTTGAGCACTTTCATCGCACATTCATCACTTGACGTCATCGACGTTCGCGCACAGAACACTAACTAAGCCGTAGGCACAGAGCGCAACATTTGGCGGCATTCTATTGTGTTTCGGCGCTTGCCGCGTGCATGCAAGCTAATTTATACCGTATCACCATGACCGAGAGCTTATTTTGCTCTGAACATTTATTATTGATTCTTTCTTTGTAAGTTTGCCGACAACACGTGGCGGCGGCGTGTGCGTTTCGTGTTACCTACGTTATCTCTAGTGAGTGAACTACTATTGATTACCGCTCTTTCGAGTTTATGAATACTTTTTTAATGATGTGAAAAAAAAAACATTATGTTTTTTAAGTTAAACTTTGTATTTCGATAGTACTACTGATGGGTAATCGTCCTGCCGCGGGAAAACAACGATTCAATTTTCACGGTGTATTAATCGATTGTATGACCGATACAAACTCATTTCGCTTCGGGAAAACAACGACTTGATATTCACCCTGTATTTCCTAAACCTATAGCAGGTTATGAAATAACTTTACACAGTATTTCATAACCCATTGAACGCTGAAAGTAATCAATGAAATAACGCGAAGAATTGAATCATAAGAAGGCTAATTAACGCTGACTCACCGAACGAGAATTTTCTACAACATTGTTAACTACTAAATAAGTAGTTTAGAGTAGGAAACAGGAAAATCTAGAAACTCACTTCGTAAATAATAATTAATATCTAATTCTTCGAGCGGCGGATTTTTTATTTCATGTGCTCTTGATATATTTTTAATGGTATATGTTTAATGTTTTATTAATTAATACATTCAATCTGAACTTCGAAAGCTTTTATACAACATATTTATTTTCATTCCTACAAATTCCTGAAAAGATTCCCTGAGATTTCCTTCCTGAGAACATTCAAAGCATGTGTTTGCTTAAGATTGTAGTCCACTGTTCTACCATTTTGTCACAATTCTAATAAGTAAGTATATCAGCACCTATGCAAACTGCTCTGTACGTTTAAAATAAGTCTTCCTTGTGAATCAGTTTGACGGTAATAAAGAGACCTTATAAGGCTTACCCACTCGAACACTAAACTTATTTAATCAAGGAACTAATTTACAACACAGGTTACAATTACCAAATACAATCGACTATGTTGGTTTTAAATAAGAAGGTTTAATTAAAAAAAAAATGCTCACAACAAAATTCTTTTGTATCTAGCTACGTACACTGGAAAAGAAATATCTAGAATGCTCGTTATTGTAATTAAAGTAGATGGAATTGTTTTTATTGTTTAGTTTAGGAGGTTACAGTACTTAAGGTTGTTTTTTGCTCGTACGTAATACTACTGTTAAAAGTGCAAGATACATGTATGCTCTTTGAGATATTAATGTAAACCTGCTTTTGACACCGGCGAGCCACGCCTTCGGAAACCCGACGCGAAGTAGAATGCACGCAACACAAACAACCTTGACTTGTTAAATATAACGTAAACCTTTATATAACCCGCTAAACACTTCTGTATACGAAAAATTCTTCGCAATAATTATTGTAAAATATGATATAAAGCGGCTAAAATAAGTGTGCAGCCTTGCGAGCGTGCGCAGTAGAAATATACGGATTCACATCGCGGCCGGGTCGACGTGTTCCCCGAGGCCGCTTGCCCAACCGTATCTATTGCTTAACGAATATACACCGTGGTCAATTTAATTGTATTACTTTTCCGTACGTAAGTCTAAGTTAATAGGATTTTTGAGCAATAGATCAATTTAAACCCTTCTATTTTTCTGCATCACTAACTATGTTTAAAGCTATAGTGAAATTCAGTTATATTAATTTATCCTCCATTCTTTTTTCTTGGTTAATTTCATACTTGTAATTGATCTAACACCAAATAAGATGTTGTTTGTCGTACGTGTTGAAAGAGGTCCATTGCCCAATGCATCGAATGTCTTTAATTATATAATCGTCCATATCTTCACATATTCTGTCCGTCATTGATGGTGTGTTAGAAGTTTGTTTGTCATTAATTCGGCCTTTATGATGTTTGACTGTGTGTGACATTGTCGCAGCACTTTGCTTTCACTATCGTCAATTATCGAGGTAGAATTGCGATTGGATATTAGCATTGACAACAGATTCACATACAAGAACATGTTGTGTATCTGACTTTTAGAAATCTTGGATCTATGACACAATATTGTCAAAAAATAATAATCTTGTAGAAGCTAATATGCTTGGTGTACGCACCAAAACATACTTTAAATAATGGAACACCCGTTATTTATACTTAAACACATTTCTCATTGTTAAAATTTAACCTTTTGACGTTAAAGAACTTGACCAAAAGTCAAGCTACTCCGATTATAATTAGTACTAACTTTAGTCCTTTTTCGTGGAACAATTCAAGGAAAGAAACAATTGATGTCGCGGCATTGACATTACAAAATATATACGTGATTGCCACTTTGTTGCCATTAGATTGAAACGCATTGACATACAGTGACCATAATTATGTTGGCTTCAATTTACCCTGATGCATTATTAACTACCTCGACGTAACTCTTTTGTGTAAATACATTGATAGTTAGTCAAGCAAGATCGTCCAACGTGGACCAGTGTGTAAACTTAAAATTTAAAAACTATTTATGATTTTTAATGTTTTCTTTTTAATTGCGCAAAGGTGTCTGTCTGTTCTCTGTTGCATTAGTGTGACCTACTGCGGCTGCTTACTGCGCATTATCGAATCTGTATTCGTGTGTATGTCCACGTCCAACTAGACGGACGTTCAGACATTGTTTATGTTTTTTATCGCCGAACAAGTTTCAAAGTTCATTAGACTTATCGATCAGTATGTGTAGCAAAGCGTGATCAGTGCGTGCATCGGAGAATGAAACGTCGTTTTAACAACCAGTAGTTCTAGGTATCGCTTTGACAGATATCTGCAACCGGTCTTCATGTGAACAGTAAAGTTGTAATGCAACCTCTATTTATGATTGCGTTTTTTTTTATTGAATATTTTGTTCTTCGTTGACAGGTTTAGTTCTTAAAACGTTATCTTATTTTGAATGATTATGGTCCTGGCTGGAAACAATTGAGTCACGTTTTGTGTTCCTATTTATTGAAGTGTTTGTTTTCTCAGTGTTTGATTGACTTTTATTGTTTGATTCTTAACATTTAAACCAACCATTACGAAGATAATTTAATGTTAATAAATGTTTTGTTTACGTTTCGTGACGTTAATTTGCTGTAACAAAATATCGTTTCCTTTCATATAAAACCAATTTACTGCACTTTCAGTGGCTTATTGTTTCATTCATAGTGCATATTAAATTATGCATAAGGGTATTTGTCATGCGCAGTAGATGCCTTGCTTCGGTTAGTGGCTTGGTTTTACATAACCAGAAGTTGCTGTTTTATAAGGCACGTGTAAGATCAGTCTTTATTGATATTGTTTTGTAATACTGTTGCAAGTAGGCTCTTAACACATACTCGTATTCACTGTTAGCAATGAGGTAGAGATAAAGGTGTTCTTTATGAATCAATTTATTATTTTATATATTATGGTGGGAAGTAATTAATAAATAGTTTAAAAATCATTAAATATCAATTTAATTAGTTTGGGATCGGGCTATATCTTTAATGTTTCTTTTCCTCGGCATTTACAAAAATAAGTTAATAATGTATTTAAAACAACTATTCGAAGTTAAACCCTCCATAAAGAAAATTGTCACTGTGGGTTTTCCATTGGTGAAAATCCCTAGTAACAGTAGGGCTTTAGAATTGTACTCGATAAAAGGGCTCACCCCTCGTTACATGCACCTCATTAGTGACAATAGTGGGTGTGTAACCGTAATAAATAATACCTACAACTAGCATGCAGTTATGTTGCCAACTAAACAAAAGAGGATTGTCAGTAATTTTGAAAAGTGAATTTATTATTTCTTTACATTACCGAAATGTAAAGCTATAATAAAAAAGAAACATTTTCAATTTCTATTTTTAAATAGTTTTCTTTTTTATCAGATGATCGTTAGTGTTCTGCCTTCCACGTTTACTTATGTTGGTTCTAAGAAGGCTCTCACTGCGGTCACTTCCTACATTACATTTGTTGCGGAACCTAGTTGCATAATACAAACTATTTTTATACTCGCTCTACTTTTTATCGTGAGCGTCAACTTTTGTTGACAATGGTACTGGTTGGAAATAAAACTGGTCAACCATTAAAAGTAACGAAAGAAAAAAACTAACAATAGACCTAAAAACTGGTCTTAGAGCTATATTTATACCTACATTAAAAATAAAGCAAGAGTGTAACTTAAATTGATTTCCTGTGATTATATAGTTTTGCAGTGCTAAGAAATCAATCAATAAGCCAATCATAGTCCACTGCTGGAAATAGGCCTCTCCTAATTTGCGCCACAACACCCGGTCCTCCGCCTTCCGGATCCAGTCCCCTCCAGCGACCTTTCTCAGGTCATGTGCTAAGAAAAGTGCTAACGAAATCCTTTGGGCAATGACGTACTTGAAACCTGGCTGGAGGCCTTAAGGTCCTTGCCAAGAGCCCGGTGAAGCAGTCAAAGCCTGCGCTCAGGCTAATTGCAAAGATCTCTACCAAAAATATGATTGACGTACATAAAGTCTACAAGAATTTATTCTATATAAAGTAACAAAGATAAAATAATCCCAACAAAGCTAAGACTCCTTTGTGAGAATTACTTGGAAACGTCTTTGTTAAGCATTTAACTATAATAGATCTTATATAAATGGAGCGAGCAGCGTTGGAGATGCGCCAATGTGACCTACAAAACTACTGCATTATTTCTTTCTTTTATTTAATATGGCGAACAGCGAGACTATCCAATTGAATATGATTTTCTCAGAGAACCAATGAATATGTTTAAAATTAATGCTATTCACTGTTTCATTCAGCATTAAACAAAGTCAAACTCAGGATCTAAATGTCAAAATATGTTTTAGTTTTGAAATGGTTTTAATTTTTAACAGCTGCGTTTGACAGTTAATGTTTTGAGAATAGTTCTGCAGGTGGAACACTAAGTATGTTTTAATTAATACTATATTATTTTATTAGTTAAGCTGAACTAATTCTTTATTTACAATTCAATACTTACCTAAATCTAATACATTAGTTAAGCACCATTGTGCTTAACTGATAATGTAGTAATGCAAAATGCTGCACTACCACTTGCACTCTCCAGGACTAGACAGAGAACAGTGACGGAGCCATTGAGGTAGCTACTTTTTGGTTAGGAAGAGGTTGAAAGTGGAATTAATGACACAAAAAAAAACATCCTATCTATTTTTCCGTTATCTCTTTCAGAAATGTTCAGGGTTTGAGGATCAAAGCACAAAATGCATTTTGATGTCTTCAAGGAATATAAGTCTGGCAGCATTGTTAAAGAAATCAATCGTATCTCATCGCACTATTCCGCAAAATTAAAGAAAATCGCATTTTCGTGTTGAGTCTTATTGTAATGCCTAGTTACAGTGGCTCTCCTTTTAGCCTAGTTCTCTCATAATTAAATTAAACGTTAATCCGATACGGAGAGAGAAACTGGAGTATTTCCTGCGGCTTGACCTTTCAGCTATCAGTTATCAAATCAATGTTCAAGAGATGTAGAGTTTGCCAAACTAGTTTCGACAGTAACGTTATTATTATGATACCGTTTATTAACTAGTTCAGCCGACTAGTTAATTAGCTCGGAAGAGCTCGGATATGCAAATATGACGTAATCATCATGATTTCATTACCGAATAACTGGTAGGTATTTATTATGTATTTGAAAAGCTTTCCACTGTTTGTCTTGCGGTTAGGTCTGGGTAACTTAAGAGTAAAAAAAGATATGCGTCCGATCTATTGTTTTTTTTGTGGCAGATATTTTTTGCGAAAGTTTGTTTGGATGTATGAATTGATTTTAATGAAACTTTACAACAATGTAGCATATACATCAGAATTACACATAGGCTATAATTTATGAAGATAGTGTATGAATTGTCATTCGCGCGCGTAAAACCGCGGGGTTCAGCTAGTTATTAGAATAAATTCGTTCTTGCTACGATATTTTGTAGTAAGTGAGTAGTAATTCTTGTACTATAACGTTAAGCTGTAGTAATATATAGGCAATTTGAGCAACATCCTTTGTTATAACTTATAAATAATTATTATAATTTTAATAATCTCCACATCATGTTCTAATAGGATTAACTACAAGTTTTATATCACCATACCAGTTTAATTTACACACATGAAGTAATGTCGAAGATATGTTGCGTATATTGTGTTAAAAAAAATCATTCTTATGGTAAACATAAGGATTCAAATTCAAATTAATTTATTGTAGAACATAGGTAAGTAGGTTTATATTTAGTATGCAAGAATGTGGTAATCATATGACATAACAGGATTCGGCCGTTGTAATGCGGCGTAGTTTTTGCATTTTAATATACTTGCTACATATTATATTATACTCGTAGTACAAAAGTGACAAATGACACACTGATGTATGTTTAAGTCAAAGGGTTTCTTTTCATATTTGAAATTTCAGAGATTATTACACATCATTCAACACTTAGTACAAAAATTACAATAAGTTCTTTAAAAATATGTCGTTAATTTTGTTAGTGTGATATACATATGTGTAACATTTGTGAGTACACGTGACTCGATCGTATGATCGTCGTGTGTGGCGACTTCGCCTGTGGCACCACCAAGTCTTGTATGTTCAACCGGTTTGTACGTCGAACCTTTGCGTGATTTAAAGGGCAAATTGTAATATATAAATACAACCTTCTAAACATCAAAATATAATTAATTACAGGCTATTAATAGTTATTTAATTAAAATTCAATATGAATATAAAGTCATTATTGTAATGAATTTATTAGAGGCTCTCATTGAAAGGTAATTCCGTTTAATATTTTCCGTTTTACAAAAATATTCTTCGACCGATTTTATGTGGGTTTTAGGTGAAATTAACGTAATCCACCTATGACTAATAAGTTAATAAAAGAAATAGCTTTTAATTTACCAAAAAAGCAACCAATGGAAATTAGGCCACTATTACAAGATGAAATATATCCATCTTGTCTTGCAGTCATTCAAATGAATGACAGAATATAGACCACAGACTAAAAAACAACGGTAATTTGAATGAAACCGAATAGCGAACGTCGCGATGTTACTGGCTGAATCATTACATAGAAAAAAAAACCGTTAGATAAGGTTTGCGGGCGTAACAATCGCAAATCGTATCGAGGTCGAATTTTTTGCTAAAACATCTGACAGCAATACATTTTAATGTACCTAGTTGCAGATTGTAGATCATTATCTAAAATAGTTTTGAGGATCCACCCATGCGATTAAGATTGCTCGAGATTCATCTTTAGAGTCAGAAATTGAGGCTTCTAGCTTGCAATGGTACATACTTACTTATTAAAACTCCGCTTATTTTTTTAACTACATGTACCGGTATCATTTTCTAAAATAACGATGGAATTGCATTTTAACATGTGCTTCACAAATGTTGTGCGAAAAAGAGCATGTCATAAAGCTACTGAGGTCATTTAAAAAAAAAACTTGTCTATGAAAAAAGATCAGTATCTGTTATTTTATGGACACTTGTGATCTTGTCTTAGTAAATGCGTCAGCTCTTTTGAGTTTTTTAATAGCACAAATATTAAAACCTCTTTACGATAGCATTGTCATATTGTCATCATGACACCTCATAACTGCCCACAAAATATTAATAAATAAAGGCTTGAAATATATTTACATAAAATTATGTTCATCAATAAATAGCTTCTCCTTCTTTGTTCCGGAAATAACTAAAATACTTGTAGAAATAAAACTAAAAGGAATCGATCTAATACTTTGTAGATGAACAACGATTCATTTAAAAAAATATAGTTTTGATGTTGAGATGTTGTAGTTGAATTCCAGATTATTTTAATTCAGCTGAATGTTCCATGGTGCGTTTGCGTTTTATCATAATTTTATACAGCATCCCTTGTCAAACCGGTGTTGAGACGGGAAGCCTATAATAAGGCTTTGTGCTTTTTATAATATCCTGACTGTAGGATCTTCAATAAAATTGTTCCTGGATTAAGGAATACATACAGTCCTCCTAAATGTGAGCAAAATAAATGCCTTGACTACTTTTAAGCATATTTTTTATACATTAAATAATGGTGTGGGTGTGTAAATAGTTCTATAGAGCGTCAGTCGGTCCTTTTTATAAATCTTATTTCATCATCTTAGTAAACGTCACGATGACTACACAAATGAATCTCGTTAGTTATATTCATTTTGTTTTTTTTAGTTTCGGTAGATTAGTTTCGTGAAGGTACTTTTTATTTGACTTAATTATTGCTGAGATATGATGATAAGATTGTGATTTGAATGACGTAGAATGAAGGTGACGTAGCATAGGTACAAATACGAGTACATACGTACTGGTTTTTGTTTTTGTTTTATGCTCGATTTCTTATTGATTTGAAGATTATCATTATCATAAAGCTTTTCTCTTTGTTTTGTCTATATGGTATAAATTAAAGATTACTTAACATTGAGCCTGACTTAAAATTACGTTTTGCTCCCTTTTTACATCGTTAGATAACAAGTGATTTGTAATGAGGTAATACTCCCAACTGTTTTTATTTACATAATGCCAAAATCTACTATACATCAAAGTAATAGCCTTTAAAAGTAAATGTAACGTAAACGCCGATACAATGGTCGTAACAAAGTTTTGTGAGCAATAAACATTTCAATTCAAATTGCGATTATGCATATATCGCAATATTAAATTGAAATCTTTGAATCTAGGTATATGTTGTTTTATATTACGAGTTGCCTTAGGCTATTTGCTTGTTTATTATATTCAAATTTATTTTGTTTGCTTGTCGTGGATTTTTTTCACAAAATCTTATGTAGCTGAGTCAAGTCTCAGTAAGATACAGACCTACTCAAAAGAAATCTCCCCCTTTAAATAGAACGTGCGAAAATGTATGGAGACCTGCCTAGAACCCATTAACAACAGTCACTGTGCTATAAATCATTAAAAGGTTTTTTTTTGTGTCAGACGGATAGTACCAAATCACTGTGTGAAAAAGTTATTGGACAATATATCGCATGCTGTTACTGGTTCCTAGACAGGAATGCCCTTTGTCCTTTCAATAATTACAATATATAAGATAGCATAATTTCTAGTAGCAAAACTGACAGTCGACTAATCATCTACTAATGAGAATTTTTTGTTTGATAGATTTTGCATATTCAAGGCTGCATGCTTTTTGCCATGAGGAAGCACTTAAATGACCTTAACTCTTGCTAATTTTGCCAAAATTAATGACAGCAATGTCATTATGACAATACCAATTTGTTTTGCAAATTGGTGAACTCCCGACAAACAGAAACCTTCGGAATTTGACAAATTTGGTTATTTTTATAACTCTATTATTTTATTAGGAATTATTTATTTTTGTTACGGTAGCTTGATTGACAGCTTGGCTATGTTAGGTCACCGATTCAAGGTTTACGCCATTATGTTGCATTTTGTATCATGTTCTTTGATACTAAAACATTTGATTACATGCAGGCAAATCTATTTTCAGACGTTAAGCCTACATGATCACAAATCAGCACTAAAAATCCCAAGCATTTACACCGGCAGACTGACAAAAACAGGACATTGCCACCAGCTAGCTTACTATCTCCTGAATCAGAACTGTTGCCTTCGTATAAGCGAGACGCTGCTACGTGCATTGTATCGCGCCGTCTCTCTTCTACATCATCATCAGTTCTGCTGCTCTTGCTCCTGAGTTCATGGTACAGATATGGCTAAGACCGCTCTGATACTTTTCTGTTCCTTAAAGTTTTACTGCAGACCAACCGGATAGGAATTTGCAATCTATCGTAGGCAGACCTAATAAAATGACACAAAACTTAAGGAAAATATTAATCTAATCGTTGTGATTACCAAAAAGTATTATCGCCAAAATTATCAGTATTACGAAACGTATTTACAAAATAAATGTTATTACAGTTAGCGTGATAATTTTACTGATAACAGGTAACTTGTCTATATGTTGTTAGATTAAATGATTATTTATAGCTTATCTAATGACTCAAAGATTATGAATCATTTGCAATTTAGGCGTCTTAGTGGGTTTTATCTTAAAGAGGTCTGTTGTTTTCTGTACAAGGAAAATGAGCAATAATATTAGTCTTTACATGTGTTTTAAAATAGAATAATTATCTACTTAACAAGTACTTGCATGTTGTCCAAATATTAGCGTTGCTATATTTATTTTGTTATTTACTTTGTTGTTTCCTTATATGAGTTGTATATTAGAAATAGAAGCCGCATTCAAGGTTGATGATAAGTTCTAAATTCCTAAATCTAAACTAGGTCCTAAACGACCTGAAACCAAAATATTGAATATATTATATGTGAAATAATAGTCCTAAATCTCTGTTCGTATTCGATGGTTTTGCGTAATGTATTATCGAAAAATACAGAGGGAGTCGAATTGAGACACTTTCTACTTTTTGTAAATCATTTAAATGGAATAGAAAGATTTAGATCAAATCAAGCGCAGGCGAGGACATGTTTGATTTGATGGTGTTTTAAAAGGTATGGTGTCAGAGTTATTAGAAACCTAATGTGTACTAGAAACCTTGAATTTCATGACCACAAAAACACAGGCCTTGTATCCATAGAGAATATATGGTAGATTGTTGAGACCTCTATTTCCAAATTAAGAATAATTAAAAACAAAGCAATTATGTTTTTTTTTTCGGGATCGAAAGACAGAGGTTGCAGATAATTCACATTACCTACTTCTTACATGACTGTTTATACAAAATAAAATTTTATGCTGTCCAAAATCCATAGTCCAACAATGTTTTGTAAATAATGATATCGCATTTTATTCAATGTAGGCAAAATATTATTATTTAACCGAAACAGCAAAAAGTTTTTAGTATACTTACAGTTACGTATTTTGTAGGATTTACGTAATTTAAAACCCAAAGCCTTTATTTTCTGTCCTTTCTTATTGCCGAAAATAATGCTGGAAAATAGGAGAGAGTTAATTAAAACAAATACCCAGCCAAAGATACATAGAATCTAAAGAGGGTAGGGTAGGTCTCAAACCTAATTGTTTGTCTTCAAATATAACAATCTTTTTCATCTGATATTATCGATATTGAACTACCAACGCGCCTACTGTTGAATAATATAATCTAAGTTACCTATGAGGCTATGACTGTCATCTTGTAACAACAATTATCTACGTACGATCGTAATGCGATTTGTTACGTCATACCTATGTATATCTACTACACGTGGATATAAAGCAATACCGATTACTATATACACTTTACATGATTGCGATGTTAAGGTAAACGAAAATTATGATAGATACGTGTTTTGTTTTTCCTCATTACGAGGTAGGCAATTGTTTTTCCTTAGGCGCGGGCTAGACAGAAGAGACGTAAGACGCAGACGGGGAGCGGACATTTGTCTCTTTCATACAAATGTATAGAAGCGTCGCGCCCGCGCCCCGTCTCTTCTGTATGTTTTGCGTCGTGACGCTTCTATACATTTTGTATGAAATGGACGCGGTGGAGACAAATGTCCACGCCCCGTCTGCGTCTTACGTCTCTTCTGTCTGCGCCTTAGCCTTTGTAATATTGTTGGTCGATTTTAAGGCATGTCTTCTTCATATTAGTCATACTATGTTATCATAATAATATATCGATTGTTCCGATCCTATCTCGTTTTGTTTAGAGTGTACGTTCTATCTTTATCTTTACGGAAACTGCTGATAAATTATATCAAAAAGTATTAGTCATATACTTTATGTGTAATGCCTATTTCGTGTTATATTTTTTCATAGTATGCTAAGGTCAATCCTTATCTGTCTTTACTATAAATACGCAGAATTTATAATTCTCATTTATAATGAGACTGATCTTTCATCTTTGGTTGTAAAATTTGGAGCGCATTGCATCATAAATATTATTTCCACTTTAGTTCGATATCTTGATAATAATATGCTCATGGAACTCACGCTTTTATTACGTGAAGACATTGCTTGACCCGTTAAATTTCGTGGCCTATTGAAGTTAATAGTTAATTAAGCAATTACAACTAATGAGCGGAATATTTCGTCGTAAAGAATGTTCAGTTCGATATCAAATAATGAGATTCAATAAAAACCTCGTAAATCTGAGGCTTGAGGCAATAAATACTGAAAGTCATGTAACGAGGTAAGCAATCCATCATCAGGTTGTTTGGCATTTGAATATTAAATTAATACGCCAAATAAACTTTGAGTAGTACCGTGTCTGCCTGCCTGCCTACCTATGGAGTTTCTTGCCTGTTCTTCTCCATAGGAATGACACTTTGGAACCTCAAATCAATCAATCAATCAGCCAATCATAGTCCACTGCTGGACATAGGCCTCTCCCAATTTACGCCACAGCACCCGGTCCTCCGCCTTCCGCATCCAGTCCCCTCCAGCGACCTTTCTCAGGTCATCGGTCCACCTGGCGGGCGGGCGTCCTACCTTACGGTTGCCGAGCCGCGGTCTCCATTCTAGGACTCGTCTGCTCCAACGGCTATCGGTCCTTCGACAGACATGGCCAGCCCATTGCCACTTCAGCAAGCTAATTCTACGAGCTATGTCGGTTACCTTGGTTCTTTGTCGGATGACCTCATTTCGAATTTTATCCTTCAAAGAGACTCCGAGCATAGCTCGCTCCATAGCCCGCTGTGCAACTTTAAATTTGTGGACTAGTCCAACCGTTAATGTCCACGTTTCGGCACCGTAAG
This sequence comes from Autographa gamma, assembly GCA_905146925.1. Classification (NCBI taxonomy): domain Eukaryota; kingdom Metazoa; phylum Arthropoda; class Insecta; order Lepidoptera; family Noctuidae; genus Autographa; species Autographa gamma. The sequence goes on from LR989850.1 coordinate 4,330,317, forward strand.
TCATAACAGGTAGGACGCACTGGTTGTACACTTTGGTCTTCAGGCATTGCGGTATAGGCGAAGAAAAGACTCGACGAAGTTTGCTAAACGCTGCCCAGCCCAACTGAATTCTCCGATCGATTTCCCGCTCGAAGTTGTTTCTACCAAGCTTGATGACCTGCCCTAGGTAGATATACTCTTGAACAACTTCGAGCAACGATCCTTCGACATATATCGGTCTCGGCCTGATATGTTCATTGAACATGATCTTTGTTTTATCCAAGTTCATGCCAAGACCGACCAGTCGTGAAGCTTCATTTAGGCCATGCAGCATCTCGCTTAGCTGGTCCAGCGACTCTGCTACTATGACGATGTCATCGGCAAATCGAAGGTGCGAGATGTGCTCACCGTTCACATTTATACCCCGTCCTTTGGAACCTGCTGAAATATTATGATTTTGATACTGCCAAAAATTTATTTATTTAAATTTTATTGGAAGAGAGCCTAGCTGCCTCATAAGAGAATTGCTGCGTTCTATGTACATTTTCAAGTGCATATAAATAATATTTTTTGATAAATAAATCAGAGTTACTTGACTTCCTTTCTCACACACAGACCTTTTTACTACAGGAACTTTACTTACACATTAAAAAAAACATGGCGAATACAAACAGCCTGATCCTAAATTAACGAATGTTCATAAACGACAGCATGCGTTCAGCAGTTCAATAGTTCGTTCGCTGTCTCTAAAACCCATCAAACATGGTGTCGGTGCACGGAAGCCATTCGCACCTCCCCCACGGTCATCACCACTATTGTAAACCACGAAAAAAGCTAGCAAAGTATGTGACCGTGACAGATTCTGGCAGCGCGTGCCAATAGCCGATTTAAATGTTGCGTAGGCTTTTATGGGCTCCTTCAAAGGATATTAAATATCGGTTCCGCGTTCACAGTTAAAGGAAAACGGAAAGTACGGGGAAATGAAGTCACTGCCTATCTGATTGGTTGGTCTATGATGCGTTAGGCTTTTGTTTCAGGGAAAACTACCTGGGGCCCAAGTCATAGTTACAACAGTAAAACGTCAAAATTGGCCATTGGGACGGCCAATTTTGAAATTTTGACATTTATGAGAATTTGAGAATGTCAATTATCCTAAAATGGACCTAATGACGCCACCCATTCAGATGATTGCAGCAATTGTCAATAGCAGACTTGCCCCTGGAAGTGTCGCACAGTTATGGTATAATTTTGTTGCTTCTGTAATTTATTTTGTTACTAATTTTGAATGTACATAGCGTAGCATATACGACATCTAGAAAAGTATGATTACTGATCTTTCAAAAGATTATGGTTATTAGTCATACATTGCAAATCGACTTATCTTTTTAAGGAAATGATTCATGTCAAATTGTATTTATACTTACTTCGGTCTGTCTTAGATATTAAAAAAGTAGAGACGTGTTATTAATTATCAAAGAATTAATCTACTGCAATAATCTGTCAAACAGAAAGTTATAATAAATTACCTTTGATATTAACTAAACCTGCACAAGTATAAAACTTCAACAAAACTCCTTATAATGACTTTTAGTTATAATTATGTACTCAACGAGGTTGCATTTGAAACTATAGAGTGAGCCTATCAGAGTTTAAACCGTAAGCACTAGTCTGAACAAGTGTTGTCGTGAATTATGTGTGAAGATGGAGCTTGCCGTTTTAAAAAATCTATCTAAAACACTAATATTATCCTAACAATGTCAAAACCATCGATATTTTCTTATATAAGTTTCTCGTTGCGCGAAAATTAACTTAAATGAAAATTAAATGTACTGGGATCAGACTAAAAACTGCTCTCGCTTGGCACAAGGGGAACCTAGCGATAGTAGCAGTCTATGCATATTATTATCATACGTCGATGTATGTACTGAACAGTTTTACGAACCTTCAAATATGAAAACTAGTTGTCAGAAAGTTCAAGTTTGGCGGTGTGCACTGCGCATGCGTGGTCAGTGTGGTGCGCTGTGCGTGCATTACGCAACACTATGCCCGCGAATATGTACTGTTTGTGTTAGTTTTATGTACAAGAGTTGGTTTTACTAGTAGGATATTAAGTTAATGGATATAAAACTGCATAAATAAAATATATCATTTATTCTAGTAATTAAGATTTTTTAATTTTAACACTAATTTTACATTTAATTGACGGTATTTCTTGTATTATATAATGTCTAGTGTACCTAATAATTTGCATGCAAATATGTTAACTTTGTGGAGTTATTGAATAAACAGGGATACATAAAAAAATATTTAAAAAAATAGTATGCATCATGAATGTAGAGACGGGTAGAGCCGACTCTAATTACTATCTAGGAGCAACTTTAGAACCATAGATATAATAAAGGATATTAGAACGATTAATAATTTTGTAAAATTAAATTGTACACCTATACTGTATACAGAGTTTAAAATACTTTTCTCACGAATAAATTTTACAGGTAAATTTTACACCTAATAGAACGTGTAAATCGAAGTGATCTTTTGGTAGAGATCTTTGCAGTTATCCTGAGCGCAGGCTTTGACTGCTTCACCAGACTTTTGTGATCGAAGTGTATCCCATACTTTAGTACCCTGTAATAGAAATATAAGACCACACACTTTCATAGTGTATACTCTTACAAACGATAAGTTTAACAATACACAATCAACGGGGAGTAACATTACAGCTAATATATAACAGCAATTATGAAACGTTGCCATAGCAACGCGATAACAACCTCAGTCAGCTGAGAGCAGAATCAAGGGCGAGTTATCAAACTTCAGATGAAACGAATGTTATGCAACTCTTGTAAACATTTACAGTTTAAAGTTCATTTATCTGTCGCCATTGATAATATGTCGGTAGCTGAAATCTGAATGGATTTAATAAATATTTATTCACTATATTTTTGATTGGATTACAAGACTTTACAAGACTTTTGCATCTCGTAAACAGTTATAATTCATTAAACCATTATTAATGTGTGACCTTAGAGTGTGTGAATTTAGAGAGACCTATTCTTCTTCTTCTTCTCGAGTCAATGATTTGAGACCTATTGATATCTCTAAATTGCAAGAGACATAATGGTAGGCACACTGTGGGTTGAACCACTCCTTTGATAAGAAGTGGTTCACAGCCCTAAGCAAAGATAAATGGAAGGAGTGTAGAGAGGCCTTTGCCCTGCAGTTACAAAAAAGGCTAGGAAAAGAAAAGATTTTCAAATGTAACTCAACAAAATTTTTCATTTTATAATTTTTTACGCTTAAGTTTACGATAAGCGACTATATATCTGCAGTTAGCAATTACAACGGAATGAAATATATTATCTAATATTAGTAAACAGTTATTGAATACAATGAATCCTAAATTTGCTTGCACTATCTACATAATAAATGTAATCATATCTGTTACACTGCATCTTTATTGGTTGTGTAACTTGACTCGTTAACAAATTCTTTCCGTTTTTAAAGAAATTTAACTGGGTAAATGTTATCTAATTAATAACTAGCTAATATAAAATAAATTGTATTAAATAAAAAATGTAGAGGTACGCTCTATCTACTCCTAATTTCTCTGTTTATTTTGACTATTCTTTTGTTCATAATGAACCTAGCAGAACTAAGACCCATCTGATTAAAACAACCTCCTTGTTGCTTACTGCTTATTTATTTATCTGTTTACTCCTCCAGTTAAATAGCGTAATTATAATAAGAGTAATATAGCTATAGACTTCTAACACGGTTCGCATTAACAATTTGCAAATCAATTCACATAGCGGCGCGGTGATTAATTTCCTATAAACAATCCGATCGAGCTACGTGGCTCGTGTCGATAATTGTTCGATAACAACGATATTGTCATAGACAAAATTACACGTGTTATGAGCAAGTTTACTTATGCCAACATTGCCAACAAATATGATTCATAGGAACAAACCTTTTAATCATGTACATCTCGATCTTGTTTTCTGATCGCTGTAAAACGAGTTTCTTAATTACACAACAAAGGTTTTGTGTGGAAAAGTTGACAATCATACTCCTTTGTTATATTATTAGAACTGGGAACAAGATTAATCGGAACAAGAAATCGCTGAACACATTTCAATGTATAGTAACATTATAGAACGGGGATTAGCGCGTACATGCATAAATACCTTTAGGGTTTGACGTTTCGACCGGGTTACACCGGCCGTGGTCGCAAGCAGACTCTTCTTCTTCGTCTTCGTCTGCTTGCGACCACGGCCGGTGTAACCCGGTATAAACACACAGCGCGATAGTTTAAAAGTTAACATTTCAATGTAGTTTAAAATGCTCTCTCAGTAGCCACAGTCAGGACACCAAGAAGAATAAGTGATTATTATCATATTTAGATAGAGAAGTAATACTAATGTACCCACAATTCGGTACTTTCCAAGTCTACGCAGAACAAAAATCTTTCCAGTACGAATTTGTTTCACTCACAATTATCGCAAATCAGTTCACGCATAACCGCATAATACATATGATATTACATTTTCAATACAAAGAAGGGTGTTTATGTACAAGAAAACTGTGTAAGCAACAATCACTGAAGTCAACTGTGAGAAAAAGGACAATAGTTATCTTTAACTACATAGGAATTATCATTAATATGCAGCCATGAACCCGATGCACTAGACTTGGTGGCATGTGTTTAATGGCTGTTCGTGGAATTAAACATTATTTATTGTTTTTATAATTCTTTGTTTATTGTGTAAAGCAACAGTTCTTTATGATGTCTTTTTCTAGGGAGGCGAGTATTTTGGTCCAACGCATAAGACACAGTTTCCTAATAGTACTTCCAGTACCTACTAGCATAGTTGCAGTATTAAAAACAGTAGAACTCCTTTGGCACTATGGCTAGTATACAAAAATAATACTTATCTACCTTAAGGCTCATAATTTCCTCGCTAGATTTTTTTTCCGGAGATTTTTTTTTAATTTGACAAATCAAAATCTCTCAGACGTAATATATCTGTTGATTAAAATATTAACGTTAATATAATTTAGTTATTCAAATGTGAATTTCCTTCTTCAAACGTCATTGGAGGTTAATAGCATTAAAATAGGCCTTTCTATGCCTTAGTATTTCTATGTGAAAGGTTTCTCTTTATCATGATGACAAGGGACATAAGTTAGTGAAAGTTGCTTGATGCTAGTATTAAAGGAAAGTAAGCCTGATATATATACTTACCATCTAATGCCTTCTAGGTTCCGTACCGATTCGATTTGAGAGAGATTTGTGATCACCTTAACCTCGTCAACTTTCAATTTCGTTTTAAAACGACTTTCGAACGTAATCGATTTTGCTGAAATGTCAAACTCATATAAATATAGCTTCAAAAACTTTACATCAATAAGTAAAATTAATTTGCTACCGGTATATCGTGTTAACATTCATCGTTTGAATAAAAGTTAATGTCAATGCCAAAACTTTTGCAATATAGCGGTACCTATATGAAATATCTTAACCAAGTATGTAATTAAATTATATTAACTCCTGAGCACTGATATTCACTAGGATAGTAAACAATTGTGTAATACAAGGAAATTTATCCTAAGGGTTTTAGAATCTGTACAAGAAACTACTAACACACATTCAGCGCGTGGGAAATCATAAATTGTTGTCTCCGCTATGGTCAATTGACTTTACATCTAAGATTTTTGCCACTTTAGGTATTCCACTTACTTCTGCCCTTTCAGTTTTATATCTTTAATAAATCATAAGCTTTAATTTTAAAAAACCTAGCGGAGTTGCTGTCACACTCGATTGAAAAACCACAGTTCCAAAAACGAAACAATTAAACACCAATTTTCTTTTAAAAACAAAAGAATTAAGTTAAACCCAAGAGAAATGTTCTAAAAGATGACTAACTTTATTTCGTACCAGTAATAAGAAACTCCCAACGTCAACGACTATTAAATTAATCGTCGACATCAATCGACATGTTTTAGGGTTTACGACCCAAGGGCCATGACCGCCGCGGATATTGTCCTGATTAAATCAGTCTGCTCAGTAATTTATTTCCTGTCTGTACTTTGACTATTATTGACTAATAAATAACGTATTAATATCGTTTTAACGTCTATTTATTTTATGACTATTTCTATTTATATCTAAATAAGATTGGTGTCAAACAGAGCTTTTGAAAAACTTTTTGTTGTTACCTATGTGTGAGAGAGTAGCAATTAAAAAGAGGGTTATGTCCTATTGTGGGATAACAAGGACTGTATATTATGACGATGATGGTATCTGTTTTGTGCGAAAATGTTACAGTTTGGCACAAAATACTCTAAGCTGTCTGCTTAGTCTGTTTTATTAGTCAACCCAATACAATATTATCTACATACCTGTGCCTGATAGCTAAAAGAATAGGAACTTCTTCGAACAAAGAATGTCGGCAGAATGTAAATCCGCAATGATATACGGCATAGTATTTGCCACCTACAACTTCATGCATTTTCATTATATTTAAATATAAAATATTGCAGTAAGTGTCACAGGTTCACGTCTATTGTATGTAAATGACAACATAAAAAGTTTACAAGAACAACTTTATTTTCATGTTTTATTTTATTATTGTACCAACATCAACAAAGTTTCGAAATTATTGGCTATTTTTAGTACAAAGAGAGAAGTGTTTACAAAATTAAAATATTCAAGTAGGTACAAAGTATTATAATTAAGTATTTATAATACACACTATTTGAAATGAATAAAACCATTCAGTTTTTATACAAGAAATTATAAATCAAATACTTATGTTTTAGCAGTCATTAAGTACTTGTATGATTTCAGACTTCATTTGACTTGCAGATATTTAAAATAATCTGTGTTTAATATTCATTTCCCAACCCATCTATTTTTAAAATCTCTATATATATTTCTTCGGTTGGGTAATTAAACAGTTAAATTAAGTAATATTTAATTTAATACCTTTATATAACTAACTTATTGCGAAATAAGACAACGACTTTATTCTAGAGAGCAAAGATCTTTATAATCCTTTGTATGTCCTTAGTAGAGTTTATTCAGCGTTAAGATATGACGTTGTTTATCCATATATCTTTGATGTTTCTATAAAACACTAAATCTATATGATGCTCAAATACCGTTTAGTTACCAAAACTTTTCGTATAGGTAATATATAAAAAGAGTATTCACAGTCTCTTGGACGAAAATATTAAGAGAGCATTTAGAAAGAACTTCAACTTACTTCAACTACCCAAAAAACTTTATGTAAAACTCTGTCCATAATAACAATAATTTCAACTGATATTGTTTTCTTTGTCCGCATTGTATTATAATTTACTAGCGGCCCGCCCCGGCTTTGCTCGGGTGCAACGCTGATACCTAATATACTACACAATCATAAAGTTCTGTAGGGCGAAGCACAGTCTTGGACGGACGCACTATTTGGTATAAACACGACCCCAGGCCCCCGCGCGGCCTAACGGCCGGTACCTCCGCAACCGCTATGTCCCTGCATTTTAAAACTGTAATATCTTCGAAAATATCCATTTAAATTACATGCTGTAAACGGCAATATTGATCTATATTACATGCACAATTTATTAAAGGTACTTAATTGGATAAGGATTAATACTGTATTGCTTAAAATCGCTTTTTCGTAAATAAGTAATAAATAAACGATAAAAAATGGTTATTGTGGGTTATCCTCAAGAGATAGACATATGCCATCGCGGACTTTTTTGTAGACCTTTTTAAGGTGAACAATACTGTAGTACATTATTTTGTTCCGTCTAGTAGGGTTTAGCCAGCGTTTGCAATTAAAGCGCAAAAAATGTGTTTATTTACGACCTTGCATTAAAAATCTCCAAAATTATCCGTGTTTCTCTACTATATTATGCATGTTTTATACATATAAACCTTCCTCTTGAATTACTCTATCTATTAAAAAAAACCGCATCAAAATCCGTTGTGTAGTTTTAAAGATCTAAGCATACATAGGGACAGACAGCGGAAAGCGACTTTGTTTTATACTATGTAGTGATAGTGATAGTGATGATATCGACTGCAACACTCAGTGCAGTCTGAATGGCGAATGGCGCGAGGCGTGGAAATTTTCCTCGCCTCCCGAGCTTTTGCTCTTTATTTACAAGCGAAGCGCCGCGACGCATAAAATGACGTCAAAGTACATTATGCATGCAGATTTATGCACTCAACTGTCTACAAGATTTTCCACATTGTTTTTGAACTTTAATCTAAAGAAACAGCGTCGGTGAACTCAAGAAAGGTAATCGATAAACCTAGCCTAGTTATACACAAAATATTAAAAACTACGCTCATTTTCATGCGACATGTTAAATTTACTCTTAAGCATCTTCATTTTCCTTATTTTTCTCACAAAGGATTTTTTAATTAGACAAGACCAGCTATATATTTTATCATTTAAACAAAAGTGCAACTACTTAGCAGGTCGTACTATTCAAGCTGTTAATTACAGTCTTATTCTTAGTACTTTACTGCTGCGAGTTGGCTTACTCACATCAATAATATAAAAACCCTTGTTATCATTAATCGCTGAGTGCGGTAAGAGGATAAATCAATCTATGTATTGCCTTCTATAGATTGACTTCGGTACCTACCTACTTTTTTGCGTAGCTAAATTATTATTAACATAAATATACACAATAAACTAAGTAGGTAGCTACCTATTATTTAATTTTCCGTTGTTATGTTATTGTAATTTCTCGATTGATGATAGATATTAAACACCTTTGTAGAACTTACTAACTTAACTTTTGACTGCCTCGTTGGCCTAGTGGTGCTAAGTGCGACTGCTACGCTAGAGGTCTTGGGTTCGATTCCCGAGTCGACCAAGGTGTTATTGGGTTTTTCTATGAAATTCTCAGTAGCAGGTCGGAGTTTGGATTTGTGCCCGGTTAGTGGCAATAGGCTCGCCCCCTATTACATGGGACCTAAACATATCGGCGAACTGTGGGTGTCAATGGTACACATCTGGCTACCCCTTCGGGGATACAGGCGTGATGATATGTATGATTTATGTTTTTGTAGAACTTAGAACTAACTGCGATATATTTATAGGTTTTTTTTTGTGTAGCTTAATAATTCTCCAAACAACACATCAATATATTTGTTAATTTTCCACTACTTAATTTAAGTGTGATTGTCAATAGATAGTTCATTAGACCTTTGTAATGGAATATTTGACTAATTGTGTACTCGCGACGAAAAATCACGGTTTCATGATTTTCATCAGATGTATCGTCAATGTCAAAAGAGATAATGCAACATATGATTTTAAGAATGATGACTAGGTGTAATATTTTTTTCCAAATCGTCTTACTAGTAATACTGTTTCATCACATTGTAACATAGTGATCATATATATGTACATTCTTGGTCTGAAGTGAAATTAGTTTGTGTACAATTTGGTTGTTTTGAAACCAAAACTTGGCTAAAGTTATGACATTTGATAAGATCGCGTATTGTAATGTTACGCCAATGTAAGTTAAGATTTAACTGTTTATTGCTAAGTGGGTTATGTAGAAATCTCAGACTACTTACTAAAGACCCATTAAAGTTTACAACCGAAGAGGTGTAAGCGCAATCGACGGTACTTATAGCTAAAGTTAGTTATTCTGTGTTAATTCAGGTTCAGTGCCGGGTTATAAACTATTCGTGTTTAGAATTTCATTAAACTTCATTAAGTAAATAATTATAATGACTTGTTTTATTATTTATACCTTGTTAGAGGCACTTTATCTTTTCGATGGTGACAATTATTTCCTGTAACTTGAAAGCTTATCTAGACGGCGCGGTGCGAGAAATTTCGTACGGTTGCAGTACATTGACGAATATGATCGATCTCTTATGATATCAGTACTAGGAGGCCCCGCAATGTACCGCATAGCACGGAAATTCTCGCGTCTTATAAACCATAAGTTAAATTAAAATATAGTAGAACAGGAATAAAATAAATCAACTCTTCATGTCACACCGGGTTTAACACCTGGCCAGTTAAATGATTGGAGGCCATTAACCTAGTGGCTTATTGGTATTATATGCTAATGTAATATATTCTTTAAATCAAAGACTTTGATAAATAATCGACACCTTCTAAAAGATTAAGGGCATTCAATAAAGTTGAATAGATTATTATTATTATTTATTTATTTTATTTGTTAAATATACAATTACAATATGAACAATGTCTTCAATGTCAAGCGGCCGTTAAAATATCTTTAAAGTACAAATGATGGGAAAATAAAATAAGATTATTATATATGATGTATTGATTGAATATATTTTTTCCCCTATATTGCGATTTTAACCATTAGATAAGAATTGTTGATTAATTTAACAAGGTGCCAAAATAAATTAGCTTCTAAGTATTATTATAAACAACGAAAAGTATATTTAACTAGGATTAATACCCGAAAATATTACAATGACGTAAGAGTAATAAGAATTCGCAACCGATTTAAGTTTGATCGAAAGTTTCGCAAACTTTGTGCGAATGTCACAAGTTTCGGTAATCCATTGCGGTAATCATTTTAACGTGACAAAACAAAAAAGGTTATACCTACTACACAGTTTCAAAGGTTCCGCTACTCGTACTGGCTTGTCAAACTTTGATTGAAAAGTCTGGCGGTTCTAAAAATAGACGTAGCATTAATACGAGGTCGAAGAAGTTCAAGTCAAATGAGTTTTTACACAATGTCTATAAGTCATTTACCCTGGAATACTGAAACGCAACTTAACTTTACAATGGTCTTAAATATGTAACTGTCTCTACTTTACACCTTAAAATGACAAAGACAGCACGAGGCTAAACGTCAAACGACGTCTTAAAATTGATTGTCTTCTCAGTAAAGAATTAAACTTGAAAAAGAACAGTAATGGGCCTCAGTAGTATTATTTTTTATTAAGTTAATTGTAAGAACATTATAAAGTTATTTGTAAGAACAAATTAGTTAACAAAATAGTTGTAAGTTAACTTAACTGGGATCCACATTTATTAAATCTTATAGTCTTTAAAACTATCTCTCTTAAAATTGACTTTGACGTGTGTCAGTGCGTGTGAATTTTCTATTTTTTAATTAAGTTCTCCTATTCTCCAAACCGGTTTAGCATAGCGATAAATATAGGCCTCCATCGTTTTATTAATCTGGATCTATCTGTGTCCGGTTACCTCACTTAATATTCGCGTTAGCAGCAGTTCATTCATCTCTGATTGAGGTTCTTGTTTTGTGCGTGACCTTTACCGAAATCAGGTTATCTCAGTCAGATGTCCGTTATCAGAAGGTATACAGGTGCAAGTCGTTCTAGATATCAATCTCATTGCCGTGCCAAATGCCGTAAGCGTATCGCAATAACTATATAATTATGTGGTGTTTAAAACTTTAAACTATCCATGCTATGTTGGAAACTATCAAAAACCTCTACAGTCAAATAGGGTACAAAAAACGACCAGGTACACCAATCTAATCTAACACACTTATCGGTAATCGCTCGTGGTCAAAATTCGCACTCTATTTGGGCGAGGATTATTTTTTTTAATAGTTCGCAATTTTTTACGATTCAAATTTCTTGATTTAATAATTAAAAATGTAAATAGATTAAAAAATCCTACGAATATTCAAATTTCGAATGCAATTTTCGTTAATTCTTTCACCATTCGCTCCTTTAATATTGAAATCTTGCAACAGTGACCGTTCGTTGCTCTAAACTAGAGTGATGCAATAACGTGTTGTGATTATATGAGAAGAAGAATAATTTATCATAATACAATAATTTATTATTATTATTTCTTGAGTCCTGTTTGGTCTTCGCCACACCTATCAAGTAAAGGGATTACGTAGGCTGATGTATTGCTCTGAATTAAGCCGAAACTGTAACACCTTTCATGCTATAAAATATTATAGAAATGTGGTTAATAATGTAGGTCTAGCTACCTTTACATTCTTACATATATTTCTATATAACAAAAGATTAATCTCATAAATAAAGGCAAAAAAATACTAATGAGGTGACAGAATAATTGCATTAGGTCGTTACTTTTTCATTAAGCTTAACGTAAAGTTAAATCAATGAGGAAATTGTTTTATTATAAAAACTAGATTCCAATTACAAACAAACAAAGAAAACATGCATTTTTTATTTATTGTTTATCTTTTCATATTGTGTATGTCGGTGCGTTATAAATTTAATATTCTTAATAAATACGTCAGAGATTAGCATTAAAAGTACATCATAAACGAGAACCAAGATATAGCTAGCGTCATAAATTAAATGTCATAATTTGAAAACGGATCAAAAGACAAGTTTTTCAAATTTAAATAAAGGATGTGCCTACAACCATTTAAAATAAGGTCAAATACTTTTAAGCGATATTTTCAAAATATCTGGTACAATATTAGATATATAAGTATATATATCGCAAATCACGTTTGACGACACTAGTTGTATAACACTGACCAACTAGAATCATCAGATTCTTGTGATACTAATTCATAAATATAATTAAATATATGTAGCGAGAGTGGAATACGATAACTAATAGATATATCTCATAATATATTCGTCTACATAGAATATGGGTATTTCCGAGTTACATCGGCCAAGATCGCATTGATTTTAATACAGCCAGTGTTCTGTCTAGCCTGACATGCAATATTTTCTGAAAAGGACAGAGCTATGTGAAAGACAGGGATGGAAAGTCAGCGCTTGCTGGAATGGTAGTCAAAAAGGGGGGAAATGATTAGTTCGCGGAAAGCAGCTTTAGAACTTTTAGGAAAATTCTAGGTCCTTAAACCTTTCGGTTTTATTATGATCGTGTTCTGTCATACTTAGAATATAAATTTTACAGCATTGATATTGACGAAATTGAATTGAATAACATGTTTTGGGCATGCAACCTTAACCTTTTCATTTTTGTTATGATGGCTGTCTGGGTTTTCCATTGCCTTTGGGTTTTTCTTTCGATGGTTAGTCCAATCAATATTAGAGCACTAAGTAATGTAGTAACTTTACTTGTTACAGAATTGTGATTGTCTAGAAGAAAGAAAACAACAGAAGATCGAAGAATTGAAAGACTATTGAAATTGGATACGGTGAATAAATAATTATGGACACAATAAAAATAAAGGAGGTCACTGTTTGTCTTGGTATGGACATGTTATGTGGAGGGATGAAAGTCACGCAACTAGACGAGTTATAAGTACAAATGTGGATGGGTATACAAGCAGAGGAAAACCAAAAAAGAGATGGATGGATTGTGTGAAAGATGGTATGAGAAAGAAAGGAGTGAATACTGAGATGACGAGTTGTAGAGATGAATGGAAGCTGAATACGCATTGCGCCAACCCCAAATAATTGGGAACAGGGCAAGGAGATAATGAAATAATTAAGGACATTCCTACTCCTAAGTACCTTAAAGGCTGCGAAAACATAACTATTTGATCAACGGATCATTATAGTGTCTACGTCATCAAGTAGATAATGTGAATCGATCGTTTCATTAACATACTAGCCTAGGCTTTGCGAACCTGTTATCAAATGATTATTTCAGAACAGTTACTAGGCAGTTCATTAGTGTGCTCCAAGGATCGACCGTAATTAATATTTCTATGGTATTCTGTTTCTACCTTATTGGTTTTGTGAGCTACCTGAGAGATATCGAGTTTTGTTACTAAGCTTATAATTATTGTTATGTCCTTTTCAAACAAAGTCTGTAGCTACTGGAACCTAAATAAATTTGCAATTATATTTTAGCTAGGTAACTTTAGTTCCCAAATAATTATTGATCCAGAAATAAAAAAAGCTTATTTTGGTAAGGTAGATATGCAGCCTATGCAGGTAATAAATAACTTGACTGCAAAAACTTAGAATAAATGGTTGAACAAGTATGTTTACATTATGTTATAGTGTTTGGGCCTATAAAACTAATAGTTTGCTATCAACTAATGACAATAAAAGGGTGTTAAGTGACAACTCTATCTGGTGATAAACAGCTAAAGAGCTATTGAACTATGTTCTCAATGATGGGGCATTCCATTATTTAATACTTATTGTAATAAAAACAAGATTATTTGTAATCAGTTCGATGTTTTACGAACATAACTTATCATTTGCCTAACTCTAAGCCGACTTCAATAGGAAGTAATTAACAGATCATATTCATTCATTAGCAGAATTATATAATAAGGTAGGTAGATCCATCAGTACTTTCATTACTTCACACTGTTTGCTATACGTTCATTACTGTTTGCCATAACTATTGTTATCATTTCTCATGGGTTTGATAGTATCTTGCTTGCTTGCTTTGTTAGTATCTTTAGTTAATATGAAACTATGGCTTCTATTCCCAAATCGATAAATGTTCTGATATCTTTACAAAATGAGGTGGAACTGGAGGTCGCATCAAGTGTTGGCGACTGTCAAATTTTAATCAAAACATAAACATTACCATTCAATGCCGCACGCTATCTTCTCTTATCCTCCTGATATCTAGCGAAGTAGCAATGGATTGTTTACAACCTCAAAAAACATTTATCATTTCCAATTTATGTCATCGTTCCCAAGACGAAGAAGACGCGTCTCTCGCCTTACGCACATGCAGTACTTATAGCTTCATTTTGGCAGCTCTCCGCGTCAAACACGAGTTTCGCAACTGCATAAACTGTATCGCGCGATTTTTAATGCGTATGAAAGAGACGGCACGTGCTTGTTTTATATTCATTGACGTTCTAGCTATGAGACTGATGGTCGCCCCAATCGCCAAGTAATACCTAGGTATTGGAGATTACGGTTGACGGTAAAGTTTACGATTAGAAATCGATAGTACGCTCACCACTGCAACTATTTGCGGACACTCGCGAGGCGCGAGCTATGGCTAGCCGATACTGCCGATAGTCGAGACATGTGCATACATATGGGTATCGATATAAGAAATATTTTAATGTGTGCGGTAGGGGTTGCTAGGTCGAATAGTTTGTTCTCTGAAGATAAGTCTATAAAACTGTGGACAAAACTAGCCAATTAATTTTATGCGATATAAGCAAAATAAAAATAATAGGTCCCCGACTCCTTGTACCAAAAAATCAATACTTACTGCACAACTTCAAAACTACATACGTACTTCACGTAGGTACTTATCTACGTAGGTACCATAGCTATACATAATATGTATCGGTTTAGTATTCATGACAATGGTAGCATGAATAATTCTTATATTCAAGTACCTTAGTAATATAGGTAGGTAACATTCCTAGCATAAATTATTTAATTAATTTTAAACGTAAAATAAAATAAGTATATTTTTTTATATTTTTCAGGCTGAATCCATAGCACGAAAATTAAAAGAAGCGATATGAATTGCCTGAGCTGCCATCTCATAAGCTGTATTTATTACGAGCAGAGTGCCTAGACAGTCTCAGTACATTGCTCTAGTTTATCGTGACAAAGGTTAGCGGGTTAACCTAACCCTCCCGTGCCGGCCGGTGCGTGTCCGACCAACAACCGCGCGCCGGTCGACAAGCGAGTTGCGCAGTGCTCGCGACGCTCACTGCGCATGGCAGGCCCGGCTGACCGTCGGCTGACGTCGCGTCGCCTGGAACATTCGCGAAGCCGCACACCCTACGTCATATTACGTCACAATGCCGGCGAAGCCTGCCACATGATGTAAAAAAAACATCTAATCTACATAACTCTTATAGTTTTATATTGTAGATGTCGCAACTAAAAACAGGTTATTTGGCTTATGACCAAGCTGCGAACATGTTACCTATATTTTACAAGTGGGTACCAAAAGTACTTGCGACATCTTATTCGAATTAGTAAATTGATCTAAAATAATACTTATCTACGTTCATTGCAACGAGTTGTTTTCCTTGTCTAACCACCTATGTCATTTTATCACTTAATTATCAAGATCAGTTTCACAATGAGATAAAGTGTGTTCTGTTGTACTTGCGTACAAAGTACCTACCTACATTGTAGTTTTATGCGAGACAAATTACCCCGAAACAAGGTTTCGTTCTACATTCAACGTTCTTGTAAAATATGTCTACTCACAACTTACTAATGGCCAAACGGGTTTAACCAGATTTTACCAGTTGAAGGCAACGGCGGTGGCGCGGCTATGCAGAATGCAGACGAACACAGTAACCGAGACAAGTTTTATCTTTCTTCACGCTTCACCCCCATTCAAAATCACGAAACTTATTCTTCTCTTTATAGCGGTAGGCACCGTTCTCAAACTCTCAGAACTGACTACAGTTAAACGAATCTTTAGCATGAATTAATTGAGCAGTACATGTCGGTAAATACGTATATGATTTCTCAATATCCTATGTAGTACACATTCCATCTTGGACGGTATCGGTACAAGGAGGCGAGCCTCGAGGACTCGTATCGCATGCAACGCACACCGCCGTATTGCGTAAACCTCGGTCAATGAAGGCCGACACACGGAAACTTCGCTTGAATCGCAAATTGCTGCTAATTTTCATGCGCTATAGCTAAACCTACTAGTATTATAGTTATTCTTTCTTCTACATGTTCAATTTCCTAACATTTGCGTGTACTTGGTCTTGTTAGGTAGTCAGTTTTCCTCGTACACTTGACATTGTAGGCTGCCAAACATGCAGCTATTTCATAAACATACAGCGATAGAATAGAGAACAGCTGATTTGAAATGAAGGTCTCCGACGTACGTTCCTAAGTAATACTAAGTAAAAAATCATTTGTATTTCTTTGTAAAATACTAAAATACAAACTTATTACTTTAAAAAACATACATCATGTAAATATGACAAGTATATGTATACTGCACAATATGCAAGTATCCAAGCAATTTGTTCTTTCCGTTATGCTAATACCGTTTCATACTGCCCGAAATTAGTTCCTTTTTTGCATTTGTATACGTTTACTGAATATTATGAAATCTATTCATGACAGAAATTCCAAAACATAATTGTTTGTTTCTTAATGCCAAGGTCAAGGTGACTTTGTCATGTTTACTATTCTATGGGCATTTGAGGGTTAAAATTTTTGATTGAGGCAACATCGGGAGAGAAGTATTTAAAGGTCTTGCCGTGGAAGGATGTTAACATTTTAAGCAAATATACATTATTTTATTTTTGACACCAAAGAAATACTTAACAAATTTCACAGTTGGTAAATGTGTTACTTGAGTATTTTTTTTTCAAGACGCCTGTTTTTCCTTCCCATAAAAATCCGCATGATTCCTAATTTATTTGCTATGTAATTTCTAAATACAAATATAGATTTTATTTGTTTATTTACATATTATAATATTTAGTAGTGGACGTATTCTCTAAAGTAATATGGTACTGTTTAGGTGTATCTATAATTATGTACCTGCCAAACTATTCTAGTATTATTTTGAAACGTCGAGAATCACGCTCCAAGAATTACGATTTTTGTTTACATTCTCGTTTCGTCGGCTGACGCAAAAGTCAATTCTGCATAAGCCGAATGAAGTTTGCATCATTTTGTGTCACTGATTTGTCAACACGGCGAGCCTCTTTAACTCGCACCAAACAAAACAATAGGGACTTTGACCTTTGTTACAGTTCATGAACTATTCGAATTAGTTATTATATTTAAGTAGGCAGGTATATTTTACAGGGATATAACCTTATCTTGTCTTACATACTTTCATGGGATGCCAGTTACAAAACTGGCTACTATTTCGTCTTAGTAGTAGGTAATTATGAGAGAGCATAATGAGGCCATATTATAAAGTTTCGAAAAAAAAAATAAGAATCCTTTGTAAACGCTCTGCCATCTAGCTGCCCCATGTTCAATTCTTCCAGGAATCTAGTTAGTTCAAAGGGATTACTCAGGTTGTGTATGTAAGCAAAACAAATGAAATAATACTTTATGCAGAAACTCGTTACTATGATCTCACAAAGAGTCAAGACTAATAGGTAGTTGAAAGTTTCTTCAAAAACAAACAATGTTTTAAGTGTATATCGTGAGGTAGGTATAGTAAACAGTCAGACATGTGAGTCGGGGTCACATGTGAAGCATTAATAGTCTCATGGACTGTTAACGACTTTGAAATTGCTTATACTCTACACACCACAAAACAATGCAACTCGACTATTATACACCTTTTAAAAAGTTGATTGACAGATGAAACCGTTACTGACTAGTTTCAAAAGATCTTTACCTGCGCAGCTTAGGGCCTGTTATCCCAAAAAGCACATTCCAATCTCCGAAATTCCAAACTATTTATTGTCATTGGCACATTATTGTGTACTAATTTATTTTCCGTGAAAAAGACTATTTTAGAAATTGACAACCGCGGCTTTCTTTGTAAGCAATGAGTCATTTATTCCAGGGATTTAGTTTCGTACATTTCGGCGTAAATACATAATTATCCCAAATCCACTTCATTTAGTATCGTGTTTAGTCATTATTTTATTGTTTACATGGAAATGCTTTTGTTATTAATCTCTGGTGATGGCACAAGGTTCCACTTGTGTAACATAATATCTGATAATGTATAATTAGATGGCTTCACCTTCGTAATTGATGATGTATCTCGAGACTCGATTGAGCACGACACATAGCTTACCTATCTTATGCCTTTATCTCTCAAAGATAAACTTTTGTTCTTGAAATGTTGTAATAATTGTCTTGTAATTGGAATGTTTACACGAATGAATAAATTTACAAATCTGAGGTTTAAAATTGATTCTTGTTTCTAATCCTTGTTTATTGTAGTGTTAATGACGTATTCAGGTGATTAACAGATTATGTCTTCTTGTTTATGTAATCCACTAGCCTTAATGAATACAAAAGTGGACGTAAATCAAAGGTAGTGCATAATTCTCATAGTGAAATAAACTTGTTCAACGCAGTACCGTTCGAACAACAATTTGCAATTTCCTGAACAATTTAAAAGAAATCGAGGCATTACCGACTTCAAATTGGAACACATTTACGATATGACCATGTCAAATAGTTAACAACTGGAGATGAGACAATGTTTCAAGGTTAGATCAATTCTAGACTGTTGCTAAGAGCCTGCAGACGTAGTTGCAGATTACAATCTACAGTAAAAATTATGAGCTCGGTAGGTATGTCTGTGTAGGCAGTAATTTGAAATTATAACAGCTGCTTTTCAGCGGAATGTTGTCAATCCTTTATAACATAACGCGGACAGTGGAATGTACGTAGATTATGTCCTCATTCATGGATGTAATTACTGTAGGTATGTCGAGACAGAATGTGGGTTGATCCCACGGCTTCGTATCATTCCGTACCTACTAAGTCGCTACACTGCAGACTGAGCCAACTCAAAATCGATTTCTAGCAGAGCAAGCTATGCTATTCAGTTCAAGGTTAGATTAGTCCTAAAGGCATGCGATAGTTCTGTACACGCAAAAATTTAAGTGCCTATTCACCATTCCTGCGTATCGTACGATTTTGATGGCTTGGTTCAAGGTGAAATCAGGTTTTGAGAACTACAAATATTTCATAGTCGTTTATATTCAACCTTATGTAACATCTGAATGGTAAAGTTACGTAGACCCTCAAAGTAGTCATGTCCTATCCACTAAATTTCATGTTTTTTAAGACTGTCCGGTGGACATTCAACTCGGCCTTGCATGATGTGGAATAAGTTAAATGTTTGATCAGTTGATAAATCAAGAATATCTTACTAATACTAGTAGGTATTGTAAAAGTAATTATTTCTGCAATGTTTGTCTGTTGTGTCTCATAATAAGGCAACTTACAAAAGAGCCATGTGAATTTCATAATCATTAAAGTTGAATAACTTCGTACCTATGTATGTGATTCTGCTAAGTTGCAGGTTTGATACCATATACAGTTAGATTTGTTTTCTTTGAAAATAGACAGCAAATTGTATTAAATGTAGCTACGAGGTGTTTCTGCAATTAAGTTTGTGAGCATTTCTACTTTATTCTATTGCATTTCTCTGTTAACTTTACTGTTATATTTAATTACAACTCCCTAGTGCTTTAGATATAATATATTGTGTCTGGTGTATGGAGTGTAGGTGTGTTTGTTATATTAGAGAAGGCTATATTAAGGTCTATAGAAAAGAAACTAGATATAATGAAAATTTAATTTATTTAAATAACCTTTAACTTACTGAGAATCCCATCACGCCGAGCCACATTAACCTATATTTACAGTTCGGCCCGCTTACCCTATATGTACAACACGCGCGGGACAGGCTTCAATCACAGGAATATTATGCATGTGCCCTAGACCGGTGAGCCGACCTCTTCCTGGTACGATCTCGTGAGGTGTGCTGCGGCAGCCGTGAGATGCCGGAGGGAGCGGCGAAGGCCACGCAGGTGGCGCCGGCACGCGGCCGCGGCGCGCGCTGCCGACTCCCGCTCGTCCTCGCCCTCGATACCAGAGTCCCCAGCGGCGCTGGAGGCGTCGCTCTCGGTGTCGCTGATCTCTGACACTCGCCTGCCCCGCTCCACGTGCACGTCTGTGTCTCCGCTAGACCACAGCAGCTCAGTCTTCAAATCGTTCAGCATGGCGAACATGTTGAACGGGTCATCGTCACCCTCCTGTGGCAAGTTCATCAGGCGGCTCGGCACTAGCACGGTCTCGTCCATTACATTCACCATTTTGACGAACTTCTCCATGTCATTGAGTATGCTCTGCTTTGAGAATTCAGTGTCATCGTGCCTTGCAATTTTGCGCAGGGTGTTCCTGTAACAATAACAAAAGATATTTGAATTTTTTATCACAAGTATTTAAGCCTTGTAAGATTGATTAGAATCTTGACCCTAATTACTAGTGTAAGTAGGTTCTTTCCAAAAATAAACCCGACTTTAAATATTTTGGCTACAATATAGATTACCGGAAGGAAGAATATTGCTTATCAAGAACAGCGATAAGTTTAAAGGCTTGTTTTAGTTCATTATGTGATTGATTATCATGAGATAAGCCTTTTAAACAATATTGCTTATTGTCAATATTCAATGTAAAATAACATAAAGTAGCTTAAGGGGTCATAAAATACATTTAAAATACCATGAGATCTTTGCGCAGTGCAATTGCATAAAGCTAAACTTCTGTATGCTCTGGGTAATGCTGATGTTTGAAATAATGATACATGCATGTTCAGATGAAAATCAATACAATGAATTTGAGCACAAATGCATGTAAATCAATTGCTTCATAGAAATGAAACAGCAGAAGCTGCTCGGTGAAAGTGTGTTCAGCAACAATAAGATTCACTAAGTGAGACGTTGCCAATTGTTAATGGCTGCAAATTATACCTAACTGTAAGTTATTACATGAATAACCAAAAAGAATTACTAAAAGTGAATAAGGTAGTACTGGGCTTTGACTTTTACTAAAGATTCTTTGATGTCCAGTGGCAAATAAGGTTATTAAATCTGGCTCAGCAATATTGAAGAAAACAATATTGCTTCTGAAATTATGATAGACTTGTATTGAAATTGTTTTCATAACATGCAGTTATAAAAAGTGAATTCAGAAAAATGAAAAGGACACTATAGGATAACTGGAATGCCAACAGGGTATTTCCAAAATGGTGGATGCATAAGTTTAAGGTTGTTTAACACTTCAACAGTAGAATGTGAAGTATGTTAATAAAAACAGAAATCAGTATTAACAAGGTTATTAGCTTGGTAATAAATATTCAAGAACAGATAGTTACATACATTTAGTATCGAATTATACAACTCTATATTAGGCCAATGGTATTTTTTTCTAGTTTGACCTTTATTGGTGAAATGCAGTAAGGTGACATAACATATAGCACCAAAAATTTAACTTTCATTAAAATATGTGACCACATTCATAGTGGTATTTACTGATAACCAACCACTTGAAAGAACCCTTGATGGTAAAGAAGTATAATGATAGGAATGCAATCCATGAAGTCACTTCATAGTTTCTGAGTCACACCGCGCACGCCCAGAACACAGGATAACCTCATCGATGAAAGCATTAGCGTCTATTTAACAGATCCCAGAGATGCTACTATAAGTCCAGTAACAATATCTGGAAACGTGTTAAGTTGAATAATGACTCGTCAGCAATGTGAAAGGTGGCAAAGATTCAATGCAATGACATCAAAAGTGGTTTAGAACAATCTGTTTCCTGCCACGCATCATTTTTTTACACTAGCGTCACTTAAATTCCAGAGACCATCACAAACGCATAGAACTCATGGCCACACACAGGGGCATGCACTCGTGCATTATCCAATCCAAGCCCATCGATCGTAGTATATTGAAAATCAAACACTGCGTACCTGCTATTCTCCAATTTACTTGATATATCGGTATTGAAAGACATTTTCTCGTGTTATTTAACAATATTTAAATATCACTGAACACACACGCCCTATAATTTCGTGATGTCACTTTAAAATTGACGTTAACATGCGCGACTTGCGAAATAACGCGAACGAAACTGAATGGCTCCGACAAGAAGCACCCGCACGCGACGAAGAGGTTTGACGTTTTGCTAGAGGTGGGGAGAATTCTCGTATTTATATGGCGCGATCATACGATGCGGGGGAAGCGAACTTTGAAATTTATCAGAGTAGGTATTATGGAATAACTATCTAATGATATGAATTAAATTGATGTTAATAAACACTACTAATGAAATAAATAGTTCTGTTGTTTAGCCGTTAGTAAAATGCTCGTTTCTGTCAAGAAAACAGTGTTTGTTGAAATATCCAGCGTTCGACCGGGCGCGTCCCACAGAAGTCACACCACATACAGAGCCGGTGATTGGTCGATCCAAACCCAAGGCGTTATTTTATTGGTTTAGCTGCAGAGCTCATTGCGCGGGGAGTTTAAAATTTGGCTAGGAAGCCGGCTCTTCCAAAATTTTACTATATCTCAATGTTTATACTTCATACTCGATTGATTATGAATTAATATTCTGAAATAATTGGTTTAGAGCATTTTGAGACGATTAAAGCATTGTGATCTTATTTTAGAACCATATTATATGCAGGCACAAACGCATAGATCGCAAGGCATCGGTACATAGAAAAGAGGAGAATGGTTGAAAAGAAAACAGGTAAAACTTGTATTTTTAATAATACAAGCATAGTCAGTCGGGTTTACCTAAGTTCTTTAACCACTTGGTTACAAACCCTGAATTTACATAAGTAAGTACATACTTTCTTTCAGTAAATAAGGTGAAAGGTCTTTGGAATACTTTAGTTATTGTATGCTAAGTGTAGAATCGATTGTCCTTATTTACGTAGGTGGTACTTGTAAGTAAGTAATTAAATATTGGAATATTTACAACTAAATAGGTGCCTATTGCTTTTTAATGAAATGTGTTTACGTAATTTGGTAAAAAACACAATGGGTTTTATTGCTAAACAAGTGTTGAATTTCTTATGTAGGTACCAAGACTCGTAATAGTAGGTAGTTGCTAAAAGACAGGACAACTTTGAAGCCATCACTTTATTAAAAATTTGAAGTGTCAGCTGTCAACTTGTACTCTTCCGTGTTAAATACTATAAAAAATAGATACTCGACTTAAACTCCTCTACACTCCTAATTATAATTTTTCATTGCTTACTATTATTATCAATTAATTGTGTGTCAAAGCCAAGAAGACCCTGTTTTAGATTTGCATTAGCAATTGTCGAACATCTCGGCTGGACGTGAATAAATATAAAATAATTGTGCTTGGAAAGTAGTGCTAGTGAGGTAAATAGGAGGGTTTACGTATAGCATACGTAAAACATATCTGTGTTTCTTTTGGCATGGAAGATCCTACCTAAGTGTACGTACCTAGCTAGGTGTTGCTGGCGCAGAGATAAATACTTCAATAGTGCCTATGACTATTCAATAATTAAGACGTATTTTCATGAAGCAACAAGCGCCAGCTAATTTTGTCTAGAATTGAACTGCATTCTAAATTTATTTTTAGCTGCCATTATTACTCGCGTGAATGCATTTTGCTTTCCATTGAACGTTATGTTTGAAGGTAGGTAGTTTACACGCTAGTAAGCAAAAGCGTAAATGTATAAAAATAGGTTATTTATAGGAGCCTATTATTAGAATTGATTTGCCCAATCATTGAAAATTGACACGCGGCAACGTGTCTTTCAAGTTCATTGCCTTGCCAAATAGCCTGATCATCACGTGATGTACCTACCTATGGGCTTTTAAAGAACCGTAAGACTCGTAAGAGAAAGATTAAGCACAATAAAATTGACCATTTTTAACCATAAAATGGACACCGGACCCTTAGATTCCTGTCTATAGTCTACTAGAATGCAGCTATTGTTTATCCTTTCCATTATTTTTCTTTTCTTTTTTTATTTATTCAGCTTTTTTACCAGTATTTTAACGTCTACTAGGTATACTAGGTATTAACTTCTGTGAATTGTGACAACAGTTTTAATATTCTCTTGGTCTCGTTTGAACTTTTACAATAAAGCTAGTTAAGCGGCCTACTCTAAGGAAATCGTATGCTTTGTTTTGCTAGTATTGATTTGGGATAATCCGTACAGTAACTCATGATATTGGCTCTAAAAATAATAATATTTCCTTATTTTATTGGTTACCTAATTATTTAGTTATTATTAGGCTTAGTGTTATACGTATTTTCAAGTAGATAGAGTTATGATGCGATACAGCTACTATTTCAGAGATTGTTGTACAAACTACAAAATACTTAACTGTACATAGTAAGCCATGCACTCTATCTGACTTAACCTAGTAGAAATATTTAATAAAGGTACCACACTTTTTTACCAATAAAAATAGTTAACAGTGTACTCATTCATTTAATATAAATCCAGTCATCAGTTAAATAGTTGTAATCGGGACAATATTTATTTAACAACAAACAAGAATGCATCAAGCAAATGCAAATTTTCCAATCATCGTCATTTTAGAAATCTAAAAACAAAAACATTGATGACGTTTAATTGACGCCCACATGAAAAATATTAGCTATTTGCTGTTAACGATAGAGGTTTCATCAGATTATGTTTTGATATATCGGAATGAGTAGAACATAACAATATCGATAAATATTATTATTATTTATGATGCTATAATCAGCGTTATCCTCTTTGGAAATAAAGTCTGGATTAGTATAATATCTAGACTGTTTGGCTGGCCACTGACGTTGTAAGTTAGTATTTAAATTTATTTATGGGTTAGATGGTTAGATGCATCAATCACTAATAAAAAACGTTAGATGCAATACCCACGTAGGTTCTATGTAAGTAAGTATACACTGCCAACGTAAGTTCGAATAAGTATGAATAAACTTAATTAAAAACTGATATGTAGTTGAGATGTGCGCGTGGGAATAATATCATGAAACATTTTTATAGAATTAGTTGTGTTAGATAGCGATTTGATTCATTGGCTTCTCAGTAGTATGCATTTTCCAAAAAGTTTAAAAAAATAAGTTAAAAATACGTTTAGTTTTCGAGTCATTGTAAATAGTAAAAATGAGTTATATAGTTTAAAGTACTTTTTCCTCGTTTCTTTTCCTGTTTTTCGTCTTCAGCCAATTAAGAATCATAAACAACAGTGGTGTGATTTTTATTAGGTTATTCCACAGTTTACTAAATTATGTATCTATCTCATATAAATTGTAGAACATCAAATTATGCAAAACAATATTTGTATTGCCTAAACAAGTGTTACTTTATCGGGGAAGACGGTTGTCAAGTCAACATGTTGTTTATTCGCTGGGGGTTCGCGATACCGGGTTATCGCGCTGCAAGTCACGCGAAGTTCGCGTGGTCGACACACCCACACACTTCGTCCTACGTCATCAGTCATCAGTCCACATGGATGTATGAAACGTACCAGTATGTTCTCATACGCAGTTTCTATTTGCATAATGACACGGGTCGGCGCCGCGAGCTGATCTCTGCAGCGTGAATGGAAAAGATAGTGCTAGTAGTGCGTAAAGAGTGTTGATGACAATTCATGCGTGAGCTGTTGCACACGTCTTTTGTTTGTAAATATAGTAGTATAGTGAAATTAGTTACGAGCGACGAGCTAAAAAAGAGTCCAGGCTTATAGATCTACTAATACAAAATTAAATACTGCATAAGAATGATGAGAAAAACAGAGAAGACAATGAATTCCTTTTATAAGCCACGTAGTATTGTTGAAAAGTTTCCTAAAGATCAAGATTTTATGGTAGGTATTGTATGGTATGATTATATGCCAATCAGAGATTACTGCCGGGGGCCATGGTGCCCATGGTATGCGATAGGTACCCATCGTCAGGCAGCTTAGCTTCAAGAATATTAACTGCTAAATCTTAGATAGCAACAGGCGAAACAGTGTGGGTCATTCACTTGATAAAGTTTTAATTAAAACATATCAACATAGCTAATGTTATCTTCGCATTTGTCTATTAAACAAGAATTGGGTAAATGTACAAAATGTATTGACCTTTGCTTATTTCATCAGAAAGTTACTAGCCAAGTGATTTAGCGACGGTTAAATTGTCGTTTTATTGATGCATTTCTTTACGAGTAATAACTTAAAAGTATAAAACTTGACAAGCATTTAATACACTGTTTAACCGTACTTACTTATCCACTATGAACATAAATCATCAGTAAAACTGAACAATGACGTAAGCACTAAAATTTAACAGTAAAATAATGTTTAAACTGTTCTTCAAATATTTAATTTCCTAATTTATGTTCGTTAAACATAACTATCCATTGTTAAACCCACAAGCCAAGCCATTATTAGTTTTTAAATAGTTACTTAATTAACTGTTAATCTCATAATTATTTCCTTTCTAAGCGATTCCTAGGGATCGATCAACATCTGTCCCTTTTTTGATGAACCAGTCTTTTCGGTAGGAGCCGCAGTCCGTCACCTTCTTTAAACTCAGCCACGATGTCGCCCAGCATTTGGACAAGTCGAAAATGAGAGCTAAGGCTTGTCGCAAACGGCCGCTCTTCGCCGATGGCTGTAACCAAACGACCACGCAGCCCCATGGTCGTCGCCCGCTAGGCTATAAGTGTTCTGCAGTCGTCACTGTAGCTCGTGATCGGTGTGGTCGGTGGCCCGTTTGCACCAAGCCTAAGAGCTGATGAGATATATAGAATATTAATAGATCGTATTATCCTAAATCAACAGACCTGACCACAGTCACGTTGCAGTCGCGTGCACTTCCACAAGTATTGTTTGTTGCGATGATCCATTAGTTGATCAGTAAGATCAACACGTTATCTCTTTATCGTTTGTTTACTTACTGTCGACTCCTCTATAGGAAGTTTATAACAAGGAATATGTAAGGCAAGTTTACTTATTCATCTATTCAGTAAAATTCATGCTTAGATTTCAGAAGTGGTAAGAAAATACTTTGGTATAGTCAAAGTGGGCAATACATACACATATAGTGGGCATCATAAAATGATTTCAGTATGAATCGTAGGCAAATTATATTGGCTCAGAAAGCTCAACTATATTATTTATGAAATTCGGACTAAATAGGGCAGTAAGACTAGTAGACGAACTCCTCGTTCTTCTGTCTTTAAGAGTTCTATCCAAAAAGCATTCAATTCAAGTTAACAATGATAAATATCTAATAGACAGTTTTCTGAGTAATAAACGAACTCACAACCGCTGAGCAATCGGCCAATCAAAATCGTGTGTTAATATCAAAAATCTTTCTATCATCACGTTAGTAAAGTTATCACTAAAGAGCTATTACTTCATAGATTATTAGCTATAGTTCTTTACGAGGCGCCTTTCCGTATCTTATCTACAATGATGTAACATTCAAGTTGATTCAAGTATTCCCTAGCTAATGAATAGTCACGTTACACAGATAGTCATTTGTCATTTCAAATTCTATTTATAATTGTTGTTATCGTCATAATTATCTGTATTTTTTTAGGGAGTGTTTGCTGATTGCTCGCGTAGCAACCAAAATTAAATGCTTGTTTAGGTTTTGTATTACATTTCTTTTATTGATTTCTTTTGCGATTTCAATTTAAAAAAAAAAAAAACAGATTAGCAGAATATGCAGTAAATGTAGTGTGAAGTCGAATCGTATTTACATGTTGTAATCCTTTTATTAATTAGTACTTATTTAAGTATTTGGTTCTTTGTATTTCGCATGAAAGGTATTGCTGCTGAACCTACGATTTTAAACCTTACCGAACAAACAAGTAAGTAGTATTCATTAGTTATTCTTCAAATCGTGCACAATGACCATCATTTGTTTTCTATTATCCTATTTACGTATCATTACAGAATAAAGCTGATGTAAAAAAACACGAAGGAATATAATTTATTGCCATTATCTCCACGCACTTCAGATAAACTTATATTTAAGTAGATATTACATATATGTAGGTACTAGGTATATACATATAGATTTGCAAATGTCGTCGCAAGGTCGTTGAACTTTAATTTTGATAGCAAATCCCGAAGCTCTAGATAAAGTTGCTTTGTGCATTACGGTGACATTGCTGTGGCTATCAAACTTTTATATTCGCGAAATAATCATAGCTTATAATAATAATAATTTTAGCCTATAAACGTCTTTTCCCAAGAAGGCAGTAACATTGATCAACAAGCTCGCTCAATTGCGGATTGGCGAATTCAGATCCCAATTTTGGAATCGAGGTTTCCTCACGAAATTTTCCTTCACCGTTGAGTCAGAACTCAGAAGTGTCTAAGCATAGTTAAAAAAGACACGGCTTTGAATAATTACATTGGTAATCTCCCGGGGTCGAACCTGCAACCTCGTACATACAAATCCGTTCATTGTCAATTATGGCTTATATTAATTCATAAATAAAATAATAAATATATTCCGGGACATCTCACACACGGTTGTCTGATCCCAAGCTAAGCAGAGCTTGTGTTATGGTAACCAGACTGATAAACATACTTATATATTTCTAAATAAATACATATTATAGATAAATTACACCCAGACACCGAACAAATGATCGTGCTCATCACACAAACATTTGTGCCGGGTGGGAATCGAACCCACGACCTCCGGTTAGCAGTCAGGGTCTCTAACCACTAGACCAAAAGGCCTGTCGTAAAATAACATATTCCTAATCTAAGGTATATTTATGGTCGTTGTCCTGACCAAACATAAATGTCGATGTTGTGTTATAACGAGACAAGACGAAGATGGCGGAAAACAGTCTTAATCTGGTTGTAAATAAATTGTTTACTTCTTTGTAATTAAAATCAATAATTGTATTGCCAATGTAATGTATTGAAGAAAGAAACAACAATGTTTGACGTCACCGTATCAATGGCCACAACAAGGTAATCGTGTGTACGATTGTGATTGATTCGCATTGATACGACTTCTTCAATTACAATACAGTTTATGTCTACATAATAAGTAGGTAGGTATGAGATTTATAGTCGATGCCAGAATGTTGCAACGTTTCTGTAACTTTCGATGAAACGTCATTCGTTACAGCGATTGTAATCAATGTTTATGACTTAGGTAAGACAGTGTTTATCAGCTAGTGTTATTAATTTTGATGACGATTTAGCAGGATGTGAGTTTTGGAGCTTAGATAAATAAGAACTGGGTATTTACATTCAATAAGACTGAAGGCAGACAACAACATGATTTGGGAAAAGCATTGAGGTATCTACACATAGCGTAGTGGCACCAGTAATCGACATGCACCAGTAATCGACACTTTATTTTTTTATTTAATAAAATAAAGAGTAGGATACCGATTTATTTATTTGACGACACTGTAACATAGAAAGCACACTTATTACTGGCTCCCATTGACATTTGAGCGATATTTACAGTTTTATTTGAAAGTAGCGGTGTGACAACTGATTGTGGCTCGAGTACCGGCGAGCAAAACAACATTTCTTACTGAAATCGTTAACGAAGGGAGTACATTTCTTTGTTAATTATGCTAATGTATCGTAAGTTATTTGAATTTTATGAGTTTTACGGGTTTTTATAAGAACTAAAGGGTGGAATTATGTTATAACACAAGTTCAAGATTATTTTAATATTAGAAAAATGTTGGTGTCGATCATTGGTGTTCACAAACTGACTTTCTCCAGTTATCGACACGTGTCTATAGTAATTATTAGAAACATTTTTCATTTGATAAGTGAATATATAGCTCTTCTAACTTTGCTTCTCGGTAGATATTTGAAGTAAACTAATCAAAGTTGACCTACCAGAAATCGACAAGTGACGATTATTGGGAAATAATATGTGTCAATGATTGGTTTTAGAGATGGCTCTGAGAAAACATTATACTCCCGACCAGTTAAGTTCAGTGGGTCGTCTTAGGGGCGGAGGGTAGGAGTTGGAGCATACGCTTGGGCACTATGAGCACCAAAGAAAACAAAAAAAAAATAGTAAAAAAAATTGGGAGTCCTTTTTTAGTTTTTTTTTTTTTTCAGAGAATTTTAGCATTTTTATTGCAGTATCTGATTAAGCTTATCTATAGAAACCATTTATGATCTTAGAAGTATGGCCCTACGACGCACAGTTTCCGACTTATGGGCCGTTTACATTAAAAGGCCGTTCAAGTAAAAGGCTCATAACTCGAAAATGGTGCGTCGTGGGGCCATGTTTTTTAGAACTTAAATAGTTGCTACAGACAAGGTCAACCTAATACAAGGAAAAAATCGGAAAGATTCCGAAAAAAAACAAAAATTATGTCCTCTACACAGGACTTATAAAAAATATAGTTTTTTTAATCATACGGTTAGGTAATAATTTTGCACGATTTGCTTTCATTATCAGTATTAAAGTACTATCATACCTGTGGTAGAAATACAATATTGCGCTATCGTACACAAACATTACATCCGTCTTACGAATTTTCGATCAGGTCACGTGTCCTGACGCGGGTTTATCATTTTTACTCATTACAAAAAAAAAACTGTACAGCACCGCTAAAGAAGTTTTCGTCATACGAATTTTCGATCAGGTCACGTGTCCAGGGGCCCGATGTTTCTATTTTAAGTCAGTGAGTGGCAGGTATTTTCGTATCCAGATAATTTTAGTTTAATGAAAAATTTAGGTACACCTACTTGCCAATGTTGACCTTGTAGGATTGCCAGTGGCTATAACAAGTGTAAGTGTACCCATTACGAAAAGCCGCGAACGAAGTGTTCAATTCGAAAATTAAAAATTATCAACACAGACAAAATCGGAACCAAAATCAAAATCAAAAATCATTAATTTAAGTTAAGCTACAAAGTAGCACTTATCAAACGTCAAAAATTTAATACAAAAAAGACAGCACCCTAGGGGTCGGTTCATATCCGGCGGAAAAGGCAGCGCGCAACATCGGCCGCGCAACCCCAGAATGAACAAGCACACAACTTTACATCCAACCTCCCACACCTGACGCGTCGTCGGGTCAGTGTGAAAGGCCGAATCCTCCATCATGCGCCCGCCCGCCCCAGCGCCACGCGACTGACAGCACGCCACCACCGTCAGATATGAAACGACCCCAAATCGCCCACCCTTCACCAAGTGCTAGTCAACTTGTCAATATCTTCTGTGTTGTACGAGTATTTACATGATTAATACCCATTAGTAAGAGAAATATGGTTATTGTAACAAAATATGCATACTTATTAAACAGGTAATTTTATTTTAAAGACCGACAAATGTGGTCAAATGGTGTGATTATTTGGCAAATACTCATTATAGATAATAGTCGATAACTGGGGTGTCGATAACTGGTAAGTGTCGATAACTGGGGTGTCGATGACTGGGGTGTCGATAACTGGGGTGTCGATTACTGGTAACAGTCAAATGACTAGGTGTCGGTTACTGGAGATTCTTACACTTTTTCATTTTTTTGATTTTTTTTCTTGTCTGTTTATAGCAAATAAAATAATACATTCTATTCTTATCTCAAGAATATACCTTACCATACTCAAATGTTACTTTTGGTTTAAAAGTGACTAATAAACCTTTAATTTGATAAAGAAACCCACTATGATCGATTAAGATCCTTAAAGTGTCGATCATTGGTGCCACTACGCTACATCATTTTAGAAAAGTTACAGCAGATGAAGACATTTAAATTGCTATTAATAATGAATCTCACCACCACCCTAAACAGTTAGCTACCGTGGGAAAATCCTTGTTTCAGAGAGCACGCGGACTCTGTGATGACAGACACCTTGCCGCTGAGCTTCAACACGTCAAGCAAGTACTGCGAGACTTCAAGCTCCAAATTTCACGGCCCCGTCACAGAGAACGAGTGAAGCCAGCCACAGTTGATCGTTTACCTGCTGTACTACCATACGTCAGAGGTGTCACAGACAAGATTGGCTATATCCTAAAACGAGCTTCAATAAAAACATACTTCAAGCCGCCCAAGAAGATTAGTCAGTCCTTACCACCCGTCAAGTGTCACATACCTCTACAAGATGCAGGAGTTTATAAACTAGATTGTGACTGCGGCCTCTCTTACATCGGTCAAACAAAACGAAGCATAGGGACCCGCGTTAAAGAACACATAGCTGACGTGAAACACCGCCGCTCAACGAAGTCTGCAGTCGCCGAACATGCTGAAGGCTCCAGCCATTATATTAGATTTGACCAACCACAGATACTCGCTAAAGAACCCAAATTCCTACCTAGGATGTTTCGCGAGGCTATTGAGATTAAAAAACACCCTAATTTCAATAGAGAAGATGGCTGGAAGATATCACCTACTTGGGACCCAATAATACATAGACTCAAGGCCAAACCCAAGAGCAGCGCTGCAAGACATCAAGACACAGTGAGCTCATATTGCGTAGGTCGGAACTCAAATAATTAGTTAAAATATGAAGGTAGAACGAGCAACATCCACTGTCAAGACGAACGCCATCTCAGTCTGCCCGTGACCATGATACCTGCAAAGGTGTCGAAACGTCGGGACCTAAATCTAAAATTAAAACCGCGAAAAAATCCGTAAAAAGTAGTTTTATTCAATGTCTAACATTCGCGTAAACCTAAGAAACCAATATGCTATTAATAAGTGTTCTATACATGTTCTTAGATTTAGAACTTTTTTTTATTTACAGGATACACAAATCATACAGCCGTTTTTGTCAGCCGATCAGCCAGAGGGCTGGCCCTAAGAACTGTTTAAAAATATGATTATTAATAGACAACAGTGCCAACATCAGCGTCCAGCGAGCGCGGGAAAAGGCCATATTTAAAAATAGAATAGCGATCGTCCTTTATTATGAGGTAACTAATGTGATCAAAGGTGATGTTTTATTTTCATTTGGAAGAAACTATTTGTCGTTTTTTCGTTCTTTTGTGATCTTATTAGGCTTTTTAAATCTTGTTTTAGCCTGTGTTCAGAATTAAGAGAAAATACTTACAATCACAGACAAATATTCTGTCATTGACGATTAAGCAACCCTATTCAGTTTGAAGCAGTTTAATTTAAAATAAATAATGCCTATCACTCAGGGTCGGGAGAACACCGTAAATAATAAGGTTAGATAAATCCGGATTTCGGTATCAAATAAACAGAACCGGTATTATCTAGCAATATTGTTGATTTATTGTATCTGCAATGTCATACAGTGTTTCCGGTAAAAAGCGGTTTTTTGGGTAACGACCTTATTTTTTTATTGTATTACAGTGATTGTCATTTTTGTTTTTCATTCAGATGATCTTAGTAAATGGGTTTTTTTACTACACTGTCGATACAGTTGTGCAATCGGTTATGTCAAAATTGGAGAGAATGGACAAAGGTTCCTAGTATCACGGAATAATTATTTTCTAGGATCAAGCTTAAGTAGGTTTTTAAATAGGTATGCCTAAAATAATTTTTAGGCATTTGGGCATACAGCCTGCACGCAGGCTTTTGACTATTTCACCCGTACTTGAGTGAGAACTTTCAGGGCCAGAAATTGCGTTATATTTTCATGTCTTATTAATAGGTAATCTTCCTATGGAGAAAAACTGTCAAGAAATTCCATAAATTAATACACGCTAGGAAAACCATTTGTGCAGCAACGTGAAGAATTATTGGAAAATACCAAGATTGCAGGTATTGTATTAGTGTTAATAATTAAGTAATTACCGACGTACTTAAGTACCTAGTAACTCTAATTTAACTACTTGGTAGGTAATTATTTGCATGGAGATTAACAGCCGACATGGTTACACAATATTTACTATTATTTAATTATATTACCTGTTTAATGTGTACACACTTGAGTTGTAAATAAAAGTGGGACTGAAAAAGATAACGTATTTGTGGTACGAGATTTTCTAAATATACACTTTTATTAACGTAAATACTCTCTCTTTAAATGGAACGTACTATGAATGACAACAGTGCATGCCATCTAGCGGCGAATGTTAGTACTATGATGTCAGCCAAAAAGCTACTGAGAGTTAACTGAACGCAACGTGCTACCCAAAAGTTGTAATGTTGTTAACATAGATGGCGCTGGCAAATACTTTGAGTTGTTCCATAATTGCAATAGATGTCTCTGAATGTCTTGTCGCGTCTACAAAATAGGAACTGTGTTTGTATACATGTAATATAGGTATACGCGTGTTCGTTGAGTGAAATTCTTAGTTTCACAAACTGAAATTATCGTTATATTAAAATGTTACAAAAGTAGTAAAGGTCTGTCAGTATGGGATTTTTTTTATTGGCATAGTTATGTGCAGCTCAGCTAAAACGGTTCGATACTAGTGGTTCAGGAAGGAAAATCAGTTCAATTTGACTAATGGCTTACCATTTTTTTACTTTTTACCATTTTGCCTATCCAAGGGCAAATGAAATGGATGATTAAGAACTTTAATACTAATTCCTAGTAACTACTTCATAACTTCCTCTAGTAATAAAAGTGTAACTAACATCCCTAGGGACCTTTAACAAGACTATTAATAACAATCTCGAACAAGTTATACATATAACATAACATAACATCACGCCTGTATCCCCGAAGGGGTAGGCAGAGGTGTACCAATGTACACCCACAGTTCGCCGGTATGTTTTAGGTCCCATGTAATAGGGGGCGAGCCTATTGCCACTATTGCTACAACAAGGTATATGAGAAACATAATATTATAATTAATAACTTTATTTTTATTAGCTTTGTTCTCACATAAACATATCTAGGTAGTAGTTACTTGTAATATTATAGTAAGTAAGTACCTAATTTATTTGTCAGGCATGCGGCAATTAAAATGTGACTGTAAATACAAAAAAAAAGAAAACCAAATACATAACATTTTTTTGACAAAGCCCGCGCTTCATGGCTTATCACAACATAACAAAAAAATGCATGATCAACAATAACAATTTTCAGTTCAAAATTTGCAAATCATCCCAAAACCTATATCTGCCTATCTGCCTATCCTTCCAGCGTGATGTTAATTCATAGTACCGTAAAGTAAATACGAATAACACTTGATACAGATTCGTGGCCAAAGTTTACTGTCCCCATCGAGAGCACTCTCTGCTTGCCGCTAATCAAATTAAGCTTGGGATACTATCTGCTCACTCATATGGAGTAGGCATTCTCTTTTATTGGCCTATTTTATTTAGGTTATGTTAGCAGTTTGGAGTATGGTTTACCGTTTTTGTTAGATACTAGAAACCAGTGACGTAACTGCTGTAGGTGATGTGTCTTTGGATTAAATGAGCTATCACCGGTGAGAATGAAAGCCGATTCTATAATTTGGGCTATAAATAAGCAGAAGATACCTACGTCATTATATGCAGGAAGTTGAAATGCTGCTACTACTCAAATTTATTTCACGTAATTACATACTTATAATGTTAGTATTCAAATTCAAATAATCTTTTAGCACAAGAAGTCACATCAAAAAAGGAAGGTAAAGATTATTGGCCCACTTTGTGACAATAAAAGGGCATTATCTAGAACACGTACTAATTATCTAGAAGAATCTTATATTTAAAGCGAAGTTTCAATAATAAATAGTTCTCCGTACTAAGGCACTCGAGGGATATGCAGGCGATTTCAGTGGTGCAGGATATGAACGAGTGTGCAAACAAAACTGGACGCTCACTTTGATTCACGTGAGAGCTAGCCACACAAAAATTATTACGTATTTTAGTTTAATTACTATCTGCCATAACCGGTAACCCCTCCATGTTGTATGTATATTATGTTGTAGTTTACACTGACCGCTGTTGGGTTACAGCTTGGGGTTTGATTGTAATTAAAGCGGCGATATTTGAGAGAGAGAGAGACTTTTTTGATTATTTTGTAAAAGATAGCCTGTTCTGAGTATAGGTATGGTAGTTATTGATTGCACTAGAAAAGGATCAATAAAAACAGTACGAATTTTAAACCCCAAAATTATAACAATCTCCGTAATCCCACCATACAGTGCGGGAACTTCGCAACATCTAACCTTGACCGCCAGAAAACCTCCCGTCAATCAAGAATCGCGACTCAACTTATAAAGGGGAGACACACACTTGTGACGTGGGCCACTTAACCGTCTGTCGGCCCCTTAAGTATGAGCAACCCTTGTAACAGCCGCTCACCCTTATCGAAAGCTTTGGTATTAGATGAAGTTAGGTACACTATTCTTAGTTCCCCAGTTTATAAAGCGTACAGGAATTAGGAATAAATAGGTAGGGATTAAAAAGCATAATGAGCAGATTTGGTATTGACTTCCCGTTGGACCTATCCTTTTTTATATCCCCTTAATTCCTATAAAATAATATTCCCTCAATATAATATAAAAAACGGTAGAGTCCACAATGTCCAAAATTAGGATAAAATTTTCTGTAGGTAAGTATTCTTTGGCACTTACCTTGACTGAAAAGTGAGAGCCAGCACAATTAAATATAACCTTTTAAGAAATGGGGTCACATAGAATATACCTACACATTATCAGTATATGAAACCTACTTGTTTAGCTACTTAATTACATTTACATGTGCATTTTCTTCAGTTTATCCAAATGACGTCACAATGTCCGAAACTTCAAATGCCTGACTCAGTTCACTTCGGGAACTAATTCTTTATTTGGCTGCCCTAGATACGTGAGGGGAGAGCATTTGATTTATTATTAAAGCGAGCGGGTCTAAAACCCAGGTGTTCCTCAGTCTATACTTAGACTTAGGGAAGCTTAATTTTAGCTGTGACGCAAACCTATCGCTAGATATAGTTCTATTTTACATACATAACACACATACATTCCTCATAGATTTAAAAGTGTAAAGATTTATAACCAATAACATTAAAAAACAAACCAACCTAATAATTCCATTTTATATCCCGCATTATCTGAATGAGAAAGGGAATCATAATAGAGTAAATTAATTATTCCGCCCACCGTCGAGAGCAATATCGGGTCTCTAAAGTCTCCTTAAATTTTCTAAACCCAGCTAAAATGAAATAGTCTCGAAGAAAAAGGGGTTTGTTTTAATGCCCATCAGAAAATAAATGGCGGGAGACAATAATGTGGGATTCGAACCGAGATATAAATTCCGAATAAAAATACTCGGCGATGGTGAGCGGGTTATAGTGATGTTCTTTGTGTATTGTTTTTGTTGCGATTTTGAGTTGTGTAATGATTTGGTGTTGTTGAAATATAGGTTTTGTAAAATTTTGTTAGAAGGTAAGTAGGTGATATGCTCAACTGGCTTGTGTGGTAAGGTGTTTATGTGGTTAAAGCAAACTAAATAACACAAATCGATTAAAAAAACGATCGTAAGCACTTCGTAAAATCTAAAGAGTATACAATTTAGTCTTAATGTTTTTGAGTCCAATCAGTATTTATGCACTACATTTAATTGGTAACATTAACCTTTACCAACACATTAATTAAAAAAAATATCGATACTAAACCCTTTATGTTACATCCCTAGAGTACTAAGTCCGCGGCCGCGAAAGAGTTGCGACCAGCATAAACGTTGAGGCCGGATGAACAAATAAATGAGCCGGCGATCGATACGGCCGCCATTGGCGAAATAACTCGATTCCTTACAATAGCCACTCACCCCGAGACTTATAATCGATGTCCTTTGTTTCACTAAGATGTTTTGTATTAAGTGATCTTTTCTTTACCCTTCAGATGAACATTTTAGAATTTGTAGATTCATTTGTTTCGATGATGTCTATTTAAGGTTCGGTTTAGTTCATAGAATTTGTCCTTTTGCCGATTTTGGTATTTGAAATCTTAGGTCTTAATACGGTTTACCTAGGTCGTAATGAGTACTGTGAAACTTTGATTAAATATACTATTATTTATGGAATATGTATTTTAATTGGAACATTCATATGTTGATCATTCAAGGTAAACACAAACCGGAGAACGTGTACAAACAACAATACAAGACGACACGTGCCGCGGCCGCTGAAGCGAAAAAACTCCGTCTCGGTGGAGTTCTGTGAGCGTTGTTGACACAGCTAAGTAGCCCCCGACGCCTCGCTTCATTTGCATTTCTCTTAATCTCCGTTATGAATAAAGAAAAATTCTTGGCGACGTTTTTAAGCGTTTCCAGAGGCCTTAGCGGCGCCCGCCTAATGAAGAGAAGCGGTGGGATTAGGCGTCGCCCGCGCCGCGCACTTTCGCGACATTACACTTTTAATTTGAACGAATCTTATTATTTTCTTTTGTTGATTTAAGCCCTCGAGTCGGGAGACGGGTCGAGACGTGACCTGCAGTGGAAAAATGCGATTGCCATCTAAAGCCAACCGTTTAAATGAACGAGATTGGAGCTTAAAAAGTATAATGGACGAGGGGGTGGCGGGGGGCGCGGGCGGCGATCTCGGGGGCGCAAGATGGCCGATTTGCGATTGAGATGAGACGCCCCCCGCCCCCACCCCGCAAAGATCAAGCAATATAATTAAGTCGTCCGATA
Organism: Autographa gamma; assembly: GCA_905146925.1. Taxonomy (NCBI): domain Eukaryota; kingdom Metazoa; phylum Arthropoda; class Insecta; order Lepidoptera; family Noctuidae; genus Autographa; species Autographa gamma. The sequence goes on from LR989850.1 coordinate 4,369,208, forward strand.
CATAAGTATCCGTCTACTTATGATACATTTCTATCGGTAATAACTCGCAAATTTTAATCGTATTATCAAGTAATTTATGAAAGAAGACAAGCACATGAGTTGGAAACTAAACTCGAAAGTAACATTTAACAGCAACCATGAAAATAAGTGAATCACAATGCTTGATGCACCGCTACGAGCTCACTGAACAATTCGTAGCGACGTAGCGCGCTAACAGTTTTCACATGAAATGCTGCGCACTGAAAAATAATACAAAATTAAAAGCCTGTGCATGTACTGCATCTAGACGTGGCTTTATCCAACGTTTACGTATTCATAGTAACAGTCCAAGACTTACACAGGCACCACTCTTCATCTAACAAGAGAAGCTTTGCTCAATTATTTTCGCAGAATTAAAAGATCTTATCTCAGACTACGTGCAAAGCTATTTCCACCTTATACTCATAGAATTAGGTACATTTTCCTATGTGGAGTTTTGGTAGACTTAAAGTGTTTTTGTGAGAATTGGCTAAAGGCTATACAGGTGGCGAGAAATCGCCGTCGCTTCAGATGACAAACCTGATCTGGTCACGTAATGAAAAATGACAAAACTGCACGGAGTCTCGCTTGGCTGCTTCAGATCTGGCGAATGAAAACGCTTTGAATAGAAGGTATATTATATGCATAGGTATTTACCACTGAGGAATATTATTGTATAGAAATGTAATAAAGAGTCCAAATCGTTTTGTAAGAATATATATTTAGGTACTAGTGAACTATGCCTATTAGAAAGTCAGAAGTCTGTTCGTTATAAGTTTATTACTAAGTTTATTACTTGTTTCGAACTTCTGCTCGGCCTAAATTGTGGGCCTGATTGAGACCACAGCTCATCCAAAGAAACACTACAAACGTCAATCGTCGAAGACGAAACAAAACGTAATAAAGCCTTTCCTTTGAAGAGCTCTAGAATAAGGAAAAGTTGTAAAGTATCTGAGGGGGCGACCGCAACCCCACCTGCGGGGCCAAAAAATATGCCATAAATGAGTCGAAGGGGCCGCCTCTTCAGCCGCGAAATTTCAGCCATACTTGCAAACCTATAATCCCTCATAATCACCTTTACAAAGCAAAGATTAAAACCGATTCTCGCGCCCTCCGCCCACGCGCCCGCCGCGCCCCGCGCGCTCCGCCGCCGCTTTTATATGCGAGACAGCGAAAAGTAAGATTAAATCATTATTTTTCTTAAGCTCCTCTCGTTTTTTCTCCGCTCTACTGGAAGTTTTTTGCTTGGACTTTTGATGCGGACGATCAAAGACTTGTGTTCAAATTTACATAACATTCTTAAATAAATTGCGGGGCGGTTGGGGTGGCCCAATAGAACACGACTCACCCGGTCTTCTGTATAAACTTATTAATGCGAGTTCCGGGATTGATGCTTAATGTACTATTAATTTATTCCGCGGATTAGTCGAGTGCCATCGCATAATTTACGAACAAAGATGTTTTGATTACAACTACACAAATCTGTCTATAGACAATAATACCCGTGTACAAGATTAACGGAATTGCTCTTAACCACTACAGGCTTCTTCTTATAGACGTCACACACATTCGTAATTATGGCATTTACAGAACGTTACAAAACATAACTTACAAAAATATAGCTATCATAGTCTTGCAACCAAAGATTGAATGTTTAGAAGTTTAATGAAATAGATAAAATCTGTACAATATCGTCCTAACGGAATCCTATTTGATTACTTAATCAAATAAATCTTATTAGCTACGTAACTTAGAAAAATATACTTGTATTTTGATTGATGTCCAACTAACAATTAATTGTGTACGAAAGCTTAATAAGTAACTTTTATACATTAAACAACAAAAGAAGGTACTTAATTAAAATTCCAGATGGAGAGTTTTGAACAGTATTGATAAAAACTTTTAATAGATATCTTAGTTAATTAAATGTTGTTGCGATGTTTGATACAGAAGTAATAATTGCTTTGATTGCCGGTTTAGTCCAATAGTCACGACCTGACTAAGTTGTCTGACCTAGAAAAGTGATTTTAGGTTAGGTATAATGTATATGTAGTGTCATACACTAGTGATTAATATTATTTTATAGGTGGGGACAGAAAAAGGCGCAGAAGGAAAGTAAGTACAAGAAATGACATGAAATCGACTCAAGTGGTTTGGCAAAAAATAAAGAAGAACGACATAAGTTATTAATAAGACCACTGTCTGAAGTTTTACATTATGTTTTTATGTAAAAAAAATCTAAAACAAAGCAAAAAGGCCCAAGAAATATGTTAAAACATGTTACAATTATAAAGTAACCCACAAAATGAAGGTGTCGGTGGAGGCCTTACGTAACATTAACACCTGTGCTTGACACACAAACATGGCGTATCCTCGAACTTATCTTACTTAAGCCAAACTTGGTATTTAGTTAAACCTAAGCGTGTAAACTTGTAGTTGTTTGTGCTCAGTGGCTCTTTGATTGTTCTAGGCGCAGGTAGTAGAGCCCGCATGAAATATGTGCCTACTTACTATCGTTAAGCCAACTTACTCCGCCGCCATTAGTTTTACAACTTAGACGATGTTACACGATATATGTTGGCGCGTTTGACAAGCGCCGTAAAATTATTGTTCGATGTTCATATTGTTTTATGTCGCCGTAAGAATTGGTTTCGGTTTGTTAACTTCGATAAGTAAATTATGTTAACATGTGTTAAGAGCATACTTTGTGCTATGTAACATGCGTTTTCTGTGTAAGAAATGATTAAATACAGAAATCGGAAGTTTACTTAAACACTTTAAAAATGATTGAACATGTAGGTGAGTACTTTTTATTAATCGATATTAATATTTTAAGTCGTGACATAGGAAGTTGTTTAGTAGATGTTCAATATGGCCGGTTAATTTTCATGTTACCAAACGGTGTATTGATTTTGTCTGTGCCGTGAAAATAAGAAGAAACAGAAGATCGTCGTCTGCCGCATTTCGGGGCGCACATTAGTCCCAGCAGGGTTTTAATTTACGAAGTTATTGCGTACCACGTCGATTGCCAATAAGTAAACACCGCTACCAAAGTCGGAGTATTTAACTTAATTTTTGAGCTTCCACCGGGGTTAATTGAGAGAGGCGCACTGGAATGTCGTCACAAAAGAAGCACTTAAACGAATGACGAACAACGGCACTCAACCGGCTCAAAATAAACTTATCTCGGCCGAGCAAGGGTTAAAATCATTTGGAGGCAAGGCACCAAGTAATTGTGAGGTGGGCGAGGGTTGATGCCGCTGATTCAATAACACGCCACTGTACCGATAATAATGTTATTTATCGAGTTTTTGAGCGCCGCGACGGATGCCCAAGTAGTACCTCACTGTCTACGTGTGCTCGTGCTCCTTGATGCTATTAGCTAACAATGTTTAAACTCCTCTGTCTACCTCATTTATACCTTATTCGTTTACTTTATGTTCTTTTAATATCGACTAGCGCGGTGCTGCTTAGGTTGTGTAGACGTACCTTATAGTCGACTCATCGTTCATTAAGTATCTACTGTGTTGTATAGTAACATCAAATAACTTTAAAATGCACCTAAATTGTGATTATAGAACTAACACAATGACATAGGGCCACTTCAGCGATTCACTCGATCTACCGTATCGTATCGCTCAAATCTCTGATTACTACCTCAACATTTCCTCTGGCAACTGCGAGTCGTTTAGCCACGTAGCTGCGAGTAACCCACAAGTTGCGGACAAAGCGGCATTGACAGGCGTTGCGATTGACTGACGCTATTGTGAAGTTGCCCGGTGCCTGTGCATTGTGCCAGGATTGCCACTGGAGATGTGCAGGTCGAGTTATCTTAGGTGTATGTCGATGATAGCTTAGAAAGATCAATCGTCCAATAACTATTGCAGCAGTTAAGTTGAATAGATTCAGTTCAGTTATTGGACGATAGAAGATAGTTAAAATGTTGTGTGAGAAATTAAGTTCGTAGCACTTAATGAGTTATTTGAAAACTAGTTGATAGCTAACGAAGAATTCTCAATTCGCTGAAATAAGTTTATTTCATGTTTTATGTATTCGTGTTCCCCGATTACTAGAAGACGTCTGGACCGATTTGTAACATTTTTTTTGTTTGGCAGGTTATCCTTTCATGTAGTCCCACAGTCATTAGGTCAGGTTTGATGAGATTCATGAAAAATCAAGATTTTAAGTTCAAATATATTCATTTTAGTTTTCTTTCAATTTTTCTGGGATGAACACTAACTCTCTTTTATCTTGTCTCTCGTTTCAGTATGCTTAACAACACCATGTTTTTAAGGACCGTCCTCATCTCAGATATCAAACATTATCAAAAATAATGTATTAATGATTTTAATTCACTTTCATTTATAAAGCACCCTCTGCTACTCAAATCTATGCAACAATTTATAACATTCAATTGTCACAGAAAAAATGGTAAGTTCGGTACTTCATTAGGTTTTTATAATGGCGTTGAATTAACATAATAAATCTGCGCACTGCCATCAATCAAGAACGCCAGATGACTTTGTAAAGGGCTTCTTAAGCCCTCACTTTCATCTAAACTTTCAGGAAAGACGTTACAATGATAATTATTTCTTTTTATTGTAGGGAACCTCGCGGAAATCTATGCTGTTTATGTATACCTGTATGTATGTATACCTGCATGTATAACAATGGTAAATATTGTGAATGTTATGTAAGAGAAGGATGTTAAGGACAGGATTAAAACAATGTGTGTAAACAGTGTATGTGTTATGTATGTTTCTCATGTTTGTATCTATATCAGACTGTTGTGTCTTAGTAGAGTAAGCAGAAGTAATGATTAGTGAAACAAAAGACGATAGATTCGTGTAAAGTGTAAGTTACGAGTCAAGTAACGTGGCTCGTTGGTCTAGGGGTATGATTCTCGCTTTGGGTGCGAGAGGTCCCGGGTTCAAATCCCGGACGAGCCCTGTTTTGCTTCACGAAGAATATTCACACCAGTCACATGTGTTTGGTTTACACTAGTTTTCCAAGCAGGTATGATAAGTTTCTCAACTGACTTCATTATAGTTTTGTTTAAAAAACCTACACCTACATACTTAAAATGATAGACTTATTCCTTCTCTCATAATAATTCCTGACTTACCATAAACCTCCTATAAGTCGTTTGAAAGATCACCTTAACACTATATTCAACCAAACAAAATCAGACAAAGAAATGTAATCGTCACAAAAACATAATACAAGGAGTATTTACGCGGGCCGCTGTAAAATTTTCTCATTTGGAGTGGCGGCCTTCATTTATGTAGTTTTAATTCCGCCATTCCTTAGCTGGAAGCTGGGATCTTATTTCATTAGCCGGCCGCGAGAGGGCGCCAGTCATTTAGCTTGCGAGCTACGAAGCTGTTGTGGTGTGGCGACAGTGGGAACTGCAGCGGGGTACGGTTTAAATGAATATCTGTTATTTATATTCGGGGTTTGTATATTGGTTTATCTAAAATTGGTGGAGTGGAAACAAGCTTTCAATGGTGGGTGAAAACATATTGGTCGAAACATATCCGTATTTCTATTCTCGTGACGAGTTCTGATGTCAAGTTAAAGGATAGATGAAATAATAAGTAAATAATATAATATTGACAATTTAACAACTATATTATTGACATAGAGTAAAATGTTATCAAAGTTTTTCTATAACATGGTGGAGGATTTTACTGATTTATGCCTTTGAATGTGTTTTCTTCCATCAAAAATGACATGATGACAAACAGGCATTACACAGCTATAAGAGAGACTTATCAGAGATAACCTCACTTATAGTCAGACAGGAATAAAAATGATGTAGTAAAGAGTAAATAAAAATGAACAAACTTATTTCAATGCAAGTTATAGGGAAATTCCTGAAACCGCGCCCGCTCCCATCGCTTCCCAGCCACCAACCCTTGGTGCTTCTGTAAATACGACGAAATTGTACAGCTTTCTATATACTTGATCTGTTTATGTTTAAGTTGTCTGTGTTCTTATAATTAAATGCGACGAAATTACGCCGCTCTGTCATGTTAACCGGGGCTCACAATGTTGCTGCAACTTAGTTAAAGATTTCTCTCATAAAGTCGACAATAAAGAGCATTTATCTGTATTCTATATGTTTTTAAAATCATTTGTTGATAAAGTGGACGTTTATCTATCGTACCAGTACATATATATATAGTAAATGATTAAGTATACACATTTAATTTATACTAATACGTAGCGTTATATTTTCACCAAGAATCATCTGCCTAGCCCTTTGTCTCAAACTACGCTGCTGGCTTGAGCCAAACTACGGTGGAGTTAAAGTTTAATTTCAATTATATTTTAAGGGTTTTCTGAAAAGAAATATTGAGAAATAGAACATAAAAAAACTTATCTTGAAATAAAAATACGAATAGAAGTAAGTTTTCCGTTCGTAGCAACATAAGTAAGTGCTACTCGTATTAGAATACTGTGTATAGGTACCGTATTTCATATCGATCATAGTTCTACGAATTCATACAATAAGCTGATTCTCGTGTAAGATTCTCAAGCTAACATATAAAGAACTCGATTTCATTCTAAGCTCTAAGAGTTTCTGATAATGTACTTTATTACACAAAGCTTTTGTAGTTAACTATATTAGACTATAAAGTATTGAATTACAATTATTATCTTTATTTGACAATTAACATATAAAATACATTTTTAAATATATACAAAAACAATCTATAGGTATAAATATACATTTAAAAATATAAAATATAGTGTCCAACCGGCCTCGGGACAGGGTCCAAGCTGCCGGTGGTTAGGACTCCAGAGAGAGGAACCTCCTCACAATACGCGCCGTGTCGAGAAGTACCGCTTTCTGAATCAAACCCTTCACCCAGGTGCCTAACGAGAGCCTCTTAAGGTGCTGGTCGAGGCTCTTGGCTATTATGCCGTTCCATACAATTATTATTATCCGTTATAATAATAATTGTATGGAATATAGAAAACATTGTGCAATTAGTTATAAGTATAACTTAAATGTTTTATACGCAGAGACTCAGTGAACCCTCACAGTCAAACCAATACTACTGTTTTGTGGGGCTTAGTTTGTAAGTTTTTTAGCGCAATGTAAACATAGATAAATGAAAAACCAAAATACGCAGAAATATTATATATGAATACATTACTCCCTGGCATTTGTGTTACGATCAGTTTGGTTTAACTGTGGCTGTATTACTTACTGCAGTTAAGTACCTATTTTACTATAGACTATTCCTTGATATCATTTTTTCTTAAAGCGTAATTGTTTCATTCATATATCAATGACAATGAGTAGTCGTCATTAGAAGTGATAGCCGACTTTTTCGAAGCTTTCATTGTGAAAGCCACAAAAATGACGAGGCTTACGAGACCATTGTGAGTGTACCGCCTGTCATCCACTGATTGATGATATTTTTAATTACAATTTTTAATGTCAACAATCTATAAATCTCAGTGCTTAAAAACGTAATGAAATATTCATAAAAACGGTTTGCTCGAGTGTTACGTTCTCATTGAAATATTGGAGATACAGACCCGTTTCTTGGTTTGTATTGATTAATTATTAGACTGCCTCGTTGGCCTAGTGACGCTAAGCGCGACTGCTACGCTAGAGGACTTGGGTTCGATTCCCAAGTCGACCAAAGCGTTAATGGGTTTTTCTATGAAATACTCAGTAGCAGGTCGGAGTTTGGATTTGTGCCCGGTTAGTGGCAATAGGCTCGCCCCCTATTACATGGGACCTAAACATATCGGCGAACTGTGGGCGTACATTGGTACACCTCTGCCTACCCCTTCGGGGATACAGGCTTGATGATATGTTATGTTATGTGTTTTATTTGTGTATTTATCTTATTGAAATATATGCTTTATTAAACGTACTAAGTAGGCTCGAGTTCGACATAGTTAAAGAGATTGGATGTTGGAATACAGTTAATCTGATTAGACGGGAAAATTGATCGATGTCGAACATTTCAGTGGTAATAAAAAGTAATGTCTTTATTTAGGTTGTGAAGGTGCCTTCGATTTAGGCTTAATAGTGAAACAGACACGTGTATGTGCTTATTCGGAAATGGTATTTGTATTTTCAGTTATTTGAGTAAGATCAACGGGAAACCAACTTTTATCTTTATTGAGACGATTTTATATTTGAAGTTACGAAATGTAATTACTAATTTTATTCACTGTTATTGTACTTTCTTATTTTAACTATGCGACTTTAATGGTGAACAATAAAGAATATTCTATCTTTCTAAGGAGAGAAAACATCTCAGACTTTAATTCAAAATGGAGAACCGTCGTTTGTTTTTGCGGCGAGTTGACTCTAAAATTTACGATTGTAAATAGGGCATTCCGTTTGTTTACTTATGACCGAGTAATTCGTTGAATCCGTATAATTACCGGTATTAAGATGATTCCAGTTCCCTCGAACAGAACGAGGTACCCCCTAAGTAATGTTAAAACATTCAAATGTCCGCCTACTTTGCGAAGCGTCTTGAGGTTATAAATTTTCGGACTGGCGCGGAGATTACAACTGTTAAAAGTAAATAGATTGCAAGAGTGCAAAACAGGGCTCTTCCGGGATTTGAACCCGGGACCTCTCGCACCCAAAGCGAGAATCATACCCCTAGACCAACGAGCCGCATATCTTTTGTTTTAAAGAAACGGTATAGCAGACGTTATTCATTTTTTCTTATACTGACATTATGTTTATTATTGACAAAATCAACTTCTAGTTATACTGTGCCTTAGCTACTAACGAATAAATTGTTTTGATAGAATACTAGACAATTTTTAGGTTCTGTCTATGGAGTGTAAAATACTGAAAATCTGGAACTCTTTTACAAGAGTTGTCCACATAAAAGTGCTTCCCTTATTTTCCATGGGGTATTTACAAGCTGTTATTATTTAAAATATTCATTTTAAATTTTAAGTAAACATGATATAAAAATGGGAATGAGCATTGAGCATTACTTAGTCCTCGTACCCAGCGGTCCATTGCGCTGAGCATTGGTTATTCAATTATCAGTGTCCCCGCTCGGTGTATCGCGATATTAATCGCTATATTACTGCTCAGGGACTTGCAGATGACAATATTAGCGGAACTACGATAGGGCTGCCTCTAATATCGATTTACTATGGTTATCGAGTTGTGCGATATATTTTAATGATGCCTTAAAGTTGCGTTTAAGTTTTGTTTGGATAAATTAGCGGTTATTTAATAGTTACATTGAAAAAGAAAACCTGTTATTAGAATGAGCAGAAAAATAAACAATATTTATTTTAAGATATTTTTTTGTCGTTAAAGTAAACCAATTCTAACTAAATAGTGTCGGACACGGAGCAATAACAAAATAAATAAGCTTCAATTCGAATCGTTGTGAAATTGACTCTTCACGTTTTTATTTCTTTTTAATGTCAGCAGATGACTGTGTTTAGCCGAATAATATTTGTAAAGATCAGATACAGCTTGTATTAGGGCGCGAATGTATCACCCCTACGATTTGATCGTTATAAGGCGGCCGCTAAAATGCTACATGAGCATATTTTTTGTAACATTTTGTTTTGTAACGGAGTTATTTCGTAACGTTTTAGTAGCGGAATTAAAAACAATACAAAGTACTAACATAGCATTTTGAAATTTAAACACAATATTGGTTTTCATATTCGCTGTAATGAAAAAACTACCAATGTAGAGCTATGATGCTAATATGCATGTAAAGTTTGCCATTTGCTAAAACTTAGTAGTTTTTCGATTTCTCTGTTGCCATTATGTTTTTTTACAATAGCCAAAGAACAACCATCAAACTTAAAACTGTACTTAGAAAATATAACATCCAAAAAACTTGAATCTGACAAAAATTGCGTAACAAAAGCGCCATTTTAAGCCGCCTCCTCTCCGCTCCGATTGATAGGAAACGGAGCGATCCTTCAGAGGAAAAACGTAGCGGCTAATGATTTGCTAACGACGATATTTATATTTTAATGCAGCCCTGAGCACAGTTTATTTCCTTTGAGGACGTTTGCTGATCAATTGACTAAGATCCCGCCATCTTGTTTGAATGTTCTCGTTACACTTGTGCGAGGTTTTATCCTTTTGAGGATTTTTATGTGGTTATTAGTACTGTTCAAATATGTATTTATTACCCTAAGTATTACATAAGTCAAAAAATTGTTATAATTAAAAAAACTAATGTTCTCAGCTTATGGATCGACTTAGACTAGTGTCGATAATATAATGTTAATTAATTAGATGAGAAGTGAACTAAAAAAAAGATTTTAAGTGTAGGCAAGTTATAAAAGCTTCGTTGGGTCGACGTTTTTATTTTATTTTATTCAGTAAACATGTAGGTCCTGTTGCTATTTATGGATAATTTAACTGCTAAAATATAAGCCGGGCTCGTCCGGGATTCGAACCCGGGGCCTCTCGCACCCAAAGCGAGAATCATACCACTAGACCAACGAGCCGCTTGTAGGTGAAAAGTGAACAACACTCGACTTGGTCTTGTAATATTACTGGTACAAAACGTCTTTTCGCATTAAGTCCACAAATGCATCTTAAAGTACATGAGGTATCTAGCAACATACTTTATGATGTATCTACTTGCAGAAGAAAAGAAGAGACTGCGAAAACAATAAAATAAAAAGAGAGAACGAAAAACAATTGTATTTTTCTTCAAAACTCACTATAAAAGGTTAATAAACCGAAGTCTAAGAAACATTTATAATATCGATTCAGTGTTATCCAAGCGAATAGATATAAAATTGCAGAAAAATATCAGTATAAACGTCGGTAAAGTACCCATTCAATTCATTTGTGAGTAAAACATATGGATGCAGAAGGTACTTACATCTCACGACACGATCTCGTGACGACCTATTTGTGGATTTAAGTATTTTACTTGATGCTTAATGAATATTATTGTTTCCTTTCTATGTTTATCTACTCTATCTTATTTGCGTACTTTGTAAAACTAATCATTAATATTTGATTTTATAAGTGAGTTTTGTATTTCTTTTCAGTTCTATCTGATAATTACATATATTTAGAAAAAATAAACACACAACCACGTTTGCATGTCCTTGAAGAATCCCTAGTTTTCCTGTTCAAACAAGAAAATATTCTTGATTAATGATTACCTAAGTAAAAAAAAAATAATTTTAGTATTTTAGAGAAAAAGGAAAGGCACTAGCTTTTTTTAGCTAGTGTCCGCGTCTAATGAGGTTCCAAGCACCATTTCTGCATACGTTAATTATGATTTATCTGAGTTACGCTATTTATTATACTATACAGTCATATTAGCATTTCCATTAACAAATCATGCAAATTAAACATTTTACTGTATGGTTGTTGTTTTTTTTGTTGGTTGGGGTAAGTTGTATGGTTGTTGTTTTGTTTATGAAATAAATAAAAGAATCAAGAAAAATCGTGAACTCTAAAAGCCTCAACAAACGTGTCGCGTGTTCCCCATCTTTCTCCAAGTAAGTAAAACACGGTAGGTACAACATTCTTATTGCGAGTATCGGTTCATAACATAACGTGGAATCTGGAAATTATTTGAGAAGAACATCTGCGGCCCTTTCCGCTTTGGAAAATAATAAAGTTCTGTTTATACGCAATTCGTATGTGAGATACGACGATTGAGTCGTAATAAAGTGAATTAGGAGAAATGTATTGCATATAGAAACAAATTAGATGGACGGGTTTCTTTGTCGATAAATAGGCAGATGTGATTTTAGTTGGATACGCTGTGACTTGTTTGTTTACGTTCCTTTCTTGAAGGACCTATGTTTTGGCACACAGTCTTTCTGTACATAGTGTATGTACACGCCTATAGTTTGATTGTACGCTTTGTAAACATCGAAATTATTTTATTTGGTCTTCAATACTTCAAATTAAATAAACCTAGATTCGAATCGTTACGTATATATTATACTTTATAGCACAAGAGTATTTTTAGGCCAAAAAGTAAATTTATATGATGATTCAAACATAATATCTCATAAAATCCTTATTTCAAATGATAACAATTAATTCAACTATAATAATAATTGTAGTTGAGAAATATTATTAAAAGTTCCGTTTGTTTTTTTTTCTCATTGTGTCATCGCGTTGGCTTTTTTCAATATTTGAAGAAGTAATCCTGTAATCAAAATCAAAATCAAAATCAAAAATCTTTTATTTAAATTAGGCTACAAAGTAGCACTTATTAAACGTCATTTTTTTTACAAAAGACAGCACCCTAGGGGTCGGTTCATATCCGGCGGAAAAGGTAGCGCGCAACATCGGCCGCGCAACGCCAGAACGAGCAAGCACACAACAAAACATCCAACCTCTCACACCTGACGCACCAAAGCGTCGTCAGGTCCGTGTGAAAGGCCGAATGCTCCGCCATGCGCCCGCCCGCCCCAGCGCCACGCGACCGACAACACGCCACCACCGCGAGATATGAACCGACCCCAAAACGCCCACCCTTCACCGCTTCCTAAGTGCTCTGGCCGAGGAGAAGAAACGGCGCAACAAACTCCTCAGTAGCACGCTGTCATTACGATAAAATAATATCAAATAATAAAAAAAATAAAAAATAAAAAAATAAGGAACCGCGCAAAGTGAACAAGTAGTTAAGGTAGATGGGTCGGTATCATACGATTAAAGAGTAAAAAAAAATATATTATAATCTACGTGGTGACCAAGGTCAGCAGAACGACCAGTCACCGCAAGCGGCACCCGTTCACGAGTATGACGCAAGGATCAGCCATCCCCTCCCTCGCCATATTAGAGGGAAGGAGGAGACCCTACCCAAGACGCCACCGCAGGCAATGACAACTAAGGGAGCATGACGAAACTGCTGCCGGTTTAAAAAAAAAATAAAAAGAAATTACATTTACAAATTAGAAAAACAAAACCCCAAGCACTGATTCACTGCACAGTCCCTTATCAAACCGGCATTAAAATAGTACACCAATGTACATGCATATAACTGCATTAATAATAAAACAAATTAAACAATATAATGTTGCATACAGAGTGTATGCCAATCAATTTCGAACAATAATAAGATTCGGTAAACTTACATGTCAAGTTAGCAAATATATAATAATAATAAAAAATAATTATACAATAGTATAATTGTGTCAGGGTATAGTAACATACTATTTGTATGGCAGTCAAAAATAAAGAAAAAGAAATATAAAAAATGGAAAAGGTATATCCCGGTAATTCAATTCAGAACCGTCTTGTGTCAATCAAGGCGACCAACAGTTTTTATCATTGAAATAGTCATTTAATGTGTAGTAGGCTTTCTTACAGAGCCTCGTTTTAACTACTGATTTAAATGAATTTAATGGTAATTCTAACATACTAGGAGGCAGTTTATTGTAGATACGAATGCTAAGTCCTATAAATGAGTTATGCACCTTGTGCAGCCGGTGGGATGTAGTGCATAACTTATGCTTATTTCTAGTATTAATGTTGTGTATGTCACTGTTTTTAGTGTATAGGTGAATGTGTTGTCTAATGTATAATATATTGGCTAGAATAAATTGTGAGGCAACAGTTAGAATCTCAATTTCTTTAAAACGCTCCCTAAGTGAGACCTTAGCGCCTAGCTGGTAAATTGACCTAACAGCTCGTTTTTGCAGAATAAATATAGTTTCAATGTCTGCAGCCTTACCCCACAACAGAATGCCATAGGACATAACGCTGTGAAAGTAACTGAAGTATACTAATCGAGCTGTATCCACGTCCGTTAGCTGCCTAACTTTCCTAACTGCATATGCTGCTGAACTCAGTTTGCTTGCGAGGTATGAAATATGGGCTGCCCATTTAAGTTTAGCATCTATTGTAATACCTAAAAAGACGGTTGATTCTACAGTCTCCAGCACTTCATTATTAACAATTATATTTGGACCTAGATTTTTAACGTTTGGCATTGCAAATTTAATGCACTTCGTTTTCTTTGCATTCAATACTAAGTTATTAACAGTAAACCAATTTGTTACTTGTAAAAGTGCACTGTTAATGTGATCAAAACTATCACTATTTCTATTCACTTTAAATATGAGTGACGTATCGTCAGCAAAAAGTAACAGTATTACAGATACCTTCTAAATAAAACGGCAAGTCATTTATATATACCAGGAACAAGAAAGGACCCAGTATAGAACCCTGGGGCACACCCAATTTAACCGCAAGTGGCCTAGATTTTACGCCATTTACATCTACACATTGAAGGCGCTGCTTTAAATAAGACTCCATTAAGTTAAGGGCTATATCCTGTATACCATAATATTTAAGTTTGGCGAGTAGTGTGTCGTGATGAACGCAATCAAATGCCTTAGAAAGGTCACAAAAAACTCCTATGGCATTTTGTGAATTTTCCCAGGCGCTATAGACATGTTTTAGTAACGCTACACCGGCATCAGTTGTTGAGCGACCCTTTGTAAAACCATACTGCTCACCGTGGAGCAGCTTATTAACATTAAAAAAACCTAGTAATTGCTGTAGTATTAACTTTTCAAAGATTTTACTAAACGCGGGTAATATTGAAATGGGTCTAAAATTACTCACTTCACTTTTAATACCGGATTTAAATAATGGTATAACTTTACTATACTTCATCAGGTCTGGGAATACTCCTAAATCGACACACTTGTTAAAAGTAACAACAAGATAAGGAGCAACATCATCTATAATAATATTTAATAACTTTACAGAAATACCCCAAAAATCGCCAGTATTTTTTAAATTGAGAGATTTGAATGTAGTAATAATATCCCGTGAGGTCACATGTTGAAAGGTAAAAATTGAGTGACATTTTGGGGCGCAAGTTAGCATTAGGTTTTCCGCAGCAACCGTGGATGAGTGTAAGGAGCAAGTTGTAGCTATCGGAATGTTAGCAAAAAAGTCATTAAAAGTCTGAGCTACGTCTACTGCTTCGCTAATTAATTTGTTGTTATCAACTATCTCTAATTGATTATCGCGTTTGGTATATTTACCCGTTTCGTTATTAATAATTGACCAGGTCGTTTTAATTTTGTTTTTCGATAGCTTTATTTTATCACTAATGAATTTAGCCTTGGCCATGTTACAAACTCTTTTAAAAGTTTTAGAGTAAAGTCTAACATAATTCAAAAATGACTCATCAAATTTATATTTTTTCATTCCATATAACTCATATAGTCTCGCTCTACTTTTATATATCCCAGCTGTGGCCCATTGATTAAATGGAGCTATCGTATTCTGAACATTGAATTAGGAAGGAAGACGTCAAGTAGCATTTTTATTGACAAGGCATATTAGACACATTTGCAAAAAGTTATTCAGATGTACTTAACTTTAGAATTACCTACTTGGACACAACAGACAGGCGGCTCGTTGGTCTAGGGGTATGATTCTCGCTTTGGGTGCGAGAGGTCCCGGATTCAAATCCCGGACGAGCCCTATTTTGAAGAAAATTATGATAATCAATACAGATATCCATAACAACAAAGCAATCACAATATTGTGAAATAAAATTGCAGGCCACTAGTTACACAAAATTATGAGGATTAAAATTGTTTATTTTGTAGAAGTGATTTAAAATCAAAGTTGTTTTAAGATCATTCTTGTTTTAAAAGGCCGTTTCTTCTAAGAACACTTAACTTATAAAAATCAAGCAGGTATTAATTTTGTTATATTCGCACGTTACTAGATTATTTGTTTAGAGGCAAGAAACGGGTCAATAATAATAGGCTGCAGTGGACAAATAGCAAGTCATATTAAAGAAGAGCTATGCATGTGTAGACGCGGCAAGCATTTTAGCTAAATCTTACGAGGAAGAAAAAAAAAACAGTTTCGGATACACCTTAATGGCGCTACATATTACCTATGTGTGAGTAAGCTTTTTATAAGTTAATGGTAGAAATGCATACGTTGTATTATTGGGAATTTTATTAAAGAGTCACAAAGATATTAAACTGGATTTTTTTTTAAATATTCATCTGTCTCTTCATTAAATAGGTACTCTTTAGTGCTTTTTAATTTAATACGAGTACATACTCGTATCAAGACTTATTTCTCTAGAATTGAAGATTTCTCAGATTTCACAGAATTGTCATTTTTGTTTCTTTTACGCAAAACGTATCTCATAAATTATTATCTTCATTTCTTGTTTTGTTAAATACTTTAAGTGATATTTTAGTCCTAAATGCAAATAATACTTATAATTAAAATATAACATGTCCTGTCTATAAACATTTCGATGCTAGTCTTACCTGTATACGCAGGTATTCACGCGGCCCGAATTTCCCGGAATCCAGCGATGATCCACCGACTTCAACCTCATCGATGCATCTTCATCCAACAACACCACCTCAATTCTAAACTCTCTGAAACTCTTAATAAAGTTGAAAATTGAGTGTGGAAAGGTACGGTGGTTGGGATGTTTTGGGGTTGAGCGTGTCATAGTTTCTTCGATAAGATTGATCGAGTGGGGTAAGGAGACCAGATAATCTGTTGCTGAGATAAAAAATCGGTGACTTGTCAAATTCATCGCATTCTATACAGAGCTCGGATCGGGCATCGGTCTGTCGATTGGTCTCGCGTGTTTACCATCCGATGGATTTTGTTACGATCACTCTTTTAATGTTTGGTAGCTTGAATTCATTTTTAGGATTTACGGATGCTTGTTCAGATTTATTTTCTGGAAATAAATCATCATTTTATGTATGACATGGATAATACACAGGAACATAGAGTTACATACTAGAGTGTTGAAAATATCACATATCATGCAGGAATTTCTTAAAATTGGATAGAGCAGCTGTATTCAACAAATAGTTATCAAATAAGTCATTAGCTGCCACAAACAGAAAACCTGAATTGGACGGCTAAAGTCTCTCTGACTGTAAGGTTAATTAAATCCTAATTAGGAAATACTTTACTTGGGTGAATTCTAATAAACTTATTACTATTTTTGTTTTGGGATTTCGATGCTAAACTATTTAATTGACAATTATTATGTGAACATAATAACTGTCAATTGAATAGTGAAATAGTAAATAGTGAACAATGATGAATTATTGTTCATACAATACTGTAAAACATGTAAATTACAACTACATACCGAAAATAAGCTCATTGAAACATGTACTAGTACAACAATTAAAAACACAATACGAGTATCTTTCATCGAGGATAAAATTAACATCGTCAATATAGATGTGTGAATCTCCGAGTCAACTCAAATCCTCATAAACCTCAGGTAAGTAAAAGTCAAAATTCGGATGACATTTCATTAATTATAATCCCAAAATCTGTTTATTTTTTAACTCTATATTGATCCTCAATTCGCAGCGGGTACCAATATTTCTAACAACACACCCAATGGAATTTAAACTCTATATTCATATTGTAGAGTTGGGCTTTCTTTGATTGGTTTTGTCAAGAATTGGTCATTGTATCGTGATTGAAATCCGTTTCTTGCGATATTTTTTGTGTGACTTAAGGATTATTGATGATTATGCGATTACTTGGCGTTAAATGTTGGGGCTGAGATGCAATCTGCCACCACTGGATATCTAATACAATTCTTTATGTCTCTTAGTATTCGTTTGTGCTGAGATACTAATGTAATACAAGAATAAAATACACTGCAGTCTTATGTTCCTAATGTCTCAATGCTTTGTAAAGTTTATTCCGTAAAGGTAACTTGTCTATTTATTAGAAATATAAATCCAGTAATTAGGAAAGGACATAGTAGAATTTCGGTAAATGTCAACAGTCGGAGAGCATGAGAACAATAAAAAAGAAGAGTATAATAAAAAAATTTGTTTCTTCTGATTCTGTTCTGTAAAAAGTAAGAAGAAAATGATACCTAATCATATTTATTTATTGTGTGAGAGTAGATTATTAACAAGTTTATAAAGTCCTTAATATTTTATCTTTTCTCATTATATTGGGACAATCAACCTACTAAACCATCTCTAATAGCAGATGAGAACGTATTATCTTTACCTTCCCCAAGTATCTAGAATTCTAGTTAGTACCTAGAGCATTTCTAACCGGCGTTCGTATCCTCAAAGCATGTTGTATAATCTTCCATCGGGTGATAACACGGGGTGTCCCCCCTACCGCCCCCTCCCCTTGTGAACTACCTTACAATATGAGGCACGGTTAGATTAACTCTGATGTGCTGCTTACGTAACGCTAAGTTTTATATGTAAAGGCGTGAGATTGACAGCGTTTAGTCTCTTAGTAACATATTTTTTGTAGGTCAGTTTTTAACAGTCGATACAATATAAACTATAATTTTCTACGTGTAACTTAAACTAAATGCTACTTTGTTGTAGAGCTACAAACAAGGTTTAGTTAAGGCAATTCGACAAAAGCTCGTTTCTAAAATTAATTTTTGAACAGTTAAATAGGTACAGAAAATATGCTTGGTATTGAAAACCATCTTTTTTTACTTCTACCATTCCACTACCACAACCCACTTCGAAAGATGCTGCTGATATTCAGTTGTTTATTGATTTCAAAACAATAGAAAACAACAGGTCTTAGAGTGATAAGTACAAATATCATGAGTACTAATAGTAATATAGTTTTTTTTCATACATTTCTTTCAAGACTGAAAGTATATTCAAGTAGGTAGCAACATAAGATGAGAGTCTTGAAGAAGGTTTTACATTCATTTTAAAGAACACAATTCCTAGAATTTTTGCAATAAAAGGTAAAGAGTTCTCATGTGAAATGTGGGACGATGTGTAGAGGAATTAAAAACACTGTAAGAGGCTAAGCAATTATTGTTATAAATAAACATATTTATTGAAGGATTTCTTTGTAAACATTGAGATTCTAATAACAATTTCTTTTAAATAATAATTTAAGTGTATCTTGTTTTGTCTTTAGAAGATTGGTATTGATTACCTGTTTACTGTTTTATATGCTGAAGATTATCAAACCTCTTTTATAAGTACTTCTTCCTTATATAAAAAGGGAGAGCTATTTAGCCGGCTGTGGATTCAAATCAAACAGCTAAAAAAAAATACATATTTTTCAGTCCTATAGAGCCTTGCTCTCTGCATTATGACAAATGATTCTTCTTAAAATAGTGTTCCAAACTTAATACTTCATCCTATAATTTTCACAAAATAGGGTAAATCCAGTCGACATATTTTTTTTTTACCTGACTCCCAAGAAAGAGTAATATTTTTCAGTACTTTTGTTTCAAGAATTTATATAAACACTACAATTACATAAACCAGTATTCTAGCCTAGGAGTCTGCGACCATGAACACACAATGATCAGTTCAAAGTCACCCGTCACTCATCCAACTAATATTCATGATTGTTCTGATTCTTATTAACATTCTGTACGAATGCCTTCCTTATACATATAAATAGGCTACGTAGGTATAGCTCTATAGCTATACCTACGTAGCCTACAGTACCTATGTACTGTAGAGCTAATTATCATTCAGGAGTATATTTTTTAGTATAGATTATTATTTGTAGAGCTCCTTATAGTTTGAGAGTAAATTTTTAGTTTTAAATGTTTAGTGTAGTGTTGACTAAATGTTGTAAATCTTATCAGTGTTGCTACCAAAAGGTTTAAAAGATTAGATCGTGTTTTATTTGTATAGCTTTAAAAATGTATTTGCTTGTGTTTTAAAAGTGTTAGAGTATTAGATTGAAATGAGGTATAAATTAGAAGGTTATTTTGAGGTTACACCATAACGTAAATTATTTGGTTTACAGTATTATAGATTCATGTTTACCTGTATTTTAAAAGATACAAATAAACAACAAGCAAGTCACAACGAAACGTATAACTAAAGTAAACACTCCGCTGCGAAATTACTCATGACTCGTTACGGCATCACGAGGAATATCTTGTTTTTAACTTAGCGATCGCGGCGCATGCAATAACAGCCGCTATGTCTGGCACCGCAAGGCCAATAATAGCTTGCGAGTCCCTGACATGCGGCATAATAGATTGTCTGGTGTCGCAACACTCGCAACTAAGTTTGTGACGTCACAGCAGAATGGGTAGTGTAGTGTAGTGGCGGAGTGGCGGAGTGGCGCAGGTAGCGGTGGTGGTGGTGACGTCAGCCGGCTAGAGGCGCTTATCTGTGACGAGCGGCGGATGAGCAATGAGCGTGCTGCGTCTCGGATAGATAACGGAACAATGAGGCGAGCGGCGGTGGGCCGCATCGACCGGTGGGCGTGGCGCGACCCCGCCCCGCCAGACCGGCGCTCTCTAATCTCACGGATAACGGATAAACCTAACCCGGACACACCCGTATTGGAGGAGGTTTTAGCGAATGTCAACGCCTAGCGAACGCTATTGGTATCTCGGATATAGGCGGATTAGGATATATAGCGGAAAACTTTACCTAAGCCGGGGTTCAGCCGCTTCAGGATTTGGTTAGAAGGCGTATCCTTTATACGCCTTAACGTAACCCATCTATTTTTACTAAAATACCCCTAAATAAAAATCATTAAACTCTTTTTATAGTACTCTTAACATAGCTTCTACACCTGTCAATAAAAACCACGTTTATTTAAAAATCTAATTATAGAGTTATCCCACGACAAAAATATGTAAGGTCCCACGCATGTACAAATCTCCTTCTAATTATAAAACATCGAAATCTCGAGCCACAGTCTAAATAAATGCCTTCAAAATATTCTGTGACATTGCGGTATGACGAAACACGATGTTTAATTAGCTGTCAGGCTGTGGCAAGATGGAGTACGTAGTTATATGTAGATAGAGTATCTGTTGTATCCCGTAAACGTTCGCTGAAAATGGGTCTTAGCAATGAAGGGAAAATTGTAATTATCTTATCGGGTAAAAGGGATTTGTAATAACATTATGTTTTATGATAATATGATGCTTAATGCTCTACATTTTTTGCTTCCCATCCAATTATAGGCATAATTTTCTATGATTACTCACTAAAGTATATTATTATTAAATTAAATATGCTTGCTTAGCATTAAGAACAGATACATAGAACAGTTAGGACACGAACGCGAATGAGTTGAACACACGGTTCATGTGAAAGCATCCGACATTCCGCATCATGTTATCAGCCATACATACACACACACAACACATACACTGCTCATACATACACACACAAACTCATACAACACACATACATTTATGTAAGAGGTTGTTTGGTATTCTGATCATGATTATTAGAGGAATTAGATAGATAGTTCATTAGGCAGGTATGTTGTTAATACGGTTTTATATAGACTACATATAGACTACGCTATTTATGTACAGGTTGGTATGTATACCGTCATATATCTGTAGATATAGCGGTTTAGTAAAAAGGTTTATTTATAATGTGTTGTCTTCTTTCTTCTTTAAAGGTTTTAGAGGTGAATAAATATGAAAATGTTAATTAGTTTATTTTAGATAAAATTTAGGCTTTTATTTATCGGTTAAGGCAGTACGAAGTCTGCTGGGTCAGCTAGTGGGTAACAAAGTACAAAAATGCTTATAAACTTGTCTCATTAGACTGGTAGGCTAGGCAGGTGACTCTTGATAGTGTAGAGCAAAATATATGTATTTGAATAGCAATGTATAATAAATACTGAAATAGTTATTTTCTAAATTGTACTTTGTATTAGAGACATTCTAGGCTGTTTAAGTCAGATGTTAAGATGTAAAGGTTTGGTTTATATCACGTAATAAATTATTCTCAATTCCTTAGATTATAGAATTAGACTCAGTAGGTCACGTAGAGTTTTATGACAATTTTGTTTAGTTTGAGATGATTAAGGTAGTGTACTTAATAAGCCTAGAGCAAATACTTAAATTAAATAAGTAGTGGGTAAAAAGAAACAACATAAAAAATAGTTTTTTTTTGTGTATTACTGGCCGAAAATATTGAGTCACTTCTCTAAAATAATGGGTAATTTTTTTAATATATTGCTCGCTGAAAATATGGAATATTTGTTCTAAATTGAAGGGCTTTTTACTTGTTTTTATTTTCATATACCTACTATTAATGAATGTGTAATTTATCTATAATATGTATGTATTTAGAAATATATAAGTATGTTTATCAGTTGTCTGTTTACCATAACACAAGCTCTTTTAGAGCTTAGCTTGGGATCAGATTACCGTGTGTGAATTGTCCAGGATTATTATTATTATTTTGACAAAAAAATCAAGTGTGTATTTCTCATGCAATATTTTATATTTTTTTTAGTATTAAAGATAAAGAGTTTGTTTCTCACGCAATATTTTTTTACCTTTACTGATAAATCAGAAGACTTATTTATCATCAAACATGAATGACTATAAGAAATGAAAAAATGTCACAGCTTCTTGAAATTGCATAATTCTGATAAGATAGTAGATAGTTTATCTGTAGGTAAATGACATGTTTCTTATGTAACAAATTAATAAAAACCTTCCTTCTAAGTGAAGGGCTAATTAAGCCAGGACGATTGAAAGAAATTATTACTACGTATTAAAATTATCGTAACGTAGTTTTTTATAAAGGATACTCTAAATGTCCGGTGTTAATGTTATGTAGCTGAATAATAATTATTATTATGTTTAAAAATTTGTTGGGTCTATCGTATAGGATTTTGAATAGAGCCTAGTTAAATTTATTCGATTGTGACTAGCCTTTAGATTCGTAAAACACATTAAATCTACAACTTAATATTTTGTAACAAATAGAACATTTTCTTTACCCGCATTGTAATTATGTTAGACAGTGATTGATTTATTATTGTGTTTAATTTACCTCGAAAGTTATCAAAGATAACGTGGATTAACATTGATTCGAATTAAACGCGGATAATGAGTTTATTATCAGGATAATCGCTATCAAAAGATTAAACGATTTACTTTATCAATATATAATGTAAACAACACTTACGGACATAATAATATGTGTACTAGATTACCTTAAAAAAAAAGAAAAAAAAAATACAGGCAGTATAAAAGTATAGCTGCTTAAAAATAGACTAAACGTATACATAGAATGCTACTATCGTAAGTTTCTTCTTGTGCCAAGCGAGAGCAGATTTTAGTCTGTATCTAGTACATTCGTTTACTGAATTTAGTTAATTTTCGCGCAACGAGAAACTTGTCTACGAAAATATCGATGGTTTTGAAATTGTTAGGATAATATTAGTGTTTTAAATAGATTTTTTAAAACAACAAGCTCCATCTTTATACACAATTCACGATCAAACTAGTTCACACTAGTGCTTACGTTCAATCTCTGATAGGCTCACTCTATAGTTTCTAATGTATACTCTAAGAGTACAGCTGTTTAAAAATAGATGACACATTTTGACAGCTACTTCGAAAATGGAATAATCCAATTCATTCACGTCATTTGTTTACCATAAACTGTCCTCACTTGTCCTTATTTGTACCATACACACTGTTATACCCATATAATTGAATGGGTACATAAAGTGGAGGAGATCACGTTTGAAAAAACGTTCCAAATCCGAATAACTAGCTTTTTAAAAACCAGCTACATTATCATTCCCCAAACTCCTTACATATCTTTAATGTCATACATTTAAGGTTGAAATTTGTTTGGCAGAGTGTTTTTTGATCGCAAATAGATTTTAAATTAGTGTTCTTAACTGGAACCCGCTAAAAAGATAAAAGACTTCCACTCGAGTGTTGACAGACAGGTTATTGTCTTTGTCTCGTCGTGTCTTTGACAAGTTTCATGTTATTTTCAATACGTATGAGTCAATATTTCATGATCAAATAGTTTATTTGTGTTCAAGGCTAGACTAAATAGAACCTTTACAGTTTCTTATAAATTGGTTTTTCACGATGGACTTTAAACTTTAATCGCTATTTATCGTTACATTTATCGTTACATCGTCACATATGGTTATAATGATTTTTTTGTGTTTCTGAAAAGGGTATAAATTGCTGTCGAGTAGTGAAAAGTGTTGATGGTTCACATTATATTTTTTTCCTATATGATGTGTATTGTGTTTTTAATCTTGAAAGTTCAAGGTAAATCTATTAAACATGTTCTACTATAAATTTAAAATTAAATTATTACTTTTAGTGTTTTACATAAAATATTTTCTAGTCCAAAAAAATATCTAATCGACAACAATACAAGTCCTTATCTTACCATCTAATAACCCTCTATAGGTACAATACCATAGACTACGTAGAGTATTGTTTTATCCGCAGCACAAAGAAGGCGGTCGATACAAAGCGGCGGCTCTCTGGCCCACTTCTAACGGACCATTTATATACCATTATATACAGATTATCCCTAAAACAATTAAAACAACCTTGTTTTGGAGATCAACGAAAATAAACATTATAATCTATGGCTTAGGATAAACAACACGGGTAACGGTTACTTTGAATTTTGAACTTAGAAAATCTTGAGAATTTTGAAATAAGAACACGAAAATATGGTGTATCTAATTTGTATCGAATCATATTGCCAGTTTTTTTATTATTGTTATTAAATTGAAATTAGACGTGAAATGAAAGAGATAAAAAATGAGAGCTCCTGTTTAAGTAGCGTATAAGTTTTAAATAAATGTTGTTATCTTAAAGTAAAGTACCATATCTATTACATAATAACGACAAAAGCTAAAAAATGACCTATGATGATCTCTAATTTTACATTAAATACTTATTCAAACAACCTTTACGAAAGCCCCCGTCGTTAAATATTTAAAATTAAGAAAAATTAACTCGGCGGAAGGTAATAATGCCAGTATAACGGCCACGTACAAAATTATGTGAAGCCGTGACAATTTTTTTCTTACATCCCACGGAAGCCGGGAAGCCGCTGTGATTTATATAATGAATAAAAATGCTTCCTAGCACCGCAAGAACGCCATTTTACAAGGATACTGCAATTAACCGCACTGATAGCTTTTCAAATTACCACATTATATTGATGACTTTATTTTTACATAATTTCAGCTTCTAATTATCTCCACAGATTGCCACTATCTCATACGTGATGCTACAATATTTGCAGAAGAATCTCAGTTGTAAACTCCAAGATAGTCGCTGACGTATCTAACTGACGTATCAGAGCGCTCTCAAATCCGCCGCGAACATAAAACAATAGCGCAATTGATGCGCTGTAACAAATAACACGAGTAGGTCTCAATAATGTGTAATCTAATCGAGATAGCGGCCGACACCCCTCGACACAACAAATTTGCCGTCACACCGAAGCAATCTGTGAATTACAAGTGTAAATAATCCTGAGGACGCCCAACCACCACCGTGGGCCGGGCTTGGCTAGAAAAAAAAAAGAAACTCGTTAAAATAGCGGCTTAAAAAAGAAAAGCGCTGAAACGGGAAGGCTCGGGTGGTATCGGTTTTTCTCGACGCGGGCGGTTCGCTGGGCGGGGCCCGAGCGCCAGTCGCGCGCCGCCGGCCGGCCCGTACGTACGTGTCGCAGCCTCTACGTCCGTCTGTCCCGCACCGTGCACATGTTGTGTGAATTTTCGGCATGTTGATGTCGTCGTGAATTGTAACAAGATGGACTTTCAGAGTGCAATGGAGACGTTTGCTGAGGCGTGGGCTGCGGCCAACACCGTCAAGTCGGAAGCACCCACTGATTTAGCGCAGGTTAGTGTTATTTTTTTGTTTTTTTGACGTATGACATAACGTTAATTTGAAAACTTTTTGCAAAAAATGTAATTTATTTTCTCATTATGGTCAAAACTGTATTAATGAGCGGTTGCTCTACATTTCGCTCGGCAAATATTTTTTTAACATGTAATTATCCAGGACATATAAATCAACTTAATGTAAAAAGTTATACAAGTTGTATTGATACCGTTAAATCACCGCATTTCCTAGAATATGTCCTTGCGAACACAAGACGCGTATTGCGATTAACTTTACATACTAATTTAATTTTTCGCGTGTGACGACATTCAGCAAAAAATATTACTTAAAGCCAAATAAAGTTTTCATTTTAAATAAACAGATTAAAAATATTTTATAAAGGAGTTTTTAGTTGTTAATCGCTCAATCTTTCAGGCCGAATAAATTGTCGGCCATTGCAACTTATTCTTTAAAAAATAAAAGCATGGTATAACTACATCGTATACAAAGGGGTCCGGTGTTCCTAGCATGCCTAATTGACGCATAGACAATAAACCAAGTTCATCTAGATAACAAATATTCATTTGCATTAAAAATAAAGCCGCGCTTTATACTTGCATATTAAGATGTACTTCAAACAATAGGTACTCTACAGATATTTTCAGCAAGGTCAGACTTATAGTCTATTATAATGTGTATATAATTATATCAACTTAGAAGTTTTCCTATAATAAATAATGTAACTACGAAGATAGTGAACGTAAGAATATGATGATAATTAAATTTTACTTGTATATTAAAGATTGAAGGTATTTCTAATAGTCTTTAAAAAAGGGTTGGATACCCATTTATGAAAAAATCATTCTCCAAAAAAGTGAATAAATATTTTTCAAAATTAAAAACAGAATTAATTGCATTTTTAATCGGCAATTTCACAAATGATTTAGTATGAAATCAAAGTTTGCTTAAAACTTAGAGATTGGAACAAGATTTAGAATGGACTAACCCTTAATTGGTAACGATAAGAGAAATTAACATAACGTAAAATAGTTCAAAGTCAAAATAATAAGGTTCGCTTGTCTATTCATACTATCAATATAAGACTGTTGCGTGTTCTTGAAACGAATAAACGGATCAGTATTTATTTAATTTTAAATGGAACATTGATTTATTAATGAACGATTAAAGTAATATTAAATAAATATAATTTGTAATTATTTATAATGTAATTTGTAATTTTTTTCTCTAAATAATGTTTCTGCTCTTATAAATAATTTACAATCATTTTTCGGTATGTTTATTTTAGTTAACGATATATCCCTTTTAAAATAGACTTACCGAAGAACTTGGAGATTTAGCTTGATATTTTTATTTACTTATTTATTTATTTATTAATATAAATATTACAACACTATCCTTACAGGTTAATACCTAATGCGACAATGTTGGCATATCTTATATTAAATAAAAAGACAAATCTATTAGAAAATGATATACATGTTTTACAAATGCATTATGGCATTTATTCTGTTAAAATAAGTTCACATATGTTTACCTGAGCTGGACCATGTCCTAGGTTGTATTTCTATTATTGTTTTAAAAACAATTTAAGACTTTAT
This sequence comes from Autographa gamma, assembly GCA_905146925.1. Taxonomy (NCBI): domain Eukaryota; kingdom Metazoa; phylum Arthropoda; class Insecta; order Lepidoptera; family Noctuidae; genus Autographa; species Autographa gamma. The sequence goes on from LR989850.1 coordinate 4,396,449, forward strand.
TTAGGTTTTCATTAAACATTATAACATTCGATAGTTTTAAAAGGTTATAAACACTGGACGAAGCAAGTTATCATTTTAAAGTAGAGTCATTAAATCCATCTTAAAAACATTAAAAGATAGAGTCATAAAAAATTAGTTTATTTATATGAAGATGTTAAATATTATTTATTTATATACTATTACATTGATAAGTCCAAGCTTCCTGTAATATAACGCGTCCTTCTTTTTTTATTTCTTGTCCGATAACGATTGACGCGTTATTGACGGCGCGAGAACGTCATACTCATAACTTAGTATTAACTAACATTGAAAAAACTATTAATTTCGCTGATAACACACTAAATTATATAAGTTTCATGACGGGTCCGTGGACTCTACGTCTTTGGAATAAGGGGGGTTTTTGATTGGCATGTGTTTAAGTGTGCGCGTGTCGGATGCAACGTTATCCGGGATAAAGCCGTCCCTTTAAAGGGTACATTGATTAACAGTTTATCGGTATTTCGTCTGGTTTATATGAAATCCATTCTATGTTGTTTCGATAATTAGTGATGAACAATTTCATTTCTGATGATGATTGTGAATAAATAGTACTTATGTTTATATTTTTAATTGGTCACACATTTGACAAAAAAAGAAATATTTAAACGTTTTGTTTTATTATTCGCATTAAAATTTTATCATGCATGGTATAAAATTCAGGAAACTATTATTCAAAAATGAATAGAGAAATGAATAAATACCAACTATTGATAAAAGCGTTACAAAATATTTAAGTAAGGGTTTACGATAAGCTAAACAGTAATTACCTCTCGTTGAGTAGCGATGCACACTAATACTGGCCCGAAGGCCTTACTAATTACGCTTAATTATCCCAATAGTAATTATAACTAACAATCATCCTTAAGATCTTTCTAATCGCCGCTATTACTGGTATTCAAATCAGCCGTACTTGTTTGACAAATTATCGTAACTCATTTATTGGATGAAGAAATTGAAACAACTCAACATTGCTCATTTAAAACTCATTACGTTGCTTCTGTTCACGGGGAAATCAATTAATAATCCGTAAACTTACAAGTATTAGGAAATATTTTACGTCAAAACTAACAGGTGTTGGGACCGATCTTTTTATATAATTAACTTCGTGGTGCTTTTAAATTCAATGGAAATTATATTCAAATGTTTTTTAAAACAAAAAGAATATAGAAATCTGTCACTAATTTTCTCTTGAAGTTCATATTCTTATAAATGAAGGACGGACAAAAGAAAATGAGTGTAAGCAAGCCTTCATTAAACAAAAAAAAAAACATATTGATCGAAAATACAATAGGTTTATGAAGATAGAGTCCTAAGGACCTTACTTACTTTGATTTCTAAAACGCATTACCACGATTTATACACATTTGATTACTGAAACATCTATATTTCACACATTCGCTAAAAATCACTTGGGTATTATATACTGACGAAAACAAATTATAGGAACAACACCAAGAAACAATACTAGAAATTAATTATTCGTTTAGTTTATAACCTACCGGTATTTTTATGTAAATAACAGATCAACTACAGAAGTAATTTGAATGCAATTTACCTTTGCTTAAGAATTTGCGTGTAATACTTCCAAGGCATGATTGTCGTGTCAGTGCTACACAAAAAAGGTAACATTGTTCTAGATTCTGTGGTCATTCTTTGAGGTAAAGTCGAATAGGTCAATCTGTTTTTTTAATCCCGTCTACTGACAAAGGAGGCCCACTGCCCAGTCTCTTAGTATCATAGACTAAACATAGACATACACTGCTACTATCGCTAGTTTCCCCTTGTGCCAGAGCAGTTTTTAGTCTGTATCTAGTACATTCGCATACTGATTTAAGTTAATTTTCGCGCAACCAGAAACTTATATACGAAAATATCGATGGTTTTGACATTGTTAGGATAGTATTAGTGTTTTATATAGTTTTTTTTAAAACGGCAACGGCTCCATCTGCATACATAATTCACGACAAAACTAGTTCACACTGGTGCTTATGGTTCAAACTCTGATAGGCTCTATAGTTTCTTATGTATACTCTAAGCTTAGTATACATAGCTATAGGTAAAGTTTTATTTCTTCACATACATTTAAGGCACCCAGATAAATTCTAATAGTGTTCTATTGCAATCAAAGTTCACAATGATTAAATTATAAACGGATTTTTAACCGTGACCGTTGTTTATTGAACTCGTATTTAGAATTTAAATAGTTTTTATTTGACGTTTTCTTAATTCAAAATAGTATTGAAGCTTTCGTTAGGTGGCCAGTGATTTATCAGATGATTAATTCCAGAATTCTTAATTTAGATTTCAGCCTTATTTAAGGCATTAAGATAAGTTGTTAAAATGTCTAGTACCACACATCCATTGAGTTAGGTTGGCAAATCTATTTTTTGTATTAATCTGTTTTTTTTGCAAACATACTTTTTTTTAAGACAATGCGCCCTTTTCCATATAGGTCAAAGTAAATCAAAAGGGTTTTATGGCTATGATTTTTCTTTTAAACTAAAGTATAATAGAGATGTAGATTCATAAGTCTGAAGTTATAGTAACATATTTAATTGTAAGCAGTATTTATTTCACAACTAGTTACAATCTAAACGGACTCAAAAATACAAGACCTAATGACATTTCAGTTTAGCAACCTAAAAAACAAAACTATTGAATATATCCAACTCATTAAAATGACCACAGTTTAAATTATAAATTGCATCACTGTTGCTGGATAAAATGTGTGTAATGCGTTTCTGTTATCGATATTCCATCATTATCTTGCAATCTGAACTGATTATAGTTTACTTAAATAACTATTTAAGTACAAAACCTATTGGCGAACAGGTTTCCCTGCGGTTAGCGTTACGCGAAACCAATACTGTATTAAGTATCCACATTTTCAAGTGTAAGGAATCTTGATCTATTTATTAGTAATTTGGTTACCGTCGTTAGCTGTGGTCGGCCATTAAGGTTATTCCAATGTGCAGCTTTGTTCAGCTAACACGCGCTCTCCGTCAACTCCGATCCGATCCGATTTAATATTAATCACTCCACCGTTTATACAGCTTTTTATGTGTACTTTTAACAGTTCATCGAAGACATGTGTCAATATTTAAGCTCGCTGTAATAACTATCCGTGGTCTCGTCAATTACAAATTCATTCGAGTGAACAAAACCTCCGCAATGATGTTCTACACTTCGAACGGGGTAAGTGCAACTAGATTACGAAACAATAAGCATTATATATCAATAAGCAATATCTAAACAGATCGAAGAAATGCGTAACATGGTTGGGCAAAACCACAAATCAAAATAGAAGAAATATATTAAGGAAGTTTCTTTATCGAGCGGTGACTACGTAACGTCCGTACTTATTAAAGCGTGTCAGTTATAATCGATCAAATGTAACTCGGATACGACTTTTACCGAATAAAACGATAGCGGTGTTTATAAATATTCGCCGAGTGAGCTAATCCATTATCGCGGATTATTGTTTGAAGCGATAACTAGCTTACGTTGGCTACGTATTGCTGTTATCGCGCATTACGGCTCGGTACTGGCCAACTTTGATAATAATGTGTGCTATGATTGATTTTTAAATTCGATTCCGATCATACAGTAGATTATATCGCAAAAAGGTTACTCTTGCACGTAACAATCAATGGGAGAAAGTGATTACCATAATGACGATCGCTAAAGGCAATGCGCGTTGAAAAACTAGACAATTTCACCGCGATACACCTACTATTGTTAATGGTTTTTACTTTCGTGAAAAAAAATAAGATTTTGTAAGCTCGTCATGTCAGCCGATGAATAGATGCTCGATCTATTGTCATGTAGCGGTTATAGGTCATCGTGAAATGGTATTTTGAGGTGGATAGCAGTTTAGTACTTGGATTAATTTAAAACATATTAACAAATATTGATGTAATAGTCGCACGTGGTCTTTAGTAGGCTCTTTGCTTTGAACAAAAGAGAGTTATATAAATCAGTAGGTAACTAAGTGAATTGCAAAATATTGCTATAATTTGACTGAATAAGTAGAGTTTTCTACGTTGCTAAGATAGGCCAAAACATTTTAACAATGCACAATTATACATATTGCTTATTAAGAACAAGATTATAAATAGGTTAGTACATTAATATGCATTCTTAAGCAGTAGGTATAACATACATGTACGATCATGAATGCATTAACAAAGGCAGGTGTACTATACATATGTATACGGGTCACATGAGGGCCTTACATAAGAAAAACTAAGAAGCACTAGCTACTTACATATAGTTTAGAAAACAACATTACCTTATAAATAGGTACTATGTTTCTATAGGGGAAGTAATAAAATTGATGCTTGTATTTTTTATCAACAATTAGTATGTCCATGTGTATAGCGGTAAGCGGTTCATACAATCATATCTAATTTTCCGCTATATCTACTTCAATTAACACGGCACTCCATATTGTTTGACGATACGTGGACGAACACCTAACACTGGACGCATAACAAAACATTTAGGTAGACCGTTACTGATTCCAGATGATGACTTAGATGTTTCGAACACGAAATAAAAAAGGGTATAAGCACAATTACGTCTGTAGCCGACTACATAGAAAGTGGGCGCGTGCCACAACTCAGCTACAAAAACTGCTGAGAGGTTTTGGAAGATAAATAATCCGTGCAATTAGACACGTACGGTGTGTCAGGTGAAATATTCCGTGGTTCAATTTGCGTTGGTAGCGACACAATGCGTCGGTATAAACCTAATTACAGCTCCACAAGCCACCGTTCTCTTTTTGGTGCCTATTACGACGACATCACCTTGCCACTATTTGACAGGTTTCCATTTTTTTCGATATCATATTAATAAATGATAAGATGGTCTCCAACACATAGTGTCACCGTGAGAAAGGTCATTGTCGATAAGTTCCGTGAAATGAACATTACCCGGCGATGCTCAACTCTCTGTTGTGCGCAATTGATTAGATATTTTTTCGCTGGCTCATAAAATAATCTAAGTGTATGGTGGGCTATTCGGCGCGCGCGGGCGGCACGCGCTGCGCTCGCGCCGTTTACGTCGTCGGTAATAGGCTCCATCTCGCGGATAAAGCAGCGACACCGTTACCTTTCTCAAATCACGTACACTATTGTAATATCCAATCGCTCAGAAATGAGATTGCGGCTAACAAGTTATTTACATTGACGTTTTAATATCGACACCGACTGAAAAAACTATTTAAAAAGGTAATTATAATGTGGTGTCTGTAATAGCCACCGTACGCGCCGGCACGCCGCCTTTGTGACGTAGCTAAGCTCCGAGATTAATTTTGGCGGCACAATGAACCAGTTTATAGTCAATAATACATGCTTTAATAAGTATCTGTTGCGATATTTGTTTGTCAATTGCAAGTTTCGAAAGCCAGCGCGCGACTCTACGTGCCGAGCTGCAGGGGCTGACTCGATAGGATCTTTATTACATACATACATACATACATATAATCACGCCTCTTTCCCTTGTAGGGGTAGGCAGAGACCACTTCTTTCCACTTGCTACGATCCTTACACACTTGTTTCGCTTTGCCCACTTTCATTATTCCCTTCATACATGCTGTTCGGTTTATGGTATGCTCTTGATGTGCCCTTTTTCATTCACATTCGCCTTATACACTTTTTCGTCAATCGTTCTTTTATTCATTCTCTCGACATAGCCAAACCATCTCAGCATACCTTTCTTTATTTTCGTCTCGACATCCATCATCTGACACACTTCATCCACCTTACCATCCATTCCTCCTCTTGCATTCAACGCAGCGAGGCGGCTCTCCGTGGCCCACTTTTCGCCCCCGCGAGGAACGAGACGTGATGGGTGGCGAACCACATCGCCGCCATTTTGGATAATTAAATTATTTTTATAATTATCCATTGCGTTCCTGCGGGATAAGGATTTGGGAAAGGATATGTTGGAAAGGATAACAAGGTAGGACGGGTTATAGGATGCTACCATCACGGAGGTACAATGAATGTGGCAGTAACAGCTAGGGCAGTCCGGGGTCGCGTACCCGTGGTGGATCTAGCCAGCTGTCGGACAGATAACTGGTAGATCCACCCCCTGATCTTTATTACGCTTCGTTTTTTGAGAGAAAAAAATGATTAATATAAGGGATCGGCGCGGACGGATAAGTAGTTGAGATTGACGGAATGACGCGAGGTCTGTGACCGGGTGAGGGGCGGCGGGCGCGGGGCGCTGCGAAAAGCCGCGAGGCCGCATTGCGTTGGCGCAGCCAAAAACTAACCATAAATTACTGGCTACTTGCTGGACCGCTGACTACGACACGCGCTGTACTTTTTTGTTGCCCCTTCGATCCTGTTACGACGTAAACTTCTCACGGACATCAGATCATTATAGGCATATCTTTAAGAAATTGCTCCGAGTAATGACGTACGAGAATTATGAGTTACTGTGTGTGTGTCGTATTTCATGAGAAATTTCATATTAAGACATTGTCATCTTAATCGTGACTCCAATGATGTCAAAGCCAGTTTTTGTTCCGCGCATTTCCTCAAATTACATGTTACAGTTCTTGGACTACTTATTCATTTTGTTACGAATACCTAACGACCTACCTGTTGTGAAAAGAAACTGAATAAAGACGAGTACAGACCCATAAATGTGGAATTTCGGTAGCCCAAGGCTTGACAGGGTCGAATTAGGAGCTTGCAAATGCGCCTGCGTACAGCTATACATACGTGGAGATAAGTGGCAATGTGTTGTTTTTGATTATTTTGGTAATAAGCTTTCGATTCGACATACTTTTTATCATGAGTTTTAATATAAAGTTTTATAGATTTGTAATTGAGTTTTGTTTGGCTTTATATTACACTAGTAGGAAGGTTCTATATTTTTAGGAGAGAGTTTTTATATGTGATAGTTAGATGTGTTTATAAAATAGATAAACAATTCTTACGAAGTTTTTTAAAATAATTAAGTAACTTGTAATTGTGAGTACGCCCCTGCGTTAAGTTAAGGGTGCGTGCAAATCGTTGCGAACGCCCGCAATGTATAAATATTTTGACGTGAGAGGATCGCCGCCGCTGTAGGCGATCATGATATCGGTATTTAATAATAATACATAAGTAGCCGGTGTTAATACACGACCCGGACTCCTTCGGAAACGATGCCACGCTTTGACAAGAAATAATCGTTCGTAATCGTCTGGTGTTTCCATAATAATACAAAAATAAAATAGCAATGTGGGTGCCCAGCTACTCCTTAAATATTCATTATACTCGAACATATCAGACAAAGAGCCGCTGCCCGCCTTTCTCCAAGGGAAGGCGACGCTCACTCTAGCGATTACGTACTTTTTTTGCCCCCCTCATTATGCAGATTCTGGCGAAAAAGGAATAAATTTAATAACACGCGTTCGTGCGCATGCGTTATCGAACGCACTTGCTTCTGATAATCTGCGCGCGCGGCTTCGCGCAATTACAGTCGGGCGGGAGAGCGCCCTGCATGCCGCATGCCGCCAGCCGCTGCCACGCCGACGTCCACACTACCACGTTTTTAATTTCAGTTACAGAATTTCTAATATGCTACCGTTTACAATTGTAATGCAAGCTTAAGTTACTTAATCCGTCAAAAATGAAAGGTGTATGGCATTTGATTATTCGCTCTCTGTAGGTAATTGAAATGATACGGTTGTTTCACTACAATGGATTGATACCTATTATTTACTTATGTTGCATGATTAACAACGTAAATGAGATTGTGACTTAACCAACATTTTCTGAGCAATACTTTTTGTACGTACTTTTAGTTACGACATTGAGTTTTATGGGACACAGTATGACGAAGTGCTTATCTATATTGAATAGTGAACTTAAAGCGTAAAGAGGCGCGTGGCAATGCATGGCCGTCTCCAGGGCTTGCGGCGGCCTAATAAGGATAATCTCCGCACCTGAGGAGTGCAATTAATAATGGGCGGGTAGAGCTTACACGTCGTGGGATCCGAGCAAACTCTGAAGATCACTACTCACACGCACACGAGAGGGTGGAGAATTAATTCGGTAATCACTCAATTACTAATGCAATGAGGCAGTGTAATTTATGTACTTAGCGTATGTAGTAGATAAGTAGCATGGAAAGCAATTATTGTTTCTAAAACAATAATTGTTATTTCAATGAATAAAACTTGTTAATAGAATGAATTGTTTATTCGCTGTTCAATTGCCAGCAATTACTGTTTCTGATTTAGGAATTTAAGAGAGAAAATATAATTGCTAATATTATCGTATCAAATTCCGATAATGGCTCTAAGCAATCCATAAAAAGTAACAAGAAACTTTATTAAAAGTATTGTCTCGTTATTGATGGAGAAGGAATGGCGAGTGGTCGTGTTGCGGGGCCGTCGGCTGGGTGTCCAAGTGGCGGATCAAGTCGGAAACAGCCAAAAACTGGCCCCGCGCCTTAGCCTTGAATGGTTTAGCCCTCTGGACACGAGCAAATAGCTGACGTGGCCCGCGGCCGCCGCGCCTTGCATACACAATGTGCGAGCAACGAGACACAACTGCAGTGGAGACGACACATCACTACATTTTTATATTCCTCCTCAGCAACATCGGAAAATATAACGCTTTATACTCTTGATGATCTTAGAGATTGATTCTCCATCCTCATCTATATTAGGTGATCGAAACGGTTCTCTTTTATTACCGCTAAACCTGAACAATGATGATGTGAGATACGTCAAAGTTGGTTCGTCAATTCGGACAACAAAACGTGTCTAGACAAAATAATCTATAAGAAATACTCATCTGAAATCAAATCGGAACAAAAACTGCCTTGTCTAGATTCTATAGATTGGACTTGATGAGAGTGTTATCGACAATGACGTCTTATTTTCGCTACAATTTTATTTGCATGAAATCGTCTCAACGGTCGGCTGTAGCGGGGCCAGTAATGGAGTATTTCGTATTTGCTTCATTTTTTATTTTTTGCCGGTTCGATTACGCGAACGCGATCTCCTCATCATTCTCGGCGAAATTCGGGAGCGTCTCACCCGTCGAGCCTCAAGATATTAATTATTGATTGACGATAAAGTATGCGTAAATAATGTCTGCACGATATGTTTATAATCTGACTTTTTTTCATTGCTGCCATCGATGAAATTTGATAGGGACAGGTTTATCATGAAAATTATAGTTTAGCTGTTCTTAAAATGCTGCAAGTTGAACGATACTTACATACATTCTTAAACCCTTCAACGGTCTTTGAAATCAAATTATGGATATCGGGATAAAATTAACATACAAAATAAAGTCAAGTCCTATTAAATATTATATTTTAAAGTGGCTGCTTAGGGTAGTAATAAGGGTACAATGGCTTGTTTAATTGTTGTTAAAACTCCTTATTGGGTCGAGCTTGCGTCAGCTGTCGCCTGCGCCGGCGCAGCGCGAAGAGCTTGCACCCCCCTCTATATAATCCTCGCTTAGCAAAAGTCACGCGTGACTACCGCTACTGAGAACTTACACATTTGTTTGTGCTCACCTAGAATATCAATTATTACAAATTTAAATGTTATATTTTTTTCGGGTTATTCGTCAACTGAACACACTACGCTGGACACACGTGTGTCCAGTTGGTGAAACTCAAAATTAATATATTTATTGTTTCGTCATCTGGACACGCCAAGATATTTTCGTGTGTTCAGATAGTGAAACTTAAATTAAATCACTTTTATGATGTCTTCAACTGGACACACCGCAAGAAAAGGTACAGTCAGGTTTAAAAACATTTGAAATAAAACAAATATTTAACAATGAAATAATTTTAAGATTTATTAATTTGAAGAAAAGCACCTATGCTAGTCACACCCTTTAATTAACAATATGTACAGAATGCCTTAAAATATTTACAATACTATAAAAACTAAGCCTACACATTACACCTATGCTTAGTAATTTGTTCACCTTGGAATTGTATCACCCAGGTGAACAAACGCGACTTTTGAAATAATTCTAGTCGACTTATTTCACCCGCAAACAAAGTGGTAAGAATTTTATTAAATTACATTTCAATTTTAGTTTTACGTTACTTATTGTTAAATAATAAATATTAGAAAATAAAGCATGTTCATTGTATTATAATTAAATAAAAAATTGGTAACAATAAAATCAGAATATGCTAAAAAATAAAAATAAATACGTGATTTTAATAGAAATTGGAGTTTTTTTATAGGAGTGATAATGTGTCCAAGAATGTTTCCTTATTTTTTCATTAAAAATGATTGAAGTATTTATTAGCAATATATTCCGATTTATTATAATTTTATTTATATGGAATATCGTTTGTGTACTTAAAACATTTTTTTGTATTTATTATAACAACAATCAGTAAAGTAAAAATAAATTTTCATATAATTTAATGAACTTCTTGTCACTTTGTATATGTTTGATTTAAGTCAACTAGAATAATTAAAAAGTCGCTTTTTTCACCTGGGTGATATTAGCTTGGTGAACAAAGTGGAAATAATAACATGAAAATATTTTATATAATCTAAATACGTAAAAAATATATACTTACAAAATTCAGAAACGGTGAATAATTTTAAAAAGACATATAAACTGCCCGTTCCCAACATGGAACGTTTAGTGACCGATGATGATTGTGTCGCAGAACATTTATCTGTGTGACTGTACTTTCTCATAAATTCAAGTAAAATATGAACGTATGTCCAGTTGGAGAAAACATAAAAGTGATTTAATTTAAGTTTCACTATCTGGACACACGAAAATATCTTGGCGTGTCCAGATGACGAAACAATAAATATATTAATTTTGAGTTTCACCAACTGAACACACGTGTGTCCAGCGTAGTGTGTTCAGTTGACGAATAACCCTTTTTTTCATGATTTCGCGTTTGATAATGGTATTTAGGTAAAGTAATGTAAATATGGTAATGTGGTAGGTGTATGTGACAAATACAACCTTTCTTTTAATGTCTTTTTGTAAGTAGCAGCTGTCTTCCAAGTGTTTATATCCATGTTAGTATACTTTCGTTAATGTTATTACAAGTTACGAATTAATTCAGGTTTAAAATAGTCATAAAAAAGCTACAAAATATTTAACACAAACGATTTACTAAAGATAACACTGCACAAAGTTGACGCCGGAAATTCCTATAACTTCATAATTATCCGATCGTTACTTCGCAGTTAACATTACGATTTCACGAGTCGCGTCACTGCATACTTGTGCCATAATTATGGATGTTCGTGGTTTTCGTTGTGACCAGCTAAGTGCGTGTATTGTGTTTAAAACAAAAGGGGCTGTGGAGACTCTACTCCACTAGAGTTTAATTTTGAAGTGAGAGTTAGTATTTGAATTGGTTTTAATCGTGGGATAAACAATGGGGAGGGTGAATTCGTGCGCGACGACACGCCCAGCACATGTGTGTTTCTGTGCTACGGGCACCGGCCGCGGTTTTGTTCACGTTTCCATCGAATAGATGAGTGTCGTTGAGACCTCGTTACGTGATTAAATGATGGCTTTGTGATTAAAACCTTTTCATTTCGCAATGTTACTTCAATTATGCGTTAAACAATACAACTTTTTGAATTTTGTACGGATTGCTGCGTGTTTCGTGAAGAATAACCCTTCATGTGGTCATGAGAGGCGACTGAAGCTTTGTAGAACCATTATTGTATTAATATTTGATTGTAGCGGTCTTCTAGTTGACCTATTTCAGCAATGTATAGATATTATTAACAGAATCAACGAGATTTTAGTTTTACAATAAATTTTTCGATTTAAAACCATTTAAATTACATAAGAACAAAAGCATCACATAATCTTTATCACTGTAATCTGCTCATGTATTATTTACAAGATGTTACGGTTGCGAAGCTTTTAGATTATCGATTTTATGTCACACAAAAAACAACTGCATAATGAGTCGCATGTAAATTGTATGTGAACGAGTTATCCCTCCTGTGGGGGTGAGTGATGCGAAACGCGTGAGCAATCATCGCGATCGACTCCCGCGCAGGGAAATGACGGAAACACCCACACATGCACAGCGCTTACACACACACAGCACACCCGCGCACCTTACCCTATGTACACGTTATATTAGTAATCCATTGTCTATGCAAATAAATATTAATACAACAGACACGCTAACTATGCAAGTTCGTTTTCCACAGTTTTTGTCGCATTTTTGCGAGAATACAGGGCAATAACACAACACCATAAACTGTATTTTACTTCATGGTAATGCATAATATCGTTAATGGGGTATTAAGTATAACTATCTATGCAGATAAGTTCGGGTAATGAATTTAACGCTTCTGATAACATCTGCAGCAGTAACAAAGACATGCGTGCAGTAAAAATGTTATCGTGCACGTGTGTGTGTGCCACTTGTCGTGCACTCCCACGCACACCATCACATCAAACGTTTTTTTCGTAAAAAATAATTGTTTTGATGGAGGAAGTTGCGGATACAAACGGAAAGTAGTAACGAAGTTTTTGACCGCACGCAATTGATATAACATTTTAAAGTGTGTAAGTATGTGGTTTAATAAGGCTGGCGATTCTGATCTAGCGCGCCCAGACGCCGCTAATGTTGTTTCATGCGAAAGTGTAAATAGCGTTACGATTCATGAGCACGGACGATAGATAAGCTTTCAAAAATTATTATCATGGAGTAAACGAAAAAAATTGTAATTACAGGGAGTTGCGTTAGAAATTGCATACATTTACTCACGCATCGGTATTAAGTAATTAATTCGCCGCCCGCCTGTCCTATCGGCCGACGATCTCGCAAAACGCTCTCATCGAATGTACAACAATCAAAGCTCCGTTGTCTACTGTGAAAACAGTAGCGGCACGATTATAATTTGCGGGTAGTTGGGAAACTCGTCACAGTCGCGCGACTTGTTTATCGATTTATCGGCGGATGCGTTGGCGATTAACATCGCCAGGGCTGACCGTTACATAGCGTAAGTTTTTCGCGAGAAAAAAGAACACAATTATAATAATGATCGTCCTAGTATGGGATGGCCGCTTGTTTATGCAAATGTATTTACTAATTAAGAGGGAAATAATTTTCAATGTAGTTTGCATGTTGTTGAATGATGGAAAAAACTATGAGTTTCTCGATGGGGTACCAACCCGATCATTGTCACTGGCATACTTAATTAGCTCGTAGAGTTGACTGATCTATTGTTATAGCAAATGTATCGATGACCGGTCATTGATCGTATCGACCCCTTCTGATATATCGATATACTTACCGATGTTGATTTTTATCGGTATTTATTATATCGATCCTCAAATTACTGTATTGCACCCTAAATTTAATCGATGCATTTCTTGGGAACAATTCTTAGTCCGTTACGCATTATAAGTCCCTTGTTTGCCGAACTCTAAGGCTTTTTAAAGCGGCTTAAAAGTGAATAGAGGGCCGGGAAGTAAAGTAAAGGGTTTGTATAGAATGCCGTTTATCGCGTACTTAATCTCAGCGAGCAAATTAGGATTAATTGAACTTTTTCCTTTTAGCTCGAAGCGTCTTTGTGTTCGTGCGTAATTCGTTCAACGTGTCACTCAAGGAAATATATAGAGTGGATAATATTATCGTATAACCCTCACTTTAAGTTGTTTTGTATAAGATTTCAAAGGAATATTTTATTACGAGTACCTACTTTTAATACGTATTATTGGTGCCACCGATTAAACGTGGCTGGAGTGCATGAATCCACTCAAAAAGTAATAATCATTAGATTAGATAAGGATAGCAACAATTACCGTTTATTTTGCCACTGGTTTAGCAAGTCATCAGCATTCATAGACTGTCATTTGTAATGAGTATTTTAAATAGCTACCTAGTTCTGTGGTAACAATAAGAAAGAACATTGTTCCTACGAGTTTAATATGTTTTACCGTTATTGTATTATCCCGTCATACATATGTTAGCTGACTTTAGTTAGACTTTATGACGTCATGACACATTACAAAGTCAATGTCAGTTTATAGCTTTATTTATGAATGAGTATTACCTTTGAAACTGTTTTGTTAGCTTGCTTGTCAACTTAATTGCGTGTTTTCTGACTTAAGTGTTAAACATATTTGAGTGTTATTGACATTCCTGACTTTATAAATGTTAATAATTGCTTGACAATGGTAACTTAATATTATTATTACGTCAATATTAGGATAGTATTAGTCACATCCAGCTTAGGTATATCAATTTAAATTAATTATAATGACCGAAAATTAAGACAATGATTCATGACAATCAATTATGCAATAGATAATTTAGAAATTAGCAAAGGGCCATAATAATTAGCTAAATTATTACGCAAGTTTTTGGTATCGTTAGTAAATTATTTAATATTATATTAGTAACGACATTTTTAAATATGGTTCAAGAGGCAGAATCATTTTTACTTTTTAACTATTGTAATAATTTAAAAGGAAGTGATTATTAAATTATTACCTTATTTCAAAAGTTTTACATGACATAATTTTGAAATTACCCTTATTTTTTGCATAATGTACATTAGTGGATTTGTACCATGCATTTAGCTCCAGGAAACTAAAAAAACTTACTTCAAGTTTCCCTTTTCTGCAAGAGGGTATCAACCACTCTATAGAGTTCCACGCATAGTGCGTTAGAATTAAGGGGTGAGGGATGTAGGTATCTATAACCCGATGTCGGTTACGATCCCTCAGGTGTGACCGGCGGAAGCCTGCTATCATTAAGCTACCCACATGGAGTGCGTACACGCACATACACACACACCCATCCATACACACACACACACATACCTACAGTCATGTTTATGTGTCCTTGTGTACTACGATGGGACGGATTATGCGATGAGCTTTTTATTGATTTGTTTAATGTAGATGTGTGAGTTCGAGTTTTTTATAATTTATTGTCGATTGTCGTTTGTTTGTGCCTGTATATTCAAGAAGTGTGAATTTGTTCTTACGTTCTTGTATTGTGTAATACGAAGCGTATTTACAGGTCTAGTGTGAAGCTTAGCATTGTTGGAAAAGCTTATTTTCCAATACTTATAGTTACCTAATCGAATAACACATCTACTAAAACAATGTAGCACAAACTATGTTCTACATTCCTAATCTTTTGAATTCAAGCTTACCCGTACTAAGTTTCATCATAATCGGTAAAACGGTTTAGCTAAGAAACAGTTACAAACAATCATACAATTTAATCTATACATCAATAAATGCTCCTTTATCTAAAATCATTTTTCCTCTACCATCGGATTTCACGAAACAGTTCACCGAAAACAATTCCATGTGTATTTCCATCAAAACAGATAAAAATAAAAGTGCGACTCTAATCCCGACCTGTGCTTACATATCCGTGTATCCGGGGCGACACAGCCGGCTACCCAACCGGACAATAAAATGTGGACGCTACTCTATATTAGTACTCATTGCAGGCATTCCGATACACTTAATAATTTAGAATTGGTGCGATTTTTCGTGCGAACTTTTGAGCTTTGTTTGGTTATGATTTTTCGTTTTTGAAACCTTTATTATACATTTTTGTTATGGTTGATCTTCAGTTTAGTGTTCCCATATTCTTTTGGTTTTAGCTAACAGATAATTTAGTTATGTATTCTAAAAATCTTAACTTTAACATGAAATAATTGATTTATATAATACAAGCGGTATTCCGTTTTGGTACGGTCTAATTTTGTAACCGTATTCTATTTAATTATTTTCAGCAAAGACTGCGTAATATCATAGCGTACCAAGCGTTAAAATCGTCCAATTTTACATTCTAACAATATTTACAAACACGCATATTATTATGCCTAATTATCGTATACGTTACTAACGTTTACATTGTTAGCTCATACAAAAGAACTGGTGTACGTCACCTACAAGGTGTCCGCAATTAGCCGTATATCGGCTGCAATATCTACGTAATTGCCTATTACAATTCCACCCCATCTTTCAATTGTACTACAATCACTATACTTATTGCTATTCGAACGACACGTCAACTTCTTTAACTGACATAGAACGTTCGAATAAAAAAAAAGAACAAATTCAAAATTTTAAATTGGTGTGATAACAATATAAGACTGGCGAGGTGTATTCGAAAAATGAAATTCTAAATTTGAAATACGATTTAAATAAGCACCTCTATTTGCGAACGGGCACAGGGATTAAGTTTTCGTCGAGTTTGTCACTTTTTCTAACGTTGACACACCTCTACAAAAGATATCATCGATCACGACTTTCTCTTTGTCCGTTTTATTGTAATACTCGTATCATATCCACACCCATGTATTCGATTCTGTTGTTATAAACGACGTTATTTTTCATTGTGAAAAATTGTTAAGCCCAAACATTTAGCTATTTATGCACATTAATTAGGTATTTTGAATATTTATACAGATTATCCGCTTCAAATGTCGTATGGATGATTTATATAACTGTCAAAAACATTGTATTATAGGGAGACAAATATGCTATGAGTGTGCCATCTAATTAATACGAGACGCGTAGGATTAAAGCTGGTTTTTTGTCCGATATGTGGTCACACTTCAACGTACTTGTATTTACAATTTTAAATTTTCTGTAGCACGAGAGAACAACATCATCGCTGTCCATCTGTTTTTATTGATTGACGCTTTGATAAAAAGCTAAACAAATCAGTGTTTTAATATGATAAGTACATTTTTCAGTCATACTACTGTGATTGCTAACCAATTGCTAATATAAATACCACCTTATGTCATTCAAATTAAGATCCATTTCGCAAGCTTTCTACACCAAGGAGTCCAAATCTAGCAGGCCTTCACAGCGACCCTTCTGACACAATTCCGTGCTGACATCAGGAGTTTGGATTGCCGATAGCATAAGTGGCTATATTTAGAATCTGTGCTACTGATTAATGGTCGTTTTAGTGGGGCGTGTGTCGGTTATGGCTAAGTCATCTCACGTCGACAATTGACACCGTAACCCCAGGCTTTAAGACTATCTTTCATCACCACCAATTTAGCAATTGTCCGCGATACCGAATCAATCGTCATGATTTATATTTGCTTGCATATGGTTAGGATAGTTTAAATATTTGGCTTGTTTTGTCCATTTACCTGTTATTGTTCTCATTAAAAATGCTTCAATAAAAAGCTCAAATAATCATTACCTTTGAAATTAACACGTAGTGCTTGAACTAAAAAATATCGTCGGTACCCTACAATTAAGTTTCAGTTTCAAAAACAAAAAAAAAAACTATCTAAATTAGATCAGGAGTTTACCCATAAAACTCATCAGACTAACTAAGAACACGAATAAAAAAACAAAGGACAATCGCAATGCATTTCCTACTTAGATAAACAAGGAGTAGACATTCAAGTATCTGTGTCGCCGTGCAAGAATACTGCAATATGCAAACTTGAATTCCAATCAAGATATCCAATTCATATCGTAACTCAGACGTAGATCATGTTAGTCATAACAAACACGCATAATTAGACGGTGAAACGCACAGATGAATAAAGAAATGACGATTCTTTTTTATTTTTATTAATATGCAAAATTGGTTCGCAAGCTGTAAGAGATCAGCGAGAAAATTGGTGAAAAAAAAAAATATTTTTTTTTGCTATTTACATGTGGCTTGCTTGCTGCTTTTTAAAAAAGATGTAAAAATGTGTCATCATAAAATTAAATTTTACTGGACTCTCGCGATGTAAAACATGATTTGTGTTGCACCAATACTCCGTCGACAACAATCACAGTTTAAATAGTTGGCATATATAAATTTGGCAATATTAAAAAAAGACAATACTTAATGATCCATATTTTACAAGTACCAAAACTTTTTATTTATAGTTTAATTAATGAACAAAAAACGCCAGTAACTTTATATTTGTACCAAACACGTTATCAGCAATTACTATGCATCGCACGGATGTCATGCTAAAGATGTTAGGCGCAGGAGTTTAGTTAATGGCTTATGGGCCAGTTTTACTATATTTAACTATATCACATGGCTAATAGAATACCTAATATGAACAGGAAACTTTATAAGTCCATCATTCCTACTTGACATTAAAAAGTTACACGATATTAATTCTTATAATTTTTAAATTAACTGACTCCATTTTGTCAACGTTTTTCATTAAACCTATAGGTATATGTATAGGTTTAAGAAACTAGAATGTGATATCGAGATTTAATTAAGATCTAAGATTGCGTAGAAATAGCTTAGACGACATTATCGCGTTAAAATAATGAACAATATACTCACGTAGACCTAAATAATTACGTCGAATGCAGTTCTAGAACTCAATTTTGTCGAAGTAGATTATGTACGCATCATTTATTTCTGTTTTCTTAGAAACGTTGTGTGGAAGCTATGTAAAACTTTGTAGCAGTGTCGTGTAACTGTTTGATGGCACGCTTGACATAGGAATTGCATCGAGATCGTCCGTCTGGGAAATGTCTGGTCGTCCGCACCAAACGTAACGCATTCCGCGCGTTGCCTACAAATATCCCTATTTGCGGTTTAGAGTTAGAACAATAGATTACTGGGCGACGTTGTACAATCGTCCAGTTATCTGTACCGACCGGCGGATGCGATAGCGGTAATAGCGGTTCCTATCGAGCAGATAGATTCGGCTCCTATCGGCTCTACATGGGAATTTATACTCGTGTGTATGTGTTCGACGAACGTAATATAGTTGTTTCGTTACACGAAATGTACCATAGTTTGAGATAAGAAGCTATGAGTTTATGATCCCTGTCACCGACATGTTCCAACCGAAGATTAAATTGTAATAATAAAATTGAATATCGCTACGTATCATTTATTGTAACAATGTTTGTTTTATTGGCGTTTACTTTCCAGCCAGTATTTTATTTGAATGCCTTTATTCCGAGAACGAATTATCTGTATTCTATTTTTGGATATTTAATGATTTCGTATCGATTGATTTTCAATATCGAGCATTCCGTGTTGAGCGAGTGAGTGACACGAGAAGTGACACATAATATATGGGAGCAGTAGCCAACAAACAAAAGCTTATCGGGCGCTTTGTTACAACGATAGGCGTCAAATCAAAGCTGGGCTCGTATCAAAGCTCGTAGTAAAGTTCAACGCACAAAGTGCATAATCGTAGTAATCATCGGCCGGAGCCAAATGTCATCGACCCACTTATCTCGTCCGTCCATCCCTTTTACAATTACAACAACAAATGAGTAAGAGTCGTGCACCGATATGCGCGCACGCATCGATACCGATGCAGAGGAATAAAATCCTGTGTGAACGAACTCTAATCTCTGTTTTGTGCTTCCAGACTCCGGCGAGATGTAAACGTGCGCGCTCAGATAGATCGCTAGTTATACATCGTCATGTATCAGTCGCTTGTCTCATTCAACAGCTTGATCCGGGAGAGGGATACTGCTTAATCTAACGACAGACAGACACGATCATAACGAATGATTATGTCACTGATTATACAGAACGTTTTAATAAAATAAAGGCGTTTAGATCGATCACTTAATAATGTCCGAGATACTAATCGCCGAAAAAGAGAGAACACACAAAGTAACATTTAAATTAATCCGAAAACCGAAAATAAAACTATACAACTGGACGTTTTTATTTATTCGGCTTCTCTTCCAAGTCAGCAGATAAAACAGGCCAAACAAAACTAAACTACTGATTTACAATTATATTACCTTAAGCCTATTCCGAAGTGTAAATTCCTGACAAAAACCCGCCAAACACAGGTAGAATCCTTTAGAAACGGCGTCCTTGTAATATTACCGTTAACGTGATGATCCTATTTGTAACAATACTGTTTACTGACGTAATGATAAACAAAAGAGAACTACAGATCTCTATTTTGTTTAGCTATCGTAAAACACAGGTACTCGCTACCTCACTTACAATAACATAATTGCTTTAAATGCTAAGCAACACGTTTGATTTTTAAGCTTAGGGTGGTTGTTTGTGTTAAGTCCGATGAAGTGAACCGCTTTATGACTTAAACGAAATTTTGTAACTTCTTAAATGATTTAGCTTTTTTTGTGATCATGATTTTTAGACAAGCCTAGTTTTTGGAAATGAAACAAATGATAGATGCTTTTTCAATTAGGTAAATCATTAGATCATTTAAAAACTATTTTTATTTCTGACTTCGACTAACGGAAAGGTAACATACTCGTACGTACTAGTTATGAAATTCGTAGAAAAACCCCATACTACAACTTGTAGCTAAGTTTTTAATTCGGCAGCCCAAAAGGGTCAATTAGTATATTCAAGGCAGTCATAATCTATTAACAATATACTAGTACCTATTACATATTTTTTATCGTATCTAAATTAGTAACTGTTCTAATTAACCTATCAAATATATTACTTATCAGCAATTTGAAGATGATAAAACATAACAGTTCTTTATCATTTCACTAATAACTAAACATGTTAATTAACTACTTTTGTAGGTACAGACAGCACATTATAATTCATCGCTTTCTGTACCTGTTCCTTATGGCTGTTATAAAAAATCCGTATTTGGCTTCGACAAAATAATTTGTATAATTTTCATGGCGTAAATTATTTTTATAATATTCAAGTCATTGAAAGGGCAGACGCACACGTCATATGAACGCGGTATTCAACCCGTATGCACTTTACTTAGAAACTGAACTGTCGAATAATAAGTGCATTGTGTGACCGTATACGTATCACTCGGATTAGTGAGGGGAATACGTAACGTCGACAATTTGCACATCGACCGAACCAGCCAGACAGGTGGGAGCATTTTTATCGACATAATGAAACATTTATTTCATTTAGCTAATTGGACTTCGCTTGTTGATTTTAATTCGTTTATCGATACGATTAATTCCGCAGGCGTTCCGACACCTAATCGAGATTACATAAAAGTACAAAAACATCTCTTTCGGCTTCTTAATCTAACCAATAGGATTTTATCAGATGTCCATTATCGAAGGTCCTGATCGAGGTCAACGACTCCATGTGAGCATATCGAGACATCGACAGCGGCGGCAGGGCGGCGCGCGCCACGCACTTCCGACGCGACGGATTTGCCGGAATCGGCGCGGGCCCATCAAACGCGTTGCAAAATTCGGACGGAGGCGCGCGCGCGTGAATCGATTTGAATATTTTTTCGGTGCCGACATGGGAATGGCTACCGCCCGCAATGGTCATCCGAACACAATGTTCGCAATATTGTCCAGAGCGCGACTTAACTTTAACAAACGTTTTGACACAAAACATAAGAATTTTTATAGCGCATAATCTCAGCATGTCGAGGCTTTATGAGACGATTCCAAATTTTTGTGTTGACATTATACCTCCATATTACATTCAGATGTTCCTTGTCGAAATTAAGGTGCATATTATTAATTACGCTCGTTCAAGGGAGTCTCATAAAAAGCTACAATTTAATTACGAAAAAATGTGGCCGGTTCATTATTTTTTTTCAGTCGGATTCAGTGTATCCGAATTTCGTCGAGTTGGAGCCCACACGGGCTTTCTTGCTACCAACATCTCACGTTTTTGAGTAGCCGTAATATTTAAATTGCCGACATAGCTCCTCCGGGCATACCTTGCATGGGAATGTGCGCGGCGGTCGTCAAAACCCGCTTTTACCGAATGCGTTATGCGCTCCAAACGCATCGCGGCTCACCGCGCCTTCCTTGTCTAACTCGGCGGCGAGGACTGCCGCAGACAAAGAAGTCGTGGTGGAAAGTATCACTACTTTTACTGGACGTTCATTATGTTAGCAAACGCATCCCGCCTAAAATTTTGCATGGATGCGTCGCGCATGCGAAAATGTGCGCGGGCGCACAGCAGCGGCAGCGGCGCGGCGCACGGGCACGTACTCAATATTACCTGTCGATGCATATTAATCGAGGAGGAAGTTTTGTCAACAATATCTAATGTGCTCCGCGAACTGCCGCGGTGCCATTGATAGCTTTTTTGTTTAATATGAATTCGTTTCCAAAGTACTTTTATAGCCGGCGCCATATTATATACTGCAGTATGGCATAACGTATGACACACGCGCTATATCTTGTTGAAAACAATCGACTTGATTGTCCGCGATAGACGGTGCTCTACAATGTCTCTTTTCGACGACGAGTGGTTTAACTGGGTTATTCCATTTAAATCGTTCACTACTTGAGTATTAATTAGCGATAATCATGACGGCAAACAATCTTCGCGTCGATTACTGACAGGTTTATTCTTGAAGTGGAAATATCTCGAGTGGCTTATATCGTTTCCTTGATAAACACAATATAAAAATTCGTTGAATAATGTTATCTACACAATCATTATATCATATATACAAAGCGTTATAATTAATGTTGCTAAGTATGATGAGTTGACTTCGTATTTAGTTTTAATAAACCGGATGCAAATTTGTGATTTATTTGCTTTTCATCATTTTCTGAAGTAAGAATTTGTAGTAAATTTAATCTCAAACATCTAGTTTATATTTTTAGAACAGTACCTATTATTGATAAGAGAGGATATATTTATCGATATCACGAAAATCTAAAACGACGGCTTATTCCATGTCTTATCAAGAGTTTAAATAAAATAGGAACGGCTTCCCAAAAATTCTCAGCACTAGTCACGATCTTAACAAAACACTATCGACTGACTTTTAACCGTCCATCTATCTGGCGTATGTACCGGATATCCATATCATCCAAAGATCTATTAGATAAAATAAATAAGGTATGATCAAACACGAAACATTTCCGTGCGGGCGTTATGCGTGCCTTTTGTTTAAACAAGTTCCTTAGATAGAGCACGTGTGGATTATCCGCGTGGCGATACGGTCGCGATGTGACGTGTCGCGCGGAGTTTCGAGGTACGAGGTACGTGCATTATCGCCGTAAGTCGCGGATTAAGGCACTGATTTATTATTTTATCGCATTTTGTCGGAATTCACAAAGAGATCGCGACAAGATTGTACTTGTACTTGTTTTTGACGGACTCGTCATTGGATTTATATTTTTTATCTTATTTAGGTATTTGTGGTATTGTTTTTAAATTGATATACGAATAAATACTTTTCGTTTTGTGTAATTGTATATAATTTTGTTTTTTTTTTAATACGTTTTCATAACTAACTCCTGTGACGAGACTTACCGTGTTTTACTCACGTGGTACTTCTATCAATTAGTCAAAGATGCAATTATAAACTATTTTAACAACCATAATACTACTTAACATAATTTTATTACTTATATCAACTAAGTAAGAATGATTTAACAAATTGGTACAGTTACCCAGAATAAAGTATAGTCCACCATTGAAGTTAGAGAATATAAGTCATGACTCTACCAGTAAATCTAGCGCGCTCACTAAATCGCTCGCTAGACGTCCCAATAAGCCGCGCCAATTGAACTTCAATTATCTTGTATTTGTTTTTAATTTAAACCCTAAATCCCGAACGTCTACTTAACTGTAATTTGTCCGATTCGATGGCAATGGTGCGTAACGGTAAATTGATAGTGAACCAAATCACATGTTTGAACGTGAAGCAATAACAAAACCTCTGTGAGGGATCCGACTGATTGCTCACACTTTAGCGAAAGCCGAACAAATTAAGTTAGCACTTCGATGCCTAGAGACCATTTGCTACCAATTTGTGGGCCGCTCGACAATATGCCTGTTTATCCCGTCCAAAAACAGTGTAAATGACACTAATTACGCCATTGTAGCAAGGCCTTGTTAATGGATTGCTCAGCCGAACTGAATTCTAAGTTTACGGTGTACGGTTGTTGCCAAAGATCTAACTAAACCCAATTCCATCGTGGGATTTGGAGTATGTACTACTTACATTAAGACATGAAAGCTTGGCTTACGAAGTGTTAATGTGATCTTGGTATGAACCGCAAAGAAGGCCAATTAAAACGTTTCACCAACTTTATCGAATTTGGCGTTTGAAGCGTTTGGAGTTTTAAGGTATTAGGTAGCGTGATAAGGCATATATTTCAGCATTACATTTGTGACCAGTGCCGTAAATGACAAATATTACACGTGATTCGCACTATGATATCGATCTGTGTATCGATAAGACTTAGCTACATGTAAATCGATAGAATTTGGATTAAAAGGATGCATGGCCAAATAACTGTTGGTCGATGCCGAAGGTTATCTAATGAAAAGTTTTCTGTACCTATAGATTTTACCATTAATTGTATGAAAGAATTAGTTTGTTTTTATTATTTTAGTGTGTACGAAGATGTTGGCCTATTACGGCCAGTCATCGTGACCATTACACGACATATAAAGTAGATTAAATAAACTACCTACGTACCCAAAAATACGTAGTAAGAAAAAAAACATTGTTTTCAACATTAACATCATGAAAATACATAATATCTTTACTACAGTAATAATATAATAACAAATAATCTCAGAAACGCAAATGAGGATTATTATTAAAGTAAATATCACAATAAATCAGATTTTATGACGAATTCTAGATAATGCTCGGTATATGACAGATAATATACATCCTTCACTATTTGCAATGTGATTAGGTTTAGATTAAATGGTGCCGTGGCCTGGGATTGTGTTCAACACGGATTTGTAAAGATACGGGGTTTTAAAACTGATTACTTTTGCATGATAGAGCGTTATTCCAATGTGTTGCATATTGCATCATGTAGTGAAGTCTTAGCTGTTTATTTGAGGAAACAAATACTTAGGTAACATGGCATACAACGTATCTATTTTTCACTTACCTAAATTATTTGAGAAAATATTGGCACTGAGTAAAATCATTCGTGAAACCAGTGTAAGCGGTAGAGTAGTTATTGAATGCATAAATATAGTGTGAATATTTGTTTGTAATCAGTCGTTATTAATCAGAAATGTAGTGTATATTCGTTATTAAATATCGATAGTATATGTACATAATTAAATGATTCATGTAGAGACATAAAGTCTGGTCAGTCAATAACCTTTATAAATAATTACGCATATCTTTACGAAAGTACCTAATAAAGTTCTGTATCAACGCTAAAGTCAACATCCGTCGTTAAATATTTACTTTATTATATAGAATGTGGGAATCAGGAAATTGATTAAATTAATTAGCTTAAAATTTTATTGTCAATATTTATTTTAGGATTGTAATTGTCTTTCTGCGAGACAAAGGTTTTAATGAAACGGCGAATATAAATAAAACATTCCTGTTTCAATTTTGGTCAGTTTGGCTGCCTTCAAAGGTTATATGGTCGAAAAGTGTTGCAGTCTCTATTCCTATATTCCGACGGAACGACTATCTCACATGACCAAAAAGAGATCAGGCAAAGTAACAATAGCTTTTTGTGCTATCCGAAGCACAGGTGTAAACACCGCTTGCGATCACTAGACCAACAACTGCTGCTTGAAAAAAACTTTTTATACTTCTAACAAACGTCACAACTTATGAAACACATATGGGCAAGTTCTTGAAACCGAAGGAAATTCCCATAAGCATTGCCTAATGTGAAGACATCGTGAAAATGACGTCATCAGTGTGAAAATTATCACTCCACCTGCAAGGTTCAATGAAGTTGCTTTTTTAACTGTTCTACTATTTTTAATGTGTGAACATATGGTATTACTTTATTGATCATTCATACATACTTATTCGGAAGTTGTAAAATTGTTTTATCTGTTGGTATGTGACTATGTGATGACAGTTACTGGGTATACTTGACTGTTAAAGTGAAATATAAAAAAGAAATCTGTACGGAATAGGTATACCCGACTGTTTTTAATTCAAATGATAGTTTAATAACCTATAATGCGGTTTTAGTTAATAATTAAGTTGACCTTAAAATGAGAATTTCCCTTGATTTTAAGATTACACTTCGCGGGTTCAATTGCTGCATAAACAACGTGTTAATTACACTCCTAGTCAAAAGCAAATTAAGCGTAATTCTGTTACTGTTTATTACATTTTAAATCCAAGCATAATAAGATTAGGTATGAATACTCAAAGATCTCAAAATAAACTTGTAATACAATAAATTCTGTCTTAGTATTAAGGAAAATGTTCTTATTTGTTTCCAGAAATATGTCGACGGGCACGTGTAACGAAAAGCAATCTTATAATATTTAGAATTCGGCTTACTATCTCCGGATAAGCGTTATCTAGGAAATAAATCTGAAAATATACTTACCAACGTTTTGTTGATATCCTCGATATCCATAGATAAGTGGCGATTAACTATCTGTGATTTGGGTTCCGTGCAGCATAAGTAAAGGGGAAAGGGGGGCAGGATGAGAAATACGTTTATTTGGCTCAAAAGGAAAAAATTACTTCTGAAATTATGTGATTGATGTTATGCCGGTGATATATATACTCTTAGTTACTAAATAATTAATAAAAGAAGAATATTAAAGACAAAACAGATGTTAAGAACTTAAGACTAATTTATTAACAGTCTTAGTTACAAAACTGAAGCTCTTTATGAAGACTAAACATATACTTCTAAATGAAATAACTTGAAATAAAATTTGCGATCAGCAGTTCAATGTTCTCACTATTTCAACCACTCAAAATTCTTATGACGTCACTGTCTTCCACCAATCCCATCACTATCAAGACGCATCACATACGGTGACCGAAACACGCGAACAAAGCCTTAAATCGACATTGCTAAACAAACAGGATAAGGGCAGGTTCCCGCTTGGATTAGACCGCTTAACCCGGCACCCGGCCCCGGGTACGGCAGCCGTGCGGTAGTCAGTGTAAACACAGCTTTATGCTATGAGCTGAGAATGCCACGTATGTTTAGGTAACGGCTTAGGAGATGGAAAAATGTTGTACGTGGCGTGTCGAGTTAATTCTTTACTTGCTGTCTTTGAAGGTTGAATGTTAATGGTTTTGTTGTATGACTCTACATTTAGAACTTAGCTTACCTTTACATGTCTGTCTTCTTTTGAGCTTAATCTTGCTTACTGATCATTTTTTTTTCCTAATAGGAAGTGTCATATTATTTCCTGTACATAAGCTAATAGTGAAAGAAATAGCATGTAGCTAATATTTTGCTATAATTACGGAAATCAATCTCAACATTCAAGTCACACACACAAAAAAAACTCATCATAAAAAACAAAACACGTGATGATATCGATATTTCACAATATTCTAAATCACGAACATAAGAATCTAATTTCGTAGTTTAATTGCAAATCATGTTATATCTGATGATCCTCTATGGCTGGAGCAGAGGTCAGCTGTTGTCCGTGGCACCAGTGACAGCCACTGACGAAATGTCTCAAAAGCCGAGATAACTCCGCGCTATAAAAATCTGCGACGTTTAAAAACACAAATCCCGATTAGATTGATACACACTGCTGTTGAAGTTGACTAACTTATTTGTTCAAGAAAAAAATAATTATATTTTATGTAAATGATTATTTTAAGAAAAACCCAAACCATATTTTATTTAACTTTGCTCTAAAATAATTCTAAGACCTAATTAGCTAAATAAAATAAATAAGTAGTCACTCCATGACAGTATGTGACGTCAACAGATTTAATTCCTTTGTTTTTTGAGAGACAAGCGACGGCAACGATTAAGATTAAGATTTTAGAGTAATTACGTCTAGTAATTGCTGAAAATTACTTATCATCTACTGAAAGCGCTTGAAATCCGTTGGAAACATGTGGATAAATCAGCTCATTTTTATTATCATGTTAAGTATGTTTTCAATGATGATCATACAAGATTGACCACTCTACATATCCGTGTGTCGCGATTGTAATTCAACAGTTAGAGCTCTTATCTCGACGATTGTACGTCTCAATTATCTATTTATGTGATAATTATATACCTATTTTTATGTACGGAAATTTTACATATACGTAGGTATATAAGTATTTGTTTTGTACACAGTTAAAAGATTACATGTGATTTTTACGCAACATTTTATATTGTGCAATAGTACGAGTAGCTAAACATTTAAGTTCATGTAAAGATTTATGGTAACATCAATGCAGTGTTGTATACTAATATTTGTAAGGTAAGCTGAAGAGTTTTGAAGGTTACATTAAAAATTCAGGAAAAACCATGTCCTTATTTTCAACGTTGACAGCTCAAGAATTAAAAGATAAGCTTACGTGATATACAAATATAAGAGGTTTCTTCTTATCTCGTACAAATAAGTGGGGCATAAATTAATCAGGGCTCTACGTTATAGACAACACGAGTAATGCCACGGTAAATGTTACTATCGCGGTGCTTCGTCTGTTTGTCTGTGTTACTGCCTCTGTTCAGATTAGATCACTTAGTAGCTATCTCTGGTGTTATGATGTTTAACGTTTTTGATAGCTGACGGAGCTACACAATGACATGAATTTGACTTTTGCTCGGCCTTTTTTGAGAATCAATCGTTTGCAATTATAATCGTAATTTTTTTTCCATAAAATAGATATACAATAATTTCAAACAAATATTTGTATCTACTTTTTTAAGATGTGCTCTTTTGTTAATTACAAGTTTATATACTTTTTAATATGAATGAATATAATTCCAAGCCCGTTAGAGCTTTACTTGTCTCATTCTGAGAGTTTCAAGATATATTCAAGACTCTAAAGGGTGTCAGTCAAGTAAACAGTAGATATACATATAGGTAGATATTTGTATAGGTAGGTAGGTATATGTTGGCGGATATCTATGGAAATAGTAGCTGACAACTGTTGAGCTCTGTTTACCGAGTAATTGTAACAATTATGATTTACATATTTACTGATCTTGTAATCTGCCTGTCTTGTGTTACTGTCACACTTGTGTACTATGCGTGATGTGGATGTGACAATATTTTCATGTCACATTCATTATAACACATATAAATCTTTGCCAGCTTAGTTAACAAGAAAACTAAAGCTCCGTAAAAGAAAAAAAAAAAAACAAAATTGCAAATAAAAAAATTGAAGCTCACGTAGTTAGTTATTTTCGAAATATCAAGAAGTGTAAACCTACACATTTCATTATCTAAATGCAATTATAATGGTCCGAATAATTTGTTTGTTGTTAAACACAAACAAAAACAAAGATGAACTCTCGATAATGTTTTAGCTAAGTGAATAAATTACTCATTCAAAATTATTGATGCATTAACAATATTGTATAAATATTGACTGTCCAAATATACGATAAACGTTATAATACGAGTAAGTGTGGGAACGTAAACAGGATTATCATCGATTACTAAAACAACAAGAAGTTTGTTTGTTAATTACCATACTCATTTCTTAGATTACTTCGGTACTGGCTGGAAGACATCTTATTCTTTTTTATTTAATTCTACCAACCCGTTGTGCAGAGTTCCATATTTAAATCTTTTTCTCTTTTAATTTCAATTTAGCATGTTTTAAATGATAACCGGCTTATTAAACATAGTTTCCTACTTAAAGCGGGATTTTAATAGCAAAAAATTATAAAACTTTAGTTTTTCTTTATAATGATGGCTTAGCGTGTGTTTAGTTACGGAAACGATTACTAAGTGAACCGACTCAACTAAGCGTTACAAATCGAATGATATAAACTAAACATATTGTAGAACTGTCATTATTAATGTGCATTGTAGAATCTCTATTATTAAGTATATTTTTATTGTAGAGCTTAGCTTGTTATTTAAACTAATAGAAAGTCATCCAGCTTAAAACTAATAAAAATAAACTCAATTTCCGTAAACAAACGATCACAAGAAAACCGGCCATCAAAGTTCAACAAGTCCAGTACAAACGCCACAAATCGTTCCAAATAAATTGTAAAGTTCGGCGAACATATCCATTGTAATTGTGGTACGTGCTAGCCGTGATTGCAGCAAGAGTTAACACATAATACATTACAGTTTATGTCACAACACAATCAGGCTCCACCGAGGACGAATCAGGCGGCGACGCGCGTAATCTGGGTTAACAGGGGTCAAACGACATCACAAATTCCAATACGATATTAGACGTATCTGTGGCGCGAATCAACGATTCTATGGACGGACAAACTGTGCGTGCTATTGGTCAACACGCCCCTGCGTTTGTCCGTTTGTTCGCGTTTTGCACATGCACTTTGATTGTGCACGTCAAATTGTTCAGAATTGGTAAGGGTTAATTTATTGAGAGCATCGTGTACCTCGACATTGATACGTCTACTTGTTTACTTCTTGATCTTTCCATTCAATTGGCGTTCCTATTATTTTTACAATTATTAAATTGTTTAGAAAAATAGTGTGCTGAACTTTCGGCTCTCCGTGAATCTATGTATTCGTTAAGTTCAATTAAAATGGGTCCTCATTTCGGGCGATATTTTTTCGTCCACATTAACATGGTATCATGATGAGATATGTCATGTTTGCGCATCATTAACCTTATTAAAACACTATCATTCGTTGTAAGTTTGCCGTTATGTGGTCAAACCGGCGTTCAGTAACAATATTCAATGAGTGTAATCAGTGCGGCTCATGAACGTTTTGTATCGACTGACGCAATGCCCAAGTGTCCAATTTGTATCTCGATTCGCCTTAAGTGGTTCGACTTTTCTTAGATTAGAATACATAAAGATGTGTACTTTATTTTTCTTCAACATGTCTCTGCAATTTCACATGACAAAAGGACGAGAAAAGTCTTTTATGAAAAAGATCGTGAAGGATTTTATGCATCACTTACAAAAAATACCTCTACGAAATATCATACAATATGTTGGCACTAGGTGCTTTGAAACACTTAAGATGTATAAGATAAATGTAATACACCACAAAATATCGAAACGCTCATAAACTCAATTCACATAAAGCTACTTTATATTGTTCTTGGAATTCAAGAACTGGATGCCTTATCATAGACAATAGACTAGAACGGGAACCTAGATTAGATGGCTATCTAATCTGTGAATGCAGTCCGGTAGGTGCTTGGTTTCATAAATACATTTGATGAGTCTGTTTCCTTAGATTGAAATAAAAGACTGTCGTTTAGAATTCTAACGTCGATTTTGCTTGCACAGATAAAGGGCAATGATAGGAAAAGAACCAATATCACCTGAAATATTTACTTGTTTATTATTTAATTACAATGTGTTTTATTAGAATAATTATTTGGAGGATTTTTGATGGTGTGGTAGACGATAAATATGGATAGAAGTCGTCATAAATTGGACAGACTGCCAAAAATTTCATGACTGAAAAGTATCGTCAGTTTACGTCCACGACACAAGAAGAATAAATATATCGATAACTCACAATTTGGTGAGCACCATACACTAAGGCCATTGTTCCAACCCTAATATGACAAAGCTATCATTAAAATCAGTGCATGTCTATCATACGGTAAATAAAAATACATGAAAAAATACAGTTACGTAAAACAATATAATGTAAAGAAACGGGTTCAGTCCTGATGTTACTTCAAATGTCCCTCACGTATAGCTATGGGCACTGCATACACAACCGTATTGCACCAATGCATGCAAGTGTACCAGCAAATTGTAGAATTATTCATTATTATTCAACCTTAATGGAAGGTATGGAGTATCGTCTAGACATGACACCATAAAAGCATGGATAAGCTCATGTTGTTGTATCGAAATTATCCACGCCGTTATATTAATTGGGCGCACGCTAATTAAATATTAATATTAATATGGTTTGGATCGATTAGTTTTAAAAGGAATGTTTATGTTTCCGTCTCAGAACACTTGTTTTGTTTTATTATGTTGGTAATGGAGGATACACGTTGGTCTATCCGTTTTGCAAAAGGATCGAAGAAATTACGCATCTAATCAAAGATAGATATATTGCCGGTCTTGACCCAATTCATTGAATTACGTACTTAAAACTAGATTCTGATACACAAGTAGCTAAAGAAAATTATGATATAATGTTAATGAATTAGATAAATAAATAAAAATCTCAGTGTTTATTATTTTAAGTATACTTACGTGGTAAAAATTAATGATTGTTTTAAAACATCAATCAAATTGATAAAATGAGTTGTAAACAAAAAGTTCTAATCAGTGAGTTGACCTCCATTCTCTAGATTAGGTCCAATAATGGCCAGACAACAATCCGTGAACAGTTTTCAAACGATCAATTTCTAAATCTAAGATAGACGTATTTACTTAAATTAAGTACATGCGATTTAAAATATTGTGTGGGGTTTTTACAGGATTATCACAGGATAAAAATATAATCGAGATTAACCAACGATTAATATGAAAAATGAAAGATAAATCGATGATTAAGAAACTGTTATCTTAGATAGAAAAGATATGATATCACAAATATTTTAAATAATTAAAGATTAATTAATGAAATTAATTAATCTTTAATTATTTTTGAAGAATTTTGAAGAAATGAAATTATTGAAACATTCATTCGTTAAAATTTTGATAAAGAACATTCTTATAAATATCAATTTACGGTACATTAATAATTTCATTGATAAATGCATTGATATAAATGAGCGATTACGTTTGAAACTGGCATGCAAACATGCAAAACATTAAGTAGTCCAACCGAGCGAGAAAAAAAAACAAAAAAGCAGAAAACGTGCCAGGAAAATTTCAAAAAAAGAACGCGTATACACATATAACGCGTTACTAGGTCTTATCTAAAAATCAGATGATTAACATATTTTCTTTTTTCTTCTAGAATCTGTCAGCGGAACTGAGGCGCAGTAAGACGCCGCCGCGGCGATCGCCCGAGGAGCGAGCCGTGCCGCGCCCCCCCTCGGCTCCGGTACATCATGAGAGGATCCAGCACACCCCCCATACCCCGCACCTGTCCCCCAAGAAGGAGGCCTTCAACAATCTCCTGAACAAAGGTATAACTGGTGAGTACATCACACCACATTATTTAAGTTTTTTTTTTGAACGCAATATCATCATCTTCCGAGCCTTTTCCCAACTATTTTGGGGTCGTCTACCAGTCTTACCGGATTCAGCTGAAAACCGTATTTTACATGGAGCGACTGCCTATCTGACCTCCACGACACATTTTACTGGGAAACACAGTATCCCATAGTAAGACTGGTTGTCAGAATTGACATAACGACTGCCAAAGATCTATTCTGAAGGCCAAGTATGAATACTAAAAAGGGTCTAATGCACCTAGCATTAGACCCTTGGACGTCGCCATAAGGTGCAATAACAGTATTTTGAGTATGATCAAACTATCGAATATCTAATTAAGTGTAGGGTGTAAATACGGGGTTTTAGATTAGTGAAAACTTATAGTTCGATCCACACTGGTCAGTTCATCTTATTCGCGTTGGCTGGCTTTCTATTCATAACCCAAAGGTGAGATGTCTATCTAAAAACTACTGCAAAACTACGCAATATATTAAAAAATGGATCAAATTAAGATCTAGCTATATCATACTTGGTAGTTGGAACTATTCTATAAAGTATATTTTTAACAGTAGCTCAAAAATCTCCGATCCCTCTTCATTTTCTTATAAGAGAAAGCTTAGAACATCTTGTAAAACAAGTACGAGTGCATTATTCGTAGTCACGCGCTTAACTTCGGCCCCTTTGTATAAGGTTCATCCGTGAGTTTCTAGTTAATCTGATATAATTGATTCACCGTCATCTCACGGTCGTTAAATCAAACTCGTACAAGTATAATGCGCGAAAGATTTCAATATTTTTATGCGATAATAAAATTTGCTATGTTTATTGAATAGGTTATAATTACAAGTGATAGTTTATTCATCTAATATCTAGAGATTGGTTAGTCAGTTTGATGTTAAAATGACAACTGTACGAAACATTGCCAACTGGAGAGTCTCTTGCTGCTGTAAGTAACTTAAGGGAAGGTTGAAATGAGTTAACCTTGACAGAGTAACAATCAATTTTAAATATATTTAATTCCATCATCTTCAAAAACAAATCTGAAAATCCCGTATTATTTATCAACTCTTTTTTCCTGATGTTGATTATTTTATTTTCTATCTCTGCATTTACATGAAGATTAAAGTCTACTCATAACCAAACAAAATATCAAAATCGTTTCTTTGATCGCTACCTAGTATTTAAAGTTATTGTGTACCGACAAAAGTTTAATCGTACATTATGATTATTTCAATATCAAGGAATAATAAAAGTCTGTATTTAGTCTTGAATGTCCCCTTGTCGGCTAATGAATACTGCCCCTAAATCCGCGCAGCTAATTTCACGACCAGTTTGGCGCGGCATTGCGCATGAAACCCAAACCGACGGCTTTATCAACTTCCCATACACTAGACTAATACCCAACGTTCAAACCCTACGTAATAATTCTCCATTCATTCTTCTCTTTATAAATCATAATCTCTAAATCTCCCGTCTTCCGTCCTTGTCTCGAACGTAAATCCTGATCGTCCCGTCTCACTCTAATTCTTTTACCCCTTAAAACTAATCCGGGACATCTCGTATGCAGGCGCTCAAAGAATAAACCCGAGTACACACGTACATCACATGTAGGTAGCTACAGTGTGCTCAACGCTTTAATATTTTTCTTTATGCGTGGGGTAATAAGATAAATTAACACGTAATATACAGTATTAGAATTACACCTAAGATTTATTGTGAATACATTCAAATATGTACATTATTGTAAAATATTTTTATTCTTTAAGTATAGAGTTCATAAATTGCGGTATTAGCTCTACCTACTGCTACTTTGAATTTTTTTCAACTTTATTTGATGTTGTCCTTCCTGAAAATGCATACATTATACAAATACCTAGTATAATCATTACTGCAAAGAACATAAAAATTAAGCTTTCCGAAAGAAATTTCTAAATTATTGCGCAAACAAAAGTAAGAAACTTAGGAGAGTATCACGGAGTGTAAGTGAGGTTGGCAGAGTCGAGTCCGGGCAGTCGGTGAGTGAATGGCTAATGCCACTAATCGGCTGTTATAAATCATTATTAATTTGGAATCGGGCCGCGCCGCCGATCCGCGCCGATTAGCGATTGCACAATGGCCGGCGGATTACGCCCGACATTCAAGATATATCTTTTTGTCAAATCGTACCTGTGTACCGTCAGACGATACAATTTTGCTAGCTACATTTTTTAATTTTAGATGTTATTAAATTTAAACGTGTAATGATAATATATGAACGATGGATGTCATTTTGCACTTAGTTACCGTCTAGATTTAGATTCGTTGCTTTTTTTTTTTTTATTAATCTTTTTAATTTACTTTGATTTAAAGTCACTTAAATAGCTTCCATTCACTACGTTTCTTAATTTTAATTATTCTAAGTAACTATGATACCGTGTTCCATTCATGAAAACAAAGTTATCAAACTGGTGAAAAGAACACAAAAAAAATATTTTTAAATATTCAACGCGTCGTTGCTAACCCTACATACACGAATAAGCTAGTTTTATATAGATAAGCCGATTTATGTTTTTTATTATACCTTATTATAATCTTTTATTTTATATGTAAGACATAACGTACGTACCTTGCATGGTTTTATGGCACAAATCAACGGTATGTTACTTAAATTTAAATGCTAATGCTCTATTAAGACTAAGTTTATCGCGGAATATCGCCTATTAAATAATAATATTTGGATATGGTATTTAGCCGCATATCTTAGATGTTATCTTGATTCAATATTTATTTTTATTGATAGAATATGTTTTTGAGATTAACTTTGGGTTTTGTATTAATTAAAATTGATTGTATTTGACATTGATTTTAGGCGCAGCTGGCCAAAAACTATTATATATCATAGAAATATTAGTAAAGACATTCCTTCACTTATTAAAATTGTATATTTTACAACAATTGTTTTCTTCGGGATAGGAAATGATAAATCATCTTTAGATAAATAGGGTAGGCAGACCTTTAGTTTAAGTACGTTATAACTCTATCTTTTAAACGTCATTAATATATAACAAATATCTTTAGTCAATTTGTTCCGAAAGGTATTAAACCCACGCTAGATACAGCAATAGGAAAGCCAGTTAGCGAACCCATTGAGATTCCACTTGATCATTTTTTCACTAAATAATTTTATCAGAGTCGGGAAGTAAAATCTAAATACAAAGCTCGATAAAATCCGTAAAAGTAGTTTTAATTCAATGTCTAACATTCGCGTGAATCTCAGAAGTTCACCCGAATGTTAGACATTGAAATAAAACTACTTTTACGGATTTTATCGCAGTTTGTGTTTAGATTTTAGTTCCCGACGTTTTGACACCTTTGCAGGTATCATGGTCACGGGCAGACAGTTTGAAAGTTCCTCACTACAGAATATGTCAGCTGTGAATTTTATCTGGTATTGGAAAAAACAGACTTTATGTCTAAAATATTTACTAATTACATACCCAAATTCTAAAATACAAATAGATTAATTATAATTATCATTGCAATAGTTTTAAAGATAATTAGAATATTTTGTAAATTTCAATAGGTGTTCTGTAAAATTGTTCGAATCAGCGAAATACGCAAATTCGTAATTCAATAGATGAATTAAAATATTTAGGAGAATTCATCATTTGAATTCCACCCTCAGAGCATTATGTTATAATTTTAGCATTATGTAATCGACGTATACTAAAACTAAATATACAGTGGTCAACGCATCAACGCCAACAGCATACTCAAATCACCTTTATTCCGTCGCAGTAAGGTCCATTTTCCATTTTATTTTCGTTACCTATCACTTGCGGTAGACTGTTCTTATCGATAACTGTTCTATTTGTGGTGTACCACACTAGCGTGATATGTGGGCACCTCAAAGGACGGTCCACGCGATTCCCTGAACCGGGACAAAGGGACTTATTATACATTATAAATAGATAAATACAATGACATCTATTAGGTACTTAGGTTGCACTATCAATTGTTTTAAAAGCACTGTAAAACCTCCTTCCTTCTTTTGTGTCAGTCAGTTATATGGTCGAGTGTGGAGACAAAAGCGTTTTTGATCCAAATAGTTTTCGCATTTTATGCATTGCCATCCAATGATGGACTAGGAATATTACACTGTTTTTTTTTGGTGGGTGTTGTAAATTTTTTGAGATTGCAATTTTATAGTTCATGTAGTACATAAAGCATGGTGAATCAAATATGCGGCTTTATAACTAGCTTCTATTAAAACCTTTGGGGTTTCTAAAATTAATTTATTATCGCTATCTGAAAATCCAGCTAAAATAATCAAAGTTCATTTCCACAACCTACCGGGGATATAATGCGGGATTAAAAATAAAAATTATAAGCACAAAAATATAATATCTGTACTTATGACGCAGTCGATGTGACACGTATTATTAGGGCCGGTACACACGGGTAGCGGCTTTATCTCCGGGCGACACGCTGATCCGGCCCGGATGATCCGGATCAACGCGATCCGAGCGCGCCAGTGTGTGTACGTGTTATCGATTTAGCGTTCGACTTACTTTGTTTTTTTTTTCGTGTCATTGTAGATTTTGTACTCTTTGGTTGCTGATTTTAATGTTTAATATCGGCACTGTTTGGGGTAATGTTTTAGTTTGGAAGTGAAATATATCTAACACCAACCTATATTTTTTGAGGGGTTCATTTTAAATTCTAAATAATTTAGTTCATACTTTTATTCAACTTCATAATAAATGACTAATTTATTTAAGTTCAATGTTTAAATTAGTGAAAAGTGTTTATTTCGCAATTTATTGTTTTATCTACGTCACCTGCGCAGGTGTTCTTATGAAGATTATCTTTTTTTGGATAGTGACTAGGTACTTTACATAAATCGTCGTTAATCAACTTAGATTTAATTTGATAATTGAAGTGCGTTAGTGATTTTTACTATCAATATAATAATCTAATAAATAGGTATCTATATTAAGCATTAACAGCATGTATCAAACATCTAGTACAATACGTCAATGTCAACAAATAAACATTACAAAAAAACTCTGCCCCTTACATTTTCTTCCTTGCATTTCAGATCTTTTCCTAACTCGACTAGATTAACTCTTAATACACTTCAACATGTCCCCACTAAGACCTCAAAACGATAAATGCAAAAGATTCCTAACGTACGTATTCCATATTCAAAATCCATAATATTGTCGACCTCGAGGTACCGTACATCCAGATCCGGCGGTCGCGTAATCCGGCTTAGGACTGATCCACGTATACACGTATATGTGCACACTGCTTATATTGTTTTGAGCTAAGAACACACGATTTGAATTGTTCTAGACACGACAC
Organism: Autographa gamma; assembly: GCA_905146925.1. NCBI lineage: Eukaryota > Metazoa > Arthropoda > Insecta > Lepidoptera > Noctuidae > Autographa > Autographa gamma. The sequence goes on from LR989850.1 coordinate 4,434,710, forward strand.
TTTTTCTAGTAAATACACGCAGTTCAATTTTTTAACCCATTCGAAATTCAAACAATAAAAACAAAATGTGTTCTTTTTTAATGTTTTGTCCCTGTAATTTCTAAACCTTCCATATTCGAAATATTCAATGCTTTTTTTTCTTTTTCTTTTAGTATTTAGCTGTAAATGTTATGTCTAGGCGATGATAACTGTCATGTAGATGTTATATGTGCCTTGGTCGACATATTCCAGGTGCTGATTCGATTAATAAAGTCCCGAGAGAAATATGGTAAATCAATTTTCACGTAGGCCTTTATAAGAGAAACTGTCTCGAAGATTCTAGTATACAAAATATGAAGTAGTATATTATAGTATAGAAGTTTGTATTATAGTATAGAAGTATAGTATAGAATATACAGGGTGTCCGGTAAATAATCCGACAAACTGTGGTGGCTGATACCTGACGTCAGGCCCTATCAAATGAACGCAACATATGTTCGCCGAAAAGTTACAGGTTTCGAGTTACAATCGATTTTCGAAAATTTTAGAATTTCCTACCTTGCATCAGACTTTTCCATTTTTCTTGCTGATACATAGCTTTCGCAATACTTTTTGTGCATCAAATTAATCTTGAATAGTTACTCTATCCTTTGATAAGTCTCATATTTATCTAAAAGAAGAATATAGTGGCGATAACGCCATTTGTTTTACAATTTTCACTTTCGGTTTTTCTTAGTGCTCAAATTTGAACTGCAGTGGTGAAAAATAAATGTATGTAGGATTTTTGTACAACAATCTTAAAAACTTGCTTGAATATTGGTGATTTTGGGAAGGTACAATACTTGCATATTTGCTTTATAAAATTTGACAAAATAAGCTGCTGAAGTACACCCGGGCCTATGTTTTGAAATATTACTAATGTAAATCTGAGTAGAAATGCGACGTAACTTAACGCGGATCGTTATGGTCCAGTGAAATAAGTTATTTTTTTCTAGCGATTAACTAGTGACACGAAATAATTATGGTCAATTTCAATTTGGAAAATATAAAAAAAAAAATGCTCGTTTAAATTTTTACAATGATACGGAACCCGTTAAGTGCAGATGAATTGGGCGTCTAAAACCAGCTATTTCAGTGTTGTTGCATGAAAAATAAGGTGTTATAAAATCGATTTATCTAGTAAGAAAATACTGAAGGTTAAGGTAACTTTACACTAAAACATGTTTTAATCTGGCATAGAGAGTTAATGACGAGAAGAAAATACCTCATTTAATAGTACAATGACGATCATGGTTAAGTTAGGTATAATTTTTGCTCAGATTTACATTAGTAATATTTCAAAAAATAGGCCCGGGTATACTTCGGCTGCTTATTTTGTCAAATTTTGTAAAGAAAATATGCAAGTATTGTACCTGCCCAAAATCACCAATATTCAAGCAAGTTTTTAAGATTGTTGTACAAAAATCCTACATACATTTATTTTTCACCACTGCAGTTCAAAGTTGAGCACTAAGAAAAACCGAAAGTGAAAATTGTAAAACAAATGGCGTTATCGCCAATATATTCTTCTTTTAGATAAATATGAGACTTATCAAAGGATAGAGTAACTATTCAAGATTAATTTGATGCACAAAATGTATTGCGAAAGCTATGTATCAGCAAGAAAAATGTAAAAGTCTGATGCAAGGCAGAAAATTCTAAAATTTTCGAAAATCGATTGTAACTCGAAACCTGTAACTTTTCGGCGAACATATGTTGCGTTCATTTGATAGGGCCTGACGTCAGGTATCAGCCACCACAGTTTGTCGGACTCTTTACCGGACACCCTGTATATAATTATTGTAGTATAGTATAGAAGTGTAATAATAGTTAATCAAAAAACATATAATTCGAGCTTTTACTCTGCAAGCAGAACAACTTAGTGCTTAGGAATAGGTCACATCTATTGTACCCAAAGACTAAACAAACAGATGAGAAAACCCATCAAAGATTTTATTAAATATATTCCCAAAGCTTAGGTAATATCAATGGATAAGTCAGTCGCTAATAAGGCAAATATTTATAAGCATTCAGGTTTTTTATTATTTGTATCGTGTATTCAGTAGTCGTAAACACCAGTGGCTATATAATTATGTAAACGATCGATATAAAGACTGTCGATAATCTCCAAGTGGTCATCACCTTGGAATTTATAGTTTGTTAGCCCATAAACTATTATTTACATTTCGTTGGATTAATATAAACTTATATTTAAATATTGTTCGATGTTGAATAGTTTATGTTTTTAAATCCCTCTTTATTTTAAAATTCGAATATGATACTGGCAGGTTATGAAACAAAAGACAGTTGGTTCGAAAAACAAAACACAACAATTGAAATGGAATCAAATTCGTCAAACCACAAATGCAGATTACAAACTAACACATAAGAAGACTCCATTATAGAGATATAAATTACGTCATAAATCCCCGGCAAGTTATTCAACGAAATCCGGATTCCAGTAATCCGGTAGGAGATGTATCCCGGACCGTGGCCGGCCGCTGCCACCTAATCCTCTTGATCCGGATCAAGAATACTTAGCTCTATATGTATGTGCTTTACTTAGCTAGCTTTCTACGTGTCGGAGCTCCTCAGGTCTTTGTTAGAACTAGGATTTTCTCTGGAGTACTAGTTCAGACCGGTTCCGACCCGATTTTAGTTGTTAAATCCGTTTATTTTTATTAGCTAAGGAAATGGACGGTAAAAAATTTAGATTCATACAATACTGTTTGGATTTTTTCTCGCGTTTTGATATGTTCGTGTGGGAGACATGTTAAGTGTGTTGAAAATCAAATAAATAAAGAGCATTACAGGTAAGTGTCCTGTAATTTACTATGGACAAGACAGTAAACATTGAAAACATTTTTGAAAGTACATTTGATTATTTGTATTCAAGTACAGTCTATCGTTAAAAATCCTACACTAATCCAACATAACAATACAAATCTATTCAAAGCTTACGATTAACTTTTACCTAATTACATCGGATTACATTACCCAATCATATCGATGCAATGGACTGGTTATCACGTGCGTGCGGGGGCAGCGGGGGGTAACGGGGGTAGGGAGAAGGGGGGAGGGGGGACCTCCTCCATCAATCATCTTGAGATAATCTCCTGTACTTCAGCCCAATTTGAGGCATGCACTCGGCTTAACGCACACAAGCGTAGGACCGGTTTCAAGATCAGCTAGCTACTATGTGTGGTTGCTGTCCGCGAATATTAATAAATTATTTATTTATTTTGTGTATTATAATTTTTTACATAGTGTGGCGAATTTCCAATACTTTTGCAGAAAGTTGTGACGTAGTTTCGATCTACTGTAAATTATACGAAAGATTAAGAAGTACGTCACAATTTTTTTAGTGTCTGCTTTTAATGCAATCCTTCGACATCCAATTCCCTAAGGCATAAAGTCCCAATTCGTTTGTAACACAACTAAAAACATACGATCAACGAGTGATTACAATACGCTTCAATGTGTGTGTATCTTAATGCAAATCCTTTACGATTATTCTTTTGTGTCTGACTATAATTTGGTTTTAAAGCGGCACTACATACGTCGCACACGAACACACGCATAGAGGTTTGTGTGTCTGTGTGTGTGCACAAGGATAGGTTTACGTGTGTGAATTAATCCGGCGGCAACAACAGAGAGAGGCAATCAGCTGAGCCTCTGATCAATCGATAAAAAATCGTGGCGGAGTCGTGTGGACAAATAAGCGTGGCCGCTGTAGGCTCTGGTAACGGATGATCCGGACCATTTGTCAAGATTAGGCTTACAGACCGAGGATTGCCACTCCAGCGGATGCGACGCAGAGCTGGCCAGCTCACTGCTTTTTGTTCGTGTTGTATCATGATACTAAAGAATAGGATGCGTGTAAATATTTTTGATATTCAACGTTCGATGTTGGACAACTATGTTTTTGTCAAGTATGGGTTGACCAAATGACTAAAAAATAAGCTAAACATTTGACTTCTGGTTTGCATTTGTCTTTTATCTTGATGAACTTTCTGAAACCGAGGGTTAGTCCCATGAAACATTGACGTTATAAATTCCCCAACAATTGGCCACCGCGTAATCCGCGGCATAATAATTTCATTAGCGTCAGTAAATCTAAATACGTTTTTGAGACAATTCCTTTCATTGTTTAGAGAATCGTAAAAACCATAGAAGTGAGCGGCAAAGGCCTCGTTCACCCTAATCGCGGGACCCCGTCTGGCAGGGCTTAGGGACGGCGCCCTTAACAAAATCTTAATCCCTACAAAGGGTTAGTAATATTATCTTATTACAGTCGCAAGAAATAAACCTTTAATTCTCGAGCCTCCTTTAAAATATGGCCGCTAGAGTTTATGCTGTTCAGAAACACATATATTATTTTCATGACATTGACTGCAAATTATTGCTCATCGGATATTTACAAATGGGTTTTCAAGTTAAACTAAAAATTGCAATAACTTTTCCGGTTTTCGTTGCGCGACGGGTAAAATTAACTATGAGGTTATGTCTAGGTAAATGTGTATAATTTATGTGTACTAATGTGAGCTGGGGACTAATACAGGATATCTATATTAGAAAATCCCTGGTCAGCCATTACTGGGATCGTTAGGAGACAGATCAAAGCAGCTGCTGAGATCCCTGGTGTCGCGGTAATCTGGTGACACGCTGCAGATACATAAATTTGGCTTCAATCGCACATTCAGAGCCCATTAATCGCGGATTCAGTGTGGACGCACCTTTAATGCATGCTTCTACTTCAGGGATGTGCGGGCTTGTCATCTTCACATTATAATGTAGCGGCCAAGTAAAAGTTTGTGTAACTATCTAGAATTCCACGAAGATAACAGGTCAATTAAACTTACTTAACATTTGATTTATGTTTACACTTCTGGATTTAATAAAGACTTTGTTGATTTTTTTGACATACGAGTACCTAGCGGTAATTTATAATTGGCAAAATGAAGTTGTCCTTATTGTGATTTTCTACCAAATATAAAACGAATGAACAAAAGATGTCTTGCAATTTTTTTAAATGCTTGTGTATTTGAATGCTTAATAAAGATAAGCTTAACTTAAGAAAACTATAAATAATTTTCAGACTTCTAAAGAAAAGAAGATTAAGTTTTTAAATCATAGTTTGTTCGACAACCCTAATGGATAAACCCACTACACACACATGGCTACCACTACCGGTGTATCTCCTGAGATCTGATAAGATTCAAATAAGGGATTAGAGAGGGACGAGACGAGGATTTGCGCGAGCCACCTGCGGGTGTGAGCGAGACAGAACACAGGATTATCCTCGGCGGACCGCGCCAAGTGGTGCCTGTACGTTATATGTGACGCAGTTGCGCTAAGTATGAAGATTTAGGATTTAAAAGAATGTAAAATTAATGTTGGAATTAACTGCGAGCCGGTAATCGTTGTTCAAGTTTCTTCACATTTACATTCATGCTACAAAATAATACACAAAACGTTTTTACTTGGGCTTAAGTTGTAGGCTTACATGCCAAAAAGTTATTACTGTTAAATGTTAGTTCTGAAAATTAAACAAGGTTTCGATCAAGGAAGTTCAGATAAGTTTAGAGAAGGTGACATACGAATTTCATAAGAATTGGGTGTACAATTCAATTTCATGACAGAATATATTATTATTCACTGACAATATTTATTTTTTACTTCTCAATCGCCTTGAAATTCTATGTTCCGAAGAATAACGCAGGTGGGCTGCTTTAGTCTGAAAATACATCAGAACTCTTTATTTGTAGACGGCACGTGTACATATAAAAGCAAATACTCATATTTGTATGTTTTCCCGGGGCGCGGGATTAAGGTAAGGCGGGATCCGCGAAATCCCGGTATCCGGGATTGCCACGTGCGGGCCTTTTTCAGGATTTTCTCGCCCAGTCCCTTTTACAATCACTTTTTTATTTACAATACAGCCTACGCGACTCATTGTAAACAGGTGTTTGTTTGTCTATACTTATATTATTTTTAATCGTAATTATCTAAATCTCGGGAAGCTTATGTTTATTTTGAAAAGTTAACCTTTGGAGTCTAATATAGTTATAGCCTAAAACATGAATGAATAAAACTAGCAAAACTAACAGATTAGCATCGGAGCATTGCATTCGCAACAAAAACCACTCAGGTACACAATATTTTTAATCTCATCCCAACTCTATAGTTTATCTCTCGGATATGTGCGGCAAGGTTGTCAAAGCCCATACATTATAAAGAATTGAACTCAATCACGGCTGAAGTTTATACTTTTTTATCCTTTTTTTCCGTTCCGTTGAGCTAATCCGTCGGCTTATCTTCAGCTTGCAGTAGAAGGTTACCAGGTTTTCACTGGCAATTAACTTAAAGCTTTAAATTGAGGTGAATAGAGTTCTTTTTCGTGTGGATAGATGGAATAGGGGTTGTTCGGTAGTCAATGAACCTCGCAGGACGAAACCGCGACCTACGGTAGGGGCGCGAGAGTTGTCGAATGTTTCTACACCAATGTTACATTTCTTGTGTCACAGTTTTTATTGTCAAGCGTAGATTATACTCTGTCATAACATTCGATAGTTTTTGTTTCTCTAGGATTCTTATACCTTACATTTTGTAACAGATTTGTACCTACACATTACGTAGTTTTTCATTATGGTTAGGAAAAAATACAAAAAAGAAATCTGTTTCCTAAAAAATATAAAAAAAGGAGATTTCATTTAGCTGAATAGGTACTTGACCAAAAATTACGTAGAGTTAAGTATGAGATCCTAATTTTCTTAGCATACTTCAAAAATAAAGCATGTTTTGTGAACTGCAAAAATACGCATATCCAAAAATTCGTATGACAACACTGATCAAATCTATTCACAATACAGGTTTAGTAGATTGTGTATACTCTCCCCCAGACAGTTGGGCACCGTTTTTTTAATTCAACGGGATTATGTCAATTAGTATTCATGTGGGCGTCTTTACGGCTGTGTGCCTCACAAACGATTATGTTTAAATCTTTTAAGTGGGGAATTCTTTTAAAACTGGATTATTTGCCGGATTAAATCGGGAAATGAAAAAATAATATTTATTTATGTGAAGTAGATTCGTGAATTGGACAGTTATTTAAAGCTGTTTGAAAAATTTTATAATTGAATATGGGCAAATAAATAAAAATAAAGAAAGAATTTCAGAAACGTTATTTTGATAGTAGTTATAGAGGGTAGAATTCTGTGAACACAGTGAATAAAGAGATCATAACAATAAAGATATACACCAATGTATATGATTAAAGTTACTGTTCTTGTACTAAGTTCCTTTGTGCCCATCTCACTTCAAAATATGGGTAATGTTAACCTTAGTCAATAGAAGATTATCCCTAAATAAATAACCAGTAAGTACACAAACTTACGAACGGATTGACCCACATCCATAAAAACTATAAAACAATTGGTAGAGTAAAATCAAACGCCCACACAGTCATCCGTAAATACTCAACAGAGTTATAAATTTAATATAATGATAATGTTTTTAATATTATCGAAATCCTACACCGGTGTCTGTTCGTTATGTTGGATATAAATATTTTATCCTCGGATAATGCTGGCCCTCGAATAATCCCGTATGCTCTACAAAAAGAGATAAGCCGGCATTGCGAGTAAGTGTTGGATGTTTGTTATTTGTTACGATTTTCATTATATTGTCGTTGTTATTGTATGCTTCTGTATTGGACATATGAATATACTACAATATAGTAAGTATAAATGTAGAATTACTGTAATCATATTTTTTAAAGGTACCTATTTCGATTCGTTTAAACACCTTTTGTACGTTTTTGTTATGATCTTAAATATACATAACAAATTATAGTTAAATATGAAACCGAATATACTCTTAATTTAACACTTATTCCTACTTACTGAGATTAATAACATCTTATCGTTAAACTCATTGACTTAAATCTTGACCTATGAGAAATAAATATGATGAAATATCCATAAAAATTGCAAAAGAAGAAAAAAACTTAAACAAACTAATCATAATTATGACACAAAATAAAATGACACGTATAAACACAATGATAAGTCTAATGATAAAATAAAACGAGCTAAAGATTAAGTAAGTACATTAGAAGATTTTAAAGAAAAATTTGAATATCGATACTAAAATAATAGAATACGATGTAAAAGAATTAACTCACTTTATAAAAAGAACGGAAAAGAGCAAAAAACAAAACACTCTCAAAAAGCTCGTAAGAAATAGAAAAACAAATATTAGTTCTAAAACTTATACTAATATAAAATTATGAATGCCAATCAATACCAATCATTATGTACTTGGCTACAAATAATGAAGACGTCACAATTCCTTAGGGTTCGTGCACACTGAACGCGCTACACCGCCACCGACACGCTTACCGTACGCTCCAACTTGTACGAAAATGTCCGACACGGCTTTTAACGCATCGACTAACATAACATGAACATTCCTTACTTACATGAATAGGTAGATACATCAAATCAAAGAAAACATGAAACATCGCAGTAATTACGCACAATATTTTCATCCGGTAATGTACGGTTTTGTTTACCGTTGTATAGGCGCGCCCGTTTGATGTGACGACTTATCCAATAACGTTAATGCTCGAAGGTGCCTTTATGATTCCAACGTGGGTTTCCTTTAGCACGTCAAGAATATCAATTGATTAATGTAATGTAATAACACAGATACAATGATTCATCACGGTGTTTTTCATGTGTGTTGCGAATTTCCTGTCGGTTCGTCTGATAGGTTTTATGTCGCTTGAATTAAGGTTGGCTTTGATGACGTCGTGACAGACTTAACCAGGATAAATAAAAAGGTTCTATACCTATTATGAATCACTTTAATACGAATTATATAATTATTCTGTTCGAGCCGTGCGGTCTCGGTTACAAGGATAGCTAGTCTATTATTCTATCTGCTTAGGTATAATAAAATCGTTTCCAAATTGTACCTAGAATAATTTCGGAAGGTCATTAACGGTTTCATTTGCAGTGCCTTTGTCGCGATAATGTAATAATTTGTACACGATAGTCGTGCTTTCAGTCGCAAAATCAATATTAAATCGCAGGCATATTAAGCCTCAATATAGATGAATTCCGTATAACTCATATGAGCGGAGTGCCTATCATTGTATGAATGGTGGCCGGCTCCCGGCTCGCTCTCCGCGGTTCACGATCCGTTCCGCTCGTGCCCGCTTAAGCCAGATTTCAATAGAGTATAATCTCGCCCTAATGAATCTCCAATCCGGATTACCGAGGGGCCCCTATAATAGATGAACGACGGCCATTGCAAACGAGTGGGATTTAGTTTAGAAAAAACTTTGATTAGTGTAGTTAGCGATGGTTTGTGTACGGAGATCTCATTATCAAAACTTCTGGCTTATTTTCGGTGATGTTTCTAAATGATCTGACCCATTTTTTCTCAATTGTGTTTGATCTTATTAAGATGTGTCTGGGAACTATATCTTAATTCAGATGTCTGATTCCATCCAATAAATTGTAAAGGCCGCACGACACTCGGCTAATCCCATTGGCGGGCATTAGAACGGCTTTGTGCGGACAGATCGCGCTCGACGCCGAAATTACCTAGCAATTGGTAGCCGCGCCGAATTGCCAGCGGGCTCAGTCTAAATCGGCTGCAGACACTTTTATTGCCCGGCGAAATCCCGCTGACCCGAGCTCGAGCCGATCCCGGCTTCCGTTTTATCCCGGTCCCGCTTAATCCCGGATTTGACGTCGCTTAATCCGAACCCGTGTTGGATATCGCGTCGACACAGGCCTCGCCCGCACTCTTGTTTCTATACTCTCCTATATTGATTTCGGATTTCACGGCGCACCTTCATTGAACTCGCATAAAAGCACGCGTAAACAAAGCGATAGCGGACCTTTTGGGGATTACCTCGACGTGCTCGTCGATATAATAACAAATTAATAATACATTTTTATGATGATGAAATAATTCAATCGAGACAAAAGTAATCCATAACTACCGCCCTGACACGGGATTATGCAGCGCGAAATGCATCGAATTCTGATATTTGAGCTCAATGATATAAAATTGTATGCAAAAAATGAGCAGATTAATTTGTGTTTTCATTGGATGGTGCGTTATGCGAAAAATTGAGCGGTCGGGAAGCAAATGAAAATGATCGCCGCGAATAAAATTATATTCTGGGTGGATTGTCGCTGCGGGGTCACTACTTACCAAATGGGAATGAAAACTCTACTAATATTGAATTATTGATGCAATTTCGCTTTGTTTACTGTGAATAGAATTTAAGTTACGTGCCCGTTGGCGAATCCTAATGTACTTTTAGATGGCATTTGCATAAATCATTACACAAATGTACTGTTGAAAAGATGATGATAGGTATTAAACTAGTGCATTTGCGTCGACGGCGCACATCGGATTTGCCAAAATACATAATTATATTTCGCGTTTAGAAGCCAAAATTATATTTGATGGCAAAGTGAATAGTCGACTATTTCCCATTTTAATGAGGATTATAGTTTCTAGTGCATTTAGTGCACTTCGCGCGGTAAAATTAATTACTAAATCGAGTCTGTCTGCGAGCTCTAAATACGTACGATTCGTTTCAAAGCCTACCGCGCATACAATTTCAGTAATCCCACGTTGACTGACATTTTTGATTGTCTAGTCATAATTATGTTTCTATTGCTGAATAGGAATTTAGCAAACACACTAATGTAATATGTCGCCTAAATTAAACAGCATTTTGAATAGTTTGGTAAAGTACCTTTGCCAGAATGATATTAATCCCAAAGCTTTTTAGATCCAAATGAATAACGAGTGTCCGAAAATCTGCTACTAATACTCTTAACAAACTATATTAAAATCTACTTCACTATCGTCACAACCCACAAACGAACCAACAAAATATAACCAATATGTGTCTCAAATCATAATGACCATTGAGCCCACAACTAAACATTAGTACAATTTAGACGATAATGCCGCTAAGTCCCGTTCACACTAGCCGAGCATTACTGCGACGTTAATTAGTCGCCGGACGCGGCCGCCGGTCGCCGGTCGGCCTAAACAGGCTTTTAACTTTTCAAATGCTTTCATTAACTGCATTGCGATTATTTGGTCGCTATTTCCACAGCTATTGATTGAGAATGGAGCATTAGCGACTGTGTTAATACAGTTTTAGCCGTTTAATTTATTTAAATGTCGATAATGTATTATTATCCTTTTAGTGTAAAATGTTTTGCGTTTTGCTAGTTGGATGTTTTACAATGTTTTGGTTTGATATTAATTAATGGTGTTTGTGCAAATGGTTTGATGATTTGGCGTGTTTATGCACTCTGCGGATTGGGCTATTGATTGCATATATTATTGAGTGAGATATTATGTTGTAATTTAAAATAAAGTGCATTTTTAAATATTTTCCAAAATATAATTAGACAAAAAGCGGAAATTCTCAAAAAAAGATCTTACTCATAGGGAGCAGAAAATATTTTTTTTAGTTTTAAAAAGACGTGAAATACCAGCATAAATTACTGAAATTACTGAAAAAATAATAATAAAATACTTCATAGTTTACTCACTTGATTTTCTTAACCTAACAAAACATAGCAGTAACTTAAATTCAGTATCTACAGAAACCTTTTAATTGTTAGTGTGTGGACGGTTAGAGTGAAAATTGTTTATAATCCAATATCCCAGGCAGACAGCGGAGTGAGTTTCAAACAGCCTTGATTAGTTAAACCTAACTTTTTGCTCCCATTTCAAATTAAATTAAGCTTAAAAGTTATAGCTGAATGTGTCTGTGATGGGTTTCCAAATCGTTTTATGGGAAGGCGTTATGTGTTTGACGATTCTGTTTGTTTTTTTATTGTAATAACAAATTGTGTGTTATAACTTAAATTGGTATGGAAAGTTTGATGAACAATTAGGTATTACAAGCTAGAGCTACGAGCTTCAAAGATATTTTTGAAGCTCAACCTCTTTTTGTATCATATGTTATAAAGAAAGTATAATTTATCAACTAACCACCTGGCAGATACGTTCTCACTGAAACTAAAGTTTCTGCAAACATAGTAATATCTGCTCGAATAATTTTCCTCTAAACTTGAAAGAACCTTAAAGTGCCGTGAAGTCAGTTTTAAAAATATACAATAGCATACATTATTGTAACTATTGATATGCCCAAAATAAAACACCATTAAAATCTAAACCAAATGAACGTGAAACTTCGTACGATAAGTTGATCGGGCATGTCTTGCGGGCGAGCGTAATCCGCGGCCCATCCGCACGCCGCAAGACGACGCTTGTTGCTCGCCAGTGGGGCTTCCTGGCCTCATGTTCAGGAAAATATTCTTGTTATATAGGAAATTGTTGTTTTTTAAAAGATATTTAAAACAGTGGTAAATGTTGCTTGTTTTGATTCTAGATTAAAGAAATTGAAAGATGAAAATTTTTTGCCTAACTTTTTGCACAAAGTTTTAGTCTTGTCAAAGTGCATAGTCTCGTATTGTCTGAGTGGTGGAGATGTATCATAAATAAGTCTACCTAGGTAGAGGATTAGACAGCCCACACTAATGCCTTGTACCCAAATATAGGGATTAAACGTAACATCTAGTCTATCTGACAATAGGATTGAAACAAGAAACAATGTTTGGTTCTTGAGGTATCCCCGACGGCCAGTTTCGTAAAGCGCCGCAGGATTTAGTTAACCGTCGGACGCACATCGCAGCAGATTAATTATTTATGGACGGCCCCCTACTGCCCGGAGGGTAGCTTTAGCCTCCCAGACGCTCTCCGATTCCTCTCTCATGCAAACTATTCGTCTTAACGCAAAATTGACGCGCAAACTTAAATATTTACAAATGGCATTTACCGGCGAAACTTTAAGGTCGCTTTTGCAACGCCTGAATAATTTAAAGGTCCTTTGTCTTCATTGTCCGGCATAAAGATCTAGGGGCTTGCGATGACCACCTTGTCATGGCAAGCTTTACTGTAAATCTACGTTGCATCTTTGCCGTAGCGTAATCGCTTAAGCCCGGCTGGACTAGCCACCGCACCGCTAAATGAATACCTATAAATTCGTAGACGAAAACTATGAACTACACAGGGGACATTATTATGATATGGCTGATGGAAAATCAATACAGCGAGGGCGTCTTTCCTAACAATAAGTATCGAGTTATGCGTACACGTCGTTTTAATCCTTAAGGCGTAGCAAAGCACGTAATATGTAGAAACCTTCTTAACCTAACAGGATTATCGTGCGGAGGCAAGCATTTCACGGCCGGATCACGCCTTGCCATCGGCTCGGCTAAGGCTCAGATTTTATTACACAAATGAGATTAATACTTAAACGCACATTGTTACGTAAAGCCGTAGACGTTGTTACCTGCTACATGCTCGTAGCGCGAGTTCAAGAAAGTAAATCTCTTGAGTGGCGTAGCGAGGAACGTTTCTTTGTAACTGATTCTAATTGGAGACTAGGTACTTTATAACAGAGTACGTATATGTATGTTTACATGTGTTATGTTAATGTTACATATTTCAGCGCAGTGTGAACAAAGAGAAATCAAAGTCGAACACCGGGGCGTCTTCACACACGTTGAGATACCGTATTTCTCAAGGCAGATATTTTCGCGATGTCAATTAAAACGGTAACAAATGTCGCCCCCAAAAACGCCATTTGTAACGTGGAGACAATCATAGCTCCCGGCGTAACCTGACAAACGACACAGCGATAGCGAACGTCTAAACCGAGCTTTTGAACTTCTTTGACGCGTCAGTCGATAAGCGCACCGCAGCGACAGGCCATTGTGAGAGTAGCGTTCTTTACAATGGTGTTCGTTTTGCAAGTTTTCACCCAGTCGTAAGTGGGTAAATGTGTTACCGATTGACGAGGGGCGGGACAAAGGCGCGAGAGACACACGGCACCCATTCACGCCGCGTTGCCGCAACAACGGCTAAGATAATGATGACGTTTCCTTCAGCGTCACCCTTATACGCGATTGAATTAATTACCCCGAGGGAGTTCGTTAAATCGTATCGGTCTTATAGAATTCACTTGTTTTGTTGATACCGTATGTTTTGATACCCACATACCTACACCAACGCAATAGATGTATACGTAATACGTGTGTATAAAACTAATAGCACCTACTTCGACTAAGTAGGTAAAATTTTAACAAAAACTTCACAAGTATTTTTAAGACTACATTATTCTGCGATATTTGCATATCAAAAATATTAAAGTTAAACTTGAAGTGAGTATAAATAAAATAACGATAAATAACACACGTGTTATATTTCGACCTTCACCTAAAAAAGTAATATACAAAATCCACTTTACAAAAAAAAATACTCCAAGAATACTTAAGTTGGCTATATAAAATAAATAAATAAAACAATCCAGCCTACAAATGTCCCATTGCTGAGCATAGGCCAGGCATAGAGAAGGCACGAACATTGATCATATTACGATCACTTAATTTAAGGGTCCAATGAATGAATAAAATGGTGTCAACCAGCCCAATCTTGGGGGATGAACCAAGTTTCTTAATTAAACAGACGAGCATGACAGCTGTAACGCCTACACAATCGGCTTGTGCCTTATCTACAGTTATTGTCAACTTGTAAGCATTTCCTTGATGGTTCTACAATCTACCTGTTGTACAATAAGGGATTAAATTTATATGTAAGGGATGTTTGATCAAAGATTTTATACAATATACATGTTCCTATATTATTTATAAGTCAAGATGAAGTATGTTACTTTACGTTTATATTATGACGTAGTACACTCTATGTGTATTGTATATTTTAGTTTTGGTAAAACATGTTTTATTATTTAAGTACGTATGTATTTTCAGTAGGATAATTTGATTTACATTTTGAAGGATCTAAATTTTAATTTCGTTAAACTGATTATTTAATTAGTTGATTTTTGGGTAGACCTTTTCAGTAAGATGTAGTGGCCATGTGCTTACTTCGTATTTTTTTTTAGACATACATTTGTTTCATAAAATCACGTATTTAGATATACTTGTTTGAACCTACACGCTTTTCTCCACCTTCATAGGAAGGTACTAAATAATTCCCTAAGTACAGTTAACTGGAACTTGTAGTAAAGTTAAATCTGAGTATTAAAGTAGAGCATAATAAAGGCTGCAGGCTTAGACATAAGCCGTACAGTCTGAGACCTAGGTCATGTTACCTTAGACAGGGCGGTCAGTTGATACGCGCCGCTTAACTTGCGGGGAGGGGGGTACAGATACGCGGTTTTGTTATCACATACTTACAGATTATAGTGTTGAAGGGAAGTATCTTTTGTTGGAGTTTTAGTGTTTGTGATATTGTGTCTTATTTATTTTAGATTTTTTTGTTTTATCATGGGTAACGACGAAGGATAGTTTGGCAATTGGTTTATTCATTACCAAACTATTCACAAGAAATAAGAATAAACGTCTTAAGCGAAAATAGTTGTTCCCTTTGGACTTTAGATATTTGACATTTTACAAGCTACACCAAGTATCCAAGGCTATTAAGAACACAGCAAATTTATCTTTTGACGTTAAATTAAAGTTTATTGTTGCTACTTGAAATATATCCAAGACAATATTAATACAAGTTTATTTATTATGTATGCAATGTACTGAAAGTTGTCACAAAAATTTGAGTTAGACTCTTCACTTCTCTCGTTTCTTTTTTTTTTAAGCACAAACTTACATGTTTGAAGTTGGTAAATTACTTTTTACAAGTTTATAAAGAAAGTTATAATACAAAACATAGCGTAAATATTTTCATGCATTTTCAAAAAGAATAATGTTACTAGATTATTCACAAGACTCCATAGTTACTAGCCAGGTAGGGTTCCGTATTTGCATTGTACCTAGCATTAGACCGTCTGCCGCGGTCAGGTGAAAGTTTGGGGCCCGTCGTAAAGGGATTAGCGGCGTCCGTAGGTGTTAGGGCACTCTACTGAATTATACTGATCAACTTCATTTTTGAATTGTTTTAGATTTTACCTACTTTTGAGTCTAATTGTACTTAGGACTGATTTGTGAAAACTAAATTCAATGTTTACGCTTCACTTTATGTAGTGAACTTTTAATTATTTATTTTAGCAAAGAACTCTTTTATTATGTAATCAAATTAGTAAATCTAAATAAAACCATAGTTTGATGATTTATTGTAAAAACAAGAATGTAGAGATCAAAATGATTTAAAACTTTATAGTTTTTATTGTTCGTGTATCTCAGCTACATATTACTTATTTGATTATTGTGCAAATTTATACCAACAAGAAAATATAGACTTGTTTTTTATATCAATAAATCTAGTCACTTTTTATACCCATAGACCTAGTCTATCAAACTCAAACCTACTCACATTAAAAAAGCTACATAACACGCTATTTTCCTACATTACTACAATAATATCTAAATAATGATTCGAACACGACACGTAATGATATTGTAAATATGAGGTAGACAAAGCAGTGATAGCATGACATGGTATTTGCTAGGTTTCAGCATCCGGCACGCACTGACTTATCCAATCTAAACAGATCATCGCTCACGACAGGCCTTCGATCAACACGCAAATCCAATAGTCGACACTCATTATATTTTATATATATAAAGTATGTACATAACATACTTTTACTATTGTTAATGACGTCAATGAAAATGTTTTTGATGAAAATTCGATTACAAATTTTGTACAAGCGTTTGCAATGTTGTAATGTTTAAATGTTGTGTAAATGTTAAAACTCTTATTTTTTTTTATAAGATTGTTGGCATATTTTTTAAACCTGATATAAACAGTATTGTTAAAGTTATGTGAAAATTGAACATTACTAAAGTGAACCATGGATGGATTTTTGTTTGTAGAAAATTTTCAAGAAAACACAGGAAAATTATTACGATATTTCACTTCTAGCTACGAGAATTACTTGACATAAAATATAAGTACTTTCTTACGTAACGTATAGCAAAAAATATCAACATAATAAATACTGGTTACACGTGTATTCTATTTAAATACCGTCGTGCCTAATAAGTGGGCGGTTTACGCTTCACCCACATTACTCAAATACTCATACATCGTAAAGTTACAAATAGTCAACAAGCCCATTGCCAGAAATAATTAACACAAAAAATACTTCAGAATAATTCCTCTAAAACCTTAATATCTAAATCCATACTAATTTTATTATAGGAAAGTTACTCTGTCAAGCTGTTTTACTGCTAAATAACTTAACAAATACGTCGGGGATTAAAATGTAAAACAGCCTCCTATATAATCCAGAAAAAAATAGTTTTTATTAAAACGCAATAGAATGCCATTTTGTATAGATATATTTTTAATAGCAATATCTCTTGTCTAGATCGCCAGTCTCAGAGGTATAATCTAGTTAAAAAACAAATGAATTACCAAAATAAAAAGAACAAAACAAAGAGTATTAATACACGGAGTTTCCCGTTTAAGGGTAGACTCAATTAAGCCCCTGTTCTTAAGGGCGGGTTTGGATGAGACTTTTAGGGAAATACTTATGCTAACTCCGAGGTAAGTACACACGTCTCTCACAGTTCATTGTTAATGCTTCGTGACTCTTGTAGAGTTGCTGGATGAGCCATTATAATAATGATTATCTCCCTGCCCTATTTTTTGTTACGTAGGGTTGATAAAAGTTCAGTTTTAGGTAAAAATATAAATAGTAAAATTGTGTGGTAAATTTATTTTCCTTGATGTTTTGTAACTGCAAAGCATTTCCTTACATATTTAATGTAGATGAGAAAGACTTTTAAAATAGTTTCTTCTTTATTCAAAAGGTTTTTCCAGAAAGAATAAAATTAAGTGTATTTCAGCGTAATAGTAATTAGTTTCGGCCATGGCATAGTTTCTGTAAAAGGGATACTTAATTAAACACATTTACTAGAATAGCGTAAACTTTAGATTTTAGTTCAGTTCCGAGTACTAAACACAAAAGTCGTTTCATGGTATTATGATAGTAAGCAAAATTAACTTTTAGTATATTATTTTGTGACGTAATTTTTAAAATTAAACGACCTTATATTTGCATAACCATAAAATCAAGTACATGATAAACATACTTAAATGATACTGGCAACTACGCTTACAAATCTTTAAAGACTACGCTCTCCAAATCCAGTAAATCGATATCTTTGTTTTTAAATAAGGGGTGCGAGCGAACCCGAAAGCTAGAGAATTTGATTCCGAACATATCTGTTTATGTGTCGACATACAGACTGACGTGCGAACAGTTACACATTCGTGACGTCATACATCATTTAGCAGATTAGCGGAAATAAACGGGGTGGGTTTGCATTTTATTATCTGGTATTTATGTTCAGTGTTTTAATGAGGTAGTTTCAAGAGGTTTTTATTGGTTACCATTATTCTTTGTTACTGAATTTTGAGAGCTTTGAATACTTAAAAAACAAATTAAAAAAAAATCAAGCTAATATAATTTTGATTAAAATGATTTTTATTTTTTACTACATTGAATTATTACAGCCTTGCACTTAGAGTTCTAACCTACAAAATATTCACCTATAACAGCAGATAGCACTTACAAGATTTTACACCACTCCACAAAACAGCGAACAGTATTAAAAAACAAAACACCATCAAGTTGACATGTGAACTTACTATCGAAGAGTTTGAACCTAAGACTGCGGAACGCCAGCTAATTCCTGTTAGTACAAAGTTTTAAATCAGTACTTAACTGGCATCCCGGCCGTATACGGAACTCTTTTCAAGTGGTCTTGGATCGGCTAAGCTTTTGCGAGCTTATTATATAACGTACAACTACAATTATGTGCTTTGTAGTTTGTGTTTGTTGTGTGGGTTACGAGTAGGTGAAAATAGTGAGAGTTTTAGACTGCTTGAAAATGAATCTATTTCTTAAAAGCTTAAAAAAAGTTCTACACACTCTCGTTTTATAACCTAAACATTAACCTTATTCGAATGTTATAGCAGTTTAGGGTTTAAATCGTTAAGTGACACTTTGCCCTGTACCTATAAGCCTAGGAAACCTAAAACCGGAGTAAATTCAGTAACTAAGTTCTTCTCCATTTTATAAATAAAGAATTGTATACAGAAAAGGAAGCGAATACTCAACTTCTGTAACTCTGTAACTGATACAGAATATAACACAAATACAATGCAAAGAATAAAGCTTCAATCCAGTCGCTTAATCAGTCGCACAACCGGTTGCCAGTCGCATTTACGTGACAAAGTCGAGAGTTTCCTTCAGACCGTTCGTAGTTCTGTCTACCTAATTGCTATTTTATGTAGTGAACTAATGAACGCTGTATCTAACTTCGCCGTGATCTGTGCAATGTACGAAGATTAATGAGGATAAGGTGTTTGAGGAATGACGAAGAAAATGCATGAAAAGAGGTTTCACTAAGTTTTACCTAGTTTGAGTCATGATAATATGCAAATAGCAGATTTGAATCTGAAAATATAAGAAAGGGTACCCCTACATAAAAACTGTTAAATCTTTTGTTTCTAAGTAAATCGTACTACGGTTTAATTCAATTATCTCCCAAAATAGCGAAATTAATTTGATTTTTACTTCCAGACTAAAATGAAAGTTAATATGTTTTTAGCAAAATAACTTCGACATGGCTTTTTTGGTGACGCGATTTAATTTAATACCGAATTCGAGATAACACATCTGCAAAGGTTTTGTTATTCTCTGACTTTACGAGTCATTAGTGACGTCACAATGATTTCGTCAGATTTTATTAATTTAGTGACGGAAAAAGTTTCGATTTATTTATTTAGAAATTAAAACTTGTTGTTTTCTAACTACCTATGTATAGGAATGGATTACTTAGATGTACCTATTTTAGTAACAGATTATGCAAGATGGTGAAAAAGAAAGCTTTTTAACAAAATTAAAGTCCCTCGTTATCCCCACAAATCTCCCAAAATTACATCATATAAAACAAACAAACGAACTTCCCTAAATATACCACCTATCGTATTTAATTAATATTCAATTCCACGTGTATAGTTTCATAAAGCAAGGGTTTAACTGACCAAAGGACCGTCTCGGGCGGAAGGCGGGCCGCAACTAAACCTCACGTAATCCAAGCACCGTATTAAATAGCTGCTACGTGCTAACCTGCAACTACCTTCTGTGATACAGGGTTGTCCAAAAGGAGGTTAAATAAATAAGTTTTTTTTCTTTATCTTGCAACCTGCTGTCGGTTTTAGTAGTTTCTGCCAGTGTCGAGTTTACTCAAGAAAAGTGTCATAATATCCTTTATTAAAAAATACACGTTTTGTGGAAAATCGCAAAGACTAGTAGGGTTGTCACAATTGCGAAATTGATAATTAAAAGGTTGTAAAAAAAAATCATAAAGCATTTGTGCTTTGATGAATTTTAATTATCAAACCCGAATAAAGGTATGAAAATCCCAAAGTAGTCCTTTAACATAAGCTATCACATAAAATCCTCATTTAACAACGCATTTGCCGAACTTCTGTCGAAAACTATCGAAAGTTAGTTTCGGCGATTACCAAAACTGAAAATCCTATTCGAAAGTACATAACCCAAAGACTAACAGCTTAACGCACCTCCACCCTGTTATTAAAAGATTATTGCGGCGGGAAATTTATAATTTCAATGTACCCACTATGTTTTGGTGAACCGAATTCCCGAATAGTATTATGTAAATTCAATAACTGCGCGCTGGCTCAAAGACAGCTATTGTTTTCAACTGATACTCTAAATCAGCTCGTTCACCGTAATAGTATTGAATAGCGGATATTATGGGATACGCGTGTCTACCTGCCCATGATTCAAATTTATAGCAAATAATTTTGAATGACCGGAAATACTATTTAAATTAGTTAATTTGGGCGGAAAATTCTTCTTTAGCCAATAAAAGAGCAGACCAAAATATATTTTTATAAAAGAAAAGAGACAGATTTCCATTAAAGCACCCTAAGTGCTATTAAACGGCGATAAAAAAGCGCATCGAAGCAGCAAAAACTATTTAATATCGTAGCAAAGAAACAAAGCAGTACAAAGCGTTTGGCGGGCGCCTGCCGGCGTCGGCGTCGGCCGCTCCTTCCACGAGGATTAATTATTATTTTAACATTTCAGTAGGTTTTTTGCCGCGTCCGCGAGCAAGTCAAAAGCATTGCTTTCTCGCTTGAAAAGTTGCTAAATAATTAAGACGCCTTCTTAGCGACAACGTTTCGACGTCCGAGGTACTAAGTAGCTGATTTTTCAGAGAAACCGCGTCTCGGAAAAGATTTTTCCATTAAGTTTTTTGCATGAATGATTTGGTATGGCCGTTCAGTTAGATTATATTTATAAAATTATTTTCAGCATATTTTTTTATTTTTAAGCCTTCTAAAAAGTTATTTGCGAGTGATGGATATTTTGAGGCAAAAGGGTGCTACTGACGGAAGAACATAATGAAATCGATCTTTTTTTGACATTCACCTATTGTAATTTATTCTTTTTTTTCTTAGGCAAGACGCTGCCGGTCCACTGCGTGGTGGAGGCAGTATCCTCGCTTGAGGAAGGCACATGGAGACGACGCGCCGTGGTGGAGACGGACAGCTATGTCATCATCCCCGCAGCTACCGCCTTCCATGAGCTGGTGCCAGCAGCCATGATGAGACTCGGATATCCTCACGAATTGGCTGCCTCTGCTAAAGGTAAATTTACTTTTCTTTACGTCAGGCATATTCGACATTTTTGTTGTTGAATAAGTCAGAAAACCTCATAATATAATCGGCAGGTGTTTAAAGTTTAATTAAATCGCGGTATTGTGTTCGTTTCTTATTTAAATTACAAATATAATCTACATTAAAATCTTCAAAATCAACTTACTTTTCCATTTAAATCAAGATACGTTATTTTCTTTACCTCGTAACGTTCTCTCTCTGCTTTGTATATAATAATTAATTTCTTTTCTTTCGTCGTAGGCTCTGTAGTCATTAACAACTGGAAGCCGCTGCCCTTCGAGAGGATCTCCGACGGGCCTCTGGCCACTGTTGGCGAGGTGCTAGGCGAGCTGACAACTGTCGCCACACTTCGCATCCAGCTGCTCAGACCACGTCCGACCCCGCTGCAGGACATCAAGGACAAACTGCTGAGACTCCTGCTCGTTCAGAGCAGACCACTGCTCATGTCTACTGGATGCCCTTTAGATGAGGTAAGCTCTTTGCTGATCTTCTTTTGTTTGTCAGTCTAATCAGCTACCGGCAAACTGAAGATCTATTGTAAAATGATCGGCAGTTGTTTTTCTCCATTGAAAAATCGAACACAAATCCTTCCACTGTGTTTGCTGTCGTACAAGATTAAAACACGAATACATTCATCATAATCTTTCCACCGCGCACATCAGCTTCCAAAAACATCTGTCAAATCAAATAACATCAACCGATTGGGGCTTTAAAATCATCCTGATGGCGACAATAAGCGTACGGTAGACTGAGTTAAACCAACATTCACAATGATGCCGTTATGTCCTCGGTTACCCGACCGACACACAATGCCCCCAACTAAACCTTTACCCCCTTTACCCCTTATTAACGTGGAAACTCGTTGTTTTCTATATTTTAAGCTCGCTTTGTAAGGTACGCTTTCAATCGAAAACATTTATCCTAGTAGGTATTTGTGTATTGTTTGTTTTAACGATTTAATTAAAGATTGAGTGTTTAAGATCCGTGATTTTGTTTTCGGAAAACCGTTGTGTGGCTTGCCTTGTGTAGAGAATTATTTTGTATAGGCTTTAGATCATATTGTTGAATTGTCTAAGAATTGTTTTGTTCTAAGCGTAGCAAATTTATTATAAGTTAAGACTTCTTTAGTCATTAAAATCAGAAGATATAAAGAAATACGAACCCCAATAAAGGCCAAAAGCTTCGGACAAACCAATGTTTTTTAAAACATCTTTAGTGGAAATACTAAAAGTATTTTATCTGCAGTCTTGACTGCCAAATAGGTTTTACTTGCCAAATATTCCTTAACATTGGCACTCGAATATTATCGAGAAAATTAACAAGAGTGAACTCGTCAGGATGAAAGACGGAGACAGATTATCAAAGTTCACTAAGTAGGACAGCGTTCTACAATTTGGTCTTTATAATTGCGAGGTGACTGCTAAGACCCTGCTAATAGGGATCATCGTTCAGGGGAAGAATTAAGGAAGCATTTGTTTTCATGTTCGCGGCTCTTCGTCTTAACAATGGAACACGGTTAATAGAAATTTTCGAGTCATGTTTTGAATATTTTGACGTGTATTTTTGCTTAAGGTTTGTTGTACATTATTTTTGTTTTACAACCTTTGGTGTTAAATTTTTCGGTAATTGTAGTTTTTTTATTTGTTTATTAGATGTTTTTAAAATCAGATTAAACTAAAGTGAAATATTCACAACGTTATTTAGCTCAACTGAATAACAAAATTTTCTACAATGTCGTTAGCTATAAAGAGATTTAAAGCGCTTGCTTGCAATAGAGACCAATTTGTCGACACGATGAGCACCTGTCTCATACGCGAGATCTCCATACATAATAAATTTAATTGAATCTGCGTCTCATCCGCGCCTCCCAACGCCTTATTATATTTTCTAAATATCCACCTTGTTGCGAACGGGTTAGGGCGGCAGGCGGGGGTTGCCCTCGTCTTGCTAACTTGAGCCACACCGAAAGAGGGTTAAAAGGAGTTTTAGATGTACGAACGCTTTTGATCTTATTAATACCATAAAATAATGCTTTATAATCTTATTAAACGCGAGGTTAGCGCTCCATGCGCGCCCCCGTCGAACAAAACCGGCTCACGGATCTATATTTCAATTTCGGTGACATACTGTACTGTCCCAGTTATTAAATCTATAGTTAGTTCAACGTTTAATAATGTTTTAAAGGTGATTTATCACAAACGAAACTTGAAGTAACAGTTAGTTGGTAACAAATTGGAGTTATAAAGTCATGTCAAAGTTGGCGCAAATGAACCAAAGGAACTCCCGACCGTCCAAGATAATCAAACACCTTCACCGAAGTTGTAGCTAAACGCCAGATGAACTCGGCTCTATGATATTATGGTAATTTATCTCACGCCAATTTGCGCCACTTCGATTTTAACTCCGAGCAAACTTTTAGACGCTCGAGGAATATTTTATCGAAGGGGTTTCCCAAATGCCAACCCGATGCAGGATCAATTTTAAACCATAATTCTTCTTTAAGACTACTTTCTTACTTCATTTGAAAATCTCTTTGAAATTTCAAGGTTCTTTATAACGGGTTACATTTTAATCACTCCTTCAAGCATGCGTAAGTAGCGTATGTACACACAACGAAAATAATATAAGATAACACTAAGCCTATTGTGTTCAAAGTTGTCCTTTTAACTACAAGTATATCAAGAAATGTTCGCAATCACACACTGAATTACGTACTTAGGCGGATTACACGTGACGCGAGTTATCACGCGCAGGCGCCAGCTCTCGTAAATCTTCCATGAAGCTGAAACAGACAATATCTGAAAGCAAATATGGCCTCACTATTTAAAAATATAAAACAAAGAAGCGGATTAACGTATCACTCGAGCACGGCGCTAATACCTCTGACATGATTTATAGATACACTGCTACAATCTCGATGTGTAATACTTATAGTTAATTTAACGTCTGATTTAGCAACACCCGAGCAAACGGCCTAGCCTGACAACTCGGTTGACGTCGTAATCACTGGCATTGTTCTATGTAATCTACGATACGAGCAGATCTCACTTGCATAACTGTCAGCCTGGGTAAACTCCGCGCCGGAGCTATAATCTGACAGGTTCTTTATGATTGACTACTTGCTGCGCGATTAATACCTCTCCAAACATGCACTAATGTTATCGTGTTGAATAAATAATTGTGAAATTTAAACATCGCATTGGAATGATTCCAAGTCACACGGTTTATTTGATGATCAAACAGCGGCATAGGATCGGCTCGATGCCTTCGGTAACCGTTTAGAATGCTTTGTTTAGTCAAGTTGATGCGGTAACGTTGCTATGGAAGCACTTAGATCGCTGTGCCGGCGCCTAGTTGAGGGCGTAGTGGGTGGATGCTAATTGTCAAGACGCCCTTCCCGCTCATTGTTTTAGAGCAGACCATGATTGAAGTTTCGTCGGCGCGCGGGAGTGATGCTCACTAACCACCGAGCAAACACCTCCGCGCTCTGAACCGCGCCGACCGCTCGCGCATGACACATGCATTAACAGCCGACCTAATATTTTCATAATCTAATGGCGATGTTCTGTGAAACAATGCTTTGTGTTTATTCTAACAATTATCTCTGTAGCTGTTACTGGTTAGACTGACCTCTTTAAAATCGTCTAAAATTGTTTGCTGTAACTTGTTGTGTTACTTACCTACTGTTCTAGCTCGTGTAGATGACATTCTAACATATATTTTCTTTGTTGTAGGTAACGCTTGCTCAGATTTGTCGTGGACAAGACCGCACACCTGGGCCGCACAACTTTCACGAGCCTTCGGAGGAAATGCGACGAAAATTTGAATCTTGGTGGAGCGCTCAAGTATCTCCGCGACCACCGCCTTTCAGTCCTCGTCGTTATCCATCGCCGGGGCCCAAGAACCGTTCACCCACACTGAACACTATACCTGATCATTTACATCCAGCATTGCAGACTGTTCAGAGTCAATATCCCACTCAGAAAACTAGAATGCGCACAAGTTTCGATCCTGAGTTGGAGCTGCCGAAGCTGCAGCGCTGGTTTTCTGAGAATCAACATCCGAGCAGACAGCAAATACAACAGTATGTCCGCGAGTTAAACAACTTAGAGTCCAGGCGCGGACGTAAGCCCCTTGACGTCAATAACGTTGTTTACTGGTTCAAAAACGCGCGTGCTGCGCAGAAACGCGCTGAGCTTCGCAATATCGGCGGCTTAAGCTGCCACCTGGGAGTGAACGGATTTAATAGCAGGAGCCATAGTCCAACAAATGGATCGTTGATGGCTGGCAGTGACACTTATGGTTCTCAGGACCACAACTCAATGAAAAGCCCAATCCTGTCAGGCAGTCCGGGAAGATACCCCATGTCAGTAATGTCTGAAGATAACTTGTCTAACGGAGGTTCAGATCTGGAAGATGAAGGCGGTGATTTAAACCCAGATGATAGGCCTGAAAGTCCTGATGCACCTCTGTCGTTGATAACTACTAAGAAAAATAACGACAATGACAACGATGACCGACCACAAGAGTCACCGAAACCACCAGACATAATTAAGGTGAGTTTAATCAAACCTTTCACTTCTCCCAATCGCATTAGACGCGACTATGATTAGATATTGATTTAAAATAAATAATATCCAATAAGATTTCTAACAGAAATTGTTTTATTGTCACAGGTACATGACATCAAACAAGAGCCCAGGGATTTGAGCAAACCTGACAACGCTCACTCGCCGCTGCGCTCCCCGGCTAAGAACAGCGACAGCTCGCACAACAACAACAGCAATAACAACAACAATGAAGACGAGAACGGCATTGGTGATGAGCACGATGGATCTGATGAAGACGTCATCCAGGAGCGGCACTACAGGCCCACGTCCCCGCACCTCGACCGCCTGCCCTTCCCGATGGTTCCTAACCACCCAATGTTCGGTCACGGCATCATGTACATGAGCCAGTACATGAGTGGCTTCCCTGGCGTCGGTGCAGTCCCCGGAGAAGGAGCAAGTGGCCTCAACCTGGCCCTGGCTGGAGCTTCTGATGAGCGACGCAAACGCAATCGAACGTTCATTGACCCGGTGTCAGAAGTACCCGTGCTTGAACAATGGTTCTCCATGAACACTCACCCTTCGCATAACTTGATTCTGAAATACACGGAGGAGTTGAACAGGATGCCTTACAGGCAGAAGTTTCCGCGACTGGAGTCAAAGAACGTGCAGTTTTGGTTCAAGAACCGACGGGCTAAGTGCAAGAGACTGAAGATGTCGTTGTACGAGCCGTCGTCGCCCGGCCACTACTCCCACCCCGGACACCCGCACGCCATGGCTGAAAGGAAACTGGTGTGAGCAGACTATCAAGCAAAGTGAAGTGACAGATGTTAGTGTTTGTGTTGTAGCAGCATATTAACACGAAAGACTGATATCGAATCGTTTAATGGTGTACAGTGCCATGTTAGTATTATAATGACGCCGTCGCGTCATCCTAACTTTAAACAGTTCGTATTATTCAGAGGACTTTATTAGTAACTGTTTAGATTATTAATGATCATAGTTTTGCTTAAGGTAGACATATTTCAATGCGATATCATTATAAGTTTAAAGTAGTAGAATCAACTATCAAGTTATCTGACAGAGCGATCACATCGTATTGTTTATTGTGTACATAGTTGTAGGTACAAAATTACTATCAAAGGACATGTCACAGTTGTGAAGGAATCTCAATATTTCTAGTAGATAGTGTGTATGTACATAAGAAACTCAAAACTCGGTTTTATTTATTAAATTTTACAGTAGTTGTATAAATCAGTTGTTAGAATGTAATTAATGGATACTCTCATTAAAAGTTCCACTTAAATTATAGCGAGGTCGACGTATAGAATGGTATTCAATGTTATTCTAATTATGTACATTATTTGTATAATTAGTATTGAGTCATAGTAATAACGATATAATATTGCACATAGTATATGGGGATCGATATTCTGATATTGTATCGATGTCTGGCGGCCGGTCGGCGACGCACATATGTACTCTTTTGTTATAGATGTTAAAGCTTCCTCAACCCAAAGATCGGTTAGTGTTGTGTAGCGGTCATACAATAACTGCTAACATACCAGTCTCCCGTTTTACTGGGCAATCGCTTCTGCTGGTAGAATGGCGCGGGCGATGTTATTGCAACTGATTATGCAGTTCGTGGTATTCATGAAAGCGGTGCTGATGTTGGGTCTATTGGTCTATTGGTGTATTTGTATAGTTTATGTAGGGGGTATTATAATTGTTTTCACATTTCCACATTGTCCAGTAACTCGGTTTCCACCAAACAGTTTGTGTTACAGTATTTACGCATTTATCGATTGAGGCTGTATCGTCGCACTCTTGTTTTATAGTTTTAGATACATTATAGATGTAATTCGACAGTTTGTTTTGTTGTTCCAATGTTATGCTTGTTTTCGTGAAGCTGTGATGAAATTTCCAAATATTGTAAATATTTTATTAATGTTAAAAATAAGTTTTATTAAAAACTACCTACGTCACTAGGCTCACACGAACAATTTAAGCATTACTGCTTAGGTAACGAAAATATTGGCTAAATGTTTATTCGATTCAATTATATAAACGAAATTTAATTGAATATAATATGAAATGATGATGTTCTTTTTATTTATCTCCTTTCATCGATACAAAAATAACCTGAAAGTAAGTGGTGAAACTTTATGCCTTTGTTCCACGAAATACCTAGCTTCGAATGTTAATTATAATCGATCTCGAACTCTCGTGCTAATGTAAAACTATACTTACAATACTAGTTTATTAGTTAACATTCAATAGTCGCGTGCATTATTAAAAACTATTAAGTCAAGCTGTACACATTCATAATCATAATTACTTTTAACCTTACCTACAAAATTAGCCGCCGACCACATACAAATATACTCGCATAACAACTTTTTACTTAGTTAAACAAAGGTTTAATGCAATCATTTATAAAAACCTCATTTAGATAACATAAATAGGTATACGATGAACGATAGCAGGTCGTTTTGCTGTATCAAAACAAATATAAGCGAGGAAAATAAAACAATGAACCGGAACAGTTCAGTTTATTTAAAAAGTCGTGATTTTCCAATCAGGGACGGGTCGGTATCGGGCAGCCAATCGCATAGTTCGCTAAACCATTGTGTAACGAACATGTGTCAATAGCTATCTAGTTTCGGAAGCGGTGGTCTCGGCGGGACCCAAATCATCTGTCAAACTTACAAGTCTTGGTGTAATCGCCACTATCTACAGACGTCTTTGTCAACACTTCGATTCGATCTTCATAGTGTTAGCCAGCCGTTTTGGGGTTTTAGCACAACATTAGGTCCACACTAAATACAATTTAGATTGGAGTGGAAGTTGACGCGAGCTCCAAACTTTTGACTTTGAGAGGAGCAAGTTTCTTAGTTTGGTGTTGGTAAGTATTTGCGCTCAGTTATTAAAGCTTCGACAACGGACCTAGATTTTGTTATCTATATACTGTTTCTGCGGTTTTTGTTATCAACTGGTAGATATCAAAAACGGTAATGGGTAAGTATAACAAAAGGTGACCTGTTGTAATGACTATAAAAAGTCTTCGGATCTATCGTCAAATTTCGGATAACTGACATCTTTTAAAATGATTTAACAGATCTTTATAAATTATAGCTAAGGACCGCCTCAATCGCGTCAGCAATCAAAGAAAAATAAAGTCCAGTCCTATAGGAGCTATGATGCCACAGCCATATGAAAAGATAATCAGACACAAACAAATACACAGATGACCAGTTAAACTTGAAAAACCCATTTCGCGTGAGGTGATGAATACGTACTTAGATGGATACGCGGGTAAAACCGTGAGGCATATCTACTTAGTATAAAATATACAAAACTAATATAATACCTATTTGAGTTACGATAATACGTACCTATTCAATCTTCACTCAATTCTGGGAATAACTCAGCTCATAAGTTAATCTGTCTGACAAGTAAGTACCTAAGTATGTATTTGATAGAGAAAATCAAACCAATGAAAATAGGTAAAATTTTCTTTTAAATTAACATCTATTTTTAAGCATTCTATTTTCTCCTTTAATGATTCTCAAGTATTGAAAACATCCTAAACATTATTAAAATGAACCAAATTATAACTTCAAAACAATTACTGACACGTAAAAATATAGCTAACTAGCAAAATACATGTTAAACCTTAAACTCCCTTCTTGAAAACAAAGCATAAAACTCAAACAAGTGTTTTCTTGCTATACTTTTTTAGCAGGCGTTTAAAAATCACAAAGTTTTGCTTCGATTGTAAGTAATATATTATGTAGATTGAAGTGTTTACCTGCGTAAATAAAATACTTGAGAAAATAAAGCATACTTCTCGCCGTGATATGAACGTCTTGACTGCAAGAGTGGGCTAGAGCGTTCGAACATAGGGTGAAACGGATTATACCAATTAGAGAGATTTAAAGGTCGTTCGCGGAATCATTCTTTGATCGTGCACACTCGTCCAACATTCTTATCCATCCTTAGCGTATTCGCTTTTGAGTGCCATCTTAATTATTAAGAACTCATTAAGAAAATTTTCGAGTTTGCAAAGTAGTCTCTAATGATCAGTATTTACCTGAGCACTTATTAACTTATTCGATGTTACTTTTAATGACGAGCGTAAAGATGTATAAGTGTTGACGTTCAAAGACTTTGCTAGAAGAATTTTGACAGGCGTTAGATTAGGCGACATATTTTTTGTTACATCTATTTCTCAAATACGTTGCTTTAATTGTTGTCAATAAAAAATCTACCAAACGATCGGTCTGAATTTACCGAAATCGTAATAAATAAAACTCATTCAATTAAATTATCTACGTCACTCAGCATTTCAGATATGAAACTGATTTCATTTCAATATGTGCTGACGACTGATACAAAGTGTTTAAAATTAATCCAAGTCAGTGAGGCTTCGTGTTAAAATATCAGTGATAATATTTTCATTGAAGCTCCATATTGGTTTTTATTTGTGGAGGAGATTATAACATTGACTGATTACCTCGTCTTTTATTGTGAGGGTCATGATTTTGTTGCTATTAATATAATGACGCAATTATTATTGGAATTAATTAATATCTACGATTATACAGATGATATTAAGGTAGCTAGTGAGCATCAGTTTTAAAGTTTAGTAGAATAACATAGAACAAAGTTCAAGATGAGCTATTATGATAATATTGTAATTAAAATGAATTTTAATATTATTATTTGCACTATTTAATAAATAGTATTTTATTTACCTTTTAACCATTTGGTTGCGAAGAATTTTTTGCAAAACTCTTAACCTGAGATTTCACTGAATAGATCAATTAAATGAAAACGTCAAATCAAATGTCAATCTGTGTATTTTGGAGCTTCTAAATTCAAAACTCTATTTCTTTTCAGCAAACACCAAGAAGTATGTAGCACTAACCTACCTACCTTCTTACTTATTTTCTAACGTAGTAAAAAAAATGGTTTGTTGTCATGTTAATAACAGCGGGCATTAAGTTTTAATCTAAACAAACTGGCTGGCGGCGGCGAGCGGAGCCGCGCATTTATGTTAGTTAACCGTGGATTATAATGTTTGTTTTAATAACGCTATTTATTATACAGAGGCTGTTAGTACTTGTCTACTTGGCTTGATGGAGCTTGGAACGTGAATGTGGGATGATGATGTTTTGAGTGATGTGAATGTGATTATTATGGGTAAGTGAAGGTAGGTAAGGATGTATACAAGATGCACGATAAAGAACAAAACAATGTGGAGCATATTATGTATGTATTAAGTAATATTACAAATTTTAATATTGTGGGACAATACATAGTTAAAAAAAACTACAACTTATAACGTACTCGAAGCTTTTGGTAAAATATCTAAAAATATAATTACAGTTTAAACAATTCCATCTATAGTCTTTCTTAATATAGGTAAATAACTAGGTTTTAAATAAATAATAATATTTTTTTATTCAATAAAGAACCTAGTGGTGGCCTATTTCAGTAACTCCATCCCAGGAAAAAATAAAACCATAATTATAACTTTATTTCTTCCCGTCCACGTAACAAAGTTCTTAAGGCGAGTGCATACCGTCCGACATCTCGGTACAGGACAATAAAACTCGTAAGCCCGTCGCACCAGAAAGATTTACTAGAGCAACTTAATGCTGTGTAATGTGCCTGTCTGTACTCCGCTTTACAACTGGGATTAATAACAAAAAGGAAGTATTATGTACTGGTTGGAAAGATTTGTTCTGTAATAATGAACATTTTGATTACTGACGGGATAGTTATTGATTTTTTAGAAGGTTTTTTGTTTTAATAGTTGCAGGCTGTTTTTTTTTGACTATTACCTATTGGGCTATGAAATTAAACGGCTTTATAAATGTATGGATGAGGTTTCTTTTATTGAATACGAGTTATTTTTTACAGTTTACTTAAGCAAAGCTTAAGTCAATCTATTTCAGGAAAAGATTTCGCAAAACGAGATGCCTACTAGCAGCTAATTAGCGCCTCACTTAGATATTGTCACCCCGTAAGTTTAAAATAAACATAAACCTTGACTGATTAGAGATTTATGTAAAAACAGTCACAGAAAAAAACAAAATTCTTCATCTCTTAAATCTCGATTTAAAAATACACTTCCTAAACCAGTCAAAACAATACCACGAAAATTCGTGGACACATTGTAAACAAAGCATCCAATCTCGGTAAAGTTGAACAGGCTGTCTGGGCAGCGACCCCCTGGCTTAGTTATGATATAACAAGGAGCGGCTAAGCCGGGCTTAGTACATCTTATTAATTGACGGGACGGTTTTTTGTTCTTAAGATATTGTACAGATTGAGGTAATGCTCAAGGATGATGTTTAGGTACTTTGTATAAGTGATTATTATGTTTATTAGAATTGTTTGATTAGTTAGGATGATAAGTTAGTGATGATCATCACTAAAATGTTTACTCAAGCTGTAAATCTAATATAAAAATATTGGAATAAAAGTAAGCAAAATATAAAATACACAAAGCCGAAACGGATGTTTCGGCTTTCAGTACCCTTGCAAATAGTAGTTAAGTTTAAAGTCAAATAGTTAATGTATCTTAATCTATATCCAAAACATGCCATTTACACATACAATAATATGCGATTGTATAAAAACTCAAACTTGTATAAACTCGCGAAAATCACAGAAATTGCATCCAAACCTATAGATCAACCAAAGTTAATAAAATATTTTATTAGTTATCTTGACATTTAAAACACAGAGTATAATTATCCTTATTTACTTTTAGCGCTAAACCTCATATTTAGTAAATCTTCTTACTTTAATGAGAGCAGTAACAGCAATTTCTTTAATAACTCTCCGGTTTGACGGCGCAGTAACTCAGAGTTGATCTCATGTCGTCTTAAGATGAACCGCCCCCGACCCTCGATGTGTGGGTACATGCTTGTGGTACTACTCTATGTTTCTGTGTGTCCAGATTTGAAGTTAGTGTGGTAACTGGTAAGAGTAAAGAATCGAGTGGACTCTATCAAATAGCAGGTATGGTTTCGTATGTTTATATTTAGCAGGTATATGCCTACTTTTACTTTGTTCATCCAAAATTCTTCGGTACAAATACTAGAACTATTCTAAACTATCAAAAATATTTCTGTACTTTATTATATGTTATGTATTACCAAGAATTTTGAATTAGACCTACTAAGAATCCTAATTTTCCATTTAATGAGAACTTTACACAAATCGTGGACAAGAAACGACTGAACTAGGATAAAATAACAAACCTTTATGTCCTTTACCATCACATAAATCTTTATTGACACAAACTTAGCATACAAAAGCTTGTTTAAGATGACAAAGTCAGTCCAGATAATTCTTCAGAGTTTTCTGCTAATCACACCACATTCTTAAACTTATAAAACAGTCTTGCACTAAGGCTGAACACTTCACAGTTCAAAATAAAACTCCACTTATCAAACACACCATTTACAAACGTTCACAAAACAAACATAACACGAAGGTCGTCATAGTCGGAACGCGTCCCATTTTTTTCCGGCAGGCTACCGCGCCGCGGTCGGTGTAATCTCAAATCTCCCGCCGCCAATTTATTTTCATTAGCGATCATCCTCGGTTAATTTTATTCCCTACTTACCCCGCCAAGGATCGGAGACAACCGCTCTGGGGGGTGGAGAAGGCTTTTTGTATGTTTATTTTGACTGTAGAGATGAATGATAAATGTTCGTAAGTAATTTGGTGAAGAAGTTGTGGCAGCCGGTTTTCTACCACATAAACACACTGTAAGTAACTTGTTATCTTAAAATAGGTTTCAATCATTTTCTTTATAAGTTTTTTAAATTAAAAAGTATCCTTATACTTGAGTATAAGTCACTAATGTCATTTCAAACAAAGTATGCTCACAAATGAAGGCGGATTATACCGGAGCAATTTTTACCCGACTGCCAAGAAGGGTTATTTAACTATCTTCATTTCTTGTATATGACAAAATCGAATATCAAAATTGAGCAATATCTCATTTTAGATAAACCAGTAACAATACTTAAACGTGCGCGAAAAAACGTAAGAACATATCTAAAGTAATAATAATGTGATCAATGGTTTTCTTTTCCCGGAATCAAGAATATTCACTTTTTTTATTACTTCTGAGGAAGCCGTTTCCACACTATCTCCCAATCCTCTCCGGTAGATATCCAGCCACAGTATCTGTGAGTTGCTTAATTCATTTCCACAGGATAATATTATTTTTTTACTCCCTCTCTTTTTGTGATGAGCCGTGGCTTATTTTTTATTCATTGGGGTGGATATTCATCCCAATTCATTCGCTGTTGAGTTAGATTGAGGTGTAATCACGCTGACAGTCGCTTTGTTAGGCACGTTTCAAAATTTAATGATTTTTGATCGAGTTCTGTTTGTTTGGTTGAACAAAATATGTTTCTGTTTATTTTAATAGGTTTATATAGTTCGCGATTGTGACTGAAAATTGAAACAAATTATTTTGAGAAACATATTTTTTTTGAAAATTGTAAAATAAATTCGCCGTTTTACTAATATAAATGTGTTGTTGTTCTTAGTTTAATAAAGATTTTACTTGTCTTCTTATTTAACTCAGTATGTTTAAATATCTACAAGAAAACGCTTTACTAAAAAGCACGTTTACCATCAACTACATTGTATGAAAACAGTTTTTTTAGTTCTTTCTTTAATTAACTCTTTAAAAGTGAAGGAAAACTAAGCTTGAGACAGCTTTGAGAACGCCACCTACGCTGCTACGCCGCCTACGTCGTAGACGATCTACGCCTCGTTACTTTTATGT
This sequence comes from Autographa gamma, assembly GCA_905146925.1. Classification (NCBI taxonomy): domain Eukaryota; kingdom Metazoa; phylum Arthropoda; class Insecta; order Lepidoptera; family Noctuidae; genus Autographa; species Autographa gamma. Next base: position 4,469,855 of record LR989850.1, read on the forward strand.
GTCCGCTAATCGGTGATATACTATAACGCGGGATGTTGGAAGTAATTATTATGGCTTAACTTCTATTATGTTATTTTTATATAATGTGGAGTAGGGGTTTTTTACCCTTATCCCATTTATATCGTTTAATTTGGTTGTGATCTCTTTTAATTACCTACAAGAAATGAATACAATAAATTAAATGTAAAATCTGCATGCAAATTACAGCACAACATATACTGACATATATTATAAGCAATTAAACTTGTAAAGGCTAGCTGCAATGACAATATGAAACTCCTTCAATATAATAAGTTATATTCCCCTTTTTTAAAACATTAACAGCAAATCAAATAATTAACCACGACATTCATTTAAAATCATAAACTAGTGTGCATTAATTCTAATGCATTATCAGTACTGACAGCTTCACACACCCACACCCACACACACACTAACTCATTCACACACACATACACACTCGTATGAATACAAAACATGTTGGCAACATTTTATTCTGTACAAATCTGTGCTCGAATTAATTTGTCGCCCAAAATTAACGCATGAGTAACGCCGCCCGCCCTGACATCTAGCTAAATCGCACTTATGCAGCGCAACACCTGCTAATTGTATAGAGTGGGTAATACCACTAATATTTATTTTTTAACTTATGTATTCTAAGTTGGTAATAGAAAAAGAGTGGTCACAACTATTATGTACTGTATTGGACGGTTCTTTAATATAAGATAAAAAGGATAAAGATAACAAGTCGTATTTGTTGTTTTTGTTGTATAACTAGGTTAATTATATTTATCTATAATATGTAAGTATTTAGAAATATATAAGTATGTTTATCAGTTGTCTGGTTACCATAACACAAGCTCTGCTTAGCTTGGGATCAGATAACCGTGTGTGAGTTGTCCCGGAATATTATTATTATTAATTAAAGTAAGCATTATGTGTCTACATATTATAAGACTGCTCATAGTACCTTTCCATTTCAATATTGAAATCTTCTAGTTTTTAATGGCTCAAGATTTTTTAACACAACATGACTAATTCCATTTAATTAGTTTAGTAAGAGTCTCTCATCAAATTCAATGATGCAGTTTCACTTTCTCAAGTATCAGCTACTAAAAATATTTAACCGCTTGGTGGTACCATCAACTCTGGTAATATACAGTTAATTTCGCCCGCGAACGTTTACCGCGTCCTCAGGTGAAAAGATCCCACGCTACGTCTGCGTCTAACTGTTCACCATAGCGAAGCCTGAAGCCTGAACAATAGATGGGATAGGATCAATGTTACCCCTCTGCGGTTTTTGTTGGAATAAGATAGGTTAGGTTGGCGGTTGTTGGTGTACCCGCCTGGTAGAGGGTAGGGGAACAAGCATGGCGGTTGCAAATATGTTCCCGCCTGGGCATTGGTAGAGGGCAAATCAAACGAACCTTTTCGAAGGGCGTATAACAAGGCAATACAAAACATAATAGTTTGACCGGTAGAGGGCAAGCGAAGTAGTATCAGAGTCCTGCTTGGGTGAAGGGTTTTTCGACTTCCGATAACTGTCGAAGTCTATAATGATTTGCCAAGGTTAAGAAAAGGGTAAGGTAGGTTTTCAAAAAAAGTTCATGTGAGTAACTGGATGCAGTCATAAATATTATATAACAATAATGAGAACAAAAAGATGTAAGTATCAATAATGAGAACAAAAAGATGTAAGTATCCTGAATTATAATTTCTTTAAATAAAGTGCTGGGTAAATAATTCCTGTTTTACTGTATTGCTTTTAAATACAGACATTTTCTACATTTTTATCACTAATATGGGATTTCGAAATTCTGTATAGAAATAATTCTTAAACTTGTCCATAAAAGACACCGTTAATAGCGCATGTTTTTGCACTTTCTTCATTATTTAGTCAAACTGTCAGACGGACTAAGAAGAATTGGCTTTAAAAGGTGTCTGAAGTTAATTCTGTTTAAATATTAACTTTAAATGTAAAGAACTATGCTTTAAATATATTCACTTAATATTTGTTCAATGAATTGTAATTAGTATGATGTAATGCAAGAGTTAGCTGAAAAAGTTTTTTTCAAGTTCATATATTATTTTGTTTTTAAATGGTTAATACAAGTAAAAAAGGTGCCAGGCGTGTAGTAAGAAAACAAGTTAATTAAATAGTATTAATTATTAACATGTTTTCTTCTTCGCATTGTAAACATTATTGTGTGATAGTAAGTTATGATACTAAGTACTGTAACGTTTAATTATCCCTGCTGCTAATTAATAAATCTGTCGAAAAGCAAACCATAAAAAACTGTGCACTTTGTCCGTCTAAGTAACCTGTATACCGTTTTAATTACAAACACATAATAATTACCACCATTCCCTAAAACGAACAACACCAATCCCCCTCCCTATTTACAACTGAGACAAAACAAGTTAATTTTTAACGAGCACTCATCAAAATTGTTTAATTACATCCCAAAGGGACAGCTAAGCGTGAAACGGTTCTAATCAACCGTTTTAGAAAACCGTAACTGCAACAATAAAAAACCGGCCAATTGCGAGTCGGTCTTAAGCACTAAGGGTCCCGTACCACCACAGTATGGGAGACCCTTAAATATTTATTTTATTTTGCTTTTTATAAATTATTGTAGCAATGGAAATACATAATTTGTGAAAATTTCAACTATCTAACTATCGCGGTTATTGACATGCTGCCTGGTGACAGATGGACGGACAGACAGCAATAGTCTTAGTAATAGTGTCCCGATTTACTCTTTGGGTACCTAAAATACCCTAATAATATGGAACCCTAAAATATGTAAAGACAGTGGCGCCCCTCCCTGTTGACGGCGTTATCAGGAAATTAGCTTTTAAAAATACAGTTTTGTTATTACCTTGACGGCAACTTGAAGTGATTCTTTAAGTGAGAATTGAAGCAGTCGCGCGATGGTTGCACGATGGTTGTTTTAGACCTGTGTTTGTTTTGGGTAATATTTATTTGTGATGTTAAGGAATTATTAATTCGTTGAGTGTCTTAATCATTGTTAAGTTCTACGTAAGCGTATTGTAGAGTTGACTTTCTTAGTAAAAGAGGATAGTGGTATATTTCATGTAGGTAAAACTAGCACACAAAAGAGGAAAAATGAATTCGCAGAGGACACAAAGACAGTACTTAGTCAGTTTATTATAAATTGATGTATCATCACTACATAGTATAAAACAAAGTCGCTTCCCGCTGTCTGTCCCTATGTATGCTTAAATCTTTAAAACTACGCAACGGATTTTGATGCGGTTTTTTTTAATAGATAGAGTGATTCAAGAGGAAGGTTTATATGTATAATACATGCATAATAAAGTAGAGAAACACGGATAATCTTAGAGATTTCTAAAGTAAGGTGTAAGTGAACACTTTTTTGCGCTTTCATTGCGTACGCTGGCTGAACCCTACGAGATAGATCAAAATAATGTACTACAGTATTGTGCTCCTTAAAAAGATCCACATAAAAGTCCGCGATGGTATATGTCTATCTCTTGAGGATAACCCACAATAACCATTTTTATCGTTTATTTATTACTTATTTACGAAAAAGCTATTTTAAGCAATACAGTATTAATCCTTATCCAATTAAGTACCTTTAATAAATTGTGCATTTAATATAGATCAATATTGCTTTTTACAGCATGTAATTTAAATGAATACTTTCGAAGATATTACAAATTTAAAATGCAGGGACATAGCGGTTGCGGCGGTACCGGCCGGAGGGCCGCGCGGGGGCCGGGGGTCGTGTGCCTCTATACCAAATAGTGCGTCTAAGGCTGTGCTTCGCCCTACAGAACTTTATGATTATGTAGAATAGTTATATTTGGTATCAGCGTTGCACCCGAGCAAAGCCGGGGCGGGCTGCTAGTAACTCTATAAATAAATAAAAAACGTTGTCGCACTAACTAGGTACAACTAAAAGTAAAATTTCTTTTAAAACAACTGAACGCGACTACCAAGCAGTTGCTTTTACGTGATAAGTCTATTTCGTGATTACTGCATTTTATTTAAGAATCTGTCGTCGGTCGCAGACTGTTGCACAGATAATATTTTCGCGAGTTTTTCATAATTGTAAACCGTATTGTCTAAACTTAACGGAGTGTGGCTTCCGTTGCACTCTGTTCTGAAGCTCGCCTTTGTTTTTCAAGATTTTTAGATACTTTTTGATGAGGGGTAAAATTAAGTAGATAGGTGTTATTTTTGTTTTGTTATACCTTTTTAATTACATAACATAAATTACTATATAAAAGGCTTATCAAAGACGTATTAATTTGAATTGGCCTTTATTTTGGGTACATCTGAGTGACAAACATGTGTACTTTTGGTAGCTCAAAGTGCAAAAAAACATGATGTGTCATGGTCCAAACCTTTGACAATGGAACTTCTACATGCTTCTATATGCAAAGATACTTATTTTCTTAGATTGGCGTTTGTATAAAAATACTATATAGTAGCTATTTGGCCTTTAAACTCAACCTATTCCCCAAATCTTTAACTTGCAAATTCAAACAAACTCATCAACATTTTCCATTACAACGTCATTACAAAACTTCGTTATCTCCCTTCAAATTTCACTTTTATAACGTTCAGAAAGAATAAAATATACAGATGCGTAAAACGGAAATGTGCAACGTTGGCTAATGCGCGGTTTATGCGACAGATAAGACGTGCACGAAATGTATGCAGTATCTTTATATGGGAGCGTAAAATGGAATGGAATCATCTTCTTGTCTCGAAAGATCAAACAAATTGTTTTTTGTGAGTTGTTTTTGGTACGTCTGCGATTAAATTGATTATAACATTTTCTTGTAAATAAGAGTGGTTATCGAATTTAAACTAAATAGCAGTGTGGATTACGTGAAATGTATCGAAAAAATCTATTTAGTAATAGAAAATGTGCAAGAATCAGAAATATTTAAGTTAAAACTACAATAAATTAATAATAATATAAAATAATATTTATTTTCCGAAACAAACATCAAATAATTACAAAACATTACTAATTAAGTCTGTAGAACGTAACTTAAAAACCCGGTACTCCTACACAGCAACCAATTACTATAAAACAAAGTACCGTTCATGGCTTGTAATTAAATTGATATCAGCTTCTTTATTATCTACAAATAAGAGCAAGTTGTAAAGTGCTACGTCTAACATAGAAAATTCAATAAAAAGCTAAAAGCCAATCTTATCTTGGCGAGAGGAAATTAAGAAACAGCGCGGCCATCTGACACGGTGGCTCCTTCCAGATCTGTCACTAGAGGTGGCGAGTACCAAATTAAATGGAGTGTCGATGATTTGTGTTTAGTCGATGAAAATTTTACAGTATTTTTTTGACATGAGAAAAAGTAATATAGTTTAATGATTAATTGTGATTTAATTACATTTTAGTCTAAAAAGTTCATTCGATAAATATGGATTTTAATAGATTTAGTGCTTAAAATACTAAGTCTATCTATGTGTATGGTATGTAACATCAAATGACATAAAATATGGGCTTTGCTTTGAAGCTTAAGAGTCATAAACTGCAACTATTGAATCTTAAAATTGGTCTTTCAATACTCTGCTCGAAAACCGGTTTAACATTTGACTAAGGTTAATCAGTTTCCAGGTTCCGTAAGGAACAATCGACAATTAACACAACGGGTACGACCCTAAACATTTTTAAAGATAGAGTGTTGAATGCGACAGCGACACGACATCGGGTTTCGTCGAACCGCTAAAATAATTCCAGCGAGCGGCCGCCGGGGGAGACGACGGAAACGCACCCTTATCTCGCGCGGAATACCCGCTTTTTAAACAACTCACTTCTTTATTTGTATTTATTCCACATCCCCCCCCCAGCCGCCCGCTGACACCCCCTTCCGCGCCCGTGTTACCACATGAATAGAGACGCTACTTAATGGGACTTTCAGTTCCTAAGTCATCATGTTTTTTAACAATATACTTGGCGAAGATAAGTAAGGAGGTCGACTCGTCGGATAATAAACCGAGAAAATATACGTGTTTACTTCGTGGAAATTTGAAAGAAAATCTTGATGTTGCCGTAAATAAGCTGGCATGGTTAAAAGTTTGTTGTGCGCTTTTTATATTGTTTCGGTGTTCGGATATTGCGGCAAATTGAAAAGGAAAATGTAGGCAGGTGGGAAAAGTATAAATATAGGTACGAGCTGTGTTCCACGTGTAACGTGAACCGTAGGAAAATATCTGGTTTTTCTGCTCTTAGGAACATATTGCATATTATATGCATATGCCGTAGCACTTAGTCTTTAGAGTGCAGGCTTGAAACAATAGAAGCTTGACCTACATTACATGGAAGTAATCTCTCCTTCCACTCGTCACTTCCAATCACCTATTCCTTATAAATATCTGTATGTATCATCTCTAAACCTGGGTAAGAGTAAAGTCCCGGTTAGTAATAACTCACCGTGGTCCCAGCGTGGTCCCAGCGTGGTCCCAGTATATTCGTCTACTGGGTACAGTTTATCCGTTATCGCGCACAATGCATTACGGGCAGTAACAATATCATTACGGGGGCTATTCAACATTTTTATTATTGCGTTACTATTGTCTTATGGCGCGACGCTCGCAGATAACAGGAGGGACACACGGTGTGACAGTTTGTCAAGTTTTGCTGTAGCCTTTATTATATTAGCAATATTATCTGTAAACAGAAACTACAAATACACGGGTTAATATTAGATGTTTTAAGGGAAATAATTTTGCACATATTTACTTGAAGACTTTTGTATATTGGTAACTAATATTTAGTGAAATTTAGAACTTGATATCATTGATTAAAAAAAAACACAATCCTGTTTCCTTTGCAGTAGTTTAGTTTTTGTACATATTTTGGAAATTATTATAGAATTAATCATCATCGAAGCCGCTGTGCTGGTTTCAATTTATAGAACAGTACATATCAAAAAAGTAAATAAGCAAAAACGGTAACATATTTTCCGGTAATTTTTACAACTTCATGTAAAACGACTTGCTCGTCATCCTTCCCACCCGTATTCCACAGTTATAACTCGCAACCGAGATACGTTGCAGATTTATGTCTGTAATGTTTGTTGTTTCACCTTCCTCGAATAATACGCTGCGAGATTTATGAATAAGCTCCGTTTGTCTTTAGGCTGATTGGCGCTGATAAAGGGATGCTGAAGTTTGTGGCTGGGTTCGCAATGCAGATTATGTAAGAAATTGTTCAATTCAAGAAAATTTATTGTAGGTCTGTGTTATTTTTTTTTTTTTTTATAGACATCGATGTATACCAATGTGGATTTGAGAATAAATGGCAGAAAAACTTACCCAACCATCATCATCTCTCTGCCCTGTTCCCAATTATTTGGGGTCGGCGCAATGCGTATTCAGCTTCCATTCATCTCTACAACTCGTCATCTCAGTATTTACTCCTTTCTTTCTCATATCATCTATCACACAATCCATCCATCCTTTTTTTGGTCGTCCTTTGCATGTATATCCATCCACATTCATACTCATAACTCGTAAAATTTACCCAACCAACATTTTTTTATATTATTTACTACGGATACGATTAGGTAAAACCATACAGTAAACTATAATTTAAAAATCATTTCATGTATTCAAGCCCGATAAAGTTTATATCCAGTTACAGACACAGATTGATGACCACATCGAGTTCCTCACATATTTATATTACTATTGATTACAATTAAAACAAAACACAACTAAACCACCAATAAAACAACAATACAACAGCAACACGAAACCGCAAAACTAACGCAACTACCCAATTATGCAAATACCTACCCCTAGGGAGGAGCCCATTAATCATTATCTAAATTAATTTCAAACGTTTAACAAAATCTCCTCTTAGTTTCTTAAAGTCACAATAAAGAGGATCGCGGTAGGGCCATAACTCATCTGTACCTAAGATTACTGATCTTTAATCCCCCCAGCCTCACTTAAAGTTAAGATTTACGACCAAAGGTATTATATTGCCGCCGAGAAATAAGCTTACGTTTGTGTCTATGAAAAAAGTTTGCATGTTGGGCCTAGTGTTTCGTTTCCGGAAAATTTTCGTGTGTAGGTACTTTGTTTGCTTTTTTATTTTATTAAGTTGGTAAAAGTTATTTAGACATCGTCAAATAATAAACACATCACTACAAAAAATATTGTAAGAAAATCTGTGTGCTAAAAATTACAATAAAATTCTTCTTCCTTTCAAACATTTTAAAGGCATTATAACGGCAAATTGTTATTTTAATTAATGCCAATTATTAACTTAATTAAGGGTAGAAAATATTAGTGGTATGTCAGTTTTCTAAACTGATATATAAACAGAAATATACTTCCAGAAGCTTTTATGAAAACTGGTTACCCACAATCTATACGACAGCTTTAGTAAAACAATCCTTTATGATTACAAACTTAATCATAACTTATCCATCGATTCATTCAGCTGTTGGTAAACCCTATTAAATAAATCAATCCTAAAACTTTCAATAAAACAAAACTGTATAGCTAGTGTCAAAATTATTAATGTTATCTTTATTAAATCCATCCGCCATTACGATGCAGGTTTTTACCTTGTTACAGAGTTAACTGAAGAAATATTTATGGCTTTAACTTTATTTAATATCTTGGTGTTACACGCTGCCCCCCCCCCCTCGCCGCGCCCCTCCCGAGCCTCACCCCGCACAAAAACTTTTAAGCTACATAAACTACTTGTATATTGCTTACGTGTTATTTCGTAAAGTTTTTTGTATGAAATTTGTTTATGGAATATTTGAAAGGGTTTAGGAGAAACGAAATTCTTATGTTCCGTTATTTTACGTTTTTTTTTTGTAAGTTTGTATTGGAATTACCTTAAACAATGACATGAAATCTTCAGCATAGTTTAATGAGTAATTGATGCACGTAGAACTAATTAAGAAAAAATAGTAATTACAATTATATTTCATCTGCATTTGAGTAGATATTTCCAATTTATTAACATCATTTATCAATCAAAAGCCATAAGAACAATTTATACACATAATCGTTGAATGAACATTTAAAACATCTACTACGCTGCACAATGCTACGTTGAACTAAAAACCCAACTATCAGAAAACATGTAATTAAAACGTCAACTTTAGAAGCACAAAGCTTTTATCTCGTAAGTTCCAAAACACTCGAACTTGCTCACAAAGGTGTAATTGAAAGATTGGAAATTCCCAAGCAGGCACATATTTCAAAAGCGCTCTTCTGCCGGATAATATAAGAAGATAGAGGACATACTCGGATATAAAATATGGCGGCCTTTCATGAATCTTATTAAGATATCCTCCGAAAACAGAACGAGACGAAACTATCTACACCACCCCATGTGTGAGAGAGACAGGCTTACTACTCGGTTTATGTATATTAAAATAATACAGATACGGTTAAAGAGGTGTGCGAGTGTTGCCCGAGAATTTATCGTCTCTATGAATATGATTTTCTTTAAGAACTGGATACTCCCTTAGAGGCGTTTAGTGTCAAACTGCTATTACGATAACGCAAGTTATTGCGGGTATTCAGTTAAGTATTCTGACTATATTTATCTACCTTATAATAAACATATTTGCACAACCACCTTGTCATAATGAAAACCTATTGCTTAGAATGATCAGCAGCTTACAACCAACGTTCAACCATCACTTTTCATCATTATTACAATTAACTTGGAAAAATCATCACATACTTCTTCCACACTAGCGAAGACATTGAGCTACTTTACCTTCTTGTTGCCTAAAATCAGGGTACCTTTAAATTCCCTTTACCCATCAACATTAACGAACGTTACAAAAACCAAGTCGAACTGTACAGAGATCAGCCGATACTCACTAGTTACTAAACTGTATCAAATACAATACACAAACATTCGCTTTTCTACTACTTCAAACTAAAAACAAAAGACTTATTACGTTCTAAACCGAGACAAAATTCAAGACAAATTACCATTCAATTACAAGATAATCATCGAACAGTACCTGCATGCATGTGTGTGTGTGATGCGGGGTGCGCCATAATTCATAAGTTTCTTTCGCGAGTGCACGCCGTATCAGCTAACATGCAAAATAAGTTTGGGATACATCGCGGCATCGGTTAGCGGGACCGATAATAAAGTTCCCGGCTCCAACGCCTTAGGTGTCATGCATTGAAATATTGATGAAAAAGTAGTGACTTCCATGTTTCTTCAGAGTTTATCTTTGGTTTTACAAATCGATTACTGTTCCATTCTGTATCCATAATATAGCCCTTAGTATTGTCGCATTTTCGTCTTACAATGTCCGAAACTGAAGCAACGTCGTTCAGAGTGAAAAGTCTTGATATAAGATACATATAAGACCTTTTTAGATGACGCCTTTCCACTATGCCCAAATGGCAAAAATATTAGAATGTTCGTTGGACCTTGTACTTAGGAAAGAACCAATGAAAACACATACACGGAAAAATTCAGTCATCTCATCCACTTCTAAAACACGTGTCGAAATCTGATGCAATCACTTGTTTTTAACAATACCAATGCCGTTATCATTCAATTTAACGTTAGGGGGGCGATATGCAAAAATTCCTTCGTCGTTTATCCCCACATAAATAACATTAGCTCTGGGTGAGATACCGTGAGAGTGTTTTTGTAATTACCTTATAAATAATAATTCAGTGCGCCGTAGATTACTGTTAGGTTATGATGTATGGAGACTCTGTAAAGTACTGTATCGTGATTGAGAGGGTAAAGTTGAGGAGTGTGGAGGTTTTAAAGTCGCGCATTTTTGACGTTGGCATTTGTTTTAAGATGTAATGAGTACAGGGTTAAACTTACAGCTACTTACTTAACAGGGTTGAAGTTACAGGTAATTATTGATCGTGCACTTAATGTAAAATACAATATTTAATATTTCATGTCACATCATATGTCACACATGCGACAGTAGATGATTAATTTGATTTATGCATGCATTTAAAATTGAAACGATAGTAACTTTAGCTTTGATTTGTATCCTCTCAAAATTTGTGCAACATTGTAAACATATTTTCTTTTAAAATACCTGCACACACAAATAGGTACAAACATATATCTATGTGTTTACCACTTCTAAGTTTTACCACACTGAAAATCTTCACCTAATCGTATTCCGAAGTATCTATCTCAGCGAACTAAAGCGTTTTACTTATAAATATTCATTAAAATTATCGCAATATCGTATAAAGCGGTTCCCGAGGATACGTAAGCTACACACAAAGTAAAATTTCTATTCTTTATCCCCTTTGGCAATCAAGAAAGAGGAGATACGGCGAAATATGATAGTCATTATTCAACGCGCTTTGTCAACATGCATTTGATAAATTTATATTACCTGGGTTATACTGTATAATCATTTTGGCCCGTTCTCCTCTGATATGAAAATAACACACGTTTGCGGAAAATGAAGGAGTGTTTTGATGATAATCTGAGCTTTTGTTGATGGTATAAGGTCTTGTGAGAAAATAAGTCATTGGTTGACTTATTATTAGTATTGAATAGTTAATTTCGTACGAAATGAAAACCTGATTTTTTTTATACATTTTTCACGAAACCAAGAAAAGAATTTGACATACATTTTTAAAACAATGAATCTTCGTGATAAATATGTTTTTCTAGCTAAAACTATTTACCTAGCATACCTTGTTCATACAATACCATACACCGTAAAGACTTAACAAATTCCGTAGAATTGCGGCTCCATCTTGTAAACAGCTACATTTCCAAGTAATAGTCATAAACCTCTTAAAACCATGGCCATAAAGCATGGTTCACATTAATCACGATTTAATACAGGCAATAATTAAAAATCTCATAGGTGCCGCTCGCTGCAACTCACTTAATCGTTACCCCATTTGATAGATGGTGTTATACCTCCAACGGACTTAGAACCTTCTCGCAGTAAACGGGCACAAGACTCCCGTACTGTCGTGGTAGGAATGTACGGGAGTTGTTACTTTGAAAAGGTTGTAAGACGTCCGCGTAGATAGGAGTATTAGGAAGCGTTTACACGGGCGGCACGTAGCGTAATAAATAATATAGTAATCAGTGCGATTCCTTACATCCCGCCTCTTATTAGGCGAGAACCTTACATTCAACATTCGCTAAAGCCTGGCTTACTTACACATGTGGGACGGAAAGATTCACCAGAATTTATTGTACTTCGGCTTATGAATCATAAATAAGGAGGGGCTAATTAGAATTGCTATACGACTACAGAATACACTTAGATTTTGTTAACGTAGTTAGCTCGATACTGTAGGCCGAATTTATATACGTCATGTTCACAATTAATTGAGCTCTGTTTATCATTAGCGTTGTGAGTTATGGTAGCTATTAAAATGTTATAGATTATTTTTGCAATTAATTAAACGGATTGTGAAGCTGCTCTATTCAGAATAGATGTCGGGGTTCTCATTGAGTTTCTCATTTAAAGGGATGGTAGCAAGGCTGACCAGCCTGCCCCTTCACTACTACAGCGTGTACCCTACTAACACGGTACTTTGTAAAAAAAATACCTACGATCTTATATTTTTCTCATCTTAACAATATGGTTCTCACACAAAAATTTAGATACATGGAGCCTACTCTCACAGCTTCACTCTCATCTGTGTGCCCAAAGAAAATCTTTAACAGTTGAGTAAACAGTGCCTTGTATCAAAATCCCTAACTTATATTAGAATCCCGTGCCGATATAGTTAATTAACAAAAGTTCCAAAAGAACAACACACGGAGGCATCTGATAAAGGCACATACTGTGTGCCGATAATACGGACGAAATTATGAAGTTTTAACAAGTTCCACAAATAAATCTCTGAAGCGGTTATCGCGGTAGGCGCGACGTATCGGTGCCGGGGTTGCCAGATAATTATTTAGGCAATGATTTAGGGTAATTCATTATTATTCAATTGTGTGATGGGGATAAATAACGCTGATAGGTTATTAATTGGGTGTTGGATGAGGAATGTTATCCATGTTGCAAATAGGCAAATTGTATTCTGTTTACCATTTTCTAAATGTGGTGCAATCGATATTTATTTTGATACATCTAGATTGGATGAAATTGATATTATAAAACGCTGAATGTACATAATGATAATAGATTTAAGAATTTAATTTCAGCTTCATCTTTGACATCTTAATCTCCATACCCCGCACTAACAAAATTAAAAACACCACCAAACAAAATTAAATTCCCCATAAAACACTGAACATCCAAGAGTGCAAATAAATCACAATAAGCTGGCAACACGCTAACCCACCGATGTATAAGTGGTAAGGCAAAGAATGGAAAGTAAAGTTAGCGCAATAAATTAATTGGAGACTAAGTTGCGAGTAAGAGTAAGGCGGGAGGGGGGGTAAGAGTAAGGGGGGAGTAAGGCGTGAGGATACATTCAAGTTTCGACTATTAATTGTGGACTTAACGCCGACAAATATGGTTGTGTGTGTGAAATTAATTTTGATGGGAGTGATGAAGTTATTACGTAAATTAAGTGGTGTTTGCTTTTTTGTTGAAAAGATTTTGCTGACTTTGCAAGTTCGTTGAAGATAATTTTAAAAAATATTATTTAACTAATGCATGCTACGTTATAAGATGAAGATCAAAATCTATAAAAAAAGTAACAAGGAAACAAAACAGAACTTATTTTGCTAATCTGGTCATAAGTTACAACTAAATCATCAATAGATTATCATTTACCATTTTATTATAAATAAGTAATTTGATGATATATAAACGTAAAAACTTTTCAGCACATTCACCAACAACATAACCGCTAAAATGATACTTCCAACTAATAATTACATCAAGCGAAAATTCAGCAATAACCATCCATCCTAAAAATAAATTGACCGAGCGAGGCTTAAACAACCCTCACAACACTAGTGATTACCATAAATAAGTAGAGCGACACACCAGCCACCATTTCCCATCCCTAGCGTATTGAGAACGCCATTACGACCTGATTGATTCGACTATAATGACTATCGACTAAAGTTTTCGCACTCAAAACGACTGCTTTCGTCAATTTTACGCATTAAATACGAAAGTGCTACACTAAATTTGCCCCTAGTGATCATTTTGGCTCACAACTTAGTAATATTAAAACATTTCTAGATTTATTTTAATTGTTTGGAAAATCCTTTTTTATTTATTGCGTTGTTTTAACTTTCTTGATGACTGCGTTATTGTTTTTGAGGCTGTTTTGTAAGACTTATTTAATGCGACGTCAAATTAAATATATGCTTCAGTTATATTAATTTAAAACAAACAATTTTCTACAGAGACAAATCACAGTTAACACATTTAAATCAAGTACACAAGTAGGTTTCTTCACACAATATCGATCATCAATACCGAGACACAAAAAAATCCCTTTTAAACCTCAAAAATACCCGGCTCTTAACAATATAAAGCCTATTTGCTCATACAAGTTAACGCATTAATTAATACGAGGCATCGCACTGCATAATTGGATTATTAAAAGTCAACGAAAACAATTGTATGCAGGTTTTACTCGCTTTATCTTTTGGTATTATTTCGAATGTCAATTGTTTTACCATTTAAGCAGATATTATTGAGTATCACCACTACATACATACATATAATCACGACTCTTTCCTTTGTAGGGGTAGGCAGAGACCACTTCTTTCCATTTGCTACTATCCTTACACACTTTTTTGTTTCGTCCACTTACCCTATTCCCTTATACATGCTCTTCTGTTTAGGGTACTCATGAACTGGCCATTTTCATTCACACTTGCCTTATACACTTTTTCGTCAATCGTTCTTCACTCATTCTCTCGACATGGCCAAACCATATCATACCTTTCTTAATTTCGTCACTACATCTATCATCAGACATACTTCATTCACCTCACCAGCCATTCCTCTAACACTTGTCTGCGATATTTTGATCCCCGTATTTATCTGGTATTCGCAACTGTTGATATTATTGGCTGTTATTATCGTATCAGTGGTATTAAATGACCAGGAGTGGTCGTCCCTCATAAGTCAAGATAACGATGTTCGAGGGAGGAATATTGCCATAAACACCGCATTTGGAGATGTCGAACAAGATTAAGTGAATTTGCACACAGACAAATACGAGACCATTTTTAAGGTCATATGTTTTTTTGAATGAAGTAAAATCATTAACAATTAAAAAAAATGTTATATGCCCAAATGGTTTAGGTTTAAATATTTGGTAGAGATAATCTGCAAAAAAAAATTTTTTCATACTAAGTGTTAAATATCCTTTGCATACATACAAATTAAATAACCCTAGTCAAAAGTTAAATTTCAGATAAACCATCTTACGGGTTACGAAGTTTCAATTAATAAACGCGTCATTCGCAGACTCACAAGAATCCAAACCCATGCGCTATATTTGTAGAATAATCAAAAGATAAATAATCCTCACCTTGCTAAATCATCATCATCATATTTGCTAAACCAACAAAAAACAAAAGAAATCAAACAATTTTCCACACAACAAACCATGACCTACGTCACGGATCAAAACAAAACAACATCAAAGAGAAGGAAAATCCGTAAAGCCACGTGGTTAGAGTGGGCGGTTACATCCGCGGCTCATCCCCCACCTGTTGGTGATCCGGCTGATCCGCCCCCGCCGGATATGCGCGGATATAGCTGTGGATATACACGGATGAAATCCACGAGCCACGCCTTCGACGCCCAACGGGTTAGATTTGTAGCTGAAGTTTTTGAATTGAGCTTTATGTAATACAGGCAGATGTCAAGAAAAGGTTTTCTTGATCTTAGAATAGAAAAAATAAGATAGGAGCTTTGATAAGCTGTCTGTGTCTTTAATGTACTTAAAGTACCTGAATTTGTTTTTTTTTTTATATTTGCAATTTTTCTCTGTTCATTTCTCTTCATCAACATGGTCTATGGTCTATGGTATCTAATATCTTCCGATTATATTAACGTTAATATCTCTTAATACCATTGCAACGTAGCAATGATATCAAGAGTAATATTCATTCATGTAATTCGTCGCGTAGAATATCTAATTAACATAAAATTATGTCAGTTCAATATCACAAACACACGAAAAAATAATAATTTAAAAAGTCTCTAAGAATAGTTTGAAAATCGAAATCTCTTTAAAAACAAACGCTAAGCAGAGACGACCTCATTAAAGAGATCACAAGAAAAAGTTCTTACTTAAATTAATTAATTAATTAGCTTTGGCTTTAGATAGCAAACCTTCACAGTTCTAGGAATCATTATTATGATACTATGTTAGATGTGAAGTGCTCTTAAAGAATACAGATGAACTTATTTACTCTGAAAGAAACCTGTGCAATGCTTTATGAAAATTATGAAAATATTTTTAAGTTGTTTCTGTCTTTTCGCGGAAATGCTTACGCATCAACTACATAGGTATACATATGTCTAGTTCCTTGTCAAGTGTCTGTAAAGAGATTTTTCTAGAAGTTTGTTAACAGAAAAAAAAATGTGGATAGTAAAGTAGCTTTCTCATGCCAGCCCTATTCTATTCCAATAAAATAAAGGTGTTGTATACTTAAGGTTAGCTTAATATTTAAGTAAAAAATAAGGACTCAATGAAATTCAAATTAAACTTTGTATAAAAACATAATGACATGTAGAATACATAAATAGGAAGGGTGACAAATCAGTGGTACCGTAAGATAGACCGCACCTTTATATAGAAGAAGTTATATTGTGCCGAACATAAAGGGGTCTTCCTACTGACCCTTACCTTAAAAGTAGTCCACCCTCTTAAGATAGCCAATACCATCAATTAAAATAATTTAAGAAACCAAAGCCCTTAATTATATAATTGAACATCATACGCCGGCCAGACACCCTTTAAAGCAAAGGGCGAAATGGACGATACATCTAAATACCGTCTTACCTTTAAGACGTAGTTCGACCGACGACAACTAAACTCCTAATTGGCACCGAATCGAATTACAAAACGGGGAATCGAACCCCTGATAACCACTTAGCACGGATCCTTTTAACGGTTTAGTGAAGACGGATCCCTTTTGCGAGACGATATTTGGCAATTAAGGGATATTGCTTTAATTCGCCCTCAGTGTGTCTTGAGGTGTCGTGTTCTCTCAAATGTTTTGTTAGGAAACGAAGTATTTAAATGTAGGTAACATGCAAGCCAGTCTACTTAAAGACTGGCTTGAATATTATTTTTGCCGAATGAAATGACTATTTCCTTTTGAAGTCAAGAGAATAATTTTTGCATGTGCCTAAGTGTAAGACCGCAGATATGGTAAATAATTTGTAATCTACAAATCAATCACTAAAAGTTCTGAAATGTTCAGGTAGGATGACTAGTGTTTAATTGTTTATTTACCCTCAAAGTCAAGCCAAATTGTAATTACCTTTAATTTTGTGAAATATTGTAGTTAATAAATGCAATACTATTTTAATAGCCAAAATGACAATAGGACCGCTATCATTTCCTAGAGTTTCTGTCATTACATAAAGGTCACCTGTCCAAGCATTGAAAGTGGGACAGTTAAAAATAGGACGCGATCAACTGAAGCAGACTACCCTGCCCTACTTATGATATAATGTGGAAAAAGTATCTGATAATTATAATAATTGAAAAATGATAGTTTTTTTAAGAAACATTATTTTTATTATATCGAATAGTGTTTTATATTATCTACACACAATTAAATCTGTATTATTACAGATTTAATTGTGTGTTGTGTGGCATCTTACATAAATAATTAAAAATAACAAGCGACAGAAAAAAATAAGTATTTTTTAGGACATGTAACTACTACATTATATTAAGTAGCTATGTAGTTAATACTTGATCTATTTGGAAAAGATCTTGAAATGTGAATAAATATTTTGAAATGAATTTGTTTTTATGTTGTTGTAAATGGATGAGTTTTTCTGAGAATCATGGAAAGCATTTTCATAATATTTAACAAGAATTACGCCTTGGTTTTGTGAAATACTGAAAGCAGAAAAAAATACTTAAATTTACTTAAATAAAAAATTACTAAAATCCCAAAATAATGCAAATTACTGCTGAAATAACTCGTTAGTGGTGCATCAATAGATCACGATATATTGATATTACGGTCGAGTGGTGACCCAGAATAGTTAGCACCAAGTTGAGGGGCTGTGGACACAAGACGGTACCAACCACTTTACTGGACGATAGTTCTAAATTAGCCGATGGTGGGTTACACCAAAACTTTAAACGTAGTTTAATAACCAATTAAATCAAAACTCCAATTCATGAACTAAACTAGATCAAGTCAAACAGAAATCAGTAAGATTTTTAGTTTATTTAAAGTAGTATTTTAGAGTGACGAAAACATGATACACGTTTATTAAATAATGAAATCGATAGCAATTAAAAACAATCTGTAGATTGTGCATTATCAGAATTATCTTGCATGACTTTTACTTGTGCGTGAAAATGATGACGACACACTTCGAAATTTTAGACATGAATCGTCATAAACTCACTTTCACTTGCATGTATTTAAACACTAGTCTTCATCTAATTAATGATTATTTATTTAATTACAGTTAAGGTTCGGTGCCACCCACCGATCTCCTTGGTCATCGTGCGCCAACCGTCTTTAGAAGCATTACTGGGAAATGCACTAATGCCCCTCCGATACCGTGGAAAACTGTTAAGGGGCTGGTTAGGGGCTTTCTAAGATACTGATATAATTAGTGCATTGTGCCTCTAACGTCCAATACTAAACTACCACGATACATTTACAGTCAACAACACTAATTGACGTTGGAAACTCGACCTTATTCACACGAGATACAGTCGTATAAATCTTTTGAAATAAGAAAATGTAAGTTTGTTAAGGTATAGACAAGTTTGCTTGAGTTACTAGCCGCATGCAAGAGGTCATTATCATCCAGAAAGCGGCGTGGAAGCTTTTGAATTTGGAACGTGGAAGCTTATTAATTCAATATGGCGGCATCGTCTTGTACATTAGGCCTCCTTGGTTTGACCGGTAGACTTGCTAACGTTGGAAGCAAACTGTAACATGCTTTGTGGTTCATAATGTATGTGCAATATTTGAGGAATATATCCAAATATATTAACTCTGCTTGTTTATAGATAAGAGTAAGAATACGAACTGTTAATCAGTTCAACACGCATGGAACTTAAAAGTTGTCTAAGTTTATTTTGACCTATTTATTTTCAGAAAAATATCTTGACAAAAACACCAAAACGAGGGAAATAAGCAAATTTATTGCGTAACCAGTGTAATCAGGGCAGTGCAAAACATTTACAGCGGTAGGTACGGCTTGGCGAATAAATATGGATCTTTTAAAACGCCGCCTCCTAATTGCCTGTAGATGGAGCCGCGCCAATTACGGGCGACATTTAGCTCGAGTTCAACTGGCCGATAAATGGTGCAGATACCTTACTCACTTAGTGCTCGGAGCTTGAATGACTAATGACGTCATAAGCTAAGTTTTTAGTTCGTTATCTTGGTGCATTGATTTTAAGGGGTTATAGAAGATATTAAACTTCAACTTCTCGTCTTATTAAGTTTCAACTTTTGAGATTGTTTTATTGAGTATTTATTACGCATTTCAATTAAAATTGTTGAGTAAATTGATTTTACTTTTTTGCCATCCACTTGTCATACATAAGTATAAAAGTATGTTAAGAAATAAATAGGTACATTACGTATGACTTGATCTTATTGCAAAAAAATAAACTAAATTATCAAAAATACATAATAGTGTGTCCTATATGCATGTATGTATAATTGGAGCAATAAAGCCAACGGCAGTGGTCGTCGTAACAGTAAAACAGCAATGAAACTCGTAAGCTACGATCAGAGCACATTAGCCTTACGATAGTGTGCTCTTGATGGTCTATTGAAATACACACGGATGGTCTGTATATTTAACAAAACACATGTTAAAAAACCTACTGAAAACCAGTTGAAAAATTGAAGAGTCATACAATTTTAGGTCATTATTTAATACGACTGCGTTATGGGGGTTTTCTTTGAAATTCTGAGTTGCAGGTCGGAGTTTGGATTTGTACACCACTGCCTACCCCTTCGGGGATACAGGCGTGATGATATGTCATGTTATGTTTATTATTTAATAAATAGAACTTCTCTTTCTTCTCACACATCATTAAGTATCTGCATCCAATACTTAGTCTTTGAAAAATAGAAACTGTATTGTATGTGTTATTCTGTTAAGACAGAGGTTTAACTCGTTTTTACACAAAAAAAAAACCTCCTAACCAGTTTATCGTGTTCAACTACTAGGTAAAGGCATCTGAACTTACAAATATAGTGGGAAAAAAGTTTTATAAAGCACTAAGGGTAAAATGGAACAGAATATAATATTAGTACCAGCATGGTATTGCAGATATTTACCATTGATTACAATAGATTGCAGTTATAGAATTGTTGTTGGTCATTCCCGACCGTGTGTCCCATCGGTAATGTGCGCGGTAGTTTATGTCGAACGCGATAGTCGCCGCGACAGAGGTTATTCGTTGCGCTAATGTGCACTTGCATCTCGTTTGCATACTGCATTGCACTCGTTGGGCCAAATATTTGGTTAAAACTCTTGACTTTGATGTAGTTACAACGTTAATGTTGATTGTCTTATCATTTGCGGTATTGGTAGTCTTTACATTATTGGTAATCTAATCTCCATGTCATGTTCCAAGAATAGAAAAAATAGGTATTGACAATTAATTATAGATGGACTATCAGGTAGCAGGTTTCGTCATATTTTACAGCACTTGATTAAGCTGGGAAAATAAAGAATTAAAAAAAAAACGTTTTGACTTTTGTCGTCTATGAACATAAGCAAGTTTCAGTTCAGTCGTACTGGTTCGTTAAACTTTAATATTTAATATTAATTGAAAAGGTAGCCTTTCTTTGAAGATCTGCATAATGAGAATACAACTAAATATTTCAAATACATTCTCAAAGATAATAGGTTTACTTTCAGTTTGTTCAGCTAATAATCACTACTGTATAAGTAGGGGTAACTACAAAATAAACTCTCTCGTCTGAGAATTCGCAACAAAAATAAGGCGCGAAGCGAGGCGGGGAAGCGGGGTAAAGGGGGAGCGAGGGGGCGGGGTAGGAGGGGGGTGTTCCTCGCTCACACTATTTTCATTTCGTGTAGTGCCACATTTAATTTTGTTGAAATTCTAACGTAGCTTTGCAAAAATGTCAACTTTATTCCGCCTCAGCCGGCGTCTACGTTTCACTCGGATGCTTTGCTTCCCCATTTTCTGGAATGTTCCCGAGTTTCGAGACGGGCTTTGAGAAACTATAACTTTATGAAAACTTATACACGAGCTCTGAAGTAAGACGTGGCTTCCAGCAAAAATTTATCAAAGCGTATTTAATTTTCGTTATGACTTCTCCCTTGACTTTCTCAGCGGACAAATTGGAGAACTGTATGTAAGATGCACGGGGCTCGAGGTAAAAATGGCGTCGAATAACTTTCGGGACTGCAAGATGGTTGTTTCATACGTAAACACATTAAAAGTACATTTTGGTCATATTCAAAAAGGAGACTGACAAAGACAAACGGGACAGCTCATGTTCATGTTTAACTATGAAGAAATCTCTATTATGAACTTATCTGTAGAATAACAACTGACTAACCAATATTCAGGGTTCAAACGTGTTTATTAGATTATTGATTATATGGTATATGATCAGAAACCGTAATGGAACCCTGAAGGGAAAAAATGAGAACAATTATAATATCTTTGTAGAGAATTAATACAGTACATAACGTTATTATTATACTACATATCGTTTCATTGTTATAAACGTTATTCAAACTTTTAAGAGAGCCACACAACAATTCGGTGTCTGGGTGTAATTTATCTATAATATGTATGTATTTAGAAATATATAAGTATGTTTATCAGTTGTCTGGTTACCATAACACAAGCTCTGCTTAGCTTGGAATCAGACAACCGTGTGTGAGATGTCCCGGAATATTATTATTATTATTATTATTATTATTATACTCAAACCCAAACAATAAACCCGATCACAGATTAACTTCCAATACATCAAAAACCTCGGAATATCATTTATCAAATACGTTTGTGGTACAAAGCGTACAATCTTATAACCCATCTGAAATTCATATTGAAAGTCGATCGCATAAAGCCGGGTACACACTGTGAGACTGTAAAAGGTTGAGCTCCCGCGGGAGTCGGGTCTAAAAGGCCACGAGCGATAGCACTCATCGGACGAATAAGCCTGTTTCCCGACTGCCAGGTTTAGGGATGCGACATCGACTCAATGCTGTTTTATTCTGCTGCCATCAATACTTAAAACGGTTGTGAACGGTTTAGGGATGTGGGTGGTGTCGATGATTGGTTTGAAAAAAAGGTTGTCTGTTTATTTCTTATATTTTATAAAGATCATAGTCATCAGGCATCATGTTTCAATCTTTTGATATGTACATAAATTATAATATTTTAAATGTTGTTTTATTGTAATTTTGATTTTCATTGACTAGTGTCTTTACGTTAGAATGGGCGTGTTGAACTATTACTGATATAGATCTTTACATTTATCTTTGATAACTTACTCAATTCTAGACAAAAATCATACATAACACGGAGAAAACTAATAGAGTTAAATATTTACAGAATTAGTTTTTAAGTTCAACTTAGACACTTCACCATCGACATCGATGAACAATTCTTATCGACATACATCCCATTCCTGATATAAAAGGATTGACATTTGAGGCGGAGGACGGGCGAAGTAGCGGATTCGAACGGAGACAAAGTCGACTTGGAATAGGTACTTCTTAATAATGGCAAATATTCAGCAGATATTCAAATATAGAGTCTCTAATTTCTTATTTGTCAGCTCTGTTTGAACACTGAGAGGGAACTTGTCTTAACATATACCTATGTACCTATGTAGACCTGTATTGTCCAGTAAGGAAAGGCGTGGAAATGAATTAACGTACATTGAAGGGTAAGTTGCTCTAGTTTGGGATTTCTTGCTGACTGATTTATCAGTGTATATAAATTAGCTGAAAATCAGTTGTAGATTATTTTACTTGCTGTCACATTCATAATTTATTTCGTATTTTGCACTAAATTAGCATTTATTGTACAAACAACTAATAAGAAGCAATTGTTTCAGGATACTTCCAGAAAAATCACTCTAAATATGAAATTACGAAGACGAAACATCCGATAACAAAACTCAACTTTACTTTCGAATAGAACCATTGCTACTACTATAATTGTACGTTTGAAATATACATACAGTCTACACATACAAAAAACATAATCACACGCATTATAAAAAACAATAACCTCCAAGCCAGATCAGGAGGTCAATAAAGCAAATTGGCATCTCGTTTCGGGTCAACCGGCTTAGCGGAAGGGCAAATCCTTAGTGGGCACAATATAAATACGGACCTATCATATTTCCCTGATCCCCCTTACAAGGGTCAGCAATACCCGGACCTTATAATTCTACATTTGATCCCCAATTGATATGAATGATGTTTTATTGTTTTTTGGATCTTTTTTCAGTTGTTTTCGGCTTTGTGGGTTTGTAATCTGCTATACTTTTTGGGTAACTTGGTAAGACTTTTAAATTGTGCTGTCATCACTTTTTGAGATACATCTTTTTTTCTCAACTAACTATGTACTGTACAATGTGCCTGCCTTAATACCTTTGTAACATAGGTTTAATGTCCTCAATATAAAAGTCAGAATCAAAGATATATAATACACACTAACAATTAGGTAAGAAATGGTGGTACAATTTGTATATTTTGGGAGATTGATAGGTTCCTTTGTTAATTAAAATACATTAACCACAACATGCACCATTTTTACTGCATAATAACGATGAAAATGCTGGGCTTAGTTATCCTAATTTTTATTTATAAATGAGGATAGAAGAGTTAAATGCTAGTAATTTTGAACACATGGGTCCGTTATCAGATAAAATTACCTCGTAGTTGCCTGATAACGCTGCAGGCATCACATAATTAAAGATAAAATAAAGATATTTGTTTGTGGCGCGAAGGTTTTTAATTCAATAGTGACCGTGTCATATGACCTGTTAAACTTACAATGGATCTATTTAGGTTCAAAATTAAAAAAAAAATGTGATTGTCGTCGATATAGGTAACGGAATAAGCACTAAACTTGAACTGTCACAATTTAAGCCTTAAGTGGCACGCGGAAACTATCCACGTAATCCCTATAGTTGTTTCTGCGACAGGTATCATCCCCAAAAGTCTGCAGCGCTGCCTTGACGTTTTAGATATTCCTAAGCACACACTCAACACGATACAGAAAGCGGTCTTATTGAACACCTGTCGACTGACCCGCAAGTTCCTGACGACATCGTCTGTCTCCTCGGGCTACACAACAAATACTTAACGTTCATTTGCACTTGGCTACGGCCCGTGTGAATCGACTCAATCTACCCCTTCAGAAGGGAGAAAACAATCAATAAAGAGATAATAATAATAATAATAATAATAATTTCTTTATTTGTATAAAATGTAGGTACAATAGGGAGGTACATTAGGTACAATGTAGGTACAATAGGGTACTGAGGGAGGGCTTTGACTGCTATACTGGATATAAAAACTAGATCCTTAAAAATAAAACGTTTTTAAATGTATAAAGCGTATTAGTAAGGTTACGTTAAAATGGCTCCTTAAACAAAGAATGGTAGACCACATCGCTAAATATGGGAGATTTTATTGGAAAACGCTACGAGACTAAAGAAAGAGGATATTTCACAAAAAATCTATGATACGTGCAAGAAGAATGATAGCTTCAGATTCTTCTTTTGAAATTTGCAAAAAAATAAAAATACAATACTTTTATCCAGAGCGCTTAAATGTGTTTTCTAAAAAAACAAATGAGCATCTCGGGTAAACTTCCTGGCCACACGAAATCCGGGGGCCAGACAAAATTACAACGGTTAGTTGTAGCGAAATATATCTCAAAATGGACGTAGCAATCCCAAATCTTTAACAAAATAGCTCCCCGGAACACTTTAAGTCTAAGTAAGTGGCGTTCGGCGGTCGAAGATTCTCTGGACCGTCTCTAATGGGCCTTATCCTTATTTATTGAACTTGCACCGAAACCGAAATGTTACGAAATATCTTTAAAGTTTCATTATATTTTAAGGTAATGCCTTTTTGGTTTATGATGTGTTTAGACTGATTAAAAGAGATTACCTGTATAAGAATAACAACACATAAAATTACTGAAAACATATAATAGAAATAATTAATATATAGTGTGATTTTTTTGTTCATTTGTGGGTGAAGTTGAGATTTTTCTTATATTTAGAAGCGACCAAGCCGGAAAAGCGTCTGAAGTGAAAGACTTGTGGAAGAAAAAAATAGAAATACTTTAAAGACGAAAACCTCGTCAGTAGCATAAAGAAAACAGTTTGAATTATCTGAGCGCATACTATTCTTTTTTTTATTAAATTAAATCGCCAAATTATTTTTATCAGTCCTGCACTGACCTAATATTTAAAACCTAACCCTAACGCTTTCAAAAAAACTGCATCACCCAAATTCTGTTCTTCAAATACTCATAATCGATGA
The DNA here is from genome assembly GCA_905146925.1 of Autographa gamma. NCBI lineage: Eukaryota > Metazoa > Arthropoda > Insecta > Lepidoptera > Noctuidae > Autographa > Autographa gamma. Next base: position 4,495,538 of record LR989850.1, read on the forward strand.
TTACCAACCACGACCCCATTGAGAGGCAAGGGGAAACAGGTCACGGCAAACGAGCCCAGACAGGCGTGACGCGAACATGTCACGTTTTTCAACCCCGACACCTGTTCCAGTAATCCTGAGGCACTTAGGATTGAGGGTACTGGAGACAGCTTGTTTCATGCTGTTTGGGTTATTGATTATCTTTGGGAGGTTCGAATTTTGTGCTGTGCAATGGAAGTGGTGTAAAGGTAGACCACTTCTACAGTAATTGGTGATTGGCTTTTAGTGAAAACTGTATGGTTGTTGAGTGAAGAGCATCGGGTTGGTGTATAATAATTCTTAGTTTTATTTAGTTTATATTTTTTCTCATTTCTTGTGTAGGCTTAGTTTTTATATTATTGTAAATATTTTAACTCTAATTTCTCAAAAGATTAATTATATTTAAAAATAATTATTTGATAATAAACCGTTATGTAAGAAACTAGACGAGGAGAGCTGAATGTTTAATTCAGTAGCATCGTGACTATGACCTGGTAGTCATTGACTGATGGGGGCCGATGATGATGAATACAAGATTATTTACTTAGTCACTTCAGTGAAAATGCATTTTTTTTATATTTGTCTTATTTTTGTGCAACACATTATTATTAATTTTTTTTTCAAAATAATTTCTATGAGGTCGCCTTCATTAAAAAAAAATTAAAACATTAATGGAATAATAAGCACAAGAAATTAAAGTACGTTAATATTACATACAATGTTTTTATCCAATTAACTGCCATTGAAATCCTCTCGTCATCAAATCAGATTTCAACTGGAGTTGTAAACAGCACGAGTGACTTACTTTTAACATTATCTTATCTTCATTAGATACCTCAAGCCTACGTTGTAAATAGCAATAGATTATCTAAACAACTAAAACTTACAAACTGTTGTTTCAAAAGTACTTTTAAATTCTAAAAAATATTTTAAAATATATATTTTTTGTTTGTATTTGCATTTAAGGTGTAGTTTGAGTAAATGATTCATATTTTGAGGCGAAACTTTTCTTTGCGTTGACGATAAGTCGATAACTAATCAGTGATAAGACAAAGTCGATAACAGATAAAGATACAGGCTGGTCAGTGTTTTGTCTTTGGAAAAAACCCAGCATTGAAATATTTGATTTAGATTGCTTCATGTTATGAAATAATTAGTAAGATTGGATTTGAAATCGACATCTTATCATCATCGACATCACTTGTCATCCCATCCCCGATAAAAATCTTTAAGATTATAATTTTGTAGCAGACATCATTTTGAAAGTCAGTTGAATATATTGCGGATTTTTCTTCATATTTCTTCTGCATTTACCTACCTACTACCCAACACTAGACACGTAATTCAGTCAGGCACGTGATCAAAATCACACCTATTTTTAATTTTTGCTTCCAAATTCCAGTAATGTGTAGTATAATAAAAAACGTCACCCTGTACATATCGGACATGACTACGAATTCTGTAACCCACCTAGTATCGTTAGTGCGACTATCAAAGTACCACCAAGCAATAGTTACTAGCGAGCGAAATAAATACTTTTTATTATCGGCCGGTATCTCGTGAAATGCCAATCATTTGACGAATTTAAACGTCGAAGTGTTTAAACATGTGAAAATGTGTCATACTGTGTAATAATAAGATCTATATTCAATGGCATCCGGTAAGGATAGTGTTTTGTTTTTTGGAATTTAATGATTTATTTTATTTAAATTGTATTTATTGATAACAATTAATTTATTATTTACTGAGATTTATGAAAATGTATTTTAAATTGCCTAAATAGGTTTTTTGTAAAAATTTAGCTAGAATTGAGCTAAAAATACATAAATGAATAAGTGTAATTCAAATTCAATTCAGTTTTCAAAGTAATTTCAGTTGTATCGTAACACAAATAGAGATTGATTTACAATAACAATTTTAGGTTTACATTAATCTCCTAGTTGTAGGTTGTGTCAAGTGGATTTCAGTTGCGAGATAATGTTTGATATAACAAAAGATGTATTGAGGAAAATACCTTAAAATTGATATAATTGAAACCTTATTCTTGTTTTCTCCCTTATTCTTATTATTGTTCGGATTAAATTATTTAATATATTAATATTAAAAAAAATTCAAACATAACTACGTATTTGGAGACTCATTTGTTTAAATCTATATTTAAAATCAAACGTTATCTTAAGTTACATTTGAAATGGTCTTATTGCTAGAAGAAGTAATTGTATTTTTGCCATGCACTAATGGACTATGGTCCTTTCGAATACTTTTTAATTTTTAGTTTGTACATATTTTTAACATTAAATTATGTAAAATCTTTTTAAAGATATTTATTACACAAACATCAATGAATATTGAAGTGTGATACAGCCTTCAAGTTAAGCCTAATAAGGTCAATGCCTTTCACTGTCAGTATGTAAACAGTAAAAAGATAAGCCGAACACAAAAGGTTATGTTTTCTGTGTGAATTTCTTCATATCCTGAGTTTTGACCTACCTAGTACATGACGAGTTGTTAGTATTGCTAAAACTTCTTGAATTAATATAAAAATAAATCAAAAACTGAAAAATAGCTTTAAATGTGTGTTGGTCGTATTTTGTAACATATTTTGGCATAGATTAACGTTTGAACAACTTTTAGAATTCAAAAGGTTTTGCGTAAATAAAGGCGACTAAGCTACCACAATAGTTAAGCAAATTTTACTACCACATGTTAGAAACGAATTTAGCTAGCAACAAACGAATAACAAGCTGAAAACAAAAATTGACAAATATATTAAATGTAATATTAATCTTAATTATTGTATTTAACTTTTATGCTGTTCCACATGTACGGGTACGATAACTTCTTGTGCTCATGCTTTCTAGAGTCATTACTCTACAGATGTCGGTATTCGACAGTCGCATACCACTAGGTGTACTGCCTGTTTCTCCTCTCATTATAACTATCCACCATTTCATAAACACTAAACCTACATCAGTCACACTATAAATAACATAATACCATTCAAATTTCCAGATGTATTACAATCAGGGCTAATAATCTGGCTGGTCACAACCCTGGCGTCTGCGGGCGTGGTGAGGAGGCAAGCGGACGACCTTGACGAGCAGCCCTGCGCGTCCTACAGGCTCAATGGGCTGCTGCACCTCGACTGCTCCAACCGAGGACTGAGGGACCTGCCGTATGAGCTGGACTATTATGTTAGTATGATATATTTTTGAAGAGATACTTCAATGCTGTAGCTATAGGTTTGGCGCAACCAGGTTATAACAGCTACTGGTGGTCAGCGACAGCGACTGATTTACATATTTTGTATAAGCTTGGTGCACACGTGTGGTAATCTAGAATATTAGGCATTACTATGCATTCATAATAATATTGTTGAATGATGTACGAAATAATTGTACATATGATTACTAAATTCTTCAATCTTGGAGACAGATGGTGGAGATCTTTAACCAGCAGAGGGACGTAAATTAGGCAATATAAAAATAAACTTGAAAATTAGCAAACCAAGCATACTCACGAGATAATACCGGAGGATCCTGACTAGTTTTTAGATTCCAGAATTTTATATATTATTGCGCATAACAGTGTCTTGTTGGAAATATAAATAATTATTAATAACTAGGCAAAGTTAGACAAAATTAAATTATGTATAAATAACTACATTTACAAACGAATTATAATAAAATCATGTTTTCCATTTCAGGCTGAAGTATTGCTGTTATCGAACAACAATTTCTGGTCCTTCCCATCTCGGCTGGAGAATTTTACTAATGTGAAAGCTGTGGACCTGTCAGGAAACCACCTGAATCATCCCATCCCTAGCTACATACAAGACTGGACGAACTTGACCACACTCAACTTATCCAACAACTTATACGACACATGGACGACAAACGGCCAAAAATATACTATCAAAAACTTAGACTTATCCAAAAACAAAATAAGCATTATAGATGACAGAGCATTCACAACGATGCCTAACTTACGTTTCCTAGATTTATCAGAGAACAGAATTTACGATTTGCCGCCCGAAGTATTCGCCGAAGCGCACAACTTGGACAGCCTCATTTTATCCAGAAATTACTTTTCCGACGTGCCCGGGTTCCAATCTCCTTCTTTGCGGAGTCTACACTTGAGCAGCTGTCAAATCGCAAATATAAACGTCGACTCTCTCGCCGGGATGGGCTCGCTCTTAGAAATGGACTTGTCTATGAATCAACTTGAGTCACTGCCGGACAATTTAGCCTCATATACACTACAAGAATTAAATTTAAGTTATAACTCAATAAATACACTGACTGATGGCACTTTCTCATCGCTACCGCATCTAGCGGTACTAGATTTGAGAGGCAACGAGTTTAGAGATGTATGGTCAACCTCACACTTCGCTTCGAATCCATTTCTAAGGGAAGTACACGTGAAAGGGAACCGTTGGAGCTGCGAGGGGTTCAGCGTCAATCTTCTGCTTACATATGAGTTTCTTACTAAAGAGCCGCCTAAGGTCTTTGATAGTAAGTCGTTGATCTGCTATTCACCGTCAAATGTGACACAGATGAGTTGGCAGCAGGCGTACATAAAGACATGGCACCCGGTAGATTCGACCACACCTTCCTTTACTACGATGGCAGTGTTGGTGGGGATAATAATAGGTGTGGTGATAACATCATGCGTGTGCCGCGGTGTGGTGGCTGTCACGAACTCGGGTCCGGTGAGGCCGCCCCCGGAGACCACAGTGCTGAATCTCAATGGTGGAGTTTCCCAAACGAGAGCCGAGTCTGTTGTACTTAGAGTGCCTTTACGCGAGGACCTTCCTCCAAGCTACGACGAAGCGTTGCTGATGCCTCGTTTGAACTCTTCCTTCCACTCTTTGCCAGATTTTGTGGATGAGGAGGAAGAACCGAGAAACTATCGCCGATCGAGATCTATTGGTGACTTGACAGAAACTAGACCGAGAATAAGTGACAGACGATCCATGAGACGGCCAGTGGAAATACACACCAGAATTACTATTGACGAGTGAGTGGGTTAGTGAGCGAAGTTCGAATGACAAAGATGAATATTTATTGAATTGTTATGTAATTATAAGACTCGGCAAAATAAATTATGATAAGGATAATTTTATTACAATTATTTATACTTTAAGTTAAACATTTGTGCACAAATTAGGTTAAATAAATAGTATTAAGATTTATAAAGTTGTTTTAATATAAGTAGTTCTATTCACCAAATTTTTGTTATTGGACTTTATTAATTCATCTTGATCTAAGTAGGCAACAAACTATATTAGTTAAAAGACATAATATGGATCTTATGCAAAATACATAGGATTTAAAGTTTATTTAAATAGTTGAAATAAAATTACGTTTACTACGAGTAGCGACATCTGTTTTCAATGGTGATCATTCATGGAATTCGTACACCGCAGAGTACACCGCACACTTCAGAAGTCAGAATGAGTTTACTCAATACATTCATAGATGGCTGTATTTAACAAACTAGAAACGGCTGTTAATTAGTCAAGCTTGTAATTTGTCAAGAAGAAATCAGAAGTAGGTATACAAGTTGGTATGTACCTAAGTCAAAAAGTAAAAAAAGCTAAATTAATACTACTGTTGTTAGATTCTAAGGGTCAAAAACTAGACACGCCACTACCATATTTATTTTAAGACACTTTCTTGGCTTAAGTATAATTTATTGTGTAATGTAATGTAACGGCAATTAAAAGGATAAGTTTTTTTACATTAATTAAAAAGTTTATTTTGTAGGTAGCTACTCACAACCGAAAAGAAAAAAGTCAAGTTCAAGTATACCTACGAGATGAAAGACGTTAATCCTACACATATTTGAAACACAAAAGAGTGTACCTTCATCAAACCTCAACATTATCAAGGCAAACATCAGATTCACCTGCTAAACGCAAATAAAGAATGTCCACACTCAGATAGCCATTACAAACTTACATAATCTTTGCAGAGCCCTAACCGGAGTACCCGATTACCGCGCCCCTTAATACATCGCTTTCGCCATTCTTATCACTAATGATAACACGTCACAAATTTGAGTCACACAATGTAATCACACCGAAGGGACCACACGTCTAAATAGAAATTGTTTAAATAACGGATTCAGTGTAAACTTGTGTGAAAAACAGTGAAAAACCTTGGGATATGTGAAAAGTTTAAAATTATGTGTTTATCTAATTTTAATTGAAATTAAACTGTGTTGAAAAGGTGTGTATGACTTATCTTCTCCCTTGAATAAATACCTCGCAAATTCTCTGAATATTGAAGATTTTTTTTTTGTTAAAAGTAATAAAGATTTTTTGTGTTGTGCTATCAGAAAACTCATGGAAACGTAATCTGATAATGGCCCATTGATAGGCTAAAATAAAAAGAGGTTACCACTCAACTGGGCAAGTAAACACCTGTGGAATGAGGTCAAATCACTTCAAACTTTACATAAACAGTTGAAAATGACCTTAATTATTGGCACTAGAAGGGTAACTAAAAATTAGCAGCTCATTCAATCAATTAAATTGAAAAAAAATATATTTTTCGAACCGATTTTAAATTTTTCCATATTACCTATGTAAAACTGATTCCGGATTTAAGTAACATACCTAATCTTTTATCATATTATTATTGAATTAATCAGTATCATTAAGATTTGTCATGAATACCTTCTATCCAAAATATCGTACAAGCAATATATCCAAAATTAACACGTTTTTAATACAAATAGGCGAGTAAAGCCGACCCAAATTTGAGCATCCTACTGTTTTATCAATCTGATAACAAAGATAAAATTGTTGTATTACACACTTATTCATTGGTTAGGGTTTTTGTTTCATCCATTTTCCTTCATATACCTCTAAGCCAAGTACCAGTAGTACTAATACTGGTACTTACTTACTTGGCAGTTTTGGTAGGAGTGCGTGACAGGAATCTCAATGCCCAGGTGTTGGTACTGTTCGAATTTTCCTTCCTGATGGTTTAACCTTCCTTGAGCCAGTTTTGTGTGGTTATAGTGAATGTCTTGTGGTTTCCGTGTTAAGTGAATGTTTGGGGTACAGAGGTACTGGTTCCTTTAATTGAGAATACGTAATCTGATGGCTAGTCATCTAAATTGTCAATTTGCGAGCTGCGGTTGCTTATCAGATGAGTATCGATTATGTGGTGCTAAATAATTTCCTGTTACTATGTGGATATTGGAATGATACAAACTAATCATAAAAGTTTTTTGGCTTAAACTCCATTGATAATGTAGTTAACGCCATAAGTCTTAATTATATCATTAGTTCATAAACATAAATGTGAATGACTCAATTCAAATACATGGATATTGGATGATTAATGTTTGAACGATTACCTTCGTGAGTCACGAGAAAGAACAAATATTTCGATTCTTAACTGAATTTAGAAATTAAATGTCTGTGTATGGTCATAGTGAGACACAGAAACAGTTTTGAAAATATAAAACCTATACAGAAAAAACTTATCATGAATGCAATCTCATAAATTTCACTATTATTTAAGTATGTGCCTACTCATAAGGTAATTTTGGGTTGATTGGTTTTCCAGGCAGTAATGATATCAAGACGTGATGTTTCGCTTACCCACCACACTATGTGTTCTGCTGCTGATGAGTACGGCCGACGGAGAGGCCTTAGAACTTGACAGAGACCTCACAGACCTCTGCTTCATATGCAGCTGCAGCGCCGACCAAACTACCATCGACTGCTCGCGAAGAGGACTCACTGAGATACCCGATGGATTTAGTAGTCAGGTGCAGTGTTAACATTAACATAATCAAAATCACAAATAAGCGACTCTTGCTAAGAGTCCATCATCATCATCATCATACTCAGCTTTTGTCCTTCCACTACTGGGCATAGGCCTCTCTTTACTCGGACCATTCTCTACGGTCCTGTGTCAGTCTAGTTCAGTCTTGGCCTAAAACTTTGAGTATGTTATCGACCCATCATGCTCCCGGACGACGGGTGCTTCTTTTGTCTTAGAGAGTAGACGCTAAAATATCTAATGTAGAATTAATACTAGCAGCAGTAGTATAATTGCTATTAGAGTATCTGTTCAAGCAATTTAATATTTCTGAATGAATTACATTTAGGTATTTAAATTTAACTAGAATCTAGGGTTGACGAATCTTGACGAATTATGATTGTAAAAACTCTTTTATTATATCTCAACCTACAGTAAAAGTAATTATATGTCTACAAAAAAAATATTTCTATTTCAGGTCCAAAAGCTCAACATCTCGAATAATGATATTTCCGTCTTTCCAACGAATTTGAACAAATTCCATAATATAGTAACTTTGGACATCAGTGGAAACCAACTCACTGGGATACCTGAGAACGCACTACAAAATCTTTCGTCGCTCGAAAATCTCTATTTATCAAGAAATTATTTTGATTCGTGGGTCAGCCTCAATCCAAATGGAGTGTTCCTACCAGCTACAAGTCTAAAATTACTGGACTTATCTCACAATAAATTCAGAACGATGGGAAACCTGGCGAATCTAGAGCTGATTATAAGTCATTCGTTGGAAACGTTAATATTAGAGCATTGTGAAATAGATTCCTTGCACGGAAGATCCCCTCTAAGTGGGTTAACTAACATCAAATTCCTCAAACTTAGCTTCAACCCTTTGATAAGAATTCACAGCCTTATATCATCGACGTTAAAGAGCCTTGACGTCAGCAACTGTGCTCTAAGCAGAATAAATCATAACGAACTAATGTATTTACCCTCCCTAGTTTATTTGAAAATGTCTCACAATTATCGTTTGGAACTTTCTGCCAGCGCATACAATTTATTCTCAGACTCATTAAGGTATTTGGACATATCTTACTGCAATGTATTGCAACCAAATCTACAAGGATTCCCAAATCTAAGAAGAGCAATTCTCAACCACAACATGATTAGGTTTCTTCGAAGCAATGAGTTCGAAAATAATACTATGTTAGAACATTTAGACTTATCATACAATAACATCGGTTCGCTGAAAAGTGACACATTCCGCGGGCTGACGTTACTGAAATATTTAGATTTATCTTGGAATGAAATAGCGACTGTTCCTCAAGATACGCTATTAGAAATGCCAACACTAACACAAGTTAAATTATCTCGCAATTATATTACGAGTGTCGGACATTTGAAGTCTAATTCCGTTACTGTACTTGATTTGAGTTTATGTGAAATAAGCAGTATTGGTGTGGATGCATTAGAAGGTCTGAAAAGTCTCGTAGATTTGGATTTGTCACGAAATCTCTTGTCACATATTCCCGATGGTATATCATCCAACACCTTGAAGTTTTTAAACTTGAACTACAACAGAATTACCTTTATTAATAATTACACATTCTTCATGCTGCCTCGACTAACGGGCCTAAGCGTAATTGGGAACAGATTTACTGCCATATGGAAAAGATCATATTTTGATACTAATCCGTATCTCGAAAGGCTTGATTTATCCGATAACATGTGGAGATGTGATTGTATAGACGCTAACATGTATGACTTCTTCGAGTATGTTACTTTAGAACCCAGCAAAAAAGAAGAATCATACAATTTAATTTGCAACAGCCCTTTATCATTATATGGACAAACCTGGATATCCGCTTGTTATTTCGTTTGGAACCCCACCACCAAAACGCCAAATCCAGATAGTCTAATATGGTTTATAACTATAATGATCATAGGATTACTATCATGTCTTTTGCTAGTGAACTGTATAAGAAGGTCAACACAGCGTCGCTTGGCTGCAATTCAAGCTGAGAGGGAAAGACAAGTGGAAGAGGCACGAGACAGGTTGAGGCAGCTGAGAATGCGAGCGGAACAAGAAGCCCTTTGTAACACACCAGACCCCCGTGACCTGATCGCTCCACCGTCTTACGATGAAGCTCTGTCAATGCCAAAACTGAACGCATCCTGTCATTCCCTTAATGAAACAGGTTCAGGTAAGGCTAGACGAAAGAGAGGTCGCAGGAAAACTAAGTCAAGTGGAGATTTATTGGAAGAAACTGAGAGGAACGGGGATGTGCCAGTGGGTGGAGATGTTGAACTATCTGACATGTCTGACGACCGTAGACGTGTGAACAGGCCAAGAAGGCAAATCAGTAGATATGGAAGCCATGAGGTAGCGGAGCTGGAACAGTCACCAGGCGCTCGTCGGCGGCGAATGTCGGAATATAATGCAGAGTTTAATGAACCCAATGGTGATGTAGTAACTGTAGAAGTTCAGGCAGAAATGGAAAGACCCTTACGCCCTAGACTGCGAAGGTATTCTAACGACGATGGTCAACCTAGAGAAAGCGACTTTTAAATAAGAGATTACAAGTATTTTGTTAATGTTATCGTTAAGTATTTAAGTATAAGAATACTGTGTTCTTGATTATAACTAGACCTAATAAGTTAAGTATTTTATAAAATTAAAATGTTACTAATTTATCCGTTTTACTTATTAATACATGAATATTTCTGTTTCTATATTTCTTTTTTCTTCAATGGCTTATATGATTTACACAAAAATCTATTTAACATAATTCTGGTTTGAAACACCGCCATCTATCGACATTAATCGGAAACAGTAGTAGCTTTAACAATCGTTTCACTTTCAAAACACAGAGCTAAACTGAAAAAGTAGTTTTTACTATTTTCAACATTTCATCACCAAGTAGCGAAAGATTTTTAAAGTAATGTTATCAGAGTTCGACTAGTTGTTAGCTAGTACTAGTAGTTCCAAGTCTTCATAATAGATGTCGCTACCATATTCAAATGACTGAACAGAAGTTTTAATTAGAATCAATTTCGTTAATTTTGTTGGTATTGCAGTAAGTGCCAGCTTAATTTATAACTTCAAACATTGGATTTATTATTTTAATATTGAAAAATTAGACTGCTAGCCTCCAATAACATGTTTGTTTTTAATTATTTTTTAATTGATTCTTGTCGAACTTGGACAAGTCGTGAGCGTGTTTATAATTTAAATATCCAGTTACTTTTAATATTTTTTTCGTAATTCAATTGATGTATCACCCAACATTTGTGGATCACACAAATGTTTGGCCCATTCGGGGATCGAACCCGCACTGCAGACATACCACTGAGCAACGGGTCGTTGCCAGTGGGCTTCTCAGGCAGCTAAACCAGGATCAGGGAACTGAGCCCTAAGATGATATGGTTACTTTTTAAAGTCCGGTGAAGCAGTCAAAGTCCGCGCTCAGACTAACTGCAAAGATATCTACCAAAAAAAAAAGCCCTAAGATGATCTTTTATTTATAAAAAAGGTAGTTTTAGGAAGCAGTGATCGAACCTACTTCTCACTCATAATGTACAAATAATCGTGAATGTCTCATTACGTCTGTTTTACCTGAGTCCTAGAACCTGACTGACTTTTAGGAAAAGTTTTTTGGGATTACACCACGGTAGGTAGATGAGGTAATAAAAACAATGGAAAAACTTGATTCAACCATTTATATCATAAAATAGTTCGAAATAAAAATACATTAAATTTATATTTGCTTACTGAACTATTTATTGTTCTGTTTTGTTCATTATTCTGGAAAAATCTAATTGTTATAAAATCTTGATACGTTTACATTCATTAAAATAATTTAAATTAGGTCAGTAAAAGCATAAAGATACAAAGTAATTAATTTAAAAGCAGTATCTTAGTTAAAATATAAAATAAAAAATTGAATTATAAAGATCTACGAAATATACACTAAACGAATTTGATTTAGTTATATACATACATTGACAATAGTTCAGATTACTTAAAATAAATGGTATCACATTCTTAAAATCTAAACTCAATAAAATTACTAAGGAACTTATGCTTAGCCAGACCATGAAAGAATGAATCTCTCCACAGAAATGAGAAAACAATAACTAAACATAGCCAGATGGACCTTACGTTGTTATACATAATTGTTTAGATAAATATTCTCAGTGTAGAAGTAAGTACACAACCATTGAAAATTTAACAATTCAAGAATTGTACCCCATTATACTATACACATAACTCAGGATAAACGTACCGCACAGATTCACAGAACACAATGTTTGTACAACAACATGAGTCGCCAATCGCACCGCGCACCAGCTTCGCACGACCACGATGTATAACTAACAAGACATTACAACTATCATGAACATGGCAACACTTTTTACACGTATAAAAATATTTTTATTACTTATTGCGCAATATACTTTTATAAATACCACTAACAATGTTAATATAAAGGCACTGTCGACTACAAACACACTTTGGCAGCAAAGGTTCTAGACTTACACACAGTTGAACGAAACGATTTCAATCCGTCGTACTCGAGATTTGACCTAACTACGCACACAATATAATCACAGAATTTCGCCAATAGTGAAGTGTTTGTTGTTTGACACTGATATACACGAAGTGTTATTGTCCTCTCGACTGAGACCGGATTTCAAGTGGTCGACTTCAGCGCATCTGTCGGCGTTATGATGATGTCTCCAGCGTTCGATCTACTCCTGGTGACTAGTACCGGCGTTTTAGGTTTTGGCGTTTCCGTCATTTTTATACGCACCCGACCCATGTCGGGCGAGTACACTGGGACATATTCTCGAGACGGTGATAAGAAATCAGAATCTGTGTTTTGGTCCCCATTCATTAGTGGTTGAGATATATCAGAGTCACGAGTTCCTTTTAGTTTGGGACAGTCATCATCATTAATAGGCACAAATATATCTTCGCTAGACAAAGAATTGGTGTCTTTTCGGGAATCTGGTGATGTAGGCTCTGAGTCGAAAGAGGTCTCGTGTTGTGGTAGCTTGTCATCTGCTAAATTGTTATCTCTCGAGCTACTTTTATTTTGATTCGTGTCTCTAGGGCTATCAGTTCTCAAGCCGTTACTGTGGTTAATGCCATTACCAACATCTCCGTTATCGCTTTTCTTTTGCGGAGATTCGTGGGTTGGCACTAGTTCGTATTTACCATTGACTTTTTTATCGACCGACGCCTCCAAAGGTGCTGGTTTACCTAAAAGGGATTTATTCATGTCGACCATTTCTTTAGATGCCTTTTCTACGTCTCTCTTTTGTTGCCGTAAGAGCCTTCTGTCTCTTCGCTTTCGCATTTGTCCCTTAATGATTGCAAAACCGATTAAACCAACAAGTAATACAACAATAATTGCAATACAAACATATGTGCCTGTCTTGTGCGGTGCCTGGTTTTCACCTTCTGAACGTATTTCTCCATGGACTTCAGACGCCTGAGTTACGCGAATTTGCTCCGATACTGTAGTGTCACGTGGAGTTGAAGATGTCATAATTTTCTCTGTTGTGGTTTCTGGTTCTGACTCAACATTCCAGTGAGTACCACCTGGGTACAATGTAATCCTTGGTGGAAAAGGAAATTCCGTACTCGTTTTATTTTCCTCTTCAATAAGTGGTCGTACAGGCCCTGGGTTTAGATCTTCAAAAACAGGTGTTGTAGTTTCCTCTATATGACCACCCCTAGACTGACCAATCGCGAAGAAACCGGAGCCTTCTCCTGATCCCTCTTCTAGGGGATCTTCAGTAGTCTGTTCATTATCCGTGGGTATTACCTCATCTTCCGCAAGCAAGTCTGCATTATTTTTTTGTTTCATGTTACGGTCCATGAATATGATCATAGTAGTGTGCTCATCGTCTCCATCACCAGACCCTTCAATTTGACCATATGGCGAAGGCGACGAATTGTGTCCTACTTTTAAAAACTGTTGCTGATCATCGTCTTCTACAAAATCACCTCCTTGTATAACGTGGCCGTCATCTAAATCACTTTTGGCTACAAGAGGCATGGATTTTAATGCAGTAGTTTCTTCTCCAATTTTAACGGCATCGATAGGTTGGTCGCCCATCATCATATCCATAAAATTGTTTTCAGTTTTAGGAACTTTGCAAACATCTTTCGTTTTGAGTTCTAACCAGGACTTTCCGTGGAACTTTTTAGGTGAAGCACATTTGACAGTATCTATATGAACGTTTGCAAGAAGCAAACGATCGCGTACCAATATGTTTTCACAAGAACAGTCCAAAGGATTGCCTTCCATTTCTAAATGCTCCAGACCCGCTAAATGTCCGAGATCCGAAGGCACATCTTTCAAAAGATTGTTAGTTAAATCTAATGAACTAACGCTTGAAGGTAAGTAGGCCAAAGAAAGCTTTTGTATCCTGTTGTTAGCTAGATTAAGATGAACTAATTTTTTTGCGTTATGGAAGAATTTATTTAGGGTTTGAATACCGTTAGTAGACAAATCCAGCGTGACAACTTCAGTAAGCCGGTCGAGTTCATGGTTGAGCTTCGTGATATTGTTGTGCGAGAGGTCTAGGATGTTGATGTTGTGATGTTTCTGGCGGAGAGTGAACTTGTATAGCTCGGTGAGACTGCTGCAGGTGGCGCGGTGCAGGCCATCTCGTGTAGTGCTGCAGACGCATCCATCGGGACACACGGAGGCGAAGGTCGGCGCGACCAGCACCGAAAGCGCTAAGAAGCACGCTGACACTCGAAGCCACGTCATCTTAACTTGAAATCAGCACCTGGAATCAAAGAAAATAATATTATAATTCCAACTTCAAATTACATTTATGTTCATCGTCGATCTTCCTAACGACCATGACGCTAAGTGACATGCGGTAAATACCGTCCATATGTTTTTAGCGCTAATCTGTTAGCGGTCTTATCGTATCGAATATCAGCCGCAAACGCAATGCAGTCTATATGCGTTACATACATATTTATTAATTCTCTGCAAACATGGTAGAGTAACACAAAAACACGTATCGTTAGTTTAACTCGCAGATAGGACGTCGGTCGGTCATCCCGCGCTATTATATAAATCACAACATCCCTGCTCGCGATCTGCCATCTATATATAGGACGGAATAACATACGGCCAAACGGTCCCCCGAGGTCTATTACAGACTCCACCTCTCCAATTATTGCAACTGCAGTTAGCCAGCAATTTGAATCTACGCGCTTCCTTTCATTGATAACGGTATCTAGACAACGTTTTAAACGTCTTTCAAACTATAACTCTTGGAGAACTTTACTGCCGCAGTGCAGGGGCTACTTGGGCCACTTGCTTTGACTTAGATTAATAACTGTCCGCGTTCCTAGATCTTAAAT
This sequence comes from Autographa gamma, assembly GCA_905146925.1. Classification (NCBI taxonomy): domain Eukaryota; kingdom Metazoa; phylum Arthropoda; class Insecta; order Lepidoptera; family Noctuidae; genus Autographa; species Autographa gamma. The sequence continues at coordinate 4,510,730 of LR989850.1, forward strand.
TATGCTACATTCTCTGAGAATAAAATTCGATGGACATATCGCAATTTTGTTTACATTAAGTAGTTTTAGAAGGAAAATCTTTATTTTACGGACCTTTGATCCAGCACGTAACTACGATAATAATTGTAGCTACAACTGTGTCATCGTGTCACACAACATGTCTCATTACGACAGCATGTTTTAGCTAAAATTGATTAATCTAAAAAACATACCATCACGCCTGTATCCCCGAATGGTGAGGCAGAGGTGTACCAATGTCCACCCACAATTAATATAAAACACGGGTTTAAAAGTAATAATATATAAATTCGCATTGACAAACAAGGAAACGATTTTCTGATAAAAATAACACTAAGCTAGAACACCTGGGGGAGTGTTAATGTATGCGTAATTTTAAATTTGTTCTATTTTAGTCGTCGTAATAACATCCTCGGTGCACTTGGCCGCTTCAAGAAGTGGTTCAATGTTACCCTGCCAGGAAGCAGGCAGTTAACCATTTGTGCGAATGTGATGCCTAACGACGGAACCGAGGAGTTTTACAAACGTTTATTGTTTGGACCCCAAGGAATAATATTGCGCAATACACAGAGAATATTTTTAGAAACAAGCGAATAAATTTTGATTTTGTTTCAAGGCTGAATTCGGATTCGGATTCATCTAGTGGGTGTCTAGTGCAGTTAAACAGGTCCCGCGAATGATATACTAGACAATTTAATGACATCTTTTTTTTATATTTCAGACATATACGATTAGTATACAAAGGAAGTGATAATATCTATGCTAAAAGTTAATGTAAATAAAGAAGCCATAAAAGAAGCAGCAAATAAGGCAATGGAATATCTCAAAGGTATAGGAAAAACCATTACGACTAACCTCCTTAAAAAGCTATTTGCCCCATTAAGAGAAGTAACGTTAAAAGCTTTAAAAATTAGCTTCATACAAATTTCCATTGTTAGGAACATTGACCGCCATTAGTGTTAAAAAATACATGTTCACTACTGCCCTTTTTGTTAATGAAAGGTATCATGACTGCCTAATAGGAATGTATTTGCTATATTAGTAGTTACTTCACAAATTACTAGTAAATAGGGTAAAACCGGGATAGATGCCCCACTTTTCGAAAGTGTTTCATTATTTGAATACTAAACATATTTGCTTAGATTGACCCCGTAATATAGTTAGTTTAATAATTCATAAAGCTTTAGAAACTGTATTTATTTACCTAACCATTACTGGTTTTGCAAAAATGTAATTCTTGCGAAACACATTTTTTGGGGATAGATGCCTACCTATATGGATAGATGCCCCACTATGAAATCACTTAGGAGGATAGATGCCTCGGATGCGGGATAGATGCCTTTTTAAATAATTAACAACAACACGTAATCATAATGTAATATTTATTTATTATCTTCATGTGTAAGTAATATAAGCCTTAATTATATTTATGCATGTCTACTAAATATAAAAAAAAATCTGTTTAAGCGATAACATATTAAAACTATCATATAGAATCATCTCAAACGAAACATTCCCGTTTTAACGTAGAAATAATTATTTAAAATAAAAAAAATACATTCATATGAATCTCTAACAAAATAAAAATTAATAATTTCGTTTAACCTTAGTTATTATTTAGTTACATTTGAAAAAATCCTTCATTAAGTGGAACCGGACATTTTAAGTTTTCCACATCTTGAGCAATAATTCTTAAAAAGAGTGCATGTTTCGTGCAGCCACTTCTGACACAACGCACTGGATCCAATCAGATTTGAACTTCGTGTTATTAAAGGTATCGTAGCATTCTTTTGACGACCTCCGTGGTCGAGTGGCGTACGCACCGGTTTCAAGGGCTCTGAGGTCCCGGGTTCGATCCCCGGTCGGGTCAATGTAGAAATCAACTTTTCTACATTGCCTCGGGTCTGGGTGTTTGTGGTACCTTCGTTGTTTCTGAATTCTATAACACAAGTGCTTAATAGCTACTTACTTAGGGTTCAGAGCAATGTATGTGATGTTGTCCGCATTTATTTATATTTATTGATTTATTCTACTACGGATATTTTTATTATATTTTCTACGGATAGTTCATTGATCCCCAATTCTTTTTTATCCAATTCATGGAAAGCTGACTGTAGCTGGTCTGTTGTCCTTTCTTTTGTATTTCCTTGGCATGGCTCACCTACAATAAGCAAAGTAAGTATAAATAAAACACTGTATCTGCACTCATCTCATCACATTCGAATTATGAAATTAAAGTTGGATACATTTTTTTTTGTGTTTTCTAATATTCTACTATTAGAAAATACGAAAATATTCACTACTATGACTTTTAAATACTTCGATAAGGCTCTTGCAGTATAGAGGGATAGATGCCTCTAAAGTCAACTATCCCTTGTAAACTCGGGGCATCTATCCTTTTCACTAGGGATAGATGCCTCTCAATATTTTATAAATAAAATAAATGCAAACATCAGTGATTGACTCTTAAATGTGTTCTCAAAGAACCAATGTATTAAAACAATTCAAATAAAATGTAATCATTTAACTGTTTATAAAGATATGGAATAGTGAATACTTACCTTTGAAATTTTGAAGCGTTTGTCGCGTCCGCTGCAAATGTAATTCGACACACAAGCGAGAAACGTCCGTTTAGCACAACAACTCGCGCGTCACAGAGATGGGGGGTGCATGTGGCGCGTATGTAAACAAGGAATTTGCTGTTTCGTTCTCTGGTAGTTGAGTTTTAAGAAACGAGGCATCTATCCCAGTGCGGCATCTATCCCGGTTTTACCCTACATTATGAGTTTGCGAAATTATACCAGACAGGAATGCGAAATCATTTGAAACCGATAATCAGATTAGATATTTGTACAATGCTTGTAACAGAAGTTTAATAACACTGCTCGGGGCACTGAAATTACAAGCAATTAACAACAGCTAAGATAAATCAGGGCAAACAACTACTCACTTAACATTATTACACCTCAAAAATGACTAAACCACAAAATTAATACACATAGTACATACATTTTTGATCATTGCGCAAATAACCAAACCTCCAAAAGACCTTTACCTATATAGAAAATGAACAAAAACAAATGAGTCACTCATTGATTAAAAAGTAAGTGATATAATGGAAATAAAATGATGGAGTTAATGAAAGGGTTGCACTCGATGAGGAAACGTCTGACTCACTAGTCACTACCACAAGGTTTGTGCGGACTTGTACCGGGCGACCGTGGGTCTGAAATGTCACACGTCTATCAAGAGACAGGGGTGCACTTACAGATTATATAGTATGTGTTTACGTTACGACACTATATGTCCCTCTCGGTGTACCACGGCGAGTGTGGGACATTTATTTACTTATACATACACTGTGTCTGAAGTTTTTGACACAAGAAGAGAAGCTGTTGACGACTATTTATTCAATGACAAACGATTGTAAGGATATCGCCAAATAAACTTGCACAATTTATTGTTAGCAATTTGCTCGTTGCACAATTTTTAATTGTAAATAATACGGCATAGCAATAAACACAGTTATTATTTACGATAGGTAAAACTCATTATTCAATAAGTATTGATTGCAATAATAAAACAGATGTAATATAAATTAATGATGAATGATGATACAACCGCAAACTGTTTGTTTCTGGTATTGTAACAAACAACGCTAAGTCACAGCTAATTCAATGTTCACAAAACATTAAACAAAAAATACTTTCATAAAACATATGTTTTGAATAATGGACGCAGTCAACCAGACAAAAATTATGTAAACTGTTAAACATCTGCATGTTAAATAAAAGTTAAGAATTATTTAAAAGAGAATTCAGTGAACAGACACGGTCTCGTAACAGAGCTACTATTAAACATGTTTTGACCTTAAATGTTTTATGCAACAGGCATACAACTGTCAAAACGACTCGCTCGACAAAGTGTGAATCGACTTAAAACTTCTTCCGATATGGCTATTTTAACGTGTTGCCAATTTATAAACGTCTTGTAAATTAATTTTTATTATCCTTGCCTTGACAAATGCATTTTCAGATTTATAAATCTCTTTGCTTAAGTGATAACTACCTGTTAAATGGACCTTCGTTTTTTGTTACATACTTAATATTATTTCGTGTATTTTGTATTCAGAAAAAAGCTTTTTGAATACAATGCTGTCGTATTTCCGGCAATGCTAATTAGTCCTTGACTTATATCTGATGGAACGTAAAGTTTAAAAGATTTAAGTGTGTTTATGTCGCCGGAATTGGAAGTATGAATGCACTTAAATCTCCGCTATCATGTTTATTAATGCTGGCAAGACCTTCCGGAGAATTCCATACAAATCCGGAAGGTTGCCAGCATTAAGAAACACGATAAGCGTACCAAAAAGTTCTGAGTGATTTTACATGATGTAACAGCATTATCGTGACATTTCGACGTCCGAAACCGAAGTCGACTTAAATAAAGTCACCGATATCAAGATTTCTGCCAAATTTGGGTGACGTGGATGGACAGTAGACATTTTCATAAAGACTCTGTATATAATCAATCATTCTATAGGAAGGTGATTGTGACCTATACCTTAAAGAGCTGTTACTTTATATGCGACCCTGTTCGTAATGCGATATTCAACATTGAAATCCTGAAAATAGTCATATTTACTTCTTATAAGCAAACATAAAGTAAGTATTGATTTATGTAACGGCCTCTTTACATGCGTTTATGTGCAATTTCATACATATGCAGTCAGTCAGCCTTGTGACAGTAATGTAAGCAAGGTACCTACGCTGCAGTATTGTAGTCCTGCCCTACTTGAGTACGATTCGCTGCTTTATTTAGCGAACTATTGAACCTTTTGTACCGAATCTAGGTCTATTTGTTATTGAATGAAATTAGTAAAATGAATACAGCTACAAAAACCGCTCTTTTCGTGTCATTAATTATGAAGCGCTTTAAAGCTCACTGGACATAAATTAAGCAATAATGTTCTCTGGTTCTTATACAGTAAAAGTAAGTGCAAATAGGGGAACACTTGTTGGATACAAAAGCAAAATAATTTACTTGAAGTAATAGAGAAATTCCTTTCTTTATTGTTTGTGGTCGTACCTCACCGTTTGAATAGAGAACGTGATTGATTGATTGAGCTGTTTGAATACCGGTAAATAACCGGCTTAAAATAGTAAGCAGTATCGTTTTCAAAGAAAATGATTCTGTGTGCACCAGTATCTTTCTATCTTTACTAGTATAATACACATATTTGTCTCTAATCAAAAAATGTGGTTTAGCAAATAGAACTTCGTGTGAAGGTTGTTTAAACATCTCCTGATTTATTGATGTAAAATTTACAAGTTTTTGGTCATTGCAAAAATATTATAACAGAGGAAGATTTCGATACGATTCAAGGAGATTCAAACCAATGACAATTAAAGTCAAACGCAGTACGGTGTCTGACTATATCATAAGTAAGTACTGTGTAAATAAAAAATAAACTAAAATTTTCTGTTTAAAAAGTTAAACATAACAAGAAAATAAATTGAATCCCGTATAACAAGGTAACAGTGAAAATATCTTCGTTTAAAGAAAGTTTCGCGACTGGACATGCCGATAAGCGTAGAAGTAAGTAATTGTTAAACGTCTTGTAACCAATAGATCATGCAGGTTTTAACCATTTGTTAGGTGTACGTTATGACGCCTTTCCCACGTCACGTCAAGTTGAATAGGCTAGGAATCCAATGTTGGGAGAAAATATAGAAAAATATGAGTTCTTTTGCTACTTACATAAGTTGTTTTATTTACAACAAATGAGGTGAAAGATGAAGTAGGTATTTTTACTGGCATCTTACTTTTTAGTCAGTGGTAATTTTTATTTTCTCTGCAATAAGGTAATTTAAAGGCCGCTATAATAATACTATTGTATGTGCTTTAATATATTTTTCAAATAGAAGATACGTGAAAATACTAAATACTTTACAAAAATAATAATATCTACCTACATCGCTTTTTAAAAAAACCATTATTACGTTCGGATTTTATATCTGTTTCGTGATTCACTAACTTATATCATTGACAATTTCGCTGAACAGACGTCTTTGGGAAACCCGAAGGCTCGACTCGGCTCGACTAAGGTCAAGGTATCATTATAAACTTGTAGACTACGTTTCTTAGGAAATAAATGGTTATAAATAGGTATTTTTTAGTAGTTATAAATAGGATATCATATCTCATTTCAAAAGATTAGCCAATTTTCTTGTTTAAAAGTTGATATTTAACTCCACCAACCTGTTTAGCAATCGTAGTCTTAACCTAAAAAAACAGACATGCTGACATAAACAGCTCTTAATTAATTAATTTGTATTAAACACTAGTCTTTCACAGCATAGCTTGCAATACATCAACATGTAAGTACGAATAGCGAGCATTACCGGGAGTTAACCCGACACCGCGCTGCTAACTCAACCGTGAACATGGGAAAACTGGATCTTGTGCATGTGTACTGTGCACTGTGCAAATCTGTGCACTGCGCAACGCTTAATCACATGTGCCAACTAATTACAACCTAATTATCTTCAACGAATATTTGTAGTGCTTAACCGGGACGTTTAATTAGCAATTATATGAGAACATTAATGGATCAATCTGGAGCGATTATTTGAGCAATCTGGAGCAATTAAAAAAGTAGTCTGAAGCGATTTTTAAAAGGCGAAAATCTTTGATGGGAATTCTTGTCGACCACCCTACATGGTTGTCGGCTTTGAGATACAAAAAGTGACCTAAAATGTTGTTATTAATTAGTTAATTTATTGTATATTGAACTTTACTGTTGACCGTGTTCTGGCCGTGAATTATAAATGTTTAAGAGTAAATGTAGGAAAAGTATTATTAACAGCTTCCTTATTGACTAAAATATTTATTATTTATCGTTTAATACTACCGTTTATATAGACTTATTCTTATTTTACAGTAACTTCTTAAATTTATGATGTAACTCTCAAAATAATTGCACGTGTATTACCAATTGAAATGTAGGTCAAGTATCAAAAATATACGTTAATGTGTTACTACGAAATTTTATTTTATAGCTGTATATCTAGATACGTTGGCAAGAACCTTCGCCTAGAAATAAATATTTAGTTTTTATGCACTTGAACCTGAAGATGTATTTACGTTAGCTTCGGCTACAACTCAATCCATTACGAGGCGTGGGCCGGACAGCCAATAAATTGTAAGATAAATGTACCAACTGTAGTGTAAGCGATTTCCCTATCATTACACACTACACGCGTTCGAGGAAATACATTTTAGATGAACGCTATTTGCGCCAAACCACTGACGTTCGTACAAATCAGTATTCGACCTCTTTCGTACGTTCTGCTGTTAAAAAAACAAATGAATTTTTAAAATAGACTCGAACGCGTGTCGATATTTAAATTGGGTTTATTCGATTATCTGATAGAGTTACCAAAGTAAGAAAATGTATCGACTATCGATTAGCTAAGTTGTGTAATTTGCGAAAAAATAATGCAGCAATAAAATATTGGTTTCGTTTAATTGCAAAACTTGACAATAGGTTCATGTTAAAGGTTCGTTCGTTATGTAGGCCACCGCATGTTTTCGCAATACGAACATGTATCACAATAGGCGCCGAAGGTACATTTTTCAGTCGCATATTGACTTTTTCATTGATCATACAGTTTGTAAATAATCCGTCTTTGAAACAATGCTGTTTGATGTGTTCTGTGAAACGGACTGAAATGAAGTATTCACCTGTGTGAAAACATGATCGATTTTTACTGAATGTCTACTGAGTAATGTGACGTCATTATTATCGATAAATACTCTAGAAAACGATCCTTTCGTGTCATGTGTTGTTAGGGATTTTCTTGAGAACAGCTAATGGTAACTGTCAAGCTGATGGACAACACTCGGTTTAGTAAAGAAAACAAAACACGATCACCAGCCTGCTTTGTAAAGCACGTTCCAGAATCGTTGCATTATTAGTAGTCATTGATTTTATGACAATTCTAAGAGAAAATTCTAACTCAAATAGAGGAAGTGAATAGCGCAAATTTATGACTTTTGTCTGGTTTACGACTGTATATAAACACCCACAAGCCACCTTTTAAGGAGTTGTACAATCCTAGATACCTTAAGGACCTATAAAGACAAACGTAAACCCAAAACAAAATATCTACTTCAACTGTTCTCTGTAAATTTAATTTCGTACGTATCAATTGAAACGTATATAACCTTTGTAGAGTTTAATAATCCGATATTTCTTTGAAGCAATAAAATACACAATCGCCGTCCACTTTCATTCGTTAATAGCAACGGGTTTATGCGTCCGCGGTCCACGCATGCGCAGTAAAATCCAAAGTTGGCGCGCACCGAGTGGCCCGACATGTCATTACCAACGGATTGTAAAATGGCGGATTATTTGAAATAGGTTAAAGTTCCAATTTTGAAGTGTTTTTTAATTATGTAGAATTATTATTGTTGTTAAGTTTAAATAATATTGGTTTACCCGTATAAGGTTTACTTAAAATATTAATATAGAAGTAAGGATTAAATTACTCATTATATTCTTATTTAATTTAGTAGGTACAAGGTGTTGAGAGTCATGCTTTAATAAAGGAGTCCTGTTCTCATTGAACTTCAATGTGACAATGACAGAATTTATTTTTAATTTTAGTGTTGTTCAACATTAACATTTAAAAATAATTGGGTTAGTAGTTTTATTTAAATGGCATTACGTAAGTTAGTTTATAAGCCAGTTAATTTATATTCGTAAGTAACTGTTACATGAATTATGTATACCTAGTTGTATTGTTTAAGTTTACACAGTTCGGTGACTGATAGCATCGGCTTGTAAAACATGGGTGTAGGTGTATGAAAGATACATTTAATCTGAACTATTCAATCTCATTCAAACCCTAACTTAGCATTATTATTTGTTAAATATTTGACCTATGTATATAGCAATTAAAAATAAACTCGGACAACTTATTTTTGCCACGACAGTAATCGATTTATCCAATATTTTTATGGATTTTCGTCCTAGCAATAAAATTAAATGAGTAAATGTTTTCCTTTTCTAATAAAAACGTTCAAAGAATGAAAAAAAAAAACTAAATGTTATTTTATGAAATTGAACATTACGTCAAATCTTGTTTTAAAATTGCATGTACAATGCACATGCGTACATCATAACACTAAAAATCTCTTACGTAGCAATGACAGGTTTTTTTTCTCTGACGTTAACCAGTGGGAATCAGATTTAATATTTTTGTAAATAACGTTCCTTTATTTGACCCTGAATTCCTGTTTCGTGTCACTAGACCGATCTGTAGTGTCATTGCAGACGAGAATCCCACGCATACGGAATGCTCTAGAGATTTATATTGACAGTCAAAATATTCAAAACATTCACCGCGTATAAAAATGTAACTACAGACATGTACTAGATGGTCGTAGGAAATTAAATAGCTATGCTTTAATAAATGTAGCTATTCCGTTTAATCAAATAATTCTAATCATAACTTTTTATTTTAAACTGATAAATTAATACAATCATTTTAGCTCGATATTCGAAGGAGGAACTACCTATTTTGTGTAAATAAAAGCTAAACTAAGATACTTATTAAATTTAATAAATAAATACTAAATTAAAATAATAATATACATACACAATATTTATTAATTTTAAACTATGTAAGTCACGCAAGTGCAACGTAAACTTGTTGTTCGTGGCCGGGTCATTAACGCTTCACCGCGTCTTATTACACTCATCAAACATAACAACCTACATACAATATGCAATCACACTAATAACGAGGAAAGTTAGCAGATATTCAAAGAAAACTTAACTAAAGTATCTACACTAAAACTGTAAGAAGAAATAAGCAAGACCGTCTTTTGTAATAAGACGACAAACTTTGCACAACATACTAGATATAAAACACTACATAATTTACCGTCGCCACAATTAATTTAAATAACAACTAATAAAAATATAATAAAAACATAATTTAAAAAAATTGCCGTCTGCAAAATTGTAAATATAAATAGAAAACTTCGCTATTCCAGAAACAGTACAATCATACGAAAGATGTCTTTCAATTACAATGCAAAAACATACCATCAGCATTCGCAGATAAACCAGTCTAACAGTCTTATTCACTTTCCACACTAACCCACTGGAAATACACTAAACACAAACAGTAACTAAAATCTCTATACTACGAAAATATACTCTTAATAAGCAGGCATTAAGTAACAAATACTAATTTCTTCAAACAAAAAAACTAACACACACAATCACTTGGAAGTTTTCACTGCATTTGAGAGAAAATTCCCATTTTATTTACGTTACAAGGTGAGAGAGACAATTCAAAATGGACACTTGCCAAGTGCGATACAGAATATTAACTTTACCAGCTAATTGTGACCACGTGGAAACTAACCTATTTACCTCATTATTAGTTAGTAATTAATGAGAGATTAGTCTGATCACCTTTAATGAGATTACTTTACTTGTTTGTGAGCCGTTATTGTTTGGCCGGTTATTGACTCTTTGGTATTAGTGTGAAGTAAAGGATTTAGCTTAATTACCGTATAATTACTTAATTACCTTAAGTATGATTTGGTATATTTTCCTTCACACTACTTAATATAGTTATAATGACATTATGGAACCATTTGTGTAGTTCACATTACTGTTATAAAAAAACTGAATATTATTTTAAAATGGATAATAGAAAAAAGTACTCAATTTTTAAGTCAAGATTTGATAGGTAATAAACCTTTCCAATTTTCCTTCCTTCCCTTTTCCTTAAAATTGGATTTTTTGTTTTGTATTTACCTAGCACCACTAAAGAGTATTTTTCTTTACTTGTCCGTAGGTTGGCCTCCGCCATTTCTTTTTTACTCTAATTAAGGATAATTAGGTCACAGAATCTATTCTCCTTGAGTAGTTTTCTGATAATCATTATCAGTAAATTAAGGTCGATCCAGTAATTTCTAAAGTACCTATTAATAGTGCTATCGATATCGAACTTGAGACAATGACCTCTATAGAATTATCTCGTTGCAACCTCCTCGTTGTTCAATATTTACCGTGTAGTGACGTAATGTCTGTCAGTTTCGATTCATTTGCAAGTCAATAGGTGTTTAAAAAAATCTATTAAAGGAGGGCTTTCAAATTTAAAGATTTGTAGCTATGTATTCCATATTTGAAAATAGTTTAGCCAATTGTTTTTATTTAATTTTACTATTTTTCAAGTATACTTTTGTACAACTTTTTATTTAAGTATGTTCGTAATTGGATGTTAATCTATTGTAATAAAAAGGATTCGTTCAGAAATAAAATCGTAACAGTGCGCAACCGTCGTATAGCGCAGAAAGTATGAAAATCGAATGCGTCCGGAAATTACCGATCACGGACGAGTGTCATCAATGACTAGAATAAACTCAGTCATTATAAATTCCCGGCTGAATATATGTTCACTAATGACCACAGACAGTCTACAGACGAGTGAAATTAGCTTTATAATTAATTTATGGCTTACCTAAACTTGTCTGCTAAAGAACCGCCTGAGAAATTTATATTTTTACATAACAATGTTTACTTACTTAAAATTAAATTCATTGTTTACAAAAGTGAATAGATTATCTCGGTAGTTCCTAACAGGTCTATTAAGGATAGGATATACACTATTATTTTGGGACCACCCGATCGGTGAGGAAAATAATTTCGAAATCTGTGCACAATCGATAGAGATATCGCGTAACAAACACTACAAAAACATACTCAACTTTAAAACTCCTCTTAAAGTCAGTTTAAAACTGTCATCATATATTCTTATTGACATTTCTCTTTAATTTACCAATGTGTTACTGTGTTACATCCCACTCGAATCAAGTGCCGCTTACGTTTCGCATTCACTCTCATCAATCTTCATGTTTACCCGCGAATTAAGAGAGTAATGCTTACGCCTGTTTTGATCTCCGTTTAACAGTAAACGTCTGTTAAGAGTAAACAGAAAGTATTCGATTTGTAAATATTTTTTGCGTATTCATTTCCCCTCTGAATACTATTGACATTTCTATTTTTAAATACTTTTTTTTTATGACTAGTTAGTATGACAGATACAGACGGAAATTTTCACATTTTTGGTGAAATTGAAAGGATTACAATACAAGCATCATTTGTCAGATAGGCTTGGGAACTATTTGTACGATTGATATGCCTGAGTATTTTTAAGAACAATTGAACCTAGATTATTTATTAAAAAGACTAAGAGTTTATAAGTGGAGTAAGTTGGGCCTCTTTGACAATTATCTAAAAAATATTTAGTCACAAAAAGTAATTTATTCGATAGATAATAAAGAACATGTCATGCAAGTCACAATATACACGATGACCTATTTAAAAAAAAATGAGATTAAAATAATTCAAGAAAAAAATATGTAGTCTAACTATTTTTACTGTCCCGTCATGATTAGTCTAGCATTATACTTGGTATTTAACTATTTAGTCATGCATGATGACTAAATGTTTAAGACGTGTTTTCTAGAACGAAAAGCATTAGTAAAATGAGGTAGTTTTTACCTATATTGAGTGCAATTTGTCAAGAAAATTTGAAGACTTTTTTGTATAATAATAGATATACGCTGCGTTTAATTTATTTTTGAAACCTAAAAAATACACGCTCATATTTTCGTTCAAATAAGCAAAGCATACACTACTCTGCCTATCTGTACGAAAAATAGGTTTGACCTATCAGAAGTTTATTTAGCTCACTAGTTTTGATAAAAAATGAAACTCATGCATACCTATATCTCAGGAATAATATTTATTTGTGATAGCTTTACATAGAAAACGGGGTTTCGAGACTTATATTATTCATACAGATAAACGGTATATAAAAATGGCGCCGACAGGATGTACGCAAACACACCTCTTTGCAAACCAAAACTCATATCAAAATTGCAAAACTTTTTTTACGGTTACAATATATCAGGAACGGTATCAGCTGATTGATACCGATGACGCCATGTTGTTCTGTTTTCAAAATGAGGTGACAGCTGAATGGTAATGAAATGATTCAGTATTATTCAGCGTGCTGGTGAAAAATAAAACACAAACGCCATTTTAAAAACATTTCAAGCAACAAGTCGCAACGTATATATTTAATAGCTACTTTATGTTTATAATAATATGCTGCGTACTGACTTTGTTTTATGTATGTATTTTAGTACACTTAGCACACAGAATAATAAAAATAATAACTTAAAAAAATTGTTGCTGTAAGTAGCTATGCATAGTTCAAGGTAATAACAAGGTTTTTGAGTTGACTCTAGTGAACTTCGTAACATAACGACGCATTTAAAGAGACGTAACTACAAAAAAAACTGTGATCAATGGCACAACATAAATGTAGTATAAATATATGTCGATATATTTTAAAATGTGTGCAACACAGGCACAACTCTACTAAAACAATGAGTCTGCAATTTTAAATTTAGAACCTTGGTTTTTGTCGACAAATTGCAGGTTGTCTGCAAATAATACATTAAAGTAACTATAGAGCTAGCTATTTCAATTACGTGTGAAAACATTTACTAAATGTATTTGGTTGCATAATTGAAAAACTTAAACATTATTAAACTAGTCATGAGAAGGGCAACAAATATGACTATTTTCATACATTTTATTTATTTGGTATGGTAATTAAAACACTAATTAGATTCACCTTAAATTAAAGATCTTTGAAATAACCGAAGACGCAACTATACGTAGGCAAATTATAACTAACGGGAAAGAAAAAAAAAACACAAAAGAAAAAATCGAACGTATTTTTTTAAATATCGAACAAAACATTGTGTTCGGCCAGTTGTTCAGTGTGTGAGCAGGTCACTATCACTAGGCCAGTAAACTGATTACGTTAGATATATCGAGAGCTGCTCATTATTCGTAGGTTACGTCTGGCAGACTGCCAGAGTTTAATCAGCTGAGACTAGAAGACGCCTAGCTTGGGGGAAAGTTCGGTATTTAAAACGAATTAATTGGAAAACTAGTTGATTTTGTGTGTTTTGTTTTTTGGGTCTATCGTCTGCGAGTTCGGAATTGCAGTGCTGCAATATTCTCAAATGTCAGATAATTATATACTTAATTTAATTTTAGCAAAACTGGTAAAGTCTTATCTCGGAATCAAAATTAAATTTCAATAAGTCGTAATAAAAGTTAATAGCTCTATTATTTCTTTAGTCCAAGACTAATAATTTTGTGGTGTTACATAACCTTCTACATCTTATATCACGATCGATTTGAATGTCAGTTACCTCGAGAGCTGCAGCAGGGTTCACTACGATTTCTACTATTCTTTAACCATTACGTAGTAAGTAAGGATGTTTGATAAGCATCAGATACAAACCCTGACCTGTTCTTAGTATTTGTCTTAAGTTTCGAGTAAAACCTGTTTGTTTTCCTCTTGAGCAATCGTTTCACTGAAACTTTGTATTTGTCTTATTTCTCGCCGTACTTATTCAAAGAATTGGTATTAATAGACATATAGACCACAAAGGAAAACTGTCGATCGTTGTGTAACAATCTATGGTGCACGCAAATCAATAAAATGTTAAATGAAGTGCATGTGGTGTTTATAAGATGCATTAATAAACTGATTTGCGTCGTAACATTCCACGTTCCGGTTACATCCCCGTACTAAAAGACATAAAGGTATAAGCGTACTTATACATCAAGAAAACTCTTAAGTACATTAATTATGTACGACAACAATAAAAAAAACCGAAAAGCTGCATTAGTGTGGTAAAGACCAATTTAAGAGAATTTGTAAATTGAATTCTATAACAAAACCACGCATTACCTCAATTCTGACAATTCTTTTTATGAATTAACAATTGAATTCCTTGAACACAATTTCTAGGACAGACCGCAAATGTTCTCAATCGTATAGTACCTAACTGTTAAGTGCGTGGTATACAACAATTAAATAATTAGTTTCTTTGTATCTGTTCTCAACTTGTATGTCAAGAGGAAGCATCCTAAATTGTATCGGAACACGCTTCGTGACTTGCAAGTTATCATCGAAAGTGTTTTGTTTAGTGTTCCGATCTAATGGAATTCCTATTTCAATTTTTTTTTTCTTCTTCTAAATTTGATTCAAGAGTGCCGGGATCATTATTAATCTAAAAATGAGGTTAGGTAAGGTTTTTTAAAGGAGTTTTGTTAAAGCTACCGTTGTTAATCTTGTATGTAACCCTAGAATGTAACTTGGAACGAAACTGAAAGAAACAAACAAAAAATAATAATTAATTAAATAAAGTCTTTTTAACATTAATTACAGTTACATTGTAGGGTTTTTCTCAAATGTCAAAACGGACCTATTATATTTTGATAACTTTAAGAGCTAAACTATCATATTATTGTCCTTACATTTAGTACCTAGTAGTATACGCTACGGTTTGAACTGCCACAATTTAAATCTTGGTGTCAAAGATACCCGCGGGAAGATTGTCTAGTCTTGGAATTGCATTAACAGTTTATTTAGTTAACAACAATTTACGTAAAGAGACAGAAAATATTTGTCAAGCTTATCTTTATTAATTACATAAAAATTAAATCATATCTAATCATTTAAGGTCGAATTTCTTTTAATCTTAATTGTTCAAGGTTATCGCAATGCTACCAAATTTTGTCGAGAAGCAAAATGTCAGTACGTAATGATAATTAAATTTACCTATTTACGTTATATAATCAGTAGTTTGATAAGACGAATATAAGTATGTACTGGCGAATTTAGAATATTACGTTATCCAGTGGAAAATGTTTTTTTTTTTTTAATAATGTCATACCTTTTAGCTTACGCAACAAAATGCAAGAAACAGTTCTGTTTATGAAAATGAGAAAAAAAAACGGATATTCAACTTAATATTCACATTTATTATTTTTATATAATTGGACTACTGTTAAAACTTTTTGATGTAAGTATATTACTTTATTCGCAGTTAGATTTGTCTACAAGTCTTTTTTTCTCTTAAAATAGACGTTTCCGTATTCGTTGTCAAAGCAGGTTATTGGCACTTGAGATCTAATAGCTAATTTGTGAATAACAAGTTTTTTTACACAACGACGAACACAGATAATTGTACGTTGAGTCCTTCTGACGTCATCAAGTCAAATTACTTATAAATTTAATAATACTCACAGATTAGCATTAAAATACTTAACTATTGTTTTCGTTACTACTTTATAATATATGAGATATACATTCAGAAATTTTATTGAGGATTACCTTAACATGCAAATTAAGTACAGGTATACATTTAAGAATATCTTAAAATTTATTTGTATTTAATTAAAAATTATTCGGTTAGGACACCCCAATGATATTTAAATAAACAGATATGTTATACACATACAAAACAATCGAAAAAAGTGTTCCGCGCAGCCCGGCAGCTAGCGAAAGAGATAGCGCGATAAAACCCATAAGAAAAAAAGAGACAAATAGTGTTGTTGTTAATGGCAATACGTCCCAATTAGGACGTTTTCGAGTCTTCACGATTGCACGCTTATAACATATCTGTTTATTGGAATATCATTGGGACACCCCTTTAACTTGTTGACTGTAAAAAAAGTTATAGATATTTAGATTAAATATATGTAAAAATATATATGAACGGGGTGCCAATTTTACATCAACTTTATTTCAACGGCTTAAGATTTATTTTCGCAATTCGTTGTTTTTGCGGTCTATCGTACAGAACATAATATAAAACATTTAATTAAATAATCCGTGCAAATAAACATTTATTTTTATAATAATTAAAATCAATTAACGTTATGTTTATTCATGATATGGCAATTAAATCTTAGGTATTCAAATTAACTCTACCTTGTGTGATATCGCGGTAATTGAACCGTTTTGACCCCATTCCACAGATTATAAATACATTGATTGTTATGAAAAATCACTGTCATTTATATTAATGCATATATCTTAAGATAACTGTCTCAAATGCAATTATACCATCAGATTTATTATAACGAGGTCAGCAAGTTAAACTATATTTTTCTAAATAAATAGCGTGGTTTTCTTCTTTATTCTTAAATTAATTACATTAAATATTAATAATAATGTCTATAAATTAGATTGAGCAGTATTAAAATGTAAAATAAAAATCAGAAATTTATTTTATATTTAGTTTGTTTTTTATACAACTTAGACAACTATAATATTACCCATGAGAAAATTAATTTTCATTTTCTAATTATCATTGTTAAATTAACACATTAATTATAACACGAATGACTTAAAAATTAAAGTTAGTAAGTGCAATTAAATAGTACCTATTAAACATCATACGATATTTATCTTAATAAATTTTATTACTAAGATAGTAATATATTTTACGTGAAGTTAAGAGTAATGTGGGATGATAAGATTGTATGCTAATAAGTCAAGGACAATATAAAACAAAATTGGCTTTTTTTGCTTCTATAAAATCTAGTGATAAAATCCTAAAATTTTGTAACACTGCCCTTGATATGACCTTTGTCTTAAGAACAGTAAATTAATTATAATGTCATATTTAGACGTTACGCAAAAACGTAAGTACGCGAATTGATAATTATCTGCGTAATTAAGATGACTATCTTTCAGTTCATTCAGTGATTGAAAACAACGTTTTTGGGTGTGGAAAGGATAAGAATTACGTAAATTCAGTTATCAATAATTTTTTAAATAACACTGATTACGCAATTTTTAACTATAACCAACAAGAAATGAAATAATATTATGTGAAATTAAAATAAACCACAAAACTATTTAGTATTTACCTATGAACAATAATTACTATTAAACCACATTACGCAAAATAGTTTGCTCTCAATAAATTCGCGATTTAGTACAATACACTATCACAACAGCAACGTTACACGAGTAAAGTATAATTGCAACTCAAAGAAAAACGATAAAATTCACTTTTAAGCAAAAATTTGACACAAATACGAAGTGACAACACGAAAGTGTTTTGCAAGTGCCGCAAAAAAGTGAAGCGGGCACATTGTTCAACACATTTTTTGTACGTTCCATGCATAAAGAAATTTGAGAACCCGTATACCGTATTTAGTTTGAACTTTTTGCTCCAATTCTAGGGATAATATCGATCCCCGAAAATACCGTTATCGAAGTTAGATAAGATCCCTTAATCTGTCTGACGCCATTGAATATTTTGAATATCCTGTTAAGTAGCGTGTAAAACTACTACCACAAATTATACGATTATGCTTTACGTCATACTTTTATAGTAGACTGAGATTAATTTGTAGTGAGTCATCGTTGTTTACTAGCCCATCATAGACATTCAATAAACATCCTGATTGAGAATCATTTCTAAATAACGTCATTTGAATTTCATTTGCTGTCATTTCAAGAATCGCATGATCTAACTTGTTTCTCGTTACGCGAGGTATGGTTAAAACTGCTACGATTTTCACCAACAAAATTCAAACGGAATCCCATAATTCTTTTTAGAAACCAAACATAAAAATATTGAACTGAACGTTTTTGTTTTACTAACTAAT
Source organism: Autographa gamma (assembly GCA_905146925.1). Lineage (NCBI taxonomy): Eukaryota > Metazoa > Arthropoda > Insecta > Lepidoptera > Noctuidae > Autographa > Autographa gamma. Next base: position 4,529,334 of record LR989850.1, read on the forward strand.
AAAAGAGTGTTAGCAATTTTGCAAACTTTAGCACTCTCATAATAAAATAAACACGATAAAATCATGAAATAGTATGAAGGTGAGGTTATCTTAGCAACAGCGTATTATCCTATCGATAGTGAATCTAAGCATGACGTCATTGGGAATCAAGTTACAGGCTTTTGCAACGTTTCGTAAGGAAACACCGGTGCAAACGTTGAATATGCGATGTGCGTCCATAAATGTATGGAATGAGGCAATCTGATTAATAATTACAATAGCGATATGAATTATTGGATCGCCTTCAATGAACACGGATTTGAAATAGATAAGAGAGATTATGAGGCAAGGTTAAGAAGATATCAACTTTAATACTGTCATAAATTCCACAAAAATCAACTAGATCTCCATTTCCAAATTTTAGGAATAATTTAGTACAGGGCCAAAGCTATTTAAGTACTTTTAAGTCTCCAAAAACGAGAAGAAACTATTTTTTTTATATTTGTTACCACAAAACTTCCGACTAGTTGAACCGTTCTTGATGATTCTTTTTTATTTGAAAGCTAGTTGTCACTTTGGTCCAGTTTTGACTGTAGGATCCAAAAGAAAACCACATAAGACTCGTTTTGAAGTCAGTTTTTTTGTTAGAACTATTTATTAACAAAGGGAAGGACAGTAAACAATAAGGCTAAGAGTGAGCGCACTCAATTCACTTTAATGGTCATCAATTGAGGACCGATTACGAAAGTACCTACAGCTACGGTTTAATTAGAAACAATTGTCCCATCTTCATAATTGAATCCTGATCTGAGAATAACAATGGTAAATAAAAAGTTTATTATAAACAAAATAACTTTTATTTTCCTCTTGAAATGCCCTACAGTTGCTATAACTTAAAAACATAAACTGTCAAAGTGAGGTATCGTAATCAAATGATATTTAAACGAACCGTATAACTTGAAAATAATATAATTAAACACAAAGTAATTAATATTATCTAATTAATGGTTGTTCTAGTATAAAACGTGTCACATTATTAGCTTCATTCTAATTTTAAATGGTAACTGAACTTTGGAATCATGGACATCGGATTATAAACAATTGAAGTTTTATCACACTGCCAGGGTTACAAGTCATAGATACGTGTTCTATTCTAATAAAGAACGTAATTATAATATTATTTTAAATATATGTCGGAGTGTAAAGAGGAGCGTCAAGGTTTAACCGCCTTGGGCGTATTCGGGATCAGATGTTGGCAGCACCGTGCGAGCAGTCAAATTTGGCAGAGTGTGGTTTGACATCGGTTGGGAATGCACGAGAAGCTAACAGAGGAAACCGACTTCGCCGCGTTCCTTGGATACATTCACGATGAAAGGGAGCTGATCAGAAGGAAAGCTGAGCAACAACAACCGCCCGCCATCCCTATTCGTTATCAGAAGTGGGATTACCCGTAACCGCCCAGTATTATTGTCAGAATATTGTTTCTAACCTAAATAGTGAATCTGACAGTTGGAAAAAATTATTTGAAATGCAACAATTTATCATGATGGAATTAATACGTGCTGTAAAGGACACAAGCACGGCTTAGCACGGTTGACACAAAGCTAGCATTCCCAGAATTCAGTCCTGATTCTCGAAACGCCGATGGTCATGGTGTCATACTGTAGACAAGCGTTTACTGAAAAGTTCTTCAGTTTTATGTCGAGAGAAGACGTTATTCACAGCGAGCTCATCGCCATTCATCAAGGAGCACCTCAACTACATCATCCGGTGATCCACTTTCTTTTGTTTTAAGTAGTTGATAGTACTGTGTTTGAAAAATGGGGCTGGCCTTAACTGGGTCGATGCCTCTGATCAGATCATGTTTTAACATGGGGTATGTAGCGTAGTTGATCGCTTGGACTGGCCTGAGCCGGGTCGACGCCCACGGTCGGACTGCGAGTTCTTCAGTATGAATTGGGTGGCATCAGATTGGTATGGGAACGGGCTGTGCGGGTCGACGTTCCAACTAGTTGATTGCAACAGCTGTGTGTGACTGGTAGAAGGGACGCTGACAGGTAGTCGGGTCTATCGCACCATGCGAGTTGGTGGTTAGTCGAAGGGACGCCTGGTCAGTAGTCCGCCCAGTGCAACAGTGTGTTTCATTCAGATGTGAGGAGTAAAGATAAAAGTCCATGGTGTCATAAATAGGTAGCTAGTCAGGGATGGACGAACGTGCCCAGACGGGTACTACAGACTTGTATTTGGTCTTTGCAGATAACTCGAGGCGAAAACAGTCGTAAGAGGACGTGCGAATCAACAAATAAACAGCAAGATACCCAAGGCAACGGTGTACGAAACAAAGCATTGTCGCCTGCGTGCTATTGCTTCGGCGAGCCAGGTCGCATCGCTGCTCGCTGCCTGGAAAGGAACACCAAGATTAGCAGCGGCAACGTAGAGCACCAGATGGGTGCTTGCACTATGAGGCCAGCCACTGGTCACCAATCAGTTGAATCTGGTGAGAGGTTTTAGTGTTTTTTATCTGATTAGCGAACAGTTGTTAGCAATGGAACATATCACACGGTGTAGGTGATATGGTTCTTAGTGTTGTGGTTTCGCCACTCGATGGAGGTGGCATGAGTTACGGTCACTCGGTTTAGGTGATCGTAACGAACAATGTGAGATGGTTTACGTCACTCGATGGAGGTGGCATGAGTTACGGTCACTCGGTTTAGGTGATCGTAACGAACAATGTGAGATGGTTTACGTCACTCGATGGAGGTGGCATGAGTTACGGTCACTCGATTTAGGTGGCATGAGTTACGGTCACTCGATTTAGGTGATCGTAACGAACAATGTGTGGTGATTTACGTCACTCGATGGAGGTGGCATGAGTTACGGTCACTCGATTTAGGTGATCGTGACGAACAATGTGTGGTGGTTTACGTCACTCGATGGAGGTGGCATGAGTTACGGTCACTCGATTTAGGTGATCGTAACGAACAATGTGTGATGGGATACTGTATACTGTGTGTTGTACTTTGTTACGTAATAAGACCCTTAACCAAATGTTGGTCAGGATTGGCCGAGCGAAGGCCTTTGGATATTGCAGTTGGTTTTCTTTTTTACAGGAGCATCACACAGGGACGTGTGACTTGTCATGATGGCCGTGTCGGAGTGTAAAGAGGAGCGTCAAGGTTTAACCGCCTTGGGCGTATTCGGGATCAGATGTTGGCAGCACCGTGCGAGCAGTCAAATTTGGCAGAGTGTGGTTTGACATCGGTTGGGAATGCACGAGAAGCTAACAGAGGAAACCGACTTCGCCGCGTTCCTTGGATACATTCACGATGAAAGGGAGCTGATCAGAAGGAAAGCTGAGCAACAACAACCGCCCGCCATCCCTATTCGTTATATAAATTAGCGTGCCAATTATTATAAAAGTCATTTTAAATTAAGAAGAAGAAGAAACAAGAATACAACTATACTCGAGAAACGTTTTTTGCATGGCAATACATATTTATAATAAATTACCAGCTTGTTTTAAAGAAATGAACATAAGAAATTTTAAAAATAATTTATTTAAGTTCCTTTTATCTAAATGCTATTATTCGATCAGTGATTTTTTAAACGAGAAGCCTGATTGGAAATTTTAAATGTAAGTGTTATTGTGCTTTTATTTTATGGTAATTGTTTTGCAATTTGTTGTTATGTGTAAGTTTTAGTATAGTCATTATTTGTACCTTCTCAAATATTTGTGCGTCGGAAACGGCAGAATATTATGGAGCAAAATGTTTTTATGTAATATCTTAATTGTACCATATTCTAACAAATAAATATATCTTATCTTATCTTATCTTATCTTAAAAATAAATCAATTTAGAGTTATGTTTATCAAAATGTTCGAAGTTTTACGAGAAAAGGTAGCGTATAAATGAAAGGAGAGAGTAAATAAAAATAAGCTTACAATTTAAATTTAAAAGGGATAGCCATCAAAGTGGACCAGTTTATTATTTAACATCTGTAAACATTTTAAATACTGTTATAAATTAAACGCTAAGAGTAACTGCAACCGCTTCGTGGAACAGATAGTAATCTTGAAGTTTTATAAGACACGCCATCCATCACGAGTATTGAGGCATATTTATTTTGTTTAAATCTACTTTTACGCATTGTTCTTTTCATATTGACTTGTATTATAAATGTTTATTCTCTCACCTTTATAATAAAGACGTCATCAGTGTTGAAACATCCCACGTCCTGCACTTCTGCAACAAGCAAAACAAAATATAAATACATGAGCCAACATCATGTTTTTTTTTTCGTTAGTAGCGAAGAAAATAGCTGTTTTATTGGCAAAAGTTTGAGGTAATAATAACACAGCTGTTATGGCGGAATAATAAAAATATTTGCTTGAACGTTCAAAGAGGCCGAATTAAAGATTACTTTCTATAGAGACCGATACAATGGCGAGCCCCTAAACAGATGTTTCGATCGAAGGAGATCCATTATAATCTCGTGCAGGTAAAATATCATGCGATGTTTAATCTTCTCGATCCGGTAGGCAACGGTCGCGTGAAAACATGCTTTGTACTTTCGCATAAAGAAGTCTTTTTATTATAAAGTTAATTGAATGACGTGCTAATGAACATCGCCAACTTATAAATATTGTAAACCGCCAAAAAATGTGTTAATTTAGAAAGATTTCACAAGATTAAACCGAAATTAATAACTGACATGTTATTTAATTTGATAAAATATTTAATTTGTCTACAAACAAAGTAATTACGAAGGTTATAATAATGTTAAATAACTACTGAATTGTAGCATTACAATAAAATTACACAGTTAAAATAGCATGGTTCATGTAACTAAAAAATGTCACACATGCAATTCTAGTTCACCATTAAAGGTTCAATTTCAGGTCATAGGTTATCTTAGATCGGACCAACTTTATGGCGTACACACGAAGCAGTTATGGAGTACCACAGGGAGCCATTCTGGGCCCATATAATAAACGTGGGAACCAAACACAATTTCAATAGAAATTTTATACAAACAAAACAATATTTCCTTTTCGATAAAATAATATTGTCTCTAACAAGATAAGATAGTTCAACTTTTACGCTATCGCATCGCAATTCTAAACATTTATTGTTTTGAAATGGTTTCAGCATTAACCCGTTGCAAAATAGGCTCTAATCCTTTTATCTTTCTATTTCGCCATCTTTATTACACTGAAGTTATGTAACTTAGACTTCCTACTATTATCGCTGACACAAAACCAGGTTTCAAATTGTTTGTAAATTATGAAACTACGTCAATTGTACCAAAAGAACTTACTAACGCGTTCGACACATACAACCAGTCTGTTTAGCAATATGACGTCAATCAGTAAGGTAAAGTCCACGTCATAAAACCGTCGTATTTAATGTGACAAGGTTACTGATATGATAAAGGTTGACTTTGATTTGACTCGACGTGTTATTGATAAAGATTTTAATTTTTACTCCAATGTTTACATGCATATTCTAGTCAACAACTTGTTTGAAATGTACTAAATCATTTTCTACTAAATTAACATACTAGTAATGATCGTGAACTCTATATTTCTTTTCTATTCCCTTCCGACTGCATTTATTACTAAGATCAATATCGTTATCATAATCGTATAATGTTATAATGACCTAACGTGTCAACTTAGCTGATTATTTCATCCTCAAGTCATCTATAAACAAGCGGTGACTTCACTCACAGTAAACCATGACACATATGTAAGAACAATACAAAAACATTCAGGCTTCTAAAATAAAATAAAACTCTTTATGGAAACTAATAATTAAAAGTTTATTTCCAATGAAGAAGTACTTTTGTACTCAATTGTAACTTAAAACTAAGATCATGTTAAGATACATAACTCGTATGAAAGCAAATTACCAACCTAACTATAAATTATAATAACTTCGGGTTTGGTCGGTAGTTAAAATAACGGTGAATTCAAAGAGCCGCAAATACCGTACGGAACATAAACCAAGGCTTTGAGCTGCACTGGCGTCTTATTGCCGAATTCGGACATCGTTAAAACAACATAACACGTTAAATAATTGTATTTGCTTACATTAGCATGCACGTCCTCATTACCTAGATAACCTTAGAAGTTTTCTATTCAATGACAACTAATACGATAATTTGTACTAAAACGTGTGGCCAGCCTTGAAAGAATATCATAATACGGCCAAAATTACAAAAACGACATCATCCGTTTCGTGACCACAGTTATTTCCCGTTTTACATTACCGTTATAATGCAAGTCTGTACCAAATTGGCAAACTAGACGCCGTGTAACAACCTAAACGAAACACGAAAAGAAAGAAATACGTAAATGTTTTAATTTATTCTAAGAAACTTAACTATTATCAATTTCAAGGGTAACGACTACGTTATGTAAGCAGAAAGGAATTATAAATGACCCTTCCTATAAAACCTGCTTCTGACGAAACGCAATTCACGTGAAAAACTAAATAAAACTAAGAATAGCTCTGTACCGATACCGGTTGATCCGAAGAGATTCATGCAGTGGAAACATAAAGATTCATGAATTAGTACCGCTCATAGTTCTGAGAAGTTTTTAACGTGTCACAGTTGAATGGCACGAACAATCAGAGGTGTTGGTCAATGACAGATGTCCCCGAGGTGAAAGCAGACAACTTTGCAAATAATACGCGTGTGGGTGGCACTTGCAAAATATAGCATTCATTCAGACATAGATAAAATTATTACGAGCATACTTATTAGATTTCACTTAACCATTACAATAAGAATGACATTGATAATAATGGAATAATTATACCGCTCATAACAATGATTCTCTAATCTAGGTTTGGAAGCTAGTCGATTAGATTGTTAGACTAAGTAACAATAATAGGAACATATCACGTTGTAATGCAAATTTTAATGCATTGTTTGATCAATATAAGAATATGCAAATTGTGTTCATTTACAAAATTCGAATTGACGAATCACAATATGACGTTAGGTTGGTAAAACTACATATTGGTTAGGTTAAAACTGCGTAATGAACAAAAACGAGAACGTTCATATAAAATTTATTGTTTCAACACAAAGCAGATAGCCCATTATTATAGCTCAACACATGGTAAAAAAGTTTATATTTATTATTCATTAGCTACTTGATCAGGAATTTACAAACAAGATTAATCTTATTAACATCAATATGGTTTTTAGCACCTAGCAGAAAATCACTTCGCAGAACGTACTAAGAGCGGAACGAATCGATACTTGAACAAAAACTAGCCTAGAATTTTACTTATTAAGTTCCTTAGAATTCTCAGGGGGGACGTGAGTTGCGCAAAATTAGACACATTTGCGGTTGTCTGTAGCTATGCATTAGTGCGTAAATTGCACTAGAGTACGTGTAATCCCATCGCCTGCTCATTAGCTCGCAACTGGCTGCAGGCCGCCGTGGGAATCGCTGCTAACTCAATTCATCTGACGATGACTCTAACCGTCCTCTGAAACGGTTCATTTATAAGGTTACAGAAAAACTTTACTCAGTTAATTTACTTTCTCAAGGATCACTCCTGTCGGCTACTGTTGCTTTTAGTTTAGCTTCAGAATATATTTTAAGGACCGAATCCGAATAGTTTACGTATTTGCTTTTAACCTTTACGAGTTGTTCTCCCCTTTTGACTATTAATAGAGTCATTCTGTCTTGATCTAACACTGTCAACTTTTCAACAAGAAATGTTTATTTAAAATAATCTAAAACGATTTTCGGCGTAGATAACGTATTCGCAAAAATTTGAATATAATATTTAAAGCTTAGAATACCGAGGAATAACGGTCTATAGATAGCAGATATCAAAGTAAATGTGAGTTAGTAACTAATGGAGAGATGATAAAGATGTTTGCCCATACAAGGTCGGAGGGGTGACATGGCCACTCTGTTGACATACTAAACACAAACAAAATATCGTGCGGAATAAGACCTTAAGTCACGAATAAATAATGCTAGTACCCGCGGTGGTATCACGGTTGGGAAATGTAAAAACTTATCAGATACTGGGCATGTTGCAAATTGCAAGTTTACCCCTCGATATTTTTTCTTATAATCTAGAAATAAACACGTTACGGGCGCACGTGGTTTGTGATATCACTAGTTGATATCTATTAGAACTGAGCACTTATTTAAAATGTGTTCGGAAAAAAAGCAACTCTGATTAAATGTGTCTATTTAATCAGAATTGCTTTTTTTCCAACGTCTCCGACAACCTTGTCGGTAAATCTACTTATTATGAAAATAGCATAATAAATTACTCTTAGATATGTAGACTTATCTCTTTTGATAAATAAATTTATTCCAGGATGTAGAAACACTTAAGTATATGATTATCCACGTTATGTTTTCAATATTTAATTATCAAATAGATTCTTAAACGCAGTTATGTTGGCAAAAAATTACGTCGATAACATTAATTTCCTGTTCGAGAAAAAAGTGGTTCTAAAAAACCAATGACAAATTTTGAGGTAATTTTAAACGAACAAATAAAAATATCTTGGCAGCTTAGGTCATTTTCACAGAATCGCTGCATCAAAATGAGGGGCGTTGTTGTAAGTGTGATGACATCTGATTCACTTTTGTTTCAGATGACAATCACTTACGTAGGTACCCGTTTGACCTGTCCTCGTAATCTATATAATTATATGAACTAAATTTTACAAATATTTATGTAAATCTGTCAACGAATTTGTATTAATTTCTCATAGCATTTGCCCACAAACGCTGTACAGTACGGATCATGACATCATCTATGTTAATGAGGCTGCCATGGATCACTTTCGATTATATAACGTGGGCCGCGTCATTGACACTCGCATATATTTCAAAGTTACTGCATCCTGTTATAATTTTGACATTATTTGTCATGGTTTTAATCTTAAATCTATTTTGGGATAGACATTTAGAATTGATCCAAAAATATTTTAAAGAATCGATTCTACATTCTCCAGTTGATATTGTCTCAAATATTTTCGTAATAACGGACTCTAATGAGTCGTAATCTCGCAAACTCTGAATAATTGTGGACAAACACGCGGACAAAAAAGGGTCGTAGGTAAGGGAGAGGGGCGGGGGCCACAAAAGGGACCTCAGTGTCGGAGGTCTTGTAAACAAAATGTAAAGGAAACGGTTTTTTGTCAGGGATTCGGCATCGGGCGTCGGCGAGTCCAGCGCAGGTAGGAATTCAAAAATTTCTCTAGTTGTGCTCGGTTATACCGATATTATCTTGGTTACTTATGAGTACAAACGTTGCTATCTCCGAGCCGACTGTTTGCACAAATATGGACGACCTTCCCGCTTGCATACGTGACTGTATTACGTTTCACATAAAACTGTATTACCTCTTACCTCTAGCCACTTTTTTCTGCGTTATCTAGAAACCATCGTTCCTTAAGTACTGACTCGGTTTTTGTTAGTCAGGAATCCGGAACACTATCTCGCCATTTTAAGAGCTACGTGCAGCTCCAAGATTTAATCTAAGTTCAGGATCTTTTATATGTATAACTGTAAATAGCAAGCATACCTTTGTAAATAGGACATACAATTACACAAATGAGAAGATTCGAATATTTCAAATCAAATTGCTTTCTAGGTTTAAATCAACTTTGCCTGGAAGCTATTTGATTTGATTAACATTTGCGTGAAATTATAGACTGTGAGATTACATCAAATCAGATATACTATCTGATGCAATATTCATGTGGTTTCAGAGTTACCAAACAGCTTAGTTGGATAGATATCTACCATCTGGCCATCTAAATTGTGACTAGTTGTCCTTGGCTGGAGGTCAGCGGACAACGAAATTCACAGTAAGCTAGTCCCCTACAAAAGCGGGTGTCACACGGCAATAATGTCATGTACTTGGTGCCAGACCTTGAATACGTTAAGGACCAGACAGGTCAACTGAATTCATGTGTGTACCTCTTTAATATTTATAGTATTTCAAACACCTTTTTTCGGGTCGTGTTAAAATTTCAACTTGAGCGTGTTTTGTTTTATGTTCCTTTTTGCTCCTCTCTTGTCTACGTCATAAAACATGACTCTAATAAATTCATTAGACTGACATTTCTAGTCTTCAATATTTCTTATTTTAGTTTTAGCTGAGCTTATAGACCTGTAACCCTAGTTGCGATAATGTCGCATATGATATGCAGCATGCCAGTAACCTTTAAACAATTTACGACTTAGGTAGACTTGCTAGGTAATTCGAAACTCGCTAAGCATTCGTACATAATAAATAATTTCCAACTCCAAAGATCATAGTGTCATGCGTTGCATGGCTGCCATTGTTTTCAACTAACACTTTCATCTTTTCCACATGTTATATCCGTTGGTAATGTTTAACTGCCTGATGCTTAACCATTTCTCAACCGTCATTCGTATTAAGTTTTCTTGGTTCTTTAAATATCGTCATTGGAATATGACATGTAATTTTGTTGTTACTGTATTAGTTCCAATGCTATGTCAGGATATATTTAGTGCATCAAGAACTTCTATGGGATCGTCTTCATGCAGGAAGCCGGACATTTATATACCTACTTTAAATAAATCAATACATTAATCATCCGTCCGTATTCTGCGACATACTCTGCCTGCACATAACAATTAGATGAAGCCATATTTATATTGGAACAATTGACTGCGTACGACTGTACAATTATGCCAATCACGAAATGGATCGCCGATGCATTACAATGCAAAACAATGCTGTGTACGTTCGCACAATCTAATCAGATGCATGTCAAATTATTTTGAAGCATCCTATAACAGGCGGAAGTCATGTTTACCAAAACATTGTTACGTATTACGTTGGGCTTGTCAGCGGGACCTTAATTGTCAAATGACACACCTGTTTAATAGAAATTATAATGACAGGACTCGTCCTACTGACATAATTTTCAGTCAATGCCAATTGCTGGCAGTAAAGATAAAATTACATGTGTCGGTGCACCTATGTTTAACGTCTCCAGTGGTTATATCACCAGTGAAATTCAAAGAAAAAAGCGGCTCTTCGTGTAAGCAAGACTAGTAACTGGTATTGCCGCATAAAATCAATCCTGCTTCTAGTAAAACACAGTGTAGTACTAGGTGGTACTAGTCAGCTTAGGACACGTTTCCGTATCGAATAGAACACGTTTCGCTAAAGTTTTGTTCAGGTCTTTGAACTTTAAGGCCGCGCACATACTGACGAACTGCTTTAAGCAGTCGGTTTCGACTGCAAGTTGTGACTGCATGGATATGTATAGACTGCTATGGTTTCATGCTCTTGGACTGATAGAAACATTGTGAATGCATCGAGTCAGCAACAAACCGAAAAAGCAACCGGGAGGGAAGTACAAGGACGCGCAACAGCAGTGGATAACTCAATGTAAGTAGTTACCTTGATCACTGACTAACAGCACACGAGCAGTTTGTGTACAAACAGCCTAAGCCTGGGACCTACACGACACCAACCCATACAAGATAATCTGACATCACATTTGTAACGTTTGACTAAGAACATCTATTAATACCCGGTTTATTATCTTCCGTATTCCGGAGTTTCTCATTCGAGGAGATTATGTTTACAAAGCGAAGACAAATTTGGATGGATTTGTCCCACTTTCTGGCTCACCGATAAACAATGTTTAAAGTTTACGATGAAAGTAATAAAACCGCTGAAAAACGCGGTCTGTTTGGGTTAAGTGATCTAGTGAAGGTATAGTGGTATTATGGGTTGGGTAGCCACAAACTGTCGGCTAATGAGCGACATACATAAGGTGGAAGTAATGGTGCGGACCGCTTTCTGTCGCGGTCCTTTTCAACTGCCTAATTAGTTGAAGAGAACGCGTTTTTGCTGATAGCTGATCTCCAAGAATGTGTACAAAGTTTGCGACTGTACATTGATGGATTTACGTTAAAGAAGGTATAAATCGTGGTGGATGTTAAGCGTCACTTCACGCTTTATTAATGTGCAATGTACTTATATGAATAACGGCTTCCTTCTATGTCAAGTCAAGCCTGCAAGTTTCAATCAAACAAAAAATACCACTAAGATTATTTTAAGGTATATGTAAAAAGCCTTATTTTTTTTCAATAATACAGTCACAAAAAACGTACTTTAAATGCACTCTAACTTTGCAGCTAGATAATACTTTAAGGCACGTGAGCGTTTCATATCGATTTACTACGAATCGATTAAGAACATCCAAACATACATGAAACATTAATTCGATATCTCTGACATACAGTTATATGACTCTTCGTATAAAACGCACACCATGTGAATACGGGTGTCTTCGCATAATAATCACTTAGTAACAAGGTAACGTGTAATTTGAGCAATTACAGTACATGATATTATTATTACGAAATCAACAAGTCTGTAATTATAATAGATTTTTTTAGACGTATTATTGTTATTACTGACTCAGATCGGCTCAATTCCTGCTATAGAATTTAATAGGCCGAGCTATTTATTTTTTACAAAAAGCGGCTTGAATATTTGTGTCGTAATTAAAAAATATTGGGTTTTTGACCCAAGAATCTATGTAGGAAGGATACAGATATTACATAAGAACTTTTTATTAAATTAATTTTAACAATGTATTTTTTAATTGTTTCAATTTATTATCGGAACCGCAGGCCATACAACTTTTATGTTTTACAGTAGAGTTACTTTCAATGTCAAAGTGTAACCACTGCCATTCGTGCAAAGTTACTAGGGACAAAAAACAAAAGTTCCACATCTTTTGCAAGGATATTGTTTTGTGTGGTTTCTACATCAACTTAGTCCGTCTCACGAACAGTAGTTTCAAAACTTTTGAAGGAATATTAATCTCTTTCTCCTGTAGAATAGATAACAATAGAAACCAAAACTATTTGTACAAAAAACAAAATGTAGTGCTTGACAAGTTTTATATTAAGAGTGCGAGTTTTATATTAATGAGTTTAGCAATTGTGTGTGTAGTATTAATTTACCGAAAACTGGTACAAAACATTTACGAACTAAATTGAACATTCATGACAGATGTCAGTCATAGGCAATGACTCCACAAGTCACATCGTGGCTTACATTGCGCCCATCACATTTCCACATTTAAATCCTAGCACCACGCTTCCCCGTAAGTAAATGGCGGGGCCAACACTAAACGTCTCGATATCTAATCGAATGACCGCACTTTAATCGATTCTATGTTTATTGCAATTTCCAATTCGATTCTTGATATTGGAAAGCGAGAATCGGTTTGATTGGAGAGCGGTTGCGTGGGTGGACCTGTATAGTGTATTGTCGTGCTCAAGTTCTAGGGCTTAGATATACAGAGTGTTGTCATCGAACACTAGCATATATATACAGAGTGTTCTTCAACACGAAAAAATTAACGACTGAAATGAAGAAATTCAAAGCACCGTTAATTTCAAATTAAAATAATATTTTGAGACTCGTGTACAGAAATACTACGCTAATGCATATTATCTGTCCTAATAAATATGCTCCCTTGAATATGTGACTGTAATAAAGATAAGTAGATAACTATCGATAATTATTGATAAAACTACGATGCCCTAATATTTGTTCATGCATTACGTTCTGATATTATCCAAATAAAGCAAATTGGGTTTATATAGGCGTAAATAGCATATATGTCTTTGTACGTTCTTTTACATGAATCAGTACCGGTCACCCACGCGCTGTAGGCGTTATGTCGCTTGCAGGATGTTAGGGCCCTTCGTATAGATTTTACTGTCCTGAGCCAAAGCACTAGGCATTATTTACGACGCCCTACGCCTTCAAATTGCGGTATAAACCGGTTGATATCCTTTGAACTACACTTCAATTGCATGCGAAAATAGTACGTCTCTAAAGTGTACGATTCTCATATTTTTTTGAACTTTTTGAAGGCTAACAATAAATAAAATTGGTGTAATCGCGTTTAAAACTTGACCTATATCCAACAATTCTTATGTTAAATAAATTGATTAATTAAATTAATAAAAAGGCCAAAATAAACCCAAATACACCTTCATTCACTGCTTCATAAATTGGAAACCGAACAACAACTTTCCGGCAGTAGTATTTTTGTAACTTCATAATTACTTAATTAAAGCCTTGCCGTCTTAATGTCGCAGGCCTAATTATGACACTCAATCGAATCGACACAAGAACGCGCACTTGTCAGCAACCTGTTATTGACAGATTTTCTTGCAACAAATCAATGTTACAAGTACTGCGTAAGTCGTAGTCGTACATTAATTGCGATAAACTAGTTGGCTGGTCGTCAGTGTCAATAGCTAGACTAGTCAGTGAGTAAGTGACAAGTCGGTGTAGAGCGAAGCAGTGATCGTCTTGACGCTGACTGACAACACCCACTTGAGTTAAGCGCCGATGCCTTGTGGACAGATTTAAGACTATTTAGCTACTTGGCCGTTTTTTAAACGTCTCATTAGCACGGAAAAAGTTTACCAGTTTCAAAGAAAATGGCCTGTAGTGGTAGGTACGGTACTGGCCGATAATTTATTTTATTATTTAATTTTGAAATTAAATAATAAAATAAATTATCGGAAAAAGTAGCTTTTATTAAATTGTTAAACTTTCAACTACAAATCTCAGAATCCATGGGATATACTTCAGCCATCGACACCATTATCCGTACTAATGCAGTCATTAGAAAAGCGGTAATTTCAACACTTACGAGGCACTACAATCATTAAGTAACTCCTAATAGTAGTAAATGACCTCCCTGGCTGCAGAGTTAAACGGTTCAAACCGATCAACGGCAATGATCGAACACGATCGCCTTCAGCGAGTATCAAGATCAAGAACTGAACTTATGTAAGGAGAATAAACAAACAGAAATAGCACCAGTTCGCTATACCACGTTATAAGTGGTTATACCTAGCTATACGAACTTCTTTCAACGCTACGCTTGTGCGTATTGTTTACCCATGTGCCGAATTGTTATTTAACAGAATTTAAACAGCAAGGTTAAGATGATTAACCATTACCGGGAAGGGAAGCTAATATTTCTATAAGCTCCAATGTTTACAGAGGTGATCGTACGCGCACGCGTGCTGAAAATAATCCTTGACAGTAACCCAAAATTGGCGGGAAGCGTGAAGTCTAGGCTAATTCTAGAGTCAATGGAACGAAGCAATTAACTTTGATATACTGTACCCAACATTATTTGTATAAGAAACCATTCGGAACGTGTTTACAAAGAATAGTGTGTGATAGATATATTGTATGGCAAATACAAACATAATTTAAAAACAAATACATATTTCTCATCTAGATGTGTACTGAAGACAATCATATAGAATAAATATTTAATATTTATATTACTCACGGGATTTCTCCTCAATGTTATTGATAATGTATGATCCGTGCGCACATATTATTATATGTTATACTTATAAGAAAAAATAAATAAAGATTCCCTTAATTTATGTCCTATTCATTATTTTTATACCCACTTCACTTAGTCTTCTTCACACAAAAAAGCTCCCCAAGCCAATGGCATAAACATCCAATTTTATTTTATGGCCAAACATTAGACGACACAAATCAATAAATAAATAAAACATGGCAGTAAAACTAATGACTGACACCCCTGAGGGCAACCCTTCCCGGAATAGAATTGTATCGTAAATGTTAAGGATGAATCTATGTCACCAAATGGCTCGTTAACTATCGAATTGAGTATGTCGAAACGGCAATGGATTAGGCCCGCATTTAGTTAATTTTAATTAACTGTTAGCTATTGAGTAACAGCAAAATTTTGTGTAACGGATGGATCGCTTGTTATCCAATGAAGAACAGTCAATTTTAAATTTGCAATGAACGAATCGTTTTCCCCTTTGTGATCTGAAAATAGCAAATCTATTGTTAGAAATACATTTTCCTAGAACCTAAGTCCCTTCCAATAATATCCTTGATATTAAAGGAAATATATTTCGCTATATTTGTGCTGTTTGATCCCCGACCCGCCTACTCGTCTACAAGACTACTTCGGCGGACCATATTGGGAGAATCAACGTTCTAAGCGTGTTTGTCTACTTGAAGCGCATACTTTAGCTATCTTTCCTTATATACGCATGTTTCTGAAGATATTATGTAACGGCTCAAACAGAAATTCCTAAAAACTCTTCTGAATAAAAAAAGAGAATTTTGATAAAAGAAAAAGTGTTTCAATAAAAGTAAGAACAAAACCGCTTGTTTTCTTTCTTTATTGACATAAACAAAAATCAATACATCGCTCTGCCTGCCTGATTAATGCCATCACAACCACGACAGATTGATCTCATCGGTTGACAATATTTATCTAACGAGCCTACCAATTACTGCGCATGTGTCATACTTGAGATACTCGTATCACTGTATTAAAACCTTTTTTGTTAGTTCTGACTGCATTACTCAAATACTTTTCTATCATTCTTGAAATAGATTATATCTTTAAGTAAACCTCCTTTCTGACGATTTCTAGTTGTAATTTGCTTTTCGTTTTGTTTGTAAGTGTATTGTGTAGTATTATAATAAAAAAAACAAATGAAATAAATGTACAGCAGCTGTTTGCACAACTGTCCGCATTCAGCAGGTGCAAATATCTCAAAATATGTTAATTAAAAAAGGTGTCGAACAAGACCCGTGGCTTCATTATCCAATCTTTAAAACAAGGCAATAAAAATACACGAATGCTTAAATACTTAATCCAATAATTCACGTCACAATTCGCATTAACAGCTATTTCTCAAAGTTTAAAATAAATAGTTCTTATAACGAACAGGGCGACGATTCCAACTGGTTTTGGACAAGTAAAACTAGTCAAGTCTGGGCGCCTTTTACGATACGGAAGAGTTTCTTCCCTACTTGGCAGCGACTGGGATATATAGAAGCTAGAAACAGGTCCCCAGGAACGATAATAGTGTAGTAATAAGCTAAAATAGCTGTGTGCGTGCTGCCAGCTCGACATTAGGGGGTCCACATACAGTTGTGGGCAACCGTTTATGATGAATACTTCGCTTGCAACCAGTTATTTTCTATTATTGAGGGTTATACCTTGGTAGTGAAGTTTGTTGTGATGATGGGTGTATTACGGAGAAAAGTTCGATTAGTTGTGCATTTTAAAATCTATTAGATATGCAAAACCCGCTTAATTAAATACATATTGTCGTACATAGCGATTTAATTTCAAAGAATTCTTGCGATAATTTTAAGGGCTCTGAAATGTTATTTCTGTTTACATTACGTTTCTAAGCAAGTTACCTACAACATAATTTAAGTTGAAACCAGAATCACTTACACGGTAATTGCATGCAGTCACTGCAAATGGAATTATCATACGTTCTTGTCTTAACCTACGACCCTTTTCGCTAATAACGCTATAAATTACTTCCTTACAGATCTAAAATGCTGACTTAAGTCTAGACTGTAACACGGAAAATTGATAGCAAATTAACTCATTTTACATTGACACTTCAAAGACTTCCAACAATCACGCTTACAATAGAACAATTTAAAACTGAATGGAAATAATTTACCCACTTATGAAGGTTGTAGTGTCTATTTATACCCCGAAATAATTACTACCTTATATTTTTAATGTAGAATTAGTAGTAAAAAATATAACACGAGTACTAATTAATGTCAAGTATAGTTATGCAAAAACAAACGCGAATCACGTGTCCCATCGACTTTGATCTAACACTATCAACGGTCATAAAGTTGACGGATGTCTCATATTACCTCTTAATTACTATTTTCCTATTACAAACAAGCATGCCGCGGCGGACAGCCAAACGGAAATATAGACTTAATCACCTACAAAATAGAAGCTATAATATCATGCAGCTTTCTAAGAAACGCATAAATCAATCGATGACAGTTCAAATAAATTGCAGATAATAATACACTTTAAAGTAGAATTTATCCAGTAGTATAAGCTAAATATTTGTTCTAGTAGTAGCAGCTAATGAGTTCAATAAAATTAATAAATGGTATTTTAAACATATGGTATAGTTACCGACTGAGTGGACCGGCGGCGTCTGGTACTGAAGTGGACTTTGTTTAATGTTTTTTCTCAACACGACTGTCTATATTAAACTGTCAAAGAATTCTTTGTCAGAAACCCTGGGAAAGTACGAGTATATGAAACACTAGATAAGTAATTCTAGCTATGTTTTGAGTCAACCGAATAACATGTGTATGCTCAAGAAATGTGTGATTTGTAGATACAAAATCAATATTTGTTACCTAAAGATACTGTTATCTTTGCGATAAGTGATGTCAGAGCCGCATAGCGTGTCCTGAAGATCATTTTGGCGCATTTAAATAAGCATGGAATTGCATAATGATGACAAAGAGATAACTTGCATTTACATTATAATATCAGTGGACTAAATGATAACTACTGTAAATAGACAATTTATTCCTTGATACCTAATTAAAATACCGGTTCATTTTGAATATTTGACGCAAATTTTAGCGTTTCTATGCCAGCCTGGTTTTGGAACCGGAACGTATTCGCTTATACAGTTAAGTTCCCACGTCTAGCGATTTAACGAATTATATTTATTGCTCAATTTATACGCTAAAATATCAATTAATTCATCAAGCCAAGCTGTTTAATTAACTTGGTGAATGTTTTGAGGAGTTGTTAGTTTTCGCTAAAGTTAGGTATAATGTGCGATGATAAGGCTTCTAATCAGAACTGTCAACAACGTCGCTATCTCTTGTACATTTATCATTTTATTAATTAGTATGAACTTCATGAATATACATCAATAATGGAATCAATTACAAGTTGTCAAAGGTGCACAGTAGCTCCGTTTATCGCGAAACGTGATTTGTGATACGCGGAATGATAAACTCAAGATTGAACTTACTAGAATTAAATTAATAAGTTATTGGTGAGTCAGAAAAGGTACTTGAAAGAAAGGATGTAGGTACGATGATTATTATATAATCTACTACTATACTATCTATGTGAGGTAGAGGATCTTAAAGTCGCTTATCAGGAGTATTCTGGAGAATATTGGGAAAACATACAAATTAAAAAAGGTTTACGTAACAGTTAGTTGTACAGTAGTTATTTTATAAAATGCATATATTTGCAGAAGCATAAAACATCATTGAATACGTTGCAGACAGACCTGTTAACAATCAGCTTTGAAGCAATTTACTAAATCTTTCAACAGTAAAAACAAACGAAAGTGCATCGCTTGCCAACATCTTGCCAATAATCGAGTCTGCATTAATCGATAATGACTAATCGACTGAAAATCGAGAAACCAAACCTTGCCTATTGACAGGCACTTGATTGAGTTATTCCCGTCAACAAAGTCAACAGTCACTGCATACAAAACTTGTAATAATGAACTTGTGACGTAAGCACTTACCAATTTCAAATTTTGTTTCACATTCCTTGCTCTTTTAGTGCCTGACGTACAGTAATGACGTTCCAAAAATATAGCAATGGACTATGAAATGAAACTGTGCTTAAAATACTGTAATTTGCAGTTGGTAACCAAACTTCTTGGTATGGAGTGGTGGGAAAATCAAATATCGATTTGGGCGCAGAGATAAGAATTTTGAAGATTATCTGTCATTGAATGGGACCTTTAGGTTATTCAATTAAATTTCTGTTGAATGATTGAACAGAATCAAGGACTTTTCCAGAAAATGAAGTTGAGTGCCCTTGAAATATGTATTTGAATAGTTATGTCAGGCGATTGAAAACGGTTCTAAGAATATCGGATTTTATATCATTTTGATAACCAAGCGATAACACTTTTATAGATAAGTCTTAAACAGTTATAATTTTAATATTAGAACAGGTTTTCTTAAGTGAATTTGTTATGAAGCAGGTCCCATGCAGATGATTCAATAAGTGAAATCAAACAATAAACATTGTACTGCAGCAGTACTTAAACTGAACTTAACAAACAATAGATTTATTCCTTTGTTTTGTGTCTTGGCGAGATGCGCTGGCGCAACAACCAAGCTGCTTTGTTAAACTATCAACTTAATATCAGGGGTGACCAACTCACTGAAAAAGATCGACTTTACATAGTAAGAATAGTCTTCTAACTTGAGTACCATACACAAATACGTCTAGAAAATTCATTACAATATTTGTATTGCTGTTATTGACCGACCCACATAATTATGTTGTGTTTGAGATCGAACGGTTGACCACCTCTGCTTCACAATAATGCTACTTACTCGGTTCCACAATACCCTTCTGACAATTACAATGGCTTCTGCGTCGCCCAATCACATAATGGTCTATGACCCATTAAGCCGGCGCACCTTGACTAGAGATGTCCTATTTACGCACCTTAGTGAATGGGACCATACAAGCCCAGTCACGCGTACAGTACCACACTAATTTAACCGTCAAATCGCTTCTGTGCCTGATACATTTAAATTTAGAACGTCATTTTTAATACTGGCAGGTTACTAAAATGGAAATAGAATACGTTGTTCGGTAATTTTAAAATTAGATAATTATTTGTTAACATAACTAGCTGTTGAGTTGTTTGTTTGTCTATACCATTATGTAATTTTAGTTTTTAAGCTTCCAAGGTCTGCTAATAGAGCCTAATTTTGACAAGAAGAATTACTTCTACCTGTCCTACGATTATCACGTCAACTTATATAAAATTATTACTTAGCAGTTTTTCAGAATCCTGTAACTAGGAAAGGAACGTGACCTAAGAAATAGGTATAATTTATTATTTATGAGACTTTTTCCGATGTTGAAGGTGATAGATGTATTAAAGAGGTAAATAAAATATTTCGTAAGTACATATTATGCCTTTATTACCACTGACACGTTGAAGACCAAACAACAGATAAAGATTTCTCACGTGATAAAGCCAACGCTAACATACCTGTACTTACGTTTAAAACATTCATAGGAGTACTACAAGCACTTACAAACAATACTCATAACAGTGAAGGTAGTAAACTCGATGACATCACGAACGATCGAGCGAGGACTGAAACAATGGATGCTAGGACCCATTGATAGGTTAACACGATTCGACACGAGTCAATCCGATTACGAAATTAAACATTACCGTACATTACACACAGCTGTATCCACTAATTATAGCATCCAAGTAGGTGAGAGAACGGAGTTTCTATTTTAACACAGGAAATAGCAAAATTCTTTCGACCTTGACACTTGTTTTTAAATAAATTTAATAATAAATTTTGATTATTCTGACTTAGTTTGCATTTTTAATTCAGTGTGTTGATCGCTTTCTCATGTAGAGATGAGACATAAAATAATTTGATACGCGAAACTTGAAACTTAATAATTGATGGAATCTATGACTTTGCGAAATTATTATACAGTCGTTGCCTACTTATTTCCAACAATAAATCTTAAGCCGTTAGATTTACTAGTTGCAATAAAATTATTAAATTATGTTTTCATACTAGGAATTCTCATCAAATTGATTCTGCCAAAGGAACACAAAATTAACTAGAAATGTTAATAATTAAAGTGACAATCTAACGTGTTAGATAAATATTTGATACACGCACACATCTCGTGTATGACATGAACTCATGATAAGTTGATAAAACTAAGAATATCAATCTGTACCTACTAAAAGTATCCTACTTCAACGGTATGGAAGACAAGCGTTATAATATTGCAAGATAATATTTTATTAGACTAGTAAGTTATAGCACATTATTAAATAGGTTTACAGTCCAATACGCTGTTGTGGCCACTGGGGACGTCAGATAACAATACCGGTACATACTCAAGCCTCAATACTAGCCTATACACAAGTGGATTTATGACTGAGCAGAGGGACAGACAATATATTAACAACCAGTATCTCAAACAATATCTGATCTACTTTAAACACTGCAGCTCACAGATTGCGATCTACAATACCTGGCATTATTCATCGGATGAAGACCTAATGACACCATTTTTTTGCACAGCGCATGCTCAAGTGTTGATACAAATTCGCGAGCCAAATTATATCAAACTGGGGGGTGAAAGTAGGCGTGCTTTCACTGCATTCAGCGTTCAGATAAAATATCTTTTGGCTCGTGACATTTTACAGTAAGTTACGGTTACAGATACGGTCACTTTACGTAAAACTCATAAATGGTGTTTTAAATCATACAGCATGTTAAATTCTGTTGTGATAAAGTATACAGTCAACTAGCAATAAATTATCATTTGTAATGTAACGGTGCATGCATTAGAAAAGGTGTTTGGTCTACATCGAGTATAAATCGACAATGACAGAATTAAACGGCTCACATTAGTAATCGTCAACCGTCGCGATAAAATATGATCGATGTCACAGAAGTACTCGCTGTGGCTTCGTCCAAAGATGTTTATTATTACTATTGGAATATAAAACACGATTCAAATCCTGCTAAATGTAAACCAAACTGGGTTCACAGTCGCACAATCGTGACGGCTGGCATCGGTAATAGATAAATAAATTACTGGTCACGAGTATGCAGTCATATTCACTAGGTAATTCCATGATAGTAAATAAAATTTGGAATGACCTTCACGAGGTGTATTTGAACTCTGAATTAGACCTTATGCAAAATCATCAGTCGCCAATTTGCATAGTTTGTAAATGTAAATAGCTACCATAGATAATTTTAAACTGACAGCTATGAAATGCATATTTAAAAATGAACTATAACCTGAATTTGATGTCTATGTATTTATCAAAATGCCTGTCAATCATTTTTATCTCAGAACACATATTCGTAAATTAAAAGTTAAAATAAAGGGCGTTGATAATGACCATTTATCAAGAACAACATCCGATGATGATAAAGATGAAGTAACGTTTGACCTAGAGGCGTCCATATATCACAAACTGTTTCTAAATCAAATGTTTACGACGAAGCATGACAAGACGGCTACAGTTTACCATCCGGCCATTATCAAGGCATCGGCGAGTGGAAAGCAATGGCACTCACTTACAGCCAGATACGAAACTTCGTGCATTACCTTATACGGCTAATTCGAAAATGTTCAGTTTGATACGGTTAAGTGAAAACACATTTTTGTTCAGCCTCAGTTCCTAACTGCAAGTGAATTTAGAGCTACTTACGACGAATCTGGAGATTAGAGCTCGCCGTTGCTTGTAAAGGCAGATTTTATGCCAAGAAAACGGTCGTAAGCCAGGAATTTGTCCAACAATTTGTAAACGACATCTCGTCGCATCAACAAGCTGTCCGCAAATGGTGTAACATTTTTCACAGAATAAGAGCCGTCATTTAATGAATTTGTAAGCTTATGTTGCGCTATTTCCTTATTCTTTTGCAACATCATGAAAATTGGGTTACAGATCAAAATAAATTTTGTAATCAATTTTTGAAGTGGTATACAAATATTGATGAAGGCAAATGTACAATGGTTAGATATTTTTTTCATGAACATAAAAAACAGCGTATCGGCAAACATAATCATAGCCAAGAATCATCGCCTAGTCTGCAATCATGGCAATTCAAAATTTTATTACCGGTAATTTGACTTTCCGTTCCAAACCGACGATTGTAAATATTTTTTATTATAAACTACTTACAAAGATTTGCTACAATATTTTGATAGACCAACACCTTATGAGCAAATAAGAGGATTTTTCGTAAAAACTAATTTGTTCCAAACGGGTGAACAATTTGTACCGCTACCAGTCAACAAGCCGAAGCGACATTCACTAAACATTCACCTAGATATGGATGTAATGAATGCGTCATTTTCCTCAAAAGGCCTTGTCTGATAACATTCGTGTGATGGACTGCGTCCTGCACTCATACATATGTGCGTGAGATAAATGTAGTCCGCACAGCTTGTACAACGCAACAATTACGGCTCTTGGTAACATAACAGCTGAACTTCGATACGACGACATGGAGAATTCTAGAGAAACTCCAGATGTTTAACATAAAGGTTTTAAGTTAATGTCTCATTTGTCGGATTATGTTGAATATTTCAAATGTCAGCTGGAACTCTCGTTATTCATTTGTTTTAAAGTGTCAACATTTTGGAAGCTTACATCACGCGTCAAATGCGAGATTCTATTTTTGAACTAAAATCGTGTTGTTCATTTAAAGTTGCCTATTATGTACAGGCATTAAATTCAAACTAGGTAGGTGATTCATTGTAAGCATATCAAGCAAGTCATGAGTACCTTTGAACCTAGGTGTCACGTTCAGCGGTGCAGCTACAATTATATCGCTGTCAACATGTTTCTCCATTAAATTATGTTGTGTTTCTGAGGTTTAATGTCAAACATGCTTTCACTAGATGATTGGTCCTCTAATAGTCCACACTCCCTCACTTGAGAGTGATGTTTAAAGTTGCATAACTCAAGCGCATTTTTTACTAAACTGTCGCATTGATAGCTTGCTTTTTCTTTTTCTGATTTCGAAAATATTGTTACCAGGATTTAGTTTTCTCCGCATATTGTTTAGTTTCCAAGGCACTTATCACATCATCCAAGTAAATGCAAGTTTTGCAAAATCGTGTAACATGACAACCGTTTAACGTCATCTGGGCATCAGCTGGATACAGTCTCACAACGGAAAGCGATGAAAAAAAGGTAGACTCTAGTGACGTCAAGACCACACAAAAAGACCTAATACACAATTTAAATAAGGAAGTACATTAGAGTAGTGCAGTGCCAGTCGGAAGGTTAATCGTAATCGATACTAATCACATCACTATTACGATGATAGCGTAAAGGTGCGCGCGCGCAGATGCCAGCGGCACAGAACACCGTGCAATCAACAGTTTATGCAAATTTAAATCTTTATTTGGCTTATAAATGCGAAAGTATTGCCTTGTGTTCCAGGATTACTTTACCATTATATATTGCCATTTATACTTTTTTATTAAAAATTTAATGGAGGTTTTTATCTACTTAATTGATTTTTTTACATTTTATTTTTGTTTACCATATAAACAATTGTTTCTTGGTTAATTAACTTTAACAAAAAAACTAACGACTATTTAAAATTCATTAGATGAGAAATAAACATGTACAAATAATGTTATCATTTACCTAGGTAGGTAAATGATTAGACCTACCTACATGCATATTATCCATCTTATGTAGTGATGTAGCTGAGAAAGGATCTAAGAAAATAAATAGATAGGCCGACTTCTATTACTTTTTCTATAAGGAACTCCAAAGCCAGCCTTTTTTTTATTGACTCCTTGGTTTTTATGTATTTTCAAGATGACTGCCTGTGAGGTTGATAGGTAGCTACTAAATCTTTAAGGCTAATTTTGCTTCTAAAATAGAGACCAAAATTTCGCTGAAATATTCGAGATTTACAAACACAGTTATATTTATTAAGATTACCTAGAATTTCAGATACAGTTAACTAGTAGGAGAAGGTACATGAACTCAACGCAAGGAAATCGTTAAATGCAATCATAAAACGTATAGTTACTACATACCTAGGTAAGTAAGTACGTATAGTATTTTATGCCGGCTGCGATTCTCGATAAGATTATTTGTTCGGCGGTGTTAGATTGCCATAGACAATACACTTAATCGGTAGTTCGAATATTTTAATTACACCCACAAGCAATTTCCGATGTACACACGCTGAATTGATTTATCATGTCATAACGTACCAAACCTGTTCCAAGATTCACGCAGTAAAATAAAGAAAAAATAACTTGATAGGAAACAAACGAATTGTCGGTAAACCTTGAAAACGTGTGAAGTTGGCGATCAGATATTCAATTAATTGTCGTTCTACGCATATCAATGTGACTCGGAATGATTATACATGCAAATTGAGCGACTTTCCTAAAAACATCCGACTATCGGCTTATTACAAAATTATGTCACCGAATAAGTAGGTCCGATACCTATGTAGGTAGTTGAAGAACAATTGACAGTTGCGAATTTATTTAACCAAGTGTTCTAATTATTCCCGCCAATGTAATGAGTGTATTAACAAGTTTTTTGCTAATCGTAAGAAATGTTTAAAAATACTTACCAAGGATATCGTGCAAATTGTTACAAAATTCGTATCGTTGTTACTTCAATTCGTTGTCGAATGCACGTTGCAATACAAGTCCTCGGGAAAAAAATCGGATCACTAAATTCCGGTCACTGTCGCACTGTCACTTTTGAAGCACGGCCGGCTTTTTTTTAAAGTTATCACGCTAAAGTGTGCGCCTCCGTGTGAACGGTGCGTGGTGTCGGTGCGATGGATCGTAGCGGACTGGCGGGTCGGCCGTCCGTCGCACGCCGCCACCGATTCCGAAACTCGACTCGTGTTCACCACTAGACACAGAATAGGGGTATGCTGCATAATCGTGATTGTGTCGATGTGATCCCCACACTATTAAACAAATAAGATGGTAATTTTCTCTGTATCTTCTACAAAAAAGCTACACTGTAGCTCAAAGACCAAAACGACATAGAAAATGGTGATTTTTCTAGAAATAATTTCATTCACTGAGAGTCGTTATTCCGACCGTCTATGATACAAGGTAATTTCGGCAAACAAATTAGCTGCAAAAAGCAAAAACCACTGAAATCATTGACCGCAACATCGCGTGAATTTAATGACTGGATACTCGGTCACTGAATGTAACATAGAAATATACTGTTCACTGATTATACACAGAGCGACAAATGTTGTAGCTGCATTAACACAGTGTTTAATTGTTGGAATACGTTTCGTGCACGGTTCAAGATCGTACGACATCGCGCCACCTCAGCTATTCGTACCGCCTCTTACTAAACAATTTTTTTCTCTGTGATGCGATTATTAACTTGGATTATGTCTGTTTTATAACTAAGAAAAACGAAGTATAGTTTTTTGTTTGATACTTATAGTTTTATCAGCCAGTTTCGTCAAATAGTAATTGATATAATAATAATCGATAAGGAATTAGGTTTGTGTTATGTCCAAAGGTGCATCCATTTTAATTAAAAAGTGCATTTCACACTTTCACACATAAAAGCAATAATGTCTTTTTTCCATTTTAATTATAAAACTTTATGAGAATGTCTGTTACAACTTTACTTAAAAACTATCCAACTTATTTTGATAAAACCATCCAGTAATATAGCTTACCAGAACATGACATGAAGTTGCGGGTGGCTTCTTATACGTTTTAGCAAGATAGATACCAACACTTGACCCGTAAGGAGATTGACCCAAAAAAATATAATATCAAGCGACCGAGCTATATTTAGAAGCAATCATTATAATAACTCCAACAAAAATAATAACTTACAAATTAATTACTTCGTTAAGCAAACAATTATCAAAAAACCATTGGAGACAGCTTATCGGGTCTAGACTTAATTGATTTGTTACAAGGTATAATTACATCAAATTTTCCAACATTTGTTTACAAACTGACCATAATACAGACTCTTGTTTTCTAAGAAACAATAAGTTTATGCGAGACCGACGTCATTGCCTTGTGGATTTCTTGTCACTTTAGTAATTGATGTAAGGTGTAGTTCACGCCCTTATGACGTAAATGGAAAACAATACAGGATCAGAAAACAAATGAAATTGCAATAAACTCATAATGAAAAACATCTTACACAGATTTAAATAACTTTCGAAATCAAACTACATATTTTAAAAATAATTTAACCGTATCTAAATCATATTACCTTTGTAAAATCTTTAATACAAATATTTTAATTCTAGACAACATCATTTCTTCAAGATTGGATTTAAATAAAGGTACAAGCACCCGTGTCTACAAAGGGGCTGTTCTTGAAAATAATGAGGGATAAATTCAAGGGGTTGAAATCTTCACCGTCTATCATTCAAAACATTATTATTATAATGATTCAAACCATTGATTCGGATCCATCTCAAAACCTTTACATTCTATCATAATAACAATATCTCTAATTGAGATGAAATATAACAATAAATATTCCCTTTAAGGCAAACGATGTTATACAAACCACCAATTGTAAATTGTATACAAAGGTATAATAACTTACAATCTGATGCACCATAAAAAACTCTAAATCTACATAAATTATTTAAATCCAATAGAAAATACAGGCTACAAACCAGTCGAGGTGTGAAGAGCTCATGAATAAGGACTTTAGTATAACAAGTACAAGAAAAGTAGAAGAGATATTACATATCATCACGCGTGTATCCCCGAAGGGGTAGGCAAAGGTGTACCAATGTACACCCACAGTTCGCCGATGTTTGGGTCCCATGTAATAGGGGGCGAGCCTATTGCCACTAACCGGGCACAAATCCAGTCTCCGACCTGCTACTGAGAATTTCATAGAAAAACCCAATAACACCTTGGTCGACTCGGGAATCGAACCCAAGACCTCTAGCGTAGCAGTCGCGCTCAGCACCACTAGGCCAACGAGGCGGTTGAAGAGATATACACACATAAATCGTAATACAAGTCGCTAATATAAAAACAAATAATATTCCCTTACATGCCAATAAATAAAAGACGGTTTGGCAATCCTAAAACAAAAGGTGGCGAGACATCAAAAAGCTGAACTCACATAAAATGTATTTACTTAAACAATTTCTACACAGCAGATTTGTATTACAACATATAATCAGTATTAAGTGTTCTGATTAAGCAATTATAGTGACTGGTGACTTACTAAATAATGGTGGCTTGTATTAATATTATCGGAAATATTTTACGAGCAATTAGCCACGTATCCGAGATAACATTTATAAGGCTGCGTTGAGATTTCAATGGGCAATACAAGATGTACTGTTTGTCTGTAGACCTTGTTTGTATAATGAATGGAAATCTGTTTCTAGGGAGTTAGAGATACCTTCTTGATAAGGAGGCTTGTTTTCTAGAATCTATATTTCATGAGTCACCTACTAAGTTATTTGTCATTCAACAACTGTAATTTATAAAAGACTAGCTTATACCCGCGGATTCACTAGTGTGGTTTTCTGTTATCGCAGCAAAAAATATATCCTATATCCTTTCCGGGAATCCAAACTTACTTCATACTAAGTTTGATGAAATCGGTTTAATGGTTTAACTGTGAAAGCTTAACAGACAAACAGACTTATAAAATTAGAATGGACTCTGAGTCTGTATTGAATACAGGATTATTGCAAATAACAGGAGTAATTAATATTTTTTCAGTAAGGATAGTGTTACAGATAAATGTTTTCGACATTTTTTGATGTGTAACAAGTAGTAACGTATTCGTATAGTTACTCAATTTTATATCAGGTCAGAAGGTCAGTTCATTGAGTAAAGGGCTTTTGGATATTTGCGGTTGAGTGCGGAAGTTACTCACCCATCACAGAAAATATTACGTCGTTCGATGCTCAGTACATATTTTTTAAACATACAAAAAAGTTGTGGTACACTCAGGCAAATTGGCAAGGCAATCTGCAACTTTTTCTAACAAAAATATTAATCTATTTTAAAAGAATGCTAAAACTTCATTAAGACACTCCATCGGTGATCACTGTCATTTCTCAACTAAATTATGTACTAAAATCAAAGCTCTTCTTAATTTAAACAATCAAAATCTTTTACAGCTTCTCTTAAACACTTCGTTCTGCTAAAACAGCCATCAACATACAATTAAATAAAATTACAATAAATAACACTAAATATAACGATACAAATATTTGACAAAGCAGGCTTTCGAAATTTAAAATCCTTAATTGCTGATAACGAATTCGAATAGATATTTTTACCGTTGGAAACCAGTAAAGGACGTATCTTAATAACCATAGAGTAATCAGTAAGCTTTCGGCTTGGCTAAGTGGTTACTATACAGTTACCCAAACATTTTAGTACCTAACACATCACTAAAACACCTTTATTTCCACGTAGGAAGGTTGAAAATCGTAAGTCGTTGCCAACGTTGTCGTGTGGTGGTATACACCAGCATTCTCCGGTAATGTCGCTCCAATAAAAAACATAATTACCGAATATTTTAATTTAACACTTGTAATGAACCAGGAATTTCTTGCTTTCATTTTCAATGTCGTCAGTATTTAGTAAACACGTCTGAAGAGAAACACTACACATATAAATGGGTTCCTAATAAAAACTTAAAATGGATCTTATTTTCTACTGCTTGAAGGAAATGGATAAAGGCATTTTTCAAGAATTCATTAACCTTCTATAGCTGGCTCTGGCAGAAGGCGGGATGAGCTTCACTTTTTTGATGGATTGTTTTTTTTAACATTACATAGTTTGTTGTTCAATACAATATCCCACAAAACCTGTTCAGTGGTTAACTGCTCCCTGAACAGAGAAACATGAAAATATAGTAGGAAAACCTTTTTCCTGCAGTGGGACAGAAATTTCTGATAATAATAAGGATAGTTGCAGTTTGATCTTTCTTGGCGAGTGTTCAGAACTTCAGTTAGATTAGTTCTGCACGTGCATAGCCCTTGGCGTCCTGTTCACGCCTGTCACTGGTAAAAACAAAACACTTCCTATCCTATAGAGAATGCTAATCATAATTCATTTATTGGATAATTCTAAATCTCATTCAAACTAGCCACATGTAATAAAATCACGGTACTTTTTTCATCATCTTCGTCATCGGAGGACGTCCACTGTTTAAAAAAAGCCTTCGCAATGGATGAGCTGCAACTTATTTATTTATTCTTTACTGTTCACTGTAAAAATAAAACAAAGAAAGAAAACATATAAGAATCAGTGGTACCAGTCGACAACTTAAATTGTTCAAAAACTTGAAGATTACATAAATCTTGATATAGAAAGTCTAGGAATTTAGGACGGAAAGAATTTGTCAAAAACTTATTCAGAAATTGACTCACCATTTAGTTGTAAGCTCCGATAGCAATCTTATCTTACTAACGTAGTTTGAATATTTTCTTTACTATGACGTCAATGATTCCCCTTTTGGATAAATTTTGAGTGTTATCTATTACAGTACCTTAAATTATTACCATTTTTAGAATATTTTCGGCGGAAGTCAGATTACGAAATATCATTCACGAATTCCAGGATTTCAGTTCTGTTTGTATGTGACAGAAATATTCGCATAAGGATAAATATATCGATTTTATTTGTTAGTAATTTGTGTAAATTGAGGCTGTTGCTAATAATACGACATTTACTATCAAAAGCACAAAAAGGTATTCCTACCTCGAATAAGTAAAAAAAGTCTGCCCGTGACCATGATACCTGCAAAGGTGTCGAAACGTCGGGACCTAAAATCTAAATACAAACCGCGATTTATTTCAATAAAACAGTACTAATATTAATAGATAGAATAAATCAAATTGTAGATCTCCCCGATAAAGTTGTAAAAAGGAGGTTAAATATCTCGAAATAGGTCAAATTAAAAATAAATCTTTATCTCACCAGCCAGTTATATTAGATACCATAATATAGTCTACATTTAAAACAGAGACACATCTTTATGACCAATCAGACAAATATATTACCAAAAAAACACATTTCAAGTTAGTCAAGCAAGCCTTTTTTAATATCTCTATAAAAGTAAATTAATCTTTTAGTTCAGTTTTTATTCGTTTACGATCTCTGCGTTTTTATTTTTGTCTTTTACTGTTTACATTACAACTGCAGTAATTACTACTTTCTTGATTATTCGTCCGCAAATCTGTTGAAAATACGTTTATAATACGAGGTTTAGAGGTAATTTATCCAGATACTAACTGCGGTCCTAAGATCTAATGTCTATGTGATCGGGTTTAAACTGTTATAACTAAAATTCAGTAACATTTTAAATGTGTTGGCTTTAATTTCGTTTATTTCATACCATTAATTACATACGTTTATCTGGCTGGAAGCCTTAAGGTCCTCACCAAAAGTCCGGTCAAACAGTCTAAGCCTGCAAAGGGTGACTGCAAAGATCTCTACCATAAAAACACATGTTTACAGAGGTTTAATTTCAATGCAGAAAAGTTGATTTTTCTAAGTCGTTATTCCCGTGAGCTCAAATTTATTTGGATTCTTCCTTAAAGGAAATTAATTACGTAATAAATTAATAAATCCTTTAGGACTGCCGGAGCCAGTTTTATTACTATCTTTTAAATAGATTTACTTGTAATAAATATAAAACATTTATGTAATTAAACATAGAATTGTTTTTATTAGCGTTGTCGTTTTGCATTTCAATGGCAGATTTTAGTTGTTCATGAGAAGCTATAAACTATTATACCGTTTATTATTACGGATGTACATCATATATCGAAAAATTCTGCAAAATAAAAAAAACTCAGAGGCAAGTCAGTACTCAAATTGTCGCCATTCTGTGGTAGAAATATGTACGTAATTACTCTGTTTTTTTATATTAATTAATTTATATTATTTACTAAAAGATTTCATTTTATTCCTACTTAGTTTTACTTTAAAACAAGCTCTCTACTTCGCATATAGATAGTCATTGATGTGTCTTGATATGAGTAACTTATAAGTACCTTGTAAAAGTGAAACTACCGATGAGTACCTAGAAAGCTACACTAATAAAAAAATAAAAAGTCAACTTAAAATCACAATCAGAAGGAGTTAATCATGTTATTTTTCTACCACTTAATTATCACCAAACACCAATTAAAAGTAATAAAAAGATTCTACTCATGTCACAATTTCAATAGAGACCATTAAACATTTCCCAACGATAATAAACCATTACTATAATAATTAGATATAATTCATGCTCGTTAATCGATTATGTCTTAGGCGTAACCGATAATGAGTGCTCTACACGTTAACGATTCAAACACAGTACTTAGCTCGATCTCAGACGGTATCGATTGGAGTATCGATAGATTACTCGAATTAAAATTGCACAAGTATCGAGTAAGACTTTATGTTGTGTCAATGGAGATTAGATTGACGGTTACTTGGAGAAAGTATCAGCTCTTGTAGAAGTGATAAGGCTTAATAGAAGGAATAGACTGCATTTGTTTATGGGCTGGTTATTTATTCAAAATTAATTGCGAGAGAGGAGAATATAAGGAGTGCTTTGATTAAGTAAGGGCATCAAAAATGGCAATAGTGGGTGACAAGCACTCGGAGGACAGATTTTGAGACGTGACATAGCTTTGTATCGTTACAGAGTTCCTACAATCTTCTGCACTTACAAAAAGTTATATTGTTATGCCATATGATGTATTTAGGTTTAAAAATTCTTAATCGAACATCAAAAAGTAATTCTATTTCACATTTCAATATTTTTAAGTCAAATAAACATTGTAAAACCATTACAAGAAAAACATAAAGAGAGGTGACTTTAACTACATAAATAAGCTAGAATTTTAAATAATACAATGATTAAATTTGTTTAAATTATTTGCTTGTTATTCACGCGTCGTTATCAAGCAGCGTGTAAAGAGCTGATGAATCACATACGAGTATGTATACAATGTCTAGCGTAGCAGTGAAGAATATTCGACACATATAATCATATTCAATAACATTACACATATTGATTTAAAACACTAGATGCAATATGCAATACGTCAGCGAAGTTTTTAAACAATAAATATAGTCCATCAAAAAATATAGTTTATTATCAGAGGAAGGCCAAGGAGACGGTGGCGGGATGACATCGATCGCTTCTTAAGTGATTGGTGTCATGTGGCTCGAGACAGGAATGTCTGGAGTGAGACGGGGGAGACCTTTGCCCAGCAGTGGGACACTTAAAAGGTTATATAAAAAAAAAAAACAGACTCATACTTGCCCACGTTTCTTCAAAATTTTAAAAGTAAATTTATTATTAAAATTGATTTAATAAAGACCTGAAAGATGTTATGGTTACTTAATCGATTTCAGGGATTCCTAGTATTCATGAGTCAACTCACAAAAGTCTGAGGAGTAATAATTAGTTTCCCTGAGTGCGGCAGTTAGGATAAAAAAATATATGTTTTTTATTATCTTTTTCCATATGTATGTATCATCATTATGAAAGTGTCGACCAGCCGATCAATAAACAACGAGGCGGTTGTTTAACCGCGTCATTGCACGATAGCAACTGCAATTGACGCGATAATGAAACGACTGGCATAGGATAATCTGTCTCCGTGAAGCAAAAATAAAGTGAAAATTTGTGCCCTAATTTATTAAATATGTATTGCTAAATATGTAAATGCTGCGTCCGACTTACAGAGAATTTCACAGATGTTGAATTGGTGGCAGTATACCCTATATATTATTATGAAAAGCGGATTAAAATAAAAGGATACCTAGTTAATATGTATTAAGAATCAAAAGTCACTTTTTACGGCGCAAAGGTGCGATGAAAAAATTATTTTGAAACGCGGAATAGGGAACTGACAGGGCAGGCAAAATATACAGACGAACTTAGAAGATCTACGTTGTTACGTCTTCGATGTTAAGTAGCTAAATAAAAACTAGAGAAAGGTGCTGGAAATAAACTTCAAAGTATCCATCTAGCATTGTTTCACACGCAAATATTTGCCCGAGAATAATTCATAAAAGTAACCGCGCGCGTAATGCAGCTAATCTCCAATTAGCACTAAAACGTGAAATGAACTAATTAAAAGTAAAAATGGCCGAACTATTAAATATTGTTGCATACGAAGCTGTATTGCCTAATAAACTCCTAAAATACAATTCGTTGTTAGTAAACGTTACGTCCTAAATGGCTACAACCAAAAATTATGGTAGGTTGGTATTGGCCCTGAATTCAGATGCATAAAGTTTTTATAACATATGACCTATAAAATCAAATCAAATAGGAAATTTGCAAATAGGTGGTGGGTAAATATGCAATTATCTAACATATTGTTTTTAGATATGCCTCTGAAACATCTACGTGTATCGACAAAAAGACTTTGACAAACGGAGAGTCTTTTTACAAAAAATATTAAAATGTTATGCAATCTACAAATGTGTTTTTTTACATATTTTACATCAGATGCACTAGGTAACAAATCATTAGCTTTTAATTCCTACTGTTTATAAGCTATCCTTTAAATCATGTGTAGATGCAAAATCATAAAAGGTCCATACCAACAGAATCAGAATTTCATTTCGTCGGACTTTCGTTCGAGTACATTTTGTCCAACATTACTATCCACATGTGACCAGTATTTACAACTCAAGATAACCGCATGACATTTGACTCTCTGTGACAAATACGTTTGGCCTACTAAGGAGGTAAGTATTGCGTCTTGTAAAAGCTGAATGACCTGGCCAGTCCGTATCAGGCAGAAAGAAATTAGTAAAGCGAGCCCACTGACTAATGAGATTTAAATCTTTTGAAATAAAACTACTTTTTACGGATTTTTTCTCGGTTTACATTATTATTTAGGATTTAGGTCCCGACGTTTTGATGCCTTTGTAGGTATAAATCTTTTATTTTTCATTTCATTCATTCTAAGCTCAAATTGTCGTAATTGCCTAAAATTTTAGAATTTGTAAAATGTGTATCCATTTTAGTAACATTCGTTTAGATAGTCCTATTTGAATATTGAATTAATTATTTATATGTTTAATGTTTTGCTTTTCAGTGCTTTCAGAAAAAGTATCCATGTATGAAGAACCCAATTAAAAATTTGCTAAAAAGGAAATTTCCAAATAAGTAAATAGTAATTGCTAATATGCTTCCTTAAACCTCTGATTTGCTATTCTATGAACCAAAAACAAGGAAAATTCGACACACAAATATGCCTAATGCCTATATACACAAAGTTAATAATAAAGTGCGAACACAAACGGGGCCAGTGCATTCGAACGAAAACCGCAGACAGTGCGACGCGAATGCACTTCTATAAAGGACTTTACACACAGCTGGGATCGTAACAGGGCTTCGATTCACAACATTTTTAATGCATGTCAGTGGCCGGTCAGTGTACATATCATTGCAAATTTTTCGTGCTCAGATAAGCCCACAATAAAATCTCATTGAACTCCCGATGATAATGATAGTAATGACGTTATCGGAAAGCCAATTATCGTAAAAATTACCAAATGAAGCAGCTTATTCAGTCAATTGAAGCAACTCTTAATTAGCTGAATCGAAGCCCAGCGCGACACCGTGAGGCGTGAGCGTTATTTACTTCAAAAGTAAAGTCAGCTGTGGCCATTATATTTATAGATATAATAATATAGAATTGTACAAAAAGTTCGGAACAATTCTATAGAGTAACAGTGACCTTTTAATAAAAAATAGGGCTCTAGTTGATTAAACATCATAACAACTCAATATTTATGTATAATCAATTTCGTAAAACCTATTTTCCTGTTGAATATATCCTGTTTAATAGCTATGATTGCGGTTTGGAAAGATATATTTATTAATAATTGGAAAAGGCAAATTAGGTCAATGTTTTAAAATAATTATAGTACCTAAAATGTTAATAATCTAACGCAGCGAAATCGCGGTACTTTTCTGGTAAACCCTTTACAATTGCGACTGTTGTGATATACTTCGTCGTGCCGTAACGATAATTACAAAATTTTACTCGTGACAAAATATCAGGCAGCTAATTGAATTTAAAAACGCTAATTGTACTAGTCACTGACATTTCAATTTACTAAGTAATTATTTTGAGGAATGAGGCGAATGCGCTTGGTTCACTAAGGTTTCTTGGCTTAGTTACCTTTGCAAGGAAATGTTGGAATAAGTACCTACATATGGATTATTACGTAAAGGTTTGTAAAAAGTCTCTAAAAGTGCTTTGCTCGTATACATGAAAACTATAATCACCAGTCAATCGTATTGTTAAAACATTTTATCATATACAATACAAGAAATTCACAAAATTTTACGCCAATTTTGTTCCACAGTATAAAGGGCGAGTCCATTCTCAACCTCGAAGTGCCACAAAGAATTTCGCCGAAATTGTACCCGAGGGCTAACGTTTGTAGGTTTTTGACCAATGAGGTGTAAGACTCTTTCTTATGTAGTAACAGCTGTTTGCGACTAAAAGAAGTAATGAATGGGGGAATCGTCAATACAAAGACGAATGACTGGTGTCTGACCCTTTAAATTCTTGTAAACATCGGATACTACTAAAGGCAGAAGGAATTATGTAGTCAGCGATGCATAATTTTTGTTTTGCAATTGGCGGAGTACGATTGTTTTGTAATAATATTGTTGTTGCAATAAATATAAAACAAGCTATGATTGTGTTTGGTATGATTGGTACCAAGGTGTCGCTTGTTTAATTCAGTTTACGTTACTCCAAAGTGCTAGATAATATAAAATAGAATGCTCTAGAAGAATTAAAACAGACATTATTACCAACTGGAAGCTTATGTATGCCAAAAAATCTCCAAGTTAAAACTACGAGTATGTCACTAAACATATCAATTATGAAAACCAATCTGTCAATACATAATGATTTCTCGAAATCCTAGTACCAAACTGAATGGGCAATTATGAATGGATTCATAGAAGTTCGGCAGCCGTGACGGTGGCAGCGGTGGCCGGATGTTATGGCAGTATTATAAACAATCATACTGTAACAAGTATACTACAAAATACATTGCTAAATATAATGGAAAATGGATATAGATAAACATTTAATGTTATATCAAAGTTCCTTCATACCAATAGCATGTTGCAAACAGGCTACGTTAATGATTCATTAAAATCTAGTTATTAATCGTACGTGAGAGGTTATCGTTTACTTTTCACAAGATAGTAAGAATCAAAATTTGAAGCCAACCACTTAGAGAAAATGGGAGCACTATTGAGGTTTAAGGTTCAGGCGAATGTTAGACATTGAAATAAAACTAATTTTACGAATTTTATCGCGGTCTTTATTTACATTTTAGGTCCTGACGTTTCGACACCTTTGCAGGTATCATGGTCACAGGCAGACTCATGGAGGCACTAGAAGAAGTTTCCACGTTAGAGACGAAAACATTGGAAACGATATGTCTAATTGCAGTTTATTAGCTTAATCTAACAAACGTGTACATTTTATCCAAGTATCTACCATTACCATACACACTGCTTCAATAAAACCTCTTCAAACGCGACCCAAAAAGCCGACAATCGTAATAACATTTTCCCTACAACTTACTATCCTAATAAACACATAGATATACAGATAAAATCAAATATCCTAACGGGCCGGCTATTATCAGGGGACAGTAACACGACCGACACATTAGCACTAACGGCACCATACAATCCCATAGTCCCATATCCCCCTTCAAATAGGCATCCCTAAAACAATTACCGAATTACAGAAATTGTGGTTGACATGCGCAATAAATTTCTCGTCCCCTAACGAAGTCAGTGAGACGTGAAAACATCAAATGAATTAAACTTTAAGGTTAAATAGGAAGTTATTGCGTCAAATGCACGCAACTGTTGACATGTATTTGAATGTAAATTTCTTTTTGTTGGAATAATATCATGCGGTTCCAGAGTTGATTTGACAGCTTTGTTGAAAGCCTGTCGTGAGCCGTTGATTATAACGCTTATATCGAATAATCAGTGATGAAGTGATTCCGTTGATGATAACATTTTAAAATAAATAAAACACAACATATGAGTTGTCAGTTTGGTTATATCCGATCAGGAATGCTAACTTTATGGCAAACAGCCTAGTCAAATAGTCTATACACACAAGTAAATACAAGAAATGCTTTTAAGAATGACCAAAATTATTATTTTAGCTCTAAAATCTTCAAACAATGAGTTGTCCATTTCAGTGCCAAAAGCAGTAAAGTTCAACTTTTTAGTCAGTTTTATGTTGATGGACTTCATCCAAATTATAAACAAAACAGTAATTAAAACAAGATTGAATTGATTTTAATTGCATGTTGTCAACTTTGCTGCAATTTACTATGTACACTACAAATCTCAACGTAATTTATTTTACAGACTGTTGCACTTGGACTCAATTTTCGTAATTATGAAATGGCGCTTTCTGGAACTTACTCAACAAATGACTAAAGCTTGTCTTACAATTAACATATACCACAACAAATTAAATTGTTTATCTATAATATGTATGTATCCTAGTCTGGTTAACACAGTACAAGCTTTGCTTAGTTTGGGTTTCGATGACCGTGTGTTAGTTGTCCCAAGATATTATTGTTAATGAAAGAACTACTAAGCAGGCTGTCTTTGAGTAACACCACTAATAAAAACTTGCAAAGCAACTTACGTTAGTCTCCTTCCTTAAAGGACAAAAGAGCAAATTTTATCGGAATAGTAATCAAAAGGATGAAAAGTATCCCTTGACTATAGGTAGATTTACCTATTTCTAATTACACTTTTAACAAAAACCGTCAAAATGGGACTACCCGTTTGGAAGCTACGATTCCATAGTCAAATACACCATTGTCACAGACATCTTAAGTCCGGTGAAGCAGTCAAAGCCTGCGCTCAGGCTAACTGCAAAGAGCTCTACCAAAAATAGTCGGAGACATCTGATGGTACATGACCTAAAAACAATAACATTGCATCGTTTTCCCATAATTCCTGTTCAACAAAGTGAAAGTACAACCATATTCATTTGACGCAGCAACAATTAACTAATAGAATCCAACGGGCAATCGAACTTGTGCCCGATCGGAGAAAGTCACTAAAACATGATTGCTACAACATCTTGTAGATTGTTATTACTGCCACTATTTATGGGATTATTGTGTTTATTGTGAAGATTGATTAACACTAACATTTTAGTAACATAACATATAAAAAGTAGGTCTTTTTATGTTAGATCAAATCTAGTTTAAAACTGACACGTCGTTGATCCTAAGCAGATATGAGATTTGGAAAAATGATCCAATTAATTCATTGCACAAAAAAGAGATTTATTTTTTGGTGTAAAAAGGTTTTGCACATTTATAACGAGTACGTAACTGCTGTCCAACGAGAAAAAAAAAACAAAATATAATTTCTCATTGATATAAAATAAATTAAATTAAAAATACAGAATATTTTAATGCAACCTCTTTCCCAGTGTCCCGCGTACAAGCCACATCCGCAGACGACTCTACTTAGTAATTAATAAATGTATTCATGTGCCGACTTTCCATGCTTATTATAGGGAAACCTTTAACAAGTCACTGAGACCATGTTACTTACTCAGCTTACCAAGTTGGGATAAATAAATGACCTGGGGCCGTACCATGAGCTCTCAAAGCAGGACTCTTGCGGTTGTGGAAGCGAGACGGCGCAATACACTGCGCATAGCGCTGTCCTGCTTTTTAACCGCAACAACTGCTTTAGGAGATCGTAGTACGGCGCCTGTAGTCGTTGGGAAACCATTCCACATTCGAATGTTCTATTTGATTCAGTGCTATGATAGCTACCACTAATTAAGTATTTACTCTTAGATAAGGCAAGCTAGAACAAGTTTGTAAGGCTGTTTCGACTGTACTCACTTTATTTAAGTGAATTGCTTTTATTGCAATATTAAGGATTTCCTGTTTGATATTTGCGACGGATATCTTAGGTGATAACTTGAATTTTGCTGTTGCAAGCATCTTATGTTGTTTGAGAAATAATTTGTCTATGTAAATGATATGGACGCACTTACTTATTTCAAAACGTATATTCAAATGTCGACATTTTATTGATATAACAGACCTGGGGGCCACGTTACTTTAAAAGACAATTATGTAAGCTTAAATCTGTTAAGCAAAAAAAACCCCTCTCTTCAAATAATGTTATTATTTAAGTACTTATAAGCTAGTGAACATAGTATTATGATGTGCTGGGATTGGACCGACAGATTTGCATTTTATCCTACAATTGAGATAAAAAGATGATTTATATTTAAAAGGCAATTTCAATACGTAGATTATATTCACTCTACCGCTTTTATGGTTCAGCATAACAGTGGGGGATATAGTGAATTGTGATATATTCCAGTTGACTGAAACCAGGAACCGCGGGTCAGAAAATAAGCTAATATTATCTAGTAATGTAGGTTAATATAGTTAATATTATAGACGACAATAGCCCAAGACAGGTAAAATGGGAAAAAAAGTGGAGGCCTTTGCCCTGCAGTGGGACGAAAATAGCTAAAATAAGTAAAAAAATAGAACACGCTTAGGCACTGTTTGACGACAACCCTTCTGACATTCATGTCAGATTGTCAGATTCATGTCAATGCAAGTATGTATCACCTTATCACACAACATTTATACACTCTTTGAAGTACATAATTCAAGATATCCACAAAAGGCTTCCGACGTATTGTTTCCATTGTCTTTTAAAAAACGCTGAATAGTAATCTTATCGTGTAAGACAACGGTACACTGGATAAATTACTCGAAAGCTCTTATCAACGACAAGGAACGGAAAGCTACCTTAAAATAGAATTACCAATTTAAAGAACCTATTGTGGTAAATTACCTGAGGGTTTGAGTCAAGGGCCAAATATTTATTATATTTTGGAATGTTTTTTGTGGATCTGTTTATGTTAGTGAAATGGTTATAGCTGTTATATTACATACTGGGTGAATATAATAAAGCTTATGTCTAAAAGTTCCACTGTTGAGCACAGGGCTCTTCTAATGAAGACAAGGAGCAAGCATTCATCACCAAGATTGTAGACTTGCGGATTGGCGATTTCAGCATCCTATTTTTGGAATTCTGGTTTCATTACAATGTTTTTATTTCATGAATGTCAATGGTATCTTAAGGGATTCCTCTATACTTATATTTTAATGACTCTTTCATAAAAAATGCAGACAATCCTGATGAGGCATTAAAAACAATCCGACACCTTTTAACCAAACCCTGAATGAACTGTTTCGCCATAACGCGTAAAGAGAACTGGTTTCATTCGCAATTAACTTACGTACGTAGCATACGTAATGAGCTGGTGAACGACTGAATGTGATCGATCGGCTTCGAATATAACACTCGATTATTTCATGAGTGTTATAAGACACGGTTCTGGGTTGTTCGGGCAATCGTCAGATTGTTCCTTCCATGACTAAACTGTACGATTTTTTTAATTTTCGTCGAATTCTTATAGTCTTAAAATACATTTATTTTGAGATTATATTTATGTACTTACAGTGTGACTGTATAATTGGTAGACCAATATATTTGGTTACATATTTATATGACGTATAATTTGTATAATCACTTTTAGATTGTGCATATGGGTCCTTAATCATTTGGTATGTTTGCCTTCTTTTTAAAAAGAGTTGCATAAAATTCTAGAACGAAGAAGTAAATAAGTTTATTGATTAATAAAATCGATGACGTTAAATTTATCGAAACGCTAATAATATTTTTCTTATGCCTGCTTATTGCACTATGCTTGCTGCCTCGGTCTGTCCAACTCTGCCAAAATGTCAATATAAGTAGTAAAAAGGTGAACGCGGTAATTCTTGTACAATAAGTTAGGGTTTTAATGTATGTTTCACAAGCGTTATTTCGGAGGTTAAGGTTTTACATTAAAATCTGATGAAAA
The DNA here is from genome assembly GCA_905146925.1 of Autographa gamma. Lineage (NCBI taxonomy): Eukaryota > Metazoa > Arthropoda > Insecta > Lepidoptera > Noctuidae > Autographa > Autographa gamma. The sequence continues at coordinate 4,571,732 of LR989850.1, forward strand.
AGAACTGATATTGATATTGTAATATTGATACCCGATACACCAAAAATTACAGTATTATCTTTATCGACAATTTAGCGTAACATCACAAAAACTAAACACTAAATATTCTGAGTGCGGTGCAAGGGAAACGGAATAGGATGCGATTATGATGGCATCGTAAATTAGAGGATGTCGGCGACAACAAACGGCTAACAAGATGCGTGGGCGGGGCCTTGGTACCACGCGAGGCCTACTAGAGAACCGAAGAGAATTGTGCGAAGATACGAATTTACTTGATCTATGTACCAAATGCAAAACATGTGGAAAACAGTGAAGAGAAAAAGATGGCACTGGCAAGGATGTAGATAATATTTTGAGTGATACGGTGGTGAATTTCATATTTATTATATAGTTACTTTGACGTGAATAAACAGAGCCTTCACACTTCAGACTTTTTACTTTATAGTTTTTAACTCTATCACTATAAATCTCCACGACCGTAATAGTTACTATCACCAATATCACCAAAGGTGTTGAGCATTCTAAATCTTCTTTAAATATTCTACATTACGTTGGCTACCTTCTCGATTCCATCCGAATAACTACTCGATATAAAATTCAAATAATCATGATTAGTCCATTTGATACGACAATAACTAGAATACCATTCCGCTACACTTAGCTTACCGTTACATTCGTACTCAGTATAAATTCAGCAGCAAAGGAATTTCCGATCCGATAGTAGGCCCCAATAACAATCCTTTCGGATTCAAAGCTAGCCTTAAAATACCATTCGAACCGGGTGTCGTAGGTGTCGAGAAACGTTTACACGGAGACACAAGTGTACGACACTAATATCTAGAATTCTAGATTGTTCACAGTGTTTGTTTGGCGAATGTCTAAGATTGGCAGAAAATTACCCATACTCAGAACATTTTAGGTTTGTACATGTAAACTCAGGTGTGGAACAGAGTGTATGGTCTAGTGCTGCAGTATATATAATACCCCTTGTAATTTCCCAATTCTGAGCAAAGACAGTTCTCATTTCAGGACAATTCTCCCCATATAGAGAAAAAACGAGAATTGATAACCAAATCAGTTTTCTGACGTGCAGGTCGACGGATTTGGACACCAGGTTTTCTAATGTTTTTTTGATTTATCCTTATCCAGGTTTTCTTTGGAACAATTAAGAATGTAATAACTTTGAAACAGTCACATAGGTACTGCTGCCTGAGGCCTGAGACCGCAATTAAAACGATTTGCATGCAAATTAAATTAAATCTTCAGGATTCCACGACTTTTCGCAGTGTAAACGCAGCATTAAAGTTCCATTAAAACCGGGTGTCGTAGGTGTTAGGACGTAGGAATCTGAATCAATTTGTCGCACACAATGAACTCGTATGCGCAGTTATTCAATTCTGTATGAATGCCCTTCGTTGTTATTAATGTTTGTCCTTGGATAAGCTGGTCCGGATCGAGGGGCGACTCGCTAGGCAATTGTTTCATTTGCAATGGATATTATGCTGTTTCTTGTTATGTTAATCGTTTTGCAGTTTCAAAGAAATGATATATAGGTAATACGTGGAAGATAATATAAAATCTAGCAAAAAGGAGAATCAAATCAACGAAGATGATAGTAATCTTGAAGATATTTTACATGTACTATCTAGCGGTCCGACAGCAGAAGACTCGCAGAGGTCAAAGTTGTATTAAATTAATTAACAAATAAACGGAATAAGACATTCAAATTAAGAAAAATCATTTTACAGTCACCTAAAATAGGTAATTGACACAGGCGATGCCTTACCCATGTAATGTTCAGACATTTCAACTAAATGCTTCACCTGATATACCTACTTATATACCTAATTTACCTATTGTACTGCGCACTTCTATCGCATTACAGTTCATTAACCGGCAGTTTTACAAACATTACGCAGTGGACACTTGCCAGGAACAAAGTCATCTCGCTTTCTTAGATAAGGATATCCAACAGGGATGTCCTTATTCTTTAGCTAAACGAAGCGTATATAAATATTAATGGTTTAAAAAATGGTCGCAAATTGGCATTGTCAAATGTTACATTTGGCTTCTCAAATTATAAAGACCTCGAACAAATGCATTACCTAAAGAGTTTAGGAGCACTTATTTATAAGCATATTACTAATTCGCCTTTACAAGAATGCCCTTGAACCGACCCTTGACCAAACAACTTGGCAACGGCTAATCTAGGCTCAAAGTATTCAGCTACTATATTATTCCAGTTTAAACACCCATTTCCCCATTCGGAATGGCGCCATAAATAGACGATATTCATGACCAAAACACAGTTGGTCCGAGCGATATTTCTAAAGATATATCTCTTGTTTTCAACACAAACTCGTACAATTTACAAGGCTTCGCGGCCATACTGAAAACGGGATCTTAACGGAAAGTTGCAAACCGTATAGTGGACCACCAACTACGTGATACTCCTTGTAATTAGAACTACTTTCGCTAGGAGCATCGATATTATAACTTCTCGTGACTACACCTGATTGCCTACTTAATATGCTAATAAAGACACCTTATATCGTAAAAGTGAGATATATACGAGTAGTAGTATCTAATATGTTTTGATCCTCGCTTCGTCAGAACGTGATGTCATGATCAAGGTCAGATCAATGTTAAAAATAATAGCTAGTGTCAAAAAAGGAAAGGTGTAGGTATAATCAAGTACAATAAAAGTGTCTGGTCCAAAATGTTATTTCCTTGCAAATCGGGAGCAAAATAAGGACATCCTGAAGTGGTCGAGTGCAGCGTCACCTCAGACAAGACGGGACAGGACGGTTTGTTGTGTAGACAAAATAATCCCAGGGTGGCCGCGATCAATCTTCATACGTAGCCAAATTAAACTGGGACTCCGTCTCTCTGTGTACTGCTGGCAGATAAATTGCAACTCACTAATGTTATTGGTTACCTACAAGTTTTATGGCCAGTTAAATATTTTAGAAGATTGGTAATAGTTACACCTGCTAAGTTTAAATCTGTTAGCCTTTCTCTATGTCAGCAAGTCTCGCAATATTATTTTATACTCGTACCTTTTGTTAATTTATTAATCAATCTATTATTTGAGCACATAAATGAGTTTGAAAATGTTTTTTTTTTTTTGTATGATCATAAAGTAATAATAATAATATGAAAAATAATGCCAAAGTAGATTTGAATTGTAGAAAACTAGCGACTTCAGAAACGATATGGCTGCGGATGCAACTGTGAGTATCACAATAAACATGAATACACTAAAATTACTAATAAGTTTGAAAATGTTTGCAGTTGACTAAAAAGGTTATCGTTAGAACTATCGTTATCATTTATTTTGCAAATAGAATATCAAATCTAATTTTAATACATCAATCCGATTTAAATTTCTTTGCTCTCCGTACACAGTCCGCACCCGCATTTCAACAGCAATCTTCGTATTGATATAGTTAGCGGTCGTTGCGGCGACCTTGCGGCCAGGACACAATTACAAGTGTTCCGCCACAGGAACACTGGACACTGGACACGTGCCCACGTTACCTGACATCCTTGGCTGCATCCTTATCAAGCTACTGACAGTGCAAAACTTCACGGCAATCACGAGTATTCACGAGACTTTCGAGACATTGTGAACCAGAAAAACCTTGCAGTTTTATTGTTGTTGTTTCTGGTCATATCAACTGTTTGGGATGGAAATTTTCCTGTGTAGTAGGTATGGTTTTAAACTATTTAAAAGGGAAATTTTCAAAATTTCTGTAGCTTAGGTACGAGAGTGGCTTATGTTACCAGTTGTCACCAAGCCAATTGCACAGTACACCTATCTCTGGGCGACGTGCTGCGGGTTAGATTCCCGCATACGACACATTAGTGCGATCCAAAATAGTTGTTCCAAATCAGGGTGACTCTTGTGTATGTGAATTAAATGTTTGTGAAATCATCTGCGGTACATGTATTTATTTTCTTAGTCAAAGAGCAGTCATCTAAAAACATTGTTTTGGCAATTTCTGTAAAATATCTTGTATGCCCAAAATATTTATTTCTTTAGGAATTTCTGATTTGGATCCGCGATACGAGAAGCTAAAAATTTGCAACTAATTAAAATAAAGTAATTAATTTATGTATTCCATTTAAATAGATCGAACCAATTGGATCAATTTTATTTGATATTTATATTATTATGTATTGATATCATCCTGTTATTATTAATGAGAAAGTTTTGATATTTATTATTCTATCACGATGCCCGGTCGTTAGGCTACATTAATAAACAGGAAAAAATATGATAGAATGGCATGTGTTGCTGCCTTGCTAATAGTTCCTGTATGATATGATATACCTAATCTCCTAATATAATATTATTCCATATTTTATGTTGTAGTAACTGAGATTTTAATATTTGCGCGATGTTGAGACGGATACAGTATGAACTACTAATATGTCAGTAAATACCTTTTACACAAGAACACAATAAAGATATTTGAATTCAAATTGAAGCCAACATTTTAAAGAATCAAGTAGCACAAAATATCGTTCAATAAATTGATGATGCTTTGTAGATCACCGAAACGGGAACGCGAGTAAAATCACACGCAAATATAATTAATCTAAATACCATCGGCATAAAAACAAGTATTCTAAACCTTTTTAATGTGTTTATAAAAAATAATCTTGTAGGCGTTTAAATATCATAATAGATGAGTAGAACTCAAAATCATGTTCTTCAAGTTTCGCGCGGCAATAAAACGCCCATCACAGCCGCGAGTAAAAAGGAAATTGCGTTTCTATCGTAAATGATAATTACTGTTATGAAGTAAATGCCAAGTAACCCGATTTCTAAAGCGTATCCTGCGCACATTTACATGTAACTGTACTAAATTAGTGAGTGACCCGATCACAGAGCATAAAGTATAACTATAGAGAGCGAGTATCGCTAAAAGCCCATTGCACCGAGCGTAAGCACTTTTTTGACTGTAGTGTCTATAAGTACATACGTTTATTGATTTGTATATTTTCCCTGTAACGAAAATATCAATGGTTACGATATTCTTAGTAAAACGTATGCGAGCGTAATGCTCCTTCGTCTGATCTGGATAAAATTTAGGGTTTGAGATAGTTGTATTAAAAAGAAGAACGAAAGCAAAAACATTTTTTTGCACACGTCGCAAATGCACACAATTTTAGTACAAAAGGAAAAGCAGAGAAAAATAACTTACAGCTAAACAATTTTAAAATTAAAACGACGCGCTCAGATTTAATATTACTTTTTGATAAAAATGGTTCATACTAGTCCTTAAGATTCATACCCTGATGGGCGCACTCTATAGTTGCTTTTCTATCCTCTAAGTTCCCGATGCCCGTAGAATCGGTAAAGTCATTGCACTCGATATACAATTGTATTGCTATCGCTCGCTCGATATCAATTAACATGCTCGATAAGTGAATTTAACCGTTTTAGAATTCTATACGGTGGAACTAGAGCACTGTCTATGGCTCGTGTGCTTGTAAACATAGGTACGGCCTGAACTGAAACTATTCATTAAGAGAGATGGTGCTCTCAATTCCTTTACATTATGTTCTAAGTAGTATCGAAATGATTCTACATTTATGTATTGTAAACATGTTGTACAAGGCGAAATGCATAGTAAACTACAATATAGACTTTAGCTTTTTCGCGATGATCTCTCTTTTAATAATAATAATTTTGAAAAAAAAATATGACACCTTAGTTTACTATAAAACAGGACTCATCTAGTGTGATAATTGGCTAAACGAATCGTACGATGTGTTATAATTTACTGAACCTTTATAAAGCTGTTATAAGGTAAGACAAAAAACGTATAGTCAACATTCCTTAGAAGTGACGCAAAATGTGCCGTTTGACGTACTACGATACAGAATCATGTGTAAAAAAATGTTTAACAACGATCTAGCCAAAAAAAGCGAGAAAAATAAACAAATGTCATATTATTAAACTATGTAGCATATGTAGAGGCTTAACTTTAAAGCAAAATTCGTGATTTTTATGTAGTGACATTAATTATATTTTAAAAAAGTATGTTTTTAGAAATAAGACAGTCTTTTTTTGGTTAGAGATCTTTGCACTTAGCCTGAGCGCAGGCTTTGACTGCTTCACCGGACCTTTGTCAAGGACCTTAGGTTTTCCAGCCAGAGCAATAGTTAAAACTCACTACGCAGCAACGGTTGCTAAGGCACCTGCGGGGTTCGGACTTCGACTTAGTATGCTAACAATCTTAATAAGGCACAAAAATGAGACAGTCTGTCGCGTAAGATGACATTTCTGGACATTTATGGAGTTTCTTGCCGGCTCTTCTTCTTAGGAAAGACACTTTGGAACCGGGCAACTAGAATCAGTAGAGTTAACATAACGTTTCTTGAGCGCCTTTTTTTTGGTTTATAAGAAATAAAAACATTTTGATTTGATTGATTTGATTTGACAAGTGAGTAATCCCCAAATTTTATCGTCCAAAAACACGTCTGACATTTGACCGTATTTAATTTTAACACAACAATGGAACCAACGTACTTTATACATAACATTCTACTTAATTCGAGTACGTATTATAGATCGCATCTGTGCTTGATCGAAAGGAGGTCAACCACCTGTATTATCTAAGGAGGTTACCAATTGCAAGTGGTTAGCTGATAATGTGCGAACAAATATAATCAGACCTAATGTACTAACATCAAAGGATAATGTCATAGCTATTCTGGGATATAAAGCAATTATTGAAATTATAGCAGTTTTAGTCATCATCATCATCATATCAGCCTGTTGCAGTCGACTGCTGGACATAGGACTCCCCCAAGGAACGCCACAGCGCAAGATTTCACTTTGTATTGTATTTTGGTGCCTTACTTAAATTGAATGATAAAAGCAAGTCATTCGCGAAAGATTTGTAGAGATTTCCCTACTAGAGATAAATTAGGGTAGACTATTTATTTATGTTCTATAAATGGATACGCTAAGAGAAAATTAAAAATATACCATGTTATTGCAAACCAAATATTAAAGTATTAACAATAATAAAAACCCAAATCTTTTCAGAAAAACACTATATCAGATGGGATACGTTCGGTCAAAACTAAGCTTTGTAACATAGAGCTAAAATCTACATATCTATACGTAAATTAAGTACCTATAAGGAAATTAATTTTCAAGTACCTATAAGTATAAAGTACATTAAGTTAATAGGTAGATAAGTTTTGCTCTACATAGCACCTGTACAACGAACCAAAGCTCTCAAGTTTTACAGCTGCAATAACTAGCGATTACTTAAGTTTATTTATTTAAAATATTGCCTGATGCAATATCTTTAACTTTTATTAATGAGTATTATTAAACTAAACGACTCTCACTGATCTAACTTCCTCAATTTTCAAACGGAAAATTGTATTTATTTTAATTAAAAGTAAGGACTTAGCTTGAGTGGGTATGGATTAATTTGTCTTACGTTGCATTCCTTGGAAATATTACATTCATTACATAATCCCACGTAAGAAATCCTTAAAAATAAGGATGCATTTTAACACAGCAACATGAAATTCTCTAAAAATCCAATCATTCATACCATTTTTTTTTATGATTTGCCTTGCTACAGAAACCGTTGTCAATAGTAAAATGACTAAAAATGACATGTCCCATGGCCAGCCTATTTTAATATGCCAGTATTCATAACGCAATGATTACCTTGTTTTTGTTTTTTTTCACCAAGGGCAAGAGAAAATAATCAAGGCTTGTTCCAAATAAAAGGGGAAAAACAAATGCGTCCCGAATCTCCTGTAATTTGTTCGTGTTCTACCTTCAGGAAGTAAATAAAGATGTTTTCGTGTCCCTTGATGGGTGAATATTGCGAATGTCATTGACCTCAATTAATAGGAGTGATGAAAATGGATGAGCTAAAGGGATTTAACAATAGTAATAGATAAATAAATGACGTAGCCAGTAAAAACTCTACTAAGACACATTTTGATTGAACGATAACTATTATCATTTATCATAAGTAATCCTTGTCTCAAATTGAAACTACGGACTAATTTCCGCTATTATATACCTACTTTATGAATAAGTAAGAAACCGCTTCAAATGATCAATTAATCATACAACTTTTTGCTTTCGGTTGCGCGCAAAAACACATTGAAAACAAAAGCGTGCGATACTTTTACTTGAATCACACCACACTGCTATAGCCGTACGTAACTTGTAAACAGCTTCTATTTTAGGTCATGAAACGATACCAATAATCCACTGATAAAACAAACAGTGAAAGCTTTATCGGAACGAGATTGCTTGATTTATTATTCACGTGTAACCGAAGCTTATGCCCCATATAACACTATTGTACCTGACCACACCGAAACTAGAACATTTCTTTGCAATATAATTAACCTACAGACAAAATGGGAGCTAATAATTGTAGTGTCCGTTCCGTGTAATAACAATCCCATTGTCCAGTTACAGTAACGGCCGAAAAATTATATGACGCGATTCGTCTGAGAAAGTAGGCCTGTCATTGACTTTGTACGACTAGACTGGTGGTAGACGGTGCCGGAGAGAACGAAAACGACCAGTGAAACAACTATAATACGACACTAACCATACATTGCTGCTTAACTTTGCAGATTAGTGAAAGCCGGCCCAGATTACCGAGCATTGTATGTTACGTCGATCGTATCGGTAGAGAGACTGTTGAACGGCTGTCAGCAGTGGTAGCGGGCGTTTTTGTGTTGTTACAAAAAGTCCTATCACAAGCGATCAGCAACGTTACAACTTACAATGTATAATAATAATTGTATTTTGTCTTTGTTAAGCGATAAGAAAAACCCACTTACGAGTGACTCGCGACGTTTTTTCTTCGATTTATCTCTAGCAGCGAGATTTAAGAGAGTTAGTCTTCTCAACCGGACATAGCAAGAACAAAAGGCCTGCAACCATGTTTTAGGCAGATGACTTAATGTTAATTTACGGATGTTATGTATTTTCTCGGTCGAAGATACTTGCTAAGATGATCGTCGATTATATACATCGTTTGTGAAGCTGGGCGATGACTCACTGATCACCATGAACCATCACATTACAGCTGTCCTCAAAAACTGTATACGTATACGAACTCTGCAAAGAGTTAAGTCACATTTTCATTCATCGTGTTCGCTCAATACTTGATTGTTTTCCTACAGAGAGATGAGAACTTAAAACCTTTTCAGTAGATTAGACATGCGATCTCACTGGACCGAGATAAATTAAAAGAGTTCACATACAATACATACACACAACATTAATATTTACTTAAGCATTGCTATTCCTCTCAATAGCAATGGCCTTCCTCTAATTCATTCCTTTTTTAACTTAAAAATCGATTCGATGGACCAGAAATGTCTGACTGTCTATCATACGAAAGTCGTCAAACTTTTACCACATACTTTTAAATATATTTTTTATTAAGGGTTTTTCACCCTTTAAATGAGCTGCAACTTACCGCAGTAAAGTTGATATGAATATTGTAAGCGATAAGCTTTGACGGTCGTGTTCACTGCATTTATCACGTTAGCGCTCATGTGAAATGGGGCACGGCTGCTTACTCAACCAACCTCCAGCCCCACACAAGGTAGCGATGCTGTAAATATTATTATCCTTGAAATAAGACCATTATCAGTGTGTTTAAACTTTTGTTATTTTATTTTAATACCTACTGATGGTGTGAACTAATTAGCATTGTTTTTTTTTTATTCAATTGTATGTATACAATTTAGCCAAGAAAAAATATTAATTTTTGTCTAATGAGGTTAGATTATATAGTATAGTCTAGTGTGTATAGATCATTTTAATACTTATTTCATTTCCATGACAGAAATACAGATCGAATCTAGTGGATAGATCTCCAACCATCGGCTGTGAAATAAAAGCGACCAATAACGATATCACTTGTCATTATAACTCGGTTACGTTTAAATATAGCTTCAGTTTAGCATATTCTTAGCTTCACCGGTAGGACACAGGCATACAAAGTAAATATCAGAGATTGCATCACATAGGAAAAGTGAACGCTCTCAAGCCAGCCGTTGTCTCGATAACTGATTTTATAAATAACACCCGAATTCACTTCGCGCGATGTTTGATGGTGATAATTACAATAATTACACCGAAATCAACAAGAAGCAAATTTGCGTTGAAATATACGTTGCGTTAAATAAACGATAATTAAACGTAATTAAATTAAACAATAATGTTAAAATTAAGGAATTAGAATGGGAAATTAGCAACAATAAGTATTTAAGTTTGCAAAGGACTCACTCATAATTTAAAAAAAAAAACACATTAAAATAGATTATTAAATTTATTAATTCACTTATCATTTGATAAAATGATGACAATGTCATATCAGAATTACAGTACCTACTTGACATTTCTAAAACGAAATTAGCGTAATATTTTAATAGGTTAAATACTTTTTAAATCGAAACAGGCTTTCACTCGTCTAGTTACATAAATATTAAACATAAGAAATCATATTACATAAATTATTTAAATACTCATTGATAAATGAATGTAATTAATTAATAATGTATAAACATGAATGTGATTGATGACATTTTGATTGAAAATGCGGCTGCTATTGACTGCCATATTAAAATCGATTTATGTATTACTTTCACGGTGGATAGTTTCTGACGGGGTTTTTATAATTCTTAATGCTATCAATGTTCAATTTGTCTCTGTATGTGTAACTCGTCCTTTTTTAAATAATTATATTTATTCAAGTCCTTCGATTGAACCTTATCCCGCGGCACCTCAAACCAGCCCTCGCAGTAAGTGGTTGGCTTCACAAGTTAACTTTACGTGAGGCAAAAGGTTTACCACATTATTAACTTGCTTTTCTTAAACTTTAACATACTCGAAGCAAGTTTTTAAATCAAATATTGTTGAATGTTAAAATCAGTGCAACACTAGTATTAAACGTGGTGTCAAATATTATCAAATTTCCTACCATCAATTTGATCTCTTCAATTCCATTTAATAGTCTTCATTTGTTGTGAACTTGAGACAAATTTCTGGTGCAGTTGGACCATGATAAACAACTGAAAATCACTCTACTTCTAATCAGAATAAGGTTGTTTATATAAATAGATGTGAGAGCTCTCGATATTATCGTTATGAAGTGACAAATGACTCTTCATTCACAACGCGGGTGGCCAGCATCGTACGACGCTATTTATCATATAATTTCACTTTATATAGAAAATTCATATAAACAGCATCTTTTCTAAATCGTGACTTCACTACGTACGTATATCGCTGAAATAATGCAGACATATTAACCTTTCTCCCGGGATTTCCACAAGTTTGAAATGTCACGTGCTCAAACATGCTTTAATCGTTTTTGTAGTCACGAACTGATGAAGATAACAATGGAAAAATTGTGGCCAAAAATATTCGCGCAAATACAAGAGAAAGAGTGCAAATATGATAAGATGTGATGCTACATGTTGTTTGCTTCAAACAGTATGCAGTAGCATAATCCTCTCATTTATCACACGTATCTGTTATCTAAACAGTTAATTTGTAAACATACCTGTGTGACTTAAATTAATTTAGAAAGATCTTAAATGTGTGAACTGCCTCGTTGGCTTAGTGGTGCTAAACGCGACTGCTACGCTAGGGGTCTTGGGTTCGATTCCCGAGTCGACCAAGGTGTTATTGGGTTTTTCTATGAAATTCTCAGTAGCAGGTCGGAGTTTGGATTTGTGCCCGGTTAGTGGCAATAGGCTCGCCCCCTATTACATGGGACCTAAACATATCGGCGAACTGTGGGTGTACATTGGTACACCTCTGCCTACCCCTTCGGGGATACAGGCGTGATGATATGTTATGTATGTTAAATGTGGTTATAGACTAAAATAGAATAAAAACAACGGTTGATATCTACTGCAGTTTTCGCACCACAAGGATACAATTTTTTCGGAAAGTGTTGGCGGCGGACACAACTATACTTTTTAAGCCAGCTCAAAACTTTTTTTATAAAGATCGATAAAGGATCAGCTTTTTATTATCAACTTCAACGCACTCGGCCTAGTTTTGAAACACAATCGCAACAGGCGACCCAACGACACCATAAACTCTTCCTAAAGGCATCATTAAAGTCAAACAAACAGGCATTAAATACAAAACTTTACAATCACTTCGTTCATTATTGGCCGAATCAATAAAGTGTGGGAATCTAGTACATTCGGTAGGTCTAGATTTGTGTTATTATTAAGTTTGAGATACACTGGGGACAATTGCAGCAACGTGTTGCGCAACACGTCCCTTAAAAAGTACCTGTATTTCCCCAGATGTGCGCTTGTTTTCAGAGTAAGAGTAAGCAACGTGTTCCGCGTCACGTCAACGTCAACGTGTCCCTTAGTGTATCCTTGTCTTTACAGTAGGATCGAGTTATCTGTAACATTTCAATCCAGTTGCGGTAATGCAGTGAAGTAACTAATTTAGTGGTTGCGGAATGACAAATAATACGGTTTGAGGGATAGAATCATATATCTGGGTAATAACCCTCAGGCCGTTGAAACACGTGTAATTGGCTGTTTCCTTTGTTTGTTTGTTTATAACACGTTTTGTTTATAGTATAAGTTTCAATGCGTTGGACCGGACATTATTGATATTTTTGTCTGTTTATTATTGGATACCATAAATTAATTATGTTACTTGGTTTGTGTATTTTTACGATTATATTACTATTTGTGGAAATAGCAACAAAAGAAGATATTTTTTGTATATTTAATAGAAAATCAAAGCTCAAGCTTACATTAAGTACATTCTTCAGTAGCATTCTTCACAGGTCAAGCGGAAATTAGCGATTTAATATAGTGATGATGATTCGTCATTATCGTAAAAGAGTGCCGTTAATTATAACTGGCCAGCTAAATGTGGCAGTCTTTTATTATTCCAATCTGGTTTACTTTTTATTTTTATTTCGCATCAAGTAGCCTGGTCGTTCTCACATAAATTATTTTTGTTTTTTTGTAATATGATCAATGAATGGACTAGCATTGTCACATGTACTTACTATGAAGATAACCAGTATGTATCGATTTTGCCCATTGATCTCCAATGGAATGGTGTTTGCGAATAAGTCGATCTTGAATATTTTTTTATTTACACCTTATTGATTGACTTATTGTTCTTGGTGTATTACAAAAACTATTCTTGTAATTTTTCTGTTTCATGTTCGATTCTGCTTAGTCAAGAATGTTACTATTTAGTCTACCAGAGTCACATAAACAAGTATGTTACCGTTTAGTCTTCCAGCTATAAAGTCACAAGTACGTAAAATAAGTTTGGTGAATATTTCATAAAAAATTACGAAACAAAGTCGGTAAATAAAAACACTTGTAGATTGTAGTACGCAAATCTCAAACAAGTCTCATTGTCAACTTTAGATTATCTAGGCAAAATAGTTCTGGCGCGACGCCAATGCGATCTCACAATTTGCTGCAAACCATTCAATCAATTACGTAATTATAGTCCTTAACACTTTGTAATAAGGGTTGGTTTTCTGTGAGAATTGTTTAGTGGGGTGTAGAAGTATGTTGGTTGATTGTAACCCGATGATGGCGCGATCGGCAACCGTATCGAGTGTCGTTCCGGTCCAGCGCTCGCCTTCGTCGCGACCTGGCTGCGCGGTGTGAACGGAACCTATGTCCTGGTTACGCACTAGGCTTAATAAACGCTAAGAAAATGTGCCTTCATTAAAAGTTGTTGGTAAGAAGTTCTAAGTTAGAACAATTTTATGGTAGAGTAAACAGGTGAAAATAAAATTAAAATATTAAGAAGTCAACAAATGAACAATATAAAATCTTTCCGTGGTAAAACAAATAAAGGAATGTTTAAAAATATAATGTGACTAAACTTTTTCATAAAAACAAAAACAAGTGTCATGAGTCAAAACTACGAAAGAAAAAAAAGTTTTAAATAAAAACAATTTGTCAATAGACGCCTACAGAGCTCTCTATTTCTTTGATCTAGGTATATAATTTTATATCAAAATACACGCGGTAAGAACGCAGCGTTTGTAACAGCTAGTGGGTGACCATGGCAGCAGTTTTCCAAGGTTTTGTTATTAGACAATATTGTCGCATAGTGCGGTTCTCTCATGTTTATTATAACCTGCCAGTGCTTTGCCAACGATTGAGCTACTATTTCGAATTTCGAATACACATAAAAAGAAAATTACAATTTTAATAGTTTTTGAGACAGGGAAGTGGAACATTTTTTGACATTCTTTTTTTAGTTCTACGCTTCAATTTGAATAGCGAATTTCAAAATGGCACAGACAGCTTTTGAAGAATGTGTATGACTGTTATGCTATTTACAAATTACCTGCTAGGTACAGACGTTTACTTTCACATTTCCTAGATTACGATTTATGGGCTCTTTAATTTAATAGACAAAAAGAAACGGTTTATCCTCCGGCGTACGTCAAAACATTTGACTAATGCGTGGGTCTAATCTGCGAAGCTATTTAGGTTTATTAAGAGACTGTTTTTTCGCACAGCAGGACAAAAGACTTTCATTTGTTTCTGTCTCATATTATAAAGGTCTCTTTAAATGATGCTAACGGCTTTACGAACTAGAGTAAAGACTGCTGCAAAATGAGAGACATCTTTTTCATCCAACCTTTTTTATATTTTACATTTTTGAGATTGTCATGAGTCCCCGTGTTTGGCAATTTACCTTATTATTGTTTCATTACATTACTCATGTTGGCATGCCTCATTAAGCGTTTGTTACTCTCACCACGAGAGATAGTATCAAAATGAAATAAGCACCTACTTCTACATACTACTACTAGTTTCTCTCTTACTAGCTTGTAAAATTATAATATATTTAACTAAAATTTATTTTATTATGTTATTTAATTAATTTCATTCCACAAACTCGCACAACACCGACGGAAACAGATCATTACAATAATTAATACCTAACACTAAGAAAGATAACAATTTACAGTAGGTAACATTATCAATTATTTATTTATAGCGTATAATAACGATATTGTTGTAAGAAATAGTTTTATCAATGGCCAGTTATTTATTCTAGGTCAGCTAAATCAGTGAGGTCAGGGGCCCGATGCTGCTATTTGAAGTCAGTGAGTGGCGGGATAATAAACGTTCCAGTGTTGTTATTGTGCCTAATTTTCGTATTCAGATATGGATGGAGAAAGCAAGGAGTAAATACTGAGGTGACAATTTGTAGAGATGAATGGAAGCTGAATACGCATTGCGCCGACCCCAAGTAATTGGGAACAGAGCAGGGAGATGATGAGATAAGAACAGTCACTGGAAATCCTACAATGACAACAGTGGCAAGTAGACACCTACAAATGTACACACATTTGTCATTATATTAAAATCACAATAACAAGTACACTGGAAGTCTGGAATGTTTATTAACCCGCCACTCACTGACTTCAAATAGCAGCATCGGGCCCCAAGAGTAATGAATTGCGATGGCTGGGGGGCGGTAATGTGAGGCAGGTCAATTGGGGATATTACTCATAGATAATATACTTGTTTTTTGTTCAGCATACTTTTTCATGAGGATAAATGTGGCCAGACTCTATGGCTGCAATAGAGTGATGAAATTGTACTTGGAAAAAAGTTTAGTTTTAAAAGTGAATAGAATTTATTGAGAGAGTGGATTTGAATGTTAAATGTATTGAACTTTTGTTTGCAAGTTAAAATTTAGGGGAAACAAAAAAAATATGCTTAAACTAAAAGGAAAACTTACGCAATAAGACAAACATTTTGTGGATCATACTAGCGATCAATTCGAGATTGCATTAAAATATACATTTACCTTGTATGTACCTAATAAGAACATGAAAAGAGCAAAATACTAATGTAAGTACGAAAAAATTTATAGTACAAACCCGAGAACATTAAAATTTCAAATTATTCAATCAAAATACCACACATTGTTTCACTTCAAGGTTCATAAAATATAATATATTCAAACAATGCATTATTCGTAACAATACGCATCAAGTGAACAAAAGGCCGCCTAAAGTAAACAATTGAAAGCGGCAAGTCACATGTGCATTACATTAGGACACGTGCAATGCACATTGCAGTGACACTTGTACTGCCAAATGCAAAAAACGTTGGACAAATAACAAACAGGTAGTTTGAACTCAGTTTTATGGTTGAGAATGAATTCACACCTCTTTTTAAACCATAAAAGTATACTGATTCTATATTTGAAAATCAAAAAGAATAAAGTTTGTAAAACGTCAATCGAAATGTCAAAAAAAATAATACACAAGTGACATTTTATTGACTTAAGATTGTGACCTTAAAGTGTTCCTAAGCAAAAGGACTTAAAAACAGAACACTGAGTCATAAACCGACCACAATAATTTAATAACAAAATCACTTTCATCGCCTTTCTCTGGTGACAGAACTGATGGTTCAGTGTAACGGGTACCTCGCATCAATCAATCTATGAAAAAGCCGTCAGCCTGTTAAATGGACAACTTTCGCGTTCCGTACAATCGTTCGTGGCTAATCACCGCAAGGTTTAGAGCCCCTGGCCGCTTTCTGTGATGGACTAAAGACTCGCCCACATCAATGGGTACGTAATATTTTTTATCAAAATGAAAGTAGTCTATCAATTTCGACATAATTGTTGTAAGACTATAAATTTAATATCGATTGATTGATGCCTGTTATCTGAGGCGGTAAATAATAGGGTGATTGTTTTTTGTTTTGACAGATAATTTTGTTGTTGGACCAAACGTGATTGTAATAGTTGAATACATATATTTATAAGTTAAGCTAAATAGGCATTAATTAGACAGTGTGATTATAAATTGATAGGACGTAAACAAATAGTACATTAAAAATGATAAGCAGTAAAGCTTTGAGCAGTTCCTTTCATTATGATACATTGTAAGTAAATAAACACTCATCAATCATATTCCTCAATAAATCATCAGTTTTACACATTTCAGCTTTTTGTATGAATTTACCTTTAATTGTTTAAGTAAAACCAGTAAAGCGACTCCGCCGTTCATTCACTCAGCAATCTGGTTCTTTATTCCGTTCACGTGAGTAGAAAGGGACAAAATAAATTCAGTGAGCGTCAATTATGATGTTGTTTTCACACAAACAAACCATCGTATTTTATGATTAAAACTTTAAGTTAACTTTGATGATTAACTTTGATTAAAAGTTTCTAGGAATGATCGAAATCCCTGAAAATAATCGATTATTAGAAAAGAACCTATGTGATCATTAAAATAACTATTTTTAATTAATAATTTTAAATGAAAATAGCTATTTTGGAAATACGAGGTCTTGTCTATTATTACCTTTTAGTAACACCCAATATGGTAAGTACATAAGAAAATAACTGACCAACAGTTATTAATATGCAAAAAAAAAGACGAAAACAATCCCGCGTGCGAAAAACTAAGTAACTATTCAACTCAGGAGAATAGTATCAAGATCTATTCGTCAATAGATTCTAATCACAGAATGCCACAGCTCTACAAATCACTAACAACACATAATGGCACAGACGTACAGTGTGATGTTAACACTAATACATGTATAAGTACCAACTACGAGCATCATCCAGGGTAAACCCGTCCGGCTCGTTTGCTCGTAAACACGGCTGTCGACTGGTTCTAGGTTCGATCCTGTTCCGAACAATCATTGACGTCCTGTCGGCACACCTGCGAGAGTCTTTGACCTTTGACTGTTGAGCAGATGGTAATGACTTTAGGTTTTTGAAGATCTTAAGCGAGATGAACTAATTACCAAGGATTTTGTTTCAGCAGGTCTCCTGAGCGCGCGCTTTGGCTCCTTTACCGGATTGTTGTATCAAGGACATAGCTATATTTAGTATAAGGCTGGCTGTCACTCTTATTTCCATAGCAAATGATTTAAAAACACTTTCGGTCACCAATGCTAAATTGGAAAAGACAAGTCCTAGGCGCGATATGATCAGTAAAGTTGTGATAGAGGCACATAGCTTACTACATTTTCGATTAGTAGTAGTACTAAATAGCAACATAATCTAGTCCTTGACTTGACGAAATTGTCTAAAGTGCGCCCAAATAAATATCTTAGGTAACGCAACAAATTGTTTTGTTGAGCAGTGAGAACACACCTATTTCCAATAAAAAATATTAAAAAGTCCGGTAGTCTAATCAATGTATGTCAATATTTACTACCGCTAAATAATCAATTAAACAACCACATTAATAAGTAAAACCAATGTCAAGTCACAAAGTTGTAATTAATCAATTATGAATTCAATCAATTTCTGTTTATTGTGTATCGTTAAATGATCCAACACTTTAATCTACAATAAAACATCAATTAAGAAACTAGGAATTTACAGTAGTGACAATTTCGACGAAAGTTGATTACTTTTTAATTTTATGGTGGCCATAATATTTGCTACTTATTAATGTCAATGACGAGCATTAAATAATAAACTCCAAACTCCTTGGAACAAGTTTTTATAATCAAACGAAGAAAGTTCTCTAAGAATTTTACGAAAGTAATTAAACTTTTGTGAATAACATATCAAAGATGAAACTAGTTTGATTTTTAGGCTAGTTTTTATGAAATCATAAGTTGGATTTAATGATTTCCTAGACTTCATTATAAACAACGAATTTATGGCAATCTACCGTTTATATTTTGATTAGCAAGTGTTTTTATCTAGAAAACTAGAGCAAAACAACCTCTTAATTTAATTATTGATAATTACAAATCCATATTATCAAAGCTCTACAAAAGAAACACAGGAGAAACTAAAATAACAATTTGAATCCCTTAAGAGCAACATTAAATAAATATGTTATAAATAGTAATTAATTATTTTCTATTTAAACTGTAAACGGACTGTGAACCTTGTTAGTTTATTACCTTAGTTTAAAACAACTACTAAAAGCCACATCAGAAGATCTTAACAAACAATAAAATAAATTGAAATATTACTAATTAACATTTGTTTACAGCGCAATAAAACATGACCCCTACTGAGATCAAACACACATCATGACCTTAAGTGAAACAGGGAATTAACAGCTACCCAGAAATATAATTTATGGCCCTTAAAGATACTAGTAATATTTAAATATAAAATATCGAACAAAATTTATGACTCGTAATTTGTCAATGACAACGAAAATTTTGTCACAATCAGAATCTAATTTAATACCACTGTTCGTCAGTTTTAATAAACAAAGCCGTCAGTACCTTTAAAGGGATATTTCTAAATCCATTTTAAAATACAACAGCGTAACAAAGTCTTCCTTGAACGTTTCTTAGATAAAATGTCAATTAAGTTTTTTATTTAAAACACCTCTCTTAAATTCGAATGTCTAATCCTATAAGATGACAGATAGGGCCATCCCTACGGAATGTTAATGGTACATTTATCAAAGCCTTAATATGTACCATTACAGATTGAGGGTCTGAGGGAATTAATTTCAATTTATGGATTTATTTGAGAACATTATTTTGTAAATCACTGTAAAGTTTACCACACTTTACAAACCACAAATTATACCATTATCAACTTTATTGTGATGGAGTCAAGGACTCAATTTGTTTGGGACTAATGTGCGGTTGACTGTACTTAAAATTTTATACACTTAGAAGGATTTATAGTAGTGTTGGATTGATAGTGGTCTAATATTTTAAGGAAGTAACAACTTTAGGCGTTTTCAAGCTGTGATTGTTGTACATACTAAAAGTTTGAACCAATTTGTAAATGATTTATCTTGTATCGGAGAAGTTTAACGCCTACACAAAATGGTTTCTTTTTGATGTTCACTTGTTTTAGATAAAGTAACTTCCACTATCGCATACTTTATTTTTTTTTAATGATTTTAAGCCTTTAATTAATTTTTAGGCTAAGTGATTTTAAGCTATTTATTTAATTATTATTGTACACAAATTAACAACATCAATAAGATCACAAATGTACAAAGACACTGCTTAATTTATAAGACATTTCTGCCAGCTGTCCGTAAGCTTTCTTCCCGTTTTTATTTACTTGACTACATAGTGGAATGTAGTCACATATCTTCGACGTAATCCAAAGGGTTCCGTGTACTATCATCACCATCATGTTATACAGCTTCAAGTTACGACTGGTAAACCTCACCAACCTTTAGTAAAAGTTTTATCCACTAAAGATTTTACATATCGAAAGTTACTGTAATGTCGTTTAATGTTCGTGTATAATGCGTTATAAACTGGTAATTTAAAAGGGATTAAATTTAATTACCTTGTGGTCTGAAGCTTCTTATGTCCATCTAATTTTCATCAGGTTGTTTTTCTTTGGTTTTATAAGATAAAGACATAATGCGTCTCGGATTAAACGCTCTCCAAACGATATATTTAGGACAGCTTTTCAGACACTCCAATAACCGAATATAAGTCTTCCATTCCTCAAAAGCGAATCAAGCGCCCTCTACAACTCACTTGTAATTTCTCCATAAAACATTAAGCGCTTTCTATAAAGCGATTTACGTCCACACCCTCAGTAAATGGAACTGTTAGTCGATAAATTATATGTTAAGGTTTATGGGACTGGTATCATGTTATGGCTAAAGTCCGGTAAGTGACGATCAAAGGTCATTAAAAACCTCCGGACGAGACGGCGATCAGACATCGATATTTGAATGGCGCAATTCATAAGAACACGAGCTGTTTATGTATGGAATGTTGTTTGTCGTGTATTCTGATTAGAGTCCAGTTACACTGTAGTGGAATCTTTAATTTTGTTCATTCACTGACTAACAAATAGTGGCTTGACGGTTTTCCAACTCTTACCCTTTTTTTTTTTTTTTTTTTTTTTTTTTTTTTTTTTGGTAGAGATCTTTGCAGTTAGCCTGAGCGCAGGCTTTGACTGCTTCACCGGACTTTTGGCGAGGACCTTAAGGCCTCCAGCCAGAGCAATATGAAAAAACTAACTACGTCAGCAACGTCCACTAAGGGCACCCCCTGCGGGGTTCGGACCTCGACTTAGTGCGTTGCTAACAATCTTAATAGAGCAAAACAGCAAGGGATGGCTGGATCTTAATTTTTATTATTTAGGGACATATTTTTATTGCTAGTTTGGCCGGCTCGGGCCAGCTTGGTCTAGGGACGGGGGGATAACATTTACGTTACTATTATTTATAATACGCGACGGGCCTCGCCGGCGAGGACGTAATATACGGCGGCTGTGTTTTGTATTGCTACTGCTAGCTAAATCGAATGCTTCTTGGAGAAGCGTTGTTTTATCGTCGGGGTAGGAGAGAGTAAGTCTGGGGCGTTTAATCTTAGATATTACGGAAGGTACGTATCGCGCGGCCGCTACGATTAGCGGGTTACGGTGGGTTTCGGAGGAGTCGAAAAAACGGATCGCGGCGCGTTTCATGAACTGCTTGATTGTTGGCAGCTTTAAGTCACAGTGCAACTGCAAGTTACGGACGTAACCTGGAGCGCCTGTGGCTCTACGCATGAAACGGTTTTGGAGTGTTTGCATTCGTTTGAGTCGATAATCGGGTACGTGAGAGAATACGACGCTGCCGTAAGTCATTATAGGTCTCACACACGCAGTGTAAATTCTCTTCTTACAAGTAAGAGAGAGTTTGCTGCGCTTGTTCAACATACAATGAAGTCGGCCGAGAGCGAAGGCGGCTCGCGCGCGTGCCGCTTTAATATGAGCTATGAAGGTAAGCTTCCGATCAAGGATTACACCCAGGTATTTGGCTTGCTGCTCCCAAGGGATAGACTTGCCGAAGAGTGTTATAGGAGGAGGGGGAGCGGGAGGCTGCCGTTTCTTGCTAAAGAGCACGGCTGCGCTCTTGGTAGGGTTGACTTCGATTCTCCATTTCGTGAACCACTTCCCGAGGGTCGTGACCGCGGTCTGGAGAGTTCGACCTATCGCTAAGGGGCTGGTGCCTGAATAATAGATGGCCGTATCGTCGGCGTACATAGCTACTTGGGGTTTGCCACCGCGAGGAATGTCGCTAGCGTATAGCGTGAAGAGGAGTGGAGAAAGTACCGAGCCTTGAGGGACTCCGGCACGGATCGGGTGAGGGGAAGAGAGTGTGCCCTCAACGCGATAGCGAAAGGACCGATTCGACAAAAAGTTTCGAATGATAAGCACGAGACGATCTGGCACCTCGAGTTGGTAAAGCTTGAAGATCAAGCCATTGTGCCAGACCTTGTCGAAGGCCTTTGCTATATCGAAGAAGAGCACGCCAGTGAGCCTTCCACGCTGAAAACCAGCGCTTATATGCTCGACTATGCGGTGGACTTGTTGGACGCACGAGTGTTGGGTTCTAAAACCGAACTGCTCGTCTGGTATGAGACTCCTGGACTCGGCATAGTCCATAAGACGGGAGTAAATAATTCGCTCGTATAGCTTCCCAAGAACCTTGAGTAAGCTAATGGGGCGATAACTAGTGGGCTCAGACTTCGGTTTACCGGGTTTGTGGATGCCGATGACTATCGCCTCTTTCCACTGCTGTGGGAAGAGATTGTTGCCTAATGCTGCATTGAAGATGCCTGTCAAGAGGATTACTAATGCTGGGGGAAAGAGTTTAATCACCTTATTGGTGACTCCGTCTGAGCCAGGGGCTTTACGTGGATGCAGTTCCTTGATCAGAGAGCGTACCTCGTCTATAGTTACCGGCGCGAGTGGGTGTTCCGGATCCTCAGAAGGAGGGAGCGAGGCCTTACGTTCGACTTCAGCGTCAACTCTGGCGAGGTGAGCTTGATCGAACGGAAGGTCGCTAGGCGTACACTGGGCCTCTAAGCTGTCGGCTAGGCATTCCGCTTTCTCGTCGTCTTCGAAGGCAGGGCTCTGATTCGGACGGTTCAGCGGGGGCATAGTCACTTCGGTACAACTACGTAGTTTACGTTGAAGATTCCAAAACGCGTGATGATTGGGCTCTAATTGGTCGAGAAGCTTATCCCAGCGTTCGTCACGCAATATCCTTATGCGCTTCCTAGAGGCGCGCTGTAGAGAGCGCATGCGGACGCGATTAGAGTCGCAGGGATAAGCGTCGTAGGCGCGTATAGCCGCGTTCTTCTCCGTCAGTAGGGCACGGGCGTCGTCCGGAAGGAGCCAGCGAGCGTCTTCTGTCACCGGTACCGACCGTGAACACTCGTTCACCACGGACTGCACGTGCTCAGTGAGGGAGTCGATTGCGCCTATAGCGTCCGTCGCGGATTCTACGTGGTCTGGGATTGAGTCGAGATGCGCAGATTGGACTGACTTAAGACGGGTCCCAAGCTTCGTCCAGTTCGTAACTATCTTGGTGGGGATGGGCTGACCAGCGTCTGGGGGACCTACACGCGGACCGAAAGACATGATCACTGGTCGATGGTCGGAATCTAATTCCTGAATAACTTCAATGGACCGAAGCGCTAAGTTAACGTTATTAAGCAAAGCTATATCTAATATGTCGGGGCGGTGATTTACGTTACCGGGAAAGTGCGTTGGATTCATAGGCGCGATGATGTCAAAGTTTAGCTCGGAGCTAAGAAGGTCTAGGTGTCTACCGCGGATGTTACGAGTGTGGCTATTCCACGCTTCGTGTTTTGCATTCAGGTCTCCCGCCAGAAGGACGGAGTCGCCGAGAGCAAGAAGAGCTTGCAGGTCAGGTCGTAAGTCGACCCCCTGAGGTGACGGAGGGATATAAACTGAGACTAAGAACAAAGGTCTATGACCGGTCATACCTAGCCTACAGACAGAGGCTTCAATGTGCGACAGCGTAGGTGGGTCCATCGGAACGCAGTACAGTGACCTTTTGAAATAAATGAGCGTGCCGCCGCCTGCGGCTCTGGTACGATCGTTACGGACTAGGTTATAATTCGCGATTCGCGGGTTTCTATGAGACGGTTTAAGAAAGGTCTCCTGTACAAGAAAAACGTCGAGTTGGTGGTCGCGGAGAAACGTTGCGATTTCATCGCGTTTATTATTAATACTTTGCGCGTTAAAGAAACCTAATTTAAGGGAACGGGGTTTGAATTTACCGGCGGTTGTAGCCATTAGAACGCGGCGGCTTTGTACGCGGCGAATACGTCGCTGAACTGCTCCCTAATGAAAGGCGCGTGCAGAGGCGAGGGGTTGGCTCTAATCGCCTCAGCCATAAGGCGGATACGATTAAAGTCAAACGACTCGTACACCTCGATATAATTTTTAACCGACGCAGTAATGTCGGCCGAGAACGCCGGGGCCATAAGGGCCGCGGCCGACGGTGATGCGTGCGCAGGTTTCGGTACAGGCGCGGGTTTGAACGCGGCGAGAGGTATGCGTGGGACAGAGGGTCCTTGGAGCGCGGTGATCGATGTTGTCTCCTTCGGAGGAGAGGTGAGGGCCGGGAACGCACGAAGATGCATTTCTCTATTCCAACAAGCCCCGGTTGGGCGTTGTGGACTAAGACGCGGCGGAGCGGTCGCGGGTTTTTGCGCGGGGGCCAGTGCACGAGCGACAGGCCGTTTCGCGACGGTTTTGGGGGCCTTTGGACAGCCTCGGTAGTTTGCTGGGTGACCCTTTTCGCCGCAGAGAACGCAGCTAGGGGGCTCAGCGCACTGGGTGCGGTCCTTGGGCCGGGGACAATCAGGCGTTCCGTGCTCACCGAGGCACTTCACACAACGAGGGCGCGCGAAACAGTTACGCTGCGAGTGACCGTATAACTGGCAGCGGTGGCACTGACCGACAGTGCCGGTTTTACGTGGCGGCTCAACTTTTATACCGGAAAGTTGGCAGACTGATTTAATGTTGAAGATGGACTTACCGTCAGCCGATCTCTCGGTGACGGCAAGGACCATCTCGTATGGCAACTTGCCTCGCGAACGGTACATCCGGTGTACCTCGAGGGCTGGAATGCCCTGCGAACAGAGGTCTTTGAGAATGTCCTCTGAGGACAGCTCTACGGGGACTGATTTTATTACTACGCGGAGGACGCGTTCTTCTGGGAGAGTGAAGCTATGGTATGGCAGGGCTCTCTCCTGCAGCATACGCGTAAGCGACCGAAAGTCGGCCGCTGTTGGGACGACTATTTTGATGCCGTCCTTGACGGAACGGGCACTGGAGAAGTTAATGTGGTGCTGTGTGCACCACGATGATACCTCGGTCCACTTTCCTTTCTCCTGAAGGAAGATTGGAGGAGGGACCGGGCCACCCTTCTTAGGGGCTGACGAGTCGGACTGGGAGGTATTGGTCACCTGAGGGGCAGAACAAGAGGAGGGTGAGGCCGAGAGGGCTGATGGCTGAGAGGCCGAGGCTTCAGCAGAGGAGGGAGAGGCGGCGGTTTTAGCCGCCTTGGAAGGTACCTGTTGGGATTTAGCCTTTCGGGTACGCTTCTTGCCCTTTCCAATGACTTCAATAAAGCCATCAGTCGAGCACGACGAGTCGGATGCGGAAAGAGCATCGATGGAGTAATCGGAGGCGTTGGCCATCTCGGCGTCGACAGGGGACGGAGAAGCAGAGCGGGGGCGGGAAGTGGATGCCGGTGATGCGTCACACGCAGGTGTGCAGCTCGGCGAAGTCATTCTCGGAGACGAGATAATAGAATTTTGAACAATAGCGTTCCCAACAATAGGTTTCGACATAGCAGTCGAGACAATAGGTCTTTGACGGGCTTTAATCCCTTTGTCGGCGCCGATAAGAGGGCGCGGGCTATCTAGCTCTGAGAGCAAGGAAGGGTTTTGGTTGCGGGTCCAAGCCTGGAAGAGGTCTTGGATGACCTGGGAGTTCTTCATCTCCTCGATGAAACGGGGCCAAAGGGCGTCCATTTTCTCGAGAAAACGAGTAGTAAAAGGTAAAAACAAGTTAAAATTAAAAACCTAACATAGGTAATGACGAAGGGGACGCGCCTAGCATCAAAACTAACCTAACTAAATCTATCTCCCCGGGTAGGTTCGCCCGGGGATGTGTAACCCTCCCTGCTGGGTTTAAGCAGGGAGGTGAGTACCTATGGTGTGCCTTAAGCTGTGATGTACTCGTCGCCAGTCTTAATGTGCGAACGAGGCCCTAACCAGTCTAGCGCGAAGGGTGTAGACACACCCAACCAACACTAGGTGAGTAGCTGAAAAGCAACTCTTACCCAGTGATAGTCCTTACATAGTTCCATTGTTCCGGGTGTGACAGATACGCGCGCTGGACTCCAAAGAACTCCTATGTTCTCTTTTACTCGGGAACACTTTGGCATTCTTCAGAGATACATCCTACAGGCATTGTATCATATTATGTACTCTAATGGATGAGTTCTGTTTTGAATGCCTAGTTTCATGTGCAAACAACTTATTTCCTTAGATATCAGATCCAACAGCGTGTTTGTCATTAACTTTATGTATATGCAAACCTTCAGTGTTTCTTTACGCATAATCGATTCAATTATCATAAATGTAAGGACCGTGGCGTAGGTCAAAATGACTTAGTCATTCGGGGCAATACCAGTGAATATCTGCATATAACATTTACTACAGGATATCAATAGTTATAGATTAGTACTGATAAGGTTCTGTTAAACAATTATAATAACTAGTTATAAGCTATTAAAATAAACAGGAAGGAAATTGTTTGTTGAAACCCACGATAGCATTTAGAGAAACAACTTATTTACATGGGTTTGTGTTTTTAATTAGCCTTATTATTATTACGTTACCGTCACTACATAATTATATGTAAAATACAGTTTTCGACGCCTGGATGCCGAACCATATAATATCTTGGGAAAAGTTAAAACAGTTCAGCAAAAAGTTTAAACATATAACTTTAAATTTTGTTGCAAAAAGTAGTATCCTTACATTAGAATCAAATAAAACATAGGTACTTTGAATTAGCAATACTCTTTTGAACTCTTCTCTGAAAATTCAAAAGCGAACTCTCCGTCGCCCTTTGTACGAAAACTCATATATTTTTGCCATTTCCACCGGATTTCAGGATATAAGCATTTTGAGAAAAGCATGTGTATTTCTTTTACTTTTAAACCACGTAAAATTAAATACAGTCAACAATGTATAAATGTATCAATTATAAACCTTATTGAGCTCATCGCCATAAGGTTACAATCCCAAGGTAATGGTCACCGTCTCACATGACTTGCGCCACGACACCCGCGACGTGGGAGTCTGGCTGGCTCGTCACACTACTTATACCGTAACAATTAGTAACTGTCGTTATTAACGAAATCACCCCTGGATATAGTGAGGACGATGAATAGTGGCGACAAGGACAAAAAAAAATTAGGTGCACAATGAAAACAAAATTTTGTACCATCTATTAAAAAAAAATATAACGCACCTGATCTGAGAAAAATGTCCAGTCCAACTGTTTGATGCCAAGAGGCAGTCTTATATGCAAGGCAACCAGTTCTATGTTTTTCATAAATTGACGTAGTTAGGTGGAAAAACAAACGAGTTGTAAGTCTTACCTTGTTTATTGATTAATGTCGATCGCATAGTTTTTACCTTTATTCAATAGAAGGTCATAATCATAATTAATGGTTTCTTCTTCAAGGTTAATAGAACTGTAATTTATATGACAGTTACAAATCATATCACAAAAAAAAATCGTATAAAAGAACTTTAGCCAATATTGTGCGTTGCTACTACACATACATAGAAACTGGGTTGCAACCGGAGCAGCGATAATGCTCGTCGAGTGGGGCGATACAAGAAATGTGACCGATATTAACCGCAACGCGTTATTATGTCATTTACATGTACTAACAGTCCTGCTATCACGGCACTCAATTAATGTACAGACTTTATAAGGTAGGTGAACTTTTCTATCATAAAAATAAGTATACACTTCTGTTTGAAAGAAGTGAAAACCGTGAGAAAAAAATTCTTTTTTTCTTAGGTTCATTAGGTAAAATAATCAATGAAGCACGATCAGTTTTTTACATACTATTTATAAGTCAAATTACCCATCTATTTTATTCCTGAAAAAAAAGGAAAATATTCATCACTTAATCGCCAACACGTTTTGACTACGTGGACTTAAAATGTTTACACACAAACAACTTAAATTAAATACGAGCTTACAACAACATACACAACGTATTCAATAACCACATGGCTATCCGCTACAAGTCTCTCTCAAGTCTCATGTAAAAGTTTTCTCGAGAAAATGGCGACAGAGATCAACGACCTGCCTGACGTAACGCCATCTTTCAGACGGCTTGGCGTCTCAGACGTTAGACGTCTTTCAACTGTTTTGTAATGATATGACAATGAACTTATGTAAGGCTTGGTACAATGATTTGGAGCAGACCGTTTTTGTTGGGTATTGATTCTAGTTGGTTTAGTACTAGAATATTACGTTTTTGAGGGCAATGTTTTGTCTTTTAATTGATTGCAATTTGTAAGTGTTGCTTGCTTCTCAGGGCTAAAGACCCGGGAATAAGAAAAGAGTGGTTATAATATTATGATTAGTTTGTTTATTTTGTTTCAGTCTTAAACAAAGTTTTAGTTAAGCTTACTTAAAACCACAAACTTTAAAATCTTATTTTTTTTTTAAACAGTACATTTTATTTCGTCTTTACAAATTATTATTTTATTTAATACATTGCCAGATTTATGATATCTTTTATTTTGCAAATGAACTCCCGAGTGCGCAATTTATTCTCAGATAAATGTCAAGCGCATATTGTTCGATATACATTCACGTGAACCATATTAAAGTACGTAACGATTATTACATAACAAAAAGGTTACATAACAATGCTCTGTATACAGCCACTCATTCTTATTTCGTCATTATATCGAGATAGGTTTTGATCTGCGCTCTTAATAACTGAAAGTTACTCAAGTAGTTTTAATACCAACTGTTAATATAACCTTGAAATATTATTTCTAATAATAGTTCATCGAAAAACAATCGAAACGC
The DNA here is from genome assembly GCA_905146925.1 of Autographa gamma. Taxonomy (NCBI): domain Eukaryota; kingdom Metazoa; phylum Arthropoda; class Insecta; order Lepidoptera; family Noctuidae; genus Autographa; species Autographa gamma. The sequence goes on from LR989850.1 coordinate 4,600,662, forward strand.
AGGCCAGAAAAATATTCATAAAAATCTTTTTTTTTTCATATACGTTAAGAAATATTGGCTGAAAAGAACGGTAGATAACACTTGTTTTTTATGCAAAACTGACTTTTAAAATGGCGTTTATTATTAATAAAAATAATTTGAATTAATTTAATAGCTGTTCATTTATTTTTGCAAAACATTATAATATTCGAATAAAATAGCAAATCTTATAATGAGTAGGACAGTTGACCGTATAAAACATTTTGCTAGATAAGTAGCACTTTATTGCCACTTAGATATTATGAGTAGCTGTTTATACTGTTTATGCATGCATTAACATCGCGGGGTCATCGCCCTCGGACATTGTCAACGACTACATAATGATGACGTGTCAAACTGATAAATGAATAGTAAATCAACTATGTAATAGCTTATTATGGATAATTAATATAATTACATTATTTTTCTGCTATAATGTGATCTACAATGTAACTTTAACACAATATTGTCTTAAAACAATTAATGACGCAAAAATGTAATTAAATAAAAAATGTTTCAAAAAATTTACAATGTTTTCAAAAGATGTTTTTAAATGGGTGCATATTTTTATAACTTGGGAATATTAAATTTGATAACCAAAGACCACACAGTACGAGTAATTATCGTTAAACGTTCTTTGTTATCAACAATAATTATAATTTGATAATTACATTTACAATTTTGCATAAACAAAGTCATATATTGCAAGCGAAACATGCCTAACTTAAACTCCACTAATTAAGTTAAGATTATTAAATAAAGAATTTACTTATTATACCAGTTTTTTTTGTTAAGGCCTCCAACCAGAGGAAAAAGTAACTACGTCAGCAACGTCCACAAAGGGCCCCCTGCGGAGTTCGGAGCTCGACTTAGTGCGTTGCTAACAATCTTAATAAAGCAAAACAACAAGGGATGGCTGGATCTAAGATTTAATTATTTAGGGACATATTGGTATATTATACCAGTCCCTGTAAGAAATATGTGAAGTGTAAAAAGGAGAGCTTAAAAAGAGGTTGAATAATATAAAGTCTAGAAACATGTCCAAACAGCTTCTGCAACTAACACCAAAACACAGCAGCAGTGCAACGAACCGCAATGCGCGTACGCACCGGATATTACTCACGCGATAATGCTATCCTCTTCCTAACGATAATGTCCACCACTTTCACGGATTACAAACTCTTTGTTACTTAACTACTATCATAGTGGAGGCCTTGCTGATAAGTTCGCTACCAACCTCATTTGTGGTTGTGAACGGAAATTCGGAATTCGTAAGTTACGTCATTTATTTTTCTTTAAATGCTCTGCGATGGCGAATGGAATGCTATTATTTTGTGCCTAGTTCCATTCTCTAATGTTTAAAAAAAAACTTACTTCTTCTTTTTTTAGTTTTCGTTTTAGTGATAATTTTATTCTATTTGACCACAGTCAATACCTGTATACCTTTGTAGTTGGCTTCCATCAAGTGGTAGAAAATTGACAAAATTTTACGGAACTTGTCTTTGCTATTAATAAGTTCGCAATGAACATCATTTTGCAGTTGCAAGCGGAAATTGAAAATTTAAACAATGAGTTATTTTTCTTTTAAAACATCTCATCGTTTTGTTATGAATACTTGCCGGTATAAAACAATAGTTGTCAACTATCACATGAGACCAATATCTGTCGGTGAAATGCGGATGTCTTATAGTTATACTTATATTCAATAACCTTCGGTAATAAATGGCTTCTGAAATATGTTACATAGGAAGAAAGTCTCAAAATCATCATGATTATTAGGATTTAAGTGTTCAATGCTGAATGTTTCAAGGCCACTACACTTCTAAGGAACTGTACAGTCCTCTTACTATCAGTCCATAACTCCATACGTCATGAAAATTCTTAATACTCGTAACATAAATTAGAGCAACAATGACCCAATTATGATCATGCGGCCCGCTGGCTTATAAAAACTAGGCCGACGATGACCTAAAATATGTAATAGCAATTTGTTTATCAATTAAACAAAGACTACAATTTAAGTAACCCATTACAGAATAATGTGTCATATCTAAATCTTTTAACGTTGAATCATAGTTTATCGCGAACAACTGCTTATTGAGGTCTGCAGATGAAGATAACAAACAAACGAACCCTTTGTTTGTTTTATTCAATTAGACAAACTATGAACGTTTCGACAAAAAGTGACAGTGACAGCTACGCGTAGTATTAGTGTCGGGCCAGGAAAAGAGCGGCGGATGAGAATTAGCTGTTGGTAAGGCTTGTACAATTTATGGTATGAATCTACTTAGGATCGTAACAAACCAGATTATCCATCACATCCACTTTAGAGCAGTATTTTTCTTCTGTCAAATTCGTATTAAACATTTCGATACCTGTTTATTATAATGATGATTGTTTATTTATTTTGTGCCTGAACTGTTTCACTGCAGGTCAAGGGCAAAATTTAATTATTTTAGTGTTAATAGATATACTAAAAATTTTGTTGTCGTAGTTCTTACTGATTTAAAAAAGGTATAATGACATCTGTCAGTTGTGAAAGCTGTCAAATGTATATTCGAGCGAGAGCTTTTTGTTTCTGAGCGTCAGGCTGCATCGCGGTTTTCGTGGGCCAAAAAATAAAAGATAAACAATAATTTATCTGTCAAAAAACTTGAGTATACGACAGGATGCCGCGGACAAAGGGAAGGTTGTAAATGAATAATAAAGGGACGGAAGCGCGTCAACCTTTCTCATTGTTCGATTTCGACGCACGACCGGCCATACACTTTAATGTCTCTATTTTTGACTATCGCGATCAAATTGTCGAGTTAATAATCAGTTACATAAAGTACGCATCAAATGTTTTAAGTTTTCTTTGATTGCGCATCGTGTAAGCGCTTGAAAGACATAGTGAAATTGACTTGATTGATTGAGTGACCTTTGAAAAAAATCCTCAATACTTATAGTTATTGGCTTTAATGGTAAAATAAAAACAGTACCTATTACTAAGATAAATGAGACCAATCATTCATCTAAAACCTTTTAGTACTTTGGTACTCCTCGCAATAAAAGCTTAAATAAAGTACGCTAAACAGTGGCGTTAACAATATCACCAAATCCTTTTTGACTAGCAGCATAATTGTTCTAGAATGTACTGGATTAAAAGTGTCAATTATAAAACTCATATTACAAGAAGTTCAAGTAACTAAGTAGGTATAAATACATACAATATATTTATACCTCTTGGTATTCATTTTGCACGATTCATATTACCTACTATTGTAAAATAATAATGGAGATCCGTAAAACAAATGAAAAGCTGAACAATGTTTTAACTCGAATCAGTTTAAAGACCTACTTAATATAAAAGTTTAAATCAAAGTTTTTGAGTAGAGTAAAATAATCAAAACATATCGAAAACGTCAGTAAACGTGTTTTAACGTTCAACAAACAGTTCAGGATAACATTCATATGATGATAAAATTAAAAAAAGCCGATTTACATCGAACGAGGTAATGTATAGTCTATCACCACTCTAACAAATATCTTTGAAATTCTTATAGAATTTGATAGGGCGAGGCATAGAATGAGCATATGCTCGATTGATGTGAATCGGCTTTAAAATGCGGAACGATACCGGCCAGTATTTTTTATGAATCGATCTATTTTTATAAATAAAAGGGAAATACCCGGGACGACCTTACAGTGCAAAATGTCTGCCTAGGCAAAAGTAATTACAAAAACAAGTTTTTGTTACGTATTATTTCTTTTAAATCGCCGACCTCTGGTAATGGTTATTACGTTACTTAAACAAAAACTTAAATATACATAATTCGTGTATTTATCTATATACTATGTTATCCATACAAATATATAAAAATTCAAGTGTCTGTTTTTATATCAAATCAACAGCTTATCCCTAAATGAACGCATACATAAATTATGTATGGTACTTACAATTTTTTTATTTTTTCTGTCTGTTGTTTTGTTTGTTCAGGCTAATCCCTGAAATGGCTGAACCGATTTTGAGGGGACTTTTACTCTCAGATAGCTAATGTTATTAGAAGTAACTTAGGCTACTGTTGTTTTAGAATTTAATGTCTAAGTAAAATCATCGGGTACTGGTAACAGGTACATACGCAAGTGAAACCACCGGGCATCGCTAGTTACACAGATATTTATATAGCATTATAGTGAAGAATGTCGCCGTAATCCGATCGCATCGTTTCCTTTGAACGGGAAATTGAAACCGGCCCATTCTGTGTATTGAAGTAATGCTTTCTCAAAACCAATATTAGTGTGTTGTCACGTACAATACGCCATTTAAAAACCGTGCTTGTATGAAAAGGTTGACTACAAGTTGTTTTTAGGATAGTCAAAGTGCTGCACGGCTGTGGATATGTAGGTCATCTAAATAGTATTATTTTGTGTAAAGACAGACAAGCTGAGTAATTAGTTAAGTTAATAATAGGAAAAACTAAAGGAATTCAGAGCTATTTAATACGTTAGATAATAAAATAATGTGGCAAGTTAGTTACCATTTTAATAAATACATTAGTAAAGGATTCCAGAACAACTTAATACATTTGTTTTTATTTTATTTCCCTGACCAATACTGTGCTGTGTACTGGGGAACTTTTCCCCTCTCCTCCTCTCGCTTAATACATAAGAAAATTAAAAAACAATATCTTCTACGTAAATTACTTACTGACGCTCAATTGTTTAGTTTTCTAATATTTTGTACCATACCCATATTATAAGATAAGTATTTACTACTGCAACCTGTTTTAGGTACATAATTTTTTTTAAACATCCTTCGTTGAGTTTTAATCCTTTTTATTTTAATAACAGTCAATAAATTAGAGCCTAGTCATCGCACTTCACGAGAAGGCAGAGAGAGTCGGATGGACCAAACATTTCAATTCACATTAACTCTTCATAATTGTGTATATCATTGTTTGTAAGATGCTTATAAAAACCACTTAACCGATTATTTTTTATGTCAATGAGTTTTGTTGAAATTTAGATGATAGCTTCATTATTAAATTATGCTTTTGTTTAAACATTTAAATAGTTTATGATATTTTACGTATGTAATTTTACTTTGCAAGCAGCTTTTTATTTATGTTTTTTTTTTCAAGAAAAAATTAGTATCTATGATAAAAATCATTGATCTACTTGTTCAATCTACCTAAAAAACATTTTTTCTAATTGTTTCAATTCTTTGAATTATAAACCTTTTGATTAATTTTCTAATAATTAGGGAACTGGAATCAAAAATAACGAAACAATTAAGAAAAATCAAACAAAAGTAAAATTAATAAACTATAAACAGACTAATAAAGCTTTTGATTTTAGAAGCGAAACATAATTCTAATTTGAAAAAGGCGTTTCTTATTTAAATAGTACGCAGCCAGGCGCAAAAGCCATTAATAAAATAAAAACAAAACTTTCACTTACCTATTATAATTTGTGTCTTATCCAATACAAACAAAGAGGCTTAATACCCGGGTGGTCCACCCATTATGTTGGCAGCCATGACAGCCACTTTTTATAACCCCACACTAATCTGATTAACAATAAATAATAAAATAAATTGTGTCCACATTCGGTCTCGTAAAATATTCTATGAGTGTGGCTCTGCATTCAAAATCCTAATAAGGTACAAAATATCGTGTTATTTAAAACTAGTTTTGTATACTCCAAAAAGCAATTAATCATATTAGTCAGAAAATGATAAATAAGGCAAATTATTAAGGTTTGTTATGGGATTCAAATAACCAATTGAATAAGATTTTTGGGGACATAGAGGTTCTTATAAATCGTGTCAAGCTTGATAAAGAAAGGTACATATTTTGTGATATAGATGATATAAGAAATATAAAAACATCTTGTACATTTTCGTTATTAAACGAACTCCGTGGTCAAGTGGCGTAAGCACCGGTTTCATGGTGCCGCTAGCTCTGAGGTCCCGGGTACGATCCCCAGACCGGTCAATGTAGCAGCCAACTTTTCTAAATTGCCTCGAGTGTGAGTGTTCGTGGTACCTTTGTTGTTTCTAAATTCAATAACACAAGTGCTTTAGCTACTAACTTTGGGATCAGAGCAATGTATATGATGGTGACCGCATTTACTTATTGATTTATATTATCTTAAAACAGGTATAATGTATTCTATGCCATCTTACTGCTTACAAGAAAAATTCTTACTGTTTACAACAAGTCCAATCCAAAGAAAAAGAAGAATCCTAGATCCCACTAATGGCGACACAAAAATGTTTTATTGAGTACATAAAGCCACATACAAAAAGGCAATCCTACCTCTCGCAGTGTAAAATAGATTATTATAAATAAATTATTTGATATTAAACGAGAGTTAAAGGCTCCGGGGCAAATGAGAACCATTAATTTATGTTGTAGACTCAATTACTCCATAGATCTAGGTCCAAAGGCAGACTAACGGGTGTATCGAGAAATAAGTATGATTTTCAAGTCACATAATTCAATGGAAATAGTAGACTTAAACTTTAATTATACAAGATGAAAATTGTAAAATGAGGTCTATTAAAATGTAGAAGAAAAATTGAGCAGCATGAGGCAGAGGTGTACCAATGTACACCCACAGTTCGCTGATATGTTTAGGTCCCATGTAATAGGGGGCGAGCCTATTGCCATTTATCGGGCACAAATCCAAACTCCGACCTACTACTGAGAATTTCATAGAAAAATCCAATAACATTTTGGTCGACTCGGGAATCTAACCCAAGACCTCTAGCGTAGCAGTCGCGCTTAGCGCCACTAGGCCAACGAGGCAAGTATTTATATAAGATAAGTTTTTATAAGAACTATTTAGTGTCCTTCAAAACTTAATTTTGAGAATCGGGACCAAAAATCTTAAACGTAAACCTTTTTTTATAAAGTAACTATATATTATTTGTTGTGCACATGAACATCATAAATCAATTAATCTGATTTAACAGTCAATTAAAACAAATTATAATACACAACAATTAAATTACGAGACATGACGTTTATTGGCCGAAATCACATAGAATTTGATCTATCGCTTACACTAGCGTGTTACAATGAATAATATCTTCAAGCATACGCCAAAGGGGGCTAGTAGAATAGAAACACTATGTAATTCAAACTCGTTAACAAGTTACACGCTTAAATTATAGCTGAGGAACCAATTAATAAAAAAATGCCTACAGGTGGTAAGTACGCGCGAAAAAGCCGTATCTTTAAATTAATCGTCTGTAATAGATCACTACATTCGCGGCTAGTACAAATTTGATAAATATAGTAACTGTTAAAAGCAAGGGCAATGAACTTCTCAGCAATTTATTTAACGAAGTAACAGACACCGACTTTACTTGAACCTTCATTATTCAAGTGTATGTCACAGATGTATTATGACCATTGCTTATTTTTAAAATTTCTTGGTATATTATAAACTGCTGGCAAATCCAGAACTACTACAATATTAGTCTCTAGTTTTGCCATATTATTAAGTAGCAGAATAAAGTAGAATGAAACACCTGTTTCCCTGAGTTATTCCGTTTCGGTTTCACCTTTTATAGAAAAACTAACTTACTTCCGATCGTAAATATTCAACACTTCATAAAGTTTCAGGAATTATTGCCAAATACCAATTTTCACAATCATTCGGTGACATTTACATAATGTATTCAACTTGTTTATCATTGTTAGCAGTGTGTACAATGTACATGTACAATACTAATGATCCTCAAAGGGTTAAAAGAGTCACCACAGGTACAACAACAACATAAATACATCAGACACTTTGATACACGTGAACCTTTTGATCTGATTAAGATGTCTCGTGATAATGACGTAACGTACGTGGTAGCCGGAATAAATGGATATAAACATATATCAAGTAAAATTTAATACATTATAAACATAAATTAAGTGGATATATACGTATTTTTCATGCTTTGGTCATGGAGATGATCATGGGCACCGGTCCTCGGATTAGAACAATTAAAATTAAAACTAAAACGGGAGCACTATCACGCTGCATGTTTATAGTAATATTATAGATATAGATACGCGCTAATCCCCGTTCTATAATATTACTATAAAACGGGAGCACATGGAAAGCACCAGCTTTTAAATAAAAAAAGATTCATCGAAATCGGTTCGCCCAGTCAAAAGTTCTATGGTCGCCTCCTTTTTTTAATTCGATTAGTAAACAAACGCTAGCACGATTTGCGTTTAAATAATATATTCTGCGTACTTGAAGATCTACGCATAAACGCTGAGAACCAAAAAGGACTTAACCCAAAAATCAAGAAGAGAGGTATATATTTCAGAAAAGCTCTTTATCAAAGGCTTTCTACTCTGTTAGGAAGAAAGCTAATACCTTATATACTAGACACGCCATCATAATCCGGTCTTGTTGTGCAACGTAATCTGAGCTAAGATCTTTAAATATGCATTTACTGCAGTTTTTTGTTCACTGCTGATTGATATATGATTGCTTCTGCCATTTTAGTATTTTGACCGTCATGAATATTAAAGCCAGTCTGCAAATTAGTTACATAAGGTAAAAGCTACAAAGAGTAATGATTTTTTGAGAACAAGATTCATGCCTTCATGGCATATTCTATATGTAGTATTAGATTTTTTGACGTAGATAACGAGCTTCTAAATCTTCTGTTATGTAATTTAAAATACCTAAATAGTAACTAGTCTAATTTTATTCAAGTTATACAGACGGTTCGATCTGCACTTATTCTTTGCTATTTTTAAATGCCAGGCTATTTACTTGAAATAAAAGCAATACTAAACATAAAAACAATCGAAATTTTGAAAGTTACAAGGCCACAACAATATTTAAGTACCTTTTTTTTCAAACACCAAAAATAGGATGACCGCTAAAACTAAAAACGACATATGCAGAATCCTAGAAAACATTTAATTCTGTTTACTCCACCACACAAAACTGCGTCGTACAGTAAGTGGTTATGTTCTGCAAATGCATAAGTAAACAAATAGGTAATAACAGGAAATCTGCGTAGGTACACGTGGATACAGCTAGGGTCACGGAGTTCACTTCATATTTACCAAACATGCCAGGATGCGCGCGTGCTTTTACTTGTAGGTAATATCATGCGCACAAGTGGACAAACGGTATCTTTATTATATTAATTCTTAGGGCATATATATACCTTTCTTCTGTAATTTAACTTAAAACGGTCATTTAAATAAACATAGAATATGTAGAATATTATTCGTGTCGTATAATAAAAAAAACATTGCAAAGAAATTTTAAAACTACTATACTAGAATATCCATACTCAAGTTGTATGTAAACCTAAGTGAAATAAGCAACAGGCGTTAGTGAATAGGCAAGGTCAAATCTGTATGGTTGATATCAATTTGCCGAGTATCGAGTACCTACGAGAGAAGTAGAAATTATGTAGTTAAATCCAGATTCTGGATGATCTAATGAAGCAAGTTAAGAAGAGCCACAACTATCACTTTATACCACGAAAGTTCCCGAAAAGCCTGAAAGTAATATTTACAAAGACCAGTTTTTGTCTACTATGCACCGCATTATCTTATTGAACGTTGTATTCGTCAGTACCACCACCATTCATTGTATTCTCTACTGATTAGCATTCACGCACCAGCAACGGCGCACGCGCATAGCGCTCGATATAATAATAAATTAAGCTATTAGACTCTATGAATGAACACCATACGACTATGGCTAGTTTCATAATTCTTTAGTTACGTAAATATGGGTGAAAAATAAAGTTAACAGAGATATTTATCATTATTATTAATGTAATTGTAAATATTTTAAGTTTAATGCATAATAAATGAACCCTTATGTTTCGTAGAATAAGAGAGAGGAGTATATAGAAATATGTGCTTTTAAAGTATAATTTAACTGGCCAACGCAGTTTTTTTCATCATGACAAACGGTGAAGAACAACATCGTAAGGAAACCTGGATTAAAACATTGGACTCTGTAATCGCCAATCCGCAATGCAAGCGTGGAGTCCAATGCTAGTGCCTTCTCTTTATGGGAAGGGGCCTGTGACCAGCAGTGGGATGTTTATAGGCTGGTGGTTGGCTAGTAGAAAGATAATATCTAGGAGATGAGAAAAAACTACTTACATAAATACCTATATATATAAACTTATAAACCTATATATTTTTACGTTACTTTAAGAGACTCAACAGGCGTCCAAACTGTTCAAAACAGTTTTGTGGACCAATGTATTAACATAAGTCTAATATTTTTGTACTTAATAATTATAAATAAAATAAATAATAAGTAACTTTTAATTCTTACATAAGCCTTATTATAAAGTCAATTATGTACTACAAGAGATATTATCTTATTACCAATACCGGTTTTATTAAGTACGTAGGTACTCCATATGAATATAAAACAAAACGATAGTTTGTTAAGTTTAATGACCAGTCTAGAAATTTGTTACTGCCCCTTAATTGGCTGGTATGAAAGTCGGTATGGGCGATAAGTGAGAGCAAAAACTATTACAAACTTTTACAGCTCCATATAATAGATATATATTATACCAGGCTGAATGATAATTGGCAAAGTTTAAGTTCTATATCTATATCTACATAGACGTGTTCCTACCGGACCCGAAAGGGTGATATAGGTCTCAATTATTAAAATTGGAATATTCATTATACTAACAATAATAATGAACTTAAAAAAATCATTTCTCACCGCGAAATTACCTGAGATTAAATGAAAAATTACACCACCATTTTCGCCGGTATTATTGGGGGGCCTTTCGTTTCATTATTGCAGCACCTGTGACGACGCCTACTCTCTATCTCGCCTGTTGAGAAATATTTTGTTTTAGGTTATATTTTTTTACATTGATATAATCTGTTGTTGATATCTAACAATACCTTCACGGATCGGACAGGGTTTTCTTTACACACTGTATAGTCATTCTCTTTTTAAGCGGAGTATTAATCAAAATAAGGTTTTTTTTTTTTATTATCCGGGACATCTCACACACGGTTTTCTGATTCCAAGCTAAGCAGAGCTTGTGTTATGGTAACCAGACAACTGATAAACATACTTATATATTTCTAAATACATACATATTATAGATAAATTACACCCAGACACCGAACAAATGATCGTGCTCATCACACAAACATTTGTCCCGGGTGGGAATCGAACCCACGACCTCCGGTATAGCAGTCAGGGTCTCTAACCACTAGACCAACAGGCCCGTCAAAGGTTGGTCGTCAGGTTGGTTAGCATGTACTGCAAGTTTACCTAAAATCTTAAGTAGGTATATTTATCGTAAGGCTAAATGCACCTTTTCTTTGTAGTTAAAACATGTGTAAAACATTCTCAACAAGATGGTAAAGCTTGAAAGGTCCTTTAAGTCAATGCACCGTTGTAGCAAATGCGGAAAAGCCAAATACATTTTAACTGTACATTCTGCACTGCAGCAAAAATATTTTTACAAGAAGCTTTTAAAAAGCAATGTCGCAAATGTTTAATGAAAAGCCACATATAAAATAACCTAGTTTAATTTACAGAAGTTAAATGTACTGATAATACTTAAATGACTGCCTCGTTGGCCTAGTGGTGCTAAGCGCGCCTGCTACGCTAGAGGTCTTGGGTTCGATTCCCGAGTCGACCAAGGTGTTATTGGGTTTTTCTATGAAATTCTCAGTAGCAGGTCGGAGTTTGGATTTGTGCCCGGTTAGTGGCAATAGGCTCGCCCCCTATTACATGGGACCTAAAACATACCGGCGAACTGTGGGTGTACATTGGTACGCCTCTGCCTACCCCTTCGGGGATACAGGCGTGATGATATGTTATGTATACTTAAATGAGGTTTTAACCAACTTTCTTTTACACACATGAACTGTAAAGTCATTGAACTTTTAAGTACTACATAAGGTCACTGGATTAACAGCTTGCATAATTTTAACTTTCTCTTAAATTATTAAATGATTCGCGAATCTAGATAGTGGGCTTGTCAGCGAACTTAATAACACTTGAGAATTGCCTTGTTAAAAGTGTATAGTGTATATAGCTTAGAGGATAGATAAGAATAACAGAGTGTTCTATCAGCGTATGAACCGTAAGCGCTAGTATGAACTAGTTCTGTCGTAAAACAGAATGCGACGTTTTAATAAAACTCTCCGTCAACTCTTTAAATATCCTAATAATATCGGAACCATCGGTGTTTTTGCATAAACATCAGTTGTTGCACGGAAAATAACTCAAATCACTAGTCCAATGTACAGCATACAGCCAAAAATTTGCTTACGCTCGCCGCCATGGGCTTTTAGCGATACTCACACTCTATAGTTTTAACTTTTCAAATTCTTCGGTAATGGTATATAGCCTAGTTCGTTTCCTATTACGAAATGTAGATAAGATATGACAGGCAATCGCGCCTATCCCTAGGCTCTTGAAAGAACAATGCGAAATGCTCTTTCTATTTTGATGATGTTGGCTATTAAGTTATATAAAATGATCAAGTCATTAAACGTAATGAGTACTGTAAGATATTATGTATTGAAGCTAATTTGATACACGTCTAAAGGACCATTAAAAGGTATATTAAAGATATATGTTCATTTAGTCATGGATATTTTTATCTTTTATTTAGTGTTAGGCAAAAATAGGTCGTTATTATTATTATTAAGAGCCTGAAATGTCCCACTGTTGGGCAAAGGTCTCCCCACTCTCCCTCCATTTATCTCGTATTTAAATTAAATTTTTACTTAACTATGTTTAGAAAAATGTCATGTTCCATTAGATAAAGGAGGCGCGGATAATTTGAAAATAATTTTAATTTAATCTTATTTTAATCATTACCTAAGTTAAAGGTCAAAAGTGGTGGCCTAGCGGTTCAATGAACGGATTTGTATGCACCAGGTTGCAGGTTCGAACCCGGGCAAGTACCAATGCAACTTTTCAAAAGTTATATGTACTTTCTTAATTATTCTAAGACACTTCTGACAAACTGTGAAGGAAAACATCGTGAGGAAACCTGGATTCCAAAATTTGGGATCTGAAATCGCCAATCCGCAGAGAGCAAGCGTGGTCAGCAGTGGCCTGTGCCCAGCAGTGGGACGTTAATAGGCTGGTTTATTATATTATTATTATTAAGTTAAGGGTCCTTTGATATATGAATATTTTCTAATTATCAACTAAAATAAAAGTTAGTCATATTCAAACAATGGACGTTCTTATCGCCAACAGACGTCCACCACATTATATTTTTTGCAGGAAAAACGTACTCATGAACAAGAGATGTTTTAAAATATTTAGCATTTCACTGAAGAGGCCTTATCGTTGTTATCACGAACTTGACTCACATAATTACGGAGAACATTATCACTGGGCTCGGCACAATTTGCAGATGTTTATGTCATATATTTGTCTGTATATTTGGTTAGCAACCGACAACTGCGTACAATGGGAATGGTTAAGATAGATCAGTGAGTGTATTGGATTTTCGAAAATAAACTCTATTGCTGTTGTAATAAGGTGCTATTATTAGTGTAATTTAAACACTGAAATGGAAATTGTGAAAATCCTTGGGGGAAGCCTTTGTCCAGCAGTGGATATCTTTCGGCTGAGAATTCACTTCATATGGTTATATAGTCTAAACGAACGAAGGGTGAAACTTTGAGCGCATATGTTAGACACAGTAGAAATCGACGCAAGTGTTGCCAAACTTGCGGTTAATTAAAACATTTGACAAAGCGCCAATCAGGTCGTATTTAGAATTATTATTGTTGTATTGACAGAATTGTGATTCAAGTTATGTAATGTATTTGCAAATTTAGTGATATTCATATTTTTATAAAAACGGTGGCATATTCTATGAAAGCTTCTTTCTATTAGTTAATTATGTAATATATATTTATCGTATTTTTAAGTTGTATTAAGTATAGTATTGTATATATTTATATGGGCCTTGATGCCTGAAATAAATGGATTATTATTATTATTATTATTATTAAAAATATTAATTAATTATTCAGTTTCATATAACCTAAATTGTCAATGACGTAATTATCATCTAAACTATCTCGCTTAATTTTAGCAGATAGGCAAGCGAGAAGTACTCTCTTTTAGTAGTGTATGTTCGACTAGCAAGTTTACATACTTACATATCATACGGCACTCTCACTAACTACAAAATATTACTAAAGTAAATTAAAATAAATTCAATTCATAACAGTACCAAAACTTTAAGTACAACAATGATTGACCGTAAAATAACCATTTAGATTGTTTTAAACCCGCAAAGAGGCTAATCACAGGTTTTCGTTTAACCGTAACGACGTCTAATCATATTAAATTGTTATATCAAAATATTTGCTACAGTGACTGTGCTTGTTAAATTGAATAAGTCGAAAAAAACAATCCAGAAAAAGGTTAAGTATAATAGTCTCAATGACGTAAATGTAACTTAATTAATTTTGTCTGAATTGACCTTTTCAAATTAGTTTTTAAACATTAGAATAATGTTAGGTAATATTTTTTTGATAACAGGATTTACCTTTACCTGTTACTATCCATGTTTTTTTATATAGATAAGTAAATTGAATACGAACTTATTCCGCAGAGATACCATAAAATTAGTATTAATTCAACACAACACTTCTAATTACTTCACACGGCCGTGACAAAGTATCCTTTTTTCAATAAATATAAGTATTATACTTCACATCTTAAAGTTCTTTAAAAAATAAAAACAAAATTTAAAAATAAATAGGCAGTCAATTCAAAATTTAAATTCCGCCGTTCTTTTGTCTATCAAAATCAATCAATCATTCCATCTAGTCCGAACCGACAAAGGCCTAAAATACAATGTTCTTAATGAAACTGTTAGTACAATATCGTGACAGGTCTGGTCTGGGTATAATAATAAGCAGTAGCGGTGAAAGCTCGCGGCGGGCTTTGAAGGTAAGCGATGGACCTGGCTTACCGGTCGCCCACTTACTCTTAAGCTTAATAGGTATTATGGTCAAACAAAACTTTGCACTTTAATTTCTCTTTATGAAAAACACCACTTGCCATAGTATGATAAAATAATAATGTTTAAAAGTAAAAATAGGGTAATTTAAAAAACAAAATTACTTAAATCATACCTACAACTAATTTGATATTTAATTCTAGTTAGCAACTATCGTAAAATTAATTGAAGCAATATTAAAGTAAAGTAAATCAGAATTAAATTGTACAAGTTTTGTACCCACTTAATTGTTCTGAAATAAAAAAAATAATTTATCTAGTTTTTTTTAAATGCTCTTATCAGGTGCTAGTCACCTGAAAACTAAATGATATATAAATATCATCTAGTTTTCAGGTGACTAACACATAAAAATAATCATAAAAACTGGCTTCAAAAGTATTCATCTACACTTCTCATCAAAAAAATCGAAACACCTCGCAGTTTATGATTTGATAAGGATTATCAGAAAAATGTGTATATTTAGGAATAAATGTAAAATGTCATTTAATAGTGAGTAGTATGAGGTTTTTAAATCCTAATGTTAATAGTAATATTATAACGGGGATTAGCGCGTACATGCATAAATACCTTTAGGGCTTGACGTTCGCACCAACCCCCTAAATTATATGGCTTGCCAAAAATACATAAGCCCAACGTGCCACTGCGGCCTATCGTAAGTCAAATTGCGTCTCCCACTTACGACCTTGCGAAGCACGTTGCGTCAGTATTGCAGCCACTTGTGGGAAAAACACCGTCTTTCGTGAAAGACTCGCGACATCTCGTTCAGATTTTAAGAACCCTAGTGCTGGAACCTGAAGACACAATGGTAAGTTTTGATGTGGAGTCCTTATTTACCAATGTTCCTATAAAAGAATGTCTGGACGTAGTCAAGGACAAGCTGAGTGATAACGAGATGCCACACAATTATATTGATCTGCTGAAACACTGCTTAGAAGGCAACTACTTCCTCTTCCGCGGCCAATATTACCTCCAGATTGATGGCGTCGCAATGGGGAGTCCAGTAGCCCCTGTACTAGCTAATCTCTGGATGGAACAGTTTGAAGAGAAGGCGTTGGCCTTGGGGCCAAAAACCATCAAGTTGTGGAAGAGATACGTAGACGACATCTTCTGCGTCATCAGAGGGGGCCAACAAGAAGCAGATCAATATCTAGAACATCTGAACTCCATTCACCCTAAGGTGAAATTCACGTGTGAGATGGAGAGGGACAGATCACTCGCTTTCCTGGATGTCAAAATAAGTGCGAGAACAAATGGGTCATTAGGACACTGTGTTTACCGAAAACCTACACACACTGATAGGTACCTGCATAGTACGTCGCATCATCACCCTAGACACCTGCAATCCGTCATGACGTCATTAAAGAATAGAGCTTTTGATCTCTGTGACCCTGAACACTTAGAGCGTGAGCTGGAACATGTTCAGGAGGTGCTACAAAAGAATGGATTTCGGGTGAAAGGAAATATGAAGCGACGTTTGAATCGTGTCGAGCATCCTGACGTTAACAGACAACGAGCCTATATGCCTTACATCAGAGGAGTCACGGACAAAATCGGAGCTGTACTTAAAACAGTCTCCATCCCGACCGTCTACACTCCAGGGACAAAGGTAGAAAACATGGTGGGCACACCGAAGGATGTTCTACCCCTACAACAACCAGGTGTCTATAAAATCGACTGCAGCTGCGGTAAGTCATACATAGGGCAAACAAAGCGAACGATCGCGGAGAGGCTCAAGGAACATATCGCAGCTGTAAAAAACCGTCAGACATCTAAATCGGCAATTGCAGAGCACCTACTACAGCCGGGCGTCAGTCACTGGATTCAATTCCATCGCGCGCAAGTCCTCTCCACCGATCGCCACTTTCATTCGAGAGCAGTGCGAGAAGCGATTGAAATCAAGAAACATCCTAATTTCAATCGGGAAGACGGCTTTAATCTATCAGCATCGTGGAATCCAGTGATTCGTTTAACACAACCGCGCGTTTCTGCAAGGTCGGATAGTGATCGTAATACGGACATAGTCAGTACAGTGTGTAGGGTAGTTCAAAAACATGGGGTAGATGAAGAAAAATCATCAACGCCGTGCACGGAAGAATGACACCGCATCTCCAGTCTGCTTGCGACCACGGCCGGTGTAACCCGGTCGAAACGTCAAGCCCTAAAGGTATTTATGCATGTACGCGCTAATCCCCGTTATAATATTACTATAAACATGCAGCGCGATAGTTTAAAAGTTCCTAATGTTAATGTCCTAAATTCAAATTAAGTCTTCATAGGTTTCGTATTTTGTATAATGAGTAATTTTTACCCTGTATGGAATATGAAGGAAATGGGTAAAACAACACGCGTAAATGAAAAAAAAATGTAAGAAACGTTTATTTAATAACTTGTATTCCCTCCGCGAGCTCTTATTACTGCTTCCATACGGTTCTTCATCGATCGGATGAGAGTCACGATCACATGTTGTGGTATATTATCCCATTCCTCTTGGATTGCATTTTGCAGCTGGCTAAGTGTTTCTGGGGCTGGATCTCTTGCTCGAATTCGTCCATAGATGTTCAATGGGATTCATGTCCGGGCTTCTTGCTGGCCATACCATAATGGAGATACCGACTTCGGTAAGATAATCTCGTACGACGCCCGCGGTGTGAGCTCTAGCATTGTCGTGCATGAATATGAAGTCGTTGCCAATAAAATGTGCATAGGGCATCACATGAGGTTCAAGACACTGTTCGATGTACCGATGAGAGTTTAGTGCAGGCAGCCGTGGCCCAGACACAAAGGCAAGTTCTGTCTTACCGTCGGCGCTGATTCCTCCCCAAACCGTCCACGAACCGCCACCATAGCTGATCTTTTCTTCAATGCAGCATTGTGCAAAGCGTTCTCCATCTCTTCTGTAGACCTTGTTCCTTCCGTCGTTACCATACAGCATAATTTTACACTCATCAGAAAACAGTACTTTGCTCCACTGAAGGTATGACCAAGTTAGGTGCTCGCGTGCAAAGTTAAGGCGCGCTCTTCGATGGTCTGTAGTTCATTTCGGCCCATTCGCTGGCTTATGCGGTGCCAATCCGCGTTCCTTCAACCTTCTTCTTATTGTAGAGTCACTTACAGCTACTCTTCGTACAACGCGAAGCTGCTGCTGCAGTTGAAAAGCGTTAAGGCGTCGATTTCGTAAAGAAGTTGTTACAATAAATCGATCATCTCGCTCAGAAGTGACCCGATTCCTGCCAGATTCTGAACGGCGCGTGAACGAACCAGTCTCCCGATAGCGTTTGTAGACTCTATGAACAGATGATAAGCTTAGATGCAATCTTGCAGCCACAACACGCTGACTAAGTCCAGAATCCAGCAATGCCACCACTTGGGCGGCTTCTGCAGGCGAATTATCCAAATGTTTTAGAAAAAAAAGTTTTTTCAGACGTCCCTAAGTCACAGTAAATGAAATAAGAAACAAAAGGTTTAAAGACAAGCGCTAATTTTTAGTTTTTAAACGAGAAACGTACTCCAACCCTAAATACACATTTGTCTCAAAACAGTAGTTATTTTCATTTATAGGATAAACAAATGAAATTCTAATTTCGAATTTTAATTTTTTTCTTCTTACTGTAATGACCAAACTGCCAGCTACACAATTATGTTTTTTTTTTCATGGAATTAATTCTCTTTTGTAAAAAAATTGGACAAAAACAATAAAAACGAAAGTGTTTCGATTTTTTTGATGAGAAGTGTATTTTCTAAAAGCTATTTTTTCTATCTCTTACCTAAAAACATTTGACTCTACAAATTGCCAACATGCATTTACATTAGTATGGCAAAGATAAGCCGGCGTGATTAAGTGGCTACTTAAGTTTGGCGCCTACAATACTGTATACATATATACATACATAGACTAAAATGTGTAGTCCGAATAGCTTTAAGCAAGACTCTTCAATTCTTTTCTTTAAAGCAAACATTTGCGAGATACTTATATTATTTACGAATAAGATGCAAATAAAATAGTTTCAGAAACAAAATATCCAACATTCAATATAATAATAAGGCTAATAGAAAAAGAGTGGAAATATTTTCTGAAATTTTATATTCAATACCTATATTTTTCAAAGTGTTTGCTCTTGTTTCTACTAGACTATTCGTTATTCCAGTCCGCGGCAGAAATGCAATATTTTATAAATAATCAAAGTACGGCCCTCGGGCTTTCGTGATTTACGGATTCGCTGGCTCCTTTCCTATTTATTGCATCCTAAATGAATAATAAAGACTACTGAATTCGAAAGTTTACTCCAATTCTTAGATAAAGCTTCATTTACAGTATGTAACTATTGTACTTCAAAAAAGTCAGGCACTAAATTTTGGACTCTAGAAGTAAGACCCAATTTATGTTTGGATAGTGTCAGTTTTCACAATAAATGCAACACATTAGGAACTCGTGTTCTCACAACACACGTGCACTGATTGATTTGTGTATAGTGTCCCAGAGTATAGGTACCATTAGACTTGGATTTATCACTGTTATACGTCCTGCCTGTCGATTTGTTCTAAGGTCCATTAGCAAGGCGAGCGAAAGTTGTTCCTTAATGTCAATTATTGAGATAAGTGTGCGAGCCGTCTGTAAAATGATGGCTGAATATAGATTAACTTCTTAGAAGCAACAATGATTACAATAGATCGAGTTGCGCAGTGTGATGTAACCATTACATAGGTACAGCAATTTCGTTCATTACAAAAACATTCAACCGTTGACGTTGATTTAATGAAATGTGCAATTCGAGGCAATTTATTAACTTTTTACAATTCACAACAGTGTTGCATGAACCGCTGAATGCAGGTCTGTAAATATCTTGACCTCTGATTCAGTCCCTTTTGAACGCACAGAGCTATAAAGAAAAGCGTAGAAACTTAATTACTGACACTAAATTATTATTGAACTGCACCTACACCAATAAAACAGTGAATGTAGCTAACAAGATACTAAGGCATTTCTCCAGCACAATAACAAGACAAGAAATATTCTTGAGTCGGATATTAAAAGCTGAATGTTTTATGTTCAAAACAGAACTTACGGTACAACTGCATACAACATTACTTATTCTGCAACATTCATCCGATGTATTTACCATCCAAATTATAACACAGATAAATTTAATTTAATTGATCTAACAAGCTCTCATCTAATTCAGCCTACTCATAAAATTACATAAGATGCTCGGACACAAATCGATCCTTTGACAAAATCGATTGAACATCGGCATCGTATAAACTTTCTATTTGCTAAACATTCAATCAGCAGGCTGCTAATCGATTTTGACTTTCACGATCCGACATCGAGCACATTGATAAATCGTTATTACCTGGCTATCTATTAAACATAGCTTCACACCAACCGGCATCGGCGACGTAATCAAAGAGATTCCTCTCTAACTTTCAGCCTTTATTTATGTCTAACAGTACTGAGTTTACTCGACGTCTTACCAATAAACATAAATACAGTTAATTCAATATGGTAATAGAATACATGTATGTGTGGTTGATTATTTTTAAGGGCTGCAGAGATCCATATTTGCTGCCCTATGCTATCTCTTTCGTCTATGTGTCTTCACATAGCTCTGCTCTTTAAAGTCTGCCTCTTTTGCTCTTGTCTTGTTATTTCTTCCGGTATAAAAGTGCTTTTTGCCTCATATCGGAAACTTTTTCTGAAAGCGCTTTGATGTGGCGATTGATCATTCAAATAGGATGGTAGTGATGGTACTCTGGTGCCCAATATACGCCGACAATCGACATACTAGGTAAATAGTCTCTCGAGCCCCTCTACTTGATCTTCCATAAGATAACAAAACAAGTGCCGCTAGAAAAATGAGATATTCATAATAGTATAGATGCAAATGCAAGAAAATTAGCAGAATGGTCGAAATTAAAAAAGAAAATGAGATTTGAAAGAATTGTAAAAATGAGATAAGATTATTTTTTTATTATTATAATAAAGTTGCATTATATCCATAGAATGAATACCGACTAATACTAAAGCCAATTAAAAAAGTGATCCTAAGTAAAAGCGATATGCACGCCATCTACAAACTTTATATTGAAACTCGTGCACAAAAGGTAGAGCAGCCGCAAGTGTTCTCGCTTCGTTTCAGATAGTAGAGTTATTTTAGTTCAAAACTTGCTCCGTTCCGCAAGATGGCAGCACTCACAAAACTTTCCAGTATCCTTTCATACTTTGTTTCATCGTTTGTTAAGTAGGTTCCTCATTTGTTTCTTTAGTTATTTAGATTTACTTTCTGCATAGATTTCCTTAAAGAATAGCCTGCAACATTACTTCTCACACTTTTATGTAAAGCCTACTAATGCCTTTAACGTGAAACAACTTATTTCCTGCCTGACTCGCCGTTAAGCATAACGTTAGAGTCACGCAAAAGCCTTTATTGTTTACAGTTGTACAACAGGTGACATGTGAAGGTTTAACGTAAACTAAAAATGCGCATATAGATTTTTTTTGCATAATTTTTGAGACGAACAAGCAAATATCAGACTTGACATTGTTCAATTTATTCGACGCTCCGGTGATGTAGGTTGCTGCTCGACAGGTATAAAAGTCGGAGTCGATACGAGTAGCGCTATCTCTTTCCGCGCAGAAGTGAATCGTACGACGTAGAAAAGGTAAGAGGCCATCCGAGCTCACGTCACTGTTCAAACAAGGCTTGCCTTCCTAGTCTGCGAGAGACTCGACAAACGACGACCGAACCGGCGGCGCGGCGCCATTGCTCTCAACGTATCCGCACGAACGTGACTGTGTCTGCTTTTCGCTTGTTTTTCCTTCATCGATCGTGTTAGAACATCATTACTGCGCAGTGTAAAAGGTAAGGTAGTTTTAAGTTGTTTTGGAAGCAGTGCATCTAGTTTCGCGAAGTGAGTGTGAAAGAAGCGATGGTTTAGTGGGCTAGGTAGAGCTTTCTCGTTTATTTATGCAAAGAATTTACCGAGGGCGGTGTGTACATGCAGGCGAGTCGGAGGCTCGGAGGCGAGCGAGGCGCGGCGCGCGGCGCTGCCTCCGCCGCCTGCGCACCCATCACCATACATACATTGAATGTGTCAATTTTGGTAAATCACGTGCCAGTTTCCTAAGGTGTTCAGTGTTTCTGTGAGTTGTGCATATTAGTTGTGTCGCGTGGTGTTTAATTCGTGCTGCAACTGTTCCCCGCTCTCTGAAGACAATAAGGTTCCAGTTTCTTTGTGTTGTGAAACTTGTGAGCATTCGTCTTCATTTCTCGCGCTGACGCATGAAATTACTTACAACTTAAGTAATTCTCCTTGAGTTTATGCGCCTTATCATGTTTTGTACTGACTGTTAACGTTTGTATTGATATTGCTTCAGCAACAATTAATTACTGTGTTTCTGTTGCGGACTCAAAACTTTTGAGAAGATAAATAGCTGCGTATAAATAATGCTTTGTTTTTCTGTTTCCATGATACAACAGTTTTAATCGAGAACAATAAACCAAACGTAATCAATTAGCCCTAATAGTAATTATGAGTATCATTAACAATGTATGAGCGATGTCCTTTGTACGGCGCTGAGGTGTTCCATGATAATTACGATAAAGCTGGCATTTTGTGACTCAGTAATAAGTCGATAACAGTTAAATGACATATATTGAGGACAAAAACACTGCAATAACCACAATTTCTAAAAACACAGGTGACATTTCACTGGAAATTGCATAATGAGTCTGTAGAAATTGCTCTTGCAGAGCTTTCTCTCCAAACTTACAAATTTAACCTATTCATTGCACGTTCGTGAGCTCCGAACTGTACAAAACACTTTTTATTGCATCTGTTGTATTCTTACATGAAATAAAGTTATATTCAATAAAACTTTCACAGACTTGAAAACAATGAAAGTATTAGAAAAGCCTTTGTTACAAACGACTCTACATGTGTGACTCTACGAGTATGTGTGACTTCTGACCAATCTGGCGACACTAAGTTAGTTATTACAAGTGTTAACGTAATAAAACCTGGCCTTCGTGGTACGTGACAGAACGTGTGTGCACACCTTTATCTCACCCTCATGATTGATGAAGCAAGACTTCCTTCGAAAGGCGCTTAATTAAATATGTCGTCCTTTCTTTTTAAGGTAGCGACTTTCTGACCCATGTGACTCATCGTAGGAAGTAATGGTCTGATACCTAATTCTGCTAATTCAGTTAAGTGTTGATTGGACATCGATGGTCATTATTATTGACATTTACTTGTCACTGACAACTACTTGACACTTCACTGAGCAAGCAAAGTCGGAGCCCCGATCTATCTGACCTACTATGTAGAGACTTGTAAAACACTACTTAAAATTGTCTCATTTCCAATAACCATTAAAATTATCCATTGTTCTTATGGATAAATCAATGGTTTCATTGATTGGAATGAAACGGAGCCGATATTTTCTTTGTTTAATTTCTTGTGACGAAACGAAGAACTTAAGCGCAGTATTCCCCTTGATGTAACGCTTTAATTGTCGATTAGGTATTTTAATTAGGTACATTTATATGTGTCTGATTGCTGCTTCAAATGCACTTTCAAATCCTTTTAGTACATATGTAAAATTTCATTCAACTCTACAATGCACCAATTCCTGTTTTGTCCGAGTTCGTATTCACGCAGCGTTGCAATAAAATTCCAATTGTCTGAGTGTTTCCTGCCATTACCTTTGTCACATGACATGTCAAGATAATTAAAATACAAATAATAATATAGATACAACCGAACTTCTGAGTCTACATGTTTATCCGTCAATTGAAACAAGAGCTGCAGCAGCAAATAATTTGCTTAATTATTGACCTAAAAGCGTTCATTAGAGGTAGTTTGCGAAAGGACGTGACCCCAGGAACTCGATGCCGCTATTTTAAGTCAGTGAGTGGCTGGTCAATGAAGTGTTGTGTACTTCTTATTGTGCCCAATTTTCGTATTCAGATAAGAACAGGCACTGGCAATCTTACATTGAGAACAGTGGCAAGTCCACTTGTCATTAAACTAAAATTATCTGAATACGAAAATTAGGCACAATAATTCCAATAATGTAAAAAATAAAATTAAAACCATAAACCATAATATATAAAATTTCTAGCAACAAACGATTTTTCATTTTCAATAACAAGTACACTGGAACGTAAATGAACGTACCATTCACTGACTTAAAATAGCGGCATAGAGCCTAGTTGACTCGTACAATTTGTGGATAGTCACAATCGATCGGCACAATTGATCTAGCGACCGGTTGCGGATCAAGACAAGGCTGCGCCCGCGCCGGCGACGCGACGACGCCGGTCATGTGATCCTTTGCAGTGAACAAATAACTGTCAACGTAGTTACATAAAAACTATTTTAACAATTTACCGTTTTGTTAGCGTGGGCGCTTTGTAGAGCAACCTTCGAGACTAAGTATTATTTTGTTGATTAGTTTCAAGCTATTTTTTGCTATATTAACCTTACTTACTTGCTTAGTTTATTTTAATTTAGCATGAGTATCATAATTAAAGTACATATAAATAAAATTATATTAATTGGTTTTCAATTTGGACAATGGCTAGGCAGATTGTGGTTTTCAATTTAATTTTAGGTAAGCAAAGCGTATTTATAGTTTCACATTTAATGGATCAAAAGCACGTTTCTACAGATCGATTTAGGTATATAATATCCCATCAAATGTAAATAATATTAACTGACCAAATAACTCATCATAACAACATTCGGTAACTGCGCAAATCAATTAATGGTTTAAGTAATTTGAGTATTTCCAACTAGATGATTTGTTATATAAATTCACCATTTCTAAATTACAACAATATCAAATACATTATATTTAATAAATCTGTCAAAATAAATTAATATCAACCAGGAATTTACTTAAAACTTTGTGACCACAAACTCTGCAATAGCAATACAAAATATTAACAAACTTCAATTCACAGCCACTTTAAGACCAGCTGACTAATTCGACAGGAAGTTATCTCCCATCCTTTTCTGATACACTTTATTAGAAAGAGATAAAAGATTTATATCTTTTAAAGTAACATAAGCTTCATATTTCGAGGGTTAATAAGTTAAGGTTTGAATGTTTAACACGTGTGGACGAGACACTTATGAAACGCTTCGGCGGCCACAATAATATACAACATCACCCTATATACACATTCTCACGGTCGTTGATAGACTAATGTGTTAAACTATAGGACCAAATAGTATACATTTAAGGTTACTTTTAAAACATAATAAGCACAACTTAATTTCTCATATCAAAAACTGGCGCCTGAAGGGTTTCGCCTTTCTTACATTCCAATTTTTATTTATTTATTTAATCCTTCATGTACATTATTGCACAAAAGCGGACTTAATGCCATAAGGCATTCTCTGCCAGTCAACCTTAGGGTGATGCAGAAACAAATCGTGGTAGATGCACAAGTGAAAGATGGAAAAGAAAAAGTGTAAATAAATTTTAGATACCTAAGACAAAAAAAAAATACATACAAATATATAAATAAATATATATAAATAAATATATATATAAATAAATATATATATATAAATAAAAACATAAAGACAATTTTTGGC
The DNA here is from genome assembly GCA_905146925.1 of Autographa gamma. Lineage (NCBI taxonomy): Eukaryota > Metazoa > Arthropoda > Insecta > Lepidoptera > Noctuidae > Autographa > Autographa gamma. Next base: position 4,626,310 of record LR989850.1, read on the forward strand.
TATAAGTTTTCTTGAAGTTTATTTAATAATTAACAATATGTACAGAATGCCTTAAAATATTTACAATACTATAAAAACTAAGCCTACACATTAAATAGGAAAAAATATATACTAAATAAAACTAAGAACTAAAATAAGGCGTCAAAAAATTCACCCACGTCGCTGTCGACTGGGAGTGTGCCCAAAAGGCTGGCAGCATTGCCACGTTGTATGGCAATGCTTATGCGCTGACCTAGGTAGAAGCCAGCCTTTGGGTCACACGAAGTGTCAACCAGGCGTCTGGATAAATCTTTAAAAAAACTGTGTGCACTCGGACCCCACGGACCAAGTGTCTCAACCCCAAACGGCTCGAATATATAACTTCCAACTAGGTTGGAATATTTCCGCCGCTTGAGGTTCTCAGCAGCCGCAGCAGCAGCGCCAGCACAGCACGACGTGCTAGGAAGATGGGAAGGCGCAAGAGTATCGACGCAAGTAGCGTCCCACACTAAAGGCCTACCCACCTTCCACGGGAACAAAGACATACCGTCCGGTCTCTTGCCGTCGTCGCGTGCCAGGCCATTGGGTTCGAGAACAGCCGGAACGCCCACGGCGACAAGAGCTCGTCGGATAATATCGTTTATATTAGCATGCCGCGCCATGCGGCCCGCGCTACGGCTACATGATAGGCCGTGGTGTCCGAGGCTGTTGACAACTTCGCCACAGAGACAGCGATGCGGGGTACAAGACGAAGCCCCAAGGCGTAGAGCAGCAGCAAGGCGGAAAGTAGTGTCGTCGAACAAGGTGCCTATGTTCGACGAAGGCAATGCTTGAAGCCAAAGGCCTGACTCCCACTCTCCCACAGCCAGTAAGCGCGCACGCTCAGCAGAAGTATTTGAAGAAGAGAGTAGATTTTCTTGAACTACTCTGCAGAGCGGCTCGTCCCACTGTCTCTGGGAAGATGGGCACACAGGAGTATTTGAATACGGGCAGGCAATTTTCCAGGCATCCACAGCCTCGGTGAAGCACGGCACCTCAAAATCAATCAGTGTGGAACTGAGAATATTCCTGATTAATTTATCAGTGCCGTGGACCGAGGATATGAATGCCGGTAAGCTAATACTTGTAATTTTGCGGACGCCGAGCCCGCCCATACGGATGGGAAGAGTGGCTTGAGCCCAAGCTCGGTCGTCCAAGGCCACATTCAAAATTGAAATGAGTGTATGTTTTAAAATTTGGTCCATTTTATCCAAAAGTTGAGGGTGCTTCCATAAATGGGAAGCACGAAGGAAATAAATTAATTTAGGGCCGAAACAACAAAACCGAATTAGGGTAATGGCCGAATGCATATTAATTTGGTGCAGTCTATCCGAAACATCAATAAAATTTTGAATTTTTTCGTCTATAAAAGTAGGAAAGGCTTCGTCGAAGATTGGAGACCCAAGGAGACGGAGAGAGCTTTTTTCTGTAATTTTTATCTCAGGGGCTATTGCGAAAAATTTTGATAGAGTCAGTCGTCTGTCAGTGACGTTATTTAAAAAAAGCTCACATTTAGAGAGGTTAAGCTGAAGTCCGATGGTATTTAATTTATTTTTTAAAAATATAAGGTCGTTTACTACTGTATTCACGTCGCCTCCGAGGGTCCCGTCATCGAGATACCACACGTTTAATTTTGAATTTAACTGCCTAATGATTGGCTATTAAAAGTTATTGAAAACTCTATTTATAAAATAAACTGCATTTAAATTACTTTTATAATGCAAGTAATTATTTCATTCAGAATATATAAAAAATCATCAAATAATGCAAAAAGCAGTCGAAGTTCGAGTAGGGTTCGCAAATTCTAGAACATATTTTGTTCATCACGTTTGTATATAGTCCTGCGGGGTGACATTATACAAATACCAAAGCCTATATTAAGTTTACAATTAACTAGACAAACGAGATCTAGTAGTCCAAGTGTCTACAACACATTCTAAAACAAAAAAGGTGACAATAAAGCTACAAGGATATTTATAGCGACTACATCAAGAGTTGCACAAAAACTCATTACAGCGTCCAAGGCGGTGCATCATATGGTTTAAGAAAAAGCTAATGGAGCAAAATGCTACCTACCTTACTATAAAGGAATGGAGGGCCAATCGTGTTCTTAGAAGTACATTCCAGACATTCTGAGACCCGCACGCCGGCAAACCTTTTATTCAGCACGCATGCGCCTGCTTCGAAATTGTTTATTTGCATTTTAAGGAAATCATTTGGATGATGATGCGGGTGTTTTACATTACTTTACATATATAGAACGTAAATTTTCGTGCCTTGTTGAAGAATAGGCTAAGAATATATTTAGAAGTCACGTCGATATCAAACAATAAATTTTACAAGTGACAACACAAATTCTAGAAAGTACTGAACTAACTGTTCAGAAATTGCCAATTAAATTAACTCTAAATTACTTCTTTTATTTCAAACAAGTGTTATTGTTTCTTGTTGACGTCACATGGCGCTTGTTTTCGTATATTTGTTTACTGGTCTATTATTGCGCGTTCTATTTATACAGCGATCAAAATCTCGGACGGAACATACTTGTAAATGTGCAAAATTATGAAATGAAATTTTGTAGTATCATAATACATGAATCCTATTGGCTGCAGATGAAAACATGACGTAATCTTCAACAAGTCTCGATTTCATAAAAACATGTAAAAGGCAAAAACATACCGTCATGTTATTACAATGGGCAACAATTATCCGATGTTCAGATGTTTTAATGTCAACCAAATACATGCTCTTTTCTTTGATGTTCATTTGTTTATACGGTTCACTGACATTCGTTTCCAGATTGATCAAAGCATTTTGTTTAAATATAGAAGTAACATTAAGTTTAAAAAGCATTTCATAACTTACAATTCCCTGAGCGAACTAAGCCTCGCCATCCGCCATTAAGCACGAACGAACTGGATATTTTTACTCAACGTCTCTGTAGCACTTAACATTGTTCTATTCCTAATTGTTGCACGTGCTTAAGAAAGCGTTTCCAAGTCCTAAAATAGTGTGTATACCTAGTAAGTTGGGTTAAGGAATTGCCCGCATGCCAACGTGTGGAGTGCTTGTTTGCGGCTCTTAGGTATGCACTTCATATGTGGGCTTGCGGCCGCCAGCGCCTCTTGATAACGATGACATCACTAAACATTAAGTGGTTGCAGCAATCATTGTTTTACTACATTTAATCTATTTTACACCTCATAGAAGCGTATTATAATACACTTCATTTATTATCTTCACATAACTCTTCTTTTTCTCTTATACTTATATGAACATAAATTACATTAGATTTATTGGTAACTATTTTAATAGAGCCACATAAATACATCCTTCTTGTAATCTGGTAGTTTCTATTCTTCTAACAAATTGAATTCTTAGTATTCCAGTACTAATTCTATTTACGACAATGACACAATACCACAATTCGATAGTTGCTCGCAAAGCATTTTAATCACGTTTATAATTCATTATCATTACTCATTATTCATGCTCTTTGTTAAGGCTTAATCGTAAAAGCATGGCTGATTTCTTGTAAATTATAGGCGAATACTTGTAACTTATACATTCATTGATCAGTGTGTGCTCATTTCTGCAAACGCTGACTATACGTCTGCTCTGTCTTGATTGAGATAATCTTATATTGCAATTTAAGTAGCTGTGTGTCCTAACTGGGTTATAAGCTTTTAACCTCCTTAAAGAACCAATGATGCCAAACAAGTACACATCGTAGGTGCATACTTATTACGCTTTTGAAACAATGACACAATGACTGTTGAAACGTATGTGCATTATCAGAATATGTATATTTCATAAAACGACCTTCAAATTCGCCTTTATCGCTGACTCAGTTTTAAAGAAACCGTAGTTGCGACGGAAGTCATCGAACAAGCATCCGAAGCGAGCCGTCTTCGAGGAAAATTTCACTTTTAAAATCCGGTCTGTTAACAGAGGTTAAAATATAACCAATTATATCAATCGAACGAAATAGTTTAGGTTTTTTATGCGCTGATATGAGATAACAGACATTGAAAGCGTTTCTAAGAAAGAATTTAAGAATCAAACGTTATCGGTTATCTAAAGCAAGGTTATCATCAGATGAAATTGATAAATTGAAGAAATTGTTTTATCTTCCTTCGAGCAGTGTTTTGCTTTTACAAGTCAATTTGTCGAATGTTGTCCAATAAGGATGATTAAGCAGAAAGGGAAGAACATTTTAAATTGAAACGTAGGATAATAAAGATTTTTTGATTACCGAGCCGAGTCTTAAGATAGTCATAAAGCAATCTTGGACACATGCGCTCAACCATGTAAATGGGAACATCGTAAATAAATAAATGTAGGTTCATTCATATAGGTTAGTTGTTATAATGTCTGTGTTGTGTTCCATTTCTTAAACTTCGTGACATAGATAAAACTTTAGCTAGTCTGTTAGTGCTTGTGTCTATTGAAGCCTTATTTCAACGACTCATTAAACCAAAGGTCAGAAAGTTTTGAAAGGTCTTAACTAAAGTAACCCTTAACTAAATGTAAACTAAATTGTTTTAAAAAAAAACACACTTTTACATCAATAACCTTTGAATCAAATGATTAATACTACAAACTGCAATAAAAAGCCACTTCAATTTATTGCCAGCTGTTTGTAATACTTATTGTTTATTGTAATTGTTGCATAACTAATTTACTAGTACAACGTCAATGCACAATGATCACCTTTGCTCTCAGTTAAATCTTATTACCCAATAGCAGCAACGTAAAAACAATTTATTTTTAGACGTCGCTTTGATTTGTTACCGTCTAGAGAGTAATTAGACGTCGAACATAAAATTATGACGAGTTAAAGTACATGTTGAGGTGTCGCTAGCTCCAAGGTCCCAGGTTCGATCCCCGGACGGGTCAATGAAGAAACCAACTTTTCTACATTGTACCGGGTCTGGGTGTTTGTGTTGTTTCTGAATGCCATAACACAAGTTTCTCAGCTACTTACTTTGGGTTCAGAGCAATGTATGTGTTGTTAAAAAAAAAATCTCTTTTCAATAGATTTCTAAAAAGTCTCCCTTACAACTTCTAAGAATAATAAAATAACTATTTAAAATTTTCCTTCTAACGCTATTTTTCTCTCGTATCTATTGGTAATTCCGATATGCAAACATGTACACGTTTATCATGATAAACAAAGTTTTCCTGATAACCCAAATAGGTGTGTTTATCACGAAAAGTTTGATGTACCCAAACAACAATGTTACAGTGCACAAAGTTCAATGATTTAATGGAAAACTGTTCTTTATGAAAACAATGAATCAAGACATATCACGACTGACCTAAAATATTTTCAGAGACAATGAAACCTTAATTGCTTCAAGCACAACGAAAGGTTAGATCACAAACTGTGTCTAAGAACAATTTCCGAGTAAGACTAAATAACGAATTCAGTGTATTTATGCTAATCACCATGACAATAGAACGAAACACTATTTCAACTAATTCCCTTACTAGAGGTAGACAGCTCATTAACAGTCAATTGTTTAGAAATAAAGACGAAGGAACTAGTAAATAATACAGAGCCTACAGTCTTAGATAAACCAAGTGTTAAGGTAAAGCTTAAAGTATGTAGTCTATGCACTCATTTGATATCAAAGATGAAATTATCACACCGCTTAATTCAACCACTTGCGTTCTTATCGCACTGGAATTTGAAGTTCAAACAATGAAGCATTATAAAAACAAGACATTTTGATCCGTACGGTATTTCTGAGAAAGATAAGCCTGATCCACACAAAGTTACATGAAAGTGTCTCTTTGAAAACGACGAAATTCTAAGTTTTCATCTAAAACACGCCACGCTGAGAGAACTAAAGTTAGATCTAAATAGAACCGCAGCAATGGAATTCTTTATTTGTTTAAATTATCTAATTCAATGTTTCAACAGACTATGACGTCAGGTCACACATCGTTGAGCTGCAATGAGCCGTTTCAAGGAATCCCTTGACAACAATACAACGGCCATGCTTCTTTACTTCGTTGAAATACTTAAATGTCTTCACGGATTACTTTGTAAAACATAACATCTTTATATTCGCAATTTATTTACTGTTGTCTACGACAATAGTCTTCAACTCGAGAAATGGGTCGTCACTAATCATTATTGTTTTATAACTTCAGATTTTTTAGTTCTCGTAACAACTAGAAGGTCGTGGCTTTCGTTGAAAATTTCCTCAACAAAGGAATTTATAAATACCACGACTTTTGTTCAATGTTATTGGAGTTCCTCGGTGAATTATGTTTAAAAAGCTTTTCTTTTGTCTCACATAACCTGACGAGTGTAAGGGAGACGGAGAGGCGGCCATTCATATGTACATTACGATTTGTAACCGAGCAGCTTGCGTGTTCTCACTAGTTGCATTCGATTTCTCGGTCAGATTGAAAAGCCTCTAGTCGTGTGGGATCTCGTTGGAAACTATGCGTATCTAATGCAGCCGGTTGTTCTGTAGGTGTGTTTTTATTTCTGTAGGTAAGCCGTAAGCGTCGGCGGCAATAAGTAATAAGGTAAACATTAAGCAAGTGAGGCCGCGACTCGTCGAAGCGAGATTCTTTGCTCGTTATTATCGATGGCTTAAACCCACATCTATCTTTTGATGATCTTTAAAATGTGTGTCACTTTGTTTTTTCGTAGAGTTGGGACAGTACGAATCGATGGTTTTTGAAATTTCAATTACCATTTCCAAATAGTTGTTTTATAAATATTTAACATTAAATCATGTTTGTGTCTTAGAATCTTGACTTTCCTGATTCAGGATAACAATTTCTATTGCCACATTGTAAGTTAATTGCCGTTGGCGGTTGATAACTAGTAAAAAGTTTAAGATAAGAGTTGGTAACGGGAGGTAACAAACACATACTTTATCTTAAACCAGCGGTAAATCCTTGTTTAACTTTGACTCTTCTATGAAACGAAGTGTACCATCAAAATAGTTCCTAAAAACTCGCGTTAAAAAGTTCGTTAGTAGGAATTTGTTTTACATGTATATTAGTTTAATACGGATAACTTTCATTTCTTTGTTTAAATACTTAACAGCAACATTCTTGTGGTGCTTTCAGTCACATACTCTCTCTGTCAATTTAAGGTGTTTTATTGCTACTAAAAGACTTTTAAGAAAACCATTAAGATTAACTAAATTTGTATTAAAATTATGAATACTACTCGGTAATCAAACTAGGTCTTTCAAAACACTAAATACATAAATTAAAAGATACCCCAGTAAAAATGGATGTAGTAAGTTTATATGTTTATATTTCTTTTTAAAACGAATTCACAAGAATATCAAAGATAAGTAGCTATTGTACAGCATCGCAGAACTATAATATTATTGAAAACGAGATTCGGATCTGATATCATTTTTCATATAAATATTATATGTAAGTATATCTTCATCATCACGTCTTGGTATTTGGCACGCAATAAATAAACCAGATTAAACCAATGTTAGTGCAATAACAGAGAAAAATGAGAAAAAGGTTATTCATGCTGCAATCTTAGGTCTTAGACTCATATCTATAATTAGACTAAACTGTTTATCTAGACTTTGTCTTGTGTGTTATTGCTAGCTAAAGTTCACTTGTCGGTCTTTCGAGTTTCGGAATACGGGCTTAAATTGTTTTTTTTTTTTGGTAGAGATCTTTGCAGTTAGCCTGAGCGCAGGCTTTGACTTCTTCACCGGACTTTAGGGCTTAAATTTTTTAAGTACAATAAATGCAATAAATGATTGTGTTTGTGAATAAGAAGGTAGACTAAATACATTTCTATTTGATGTTTCTTTCACAAATAATGTGATTACGTCACTATGTATTAAAAGTAGTGACAACTTATTTATAACAGTACACATGCATTAGATTAGCATAACACCATTAATCTTAATAAACTCAAATAAAAAACATAAATGTCTGATTAAAAATAATAAATTTCCAGCATTTGAACATTTCACAGTCTAATAAATACGTCATCATCACAACAGCTTCACCGTGAGAAAAACATAAATACCTCGTACCACAAAAAATCTATAGCTACGTACTAATGGCTGAACAAACAGATATAGTGTACTTAAGTCAATGATATTTTAATAAACAGATATGTTATACACATACAAAACAATCGAAAAAAGTGTTCCGCGCAGCGCGGCAGCTAGCGAAAGAGATAGCGCGATAAAACCCATAAGAAAAAAAGAGACAAATAGTGTTGTTGTTAATGGCAATACGTCCCAATTAGGACGTTTTCGAGTCTTCACGATTGCACGCTTATAACATATATGTTTATTAGAATATCATTGACTTAAATGCAAAGAAATGTTTCTCACTCGTGTCGTTAGTTTTAAAAGAGTATATAACACGCGTTGCATACAGATCGATTCTGCACGGACACTCAGATTGGAACTTTGCCCGTTGTTCGTGGTTTGGCAAGTCATTATCACAGACTAGGAAAATCATAGACGGAGCATGTGTAAACAAGTGATTCATAAAAAATAATTATGTCAAATGACAACACAGTCAAAACATCAAAAAAAAATGTACTTTTTTAGATTTAAAAATCGAATATAATATATTATAGCCTGCCTGAAATTTGGCGCACTGTTTCAAACTTATTTAAGAAAAGACGTCTATTTTTCTTTTTTTTTAATGAAATCAGCCAGGTTCTCATAAGGAAGAAGAGATCTTTGTCTTTATAGTTTCCTCTGTGTCACTGAAACGAGATAAACTCTAAAACGTTAGAATACGGTAAATGAAATAAGATAGCTTGAAATAAGATAGTTTGTTTTCCTGTAACTGTGATATATTTCTAACATGCTCGTCTTGTGATTATCAACATGAACACCCAATTAGACGGCTAGGTTCGATTTTTTTAAACTAGGTATGTTCCGCGGCCACTTGCGACACTGTTGTACGATTGTTTTTATCGATGTACAAATTCTATTTTTAATTCTTGTTTATGTGCGCTAATTGTGTTGTTTTCATCTCGACACATTTTTATTGCACATCTATATACCTATATGTCTTATGGTCTAATTTTATTTTTTATGTCACTGAAGAGCTCACAAGAGATACACAATTCCATACTTGTTACACTTTGTTTTCCGCCTTACTATCGAAGTTATCTTTTTCCTCGTCGCGTACTTCATTTGTGAAGGTCTAATTTACTGCATATTATACATCCATGTAAGATAATAATTGCACTTAAATAGTATGTCGATAGGTATTATGTGCCATCGAAAATAGTGTCAGAATTAAGGTTACTAATTCATCGATATTAACTTTCAGAGCTATTTGACCCTCTCTATCACGCTTGTTAACCTCTTGAATCACATCTCATCATTTAAATTGCGACACTTTATAACGACTCTATTATTGTTTATTGAGAATATAAATTACTTTTGAATTTATTTATAGAACGTTCGAACTATTAATATATTTATTGATCGATGGAAGATCTGTTTCACGATAGGTGAAGATTAATTGTTGGAGTATTCATTGATAAACAATATGAATTAGGATTTCGCATGCCTAATCGATACGTCTGTCAAAAAAAACAAAGAGAGATTAATTACTTAAAAAATATAATATTATCAACTAATTAATCGGTCATCTTCCATTTAGGTAATACCAATTAAACATAACAAAGTTTTTATCAAACAGCCGACGGCAAGAAAATGAATCAAAGTGAGAAATAAATCAAACGCGTAATATCCAGTATGTTTATATACCAACTTACTATACTTTATAGGTACTTATATATTGTAAGTACTGCATTATGTAACGCACAAGTCATGACTTCAACTCATTCACTACTGACTACCAAGTGTGGGCGTTACCTGTCTCGAATTAATGTGTTAACACCCTTTTAATTAAACGTTTACAACTATAAGTAATTATGAAATAAAAGAAAGGATTATTATTATAGAAAATATGTTGGTTGGTTTAAGTTGTGACTAAAGTGAAGCTAAACAAAGTATCGAATCAATTCTCGCCCGTATCAAATAGCTGTGTTCATTAGAAATAAAAAAGTTATGTAGTAATAAAAAAGTCATATATGATTCCAAAATATAAATGTTGCTTGGTCATAATGAATTTCATAACGCAAAAATTATAATACGAATTTTCATATTTCTCTTGTATCTTTTATTTAAATTCTTTATTTAGGTATATTAAGCCGGCGACTTGATCGAAAAACTTTTTTACAATTTGAAGTGAATTTTCCTCCGGAAGGCTACTGTAGATACAAAACATAAAACGTCATCGATGTTATTGAGAATTATATAAGTATGATTTCATTTAAATAATTTTGCATCTAACGCACGTACCATATGGTAATTAATTGAGGTCTTACGTTAATAAGTTTCGATGTCACTGGACATATGTCTGATCTCATCTGCTAAAGTAATGCTTCGTTTACACTAAGCAACTGTGCATAAAATCTGTGGCTCAAGCGCGAACAGTACTTATCGACAAAGCGTTTGTATCGTTAACGAAGATTTTATAGAGGAAGTGCATTTAGAGAGTCATCAATTCAGTAGCTGAGTGGGCACTAATTCCGATAAATTAAGAAGATATTGTTTTTGAACACAAAAGAGTTACAGCATTCCAGGAAATAATAACAAACGCTAAAAGGGTTCTATGTAAAATGGACTGTGCGGATCAGATACTGTATCCAACTCTCTCCATCTCAACTTAACTTGGGGACAGGCCTTGCAGAAAATTAGGGCTCTATGATAGGAGAAGAAAAGTCTATCATAGTGAGAAAAGTCGAGATATAGTATTGCAATAATCTTATGTCTAAGTGTAACCGTACCTTAACGCTATGTAATAAATCCAATGCCAACGTTCGTCCAATTGATTTATTTTAGTCGATGACGAGCCTCAGGCAGTAGCTCAGCTTCAATGGTTCAAGGACAGCTAAGGTGGCGTTATTATTGCTTGACTGCAAAGGACGAAGCGGACATTGCTTCTGATATGTCAAGATATTTTTTTACTGTTGTCAAGTACTCTAAGTTTAGTCTTAAATTGGTTTGTTAAGGACCTTTTTGTATTTAGGTCATATTCTACAACGTTGTAAACATTAGCACGTAAATATTTTTAACCTAAACTGAAACTGTAACCAAGCAATAGGCGGTTGGAAAATTAATTAAAGCTATGACAGTGTGAAAGTTAAACAAACATGTGTTTATACTTCGCAATAACAAACTTAAAGGATATCGCGTCAAAAACAACTAGCAACCCTCCTTCCTGTGCGGTTAAAAATAAACTTCAAGTAATTCAGTTACCTACTTTTACCCTCGCTCTGAGATAAGCTAAGAGGAATTGAAAAAAAGGAGAGCCATTTTTTTTCTCTAGGGCATTTGACAAGTAGCAAGTTACAAGTTGCTTTAATATTTCTAAATCTACACTAATATTATAAAGAGGAAAGATTTGATTGTTTGTTTGAATTGAATAGGCTCCGAAACTACTTGACCGATTTGAAAAATTCTTTCACTGTTGGGAACCTACAACATAGGCTATATTAAATTTTCAAAAAAGTTAGGGATCCATAGGATATATATATGTATTAACGCGGGTGAAACCGCGGGGCACAGCTAGTCCGAATATAAGAATGAATAATGTAGCAGTATTATAGACTATTTAACGAGGCCCGAAATTTTAAAATCAAAAATGGAATACAGCGTTTCATTTGTTTCTCAAGTTCGGAAACAAAGACTTTCTAGAGTTCTAAACGTATGATGTTCAGGTGTTTTAGTTATAAACACGAACAATATTATCTAGTAACCAGACTACACCGCAACGACACTATCACGCGCCGATAACAAGCGCTATCTTTTGTTTTATCAGCACAAACAAATAATACTGATCAGTTAATGTACGTTCAACGACGCTCACCTATTGTGGTTCATTTATGAGGTTTATTAAGGTTATAAATTAAGTATAGGCGTTAAATTTTATCGAGGACAATCTCACCTACTTGGCCTTTTTAGATATCTTTCTTTCATTTTTATATAAATATTTACAACATGCAACAGTGTATTTCTAATTCAACATTTGAGCGTAGCCCATTGTGAAAGAAAACCTCACAATATTTGTGTCATACAGCGCACTCTGGTGGTCTGTATGAGCAGAACATTAGATGTACCTATATCCCTACATAGTATCTTACGACGAGACAGGCCATAGATTAACAAATAAGTACACGTTTTTACAAAGCTGACAATTAATCAACCACTGATTCGATTTTTGAATACTAAATTGCTTAGATGTTAGAACCATAGTTAAAAGGGGGCGTGGCGTAGCGACAGATAATAAATTATTAAGAATAATGTTTTTGGATTTAAATAGTTAAATATTCATTGCGTGATCTCAGGAAGATGTATGATAAGGTACTTGGCGCCTTTTGATTTAGACGCGACACACGGCTGACGTTCAAATGTTTCCATACATTACTTACGTCCTTGAGTTCCTTATTTGGTACTTACGGGTTAGTTGCTACTGCGCACAGAACGTTCATAGCTACTTTAGTTTGGTTTTAGATTTTCTTCTTTAATTATGTTACGTCCTGTGTATTCGCGATACATATTTAATGAAATTATGGGCACATTTTTTAGGCTCAAAAGGCATTTTACTAATAGGTTGTCTGTTTTACATTTATAAATAGCTTTCTAATATTCAAAACCAATAGCTTTTCCTATTCAGTTAGTGGTTTTACAATCAATTTAGCGTGGGTTGTTACTTGCCTATTAGGACCACACGCCTACAGAAAACTTATTAGACGCCTGAATAGAAATTTTATTACTGAATAAATCTTAAACTATAAAGGGTGAGGTTAACTGTAGTTATGATGAGATAAATGTGAACGTGGGGTCTAAAGTGGGACACCCTGGGGTCTCCATACTTGGGGGTCCACACACGGTGAGTCATTTAACAAAACGTTATAATAAATTTATTTGGACAGGTAACAGGCGCCAAGTATAACGAATAGCTATAAACATTAGTTTTATTTATTTTACCGTATTTTGAATTTCCGAATAGATATTTAGGTAGATTAGTAATAACGTCGGATTAACGGAAAAGTTTCGGAGTTCGTTAAAACTCGATCGATTTTCGAAATGTCACTGACATTGCATGCCCTGATGACGTCACCAAGTCTGAATGTTGGTAACAAAGTTTGGGCTGAGTCATCGTGAACATATGCAACATTGTTGACTGATCGAAAATTCGGTCTTTTAGCCAAAATAACCGGCAATTTTCAATATGTGCAAATTATTTTTGACGATGCTATTGTAGATTATATGGTATGCTTTAGTAACTAATATATAATCTACAAGTCACCATGATTAAACAGTACAATCTATAAGTAAATAGGTACTTGGTTGACAAACAATAGGATAATCTAAGATAGAGGCAGCGTCATCAACCTAACCTTCGAGTACGACAGTAGGTACTCTCGTTAAAGTATTTTACCGTATACAAATGAATTTAAAATAACAAGCCTGTTTTTTGTATAGAACTAACTCTCTTACCTTAACACCTTTGTTATTAAGCAACAAGGTATTACTAGAACGTAGAATCAGAAGAGTACGTTTTTAATAAAATCTGTCAAACAATGGCACATTTGTGGTAATCCAATCTTATCAATATTCCAGCGTAAAATTGAATTCTATTAACCACCTTATTAAATCTTAAAGCATATTTAACTTAGTGGTATATGACTGTAATTTTAATTTCGCCAACACTACGTAGAAATAAAATAAACTATTAAAGAACTTTAGAATTGACTGTAAAACTTATACAAGAGCCTATAAAAATGCCTTTAGTTTTATGTGCAAAATTCTCGGCTAGCGTCTAAGCGTTAGTCATAAACTAAAATAACTTATATTGTGGTTAGAATTTTTATTGGTAGGAAACCGATAACAATGACCTAGATTAAATACTTGAATGAAATACTCAATACTTTGACTTCATTTCTGCAAAAATACTCATATTTACATGCTACTAAATGATGCCTGGATTTTTGCCTGCTTTAACATTTTCAATGCTATACCATTATTTGGATTAGTATAGCTATCAGTCAATGAACGTATTCGATAAAGAGTAGTTTTAATACAAAAGGCTCATCGGCAAAATACATCTGCCCCAAACGTTGCTTCTATACGAAACGAAATATAATACCGGCAAGAAATAACTAATCTATTTTCCTAAAGGCAAATTCACTATAAGATAATCGCCAACTACTTTATAACTTAGTATTAGATAATGTAGACAAGAGGCAATTTGTTTTATTTCATTTGCCTATCAGCTGAAGTGTTGATCGTCAGTTCAGTCTGTTAGTTTTCCATTTTAAGATATCTCGGAACAGAACATTGAGTATTTCTAACGTTATCTTACCAACTCGACTCAATTGACGGAAATTGGTTTAGAATGGCGTTTACGACCAATGACTTAGCTTTACGGCCGTATTATAGAATTCTTACTTACAAATACTAGCTGTTTTCCGCGGTTTCTCCAACTTTTTGATGAATCTAAAGAAACTTGCATGATTTTAAAGAGGTCTGGACCGGTCTCTTAAAATAAACAATTTGTTTTATTCCATTTTGTTGGTATATTATTTTGAGCGATTAAATTAACCAACTCTTTCAAGATTAGTTACTCTACATTTTTCAAGTTGTCTTAATTTGTTGTAAAAATGGCGCTATCTTACTACAAAGTTCAATTCAGCGTAAGGTACTCTGGCAATAAATATAGACAACCGCATATAATTGTATTTACTTCAAATAAAGGAAAGGTTGACTTTTGTCATTGCTATTACTGCGTGCAATATTCTCCGAAAAAGATTCATTTGTTTTTTGTAAGGCAACAAAGAAAAAAAACATTTTCTTTTGTTTAAAAGGTTCGAAATTCGCAATGCTTGTATTTATCAATGCATAATTTGTCACGTAATTTTTCTATAACATTTTGTTTCCGTGAATTTAATTAGGGACAATTGATTATTTACGGTACGAATATTAATTTACATTGCTTTACAAGATTTTCGTATGGACTCACACATATTTCAAGGGCCGTTTCAAACGTTAATGAATGTTTCGTCCCTGACCGGGATTTTAACATAATGATACTTGGATTAATTTTTCAGAATGTTCCGGTACATTTAATATGATGAATCGTCAATAAAGCAACCCTGTTTCTCAGGCACATTGAGAGGGAACGATTGAAAAATGATTCAGAGATTGGTCACATTTTAAGACTGGATGGGATGTTAAAGCCCTTTTGACCTTCAAGTTAATTAAAGAGACATTTCTTTAGGAAACTTTGACATTCAAATGTTAATATCAATAGATGAAAAAAATAATATTTATTCGTTTTTATTTGTTCGATAAA
Organism: Autographa gamma; assembly: GCA_905146925.1. NCBI lineage: Eukaryota > Metazoa > Arthropoda > Insecta > Lepidoptera > Noctuidae > Autographa > Autographa gamma. The sequence continues at coordinate 4,641,736 of LR989850.1, forward strand.
GAACATGTTAGTACCTCTGCAATAAGCTTTAAATTTTCTCTTTTCATTTTGCACTTCTTATATGTCTAACAAGGGGACAGTCAACATAATCTCGGTGCCTATTAGTAAAGTCTCGTACGTATCGGGCACGGTAATAAAGGCCAATACAAACACGTCGCCATTTTATGAGCACATCGTTAATTTTACGCCACCTCTGCCTTTCATGGCTGTGTGATGTGACCTATATTGACATTATAAAATAGTTAAGACGTAAAGAGATAAAAAATATATAATAAATAAATTTAAAGATAAATAATTTGTTTTCTGTTATATTTCAGTTACTTAGAGGCTTCAACAATTTATTTTTCATCATCACAAGGTGTATTTTCTTTGTTCACATTCTAAAATTACTTTAGTTACTTACAATGATGAATCAAAACAAAAACATAAAATTATAATCTAAAGTAGACCATTGTAAATTTAATTGCGTTTTCTAAAAAAACATACTATTATTTATTTATATCGTTACGTATTTGTAGATAATATATTTTTTTACATATTGCAATAAATTACCTTAATAATACAAATTAGCAATCGTTGCTAATCGATTTCCTGTGGTTTGCGTTATATTTTACGAAACTGATAACAGAAAATTGCTTTACAAAATATTTAACACTAAATATATTTCATTTACTATTCTATCTAAAATTCTAAATACATACTTAATTTTTCGTATTAATTCTCGTCCAATAAAGTTTTCTTCAATCACAATCTTCTTTTAAAACCTAATATTTGTAAATTAATTTGGTATTTACTTATTCCGATAATTAAACCTAATATAAGAACAAACTCTCACTATACTAAAATTAAAACTTACTCAAATAAAAACTAACAGGCGTCAAAGAACTCATCGTCATCCTTGTCGACGGCGGAAAACGTGCCCAGAAGGCTGGCAGCATTGCCACGTTGAATGGCTATGCCGATTCCCTGTGCAAGGAACAACCCAGCCCTCTGATCACGAGTAGATAATTATATTATTGAAATTTAAATAAAGCACGTAAAATAGTTACAGGCTTTGCAGGTTATTGATACTTACACCAAAACTAATTCCATGTGAATTACATTAACATCCAAGGATAAACTATTCGCAAATAATAGAAAACTTTACATTATAAACTCAACACTTACAGCTGAACAAATCGTGTTGCATTAACACTTAAACCCACCTATAAAACGAGATACGACTCCATTTAACATATAAACTTTACTCCTCCATTCACACTACGAAACATGAATCAGCCATTTAACTTTAAGGCGTCCTTAAATGTTAATATGTCACTATTTACACCTTAAAGAGTGATGAGACTTGAAGAGTAATTAAAATAAAGTTTTATTTAAGTCCAAATCTGATACAACGCGCACCGAACGAGCAATAGCTACACGAACGGCTCACGAGAGTCTCACGAGCTGTTCGTGTAATGCTCGTTCGCTAAATCTGGACGCACACGTGTGTAACAGTGAACACAATTGTCAGAGTTTAATATTTGGACACACGGCACTATCCAGCCAAAGAAAGTGTTGCAGAGTGAATAGGCAAGTCTCTGTCAAATTTTAATGCGTTTTACGCAGGATAAACGTAATCCAAAAATACGAAACACAAGTGTCGGAGTGTACGACATTAATTCCGATACACACAACACTATCCAGACAAAGACAGTGTTGTAGAGTGGATTTTCTGTCAAACTTATAATGCAGGATAAACGTTATCCAAAAATACGAAACACAAGTGTCTGAGAGTACGACATTAATTCCGATACACTCGACACTATCCAGATAAAGTTTTGTAATGGTAATAATCAAGAAATTTGTGTTGCAATAAGTCTTAGTGTCGCTGTGTAAAGCTTCACTTACACTTTGTCCCTCCTAACCTTTCGATATAGTTCAATGTCCCGTTAGATTTAGCGCTATATATACTGATTATTATAGTATACAATGTCGCTTCATGGGCCACGATTTATGGTGCCATGGCATTTATGGACACAATGAAACGTATAGCCACGGTATGACGGAAATGTAATGTTCGAACTTACATGCGTTGGGCTGTTCCTTATAGTTATTGAGGTTTATTAATAGCTTAGGTCTAAGCCTTAGTGATATTATGTACCTACATAATAATTTTATTAATATACAATTAAATCTAATATAAGAACAAACTCTTAACTATACTAAAATTAAAACTTACATAAATAAAAACTAAATGGCGTCAAAGAACTCATCGTCATCCTTGTCAATGGCGGGGAACGTGCCCAGAAGGCTGGCAGCATTGCCACGTTGAATGGCTATGCCGATTCTCTGTGCAAGGAACAAACCAACCCTCTGATCACGAGTAGATTCTACTAAACGTTTGGAAAGTTCTTTGAAAAGATTTCGTGCGCTCGGACCCCATGACCCGAGCGTTTCAACCCCAAACGGCTCGAAAATATAATCACCCACAATGTTATTATACTTCCGCCGCTTAAGGGTCTCCGCAGCTCTAGCATAATACTTGTATAATGTCAAATACATAGTAAAGTGTCTGTCTGACAATGGACAGCCTAATTCATTGGTCCGAAACTTTTGTAGTTGACCGTAGATGTTATGACTCCATGTTTCATAAAGCATTCGACTTATAGTCCTTTTAGTCAACAAAACTTCTGTTAAACGGGATTGTATCAGCTTTGTGGGGCCATTTCCAAATAACTTGACTACTTATTGTGTCATTACTAATAGATTATAACAACATTCCTGGCGATTGATCTGGTTTAAACTTAGGAAGTAGTAGATAGTGTTCACGACAAATCAGGATTTACAGAGATTTGAGATAACATTCAATAAGTAATTTATTACGAGAGATATGCAATATTTTCTACTGTTTACTGTTGGTATATAAATTATCAGACAAACAATTCTTTTTGGCTTCACAACCAATTCTCAATGTAAATAAAACTAGCTAGATTATGATCTAGGAAACGCAGGTGTTTGATTAAATTAAAAATCAAGTTCTGCATCGAACCGACCAAATGACATAACATCTAAGTATTAATTAGCCAAAATACTCAACAGCAACAGACTCGCAGTATGCAATAAGTCCAGTATTTACCGTCCTAATTACTTGCAGTAATTACGAGCTAGCTGAGAGCAGTACAAAATAATTGGTACCAAGAATTGGAGCCAACGTTGGACAGGAAACGCGAAGGGATTGAATTGCACCTCAACTGTGACGGCACAGCAACAAAGCGCTTTTATTTTTAAATTCATGTGTATAGAAATTACCTTTTTGTCCCGTCAGTCTTTTGTTTTGTGTGAAACCTTTTGAAAGAGATTTCTGACTCTCGTTACGTAAAAATATGAGCTTATTATGACTTTGGACTGTTCGCTTACATATTCGGTAACTACGCTTTTCCCAAGGATTTTGCAAGTCAGTCCAATATTTTTAAATATTGTCAGGGCTCGTCAAAAATAAAAACAATACAAATGCTAATAAAATATAAAGAAAGAAACTTCTTTTTTGCCTGTGATAAATATATTAACTAGTACGACCCAGTATCAAAGAATAAAAACAAGATTAAGACGGGGATAACATTGAATAAAGTTACGTAACTTATTCATCTTAACCTTAACAAAAGTCAAAGTAATAAAAGATCAACTCAACCAAACCATAATGTTATTAATGCAGTCTATAATTATCGACCGCCATGCAAGAGATTGTTGATGTAAAACGATTCCTACATTTCTAAAGCTTATAAGCAAAGTCTGTGGTTTACACACGAAATCACGCTTCTGGCCCAAATGTTGTTGCCTGCACTGTTATGCGGAGAAACCGGATTATTTGCACCGAAATATTGTTAAATATCCACACGAAACTCAATCTCTTATGCTTTAGGCTGTGGTCCCACTGAGCGAAGCAGAATTGAGACGTGCAGCGATTCACCAATCACATGGCTTGAAATGCCGCTTCAGTGGAAATACTTACCTTTTTGACCCGGTGTAAATCCTCATTGACTACCTCCGCCCTGGGGAAGACGGAGGATTGTACCGGACTCCTACCGGCTAAAACCACAGGGGTGCTGCACGGCTCCCTATTGCCGGGGACTAGGCGGGAATGCATTTCGCAATACTACCGCAAGAATTTAAATCACAGTTAAGCAGTGGAAACACGTATCTACTTCAAGTCATGTTATTGGTGAATCGCGGCACAGCTCGTCTCCGCTCAGTCCGCCTTCTTGGTAGAACCGCAGCTTCAAAAATAGCGTTACAAATAACTCCTTTAATCGTAATTAGTGTTTTGTTTTTCTTAGAAAAGGTTTTACCAAAAAGTTTCGGAAAGTATCCTTGGTATGTTCTAGAATATTCTCGTCTGTGCAGGGCGTTTAATTTCGTCTGAAGGCTCTCTGTGGTTCCAGGTATCGCTTAAAGCTTTGTAAGGTTAAGTGTTTCACTTTCGCCTTTATTTTATTAAAAGTTGTTTTTCTTTTCTTTTCTGTATATAAACACGGTATTGCTCATCATTATTGTTCAAGTAATTAGTAATATTTATTACACTTTGTTCAATCATAATTTCTTTCTTATAAATCTCTGAAGAGACATAAATAAGGCGAAATATGCTTTTGCACGTTCTTTTGTGAATTCATACTGATATGTTTTTAATTGCACTATGGAAGGATGATGTCAATTGCCACAAATTATAGACCGGCAGGTTTATCCATATAAATAATTCTCAGAAACAATCAATTTTCCTTTCAACGACAATTACTTGCGATCAGGCGCGACAGGCGCCATAGCTGTTCGGTGCAATGAGATTTATTTTTATTGTTTCTTCGACTTTTTTAACCGGCTTAAAAAAAGAAGAAGGTTCTCAATTCGATTGTAATTGTTCTTTTTGGTACCGCAGAACTTTTGACTGGGTGAACCGATATTGATCATTCCTTTTTTTTTATTGGAAAGATGGTGCTTCCCGTGTTTCCTATTTCATTTTGGTGCAGTTTTGACAACGGGATCTATAAGGAATAAATAAGTATAAGACTTATTTTAGAGTCGGTTTTATTCTGTAACAATTATATTTGAATATTATTGTGACTGCTTTTAGCGTTACTATAGGTAATATTGTTAGTAACACGTGTTACAATCAAACGTTAATGAGGAAAGTAAATAGCATTAAATCACCATTAACTACTCGACGAACGAACTTTAGTTGAATAAAACAAGTTTTGCGGTTCGAAATATAGGTAAGTAATACCACAAAAAATCGTACCTACTTACCTATTTATACTTAAGTGAACCATGATGTCATGTGAGCGTATGCTGTCCAAATTACTAAGTTAATGACGGGACTGAGTAACAAAGATTAAAAGACAGAAAACCTTTGTAAAACACATGAATATTTAAATTACATCACGACTTTTTTCCGAGAATTTCTTTACAAAAATATGCCACACAATATTATAAATGAAACCGCTGTAAATTAAAGTAATTAAGGCTTCTACATGTATCGTATTTCTACGTGGAGTCCTCAGATGTGAACGGACAGGTTTGTCTGGTACATACGGACAGACAGATGTGCCCGCACCCACCTGCCATCGTTTCATATTTTTTTCATACATTTCGCTTCGTCTTACACTTATTAGATACAAGGACTCGCATGTAGGTCATGTAAACTAATGCATAATTTATCTTTGGCAGTAAATATTTGTGATATACTGCGGAAAGTTTTAGTAGACAATGTTGTTTTTTATAACAATGTAATTATTACGTCCATCGCGGGTTTGTTAAACTACGCATCAAGTCAGCAAAAATATAAAAAAAAACTGCAAAACTATGATAAGTATACGTACAAAAGCTAACTTGTATAACAATACTCAAGGACCAACAGAGCAACAGGACCGTGAAAACAAGGCCCTCACAATCGAATGACAAACAAACCGACGCTACATTCATTTGCATTTATGTAGGTAATAATATATTTGACCCAGCCACCTGGCCGTCGATGTAATGTGATCATGCCGAAATACCACTCTATTATGTTACGTTTCGCGACAAGATTTATAAAGAACAGGTGTACTCGACAGAAGGCTAAAGCTTCGTTGACATAACGCTATACACCATACACACAATGTATGACACTAAGTTTACACGTGTGAACACAAATGTCCAAGTGTAAGACATTTATTGCGACATAGTACCTATAGTGTAAACAAAGCTTTATACAATTAATAGATGACAAATATGAAGTCAAAACAGATGGTTATACGAAATTTATGGCTAACGGTAAAATAAAATGTGGTAAAATATAACGTTAATACTTCGAGACAAATTGTTACGATATTATAACGATCATAATTTATGTTAGAAATCTCAATCGATAGTATGTTTTGTTGTGATACCATTGAAACGGAGCCAAAGTATTTCTGAACTATTCAGATTTAACATCGCAATACAGATTGTTAGACGTCCTGATTCATATATTTACTGACATAAGTAAGAACAAACCAACTAGGAATAATTACGAAAATGTTTAGAAATATGGCTTAAAATAGAAATCCGGTGGTTTTCAGTTTATTTACTCTCAATACGCTTTAGATTTTAGAGGGTCACAGATTAGCCAATCTATAGAAACACAATAATACATCGATTTATATGCGACAATAGTTCATTTTCAAGGCTTTTAAAGGCAAATTTTGTCGTTGAATTTGTTGATAAACCTATTATCAAGGTCAGTAACCCAGGAGATAAATGACAATATGTGTCCTTGGTTGACCTGGGAATGTTCTTAGAATTCGATCAAAATTGTAGTCACTCCAACTTCGTAGATTTTTATAATTTCTACACATTTGTCATACAAATAAAACAATGGCATAGAACTAAGTACATAATTTGTAATACATCATAGGTACAAATAAACGGCAATGAGTCAACTTAGTAGTATTTACCTACATATGTACCTGTTATTTTCAAAACACTGACTTATGTGTTTATGAAACATATATTTTGTGTTCCAACACTGTAAATGTGTACCTATTCTTACATGAAACGTTCGCGCATTCACGGTTTGAAAACAATCTTCTCTTTAGAAGTTAGACTGGGTGTTATGTAATCTGGGTTCTTTAAAGTAGTTCGAAGTTTTGAAGTTAGATTCAGGCGTCACACTAGCGTTGGGGTTTATAGTCTTGCTTTCCATCAAAACTTGTAAATTACATACGACTTTTTAATTGTCCTCTCATTATAATCACTATCCTCTATATCTGAATATAAGATACATTCCAGAGTGTCCCAGAGCCAAATTCTTTCATGTCTGAAATCTCTTCCATACTTTATAATTATGTCACCCGCATATTCTGGTTTTCTAACCGTCAATTTGGTAAATAATGTCAACACATAGTAAATGATGAACCGAGGAAATAAGTGATGCATTTTCTCAGCCATAAAACCCTAGTATTATTACTTCCTAGTGTGTGAAGTTGTTCTTAGGTAATCCAAGTTAATCTAAAAACAGCGGGCAACGGTGAACCTGGACGTAATTGTTTGAAATTGCCAACACGTAATGAGCAAGCGTGATCAAAGCCCATTCCGACTCTATATGAGAGGGTCTACGCCCTGCAGAAGGACAGTTACATGTACAACATGTACTTAAATACAAGGAACAAAACAAGAGATATAAGTAGATAATAGTAGATAGCATGCATCTGGAAGGGAAAATCATATGATTAAGGCTAGTACAATCTTGACGCAAGGACAACAAAAAATTGCATATAAAAAACCTATAGATTAAAACCTTTTTATACAGTTTTTCCTGCTTAGAAACTAGCTACTCAGTTTCCGTCATTTCCTTTATCTGTAAGCCTGTGATAAAAAACTCATTTCCTATTCCAACCTTATTGGTTTCTTAGCTTCTGAACGCAGATGTCAAATGACTTTATTCGAAGGTCAAATCAATTAATTATTAAATTACAATATGTCTCTTCGGATTTTTTTTAGATCAGAGCCTGGGTCTCTATATGAAAACTTTCTGTTCTACACACAACAAGTGTTTCTTCAAAATATAGAGTCAAAACTTTGTTATGCTATGACGTCAGAGTACAAAAAACTAGGCAAAGGCGACACGAGTAGCCAAAGCGGTCTAGACGAATAATAGGCAGTGCCTTTTGTGTCTGTATGACCATTTGACCAGGCCACAATACCATACTTTATTAGCAATGAATCAGCAATCAACGTTAGGCTTTGAACGGAACACATCTAGTAATTCCTACAGCCTACGCTCGATCAATTTATTGATTTCCATTGCAACTGTAATTTACTTATTCCTTATTCAAATATCGCGGCAAAACAATTTGAACAAAGAATTTCAACACTTTTTATTAGGTACTTACTTGACATCATTCTTTTTTTAATTGTTTCATTACTATATGGTAACTCTTCAATGTGACTTGTAACAGCCAGCATGATTTGTTCATAAAATGTTAAATAAATTGCTGAAAGTAAAATGAAAGCCATACAGTACTTTGTTTATAATTACATTTCTTTGTTTCCCTCACAAAGTGACATAAAATACAATTTGTTATGATTTAAAATAATGTAATGAATAATACAAAAGACAGTAAGCGACAGAAAGTGTAATAAACATTTACATTGCCCAATAAACTGCTTCAATTTAATGATCGCCTAAAGTAGTCGATTATCTGTAAGTTAGAATCGCCTAAGTCGAGTGCTGACCATTTTCGTAGTGTATTAACGGTAGGCAAAGGCGTGCATTATAATTCATGTCGCGGTAAGATTTAACGACCTTATTCAACATTCAAGGCGAACCATTCGGACGCGGGTTTAAGCTAATTGTCATTGGCATGTGATGTCTGGGGTCGATACGTTCGTATATTTAATGATCATCGTTATATTATCTAAATTACTGTTACACAAACTTGTGTATTTCCAAGATATGTTATGTAACTTCTGAAATAGATTTAAAACAACAATATTTAAAAATCTTAAAATCGTGTCAATTGTAATCCCGATTAGGTTGGAATTCGGCTGACTCAGTGCAATGTATAGCAATTTTTCAGAACTGTCTAGTCATGACACCATTAAAACAAAAAAATCCGTATTAAAGTTTTCGAAGCCTTAACTTTCTATCGCAACTAAGAACTCTGTAACGGGTGAAGTAGGACACAAAGTTCTCAGTATTACAACCACAGCGCTGCCCCACAATCCATTACTCAGGAACAAGCGACCGCAAGACACCCGTGCTTCCTTTACACATTAAAATATACTTGTCATTGAAAAGGCGCATTCAATAGCGCATTCATACTCAAATATCCGCATACAAGCATATGAAAAACGATACGCAGTAGACTTGTCAACTTATCGACAGTTTTGTAATTAAATAAAATACACACGACACGTTTCGCCTATTTATCTCTCTTCTTCACACAAAATATAAATATATTTTCATAGCAAAGCATGTAAATAAATTCTATGAATGCGCAATGAAATTTCGTTTCATATTCCTTCGTACGACGCAGTCCGGCTAGACTAGAACAAGTCTTAGTACTTGAGACCTGACTGGCCACGCCCACCGAGCGCCTGACTATCGATGCCGATACATCGATATACCTAATTCACGCGACTCGATTCCACTCGATTGTAGTTATAGCGATCGATATAGTAATCGGATCGATGGCTATTCATCATTTGGCCAGTGACCCGTGCCATCTGTTTTATTGGAGTTCGAATTTGTTCAATGCATGATTTTATTTTTGTAACTGTCGATTGTTTGTGTTCTGCCTTGTAGATTCGATCATTCGTTGACATTGTATATATGTAAATCTGCTGCTTGTTGGAAAAGGGTTCCAAAACTTTTCCCTATTGATGATTGAATATTCTGTGCACTGTTTCCAGAAAAGACAACCACGATACTCAAATTTATTAATATTTTCTTTTATTTTGTGACATTAAATTAATGTTTATGTTCTCTTGTTACAGATTTTAACTGACGAGTGCTTGGATAGGTGAACAAGGTCATAGGTACGTATTTCTTGATTATATTTAACAACATATTAATACATATTATGCAGGCTAAAGGCCACCTCGTAAAGGGAAGGATCTTTCATCACCGCTTGCTTTAAGCCATTACGTCCAGGTTCGCTCACGATGTCTTACTTCACAGTAATTTAATGATAAAATTAACTAGGAGCTACATACCTTCTTTAGAGCCAAGCAGTGGTTTTAATTATGTTAATATATTATTGAACATATATCCTATTATATACGCTTCTTGACATACTTTCATACAGTAGTCATAAAACGTAATTGCTTTCACATAGGATAGAGTCCTCCAATATATTTATTTTGATAAACATGATCTATTAATACGATATGCAGAAAACATAGAAAACATCGCATTAGATTTCTAGTACTTATGTAACACACAATGCGCAATAATTTACAAATAGAACAATAAACAACGTATAGAGAACTCTCAACTGTTCTATGTCATATTATATTTGCATAACGTGTTACACATCATTCATTTTCTACTAAGTAACCATGTTACTAATGTGTAACAATATATCTAGGAAAATCACAGCTGTAATTTTATATTAACATACTAGCAGACTCGTAAGGAAAAATGGAAAAACGGGTTTTCCGGCATATAATCTGACGTATCTCTCCTAGCAGCTCTACTTTGAGGAATAAACCTAGGGATTTTACAAAAGTAGGAAAGTCAAACGCTTTATTAAATTTATACAAAATCACTGATATAATTTTATATTAACACACTAGCAGACTCGTAAGGAAAAATGGAAAACGGGTTTTCCGTAGATAATCTGACGTATCTTTCCTAGCACCTCTACATGAGACAAATAAACGAAAAGACTTTACAAAAGTAGGAAAAATAAACGTTTTATAAAATTTTATACAAAACGGCACGAGCGAACACAATTAATTCTTTCTTTTGAGCAGTTTCATAAAACGACGTTTGGCGATGTCAAATTGATCACCAAATTTCTAAGGTCCAACAATGACTGCATGTCGATTTTTCTCTATAATAATATGTGAATCTGCCTCTTTGGCCTAGTGTTGCTAAACGCGACTTCTACGCTAGAGGTCTTGGGCTCGATTCCCAAGTCGACCAAGGTGTTATTGGGTTTTTCTATGAAATTCTCAGTAGCAGGTCGGAGTTTGGATTTGTGCCCGGGCTCGCCCCCTATTACATGGGACCTAAAAAATATCGGCGAAATGTGGGTGTACATTGGTACACCTCTGCCTAACCCTTCGGGGATACAGGCGTGATGATATGTTATGTTAGAGAATACTGCTAAGCTGATAACGATGGAAATACGTGAACTAAAACCGTCATACTATCCTACGTTAGAAAATTCTCCACATTTTATCACGATATTTATATTAAGTTAATTTTACACAACACATTAGCATATAAATAATGATGTCTTTGGTAACTCTTGTCTCTACTTGACATCTTAAACCTGCTGTGATGGCGAATTAATTAATATTTATATGTTTTTATAAATAACACCTTCACGTTTATAAAGTAATTAAGTTATTCAAATACATTAAGTGCCTTAAGTTAATTAACAGCCATCCTTTTTGACTTAAAGAATATTTTATTTTAAGAATTAATTTTCCATTTTATTTTTAACTTAATACTTTTAAAGTCTTAATTTAGAACCTTTTGACAACACTTAGTACATTAGCCTGTCATACGAATACAACCATTACTGTCATACAAATAAGTATCAAATTCGTATGTAACATGGACTTATTTAAGTAACCACTTTAAGGAAATATATAGTAGGTGCTAAACGCTGATGCTTCACATAACAAGCATTGTTTAATATTCAATTTAAATAATATTGTGCAAAAACGTAGCTGGTACGGTCCATGATGAAATAGGATATCATCTGAAATTTATTCTACATGCCACAGATGTGAGGAAAAATATCTGTTATATTAATCATTGTAAAGGTAATACAATGCACCGTTCCGCATAATACGGTAAAATTATATTAAAATTAAATAATAAAAATCTTATAACAATAATAATTGATAGCCAGTAAGTAATCATAAACTTTATTTGACAAGCATTGTGCAATGGTTAGGTTATTTCGTCATACTTGCTAGTTCTGAAACCTACATTCGGTTGCAAAAGAGTTAATAACTGTTAAAGATGAATGAAGAAAGCATTTATAGAGTTGATGTAATTTCAGCGTAACAACAATTATAGTTTAATTAAAAAGGAGGTTCTATAGTCAAAGTAAATTCCAAGTTAAAAGAGGGTTTATATGGCTTTATAGGATATTCTTACGAAAGTCAAGAGCGAAGTACTCTTAACAATCTCAAAAATGAGAACTTCTTCTCTTAGATGTACGTAATATTTCAGATGATGTCAAATGATTAGGAAAAGTTTGTGTGAAATAAGATAATTTTAGTAGATAAAATAAGGTATATATCAAACGAAATATCTCTTAAAAACAAGTCTGAAAGGCATGTTGTCCTGAGAAAATGACAATAACCTAATCAGCATGAATTAAATCTTAATCTGAACATAAGCTACTAAACTATTATGCATTACGCATTGCATAAGCGCATCTCTTACTTATTTTATTGCATCCCAAGCATCTTCAATTTCGCTTTATACGATTTAACCCCTGTTAACTTTTTAATAAAGAATTATGTCTATAAACGTTGCAGCTCTTGTGGTTTCAATTACAGTAAATAATATTTACTCAATCTTCCATCTATTTTGGTAAATTGTCTCATAAATGACAGTTCTAAATACTTTCTACTCATGACGTTGGTAACAATAATAATTAGTAAAGCAATTATGAGTAGTTAAGAGATAACACTCAGATACCATACCCTTCACAAGTGCAATACTTACACCATATTATGTCATGCAAAACTGATACAACCTTCATGATCATTTGCATCTATGACTCATGGAAATCAAAACTACCTATATTTCTACATATGCGGGTTAACGGTTCGTTTTTGACGCATATCTTACGTAATCAAATAACTTCTCAATGACGATGGAACTTCATTAAGTTATTATGGTAACTTAACATTTTGAAATAACAACAAGAAAGCTTCTGAAATAATAATCCAAATCCGTAATATCTATCAGGAATGTCAATTTTCTGGTAGATATTGTGTTATAAAATAATTGTTTCACTATCTAACTGCTGATTCTTCTTTACTTGCGCTTGGGCCGCATTTTACAACTCTTAAAGCCATTAATTCAGTTCCTCCGTATCCACCGGTTTAGCTCGTTCCGACTTTGGAATAACCACATTTCGAAAATCTTAATACCTGTTCCTGGTATTGTAAGTGTGTGCTAAGTCTAGATATTTATGTTTCATTAATTCTTTCCTTGCGTCATCTTAACATGAGAGAGTGTTGACTCATTTGATGTTTTACGCAATCCATCTCTTTATTCTGATATCCTTGTAAGCACTATCAGTACAAATTCTATCTAGTCCTATTTCAACATTACAACTTTCCAATGTCTACCTGTTTGTTTGTTCGTTAGATACTAAATCACGTCTGACCTAAGCTATAGATGAATAGAAATTATGCAGAATAAGCTGCATATTCTGGAAACTTTCACCACGACCACCATTTCTAACGTGTAATGTTACACCTTTATAGGTCAATTTTCTATCTCGGAAGGCCAAAGGATGTAGAGAATAATGATAACATTAACATGATAATTGATGATAGGAAATCCAAGCGACTTGCGCGCTAACTGGGAAAACCCGGAGACCTCACTCGCACGCAACGAGCCTTTTATTCGAATTCTTTTTATGTGACGTCATAATAATATTTAGGTCAGTATTATAGAAATAAGCCGGTCTGTCTAAGACTGAAGCATGCATTATTGCACGCGCCATCACGTCATAAGTTAGCCCCACCGGCGATTGTATGCAAAGTAAATCATTTATCTAACTTACGTTTAATATGCAGTGTCGCTTCGCAGTCGCTTTCGGTATCGTTATTCGATATTGTTCCTTTAAGCCGGGTACAGTCACGAGCAAATTGTAAAACAAATTAAGCGGTAATTTTTTTAAGAAACTTGAAAAGAAAATATTTGGGTACATAATCTTGTTCTTCTTTTCGAGTCAAAAGATCCAATTTTCAAATTCTATCTGTCCAAAAGGATGCCACTTGGATAGCTCGGTCGATGGCCTCCGGGTGGTGCATAATTAAGGAACTTTGAATAATTACTTCATCATCCACAATACCAATCTAGAATTATAGAGAGAATGTATTGAAAATAACTTAGTTTATACATAATTTTGGTCGTGACTGTACGGAGATGCAAATACGCGGTATCACTAGGGATGGACTATTAATATCCGTTTTTGTATCCGCGTCACACTTTGCTGGTCTTGACAGCAATAATGACGTATGAATTTAAGGAAAATAGTCAATGACGAAATAATACTTACGTATTTCGAACCGGTCTTGACATATTTTTTATACATTGACTGCGTCTTTTTACGTAGATGTTAATTTAAAAATTAAATTTACCGTAAAGCTTGTAGGCTACAGAATTTCCAACATCATTAAATACAGCAATAATATTGACAATGCTATTGTTTTAATTAATCTGTACGTTAATTGTTTAATGACTTCATAGTAACCTAAAATCATTTCGGAAAAACAGGAAAATTCACCTACCTACCTAACATTTTTCACTGATTCACATTTCAGAGGGATGCCAAACATTTTATAATGAGGAAGAAAGGACAATGCCAGATCGTGACCCACCTATTTACAAAAAATGTAAATTAATGAAAATAATCTTATGAATATAAGATCCTTTGATAATAAACTGTAAATCTGTTATACTTGCGGATAAGAAATGATTAAAAAAAGGAATTAAACCCCCGGGTCTATTTCCCGTTTTTCTGGCGACCATTTGCGTTACTTTGTACGCATAAAAGACGGACTGAAGAGATCAGTTAATAAAAAAAAATCTCATGTAGCGTAAAATATTTTTTACAAAACATAATATATATTTTATTCAAGTATAGATAGTTAATTAATAAAAAACAATTGTTATGTAAATAATTGTGTACATTATTATAGTCAATTACAATCATTGTTATGCATTCGCGCGTTTGGTTATTGGAACGTCGTTGACATGCTATGTCAAAATGTCAATGTCATTCATTCGCTCTGTGATTCGGGTCGATACTGCCGGGTCTGTATCTATAATAATACCCTCTTTCCTCATGCTGAACTCCCGCCCAACAATGGCATTATAACGATAAACAGCAATTATTTATTTATTTTCACAATATAAACTACACCTAACCTAATGCTGTCCGAAAACTTAAGGCACCTAAATGTAATTATTGTTCTTAGATTTAAACAGAAACCGTAAGTTCTAAATGCATTAAGACATATGTTTCGTTATCAGTAATAAAACAGCAATAAAATGCTGCATATGGCATGCTTGTAAACGATTTTTACTGCATGGGTCAAAGTTCTATAGAGTTTCTGGCATTGTCCTTTAGAGAATTGTCAATGCTTTGATATACGCCGGTTTGTTCCAATTTCATCACATATGGCTTGACTATAAACCCGGTATTATTTTTCCGGCTCCTTTTACGGTGGTGATAGAAAGCTACATGGTATCTGTAACGATAAAACTATACGTACAAATAAGGATTGAAGAATACCTTTGGAACATCACTAATATCATACACAAAAGAGTATGCGAGGGAATGCAGACAGACAAAGCTCCATAAAGGAAATAAAAAAATTGTTCCGATTTTTACATTGATCAAAATACAGATATTGAAATTTGCAGTGTTGTATTTTCGGATAAAAACCCGCAAGGAAAGAATAGACAAGGTCTTATGTAGGAAACAAAAACATGTTCCGATTTTTACATTGCTCAAAATAATAACAGATATTGAAATTTGCAGTGTTGTATTTTCGGATAAAAACCCGTATTTACGATGCCAAGCGTAGCTAAAACGTTGGAACCAGTACAATGGTCCCACGTTACGGCCTCATTGCATTTGTGTAGGACCATCTACCTGAAACCCAGGTAACATCGTATAGCAAGAACTGTCCACCTTACGTTACGTTGAAGCTTCCCAGAAATACAATTAAGTCGTTGAATCAAAACTTTGAACAAACAAAACGTGAACAATCAGTGTTACTTGACTAGCGTGGAACACTGGTTGGCCATTGTTTTGGCGTTTATCGGACTGACAATAAACAAGATTATTATCAATAATGCGGAAAAGCGCTAATTCCCTTATACGCAAACTAAATTAAAATTAGCCCATCCCTATCTTCTACTATCATACAGCGCAAGAAAAGGATGGCAATAGACAACAACTAAACTAGACGTGTCTAACTAGTTTTCGCCACATCACTACGTTTTAAATGCACTGGTACATTTTTACGTGTTGCCAATTTTGTATGAGAATTTTAGTTGGAGAAAAAATTGGCATCTCAAATTTTCGTCTGTCCTGTTCTAATTATGAACAAGAGAAAATGAAAACGATGGCGTAAAATAAGTTTAGTGTGTGTTCAGAATCGGGGCCATTGTTAAGTTAAGGTCGACTATCTGTGAGATCCAGATGTTACAGGCCAGTATTCGCAATTCCACATCAGGTGTCCTGAATGTTGATTGGTCCTTTCGAATAAAGAACGTTATCTTTCCGCAAAGCAGGTGGACACACAAAGTATAGCGTGTTTAAAAGTATTATAATTTATTTTTTTGTTGGTGCTTTAGGCTGGGTTTAAATGTAGGCGTATCGATTTAGTATTGTAATTCGAGATCTGGGTGACCTTTCGTGATGAGCAGCAATCAAAATGTGTCTGGAATTTTCGTTTATCAGATCACATTTGACTAATTCCAAATTAAATCATTCGTTGAGACAAAAATAATACATTAATACAAAACACAAATTAGAGACATTGAATTAAGGATATTTAAAAATAATTATACAGCTGAAGATAACTTAGCATATAAATTAATTGACGCAAATAAATTGGTCATGACGTCACCGGAACAGCTGTTAATAAAGCAAAGTCGTTGCCATAAACTCCAATAATATGGCACTTGGCCACCACATGTTTAAATTATGTATAAGGGTTTTCCACCTAAAATACTACTTAGAGAACTAATATCTCCTAAAATGCTAATATATTTAGATCTTGTCGAAAAACCACTGCTTTCGTAAAAAGACGTAAATCTTTCAACATACGGTTTGAAAACATCAAGAAAGTGAGCAAACAATGACAAAAGCGTTCACCTGTACTCAGTATCCCGCCTTAATGTCGCCATTGTGTACTCCACGGCTCGTCTACTTATCTTATCAGGGATTCATAGATGTAGTCGCGTCAATTTGATACTGTTTATACGTGTTCCGTTCACCTCACACAATAGATAAAGATAAAAATCTGTGAACTGCCGACAATAGCGACAATACTATAGAAAAAAAAAAATGTAGGAGATTGTAGATCTGTTGTGTAAGGAAATTGCTCTAAAGACACAATAAACTTACGTTCGCCGTGACCTCGTCGTGTAAACAAATATCAAATTAATGTTTTAGCACTCGTGAATCATCGTCATCGCCCCAAAATTCCGATTTGTGTTCGAAGTTCGAATGATATATAAATGCGTTAGTCTGTTGGCGTTCGGGCGCCGAGCAACACGTGTCCGCAAACATTCGCTGTCTGTATTTATTAGTTCGCGTAAATTATCAGAGCGCAAATATATGCGCCCTGTGACACGGCTACAGTCAATATAATTTCGAGTTATTGTGCGCTGTGACTTATTGTGTGGTTGATGTGAAAGTGCGACTTTCTATTACAATAAACTAGTGCAGAACTTGTCTAGTATATTAAGATTATTTAGTGTTAGCACGAAACTCCAGTTTAGTCTTAGTATTCATTAAGTGAGTATTCGAGTTGCAAACCTTCATCTTTTCATGTAATAAATTTAAACGGCTTTTAACTTATTAGTCTTCCAGAGTCAACAATGTTTGTACAGGCGTGGTTAAGAATATCTTATTTTATGTCTGCTTAATGTATTACAAATCACACAAAACTTGATGAATTAAATGAAAAAAAAACAGGTTTATACAATTCTAGAGTTAGCAATAAAATAACTGGTACTTTATTGCTTTATTTTATATTTTTATTTAAGATTATATAAACATTAAATTAACATAAACATAAAGTTCACAATAAACAGGAATATTTATTTACTACTTAATAGTTTACAACTCCTACATTATAAAAAGAGTGTCTTATCTCTACTTTTCTCTATCCACTACTACCTTTTTACTTCTTCGTTCCCTTCTTATTTTAAGTAACGATAAGCGATTTCACACCTCCATGCTACCTGAAATTATTTGGTAGTAATCGATAGCTTCCTGCCTCTTATCACCCAACATTTTTTATCCTCTAACTTTTACTTAGAATAGATACTGCTTACTAACATTATTATAAAGTTCATATGTATGCAGTAACCGTACATAAATAATAAATAAAAACCAGACAATATTTTTTGACCTTACCGACAACCTTTTCTTTAAATGTCAACAAACATCACAAATCGCCAAACAAAAGGAAGAAAAAGCTGCAACACTTTTTTATCTCGTCTATCACAATGTAATCTGACAAAAGAATCAGTCTAGCGCATATTGAGTAAAGTCTAAACAGGCTAGCAGATGGACAAAGCGCAGATAAGATTTCACCAGAACAATGCCAACATCTGCGAGCCTCGTGTATAAATTAGACAAACAACATATGTCCATGGATTACGAACGTATCTGTTTACATACGATCATTGCGAATATATTTTTAATAACTTTGGTATTTAAAACCGCATGTTTAAGAAAAGAGATCTTAGCTGATCGTTTCTTAAATCATAATAGTAATCAATCATTCGTTTGTTTATAATTTCATCTCTCTTTACTTAACAATCGGGACTAAAACCTACTTTTTACGTACAGTCTTTAATCCATAAGAAGTCGCAATTATCTATGATCTTTTCTATGAACCCCTGCACTTGCCACGAAAATTCTAGAATTGAATTCGTAGTCTGTATACGTCATAATTATGTTAGAAGAAACCTTTATCCACCAGTGGGACAATTGCCAACTGCTATTATTATTTTAATTGTTGAACTGTAGAGGTGAAGGCAGACCACCACCTACCTTGCAATACCATAATTAGTTACTTAAACGCTATGTGTGGACATTTATAATGGACACAACACCCGTACATGGTACATATTGTGCTAATAAATTAGACAATGTTTAATTTTACTCATTCGCATTTGTATCTATTAGCATAAACGACGATCGAGTGAGACTATTTACAAATGTTGTTTTCAATTTACTGGTCAAACCAATGTTATGCCAAAGCATTGTTAGCTGGCCAAAACGGTTTCACAAAAAACAAGTTGGTAAAACCATTGTTTCCTACTACTGTTATTTGTAAACGTGACCCCCTCGTGTAAATTTCATAATTGATGTAATACTTAACAAGGCCTAGGTATTAATGTGACGTGTTTTGTCTTTTCAGAGTTCGCTACGAGAATGGGGGCAAGGTCCCGGGAGTTAGTTCTGCTCCTGGCAGTATGCGCGCTGGCATTCAGCGAGCCCATCAACAAGGTCGCCGACGCTAAGAAGGAAGTCGTCGACACCAAGAAAGAAGTCGCTGACACTAAGAAGGATGACGCCGACAACTTCCTGTACCAGTACGATGACTTCGACGCGGCTGATGACCAAGAAGTGCTCTACAATGAGAACAGGCCGTGCCCAAGGGACTGCATATGCACTGTATCCCAAGGATACAGAACAGCCAAGTGCGATCGTCTTGAAATCGGCACACAGAAGTTCGGCGATGACATCACTGACCTTGTCATTGAGAACGCTGACCCGAGGTTCCCTATTCAGTTGACAGACATGATCTTCAAGAAACTGGGACTTCACCAAATTACAACAGTGAAGATCGTCAACAGCTCGATCGACTTTATTGCTCCCAATGCATTCCATGGTCTACCTAATCTGTACGCAGTAAACTTATCTAACGATAGACTGAAAGTTTTACATCCAGAGACATTCGCACACAACAAGAAATTGGTTCTTTTGACCCTCGCGAATAACCCTCTCAAATTCCCTGCCGCGGATTCACAGGATTATTTCTTAAACACTTCATCAATTCAAGAGCTCGATATTTCTTATTGTAACATGAAATATATTGCGGCCAACACATTCACAAACATGCCCGGCGTTATGTATTTGAACCTGGCTGGAAACAACCTGTCTAACATGGACCGTAACACATTCAAGAAGTTATTGGACCTGGAGGAACTTGACCTCAGTGACAACGACATCAAATCATTACCTGATGATATCTTCTCTGAGAACAACGAGCTCGCCACACTCCATATTTCAAGGAATCCTGTGGACACTGTTTACGGATTACAGATCTCCGACTTGTTGACCCTCAACGCTGGACAAACTAACATCAAATTCGTCGGACCGTCTATGTTTAACGGTATGACTTACATTGCCAATCTGAATCTCAGTGGCAACAACATTGAAAAGATTCACAACCAAGCATTCCACAAACTTGTAGAACTTAACTATTTGGACCTGTCTTACAACGCCCTGGACTTCATTTCCAACATACTTATCAAAGAAAACATTGAACTTGACATCTTCAAAATCTCAAACAATCCTAACTTGAAACACTTGCCAGCTGAAGGTTTTGAATGCTCCGTCGATCAATTCAACATTTACTTGTTTGATGCATCCCACTGTGGTCTACAAGAAATCTACGATAACTCATTGAGAACCTTCTCAGCTTTGTCCGTAGTTAACTTATCGAACAACGAAATCAAAACGATCGGAACCAAAGTATTCTCAATGTGCCCCAAACTTGTCGAAATCAATCTGTCGTATAACTTCTTGACGACATTGGATGCTAAAGTTTTTGAGAAGAATAATGAGTTAGGTAAGCTTTATCTTCAAGGCAATCCCCTGAAGGTATTCTCCGCAGAGGTATTCGTCCACACGCCTATGATTACATATCTGGATATGAGCCACGCTGAATTGACCTCTCTATGGAAAGCAGACAAGAACCGCTCTCCGACGCTCCTTAGTAACTTGACATTCCTCAATGTTTCGCACAACCGCATCACTGAAATCAAACAAACTGAACTCGATCACTTAAACAAACTTAACGCGCTTGATATCAGTAACAATCCACTTGCCTGCAGTCGTGACTTTGAGAACCTTATGACTTGGTTAAGCAACCGTAAAGTGTCACCAAACGGCAGTGCAAGCAGCAGCATTGCCAACCTAGCTAGAGACAGCAAAGACGAAGATGTCGGCACCTACAGCTGGGAGTTCCTCACCCGCAAGACTTGCGGAACTGCGATGGTGCACCCAGTCGAGCCTCTGCCATCTGTGTCCGATGAAGACATTTGGGAGAGAATTAACAATGACGATGAAGGCAACTTCGACTTGAAGAACACTTTAGATGACGGTAAGATTGCTGATGATGCCAAAGTACAGAAAGATAGTTTCTTGGGTAACGACATTGTTGATAACGATGACAAAGATGACGCCGATGACGATGATTCTGGCGATGAAGATGACGAAGATGAGGAGGACGAGGATGATGCCAGCGAGGACTACGATGGTGAGGATGACGTCGATCTCAAGGTTAAACTTATTGAGAAACCCTCAACCACTACTGAGAACTACGCCGCAAACACCAAGCCAAGTGCGGTCGCTGATGAAGAAATTGACATCAAATTATTCGAACACGAAATTAGTAACGAAGAGTCAGCAAATACCTTATACGTACAAGAGTCTATTGAATCTGAGGAGGAGCACGGCCACTACGGTTACTTGTGGCCAATTTCTATCGCCATCTTGGGCGCTCTCCTGTTGCTCATCGTCATTGCCAAGGTGGTGATGCTCATGTGCACAAAGAGGAACAAGCAGATCAGATACAACAGTGCCATAATCGCTGCCATGAGTCAGTCTGGGCGCACGAAGAAGGACTGCGGGCTGGTGTACCAGCAGCTGACCGAGGACCTGGCCAGCCCGGCCACGCCCAAGCTCAGCCGCTACACGCCGCTGCACAGCGTCACCGTCAACGCCTCCAACATGTCCTACGAGAGCAGTCCATTCCACCACAGCAACATCGTACCCGAAGCGGTGTGAGACGAACAAAACGTACATATGTTAGAGTTAAAACTCGATACTAACAACTGCGTTAACTCTTACATAAGCAGTAAGTGATAGTTGTAAGCGCTAGTCACAACCGAATATACATATCTAACAAACATTTCTTAGTACAGTGCCTTTACGATCACTCTCGAACAATCGCGACAATGTTTTCAATCTAGCGCTTTTAAAATATAAAGTAAAGTAACAAATGGAAGTCAAATTACAACAAATTAATTTAAGATTATACATATTATATATTATACAAATTAGTTGATAGGTTTATTTTATGTACTTAAAATTATTAAAAATTAAACACTAACTATTTTTGTTTTTGTTCAATCTATCTACTATAATGCCTTTCTATTTTCTCGACGATGTAGTAATATTAGATCATATGAAAACAGGGTATAGTGATAGAACTGGGAAACATGTAAATAAAAATAAGGACAATAAAACCCAGCCATTTAATAAAAACAATTTAATAACATTTCCATAAACAATTGTATAAAATATATCCCATAAATATTCAATTTAGTTAATAATATAACACCAACTTTCTGTATCCTTAAAACTATATTTATAACTTGTAGGCAAAATCGGCAATATTTTAAACCATCAGTATTATGAGCACGTATGGCAAATCACTTTATCGATTAAAATCTAATCGATTAATAAATGGTAAGGGAATTTTGTAACAGTTGCGATAAATCATCTTCAGACTGCGCTAATGGAGTCAAACTCAACAACCGTTTCTGAAACAAAATGTATAATATTAATAATGTAGGAACGCATTTCAATCGATTACATTAAATCGATTTATCGGATTGGATGCTGAAGGCGGACCGAATATTGTACACATGCTACCAGCTAGCTCTAGCTATGGATACCGACTAACTGTATTGCTGATTTTTTAATGATATCGATTGATCGCCAACTTCTCACTCGATTAGAACCTATCGACAACTTTATTCCATTGAACTTGAAAAAAAAAGTAAATTCGCTTAGAAACTATACTTGCCTTCACCTACAGCCGGCTACAGCCTAGTTATTGCTACATGTGACTGTACCTAGTGTTTATAAATTGTTACCATAATGCAGTATCCACGTGCGAACGTTATCGCGTGTCTATATTTTAAACGTATAAACATACTTCAATCACACGCTTTGGACCTAAACTTTTCTGTAATCGTCGTCACATATTTGTATAGTATTTTCGACCTTGGATTATACTAACTTATTCTTGAGCTATTGCATCCATATCAAATCGAATCGATTTGTAAAGGTCAACTTAATTTCAAGTTTTGGATTATATATATTCTTTTCGGAGTCTGCCTTCCTATATTATCAGTAAACTACTTGTAGAAGACCCTTTTTGCATTTTGGAAGAGTAGTTCTTAAAAAATGCAAAAAAGAGCCTATAACTTATCTGACAATCGTCCTGTCGCATGACGTGAAAGTTTAAACCTTAAATATAGGATTACAAGGACAGTCATTACACAATTACACATAAAAAATAATCTAAGCACAATAATTACCTGAGGCAAAGCTCCCTTAACCAAATTAGGTATATCATCGCCACTATATCCTAGCGACTTCAATCCGTTGTCTATCTTCATTTTGTCCATATACTTGAGTATCGTATCTGCCAGTACTCTGCCGGCGTCTGCTTGCTTGACGTTCGATACATCAGCACCGAGAATACCCGCTGCTTCCAAATGCTTGTCGGGATCACTTGGGGCCGTGAAACGGAATACGGCGGGCGCTGTCATCACTACTGATAGACCATGTGGTATTAGGGGCTCTGAACTGGAGAAAAAAGGTAAGTTATAATATTTTGAGGAGCATTTAAAGGTTGTATTGCAACTAACTACGAATAATGTTTGAGACAAGAATGTTTGGGACTTACTATTACTATTTATCTTCCAAAGGGAACAGTTGTTTTTCTTTTGTTGGAGCTACTTTGCTATCAGAATTTTGTGAAGTTATTCTTTTGGTTTATAAAGGAAATGACCGGGAAAACATTATAATTTTTAACACAAGAATAACAAAATACTTTTTTTTTTTTTTTTGGTAGAGATCTTTGCAGTTAGCCTGAGCGCAGGCTTTGACTACTTCACCGGACTTTTGGCGAGGACCTTAAGGCCTCCAGCCAGAGCAAGTAATAAAATACTCTAGGTGTCTATTTACACGGTAAGTATAATAAAAACCGGCTACTTTTCCCTTCAGTTAGCAATTTCCATGCGAGTACGCGTTATCGGCTCTTCAATGTTGGTTTAACGAATTCAATAGCGCGGAAACAGGTCGCCGGCCTATTGTCTCAAGGCACCGTAACAACACATTTCCTTTAAACTCACAATCGGTGTGAAATGGTAAACACTTGATAAATTGTGATTCGACAGTCGACTATATAGATGTTGTGTAGGTCACGAAGTTTAAGCTTAGTTCAAGATTTTCAATGCCAGTTCAATTAAATTCCTTTTTGCATACCATAATGTTACATAGGTGGTGCCTTTTAATGTATTCTAGAAATGAAACTAGGTTTTTCTAATCTAGTTGCGCTGTTAAATAATGTTCATTGGTGTAGAGAACTTGTAAGTAACTCCATAGGTAACTTTTTCTCCTGTTTATTTAGTAAGTGTTGTATTTTGTTTCGTTTTAGTACTCTAGAGAAAATTAAGTACTCAATACGAGTATAAGGAAAGCTTGTACGTACTTATATTGAATTGAAAATATGTGTGCTCCTTTTTTTCAGTGTCCGATAAATTTAATATTTGGCGGAAAATGTAATTGGAATTGGGCCACATGTATCACGTTTGTAATTAAATAAATAACTTAGTAGACACACCTGCTAGGTACTAGCAACAATGTGAATGAGAAATGAATCAGTCGCTTACTAATATCGCATTGTGATACAAACAACAGGTAAATACTTACAACTATTACTAAGAATTACACGATGAATTGAACATGACGTAATAAGGAATAAATATAATTTGATTCAGAAGTTTTTATGAAATGATATCATGTAAAAAAACTTGTTTTATTTCAATAAATTTTCCCTGTCGACGGGAAATCGTAGAAATACTCGATATAGAGGAAAATCAATTCTACTTTTCTATCTCTTCAATATTTACTGTCCTACCTACTGTACACGCGAGGACCTGTACAATGCTACAGATAATGCTATCCGCGTAGCTGAGTATTGATCCGGGAAAATCTAATATTGCCATTTATCGACACGCTAAGAAGAATATTTACTCAAACACTACCTAACCATCTTGTGCATAAATTATTAATTGATAAAAAATCCTACTTAAAAAACTATAGAACATCTACAAACTTTTGCAACTTACCCATAGTCCTTAGGTACAAAAGTCTTGACATTGCCGGCAATAGGATAGGCGAGTCCATGGCATAAGTGTACCCCCGCATTGCCGATACCGACACCGGCCATGGTGGCCGCGAGATGCATGCACGAACGAGCTTCCAAATCATCAGGATGGTACACGGAGCGGGCAAAGTACTTTTGAAGAGTCTGAGAAAGAAAATAAAAGACGTCTGATTACCTTTGTATGGTTACTATAGTCAAGAAATTATTCGTTTTGCTTACAGACAGAAAAATGATTGTCTTTTTCATAAGAAAATTCTACGGTTTGTATGCAAATTTTCTATGAACCATGCGTTTTTTATGTTGAATATAGATTTGATAAATGTCCGCTTTTTGATCTTACAAAACTATTGCAAGTCTCATTTTTAACCTTTAGACTGAAATAATATGTCGGAAAATCTATTATGGTAGCTCATTTCGATTGCAACGAATTTCGCAATTCTCCTTTTCCGAGAATTATAGAAGCTGAAAGCGATTTGGGAGTCTCAAACGAGTATCAATTGACTTCAAATAAGGAAGCAGTGATTTACGCTTGGGAAACAAATCGGCTTAAACCATATGAAGATCACAATAGCATCTAATAAATATTCAAGTCTTGTTTTTGCACAATTTACTACCTACATGCCAATGTCGCATACCGTCCCAATGCAGCGGCATTGGATTTTAACGCTGCATATATTTGTGCACAAATCGCGGATGTTGGCTTCAAATGGTCTAATCTTAAAATAACAGCAATGTGGACTACACCAATCACTAACCGACATCGTGGGTGGCCCAGAAGGGCAGCCACAAAAAAAGTATGTATCCACTCTACTTTTTCATTGATTTTCTATTCAATTCTAGATTGAGATTATAAAAAGTGTTTTGAAGAAATTATTGAAAACAGTTCCTTGACTTTGCGCATGCCGTGCATGTCGAACTGTTTTACTTGAAACACGCCAAAGGTTACGTACGTTTACCTACACATCTCACTAAAGTTGTTACAATTTCTCTATGTGTTTAAATACTTTTATTCGTGACTCGACATAACGGGATTTAATGGGCTCCTTTATGAGCATATAGACAAAAATTGCTACCCCATTGCTTGGAAGGAGAAAAGCAGACTTGCTTGGACAATATTGCCAAAATAAATCAATACTAAAATGTTCGTTCATAGTAAATTCGCAACAAACCTTATTACTCTTATAAGTAACATGATTGGCCGAGATACAAGACGCTCAGTTACGTCAATATCAGTCGGTTATTCCTTTCGAACCGGTTTCGCTAATTACCTTTAATTTGGACCAAAATGTTCTGTTGATTCACCTTCTTTAGATCACAAATCATTGGCTCGGTTGTTACTATACTAAAGTGAGCCATGCACGACTTGGTTTTTGGAAGGAAACATAAAAAAGAAACTATAATTTGTCTAAAGGAAATACTTGAATTGGAGATGAAAAAAACAGTCAGAAATATAAACAGTTATAATTTTCTGAATAGCATTGAATGTAGGTTATCGTATTTTAATGTAAATTTAAATCTTATAGGTATGTCAATTAACACCCACTTTTTTGCGTTTCATGACCTATCATAAGGAAAAGCAAACACACAGAATCTCCCAATATAAAAAACATGAATGCAATGGCACCCAATAAGAGGCAATAATGTATAAATATCTATTTGTATTTATTTATCCTCTACTGAGTTATAAAATTAAATGAATGATTAAGACCTTTGTAATAACCGCAGTTTCCGACTTTAAAAAGAAAACCTATTTGTTTTAGCTCATATTTTAAGGTCGCTGAGTTTATGTACTTATGAATAAAAAAATCTATGTATTTTTATTATAAAGATGCAGGTCACACCAGGGACCTCTTTATACTCCACTAGGGCAATCTAGGGAACCTTAAGCCGGTACTAGACAAAAATAGATTTTCTTTTGTAAAAAAAAGAGCGCTTGGATATGGTGCATAGCACCAAGCACTGTTTAACATACTCTCTCCTTTCAAATAATTTAATAACTCCCTGTGGAAGTAATAAGTACTGTACCTGCAAACAGAATCTAGCCCAGACATCTGAGATGGGATTACTGCCTTGATACGTCGGCCTTAACGCAGGATTGCTGGGAGCAGGTCCTCGCTCATTATAAGGCACAGCTGTGAAACTCTCCAGCGCATGGCAGAAGATGTCGAAACCAGAGTAGTTTGATACCTGTAATTATTAGACTAATTTAGATGATTATGTTAAACTAGCTGTGCCCCGCGGTTTCACCCTCGTTAATACCTATATCCTATGGATCCCTAACTTTTAAAAAAAATATATATAGCCTATGTTAACCGCAGATAGTGTAGCTTCCCAACAGAGAAAGAATTTTTCAAATCGGTCAAGTAGTCTTGGAGCCTATTCAATTCAAACAAACAATCAAATCATTCCTCTTTATAATATTAGTATAGATAAGTTTGATCGCATTAAACATGTGTATACTGTATTTGAATTCAAACTGAAGAAAAATGTATGGTAAGGATCAGAACGTTTTTATAAAATATAATAAGTATACTCCATTTACCAATTCCGCAAATGAGCAAGCATGGTGATCAATCCTCGTGCCTTCTCTATTTGGGAAGAGGCCTGTGCCCAGCATTGGGATATTTATATACTGGGATTATTGTTTTTACCTCTTTAATATCTACTTTCTGCTAGAAATGATTTTTTATATCTTAATAATAATAATTGTTTTATGGAATTGGAATTTTTCGCCCAGATTCTTCATAATTACTGAGCGATTTACATGCAATTTCGCATGGAAAAGCTAGTATACTGATACAAAATTTAGGTACCTTCTCTGGCATAGTAAGAGTATGTAGAGGGTCGATCATAGCGAGCACGGGCCGTAGAGCGCCATGCGATATCCCCGTCTTAGCGTGAATCGACTCGTAGTCGAAGATACTGACACCTGTTGTCTCACTACCAGTGCCACTTGTAGTTGGTACTGAAATGAATTGTTAATTGTGTTAAAATTAATTTTATGAATTGTAGTAATATAAGATTTTATAATCGCATTACAATTTATGTGCAATTCGACTATTATACATATTTCTTTTCTCAAAATTTTATAACAGGATTTTTTCAGATAGATGGTGTTTCTTCTAATAATTATGAATCTTTTTTACAGAGTAAATTTTTTGTATAGGCACTTCAGAATAAAGGTAAGATAGAGTTTGAGCAGTCTTTTCTAAATGTTCTTTGAGAAACATGTCCCTAATTTAACTCCAGTTTAAGTACAGTACATCAGTTTGAGTAGAACATTTAATGATAATACAAAAATTCTTACTAGCAATCATAGGCTTCAAGTTAACTTCAATAGGTTTTCCCTTCCCTATGGGAGCGTTTACGTAATCCAGAAATTCAGCGTCAGGGTCTGAAGAGTACAGGTTGGCAGCTTTACACGTGTCCATCACGGAGCCGCCCCCAACAGCCACGAAGCTATCGAAATTGTACTCCTTTGCGAAGGCTATTGCTTCTTTGAAACTGTTGAACGAAGTTACATATATATTGGACATTAGTGTTAGGTTAACAAACATTTATTCAAATTATAAAAACAAATTGGTCTAGACCCAAAAAAAGATTTTATTAAAGGTCAAATATTACAAATTCAATAAACATAAACCTGTAATATATTTGCTTTTGTTTAGGAGAATCTTTTTACTACTACACTTGCCTGGTATCTGTAGGCTCAACACGGACTTGGTCATAAACTTTATAACGGATCCCATTCTTTGTAAGGGAGTCTAGAGTCATCTTCACCGGACTCAAGTTCACAACATTAGGGTCTGTCATCACACACACATTATTAGAACTCATGTTCACCAAGTCTTGACCAACCTCTCGGGTGACACCCAAGCCATATCTCACCGTAGAGCACTTTATCTGTAATTGTAGAAAGATGAACCGTACAAAACATGATATCTCTAGAATACTGACTAACTAATGACTAGCACTTAGACTTCATATATAGTGATAAACAAAAATACAATTTAAAGCAATTAAAAACTTACTTCAAATGCATAGTCTTTTAAAGGAGTCGCATTTGATACTTGTATGTTTCCCCGGTGCCCATGCGCTGGACATTGACACCTATAAAGATAAACAACATTTTTAAATAGTACTAAACCACAAAACAACCTGAGTTATCGAATTAATTAACAAATACTTACGAAGCAACGTTCATAGTCCTTAACAAATCAAACACTCTTGAACGAGCCCCCATGTTTTCGTATATCGTTTACAACTTAGTCTGAAGGTACTGTCTAGTATTTATTATGGACTTTATCATTGAGCTTGTCACAAGAAAATACGCGTGACAATTGATAAGACCTATCTATGTTGTAATGACAACGATGCTATAACGTCTCATATTTTAAAACATTTGGAGTAAATATTATTTTGCCTACAGGTTATCTATATTCATGACCTTATCAGCTTATCGCTTAAGACAATAATTGTACATTTTTAAGGTTTGTTTAGATAAACTATGCAAAATTTCATAACTTTGTATTCCCGCACAGTAATTTAGTTTCATTCATTTGACATTTCATTCGCTGTGTCAAGTTGACGAATGACGGGTCATCTCTTAGTTCAGGAATTAAATATATTTATATTTTAATTGTGATTTGTTGTTAATTACAAAAAAAAATATATATAAATAAATAGTGACAACATCAAATACATTGCTCTGAGCCTGAACCTGAAAATAAAGTAAGTAGCTAAAGCACTTGTGTTATAGAAATTCAGAGACAACAAAAGTACTACATACACCCAGACATTATAGAAAAGTGTTTTTCATCATTTTCCCGTCCGGGGATCGAACCCGGGACCTCAGAGCAAGCGATGCCTTGAAACTGGTCTGTACGCCATTGATATCACCCATGGAAGTCGTCATATCACGTCGTCACATATTAAATCAATCAAAACTCCAAATCAAAATTTAAATTTTTCAGGTACTAAGTAACTATGATGAAAATTTCTCAAAAGGTGAACTGTATTCATTAAAGGAGCCAACTATAATACCTACAGGGTGGACCGGAACAGGTCCAGACCGGGCAATAAAACTTACTATCTGTCTTTTCATTGCTTACACCTTTATAGATCTTATAGGGTAAAATAAAATTCAGAGTAGACATCCAAGTGATGTATTAATAAATTCATACAGATTTCGTTCACATAATACACAAGAAAAAACGATTTCAACTACAACTTGACCATAAAGAATAAAACATCTTACACGCTATTAGCATCATTTGGTTACATAACTTTTAATAAGTAACGTACTGACAGGCTAAAATGGCATTAAAATATTTCATCACAATTAGATTTCACAATATATTATCAAATAAATACAATTTATACGCAAGACGAACATAAAACATGTTACAGTATATTCTTAAATAATATCTAGAAATAATTATATAACTTATAATTCTTTTGAATATTTACGAACTAATAGGTAAATTTATAATATTTACACATCTGCAGTGTTGCTATACTACATGCAAAATTCATTCATGGCAACCAATAATAACGATCACATTTATACAAATATTCCTTCACGAAGGTCCATTCGGAGGAAGAAACTTGATAAGTATTTAGTATCATGCGATTCAAATGTGAAACTCCACGCAACAATTGATCATAAAATATTATTTAAAATACAAATATTATTTATATTTTGGGTAAAAAAATGTGTGTAGTTCGCTCACTTTTAGTTAATACTAATGTATGGCAACGCGCGCGGTATGTAGGTAACTATATTGTATGAAGGTATTAGCAGTATCACTATCTATCTACCTATGAATATATGTGATTTGTTTGAGAACTTAATATACAGAAAAACTACGATTATAAATATATGGGAATGTGTAGTTGTGAGTACATGGTATCTGCTCAAATCGTAACAATGGAAAAATAATGTGAATATAATAATTATATAATTACATTTGATATCTTAAGTTATATTTCGTCGTCATACAAACGCGAATACCTATTGCTATTTAATAAGATATTTTCGTCTATTAAAATGTGGAAAGTGTTAAAATGTAACATGTAACAACAATTTTCAGTGTTTCTCGTCATTTGGGAGACCATAGGCGAAAAATATCCGAATATAAACTATAAAGAATTTCTTTGGTCCATATTGAATAACGGTAGCATATGAATCAGCTTTAATGTACCGAATGAATAGTTTTTATATATACGAATATACATATAAAGTATAATTGAATTCTTCGGCCTATAGTCCCGCAGTACGAACACGATCTATAGACAGCATGCACCAACAATCTAAGACACCTCAATATCATCTACTTGAACAAACTAACAACAAACAGTCACTGGTCCGATAGTTTGTCGCTGATATAAACCTATCTCTTTCACTACTCATCACATTTACATATTTGGCAAATCTAACTGAGCTGTAAACACATATTGCTTCGTTTACGCGAGGCTAAATAATGGTGTTACAAAACTATTATGTTTCATTACTTACAAACATTTACAAGTTGGATTTAATAGAGTTGCATTACTAACTGCCTATATTGGGTTAAATAAAAAAATAAGTTTTTTAGTGAAGAAGGGCCCCGTAGATCCAAAATAGTCCACGGATATTATCAAAATAACCAAAATAGTACATTATGGCTGATACAAGATGTTCCAAACTTTTTATAAGCTCTTATTGTTCTACGGAAACCCAAAGGAAATGTATATACTAAATGAAATAGGCCATTTATTGTAAATCAATACTGCGCATATATTAACCGATTTATGTGACTCCAGATACTACTAAGACTGATTAAAATTTTAAGCTAGGATATCTCATTATGTCAAACCAAACGATCACATCGACCATGAGGCAACCCTTTGAATTTGTCACATTGAGATCTAAAATCTAGCTTAACAACATTCTACACGAACAAGTAGAATTACTCAATATACAACATCAAACTTTACTAAGAATTATTTCTGAATTATTTTTAATGAGTGAGCAATTGAGCTTTGACTCTTTACAAACATAGCAATCAAATTACACGCTACAAAACTATACAAGATATATAAAGTTTTTGATCCGATTGACGAAAATAAATAAACATATAAGTATAAAAATCCGTTTTCGGACGGACCGTCTACTGGCATAACTTACGATATTGGTGTTTTTAATTCTTAGCGACGCTAAAGCCGTAACTATAGTGTAAAGAAATGATTTAACAATGACAGTACACGTGTACAGACGATTATCCAAATGTGGAATGGTTAAAATGTTTGAGTAATAAAGTCGTGTATATTAACAACGATATATTTTAAACAGTAGTATAATACTGAACAATATACTAGTACCGATGGTCGTGTCGAAGTGTCGCTCCATACAAAATGTGACAGAGATTACATATACAATATAAATATTACTTTTTCTCTTTCTGCGTCGTGCATTGCTTCTAGATCAATATTGTAGAAATTACTTCAAACTTTTTTTTATGATTTTTATACTAACATAATAATTGTTTTGTCGGTCCTATTTTGTATGCAGCAAACACTGAACTTTGTAAAATATGTTTTTATGCAGTACATTCAACAAAATAGTTATTACAACAATAACCTAAAAAAAGTGATAGCAGAGTATTGAACTTTGTATAAAATACTAGAATAAATAAGCTCGTAGCTATACAAAGAAAAAAGCCTTAGGCCAGTGATCCAGAGAAAAATATTGCTGAAATTCGTCTTAGTTTCAAGATCTATATACGCTGGTGTTTCGCAGTACTTTGAACACATGATCCATTCAGTCAGACTCATCAAAAACCTCTAACTATTTTACCGAATATTTGGTTTTCATATAATTTTACGAATATACATTTTCAAGTATTTAAAATTTTCCGTTACAACGGAACTCCATAGATATTTTTCCATATACTCCCAAATACTGACTGAACTTTGAACTTGTCAGTTTTATGGCCTTGGGTTCAGCTTTTTAAGCAGGAATACAGTGTCAAGCTTGCATTACTGCGGCTGCTGACGTTATATACGTGGGTACTACCGATATATGTTTAACATAGGTGTTGTACGAACATTGGCGTTGTGACCTCTTGACCTATGTGTGGTTGCTGCCAGAGTCCGTCTCTGTCGCTCCCTAGTCCGGGAGCATGTGTACGAATGAGACGGGGAACATGCCCCGCCGGACCGTGCCTTCCACTTGTCCCTCCATCCAGTTGTCATCTTCAGTGCGTTCGTTTATGACGACGATGACTTCTCCCTCGCGGAATGATAGTTCGTCTTCGTTGTCTGCTGAGCAGTCGTATAGGGCGCGACACCGCCGCAACCCTCCCATCTGAATAAATAAAACAATTTGTCAGGCACTAGTCGCAAAAAAAAACAACTAATAAGTAGGATATGTAAAATTTCAAATAGACATAGCTTAATATAATGCTCATAGAGCTAAATACGTGCTCTAGAATAATGGCAAAATTTAAAAACGATCAAGGCTCCTTTTAATTTCAAAATCGTTTACCTTATCTGAGAGTGGCGATACTACGGATAGATCACACTAACTTAATTACGCTTACCATAGTAATAGAGGCAGAAGGTGACCTCGAATGTACGCTCGACGTATCGGACACGTCGAGCGAGCGACTGTCGCTGCGTCGCGAACGTTCGCGCGACCGCGAACTGTCGCACGACAGCGCGGACTGCAGCCGGCTGTCGTCCAAACACGACTCCGTCATGTCACACAGCTCCAACGACGAGTCTTGACTAGAACATTCCTGGAATATCACAAATATTTTAATTAGGAATTTATTAAATTATTTTTAAAGATGACTAGTGGTTTCTTTTTAATTCTAATCTATTTTACCATTTTTTGCATATAGATATTTAATTTAAAAGTGCTTTCGAATGTGTCTTTAAAGTTTAACATCTTCTAGAACGTGTTTGATAGTTTTAATAAAGTAAACCATGCAGAACAATGTTTTAATTTAATTAATGTTCCACACAGTGTTAGGTGTTGCGTAAATGTTAATAGGAATAAAAATAAGTGTACAATATAAAATAATTATAATATTAATATTACATAATAAAACCTATATTGGTGCCGATTCTCTTGTACACCGAACTAAACTAAACTAAAACTAAAATTTCTTATTTTTAGTTAGTTGGTTATAGTAAGTTATTCTGAAAACAAGATTCACTAAATTTAAATTACAGTTTTGACACAACTAAAATCGAGTTTGACATTCGTTAAGTTGAGTTGGCCATAGACCAAGATGGCAGTAGACCATAGACACAAGCTGAATGAAAGTGAACGAAATGATCTGAATTGCAAAAAAAACCTGAGTAAAATCAAATAATTATTTAAAATTTGTCTATTAGTAATCATTAATGGAGCATAATGATGGCGTAAAACTTTATAACTGTTTATATTTATTTTTTTGTTTTTACTATCTGTGACCATAGTAATCCTGCTGGGGTTGTAAATCGAAAATGATTTAGAACTTTGGCGATACTTTTTCGGTTTTTAATAAGAAAATTACCTATAATTTTATTAAAATCAACGTTACTGCCGTTTAAATAGAAAAACAGGTAGCATGATTTATCCTGCTATTTATTTTAGATAATTAAAGCTAGTTAGAGCTTTATTGAGAGCGGCTCCATACCGGACTGGCGTATTCGCCAGCCGAGTAGCAGAGTGCCATCCCCGTTGTCCGTAGGACGTGTGGTGATGCTCTCCTCCTGGTAGAGGTTAACCGCCTCAGGATGTTGTTTCTTGCATGCACTTTCATTTTGGTGTTTATGCAGTTTTATTGATATAGCGTTTAATTACGCACAACGTTGGCCGAGTCCTGATAATATCGATTACGAGTGTAAAAAATCGATCTCGCAAAAACGGTTTGCGGATGAAGCAGTAATGACAGAAATTCAGGAATTAGGATTTAGGGTTGAAGAACAAGAAAATATTAACGAGAATATGAGAATATCAAATGTAATGTTTTGCAAGTTACTTTCTCATGACCTTCAACAATATTCTGGGAATAAACGTTTAATCATGATGCAAAAAATTAAAAAGCTCTAAAAAATTATGAATAAAATTGTGTATTAAAAATATATGTAAATAATTTAGTTAAGAGTATTTAAAATATAACAAAAATAAAAAACAATCAAATACTAATATGTTTATTAATTCACCGGAGAATAATCAAGTGCTCCCGCTCTAGGCAGCCTATAAAGCCTATAAAGTTTTTTAAATTTCTCCTCTGTCATTTGGAATGGGTTGGATTGGTCTCGCAATCTTTCCAATTTAATTCTTTCTTGTATTTGTCTAAAAAATAGTTAAAAATAAATAAGTTCGTATTAGTTTATTACACAGAACCTAGAAGTAGGTTTGATTACGAGAAGTGGATTTATCCACTTCTTTTCCAATTAATGTAGAAAGGGCATAGATGTTGAGTACAAAAATCCCTTGTAAGTTTACATGAATGCATTTTGTAATGTATCTTAATAAAATAACACTAAATTTACCTTTCTGCCGCATCAACAACAGCTGCAATCACATAAGCTTCCATAATTAACTCAAAATCATAAAAAGAATCGAAAAATACAACAGAGAGGTGCTTTCAAAATTTTATTTATTTATTTATTTATTTTTTTTAGTTCATGACAACTAATTTTATTCCACACCTTTTTAATCGCGATTAAAAATAGTCTGATTTTAGTTTGACAATCGAAATTTTAGGTGAAAAACGTCAATTTCAGAATAGCAAAATTGCCATTTTCATTAAATTGAATAACTTAGTGCTGTCAAACTATAATTTATTTAAGTAACGTCACTTTAGTTAATTTCAGAATGGGAAACGTCGTCTGACAGGAACCAACTAAATTTTAGTGATTTTTAGTCTAGTTTAGAGAAATTTGTGACAAGAGAATCGGCACCATTATCTACTTAGTTACTTCTAAGTATTCTATGGAAGGGTTTAAAACAAAAGGGCTTGTTTATTTAAAATACAAGAAAGCCGAAAGCCGTTAGATAAATACATGCAGTGAGGTCGAAATCAAATTAAATATCCATAAAATACACATACACAATATAATGCATAGTTTATGGTGTAATTGAGGAACCGATTGTCAAGAGCATTATTTCGCCAAAAGATCCTTATAATGTATCAAAAAGTTTCAATGCCGCAAACTAAACAGCTTATTTGCAATGCTTAAAAATTTAAGCGATGATAGTAAGTATTGGCTTGTAAATAAAAGCTATAATAGCGTGCACAATTGTTATGTGCCGAATATTTTTGTTGGTAATTTTGAGCGGTCTCTTGACAATAAAACAATATTAATGTAAGGGCGTAAATCAAACAAGGGTAAGCAATTAAGTACACTAAGTTTTCTTTCAGACGTTCGTTACCCTTTTCAGTTTCGCTTTCACAGCCTTTTCCAGATGCAATCTATTTTTCTTCTGTAGCAAAAACAAATATAACCCTGTACTATTTTCAACATTATGTTAGTAGCTATGTTTTCTATATTGTTAGCTTTTTTACCTTACGAATATTTTTTATTAATATTAGGTGTATTTACATCATTTTGGTGGAAACTACATTTGGTCACTTTCTTTGATATGAATTTAGAATGTTAAAGTAATTTATTTTAATATTGTTGCAAATGTATAATTTCTTTGTAACACTAATAGTTGTTAGCATAACGAGGTGAATAGTTTAGAGACTATGCATATTTTAGGAATTATCTGTTACTCTTGCCTCTCACTATCCACAGTTTTCTCAAGTATATTTTGTTTAATTACAAAAGTCTCAAAAATGCCGTGTATACGCTTAGGTCACATAATTTACTTTAAACCTATGTGCAAATTCGACAAATTAGTTATATACCATAATTATTTCCCTAAAATCTCTTATAGAAGAAACCGAGTGTATATTACAGGTATAGAGGATATATATAGGGTAATGAGGTGAGTGTTTACCTTCCTGGGCGGCGGCGTGGGTTCGTCCCTGTGATGTGCGCCGTTGTGCAGCGGCGGCGTCGGCGGCGGCTGCTGCGGACGCGGCTTCACCACTCCGCCCACCACTGGACATAATCATTTTGTTAGACTTTTTAATGTTATGTAAACAGTTGGTTCTTCCTAAATTTATACAAGAGAAATTAATTTGATACCGGCTTAATTTTGAGGTATTCCTGAAATATGGCAGAATGATATTATAATTAAGTTTTTTGAAGCTGTCTTGAACAGAGGGCGAGTTTTACTCTCCTTGCTTGAATTCCCCTTTTCAAGAAGCACATTTAGATTAAGTGATTGTCAGTTAAATTGTATGTAGTGTTGCGAAAGTCAACTTTATGTAGTTATTGATTTGATGATTAAATTGAACCTTTTAGGACCCGGAGGTTGAGCCTTAAAATAGTAGTTGAGAACCTGAGTTATTGAATATAATAATATATTTTCGTAGTTATGTTATGTGCTCACCATGTAATGATCGCGCGCTATCAGCGGAGGGCGAGGGCGTGGAGCGCGGGTGCGGCGGCTGCGGCTGCGACAGCGACACGCCCGGGGGCAGCGGAGCCGCACGCTTCTTTAGGCTGCCTATGTTGTCTGCAAAGAGTAGGGTTAGTTATGATAATATGCTGTGACTATTTAGAAATAACTAAAAATAAAAAAATACCATTAGCATAGAATATACTAGCCGTAGCTAGAACATATACAATTTTATATTCATTGCATGATAGTTTGTTCGCAATGTATTGGTTTTTAAACACCTGATGTACAAAATAAATCATTGCGTCGCTAGGAATTTTAAATAGATACCATGCAAAACACATACAAAATCTCTGGCCTAGAACTAGCTTTTATTAACCCTTGATTTCCAAAGCTGAAGTAGCTACACAACCACTGTTCACAAAAACGTGTTTATGCTTATACTCAGTACTAAAAAGAGCTGTGTTCATTAAGAAACAAACTCCAGATACGTATTATATAATATATAACTAATACTTACAAACATTAGGTTTCCTCGGCAAAGTGGTAGGTGTAGGCGGGGCGTGATGCAACGAATCACACGTAGAAGACCTAGACCGTAACACGGGCGAGTCTCCCGCCGTCAGCGACGGAGCGGGCGTGGGGTGAGAAGGGGCCACGCCCGCGTACGACGGCGGCCGGGAACGAGGACACTTCTTCTCGGGTGTTAGGCTGCCGTTTTGCTGTGGAATAATGAACTTTGTTGCAATATATGTAAGGTAGAGTTTAAGTCTAGGTTTTTAACAGTAAATGAAAAAGGTTGTCGAGACCTAGAGCGTTTCTTATCAGGCTAAGGCTACGGAAATTGAACTTTATTTTAATAACCGTAAGGTTGATTTTAAGAATAGGATTTTAAACGTGCAAATGAAAAAGGTTGATGGACCTAGAGCGCTTCTTTTCAGGGCTAAGGCTATGGAAAATGAACTTTATTTTAATACAGATAAGATTGAGTTCGGTGCTTATGTCGCTAAAAGTTATAAAAAACAGTGAAAGAACGATTGGTGTGTGTCACGTGTGTGTGTACTTACTCGTTCATCAATAACTGTATCATCATCAGAGAAGTCAGTTGAGCCGTCGTCGTGTGATAGATTCCAGTCTATATTGATGTTCTCAAATATACTCTTCTCACGCTTATCGACGTTTTCCAACTAAAAAAGTACATTACAATTAAAACTTTCTGAAATTGGAAATAGAGCTGAATTTACATGTCACTGTTTAAGTACTTACCAATTCTAAGCAGCCTAAGTGTCCGTATTGTCTTGCAATTTGTAAAGCGGTTCTCCCGCTAGCATCCTTTATAGTGGAGTCAGCGCCAGCCTTGAGCAACAACTTCATTGGTTCAGTTCTGTCGGTGGCGGCACACAGATGCAAGGCCGTCATACCCTGAGAGTTGGGCTTGTCTAACAACTGTGACCCACCGTTTTGGACTAGAAAATCGACTATATGTAACGCGGAACCGTCGCCGAGTTCCCGTGATATCGCTAAGTGGAGTGACGTTTCGCCGAGATCCTGAAATGATAAGAAAATGTTAGGGAACACCAAGAAAATAAATTCATATACGAGACGAGTACAGATCCCATATTCGTGGCTCTTTCTTCGTTTTTAAGGGTATATTTTGTAATATAATATTATAAGGCCATAGAAAAGGAAAAAGAGGAAATATTTTTTTATTGTCTCTCAAGGATTTACAGTGTAGTATTTTGCAGAAGAAGGGCAGCAATAATTAGGGCTTACAGTAACAAACAGCCTCAAGCTACAGCAGGCAAAATCTGGATTTTTTTGTGCTCGGTTGTAGTGGCAGTGTTCAGGAGCATGTTAGCTCTGAGCCTTATTACAGTCAATATATGTGTTTTTTTTTTATCTGGCCCATTCCAACTTAAGTGTGTAGAAGAGAAAGGGAGTCTCATAGTAACTCACAGAGCCAGGCAAGGCAGCAGCGAGGTCAGCGCCCTCGGCATACGCCTGCAGGAGGTTCTGCATGTGTCCGTTGTTGACGGCGTGCTCCACCTCGGACAGGCGCTCGGCCGCGTCGCAGCACGTGCGCGCCGCGAACGCTCGGTACACGTACTTCTCGCGGATGAAGCGGAGACGCTCCTCCCTACAACATTTGGAAAATCTTGTTACATTAAACAAGAAAAAAAACACTACACTGGAATTAGCACAGGACAGAGTAAAATGGAAAGAGCTGCACCGACAACAGCATGGTTCTTAAATTGATGATGGTGAAATGTTTTATTTTATTTTACTCCATGATAAATGACCCCAAACGCCTTTTAAATATACATTAAAAGGGGTTTGGGTCATTTATTGTGGACTTGTGTCTGTATTTTGTCATCTAGTATTAGATAACAGCTCAAACTATGTAAATGTAAAAAGAAAGATATGGTACAAAAAAACAAAGCTTTCATGTACCTAAGGTAGATCGTACTCGTAAAAGGCTTTTAGCTAAATTAATCAAAGTAGACCGGCTAACAGCTTATAATTATGTTGATGGAATATCAAATTCAAAACGATATGCTGTATTGTAAAAAAAAAGTAAAAGATATCATTACTGCTGTATTTTTCCTTATTCGTTAAATACATCCATCCTGCAGTATTTACTGTGTTTGGAGCGCCACTTCTTGCAAACAAATAATTAACTTCGTCTTTACATTCGTCTTCTATACTCAAAATATCACCACACTTCAAAATTTCTAAAACAAACACCACTTACATAGTACTCTCAGGTGTGAGCTTATCTCTCTCGTCGAGAGTGCCTTCCATAACTTCATTAAACATCTGGTTGCCCATATGCCGCGCGAGCAAAAGT
Source organism: Autographa gamma (assembly GCA_905146925.1). Classification (NCBI taxonomy): domain Eukaryota; kingdom Metazoa; phylum Arthropoda; class Insecta; order Lepidoptera; family Noctuidae; genus Autographa; species Autographa gamma. The sequence goes on from LR989850.1 coordinate 4,682,718, forward strand.
TGCGACGTGCTCAGCCGGTCTAAGGTCAACGATTGTATACGAGATATGTGGACCCCGAGCTCTCGGTGGCTGCCTGAGCACTCGATGCATACTATGACGCCAAAGTTCGTTGATAACCAGGTTGGGTCTGAAAAGGTAGATAGACAGTGTAAAACAAAAGGAAAAAATAATAACTGGCCGAAAATAAATGATCTAATTTAAGAACTATGAGCAAATAGATTCAATGGATATTGAAAAACAAAAGAAAGAATGTATGACTGGCCAAAAATAATATTTAAAATTAAAATTTAAGGACTATGAGCCCTTCTTTGATTCATGTATTTTTTTTATCAACCCAATTTATGTGATTATTATGTTACAGTAGTTACAAAATGTCATGCAATCGGATGTGTAATAGCTATTTAATCATAATTAAGTATCGAATGTAGCCATATTTCAGGTAATTAATTTATCACTCTATCCAAACCATTAGCGTTGTGGTTGACGTGATATTGTGTGATTTATAATACCGAATACATAATCTCGTATATAAGACCTTAATGGTTCTATCTACAATAGTACAATACAGAATATAGGCCGATATGATGCGCAAGTGTATTTTGTAATATGAAACTATTGTACAGATTAATTAAGCTTGGTATCATTGCAAAATATATTATGTGTTATAGAATTTGAAGGTTACAATATCTAAAACGGAAGGATGTCCCATTCCTGTTTTATGTCACATGTTCAATGTCATTCGATGTGCGTTGAATAATAATGTGACGAAATTGTTGTCATAAAATAAATAATCCATCCATTTCCATTTATGAAATGTCAATATCACCTGCAAATATAATAATAAAAGGCAGAGTACTATTAGCACACATTTGCATGTGAGTAAACTGCAAAAGTTTTATGTGTTTACAATGAGGTAATCGTCTAACATTCTTAAGATTCAATGTCGAATAGTCACTAACTAAAGAATGCGTTTTTTTTTGAGAGATAAAATAGAATTTTCCTTTAATTTTCTCAGTATGAAGTACAGCAAGTTACGACCTTGGTCCCAAAAAAGTTACTTAATCAATTTTGATGTACATTTTTGGTTGAAACAGATGTGAGATATTCATGCACGAGCGTTTTGTTAAAGTCAACTCTTTTCTTAAATTTAAGTAGGAATATTATGTACAAAATTTAATATCGTATCTTACCGTTAGTGGATCCGCAGTCTGCACAAACTTGGTTCCCTGGCATGGCCCGCACCGCCCGTATGATGGACCGCTGCAGGTCCAACAGTGAATGACCAGAGTCATTACTCTCCCCAGCTTGCTGATGAAACGCCCTCATCAACGCCCCCTCCTTACAATTCACGAGGACAGACGTCCAAGCACGCTGCTCATTCTCGTCCTCAGCTTGGAAATGGTACGTTCGGTTATCTGTAAATCCATAAATATTGAACACTTTATGAGTCTTGGAAGTAATAGGCAGTTAAATAATAAATGAAAGTTAGATAACTTCTGCCCGTAAGGAATAGGAGTAACAAGTTTTGATAGCTCCTAATATAACTTGACTTATTAAGTACGAAAGATGGTGTAAGAATGTAATAAAGTTAGTTTACTCACATGAGACTAGATCGAATGCCCTTTTATCGTCTGTAGCGACTTTTATTTGACAGGTTAGAAGGTTGACTCTCGCTGGTGTTTTGTTTTCGTCTGCATGGAAGATGTCTAGGAAGCCTTCGGCAGTGACTCGGCAGCGGCGCTTCTGCCACACGCGACGCACCTTGCCTTCAGACTTCTTGAGCAAGTAACCACTCCGACTGACGCCGTGTTGCTTGTCGCCTTGCATCTGGTGGAGAGAGTAGCCACCTACTGATGACACCACCTGCAAAATTACAGCATGTTTGAAGTCATTTTGTGGAGAGAGTAGTCATATTTTAGTGTTATATTATCATCAAACATTGATATTTGAGGAAATAGTCTAATTAAAGCTAGAAAAACTGACAACTCATGATGATTTCAATATAAACATGCAACGTCACATTTATAGGCATAATTGAGGATTATTTACCTCTCTATCCTGGGGTGCGGCGGCTCTCAACATGTTTCTTAGCTCGAGCAGCCTCCGTCGTTCGTCGTCTTGCTGCTGTCTGATCTTCTGCAGTTGCACACTCAAGTCTGCTACGTAAACACCGAAATGTTCAATAGTCTTCAGGCCGTCTTGAAAGTAATTCGTCTGTGCGTGATAATACTCCACCAAGTGTTGAAGAAGCTCGATCCCTTTCTTCGTCTTTATCTCGTTGAACTTTATCAGGTACTGCAACAACAGCATTAGTTAACACAGCGGTCAAAAGGGCCGGACACAACAACGTTCAAAAATGGAATGGAGCCAGTTTGTAGGCAGACACAACGACGCCGAAAACATAGCGTGGGCACGAGCATGCTTATTACTTCATCAGAGACCGTGTCTAATGGAACGCCAGACAGGCACGAGCGGCACCCGGGACTGTGGAAACGCACCGATAATACTACGTGCCCTTCCGCGAGTTAAAATTATACTTGATGACGCACGCGCACGCGCATTTGCGGTATAGTGGATCCAGATTTGTCTTGCACAGTTGTGTAATAATAATAAAGCTCACCGCGCGACCTTGCACAACTTTCTTGGCGTCTCGCCGGCCGACTTTTGTTTTTTCTTGTTATAATAACAATGTATTTATTACATTCCTATGTGTAGTTGATAGAAGTTCACTTGCAGTGGTTGCGGGTCACTGTTGTATTTATATGAGTTGAGCGTTAACAACAGAGGTAGAAGCGTGGGCTGTGGGTATTTGCACCGAGTGAGACGTGGACGGTGGAACAAAGCGAGGGTCAGCGCGTCGTCGGCCCTGCGCGGCGCAAGGCCGGTCGACGACCTGACGCGCGCCTCCGCAGTACCGCACCGTCCCAACGGCCATAGGGCTTCTAGGTTTCTTTTTTTAGTCCCTAACAATACAGGTTATTTGGTGATAAATATTCGTTGTTTCTTTTATAGATTATTTTTACATATCGCTGTTTTGCATTTTATTTAAGATATAATTATACTAATTAGAAACGGACATTCTTACTAAGTTTTGTGTTTATCCAACAGCCAGACTTAGCAAACATCCTAACTAAACTACGGTTTAATTGGTTCGCTTAAGGAACTTCTTAAGTCAGTACATCAAAGTTCAAACTAGTAGGGTCGCTACCCGCTACTCGTAACAAACACAATAAACAATGAAATTAAGTACTAATTAACACTATAATTGTTTGGCGTCGTTATTTACTCATTAACAATAAACATTACTACAAAGTTAACAGCATATTGTTGTATAATTAAATGCCTGATATGTTAAATACTAATTAAAGTAGTAATTATTTTAACTATTATTCGTAGTATTATGCCCGAATAAGGATTTTTAAACATTGTCCTCCTGATAAGAAATGTACGGAAAGGTAGTATAGCGTTTTATAATCACTCTATTTTATGCCTACATAGTACTATTGTAACATAAAATAAAATCATATTATTATTTATTGTGATGTGTTTACTTTTGCGGTTTCTGCTACGGAGGCATTTTATAAATAAATACCTATCTAAAGCAAAAATACGTAGTAACGTAAAGTAATGTAAACAAATACGACTAGTTATGAATTAAGTGTTAAATAAAATACAAGGCAAATAATATTTTTTGCAAACTTAAAACAGGTTACTTTATTAGTATTGTATAGCTACTCCATAAAGTTTTGATTTCGTTTCACAGGTCACCAACCTCGTAACGTCAAAACCCACTGTTATCGAAACGGAGAAAAAATCAATGACACGGAAAATAAAGTTCGTGATCCGGAGTTCATACGTTATTTGCGGAATGTTGTATATAAAAATATTATCACACTCTATTTAGATGATTTGCTGAAACTTTTCGTTGTTGGTGACGAAATTTCTGTGCATTTCATGATAAATAAAACTTATTTATTGGGTTTTATTTAAAAAAAAAATCCACAAATTCTTTCTTTGTCATTTACACAATCTATTCTTAAGAATTGTATAAAATTCTCTACAATATTCATTTGGATAAAAACTTGTACAAATTATGTATCCGTCCTTTAGCTTTGTATAGTTCATCGGACTGACTAAGTGTTTTCTCCGAATACAACCTCTTTCTCGGAATTAGCAGTAAACGTAGTGTTTCAACAAACATCTCGTGTCATTTCATTGCCTATAGACATCAGTCGTGAGTCGTGACGGAGCAATCTGCCCTGTGCCCGTGAACCCTGTATATACCATTTGGCATGTTTGTCACAGCCAAAGATATTCCCTAGACATTTGGCATTGCATTCTGCACTAGAGATAGACGTGCACGTTATGCAAGCGACGATTGGCACCCGCAGTTTCATATATTATAAGGCATTCCGCCCGACAGACCATCATACGATGTCATACTAACTATAAGCCAGCATGACTTTATTTTGATTAGATTGTTACGTTCCAAAACTGATTTATAACAAAGTTCTTCGTGATATCTAGACAATTCTTAAAAAACAGTTTTGGGACTTTTCTATCTAATCAAGTAGATAATAATGTAATCATCAATAATATAAAACAACATGTAAATAACATGTTTATGTAGAAAGCGCATGCATGATTTCAGTGTATAAAAACAAAATCAAATTACAGATTGTCTGAAATTAAATATTTATGTTCAGGGTTTAGTGCGATGTTAAAGTTACTTTCATATTGGTGCCGGTTACTGATTTGCATTACAGGAATTATGCGAGCGCACGTACTGTCATAAAATCACTATAAATCTCGTTTTGCTTTGTAATATAAAATAACAATGTTTAAAGATGAATAAAAGTAAACTTTAACCAGAATGTTGACCACCACTGTGTTATGTAGTACACCAATTTATAATGGACATGTGACCTTTTGTGGCCGCAGGTTATGAGCCTAACGGCACTAGTAGTGTCCACAATATCTCCTATTGTGTAGAGACAGTAAAGCTGCGTAGGTAAATGGCTGTCACGGACAAATATATTGTTACATGCGCATTGTTAATTGCATTCTGGGGCACAAAGCGCGGTACACATGATGTGCGACAGTTATTCTTTCGGTCATTACTCTTGGATGCCCGACACACACAAAGACTACCTGTCTTTGCCTCTTTACTCAAGGCTCGCTTAGTTAAGCTTATCTCTGACAACGATCCTTGCGGTGCCAGTTTATTAGATAAAGCTTCTTTAAACAGACAACTAAAAATAATGTAAAAAAAATTAATACAGATATTTCAAGTGATTATCTTAGTGAACTTTCTTTTGAAGTGATATTGAAATGGATTTATTCGTACATATTCATTGACCCACTTATTAATGGCATACATCAAAGACAATACCAGAACAATAAAATTATGTATGTATGGCCAATAACGTGTGGCTGACATGCAGAGTAACATTTATCACGCGATATTTCATTAATGTTTAATTTACAAGCTGGGACCAACGAGAGGTTACGTAAAATATGGCTGACTAGAATTGTGTGAACTGTTTATGACTTAAACATTTGTGTCGATTGCAAGTTTCTACGATCGTAATAAACTAGGCCATAAGATGATTATGTTTATCGACTACATCTCCATCACAATATAGAAGAGGTTATTTAACTTAAGTTGCAAGAAATTCATAACTGCTTTCAACAAAGAAGGTGAAGATGGAGGAGTTTTGCTCCGTGATGAGAATCAAAGGACTGATAAGATAAATAGAGGGTCTGTTGACCTTTGTTCACAAAAATATACAAAAAAAAAGCGAAAAACAAAACCACTTGTAAAATCAATATTCCCAAGTCTGTTCCCTAAATTCTATGTAACAAAGCGCCATCATTTGTTACTGGCTGTTCGCCCCAAAGCGATTATTTACAAAGAATAACGAGCAGCATTCGTTTACTGGCGTAATATGAGTATAAAATTACTTATTGAAGTGGTCAGTGACCAACAGGTCCAAGCCCACGGGGCGTGTGAATTGAAGCCACAAATTGCTGACGAGCAATTATTAATTATCCACCTTTTGGCTTAGCTCGGCTACCGGCCAAATGTCAGCCACACAATTCGTGGAAAGGCAAAACTAATATCTTTGTATATTAAGGGATTATGAAAAAATAATACAAGGAAAATGTAAAGTGATATTAAATCGCATCGACTTGTAAGTGAATTGAATCATTGTTATAGATTTCTAAACCCGATTTTATTCCCTATCAGTAGTTTCTAAAAGGATGCTTGCAGAGGGAAATCTAAAGGAATCGAAAAGTATTACTTTTCAACAAAAAAAAAACCTTGATAGCATTACGATTTACTAAATATCCAAGTTCTAATCCCAATAAAACATCTTATTTACGGGCAAATACGTTAAAACTGAACTTTAAACCATTTTAGTTCAAGACAATGATCGTAAAGTTCTACATAGATTAGCATCGGAATGTCCTAAAATTGTTTTAAGATGGACGTATTTGCATAAACTGTATTCGTATTTAGTAATAAAACTAGGCGAACGGTATCATAAAAGGCAAGGTTTATTTCTGCTAATAAACAGTAAACGGATAATCTTTCGTTACTATTTTTAACCTAAGTATTGGTAGATGAAAATCAAGACTTGTATTCGATTTACAGGGGAACAAAATTGAAATCAGTAACGTATTTTAATAGAATCTACGTAAAATCTCTACGAAGTAATGAAACTGCCACATAAAATAAATAAGGGGAAGGCCGTAATGGTAAACAAATGGTAAGTTTTATTTATACTTAAAGTCCGTAAAGTCTAAATACTTTTGGATTTGTTTTAAAGTTAACAGTTATATGGGGTTTATGAGAGTAGTATTGCGTTAACACATTTTAAACAGCTTACCTCACACATTTGCAACTGAAACAATCTTCTTTCTTTTTCCATTTCGTCGGCTATTTCAGCAGGTGTCACTTCACTGCGAATGAGACCAGCTTCTTTGGCCTGTGATTTCTTTTCTTTCTCAATTTTCAGGTACTTTGACTCATAGTCTTTGGAGGCTTTGTCAAAAGGCCTTTTGAGGTCACCCTTAACACCCCGTAAGTCACCTTTCAGAAGACTATCGACTGGAAACATAACGATGTTGTTTATATTTTGCATCTGAAACAATAATAAGACAATTAAGCTTTACCATTAAAATTGTTTGTTTTGAGTGTAACAATTAACTATACTGAAAGTTGACGAGTTGCAAGTTATTTTTATTGTCCTTGGAATCTGGTTAACCCTGTTACGTTATGTGACACCAATAAGCATTCGTATTCAGCTTGTAAATTTGCACATAAATTGCAATTTGAGTTATTTTTGCTTGCTTCACCTGCGTGTAGGTTTGACAGACAAAATACTCTACAAGGTTGCAAATACATCGCCCGAATAGGCGCCAAACGTAGCGTCGCGAACTGAATAGTGATGCCAGGTTGAGAAACCTAATGTGCATTTAGTTATGAGTAAGCATCGTTGGCAAAAGTGTATTGAACGTAAACCTTGACCTCAATATACAACGTAATACTTAAACCTATCAATACAATTTAATTATAAAAACGTTCACATGTAATTACATCATGTGAAGATCACTTTAACAGTATTGTTATATGAGAACAAAACGGAATGAAGCGTGCATCATTAAGAACGTCAGTAACGATAATAGGTTTAACAGATAGAGTAATTAAACAGATAAAAACAAAAAGCTTACACGCCATACGAGTCCCCATTCAAAGAGGGTCGATTATGAAATCATTGAAGTGAATGCATCTGTCAGGCGATACTCGGGAGGGACAAAAGGGTTGAAGTACATAATGAAACCCTTCCTGAACATTGTTGCTGGCCATTCAATGTTCCGCTAATTAAGTCACAAGCAAATTGCCGGAGAAGTTTGCATCAAAATTGCAAGGGTAGCTGTAAATCCGCATGTGTATGACCAAATTAGATTTTGTTTGGTTGTAAACGTCAATAATAAATTGTTTGTGTAACAGTAACAGAAATACTACCATTCAATACTCGCCTTTAATACAACAGGTTATTGATGTATTTAATTATGTTTTTAAAGTGGTTTTGTTTAAGTTGGATTGCTGTTGCTGCTCACACCCACCCGATAAGGCAAAAAGTGTAATGGTAAGTAAAACTATGATAATGTGATGCAAAGAGTGTAATACACGTATACTTTAGCAGTAGACTATGACGTATTATGTACAACATTTATGGAGTAATCATTGAACAAATATTGCAATAAGAAAACAAATGAATGCCTGCATATTTAGTGTTGTTAAAACATCGGTATTTCGTGCTATTTGTGAATAGTCTGTCGTGTTTTCGGCATGAATAATAAGCCAGTATAATGTTGTGTATGCGGGAAATGTAGATAGCGCAAAATCGAACACCGCGATAAATTCGTTTACCACAAGGTTAATCAGATCAATGAATGTGTGGCACATGCTTGCTGGCTGGAAGTATAGCCTGGCCCAATCACGATAATGTCATACGTTATATGTTGCGGCAGTCGGCACGTCACAAGCACGCTTGATTAGTCGCGAAACGCTCATCTGATCGCAGAATTGAATTACCAGCGTTGGTTTCGCTTTCCGCGTTCTGTGAAGTCGTAAGCTTGTCACCAGGATCAAGTTATAAGGGTAGCGTGAGAAACTACATCAACGTTGCTAAAGCTAAAGCTGCTAACTGGTCACAAACCAAAATTAATTAAAAAAAAATTCAGGAAAAACATGATAACTGAATTGATTATTGACTAATTGATAAAACCGATCGAGGATGTCAACTGCATATATTTTTAATCTATACACAGAAAGTGATAAGATAAACCGCGACTATGATAATGATTTCGTTATGTAATTTGTTAAGGAGTTTCCAGCTATTGTTTATAATTAATACGACAGTCGGCACACTCTAATCTCAAGTACAAAATAGGTGCAAAGTGAACTTTTTGCCCCCTGTATGTTACGTTAAGTAACAATGATCATTGTTTCAATTGAGAGCACGTGCGATCTGTACGCTTTACTATATTGTATGCTAATTTTAAGTCGCACGGTAAAACATCGGTAACGCAATCTGTTACCGATGTTTTACCGTGCGACTTAAAATTAGCGAGTAGATGGCGCTGTCGCCATGTAAACATCAGCTCCGTGGTAAATAATTAATTAAAAATAGTAATTTTACTTACTTAGTGATAAATTAATGTTCAAAATAGTCATCTAGAAGAAGTACATTAGTGAAAGTGTAGACACCATGTAATTTTAAGTATTTCATACAAAAATACTAATTACAAATAGTCAAAATTCCCACCGTTGAAGAATTTGCCGAAGCGATCTACAAAAGTGCTTTTATAGTGAAATATCCATTAAAAACAAACAATTAACTTGCCGTACAATCCTAATTACAAATATATAAGAAGATTTACTATAAATAGTGAACTTTTAAGTGTGGAAATAACAAAAATCTCAAGATAACGAAGACATTCAAGGACGCTTTCAAAAATCCCGCCGTGAATAAGTGCTAGTGATAAAAAGTGTTAAAAACCACATAATAAACAATAGTTTTAAAGCAAACATACTTTTTAACTACGTAATTGACACAGACATTTGAATTGTAACGGACATTAGGAAAACGTAAATAGTATACCGCTATTTCGATCCAATGTGTCAAGTATCGCTAGCCTAGTGGTTTGAACGCGGGTTGCAAGTCGCTGTTACGCTGAATGTCAGAGGATCGAACCCAAGAAAGTGCAAATACTTTTTGTGTTGAAAATTCACTCAGTAAAATGAATTTCTTAGAGAATATCACGTTTCGACGCAAACGTTCTAAGTCCGAAACGAACCCAGATGAAAATGATGACACGATGTCAACAAATTCTCCGATAGATGGCACCACAACAAGCTTACCTGATATTTCAGATGATGAAGACGACCAAATTACGAAGTTAAAACACCAATTAGAAAAATTAACACTGGATCTCAGTGCGGCCCACGGCAAAATAGAATCTTTAATTTTGGAAAATTCGAACCTCAATCGCCTTAACCAAGAATTACAGAAGCAGAACGTACTGCTCAAAAAAGTGGCATGCTCTCCTGCTAAGTTAAAGCCACAAACACCAAAAAGTAAGAGAACGTCAGCATCAGTTAATAAGGCTGCGAAAACAAATACAGAAAAGATAAGTGAACGTAGAGGATTTGCAGATGAGGAATCTATATCGCCAACCTGTCAACAGTTAGATAAATCTGACACAGATGGCGCTGATGCCCCCAGTCATACTCAAAATAAAAATGAAACCCAAAATGCTGATTTGAATAAAAGTCCTACACGAATTAAGATTAAAAAAAAAAAAATATGTATATTAAGTAGTCATAAAAATAAGAAAATACTAGATATTGCTGAAAACGAGTTTCATAATTATGAAATTTGCCACTACCTGACACCCAATTGTGGTTTAAAGTATCTTCTCCGTAACTTGGATCTAAAATTAAAGGACTACACTAGTAACGACTACTGTTTGATATTTATCGGGGAAGAAGACTTTCGTCAAACCAATAACTATGTGGAACTGACCATTAGTATTCGTGAAACGCTGTTAAAACTACAGCACACCAATATCATATTATGTGCTCCCACATTTAATTTAAGTGAATATTCTGCCATGTTTAATTCAAGAATAGAAACATTTAATAGTTTGTTATATTTAGATGCGTGTACATACAAATTTGCCTACTTATTTGACTCTAATTTCTATCTTGATTATGATTTTTCTATGTTTGCAAAAAATAACGGTTCTGTAAATAATCGTGGCATGGCTAATATAATCCATAATATAAGCTTAATGATTAATGAACTTACTCTATGTGATGAGTTAGATTTGCCGCACTCGATGTCATGTAATGCTATTGATGTTAATGAATTGTTTTTTCGCTAATAGTTATATTAACATACTACATCAAAATATTGCAGGTTTAATTAATAAAGCAGATGACTTGTTGGTATGTCTAGAAGAGCTATCTCAAAAAGGCTCTAATATTGATATTTTGTGTATAACGGAACACTTTATTATGGAAGGATTTGAAAATTTATTGTATATACCAAACTATAACCTAGCAGCACATTATTGTAGAGTAGATAAAAAAAGGGGAGGCGCATGTATCCTCGTTAAGAATGGGATACTGTGGAAAGAATTAACAAAAATAACAGGGCTTTCAACTCCAGGCATCTTTGAATGTTGTGGAGTGGAAATTACTAGTTATAATATAAAAATTGTATGTATATATAGAGTTCCAAACGTAAATAATTTAAATCTGTGCTTTGATAAACTTGAAATGATCTTGCAGGAAGTTCTTAGTACACGCTGTAAAAAAATTGTTATTTGCGGAGATTTTAACATAGATGTGCTGAAGCAAAATAGTGTAACGAATGCCTTTGAATGTCTCTTAATGAGTTACAATCTCAAACTTGCTTTGAAACAACCTACGCGCATGGCAAGCTTGTCATGCATTGACAATTTTGCGCATAATGTTAGCTCTTGTAAGACTGAGGTATTGGAATTTGCATTGTCGGATCACACAGCACAGCTATTTAAATGTCCAGTACAAAAAAATTGTCGTATTAAGCATTGGTACGCAACTAGAAGGGACCATAGTCCGGAGAATATTATTAAATTTAAAAACCATATTAAGAGTTTAACCTTTTCAGAAATATATAACACGGAGGACCCTAATGTAGCTTATAATAATTTCATTGAGACTTTCAAGTTATTATATGATCTGTGCTTCCCACTGAAGGTCGTTAAAATAAATACTGTAAGAAAAACTAAGTGGTTGTCAAAAGGGATCAAATTATGCTCAAAAAAGAAAAGGAAACTCTTATGGCAGTTTAGACTTAAGCGTAGCAATAGTAATAAAACAAAATTATCAAATTATTCTAAAATATACAAAAAAATTATTAAATTAACACAAAAAGCACAAAATAATTACAACATAAAAACATCAAAAAATAAATCAAAAACTGCGTGGCAAATTATTAACCGTACAAAGTATAATGTACCTAAGTCCAATATAAGTAAAATCAAAATAGGTAACGACGTCATTTCCCATCCCAAAACGATAGCGGAAGCTTTTAATAATTTTTTCATTGATAAAATACAGCCAAATCTGAGTAACAGCCACAACCCTAAAATTCATACAATAGACCGTACTAGTAGTAGCAAATCAATGTTCATGGCTCCAAGTATACCAGATGATATTAAAAGAATCATAATGTCCTTAAATAATACAAGTAGTGTGGGATATGACGGTATTGCGACTGAAATAATAAAACATGTTTCGGATGAAATCTGCGGTCACTTGAGTCATATAATTAATCTCAGCATTAGCGCTGGAGTGTATCCTGATGCTCTAAAAGTTTCCATAGTCAAGCCAATGTTTAAGAAAGAAGATAAAGAGCTAATGGAGTTTTATCGGCCTATTTCACTCATTCCCATTTTCTCTAAAATTTTTGAGAAGTACATATATAAGGAATTAAATTCATTTATTCAAAAAGATAAAATTATATGTGAGGAACAGAAAGGATTCCAAATAGGTAAAACAATTAATATGGCTATCTATGATTTTTTATATAATATTACATGTTCCGTAGATAAAAGGAAACCGGTCTGTGGAGTTTTTCGTGACATGACACAAGCCTTTGACTATGTGCATCATGGCAGGTTAATAAATAAACTTGAGGATTACGGTATTCGAGGTAAGGTTAATGACCTCATTAAGTCGTACTTACATAATAGAACTCAAATAACTAATATAAATCAAATTGATATGAAAAGTAAAAGAGAAATAGTTTTTGAATCCACTGAACGTAAGGTTTCGTATGGTGTGCCACAGGGCAGTGTTTTAGGTCCTCTTTTATTTATATTATATATTAACGACCTTCCGAGAAACATACCTCAACCTATGACACTATTTGCCGACGATAGCACCATAACGATACCGGGCATAAACGCTGCAACCTACGAAAAGGAAATCAATGAATCCATAAATCTAATAGTGAAGTGGCTAGTGGAGAATAACATAAAAATTAACCTATCTAAAACTAATATAATACATTTCAGTCAACGGATAAATGGCAAGAGTAATTTAAACATAAATTTCAATGACCAACCAATAGCACAAGTAGATTCGACGAAATTTTTAGGGCTCCACATAGATAAAAAATTGAACTGGAAACCTCATACTGAAAACTTATGCAAGAAAATGAGTAAAGCCGCATACGCCCTGCATACATTGTCGTCTTTAGTAGGTGTTGAGGCACTGCTGACAGCCTACTATGGTCTAGCAGAGTCTCATCTACGGTATGGGGTTATTTTCTGGGGCAACTCGACAGAAAGGGAAACGGTGTTTAAGGCCCAAAAGAGATGCATACGTTCTATGTTTAAAATAAAACCAACTGATAGTTGCGTCCCTTGCTTTGAAAAGTATAAAATCCTCACATTACCATCTCTTTACATTTTAGATGTAGCGCTTTTCGTAAAAAGTAATCCTCATCGTTTCAGGCTATTGAATGATGTAATTCCTCGAAATAGACGCGATAATGGCAGGATATGCCTTCAGACTGCAGGAACAGCCCTTATGCGCAAAAGTGTTTTTTGTATGGCTCCCATAATATTTAATAAATTGCCTAAAAGCTGGAGAGAACTTCCTTTAAGAATATTTAAAAGAACACTTCAAAGATTTCTGCTAAGTAAAGTCTATTACAATATCTCAGATTTCCTTAATGATAACGATTTTAGTGTTCCGACTGTTAGTAGGGAGAATGATAGAATAAACTAGTACCTACCTATTATGTAATGCTCATTAAATATATTGCATGCCGATTGGTAAAATATGGCTGATCTATGTACATTTATGTAACTAAACAACTTTATTGTACCCATATTTGCAAAATAAATTGTCTTTGTCTTTGTCTTTGTCTTTGTTACTCATATTTAAATAAAGCTTGTGGTGTATATGTTTTTCCCTTATAATGTAATAATGTAACGCTTTTTCAAGTGCCTACATGGTCCTGCTATTTACGTAAAACAATTTAATTTTGATTTTCCACTACACATAGATTCAATTTTATTTTCGAAATTAAACTTAAAATAGTAATTAGAATTTGTACAGATTAGAGATACTTGTTTCCAAAACTTTCAATGCTTTAGTTCATTTAACTACACTAATTGGGCAAAGACTCAATTGTTTAACTTTATTCAAAATAATATCACTTTCTGGCATGATAAAGTGGTTTTATACATTTTCTACTAAAAGGATATTATTTTAAAATGTTGGAAGTTCTAGATGCTTGTGCGATTACCGCAAAACTTTTTAAACATAATGTTGTCTGGGAGATACAAAGGATATCTAGGTACTTTGTTTTCCATAATGCAAAAAACTTTTGCGGCGGAATCGCTTGAAGTAAAAGAGACTCTCTTCTTATTTATAAACAACTCTGGAAAATTGTTGTCAACACTCAAACTTTTATTATTTAAGTTGAATTTACATTTTTATACACAGCTTACCTAATGTTTCTGTAAATTATTCAGGATAACAATAACGAATTCATTACGAATAATTTTACAAGAATTAATGAAATTAATTAATTAATATGGACTCGTAATTCCTAAAAGCAAAACAAGGTGGACTTAAAAGCTTTCATTAAAGGTTCGTAAATAAATTAAATATTAACAAGACCTCCGCCGGTTTTGCTCATCAAATATTGAAGCTCTGTGCATAAAAAATACTAATAATCGGAAAATTACCATGAAAGGCGAGAAATGCTCAATTTTCGTAACTAATTGTACATAATTTTGTGCCTGGTGCAAATTATAATTAGTAAGAGTAATTTATAATTAGTTAAAGGTAGAGTCAATTATTGGATAAAAGGTTTTTTTCTTCTTGTATGTTTATAATTATTTCGAAAAATACTACCCAGTCTGTTTCATCTACAACGATTTTTTCCATGTTTACGTACATTTTACAAAATAATGTTCATATCAGAATCGCCAAATCATGTTTTGCAAGGGTCCGTTCGTGTCCAACAATTGAAACGTTAACATAGCAATCAATCATACGAATGGAATTCAAATAAATTGGATATGCGTCAGCTTGACCGTTTCAAACAGAAAATCGTATGTTTTTGTTACACGTTCAAGTCAGACATCAGAATAAGAAATGAATACATTTATCTATACAGTAGGAAGTCGTGTAAAATGCCTGAATATACTGATGAAACATGATGATAAAACTGAATAAAATGATTATGTCAGTGCAGCAGTGTGTTTGGTATTTAAATAAATAACGGTAATTTCAGCCAGTGATTATTCTAGACAAATACCAGAGGCTATGGCATTTGCCTAGAACATGGTCCATAGCATAAGCAAGTTTAGTCATACATGTGATGACTGTATAACAAAGACAATTTGGAGTGGTAAACGGACCGAAGAGCAGGAATCTCTTCAAGCGAAACGCGACAAGTTGTCGAGTCATCGGTGAATAATACCAGCTTTACCTTGAAAACGATGCAGTTTCAAATAACCTATAAAAACATCATATGAAAAAATAAGAACGAGAAATATAATCTTGGTAATTGTACCTATGTAAGAAGAATCGACAAGGCTTCGCAATATTGTTTGAAGCCATATAGGATTATATGTGATGCGTATAAACAGTAACAAGCTCTTGCCCTGTTTGAACACGCACAGCACTTATTTAACCTGCTTAATAAATACAATTTCCATGTTTGATATTTTGCTGATATCGTTCCTGAAAACCTTGATTTAATCACAATAATAAAATACGTCTACGGAATCTCAAAGTAGCTACAAAGAATCGCGTAACCCTCTTAATATTCACGAATACAATCAATAATAAGAAACGGAGACCTTTCCAATCTTATTCCCTTTATTAAGGTCTGTAACCTTTGAGAGAGGCGTCTCAGGTTTAGAAAGATATTCAAATGTATTTGGGGCGGAAATATTCACAGATTCTTGCTCGTCTTTTTGGACTAAACGAATAAACATTGTAACTTTATTATTCAAATAACATACATTATGTTACCCGTATGTAATTTTTACTACATTTGGGAAACATAATATTACGTTACATTGGAAATAATCAGGGAGGCTAGGAAGGACAAAGGAGCAACATGTCAAGGACAGGTCGAGGATTCTGCGCAGTACAGATTTGAGAGATCGGCACGTATTACGAACTGCAGAAATGGAGCGAGGCTATCTCCTAGTTTTGAACTACAAAATTGTTCTTTTCATTATGATTAAGGTTTAACTTCGAATTTATAGAGTGATAGGTATGGTATTAGATTAGGAATATAAAAGGAAGTTTCCTTGTGAGTATACAAGTAATGCAACTATTGCACTAAAAGGCTTTGAATTTTTATATACAGAAATGGCAAGACATTATGATTTTGCAATACATACACATATTAAGGATCTACAATATAGTATTGATCAAAGGTCTACTGTACAGTTACTGCGCTAAAAAAACATAATTGCGACATACCCAAGTAAAACAGGTTTTTATGGAAATTAGGATTGGTTAGTAATGATTTCCGCGGCCTATTTAGGTTAGTAGTTGGAACGAATGCAAATACGCCTATTAGTAAAGTAATTACGATCACGAAGTAAAACAGTCGTTTCACAAAACAGGATTTAGTTTACGATGCAACATGTATTTACTGGCTAGCAACATTAGCCGGGTCGTGTCATCACCCTGACCCATTTACAAGCAAATCTGCCGTGCGCCTACGCACCGGTATGAACGTCAACCGCCAGTTATCGCTTGCTCCGAACTCTACATTTAATGGCCTCACGTTCTAAGAAGGACGATACGTTAAAATGCTAACATCAAGATCTAATTACACTAAACTATTTAGAGTGTGTTTATATTGTAAGCACATATGTTCTGAGTAATTCTGTTTCCAATAAATCGTCGTTTAGAATTGTACAACTATTTTGATATAGCCCGCAACTTTACTATCAGAAACTTTCCGTTTACCATTGATTACCATAAACGGTCCTAAATATTGATGAAGACTGACATATCCAGAAAACATTACGAATATATCACTCGACTAGGAAGTTTCCACATGTCCTTTAGAAATAATAACAGACAAAAGAAAAGTGGTCAGTTAAAGTCTGATTAAGCCTGTCCCGGCTGGCGAAGTTTATTTATGTGACCACGAGATGGACAGGTTATAAAACACATTGAAGGCCGCTATATCAATTACAGGGGAAAATTGATTAATGTCAGCTTGATAGTAGATTGAATACAATGCTCTATTACCGAGATGATAACGATGTTCAATTAATTTTATACGTGACGTTGATTATACGGGATTAATCTAAATGGCATCATAAACCTCGTGGAAAAGAGACAAGTTGGTTAACTTCCACCAGACCAGAAATGTTCAATGACTGCTAAAAAATAACTCACAAAGAAAAATCTTAGAGGCTAAAATACATTGCTATTACTTTAGCGACACAGCAATTGAGAAAAGGTTATAAATCAGTAATAAAAACGTCGGCGTTTTTCAATTAATATTGAGTTATGACGTATAAACGAGCCCATTCCGTCCGATGGCGATTTATATTTGATTCGGGAGGATCGTTTCCTCCTCTCAACGAGATGTTCGCGAGACATCCGCCGCTGGCTCCCTCAATAGTATAATTTCCGCTTGTTGCGACGGCTTCTCATTACACAGATCGAGGGCTGATAAACAACTTGATACATTTGGACAAATTCAAACTTTGGCGTATTTAACCATATTGTAGATCTGTCGGTAATTTTCATTCATTATTAATTCTAGATTTAACTTATCATCTCTAGAGATTTGTCAAAAATTATAATTACTTTTGCCTTTAACGTATTTATCGAACGAAAAGTAACAATATGTTCACATTCTTAAACTTAAAAGTACTGTATACTAAGTAACCGCAAGCTAAGTGTTTGAAAACCACATATGTATCGTCATCATCGAAACTGATGTTTTGAGCGATATTGCGGTTTGTTTTCTATCTTTATAACCTGTTAATCTACGTAAGATTTGAAGTGAAAGCTAGACTGTTATCATCACTTTCACTACAAGGATACCGTGTAAAATATTTAGTAATGCAATTATTATTATAACAAGGTTGTTGGGTTGCTATGTAAAACGATTCAGCTCGTAAATATGTATTATGTCGGTCGATGGTCGTATTAGTTACCGTTTCGTGCAAACACCTCCGAACTAGGACATTGTATTGTAGTGAACTGCAATCGTTTGCGGCATTATTTTATTATTTCATTTTAAACGGAGGCATGCTCTGCATTTATTTGAGGCAAACTGATATTTATACTTGCTGGATTTTGTAGACTATAATCTTTCTTCCCTAAACTGCATCATGTTACGTTATGTTGATTTGGTAGACTATAATAAAGAGATCATTTTTTATGATGCTAAATTATTCGTCTTACTTTAATGTCAACATTAAACAACGCATTAAAGTATGACCTCATTGAAAAAACTTTATATTATCAACTTCATATTTACAACAGTATAAAACTCTCTTAAACCAGTTATTCATTTCAAAAAGAAAGTTAATTCATAAAACCAACCTAATATTTGACCTGGATTTGTTTCAAACCACTTGTGATGTATTGTTATTGAAAGTGGAACGACGTCATTTTGTATCAATCAACTCGTATACGAAAATGGATCTGTATTTACGTTTCTTACTACTAATAATATAAGTAACAAAATATTCCTTTGTTATTGTCACGAATTCCTTATATTTTGCAGTGATCGTACATATATTTTAGTACAAAGAAGCTTGTTTCTTACCTCTTTCTGGCTTTTGCACTTACACGCTTCGCTGCGTTTTACGACATTAAGGGGAGGAGATGAGGAAGCGTCCTCATTACCTGAAACCCGCACATATCTTGTAATACAGATATTATATTCATAGTACTTACTAGTGTTTTCATGAGAGCAGAGAGTTCTTTAGTAACGACTGCAAACTTGAAGAATGCTGCGCCGATGTCGGGCTCCGAGTCTTTACTGAGAGCGTTCCCGCCGAGCCGCTCCAACGCTCGGGAGAGGTACATCTCGTTATCCACGTGTGCTGGATAGAAAGAAAAAATATTAAATAAAAAATTTACAAGTTCAGGTAGGATATTATTTTCGCATGAATGTGAACTCTTGGATGTTAGACTGCATCAAGTCCTTATGCAAGTAGAAGTACAAGACAATTAGGACAGAAAGTCTCAAATGACATGGTCAATATACCACACCAGCCCCAATACGTATTTGATGATACGAATACTGGATCCAAGCGATAAAATTTAAACGTCCAATATACCTAATTAATCGTTGAGAGGGCAAGAGAATTTTCTTGGAATGAAAAATTCTGTTTTACAAAGTTTCTAGGTTGTTCGACAAAGACTCGTTTTATCTTCCTTGAGCCGTCGGACATTTAATTAGTTTCCCAGTTGGATTTACTCGCTATAAAGAGGAGAGCTAGTTAAGTTAGCTGCGTTCTATAGCAAGCACTGCTTCACTGCAATAAGCGCTACAGTATTTAATTGCAACAGTTTTATTTGTTCGTCGGTAGAACCTTCAAGCCATATATAAGTAGATCTGTTAAGGTTTGCTTGACGATTGTACATACATAACATAGAATCGAGAGAATGTATGACATTTAATATTAGCTGGCGATGACTTAATGATTGCTTTAATCATAATTCTTCTAATGACAGGCTCTCGGAATCGGAATGTTACACCCGCTCGTGCGTTTAGTTTGAAAATAAACATAAGAATAAAGGTGGTGAACTGAGTCTGAGAGATCCGTGTCGCGGCCCACATTTGCCTAGCTCAATCCCGCCGACGCTTTTTGAATATTAAATGGCAATACACAAACCTCACGCCATTCAATTTCTCCGCCGAGCTCTTCTTTAACCTTCCACTTAGTATGGGTTATTCATAGCCTGCGACCGGGTTTTCATCAAACTGGTTGCCTAAATTGTCAATAATAAGGGACTTTTAACATAAAACGAAAGTGATGCCGTGACTTGTAGCAATAAAAAGTAGAACAAGATAAAGGTAATTGGTACAGACTTCATGCAGCTGCAAAAAGGTTTCACTACGAAATGCACAGGCAGTTAAATAAAACGTTTCAATGAACATAGTGGAAAGTAAGCAATAATATGCTGACCTAAACACTAACAACGCCGGTGAATAGTTGGACAAGTTCCAAGAATGCGTCATTCCATTAAAGTTAGCATAGCCTCTACCTATTACTACGAATCGACTTGATATAAGGAATATAAACCAATAGAAAAAGAGTTTTGTTTCTAAGAAACAATGTAAACATTGAGAGCCAATCTTCCCTAAACTGCATCATTGTATAGGAATGTTGGTGTTTCTGATTGGTTCTTTTTGCAAGCGAGCGCGTGCTCGCGGGGCGCACGGCCTTGCCAGCTGCGCTAGCGCACAATCCGAACTCGCACGACCAGTTCCGAGCGTTCGGCTTCACGCAGCCTGCGGCTCGCCGTTTAATGCGACCACAATAAACAAACCCTAGCACGCGATGGAATTGCAACAAACCTGTACTTACATCGTAGGAAAAAAATAAACGTACTATTTATAAACGCGGCACCTTGTAAAGAATAAAGCAGTCAAGTACTTTAAATGGGTTTTTATTTCAATCAGTTTGAACAACCCAGTTACGTGCTTATTTTCATCGTTTATCACAAATTTAGACAGCCTAACATAACCAAGTCAAGATTTATCTAATCATACATCATGCAACTAGTATAAATAGTGAGACAATAGTGCATCGAATGTTATGGAAATATTGCAGCAGCGAAACAGCCAACTCGCGAGTCTGTATGTATTATTAAATCACGACTCTCGCTACGAGTTCGTACAGGGACGCAAGGCAGGTGCGAGGTGTTCCCCCATGATATATCTCGGATCCGAAACAATATCTAATATGTCGTTATACTGTGGCCAGCGAAACCAGACATTTGACCTACTTTCCTTGACAAGTCGCACATGAAGGGAAATTCATTTGTGACCAGCCACTGCGACTCGAGTCGGTTTATATTTCAATCCATATTTGCTCAGATGCAGAAACTATACTTTGAATAAGAGAAAAAGATTAACCCTTTTTAAATTACTGTGAACTGAAGTGTGAACAGCCCTTCCTTCGGTTTGAAAGACGAAGATTGTAAAACTGCTCTTTTTAAAATTGATGTTTCGGTAAACTGCACATTGCTTGGGTTATAAAAATATTGCAGTAAGCACCGAGTGCACTTTGTAAAGTACAGTCTTGTATGAATGGTTTTATTATAAAATAATATTAATGTAATGTATTGTTTGTATAGTAAGTGAATGGAAGTGTTTACAAATAATGCATTAATATCTGTCTACAAGCATTATTTGTTGCGATATTTGGGTCATTCTAGTTCAGCGGGTTGAACGGCCTTTCGTCCTAGCAAGCCGGTTCTGTGCTCGGGCTAGGCTATGTATTCATCGTAGGTAACTATACATATATTTAGTAACTTAAAACTTTAGAATAGTAGATAGAAAATGTTTCACTATTATCCTTATATTTTTAAACGAACAAAATATCCACATGATTTAATTTAGAAATACACAACAGACACTGTAATATAAAAAAGTACTAAATAAAGGCACAAAATGTCAAAAATAATATTTCCTGAAATTTTACTACGTTTTAAACAAAAAATTTGTTTAAAACGTAGAAAATGGAATTTCAAATGCTATCAAGAATATTCACTGGCTGCTCAGTGAAATTCATTACCCAGTTTATGCAGCGACAGCGAGTTAAATTTTCAAGTATCTGACTGGCATTTATTTTTAAAGCTACCGAACATGCATCGGATATCTGGTCTATTCTAGTCTCATCTATTCATACCATATACTTCCTCCACTCTATTTTTAATAGTTTCAAGCTCGTGTCGCCTTTTAAACGCGCCACTAGAGATGGGAACACAAATAAAGCCGTCAGAAAGTAAATTGTCCGTATGCCATCTGTCCTGCATCAAAAAAGTTCGTTTTCGGATCGGATTTCATTTATTTTAGAATAATAATTATAAGACCAAATATGATTATTTTCGACATTGCTCGATTTCACAGGCATCATAATATTTATATTTTCTGTTCCGAAATTTAATACATAAACGTTATTTCTTATTTACAGATGAAGCGAAATCTCTACGGAGCTGTCGCGCTGTAGACGAACAAATTTTAATATACTGGCTGTAGAAAGTTTCATATGTTTGGAAGGGGAGACGAAGTTTGTTTATTTAGGTGTTCACATTGAGACTACTCACCATTTCCAGAGTTATGAATTGCCTTTATTGCTTTTTTCAATTTCGTTAGGCCATCTCGGTCGAAATCCAACGTCTGAAACAAGATAAAATACTCATTATCATAATGTATTATGAATTCGTTTGATGTTTATAAAACGTTTAATTCAATCACTCTTTTGTAGCAGCTACATCCAAGCGTTTGAAAGTCAAATCAAAATATTTTTCGGCAGTCGGTCGTTGCTGGTTGCGACATTGAATTCGCTCAAATCTTTTTTACCGGGACAAGCTGTCACCGGTATAAATACTCGTTTACAATAGGAGCCACGAGCTATTCAACTCGGTTTGTGAGCACATCGAACATCTGTCGCCCCAGCCGGCGATTAATCAATGGTTCCCCCTGAATTAAGCAATCGGCCCGCACCAAAATAAAACTCGCAGCGAATCGACACTGCAACTTGACTTCTGTTTTTTACTTCAAGTGCTCGTTGGTTGAACGAACATTTTTAATTAAAGCAGATACACCACGATAAAAGTATGTACGAGCTATCTTATTTAATGTCAATGACCTATAAGCACAAAATTGGTGCTGTTTTAATTGTTTCCAACATTTTTTTTTATATTATTTTAATAGCTAGTGTATTTTAATATGCTAGACAAGTTTCATTAAAATAAATATCGATCGAAATAAGTAATTACAGTTCATGATGATTAAAACACTAATGTTACTATAAGTTAATGTCAGGAAACAAAAAACGTGAACGCTGTCAAAGGGTTACATTACACTAATTAGAACAAATTAATGATGTGGCAACTGTTTGTGATAGTGTAACGGATCTCTCAACCCGCGTCCTTAAGTTATTATAACACTAAATGTGCCGTGACGAAGCAAGCCCACACATTATGTATGTGCCTGGAAACAAAAAACAACGAGAAACAGCGCAAAGAGCAAATCGTTTACAAACAAATCTCTTGTTTTAGCATTATTCTCATAATTCATATTTTACGTACACAGAACAATTCCTGTTTGTTTAATGGGCTAATTCTGATATGTATGTGGCATTTCGTGGTCTATGTACGTTTTCTCCTAAGTTTTCACATAAATGTGCAACTTGTAACAAAGGCTTTTCTTGAACGGGACAACCATTACCAGCTTTTACAATATAATCTGTAGACGTTGCGTTGTCCACTTATCTTAAGAAGCGTCCGAAACACGATTACCTAACTTACATAATCCGTATTTGTTCAAACATAAGTAGATAAGTATAAGATAAGGCAACACAATGAGAATATTCGCTTTCTTGCTCGTGACCAACGACGCATGAAATATTGCGTAAACCACGTCATCAGACGCACCAAACAATTGTAAGTCATTGTAATCTCCATTACGATAATAATGAATATTAAATACTCTCTCTAAATGCATTGTCATATAATCTTCTGATAACACTTTCATCAAATTGCATCATTTGTTGATGCTTTTGGGTCTTTACTTTGACGCAAAACTGTTTTAGTGTTGTTGCTAGAGGCCTTTGGCAACTGCAGTATAACTCACTAGATAATATCTTAAGCGGCAGTGATACATGTGTATATCACGACTCAGTATTCATGTATGCAGCCATTTTAAACTACATACACCTGTTGTTAACCGATTACACCTGCGACTATTATACTAACCTACATCTGTTACAAAACGAGTTCAAAAAATGCGGAAAACTAATTGAGAAAAAAAGAAACGCCTATAGAGTCCGTGACCTGAAGCATTAAACGAAAAACAAATTAAGTATATAATATGTATGTAATCCATTAACCCACGTAAATAACCGTATATCGAAGGAAACGGAACGGCCTTGTTAGTCAGGCATTACTGGCCTTACATTGCGTTTAGAACGGTACATCAGATTTAATCCCATACGCTTACGACATTTACCAATACGTTTAGCATACAAAAACATTGAAGCAGACGGATCCAAGCCACGCTCACAATAGGAATATTATACAGGCCGTCGACAACGGTACCCTTTGTTCTGTCGTTTGCGATCGAACTATCACCTTGTCCCGGTAACTACGTCTTAAAGAGGATTTTGCTCAAATAGGTCACACGTCTTCGATATATTCTGTGCACGAGAAAAGGTGCGGTCAGTTCAGTGTTCACGATATTCTTGTTAGCATTTATCACATCAATCTGCCGTTTTTTATGCCTGCTGGTGATGACGAGAGCATTAACGTTCTTAATAGTCTATCACAAGATGGGCTAACGGGAAAGCCATCAATGTACGTTGTCAGTTAGGTTACTCACTTGATCATACAGAAAGATAGAACAGGTAAATTGAGTTTGCTATTGGAAAATTTTGTGACTAATACAATGTTTGTTATGATTAAAAACGTGAGATATTTATTCAATCAAATATAAATGGGTGTCACGAGGAGGTAAAGTTAAATAAAAAGTTCGCTATTCCAAATAATTTCATCCAATATCTATTCAGGACAGATAATATGCGATTGCTTGTTGATTGAACACAAAGCGTAGGTTTTCAGTATGTAACTGATCTCAGGTTTATGACTCAGCTGAGTTGGTACTTAATTTAATTAACTTTGAAACCACTTATGACTCACATGCGGATGTTTCATAAGTATAAAAGTCTTCTTACGCCTGAAAATGTTGCCTTTAATCTAGCATACATAAAGAACGATCGAATCCATAATCCATATTATGCTATGATCAGTGAAACGTTGCAATCAAAGGTAATTATGTGGAGAAAGGGAACTTGTTAGAATATTCTGCCGCAAAATGGGCATACATGGTAAGTAGGTTCCTACAGCGAAAGCGGTTGACCTTGTGTATTTATCTTCCAACCGGCTCCGAGCGATCGAAAAGGCTCTCCAAAATTATGCAGACTTTATGTCTAGAACATGATAAATTTCAGCAAATGTTTTCTTTTCGTACTCGATAATAATTTTACCATACATGCTACACGTTAGTTAACAAATATAAATATTGAAATCAAACTAACTCTTAAATTGTACAAAAAAGAACAGATTTTATTTGTGTGTATCTGAACTGTATTCAGAAGCCCAGAGCGTTTGTCCCTAACAAAGTTTCGCGGGAGTTCTGAAGATCTGGCCGGAATAAAAACTTTCTCCTACGAAATATTCTTACGGGATCTGGTAAATCTAACACTGTCCCGACTTAAATATTAACCAAGTTTTTCGTTTTAAATTGTGTACTATGACATGTTATGTAGGACGTAGGTAAGTGAAACTTATCCCATTGTTTATTATTTTAGGCGTCGTGAGGAAGCGAAGAACATTTTATCGCAGCAACTGAGTATGTATCGAGATCCTGTTTACGCTACCTGATAACCATAACATGAGCAAGAGCTTTAAATGTGTTAGTTTAGCCAGGGATGTTTGTTTGTAAACACATTACGTTTGATCGAATTAACACATTAACACGTCGGAAAACACTTAAGTTTCATTAGGGCATGATAAACTCATTAGTAGAAACGTAGTTGTTTTTAGCAATTTGGAATGTTTCTATCATGACAAGTTGTATTGTCTTCTTACCTCAGAATTTTGTATTTAAAGTAGCTCAAAGTAGGTTAATATGATAAACCTCTGAACAAAAGATTTTATATAACTGTGCATTCATATAGGTTTAACATAACAATGGAAAAGTAAAAACCAAACTTGAATAATAAAGTAAAGAAAGTTCTTTATTGTCCAACTTATTTAAATGTACAGCTGAAGTTTCGTTGCCAATAACAGCAGGTGTTACATTTTGCTATGGCATTGAACAGCTGAACACTTATAAGTATGTTATCCAGAATGATGAAAGAAGAATGTTGTAAGATTATGACAAGTATCCAATATAATGTAATCCGTAATCCAGATATTGAAACTGAGAACAAACCAGTTCCATAGTAGGTCAGAAAGTATCAAGACTAACAAGCTTGCACATCATAATTCACATATTTTTGCATGAAATAATAACGTTACATTACAGGCGGTTACTCATTGTTGACGGTGACTTTCATACTTATTACCTAACCTGTTATACAGTTACTTATTTTAATATTTATGCAAATATATTTAGGTGAGATACGCAGGTATGTAAATCCTTCATAATATGACCTGACAGACTGATTCATCGTGGCATTTTTCTGCAGCGATATGTAAAGTGCAGTTATTTGAATGCCTCATTATTTGATATTACTTACCTACTTCATAATGTCATGAAACTTGGAAAAAACAAACATTTTTTTTTTCGTAAAATTTGTTAGAAAGTATTTTACTATAGCAGCATAGGCAACTCTATTTAAAGTTATAAGACAATCTATTTCTCGTTATAATACAATCTACTTGAACTTTTATAACAAAATATTTACCTATTTCTTACTGACCATGCAACTAGGTGTCTACCTATTTAAAAACTCAAAATATAATATTTACATAAACATTACAGCAATCGATCATAAAGTTAATTTGTCTGTAATAGTACACCCACACTTAAAGAGAAAGTTCATTACAAAATATAACAAGACGCCGAGTAAGTAGGATGCTTTCGCTTTATCACATCGGATCAAGGAACATCACATGTTATTTTACTGGTCGATAGGCACGTGTAAAGATTTTTCTTTATTTTTATAAATGTTTTGTTGCCACTGATGGTTATATGATTATCCTATAAAGCTCTCCTTACCGCCTTTACACCACCAACTTTTTACCACTTCCAATTTGTGAATGAATTCAGTCTAACACAAGTGTTTCATTAAGAAAATGTACATTTATAAAATGTGCAAAGAATTGCAGACACTAAGTACCATTTCAAAACATTCCTTTGACAAATTATGGTTCCATGCAGTCAAAAGCTAAAGTTACATAGTAGAAATCTGCAGGCGAACTTTTTCACAAAGAACAAAATTGCACAGAAGTTTTATCGTCTTCGTAGCTTTTGTCTTAAGCTATTTTGTTCCGACAATAAGCTATGAAAAGATTTTGACTCCTTTTATCTCCTAAACAATAACGTAATGCAATTGGTTTTCCCTAATTTGTTTTGCTTGTCGTACTTCTTAAACATCACATCTTTTGTTTTCAGGGGACCGCCGATAGAAAATGATTTTGTTTATCACTTTCTGTTCATTGGTGGGCGTTTACTGGTCATATGTATTGTATAGCATTGAATAGGTGCTTATTGTGACAAGTGCGGGGTAAATGACCGTAAATTCTTATTCCATCACGCCTGTCCTCCTTCCTCAAAGCTTTGTATAACGTTCGGTCCAATAGATAATGGAAAAGCAACATCCATTTATATGAAAAAGATACGCTACGTATCAGTTATGGTCGTGCATATTATAGATGTTATTTAATATGTAACATGTTACGTTTATTGCAAAGTAAATAAACGATCAATCACTTTCAGATAGGAACGCCTAAGTGCCGATAAAGTAGCATGCTGATGCACTCCGGTGTTACGCTATCTACTCGATGACAGTATGTAATTTAAACTTTAGTTTTGTTAAGTAGGTATAAGGTTGATGTGATTTTATATAAAAATTTGCAAATAATTGCTTTAGGACAATCGGAACTGTTGATAAATACTTTCTCAATGCATAGTAGTACAGGTAAGTATTTTCATCATTGCATGTCCGCAAAAAGATAGTAGAGGCTTTATCTGTATAATAATGGCTTCATTTTGATAGTACCTATGTTTTAAGTATAACCTGTCGTGCTCAAGTGCGCGTAACTCTATAGCAGAGGGCCTGAAGGGGACGAGTCTAATGCATGTGGCTCTACCCGGCATGCATAATCGTGCCTGCAATGCCGTGGATTAAATTACGCCATTATTGCTACGGAACTACTACCTCGGGTGTCATATCTATGGACTGTTCATTCTGTTAAATTAAATCACATAAGCCGGTTCGTAAAATAGGAGCTTACAAGCAGAAATGAATCCTGAATAACGCTTCCTAGTAAAAAACCATGCAAAACATTCATTTGCAAACTTTTTTTGTCACACATACATATTTCACAGCTACAAACATACAACAAACTTCAACGTGTCATCTATTCTACTTGGTCATACATCAAGGAGAAAAACTAGTGGATAGAACAAAGTGTCACGGATGAGTCATACATGAATTTTATCATCTACCACATCTAAGGTGCTTACTTAGCCGAAGTCTTCTATGCAGCGAGATAGTGGCATTGATGATGACTCATTGGTTGTTGACCTTTTATTTAAGGCCTATTCATACAACTCGGAATAACGCACAGATAGTAAGACGGTAAATGGGTTACGTTTTTCATCTTCGTTGTTTCGACTTTCGAAGTAGAAGTAAATAAAATATTTGATATACGAAACGATGTGTGTTATGAACGATACAAAGGAATTCCCAGTAATATTAGTCAGCAGGGCATTCGATGAAAGCCTGTATTTATTACTTCGTGCATTCAAGTTTGAAAAGAACTTAAGATTTAGAAAATTAAGCATTTATTTCTTATAGCAAAGTTCAAACAGATATATAATTATATGTTTCTATTTGGAGTGTATTGGACCGTACATAATATTGATATTTCACTGCACAAACGTTCGAAACCGTGGTTGCGTAAATACGCCTCATCCCTACTTAACATTGCTTTACTGAAAGATTGCGTACGATTACGCGATAGAACTGATCCTAAATATATCTTCTTACGGGAAGGTAGAGATATTTTCGGGATTTTAGTTACGTAGGAATACATTTATGTATGAAATTCATACATGCTTCGTGCAAACATGTGGAAACATTTACTATATGGGCAGTACATTTATTCAGTATACCGGCCTTTCCCTTTGTGGGTTCTTTTTTCTCGGAACTCGCCGACTATCCGACAGTGATTAAGTGCCGATTCGTTTATTCAATTTGTACTCAGTTCTTGTTGGCTTAATGCCAAACGTTTTAAACTCGCACTCAAAATGGTATACTATACTGATATTACATAAATTAGCTGTTACTTCACATCAAACTTCTTGATTCCATTTGTTACGTTCAACGGCAAAGTGTCGAGATGTATAGAATTATTTGTCCTTAATAACACTGTCTGAGTCTGTATTTTTCTTCGTACAAGCAATTGTCCTAGAATTATTTCTCAATCGTCTAAGAGGTCTAAATGCAGTCTCTAAGCGCCCATGTCGTCAAAAAGACATCAGCATTCAATGTGCGTCATGACCCTCATAACACTTCTGAACAGTTGGTAATTCACCCGACGTATTTGAAGCCGCAATATCACAATAATTATAATTTGTCTTATCGTATGACTGTTTCAATAATATAATTTTAATGATTCGATGCGGTTAGGGTGTCATTAAACTTATTGACATGTTATGAAGCAATTTCCCAGATGGTACCATGTCACTGCTGTTTGCTATAACAAAATTATGAATGCGATCTCTGTTTAACATAGAGCAGAGTTCGGCTTGCTCATTTTGAATTTAGCTGAGTTTTAAGCGTAAATCTGTATTCAGATTATTTTAGATAGCTCGTCTGGCTGCTTGCAAATTGTGTTTTTGGTATTAGTTACCTACTTCAGAAACTGATCTAGAACGTCCTTTCGGTATCACCAACGAAATAGTTATATTTAAGAGTCAATTTACTTTCCTTAAAAGAACTCTTCGAGTAATTATTTCTTGTGGACAGTGTCTTTTAACATTATTTATGAATGTTAATAACCCGACTTTCCAATACTTTATATGTTTTTTATATGGATAGTTTCGTTATTATCCAAGCGCTTAGCGACCCAGTGACCTGTGAGCGTGTTCATAGAGCTACCACCTTTCTATCTCAGTTTGTTTAACTTGTTAGCGGAAACGTGTTCCGATATAACGGGCGGTCAACACTCGCGCAGGAAATTGGAAACTGGCTCTAGTATTTAATTTCATATCGGAAAATAAGCTAAAGATACCTATCCAGTCGCAGTTTGCAGTTCCATTCGATAAGGATATTGGCAGGGTATACATTATTCAAAATTGATAAGGACTGTTTAACTTTGCACCTCCATTCCGGAGTGGTCGTGCGTTCTGCGATAAGACATTCCCATAATTCTATTTGAATACAGATAGCCAAGTATTTATTATTAGACACAAGTGTTCGTTTCTATTCATAGAACATCAATGAAATAGAACTTCGTAATCAATAACAATTTTATACCGGTCATCAATTGCATAAAAGTAGTCTTGTATGATTATAGTGAAAACAAAATATGTACTTCCGCATAATGAAACTTGTTTGTCGATCAGTCGACCAACCGGTCAAGGTTTCCATTTGCAATGTTGTTGGTTGGAGAGATATCAATGTCGAACTTTCTCTAAACTCGTAATCCCAATTATGTTGTTAATTATGCTCAGTATGTTAATGTCCTGTTTGGAGTACAATAAATATAAACTGTGGATATGCAAAAAAACTAAATATGAAAATATGATGTAAAAAAATTATATCTTACCAATTATAGTTTATAATAAGGATAAAGTTGCAAGGTAAACAAGCAGGATAATATTTATAGATACTCTAGCACTTATCAAGGTATCTTTGTAGTTGTTTCATGGTGATTTTCATACAATTTACTTGATACATCGACGACATTTATTTCTCTGCTAGAAATTAAGGTGTCACAATATGTCTCTAAAGTAAAGAATGCAGCGCTAGTCTAGACAGTTTTAACAACCTATTTATGATGTGCCTAACATGGCGAATGGAGACCGAATGGAATTCTACTTTTATGTGTAGTCTCACCATTTCTGTGAAACGTAACTTACTAGAAAGCTCTAAAAAGTTGGCATTCCCAGAGTAATATATTGCTGTTGCATATAATACAGAATGACTGAAAATATCTAGTTAATATAGGTTATAACCAAACAACATTTAATTGTCTTTAAGATAATTACCAAAATCATCATCATGCATTATTAGTAAACGATTATGAATCGTAAATCGATTGATTACATTTTACAGTTACGCAGTAATTATTCGTTTGGGCAGTTAATTGTTTTATTTTAATACAGCTTGAAGTTTTGTTTGTATGGCAATTTGAATAGAAAGTCGGGACCCCGTTAAAATTAGTACTTCAAGGACGAAATCAAGGTTATATGAAATTGAGCAGTTCACAGGCAAAAATTAAAAGGCTTACCTATGATTTGTATAACTTGGACAGTAAATGATATTTATGGTTTAGTTTTGTTTTATTTACACTTTCACGGATTTTGGCTCCTATTTATTATGTATGTTTCGCGGGTAGGGAGTCCAGTCGAGTCTACGGATATGCATACCTCGTTAATTTAATGAAACAACAGGAAATCAAACCCCATAGGGAACAGGGGTTCACCTGGACAAGACGAGCAGACATCAAGCGTGTCGTCCGTTAAAACTACGAATTTCCGGCGGTTTATCGTAACAACTTCCTACAAATTTTGACTTTTAAGCTCATTTCTGACTACGCTGTAATATGTATAATAGCATATAGTACATAGCACAACAATATTACTTTACATACATTTATTTAGAACACGTTCACACTTAGCTTTAATATCATTCTAATATTAAAAAAGCTAATATTAAAAAAGGGCGTGTATGTTGGTTACTTTTTCAAGCTAAAAGGGCTGAACCGATTTTAATACATTTTTTCTTGGAGGAAGGAGACGCCCTGGGTTAAGACATAGGATAACTGAAAATTACATATAAATTTATAAAAGTGTATGACGAGCGATAATGTTAGGTTTTAGAATATTTACTACTATGTAAACATATTATAGCGTTGTCTGAAATGAGCTTTACGGGATAAGTTTTATCGCTTTGTTCTTTGGTTTCTCTTCGTTCAAGTTTGATGTCGAAACTGACACCGCGAATGATTTATAGTTTGCGCTACAGATTTAGAAATGATGGCTGACAAACGTGCAGTTTGTAACAGACATTTCGTAAAGCTTCGATGCAGCAGTTTATCTCGATATTTTGTAAAATCTTTGGATGGCTGAATTTGTTTGTGCCGAATGCTAGTCAGAATTAGTTCCTTAGTTTATGTTTCATCTGGATGGAAGGTTTGGTAAGCTGAACCATAGATATAATATATTTATTCATATCTGTGTTTCAATTCCATCACATACCTAGGTACAATAGTTCCTTGAACATATCTGCTTACTTCATACTAAACGATCCTCCTATTTAATCTAGTGGTTACCTAAATGGTAGGAAAATATGTATCCAGTAAACAAAGAGATTTAGTATAGTCATTAATAAAAAAATAGTTTAGATTTATACAGTTTTATAAGTACAGTGCGTATTATGCACAAATTAGCTCATATCAATAACCAAGTAGGTGTAGACGTAAAGAGCGCATAGCTACAAGATTTGCAATAACCTATGACGATATACATTCGTAATCAAATTGCAGAAATACCTACGTCGGCAATTGTTTTACAATGCGTGGGCTCGGCTTATACCTATCAGGGTAGGTACTATTCACGAAACGAAATTTTGTTTTTAACAAGGGGGCGTTCTCAAGGTCGTAGCCCGCCTACAATCCTGTTCATAATCATGTTTACCTGAATAATTTACGAACCTGTTAGATACTATACATATTGCAAAAATAAAATATTTTTACAGACCTTCCGCACAAACCAAGCAAATATGCGTAGAGATTATTATCGTTCAATTAATTTATTTACGATGAAAACAAATTAAGTTCCATTTTCAATAAAAGCGCTTATTTTAAGCGATACGTTGGTTCCTATTCTTCACTTACTTATCTCAATGATAAACAGCGTCTGATGTGTTTACGTTTTCATTTATTGTCGCGAATAAAAGGCAAATATTATGTATTTTAAAATACTTAGGTATTGGTTTTCAAGCACGAATAGTGTTTAGTGAAAGGTTCATGTAATGTTCAAGACTAAAATGATGATTTTTTGCAAATGGTTTCCTGGTTGCGGAAAAAATAGATTAATATTTTTCTTATCTTGACAACTGTTTCTTTAGCTGTGTTTGCCAGAAGTTGAAATAAATTGCTAGTAATTACCTCTTCCAATGCACTGATGGTTTGACGACATTGTGGCATGCGGGAAACGAACGTAGAAGTAGTAGGTGAACTGTAATCCTCTCGAGTTTCCTCAATGAATTCACCAATACCAATAAGACCCGGCATGGTGGCCAAAACACGAATCTCCACTAGTTCAAGTCCCAAACTTCACATTCGTCAATTATAAACAAATCACACAAAATTAAGGAATAGATCGCAAATCGAACACATTGTCACCTGCAAAACACTTCTGCGCAAATAAAAACAATATCGCATCTAAATTCTTAACACGTCAACTTACGAACCGCCCATTCTCAACAAAGGTGAATGAAGTTACTAAATTGATTGAAGAACGTAGATTTGCAGAATGATTTCATTCAATGGTGACCGATTGAAGTGAAGCAAAGGCTCAGTTAAAGTTTCTCTAGTTTACATACCCTGTTTCCGGTGCATTGGTGCACAATGTGCTCAAAAGACAAAGTATCTAAGCATACAAATAATTGCCGCTACAACCAGCGTTTGACAAAAGTAATGCTAAAGGCGTGCCTAATATGTTGTTTAATTGTAAATTTATTTTTAAAATTGTTCAACTCAAATACCAATAAAAGGTGATAAAGTATTATGAACCTAACTAACATTTTGTGGCATGGTCGATGTATGCTATAATACAAAAGGTCAAGGTTAAGATTTGAGGTTTTGAAGCAATAATTTGTGCTAGTTATTTATTTGTTAGTGCAAAACTCACTCGTACCTAAAATTTTTATAATAAAAGTTATATTATTTAAGTATCGGAACGTTAAGCGGAAGTCATACGTGTTGAAACCACTGTCTGTCAAAAGACTGAATGATTTTGGTTTTTGACCGATAAAAAAATCATAATGACGGAGCTGTCACGAGGTATGTATTCGTACGTTTGTTTTATAGTTTTTAGTAATTGTTTACCTTAGGTTCTTGTAGTATTTCGTGCTTTATTCAATCAGCAAAAACCACATGATTTCTATGTAGATATGCCAAGTCCCAGTCTATAGACAACTTTATTCATGCCACCTAAAATATCTACTCTAGTTCTTATTTTTGATGTTTTATTTATTTTGAGAATAGTATGTTATATTATCTGAATCTGATGTTTTACTGCCTGCAACTCTTACAAGTTCCAAAAACTACAAATATTCTACGTTAAAATTGTTGATTTAGGCCAATCATTTAGCGACACCTAAATTGTTACATTGCATACAAATACGAACTCTTTCATAAATCTCTGACCTTTATTTTTTAGAAATCGGAGAAATCTGGTCAAGATTGTTCGACCATCGTCCATTTCTGAATGGGGAAATAAAGTATATGCTAAAGGAATTTGAGGTACCATACTCCATAGTATTGATAACATTTGATTACAAATTTTCTGTGACCGTAATTTGTTGTATCATGCTTATTATTGACATAAAGAGCTAACCTCTTTATGTCAATAACATAAAATCTCTACTCCTGGATTATTTAACATAATTTAAAATATTTACCACTGAAAATGGTTCAATTACAGACACATACTATGCCCATCAGTTAAATTAGCAGCAGTGAATGATGATGATAATATACATCTATTTGAAAATTCTTCAAACTACATTTTCTCCTAACTAACCAAATCAAAATTGTATTTTTAGGAAAAGCGTGGAGATAGAGAAGTTGAGAATTTATTTGCTATACTTGAGAAATTGACTGAAATAAAGGACAGTCAAGTAGATAAAATTAAAAAGAGTGGGGAAACTGGTCTTCCTATTCTGAAGGAGAAGCTTGAACAAGCGTTGCAACTTAGTGACGAAGTTGAAAAGGATTATCAAGAAAACCATAAGGTAATTTTTGTTTATCATTTACAGACCTTTATGTGTACCATAACTGTCATATTAGAAATCGATGACCCACTGCTGGGTATTATCACCAAAAATAATATTTTATGTTTTCAGGTTTTTGAATTAAGACGCCAAGAACTCCGAGAAAAGAGACAAAAAGAATGGGACCAGTTTATTGATGATATGAACTTTAAATGCCAAAGAATTGACAACACATTTGAAGAGAAAGAAGAAGAATTAAGAGATTTATATGCTGATCTAAATCATAAACTGAACATCACTAACAAATAAACCATGGATTTAAAAGGCTCACTTCTTGATACAAACCTGAGAATCTTCCCAGCAAATAGTTTATTAGATTATATTAAAACATTACCTATTAATGCTGATGTACCTGTAAATATTGCAAGACTGGTAAATGAGGAAACATTTGAAGCCAAACATAAACTTGATCTAGATGAAAAAGTAAAAATTCCAGTGCATTTAAATAGCAAAGATATTGAGAATTTAAATAAAATAAAGGCAGTTGTCAAGATAGATGACAATGCTGATAATCTAGTTGAAGAAGAAAATGCAACTACGGAAAAAACAGAGGCTGAGAGTTCAAGCACCGAAAAAGATTCACAGAGTAAAAAATCTGAAAAAGATTCACAGAGTAAAGATTCAGAAAGTAAAGAATCTGAAAAAGATGATTCTAATGAACAAGCACTTGAAGAACTCAAAATTGAGGAAGAAGAAGAAGAGAATGATTTATACCTAAATACCTCTGACATAGATTGGCTTTATACCTACCTACAAAAACAAAGGAATAAAGGAGAAGAAAATGTTCCATATTTACATACTCTGTTAGAAGGGGCAGACATAAAGATACCTAAAAACCAGCGCATTAAAAGAAATCCTGTTCTTGAGGCTAGATGTGTTAAACTGAGAGCTCAGCAGGAAGCAAGGGAATATAGGAAAATGACGAAATCAGTTGATAATGTTAGATTGAGGTATCCGGAAGACAGCATTTCTTACCAAAGTGAGTATACAACAATGATTTGCAATATTGAGCATGGCTTATTTAAAACTAAAATGTGTTGTGAAATATGGTCAACATAATAGTTTATATGCCTAGTTAATAGTGTATTCGAATTGTATGACTCATTGTATTAGGGAAAGTATTATATTTTGCACACACAACACACTGTGAGCCGTGTGATATTTAAAAATATATTTTTTTTACCTTTTTATTTTATTTACATTAATCATGTTTTGTTTTTTCAGTGAAACAATTGAATCGTCAGTTGATTGCAATAGGACAGTTTCTCATCTCAATATTTGCTGGATTTCTCTTTGGATTTAGAGGAGTTGAATGGATGGTGGGCAACCTTGATTTCGGGTTCAGGCTATTACTCGGCGTAATGTGCGCGTTAGTAATCGCCCTCGCAGAAATCTACTTCCTGGCCAAAAAGTTGAATGAAGAACTAAGTATTCCTGAAACAGTTCAATTAGGTGGTCCAACTAAGTTTGCAGACGATAGATATCAATATAATGAATATCAACCAAAGGTCTCGAACAAAGCAATTGACAAGGAACATCAAGATTAATTTGTAATTAATATAAGTACAATACATTTGTCATTGAGTACATTAGTTTAAATTATGGAAATAGATGTTATAAACGTTTTATTTATTAATTAACTGTCCTTTATACCTAACTGAGCATAAAATATTTATAGGTAAAAGTATATTAGATATTTTATAGGCTCAGTGATTCATCAATGTTATTCATGTATCAAATGACGCGGCGTTATCGCCCTTTGCCTGTAAATATTGTACTCTCTTTTTTCATATACATTGTTAATACATAAATCTTATGAGTTTTCTTCTACCCCTTTCCTTGGAAGTAGTTATTCCATAAATAATCCCCTATAATCTACACAAAAAATATAAATAATTTGTAAGATATATAGTACCTAAATGTAAATTATAACTAGACTTCGGATATGTTCATATTCCATTTATAATTATGTATTCTTGGGTTTATGTGGGAGTTCAGCAACTTGAGTCAGCGTTTCTACCAGGCTCTGGATTGATCTAAATTAATTTGGTAGTAGGGAGGAGAGAAATCTTCCATGTTTCAGAAACAGTTTGAAATTTATTTTTAAACACGTATACCTATTTTTTTTTTTTTATAAAATAAAGTTTCTTCCTTCATAACATTGAGATCACTTTGTTCCTTGTGGTGAAGATATCGCGGCCAACTAAGATATACCTAACATACATGACCAGAAAAATGTCTCCTTTCTATGTTATGTTACGTCTAAGGTTGGAAAACTAGAGATTGTAATAAAATCGTTATTTTGCTTATAATATTCATAGTACCTAAGGTAAGATATATAGGGTATATTTCTGGGACACAAGGGCATAGTATACATTTTGATTTGATAAATAAAGCACGATGACATGTTAGATTCGACTTCGTGATTTGCAATAAATGTAACTGTAAACCGCAGATATTTCATCAGCCTCAATTTCTCGAATTTATTATTATTAAATTTTAGTTAATTTTATGCTTCTTTATATAAAGAAGTTCTTGCTGTACTTTAATTACCTAAATACCTACTAAGATAGAGGGTAGAGACCCATCCTATACTTGTTAACCCTAGTCTAGAGATCAGATAATATACTAGGGGCCCTAGAATATTATCTGATGTATTGTATCTCAGGTGGAATCAAGAATCAACTATTGATCGACGATCTTGAGGTACTTGACTCTATAACTCTATATTATAGGTACTAGGTTTTCTAGTACGAGTAAAAGGCTTATTAGACTTTACTTTAGTAACCTAAATCAGGATTCAGAAAAGGAACGAAATTAGAAGCTTCTAATCACACTGTTCTAAATATAGTTACTAAATCAAATCAAACACAATAAAGGCCGACGTTTTACTATTTACTATAAACAAAGTGGCTCCAGTGCTGTCCAAAAATAAAAAAAATTGGCCTCGCCGTGGCTGTGGCCGTTGGGTCCATCAAAATACAGAAAAGAAAGAGAGACGTGGGTCAAGGAATATTTATTACTGCGCGACAGGTTATCAAACATGAATATAATGAGTGTTTTAGAACCGGCAGACTTCAGAAATTATCTTCGAATGGATTCAAGATAGTTCGATATTTTACTAAATCTTGTGACACCATATATACTAAAACAAAATACTATTTTAAGAGACAGCATTAGTGCAAAACAAAGATTGGTAGTAACATTACGATTTCTTGCAACAGGGAATTCATACCAAGATTTGAAATACAGCTCTCTAATATCTCAACCCATGCTGTCAATAATTATCCCTGAAACCTGAAACAACACATTCACACGCGGAAAGCGCTGCACACCGACTGAAGCGACTAATCGCGATCGCACCTTCCTAAATTCGATTCTAATTAGGTTTCTAAATGATTTAGTGAATTAGTAGCCGTACTTTTTCCTAAATTTAGAAACCTACCTTCTTAAATGCGATTGCATTTGTCTGAATTTAGTAACTGACTCATTTAGACGACTGAATTTAGTAAAGTCAAATAAGGCCTTTAGTCAACTCAAGGCCTCGTTTTCAGTGCTAAAACGATTTCTCACCAAATATTTTTATAGTGTACCAAAACATTGTAAAAGAAACCTCTGAATGTTATGTTGTCTGAAGAGTTAGGTATCGTCGAAGGTACCTAAAATTATATTTTCAATATTAACTATCAAGTTTGGCCTTTCGTAGAAAAAAACGTTTATCACTACATAGTATAAAACAAAGTCGCTTCCCGCTGTCTGTCCCTATGTATGCTTATATCTTTAAAACTACGCAACGGATTTTGATGAGGTTTTTTTTAATAGATAGAGTGATTCAAGAGGAAGGTTTATATGTATAATACATGCATAATATAGTAGAGGAATACGGATAATCTTAGAGATTTCTAATGTAAGGTCGTAAATGAACCCATTTTTTGCGCTTTCATTGCAAACGCTGGCTGAACCCTATGAGATAGGTCAAAATAATGTACTACAGTATTGTGCAAGTTAAAAAGATCTACAAAAAAGTCCGCGATGGCATATGTCTATCTCTTGAGGATAACCCACAATAACCATTTTTATCGTTTATTTATTACTTATTTACGAAAAAGCGATTTTAAGCAATACCGTATTAAGCCTTATCCAATTAAGTACCTTTAATAAATTGTGCATGCAATATAGGTCAATATTGCCCTTTACAGCATGTAATTTAAATGAATGCTTTCGAAGATATTACACATTTAAAATGTAGGTACATAGCGGTTGCGGCGATACCGGCCGGAGGGCCGCGCAGGCGCCGGGGGTGTTGCGTATACCAAATAGTGCGTCCAAGGCTGTGCTTCGGCCTACAGAACTTTATGATGGTTTATGATATTTGGTACCAGCGTTGCACCCGAGCAAAGCCGGGGCGGGCCGCTAGTTTATTTTATAAAATATTGCGTCATAAAAGTTTCACACCTTACGTGTAATGGATTTTCAATCGCGTTCCAGGTCATTCGTTCATTTACCGACATAACGAGCATGATAAAAAAGCAAATATAATCTTTACCATACAGATACTGGCATACGAGACAGAGAAAGAAAATGTCAGTGATGCTATTAAATGCAGCCAGTGGTAAATGGATTGTCAAGAATGACTTTTTGATTTGACAGCCGTATTGCACAACAAATATTGTTTTTCTCAACTGTTCTATTTGATGAATCATAATATTTTGAAGCCTTTATAATACCGTACGCGGAGAATCATAAACATTCACTAACCAATTTTGTTCGAAGTGCGACGCATTACAGTGTTACTTTGTGTTCAGTTTATTATTCACTTTTAAATTCAAGGAGATATATTCATAGCAGGTAAGTTGGAAGACAAGTGAAATAAAATAGTTAAGTAGCTTTTGCGCAGTAGATGCATAAATGAACCTTAGCTTTTTGTCGTCACTAAAACTTAGCTTCAGTATTTACGTTTCTAAAATGGAAGGCAAACAAAATGGCCTCTACCTATTAGAAATATTTTATGATTAAAGTTGTATTCATTCAAATAATACCTAGTGAGTTTACTAAATGCTTAGACATGTTTTATTAAAGTTA
This sequence comes from Autographa gamma, assembly GCA_905146925.1. Lineage (NCBI taxonomy): Eukaryota > Metazoa > Arthropoda > Insecta > Lepidoptera > Noctuidae > Autographa > Autographa gamma. Next base: position 4,723,128 of record LR989850.1, read on the forward strand.
AAAAATAAATTTGCAATTTCGCATTGGTGCTAACATCAGTGTTTACTTCATTTTTAAAGTTTGTTTACATTTCCTACCAGTTGACCGGTTAAATATTAAGAATAAGCTTTTTAAATAATTCATTTCTCGTTGTATAAAGAGTTATTTCATCAGGGTTTTAAATATATATTTATTTTCTTCTGACTTAGGGTTCATGGCAAGAACTCTGTTTTTATAGAAATTAATAATAGGAAATTGTTATTGCATCATGTGATATTTAAGTACTATTCTTTTATTAAATTAGTAAATATTGAATATATTAGCATCATCAACTTCAATTTATGCTCTAAAAATAAAAAAAAATACATAATTAGGTAGGTATCTAAATAAATAAGTATATAAAATAAATAAATAATTTAAATGTGATATTTCAGCCATGGAAGACCAAGTACCATTCAAAGTGTTTACCTTCTGGAAGCAGAATGAGAAGCCAGAAGTCAGAAGATTTGGTGTGGAGAAGACAGTTGTGACTAGCTTCCATTACTTGAATGCTAAGCTTCAAGATGTGTATCCTGGTCTTAAGGCCAAGACTTATTCTGTAGCATGGAAAGGTATTTTCACTTATTAAAAACTTTTCATTAGTTCAGGACAGTATGATGACTTTTTAATGATTTGATGTTACTGGTGGCAGATAGGGTAAAATGCTGCAGCGAAATAGCATTTTCTCTGTTATTGAAATTTACTATTATCATAGTAAAACTTAAATACACTGCAACTTAAATTGAGTCAGTTTAGTTGGTTGTACTTGGTAAATACGTAGCCTTTACATTAACTGCACATATTCTTAGTGTCTTGAAATTTTTATTAAAAAAGTTCACAATAGTTTATGAGTAAATGGCAGTTGATTTCATGAAAATTACTCCTCAAGCAATATCAGAAAATTTGTCTATCTGCATCACAATGTTACCAATACAAATGTAGGTTATCAAAACTAGGGCAAATAAATAAGAACATATCTTCACTTATTCTGCGGACTAAAGTATAAAAATATCTAATTAACATTTCCTGCTTGTCACAATAGAATGGGCTCATTAATTCAATAAAATAAATTATGAGGGTCTCAAAAGAATGACTTTGCATAAAATGATGACAAAAAAAAAGAAAATCTATTTGTCTATACTCTTCTATTTATAAATTATAGTGATGTGACGACACTAAATAAATAGCCCAGTGTTGGGATTGTTTTTTTTTGTTATCCATGACTCACCTTGTTCTAGTAAAAACTATGTTGTTTGAGTTACAAGGTTTTTTTTGTTTGTAATTGAACATTGGTATTATTTAAACATTACCATGACCATTCAAGCTTTATTGCGCGACTATTTAAAGCATATTAGAGACGCATATGTGTTTCGTCATAGTTTAACTTAGAATTTAGATTTACAGGTATTTGAAGTTAAGTAGTAGCCAAAGTTTACAATTAGATTGTGATTTGTTATAGTGATTATAAGACAAGAAATATATTGTATTGTCAGGAGTATAAAACAGACTGTGACCCCTGAGTTGGTCTTTACAGGGTAGTCAGGAAATATCGACATCATCTAGATTAAGACGTGTGAAAGTGATGGATTTAGTCCTATCTACAAAATAAACAAAAATTTTGTCGTCAATTGTTGAGTACTACCACACTACAACTAACTTTTATTTTCTTTTATTTAGATGAGGATGGTGATGACGTAGTAGTCTCATCTGATGAAGAGGTGATGACCGCCTTGCAAGCCTTGAATGGTGATGTGATCAAGCTCTATGTGTACTGCAAAGGTGATGAAGTGAAGAATGAAGGATGTGACATTCTGTTTGCTGCTGTCTCTGGAAACGAGAATGGTATGTATTGTAGCTTGTTCAACAATCATTTGTATTGTTTGTATAACAATTAACTTTATAAACATGCAACTTAGTAGTACAAAGATATTAATATATAATTTATGAGACATACTTGTTAGATAGTTATGAAGTATTTATTTGGATTTGTCTTTGTAACTTTCAGTTATCAATGTTTTACTTTATCATCTACTATCATCACTTATATGTATATTTTATAGATTTCCCCTGATTTTAAAACAATTTCTTATACAATTATGGACTTCCCCTTTTAATTAACTGTTTACCATGTTTATAAGGGCTCTTGCGAAATATTGATCACACATAACTTTTGTACATTTTTTAAGTTATATATTTGTGCTTGTTAGACCCTAACCCTGACCCCTCGGCTGTACACTATGGCGTGATGTGCGACTCTTGCGACAGCATGATCGTCGGTTTCCGCTACAAGTGCACCTCTTGCGATGACTTCGACCTGTGCTCACGATGCGAGGCGGCCGGCCACCATCCGGAACATTGCATGGTGCGCGTGCCCACGCCTTCAATGCCAGTAAGTATCTGCTACTTTCAAATCGCCAAAACATGCGCATTTATTACCAATTGGCTTATAAACTTGAAAAATTTACAGCGCGCCATCATCCGTGCGGCTATTAAAAGGTCTCGTCATTTCTTAAAGACTGTCGCTTCTGCTATGGGTGAAGAGTGTCCGTACAAGAAGCACCGCTCGGAGAAGAGTGGCGAGAGACGTCACCGCGGGGCTCACCACGCCGGCCACTCCGGCCAGCACGCCGGCGAGCGCTCCGAGCACCCCGGCCACCGCGAACACCACCGCCGCCACCGCGTCAGCTGGCTCGACACCTTCTCCACATACATGAATGAGTTCGCCAACCTGGCTGGCGATATCAACCTTGATGATGGCAAACCGAAAGCCCCGGAAGCTAATGCACAAGAACCGGCTTCCGCAACTCAGGGGCAGAACCCTCAAGAAACCCAAGAGAAGGCCCAGACAAGCACTGAGTCTACCCAAGCCCCGAAGCAGCCTGAGCCAAGCACCTCTGCTTACGCTCAAACTCAGATCCCCGTCCTTCCAATTAACCTTGATCAAATTAAGGGTCTCCTTGAATTGTACTTGGGTGGGAATTTGAATGCCTTTATGCCTCAGCCACCTCAGGCCCCGGCCCCGGCCCCGACTCCTGCTCCTACACCAGCCGCCAATACCGCAGACAGTACTACTGCGGCTCCACAGTGGTATCCGGAGATGGGACAAGGTGACTCCAAGAAACAAGATGATGACGTCACTATGCATACAGCCACTTCGTCCGTTTCGAGCCTGACCAACACCAGGGATGCCTCTCCTGACAAGGCTGACGATTGGACTGTTATTAACAAAGAGAAGGGTAATTATCAAAACTCTTCTCTCTTAAAATTATTGACACTAATTATCAAAAATGCTGATTTCAATTTCATTTTTTTGTAGACATGATGGACGCAACCAGTGTTAACTCTGAGCCCGCTGCCCCGATTGGATTCAACCTGCCTGAAGAGTTCCAGGACCGCGTGAAGATCTCGGATGGTGCTATCTACCCAGCCCTGAACACTTCTACTGCAGGTAAATAACTTTTCAGCCTCATTCCTTGAATATTTCCATTACATATAAAAAAATATATGTTTTAGATACTGCATGTTTAAAATATGAGGATGTCCTCAAATTTACGATTAACAAACTGTCGAATTTGGAGGAAAATATATATATTCTAGTATTTTTAGATAAATACCGCTTCATTTAATTATCAATTATTCCTTTACCCCATCATTCATTATAAACTGACACATGCTGATCGTTTAGTGTTGAATCCCAAAGTGCCGGAAGTACCGACCGCGCAGGCGTCTGCCCCGCCCGCCCCGGCCCCGGTACCGAAGCCAGCTGCTCAGAAGCCAGCGGCAACTACTGCTCAGCAACAACCCAGGCAACGCCACCCAAGTGAGTATTGTACCCCAGATACTGTAGATTTACACTCCAATGCATTCAAGTACATGCACATAAAATATTAGAGTATTTTTCTAAGACCGTCTGTCTGTGACATTGGATCTCTAAAGACTTGACTAGACCCATTATAATGCGGTTGTTTGTTATGACTATCTTATTTCTTTAAAGTTAACATTTCAATTAAAAACTATAACAAAACTCATATCTTTGAAATACTTAACTAGTACTGTAGCTTTTAGATACAATTTACGAAAACTTCAGACATATTATGTCTGCAAGTAGTAAAAAAATACTTATTTTGACTGATATGTAAATACAAACGACAACTCAAATTAGTCAATAAAATTATCGAAATTAAAGGTATTATAAATATTATGATTGAGTCACCAAAAAAAGTACCTTTGTTTTAAATTCTGATAATACTTACCTTGCTAATCTGAGCTGAGTAACCGATTTCGTGCGATACAGGAAAGATAATATTGTAATATTGCTTGTTATCACGTTCGTTCTTTTTAATAACAAAACCGTACTGTATTATACTGATGGACATTATCTTGATGTAGGTACATGTACTTAGGACATATGACATATGGTACAGTACGATGCAAACTTAATGGCGGCTCTGAACACGAGGCGAGTCGCTGCGCAGTAACAAACTTATGCGCCAGCGGGGGTGCGGGGCGAGGTACTGCGCAGCGTGTAGCTAACTTCAGAGCCGCCATTAAGTTTGAATCCAACTATACCTACTGTCTGAATACAGTAAAATTCTTTATACAAATATAGTATAAAGTAGTCTTTGTTAGTATTATTTAAAATGAAGCTGTTTAATTTTACCCCTAAAAATTTAGCCATTTTTCACCGGTGTTTGTAGAACAGTTATTCCATAAAAACTCGCAACACGTCTCATATTACCACCTCTATACCACTCTTTTAACCTTAGCTAACGAAACAGTCATAAAATGTATTTTCTTTTCACAGAACCACATATCGACGCAGCAATCCAGCAGATGCTGTCAATGGGTTTCACCAATGAGGGTGGCTGGTTGACCCAGCTCTTAGAGAGCAAGGATGGCAACATCGCGGCCGTATTAGACCTCCTTACTCCTGTCAACCCCAGGAAGTAAGGCCATAAGGGCCACGGGCCCACATTGAGGCCATAGGCTGTATTATGTACTTTCTCTTGACTTTTTAATTTACTTATACTTATTAGGATATAGATTATTACCATTATAGGTATCAAAATTAATACTGTTCTACAGGTATCTATTTGTAGGCAAATAACTGTTTTAGTTTTAGAAGGAGATTTAATGTCTTCTTTAGATGTTTGCGCCTAATATGTATGGTATAAGGTTTCTAGATTACGCTAACAATAACACAGCATTATAGTCTTTATTACTCTATCCATTTAGGGATATTATCTTGCCTCATATTAAAGTATCCTATCCGATTAAATTATTACAATAAGATACACAACAATATTATTATACACTGCTTCAATATGGCTATAATGTTTACATTCCTTGAAAACGTATTTATTACATCCAGTGTGACAGTGTTGTATTTACCTTAATAATATAAATTTATATTTATAATAAATTAATTATATATTATGTATCCATGAGGATAGCAAAAAGAATGTGATATTTGGTTATGACTGAATTGATAGATTATATTTAGTGACATTATGTAGTAGAAACTAGTTCTATATGATTACATGATTATTGTATTAGCATAGTAAATTGTATGGTTATATTAATAAAGGATTTAAAGGGACAATTGTTTTTGAATTATAAATAAGACATTTAAGTATAAATTTTACTTTAAAAATCCGTATGAATATTTCTTTATTTTAACATTTTCTTGCCTCTCTCGTAATAAGGCTTCGCCTAATGATTTGTCGAGGAGTTTCGCTGCAACACTGTGAACAATAAAAAATAATTATATTAAATAAGTTTATTTTATTTACCCAGTAAGCTGAATACGCGTTGCGCCGTCCCCTATAGTTGGGAACAGGGTAGAGAGAAGACCAAGTAAGAAAAGACGAAAAAATCTCTTAAACATAATTATTTGGGTGCAGGGCTTGACAGTAGAATGTTGATGCATGTTTTTCTAACAAAATTTATTAGAAAAACAGGTCACACAACCCACAAACGACGTAATTTGATTATGAAGATTAACAGCGTAATTTCTGCGATTGTTACTCTGCTTTTGGTAGCCAAACAAACCAATTTAAGAACCTATTACCTGACGAGGGTAGTTTACAAATTCTTATACCAATAAAATCATTCGCCAATATGACAGGTTCAATCAACGTTAACGTAATAGCCTAAAAAAAGGCACATTTAATCATATGTAAAATTTCAGCTGCCATGTATTTGATGAATTAAAAAAATGCATTCAAATCTTCATTTAGATCATAAATAAAAAAGTAATACAGAAACCACTTACATTCCTTGATTGATAGCATCTTTTAGGGTCTTAGGGGCGACACTGCCGGGCCCACTCATATCTATAGTCGTGAACTTGCCGCCAGTGTCTGGCGATGAGTTCTCCTGATCACAGTAGCAGCTGGAGTTACCCGTGATGCCTACTATCACAGATATAACACTGCAGCTCTCTTCCTCAGCTGATGGGTCTACCACGCATTTGTCGCCGATTTTACATAATGTTACCTGGAAAAGCGGAAACAATTTATTTTTTTAACACGGATTTTAGTCTAATATAACAAATGCAAGATTTTTTATATTATATTTGTCTGTCATGCTTTTATGGTTAAACTATGGTAAGCTTAAACCTTAAGTAAGTACAAATGCATTTTTTCCATGACCTACTTTGAGTGCAACGGCTAGTTATACAATTAATACAAGCCAGTAAACAAGCTTTGTTCCAAACACTATGATGAATTTTAAGATTTGCCTAGTGTAATTCATAACATTTTCCAATAAGCAAATGAAATAAACTGTGTTATAAAGAAATTAACTGTGCCTCTAAAATGACAAATGTATGCCATTGCAAATTGTTATGAAATCTTGAAAGATGATCCGTAAAAAAATGTTGAGTCTATTGTAAATAACACATTTAAATACTTTACCAGTAACGGAGCAGAGCCGACATCCAACAGTTTGCTATCATAAGGGTCATCAGACAGCTGTAAGTCTACATTGCCTCCATCCATGAGTGCTGCCTTCACAAACGGTATCCTTGTGTTGAAAAGAGCAGCTTTTACAGCTAATGATACTGCGTCACAAAGGTTACCTCCACATTCTAATATCTGAAATCAAGAAAAACAAATTATATTAGTAAAAATATTACATGTTCTTATAGGAATAATTAAGTAAAGAATGGTCAAATTCATACTCAAACAAAATGTAATTATTATGTCTCATACATGACTACAGTTTATGAAATTTTATAAAGTGGTAATCCCACATAATTTCTATAATTAATATGGGTTACATTGTATAAGTCTGTTCTATTTCATATTATTTATGTCTATTGATAATGTTATTAAATAAAAAAAAATTACAGACTAGCACAGTTGCATAGATAATCTTATTACATTTATTATATACTAGCTGTGTCCTGCGGTTTCACCCGCGTGAATGTCAATTCATACACTATCTTTATAAAGTATAGCCTATGTGTTATTCCGATGTATAAGCTACATTACTGTAAAGTTTCATTAAAATCCATTCAGTAGTTTTGCGTGAAAGAGTCAAACATCCACACATTCATTCTCACAAACTTTCACATTTATAATATTAGGAAGGATTACTTACCAATATATCAACATAAAGCTTCCAACACTGTTTGTTCTCAAATATACACAGCTGCTTCAGGTTGAAGGCCTGTGACGAGTGGTATGCTCTCTGCATCAGGTTGGAGATGCCTATGGCTAGCTGCTCACCGCCTCGCCCTTCAAACTCAGGTGTTGCGTTGGCTGAACTGTAATAATAGGAAGAGAAAATGTTCAAATATTATATTAGTTTAATATAAGTTTCTTGTGTTTATGAGTTATAGTTAAGTTTGTTTATAATTTTATTTTTAAGAAAATGTGTCCAAATCATGAGGGTAATGTTTAAGGCGCTACCCCGAGCAAATGACTTTGAGCGTTTGACCTCTAAACCCCCCTCTTTGCCCCTCTACATATACATCGCTACTTTCTATGAAAATACAACGCCATCTGTTTGATATACCGACGTATTAAGTAGTAAAAATAGTAGACTTATGAATTTATAGACAAAAATATAATCAATCATGTTCGCAAGATTAAAAAAAAAGATAAGAGAAATATATTTTATTTGTATCTAAAATTATAACTCAAGTAAGTGAATCATTTAATGATGTAAAGTTATTTAGTCAGAAAGGTATTGAATGTCTTTTTACAAAAATCTTTTTTCAACCAACTTCGAAAATAGGAGGAGATTTTCAATGCGGATGTTTTTTTTTTACGTTTGAGTATTTCTCGAAGTTCGGGATTTCTCAAAGACGGCTGGACCGATTTCAAAAATTATTTTTTTAACCATTTATTCAGTGTGATTCTAACAAGGGACGTATACAGAGCAAAGGCGGGCGGCGAGACTTTTGAAAATTCGGTTTTTGAAGAAAGTATTGCTGTCTCAATACGGCATGATTTGTGAATGTGTGAAAGTTGACAGTGTGTGAGTGTAAAGCGCGCTCGCATGGAGTAGTACTTAAGAAATACTCTACGCACATAATAAAGGGCAATGGCGAAATAATTGTTGATATAATTCTTATGCGTGATATACAAACGTCTTAATTACAGATTTACATGAAATATAGCGTCTAAGTCCATGAAAAAAAATACATTAAATTGGAAATACAATTGATTGAATTGTACTTTGAGTGTTGCCATATGAACGTTAAATCTAAACTAAGTCATACGAATATCTTTGGCTAGTAAACTATGTATAAAAGCTTGCTTTTAGAATATATTGAAGATTTATGAACCTGAATAGTCTAAGGACATATTATTATTATTTCTACCCAACATCACCGACATTAATAAATGACATCAAAATACTGTTACGAAAACTTCAATGTAGCATGGCAACAACAACGGATACAATCAATGTGAAATTTTGCGTCATGCCAGTGACATTGTCTTGCACGTCACTTTGCTTGTGCTCACCAAAATCTTTGTTTGCGCATTTGTTATTTCTATTATTTTGCTTTTTGACTTGGACTGCTTATGGACTTTCGAGATTTCTACCTGTGCTAGCCAAAGGACTCCGATTACCCACCACTTACGACGAAATTTCGCTGTGATGTTTGACTCCGATTTTAAATTAAATTGGATTTTATTACGTGAAAAAGAACGAGAGAGAGAAGAAAGTCTTTTAAAGCCTCTTTGCACCTGCTGGTTTCCTGGATAATATCGTGAAAAGGAAGGATGAAAAATAAATTCATTTGAATTAATGCTGTTTCTTTTTTCATACATGCTTTTGATCATCTATTTTATAGACTATTTTTGTGCACTAAACAATATAACAAGAAAGCCTATAAGAAAACAAGGATTATTAAAAAAAACTCTGATTATAATTCTTTACAAGTATTATCAAAGCTATAGGCCAGGGAAAACCTAGATAATTATATCTCTAGAAACAAGTATAAAACAACCGCATTAAATCTTTTGAATAGTATATTTCACAAGGTTTACTTTTTCAGAATCAAAGACTTTTTCAACATATTTCCTATGAATTTCTGTCATATAAATGCAAGGTCGGGCAAAAGTAATTAATTGCTTACGAGAGCCCATTAATTTCACTCATAAATAACTGAATTTAATAAAAACAAAGAACGATTCTATCAATTGTATTTCCAATTTTATATATTTTTTTCATAGACTTAGACGCTATTTAAATAAAACTTCAAAAAAGTAACATATTATTTCATGTAAAGTAATTAAGACATTTGTAGACGCATAAGAATTATTTCGTCCTTTTGATAGTTGGACATATTTAAACAAATATAAATATGTGATGAAATAAAACTACTAAAAAAAAAATCCGTAAAAAGTAGTTTTATTTCAATGTCAGATTAAAAAAAAAACATAAAACATAAATAAAGCTCGCCCCCTATTACTTACATGGGACCTAAACATATCGGCGAATTGTGGGTGTACATTGGTACACCTCTGCCTAACCCTTCGGGGATACCGGCGTGATGATATGTTATGTAAAACATAAATATGTATTCCATGCTATTTGAATTTTATCACCAGTGCCGTGTGTAAAACTACATAGGGCTATCAATGACTTTTTGACAGTTGTCATAATATTAAATTGTAAATGACATTTCAAATAAAAAACCGACGTGCTCTCACGTCGAGAGCCTACGGCTGACTGCTGAATCGCCGCCGCGACTGTGTTTATGTTGTGAAATTGACCATTTTTAGGAATAATTTGAATTATAAAATATATGTTTGGTCTTTTTGAAAAACAAAGCAGATGAAAATGTTAAGAATTAAATCCTCTATCAGTTGGTATAAGTTACATTAATAAAATACGTATACATCGTGAGCCTATCCAAGGAATAAATTTTGATAGACCATTTTTAAAATGAGTACTACTAAATATTCGCTGCATTAAAAAGAAAAAGCTCTGTTGAAATTAAAGACAACATATTAAATAATGATTTGGTATAACAGTGAATTTGATATATGTTTTAAATATCGAGTTTATAGCTTAACAAAACTCCGCTTTTGCGCATTTTGCTCGGGGGAGCGCCTTAATTATGAATATAAGAAGTATAACTAATATTTATAGTATCAACTTAAGCAATAAAGAGAGTATGGGCAGAGGAGGAACTCACGTGGGAGCTTCCTGATAGCTTTTAATAATACTATTTTGGTTGTGCCTTAGGCAGGCAGCTTAGTTAACACACTTTAATTACAAGTAATACTTACTTTTTAAGTAAAAATATACTTTTTAATGGTTATAGATCCCTGCTAGATATTCTGGCATTTACTTACCAATCAACAAAGAATTCAATTTTGCCTAGATCAGGATTTTCAGGTGTTGGTGTGTCTATTTCAGTTTTAACTCCGACAAGGATGTCTGTGTTAGCAAGACGAAGCCTCGCCGATCCGCTGGCATGGCTCACTACATCTGTCTCAAGCTCCATCGGCCGGTAATCAATATTCGATCTTCCATCGGAGCGATAGTCCTCCTATAAATACAATTTAAGATGTTATAATAAAAGATAAATAAATAAAATATGTATGTATATGTACAACTGTATAGTCGCAAATACATAGATTAAAGTAAGAAAACAAGTGTAATTAAATAAAACTCGACCGTATTATTTTAGGTTATGTTAGCACTTACTTGTACGCCGTGGACGATAAATACTTTTTCTGTAGGACTAAGTAAAAGACCTGCCATTTGGCTGGCCGTGTACTTCAATATATAGAGTTATAAGCTATTCAAAATTTAGATAAATTAGAAATTTTATTTGTTTTGGTAAGTGCAACCTCTCCCTCAAATTTTGTTTGACAAATTTAAAACTGTCAGTGTCAAACACATGTCGAGAATGAATGAACGAATAATTTTGAATGGGTACGAAAAAATATAGATAAGAAATATATATTTTGATAGGAAACCTTGAACAAAATCCAATCGATTTAGAAACATATCTTTTCAGTTAATTTAATTTAGTTCTACAACAATTAATTATTTAAGGTGTGCTTGGCAATTTCAGTAAAACTCTTTAACTATAAATGGTTGGGTATTTTGTAACAACTACATTATGTATATTATAGTCTACATAAGGAGATTTTATGAATTCTCGTGGACTCTCTACTAAAAGCGGAAATGCCGTTGCCATTAGATTTAATGGCTTTCTCCTTGGGGAGCAAACAGGCACAAATATGTTATCTAGACCATAATCATCGGGAACAGCGAGTTGTGAAATTAAAGCTTTTACTCAGTTTAAAGTTATTAGTCGGTTATCTAAGCTTTGCATGGTGCTTTACCTTGTCCTCAATCACCAGCTTTTGAGAAGTGTTTGATTGTGTTTTTCATTTATTTTCATTATTATCATCTTCTCTTATTTTGTAATCCTACTACTGGGGTTAGGCCTCTCATTTAACCGTCTCCAAAAGTCCGATCTTTGAATATTGTAAAAATACTTCAAGGTTTTAGAACATAATTTGATTAACTCTAGGTAGGCATCTAGATTTCTAAAGGAAAAGACAAAAATACTGACTTACCCATGCACATGTATAGTAGTATAGTTTAGCATAGCATTGTTTGGAACCGTTAAAATACAAATGTAATAGTAGCAGGTTCGAGTCCCGCCTGAGGTTTGAATGCTGTCTACTATTTGTATTATACTAAAAATATGAAATGTTTTCGTTTTTGTCTTATGTATTATGGATGCAATTAAATTAAGGAGTAGCCTTAATTAGCCCACGAATATCTTTTTCTGTACCATGGGAAATTGCTTAAAATACTTGTAAAAATAATATTTAGGTAGCCACCTAATAAATTATTAAAAATCTGTTTATAACATTAAGTAGTTTTATTTCCTTTATTCCCGCTACTGTGGAAAACTAATTTTCAACAATGGGTAGGTGCTGCCTAGCCTGCCTAAGTAAAGATAATGGGGTAAAATATACATCCAGATTTTCTCGGACCATACCTACTAATTTCCATAGTAAGTGGAGGAAGCATTCACGATGTCCAACCTACGCATTTTAAGTGCAAGTAGTCAGTTCCCGATTTGCTCCTAGCTACCGTTGGGGGGCGATCTCGCAACATCCTCTTTTAAATTGCGAGTTATCGTAATTGTTTCATTGTAACAGATTGAGCTTACGTCTCGGCGGACTCATGCATTTGAATGTTGGGTGCCTTTAACGCTACGCACATTGATATGATACGAGCTATTAATTTCAACAAATATACTTGCTCAGCCAAAATTTAAAGGACACTTTGGAAAAGTTCGGAAGTGCCTTATATTCAGTTCCATGTGATTTAATATACCGAAATCGTTTTTCGAGCTAGCATAATGGGGGAAATGCAAGGTGATGTTGCGGAATTGACTCATCTGATGCAGAGGTTTTCCTGGGTGGACTATGTGGTGTTCGTGTTTATGTTGGCTATAAGTGCCGTCGTAGGAGTGTACTGGGGTTTCTTCAAGAAGCAAACAACTCAGGCTGATTACCTCCTCGGAGGGAGGAATATGCAAGTTCTTCCTGTTTCTATGTCCCTGGTAGCAAGGTAAGGGTTGTACATTGGATTAATTCTGTTCCGAACGAGTGGCTTATTTATTTAAATAGCAATTGAGTATAAGTAATATTTTTAGAAAAATAATCCCAGACTGTTTCACAACTGCCAGCTGTAGTAAATGGTGTACCCTACACTGTTTACAGTAAGAGATTTTTTAAATCAGACAGCGAGTAAAAGCTCTGATTATCACTGTAGACAAGTTTTGCGAAATTTAACTTTTAATTAAGCCTTTCACACAAATCTTCCTATCTCCTTGTACGTTAAATAATATTATGTTAATGCCTATTTGTTTTTATCCAGTTTCGTCTCAGGTATAACTCTGTTAGGATCACCAACGGAGGTTTACATGCACGGGACCCAGTATGCGTTTATAATAGGAGCCATATTTTTAATGTCCATCATAATGACACAGGTTTATTTACCTGTGTTCCATGAACTCAAGATTACTTCGAATTATGAGGTAAGGAAAGATTGTATAGTACAGAATTTTAACAAAGACCAAATATAAATGTAAGTAGTACCTACTTTAAATCTTATTTATTTATGACGGTCGTTCTTGCTAATGAACTCTTAGAAGCTAAAATTATATCGATACCAAATAACACGTATTTACCAGTGAAGTACGAGTATAAACTCTTATAACTTCAATGTTCCTATGTCAATAAATCTTTGCCTAATTGTGATTCATTTGTTTCCAGTACTTATCTATTAGGTTCGACAATAAAGTGCGACTGTTTGGATCGATTTTATTCGCATTTACTTTGGTAAGTATTATAGCTTTGAACTTACAATTAAGACGTATAAATTGTAGCTTTAAACCTTAAATGATGACGTGTAATTTAAACCAACAATATTTACCCATTTCAGATAGGCTGGCTTCCAATAGTAATTTACGTTCCAGCTTTGGCATTTAATCAAGGTAATATGACATTATTTTTATAATAATTCGGTTAATATACTATTATTTCAAGCTCAAAATTGTACGTTTTAAGATTGGTAGGTTTTCTTGCAAATTATTGAATTCTGTGAAACTTTTGGTCAGTCACTAGTGCTAAAGCTTATAGGAGTATCACAGGGAACAATCTTAGGACCTTAAATTTTGGAAAAACGTCTCCGACTTCGTACCTGTTGTGTGTCCTGTAATTATGTTATCTTTTCTATTTCTAGTTACGGGTGTGAATATACATGTCATCACTCCAATAGTGTGTTTGGTTTGCATTTTCTACACCAGTGCTGTAAGTGTCCACAGTATTTGCTTAAATTATTTGGCTAAATTGGGAGTAATAAAGAAATTGCTTTTATAAATGGAGAATTTATCACCTAGGGTGGATTACAAGCGGTTGTTTGGACGGACGTGATCCAAATTACGGCAATGTTTGGCGCTATGGCCTTGGTTGCAATAAAAGGGACCATTGACGTGGGCGGCATAGGTGTTGTTTTCCAGAGGAATATGGATAGCGAAAGGATTGAAATGCCGAAGTAAGTAGACCAAGGACTTACTTAAATTAGTTCTATGTTATTGATCCTGTTTTTGTTTACAAAATTTTGGTCAATGTCAAATCTTACAAGCGGTATGCTAGTGATAAGCTAGGAGTAAACCCCTTAACTGATATAAGTCTTTTGACATTTAATGGATATTTACAAATTAACAGTATCAATGAATTCTCAAAGACTCCTTGAACTATTTTCCTACAATTGTATATTGAGTATGATATCCAAATTGACTCATGAATACAAGTATGACATATCTATGTAACTACCATTTCAGTTTACCTCTCTTACGAGGTATCGTAACTGCATTCTTCCGTGAATCTTTATAGCGTAATTTACTGTGATTGCTTTGTGTACTAGACATCAACCCACAACGACTCTGTTCTGATTTATGGATATAGTTTATCTAGTAATTTGAACCTCTTTATATCTACCTACTAGTTATTATTGAGAAGGCTAATTATCTTAACATGTAGTAGACAACCATTATTAATTTTATCTCATTACTCATAGTCATTTAGATTTCTATTTATGAGACATTCCGATAAACCTTCAATTTGTTTTCTTAATTTCCTTTTTTTTATCTCCTTCAGTTGGGATCCAAATCCTCTGACAAGACATACGATATGGAGTTTGATAATTGGAGGAACAATCTACTGGCTCCAAGCCAATGCTGTCAATCAGACGATGGTTCAAAGATACCTCTCATTGCCTACATTGAAAGGCGCTCAATGGTAAGTCTAATAAAGTGATCTATTTCTACGTCAGTTTACTTGGTTCGAGAGATAGACAGCTACTTTGCTTTTGGTTAAGAGGAATAACTCTCTGCTAAGTTATTATTTTATTCACATTTTCCGATGTATTTTTGATGTCTCTAGTATCTACTACCTGTACATAATTCTGGAACAGAGATCTGTCAAATAACATTTCTTTTTTTGGTTTTCAGGGCAGTATTCTTGTTTTGCATCGGCATATCGGCCCTGTATTGCTTCTGTTTATACTGCGGGCTGTTGATTTACGCAAGATTCCATGACTGTGATCCTTTACAAACTAAGGTGAGTATTCTCAACCTACCCTTCAAACTATTTAATATGTTCCTAATAGTATTAAGTGATTTGGAAAATTGGAATTATTAGTAGTTAAGTTTATATAGTATACTTTAATGTAAATAAATGTCTACTCTATCGTATTGGGATTAGATTCCTGTAAAGGTAGTTGTAAGTGTTTTTAAATAAATAAATAAATAAATAAATTTATTTGGGGCACTATGTTCTCTGCTTCCACTTTACTGTACTAGCTGTCATACAGTCACTCACTGATTTTTCTTTCATATTTTCTTTCACGCAATCAATCCAAACATACATACTGAGAAAAGAAATAAATATACAAAAAAAAACTCTTGCAGAAGTTGTAAAATCCTATTAATTGCTATCATAGCATCATATTTAAGTGCCATATGACAGAAGATTAAAAAAGACAAACCTTTGATATCCTACAATTGAAGGGTACCAACTGTTATCAGTTACTCCACTAGCTTAAATCTCAATGTCAGAGAGCAGAGATGCGCTGGTGGCCTACTAACACCAATCGGTGACTTCCTGCAATTGACTTCCACGAAGTACCAGGATTGAGAAGCGATTCAAGTACTAGGTGTTCATTGCTATGCATATCTAGAGTCTGTAATTGATTGCTAAGGTTATCTGCAACCTTAGCAGTAATTGAACCCTGAGAAGTTCTGTGTTTGTTTTGATACAACATGAACAATATCCTAAAGAAGCTTCTTGTTTACGATGTTGTTGAGAATTAATAGAAAGTAATTTTTTAATATTAATTTTGAAACCGTTGATGAATATGAACCATAGGTACTTTGTGTACCGGAATTTTGAAGTAGATAGGTGGTAGGCATTTATCGAACAGTACCTAAAGAAGCTGTTACATTTCTGTTTTAAAATAAAACTCATCTTAATCTGGGTTTCAGCTAGCAAAAGCGAAAGACCAGCTGCTTCCACTCCTGGTGATGGATGTGCTTGGTGAGATTCCCGGTCTACCAGGTGTCTTTGTCGCCGGAATATTCAGTGCAGCGCTAAGGTATGCATTGACTTAAATAATTGAATACACATCGAATTATCCTTTAGGTACATTAACTAATTTAAACGGTTGGATTTAGTTGTCTTGTGTGTTTTTTAGACCCCTGACTTTGTCTCCTCTTTTGTTGTCTTTTTTTCCTCTTTGTCCTTTATTTATTAATCTGATTTCAAGCATTTTAACAAAGTTTTTGGTTTCATTTTCAGTTCATTATCAACAAGTTTGAACTCAATGTCGGCCGTGGTGCTAGAAGACTTCTATAAGCCTTTCTTTGGCAAGCAGCTAACGGACAGACAGAGCAGCTGGCTAATGAGAGGGGTCGTCATACTGTTGGGCACTATTTGTGTAGGTAAATAATTTCAATTTTTTTTTAATAATTTCTCTATCTTTTTTCCCATTCAATCCGTCTGGATATGATAAAAAAATACTATGTTATTTGTTGGCTTGCGAGTTCTCTATGTATTCACTATTACTTAAAGATAAGAGAATTTTCCACTCATATTCCTTTAATCAACAATCTCTGATAAATAAAATTTGCTACAAAAAATTCGCCATAAGTCATGTTAAGTCCACCCAATCTGACTTGAATCCTAAAAGATTACCTATTAAAACATCTACTGAAAAATATTCCAGGTTTAGTGTTCGTAGTCGAGAAGATGGGGACGATCCTGCAGCTGACGATGACGCTAGAGTCTATGACCATGGGCCCACAGCTCGGAGTGTTCACCATGGGAATACTCATGCCGTGGGTAGATGCTACGGTTAGTAACTGAAATATCAATTAGATGTTAGTAGTAAATAACTAAGCCGACTCCAGAAAATATTGGGAAAAGGTTAGGTATAAGGAAGTCATCAAGAAGATTACAAAATAAGGAGGTCTTAAGAGGCTCTAACTAAAAGTATTTAAAAAACAGAAGTATTATGATAACATATTATTATAAACTTCCTTAAATGTAAAAATAATAAAGTCTTATAGTTACCATGTTGTTGTATTTTCCTAAATAAATGTTTGCCGATGTTTTCGTAAATTATGAAACAGTTATATGACGAATCAATAAAAATCTACAAAAATGTCGTATAAGAGTCCATGGCCAGTTCAAATAAAATTTTCTACTGGCTTTTTATAATTACATTTAATTTTAATCACCAGGGAGCATTGGTGGGTGGTGTCAGTGGCGTCGCCATAATGTCGTGGTGGTGTCTGACGTCACAGCTGGCCATAGCTCGCGGACAAATCTCACACCCTCACAAGTCACTCTCCACAGAGGGATGCACGTACAACTTCACTATCGCCGACCATATCATTGAGGCTCCTGTGTTCAGGTATATTTTCGTATTATAACGTTATCGAAGCCAATATTGTTCAATCCCCCCATGTTAATGGAACAATTGTGGTTTGTAAACTTAATACGGTGCCACTATCTGGTCAAAATATATTTAAGACTTTAAAAGCTTTCGGCAGCGTTGTAGTGGCGGTAAAAGGTAGCTTATACGTTCTTTTTGTGGTTTAAGCTTACGCAATACCAAAATTAACTTAAAATACGTCAAGTCATTTTAACCGTCATAGCGACACAAAGGAACAGAATTATTTTCTTTGCACTATAGGACATGTATTTCATGTAGCTACTTGAATTAAAAATAGTCAATATAACTCATGCCTCATGTATTTTTTTTCACAACTTCTTACAATGACTAATTACAACTCTTTCTCCAGTGACGAGGTAAACCCAGTCCTCCGCGTATCCTACATGTGGTACACGCTAGCTGGCGCGATGGTCAGCATCTGCGTCGGCGCGGTAGTCTCGCGCATCAATCGCGCGCGCGGGACCCCGCACCTGCCCCCCGCACCGCGGCTGCTGGCCCCGCAGCTTAGGAAGCTGTATAAGGAACCCCCGCATCCAACGGATGAACCGTATATAAGAGCTTATGGACAGAAGGTAAAAGATAGCATTTGAAAAAAATAATACTTGTTAATAAATTGCTCCGAAACCAAAGTAAGTAGCTAAAGCTCTTGTGTATAGATATAGTATAGAATTCAGAAACAATGAAAGTATCACGAACACCCCGACCCGAGGTAAATAAGAAAAGTTGGTTTCTTCATTGACCCGTGCGGGGATCGAACCCGTAACCTGTACGGCACTCGACCACGGAGGTCGCCATATTATAGGGAGGCCTTTGCCCTGCAGTTAAATTGGCTTGGCTACAGGCCTACTTATCTATATGGAGCTAATGAAAGTAGTAAAAACCATCAACTTATTTATTGTTTCACTCATTTTGTTACTCATTTATTCCTCTGATTTATTGTTACAGGAAACCTGCCAAACGAATTCTACCTCAATTAACATGAAACCTATAACGGAGAGTGAAGAAATCGGCTGATTCTGTAGTTTTCGATTATTTTAATAAATCATTTCAAGATCTAAGTGTGTTTTACTGTATCTTTACAATTCTAGTTGCTCCAATTATATCAGCGAATCGATTAACCTTAATATTAAAAGATATCTCTCTCTTAAAAATATATATAAAAATAAATCCCTCAAAGGTTTTATTGACCAACTTGATTTTTATCTTTTCCCTAGTGAAATCCTTGTCTGTTTGCCATGTGCATGTGCCTATTAAAACAATAAAATAACATAGATATATATAGATATGTTTAAAGTACAGAATTATTTGATTGGCTTCGGTTATCAGTAAATCAGACAAGAATATAGCAACAGTATCCTTTGAAGGTCTATTTCAGAGTAGCGAAGGAAATGGTCAATTGGTACAAAAATAGCCAGCGAACCATCAAGGAAAATAGCCCGACGACAATTGTAAAATTGCTTTTGTATTCATTTACACTTTGACACGAGATGTGTTATAACAAGTCTGGATATAAAAAATATTTATAATGAACAAACTGAATTGTACGCATAAAATTATTGTATAGAAAAAAAGTGTTACGAAAAGATTAGTTTTGTCATTTGAAGACTGAAAAAAGTAGAAGTTTTACAAAATGTTTGATGAAAAATTACATGTTTCGGCAGTCAGAAAATCGTTGCAACATTTTGCTTGGTTTGATTATATATTGTTTGTTTTTATGTTAACAATATGTGGTGGTATTGGTGTTTATTTTGGTTTCGTCAAGAAACAGAGTTCCACTCAAGATTATTTGATGGGTGGAAGGAACATGAAGGTACTGCCTGTTTGTTTCTCGTTAGTTGCAAGGTAATTTTTATTTTATATTTATACTTTTGAGACATTTATTTGCAATTTTCTTTCGGATGCACCTTCTTTTAATTTGATAGCCGGCAAGTTTTATCGTAGTCGTTGTGTGGTTTCGTCGTCAAAATAAAGAAGGCAAACAGACATACAAACAGAGTCACTTATTTAAATATTAAGTTCAATTGGATTATATTGAACTTCGGATGTATACATACAAACACTACATTGATATTTCATTTATTTATTAGCTACACAATTTACTTGTGAGTACTTAAGAAGCCTATTTTACGTGACCGCCACAGCTTTTAAAGTTATGCTTTTGTTTATCAGTTTTATTTCAGGCATATCATTGCTAGGAACGCCAACAGAGTTGTATATTTATGGGACCTCCTACGTGTTTGCCTTAGTCGGGGCTTTAATGATGTCAATAATAGTTTCCTTTACATTTCTTCCCATATTACACCAACTCAATCTCACCTCTGCCTATGAGGTAAGGAAGTATACAGCTTTAAGAAAAATGTACATACCTCATTGCTTTAAAGTTTATGATATTATTTATAACTTCATACAAAACATCTTTATTTCAGTATTTGGAGCTTCGATACGACAAGCGGCTAAGAGTGTTTGGTTCCGTCATATTTACCGTTTATTTAGTAAGTTAATTCTATAATTTGTAATCCATCAAAGTAAACATAATTAATTTCAAGAAAAATAACGTATTACGTACTATCTAAAATGCATTTCCTCAATGAAAATTTAATTTGTATCGTATACTAAGTATACCTACTATTTATATTATTGTACAACTCAAATCATATTTCTATCTTTGTATTTTAGATGGCGTGGTTACCCATCGTTGTATACGTACCAGCTTTAGCTTTCAATCAAGGTAATTTAATCTTTATTTGCTCTAAATACAACAATTTTTTAATTACATATAATCCTTGTTTCAGTGACGGGTATAAATATTCACATTGTGACACCAATAGTTTGTTTCGTTTGTATATTTTACACTTCATTGGTAAGTAACGTTTCTATTAACTTATTGCCTAATTTATAAAGATGACTTTTGAGTGTGCTTTAAGTCTCATGTTGTCCCTGTCACTTAAAGGTGTATAGTAATGATAGAGAACGTTTTCGAATTCTGATTGCATTTGAATGTTCAAGGGCAAGAAATTTGCGAAAAGTTATTATTTTATATATGGATCTAATTTTATCTGATTAAATAAATAAATTAAATTAAATAATTATTTTAGTTGATTTTGTTATGTTTCCAGGGTGGTTTAAAAGCAGTTGTGTGGACTGATGTCATTCAAACAATAGTGATGATTGGTGCGATGTTATTGGTCATTATCAAAGGGACGATAAACGTCGGCGGTTTCAAAGAAGTTATTCAGAGAAACTGGAACACGGGACGACTTGAATTCCCACCGTAATACACGATTTCAAGCTTTTTTAAACGCAAAATTAAATTAATATTATTTGTGAATTAAAAAATAACGTATCTTCTATTCAAATTATTCTAGTAGACCAGCTTATTTATAAACAATTTTATAACATTAGTGCATGCATGTGATTGACAGTCAAATTGTCTCTATATTTTGTAATTAAATCTTATTTAATATACCCTTTTTCTTATCTAGTTTCAGTTTGGACCTAACAGAAAGACATTCAGTGTGGTCGGTTTCAATTGGCTCAACATTTTACTGGATTGGCAACATTGCTGTGAATCAATCTATGATGCAAAGGTTCCTTTCGTTACCGGAATTGAAATCATCCAAAAGGTAACAATATGTTAGGTGCAATTTATTAGTAGATTAATGTATAAGCCCATAAATTTCCGAGGACTAAGACTGCAAAAGAGGAGGTTCTTAATTAGACAGTATAATTTTTTGGATGTTAGGCGATAAAGAGAATTGATTTTATGTCATATGTTAGATAGGCGGTAAAGAGAATTATTTAAAAAAAAAATAATTTTATCGATAGGGTTTAACACTGAGGTCCCGCATAAGTTTAATTAAAGTCGGTGCCTTTTATATTCACGTGTAATCAATTATGTCACTAAATTTTATTTAGTCTTAAAAATCATTACCAAACTTTTCTCATTTCAGGACTCTCTGGGGTTTTCTTTGCGGCGTAATTTTCATAGTCTTCATATGTGGGTACAGCGGACTAGTCGCGTTCGCTCGGTATCACGATTGTGACCCATTAGACTCCAGGCTGGCGTTGGCTAAGGACCAGCTGCTGCCGCTGCTAGTGATGGACGTGCTCGGCGACTGGCACGGCATGCCCGGGATATTTGTAGCTGGTGTGTTTAGTGCTGCTCTTAGGTGAGTCGAGATACGCCAGAGGTAGAATTGAGGCGAATTGATAATTTACTTTAAAATGATTCATTTTTTAAAAAACATTTTGGCCGAATATTTTAACGGAATTAACAATTTAAGTTCAAGCTCATTTAAATGTTAACCTGTGGTCTTGCATGGGGGATAGTTTTTGTCTTGATTTGCCGTTTAGTTACTTTACTCCATACGAGTATTACTTACTTTTGCCAATGTAACTAAGTGGCGACTGTTAATATGTTTCTGTTGAGAGATAAGTCTCCTTTTATGTATACAGAAGAGTAACTAAGTTATGTATTTCAGTTCCCTATCGACTGGTTTAAATTCAATGGCCGCTGTTGTACTCGAAGATTTCTGGAAGCCATTTTTCAAGGAGCTGTCGCATAGACAAACACAAATATTGGTTCGAGCTGTGGTTGTAGTACTTGGTGTAATTTGTGTTGGTAAGATTATATTTACTTACAATCTCATTTACGTACAGACTTCAGACGTTACTTATGTCGCCCATTTTTTTAGTAACTAACTTTCCTTTATCATCATCATCACTTTTCCCAATGATTTGAGGTCGGATGCGTATTCAGCTTCCATTCATCTCTTCTACTCCTCATATAATCATTCACTCAACATACTTTACCTTTACTAATTTACCTTCAATGTTTTTTTTGTTTTCGTATATTTTCTTCATTTGTTTTCTTTTGTTCTTCAGGTTTAGTGTATGTAGTGGAAATGCTGGGTTCGGTTCTACAGCTAACAATGAGTCTCTCATCAGCGTCAATGGGACCTTTGTCTGGTGTGTTCCTCATGGGAATATTTCTGCCATTTATTGATTCTACGGTTAGTAAACTATCTAATTAAAATATGAAATATTGATCCAATATGATTTATATATGACTGAATCTAAAGGGAAATCTTGATTAATGGTCTATTTACGACGATAAAAATCTTGTACATGGTAAGAAAATCTCTGCGTGCTTGCGACGCGTAAGAAATTTCGTGGGCACCCTATAGACAAATTGTTCTACTTATTTAGTGTTTTTTCAATAATATAATTCACGGGAATAACCTTTTGACCCAATTAGTTTTAAAGGTAATATATATATATTTTCAATGTTTTAGAGTGCTTTAACTGGAGGCATCATTGGACTGACATCAGCTTGGTGGATCGCTGCACAATCGCAACTGGCTCAAGCTAAGGGGGTCTTGCAATTCGATGAAAAGCCAAGATTTACTCATAACTGTACTTATGTATTTGATCAAATAGTGAGAAATGCAGTTGATGCAGAAAGGTAATGTGTTCTTTTGTATTACTTATTGGAATCTAAAATTGTAGGCCATTCTAATCATGTGTTATGTTTTGAATTATAATGGGCACTTTGTACTGTACCTTAGTTAAATGTTTATTTTTTCTTGTTTTAAATTATTTACTGTTTCATTTATCAGTTCTGTTTACCTGATTTTTTCTTTACCTCATTAAAATGGTAAATTAATTTCATTTTTATGATTCTTCACTTGATACGAGTATATTTAAACCAGTTATTAAGTACTATTACTAGAGGCTCTATTATATTAGTATTGTTCGTTGTTACAGCGAGGTGCCTTATTTATATCGGATCTCCTACTTATGGTTCACTGGGTTTGGATGTATGGTGACTA
Organism: Autographa gamma; assembly: GCA_905146925.1. Classification (NCBI taxonomy): domain Eukaryota; kingdom Metazoa; phylum Arthropoda; class Insecta; order Lepidoptera; family Noctuidae; genus Autographa; species Autographa gamma. The sequence continues at coordinate 4,746,995 of LR989850.1, forward strand.
TCAGCATCGCATGCATCGTGAGTTTGAGGAAATCAGTCAAAGTTCATCACGATCATCGCCTGTTTGCTCCCTTCATAAGAAGATGGTTGGAGAAAGAGAAGGTACGAATGTTCTTACTGTTAAAATTACATGAGAAGACCAGAATACTTTAAAAAAAAAAATTTGAGAGACACCCTATTGGCTCGAGATTGGTAGATAGATAGACCACATGAGCAAATTAGATTAATCACGAATCCCCTGACTTACCTAATAAGATAAAATACTTGCAAAATTAATTTGTTCATAAAACCGATTGAATGTTAGGTATATCAGGTGCACGTGTACTACAGAGTAAAATATATATTATTATGAATCACCATGTATTATTGAGCTTGGTAGCAACTATTAGAGAAGCGATAACACCTTTGTGACAAACACGCAGATTTCGAATGTCCTAATAATGATTTACATTGCGTTATCACGACATAAAAAACAAAACTAAATGGCAATTACACAATTGCCAATAATGTTAATTACATTTGCCCTGATTATAATGATTAATTACTATTGCGTCAAGTATACGCGTATTCATTTAATCCTATAATCTCCTTATGGTTTGATAGTAGTAAGCGCGATTAAGACTTTGAATGTTTTCTTTGATTGTATTAAATAATTTTGAATTATCTTGTGGTTGACCACACCTTAAGTTTAAAATATTCAAATTAGACTAGAATTCTCTCTCCATTAATACTTTTGTGTCTCTTCGGAGGGTAGCCTGGTGATCTGTAACTCAGGTTTTACCTATCACAGACACCAGTCTCTATTTAAGAACCTAATTACTAACTGTAAAATATTATGTGATGATGAGAAAATAAACATTTTTATTATATTATTATTATTTTTACCTTGGTGGCAACAAATAATGACCTTTAATTCATGAAAAGTAGGGGTCATTGTTTTAAGTGCAATCTCTAAAAAATAGGTGACATGTTATTGATTGTATGTAGGTACTTTATCTAAGAATGTATGTACTTTTGACATTTAGAGGTTAATGGAATCATATCGATATCATATTTTACAAGTTTTTTTTTTTTAATAAACAGTGGGACTGTACTACCTCTATTTTAATACATATTGTTTGTTACAGATTAACGAAGTGTATTTGAAGAATTTGAAATGAAACATCAATAATAATATGTTCTGATACAATTATTTCTAAAAGAGTGGAATTAGGAATAGCAAGAAAGAGGTCTAAAATAGGACGATTTTACAACTCATGGAACGTGTTCATAGCAAAATAAATTATAAAAACATTCTAACCAATCATTGTACCTAATGTGTTTCTTCTTAGTGATACTTATCTTCATTTTATAAATCCTTATTTTCCTGTAGGTGTTCTTCATTTGTCTTTATTATGTTGAAGCAGATATGTCATCATAATCGTCATAGTCATTATAGAAATAAATATCTAACTGATGACCTATCAAGGTAAGTAAATAATACACACAAAAATTCCGGTCATTCTTTTATTTACATTTATGATTAAAATAATTTAATTTAGAAAAATATAAATCTTTTAACTGGGTTCTGTTTAGTAAGGGTAGTTTCTGCCAGTGTTGACTCTGTAGATACCAGCACTGAAAAATAAAATTTAAATAAAGTGAAATGCTTAAAAGATTATGTTAAATTACATCCATGTGAAGTCAATAAATAAGATAAAGCACCTAAAGTGCAATTCAAGCCTTTGACTTTGATAAATAAAATGATTAGCGACATAATGCAATTTAGGATAATAATTAAGGTTTCCTTACCGGGACTTGTTCAAGTCACTGTTGCCCATATGGTTGAGGGTGCCAGTACACCTGTCACGGGTAGCCTCCCTAAGATCCGCGCACTGGTTAGCCCTAAGATGGTTGTGCTTGACGGTACTGGCCATGTACTCGTAAGCGCGACTGTGGGAGCAGCTGTTGATGAGGCAACCGGGCATGTTGCTGCCACCGTTGGGGTAGAAGTCGGCGTCACCACAGGGATCGTTGAAGCCGAGGAGGGTAGTGTCGGTGTGGATGACTTCGACGTAACGGCCGTCGGAGCGCACGATGCGGTTGCGGTCGGAACTCCATAGAGGACCAGCGGGGTCCAAAGCTGTAAAAAGCAATACGTCGATTAACCCACAATCACGTTATCACAAAATCGACCAAGGGGAATTACACCTGACTTATAGTTTTCTTGCAGAAAGGTATCGCTTGCGAAATGTTATGAACATATTTATGGGAAAGACTGTTGAATGTATGACAAAATATTTAAAGAACAGATAGAAGTTTGATAATAATAGTGACTTGACAGGAGACCACTAAAACCAAAATATATACCTGTGATCCTTCGGACACGGGAACCGGTTTCCCTACCAGCGTTACCAACCAAGTGACCACCAAGACTGAAGCCGACTAAGTGTACTCTGTCGTATGACATTCCTTGTCCAGCAAGCCAGTTGACGAATCGTCCGAGACCTCTTCCAACGTCAGCAGTACCAGCCTTAGCTGTGTTATAAGATCTGTTGGCGAGTTCGCTCCAGTCGAGAACAATGACGTTGACGTCAGCATTTTGAAGGAAAGCTGTAATAAATTATTTACGCTTTAGTCAGTTTTTGATAAGGGTTGTCCGAAGTTTTTTAACCATTCTTGTAAAAACAGATCATTTATAATCTGAAGCAAATTTAAAAGAATTGGATTACTTGAAAAGTACCTATTATAATATGTAATCCAATCACAGTTCTCGATAATTACGAGATTTGACAGCTGAAAATAGATTTTTGTTACCAGCCTTAGATAAAACCACTTATAGATTAAATGTCTTACCTTGAACGAGAAGATTGTTCATCGTGTTTCTACCGTTACCATTCCATCCATGAGCGAGGAATACGGTGACCCTTGAGAAGTTGAAGTTTGAGTTCCTTACGGAATTTGCGTCTCCATTTCTCAAGACTTGGAACGATGAAGGGTTAGATCTGTGATTAATATGGTTTCAAGGATTAAGTAAGGGTCGTTAGACAGTTATGCTCCATGCAAAAATATGTAAAAAAAAGAGTAAATTACCTAGTATAAAGCCAGTATGCATTGTTGTTGGGATTTCTCATGTATTCTTCAATAAATTCTAAGTCCGCTGGTTCTTCGGCATCCACGAGGTGAAGCTGGTCGTCGCCATCTCCGGAGAAAAGGAAAAATCTGTCGCCTTCCTTGTACCCTTGGATCGGGTCCTTGATTACGCTTGCAGCAGTAACTGGAAAGAAATTATAACAATTTTAATGGCGGTAATTAAACTGTGATACAATTGGATAATGAAACGCTTTCGGTTGAAAGGTGTGGAAAATCTAAAAACGATAACATTAAAGCTCTGTTCAAAAACTGTTCAGCTGTAATAAAGCTGTTAATTATTGCGTTCCTCTGCAATATAATGTCAGCCAAATAACATGCCAGTTACAAAACGAATAATTGATACTGTAAACAATGTTCAGAGGACGTAATGCTCGAAAAACCAAATTCCATAGTTTGTTGGTGGGTTTTGACAGCAAAGGCGCCAGTGGCTCCAACCGGTGACCACATTAACAGTAGTCCTATTTATATCCAAGTGATAACTACCTGCTATAACGATGGACAACAGCAACACACACTTCATGATGAAGAGTCACTATCTACACGAAATTCTTATGCAGTTACCGTATTTATATAAGGATGGTTTGAAAAGAATTCAATGGAATATAATCTGAAATAATAACAGATAACTATGGGATTAATTGTGATTATTTGATGTGCGTGAATTTTTTATCGGTAATCATGACTATATTTAAGCATGTTTTTCTCTGTCTTTTTACCCGACTGCAGAAGGAGGATTATGTTTTTTGATATTTTTTGGTACACTCTGTAGACTAAACAGCTTGAAACAATATCTTTGCTTGAGATGTGTCGGTAGTGACTCAGGATGTTATTATATGAATTCAATTATTAGCGCCAACTTTTTCTTTAAATGCTTTCGAGTGGTTCTCAACATATTTATACTGACACATATATATATTTATACTTAACAACAGGGCATTTATAAATTGTTTACCAAAATCTGCATAGTATGTTTAAATGTAGTTTGGAATGAGAAATTCTGAAATTTATGCAAATTTATAAATATTAAAAAGCCTGAATGCCTTGCAAAATCACTCACGTTTCTAAGTAGAGAGTAGGGGTTTTTATGACATTATATTATTTTGCTACTGCCATGTTACCTGAGTCACCTAATGTTTCAACAATTAATATATCTAATGTGAGCATAGATTTGGATGTGTTATTGAAATTACTATCTATTCTATGTAGTAAAGTAGTATATGTAATATGGTAAACAAATTACTCACGCACCTACGTCCTGGGGTTTTCAGTGTTAAGATTATCGTATTTGATATAAAGGTAAACACTTTTTTGTGACGTAAACAACATACAAAAAATCTATGTGAAAATTCCGTTCCATTGTGAAAAACAAACAACGGAACACCGATACTTCTATTATATTAGAATATAGACTGACGTCATCCTTTCGACACTGACAAGCTTCCTTAGTTTAGTTTTTAGCTGATTAAAGACCTGCTTCAGCTAAGCACGACGACTTGTTTCGGTCATTTTAATTGGGTTTGCTTGTATTGAGATAGATTAACTTAGTGATGTAGTAAATGATAGGCCCTGGTAGCACTATCTTGGTACATCATAGCTGGTTTTATGGAAAACACTAATACATTTTTAAACTAAAACTCGACTGCAAGTTTAATCAATAAACGCGGCCCACTGCTGGGCATAGGTCTTTCCTAAATTGTACCACATTAAAATGTAACTGTATCTTTGCCACCCCTCTCCTCAATTCGATCTTTCCTTCTATTACCTTCTATAAGTGATTGTCATGACGTATTAGACCCAGTAATATTTCCTCTTTTAACACCTATGTATTATATCTCGTAGCAGTTGAATTTTAACTTTTATTCTTTACAGAATCATTTTACTCCAACATTTTCATTACAGTCAGTTTTTAATCAAGATAAGAAGTGTAAATATTTATTTTCAATATCTGCTAAAATCAAATCTTATGACGTATTTGGTGAAAAACTACGCAAATTATTATTTTCGCAGTGCAAAAATGATACAGTCAACTGTCACTGATTAAAATTGTCGCAACAGATAATTTTAATTGATTATATTCTAGGTGTGTTACAAAATAATTAAATGCTTCGTGAAAAGCAATTGAATGAATAATTGTGAAATAGCTTTTTTCAAGCGTTTTGTAGTTACTTTACCAAATGAACCTTTATTTGGCACATATAAATTACTTAAGAATTAAGTACTTATGATGGCTGTCTTAGGCGCAGACCAGACAGAAGAGACGTAAGACGTAGACGGGGCGCGGACATATTTTGTCTCTACCGCGTCCCTTTCATACAAAATGTATAGAAGCGTCGCGACGCAAAACATACAGAAGAGACGGGGCGCGGGCGCAACGTTTTAATACATTTTGGAAAGAGACAAATGTCCGCTCCCCGTCTGCGTCTTACGTCTCTTCTGTCTGGCCTGCGCCTTATATCTATATACTAAATAAAGGCTAGTTCTATGAGTTAGGGTTTATAAAATAAAATTGTGTTATACATGTAAATAGCATTTATTAAAATATAAAGATTACATAATTGATGACAATTTTAAATAAATGGTGGGCCTTGTCTCTTGGGATTAAGAAGATGGTTTTTATTTAGTATGGATAATTTCTGCCGGTGTTCACTCTGAAGATTCCAGATCTGAAACAGAAAAAGATAAACCAAATAAGCAACCTGTTATTGAGAAAAAGTAATAGTCGTAATATAGACAGATTACAAGCAAGAAAGTGATGATTAATGACCCAAAACCATAAGGTAAGGGACTTATTAATAACTTCAATGCTATGAGAACACAACAATCGGTTTATTTCATTTAGTTTAGGTATTTACCTGAACTTGTTGATATCGCTGTTGCCCATGGGGAAGAGGTCACCACTGCACCTGTTGCGAGTGGCGTCCCTAAGCGAACCGCATTCATTGGCCAGAAGGTGGTCATATTTGACAGTGCTGGCCAGGTACTCGTAAGCACGGCCGTGAGAACAATTGTTCGTCCAACAACCAGGCATCCCAGAACCACCGTTGGGGTAGAAGTCGGCGTCACCGCAGGGATCGGAGAAACCAAGGAGGCCAGTGTTCGTGTGGATAATCTCTACGTATTGACCATCAGTGCTCACGATACGGTTCCTGTCTGAACCCCATAGAGGTCCAGCGGGGTCCAAAGCTGATAATAAAAAATAAGTTAATTTCCGTATAATTAAAAACCTAACTTTATTGAGAATTTTTGTTTTAAAACTTTTTAGTTACCTGTAATTCTCTTGACTAAGCTAGAGGTTTCCCTGCCAGCGTTTCCAACTAAATGGCCTCCAAGACTGAAGCCTACTAAGTGTACTTTTTCGTATGAGTATCCCAATGCGACGATCCAGTTCACGAACTGACCAAGACCTCGGCCAACAGCGGCAGTTCCGCTTCTCGCGGTAGTATATGACCTGTTGGCGAGTTGGCTCCAGTCGAGAACAATGACGTTGACGTCACCATTTTGAAGAAAAGCTAAAAAGAGTAAAACAGTTTATTCAACATATTCTTCTAGATATCCATATGTTGCTGAAAATCAGTTCAAAAGTTTACCATCAACTAGTATTCTGTTCATCGTGTTTCCACCATGTCCGTTCCAGCCGTGAGCCAAAAATACGGTCACTTTAGAGAAATCGAAGTTGGAATTCAGCAGGACGCTGACGTCACCGAACTTCAATTCTTGGGCTGTAGTCGGGTTATTCCTGAAATTAAACAACACTGTATTTAAAAAAAATATAATTCCATGTTCTTTGAGTATTTCATGATAAATGGTATCGTATTTGTTGTTATCAGTAGAATCATTGAACTGCGTTAATCGAGTCTGCCCTTGACCAAGACGAATGTAGTGCGATCAAATTGTATAGTGCAATCTGAGCATAAGAAACTACATCCCCATAATGTTAATGATTCAATTCTTGTCTAAATCCATTAAATATTCTTCTATTTACCAAAAACAGAAGAACATATGCGAAAGTAACAGAATTGTGTAGTTAGTATTTTAATAAGTCAAATCAAATTACCTGGTGTAAAGTAGGTATCCATTGTTATCAGGATTCCTGGTGTATCTCTCAATGAACTCGAAGTCTGCTGGTTCTTCAGCATCCACTAGATGTACAGTATCGTCTCCATCTCCCGGGAAATAAAAGTACCTGTCGCCATCCTTGTAACCCGAAACTGGGTCTTTAATTACGCTCGCAGCAGAAGCTGTAACAAGGTTAAGAGTATTATTAAATAAATTTAGGGAAATGTTGTATTAGGAATTTCACACCGAAACTGAACAAAATCTTGATATTAGCACGAATTTTGATGGTTCTTGTTTTATGTTCTCATCACTTTTATATTTATTTTATTGACCTTATAATGGTTTATTTAAAAAGTACTATTTTTTCACAACTTACCTGCTATAACGAGGGATAACAATACAAAGCATTTCATTATGCTCAAGAGTGGCACTATCTACTTCAATTAACTATAACGTCCCTGTATTTATTTGATTCAGTGTTTTTATGATATATATCTTGATTATTTGTTATCGTGTATCGAACTAGTTACTAGTACAAATTGCTTCCGAATGGAATAGTTAAAATCTTAATTCCTTTTTATCGAAGTATGATAAGAATCAAATCGTCGAATTGTGTTGTTCTATCGTGAAAAACACGTAAAATTGATAAAGAAATATTTGTTTGTCTACGTACTTGTAGTTCTTAATAATAATAATAGACGGTAACCTTCACACAAAAGGTGGCGCCAGAATGTATTACTCATTGGAAGATAAACTAACAGAAATTACAATAACCAAGATTTGACAGTACTAAAAATAATGAAAGACCTTGCACCTATAAATCGGGAAAGAAATTCGTAAGGCTTTTCATTAGTAGACAGATTGACCTATTTCTTAAACAAAAGGCCTGAATAAATAAAAAAGAATTTAGCCACATAATGTAAAATATTCGTAGAAAAAATAACTTAAATTTTGACGTCCTTTGTGGTCGAGTGGTACGCATTGGTTTTCAAGGTATCTGAAGTCCCGGCTTCCATCCCCGGACGGGTCAACGTAGCAGCCAACTTTTCTAAATTGCCTTTCTACATTGTTGTATATGTTGTAACTTCGTTCGTTTGTTGTTTCCGGATTCCATACCACAAGTGCTTTAGCTCCTTACTTTGGGTTCAGAGCAAGGTATGTTATGTGGTCCGCATTCATTATTTATTTTTATGCTCGTAAATCTCTTCGGTATTTCGAAGGTTACTCATCCATACTAATATTATACTATGCACTACATCCACGACTCTAATCTGGGGAAAGTGTAGTGCCATTGCCTTTTTCTATAGGATTTTTCAATTTGCCACTGTAAATCGACATGATCTAGAGAAAAATTAAAAAAAATCAGTAAAAGCAATCATACACCGGACGTCGTCATATCAATTAAAAGTGACATATCTTATATACATCTCAATTGTAGAAGTAATTAATGTATTATATCTGTTGATCTTATCATTACAAACGGAAATACCAACTATTATAATCTGACCCTTTATAAGCAAGAAATCGAATGATCGAAAGTATCAATTTATGATTTTGTTGGATCATTAGTCTTAACTTGCATCTAATCATCAATTTACAATTATGTAAACTACGTCCAAATGAATCGTACGATTGAAAATTTTTCACGTAGATTTGATAGCATAGTAATAATTAGTACAAATTCCAGGTTTATCTCTTAAAAGATCTTAATTATATCTTTGGAGCAGGTGGCACGAGACATCATCATCACCTTACGTATCAAGTCGCGCCATTGTTGATTGTTTTAGATTATATCTAATATAGATTAGTACTCACAAAACACTCCAAACTTATCCATGTCCTACGTTATACTGGGTAAATACGGCTGATGGGTTTTAAATCACACAATGTATTTATTACTATGTATCTATGTTTATTATGTTCGTGCAACTACACGACATCTTTTCGTCCAAAATTCCGCAGTGTATGAAGACGCAGGTCTTTGACCACTTGACTAGAGTTGTGTAACTCATACAAGAGTCACCTCAAATGTACCATACACAATGACAGAATGTCCCATCACCTCAAAAATACATTTTGTCCCACTTCAAAAAATGAGGCATGAATATGATTGAGAACGTGATATCGGTATTTTAAAAGCGCGAGCTTTTCCGTCGTCTCGCTTACTTGTACTGTGTGTGAGTGAGCGGGACACAAATAAGGGTCTTTACGTGAACATTCGTTATCGTTAAAAATAAAAATACGCAAATACAAATAAAAAATAAATACACAATGCATATTTTATGTTCTTGACAGATTTATGAGAAAAATGACACATTTTTACTATTCTAAAAAGCAACTGACTACACAAATTTCCTTTAAAAACAGTTATTATAAGGTGAATAAAAATATTTACGAAAAGAAAAAGTTAACTAAAACTAATAATAGTTATATGCTGGGACATCTCACACACGGTTGTCTGATCCCAAATTAAGCAGAGCTTGTGTTATGGTAACCAGACAACTGATAAACATACTTAAATATGTTTCTAAATACATCCATATTATAGATAAATAACACCCAGACACCGAACAAATGATAGTGCTCATCACACAAACATTTGTCCCGGGTGGGAATCGAACCCACGACCTCCGGTATAGCAGTCAGGGTCTCTAACCACTAGACCAACAGGCCCGTCAACTGGACCTTGAGGTACACCTATTTTTACCATGAGTTTTGGTTTTATTACTTTAATGCCGATTACGCGTAATTCTTGATTGGCTTTTTTGATAATGAATTAAAGAAATTTGTCTTTTAATCCGTCATATGAGCGCTTGATTATCAACATTGATTGATGATCAGACATGACATATTGACATGACATGACATATTGATGATCAGCAAAATCAAAAGCCTAGGAGAGTTTAAAACAAATGCCTCTGTAATTCTGTGAGTATAAATAAGCCTGTTGTTCGTAGTTGAAAATTATTGTTCATAAAATCTTTGTATACTAACACGTGTCATCAAGTGCAATATTATCTTAACTATCTATTTCAACCAGGAAGAAAAGACACTGGTCTCTGATAAGAGGCATTATAATTAAATCATGTTTTGAAAAATGGCCTACCATACTAGTACACCGTGCTTTATTAAATCATTGTAGGATATCATAATCCGTGTAGATAGTGAGCGTAGATTATATAATAAGCGAAGTTTTGCGGGCAAAATGAATGTCCGAAACTAAATTTATATTTTACTTCCTAACTATTTGTTTACAATTTTTCATACAAATATTATAAATGCTTTATACTTCTCGTCTAAACTGTGAAAACTGTAGGTTATTTCGAAGTTAGTTTGGAATCCAAAGAAGATATAAAGTACTTTTGTCGAAACACAACTCACTAGGATATTTATAGGAAATTTCGTGCTATATTGCTACGATCCAAATTTCTATCATCATCGTTATTAATGACATTAGTGTGAATTAAATTAGAATTAGTTAGGTATTATACAATCAGGCGGTACTATGACTTCTAATCTCGGTTTGTCGATTATGTTATCCGTATTTTTTAAGATACGTCTATTAATCGATACTGTGTTGCCAAGGGAAAAAAAATATGAAAATAAATAAGCCGTGTGCATGAATAGGAATATATTTATTAACAAATATTATTATTTTAGAAAGGCCAGCTGTTGCCAGTACGAAGACCGTAGATTCCGTTTCTGCAACAGAAATAATAATATTAGACATAAAATTAATCCCTGCTTGATGCTGTAAGATAAGGTTATCAGGATATTATTATTGTTGTAGCTTTTTTGCCTGCCTTGGACAAAGAGAAGACCCTCCTATTAACTAGATTACAATTATGATTCCATTGACAAGGGATTATCCACAATATTTTGTTTAATGTTAAGATTGCGATGCATAAGAATATTAATTCTTACCCTCGCTTTGAAATGATACCGTTGCCCATGTTGAGGGTTCCACCAGTGCACTGGTTGTTTTGGCCTTGGTTGAGGTTGCTGCAAAGCCTTCCAACGAAGTGATTTGTACGGACACTAGAGGCGAAGAATTCAGGCGCCCTGCCGTGAGAGCAACTGCTGACTGAGGTGCCTGAACAGCCTGGCTGAGGAGATCTGCCACCGTTGGGGTAGAAGTCGGTGTTACCAACACGGTTGAAGATACCGAGAAGACCGCCGTCAGTGTGAATAGCTTCCACGTACACTCCAGAGTTGGCGTTCAAGGCGTTGGAGTTGGAAGACCAGCCAGGGCCAGCAGGGTCCAAACCTTGAAAGATTTATTACAAAAACATTAATCTGCTTAGTTAAAAATATGCATAATTTTACCATGTAAATATTGTTGGAATAATTACCGGTAATACGGCCGGGACGTCCACCAGCTTGACGACCAGCGCTTCCTACGAAGTGAGCTCCCAAACTGAATCCGATAAGGTGAACGTTGTTCCAGTTACCACCAGCGTTGTTGATAAGCCAGACAAGGAAGTTTCCAAGATGTTGGCCGGCGCTGGGGACTCCAGCAGCAGCAGTCACGTAGTTGGAGCTGGCAAGAGCGTGCCAATCGACAACGATGACATTGACATTCTGAACAGCCAGGAAGGCAGATGTGATCAGGGGGTTCATCGGTGTGTTACCGTGGTTGTTCCATCCGTGAACAATGACTTTCAAGTGACGGCTGGCAACGTAGTTAGAGTTATGAACAGAGTTAATGTTACCGTTGACAAGAATTTGTGCGTTGTTGGGGTTTGACCTGCAGAGAGATATTGAAAAGTAAACATGTGTTATTATTGGTGAAACAACAATAATTTTCTTGATGTAAATAGTCATTTACCTGGTGTACAGCCAGTATTGGTTGTTAGCTCCATTTCTGCTGTTAAGGTAAGCTTCATCGACAGGCTCGTGAAGGTCCACCAATGTAGGTTTGCCGTTACCGTCGGGCATCCAGATGTAGCGGCTCTCGCCTTCTACATAGTGGCTGTTGTCCCCTGGGACGAGGGGTATAGCGCCACCGGCGCAGGCTGCAATATTACTTTCATTATTGTACGCAATTCAATTTGCTTTTTAAGTTTAAATGTTTTAAATTTATATTTTCTTCTTAAGAATTATTTCCTGTATTTTTTTAATCTTTTTTACTTACATGCAACCAAAACTGCTAGTACTACCAGTAGCTTCATTGTAATTGAATTCAGTGGAATTAATTGAAGTACTGAAAACAGAGTATTTATATTCTACTTTTATCTAGGAATCTATTAATCACGACTTACATTAGCAATTTTGGATTATGATGATAATGAAGAGCTTACGTTGCCAAGGAATGAAACAATACTTGGATGTATCGATATTTTTACTTGTTACAGTTATCGAATGAAAGTATCGTTTTTAAATTATTTACACATCATCAAATTTTAATGTGGATAATAAACTATAGGTTCTGGACAATATGATCATATTAGATATGCAAGTTAAGGAAAGGGTAGGCAAGTAAGGTAGTAAGGCTTTGCAAGTGATCCTTAAAAAAATCCAAGTTTACAATCTATTGATTTTTCAATCTGTTTCTTGCATAATATAAATAAGCGGTACAAAGGTAGGAAATATTAAGCATTGGGATATGCGTTTAAATGTTAAATAGAAATAGGACTTAAAAGTTCTCATTTTTCTGACTAATGGGTTAGTATCTAATCCACAGACTAAAGTTACATGACCGATTTATATAGAAGCAACAATAGGGGTGCATTCGCTACTGTTACCAACCAAGTATCGACCTTTAACCTATTCAGTACTCGTGAAAAACTATCGATTATGTACTCGAGTTTATTATTATAGTATCATCCCTAATGACGATTCATTTTATCTAAGAGGATATAGATGAAGATGAAGGTGATAGAAGATAAGAGAAATATGCCCATGTTTTGACTACTGTCTTTGATTTGTGTGATATGCTGATAATTGTACAGTATGTTATAAATGAGTGCTGAGCTTTTAAATCCTCTGCAACTAACATGGTTCAAGTTCCAATGGATAGTATGGATTTTTTTCAACAAATAATTGTAATGTGATGACAACATCACATACATTGCTCTGAACGCAAAGTTAGTAGCTATTAAGCACTTGTTTTATGGGATTCAAGCAACGAAGGTACCACAAACACCAAGACCCGAGCCAATGTAGAAAAGTGAGTTTCTACATTGACCCGTCCGTGGATCGAACCCGGGACCTCGGAGCTAGCGAGACCTTGAAAAGCGGTGTGTACGCCACTCGACCACGGAGTTCGTCAGTCAGATTGATTCATATGAACCATAGAAAGATGAAGATTTTAAGAGATACGATAAGTAATTGTGTAATGCAAGTTTGTATCGCGATGTCACTCAGATTTTACTTATTTTTTACCATTTCTTACATTAATGTTATATTTTTTACCCATTCAAAAGCTATGAAACTAATCTGCTTGCATCTTGCTCCTGTATGTGATTTTAAATACATGCCACTTAATGATGTCACATCCTTCAGAATTTGAAAATTATTGGAAAAAATAGTCAACCTGCCTATGGCTTTGTTCGTAACACTGAAATCCGCCGTCGCACAAAAGTGTTCGACGTCGGGGACCGGATGATACGACTCTCAGATCACATCAAACAAGGGAGATATGTTATAGCGCCCCGGCACGTGCGTACGCATCTGGCTCAATTTGCACTTGATACCGATTTTTGCCGCCAGTCAAAAGTACCTACACGCTCGCGTCACGTCTCTCGATTTTTGCCAAAATGCCGAGTTGTTCTGTTGTTGTTTGCAAAAATACAAGCAAAAAAGTGAACTACGTGAAAGATGGAATCTCATTTCATGTGTAAGTATTACAATATTTACATATTTCTGCTATAAAACCACAAAAATAGAAATTAATTATAACATAAATGACATTAAGTGACAATTCATCCTTAGCGTAATAATAAATACATTGCTTGCTAAGTAAGTATCATTCAATTATTCGTTCCGCTCCATGGCGCAATGGATGCGTGCGTCACCAATACTCACAAATTCAAAATGTAATGTCAGTCGCGTGGTACCTCCGCTGTACCCGGCCGTAAAATAGTGATGTAGTTTCACGAGTGATCTGTCGTAACGATAAAACAATGTATCGATATAGTGTTAAAGCGTGTGTTTTAATGTTTTAGTTGTTTATTTAACTTTAACCGTCTTCAAAAAAGGTGGTTCTCAGTTCGACCCGTATGTATATATCCCGTATGTATATGTCAGCGAAACACGACGCCGACACTTCGTGTACATTAGTATTAGTTAATTACGTAGTATGTATTTATAGTATTATTAAGTTGTATTAAGTAGAGTATTGTTTATATTTATATAGGCCTTGATGCCTGAAATAAATGGATTATTATTATTATTATATGTATGCTATTGCGAGATTATCTCGTGTTCGGCTAAACCAATTTTAGTATGGTTTTCAGAAAAGTATTTGTTACGTTTAGGCAAAGGTACATTAGTACATATTGTAACCGACTTCTAAGAAAAGGAGGTTATCAATTCAACCCGTATGTATGTTATATTTCCAGAACTGCGTAGTTTCGTATATATTAGTCTATATCAGCGTCTGAACAAATGTGCCCAATTTCAAAAGTGTATGAATGTATGTTTTATGTTTGTATTCGCATATATGGAATTACCGAATTACTTAAGTCGGCCGGAAATATTTTTTTTTGTACTAGGTATTTTTCAACTTAGGGAATGCTGCAAGCTTTATTAAAATCGGTTCAGTAGTTTTAGAGATACGACGGTGTCAGTTTTTTAGCAAAAATTAAACTTTATCAAAGTTGGTACAACGATCTGAGCATGAAGAAGTAACAAACACACATATTCACAATTTTTCGCTTTTGTAATATTAGTTTGATTAGCAGTGCGCCCTGGGTTTGCTCGTGGTACATACTTAGTCTTTTACGCTCAGGTATAAAATACTTTACCTTTCTAATTTTGACATAGGTCCGATTTATCCTGGGATAAGCGCATTCAAACAAACCCTTCAGCTCGTTAATATAAGTGTAGAGTAATCTACCTACTCATTTGTTTAATTTTTCAAGTCAAATAGATATATCAATACCGAATAATACCGACTATATAATATTTTTTTATTTATTTGATGAACCATATTTTGTTGTCTGTTTCATCGATAAATATTTTATCGACCAATTTTTCCCATCATTAGCGTGTGTGAAAAATGCCGTGATTGGAGCATTGATTTGTGTGAGTTAACAGTAACAATGATATTGTTGTGTTTGTGGCAAATCACGTTGACTTTTATGTTTGTGTGTGCGCTGTTGAGATAATCGTTTGGGCGTGTACAAATATAAATGTGTGAAAATTGGCGACATCGGGTACGCATACTAAAATTACAAGGATAGCAAATCTCCCTTGTTTGATGTGATCTGAGATACGACTCAAATGGAGTTGGGCAGGACACCTAGCTAGACGTACTGACAGCCGATAGAGTAGGGTTCTGACTGAATGGTGGCCAAGGACAGGGCGAAGAAGTCAGGGTCGACCGAGAGCACGTTGGGTTGATGACATAGCCAAGGTAATGATGAAAAAATAATAAACAACAATGGCAGAAAAAAGGGGAGGAGGGGAGGACTATACCTAGCAGTGGGTGATTCCGGGCTGATATGATGATGATGAGCCTATGGCTTTATAAGTGGATTCGGTTGTGATAATTTTAATCCTAGTCGTAAAGGTTTTGTTAAAATAACCGCATGTACAACTAATCGCAAATAGATAACACAGCTATTAAACATAATGTTTTTGTTAATTACTGATCAAAACATTAAATATAATCAATCAAATTAAATAATTAACCTTTTGAAAATTAAATCCTCCAAATCAGTATCATGTTATAATCCTACTTGTGACATAATTTATCTATATCAGGTTTATGCAGTTTAATTCAAATGCTATAAGGAAAAAGTTTTATTTTCAAATTAATGAGAATGATCCAGAAAACTTAATACAGCAGTCTTTATTGGAAATAAATATAAATTAGAAAAATATATTATAAAACCCCAGCTGAAATGGAATTATAGACTTCGAAAACATTTTCTAAGGGATTACAAAATATAAAAAAACTACGTTTAAATCGATCCACTTCGATCCTGAACCTACAATGCCACAGATTGATCGAACATTAAAACAATCCTTCGTTAATGAGAGCTCACTATTGTGTTTATTTCAAAGGGCAATTTCAACCATTATAACCTGAACCTTCCTACGTATTATGTAAAATGAAACTAAATATCAATTTATGATTTTATCATCTTCAGTCTGAGTCGTTACTAATCTTTAAATTAGAATTCTGTCTACATCATAATACCTGAATGGATCGTACGATTGAAATTCGTTACGTGGATATGATAGCATTGTATTGTTTGTACAAATTTCTATTTTATCAATTAGAAGATCTTGATTTAAATATCATTCATGCAGGTGGCACGAGGCACCATCATCGACTTACGTATCGTATCGTTTGTTTGGATCTTATCTAATACTGTAGCTAAGTACGGAATAAAAACACCCCAGTGTCGTCTTTCCCTTAGTCATGCAATCAGTTATAATATTCCGGGACATCTCACACACGGTTGTCTGATCCCAAGCTAAGCAGAGCTTGTGTTATGGTAACCAGGCGACTGATAAACATACTTATATATTTCTAAATACATACATATTATAGATAGATTACACCCAGACACCGAACAAATGATCGTGCTCATCACACAAACACTTGTCCCGGGTGGGAATCGAACCCACGACCTCCGGTATAGCAGTCAGGGTCTCTAACCACTAGACCAACAGGCCCGTCATGCAATTTCTACACGGGCCCGGCGGGCTTCGGTTCTAAACTGGACCTTTCCTAAAGACCCCTCACTCCTTTGTGGGACGGACGCAAGGGACCTGGTGTCCATATTACTCGTTCCTTGTCAGCTAATCGGGGGATGACCTCTTCATCCACAGCCTTGACCTCAAGGTAGTTTGAGGTAAATACCTACAAGCCTGAGATGTTCGTGGATAAGGTTTAGTACGTTTTGACCGATTATTTATAATCGGTGATCTTTAGATCAAGCTATACTCGCTGCTGTTGGTCCATGTAAGGTAATCATTTGTAAACATTCCTAGGTACTTTTACTCGTAAAGCACGCTAAGCCGTTGGTACATATCTGTCTTACATATGGGATACAAGCTATGCTTATCTTATACTTTAGAATAATTTTGGTTAATTTTTATGATTAGTTTTGTTTTGTTTCTTTTTATACATTTTTTACTGTTTAGGAAAAGGTTGCCTGGAGGAGATTGCCAGATGCAATAAGGCCGCCTTTTGTATATTATGTGCTTTTTTATTTCGATTCGTATTTTTTTTTAATTTACCCTTATAATAAGTAATAAATACTGCGTTTCCGGGTAAAATGGGTTATAGTGTGTAAATTTTATATTGTTTACTGGCGCTTAAAGCTTTTCGAAGACAAATGGAAAAGAATGAGTAAATTAAATGTGCTTTTATAGCATAAGTGCGCTTAAACGGCTATATCTTTTAAGCGGTCTAATGATTTATGGGCCTAAGTAGCCTGAAAATAAATAATTTATTAAGAAACATCCAAATGTGACAGAATTGCAGTAAAACTTACTTAGTTTTTGGATTTTTGTACTTCTGCATTACAGACATCAAGATTAATAATGTTAAGTTCACGTACTTCTTGCATGCTTCATGCTTAAATAATAATTAGATAACTTCTGTAAAAACGATCGTTATGCATAATTTCAAGCTTTTTTTTTTTTTCAAGATTTTATTTTATACTAGCTGTGCCCCGCGGTTTCACCTGCGTGATTAACAATTCATACACTATCTTTTTTAAATTATAGCTTATGTGTTATTCCGAGGTATAAGCTACATTACCGTAAAGTTTCATTAAAATCCATTCAGTAGTTTTTGCGTGAAAGAGTAACAAACATCCACACATCCATTCTCACAAACTTTCACATTTATAATATTAGTAGGACAATTGTTGCTCATTTTTTATTATTATTAAAATTTTGGTTATAGTAGTCTGTTTTGTTCATTTTAAAATCAAGTGGCCATTAATATGTGACGTTAAATTGGCTGTTATAATAAAGGAATAAAATAATTGGATGTAAATGGACCTAAAATTGGACCTTGAGAAGCACCCATTTTTATTATTTATTTATTTAAAATAAGCACACCAACAGCACAGTCACTAACAAATAAAATAACATAACATCTGAAGTCGACATTTCAGTAACCATACAAATAACAGGTATGCATGACATGGATCCTTTGATCTATGGACCTTAATGTTTTGGCGTTTACGCGTGAATTATATCAACGTGTCTTTTGCTGACTTAAGAAATTGCTTAAAAGAATCTTAGAAAAAAATATTTGATTATAATTATTTTATGATCAACAAAATCAACGGCTTTGCTACTTACGAGTACCAAAGCTGTGTAAACTTTTTACAAAATACCTATCCAGTGAACTTAAGGTTGTGTGTTGCCACAACCTTACGTTCAACAATTGTCGTCAACGACAAAAGATAGTTAAAATATTTTGTTACATTACATCATTTGGTCTAGTACAATTTTTAGACATATTTATCTAAACCAGGAAGAGCAAAGACTGGTTTGTGATACGAAGGATAATAAATATGATAATTATAATCGCATCATATTAAAACAAAAAAAATATCTGTACCATGTTTAATTAAATTAGTGTACACACTTATTTTATATACCTACATGTAAAGTAAAATGGCAATCGAATTTTAGATAAAAAATCCGATAGATAGTTTGTGTTAAAGATAATGTAGAAAATCAAGAAGCTAATGTTGATATGAGGAGTATTAGAGATGAATGGGAGCAAAATGTCCATTGCTCAGACCTTAAATAAATGGTAACAAAACAGTTTGTACTCTGCTTTGTAATCTTAGCCTTTAAATTAATTTATACGTATTAAATACACACACACATGCATAAATCAATAGTGTATTTTGCCGAGGAGAAAACATCATCGTACTTTCGAAAAAAATAAGTAAACAACGAGTTAAGAGGTAAACATTTATTAAAAAAAGTTTTAAGAGCAGTCGAAAGGTTTAAAGATTCTAGAAATATTATTGTCTTAGAAAGGCCAGCTGCTGCCAGTACGAAGACCGTAGATGCCGTTTCTGCAAAAAAATACATGACATTATTATAACATGCACAACCAAATTAAGGAACCAATTTTATTCGACAACCCATTTATGGTACATGTATATAGTAAAGTTTATTTAACGAAGATCTATATAAACCCAGTCGTGTAATTTTCCATAAATATCTTTGACCAATAGCAGAATGGAATCAGAGGATTATTCTAGTTAAAAGCAGCAGCTTTTAACTAGAATAATCCTCTGATTCCATTCATACTCGTAAGAGAAAAAGAATATCACAAGAGAAAAGTATATCACATTTTGCTTAATATTAAGAAAGAAATATAGAAACTCACCCGCGCTTTGAAATGACACCGTTGCCCATGTGTAGGGATCCACCAGAGCACTGGTTGTTTTGGGCTTGGTTAAGGTTGCTGCACAGCCTTCCCACAAAGTGGTTAGTACGGACACTGGAAGCGAAGAACTCAGGAGCCCTGCCGTGAGAGCAAGTGCTGCCTCCGCAACCTGGCTGGGGAGATCGGCCACCATTGGGATAGAAGTCGGTGTTACCGACACGGTTGAAGATTCCGAGAAGACCGCCGTCAGTGTGAATAGCTTCTACGTATACTCCAGAGTTGGAGTTCAATGCGTTGGAGTTGGAAGTCCAGCCAGGGCCAGCAGGGTCCAAACCTTGAAAGATTTATTACAAAAAGATTAGTCTACTTATTATGAATATTTGAATTCAATTAGTACAAATATTGTTGGAATAATTACCAGTAATACGGCCGGGACGTCCACCAGCTTGACGACCAGCGCTTCCTACGAAGTGAGCTCCCAAACTGAATCCGATAAGGTGTACGTTGTTCCAGTTACCACCAGCGTTGTTGATAAGCCAGACGAGGAAGTTTCCAAGATGTTGGCCGGCGCTGGGAACTCCAGCGGCAGCAGTCACGTAGTTGGCGTTGGCAAGAGCGCGCCAGTCAACAACGATAACATTGACATTCTGAACAGCCAGGAAGGCAGATGTGATCAGAGGGTTCATTGGTGTGTTACCGTTGTTGTTCCATCCGTGAACAATGACTTTCAAGTGACGGCTGGCAGCGTAGTTAGAGTTTCGGACAGAGTTAATGTTACCGTTGACTAGAATTTGGGCATTGTTAGGGTTTGACCTGCAAAGAGACAAGATGATAAAAATAAGATATGTAATTATAAGTCTAATTTGCTTGTAACCAATAGACATTTACCTGGTGTACAGCCAGTATTGGTTGTTAGCTCCATTTTTGCTGTTAAGGAAAGCTTCATCGACAGGCTCGTGAAGGTCCACCAATGTAGGTTTGCCGTTACTGTCGGGCATCCAGATGTAGCGGCTCTCGCCTTCTACATAGTGGCTGTTGTCCCCTGGGACGAGGGGTATAGCGCCACCGGCGCAGGCTGAAATATTATTTTAATTATTGCACACAAAAAAATAAATTCGTTTGAAAACAACATGCTTAGAGTGCCGTGTTGAAAAATAATGCTTTTACTTTGATTTTGGAAATAACTGTAAATTTTACTTACATGCAACAAAAACTGCTAGTACTACCAGTAACTTCATTGTTATTGAATTCAGTGGAATTAAATGAAGCACAGAAAACAGAGTATTTATATTATCCTGTTTATCTTTAAAATATATTTTTTAATCACGGCTTACGTTAATAACTTTGAATTATGATGATAATAAGGAGCTTATGACGCGTCATTTCATCTAGGTGGGTGTGAAAAACTTATTCTACTGCTTATTTCTTTTGATAAGCCAGTGCATTAAATTATGGATAAGAGTTTATTTGTTGAACTTATAAATTCTTTGCTAATGACAAGGTTCAAATTAAAATTGACCGTTATGTTTTATATCTACGATACATTGAAAATATAACATTTTGGGGCTGTATGGAAACGAATTTGGAGAACTTGCTTCCTTTTGAACCGGGTACGTGAAGCTCATGAGTCTTCAGTAAGTCATGCTATGTCAGTTGAATTCTCTTCGGAAAATTGAGAATTTGCTTTTGCTTTAAATTACTCACGCTGTAAATAGATAACAGTGTTGAAATCTAATGTTTATGTTAATTACGATTCAAATGATTAAATAGCTCCGACGTCAACTTGAATGACAAGTTGTTGACAAAAGTTAGTTCTCCCTTTATGTTTACTTACATGACGAGTCCTTATTTGGTCCAGTACAATTCTCTTAACTGCTAACTTACCAGGAAGCACAGAAAATGGTCTTTGATGAAAAAGATCATTTAAATTATATTGAACTGTTAACCGTGTTTCAATAAATTATCGTTGACACTTAGATTATCTATAATTATATACAAAAAGCATTTTAAGCAAATTGTAGACTGAACTAGGGATGGATAGATTTGATGGAAGCTTATATGAGAAATGAAGGAGTGTATGCTGAGATGAATGGACGCAAAGTACACTTTAGCTTGACCCCAAAAAGTTGGGCATTGCTCAATTTGTACTTTGACTCCTGATCTTAGCATTTCAATTAGTTTATAGGTTTAAATAAATTCATAAATTAGTTGTTGTGTTATGCCAAGGCAATACATGACTGTGCTTTCAATCAAATAAATAAACCATTTATGTAAATAGATCAACATTTATTAAATAACGGGTAGGGCGCAGTCGAAAGTTTCAAAATTCCATGATTATTTATTATTAGTTTAGAAAGGCCAGTTGCTGCCAGTACGAAGACCGTAGATGCCGTTTCTGCAAGAAAAAATATACAAATATTATAAAACACAAAACGCATTAAAGGAGCCATTTTGGACCAAAACTTTAGCTCTGTATAGTAAAGTTAGTAGACTTTGATACAATTATAAGTAATTAGACTAAAATATCCTTAACAATTGGACTGAAATAAGAGAAAATTCCTTACCCTCGCTTTGAAATGACACCGTTACCCATGTGGAGGGTTCCACCAGTGCACTGGTTGTTTTGAGCTTGGTTGAGGTTGCCGCACAGTCTTCCAACGAAGTGGTTTGTACGGACACTGGAAGCGAAGAACTCAGGAGCCCTGCCGTGAGAGCAAGTGCTGGCGGAGAGGCCTGAACATCCTGGCTGATTTCTGCCTCCGTTGGGGTAGAAGTCGGTGTTACCAACACGGTTGAAGATTCCAAGATTACCACCATTAGTGTGAATAGCTTCTACGTATATTCCAGAGTTGGCGTTCAAGCTGTTGGAGTTGGAAGTCCAGCCAGGGCCAGCAGGGTCCAAACCTTAAAAGATTTATTACAAATACATTAGTCTGCTCATTATGATCATTTGCATTCATTTATTCTGTTAATATTGTAAAAAAATTACCGGTAATACGGCCGGGACGTCCACCAGCTTGACGACCAGCGCTTCCTACGAAGTGAGCTCCCAAACTGAATCCGATTAGGTGAACGTTGTTCCAGTTACCACCAGCGTTGTTGATAAGCCAGACAAGGAAGTTTCCAAGATGTTGACCAGCGCTGGGGACTCCAGCAGCAGCAGTCACGTAGTTGGAGTTGGCAAGAGCGCGCCAATCAACAACGATAACATTGACATTCTGAACAGCCAGGAAGGCAGATGTGATCAGAGGGTTCATGGGAGTGTTACCGTTGTTGTTCCATCCATGAACAATGACTTTCAAGTGACGGCTGGCAACGTAGTTAGAGTTACGGACAGAGTTAATGTTACCGTTGACTAGAATTTGTGCGTTGTTAGGGTTCGACCTGCAAGGAGATATTAACAAATAAAGAAGTGTAATTAATGGTCAAGGAACAATATTTTTTTAAAGTAAATTGTCAGTTACCTGGTGTACAACCAGTATTGGTTGTTAGCTCCATTTTTGCTGTTAAGGAAAGCTTCATCGACAGGCTCGTGAAGGTCCACCAATGTAGGTTTGCCGTTACCGTCGGGCATCCAGATGTAGCGGCTCTCGCCTTCTACATAGTGGCTGTTGTCCCCTGGGACGAGGGGTATAGCGCCACCGGCGCAAGCTGCAATAATACTATAATTTACAGATCTGCTTACACTTCGATTTATGTGAAATTATCTGCATATAGGGTCGTTTTTAGGACCTTTTTACGGTTTCGATTTGAATGGCAACTGTACCGTTTTTTTTTTCAAATTTTATTGAAATCACATTAAAAATAATAAATACAAACTTACATGCAACCAAAACTGCTAGTACTACCAGTAACTTCATTATTATTGAATTCAGTGGAATTAATTCAAGTCATGCAAACGCAGTATTTATATTATGCTTTTTATCTAAACCACGTATTTTTAATCACGGCTTACGTTAATATCTTTGAATTCAGATGATAATAGGAAACTAATGACGCATTATTTCATCTTGGTGGGTTGGACTTCCTTAGTTTACTGTTTGTTTTGTTTAATAAGTCAACGTATTGATTTTTATGTTTTCAAGTCTACTTGTTTAGCTTTTCATAGTTAATTTTTTAATGGATACAAAAGATCGAGACGTTTTGAGGTATTTAGGATCAGTGTAGTGTTTACGTTTCTCTGGTACGTTCTCACCCAGAAATATATGTTTTTGAAGTACCAAAAAACAAAAAAACGACTGGTTGCACACCGGCAGTGCCGGCAGAAGTGAAAACTAAAATATTTACGTTGTGCATTTTTGATATTTTGGAATGGTTAGGGAATAATTTTGCAGGAATTGCTTTTTTTATCAGTATAAAGTAATATCATTTATGTGTTAGAATACAATAGTAATTTATTGCGCTATCGTAGACAAACATGACATCCGTCTTACGAATTTTCGATCAGGTCACGTGTTCGTCTTACGAATTTTCGATCTGGTCACGTGTCCTGACGCGAGGATATCATTTTTACCCATTAAAAAAAAGTGTCCAACGCCGCTAAAGAAGTTTTCTTTTTTAAAATATCAGTGGCAGCAAAATAATACAGGCTGTATATTGATTACATAGCCATTCAACATAAATATTTCTTACTATCGAATCAAAACAATTAATGTAATCAATCACATTAAACCATTCACCTTAGTAAATTTAAATCTTTCAAATCAGTATTATAATCCTACGTGTGGTATAATTAATCTTGATCAAAAATATGTAGTCTCAGGGTGGCTAGATGTTTTTTTAGTTGAATGAAAGTATTTATTGCAAAAGAAAATAATAATTCCTTTTTTGACATCGTTATGCTATGTATTGTTCTCATTTTTAGTTTTCGTCGAAATAAAAAAACAGAACCCCTATAGGACCAATCGTGTGTCGGTCTGTCCGTCAGTCATAGTCAATTATCACCGAGTCTACTGGACCGATTGAGTTAAAATTTGGTACACACATCAATTTCTATGACCTAAACGCAGAGGTGTAATATGAACGGCTGAAATTTGTATGAGGTCAGTTTTGGGAAAGGTGTTTTTTTTATAATGCATTTTGTGACCTATCCAATGGAAGGTCTTGTTGTGAAGATCTCAAAATATATTTTTTTGTAATTTTTAAATTAATAGATTCTAGTTTCAAGAAAATTGACGAAAGTTGACCATTACAGGCTTATTTCCGAAACTACAGAAACTAAAATTTTGAATAGAACAGAAATTAGTTTTCTACTTATGGATTATAGGAAAACTTGTAAAAAGTCCATGATACTAAAATAATATGGTAAATCACGCAACATTGTGCGTACTTACTCACATTGGCCGTTGGAATGTGTAGGAGAGTATATTTCTCAAATACCATGTTAAGTTTTGCTTAAATTTATATTTGCTAGATTAAAAAAAAATTGTAAGTAACATCGTACGGAACCCTTTTCAACTCGCACATGTCCCGTTTTTTTATTAATGGTATTAATCAATAAAGTGAATAAATGATGATAATATTCTTGTATCTGTTAGTGCAATTGAACGTAAATAAGCGGTATATCAACCTTGACAAAGGATTATTTTTTTGTTAATCGACATCTTTACACGCTGTCAAAAATGACGTAGGCTGTACTTTGGTTTTCATATTTTCATGGAATTTGCACCATTGTGTGTATCTTTTATAAAAAAAAAAAACATTTATTCGTCACATTTTTGTTATGAAGTCAAGATTCTCCTTTCTTTATTTGACATTTTACCGATAATTCTCAATTGATGATATAAAACAGTTTACAAGATCCTGCAATCATTGTACTTTATGCTGTTCCTTTCGTTGTTACCCGAAACCTCCAGTTTTAGCTCTTTTAAAGGTAACTAGTATGACGATATGTGATTTTTATGAGATGCAAATACTCTATTAGGCAAACAGCGGATGGTAACAAAGCATTTCTTATTTTCGCTAATATATATCAGACTCATTAGCGTGATTGATTCGTTTGAATTATGTTTTATCTTTTCACGCGTGTTAAATACATGAATGATTTATCAATATGTGAATCAAAACAAGTTGTTATGATATCAACATAAACCAGGTAGATTAAACAACGACCCATATAAATAGTACCTACTAAATAGGTACTGAGGATTAAATACTATTACTATTGTTCGAATTTTAATTATTTTAAGCCTAATCAATGCTACTGTGATTCACAATTAGCTGGATAGACTAGTAGTGTGTCAATAGCGTCCAATAAAAAACCAAAGTACCAAGTGAAGGATGAAGCGTTTTTGAGCTGCTTTTGCACCTCATGTGATTTTGATCTACTACTTGCTGTCTGATAGCATTTTCATAATAGTGAATATTTAGCTAAGTTTCTGGAAAAAAAGTGCGTAGAACGAATATTTTTTGTTGTATTATTCGTAAATACTCAACACGTTGTAAATAATACGCCTTTAAAATCAAAGTTTTTATTGGTATATTGGATTAGAACCGATAAGCGAATTAAATCTTTATAATCACATAACACAAAGTTTCATATTCAATCGAGATAATTTTATGATAAGCTTCTGATAAAGTAGACACGTACAGCCTGCGAATGTGTAGACGTGTGGTGACTCCATTTTGAAGGCGTGTTGGATTGATGTTTGCATAAAAATATTCCATGTCATTATGATATTTAATTCTCTGATGTTGACAGCCTTAGGCTGATTCTTTGTATTTCTAGAAGCTGCAGTTGCTGGCAGGTGTACCTCAAGGAGGTATTCTGGAGCCTTTACTTTTAACTGTATCTGTTCTTGGTTAGATAAGGGATAACATATCGTAGGATTTAAAGATTATGGTTATTTCTTTAGTTGGGTATTAATTAAAGCTACTGTGTTGAATGGGATGCATTTGAGTGAGAGCACAAATGAAATTATATATTTTAATCATATACGGTAAGTTGTGCGTTGCTCACGTGGACAGAAATCGCGAAAAACAGAGAGGTTCGAAAAATAAAGGGGAAGCCTTTGCCCAGCAGTGGGATCCAACGTAGGCTAATAAAAAAAACATTTACGTATTACGTGGGTGCTAAATCTATCAAACTCAAATGCAAGAATTTATTGTTTCATGCGGGTTAAGTTCTTATAATATAAAATAGATTCAATAATCCCTATTTTCCTATTCTATGTTCATCATCTGTATAAAAATATATATATATTATTAACCCATTGTAACACGTGTGGTCATAGAACCAAAACTGAATCTTTAGAACCTCCTCTTTTGTCGATGAAATCCAAAATATATTTAAGGATAGAAATTGAAAATTTATCCGCGGATATTCTTTCCTATGACTTCAAGTAGATCTCTTTACTGTTAAAATGTGATTTCCTGTTTAGTTTCCGTTATCTTTGTTTATTGTACTAAAAGCCTTATCTTATAAGTGTATCTTGATTTAATTTTTGACAAATTGTTAATACATATATGAGAATCGTCGAAACACGTTACTGACGTACTAGTTTACGTAACGCGTTACAAAATAAGTCGACTATCAATTGATCAATTTTAGGAACTATTTGTACAATAAATATAATCGATTAGATAAATCTCGATTGATTCGTATAGGTTATTAGATTGATATGGTTAAATTCTACATTGGCATCGTAAACGAGCCTAACACAATGGAGTGACTCACGCACTACCCTTCCTACAGTAGTAGTTATAATATCAAAGGCTTGAAATGCGAAGTTTAGACTTCAAGGAAATAATGAAAATTGTTGATGTATTACATCCAATTGACGTGAAAATAACTGCTGTCAAAGGAATCCAATGATTTCCGAAACCCTGTAGATTCGCAAGGCCGATACAAACCCTGGTGATAAACTGATTAGAGCAGTCAGCGCCTATGCCTTTAGCATTTTTGATTTATTGACTGAGTTTCGTTGCTAAGAAAGTTGTTTGAGGCGTTATTGCTGAAAAAGGTGTTCGTTAAAAATATAAGAAAAAAAAAAAACAAATGATTAAATATCAGATACGTGGGAAATCTTATATTTTGATAAAACAAGAATTCCATAATGCTATGAAGTATTAACTTCGTTGCTTGTTGATGCGGTTTGCTGCGTGTCATGTGGATTAGGTCCGATGTTTAGAAAGGGAAGTTACTGCCAGTCCTCAGGCCGAAAAGTCCATTTCTGTAAAATAAGTAAAAAAAATAAGAAAAAAAACATTAACAGTTAAGTCAGTTTTAGGAGTTTTAGAAGTTTTAGTGCGAGAAAACAATTGTAAATATTTAGAAAAATGGGCATTATTTATCAGAATAAAAGATATGGAAAGATATACACAATATCTTACCCGCGTTTCGATACAATTGCGTTGCCCATGTGTAATGAGGATCCTGAGCAGGTTGAGAGCTCTGCCTCCCAAATGTTGCCACACTGTCTTCCTACCAGGTGGTTGTGGCGAACAGTAGCAGCGAACAAGTCAGTCGAACGACCGTGAGAGCAGGTACTAATTGCGCAGCCAGGTTGAGGGTTTTTACCACCGTTGGGGTAAAAGTCGGCGTCAGCAATGGGGTTCATGATACCAAGAATGTTTCCGTCTGTATGGATTGCTTCGACGTATTGACCAGAGTTCCTGTTTAAGGCATTGCCGTTACCACCCCAGAGCGGACCAGCTGGGTCTAAACCTGTAAAGAAAAAAAACTGTAGTAATCAACTTATGAAATAAAGGTGTTAAAATTTTATTATTTTTAGAATAATATTTACAGTATTGTAAAAACTAAGCCTACACATTAAATAAGAAAAATTATGTACTAAATAAAACTAAGAACTAAAATAAGGCGTCAAAAAATTCACCCACGTCGCTGTCGACTGGGAGTGTGCCCAAAAGGCTGGCAGCATTGCCACGTTGTATGGCAATGCTTATGCGCTGACCTAGGTAGAAGCCAGCCTTTGGGTCACGCGAAGTGTCAATCAGGCGTCTGGATAAATCTTTAAAAAAACTGTGTGCACTCGGACCCCACGGACCAAGTGTCTCAACCCCAAACGGCTCGAATAGTTGAAATAAATAGTTGTAAATTAAAACCCTCAAAAAAAAAAACACAAATTAGTGGCAACCGTAGCTTCTTTTCGGTATGTAATGCTGTACTAACCAGTAACTCGGACAGGGCGTCCACCAGCTTGACGTCCAGCATTTCCAACAACATGAGCTCCCAAACTGAACCCGACAAGGTGGACGTTGTTCCAGTTGCCACCAGCGGTGTTGATAAGCCACACGAGGAAGTTTCCGAGGTGCTGGCCAATGCCAGGAACACCAGAAGCAGCAGTGTTGTAGCCTGAGTTAGCAAGAGCGCGCCAGTCTACGACGATGACGTTAGCGTCTTGAACGGCGAGGAAAGCAGCTGTGATGGTAGGGTTCATGGGAGAATGTCCATTGTTATTCCATCCATGTACGATGACCTTAATAGGACGGCTTCCGAGGTAGTTTGAGGACCAGATGGTGTTCGCATTGCCGTGGACAATAACTTGTGGGTTGTGCTGGTTTTGCCTGAAAGCAAATATACACTTTATAAAAGACGAATTCAATAGCAGTACTTGTATTTATTTATTTGTGACTTAATGGATTGTTTACAGTTTGAGAAAAATAAATATTTCCAGAATTTTTGAGGAGCTTCTCAACAAGTACACAGAGGTATGACAGAAATTATTTTAATCTGTTAAAACGAATAAATTACCTGGTGTAAAGCCAATATTGGTTGTTGGCTCCGTTCCTGGAACTTAATAGAGCTTGGTCCACGGGTTCGTGAAGGTCCACCAGGACTGGCTTGCCCTCACCGTCCGGCATCCAGATGTAGCGGCTTTCGCCCTCCACGTAGTGACTGTTGTCTCCCGGGACGGTGGGCAGTGCATGGCCGGAGCACACTGGAAATTATTAAAAAAAAAATGTTGAACTTTGGTTGAAATTCTATGATATGTTCTGAATGGGTGAATATGAAAATCGACATGTTTAAACTACCGTTCTAAAGATGCACCAATTAAGTTTGAGATGGGCCTTGGGCCTGATATCCAATAAAATATTTGCTTAGTAATAGAATAATTAGATGACAGCTTTATCATAATATAAAATCTATATTAAATCACACATAACCACTCGGTCATTGTTACAATTGCCTTTTTTAATATCAAATTATTACTTATAATTGAGCATATTAATTTGTGAAATGAATTAATTAGAATAAATAGAAAAAAGATACTTACATGCTACGAATGCTGCTACAACTACAATAACCTTCATGTTAACACCTTTTTCGACTGGATTTGTTTTTCTTGTTCTTTTTATATACATGAGTATCTATCCTAATCTCGGATAGGTACGGCTAATTCGTACTAAGATAAAGAAGTATCCGATAGTGATCTAGCAATTAGAGGGTGTTTATCTATCTTTATCTATCTAATACCTATATTTATAAATAGAAAAATATTTTAAACCAACTTTCAGAAGAGAGGTGTCTATTATGAGTTCTTGAGTTCTCGCCTTAGTTACCTCTCCATCCACCTTTTTTTATACACTTAGCAGCTTCAAGCAGTTGTCAGTGACTGCCAAAGCTGCCTAGTTATGTAGATAATTGGCTAACTGCTGGAGTGTTCCATCTATGGTGCCCAATATTTTATCGCCTTAGACGAAACCAATTACAACGATAATATTGATTGAATTTTGTGTAAGATTACTTTTATCATTTTATTTATATCAATAAACAGACCATAATTTTATAAAATCGTCAAATTAATGACTTATATCACATAATTACATATCGATTAGCTGCCTCATTGGGCTCGTGTATGACACACTCCTATAAGTGGGGAATTTTGGAAAAAACCAACAGGTTGCACTAGATTCTACCAGCTTCTGTTTAAATGTTTGTAATTAAATTTATTGTAAGTTAACATTTACTTGTTTCCCGATGAATTGGAGCTGATCTGATAATGTGGTTTGAATACCATACGTACTGTGTAATAAAGGAATGTAATCTAGTCGTGTTTGGTATCGTTTAATTCGTTCTAAGGAGGACTTTGAGCTTGTTAAGAATAGAGCTTAAAAATATTGTTTCTTCTAAATTCTTGTTGAATTTTATAGTTCATTATATATTATATATTAGTCGTTCGAACCGTCACCCACTTCAGGCAAAAATTTAATTGAAACTACTTTATGACGAGGTGATTATGGAATATTTTATTTATTTCTCACACAATTCCTTAGCTCAAATCTAAGTAAGCTACAATGCACTGAGCAGTGCATCTCTTAAAATTCTCAGTTCAGAAAGGCCATATACTTCTAGTTAGGAGCCCGTAAATACCGCTTCTGTGAAAATGAACAAACAGGTAAATTAACTATTGTCTTGACCTTTTCAATAGCTGATATAAAAAAAGTTTATATGTAAGTACGTCGATAAAGAAGCTATATTCGTAGATAATCCAATTTTATTTTATACATTAAACTTAAGACAGGAAGCAAACGGTGTAGGACTAGATGTTATAGTTATATGTTCAGCGATAGAGTAAGTTAATAGATTGCAAATTAGGTAACATACCCTTGTTTGTAGATAACAGCATTGCCCATATTGAAAGGAATTCCTGAGCAGGTTGAGAGCTCGGCGCTCGAAATATTTGAGCACAGTCTTCCAACTAGATGGTTGTAGCGGATACTTGCAGCAAATAGATGGTTTGCTCGTCCGTGCGAACATACACTGAACAAGCAGCCTGGTTGAGGGGTTGTACCTCCATTGGGGTAAAAATCTGCGTGCCCGACTGGCTCAAAAATACCCAGTATATGACCGTCAGTATGTATAGCTTCAACATATCGACCCGCGTTTTTACTTATTACGTTGATGTTGCCATTCCATCCGGGACCGGCTGGATCCAAACCTGGAAAGTAGATAGGAGAAAGTTGACCAAAAATAATAATAAATAATAAATGCAGACAACATCACATCCATTGCTCTGAACCCAAAGTAAGTAGCTATTAAGCACTTGTGTTATGGAATTCAGAAACAACGAAGGTACCACAAACACCAAGACCCGAGACAATGTAGAAAAGTGAGTTTCTGGATTTGCACTCGACCACGGAGGTCCCCGAATGAAAAAATATGTTTTTTTAACCACATAGATAATCAATATTATGTATTTAACTATCTAGAGGCTCATTGCCAGCAAAATAGGTTCAAGTTATTTTTTTTTTACTAACCTGTAACTCGAGCAGCACGCCCACCCACTTGGCGTCCAGCGACTCCAACAATATGAGCCCCTAAACTGAAGCCAACTAGATGCACATTATTCCAATTGCCACCAGCGGTATTGATGAGCCAGATAAGAAAGTTCCCGAGGGCCTGACCAACTACAGGGACGCTATTGGAAGCTGTATTGTAATGTGAGTTAGCGAAAGTGCGCCAGTCCACTACGATGACGTTAACATCCTGTACGGCAAGAATAGCCGATGTAATGAGGGGATTCATTTCTGAGTTTCCATCGTTTTTCCATCTATGGACGATGACTTTAAGGGGGCGGGCTCTGAGATAATTGGAAAACCAGATAGTTTTGGCATTGCCATGGACAAGAATTTGAGCGTTATTCGGATTGGATCTGAAAATAAGCACTTTCTTGATATAAATTACATGAAGGCTGTAACACTACAATTAATCTTCATTTCATTTAGTAAATTACCTGGTAAACAGCAAGTATTGGTTATTAGCTCCATTCCTGGAACTCAGTAGAGCTTCATCGACGGGTTCGTGCAGGTCCACCAGGACGGGCTTGCCCTCACCGCCCGGCATCCAAATGTAGCGGCTCTCGCCCTCCACGTAGTGACTGTTGTCTCCCGGGCAGGGCATGGCCGCAAAAACTTGCTTTTCAAATTCAAAAACGTATGTAAAGACAGTAGAAAATCTATCTGCATTAGTAAAAAAAACAAATAAGGTATACTTACAAAATTCGCAGGCTGTAATTACTAGTACAATCTTCATCTTCTAATCAAACATTAATCCAATAGTTAAATTTGTTGATTTTGAAAACCTGCACAACAACATGTAACACTATATCTCAGCTAATAGTATTATCTTATTTTAACAAGCTTTCATTGAACTTCTTAATTTTAAAATGCATATTAGGAAGGAAGTTCAACGACTCGGCCCGTGTCGGGTGGCCAAGTGTCTCAAAACATTGCATCGTAACCGTTAGGTATTCGTAATATGGGTATAAGACCCTAATTTAAGCGTTTCTTTCATAACGTCTTTGACTGAGAACTTGTTTTACTCCATTAAAATGACAAAAAATATTGATAAAACAAGCTACAAACAAATACGAACGTAGACCGTACGTTGTTATAATTTGGATCATTATGGTTACAATTTGAAGGTTGAAGGTAGGTAGGATAAAAATATGAGGATAATAAAGGATGCATTAATAAACCGAAACTTCTTTGAATTCTAGTTTTATAGGATAATCATCCGTGATGTTAAAAAAAAGTGTACACATTATTCATAAGTCCACTTGGACGTCTACATAGATGTGCAGTGTTTATTCCAGTGTCATTTGTGTTTTTTTGGTAGAGATCTTTGCAGTTAGCCTGAGCGCAGGCTTTGACTGCTTCACCGGACTTTTGGCGAGGACCTTAAGGCCTCCAGCCAGAGTGTAATATGTACAAATTAAATTTGATAGTTGATGTTTTAAATATTTGTTTCTTTTAATATAAAACAGTTGCAATTTGTGAAAGAAAACAATTGTCTATTGTTTTATTTCAATAAATGTTGGCCATGTTATTTTGGGGAGAGTAGTTATACAAGCACTCAATTTGACCTAAATTGAATAGCTTGCTCGACTGCATTCTGTTATATTCAAAGTATTTGTTTAGGTCGTATGGATGAAGAGACA
Organism: Autographa gamma; assembly: GCA_905146925.1. Lineage (NCBI taxonomy): Eukaryota > Metazoa > Arthropoda > Insecta > Lepidoptera > Noctuidae > Autographa > Autographa gamma. The sequence continues at coordinate 4,780,624 of LR989850.1, forward strand.
AGGAAAACAAAATGGTAAAATGGAAATCAAGTTATTATTTCAGAATCATAGTTTTATAATGTCTTTAGTTCTTCTCGGTTGCCGATAGTTTGAGATTAGAAAGGCCAAGAACTGCCAGTTCTAAGGGCGAAAATACCGCTTCTGCAAAAGAAAAGAAAATAGGTTAGTAAAATATTACAACGGTTCTATGTGGTCTATGCGCATTTCGCTTTACCTTCCTTCATGAAAAAACATGTCTTGTACTCTTAGTCAATGGATAATTGTTATAAAGTAACTTACCCTGATTTGTTAATGACAGCATTGCCCATGTTCAAGGTAGATCCCCAACAAGTTGAAAGCTCAGCTTCCCAAATGTTTGGGCACTGTCTCGCTGCGAAACGGTTGGATCGGATTGAGGAGGCGAATAAGTCATTTGCACGACCGTGAGAACAAGTACTGATGAAGCAGCCAGGTTGAGGGTTTTTACCGCCGTTGGGGTAGAAGTCGGCGTCAGCAATTGGGTTCATGATGCCAAGAATGTTTCCGTCGGTATGGATGGCTTCGACGTATCGACCAGAATTTCTGTTCAATGCGTTACCGTTGCCGCCCCACAGAGGACCAGCGGGGTCTAAACCTGTAAATAAAATTGTGGAGTTAAAAGGATGTCAATGCTGTCATATATAACGAAAAAAAATACTAATTTAGAAGCATGGTCGTTTTATAAAATATAATAGTTGCAACAAACCTGTCACTCGGGAAGGGCGACCACCAGCTTGACGTCCAGCATTTCCAACAATATGAGCTCCTAAGCTGTGACCAACCAGGTGCACGTTGTTCCAGTTGCCTCCAGCGTTGTTGATGAGCCACACGAGGAAGTTTCCGAGGTGCTGACCAATACCAGGGACACCGGCAGCAGCAGTGTTGTAACTAGAGCCAGCGAGTGCGCGCCAGTCCACTAAGATGACGTTAACGTCTTGGACGGCGAGGAAAGCCGATGTGATGGTAGGGTTCAAATGAGAGTGCCCATTGTTGTTCCATCCATGGACGATAACTTTCAGAGGACGGTGGGCCCCGTAATTAGAATTACGTACTGAGTTAATATTGCCATTAACAAGAACTTGGGGGTTACTGGGGTTTTGCCTGAAATAAAAACTCTTTTTGTCAAGGAAATACAAGTCGTTTACCCATGCGAAAAACAACGCTAGGACATAAAATTATTAACAAGTTATTTTAATCTAAAGGCGCATCTATAGGAACATGGGAGGGTAACGTTACTGTTTTGTATCTACAACTTTAATACCTGGTGTAAAGCCAATATTGGTTGTTGGCTCCATTCCTGGAACTCAGTAGAGCTTCATCGACGGGTTCGTGCAGGTCCACCAGGACGGGCTTGCCCTCACCGTCCGGCATCCAGATGTAGCGGCTCTCGCCCTCCACGTAGTGACTGTTGTCTCCCGGGACGGTGGGCAGGGCATGGCCGGAGCACACTTCACATAATAAAAGATATAATTAATTACTTATTTAATGTAGAAAATAAATGAAATATTAAAATAAAATACGAACATGCCACGAAGGCAGCTAATGCGAGGATAGTCTTCATGTTGGCACTAACTTATGCTGGTACATGATGATTCTTGGGTTTATATATTCACTTTACTATCGCTATCATCATGCACTTTTATCAATCGCACAAGTGATTGATAATGATTTCTCATTAATAAAAAAATATCATGATTGACAAGAAGATAACTTTTACGCAAAGATTATTTTATACAAATGCCTAATTGACAGTGGAAATTTTGTTGGGATAATAAAAATAGTTTTTGAGTTTAATTGCTTTTCTTTAATCTCTTCAAAGGATAAAAAAATTAATAAAGTGAATGTTAAGAACTTGTTTGTAAGGTTTTGTAATAAGTACTTAATTCAAAACCCTTCGTTCGTCTTGCACTTGACAATTTTTTTACGCGTCACTTGTATGTAACTTATCAAGATTTAGGGCCTGTTTCACAATGTACCGATAAGTTCTGTATAAGTTTTGAATAAGCTGTTTGTTACTTATTCGTAGGATAAACACTATTTTTGCGTTTCACAACTGTCAAATAGCGCTATGTGTTACATAAAGTCCACCATAAACTATGGGTCGGACGAAGTGGCGAATAGCACACTTATCTTAAACATAACTATAAGTTTGACAGTTAAAATTAAATGACATTGTTTTTCTTTCGTTCATGTTGTATATTGGTTTCTTAGGTTACGGTGTCGGGACTTAAAAATCTAAATAGAAACTGCGAAAAAGTCCGTAAAAAGGAGTTTTATTTCATGTTGAATATTATATTACGTAAAAACCATGTCGTTTAAGTTTTACAGACAGAACTATCCGTATTACCAGAGGAATCAGCGTGGTTTTAGTCTTAATAACCTAGGTACACTACTTATAACGACAATGGAGGTTTTTGAGACTCTTGAAGATGAGTTCGATGAATATTTTGATAGCCTCACGACACTACGCAGGAGTCCTTTTAACGTTTTAGCACTACGAAAGTTTGAACCGCGTGTGCTATTGAATGATGCCTCCAGTGTCTTCCAGCACTGTTCCTTTTCGTGCCAAGTGAATGCGTCACTCTTCTTGTTTTCCAGAACACTTTTATTTTGAGCAACAAGTGAGGTCAGAAGCTCAACTTCTTCCCGGCTGAAGTTGAGGCTTCGTTCACGATTCGGTGTAGTCATTTTCACTTCAAGTAGAGAGTAGTGCTGAGTACCGAAATTGTCCGAAATTACTGTTCAGAAAATGTACTTAGTAAGTACACTTAAATCGCAGAAATGAGAAACTAATAAACGAAATAGCAAGTACCACGATATTAGTGCCTCTGTCAATTGTCATAGTCAAACGATTTAAAACCATCGACGTATGATATGCATAGACTGCTACTATCGCTAGGTTCCCCTTGTGCCAAGCGAGAGCAGTTTTTAGTCTGATCCTAGTACATTTCGTTTTTCATTTAAGTTAATTTTCGCGCAACGAGAAACTTACATAATAAAATATCGATGGTTTTGGCATTGTTAGGATAATATTAGTGTTTTAGATAGATTTTTTTAAACGGCAAGCTCCATCTTCATACATAATTCACGACAACACTTGTTCACACTAGTGCTTACGGTTTAAACTCTGATAGGCTCACTCTATAGTTTCAAATGCAACCTCGTTGTTTAAAACGATCAAATCGTTTCAAATCTCGTTCCTCATTCCGATTCGTTACAAGCAGTATTTAATTTCCATAAAATAGTTTGTATAAGTTTTTATATAGAATATTAACCGTTATGCGGATAATAACAAATTATATAAAAATATTAAAGTAAAACAATACTTCTAGAGCAAATTAAAATAAATTTATAAGTATTTTATGTCAACTTGCTTTGTATTTAATGAAATGACATAGAAAAACGGAACGTGAATAAATGGTGTTGCCACCGCGCTTACGTATTGGTCCCATATAGTTATGTGTCAGATAAAATAAGTTTGTGAAACGTAAAGTTTCTTATCCAGAACTTCTATAGTCCGAATAATTTATGTGTAACATAAGTATTTGGAACTTTATCGGTACATTGTGAAACAGACCCTTAAACTTTTAAACTATCGCGCTGCATGTTTATAGTAATATTATGACGGGGATTAGCGCGTACATGCATAAATACCTTTAGGGCTTGACGTTTCGACCGGGTTACACCGGCCGTGGCACTGGATTCAATTCCATCGCGCGCAAGTCCTCTCCACCGATCGCCACTTTCATTCGAGAGCAGTGCGAGAAGCGATTGAAATCAAGAAACACCCTAATTTCAATCGGGAAGACGGCTTTAATCTATCAGCATCGTGGAATCCAGTGATTCGTTTAACACAACCGCGCGTTTCTGCAAGGCCGGATAGTGATCGTAATACGGACACAGTCAGTACAGTGTGTAGGGTAGTTCAAAAACATGGGGTAGATGAAGAAAAATCATCAACCCCGTGCACGGAAGAATGACACCGCATCTCCAGTCTGCTTGCGACCACGGCCGGTGTAACCCGGTCGAAACGTCAAGCCCTAAAGGTATTTATGCATGTACGCGCTAATCCCCGTCATAATATTATTATCAAGATTTTGTGATTAAGATATATAAGATAAAACGTAAAGTTGCTATCTGCTTACTGACTTTCTAAAAATCGTTTTTTTTTATTATAAATTTCAGTTGCAAGCCACCGCGATAGAGTGAGGTGGTATTCCTCGCTTCTCGTTTGTTTATGTTGCTCGTTTAAACACGACTGCCCAAAAAAGGAGTGTTTTATTCGGACTTTTGACTAATTATATTGACAGCATGTAATTGTGGTGCCCCGTGACAAGAAATGGCATTCCTTTTGTCCTGGCCAACCAGCTCTCCAGGACGTGATAGAGTCCAGCGACCAAGTCATCCAGGTGACACCATGGCATTTTGGTCAGAAAGAATTTGAAACTTGGATCTTAAACTTTGACTCGAGAAGAAGAAGACTAATTATATTTACGTTCGGACTAACGTAATATGAGCTTACAGAATCATTTGTGATATGACATCAAAAAAATGAAAAGAAGAAGGTATCACACCTGAAGAAAAATTGATTTGAATCAAATAAATACTAAATCAAATTAATCGTATTTGCCAAATTAGTTAAGTGACAGTTGTTTGATGGATAGGCTTTTTAGTGCATTAGTAATGATTTTAATCCTAATGTTTTATTATCTACAGATAATAATTATGGAAATAACTTCGCACAGTTACCCCGGTTTCTGCTAACGACTGTGATTGGTCAACCGAAAGATTACCAACCAATAACAAATATTTGTATTGATCAACGTTTCATAAACCGGAGATTAAGTTATGAGACAATTTGCGGGTTCCCATGTTTTGAGATCTTGACTTTGCGATAAGCTAATAAACGGATTATTTTAGATTAATCGAGAGAACATGTGGATTTTTAAGGTAAAATTAGAATTACTGTTGTATGTAATATATATTTTTTGGTTTTTTATACCTACAGGTTAAGGCAGTTGTCCGACTTACGGGCGAGAAGCGAGTAACTATCGACTATAAAATCGCTCAAGAAACGTACAGCAACATATAGATCCCGTGTAAATGAAGGAGATGCATATACAAAAAGTTACTCGCCGACTGTTCACATTACGGGCGACAACTCTCTCAAAATTTGTTTTTTGCGGCGCGGCGGCGAGTAGAACTATAAAAATATACTCGCCGAGGACCAATCAGTGTCATTCTGCATAAAAGTGTAGATTTGAATTGAGAACAATTTTTAGTAGGGGAAGGGAGGGCAAGATGGAAGGCTTAATTTCACGATATAATAAACAAAATCATTGAATTATTTTAGACTGTCGTGGAAGTTATTTTATTTTTCTATGACGATGCCTGTTTTTTTGTACTTATGGTTTTGGGAAATTAAAGTTTTATTCTTGTTATTTAATTAACGATGTTTATGGTTTTACAAGAATACTTGCCCTTAAATATAAAACTCCATCCAAAAGATCCAGAAGCACCCCGTCAATAATATGTTCAAGTTTCTAAAAAGTATTAACTATTTTCTATGTTAAAATATCATTACAATAAATCTATTCTTAAAAATACTACCGTAAAATGGACATAACAACAAGACCTACCCTTTACTGGCGCGCTTTAAATCGCGCGTATGTCATGTGATCCGTTTTTTAAAGGCATGAAAGGAAATATATATATAATAATGAAAGGAGGGCAAAATAGAATTTTGCCCTCCTTTCCTTTATAGTAGTATAGAATGAGAGCGAGTCGAGCGAGTGTCGCCTGTCACACTCGCTACTCGCTCCTCGCTCTAAGTGAGACAGGTCCCTAAAGGCACGGCGACCAACCACACTCAACCTCCAATTATACTCATTTCTAATAAAATAATTTTTAACAAAAAAAGAAAAGACTTCAAAACAAAAATAAAATGCACTAAAAAAGACAAAATAACTGCGTTATTTAAAAACTCTCTATTTTGAAGGCGGTGCCAAGTAAAACTATTGAACGAATTGAGTTTACTTAGATATTTATCTGAGTTTCTCATTTTGACTTTTAAGTTTCGAATAGGTGTATTAGTTAAGTGGTATTGGTTATGTATTTTATAATATTAAGTAATTTAGATAGCCTTCTAAAGAAGTTTGTTAATTGAATTCATTTTTCTTGATTTATTTTTCATTATGATTGTGTGTCTAATAGTTTTACTAGGCACCGCCTTCAAAATAGAGGGTTTTTAATAACGCAGTTATTTTGTCTTTTTTAGTGCATTTTATTTTTGTTTTGAAGTCGTTTCTTTTTTTGTTAAAAATTATTTTATTTCGAGAGCTTTTAGTGAATTTGACGATTTTGGTTTTTGCTAAAACATGGGTAGGCTTATGAAACGCGCGCCTCATATGTGAAATCGTCGTTTGAATGAGAGAAGCGAGGAAAGAGAGAAAAGCCTATCGCAAATTAGGAAATCTAAATCCAATGTTATTTTGCGAGAGACTACTAAATACACATTTTTTTTTAACTGTTTAAATTGTTTTTTTTAATTGTTATGTTTTAAACTGTTTTGTCTTCACTATCGAATATGCAACATTACCCATGTGCGCATCAATACAAATAAAATAAGCCCAAACACTATGTATCTACTATCAACCATTAAGGAGTTCCCTAAACTGTGCTGCACCTACATCACGGACCTTGCAATGGCAGCCATTACCCATCTCGGTGTAAAGATCGTATCAACACGAATAAAATAAGCCCAAACACGAGGAACTTAAGATGTGCCGTTGAGGAGTTCCCTCGATCCTCTGTCGTCTCCATCATCAGATCTGCTCTAAACCTCCATAGTATTGTAGTCACATCAGATATACACATAAATCTCAAGTTTTGAACCCATGCTTGCCTACAATTTTCAAGGGATGCCCTCGATTTCTCAGGGTTTCCACCATCAGGTCCTGACCTGATGACGATGGGACCAAATGACAAGCATACCCATTCAAATAAAAAAATAATTTTTGAAATCGGTCCAGGCGTCTTTGAGAAATCAAGTAACAAACATAAAAAAAATATAAAAAAAATACAACCGATTTTTAACAGTAAGAAAAAAAGAGAAATGAGAAATGAAAAATATAAAACATCTACTACGTGTAAAATGATGTAATTTATTTGAAAATCAAAGTATTACGGCAATGTTATCTCATCATTTATTAATGTTAGCCTTTGTTTATACAAATGACTTGTACAATATTGCTATCAGCATTTGGCTACTTACGCCTATCTATGACTGGTGATGCCATTCACAAAATTTTGAGATAGACAAATTACGCATTCTCGCATAACAACACTGCTTTGGAGCTTCCAAGTCAATGTGAGATACTTAGGACAGGTATCGGACGTTGACCTTTCCTTTTTATTTAAGAATAAAGTTAACAGTATAACAAAATAGCATGGCAGTTTACCAGTAGAAAAACAATGAGTTTAGTACTACGTTACTTTAGTAACCGTCTATGCAATGGTTGTAGTGTTAGTCTACTTGGTTGCCTTATTAGTATTGTTTGCCACGCACTAAGTCGAGTTCCGGACCCTGCAGGGGGTGCCCTAAGTGGATGTTGCTGCCGGAGTTAGTTTTTCCTATTGCTCTGGTTGGAGGCCTTATGGTCCTCGCCAAAAGTCCGGAAAACAGTCAAAGCCTGCGCTCTGGCTGACTGCAAAGATCTCTTCCAAATCAGTCTAGTTGGCTGTCTTTGGCATCACTTTTTAATCAATTGACTGATTATGACGGGGACTATTTTCCTGTTGGTTCTTAGTTCACAAAATAATGGTTTTAGGCATTCTAGAATAATGCATACGTATGTGGGCAATTATTAACTTAAAAAAAAATCATTTTTGTTATAAAACCTTTTTAGCGAACGACGATAGGACATTGTGCATTGTTGCATTAAAGAACATGGTTAAGTGAATCTTTTGAGCTTTATTAAATAGAAGAGTCTTTTAGTCATAAGCACATATAGATATCATTCATAAGTATAATTATGTTCACATTGTATTACTTTTTAAATGTATTGTAAGGTTCGTAACTAAGGCTTCTGCAATTCTTCCACAGAAAACTGAATTACATTTAGTTTCAACTTTAACCATTTTTGGTAGTGATACTTGCTGCAATGCGAGCAGGCCAGAATGAAAATGTTTGTCTTAAACAGAACGAACGTATAGAGACACAAGAAAAACAAAACCTAATAATTTAAATAAAATTTTAATTTCAGAATAGCCATCTTTTGAGAAGTGTATAATCCTTTATAAAGTATAAATCTTAGGTTATTTCGGTCGGTGTAGTTTGTGCTTAGAAAGGCCAGGAGCTGCCTGTTCTGAGGCCGTAAATACCGCTTCTGCAAAAGAAAAAAAGGGTGAGAAAAAAATACGGTAACAGTGCAATGTGTAATTCACATCTCTCTTTTACTTTCTTGTACTTCCTTATATGAATTATGTTACATGTTTACTCTTTATAAAGGATTTACTTAAAATAACTTACCCTGATTTGTTTATCACAGCGTTGCCCATGTTCAAGATAGATCCCCAACAAGTTGATAGCTCAGCTTCCCAAATGTTTGGGCACTGTCTCGCCGCGAAACGGTTGGATCGGATTGAGGAGGCGAATAAGTCATTTGCACGACCGTGAGAACATGCACTATTCACAAGTGAGCAGCCAGGTTGAGGGTTTTTACCACCGTTGGGGTAGAAGTCGGCGTCAGCAATAGGGGTCATGATACCGAGAACGTTTCCATCTGTGTGAATGGCTTCGACGTATCGACCAGCATTTCTGTTCAACGCGTTTCCGTTACCACCCCACAGAGGACCAGCTGGGTCTAACCCTAAGAAAAAAATAAGGGTTAAGGATATCAACGATGCCGTACATAAAAAAAAAGCATTTAATAATTTAGAAACAAGGAGGTTTTATGAAAAATTCTAGTTGCATCTAACCTGTCACTCGGGAAGGGCGACCACCAGCTTGACGTCCAGCATTTCCAACAATATGCGCCCCTAAGCTGTGTCCAACCAGGTGCACGTTGTTCCAGTTGCCTCCGGCGTTATTGATAAGCCACACGAGGAAGTTTCCGAGGTGTTGGCCAATACCAGGGACACCAGCGGCAGCAGTATTGTAACTAGAGCTGGCGAGAGCGCGCCAGTCCACTACGATGACGTTAACGTCTTGGACGGCGAGGAAAGCCGATGTGATGGTTGGGTTCAAATGAGAGTGTCCATTGTTGTTCCATCCATGGACGATAACTTTCAGAGGACGGTGGGCCCCGTAATTAGAATTACGTACTGAGTTAATGTTGCCATTAACAAGAACTTGGGGGTTATTTGGGTTTTGCCTGATAATAAAAAAAAACTTTTGTCAAGGAAATACAAGTCGCTAACAATTATAAAAAAAAAAAACAACTCAAGGAGATAAATTATTTAACATATCATTGGAATCGAAAGGCACATCTATTAAAACATTTGAGGATAACAAGACTGTATTGAACAGACAACTAAAAGTAAATACCTGGTGTAAAGCCAGTATTGGTTGTTGGCTCCATTCCTGGAACTCAGTAGAGCTTGATCGACGGGTTCGTGCAGGTCCACCAGGACGGGCTTGCCCTCACCGTCCGGCATCCAGATGTAGCGGCTCTCGCCCTCCACGTAGTGACTGTTGTCTCCCGGGACGGTGGGCAGGGCATGGCCGGAGCACACTTCACATAATATATATTATTAATTATTGCCGTCGGGGCCTGTATGTCGTGGTGGCCTAGCGGTTCCATGACCAGATTCGCATGCACAAGGTTGAAGTTGACAAAGCTCCAATGAGACTTTTTCAAAGACATTTTGTTTTAATCTTATACTTCAGACAAACGGTGCAGGAAAACATCGTGAGGAAACCTGAATTCCAAAAAAGAGCCCTAAAATCGCCAATCCGCAAATGACCAAGCGTGGTGAGACGCTTGTGCCTTCTCTCTATGGGAAGAAGCCTGTGCACAGCAGTATTTATAGGCTGGTATTATTAGTGTCGTATTATATATTATATGGAATATAAAAATAATATTAAAAAGAAATACGAACATGCTACGAAGGCAGCTAATGCGAGGACAGTCTTCATGTTGGCACTAACTTATGCTTGTGGATTTTGATGCCTGGGTTTTTATATATATTCCTATTACTATCGCTATCGCATAAGCATGATTATGCGCTTTTATCAATCGTACTAGTATTTAATACTGATTTCTTATTAACAAAAAATTATCTTATTCAAAATAAGATAAGTTTCTACACTCAAATAATTTTATAGAAATCTTACCCAATAGGGTATTAATTGAAAAAATGTGTTAAGAGGAAAGGTGGACGGAGAGACTATAGAAAGTTCGGTTTTTCAAGAAAGTATTGCTGTGGCCCTGCCGCACGTTTTGTGAATGTGTGCGTAAGTTGACAGTGTGTGAGTCTCAAAGCGCGCACGCTTGGTGTAGTTGTCTAATTATATAATTACTCACCAAAAGCATTTTTTCATGTAAAATGGCATTTTTGACGTATAAACAAGGGTTAACCGAATATGGGCCGTCTTTTTTCCAAACAACATACCTAAACTTAAAGGCCCATTGGCCATTGGCCCATTTTTCTCTTAAAACATTTACAAAACTTTCTTTTTAATTTTATATTATATGTTTATCGATATGTATGTCGATTTCTGTTTGCAACATTAGTACACAGACGAAAAAGTATTGCGTAGTATTTAAAAAGAATATGGATTCTTTTTAAATACTACGCAACACTTTTTCGTCTGTGTATAAAGGTACGCGCGTCGCTAGCTTCGTGTCACAAACTACGGAGGTAATTTCATAGAAATACATGGAAACCAATAGTGTCGCTGCGACACGTCGTCCGCTGCTGCCTCATGTCGTCCGCTACCAACTTGTACCTTTATACGTACTTGTGGCCCCGCCCTCAAATTCGTGTGATAAATACAACTGCAGCTCAGATTGAAAAACCGACCAAAAATTGAAGTCTGCGGTCAAAATAAGCACATTTTCGAAGGTCTAAAATCTTCGAAAATTTGCTTATTTTTCCTTAAAATAAAACTTATCTCAAAAAAGGAAAAAAATAGGGGCATAGATCTAGTTCATATTCATATTACTGCAAAAAATCATAGCCCAGTTCAGAAAACAGCCGAGAGTCAGAAAAATCCGCCCACCTTTCTTAAATTAATTCCTAATTTGTAATTGTTGTCATGCAAAAGATAATTTCTTTAGAAGTAAATTGTAAACAGAAAATTATGGATTAATTTTATTGTTAGCTAATTAATTAATGAGGTATTGTGTAATTTTGTTTCATTGATATAAGATCTTAGATAGATAATAATACCTTCATATTATCGCTAAATTGGAGTGTATCAAAGACAGAACATATCGTACTCGCTTATATTTAAGACTATAATTATTACCACAAAACCTATGTGCTGCCAATAAAAAATTGATTTTGATTGGAGTTTGACTCGCACTTGACGCATTTTTTGGGTTTGTTATTTTATTACCAAGTTTCTAAACGAAAACGGAAAATCAATTTTCCAGGGCTTATGAAATAAAATCTGTTTAGGTATAAAAAAATAAGGAAATAAATACAAAAACTACGGAATAAAGATAAATCATTTTATTTCTTTATATCAAAATCCGAAATCCTTGTGGTATGTTTTTGTAGACAGACGTGAAGATGGTTCCAGTTCAAAACGGCCAAGTTCTGCCAGTTCTGAGCGCATAATGGCCGTTTCTGTAAATTAAATAAATGGGTTAATGAGCAGAAGTAAACGAATATGATTTGTAGACAGCGGTTGGCAAATTAATGAATACAATTTTCTATTTATTACTATTTATAATTTCGTCCTACATTCATAAATTTCTATCTTGCTGTCGGTAGTTAATGTACAGTCTTGAATGTAAAAAAATCGCGGAATCTCTTGTTAACAAACATACACAAATTGCCTCACGATTCTCTAAAAAATTAACGCTGAACTAAGCAATGAAAGCTCCACTTTAAAAATACTATGCATTGTTAATTGAACATTAGTTAAGAAGAGCTTCAACTTTGTGATGGACACAATACTTAATAGCTACTTATAACTAGACCAGATATTACTGAAGGTTTAAGTATTAAGTAATTATGATTAGCTTACCCTGTTTTGGCTAAGTTCGCATTGCCCATATGGAGGCTAGGTCCATTACAAGTCGATAGTTCAGCTTCCCAAATGTTAGGGCACCATCTACCAATCAGACGGTTGTATCGGACAGTAGCAGCAAACAGTTCATTAGCGCGGCCATGAGAACAGAAGCTGGTTGTGCATCCAGGCTGAGGGTTTTTACCACCGTTGGGGTAGAAGTCGGCGTGGCCAACTGCGCTCATGATACCAGCTAAGTTACCGTCCGTGTGAATGGCTTCGACGTATCGACCAGAGTTCCTGTTTAATGCATTGCCGTTGTTGTGCCAACGGGGACCGGCGGGATCCAAACCTGTGATAATTAAATGTTTAACCATTTTTTTATGCATTGGTACTACAAGTCTCCACCACAAATATAATGAATAGGATGCGGATGATTTGATGATTTGAAGGAGAAATTATAGAAGGTAATAATTGAACAAAAACACTACAGATATTGGTTAGTAAGTCAGTTTCACAAGGAAGGATTTGTTTTTATATCCAGTACGGGTGAAATCATTGCGAGAAACACTACGCTGAATTAGGTAAACCTACACATCACCGAGGGAGTAGGAGTACATAAATTCATATGCATATATAGAAGGGTTTGGAACCAACCTGTCACACGACGAGGACGACCACCTGCTTGACGTCCGGCATTCCCAACAACATGAGCTCCTAAGCTGTGACCAACAAGGTGCACGTTGTTCCAGTTGCCTCCAGCATTGTTGATGAGCCAGATGAGGAAGTTTCCGAGGTGCTGACCAACATTTGGAACAGCGTTGAAAGCAGTGCTGTAGCCTGAGTTAGCGGGACCGCGCCAGTCCACTACGATGACGTTGACGTCTTGAACGGCGAGGAAAGCCGACGTGATAAGAGGATTCAAAGGCGAGTGTCCATTATTGTTCAATCCGTGGACGATGACTTTCAGGGCACGGTTGGCTGCGTAATTGGAGTTCCGAACCGAGTTAATATTTCCATTAAAGAGAGCTTGAGCATTACTGGGGTTACGTCTGAAAACGAATAATTGATAATTGGCAAAATAGGTAGCAAAATAATGACAAAAAAAGTATGATGTAGTAAAAGTATTCATTACCAGAAATTGTAAACGCCTCAAGGATGCCACATACATTACGGATTAGGGAACCTGGTTAATTGAAACCATTAACGCTAATTACCTGGTGTAAAGCCAATATTGGTTGTTGGCTCCATTCTTGGTACTCAGTAGAGCTTCATCAACAGGTTCCTCGAGGTCCACCAGGACTGGCTTGCCCTCACTGTCCGCCATCCAAATGTAGCGGCTCTCGCCCTCCACGTAGTGACTGTTGTCTCCCGGGACGGTGGGCAGGGCATGGCCATAGCACACTGGAAATTATTTTTCAAATTAATTGATCCAACACCTTCAGTACGAAAATTAGAAACATAATGACTGTCATCCTTAATACTAACATGCCACACAAGCTGCTAATACGATGAGAATCTTCATGTTAGCCCTTTTGGCAATTGATCTTGTTGCCAGGGCTTATATATGCTGCCTATCTCTTACTATCTCTTTATATAATAGATAATGTGCAGTTTTATCTACCCGAGGTGGCAAATCACTATCAAATAGATAGTAATCTTATTTAAGAAGCTTTGTATAATTAGGGATGCAAAATCATTTAAAATTCTCTGTTTTCCTGTTGTTTAAAGTTGGTATCTCACACACACGCGACGAAAGCTTCGCCCTCGCCGTATTTTCATTTTAATGGGCTGTGCCGATAACAATCAGGTACTCCAAAAAAATAAAGGTTGGATATCTATAAAAAAAATGATTAACTATTTTATCATGTGTAAAATTTAGGAACCACTTAAGAAGAAGAAATATTTATCATTCGATTATGTCTGTAAACTTTATTCTCGGACATATCTGTCTCGTTTTATAAGCCTGACTAATATAATTTTAAAATTCAGGTTCGTCGAAGGGTGTGGCGGATGCCATTCTTATGATACTGACTGAACAAATCTAACGGTAGTAGAAATGCTAAACTAGCAAAAGAAAAATAGGCGCGGACGTGGAGTGCGATGAGTGCAGCGCGTGCGAGCCATGCGGTCATTCGATCAAATTAATTCATAATCAGTTGATTATCTGCCAATGTATACAAATGTTCTATCCTGTTATATTTGAACGCGCTGATATTTGAAAATAAAAGTGTCATAAAAAGTATATTTTCTAGTCCAATTTTCGAGGAAGGTTCTATATTCAATATCTCTCTACTTGCCTTGGCAGAAAAGCAAAGCGAGTGAAACCGTGGACTAGCTAGTTATTAAAATGACGAAGATGGTGAGACTAACTTTAATGTTGTTTACTATAGCAACAAACAGAACAGAAAAAAATATTGTTATATGAAAGGAGTGTCAGAGGTTTTTGCAGGAAAACTTAAATGGCTGATAAGAAATAAAATTGTTATCTAATAGGTTTAGCAAAACTTATGTAATGCATATATTTATCTAATCAGATCGGTTGTCTTGGGCCGAGGTGGGCTGATTAATTGTTGAATATTAAAGACATTGTCTTCCGCAAAATATTTTTTTATTGCCTTTTTTATACAACCCCAACATTAAGTTACATCGCAAAGTTAAGGTGGCTGGTTAACTGTGCCGCTGAGTGTATATCACACTGAGACTTAAAAAAGTAAAGTATAACGATCAATATGTAGTTAAATAATAACAAAAAAAAACGACTTTTAAATAATAATAATAAATAAATAATAAATGCGGACAACATCACATACATTGCTCTGAACCCAAAGTTAGTACCTAAAGCATTTGTGTCATGGAATTCAGAAACAACGAAGGTATCACAGACCCGAGGCAATGTAGAAAAGTTAGTTTCAACATTGACCCGTCCGGGGATCGAACCCGGGACCTCATGGCTAGCGATACCTTGAAACCGGTGCGTACGCCACTTGACCACGGAGGTTGTCAATAAATCCCACTGTCAAAACTAGACCGAAATGAGCTGGGACCACATAAGGAGAGATAGCTTTCAAATAAAAAAATATATCAAATTTAAAGAACAAAAAAAATACAGCCGAATTGAGCAACTCCTCCTTTTTAAAGCTGGTTAAAAAGAAAACAAAATAAAGATAAACATGCAAAGTTTCATAAACTATGGCTTTAACATCTTTAAGTTACATCATATTGAAACTTTGCTACCCTGTAAAGTAGTGATTTTGCAGTCTGACCCATATACCAAGGACTTCTTTGCTGTCTGGGGTAGTAAATTGGACAATTTCTACAGGCCTTTCATAATCTGCCAGAGCTGTTTATCAGTCATCCATCATCTCGGACTTCTCCAGTTGACCGTACTCATGGGTCACGTGTGCTTTCCAGCCCATTGCTCTTCGAAAGCAGCCGAATCAAAAACAGTCCATATGTGGCCAGCCAAAGAAGTCGTTATAAATAACGACTGCTTGAAGCAGTGTCGTCTGTCAGTCCAGTTCCAGCGATTTCCCTAAATTTATGTAGTTAGCAGACCCGACAGACGTTGTCCTGTCTGTTTTCTAATTGAATTCTGACAATTCTATGTGAAACGTCATAAGGTGACATTAAAAAGTTTAGGTTAGATTTCTTAGAGTGTTACCACACCAATCGATCGATAGTCGATCGATGCCATCGATCGACATCGTTCGACGTCGATCGATTAGTGTGGTAGCTTTTATTGATCGACGGATACCGGTCGACTAACCAATCGATCGATTGCCGGTCGATCGGCATCGGTCGACGGATGCCTAGTAGAAACTATCGATCGACGTCGATTAATCCATTCTACCATCGATCGATAGTCGATCGATTGGTGTGGTAACACCCTTAGATTTTCTAATTTTTCGGGCAGTTTTCCATAAGACTACTTCTTTCATAAGAATCTTCTCCTGACAATAACAAACACAACAAAAAAAGAATTTGCGAGATCGGTACAGCCGTTCACGTGTGATGCCGTGACCAAGGGAAATATTCAATCATTTTTATATACATTTATAGATTGCATGCCATCAAATAAATAACTTGTAAAAAACAAGTCTTGCACCTCAGATCTTCTACCGTAAACAGTTGTAAGATCCGTGTAACACCAAGTCGTTTAATCTGTTCAGTTCCTATTAAAAGTCCTTGTGTCTTAAGTTATTACTAGTAATGTTTATGCTTTTGAGATAAAAATACCTTTTTTATTTATAAAGAAGTTATTTTGCTGAAGGTCGAAATAGCCTAAAGTTTCACTGCCGAGATTACGAATAATTCGGAAATTCCGAGCTTTGATTTTTACACTGTATGTTTTACTATCTACCCGATTAATAACATAAGTGATAAATAACTATTTTTTTTATCCACTAACAAAGAAATGTAAACATATTTTTTAACCCTTCCTACTATTTGTTATTTACTTCCATTTATGTAAATATTTGTCTATTTTTTATATGATCAATCATTTTGGTAAGAAAAAAATCTATTCGATGTAATTTTTCTCAAAAACTTACTTGCAAGGAATTGGGGAAATTAATAAATAGAATGAGATGGCTCTGATGATATATGAAGGACTGGTTTAAGCTGGTAAAACTCTTTTACGAACAATATACAATTTTATTAATCTGATTTATTGGAATAAGTAAACTTCGAGGTATTTTTGCAGGTAGTTAATAAATTATAACTTGGCTTTTCCACATTAACGGGAAAATAATTGAACTTCTGAAAGTGGAACCAATTAACCCTTATATTACACGTGGCGTGTTTCTAATTTTTTTGGTTGTGATAATCTTGAGTATCCATTGTTATTAACCTGGGCTTATGGGGTTTGGTGGGAATAATGTGAGGAAAGAAATTATTTACAAATCCAGATAAATAGCTTTATTCAGTCGTTTTATGTTGTAATTTACACGTGTAGGTATTTCCAGTTTAGAAAGGCCATTGTCTTCCAGTTCTGAGTCCATAAAGACCGCTCCTGCAATTATAAAAAAGGGTTTAATAAGTAGATCTTTTTGCGATTTGTACTTCTGATAAAGTTTTTTGGGTAGGTATAACAATTTTTTGAAAGTTTCTGTCAGCATTTTTTTTACTTTAATAAACCATTTCTTTTTGCTTGGCTACGTCTTTGTTGGGAATGGATAGCACACATTCAATTTCTAAATATAAAAATTCATCAGAAATTCAAAGCTTGGATTGATTTCAGTGACACTGAAACTTACCCTGATTTGCCCAAGTTAGCATTGCCCATGTTCAAGCTAGCTCCGTTGCAAGTTGAAAGCTCAGCCTCCCAGATGTTGGGGCATCTTCTTCCGACCAGACGGTTGAAGCGAACAGTAGAGGCGAACAGGTCATTAGCACGACCGTGAGAACAGGTACTAATTGCGCAGCCAGGTTGAGGGTTTTTACCACCGTTGGGGTAGAAGTCGGCGTCCGCAATTGGGTTCATGATACCGAGAATGTTACCATCAGTGTGGATGGCTTCGACATAGCGACCGTTGTTCCTGTTTAAGGCATTGCCGTTGCCGCCCCAACGGGGACCAGCGGGGTCCAGACCTGTGAGAGTGAATCAAAATTATTAATTTTTATTTGTTGCGATATTAATTCTTAGATACAATATGATTGAAGTTGTTAAATAACTTTTGATGTCAGAGTTTCCGATCGAAACTTACAAAATCTTCGATGTTGGTTAGTTTTACAAGATGGTTATTTGGAACGAGATTTTCAGTTCACGTAAAACAAACAATTTTATGTAAAAAAACGACTGATTATTACGAACCTGTGATACGACGGGGACGGTTACCAGCTTGACGTCCAGCATTGCCAACAACATGAGCTCCTAAGCTGTGACCAACAAGGTGCACGTTGTTCCAGTTGCCTCCAGCGTTGTTGATGAGCCACACGAGGAAGTTTCCGAGGTGCTGGCCAATGCCAGGGACACCGGCGGCAGCATTGTTGTAGCTGGAGCCAGCAAGACTGCGCCAGTCTACTACAATGACGTTAGCATCTTCAACGGCGAGGAAAGCGGATGTGATGGTAGGGTTCAAAGGAGAGTTTCCATTGTTGTTCCATCCATGGACGATGACCTTCAAGTTTCGGTTGGACGCATAATTGGAGTTACGGACTGAGTTAATATTGCCATTGATAAGAATTTGAGCATTGTTGGGGTTACGTCTGAAAAGAAAATAAAGCAATAAGGTTTTGGCTCACGCAGCTTTAAGTGAATAATAAAAGCGCATTTGGTTTACAATCAATGCTTGAGATGGACGACGGGAAATTCAAGCAACCGGTATATTGTTTTAGTTACCTGGTGTAAAGCCAATATTGGTTGTTGGCTCCATTCCTGGCATTTACTAGAGCGTGGTCGACGGGTTCATCAAGGTCTACCAGGACTGGCTTGCCCTCACCATCCGGCATCCAGATGTAGCGGCTCTCGCCCTCCACGTAGTGACTATTGTCTCCCGGGACGGTGGGCAGTGCATGGCCGGAGCACACTGGAAAATATATTAGAACATTGATTTAGAATCCTTGTAAAATATGTAATATAAGGAGTTAGACATTTTTAATTATTTCAATAAACAATTTTATGTACTCATAAACGTGGAAGCTCAACGCTTTGCCATCGGAAGAAAGGAACTCCATTTCCCGATGGCAAAGCGTGTGTGTCGTGACACACCCAAGAAAGTCTCAGCTCACTTTTCTTCTTTGTACCAAGTAAAGCTATTGCAAATTAAATCAACATCAATCCACAATTAACTGAACATAGTTGGGTAAAAATATGAAGGATAACACTTTTTGCGGTAGAATATCACCGTTTTTATAAGAAAATAATAGATCAAAATACTAACATGCTACGAAGGCTGCAAAAGCGATGAAAATCTTCATGTTTCCACTTACTTTTGGCAATTAGTGTCTTTGCTTGCGTTTATATATTGTCAATACTATCTGTTCAAAACAGATAATGTGCAGTTTATCTGCATGGGGAGTCAAGTCATCGCTATCAATCATGTAGTAGATAGTGATTTCTTATGTGAACACTCATAGAGACGCGCAGAATTAATTTTGGCTATTCGATGATATTCGAATGTTGTCGAATTAAGCGGTTTTAATATTGATCCTGTCTAATATATGGTCTCACTCGTGATTGTAATTTTATTCGATTCGTGGGAATGCTGTAATTAGCAGACGAGGAAGGCCGATTGTTGTTGTTGTCGCATATTTTAAAATTAATGTAATTATAACATCGTTGTTAACCTTTTTTTAAAAAGAGTAACCTATGGAGTTTCTTGCCGGCTCTTCTCTATAGGAATAACACTTTGGAACCGAGCAACTAGAGTCAGTAGTTTGTAACGTAACGTTTCTTAAGCGCCTTTTTTTTGGTTTATGAGAAATAAAAATATTTTGATTTTGATTTTAAGACTTTTTATCAACAGTGAAGTCGCTTTTTATACAAAAACGAATATCATACCAAACATTACCTGTGTCCGAACTGCTTCGACTGAGTAGCAGAAATATCAATGTTATCCTAACAGGATTGGATATATCAAACACAGTAATATGCCTTGCGGCATTAAGTCCGCCTTATGTACCACAATTGTACATGAAAGTTTAAATAAATAAATAAATAATATTTTCCGCTAAGGGTAAATGTGATAAATATTCGAAATTTTATAACATCACTATCAACTCAAAAATCATCACGATATTATTATTGACTAGCTGTTGTTCGCGACTCCACCCGCATGGACTTATATGATTAGCCTATGATGTTTAGGACTCTAAGCTCCGGTGGCTGTCATGCACACAGTATAGACATAAAAAACATGTGCTTGTACACTGTTGTATTTAGTTGCCGCCACCCACATATGTGAGGTCCGTCTATTGAAAATTTGAAGTGTACCACGTGAGGGCGACAAATGGATGTGCGATTAACGCTTATGCGACAAAACTGTACTGCGACTCACCGTAGTTCGAATGCACGCTAGTGCGACACACTGTAGATCGACATCTCGCTAGTGCGATATGAAGAAATAGAACATAAACATATAGAACCGACATAGGCCCAGACATCCATTGCTTGGTTAGGTTCAACTTTGTGACAGAGATCAATAGGTTAGGTTAGGTTAGATATTGTGACCTTGCAATGGAGCGAGCGAAGCGAGCGACGGCCTTTGATTATTTAATATCTACTTATTTAATATATGTAATTCAAAATTTATCTCAGCAAACTACTGTAATACTGCATCAACGTACTACACTACCCTTGCTAGGTGTCAAACTACTGCAATACTGCTCCAACGTACTGCACTACCGTAGTGTCGCACTACCGTAGTGTCGAACTACTGTCGCGCAATCGTTTGTCGCACTAGCGAGATGTCGATCTTCAGTGTGTCGCACTAGCGTGCATTCGAACTACGGTGAGTCGCAGTACAGTTTTGTCGCATAAGCGTTAATCGCACATCCATTTGTCGCGCTCGCGTAGTACACTCGAAAATTTGTTATAAAAAGAGTGTTAAATCGCTGTAGCTAGCCACCGGTGGCTGGGTGTGTCGTTTCGCCGAGTCTAATGTGATAGAATGTTTAGGATCGGATCAAGAGATTTGCTTGATTGCCAAAACAAATTAACAAACTTACAGATTTTAATTTTGAATGACGTTTGTTAAGATTACATTATTATGATAAATTTCGATATTAGTATCTAGGTGTGTTTTAATGAAATTTGGAAATAATGAAATTTGTGTCGACTCATTCTACCGTGATAATTAAATACAAATGCGCATATTGACACTTTGGAAACAAATAATTCCAAAGTCAAGTTTTATTAATTACTTTGGTGTTCGTTACGTCGTTTTTCGTTGTTCTGGATTTAAGATGCGATAAAATATAGCCTACGCAGAGATGAACTTAACTCCATACAGAATTTCAACAATATCGGGTCTTTGGTTTTGACAAGCAAACAGAGTTACTTGTGAATTTATAATATGATTAATATGGATGTTATTTATATTTTACTAGCCGCGGCTCGCGGATTCTTGTGTTTTTTTGCCCAATGCAGGGAACGTGATGTTAAATAGCCAGAACCGTTTCCTAGAATTGGCTATCAAATGCGATGAATTTAGCGAGTGGACAAACAGACTCTTCAGCTTTAAGCCGGAACCCCACCGCTGCGCACGGAGAGGCTGTGCACGTGTGTTCAGCTTCGCTTTAGTACAAAATGTATGAGAGCGTTTCCACCGCAGCGCACGGACATGCTACGCAGCAATTGACGTCATAAACACACGCGTAGCTAACTCGAATAGGCGGAACGTAGCTCAGCCACGTGGCCGACCCACGCATCCCAGCTGCGTGGGTCGGCCATTTCTCGGCGACCCACGACTATGTACAGTCTCGAGCAAAAATATGTACGCACATAATATTGTTAAGAAATTATTATAGAATAAGCTACTATAAATAAGAGGTACAATTAATGTTCCTAGTATATATACATACATTTAAGTTGTGATAAGTATAATTTATGTAAGAACTAAGTAATTTATAATACAAATAAGTAAAACAGATGTTACTACACAATAGCTAAATTATATTGTTACTTGGAAGAGCTATTGTCTATATTATAAAAATAATATATTGACTTTAAGTATTTTTTTTTTTATTAAACAAAATATTTGATCCGTTTTATTTTCAAGTGTCATCTGTCAGTATGCATTGATTGCTAGATGGCAGAAGAGATTCGACAAAAAATCTCACTAATTTCGTTTAACAATTTCGCATATTATTAAGTATACATATTTTTGCTCGTGACTGTACCCCACGCATAGCTATGAGCTATGTGGGCGACACATCCGTGTCCGTGCGCCGCAGTGGAAACGGAGGCCGACGCCGCCGAACTAATGAGCCCACGCAGCAGAGGTGAGCCACGCATCCGTGCACAGCCTGCGCAGCGGTGGGGTTCCGGCTTTAGAAAACAATACAGCTTTAAAAAATTAAAGACAACAAAACAAAACTAACTTTGAATCGGAGTTTATATTATGCTAGCTTCCATAAGTATTTTGCCCTCTTGAAGTTAAAATTTAATAAATATACATCTATGTTAAATATCCTAGCTTTTTAGGTTTCAATTTTTTTTTTCGGCTATTTGTTGATAGGCAGTCAATCAGTAAGAATAGATAACATTTGATAGATGATTGACGATTATGAATGGAAACTAACCCCAAACAAACACTAATTACCACAACAGGTAAAAGATGAACCTGATAAGAAGATAATGAAATCCATTCAATAAAGTTAATTAGTTTTATTAAATTAAATTGTTGTTGTTATTTGATTATCAATCAAAGTTTGTATAGTCTATTTAAGATCTAGTGTCGATTGATATTCTTTTCAATTAAGCAAACATAAACATTATGTTATTGGCAATAAAGTTTATTTTGGACTGACTAGCAAAACACATTAGAAATAAGGTGTAGTGCAAATTGCACCTTATACGTGAGAAATACTGTTGTTTTTCCTAAAACTCATGTTTCGCATTTAAATTGCGTTTACAGCATAGGCATGTAGATTTTCTTATTCGGACCAAACAATTCAGATGTTTTACTATTCTTTAACTTAATGTAGGTAATTTATTTACAAGCTCAAATTGTAGATCTCACTTATTGTAATATTGTAATATTAATTTATAGCCAGGGACCTTTAATAAATGAGTAAAACTGAATAATTGAAATTAATTTAATTAACTTATAAACATAATTATTTTGAGTAACGTTCATAGAAATACAATCGTTATTTGCATTTGAATAAATAAATCAACATTAAATAAAACATATTTTAATCAGATTAACATTTATTTTCAAGGAAAACTTAACCCTGGGCGAAAGGTGGCACCATGTTGGTCTTGAAGCTGTAGATGCCTGATTTACTGTAATAAAACAAATAACCAAATTTAAAATTAAATAACCTCGATAAACATTACCCCTCCTTGTCAGTTGGAAAAAAGGAAATGTACTTCGATTTAATATGTTAGAGAGTATTTTTTTAAGTTACTCTGTTATTAAACCCGGATGAATAAACAGCGGCGTTTGACTTTAAGTATCAAGTCTATAACTATAGCTATGGCAAGAAAGCTGTAGCTAAGCGAGTACCTACCTTTAACAGTTAACCTTGTTAAGTTGAATAGACTCTTAAACTAGGAAATATTTTAAGTGCGAAGGGATCTGTTACATTTTGCACGAAAAAAGTAATTCTATGGTTAAAAATTCTTACCCGGCCTTAGATTCTAATCCACCGAAGACAACATCCTTTTCACCAGAGCATTCTTGAGCGATCGCCTCTTCGTAGCTTTCGCATTTGGTTCCAACGAATTCGTTAGCTCCCGGTGCCCTAGTAATAGATTCGGCGTAGAAGGCGTATGCGTAGATGTGGGAGCAGTTTGAGTCGACTCCGCAGCCGAACTGGTAGGTTCCGCCGTTAGGGTAGAAGTCAAGGTCGCCCAGGGGGAGGTCGTAGCCAAGGATGCCAGCGGTGGCGTGGAGAACCTCGACGATAGTGGCGTCGTCCTTTGTTAAGATGTTGGGGTTGTGAGACCAGCCGTGGAGAGAGGGGTCGATCGCTGTAAATTAAAATGCATATGTTTATAATACATACTCACAAAAGAGGAAAAAAGGGTCTAGCAGGCCCAGGTCCGTATGTGCAAAATACGTAAAGTTTACATAATAAATTTCTAATCCAAATATGAGTTTAAGTAATAACAACGGTAACGCTTACAAATAAGGTTCATTTTTGGCTACGACTTCTTAAAATGCATATTAAAAAATATACCAGTGAAAATAAAAAAGGGTTGACCTAGAAAAAAATACGGAAAATTAAGTGTTCGTGAATTAAATAGGCTAATAAGTATTTAATAAATCTAAAGTAGTAAATAAATCTAATTTCAACTTACCATAAATGTGAGGAAGGTCTCCAATGACGTTTCTGCCAGCAATGCCCGCGATATGTGCGCCGAGACCGACACCGACGATGCGGATTTCGCTCGGGAAGTAAGAGAAGTTGATGGAGAGAATGTTGATGAAGTCTGCGATGACCTTTCCGACCTGTTCCGTGTTGGCGAGGCCTTCAGTGTACATGGAAGAGGCTCTGCTCCAGTCGACGGCGAGAATGTTGACATTCTCGGCCTCTAAGTGAGCTGTAACAAATAAGGTTATACTTTGAGTCTCTTCTGTGATTGAAGAAGCACGTAGGATATGAATAAAGTGAAGTCGTGGTTTGAGGCAGTTACTGACTTTTGACATCGTTCTGAATTGAAGTAGCAAATGACAATTTAATTTATTTTAATATATTTGCTGCTGCCCCTAGGCATGATTTTGTTGCACGGGAGGCAGAATTAACTACTATATTGACAGAACCCATTTACTGTGGAAACTCTATATCCCTTGATAAGTCTACTACATTGATGAAAGTTTATCTGCATGTATAATGAAGGTTCAATTCCAGGGAGACTGACACTATGCAGTGCCTGTACTATGAGGTATTAAAGAGGTACTGTTGACATCGTTTCATGTCATGTCATCGTTTACAAGCGCATGCACACTGCACTGCGCATAGCAGCATCTTCCTTCAAGAAGTACCTAATCACAGGATACAATTATACGAATTTGTTTGATGATGCAAAATAATGTCTATTGGTGAAAAACTAGTACTGAAACATAAAATTGAAGTTATTACCATTAACAATGAAGGCGTTGAAGTTTCCTGTGACATCCTCGCCATGGCTGTGGATGGTGATGACGGTCTTCGCGTCAGGGTCGAAGGAAGACGAAATGATGGAGTTGATCGAAGGGAGTAGCGCCTGGCTGAGCTCAGGGTTGCTCCTAAAATTAAATCGATGGTCAAGTATATTGCATTTGTTGTAAAAAAAAATGTTGACATAAGTGGGTCCATAAAATATTTTATTAGTATTAGTGATACTGAAAATTTAATTTCAATGTGAACTAATTTAATTTTTTTTTTTTTTTTTTATAAAAAAATGGTAGAACCTCAAATGATTGAAGTAAACCCAATGTATGTCTCACTTTCGTGTAAAACTACGATTTTTTTTACAGTAGAATAAATCTAATTCGTCAGTTATTTAAATAACATAATTTCTAACCTTGTGAATAAATGGAACAGGATTTCGGTTGGTCCCAGGGAGAACCCGTTTGCTGAAAATAAACAAGAAAACAGATTTAGTCTCCAACTCTATACATAAGAGTCATTACCGCGCGAGCTGGCAACGCCGCATTGGAAGCTTTTAAAGATGATTAATAAATTTAAATAATGTTAAATAATAATAATAATCCAGCCTATAAACGTCCCACTGCTTGGCACAGGCCTCTTCCCATATAGGGAAGGCGCGAGCATTAATCACCACGCTTGCTTGCTTGGCGATTTCGGACCCCAAATTTAATAAAAATAATATATTTGTTAAATATTAAATTATTATTCTATAATGAAGTAAAATATTAAAATTTTATCGATTATGTATTAGTATTTCATAAAAACCGATTACTATAATCAGCGGAAGGTGTTAAGCGGGATTAACGTTCAATGAATAATGTTCGAAGCATATTTATTACCGTTATAAATTACTGTATTATTACAAGATAAGACCTAAGTAGATTATTTTTTTATATGTTATTATTTCATATTTATTCAGTTTTGTTTTCAGGGTTTAATGCTAATGACTTTAACCGACTAAAACGACCCGGTCCTGTCTTTTCCTTTGCTAGAACCGCATTATTACGCATGCGTGATTTCGGCAGAAGAGTTGACATGACCAACAGTAGTTCCAAATTAATGTGTATAGACACGAATGTTATTGTTAATGTGGACTTCTAACTCTATTTTTTTAGTGTTTTATTAAGTAAATTTGGATGTTATAAAAGTTAGGTAAAGTTTGGTAAACTAAATTACAAAAATTTTGGAAAACTATATTTTTGAATTAACTTGTAAAATACATAATATCTATAGTAAATGTATACTTCCAAAGTTCCAAAAAAACTCAATAATTGGAACAATATATACAATAGCTGGCAAGGCGCTAACGTTTATCTAAATTTCATTATAGTACAGAAAAAACAACGATGAAGACAAAAAAAAATGTCCTAGTGTATAACTAGATTGTAATTCAATGTCATCTTCAGGAGTTATTCAGATTTTAGCTTTTACACTTATTAATCAGACCATATTGTGTCTCGGAAGCTCATATAAATGAGTTTAAAACTTTAAAAAAATCTAAGCTATTCTATTATACATATAACGACCACATCACGCAATTAATTCATTGTGATACATTTATATACTTGAATATAATATTGTGTTACACTTAAGTTACTGCAGAACCCACTAAATATTCCTTCATTTATATTATTTTATTAGAGAGCAATATGAACCAACTAAAAGCAATAGGTACTGGCAAAATTACTTTACACTATTTAATTAATTGTTAAAGATTCACTTCTTTAAATTGAAAACAAGTGTAGAAGTTAAAAGTGAAGGATATAAAGTTCTAAGATTAAACTAATATTCAAGATTACCTGCGACCGCAGCGCACAAAATTAAAACGCACTTTCCGAGAGTGAACATTTTGACACAATAACTAAGTCAAATAAAATAACAGCCGATTTATATTAATACAATTTTATCAAAGATTACACCTTCCAGGAATAAGTAGTTAATCCCGACAAAGATAATCCGAGTTAACGCCGATTTTATGAAAAGTGCTATATTTGTAGTATTTTATCGATTATACCTACGACTAAATCCACTATTTATTTCCTGTTGCTTTATCTTGTATTAATCGGATATTTTTCATCCGGTTGCACTTGTTTAAGTAGGCAGTTGGCTTTGCAGGTCTGTAAAAGAACGGACGTTGTGAAGGAAAATTCAGAATATTATATCGTTAAGAAAGTAGGACGGACGAACGCAAAAGTATTATCATTTTTTGTTAATGTTCAAAGTTCATCTGCCATCTATTTCCATCCGACTCTTGCAACTAGCTCTCTTATAACTTGCTCCATAATATATTATCATCATCAGCATATAAACAGAAGGAGCTAGATTAGTTCAACACTTTATAGTATTACTTAACATATTAAACTATGAAAGAGTTTTTAAATTCAGTTTCTGTTTTCCGGCTAACTGCTTTAACTAGGCGTCGCTGAAACGTCCAAAATCTTGGAAAATCTTTAGCCTATTTACATGTGGCGTTAACTTAACGAAAAATGTATCGTGATTCACGAACACTGCATAGAAGTTCCCGAAATTATTTGAAAATGCAGCACGCTTGTTTGTTTCTGGTAAACTTCGAGAATTCGAGATACCGAGAAAAAAAACACATTCTTATTTCCGGTTTTTCCGTATTCGGCAAAACCAATGACATGGCAATGTCTGAACTAGAAATTTTCCATATCATACAATCTCAAGATAATTAACATCCACAATATTTTCATAATTAAATTATTAGAATGTTTTGAAATTAAATCTTTATTAATCTTTTGTAGAACATACTACTTATGACGTCAATAGATAATAATATTATAAGAACGATAAAGAATATGGGTAGGAGATTTTCACGAGTATCTATTACAGTAGCAGGTCGGAGTTTGGATTTGTGCCCGGTTAGTGGCACTAGGCTCGCCCCCTATTACATGGGACCTAAACATATCGGCGAACTGTGGGTGTACAATAGTACACCTCTGCCTACCCCTTCGGGGAAACAGGCGTGATGATATGTTACGTTATACTTGTAGTCAGAATCACATGAATTATTTTTATGAGCAAATTGTTTTATTAAATGGTTATTAGATAAGCGATTTTAGTAAGTAATTCGGTAGCTAAAGATTACATGATATGTGATAAATAAACTGATAAACAAATAATGTAGGCATTAAATATCATTCCATTTATTCAGTAACATTTTAATATCGGTTTTATATTATGTTATTACATTAATTTTTATTTTCCAGTTACCAAAAAACTACACATAAAGATTATTCAACAGACATGATTGCTTAAATCGATTCTATGGCACAAAAAAAATCCATTACATATCTTAGAAATACGAAGATTCTTTAAAGAACATTTACATATTAAAACTGCATATTTTCAGAAAAGTAAAAAAGAACATGATAAGTATAAGATTATTATGCTTAGTTAAACGTAGTGTAGGACGCCCCCCGGCTGTATGGACCAATGACCTGAAGAAGGCAGCTGGCAGTGACTGGATGCAAAGGGCGGGAGATCGTGCCCTGTAGCGCTCCTTGGGGGAGGCCTATGTCCAGCAGTGGACTGCAACAGGCTAATATGATGATGATAAGATTAAACTCAAAAATATGACGACAAAATCGTACGATAGCTCAGATGTTGTGATCAAGCGGCTTATAACGATAAAAGATAAATTAATTTAATGGTAATTGCTAATTGGTTTGTTTGTGAATGGGACTCAAAAGGAAATAGCGATATAATCGGTTTAAAATGATTGCATGAGAGACTCATGCACTGGTATTTGATAAACACATGCCTGCTTAGATAAAGCCATTGTAATAATGAACGATTACAATTATAATATAACATTACTTTTGAATCTGTCTTTTTACTACAAGATTTTTATTTAACACTACAGTATAAACTCTGTTTGTATGTAGGTTGATAAAGTTTGTAGGTTGTATTTCAAAAAAATCAAAATATATTCGACCATTTGTTAGTACCCGATAAAGCTGAAAGTTTCCACACGAATAACTTTAATTTTATCATGTTATTTACGAGTATATTAAATTATAGGAACAAAAGACAATATGATTGTACGTTCAAGCACTCTGATGATGAAGCCCAAAGGCGACCATCGAGTTCGACGTTTATGCTTGTTTGTTGCCTCTTCACTAATACTATGATAAAAGTTTATTTAAAAACATCTGGAATTTTCATTAAGAAGTTATAGTATGTCATGTCTATAGGATTTAATGATATTTGTGTTCGTGTTCAGCCTGAGTTTGTAAAATAAGTCTCGATTTGTAAAGTATTTGGCTCAAAGTTTTTGTGATTGGCTCAAAGAAATGGTGTCGACCAATTCTCCAATATAACTTTAGAACCTTTTATATTTGAAAACCTTCCGTGAGCACAAGACAAGATACATCTTTAGTTCTACCCTATTAAAAAAATTGCAAGTCTTGTAGATACGAGTCGGTCATGCTTATTGAATTTAGAAAGAGATTATGCATTAGCATATACCATTGTGTTTTGTCTTGAGAAGCGTTGGGAACAAGAATTGTGGCGCAACATATTGGGATGCAAAAGACTGAAAGATGGAAGGACTAAAAAATTAAGTATAAAATTTTACACAACTATGACAAAACTTGAGACTGATATTAAGTTTCTGGTCTTCAAGTAATTATTTGATTTTATCTGAAAATATCTTTCGAAAGTTTTGGGATTAGTTCGATATGATCATAATTGATTGAAGTTCCATTGACAATTACATCAAAATAAATATAAACGACGATATAATTGATGTAATTATTGATATCTCATTGTAGTCCCCCAAGAAGTATGATAATGCGTACTTAACATACCTTGAGAAGGCTTGGACATTCTTTAGGATCAATTTTATAAAGCATAATTGGTAATTAATTGCTTTATTACCTAAACAATGCTTGAAATCTCAATTTACACATCAGTCATGCAACTTTCTTCCACAATCTCTGTTGTACAGTGGCATACACCTCGGTTTTCAAGGCATCACTAGCTCAGATGTCCCTGGTTCGATACTCGGACAGGGCTGTGGAAAACCTCTTTTCTAGTTTTTTGGGGTTTTTGTGATCCTTCTATGTTTCTGATTGCAATCCACAAGTGCTTTAGCAACTTACTTTGGCTACAGAGAAAATCTAGTACTAAGTCTCGTTAGCACCACAGCAGAAGGCATGTATAAAGACACAGTATGTTTTGGAATAGTCAGATCTGAAGAAAACCATACCACCAATATAAGACTATAACGATTTATATACAACTTATAAGCGTATTCTTGTAAACATTAGACTTCTTTTAAAATTAATTTCCCTGAATAAGAGAAAAAACTACACATGCTCAAGTTATCTGCTGTTTAGCGAGCAGTAAGTCTTATATTCGGTATAAACCAGCAGTTTCCATATCAACATTAAGTACTCATAAAATCAGTCTCAGAAATGGTACATTTTCTGAAAAAGTTATTCTATTTCTCATGGAGACCAGTAAATAGATCAAAACATTGGTACTGGTGGTCGATTGTTTTGATAAACACACGAAGCACGTACCAAGATAAAACAATTTCCTCTTACCTATCATTTACAGCGTAACGAAGTAATTCCGTAGATAAATTAGCAGGTGTTACTTATCTTTGTAGACATATCAAATTAATTAATTAATACATTTGTTTGGGAGCCATGAACAAACTAACAGCTTTATTCTGTTTGTCCTTTGTAGGCCTTGCCTTGGGTAAGTGATTTTTGACATTTCCATAAGCTTTATGTAAATTTGATTGATTGAGGCTTTTGTTATGATTATTTATATGTTGTGCAATATTAGCGATTATTGTTATTGATGATTTGCTAATTGCAGTCTATAGATATGTTTTCTTATCTGTCATTTGTTATATGAAGTATTGACATTTTGAAAAACAACGCTGCCACTCGCTTTAAATTTCTTATGTACCCAACCGAATAGGTAATAACTAATACTGTCAGTAAAATCATCAGCTGTGTGATTATTTTTCGTTGATTATTTAAGAAGATCCAAGTCCTATTGATTCTTTAGATTTTGAAAGTATTAACTATTTTTTCAGTAGCCCTCTCTGACTTCTGACATTTTTAGGGCAGTTTTATGATGCAAATGCATCAAATAATAATGCGAAATATTTGTCACGATTTCCATTTAAATAATCACTTTTCAAGTGGCTCATATAGGATTAATTATTTTAATATCGTTCCTTCTGTTCCAGCTCTGCCAAGCCCGCTGCCTCAAAGTTTAGATCTAGACAACGTTGTTGAATATGATTCGCTGAGGAAAAATTATATCAGTAAATCTGCTAGATACGACCCTGTACAGACCAATGTCTACCATTTGTTTACCAGGTAGCTTAAAATTATTCTTATTAATATATACTCATATTATTAGCTCCAATACAGTTCTTAACAACATTTTCGTAAGCAATTTTAAATATTTCAAAAAATAATTTAATTTTTATAAAAAATCCACCATCTTCCATCTTTTGACCACATTTCTATTTGCGAGTTGGAAAATATCCATGAAAGTTCCAGAAACGTGCGAGTAAAGTACATACCTACGTAGATAATTTACGTAAATAATACGTACTATAATAATTATCATTTAAAAATATGATAACACGACTTAATAAATTTTAATCTATGTTAACAGAGATAATCCGGTAGTCAGCCAGCCGCTTATGCTGAACAACCCCAACCTTCTGCAGACCACCAACTACAGGAATAACAGAAGAACCATAGTTCTTGTCCACGGGTGGTTGGAATCCGTCACTGCTGACTTTAACACTGTTCTCATTCCAAGTAAGTAGATTACAGAAATACAAGAAACATTATTATTTACGATCTCTTTACTAATTTCCTTGGGGGAGACCTATGTCCAGCAGTGAACTGTAACAGGCTGATATGATGATGATGATGACTTTCTTTATGGTTTTTTGTTAAGTAAGAAAATTAAAATTCAGTGGAATTATTGACAAATGACGTATCATTTTGTTATTCAGTTAGTTTTCATTTCCACGTTTCAACTACATCATCTATGACGTCATTCTATTTAAATTACGTATGAGAAATTTCAGCTCAACCAAAAACCGGGAATTGTGTTAATATTAATTTACATGAACCATATTCACTAACTCATACCAATGGACTAATGAGCGAACATTGTAGCAATGGTTCAGCCATGACCCTTTTTTCAACTCTTCTACTATCATCCCAAAACAAACTTTCGTCAATTATTTCCCAGCTTTCCTCGCCGCTGAAGATGTCAACATCATCGTCGTCGACTGGAGCATCGGAGCTAGCCCCATCAACTACCGCACAGTCATTGACAACACCATCGCTTCTGGCAGAGCTGTGGGACAGTTCATCAACTGGGTGAACAAGGAGAGTGGCTCCGTGCCTATTATGTACCACATTGTCGGTCATGGCTTTGGTGGCCACCAGGCTGGTATTATTGGCAGAAATGTTGATGGAAACGTTGCTTACATTACTGGTAGGTATCTTATATGTGGCTTCATTATGGAATTTACTTCATAATAATTCAAAATCAAATCTGTATTACATTTTATAAATGACTTGAGTAATATTCACTGTTTATGCAACTTCAAAAGAAGTGCGAGCCCAAGTTTACAAACTCCGGAAATTTTATGTCGAAAATTAAAGTCGGTTCCTTTTAAATCTATTTGTAATCAATTATTCTAGCTCTTGACCCCGCATTCATCGGCTGGTCCGCTCACCCCGACCGTTTCGACGCCAACGACGGCCAATACACTGAAGTGGTTCACACCAACTACGGCATCAATGGCTTCCTAGCTGATCTCGGTGACGTCGACTTCTACCCCAACGGCGGCATCTCTATGCCCGGCTGCGACTCCCACGCCTGCGATCATGCAAGGAGCTACTTCTACTTTGCCGAGTCCATCACAACAGGAGGGTTCACTGGAAGGCAGTGCGTGAACTACTTTGCTGCCATTTTGAACTCCTGTGATTTATTGCCTGGAAGATTGCAGATGGGAGGCCTACAACCGAAAAATGGGTAAGCCAATTATCAAATTTAAATGGCCAATATATTATAAGCTAATACAGTTTAGTGAATTATCGTTTGACCTATTGTCATTTTTGATCGATTGTTAAAAGTCGCATGAGTAAGTTGTAAACATTGACTTTTCATAATTTCTTTATTATTTTCAGACGTTCTGGTGTCTTCTTGCTGGAAACAAATGCTTCTCCTCCTTTTTCTCAAGGCTGAAGAAATTTGTTGAGTTAATATTTGGAGATGCAAAAACTGCAGCTGGAGATGTGAAAACAATAGTCAGGATACCAAATACGCCAGTTAAATTCATGAAAATGTTGTAAATGGCACTTCTTCGAAAACATTTATTTAATACTTTATATGAACGAATATTGAAAACATTACCTCAATTTTGTGGTTTACATTTGTTTCATATTTTACATATTTTTTGCATCATTGCACCAGGAAATAAACTTTAAATAATATATTTAAAGGTTTTTTACTAATCCCATTAATCCAGTTAACCTTTAAAAAATGTTAGGTAGATACTTTATCGTTGGATTTCAATGAGTTAATCCCAAGGCTGACCGAATATCGCTATCTAAAACCCATTAAAACTGCATTGATTATGTAGTTGATAACAATATATTGTGTAATAACTTATTTAACTAATTCACTTTTAAATTCTTTATAGACGTATCTAGAAGATAATGTACTGTCAAATAAAAAAAAAATTGTCTCGCTGTCAATACAATACAAAAAAGTAAGCTAGTACACAATTTAATTACTCTACTTCAGATTATAATGTTACAGTGACCTAACCCGGCTTTTGATAAGAAAAAAATAAAGAGACACGGGAAGCGACTTTATGTGAACTTATGGGAAATAAATGAAAGACGCCTAAAACACATAAAATCATTTATTACTAACTACCGGCCATTCATCAGAATGTTTAAAGCAATAAATAGGATACGTACTCAATAAAGCGAGACAACTTAAGTCTACAACCAAACATAATATTAAATGCTTTTTTGTATCTAAAAATGGAACTGGATTGGATTATCACAATTGATTAGGATGTTTCAGGTTTTTGGGTACTCTTCTTTGCGAAGTTGGATTTTCTTGAGGGTTGGGTAGAGCTGTACTAGTGTCAGTGGGAGTGACTGGTTTGGTACTGTTCTTGTTTGGAGTTTCTAAGAGACTGGTGAGTAAGGCGAGGCTCTGTTGAGCTGTTTGATATACTCCTGCGAAGAACTTGTTTGGATCGAAATCGACTTCTTCAGTCTCTTCGCCGTTTTCCTCTGTGTTTTCTTCTTCTTCTTCCACGGGTCTGGAAAATTTAAAAAATATGTTAACAATCATTATCGACTCATTAGGAAGATTTAAAAGATCGACATAATTTTTTTCGAATCTATTTAGTGATCAGAACTACTTGACAAAGACTTTCTCTAATTTATCGTAATAAATATACAAAAGTATGGTGCAAAAAAGTTATGTATTTACCAAATGGTGGCAAAACTGGGTTTCAAAGTTAATCATGGTCTCCAAATTTAACTTTTTTATACCTCGAGCACCACAATAAATAAAAGACACAATAAAGAAGAAAAATAAACTTACACGTCTTTCGGCGGCTCCATCATTTCCATGCCCTCCTCATTGGTCCTGAAGCAGCCGAGTGGGACCTTCCGCTGGGAGAGGAAGATGGTGCCCGGCTCCAGGTTGACGCAGCCTCGGAGACCGTCGCTGGTCGGTGCCATGTGACTGAAGGAGGCGCACATCTGGAACAGCACGCCGAGGACGAGGCATAGCGGCTCTGGGTTTGATGCTGAAACAGGAAAGTGGGATTTCATATTTTTATTCTTTTTATTATTGATGGATTAGTCATGGAAAGTTTGTAAGTACCTAAAACTTTCAAGCATTTTAACGTTTTAATTTAGGTTTTATTTTCAGTCTTTCGTTTATTTAAACTCCGGTCTATGCTTTGCACTTGACATGTTTGAATTGAGAAATAGGGATAGCTACAATGCACAGGTAAAATGATGCGCTTGTAGGCCGGTTACTTGTTTGTATAAATACGCTAAACAATATTTTTTAGAAGTAAATACTACTGTACTGGTCTCTACATAGCTAAGAAATTATACACAAAGAATGCAACATTAACCACACAACCCTCTTATAAACAGGTTCTATAAAACGAAAAGAGGTCGTATCTACCGAAGTAAATGAAAGCAGAAAGGAATTGAAAGGCACGAGCCACCTCAGCTCGTAGTTAGGTACACTCGACTTTCTCGCTGAGAAACTCGTAGATGCAAATATAGGTGATTGCAATCAATATCTTTGCGAAACAACTTTCTAGAAATGTCTACAAGCTCCCTTATCGAAACTTCCAATTAATCCGTACCTAGGTATATGTTCTAAATTAAATGTTGCTATCAAGAAGAAATCGGTTATATTGGTTATTTAAATTCTTTAAAAAAAGATACTCAAATACAGAAGAAACACAAACCTTGAACTTTCTGGTAGTCAATTTTCTTTCCATGTGAGATTTGCACGAAGAGTCCTTCCTCTTTTGACAGGTATCTTAAGTGGACGCATTCTGAAATTTGATAAACCATTTTTTAAAACAATGTCTTTGAATATACATATTTAAAAGCTGCGCCTTAAGTCTGAATCCAGCCTGTTTATTAGGATATAAATATCCATCCAGAAAATGATAAATATTCACAGGCTTGATTTTAACTTTAAAATTATCATTGGCTCTTCTTACGGAATTGCAATCCTTATTCATAACTTTTTATGAATATTTTATGTTTTTGGATAAGTATTTGAGAAGTCATATTTCTGTAACATTAAAGTTACTTACTTGCGCCTTCTGGTTCATAGGAGGTGATGTTCTGTTCGATGCAGCATGCGCAGGCCGGGCCCTTGCACTTCCACTTGCAGGTCGGGTCGTTCCGAGGCTCGCCTGCAGGAGGCTCTATTAGCTTCTTAGCATCTTCTAAGTTCAGGAAATCTAGAAAGAAAATAAGTAATTATTACAAGACCAGTTTCATGATTCTGAGAAAAAAACTTTTTTGGTTTCGATTTGTTTACATAACCAGAGAAAACAAGGCTCGCCATCGACGAATACGTAAGTTTAAAATGACAAAGTTAAATTATCACAAGAACTTGGACAAATACATTTTATTAGAGTCATCAATTACATTATAGGAGTAATTTAACGTAATAATTTAGATTGCTGGACAGTTATAAACTGAATGAGTATGCGAATTGATGTAAACTACTTTTGATAAATTAAATTCATTTTGCGAAACCGCAGACACACTCAAATAAGTACAAAAATGAAACAATGGGAACTTTTCTCTTTACGTCATAATTTATTGCGGTGCAATTGTGGTTCAATTGAATTGCATCCTTACATTTATTATATTGTTACGCTTTCTACTCTTACTATGAAAGTAGATCTCTAATTCAAATTGCATTTGCAGAGACGTTTGGTATTGTAGCTATGTGACCTAACTGAAAGCTAGACTGTACGAAGATGACTTAAATACCTATGTTCTTTATGAAACTTTTGTAAAGTAACTTTAACTTTACAAAATTGTCGAATCAAAAGACGCTCACTGAATTAAATTTGTTTACTGATAAATAAAATGTATATTTTTTTTTAATCTTTCACGTACAATTGTACGTTTTCACGATTTAATCCTTTATTCATAATTATCATTCTTTGATTACCCACTGGGAACGTAGACATTATTTTAGGTACTTCGCTTTTGCCAGCGTTTTCATTCAGAAAACAACAATTTTACTTCATACAAATAAACATGAATGACATCACAAATCAAATAATATTTCGCGCCCAAATATTCACTTTCACGCATGCGCAGTTAACTTTCACTAGTTTGTTGCTGCGCCTTTGTTTTCACGGTTCACTGTTAGGCTGGTCATACACCCGATGACTTCAAATGCTAAGCAACTATTGCCATACAAACTCATAGAGGTTCGCATACAGGGTGATAAGAAAACCCTTTTCGATCCGTAAAGGTGTTGTTAGGTATCGATATCTGCTAAACAAAAAAGTACACACAGGTGCATCCAAACGATCAAACAAAAGGCCTCCAAAAATACCGACGAAAATAGTGTTGTAATCTCAATTGAAGAAAGAAAGAATTTGAATTAATCTTAAACTTAAGGAAATTGAGAACGCGGCAAAGATTTGTTATTTCAAAATTCATTATTATTATTACTATCATGAATATTCCAAATTTAATCTTTTTCTGGGCATGTGATTGTTCAACCTATAACACCCTTTCGGGTCGGACAGAGGCATCTTAACACTCGGTATGCGTAGACTAAAGTCGTCGGGTGTCGGAGACTTGCGTTGCCTCGTGTACAAATGGCCTTATTGTGTATGATGGAACGCTGTCTATTTTGTATTGTTATGTAAGGCAGGTGTCGTTAACATGTCACGGCTAGTAAACATTTTCTTTTGTTTTGGTAATTTTACTTGAGTTATGTTCGGGATTTGAAAGCGTGACATATGGTGCTTTGGAGTCAGTTTTTCCGGATTAGATAAGCTATTGAGTGTAGGAAGTGACGGCTGGTGACTCTTACACTTATTATTTTAGAGAGGATAGCAAAATTAACTGTATTAAGTAACTGTGTGGCGCTTTCAATTGCCTTCCTTTTTCTATAGGCAAGAAATATGTTTTTCCATTCTAACTGGTAGTTTCAGAATTAGCACATTCAAACCGAAAATACTTATTAGGAGGGTTACATTGGTATACTTTGAACTTTATTTTTATTATTAGGAACAGTATGATTGAGTTTTAACCAAATAATATAGGAGTTCATCAGTAACTATAAGTAAGTAAACATGCAGACCTATATGAGTATGTTCACAAATGGTCATGACTTTAATCATCCCTATGGTAAAAGTGTTTCATTCCTGTTGGTATAAAATAAATATGTACTTTGGTCTTAGAGTGGGTACCATAATCATGAATGGATAGTTATCCTATATAAAAGTACTTCGAACTTAAACACTGAATGTAAATGTTTAAACATTGAAGAACTATTTTTTAATGCTATTTTTTAGTTCTCTAAACTTGAAAATTATTTTAAATCATGAAGAGATTAAATGGTTTTTTTGAAAGACACTTCCTATTCACAATACATTTTATATAATTATTATGTCACTGTTTTCGGAAATGGGAAGTAAGTAAAAAATAACCGTTATTCTACTTTACATACACATATTTCATAACATGTATGAAATAAAGTGCCTTGCATAATAACATTGTAAAATTTAGTTTTTTTTTATTTAGTTTATTTTTTAGCGCTTTCGATTTGATAAGTGTCATAAATAGATCTTAAATCATAGACTATCTAAAACAATATAAGACAAGTGATTGCACGAATATGTAATAAAACAGACTTTAATGAAAAACAAAACTAATTGCTCGATTTTAATGTACTTAATTTGTGATCGCCTCTGAGGTATACAATATTTTGGAATTAAGAATAGGAGAAATTGCAAAAGAAGAGGTTTTTCGAAATACAGTTGAAAATAAGCAAAATTAATTTAGAAGTCAATTTTATGAAACAAAAGCTTGTCTAGCCACATTTTTGCAGATTGGTCGGCGTCGAATACCTAATTTATTTCGCAATTGTTGAATTTTAGTCAAAGAAAATTATGGGGACTTTTATCTGAGTCATAAACTCAAAATGTCTTGCATATAGAAAGATATTTTGAATCCCATAAAAATGCAAATTTTTCAACGAATATAAAAGATTACATTTTACATAAAAATAAGAAAAAAATGATTACATCAAATTTTTGTTCTTAATGTGGGTTTATATTTTGTTTACATATAAATTATACTGTAACCAACATTTGACTCTAAAATTATCAATGATTATTTTATTTACTTGCTGTCACAACAGTAATCACAATGTTTACAATATTAATGTTCATAAATCAATCAACGGTATACGTTTTTATACATAAACTAGACTAACAAAACATAATCTTTTAATTCATTTCTTTTTGGTAAATAAACAGTAAACAATTCCTTATTTCGCACACCTCATTAAATCGCAACGAATGAGTGCAATATTAATTCAAAACGAATCTGTTATTCAATAGACGCAACTTTAATAGCTTCCTGTAACCATACAGCTGTCAGTCACGCTCAAACAAATCACTTGGAGGCAATTGTCGCCCTAATACGTCATAATACGTTTACTTTCTAAAGTACATTAGCGTAGATAAAGTACTTACCCAAAATGTTTGCACAGTGGGCTACCGCGATGACAGCGAGGAGCAAGGAAAGCGTGAGTTTGACCGACATGTCAACACTACAACACGGATGAAGAAACGTTAAAAGGTTTTATTTTATACAGTTTTATAAAGGAGCTTAATACGTGTGAGCTTGGGAGAGGCGATCGTCACAAGCGCCCGGAGTATACTGCTCCTTTACTCAGATCGTCGGCCGTTTCACCTCGCTCACAATAGAAGGTGAAATTTAAATAAAGCATAACGCAGTATTATAACGACATGCATCAGTGAGATGCATCGAGAAAGCGGCTGAACAACGCTAACTAATTGACTGTTTGTTTATAGTAATATTGGATTTATGGATTCAGTATTGACATTTATTGTACGTAGATTGTAGTTGGAAATAATGTAGGAGTCAAAACTTGTTTCTTGCTTTCTCCTGTTCGTTATAACTATACCTACATATGTTTAATAAGTGGTGACTAATCAGGTTCTTGTTTATTATAATGTTAATACTCTAAGAGAAACTTAAGTAACGAGGTACCATTTAGATAATATGCAGCTTCTAATATGCATACTATTTCATTGGATTTATTCTAAGAAGCGATTCGTAATACGGACGATGACTAGATCAAATTATTAATATAATTTGTTTATACTTAATGAATATTTATGAATAGTTATCTCATATATAAATAGAAATGCATTTATGTGTACTAAACGTAAGCGTTGATAAATTAATAAATCTCAAAAAATATTTACATGGAATTGGAGTTTGGTAGAATTAAAATATGTAATAGATTAAAGTGACATAGGTAAACTCTACATAAATAAAAAAAAAACACTTTAAATTCTTGCATAGTACGAATATTTGCGTGACTTGCAGTTATTTTGTGCGTCTGTTTGTTGTTTTAATATTAGTTTAAAAGATGACTTCCTGTTTTTAAAGCTATTGTTTGTTTTACCTGGATAGCAATGTCCTGTTGACCTAGTGGTTGAAGTAATTTAAATTTGCAGTGTTTTCACCATGGCAAGTAGAATTAAGTAGATTGTAAGCAGTAAATAAATAGCCAATACTTTAAACTGTATAAAAAGAGATTTCTGCCAAGGACGGACGGGTTTATAGACTGGAATTAAATTTTTACTTTGCTTTGTTCTTGCTCTAGTTGACAACTGAGTTGCTGGATCAATAGTTATAATCTCTATTCGACTTACTTTTTATGTACCTATTCTTATTTTTAATTTAATTGTGAAATAAAGTATGTTGGGTTGACGCTGCGTACTAACAAACGCCTTTCCGGTATAGTTATTATTTTTCAGGTCTTATTTCAAACACCTTATTAATTATCTTTTTTGAAATTCTTATAGATTTTATTATGACGTCACATGCCTAACAGGGCTTATAGAAAGCTGATCTTATTCTAGTTCGTCTGCACGTCTGTCTGCAAGCAGGTGCGCATGCGCCACTGCCCCACTTGCGGGTCATTGTCTTGTAGACCACGTTACGTGATAGACGCGTTTGTGATACGTATATCAAATTGATGTATAGCTCTGTAGTTTAAATAGAAGTTTGGTGAGATGTATTGGTTTTAGTAGTATGTTTGACGTTTCAGCTAATGAGTTTTTTGTACTACATAGAGATCGAAAATATGTCACATTTATTGCTGCTGACGTATTTATTGCTTTACTGCAAGTTTAGACAATGGCAAATTGCAAATGGCAAATTGAAATAGATTTTTTTTTTATTTAATAGACAACAAAAATATGTTTTAAATCCTGACGTATTGATTGCCCGTTTTTACAGTTGCGATTTTAGTATTGATGTGTGCTAAAAGACATAGTTTGTTCAAAAATAGAAATATGTATAGAGTGACTACTTCGTTTGTTATTTTCAACAGCCTTAAAGTCAAAAATGCTTAATTCTATAGTTTTTACTAAGTAACAAGGTTAATTATATTCATTGTACGTAATTTGCAAGTTCACTTCTGTTTATTCAATGCACTGTGAATGCATATCTGAATCGTTAAGTTCATGGACGTTCAATCAATTGAATACCTTTACAAAAGTGAGCTAGGTGCTTGATAAAGGCATTTAATAAGAGCAAAATAATGGCTGCAATAAATAAAAGTACAATTATTTAATTCGTTAAACAATTGTATGTATTAAGCTAATGTCAGAAATTACTTTTATGATTATTAGAAAAAGAACTAAAATCGGATTTAGGTTGTATTCTATAATTAAATGCTATTCCATAAAGGAGAATAAATACAGAATTAAATAGGTTTTTTTTTTCATAATACATATTATTATGAAAAAAAAAACCTTAACCTTTTTCTTTTTTTTTCTTTTTACAATATTTCGTCAGATTTTTAGACCTGTCCCTTCTGCTTAGCCTTTAAAATCATTTTCTACTTACAACACATATTGTCAATGAATATTGAGCAAGCTATATTTCCTTCCTTCTTCGTAACAATAAATCATTTCTAATGTTTTTCAATCATCATACAATGTTGCTTTATTACATAAACAAGTCTATATACGGAGTTTATTGGTACTTACAATTCCGACCGAGTTTCCATTGCGTTTTTATAAATTTATAAACACTTATCGCCGTTTAAATGTACAAAAAATGTAAAATGTATGCGGAACTGGATAATTATTATTTGGCTAATTTCGTTCGCTTTTATCGGTTGCTAATTGATTGATCGGTTCAATAGTCGGTAGGCGTAGTTTAACCATTTTTTGTTCGTTAATAAATCAACAGGAATTTTCATTAACACGGTCGAGTAATGCGGAATATTTCTTTTGAGAAAGAATCTATTATTGAAGATTAGTTTTAAAATAACTTTTTAAATGATGTATAATCTACTAATACTATATTTTAATCAGTATTTAAAACATCTAAGTGTGTATTCCATTGAAATTCGGTCTAAATACTTTGATAATTAAAAAAGTCTTGATATCAAAACATTTAAGCTATCTATCTCGCGTTATTCACAACTGATCCACTGACGCGTTGACTGTCAACCAAAAATAATAATAATAATCCAACCTATAAACGTCCCACTGCTGGACCTCTTCCCCTATAGAAAAGGCACGAGCATTGATCACCACGCTTGCTCATTGCGGATTGGCGATTTCAGATCCCAAATTTTGGAATCCAGGTTTCCTCACGATGTTTTCCTTCACCGTTTGTCAGAAGTGTCTTAGAATAATTAAGAAAGTACATATAACTTTGAAAAGTTACATTGTTACTTGCCTGGGTTCGAACTTGCATCCTCGTGCATACAAATCCGTTCATTGAATCGCTAGGCCACCACGAAAAATAATACATATAAATATTACAACATATTCTACATAATATAACTATTACAAAACCGTAACTCGCTAACCATTAACCATGGTATAAACATGTACAGAACAAATAAACAAGAGTGTCCATAATTCGGTGCCGTCCACTTTCTCCGCGGGAAAGTGAGCAGTGAGCACTTATGAACCAGATGCCGGCGACTGACCGGACTGGTTTTGTGCGGACGCTGAGCATTGGCCACGACCAAACATGTTTTGTTTTTAACCGTCTTTAAAAGAGGAAGTTCTCATTTAAATAAAAAACCTTTTTTATCGACTTTTATGTGTAATTAATAACTTTGGCTATTTTTGTTTTTATTTGAATTTACCTTTTTAGTTAAATGTGCAGTAAATATAAAAATGGTTATACAGTAGTTCATCGTAGTAGCTAGAAAATAACGGATAAGAATAAAAGGTTGGGGTTTGTTTAAAGAAAAGCTATTTGAGTTGGATATAAAGTTTTATAATTCAGATTTAGTCAATTACGATACATGAACGTCTACAGTGTTTTTCACTACGGTAAATTATTTTCTGACTTTCCTCTAAGAATAGTAAATGCTGCGAAATAATTTATATGATATATAATAACTATAAATAAATGTCCTATAGATTTGCTAGTATACTATTTAAGTAAGTGTTTTTGATTGTGGTGTTCGCCGTAAATTGGAGAGGTATTGGGAGTACATCAAAGTTGGTCCTATATGTTTTTTTTTTCAAGTACGTATTACATTAGCTATAATCATAGTTATAAATATAATGATTAAAATATTGTTTTTATAACCAATAATAGATATAAAGTTCAATTAAATCGATTGTAAATAGCGGACTGTGTGTTTTTGACATATTAAGCTTATTTGACTTATTAAAAAAAAAACTAATTATTTATTAAAAAATTACGCCAACGCAGAGCATAAGCATTATATCCGAGAGCAACGTACCATACGAGACGTTTCTGGAAGTTACGGAGAAAAGAAACGCCTCTCATAGAAACAATCACAGTTTCTCAATTTCTAAGGAAACATATTGATTGATCTTTGCTTAGACATTGTTATGTAACATATTTCAAAGAAACGATTTCTATGTAGAGCGAATGTAAAGTCTACCACACTATTACCCAAATGGTTTTAAAGAGTTCAGCTCTTCTAATTTTAATCATTTATTTATTTATTTGAAACATATAACACCATTACAGATCCATAAAATCCAATGCGATGCTATACATATTAAAAACATTATATAATAAACTATTCTAGATATAAACTATGACACAAACAAAAACAACAAACTTCTAATAGCAATCAAATATCTTTTTACATTTTATTTTCTATAAGTCTCTGTGCGCTTTCTGTAAATTTAGGGAGGGTAAGTAAAAATATGTCTAAATTATTATTTATCTTATTAATTAAAATTATTGCTCGCGACATTGGAGCAAATTTGAGTAAGTATCATATAAGATTATACTCGGCGACCTCCGTGGTTGAGTGACGTACGCACCGGTTTTCAAGGTGTCGCTAGCTCTGAGGTCCCGGGTTCCGTGAAGAAAGTCACTTTTCTACATTGTCTCGGGTCTGGGTGTTTGTGGTACCTTCGTTGTGTCTGAATTCCATAACACAAGTGCTTAATAGCTACTTACTTTGGGTTCGGAGCAATGTATGTGATGTTCTCCGCATTTATTTATTTATTTATTTAAATAATAAATAGTTCCAGTGTGTTGCCTAGTTCGGCACAATTATGTAGGTAGTAGGTGGTACAAAGTTAACGTTTTCGTTGTTCTGGAATGTTTTACGAAATTCAGTGTATCTTTTGTTAACAGGAAAGTGTTAATAAAAAAACATGCTTCTGTTTATTTAC
Organism: Autographa gamma; assembly: GCA_905146925.1. Classification (NCBI taxonomy): domain Eukaryota; kingdom Metazoa; phylum Arthropoda; class Insecta; order Lepidoptera; family Noctuidae; genus Autographa; species Autographa gamma. Next base: position 4,825,137 of record LR989850.1, read on the forward strand.
TTTAGACCGTAACTATATGTGTCCTATAAGTTTGACTTGTAAACATCTTTCTAATGAAACTCACTTTAAAAGAAAGCGCTGACCAAACTTTGTCTTTTTCCACTAACATAGGACATCCGTTAATTAACCTAGACAACACGTTTCACACCCAAAAAAAGCTCATATTAATTGCCTATCGTTTCCTTCCTAAGTAGCTATCAAGACTCGATGCTCAATTTGACACTGAATTCTACATAGCCGACCAACTGAGTCCCAGCTTTCACCGTCCTTCACAGTTTGCTTGAGAGTGAGAGAGAGGTCCGATGCCGTAGTTTTCCTTTCTCGCCCACTGTTATACGTCAGTGCACATTTCTCCGGGTGCTATCGCGGCTTACAACAAATCAGTGTCGCTGTTACTACGGTGTCGTCTGCGTTTTTAGATCCGTTCGGTGTGAACTCGTAATAATTGTAATTATTAGAACGCGGACTAGTGGATTTCGAAGTGTTGAATATATTTTTTTGTTTATTGAAGTTTTTAACCTTAAGGTAAGCTTAATTTTTTTGTATTAGAAAAATACATTATCGAAATCAATAAAACACAAATGTTACAGAATTATAAAAAATAATAATTTCAAGACAGTTTTAGAAAAACATGTGTTTAATAAACCCAGTATTCTTAATACCACAATAAATATATCAAAAAATACAGCAACTACAATAAATATATAATTTATGTAAACACGCATGATAAACACACATTCATGTTGGGTTTAACGCGCAATAGAAAAGACTTCAACGCGCTACTTCTCTACATACCGAGTAAAATATTTTCTACACAAATATTTTATTTGTGCATTCTAGTTAGATATATTTATATATATTAGACATGGTATATGTTAGATACAAGTAATATATTTATATGTTAAGTAGATATATAAAATATTTTTAAATGTTTACAGGCAGGGAGCCAGCCTTCAAAATGAAGCTCTCCCTGGTTTTCGAGTTGCTTCTCATATTCGTACTCTTAGCCTTTGCAGCTTCGAAGAGTGTCAGTAAGTTAATTGCTTATTATTCCCTAAAAACACACATTTCCTAAACCACGTTTTTTTTTTTTTTTTTTTTTTTTTTTTTTTTATAGCCTATTTCAGATCCCACTGCTGGGCAAAGGCCTCCCCCTCCGTCCTCCAAACTTGTCTGTCCTTTGCGATTTCTGGCCACGTGCGTCCTGCGTAACTGACTAGATCATCACACCACCTGCGCCGCGGACGACCGCGACGGCGATGTCCTTCCGGCGTCCAGTGGGTGACGATCTTTGCCCATCGGTCAGGCTGCATTCGCGCGACGTGACCAGCCCACTCCCACTTAAGCTTGGCTGTTTTGACTCCCACATCCGCCACTTGAGTTATAGAACGCAGCGTGGTGTTTCTAACACGGTCTGTTAGTTTAACACCAAGTATGCTGCGCTCCATTGATCGTTGGCAAATCTTGAGCCTGGACTTTTGTTGTTCAGTAAGTGACCAACTCTGAGCACCGTAGGTTAGGACGGGCAGTATGCACATGTCGATGAGTTTCCTCTTCAAGGTTATTGGCAGGTTGCCCTTTAGATGTTCTTTAAGGGCCCAGAAGCTCTTCCATGCGTTCTGTATTCTCCTCTCGACTTCTTTTTCTTGTCGGTTTTGAAACGAGACAATCTGGCCCAAGTATATGTACTCATCGACATATTGCAACTCCTGCCCGTCTACCACAACCCTACGTTTCGTGCTGTTGGTCATGAGCTGTGTTTTAGTTCGGTTCATTAAAAGCCCTACCTCAAGACTCGCCGTGCTCAGATCTTGGAGCATTTCTTCAAGTTCTGAAGCGGATGTGGAGAGTATCACTATGTCGTCGGCAAAGCGGAGGTTTGTTAGCTGGTGTCCACTAACATTAATGCCACGTGACTGCCATGTGTCGGGCAGCTTCTTAAAAACCTCCTGCAATGCGCATGTGAACAGTTTTGGTGAGAGCGGGTCGCCTTGCTTTACTCCTCTGTCTATAGGGAAATTTGGCCCAGCAGCATGCAGTTTGATGTTAGCCGAACTGCTCCGATAAATACTATCTATGAGATCAATGTAGGTGTGAATTATGTTCTGGGACTCTAGGGCATCTATAACAAATTTGTGGTATATACTGTCGAAGGCTTTCGTGTAGTCAACAAACGCTACGTAAAGCGGTTTGTTGAACTCGTTATATTTTTCTATAATTTGGTTTATAGTGTGGAGATGATCAGTGGTGGAAAAGTTGGAACGGAATCCAGCTTGTTCAGGAGGTTGGTGAAGGTCAAGCTCTGGAGAAATACGGTTATGCAAAATTTTGATAAACAGCTTGTATAAATGAGATGTGAGACTTATAGGTCGGTAATTTGAAATATCCGCTTTGTCTCCTTTTTTGTGAAGTAAAATTATGTTTGAATGGCAAAAATCATGAGGAATTTGACCGGAGTGTAAAATGGAGTTAAAAAAGGATAAAAGGTGGGGTAAAAGAGCGTTTCTGCCCAGTTTTAAAATTTCTGTAGTGATTCCGTCTGCTCCTGGGCTTTTATTGTATTTCATCTCTTTTAGAGCCATTTGTACCTCGTAGTTGTCAATAGGTGGAACAGATTCCGGACAGTGATATATATACTGACGTAATGGTTTTTGTTGATCCTGGTATAATTTTTTATAGAAATTTGTGGATATTTCAATTATTTTGCGAGAGCTGTTTTGCTTAACACCATTATCATCTTTTAAAGCCGATATCCAAGTTCTGCTCCTAGTAATTCCCTGTTTCGCAACTCTTAAGGAGGTGTTACTTAATAAAGCTGATTTAATGGTGTTGGTGTTATGATCTCTAACATCTTTCCTGATACTACGTTTGACTAACTTATCTACTTTTCTGTATTCTACTCGATTATTCTTCAATTTTTCCCTGCTTTCTATTAAAGATATTGTTTTAGAGCTAAATTTATTATTATTTCGCCTTACACATTTTATGTTCCTGGTTGCTGTAGAAATACTTTCTATTATATTATTGTATTGGTGTTGAGGTTCTTGAGACATATCTATCGGCAAATTATCAAATGAATTTTTTAACTCTATATTAAATTGTTCCATATTACTTACTAGAGAATTTTTATCAAGCATATTTATTCGGTTTTTAAATAATGACTTACGGTATAACTTTACATCAAGGACAACTTTTGCGCGAACGGGCCTATGATCGGAGTTGAAATTAAATTTATTTATGATGCCGACATCTTTAACAATATTATTATTATTAGAACAAAGCACGTAGTCTATTTCGTTTTTTGTCCTTCCATCGGGCGAAATCCACGTCCATCGACGTTGTGGCTTTTTTGGAAAAAAGGTGTTCATTATTTTAAGCTCTTGTCCAAATGCAAACTGTATAAGTGCATTTCCTTGGTCGTTCCTTATGCCAAGGCCGTGTAGTCCCAGAACTTTTGGGTTATCTAAGTCTTGCCTCGTCCCGATCTTCGCATTAAAGTCCCCGGTGATTACGTTCCATGTGCTACGGTTCTCTTCACATGCTAGATTAAGAGTATCATAGAAGTTCTCTAGTTCATCATTGGTGTATGCTGATGTAGGTGCGTAGACTTGAACAATGGTTAAACTATGTTTGTTTGTTATGCTTAGCTTTAAAACTGCTATCCTCTCAGAATATCCTCGAAACTCTACAATGTTGCTCTTCAATCTTTTAGCTACCAAGAAACCAACTCCGTAGAGGCCTCGAGTGGCTCCAAAATGATAAAATATGGTATTTTCCCTTTCCTCAGTAGCTTCTCCTATTCTTCTAACTTCTGACAAGCCCATTACATCCCATTTTATATCCTTTAATGCATTCTCTAACTCTAATAATTTGTCATCATGCATTAAAGTGCGTACATTATAAGTAAATATATTAAGAATGGTATCGGAGTCCTTTTTCCTAGCCGTTTGTTGTTGTTGACGGAAGATCGATCTCACCCGGGGATTCTTAGCACCCCGTACTCCGGGAACCCTTTGACTACCGTCATCGTCGCGGGGTTCTCCAGGGCTGCCGGGCACTTGGGGCCTGATGTTTTGTCGTTCTGTCATATTTTGGAATGGGGGGGGGGGGTTGGACTAATAAATATCCACCAAAAGGACTAACTAAGGACTAAAGGACTAACAAAAACCACGTAAATCCATATTAAAATCACCAGACAACACTATTTGTACTTAAATGCCTCGCATTAATCAAATCAATACGTTCAATAAACATTATTTTGTCAGTACGTCAATCAGACAATCAACCAATTTTCCTTTTACAATTAATCAGTTTAGCATTTGTTAACCGTCACAAATTAATTCAGCAAAAACTTGACGACTATGATTGAGGTGTCCGTATCATGTAAAGAGTTTTTACTTCGATACTCATAAAGTTTGCTGTTTTGTTGCACCAACATATTCAAGAAGTATCCTTTAAAAAAACTGTGAAAGTTACTTAGTCGGGTCGGTGCCGCGTTTTTGTATGGAATTGCTTTCAATAAAAACTTGTGTAGCGTGCTCAGAATTGATAATTTTTTGCTTAACGAGATGTATGAATCAGTACGATGTAACTTTTAAATATGTCACCGATTTTTTGTTGTACGTTAAGTTATTGGCAAAATGTATCAAAACCACTTCTTAATGTTCAACTGTGACTTTGGGATTTTTGTTAATAATGATTAACATTTTTCAAAAAGACATCTCAGTTCCAAATAATAGAATATTATGTTATGATTAAAAACATAGCAACACCTATTCGTTTCGATGAAAATATTTACGTACGTTATAATACAAATACTGCTTAATTTGACGCTTTGAGCACAATTTATGTTTTAACGTTAAACATTAAGTGTATATACACCTAACTAATAAATCACTACACACGAAACACACTTTAAACAACAATAACAAATGAACCACACTCACAATTTTCTAACATTAAATATTAATGTTGAAAACATAATTTGTAGGAAAAGAGAAGAATAATATAAGGAAGGAGATCCAGAACAGGAATGATGAGGTGAAGCCAGAAGATAACGGTATCAACAAGTACTGCAAGTGTCTCGAAGCTTACTGCAACTGCTGCAGGGATTTCAGACTACCACTCGTCGAATTAAGCGGACCAGGTAAGATGCTCTTCAAAATAACAGTATCGACAAACAATGATCTAAATACTAAGACAATGCCTTGAAATTAAAAAAAAAGGAACAAAATGAATAAAAATTAAGACTAAACTAATAAATTCCTAAATTACCAATCAAATACCATAGAGCAAACTGCATTTAAAAGTAACACGGAAACAACACATAAAAGTAAATAACGAAATTTTCCTGATAAAGTTTTCTACTGCAGAAGAATTATTGATAAGGTCTCTTATTGATAAGAAACATAAAGGTAACTTCAATGTCTTACGGATATCCCACTTATTACCAAATAGATGATGAAATGACAATAAAATACCAATGAGTAACCAGGATCTTGAACGGAAAGTAGGTTAAATCTGACGAAACGTCAATGTGTGGCAATAAAATGTGAGACTTTACTTTTGTGATAGATATTTATTTTTGTGGACTTTAATTTATGTTCGTTCATTTATTTATTGTTTACTTCTATTGAACAAAGAACCTGAGGTGCAGTTTGTCTTGTTTAAATTTTGACTTGGGTGATTAGTGTAAGTTGCATCAAATGTTACATTTAATTTATATTGATGATGCTTTTTTAATTTCCAGGATGTGCATCCTTGATGTACCTCAACGGAGACAAGATGGCGGTATCGTTAAGTTTCGGAAAGAAGGTCATCACAAACCGGACTCTCTCGAGTAAGCTTTTGTTTTTGGTCTCATTTTCACTAACGATTTCGCTGCAAACACTTATGGATGCAAATATTTGTGGATATGCCCATAACTTTCCTTGTCATTAATTATAATCGAAAGTTATAACTTTTTTGTTCATTAACTTGATGGTATTAACTTTTGGTTTGCTTTCAACAGGTCGCAAACCGAGTCCTGTTTGCATGCCGTTACCCGGCGGTGTCTCCAAGTTTTGTGGACGAGTGTACAACATCGCCAGGGCTGGTGAAGAATTTAGGGCTTGTCTTGGCTTAGAGCTCCAATCAAAGAGCACGGTTGAGGCTGCCGTCAGAGTGTCCTGCTTCAAGTTTGGACCCCGAGGAGTGGTCTCGGAGCCAGCTGACCCATTGCCCTTAGTTCCTCAGGATGAGAAGACTGATGATGACGATGATGATTATGAAGATGATGATGCCTTTGGTTTAGGAGGCGGCGATGACGATGATGATGACGACGATGACGACGACGATAATGACGGTAAGAATAGTTTTCCTTAAAAATAATACTTTACTGATTGTTTACCAACTAGATAGACCTTTGTAAATAATGAAATATCTTTTTCCAAATTTCAGGCACACTGGATGCCGTAAACGATGTAGACAGCGCGGATTATACAGGTTTCAGTCTTCTAAGCGAAGATATATTGGGAGACCTGTTCGGTTCCTCAGGTGGAAAAAAAACGAACAAAAACAAGAAGAAACAAGCACCCGTCCCCACCACCACCACCACTAGACGTCCCAGGCCATCGCGAAGGCCATCGAGACGTCCTGGTACCAGGACTACAACACCACGACCAATTCGTTCCACAACTCTAAGAAATAAACCTTCTGCTGGTAACAAGCGTCCCACCCGCAGACCTAACAGAAGGCCTTCAAGGAAACCTACAACTCAAGCCATAACCACTTCAATTCTGACCACTACTACCACTACACTTAAACCCGTGCCACCAAGTTCAGTAACTGCTGCAGTTCAAACTACAGTACGCAGCCCAGTAGTGACCACGATGACCGAAAGTGTTCAACCTATATCTATATTCACTGATAACACCTCACCAATTGCATCTGCAACTACTCCTAAAAGTGTAACCGATTTTGAAGATCCTGGATTAGAAATGTCCCTAGCACATATCACTGGTCAATTATCAGCCATGCCAGTTACACCAATGATTTCTAACGAAGGAAAAGATTCGGGTTCTAAAAAACAAGAAGAACAACCTAACTACGAGAAAGTATTGACCATTACACCCAAAACACCATCAACCATTAGTTTCCCAACTTCGGAAGAAGCAGTTAATGACGACATGATTCAGATAGTGCAAAGTCTTGACTCAGCCTCAGTTGAAACGATGCCTGAACGAGAACCAATAGCTACCGACGAAAGCAGAGGTCATATTTACCAGTTCCCTGTATCTAATGCTGAAAGTGCTTACGAAACCTTAACTGCACCTAAAAAGAAGCACAGGAATAAGCAATTTCATTTTGATGATTTAGACGTCTTGAACCTTAGTCAGATTGGTCAAACCTTAGGAGATGAACTAGGAATCTTTGGTAAAAACAAAAGGCAAAACAGAGACCATAAAGATACAAAAGTTCAGGCTCAAAAAGAAAAAGACCAGAACAATGATTATGATGACTTTGTAGATACCATAAGTGACGTAGCTCTGATGATGAGAAAGGACAATAAAAACAGGAAGGATAGAAGAAGACAGAATAAAATGATGCGTGGTGAATGGTCACAAGTATGACGTCATAGTCAGGCTAGTTCTAAGTAGCTTTAGAAATTATTTATTTTTGTACTTAATTATTTATTGTGTGTGTTGTAAATAGAAAACTATTGTATGAGATTATTTATTTTGCATGGATGAACAGTAAAATACTTTGAAAATTATTCTTCTATTTATTTATCCTTGAGTTTATATCCTGAGAAGTATTAAGAATGACATTTTTGTAACGCAGTTTAAGACATAGAATCATTAATAAATAATTCAATTAAAATTTAATCTTGCAGACTTAAACAGATAGAGATAGCAATTTTATGTGTAATATCAATGCATAGCAGTTTGTTATTTTGAAAAAAATATTATTAATTCATCGCAGATTTTACTTCACTACACTTGACTTGATAAAAAATAAGTAACGGATTTTGATTGTATAATGTAATACGGATATATTACATCGTCCAATTGAACATTACATAATCTTATTTCAAATGAGCATGAAACAACTTTACATGCATAATTTATCTTGTTAATAAACTTCCGATGCCTAAAATTATTGTTAATTAAATATCAAGTGGCGCCAAATCATAATTAACACTAAGAAATTTATCTGTGAATACTTTTAATGAACTAAAAATAGCAATAAGATATTATCATCATCGAATAGGCGTAGGTGAACGTCGTTAAAGATAATGAATCTTTAAGTAAATGATACATTTAATTGGTCATTAATATGTAAAAATATGGCCATTTCGAAACCCAATACATACTTTAAAACCTGGAGAGAAATTTCGGATTCTCATAATGTGATTTATGCGTCCGCCTATACGCATGTGACAATAATTAGATAGATTCATATAAAATCACAAATAAGGAAATTTAAAGAAATTTAATCATTTTTCATTACTTTCACTACGATTACTAATAATATTACCAGAACTGACAGTTGGTTCCTGAGAGGAAATTGTAATTAGCATGTCACTGTTATTAAAATGTCTTATTTAATAACAGTAGCATGCAAATGTAATATATCAATAGTCATTCATTTCACGTATTTATATTGAAAGCCGGCAACATATTATAGTTTTAAATTTCAACTTTCTCTCGTACTGCCATTAAAATTTAAAACTTGTTCCTATCGATGACTGTGAAGCTTAAAATAAACATTGGATGTTTAGTGGCCAACCGTTAAATAGTCCCTGTTACTTGCTACGCTTACAATTCGTAATGAGGTGTCAGGCTTAACTGTACAACGTGATATATCTTGCCACGCAAAATGGGTCCTTCTATAAAACTGTTTTTATTGATCATGATATTTAACAGTCATTTGGGATTCGGTAAGTGGATAACACAAGTAAACTTTAATTGATAAAATAGCCACTTGATAATAGGCAATGTTTTTTTTTATTATTTTTAGGCGATAAAGCGTATAAAGTAATTAATTTCAAAGTGCCTCAATCTGTCTGGAGACAAGCCTTAAATCCGACTCCAGTATTGAAATCACCCATTACCATCACTGTACCTATAAACGTCCAGGGTGATGATTATGATAATGACATTGAAGATGAGGAAGAAGAAGACATACCAGTGGTCACAGAAGCTGTTGAAGCTGTTGAAGCTGTTAGTGTGACTGAAGCCTTGCAAGACGCAGTACCAGAAGTGGCGAGTACTCCAGCCCCAGTTGTGACCCAAAGCCCGCTACTACAGGACGAAGTAGTAAGTCAACCACCAGAACAAGCTGTACCCGGTCAACTCATAAGATTCCCTTGCGCATGCCGCGGTGGACAATGTGGATGCTGCACAGGAGCTTTAATGGATCGCTTCCGTATGAAAACTTGCGGCAATATCACCTTCGTCCCTGAAGACTTTGTCTTTGATGTAAGGATGACCATCAACAACAATACCGTCGTCCGACGACGAGTTTCTGGTAAGCATTGAAATGAACTGATTAAAAACTTTTTAGACATTTGAACATAGTTTGAATACTAAAACGATTTCTAATAAATTCATAATGGTCCTTTAAATCAATAGAATTAGACTAAGGTGTTAATAGAAAGTCATTTCAGCTAGCGACCCGCCGCCGATTTGTTTTAATCCCAGAAGAGCTCCATTCATACGGATTTGTGCTGAGATATCAAACATACGAATCAGAAACAGAAATGCTCACGCTTGTTTAGACATCAATGCTGATATTGCGGGATTTCCGGTATACTCAGCGTCGTTTAGATGCTTCAGGTAAAGTAACATAATCTCATGCACCTTTTGAAGAAATTGAAAACTAGCTTAATATTTTTTTTACGCCTGCTCTGAATTAAAAGCTTGATAACACATTATTTTTGTGACTGAATTTAAAATGTTTCCTGTTTTGTTATTCTACGTGTAATGTTATTTACATTTTGTTTTCAGTTTAGGGACAAAAGGACTGCAGACAGGATTGAAGCCAAAACCGGTGTCATCAGGACCCAAACCTGTCAGTCTATTTGGCGGCAACAGCAACAGTGACGATGACGGTGGTGGTTTCCTTGAAAACGCAGCTGGCTCCGTTTTCGGCGGTGATGGCTTATTCGGAGGCGGGGGTTCCGACGACGACGGTGGCCCTCTAGACGCTATTGGTGACGCGTTCGGCGACTTCTTAGGCGACTCTTGATGTACTGTGATTATTTATAAACTAAGAAATGTAAATTATTTATTTATACCTATTTAAAATCGATTTTTTTTTGTTACCAAATATATTTTTAAATGTTAAAGGTTTTTTATTTGACTACAAAGTAGTGATTCGAACTAAAGACGTGAAAGTGTATTATTGAGATAAGAAATCTTTCTCTGCCACCGTTGAACCGGTCCAATGTTGTGCATGTGAACTGGAGTGCCGGGCCTGTTCAGACGATAGACGCACGCGCAGATTTGCGCTATTAATTCAAGGAAAATGTGCATAGTGATATTATTATTTGGATTTTTTTGTTTACACAACATTCAAGCAGGTGAGATATGATTTCAAATAGTTGTACGTAAATCATCTACTAGAATAAAAAAAATCTGAACTGTGAATTATGGTTTTAGCTTCCATAGAAGACAAGTTTAACAAAACCGAAGTATTTACATCTGGATTAGAAGTGCCTGATGATTTCTTGCTAAGTTTTCACCAGTTAAGGAGTAACACAACCCTTCTTAGATCCTTACTATCAAGACAGTCTCAGGTGGCTGAAAATGGGACTTCTACTAGCAACAGGCGATGTGTTTGTGATAAGGGTGTCTGTAAATGCTGTACTGGATACGTGATGGATTTGTTTAACCAGAAAGCGTGCATGAGAGTGACATATCGTCCGGGAGACTTTGCTTTTGATGTCGCTATGTCCATGAATAATAGGATACTCTATGAGAACTCGATGTCAGGTGAGCAGGATTTTTTTTTATCTTTGTCCTTTCTATTTTTATGTATATTCAATTTTCTAAATTGGTCTGCTTTCAATTTATTATCTTTCAGCGCTCAACTACACACAATTATTTTAAGCAGAATATTTAATATTTTTTTTCTTTACATCTTCATTTTTATACACAACCAGATTATGTCTGTTTCGACTATTAAGAGAAATACTGTAAATAAATAATTATTATTATTTTATAACTTATGTCAGGATGAGACTATTAAAATATTTAAATTGCTTGTATTTATTATTTTCAGGCAAGAACCCCAAACCGATTTGCATAAGTCCACCAAGAATAAACAACTTGAAAGTATGTGCGAAGTTTTACAACGTATTCTTCCCAGGACGGAACTTTCACTTTTGTTTGGCAATGACAGGACACTGGCGGTCGTTCGAACTCTTCAATTTTGCTTTTGACTGTCTACGGTAAGTGTGACGTAAACAAGCGGATTATCCATACTTTCTACTTAAGTAAAATCATCTGTGTAAATAAACACTTTCTTAAGTTAACTTTCAGTAATTAAATTTACTTTTATAGCAACTCAAATAAGAACAAATGGCTCTTTTTTAATACTTTGTCGTTTTATAATTTTAAACTACATTTCTTCTTGTTAGGCATTTAGAATTTAAAAAAGTGTTTTCGAACACACTTGGAAGACTACTGGACTGCTTAGTATTCGGAACTGTTAACATTATTGCCTTCATATCATATAGTATACGTACTATTTTTTTAATTATGTAAATGATTAATAATCGGATTTGAAGTTCAAATACCTGCTAAAAATGCAAAGACCACTTACTAATGGACATTTTTAATATTCTTGTGACTAATGAATAAAATTAAAATCACTGCCCGGTCTATAGCCGCGACGTTCTAAGTTCTAACTTCTACACGACTTCTATTTGCACTAGCCTTAGAACTTTCAGATTCCTAAACAACTATCTACTCAGCCCACTTATCTACTTTTACACAGACCGACGAATATTTGTCACAAACATGGCAACATGGGGTACTGGTGATTGAATCTACGAGTACCTACAATCTTAACCATATGGAAATATTGTTAAGGTCAAATATATTTCTAATATTGATTTTCCAGATGTAGAACAATATAGGGGTACACACCCATCATTCTGGTACCTGCGCGTAGCTTGATAAAACGCTAGGCTGAGTAAGCCAAAATTTCATCAGTCTTTCATCTAAATAACAGCTGACACCAAAATGTGTTTTGTTTTTATGTCTTTATGTTTTCCAGGATGGGAGCCAACGGCATAGTCATGGTGAAGCCGGATGAAGGTGGTGGTCTTCCTATACCGAACCCTCAAGGAGGTGTAGACGCTGTCATCGACGCGGGAGAAGACGATATCGAGGATTACGATGAAAATGTCGTCAGATCTCTATTCGGTGATCTGTTTGAACGATAAATGCGCGGCTGAAGCCCGATTCCACGATAGCAGAGTCAAGCAGCTAAGCAGAGGTTTTGAATTAACCAATAGGAGTTCGTTATACAAGTCCAGGTACACAGCGAAGGTTTTAAGTCTGCTCTTCTCAGCTTTCGTGGAGTCCGGCACTTATTTAAATGATGTGGCAGGTCTAATTACATTATTTATTAAATTATTTTAGATTTATTTGGTTTATTATTTCAATCCTGAAGATTGTTAAGTACTTACGTAATAATTCAAAATAATTGATAGCTTCTTATGATGGAGATAGCTAAATTCTGGCCTTCTAGATAGTAAATAATTTATGAGCTTACCGTGTTACTATTGTTTAATCTATAAGCAATTCCTTATAATTTTCCATAGTTTGTATTATAATGCTAGTACATACTTGCGGTGGTTAGAGACCCTGACTGCTATACCAGAGGTCGTGGGTTCGATTCCCACCCGAGACAAGTGTTTGTGTGATGAGCACGATCATTTGTTCGGTGTCTGGGTGTAATTTATCTATAATATGTATGTATTTAGAAATATATAAGTATGTATATCAGTTGTCTGGTCACCATAACACAAGCTCTGCTTAGTTTGGGATCAAACAACCGTGTGTGAGATGTCCCGGAATATATATTATATTATTATACTTGTTAGTCTGTCACGCTTCCTTCTCTACGGCTAACCCCTGGCTTCTGAAAAGATGAGTTAGTCAACCAATCATAGCTATGTCACAGATTAATAAATAGTTAGCTACTACGTAATACGTTCGGTCGATTTTACATCAATAGCAATCTTTCCGGTGTTATAGTTGTGTGCTAAGCCGATTTTGATGATATTTCAACAAGATTTTTTTCCACGATAACTGAAATTAAGGTAGGCGAGAAACCGCCATATTATTTACTAGCTGTGCCCGCGACTTCGTCTGCGTGGAATAGTTACTTTTCGGGTAGCATATTTAGAATTAGGTTTTTATACATATACTTTCGCTTGGGTAGCGATAAATTTACTTTATAGATGCTTCTCTGTATACGATATTTCAAATTGACATAACTTTTTTATTTATGTACCGATTGACATGAAATAAACACTAAATGTTAAGTGAAGCTTACTACAATACACTCGTGAAAACCGTATCTTAATCGAGTAAGCCGTTTCTGAGATTAGCGTGCACAAACACACAGACAAACAGACAAACAGACAAAAAAAGACAATAATTATAATTTCAGGTTCGGCATCGATATTATAACAACCCTTGCTACTTTTTTTGTTTATATTTCCATTGTACAGACACCACTTTTCTATAATTTTATTATATGTATAGATTATACGTTTATTATTTATTATACACATATTATATCCGTAAAAACTGCCACAAACAACTTACGTATTTTACCAGGTTATTCACACAAGCATTAGAATTGGTAACTTTGCATAAAACATTAAAAAGGTAATTAGAATTTCCATTTATTTTATTGTGGTATTCAAATTAAAAATGCTACAGGTCATCCACACCTACTTCTAGAAAAAAAAGAGGTGATAAAAAATATTGACAAGTGAAGTCAATTAGCTAAATGAAGTTAAGAACTTTGAATTCGTTTGTTAGGTTTATAAAAACTAGGTATATTTTAGTTCTTATGTACATCTATACCTATCATCGGATTTATTCAATTTTATTTAATCATATCACTCATAATAGATTATCTGTTGTTGTCAGAAACACATTAGAAATTTTGTCAATGCAATAAAATAGAAAATGCATGCTTCACTTAAAGGTCCTCACACAAGTACTAAGGTACTCCTACCTAATGCACGCCAGAGAAAACAATACACTTTTATATGCTATCTGAGAATGGTAAATTAATAAATAGGTAGGTTTAACAATCAGATAATACATTTGCTAAAAAGAAAAATAAACTCTTTTTTTTTATATTCCTGGACAATTCTCACACGGTTATCTGATCCCAAGCTAAGCTCTAAGAGAGCTTGTGTTATGGTAACCAGACAACTGATAAACATACTTATATATTTCTAAATACATCCATATATAGATAAATTACACCCAGACCAGAACAAATGATTGTGCTCATCACACAAAAATTTGTCCTGAGTGGGAATCGAACCCACAACCTCCGGTATAGCAGTCAGGGTCACTAACCGCTAGACCAACAGGCCCGTCAAACACTTTTTTAAATAAGAACAAGTTTTAAAATTAGGCCAGTACAACCTACCTTAGTTTAAAAAGTTAGAAAGAAATCGTTTTGAAATAGAAAAGCAAAGTGGATATTGTAATGAGAAAAGCAACATTTTCCTCAAAATATTCCCATAGTCTTTAAAAATCTACCCTTTTCCTTGATTTTCCTTAGCAAGGACTTTATTTTAGCTGTATCTTTGCAAAGGCTAGAAATCTGTTAATCTTAGGTACAAAATTAAATAAGTCGGAAAATGCTGTGAAGAAAGTGTAAAAAGCAAGAAACTGTCAACAGCGTATCAGACTGACAGATTGGTCTCGATTCAAAGGTCAGCATTACATTAATAACTCGCAAAGTATTAGGCACAAATTTTACAGTATTCATAATGCGACTAATTATTCATTTTTACATTCATGGATATGCGTGAAAATATATACGTGAAAATACCTAGCCATTATCCGAACAGTGGTGGTATCGCATCGATCCGATGCGCAGGAGTTTCTCTCGAGAAAGTACCGCAAGTCAGTTGCGCTCGCGCATCGCATACCTTGCATACAAATACTTAGTTACCTTTGGAAGTATCGACATAGGGTATCGGAAAACGATCATTTGAATTTGGTCCCTAGAGCCGGCAGTCCATTTGAGTTGAACGAACTATTGTCAAAATGAAAACGAAAACGCTCGCGTTTTTTGTTTTTCTGTGCTTCGTTCAGTTTGGTTCGGGTAAGTTATTGTTTTATTTGCGTGAAGTTTCAGGCAAGTGTTAAGTCGGGTATTCCCAAGTATCGCTTGCCGTGTTGATTACGATTAGTGTTTGATGACTAAATTACCGTTACATTGCGTTAATTAATTCAACTAAGTAAACATTAAACATTAGTCGGCGTGTTTTCTCATTTAACTATCTAATTAGAAGCGACTTGTTACGCCAATGTGTTTTTATTAATTTTTTTGTTAGACACTTACACTGATTTACATTTTTAGGTGATGCATCGCGAACCAACCGGCATTTTTTCAACAATAATAAAGAAGACAATGCAATGGACGTGACTGATTTTTCCATTTACTACGATCTTGACACAAACACGGTAAGTTTTATTTATTTGACAGATATTTATACTAACACGCAATGCAGTGGTCGAAAGCTAATAAAGTCAATGTATAAAATTAAATAATCTATAATTATTTGCAGTTAAAATAGATAGGCACTATTCTTATTTTGCTTCATCATCATTATCATTTTCGCATAAAATGTGAATCATAATATTCATTTGTGGCCGAAGATGACTTTAGGGTTGGTTATATTATGAGTTCTGTAAAATATTCTAAACAGTAGTTACTAACTTAACCTACCATAGGGCTTTAAAACTCAAACGTTCACAAATCTATAAAAGACTTATGCTTATAGCAATATATTCCTCGTCATCACAGCTGAATTTGATTCACTTCTGATTTCATAAGATCCCTCCAGTTTAAATAATCATGTAAACAATAATGTATCTTATGTTCTAGACAATAAAGAAGATGATGCCTCGGCCGTGGTACCAGCCCGGCTGGCGACTGCGTCTACCCTTCCGCGGAGGAAGGTGTAACTGTGACGGTCTGCAATGCAACTGCTGTTCAGGAATGCGTATCCCAGCGTTCAACTTTGATAGGCAAAGTACGTATAAATTCAACCACAGCAAATCCTTTATTTGACGATGTCTGTGGTAGAATAGATCACACACTGATTTTAATTAGCGTAGTGGCACCAGTAATCGACATGCACCAGTAATCGACACTTTATTTTTTTATTTAATAAAATAAGGAGTAAGATACCGATTTATTTATTTGACGACAATGTAACATAGAAAGCACACTTATTATTGGCTCCCATTGACATTTGAGCGATATTTACAGTTTTATTTGAAAGTAGCGGTGTGACAACTGATTGTGGCTCGAGTACCGGCGAGAAAAACAACATTTCTTACTGAAATCGTTAACGAAGGGAGTACATTTCTTTGTTAATTATGCTAATGTATTGTAAGTTATTTGAATTTTATGAGTTTTACGGGTTTTTATAAGAACTAAAGGGTGGAATTTTGTTATAACACAAGTTCAAGATTATTTTAATATTAGTAAAATGTTGGTGTCGATCATTGGTGTTCACAAACTGACTTTCTCCAGTTATCGACACGCGTCGATAGTAATTATTAAAAACATTTTTCATTTGATAAGTGAATATATAGCTCTTCTAACTTTGCTTCTCGGTAGATATTTGAAGTAAACTAATCAAAGTTGACCTACCAGAAATCGACAAGTGACGATTATTGGGAAATAATATGTGTCAATGATTGGTTTTAGAGATGGCTCTGAGAAAACATTATACTCCAGACCAGTTAGGTTCAGTGGGTCGTCTTAGGGGCGGAGGGTAGGAGTTGGAGCATACGCTTGGGCACTATGAGCACCAAAGAAAACAAAAAAAAAATAGTAAAAAAAATTGGGAGTCCTTTTTTAGTTTTTTTTTTTTTTATAGAATTCGAGCATTTTTATTGCAGCATCTGATTAAGCTTATCTATAGAAACCATTTATGATCTAAGAAGTATGAGAAGTATGACCCTACGACGCACAGTTTCCGACTTATGGGCCGTTTACATTAAAAGGCCGTTCAAGTAAAAGGCTCATAATTCGAAAACGGTGCGTAGTGGGGCCATGTATTTTAGAACTTAAATAGTTGCTACAGACAAGGTCAATGAAATACAAGAAAAAAATCGGAAAGATTCCGAAAAAAAAAAATCCTATACAGGACTTATAAAATTATAGTTTTTTTAACCATACAAAATTTATTGTGCTATCGTACACAAACATTACATCCGTCTTACGAATTTTCGATCAGGTCACGTGTCCTGACGCGGGTTTATCATTTTTACTCATTACAAAAAAAAAACTGTACAGCACCGCTAAAGAAGTTTTCGTCATACGAATTTTCGATCAGGTCACGTGTCCAGGGGCCCGATGTTTCTATTTTAAGTCAGTGAGTGGCAGGTATTTTCGTATCTAGATAATTTTAGTTTAATGAAAAATTTAGGTACACCTACTTGCCAATGTTGACCTTGTAGGATTGCCAGTGGCTATAACAAGTGTAAAGTGCACTGGAACGTTTATTAACCTGACGCCAGTTTAATTTTTTTTACCCATTACGAAAAGCCGCTAAAGAAGTGTTCAATTCAAAAATTAAAAATTATCAACACAGACAAAATCAGAACCAAAATCAAAATCAAAAATCATTAAATTAAGTTAAGCTACAAAGTAGCACTTATCAAAAGTCAAAATTTTAATACAAAAAAAGACAGCACCCTAAGGGTCGGTTCATATCCGGCGGAAAAGGCAGCGCGCAACATCGGCCGCGCAACCCCAGAACGAACAAGCACACAACTTTACATCCAATCTCCCGCACCTGACGCGTCGTCGGGTCAGTGTGAAAGGCCGAATCCTCCATCATGCGCCCGCCCGCCCCAGCGCCACGCAACTGACAGCACACCACCACCGTCAGATATGAAACGACCCCAAATCGCCCACCCTTCACCAAGTGCTAGTCAACTTGTCAATATCTTCTGTCTTGTACGAGTATTTACATGATTAATACCCATTAGTAAGAGAAATATGGTTATTGTAACAAAATATGCATACTTATTAAACAGGTAATTTTATTTTAAAGACCGACAAATGTGGTCAAATGGTGTGATTATTTGGCAAATACTCATTATAGATAATAGTCGATGACTGGGGTGTCGATAACTGGTAAGTGTCGATAACTGGGGTGTCGATGACTGGGGTGTCGATAACTGGGGTGTCGATTACTGGTAACTGTCAAATGACTAGGTGTCGGTTACTGGAGATTCTTACACTTATTCATTTTTTTGATTTTTTTTCTTGTCTTTTTATAGCAAATAAAAATAATACATTCTATTCTTATCTCAAGAATATACCTTACCATACTCAAATGTTACTTTTGGTTTAAAAGTGACTAATATACCTTTAATTTAATAAAGAAACCCACTATGATCGATTAAGATCCTTAAAGTGTCGATCATTGGTGCCACTACGCTAACTCTAAAACTGTATGAATAACTCCTCAGGGTTAAAATTTTCCCGGGTTCGAATCTCAGACTGGTCCACTTTTGGTGGACCGCCTGAAAAACCACTTTTTTACACTGCCTCGGGCCTGGGTGATTTTCGTTGTCTCTTATTCCATAACGCGAAACTTATAACGCTGGAAAACTATAAGGAGCCTCATTTACTACTTTGTAGTTCTGTCTGATTAATTCAAAATACCGTACAATTCATTTTTCTCTTTTTTACAGCTTGCGCCGATCTTACCTTTGATCCAAATGAAGGTTTACTGAACTTACAAGTAACGATGAACAATGAGAGCATATTCCACAGATCTTACTCAGGTAATACACTATCTCTAGTCATGAATTACAATATAATATTTCCATATAAACCAATAAAAATAAGAGTGGAAATCGACCCTACTTTTTTACTGCTTTTCAATTAGTAATATTCTATTTTTCGCGTTTCCATTTCTTTGCAGAGACCTTTGACCAATAACTAGATATAGCTTCTATCGGGAATTCTGGACTGCAAAAACCTTAAGATGTGTTTTATGATTACAGCAAGCAACCCACCGCCGTTCTGCATACCGATCCCAATCCCATACGTGCCGATCACAATCCTGGACATGTGCATCAGACTCTTCGACATCACTATTGACTTCACCAAAATGCACGTTTGCATGGACTGGGACACAAGAGTCGATAAAGCACCAGTACTGGTATGTTTTTAAATCAGGATATAAGTACCGATATATTTATGAAAAAAAATTACTGTAAGTGTGGAAATGATAAAAGTAAGGTACCTAAATAATAAGGTCCAAAAAGAAATCCTCCCAAGTTTGGGCTCGTTAAAATAGTTTTGTCTTAACGATACCCTTTTAGTTATTCTTTGTTCTTACAATATCTTATATTATATTTGATAAATCTTAATGATAATTCTTTATCATTAAAGTTAAATAAACATACGCGGTTTTGAAATAAATCGAAAATTGGACTAAAAATTCAAATACTTCTTTTATGACACTAATAAATGTTTGTTTTTGTTTAGATTCTTCATTTCGACTGCATGGACTTAGGACTTGGAGGAATAAGTTTGACTAAGCCAAACACAAATCAAATTACCGGGGGAGGAGGCGAAGCAACGGACAAACCTCAGTTGAATGGTGATGTCTATGATTCAGTTACAGAAAATTCGAATGTAAGCACGCAGCACCCTGTATTTAATAATAGTGTTAAATATATTTAATTTATTAATTATTGTCGTTTGATTTTCTTCCCCTATTACCTAAAATTTCTATCAAGTATATTTGTATTTACTTTTGTTGTTGTACAGGAAATCGTTTGATATGTCGATATTATCTCAGTACCTTTAAAGGTGACATAGAAAAAAAAAAGTATTCTACGCATTCACTTCAGAATTCAAATCGTATAGTACTTACCTACTTGTTAAAATACCAATTGGAAAATCAACCTTAGTAAATCTAAATCATAATAAATCGACTAAAGGGCAACACTACCGCTTGACAAAAAAATGACATCGACTGTCAAAGTTTGACATAAAAGCTATTGATTGTTGAACGATCCGAGGGAGGTGTAAAATATTTTGTGGGTCATATTTCAACTTATAGTATTCTTATTTGTATTATGTACACAAGTCTTCCACAAAATTAATGGTAATTTAGTATTTCTTTACTGTAGATACTGAAGTGCACTTTATAATGGGTGATAATGATGATTATTATGGTGACGGGTTAGTACTGTTCGCATGCTAGTTAGTGTTTTGATATTAATTTTGTGTATGTTATAGCTCGTAGTTAGTATTCATTTTGAGATATCTTTTGTACACCAGACTACTCAATTCATATTTTTTTTCTTTATTGCATGAGTAGTGGGTACGACAGTCTGTAGTACCGGCTTTTATTTGACACTTCTTCATAATTTTGATACTCCTGTACTCGCTAGAGTATATTTAAGTATTGTTTAAGCCTGTATGGGCAGCTCTATTTAGATGACTATTATACCAGTTTTACGCCTTCTAAAGTTAAAGTTTCTAAGATTTTAGTTAAAATTTTTTGTTAGACAGCTTTTCTATTTAAAGTACTAACTCCAAAGCAGTAAATGTAGTGCCTGTTGAATATTTTTAGATTTCACTGTATACTGGTTTTAAATTAGTTACAGAAAAGTAAGGTATGTACCTATGTATTATAGGTAATTGAACTTTATGTCTTCTACTAAGAAGTTATTTTAGCTTTCGTATTCTACAACTTTTTTGTGTCATTAAAAATATAAATTATAATACCAACATAAATTAAAGATTTCCCTTTGCTGTACAAAGTCACCTGTTTTGTGCAAAGTCAACTCTGTTGTAGAAGTAAAGAATCCTTTTGGATTAGACATAAAAAATAACTAAAGTATTTAAAGAATTGAAAGTAACAGTAATAGTACTACATTTTGACTATTTCATATGATTATATTTATTTTTAACTAAAATATAGGACAATGGAGCCAATGGGGGCAGCACCTGAGGTCATCTATAACTGGGTTGACATAACATCTGATTTCTTCAAACATATACAAGGCAAGTACAGATACAGCACAATAACATATTGTTCTTTAACTACTCCTAAGATTTGTATAAGTCAATGAATAGATTTACTGAGACTTAACGGTTTGGAATGTTATCAACCTGAAAAAGATTTCATAATGACCTGAATAGATAAGAAACTACAGTTATTATTGGACCCTATGTGAAAAAAGAATTGTCGCCCGAAAATGATACAACATGTAAAATATTTTAAATCAACACAGCAACAACCCTTTTATACAAGCTCTCTTTCTGCAAAGAATCAAGTCTGGACGAAAAAAAAAATTATGTCATTACCAAAAAATTATTAATTATGCTTATTCTACTCGTTTAAGCTGCAGTAACTAAATATAATATCAATTGTAGATCTTCAACTTGGCGAGCTTCTTCATGATGGCCATCTATTTGGTTTATTTGAAGCCATGTCGGCCATTGAGATGATGGATCCTAAAATGGATGCCGGCATGCTCTGCAACCGCGGCAATCCTAAGCCTTTGAACTTCCAGCAGGCTGTTGCAGTAAGTATTTCATTATAAAGTCTTTTACTCACTTATTCTACTTTTCATTCTTTAGAATAAATTAAATTGTAACTCAATATTTTTCAAAGAGTTTTTAGTTATTTGATTGATAGAATTGCAGGCATCTTATTTTGAGTTTGATGCATACAACTTCTTTAAGATACTCGCCTCTGTACATCAATTAATCCTTATAAAATGTAATGATTATTATATGTATATGTGTACTATATAGAATTAAGAAGATACATGCAATTAAAAAAAATGACTTCACATAAAAAAGTAAAGTGTTTTATTTAAATAATAGGATTATTTAAATAAAACACTTTACTTTTTTAGTACTTTACTTAATTATTAATTAATCTTTAAATTTCCAGGCTGGAAAGTTGAAAATAGATGATCTAGAGCCAGCAGAGATGATTGGCATAATGGACGCGACCATGGCATGCATAGTGTCATGGTTGGAAGGCCACTCCTTAGCTCAGACTGTCTTCACAAACCTTTACCTCCATCAGCCCCATTCAATCAACAATAAGGTTTTGAAGGCATACTGTATTGCTATCTATAAACTGCTGGATTGTATCAGGGATTGTATTAACAAGTAAGTTTTCTTTCCAGCTTCATTATTTAGAAAGTTCCTTGCGGTAAAATCATATGTATTTTGAGGTAAATAGATTCACCCATAAGTCACTCAGAAAGTGAAGCTAGTAGATAAATAAATATTTGAATATTTGACTAAAATATGCACAAATAAACATTGTTGCATTGCTTTATCTGAGTTGCAATAACGATGAAATTAGGATAAAAACATTAATATACTTATACATATGTTTTGATTGCCATAGTAAAGGTAAACATTTTCACTCCAGAAATCACCTTGCAATGTATTGCATGAGTATTTGTTTTAAATCAAAAGAAAACCCTAAGGTTTTCTTCGTGCATTTGATTTAAAAATTTGTGATATTAAATAATATACTGAATAGAGTAAAAGTGATGCTGTGTTAACATAGTATACCTATTTTATTTATTGACGTGCCTGTTGGTCCAGTGGTTAGTGACCCTGACTGCTTTATCGGAGGTTGTGGGATCGATTCCCACCCAGGACAAATCTTTGTGTGATGAGCATGATCATTTGTTCTGCATCTGGGTGTGATTTATCTATGTATGTATTTAGAAATATATAAGTATGTTTATCAGTTGTCGGGTTACCATAACACAAGCTCTGCTTAGCTTGGGATCAGACAACCATGTGTGAGATGTCCAGGAATAAAAAAAAAAAAAAAATATCTCAGTTGAAACAACGATTAAATTTTTTAGTTTATTATTAGGGGAGAGGCCTTTGCTCAGCAGTGGACGTCTTCCGGCTGATGATGATGATGTTGAAGAAGTATGTTTATCAGTTGTCTGGTTACCATAACACAAGCTCTGCTTTACTTGGGATCAGATAACCATGTTTGAGATGTCCTGGAATATTATTATTATTTCTCTCCACCTCCGCAGGGCCCAAGTATTCGAAGAGGAAGACTTCTTACCAATGGGGTACGGTTATCGTCTGGGCTCGAACCCGCAGACAGGCAACAGTTACGACGCGAGGCTTGAAGTCAGCGAGCAGAAGTGTGTGTTGATGCTCCGTGAACAGGAGGAGGAGCTCAATAAGAAAGTCAGGGATAGCAGCGTTGAAGATGATGTGAGTGTATGCAATGATATTAAATGTATGAACTGATATTGTCAAGCAGTAAGGAGGTAATATGGTGAACAGTGCTTGTTCCTTCTGTATAAAAGAGGCCTGTGTTATCATGTTTCAGGAATTACTGCCTGTGCAGAATGATATATTCTGTAATTATTTATTTTATTACTAATCTCTTTTATACACCTGAAATTATAATCTAAAATGAGAAAAGCTTTTTAAGAACATATTCTAGTACATTTTGTATTGGTTCAACACCAAATCAATACCCAAGTTTTTTCTAGGCCTATGGCTAAGTTGAGTATGAGAATATGTAAAAGATAACTCAATTTGCAAGGTTTAACCCAAACTTATATATGGAGAATCACGTATAGCTGAATACTGACTGAAACATCAATTGGTAGTAAGTTGCTCTCGACAAGTAGACACTTAATGCGTTTCACTTATCTAGCTTTTCATTTCCAGGACAGCGTAGCATCAGCATGGACCGGCCTAGCTTGTCGCATGCGTTTCATCAGGATGTTCTACCAAGCGCTCCTACTCATAACTAAGAAGGACTCGCAGTCGGGAGCGGACTGTGTTGCTCTGCTCAACGGCTGCTCAGACATGATGAAGCTCGCTATCAAGACTGCGAAGATAGGGACACAACCTGTGGAGAATTGTGAGTGGTTTGTGTATTAAGGATACTATATTATCGTTTATTGTGTAGGTATTCTATAATTATGTATTCAATATTCTTTTATATATATTTTTTTCTATCTATACCCTTAATAAGCCGGAAATAAAAATTGACTCCAATGCATATGAATAGAGGAAAGTTTAAATCAAGATGACATGGGAATATTTATGCTCTAGAAGTACAAGTATCGCCGTAATCGGTACGCCATGGCGCTACTGTACTTTATGCTTTGGTGTCTTAGACTTAAGAGCTATTTTCTTTCAGCCGACTCTCCAAACCCAATGGGGTTCGAGCCGATGATCAACCAGCGACTGGTACTGCAGACGTTTCCTCGCTACACGCGCATCAAGCCGAGGCCGTCGCGCTATTGCACTTTCTACTTTATCTCGTTGTCTTAAGAGGTATTTTCTTTCAGCTGACTCTCCAAACCCAATGGGGTTCGAGCCGATGATCAACCAGCGACTGTTACCGCCCACGTTTCCTCGCTACACGCGCATCAAGCCGAGGGCCGAGGCTCTGCTGTACTTCGACGAGCTGGTCACACGATTGCGGCACGCGTGGAAGATTACCTCCTGCACTAACTTCCATACGGCGCTGGTAACCTTTAACCTATTTTTTTTATCTGCATTATAATAATATACTTACTTCTCTCTTCACTCTCTCTCTCTCTTTCCGTTATAAACCCGGAGCGACCAAAATCCATTTCAAAAGCTAGAACTTGACAGCTTTTCTAAATTCTCTAGTTGGAGCTGTTCTCGTATCATCTCGTAAACCGATAAAATTACGCAGATACTTGTAAAAGCATTTTTGACTGCCTACGCTGTCCTACAGCTGCTACAGGCCTTTAGAAATGTATGCAAACATATAATTATTATGTTTTGGCGATAACTACTTAAAAAATACCATATATTATTTTTTCAGGACTTCTTCATGGAGTTCAGTCGCCAGCGCGCCTGCATTCTCTCCCGCTCGGCGCTACAGCTGCTATACCTCAGCCCGTCGCCCGCCAACACGGCGTCGATGGCTCAGAGCGCGATGAACGGGCCCATCGGCCAGCCGCGGCCGCAGCACGCCTTCGTCGAGATCCTTAGGGAGTCTATCAAGTGTTTCGTCAACCCACCGGCCTTGACTTCCAAATCACCTATGCTGTCTACGCCGCAAGTGAGTATCAAGCAAAACTCAGGTAGGATGGTATTTACGTTTGGGATTAAATTATGTCATATTATGGTTTAGTGAACTGGAAGTTTAGTTTTGGGGATTTCCATTTTACAGAATTTATATTAGAGAGAGCGTATTTTTTTATGTCCAAGTGTGTTACCCTTTTTGGGTTCAAGACGAATGGGCCATTTCTGTGAATGATCTTACTTTATTACTCTTTTTTCTGTATAATGTGTAACATGCAGTATATTGGTTGTAGGCTCGTGAGTTCGTGGAGAACTTCCTGGCTCGTTGCGTGCGTCCATTTGCAGTTCTATTGCAAGTGTTCGGACACAACCGCGCGCGACAGCGGGACAAGCTCGCGTTGCTACTCGACGAGTTTGCTGCGTTGCAGGAAGAGGTAATGTAATCTAACATAAATAGTGGAGTGGAAATACATGTTTATTTTTAATGTAGAGGTGACCCATTAGTTTTAGCATTTAGATCAACCTTAAGGTTTGGTATAAAAGACTCTTGTATAAAAGATACTGAGACTAAAAAAATAAGTAAAATTATGTTGACCTATTGCTTGTACGTGACGAATTTATGGCACATTTTGGCAGAGTTTGATAGTGAGCGTAGCCTGCTGCTGCGCATCATGTTCATCAACCATCCGGGCGTACCACGTGTTGCGTGTCATGATCGCAAATCTACTGTACTGTAGGGATAGATCTAGAGTCCTAACTGTTGTACCAGTGTCATGTGTAGTCTATTGTAGGCGGAGAGCGTGGACGCGGTGGTGAGTGGTGCGGCGGGCACCGGGCCCCGCGCCTGCTTCGGTACGTGGGTGTTGTACCACGTGTTGCGTGTCATGATCGCATACCTGCTGTCAGGGCTCGAGCTAGAGCTCTACAGCGTGCACGAATACCATTATATCTTCTGGTGAGTCCTTTGTTTGTTTTAAATATAGATACTCCCTTAATTTACAAGAAATTTTGTGCGTTGTTTACTTTTATTGAAAGTTACTCCGTCTGTCGTAGAATATAAGTTTAACTCTTAATAAATTTACTAATAGGTACCTATACGAGTTCCTGTACGGCTGGCTAGTGTCAGCTCTAGGCCGTGCGGAAGGCCTAGCGGGCGAGGCAGCGCGGCGTGAGGCGAGAGACCCGCGCCGCGCGAGGCGACACAAGAAGCGAGCGCGGCCCTACGCCCGCGAGGGCCTGCTCTGCAACGTCATGCAGAACATGTGCGGCGGGTACTATAAGGTACTGTACCATGTAACCACTAGGTACCTATACCTGGCTAGTGTTAGCTCTAGGTCGTGCTCAACGCCTAACGGTCGAGGCGGCAAGGCGTAAGGTACCCGGTGGTACCCGTGCTGCTTGAGGTTTATCGGTAACCGGTGACCGATAAACTAAAGTATTTTTTATATTGCCTGCCGGTTCACTGTCTGATATTTTTGATCTAATGTCGCACAAAGTAACCACTAAGAGTTCAGTAAAGCCGAACTCGATTGAGTAAACAATACGCTGCTATTTTGATATGACAATTGATGCCTATTTGTCCACCAAACAGAACTAGTTTAAAATTCCATATTACGCGATCTATCCTCTCATGTATCATCTACTTTATTTCCTAATATTTGTCTTCTCTCCAGGCCCTCGTCGCCTTCAAGCTGCAAGGCAAGATCCCCCAGCCGGAGTCGGAGTTCGACAACGAGGCGGTCCGCTACAAGCACCGCTTCGCGCCGCTGTCGGTGCTCACGCCGCCGCAAGTGCACTACCACGAGTTCTGCGAGATGACGCAGCCGTTGCAGTGAGTTTACTTTATATGGAAATTTGAACTCTAATGCCATTGCTTTAGGATTGATTGTTCTTGTTTATGTATGAAAACTTATTCTTTATTTAATGTATTTTAGATACGAGAACCCTGTGATACTGTATCTCGGTGGATGCAAACATTTCCAGCAGGCGCGTACTTTACTTGAAACTATTACGACGCCTGATCAAGAAGTAAGTACAAGACATTTCTGCGCTTAATATAATACTTACTAACTGTTACTGTGGAATCTGAGTATAAACAATGATATTATGTATAGCTAGTAGGGTAAGCAAGCAAGAAATCGTTAGAGGTTGAACGAAGAAAGAGGACTCCCTTGGCCAACAATAGGATCTTATGCACTTATAAAATTCAAAAAAACTAGACTCTAATAGTGGCCATATTTTATTCCATAAGAATTAAACAATTAAAAAAAGTAACACTTACATTGGCCATATGAACCACAATTTTCATAAATTTTCTTCTAATTCTAATATACTTTTTTAATTTCCAGGTAACCGATCTTCTGAAGGTAGTAAAAACAAACTTCGTAGTATTAAAGCTATTGGCTGGAGGTCACAAAAGGGACTCGACCGTCCCACCGGAATTCGATTTCTCAGTACATAGGAACTTCCCAATTATAAAACTAGTATAGATAAGATATTCACCACCGAATACTCAAACTTTACTTATTTTTAAGTTAGACACGAATGTCTATCTGTCTAAGCTTTGTGTCTTAGAGTAAAGGAGATATTAATGATGACTTAAATTTGAGTTTCGATTGAGTATTCCTTTACAGTTTGACTTACGATCCTATGAAAATCATTAAAGGTGTGAAATTGATTACAGGGAGTTAAACTTGTCCCGTTTTTAACAATAAATTATAAAACTTAAAATCGTCTGTATGTCTACACAATATTATCAAGTAGTTTAAATTTCTACTCAAATATCAATATACCGTAATCAAGTGTATGCCAAAATTGCGAAATATGTTGTATTTGAGAAATTGAACCTTACCATTTAATTCATAAATACGCTTTTCGATTGACTCAATTCTACGACGGATTGCAATGTAAAAGCTGTCAATCATTCTAAATTAATTAATAAAAATATTGTAGACATTAAAAAGACTCCACGGTATATGTATCCAAAAATATGTTTAGTTACTAGTCCATTGTATTTCCCCTTTTGTGTTGATGACTGTTTGAAAATATATCCTCGGTTAAAATAAATATTAATCTCAACCACAGAGTTAAAAATGTATTTGTTACCCACTAAGGGTGTTACCACACCAATCGATCGATAGTCGATCGATGGTCGAATGGATTAATCGACGTCGTTCGATAGTTTCTACTAGGCATCCGTCGACCGATGCCGATCGACCGGCAATCGATCGATTGGTTAGCCGACCGGTATCCGTCGATCAAAAAAGCTACTACACTAATCGATCAACGTCGATCGATGTCGATCGATAGCATCGATCGACTATCGATCGATTGGTGTGGTAACACCCTTATGTATATTTTATATCAATTATATAAAAGTACAGGTTACTCAATGATCCCCAATAATGCAACAATGTAAATTGAATGTATCGTTTTTATAATATAGTAGTGTATATGGAAATGTAGAAATCACAATGATTTTCAATGTGCAATAAAAATCATAAAAATACCGTTTGAGTTTTGTTCTTGATACTAAATCCTAAATTATCATCGAAGGTTTACTAAACTCGCTCACTTAAAACATTTTAAATCACCTAATAGTACTAAAATATACTCCTTATATTATCACAATTGGGTCAAATCTAACTGCATCTGGAGAAAGTTAACTATTATCAAGCCTTTTAGGTTACATAACGTGCCAAAAAATGCACATATATAATTACACTCGGATAACAGCCGTCCCTCGAGCGCATTCGGTTAGTAACAGATCTAATCTATCTATATATATAAAAATAAACCGCTAAATGTGTTGGTTAGCGCATAACTCAATAACGCCTGGACCGATTTCGCTAATTCTTTTTTGTTGTGTTGGTTATTTTCAGGAGAAGGGTCTTATGTAAGAAAAAATCTTATGTAAGGAAAATTGCGCGGAAAAAAAAAGTTATCCTGAGCTTTGTTACGATACTGATTTGTTGGATTCATCTGCGCACTGAATAACATAAAGGCACCGGGAACGGGACCTAGGTTTTTATGCGGGTCAAACCGCAGGGCACAGCTAGTTATAAATATTTATCTATGTATAGGATCTAAAAAGCTTATATTAAAAATAAAAACTAACGTAAAATATTAAAGCATTTACTTGTATATTTTCAACGCGATTTTACAATAGTTACATAGTTTTGGATAAGTTTTTCATATGTTGAGTATTAATTTTTCTATATTAAGTTATTCGTTCTCTTCTTCGTCAGTGTCCGCGTCGGACACGTCCGTGTAACAGTCGGTCTCTGCAGGCTTTACTCTTAAGAAATCTGCGATTTGAGGACCTGGAAAAATAATAAATAACAACATTATGTTGGGATATCTAACACACTGCCATAATAATATGATCAGACCGGCAGAACGTGTGGCCACGAGACAACCGATAAACATTATACTAATACATATAAAAAATATATTTGTCAATAAATTATTATAGATAAATGAAAAAAAGTTTATTAAAAACCATGTTTGGTGATGCTATTTCACTGTTGAACATAGTTCTAAAATCAACATATGGGTAACCGTCTATTGAATTGCTTGATAGCACATAAAGCGCATAGCACAATGTGATGTTTTAAGGACAAAGCCGAAATATTTTAGTAGTTTCTATAAAATAAGGACCTCTTTGTTTTTATAACCTAACGGAATGTATCAATAACCCTTCTTGGCAGTCGGGTAAAAATGTAACAAAATCTTAGAAGATCAAAATCAAAATCAAAAATCTTTTATTTAACTTAGGCTACAAAGTAGCACTTATTAAACGTCATTTTTGTTATAAAAGACAGCACCCTAGGAACGACTTCTTAAGCTAGAATTAGTGTACTAAGTTTGGCGGTTATATTTACAGAAGTTATTTACCTATTGTTTACGCTTCAATTAAAAGTACAGGGTATTATACAGACTAATAGAAAAGACGTGGCTTTCCGATGTCTATGAATAACAAAGCATTGCCTAATAGGATTACAGTAGCTTAGCCTTGTGTAACATTCAAATTCAATTAGGTGGATCATGACCTTCCCAGAAATCGGCCGTAACCTGTATTACTTATATTAACGTAGCCTAGATGCTTTAAATTTAAAATGTTGATCTGTACTTTTTAATTTCCTTTCTTGTTACTTTTTTTATTAACCCGCTACGCAAATATTGGGGTATATTGCCCGTCTGCGTGTGCAAATACTTGTGGCAACATAGTATGAAACGAAAGGACCAGTTGATGCGGTTTTAAGGTCTATTGGCAGTGTGGTTGTAAGTCTTTGGGTTCTGTTCTCGTCGATATGTTTTAAGCTTACAGTAGGGTTACTAATTCTATTAAAAGCTCACGTGCTCGAGATGATTCTTATCATAACTCTGTTCAGAATGTTGAAAGCCAGCAGCAATTTCTTGAAATTTGTCACTTGCTTCCAATCTTTCAATAAATGCATTTTTAAAGAAAAGTTCCTTTTGGTTACGATAATTCTTAGAAGCCAAGATCTTAATCCCTTACCTTCAGTGTAAACGACGTTAGCTCCGAAGTCTTGTATGGGCGTAGGCGTGACAGAGCGGTCAGCCTCGCCATTCTCTTCTTCTTCCTCATCACTCTCTATTATTATTTCCTCTTCTTCACACTCTTCAACCTGTAAACGAGGAAAGGATCTTTAAGTTTGAGGTCCATTGTTCCATGAATTGGTAGATACGACCTATATCTAAATACCTTTTAAAATATAGAGACGATCAACAAGCCACAGGCGCGTTTTATAAATATTTGAGCTATGAAAATCAAGCAAAAATTTGACAAGCGAAAATTAAGACTTCATATGGATGTCTTAATTTTTATTCCTTAGGATGAAAATTATAGGATGGAAGTAAAAAGCCGTTCAGCGCATTATAATGTTTTGCTAAAGATTTCTGCTAGGGATTTGAAGGAGCAAATTGGATCTAAACTTATCTATTTAGTATAACCAATCACCGTTTATAATTATTTTGCTAGTTAGCAGATATCTTAAACCCTCACCTGAATATCAAAAGACTGCTGCTTATTCTTATAGTCAAGGAGTGCAGATGACGAAGACTTTTGTTTGGTATGAGCTAAGCGCTTTAAATGGCTAGGAGACGGGGTTCCTTGGTCGGGATCCCCGTCGCTGACCAAGTACTCCACATCCAGACTCAATGGCAGGTTAGGATTCCCAGATGTCTTCCGTCGTCGAAGTTGGCAGGCTGGTTCATCAGGCATATCCATTTTTGGGCTGAAAGAAACGAACAAGGGAGAATAGGATGATTCATATATCTGCCAAGGGTTAGACTACAAAGGAAAATTATGATGTATGCCAAATGAAACCTACAAAAATCGTTAGGGTAAAATTTGAACTAAGTAATGGCTGCAAGTTTAAAAAAATTGCTTTGACGTTCATGGTATCAATAGAAGTTTTTCTGTCCGAGATGTAATAAACCGATTATGAAGATCTGTGTGGCATTTGGAGGTATATCAGGATTTTTCAAAAAGTTCCTTTTTAAGTTATAGTTAATAACTATACGACTTTTTTGTAGACCAAAACTTACCTGAAGGTTTTCAAGGATACTTATTTTGATGTAATTAAATGGTTGATATCTATTTTGTGCATAAAAGTAAAGGATACTTACCAGAAGTGTTGATAAATCCGCTTTTAACCACAAAATTGATCAATTTAAATGAAGTACGTCTTGATTTTAGTGTATGCCGAGGTATCCATGAACCGGTGGACACTGGGGCAGGCGGACGCTAAGTAGATAGCTTGCGGGCTCTAGAACGAAGCCCTACATGCTAATCTGCAGTGTTTTGTTTCAGGTGTCGGAAACATTTTCTTTGGTAAATAAAATAATATTTCAGACATCTCGCTGTCTGTGTCATGTCTAAAATTTGCGAACATGATATTAAAAGGTTTCATTTCGATTGTCTTGAACCTGGACTTCCATTTTAAATTGTTGTCCATATCGCAGTTCAAAAAGTACCAAAGGAGACTTTCGAAATTTATTGGCCTATTGGATGTTAGGTTAATCACGATAA
This sequence comes from Autographa gamma, assembly GCA_905146925.1. NCBI lineage: Eukaryota > Metazoa > Arthropoda > Insecta > Lepidoptera > Noctuidae > Autographa > Autographa gamma. The sequence goes on from LR989850.1 coordinate 4,857,508, forward strand.
ATAACTAATCTATATTTTTACGACCATGATAATCGTACGTATTGCTACAATACTCTTTATCAATCATTTCGCTCTTATGTCCTTGAAGGAAATGTGTCATTAGCAAACTTGAAAATCTAATCACGCTATCTATATAAAATATTGTAATAATATGACTAATCTGACGTCGCAACCTAGTGTTGGCGACCTCTTTCACTTGTGGGGATTCACCACTTCAATGATATTTAGTCGTTATGCATACCTATTACTTTCAAAGTATTCAAATACATATCTACATTCGTTTCTAATGCCTCTAGAGCTAGGGTTTCTAATTTAGGCACCTACCTTTGGTTTATATAGAGAGGTTCTTTGAGGTAAAAAAAAAAACGATAAAGATTTTTCCAGCGTTTTTATTTTATTTGTAAAGGGTATATAGGTAATTACAAAGTTGTATGGCATTTCGTTTATTTCAATGAGGTAAATTTTAAGCGGTGGCTGCGAAAATCACTTATATCTATATTAACTTACTTATACTATTAATTATATAATATGTTATTTAAACTATACATAAGTAGGTACAATTAGTACCTACCTGTCGATAATGTCTATGCCGTTGGCAAAATATAGCAACAAGATCGATTGATGCTATAGTATGATGTTGCGCCTAACAAATGCTCATCAAACTTTAACCAACCGGCTACCGACCTATAGGCTCAGTAATCATCACTCACCTTTATTAAGTCTTTAACATTAATCATCAATTATATAAACCTAATATCTATTAAACATACTTAATAATAATATATCTATACGATACTTCTTCTCTAAATTATTGTCAGCAACGAGTGTCTTTTATTTCAGATGATAAGCTACTGGCATCGTCTACATACGACACACTTCTGTCATCGTCAACAGCCAAAAAGCTATTACCATCATCCGTAGCTGATAAAATACTAACATCATCAACAGCTGTAAAACTTCTATCATCTTCTACATTAAAACTATTATCAGTATCTTCACTATTCAATGACATTTTCCTAATGTCATATCGGTACCCAAAACTAGTGGTGCTCTCTCTATCGTAGGAAATGTCGCTGTATGTACTAGGCCTTATGTTCGCTTGGTATCTCTCTTCTGTTTTGTAGAAATCCATGCTGTTTTCTTTTCTGATGAGGTTGAATCTTTCGTCGAGTGGAACGAGGTATGTTTTGATGTATCCAGCCCCTTTGACGAATGTTTCTCCGCGGCATGTTGTGAGGATGTCGCATTCGTCCAAAATAATGGCAGTGTTTTCTGTCACCTGATAGATAAAGATAAAATCATTTTCCTTGTATTTTCGAAATATTACCTATAAATCTTGATAAGATATTCTTAAGCCTATTGGTTAATATTTCTTATTAAACTAATAATAGCTTTTACTGACAATTACTAATAAATATAAGGTAAATCTATCGGTAAATAAAAAATAAAGAGTCATGTTCACATCTAGAATGTATTGTCATTCCAATATTTCAATTGATATTCTTGAAGCATGCGAAGAATCTTACCTGAATTTTACCAGATTCTCCTGTAGAGTCCATTCTTGAAGCCATGTTGACTGCATGTCCCCAGATGTCATATAACGGCTTCTGCGATCCAACCACACCAGCCGCTACTTCTCCATTAGATATACCTAAGAAAATATCTATATCAGGGTATGTTTGTATATAGTTCATAAAAGGGGTTCCTACTAATAGATTCTCTCTTTACGGGTTTTCACATTAGAAACTGTGTTGGCTGGGAAGAAAAAGTACTAGTTTCGGTTAATCATTAAGTATTTGCCAGAATAGGGACATATGCTGAAATAGGAAATAATATAATCTGGACGTGTGGTATATTAATTATCTTCGACTCACCGATTCTTAAATTTAATCCTTCAAAGCTCTGAAAAGAGCCTCTGTTAAAGGTTTGCAATTGCATCATCATAGCTGCAGCAAATTCTACCATGGTCAACACCACGGCTTTGTTGTAGGGACTATTGTGCTCACTTTTTGGGTACAGGGAATCTAATGACTCTCTTCTATTTGGATCTAGGCCGCAAGCAGCCATGTAGGTCCAACCAGCTATTTTAATCTTTTCCACCTTATGTTCTGAAGTTCCTGTTAATAAGAGCTGAAAAGCAAAATAAATAAATATGGGGTAGCAGACTAGGTAATATATGTTCAAATCTAGAACATAATCATACTTACTCTATCAAAATCTGAAATGATTTCATCCAGAATGCTTAACAGGAATTTATCATTCATGTCAGCATCGCCTTCCATCCCTAGTTTGTAATCAGTTAATGATGCAAACATGACAGCCACGTTGTCATATTTCTCATAGTAGAGTTCATCTATGGATCTGTTTAAGTTCAGGTAAACTTGAACTGAAAATGTAAAAAATAATGACAAAATGAACAACCGGTTAATGTACGTTTAGTTACGTGGAAAATGGTAAAGAGTACCAACTTACCTACATGAGCTGGCAGAATGTTTTCTAGAAGCATATTATTCACTTTCAACATAGTTTCAGCTTCCTTTTGTTCATCACTCAGTTGCAGTTGCCACAAATTGTCCAATCTATTCCTATACTCAGTTGTTCTATCAATCCAGTATAACGTCACAGTTATAACGACCACTGCTAAAGTGTGTGACAGTCGTGGATCTAATCCAACGTTCCACGATACGTCGTCGGAAAACCAGGACGTTTTCAGTTCCCATAAAATCCACAGGTAGAAAACTGTCATACCACCTGCTACGATCCATTTGCATATAAAGAATACCCGGCTGAAGAGAAAATTAAGGAGCAACGCTAAGCTCCAACATTGAGTGACATGCTGGAAAGAATGGCAGTGTCAGTCTTCATCTAAGAGAAATTTTGATTCGAAAGAGTTATAGAAAATGAGATTACCCACGGCGATATGCAGTTCGAAAGAACGGTTTCAGCTGACGGCACTTCAATTTCCTTACAAGCGATAACATTCACAACGGATGTCGCTGCAAGTGCTATACTTATTAACAAGTAAATCCCCGTCCTTATCTTCGCTGATTTTATGATTTCAGCAGATATATCATATACACGTCTCAGTAGGGGGTTCCGAGGTTCTTCCAAACCTCTATATTTGGTCCAGAGAAATTGAAACCATGTGAAGGGTTGCAAGAGGACTAGCACTAATAGAAGTCCGCCCAATAAAGCCCAGGCGTACCATTTGAAGCCGTAAAACCTGAAACAATAAAGGATGGTATTGTTCTTTTACTTAACACTGAAGAATATATTTCACTGCAGGAAAGCCCAGAATGGTAAAATATAGTGTCCTAACTTACCAGTTAGTCGTAAGGCCATTAATAAGTAACATCAGACTCAGGATGACGAGGCAGCAAGTAATATAATACTTGAACAATGGATCTGGCAGCAACAAGAATGTCTTCTCCATTTGAAAGTTTTTATACATCAAGGTGATTCTGTTGAGTTTGGACTCGTTTCGAAAATGTTCCCTGAAAAAAAAACAATGCTTTAGTTATTTGCTTAGCAAAATAATCATGGACTAAATACCATTACTGTCTTGATGCAGAATGATGATTGCATTAAGCCATCCGTCAAATTGGATAGCAGAATTGATCGAAGACTTCGATGAAACGTGGAAAAAAGTAAAGAATATTGTTGCCGGATGGGAGTAACCTTCATTTATTTTTACATTCGTTTATTTAAGAAAGTGGTTGCTGATTATTTCCCATAATAGATTTTGAGTACTTACTTGCCATGAGTCATATCCTCAATTTCCTTTGCCATTTGCGCGTCTGCGGCTTTTAACATTTGTTGGTATTCAACCAAATTTTCGTCCATAAACGTTGTGGTTCTCCGAAAATTATTCGACTGTCTATTTTCCGATCGCTACTAGAAATACATAAATAATATAGCAAATTATTGTTTTCATATATTTTTAGTTAAGAGTACTCAATCGCACTTACTCTAGCCGAAGTGTTCGGTTTTATTATTTTGTTGAAGCCCACCGATGCTCTTCTAAAAGGTTTGTATTCTATACTCTGCAAGAAATAATTATTAAAGAAATCTGTTTATATCTAGAAGTTTAATCATGTATACAATAATTTCCACAGAACAGTAGAAAAGAAAATGAATAAGTAGAGGGAGTACAAATATAGGCCGGATGCAACGCACCGCAACGTAAAGGAAAAATGTTCATGAATCACTTTCAATGTGTTTCGTTGCGATGCGGCTAGCCTGCATGCCTAAAGTCATATAGATTGTACGACAGTGGTCCGGAGCATTTTTGTTTTGCGTTGCATTGCTATGCGGCCCTAGCCAGCAGCAAGTAAAAAAAAAAAATAATAATATGAAAGTCGCATGTCACCAATGGGCCAAACGAACGACCCAATAAGTTCTGTCAAATGGCAAGAGACGTCGAAGTAGACCCTGACGGAGATGGCGGGACGAACTGGTCCTTTGATAAGGAGTGACGATGAGATGACCACGGCCCTAGCTAGAGACAGATGGTAGGAGGATAAAGAGACCTTTGCCCTGCTGAGGGCGGACAACAACGACAAACGGCTAGGAAAAAAAAGTATTTACTCTTGAAGGTCTGGACAGCAGATAAGTCTCCAATTTATTCTTCATAATAAATGCGTCGTTTTGAGATTCAAAGTTCGGTTCAATAATGTACTCTCTTGCAAAATCAAGAAGTAGTTCAAGAGTTTGTTTGGTTACGTGAACTTTCCTGAAAAATAATTACATTATAATGTTATTTTGCATATCAATGACATTTATCAGTCAATTAATAAATTGTTATCGCAGGTATTACATGAGTAAAAATAATGCTAGAACATTTTAATGTTTACGATTCTTGTCCAATCTTCTGTTGGATCTAAATTAATTTTGAGGACATGAAAGAAAGTCGGCTTTTTCGACAATACAAAAAATGAAATGAAATCGGGTATTTTTAAGCCTTTTATTTTTACAAAAAGGAATTATATATTGGAAGATTATTTAAAGCTAGTTTTCTTATAAAATAAGGTTCAACTAACCCTGCTTTTCCAGTCGATTCCATTTTGTTGGCTATCGTAACATCTTTGGACCAGATGTCATATTGCCATTTTCTGATACCGATCAAGCCGCTGAGGATTTTCCCAGAGTGCACGCCAATCCTCATGTCAATGTTCAGTGAACGTTTTTCTCTGTAAATTCAATATAATGATCTTAAATGAATGTTCTTAAAACTCATTTTATGTGCAGCTTTATTTCAGTCTGACTTTCCTCATGAACGACATCAAAACCAATATAATTATTACTTGTAACTAAAGGCTAAGGTATATCTCCTTACTTTTCTGCCATGATAAGTTCAGTGATGTTATATTTAACAATAGCCTTCTATAACCTTACTCGAGGTTTAGGCTACCCTATGCAAGACGTTATTTTTTGCGTTTTTTTGTTTCAAACAAATATTTTCTGCTGTATTGTAATAAGTAGGTAGATGTTTTACTTATCGGTCCGTATTAACGTAATGCATTTATTGGGTATCTATTAAGTCAGGATAATTTAATTTTTATCTTTATTTTTTATTTTTCTTAATCACGTCTATTTCTAGTTCACACAGTTTATTTACATTCATTAATTCTAATAGTTTTATGGTTGTAGATAATAACATTTGCAAACATATTATTAGCTACTATATTATTACTTTTTATAGAGCCTAATAAAAACGACGATGATAGTAAAACTATTATCTTCATCGACCTAGTAGATAAACAAACAAAATGAAAATGACAAGAGAATTACTGAATATAATTTATCAGACATTCCTACCTACGCTAAATTGTAGATAAGCTATGATAATATTTAGATGAAATTAGTAGTATACTTTGATTTTAATCCAACAACAAATCTGTTTTCGGTAGCTATATTGGTACGGGACCAACGTCAGTAGTGTTGTTAATGTTGTCACTTGAAATATAACAATAGGTTTTTCTATTCTAGTAATTTTAGTTATTGTTATTTAAATTGAATATTATTAATAAATAGATTTTGATTGATTCAACCTCTAGAACTACAATATAGATCACATAAATACTTTCATGATAACTGATATTTCCTTACCTTACGTCCTTAATAATATGGATCATCTCGAGACCAAGATCCACGCAGTTCTTGGCATGTTGTTGAGTCGGTTTTGGTATTCCACTGACGCAGTAGTAACAGTCTCCCAAGAACTTGATTCGTAATACATCATGCTCCTGAAATTTGAAATGACAAAGTATAAATATAAATGATATAGATAAGACATGCTATGCTAAAGGAACTCGTTCGACAATTTTTATTTATTTTCATTTTATTTATTGAAAAAGGTTCACCAACAGCTTCTGTGTATGAGAGATTATTAATAAGAGGATAATAAGAATTGGACTTACACAGTTGCCAATTACAGGTTAACCAGCATTTACATTTGAAAAGTGATTACAATGGTAATTAAAATTAAAGAAAAATTAGAATACTAAGAAAACAATAAGACAAAGACTTAAATTTACACATAATCTTAGTTAAAAGTAAACAAATAACAATAAAATAATTGAATGTATAAGAAGTAAAAGAAAAAATAGGTAACCAGCAGCTTACTTAAGCTTAAATAACTTTAAAAAACATTGCGCTGTGATGTTCGAGACTCCAGCAATTGGGCTTTAAAGACATTGAAGGAGACTTGGTAGATATCCACATCAGGTGAGGATTTTATGTAAAGATTCATCTCTCTACTTAGCCTGACAAGTGGCGAGTTTACGCCAATATTTGTGTTTGCTGTTTTAGTATTATATAAGTTAGTAATGGGGTATCTAGGTATATTGTAGGGTACTTTCAGCTACAATGATTGTTTAATATTGCCTTCTTTTATAAATTTTCTTTTCGGATTCTACAAATCGCAAAATTGTTACTGATTTCTGTATTTTGAAATATTGGTTAAACGATCCAAAATCCGGAAGCATTACTTGGGATATGAGATTTTTTTGTTAACATCACAGTAGTCTGCAAAAGCGATCTCGTCTCTGCATTCACTCAACACGCTCTCTTCATGCATTTGGACACAATTACACAGGTAACATAATTTTTGATGTCCTACCTCAGAAGCCTCATCAAATCTTCCGAACAGCTCATTGAGTAGTTCCACCATCCTCATTGGAGACAAAGTGGTCGATATCATCGTGTAGTTCACGACATCCGCGTACAATATGCTCACATTGTCATGTTCTTCAACGTAGAGCTGGCTGTAAATGACCGATAACTGTATTAGTATGGAAAATGATTAAAGTGACCTTAGAAAGCAGACTTTTTGTTGATATCGGTACTATAACAATAACATCGTAAAATCATACTTGAAAGAAGACATGTCTTGTAAGAAAGTAAATTTATGAGACATTGTTAATTAAAAGCAGTTTTTGGAAAAACCACAGTTTATTTTTAATTGTTGTCCTAACAAATTTAAATGTAGATTATGTTTTACAATTAAAAGTGTCTTACTTGAAAGTTTTCATGCTGTGACTTAAGGGTTGTGTGTCTAAGCCCAAGAACATATTTCTAATATCATGTCGCACTTTGGATACTATGTGCTCAGGCAAAATGCTCGTCATCAGGCGTTCCTGAAATGAGAAAATTTTAAAATTTATGATATGTTAGACTTTTTTGTTATTATGGATATAAAATTGAAAACAAGGAACAGTTCTCGATCTTACCTCTTGGTCTTTAACAAACTTCAGCCTCAAAGTACTTTCAACGCAAGCTCTTCTATCTAAGAAGGATCGTCTCGTCACAATTTCGTTCATCAGTCTAAAATATACACCCATTAGATTTACGCCAATCAGATAGATTATATCTGATGCTACCTGCAACAGAATACCTTTAAGTTAGGTTCTTATTCTTTCAGGACAGATTGTACAAATAATACGTTTACTAGGTTCAATCTGAGGATGTGGTATGAAACTAATCCATATGGAGGTTTAGGAGCATTCTAAACGATATCCATAATTTCTTTCTTCTAATTACGTCCGATCTAATTTCCAATTCTTCCAAAAAACGGCTTGAAAATAAGTATTTTTATTTCTTTTCTTTCAACATCACATCATTCATCATTTATAGTTCTATTTTCTTTTATTTATATTCTTATATAATACTTTTACCGTTTGATATCAGGATGAGAAAACAATAATGGAACTTACCACAACGCCGATTTGAGGATCTTGATAGTACGTGAAGAAAGCGAAGACTAGAACATAGATGGCACTAACTAAGATCCCTAGGAAAATTACTAGGAAGTTGTTTCTCATGGGAAGGAAGATGTAGTTAGACAGAAGGGCCATAGTCGCATAGGCGGGCCGTAGAGAAATTCCTTCAAAATAACTATACACGCTGACAGTAATATCTGTAAAGAAAACAAAAGATTACAAAAAATCCCTCCGTAGTATAATTATATTGTCAATCAGGGCTTACTTTTTATTATTTGGATTATTACCTAGTTACACAAAGGTCGCTTGACACTTGATTATTTTTCGCATCTACCATGATTAATTTATTATAATTATCAGTTTTAAGATTAATTTAAGTAATAGGATTAACATACTTTTCTACATAGTTAATTTAATAAACACCTGATTATGCAAAAATTTAAATGCAAACAAAAGACTGCTGTTAATTCTCAAATCATGCTCCTCGATGTAAATATACTTTGAAGTTTTTCAATGATCAGCCGCATGTCAGACGACCTATGGGCCAAACGAACGACCCAATGGGTCTCTCTGAATGGCAAGAGACATCGCGCTAGGCCCAGACGGAGATGGCGGGACGAACTGGAGTCCTTTGATAAGGAGTGGATGACCACGGCCCTAGCTAGAGAGAGATGGAAGGAGGGTACAGAGGCCTTTGCCCTGCAGACCTGGTACAGAAACGGCTAGTTTTTTTTTATCTCGGTGTATATATCAAAGCCTTACCTGTAAAAACAAGGTCCAAAGTGATGACGAAGGTTACAAGTATTGGCATCCAGAACCATTTCTGTTTGAGTGGGCAGTACAACGGTTTCCATAATGCTAGCACGGGTATAGCTATCCTCAGAACGTACATACCCATCGTCAAATACGTTGATGTTGATTGAACTTGCTGTAAAAATATAAATATAGCCATGTGGATGGTAGAATGCTAGATATTAAAATGATGTGTGATCATTTGCGTAAACCTAAGAAAACAATATGATGTGGGAAGTTAGTCAGTGTATGTTCAGATGAGAAGTACGTCCGAGTTATTCCTGGAATAACTTCGGATTGTCTTACTTAAAAGGCATTTATTTAAGAATATTGCATTTCCAGATCATATTGGTAGTTTCTTAGCTTTTAAAAAGTAATTTGAATTCCAATATAATCCTTCTGCGTGTACCTAGTCGACAAGTATAATAAAAAGCCCGCAGTATTTGCCATTAAAACTCATAAATTACTTAAGAAAAAAAAATCACTCGCATGATTACTAAAGTAATTGCATTATTCAGAATCATATAAAAAAACTTTATAATAACAAAGAGACAAAGACTTACCTCTAAAAAAGTGCTAGTGATGACTAAAACTACGTGGATGGTAGCAAAAAACACTAACAATGTTATATAAATAAATATAAGTGTTTCTCTTAATTTGTCGTCGTATTTTCTGTACAATCCTTCTAAATCTTTTTGGTCGAATTGGTCCTGAAAAAGAAAACAGGTTTAAAATAATATAACTGCCAAACGTATCACAATACGCTATTGTTTTCATATTTTAACAACTGATACTTGATTATTTTAGAAAATGAAGGTATACCGTTCTGTCTACGTCATTTCACCCGACTACGGAATAAAGGTAAAGATTTTGACTGATTATGCGAGTTCTTCGGCAAAGGGAAGGACGGAATTGAGGTGTTTTAATCAGTGCAGGACCGATATCCCCACTTTGTCCCGACGGTCTGTATTGAAGTCATTTTAACCCGACAAAAAACAATCAAGTTATGTAAGTATTTATGTTTTATTTGATTTTCTTCACACATGTAATAAGTACGTATATTATTATGTAGGAATAATCACGTCTGTTTCCCGTAGGGGTAGGCAGAGACCACTTCTTTCCACTTGCTACGATCCTTACATACTTGTTTCGCTCCATCCACTTTCATTATTCCCTTCATACATGATCTTCGGTTCAGGGTGCTCTTGACCGGCTTTTTTTCAAGATGTGTCCGCCTAGGTCTACCCCTTCTAACACTTTTTCATCATTTAATAAGTCTTATAAATAATTATCTACCTTACCCTCAAATACTTCCAGTTCCATTGTTTCCCACCAGCTACTTCGACCTCTTGTATCCTGAACTCGTGCAGGGAGGAGAGCAGACTGGTAGCTCTTCCGGAGTTCATAGAGTACCTCGCAAGCAGTTCCAGGGCACCAACTTGGAGGACCACGGACCCCATGGTCCGCGATAAAGATTGGTCGCCCTAGGAAATGATATGGTGAGAAATTATTACACTATCCGTGTAAAATTTACTTAGTTTACAAATTAATAGCTAAGCTACACACAGTACTCATAGAATACAGTTAACATACGTTAAGTTAGATATGAATTATACGTGATATACGGGAGTGAGAAAGGGTAGTTTATTCTTGGATTTTACTTGGATAGTTCATGACGATTGAGAGAAATAAATATTTTTTGTTGATTGCTTGGTGTATAGCTCAATATGTGTAGCTAAGTACAACCTATTTTAGGTTATACTCTAGGTCTTTTTGTAACCCTTTTGTCGTCCTACTAAAAGTCAAAATTTTCTTTTAATAATAGGGAAGGAACGAGCAGTGTTCATTAAATTTTCTCAAGCGCTTGATTTCATTTTAAAAATATTATTTTTATAATGTATTGATTATTCACTTTCATCAATGCTGTTTCGTGTAAATTATGTAGGTCGCTGGTATAATATTTCTTTCTCCAGATAAATCAATTTAAATAATATGTGGAATGCAGAATTTGTTTGTCAAACAATGGGACATTTGTTACAGTGACATATTTTGTGCCCTTACACATGTTTGCAGGATGATCTCATGAATGCTACTGATGATATAGATTTACGTTTAGGCGCCATTAATTATCAGTGTTTCTATTTAGATCACAATCTCTAAAGAAAATGTAGATAGCTATCTAAAAATATTAATGTTTTATAATTGTAGGTATTTCATCATACCTACTTTTATTTGTACAAAACATTCGTAGGAATGTAGGTGCCATTGATTACTAATAAAGTAAAATGTGTTATGTTAAAAAATTGTTCAGAGAGCAATCATAATAATATTATATGCCATCCATAATCCACATATATGTATAGCACAAGAATAAATAAAAAATAATGTTTTTAGACAGCAGTAAAGTAACATTGCTTGTCTGTCTTTCTGTCTGTCAGTTTGTTACGCTTTCACGTCAAAACCGCTAAACGAATTTTGATGAAATTTGGCGAGGAGTAAGATTGGATCCTACCAAAAGAGTTAAGTCTACTTTTTATCTGTAACTGACACTATTGCGATGAAACCGGGGGCAATAGCTAGTTAAATATGAACAATAACAAAAGAACATCTTAGAAGTAATTACTACACGAATAGAAGCAGATTTGTATCAGCTGATACCGTATCGCTACAGAAACTACCGGCTTTATCCTTCCATTGAATTATTTAGCAGATAACAGGATTATTTAAAAACATGACATTCTTATTAAAAATTCTTGCAAAGTCATCTGAAGCCGGGTATGTACTAACGGATGTACAAACTGCCTTTCCAAAGGGCGGTTTGAATACATAGGTTTTGGAAACAACAATAATTTGTGTTTTAGAGAATAAAGCTAATCTATTCTTTTATCCAATGCGGTTACGAATTTTGCAATCATTTGGATGTAGCTTTTTTTTTCAAATATTTAAATTTGTGTGTTAAGAATACCGTTTATATAAGTTTACTTATGTGTACCCAACATGTATGTATATGTTCCATATCCAAACACAAAAGTTTAGGGGAAACATCATCAAGTGATCAATTGTCGAAAATAACACCAGAGTAACATGAAGGTACCTTTTATCGCTAAATTAGGTTACAAAATATCGATAACTCACCATATTCGTCAACTACACAGCACTAACATCACAAAACAATGAAAAACAAAACACAACAGCACACGTGTCTACACTAGCGCCAATCACTGACTGACTATCAACTGACTGTCGACTGACTTCAAATCAACGAACAATGATTAATTCTGATAAGCGCCACTTGACGGGCACAGATATTAGTAGATTGGAAGCGATTAGCGCATTAAATTGTGATTCAATCATGTGATGAATTAGGGACTAAAATATTTGGCTAATAAGGGAAATGTAATTTATAGTTTTAGCACTATTTTTGGGACAGCTTCAGCCATGCAAGCCGTAAAACAATTTAATATCGTAGAAATACAAACTTGGCTTTTAATAATTCATATGCATTAATAATTATTGTGAGCACATTTTTATCCATCATCGCTGTATGTATAGCAATAGGGTTTTTAACCACTGGCCCACCTACTGACAGGTCAAATAGAAAGTGAAAATTAAAGAAAAAAATACCAAAATACCTCATAGTTAATTATCTAAACTGACAGACCGTATCACCTTTAATTACTAAATATGATTTAACCAAACAACAATAAATTCTTTACCAAATATTTTACACAACGTTTCCGGCGATAGGTTCATCTATATGTATATTATCTTAAATTAAATCACTTATTAAATAAATTCACATTTAATCACCTGCAATTCAAACCTTCTCACCATACTTGTGTCCTTATTGTTTGAGTCACACTCACAGTTTGCCTGAACACTTAGGCACTGACGTTTATTGTCCGCCTGTTATAACCACGAGTGTGTACTCGAAAGGTGTTAGTAATATAACAACTATTAGTTTACACCATTACAATAAACCTATTGTGTGTTTATAAATATTTAGCGCGATGCAATTTACAGTGTTCACAGTGTTAAATAATGTAGCGAATGACCGGTAACTAGTAGAAAATGGCAGGAGCGATTGATCTTCTTTTGTTTTTTTTTCGTAGTTATACTTTTATAAACTTCTCGAGGAATAACCTCGAGAAGTTTTTATCTGTGCAACAAATTAGAACAGTTCAATAAATATTACAAATTAAGTCAGAAAACTCGGTAGTCTAGGCGATTGCAGCACATCTAAAACTTTTAGAAAATTCAAGTCCAAATCGAAGTAAACTAAATAAGAATCTGCCCAAATGTTATACGAAGGTGAAAACCCGATTTCCTTCACAAAAGTATTACCTACCATGTGAACCCACCTAATCCCTACCTATAAGGGAGACCCTTGTCCCGTAGTGTGAAAGGCAAGGCTTATTAAAAGAGATTAGATTATCGCGATTAAGAATTAATGACTTCATCGATACTTCAGATAGACTTGTATCATTGTATATCTTGATATTGAACGGAAATTACCGCAGACCAGAAAAAAGGTGGGAACGTACGTAAACAAAACATTGAATGTAGCAGTCACAAAGACAGCTCATTAAAAATGTTTAAACATTATATTATAATGTATTCGTATATTTTTTATATAACATAATAGGTAAATTATTCGTGTGTTGAATTTTTCCGTCGTTCCATTCCACGGTTTTATTATACTTAAGAGCATTGTGCTCTGTCTATAAGTATTTTTTTAATAGCACTGAAATTTTCTTCTTATTCTCGTGACGATACTTATCATTTGTTGCACATACCATTGCATGTTAGGTAAATTTTGCACAAAAGAAGCTATTCATAAAAGCCGCAGTGGACACCCAAATAAATCTTACTATTTCTGGGCGTGTCAACAAATCAGTTATGATAATCTTCGTTAACACTAAAAATCAAGGTGATACGATGTATAATTTATTGAACCAAACAAATTAATCACTGATATTATTATTTACGTTAGTGGTTATCTAAAGTGATTCACGTGTGAAATAGAAGCTGATTTGTGTTGATACCTAAAATTGTAGGAATTTGTGTCTTCGAGGACTCAAAAATAAATTATTTAAGAAAATCTCTCTTTAAAGAAGCATCTCACAGTATTTTTTACGCGAAAGCTGCTGAACGCATTTTGTCCAAATTTAACATTTCTGTCTAACTAAATAAATATAGACAAACAGTCAAGTTGCGGGTTGCTACTAGATTGGAACCCACATTACCATCAACTTGTTTTCTTTCTTATTTACCGTTATAGTCATATGTATTATCTTAATAAATTCTAAGACACTTCCCACAAACGCTGTAGAAAAAAATCGTGAGGAAACCTGGATTCCAAAATTGGCATCTGAAATCGCCAATCCGCCAATGAGAAGCGTGGTGATCAATGCTCGCGCCTCCTCTATATGAGAAGAGGCCTGTGCCCAGTGAGTAGATATGGAGTATCGCAACTTAATGTGACCAAAAACACAGAAAACTAAATATATGATTTGAATGTATTGTTCAATAGCTCAATATCTCTTCCAGCTAATTTTCAGAAGCACGACTTGCTTCTCTTATTGGCCCTGAAGTTCACACTGGTTTGTACCGTTTACTAGGCGTAGGCAGAATTGTGCGTGCTCTAGTTTCGCATGCTAATTGAACAATCGATTGTTTTTGCCGTACTTATTTGTACAATAAAATATAAGAGTCTCTCTGTTTTTTTAAATTGTTTTACCAATCATTATCACATCAACACCTTGTTACGACGAAGGCAAACCATACGTGGTTTGTCTTTTGATGTTATTGGTTTTTGTGCTAACAGGGTAATGTAAAAGTTTGTTAGAAAGTCCTAGGCTATCAAGGTCTTTTAGTTAAAAAATCCTGACAATCTCCTAAAGATTCAGGCGTAGAAAACTATTTGAATGGTGCAAAATCGACACCAAAAACTTTGCAATGCAAGATGTGTTGTGATTGCTTATTATCTTAATGAAAAATGCTAAAACATTATTATGTGATCGACAGTTACCCATCTCTTAAAACAAAAGACGGTGCATAATAAGATGTTCTGTTTTAGTCAGAGTTTAGTTCTCTTAGAAAAACTTGAAGGGCTTCCATATATCTTTCGTAAATAACCAATGTTATGTGGGCAGTTAGAATCTGCTGATTGATAGGTCTTCATAAATAAAAGAGTTAAAAGAGAAAATAATATGGAAACGAACCTAAACTGCCCTCTAGCGAATCTGGTAGACACTCGCTAGATCCTTCACTGTAACACTTTTGAACGCACTTTATATGTTATGGGAAATATACTAGAGATGGCGCTTCTTGCCTCCTTGACACATAAAATAGGTACTAGGTTCCGTACTTTAACTTCCATACTTCAACCGCAGTCAAAAAATAGGGTGATATTTTTATACGACTTCAAAAATAAGGTTCCTTATTAGTCGAAATCTTTTTTTTCTTATATGTTCCTGATTACTTGAAGATGATCCGATTTTGTAAAATTCTTTATTTGTTTATAAGTGTCAAGCAGCCTTGTACCAATTGCTTAAAGCTATTCGAATGTGCGCGGTCTAAGACACTACTTGATATACAAATGTTAGGTATATAAAACAAATACTTAAACGCATCGGGTATTGCTGACATTTTAATAACCCTCCATTCCTGACTAGTACATTCTACTAAGACTATTAGAAAGTTAAACTACCCCCAACCACAAATTGCCATGTCGGAACGACGACATCTCTATCCCAGTAACGTTTAAATACAAAAAATACTCGTTTCCTAGAAAGTCTAACTAAATAAAATTCCTTAGCGAAGTTATAATAAGTTTGTTTCCAATCTAACTTTTCGTTTATCGTGCAATCCATTATTTTTGTTTAAGAATGCGAAGATTTGTAAATTACGTACAGACGGAATAATTGTAAAAGTTGTTCAGTTCCATTTAAATGGAAATAATGAAAGCAATAGACTTACAGCTTTTGGTAAATGATTGCAGAAAAAGTAAGCAAATTCGTTTTTATAACGAAGGCAAAAGCTTTGGTATATTATATCCAAAAATACATTTTAGCCTATTTTACATGATCCTTATGTAAGTATAATATCTTTATGCCCTATTGTTATAATAATAGATTTTTATACTTACTTTATTCGATTTGTTTACTATTTTAAAAAGGCTGAAATATCGAGATCATCCTAAAACGAGGACTATTTAGTCGACTCTTGCTATGTCTCTCCACTTAAACTGGTATAAGATAGATTTCTTGTAATGACAACCATCACTAGTTACACAAGTTTTCTAACCATAGAAGGACCTAATAAAGATCCATCCAAGGTGTGACAGCGACGAACATGGATTAGGATCGCAGAACAACTTGGTGAACGGAAATGCTTGTAATGTAAGATCGGAATCTATTTGTGTAACTAGACTCTATTTTATTGTGTTAAACAATTTTTATAAATATACTAATTTATTTATTTTTTTGATAATGATTATTATTTCCGAATTTAGTACGCTCTTTATGATACTCATTCGTATGTACATACCTATATTCAAAGGTAAGCCTATGCTGTCCCCGCCAATATAAGCTTGTATGTAGGGTACGATAGCCTGATTTAAAAGAACGTAGTAAAATTTCAGTTCACTTTAAGTTCTTTACGTTTCATTTAAGTTAATGGATCAATCAAGCAGCTCTTGTCTCATTGTTTTGTGTAATATAAGCATATTTAGATTGAGTGACAACACTAAAATGTGTTGTCGCTCAATCTGTAAATCTCAAAATGTAACTGCAGTTTAAGTGCCATTTATACTCGATGTTGACATCACTGGCACGCCTTAGGCGTTTAAAGGGTTAATTGTTCGTAACACTCGAACAATGGTCAGAATACGAGCGTTATCATATGATTCGACACGATATCGGTATTGGACTCTGATACAATACCCCAAAATAGTATCGGAGTCCAATACCGATATAGTATAGTGTAATGTGAAAACGATCTCAATGTTCCAATATTTACGACTTACTGTAAATTAAAGTAAAGAATTAGATATCATTTTGCAATTTATTTAAAACTAGCTGTGTCCCGCGGCTTCACCCGCATGAATGACAATTCATACAATATCTTTATAAATTGTAGCCTGTGTGTTATTCCGATGTATAAGCTACATTATTGTAAAGTTTCATTGAAATCCATTCAGTAGTTTTTGCGTGAAAGAGTAACAAACATCAACACATCCATTTTCACATTTATAATATTACTTTGTAAGGATAAGTTTTAAGGCTAGCTTTGTTCGTTTGTTTTTTCATCCGTTTTATGTCTTGATAGTAATTTGCCATGCATGATTTGCAGAATTAGGCTTGTTAGTCTTAAATAAGATCAAGCGATAAATCTTTTAATGTTTGCGAGTTTTTTTTTTTTTTTTATTTAATGTTGCGATGTGTCATGATTACTTTTAGATAAGTTCTAGTTTTGGTTTTAGAGAGTTTAGAATAGGTTCTAAGTGTGATCTGTTTTAGGGACCCGTAATTACCCGTATTAATATATATATTAAGGTGATGTACTTCAAGCCTTTCAGGTTCCCTACAGAAGATTTGTACGCAGTTAGTGACCTTCTTACTGTCAGAAAGCTATATATATTAAACTCTCTTTTAAAACTACACAAAGCCCTCCCTTATGATGCCCATACTCAAAAAAAAAAGAAGAAAATACCTAGTAGCCCCCGTAGTAATTGTTAAAACAACATATGCTCAAAGACAATTCTACTCAAAATCAGCATACCTGTATAATAAAGTAAACAAAATACTAAATATCTATCCGCTATCTAACAGGGATTGCAAAAAAGCACTTATTGAATGGTTAAAACCAAAACCGTACGAAGACACAGAATTGTTTTTACATTTAAATGAGTAGTTAAGGTTAATATTATACATACAAGCACACATTCACTAACACACACACACACACACCCACAAACGCTAACACACGCACAACACACACATACACACAACACACACACATACACATACTAATTACAATTATAATTATGTTTTTAATATTCTAGAAGTTTGTTTTTAAGTTTTTTGTTAACGTTACTCCTTATTAATTCCTTAATTATTCCTTGTACATAACTTTTACCATATTTACCATTGTAATTGAAGAGCGGGTCCTTCTAGCACAAGTACATTATTACTTAAAAGAAGGGCCCTGCGTAAGATTAACTGTAAAGTTCAATGGTTGAAGAATAAACAATTTTTATTTTTATTTTATTTATTTTTTATACCATTGTGAAAAAAGTCTATAAACTACTTGGGTTTATAATGCGTCTTGCCAAGTCCTTTAAAACCGCCAAGACACTAAAAATTTTGTACTGCACCTTTGTAAGAAGTCAGCTGGAGTACGCATCTCAGATATGGAACCCGCGTTACAATAAGTACATAGACCGCATTGAAAACATACAAAAACGATTTATTAAATTTCTTTGTTTTCATCAAAAGTTACCATATCATTCAAACGATTATTTAAGACTGTGTAAAAAATACCATCTTTTGCCACTCGTACACCGGCGTGAAATTGCTGACAGTTTATTTCTGTTAAAAATACTTAATAATAACATTGACAGCCCCGAGCTATTATCCAAATTTTATTTTAATGTACCAGGTAAATTACTTCGTTTCAATCCACCCTTATGTGTACCTCATACCTATACGAACTATAGGCAGAACAGTTATATTGTGCGAGCGAGTAAGCAGTTCAATATGATATGTAAGCAGAATGATTTGGATCTCTTCACGGCGAGTGTGACATCAGTCAGAAGGTGCTTGAGCCTCAAATTTTTCAAATAACCTGCGAATTGTGCTTATTACCTTTCCTTTTGCTTAATTATAAATTCTTATTTAATTGTAAACAAAACAATTATCTGTTGATTATAATTTTCTAAATTGTCTTTGTTAAAAGTATAGCATATTACTTTGGATTTAATTTGACATGATGTATAACGTGTGTTAAAAGAAAATTTTACTCAAAATTTCCTTGCGTGCGTTCACATAATCTTTAATTTCTAGTCTATCTCTATAAGTGAGGACTTGTAATTGGCTTTATGTTGTCTAGATATCTCAGTTTTGTTAAGTTTTTTACATAGCTGTAAGTTCTCCATAGTATATTAAATAAATAAATTAAGATATGTTTGTATATAATTGTATTAATAAATTTAACTTCATTCTGAGCCATAAAATGCTATGAAAAAGAGAACTTGTATGAACACAACCTTAAATAAACTCCTTTTATTCGGCATAAAAAATCAGGTAATGATTAACAGGCAAAATTTCGGCGAGAGAGTATTCCGAAGTTTGTCCGGCTATGGCGTACCTGTGGATTCAGTTTTTGGCCCCAACTTCAATGGCTAGTCATGTTGGCAGCGTTAGTTGAACACTCATCAATAATTTGTGATGAGAACATCAAAGTGCGGCACGATTGATGCATGGACTAGTTTAATCAACGAATAACTAAGTCGATGTTTTGGTTTTGATGTAAGTTGGTTTCTACTTGTGTGTTATCCATCGTACTTTCGATCAATATTGCAGAAATACCTTTGGATATTTTTTAAATATATTTTTTTACCGCGAGGGCTGGTTTGAGGTGGCGCGGGATAAGGTTTAATGGAAGGACGTGGGGGAGGCCTTTGCCCAGCAGTGGCCTATGACCTATAGGCTAGTAAAAAAAAATCACATTGTTTGGAATTATTACTTTATCTTATTAACTCATACCGGAAATAAACAAAATGAGTCATAATCATAAAAAACAGTAATTTTTAATTAAAACTTAGCCAGACTATTTAATTCTGTCTCACTGGTTAGGGAACACTGTTTGGTTAACCGGACCCATAGCTAAACCGAGGGGTCATCAGCCGTGCATAAAATTAACTATATTATACTAACATAGGTAAGTTAGCTTGTAGGTCGTAGGACTAAAATGTAATTTAAACCCCATACCAATTATGGAGCCTACAAATTAACACCCAGTAATTAAAACGTAGACACGCAATACTTGAAGAAACTAAGGAAAAAATAGTTTATTTTCTTATAAGTCATTTTGTTTTCATAAACTATTTTACCTTAGAAAACCCACATAAGGACCTAAGGAGTTACTCAGACTCTTACCATGTGTATGTAAAAAATGGGCGCATAAATATAAAGTTGATAAAACAATATACTTTCGTCGCACTATAACTTAACCAATATATTCAGGGTTTAAATGTAGCAAACATGAATTGCAGATTTCTTTTTTTGATAGAGATCTTTGCAGTTAGCGCAGGCTTTGACTGCTTCACCGGACTTTATAACCATGTATTGCAGATTACTTTAACAATCGTATGCCACCTGATCGCCAATAATCAGAATTTTATAATCAATATATAACCCATTATACGAAGCTATCATTATCATAAATATTTTTATATTTATTCTCTTTGTTTGGGGTGCCTTAGTACTACATAATACATCAACGTGGAATGTCCTAACCATTGTCATTATATACGATCGTCCTACTGCAAAGCAAAGGCCTTCCATTCCTCCTTTCATGAATCCCGATTATGAGCTATTGTGTCCGATTCGTTCCAGTCACAAATTGCGAATAGACTCGATTGCGAAATGTTTCTCAGAATACCGAAATTAAAGACAAACATTGTCATTACTAACTTGAAGGTTGTTTCTGTTATTTACAAACAGTAAGTTTAAAACATATACTTTGTACGTGACTCTCTAAGTCGTAACACTCTTGTCAGAGTGGTCGTGGTTGCGCAGATGAGGTACACGGAGAGATGTGCGTTGGGTCATTTACTTCCCCGAGGACTGCTCTTTCAGCGATGTGCTTCCATTTAAGCCGATTGGAGACGTTGCGAGTACACTGGACCATGGTAGACTCAGTGGCTCCTTTTATTAGGTCAGTGACTAGTTTATGTAAAGATACAATTTTTTTTCAGTAATTAAACCTAAAATATTTACAATGATATAAAAACTAAGCCGACACAAGAAATAAGAAAAAAATATAAACTAAATAATACTAAGAACTAAAATAAAGCACCAAAAATGTTGTAATTGATTTTGTTCTTGCTATCTATCTATTTGTTTGCAATAATTAAGAGAACATATCTTTAAAGAATACATCTTATAATTTCTGTATTTAAACAAGTGCAGCTTTAACCCAGTAAGAATTGTTAGTTGTGTCTGATTGGATTCCTCTGCCATACATCAGATTCTATTGAACCACTTGTATTATATTTATTATAGGTTTTGACCTACTAATATTACTATATTAGGTACTAAATTAATACTAACCGATATAAATTTGCTTTCATGCTCACCATGTTGGTGAGAAGCTCGTAAAAAATGTATAAACGAGCGCTCGATGATCAAAACAGTTTTATACAGCGTCCGTTTAATTGCTATGAAATATACAGGGTGATTGGAGAAAATTATTGGTGAAGCACAGATATTAATGTTTTGATTTATTGTCGCATAATGGTGCATTACCTAAACTTTTAATAGTACCTACATACTAAAAACTGCTAAAACAGGTAAACAAAAATATTTTAAAATCATTAAATTCTAACTAGAAACAGTTGGGTCTAACTAGAATATTTTAAGCTTAGCTAAGATATTATAAAACGACATAACCAATACATTAGTTTCTAATATAAATAGTGTTTTGGCAGATGTATAAAGACGGTACACAGACAGTACACAAACAGTCTCTAATTAAAAAACCTATAGGGAATAATAGATACAACAAATTATATGTAGTTACCAACACAAGCTCGCGCTAAACATTGTACCTACCTAGTCATTTTCCTATGAGCTAAAAATCTTCCCCCATCTGCCTGTTATTAGACTCCTACTGATATCCGGCGACACATGCAGATGTCGGCACGTGTCAAGCTGCATAGGTACCTGTCTTTACTACACAAACAGAAATAAACGACTGAATAATCGGTACCCTTGTGTAAATTACCTGTTGGTGTTTTATAGCTACCTATTAGATATTGTTGCATCTGTCTGAGCGCTATTGGAAAAGAACATAATAAGTTATATCGCCGTTATGATATTAGTATCGATATACTAATATCATAACGGCGATACAACTGTCTGTTTTTTTAATCACAGAAAAGTACGCTTATATTATGTTATAAAACTAACTGACAACTGTAGGTTAAAATCTCTCATACAAAAATCTAATAATTTTCAATCGATATCGATATACTTCTTAACAAATATTTTCATTTTTAAGTTGGTGATTGATACGTGCTAAGGGCCCACATATCTACTGAAACGAATTTATTGACAAAAGTTTATCTTTAAGACTTACAGAAGATAACTTAATATGGTCCTTAATTAAGTAAATTATTTACCTGAACGAAGATGCAGAGAGTTTTATCAGGTAAAGAAAGAATTAAGATAATCAGGGTTGTGCGTAACGTTCCACGTTTTGTGACAACACCTGCCTTTATTATCTATTTGATGTGGAATAATGTGATATACTTCTTATTTATTTTATATTATTATTTATTTTCTTATGAACTGCTAGAATTTATTTTGTTTGGTTTCAAGAAAGTACGTATTGATCTCTAATTTAAAAAGTTAGAAGTAGCTAACAGTACTGAAAACTTTCAGTGCTATAACAACCTTTCTCTATTTCATTCGTATGCATATTTCCATTTTCTTCTTACTATATTAAACTTCTAATATTTAACTACTAAAACTGATGATCTAAGCCTTTCAAGACAGCTAAAGTTTGGTTAAGTCACAACTCTCCTAGAGTTAGCTGAGAGAAGTCGAAAAGAAAACAAAGCGACCTAAGTCTAAGCTATTAAGCAAAATCATCTTAACAAGTCAAATCTGCGATAATTTTAAACATACTACAAAAGAGGTTCTAATACTAATTTATTGCCTAACTTAATTTGACAGATGTCAAAATAGAATTTATTTTTGAATAGTTTATAAATGGAATGGTACGCATATGATGAGGTTGTCACGTACGAGGTATAATATCGTTGGTTTTTTGTTGTTGATCCCTTCAATGGGTTTGTATGCAGGTACTCAGGTGTGTTCTCCGATCTTAAGTCGATCTTGCTACTATGGCTATAAGGAAGTCAGTAATATTACAATTTAAATCTTATCGTAGAAACTAAAATTAAATAATTTGGAGTTTATTATTGTTTTGGTGAACATAGTGTTGTTTTGGCATAATTTGAGTTAGTGTAATATTCGTGGCATATAAGAAATTATATTATAATATGAAATAAAAACTGAGCTTAGTCTATCGCAAATGTATAGTAGGTATAGTGTCTGGCTTTTCGAACTAAAGCTAAAATACACATGACATAAAATTTTAAAACATTAATAAAATATACAAAGTATTTGCAAACACCGTAGATTTTTGCCCGTACACACATAAAACAATCAAAGTAATAAAATAATAGTGCATACTATAGAAAAACCTACAGTTTTGCCGATGACAGTACGAAACTCGTCACAATTTGTGCCGAGCGTGCAAATATCAGAGACGTAAAGTTAAACTAACAAAAAAGCAATAATATACTACGTTCGCTTCATAAAAACAAACATTAAACATTATGCCGTTATTTAAATTGAAAAAGTGCCTCCTCACTCCATACTTATAATAATATTTTTGTTGTTCAATTAAAAGTTTTAAGTAACATGTATAAAGAAAGCTCCTTTCATTCAGTTTGAAAAGAACTGATCTTTGTCGATTTGAATTCTTTTCTAAGAATTAGAGTCAGTGAACAACTTCTAACTAACGACGTTTGGGAATTCGCGAAAAGAATCTACGAAGCGGCTACGAAAAACGGCGTAGCGCTTCGGGCCCTAATATTAGTTGGAATAATGTAGCAATTTGCCAGTATCAAATTAACAATCATTACCATAATTTAAAGCTTAACGCAGGTAATTTGTCATTCAAAATGCCTTTAATATTAACTGATTTTCCAAAAGCGGTTACTATAAAATCAAATGACATTTTCTCTATAAAATCGAATGCGAAGTTAAAATCTCTATAAAGTAAATTAACTTGTATTTACATTGGATTCAATCTGAAAAAAGCCGTTTTAAGTAATTTTAATTCAATTAAAACACGCGACCCTGCTCTTGGGGCTGGGGGCTGTAAAAACAGCTTTTGACAGCGCGGCTTCGGAGCTTATGCGAAAATTTATAGAAAATTGCATGGCACACGCGTTGCGCCCATAGGGTGCGCGGGAAACGTTCGGGGGGTGTATATTTAGAAATGCTTCTAGCCGCCAGTCGGCAGTCCACGCTTAGCGCGCGAACTGAGCGCACGCGTCCCCGTCTTCCCTCTCGCTATCGCATCGTACCCGATTCCGTAATTAACATAAATTGAAATTAATTAATAGAGCGTTATTGGTGTGTTGTGTGCCTAGAACTGGATTGGATCGTGTCCTGTGCTACACTGTGGACAATCAACGCTTTTCGCCGGTTTTCAGTGACTGTATGATTATTTAATAACTGCTCGCATCTTTAACGTGAATGGACTTTTATTGAAAACTCGCTTTATTTCTGGGATACAAGGTATGGGAAATAATTTACTATTCATTTTTTAATTATACAGCCTAACCCTTTCTAGGCAACTACAGACTATAATTAACTCGATGTTAATTATACCGGGTCGTCGCTATTACATTTATATGATAGTCTTGATAATATTTTTTAAGTTATAGGTAATGTAGCTATTTTTGAATTTTGGAAATATTGTCCTCTTTAAAATCAAAACAAACCTAACATTCAGCAATAAGTTGTGAATAATCAGTTTTTTTTTTATAAACAATACACAAAAAAATGTTTTTTGAAGCTAATAAACATAGAAATAACTGTAAAAGTTAATAAGTCAAAACATATTTCAGTTGTAAACATTAAAGTCAACAAGCTTTTAAAAATGAATCCAAAATGTAAACTTAATTAATAGCTGTTTTCAAACGCAGCACATTTATTATTTCCCGTAACTTATGATACTGTTTCCACAGATAAGAATTTAAGTAATAAAAGCCAATTTATTTTTAATGATATCAGAGTTTGTCTCATAAATATAGTTCATAATAATGTATTCGTAAACACGGAAATATTAGTGTCGAATATACGACAACACTGGTCAGTTAGACAGTTACTAAACTAATAAAGTTAAACAGTTTATTTCAACCTAGTTTAAGATATTCTAATAAGTAACATTATCATTAATAACGGCTCAATTCACTAAGATAACAGATATTACAAACACATTTTCAACGTCCCAATAACTAGTCCAGACATCAAATATTAATGAGTTATTGTATTCGATAAGTTATCTTACACTATATATTTCATTTTATCATGACATCTCACTCTTGTTATTTTGAA
Organism: Autographa gamma; assembly: GCA_905146925.1. NCBI lineage: Eukaryota > Metazoa > Arthropoda > Insecta > Lepidoptera > Noctuidae > Autographa > Autographa gamma. The sequence continues at coordinate 4,882,943 of LR989850.1, forward strand.
TTATTAAACTCTAGTTTCTATTATTACTTTCATTGATAATGTTAAACTGGATCGGACTTCTACAGTGCTATTGTTTTCATTGAAATCTTTGATGCAAACTTGACGAAATTCTTAACTTTCTAAAGTGAGCTTTTATCGTTGAAATTATGAAATGTTAGAACTTTAACTTAGTAATACTATTTTCTTAGCTATAATCTATAATTTATCAATTTCTGAAATAGACGTAATTCATTTAAAGTAGAATGTTTTTTAGTTAAATTTCGCCTAAAATGAACGAAATTTTTTTAACTCAAAAACGTTTTCGAACGCGATATTAAATGGTTCCTAATAGCCAGAATTTAGCTTCAAAAGAGGCTAATGCTTGCTCAAAGGGGAGCTATGGTTATATTTGTTTAATGGCGAATCTTGAACATGTTAAAACACGGAGGCTCGGTCAGTGAACGAGTCAGGTGGTTCGCTAGAGGAATTTTCACTTTGCAAACGTTAGTAGCCTGAAATATTTCGTATAGCTTTGAGCTTAGATAGCCATCTAACTGGATAGCTAACGGATTATTTTGAGTTCAATGTTTACGTTTTTACTACTTAAGTATTCGTATGTGGTTTTTCGATTGTGTTCAAGTATTCAATGAGTTCGTTTGAACAAATGCTTGTGTTTATTCGAGTTGTTGGTGTTTACTCTTGGCAAATGTTAGGTCAGTTGATGTTTCGGAATTATAGGTACACTAGTGAATTAGTTTGTCTAATATGTGTGAATGTGGTTTTTGGTGACATAATCATAAAATTTTACTATTATGAAAGTATTCAACAAAAGGTTTGGCAAAAGCTTCATTTTGCTTCAATTAATTTTAAGATTTCAAAAATTTCAATTCTGGTTTTTTTTTTGCTACAATTTTATGTTTAAATCCAATATTACTCCACAATTTTTTACCGGTTCGTGTTGGTTGTGTTTACCACAACTTTAGAAAAGGTTCTATAAAATATAAGTTTATGTTAGTAATTCGTATGCAGCCGGCTCCCCTTGCGGTCATATTCCAATGGGCAATAGAAATATATTCTGGATTATTCTAAATAGGGCGAATAAAAATGATATGGATTGAAGTCATATTTATATTTTTAGACGAATTGAGGATAATATGAAAAATCATAGAAAAAAATAAAAATGTTTAGCACCTATGTGTGAAAATCTTGACTGCTAAATTCACATAACACAGCTCCTAAATAGAATTTCATAATTTTCTTTACATTACCGGCTTCATATAAAAACATTCCGATATTCCGATAATACCAATGTCGCAAAGCAAATCGTAAGTTTAAGTGGTACTGCATAAAGTTGGGAACAGTTTTAAGTAATTGGGTTCATTAATACCTTTGACGTTAATATCGGTAAAAGTTAGCACTCATTAAAAAACATCAAACTCTACGTTACATGAAATTTGCTATCAAACAGGAAATTATGCTTTTAAAAAAGTTACCAACACGAGGTACATTTCATTGCACACTTTAATTATATTCAGGCAATACCTCACCACTGCAATTAAAAGTACGTCATAATTTAAGTCACTTATTACTAATAAAGGCAATATTTTTCACTCTACACTTTACGATATAAAAATAACATTAAGAACAACTATAAATATTATGAACGTATATCAATATAAAAATAAAAGAACAATTTCAATTTAAATACTTATAAACGGACCTTCATCGTCCTAATTAACTCTAACACCAAACTCGTATGTTAAAAATGTCTGACTGTAAATCGGAGTAAAGCGGTTAATAAAAAGAAAAAAGTTGCTTTATTGGTGTACTATTACGGTCAATTAGTACATCAGACGGTTTTCTTTGATGGCATTGGATTGTAAACAGAAAATTGATCTGGACCGCCCTGTCGAAGGTGTAGTTTTATTTGGATCCACTAAGTTTTTTTAAGCTTGTATCAGGGGCCATCAATCGTCGACTTCGTCAGTTTTTATTGCGGCTATACAGCAAAGTATGTTAATTTATTAATGTTGCATTTACGATACTGATATATGCTTCGTTACTGGTAGTTAGATTTTAGTAGCTAGGTATCACGATCTGTTTATGACAGCTAATGGCTGTTACACGTACCTACAACAAAATTATTTCATTTTTATTTATTTGTGTCTCTAACTATCGATATATAATTTATATGAAACAGTTGATAAGGTCTACTTAACACCTTATTAACAACTACTTCGTTACACCGCACACGTTTTTTTACACGATACGCACCATTTCCGAACGTTTTAAAATACCGCAAACACATATTGCGTATTAAAGTTTAAAGCGAGCGGCGCAGCGCGGTACTCGTCCATTTTATGAAAAGAATGGCTTTTCTGAACGAACCCCGGTCTGAGCGGAGCCCGCCGGCACCAGGTGCTGTTAAAATAAATAGCTCCACATCCCAATACATAGACATTCACTACCAATTATTACGATTAATTGGGAACTATTCACGGTGCCTTCATTTTTGTTTCTGTTCGTTATTACTACGAAATAGTCTATGAGACTTCGCCCGAGGCGATCAACGGCCCACGGATAATTTTTATATACCTACGTAATTTTTGTGTAGAAAATTACAGGGTTTGACGTCTAATAGCATATTTTTAAACAGAAGTACGCTTAACGGTGGCACGGAAGTATCAGATTCCGATGGAAATTTATAATCTATGATGTATTTGTATATTATTATAGGCCTTAAATCAAACCTGCGTAAGATGTTTGAGGCATAAAAATTGTAATACGAGAAGATTGATTTAAATGTTGGGTTGAGTAACATTCCGATGGGATCAGCGTGGAACTAAAACCTAAAAAAATATTGAGCTACTGATTTTCTTTAAGACTACATTAAATACTTGTCAAACGCACTAATCTAAAATGATTAATCTAAAACTAATAATCGGTAACGCAAGCTACAAAAATATTTTCATGAATGACTTTACAAGGTTTAATAGCTACCAACTAGGTAAGGTCAAAGTTTATTGACTCACGCGATTATTCTTACCGTAGTGAATTAATGCGGCGTGAAAGTTCACAATTTTATTCCATTATCGGTCGGCAAGCGAGTTGGTAACGCAGTTCCCGTGTTATCCACATCCCAGAGAGAAAGAGAAAAGAGAGAAAAACTTCCCGAATGTACAACCTTTCTTAGTACATTCATAAACATTTTACTTTTCGAGTTGTTTCGAGTTTCGTGTCGCGGTCCAACACTTTATTTTACATTTAAAGCACGTGTTTTAAAGTAATAATATTGTTTTTGTGGGTCATTGAGGTTAGCTTCTGATGCGGTGATTAAGTGAGAATTCATGGTTCTAAGACGTCATTTAAAACTGTGTTTATTTGTAGAGGCTTGAATTAATTTGTTGGTTACTTTATTATACTCTTAAGAATAAGCATTAAAGACATTTAAGTTGATGTGTTTGATTATAAGTCTATTATTTTATTGAAAGTAATTACCAATTATTTTTTTTTACTCTTTTTCATATATTACCCCATGAATTACTTTATGAATTTTGTAAAAAAAACTGTATTAGCATTTTAACATTTAATATGTACAATACATCATCTCACAACATCAATCAGAATCACACAATAAGATAAATAACAATTCAAATACACCACTTAAATTTATAAAACACAAGCATAGTACCCAGTAAATGTTGTCGCTGTTTGTAAATATTTGAGTCTTAATAATTTATGGCAGCTGAAGTTATCAGCCGCGCATTAGAGTTTTCGGAAGTGTCTACAGGCGGGCCGAAGTTCCCAATCTGCGACGTCGATCTCAAAAGACCCATGTAATTTGGTTCCTTTAACTAAGAACTAGTTCTTCTTGAATTAAAATGCGTGTTGGTTAATTAAGTTGGGGCTTTTAATTGTGTTGGTATGTTGAATGTTCTCAGAATTAGAAGGGTATGTTAAGAAAATAGTTGACTAGTTTAAAGAAAGTATATTATGAAATAGTTACAATACTATTTTAAAAAGGATTTTTTTTTTTTTTAATTTTAAATTTAGGTAGCGTCGCGAATATAGCAGCCAATACACCAAAAAATATCGAAAAATTATTCATAAATTGGCATCCACTTAACCCTAAAAATACCACATATCACTTTTACAACCCTAACCCTCAAATAAAGTATTTATCGCATCAAAAACAACGGAACGCAGTAGGGTAACACGAAAGTACGCGAAGTTGTCGTAATTATATTATATCATTTGCACACAACTCACGTTCATACGGGCATACATGGACGATATGAATAAGTTATCCGCAGGTCTAGGCTAGGCCGCTGTGGCCTGTACTTACGGCCTGCCGTATTTTAATAGTTTATTCAGTTTTACAGGTCAAACTATGTGCAACGTGTTTGTACCTCGTTTGAGATTTATTAATGCTGGATTTGGATGCGAGTGGTGTAAGCTTTGAGGCTTTAAGAATATTTGGGAGCTCTAATCTTGAAAGTATGGAAAGAGGCTGAGTCTAGCAAACTTAATTTATATGACAAAGAATGCCTACTTTAATTTGAGTTTCAAACCTTAGCAGCTAATATGAAAAAAAAAATACAATAATATTTGTTAAAAATCAGCGTTCCAATTTTAAAAGTATTTTTTGGCTTTTATATCTTTTTTTTTAATCCTACCTTTCATTACGTATTTCTTGCCAGCTATTTCATAACAACCTCTTTCAATACTTCTCATAAAGCTCGTAAATCAGAAACCAAGGATTACTGATTAGCTTCAAGTTACATCGTAAAAATATAATCGATAACATCTTTGTTAAAAACGTCGGTATTTTGCATCGCTGATGGTCACCGGACACCGTTTTGTTAACTTTACTCATAAAAAATATAAAACGGCCAAGTGCTAGTTGGAATCGCGCACGAAGGGTTCCGTACCACTGTTGTATGGGAGCCCTTCGTAAATATTAATATTTTTTATTATTGTTTTAAGTATTTGTATATATAGAACACATAATTTGTAAAAATATCAACCGTTTAGCTATACCGGTTCTAGAGAAACAGCCTGGTGACAGACGGAGGGACAGCCAAGTCTTAGTAATAGGGTCCCGTTTTTACCGTTTGGGTGCGGAACCCTAAAAATCGACCTAAAAATGTGTATTATCGACTCCTGTCATCTGTTGACGTAGGAGTGAATGGGAGTTAAGTGGCCAGTAAGGTTGTGGGTGGATGTCTATTAATTTGGAACTCTTTTTATGTAGTATGTATGAATGTGGTTGTTGATTATGTAGCTGTTAAGTTTATGTTAACATCGCTGAGCAATCGTTTTTAGATGTTTATTTATTTGTAGATTTTTTAGTCCCACTGCAGGGATAGACGTAAAAATATAAGTAGAATAAAAAAAAAAACATTTTTGTATAAAGAATTAGTTTAAATATTCACAAAAAGTCAATCTTTATTTAATTTTATCTAGTCGCAAAAAGGCTTTAATTTATTTTGTAGTCCCATTGCTGGGATAGACAAAAAAATAAGCAGTTGTTGTATCCGTTACTGTACATGTAAGTTGTTTTAAAAAATAACATCTAGTCTTAACCAGATTAGGCTTTGAAAGTGCAAATAAATCCTTACAGACGAAACTATCATTCATCAGATTTGTAAAATAACTGGTTTAGCCTAGTTCCAGCTTTATCGGGGTCCAAGACCAGTCCTTGGTTTTACAAATGGGACACATTAATCTGTACCGATATAGCTACGATGTAATAAGTTGCCCCACTGGTCTGGACTCTTGCCATTCTACAGGTTAAAGTACAGTCTAGAACTCAAGTTGGTAAATCTATAAATAATCGTACAAAGGATATGAGACCTCATTACCATGCACATAAGCACTAATTTACCAGAATTAGTAGCTTACGTAGTTTCATATTACGGAGTGTGTACGAATGTAATTATGGGTTAGAAGGAAAGCCGCATATAGGTACACGTATGCATATAAATACCTCTACAAGTTGGTGTAATTATAGACAAGGCCAGGTAAGCCGGAATCCTCTAGGGTAAGTCTATGAATACCAACGTTTTACTGCAAAATTAATTTAATTTTCAACCTCATTACTTATTATTTCCTCTGTTAATTATTTACGTTTTACTTAACGTTTTTATCACAAAATAAAGCTGCTATTTTTCAGCTTTATGAATGAAAAGCCGACTTTTCGCCGAAAATATGATTATGGTTTTTAATAAAGATTTTTTTGGTAGCACTGATTCGAATCTGTTAATGAAAAGGAAATAATTAATTTGGCTCTGTTTTTATTTCATTCATGGCGTCATTACTTTAACGAAACCAAAAGTATAATTAGTCACGATATATCAATGAATACTATGGTTTCTTAATTTAAAAAGAGGATATCTGGTTCAACTTAACAGACAAGAAAAAAGTACCCGTAAGAATAAAAACTTTTTAATTAAGATTCTTTTACCTATCGGCGTCGACTTTTTCACTATCAGCTATTCGCTGAACAGCCTCAAAAAAGAAACAAAATACGTCACAAAGCTAATAAAAAACGTCAAAGCCATACGAAATAACAAGCAAGCAATGGCTTTATTACCCGCGCTTTTTTCTATTATTGTATTTTTACCGCACACAATTGAATAATCGCCAAATATCCCTTTATCGTCCCTGAGGGCCGGTAACGACCGATACGTCTGGGTTAAGGGTGTACGATCAATATTCAATATCCGGCTAGAATTCGCCTCTTCCGATCGCCGGATATACCGGATAGGCGGATATACTAACTAGTTACACGACCAAAATGTGTGTTCGTTTATTCGTTAAATTAAGTGGAAGAAAGGATTGTTGGAAACGACTTTCTGGTTGAAAGAAAGAAAGAAAAATTATTTACAAAAAATATGAAGGATTTAAATCAGCATGCATAGGTCTGTTGTGCATTTATCTATTATATCCTTTCAGATGTTTTCACTCAGCTTTTAACTTGAACTCCATATAAAACGCAACTTAAATCAGCCATGTAGGTATCTAATCCTAAAACCTCTTTTTGCACTTTAAATTTAGGCGAGACACTCGTGTTCAGCTACCCCGTGGGAACAGAACATAATGTTGCTTGTACGTGTTTTTCCTCTCAGGCCTCTTATATATAAATACTAAAACTGAAGCACAATCTAGTAACAGCTGAAACAACTCTTTTATTTAGTACTTTTCGTATGTTATAAATCAGATACCTCGGACAAACGGTAAAAAAACATCGTGAGTAAACCTGGATTCCCAAAATTGGGATCTAAAATCGCGAATCCGCAAATGAGCAAGCGTGTGCCTAGCAGTGGTACGTTAATAGGCTGGTATTAATAATATTGTAAATAAGAATTTTAAAGCATACATTTCGAGAAAGCAAATTAGTAATTTTGTAGAACTCTTTTGTCGATATAATAACAAATAATACAAAATAATTATGCAAATTTTCCTAGAAGGTTGTTCTTTATTATCGGGCGGTTATTTATAGACGACAACTAGGGCGGCCTGCAGTAATCGAACGCTTTATAGTGGCTGGTGTTAATTCTCCGAATGGTGGCATAAGCGGAACATGATTATAAAATCATAGGTCTTTGCTTACCTTGCTACAAATGGAAACTAGGATATATCGAGGGCTGATTTTTAAAAGAGGATTCATTTAAGAAACATTTCATGATTAAATTAGATAAAATGTGAGCGAAGTCGAAACTCTGTTTAATTGTAAACAGTAATACTACACTTCTCATCAAAAAAATCGAAACACTTTCTCTTTTATTGTTTTTGTCCTAATTTTTTACAAAAGAGAATTAATTCCATGAAAAAAAAACATTATTGTGTAGCTGGCAGTTTGGTCATTACAGTAAGAAGAAAAAAATCAAAATTAGAAATTAGAATTTCATTTTTTTGATGAGAAGTGTATATTTACAATATGTAGATGTAAAATAAGGCACTATCTTTACTACAAAATTTGTCTTTAAAAGGCAAATTGAGTCAAAAATATTCAAACTACTCTTCAAACGAAAACTGTTCATAAATTCCACCAATTTACGTAATAGCATAAAATATTTACATTTCGTTTATGATATTTGTAAGTGCTTCGGGGAAAACTGAATCCCAAGCTGTAATAATGCCAAGGTTATCTAATACCGATACGGGGATTAAAGAATAATACATCCATTAAGGGAGGAAGCGAATGCTCGTTACCATCCAAACTTATTTTCCTTAAGGCAAGTGACATGCTGATTTTAGAAGTACGTTGTTTTACTATCAAGGAATCCCTTTTACCCAGAAAAATAAAATACAAGTAAAATATTACGACTTAAAAAAGCACAATAGTCCTTTATACAAATGAAATTTTAATACCAAATTTTTTGGACTCTCTTAAAATTAAATTCAGCAAAATATCATTTTCATTTCGTCCATGTAAAATGGCAACTTATATAATATGAGTACGGAACCACAATACCGCGGGCACGTCTTTAATTTTGTCAGTTCCGTATGTTGCCACGCGTATGTTGGTAAGCGGTTCTGGCTGGAAACAAAAGAAAATCGAAATTGAACAATTGTAGAGCCGTTGACATTACGTAAGTTTAAATTAGGAACACGAACTTTAAGAAAAGTTTGTGTAGTAAGCATGATTATAACAGATGTTAACATTCTTTTTTTATAAACAATTGAATAACGTTTATATTATGTAATACGACTAGGTACGGTTCTAGGAAACAATATTTTAAATTCCTTTTAAAATGTAGCTCTACTCCATTGGCCTGAAATATAAGATCAGTTTTGACAGAAGGCATCTGTCTGCCGGTAGCTGAGTAGGATTATATATCTGACACATGTGTGATGCAGGGTTTTGTACAATGTGTTCATATAGTATTACAAAATAACCGCCTGCACGAATCGACGTCCGAATTTCGTTTCAATGTGGGTCGCCATTTCATCCATTCATTAAACTCAATAATTTATTTATTTTACGAGTCCAAAATGCACAGCCGCTCTTCTCATGTTTGACATTACAAAAAGTATTCTTATTCCATGGTACTTACTATACATTACAGTAGATCTTACATTTTTTTTTATTATTTAAACCAACGTTAGACTGTACTTTTAGCGATTATATCCTCTTACTAGGGCCAGAAGCAGGAAGTTCACCAAATTCGGATTAAAGTATTTAGATCCGTTCGCACAAGATCGACCAATGTACATCACTCTGGTTTAACGTAGTCGGTTTCAATTCAAATATTGAACGTGATTTGATTGGCATAAAATTAAATTCATTTTTTTAAATTTGAATTGTGATAAAAATAAATGAATTATGAGGACAACATCACATACATTGCTCTGAACACAAAATAAGCAGCTATTAAGCACTTGTGTTATGGAATTCAGAAACAACGAAAGTACCACAAACACATAGACTTAGGACAATGTAGAAAAGTGAGTTTCTACATTGACCCGTCCGAGGATAAAACCCGGGACCTCAGAGCTAGCGACACCTTGAAAACCGTTGCGTACGCCACTCGACCACGGAGGTCGTCAAATTTGATGATGATGCATTATCTAATTAGTGTTTTGTTTTTCAGGTAAGCTGCGTTATTTTAATATAGAACAACAAATCGGTGAGCAAACTTTGTTAATATTAAATACACATCAAGTAGCTATTATACATTAATGTGGGTTTACGTAACAACAAATAAATGTTATCAAATGTGCTAACAAACGACAGTTTGATGTAATTGGTAGCAACGGGCAGTAATTAAGTAACTATTAATTAATAATCGTGTTTATACACATGTATACATTGTTTTTATGTAGGTTATAGGCCTTCATAACTTGGTAGGGAGTTATAATGTCGAATAATTTGGAACTTGATTTATGATTGTTTTATTTTTCTATATGAATGAATTAAAGTACTATTATTAATGATATTATATAGTCTCCAAGACGTCTTCAAAAAAGCTTTCTTATAATTTCGCGAAAGTGTGTATTCTTAGAAATATCTTTAAGTTAATTGAATTGTTTTTCTTAACTATGCGATAGCAGTCGACTGAAGTGCTTTTGAAACTTCGCAGACAACACACTACAAAGATTCGCTAGGTTTGTGGGTATCGCATCAGGTTCTGTCATTCACCACCAATGGGAGTCAAGTCTACTAGCTTGTTGCTAGACTAGTAATAAATGGAAACCACTGATGCTTTAAACTTTACAATATATTATCATAAGAAAGGATTCAAAGTTACAATCACAATACTTTTAAAGGCCAGCGATGCCATAATGATTATTTTCAATTTATATAATACAAGAGACTAAGTTTACTACAGTGAGAATCGCACTCGCCGCCAAAACAGCTCTCTAGTGTTGTCCTTTATTCCGGCAATACTGACACGACTTATTATTCGATTTTGATTTCGGTTATCACTAGATAGAAAACTTGATGCGAGACTAGCGGTCATAGGTCAATTTTTGACCCCGCTTTATTAAACATACTACCAAAAATATAGTAAAGTACAAGCCTTACCTTACTGTACTATATTTTTGGTAGTCTAAAGGCAATTATTGCTTAAAGAAAATTAATAGGGTATCATTTATTTAGAAGCGCGGCCATTACTTTTTAATGTTCATGTAATTTTTGTTTGTTCCAATGAAATATTTTCGTGCGCGTTAATTACAAATTATACCTTAAATGGTCAATGTTATTATTAAATTAAATTACTTATTTTATTTTTTGAAATTGAGTTCTTATGTTTATAATAGAAAATTATTAATAGTAATTTTATTCAAGGATCACTTTAAGTAGCTTTGCTTAGAACGTGAATTTCATTATTTTAGTAAAGCTCGTTTATCTGACATTAAAGTTGACCTCTTTACATAAATGTCAGGTGAATAGGCCTTAATTGAAATGAAGTCTGAAATAAGTAAGTACACAATTATTAAAAACCAGGGTTAAGGTACCATTAACTTTATCTTTGCGAATCTTTCGGCTCTATAAACAACTTCACTTATCGAAACCAACAACCACTAAGATTCCAGTTTCAATTGAACTTGCTTGTATCTCGATATTGGCATGTGAATTAATCTTGCAATTGCCTTCGCCGGCCTCACCGCGAACATCAGGTATCGGATAGGTATTTGCTGACAGATAGGATTCTGCATCAGTACGATCCGCCGCTACCATTATCTCAACCGCAGATCTAGCATTGGAAACGTTCTTATCCCGCTCTGGTTTCTTCACCACGTATCATTAGTTAATTTATGTTGCTTTCTGTTCAGAATTATGTGGCCGGCGTTATCTACGGCGAGATACTCGTCCGAGTAGCTACGGGCGGGTCGACGTCCTTGCGATCGCATCTCGCTCGACCGCGCCGCAGGTGCACCGCGTACACCTGCCCGGCCCGCCAACTTACCATAAAATGCGATTCGAACCAACCCCGTTGAAACAAAGCTTCATCTCACTCACACTCGCTCAGCTGAAAGGGACGGCCGCACAATCACGACCGATATTAACTCAATATACGATGGACGGAACGCGGCCGAACGGAATATCAGTTTTTACCGGCGCAAAAACTATCGGAATTCCAAGTCTGGGTTAGCTGCCGGCCGTAATCACCCGCCCGGGACTTACTTTTAAAACAATATCTCCGCTTTATATTTCATCGAGGCAGGTGTAATTTATGGGATATTCTCATCCTTTTTTTCTGTGAGTTTTGATTTTTCACTTGCTTCGCCCCTCGGTAGCATTGATCGCGTTCTCTGAGTTTTGTTTTTCTTCTGTCTACGGTTCGTCTCGGGCGTCTTTCGCGGTGTTTACTCCGGACTTTAGATTGGATTTCGCCGTCTCTTTTTAACATTATTTCGTGTTGAGCTCGTAGCTAATCGTACAATCAATTCGACAAATAAAAAATCAATTATAAACAACAATATAGAGTGCGAGATGAAAACATGGCGCTGCTTGGGGCTTAGTCATTGTTGTGTAGAATTAATAGGCATCCCAACGGGTCGCAGTATCACAACATCGAATCAATAAAGAAGCGTGTCTGTGGCTTTCATTCGGAGAATAACGGTACCCTATATATTTAATCTGTGAGATTTATTATTGCACTCCAAGTCCCAATGCTCACGATAACTTAGTTTGCGTTTATACTAAAAGTTTAAATGTTATGAAGCATCTAGAATAGAGCAACTATAAACAAACTTTACTAAGTCACTCATTACTCAGTTGAAAATAATTCCTACCTTTTATAGGTTAATTGTCTCAGGGTGTGAAAGCAGCTTCAGAAAATTAAACAGTACCATCGACATAAACAAACAAAATGTACGAGCACCTAAAATAATAAACCGTACAGCTACGTATTCTTGACGAGGCTTACAAAACTTTATTCAAAAGTAGATACATTATCTAAATAATGGGAGGCCGTGCCTTTACCTACGCATGTTCAATGGAGTGATGTGAAACGCGGCGAGGAGTTTTTAAAAGCAAAGTCACGCTCCGACTCGATGAACAATACATCTTAATTAAATCGTAACTACGGCGTCAGAACTTACCGGCGTACGTACCATATAATTATTTAATTATAAACGTTCCCGCGAGACAATCAATAATTTAAACCCGAGTACGTTTGCTTTGTGAAGGAAATAGTGGAAATCAGAGTTGAGCACGTGCAATAGTGTTAATAAGTAATGAATTGAGGCTTACGTGCTGTGTGAAAGAGAGCCGGATTAAAATAAATGTTGCCAAAGGGGCATTCGTACATTTTGGGCGCATATCGTGTTAGTACGGTCGGCAGAATAAAAAAAAATAATTCACGTGTGTCACGAACACGCGTGCGGACGTAATACTCGCAATTTTGATGGTGATAAGGTCTATAATTGACGCTAAAGTTATTAACAATTAATTTGTTATAACCAGCTTTACGGTCACTAGGTAGTTTAACGATGTTAGGTGTTATTAAATTGTTGGCATATACAATTATACATATCTGTACCGTGAATAATATGTGAATAAATATAAATAGAAGTATGTAGGCAGATTATCTTCATAATCGATTTGAAGGCGGAGGCGTCAAGCTGTCATCGTGCACTTGCAATCTTTAAATCCCACGCGATAATCGGTTCGATGGACGTCTTTCTCAGGCTTATATTCCCTATAGCTAAACCTGAGAAATAGTGAAACAATTCTCTAAGCGAAGCTAAGACAGAGTGTGCGTCAGACCAATTTTGCCATTTGTAATAACAATTAAAGTGCCGTTCCCAAAGCCACAAATTAGGATAAATGTACATCTTTAATTTGTTCGCGAAAGCCTGAAATATTTATGGCATAATTATATTAAGTAATTATAGTGCAGTGAGATTCGCTAGCGGCGGTGGTTAGGGATTTACAGCGCCGCATCACGCTAACAATAGGCCGGTCCGGACTGAGCTGCATAGTTCGTAGCCCGCTCGTTTTGCTCTCCTTACGTTCCTACAGTCTAGACGTAATATTTCCGAGCAATATGCAGACATATCGTGTTATTTCAAACGAACCATTATCGACCTGTCCGTCTAACAAATCATTCTTTTATTTCGAATGTTAATACCTGAACGGCTAATTATACACTTTAGTCGTCCGTAGTATGTTTTGAGCATCAAGACACAGAATAAACTTTATTTGTGTTTTAATTTCAACCAAATGTCGAGTAGTACAATTTGTTATGTGTGTGACAAAGTTAATGCGATCCCTAATAGTCATAACTGGAACTCGTTCAGTGCGAGAGAACAAATCAAATAAAAGCTCAGTTTGAAGGGAAGTATGGGAGTTTATTAAAACAAAACATGAAGCGCACTCATTTCTAATTCCAGCGAGTGCGGCGCCGCTTCTTAGCATTCACAGGGCGACCGCGCGCGGTAGGTGTATTTAATCTGAATTATTCCAAACTGACTGACAGAATGTTTAAGAGACACTCACAAAAAATACAATAAGTTGTCTACCTAAAGGGGAAAAGTTTCGAATAAAGAGAACTCTTTGTTTGGCAAAGAATATTAAAATGGCAGGATGTCTCCGGAGTCGTGCCGAGTCGCTGCCGGATCGCGAATATTAACCGCTCGACTCGCTTCTGATTAAAGAGAAGCGATTTTGGACAGGATGACTGATGCGCACGTGATTCCGAGGAATAATGTTGTTTATTAAAATATGGACGGATATTTTAACTTCGTGATAGGAAGGGCCCGTTTATTTCGTGCATACAAATTAGGGTGCGCGCTTAAAATCGAATAAAGTCAGTGTTTAGCCGAGATTTTATGGCCGCCGCTGATTTATGGAATCTTGTTACACGAATGTAAACTGCCTACACTTGTCGGTTTGAGTAAGTGAGGCAGGGAAGTTCTGTCTCTACTGGCTTCGATAAATTTCCTTGGCCCACGTTTGCGTTTGCTGGAAGCGTAATTATCTCGAATTAAGCGAGTCATTACAGGAGCGAGGCTAACGAAGTCGCTCGTCCCGGTCCCGGCGCGCCGCCTCATAACCGGAAGGTTCAGTTTCGCCCCCGAATACGGCGACGACTCGCAATCATTACCGCACTACCGTCCACAAGACATTCGGTGCCGCATTTAATTCCTTTTTTTCGCAATGACCGTCGTTGTACATTTCAGATTATGTACTAATTAAGTTGCGTGTGCGGACGCTACTTTTCTTCGAAGTCGTTCGTTGTGCATTGTAATTTTGTTGTTTTGAGTGTGTCGCGTGAGACTGGGGACAGACACCTTGCACCTTGGTCCGTGCGTGATCCAGTCTTGAGCATCATCTAAATATAGAACGCGTATCGAGATGATTGCACTGAGAACGAGCCTGCGGTTAGCTCGGCTTTGCTGCGGTTGCGCGTTTTTGTTCACACCTGCGGTCATTTCCAGTTATAAGTTCTCGGCGCGAAAGTTCCAAGCGTGCTCATAATAATTGTGTGTGCTGTTAATGTTTGTTTAGATATCACCTGAAGCGCCTCGCTCGGTTTATACACAGTCTATTGTGACTCTATAATGAACATTTATTTTTCACGAGGCTCACAAAGACGACGAACATTTATCTTTCCCAGCATTAACGCGCTAAAATCGTGTCGTGCTACTGTCGCAATAAATCATTATCATCAAACAGTATTCCGGGCCGGCGACGTCGGCTTTCATCGGACGCTTTCAATCTGGCCCTCCTTTATTTCATTACAATAAGTAATTCACTCGCCTACCATTCAGTCACTTTTCGGTAAACATTTTCTGAAATTGGCAATAAATTCCCCTCTAAAATATCGTCTCGTCGACTGGGACTCAACCTTTCGTAACAATAGAATAGAGCAACAGAGATGTCGTCTTATGAAGATGTTCACTTGGTTTTGTTTGGCGCAACAATAGTTTTATTTAGCTTCGAGCCCACTGCCCACACGCCTCGGCTAATGGTCAGAATTGTATGAAGATGTAAAAATGAATGGCCTATCTTATAAAAGGCTAATAATAAGTTCTCATGCGGCTGCGATCGGAGACCATTGTTCGGTTATTTTTTTGTGTGGCTGCGTGGATCGTATATAATGGGGTAGGTGTCAATCGCGGCCGGAGCGGGCAGGTGTAGTCCAACGCTCGGCGGGAAATAAAAATGCTCATAATTTCATTCTGCAGCTGCCCGTCAAGCGAGCATCGATTCGAACCGGCCCGCGGCCAAGTCAAGCGTCCTTTTGTAATACCGAATTCCACAAAAATGTTAACAGACAATCATTATATTTAATTTGTATTTACGGAAAATTTTTGCTTTACGCAATATTGGAAATTGATTTGTTAATTGAGCCTCACGTTTATACTAACCAGGTGCAAACTATTAATTTTTTAAATAACATGTTCTCCCAAATAAATATTAAAATACAGGTATTTCAGATAGAATAATACCTGTGAGTAATGTTTTTTATAAAAACAAAAGCCTATCTGATTATAAAAATAACTATGAACAATTCAGTGATTGTATCTACTACATAGAACTTCACAAATAAATTGAACTTATCAGAGGTGCGTCGGTCGAGAGCTCCCGAAATCAATTCTACGACTAATTAATCAACAGCAGACACTTTAATTTTGTTTCAACATTGTAGCCGGCGCTGGCATCCCGCTGGGCTCAATGCGAGCCGATTTTCATATTGAAATACTGTGTTGGATATTAACATTAAGAAAAATCCTAGCAGGCACGCGCAGCCCGCGCCCGCCGCTAATCTCTACTGAATAAAACATAAGATGCTCGATAACCTACTATTAGAGTTAAGGCACATTTAATACGGCATTCTATTATCGTGCAATATGGAGCGAGTTAGTGCAAATAGCGCGGGATTGAACATAATCGCACGCACGAGCGAATAACGCACCCCGTTAACGAACGCTTAATTAAATCTTAATAAAAAGACGCGTGTGTTTGCGACTGTAGGGGAGTGGATGTTTGGGGAAAGGAAAATATGCGTTTTCGTCTTTATGTTATGTTTTGTGAGTGAGGCACAGTTGCGGGAGGAAGCGCTCCGGGCGACCTCGCGAGGACTGCTGCCGAGGTAAATACGAATTACCTCCAGTCTCAGCTAGTTAAACATAACTATATTGATTTTGGCGCTTTACGTTTCCTAACATGTTCATGTTGAAGACAATATTGGATATTTGATATTGTTTGCTCACTCCTGTGACGTAACGCAAGACGCTGCACATGCTTGATTCTAATTAGAGGTTATTATGTATAACTTTTCATTGTGTCCGATGCGCTCGAGAGCTTATCTGTATAATTATGCATTAGGCCCTAAACAGGCACATTAAATATTAATTTATGTGTGGCGTCGTTCGCACAATCTCATGGTATCAATTAAACCCGCCCACTTATCTCGTAAACTCACAAAACTCTAGTCTCTATTCCCCGATCAATTTGCTTTATCTGTGGATAGCTGTTATCGTCGAATAAAATATTTACAGCACAATAAAGGCGTCCACCCCGCAATAATAAGGCTAATAACCACGATAATGAAATTTATGAACGCCAACGCAAGTTTCACGTTTATTTTTGTTGGAGATACTGTCGAACGTTGTAACTTAATTATACAGATTTGGCCGACGATCCGACTTTATATAAGCCTAAAAGCTTCCTGAAAAAACGACTCTCTACTATGAATTAAACTTAATCTTTTTTTGCCCACTACTAATAAATGTAAAAAGGAACCTCATCTCATTAGGGCATGATAGGCACTTATTGCCCATAGCATTTTAACCTTTTTATAATAATATAACAGCAACTATAAATTAATGATGTAGCAAAGCCTTATAAATAGTTTACACTATTCACGACCACCGGAATTTTAATACGAACCTTCTCAGCAGGAGTTCTCGTATTACATATATATTGATGGCGGCAATTTCTTAAAACAACATGAAAAGCAAACAATTCGCTTCCATTGCGGTATTTCATTTGTAGTTCGCGTCTTATTGATATTCGCGGCACATCGGTAAGATATCAGCGGGTGGGTATAAAACTTTATGTGGGGTCTCTAGTGCTAGCGACTCGCGGTAGCTGGGAATTGCAATGAAATCTAAGGTACCCATGGTTTATAAACAATTGACTGTAGTGCTAGCTGTTGTTTTTGTACCCTTTGTAAACAAATAGAGTTTATATCCATGCCGATAAGTAGTTATATAGAGTATTATGTTAAGCTCTGTTTTATAAAGCATCCTAATCGACTTAGCTTTTTCTGTTAGCACAAATTTCTGTGAAAATTAAATTTAAAGTTGCAAATAGGACGTTAAAGAGCTAAAACCTTTATAAATACACAACAAACAATATCAACAAAACATATTCAAACAAAAAAGCTCTACCTATTTATATACGAGTTTAAATACCTTACACAGAATTTCGCGGGTACGACTCATGTGTAATATAGGGAGTTAATTGTTAATAAGTCGACCGCAGAGGCGGCAAATGTTTGCGCACCTTAATATTAATTTACAATTCCCTTTAATTACGTTCGACAACCCGATTTGCGCCGGTTTCGCATTTAACTTAGAAACTGGTAAGACACAAATATTTATTCAGCGCGTTCTAATTTAGAATTCGTAATTATTAAAAAGTTAGGTATGGTGGTAAGGCAGACCTTGATCAGAATTGAGAACTTTTTGGATTGTCATGCAAAGCTTTCAACATCCCAAAAAGGCTGGGAAAAAAAAAAAAACAAAAAAATTATAAGGGTTAGTAGATAGGCAGTGTTACGCTGTAAAAAAGGCCAGCCTAAACCTACTAAGAAGCCTACACCAGTGTTGCTAAGGAAAAAACTGCTAAGACTTGTCTTAAAATCCCAATACTTTCGATCAAAGTATTAAAATAACGAAATACAAACCCATTTTATTACGTACTTATTTTTTTATTGGAACCCACTAAATTAATGTACGATCTTTGATAAGAACATGATCTGGTGTGCGATAAACAGTTTAGATCGGTTATTAGGGTTTTATAGGCTTTCAATATTCAAGTAAAATCATCACGGATTTGTAAATAAAAACAAATGATTTACATACTGAGGTTTTATTTGATGGCTTTGTTATTTGAGAACACTGAAGTGAGCATAAAACTTATTTATACATTAAAGTGTGATTTTATGTTTTTTTCTTAACAATAAAAACTACTTTGAAGACAGTATTTGAATGATCAGTGTTCTCTGACAGTTGTTGCTACTCACCGGTAAAATACAACGTGAAACAAAATTGCCAGTTTCAAAGCTTAAAAAAATTGCAAAATAGACTTAGTTGCTTCTAATAATATACTTCAAACAATAAATCTCAATGAAGCTATATAATTATACTTCAATTACCAGCATTAGAAGCCGCGGGCTCTTTAGTATTTATGTCTTATATTAAACCTAGATTTATAACAATTTGACTAAATCTTCGAACATTTCATCTGTTCTCATTCCTGTATGTAATCATTCTTGAGTACAATGCTCTTGTTGTGTGGTCACAGTTACAGCGATTATTTTATTTTTATTATTTAAATGTTAAATCAGATTATATTTGATTAGATTTGACAGATTATATAATACATTTAATAAAACATTGATAGTATTTAAAACAAAAAGAAGCACATAAATTAAAAACCACGCAAATAAAAAATAAATAATATTGACCATCACCAATAAATAAGTTTGCTCGACCCATCAAGCTTGTCTACCTATTATGTATCAATATAAAAACAGGAAGTAAGTAGAACCAAAAACAACCAATAGAATCTTATTCCTGATTGAATCTCAAAGCAAGCTCGCTAGACTGAAACTCATCTTAATTCCATTCTCGTTTTATCTACAAAGCTTACATTCCGGCCTCATCCCTTCAACTAGCAAGTAAGCAATAGAAACGACGCTAGCCCGCTAGCACTAGCGCTGCACCCTAACCACGATACAGTAGGCAGTTACCGTCACGATCGCTCGCGGGCGGCGTCGACTGAGGGTGGCCCACAATTCATTGTGCTTTGTTTGCCTAACGTTTCCTGTTAGAGTTCACTCGACGATTAGTGATGTTCATGCAAATTGTCGATCTTGCGAACGTGAAGAGTCTATTTGTTTTGAGATATTGATTTCGGTTAAATAATAGTAAGCGGGTATGTGCTTCTTCGGAGATCATCGGAGGCTTTATTGCAGATTTTCTTCAACATCGAATATAATGTTTTTAGATAGTTTCAAAATCGTTTTAAACCAACCTCTAACTATAAGCTACAATTTTATGTGAGCTAAGAATTATCACAATGGAACCTCTTGCAACAGGTTTATTTTATTAAACTGAAATACATATTTAAAAACTTCAAAAGTCAACTCCTTAAACCTAAAAGTTCCATACAAGTAAGAAAAGCTCATCTATGCACAAAATATTTATATAAACAAACTCGAATTAATAGAAATATGATAATCTTAACCAAATCGCATTTCTCTAAGTCACTTACACTACCGGTGCATAAGTTAGGAAGACCATGATTTTAGAAAAATAAAATCTCAGTTTCAGCGATAAAATTTATCCGTTTCATAATATACTCGCAAAGAAAAGACAGTACTTTCCTAAACCGCTTTTCAATCGTATAGCTTATTATTAGACTTATCTTCAATATGTAGGTAAAGTAAGCGAAATAAAACGTCTGGTAAATCGTACTATGCGTGTATTGAGTCGCGGAATATCAAATGAAGGGTTTAGGTTTACGTGAAGTAGTCTTAAAATATACTCGATTGTGTATTCGTATACGAATGTTGTTGCTTTCTAGACTATTTTCTTTTAAACACAAGAATTTTTTTAAATTTGATTTTATTGGAAGTAGAATTTTTCCAGTATGCTTGACTTGTGAAAATTTTACATCTGAAGTATTTTTTATCCGTTAGTTTAAAATGATTAAATTAGGTAATTTAAAATTATTTAATATTGTTCGATTTTCATTTTAAGACTTGTACCACTAAATAGCTGTTGCATGGCCACAGTAGCTGCAGGTTCACAGCCATTATAATACCAAAAACGAGAACCAATCGCACCGGATCTAATGCTAAATACCAACTTATCGTATGTATGCCTTTGTAAATTGTATGTAAATACGCGAACACCTGCTGAATATATTTGTATAAGCGTTAGTCCGCAAGGCGTGTTTGAGAATGCTCAATAGGGTGCATTTGACTGTGTAAACCTATTAATATGGGCAGTTCACTATGATGCGGCGAGGTGTTATGTAAATTGCCCCGGGATAAACGTGTGACAACTCATGAGGACTCGGAATTGTTATTATAATCATATTATAATGCTACTATGTTTATTTCTAATGTCAACGATCTGATAGAAATATGGAGTTACCTGCTTCTTGTTCGAAAGTAGGAAGGAATAATGAAATAGGATATTCAATTGTTTTGTGGAAACCGTATTTCCTAATGCAATTATTACACTATCCTACATTTAGATTCCTTAATTCAGTCGTCCTTGAATATAATAAGGTGCTCATTTATGTGGTGTGTATTATTATTTTAAATATCCAAAAAGCTTAGACAAGGTCTCAAAATTTGGAAGAAATCTAGGAAAGTGTAAAAAGAGCTTAAAAAGATGTAGTAAGTATGTCCTAACAGTATCTTTAGTTAAATAGAAAAACACCTATAACTTACCTTTAGATATTCGCTTTTTCGATTCATATTTTCTTCGATTGGACAAAAATGTTAATGTAATGTATGGAATTGACATTTACGGGTCACGTGGCCTTTCGATAGCGAATGTCAAGTCTGTTCATTTTTTTGACGTTTCATTTCTATCTGATATTTATCGTCTTGAAGGTTACGTATGTTATAAGTTATTTGAAAAGCTACCTGTGTTTGTAGTAGTAAGAAAACTATTTCAAACAAAACTAATAAATAACCAATTGATAAAGTTTCTAAAACGAGATGAAGCCAACACACGAACATTTTACTCCGAACTTTTATTGTACATATTTGAAAAACCCAAAAGTTTAGTTTTACAAAGTAGAGTAATGACTCGACATATTAAACACAAAAGTCTTTTTTGTCGTTAAAATGAGATCGCATTTAAAGTTATTTGTGCTCGAATAGGGGCAGTTGCAGTTAGACGCCATTATTGCTCCCAGAGCGACAGTTTATAAATAAACGTATTTCTAAATGACACGAATGAAGAGTTCTTAGTAGCTAGATGTAGGGGCTGATAATAATGGCATTGTGTTTTTTTTTTATTTCTGCAGAAGTACAAATTGACTGGTCATTTTTTTCATGCCCACAAGCTGACTTACAAAAAAAAAAAAACAATAGAGTAAGTAGAAAGTCAACAATGGAAATGTGTAGTGACTGTGTGTATTGAAGCAATCAATGTTAGATAATAAATCCGAGTTATACTGATGACGCCATCAAGCGTACCAACTATCTTATTCCAATCAATAAGATACAAGAGATACTCATGTAAGACATATAGGACTAATAAAACAGAACCATTATCGTACACGAATACAATCTTGTTAAGTAAGACCATGTTGATGCGAGTATATTGATATTGACAAGATTTTTTTTTATCGATCTCTCCCATCAACTCGGTACGCACCGGTGCGATTATCGTAATACAAGAAAAAAGTCTTTAAGTTATCGTCGCTGTCAGTAACACTAATCTAACATCTCACGGAATGCCCGCATACTGACGTTTCGAAATCGTCACTAGACGAATTATTAGCCGTTAATGCAGCGTCGTAACGTTTTACTGGTTTACAACCGAGCCACTTAGTACCAAAGCTCAAATTACCTTAACATTACCCTATTCTCCCGCTATTTTGTTATCTAAAAAGTATACGTTCGCTACTTTTTTATTATTTTTTCTTCGAGATAAAAATTTAATGTCTAATACCTTTTATGGTTATTTTATTGATAAGTTATTAATAGAATGCATTGTGCCTCGACTGCGTTACGCTATTAAAATTAAGATGATAATTCTTTAAATTCTAAAGCTACGTAAAGGGCTTTAAAGATTATATTTATTAAGCGTAAATTGATAAACATGTAATAAAATGTGTAATGAGAAGATTTAACAAATAACGTGTCGTATAATTTTCTGTAAGCTTAGAAAATAGAAAGTTTGTGGAGAGTCAATATTTTCATTTGCTGCACGCAACACGCTCCACATATCACTCGATCCGTAGCAATGTCTGAGAGTAATAATTTGTTAACGATAGTAGCAAGACCGACAAAATGACCGGGATTACCGTTACCAGTATCAGTTGATGACCAGATAGAAATCTATTAATAACATTCGGACAGTGCCGACGGACAGATCCATAAATGATGAGTTTCATTTTAGATAAGATCATATACGATATCTCGGATGATTGATGGAACACCGCTCGATATTACTTAGGAATTCTATTAAGTACTCCGCCATTGTTTTCTAGCCCATTATACGCGCATTAGCATAGTACATTGCTTAACTTATACTTCGGTACTGTAGCACACCTTTATAATACTTACATCTACATATTCAGTTTAAATATTAAATAATGTATTCTAATTAATTTTCAATTAAGAACGCCCGACTATTTGGAAACAGCGGAAAATGGAAACGCTTGTGAAGTTTGTTCTCTTTGTACACAAATCCTTTAGAGGATCCAGATATAACTTTGATGAAAACTTCCGTCCGTAGCTTCATAATTCCTTTGAAAAAAGTCTTAGTTCTCGAGCTTAAAAATATTTAAACACTTCATTAGTCTTAAGCAAAAGTTTTTTTCAAGAAATATAACTACAGGACTTACGGCAGTGCACTAAATTGTACTCAGAATTGATAAAAGGATTTGAATATGGATACATCCTTCGTTAGAGACTAAAAAAAGATAGAATAAACAATAGTCATTGTAATCATGTAACAGATCCGTTTGATTGTGTCGAGTCATCACATTACTCCGTACCGAGCTATATTGTTAACATGCTTCAAAGAAAAACAAATGAATTTAAATCACTAGGCAACATTGAGTCGGAGGAAATGCGGAGGCGTTGTTACGAACAAAACTTCGAGACATTGAGTGTATTTTGTTCTTCCATCTCTTTTCCCCTCAGGCAGAAGGGCAGCAGAACGAGACAAAAGTAATAGAACAAGAAAATTCATGAAAGCTTGATGTTGCTCGTAATTTTTGCTAATTTCTCAGTGTTGAAACGGTTCGCAAGATGAGTACCCGTTCCATAACTTTTTATTTTTCTTTTACATAACTGTTCTGAAAAATCTTTGAAATACTTTTTTTACTTGCTTTAACATGCCAGTTCTGCCCAACCTAATTTAATATCCGAGTAAATTGAAAACGAGAAATCTCACGGCGCGTAAAATGACAAGTTTATAGTTCATAAAAAGTAATCGGTTCGATCTAAATACAAACCAGACGGTCTAAGATAAATTGTATAATCCAAGTGAATTTCGAAACTAATAACTTTGTAGGTTTTAATCGAATGGTATTATAACTGTGTTAGGTTAGGCGCGGCTGTCCTTCAGCAATCTGTATAATAACTATCATTTGGTTAATAGCTATTAATTAATTAAAGGCTGCGTGGAGAATTTGAGGCCTTCCACTAACTACTAACGACTTAAATGCTCCACACGCATTGAGACGTGCTGCCCATCGATTTAATAGGAATAAAATGTTTTCGAATGAAAAAAGGAGTACTATACGAGGAATACTTTAGTAGGACCACACACGGCCGTATCTCTCGCTGCCTAATGATATGCACATTTATTTAAAAGTTAATGTAATACATTTTATACATAGGTGTTGATTCTATACAAGTTGTTGATTTAATTTATTGTGAAGAGTGCTTTGTAAATAATGTTGGAGTTATTAAACAAGTCAGATATTAATAAAAATAATGTTTGAATTTAATTTATATTTACTAACATGATTATACTCGTGACAGGTGTTAGTTAACGGTTATCGTATGTACATTAAAAATAATGATTTAAATTTTAAAATAATGAGGTAAAACAACTTTTATGAATTCAATTATTACTTTTACCAATAGCTCTATTGAAAGTAATATAAGAACCCGTTGAATTTATTTATTTCATTGAATAATTTTATACTAGGCGTCAATAGAATTATTGTATAATAAATAATTCAAAACGTGCTCATAAAGCTCACGATTGTCAATTTCGTGACATAATAACTTAATGCATTGCCTTACTTACAATATGTTATTTATAAAGGATCTCACTCACGTATTTTAATACATACCTATTATAAATAGTTCTTTACTCAACATTCAATGGCCACCGAGGAGGTTTTATATTATATCAAGAATAGAACAACTTTAAAAAAGGTTTTTTAATTATTGAATTACTCTTTTTTTAAAACGAACGACTTACGAAAGCTGTAATATTAGCATTAACTACTTGTTTGCATGTACTTAAACATTTATTTGGCACTCAAAGTTTAGAGTTAAAAATTTCATTTGAATCTGGCACTTTGCCCGAGATAAGAATCTTGTTCAATTTGTTTATACAGCCCAGTTTATTATGCCTTCTTAACAGAAGTGTACTTAGCAATAAGTCGACAAGTATAGTTGGATTCAAACTTAATGGCGGCTCTGAAGTTAGCTACACGGTGCGCAGTACCTCGCCTTGACCCCCGCTGGCGCATAAGTTTGTTACTGCGCAGCGACTCGCCTCGTGTTCAGAGCCGCCATTAAGTTTGCGCCGTACTGTAAATATAGGTACAATACGTTTGGACAAATATGTACTTTTCAACTTAAGGCTTACTGCACTTTTCATAGTGGTTAAAGAGGTTTGAAGTTTGTCTTTATACCTAACTGTAGATGCGATATTATGATTAGAATTTAAAAGCGACTTTCAATAACGTCAATTTACTTGGTTAAAGCGTCAGCAATCAGTAGATGTTATTCTTTTTGATTTGTCTAAACATTTATATTAATAAGTGTGAAGAGGTAAATATGCACGTTCGCACCTTTAACGTTTACATAAATAATATTTATTTGAAAATCAATGTTTTTGTACGCAATAATGTCAAATAAAACAGTTGGTCTCACTTAGAAACTATGTCAACGGAATCAAAACTTGCTTTATTGTTTTCGTAATAATTTTAAGTTTACTGCAGAAAATGTGTTAGTATCTCCAAGTTACAATCCAATTTGAAGATTGCACGGTATAAGTTTAATAGTAGCAGTTATTTGTTTCGCGCCAAGAGAAATATGGCAACTCATTACAACTGGTACGAAAGACCAACAAACTTCAACAAAAAAGGTTACAAATAAAACCTGAACTTGTAAAACTATTATTAGTGCACGAAAGTAAAACAAAAGAAAGTCACGATTCTAGAATGCCGATTACGATAAATAAATTGTAGAGAATTAAATTCAACATCATTTGGAACACTATAAATGATGTTGGGATTGATAAATTTACTGCGTGTACTCTTAAATTTATGCGATGTAAATCTTTATGTTAATAAAGTAAATGTGTTGTTCAGTTTATCCCTTGTACAATGATCTCGGAGTGTACAAGCTAAACAATGATAATTTCAACGGACCCACGTGTGTTCCGTGAATCGAAACGTTGCATGTTGGGCGTCGCGGACAACTATCCCTCCACTAATCTGCATATTAGACCTCCAAACGTTGTGTGCACGAGACCAAATCGTCAACACAAATTTCAACCTTATCCCCATAACATAAGGTCCACTTATTTTGACAAAGACATTAAGCAATTCCTTGGCTCGTGCTTTGTTCTGCATTTTAAAGCGCATATAAGTTAATATATTTTATAATAGTAGGTGGGTGCTTAAAAATATTGTATTCTCTTTTATTCACATACGAGCAATAAGGATGTCAGTGACATCTCATGAATTTTAGATAGCAATAAATTGCCTTGTCAGATTATTTTATGTTCAAAATATAAAAAAAAATGACGAGTCAATTCTATTAATTCTAATTTCGTGTTTGCAAATAAAAACCTACGCCTTCTTTTCACAGCAAAACTTTTCGTAGAAGGATAATAAAAACGGACAATATTTCTCGTTATATCGCGTGATGGATGGTCTAAGCAGCCAGGTAGACGTTATGATTATTAAAGTTTTTTCTATTAAAAAAAACTAACCCAAACATAAACACTTCTATTATTCGGAGTACAATGGCAGGCCAAAACTGGCGCGCCGAATTCCGATCGGTTACGCTAGTTTAACACAGTTAATCGTTATTTTTTACTTTATGTCCGTAGCCGTTATTAACAATTTCATCTCATTAATAAGCACTGGAGCGAAAGAGAATACATTTGAGGGCGGCGTACTCGTATTACACTCGATGGTAACGTACGCATTAATAATGTTTAATGTTTTATTCAGATCATATGCCGCCATTGCATCAGTACGATATAATGATTCTAATTGAAATGATGCACTTTATTGCCGCGGTGATTAACCTCGCCCGCCTTTGTCTAATTTCTATTTCTTAATCCATCTCATTGATGTGATTAAAGAGAATAATAATTTTCACGCTACGATTCACAAGTTTTCTGATTTATATTTTAACCATCTGACTATTAACAAATATTTGCTAAAATAATAATACCACCCCGTGTTCACGGACCGCAAAACCACTCAAATCCAATTCGCAGCATCGCTTCCTTTATAGCGTATAACAATGGATAACGCTAATTTATTTCGACATCGAGTATCGTCGGGCACAGACCCAATATAGAAAAATTAAGTAATTCATTCGGGTTGAAAGGGTAGAATGTTTGTATCTGACGTAGAAAAAATGGTGGACTATATAAGCAAGAGTCGGAATGGGCGCGCTTGGCTGGTCCCCACGGGCGGGCATCGCTCACTCTCCCGTCCAACGCATTCTTATTCTGATGTTTAGATAAACATTAATAAGTCCCTCCGGCACTCCCTATTCTATATGTATCTAAAATGGCGGTTGGCAAGTTAAATGATTTCCGGAAAACGAGTTATGCACTATACATTCGGAGTTGAACGATGTGAAAGAATGTTAAATTCATTATGCGTGTGTTTTGTTAAGATACACATCAAATTAGTGCGCATATGTATGGATAATGCGCTGTTTATGTTACTTAATGGTGATAAGGTAATTTATACACGTGGAAGGCCATCAATTGTATGGCGTCATCAAAATTCGAGTGGCGTTTAGAAATGAAAGAATCATAATGAGCGTTCCCAGGTAGGAGTCGGCGGGGCTCGGGAGTCGGCCGAGTGCTGAGCAAGCAGGGCGCCGAGATACACCAGCTAATGAAGATATGCAAGTACACTCGACCGTGTAAACAAGCGAACCCGGAGGCGCTTTTTCTGTTTGCTCCCGCGGGATTAGTAATTTAAAAGTCAATGCGGACACTCGAAAGGGTCAATCGCATCGCTCGGCCAGTGTATTGAAAACAGATACCCTTTTCTGTATTCCGGTGGTAGCCCATGAAAGTTATAAGGGCTGAGTTGTTGAACTATGTAATTGACTTGGTTCTGCGGTCGCAGGCTTTGTTCTCCGGAGGGCGGATAATCGAAAACGCCTCTGGTTAGCCCCGAATGATGGGAGAGAAACAATGCGAAGTTGATATGTGGATTCGCCAGACGGTCCCTTGTTTGATTTGCAAAGAGCTATTTGCTCGTCGAAGACTGCGGCTGGAGCAGGAAATTGGACCACGCCGCCGGTTTCGACTACGCTAACACTTGTCCAATTACTTCCTTTTTAACAGTTTAACTGTTAAATACGAACATTCGTTTGATTAAAAAGGGCAGCACTCGTTTCACTATAAACATATGTGACAGAGCAATTTCCGTGAGACACGAATAGTTGTCGGAAAACTAATACGTTACACGAAAATAAAAAGGAAAACAGAGAGAGATGAGACGACAGTTATAAAATAGACAAAAGCGTTTAGCTGAAGCACGAATACTGATCTATTTAGGTCCGCCATCATTTTTATTTTCTCGCACAAAACATGTCGGCTGTCGCTCCGCATTATACCGGAGCGCCACACGTAACATTCGACGATGTTTTATTTTGGGTAAATGTGGACGTTCCAATGATTGACTTATCCGGGAGTAACTTGAGAGGCTCTCGCGACGTGCGGCCAGGCGGCGCGCGGCGTGGCCGGCGCTCGCTGCCACCGGCACCGGCTCTACTGCCGTAACACTATACCGGCCCTCCGACGACAAACACAACTCAAACACTGACAGCTATCTTAAAGAGAAAAGTCGTTTAAACATTTCTGATACATATATCACAGATTTCATAATTTAGTCTGATGAAACTGGGCGTAAAATTTCCTAAACATATGTCTCCCAAAGCGCATTTCACTGACATATCTTGAAGATCTTGTCCATTTAATTTATTTTATGTGTTTTATGATATCATATTCTAGGCAAACATGATTTAATTCAAGTTGACTTTAATAGTTGAGAGCAAGTAAACAGAATAAATCTCCGACATGGTCCAGTCGGTCGTGTTGTGTCGCGTCGTCCGCAGCGACTAACACTAATCTATCTTAGTTTAGAGCGGACCGCCTCACACAAATACCTTTGTTTTACTTAGGGAAGGAAATATCGACGGTCTCATGTGATTTAAATGTCTTCTGTTTTAAGAGAAAGCTAATACGGATGTAGGTACCATCTGTGTGTTGTCTTTTTCAAATGGTCGGGAGTAGTAACTTGATACGAGACTGCACACAGGATGAGTGAGCGTGTAGCAAAATAAACTTATTGTATTGACTGAACAAAGAAAAGACTTAGAGGAATATGAATGTAATGACACGAATGCAGCGAGCGGGGCTTAGCGCGAAATGTAAAGAAAATAAAAACGTGGAATTCCTACCGAGTTTGCTGGCTTAACACATCACCATAATTCAATCGGGGCCCGTTCCTTTGCTACCAAAAAGAGCATCGAATTTATTACAAAGCTCTTTGGTTCGGGAACCCCTACCTATTATTTATGGCACTCGGTTGGTCTGTCACAAAAAACGGACGGGTGCTTCGAATATCTCAGCGGGCGACTGAGAAACGTAAGCTGCAATAACACGCACTTCCTACGGTCTGAAAGCACGGTTCCAGCGCACGGTTGCACATTTGTTATCAACGTTTATTGTATTATAAACCTTGTGTCAACGAAATATAAAACATATTTAAACAGTTTATTAGGTGGTGTTCGTGCTTGGGTATGCTTAAATAAATGATAATCCGGATTTATTGAAAGTAGGCAGCAGTGTAGGAGATATGTTTCAATGCGAGCCATGTGGTGGCAAATGTGGGAACCCCGCCAAGATGTTGTCCTACTAACGACTTTGTTACTTCATTGTTGTGTTGTTATAAATGTGTTTGTTTCAGAAATAACCTCTTTTATAAGCTTGTTTATTTTGTACGCCGTACTTTTTACCAGCTTCTGAACAGTGAATGTAATTGTATTTTGGTAGCCTTTTCAAGTTCGACACGTGTTTCCTGTGACAGATTTAATTTAGTTTGAATGTTCTTTTTTCAAGTGCACTTACTTATCTATTAAAAAATCCACGTGCAGTTTCTTATTGTCATTTTTTGTCGTAACACCTATTTAAAAAGCTCTTAAGTAGAACCGGATACGAATTTAAAAAACATTACCTTTCACAAACGCAGTAGCGTTTGAGATGTCAGCGAACCGCCTTCAGAATTAGGCAGAGATCCCTTCTTTACCGGCTGTTATAAGTCCTCTTTTGTCATTCGAGAACACTCGAACAGCAAAGCCATTTTGAACCGGCTCTAATTATACGAGATGTTCGTACGAAAGACGCGTAAAACCAACCCGTGATGTTTATTGTAAAGACAGATTGAACAAATAGAAGGCGTTGCCGCTCTACAGAGATCACTTTTAATCCCCGAAATGAGACAAATATCACGAACCGGGTCAACGGCTATCTTCTCACGTTTGTTGACGACTTAAAGTGTGATAATATTTATTAAACGGTTCACTCGAAACGACCGGCGACGATAAATAAACCCTATAAGACCATTACACGTCACGCAAGATTTACTATGTATGGTAATGACTGCTTTTTAACCGATGCCGCATTATTATGTTAAAAATTTCAGTCGCGATGTTATCGTTTGTTATTTTACTAGTAATTAGTATTTATTACCCAGCGGTTTCGAGCCTCTCATGTCGGTACGATCTCTTAGTGTGAAAGAGGTTTACTGTGAATTATGTAGTTACGGGACGGATGAGTTAAGCAATTAAAGCTGTTTTTATGTGAACTACGTCGTCTACTAGATGTGGCATGCGATAATCACACAATTTATGTTTTGAAGGTGTTGAAGATTGGTATCGTAATGTTCAAGTAACCAAAATCTAAACCAAAAGACATTCCCGTGACAGAAGACTCAACGTTATTAGTTTGAATATTTTGCATCTTAATAATACCTTCACGTTGGTCTCGGCCCACACAAATAGATAGCGTGTCCAGAAATTTGTACAGCAAGAAAAAAATCTGCTACCGTCTTGATTTTGCCCACCATCTGTTCCCGGAATGCGATCCAACGAAATTAATGCGATAGTTAACGCTTAAATAAACCGTCGCGACGGCGAACCTGCGCGCCTCGCGACCCTTCACTCCGAATAAATCATATGATAATTGAATCATATGCTGCGTGTCAAAAGTAATTAACAGACGCTGCGATACGCATCTCGGGCAACATGTGCTTTTTAATAACGTCGCCTCTCCGCTTCCTCTCGCACACGCGACTCACTCCAGATAACATCGCCATAGAATTTCTTTAATACTCACATGAAATTATTACTCCTCATTCATTGCGCGATGACTCCATATTAAGGTCATTGTGAGAGTAAATTGATCTGTGAGCCAACCGAGTGCGTGCCCCGCAATTATACAAATCTAATTGAACCGAGGAATTTTTCTGCCGACCCGATAGCCTAATGGCTAAAATGATTAATAGTTTTAAATATTGGTTAAGCTTACGACCAATTAAAATACGCGAATAAGATAAAAACTCTAGACAAAAGGTAATAAATTGCTGGCTTTTAATTTAAATACACACGTTCGACAGTTTGTTGTTCTATAAATCTTGAGAGGCAATTTGCCGGCTGATACTTAAATTCGTTCCATTAGCATCGTATCTCGTACTAAATTCGGCCGGCGGCAAAGATTGACAATGATTGGCCTAGCGCAGCCCCAAACGACCCGTGGGCTATAAAAATGTTTCGCAGCCGTACACCAATTACCTTAATGTAACTACCATCAAAACAACCTTTTTAGCGGATCGCTCCACTGTTTTTTTTTTCCCACGGAACGTTTGCTCCTAATGAAATTAAGAGAGTGTACGAAAAAGAACACGCAAATAACATCACTATGAGCGTTTTATTAAAATGAGAAAACTCGCGTATCGTTTTAGGAAAAGCTGTTTCGTCGAGTAGCAACGTCGCGGCGGCCCTTGCTAAGGATGAAATATTAGAGGTGTCGGGCCCCGCCCCGGCCTGTAATGAGACCCGCAGGAATACCAAGCAATATCTTAATACCCACCTTCGCCCGGGGTGACAAATACACGGCGTTTGCGTGGAAACTGTAAATAATTTATAACCGCCCCGTTTTACGATGTTTCTAACAAACGCGATGACAAGTCGAGGCCAGCGTGAAGACATTACTCAGAATAACACTAAGTGGAGTTATTGCTGACGATGTACTTACCTTCCTGATTCCCTGGCTCAGTATATTTGCTATCGTTGCCACAGAAGCACATCAAAGCAATTTTCGCATTAGACAAGTAATAATGCCGCCTAAACAAACTTACGCTCGAGTCGACAAATGTAAATATGATTTATGAAATAGAGTTGGAAGTTTATGAGATAGTTGTCACTATAGAGAACATCAAAGGTGTCGAAGGATGATGATGCTGTCTGACTTCAAAGAACAATAACCAAGGATATCGCGAGTCGAGACAGAAAATAAACACGTTTACGAGTCACTAGCATTAATTTATTTGTCGTAGAAACAATCGCACTACACCCTCACTTAAGAACGTCGCGACTGAAAGTTGAATATGAAAGAGCTCATAAAACGGTCGTAAACTCTATGAGGAGTGACGATCGTGCTTTTTGTGCGTTCGGGAGTAGGCACTTTGATTTGTGTGAAGCAGCTGGCAGCGTTAATAACTTAATTCGTCAGAGTCCACTAGACGGGAAGAGGGTTTTAAAAGATGAGTACATGTGCAGGCGCCGAGGAAGCAAGATGTTAATGTGCGGGAGCGTGGATGAAGTCGTGACGTCGACGGTCGCTTTGAAAGTGCGACTGTTGAACGATTTGTGTTTATCGGCGACTACTAGAGTTGAGAGCTCTTCTAATTGACTGCTAACCACGATAAACATTAATCAAGCCGTCGAAACGATCACGATGTTCGTCAACGATTGAGGCGCAAACTTTAAACATAGGTGTAAATCTTAATACCGTCTTTTATTTTTAGTGCTATGTGACGCTTTAATGGACATTTCGCTCTTAGTTTTAATGCGTGGTCTATCAAGAAATCTTAATAAACTTATAAAAATTCCGATGCTTTGCCTCATTACGGTGTGTATAAATTCCTAAGGTGCTCGACAGGTGCTCGAAGCGCCATTCCGATGAGAACTGTCATAATTATTTGTACACACTCGTGGGTAGGGCGACGAGATGCGCTTCGAAACACTACTTGAAGTTTAGATAGTCGCCTCCTCATAATAATTCATGTCCCGTCGTGTCGCTTCGATGGAAGCCACTTCACTGCTTGTTAAGTGTCACGGGGACTCACTTTTACATTATTTTTATAAGACTCCCTATGGTTCGACAGTTTCCAGGAAGCTATTTTTGTTATTATGTCTTTGTGCCAAACTGAACTTCTGTTTAACATGTTCATCTACCCGTATCGACGTTTTGAGTTCGTTATTGATATCGTGTGCCGAAGTGCTTATTTATGGAAAAAGGGTAATAACAGCTGCTGATATAGTAGCGGCATTTTTAGTAGGTACGTAAACATTGTAGTATGTTAGAAGCACGTTACTGCAGGAAACGTATATCCTCTCGATCCTTAGGCCTGTTTCGCGACCGTAAAATTGGTCGTTAGGGAACTCGAATGACAATACGAGAATCAAGTCGTCACTCGTAATTTGCAAAAACTCCTAACGTTCCGACAACGTCACTAACTGAACAAAATTCGTATCCCCGGTACAGGAAAGTGTCACCCGTTAACTTTAACGATCTTGTGTATTCCTTTGCTGTCTATAATTGGAGACACGGTTACAGTTTTAGCTCTGAAATCGATAAGTCGTGTTTGATTGCACGCCGGGGGAATATTCAACCAGTTTGCTATTTTGTACCACCATTGAATACACCGCAATATACTTAGGCAGCGATACATTGCGTTAATTAATGGAATTTGCATTGTGTGTAATCCCACGTAGTTTGGACGTCGCGTTCACAGCCAGGTGAGGACGATAATTATGTTCTGATAGGTGTACTAACTGCCTGCGCGCTAGTAATTAGATGTGTGATCTACTATGTACTATCATGAAATGTATATTCACTTTGAAGATGATACGTCCGCGTTATTCACACCAATTAAATATTTATTGAAGATTCTAATATCAGAAGGATAGGTAAGCTTAGTAAATGTTATTTAATGCTCTATATATATCCCGATTCAGGTATTTAATATTGTTTAAGATGGCAGTTACGTTAAGGTACAGGATTGGAAAAAGTTTGAAGTTGATGAAAATAGTTTCGTCCGTAAAACATTTTGTTTGGTTACTTTTTGTTACGAAACTTTGGGTTCGTAAAACTAATGAATAAATATACCTAACGGCGGTCGTAGTTTTAACGTAGCTTGTCAAAGCGGTGTCAGAAGTCGGAACTTACTTCCAGAAACCGTGTTTGAGGGTCAACGAATTGTAACTCCATTAAAAGTTTCCTTGTTTTCCAAGTAAACACTGCGCCACTCAAAGGAAGTCCTTAAAAATTAATGGAGACATCCTGATTACTCTAAAGATCCAAGGTATGACTTGTATTTATACTAGCGAGTCTATTTTTGTCGACATGAACATCTTTACGATTTAATCTTCCTTATAACTTTGCATTTCCTTTCAGTGGTAAAGTCGAATTCTTGTTTATATTTTCTTAATCCAACAGCACATAAATATCAAGCGGAGGGCGTGACAGCCACTAAAGAATTGGATAAAGAACCTGCATGCGGGTAATATTGTGACTGTCGCCGGCACAGCGCAGTTAATATCTGAATCCCACAAAGGAAATAAAGTCTCGATACGTAAAACGAACACGAGTTGAACAGAGTGCAGCGCGCGTCAGATTATAGGCATAAATTATTAGGCACTTTTGTTCGAGTCAAAGAGCTACTCGCGACTCATTCAATTACGGATCAACCGTACAAGGAGTGCCGAGTCTTTTTCAGATGTTTGTGTAAGGGATTAGTCGGGATATCTGTGCCGGTATCTCCGTGAGATAAGTACGAATATACGTCAACGTCGGACGGCTAAGCCGATTATTTTAAATGTATTCACTTCCTTAATGGACGTCGTTTTTCACGTCGCGCACCGCGAGCCCTCTCTCTGACTTACTGAAGATTTTCGGTTATGATCCGGTCATTGACTGTTGGATATTTATCCGACATTTCGATGGGTCCTATGTATAAGGGCCAAACTAACAATTTGGTAATTTTAACTTTTTTTATGGAAAACGCAAGTTATAAGTATGGTTCGTAATGTGAGCTAAAAAAATCTACAATTAAGGCATGGAAATAGTATTTTTTGCTGTAATAGAAAGGCCTATGTAGCGTGATTTTAAACGTAAAACGGCCAATATGTCAATTTGGCCGTTATACACTTGAATCCCAAAACATTTTTAGTTAGCACACGACGCGTATAAGGGCCTACAGGCAAATATTTATACGATTCTATTAATTTATATATTTTATTAATCTTTCGTAATAAATTCATTAAAAATTTAACAATGTTTATAACTAATTTATATCCAAAATATCTAGGCATTCTAATATATGTGTCACATTGAGACTTATACGTAGTTTGGCGTAGAATCAAAATTCTGACCGAAACTCACGTAAAAGGGTCAAAATTGAGTAAAATTAAAACTTAAGCGTAAAAAAAAATAATCTCTTTGTTTTACATAAAGAGAATAGCTTGCAAAGTAAGCCTGCAAAGTTTCATTAAACTTGGTTTTACCATCTTTAAGTTATACCATATTGATACTTTGTGGGCCCCTCCTGTAAAGTTGTGATTTTGCAGTCTGGCCCTTATACATAGGACCCATCGATTTATTAAATCGTTGGAATAGGGAGCAAGGGCAAGTGGATGATTATGTGAACTTCGTTAATTGACATCTCTTTGACTCTCCTTTTTATTTTCATATTGAAATGAAATATGAGTTTTAAAGTATTTTATAGAAATAATTTTATTAATGCGTAGATCGGTTTATAGCTTGTGTAGCATATACCTACATAACCTGAATTCGGCATGCGCCTGACAAATTTGGTATAAGACCACACACGAGTCTATAACATCGAATGCCATCACGATCGTGGGCATTTATAAGAAGCTGCGTAGGTTATTGAAATGGACCAAAAAATAAAGTAATAACAGGATCACGGGCGGCCCACCTGGGCGGGCATTGACAAATGCTGCTGTTAGCTCGCGCTCCCCCGGCGCCCGCTCACAGGCCCAAATAATATACATATCATTATTTCGCCTCGTGCCCTCATAAATATAACTTACAAATTCACCCATCCAGTACCGAGCTACGCCAGCGGCAATTTTTCAAGGAAATATCGCGCGAGACCCGCCAACCGCCCGGGAATAGGCGACAACATGCAATGATGCATTGTTTTATTTGTGTACCAGGGCTGCTACTCCACTAAATTGCAACTCAATATCTGCCATCCATACCCCAAGTCCACGTTATACATTTTAAACTTGTATTTAGTGTAGTTCATTAGTAAATCTCTATCAAAATTTCACCGCTAAGCTGTCAAATAGTTTGCGATAGTAAATCAAATTTGTTCAACAAACCAAATCATTTTGAATTATACAAAATGTGTTTAAGTTTATTTCACACAAACAGCTATTAATCCAATAACGGTCGGCAATCATAGATATTTATTTAAGCACAAACTCACCACAATACAGGGTGTTGTACAGCAGGTGGGATCTAATTAATTAGTAGGTGGCTCCCCCTAGTCACGAGGGTCGAAATTAAATGTATATTTTGCATTTTTTCACCCGCCGTGAACGCCGCATGCCGTCAGTGACGCGATGTAATTAATAATACAATTTACTGGTACAGTAATGGTGGGCACATATTTATTTGTGCAACATTTTAATGTTTTTTATGGAAAAAGAGGGTGTTTCAGTTTACTTAGGGTTTTAAGCTATTAATTTTATGGAAGGTTTTTATGTTATTTACGCTTAAAATAAAGAAAACTTTTTCCGATATTATTTATGGACAGTATTTCATTTGTTCCCCTTTTTATATATGATCTGATTACTAAACCACTCGTTGACGTGTGTCAATCTGAATGATCAACAATCTCAACACATCCTGCAGACACTCATAAAATAAATTGTATCCAGCCGCAGTACACACGAATGGAAAGTAAAAATAACTTGTGCACTCGCCGGTACGCCACCCCATCGCATGTGCTCCGTATAGGGGAGTATAACACTTGTCTACATAACGTTACCGCGTTATTACAAGTCATCGCGGCCATGTCAACCGCTTCAGGTGATATGCACTGATAAACGTCTACATACATTGTATGGAATTTTCTCTGGCTCCCTTTTTATGACCGCATTAGGATGATAAAAATGTAGTGTAATCTTGTTCAGTTGAAACGGCAGATTATGTACTCTAATCACAAGCAAAAGGCGCGCGACTGTTGGTCAAGTGACGTCATTTCTTATGAGAATGAAAAACGTGTTGGAAACTAATTCAAAAAGTCCATTAAAATCAGAATATTGTCTTAACTTTAAAGATTTATCACGCAGTTAATTAAGCCGTCTGAAAACAGCTGTCAATTTAATAATAATAGTAACAACTAGTTATTTATTCCATAATATATTTTCGGTAAACAAACATTTAATCATTCACTAAAAACCTTTGTCCATTCCAACTGCCTCAGGGTTGTTCTAACTAGAAAACACTGCAAGCCGTTTCGAAATTGACAAATGGAGCATAAACAATGACAATAAATAGCTGTTATGTATTATAATAATAAAGTGCATTAATAACTGTTCTGTATGAACGAATAACCAACGAAATTATAAATTGTTTGTAGTTAGCCGTCAGATTGTAGTGTAATAAAATTAAATGGTAGCGAATATGTCTAGCCTGATCATTTGTGATTGTTTTAAAGCTAGCATTTTGTTGGTTTGTTCATGTTTATCTAGTCGAATTTGACGGGAAAGTGACGTCATAAGATAGCGAGAAATGTTTAGTGTTCATTTAAATAGTTCATGGACGTTCTTGGAAATAGTTGGAAGTTATTATGAAGAAATAGTGCTCTTAGACACAGACCTTTGGTATATTAGGCAAAGAGTTTTACCCACTGGACGTTGTTAGGAGGAAGGACATCGTCTTATGCTGATATTTCATATGTCGAGTATACGAGTCATAATAGATCAAAAATTATTCATCTAAGTAGAATATTTTTTATAAACACAGCAGCTAACCGAAAAGGATAGATAAGAAAATTATCAGTCTTAAAAATCTTAAAAAACAATTTGCTGTTATTCTAAAAACTTGTTTTGCGTGGTCCTTGGAATTTATTTATTTATTTTCTGAGTAAATATTATGATCCTTTGTTATGATACCAGTATAAATTTGAATAAACATGAAGCCTGAACTATTTGGTTCTTTCAACAAGTTGAAACAAGAGACACTCATTCTAAATTTAAAGACAACACGCGATAGTACTTGTAAGGAGAACAGGTGTTTATATCAGTTGAAACTGAAGAAACTATAAACATTAGCTAATTAACAATAAATTCAAAAGACATTCTTAAAAAAAAATCTATCGTCTTTTCCACCTGTCAAATAGTTTGAACAAGTTTTATGGAACAACGCAATCAAACTACATCTCCGCAGCTGCCTGTATAATCTCCAGTCTGTACAGGTTTTAAAAATAGTTGGCCAACGTTTATGGTCAATCCAGGTGCATAATTGCGGCAGACTAGTGTTAATAAGATAAGGCTTCGTAGAACGAACTAGCTTTATGGCTACTAAGAAGGTTTGACGCTTTTATTTTTAAAGTATTGCGCGGTGAGTCACTGCGAATTTATTAGTGGCCAGTTTTATCTTAATTACTAGATCATAATATGGTTATTGCACTGGTGCTGTTAAACTTATATTGGTACTCTTTTATTAGTGCTTATTTAAGTCGTTGGACTCGTATGTAGAAGGGGTTGATTCGTATCGCACTTTTAATTAAGCTGTTACTTTTTTGTTTATAGTCGGCACTGTTTTACTCAGTCTTAAAATGAAGTACGAGTATATGTGAAAACATTTTAGCTTCCAGGAATTAATAATATCGAGTATTTATAAATGAATATGAAGATCTAAACGGTATGTTGGTGTTATCTGTCATGTAAGTTACCTATGTACAAATAAAGTTTTACTCAAACATTGAACCAAAAATATCACAAAAAAACTTAGGAAGTACCTTCGCCTACCAAACGTACACAGAGACTCACTTCTAACTAATATTCCAAATATAGGAACCAATAGACATTTATAACAGCATTATTTTCGACGTTTAAACCAGGCGTTACAAACTGCCTGTACCAACGATACAATCAATGAAAAACTACCTGTTCTACATAGAAAAGTATGCAGGGATTCGACCACAAAAGCTGTATACAATGCTTGTGAATAAATAAACTGCCCACACGAACTTAACGGCCTCCTACGCTATACAAAACACTTAATATAGCCTTTTGGATAAGTCTATAAAAATATAGCCCTATAAATGTTTAGTTGGGAGCGTATAATACTGATAACTGAAGACGCTGTTTGCGGTGTACTTAGATTTTAAAGCTTTGGAGTAAGCATTGTATGAGTTTCATAACAGTGTCCGTTGGTCATTCTGATACGATACGAATTCGAAATGCGTTCGAAAGAAAATCGGCTCCAGTAAGAATATAGTTATTGTTAGATTGGTCTAATAAGATGTCCGTGTCTTATTTGTTAAAATCTGTTTGGAAGTCTTTTTTTTTATTAGTCTACTGTTGATCCCACTGCTGGGCAAAGGCCTCCCCTGTCTTCTTCCAAACCTCTCTGTTTTTGGAAGTCTTACCTATTTTTAATAAGCTTGGAATGTTTAAAAGAAGCCTCGGTTCATTTTGTAATTCTATTAAATAAACCTCTTAAACACGCCAACAACTTAACTTTCAGCTATAAATAATTTACAAAAGTTGAGAATTAACCGAAAATAAATCTTAAGTTCAAAGCCTCAAAAAGTGAACCATAATTAAACTTCTAACATTACATGAAAAAGCTTAATCAGAAACATAATTAATAAATTCATCCGGCACGATGTCAGTAACATCGACATAGTTTCGAGTCGAGTCGCGAATCTTAAAAGCGCTGTAAAATTTAAAGAGTTTGAAAAGAAAATTAAGGGTAGCGAGCACGGGGTTTTGAAAGCGCTTGAAAGCGCTGCCGAAGTCGCATCATGTAACTTTGTTAGGCACGGTGAGTTACCTCGTTAACGCGACGAAAACATCACCGAAGTAACATTCAAATTAATCTACAGTTTTTTGTTTTTTTGCTGAATGGATTTCTGTGCTAATAAGGATTGTTAGCGCGCTCAATGCTCGTTGCGGCGACTCCCTGTTTAGCCCAAACTTTATTAATGTGAATAACATTGTTTGCTGTTTTTAAAACTCGTTACCGTTTTAATGAAGTTAACCAAAATGTAAAAGTGTTGTTTTGGATATAACATGTTAATACTTCGTGGTGATAAATTCCGTGCTGTGTGGGAACTTTGTTTTATAGTGTGCTAAAGGCTGTCGGTGCGTTTGATGTGAAACGTTACGCGCGTATAAACTCGCGTATTTGAATGAAACGTATTTGCTTTCATGTCGTGATCTACGAGTTTAAAGGCTGAACTCGCTGAATGCTAAAATCCTATTGAGAAAGAAACGTAATATACACACACTTATGTATAGTAGATATAATTATGTTTGTATTTTATATAACTGGCAGGTGATACATCCCTAAATCGAAGCAAAATCCCCAATAAATTATAATGATATTTCAATTTAAGTCCGTCTATCAGTCAAAGTAACCCCGCCGTGCGATTCATAGCGCTGTTATTGGGTAATAAAGACATAAAGGCCCGTAGCTGGTCCCCCAAACAAGGTGTGCTTATCTCA
Source organism: Autographa gamma (assembly GCA_905146925.1). Classification (NCBI taxonomy): domain Eukaryota; kingdom Metazoa; phylum Arthropoda; class Insecta; order Lepidoptera; family Noctuidae; genus Autographa; species Autographa gamma. Next base: position 4,923,871 of record LR989850.1, read on the forward strand.
CTATCGATTGGAGCAGCTGTAACGGGCGGGACATAACCCTGACTCTATTAACTGCATCAGTACGGGTGGTCTCCAAAACTGACGGCTATTTCGAACAAACAAAACTTTTTCATAAAATATACTTATTACTATATTTTGACGACCTCCGTGGTCGAGTGGCCGGTCGTGGTTGAGGTCCCGGGTTCGATCCCTGGACGGGTCAATGTAGAAAGTCACTTTCTACACTGTCTTGGGTCTCGGTGCTTGTGGTACCTTCGTTGTTTTTGAATTCTATAGTACAAGTGCTTAATAGCTATTTACTTTGGGTTCAGAGCAATGTATGTGATGTTGTCCGGATTATCATTTCATTTATTATATACCCACTTTATTATAAATCCATTAGAATGTGAAATAAACAAGAAGTGTCTCTATCTAGTAAACTTCACGCTTGTAATAATAAACGACAAAATAACATAATTTATGCATCTACAACTTTGCTACAACGCTCTGCATAACAATGGCTTTGAAAGTCAACTGGGAAATGTATCCGAACGTCTGAGAGAAATTGAAACGTTCACTTTTTGGTTTTGGATATTTCTTTTATTTAAATATATTGGGAATGCTGACGTTATTGATATGATAACTTACGTAACTTATATTTTATTCAGATATTCGATCATTATGTATTGTATACACGTAATAAGGTACACGCTGGGTTGTTATATAGCTACAAAAATATACATTTACGCTGATAAAAGTTAACAAGTTGTATATAAAGAAGGGCTATTACGAAATAAAAATTGACTAATGTGTTTCTATTGCAAAATTGAGTAACTAAAAAAATATAGTTGATGATCTAGCGGTGCTTCATTAATTACGTTGCATTTGATTGATTAACATCTACAGTAAGTACAGTAAGTTAGTTTTTATGTATAATCGTTGAACTAGAACTCCAGTCAGTTTTTCTTCAGATAAATTCGCACCATTTCTCTTATATATCTCTTCTTCTATCCTACAAACGTAGTGTTTCTTCTCCGATGGAATTACAGCATTAATCAGCTGAAATGAACCTTTTAGCGAAATGTCAAAAGGTTTACGAAGATCTCCTAACGAGGCGTGGTTAGTGGAAACAAAAGAATGTTCTGTCTGCACGGACATCGAGACGCGAGGAAATGAAATAGCTGCAGTAAGCGCTTTATATAAAATCAAAGGTCAACGTGATAAACTACTTGGTCAATGCTCGTCCTGTGTATTTAAAATTGAGTTTAATGGACCGCAAAATAAAAAAAAATAGACTTAAATGTCTTAAGGTTTTTTTGGTAAAATATTTAATATCAGTAACCCGATACGTTGAGTACGCACATCTGTGAAGATTGATGCATGAAGCAGTGAGTCGGACCGATAGCCGACAACCGGCTTTCTCCAAGATAAGCGGCTGCGCTCTTTGTCTGACCACATTAATTTAAAGCTATGATATAAACCCGTTTCGAATTGTTAAATAGATTGTGCTCACCGTGTTATCGTAAAGCTTTTTCTTGTCCGATCTAACAGCGCTTCACCGCTGTAAGTAACAAATGTAAAGATGTAAAAGCATTTGTTGAGCGCCTCAAGCGAATAAACAGAAAGATAGCTCAAAACGGAATCTAAATTTCCTGTTAGAATTGACCGAATGTGAACTCGATTCAAATTCCGGCGGGGCGCGGGATGTAGCGTTCAGGTGTAGCGTGGCGCCGGGCCGGGTCCGACGCCGGGCGCGAGCGGTCAGGCGGCCGCCGGGGCCGGGCCGGGCGTCCGGCTGCCCGCCGTCCAAGCACACATTTCCGCTTGATTAGAGGACGTGCGAGTCGCCGAGGACACCTGCGCCATCTGTGTGCCGACTTTTCGGTGCGCTTTGTTTTGGAATTCCGAACGCTACCCCGACGAAGTTTTATCGCTGAGGACCGGCGATGCGGGCACCGTTTGACTTTTGCCCGACAGAAACGAAATTTCACTGCGATGTATTTCGTTTTATTTCATCAGCGATTTCCTCTTTAAATTCGTACTACGTGATCCTATTTACGTGATGTTTTTGTGAGGTCTTGTTCACAACAAAATAATTTTTGAGAGTAAATAAGGTCTTAGGACGTTTTATTTGACCTCCTCCATCATATTCACGGAAGATGGGAATAAAAACGTATTATAGAGTTGTATAAAAGATATTGCTTGTTTATGAAGGCCTGCTTTTATGGGGCCCCAAGGGAGGGACTTCTTTATCGATGTTTTATAATGTAACGGTTATCCGAAGAGATAATAAAGTTAGTAGGTTAAGTACATTACAGATGTAAATGATCGCTTTTATTCATAACATTTTTTCTCTTTTGTTTCAGGATTACCCGTGTTTACATTGATCTCATGACCCTAAGGATCGCAAAGTTATAACATCAAGCTGCCCTGCCCGCTATTAGGTAAGCATATAATTATGTACAACAAACCTTCCTAGCGAGATCCTACATTCGTTTACATACATTTACAAAGAACAACATTGTTCATTACACTTATTTTCTTTCTTCAAAAATAAAATACACACAATTGATGGAAGCTAATGCCTCTGTATAAATACAAACAAGAAAATATTGAATTTTACGACAGTAACAGCGGAAAACAAATTCACAAAGTAAATCTCATTGTTAGCGAACTTTTTCAATGTACAACAAAAAATGATTATTTATGCAAGAAATCTTTCCGTCTGCGTCAACGTGGAAAGTGGGGAAGACAAAACGAGAAACAATTTCACCGTTTACCCAACTCCTTGTGAAAGGCATCAATCCGCCATCAAATTGCACAGAAAGGGGTAATTTGTATCTTTTTTTCAATAAAGCAGCACCTGCGCCCTGGCCATTTGTGTTCCCTAAGCTTAAAGCATTGTAAATGTTACGCCATTTGTAGCCGAGTTGAAAAACTGTTTAGCTTCTCCGTCGCAACAGTTTGTCGTATAGTGAAGAGTTGGCCTTATTTGTTCAGTTGTTTTTTTCTTGTTAGCTACATGTGTCGCTTGCGCTCATGTCTAATAAATAGCTTTGAACGGGGTAATTGCTGGAAAAAGGTTGGGTTCGATGTTAGCGTATCCGTAATTTTATGAGTAAAAGTCATTGGAGTATATAAGTATCGATATATTATTATAGTAAACACATTTTATACTGTAAGTAGGTATGTATAATATATAAAATCTTTTCATTTCTTTGGTTACTCTGTAAGAGTCTTCATACAATTCGAGACAAATAAAACAAAAACTAAGCGTCGCTGTCAAAAAATTAAAAGCCGTCATTATCGTAGCTTACAGTCACAATAGAACGCATCAATAACGACGATAAACTAGTCAATTGAACTTAATAAATTACTATTACTAAAATAACTATTATTAAGATATATATTTTCCTTTTATTTGTTCATTGGGCATTCAAAGCGTTCCGTACACTGCCTTTCAAAATATATGACCAATCATTTTTCAACGACACTCCCTTTAGACAGATTTAAAGCGTTGTTTGAATGAAGCGTATGTCCAATGTGTCAATCACACGTATAACCCCTAGTGTACAATAGCGGATGACGTCACAGACAGGGTTCCGTCTAAAATTATCAGATATTCTAGTGGGAAATAGGGGAAGCTACTTGGTACTTCATTAATGGTATTCAATGAAGTGATGTATATCAGTAAGGAGTTAAAGTTTAAAGCGTTTTAATCCTTAACTGCTGCTGTATAAAGTCTAAAACCGATAAAAACCTTTAAAATATTCACCACATTATCACGATAATCTCGCAAATAGGAAGCTTAACAATAAACTCACAATTACCGTACTTAAAAATTCTTACCATAATGGCATAAACGCTAGGGTTGAAACGCGGAAGCCGCGCTCCCATCCCGTATCATTACCATACAAATTTTAGTTCAGCTCTATTACTTAGCAATTTCCCTGATTAAGGGTGTATTCGCATTGGCAATAGCGACGGACCGGCAAATAGGGCATCGTGTCCCTCCACAACTCAACTATGAATATTTATGCACACACCAATGACATTTTGGATGAGGTATGTTCGCAGAAATTGATCTTGTTTTGTGACCAAAGGGTTTCTTGGTAATGATGATATATGTTTCATTTGTAATGATAATTATGTTAACTGGTTGTGAGAAACAATTTTGTTGGTACTTAGAACCACGTATTTACCTAAATTATCTGGATTGAGCAAGCGTGGGCATCGTTGCTCGTTTATTCACTGTATTAGAATAATTACAGTCAGATTATAATTGAAGCACCTAAAACCAAACGAATTGAAAACTCAAGTGAATCTTTAGACTCTCGATAAATAACAGAACACTGAATCGATTTTGATGAAAATAACGGTAATCACAAGAAAAGTAAAATATCACCTAACAAAAATACACAAAGACTTACCGTAGAATTGAGAACCTATCTTGTAAAGTCGGTTAAAAATATTCGCATGATTTTCAAGGTACTGTACACAAAATATGCACACAAGCCAAGCCGATTATTCTACAAGTTTACCAACTTGAACGGGGCTTGCCTACCCTTGACTGCGGAAATTAAACGGGCCCTCGCCTCGGGAAATGTAATTAGTTTATTATATCGTGAAGTAATGTGTTAAGGTAATTTAATTTCAATTATTTTTATGGCATGTATGAGCATATCATAACTAGGTGGTGTTCAGGAAATAGTTAACTATTTAAAATAAAATGCAGACAATACATTCATATTACAATATCTCTCTTAATACGAAATAGATTCATGTCAACAAAATTCAAATATTTACTCTTTATTACTACAGAAAACGGCTATTTTGTTAGGAAATAACGTGGATTAAGTCAAAAGCGACCGAAAAGGCATTGTTAAAGAAATGACTAAGCAACTAAGCAAGTAAGCGTGTGAAGAAAGTACACAAAAAGTTTCTATGTCCTTATTAAAACGATGAACAAGAATCTTGTCTTCCATTTTATTTACTCAACTTTATTTTCCTTTGATGACGTAGCACTGTTTAATTAAACTTAAGTAGGTCAAGGTATGTAGGACTGTAGGTACCCCGAAGCTCTTTGCATAAATAATACCATGATCTGAATCCTTTTGTTGCTTTCCTGTTGTTTCACTTTTATTAGTAGCTCGAAACATTTACTCTAATCGTTACCATTTTACCCCGAATTATAAGTTAAACAAATGAAAATTTTAATTATACATTTGTGCTTAAATTTTAAATTGTTTTTGTTATTTATTGACAAATCGAACGGGCAAATTTAATTAAAGCCGCTTAAAATAAAACATTAAGAACTTTCCAAAGTAATTGTAACTTTAAAACAAAACTTAATCTCGGGTTACATTGAACTTGTAAAGGTTATTGTATCTCAAAGCGGCAAATTAACTATCTCCGATTTCTCGCAATTTACAGACCTATAGTAACAAAGGTTAATAGCAGTTACCTATTTCGAATCAGAGCTTCGTGATAAAATTTTATGGTTCGATTCGACTATAGTTTGTTGTAATAGCTTTAACATTTACTTCGTCGAGTGTGATACCTGATTCGATAGTGTTACCTTTACTATGTAGATTTCTGGAGTCGCTCCGTCGTTCAACGTGATCTCTAGATAGGTCGATGCGGGCTCAAATTGAGGCTTCGACGGCCGGTCGGACATTATGTTCTTGCATCGACATGCTTTTGTCAGGCCGATTCAAAGGTGGCTGAACGTAAGTGGGTCAGCAGGGATTTGCGTTCGGTGTATTCAGTTATACGTGCCTCTCAGCCATTGTAGCCTCTTTCTTGTTACACCGTTTAGCCTTGCGAGAGCTATTTCAGCACGTGCATTGTTAGCATTTATAGACTATCTAGCTTGGCTTAAGGAACAACATTGTATTGTTATGCTCATAACAGAGGTTTTTCTAGTTTCCTTTTTGAAGAAATAGTCAAATTTATTTTGCAACCCAGTTTTTTCTTTTCCGACCAAAATATTCCCATATTTTTCATCAAACACTGTCAGTTTGCTCAACAAAACGTTCACGAGGATAGAGTTTATCATTGTTATACGAAAACACAATGTGACTCCAATGTTTGGGAGCGTTGGAAACGATTGTTTTACGTATATCCGATTGGTCAGGGTTGGTAGCCATAAAAAGCGGTCATGAAAAATCAAAAGTGGCCGCGGTGCCCGTCGTAAAGTATTTTCGGGGCTTCAAACCTTCATGTTTTAGAAATGGGCCGTCAAAACAAATGGCGGGTGAAAAATACAAGGGAATATAAACAAAGGCTTGTTTGGTCGTAGGTTGTTCGGCGTGGGGTGGCAAGCGCCTCATTTCGACAGGCGGATAAGTGCGGCCGTAATCTGTGCCGGAGCTCGTGTAAATGCAAATTGTCCCATAAAGCCATCGCCTGCCCCGTCCCGCCCCGCCTCTCGCTCTTAATGAAGAGGAGCATCTCGGACGGAAGCCCACGTTCGTCATCTCCACAGCGGTTTACGTGGCCTGTAGATACATGACGAAATTAGATTCGCCCCTAAATTGGTTTGCATACATGTTACAATTAGGAACGAGGGCCTAGTCTAATAGGTTTTTGAGTTTGTTTTTCCGTTGATGGTGTACGAAGTGGTGATATTATTTTTAATGTGCTTATCAAAAGTGTAGCTATACAAAATAGCTCTTTGTTATTATTACTCCCAAATATTAAAGTAAAATTTTAGCACGTCAAAAATGAAGAGATAAACATTATACTAATTAAAATATTCCTCAAAAATACGTTACCCAAATAAACAAGACTAGAGAAAACGAGAATAATTTGTACAAAAACCCAAATGAATAAACTTTGATTAAGCTCATCAACAGCCGAAAACAAGGCTTTTTCTATGGCAATGATAACATAAAGTTTATTGTAGTTTCTATTGTAGTTTCAGGCCGTAGTAAAGTAAAAGTGGGTTATTTATCCCGAGTTGTTCAGAATTTTTGGGTCACTGTCTTGCAAGGGGTACTAAGGGGTATTCCATAGTAAAGTCTTATTCTGGAGTGGTTTGCTATATAAAACATCAGTCGTGCATTTGTTGTTTATCATGTAATTTCTTATTATCTCTTTAACCCTTTTGTTTCCACTTTCTTTAGCTTTTACTTACTTGAGTAAACTCTTTGGTAAATCAAAGTTCTTCTTACCAAGAAAACTGTCAAATTGAGAAGATTTATTTTTAAAGATTTATTTTTAAATGGCAATAAAATATGTTGCACATTTTTTTTTAATCCCCGTGCTTATTTATGAATATAAGTATACAAATACATGCTTTGCCTAGTAAACATAGTAGTCAACCAACCAAAATCCCCGTTCTTAAATTCCCAATTGTCCCCTCCACATAAATTTATTATCTAGTTAAATCTAAGTCTGTCGAAGACAACCGTCCAATTTACTAAACTAAATGAACACCATACTGTTATTGAACCGAGTGTCTATAATCAGACTTACTGACTTACTGGCTCTCGGCCTATTACCAACCATTATACTAACGATTACGATTATTTTAATTACTCTGATTGGATTCGATAACGAACGATGGAAATCGGTTATGCCTTCGTATTATTGTTTTAGTTTGTATGTGTTTGTGTTATTATGAATGTATGATGTAAAACTGTTTCAGTTGTCTTGTCTTCGTCGCGTATTTGTTGGATAGATAGAGCATGTTAAGGAGGCGTTCTTTAGTTTTGTAAAATCCAATTATATTTAAATATTAATTTTAAACATTTGACACGATTACGTTATTGAATTGTTGACTTTTTAGTTAATTATCAGCACATTTATTATTTTAAATCACCAAGAAATTCAAGTAACAAAAAAAGACAATTGAAATTGTCCAGATTCAAACTTAAATACACTATTATTATCGTGCGGTTTGAGTACTGATTGACCCATAATATTCAACAAAAGCGCATCAACCGATTCCAATCAACAAACAGCTGAAAGCTCCTCAAATTAATTCGTAACTACCGCTAACCCATGAATGTCTATTGTGATTATCAATAAACGTTTCAACGTAGTCAGTCACTGAACTGAGCGTCGCCTTAAGTAGTAGTGGGTGAAACAATACGGACTGCCGAGGTCCCGTGTTGAATTACAAATACGGAGCCTTCGTGAATTCGAATAGGGATGACTGAAGGAATGTGTTTTATGTTATATACAGTTTAGATGATGCTTATTAAGGAAGTGATGTATTCATAGCACGTGAACACTGTAAATTTTCATATAAATACTCGTAAGTTTAGATTGAGATATGAGTTTGTGGAGGGGGAGAGCTAAGAAAAAAATCTAGCGTAAGAAGAATTTGACTGTCACTATTGCACCTACTTACTACTTTTCACGAAATATAGATTTTTAATAATTCAGTTATAATTTATTTATTTTATTTATTCATTTAGTGTTGTCCGACATAACTATAATGCTAATTCCACTGTCTCTTGGACTAATAACTAACTGTCAATCGTATGCAAGAACTACTCTGGAGATTACCTCACAGCCTGTCTATATCCTATGCCTAGATCATAACATGACCCACATGCTTTGATCCCCTTTAATTAGGTCATAGCAGTCACAACGATTCTCACATTCATATTTATATCTCGACCAGGTAGTTAAGAACTAAAAACTTTTTAAAATAACAATTCGCAATGGCCATCACTAGAGCACATAATAATAAATAGCGAGTCATAATTGAACGCAATTTACCGATTAAATATCGGTTATCGAATACATTTTTGTTTTCACTTCACGCCAATTCGAATGAGAACCTTTTTTATCGATTATAAAGAATTTGTAATAGTTTTTACTGCTCGTAATATATAGGATCAAATCACAGAGAACGTGTCGAATTGTGTAATTGTTGTATTGGTTCACTAGAAAAATAATTATGGAAGTTTTGAAGACGTTATATTCGTGGGCAGTGGAGCGGGACTATGAGAACTTTTTGAATTTCGTTAATCTTCATTTGATACCGAACGGAACTTGGTCGTGGTTTTGTTACCACAAGATTGGGTTAGTTTACTGTTTTTGGATATTTTATTTAGGTGACAATGTTTGGAGTTTGTTCGTTAGAGATTCTGTTTGTTATAAATTATGTAGTAAGTTGAGTTGTTGAGTTCCGAGTTCAGCTGTCCTTTGTAAATATTTTATTTTGTTACCGTTAGATATTGTTGCCTTTTTCGTGGACAGTTAATTGGATATGGTATACGGAAATGAAGTAAGAAATAAAACTGTTTATGAGCTACGTGTTTATTGTTTAGGTGCTTAAACAACTAAAGGTTTATAAACAATTAGTACATAATAAAGTTTAATACTATTTTATTAGTCGTTAATGCCTGCAACGGAAGTGAAATCTTTTGCTTTATTTTTTCTTTTACCCAGAAAAGGAATTTCTTTAGTAAAACACAAGTTGTTGAAAGAAATTTCCCTCGATTCATTTCCTGCACTAAAGTTTTTAATTAAGGGTATTTAAACATGTTTAGCTTGGAACACTTCGATTTTTAAAATGACTCCAATCACTTTTATAGTCAGTACTTTGAAAATTAATTAGTTTACCGAGTCTTTCATATTTTCTATTCAATTAAAACTTGCTAAACTTTGTATGAAAAGTTGTCATTTTGAACTAAAAGTAGAGCGTTAAGCGTCCCGTTTAGAGCTGGTTGTTTATAACTTTTTTACGTTCTTTATTTTCGGTGGTATCTTCACACGGACCGAAAAACCGCGGTTTCACGGTCCATAAGCCGACGTCAATCTACATTTTTAAGTACGCGAGTCGGCCACAGCGATATTGGATACACGACCGTGTCATATAACATAGTATAGCCCCCTAGTAACGGCCAGGCCGCCATCGCGCCACTGAGGTAGGCCATATTTCGTGGGAGACCGTATAGAATCGCCTATATGCATGTTGTATGACGTTTAATATCGTATCATGGGAACCAAGTTTCGATTTCACACGTGAACCCACACCGGTCGTTTTGTAAAGTTTTACTGCAGATAGTCACGTAACCTTGTTAGGCGACAACAGTAAACTTTGAATTATCTCAATATAAACATAATAAAGTTTGTTTATTAATATTATGTTCAAAGATCGCGAGGTGACGCTTAGTTTACTGCTCAAAAAAGTCTGATATCTTTATCTGATCATTAGTGTCTTATAGCTGTTATAACCTTACATTAATAATCTCTTTAAAATATTCATTTCATATTCAAATGCAAGTAATATTCAGCTCTATTATACTAAAATGATACGAAAGCTTCTAAATATCGTTCTGGGAATTCTTTTTGAGAACGTCCGAAATGCTTGTGGTGCAGTTAAATTTATTTTTTGTTGTGTCGTTTGAATAAAAAGCTTGGTAAACGATTTAATCTGTCTACAGATTTCTAAGAAATCATAAGCGATTCGACGTAAAGTTTAAAATTTTAGTATGTCGTTACGATTTTGTTAAATGGGTTGTAATTTTAATTGCTACTGTTACAACTTTATGTTTTTTTAACTTTTGAACTTGTGTTCTAACTCTCTACACTTGGTACTAATTTTAAAGAGTAAGATAATAATTATATTCTACGTTAAAATTCCGACAACTTTTTCATTCAAATTCCAATAAATAATCATGAAGCTCCCACAACAATTTAGCTCAAAATATTTAGCAATTAGGTCAACTACGAAAACAAAACAAGCTACATTTTCATAGACATTTCTCAATAAACTGTTTTGTTAGTACGTCAACATTCGTTACATTTCGCTCGTCTCTCAGCAGCTAAATGTAAGGGAAGCAGCTGTCATGGACTGGTTGTAAAATGGCCTACAGAACCCGTAGGGCTGCCACCGATAGTGAGTTATTGGCACTAATACTAAAATATTATATCCGCTGTTTTCTTGAAGTTTTAAATCGTTTTCCGTTTCTTGTTTTGTGTTGTCGCTTCCGTGTATGTTTGGTTTGTTATTTATGTTGCAATGTGTTTTTTGCTGATATTTATGTTTCAATTAGAAGAACGTTTTACTCATTTTTTTTTAAAAGGGTGTGCTCAACTATGCTAAATGAAGTTCAATGATTATTTTTTCGATCGGATGTGCAGTTATTTTAGTCACACTTGGAAGAATAGACCGTCGATAGTTTCTTCAACTACCATTTTTTTAAGCTTTAAGACCTTCTGAAGCCTTTCCTTTAATCTGAACCATATTACGTAAGAACCAGACGTGCTTCTAGCTTATACTTTAATATAACCACATAAACTTAATTTCAACTAAATTTTTTTCTAATACTTAACCTCACATAAAATGTGTTAATTGACAACCCTAGTAACGGTGTATGTGCTTGCGCAGTTGATGTTTTTTATAATCACCTCTTGCAGGACGCATGCTTGGCTTAGGAATTTAGATACCTTGTTAGAATGTTTCATAGAAAATTACAACTAGTTTTTTATACAAAGTGCCTACATAGAATATTTTTATAGTGTTAAGAAAAGTGGTTTAAAATTACAAGTAGGCCAAAATTTATTTGGGAATAAACTATTATATAAAGAATTTTATTAGTCTTAAAATAGAACCGTCAAAACTTGGGACATGTTAGACTCGGATAAATATTAATACCATGGCGCTGTAGCTCAAAGCCTATGGCAAACAAGTCCTTTGCAATATGCAAGGAGTATATACGTAAATATTTAATATACCATCGTATGTGTTCGTATTTTTGTCCTAAGGCACTCTTTTTCTATAGGGACTAATTTTAATTAATTTAGACTCTGCTGAGCCGTTCGTGGTCTTCGTCGAGATTTTATGAAGAAAGGTTACAGCGCTGTCACAGTGTGACAAAAGTCGATTATCATTCAAGTGTTTCGGCGACTTGTCATACACAAGTTTAAATGTAATACAATAAACTTACAAATTGTATATCGGCTTTCTCCCACTCATTTCTCAAGAAACCTTTGAACTGAATTTAACGATGATACATAAAATTATATTGCATTTTAAACTTAAATGCTCCGACTGTTAGTCAGGCAATAACAATAACACATTGTTCTTTACTGTATATGCAGAAAGTGCTTATGTGAAGGCCATTCCATGAATACGAAACAAAATTTAAGTACTAAACATATTCATGTTTTGTTCTCAACTTCAAACTAAGGTACTATAAAATTTGATGGGCTGGCACACACTGGAATAAAACGAGCTAATTATTACGGTATTTTTTTGCAAACAATATTGCGATATATAAACGAGAATACGAAATAATTTAGAAGATAAATAGAATATTCTAAATCGTACATTATTTACAGCGTAAGGGATACATGCAATCTTCACTAGCAATGGACCAATTTTAACAAAATTTTAACTTGATTTTAATAAAATTAAATGGTCCGCACTAGTTAAACGCCAAATAAAAAAAAAAGCGAAGATAAATGAAAATTAACTTAAAACGAATATCGAAAAAACTTAATACTATTATATAGCTTACATTAAATACGTGTATACTTTAAATCGTCTTCTTAGACAGATACACAATCAAAGTGGCTTAATAGAAAACAGTTTCGGTCTTGTTGCAGTCGCAATCAAAGCGTCCAGTCGGAAAATTGAATTAATCGAATCATCTGTCCTTTGAGTATCGCCTACCGTTTGCAGGCGCATTCATTAATAAATACCTAGCCTGGACTATATTCGCCTCACTGATTAGGGTTCACGCTTCTTTTATTCTTTTATAGATATATGACTAGGAATATATCGCCGCTGAAAATGACGTAATCAGACAATTTTGCTTAACAAAACATCGCATAACTCACTTGTCGTTTAGATTTGACCGAAAGCAAATGTGTGACCCTTCTAGATTAAGTAAGCGACAACATTGAAGTAGTCATTGTACAAGAGGGTTTTATTACTATAGTCAATTTTGAGTGACGTGTAGTGAAGGGTTAAGCAAAATTTATGTGCGCGTGTCATCTGAGCCAAGAATGCCGTCCCCAAGACATGCTCACTAAATCACCTCGTCGTCTTTATGCTGTCTCTACTCAAGTGCCGTATTCTCTCGCTCAAACTTTATGCACTGTAATAAACTGCAACGTTACTACGACACGTCGAGTATGAAATTGAGCCAATATTTGTGTACCGTCGATTTTCCAGGCGACGACATTACGGCAAAACTATTCCAAATTTATCGTTTCGAACCAAAAGCGGAAGCCCCAGTCAAAGCCGTAAAAATCTTACCGGTGCGTCGGATGCGCTTTTGCTCAAACCAACGGTTAGTTGGAAGTGAAATCCTCCCATTCATTCGTTCATTCATTCATAAAACGCATTACCGTCGCCGCGCGCCCTAACCCCGGCGTCTCGGTTGCAACGCGGAATACGTTAAAGGAGATCCTCGGTGCGCTGCAATACGGGATGGAAACGTGAACGCGGGATTTTGTTGCAAGTTACGCTTGTGGAGTCCCGGGTAAGCTTAGCTCCTGGGTGTGCACCGGGCTTTGTGCCCGCTCGGGCGAGGCCGCCGCGTTTTGTATTCGCCTTTAATAAAACCAGAGGAAAGGAATGAATATGTCAGTTTGCACGAAGATCGGAATGATATTCGGAATACGGCCCACATTTTTTGGTAAAATATTTTTGGTAAGTTTTTAATAACACTCAGTCTTTGGTTGTAAAGCACGTCAAAATGCGGCACAGTTTTCGAGGTTCATAATTATGCCCTAGCAAAAGGCATGATTGTTAAAAAGAAAATTATATGCCTCCAGTTTTTCAGCATATAACAAAAAGTTACACATTAAACAGTAAAACCAAATGTTGATTAAAAGCCTAGTCTAATTGAAAATAACTTAGTCGTAATTTTGTTTTACGATTTATTATAATTATATAGTTACAATATAATGCTTCATAATTGTGGAGTCACATAACTCTAAAGATTATAACCAACACAATTCCCAGTAGCAACGGCCAGTGGCCGGTAGCGTGCACTCCGCATTCTATCTAATTCGATGTACCGCTTCATTGTATCAGAAATCCAATTTTTATTTACAATAGCAATGTTATGTTTCGGCGTCCATTCGAATATACGAAGAACAACGGTTTTATCAGCGATAACTGTTCCACTTCCATTCTCCTTATTGGCAATCGGGCCGTACGAGCGTGGATTTTTATCTGTCGGAGATTCCTTCCCACACCACCCGATGAAGACAATGTATGGGCCTGTCTAATTTATTTCATGGGCATTCCTTATTTACGAAGAACACAGATTTTTCTATTTCAGGGGAGAGTAGATTTATTTGCCGACTCATTTCCCTAAAACCCACTTCACTTAATAACCCTAAAAGAGGCGCCAGATACCTCACACGGAATCCTTGGGATTTTCGCTTGTGCTCGGTCGCGCGATCGCGTTCCAATGGCCCACAGCGTCGATACCGTCTCTCCACTGTCTCAACGAGCTATTTCATTATTCAGCCTCACCGACTGCGCTAAAGATGGCTGCGATAGGATTGACTAATTTCGCAGTATGCTTGAGATGAGCGCCGCGTCTTCATTTAGGCCGGGACCATTTTGAGGGCTTAGTAAAAGATCCGCTCGATATCTCCAACTTAAGCACGTCATTTGCAACTTCCTCTTAAAAATCAGGGAACTCTTCTAAACCACGTCTATCCAAATCTAACTTATAACACGAACGGTAACTTTTAATTTTATTATAGAGTACATTTTCTCAAAGGAAAAGTTTTAATAACAGTCAAACAATTCATGATTGTTATTTTTTATTCCTGTCGACGGAAGTCGAAGTTGGAGTTTCTAAACGTGTACCGCGATCCGTAGACTTGTGGCGAACACCGTGGAAATCCTGTGCCGACAAATGCAAACTTCTATTCTTGAAAGCTCGCGGGAGTAAAGCCAAGCTTTATTGCTACACATTGAATGAAAGCAGTGAAAACACACTGAGTTCACTGGAATTAAACCTTCTAAAGAACAACGATGCTATTCAGTTTATGTCATGACACGACTTGATTCACTTTTCCCAGCACGAATCAACTCTTTTTTGAAATAGAGTTAAATGTAAACAAGTACACTTTTAATTTGCACCGCCGTTGCTTGGCCTAAATTCATTGACTATTCAGCCGTGGGCCGCATCCAATCGCGCTGGGGCACGCCTAATCCTCGCTTAGTGATGAAAGTCAAAGCGAAAGCAAGTTGGTGCTCGCTAAAAGCCCTTTGGCGAGGCGTCGAGGCGGCGGCGAGGCGGTGGCGAGGCGCGTGCGGCTCCCGCCGCTCGCCATTACCGCCCCAAGTGGCAAGTTTTGTGCTCGGCTCATGGGCGATTCATCGGCACCTCTCGTTAGGGCGCACGCCTGAATACCGCCTTAGCACTCCTCATTATTGCGTTTATAAAGGCGCCCATACAGGAGCCTGATTCACTAAGACTCGCTCTGTTGGTGAAAGAGAAAATGGAATTGTGTAGACGTTTTGTTCGCTAAAGTCCTTTTTTTATTCTTTACAGTAAGCCGTCGTTGTCGCGAGGGCGTATCTGAAGGAACGATATTTTGTGGCAACATTCTACATTGTGAGCGTAACGACGTGACGTTTCTCCTGTTCTTTAGTTAACGTTAAACATTAAAGTAATAGGAGGACATAACATAGAGCCGTCGTTTTCCACATAGGTGACTTTATTTTGTCCTTTAATGAAGTAGCTCACTTTTTATCCATGTCGTGCAAGTTGTGGTGGCTCTAGTTTTTACAGGACAGGAAATCCTAGTTAGGAATCTGTTGGAAACTTGAGCTTCGTAAAAAGATGTGGCAATGTGCGAATGTTGTTTATGTATTTCCTGTGGGGTGAATTGTTTGGAAGTGTGTTGTTGGTCATAAATTAATAAATCTGGTTATAATCACGGGGAAGTGGCGTGGCTCTAAAGGGGCTTTGATTGCAAAATCAATAGTGGCGGCGTGCAAGTATCGGCAGGTGTGCTGCCCGGTGGTGATATTAAAATTTGTTGGCTGGCGCCTATTAGGGCGCGAACATGTTGCTAATCAGGGTGGTTAACGTTTATTTGCTTATTTGGACGGCTCTTTGATAAAATTGATGCGCAACTTCGATTAGCCGGGATAGTGTTGGTGGCTCGGTGGTTGGCTATTTGTTATCGGCGAAATATTGACGTTAAGCTAATTTAAACATCGTATTATTATGTAATATATTTACGTTGATCGAGTTGTTGCATGATGAAAATCATAAATAATATTGAACTACCTAGCCATAGATTATACCATTTTATTCTATATTGAAAAAAAAAATCATACACAGATAAAAAACTTTAGATAAACAGCTTCTAGTACAAGTATTCAATTCACATTAAATAATGAGGTCCTTAACAACAAACTGTTAAAAAGGAATCTTACTCGTAACTTTAATTCATGTTGAAAGCACCTCAGGTAGTAGATTCTGAAACAGGGCTCTAGACTAGAGTGCGCTAAAGCGTGCTAACTTTGGCACTTTCGTGTCAAGGACGTTTGAATTCCGGAGATCAAATTAAAAGTTTCCTTCAACACTTCACCCTCAGCACTAGCAAGATTTTCATTTAAATAGCCATTAATGAGAATATATTTAGTTAAGTTTTTATTTACTTGCTAAAGCAAAGAAAACTGCTTTTTAATTAATCGTTATTTCAAAACTTCGTCCATTTACGTTGATATGTTTCAGTTTCATTATTTAAAGCTGCATTTAAATCTCGTCAAGCTGCAAGTAGCATCCATTTTAAATAAATATTTTAAAAGTAAAAAAAGATTATGTTATTATTAATTTTGCAAAAACAAAAGTCTGAGTTGGGTACATGAGTAAAACAAGTGAACGCATGTTCTATCCTCGTTTTGCTCCTTAGCGGCAAAGATTTAATTAATTAATGTGCTTCCACTGTTTGTTTGGTATAAACGCACCTTTAAATTGGCCCGCTGCGGGTAACTACCAGGCTGCATTCTCCTCAGCTGCCGGCCAAGTTTTCTCATTATGGCCGTTAGTGCCTCCCGCCACTCACACTATTACTTACGAGCGTCAAACGGGACACGTATACGCAACAACTAACCCTCGCATGCAACTCAAAACAATGTATTCACAAAAAGACTAAGAAAAGCACACGCTGAAAGTAAAACATCTTCTTTTTCAATATGTTGAGCACAAAACTTTTCGACTTAACTCCGGGAGACTATTTTAAAAACGACAGAGCACGACTTAAGCAACTCATAAAAGTGGAGAGGGCTAAGATATTTTCTCGGGGAGGGCGAGAGGAGCGGTTAGCCGACTTTTACACTGGTTTTATTGTCTCAGCTCCCCTCGTAAAGCGTCCTTTGTGTTAGTAACGTCTCAAGTTGTATTAACACCATGATAACTTTAGTGGGGACCGCTCGGCCCGATGACGCCGATTGGCTCGTCGACGCAATTAGGCCGAGGTAAGCGGATAGTTTTGATAATAATTTAAATGGTGCCGATGATGTTCGGGGAGATTTCAGACCCCTTGATATTGAATTTCGTGAGCGCAAGGAAACTGTATAATAAATTACGGACCTCCCTTAGCGTCGCGGCCTAAACGGTGTTTAGATGTTATGGTGTAATTAGGAAGCTCGCCAGTTCAGCCGGGTCGAGCACCCCACGCCCGTAACCGCTTTACAAAAGCGGTTTCTGGGTGAATATTCTCTAAATGTGAAACTAATACTAAACACGGGTCCCGGGACTGGGACAGACAATAATAAAATACACTTTCATGATATGCTACTTTATACTTAAATTATAAAAACAAACGAGCTTTGATACAATCAATAAAATGCTCGGAAAGTAATCAAAATAATTACTGTTCTCATCGAAAGATTTAATTGATTTTTATTTCAGTTTCGTCAAAGAAAACAGTTGAATAAACTTTATTACAAATCTGTTTTCGCAGTCAGTCCGAAACAAAAGAAAGTCCGTTACAATTATTAAATCCCGCATCTAAATGTTATAACACTCAAACTTCTCAATAAGGAAATATTTAATTTCCATTTCAAGAGCTTCGACGGAGTGAAAACAAAACAAAAACTTAAAAACATATTCGATTTATAAAAGGAGATCGGGACTTGAGTCGCTGTTCATATTATTTTTGGAGGGGGCCCTCAATATCTGCGACAAGAATTTTCCAACGAATTTAGCGGTTTCAATCGATGACTTCGGTAATGGAAAAGTTCAATAGGCAACAACAAAGGCCGATATAACTTAACGAAGCTCACGAAAGCAAAATTCACGATGGGAGCGATTCTGGCGGACAGGAAATTAAAAGACAAAAGAGTAGCGGCCAGGGCAGTTTAGGCTTGAAAATGGAGGGCGTGCCGAACCATCTGCGTTTTTTCATCGGCGCCAAACCGCGACCACCTCCGTATGAATATTAAAAAGCGGTCTCTGACGGTGTGTTGCGATTATACACTTGTACCTAAAAGCCAAAGCAGGAATATTTATGAGTAAAATGAAATAAGATCACGTAGATAAAATCATTAGTGGAGTAGCATGATGTATGAACTAGTACTTAATGCATAAAATTATAATAGAAATCACATTTCATCATTTATAAAGTTCCCCACATGGAAATGTAATCATCCGACCCGACATCGTAGATATCATTGACATGCAATGTTACGCAGACGTGATGCCAAATACATTTAGAATGTAACAGAATTAATCCTTCCTAATACTGGGATCCTCAATGTATCAAGACTGCGTATGGTTTCTGTAATTCAGGCGGGCCGGCGTAATCCATTCGCTTCGGACGATATCGAGTTTCTGGGGGTGGTTAGATGCCGTTTTCTCGCATCTTTATAAGGACTCGCTACTATTCCATGGAACAAAGCGAACCATATGCGGAATTCCATTGGGTGTCGCCTGTTTATCCTATCCTTTGTGGAGCTCTCAAAATGTTTGGATAGTTTCGTCTACAATGATAGCACCCGAAGCATTGAAACTGTATTGTAATGGAGCGACTTTGCTTACTTAAGCTTTGTATCTTTGTGAGAATGGAAAGATATACATGTTTATCTTTAGCTATGAAAACAATTTGTTATTAATATGTATGATATGCGTTCTATCAAGAAAAGTTGGATTATCATGTTAATTAAATAATAAAATTGATGTTAATCGCAATACAACCGATGATGACAAAGCGAAAGTTCAACACTCACAACTTTGTTTCCTAATTCAATTTGCATTTGGAATCGAAAACTTTCCGTGACACTGTTTTGCATTATTAATACTTCAGCATGGCGTGATCTCTCGGGAGGCGCACTAGAAACCATAAATTGAATTCCAACCTTCGCAATTAGTTATTCCCGCGCGTGAAAACTTTCTAGATCGTTCGCCTTCGTTAACAGATGTTACGGTGCTATTCATTATACATTCCGTCGAATTGTAAAGCCGAACATTTAATTTAAAGTACCTACCGAAAGCTCCTTTGTTAAATCGCCGAGCATTTTGGGCGGTATTGTTGAGAAAGTGCTGGAGCGGCGGAGGATTAGCGGCACGAATGCTGCCCGCTAGTTTCCCGTTTACGGAGAACATTCGTCTTGCGGGAAAATGCGGGACGATAAATAAAGGTGCGCAATATGGCTTGCGAGCTCGCCGGGTGTGCGCTAGTGGCCACGCGGCGTGAAACGCATTAACCCTCCGGCACGTGCCGCCGCGTCGCCGCCCGCCGCCCGCGGCACAAATGACAAGTCGTTCTCATAATGCTATATTGAATAACAAATCAACGACGTAAATAGCCTTTGCACAATATGTTCGAATAGAACACCGGCCAGTTGGCGATGCCGTAGCAGGATAATAAAAAAGTTTTTGTGGCGAAGCTACCATTCCGCCGGCGCGGCACGTCTCTTATCGGCCTAATTTGGATCAAACAATTCCACTCCCCCATACAAATTGCGGAGAGGCACATTTGTTATCTGCAGTTTTCGGGAGAAATTATATTAAGATTTTGTATTATGATAATGTTGTATACTTTTACTCTTCTCGCGGTGGCCTAGGGCAACGCATCCTGAGGGAGCCAGATTTTATGATGATAATAAATTTCGCGAAAAACAAACCAGATTGCATCTGTACCAATGAGATTTATTTTTATTTATGTTTTCCAAAGAAACACGAAATATAAATAGATAACAAAAAGGCTATTATTAATGTTTTAAATATAGTAAAATACAACTGTAAACCCCATTTACGATGCATTTTAAATGTAATTTATTCCTTGTTACAGGTTCCCCGTGGCGTATACATGAGATGTTATGGGCTTCTGCGTAGCGAAGTGGCGCTGGTGGGTGGTAGTGGTGGCATGGGCGTGGGGTGCGACGGCACGCACTCTCTGTCCTGCGCGATGCGCGTGCGACGACGCACTACGCGCTGCTTCCTGCGCCAACGCCAGTCTCGAGATTGTCCCGATACAGCTCAACCCAGAAGCAACACACATCAATCTAACTCACAATTCCATCGACAATCTTCTCTACACCTTCGGCTTCTACACGCAGCTCACTGTCCTCGATATCTCCTACAACAAAATTGCAGATTTAGGTAGTAAAAATTTCGAAAACAACAATGAAATGACACACCTTAACTTAAGCAACAATTATCTCAAACGCTTAGATAAGGATACCTTTATTGGTCTTAAGAACCTTGTTGACTTAAATTTAGCAGACAATGAAATCATCAATATACACGTGCAGACATTTAAAGATTTATCTGCACTGGAAAGGCTTGATTTGTCAAACAACAAACTAGTAAAGTTTGAACCAGAGACTTTCAAGCCCTTGATGTCACTGAAAATATTATCGCTCAAAAATAATTCAATATTGGACATACCGTCAAATAATCTTGCGTTTATAACGCGCCTGGAAGTTTTGGACTTGTCAGAAAACCTAATTGAGCAAGTAACGAAGCAGGGTATCCCTTACCTACAGGAGTTGAGGCATTTAGATTTAAACAATAATTTGATTGAGAGTGTGGATCAATTAGGTTTCCACAATTTACCTTCACTGCGGCATCTGGATCTAAGTGACAACAACATGACTTCCATCCCAACTTCAGCCTTATCGAAACTATCTAATTTGTCTCATTTGTACCTGAGTGGAAACTTTTTCCAAAATGTTACTGCGCTGTCGTTCCAAAGTCTGTTCCATTTAAAACATTTACATCTGAGCAGACTTTACGAACTTGAAAGAATTGACTCAAGAGCTTTCGTTGATAATATAAATCTGCAAAAAATATGGATGAATGAAAACGTCAAAGTTGGAGACGTTCCCCCTAGACTGTTCCATGGCAATCCCAAGCTGACACACATATATATGAGAAACAATGCTCTAGTGGCTCTCGAAGCGTCACACTTCCCAATTGACAGATTGCAGGAACTTGAGATTTCTGGGAACCCGTTTGTTTGCAATTGTTCAATACTTTGGCTATGGAAACTTGGGAGAGAGAGTGAAATCAGTAGCAGGAAGTCTGGGAACCTGAGTTCCATTCTTAAAATAGACTACGAGGCTGTTAAGTGTGCTGCTCCAGCACATTTGAAGGGTGTGCTCTTTGTACAGATTCCCGAATCGGAATTTGGGTGCTCGAGTGGATGGGTGATAGTTGCGGTTGTGGTGCTGACAGTGAGTATCGTTATAAGCATAGTGGGCGGTGTTTTATACTTCATGGGACCCCTTAAGAAGTGTAAAGGGGACAAGTCAAAGCAAGTTATGACTAGTGTCATGTTGAACGGTGATGTGTCAAAATTAGGAAATGGATTAGGGTATTCAACTCGCGGTAGGGAGCAAGAAAACAAAAGAGACGTAGACCGGTATCTAATGATCGGTTCTTCTGTGAGTAATAACTTTCATTCGTTAAATCCTCCTTGGCATAGTGTCGACAAGAATCCTTACTACCAGGAAGACAGTGAGGAGCACATTTACCAGCAGTTCGCCTACGAGACGATCCCTCACCACAGGACGCCAGAGAAACCACACATAGTGTACGTCTAACATAAGTTGTGCGCAAAGGACAATATCAAGGGTATATTTTCTTTGCTACGTTATACGAACGATGTTGGGTACTGTCGTCAAAACGACGAGAAACATTGAATTTGCAATAATGTATATAGTGATATGAATAAAATGTAATATGTGATAGCTTTGTATATAGACGTGTAAATATATTAATCAGTGCTGATAAAGACATTATTATAGAAATTCTCCATTTTGTACTTACTCATTTAGTCATGTTTATACCTATATTGATTGTCACATCACCTGTAATGTAGTGTCGACGTTCAGTTGTTTTATTTACTAGTTCCTCAATTATATGGGTACGCGATTATTGTTAAGTGCTTTGTAAAATTCTCTAAGATGTTCAATATTAAATGAATATTATATTCATGTGTAATAATAATATAGTATACATTATATATTTTTCAGAATTGAAACACCAATACTTGATGAAAACTTTGTACAAATATGAGCAATATAGAATAATTTGAAATGTTATGTCGTTAATTTAATTCGGTACATTGTTATAGTATACTTATTAGTTGTATTTAGAGAAGAAACTTTTTGACAGTAAATGCTAAGAACATGATACCTATCTACATAAATAAATAGATTATACAATAAACCAGTTGCTCTGATGGTAAGGGGTACAAAATACAGTTTTATTGGCTTAACAGAATGATTTCGATGGAAATTAAATTAAATATTCTGTTAATAGATATTCTGAAATTAATATTTTTGTACTTAGTGAATACGTGAATGTGGGGTCTAAAAGTTTTCGGTTCGGAAGTTTGTTAAGAAAGCTGAATGCCTTGGTTTTGACGCAGCTTTTTCGCATACAAATTAGAATTGGCTGCGCAAACGTATAAGAAATGTTTAAATATTTAAAAGAATATAAATGGAGTCTTTTTCAATTAAAACTTGTGTCTTTTGATTATTTTCTATTTGTGTTTCCTAGTTACTAATGAGAATTTTGTTATTTTTAATACTGGCTGGATCAAATTGCGATAATTGATTTTGTTTTTTTTTTTTAAAGAAGACAACGATATGGGCAATTTTTATCGACTTTTTTAACACTAATATTGTTATCAATGTGTTTTCTATAGCACTAAAACTCTTATGCCCAAATTGTACTAATTACTTTTACGCGATTCTTCTATCGCTTTCGTTTAAAATCTCATGTACTTTTGTTTAGTAATAAAAATGATCCCAGTATTGTAATGTCTGTTATAAACTGTGTAAATTATTATTTCTGTATGTTAGTTTAAAAAAAAATAGTGGAATTTGGGATAAGGAACTACTGATGCAGAATCAAAGCAAAACGGTGCGTTACATTCACCAAGAGAATTGCTCCAAACAAATTTGTACGTTATGCTGAATAGAATAAAGTGCAATTCAAAGTAAATGGCATCGCTTTTGTTTTGATCATGTGTCAGTAAACTTTCGACCTTACTGATTACTTCACAAGGAGAGATCTGACTGTGTCTTTCATATTTCTTAACATCAACAAAAAGCTTTTAGAGCCCACAATTTGAAAAATGTTCTAGCTGAAGTAATCGCTGCAATTGTAATAATTTTTATATATACATATAAAGAATATCTAATACGAATTTCATAAAGATATATCTGCTTCATAACCAACCACTAACTTATTCAGTCGGTACATACAGTCATAATGATAGTGTAAGCCTATTTATACATACTACTTAAAGAAAAACATTTTGTTATGGAACTTATTTAAATATATAATGCATTAAAACAAACGACAAATAAACAATTAAAAATATAAATTGCATTTTAATTGAAGTCACCACTTATAGGAACGCTCATTCCAATTAATTATTGAGGGGCAATTCATAACGATGGAGATATAAAATTTCAGCGTAGTAACAAATGTATGTCTACTCATATTATATCCAATTACTGGGGATGGATTTTGTAGGGTTATTATTTCAATGACTATCAAAAAAATCATAGTCGTAATTGAGTAGCTACAGTCATCACTCAGATTTACTAACTAAGGCAAAAGTAAAGGTGCTGAACTGTATAATTATGATACAATATTTAAACTGTCGTATTTAGAAATGAATACTATAGTTTCAATGATTACAGAGATTTAAATATTGAAAAAAAGGGCATGCTGCTGATGGCTTAAGTAACTTAAGCTTGAGTAGTCTCGGGTTCAAATCTCCGCTGGTTTTTTAACGAAGGAAACCACTTATAGCCTAAAAAAAATTTACACGATAGCTTAAGTAACTAGTCTTGGGTTCAAATCGCCACTGGTTTTTCTAGGAATTAAGCTATTTATAGTCTGATATAAACAGGTAGCCTGTTGCATATTGCAGATTTTGACTACTCTACCCACTCATAGATAGATACCTACTAAAATGTATAGTATTCAAAATTCCGAATAGCTTTTATAATTGAATCCGACTAAAAAACTAGGGTCACTACCTTAGCCAAGCCCAGAACCAAAGTATTTGGAACAAACAGGTAGGATGCTAAAAAATCTTAATCATGCAATATTCAGTTCCTTCGCACTTAGTCTACTCGTAATTAACGACCACAATATTAAAGCTACAACTCCTAAAACCAGAACAGGTGAAGTTCGATAAGTCAAATCACATGGGATACGAAATATGAACCGAGTTATCGCGGCTTTGTTTCTTAACTCAAGAATTCAAAGTTAGGCCCAAGTTAAGAGATAAGAGTTCTTCTTCTCTTGAAAATAAAGTTTATTATCCAGAGGCTTAATTTTCGTAATAAATCGAGAATCTTTTGTTAAAGGCGAAATATTATTATCCTTTATAAGAACAAGGCTTTTTCTTAAATTCTACTCAACTGATTAGTGTCAATCTTCGATGACTGCATGTCTCTATTTTTGAAAGCGATCTATTCTGCTAATAAAAACTATAAAATATACGTAATAAATATTGCAGCAACTTAAAAAATATTTTAAAAATATTCGTAAAAAACATTGCAAAATAACTCTTGGAATTAAAAAATCATAAAAATTAAATTCATATTTTCCAACGCCAACACTCATTGAATGTGTTCTACTTAAAAGAGCAAAGGGCAACTGCACTCGCTGGCCAGCCATGCTCACCGCTATGACCTAGAAATCATTTCGAAAGGCCTGATGTACGTAAACAATCGTTAAGGCGAAGATATGTGTATCCGAAATACATCTAAACATAGTCAAACAGGTCTTCAAACCGATAACAGCTGTTTGCCGCGTCTGTTTAAGAAGACAGGATAATTTTGACTCACCCTGAACATTTTTGCCCGATGTAAAATTGGGGCGAAGCGTTGACGAGGTTTTAGCGTAAGTACCTACTATACCGAAATACTATCATAGAGAACGAAATACATTATATTACATTTAAAATCATCTCAACTGGAAACCGCATTGTTTATCACTAAAACCACTCCATTTTATTGATAAACAAAATAGTAAAATTTGTTCATCACAATGTAAACTTAACTATGTAAATAACCAAATTTTATTGCTGTATTAATTAGCCGATTAAAAAACGTAAATAAAAGCTAATTTATGTACATCGAAGTCGTAAACATCGGAAATAAAACTCGAACTAAAAGCACTACAAGGAAAATAAAATTAATCGAATCGTTTCTAAACCAAAAAGTTTTGAAAACTCGTTTACTAAGTCTTTTATCTAAAAGGCTCAAGTTCCAATAGGTTCGTTTTTATTACAAACCTGTGCTGTGAGAACCTAATTCTTCAAATGATGCTATGAATTATTTCAAATGTTATTGATTAATATATTTTTATTCTGGAGTTAAAAGTCCCATAGAAGATGAAGTCGAATGAATCTAAGTAATATGTCGTATTATTCAAACGGGATAATATCGACAAGGGTTTTTACCACATCGTATTTCGCAGTTTACATCCAAAATAAGCTAGTTGCTGTAACATCCGAGCTTAATCATAACTTTATTGTTAAGTCCCTATAGTACAACTAACATCTTGGGTGCACTCATTCTCAAAGTCATGATCAAAAAAACCTTATAAATATCCGACCACAGAATTGTGTGTCTCTGTCGGTCTGAGAAGCGATCTAAGCACATGGAGTAGCTTCTCTATGTGCTTATATCGCTTCTCAGAATACATGGCGGTCTGCCTCCGCCAAATCCAAACAAGCGAGTAAATCTTCTTCCAAGAATCCAGCATAAAAGCACCTTCGCAACATATCAAATCTACACACTGATTACACACATTTACGAAAAACAACGCAAAACTAAATATCATAAGGCTACCTACAAAAACTTAAACCCATAGTATTTTATCTATGTCACATACTCAAGACATTAAAACATCACTATTTTATTTCAATCATTTAAAGTTTCAACTGGCAATTAATTGGCCACTCAAAAATAAATAGTAATTATCCTTACATTACACAACAAACCCGAAAAGAATATTAAATATGCGGCTGCTAATGAATTTCGGCAGTCAACTCATTGGCAACAAGTTGATTATGATAAAGTCATTTTGGTCAGTATCCGTGTGTGACAGTCATTTGACACACAACGAGGGGTGCGGAAAAATGCCATCGAACGCCTTTTTATCATGCACAATTACCTATCAATTGGACATTAAACGGTATGGGAAATATTCACGTAAATGAATGTGGACGGCAACGATTTGTTGTGTAAAATATTGACTGGAATTTTCTCGATTGTTTTTTATTTAGACTCTTTTGTTTTCGTGTCATTCGGGATTCGTATCGATTATAGATCGATAGATATCTATTCGAGTTGCAGAATATACTACACTACAACAGGATAATTTCTTAGTCGTACTGTCTTAGAAATTATGAATTTTCGTTACATCTTAACCATTACTTTTTAAATAAGTATATGAATAATGCTGAAATCATTGTTCAGTGATAAATATTTGGGAATTAGTCTACCTAATAGGTTAGTGATCTGAAACAATTTTTTAATACACACAGTTACTTAAAATTACCTATTCAAATTACTTAGTTTATTTAAATTGAAGTGTTTAAAGGCAAAGCCTTGTTGTTCCACAGCACTATTATTTTTAGTATTGTCAAACAAAAGCATTGACGCATTGTTTAGTCATTAAAAACATCGATTCTAAAGTTCAAGGCGTCGTTTGAGTCATATTTACTTTCCTAAATATATGGCACTAATTACTGAGAGCTTTAAAATAGTAGTCTTAAGACTATTTTTATACGCACAAAGGTCAGCAGTGTCGTACAATTTAATATTGCTAAGTATGAATGAAAATGTGTGGGTATAAGTTTTGTTTGTAGTAACGACACGCAGTTTGGTGATTAGAGATTGCCTAATAAAGTATATACATTTTTACCTTATTTAAAGTACACTTAAAAATAAATAAATAATTTTAGAAATTACTATAATTTTAAAGAAATTTGATGGTTAAATTTTTGAACGATGAAATCTCCATAAATTATTATAGCTAAGAACCACCTAGATAAAACTGCATTAAACTCGGTTCATTCGTTTAGGAACTACGAAGTCAATGACAGACGCACAGATACCGATAAGACAAACTTATAACACTTTGTTGGATCGCGAATTAAAAACTTATAACCTTTGTATAAAATAGACCTCATTTTTAAAACAAACATCGCAAACGTTTTATTGGGATAAAGTTTCGGCGATCGAGTAGGACGCGACAGGCGACAGACTTTTTGTAGGTCTGATAGTCTACAGATTTAGTCGTCGGCGGACATTGTGACTCTTTTAAATGTCAATTCTGCCGGTAATCTGCCATTCAGCGGTGTTAGCAACGATTTTAACTTGGACTTTTTTGTTTGCTGTTCTTTTTCTTTATTGTCGTTTTGTTGTTTTTTAAAGTTGTTATATTTGCTTGGGAGGTTAATTTTATTAATCGAACTGTTTTATTTCCTGTATAGTATGAGTTGGCTTTAATTGAATAGAAAATAATAAAAAATTCAGAAATGTCATCTAACTTTTTCATCGTGGGTCTAATCAGCTACACTACTTATCATTGATACAAATCAACATTAACAGTTTCCCTAACCAGGTGTGAAGCAAACTAGCGAGCGGCTATCTCCCTCAAAACGTAAGTCAAATGCGGTCACCTTTACCCCACACCCCGTCTCAGTTACCTCATCTCGTTCTAGTGAGGGGACATCACACCGGGGACCCGTTACCGCACGTTACCAGATCTATAATGGAGATAAATGAATGTCAAAGCACTCAAATTGCGGCCCAGTCTCCCTCAAAAGTAAAATAGCACGGGTTACCGTCATATAATGGAGGAAGCGTGTAGGACATTTGTTTTACAATTAGTCCGCGTTTAAATTTACCTCCATTCATCCTTATTATACGGGAAAGTGTATATTTTTGTGTGGCGTAATTAGTTTGGGCTCAGATATGACGTAATAAATTTGACGTCAGATGTGTATTGTTGGCTCCCTTTTGAAAGGGTTAGGTAATGGTAAAAGGTATACATCCCTTAAGTGTATACTAACTTTTTACTGCATGATTATAATTATTAAGATTTGTTGCAATTAAAATATTAACGCTGTTGATAAATTAAACACACATTGTATCTCTAATAACAATTAACCTAATTTTAAGCACCTCGCTTAAAATTAGGTTAATTTAGTTCGATGCGTATAAAAATACCTATAGAGAGCTAGTAATTATACATATGCTGTTAAAACAATAAATACTTTTTACTAAAATTGCAATACTACGTAAAACTGATGATTGTTTCACAGATGATATTGTTCTCACCGAAATAAAAAAAAAACAGGCTGAAAATAATCTATCCTAAATATCTGTTCGGAACACAATAAAAAAGGGTAGGTATTTAAGCAAGTAAAATTAGCAATTTAATCGATTTTCTGTCGAAGCCATTTCACGCTCTAAATATTCAGAATTCAGATTTTTTAAGTTATGCTACCGTCGACCAATTAGCGGTTGTTTAACTCAGACTTGACAAGTTGACACATTCTCTCTGGAGGATAGAATGGTGAAGCGGTCTAACCTAATTTTATCACTAGAATACTGGGTTAGAGATATTATGAAGATAGTTAGTGGGGAGGATTCTGTGACTGTTCTAATGATTGTTTAATTAGAGAGTTGCACCTGATGCCGTAATATAGGGGTGTTTTAGAAAGGCAGTCGATCTGTAAAATACGATAGTCAGCAGAAGCCGGTAAGACTGACCCCAACTTAGTTAGGAAAAGGATCACGAGATGATGATGACTATTCAGAATGTAAAAGTTGGTCTCTTACTATACCAATTCAGCTAGAAAAGATATTTATGTTTGTAAGATAAAAAAATGTGACACCAATAATATAATTAATAAGATTTTAGATGAGATTGCGATTTCAACCAATTAATTATAGCTTCTGATTGTACTTCTTGCATATTAAAATTAAAATACAAAGTGTATAATTAAAGTAAGGATTATTAGCATTAAAATTACAAGCTTATTTCTGAAATGACTGACCTACATACGTTTTTACAGAAACAGTCTATATTACTTCGTTAACTAAAAACCTATTTCTACTAAACTAATTGCATAACCAAAGCTCGCTGTATATTTCATTGCGAATAGTAATTAAGAGATTGTGCGCACGTCTGTGGCCGGGTCGTGCGCGTCGCGTTGTCGTGTGATGCCGGCACGACGGTGTGATGCGCAGAAAATTTGAATGTGTTCCATTTGACAGGTGATTGGTTGATTGCAACCAGTATGCGTGCGAGTTATCTTTTTATTTCATTTCTTCTGGTAGCATACATGTTAAAGAAATGCAAGGTACTATAGTACCTACATAGATAACAAAAAAAAAAACAAAGGGAAAGAGAGTTTATTTTTAATTTATTTAAATTTAAATTTGAAATGTCACAAAGAATGACATGACCGAGTTCATTCATGTGTTCTATTTAAACATTAACTTAAATTATCCGTTAGTCTTATATATTTAGATTAACCTTATTGACCTTACGTCGATTTGTGCAAAAATATAAAAACTTATTCTTCACCACAACATAAAAGAGGGCCGTGTCAATACATAACGCTAATTAAGTAAATAAAAGCCATTAATTCCTAACCAAACAAAAACGTCCTTCGCAAATAAAAGCGCGATTGTTAAACCGACAGCATAAACTCCTTAATCCAACGAAGCGTGATATCTATTAAAACATAAATCTTTATCCGCATTACAGGACTGTAAACCCATAAAGTTGGCTTGTTCAGGCATACCTGACAACATTCAATGAAAAATACACAGGGAACACGCTCTGGCCGGCCCGCGGCGGAAAATCGAGAGTGATAAATGTTTTTTAGATTCGTGACACCCGGGCGTTTGGTTTAAATCTGCGAACGGATGGACTGACAGTTTTAATGGGCTCTGTAAGGGAATGCTGCCGGAGTATAAATTTGGGGTCCTACGGCTACCTTCAGTGTTCGGCCATTCCAATTTTTCGAAACGCTTCCCGACCGACGCGCAGTTTATTGGCTTTTAATTTATTATGTCTGCAATGGGTGCTTCGAAATATGCTCTATTTGCTCTGGATTTTATTTATTATTTCGAATTTGTTATGGACTTTTAGACTGTTAAGTATAGGTATGATAAGTAGGTATATACAAATGGATGAAGGTCGTTTCACAAAATATTTTAATCAAACATTTGTAAGAGGACGTTGGAGTTTCACAAATCCATTTCCTTGTACGTGATATCCATTTAGAATCCATCCAATCATATCGCAATTCCAAATCAACAATTAAATTCTCGAACTTCACCAATATAATTTCCCATATTCGTAAATCACAGCTCGAAAAGGCGACTATAAATCAGAAGTAACAAGTAAATTAGAGACTCGATAGAAGTATTATCAAAGTGGAAAATTGGAACGCCAATCCGTTCGCCATAAAAATGGAACCAATCAAAACATGGAACATAAAGGGGCATCAATGAGAAAAAATAAAGACCTTTTATCCTCGTCCTGAAAGGCGGCTGAAACGGCACCGTTACAGCTGGGGTGGCAAGATTTATTTCACGACAGTACTCGTTATGGCACCAAAGGGACGATAGTAGGAGAATGCAGCCTGCAACACTGGGGGACAGAGCCGAATCCCTTTTACTTTCTTGACAATGTCTTTTAAACTGTTACCGAAGAATGCGAAAGTAACTCTGTGTGTACGTTCATGGGTTTTTGTATTACTTGTGGAGTTTGGACGAAGTTTCATGTTAGACATTTGGAGCAAAGGATAAAACTATTTTTGGAAAGAAAATTGTAATATTTTATGTAAGCTTGTTCCACGTAGTTAGAATTACGTCAGTTGGTATTTATATGTTAACAAACAACTATTTTTCGTCAATGACGTCAAGGGTGGACTAATATCGATGTGAGTGAATTTTGGTCTGATGGAACCTAAGTAATTATGGTCTGAGTAGTCGATTGGCGTAAATGGGCAAGCGTCATTGTGACAAATGTCACCCCTCAATTAGCTCTAGTTCGATATTCCTAAATGTCAAACGTCACGTAAAGTACGTAATCACTTATTATTTTTAGGGAAATAATACTTCAGTTGCTTTTTTTTTTTTCACACAACGTTTTTTAATTAAATTGTTTATTTTCCGTCAATTCTAAATATTAGGATCTAATTTTAAAATTCTGCAAGTCTTGAATAAAAAATTCAGTATATTTTACATTTCATCGGACTCTGCTTATCTAAACACGCTTAACTCATTGTTTGGTCTTCAAAGTTCAACGTTTACAAAAGCGGGCTTAAATTGGAATTTTTGCAAGCTTTCAGTTCAGCCCTGAGAAGGGGACTGTACCATCGTATTATATGACCACAGATCGGGAGATCAGGAGCGTATTCTGTGGATTGTGTGTGGGAATTGGGACGTTCGAGTTTCGTTCTCTGCTTGTTAATTAAATTCAACGCTGTAAAGTTGTAAAGCAACTGTTGTTAAGCATAATCGAATTGTACTTGTATTGTCACGATTTACAAATGCGAACTGATTGATTCGATTTTCAATGGGTTACCAATTAGTAAGACTGGTGTTTTATATTATTGTCTTTCGTTGAGGTTCTGTTTCAGTAGGTATGCTGTTAATTAAATTATGTATTGTTATTTGATCTATATAGGACATTATTTATTGTTTGATGTCTTTGTTTACAACATGTTATAGATTATCTGCCTGTCTACCAAAACCATCAATTAATGAATATATGTTTTAATTCCGATCTCCATTTAAAATATTGGAGCAATGTTACAAGGAAAAACATGCAGACATCATAACTCAGTTCAAACTGATATCATCATTATCGAGTTCATACTAAATAAAAATTTCAGTACAGCTGTAGATGTGTATATCAATTTTATAGTTCAAGATAAAACCCATTCGAAGAGCTTTACGAGTGATACTCCCCTAATGATGCAAGCGTTACTGGGGGACTCGCTTTACAGTCAACCACATCGATGATCATCACGAATTAGTAAAATGAACTCAACTCCATCGTTATAAGGGTGATGTTAATGTAGCAGAGTGTGACTGCTGTGTGGTCGACTGTATTATATGGAAAATAAACAGCCGGGTATGGTATTTAAAATGATAGTACATTAGCAAACGTGTTAGGTTATTAAACCTCCTCTAATTTTGGCTTAAGGCGTGTGCTGTAATTTCATTAACAGCTTCTTCCATTATAGTTATTCTAGAAATGCCTATTGTCGTATAACGCTAACGTAAGAAGCAATAAAAGGGATTTACAAATGGAGTAAGCTAAGTAATTTAGTTATACAACTTGTAATTTCAACTAATTTTGGAAATGATGTACTGCTTTTGATAAAGTAACATTAAAGTTAATAACATTACTGTTGTGTGTTTAAGTAAGTTTTTTCGCACATTAATTCGAAAAGGAATATAACTTTTAGTTTTACAAAGTTAACATGAAAGTAAATAGCATTACATTTTGGGTTTTTTTTTTAATTTTTTGCACACAATTTTGTTTCATAAAAAAAAAAAATTCCCCTTCGACAACTTGAACAGGCAAATAAACCAAAATAAAAGAAAAAAATCATATAACAATCTAATAATGGTAAAAAAAAGTTTGTGACACTCCCGAAAACTTAAAACGTAAAAAGGTTCTAATACCGTCGAAATAACCCTCTCTATTATACCGAGTTTTTCAAAACGAGGTAAGCAATGTGCTCTAATAATAGCAAAAATTAAATGGAATCGTGGCCTGTCATATCCATAAAACGCTTTAAATACCCACTTCATGTCATAGAAATTTATATTTAGAAATAAGAATTCGTTTAGATGTCAAGGGTCACGTACGGTACACAACTTATTTATGTGTAAAAAGTTGTCGATTTTGTGAGATAGTTTAATACTAGTGTTAGACACCTGGGAGGCGTTGTACTTTGTCGAAAAAACTATTCAACTAGTAAATCTTAAACTGTTACAATTCACTACAAAAAATATTTTACGAACTGAATATATTTCGGAGGAATTTATAAAATATTGTCGTATAGTTTCATTGCCAATTTGATATAAGAAATATTTATTACTATCGAAATATCTAAATAATTTACGTTATAAAGCAAGTAAAAAATGTTAACTTCTTTTAAAGCTTTATTTTTAACTTTAATACACACACGTAATGTTTGTTTTCCTTATGAAGGTCTTTTACAAAAATGTCCTTCATTATTTCCCTTGTTTTTTGTTCATTGGTAAACATTGAACTTCAGCCGTCCTTGACACTTGACTGTAAATTGACATTATAAGAAAGCTAGTTTATTAAAGACATTTGAGAATTTTCATTCATTATTTGAGTATTTTATTGACCGTGTGTATTGTTTTTTTATACATTTGGTACTTTGTTAATAGTTACAGTAATGAATATAACCAACCCGTAATTTATGTGTAAACTGAATGACATATCCCATAGTACCTATCACATAATTCTAATCTCGCCACATCACATCATCACAAAACAAACAAACATTCAAACGTAGTCTTATAACTTGGGGGTTCCATTCCATATTTGTATTTTGCCAACGATAAACATACCCGGAAAGTCTATGTAATTTTATGGTTTATGAATAAATTTGCTCCCTAGGGCTCTGTAATTGAGACTCGGACAAGTTAAACGGCCAGTGTCTGTTTGCTGAGAGATTTGGACACCGAATATGGTGCGACTTGGATGACTAGGGAGGTAGGTAGATATCATTGTTTGCACGAAGGGAGCTCATTGTTTATAGGGCAGAATTTGTTTGGTGAATAGGGTCAAACTACGAGTCAACATCAACCGTGCAAGTTCGGACGTCGTATGATACTGTAGAGATATGCGTATCAAATAAGTTTAGTTTATATATATTATTATATATATATATTACTCATTGAAATTGTATAAATGCCACATTAACTATATATTATGTTTTGGTATTTAACCTATTGAAATAAAAGAAAATGTATTTAAATAGAGAAGCAAGTCTCTTGTTTTTCAAGTCCACAATACAATAAGAAGTACACGGCTGTTACCGTTACTGAAAATGTTAATAAAAAATTATCTCCAGTAAAAAAACCTCCTCCAAAAAGCTTCAAGATCACAAAAAAGACTAAATTAAATATTTCCCTGCAACACAAACATGATTCTACTGTAAGTACGAAACAAAGGATCTTTCCAAGCGTCCCGTTGTTTTAAAAGCATAAAGAAAAATGCGGGCGTGTTTTAAACTTTCAGCGTAGGATCAGTAAGGGTTAGACAGCCTTGGCTCTGAATGAGCTAGATAGCTCTAGAGGCTAGGCTATAGGATTTCACCATGAGCGCTACACTTTATAGATAAAACCTATTTGTTTCGGCTGCCTCTCGAAAGAGCTTGCAAGGTTTAACTGAAGTTTTAGGTAGAATACTTTTTTATTTATAGGAGTAAAAACGATTATAAGGACATTTAGAATCACGTTACTTGCCTTGGGAGAAAATCAAGGCAAAGTATTTTGCTATTGGTACTGAAATGTACTAGTAATATTGTACTTAGTGTTACTCACATAGGTACCTAAAAAAGTTACATGATGAGCACTTGGCACCACTTATATACAATCGTAATCCCAGATTATCTCAATAAAATGCCAAATGTCTTTTCATAAATTGAACTCCTTCCATTAACGTAAACATTATTATAACACCGAATTTAAAACTTCTTTCTTTGAAAAATAAGAAAAATAGCGTACAAAATAATCTTAATGGATTTCGAACTTTTAATGCAAATACAGTCAACAAAGGATTTGAAACAACAACACTCCACTTTAAATACACGATTATTTCTAGAGTAACTATTATTTTATACGAACACTATTATTTGCTATTATTCATCATTTTCAATATAAACATTAAGGAACATATCATCACGCCTGTATCCCCGAAGGGTTAGTCAGAGGTGTACCAATGTACACCCACAGTTCGCCGATATGTTTAGGTCCCATGTAATAGGGGGCGAGCCTATTGCCACTAACAGGGCACAAATCCAAACTCCGACCTGCTACTGAGAATTTCATAGATAAACCCAATAACACCTTGGTCGACTTGGGAATCAAACCCAAGACCTCTAGCGTAGCAGTCGCACTTAGCACCACTAGGCCAACGAGGCAGTTAACATTAAGCAAACCTTATTAAAACTCGCAACGTATGTTAGAGCTAATTAAAATTTTGGATAATGAGCCTAACTTATCCTTTTTGCTTGTTTAGGGTAGATATAAAGGTCCTAAGTAAATGATTTTTCAATGTTACGCACAGATGGTATTTTCCATGAATTTCGAATCCTTTAAATTGCGTATATTATTTTTATAGGTTTTACACTAAATCAACTAGTTAGTTGTTTAAGTTTACAAGAGAGTACCTATACCTTAATCTGAGTTCCATTTCCAATTAAATATTTGAATGCTTTTTATTGTGTCCGTTGGTTTTGTATAAAGATAACGTCGGTATATCTTTTAGTCCTATTCATCTCATAATACGAAAAAAAATTATGTATAACTTTAAATATGTTAAACTTAATATAATAAAGTATCATCTAAACTGTTTTAAAGAAAACAATTAGCAGTGCAAAATAACCCGTCTTAACAACAGTAGTACTAAAACCTACTCTCTCCCATTGCAATGCTTGACGAAGTTTTAAAACTAATTTTATTTAACGCTTTACCTAGGTAAAGTCCACACGAATAGCTGGTCGTAAAATGCGTTGAGAACTTTACGACAGTTTTTGATTATTGAATGCTAATTGGCTAATTAAAATTTTGTGAGTCTCCCCTATCCCTTACTTCTGTGATGATCTATAATACTTATAGGATTGAAGTCTGGCGACTTTTATAGGGTTTTTTAAAAAAGAAAGTTGTCATACTAGGAATTTTGTGTTTGATAGAAATGATATGTCACGTTTCAAGAATGGGATCTATTCTACAACATTAATTAATTTAAGAAATGAGGTTCATATAATTGTGTTAGCGTGTAGATGTATGTAGAAATAAAAATATTTTTTTATCATAGACTACTTGTAACGAAAGCTCAGGTGATAAATGATACGACAACATCAAAGAAAAGAAGTTACATTTACGGCATAAAATCTTTTGTTTAGAGTTTACCATCGACTAAAAAAATAAATGGCAAGTGTATTTACAATTTTTGTTTCATTCTTTAGCTATAAGCTAACACAAAACCCTCGAGGGCTTCCACTATAGAAGACAGGCGTAACTTAGGTAAAATATATTTACAGAAAAGCACTCCCTGGAAAATCGCATAAATTAAATGTTCCGCCAACACAAATTTATCTTTTTTCACCATCGGCATACTAATATCGGGGGTCGTCTATCCTTCGGCCTTCGCATCAATAAAATTAACATTGTAATCCACTTAGAGTTACGAAAAAATTACAAGTAAATGCCGAAATGCCTTTCCTTCATTTTTTGTGGATTTTGCGTACGACATTATCATTATAGCTAAT
The DNA here is from genome assembly GCA_905146925.1 of Autographa gamma. NCBI lineage: Eukaryota > Metazoa > Arthropoda > Insecta > Lepidoptera > Noctuidae > Autographa > Autographa gamma. The sequence continues at coordinate 4,960,855 of LR989850.1, forward strand.
ACTTTGGCCATAACAAATTCGATGTTGTTTTATTCGACATCTTTGGGACTGATCATTATTTCAGCCTTTTTGGTTTACTTATGAGCGACTACTGTCAATAAGTTTTAAGTGCCCGTTAAATTTCATGCTGTCTCTGTCAGTTTAAGGTGTAAAGTAGCGACAGGTAGAGATTTGAGAACGTGTATAACTTAAGTTGGGGTTTAGTATTCGAAGGTTGTAAGTCAATATTTTCTGTCTGGAAATCAAATTAAAGATTAATTAAATAGGCGAATCATTAAGAAAACTAAAACATGGACTTATAAAAATAGAAGGTGTTATAAGCCGTGGCTGACTGGTTAGCGTGCTGATTGCTTGACCTGCGCACTACGTTGTATATTGTGTTAGACGCCTTCTATTTTTTTAAATAAAACTCATTTATGACACTTCAAGCCTTAAAGACTACGTAAAGCTGACAGTTTTATGAATCACGCAATCATTAAAGAAATATTCTACCTACTTGATCGTTTTAAACGACAATCAAAAGTTATTAAAGTCTCTAGTGCCAGTCATAATTACAATAATAGAGTGTTAAATAAACAATACACATTATAACTCGGCGCAAATGTCGCACATAACAAAACAACACTAAACAATACAACATAATTAATGAAACATTTGTGTTAATTATTTACACGTTTATTATATTTAGTAAATTGTGAAAGCTATTACACACCTGCGCGATGCCTGGAGCTCTGAAAACATATTAATTATGTACCGAGATTAAAATTTGACGAGACATAATGTGAACATACAATGTAGCTATGTTTTATAGCTTGGTTTGACTGCACACAAATGTAGGTTAGCAGTAAAATAGTTTTAATGTTAATAAAGTTCTCAAGAATTTAATAAAAGAGGATTTATTCCATTGAAGAGTATCATCGAAAATCGTTTAAGCCTTAGACTGTGGAGCAAATGACAGACGATCGTTTGAAGCAAGATTGGTTTTCATACTTTGATTGTTATAGATATAACTATGAAGAATGGGTTTCTTACTAGTCAAATTGTATATGACATTCACATCTGCAACTCCATAAAACAAATGCCCACTATTTTTTTACAAGAAATTGAATCATGTATCTGCTAAGCTAATATCAATTTTACATAGCATGGTATTAGACTTAAAATTAATTCAAGAGCAAGGGCACTGGTCTTTGACTCTTTAGTGCGAGTACAAAGCAACATAATCTCTTCTACTGTTTGGCCTTAATATTAACTTGAATAATGTTCATAGAAACTAATAGAAAACCAAATAAATATGAAGATGAGTTTAATACCGAAGCTTAAACGTATAAAGGTTTTAAATTACTCACAAGTAACTTACCTACTTTAGACAAGACAGGTGTAAAATATGCAAATAACATTTGAAAGATGTGTGAACTTATTTATGTAAATCTCAAGTATTTATGTAAAATTGTACGGGGGCATGGGATTCACTGGTATTATCATTTTTGTTGGAATTATGAACTTGTGCATGTTAGATGAGAATTGAAAAGTTATCCGTTATGAGTTAGAGCGGTGTCATAGTATCCGGTATAGGTAAATCGGTATCGGACATCGATATGATGCCGCTGAAAATAAAATGTATGAATTATACAAATCTAAAATTATACTGCTTATAGAAATGAAAAAGAAATAAACAAATTAAGAAACCCTACATTAAGGGTTTAGTTTGAATGAAAAAAAAAACTTTAACAATGTAGTTAAACTTATAAAAGGCAAGACAGTTTAGATTACAGAGAAATACTCCAAAAAAAAAGAAATAATCGAAAATTGAACAACATTAAGTTTTTCGGTGATGTCAGTAATACGAAATTATTTTCCCGTATTATAAGATACCAACATAATAGTAAAACAAAACTGCTGATTCAGTTTTCTTTATCAACGTTTAAAGGTTCAAGTTATACAGACGGTAACTCTATCTATAAAACCCTTAGCGCAAATAGGTACAAGCTTCGCTTACAATTTTATATTCCTGCTGACCTAGAACTCAAGTTACCTTAAAATTCTAGCTCAGAAAATTTAAACGTAAGTACTTTGCTTTTACGAGCCAATATAATCTTAAGATCTTTTTGTATAATACTTCGCCCCGGATTCGGCTGTGTGGATGTCGGATATAGTAATAAAAAGCCTTAGGAAAAGTAGCCTATGTCGTTTTTTGGGCTAATAAGCTAGTCCTATGCCAAATTTTATTTCAAACTTTTAAATCCACAAAAACGGAAAATTAGTATTGATGCTCAAAAACAAGTAAATTCACCGTATCTAGTTTTGTTATTGTACTCTTCATACATATTCAACGATAACTTTTACCAAAATATTCAATAGCAGACTGATTCAATTTAGCTGTGACAGTAATAGGAAGCTTCAAATCTTATTACCCGTCCCCAAATTAAGCTGACGTTTGTGATATAAAATGCATTTCTGAGACACAAATTAGACGATCCGCAGATCTAACGTTGGATGCAATAATGCAAGAAGTTCGTTAATGAGTTTCACCTCCGCTGCCACCGCAAATTGGATTATAATGTTAATATCATGATTTCGGGTGCTCTCTACAGGGAACAATTTGGGTACTTCTTAGGGCGGCTGGGCGTCTATTATCCTCATTTCAATAAGAAATAAATTACGATTTCTTATTACATTTTCCATTATAGAGGGAAATTTATCAAGTTCATTCAACGGGGCGTGTCGTGAAGCGTTTTATTGAATGTTTTTGTGTATATTTTTGGGTTGTGATGGGTTACAATGGGAATAAGGTCACTTTTATTATGTAAGTATGTTTTGTGCACGGTCGGAAAGGTAATTATTGAATATTCCAAACTTGAAATATGGCTTCCATGGGAAAAGGTAGTTTTATGTTGCAGTATATTGTTTGTGTAAAATGTTTGCCAATTAGTTGTTTTGTACATTTCGAAAACATAATTGATACCTGATTACATAATTGATACTGACAGAGTTGGGAAGTCTTCTGTAAAAAAAATTATGAGCAATTAACAGTTTCTTCTTTTCGTAACCTAACCCTATGATAGACAATCAGATAGATAAAATAGATTTAAAGCTACAATTGAATTCTGCTTATGAAGCTCACTTATCTTTAAAAACGGCATTGCTTCATTCGATTTTAAGAGTTTTGCAAGCGTCAGTATAATTCTCAATATCATCCAGAAAATTCACATAAACATTGGTAAGTTTAATCATTCACAATAACCTAAAAGCCAATTGCTTTAAACCTGCAAAAAAAGCTTCGAAACACCACACAAAAACTGAAACAGGCGGTCTGGAAATTCGTGAACGCATTCACAGATACATCGGCCGCACGCCGCACTCCGCATCGTGTCGCGTCGAAACAGACCAGCCAGGACACCGGGAGATTTACAATCTGTACTTAATGTCCCCCAACAATGAGATACAATTTAACTTCTCCGCAACCAAGCGATATTTACAAAGCAACACTACAGCACACACTCTCCACAATATATCCCGCTAATGTTTTTTGGCCAGTGTTTACAAACTTCAGCGCAATAAACCCGTTTTTTCTGTCGGCTACAGCTCTGCTTAATAACTTTATTGCTTGTTGCAGTTGCTGTTTTTAATTTGTAAATACCTCGCCCTAATTTTAAGTTACTTATATAAAGAGACATTCTTACTGGAGAGTTCCTATTTTTCGTGGGGATTACGATATTAATTAAATTTACTTAAACGAGGACTCTTGAAAATCTCTGGAGACAAAGTCGATTTATTCAACCCGAATTTATTTTTAATCCTTTTTTGGAATTTTTGAAGTTGAGTTTTGACAATGACGAGTACGAAAGTGTCCGATATTTTCACGTGCTGCGAACTTTTATCTCAGTTTCAAAATGGCGCTATTAAAAAAACAACGTCAGATAAGCTGTCAAATGTATTGCAGAATAAAAAGCGGGACGTTCGTTGCTGATATTTCGACATCGACAGTTATTTTTACAGGTGAAAAAAAAAAGTAACCAGAATTTTATGTAACCAATTTTGAATATTTGTTTTGAATATTAACTTTTTAGATAGAAACATAGGTAACCTAACGGCGCACTGTAAATGTTCTATTGTGACCTAATTTAAGGTCCTTTAAAACCAGGTCTTAGTCCTACATAATAAACTGCATTATAACAATACAATTGCTGGTTTTAACTGCTTCGTAACTAAGATCTTAATATTTATACAGCCCTAACGATTTTAATAAGCCAGAATGTTATAATTATTACGCACATAACTTTTAATGGCTACCCATTTATAGAGTTTCATTACTATAATATCTTAATACAATACTGACTGTTTATACTGAATAGAATAGACATTTTCGTAAGCCTTAGTATAAAGACTTCAATTTAATGAGGAAATAAATTCAACATTATTTGTCATTTCTTATAATATGTAAGTACATAAAATAAATACCAAGGATTTCAATCTTAGTCGTTTTTTTTTTTATAATCTTTAAACTTTTTTTCTATGCACCTTTTTTTACTGCATCACCATCATACACACACAAACATAAGAGGTACACTGTATGTTGTCGGAAAACCAAAAAAAAGAAAATTTTCAACCATCCTTTTCGTAAAAGGCCAGCGATGATAAATTACGCAAGCAACCCACTCCGATCCAATACAAGCACATTACCCATTAAATTTAATTAATTTATAACCTAAACTCGCAACTTATTTCGTCAGGTACGTTCCTAAAAGGACTGAGGTCCGTGACAGCAAAATTCCATCAGCATTATGGTTTAATAAGCCAACGCTAAAATTCGCCTGCCTTTAGCGGTTATTTCATTAGGTGAGAACAACCTGTACGGTAATAGTGGCTAGTTTAAAACCTGGCTTTTGTAAAAGTTTGTAGTTGCATTGTCGACATTGTTAGAGGTAATAGACAATGTTTTGTGTAAAAAAGGGTTAGCGCTTCCTAAAATTCTCTTCAGCAGTACCGAAAAAAACTTTAGAAAAAAAAATGTATACTACTATAATTATTTGTGTCGTGGGATTGAGCCAAACTTATAGGTTTGTAGTCCCAATTCTTTGATTACTTTATCAAAATGAGTTTCCAACTGAAAGAGTCCTAATCTGAAAATTGTTTGATGGTCATTACATGCTTAAGCATCAACATCTTCCCGCCCTTAACCCATTTAAAGCTTACCCATCAACTATTAAACCAAAATCTTCTTTTATTATCAGGAATCCTAACATTTTGCAGCCGACGGCAGGGCAGATTGCCTTAATTGGCGCGCTCGGCAAACAAATTAGTAATGTACGTTGTTTCAGCAAACAGAAGGATACCGCTGCCCATCTCCTTCAAATTACCTCTTAAACGACTTTTAAAAAGAAAATTAAATGGGTAGCTATTTTTTGAAGCATTTCTAATAAGTTCTTACAATTAAAAGCTGTTTACAAGTGAATGAAGGATGTGTCTGTTCGCGACGTTTTGAGAGCTAAATCGCTAAGCCGGTTTAAATGTAATTTGATATACGAGAAGATTAAGCTTTAGCACCGTGCAAGTGTATGTTCTACTGTATCCGTAAGCTTGAAGAAACGTCGAATGTTTACATTTAGTGAGAAAGTACACTACCATAATTTTGTTTTTAAGTACTGATAGTAAATAGTTTAACACATAAATTAACGCAATAATTAGGTATATTTTAGAAATAAAGCACCTCAAAATACTTAAATATTCTGCTGGGTTCGTGGAAGGCGGTTCCAGACAGAAAAGCTTGGAGCAAATTGGGGGAGACCTTTGCCCAGCAATGAGACACATTAAAGGTTATTAAAAAATATATATAAACAGAATAACCCATTTTAAACACGCAGTTTTATGACGCTACTCAAATGTAGACAGAAGTGGTTTTAAATGGTTAATTGAGTACAGCGGGCTATATAATATAATAGTTCCCTATAACTTTGTATGAGAAGGTAGATTACACCAAGATTGTTGCGTAATTTCATGGAAATAATTTCAAGACTGTTTACTTGCTAACTATTTCTGTACCGTACACATAATTGAAATATTATCCGCGCTTATATTCGTGGTGTTATAAATAGAATTGACTGAATTTTGTTTATAGACTAATATTTTGTTTATAGACTACAGGTAGATTGTATTTCATAGGTGAAACTACAGGTATTGTAATACTTAAGTTTATCAATTGGCTGTTTTAGCTAATTAAGCAAGATTATATTATAATTTTTTATTTGTGTTCTAGTAAAATTACACTTGGCTCTGACTGCTTGACAAGACTTAAATGGATTACATCCAACAATACATTACACTTGCACTTAATTTAGCCATTAAAAAAGTTTTTCTCTTTGGCAGATGATAAGCATACAAAAAAAAATAATACAAAAACATGTCAAACTTTATAATGTTGTATTATATGAATAATTACTTAAATTTTACCAAAAAAAAAAAAATATAATACGTTAACTTAAAAGTGCTAGCAAAAACTTATATTTCTAAACTTAACAAGTTTTATTACTTCATGGCAAGAAATACAATACTAAACTTACTTTACTTCTACTTATGAACAAAGGTTTTGAGTGGCATGTCTGTGTTTCTGTCTCGCGGATTCTATTATCATCATGTTAAAGTTTCACAATCTAGCGTAACTTAAACTGTAGACTTGGATAAGTTTTTGTCATAGAGTAAAAAAAGTTACAACTATAGAGAGCGTGTATCGCAGACCATTGCGTGCCTAAGCCAAGTTTTGGCTATGTTTAGTACATTCGTTTAATGGTTTAAGTAATTTTCCTTGCACAAACAGACGATTATGCGAAAATATCGATGGTTCCGATATAACGTTTTGAGATAGTTTTATTATAACGTGGCGCTCTGTTTTCATTTTTTTTTGTTCTGAACTGGTATTATTTTTTACCACGAAACTAGTTCGTACCCCGATTTGCGCACTCTATAGTTTCTTATCTATATTCTTAGGTTTTTGTTATAAAATCTGCCAAGTGTATAATGTCAGTGTCGTCGCAAAAAACAGAGTTCAACGAACCTGTGACTACTTGATTAAAACCTTTTTAGTTCACCCATGCGTCTAATTGTCCTGTGGTAAGAAGGATAAGTTTATCATGTTTTTGCGGATCTCACAAATGAAGTAGTAGTTTAAATTAATAAACAACTTAATCTTGTTATCATGCTTTAGGATTTTATTCTTGAAACTATTACAGTAATTAAAAGACAAATTGAATTTGAAGAATGTCTGGCACATTAAAATTTTATGTTTTGTTTTTTTTTGTTGGTTTTCTATAAAGGATACAATGTACTTATAAACAGTATCTGATTAAAACTTCTCTAGTGCAATATATCCAAAAAATCGTGACACCTGATATTTTGTATTTTTTTCTTTGGATTGCTTAATACAATTAAGTACCTTGTATACAGGGTGTGATTAAAACTCCTTCAATGTCACCATCAAGATGATCGCAACCAATGTAACATTTACCTATCCTTACTTCACTCCACTCGCAAACAATTTACCCATTAACATAGCTTGGCGAACCGTTGTGCTTTATAATTTCCTTAACAAATACTCTGTAGAGTGTATACAGTTCTAGCCCTCAGCTTTGTCGCGATGCCAGAGATATCAATTTGCATGCACTCGAATGGAGGACGTTTCGAGTGTTGTCCGTTTGAAACAATCGTTTTTGCTACTTCATTTTGTGTATTTCAATAAGATTTAATGCTGTCTGTCAGACTAGTTTGAAGTAATGTATTCTGGTAACACCTTCACGGAGTTTTTTTTTTTTCGTGTATTTGATTTGTGAAACTTTCGTCATCGCAATAATTGTCTTCTAGCTAAACATCAACATTAAAAATGATGATATAAAAAATAAATTATACTTCTTTTTCTCATATTTTTATGTTAATAAACCTAAAATCTAAAATTAAACCGCGACAAAATCCGTAAAAAGTAACTAAACTAACATTCGCGTAAACCTAAGAAACCGATAGATAATAAACGTGTCATATAGGAACATTACAATGCATATATTAATAATAATCATGGGGTATTGACCTTAGTTTTCGTTTTTTACGGCAAGGATTGACGGTCTCTTTCCCGTCACGGACCAAATATTTTTCCGCGTCCATAAATATTTAATTTTGTCCCGACTCTAGTCGCTTATTATTGGGATATCCTATTTATTCTTATATAATATTACTAAGTTAAATATTTTTTTTAATATGTGTATCTAATTATGTGAATAGGTACTGTGTTATATTAAACGCTTAAATAATGGATAAATTCTTAACGACATTTAAATTCCGTCCATCTACCTAAATTAAACTAAGCTCTCATGCTCATCCAAAGAATGTACTAATTTCATTCACGTGTAGTCTATTTTGCGGACCGTACCATACCGTTTCCGTCCAAATAACTGTCCGCGTCAAAATATTTTGGGTACTACCGTAATGACAGCGAGTAGAGTCAGCAAACGCAATAATTATTTTAATCAAATCTACGTATGGAGCCAAATACCTGACTTCATAGGGTCTGTCCCTTCATACTAGTAATACAGAAATTCTCCAACTCAATTACTTTAGTTCAAAAATTTACATTTTAATTACAAAGGTTTTAGAGAAAATTTTGGCGATGTCAAAGGCTAATGATGTGTATATTTGTATGCAAACTTCGTGTAGGCGGACGATGGAAATACTAAAAATAAATTTATGCGAAATGAAAAGTGAAAGTTAGAGGCAGTTTCTATTATAATACTTTTCATATTAGTGTTCAGGATTAAACTTACCGGCCTGTTGAATAAATTAGAGTCGTCGGAAAATCGCGTTATTCTTTTGTTTTTTTGATGAGATTCAGATATTTCTAATCGTTTCTAGTACATTATAGGTACTCAACTCAAATTCTTATAATTTTATTTTAACTACAAATGTAAATAAATACTTTCTTTTGGACATTCCGATAGTTTCACATGGGTTTCAAGTTTGACAAACTCGATATCCGTGCGTGTTCATTCGATATCCCAAGGGGGACATCCATCTTGTAGAAATAAAACCGGCCTATGTTCGTTTGTATCATGACAACTTGTATCGTAGTATACAGTTTTGAGGTGTTTGGAAACTTTTGATACTTCAGTTATTACGTGGCGCAAAAAGTTTTCTTTTGAAATGATGCTAGTTTTCATTCATGTCTAGTGTACCTTGAAAATTTAGTTCCTATATTTATTCTGATCATCCTATATGTATAGTTTCAAGCACCTTCATAATCGAAACGCCTAAGGATTTAACGTCTAGACTTACTGGTGTAGGAGTTTACCTATAGACGTCCTAACTTGTGGGATGGGAAATCTGGCAAATAAAACAATGTTTTCTTAGCAAACTATTATTATAGTAAACAACGCTGACTTCTAAGATTCTAAGATTTTCTGAATATTGTGAAAAAAATCACATTATACATTTCCACTAAATAAAAAACAAAAACAACAACGCTTACAACTGTCTATCAAATTAAGGACTTACGCTAAATGTTTCACAAAAAAAGTATTATGCAAAAATTAAATTAGCTTTACCTATCTATCTATATGGACACTTAAACTTCCATCAGGGAGCGACAAGTGGTGGCTGTGGCAGCCGGGAAAGGAATGCAATCTGCGGCGGAATGCTCCCTACGAGAATTAAATTTTAGCTATCCGTGCACGGCAGCACGAAAGCCAAGTTCTGTTGTTACGGTGTCCGTAGCATGACTTTGTGTTAAGTCATCACATCTCAGTTTTACATCATTAGTGAAACATTTATTTAGGAGGATAAAAGTTTGATTGTTTTATTTTATATTAAGTGTTTTGAGCTCAAGTTCTGAAAATGTTTTAAACGATAGGTAGTTAGACCAAGAATAAATTTGTTTAATTCTGATTTTACTACATACTGCATAAAGTTAATGGCCTTAACAAAGACCTCTTGACCGTCGAATGCGCAAAAACAGCTTTCTGTAAAGAAAATTAGTATTTATCACAAATAAGAATCAACTTGTAAGTACCTAGCAATTGCACTATAAATGAAAATTTTAGCGTTTAAAAAATAAATATTAATAGTGAACTTGGCTCTTACTCTGTAATTTTTAGCACTTCCAGCGAGTCATGTTTATAATTAAATCCGCCTATTTGTAATCTCTGCCCCTTGTAAGCTAGACAATGTTAAATGGACCTTTAAACCTTTACTGTGTTTATGTTAGTTCTTTTATACCTTCACTAAAAGTAACTTAGAGAGAATGGCAATGGTTCCTAAGAATAACTTAAATTATAAGTATTTTCAGAATAAACCAACGCATTTAGCCCACACCAAATTCTGGTCTATTTTGGTTAACAAATGCGTAACACCAACACAACACGAAAAGGGGATTAAACAATAATCCCTAAACCCTATAGGTACGTGTGTGGTTCAACTTTTCTCGAATTAGCTTCTTGCTTTGATCACTACATAAATTCATTAAAGTACTCCAGTGTTATTAACGATGATTATAACGCCGGAAGAGGTCTGGGGTGGCGGCAAAGTCGACCACGGCGGCGGCGGATTCATTTCCCCTATTTGCAATTCAAAAATTCACTCTGCCTTCTAGCTCATTCGTCTGTCTTTAACCAACCTCTCTTTCGCACTCACGTTGAAACGTACATCGATCCCTGTCTCGCACCACCGGTTTTAGCCATCACCATACTACAATGCCAGTAGACACTTTCTCAGAACGCCCATGCGTAGAATTTAACTTGGTGCAGTTTATTTCGAAAGGATTAGCCATAAATAGTTCTTCCTCATTACATTTTCATGAAGGCACCCACTAGTTGTGAAATTTATGCTGAGAAAAGTTTGAGCTTTACTGAATAAAAGATATCTATTTGGCAGTAATACTGGCATTGTGCCAGGCGACACTTCACGCTCGAGTTAAAGTTATTAGATGTGAGATGGGTCAACTGAAATCTACCGCAATACCTACTTACATCCAAGTCAGATATGGAAAGGAATAACAATAGCTACTTTACTTGAAGATATTCCAAATAGGAAATGCATTTATAGAGTATAGTGATGATACACACATTTATAATTTATTTCCGAATATTTTACTGCCTCGTTGGCCTAGTAGTGCTAAGCGCGCCTGCTACGCTAGAGGTCTTGGGTTCGATTCCCGAGTCGACCAAGGTGTTATTGGGTTTTTCTATGAAATTCTCAGTAGCAGGTCGGAGTTTGGATTTGTGCCCGGTTAGTGGCAATAGGCTCGCCCCCTATTACATGGGACCTAAACATATCGGCGAACAGTGGGTGTACTAACCCTTCGGGGATACAGGCGTGATGATATGTTATGTTATGTTTAATATTTTACTTATGTGTTTTATTTTTAAAGGTTCAATATAGTTTATTCATATTAGGTAAAATTCATTTTAATAAACGAAGATTCATAAAATCTTTAGCCTGTAAAGTTATAATGAAAATCATAATCGTTAGCGGATGTAAGACCCTTTTGAATTTAAATACATTATAACAGATAAACAAGGATGGGTAACATACATCCACGTCATACACTCATCATACATAATGTACACGATGGAGCACATAGCAACTGTGACCGTGCCTCAGGCATTTGACCCAACTCGGGTTTTTGACATCAGTTTAGGTAGGTCCTATTCCATAAATACGAAGGCTTATCTTGTTTACGATATTATTGCTGGGAACATGGTCTTTCGGGAGAACTTTGGCCATTTGTTATTTGTGTATTACGGATACAATTTTAGATATACGACCTCTGGTTAAGGTATATCAGGTGTGAAATAATGGGAGCACTAACTACGAAATGCAGTGCCTATAACTAGTACTGATAATAAACCTCAAAGGAGTGTTAATGTTGATGTATTACCAATGATGTGCAGTAACAAGAAATAAGAAAATGTCAGAAAAATTAAAGTTAGAGGCACTCCTTTTCAGAGTTTTTAAAGTCCATACCCCTTTCTCTTTGAGTGGGATAGACATCTATGAGTGCTTTCAATGAGATAAAAACGGTACTTCAGACAACAGTTAGGTACAGTTTAGCTAATCTTAAAAGCTTGCTAAAGATCGGATAGAGGATGACTGTACTTTATATATACTGTACGCAGGTAGTACCTACCCACAGGTAATATATCAGATTGTATATTAACCGTTTTACTAATATGATTGAGGCTGCAGATTTTCGATTAATAAAAACAGCTCATTCTGTTTAGTTGTAAACTATACCCTATAAATATCTTCGTTTTAACAGTAAAGCTAAAACAAACACGCCACAAGTACCAATAACCTTCACTAAAATGTTTCGCGGTATTGTTGAAACATGAAAGTCAGATATGCGTAAAGTGCACTATGTAAATGGGGTGTAATGTGTAATAACATGTAAATCTATACACGTTCTGATGGATCTGCTGCGAGGGGTGCGTTGTTCCCCCGGGACCTACCGCAGTCGGACGCGTATTCAGTTAAACCTATCATTTTGCGCTGTGAAATCTATGGGCTTGTTTTGAATGGTGGATGTTTCTATGCTGTTTTAGCTTGACTGTGTTATGATATAGTTTTCTAAGTAAATCTGCTAGATTTATCCAATGTATGCTTTACATGGTAGATAAAAAAAAATCTTGTGGACGTCTCTTGGTACATTAAGCACAGAATCAAATTCGGTATGTGTACTACGAGTATACGTCGTGTAGAAAAAATCAATATTACACAATCATTAAACCTTCTCTTGTAATTCAGCTTGTAACTGCGTCCGACATAATGATGTCCTTTCAATTGTATGTATTTCAAATAAAATAAATGGCATAATAACAAAAGCTGTTAGTAAATAAGCTGCTATCCCATCCTATTGTTCCTGCCTTCAATTGACGCAAACAAAGCGTGATTGCAGATTTATACAGCACTCCATTTGCAGTAGGACCAGTGCTCTAGCAACTAGAACGTAGTAGAAATCTCTATACTTTGTCACAATACATCTTTGTAGGTCGCCGACAACGTAACGACACTACTTTTACTGAATAAATCCTTTTTCGCTATCTAATACTGAAGCTGATTACCTTTGCATCCAGTTTTGCTTCCATTTTCAAAACATCAGAACAGGTTTTATTTTTAAATAGATCGCAGTGATACGCTTCCATAAATCTGATTATACTTTTTCTATAATTAGTAAAGATAGATTGGCTTTATTTCCGTGAATGGCAGTCAGAAGATAAATTTTGAAACAAAATGAAAAGGTCACAAAATAAAAACATGTCTAGATAGGTGAAACTCCTTATATAAACTCGTTAAAATGTCTTCTTATCTTTTGGATGATCAATAATACAGAAGCACCGATTGAAAATAATATTATAAAAACAAGAACGATTGTTTGAAACATTCTTTAATATTGTTACTGCTTTCAATATTTCAAACACAATTCCTTCGAATTGATTTTTTAACAATATCAAACTTTCAAATAATCAAATTAAAAGTTTAATGTTCCAAGGAGGTTTGCGTTATCCCCGTGGCGTTAAGATAAAAGAAAAGATAGCAAACTTCATTCAGTCTTAATTTAATTAATTGTCCCCCTCCTTCGTTTCCTGTATCTATCGAAGGATATCTTTTATTTATGTAGCCGCTGGCTGTGTGCTTGCTGCCTTTGCCTGTTTAATTATACATTCCGATTGCACTATATGCGTTTGGATTTCGAATCTTTGCGAACGGATTTTGTTTTTAATGTTTTATGTGTTGCGTTTTAATCTGATATAACCAGAAAGGTTTTTCGCTTTTAAAAAAGTCTGAAAAGAGGTTCGTTTACCTGTGAAACACGAAATTATTGTTTTAAAACGAAGTTAAATTTGAAAACGGAAGCAGCCTTTTAAAAAAGGAAATGACAAACTTTATCATTTGAAGAGTTTTATTATTTTAGGCACTTGATGCTTGTTTGATATTTTATGTTGAGCTCGTCGACCGATTTCCAAATCTTTTTACACCCTGTGAAATAACAGGTGTAAAAATTACTATTGCTTCTTTCTTTTCTTAAAACCACGCTGTTATTGGGAGCATGAAAGTAATTTATTTCTTAGTGAATATTGATAAAAGACCCCTTCAATTTTATAATTTTTATAAGGCTGGCGAAATTGAAAGGCCTTCATTGAATTTAATACTGTGAAATCAGGGTGAATGCCTCACGAAAGAAAAATATCACCTGTTCGGTACCTGCATATACATAATTATGATTTCCTCGAAACCGTTACATAATCGGTTTATATTCAGGAAACCTTTTACGTTGATATTATTCGTCACCCTTCCTGACTAAGTGAAATACTTTATATTGGGAAATTTGAGTTCGTAGTACGTAGTACAACTTTCATGATGAGTTTTTAATAAAATCTGTTCTATTTTGGACTAGTATTCACGTATGGATTAATAACTTCAATTTAATCTATTGTGTGTTTTGTATTGCTAGTTCAAGCTGCTTATAAAAATATCGTCCATTGCATAGATGGCCACCAGATTTAATCAAGACCGTAAACCAACAAGAAACTGATACACTGAAAGTTTTCTTTCAATCCTAGGTCAACATAACACTGGTGTTCGTTAACCACTCTATTTACCCAACGAATACACCGGCCAAGTTTAACTATCTATAGAGGTCACCAATATCATCCGCAAATACTTACGTAAAATATTGACAGGACCTTCGCTTGTTTATTCTACCGGTTGTAAAGTAAACGTACGGCCAATAACAGCGGAACCGCGATTCCGCATATAAACAATCAACCCGTCGTCGCCTGAATAATGCGACCATTAAGGAGGTTCCACACGTGAGTTCATCAAGACCTTCGTGAATTAACGCCGTCTTAAGTACGAACGCACACCGATGTTTTATACGACGCTTTTAATTAAATTACATTGCGTGCTCCGAAAGCCGCAAACGCCGACGAAACGTGTAACGTGCGCTGTTCATGTTTTTATGAGTAGTTAAATTTATTAAATATAGCAGATTATGTCTTTTATGCCGTGTGGATGTCAAAATGATTTATTTGGAGTTTTTTGCTGGCTGGTATTTTTTGTTTTCAACACGTTTCACACTAGAAAAGCTATTTTTTGTTTCTGCTATTGAATTTACTTTATTTTAAAAACAAGATTTAAACTTTTTATTACAAAAGTTTTGTAATTATTTTCATGTACCAAATCCAAGTCAAACAAAAAGATTGTCTCAACTTTAATTTAAAAACTGGTAGTAAAGCAATATCCCTTCAAAATTATAGTCTAAATTGAGCTGTCCTTGTTCCATAAGTAACACGCCTCCCCTTTGAACTTTTCGTATAAAAAGGAGAAACTGTAAAGACGGAATGTAACAAGACCGTTTAGTGCGGTGACCGAGCAAAATCGACCCCTACTATAGAGGCTCCCCTCGACCCAAATCGTGAAATAATGGACACCACAGCAAGCGATCACGTCGCAAATAGCTCACGCACAATCGAATTAATTAATCATGAGAAGCGAGTTCCACAGAAGTTAAAAAACTTATCCATGCCGCCGTCGAAGTTTTAAGGAGAACCTAACGAGGAATAGGACCGCGGATGAGAGAGGAAAGTTCAGCCGGAGCTGGGAGGGAGACCCGCAGCGCCAGACAAGAATAGCTGCAATTTAAAACTCGATTAGAATTCGAACATTGAACGGCGCGGTTATTAAAAACGGTGTCGTGGTACCGCGTCGAGGACTTCGATTTCATGGAACCGCAGTAAAACTTCTGCTGCAGTCGTTTGTTTTTTATGTTACAAAACTTTACAAAATCTAATTATTGGCGAAAACAAAAGTCCGTAGCGATTTAAACGACGGCTGTGTTATTGCTAAACAAACACGGCCGCAAAAAGATTACATCGCCGCCGATTGCCACGGTATAGAATGGCAGGATTCGCAGAAATCAACATTTATATTGTCTGTATGGCAATTGTAGTTCAAGTACAATACTCTTTATGGTTACTGTCATTTGCATGTAAAGAGAAAATGCTATAGAAAAGGAGGTATTGGAAACTCGCGTTACCGTAAAATCTTATTTACCATAAAGTGTCAAACGAGAGTGGCAGAAGTTGGCAGCTTTGTTTACGAGCTATAAAATAAATCGAATGAAACTGTGACTACGGTGGCGCAGCGAGCAGGCGTGTACTTAAATACTCGTACGTGCTCGCCTACAACTCTCTATTGTTTATGATTTACTGATGTAATCGTTCTAGACCTCGTTATAGAAAAATAAACTGTTTATTTCTTACTGCTTGCCTGTTATCACATGATACTGCACTTACCTAAACAAAAAGGAATATAACAGAAAATGCAAAAGACTTAAATCCAAAATATTAAGTAAAAAAAAATATGTAGCAAACATCTTTCAGGAGGTAAAATCAACGCTATCTTTTCAAATTAAAATAATATTGCCGAAAAAATCAACAGTATGTGTGGCTCACGACAAATAGCATTTTAATTCCACCTTAGAGTACACACTTACAGTACACATCCAGCATATAAACCGACAGATTTCACGATAAAATGTTGCACCTATTGACTCCAGAGGTGTACAATGTGGGTAGATACTGCACATATGCAGGACATTACTATTGCAGGTCCATTGTCTACTATGTAGGCGTAAGTGTTGCTATCTTGTGAGATGAACGGTGTCAATAAAACTAGACTTAGCAAATACGCTGTTAAAAATAATTGAGTTTTTGTAGAAAGATAAACTTACTTATAAACTGGTAAATAGACACAAACTTTTATACACAAATAATATAATACCCAAAAATCTTTATACATAATACAAAGTCAGGTTAATTACACATTTGTTACTCAAGACCTGTTCTTGAGTAACAAATGTGTAATTACAAAGGTACGGGTAAATACCGATTTTCATGATATTTTGTTTTTTGAATCATCACCATATCCAAAAAGCAGAATACTCATAGAAACATCGAAAAAATAACACGAAGAAATTGATATCTTATGGGATGTTTGCGAGTTAGTCCGCTAGGTACAGCTAGTTATTTTTAGATACGGCTCCTTTTCAGTCCATATACAACAGTTTAAAACAAACCGCTTAAATAAACCGTGTTTCATTTCGTTTGTTTAGTATAACATTATTAAATGTAGACATTAATCGTGCTAGTCCTAGGGGATCGGTGGCGTGATGTAACTAATAATACTTGTAACGAACAGACCGCGGCATAATACGAAATGAATGTAAAATGTTTTTATAAAACCCCTGAGGCACTAGCGGGAAAAGTAAGTTAATATAAACACGAACATAGATATTCATATTAAAGGCCTAGTAGTGGTCGAAAATACTCATACAAATAATATCAAGTCTTAATTTTTCTTATATAAAAATTATAATTCTTTACAGTTCGTTTGATGTCCTACCATGAAAGAAACATTAATTTATTTATTCTTCTTCATCAGGATCAAGAAGGAAACCTGTGATGAATAATGTACGTGTGTGTGTAATTGATTTTGTACCAATCGCATGTTTAATATTGCTCCTCATAAAATGCCAAATTGTATTCTCCTTCGTTCACGCAATTTTTGCAAAAAAATGGACAAAGTTTTTGCTTCACGTATTTTCATAGATATAACTACATGTATAGACGGTCCCCGGAGCGTAATTACTTTATCAGACAAACCGTGTCAATGAAATGCAGTGTTTTCATTGAAATATACGTCGATTAAATTATAATTTACCAATCAGCTCTAATAGTTGAGCAAAATACGGATAGCGCTGTAGCGCCAATCAAAATTGCAAATTTGAGTAACATTGGTTCGTTAACTATGCGAACTCGTATTAGGGTGAATTTCAACAAATGCCATTTTTCTTATCATATCGGTGAACTTTTACAATTATTATTTTTTTGTAGATTTTTCAGGTTTTTTGTAATCTTTAGGATACAAAATATCCCCAAATTTAATATCATCAACGTATCATTTAAGACTGAGGAGAAAATTCAGTTTGAATTTTGGTTTCCACCGATGTGAAAAACCGGCACCGATTATTTTTTTTGTACACCGATATGATAAGTCTATCCACCGAAATGATGAACATATCCAGCGATATGATAATCTATTCACCTTTGAGCATCAAAAAGGAAATAGTTAGTTGGTACTTAAAGATGACTAAGAAATGAAGATCAGAACTGAGTACTTAGATATAAAATAAAAATGTATTTTTGAAATTATGTAGGTAAGTACATATTTTTTACGTTTTCTAGAGGTACTTAAAATTTAAAAAATAATGATTATTTTTATTATCATTGTCTTTATTAAAATGAACTATTAAAAAAAAATACAAAAATCTCATATCTAAGTAAACGTTTAGCTAACTAAACGTTTTCTTAAATGCTCCTCTCTTAATACAGAATCGCTTTTGATTTAAGCTTTTCTCTTTTCAGCAACCTAATCCACCGGTTTTTCTCCTCATCTTTTAGTTTTGGCCTCGGCATTCTTAAACAAAATTAAGCTACTATTATGTTTTCTTTTTAGCTATTAATTATTTTGTTATTTATTATTACGTACTTACTATTTTGTTAATATTTTTTTTTGCCATAAATTCTTTTAATCACTTCAATTGCTCCACCTCACCATCATCATCCCAGCCTATGGACGTATTACCGAATACAGACCTCCCTTAATGATACATTTATTTATACATCTTCTACTACCCAGTGGTATCGTGGTAATGATTTTGGCAGTCTATGTAGGTAAACTAACCTTGTATGTATGTATGTACAAATGTTTGTATGTAGGTATATATGTATGTGTCTGTATGTATGTTTGTATGTGCCATTGTTTCTTTGTATACTTAACGAAATGACACGGGATCTACCGATATGATATAACGACTCACCGAGATGATAAAATGATCTACCGATATGATAAAGCAATCCACCGATGTGACAAAACTGTGCGTTGATCACGAATCAAAACACCGATATGAGATATATGACACCGATTGTTGTTTTCTTATAATTTCGGTGTAAATTATCACATCGGTGGTAAAAAAGACCACCGATTACAGCGATATGAGAACAGCGACATGAGAAAATATACACTTTTTGGAAAATTATAAAAAATGCATAATATCTAGGATAAATTCAATAACAGACAATGAAGCTAATTCACTTACTACCTCTGTTAGAACCAAACAACAATAAAAAAGCTACTCATTTCACTAGAAAAATGCAACCACCGATTATATAAAATAATTGTCCGGGAGTAACTGAAATGACGTTCTTACAGTTTTGGTGGGCATATGCAGCGATTTAACCCACTTCTATCCTGACTACCCACTAGCACACACCAACGAGGGAAATACAATTGGGGTGGGGATGCTGTACGACTCGTCGATGTAAAGTTATGCTTGAATTACTTTTGTCCAGCGATATGAGAATATTTTTCAGGACAAGTACGTTTGTGCCTCTCAGTAATAATAATCGTTAATTATGTAATAAAAAATGCTATATATCAATAACTACACTAATATCCTATGAAATAGAATAAGTTATATACCTAATTTATTTATTTTTAGTAGTGTATAAGCTGTTTTGTTTCCAACAAAAGTAGTGGGACAGCACCGATTTGCAAAAAAATAGAGGTTTATGTATTTTATTTCTACCTATGTAATAGTCCTAGGCAAATCATATTTTTGCCACAACCCAATAAGTACCTATTGAATACTAAAAAAAATAATTCAGAACTATATTCCTTTTTTCAAATACTAATTTCAACGAAGACAAAAAAATAAGGCATTTGGGAAATTCACCCATTAACAAGATTGTCTTTGCATTGCATTCGTAAAAATGTAAACGGTTGTTCCGATATTCTGTGTTGACGTTTAATTCGGAACTTTATTGTAGGAAAAAAAAACCGACAAATCAATAAAAGTGTTGTGAGACAATCATTTTCATGTCATTCAGTTTTAGCCTAGCTTTAGCTTAATGTATTAAGAAAATAAAACGATAGCTAAAATCACTAAAGCCGTGGTTATTTTATAATTTAGGTTCACGTTATAGTTCCTAGAGTCAAATATAGATTCCCGCCCTAATAGACATCTAAATGTTATGACATCTCACGCATTTTATTATTCTTTGCGTATTGTCTTTTAAAGCTTTCCTTCAACTACACTTGAAGGTTTTCATAATCTAATACGACAATCACATCAAATAATATTAAGTTATACCTTGTTTAGTAAAAAAGTTTTATGAATATTAAGAACTTAGTAAGCTGACCTCCACTCAAACAATCTTAATCCTATTAAACACTCAAAATCTGATGACTTCGACCTCGGGAAATGTTCAGGCATGAAGCTTCAAGGACCAACTTTACTGAACATTAAAGATTTGCCTTTAATATTCTGTAGTCCATAAACCTGGCTTTTAAAGCTCCGTCTGTGATAGCATCAATAAAAATATTTATTTGCATCGCGCTAAATTTATTTAAAAAATATTTTGCATTGAAACAAAATATGATTTCAATATATTGAACATTTGTTATTAATTTAAAGTTTACTCAAATCTGTTCATACATTTTTAAGTAATCCAATTCTCAAAATGTTTTTGTGAAATATGTAGTCTGCATGCTTTTTTTAAAGCTGAGTTCTCATGACTTGTGTTTCACATTACTGGTAAGTGCTGAGCTTAAACAAAAAGTTTATTCTATTTTTCAAGCCATAAACCCTTTTAACAACTTAATACAACATGCAGCGGCCAGTAACGTCGGCGTTTATAATGAATAATGATCAATAAAATCCAACCGAACGCGACCGCGTTTAATCCCAAAGCTTTAATAACAGCCTCGAAAACATATCATATAATATAATTTAGCTTTCTTCGTTAAAACATCAGAATGTGAATTACGTCCGCAGATCCGTTTGATCTTACTTATTTAGTCCCCTTAACTTGAAAATAATATTTAGCGAAATGGAGTACTATGTGAGGGTTGGTAATTAATTAAATTAAGTTCGGAATACGTTAGGAACAAAGTTAGATGTGGCTACCGGCGACTTGTTAATAGCTAAGGGAGATGATCCCTCGCGGGTCCGAGCGGCCCCCGGTCCCCGGAGTGTCAGTAGGGCCTCAACACCCCGCATGCTAATAGCCAATCATTTTCTGTTTACATTCCATCACCGAGTATGAATAATTTGTTATTGTCTGTGCAAACATGGCGCGCGCCGCGTCACGACTGCCATTGTCTGCTGGATTAATTTGCTGTCCAGTCTCGACGCAATCGAGCTGCCGATTCAATGCCAACGATATCAAAGAACAATCGGCCGGCCCACTGCGATTGTAGCCGATTAATAGAAATCGAAAATTGGATTTTATTATCTGAATGCGCGGAAACTTTTTGAGGGTTATTTTTGTTGAAAATGTAGTGTTGGATTATACGCTATAGCGATAAAACTTTTTACACTCGAATTGAAATTTATACGCTAACGTGAAGCTTTGTATTAAAGTTTCTAATAGTTCGTTAGGTTGGTAGTCGTTAAAAAATGTCGGAAAAAGTTTACTATCCAGGACAGAATTTTAAATATGTTAATGAGAAAAACAACAGGCCCTTCTATCTGAATAAAACACAAACATTATGTCGTTCCAATTAGAGACATTTGCAGATAAGATCAAACTAAGATATCTTAGGTTAAATAAGTTACTCGTGAGATGTTTCTCGAAATAGCAGTTAATGTATGAAAGTGTTGTCAAATAGTCTCTAAATCACTTCATGCAGGTTTTATCAGAAAATTTGTTTAGTAAGTTATTATTTTTATGTAATATTCGGGTACAGTATTCGAATTTTTCAAGGGCTATAGTCATTGATCTATTAAAGCTCTGACACTAACCGGATTATTTTTCAGTATATTCACCACCGGTTATACCGAATGACGTAACTTGAAAAGGGGGTTACGGTTACTCCACCACCTTGTACAAGTCTAACAATAATTATGAAATACTTATAAGCAACGCAACTTTCCCAACAATAAAACAAGCTTTGTCGAATACGGTACACTTTGAATAAATCCCGTTCAATGCATGCTTAAGTTACTCGCATGCTGAGCTTGGTTCACATTGTAAGTAAGCCTGGAGGGCTCGCCCGTAAACTATGTTACGCCGTAAATCTCGCAAGGTGCCCGTATCGTGTCCGAGCGCTTGCAAATTGCCAACCGATCGACGAATGGAAGTTGGTCAACTTTTATTGTATGTAAATCGCGTGATTTATGGCCGATACTCTTGTTTTATGTTAGAGGAAAGATGTTAGTTTTAGGGGTGTTAAAAGCGAAACGATTCGACTTAGGGTCCTTTGGAAAGAGGGATTCTCAACTCCCATTTTAAGGCACGCAACGTATTTTCAAGAAATCTTGAGATAGTCGTCCAAAAGCAGCTTGGTTCACTTAGACTCTTAACTTGCCTTTCACGCGTATTTTGAACATAAAAAATCTAAAGAAAAAATAGCTTTAAAAGATCACTCTAGGATTTTTCCTGAACATCACATTCATTAACAATACAGTACAGTAATAGTTTCCGATTTATACTATTAAGTTACCGGGTCCGACACACAGCTATGTGGGCGTAATATGCAGCACATGTGTACACCCACGTTTATTTTCATTTAAAGGTTTTATAGTTCACTAGTTCACGGCATTTTACAACTAACGTTAAAAGTGTAATTAAATCTGTGATAATTGTCTATAGTGCTAGAGAGATTAGTGTTATCTTAGAATAATAATGTCTAATATCATAGTTATGACTCTTGTCAGCAAAAAAAAAAATGCGGACAACATCACATACATTGCTCTGAACCCAAAGTAAGTAGCTAAAGCACTTGTGCTATGGGATTCAGAAACAACGAAGGTACCACAAACACCCAGACCCGAGATAATGTAGAAAAGTTTATTTCTACATTGACCCGACCGGGGATCGAACCCGGGACCTCAGAGCTAGCGACACCTTGAAACCGGTGCATACACCACTCGACCACGGAGGTCGTCAAAAAAAAGGCTATCGTGGTATGTCATTAAAATATGATCTTTAATTAAAATTATCCAGAACATAGTTTAATAAAAAAGTAATTCAGAAACTAAGTGAAGTTTCAGTAAGTTTTAGGCACTTGTAGTAAGTATAAATATTGATAGTTATACACTTGCATATCGACCAACTATGCACCGACAAGGTTATTAGATAGCAGTATGCTCGATGTACGCAAGTATTGTTCGCAATACGTACAGCCACAGCCAATGGATAGGTATTTTATACTTATTGTAATTTTAGCAGTACGTTTTATATGCTCACTAAACGTGTATAAATTTTACTTATTCTAACCTAGTTTAAAATGAGAAGGTTGTACAAAAACTACACTGAAAATTAACATTGTAAAATAGAAACTTCAAAAAGACGACAATCTTATCAGATAATCATGACCGAGTTTTCCACTCCAATCGGCAATATAGTTTACTATCCCTTAATACTCTTAAACCAAAATATATCTAAACCTACAAAGTAACATCCTGTAAAACCCCGCAAAATATTCTAAAGTAAAAAGATAAACCGTCCATTTTACGGCACGGCTGTAAAATCTCCATAAAATTGGGACATACACCAAATATTTGCAGTTCATAATTTCGTTCCTCCTTGTTACTTCACAATAAACGTAGATTAAGCTGGTCTAGTACGAGCGTGGTTTCTGGCAATCAATTTTGGTTAGACAATATTGGATTTTAATTAACAGTATCACAGGTCGCAGCCGCTTCGCCTAATCGATGAACTATGCCGTACTTGTCAATGGTTATTGTGGTAACCGCCATTAGATTTATTATTATCGTGTCCTTTAATGATTAGACTGTTATTAAATTGGTTTTAGGTTTTTAATAGAGTTATTCGTTAAGACGCTGTCTGTTCTAGTAAGCTAGGAGTACGGCTTACGTTTTATAGGTAGAATATTGTGTTCTTATTTTGTGATTGTGATTTCAGGGTTTTAAATTAGTCAAAATAGAATATTAATTTGAATTCAAGTGACATATTACTTTTTATTAGTTTAACATTTCTCGTGATATTTATGTGCAACATATGTACGAAGGCTAAAAATGCAATATAGCTTAGGCTAAGAAAAATATTAATTTAATTAGTGCTGAAATTTAGAAATTACTCATTTACCACACAATTCCTGAGCCTGAATACATAACTCAGGGATTATCTTGCATCAATACCACATACTAAAAGAACAAAAACTGAAAGATGACCTAAAATTACTAACTATAAAACAAAAGCTACGCGCTTCCATAAACAAAAAAAAATGCGCTTCCGCACGAAATATTGGTACGCGTAGCGAAATAGCGTTATGTGAAACAAAACGATAGCAGTCGATCGTGCATCGGCAATAAAATAAAACTGGCTTGTTCATATGACGGCCTGCTGAAATATTGTTAAACTTGCAAAACGACGAGTGGTTAGCATAGCCCGTTGTCCTGCAGAATTGAATACATATCAATTGCTGCCGTGTTTATATGGTACGGTTTTAAATCATGTTTAGGCTGGCTTGGAAGTGGTGAATATTACCCTTTAAAATTATGCGTCCACTGCATTTAAAGCGCGTTGAAGGATTTAAGCTTTCTGAACTAAATAGTATTTATGCAACTGAAATTTGTTTGGTTAACCTTGTTATTTATTTACAAACGAAATTTTTAAGAACTTTATCTTTTTTACAGTTATGTGTATTTATCTATGTACTAACCAATTATAACGCTACTATAAGTAGGTGAAGAATTAAAATAAGACATCTTTATCCGTCGTCAGTCCTTATCTAAGTAGCACGTTTTGAACATAAACATGAAAACCCAGATCAGCCTACAAAATTAGTTCGCTGAAAATAGCTTACTACCCTTAGAAGCGAAGGCCAGCCTCGGGATCGTTTTAACCGAGAGCCCTTAAATTGAAAAATGGCTATACATAGGGTGGAGCAGCTGTGGGTGTCTAGCTTACACATCCTGGCAGGTTCGATGCCCGCTAAGACAAATTATTGTATGGTCTGGTATTCCCATCTGTTGCTAGGCTGAATTAATATCTAGACGATTTAGGTGGTATTAGTCTAGGAGCTGCCTAATTCTCAACTCCATAAAATATACTTTTTGGAAAGTTTAAAAAAAATTGGTTGAGAAAATAAGCATGTGTGTTAGCAATGTAGAATACGAAAGGGTAATCCAAAGATTACCTCTCTTGACATTTAACAGGTTTTAAAATACAGTAGGCGTTCCGTATTCTGTCATAAGGGAATCTGATTGTAAGATTTGTATGGGTTCCCTTGTGAATAAGTTGATTCTTGTGCTATTTTAAGACGAGCTTTAGGTACACTCCCTGCTTGATTATATTCCAGATTTTTTTTTGCAATGAGTAAAGTTCCAATGATGTTTAATCCCCGACGCAAAAATGACGGGTTGTAATAATTTTGACGTTTCTGTCTGTGTGTGTGTGTCATTGTAGGTCATAAACTAATAGTCCGATTGATGCAAGTTTTTTTTGTTTGAATGCTGTTTTTTGATGTGATGGAGATGGTTCTAGCTCTAATAATGTAAATCTGTTTAAAGTAATTTAAATTTGTGAGCAATCTTCCAAAATATGTCGGGGTTTTATGTACTTATATTCATTTATTTATTACAAATTTATCGGATTAAATGCGTGAATAATATAAGCTAATCTTATCATAATAATATAAACAACAAAACCAGCTAGTTACTGCATTTAAATGAATCTAATCACCATTTTAAATTTCCAACCCAATTCTTAGCATATCTGAACACACCTTCTGTGATTTAAAATTCAAATTATAAAGGCAACATTGTGACAAAAATCCTATGGAAGCAGTTGCGTTTCAGATCACATAAAAATGATTTTACGATTCTATCGAAGCAACCCACTTCCATCTCCGCTTTATGAATAAAATGTACATAAAAACAGTTTGTAAAGTCGTCGGTGTACCGTTGATTTAAAACGTCCTCGTACAGTCACGAGCTAAAAAATGACAATGTATGTACATACACATTGCAACATAAAATTTGGGAGATTTTTGTGTTGAAACTCAAAATGATAAAAATTAAAAATATACATGATTGAATACTGTTTTTAATAATTTCCTCATAAATAACACGTTTTACAATACCAATCCAGAATTGAAGAGAAAATCAATGACAATTTTGACAGTGTAAGTGTATACATAATTTTGCTCGTGACTGTACATAGGACTCATGTTTGCATATTGCACTTTATTCCGTAATTCGATTTGTTTTGTGCGACAAGTATCATCGATGTTCGATGTTTTTCAGGTTTTTGTTTCGTAATTTTATGATGGTTTTTAGTGATGATAATATTTACTAGGTTTAGGTACCTATAGGAGAAATATAAGTCACAGATTAATGTCGTAAAATTTTTGATAACGCACAAAATCACAGAGGTGTGTTATGTAAAATAAATTGATAGAGATTTTATTTATTTTGTCTGCGTATTTAAGTTGTCGTAGTTCATGCTATGCAACATGTTCAATGTTTTTAATCATTTAATTGAGAATAACTAGTCATAAGTGGGTGTTTTAGTTGAATACCTTTAAGAAGAAAGCATTTTTAAGGTAATCTACTATTAAAGCTAGTGTTTGTATCTTTTCATGCTTAGTCGTGGGCTAGTTTCCAGAACTAATATTTTTAGTTTTTTTTTTTTCAAGCTGAAGTAGACAGGTTTATGCTTCGTATAATTTCTTAGTTCAGCTTTTCTTTCCTTTTCATAACGGTCGGTCTCATTTGACCTTTCAAGATTCTTGTTATCAAGTTATTTTTGGGTTACAAAGCAACGAGACCTACGTTCCTATCTAAAATTATAAATCTGAACTAGGTTTAGAATAATTTTAATTAAACTTTTCAAGCCTGTTGTTTTAACTTAATAAACTTTAGCATTATAATAAAAATTCACAACACATGCAAATCGACGCTTTAATCCAATTATATAATTCAAAAGGCTTTAAAAAATTACTGCGGTCATTGTATTTGCCTTTCTTGGCTCACACGTTTTAAACACGCGAGCTATGGAAACATATTTGTTAAGTTTTTTACGTTGGCTGTAGTTTAATATTATTATAGGTAAACTTAAAACGTTTTAAAATTATAATTACGTGTGACGTGTTAAAGGAAGTTTACTTTTATTTTTATAATAGGTACTTAAGTTTTATTTACTTTTAAAGTTTTACTTATTTAATTATTTAAAGCTACATGTTGTTGTCTGCATTTTATGATTAACAAAAGATCTTTAGTATTTTTATACCGTTAAAATTTAATACCAGGCCCACTTAATACTTACCTACGCATTTTTATTTTACGAGATTAAGGTACTCAACAACATTTTGAAACTCACAATAATTCTTTTGCGCCAAATATGACAAGTTTTAGTTCAGTTGACAATTTCTCACCTTAGGGATCAAAAAGTGCATGAGATATTCCTGCTTACCTTACAATATGCCATACATAACCAGCAAAGACCTAACCAAGTCTCCCTAGAGCAACGCCGTGTACCAGGGTAGCATGTTTTCCAGGATAGCAGGTTTTCCTTCAATTTTTCCGCAACACACGTAGTTGCAGGTACATGCAAACACTAGCAATCGAAATTGCAAATTTGTGCAGGGGGCCCGTACGGTTCGTTAGCGACTTGTGTTTACGCGCACACAACCAGGGCTGCCCACCGCTAATTGTTCCAAGTTTGCATTTAGTTTGATTTAATAAACTGTGTGTAATGTATTCGATTTAATTTAACGCTTCCGCGAGTTCTAGTTTCAGGGTTTAATATATTTACGGTTGAATGATTGTGTTTGATGTTGTTGAGTGGAAAGCTTTGTTGTGTTCTGCATTTGTTCATAAAAGTTGCGATTTAATTTTATTCAATTATAAATACGATTATCCGTGTGTGAATGATGTAAATGTTCCTTAAAACGAAGTATTTTTAATTGAAACATAAAAAAATATGAAAATCTATTTCATTTTTTACAGTTTATGAAAAACGCTTTAGTAAAACTACAGTGTAAAGTTAAAGTAATAATGTAGTTTCCATACAACATTGTTCCCAGCCCTACATAAAAACGCTATGGAATAATGATCTTTCTTTTGCGGAACGTTTTAATAATGGCAAAATTGTACAATTTGCATATTTGTGCACCAATCCATTACCTGTGTTAGCCACCATTTGTGCCGTATGCCCGACGACTGCACATTTGCATAAAACTTTTATAATTACTTATTTCCTGAATACTATGTACTGAGCGAACGTTTATTTTATAGAGATCTGTCTTTGTAAGCGAATTTATGGTGTTGACAAAGTATGTAATGTTAATTGAATATACAATTTTAATGAGCAATAGAATAAAATATTAAATTAATTTATTTCTTTATTTACATAGGTTAAAACAAAATGAAATAAAATAAAGAAAAACAAAGAATAACATAAAAAAAATATTGTATTTCATAATTATTGAGAAAGGATTTGATGGTTAGTTATGAAAAGTGAATACAGAAAATAATTTAATGCTGTATAGGTATATAGAACAATTATTATTTAAAATGTATGAGGATAAATGTGTATTTTGCACTTACACTAAGTTTGCACAAAAATACATTTTTAACATTACTAATTGTACTATTCTACAAGTTTGATTACTTTCATATAACTTTTATTTAGTCACATTTATAATATAATTTTCGTGACAACATTCAATTTAACAACAGGTATAGTTCGATTCAAACTTAATGGCGGCTCTGAACACGAGGCGAGTCGCTGCGCAGTAGCAAAATTATGCGCCAGCGGGGGTGCGGGTCGAGGTACTGCGCAGCGTGTAGCTAACTTCAGAGCCGCCATTAAGTTTGAATCCAACTTTACTATTATATTATGTATCTATTCATCCATGTATAGTTAATAGACCATTATTTTCAGTAACTTAAGACATGATAAACTGGTAATAAAAGAACAAATAAAAGCGAATAGTTGTCGGACTCAGCACAAAGTTGGCAATACAAAGTACTGAACTACTTGTACGCTGTCCAACGCAGTCTAGCATAAAATACTATGTTATTTATGTTAGTAGGATAACATAAAGTCCTTTATAAAAACACCGTTTTAATTCGGGTATAATTAGTTAGGTTAGTCAAAGTTTGTCTGTGATTCTCTTTTTTACAATAAGAATAATTTAGATGCGGTGTAGAAGGTACTATCAAAAGCAAAAATATATAAACACCACATAGCAAAATTGTATACCTAACATAATATTATGAAGCGCGTCTTTTTGTGTTAACATTCAAAAAGAAAATAAAAACTTGATTTAGAACAATTTTAACAATTACTTTATATCACTTTTTACAACATCAATCAAGAAGTGAAGAAAAAAATAGTAGAAAGTTGTAGAATGTTTACATTGTTGTGTTAAAAAATTGAGAGAAATAAAAGCAGACGAAAACAATACATTATAATACAAACAATATATAACAATACATATACAATACTACACAGAAATATACCTATGTAAAAAAGATACATGATACCTTCGTTGAAAATACCTTAGGCATTTTAAGTTCTAAGATTTTTCAGGTTTTATACTAATGCTGGCTGCTTTCTTACACAGCTGATTTAAAAATAAAATTTGAATAAAAGAAAGATTTATTTCGCATAGATTGAATAGATAAAAACAAATGACAAATGTATTTCGATTTTCGGTACAAAAGCCTCGCGCAGCATTATTTAAAAGCAGTTTTTTGATCTCACGCAATCGTAAGTATTAATCCAATTTGCACGAAAAAATATTGATGTGCTTTTTATTTGAAAAATATACATCTATTGGTTTCTCTTTCTATGTGTAATTTGGAAGATTTTGTTTGCATATACAACGCAATAGATTTAGTACGTAAGAGATGTTAAATAAAATTATTTTTTAATACTGTACTTAACAGCACACTAAAATAGTAATTAGATGGCTATTAGTAACATCAGGTAGTTATTTCTATTGCTTTATATTATAGGCATGATAGAATAGATATAAAGGAGTAATGCTGAACGGAGACCGAATCTAAGTTGGATTTTAGTAGTCGGCCATTAGAAAATCTTTCTAAAATTAAACTCAATATTTTTCTGTACAGAAAAGATCTATACCTAGCAGTAGAACTTTCACAGGCTGCTATTATTATTATTGCTATAAAAACAATCAGTCTCATGATCTGAATGGCCACAACTACTATTATTTATTAATATACATTTTACAAAAAAATAAAATATTAAAGTAACGAGGCGTTGTTCAGTTATGAACGTTGACTTACTGACGTGTAAATAACACCTTTTATTGTAGCGTATGCAACGCTGAACAGAATATTGTTTTGTTGCACAAATATTACGAACAGAGTAACCTGGTAATATTATAAATTTATATCCTACTAAGAACTTTTTAGTAAGTATTATTAATAAAGATGTGAATTTAATTTAAATTATTAAATTAGCTGTCATTTTCATTAAATGTTGTTTACGTTTACGCAAAAACTATTTAATGGAATAATTAACCTAGTTATAATGTCAGTAGGAAACTTTACTTTTTAAATAATTTGTAAATAAAAATACATTTATTGCTACTAAAGAAACAGACAAGAAATATTTTACATAACATGTTAACAATCAGTAGCAAAAGGAAATAGCTCAGCTAAAGTTGCTTCGACAACGTCGCAACGCTGATTTTCGGCCATTCCTACTCCCTGAGCTACCTATTGTGCGGGAGTTAGCGTGCTTATGGGGTAGCAGCCACCTATCGCGAGAAAACATAACATTATTTACACAGGTAATAACGACAATATTCACCGAAATCGTAATAAAAAAAAAAAACAGAATTTTTGTGCTGTTAATTTTAAATAATACAATACTTCCTATGAAACAATAATAACATGTTATTATTATGGTTCCATTTCAGTAGTACCAAGAAGCAACAATTTCATCTGTTGTTCATAAGTATGCCTTTATATAGAAACCTGTTTTTGTAATAGAGTTTATTTTTGCTCTGACTTTGCATGTCAGTATTTAAATAAAGATCGAATCGATTAATTATTATATTAATAAATAAATAGGTAAATTATTATTTGTGTTTTATGTAATTATAAATTTTTTGTCATGCGACTGTTAGCGCGTTTCCTGTTAAAATGTCCCAAATGAGAATTAAATAAGTTTAAATAGTGTTTAATAACCGTACTAAGACGGGATAACAATCAAAGTGCTCGATAGTAATTGGGTAACAATCTGTTATTACCGTAATTAATTGTCTATGAGCATATTAATCAGCATTATAACAATAGATTCTGATAGCACCAACGTAATTACTACGGTAACTGATTTGATTTCAACTAATTTTGTACGACGATAACATCTATTGATATTTGCTCACGTTTACAGAATATTTGCAAAAAAAATATATCGTAGATTTTTCTTTTTATGAATTATAAAAATTCAAATTACAAAATATCTTTATCGAACCTAAAATGAACATTAAAACCAAATACGAAAAATAAAATCGTTTTTTTTTTTATGTCTAGCATTTAGTTTTAATGTGCAACCCCTAGCAACAATAAAAACAAACTTTTTATATCTTCTGTTCGATTACATTTCTTTCAACTTAGTTTAACTATAAAACCTATTTTTATATTAACTTTTATGCGTATCGGTTTGTGTAGCTAAGTTTTTAATTTAATTTCTGAAGTGGCCATTGATCTAAGCAATTGAAAATGCCAGTCAGTTGTGTCTACACTAACTTTCGCTAGACCAGTTCTAACTTTGACACAAAGCGAACGGTCTACACTTACGTTGAATAAATTTAACACTGCATGTGTGACTCGAATGCGTTTATACAGACTGCTTTGTACAGGACACAGAATAATGAACAAATGGAGTGTTGAGATGTATTTTCATAAATATTTGCACTATGACTTAGCTGCATGGAAATATGGTGTAGAGTTGTAGGCATGAATTAGTTAACAGTTTTAGTTATCAAATAAGAATGTTTAACTAATAAATTCGGAAATATGGTGTAGAGTTGTAGGCATGAATTAGTTAACAGTTTTAGTTATCAATTAAGAATGTTTAACCAATACATTCTGTTATAAAGCTTGGTTTTTTTTTGTACACAATATGTAGATAAGTAATATACTCATAAACCAAACATAATTATGGTAACACTCATATTCAACAGAAGTTGTAAATATTTTTTTGATATAAAAGAAAACTTATAGTTAAACGCGTTTATCTGCAATCAATTAAAATGCATTGATTTCTAGAAGTCTTGTCAATTTTCATTGGCAGCTCATTCTCACGTCCATCAGTGGTCGTTGCGGCGAATAAATTTGAACGTTCATGCTACCAACTCACACTCTATTTATTCACTATTCCGTGGCTATACAAACTGCTTTGTACTGCCCACATGATACTGATACTGAACTTATTGTTCGCCAACAGTTTTCTTGTTTATGGCTTTGAGGTTTTACGATAAACTGTTGTCATGTCAGGTCGCCTATTTTGTTACAGTGTTGCTTTGGGCTCTGTTTGGTGTTGCCACTGGTTTGTTAATAAATGTGAATATGAAACTCAGAATTTGTAAAATCCTTTTACAAGATAAATGAATGCTGAAACTGCTTTGAAAGAACTGCACGCTGAACATAAGGCTTTGGTATCTTTGGGTTTTTCCCATATTTTAAACAGTGTGTGATGAAAGGAATTTTCATAGTAAAAACCAATTATGATTAAATCAAAAAATACTAGTCTCTGAAATTATTTAAATGAGAGCTACAATATATCGGCAATGCATTTCACATTAGCCTGTATCATTTTATTGCAAAAGACAACGTCCACATCTAAATTACGACTCATAACATCACATTCATTAAAATATTTCCTTTAACATATTACTACGAATAACAGTCCAGCGCTAATAAAGTTTATACAGCGCTGTAATAAAACTTGGTATTAAAGCTGCTGTAAGAGCTGTAATACATAATAACACGGAATCAGTCACCTACTTTCAGATTGACGCAGTGCATTACTATTCAACAACTTGTTAGGTTTATCAGTACTCCAGAGACTAGAACATAAATTACTGTATTGTTCCGCCAACCAGATATCAGGTAGATGTTAGGCTGCTACCACATCTGCGATACCAAGAATAAACAGAAAATGTAGAAAAAGAAAATCGCAAGTTTTCTCAAAACTGGCAAGTGGCAATAGGCGCAGCAAATAGCTCATAAATGATAAAATAACTTAAAAAAAGTAATTTAAGATATGCGATGCTTCTAGGTCTTATCAAGGCGACTAAATATTTTTGTATCAAAATATAAAAAAAAACTAGGTAACCACAAATTGAGCTACATTCAATATTTTTAAGCACTCGATTGAATAAACAAACGTACGTTTTGCTTTGTGGCCGAGTTAACTAGAATACCAGCAGTAAATCAATTATCGATACTTTATACGAAAGCTAAATCAGGACCACACTGGCATTTATTGACTTAGGAATTGAAAGCTTTGGTACGCAATTTGCTTAATCGGCAGTTGTCTTGTGCTACAATCAATGAACATTCACCCTAACAAACTGGTTCAATTTGCACAATAGAAAGGGCGAACCAAGACTGCACCGAAGGCGCCGGGGGCTCAGATCTCATAACAAACACAAATAAGCTGACGTGATCCGCTTACCACCATAGATTAGAAGCAGAAAATATTTCTACACTTCAGCGGAATAATTCATGATTTTCTCGGAACAATATTATCTTATCGACATGAGAAATTGTTTACATGTAGACTCGGTGGACGATGCTCGACGTATTTCGCTGACTCCGTGTAAAGTTACTCGCTCGGTAATCTTGAACGGTGTCTTCGCTCCTTGTATTGAGTTTTGTCGCTTTATTTGCAAGTCCAATGGTTGTTTCAGCTTGAAATTGTCGCCTATTTGATGTATTGTTCGTTGCAGAAAATATAGTCGGTATTTTGTCCTAAAATGTTTTGTGTACCGGTGTCATTGCCCAAGCATAGTTCTTAGACGCCACATAAATTTCATAATATTAGTAACTAGTACTCTATATTAGTAAAGAAGACGTCTCATATTTACTTACCTTAATTTATTTTAATTGTAAAAAATACGATAGGATGAATTTCTGATGGTAGATCTTGACATTATTTTATTTGATAGTCGAGTCAGTCGCGGAAGAAGCCGATTGTTTGCCCCAGTATCTCAATAATGTAGAATACCCTTTGCCTCCTTGCCATTTTCTTGGAGCTCTTCTAACTCTCGAATTGGAGTCATCAATAATCATGACAAATTCGGACTGTATTTTCCGACCATTACCATAGGAAAACATTGGAATGTCGGCCAACAGTTTGGAGCCACGATTGTTGGTTTAAGCCCACTTATCCCCTTCGGGTACATACTTGACAATGCCATTTGCATTTAGTTCATTTGTTTCTGGTTCTAGTCAGCTAGTTCCTTTGACATGTTGATTACAATGTAAATTAATAGTGCCAACTAGTTTAAGTACACATTGTGTGTGTGGATATGCAATGACATTATGGAGATACGTGTTCCAGACTTTATAGTAACGAGCAGCTGTGATCATAAGGGTTTTGGAATTCTCTCCGCCATTGAGTACCTACAGTGAGAATATTACAAGAACGACTATTTTATACTATATTATAAGCCTTTTCGTTGAAATGGATCATTTTTCCTACATAAAAGTTATTTTTATGTCACATTTTGCGTTGAATTTTCCTGGTCACTTTGGAATTAAAAAAATGAAGGAACCCCGACATGACACATAGAATCTCAAAAAATATCTCGTCCAAATAAAAGTAAGAAATAATTTTAATGTATAATAATAATTCTCTTTTGTATCATTTAACTGTAGCAGTGCAACAACAATTCATTTTAACGCAAGTGGCAAATCAAAGCTCAACATGAAATGCATGACAGGGACACATTACAGGCCGTTAACAATTTACCACACATCATTTTTATTATGTTGGTAAACATTCTGTTCATGTTGGTAAAAACTAATTTTTAACTGAAACTTTCAAAGATCTGTAACATGACATAACATATCACCACGCCTGTATACCCGAAGGGTTAGGCAGAGGTGTACCAATGTACACCCACAGTTCGCCGATATGTTTAGGTCTCATGTCACGGGCGGGGAAGGCGGGCCTATTGCCACTAACCGGACACTAATCCAAACTCCGATTTGCTACTGAGAATTTCATAGAAAAACCCAATAACATTTTGGTTGACTTGGGAATCGAACCCAAGACTTCTAGCGTAGCAGTCGCGCTTAGCGCCTAGGCCAACGAGGCAGTCAAAGAGCTGTATCTTCAGAGATATAGCTTTCGATCAACAATAAAAGTGATTGAGTGGTTTTTATCTATGAATAACTGCGTATCAGTATCGTACTCGTATCTCCTGGCCGAAAAGCCGTCATTGAAATTCAGCTCTACAGGATGAAAATAACAGATTATCGAAATGTAATAAATTTTGTAAAATGAATTCGTTGACCGCAGACTGGTGCGGCCGGCCGGTTGTTTTTCGTTTTTCCGAAGAGAACCGCTTCACAGAATTTTGTTCGGATTTCTGCATTTGATTACTTTATTATTTTGCTTTTTACTTGCACGTGCTTATTGCGGTTTAGAGGGATTGTTAAAATATATTTTTAAACTTTTTCAAGGTATTATCGATCTTCTTCTTGTTTGTAAGCGTGCAATGCATTTGAAAAAATTAATAATAATGTGAATCCCTAGAGTAAATTTAAGTAATGTATACTCTTCACATGTTGTTCAATAAAAAATCTATTACATGATAATATTTTCGATTTATTACCTTTACCTTAAGAATAAACGAGTAATAAAATAAGCTTACCGTGATACTTTTCAAATGAAATCATAAATGTATTCAATATACATTATTTATACATAAAATCGTAACATTGATTCTCAACTACGTTTATATATAAAACCAATTCGATAAGCGTATTTCGTTACAAAAATTACGCATAAAAATGATTCAGAAAGTTATAAATATTTCTTGAAGTCCGGATTTGAAACGTTCAACTGAGCAATTACGATAAATAAAATTTAGTGGTAGCACAAATTAATTTGTTTATTAAGTTTTTAAAATGTTATTTGATTTGAAAATTTAGAAAAAAAAATATTAATTTTCTGCTCTTGTTTTAATGGTAAATATCATAAAGATTAAATTGTTCTAAAATAGGTACTCCATTCTTTAAAAATGCTTGCGGTTGGAAAAGGAGGAAGAGTTTAGTCGATGGTATAATTTCTCGCACCCCAATACTAACACAAGCCATATAAAGCGTCATACATCCACACACATCGAGATACGACTAGAGTTTCGTATCTATATCGCAGTATTTATTGCTATACGAAACTATGACGTTATCTAACAACAATAAAACGCACTTCGACAGCAGTATAACTGATTACCAACGAAAACTTCCCCAGTCATTTGGTTTGCGAATTTCAATGGCGAATGATGTGACAGGCGAGGGACGAACCTGATTTCCCTGTGCAAAATTACGTCACTATTCAAACGACGTTAAGGTTCAAAATAGTTTAGCATAATTTGCAGAACCTAGCTGAAGCCAACTAAACCCAGTTAGTACGCGTACCGCATACAGTAAAAAGGTAACGTTTAGACAACACAAAGGTTTTATTGGCACTCTAGTTTACTTATTCTATCGATAGGGATCTATTACCATAACTTCGTTTATCTGACACGTGAGATTCAGATGTGTGGAGAAACTGATAGTGTCAACTGGTTCTGAAATTACATTCGAAGAAATTCTCAGGTAGGCGAAACTAACCTTTTCGATGTTTTGATTAAATTAAGGTTGATATATCAGTGCCTTTTTCAATGTAAGCCAGGTATAATAAGAAAGATAAAAAGGGTCTATTTTTTACTTCATAAGGGTTCACTTAGTAGTTATCGATTTATTTATTCATATGACATAAGCCAGCAAAAAGGGTAATTTGCAAAAGATAGAGTAGAGTTAGAAGTTACCGCAGTGACTCAGCGCACTTGGAGACGTATCTTGTGTCGGATTTAAGCCCATACCGTACTGGATTTTCGAATCTGACAAAGAGGGAACAAAGTGATACTTATTTGGACACTCTTTTGTCTTGCTTAGTGACACACTATAGAACTTAAAACCCCATGCTAAAGGGGAAACACATTTTCCAAGCGCGCTTATCATGAATTTCTCAAGCAGGACCCTTTTTGTCGTAGAAGCGAGACGCCGCTAGGTGAAAGGTAACGCGGTGTCTCGCTTCCACAAGGCAACAGTACCGCAAAGATATCAGATATTGGAGATAGCCAAGAACAGCGGTAATTATCTACTATGCGATGAGATTTTTACTGATTAGTGAGGTTAAAAATATAATTAAATTAAGTATTCCATTACATAAACATACAACTTTTAAATTGCAGTTTCATGTAAATGGTCTTTATGAAATAGCCTTAATGTCTTGTAAAAGTAAGTAGTTGTAGTTTTAAACATTAAAATGTTAATTCTCATTACATCAGAACACGCTTTTACTTTTAGTTTATTTGTGCTAAAGTCATTTGTAAGCACTTTTCATGCTTGTATATATTTTTTTTATAATGATATAATGCTATGGTAAGGTTACATGCATGCTTAAAATCTCAGTCTTTTTGCTTGACTATAATAATATATTCATTATCATGTGAATTTTTATATTTAACAAAAAACCTGTGCTTTTTTTTACTTATTAGATTATTGTGCATTAAATGGTTGAATTCATAAAAAAATATAAACGACATGAAAATATTTATTTAGACCAAGAATAATATATACGAAATGTATTCATGATTTTGTGAAAAACATGATACAAAAAAAAAGTCGGTCAAGTGCGAAACATAAAAATAACGATACTTTTGAATACTGAATGTTGTGGAAAATCATGTAGAAAAATGTGGATCTTTTTGTACATTCCATTGATAGTAACGAAAAATAAAATAAAGGTTTGATTCGAACTATAATTTGACTGCGAAAATCAGTAACTAAATTTATCTGCATTTTTTTCCGAGCTGGGACCTAACGTTTATACTATACAAGTAATGTCAAATTGCTATCCATAACAGTAAGAGCTATCTGCACAAATTTTATATATCTATCTAGTTACTGATAACGATATCCATAAGTACATTGCTTATAGTACATTATTCACACTTTCACATCTACCACGCGAACCAACAATGTATGTGAAATATTTCGTTTCCATCGTTCTAACACGGATTCCTAATGTATGGTAGCTTCGCCTTGGGCTACGAACAAAATCAATTTCGATACAATTCTCTGTACCGTCATACTTTACCGCAGATATCGTTACATAGATCGGAGGCTTTTTCAACAACTCAATTTGCAAGTGTACTTGTAAACAAAGGAGGTTCAATGTAATAATCTACCAT
The DNA here is from genome assembly GCA_905146925.1 of Autographa gamma. Lineage (NCBI taxonomy): Eukaryota > Metazoa > Arthropoda > Insecta > Lepidoptera > Noctuidae > Autographa > Autographa gamma. The sequence goes on from LR989850.1 coordinate 4,999,432, forward strand.
GATTTTGACTTCATGTAAAGTCGCTGTAAATCCTGAAAATCTATCTAATAGATATGTACTTAGGTACAACACTTATTTTATTTATTTTTATTTTCCTTGCACAGAGAATCGGCATAGCCATTCAACGTGGCAATGCTGCCAGCCATTGATGACGATGAGTTCTTTGACGCCATTTAGTTTCTATTTATGTAAGTTTTAATTTGTAGTAGTAGTAGTATAGTTAGAGTTTGTTCTTATATTAGATTTAATTGTATGTTGTAATTTAAATAAAAACTTTTTATAACATTTTCATACTGATGATAATTATCCAAATTCAGTGAGTTACCTTTGTAACTACAAATAAAATAAGGGCTACTGGGATCTTTTGACTCCTTATCTATTTATTAGTTTTCACTTTTACTATACCAATGCTTACCAAACCATTTCCACCCCACTCTTCTCTGGTCACACATTCACTATTTTTCGATGAATTCCCCGATAGCGTTTGCAATCTATTCCAAACCTTCTCTATTTATACAACAAGAAATATTCACCTATTCCCGACCCGACTGACCCAAGCGGTACTTTCATTCTCAAAAGTACATCGTCATTTAATTGCTTTTAAATCTAATTTTTCGCTTCCATATTTCGTGCTTTATCACTCTGGAGTTTGTTTTAAAATGGCCGTTCTCTTACCATTATAATAATTGCAGATGACTTGTGGAAATATTGACCTGAATCTACATAATTTTGGTGTTATTTTGTCGATTTATTGAAGTTTAAGGAAATAAACAACTTTGCAAGTACCAATTTAGCTACGAATTTTGTGATTACGTGCTTAGAATTTTATATATCTGAGCCATTAACATTGGTAGTAGAGTATTAAGAGTAAACAAAAAAAACTCAGTATCTTTATAATCAAAACTGTTGTGAAAAACTGTTAGTCAACCTATTAAAAGAAAATAATGTACGGACACATGGTCAATTTACTCCACGATCCACTAGCAACATGTTATTTACATTCATTGTCACGAAAACGAACAAAGATGTCCCGATAGGCAGTACACTCGATTCACCAGCTCGTTATACTTCAATACATATGTGTATCGCGTGAGAACTCACTCTAACTCACAAACTGTACCCTAACATACATAACATACCATCACGCCTGTATCCCCGAAGGGTAAGGCAGAGGTGTACCAATGTACACCCACAGTTCGACGGTATGTTTAGGTCCCATGTAATAGGAGCGAGCCTATTGCCACTAACCGGGCACAAATCCAAACTTCGACCTGCTACTGAGAATTTCATAGAAAAACCCAATAACACCTTGGTCGACTTGGGAATCGAACCCAAGACCTCTAGCGTAGCCACCAGCTCGTTATACTTCACTACATATGTGTATCGCGTGAGAACTCACTCTAACTCACAAACTATACCCTGAACTTGCACTGGCCCTAGCCCAAGGGAAACTAAGCAATGTGGCATTAAATAAAATTGACCGTGAAACTCTCATTAGCGAGTGCATTAGCCGATTGGTAGGGGATTGTAAGTATCGTTAAACTGTATGATTGTAGAGTATGGCTTTATTTAACTAGTGCTTGGAAAATCTTGGTAACTGACTTTGGATTTCAATTTGCTTACTTTCCTTTTGACGTGTACTCGCAGTTTGGATGGGATCGTGATGTTTTTGTTTCGGGGTCTGAAGGAAGTACCTAAATATTCTAAGACGCAAATACGAACTTTTTAAACTAAAACGAATCTGAGAAGTATAATGTAGAAATTTACTATTTTGGATGCAACCTGCTATAAAAAATTCTACCCAATTAAGTAAATCTCTAAAATCTCGAGGAAAGTAATACGCACTCAACACATCCCGATTCCCAAAATACATGGATAACAAAAACAAGAAACATAATCGCTTGATACGAACAGCGAAGTGTGAGATAACAGGAAAATGTAAAATGTGACTCGTGATAAAAATGTAATTTCCTCGTATAGGTACAAAAAACACCACAGGTTTTTATTCGGTAAAAATATTTTGCTTCGGGGCAGCCTCCCATTGTGCGACTGTCACGAAATCCGACAATCGTCTGAGGGCACATTCAAATGATAATCTGGCCATACGCTTTGCGAATTAAGCTGCGAACACATTTAGGTTACGCTACTTAAGTGATGACGTGTGCTATGGCAGTTGCATTAGTTTTAATGCGTTTAGTCGTGACATTGATGTGACTAAGTTGTGCTACGTGCTGTAAATTCACTTTACTATTCGGAATGTGATAAGCAGATGTTTGGGAATTGAAGTGACACTGCTCGTTGTCAGTCATATTAAGTACAGTGAATAAGTATGATGACGTAATTTCATAACCATACAAGAAGTGTGTAATTACGCCTATTTATTGTAGTGACCCGATTATATTCTTCTGTTGTGAAATAAAGAAGTGATTAAAGTATGACCGCGACAAAAACATTATGTTATTAAAACTTATGTATCATCCTTTTTTTGTGTACTCAAATCACTTGGGAACGTAACCTCAACCTGTTGTCAGATTTATTCGTAAACGTAGCGGGCAGGTCGCGCCGATGCCAGAACTGTCACATTAGCTTGATTTACACGTGTTACCTGACATCCCGTTATATAGGTGAATGTGCACATTTAATCTCTATGTATGAATGTACTTCCTTGCTCTAACAATGATAAATCGACGAAATAAAATTAAAATGATTCTTCGCTATAGTTAGCCACGACATTTATTTGACACGGCAATTTGCTTAATTTAGACCTCAAAAGGTCTAATATAACATAAAAATAATATTTATTAAAGATTTTCGAGTTTGCAGGGAGTGAAAAATATAGATTAAAATAAAAAACAAGGAGACGTCTTGTTTATGTGATTGTGATCGTCATAATATTTTGTGTTTGTGACGCAATGATTTTTGAAAATATACAAGGGGTCGTCACCGCGTCGGCTCTTCATTCGGATCTTCAGAACATATTTTCAAAGCAAACAATATAACCATTGAAAATTCCACCCTTATCTCATTTTTGTTGCACACAAGAATCACAACACATTGAAAAATAATTTGCGCTCGCTGCGGCTTCAGATACGCGGGCGGCGAGTACCTACAGATCCCCATTAGAAGCGTCTATGGGTACGCCATTAAATAAACATCTCTGGCAGGTTCCCTGCTAGTTATTAGCGCTGCCTCGCCCCAACCACTCGAAGCGTGGTGAACGTGGTGATACGGCACGCAGGCGGAAGCGGGGGCAAAATCAATTTCATTTTTCGACACAAGCATTACCGTTATGGCGATTGAAACCGCACTTTTCTTGGCGTCAGTACCTATTTAATGGTGTTTATTTATGTGTTTAAGTATTAAGAATCTATAATAATGGTTAGATAATATTTTTGTTGGGTATTTAATAGGTTGGTTGATCATTATGGCATCACGAAGATCGTTTGTTGATTTTACCCCCCTTTTAACATTTATAAACGCCAATATTACATTTAATGTGCTGCCCTAATACGTAAATGCTTTAACAATATTGTGAAATTTATTCGGTGTGCGGTTTGAAACGAGAGTTGCATAATATGCGTTAGTAAACTACTAATGAAGGTTATCTTGCGTGCACGCCTAAAGATGTGTATCTCAACAACCGCATTCCATTTGGTGCAATGGAACTGTTTAATTAACTATGTAGTTAAGTAATGCAGGCAACAAGATAATCCATCTAAAATTAATAGAGCTTCATTATTATTCAGATACATGAAAACCTATTTTGTTCGTTCTAAAGCAAAACAGAAACAAAGTGCTCCAAAACTGCATTCTAACCAAAAAGAGTAGTTTAAAATTTGAACGAAAACGCAACCCAGTTTGTGGTGCAGTTTTCGTTTCATCGATTCACAGGGAGATTTCTGTAATCCATTCTGATATCCCCGTTTCGTTTAAAGTCCACTCGTTTCGTGTCATTACAGAAAAGCGGACTGATATACACATCGACCAACATATTGATGCGTTTGAAATATGAAATATGAATTCTAAGTAGCAAGACATCAAGTTGAAAATGTAATGTTTAGTTTTCCAAACAGTTACGTCGTCGGTCCTTCCATACCATGTTTTACTGCGATTGATTCCGTCCGCAAGACGGACCGGCCCGGATCGGGGCTATCCTGTACTTATCTAATTTTATTGTCACTCGTCGACGTCCGTCGAACCCTCTGCCACTGAGACCGTTTCGAAGAAAACTAGAAAATTCTTTCCTCCCCATCGGATATTTTTATCTACGAAGGACATCTTTATTCGCAAGCAGTTAAACTTAATTCAACATCTTGGTAGCAAGATAAACGGTCTGGTTGAATTCTAGGCTCAAAGAGAACAAAAATATGTTTTTGGGATCTAACCTTTGTTTTTGCTGTGTATTTGTTTGTTGAACATGCATGCATATGCTATGAGCATAACGAAGCGTTAAGCTGAACGCATACTCATCAACACCGTTCGAGCCAAACACGCCAGTGCCGCTTGCAACGAATTTGCTGATGACCTCGCACACATGCCAGCGCCGAGTGCGCATCGCATGATCGAATGCCAGATTATAGATTTTGCTTATGAAATGAGACGATCCGACAATTGTCATGCAGATGCCAAATTTTCATTTCACAAATTGGATAATTGATGATTGCTAAATTTTTTGCTCACTCTTCCATATCTAATCCACGTTCGTTTTAGAGTCTGCATCGGCAGCATTAAATATTTTTAGAATGATGAGTTTAATTAATTTTTGAACTCGTTTCAAATAGCTTGGATGTAGATACTTTTGTAAATACATTTCTAAAAACATTTACATATTCGTTCTTGATCTAAATGATAAAAAACAGACTGTATTTATTTCATAAATAATCTTCAATTCCCTATATTGCAAGTAATTTTAAAACTGTCCAAAACAAACAGCATATTAAACCCCAAATTCGAATCCCATTCCAAGACTAATTTCATATGTAATTTAGTCGCAAAACAGTAACGTATCAACAAAAAGCCGCGGGAATATGTTAAAGACGGTTGTTTCCTTGCAGGCTGTGCGCCCATCTCTTCGGCACATTAGCTATGATAATTGGAACATTTGCTTTGCGAATGGGATGACGTCAGGACACTCTAATAATAATGGGAATACAGAGCGGTTTACACCACGACGTGTTATGGTGCCGAGTGTAATTTAGAGCATGTTTAAATGTGTATTATCTACTTCATTGTTATGGTAATGTGTTGACAGTTTGACGTATGTTTAGTGGTTTTTATTTGACTCTATCATGTTGGGTTTGGTAACATATTGCTTAATAATATTAATATAATGTTAAATTCATAAATTTGTGGTTGCAAAATGTTTTGAAATGCAATTATACGTTCCAGTAACCCTATTCCTTCACCCATCAAATTTGATGGCCATTGAGATAAACATTTTTTGCAATAAATTACTTTCATATTTTTATAATTATCCTGATTTAGAGAGAGAAAGTACAAGAGTCAAAACCACAACACACAAAAGTTCATCGAAAACACGTTCACACTTACAAATGTTTCCTCCACTTTTCAGTAGCAAAGCACAACAGCAAAAACAAACACCCTCAGTCTTAAACCCGCACTATTAAACTATAATAAACTGAAGAGCAACTTCAAAATGAAACAGTGTACTGCAATAAAGAAAATCATATCTCACGGGAAACCACTGAAATGAATTTCGCCATCTCTTTGTCAACCTGATGGAGCTTGCCCACTTGGCGTGACTGATGGTATGAAGTCCCAGTTATATTCCAGTGGTCAGCTCTTAGTTTTATAAAGCTAGTGGAAAACTGAAATTTTATATTTTTGTCACGGTTAGCAGTTTTGATTGTAGCTTTTGTTTTTCTCGGGGCTTTTCTTGGGTGTTGAAATGGTTTCGTGTTTAGAAGTTAATGTTTTATTATTACCTACTATGTGATTAACTATTCGCCATTCGATTTTGTCTTATTCCTATTTTTGACGGTTTTCATTGGATGTGACCAGCCCAAAATTGATTGCTCTGTGATTTATTTTTTATTACTCTTCTTTTGTGCCTCTGACTTGGCAGCTATTCGGGTAACTTCTGGCGTAGGCTAGATAACTAATTATGTGTTTTTTTTTCATTTTGGTTAATTTAATCTTATACCTGGCAGCACTTAAATTTTCATCTACAGTTCTACTTAAACATAAAACATGTAACTATAAGTACGTTTTATAATTGAGAGAAATCTTTCAACCCTAGTCTGTTTTGATCTTATTAAAGATACTTGTATCCCGCAATCTTTTGCAAACAATAACGAAAATCAGGGAGCAACAAAATTAATTTCACAATTTCTGGAGGCGACGCGCGACGCTGCGTGCCTACTTGCCGTGACTAATGAGTTGAGTTCAATTTCTTCTCGACAGAGCTCTTAACGGTCAGGTCCTACTTCATCTTAGGTAGTCTATTTATTAGATTTATAGCTGGTTTCTTAGGTTTACGCAAATGTTAGACTTTGAAATAAAACTACTTTTTACGGATTTTGTCGTGGTTTAGTTTTAGTGGTGCTGCCCGTGACCATGATACCTGCAAAGGTGTCACAACGTCGAAACCTCTAAAATCTGAAAGTAAACCGCTACAAATCCGTAAAAAGTTGTTTTATTTCGAGATTTACAGCTTTCAGGGTAAACTGGAAGTTTTCTTTAAATCTACGAAATTTGGATTACACGTGCCTTACTTGTTTATTAAAGTGCCTTCCTCATTAATTATAGACTTTATTTCCTGACAGTTCCCAGTAAGTTGAAGTCTTGTAGGTGCTACATTGGACTGAAATAATTTGTTCTTGTAATATTTTTTCGCTAAATAGAATGAAATGTTTTTTAGTTAAATGTATTAGTTTATATTTTTAATTATTATAAGCAAAATTAAAAAAAATACATTATTTATTTCTTGTTTACAAATATGGCGGCGAAGATTTTTTTTGCCGTAAAAATAACTTAAGTTTCAAAATCAACAATCGAAATCAAAATCAATTACTTTTGTTAAGATGTTGCTTGTATACTTTTGTAATCCTATTCAATATATCTAAGTAAAGACTAAGTTTAAAGAAAAAAATAAGCTCCCGAAAACTAAATCTTGATCTTATCTGCATAAGCACTATATCCCACTTCCTTAGTGCAAACCGAGAGTTCTCGAACAACTGAATATATAAATATGCATACGTATATAAATATGCACATATAATTCAGTGTTTGTTAACAAGAACATACAACGAGTTGGCAGCTTTAAAACTGGTGAAATTTTCGTTGCGCATAAATTACTAACACTAATACTATTCTATCGTGTTCAGGACTTGTTTTGTTTGATTTAGGGCTACATGCAAGTCAAGTTTGGCTTTAAATGGCTAACACTTGATTGACTTCTAACCATTTTGGTACTCGTACTATTTCTCTGACGTCGATGATTCATGTTCTTTTACTCACTGTTCAATGTTAGAAATAAAATTGTACAAGAAATCGTTACCTTTACCAAATATATTATTATATGCATATATGTACATCCCATTTCTTTCTTTCTGATTATTTAGTAGTTGTCTTAATTTTCGCTAACTTTCGTATCATAGATGACGGTAAAGTAAAATGAACTGAAAACCGACAGAAGATCGAGAGAAGAGGTAAGACTGTGGATCAAAAACCGAACAATTATTTCATTTTTAATTCATTAATTTTAATAAGTTTAACAATAAAGTATAAAATGTGAAATCTTTCGCGATCTGTTAACAATAATGATTTACCCTTTATTCTTTGAACAAAGTGCATTTTATATAGAGCCTTATTATTATACTGTCACAATATAAAACTGAAAACGTGAAATATAAGCTCTAGAGTAATCCTTTCAGCTGTCGAATTATAGAAGCTGCGTCAGCTTAAAATGTATATAAAAGTTCATACGTGGTTTTTAACTTGTTTTCCAACTAGTGAATGGAGTTACTATATAGTTTTTAATATTTAAAACCGTATTAGATTTTAGGCATGCAGTGAAAGCCTTCGCTTAAAAGTTGTTGTAAATTTATGTTCATATAAATTTTATATTTCTAATTGTTTAGTAAAATGTCACAAGTGTATTTTTTATCGTGTTAACACCAATTAGGTATTTAAAATCATCTGTACAAGACATACACAATCATCATTTTCTAAAAAATTAAAACATCGAAAATCCGAAGCATAACTGTATTTTCAGTCAAACATTACATTCCAACTGAATCCCGTCTTTAGTCTCGCAAAAACGTCCGACGACCATGAATAGGGACGTTAGTGAACTTTTTATTTTGTCGAGAACAATCGCGTTCCTCGGCAATCCACCGGTCATCAGTCACTGTGAGTGGCCACTAGACTGCACAGACAAGGACTGTTGCCCTCTATGCATTTACTTCATGAATTTATTGTGCGCCACTATTCGCTAACACCGTCGTTTGTTATACAGAAGTGTCGATTGGAGTTATGGTAATTCTTTTTAGTTGAAGTGTTTTTATACGATTTGAATATGTATTAAAACATCTTAACATCTTTGTTTTGTCTACTTAATTACAACTAGTGGGTTATTTTCTTTTCAGAAACTTTTTTATCATGGCTTAGGAAAAGCATAGACGGAATACCTAGGTTTGATTGCACATATCGAAAATTGCCACGCCATTGCCATAAGGTTTTCCACAAGATTGTGTTAAAGTTTACGTACGGATACAGATATAATATAAATCAATCAAAATATTCATAAGAATAATTTAATGCAGTTACTTACTCAAAGTTTCTTATAATCAAAAGCGTGACAAAATACATAAGACAGAAATTATAACATAATGAGAACTCGTGCGAAATAGTTACAACACTTACTGTCTACATATAAATATGTTTATTTGCATATACCATCCATGAGAGTAAACGGTTATTTGGATAATGTTGTTGAGAATCTGCTAGACGCTTCATGTTATTATAATCTAGACCTTTTTAGTACCTAGTACTGCTTGACTTACGAAATTATTCTTGGCAATTACTGAAGTTCACGACTATTTTAAGATGAAATTGTGTACAGTAAATTAAATTTTAATTTAAATTATTAATTCTTCTACATCATACGAAGGTGTAAATTATGAAATTTCCATCTAAGATTTATTAATCTGCTATCATTACTTAGAGTTCATATCAATTTTATCATAATCAGTTTTATGGTAGAACCTTGAAAGCATAACAGACAAACATACAGAATTACTTTCACATTTAAATATTTATATACTACAAATACAAATAGTAAAAGATAACACATTTGTAAGTTATGTTTGTAAATATTTTTGTTTGTATTTTGAGTGCAGAAACAGATATTCAATCACTCCACCCACATGGTCACACCTACACCGCCTGTGTTTTGCTTCTCGTTGCTCATACGTTCATATTTATGGTCAGTCAACGCAGATACATATTTGCTCATATTTTATTTTCATTTTTACTTATTTATTTGTTTATAGAAATATTTTAATTTTTTTATCGTAGTGTGTTTTTTAAAAGTTAACCTTCTTCTTTACAAAAAAAGGTTACGATGTTTTATTCAATGAACAATGAAAGAATTTCTTATATTCTTAACTTTACAACACTTTTTGCAGGTAAAACGTACACTGAACTTTTGATCGCCCCTTTCAGTTCAACTTTGCTCGCAACAATGGCTGAAATACTTTTTATGATCGTTGTTCGAGACTTCATTCACGCTAAACATGCGTGAATAAAGTAAACAACAATAAAAGTCACTTCTTACCTACATTCTTTATCGCTTCGACACTTTCCAGGTAGAAAGTTTCGCGACACAAACTTGGAGATTCAAGAATAAAGTTGGTGTACATTTCAGTGGCGGAAGGCTCCGTTGGCGATGCAAATGTTGTGAAGACTTATTAAGAAGTTGCCACACACAGTCTGTAATCATTCCTGTCAACTAAGCGAAGACGAAGTATAACATGCGGGACTCAAAAGGACGCCGTTGAGTGAACGGATTTTGTAGTTACGACCTTCTTGGTTAGAGTTGGCGACGGAAGGTTGGTAGTGGCGTCCTATCACTCAAGTAGATAGGTCTTTTCGGTTTTGATGTGGGTGTCTGACGCAGTTGGAGCCGCAACATGGTAATAATTTGATCAGGCGCCCAGCACGCGCAACTTTATGCCAATTGAAAAGTTTCACTGCACTGAAATATGTTGTTACAACAGGTTGAGTGACGTGCTCGCTCTACTTTTTGGAACGTTTTAATTGTTAAATGCTTTTTTAATTTCGTTTTTGGAATAATTATGGGATAACATGACGGAACGCGTTTTATATATTCCAAACAGGGCCTGTATGAAATTAGCATTTTTTTAATAATACTAAGAAACTATTTATTTCAGCCAAATACATGGCAGTCTATATTATTTCTAAACGAGAATGGAATATCTACATTAATATTCCGACAGTAATACATTATAAACAAGACACAAAGGAAAATAGATCAAATTTTCTACTATTACATACAATTTAGTTACGGAACAAAACTTTAAAATACCCAATACTACAGGGAAAACAATGATAAGTATGTCAAATGGCAGCCGCCAGTTCAAAGACTAGTAGTTGGCAACGATCTCAGTACCCGTACCATGATCTCTTGAAGCAGTACTGTTGCGGTTGTGGAAGCGAGACGGTGCACTACACTGCGCATAGTGCTGTCTCGCTTACTCAGCGACAGACCTATTTTAAGAGCTCATGGTAGGCGCGCAGTTCTATAAAATGTGAGCAGAATTTTTAACTAAACTATTAAGTACTTTATCGCTTGCTGGATGAGCAGAACTGCAGATGTTCTGCTGTAAAAGTATTGGAACTGTACTGGAAATAAATGTTTGTTTTATATTTATACTTAGGTTGTATCGCTGTTTCGTCATGAGCAGAGCTACACACAACTGCAATAAACGAATTCAGTATTGAGCTAAACGAAGTCATATAATATTTTTCGTCTATACTGAATATTGAATTTATTTTGTTGTATTTTATCCCTTTGCGAGCGAGCACGTGTAAAATTAATTTAATATTTCCTAAATGCCTTAGTTGATTATTATTTAAAAAAAAAATCATTTATCTGTAAATTAATTTTTAAAACGAACATCAAAATGTTGTATTTCCTTTTTTGGTTTATAGTAAGTAATATAACATTTTATTTCATAATAATAATTAAATTCCCTTCTCATTTAAACGCACTTACTTCACACCCTTATTACAGTATAATAATCAGCCGGTCTTTAAATATTACCAACTAAAATATAACACAGTAATGAAAACATTCGTTGTATTCAAATGAAGTGGGTAGCAGACGGCCTAAGGCTGGCGCGTCTCGCCCGCCGCCTGGAGGCTAGTCTGCGAACCTTATTACAAACCATTGTACAACGGATTTTTACTGAATGTTATATTTTGGAACAGTTTTCGGCTTTAAATTGTACTTGGATTCAATTTTTAAGCATTAATTATCTTTATGTTGTTTTTTTTTTACATTTATTGATTTAAATTCAGTGGGGGTTCAATGTATTAGGTCTGTTCTCGCTAAGTTAATTATATACTATACATTAAATCTAATTCTTTTGTGGTTCTGCATGATATTTTAACTATATAATTCAATTTCTGATGTTGACTAAATTAATGACCTAATACAGTTAGTACCTATGTTACCCATTTAAATTCGGGCATTCAATCCGAAAAGACTTTTTCAAAGCTTTCCTGAAACAATAGAAAACTTAACTGTAAACTTTCAACACTACATTAAAAAGAAACTAACATTCAAGCTAATACCTACTCATACTAATCTTTTAACCTTATAGCGACGTAAAACAACTCTGAATTTAAAAACTTGGTCTTCCACTCTGCCCAGTTAGCTGGACCTCTGCCAGGTTCCTTTTGACACTCGCACCTTGAGAGCAAACCGAGTTATTCCCCGGCTGAATTGCAAATTAGAATGTATATTGCCAATATTTCCACTTAAGCAAGAAATAAATACTCTTTTAGGTACGAACTTTTGACACAAGCATAATTGTACAATAACTGATAAATTTAAAATTGTATATTACTTATGCAATACATATTACTTTTTTTATACTTGCCTCTGTGTAATACAGTCTTATGTAATTCAAATCCCCTTTGTAATACATACTGGCGTTATGTGATAATTGGAAACAGGGTAGGGAGATGATGATGAGAATATCAGTAATTGGAAAATATCGAACATAATTGATCAAAGAATCTTAATGGCAATTTATATGAGCATATTTTTATTTTCTTGTAGTTTTTAGACTTTATTGTGTATGACTATATCTCATCTATGCGTCATACTCATTAGCCATGTACAGGTAAAACAGCATCGAATGAATGTACCGCGAACTCGACTGAACACACACCCAACGAATACAAATAGTTTAAGCTAATACACGTCTACTGTTATAGGCATGTGTAACTTGTACCAAACTTTATTAACGTTACAGCAACCTATTGTTAACCAAGACTGAGTATCAAATGTTTGATTCCATACAGTCACAGTCGAATCCAGGTACATTTGGCGGAGAAACTTGCTTTCTAAGTAAAGGGAATTGCCTTAACTTTGCCCGGAGAGCCCTTGCCGTGCAGGTTGTTAGCTAACAAGATTACATCTCCACTAGTCTTGTTTAAACTATTAACAGCTAGGCATACAACGGTACTCCATTGTCGTCTCGACCCATTTTATATAAGAGTTTATGAATTCAGCTGTTTTCTATTTTTAGTTTGGTTTGTATGGCATTCGGATTTATTAGGCCAGCGACCCGCAATCGCGACCAGACTGTTATTACCGTTATCTATTGTTTTAAAAGTTTTATAGAGTATTTGGTCTGCGATTTGGTGGAGTTAAAGTTTTACGTATAACGCTTTAGTCTGTACTTACATCTTTTGCCTTACTGAAAATTCTTCGTAGAAAATCATTTTCATTTATAAGGTGAAAAAAAAAACGTATCTGCACTGGTCTGAAATATTTTTTTATTGATAACAGAACCCTTTGATCAATAAGTATTATGCAGTCATTCTGCTCAGTAATTACCTAATCAATATATCACAGTAATTATTTTTTTTTTTCAGAAATATTCTCAGATCGCTACGGAGGCTCGCCGTGATACCTATGTAACATATTTATTTATGATATGTAACTTTGAGTAATATGACGAAACAAGATCATCCCTAAATATGAAGCAACAAAAATCAATATCTTACTTCCCAACCATCTTAAGCAAAAGTTACTTAAATAAACAACTTTAAATATAGTTTACGTAACATTACGAGGTAGTTTGAACTTAGTATAATTTCTGTAAGTAAATATTAACTTCTAGCGATCTCTTAAACTACACGAAGCTTCATTAACTTTAGAGGTTTTCACTTATAATTACCTACTAATCAATTATTTAAATGGCTTTTAAATTTAAGTATTTCGCTTTTAAATGTTAATTGTTTGAATAAAAAAATATTTGGATCCTTAGATATTCCATGACTTTGAATAACAATTATCTTCGTCGTTTATATTAAGCCATATTTTCATTATCTGCTAAATTGTTTAAAGAGAACAAAATTAATCTTTTCTACACTTTTAACTTTGTAATTAATAAAAATATGATCATATTTTTATTCATTACTACTTATGACCAGACCCACAGTCTGAATAAAACGCGTCTTTAAGACACATAAGTCATAATCATAGCAGTACTCCACTGAATTACCATCGTTTTTTCGGTAAACCATAACATAACATATCATCACGCCTGTATCCCCGAAGGGTAAGGCAGAGGTGTACCAAAATACACCCACAGTTCGCCGATATGTTTAGGTCCCATGTAATAGTGGGCGAGCCTATTGCCACTAGCCGGGCACAAATCCAAACTCCGATCTGCTACTGAGAATTTCATAGAAAAACCTAATAACACTTTCGATAAACCGATCAATTAAATATAATAATAACATAATTATTTTTATTAAATACATCACTGTTTAATATTTAATAACCAATTCACATACCTATTATATTCTAATGATTTCATAGTGTGAATCTCCTTGCCATACTTACTTCAAACAAAGCGAACAGTAAACAAGGAACTGCCTACTAATGATCAAAATTCTGATGAAGTAAGCGAAACATTTGTATACAGAGTATTAATTTGATCAGAGAAATGCGACCAAACTTCACACTGACTAGGAATTTAATGTAAAGGTAGAACAGAAGGTTAGGTTTATTAATTTTTCTACGTTATTATTTTGCCGTCTATTACGTCGTTTTTAAAGCAAGAGGATCAGTTACGCATAGAGTTTCTCCTTTTTGAACATAGCCTTCGTCAAAGACGTCGTCAGTTGTATTTATTTTATATAAGGTTTATAAAAAATCATTTAACAGTTTTTTTGCGTTATGTTATTTTTTTTTGACAATAAAAACATGAAATAGTTACAAAAATATATATATATATTTCTAATGCTTTAACAACTGACACATTTGATCTTAAATGGGAAACTTCTTTTTAGTATAAAATTACCTAATTAACAAGAGATTACTCATTTCCTTAATTCTGACTAAACCTTCTTTATCAAGTTTGTATAGTGAAACCATACTTAGTCGATACGTCGAGTTATCAAGAAGTAATGCTGTCAAACATTCTAGTTAACGAGCAGCTTTAAACTTAGATATAGCAACGATTTGATAAAGGCTTTATTGAAAAAACAATATTATGGATTTAAATTACTTAATTTATGATTTATTGAAGCTGTTAAGCATTGGTTTAACTTTCGAAATTCATATTACCCATGATAATTATAATAACATGTTTTTTTGTAACGTAATTTCCAAACGTAAAATAAACTTTAGTTATAACATTAGGAAAGCTCCTACATCAAGCGATCCAATGAAAAATAAATAATAATGCACGGATGTGCACGGAGCAATGACACCGCATCTCCAGTCTGCTTGCGACTACGGCCGGTGTAACCTGGTCGAAACGTCAAGCCCTAAAGGTATTTAAGCATGTTCGCGCTAATACCCGTTCTATAATATTAAGAAAAATAAATAGCTCCAATGACAGTCTCCAAAGAAATTACCCCTTCATATAGTTAGTATGGCTACACTCAGAATGATTTAATTTCATCATACATTACCCAAATGGATAGCAACACTTTATCTTTGCCTGAAAAATGTTTGCTTGCAGCATTAAGGCGGTATACCTTGTTTTAATAATAGCCTCGCCTGAGCCTACACAAACAAGCCCAAGTAAATTTCATATAGCACCTTATTTTGTTGTTCTAGGATTTAAGGCTTCAGGGTTTAAAGTATTAACTTTATTAATAATATAACTATGTCGTATGTTAGGTACTTTGTTAATATTCGTGAGGTCCCTTCAGGGTCAGGACCTTCGAAGGAGTTATCAGAATTCCTTCATAAAAATACCAATACTATTTCGGCAATATTGTTATTACGTATATTTTAATATTGAAAAGATTATTTAAAAGGATTGTTAAAAAGTTTAAGATAGTTCAATTAAGTTTAGCTCTTGAAACTTTTTGATTGGAGTTCAATTAATTACTTAATACAAACAGCACCTGGTTATCCAAGCACTACTCGATAAAGTTTATTAAGTAACTATCGTTTTATTCACGAATTAAAACAACACTAATAATACTGGATACATTGTACTAGGTACGATTATTCTGATACAAAAAGATCCAAATACATATTTTCAAAAATAGTATTTATAGAGATAAGTTAAATAATGGAGAGCAGACTTATAACACATAAAAAGTCACTGGAAAATTCTTCTTTATTTGCATCATCCATCCGTGCTGTCGAACTTCCTAACCGCTAGGTAAAATTCAATATCTTTTTAAACTTGCAGACTGTAATCAAAACAAAATCTCGCTCACACAGATAAAGTCCCAATACCAATATTAATTAATAAAGGCGCTTGTTCACTTGTCAATCGGGATCACCGTAGTGCCGGCAAGCAGAAAACTCAATTTACACGCGTCACGAACTCCGGTACTGTATCGCTAAATGTCACAAACACTTGCAGAGCTGAATTCGCAGCCATTGAAGCAGCTATGATCTTTTGACAGATGACATGTTCCATTATATTGCATAGATATCTTGGAGATAAGAGTGGTCAGTTATACAGGATTACTGCAGGCTTTTGCATGATAATGACGTGGGAAATAATTATTTAATATTTGAGGTATGGAAGCAGGATGTACTTATATAGATGTAGACAGAAATAGTGGTATATGTGATTTGATAATTCTAACAAACAAAAATGACTTCAAAATAAGTCTTATATAGAGGTAATTTCTTATGGATCCCATTGGATACATCTTAATGTATACCATTAAATTAAAGGGTCCACATGGGAAGTAACAGCTTTCAAATTAAAAAAAAGAATCATTATAATCGGTTCACTTAGACAAAAATTCTGTGGCAACAACAAAAAAATACATTCGAATTGAATACCATCTACTTTTCGGTTAAAAATTAAAATGGTGAAACTTGCAACTGGCGAATATCAAAGAAAACAAATGAAAGTAGGATTTGATATACACGACAATGTAGGTATACATCTAAAAATATAGATTAGTGTTATACCTACGCTAGATCGTTATTACCCCGATTCTTATAATTTTATTATACCTAACCCTCATTGTATTTCTTACAAAACTAATTATATTATACTATGCCAATAACTTTGTCTGACAAGATAATTGAATAGACTGAAACCAACAAAGCCTACCTACTCGTATTTTTTCTGAGAAATAATTGAAATAAAATAAAAACATTTAATGAAAAATAAATTAATAATTTGTAGACTTCTAAAATACTTTTTGCTAGAGTAGAGCCAACTTTAGAATAAACTTTCGTATATTATTACTTTGAAAATTATCTGTTATAGAACTAGTCAGATGTAGAGCATAATTAATCTGTATAGCCCTTAAATGTATAAAAAAAACATAGTTAAATGATACACTTGTAGTGTCATTTGCCTATAATAGAAATAGAAACAAAAATGTTTTTGAATTTAATATAGCAAATAATCAACACTACATGTAGATAAGTTCCCATAAAACTTCATTAAAAATAACGACGCAAATTAAACTTTAATTAAAAATCGTTGATGATCAGTTAAATTAAAATCCACAGCAAAATTTTGCGTTAATGAGAATGCAATTGAGAGACGATCGAATTGTAATTATGAGGATACTTTCAACGTAGTCTGGTGGTCTAGTCTGTATATTAATGCGGTAATAAATATCTATATCAGCAGTACGTAGTGTGCGCAGTAAAACTGACGATACGCAGAACGTAGGCCCAATAAATACGTCGCCATAAATAAAGGATGTCCCCACACATGGCAATCATATGAATAATCGCGTAAGCCGTCCCCTCACAATCCATTAGCCGCGTAAGGAAATTGTCCATCCCCGCCAAATATCAGATTTCACGTTGATCTGTCTAACGCTGATCCGTTCTGACCGGCGACAATTGAATTAATGTCGTCTGGTCTCTACACGATTTTTGTCATATTTTCGCCTCATTCCGCTTCACCCCACCCTCTCTGTAGAGACGAATTATAGCCAGATATACGCTTAATTGGTTTGGCGTTGCGGTCGCGTGACATTTTCGGTGCATTGCCTTTGTCATCGGTTTAAAATTTCCGCGGGACCATTTTTGCGAATTAAATAACGAATAAATAAAATTGGCAACGAGTTAACGGGAGAACACGGTAAATATGAATTGCAAACGAGAAGAATTAAGTGACGTGTTTGTTTAAAGCAGTGAATCGGGGAAAGTCGAGAGGAGGTTGGGACTGGAAAAGTCACGTTGTTGTTCCACAATGAATATTAACAGGAATAACGCGGCGCGTCGCAATAGTCCTCGGGAAGATAAATTTATCCGCGCGTCGGGAAATGGACCATTTTTCACGGCACCTAACGCTAGGTGTCACATGCTCTGTGCGAAGACGCCGTTACTTACATACTACGTGAGGTGAATACAACACGTGTGCCTGTATTAACCCCTCGCTGTATCCTTTTAGTGGACCGTTGTTTGTACTTTTATTACATTAGCACGATCGAATCAACGCGCGATTTGATACAGGTGGCGCTATGAAACCCTTGGGATCTGTTGACACAAAAATAACCACCCTAAATTCGATTAGAATGAAAATTGCTCACTACCTTTTGATACATCATATAAGGAGTTAATGACAGAAACTGTATATTGATAGGAAGGCATTTTCAGTGGCTCAACATCTTTGTTATTTAATAACACTGTTATTGTTTTCCTTTGCGGTATATAAAAAAAAATACGGTCTGCATATTTTTATAGTCCCCTTCCAAAGAGTCATGTTTGAACATAGCTCGACGACTCTACGAAATTGCAGCTCACAAAAACGTTAAAGTACCATCTGGACATTTTCCGAAAGTGCCATATAAAAGACCGACATAATTGCACTAAAACACACATTATCTTGCAGCTGCACAGCTAAGTACACATCCAGCATTTTCCACTCGTTTGTTGTAACAGGACGTGGGTACAAAGGTAACAAAACGCGTTGGTACCGCGAGATACCACTAAACTGTTATTTCAGGCACCTCTTGAAATAATATGCATTATATCCGCAATGACACACGAACCACGTTTTGATTCTGCGACGAATTTTATGGCTGTTATGGGATCATTCAGTATTAATTATAGTCTTGTTTTTCGAACGGTTGATGAAATTTATTATGAAGTTACTGTGAAACTGCGGTTGTTTGTTGTATTGCCCTGAGTTCGTGTGATAATAAATTTCCATTTTATTATTTTTATGTCAAATTAATGTCACTTTTTTGTCAATTTCTTTTAATAAAAAGGAACGTGGATCATTTAATAATTATGTAGAATAGTCCGAGTATATTAATGTTTTATTTCGTAACAAGCTTTTAGGGGTGAGTCGTATATTACGAGTAATGATTCATGCTTGATTCTATGACTAATAGAAAAAGCTCTAGCAAACAATGAGTCGTTCTGTTTCCTAGACGTTTTCTATTCAATTGAAAACTACGATATTATTTACTTAAACATTACGAAAATTCACCCAATATAAGGTTAGTGTAGTCGTATAAAGATATATATAGGAAATACCTCTTGAAAAATCAGGCTAGCTTCTTTTAGTGCATCGACGATTTGACTATTCCTTCAACGTGAAGGAATTTAATTTATCCGAAATGTTCCGAGAAAACGTCTGTAAAGTTTTATCTCGCCACAAACTGATAAGACCGGAGCGACGCGATTTGTCCTAGAACAAAATTTATGTGTGCTGAAAATTGGTGTACTGTGAGATTTCGGAAAGGGCTTTTGTAAAATGTGTAATAAATTTTATGCTGTGTCTTTGCAGTTTGCTTTTAAGTTACGGAGGTATAGCTATGTTTTAAGCAGGGACTTGATAATCATAAAGAATTAATATAGCTACTTGACACTACATTTATCAAAACATGGAAATAGGTCATTTTATTGCATCTAAGGAGGTACGTTTTTGAATAAGAACGTTGTAAGCAGTAATTAAGCCTGTTGACCAAAAGCTTCATCCAAAAAAAAAAGGTTTCATGCCGTGACCTGATTACTAGCTATAAAACATGTATCTAAGAGAGAAGTTATATAACCTACAATTTCAAAAGCGCATCAAAAAGCAAAGCTAATTATGTCCTACATCCAACAGTAATTACAACATTCCCGCTCGTCATAATCGCAGATCAGAGGGCAACCAACCCGGAACATGTTTTCATTTTCACAGACAGGTTGTCAAATAGACAACTGGTTGCTTTATTTCACAGTCTATTGATAATAACTGGCATTTTGCGCGCCAGACTGAAAGGGAAACACGGCCTGCGATAGTGATTTGCTCGTTCTTTTGTTTGCTATCTTATAAAAAGGTATTCCATTGGGATAAATACCGCTTTTGAGTATCTGAAAATGTATTGCTTTGTGGAGTTGATGTAAATCTTAGACAGTTAAATGAATCTAGGTTTATAGGTGTCATGGTCATCGAGAGAAAACCTAAATAAACTGCGATAGAATGCGTTGAAAAGGTGTTGTGTATTGAATTGTAAATAAAAAGAATAAATTCGTTTAAAAAAATTTTTATTTAAATATCTGAAAATATAAAGATAAGTTTTTAATCCCTGCAATCGATGTGAAGTTTTACTGTTTTAATGGTAGGATTTAATGTAATACGATGGTAGACTATATCACTTGTTTTGAGTTTCGACAAATGATTAATAATAAAAATCTTTTCTACATCTAAATTTCCTTTCATTTAAAGTGTAGGTATTTACCTTCTCTTTACACATTCAACTAACATATCGAATATTCTATGTGAACTTAGAGTATGATTAAGCCTCTAAAACTGGTTTAGCGCCAGGATAGTCGTAACTAGTTTACAAATGACAAAATAACAATTACTTACATTACAGCCTTTGTGTTGTCACAAATCAAGTTGACAAGGGCTTTCCCTTTGAGTCAACTAATTCGCTTGTCGAGCAGTATTTTACCTAGCTAAATATTTATTGTTATGCTTTAATATAACTCATTGGGTGACCGTGAAACTGTAGTAGAAACGAAATCATTAGTTGTTACAATACATAATAAAACAATTCAAGACAATTTTTTTATACAATTCAATAGGTTTGTACTGACTTTTACCTCCCAAAATTTGTTAGGGTGAATAAAAAAAAATTAAAGTAAAAGAAAATACTCATTTTACATAACAATATGAAAATTAAAACTGAGCCTAAGAACTAGCAATTGAGGCTTTAACAGTCAACATGTTAGGTAAAACTTATTTATGTGGATACCAGAATTCACTCGTAACTATATTGTAATTAAGAGCCGTCTACCTAAAACACATTAACCGAGAAAATTATCTCAACCTGTCACGTCGTTAAGGCAAATCACATTTACAGTGTTAATTCACATTCAACATAAACAAGGAGCCTCGAGCCTCTTATTTCTTCATTTTAGCAAGCTGATAAGAGACCTGACGTTTTGGAAGTCAGACAGCGTGACATTTGTCACGCTCATTCCGTCTGAAACCACCTTATCTTTGAACCGTATCTGATCACTTTTGGACGAGGTATAAGTGTAGGGTTGGTGAACTTGCTAATGATTTATTTATTTTGCACGTTGTCTTTTCTTGTTGAGGTTTTGTTTGGACGATGATAGAATCAGTGAAAGATGAGGAAAGATAAAATGATATTCTTCAAGCTATGGCCACAACAGCATAATTAAATGTCGACGATTAGAGTATTCCAGAATTTAAAATTATCACCAATGTCAAAAATCTTATCCCAATTATCCCTTTATATTTTGACAAAAGACCTTAAAAGCGTGAAAATATCGACGTTAGAATTCTCGCCGAATATTTTTCCAAGTATTTTTCTTTAATCATGGAATATTCACTAACGCGGCGGCGCTCCGCAGCTGTGGCACGCCGATAACACGCCGCGTGACACCTGACGTAATTTGTCACACTCCTTGTATTCTCTGCCCTTAATTGGTCTCGAGAACAGTTGAAGTTCTTAAACTAAACCAATCCAACTTTAAACTTGGCAGTTCAGATTTTAGGCATGTTCTAGTCTGCGGCGCTTAATCATAGTGTATTCTGTATTCACAATCTCGGCGTCTCGGGCTGCGGCGTGCCGATAACACGCCCGTGACACCTGCACGTCATTTGTCACGTCACACTCCCTATTGTTCTTTCACGATATTGAACTTGTTTGCTTTTGTCCCGTCTAACCTGTCGACTACCCTACTGTTTTCACGCTAAATTGGTTCGCGATTTCGTGAAGGGTATGCAAAGGGTTTGAACGGTGCACTTTTCAATGCTTCAAGATTAATGTTCTGAGTAATCTATTGTGAGGCGTTGAAAGCTGCTTCAACTGTAATTACAGTAGTCGATGAGTCCAATTCAGGGTAACAAAAGAAACGATTCTTGAAGGGGTTAATCACACTTCTATCAGATTGTGTAAAGATTTATTTTGCAAAAAGAAAGATCTTTGATCTGAAATAATTCCATTGTTGTAAAGATTTTATTTGAATGTTGAAATACTATTCAAACGTATTTAAAGAATTCTTTAGAGAATTTTATAAAAAAATACACAATCTGCGTACAACTTGAAAATTACGGTCTTAATTGTTAATCACCTAATTATTCAGATAGGCAATTATCATTATAACTAAGGTGCTTGAAATATGTTATGTAACAGGTTACAAGACAAATTAAATTTGGATTATTCTCACTCCGTCTATAAAAATAGTAAAATATAATAAAACAAAAAAAATACAGTAGGTATAAATCATCAAACGTGACAAGTTTCATTTACACACCTTCCAATGACAAAAAAACAAATAACCGATCATATAACAAGTTTGAAAGCTAAATAACAAATGAATTGCTATAAATTGGTATAAACAGAATTGACTGTGATGGTATGTTAGTGACGTTCCCCTCGTCACGCCACTATCCGTCGGTCTGTCCCCGACGCACGATATGTTATGCCCGCCTGAACTCTGACAGAGCTCTCCGCTTAAATTGATTGAAGGTTGCATAGTGCACGTGTTTTGTTTTTGATATCGATGTCTGTGGTTTGTCTCATAAAAATGATGGGTTGAAAGAGAGATGGTGAAGACAAATTGTTGAATATTTAACCTGGTTTATGTAATAAGCAGCGAGTCGCCCGGGATTCGCACGGAAACCAAACATGGTACCCTTACGATTTCGGGCCGGGTCGCTATTTATATAGATCACTTTTATACATACGTGCATGTATTAAACATATAGACTTTCCTCTTGAATTACTCTATCTATTGCTGAGAACTGCATTAAAATATTCATTTTTTTTTAATGTTCTAAGACTACTTCCAATTCATTTTGACTATGTAAAGACTTTTAAAGATCTTGCTTAATGTGAGCATATAGAAAATAAACAAAGATTATTATATATGCATGTACTTTTAAAACACAATATTTATCCTTCATTGAATGCCGTTCAGCGAACCCAGTTGAAAAAAGTGGATTTTTGTGTCTCCTCACCTCGGACTCAATTCACCCAGGTGGTAAGCCAACCAACAAAGTGAAAATACCATTGCAATATGAGTTTATACTGAAAATTACTAAAACCATTAATTACCAAAATTATTTCCTCTACACTCAAAACAATAAGCAGCAGGAAGCAGAACAATGCTCAATGCTCTTGGCACTTCCAATACTGCATATTATCTTTGACTCTCAATTGGAAGACATTAAGTTAGGCACGACACATATTCTCAAAACTTTAGCTGAAGTTTGCCGGGAACTAGGCTATCGGCAGTGCACCCGATCCAACTATCTACAAAGGAACGCCTAGAAGTTCTCTAATGAGATGAATAATTAAACGGGCCTTATGTATAGGACTAAATTAACGTGTGTTTGCTTTTACTGTTCTATACTTTTGTTAAGGCCTTTTCCTTAAAGGGTTTAGGTTTACCTTGGTCTTGATTAAAACAGCGACCTGGACTTTTTTACACTAATGAGTTGGTATATGCATTTAGGTCAAGAGGTTTTGTGTGGTATGATTTACTTTAGTAGTTTTAGTGATTAAAACATGTGTGTACTTAATATTGTTGGCGAAATTATATATATCCTTAACTTAATGGTGGTCTTAAGGCTTCTTTTTGTGTCGATCTTACGGAGAAGTTATAAGAGATATGTATTGAATATTGCAACATTAATTTCTTTATTTTAAAATTATTTTCTACATCGTACATAAATAAAAATGTATTCATAATCAAACACTCTTTTCTGCTCTTAAAACGACTCAAAGTTATATCTAGATTATTTTAGTGGGTAGCCAGTGAGACATCTAACTAATCTGCGGTCATGCACGGGACCGCACTTGTGAAGAATGGTCGTGGTGCGAAGGAAATGAGCGGAGAATATCAAAACTAGTCTCTCGACGGACCGCTAGACATACGAGTGAATAACGAGTTGGATCAAGAAGACACTTATTATTAACCGCCTTCAAAAGAGAGGCTCGGATGTTTATTGACATTTTGTCACACGATATCTCCGATGATTGTGGATCGATTCCTTTAATTGTTTTTGTCATCAGACGACATATTTTATAGGTCCATATCAATAATATGGAGTCGTCTCTTTTTTAGCAGTAATGCAATTTCATCATTAACTGTCTAGTCATTCTAGGGTTTTAGTTTCCAGCCTAACTGAATTCAGCACAATACAGTATTTTATAAAGAGCGACTGCCTATGTAACAGTAAAGCAACACAACAGTAAAAAAATAATAATAATAATAGGTATTTTAGGGTGTAATAGTAACCTTTTCACTACACATTCTAAAATAAAATAAATGAATCCGTGGTCGGCCTAACGAGGGATTTAAAAGAAAAATGACAAGAGTCCTGAATACAAAATGTTTACAGGCATTTCTCAGGGCTTTGGTGTTTAATTACCTGGATTATGATTGCCGCAAACGAGTAATACAAGTTATAACTTACAAGGGTTTAAATGTTTTGGGGTTTGGCTAAAAGCTACGGTTTATTTCAGTTTTTTTTTTACTTCAAAAAGAGATCTTAATTTTTGAAAAAAAAATGTTTTTTTTTATTCCACAGATCAAATTTAAATTTAATCGCAGTTTGTTCCCTTTTACATTTAGGAAGTTTTATCATATTATTATCCTATATTGATATCGTCAAAGTTGCAAGTACCCGGTGGATGCAATTGGCGAGTTGTCGTTCATTGTGGCGTTCTAGGGGGAGGCCATTTGTTCAGCAGTGGACGTCTTCCAGCTGATAATGACGAAAAAAAAATGATGATCAGATTATTATGATTATGTCATGATTGAGGGTTTATTTCACAAAGGTTTTTTTTTTATTTTTGAAGTCAATATCATTCGCTATAAAATGTAGGCCTGTTAGTCAGTCTTTTATCACACTGCCGAGCAAACACCTGTCTACTTACTAAGAACATTTATCAGCATGATTTAGAAATATTTCAAACTCAACTCAAACAAATATACGTAAACGTTTTATTTATCGAATGCACAATATATGCATTAAAAACTGTATAATTATTATTTACCCATTCATTATATAATGCATCACACACAATTCACTGCAGAAAACAAATAAAAGCAATATTTTATAACCGCCGGTACGCGCGCGAAAACTAAACTTTTTAAATGTTTTTTAAATGTCTAATATTCGTCACAAAAGCGTTCCAGAGACTTAACATGTGATTATAAGCATAGTTCTTGTTCTTTTCCCTACATTTTGAGCAAGTAAGAGCAGGATAGGTATAGGTTTATAACATTCAGAGGTAAAATAAAGCGACGGTTAGAATCGATCTTCAGGAGCGGGGTACACAGATGAGTGTTTTTGACGTCGCGCTCCTGGAGCGTGGTCAACAGCGTAAGGGATAACATGTAGCTGTTTGTCTCACAAATATATTCTTCAGACCCAACTGTTTCTAAACCTCCAATTTTATATTCACATATCAAATTCACCGTTATTTGTATATTGTATAGAATTCCTGCCACGAAGAGAAAAGAGAATTTCGGCAAGAAGCAGTTTCGATTTATTTGTCTGCACAAGTATATATAATTTTGGCCTATCTATATTTGAACAGTTTACTCGTACAAATGTACTGTGTATGTAGCTAATATTATTTGCATGCGAATGAAAAGCCAATGTAGTTAACCTACTTATTAAGAAGACAAGTAATCGTATGAGGCGAAGACGACGTGTAAATATTTGTTAAGGTTGAGATTTCCACCTGCTAATAAGCTGAATTAACTGACTTGAAAATATGACCATTATTCGACATATAACACATAGCTCTATTACAGCTTAAAAAAGCTTTCCCAGTTTTGAGGGCACAGTACTAATTTATTTATTCCTAAAGAGGACACTAACTCATATTTTTTTGTTGTTATTTTATTACTGAGGTCATGTATACGTGTACATGCATACATGTCTTCAATTCGCTATTCTTGAAGTAGACTATTTAAGCCAATTTTATTTTCTACAAATCTCTCATTTTGTTTTTCTTTCACTGTAATAAAAGCTACATTCGTAACAAAGCTAGTATAAACGAAGATACATCTATGGCTGACATTATTATTCTCTTCAAACAAAAATAAGGTTTCCTTCATTTTATTGGATAAGTATTCCATGTCCTCCAGAAAGGTTACATTACTTTATTCGGCAAAAACGCCACGATAAAGAACATATTCACCACTTTTCGTATCGTAAGAACGTCACTAAAATATTCATGAGTAGTGCAGGCGGAGGGTCCAAGAATTCCACCTTTATGTGTGAGACACCTTTTTATAGGGCGGGACAACTAATGCATTCACTTTTTTCCGTTTCCACAAACAAACATCACAGAGATTTCAAATTCGTATAGTAATTCAATTTTTCCCTTTTCATCTTCCCGTTTTTTGAAGAGAATAATTTCGGATTTTTGAACAGGTCAAAGAAATTCCTTGTTTTCTGCAGACCTTTGTTACATTTTTTCGCTATTCGTAGTCATATTTCGGATCGAAAATGACGGGATTAAATCAGGAATGGACCACGTTGGGATGAAATGATTTAGTATTTGACAGCCTATCTGTGTAGAGTCGGCTCAGCTGTCACGTTGACAAATATTGGTGGAATTAACATCTGTGGTCTTCATCAAACTTGATTTGGAATAAGTAGGTCGTTTTGATGTATACATATTATACCCATTCAAGATTTTAAGTAAGAACAGTTACGACTAAAATATATTGTTCCTGATTATAAATTACTTCTGTTAAAAAAACTTTGAAAATTTTAATAAAAAAAAAAAACTACGAGTACATACCCACCTTA
This sequence comes from Autographa gamma, assembly GCA_905146925.1. NCBI lineage: Eukaryota > Metazoa > Arthropoda > Insecta > Lepidoptera > Noctuidae > Autographa > Autographa gamma. Next base: position 5,026,410 of record LR989850.1, read on the forward strand.
AAAGAAATCACATTAAGTACAATAACAAGCACCTACTATTAACGTACAATTCTAATTTGATTAAACACAAAATGATCTAAAACAACCTCAAATATTGAGACAGGTCAGAAATAATAAGCAAATTATAACTAGCTATTACTAAATGTCAAGGAATGATCCACTAAACAATACACTGTCGATGCCATATATTTGCGGTAGAGTTCACGCCACCGACGTCGCTGCTTCATTTTAATCCCACGACAGACTCAGGTGTTGTGTTCCTGCATCTGCAGGTAATATTGGAAAGGACTTGCTTTTCTACACAACTAGTCTTTTAATAAAGAACTGCAGATAAATATTTCTAGATTAAAAAGTTGTCACCTGCATATTGAAATAGTTTTGTTGCTTCTTCTCAATTTTCATAATTTTCATGCATGCATGCGGTGGAAAAGATAAATTCAAACGATACCGCATTTTTAAGACGCTTTTGTAGTACTGAGTTTACTGTATCTCTATGATGTACCCTATTATTACACAAAGAATGTTTTTCTAAGAAGCTCGAGGTTAAAGTATTTTTTATATTATCCCTAAACCGTCTTAATGCCCACTTCAAACACGTTACACTTTTGGAAATTGAATACTAGGAGCACATATTCTCTGAGTATATTCACTTTCTCGTTACAGGACATTTCAAAAGTAAGTCTATAAATCATTCTTGGCGCTGTGTAGGTTGAAATTTATGGCTTCAGAACACTCCCGAACCTGCTCTAATATTGACGTCATTGTTTCTACATAGACGGGGATACGTTACATAATAATGTATTCATAAATCTTTATTTTCCACCTCTGTTTTAACGTCTTCCTAAATTAAATAACAAATTATGTTGTCACTCAGAAACAGAAACTTTGTAGCAACTATGAATGAAATGTACAGAAAATTTAGACGCAAAGAACAATCTATCTTGTGAACGTCTTCTATTCTATTCAGCGGGGTCGTTTTCCTCGGTAAATCGTTCAGCGAAGAAACAGCACACCACACAACTTGCTGTTTACACGACACTAGTAAGCCTTAGAGATTCCCGCCCGTATACAGAGCATAAACACGTAAGATCGCATTATTGCTACCAATATTAAGCCAGCTTCGAAAGTGTAAACAGTATCGATTTTCATTCATTGTCTCCCGATATTATTCTGTATCACAACACGTTACAATTGTATTTAAAACGAACGATAATTCAACTGGCGTGATTACATGAACAGTGTGAACTAAGTCCCGGCTTACCGCGGATTTGCAGGCACATCTGCGTCGAGCTCCAATGCAGGTGATTAAAATCTCACTTGGCACACTTATTGTACGGTAGAACTGTTAAACGTGATGTTACAAGTGTGTTTAGCTGTTTATTGTTACTTACTAACCTTCGTTTGCGTTTTGAGAATGCTTAGTGGATTTTAGAAGAACATTTTCGAGCTGAAATTCTGAGAATTCGCTGAAATCGCCTTCTTAATATGTTAAGGATTTTGCAGTTGGGAACTTTTATGCTTAGCATTAAGCTTTGCTGCATAGAAGTAAAAACAATGTATGGTTTCAAATGACTTCTAATATTATCTTAGAACTTCTATTCTTTAAATAGGTACTTTAAAATATAACTACTTTTACGTCATAAATGGCCAAACCAAGGATAGCATTTAAAATGTTATCAGCAGTGTTTTGTTTACGAGTTTTAGGCATTATGTTGCATCGTTCCAATTCAACGATTTTGTAACACTAAAAACAATATTAAGCTTTATCAATGTTTTTCTATGCCAACTGTCACATATTGACCGACACAATGGAATGTTTAAACTGGTATTTGAAACTGAATATCAATTCGTTAGTTTTACGTTACTATTAAAAGAATTGATATTTCACGACTAATGTGGCTAAAATTGTCAAGGGTCGTTTAGAATGCTTTCACTATTAATGTTTTCTGCAATTTTTGTGAATAGTTTCCGCGAGTTTTTAGTTCCGAATTGCAATTTAGCTCCCTCTAAATATTTTTGTAACTTAAACTACATTCTATGCGCAGATTTTAACCGCTTTTCAATACGTGCGAATTCGCTCACATTCATTTCGTCGGTGGAATTCGTCGGATTGCATCGCAACGGCAAATGGTTGCAAACAGATAATAAATTCGGGATTACCGCGGATTTCGAAGCGCCATCTGGTGGCCGCAGTCGGTGGCCCCGTTGAAAAGTGATTGGGACGCTACACTGACATCGTGCGTGTGAATTATGTAATTCATGTGCCTATTCCAATTGTTCACATTCGAAAAGATTTTTTTAGCCTTTACATATGAAATTGGGTACATTTATATGCCGACGGTTATACCGTTTGAATTTTTAAATCGTATAATGTGGTATGTTATGTATTGGCTTTAGGTATATGTGCATATTTAAACGGGCGAATATGACACTTCTGTTTTATTGCCAATTTGACTCTTTTGTTGTACCCATTTATTCTCAGTTTTATTAGAATCTAAGACGTTTAATTGCAAGCTAAATGCCTCGTAGTCTAAAGTATAAGGATCGTTAATATAAGAGAGCTATAGAACCACGACCATAATAATTACAATGAACCCAACAAAGAATTTACTTAATGACAAGTCACAAACTCATATATTATAGTAGAAAGTGCAATCGTAAAAGTTCCTTTGTGGAACTAAATGGGACGTTTTAAGTGAGTGCCGCTTTAAGAACTATTGTCTCTATGCAGAACCATTTCAGTTTGGATGGAAATAGGCTATCGAGCGAGCGATCCATTTGCTCGGAGCAAGAGGTCGTTATATTGTCGGTACTACTGTTAATGCACGGAAATTGTGCCGGTTTGTGAATTATACCTGTATGTTTGTGGGTAAATATGTTTGGCATTGTGGGTCATTGTTGTTATGTGGACTTTGAGGTTGTGTGTGTATGTTATTGTTTTGGTGTTTGTCCAGAATGTCTTATTGGATTATTTACCATTTTAAAGGCTACTTATTGACTTTCAATTTTTACCATAAGTCCCAGTGCCAAACATACCTGTCTAGATGTCGCCACATGATGATCTTTATTTTCATTTAAAAAGTCTACCTTTTGCCTATCATCATTTTGATAATGAACAAACAAAAAAAATACCTTATATTTACATACCAGGAAGAGGAAAACCAACTTTAAATAAAGCTCATCACATCAAAGCAAGACGTCATAATCATAAAACTCCCTTAAAACACACGACTAATTCCATCTGGCACGCAAATGCAACTTCATATAATTTACTTTAAGTACGCAAGGTATTTTATCACGTCAGACCCCTAGTGTCGTGACGCGCCGACCACTGACGCGAACATCAAATAAAGTTGTTTTACTTACTTATCTGAATGTGAGGGTAAAAGGAGGGTGCATTAATGATCTAGCTTCTTTCTCCTCCTACAAACACTTCGACGTACTTAGACAGTGTTTTTCTTACTTTTTTTTTACTCACCCCTAACAAGTTTTGCACCTAATGTGTTTGTTATGAAAGAGATTTTTCTTTTGAAATGTAATATTCCCGTGAAATGTATGGATTATTTAGTTAATGCTGTCTGGGTGTTGTCAAGTGGAATGTTGAAATAAATAGCTTCATTAAATAAACAAGACTTTGAGCATTCATTTTTATACTATGTTGTAACACACATAATGTATTATTCTTTTTCACGCACGCTCTTACTACTATTATTTTATTTCAGAAACATAATATTTTACTTAGTAAGAAATTGAGTTTGAAACTTACTAAACATTTCCAAACGGAACGTAAACATAACTAGATTTGCTTTCAGAACATCGGCCATGTAATTACTGCACAATGGTAATAGACTTACAGAATCTAAACGAGATGCTATATGTATAGTAAACAACTATTGGATTGACTCTGTTATTCACAAGTCACATAGCTTTCCACAGTAACAGACGGCTCTGAATTCGAGAGGTGCAGTTGTAATCGTTCGTAATAACCGAGTGTCTCAAGGATTATTAATTATACGATGTGTACAATCCAGCATTCTGAGGATAACACCGTAACAACCACTTGTAAAATGGCTGCGGGCTCGGGTTGACCGCAACCCGCCCTCTGCCAGCATTCTCGCTATGCGAATGGCATGGCTTAACTACCGAGGAACATGACTATAAATATCAAGATATTATAGTCGCGGGAATCTTAAGAACTTTCTTCATTCAAATCTACGATAAGTTGATTGCTTTTTTTTCTTGTTTGGTTTGTGCCAGTGTTTTCTGAGTTTTAGTGTTTTGTTTTGTATTTTAATTAGCTGTACTTGATGTTTGTAACATCTGTTATGCTTATAACTTCCTTTTCTTAGTGTAGTTTTGAATATCCTTTTGTATGATTTTCTTTTCTTTGGGTTTGCTTTGCTTTTTTGCTGTAAAATCTCAGCGTTTTTGTGTGTAAATTATTATCAGTGTTCTATAGTATTGCAGCGTAAATTGTATTATGCTACATGAAAACTTTTCCGCAAATTATTCAGAAAATAGTATGCTCCAGATAGTACGTTAAGTAATATTAATTCAGTACCTACCCATAATATATTCATCGTTTCGTCTTTTATACAAAAACCTAAACATTCACATTGTAGACACGTCTAACGAACATATACCATCAATATTGATTTTAAAATTACTGAAATAGCGAACAGAAATTGTATGAAACGTTAATTTATCAAGCACACTATTCTGTAAAAATACCTAATTATAATATAAGTAAACTATTTGTAGAGTAACCTTGACTTGAATTTTGTTATTCGCCTCAAGACTTTAGTAATGATTGATGATATAGCAACCATTTTTATGGTTGCCGCCATTAATATTCATTAATCTCCGTTATTTTCACAAAGAGCTCTTTAGGAATATATTTATTAAGTGTTTCTTTAATCATTAATCGTTTCGTATAAATAATATTCTAAAACTAATAATAAGGTAAATAAACTTTTGTGTGATGTATTATAAAACTAGTTTGCATTAAACTGCCATCATCATCGGACAGGGCTTTATTATTTTGTCATCGGTAGCCGATACGATTAATTTCATAGAAGTCGTTTCCCCGTAAGTACTCGATTATAAATGGAGATTTCTGTTAATTTGGAAAATAATTACATAATCTTTGCTTTATAAAAGGCTTATACAAAGCAAAAAGCCTTCAGCGGTCACTTATCAACAAAATTATAAAAGTACCTCTTATGGCGATATAAATATCCACCAATTTATGAATTAAGAAACCAATTAAAGTTAAATAAGTTTAAAATAACGACCAATCAATCGTCACATCACTTCACCACTCACTCACATACAAACTTGCACCTCGCTCGTCCGAATGGTGCGGTAGTCAAACGCTGCAGCGGTGCAGCGGTGCAGCGGTGCAGCGGTACGTACGTTAAAGTTCTATCACTTCCAATACCGCAAGTGTTTCCATTGCTCGTGGCTTGTTTACTCTCAGTTGCAGGAGCCCATTAGGTGTACGAACAAATTTATAATGCAAATACGATTACATGGCCGCGCCGAGTTGCGAGTAGCGGCAGCTAATGCACTCGACGCTCGCTATGAATTGCAAACTGCGACGGAATTTCTTTCAATAGATAGAAATAAGCAATGAATTTTGCTTGCCTAAATGTTTGGTTTATTTCGAATGCGTTTCTATCGGGGGTTTGGGAGTGAAATCGCTTGGAAACTGCGGTTTGTTTTGTTTTAAACCGATGTTACAGTTTCTGCTGCTGGGTTTTGGAATATTTTTCGTTGCATTTCGTGATTTTTGGTAGGTTCCTGAAAATCTATTTGTATATTTTTTATTTTATTAGTTTCCTATGTGTCTAAGATAAGTATAAGTACTGGATATTGAGTTAGGTAAAATAACTTGTGTCTAGGCTATTGTCATAAATAAATACCACAAAAGACCAACAAACTCGAAGCTTACAAAAAATACTAACCAAACTAAACCCAATTTATGACATTGACCTTCATCAAGTTTAGGAGCATTATTCAGAGATGGTAAGAAAAATAAATCACAATGGACTAATTTGAATGTTTTCAAGCTTTCCGTTTACCCGGGGAGGCATGAATAGACCCTGATCGTGCTAACAATGCCCAGCTACCCGGCTGAATGCGGCCAACCGGGTACCTACCCAAAGTTTTTTTATCTTTTTGTGAAAAACATAAACAGAAATGTTTGGGTTTCGCTCTTCCATTGTTTTTGTTAACGCATGTTGAAAATGTTTATGTTTTTCGGCGTTGTGAGCTTTGGCGCGGAAATATTAAATTGGTTTACCCATCTAACATCATTGCTGAAGTGATTAAGGGGAAAAATAGAAACTGTTCTCAGAATAACCAAGTTAACTCGTTTTAAGTTAGCTGTTCAGTTCGCGCTTTGAATGTGAATAAAGCGCCGTTTTTCTGCCAACTTTCTTTGCGCAATTACGGCGTAATCATTAAAGGGTAATCCCTTTTTACATCTGCAAACGTTTATACCGGCCTGTAATTATTCTGTAGAACGGTAGTCGTAAATAAAACGGGATGAGCGTGGCTTGTATAAATCATTCGGTGAGTCGCGGATCCAGCTTAATTCGCGGATAGAAGAACAAAGCCCGCGGAAATAAATACACGAGCTACAATGTTGGAAATTAGATGGTTCTGCGCCGAAACGGTTATTTTCTATCGGTGGCTATAAATTATCGAATTCCCCGAAAGTAGGTTGGCAAGTCTATTTTGTAGGAGATTGTTTCCTTTGAAAATTGATTGAAGTTGTTAAAGGCGCTTGTTGTAGAACATTTTTTTTATTTTTTCAAGAATCTCATCAACGATTTCCACGAAAAAAAAAAAACAAAATTAAAAGTTAGCGCTGGCTATCTTTTCATTGTTAAATAATGTATCTTCGTTACTTTCCAATCACCTCAATAGCATCAACTAACGTTGACGCAATAAACGTAGTTATTCTAGTAATTCTAAAATCAAATTTCATTGGAAAAGTATACACAAATACAAAAATATCGAAAATTTTCAAAAGTGGAAAAATAGATAATTATCATCTTTCACCCAATTGATTTCTCCAATCAATAAACCTACAAAAATATAACAATCCCTAAACAATAAAGCTAATATCCCCACAATAATGTAATTCGGAACATGATAAAACCTTCTAAGTCGACTGATATCAGCCGTAAGTCTTAACCTTCTCTTTAACAGAGGGGTGAACACTCAACGTGTCTCGTGTAATTAGACACCTTTTCTTCAAGGATCAAATGTTTTCTGGTCGACTCTGTTAATTGGTTTGTTATTGTGAAGATCGTGTTAGATCCATTATGTATGACTGTCAGTAGATAATTGTTGATATGAATTTTAATGAGACAAAATCTTGGTAAAGATTAGGATAGAACTGACCAGTTAACTAGACATGTGAAAATCGAAATGAGAATGAAATTTATGTGAGCAAAACAAGAAAATAAATATTGTTCTTATCACTCAATTGAATTCAAAAGTCATGCACCTAACACCTCCAGATTCCAAAGTGGCTGTTACATTGTATTATTGTTCAGTGAATTTGTCAAAATCAATGGTTTTTCAACAAAAAAGAGACTCAATCAACCCACTGTCTGGGCACCCCGTTTGATATTCTCCAATCGTAGGCATTTGTACAAAAGAAAATTGGTCAAGCGTTATATGTCCACTAGGCCGAACCGTCCCATTGTTCAATTGAAGAGGGGGTTTTATTCAAAGATATGTACAGTTGGCTACGCCTGAAGATTTCTTAGGAAGCCCTTAGCCACACAAAAGTTTGAATTGCCCACCCTGATTGAATTACGCCCTTATCTCTTGTTTGGTTAATATCGACAATCTTAATTTATTGATTTAAAGTAAAAGAACAACAAGGCTTAGAACATCCTGTTTGTTAGCCCGGATGTTTGCTAACGGACTTTGCAAACATAGATGTAAAATTTTTGAATTTAAGTAGCACCTACTGTACAAAAAAAAAAACATGGAAAAAATAAAGTCGCCAATAGTGTTGATCTGAATAAATAAGTAAATATCATATTAAAAATGTTTTGGAACAGCCTTTTTGCACACAAAACAGAAAGAAAAAATGTGGTAGAAAATAACTAATACAAAACGCTGTCATCAAATTTATCTTGATCCCCTAATCAGCATGACAATAATATTTCCTAAATAAATGTTGTTCTTAATGTATATTTATTAAATAAGGAAGATTAGTGTCTTCGTGTCGGGAATAACACCCCAAAACAGACGGCCGCACTGAAAACTCTCGGTGTCCACGTGTTTACTGTGATAGAGCAACGTAAATTCTTGATACTTGGAGGTTATTAGTATATTACCAGTTTTTTTTTTTAATTGTAAAGAATGGTTATTTTTAAAGACAATGATATTCTTTAAAACATTTTTTGCAATTGCCATTAATAAAAGTTTTTTCAAAGTAAACATTAAACTACGATATTATTAAATTTCACATTCTCAGTACTCCACTACTTGATATTATAGAAATGTTTATCCAGACATTGTTTACTTATTAACAAACTGAATTTGCTACGTACTTTATAAATATAGATTTACTACGAAAACGTATCTTGTATCTTACATACTTACATATTCCGTTCGTGTACAAAATATCACGTAAGCAGATAGCAGAATACATTTATTTTAAGTATTAGAAAAGTATCAAGACTGTGCGATCGAATTAAGATATGGTGCAAGGATATTCTGACAGGGGATTTCATTAGATGCAGCTTAACCACCAAGAGCAAACATTGGGGATGGAATCTTGGATATTTTCTCACTCAGAGATTTTTTCGCGATGTGCACTGAATTTTTATCACGTACGTTATATAGCACCTGCGTAACTATGTAGGGTACGATATTAGGTTTCATATATGTTTTTATTATGCACGTAGGTGTTTTTTATTCATGAATAGTTGTGGGTCTTAGGTTATTATTTAAGAATAATCTTGTAACTGTTCTGTTTACAACTTACTAACGCTATAAAGTTACTATGATACAACATTTTCTGCTACTGGGACGTTTAAGTTAATACTCATGAATGGACCGTGTGGGTTTAATATTCAACTTAAAGCTACATAAAATTTTCGAAAGCTGTTCAATCTACTTTAAACCAATAGAGGAGTGCAAAACGTTTCTCAAACATAACAAACGACGATCGCTGTTAAATGGAAAACACTTTCGTCCCCTCGAAGTAACATTTGAGATATGACGTTGAATAATGACATGTGGCCGAAGAACAATAACTTTAGGTGCAAAAGAGTAAAACCAATCTCACTAAAGCTAGGAGGGGTTCTAACAATAGAGTTGGGAATGACAAAGCGCTTGAATCATGCGAACGCAACTTTGTCTCACATGTCAGATTTAGGAGGAACGGCGACGTAGCTTTCGAAGTTCGAAAATAAAAGTTTGATAGAGTAATAATTTTGAATTGGCTGCCTAGTTTACGAAGAAGTCACTATTTCTTTGCAGTGGTGTGCGAGGCACGGAGTATTATAGTAAATTCGTCGAAAAGTACGAAGTAACAATCTTTACTAACGAAAGCAGCCTTTCATCATTGTTTTACTTCTTTTACAATCATGACTTAAAGTAGTATGTAGGCTTTTATTTGGCCTTTAAATATTTAATAAATCAGAAAATCTAAGAAGTTCAAGTTCTGAACTCAGTAGTTTTTAAAATTCTTTCTGTATTATTTTACTAGTAATGTTTACTATCTTTTGAAGCCGAATATTTATTATTTACTACAAATGGTCAAAATGTTGAGTCCATTTTATTTGCATTGAAACATAAGTAAGTACATAAGCGTGTACTTTTTGATCTCTCAGTGTTCAATCAAGTGAATTCACTTATCGTATTGAGCCATTACGTTAATGCTAGATAAGGTTTTTTCTTTGTCTCCAGATTTATTTCGGCGAAATCGAAGGTAATTGAATATTCTCATTGATTTCGTTTTAAAGCTTTGAAAGTGATTTAAAAAGACTGAAATTGATATTGCTCATTACTTAAATGCGTACTTTTTTGTGAATAGTGAATACGAATATGTTGTGGTGAAGAAACTTAACAAGTTTCAGTATTATAGTCCAGTACTATTTCTAAAATAATTAAAACAAAACCTTATGTACCGAAACTAACGTATTTCAATAATTGGCGCAACTTTTCAATATCGAAAAATCACTGAACAGATTTTACTAACAAAAAATACAGCACTATCTAAAATGAATAAAAAAAATCACGCGGTCATTCGCAACCTACACCGTAGGTTTTAATTTCACGCGGTTCCATAAAATTTTAGTACCCAATATACATATGTATGTACAAGCTATTCCAATTATACATATACATACATTCATGGTGTTCTGTGTACAAAACAAGGGCGATATTAGCTATAGCTGTCTTTCGCGTTGGCGCCCCTCAGCCGAAACAATGATTACTAGGGGAGGAAATAAAAGAAACGGATGCATAGCCTCCTCATATTGTCTTACAGAATTTGCCGACGTCATTTATTAGCCACTAACATAAAACATTTTTATGGCAAGTGATATGAGTCGAGTCATAGTTGGAACCTCTTTGTTGGAATAAGAACAAGCGATTTATAGACGAATATAAAATTGTATTGCTTCCGAACGTTTCATGCTCTTGATTATTTGTGATATAGATACACGATTTCATGTTCGATATGGTACAGACAATAATTTCGTTGGGAAATCCTTTTACAGCAGCGAATTTTATGTCGAACATAAACAAATATTCTAGGATTATTAGATGAATCATAGCTTGCTGAAATAAATTAAACAAACAAATCCTACAAGATACTTAACACTCGTAAAAGATGTGATGAAAATCTTAGTTAGTACCTACTTTTCCCGAATATACCATTAAAACAAATAACATCGTAAACACTCGGAAGACCTCTTCTCATTTAACTATAAAAAAATAACGACACAAGCGATATTATCATCCCAATCGTAACGTCAGTTTCTGAGACAATTTCTCCCAATTAGACACACAGACATTTTGAATAAAGGACAGGAAAACCCCTATAGGGTTTCAGTATCGTGATAGTGGGGAGTCGGCGTGGCGTGGGACAAGTGACAAGTCTTACGACGTGCACGGATAAGCAACCGCGAGGATGAAATACAGCGATCTTGCGGTTTTGATCGTTGGCACGTTGCGATGTTTTGAGACAGTGATCTTAAGGAGGTAATTAAGATTTTACAGAGAAAATACAGGTTGAAGAGAATTCATTTGTAACGTGTTTTTAGGTAATTTATGAATGAATACTGTAAATACAATTTTGAGAAGGTGAAAAATTTTACGGCCTAGTCATTTCCCAAGCTATATTTGGGTCGGATTCCAGATTCTCTAGATTCAGCCAAATACCATCGTTTAATTAAGCGACTGAATTCCTGAGCCTCTACAACATCTCATATCATCTGACTTATAGCCGTTGGAAGTCTGATCGTCAGAAATCTTCTTTAATTCTAACCAACAGTCTTTCTAATGGCTGAAAATCAAATAAATGAAAAAAAAAACACAGCATGGTTACAGCGCTTGCTATCTCAAGTTCTAAACATAACCTGTTACTCCATATAGAAGCGTATCATGAAATTACAAATCATGTTATCATGGAGTTAAATAGTTAGAGCGCTTGCAATTGCATGTCTATGGGGAATTATGCATTACGTAAAACGGTAATACGTGTTACATGCTCATAACCGAAGCTTCATAAAATAAATTTGATTGTGTTTGCAGTATGCGTTTGTAATCTGTAAATAACATTAATGCCCCACTTCTGTTACAAGCTTTTCCGTTCAGCGTACAATTTATGGGCTTTTGAAATACCTTTCATATGTGAAGGTGAAAATTTTAATTTATTTATACAATTTTATTAGTATTTAAATAAATTGATTTCGGGCAATTGATGCCGAGTGAGTTTTCTTTGAAACAATGTTTAATGTTTTGTTTCATTTGGGTTTTAACGCGAATTTCTTTTTTAAACATCCTTTAAACAATAATATTTTTTATTTATAAAGTATGTTGTTTGGTTTATTTTGATAATTTATTAAAGGGAAAAACAAATAGTCATTAATAATAAATAACTTGAAATTAAAGTAGCTAGTTGTTAATTTTTTAATATTCTGCATATAAAATTTCACCTTTTCTGAATGTTTTCGTAGAAGTATTTCAAAATAAGTTCTCGATTACGATTCTCGATATTCAAATAATAACAAATCATCTTTAACGAATTGATGACTAACCCAACAAAAAATGAATCATAACACAAATCACCAAGTATCAAGACCGTTCCCTCCACAATGACGAGACATTTTTACTTGTTCGTCGTCGTTTGACGCCCCGCGACAGTGCGTTTTCATTATATGCAGCTTAGTAGCTACGGGTAAATAAAGCAGCCCATATTGCCGACTCGGCTTATTCTCACGAATTCTATCCACCACGCCAGCACACGGACTATAATCCGCTTTTTACGATTCCACTCGCCGTACGTAGAATTTGAAATGAGAAAAATAACCTCAAATTCTTTGTGAGTTGCGGCTTTCGTGGTATGAATGAGTTCTATACATGGAATATTTTTAGCCATTTTCAAATGGGTGTTCTGTTTTTGAAAATTATTTCTCGTTATATGATGAATGATATTATAATGGAATAAAACAAAAGTAGGGATGTAATAGAGACGGAAAATCATTTTCAGCAGTGTCATTCGTTGAAGCTTCAGCAAAAAACTACTGTTATTTTCTTCAACCTTAAACCTTCTTAAATTTTATAATTTTTAAATTTTATGTTTTATAAAAAACTTGTACTAGCCGGTAGCCCGTGTTTTGTGTAGGCACTGACTTGCACTGAAGACGACTCAACACATTATAAAGTATGTATTGTATAGCTTCCAATTACACAAGTTTAGAAGTTAAATAATCTATCCTAAATAACAACTACCTACATACCAAACAAAGTCTAAAATCACTTCATACAACGGTACAGTCAAACACACATCAGCACATACATTCCAGACCATATCGCCCTTACGCCAAAGCAGTAAGGTTGACAATCACTTTTCGTTCAACCACTCATGTGCGGTAGTCTGTACTATAGCTAGTTTTAGAAACTTTCTCGAGTAATAAAAGGATTACGAAACAAACTTTGTTTTATATCCTATGTCAATCAGGGCAGTACTAATCCTGTGTAAGTGAAACATGTCACTCGATTAAGCTGTTCCAGTGAAAATGTAAACAAAACTATTCCCTTAACATGGGATATACTTAGTTATGTTATGGGGTACGCAAATAGTATGTTTTGAGATTGAATTCAGGGAACGTGAAACTGCTTTGTAAATATTTTATTTATATTTTTATTATTAACTAAATCTAGGCAGACTAAACCTACTACATTAATGTCCACTTCTAGGCAATTCAAATTGCGTCTTTAACCCTAAAAAAGTATGATTGTCCTGAAGTTTATTACAGTACCGTAATTTACAGGTTGAGTAGTAATAACAACGACTACCCCAGATTCAATGTAATATAATTTATCATGAATATGTTAGACGATTTAGATAACTTCATTACATCATTAAAAATAACTAGCGTATTTATTTACACATTAACTAGAATTTATTTATACTTGTATTGCAAGAATAAAACCATCAACAACTAACTTCAAGAAAAAAGCTTCGCGTAAGCTCAGAAAAAAAGAGCAACGAGTAAAACATTACATAGATCACAGAAAAACCGAAACAAGACAGAAAATCAAATCATCCGAAGAATAAACGAAATAATACGAAAATAATAGAACGAGTGGTGTTAAAGAGCCCCCGGGTGAGACCTAACCCCGTCCTACACAGTCGCTTATTTCCTATGGGATGACCGCGTTATGGCACTACAGACGCACCTATGACAATCTTGAACTTTCGGCCCTTTCACACGATCTTTGATATGAGGAAGCCGCGCGACCAAAATCGCTCGGTTTTTTTTGTAGCAGTATTGATTGCGATTATATGACTTCAGGAACTCAAAATTAGATTATTTTTTGGTTGTAGCTTTATTTAATTTTTATAATATAATTATTGACTTTTTAATGTTTTATTTAATTTAAATCAATAAGTTTTGTAAGGTAGTGGAATAGGTCTACCGTCGATGTTAGGTCCTAAATCAGTTACTTTTGCTTCATAAGAACTTGACCGGTCCATCTGCATAAGTGTAGTACAATGTCAAACACGCGTTATAAATCGCGTCCTTCTTGTAAGTGATATCACGCGTCTGTATCGTGTCGTGTGTGTGACGAACCTTTAATAAAGAAAACCGATTTTAGGTATATCTCGCAAACCCGATTCCACTCCCTCCCCCTTTCGCCAATGTCTATAAAACAAGCTCTCTACTAGGTAACAAAGCTAGCAAATAATGTTGATCTCTTATCGGACAGAAAGCGCTGATGGGGTATTTTATATAATATATGACGCTTTTGTTTTACTTTATCTCGCCGGGTAAAATATTTGTTTTGGATAAGCACGGATTTAGTTTATATTTTTGTGAAATGAGGTGCTCTTTTTAAGTAAAGTTCTGCAATAAAAACGTGTATTATGTACCTCCTAACTTTTACTGGGTGAACCGATTTTGAAAGTTCTTTTTTTATTCGAAAACTGGTTTAATTTGGGTGTGACAGTCTTTATTTTGTTTCGTTACAAATACACCTATTGGAAATAAATTATGTTCTTGTTTACGTTTTTAATATTCATTATTCTAGGTAACAATAAGTGTTGGTCTAATTCCAGCCAAGAGACTGAAATCTAAACAAGTCCTATTTCTTGAAAACCTTGTTATTAATGTTCCGTCACTTTCTCCGTTAACCACATTTATCTACTCAATCTCTACAGAGTACACCCACAGGTTCGCCAAAAGACCAACAACAAACTACTCAAAATTCTAATCCGAACAGTTGTAATCAGTGGCCATAATACATGATACCTGTATTGTTTGGAAGTTAACTCATCAATCAAAGGGAGGGCCTTTGCCAGTACTTTATAAAATGTTGCCAACTAACCTCGCTGTAGTTTGTAGTTATTAAAACTTGTTGCCTCTCCAACTTCGTAAGTAAGGGTATTTGGAAAATGAAATAGCGATTGCTAGTGGCTGAAGATTTGTTGTTTTTAGTCGTGTTGTTCTTTCAGGCTGGAGTTCTTTTTAAAGTATAGTTTTATTTTTCGGTATCCATAATTTTAGCTATACTCATCTGATAGATTGTATTACTACTATTTGTTTTGTAAGCATCTTTTGATTTGCTTTATTATTTAAATAGTGCAAAAATATAATAAGGTAAATTAAAAAGAAAATGTTATTATGAATCTGTGCTTCTGTAAATATCACTGGACATCGATTAAAATCGTGTCACAAAGATGAAAGTATCTTATGGTTAAAAATAAATAGGGTATGTAGTTATGCACCATTTGTATTTAAATGATTTTATAATAAATAATAATATGAATTTGCTGCTTCGTTTAAATTATAAACAAGTTCATTCTTAGTATTTCTAGTAGCTTATCTAAAATGAACTTGTTTATTCTCGTTAACCCAACGTGCAGCTTATGTATGGAATACTTAGAATCAGAGCTAAATCTAGGTTATTGTATACCGGGATACTAACTTATTTATCTAGTTAATTATTAAATAGAACTAAGTACTACTTATTAGGTAACCATGTGAATCCAAATATTTATCTCTAAATAACATTATTTTTTTTTGGTAAAAATGGAGGTGTATTGATAATAATAGACACGCGAAAATTATCGTAAAAATATTTATAGCAGAAATTGTAATAAATAAAAGGTACTGTAATTAAATTAGTTAAAGGTCAATAATCATTCATCGTTCAAAAGTTCCAATAATAAGTAAATGTTAAAAGGTATTCCTTATGGAAACCCACGCCTGGGATCAGACAGTCTCTGATGACTAAGGCAACGGAAAACTTACTGGTTTTTAAAACACTAAATAATTATTTATTTAAGGAATAATTTTGAATTTTTGTCAGGTCGTCAATACAAAATATGTCAGATGAGTAATATGTCAGTTTAAAACCTCAAATAAAATTAAATTTAAACTTAGGACTTGTGTCAAATTTTACTAGGGGCACACACAAATACAGACAATCGTAAATAAACTAATGCACAAATTAATAAAATATCCTCTACATATCAATAAAAAAAAAACATTTTATTTTACACTACACCAGCGTATTATTCTATTAAACCGGCAACAATAAAAACTAGTCTTCTATCATATCGGAAGCAACCATCAATACCAAACAAAGTCTTTGTCAAAAGTTATATTGTATCAAATCAAAGTTTTATCTGGACCATAATGGGCCGGATATCGTCTGGCTTCCCGAAAGGACAATGATACGGGGAATCGAAGAATGCGGTGGATTTAGGGGAAGAAACGCATCGGTTTTGGTTGAGTGATTAACGAGTTATATTAATGTATGAATGGGATGATAAGACTATAGTTGATTAATTATTCAACTGGCCTAAATGTAGATGGTAAAAAAAATATATAAAAATGTATTGTATTCATTGTGCCAGAAATTAAAGTTTTCCATGAATCGGGGAGCTCTAAACCATTAGGATTACCTGTGATTTGAATAAAAAGTTTTATAAAACATTATTAGTGGCAAGACATCGTGTCGTGTATTTTATTGAGTGACAATTTTGATCTCTATCCATCTCTGATTTTAATCTCTAAAACTAAACCTAATGATGGTATATGGATAAGCTTGGACTATTTTAAAATGGTTAGAAAATACATGTTATGTTTTTCTTTTGCGTACCTTTTTTTTGTTAGTCCGAATCCAACATCCCGTAATTTAAAAGTAGTGTATCAAATTTATAAACGACCTCTCCTTTTTCATTATTGCTACTTCTACTAAATGCAACTAAAACAAACCTACATAGAAATTGCAATATTTATTCTTTAGCAAAACGTCAGTTTATATAACAGTGTGAAGGCACTATCGCTTGGCTAGTGAGTCGTGAGGCTGGGTTTGTATCGCCGGCTTTCATCTTACGCGGCGACTGTAACAAATGATCGGGGAGCCTGATGCCGACTCAATGCGACTTTTCACTTAGGTAATTTTTTTTTTTTTTATTTTGTGACGTTTAGTTTTTATGTTTCATTTTGTAAAGAATTAAACCGTAGTTATTTGTAAGAATTTTATATATTAAATATAGATAATTTAATATAGATAAAGGAAAACTTAAGTATAGATAAGGGTTTGCACATAGAACTTTTTACTTACATTATAAAATGTAAGTACTATGTTTTTCAAAAGAAAAACATGGTACTTACATTTTCACTTTACATTTGATTTTATTTGCGACCCTAGCAAATTTGCCACAACAGGAGGTTAATTTTGTTTTAATTTTAATCAGAATACACCTTAATTTTGATTTTAAAATAGCGTCACTTGTAAGTCTCTCAACCTATGCTAAACTGTGTTAAAAAACTAAGTTGAAACAAAATAGAAATACCTAAGGTAGTTAAGTAGGTATACTAAGATGAGTCTAGAATTATTAATTTCCATTCCCTCAAAGCTTTCAGATCTAGACTTGAATACTAAATTCGCAAACAAATCTAGGTCATAATCGCTAGTAAAACAGCGTACCATCGATTTCCTTTTAGCTTTACTTCACAAAGCGAACTTTGTCTCTTCAACCATAATGTACTTATAGCTCGGATAATAACAAATGGTTGGCCCAGATAGCCGGCACAATAACAATGAATTTAGGTACACAACACATTATCCAGAACCCGGAGCTAAAAGCCACTTTAAATTACCCATTTTCCTCAATTGACTGTTATAAATCGTATTAGCTAACGCAGCTGGTACTTCTAGTTGTTTACTCTAAAACTAAAACCGAAACATCCTTGAAATGAAAATGCAAAAACTAATAAATTTATGTTCTAAATTTAGTTGCATAAAAGTTTTATATTGTGTATTTTAATTGAATTATTTCCGAGTATTATTTTATTTTGTTAATTCAATTGACTAGAAAACAGTTCATTTATACGAGCAAAAGAGATTTTAATAACAGGTAAAAGCGAAAATCGTAAAAAAATACATAATATGGCCATATGTAGGTTTCATCATATAATTTATCTACACTGTAATATTTCACCATAACAAGTAAGTTTGAAGTAAAATTTATAATACATGACCAGTACACACAGTAAGTGAATTATTGTAAAATAATCTAGATACACTATACCATACCGAATT
Organism: Autographa gamma; assembly: GCA_905146925.1. Lineage (NCBI taxonomy): Eukaryota > Metazoa > Arthropoda > Insecta > Lepidoptera > Noctuidae > Autographa > Autographa gamma. Next base: position 5,044,731 of record LR989850.1, read on the forward strand.
TTTGGTTATACATTTACAAAAATAAGAAAAAAAAAAACTATTATACTTCTTAATTTATGAAATATCTCAACTAAATGTCCCTTTCAAAACCTATTAACAGTAAATCAGAAATAGCCGACCGCTGACGTAAACGACATCAAGACGTCTCTCTCTGTTATTCCAAATGCTATTTCAAAACCCCGAAAGAAACCATAAAATTGCTTCCTTATTTCTCCCGAATGTCCTAATCTAAGATATTTCGCGAGATAAACCTTCCTCTGATAGGTTAGGGCCATGAGGGTATTTTACGGACTATACACCCCACACCAAGATTCAATTTAGATCCTCGATGAGATACGCCAAGACTATCCAAGGAAGCAAGGAACGGCCTAAGCATTTCCTATAAGATTCAAAGTTGACTGACGTTCAATAATTTTATAGTTTATTGGTATTTCGCCTATAAAGGTTTAGGAGCGAAATTAAATCTTGATGCGAATTTTCTTTACCGAGTATTTGGAATTCTCCGAAATTGCTTCGGTTCGTATAGTTTCTAGGTATTAAGGTAACTGTATAAGGGCAAGTATGTGACTATCTATTTCTAATATCTGAGCCTTGTCTATACAGGATATAATAAAAAAGGGTAAATCTTTCCGTAACACCCTGCTGATATAAATTAATAATCGATTAGAAAAAATGGATATCAATTAACACATTTTGAGCTGAAATTCTGTAAGCTGACTTTATACCAGATGTACTTTGCATCCCTTTTGGATGGAAACACCCTTTCGGTTACACCCCATATGATATACAGTTTCAAAATCTACATATTTTTTCAGGTACCCTAGTCATTGTCTTTAAACCATTATAGAGTTATTTTATGAAACAATAAGATTCAACATTTAATACCGCACAAACTATTGAGATGCAAATAAAACCTCATAAAATTAAATACACACATGCTTTTGAAGAGCTAAAATACTACGTCATGCACGTTTTAAGAAATGACTTTGAACAGTTTAATAGTTCATAAGTAACAACTCAAAGCTTTGACTAAGCAACAATGAAAGCAAATTCCACTTACTTTAGTACTTCGCGGTACTATAAACAGTTGCTTAGCAGTACTATAAAAAGCCAACTAAGTTAAAACGCACTGAAAAATAAAGGTGTACTTACATAAAAAAGGTACTGTTAAAAGAGGTACTTTGTAAAAAAACAGTAGTCAGAATACATATAAATAAATAAATGCGGACAAAATCACATACATTGCTCTGAACCCAAAGTAAGTAGCTATTAAGCACTTGTGTTATGGAATTCAGAAACAACGAAGGTACCACAAACACCCAGACCCAAGATCAACAATGTATAAAAGTTGGTTTCTACATTGACCCGTCCGAGGATCGAACCCGGGACCAGAGCTAGCGACACCTTGAAAACCGGTGCGTACGCCACTCGACTACGGAGGTCGTCAAAACCTATAATAATACACTATTCGATAAAATACACTGTTAACTAGAATAACATTATCTATAGCGTATTATGCATTATGTAAGTATTATTATAACTAGTCGGATTTTGATTTAGCAAAATTTCAGATTTTCTTGGTACGAAGTCATTGCAACAAAAACATTTTTATTAAATAGTAATATAATTCGCGGAAAAAGCGCGTACATGCTAAATACCTTTTTTGGCTTGACGTTTCAAACGAGTTAAGTTTTAGGTGAAGTTAATAATTTGATTAAAGACCTTTTATGAGACTTTTCTCCTATTTTGGTATTTTTCATCAATTATAACTGAAAAAACCTAGGTTCTAATATCGAAGACCTCACAATTATTAGCCTCTCACGAAGTCACAAAGCACGAAATACAACGTAAATTGGCGCCGCTCTATCAAAACTTTCAATTGTTTATACGAGGACGACAGGCAATTGTACAATAATACATCTTGATGGTATTCTAAGACGAATGACGTAACAAGTCCTTTTAGTTCACACCTTAGAGAATAGAATAAACTACAGAGTGCACATGTCAGGGTATGAACCGTTAGTAATAGTATGAACTAGTTTTGTCCTAAAAATTGTGAGAAAATTCAGCTTTAATAAAACTATCTCGATACCATATTATTATAATATCGGAACCATCGATATTTATGCATAAATCTCCGTCGTGCCCGAACAATATTTTAAATTAAAAAAAATGGTAGCGACCTTTGTCCCTGAGCGGTTTTTGGCGGAGACCTTAAGGCTTCCAGCCAGAGAAACTTCGGTCCTCGACTTAAAGGACAATAACTTAAATCAGTAAACGAATGTACTAAATATAGCCAAAAATTTGCCTAAGCCGGGCACAACTTTAGCGATATGCGCACTCTATAGTTTTTACTCTATCACCCGTTCTTAAAGATGGGACACGTTTAGAACGGGCATTGAACCTCGATCATGTTATGTAATTACAGAATACAATATTATCTTTCGTTTAACTAGGGACTAGGGATCGAAAGACTATTCAGGGTCAAAAATTGAAAAGAAATCCGTAGCTGTATAAAAATTTTAAGAAATAAATTATAACAATAGATTTTATCTATTCTGTTTTTATTAATTTGGTTTAAAATGATGTAGACATATTTTTTTCGTGAAAGAAAGATGTACTTGTAATAATATGAAGCTCAGGAGTCTGAATATTCATTTTATTAAACTACCGAAATTTGCAAAATGTACCTACTTATATGAGAATAGTTAAAGACCTAACATCGAATTGAATAAACATGTTTTACATTAAACCATAATATCACCAACTCTATTTACACATACATACCTTTTTGCGTTCTACCTATAATATTGTCTCGTAAAACTGCCTCGTTGGCCTAGTGGTGCTAAGCGCGACTACTACGCTTGAGGTTTTGGGTTCGATTCCCAAGTCGGCCAAGGTGGTATTGGGTTTTTCTATGAAATTCCCAGTAGCAGGTCGGAGTTTGGATTTGTGCCCAGTAAGTGGCAATAGGCTCGCCCCCTCTTACATGGGACCTGAACATATCGGCGAACTGTGGGTGTACATTGGTACACCTCTGCCTAACCCTTCGGGGATACAGGCGTGATGATATGTTATGTATGTATAATATTGTTCTTCTAATTTTATGCTAGATTTTTCATCTAATGTTCATATTAAAAATATTAATGACCTTTGGATTTACACGCAAAGCCTGCGCTAGACTTCGCCTGAATTGTTCTAGACTACAAATAATTTATAATAAAATAAACATTCTGCTAAAGGTTATGTTTGTCACGTCTCTATTCCCTAAGGATATAAATAAACTCATGAAGAATTTAAATGATTCGGTTTAACTAAAGGTTGTCAGTTCGACATTGTTTTTATTTAAATCTGAAATTCTGAATAAAATTTTAATTACATACATACCTATTGACTTCATTCACATACATAACCATATTAAAATTATATGTATACCTACTACGTCGTGTTGTAACATACATAGTAAAATATCAGATGTTAACATTTATTTTGTCTTTTCTTGCTGCTACGTTTATTAAGTCCAAAAGAGTAAAAACGAACCGAATATCAGAAAATGCATTACATTAGCTCTAAATCACAAAAAAAGAGCCGACCAGAGCTGCAGTGTGGGTAGCGAACTTTAGCACATTACAGTTACCCAAAATTTTGATACAAACATTACTCAAAAACACAATATTTCCTCATACATAACCCAGAAACAAGGGATATGTATCTTTATCTGTATAAACATGAAGTAAATCGGTGTATACCGCCCTACACAGCCGCGTTGTGGTCCATTCTATTATCCTAACGACTCAATATTACGTTTACCCAAAAATGTTTATGGCGCATACGACCATTCTCGACCCGACCTAATCAAGCGACTGTGGCCGCGCAACTGTAACTTTTTCTGGAGCCAAGTTACGGATAATGTGTTTGTTGGTAGTAGATAAGATACAAGTAACAAATAAGTTATCGTAATTAGTTACGTTGAGGACTGATACTGACGAGTTTTTTGATACAGATCTGCAAGGACGATAGACTGAGAGAGCCTATCAGTGATATACCTATCATGGATTACTTTTTAGGCTGATACATAGTAATTTATGTTAACCTTGATAACCGCGAGGGCTGGTTCGAGGTGGCGCGGGTTAAGGTAGTATGGAAGGAATTGGGGGAGGCCTTTGCCCAGCAGTGGGACAGTATAGGTAAAGAAAGAAAAAAAAAAACCTTGATAATAATATAGGTCCGACTAAACTGCTAAACTTAAAGGAAAATTGTTTTGGTAGGTATTATTTACATGATTATATTCTTAACTGTCTTTTTTAGAAGAGCGACTAATTTCGGTTCTTTAAAGCTAATCGCAATATTTATACTTTAATTAAAACACTAATTAAACATTTACTACGAAATATAAATACTTTCACAACCTTATTTGTGTTACAAAAACATACGAAGTCTAGACACGAGATGTTTACAGGCAACATTCCATTAAAGGTTCATAAAGCCGTTAATCCCTCAACAGAGTTTATAAATGATTTGCCCAACGTTGGCTATTGTTTCATATGTTTTTACAGGATTTCCAAGCCACAGGTATTTCTGGGATTACGTGAACAAACAAAACCAAGCATTGTATGTATACGTAAAAGCTGGAAATACTATTTGAATATCGAATGTTTGGATATTTTTGCTTCTAAAATAGATTCTATTTTTGGAGTATTTGCCTTGAAACTGTACAACAATGATTGTATACTTTTTTACTGTATGTTTTTAATTTCTGTAGTGTGAATTATCATAATACTGATATATTTTGTACTACAATAGGTAAAGCTGATATCATTTCCTTTTAATTCCTGTTAACTGTCTAAATTTACTGCACGAAAATGAATATCAACCAAGCCTTAAAAACCTTAAACATCTTTTAATCATCTAACCTTTTAAAGGACTCTTAAGTATCTGCCATCAACATAAAGAGTCAACTGCATCCTTCAAAATCCATATTCAGAAACCTTCAAACCTCCAATATGTAGCGATGACGTCACGGCAAGCGGTCGACATTCTCCGTATGACGCTTTTACGTCATATTACACTCGCATTCAACGAGATTGATGTGTGAAAAAACCTCTTGAAATTGGTAAAAAGGGAAGGCTAAGTGTTAGGGGCGAGAGTGATCGGAAAACGTCGGTCGCAACAATTTTGTCGCGACTTTACTGAACAAACGCTCCCTTAAGATTCGGCTTAACTTATGTACCGCACGTTTGAGGCGAATCTGGTAAATTGAGGGCTATGCTTTACATGGTTTCTATTTCGCCTTTTGAATCTGGTTTAGGTTACCTTTGGACATAACTCTAACTGAAAAAGTACTAGTACTTTATTTAAGACTTTCTTAGTCAAAAAATATCGTGGGTAGGTTCTGACACTTTAACTATCTCATCAAGAAGATCGATTGTATTCCTTTTCGCTGGGTACTGAGTGAAAATTCTATCACAGAGTTTTTGAAGCTGGTGCCACTAATAAAGTGTTAAAACAATCTATATATAACCGCTAAATACACATTTTTAAACAAAATTAAAATGACCTATCATCAATATTTTCAAATTAAATTATTATACACTTATCATCACAAGTCAGGCATCTAATATCATAATAGGGACTTTAAGAATGGAACAAAGTGTGCACACGTCACATTGACGGGCAGAAAGTCTCGAATGCCGCAATTACATCTATTGAGGCGACTGTGTACGAACATCGGCCGAATCGATTGACCCCTAACAGGAATTGGTAACTGTAGTTTCTTCTTACCTTCAAATTGCGTCAACATTTCGAAAAAGACCCGAAACGTAACCCGACGTTTATCCACATGATATTTATAAAAGATTCTATTAAATTGGTGCGGTGTTTTTCGATCTGATAATGTGAAGTTGTTATAATCATACACAGTTTGTTTTTGCATATATATATATCCGGAACCCAAAATTTTAGGCACTGTAATGCTGTGCAGTTAAAGGTTGTGTTCTTGTTAGTATTTAAACAGAAAATTACACTAAAAAAAAAAAAAAATATTTTTTTCCTGATGGATATCATTATGGTTATCAAACAAAAATTCTCGTACCACGTTCTATCACAGAGCAATCAGAAGGCCTGTACGTGCAGTTTCATTATTACCTCCCTTCCCAGACCAATGGGGTTATTGAATCGGACGATAAGGTGCCACGGTAATTTCCTGCCATTTACCATCATTACTCTTCCCCATGATCACCTAATGTTAGGGTAGCCGCACAAAAGATAGACCAAAAAATTCTTTGGATTTTTGGAAAACTACTTCCGTCTGGCCTTATTGAAGTCCGGACGGATGTAGTGGTTATTGAGGATTGAAATTGGTGTACTTATAAAAATTAGGGGCTGAAAGGGACAGGATCGTGCCCGCAATTTGGTCGTAAGTGTCAACCTTTGTAGTGCAGATATAAGTTATTCATATTATAAACGTTTCATAGTTATCCAAAAGCACCACTTTAAGTGAGGGAAACTGATGGAACCTGGATTAAATAATATTAAATTTAAAATCTAACGTTTCAGATCAAACGAAATAATTGGAACTATGATACAATGATACCCCATGATATTTTCAAATAAACAAATTACTAAACACATATATTATGAAATGCCCCGCTACGGATGTTAGTTCATGGTTAATATTTGTGGTTGTTATAACATGTTGAAAAGATTTTAAATATTACATTTAATGTATCATAATTATCAAAATCGTCTGGACAAGCACAGTCATGACTACGGATCTACCTTGACCGTTTTCATACCTATGCATTTTTGAAACTTTTATTTGAATTATTTTCTTATTCCGTCTTTTTAAGGTCACTGTTTTACGTAAGACGTGTAATTTTAAAGTAAGAATCTAATGAAAACATTGATGTTCTAAAAAAAATTGGAGGACAGGAACTCGGATGGAGATTTAGGATCAGTTGGCTTTCGGCGATATTATTAGCTTCAATAAATCTTCAGAACAAGTCGAACCTATCTCAATGGTTGTTCCTAAATAACAAGGTCAGTGGGTCAAGCAGTTTCGGGTTTCAAGTGAATGGTCACTTCTGTAAGATTTGAATGTGGTCCTGAATTTTGAAGCACCCGATTGAGAATCTTATGTAAAGGATATACATCAAAATGAATAGTGTATAAATGAACCTTTTAAATCATCCGAATAAAAATGGGGAGAATATAGGACTGAATGGCGTCTTAAAAATTTCAACAGCTAATTAAATTAAAGAAATTAATATTATTGTATTGTATACCTACCTATACCTATCAATTAGACACGCATCTCCTTTAATAAGCGACAAACATCATAAGCTACACATAACACACAGCACAGATTTACAAACAAATTCAAACACTATAAACCTACTCACAGATCCTTCCTCAATCATAAACTAAATCCAGTAACAAGAATACGTGATCCTAGAACAATATATCAAACTAATTTGTCTAACACATAACCAGGGAACTAACTAACAAAGAGGGAAGTGGCCGAGACTATGGAAGATCGATTAATGCCCTCTAATTACGCAATTTCTGGCGATCTCTAATTGTGTGGACCAGTATATTCTGCGTGACAGTACGTTATTTCCCTTGAGGGCGGTAAAGATAGCGGGCGAACCACATGAAAAATTTACTGGAAATGAATGTTTAAAATGGAATGTCTTTTTTTGAGAAAGGGTATGGTTTAGTTTGGTGGTTTGGTTTGTTTATATGGTGGTAAACAATAAAGTTTGTACAAAGTTTAAATGATCGTCATTTTTGTATTCTTAGATACTAAGCCCTGAACTAGATATGGAGATTTACGTAGAAAGAAAAAAAAGGGTATTTCCCTTTTTGCTTGTGCGAATTCAGATGACAAATAGTATACTTCACTCTTATCTCAAAGTCAAAGATGACCTTTTCTCTCTTCTTCTAATTTCTGTCCTTGCTATATTTTATTATCCACAGTTATCCAATTTTGCGGATTCTTATATTGCAGAAAAGATCGGCAGCTGAAAAATAATACAGCCACTTCCAGAACCTACATTGTCATCGACATCTGCGTACCCGCTACGTCGCGCCAATGGTACGGCGGGGCTAAAATTATTCACTGACTCGTCGCGCATTGTTCTCTTATACTTTATTTGTCTCAGGCTGGCAACACTTTACTCGTTTTTGTACCGCTGTGTGTCGCTTACGGGGCTAATCCTCCTGCTTCTAATTTGTGATCAAAAATAAAAGTTCATCAAAGTAAATTTCAAGTATTTATGGAGAACCAACTTGTTTTGGTCTGTGGTGATTTGTAGTATAATTAGATTGATATTAAGAAACGAAAACGAGAAGATTTGATTCATTTTATTTTAGTACTTATGCGTAAATAGTTAAGAGTAGGCGCTTGTTAGATAAAGAATATCGCCTATTCGGTACATTTTAGGGGGACGTAAAGAAACTGTGTAAACACAGTTTCTAAAATATGCAATACATCTCAGTACATGGCCTACTGATAAAATTATGAATCAGTATTTTTTAATGTAACTGTCTCTAAAAAATTACGTAATAATAATATTGTTTAAATTTTATATTTAATATCTGGTTCTCAAACTAATCTATATAAAATGGAAATCTCTGTTCAGCATGCAAATTTGACGCCATTCCATAACATTATTTAAGATTAAAAGTTGTCAATGCTAATAATAAGGCAAGAAGGAATTTTGAAATACATAATCTTTTTATACTGCTCTAAATTCATCAAAACCTACCAGCCTATGTTATGTATTAGGAAATAGGTAAAGCAAGTTAGACCGTATTCTTTGATCTTAGGGTGCGTCTACATATGACGAACGAGCAGTACCTCGCGCACGTTTGGCGGATGATGTTATTGCTAGTGCGTTCGCGGCATTATTATTTATTTATTTATAATTATCTAATATAAAAACAAACTCTAACTATACTAAAATTAAAACTTACATAAATAAAAACTAACAGGCGTCAAAGAACTCATCGTCATCCTTGTCAATGGCGGGGAACGTGCCCAGAAGGCTGGCAGCATTGCCACGTTGAATGGCTATGCCGATTCTCTGTGCAAGGAACAAACCAGCCCTCTGATCACGAGTAGATTCTACCAAACGTTTGGAAAGTTCTTTGAATAGATTTCGTGCGCTCGGACCCCATGACCCGAGCGTTTCAACCCCAAACGGCTCGAAAATATAATCACCCACAATGTTATTATACTTCCGCCGCTTAAGGGTCTCCGCAGCTCCAGCAGCAGCGCCAGGAGAGGCTGCTGAACTTAAAACGTGGGACGGCGCAAGGGTGTCGACGCACGTTGCGTCCCACACCAAAGGCCGACCCAATTTCCAAGGCAGCAATGACATACCGTCAGGTCTCTTGCCATCGCCGCGCACCAAACCATTGGGTTCCAAAACAGCTGGTACACCGGCGGTGACAAGAGCACGACGAATTATGTCATTCAAATTTGAGTGGCGAGATATACGCCCTGCGCTCTTGCTGCAGGACAGGCCATGGTGACCGAGGTTGTCGACTGTCTCACCGCATTGACAACGATGACATGCGACACAGGGTATACCTAAACGTAAACTCATGGCGAGCCGAAAAGTATTATTATCCAATATGGTACCAAGAGTGGATGATGGAAGTGCCTGTAACCAGAGGCCCGATTCCCATTCTCCCACAGCCAGGAGACGCGCACGCTCTGCAGTGTTGATTGACGTATTGATCAATTCTTTCCGTATCAAACTGCAAAGCGGCTCGTCCCACTGCCTCTGAGAAGAACGTTGCTCGGGTAGATCTGCGCCCGGGCAGGACATTTCCCAACTATTTACTGCCTCAGTCATGCACAGAATCTGAAAATCAACCAGAGAAGACCCTAAGATTTGCCTGGTCAACTTTTCAGTGCTGTGGACAGATGACAAAAATGCTGGTAAGCCTAAACTGGAAACTTTACGTATACCTAGCCCACCAAATCGGATCGGCAGCGTGGCTTGGGTCCAGGCTCGGTCATCCAACGTTACGTTGAAAATGGACGTTAACGTGGACCGAATAATTTTATCAACTTTTTCCAAAAGCGGTAAATGTTTCCATAATCGTGAAGAACGAAGAAAATATGTAAATTTTGGACCAAAGCAACAAAAACGAATTAAAGTAATAGCAGAATGTAAAGAGATTTTGAAAAGTCTATTCGAAATTGATTGAAAATTTTCAATTTTATCATCTATAAAATTTTCATATGATTCTTCTAAAATTGGGGACCCTAGAAGGCGAAGAGAGGAGTTATTAACTATGTTAATTTCAGGCACTATAGTTTGGATTTTTTGTAAAGCCAAATTTTTATCAAGATGTGTATCTGGAATATATATTTCACACTTACTTGTGTTTAAATCAAGACCAATTTTGTGTAAATTTGTTTTAAGGGATATATAATCATCTGCTATAGTGTCGACATCGCTCCTAGAGTTCCGTCATCCAGATACCAAATGTTAAATTTTGATTTCAATTCTTTGATAATGGGATGGATGGCTAAACTGAATATGACCGGCCCGAGCGGATCTCCTTGTTGGCAACCAACAGCCGAATTTAAAACATTGTCTTTATAAACTAATTTTGAAGGGTTTCGGTAGCATTGCCAAAGGAAACTGTAAATTTTGGGGGTTTCTCTTTTGACTTCTGCCAACAAGGTGTCTCTGTTAACTGAGTTGAACGCATTTTTTATGTCAACTTTAAGAATAACCTCACTTTTCCTGTGGGCCAAAAATGTGGACAGCGCATGTACGGCAGCTTCACAACCCCCCTTTGAGCCAAAACCTAACTGAAGCGGTTGAAATTTATCAGTCAAAACGTTGCTGTACAACTTACAGCAAATTTTGGCTGCCGTGCGTCTGTAGGTGGTGCCAACAGCAATAGGGCGAATACCACCATCCTTTTTGCTAAGGGCACAGAGGTTGGCTCCATAAAGGGTGTCAATGACCCCCTCATGGACCCCACCTGCAAGCATTAAATTTATTAAAGCTGTAAGTTCCTTCAGAAGCGACTCGCCAGCTTCACCGGCAGTGGGGCCTGTGAGGTCTTTTAGGTGCTGTGGGGTCAAGCCATCCAAACCGCCAGCGGAGCCGCTCCGGAAAGAACCTATGGCTTCGACCAACTGTTTTACTGAAATTTGAAAAGAGTGTAAATTTGGGTCTGGTGGATCAGGAAAAGAAAGCTTATCTCTAGGCACAGGGTGTTTGCTCTCCAGTGCGGAGAGGGTTTGTAGAGAGCATGGTGCAACCTCGTCGTTGCTAAACAATATTTTGGCAGCTCCCCTAATGTCACCTTCACTAAGTTTGGTCTGAACGACCCGAGAAATATCACCCGGTACGTGATGCTTTTGTGATGTGAATTTGGACTGGAAAATAGGATTTGAAAAACTACAATTATCTTTAATTTGGGCCGTAAGGGATTTCTTAGAAGCCAAATTTTTTTGTACGTGTAAAATTTTGTATGGGAAGGTGAGTAATTGTTCCCAGGCACTTAAAGTATTTTCGCGAGATGCAACACGAACACATTTTGCAAGATAAAAAGCAACTGAAGGCCTTGCACCCCGGGGAACACGTTTTAAAATAGGAACGGATTTTTTAGAATTTGATAATGTTTGCCACAACGGTAACGATGTGGCTGGCGGAGAAATAATTGGAATCGAGGAGGCATCACGGCTGGAAGACGCGTTTGGAGATTTGTGGACCTTTCCAATATGAATCTTCAAGCCCCGATCACCTTTGAAAAATCGTGCCTGAGTACAATAAGGGCAGCTAACCAAACCACTTGATATGGATGATGATTGGATAACATTACCCGCGGACCCGTCACAATCTGCATTTGAAGACATAAAATGTTACAAAATAGAAAAAACACTCATTAGAAAATGTCAAAAGCGTCCGCACAACACCACACGCCCTGCTGCCGCTGCCGCCGCCGCCGCTGCCACAGCCGCCGCAGCCGCCGCCGAAGCCGCCGCCGAAACCGCCGCCGCCGAAGCCGCCGCCGAAACCGCCGCCGAAGCCGCCGCCGAAGCCGCCGCCGAAGCCGCCGCCCGCCGCTGCGCTCCCGTGTCTCTGCTAGCCGGTAGCCGCGCTAGCGCGGCATTCGTCGGTAGCAGGACTGATTAATTGGTAAACAACCGTTGTTGTTTACCAATCAAGTATATATTTATTTAATTTCATTGAAATTTTATAATAAAATTTTATTTATTTTATTTATTTTATTAAGTACAAAAAATATTAGACTTATGTTAATACATGCTCACGAGCTGCTCGTGTAATGCTCGTTCGTCAGATGTGGACGCACCCTTATATCAACATTCTAAGTAAAAGGTATTCAACTTTTTCTTTGATAGATCTTAACAAAAAACAAATGAATAAATAAACAAACAATAAATATTATCCAGCTTAACCGGACTAAGGTAATGCCATTGCATTTAGTAATTTCCGTTTAGTTGCTAAACCTCCTTGGTTCCAAGAATTACGAGGTCCAATCGTGACTGGCTTTCACATAGATCATTCTTATGAACCGCTTCGGTAAATGGACTGGTACTGGAAGATATTAGCAAAACCACGAAACGAACATTGTATTCTGCTGTCAATTAATATATAATAAGGTTTTAATTAAGAATTGGAAATACTAGATCTAAACCTACCGTGATCACATGCGGGTAAACTTTTGTCAACTTTACAAAAGTATGGTATGGACTGTGGATAAACTATCGAAAGCTTCAGCATACTTTTGAGAAGACAACTATTTGTGTAAGTGTGTATATACATCCTGGGTGGAATGGTTGCCTAGAATGCCTGTCATCAAAAGATTCTCCTATGTTCTTTCCTGATAAATAGTCAACATCCAACATAGGTGTTTGTCTTTTTTTCCTGTGCATGTTAATATAAACACATAAATGGCGTTTTCATTGAAAACTCAAACATGTAAGATAATATCTAATCTTGTAAGTATGTAAAATTCAAACCCCATATTTTTATTCCATAAGATTTTATGGAGTATATTTTTTTACTATTTCTTAGTAAAATAGGATGGGTTATTTGTGGTTTCGCAATTCAAATACAATTAATTTGCTCCCATTAACAAGCGTTGCTCAAATACGGAGGTGGTGTGTTTGTTATTTACCTGTTACTACCTCTGTACATACTAATTGGAATGAGGTGAGCAGGTCAAATAAAAATACCACATCCATGGTAGAATATTCTATGTTCACACTTAATGGTTTATTTCTTAGAGTTAATATGGCATAATGTGATTAATTGTTGTAATTTTGTTCAATAGGAACTTCTCTACAAGCAAAACTAATATCATGTCAGCACATAAAAAAAAAACTGTATTAGAAATTTCCCTCGAAAAATATGTATACCTATTGTCTACATTTCGGTTATTATGGTTTTAGGTGATAGTTTCCATTCTAAGGTTATGTCAATCTTAAAAAACAATGTCTATAGGTTTTGTCTATCTTAACATTAAACTTTAATCTTGTAGTTATGTTTATTTAAAAAAAAAACCTTGTTCAGCAGCACGAGGAAGTTAAAATATCGTATCGCTGTGACCGTAAGCCGTTTTATCTAGTTTAAACGGTGACATAAACTCAGGCCCACAAAGACTGGCCATTGTCATATTTAAGGCATAGCTGTGAATATTGTTCAGATAAGCCGTTACTTTTAAACGTCTGTAAAAGTTACTGCTTTTAGCCTTTGCTTGGGTATAAAAATACCTACTTAAGACTTATGTGATTAAATAAAATATTAACATTCCGGGACAAATATCACACGGTTATCTGATCCCAAGCTAAGCAGAGCCTGTGTTATGGTAACCAGACCATTGATAAACATACTTAAATTTGTCTAAATATAAATATTTTGTAAATATATTACACCCAGACACAGAACAAATGATCCTACTCATAATACAAAGATTTTTCCTGGATGGGAATTGAACCCACGACCTCCGGTATAGCAGACAGGATCAGTAACTACTAGACCAATAGGCCCGTCAAATTATGTAAAGACAACAATTAATGCTCATGTTAACAATATATTATTATTTGTAGAGACATACAATACACCGAGTTTTATAAATACAGACTGCGAAAATAGAAAATAATTGTATTTATATAAGTGGTGTACATAAAGTTTCGAAACTGTTTTTAGTTTCGCTTGAAGCTTATTAAGCCGTATGTAGAAATAGGTCGGATTAAATTGATTGTCTTTATTTAGTTTAGACGATCTAAGAATTTTTGTAACAGTGTGTATATAGCAGTGGTCTCTGCCTACCTTTACAAGGGAAAGAGGCGCGATTATATGTATGTATAAGTAAGTGTACACTGAGCAAAAATCATTTATCACTACTCTTAATGAGAAGTAAAGTTATATTCATTTGTTTAACGTGTGGGCTTTCTAACAGCTGTCCTTTAATATATTGTAGTGAATATATTTTAAAGGAGAGTACCGTAAGGTCATTGTCCTGATGCGTACGTATTGCTACTAGAAACGCTGCTAAAATTGTTGTTTCAGCCATTGTTACGAGACAGTAGGGCTGCCTAAAACTAGGACGAAAGTTTCTCACCTAGTTTTGTCTAGTTAATTATTTTATACTGTTTTAGAATAGTGGAGATATGTCTATGCTGAGAATATATAATATTTAAAAGGTAAAAAGAAAAAGTTTCTAATGACTACATACAGTTGAAATATTGGTTCATTGTCTCGTCCATAATACATAATATTTTCCTTTACTTTTTTCCGAATGGTGTGAAAGAAAATTAAACAGATAATAATTTAGATTTTGATACCTATACAATTATATTTATTAACATACAATTCTAAAGAACGAAAGGAGTAGTAATATAGGTAAAGCAAGTAAATAGTATTATGTGTTACCAAATTTCCGTATGACAAATAAAGCATTTACACATATGATTGTACATTCACTAGCTATCTATCTTATCAATAGCCAATAATTTTAATTATTATGTTCTCTATTATACTGTTTCCGTTTCCCACAGCCCTATGTGCTACAAGCAAGACGCGTGCGTGGCGTGACGCGCAATTTATTGGCGCCCGTTGTTAGCCCTTTGTGTGCTCATCGGTAGAACAAACTGTTTTTATTATAATTATACGTTAATATGTCAAGTATAAGCTAAATCCTGAGACAGTTGGTTCACTTGTCTATTGTATTTATATTAAGAATCGATGCAGTCATCGATCTTTACCAGTGTAAATAGTTGCAAAATTAGCCGATGCAAAGTATGTCCTATAGAAGTTAAGTGCTGAGAGAGTTAGATTTGTTGCTCTGTTGTTAAATTAAGGATCGTGGACTCATAAATAGGTGCAAAATAAAAAAAAAATATCCGTGAGATAGAGGATGTGTTTACGACGCTTAACCTCAAAAGTTGGTTTTTGATCTCATAATGTTCATCAGATTTGAGCAAACAAACATAAAAACATGTCGTAATACCAGACATCGACTATTTCGATCATTGCAAAGTTATGGAGCCCTCGAAGAAAATTGGCACCTCAACGGTGCCCTTTCAACTACAAAACCTCAAAAACCTTCTTTCTAATTATTCTTAAATGAAGTCTTAAGTCTAGTCCTCGAGTCACAATGCGACTCAGGAATTAAACTTCAGGCTGAAAGCTGCTTATTTAAATAAGTAATAAAATAAACATAAAGTAAAAACATTTCAAGATTATGTCTAATTGATACGAAAATTCTTAACAATTCGTAACGGCTAACTCGGAAAGTTAAACTCAAACAATGTAAACTTAGAAAGGGCTCACAGTAAATCTCCACCATTACTCTTTACTTGCGATCCAGATAACAGAATTCAGAATCTTAAAATGAAATGGCTGTGAAAAAGTTTAGTAGGCATAAAGTAGAGTTAGCCATAGGTAATAGTGTGATAGTGAGAACTAACCGCATATCCCTATAAAACTACGGTCTTTTATCGTTCGACGCGTAAATTCCTGAAGCCTTGGGGATTGCAATAAATAGCTGAAATCCTGAACTCCGACCACCGACTTCAAAGTCTGATAGGACTTGATTCTCCCTAACTTGGAAAAACTTAATCTGAAAAAGTCGGAATAAAACTTTTATTTCTCCATTCGGGACGAAATGGTCAATTATCTTTAGATTTAGATCGAATTAATATTACGTGAATATAGTTACGATCTCAATAGTCGTTGACTTTCATAACGGCTTCGATTTTAAGCGTCGTGAAATTTTAATGCTTTATAAAGTTGGGCTTAGTTGGTTTTAGATATAAACGTACTTATTAAAAGATTAATATTGGCACACGAGAGGTCATTGATCGAATTTCAATTAAAAATATTCAATGCCTATTTATACTCTTCTTTAAAAATATAAATATAGCCCTAAATTATTTAAATACTTATTCAAATATGTATGTAAGGATAATCTATAAGCATGTGTCTGGAAAGTTTGAAGTGCCTTTTACCGTGTGGTAACAAAATAGACAATACTCTCCTTACTCTAGTCCCTCAGGTCGTACTAGGATAGCAGACATGCGTGGCACTAACTTCCTACAACTATTAACAAGTTTGCGGTCATCAGTATGCTTTGTAACCTTGTATTGCCTCATGGGTGTTAGGTTTAACAGACTTTATGAACTAATGAGGATCGCTTCTATTTATTCCAATGTTTTTATTTTAAATCACGTGAGAAAGGGATGCTGGATTATTTGATCGAGATTTTGAATTCTAAAGGTTATCGTTTAATGATTATTGTTAACGGACAAGAGGATGGGTCCAAAATAAAAGTAAAAAAATCCCATTATTAATGACAACTTTCCACTTTGCATTCAGAGCTTATTTCATTAATATAGGTATTATAAACTCTACGCAGCTTAACAAAGAACACTATTCTAGCAAATATGAGCCCAACAGATTAATAAATTTGAATAAGGTATTAAAATTTAAAGGCGCCTTATTAAACTGAAACTTTAAGAAGGGTTACATAATCTTTAAAAGTTACCGACAGCTAGGCGTTGTTTGACCCTTGTCAGACCTTTGTTGAACTTCAAACATTTTGCTTGCTAAGTTCGTTTCCAACTAAATTCTTTTAATAGATAACTTAAAGGCCAACATAATTATGTTATAAGTGTTACTATACATAACTTAATTAGCATACATAACAACTATAAATTATGTGAAGAAACGTCCTGTTAGGCTACCCGTACACGAACGGCTCGACCAGTTGGTAAGTGATCAACGCACAAGGACTGCGCGAGCTGTCACTCGCTTTCGCGCGTCACGTGCGCTTCTCCCAAGTTTTGAACACAAAAGCAGTCGAAATGATCCAAGCAGACCGTATAGGCCCGAGCAAAAAAGAATCTAAGGCTGTCCTTGTATTTTTTTTTTTTAAATAGGACCAAAAACTCTCTTGAAACCTTTCTGAATATACACCAAGTCGCTTCATGTCTTAAATGCAAGCAAAACTGTTAAACCAACAGTGTAACATTTAAACGTCTTGGACGGCACTATGCAGAAGGTCGGTATAAAAAGTTTTTAGTGTCGACAGGGCACATAACGAGGTGGAATCACGATGCACTCGATATAACATTGCAACAGCTATTACCTGCCCGAGTTTGCGGGAAATCGTTATTGCTCACTGCCTTAGGGTGTGTTTATAGTGTGAAATTGACACCATTTTTATTAACTATAACAAGATTAATTATATACTCCTCAAATTTACTAAATCATCTGAACTTTGACAAACTTTCACTCATAAATTAATTAGAATTAAATAAGCTCAAACTAAAAGCAAGTCTGTATAACGCTCGTAATTTGACAGAAATGTCAAAAGTGACATTAAGCATTACTAAGACTATAATAATATTATTATTAGGTATATTTATGTATCCTATGCTAGACCGAATAATTAATAACATCAGACTGAGATAAGCCTAGTAAATAGATTTGATTAAGTGAAGTTGTTGTTCCAAACATTATTATCTAAATCTATAGTTCGCTACTGATATCTGCTGTACTAATCGTTGTATTAATTCAAAACTTTCCGAACTGTATGATACCTACAGGTACCTCTTTTTTTGCCAAAATTAGGTAAATAATAAAAAGGATATTTTAATTGAAAAATGTAAGGTAGAACCGAATTTGACTTGCGGAAAAAAAAAATATTTTTTTAAAATTCTTAATTTCCGCTCGCTTAATCAATGTGTTAGAACCCTAGGTATTTCAAGTGCACAACTGCTGAGCGTGCAACATAATACTTTCCATTGAAGATGGAAGTGGTCACTTTGAGCACGACTTTGCTTTGCAAAAACAATATCTTTACAAAGTGAAGAAATATTGGGACGTTTTCGACGGAACTGAGGACGCATTTTGCAGTTTTGCAATTCCATTGGCTATTAATATTGTGGCGTACATTTTTATTTGTCTTTGTCGTCTGCAACCGTGAAATACTTTTCAGAAAGATAAGGAAGGAAAGCTTCGGGAACGAGCCAATAATACAATGTTGGACTATTTTAAATATGCTAAATAGGAAGTCTGGAAGTGTATCGTAAAAGTTTAAATCTTATAAGTCTTGCAACGATTGCAGATCGTTCTGTGGTTTTGATACGCGTCTGAGTAGAAAACAGATTTGGTGCGATACAAAATGAAATGGGGTTGTGTTATGTTAGTTTATTATTGTTACTATTCTGAATTATAAAATATATTAAAAAAATGGGCAGCCACTCACTTAATTTAGAATTTGGGCAAATACAACGCGAAGTTGTTCATTCGTTTGTTTATTTCTGGATTACAACTATGCGGTGGCATTTGCTATATTAGGAAGCCCATCAATTTAAGGAGACATAACATTTTAAAATCACTTTACGCCTGATAGAGTTACGCTATTTTTTAATAATTTATGCGTCATTTCAAGTCGAAAAACACATTAAAGACTTAAGAATTTTCATTGGCTTCTAAGAAAATGTGTAATCTTTACAACGAGACAGCTGCTTAACTATTTAGATACACGACGAACGCGGACACGAGGCGACACTTTCAGAATAACATATCGTTTTAAATACCGACTGACAGATGACACATTTCGACATTCTTCAACTTGTCGTTTCTGAAATACGCACCGCTACGCCCTTTTATATTTATTTTAGCTCGTCACTGTTGAACGATCCACTCGAAAATATTACTTTAAATCTTATTGTTTTAGGGATAGACTCTAATTTACAGTAGCACATCAAGGTGTCACTGGCTATTTCTACATAACACGTTTCAACTTAAATAAGAGAACAGAAAAAGTCAGTTAAAATCTAATTCTCAAACACGCTAATGCGACCGATACGGGTTAGTGGGCAATTAGTTCGACACAATATCACTTCAGGAAACAATGAGAGCATTGGATAGGGAATGCTATAACCGATTTGGAATTTATATACACAGAAAACAATACCTATTTCTATGTCAGTACAGTAGTGAATATTATTTAATCAGACACAATTTATTGAGACCATTATCTCTGTCACAGGGAGAGCATAAATATGTTGTCAGTTTATTAATACACGTGTTACATGAGCTAAAGACTAACACGTGTTAAATAAACTTAACGTTTTTTATTCACATTTCAAACGATTAAGATGTTTATGATTATCATCGGCGCTCAAGCAAAACGAAAAGGGCGAACGTTAGATAATGGATTTGAGAACTCAAATTATTCACGCTTAGCGTTTATACTGTTCAAATTCACCAGAATGCGTAGGTACTGAGTCTGCGAAATAATTGAGCCATTCATAAGGCTGATAGCGGTCCGGGGCCCGTCCCGGCACAATGACTAATAAGAAGTTAATCCGCAAATAAAAGTGGAATTGAAACAGAAGTGGAACGCCTTTGCGCCGTGTGGGTAGGCTAACGTCGATTTGTCTTTGTCGGCGTCACTGAACTCGTCAGAAATAGATTAAGCTCTCTCACTCCATCTAATGGCGCCTCATTTGTTTGGCTTTAAGAGAAAAATTGCTCTTAAACTCAGCACGATAGAATCTTGTCGATGAGTTTCGTTTGTTTGACTCAATTTGAACAACTGAGTCCTTGACGCTCCAATTCTTAAGGTGTCTCTTAATCGCACCAGAAATTGGCTGTTTTTATTCCATTTGTCAGAACCAATACAAACAGACAAGAAATATTACTATGCAGTTATTTATTAAAGTAATAATGTTTAATGGAAATGGTCTAAATGGAAAAAGTGATCTCCAACAAAGTCTCTCTCCTGAAAAATAATTCTTAAAATACCTAGATGTTTCCCTAGCCCTGAAATTTTGTATTCACTTAAATTTTTAAGTAAAAGTTTCACAAAATTTTGCTAACCCCATTTCAACTTAGTGCCAACAATGTATTGGTGGCATTCTACAAAAATATTCTCTAACAGCCTGCTACAGTGTAAAGGCATCTTAACATTTTCAAATTCACTTAACACTTTCAAGTGGCACCTTCAGCAAATTGTTTTAAGCTGTTGTTCCTGTTTCACTTACCTTAAAAAATGTTATTGTGTTTCCCTACCGACTTACTTTCATGCTTCGTTTACGCTACAATTGGAGGTAAAGCTTCGTTCGTTTCGTTTGTTTATTTTTACTTATTTGCTGTTAATCGAGTTTGCTCGGTAGACGCCAATTTTGATTAAAGTTTGCATTATTACAAGGAGTAATTAACATTTTGCAATAACCCCAATCCGCTTGTTCAGAACGAACTTTTACAATTCCTGGAAACCCGTTACGCTTAATGAAGTATTGCTTTTATAATGAAATAGTGAGGGTAGAATCGTTTTACGAGTGGCTATTGCAACAAAAATACGGCGAGAAACTTATGAAATTATGCTTGAAGTAGTTTGTATTACGTATTCGTCGAGCGGCATTTAAATTTAAAGAAGAGAAAGAACTTAAAAATTTTGCTGCGAAGAATGGACTGCTGAGCATTTTGCTCACAGTAAATGAGCGTTAACCAGACGGAAGCGGAAATTTCAGGTGTGCTGCTTAAAATCTTGTTGGAAATACCGTGGCAGCCAGCAGCTGTATTGTTTGCTATTAAATTTTTATTAACTCTTATACTGAATGCTGGGTTTAATATTATGTAATATGCATAAGATAGTGGTGTCTATAAGTAGAATTAAGCCAGAGATTTCACATATTCAATAACAAAGTTGCATTTAAGTTTTGTGTTATGATTTTGCTTGATCTATATAGAGCGTAACTGCATTTATATGATTATACTGTGCCAATATATCAACAACAGTATTTAAGTCAAGTAAAAGCGTAACATTATAAATAACAGATTTGAAACATGTGACCAAAGCGATCTATAAATGATTTGTCTGTTTGAATGTTGTGGTCGGATTTGAAATCAACATTTGCGTTATATTAAATTACTGGAAGAGAAAATATTGGATGAAGTAATTGCAAATAATATAATTATTATTTTTCCTTCAGACAAACATACCTACAGGTATGTTTGACTGTAGATAAAAAATGCGGACCAAGGTTTTTAACTAGATGTTCTTTACTTAATTTTAATTAAGAAACTATCAAAATGTATTTGTAGTCTTAAGGTAGTTCTAAAATAAAATAGCAATGAAATAAAAACTACTGAAAATGTTTACACAAAGCATTTACAATGAATATGTCGGTTTCTATACAAAGTGGTGATGACAAAACGACAATAAATTAAACATCGAGTACCTCATCATATTGTCAGTATTCATACAAAAAAACCATTAAAATAATCGTCACAGGAAATAATTTTTCGTAATAATATGGTGTTCTCCTGCTTTCCAATTTTATGCGATTTGGTTGGTATAAAATTTTTATTTTCTTAATTTTTGATGCTACGTTTTTTTTACCTTTTAGGAATCTTCTTATGAACTATCCGTGTTTTCATTCATTGTCTTATTTTCATCACCACTTTGTATAATGTCTATTATAGGCATACTAAATATAACTCAAAACTTCACAGCCGACGAACGTTTCCAAACACTTCCATGAAGTGCATTAATTTTCATCTCTTCACGCATTGACCATTCACTAGCTTTCGCGTTAACTGCTCGCTATTTCTCTTTCAGTTTCACTGTTTCCGTGTCAAAATCTGATTTTATTTGTAGTGCACATAGAGTTTCCGAAAGTTACAATTGTAGAGTGCAAGTATTCTTAAAATACAATCGCACCGAGCGTAAGCACATTTTTGGCTGTATATAGTACCTACATTCGTTGACTGATTAAAGTTATTTTCCATACAACGATAGTTTATGCGAAAATATTGATGGTTCCGATATAATTAGGCTTAGGTTAGGTTAGGTTGTGATTTATTTATTTATGTACTTTATAGCGCATAGCATTACAGAATAGAAAATGCTGTGCACATACAAGATACAAATACACAAAATCTAATAATAGTTAATCTGAGATCGTTTTATGAAAACGTCTAGAATTAATTTGATACTCTTTTACATACTAGCTCACGCATGCTCACATCATAGTTCATACCTATATGTGCACTCTGTAGTGTACCTATCCTCTATGTTACATTTGTAGTACATTTATGTGTGAAATAGGCGTGAAGGCGTCGTCTTGCCGACCACCCAGAGAGATGGTGACTGGTTAACGCGGCGTCATTTCTTCTGATTTATTGAAATGCGCCGACGGCAAGATATGTAGTGCGTGCCGATGAAATGTAGATAGCTTGCGAATTGAATTAATGTAAAAAAGGATAAAGTGAAATTGGTTTAAGTAAGAACAAGTGCTGTTATTATTTCTTCTTTACTAATAAATTCGAGACTGAACGACACTTTTTTTGTAATTAAAAACTAAAAAGTATTTCCATAAAATAATCAAGGGAATATTCAGTCAGACTGGGTACTTTATTTCAAGGTTTTTTTTTTGGGTAGTTTTATTTTCTATCAAGATTTGTCTTATACGTGGGTGCTCTGTTTTCTGGGCTAACATAGACAATATGATATAATTATATAAAATTAGTTTTTTTATTGTATTATAAAAAGAGCCTTAAAACAGCAAATTAAAAAAGCACTATGATATAAAAAATTCAAGACTTCAAAAGTATGTGCGTAATACTTTGGTACATAATAGCTACTAAGTAATTAAAAAACCATCACATTGAAAACAAAAACAAAACAACATCAAAACCATATTCATCGTTTTTCTTTTATAAGGCATTCCATCTGGCCTCACTTGTACAACAGATATTAACACCAGCTTAAATTAATTTCAAATTTGTGTTCAGTACCCGTACTATGATATCTCAAAGCAGTACTGTTGCGGTTGTGGAAGCGAGATGGCGCACTACACTGTGCATAGCGATGTCTCGCTCACTTAACGGCAAAAGTCCTACTTTAAGAGCTCATGGTATGTTGCTGAATGGTTCGCTCTCACGCGACTGGCTTGATTCACAGCGGCTCGCTTTTATGTGATCTAACCAATTCTAAATGGAAAAATGATTATCAAACACCGATAAATAACAAGTCATTGAAACTGATTTCGAGTTGCTTAAAAATGAGTTATGGGATTTGATTTTAATTTCGTTACGATGACTTAGAAGCTTGCTAGTTTTGTTTATTTAAAACCGGTCGGGTGATAATAAATCTTTTGCAGTGACACTGTGTTTGTTTGAGATATTTCTGTGACTGTTGAAATGTGTACCAACAATATTATTTTGTAGTCTCATTGCAAAATTGTAGTGACTCAATGCTATTTTTGTTAAGGAACGTTAGATAGTAAAAAGCATTTTTTTTTACTTTGTGATATGTTTTCGATTACTTACTTTATAGAATAATTGAGCAGACAAACAATGGAACATCAACTGAAATAAAAACAGTAAATTAAAAACATTTAAATTATAATTTTAAGAAGTATCAGTTTTACTTAAAAAAGCTATGTTAGATACTGAAGTTTTATTTCAAAGAAAACAATAAAGACAACAGTATCATAACATTAATATTGTAATAGAAATCTGTTTTAGTATGCCAGACCGTCTGGTCTTAGTCTAGATAGTGAAGGTCGGGATCTAACATTTATAACTTAAAATAAATACAAAAGTGTATGATAGCATTTTATTATTTTTAACTGCCTAGAAGAAAATATGTTTTAAGGCATTTTATGGAACACTAGCGACCCGTCCCAGCACCGCACGGTATCCCGATTATCGTGGCTTTTCTGAACTATAATAACATAATCCATGTTTTATACGAATGAATCACTCTATCTGCTGCTTAAAACTACATCAAAATCAGTTGAGTGTTTCAAGAGGTCTGACGGAAAGAGATTTCATTTTATACAATGTAAAGATTATATTTGTTAATATAAATGTTTCTAACCAGAAAATCGACATTTCATTTACAGGGTTGCCACTACGCTAGTTGGCGAAAGTAACAATTTGCTGTTGTTTTATTGTTGCGTCTAGCGAATAGGGTTGTCGTAGTTTGTTTTATTTGTTACACAGCTATAAAAGTGTTTATAAAGAGTGAAATGAGCTTAGTCGGCCACGCTTCCAACTAAACTACTCAGAATGTAAACGTTACTTTTAGAACGACTTTAGTTTCAGTAGTTTTTTAGTGCTACGTACGTTTGTTAGTGCGTGTTTAAAGATTTTCAGTCATGCTACTTAGTAACGTGTACTTAAAAATTAACAGGCGAAATTAAACAGGAAATTTCTTAAATAGGGTGTATTTCAAAAGTTAAGTCATAAGTATTTCATTTTAATTAAAAAAAAGGCTTTGCCTACCTCACTTGGTATTAAATAAAAAAATTAGGCATACAAAGATATTCTTTTTTACAACATTTAAACCATATTTATAAGGCGTATTGTTGAGTGATCCCTATCGAACACACTGAATGCTGAAAAAAATATAGTATTTAATAACTAGTACCTACAAACGTCAAACTTGCATTATAACAAGATCACTACTAACCAAACCAATTTCAAGATTCAAATAGTTCAAGCATCTGCAGGTTATAAACCGGGATCATAAGAGTAAGTGCGACACTAAAGTTCCGAGTTGCGGCGGATGACAACCACGCTAGCTATAATACCCCCATTTTCTACGGAACCCACTTTTTACTTCAACGTAAAAGTTACGCGGAACTCTAAACGAGCGCATTTTATTCACAAGTACACGTAGGATTTAAATTGGTAGTGTTATTCAATTTTTTTTAAATAAAATCTGTTCAATGTTCTTTTTTTTCGAATATTGGAATGCGATTTCCGAGTGGACAGTGTTTTATATTGAAATAAAATCGTAACTCGTTTTTCGTTGATAAAATTTTTCATTGGTTATAAAAGTGCGTGCAATGATTTAATTAAATAGAAGTAAATTTTATGAATTTTTGAATTGTTTTTTTTATGTTCCTTACAATGTTTTTTTTACGACCTTGTTGTTTTTTTAAATACCTGTTCATGACAATGTTGACGCCAGAATCTGTTAAGATCGATATATTGTATCCAATTTCGAGAAGTAAAAAAATCTCACCGATACGTTCGGTTTAATTCTTTTACACGAAGCTGCTAACACATTCTATGACCTTCTACCCAGCTTTTATTTGAAACCAAAACCTATTTATTACCCTATAAAAATACTACTACAGAAAAACGTAAGGAACAGTGGTAAACCCTTATTTATTCTTATTACGTGAGGAAGTAGATTCTTATCCGATCCTCAGGTAGAATGAACGACAATAGAATCTTCCGGTTGACATAAATACGGGAAACCTATGTAAATGTAGGAAATTTAGACGCTTGAGGGAAATGTTCGGGCTTGCTACTTGTTCTATTGAATGTCTTCAGGTAGTTTAATAGTGGCGAACAGCCTTGTGGATTTAGAAGTTCCTTACGCGTACGTGGAAATAAATATCAGCTAAGTTTGTATTCATTCTGTAACACTATTAAAAAATTCGAAGAGATATGTTTTTGTTGTTTTGTACTTACCAAATGTCATTGTGAACTGACTTTTTGTATTTATTTAATCAAACATCCAATACTGGTGTTCGAAATATGGTCGTAGAACTAAGATGAGACCTTCTTCCTTTCAGACCTTCGCATGCACGCATGTTTGGAATAACTTCGTAAAACGTTTTCATCAAAGTAACACAATATGGCGGCTCCTCTTGTCATTTAACTGTTTCTTTAAATCTCGTACACATTACCAACTTTTTGCGAATTAATGTAGCTATGAATGTCTTCTTTGACTGGTCTAGAGCAACTTAGTACATGAAATAATTAGCCTAACTACTTCTATGCTTAACACGTTACCTAAGTTACCTTTCATTCGCAGTTTTAGTTACTATTTCATTCATTATGAAATGCCTTCGTAATATGCAGGTTTGGCCTGCTAACCTATTTTACTGGCCATAAAATATAGTTGCTATATTAAAGGTAACTCCTGCGAAAGTTATTATACGTCATACATCACTTCTATTTTATACTAGAAGTAGAGATTTAGCTTCACTATTTCGTGTTTTATGGAAAAGATAGCGTTTGTGTTATTTCAGCCAAACTAATGCAAATAGCTTACGATCTCATTCACTTATGATATGACACGGTCTTGAACGCCTTATTATGTTTAATAGCAATTGATGTAATGACACATTGCTATATAATATCTCAGATATAAATAATTTTAATATAGGCACGTAATATATGTAGTTAGAGGTGTTTAGTATGTCAATATTTATGTAAACATACATTTTTATTAAAAAAAAAACATATTTAAATACAGCCTAAATTAGGGTCATTTTTAAATTGTTCATGACATAAAGTTTAGAGTAGGTACTTTTATAACCACGTAAATAAAATATTATGTGCTAAACAAAAGTTTGCACAGAACTGCACTAAACAAGAATGTAGGGAGTCGACGATTTCATCGGGGCTGAATAAGAAACTACGAGTGGTGTCGCATTTATTGGTTTTTATTTCTCTATATAGTTGTTTGTATAATACCAAATTCTATTTAGATTCCATTAAACTTTAGTTAAGCGTATAAATTTAATGGACACAAAATAAATAACACAAAAAATAAAGTTCAATAAGTAGCTGTAGCAGTGTGTGCAGATATACACGGCTAGTGAACCAACGAAAAACAAGTCTGAACATCTTTATGTATAGAATTATATACGTTGATAACACGTCACAGTATATAATTTGATTGCGGCAATAGTAGCGCCTGCATAGAATCTTACTGCAACAGACGTATAAGCAAACTTTGCCTCGACTGGTATCAAATTGTCGAGTTTAGTACTAATAGTCTAAAACATATTGTGATACCTATTCTTCGTTATGTTATAAAAATATAGAGGCATGTCCTGCAGTCTATATCCAGATATTAACTAGCTCATAATGTGATAGGTAGGTACTGCCTTAACCGAAATAAAACTTAGTTACTCATATCGAAGATAAAACACACTTTAACTTGAAGATTACATCGCTCTCTATTAATTCACCATAACACCAACATTTGCGTCATAATCCCAACTACAATGCCAACTTTTTGGAGTATAGGAACCGAATATTTTTCAAGGGTTATGAATAAATTTGCAAGCCTTTTACCAATCCTACGACATGACGTTTCAATTCTGCCTCATACACTTATGTCTGTTCTTCATTGATTAAAAACAACTATTGGCTCACTACTATCTACTTAAAATAAAACACACTTAAACTTGAAGATTACATCGCGCTCTATTAATCCAGCATAACACCAACATTTGCGTCATAATCCCAACTACAATGCCAACTTTTTGCTCGAGAGTGGCAGCTTCAGAGTGTGGTGACGTCAAGAGCGTGCACTAACAAACTTGTCACTCAGTTGAGCTAGTTAACAATGGGTTAAGCGTGGTGTACATTACGGTGTAGTTTTAATAATCGATAAAAAGTTTCATATTGTAATGTTGTGAAGATTTTCTTTGCTGTTGTTTGAGGAAGTGATTGTCATGATTTTTGCTGAAAGAAACGGATATTCTTTAATAGGTCGTTTTAAAGCATAAAGTAGTTTGAATAAATGTTTCTGACTTAAAAAAAACATGGTTTAAAAATCCTAAGATGTCAGGTGTGATTGGCGATCTCCAAAATCTTAATCGTAAACCGAAAGTATAAAAAAAAGAAGTTTAAATGTTGATTTACTGACAAAATCATAACTATGTGAAAAATAGGGGCGAATAATTATTTTATGTTTCTTCATATTATACGACATAACTATTCATTCTGAGATCTTAGGAATTTGAATACTAAAACAGCTTTAATGCAATGAATAATTGAGTACCATAATAAAACTAATTTCGCAATGTAAGCCGAGCTTAACATGCATTAATACTCGACCCTTGCGGCCACTGGAGACGAGAAGAGGTGCTATGTGCTACAAGAAAAGTTCACATTCTGTAACAATAACGTAAACATAGCTACGTACAATTTTTTTTTTTTCCTCATCTTCATTTATTAAATTATAGATACTAAAGTAGACTTTTCAAAGTAAATAATGAAAAGCAATGCTTTATGAAGCCTTTCTTAAAAAAAACAGGTATTGTCAATAAGTTTGAAAATTCGACTCTGGAACTTGACTATTTGTAATAACCTCTACGTATGCACTTAGCTGTATAGTATGTAAGACAAAATACGGTACTATAAACATTACTATATTTTTGTGTTAGACGATGAAAATCATTTGTACAAACAGCATGTTAAAATGAACTTAAAACAGACACAAGGGGTGAAAAACAATTTATCACACAGAAAATGATTCGCGACTTTTGCACTGCAGTGTACGCACACGAGTGGAGTATAAGTATGACCCTTCGTCGGCCGGCTGTACACTACCGACCACAGTTTTACCCCACAGTCGTTTGTCATCTTACAACGCCCTCATATAAATACAAACAGGCAAGGCGGAAGCCGTGAAATTTAGAAATTCCTTTGTCGACGAGTCGGCGCCACTTTGCCTTTATGCCTTTAGATCTACAAATTTTCAGATTTATTCTTTGAATAAATTTTGTGGTAGACATCGTCGGCTTTGAAATTCAATTGGCTCGGGGTCGACACATTGCTGACGAGTTCGCTTCCTTTTTATTAAGGTTTTTTTGTCTAGCCTTTGTATATCACCGATTTGTATTTACAAGGAAACATAAATTCCTAAATCCATGTCTTTGTGTTGTAACGACGTATTAAGTATTTATTATCCTTTTAAGGACTTCTTTGATTTATTTTTTGGTTTAGTTAAAGCTTTAGATGTCAAAAATAAATGTAGTCAGAATACAAAGAATCTATTTCAAGGTTTACAACGCACTATAATTTATCGTAAGCCACAAATTTACATTGTCTATATCACGACAACGAGACAATAATTATAACTAAATATCAGTATTATTAAATAGTCGTTAATAGATTGACATTGGCTGTTTTTATGATGTATTTTCTATAATAATTTTGACACTCGCAGTCACAATTAAACAAAGTAAGCCAACACCTAAACAAACCTTCAATAGACATACCTACTTTTAAAATAAAGAAAACATCACATAAAACTATCTTTACACAAATATCTGAGAAAGCCGCCCAATAGGAAGGCACATAATTCAATCAAACTGAGCAATTCGGTCTTTTGTATGTAAAGACCGCATTCGAACAGGGGCCAAGCCTGGATTGCCTGTGTCTACGGGAATATATTGCGGTGGTTCAAATGATCACAATATATCTATGCATTAAAATATTTTTGTTAGTCTACTTCTATTGAAAATTTTATTTTACGTATCATATTTGAAGTGTATTATTTACGCATATCACAGCAACTTAAAAACAAGTTAATTTACCTGTTTAAAGTTAACTCATGGCACAATAATAAACAGTGTAAAACTTATGTGTTTCAAAACAAATATTCTAATCTGTGCATTGAAGTATTTTTGTTCGTCTACTTTTCTTAGAGATTTTATTTGAATGTCATATTTTTAATTCCATTATGCAGGCATATGACAGCAACTTACAGAAAAAATAACACTTTTAAAGTTTAACAGGTAAGACTTTTAAATAAAGAGCACATTTAATCTCTTAACAAAATATACGCAAAACTTCGCTCAAATGAGTAATATTATTTGAACGACTACCTAAAGGTAAATAATGAAGAAAATAATTGTACAAAAACGTTATCCCATATAGGACGAGTTGATTGATTGATTATCGCTCCTAAACAGATTTTTCAAGGTACGTACTAAATACCTCTGTAACACAAAAAACTAAATAGTGTTTCGTAACTATGAGTATAAAGTTAGTTTACTAGTTATTTATTATTCGTTAAATTTAACATGAATTCGGTTTTGCCAATTCGACGGACGCGATTTGAAAACCAATCCAAAAACTTAATTAGAGAATGAATTTATAAAATCTCTATTACCAAAACCGCCAGTTTGCCGTAGCCTATACAAATGGTAGGATGATTCCATTCCCAAATAGCATTTTCGATTCTAACCAATTACATAAAATACTATTCAATTGAATTTTAAATCAGTGCACTAAAAACTGTATACATGTGGACTGGGTTTAACTGATAAGTAGAGTTTTATCGTTTCTGTACAAGTTACGCAATTTATACATGTCATTTAAGCATGAGTTGTACTATAAATTATTATGAATAAAACGTAAAATATTTACAATAATATAAAAAAAGGCTAGAAATATGAAAGTTATAAATCAATATAACTAAAAACTGATAGGGCATTAAAGAAAAAAATCATCGCTGTTGACTGGGAGTGTGTCGAAAAGCCTGACATCTTTGCCACGTTATGTGGCAATGCTTATTCGCTGACCTAGGTAGAAACCAGCCTTTGGGTCACGAAAAGTGTCAACCAGCTGTTTGGATAAGTCTATAAATGAGTTGTACAATATCGATGAAACGATCTTGTACTATTTTTCATTTGTTTTTCGAAGACAAATTAGTTCACCCCAAAAACAAGGGCTATCATTCACGCCTCAACGCTAAAAAAGTCTAAACGCCGTCAAATAAACAATTAGCTACTTAGTAAACAGATACGTGCAATAACAAAATTCTTAAGTTTAACATCATCTCGTTAAATTCTGTGTTCTTCAGCTCTCGTTTTCTTTTTAATTAATTTTGACAAATTACCCGGGCATCTCAGTTTCTCTTTTCGTTTCCGTTTAATTAAATACTGGAGTGACACTCGAAGTCATGTCCAAGAGAAGTGGCCTTAAGGTCCCTGTTTTGTACTGTTAATTAATTATACTAGATGTTTTTCAAGTATTTTAGATGTATGTTAGCGAGTTGCGAAAGCGATTTAAATTTGCAGAGTGAATATTAGAAGATAATTAATAAAGAATTAAAAACACGTAATGAGTGCTTGTAGAATCTGGGTGCTTTGGATTTATCAGGGAATATGTTTTAATAAATTGCTATTACTTAAATTGATTTTAATCAAATAAGCTACAATATCTAAAGATTATAATATTATACAGGTATCCTTTCTTATTATTATATTCATGAATTTCTTGCGACTTAGCGATCGCGTTTTACTTTATGTTTCTTTAGAAATAATTTGTAAGCCACGTGTATGTATCAGATTTAGAATAAAAAACGTATAATATTCAGAAAGTTGGTTAGTTAAATGTACATTCCATTGTCCATAAAAAGTAAAATAAGCACTTTTCCCTAGTAAGTTCAAAGGTCTAAAACCTATTTACAAATCGTCTCAGTTACAAACAAAAAAAAAACCCCTTTTTTTGTCTCATTTACATGCTCATAATTATTTCAAGCAAAAAATAGAGACTTATTCTATAAAAAATACATAGCAAAATCATATCCATAATATCCATAAAAAATAAATCTCTCCAAATTTATGAATCCCAAATAAAGTGCACTTGGTGGGAGATAAAGCACATAATTTAATTCACGCCCAATAAAAATAAAACATTGTGTAATGTAATATCAAAAGAACACACTTGATACGCTGCGTATTAAAATTCACCCTATTTCAAAGATTTATGATAATATACGTGCAAGTAAATTTGAGCCTTATTTTGTTTATGCTCTTATCTGGCGCAGTGTCATGCATTCTCATACACTCATACACTCCCTTACGTAAACAAGAAGGAACGCAATTTTCATGTTCAAGTCAATAGCTCAGAATAATAAGCGATAGTAAGTAATATTGGGGAAATCCACATAAGAGTCTCTTTATTCTTTATGGTGCCGTACTATTGTTTCTCATTTATTTCTCACTTTAGAATAATATTCGTTGAGTTAAATTATATTGTGATGTTTTCTTATTTGCGTGATAAAAACTGTTTTTCTTTTCAAGTGGTGTATGAAATTGATTATAAAATCAAAAAATCTATGGTAAAGTAAAACAATTAAATTAAAGATACATTTAACTTAAAAGTTATTTACCATGATAATCGACTTTGCCAATCAACTTGTTCAAGTTCTAGTTTTTGCTTCGGTAAGGTTACTGATAGGTTTTCACAAGTGAGAAATAAATAATATTTTTCATCAAAATATAACACAAAAATTAACAATTTTGACGACTACAACAATACAATAAAAAAAAAATCTTATACCTAATATTTATTGTAATATTCTAGACATAAAACACTTAGTAGCGCCAGTAAGAACTTGAAAGGCAATTCCGGGTGCTCTGCGTAGCGGGTTTACTTCACGAACCATTAAATTTTCCTGTTTGCATTTTTTAGCATACGTTACTCCCGAGACGCGAATACTACTACCGTTTTACGATTGTAGTTTTAGGGTAACGGTTTCCTTGAGCGGTGCAATACCGCCTCAAGTTTATTGAATTTTATACTCATTGTGATCACACTTAAGTGAATTACGAACGAGTTTTAGTGGTTGGGTTAAGAGTAATTGGCGATTTTCATTTAGTGAACCGTTTATGTTTAGTTTACTTCTATCATTTTTTTTTTTGGATAAATTTAATTTTAAAAGGTAAGTAGGTAGTTATGAGCATGTTGAAGAATTAAAATATACCAGGCAGTTTTTACAAATATTAAGGCACACATAAAGTGGATAATAAGATTTTCACATACAGTAAATATTTTTTTAATGAGTCAGTTCGTAATTCAGAAATAATACACAAAATTCGTCACACAACTATTCACTCAGTACCACATTTAACTACCACAAACCTATATTCAAACAGCCCTGATAACTACAATAATATTTGTTCAAAGAGGACCGTTCCCACCGAAGTACCCCAGAGCCATACATGCCTGAGAATCGATCAGACCAACCATAATAGGGAAATGCGAACACCGGTTCCAACAATACCATGTTTATCGGTAGACTGGAGATTTGTCCCGGCTTCTCTCGACTTCAATAGGTATTCAAGATAAAGTAAATAATTTAATTTGAAATAAGTTGCAATTCACGTCATAATTTATTAAAAATAAATAGTAATTAACATCATATTCAGTTCATCTTCTCATCTCTATAACTTTACTTTTGTTAGAGCGATCGTGATCACAAAAAGGTATCTACACAGTTTTTAAAGGCGTCAACAGCTCTTCGCTTTGGACTAGTATTTGAATAAATAAAAAAGAAATACAAACTTCTATCTTTCTCATATAACGCTCTTTCTGTAAGTGTCAATCTTATCAACATCTGATGCATGGTTAGGAGTTTTCAGATATACAAACTCATGCAGAAAGAGATTCCCTTTCCTAGTAGATTTATGTACTAACATAACATAACATATCATCACGCCTGTATCCCCGAAAGGGTTGGCAGAGGTGTACCAATGTACACCCACAGTTCCCCGATATGTTTTAAGTCCCATGTAATAGAGCGAGCCTATTGCCACTTACCGGGCACAAATCCAAACTCCGACCTGCTATTGAGAATTTCATAGAAAAACCCAATAACACCTTGGTCGACTCGGGAATCGAACCCTAGACCTCCAGCATAGCAGTCGCGCTTAGCGCCACTAGGCCAACGAGGCAGTCTATTTTATGTACTAGATATAAATATATGGCATTAATAGCATCCACCCTGAGTTCTAATGATGCATTGCATACATAAGTAATTAGAACCCACCATACAGTGCATGCATAATTAATAATAAATTGATTGATAATGTTTGTGGTATTAATATTTTGAAAGCTGAAGAGGAAATGGTTAAGGTGAAGATGGTAGAGATTGGTTAAAACCACTTTTGTTTTTGTTTGTATTATGAAAAAGGCCGGTAACTTCCGATTAAAAAAAAAACTTTTTTAGGAAACGAACTCAATTCAGCCTCAATAAGGACCAGCTATTTCAAACCTCTACACAATATCATAAGCCGAAAAATTGCAATTCCTATTCAAAAAAACATGTCTAAAATGTGCGTTTCGTTTCATCATCGTTCAAGCGTAAATAGTCAATCAAGTTTTAAAAATAAAAAGCTGAAAAAGATCCGCTCCAGCTAATGGCGTTTAAAAATACAGTGCTCTCTTTGAAAAGAGCTCTATTATTCAAAATATTTTAATGGACAGTTTTAACCTCGATAAAGCTATACAGTGAAAACCGTTTTAAATATTGACTAGCTTCGGTAAACTAACGCGTTTTTTCATCGAGCTCAAACATCCTTGTTTGACTCGAAAACGTTCCGAGAAAATTAAATTGGCTTTCACGCCATCTGTTGATTGGTAGTTGAAATAAAAGTTAGAAATCAATTTCCAAGTTTTATTTTTTTTTACGTATTCATGTACCTATATTTATGAATAGATATAGATAAATATATTGTTGATGGCACGATGAATATAAAACTGCAAGTTACGGGTCCAAGAGACACGACTCATTTTAGTTCAACTATATTCCGACAGATGTCGCCAGTGCAGTTTTTCGCTTTAAACCGTCTTAACAATGTTATAAAACACAATAAAATAAAGCTTTGGAAACTAAACAAAAAATTTAACGAAAACTAGGTCTGAAACTTTGTAATAATCACCTACAAATTCAATCCGCTCCCAATAAAACTGTACGAGTAGCCAGCGACGCCGGAACCTAGCAGTTGGCTGAGAACCAACTTAGAAAGCACTCCAGCTTATCAAATATAGCCTTTATGGTTAACACATAAGGTGGGTTTTAACTGCAAAGTCGGTGTTGAATGTTGCCTCAAGCGGATGTTCGCGACAGTCACCTTATTTGGCTTGAGTCCAGCATCACCCGGCAAACTTTTATGTTATTTCAATGCGGTTTAACTAAAAGAATTGCATTTGCGATCCGATAGACCCTTACTTTGTTATTAAGCTCAGTTTTGGTACTATCCCAAATAATAACTTACTTTGATTAACTTAGTGGTTCGTTTTTTTTTTCGTGTTATCTCTTACTCAATTGTGACAATCTTCTTTTCTAGTGGATGGTATTTTTATTTTTAATTTAAATTATGACTGTAGGTTTCTTTTTTAATTTTATATTTTTGCTCTTATACAATAATTCTGACATCTTTTTTTTCAGTGGATTGTATTTTTAATTAAAATTATGATTTAAAATTCCTACCTATGAAATAGAATGGTTAAAAAGAGTTTTTCAAAGGACATGCGGTGACGTTGATTAATTCAAAGCGCATTGACCTACCTCCTTGTTCAGAAATATGAGTGTAGGCGCCAATTTTAGTAGGTGTTATTACACCTAATACAATTATAAAACTCATAGATTATTATACTAATAGATATTTATATTCTTTATTTATTTACAACAGGACAGCGTGCATTGTGATCCGACGAAGATCTCGTATCGCTAGTTCCTAGTTTAAGTATGGTATCGGGATCTAATATACTACTAAAATAAAAACATTAAGGATACAATTAATTTTAAAATATTCAAACATTAATATTGTTGCTAAGTCGTTTTGTTCAAAGATATGCATTATTATCTACGTTTCAATATTACGTATTCGTTAAAAAAATTATCATTTTGAAAACATTTTAAGTTAATGTATGTGTATTTAGGAATGTAATTCTTCTTTAATGATTTTATTTAAGTTTTCGGCAAATATGCAGATTGTAGCTGCTATAAAAACAAGAGTTAACCTATAAGACTATTCTAAAATGATTTTTTTTTGCACTTTCGATAATAACAGAACATACATGTTATGCTATAATATTTATCGATAGTGCAAAAAAAAAAACATTTATATTTACTACTATAAATACTAATCAATCAGCTAACAGCGGTCGACTGCTGAACATACGCATCTCCTGAGTTGCGACACGATACCTTATTTCCGCCTTTCGCGTCCAACCTGTATTGGAAATGTGTATCGGCAAAACATTAAAATTGCCACCTAATACATACTCGGATTCAGCAACATCTTTTAAAACACATGTTTTCTGAGTTTTAACCTATGAATGAGATGAGAAAAAATTTAAGAAGTCAAAAATTAGTTCGACAATGCTAAGTTTTAAAACTTGTACGAAGATACTTAAACAAAGAAATATTTTTAGGATTCGATGTTAACATTGAACCGTTATATTTGAAGCAAAATTGTGTGTCAGCAAAATTATTAAGCTAAGGCTATCAACTCCCATATACGATTAACACCTACGTACAAACCAACATAATTATAGGTAACAAGTTATTTGTCATAATAACAACGCCTCTAATACCTAATAACAATTAATTAACCTTTATGTGCTCGAATTTAGATTGCTCATTAGCTAAATTAGGTTTGGTTGACATTAGTTTACTTGATACCATTTCGACACTGGCTTGAAATATCATGGAAAACTAGATCACAAAAAATAGAAATATTATGTTTCTATCATCAGATATAAAACAAATAAACATCGCTTTTTTAGCCAACAGCAAACTCTACAAAATTTTTGTACAAACGTTACTTCGTGTACGAAATTCTAAATACCTACCTTCGTAAATAAAACAAAGTATTTTATCATCATATTATGTCAATTTGATACTTGTTATAATCAGTTAAATATAACATTAATTGAATAAATTAATTGAAAAATAATACTTATTAAAATTTTACGGTCTAAGGGTACAGAAGTGTAAATTATAAATAAACGAAAATTTAACAACATGCTTCAACAGCAAATAAAAAATATATAAATATACTGGTCACAATAACAGGGACAAGTAACTGTTCCTTACATAATATCAAGTACACATTCATATCAGATGGTCGAGATTCAATTTTCTTTAATCTTCCATTACCGTTATTATAATACCCATTAAAACCAAATACTTAATTAAAATCAGGGGAGACCCTACTGGGATATGTAAATAACTTCAAAAATTATACCACCGTATTATTAGATGGAAAGTTTACTTACGGACGCACCGAAGACCGACATTACTTAGAAAAACAAACTCAAATTTAATGTAATGTATAAAACTTTTATTATATTGCGGGCAAATATTGGCCGTAAAGAAAAACTGTGCTTAATAATCATATTTGAAATTTGGAATGATGAGGATTCCGTACAATAAACTTTATGAGGTAAACTGAAATGATTGCTCTAGAAGATAATTTTAGTATTCTATTTAGAGAACCACCTCTGCCCTTGGACATAAATGGTGTCTAATATCCGTACCTACATTTACGTATATCATGATGCTTAGCTGAATGCAGTTCGGTGAAACTAAGTAATGATATTTTATGTGATGTTCTAGTGAGACACAGATATAGATAGGCTCTTGCCTATATCTGTGTCTTATTGAAACATCTACTTTTTATTTATAAAAAGTCTTTTGAAAAATCCTCTTGAACCAAGAGCAATGTTGGTAAGGTTTTCTCGTTAATCTTACGCAACCTTAAAACAGTAGCGAATATTATGTAGTTTCTACACCCTTTTTTCGTTTAACCGCATCACGTTCCTTGGTATCTTTTTGGCGAGTTGGTCGGACTCCAATTAAGCCAGCAGGCGCCAACCTCCTTCCGTTGGTAGCCCGACAAATCGTTGGCCCAATCTTTATTGTATGAATTACGCCGTATTAAGCTGCCCACTGAACTTTTGTGTTAGTGCGTTTTGGGTTAGAGTGAACAATCAAATGTGAGGCATAGGCTGACAAGGGTTTGCTATTTATTGACGCTTCTAGATTGATTTCATGCGTATGTTTTCAAGTGTGATTGAAGTATGAGATTTGAAAATTGTGAGGTTGAAGTTGAAATGAGGTTGAAAAATTACGACATTAAGTTGAATGTCTAAATTTTTCTAGTTGTTGAGAAAGCTAATTTAATAAAACTTAGTAGATGTTGATATCAAAATACTTGAGGATGAACATTTTCGTATCATTGAACTCAACATGAATCTGCCTGACTAACCAAGCATTAAAATCATCTATTACAAAGGCAAATTAGGGTCAAAGATTGCAATAGTAGATTTACTCGCCCCATTGCCCACGAAAAACATACTAACCCATTTCCTCCAGTTGACTTTTAAATTGCATACAAATCGACCCAACCCTTTGATGATTTTTAAAGTATTTTCGTATTTTCACTGTAAGATTCTCAAAGCGTTTTGATTTAGCAAAGGTTGTCTTTTTCAAATTACTTTAATAAGAATAACTAAACCGAGATTTTAAAGAGCATAATTTTTAACAATTGCCTTTTCAGGAGCAATGTGCTATCATCTTAAGCTCTGAAATAAATTAATTTTTTCTATTCTCCTTTTATTGCGCATAAAGCTGAAACATTTAAGATCCATTATTTTTTAAAGTAATTTTTCTCCACATTGTAGGTACAAAATTGTTCTAACGTTTAGGTATCGTCATTTGTTTCTGGATGATCAATATAACATATTCATAATAATTAATCTTAAAAGTTTTATTCCGTTTCATAAGATAAACAGAACAAATATTTAAAAAAAAAATATGAAAAATCCGATTATATCCGATCATCATTCAACCTTATTGTAAGACAATAAATTTATCTAAAACTAAATAAACTGCGTAGCTAAGAAGCAATAAACGTTTCAAATACAAGACAAACTAATCGAACCCCACCTGATTTCCATGTAAATATTCTTCGGGGACATAATTACAAAAAAGGGCCTTTTATCTTTTCGATTGGCT
This sequence comes from Autographa gamma, assembly GCA_905146925.1. NCBI lineage: Eukaryota > Metazoa > Arthropoda > Insecta > Lepidoptera > Noctuidae > Autographa > Autographa gamma. The sequence continues at coordinate 5,083,830 of LR989850.1, forward strand.
TCGAAGGTCCTTTGATAGCGATATTCTGAGGACATTGCACTTCGGATTTTAGATCGTATTTATCCGGGGTTACACTGAGTTATCCTGACCGGGACCTATTTGGCAGTGTATCGTGTGTTTTAAATTATTTCGAAGAGGAAGCGTGGAGAGCGATAAGGCAGTGCGCAGTGCAGCATCCTTGGGTTCGCAGTGCGTCGGCCAGAGCGGCGCCGGCTACTTGGCACAGCTCTCGGTCAACGTCCTTTCCTTCCATAAAAGCCTCCACAAGCTTGAGCCAAAACAATTTTGCCAAATTTCTTGCCAGTACCCTAACACGCATGATTTTACGATCCTTCCGCTCCTTTTCAATGGATGGACTCGTTTTTTTGGACGAGCAACTCGTGATATTTTTATTGAAATTCGAGGTGGCTCGGTATTTATTTATCGCGTTATCAGATCAAATTTTGCCTTGCATGTCCTGGTGTGTTTTACCAATGCGGTACTTAAGTTAAATGACGTTGAATATAAGAAAGACAGGAATTCCAATTGATTCAAGTGACACCATAAATCTAACCAGTTAATGTAAATCGAGAAACAGTAAATTTAAAAGATTTGCAAGCCTTTATTTTTTATTCATATGAGGCGCATTGTGTTTAAGCGTTTAACATTCCAGGCCTACCTGTTGAACACACCTTCTTGAATTAAAACTTATACCTTTTCAAAGAAGATAATTAATTGAACTGATTTAGTAGATAATATTTGAAGTAAGCTACTGAAGTTGGAATAAAAATAATAATATAGGTAGTTTTAACGTCATTTCTATCATTCATGCAGTATTATATAGGTACCAACCTTTCAAATGGTACCTACTATACATCTTAACTAGTAAATAAGGTTTAATACTATAGGAAAATAATTACAAAAAAACCTGTAAATATTTTTGTCTCTGTATTCTTTTATCTGTATTCTCTGTATTTTTTCATATTATTTTTCTTTGTCTTTAGAATCAATTTTAAGTAACTGCTTGTAACATGCGTCACAAATAAATGTAGCTATTACTATGGTGACGCCTACATTGAACATTTATCAAGTCAACACAAATTGGGTTGGATTTAAGACCTCGACCCGTAAAGCTATAAGAGGTCTAATTTCATATTTCCGGTCTATTGTTAGTTATAGTTTTTGGATAACTAAACTAAAATAAGTTTTTATTATCATGTTAAGAAATTTAGAAAAATCTAATAAATCTAAAAGTCTAATCGTGCGAAATAAGTACTGAGTTAAAAAAGTAAATAATAGTTTGTAAAAGCTCCGGTGATACTAAAAATTATAGTGGTATTCCTACGAATTAGATACAACAAAGTAATTTGATAGAATATTTAGGGTCTAAATTAGAAGAACTCCAATGAATTAACTAGGCAGTGTTACTTTGTAGTGAACAAACTTTTAAGTGTTTAGTTTGTGAATGAGTTTTATCGATAGTTGATATTGGTTAACAGTGGAACACCTTAAAATGTGCACATAAAATAAACAAACAGATATACGCAATATAAATTTATTATCACATTTCATAAATAAGTATCTAAATTTAAAATATCTAAGCGCTTAAAACTAAAGTATAAATTACATTTATCTAAGCAGACATTTTCTTAGATTAAGTGACGTCATCACTGACCCACTTTTGTACTTCAGTAATTTACAAAATGATAAATTTATTCTAAATTACAAATATATCGAGGTTGATCTGTCCATCAAAATGTATCAATGATATAATCGAGGTATGTTTAGTTGAAATGTCATATTCGTGAACAATGTCTTGCTCTTGAACTAAATGAAGGTTGTTAAATAAATTGCAGTCAGTCGGTACGTGGATGAGGTTACAATGAAAAATGCAATATCGCCTACTTATTCAAAATACTGATTTGAGGGTTGATATTGGATTTTGTTTAGTTGACTTTCTCGTATATCCATTTGCCGGAGTAAGGGGTTTCTAGTCTCTTGACGGTGGGACGGAAGCCTTTCTCGTCGGCGGTGTAGTCCACGCGGTACATGAAGCCGTCGGGGCCAATGTACTCGTAGAAGCCCTTGGAAGCAATACCCTCATCGATGGTGTTAGGGTTTTTCAGGACAGCCTTCTCTTCAGCACGAATCTTGTTTTCGGTTTCAAAACTGTAAAAAAAGCATAAAATTAATATCGTAATTACTAGTAAAGCTACCTACTTAAGCTCATCCTTGATTCCTCGGCATTGATCTAATTTCAATTTAATACACATTAGTCTAGACTCGTCTGATTAATTTAATATTTAGTACACAATATGAATCATCATGTTATGAATTCACAATTACACAATTTCCTATAATTAATTACGTATTTGTATTTAGTATTCCTGGTCCATCGTTAACAATATAATAATTAGCAAGCAATCGCTCATCATAGCAGTTTTAGTAACAAGCTCGGATAATGTCAGTTTGTTTGTCATAAATGATTACAAATTATTTTGATCTATGACCCGCGGGCGATGCTATGTGTCGGTCAAGGTAACTTCTATAGTAGCAAATTGATCTGCTATAATCTCATTGTATTATCAAGGCCTATCAATCAACTAAGCATAACATGAGCTTAACCATACTCTTGAGATATACGTACTTCATTTGTTTTTGAGTTCGAATGTACCGTATTAAATTCTAATAAAGACTTCAAGTAAAAAGTGTGATGCAGAATCGAGATATTGTATCTGCTTTGGGATTAATGTTGTTTGTCCGACGATTAGATTTATAGCCGCGAATAAAGATATGTCGGAAGAATATACGAGCGCACAATATTTATGGCTATACTCAAACGAATGATACTTTTATTAGCTTACACGCCCAATGCATATTGGACAACGCCCCGTGGTTTTACTGTGACATTGTAATCAAATATTGCAGTTTTCAAGATTTAGTAGAATCTGAAGATGAGTCTAGCATATGCATAATCATGACGAGCTTGACATTCAGCAATGCAAGGCCATAATCTGTTTTGGAGACGGGAAGCTAATAAATTTCGTACATTACGCGCCTTTAGCATGTTAATACTTCATTTACATAAGTTGGCGCTTCGAAAAGTTGTAAATCAATTAAAGTTTATCGTTGACTACGCGAATAAAGCTTATTTAACGCGTTATTGAAGTAATAATTAGAATACTAAATGTAGAGCAACATTTACTTGAGCACAGAAGTTTTATTTTTCCGAATAATATTTTAGTGATAATTTATCGCATTTTTAACAAAGGTACCCGAAGAATATTGTAAAGCTTTGGTAAATAATATTATTCTTATTTACAATATTCAAAACAAAGTAATATTTTACGTGAGAACTAATTCATTAAAAATCTAATATTGATTCTCACTTTACATAAATTCCTTAAATAAGGTCATGATCGCTTTTGATCAGATGCGGGGAATATTTTTAGACTATTTTGATGTTAATTTTATCTTAATAACATGTATTTTTTAACTTCGACGCATTTTATTCTAACCAATATTTTTTATTTTAAAATCATTTTATATTTCGGGCTCAAACTTCTTCTGAAATCGATTTGTGGGATTTTATTTTTCGAATTTGGAGTACTGGCTGTTTTTTCAACATTTTTAAATTTCCTAACGGTTTTTAAAGTAACTTTAGTGTAAATCGATTTTATAGTTTACAAAATACTTACTCAAAATCGTATTTGTCCTCCTTGTAGTTATGGTTTTGCTTGATGATCTTAATTCCGTTGTTCTTGTAGTATCCAGCTTTGTAGAAGGGGTTGTCTTCGCCGGGGTACTGGACCAGTCTGTATTGGTCTACTGACGCCTCTCCTACATAAGGCTCATAATCGTGAGCGTATGGTCCGTAACCACCGTCGTAGGGGTTGTCAATGTGGATGTAAGGATTCGGAATATGGACGTATTTTCCTTCGTCACCAGGAATGTATCTGGAAGAAGAGTGCCTAATTTAGACATTGTTTTTTCATCAGTTTTTTTGTTTTTGAGTAGTTGTTCGTGCCAGTTACCGTTAACGAGATATTGCCTGGAGAAAATAATTGGAGAACCTATAAATGTACAAACTTCGAAACAACAATCTTTTAAATAAAAACTTTAATCGGTAGTTTCGAGAATTATTTAAACTCTAAATCTGTTCTACTTTAAGTTAAAATCTGGCGTATTCCCGGCTTCGTCGGTATTTTATAAGTTCCGTTGTTGTTCCGGGGTTAAGTAGACTTAGTCTAGTAGGACTTTCAGGTTTTCCTCGTTTTTAAACTACTTCTGAAAGTTTTACCAGGGTTGGAAAATTTATTTCGCCAATGTACAAAACTTATTTATAAATATTTATTGTATTGTGAGTTTAGTCACTGACATTTGAACTATGCTTAGAAATGTTACGCGCTTATCGAGATTTCTCTGAGCGTGTTAAAGTTCTAAGTAAATGAATTTAACCTGTTGCATTGACATTTACTTACTTGCCATCGGAGCCATATTTGTAAGGGTTCCATCTGCCATCTTCAATGGGAGAGGCCGCCGCTGCGACGATGCAAATTGCAAGCACACACTGGAACAAATAATTATTGATTTTTATTTTACTATTTTGAAACTCAGAATTTTTTTGTTACTTATTTTAAAACAATATTGAACACTTTTAAATAGTTAAAATAAATAAATTAAAAATAATAAATTTTATTTAAAGTTTATATTCCAACAAAACATATTTTCGAATAAATATTTTGGTTTACATACCTTAAAGGAAAGCATCCTGATCACTTCACGTAAAAAATCGAAACAAATCGTAACGTTACAGTTCTTCAGAGCACTTGTCACTGACGACGGTATCACAATGCGGAAATTTTATTCACGGTCACACTGTTGTCCGTGTGTTCACTCCTTAGAGGACTTCAAATCGTTGTGTTGATTTCGAAATCGACGCTTCGCTTTTATACAGTTGCAACATCAACTCATCTCTTCGGCAGGAGCACAAACACAAGCGAGCGTGCGTCATACGTAACACTCACACACATACCTACATCGCACGCATTTTTTTTGCATGCCTTTGTTGACCAGTTACTTTATTGGGGTATCGGTGTCATATAGAAAATTATCGTAAGAAATGACTTCTCTAAAAGCACTTAGCTCATCACGGATACTCGTTAAGCTGCACTTCATGAGATATTACAATTGCTCTCGGGTAATACCGTTGTAGATACAAAAATCAATTGTAGGAAATCCTTTCGTATGTGATTCACTTGAGCAGGGTCGCATATTTTTGATTTCAAGTAATATATAAGTAATATACAAAGCCTTAGCCGTATACTTGTGCAATTGTGATTTTTATATTTTACAGTCAAAATTTAAAATTTGAAGTTTCCATGGGAAATTTCGATTAGTTTTGATGACATAAACTAATTTCTGGCTTATTTTTAACGTAATGCTAAAAATTAAAAACTTTAGGATCAAGGGTACTTTTTCGTAAGTCAATTATATTTTTATTGAAAAAATATCAATAAAATATGCTACCCTAATTTAAAAATAAATGTTAAAAAAATAAATGTAAAAATAAAAGAATAAATTGTTTTTTAAATTAGTCAATATTAAGTTATGCAAGTCGACGAGTGCAGTGCGATGTTTTCTTCTAACATAACATATTCAGCTTTATATCAGCTTACATCATTATTACGTAGCGTAGTGGGGCTAATTGTAATGAATATTTCTATAATTATGCAGTAAGCATTAATGAGGATCTTGACTTGTAGAAGGTAAGTAGGTAAGAACCTGACTTGCGTATAGTTGTAAGTTTACGATAATGTTGAGATCAGACATGCGTAGATAATTTTAATCTATTTATTGAATATTTCATCGGAATTTATCGTTGTGTAAAAGAAGCAAGATGTTCATTTGTTTCTCTTACAATAGTATCTAGATTACATTGCATGGAACGATATAGAGCTGGTATTATGGAACGAAAAAACAAATGTAAAAGCATCTGAAGATTTTTTATATTAAAAGTTTATTTATTAATTTTATAATATTTACTTCCAGCAGTAATCCGATGTATGATTTTTAAGCTTACCTAAAATATAGCAAATACTGTTTTTAGTAGTTAAATTTTGTATCTAATAGTACATCAATAATATTTAGCGGAGATTCCCTATAATTAATATTATTGAATTCTGACAAATATTTATGTAGATGCAGTCTAAAATATTTAAAAGGCATTCTTACATTTCACATCATTAAATGTCGCTACTAATTAGCATATTACAACTGCGTTGTAAACGGGGTTAACCCAGACTTTTACTACAATAAAAAATAGGAGAAGATCAAATATTTGACTTTACTATCTAATAATATTTGTGGGTTATTCTGGTAATTAAAAATAAGAAAGTTTCATGTTTTAGTCAGCTATATGTCAATATAAACTAGGAAATTTGTTTAAGTAAACAATAATAGAAACCTTATTTTTGAGGCTTTTTTGTGACGTGCAAAGGTAAACAAGAATTATCATATTAATTAATTCATACTCTAATTAAGAATCCATCGACGTCTTTAGCAAAATTTGAATAAAATTAAAGTAAATATTTATACTGCGTAACTTAATACTTATTAAGTATCAAAACAAATATCATACAAAAACATTGCAATAAATAATGATATAATTAGGTATGTCTGGGTCAATTTCATTCTATAAGTCGTTTGATAAGGATATAAAAAAAAGAAAAGTTTTGTGACGAAATTCGTTAATGCGAATATTTACATATTCAATAAGTTAAGATAAGGAGAAAAAACTGTATCATCGTTGTTTACGTTTTTATAAATGTAAACATTTTGGTGAATTGGGGAATTTTTGAAGTACTTAGAAATTTGATATGATATCATAATAGAAACAATAAAATTCCAGACTGCAAAAAAAAACTTCAATAAAAATATTTTGTAAACTAAATAATTATGTATTTTTTGTTGTGAATTGTAAATAAAGCACTTACCTATTAATATAAAAATAATAAACATAATGTATTAAAAAAAATACCGATAATTGTGTTTATAAAAAATACAAAACAAATTTTTAATAATCAAATTATCGCCACCTATATTTTTAATAATCAAAGACTTTTCTAACACTTTTAATTACGACGTTCTTTAAAGGTCAATCACAACGGGAATCCTTTACCTCTCTAATTGGACAGTAGACAAAAAGTAGTATTTTAATTAATAACTGCCAGGTATTCAACTAAGCACGTGCCATATTGTATAGAAGATACACGATTCGCGACTCACACGACTTCAACGACGACCTTCATAGGAATTTAGAGCGAGTTTAGTTTATAGAATAAGAATTTAAATTATTTTGTTTTTCTATAAACAGGATGCGTGATACAAATAAATTTTTAATTTTAGAATTCTTTATTCGACCTTTTTAGTTTTAGTTTTTTTTTAGATATTTGGTATCTAATTATATGAATAAAAAATGTGAGAGAGCTTTTTGTTACAGTTCACTTTCAGAAGGCATTTCTTGCTAAGAAAATAGAAATTGGTACTATTTCTAATAAATTTAAGATTTATAAATTTTTGTTTTGAAAATACTGCACCTAAAATTAAAACTAAAAGGCTTAAAGATAGCAAGCAACGCGTAACAACGAATAAAAATAATGTTTTTTGTATAAAATATAATATGTTAAGATAATTAATCATCAATTCCTATGTTCAAGTAAACAAAAAACTATTTAGCACGAAAAAGTGATTGGAGAGATTAATGGTTAATATCGCGTGTGGCCTATCATGAGATTTGGTATCACAGGGTTAAAGGTCAGAGCTTCTGTAAGATATTTAGCATAAGAATGTATTCAAAGATATCAAAGAAGAAAAACAAAAAATAATGCGGATCTGGCTGTTTTAATTTATGAAAAAAAGTTGCACTACATAAATAAAAAATAAAAAAGTTATGTTCCAAATTCAAAAGAGTCATTTAGTATTTTTATTTAGGTATTTATTTTAGACGAGACTAAAAACCATTGATGTACTAAATTCTTATTAAATATCATATTATTCACATTTTATTGGAATTTGTATAAAAGGGTGTAAAGGTCAATCGCTTGTTATCACAAAACAAATGCGTAACCATACGTCATCAGAATTCTTTATAACTCATACGTCACATTCATACAAAATCGATTCATTAATATAAATGTGTCTATTTGTGTCCAGTTTATAATCATATGCGTTACAAATATTGTCTATTTTTCGTCGAACCTACCCTGTTTGTTTGTCACCTAATAATTATTGTTTGGTGACATTCCTGGGAAAATTTTATCATTTGGCGCCAATGACGCAGTGATTTTGGCGCCAACGACCACTCTGAATATACATAATTAATGAAATTATGTTTTTATTCATCGCGCTGTTAACATCTGCTACTTAATTTTGAGAGTATTTTTAGGTTGTTTATTTATAGCAGAGTATAGTTAAAGGATATAACAAACATTTTCTCATAATTAAATCTAAGTTTATGGAGCTTTCTATTTTAATGATTAGGGCTAAAAACAACTATAATATACATACATACAAATTAATAGGATATCACATTGGACATACTATCTTCTTACTGTTTTAAACTAGTTTGTGATATATTTTTTTTTGTTTGTAAACAAAGAATTTTATTCTCCCTATGTTATGCATAATAGTTATTATATCTGTTGACATTTTCATTTCAAATCTCATATTATTATGTTTAGGATCTCGTCAACCGGATCCTAAATATGACATTAACTTGATTGTAAATCGATTAAGATTCAAAATGTTTCTTTTGATTGTTTTATGGCATTCGTTTGTTTGAATTTAGAAGCTAAATACTTAATTGTTCCAAACCATTTTCTGAATTATTAAATTCTTTGTTCAATAAATATAAATAATTAAAAGCTTTTTTTAATTATTTATATTTCTTTTGTGCCAGTATTTTTTACATTAACAACTGCCCCTAAAGAGTAATTGCCTACTGCATTTTTCTTGTTATAGAGTTTGTTGTGTTTCTTAAAAGAGGTTTATATCAGATCATTGATTCGAAGTAACTTAACCGGATATCCTATACCTACTTGATTGCGGTGAAACGTACGGGAAAGACCATCATTAGGACATCGTCATAAAATTATGTAGAAAAATGTACACAAACAACATTCTAGTCATAAAATTCATTTATTTTTATATCTACTCTTAATTAACTATTAATCCAAATAATCTAAATTAAAAGAGTGAAAAATTAAAAAATAATCTTACTAGCCACATGTGTCTTGATCTTAAGAACGAATCCTCCTTTTCAGAAAATACCCAATGCTAAGCAAGTTTTCAGTTTCTAATACTACAATTCGGAATTGCCCATGATACTTACCTTCACACTCAGATTCTAAGAATCAAAAATATGAGTAGGTCGAGTAACCTTTACCCTCCAAAAACTAAGATACTCACACACAAACGTGATATTTCACGACACAGCAATGATTCATGAAAATGTAATTGACACTGACAGCATTACCGCTAAACAATACATACACAATTACATACAATTCCCTTTTACTCATTGTTTAAGTATTCACAATGAAACCAACCAAACAATTAATTAAAATATTGATAAATGCTACAATTAAATCGCCAAACCAATATGACGAATTTTACCTCGCATCTTTACACCTTTGAATAAATTCCTCTGAATTTTATGATTCATTTTATAAACTGTGAATAATTTAGAAGGCCAATAAAGAAATCCCCGCTGACAATGGCACCTTTTCGAATAATTCGCTAAAACTAATTAAAGGATTCAATAACGTCGATATTAGTCATATTTTAAATCTCTGATTTAAGAGAATGATTTTGGGTTAAAAATTGAATAATTTTAAGGTTTCACGGAATCGATGGAGATCGGTGTTGTGACACATGTTTACTTAGATTTTTGCTACATGTCTACCTTTATGTTGTGAAAGGGGACTTCCCGCGCCAACTCAAAATTAAAAATTATATTGGTATAAAATAATATTTTGTTAATCAAATATTGCTGTCACCAAAACTGATCGTAATCGACCGAAACATTAACACCTCTACATGCCTCCTATTAAAATAAAAGTCAAGATCAGGTCCGTCAAAATTTTCTACAATGCAAAATAGCTTTCCTGTAACTGAAAACAAAATTTCTTATATCTATGCCATACCTTCATGCATAACAGGCTTAAGGTGTTGACATAGCAAGAGAACCATTTTTTTTTCAGACGAACTTAAGAAATATGTTTTGGGACCTTTACAATACGCTGCCTGAAACTAAAAACTAAAATAACTCAAATATTCCTTAAAATAATTACTATTCCTGTCTCTCTCCCATGAAAATAATTAAATTAGTTTCAAAGTAACACGGAAAAACCTTTTACACTCTTCAGCCAGTTATACAACACCGAAGAGAGTGTGGTTGTATCCCATTTTTAAAACCGCACGGCATTTGAATGAGTTCGCGGAAAAAGGTTTTATTTGCATTCATAACTGGTGAGTAAATATAATCCTTTTTTCGCGGACGGCCACAAAAAATGTACTAATTAAAGGACAATGGCGAACTCCCATACAAATTTTTGTTGACATAATTTTGTTGCGTCTACTAATAAAAAAAATCTTAAAATATAGAGTTTAGATTTCTGAACAATATTGTCTTAAGGTTTACTGATGAACGAAGTCACCAATAAAATATATTTAAGTTTTAAAGAATTTCAGGCTAGGTGCATAGAGAATAGTAGGGTAGGTGTCTTGTCATTTAAGATTTGTTCAAACCATAGACTTTACATATACGTAGACCGATACCATCGCTAGTTTCCCCTTGTGCCAAGCGAGAGCACTTTTTAGTCTGTATCTAGTACATTCGTTTACTGATTTTAGTTATTTTTCACGCAACGAGAAACTTATATACGAAACTATCGATGGTTTGGTTTACCACCTTAATGTAACATATGGAGTGCAATAAATATTGAGTATTGAGTATTGAGTATTGAGTTTTGACATTGTTAGGATAATATTAGTGTTTGAGATAAAATTAATAAAACGGCAAGCTCCATCTTCATACATAATTCACGACAAAACTGGTTCATATTAGTGCTTACGGTTCAAACTCTGATAGACTCACTCTTTAGTTTCTTATCAATACTCAGAGGTTCAAACTAAAAAAAACAGTTATCTAAAAGTGAAATTAATGGGCAAGCAATTAATTACCTTTGCTCGACTTTGCATTTTTATAACAGAAATTCATAGGAAATATGTTGAAGAAGTAAACCTCGTGAATTGGTCACTAATTTTTTAAAAGATTGGATGCGGTTCTTTCATAGTTATTAATATAGATATTATTAAACTAGGTTTTCCCTTGTGTCGCTTTAATAATATAGAGAGTAATAATCAGAGGTATCTTTTAAAATCTGTAATCCTGACAGAACATGTTAATGTTTTCTTATAGGCTTTCTTGTAATACTATTAAATACACAAAATCGTCTATAAAATAGATGACCAACTGCAAGAATGAAATAAAAAACAGCATTAATTCTAACAGGGGATTGGCAAAGAAATTAAACAACACAGCTATATATTTTTTTATTATCTATTTTTATCCTCCCTTATCACGATATCATCCAGGAAACCAGCTGGTGCTGAGAGGCTTTACACGACTTCCTATCGTGAAAAACAAATCGTCTCTCTAACACGCAGTAAAATCCAAAGTAAGAAGTAGAACAAGAGTCAAAAGTTCACAGCAAAATGTCGTCGTAAGTGGTAGGTAATCGAAATCCTTTGGCAAGCACACGTCACAGGATATATGTGGAAAGTCCATACGCATTCCAATACAAAATTAAAAAGAAAATAAATAGAATAGATACAACAATAATAGGAGTAACGAACGTTTAAATTGACGTATGACTTAGTTCAGATTTAACTTTCAGTCATGGCAACACTCAAAGTACAATTTAATCAATTGTATTTCCAATTTAAAATATATTTTTCATAGATTTAGACGCTATTTGAATAAAGCTTGATAAAATGTAACTTATTATTTCATGTAAATCTGTAATGACGACGTTTATAGACGCATAAGAATTACATCAACAATGATTTCGCCATTGTCCTTTTTACACTTAATAATTAAATCGGTGCTTCACTTAAACATATGAAGGTTTTATAAGATTTAATATATTATGTGTTTAAAACAGTAAAAAGGTTGGGAATGCAAAATTAATTACTTTGTGAATTTATTTGGACATTATTTGGGACTTTTATTGCAGAGTCGGTATATAGTCTGCAATAAACTGCATTATATCTCATTTTTCTTTTAGTTAAATATATTTTTAAATTGAATATACCTAAAGCTTAAAGTTCTTGTCATTTATTTTATAACCCCATACGGTTTCTATTGGTTGTAGCTCAAAACTATCTATTTTTCAGTTCCGGAGTCAACTTCTTCCGCTTTATAAAGAAGATTAAACTGTAATATAATATAGAACACCCACTGCGCTTCTCGACAGCTCACGACAATAACTTTATTCGTCGCGGCAGAGAGACCGTAAAGTATTAAGCTATGCAGTGACAAGAAAGGGCAATGCAACGATGAATAAACAGGTACTATGAGCTCCCGGACTGCTTTTGTAGAAGCGAGATGGCACTACATCCAGTATAGTGTGCCGTCTCGCTTTAACAGTGTCAACAAAACTGATTTACCATCTCATAGTACAGGGACGGTCATAAAAAATGTCTATCGTATAAGCCAGTATCACTTATCGTCTCGTAAGTGCCTTAGGTATAGTCAAATATTATTACCTATATAAAATACACCTACGTTTTTCAATACAACGAAACAAAATTTTAGTGAGCGCCTGAATATGGTTAAGTCGTAAAGTCCGTCGGTCGCCTCCGTAGTTTAATGACAAAATGGCGTACAACACGAAAAATTCGGATTTTCGGATTAATCCCCTTCATAAATGTATTTAGCGTCGCCATATACAAATCACGCGGACTTTAAATCGTCAGAGGTTTATGATCGGGTTCAATTTCTTTTTAAATGTACGAATACATTCTCGTTAAAAAATATTGGGGCACTGGCCACTCGTATACTTTTAATGCCGTTAAAGAATTTGCGAGAAACGGTACAGGGCTTTGTCCATGTACGGGCGCGCTTTACTGCTTTTTATTTTCAAATGATTATATTATTACGTTGTCCGGCCTTTTTCCTTATTATGTGAGCAACATTCCAAACGGTATCGGTGAGGTTGTGAGCTTCAAAATGCGAAGGGCTATCTTGAAGCTCAAATTTGAAAACGTCGAACAATTTGGGAATCAGCTTCGCTTAAATAACGTATTACGCTAAGCAGGCATCTTAGCTTCGCTTAGTGCAGTACATATAATTAGCGGTATCATCCCTGCACATCAAATATTTGTTCCGTGTCTGGGTTTGGCGGTGCATGAGAGATTTCGGTTAGTAAGTGCACGTTTATTATGACTTACCAGAAATAGAGTCGTAATTAAAATAACCTACATCTAGACTTAGTTACATGTTTGTTAGAAGCAGGTAATCATTAGTTCGACAAGGCAACTACAATAAATATGTACGCATTAGATTTGGTTATAAAATTGTTATTTACTTGCGGCAAAATTGGTCAGCGATACAATCTCTATGATCTCTCGATACCTTGCTACAAGCAAGCAAAAATAAATGAAGTGTCATGTGCATTCATTGACCCATTGAATAGAGTTTTTACCGTTTATTGTTACAATTATTCATAGTAAGTATTTGTATATCTTAAGTTTATTCTTTAATTGATAGATACTTCAATCGTACCATGACAAAGAATTGAATTATCCATTGCATGTCATTTCCAAAAAAGAAAACTAAGTAAAATGTAACTCTTGATAAATTAATTGTTAAAGGTTTTGGTTGACCGTTTTTGTTCTAATTATATTACAACCTAAAGATAAGATGTGTATATTTAGTGTAAATTTATTTCTCTAAACAATAAATGATAATAACTTAAATCTTTTCTGTATGCAATTTTATGAAACACAATAAAATTGGCATACTAAAAGTTTCTAGAGCTTACGGTACAATTAGAAATGCGCTAAAATAAATAATTTATATATAAAGGCGTTAACTTTACACAAATAAACATTTAAATATTAAAAGTCGATAGTAAAACAGTTACGTTTATTAGTAACGCCTTAATGACGCCTCCAACTTAATTTATTCTTCAAAACTCTACGGTCATGAAAATAATCTTAATGAAGCATAAAACTGTTAAACTACTCTATTCGCATCATAAACTACTGGTTTATAGTTAATAATTATAATCAATGTAAATAAACACGATGAAGTTCTAAATCATAATGATTGAAATTACTAAATTAATTTTGTAGCAGCTTTTCGCTTTATATTGCTTCTGATAATTACTAACTTTTGAATGAAGACTGTTGTCAAACAAGACCAAAGTAATAAACATTTTATCATTTGACACGGATAGAAAAAAAACATTAATCTAAGAAACAAAAACTTTTCCCTTGAATCATTCTATCTATTGGTGAACCCAAATGAAAATCTGTTCAGTAGTTTTTAAGTTTATCGCCTTGAAAACAAACCGACGCGGTATTTATTTGATTTGTAATATGTACTGATAGATAATAAGCTTGTAAAAAAGAGACCAATTTATAGTGCTTATAGCACACAAAGTAAGTTTAACTTTCTTGCTACATTGCACAAATCATCAGAAAAAAATCTCTGGTAGATGAAAAAAAGTATGTCGTTAAATACGAGCATATTTCACTACTGACCTAAAAATACAAGGATATGGTTAAAGGTGTTAAAATCTTAACAATACAGCTTTAGCGCCACTGTTACCTTAGCATAGTCAAAGATAATAATTAAGTAAAATAAATCACACGTAGTCATAATCATAAATCGTTCTTCTTATTTCTTCCTTCCCAAATAAAAACTTAAGTGCTTTTTTCTGTTAAGAAACTTAGAGTTCGTGTATTTTACAAAAGCTTCGAAACTTAAGGCTTCTTAGTAAGCGACGATAATCCGGATAAAAGCCGTTTTATATTACATTACTACTTTATCCTAATACCTAAGTCGGAATTATAAAGAAATATCGCAATGTAGTGTAAAATGTATTGTTTGGGTAGCTTGTTTTTGTGTTGCTATCAACGAGGTTGCATTTGCAACTATAGAGTGAGCCTATCAGAGTTTAAACCGTAAGCACTAGTGTGAACAAGTGTTGTCGTGAATTATATGAAGATGGAGCTTGCCGTTTTAAAAAATCTATCTAAAACACTAATATTATCCTAACAATGTCAAAACCATCGATATTTTCTTATATAAGTTTCTCGTTGCGCGAAAATTAACTTAAATGAAAAACTAAATGTACTAGGATCAGACTAAAAACTGCTCTCGCTTGGCACGAGGGGAACCTAGCGATAGTAGCAGTCTATGCATATCATACGTCGGTGGTTGCTATCAAATGATTTATGTGCTCAATAAATTATATGGTTATTGGCGGCTAAATAATAGAATTAACAGCTTTCACGATTCGTCTTAGTTTGTCCTACTTTTGACGGAAGTTTTCTAAAACAATGGTGTATGTAAGATGTTAACAGAGATAAAACAAAGTAAATATTGTAATTGATTATGCTACTTAGTATCCATTAGCGGAAAGGCAAAAACTTTTTTGTATTTTGACTTGTAATGTTTCAATTTGTATTCGGTAGCGGTGCCACCCACCTACGCTTTTTTACTTATTTAGCATACTGTGTTGTTTATTTCGTAACAGAATCGAACGTATATAATTTAGTCCTTGCATTTATACTTTTGTGTCTTCTTTATCTATAGTACCTAAGTAATGTGAAATGACAATCTAATAAGTGCCTCATTTACAGTGCTTTGAATTTTTTTTATGGGTATTAGGTAGACTAGACAGATCAAAAAAGTTTGTATCTCACAAAAACCACACTCACTTACCTACTCAAAAGCACGTTAAACCGTTGGACCCAGCGGTCTAACATTGATCTGTGGATCTGTGGATCAAAAAACATAACTTGGAAAGGAAGGGCTAAGCAGAAGAAGAAATAGAGGCGGTCTAAAGTCGTGGTGGCCTAGCGGTTCAATGAACGGATTTGTATGCACGAGGTTGCAGGTTCGAACCCGGGCAAATATCAATGTAACTTTTCAAAAAGTTATTTGTACTTTCTTAATTATTCTAAGACATTTCTGACAAACGGTAAAGGAAAACATCGTGAGGAAACCTGGATTCCAAAATTTGGGATCTGAAATCGCCAATCCACAGAGAGCAAGCGTGGTGATCAATGCTCGTGCCTTCTCTATATGGGAAGAGGCCTGTGCCCAGCAGTGGGACGTTTATAGGCTGGAATATTATTGTGTAAAAAATATTTCGTAACATATCACAGCATTTTCTATAATTATGTAAATCCTAGAAATTCCACTCTCTGCATTTCAACCTTGTTTTGAAATTCGCATCATTAAATTATCAGCCTAACTATTGGAAAAATACAAGTTTATTAAATGAATATGCATCTATTAATTAATCTTTAAGGTTTATTTGTGTCCCAAAATATGCGTGAAACAAACTTATTTGCTATTTAACCTTGTCACATACAATTAATGAAGATTGTTTGCTAATAGTTTTTGATTTATGTTTTAATAGAATCTACAATAAATACTCGCATAACATTATTGTTTTTTGTGCAAATTTTATTAAAATTGAATAAAAAGACAATATTTCAAATATTTTATTAACTTTAGGCAACGGTTGCGCTTTTGATGACCTTTATTTTAACCGTAGATGTTAATATGTTAGGTAAGGTGTAGATAAGATTTGCTCAGATCAGCCATGGTCAATGATTTAATTAGCAAAACATTAGGTCCTATCCAACAATAATTTATCACCGCGGAATGCGCTGTGCCTGACTGGGGATAAATGTAAAAAAAATCTGTCACTTTAAAGTAAGTTTAAAATTAAATATATTAGGGACCAAACTACACATAAACAACGGGTACAGAAAAATATAGGTTACTGTTGTCAAAATAATAATTCATTGAGAAAAAAATACATACTGAGTTCTGAGGTGTCCGCGAATGTTAGACATTGAAATAAAACTACTTTTACGGATTTTATCGCGGTTTGTATCATCATGTAGTCTGCCCGTGACCATGATACCTGCAAAGGTGTCGAAAAGTCGGGAACAAAAAAATTCAAATACAAATCGGGATAAAATCCGTAAAAGTAGTTTTATTTCAAAATACATACTTCTATCAAACAGCTCTGATCCAATCAATGCAATCATACAGCAATATTTTCGACATCCATTCACAATAAAACTGTCACACTAAAATAACACAAAACTCAAGGTATTACTAAATTCAAGATCAGTAAACATTCCTTTATTTGTTGACATTTCGCCACAAACTAAGACTATTGAAGATGATCAGAAACATGTAAATATGAGAAACACTATATTGCGTCTTAAAATTACGAATATCAAGTTAAAAACCATAAACTAAAGAAAGGTCATATGTCACAAATTAGGTTAAATTCCTTAAATTTGCAAGTTTTTGCATAATTCTTAATGACGTTTTAAGCTATAAATATTTTTTGTCATATAGCAACAGCATTTATCATTCATAATATACTAGATAATATAATAAACTAATCAAATGAATTTAGATTAGGTTCAAGCGTAGAACAGCTGGTACTTTTGAGATTTCATTTATAAATAGATTTTGAAGTACCAAATTGAAATGGCTCATCATCACTACATGAATGCACGAGGAAGGCGGCCATCAGAGAAGACTGGCGGCGTGTTGTGTAGCTTGCTACCAACACCTGAAGTGATGACCACGACCCCTCTATCAAGAGTGATGCCGACAAGGAAGAAGAATTGTAAAGTATCTATATATAAGAATAGTGGACGTCAAAGGTATTAAGCTGTAAAAAAATTGTGAGATGGTTTATTTAGGCGGACAAAACCTTGCGAGAAGAAATAAACGCCATTAAAAAAAAATACTATTAAAAAAATTATTCTAATAAAATATATTCATTCTATGCCAACCGTAATTTTCTTTTTGATTTGTTACTCTTATTTTCATAATTTATTTAGTGCAATGCACGATAAATAATCCAGTCATTCCTTATTTCCTCGATGTCAGTGTTGACGTTAATTACTCATAAAATTATATTCAATTGCTACGTAATAAACATACTATTCATATAAAGCATTATCATAATTTGTAAAACACAACTGTAATGAATGTCAACATAATTACTAATGAATAGAGTTATCCCTTTATTAAATACAAAATAAAATAATTTAGCGTCATTTTAATTATTTATTTACTTTACAAATTCTAGTGTATCTGATCTATAATTGTTTAACTCAATAATGTAATTAACAATTTGATAGTTATACTAGTAATTATGATGTTATAAATTTGTCCATCCAATGCTTAATTGGAAAATCTGATCATCAATTTAACGTTAATCAAACAGTAGTAGATAGTTGGACATATTTATTTCAGACTACTTTTATTTGTGATTTATGATAATTATAATATATTAAAGGACAACTCACACTATCTGATCCCAAGCTAAGAAAAGATGGGGTTATGGTAACCAGACAACTGATAAACTTACTTACATATTTGTAAATTCATAAATATTATAAGTACCTACATAAATTAGACCCAGACACAGAACAAATTATCGTGCTCAGCATGCCAAGATTTGTCCTAGGTGGGAATCAAACCTCTGGAAAAGCAGTCAGGGTCACTGTCAGGCTAGCTGTTGGTCTAGTGGTTGGCCCGCCAAAAACCTATTTAGATACGTTATTATTAATGTATCTGTAGTTGGTGACAAATGTGATCCCACCATATTGATATTTGTAAAAGCTTGTTTTTTATTTTTATCATGGTCGCGAAACTGGTGCAAGGTTGTTTTCGGTTTGACGCATGTATTTTTACAAGATATGAATCTTCAGATATTGAACTTAAAAAAAAGATTTTTTTTTTAATAAAGAACGAACGATTTTTATTTTATTTGAGAATTAGGTAAATTGTTCTTCATAATTATACTTCTGTGATGCTCTTGACAGTTTTTAAACAGTGGGTAATCTTTGAGTAAGTCACATTGTTTACCTTTATTCGTAAACATGCAAATGTCCGGCTATTTTATTGGTATTATTATAGATAATAATTATATTATTAGGTATGTATTTTTGGAACAATTAAATTGAACAAAATAACATTTAAATTGCAAACATAAAATTACTATGTTGCAATGCTTACAGTTACACCAACAATGATTTTTATTATTTGACCGAAATTCTTTCTCTTTCAATAAAAAAAAAGTAAGAAAGTACCTTAAGGTTATCAACCTAAAAGCAGGAAATAAGTGGATATTATTTATTGAGGGTCTCTTAAATGAACTCTAAAAGCATGATTCGTGTAATGGTCGATTCGAAATAATTTTGTCTTGTAATTCTGTACTTAAAGATGTTACAATCTTAGCATTGATTGATAAAATCATCTTCAAAAGGTTTAGTATAAAAGTCGTTAGTCATACAAAGGGTAAAAACTGATAAAATTAATCAAGTGTGTAACAACAAAAATACATGTCAGAAAGGTCTTTTTTTCTTGAAATTTGATCATTTTGGTATGTACAGTTACGATTTGTAAAGGTTACATGATAACGGGTGAGTGAGAAAAAAGAGACTACAAAATAAAAATTACGGAGAGAATTATTAATAAGTAAATATTTATTTATCCTCATTATATATATTTTGTCATTAGCCTGTAATTTTATGGAAAAGTTACAATAATATTAAAGAACATTTTGGAAATCAGTCAGATTTTCTTTACCACATTCAAGTAAAAATCGTACCTCAGATAACAACAATGCAATTTAGCTTACATTTGGTTTCAGTTCAACTGAGTATTAGGGATTTTACATTAAATAAGAACCTTAAATATGTAGTCACAATCTTTTATTTTATTTTACAAATCAGACACATTATTTTAACCGCAAAGTGACAAAATATAACCGCAAATACCGGGATGGCGCCAATATTAACAGCAACTTTCGTAGGATATTTTCCTTATATTGAATTACTATAAATATATTTTTCTATAAACACCTATTTTTGCCACCTTAAGATAATTTCAAGGAAACGTAGTCATTTCTTTAATAATGGTTTTGTGACGCATGGAATTATTGTTTTTATGCATTTATTAAACTAACATAATAAAATATTTTTAAGATAACTGGATACCTGAGTTGAGGGAAAACCAAATCACATGTTTTTTCTTTATCGATCTTATACTTAAGTTCAATCTTAGGTATACTTGAAACTTGTTGACAAGTCAATTACATTCATACTTAAAAGGACAGGTAAAGTAAACATTTAAATGTAATTTATTACGTTTTAAATTAAATCAAGTATAACCCAAAATAAGTAGTATTAGTATCATTGGTCAGGATTTCTTTGTATTGTCTTTGTTTGGTAAAGTATCAACACCAGTCTTGTATTGAAATCGTGCTATGATGTTATTTGTATGTGAAGCTACCATTTTGATAAACATATACTGAATACTGTTTCTAGCATATACCGTACCTGTAACACCTGTACTTAATAATTTCATATAGAAAAATCTTATATTATACATGTTTTTTTTTCTATATGTATGAGAAAAGACCTGCGATGCAGTGGTTTTATTCTCTTTGAGTAAAAGAATAAAGTATGTACAGTACAACACCTACCTGCCATTGTATAAACTAAGCTCCCTTTTTGGTAAATGACTGCGATCTTTTGATAAGAATTTTATTTATTCATTAAATATCGTAGAGCTTTGTAACATACTTTTAAGAAAGGTAGTATGTGTCATATGCATTATACTATATGCATTCCAATATCCAGAGTCATAAACAATAAAGTTCGTATCTCTAAATATATGGCAGTGACCTCAGCAGTGAGAGAAGTTAACACCTCGTTGGGTCACGACCCTCAGATTTAAGGACTACTCAGAAAGACCATAAATACTTCGTCACATTCTCAACCTTTCTTTAAACCTGATAACTGTAGAAATTTCTTGTATTGTAACAAAAATAGTTGTACTTAAAAAAAATCTTTAGCTACTTGTCTTCTTGCTTTTCAGAAATTTCACAGTAAGATCTCCTCAGTTTTTTTTTTTTATAAATAGTCTGTTCCTCCTTTTTAGTGTTTTTCACAGGATTAGTTACTGTGAACTTTATAATTTTGAAGAAAGTTCTTCAAAATTATAAAGTTTTAAGTACAATTGTTTTAAACACTAGGAGAGAAACTAAACTCTAACTCAAAGAAAAGTACATCAAATTCATTTTCTTTTGGTACATATATAATAAACATAAATGTTCAGTAGTCTTAATTATTTGTTTACTTTTTTTGCTTCTCTTTTCTTAAGCTAAGTTGGAATCGGATTTTATATTCGAATTCAGCTAAATACCGTTATTTTACACAGACAGATTGCTGAGGTGTTAATTCAACTTTCAAAAAGTAACCTTACATTTATTATTTCAAAGTGCCTCGTTGTAACAACAATAAAAGCTTGATAAGTCTCTTCAAAATTTTTGTCACATTTAAAATATTGTTTTAATTTCCTGAACTAATATTTGAAGACATGTTGACATGTTTAGTGTTTTGTTTTGAAGTTCTTGTCGCATCCCACTTATCGTGCACTCGTGTTAATCTCGATTCGATTTTGTTTATTTTGCGATGTTTTTTGGCTACTACCTGAAGATTCTTATCAATGCAAATCTGTGGAAGTGTGTCAATTGATTTTACAAGAATAAGTACTTTAAAGAATCACTTACGGTACGCTGGAAGTCTTGGGTTCGATTCCCAATCGACCAAGGTGTTATTGGGTTTTTCTATGAAATTCTCAGTAGCAGGTCGGAGTTTGGAATTGTGCCCGGTAAGTGGCAATAGGCTCGCCCCCTATTACATGGGACCTAAACATATCGGCGAACTGTGGGTGTACATTGGTACATCTCTGCCTACCCCTTCGGGGATACAGGCGTGATGATATGTTATGTTATGTCAAGAATCACTTAATCTACATGAGCAGTAATAGTTCAAGCAAATATCGAGCGATTATTGAAAGAAATATGATAAAATTTTCGTTTCAATTATTTAATTTTAATGGAATGGTTTGATGTACAAACTTATTCTCAATATAACTTTTGGCGAAGTTTATATTATTCAGTTATAGTTGCAAATCGTGATCTTTGATAGTATCGAGTTCATCTAAGGTTGATCTCAATTTAACTATGACTAATCTGTTAGTGGCATTAACCCGTGATATTACGCAGTTAACTCATTTAATGTCATTTGAAGCGATCTTCTATGATAACATTCTGTAGATTGTTAAAATATGGAATGTTATTTCAAGTAGTGATATTATGAATTAAGCGTTTAGAGAAATATATTTAATTTCTGTGTGAGTGAATGTTCTTAGAAGTGATGATTTATTTAGATAAAAATAATTAGTAATATTATAAAACAAAATATTTAACACATCCATTCCAGAAAAGGTTGTACACGTCATAAATAGTTTGAATTTACGTCCGTTTTTGCTACAGAACTAGCTTGTAAAAACATTATTATCTGAATACACGATGATTATTTAGAAATAGCTGGACTATCTACCAATTTCTAGTATTTTATTTAGTATAAAGATCTTTAGTTAATTTAATGTTCAAGCAAATATAAATATGAAATCTGGATTTAATGGTAAAATGGCTGATGTATAAGTCCTTAGCACGCAAACAATTGAAGGGATTAATTGTGATTCTGTATAAGAAGAAGCCTCTGCCCTGTAGTGGAATTGCAAGCCTCTGCTATTATTTCAATGGTAGTAAAAGTTCACCAAGTTAATTAAATATTGAAAAAAGTTTAACAGTCAATGCGGAAAGTATATTCATTAAATTTTCAAGCTATTAATTCAATGAATTCGGTTCAATTTTATTGATGAAACCAACTGGACAGGTTTACCATAAACCCCAGGAATGTGTGTGATCGACCCTAAATCTGGCCTTTATTGGGGTGCATCGGCTTTGGCATAAAAAGAAAACAACACTGCAACGGAATGCGACCTTCGCGGCCGTCCTTACTCGAGTTTTTGGCACCGCGAGTCGCGCCTACCAGCCATGACATTTGTATATCTTCCTCCTTTATTGTATACAGGATATGCTAAATTTTAGAGATCTTTAAAGTTAGATTGATTTAATATATTAGAAACGAACGAAACTAGAACATTTTTTGCGCTTGTCCAAATATCCACTTGAATTTGCAGCTGTCTATTGAAATATATGACCCACGCGTTAGTAATATATAATACCTAAATAAACAGTTTAGGCAACATCACAATATACGATTAAATTAAACTTGACCGAGTTTTCTAAAATCACTGCGTGTCAACCGCAGATTTATTTATGGCAAAAAAGGTTTACGGTTTATATATATACGATACCTTTTACTTTTTCTATATTTAAATATGTAGGTATTGTATACGTTTCTATTTTATACTGATGCTTTTTTATTTATTTACTGTATTTTTATTTAGACGTTAATTTTATTTAAATTATTTTACAATGTGTTTTGTGATCGTTGACGAGAGTATAAATACTAATTCTATAGTAAAGCAAACAATAATTATAATGTGTCTTCTGAATGAGTCACGTTCAGTTATCATCACGATGCCATATCAACAATCGATAAGGCTTACAAACGTAGGTTAGGTCATGTTAAAAAGCAAGTTAGTAAGAAATTCAAACACTTGATTTGTGGGATCGGGAAAAAAGCGAGTCCTGGCCACTGACCGGTGAACATAGCCATAACTTTTCACAAAAATAAAAACAGAAAAAAAAAGAGATTCGTCGAAGGAACAAAATATCGTTAAACTGTATCGACCAAACAAGGTGTTGATGAAAAAAGGTATCGCACTATCGATTCCGATGAACTTCACTGACTCAACCTTTACTTTCAGAATAATTTCTAACACAGTTCATTGATTTTATCGTGATGGATGGATAAATTACAGAGGGATAACGTCTGTATTTTTTTAATCCATTTTGTTGTTCGACTATACTTAAACGGTTAACTAAAGACTTTTCATAAAGGAATATACGGGATGAATTTTTGGTTGCGTTTTTCCATTCACTCTTTACTCTTGTATTATTTTCTCCTTTTGACCAGTCTTGTATTTACGTTTTTCAATTATCATCATGTTTTAAAATATCCTTCATGTTTGGAACTTGTATGTTGATCAAACATCTCAGTATTTACTCCTCTTTTCATATTGTGTCATCATTTTTAAAACTATCCTTCTCCTTTTATTGGTTGCTCTTTGCCTGGATCTTATCGTTTTCTGATTTTATATCTTAGTATTCTCTTTTTGAACTGCCTCGTTGGCCTAGTGGCGCTAAGCGTGACTGCTACGCTGGAGGTTTTGGGTTCGATTCCCGAATCGACCAAGGTGTTATTGGGTTTTTCTATGAAATTCTCAGGTCGGAGTTTGGATTTGTGCCCGGTAAGTGGCAATAGGCTCGCCCCCTATTACATGGGACCTAAACATATCAGCGAACTGTGGGTGTATATTGCTACACCTCTGCTTACCCCTGCGGGGATACAGGCGTGATAATATGGATGGATTCTCTTTTTTTAAGATTTTACGGATGGCTTAGAATCTCATTTGTACTTTTGTATTTTCATAAAAATCTTCAGTATGCTGTATCCTGGACCTACATCAAATTTGACATCAAAATCAATTATGGTTTTATAATCTTTCACATAAACATGAACATCGTGTCATGACAAATCATCATTTGTGAGCTTCGTTACCGAATTTATTTTCATGATGATTTAGTACTTTGCATTTGGTACATTAATTTCAATTTATCTGAATCGTGTTTGCAAATTATTTTATCTAAACAATGTTAGATGGCATCGATAATTTAAAACCATAACTCATTGTGGTCACCCACAAAAATTACGAAATATTGAGAGTCCATGTTTTGATTTTTTGACGGGCCTGTTGGTCTAGTGGTTAGAGCAGTCGGGGACTGCTATACCAGAGGTCGTGGGTTCGATTCCCACCCGGGACAAATGTCTGTGTGATGAGCACGATCATTTGTTCGGTGTCTGGGTGTAATTAATCTATAATATGTATGTATTTAGAAATATATAAGTATGTTTATTAGTTGTCTGGTTACCATAACACATATCTGCTTAGCTTGGGATCAGACAACCGTGTGTGAGATGTCCCGGAATATTATTATTATTATTGTTGATTCTAAACATCTCATCTGTTATTGAGCTATTTACTACCTTTATGATTTGGATTTGAAATTTGCATTTAAAAACTTGTTGATTGTGAATCAATCTCGTTCATCAAGTCCGTCATATTGACCTCTATAAATTTATTCTATTCTTCCTAGATGCTTACAAAGGGATATAAATTATATTACATCAAGGAAATATAATTTATAGCTATGCTAAGACTGCCTCGTTGGCCTAGTGGTAGCGACTGCTACGCTAGAGGTTTTAGGTTCCATTCCTAAGTCGACCAAGGTGTTATTGGGTTTTTCTATGAAATTCTCAGTAGCAGGTCGGAGTTTGAATTTGTGCCCGGTTAGTGGCAATATGCTCGCCCCCTATTACATGGGACCTAAACATATCGGCAAACTGTGTAGTAAACTATGGGTGTACATTGGTACACCTCTGCTTAACCCTTCGGGGATACAGGCTTGATGATATGTTATGTTATGCTATATATTATTGTTATGGAATTAATGCTATGAATGTTAGACTTAATGATACTGTTGAAAAGTTTTACATCAATAACAAACAGAGACGTAATAGAGGCAAACTATTTAAAAACAATCTTGTTTCTTTCAAAACCAGAAGCCGTTACGTTTACCATAATTCTATTTATAACTTTTGTTTATTTGCTAGTGTGCGAAAATTATAAATACCTACAGACGCTACAGCTGTTGATCAACAACTATAACATAAGTTATTCTATGTTATAGACATAACAAACCAATTCTAAACCAATTTACTTAATCGTATGTGTCGACTTTCAATTTCCAAAAATAAGGACCGATTTTTTTGTTGTGGATCAATTCCAAAAATATTTTTTTTATTTACAGCGAATATAATTATATAGCATTTAGAGGTGATTTTCATCGTCAACTGTTATATAAATTTTGTATGTAATCACTTAGGTATAAACATACGGAACTCTTTAAACGTGACACTTATTATAACCCGATACATAAGCTTTGAAAGCAAATCGTGCGCATTGGCTCAAAACATGCGGATCCGATCTCACGTGATTTCAATCGAAACTGAAATAAAGGTTTCTTCGATGCCGTTATTATTATGGTCTTTGGTCTTATCCCTACATACCGAACTACCGATGTATCGAGGCCACACCTTTTCAAAAGACTTGTTTATCTTCATTGACTAAGCTTTCAATGTTACTCAAATAATACAATATCCAAGTATATAGTAACAATAAACGACCTCTCACAAACATTCTGCGGTTCAGCTATTTTTAATTTTAATTGATTTATTATAGCATTATTAGTTACGCTTTATGAATCAATTAATCAGCCGAATTACGTCAGAGTTGAATGTTAGATAAAAATGTAATAATTAAGGGCCGAACAATCGTAAAGATTAACTTAAACTTGCTAATTTGACATTTAAATTAATATTAGTATTTATAACTATTAAACGATTGATATATTTGGGATTAATCATTTCCTTATTGATTATATTATTTTAAACGTTTAGGTTAACAAATGGGTACAATTATGAGCGATTACTTTTGAATAATTTGATGTCAATATTAACAAAGAAACCTTTTCAAGTGTACATGGGTTATTGACGTTAAAAGCCCTTTAATACTTGTTTGCGAAATTTTGATGCGATAAGATGACAGCGCAGGAACGGGAATGTTTAATCGAAGATTCAACTGATATAGACTTCCAATACAATGTTGAGATGTTTATAGAAAATAAGTGTGGGAATTGAACAAAGCTATACCCTCATACACATTAACATATAGTTTTTTTGTTCACGGTAGTGAGTATTGTAAATAATATTAAATTCTGTCTACTTATGTATTCTGGATTAGAGACCTATTTGCATACTTTAGTTTTACCTAACTTAGTTCAAATTATTATTATTTCTACCGGTTTCTTTGTAGGTTTTAATAAGAGATTGTATCTAGATCTACGTCTTCATGCTCACATATTTTTATAGTGTCAAAAAATTACAACTGCCTCTCGTTGTTGCTCCCGGAACAGATAGTAAATCGATGAACGAGTTCTGCCTTAGAGCATTAAACCAAGATTATTGCTCTAAGAGTACTACTGATCGATCCCTTTTATTTGCCAAACGGATATACCTTCATTAAATTTTAGTTATTACCATATTAGTTCTAACGAGTAAACCCAATCACACGAGCCAGTAAAATCAAACCTCAATAAATAATACCTGCTTGAATGTAGAATAATCTAATATTGTTAACAAAGCTCATACCAACCAAACGGATGTTCTCAGGATTAAAATGTTCTAGAACATCGTAATTAAGACGAAAGAAGATGCTAATTATCATGAATTAATTCGATCAAAAACGAATAAATGAACTGGTTTAAAGGAATGTTGAATACTAAAACATGTTATATGTCACGCGAATTTGGCCAGTCTATGTAAACATTTTAATGTTGTTTACTCCGTGAACAGGGTGCAATATGGCGGTGGTATTTATGCGCAGGCGTCGCGTGAACGTTGGCGCCTGCGCGCGACGCCCGGCGCGACGCCGCGCCACCGCGACATCCGCCCGCGAAACTAAATTAATAGCTTATACTGGGACACTGATACCTTGGTACATTCCGAACATACTTACAGATTCCAGTTCTCAGTAATGGCAGGCACTGAGCTGTTTTGGGCACGACGCACGCGCATTAACCTGCACCACTGAAATTTCGTAATAGTGATTTTATTTGGATACTTTATCCAATTTGTGGACATTTTTCAAGATTGGTTCTTGTAACTGTTTCGTAATCGTTTAGTATTCTGCTTTGCTTGGACGACGACTGAATTTTGATGAGATTGAATTTACAAGATAATAACTTTATCGAAAAATGGCCGTAACAAGTTATGACGTTTGAGTGACGAGATGAGAAACAGGCTCATCAATTTACCGAAAATTACGAATCACCGGTCAGTGAAACGGATATTTTGTTTGTGTGAAATACCAACAATAGTTAACGGTGAAGCTCTTATGTGGGCAAAGATCAAGTGTACCTATATCGCCATAAAATAACGGTGAGATTCTCTGGCAATCGTGTCAGTTGAACAATACTCTTTTTGCCGACAGTTATTGATGCGCCCGATCCATTACAAGAAAATAGGACAATTTAATCCTTTACAAGTCCGAACTCCGAATAACCTCTATTGTTTGAAAGGTGACTCCACAGTTTCTAGAACATCGGGTCAACGCAATTACAAACAGTCATGCGTCTAAAATTAAAATATCAATCATACGTATTGATAATTTATTGAATTTGAATGAGCGATAATTATAAGTTTGAACCTTTGCTAACAGTAAACATTGATTAACGCACCGTCCGTTGTAAATGTATGTATGGACGGACATATTTCACTTTACGGACTATCCATTTGTAAGTGAGATATCAATCAAGATATTTGTGTCAGGTGTGTAAGAAATTAATAAAAAAAGTTGTTATTTTGGTCCATGTTTCGATTTTGACATCGATATGCACTCGGATTGTTATCCCGTTAGGTGCTAATGTATCTTTGGACCTTAGTTATTATTTTTATACAGAATATAATTTTACTTATCATAATACAACGACAGAGTTTCTTTACTTGAGTGTATCCCTGAAACTATTTTGTATTTGGTAGTCCAATTATCAGGAAAAGTCTATACCAATTTATCATTGCTATTGCCTCGGGAGCAAGGCGAGTGATACCGCAGGGCACAGCCATGTGACTTGATGTGACAATAAAATGCATCGCAACAGTGACAAACGACTCCAATACTAAATAAGATGATATTGTGGTCATATTATTGCATGTTTATGTATTTTACGTCCTACACGATCGTTAAAAAGATTTTAAATCACGGATTTTACACTGTCCTTTTATTTTAAGATGGCCTTGATATTATTTTTGGTATGCAAGAGCTAAAATTTCTTTCTTAGTTCAGTTTTATGGTTTTAAAGTAACAAGCTTATTTATTGCAAATTCCAGATAATGTGAATTATTTTAAAAGTTTTGATTATGGACTATGTTATAAAAGCAACAATCAGTGAAAATGCATATTATTTGACATAATGACATTTAACGTTTTGAATTGAAATGAATCTGTTATGTTTTTTAAAGCTGAAATATCTATTAAATCAATAAAAATATCAATTTCTAATCGTAGTGATAAAAAAAATATCTTATATTTATTTAGTTTCAGATTCGTCACTACCTGTACACATTAACCTTTACGCCAAAGTTTATTATAAAAGAAATAAAAATAATCTAGTTTTCGCGTTTATTTTTAGTTTATTTGTCAATTATGTAACATTATTAATCGCTATTTTATTATAATTAATTAAAAATCACGAGCGACACGTGTGTTATTTTCTTTAAAAAGAACCAGTATTTGAAAATACGACTTGTAGTGTGTTCCAAAATTTAATGGACTTAACAAATTAATATGTGTTATATTAAAAATATGACAAGAACGTAAGGATTACGTAGCTTTTGCCAAAATTTAAAAATCTTTATTTTATTTGTTCGCGGCAATTAAAGCAAAAGAAGTATCTAATACTTTTTTATGACGTAGAACCTTATCAATATATTATTTTTGTTGAGGTTTAAACCCAAAAGTGCAATAAAAATTTACCTTGAGGAAAGAAATAAACGTATATTTATTCCAGAATTAATTTATATCTTTAAAACATAATTGGAGCCTTTGTGCATTTTAAAAATATGCTGCATATTAATAAAATATAGCTGACAGATGTTCCACTTAAAACACTACCATACTAGGCGCACATAAAAGATAAAACGTTTAGACTACTTTAAAAACATATATTTTTCACAAAAAATATCTCATCTACTTGACATTAGATATAAATGATCCAATTAGTGCGATATTACCAAAATATTACTACCTACAAACCTATCGACGCTAAATTCGTTTAAAATGATACCATAACCACTTCCCTGTCCTGTAAGTCACAAATGAACATTTTGTTTAACTATTGTGTCTACTGGCGGGACAGTTAAGTTGTTATATTCGTTTAAAATAAAACATAATATATCATCACGCCTGTATCCCCGAAGGGGTAGGCAGAGGTGTACCAATGTACACCTACAGTTCGCCGATATGATTAGGTCCCATGTAATTGGGGGCGGGCCTATTGCCACTAACCGGGCACAAATCCAAACTCCGACCTGCTACTGAGAATTTCATAGAAAAACTTCGTTTAAAATGATACCTTAAATGTTGTTTACTTATGTTATAATTCGGATGTTGATGTTAACATGAGATAGTGTTATTGCGAATGCCCCGCTCGTGGTGTCAGCGATGGTCGGCGCCCGCGCAAGGCCGTTCAATATCGATGACCTCAGAACTGCGGCGTGATTCTAAAAAAAAGTATGTTATCAAAACCTGACTACGGAAATATTTTTAAACTTTTTTTTATATTAGGTAATTATATTTAGTTCGATTACTAGAATAGATTTAATTTGATGCTTTTAACTGAGAATGTTAATTGTTAATTATTTGGTCGTAAAAATATTTAGATTAAAACGCGGAAACTGAGAATGGCTAAATTTGTTGTCGTGACTGCATTTATAAGATGGAATGTTTGACTGATTAGCGTGATTTTGTCTACCGGATTTCGATAAAATAATGTCATTGCTAGATTTCACTTTGGCTTATCAAGAATTAATGTGACATAAAAATAAATGACTCGACGACTATATAAAATCTCTAAGCTACTATTAACATTTGACTAAACAACGAAAGACAAGGCCTGTGTTTGCAATCATTTAGGAATTTATCTATTTTTTTATGTCTTATGATTTTAGTTGACCCTGATGTCTTAAACGACATCTAGAAGTTTCATTTTATCATATAAATATGCTTTTATATATCAGAAAAAATAAAAACAAACATATTATGATGAGGATACTTAAAAACTGGAGCAGAAATCAAAACAAGCCTCCAAAGTCGTAGGCGGTAAAATATTGAGCATTCCGATGTGTTTACATTATTTTTATTAACTTTTTGGTCTGGCTTAGCATTCCTTTGCCTTGTTTTATGAATTGTTATCGACCAACCCACCTAGGTTTATCTAATGTCAGATTTAAATAAACTGATGACTCATTGAAATCTATAATCGGAGATTTTCAACCAAAATGTTAAGTCGAATCGAATATGGATTTTGCTAGAGTATGATTTCTCAATAAAGTGGGATAGACACTTTTTAGTAAAATTTTAAAATCAAAACTTAAAGTACACGAAAATTAAAAAGTATAAACGTGTATGAAATGTTTTCTACAAAACTATTCAATGTTTTCTGATTATAATGCTACCAAATAATATCACATCAAACTTACTCTATTTCCCAACCACTTTGGATGAAATGACAGGTGCTCTTTCTTTCCCCCGGGTAGTATCCTTTTACCTTCTTTTAATCCTGTACGCTGTTCAGCAGATGCGAATTTTATCTCATATAAGTTAGTTTGAGCTCTTTTTTATGACTCCTCAAGAGAGTTGGAAGTACCTTCTCATTATTTCAGTTTAATGCGACAATTTTTACTGAACATTTTCGCTGACGCCTTCAAGCGATCGTTGGTATTGATTACCTTCTGTATACTGCTACTAAAACTTGTAGAAATAACAAGTGAAACACACAAATGTTATATATATGTAAAGAATAGAAAAGCAGTATCAATGCAGTCGTTTAATAAAGTAGATATTAGCTGATGTTCTGTTAAAATATGAGAATTAAACGCGACACAAAAGAATATCTAAATTAATAGCAAAGTAATCTACTTAGATAAATTCCCATTATTCATCTAAAAACTCATTACATTCAATAACTGACTGAAAATATAAGCCAGGGGTTATAAATATTCTAGCGTCCACGAACATTCATCAATCCTGATTCAACTCCGTTATTTGAAAATGATAATCAAAATGAATGCAATTTATTTCACTGCAGACTTCAATTGGGATTCGACTGAGCAAATAATCTTTTTATATAAATCCTCTTTTCTATCCATATTGTTATTTTCACATTATTATGGAACTGGGTTAGAGCTATTGATCCAGTTTTGACGTCCGTGGTCGAGTGGCGTACGCACCGGTTTTCAAGGTGTCGCTAGCTCTGAGGTCCCGGGTTCGATCCCCGGACGGGTCAATGTAGAAAGTCACTTTTCTACACTGTCTCGGGTCTGGGTGTTTGTGGTACCTTCGTTGTTTCTCAATTCCATAACACAAGTGCTTAATAGCTACTTACTTTGGGTTCAGAGCAATGTATGTGATTTTGTCGGCATTTATAAAAAAAAAAAAAAAAAAAAGTTCCATCACTCGGTTTCATTAACTTCTATTACTTCATTTAAATTCCAGTCCTGTGGATCTGTTTTAATCAATTATATGGAATAACTATTGGTGTTCATGGCTCCGGTCATTTGGTCGTTACGACTTCGGGAATGTGAAATTTAATTCAATTAAGCCAGTATTATACGGACTGGAATCAGTTGGATCTGTGAGTTTTAAATCCCAAGATAATAAAGCTTATATTTGAGAGTTAATAATAGAATCAGTTGAATTAATTTGGGGTTGAAACTAGGCTGTTGAATTTAACCACCTATACAAAACATTATGTTCAAAACCTTTACTAACATACTTTTGTAGACATATATAAATATTAATCCAATTCCTATATAATTATGTTTACTCGACTGGTTTTCGATATTTACTTGAATAAAGATTTTATGGCTAGGTAAGCATTGCCTGAATTTTATAGTTTAATGTTATTAGCGTGGTGATAAATGCTCGTGCTTTCTCTATATGGGAAGAGGCCCGTGCCCAGCAGTGGGACGTTTATGGGCTGGATTATTATTATTAGTATAATGCTATTTGAT
This sequence comes from Autographa gamma, assembly GCA_905146925.1. Lineage (NCBI taxonomy): Eukaryota > Metazoa > Arthropoda > Insecta > Lepidoptera > Noctuidae > Autographa > Autographa gamma. The sequence goes on from LR989850.1 coordinate 5,117,103, forward strand.
GATGGATTGCTTACTCAGAAATACTCGTAGGTGTATAACAAATACCTATAATCTAAAATACGTACCATGGGGCTAAAGCGTTCCTTATCGGAAGGCGATGTGAAGCTGTGTCTTGTAGTGTTCAATGAGTGGCCATACAAGGCTGCATCTAAAGTAAGACATACCATTGTCCATACTATAGATTGCTTCAGTAAGTTTACTCGAAATTCAGCGCTGTAAGCGAAACTTCAAGCACCAACATGGAGTACATGAATATCGCTTTAAGCGTACAGCTATTAGTTCACAAATACTATGACGTAGTACGGTATTGCTAAAGCACTTCAGCGGCTGTAATTACGATACAATGTTCCGTTGAATCTCATAATAATAGGTATGAAATTGAATATTGATAAACTGCTTTTTTTTAATGGGAATGAGCAAAAATTTTGTTGGAAAAGTTTATTTAAATCCGCAGTATTTTTAGTGTGTGATGATACAAATAATTATTCTAACAAAACCGACTAAAAATATTTTTTTATTTATTACTTACTAGCGGCCCGCCCCGGTTTTGCTCGGGTGCAACGCTGATAGCAAATATAACTACACAATCATAAAGTTCTGTAGGGCGAAGCACAGCCTTGGACGCACTATTTGGTATAGGCACGACCCCCGGCCCCCGCGCGGCCCTCCGGCCGGTACCGCCGCAACCGCTATGTCCCTACATTTTAAATTTGTTATATCTTCGAAAATATTCATTTAAATTACATGCTGTAAAGGGCAATATTGATATATATTGCATGCACAATTTATTAAAGGTACTTAATTGGATAAGGATTAATACTGTATTGCTTAAAATCGATTTTTCGTAAATAAGTAATAAATCAACGATGGATCCCACAGTCGAAACTAGACCAAAATAAAATGGGAACATACAAAAAAAAATACACTCAAATTGAGAACCTCCTCTTTTTTTTAAGTTGGTTAAAAATAGTAACTTCAATTATTTCTTTTTACCACAATATTCAAGTTCTATTAGAACATCGGAGAAATTTGTATATTTTATTTTCCTTGTTAAAAACTTGTTACTATTCATGATTTTTATGTTCAAACTCCCATGTAGTATACATTTCAAAAGTATGTGAATGTTTTATTCCGACAGGATTCAACGGTTTGTAGTTTTTTTTTGTTTAAAGGAAAGGTTTTGTTGCGGGAACAACGGTCACTGATCCAAAGTTATGGATCCATTCATTCGTATTCACCTTTGACTTATTTATCGGACGAGCTGCAATTAAGTAGCATTATGTTACTTTTTAGACTACTGCGTGTAAATGGGATTCAATAATTTTTAACTTTTGTTTCTTTTTTGCATTAGACGTGGTTATTGTTATCACATATTTAAAAACCATTTCTGCTTTTCCGTCTATTCTACTTTCATGACTAAACCACTGAAACAATTTTGATGAAAAGTGTGAAGTTAAGATAATTGGAATGTTTATGAAGGACTGGTCCACGTTTGCCCTCAATAGAGATTATTGGAAGGAAGGAAGGGAAGCCTTTGCGCAGTAGTGGGGCAACATGGGCTGAAAATAATAATTATTATTATTATGAAGCTACTTAGGACATAGACTACTTTCACACTAATTATACACACGCCGGCGGAGCTTCTTGCAACTTAAGACTTAAGATTATCTTGAAAATATGATTATTGTGACTTTAAATGATGTCCAACTAGCTGCTAGTCAAATTAAAAAGAATATTTCTGTATTATTTATTTCTAATAACTCTTTAAATCCATTCCATATTCTTTGTAACAATATTGACCTATAAAACTAGGAAATCGTATAAGATCTCAGAAATCAGACGGACGTCATAAAAGTTACGACTATATTATGGGTTATTACAAAGTCGTGTCAATCCAAACAGAAACAATATTTCATGAATAAATGTTCTAAATATTACTGCTTTATTTATTTTCAACCGACTTTCAAAAGAGGAGGTCCTCAATTTGTTTGATGTGTTTTTTGTAGTCGGATATTTTGCCCTCAAGCAAGGTGGAATGACGATTTGCGCAAGACAGCTTGCAAGAGCTGGATTCGAAAAGCCGAGGATAGAACTAAGTGGCGTGCAATTGGAGAGGCCTATGTCCAGCACTGGACTGCTATAGGTTGGTGATGATGATGATGATGTTTGATTTTTTTATTTATGTTTTTTATCATCGATATAACAACAACGATTACACCTCAGAGGTGATTCCATATAAATTTCATCAAAATTTATCCAGTACTTACCAGTTTTTTATATATAATTTTTAATCTCCATTTTCTAATAAAACGTGTAACTTGATCGATTAATTAGCTGATCAAGGAAGGCCTTTATGTGACAACTGTCATAGTGACAAATATATTAATTATGTAAATTGACGTAACTTTTGACGCAATATCAATGAATTGATTAGGGTCTAGGTGATTGATTTGACGATCATAGTAAATGCTAATCCTTGTTGGTATGTGTTAATGAGTTTGAATGATGTTGTACATGTGTTTGTGCAAAATTGTTATGGACAAATCTTTAAGCTGATCGCATATCGCAGTGGTCTTGTTTGACTATATTATTCACTAGAGAGAAGCTGAATAAAGAAGAGAATATTCCTAATACTGTTATTTAAACTCTTCTTTTTATTGTTTTCCTTAAGTGTGACTATCAGTAAGTAGTCCAAATTAGGTAGGTATGGCTTAAACCTGCTGCAAGTCCGACATATCCCGTCGTGCCCTCGACGCGGGTAGAAATCATTAGATTTACACCCCGAAAAAAAAGGTATTGCTTAAACCTAACAACATGTCCTAATAAAAAAAACTTACTAGTAACTCTAATAGAGTCAGAAAATAGGTAAACTTACTTCACTTGCGTAATTCCCCAACACAGAACTTTTATTCTAACACATACCGTAACATAATATATGTAGATGTGATCTGATATAGAACATAAGCTTCAAGTTTCTAATTGATTTGGATAAGCCATTAAGCCCCGTTGATGGATGCGTTGCGTGTTTACAGAACTACCATAAGCCCGCCTTCGTCTTGAGCACGTCAAATAATAGGTAGTTCAAACAATTAATTACGAAAATCACCCTTATGACTAAGGAAATAAGGGCGTTGTGAATTTTAGTGTGTTATAGTTGCGATGTTGACGATACAGTTTATACATGCTATGTGTGTGAGTAACATTATTAAATCTAAATAACTAATTTAAATCTGTTTTCTGGTGTATTGTATCGAATTTCCTTATTGTTAATTAAAATTTGATTTATAATTGTGAAGCACATAGAGTCATTAACAAGTCAAATCATCGTTGCAGACCCTAGCAAAGTTTAGTTAACTTTAAAAATTCAACAGTTTTGTGCCTAGCAGATGATACATTTTGAGGCTTTATTTATTTAGCATATTATGCCTTAATCGTCCTAACCTCACACAGCTTCCAATATTTAATCAAACAGTTACATTTCTTACTTCTCTCTCGAGTCATATCTACTATAAGAAACTTTCATCCAGCTACGGACCTATTAATATGATACCATGTAAAGAAAAAAAGCTAATACCTAATACCAACTGTCAAGCTAAAAAAATGCGACGATTACAGACGACGACGTGTCAAGCCAGGGATGTGGGGATGGGGGGCCGTGTCCATTAATAAACGTTTTCCTGCTAATACCGTGATGATTGATCACCTAAAGACAACTTTTGCCGATAGGTAGGCGCTAATAAAGTCGCTTTCAGTATACGTAATAAGGACATCTGTAATGATTAGTGTTAATGTTGTCTATTTAGTTGTGATGTACTTTGAAACATTTTGTTTTGTGACTGAAATAAACAGTTTTAGCCAGGTATCAATAAATTTAAATAAACCAAACTTTTCTTAGTTGACTTATACCTCTCTTAATTAGGTATGTAGGTGGGTAGGTGTACAAACAAGTCTCTCAGAAATCGTTGATTACATCCGACCATCAATCACCCAACTTCATAACCAGCCAACATTGTTCAGAAACAAACATCTATTGGCATAAATTCAGTCGATTAAGCAATAATTCGTGTACATTGACCATTCGCGCACTTAGCGTTAGATTTACCGTACTCGAACGGACAATCAACAAACCGCTGCCATTATATCTAGTGTTCCCCAATATTTATCAACATGGTGAAAACCGCCGCTGTAGCGCTTGTAGCGCTGCGTTTTCGCTGCAAATAACAGATAAGCACGTCCCGACGCCGCAATGGTCCGTGCCTCACGAAATAAATGCGTGATTTATGATTTAGTCACCGAATAGTGAATATTTGGAGTGATTAATTCTATAATATTTATAGTTTACACGTGTATCCCGACAGTGTACGGTCATAGAAGTTACTAACGGGAGCTTCGATTGTATAACTTATCGAATATTTTTCACTCTTTGGAAGTTTACAATTATTGTAACTGAGTGTAATGTTTTATGACTTGCGTATTTTTTTTTATTAAGCGCTTGCTATGGAAACTTTTTGCCGTGTACATATTTAAAGCACATGCAGTATTTGCTTGTTATAAGTAAGATTTTAACTATTAAGAAAGACATCTATATTTTTTTTAAACAAAAATAAACTTTTCGTAGTTAAAAGAGAGCCAATAGTTGATAACTGTTTTTTTCAAAAACTAAAACGACGTCGTTATTAACTTGTCATTTATTCAACTTCCCAAAACGTCTCAACGAATATGACTTATCCATTAGCTCACTGCTCTGTGTCCATGCGAACAAACCCACGCGTCCGAACAAGCCTGAATGCTCCCCTGATTGGGGAATTCGCATCCAGGTATGAGAATCACAAGATTACATTACTCCGAGATAGTTGCCATCGCACACTAAATTCTTTTTAGGGTCAAGGCGTTAAAATCCTTTTTATTGACGATTCGACAATCTTCGGAGCTTATTTACTGCAATTTTGAGGTATTATCTGTTCGCAAAATTATGATATAGAGGAATTATATTTTCGTGACGATTCTTGTCAAATTATTATTGTCATTTATTCATTTTGGGTGTACGACTTATGTAGTTTGCTTTTTTTTTATACTTTAAGGCTTTCATCGACGGGCGACCGTGATCTGAACTGAGCTGACCGTAGTCTTGAGGGGGACTAGTGGGCCTGGTGGGTCTCCCCACCGGGGATCCTACAAAACCACCGTAAGGCTCGCTCGTCAATAACACCCTTATTAGAATTCCGATACACATACAAAGTTAAAAGTGTATAATTTTTATTGTTAGGTTTGGACTATTGCAGATGAAATCCGTAAATTGTACTTTACCTTTACAATTGTTTATCATATGACACTCATTGTTGATCGTGCGAATGTGCGAACTTAAGAAAATTCTGGCGCCAATCCGGTTTATTTAATGGTAATTTAATTAACATACAACGCGTGTAAATTACCACTGAATGAAGTTACGTAAAACAACATAAGAAGAAATAATAAAGTATAAATTTTATTTATGTAGTATTTTCTTTGTTACATCAATTGAATCAGATTGCTGTTAAAATATTGCCATAATAGTCTATTGGTGTAATGACCGGTACAAAAAAAACGCAAATTCAAATTCCAGCTGGTTATAATAATCATAACTAAGTATGCACAAACTACAAAATTATTGTTTCATTTATTTGAATAATACTGAAAGAAAACCGTGATTAAAGCTTGAAAAACTGCACTACAATTTGGCTAAATTAAGAAGACTGTAGATTAAGAAACATTTTAGATACAATTATGATAAAACATGTAAGATGCAGTGAGTAGACGTGATTAATATTCATTTTGTCTTTAAATGTATTATGAAAAATATTTGGCTTTGCTTTGCCATGAGACAGATAAAGCCCAGTATTTTATTCGTTTAACTATAGACAAACCATAAAAACTTAAGTTTATTAAATATCTACGAAACTTGTATCACTATTTACTGGTGCTAATTTTAGCTAGCTATCTATTAATATCCATATTTGTAATAATGATCTGGGCTATCCATTACACGTAGGTGTGGCTAACACGAAATCTAAATTACATAAGCTTTGCTAATCAGGGATTATTATAATATTGTTTTAATGAGATTGACGATTATTTACACTAGGTTTAATTCTATTTTGAGTTTATAGGAGGCTTTGTTTCAATGTGCTGCGATTTATTACACCTTAGTGTAAAATCATTATTATGTAGATATCTAGATGTAATCGATTCCCAAAATAATTTAAATCACACGCTTCATAGTTAATAAAAATAATATATTATCTTCACACAAATGTAGATTAGATGGTTTCACCGAAATAGAGCTTTAAAAAACTTCAAGACAAATGTCCATCAGATATAAATCATTCCATGAAAAAATACCTAATACTTTTTAGATTTTTTTACGAAAATAAAGTTATTTGATTTTATTTCTATTAATTTGAAAATAGTGCATAAATTTTCCTATAAAAAATCCGTAAATAAAGAAGCTAATTTTAGTTTTCAAATGACGTCGATGGAGTCTTCGTAGAACGTAGATGCTAGAAACATACGTGCTTCATTCATTGCGTAACATCTTTACTTGTACTAGTCACATACTAGTTTTACTGGAATGTAGAAATTTAATATTAATTCAGAATTAACTGCATTAATATCACATTTAGACCTCTTGCTTATGTGGCCTGCCCACTCCATTATGCTATGTCATATACTTCGTTTTGTATGTTGATGTACACGTTTATATAACCTCTTTAGACAAACAAATTACTTTTAAGTCGTACTCATGATTATTTTAAATAACTGCCGTAGTCTAAGACTAGTTAATTTCCTTAAGTTACCATAAACACCTATGAGAAGGGCAGTTACAGTCAAAATTAAAATTATAGTAGTAAGATAAATAAACAATACAGTGAGAAGTAACTCTCAATTAGACGATGAAAATAAATATGTTTTTTTTAGAAACTTTATGTAAGGTATATTCAACGTACAGAAGAGCTATTTTTATCAATTCGTTGCTCTCTTTCGGAAGTTACATAATATTTAGTGTCACATAAATTACAAATAAATAATAATCAAATAGGAACGTTATTTGAATCTTAAATATACAATCAATTAAATGTAAATTATACAAAATTCACTTTAAATGCTATGCTATTTAAGTTTACAATAGATTGAATTATTTCAGTTCCAACTATAGTGTTGATTTGTTTCATTGTTAATTGAAACTGATTTATTGTTATGAGACAAGCATAAAATATATATTTGATTGGCAATCAACTGATTAAAAAAAGGTTGCGTAAAAACTATTTGTAAACAAAAAACCATGACGAAGTTATTTTATTGTCTCAATGACAGATATTTTAATCTGGTTCGAATCAATCAATGACCCTTTTATTTTTTAAATACGACGTAGGCTGGTTGAAAGAATCTGGTCTTTGAAACAGCCAGCCAAACCACTGTGTATGCACAGGTTCGATTCCAGCACACACGAGCCTTGTGAGTGTGGAATTGTACCTCTACCCAGACCATGGCTCATTTGCTGAGCTGCCCAGCGTGTCCCACCAGCTGTACACGCGAGGACCTCTACAACGCTACAGATAACGCTGTCCGCGTGGCTGAGTACTGGACCACAAAAATCTAACTGCTATGCCATTGATCGATACTCTAAGAAGAAGATTCCCGGGCTAGTCATATTACGTTTTAAAGATACTTAGTTCCATTACTTTCATAATAAAAAAAGAACAGCCATATATTATGGTAGAGCCGTTCCATACTACATACAATTTGTATAAATTAACTATAAAAATCAAAAGATGTCAATTTGTGTATGAAACTATAACAATATGTTATAAATGTAATATACAGCATGTGTATTAATAAACTCGCCCCATAAAGTCAGAATAAGGATACAGGATGTATAAATATGTCTCGCATATAAATATTATTGTTTTATTTCACACATAACTTCCTCTTTTTGTAGGAATTTATTATTATGTATTTACTTAGTCTTGCGTCTTTGTGATATAAATAGGTTCTATAAAAAGGAGCACAAATGCAGCTCTTGTGCTTATCTTTTTAAGTGATAGATACGTAAAATAACTGTAGAGTAAAAAAAATGGGTTCAGCCAAACGAGGGATAATCGCGGACAAACATACATACATACTTACTTACATACATACATACATACAGGTCAAACTGAGAAACTCCTTTTTTTGAAGTCGCTTAATAAAGAGGCTGTGATGGTACTGCAGGGTAAACGCCTCACTTTCCTCTTTCTACTTATCTGGCTATCCGGGGTCATTTCATACTTCTAAGACCATTCTCTCAAATGAACTACATTCCTCAGTTAATTTTAAATTGAAAATAAATCGTTAGGATAAAAATCGTAGACATTTATCTAGAACTCAAAGGATTTTCCAGAATGACAAAGAACATTTTCTAAGTAAAACAGCCTTAGTTATCTCTAACTTAATATGCATATTACATAGTTGTTGACCTCTTATTGTATCGCAGAAATAATTAATAAGCAGTGACAAATAAGTAAACTTTTATGACTGGTTTAGATGCGAGAAATGTCGTGCGAGTTGCAGTGCATTGCCTTCTATGATCGATCACTTATTACACTATTGCCGTATGGCCCCGCAATGTAACTCAATTCGCAAGATGTTTTCACATATTCTTAATCAGGTCTTAGAGATAATAATAGAAAATACACATTAGCTTCATATTTTTAGACAAAATATTTAAAGTTGCACTTGCAGTAACACAACAAAAAACAGTTTTTTTTTTTGCCTAACAGTTTTTACGTGAACCTGAAAGAAACATATAGCACAGACAGAAAATAGGTTTTCAAGACCTCTTATGAAGACCAAAAAACATTTTATTTAATGTTTTCTTAACATACATATAATTACATAAGAGACAGTTTCTGTTTATGTAAGCTATAATAATTATCTGAACTATAACATATTGTCTATTAAGGACAAGGAAATCATTAAACATTGCCTACTTGACTGAACAACAGGCTCGACTATATATAATCATTTCAGAGGCATTGTTTTCTTTGAAAGCTTGAACAGTTGGTCAATATCCCACGCGAGTAAGAAGCACTGCAGTAAGCAGTGTTCTATTATTAGATGCCATTATTACACTGCTTTGTGACACTTTGATTGTGCGAGAGTTCAATCACTCCAAACAGTTTATAGTAAGCCAGTGAGTTATTTACAAAATTGTGCTGTACATCACTGGTTGGCATTGTAAATATATGATCTACAAGAAAAGAAAGCTATCAATGTATAGGTTGCATAAAAAAGTTCTCATACCGAGTTAAAGGAGGAAATTACCACAGTAGGTTTTTATTAAGTAAAGTTGTCTTTGGCATATTGCTTATCAAGGGCAGTTAGCAATAAAAACTTACTCATCTCATTTCTCATAACCAATCAATATTCAAATTTGTTTCGATCGAAAACTTTGTATCAAAACAAAAGACGTCCGAACCTGTCGGGGAATCCGGTGACGAACATCGGCCATGTAAATGTATGTTAATGTAAATAGTCATCCGGGGACCACGAGGAAGTTCAACGTATCAGATCAGTCCTCAGACGCCGTGACGTCACTTGAGGTCAGTAATGACGTATTGAGGATGACGTCTCCAACATTTACATAGGAATGCCGGATGCCTGTTGACATTACGAGTTTGAACATCGAATTTTGTTACAAAATAATTCTAATAATTATTCTGTGATCAAATATGCGTCATGCTTAAAATATCTAGAACCTGGGACGGCCATAATTGAAAATATCAGAGTTGCTTGACATTTTAGTGCCTGCCTTATTTATTAATGGAGTTATTTATTTGCATAATAAATGAACTATTATGCCCGTAATTGAAGAGGATCTTTATGACAATAATAACCTTTACTCAAGATATATAATAAGCCTAAACGATAGTTCTTGGTAGTTCTTAGGTTGCCGTCAATCAATTTTGCTTTTAATATCTAACATTGACCTTAGATCATTAATACAGACGTACTATTTGTCACGACTATTAACTTCCCAATATATGTATTATATGTATTCAAAGAGCATTTCATTCATGAAAAACGTAGTTAGTACTTTAAAAAGGAATATACGTATATATATATAGGTAGTTATACCTACTATATAAATCCTTAACTCGAAAATCCCTGCGCAGAAAAACTCTTGCAGAAAAAGTAAGTCATCTGCATCCAACGAAAAAAGCACTTCAAAATGTTTGAAGCGAAACTCCTGCTTCTAAAGTTTCCCATTTGGATACGGAGTGAATTTGTCGGTTACTCAGTCATCAATCAATCCCGTCAGTCACAACTCTTAAGCGGCAGAATTACTTTTAGGTATATCAGATCTTTTCCCGAGATATACGCTGAAATATTACTTCGCAGGTCTGCCCTTTACGATATTTAAAGATAGATGAACTTTTTCGAACTTTATTTCCTTTTTTTGAATTATCTAATGGCGTATGTTTGGGTAATGGCTGGAAGCGTGAGTAGTCATCGAATGTTTTTGATAAGAATCTCGATTTGAAGTTCGAATTCGTTTAGCATTTGTTTTTGTTCTTATAAGTTTTTATCCTATATATTACTTTGCTCAGAGTTTTTTCTAATGATGGATGTTACCGTTGATATTTTAGCAAGCATCTCATTACTTTTTTCTTTGTTGACCCAGCAACTATAAATTACCGGAATGGGGTTATCGGATATTGATCTTTAATAAAAATCTATTGGTGATTTGCTAACGGGGTGGGAGGTATCATGCATCTTAGATACATAGATACCACTCAGACTTTCATTGTTTATTCTGGGTTAAGATTATAACTGTGCATTATCTTGATATTATCTTACGCGTAGGTTAAAGAAATATTTATTTCACTTTAATCTTGTTTTATTATTTTAATAACAACTTTAGAAGCAAGTTTGCCTCGTTGGCCTAGTGGTGCTAAGCGCGCCTGCTACGCTAGAGGTCTTGGGTTCGATTCCCAGGTCGACCAAGGTGTTATTGGGTTTTTCTATGAAATTCTCAGTAGCAGGTCGGAGTTTGGATTTGTTATGTTATGTTTTTTTGGAATTGGAATCCGTTACAAAAATATAATAGAAGCTTAAATATAATGAGTTAAATGTTCAGTGACTTCTTCAAACAAATGAACGTCAACGTTTGGTTCGGCCGAGTCAATCAATACCGACCCCAGCCAAGAAAGAGACTAAATAAAAAAATTGGATATTTATCATTACTGCTTAAATTAAATATATAGGGATAACTAAAATATGCAATTTTAATCGCATATCACAGGTCGCGGTCCCATACTGACATTGCACAGACGAGTTCCTAATAATTAATGTCTTGTAAGCACAACTAGGGAAACTATCTCGAGGCGTGAAAGCCTGTGGCATCTGACATATCCAATTAACACGGCTTCCGTTTCCGGGGAGATCTAGCAAGCGTGCCAACTGCCATCGTGTACCATTATGTTGGCACTTCCTTTGGTTTTGATTTCTTCAATAGATTCGCTGGTTAGGAAGTCATGTGGAATGTGTGAATTAGTCACAAGTATTCCACATGCCTTATGATTTCAGGAAAGAAAAGGAAGAAAGATTTACTTGGTTTATGAACAACAATTGACCGGTATCTACAGCCTTAGCTTTCAGTCACAGCTTTAAGTACCATATCGATCAGAGCATGACGACGTAGGTATATATACAGATTTTAGGTATAATATAATTCTTAGGATAATTGACATAAAGCCACCTGCCAAACTAGGCAGAGCCTGTCTCAAAACCGTATGTCAAATTCATAGATCGGAATACTAAGTTATGGGGTCATGTTTTTAACGAGTTACCTTTTCCGAGTATCGATCCTCCATAATTAACTAAAATAGGTACCTATTTTAGTTACTTGTTTACAGACTAAGTAACTGACCCATTTGATAAGGTAACACAATCTCATAATTATTTCAATATACTTTCTAGAATAAAAAGCCCAGGGAAATTAAACTGTTAAACTGTTTTTGAAACTTGCTAAAATAAATGAAAATAACAAAACCGTAGCTAAAATTAAATAATAAAGCAACAATGACCATGAAAGTGTAACAGATAAGAAATACAAAGTACGTACTTAACTATTTCTTTTACAGAAACGTTGGCATTAACAGGATTTACCACTGAGCCTGGCTTGCTGGCAAAAAACTTTTATTTTATTTTACTCGAAAAGAAAAGTAAAATCTCTTTAAAACTATGCTACTAAATCGTTGCTTACAATGAAGTGGACTCATTTATAATGTTCTTATTATTTTACATATTATTATATCCAAATGATTTTTGCTAATGATAAATGTAGTGGCTAGATTAGGTAAAATATTATTTAATAAGACACGTTAAAAATATTTTATGCGACATTCTCGGATTAATTAATTTACAAAGCTTATCAAAACCAGCTAATAAATTAGTAAAATTCTACAACTCTAGTTTGCTAATCTATAACGAAAGTTTAATAATTCGTTTTATGTAATGTACGCCGAATGTCAAGGTTGGATTCTTGCTACATCCTTGTTCGAAACCTGGCTGGAGCAAGAAGGAACAATTAGTGAACAATTGTTCGGGACGTTTGGGACAACCGCCTAAGGCAGACTAAGTCCGCAGACATTGGACTTAGCCTTATAACTTCAATATGGCCGCAGCTCCATGAATAGTTGAGTAATACTGAGCATCAATTATTTACATTTACATTGCTATTATGTTGGTAATGATGTGACGTGTCCGCCCTAGCAATGCGTGCAGTTTAGTGATGTGATACGAATATTTGCGGTTTGTGGCTCCACTGATTGTTAGTTCAACGATAGCTGGCAATTTTATTCAACAAAAAAGTATGTATACTTAAAAAGTAAATAGAATTGATCAAATTAAAAGAAGAATCTTTTATTTTTGTAATCAAGCAGGTGTGTAGGTATTGCACCAAAAAGTTTTTATAACAAATGCCACAATGTGTTCTATTTTGCATTTCAAATAAAGAACGAGCTTGTAAATTCTTTTTTTTTTGTTTACATTAGTGTTATGTAACCATGATTAAATTATTTCAATATTGCAAGGGGACATGACATAATGAATCTGAATATAAAATATGTCGTCGTAAAGCTTTTTACTTTTTTTTTTATAAAAGGAATAAGAGGACATTATTGGAGGTTACGTAATAGGATATGGACATTTAATAAAATGTTTTATTTCTTTATTGATTTAGTGTTACCTATTTTGTCTTTGTGGCCATGTTGCTTTTTTTGTGTTGAATTTGATTTTGATACCATTTATGTTGTTTCGTGACAGAGAACACTGCTCTAGATTTTGCAATTATTATTTTTGTCAGCTATCTAATTTATGACATGGACAGTGTGTATTGTTTATTTGTATTATTGAACTGAAGTTACAACATTATCTGTCTCTCCCATAGATTAATAAAATTATTATTTTAATAATAAATATTTCGACGCCCTAAAAGCTACATGTTATGTACCATTTTGCAATTTAGATGTGTAAATATTGTTTTAAATTAAGATAATCAGGTGCTTAGTTAGGTGGCGCATGGAATGCACCTTTAAGTAGGTGGGTAAACATGTTTCACTACTTATTAGCATATTTTTTTAATATTTATAATACCGCAAAAATATTATACTCTTATTAAGCTCTTAAAGTATATTTCATACTTATACTTGCGCAGTGCCCATTTGAACCGCAAGTAAAGTGATATACATAACTCATAAGTCAAACAAAGCTCTGTAAAATATTTGATTATTTTTAACCGACTTCAAAAAAAAGTAGGTTTTCAGTTCCCAGTGCCGTGGTCGAAACGTTAAGCCCCAAAAAACGAATGCATGTACGCGCTTATTCCCGTGAATTATATAACTATAATGAAAGGTATTTTTCACTTAGAAAATTCGTTTTTTTGTTATTAACTTTCAAAGTATGATCGTTTGTCAATTTCATTAACGTTTACATAGTATAACCAACAACACTATTATTATAGGGAAAGACAAGTTAATGTCTATTTAGATGCGCGGTTATTACTCCGGCGTCACTCACGGATGTCACTCAGCCGCTTATGTGTGAGTGTCTGTGTGCATATAGCTTAAACTGCGTATCTGAGTTTGTATGCATGTGTGGGTACACAGCATGAGGGCCAGACTTCACCAAAGTGCACACGATAAAGGTGGAGTGGCGAAGTTTTTAAATAACTAATAGAAACTCTCTATTTAGGCTCGGACTCAAAAATAAAGGAAACAATTAATTCATTGGTTATTTAAAAAATTCTCCGCTCCGCTGTTGTCTCCGCTTTGGTGGATCGGTAATCCACCTTGGAGTCCGGCCCTTAAGATTTGATTTAAATGACTTAAGTCTGATACTATATAATATAAGTTGTTGATTAATAACCGAGTAATTTATAGCTTAATAAATATTAAGTAGTACGCTGTTTTATTGCTTATTGATTGAGGTAATTAATTTGTCAGCGCCTATATATAAAATCGTTTGTTAGTTTTGGGCAGAATAAGTACATTCATAATATAATAACTAAAATGCTTTAAAAATTCTTCTCAGAGGAAGACTAACGTGTGGTTCTATGATGATACCTCACAGAGAGTCAATAATTATTATACAATTTCAAATGCATAAGAAACTTAATTGTGTATAACATGAAAACGAAATGTTTACAATAGGGATTCAGATTCAGTTTCCATGTTGTTATATAAGATTCACTTTATGCACCCAATGACTAAACATTTTATAATAATTTTATGCAATTAGAAAATCTTTAAAAACTTTCAATTAATATGCAGACGACTAGTTTGGTATTTAACACTTGTTTCTATTAATACATTCCTAATCGTGGGAACATAATTTATTAGTTAGTTCCTCTTTACCAACCAAGAAGAAACTCAAAAGATAAATTATATTGACTTATGTCACCTAATTAGGTGTGATATCAATTAATTGTCTTTATGTAAATAACATAATATTAATATTGTTTCTACCATAAAAGGAACTTCAAAGGTACCGCTAGGAAAAAAGCCTTGATTTGTATTATAAATGTTTTGGGTTCAGTGCAAGGCCAAGTGAATGCATAAATCTTTTTAAATAACACAAAGACTAAAAGATTCTTAATGTATCCTACTTATTATTCTACTAAATCCTTTTTGGTCCAGCTTCGCTTAAATCAAAGTAAGAACTAATGTGTTCATGTTTTGTAAACTCTGGTCTTGAGGTACGTAATTATAAATAATAATTAAACAAAAACAATAGGTACTGTATGATTTTATTTAAATGAATTATGTTGTTAATAAATGCGAACAATATCACACAAATTGCTCTGAACCCAAAGTAAATAGCTACAGCACTTTTGTTATGAAAATTCAGAAACAACGAAGGTATCACTAACACCTAGACCTGAAAATGTAGAAAAGTGAGTTTCTGACATTACTACATTGACCCGTCCGGGGATCAACCCCAGGACTTCAGAGCTAGCGACACCTTGAATACCTGTGCGTACCCCCCATTGGACCATGTAGGTCGTCAAAATATTTTCTTTTCTTGATTACATGAAATTAATCTGCCTGTATATTATTTAATAGTTTATGAACATTATATAACACAAAAATCCAAATACGTCACTAGCTTTTATAGCCATTCAATCACAACAACTGGATGCCAAAATTAAAATTTTGATGAATAAGCAATTTAGCTGACTCCAGCCGTAATTTGTTAATGACTCCTATTAATTTATTCGACGATTATCCAATTTCGTCTACAAAGTAGGGTTAGAATGCTTGTCAGTTCCTGTTTGACCTAATTTTTTACTTTTAAATATAAAATAAAGGAATAAAAAAGCAGATGAGTACTTTAATTTCAATCGTTTAAGAAATCACGTCATAAGATGATAAGTGTCCATAATGTAATCTCCTATACGAATAAAGTCCAGTCCGGCAAAGATTTCTACCAAAAAAAAGCACATTGTACGTACTGCCAATAATAATTGAACAAAGAACGAACATAGAGTATAGTTTCAACAAACTGAATTGTATGTATAACATAAAACATATAATATGATGACAGATCACTCATATTACAAAGATGAAAACGAACTATATCATATTAATATAAAGACAGAACATAGACACACAAAGAGTACCTAACAGTTAAATTTATGTCAAAATACCAAGACAAGACAATGCCATATAAAACCTACAAACAATACTTAGGTTGGGTTCCTATTCAAAGAGCAAAGATGTGACTTTTACCTAATATGGACCAACTATAATAGCTACCTCTGTTTACGTCGAAACATAGAATGAAGGAATGCATAACCTTATGAAACTACCGTAATTATGAACCAAAATATGCGGATCTTGTTAAGATTATTTCATTAATAATACGCCAATAGGTATTCCTCGTTAATTTATAAAATATTTGTAGAATTTTGATATAAATATTTAAGAAAAACAGGCAGAACAACATAAAAACGCACCGTGAAATCAGACTGTCTATTAATTGTGATGCTAATTGAGTTTAGAATTAATTATAATTATTTATGCTTCTCACAATTAGAGTCAGAGTCACGGTAGATGTTTTGATGGGAGAATATGTTGCTTCCGATATATTGTCAATTAAATAATTATGTGTTTTGTAGTATTTCGTAATCAATTATTAAAATTGCAGATTTTTTGTACTCATCGTCCTATCATATATTTTTTTTATAGTTTTGTTACATTTGAAAGTCAATCTTTATGTATGTGACATGCTCTAAAATATGTTCATGTTATTTAATTTTACAAAAACAAACAAAACTAAATAATAAAAATTTCTTTAACCTGAAATAAAACACTCCAAAAATGAGATCCCCGCTTAAACAGGTAACATTACCGACTAAAATTAGTAGTCACAAGATACGCTAACTTTAAGTTACTTAGCGAATTTAGCGACATTTCGCACGTATATCGCCAACTTTAGTTATTAGAATACCTATGTTAGAACGCGGCCCTGATTACAAATGTAAGCATTAAAGCTTTCGCGGTTCCGACTTTATCGGAATAATACTCTTTATGAGCGTCGCACTTGAATAGAATATCACGTATTTCAGTGAAATCTACGTTTGCTTATCTAACTTAGTGTAGTTTAGTTTCGTAAATCATGTATGCGGGCTTATAGATTACTGTGATGTGTGATGGAATAAGACCTGAACCTTAGATCTTCTTTTCGTGTCGATGGTAGATGGTAAATTAGAGTATATTGGTCCAGAAAGTTGCGACATTAATGGCAGCATCGAACCTTAGATTATTTAATAAATTTAAACTTTAAAAGATCACTCTAGTGGCATTATCCAGGAAGAGAAAAGAGGAATACGTTTGTATGGAAAAAATACTCTAGTCTACGCTATTAAGCTGGACACATTGTAACAATTTACATTTCACCAACATGAACGTTTAGGAATAATATTGAAAGAGGTTCGATTTAAAAATAAAATCAATTTTATAAACAGTTTAGTTAGCAGTTTAAATGTAACTGGCATCGCCCTTAAGAATGAAGATACAATTCTTTTTTTAAATTAAAAGACAATAATAAAAAAAAAGAAATAAAGAAAATTTTATTAGCGTTCATATATAATATCATGTAGACTCTCGTTAAGAGAAATTTCAAGCTGGGTTTTATCTGACGAATGATAAATAACCTTAGAATGTCAGTAAATCTTGATAAATGGGAAGTTGAGATCACCACGTCAGTCACTTGGAAAAAAATTGAACTGAAATCTGAATTCAATTTATTTAAGAAAGGGTTTTGATGACGCGTTATTTTATGATAAAGTTAATCATTGGAGGCAAATTAACACGATGTGTTATTTAAAATGATTTTACTCAAATCATTATCATTTCTCGAAGGAATAGGTAAAAAAAAGTATTTGCCTACATTTTAAACTACTTCAAAAGAGGGAGGTGCTTATTTGACGGATTATTTATTTTTGCATTTGTCATGCGATATCTCAGGAATTCATGATTCGATTCAAAAAATATATTTCTCCAGTGTTTACATGTGATTTGTTTGCCGTTATTTGTAATCTATTATATACGAGATATAGTTTTTCGAGTGTTTTTTTTTTGTATAGGTAATCCACTTTGTTTGACAAAGTAGATTTTTCATCACCCAGATGAACACTACTTGCTTATTTTAATTACCATTTCAGTCCATTTTCAGTCACTTTGCTCACCCATGTATTTCACTACTAGTCTAGTTATAGTGGTTTCAACGTCTCAAAACTTTGATTCGGTTTCGGCATTGCATGTCTCGATCTTAAAGTTTGTTACCGACTAGCTCTCTATATATTTATTTCTATCTTAAACTTCATGAACAACCTTACGATTCAAATTCATTCTCACTAGTCTAAGCGTCACCAGTTAATAAAGATTTAAGTTGACTAATATTTAAGTGTCATTTTCATGTTATATAATAATTAAGTGAAAAAGTTTATGAAAATAACTTTTACATACTAAATATTACATAGGGACGTCCTTTTAAGGATGCAACATACCAGTGCTAAGAGGTCCCGCTCTTCGTAACATTATAATTAGTATAGTTCTTTATTTATTTAATAGTAAAGGTATAAGGTTTCTCTTAGGTATTATACTTTGTTTAAGAGCCTGTGGACCTGTAAGTGTAGTGATTAATATCCCTGACTGCTATGACGGAGGTTGTGGGTTGAATTCTCACCCAGCACAATCTTTGTAAAAAAAAGTACAAACAAAACTACTTTTATCTGTCATAGTTTGTCTGTTGGATCACAAGATTACAGTCACTTATCTACTTACAAAAACTAGGATGTAAAACTCGGCCTTGTTAATATTGGTCTTAATTCTAACATTAGCTATAAATCTTAATTAGATAACATTATTTCTAACATACCGAGAACAATTTTATTACCGATGAGCTATTAAATCGATACCTCTTTATCTGTTAAACGAATATTTTTGGCATGACTCACAATTTCACCTTTAATATTAAAATTGGGATCATAAATCAAGCGGTCTTGCAGTTTTAATTGATCGTTCTTATGCAAAAATGTGACATGTAAATTGATATTGCACTAGAAGAGATGTTTCAGGGTTATTTTTTGCATTCCTTTTGTATTTAGCTTTTATTTATATTAGCCATTATATGGCCATTTCTTTCGCAGAACCGACGAGAGGTGGATCAGGAAGGTTCTCGAATGGAGACCACGCTTAGGCAAACGTAGTGTAGGACGCCCCCCGGCTAGATGGACCGATGACCTGAAGAAGGCAGCTGGCAGTGACTGGATGCAAAGGGCGGGAGATCGTGAGCTGTGGCGTTGCTTGGGGGAGGCCTATGTCCAGCAGTGGACTGCAACAGGCTGATATGATGATGATGATAACTATATTATTATATTTTACTTTCATCCCTGTATTATTTAGGTGGGAAATATTTTTGGCTCATTTTCTCATAGTCTAGTAACAGGACGACAGTAATATTGTCAATGACTCAAATTGATATATGTGACTGTGTAGATCACTTTAAGGCGCTACCCCAAGCAAATGACTTTGAGCGTTTGACCTCTAAACCCCCCTCTTTGCCCCTCTACATATACATCGCTACTTTCTATGAAAATACAACGCCATCTGTTTGATATACCGACGTATTAAGTAGTAAAAATAGTAGACTTATGAATTTATAGACAAAAATATAATCAATCATGGTCGCGAGATTAAAAAAAAAGATAAGAGAAATATATTTTATTTGTATCTAAAATTATAACTCAAGTAATTGAAGACTTCTAAGTGAATCATTTAATGATGTAAAGGTATTTAGTCAGAAAGGTATTGAATGTCTTTTTACAAAAATCTTTTTTCAACCAACTTCGAAAATAGGAGGAGATTTTCAATGCGGATGTTTTTTTTACGTTTGAGTATTTCTCGAAGTTCGGGATTTCTCAAAGACGGCTGGACCGATTTCAAAAATTATTTTTTTAACCGTTTATTCAGTGTGATTCTAACAAGGCACTTATACAGAGCAAAGGCGGGCGGCGAGACTTTTGAAAATTCGGTTCTTGAAGAAAGTATTGCTGTCTCAATACGGCATGATTTGTGAATGTGTGAAAGTTGACAGTGTGTGAGTGTCAAAGCGCGCTCGCATGGAGTACTTAAGAAATACTCTACGCACATAATAAAGGGCAATGGCGAAATAATTGTTGATATAATTCTTATGCGTGATAAACAAACGTCTTAATTACAGATTAACATGAAATATAGCGTCTAAGTCCATGAAAAAAAAATACATTAAATTGGAAATACAATTGATTGAATTGTACTTTGAGTGTTGCCATATGAACGTTAAATCTAAACTAAGTCATACGAATATCTTTGGCTAGTAAACTATGTATAAAAGCTTGCTTTTAGAATATATTGAAGATTTATGAACATGAATAGTCTAAGGACATATTATTATTTCTACCCAACATCACCGAAATTAATAAATGACATCAAAATACTATTACGAAAACTTCAATCTAGCATGGCAACAACAACGGATACAATCAATGTGAAATTTTGCGTCATGCCAGTGACATTGTCTTGCACGTCACTTTGCTTGTGCGCACCAAAATCTTTGTTTGCGCATTTGTTATTTCTATTATTTTGCTTTTTGACTTGGACTGCTTATGGACTTTCGAGATTTCTCCCTGTGCCTTGTGCTAGCCACTTACGACGAAATTTTGCTGTGATGTTTGACTCCGATTTTAAATTAAATTGGATTTTTTTACGTGAAAAAGAACGATTTATTTTTCACGATGTGAAGTCTTTTAAAGCCTCTTTGCACCTGCTGGTTTCCTGGATCATATCGTGATAAGGAAGGATGAAAAATAAATGTATTTGAATTAATGCTGTTTCTTTTTTCATGCATGCTTTTGATCATCTATTTTATAGACTATTTTTGTGCACTAAACAATATAACAAGAAAGCCTATAAGAAAACATTAACATATTCTGTCAGGATTATTAAAAAAACTCTGATTATAATTCTTTACAAGTATTATCAAAGCTATACCAGGGAAAACCTAGATAATTATATCTCTAGAAATAAGTATAAAACAACCGCATTAAATCTTTTGAATAGTATATTTCACAAGGTTTACTTTTTTATAATCAAAGAGTTTTTCAACATATTTCCTATGAATTTCTGTCATATAAATACAAGGTCGGGCAAAAGTAATTAATTGTTTACGAGAGCCCATTAATTTCACTCATAAATAACTGAATTTAATAAAAACAAAGAACGATTCTATCAATTGTATTTCCAATTTTATATATTTTTTTCATAGACTTAGACGCTATTTAAATAAAACTTCAAAAAAGTAACATATTATTTCATGTAAAGTAATTAAGACATTTGTAGACGCATAAGAATTATTTCGACCTTTTGATAGTTGGACATATTTAAACAAATATAAATATGTGATGAAATAAAACTACTAATTATAAACCGCGAAAAAATCCGTAAAAAGTAGTTTTATTTCAATGTCAGATTTAAAAAAAAAATCTTAAAACATAAATAAAGCTCGCCCCCTATTACTTACATGGGACCTAAACATATCGGCGAATTGTGGGTGTACATTGGTACACCTCTGCCTAACCCTTCGGGGATACCGGCGTGATGATATGTTATGTAAAACATAAATATGTTATTCTATGCTATTTGAATTTTATCACCAGTGCCGTGTGTAAAACTACATAGGGCTATCAATGACTTTTTGACAGTTGTCATAATATTAAATTGTAAATGACATTTCAAATAAAAAACCGACGTGCTCTCACGTCGAGAGCCTACGGCTGACTGCTGAATCGCCTTCGCGACTGTGTTTATGTTGTGAAATTGACCATTTTTAGGAATAATTCGAATTATAAAATAGATATTTGGTCTTTTTGAAAAACAAAGCAGATGAAAATGTTAAGAATTAAATCCTCTATCAGTTGGTATAAGTTACATTAATAAAATACGTGTACATCGTGAGCCTATCCAAGGAATAAATTTTGATAGACCATTTTTAAAATGAGTACTACTAAATATTCGCTGCATTAAAAAGAAAAAGCTCTGTTGAAATTAAAGACAACATATTAAATAATGATTTGGTATAACAGTGAATTTGATATATGTTTTAAATATCGAGTTTATAGCTTAATAAAACTCCGCTTTTGCGCATTTTGCTCGGGGGAGCGCCTTAACAGTTTAACACAGTCATATAATTATAGGAACGTACGTTTAGCGTTCATTAAATTTGTGTTCACAATCGTAATAATAACAAAACAAAAAAGAAAAAAACTTTTTTCTTCTTCTTAGAGCAGGAATTTTGCTTTCATATAAAATGGGTATCTCTAGAACCACTATTTTCTATTATACCTAAAACTCAAGGAATAAATTGAATTTCCAAGAATATTTTCCGTAGATGACTTTTAGTTCTGTAAAATTGAACAGAGGAAAATACCGTTTTCCATCTTGTCCCGAACAACGTAATTCTGAGAATACAACGCGATATAATTTATGCTTACTTGAGTGATCTTGTGACAATGAATGATATAGAAATTTCAATGGTCATTATACAAGAAAGACAAAACAACAAAACGTATTGTATAGAAATAACCAACATTGACAAAATAACCTAATCCAATTAAATAAAACAGCATTACCACTTATAAATAGTTTGCAGCACATAAAAAGTTTGGATATCGAGAATCCTCTTTAGATAATTGGCTAATCTAAAGCATTGTTGACTTGAAACCACCAAAAGAAACAGCTGTCAAATTAGTCGTGACAAATACGTTAGTTGGAACATAAATTCAGGATAAAGATCACAATTTATGCACAAGGATTGCAGTCTAAAAACAAAAGAATAACCCAATTACCACTCCCCATATCTCCTTGCTAGAAGACAACCTTAAACGAAAAACGTAATTGCTTACAATATCAGAGAAAGATATAATCTAAATCTGGTAACAAGAAAAATTCCCAAACGCACTGTAAACGTATTCCGTATCGCGGCAATATTTCTGTTCGCCAAATCGCTATTCCGTTTACAAAGCGCCTGGGGATCGTTTGATTTGGAGCGATTCATATCGCGGCTTATCGCGCGATACAGCGGCTGCGTCGCGTCAGATCGCTCCAAAAGGGTTATAAGGGCAAACAAAGTTCATATAGGAATTAATATCATCGTTATTAATGAGGGTTATGAGATAATTATAGCCCGATGCTTGTTGTTTGTATGTAATAAAATGGTTTAGTTATCATGTATTAAAATCGTAGGTGGCTTGACCTATATTCATGTTTTTGTGGAGATCAAAGGGTGATAGTGTGGCTCATTTTCCTTTCAGAGCGTCCTTTAGGAGCGTTAGATAGCAAACATTAGGTAACCCTGGTAAACGCTGGCGGCTACAACCTATCTCGCAGGTACTTACATACATCTTGGAAATTATGTCTGTTGCTGGCGTATGAAAGACACGTGCTCGCGGTAAAGGTTGTAGTTCAAGTCCTACATGAAACTTGCTTCGTACTTGTAATGTAATATGAATTAATGTTATTTTGGCTGCCCATGATGTTAACATGATATTTTCCAACCGGGCATCATGTTCAACATCATCAAAATTTGTTTAAACAATACCGACCGGTAGTAAAAATATATAAATGGACCTTTAACACAACAAAAAGCAAACTACAAAAAAAATACATTTTCTAAAAGGAATATATTTTTCTTTGAATATTATTAACATTTACGTCAAGAAATGAGACGTCGTCACTAGCTGAGCCGTTATCTACACAGTTCTTGTAAAAGTGAGACCTTTCTGCGTTTATTACAGTTTCTTATCCACCGCGTTGCTTTGTTCCCGTGCAGACCCCATTCATTTAGGGATCATTCACTCGCTCCCTCTTCATTCAGATATCAAACATAATTATAAAACCTCATTTGTTTTTCTTTACTTTCTTTAATATTTAAACATTTGCAGCGGTTTCATGGCATCATTTCCTTCTTATTTTTTCGTCTAAAATTATACACCCTCTCCTTCCGCTCAAAATGTTTATCTTTATATTTTCTAGTTAGAATTTTGTCCCTAAGATTTATGGTTTTAGGAGTTCTACAGACAAACTACCTGTATGTAAATATACAAAGCCCCATTTATCGAAAACTTAACCAAAAAGCGTACAGACGAAATCTTCGCGGCAACGATAATTTCTCTCGTCTTCAAAACTTTGCCGTCTAATTAATCAAAGCTACTTAGGCAAGTTTTTAAACAGGATGGCTCAGATAACGTGGTTTGGCATCAACTTTTAAGTCTTCATAGTACTAATCAAGTGTACTCCCCCACGACACAGAACACAATAGGATTTTAGTTGAAAACTTTGTTAGCGGAAGGCCAAGATTGCAGATTTCCCATAGGGCCTACGCCAGTTTCAACTTGCCAGACTATATCGGTAACTTCCTCTGATACTCGCCTACTTATTTATTATCATCAGTACCTGAAAGTGCGGATAGGATATTATTATGTTCAAGCCAACTTAGCTCCAAAACTACTCCTGAACTTTTAGGATGCTGCACTGAGAATATTATAACTGACATGCTCGGTTTCTAATAATTGCTTTAATTAAACACACCAACATTGAAATATGAGCACTATGTACAAATGAAAATTGATCGAATGATTATGTTTATAATTTAAAAAACCGCAAACCGGGTAACCGTACGTTACCATAAACAAAACTAAGTAAATAAGCTCACCATAACCCTTATAATAAAAATATTAATCCTAAGAATTTGAAGGCAGCCAGCAAAAACGGCGGGCAGCAAACATAAAATTGAATATTACAAGCGAATCACGAAATTCACTTCAGTAATTTAAACAAAGCTGTAGATGCAGGGGCAAAAGACTTAATTTTAGTAGGAGACAGAGAAAAATGTTATGCAAATTTGTACAGCGTATTTCTTATTCCATTAACCTTCCGGCCGGATTGTACGTACTCCGCCACGGAAGGGAAGGGACGGAACAAAAACACGCTTTTATTTTAAAACTGTAATTAGGAAATTAACGACTTGGACTTAGGAAAAACAAATGGTGTTTTCGGCGGTTCATGTGGGAATTTCGACGCCATTGTGGGAATTTAAATAAAAAATACAATGAAAAACGCGTACGCCGTACGTGCACGCAATGAGGCGCTGTTTTTATGTTCGCGTCTTTGCCACGTTTAATTTTGTTATAGTTTTATCCCAAATTCAATGTAGCCAGTTGGTATTCAACTCGTGTTTTTCATTTCGATATATTTCAACAATTTGGGAGGTTACTTTTGGTGTACAAAAAATGTATTTTGCTTTATTGTCTAAATACAGAGAAAAGTAAATAATCTCAAAATTAATTAATGGATTTCCGAGGATTTGTTTCTATGCTATTCTCTTTTATTCATCGATTCAGAAATACAGGCTTTAAAAGTAGATCTTTGTAAAGAACCTTTGTCTTCTTTGAACTTTAATTACAAAACGGATTGTTCAGCAATACAAGAGATCATTACCGCAATCAGATGCGTGTCGAAAGCGCCTACAGAAACTCACACCGCAATAACAACGCGCTCCAGTGCTATTCACTAATAAGTAGGCGCCTACACGAAGCTATTTCTTTTTTATTTTCATTTATTTTTATGGTTTGCATGACATTTTAATTTGAGTTGTCATATGCATATTATAGAGTATACAACAAATAAAATACAAACAATAATGAAAATAGAACAATGTAATGGTTGACTGAGCTCTAAACAACTTCGGTCAATAAGTCATCAAACAATAAACCCAACATCTTCTGCCAAAGCCACCAACACGAAAATTAATTAACGCAAATTAATCAATACAATTTTAATTGAAAATTCATCCAAACACTTCCATAATTTATGAAGGTATAATTGGAAAATCATTTCTTCAAGACAATTCGAAGATGGATTTGTAGACCTGTCCAATCCATTGTAACGAACAATGAGCGTTTTCTTCGTAATCCTTCGGTGGTTTATTTTGAAGTTTTAAGGGATTGAGCGTAGATAAGGAATAAACACAATAAGACGTTCTCCAGTGACGTCACAGCCATCCCCGTTGGCTATCTATCAAGTTGCCACTGCTGTCCATTGTAAAGTTCTGCTGTAGATTAGATAGCGTTTCGAAATTACAGACGCGGCATTGTTTTAGCATTTTCAGTAAAAATTATAACAGAAATAAATTAAATTCAAATAAATTATAATTTCATCGTGATATTTTAGGAATGCTTAGTCTTAGTTCGCTGACATTTGTCTTAAAGGTTAGATTAGAATTTGCTTTTGCACTTGACTTGTGTGTATGTCTGCAAAACCGAAATACAATGGAATTGTGAAATATTTCTACGAGGAACTATGACTTCAGGGATATACCTCAAGCTATCTAGTTTCTAAGTTTAAAATTCTTTGCACTTTCTGACAGTATTCTGTTCACTTCGTATGTACCTCTAGCGTACGCGCGGCTGACGTAATTCTCTAGACGTTGGCTTGTCTTGTCAACAACGAGGGGGCGTAAATATATCTGATTTCCTTGTAGCCAAACAAAGAAACAATACAAGCACATACACGTTTCATTTGTTCAATCTCCGTCCCCTATCTCCTTATTCAACTTCCTTGAAAGCGATAACGATTGCTACTTACAGCGGTTACCGCCCATTCCTCGTATACAGCCTTTAATTAATTAGACATCATTAATGTGGACTTCATTCTTTCCCGATTATCATTTGTTTCATCCAACTTCGGCTCGGAAAAATACATTACGGGCGTCCCTTGCATTTGTCTTCGTCGCCTTTAGATAGGACGTTAATTAATATGGAATACCCTTTGGTCCTACCATTCTTTGAGTTATGTCTTTATTTACTGTTATCTAACCGTTTATATTGCTGTTTTATCGGTTTTCGTGCGATAATGGTAATTTGTTTGGTATTGTATAATGAGTTTTGTACTGTGAAATATGTTTATTAGTTCTGTGTTTATTTTAATGGCAGGTGTTTAAATTATAGAAAATGTTTAAGGATCGTTATTAACGGCTTTAGTTCAATTACGTTTGTTTATCCTAGTATGGGCAAAATATTATTCAACATTTCTGTAGCCATATAGAAATCGAACTGTAATGAAGATATATCTACAGCATCTATATCATAATACCCATGTATCAAATTATCACAAATACATAACGTTAGTTGACTAAAACCAATAAATTATCATCGGCGCACATTCGCAAAATTCGGTCATCTGTAGGCCGGCTTGCCAAACTGTAACCGTAAGCAGCTTTGGTTAGGTCGAGTGCTCACAGTATCGCATTGTGACGGCCTTGCAATGGACATCGCTCAGTTCGGCTCAGCTATCGACTGGCGATCGATAGTCAACTGCTTATTGAATGGGATTATCGCTATTGTTTGTGCCACTTCAATGTAAACGATCGGAGGTTGTGTGTACAAGGTTTTGGATGTACGGAATCGTATTTTGGGGATTTGAGGACGTAGGTACTGTATCGTGGTTATAATCGTCGATAATCTACTGAATAAGTAGTAACCTGATGTTTTCAGAAGGATATACTTATGTTAGATCAATCCGTATGCTAGTTTCTCAAGAAACAACCATGGTCTGATAAGATATATTAATTTTGGTAATTTTTGCTCCCAATTTTAGTGAAGTTGAAATTGTAATTAGATTTTCCAAGAAAGTAAAAAAGAAACACACACGGTAAAAGAGATCAGTTTACTAAATTAAAATCTCATAGTATCGATGACAATACTTCGCAATTAAGATTGCACTCAAATTTATTGCCGAAACACTGACAACAGCGCCAACACCTACAAGGTACATAACCTGACTCAAGCACTTGATCATAAGTTACGAAGTATTTATATTGGTATCATAAATTTATAAGAAGTCGAGAATGCCCGCACGCACAAGCATCCTCGCATTATTAATGAGATGAAATACTTTGAATTCCCAAACAACTTGACAACGAAAGTTGGTGTTGTAGGCTTGTTTAATAAAATTAAGATATATTACCTTCGCCATGATATATGGCTGTGGCAAAGTATGGACTTATGCTTGGTAGTTAGATGTTAATTAATGTTTACTTCTTCTTTTGCTGCTTTTAAACATTACTTTGAATTACGCAGTATTATAATAAGTCGGAGAACACTACCTGTATCCATTTTTTAAATATCAAGTTACTTACTGATGTGTTTGATTGGTCCTTCACCAATTCTAATCCAAAATAAAAAAAAAGCCAAATCCAAAATATGCAGTTGGGAATGTTAATACTTTCGACGATGTTTCTATATGTTGTATCTAAAATGTATAAAGGTACGATAGAGGTTATATAACTATTAAAGATGATTAGGACTGATTATTTAATTTCATTCTTAAAATAAATATGAAATCTTATAAAGAAAATAAGAATTCAGTTGCGACAACATTGTTAGTCCATAGCAGAGAAAACTCGACGTCAGACGGAAGATAACACAATTAACGAAGCACTTGGCATAACTAACAAAAATATTCATCATGAAAACTGTAAAACAAATGCAAGAGCAAAATCTCGAGCTAATAAAAGCTAATTCAACAAGGGTCGACTATTTACCTAATTTAGAGCAATTGAAAGGCCGTGTCGAGACGCCTTGAGTTTGTACGTTGTACGCTGGTCTCAGGCACGACTGACCTATTTAGTTTCGCCGTCTGTTGCCGACTCTGATTAACTTCCTGTTTCCAATTTATATTAAATAATCCCTTTTGTTTATAGCAGTGTTCGGAACGTGTTAATTATGTCCCGGATACGGTGTTCTGTTTGTTGCAGAATTATTGGAAGAACGGTAATGAGATTATCTAGGATGAAGATTTTAAGTTTCAATTGGATTCTACTCAGATTGATGCATCGTTAGCTCCTTTAAAATATTACGATGAAATTTGGTAATTCAATCATTATTACCTTTGTAAATTTTGAGTAGAGTTCTCTTTTGACACTTCAATCTTTTCTATTACTTATGAAAGCACAGTTCAATTTAGAACCGTCTGCATGTTCACTTAGTTCTGAAAAATAAAATAACCTATGTTTTATGCGTCTAATAAAATAAAAAGAACATTCCGCAAAGAAGCGAACAGTTCAAACAATTCAGAAACCGCTCTTGTTACGAAAATAAGTCACGTGCCCAGCTAGTTACGCATCTATGTAGATAGTTATCCTGGTCGGACCTTTTCGGGCGAAAGTGAATGATCTAAAAAGTTTTTACAAACATATTGGGCCTCATTGCCGTTTCGGGAAACTCGGTAACGAGTTCACTTCCCTGATTGATGAATGTGACTACCCGACAAGCCGAAACACGTACTGATAACGTAACGCGAGGCATTAATTTCGCGAAACGCCTCCCGGACGATAAAATATTGTTTGCTTTTATTTTTTCGGGTTTTGTTTGACGTTAGTATAAAGCTATTGAGGTTGGCCGTTTATGCCAGTATACTGTTGTACTGAATATGTTCGGATTTCTTTTTAGGACCCTTTTTTTTGTTTTTAGAATACGCGGCTTTATCAACCCATTTGCGTAGTACCTACACGGGTAAGTACCTAGCTAATGCTAAGTCAATTAATATTCATTCGCAATTCCCAAAGTTTCAGTAACATAAAAGTTAAAATCTGCATTATACAGCAAAAAAAAAACCATAAAAATAAATTTTCAGTAAAAAGGAAACCACAATGTCACCTCACCCATTGCTTTTTAACGCTGATTCACCCACATTGCGTAGTTTAAAAGGAATCGAAAGGCCACTGTGAAATTCAATGTGGCGCCCGCCCGCTCCGCTAATTAATTCGTCCTGGAAAAACGTTCACTTTTTTCCTCAACCTGCCATCCTTGATTTTCAATTTCTGTAGCAAAAGATTAATGGGAAAAGACAGGTCCCCGACGAAGTTATATCTACATTCATAATTACTCCGCAACAGTGTTTAAAAAGCTGTTTTCACTGGAAATTGTATTGTATGAAAACCTTATTTCTCATTGTAATAAGTACGAGTATAATCTCTAAGTTTAAAATATTGTTTATCGGTATCGTTACTCTGCGGGTTTGTTTTGTTCTTTGAGTTAGGAGATAAACGTCAGCGATTATTTTCGTTGGTTCTGCGATAGCGGTTAGGTACGGCCGCGATCTGGCGTCGAGTAAATCAACCGCCCCTAACTGATAACGAGAGTGAAATTTTCGTGTAAATCATACATTTGTTTTCGCAGAAAGAGATTGCGAAGAGAATACTAAACGGTATCATACGATTTGTGAATTACATTTCTTTTGCACATCCTTTTTTGTAATTTTATTTGATATTCATTGGACGTGCCCTTTCTTATCGATTTTTTATTCGATTATACGGGTACTTTTCATAATATCCGTAAGACATGAATAATTCTCACAACCTTTAAATATTATTATTCATTTCGTAACTTTGAATAGACCTTTTTTACTTCACCTTGGAAACTAAACTAAAGCAGAGATTTAATCATGACCCAGCTCTGTATAATTTTCTGCTCAATAAGATAAACATTGAAACATTCTAAGGAGACCTTTCTCCTGCTTACATTTTTTCAGCGTTTGTTACAAACGAATTTAATTCCCTACTTGCCTATCCCGACTACATCTGCCGTTATACTTACATACTTCAAACTCGACACATCTATCATAAAACTGCATCCAAGAAATCCTATGGCACATTAACAGTGGTATGAAAAATTCATTAGGCGCGGAGATCGCTCCCGACATTATCAGACGTTGGATCCGCGCCTTCATCCATCATTCAGAACTGTCGGCTCTTACCATGCACTTGTATACGTAAACAGGGTGTATAGTTGTATACAATATGCCTATCTAGTGTATACAGTGTACTGTTTGCAGACGGGTGGTCGGTAATTCGGTATCACATTGACTGGAAACAAATGAAAACTGTTTCTGAATTTATCGTCGTCTTTTATTTTTAAAAAATAAATTTGAGAATGTCATAAAACTAAAAGTTACCCAGAATTTTTCTTTTATTTTATTTATTAGGGAAAATAAATAGTTACACATTAATACATACTTACAAACTAACACAACAAATGAGTAAATGTGCAATCAGAATTTTCGAGTGAAATGTCTTCTAAAATTTTTGTACGATGTTATTGATTTCGATTCGGGGAAAACGAAACAAATGAAAGTTCGTCTATGAAAATGTAATCGAACAGCTCTATTCCTTAACAATGGTTTTTATAAGACGATCATAATCCCAGAATCTCCTTTGATAGTTCAGTACATAGAAAGAATAGATAGCCAAATAGTAGCATCGCTTGATCTCTCCCAAAATATGTTACATATTTAATATTTTTCAAACTCACGAATATTTTTTACTACTTAATGTTCCTACGCACACAACTTTGTATAAAACATAATAATAATATACCTGCTGTAAGTCTTAAGGAACTATGTCTACAAAATATATAAAGCATAATCATAGGCTAAAACTAAAGTTATTTATGAAGCTCATGGAAAACCCCTTGATAGACTTGCTAAGCTTGACATTTTTTGTTCGTTACAAAAAATAAGGACACGATTAGCGTGTTGTGCATAGCTATAATAAATTTATAATTATTGTGTATATTTTCATGCATTAACCCTACACTGGCTGGTCGGTCGTTCAAGGAACTTGTTTATAGTTATCAGTCATCGCAGCGGTAATTATGACTCATAATAGAAATAGCTAGTATAAAACTTACCCCTATTATAAATTATGCTGTTCTTACCCCATTTTAATTATGTTTACACGAGTGTATCTCGTTTTTACACACCTCCAAGTAATAAACAGTAAATTTCTGAGTAATAAAGTATCAATTTAGGGTTTACCTTTAGCAGTTTATCTTTAGCAGTAATGTTAGAAAAAGCTACCGCACTCAGGCATAACTAGAACATTGATGGGTCAATGCAGATAATTAATTTGTGTGCTTTTCCCACTCTGCTTGCAAAGAAGAGAACTCGAATTAAAGGCTATCCGCCCAAGTCAGACTTTTTGTTGTTCAGATACTCGGACCGATTTTTACTCCGATTCTTACGTGTGACGTGTGCGTTGCACTATTGCTATCAGTGTGTTCTATTTTTCTCCTACAAAAAATCGGTCATCGGTTTTCGGACGTTCACTGTGGGCCTTAACAAAGTGTTTATTTTGATTTGTTCTTTTCATGTGATTCTGTGGCTTCACTCAGACCTAGAAAAAATGAGTAAGTAACTGAAACGTATTGATACGTACCAATATATAGCTACTGTGTCATACAAATAGGCAAAAAAAAAACTATAGGAACACTACCAACGTTGTTACAAGATACATTAAGTACATAAAATACAACAAAGACACCTCAAATAGAGGCTAGAACTTTCTCCCAGTATTATAGTACAGTATATAGTTACACCCAAAACCTCTCGTGACGTCTTAGATATCGAAGACGTAATAAACCGTTACGAGTTTGCGGTGAATTGTGGCAAGTCTGGCTTCCTACCTATAACTTGGAACGGACTATGTTATTTTACTGTTATGTCCATAATAAAATAAGGGACCGTTTGTCTATCACATTACCCGATATTCGGAATGTTGGATACCTTATGAGGTGGGCAGGTAAGACTGTGAAAATGGCTGTGGATTTTTGTTAGGGGTATAAAGTTTGAGTAGTAGGTGATAATTCTAGGGATATGTAGTAAATACGACTGAGTTACTTCTTGGATACAGTAGTGCTTAAAAGTCTTACTTTCTTTTCTGTAACAGAAACAAACACACTTATGAAAATGTATGAGACGATGATAGTTTGTAGTGTCAGATTGATGTGGTTTTCGTAGTTACAAAGTGGAAAAATCTAAAGCCTGAACACCTGAACTTTAATTATCCTTTAATCACTCTCAGTAATGAGTTTTTATTAACTTATATAAAAAATATCTCGCACCATCTACATGCTCGTAATTCGAGCATTATTCAGTCGTGATAAACTTTCTGTGTACAGGCACGTGGTTCCATCTCAACGGACGAACACCGACTGCATAAAGAACGTACGTGGCGTTTGTAAGAGAAAAACATTTGAGCATCGCTGCATTGTGCTGTAAAGTAATCTAAGCCAGTGCGAGTAGAGCAGCTGTGTGGTTTGTTTCAAGCAATTGCTATTACAAAGAATGTTGTATCTGGAATTCTAGATGAAAACCGTTTTGCGAGTTTATGAAGTTATGTACACGGTTATACCTTAGCTTCTTTTCTTCTGTACACCAATATTCTCACTACTTAAGATTGGCTTTTATTCTATGAGATGCAAAGTGCGTTACTATCCTGTTTAGCAAATCGCTACTCTGTCACTCTGTGCTTTCTGAAGGATTTCTACATAGATGATCATCCACTAAGTTTGACACGTGTATTTATCAGCAGTATTTCCAATATGTTCAACGAGGAAACAGCTTCATCAGTCAATCTATTTTGGGAAGTTGATTAGTACTAAAACAATCATTTACATTCAACTACCAAAAGTAAAAACCTTTCCACTTGACAACAAGTGGATTTACAATGTAAAAGTCGTACATTTACTCAGGTTCTCAACTCAAACCACCATAAGAATCTTATAAAACAAGATCTAATTAAGATATCACAATATTCCGGAAAAGCCAACATTGTATACCTACTCAACAACATGACACCTATAAACAAAGAAACATAACTTTGTCACGTAAATATGTACATAATTATGAAATTCAATTAGGTACTCGACTAATTACTTGTGTGTGTTCTCTCATAATTGTATGAACAAAGTTCGACAAGCAACAGTGGAAGTGATATTCTTAGGAAAATAAATTAAATTAGCCTTTGTTGAAGGTGAGATGTCACCGTTTTCCTCACGTATCGTTACAACGGTTATTTTTTATTTGAAATTAAAAAAAAAAGTTTTTTGGACACTCATGGTCATTTGATTAACACATAGTTCAGTGGCGTAAACTTTTATTTCTATGTCTATTTTAAATAATAGGTACAGTTATATGACCACAGAGAACCCCCTGACCTAAAGTAAGTAGCCAAAGCAGTCTCGTGTTATTCATTGACGTCTGGGGATAGGACCTGAGACCCTAGATCTAGGATACTTTGTAAATCTGTGTGGACAAAAGAGGTCGATTTGGAGACGTGAAACAAAATTCTAACGTACATACGGTCATTTAAATACGTAAAATAGTATAAAAGGTATAATATCCAAAATACGGATTTTTTCTACCATTTAATATCGCCGCAACATCTCGGTACGAACTGTAACATTATTATTCACTACCGAAGTTGAACGTTGCAAAGATATCTACTTTTATCAACTCACTTGTGGTGCGAACTAGTTTCCTTGTTCGATTCTACTTTATTATTTTCTTGGCAAATCGTGAAAGCGATCATGTGGCAAAACACTCTTATAGATTTGGCCCGAGGGAACTTTGACTTGAAGTTGGCTAGTGGAGAGATGTTGGCGTCGCGATACGATGTGTTTGAGAGCAAAACGGTGTACAGATGGTAAGGCGGATGCGATATAGCCGAGGGCCGATAGGTCGTGCTTAATGCTGGGAAATGTTTAATGTATCGTTTTACATATCCATGGGATGTGAGGAATTGGTTTCGTAAGTGTTTGAAGTATTGAAATTGCTGAAAACCTAACTCCTTAGATATTTATTTAGCTGATAGAACTTTTTTGTTAGGACCTTTCCCTTTCTGTAATTATCATCATTAAGGACGCAAGTTCCACAGTTTTTAGAAACCTAACTTGTCACTTTGATTCTCTTACTCATGCAGATTTATACACTATGTATGTCCCCTTTAGTAAGTTCTCTTTGTAATAACTAATAAGCCTAGAATAATATATCAAAAACATTTTATTTATTAGAATACATAATTATACCAACTTGTTATCCTATTAAATAAATCTGTTATTAGGAGGTCGTTGACCTATAAACCGCATGTTCCATTTCTCATGACCACTGTCACTACCGAAACGGGAAAAAGGGGCAAAATGACAAGGAAAAAGTAATTCCCAATAATAATCGAGAATAATTCCCATTATTGGAAATATTTGTTGTTATCGCTGTTTCTTAGAACGTTTGTCATAAGAAGCTGTAGAAGCAAATCGCTTTCATACGAAATATGGTCGTGTATTGGGTGAATATATATTATTATTTATTTAAAAAATGTTTTTTCTTCGTGAAGTACCTACTAAGGTAAAATGGCTATATTGCTAATGTTAAAATTCAAATATTACTAATGTATTATTTTCTACATAATGTTATTTAAGTATTTATTCGTACATACGGTTCAGATTGTAATTAATAAAGGCATTATGTGAGCAGCATTCAATGAATAAATAAAAATGTATAAAATGCGGCAAATAGTACCGCATGAAAGCTCCTTACATGAACAATATAATAAGAAAGCCTATTGCTAAAACGTGTAACGTATTTTAACAAAATAATGCCCAAGGAAATTCTTATAAAGAAAACTTACGAAACCGACCCAAAACTCTTTATCACATTATATCTACATCACCGAAATTAACAATCTTACGTAGTTCGGCACTCTTAACAATGTGTAACTTAATTCCAAAGTAATAATTGGAGTCCAACTTAGGTCCTTACCTCAAATTAAACTTTTCTAAAAATGCATGAAAGCGGCGAAAGTAAATTTCAAATTATAACAAAAACGCTCGCTCTGCAATATGTGAGTGAGCCACTTAACGGCGTCAGCATAAAGATAATAGGAAAAAGTTAAATTATGTCGATGTCTGAGGACTGAGGGCACCGCGTTACGCGCCCATTACAAAAGTTGAATTTATTACTGGAATTATTTCACTCTCTACCCTCAGGGCCGGACTTCACCAAAGCGGAGCGAACAAAACGGAGCGGAAGAGTTTTTTACCCGGGATTTCTAGTAAAGTCTCAATAACGAATCCTTATTGGTTTTGTAGAAATCTCCGCTTCGCTTAGCTCCGCTCCGCTCGTCCCCGCTTTGTTGAAGTCCGCCCCTAATTCGGGTCTCCCATTGCTACCGTCCAGGTGCATGATATGAAGTTAACTTTTTAAGTGAACATCTAGATGTTACGCTCAGTTACTCCCGTTTTATTAGGCTATTTAGCTTTGATTTGTTGGAAGGGCGCAGGCTTATTTTCTAATTTATATCTGATGACTACTGTAATACTAATGTACTTTTTTTGGAATATTTCCGAAAAATGTGGCGAAATTGTGTCTAATTTATTGGAGTCAAAAATTATTTATATTTCAGTTAAACCAAGTTTGAAATAGACCAAGGTCATAAAGTCAAAATCGTTACGATAAGATACTACTCGAAAATCTTTTAAGCCCTAAAACAGCTTTCATCTTGATTAAGGGTTTAACTAACCATAAAAAAAGCATACGAACTCCTTTGGTATTTTATACATCATTGCAATAAATAAACCACCAACACTGCTAAACTCGGTGCCGAATACCCGGAATGTAGGTACAGCTACCTAAAACGTCGCAATCAACGACATTAGTACCTCAGCCTTCACTGGAAATGAGACAAATGAAAAGCCATGAGCGCGCAAACAACAAACCAGAACTAAAACAATCAGCAATCAGCGGCTCTACATGAAAGCGTTAAATGTCAATAGGCAGGAACACCTCGTACAATACAAGGCGCCTGATGAAAATTTCATGCGTTAAGGATTTCAAAGAGTGTCGGATCGGTGGGCAAATATCCAACCTCTCTATTACTTACGGTCGCCTACCTACGGTCGGATACGACGCTATTCGCCCCGACGATTCCGTATAAACAAATTGTTTTATTTCATGCCACACGTGCCTGGATTCCTTTTTATGAAACTCACCGTTGACCTTTTCCAAAACGTTGCACAGAAATATTAAAATAAACTTCGTATTTATTAGGAAAATTTTGGGTTTTTTGAAGCGAGTGGTCACGCGAGTGGTTTAATAATTGTGCTTTGTGTCAATCAATCATGTCTACAAAAAACTGTTTTGATGTAAATTGTTTAACTGCTTAAGTAGAGGGTAAAGTGCTATTTTCTAAGAAACTTAGTTATAATCGTTAGGTATCATCAGAATAACAACACGCAGTCGGCGAACTTGACGAAGAATATTTATCCACCCAAGTTTATTGTAAAAATCACTAGTTTTAGCTCAACATAGCTTCCTTATATATTTTGCTATTTCCCGCTTCACTACAAAATATCATAGCCATATTTTTTGAGGACAGTTTCTGTCGGCCAATATCATGAAAATAACTTACAAAAACAGTCGTGAGTAATATTCAGAATTACAGGAAAATAGGCGCATATACATATTATACATTTAACAAAATACATACTGCTATTACTTATATGGAATGAACACTATATCGATAGGTATTTTCATAACGATTTCAGATTAATTTTAAAACTTGGCTCTTTTAAGTCTAAAAAATAAATCTGAAATAGTCGTAATACATCTGTTTATTCATAGTCAAAATCGGAACAGAATATCTTTGTGAAACCCCTAAATACTGAAATACCAAACCACAGATCACCGAGGAAATCCCTCGGGTATCAAACAAACCTCATCACCAAAGAAAATAACATAGAAAATAAGAGAATATTCCGTCTCGTAATCAACATTTCTAAATCCAAACATGTGTCTAATAATCCCAATGGCTATCGGGCGACGATGGGCACCGCCACCGACATTGACTGAGGAGCGGCCAGGATTTAGTGCCAATGCCCGGACCCGACCGATTCGCCTTTATTAAGACAAATAGACAAACATTTTTAACACGTAAATGCGAGATATTTGACCAAGATGGCCCGGAATGGATGGCCGGTTTGACCCATGCGGTTTTCATATTGGAATATTGAATGAACGGACGTATTTTGGGATATCGAATTGTTTTGTGCGAGATAAAAAGTTGTTGATGTGAAAAGTACGTGTAAGAGAATTGAATAGTCGCATTGTGTATAAGTAGATAGTTTATTTATTTGTATTCTTTTTAGTAAATATAATCATCATAACTACAATTATTTAGAACTTCACTATTAGGTATCGCTTCGACGGAAATTAACTGGGAATAAAATACTGAAACATTTTTACTTGATTTTAAAATATTAACATAAATATAAAGAGAAAACAACAAGATATTCTGTTCTCTAAACCAACATCACAATCACAGATAGACAATACAAATAGAGATTTACGTAACCTCATATTACAGAGCCCCTGGATATAGACTAAAGATAGATAACATATACAGGGCAAACAGAATCCTGATTGAAACTCAATACTTCTTGGAGCCTTGTCGTGTACCGTCTCAAGAGCTTCTAGGACCAGCTAACAATATTTCTTTGCTTACAGACTATCTTGATACATGATACAATTAGTAATGAAATGTAATTGCATTGATTTGAGTTTTTATATTATTATGTTTTTTTTTTCCATTCCAGTCTTAATTCTCATGTTAAGTCAAACAAGTCCAGAATGCTTGTAAGGTTTTTATGGCCTCTGTTCAAGGACAGGGTTAGTCGCTGAAAAGGTTCCGGTATAAAATGTGAGATCTAGAAATATTTAACTTAAACTACTACATAATTATATACACTTCATCACTTCTTCTCGTAAACACTTCTTCTTTCCATTTATTACGTGTCCTTTTTCGTTCATAAAAAAACTCAATAAAGTGTACACATAATAATATGCATTACTGAAATGTATGAACTGTATTTACAATAAATTAGGTGACGAGATCACAGACACAAATTCGACCCCGAAAAAGAGCGTCAAACTAAGTAACTGAGTATCCCTCAATTCCGCGCATACGAAAGCCTCAAAACTTTTCGGCAGCATTAAAACTTAAATAGGATTTCTATACAATCAGGATTAAGACAAACGCTTGTTAAGAATTAACGCCCGAACCTTTTGTTCAGTAACCGAGGATTAAGCTTCGGTTTTGGGCGGTAACCACACGAGGTAGTATCCTTAAATTCGTACACGTTCGTAAAGCCCAGATATGCGGCATCGAAAGGCCGGCGGACAGTGACGAAGTATGGTCCGCTACGGATTACTTTATCGGCTCTGTCCGTCTTTCGCGCCACTATGTTTCGTTATTAAGATAAATGCTCGGTTTTTTAGCGTTAACGTTAAGTTATATAGGGTGTGTAATTAAGTAGCTGGTCTATCCTTATCGAATGCAAACAAATGAGGAAAGATTTTGTGTATATTCTATCAAGGTTGTTGGTAAAGTGCATGGGTAGTGTAGATAAAACGTATTATTGTTTTAGCCAAAATAGTCGTTACAAAAAGTAAGGAGTAAAAAAAATTGTTCATTGTTTATAGACTACTTTGTAGTTTTACAGGAATAGTTTACAGATAAGTCAATAAGTAATTATAGTTAAAATCGATGTCCATATTTTAATACCTTTTAATCTCAACTAAAGCCATAAAACTAGCATCAAAGTTCCCGATTTAATGGTTCATCGTCGCCAAAGTCACGTGGCTTGTAATAAAATTCAAGTTTTACAGCAATTCCTTGTTAGAGCCCTCGCCAAAGAGAATCCGGTATTTAGGAAGTCTTACACGGAGACAACTCAGACCAGCAGATGCATCTAAAAGCTTTAAACTTGAGATAAAATGGAAGACTTGCAGACTCTTTATGGTTGTCCTATAGATTAGACACAGTTGTTTTCAGAGACGCAAAAATATTTACGTGAAAACATAAAAATGAACCAATTGTGTACTCACCAGTACCTTTACAACAATTTTTGATAAAAAACAATTGATAAATGAAAATAAATACGTATTTTGTTGTACAGTTATGCACAAAATGACTTTTCGCAATAAAAGCCTGTGACCGCATTACTACTTAGATATAAAAATAAATTATTATTTTAAGTATTTAGGTATGTTGTAACAATGATGTTTAATGCTATCAGTCGGATGAAACAAACTTCTGTAATTGTCCGAACTTTTAATAAATATTTATTAAATTATTATTCCAGATAAATATTTGGATGGGAGTTTTCATAAAATTATACGAGACTTTTATTTTACGTTTTGCTAAAGTTTCTTATTAAATTATATGCCTGAACGCTTTATATGAAATTTTATTCTATGATTTAAATTAATACACTTTTCATAACTTTCAGGCTTTTAGAAGTTAGTTTTATAATTGAATGCAGATATTACTTAAATCGATTATCGAAAAGCAAAATTATGCCTACAGGGGAGGAAAGTTGACGAGTATGACAAAATTGTCTTATTCTGTAAGTCTTGTTAAACTCTTAATTACTTTCGTTGGTAGTCCGCAAACATTCATCCAGTTACGAGACGTAGGCTTCATTATTTACTCGTGCTCACACGTTGTTTCGCTCTCTGCAAATATTTACCTCTTAACGAGAAACCTGACTTCACCCGCGGGTACTGTAATAAACTTTTCTATTGTATTCTGCGGTTCGCATACGTACCGCCGGATAATCGTTACATTGTCTACAGGGTTTTCATTTCGCCCCTAATTAACATTTGGAATACGCAAACTTCCCTTATTACTACAACTAACATTTCAGAATATAAATCATAATTTGAGTACATTCTGCTAGAACAATGTCGCGTCGGTCGGATTTATTGAAAAGGAAAGTTGCGAAAGCCAGGTGCGGGTGCCATCTGTCGTGCGTGCGACGAATTTAGCTTTCATTTTCTCTGCGATGAAAATAATTATCGAAGTGGGGCTGTATTAAAATCGAGAAATGTTAAAGGGATTTATGAGGATTTGTCTTTGGAGGAATTTTCCGTTTTTATTCGTTTAAAGGGGTATTAGGCACCCATAAAGGTGAGAGCCAGTTGCTTTCGTTGGGAGTGAGCTCAAAGTGGGAGTAATGGAGTAATACTTGATCCGGCACTCGTTCTCTGTCCGTCCATTACTGGTACCTAGTTGCATCACTCTTCTGTGGCTTTACGAGGAGTTTCGAGTGGTAGCGCGGTAATGAGCGTCGCTCAACCATTCGTTTGTATTTATCGTCTACATTCAAAGTGATAAAATGGAACTATGTTCCTAACGATGGTAATAACTTTTAGGGGCAGCATTCTGTACTTACTCTAAATTGTGAATTTTACGTCGTTTCCAAATTCCTTTGACAGTTTCTAGTGAACTACACAACCCAACGTCCTTATTTCTTAGATATAACACAAAGACATTTATTCTTATTAAATAATCCTTCACTCAATTGTTTTTACTTACTCACACTAACCTACCGCCAACACACCCAAATGACGTCACCAAAATTGGCTTACAACATAATTGGCATCGGGTTTCTATCACTTAATGGGTACAATAATTCGAATCGATATTCATAAATCTTGAAGAAACCCGGGGTCCAACGTTAGGGGTCGTCATGAGCGATGACCCCTAATGGCGGACGTTGACAAAGCGTTCGCTGGTTCCCATGAAAACGTTCAAATACATCATCGTAGTTGACAGCACGATTCTGTGGACTAGGAATTGCCATATTTTATTTCAGCTACCGCTCCCTGATAGTTGATTAATGATTTGAATTATAGATGTGACTCGTTTCTTGAATTGAAATGCTTTTGATAAACTAAGTTATTTTTCTTAACTGTATTGTATTTGACATTGTGATATTGAAATTTAATTACAATACGAAATGCCATAAATCTATGTGAATTTTATTTTAACTGCACTATTTTCGTCCATCGCTACCTGATCATTTAATTTTAAAGTTATTCCTTATAGCTTATAGTGACAAAGAAATCGGTGAACATACATAAAAAATATACTTGTAACCGAACATTGAAACACCTTCTGTCTGGAAGTTGGTTGAAAAAAAACATCCCTCTCTACCGACGTAACATTTCCTACAACGAATATATTACAAATTCTCTGAATCGTTGGCTTTAAAAAATAAACAGCGCCTCATAGTTGCCGATGTGGCTACAGCGGTACAGCAGCTTAAAGCGCTGTTTACCGACAATAGAAAATTATTCCCCCTAAGTATTGTGAGGATGTAAAAATACACGTCTAGCTGTGACGTTGAGTGATGCGTTCCACCGCGTGCCTCATTGTCTGCCAACTGAAAGAGATTGCACAATATGAAATACTTCAGTTTGAATTGCGACTGCCTCATTGAATACGGACGGTACAGCACTATTCACACCCAAATATTCATATAGAGTTTGGCATCGATGCGCTTATTGTCGGGATATTAATATCCAAAGTGAATATTCGATGAGATATTTGGGTTGTGTTTAGCATTGTATAAAGGTTATATTCTTGTTCATACAATAGGAGCAAAGATTATGACTATATTTTTAATGTTGTTTATTTTTTTGGATGCACTCGCTAGGGTTTAAAATTGTCTGTATTTTTTTGCGGAAACTAAATTATGTCTAGTAGAAGAAAATAACTACAGACTTATCGAGGACTGACAATGAGTTTGATAAAAAAATAAAATTTATGTATATGAAAATGTATATTATTCTTTTACTCGTAAAGTTCAGTTAACACTACAGCAACTGCATAGACCGCATAGTTCATCAAAGTGAAATAATGCTGTATTAATTACGAATACGAATCATCTTTAATATTAAGATGGTATTCAGCGAACTAAACTAACAGCATCCAAATAACACAAACTAACAGACAAAAAATGGTGTCTAGACTTTATAATCGCCGTCACTTGTTTTAGCGTAAAATCCAACTAAAATGAGAACTCTAAAAAGGTAATCCAATTCTAAATGTTACACTAAGTGTTGTTCCACTTGATGCAACGTTCAAGATAAACATCCTTAGCTAGCTCGAGCGGTGGCCTTAATTTACTATTTAAACAGTCGCCAATGACAACTAAGTCAATTCTCGTCCGCTTTCTGTAAAACATTGTAGAAATGTGGAGCAAGGTCGGGGGTTTCTAGTTAATTTTAGCTAAGTCTGACAGTGTTAATAAGGTATTTAATTTAGTTTTATTTAAATAAATATAAATGTTGATAAAGAGGAAGCCATTTTTTTATATAAAAAATTACTATTTAAGCATTGGCTACATTGCATACACCATAGCTAGGTATAGATAGAGCTTAGCAATTTCTATTTTATGCAAGTTTATTGCATAAAATAGAAATTGATGAAAATACCCATATCCTACCAAAAATATCTACTGAAATACTAATAATAAATAAGTTTGTATTCGACTGGTCGCATAATCTAGTTTCTACATGTCTAAAAAGAATACATATTTCAGACCTTATGTAGAAAATTTCAAGCATACGAAACTTTACACATATTTGTATGTACACTTCATACAGCAACTGCATGCAAGTTTATTCAATATGCAAACCGAACCGATACTCGAAAATTAAGGTGAAACACTCCAATCCATTCAAGATCGTCTAAACAAGATCAGCAATAGTGCTATTGTAACAACGTTTCTGAATATTCAAATTAAAACAACACACTCTTTGATTCAGTGTGGAATGAGATTATCATGCTTTGTGCTCGCGGTAAGGTTCTGACTGTTTT
The DNA here is from genome assembly GCA_905146925.1 of Autographa gamma. Taxonomy (NCBI): domain Eukaryota; kingdom Metazoa; phylum Arthropoda; class Insecta; order Lepidoptera; family Noctuidae; genus Autographa; species Autographa gamma. Next base: position 5,160,777 of record LR989850.1, read on the forward strand.
AATGAGATGATAATGATGAATGTGTTACATTGGCGGGATTTTATGTATGTGTATGTGTTGTCACCTAGTTTAGGTTCGTAGCCTACTATGTAAAAATAAGAGAGTGTCAAGAACTTTTTTCGTGTTTTGGGAATGTAATCAAGGACTTAAACTATGTATCTAATTCATGTGGGGTAGGTTACTTTTTCTTTAGGTATATAACTACTTCACTGTCGGGGTAACGTAGATTAACTCTTACCTACGTTCTTATTAATACGTTATAATGTTATTTATTACTAAAACACTTTGCTCTAAAGTCAAGACTCAATTTTGGGTAGAGGCAAAAAAACTAGTACGAGATAAAATAAAAAATAAATCATTTTAATAAATGAATAAATTAATACAAATCAATTGTTTTCCAAATCATTTCAATCATCATTTCATCATCATCATCATCATATCAGCCCAGATTCACCCACTGCTGGGTATAGGCCTCCCATTTTTTCTGCTATAGTTCTCTGTCTTGCGCGTTCCTCATCCATGTGGTTCCCATTACCTTGGCATGATCAACTATTTTATATTATCTAACCATAATTATTGTAGCACTGTTGAACGTAAATTTCAATAATAAGTCACAAGATTATAAGTCACTTGCTAGCACTAGCTGCCTACTATCAGCACCCAGTGAAACTGTATGTGTTAACATCCACATGCCGAATTCTCGTAGAATCTGTACGTATTGGATCAAGTGGAAATAATCTCGGAGCAGTTTATTACGTTCGCAATATCGTTGCGGCCTCGCTCGATGGCTTGCTGCACGCCCCAAATTTATTCCTAAATAATTCCTACCGAGTTTTTTTGCGTGTAGTTTTTTGGTGTATTCATGGATTTGTAGCCTTATAAAAAGGATAGCTGTTTTGTATTTTTTTGCAAGCTAGCGAAAAATAAGGTATGTGAAATGTCAACCACAGCTGTCTCAGAAAATGTGAAATAGAAAATTAGCTTAGTGTAAAAAATTAAGTCAATGTAAAAAATTCCTTAGAACAACCTTATTTTGTTTTAAACAATCATTACTTAAGTTTTTTTTCTTTCGGAGGTGATTTACGCTGTTAGCCTGAGCAGAGGTTTCACAAGCTTCACACGATTTAAAAGTACCTATAAAATATGTATTTTATAATTGTTATTTGTGAGTGCTTCAAAATGAAGACCAATCAATCACAAACTAATTACACCAAACACGCTAATAAACCTAATTATCAAATAATTCGTAATATCTATCAAGTATTGAACAGGAGCATTTGTCAGTCAATTGTGTGCGGACAATACGGTGACCTCCTAAACATGTTCCATTGTCCCGCGGTTCCGCCCGCTGCTCTGAACAGAACATGTTAATTATAGCCCAAATGATTCTCCGCTGTGTCAGGAGCAATGCACCTCATTAATTATTCCATCCTTTGGTGACACGATTTACGTCACTCTGATTTACTACTTAGTTACTTACTGTTGTGATTAACTTGGTGGTCAATTAACTTAGTTCGGCCAGCTAAATACTGATACACTTTTTAAGTGTTGACCACTCGATTTTCCATTTTTCCTAAACTATACAACAGATTTTTGTCAAAGTACAACAGTACACAACAGTAGTTCTTGATTTGGGGGTTTCAAAATAATTAATAATAATAAATAATTAATAATTTATTTTTCCTGTTCGGCCTCTTTAAATAATTTAACCATATGACATGTTTTTTTACTAGTAAATACATTGAATCTTTTTAGAGATACAAGATTTAAGAATGATAAATGCATATTTATTCTAAGACGTTAAGGAATCATATTTCACAGAAAACAAGGTTCTTATAACGTTTAAGTGTCACTTTATGGCCCTTAGATACACTAAAAAAGAGCAAAGCAAAAAACTATACAACAGCTATTTTATTCCCAAAAGCGTAACCTGAGATAAAGATTGTAACTGGCTTGAATAAATTGTTTAAATATTTATTTTGTTACGAGACAAGATTGCCGATTGCGTTAAAATAGTTAAACTAAGATGAGATTCATGCAGTATATAAGTAAATAAAATAAATTATTAGACAATAATTGTGTAGTGTGTACTTCTAAAATCTTTGGTTTAATTAATGAAAATATTATGATTAATCATACCCGATAAATTAAAAAGCTCGTAGCTATAATAAGCGTTTAAACTCATGTGTACCAAAATAAGACAGAAATACGTTCTTACTCTACCTAAGAAACTAAACAACAGAACACAGTTTCTCCGCCTTTAAATTATAACATTTCACTTTGATTCTAACTAGCTCCGTCTTGCAATAAGATCAAATGAACTTCCTGCAATCCTAACAGAATACAAAGAACTATATTTCCTAGTCCGTAGCTCCTTATATTTAAAATTTGTTCCGAATGAATTCATTGCTGGCCCGCCGTGAAATACTCTGGGGACCCTGAGCTTTATTGTACATTGCGGTTGAGCAAAGCCCCGTAAAAAATTTAACTGTCATCTAATTTTTGGTAAAGACTAGGAGAATATCTCATGGAGAAATATGGGTTTCGGTACAATTAAATACAGGCGCTTAATCTACCGTGCTTGTTGTTTAAACGAATCAGGGTTTCATTTTAACAAATTTGGGTTTTACTTGGGCCTAATTTATTGCAAGCTTTTTAATCTGACCAATTATCCGTTTAATTATTGTACTTATGTTCAGACTTTTATGAGACATATTTGCTTGTCATTTATATGGTCAAATGAAGCGCATAATTTTATACAAAACGGACTAAGCTGGTAGTTTTTTTTACAAGAAAATATTATACGTTTTTTTTTTTTTACGGAATATGATACTTGTTTTCTGAAAGATGTTTAAACAACATTGAATTTCGTAACACGTTCCAAATAAAACTAGCCAATGACACTAATCTAATCAAAGTTGACCCATAAACATCTATGACATCTATAAAGGAGTCACAGGCATCAATACCGTAAAATAAAGTAATTGACGCGACAAATTGCCACGGCACGGCTTGTTCGGGAGCGGCTGATGCTTTGTGCCCATGTGTAATTTTAATGAGTTTCGCGCTAGGCCGGCGACGTCGCCCCGAGTGAGGATAGCTATATTAGCGACCAGCTCCAGAGCCGGAAATCCCCCGCCGACGCCCTAGCACGTATCTAAAGAACGTTTAGTGATGTGCGCGTGACGAAAATTTGGGTATCGATATTGGAGTTAAAAAAAATTGTTGGTGGCATTTATTTATGTAAACTGTTTAGTTTCCCACTGCTGGGCCTAGGTCTCCCCAGTCTGACTCTAATCTTTTCGGTCTTGAGTCACATGACACCAATAATTTCAGAAGGCATTTATTTATCGATATATAAACCAAGAACTTTCAAAGTGGGAGTAGTCAATGTAAAACTTGTAATGTAGTTCTATACTTGGTTTTTATGATGTGTTATCAGAAAGCTATAAATCTTTAGATGAATACTTAAAACTTTAGATGTGCCGTAATGAACACTTAATGTCGAAACTTACATAATAAAGTATATTAAATGCAATCACTAAAACAATTCTAACTTTAAGCACTTTGAAACACAAATCAAAATAGGCTTTACTTGCAATAAAACCTGAAAGAAGTTTAGATTGGCTAAGTTTAGATATCTTAACTTAAAATCTGTTAGTGATACTGGATGCTGTAAACTAAAGAAAAAACTTCTATAAAAATAATTTATAATCTTGATATCAATAAGCATAAACTCCTGAACTAAAACTAAAGGCATAGAAGAAGGCAATGTAACTTTTTCCTCTCTACATAATAATTTATCGAAGCGATGTTAAGGTCTATGTCTCACCAGATTCATGTTAACACCGTATTTCAGATAGAGCGATACCTACCTAACCTCAAAAATCCATCTTACTTTTGATCCAATGTCCTTTGGTGAGACTGTCCGAGGAAAATAATCACTGTTGACAAAACGTAAAAAGCCTATTTTATTTATTGTTCTATTATGTGTCCCACTGCTAGGCAAAGGTCTTCCCCAATTTACTACTATGTCTTCTGTCCGGAACCGTCCTTTACCAATCCAGAGACAGCGATAATATTTTATCGATATTTAATATTTTCGACATCGACATCACTATTAGCGCTATTAATTTCTACAGCAGCCATAAGCGAGGCAGTTGGTGTTATTAGCCTACCCTTTAATGCGTAATAATTTACTGCACTTTATATTAAACAAAACAGAATTAAAACTTTACTAACTAAGGGAGGGGTCGGGAGTATAGTTAAATGCCTTTTCTCTTAGCTTTATATTATTTTAGTTGTTTAACGTTTACTCGTAAATATTGTTTAGTATTTGATTAGAATTCATAAATTTTATTTACTTACTTTAAAATATTTCCATGGGTGTTTACTAAACTGTCAGACAATTTTATTTAATTAGTGCTAAGTGGTACGAATATAATGATCTTGTTTGCAAGAGGTTGCAGATTCAAGCCCTTTAAGTACATAATATATGTGGCTTTCTAAATTACTTTTTCTTTCTTAATTATTTAAAGACAACAGTGATGATTTGTTAAGGAAAAAATCGTGAGTACATATTGGTTTCTTAGGTTTACGCGAATGTTAGACATATTTAGACGTTAGACGGATTTTTTCGCGGTTTTGTCCGCCCGTGACCATGATACCTGCAAAGGTGTCGAAACCTCGGGACCTAAATCTAAAATTGAAACCGCGAAAAAATCCGTAAAAAATAGTTTTATTCAATCGTGAGTACACCTGGATTCTGAGATAAAATCAGAAATTGCATCTTTAACTGTGTTTATTTTTGCTGCATAAATAAAGAGATATTATAAAGGCAAATATTCCCAATTTATTGGACACAAGAAGTCCAATGAACTCTTAATTGGATGCGACCCTTATTACGGCTATCTGTGAAACAACAATGGCAGCACATCGGGGAATATACGCGATGATGATAAATAAATATTGCATGAAGGTAAAACGGTAACTGTGTGTATACCGGTTACTCTAATCTTGGTTAATATCATATGATGTAGTTATTACTCAGTTAATTACTAAATGTATATTCTAAGCTATATTCTTCTTCTTCTTTTCGAGTCGATGGTAAACTAATTTATCTAAGCTATATAATAAGAGATGAATATTTAGCTCTACAATAAGGAACTTTTAAAATGTAATTTATAGTATGATTTAAATTCGACAGTTTGAATTTATTTGCATTATATATTATTATGAGGCCGTCTCATTTCGTTCTTTGAGACTATTAGAAAAAATACTGAAGGTACTGTTTCACCTCGTCAGTGACATATGAAAGATAGACATTGCAAAAAAAATAGTCAGTATTTATCTTAATTATTCCAATCTATAAGGTAGAAATAAGGAAAAAAGCTGTGTAGAGATATATGACATAATATGATATATGACTAAGTACGCATTATTTTCGAATGACGCATTATAACGATGACAAAACAGTGTTTTTTCAAAATCGGTGTTTTCGTTTTAAAACATATACTCATAATAATACCAAGTCAAACCAGTAACCCCAAAAACTTCGGTACGATTCCTGCACAATTTTAACAATCTCATCTTGAAACTCTTGATATGCAGGCTAAGTTGAATTTAAAGTAAGATCACGTGTGTTTTCTCAGTGCACCGGTGAAGCCGCAGCGCTTGTATTCTTATTCAAAACTTATATTACCTGAAATATTATCTTAACCCACTGCAGATATTGCGGTCCAAGTTTCAATGAATGATGAGTTTTATTTAACTGAGATAGTTTTAATAGTTTTGTGGGTCTTCTTTACCGGTTGAAATTGAAATATGTTTTTTTTTTTTTCATAGAACCCTAATAATTTCCGATTATCAAAACTATGTCTAGTCTATGCCTATATCCAGCAATGGACTGCTATAGGCTTATGATGATGGTGATGAATAAATGTTGTACATGCCATTTTCTCAAGTTTAGAAAAAAAAACAATTGCACAAAAGAACCCAACATTTTTATCCAATTATCTACAGAAAATTCATACAATTACTTAAGCCGAAATCCATTCAAGAACGCCGTTACCTTATTAAATATACGTTCATTTTCTGTATTCAGCAGGACGTGGCAACAGCTTTCCTTTAAAAGTCAGATGGGAGGGTTTAAAAGTGTATAAAGCCGAGTGAATTGGCTCGGAAGGTGGAAGGACGGTCAATCGAAGCATTGAGACGACTCATTACAGCCTCTTGGCGAACAAAAAAATCCGGTTCAATCTGGTTTTTTCTAGTGGATAAGACATTTTGAGCTTGACCTGTTTATTGAAAAAGAAAACAAGGTTCGACCTATTTGCGGGTCGCGACAGCTCTATTTTGTGTGACGTTATTGAGGAATTTAATTCCAACGCTTCTAGCGATATGTTTTGTATGGGAAATAGTACTGAGAGCCGAATATAAAGTTGTTAGCAGTGAGTACATAATGCGGATTTGGCTAGATAATTTTATTGTATGTGAAAGACTTTTAGATACAAAAACTATTTTGTGTAAAATAAGATTTTTAATCAGATTTTTTTTTTTTAGCGGGTCATATTACCTAGACATATCACATAGAGGTTCTGTGTATGAGATGTATTTATATTCTAAATAATATTAAATATCCTTTCAATCTGGACGTTTATAAAACATTCACTAGAATTTCCACGAAGATGGAAAATGTAACTGCAATCAATCGTCATTCACTTTACTAATTGAATTAACTGTGAAAGAAAGAAAGATAGAACTATTACAGTGCAATATAAAGTCGGTAACTATTCTAGAAATTTGACGTTCGACTCGTTAAAGTAAAGAAAAGTTTAATAAGCGTTCGTTGGATGGAACCATACTAGTTTCAAGTTCTCGATAAGATGGGGCTCCGCTTGGATTCGACCACTTTTGCTCGGCTCACTTTATTCTTACGCTTCGTCGACACTTTTAATGACTTATCCGCTCCTTCGTATAAGAAAAGAAATTACGTTTTGTAAAACACAGTCGTGGTGGCCCAGCGGTTCAATTAACGGATTTATATTCACAAGGTTGAAGGATCGAACCCGGGCAAGTACCAATGTAACTTTTCAAAGTTATATGTACTTTCTGACAAACGGTGAAGGAAAACATCGTGAGGAAACCTGGATTCCAAAATTTGGGATCTGAAATCGCCAATCTGCAGTGAGCAAGCGTAGGGATCAATGCTCATGCCTTCTCTATATGGGAAGAGGCCTGTGCCCAGCAGTGGGACGTTTATAGGCTGGATTATTATATTATAAAACAAAGTCATTCTTCACGAGCATACCTAAATAACCTGTATTTGGCCTCCAGCAAATTAAATATCCATTCAAAGGGTACATTATTATGAGCAAAACAGAATCAAAGGGATCTCCGTACGGTTATTGAATCAGTGAGTACTCGACTTATAAAAACTTTCAACGTGAAATCCAATCAAAATGACAAGTGATATGCTTTGAATACCCTTCTATGAATACGATGAATTAATAACGCGAGCAAACAAAACAAGAGGGGTATACGTTTCCATTATAGCAACACAAATACGTGATGTGTTATTGTACGGAATTGGAGGCAACTGGACAGGGGAACGCTGAATCGAGCAGATTAATTTTGTCGTTTCATTTGATTAGGGATGCACGAAAAACACACGTTTAATTTTCAGTTCAATTAAATAATAATAAATAATAAATGCGGACAACATCTCATACATTGCTCTGAACCCAAAGTAAGTAGCTGCAGCACTTGTGTTATGGAATTCAGAAACAACGAAGGTACCACAAACACCCAGACCCGGGACAATGTAGAAAAGTTGGTTTCCACATTGACCCGTCCGGGGATCGAACCCGGGACCTCAGAGCTAGCGACACCTTGAATCCGGTGCGTACGCCACTCGACCACGGAGGTCGTCAAATTGCCTGCTTATACACGGATACAGTATCTTTTAAATTTTCAACGTAATATTATTTTACTGAATTAAACGTAGGTAAAGTCCGTCCTTTTCATGCGAGTTCTGAAGTTCAATTTCCCTTTTTGTTGTATTTTCAAAGGTTTGGATATCAAAAGCTTATGATTATTAATTGTTTTTATCTTATCTGTTTTATTTCAAACGAAATGAAATATTTAAAAATAGAAATGTTACTGAAATCCTGATTTAGAACATTGTTTAAAAAACAATGGGTTACGATTCTATTTATTATGTCTACATTTACATGCTTAAGTAGTATGTATAAAGACAGTGACAAGACAACACGTATTTTTCATTCCAAAAATAATAACAATCTAATATCAACCATAACTTCTTGTAATAAGGAACACAATGTTATATTTAAATTGCTGTTCTAAATTCAGTTCAAAGTTGAAACTAAAATGATCATTGTCGAAGTATTCAAATGTTGAACACAATTCCAACGCTTCTACCTTTCATATTAACCTATCTATTACCGAGGTCGTATGTTATCTAGTAAACTAGCCGGGATATTACATTTCCATTACAATTCAACAATCGGCCTCCCCTTCCATGATTGTTGGAAAATGTAATAAAGGGATCATAATGTATCTGTTTGGAAACTAACAAAATAGATTGAACCTTTTCACATATTCATTGCCTAGTTCTATGTATTTTCTTTACATACATTATTTTGGTATCTTACCTGTTGTTTGTTATGGCTTGTGAACTATTTTACAAAAGGTTTATAAAACAGTACAATAATATGTTTACCTCTTACAATAATAATAATAATATTCCCGGACATCTTCACACACGGTTGTCTGATCCCAAGCTAAGTAGAGCTTGTGTTATGGTAACCAGACAACTGATAACCATACTTATATATTTCTAAATAAATACATATTATAGATAAATTACACCCAGACACCGAACAAATGATCGTGCTCATCACACAAACATTTGTGCCGGGTGGGAATCGAACCCACGACCTCCGGTGTAGCAGTCAGGGTCTCTAACCACTAGACCAACAGGCCCGTCATAATAAGTGACTTATGTTTGTTTTTATTAAATAAAACACTTTCAATATAGACTCTAAAAACAATATAGTAAAAAAATAATGAAGTATCAACATTCGACGTACACTTTAAAATTCGGAATACTTTTTTCAGTATCAGTGAAAATTAATACTCAACCACAAAAAAGTGAAAAACGTTGAGCGAACGAGTATATTATTTAAAGTTTTAGCAACGGAACAGCCGCAAACCATCGGTTCCGATTTACTTGCCATTTTAATTGGAACTGCAAAACTCGTAATTAAAAATGTTGCAGATATGAACTCGATCTATACTTAAAACAAAATTAAGTACGTAGTAAATATATCTTAAATAATATTTTTACAAAACAACTTTTTTATAAATAAAAACAGTTAAGTTTTATATTGTTTTCTTAGGTTTACGCAAATGTTAGACATTGAAGTAAAACTACTTTTTACGGATTTTTTCGCGGTTTATATTGAGTTTTTAGGTCCCGACGTTTCGACATCTTTGCAGGTATCATGGTCACGAGCAGACTGAGTTGTCTTCTCAAGACAACAACACAATATAAATCACCATGTCTATTTCCATTTTTCAGTCTAAATAACTATCGAAATACATTCATCTAACTAATTAAGAAATAATCACATTGCATAAATTATTATCCATGTGTAGTAAATTATAATTAATCCATCAGATAGTAAAAAGATCCTCGCCGAGTTTGTCTGTCCGTCTCAACGCAATAAGCTCAAAACTACTGAACGGATTTTCATATGGTTTTCACCAATTGATGAAGTAAAGTCAAGATGAAATTTTGTGTGTATATTAAACTAGCTTCCGCCCGCGACTTTGCCCGCGTGGTGTGTTGATACAGCCTATATGTTAATCCAGGGTATAACCTATCTACATACCAAATTTCAACCAAATCAGTGCATCCGTTTTTGCGTGAAAGAGTAACAAACATCCACACATCCATTCTCACAAACTTTCACATTTATAATATTAGTAGAATAACGTTTTGACTATCCGTGCAAAGTCGGGTCGCTAGATGATAGATAAAAGTGCTATTTCTAAATGGAAAACAAACCCTTCATTTAATGCGTTTTGCATGTCATCTGTAACGGTCTTGAGATTAATTTTGTTAGTTGTTTAGGTTCAAGTAATCGGCTTACGAACGGGTTAACTCTTGCCCTTGTTACGAAATTTACGCACTTTCGATTCACGTTAAATACCTATCGAAGTCAATCAAATTAAAAAAATATAGGTTTCAACCTTTTTTTGGTTTCTATTTATTTTTCTAGTTAGGCTTATTAATCTGGTAATTGGCTTTTGAAGGTAAAGTTAATAAATTATTTATTTATACAAAAGGCTAATCTTTTAACATGTCATATATTAATGACAAACGAAAATAAAAAAATTGAAATTTTCGTATATGAAAAATATGTGACTAAGCAAAATATATAGCGAAGCTCATTTTGAGAACATAGCTCTTAGTTATTTTATCTACACGTCAGAATATAGCAAAATTACGAATTAAAATTAACTTAGTTTGACGCCCCTCCATAACAAACATGATGATATAATTATTATACAGCAAACAATGATTTGTAAAACAAATGCAGACAACCGAAATGTTTGCACGCCATTAATTTTGTTATGTTCTGACCGGATGGCGCGGTTTTTTTGTTTTCATACTGATTTCCACTGGACAATACCTAATTAAATGAAATCATTGTAAATACAGACACATAATCTCGTTTTTCTTTTTTAATACAAACCAAAAACAAAAACAATTTGTAAAAAAATATTATATCTTTAAATATTCTGTTTTTTTTTTCGTAAGCCTATGTTGTCTTATTGCTGGGCCTTCCCCATTTACCAATGATCCTTTTTCTCTTTTTCATACCTATTAAACGTCATTTCTGCAGAACATTCTGCCAAGCTATTTCTGTAAATATCAATAACATTACGAAAGGGGATAAAAAGATCCTTACTAAACTTCATATTTCTTAATAACCATAACACTGATAATTATTTTCTTCTGGCCATACTTCATTCGTTATCAACCACACACACTCAAAGCTTATTTATCAGATACAGCAGTATATTTATAATTAAAAGCTAATTACCGACCCGATCCGCTTCAGTTAATCTTAACAGCGTCAAACTAGGTCAAAACAATGACGGAAAAAGATAATTAAGTTCGAAAACAGAATGAGAACGATAGTCGCATATTTTAAAAATAATGTGCGGCCAATTTCACGGATTGTGGCGACTAGCTGGCAACAGGCTTTCTGTGATATATTGCCGCTAGCACTAATTCCTCCTTGGTTATAAAGACTGGCTCATCAAAATTATATTAAGCAGTGTTTTTTGAGACTGAGAGGCTTTCTGTGTCTTGGGACATTTGAATGTAAAATTGATTGTTTGGTGATAATAACATTGTAAATATATGAGCAGACTGTGTAGGTTAAGTTGGTTGTGTTAAGTCTATCAGATTTTCTCTACCTCTAGAAAGAATAAACTCTACCTACTTGTAGAGTTTTTAGAACCGTGTTAGAAACACAGGTCTAATAACTCAAAATGAGCATGTTTAACAACAATTTTTCACCTGAAATATTATCTGGAAATCTGGTAGATTTAACACAACCAATTTTAAACCCAAATAAAATAAAAACACAACAAACACATAAATAAAGTCTACAAAAAAAAAACAAACATGAAATTCAAAAAGTTTCATTTCAGCTACCGTGCACAGGTGAACGTCTGGCACACGTTCATGTAAAAACCACTTGTTCCCGGTAACGTAAAACTTAACATAAATATGCACTAGTCATTGTAGCAGAAAATGAATCCAGACTGCGTCTATACTGTTTAACAAGGGTCGTTAACCCCCGTAGGGATACGCCCTCTAGCTTAGCTCTATTATTAATGAGAACCTCGCCCCGCCCTTCCTTGGGCCAGTGTAATGCAAATTATTGCGTCTTGCAATATTTTGTTTGTATCGCGGAAAGTAAACGCTGTAACTTGAGACGGATACACGCGATGTACAGTCATATACAGCGAAAAGGAAGCCATAAGTAATACATACAAGTGAAAATCAACAGTCATTTCAAATCAATAGAAACAATAAACCCGTAATTTCAGACGTCAAACTTGTCGCAACTTTAAATCATTTAATTATTTTTAAGCATTTTTCTATCACCTAAATAAAAAGCATTTGGCTAATCCGGGTCAAAGTCAAACTAAGATTGGAAATAACTTAATTTTCACACTTACTGGCTATCGAAAGTCCTGGCTTTAACATTTGGAACATAAGTTTGATAAACGTATTTAATATCGATAAAAAATATTTCTATAAAATATACCTCTAAAAACATAACAGTCACATTACTAAATCCATCAATAAATCATTTAAATCACTACAGAGTTGTGATTGTCTGTACACAGTACCCCTATGTTTGGGGGCAATGAAGCGATTTGCATACGTATTAAATAATTATATGTTTGATCCCCACATATTAACGGTGCATGTTAAACTACCTGACCAGTTCTCACTCATTAAATATTAAGGCAAATTAGTATAATACTCAACGCGAACTATTACTTGCATTTATTGAAATATGAATACTTAATAAGGTAACAGGTGCCTCGTCTTTGTAGCTCGTATATTTTGTAGTATATTGTTTTGTATAAAATATATATATTTTTTAACAAATTTAAATAATGATGCATCATAATATATTTTTTTTGTACCCAAACCCACATTATTTCAACCCAAAATTACAAAATATTTTTTCTCAAAATACATAGTTAAAACCGGATCAAAAAACCTTTCAGGAGTATATTAAAGATAAAGATAAAGATAATTTATTTTGCAAATATGGGTGATGACATACGATGACAAAAAAAACATAAATAGTACAGCCATATTTTACCATGTAGGCAATATGTAATTTGAAAAATCCTTTTTAAATGCTAGTTCTATCCCTTTATGTCATCGTAATCAGCCGAAAGATCTCCACTGCTGAAAAAAGGCCTATCCCGTAGAACGCCACTTTATGTACTAATGTAGTATTTACTTAAAAACTTGCAACTATGTTCATAAAGTACTCGTAGATATAGGCCTAAGAAAAAGAGCTTATTTACAATATCAATACACGCAAGTTAGTGATTACGGAGTATTACCTTTTTTAGTAATTACACTTCTACCAGTGCTTACTATGGGTGCAAGCTTCTGCCTATAAATAAATTTAAAAACATTTAAAAGAAATTACTAGGACCTACTTATACAGAACTGATCAAAATATGAATCCTTATCAAAAAAAAATTGACTTCATCAATACTTACTTATTTACTTTATCTATTAGCTCTATTTTATAGCTACAAAAATATTTCGACATTAACCAGTTATTTTTTGTATTTAAGACCATTCAACTCACTAAACTATACTATCACTATGCAAATTGATTATTTTGTGAGGATCCTACAACTGCTGTTCAAGGAATCCTTTAGAAACTAAAGGCCTATCGTAACCTTTCAGATAGAAACATTCTCGAAAACCAACCCGATATTCAAATACTGGTAGAATAAAGACAATAAGGCTTACGTGGAACTAGTGTTTATTACAAGGAAATATAGGTTTACAACATTTCCGAGAAAATGGACGCATAGAATTTTTAATATATCTGTAGAAGCTGGTTGAGAATAATAACTTTTAAGCTATCGCACTGCATGTTTATAGTAATATTATAGAACGGGGATTAGCGCGTACATGCATAAATACCTTTAGGGCTTGACGTTTTGACCGGGTTACACCGGCCGTGGTCGCAAGCAGACTGGAGATGCGGTGTCTTTGCTCCGTGCACGAAGTAGATGATTTTTCATCTACTGTTCTTCAAATACCCTACACACCACTGGTTGAGAATAGCCATCATTCATCATCATCATGTGAATGCGGTGCCCCAACTCAAGAGATGGCGCATCTTCTATCCTGCCCGTCCTGCACCACCACCGCCACCCTCCAGGACTTAATGGAAGCTTGCGACAGAGCCATTCAAGTGGTTACTTTCTCTTCAAACAGAGCTTAGCGCTCATTGACTCCAGAAGAAGAAAAATAATCGTCAGTTCTAGGCTCATCAGTTCATTCAGAATTTAGGTAAGCCTATTTAATTTTTGAAATCATTCATTGTCAATTTATCTCTTCTAAAATAGTTATAAGTTTTTTGTTGATTGATGAGTTAGGGCCAATGAATAGTGCAGAGTCAAAGTGCATCAAAGTGTTAATATTAAAATAAATGAAGCAATATTAAAATAAGGGGGAACCTTATTCAAAAACATAATGCTCAATGCGCAAATTTAATACATAATTATACAATTATATGCAAGTTTTAGGATAAACATCAAGTTCAGTTTGAGCTACTAAGTTATATTATTATGATGTTTTATGACCATTTTCAATATTACTAGTGACTCTGAAATGAAATACATTGATTGTAAATAAAATTACATAAAATACATTTTTGGCAGAAGATTTTAAGTTTTTCGCTATTAATTATTTCGCATACCAATTAAAGTACAGTAGTATATACCTTTTACAGTGCAGTATTAATTTTGCGTCTACTTTCATATTTCAGAATTATTTAATAATGCACTAAAATAAAAATAGTTGTTCATTTCATCTAAACACAAATTTAATTTCAATTAAAATAGTATTTAACGAAAAATTATTTCTAAGGACTTAAGGTCGTAGACTGAACTGACAAATTAACTTTCTCCGAAATTAATATAAACCTCACATTTCTTTTATATTATTTTAAGTCGTTTCGTTTAGCCATTTTTTAAAGCAATAGTTCAAATGGAGCTAAAAGCTATTCTAAAAATAAATAATTTAGAAACATAGTCACAAAAAATTGTAACAAAAAAGTATAAGTAACATACAAAACTTTTTTTTTTATAAGCCTAGGATCCCACTGCTGGGCAAAGGCCTCCCCCTCCGTCCTCCAAACCTGTCTATCCATTGCGATTTCTGGCCACGTGCGACCCGCATAACTGGCAAACATAACAAAACATAAAATACTTTTTTATTTCAAATGTATATTTATGTACTTAACATACCAATCGACTTTTCCTACAATTTAAAATAACAAAACAAAACAAAATGGTTCTAAATTTAAAAATACAATATCGTCATAAAATTTGCAAGCTGCCAGTTTATTTTACAACACTATGGCAGACTATGTTGAAAAAGTACACAAAAGAAAAAAAAATGTTCCAGACTAGAAATATCCTTGACTGACAAGTTGACGGGTTGCGTGTAGTATGAAGGGGCCCTTACGTTAGGGTGCATTTAGATCTATTATATTTCAATTAAATCATGATTATTATGATAACACCCGATTACTAGTACCTACCATTTTAATGTAGGTGCGGTTAATCTTCCATTAAATTATGGGCATTTAGAATAGCGCTCACCTAAAACAATTCTGTAAAGTGCAGTCATAACGTAAATTACTTCGCTAAGTATATTAATGTTTTACAGTGACAGTGCTCGTTTGTGTTTAATTTTTAAAGGAGACAATTTATTTTGGTGCAATAACTTGTTTAAGTAAATTAATTTTAGCAAGAAACGATTTTAGTTCAGGTACCTACTTAACGAAAGGAGAAGGGGATTTCTGGGCCAAATTGTAATAAGTTAAGACATGGCTGAAAAAAAAAGGCTATATTTTTCTATTTCAAAGAGTGAAAAATCAACTCAATTTACAATCTGGAAAATGAAATATCCAATAATTAAGTTTGGGTTACGAAGTAAACAGTCTAAGTAAATACTCTGTTGATGATGACATTTTAATGTCATCATCAACAGAGTTTATACTATTTACGAAAATGCTTTCACTAGATGATACATTTAATTAAAATAATTAAATCCATTAGAATTAGAGTATTTAGAGATTAAGTTTTACATAATTAAGATAAATCGATTCACATTTACTAATCGATTATTGTATTCTTTAATCTGTGCTAACTCTGACTGGACATGCATGACATTGACATCGATCGACATTCGACACTAAACGAGTGTCGAATTATCTACCTTAGAGTATATATTATACAAGAAACTAAATATCACTTTAACACAATAGGTCTAAAAATACGGCATGTACAGTCTACAGTAAAAAGAGAACTAATTTTCATCTCCAAAACCCGAGAAATCTGAGTCGAAAACGCAGGTGTAAACCAACCCATTTCATTATGCCTGAATTTACTTTAAACAAGAGTTTGTTCACAAGCTCTTGTGCGTGAAATTAACCACTTCTATGCCTTTGTCTAGCGACAAGCGAGTGGCCTCATAGATTAGCTTTCGCGAGTACTCTCTGACCTCAAAAGGCATAATTTATTGCTAGAATTACTGTTCTCAGCAAACGCTAGTATTATGCAAGAGGAAATTGGAATACGTTGTCAAGTTTTATTTGTTTAGCTGTAAATAAGTGTTTATTGCAAAAGTTTTATAAGGAGAATAATAGGTTTTTAGAATTAGAATAGCAAAATGGAAAATAATACTTATTAAACTATACTCGTGACATAATTATCGCAATTGCTTTATTAAACATTATGAAATAAAACTACTTTGACGCGGTCACGGGCAGCCTGCCCGCGACCATGATACCTGCAAAGGTGTCGAAACGTCGGGAACTAAAATTCAAATACAAACCGCGATAAAATCCGTAAAAGTAGTTTATTTTCAATGTCTAACATTCGCGTAAACCTCAGAACTCAATATGTAAACATTATGATTTATGATTAAATCGAAATGTACAAATAACTCAGCTGCATCGTTATACTATACCTAAATGGTTAGGTGTTTAGATTTAATTTTAATTGTTTAAATTAATTATGAGACATTTTATCAGTAACACTGCTTGAGATAATTCTACATAATTAGAGGCTTTGTGCTCATCACTTCAAAGTATCAATATTTTTAAAGTACCTCCTAAAATATGTCACTAAACTTCCCTACAGACATCCAAAGCTAACATGAATTAAAGTGGGGGTAAAATGGTAATTTCCATAGTGGTTATTAAGCAACGTCGGGGGCCCGGAGCAATGGTAATGTTTCACTGTCGCCAACAATCATGACACGTTCTTCTACAGTTCACCGTCAAATTTATTCAGTCACGTAATGTTTTTATTTGGTTTTTCTACTAATAGAGTTTACTTTGAATTTGTAGCTGTCTTGTGACAGAAACTTTAAATAAATTGTAGTGGAATTAAAGGCGTGTAAGAATTTAGCTTTTTATTCGCTGTACTATTTCGTAAAAAAAAAAAAATTGCTCTTTTCTCGTCATGTCATGTATCAAATTCATGTAGGTATTAATCTTGTCGATTTTAGCCATTAGACGACATTATTACATACTAAATATCGACTGCTACGCTGGAGGTCTTGGGTTCGATTCCCGAGTCGACCAAGGTGTTATTGGGTTTGTCTATGAAATTCTGAGTAGCAGGTCGGAGTTTGGATTTGTGCCCGGTAAGTGGCAATAGGCTCGCCCCCTATTACATGGGACCTAATACATATCGGCGAACTGTGGGTGTACATTGGTACATCTCTGCCTACCCCTTCGGGGATACAGGCGTGATGACATGTTATATACTAAATAGTTGTTACGCTTTCCGTTATTTAAAGTATGTACACTATGAGAAGAGAAGTTAAGCATCGTGTCTCAAAATATTACATTATATAGCATGAAGAAATATTTCAAATAACATTAAATATAGCAAACATCCAGCTTAGTCACGTAAAGCAACAACGAACCTGCAACCCAACAGCAGGACTTAACAATCTATCAGAGAGTCGGAACAAAATTCACGAGCGTAGCATCTAGCCGCCATTTTATTACATTTTCAATACCAACAGATGATGCGATTCTCGACCGCTGGTCAGCCCGGCAATCTTATTGTGCTCCTGATTGCGTTCGAGTTTGAAATTGACGTTGCTTGTGTTTCAACAATACCGTATACCGGATTTTTTAAATTAATTACGAATTGATATCTCTTTTGTTGTGTACGTTGAGGTTTTTGATCGATTTTTGATGGTACAGCTGTTTAGATATTATTGTGAGATTAAGAGTGATGTGGTTTTAATAAATTGAAGATAGAACAAACTCACGCGGTTTAATTGAAAAATAAATTACTATGAAATAATAGAATTGCAAACTATGTTGGCCATGAATGTTTATATCACATGTTTTTAATAAGTAAAACATTGGTATAACAAAAATGGTTGTAACGCAAAACCAAACAAAAGAGAGCAAACATCATTAATGAAATCAATTTTTTCATATAATATTCATTCGTTCGTTGTTACCCAAATGTTTCGTTTTGACGAGAAAGTGAAATGACATAAAATATGAATAAGATTAAAGTAAAGAGTGTCGCCTCTCATTCGTCGGTAAGTGTACACACGATTATATTGAGAAAGTCATTCGTTGCTGGGTAAAAACGTGATAAAATAAAAGTAATGATTCTATTAAGATTTTTAACCCTTTCAAATGGCATAGCTGAATACATAATTATACCATACCTAATTCATTATATTCCACACTCATAAGAGTACGTTCCTCCGTGTTATCATTCTAATTATGAACTCTCACTATAACAAAGGGAAATTATTTTCAAAGTCAGATATATGTATTGTTGACAGTGCAGCATACACGTATGCTGTTTTTAAATTATATGATACTAGCGGCCCGCCCCGGCTTTGCTCGGGTGCAACGCTGATACCAAATATATTCTGTAGGCCGAAGCACAGCCTTAGAAGCATTTTTTGGTATAGGCACGCGCCCCCCGGCCCCCGCGCGGCCCCCCGCCCGGTACCGCCGCAACCGCCATGTCCCTGCATTTTAAATCTGTAATATCTTCGAAAATATTCATTTAAATTACATGCTGTAAAGGGCAATATTGATCTATATTACATGCACAATTTTTTGAAGGTAGTTAATTGGATAAGGATTAATGCTGTATTGCTTAAAATCATCTTTTCGTGAATAAGTAATAAATAAAGGATAAAAAATGGTTATTGTGGGTTACCCTCAAGAGATAGACATATACCATCGCGGACTTTTTTGTAGACCTTTTTAAGGTGCACAATACTGTAGTAGATTATTTTGATCTATCTCGTAGGGTTCAGCCAGCGTTTGCAATGAAAGCGCAAAAAATGTGTTGATTTACGACCTGACGTCAAAAATCTCTAAGATTATCTTTGTTTCTCTACTATATTATGCATTTATTATACATATAAACCTTCCAATTGAATCACTCTATCTATTAAAAAAAACCGCATCAAAATCCGTTGCGTAGTTTTAAAGATTTAAGCATACATAGGGACAGACAGCGGAAAGCGACTTTGTTTTATACTATGTAGTGATTTGCTCAAAATTAAAAACAAATGAATTTCCAAACTCAAACATTATTTCCCGTTATTGCTTGCCAGTATTCAGTATAAAAACTTTTTAATATCGCCTTTCCAGACCAAAGATTTAACTCTTAGCAGCGCTAACGACCGCAGCGATTATTATTCAATTACAACACTTGAACCGCAAATAAGTTTCAGCCCTTCCGTCAATACCGGTCTCGTCTAAGCTAGAAAGTTTGAGTTTCAAATTAATTGCAACTTAAAGGGTTCTCTTCACTGTTTATAACAGTGTAATCGAATTAGTTTAACGTTAGTTTTTTTATTTTTGAAGTCATAGCAGATAGAGGAAGCATAAAGAAATTACTTGTTATTTCCAAAATATTTTTGGCTCTTTTAACCACAGTCTACCACAAACATACAAATTAACTTATTTGCAAAGACATAATATTTTCAATACTTCATTTGTCTAAATGTAGGAATAATATTGTTTATTATCAACCCGGGTATTGCACGAAGTATTATAAGTGTTGCTTTTAACCATGGGAAATGAGTATTATTTAAATAAATAATTATCAAAAAGTAAAAAAATAGTTCATTTACCAAATCTCATTTTATTTAATTTATTGAGACCATCATTGATTGGGCCATTTTCATGTAGAATTTGTCAGTGTATTGTCGTTTCAATTGCACTAACACCGACTTAGTCATATCATTCATTCAGAACTTATTCAAACATTAGTCACATGCGACGTATATCGTGAAACATTAGAGCAAATGCAACAAATAAATCATATGTGTTTTATTTATTGCTAAAATAGAATAAATAGAAGTCAGAATCATCGTGATTAATGATAAAGCGTTGCTGGTAAGCGGGCGTACCAAAAACGCGGCGTTTAGATCACACGTTCGCGATATAGCTAGGGTTGGCATAACGTTATTTATATTTTTTTATGTATTTTTAGAACGATTGTCATGATTTACACTACAGCTGAATAGCAGTGGTATAAATTTTATGTGTTTTTAAAAGTCGGGATAGAGGCACAATTTTAAACTTCTAGTACACGTTTTCATGATCTTTGATCCAACAAGGATTCACCGCTAACAGAATCAAAACAGCAAAAACATCAGGAATGGGGCCTAAATACTAATGCTGGTAAACCAGCGGCACAAGTAGTTCTTAACAAAACAATCACACACCCACAAACTACGGTAATCCATGCATATTCTGGTTAATAACTTACATAAATACTCCACCTGCCAAACATGCCACAGTTATACCGAGAACAAATCAGTCCCTTAGCTCGCTAAGGAAAACTATTATAGTTCCATGTGGCGGTAAAACTACGAACCGTTAGTGTGCCTAGTGACTGAGAACGCAAAGTTTCTGAGTGCCGCGGCAAGTTCCCGTTCGTAGTCACATTAAAGTTGTTACCAACTAAATATTGCATTTAAATATAAGTGAAATAAAACTATATTAAGATTGAAATAGATGCTAGGTTTTGTTTTCTTTGTAAGTTTTGAAGAAGTAAGTTAGTCAGCTATGTAACACATGTATTTTTAATAGGTACACTGTGGTGGAAACATTACAGTTTAAAAAAATCATAATTTTGTACTATTAGAGTTTTTTGTAAAATACATCTATTAATTGCATTCATAATGTTACTTTGTGTTCTAATCAAATCAAAGTGAATTCCATTTTATTTTATGGTTTAAAAATTATTTTGTCACATTAAAAAACATAACAAACTAATAATAAATGAGATCAGAAAATGGGAAACTATAATTTACTTTTCGGTCACCGGTGACCGACGTTCTCTAATCCAAAGAACTCTAAATTCACAATCTCACTGCAGCATACCCAATAAATACAAAAAAAATCTGGCAAAAGTAAATCAGTGCACAGCCCTAAATATAGGTAAGGTTCCGTTTAATTTATCACTTGGTCGGCAAACTCGTGATTAATACGTATAGTAACATCGCACGATAGTCTGTTCCGTATACGGGCTTCTTTATCGCATTGGTAGCGGCGGTATACGAGTTCCTTTGCCTTATTGTTTTTTTTTATTTCATTTTGCTCTTTGAAAATGTTGCGGGTGGATTAATTGAAATTTCGAATTGAATGTGGGTCATGTCTTTTCGTTTGTTTTTTCTTAATGGAGATTTAGGAAGTTTTTGAAGAAGTTTGTATGATTATTTAAAAATCATCACGTTATTTCGTTAGATTACAGCTACAATACGATATATGAAATTTATTTGTGAATTCAATTTAATATACTGGTGCTAATATTTTCATGAAGTATCCTCAAAGTAAGTTTTTGGTATAAGAATCATTTTGGAAAAGAAAAGTAAGGAAAAATTGAGCAGAATAAGAATAAATTAATGTTTAATATTTAATTAACTAAATGAACACCGTTTTCGTTGATCCTAAATTATTTATTTTTATTTTATCTTGGCTACCACGTGACATCGTCACTAAACTTGACTTCTTAAGACCACATGAACGCAGGTTGGAAGCGCAGCACGCGACCTGCGGTGTACAGGCTCTATGTAGGCTAGTACGAGCACACAAGCGATGTCACACGAAAACCACAGCGGTCGCCACGTGGTCGTAGCACGATCGTAGCATAGTTGTAGCGCGATCGTAGGCTCGTAGCACTATTTACGTGTAGCTATGTAATTATAGATATTGTGCTGAGAAGGGAGAAGTTGGTCAGGAGGTGAATAAGTGGAGGAAATTTCAATAAATAGTGGAATAAAATAATCATTAGCTTCTATAACTAGCTTATTTTAGTGCTGGCTTCATTCAATTATCTTCTTTGCTAACAGTGGCTACGGGAAGACAGCTTGCTCTACTTCAGTTATTCTCAAAGAAACGCAACTTTGCATTATCTAAATTCACATTACTAAAACCTCATATTTTAATATAGAATGTTCTAGAATAAACTGCAGTAGTTTGGAACAAAGCGAAAGCTTTGCTCTCACGCCAAGTTTGCATTAGCTATGAACGTTGCTGCATTATTGTTTTCTTTTAACAAAAAAGTAATAAATAGACCGCATTCTGAAGTCTTAATCTAATACCGCTTAATCTCAACCGTCATAGAACGTGCTAGTTTATTACGTGACTTTGTTTCAAGTAATTATTCTTTAAAAATTCCTCTAGAAAATATCACTTAATTTACTAGGAACTACAAATTAATGTTTCGCTTCTTTTAGCAAGCTTGCTATTTAAATACAAAAACCATTTAATTACTCATTGCCTTTGATTTTACATTTTATTTTTATATTTAGACCAAAAAATCGTGTTAAATGATGCTGCTAAGCAATTTATGTACCACTACTGAGCGAGCAAAGGGTTGTTTTATGAACAGTCAGAATGAGCACAGATCTTGTGGGTTAGCGATTACGGAAGCCAGGTGGCTTTCGTAACATCGTGAGGATACGTATTCTCACGATGTTCTCTTTCACTGATTGCCAGTGCTGCCATAATCATTAATTACCTAAACTACATAACTTTTTCAATTTATATTAGGACATGACTAAGTTTGAACTTACAAGCATGTGCACACAAATTCGGGCATTGAACTGCTACGCCACTTCGCTATACTAAACAGCAATATAAATAATAAAACGTTACTCTGTTTCTCGATTATTACCGTATTTTATCCATAGATGCATATAATTACGCCTTTTTCCTGTAGGGGTAGGCAGAGATCACTTCTTTCCACTAAGTATTTTGTTATTTAACTTAACAACATACTTATTTATTTCTCAACACATTTTACTAGGTCGAATAACAGTTGTCTAGTGACGTGTGAACATACATATTGTTATAAGGGGAAGTCATTCCGTGATGTATGGCCGCTGCGATGCGGACTGACAACTATGAATAATACATACGCGACGCTTGTGATAATCTGCCGACATCTTAACATCTAGGAAGATCATGTTTGTGGTTAGAGTTATTTTGGCTCATGATTAATGATGACGAGGTTTTGTTTGGACTCTTTAGGAAAAGAGGGTAGATTTGCTTGTATTGAAGTTAGAAAGATAGAGGGTTGATTTGCCTGTCAGTGGATTGAAGATAGTTGCGGATTGAATAGTATCTACATATTTGGTTGTCATTATTTTGGTAGACGCTTGTATTATATTGCTCTGAGCTATTTTTACCACGTAACCCGGTTAATATGGGCAAATTGTGAAACTTGAATTTAATTATTCAAATCATTTTTATTTATATTTCAAACTAAGGAATCGATTAAATTATTTTTCAAATAAACAAATGAATGTGAGAGGATTTTGCAATACCAAGGTTCATTTTTACTAGCCGTTGCAAATTATTGATGGATCGAAATGCGAAATCAAATTTCTTATAATCACGAAAATACTGTCCAAATACACTATAATAAATCCCAATTAAGTAACTAAAAGAAAAACAAACCAACACAACCAATTATTTAAAAAAGGAAAACAAATCTGTTGCATCAATTAACTGAATTCAAAAAATAAACTGTGTTAATCATCGATGCGCAATAATCGAGTAAACTCGGTTACAGTTGCCGTATTAAGCATTCGCCTGTGAGTGCTCGGCCGGCGGAGGCAATCGCGTGCAGTCTGCGACACGCTCCCATTTAGCTAGCGATGTATGGATCTACAATTATTTATTATAGTAGTAGTATAAAATGAATGATTAATTTTTTGAAGAAGTCGTTGTTGGTTTTTGGGAAATGAAATCTACGTAAGTCTACTGACTTATGATTAGAAAAATATTGGCAAGAAGATATTCGTTGATAAGTTCATATTTATTATTGCTCACATCGCCATGAGTCATCCTATGTCGATATGAGCAATAAAATATATAAATATATTATTATTTGAGTAGCTACTTTGCTGAGATCATGAGTCATAAAGACGTAGTGAAGTTCTAAAAAATTACTCACCAATAAATCGAGGTAATAAATATAAATACTGATGATTCTATTTGGCTGTTTAACTTTATACACATTGACGATACGATCATCGAAAACACTTGATTTTTTGACAAATATTCAGCGCCTTAATCAGTTATTGATCACACTGACCTATTTAAAAACCATCAAATATTTTCTCAATCAGAACACGAAATATTAAACAAAACGTTATCGCTGCAGAATTTATTAGCTCGACAGAAAACCAGCGATGTGTCACAAATACTGCGACGAGCGCATTCAGAACAGTCCGCATTGTTGAGTGAAATCAAAAACAAACTGCACTGACAATCGCTACATCGACGGCCTATTTGTGTTAGGGCTGGACTCCACCAAGCGAAGATGAGCGGAACGGAGCGGAGAAGTTTTGAAATAACCAACAGGATTCCTTATTCACGCTTCTGCACTCCGCTCAGCTTTGGTCAAGACCTCTTAGCCGAGAAGTGTCATATGGGCATAGTGTGATGACAGCGGAAGCGGTGAGCTGTGTGCTGCGTGCTGCGTCTGTATAATGCTATTTTGCTCTTTCCCACTTCCTTTTTCGTGTCATAAGATAGAAAGAGACAGAGGTAGTCTCAAAAGTATTTTCATAGACGTTGAGAAAAAGCTCTTCTTTGCTCTACCCAGCACACATCTCTACTCATCTCCGCTATGGACTTGTCCGCCTATCTCTACTTTAGTGGAGTTCAGGCCTTACTCGTATGTTTCTGCCACTCTGAATATGATATGATACACATGTCGCCATTTTCCCCTTTGAGTAGAATCACTATGTATTATGAAACAAAGTTTGCAAACCTTTGTACGCTCAGGTGCTCAGCCCCTTGTAAAGGTGGCAATTTACGGTTGGCAAATAACCTAAAAGGTTGATGTTAGTTGACGAAGGTTTGAAAAATTGGTGCTTTTGTGCTTTAAGACTAATGGCTTCCATTTAAAAACAGATTTTGACGAATAAATTTCATGAGCAACATTGTTTTTGTAAAGTACTTTTTTATTATGAAGTAGAATAAAGAATGTGCGCCGTTGCAAATATTAATAGAAGTCAAAACTTGAACAAAATATCGATAGCAACCTCACTTATCACGAGAACTGCCATCAAAACTTCTCCACCTCCTTTCATTGGAGGGTAAGCGTCACTCCACTAAGTCTCACTTAAACCACAATAAAAGGTCCAAAGATTATGTTTTAAAGAAAAGCCGAGTGTTCGCACGCGAGCATGGGGCGGCCAGCGGACCTTAAGTAACAATTACTTGGTCATGCGAGCCACCAATCCATCACCCACTTGCCTGTGCCACTGGCGTCTGGCAATGGCCACTCGGTTCCTACTCTAAGGCAATTTCCGGAGGCCTTATCTACCTTAACCTGCAAGCATTTACTTGCGGCGTTTGTTTAACAGAATTAATCCAGTTGACAAGGATCTTTGGCAAGGCCATTCACTGTTTGCGCTTTTGTTGTTTTAGTTAGAACGTTTTGGCAGACTGTCGGCAACGAAACAAGATCCTGAAGATATAGCGATATTCGATGACACTGTTAATAAAAATGAAATCCCGCAAGAAGTTTATATTGCTTTTGTCCAATAACCACATGAAAGTTCAGTAACTACATGGAATCCTAAAAACCTATCAAGGTGTCAATCGAAAGGTACAAGCTCAACATCTTAAAATTAAGACACGTGCCTTTTTAATTCTTCTGGGTCCGTATGATTTACACTTTCCGCTTAGAATATCTACAATAATTAATCCCATTTATTTGCACACAAAAGACAAGGAATAAAAAAACAATTATTAAAAGTGCAAATGCATAAATAACGCGCCCACAGAAGCCAATTTAACGATATCGCAGGCATAAAAATGCGACATTATTATTAAATTCTTTTCATAAGCGGGGTCTTAAGCCACGTAAAGCTCCCACACTGTGTGCATAATTCTTTAATAAGTAATAGCCTTTTGAAATACTGCGACACCGTTCATATTTTCAGTACAATCTATAGGAAGTAAGCAAGCCGTCCGCGTCGGCCCGTTTAATTATTTTGCTGTTGTTTATACAAGATTGAGATTGTGTTGTATTATGTGCTAATAGAAATAACTTTACTTGAGTTTTATTTTTTATAATTGGGTCAATATATTTTAATAATGTTTTAACTTTGAGTTTTCTATTCGACAGTCACAAATAGACTAAGTACTGATTTACTTGAGACTCTCTTTAATAGAAAATTATATGAAATAGATAAAATACAGTAAGTCAATACAGTAACTCAAATCCACAAGACATATTTATTATGTTAAAAAAATGGTTTTTACCTGGTTATATGAGTACGTTTACTGCAGATTTATTATGTTCATTTAGTGATTTATATACCTAGTTGACAAGAAAGTCAACTCTATATACTGATAGCCGAACCCAACATCGTTGGGAAAGACTAGATAGATGATGATGACGAGTTCCAAGTCACTAAAACCTAAAGCAAAATGGACTTAAAAAACAATTTAGCTAAAATGAGGTTGACTACCCGAGGTGCAATGGACGCAAGTAAAGTCACTAGAGCAGCTTTTTCTCTGCACTCGCAACACACATTGCTAGTTCCAACAAAATGTACAAAAACATGATTTAGTTGCAAACTTTACTAAACTAGCAGTTAAAACAAAAAGTCTGTTAAGCTTGGTGAATTTTGTGTTTAGTGTGATTGTGCATTTTGCGAATTCTTATCGAACAAAATGTGTACCTAACATAGTTTTAGTAATTAAGAGAAAATATTAAAATTTTATTTTTATTATTTATTACCCATTTGCATCGCCTAAGCAATTACTTTTTTTGTCTCCATAATGACCATAGATTTCATTATCACTAGTTCGGCCTAATATCATCTACTAATAAGTAGTTTTTATGTGTGTCGCGTAGATACGAAATAAACTTATTTACATTTTTCGCTATTTATCTCTCATCCAGCTGCCTAGCTGGTGTGATATACAGAAAGATACATTTATAAAACATGAAACGATACTTCCGAAAAATCACGTAAGTCAACTCAATAAAACAGTAGTTCCAAACATTTTCTTAACAAATACCATTGTAAAAGAGCACATTATTGGCGACATTAAGTCGATTGTTATGACCCCAGACGTAGCCTTTTCCTTGAACTTTAGCAATCGAAAACAATAACAAAGTGAAAAGATTGCAAAACATTCATTGAAAAGGAAAGTTCGGGAGCTGAACCGTCTGGGATAAAAAACAGGTGGAGGTTTAACTTTGGTCTACTGACTGGGATTTATAAATTCGTTTTTTCCTTTCATTAAATATTATTAAAAATATTTAAGTATGTTAAATTAAGAAAAAATGTTCAGAAACGCTGTGACTACATAATTGATAAATGACTACTTGGTGGTTAGAGCTTAGACTTTATAAAAATTAAAAGGATGTACAATGATCAAGTTTATTGTTCATCTAGAAATAAAATACACAATTGTTCACCTCTCTGCTCACCCCATCAGCATAAACAAGCAAGGTAATTAAGATCGAGTTATATGGTTATCTAACTTAATTAATATCAGCGTAAGTTTCCTACTAACCTGTAAACAATTGTTTAATTTAGGAAATACTCTCCTAAATTAATTACACACCCGTCTAGTCTAAGTGTTCTAATTAGCAGAAACGCTTTCATGTTTCGCAAAATTTAACGCAAAAAAACGAGTTGTAATAAAACTTTTCACGCAAAACTCCTTGTGATTTCAAAACAAGAAGCACTTTGTAACGGTTGAGCGTCTTGCGCCTTATCGCACAAAACGTAGAATATTATAAAACGTCGCAATAAAGTAAATAAAGAGACAAATGTACATGCTCAACAGGATAACATTCAATATCAGAGCTTATGTCTAAGACTTAGGGTTGAGTATTGTTTGTTAGAATAACACATAACGCAGAAGCGGCGCTTGTGAGAAATATTATGAAAACAAATTCGCGTTGAGCACGTTCAGTGTGCAAGTAATAAATAAAAGAGCAAAAGTAGCTGCGAACTAGACAGGAAGTACCGCACAATGGTATTGTTTGAAATTGTATTAGCCATTTCGCTTCAGGCCGCATATAATAACTAGATTATCCAATTATCTCTGAACTAATTTACGAGTCATATGATTAGATAAAAGTGGGGTTAATCCATTAGGTTAGACATTGAACGTCTTGGATAAATTTGGTTGCTTAAGTTTAGCATAATTTATGCGATCAGTGCCGTGAATAATCGCTTTGAATATGATTTACGTAGTTTGCTACTACTTATCGTATACGTAAGTTTGGTTCACTTTCATACGCAAGTATTGTCTAGAGGATATTACTGCTCTATGTTGTCTTATATCATAAAGTCAGATAAAGAACTTGTCTTTAGAATAAAATGTACAAAGTAGGTACGAATTGTTTTAATATATCATGCAATTTTGTATAATCAAGGACACATCAATGATTGTATATTATCACATCGAAAAGACGTATACTACCAAAACACATGCAAAGTACTTACATTAACTGTAAATCAAAGCCCATTTGGCTACATTTACAAATATAAATTTACTTGAAAAATTGGAGTGTTCTCAAAATCTGCATTGAGTACAAGACGTTGTTATAAAAGAGAGCAATCACAATGGGCCGACTTCCAATTCAAATACATAACGCGTACGAAGTCGTTACGTTAAACGTAAACGAGACAGAAACGAAAAAATATGTTAAACAAGCAATTCGCGCGAAATCGGGAGAGCTGACGACGGAGCGACTTATTCTGGTGGCGCTCGATATCTCGAGGTCTGCGTTAAGTATTTCAGTAAGGTTTGTTCCTTGTCAAGGTAAATTATTAAGTGGTTTCTAGTTATTGAGCTCTTTCGAATTTACTTTAAATATTTTTTTAGAAGAAGTATTTAATTTGGACAAGTAGGTTTTATTTTTTTAAATTAAAGTTTGCTCAAACACCAACACAGTAAGTGCATAAATCTAATAATATATACATCTAATAATTGATTGTATAAAAAAAAAATCTAAGATCTCAAAGAACAAAACTTTTCTATTCCTAATAATTCATCAATAATTTTCAATAGTTAAACTATACTACTATACTGAAACTGAAAAACGTCTTTCTATTTATTTATTTTCTCAATTTATCTCTCACTTGGAGAATCGACCCCCCAACATCATAACACGTACGCTTGATATCGTCTACATGTTTTTGCGAATTTCTGAACGTCAAAGGTGATAGGGGAGGATCACGAGACATTGTTTCGAGTCGTCAAACATTCTACGATCACCTTTATTGAGTATAACAAAAATTTGTTTTATCTAGTCACGTATTAGTTCGATACGTATAAGTTACAGTAAAATATTTGAAAGATGCGACGGGTTTTATTGCATCGGACTGTAACAGAAAATTGTTTTGTTATTTTTTGTTAGATTCTGTTTTGTCTTCGACGCTTTTTGACGGTCCATACTTGTAGTCTATACCTACAGTTTCAAACTAAAAACTAAAATATAAAACTTCTTCGATTCAAATTCGATTACTCTTTTTGCTTGCCGTGATAGCATATGTGTATGACGTTCTGGTCCTCAAACTGGTCACCCTATTTCCATTAATTGTGTCATGGGTTTGTGGGTATATACATACTTACGTACGTACCTAACTTACGATCTATGTTTTCCATTTAACGTTATTTATACTGGCTAACCTAAAGCCGGTTATCCATATGAAGCTTCAAAGCTATTCAGCTTTTAGAAAGTTTAGTATACTATTTTTTATAATATTATAACGTTGTGTGTTTCTTATGTCCCAATGTCTATGAAAAAGGCAACTACAATAGTAATTAATTTTGTACAATATAATTCCATAATGATATGGTTACTGAACTGGCCAATAATAAATTTTATTACGCGAACACTGTCCCAAGAATAATAAATATTATGTATATATTTGTGATCGTTCATAACGCACTTCTTTTCAGTGGCTATTTATATATTTTGTTTTCAAACAGTTTACAAATCCTAGCTTTCGCATAGCTATCACTGGACGCACAGCCCAACGGTCGTCCAAAAAAACCTCTCCCGTCATTTGCAACAGGAGGGTTCTGCATCGGGTAGACAGCTGTCTTGCTGCCGGATGATGACCCGAGGCTCCTAATTAATAGTTGTTGCGAGTGACGTCACGGACCGCGTCCTATAATGTGGGTTAGTATCGGCAGGTGGGATAGACAGTAGTGTATAAAGTGATGTGTTTTGGTAATTATTTTCTGCTAATGACGCTGAAGTTAAACTAACTTAAAAAGAATATTCTTGAAATAATTGTTGCTTAGGATAAAAGTTATAATGACAAAAAGTAATACTGTTTTTACAGTATGTCCATACAAAAATGTACAACACATAACCTGCTCTTTGAAAAATATAAAAAAAAACACTGAATTATTGCTTAATAAAGTTGAGAAAATTGATTTGAAAATTATTTTATTTTAGTTTAATCTAACTTCCTTCTACCAATCCATTTTCAATTCCCACAGTATATAAACCTCTATCCAATAAAAATCCTTTTAGCAGCTCATATACTTAACTGAACATCATTATCCACTCCATAAATTATATAGATGTGTACATTGATAGATGTACCCCATGGGCAATGATCGTTGGCTATAAAATCTATAAGAGCACTCTCCGTAATATCGGGTAGTGCAACGCGTGCGATAAATGAGTCTTGTTCCCACAAAACGACTTTCAGTAACGATCTGTTTGCCTGGTACGCGTATCTGTTCCAAGTAGCTGTTCCAAGTATTATTTAGGTGGTTCTTGAATGAAATGTCTTGATTTGTTGGGGGATTTTAGTTCATTAATCCGTTTTATCGTATTTGATTGATACCGATATATTTAATTGTATTTGTAGACGGATTTTAGAATCTACTCTATTTAGTTAGTTGGGTATCAGTAAATATGTGGTAGGTTGTAATATTTTATAGCAGAATAGATTTTTTCAAAGAGAAAAGAAGATCAATGAACTATCAGCACTTGTCTATACATTATTGTTACGAAAGTAAGATCGATTGAGTGTCCAAATCTTTATTCCACTACAAATTCGTACCAAGTATTGTAAAGAATATTATATGTCTACAATAGTAAGTCCGAAAATAATCTCTAAATATAGCTAAATTGCTTTCTAAATTTAACTAAAATATTAAACTCATATTTGAAAATAGCGTGATTTCGTAACAACTACGTAGTGTAATTGGAATCAGATGACGTCACGTGATAAGGGATCAGTGTCGGCTCACAAATTAGAAGGGACCGCTTGTCGCTCACACCTGGTGCCTTGCATTTGTAAATATTAAACAACGCATCTATTGTTATGTAGTGAAGAACGAAGCTCCTTGTGTCTACTGCGCGCCTAGTACTTTGATAACGGCTTCAGTAAAATTGATAAATAAGAAAACAAAAACCGTGGGTGACCTTAAGCAGTTACAGATTGATACGTAGGTAGATACTAAAACTTCAATCTTAATTTTCCAATCCGACAGTGTGCAACTATTGATGGGTCATTGCCATTCCTTCTAGGGATGACCTCTTTGACCAGTGTGGGAAAGCACAGGAAAATTGTTTACTTAAAAAAAATAACAAATACCGTTTTTTATTTTGTAAATAAATCTACTATTTTCGAGAAAAATATGACTTTTATAAAAGGTTATTAACATATAAAATCTTTTGCTTATCAAATATTTTCTGCAGCATAACAATGCTTAATTATGAAATCTACTCCTGGCCGGTAGTTCTACTTACCCCTATCCCCTGGGAAAAAAGCGTGATGCTATGTTCGTTTAATTATTCTATTAGGCATGAATAACTTATGACCAGAAAACTAAGTTGTACTACATCGTCCGGCTTTGTCCCTCTTTATAAAACTTTTCATGTATTGATCAATTGAATATAAGGTTCACATAGCTAAATTAAGTAAAACTGACAGGATGGTTTTTGGAATAAGAACCTACATAACAAAAAATAATAATGAGTAATGTTCAAGATAGGCAGTAGATAACAAAATGAAGTATTATTTGGTTCTAAATCAAGTATTTGAAACAATAGGAATAACAACATAATATTGTGTAAACAACGTATCAAATTAGGCAATATTAGTAATAGGGTCATACATCACAATATTAAATTACACTTAAAATAACGAATTAAATTAAAACTAATTCGTAAAACTAATAAATTCACAAGAACGACACCAAACATTAATTGAAAACAAGTCGGTGTTAACCCTTGTATCGTACACGCGGTGTCTAACCCGTTTCCGTAATGTCCCATTAGGTCCCAGCTCGGTGCAGGTGACAACCCCACTCGCACGCATATTTGCTAAGTTTGTTCGAAAAAGTGGGCCGAAACGGACCAAACTAAGGGTTGATTGCACCGTATGTAAAGGGTTAACGATTTGGTAGCTACTTGTTTTCTTAATTTAGTATAATTGATTGAAGCAATTATGTTTATTATTGTTTTTATTGTGCATTTCATATAACATTATAAATTAACTGAAGTTTTCTTACGAACTCTTTGCAATGATGTTTAGTTTCTATATATAATTTTTGTGCAGGTGATGTATTGTGAATTCATTGTATGCTGTATTTTGAATAAATGTTATTTAATGTATTTATGAATTATATATAGGAATATATAACGCCAGTATATAAATCGTTCCTAACTATTAGTGCCCAATGATCCTAATTGTTTTTCTTTAGTAAATGAAACATCCGTTTGTTCAAATTTTATGTTATAGTTCCATCATGCAACGCACATTAAATACCATGCAAGTTTTATTAATATATAGCCTTCGCCTAGTCTAGTCATCGCCACAATTTCAAGCAGATTGATAGCTCCAATAATGTTAAACATTATTACATGTACTTCAAAAGTACTACACGTAACATAGTATATAAAAGCTAGACGTGTAACTCAAAGGGTGATACAAAGTCGGCAGAGTTTACTTAAACGACATGTAATTAGTTAATTGGAGAGACCTCATCGCTCCGTGATTGGTTTCAAACTAATACGAATTTCAAACTATCTCCTCTCATCTAGGAGTATGTTGAAATACTTGAATATATTAGGTATCTAATAGTTAGGTAGTAGGTTATTCTTAGAAGGGTGTATTGTCTAGTGTACAGGTTAAACTTGTGAGAAGATAAATTCGTGTTTATATGATTTTTATATTTTACATACATGCGTACGTCATATAATCACGCCTCTCTCCCTTGTAGGGGTAGGCAGAGACCACTTTCTTCCACTTGCTACAATCCCTATACACTTGCTTCCACTTCATTATTCTCTTCATACATGCTGTTCGGTGTGTGGTACTCTTGACCTAGCCTTTTTACATTCACACTTGGGGGGTTTATAGTTATAAAGTCAAATGAAGTCACGCAGTATTTTATGAAGCGGTATTTAAAGCAAGTCTTCCAAAGTCTAAATTAACTTGCCATAAACTTAATAAAATTCAAAAAGGATTTTTTACATATAACACTTTTCACTCACCCATGAAAGAGCAACACCGGTGCACAAAGTTGCAGCGCGATTTAAAATTAAGGATAATGAAAATGCTATCGCTTCGCCTCTCCTTAACTCTGCTTGCAATTCACCTTGAAGATGCAAGTAGCTGTTTTTACACAGGAAGTACCTTTTTTTATCTATTTTTTTTTGTATTTCGCCTACTCATAAGCTACATCCATTGTTTTTATTCGCCTGCAATCTGCTTATCGGTTTGTTTTAGGTTTGTGTTTTTTTAGCAGGAAAACTCCTTTATATTAGATTATGTTGGAATTCTCCTATCCAATATTAAATTTGATTTTTAAACTTCATAATTATGTATAAATCAAGAGAAATATAAAAGTTGAGCTCTCAGTGATCCCACAGTCAAACCATTACTACGATATTGTGGGTCTTTGTTTACAAGTTATCTTTGCAACATGTAAAATAATCGGCGCATACAGTTCATCAAGGAGATTCTCATCCCCGTGTATTCATATACCCAATATAAATATTTATAAGTCTTTACAAAACATATCGATAAACGCTATCAATTGTACTTCACTAATTATCACCATGTCACCTACCATTTACTAAGCTATTCTCTCTACTATCCAAAATTAATCATCACAAAAATGTCCTCGCTGGTCAGCGTGACACAAACATCTGCGCATCGACAAGACACAGCTCTATTATTAGATAGAAATGATAAATTGTCATGAAGAGACTACAAACTTAATGCTTATTTGTTTTAAACATTAATCACATTTGAGTAAATTAATGGGAGTGCAGATACGCCTACAAAGCTGTTTGTTGATATTTGAAGTGTGTGAGGTAATCTCTAAATAGAAGTAGTAGTTATTTTATGTCCTATACAATTAGAAGTGGCTTTCAGGATATATTATTAGTACGCGTTCAAAGCGAGCAATTAAACAGTAATAAATTAAAAGTATATTATTATATCTACAATACAATGCTTTACCAATATATTGAAAATGTATACAGGCTAATACTGGTATGTTAATTAGTAAAACTGGCACTAGTTATGCTAAAACGTAGCTAATACTAGGATATCGAAAAATTAACAGTAATTGAAGAACATTTTTTGTCAATGTATGTGTAATGTACAATTGTACACTCAATTTCTATTACACAAATATAAATTTCTATGCTTACCAATTTATATTAAAGCATCAAAATTGCTACTAAAACACTTACACGTTTCAATAACTCCTCTAAAATATTCCACATTAATGATTCTGATTCAGATTACTTAGAGTTAGTCAAAGTTATTATTGAGATATTCATCGTATGTGAAGCAGAAGAAATAATTTCGGTAACCAACTTTTGTACCTATCTAATAAATATAATTGAATGTTATTTATTCACCGATCTTGAACTCTAACCTTCGTCTTTGTGAGCCAATAACGTTATCTATAAAGGTACGGTCAGACAATCGTGTGAATACATTCAGCGAATTTAAAAAGGATTTTATTGAAAAACTGTGAATTGAATTTTGAGATGAATAGACAGTAAATAAAGCTAGTATTTTTATTTTTTTATTAAGTTAGTGTAGTAATATTGCTGACTACGCTGTCGGTACTTTATTTATAGTTTATTTGTTCACATAACTTATTCTGTTAAGTAAATATGCCTATTTGGGAAAGATTGGTATAACGTTTAATTATGTACTAATTTAATTAAACCTTAATAACTAAAATTTAATAACGAAGACAAGACGTTTATTGGGTACCTATGCCTTTATCGTCTTAATTTTAAATGAATAGTTTTATGAACTTGAGTGACTTTTATCTCCCACCTATAACGCAGTAGGTATCCAACAGATAAATTCACTATTAACCACATAGATATAGCAGACTAATTCAATAACCCAAAGCAAATCGGAAAAAATCGTTCGCGTTCAAATTGCTAACGTTCGCCCAAAAAAGTGTGCGCCAAATGCTGCACGTCACATCAGTCAAACGGCGCCCATAAAACGGTAGCTAGCTATATTTGCTACTGCCAGAGAAAAGGGCATATCCTTGAAAAATATAAAACTTAAAATTCGTATGTTTTGTTTTCCATCTCAATAGTTAATTTTGTAAAAAAGTGATTACTTCTTTCCAAAATAAACATTAAAGTAGAGGCGATTCGTGTAATATTCACAATATTTCCATGTGCTTTTTAATAAAACTTTTTGGAGCTAATTTGAAGCTGAATTATTTTGCCTACTAGATTTAAGTACTGCTAAGATTTTTGTTAATGCGTTACCATAATTATACTGTTTAAATTGGCTTAGACAAGAATCTGTGAACTTAGAGATGGACAAGACTTTATAAAAAAATAAGATCCTATCTTTTAAAAAGAATCAATGTCAACGTATAGTTTCTTTTTCATGTGCCTTACAATACACAATAAATATATGAAAAATAAAAAAATATAACTTGTGCCGTTACATTTTTCGGTACGCGATACATGCAATCGTTAAAGCAAACGTATTACTCGACGGAAATCTATAGTTTATGTCGATATCGGACGAGAATACTGCTTGCACCGTGTGTATTGAATTAAAAGGTTTATTTAATAAACTTAATAGAAAAATAACGACATGCTCGCAATTTCGATAGATTTTTCTTATTCTTAAATTCCGTATAGTAAGTTCTAGGTAAGTGATACCTCTACAATATTTTAGACTGAAAGTGGTACTTTGAAAGAATGATTAACATTTAAGTGACTTAATTTTTAATTTAAATTCTAATCTGTTTCACTTACGCGTTGAGGCCTAAGAAGAGTTCCTAAGATTTCTTAGTTCATCTTCCTAATCAACATTAAAAAAATATTTTTAATAACTAGAAAGACACTATAATATTACCACATAATATATCCGACATCGCAAGCAGATAGCGAGTTCCCAACCGTTATCCTGATATTAAGGGTATCGGAATGACCGGCCTCGTTAGAACAGTCGCATTATAACCGGCTCGGACGGTCATTACCAGTTGAGGGTTAAGGCTTCTTATGTATCGAAGTTAGGACTTTGGTGGTCCTTTCAAATGTAGATACTGTTCGGTATTGTATCAGATATGAAAATTATACCCGTATATGATAAGAGTAATATGAATACTATTACACAAAATCAATTTAGTATTAGATGCTAAACTGAATATTTTTTGTATATAGAAACAAGCTAATTTATGTATTGTAAAACATAACAATTAAAATTTGTATGTTTGTTCTTCAATCTCAGTAAATTAATAAATGTATAAAAATACACTTATTTTGATAAAACAGCTGTAATTAATCTAAGAATAACTACTAAAGTCTTTGAACTACAACTAAAATATAATTAACTGAAGAATATTTCTTACACAAACTTCACACACGTTTATCTATCTATTGATTAGAATAGTTCGAAAGTAATTATTTGGTCAAAAGATAATTAAGCCCATTCACATATCTGCTAAAATAACGTGATTACAACGTACGAGATAGGGAGGGTCAAAAAGAATGGAGGATTAAAAGCTATTGGCTGTCTGCACATCCAATTTTCTTTGTTGACGTCCCCACGGACGCGAAGATTATCTTAACAAAGCAAGGCTCTGGCGCCAAGTTCAGCCTGAAACAATGTTATCCAACATCTAACAAAGAAAACAATTACAACTTTTTTTACAGATAATTTATCACATTACTTTTGTGTCTAAAATACTATGTGTTGTTACGGTTTGTGGAGAAACATCGCGCCTTTCTTTTGTTATTTTATTTTTTGTTCGCGCCATTTTCTTTTTATAAATAATGTACGCTCAACGTTTTTATTTAATCCTATTTTGTATTTTTACACAGGTAAGGATTCAGTTACACTTTTATCCGAAATTGTATTGCCAAATCAATGTCAATTATTGTGAAAACATACTAGAGTGTTCGTTTTTCACTTTTAAGTTTTAAATATTTCTAATAACATATGAAACTGTTAGACAACTCAAAAAAATTAAAGTATATTACTGGACGATTTAAAAACCTAAAATATGTGTGCAGTATTATATAGCGGTTTATCATTGATGATTTTATATTTCAAGTATAATAAACAAGGTAAACATATTTTACTGTAAAAGTTTAATGTTGAACATGGAAAACAGCCACATGTAAGCAGAACCAAAGCAACTTAAGCCTAACTAAAAGATAACAGAAAATAATATAGGTTTTTAATTTGCTAATCCCACATTCCAGCTTTACCATAATCGTCGAGAAATTTCACACGCAAGTTAAATCGTAAAACGTTTAGAACGCCTGAAGTCATTAAACGCTTTACCGATGATTATTAAAGTTTAATCGTAAAGGTTTAATATTTATTAATTGATTACACATAAATGTAAAAATCTGACTGCAAAGTAAGAAATTAAGAATCAATGACTTGTAAAAGGTACATTCGAAAAAAAACCAGATACCTGAACCGATTTGGTACGTAAATAGAAATAAAACCTAATTGTAGTAAAGATACACTATTCTATTACATTCCTACGTATTAAATTTAGATGCAAAACTGACTTTTGACCTTTAACAACAATCAAATTAAATAACGACTGGAATTCTGTACTCGGATCAATTCACTCCAATACCAAAATTAACATCAACCTGTGAATGTTCCCAAATAATTAATTGAACCTATACACATACACTGTGGT
Source organism: Autographa gamma (assembly GCA_905146925.1). Lineage (NCBI taxonomy): Eukaryota > Metazoa > Arthropoda > Insecta > Lepidoptera > Noctuidae > Autographa > Autographa gamma. The sequence goes on from LR989850.1 coordinate 5,199,353, forward strand.
GGGCTGAGAGTATACATTAGCAATCATAGAGGGCGCGTGTCGCTAAAAACCTGTACCGTAACTGTACCCAATAAGCACGTAATATTTTATTTTGCTGCAAGTTCTAGCTCGCTGTTACTACTACTAAATGTCAATGGTTCTAATATTATAAGGGTAGTTACATGGATTCATCTATGTAGTATTCAAAATCAAAATCAAAATCAAAATGTTTTTATTTCTTATAAACCAAAAAAAAGGGGGCTCAAGAAACGTTACGTTAACTCTACTGATTATAGTTGTTCGGTTCCAAAGTGTCTTTCCTATGAAGAAGAGCCGGCAAGAAACTCCATAGGTTACTCTTTTAAAAACAAAATTATACAATTATTTTTACATTATTGGTTAAATATATGCGTCAACACCGCAATAAAACTACGATAATAAAATAAAGAAAAAAAAAATAAGAAAATAAAAATAAAAAAATAATTTAAAGCAATCAATCCGCATATTAATAAAACTGCTTACTTTTTTTGACACTAATATGACGGCGACGATTGTTCATACTGTTCACAATTCACACTCATTTAGTCGCACTCTATAGCTTGCTATTCATACTCTAAGTAAGTACTATGTACCTGATGCTTATTCGGGAATGTATTGTCCTGTCGCTGAAGAAATTCCGACGGTTAAGTAACAAATAGTTAAGCTGTAATTGAATGGATGTGCCAAACTGGCATTACATTAGAGGGTAATAACTGTCGCTTTGGGATCGTGAGTGCACGCCTTATCTCTTGTCGGCTTCGAATTGATGCGTTTAATAACGGGAACGTTTCCTAAATGGATCCCTGAGAACTGGATGGGACATTGCGACGTGTGATCGATATTTTAGTGCGATGCTGCAGAAAGTTTTATTGTCCACATTAATTTTGTGACGTGATGCTCTATTTTCAGTTTGTGGGGAACCGATTAGAACTTGCTGAGGGATCCTTTTATAGCAGTGTCATGTATCAAGCTCTGAGCTTAAAACTAATGATTTAAAAGGTTTTTTGCTGCTGAGACATACATATTTTACAAAACGATGTCGAAAAACTCAAAACGTAGAAATTACGTTTCATATATTTTTATATTGTAACACTAAGCTTTTAACTCAAAAATACCGAACCAGTCATATAACAATAGAGAAAATATTTTTCAGTACTATTAGCAATTTTTAAAAAGATCCTTTTATTTACTTTAAATTACATTTTCAATTTGCCATCCCTATCCAAATAGCCGTATTCTGTAAGATTCTACATCAATATCCCACAGGCAGTAGCGAACTCTATTAGAATGCCTGCGGGGACGTAACAGTCTTCGAGCGATTCTTTAATGTCTCCTACAATCGTTCCCGATCTAATATGAAAAATCAAAGTTATTACCTCTGGTATAGCCTGTCCGATTTCGGCGGAATCGGCGAAATTTTCGTTGATGGTGATACGCTTGGAAGTTTTTTTAGAGTAATGTTCGGAGATTATGTTGAATCGATCATTGAGCTTGTTTGACGGGTAATTTATTGATGTGAGGAATGGACTAAATTACGAGTGTGTATTATTTAGTTTTTTATCAAATATGTAGACACATAAATAAATTCACCATAAATACTTCTACCGCTAAAATAAATTAAATAGATGTTGAATGGATTCTTAACCTCTAAATACGTAGATGGGGTAAAAAAAATCTTACGCAACTGTAAAATATTCCAGGCCAAAAGTTCGTTAATTGGAATTTAAAATGAAACACAATTATTATTTCGCGGAAATCGTAATGACTCAGTTACGTAACCCTTGCTTTTGTTCTTTAAGCTGAAAATTGACGTAAACTGCGTGACCTTAATAACAAGAAAATATTTTTACCCGTTCCGTTATTATTTTTAAGTTGCGTCACTGAATCCGTATAAAAATGTTTTCTTCTTGGGTGTACAACTAGGCATAAAATATTTTTTTCCACAAAACTAAAACATTCATTCAACATGAATTCAGTCAATTCATGTCAGTTGAATCACCCATGATGAAACAAAGAACTATAATACATATGTTTTGCAACTCAACTTTTAACACGAAACAATCTGTTTATCCCGATTTCTTTTTCCAGTCAAACCCACGTGCCTATATATGCTTGCTAGTCAGCAATTATTTTAAGATCAGCCTGAACCATAAAATAGAACGAGAAGTTTTCATTGATTTTAAAATTACCAAGGATACTGCAACGTAAAACTAACTTTCCCGTACAATATGGCCATAAAAACGAGCAGCTCACTTAGTTCGCAACTGTTATGCTCATCTTTACGACGCATTAAATCATTAAAAATCAAATTAAGAATTTTATTTTGAATTTAAAATGTTCTTTTATGTTGATCTGTAGCTGCGGATGGGTAAATAAATTAGCGTTATGTAGTGTTGTAGTTTTGTTTAAATTTATTTTATTGAAGTGAGCTGCCAGCTTGCAAATGCGGATATTTTCATGACTATTAAATAACCACATTAATGCAAATTGTTAGTTATGAATTTACCGAACTATCTTATAAAGACGCAGTTATGTCATATCAATCAAAGCTACAAAGGTGATAAACTTGATCCAATTTGAAAAAAGTGTCACCAACAAAACCCACTTAACTTCGATTTCTATTTACCCTAAAGCCAGTTGAGAAGAAACCCCTCAAAAACATGTAAATGTATCAACAGTAGGAAAATAGTCGTAAAAAACAAAAGGTCTCACAATGAGGCATTTCTCGGCGAGCGAACACTTAGCCAGTTGATATTTAGTGGTTCATTTCGATTCGACTTCCGAACCTTTGTTCGGCAGCTCTTTTTTCCTAAAGGATGTTCGGTGAATTGCAAATCTGTTCGGTTCAGTCAACTTCAAGGGAATGGCTTGCCCCGAGGCTGTGTAAATATTTAATGCATATTTCATGGAGACCCGACGTTTACTTTGTAAGAGATCGGATAAAACAACTTCTCGTGTAAAGCTAGTACTTAAGTGCTTCATTTGGCTGGAATTAGGCGATTGCCTTTATGGAGATTGGTGCTGTTTCTAGCTGTGAATGTTGGAATATAAATTTAGGTTTATTATTTCTTAATTTTATGCTTGAGTGACTTTAGCACTTGGAACTATTGTGAAGTATTATTCTTAGTAGTCGGCTTTCAACTATTCTTGCTATCAGATAGAAAATCTTTACGGTTCATGCATAAACATAAAGCATGATGATGATTACAATAAGGAGAAACATTGAGTAGAATTTTTGCAAATAACACTCACAACTCTTGCCTGAACCTCACTTATAGACTATAATTTTTAGAATCATCGGTAAAAAATGAAAAGCAAAGCTTGTTTATAGAAACACGAATATAAAAACTATCAAGAAACGGGAAAGCTCTACACGAACTCGATAGTCGAAAAAACGAATTATTTATTTCTAACCCTCAATAGGTATGACGGATGAAATGAAGCTGACCATTTTATTTTAGAGCTCCCGTTGGCGGCGGACGGTGCATTCTTAATAGACTGCAATCGCGGTATGCATAGTAAATTTACTGGCAATGAATTAAATTTTTCACATAGCCGAGCGATGATACCGGAGCCTCCCGAGGGCACTGTTTCCCTGGTACCAGCTAGCTTTCGATAGATGTGCTGTTGAATACTAATTTGACATTTAATCCCCTTATCCATAATGGAAAAACATTGACTTTTATTATTCTATTATAACCATGTTTATTGTCTAAAGAATACATTTGGGATATTTTTTCATTATTTTCATTTTGAAACATTAAAACAAATAGTGTAACGTCAATATTTTTTCAACTTAATTACTCGGGTTTTGAACTCGACGTAAACAAAGTTAACATAATAAGTGCCTATTTAGCCCAGCCGTGCATTAACGTGAAAAATTACTTGCGCTTCAGAGGAAAAAAATGCTCGTTTTAATCAACCCGTTAAAAAATCGCATTCTCGAAAATAATCGCGTAGCCCGTTACTGTGCGGAAAAGTTAACGAGTGTTATTTAAACCGGCCGGTCGGTTCGTTTCGTGGAAAAATTGTTCCGCTTTGAAAAATTTGCCCAAATGACGTAAAACTCATATGTGAGCGGACGGTTTGAGCGACGAATAACTACAGCGAACCCCTGGATGTATTAAACCCCTCCGTCAGTCTGGAAAGCTGGGTAATTGCAGGATATTATACCGGAATATGAATCCGCAGAATTTTGTTCGTCCACTTGCCTTGATAGGTGCCGCACTCGTAAGCGCTTTTATTGTACGCCATATGGCCCAGTGTCTAGACCCAAGTTTATGGGAAAATGGAAATTATATTATAAAACATTATACAAGAGGCAACTGTTACTCTTGATATAAATTAACTGCAGTGTTTATCTAAAACGTCCGCAGCATCCGTGGAACTGCGACGGGCAGCTTTATTATTTTCAATTTGTGTTGCAACGTTATAAAATATTAATAATTACTGCCCTCGTGATCCAATTTTTCTCAATTTCTCTTAAAACCCTAAGCTGTGGCTGAGTTATAGCTAAACATAACACTAAATCTAAATTTGGAGAGAAGTGTAGGATATAAATCTATGAGATGTTATGCGTGACCGGTACGCGGTGCCTTTATGTACAATTTATTGTAGGGGAAAAAGAATATCGATGCTTGGCTGGGCATCGCTCGACTGAAAACCAATCCTGTAGTCAGACTTAATACAATAAATATTTTCATTTGACAGTACAAAATTGCAGTTTGTAGCAATAACTAAATAACTTGTGTGACCCAATTCAATGGAAATATTTTTTAGTATGGACATATTACATTTTGTACGTGAATATAAAAGTGCAGAGGAAGTATAATATCAGTCGGTTGGAAATATGGAATGTTATAAACGCACATTATATTAATATTGGAGTTTACGAAGCCGTCAAGTAGACTTTAATATTTTATGGGCGGCGCCAAAATGACAGCTAACGCCTCAAGTATTCGCCCCTTACATTTTATATTTAACTTGTGGTTCAATCGAAGTTTCACTATACTTCATTCACATAACCTACAATTATAGGTATACCCGCCTACGATCAAACAACTGAAATTGACCGAGACAAATTGGATTCTGGGGGTCTACCATCAATCTTTAGACAGCGCTATCATTTAAGTCTGTGACAACTAGCTCATGATTTCTCAAATAACGTAAAATGTGTGCGATTTTGATATAACTTCTAGTACCTACCTACCCAGCTGTGCTCGAATAGATTACCGACACTTCTTTCAACCTTTCATGCGAATTTGAAAATCTGATTCTTCAGCAACGATATATAATTATTGTACGTAAAACTACAATAAATCTCTTCTACAGAATTAGTTCTAGCTAACTTTCTAGCCAACATCTTCATATTATCCTTTACAGTGTCATTACAGTGTTTCGCTAACGACGTACCCAACGCCTTCCGCCTGATAATGTTCTCAGCCTGCGGTCACCAATGTGATGACGCATTTAGATCTTGGGAACTAGATGCTAGGAATTACTAGTTAGGCTTAGGACGGTCATTTTGATAGTGTGATCTTCGTAATATGGACACGGTTCATTTGGAGTTCATAATAATGTGGAGCTTTATGACTGAAGATTATGTAATCAAGTTTATTTTATGTTTTAGATTAGCTACTATTTAAGTCAGTTCTTGGCACGATGTTTACTTAAATTAGCAAATCTTAAGGATAATATCTTCAAATTAGGTAAGTTAAGATGTCAAAATTATTAAGGCTATTTGGATGTGTATTATAAATATTTTAATGAACATGCAAATGAACACGCAATGACAATGTATACAATGAACTGGGGGCCGAGTCTGCTATTTACAATGGCTCCAATCGTCTGAGTGGGTGGTGTTAGTAACTCCATTTTAGGATAATTTGCATTCTACTAAACACCAAAACGTCAACATTGGAAGCCCCAATGGGCAATTTTGACGTTAAAATGATGTTTTACTACGAAATTATTAATTTCAATTTTAATTAGGTATATTATAATTACTTATTTTTTTATTATTTCTATGTTACTGTATGAAGCTAACTTAATTTTGTTATTTGTTATTTAATATCTGTTTTGTAGCATGTCTGTGTGTAGTATACTGTAAATGGTGTGCATACCTGTAAATGACGTATTTACACTGTACATAAATTATGGAAATAATGTCACAAATCGTAATTGTAAGTATGTCGTTGGTTTGCCTTATCAATAAATAAATAAATAAGTAATTATCCTAAAATGGACTTACTAACGTCTCCCACTCAGACGATTGGAGCCATTGTAAATAGCAGACTCGGCCCCCTGGATTTTATACGGTCCGTAACAGATTCTTCGTTCATATGTTTTATCTGTTCTCCATACTCAATTCGTTTATTGCATTCTTTTATCAACTATAACGTGTACACATTTTTATATTCCATATAACTGAATATCGCTAGATCAGTACCGCATGCGTAAATAAATACGTAAATTGTTCAGTTTTGTGCGACACGGCCCAATCTAATTATAGAACGCTCCAAATAAATCACTAACTAAAATTGAAATTGTTTGTCCAACAAATTTGATTCACTGTATGCTAGGATTATGGAATAAAATGAATATTGTAGCCATTACAGAATACCTTTTTTCCATGAGTTTGTATGTATTTTGTATGCTATTTATGTTTTATTATTACTGCGTAGTTTGACTTAACTTTTGAGTCACTTGTAATATTCAAACTGAAAAGATTTGATCATTATTTTACGTTAAAATCCACTCACAGGAAATTACTTACGTAGGTTTAAAACATTCTCTTGTTTTTAAGATTACGTATTAATAAAACATTTGTGTAAAACCGTCTATTATCCAGTTAATAACAGCAACATGTTAACTTTACTTAAAAAAACTTCTATAGCTCATAAGATAAACAAAGAATAAGCAAAAAAAACGCAAAATCGTCGCCAACTTATTTGCCTACGACTCTCAAACACAATTCCGATTTGGATAAAGAATAACATTTTCATATGTCAAGAACTTGCCTCCCTTTTGTGAAGAAAAACATGCGACATCAGGTGTGCAGGGAACAATCGTGTTTCATAATATAAAGTTTCGTTCATGTCTCGATGCGTTTTGTTGCATTCCATGAAAATTACTGGGTATATGAGGATATTTTGTGGTCTAATTGTAATACTTTTTCTTTAGAGAAAATGTAATTTAAGGTTTCACCTATCTTAAATTGAATAAATAGTAAAGATGTGTGTTAACAAAGATGTTAGCATTTAAAAAAAAGTAGTTTTCTACATTGACCTATCTCAAACCCAGGACCTCCAAACTCCTTAAAACTGAAAACAATCTGCCAGAAATCTGATAAACAAATAAATAGTCATCGTTTAATGAATTAATATTGGTAAAATAGGGATAATAAATTAGCATAGCAAAATTCATAGAATAATAACTTACCGTAAAAAAGGACAAATATTAGCCAACATAGTAACTAAGACAATTTCTCGTAAAGAAAATAAAAAAAAATAAGTATCCAAATATAAATACACAAAAATAAACCACAGAATCAAATCCGAGTAACTTTACCTGTTTTGATATATATTTGTTTGTTATATGAATAGTACAGTACCTACTATATTGTTCTGTTGTATCTGAAACAGAAGACATCAGGTGTGTTCCGAGAGCAATCGCGTTTCAGTAGAACAAACACTTTCCGACGAACTCTATAACATTATGTTAGATTAAACTAGTTTACCAAATAATCCTGGATGATTTGTTTTTTATAAGGAATACAATCCAGCCAGCTATTTAATTTATTATGTCGATCAGATGAAATCTAAGTAATTTAGTCTTTTTTATCTTATAACTTAGAGGCGAAGAGTCGCTCTATGTAAAATACGGTATTCAGCTGAATCCGGTAAGATTGGTAGCCGACCCCAACATAGTTGGGAAACGGCTCGGGAGATGATGATGATGAACTTAGAAGTGAAGACATCACTTAAATAAACACCGCATCATTAGGAAATAAGTTCTCCGTGAACGAGTTTAAAATTTTCGAAAGTCTGTGATCGTAAGAACTAAGATTAGGTTCCTTTAACTATCAAGTGAAGTCCATCTTTAGGCCAAAACATCAACATAACATATCATCACGCCTGTATCCCCGAAGGGTTAGGCAGAGGTGTACCAATGTACACCCACAGTTCGCCAATATGTTTAGGTCCATTTAATAGGGGGCGAGCCTATTGCCACTAACCGGGCACAAATCCAAACTCCTACCTGCTACTGAGAATTTCATAGAAAAACCCAATAACACCTTGTCGACTCGGGAATCGAACCCAAGACCCCTAGCGTAGCAGTCGCGCTAAGGCCAAAACAAAACCTTGAGTTAATATAAATGTTAATTACAAATAAACATCTAAATTATAAATTAGTAACAAATGGTGACAAGGCCGTCGTTATTTACTTTCTATTCCAAACTTGTTCGGATCGAATATATTAGTATTAGTATTTAATTTTGTGGTATTTACTTACTCTATTCCAATTCGCGTGAAATTGGTTTGTTTAAACTAATCCTGGACTAGTCTAGCATGATTAATCGTTGAAATTATTGTGATTAATAATTGTACATAGATTACTTTACTAATAATATTTATGTTTGTAGCTTAAACATTATAAATAATACTACTAAATCAAGACAGTGAAACTTTTAGTATTTTAAACTATAGCTCTACTCTTTAAAAAAAGTAGTTTATGAAAAAACTAAACATTGTAAATGTTAACCTGCACCTCATAAATAATACCTATATTAATATTTGAAGGTAGGAAAACCACTGTACTGTTTTGAAACAACCTAAAAAACTATTCCAGTCATGTGGTCCATTTCTAAAAAAAAATACTGCAGTTAACATTCTCATTGCATGCAACATTCGTACACACAACACATAAACATATCTTCAAAAATAAAAACTAAACAATCATATAATAAGTTTTTCGCATTTCTCGCTCCCAAGCTTCATAACTCAACCAGAAAATTCAGTCCCTAACTATAATATACTTTCCGTCTTGCGAGAGAACCAGAAGCTACTCACAACCGTGATGAATAACTCCCTAGGGCGTTGCGAATCGTATTTATACTCTGAAAAACTAGCTACAGGTCAACTCACCCGGGGTGAGCTTTTTCATCGATAAACCTTAGTAGTGGACTACGGTCTACGGCTATTTCTTTAAACATGAACCGAGGGGAGAGTGTGGAAAAATGATCCGCCATTAAAATAATAGAGTGCTTTTAGGTTTTATTTACATTAAAGCGCAGTGTTGCGCTTTATGCAGCGCTTTTTTGTTTGTTGCTTGACCATTAAGAATTTTATAGTGCAGTTTATTACGAGCGTTTTTTGTTAAAAGTAATTAGTTACATGGCACACTTGGTAGTTATTTGTTACTGGGTGGTTACTTAAACCGATAAGGTTTGTTTTTTAAATAAATTTTTCAATAGGTTATTATGTATTCATACATTTTAATCCATTTGAGTTGTAACTAAACTAAAGACTTATTTAAATTTGCTAATAAATTCATGAAACAAAACATAACATTTTGACAATTTAAGCTATTCAAATATCTTATTCATGGAATGAAAATGTAAATGATTATAAATGGCGAGCTCCATCAAAAAACAAAACAATTTACTTCATAATTATTTGATCGCAATTAAATTAGGCGCGAACGACATAATTCACCGGATTCTATGTTAATAAATAAATCATAAGCTGGCCTTTAAAACAATTTCATTAGAGCGGCTAGTCCCTTTGAAATATAAATGAAAGTCGCGGCAGTAAGAAAAGTAAATGTAACATTGGAATGGAGATTTCCTCATACTAAATTAATTGTGAAGACAAAGCCGAACCGAGGACAGGCGAAATGGACTCTTAACAGGAACAAATTAAACTTGCAATTTTCGTACAAATTAAGTTGACCTGAAATATTTGAACCCTTTTATTTCGTCTGTAGTTACGTCGTGAATGCTAATAATGTGAAGGGTGTCCGTTTGAATTTATAGAATAATTAAAGTTAATTTTCGAGACTAAATTATGCAAAGACATAATTTGTTTATTGTTATAGGCATTTTAGATGTTTGCTAATCGTTTCGTTGGCATTGTAAATGTTTATTTACTTATTAAGGTCTTTGTTTTATTTTGTTTATAGCAGCTTGATTATATTTACGAAATACTTAGCGTTAATAGGTACTTTTAATACCCTCATTTAAAATTTTAAAACTACATACTTTTAGAATAGTTTTTCTAACAGTGAAATAAAACTTCTTTAACGGATTTTAACACCTTTTATATTAACATTTTTGTTCGTTACGTTAAACCTAAGAAAGCAATACTTTCTCACAGTCTCGTGGAAAAACACAACAGTGTAGACCGCACATCGTTAAGAACTATTAGACAATTGGGTCTTCTCTTGTGCAACACATTACATCAATTGCCAACATACAACCATCGATCTAATGCATCGAACAAAGACCTCACTACTGAAAGGGGAACGTTGTATCTCGGGCCACAAAATGTTTGAACTGTTGTTGAAAACTTTTAGTAAAACGGATCAACTCAAAGCCTTTCTTCTACTGAACGGTTTCAAGACCATGTGTCTTTAAAACATTGAATAAATGGAGTTGTTCGATGGCTTTTGTGGGAATATGTTAGCGTTCGACTTATATTAAGGTTGGTAGCATATAAATAGATCTTAAGTTGGTACGGAATTACTTTATAGTTTTCTGAATTGTGTGAATTTGAAGTTTATGTTGTTAGAGATAGTAGTTTGAACTAATGCAGTATTCGGGTAGCTTTACTATTAAATTTATCTGTATAACCTACTTCAAAAAGAAGATAAAAAAAAGATTAATTCACACATTATTATTGACAAGAATTGCTTGTTGCCAACATTATCTTATTTCAATTGGCCAAGACAATGTGATGACGTTCTGTATGTCAGAGGCATTATTATGACCTGTATTATACCTGATAAATAAACGGATAAATAGTTAATAGGTACCTAAAAATAATGCATATTTCCATTTTGAAAAAAAACAGTCAATAAACACATGCATTCAATCAAACCCGTCACCAATTTCGAACAGTGATCTTAATGAAAGGACAAACATTGTAACTATCTGAAGCATCAGCCACAGCTAACTAACCGGCTGAGCTTAGTTGACTCTTTAGATAAATAGAAAACTCATTCCCTTCGACTGGACGGCGATCAGTCGACGGACGTGACCATGAATGTTATAGTGCTAGAAGGAGCAAAGAAAATCAGATTCTATTAAGGACACCTTATGGTAAGAGAAAATATTGTTAATGTTTTATTTTGCTTAAAACGAATTGAATGTTATATTGTTTGCCTCTTTTTTCTCAGTTTGTAACTTTAAGGTTACACCACCCATAATAAATAAACTTACCTAATTAAATTGAAGTAAAATAATTGAGAAAACTTTTTACACGTCATATCCGACTAAGTACTCAACTAAACTGTGGCTTTAATTTAAGTTAGTTTACAGCCCATTCACATCATAAAATTGAGAAATTTTATAAGTGGGTTTCCGGTCAATCAATAATATTTAACTCTTTCGAATTTATAAAATAATTATGTTTTCGTTTTGTACTAAACTGTGTGCATTTGTGGAGTGTGCCAATAAACGTTCTTTTGTTTCTTTCGTTTATTACTGTTCAGACTTCAATTAATTAAGTGTTAGTTTATAACAGCCCAAGTCCTTATTTTTTACTAAAAATTTATAGAACTTTCGTAAGTGCATCTTCCATGTACAGCCAATTCTCTGTTGCAGCGTTCACTGTCCAGCCATGAGAGTGTGAGCAGACTTGCAGCGGCCGCACGACCGCAGTCGGTCGCTTCTAATCAGCGCGTACGTCACATCGCCCGTTTAAATGTACTGCTTGTTTTTATACAAAGTTTAAAGGATTGCTATTAAAATCTTCATCGACATATACATGGATTTTAGTGCATACCGCTACATGCAGTCTTAGTCAGTGTTTTTAAGTTTACACAGACGACCACTGACCAATAAGTAATCACGTTATTAATATGGTAACGACTCGTAACTCGCAGGATTTGGCTAACCTGCCACGGAATTCAGAGAAATAATTTGTAGGTCCTCATAAGAAATAAGCAATACCTTATGTTCCTCGCCTTTATGACAAAAAAAGAAGAAAAAAATACATTTTTACCTTTCGTAATGGATTCTTACCGGTTATCTCCTATACATCGATTTAAGTGAGTCAATTCTCAGACTAAGGAAAGTTGGCTTACTAAGTTAATCGCAAGACTGACCAAAATGCGCTTGACACATTTCAAATATTCACTCAACGTTTACTTCTCGGAACTACCTCAAAATCGTAGTCTTTACATTGTAAAGAAACATTTTCTCATTAAACACGCTTGAGCAGGCTAAGGGCTATCCGAAGAAATTAACCGCCCAAGTGTTTAGGAGCAAGTCACACAAATGACACAAACATGTAGACGCTTTGAGGGACCAGAATTAGTCGGAACATTGAAATTCTAAAGTCTTACAATCGTCTAAGCATCTGTTTGGTGGCCGTAGTTGGATTTAATTTGCGTCTTTGATTATATTATGTACTTTCAACTTTGAAATCAACCTATCTTGATTGTATTGCAATGTAAGCATAAAATATTTTATTTAAAACAATTACTACGATACAAGAATGTATATATATTTTTAAATACTAATAATGTTTATTATTAATAATTTGATTTATTTCTTTTTATCATGATACCTTTCATTTCCGATGAGAGGATCCTTAAAAGCTAAGGGTTTTAGAGGATTTTAGTAATACCGGTATCGTCTGCGCCAGCGATTTCAGGTAAATATCAATGTGCTTTTTTTCATTTTATAATATTATGCTATTTGCTCAATTAAAAATACAATAACAAACCACTCAGAATAAAAGATTGTTTGCTTTTCAGGTCACAATCGCAGCGAAACGACAAACGAAAAAGTTTTTTGTTAATTAATTTCTCAACAGCAGTGATTAGTATTGTACGGGAAAATAGCGTCATAGCCTAATTGGTATGGATTTTTAACGACCAAATAGTAAAAATAGTATTCAAGAATAATAAGAAGTATATAATAAGTAAGACATTTCTGACGTCCTCTAAGTTAAATAAAAGAAAGGATATTTATTTTCATGTTACCTGATTACTTCCAAGTTATAAAGCCATTATAGAACAAGCATAAAAACCCGGTTACATTTCGCAGTCTACAAAACGAAGTGTGCTAAATACACTAACGTAGTTTTGGCACCGACCAACAAAACACTGAATAATAACAATGCTTCTGTAATTTACAACACAAACAAGTATAAATTCGAGTTTACGAACAATGTTTTTTCTTAATTAGCCACAGTACGTAGATTAATTTAGAAAGCGAGCTTAATGTGTGCAAGTTCGCTAGTCTAATTTGGTCGGGTTTAGAGCAAAGACGTGTTTCCATATAGAGAGTGAAGATTCCCGGGGAGTTATTTAACTAATTTTACATGCGGGGCAAGTTTTAACCCCACTACCATATGTTTGCGTTGCCGCCGTCGTGGGTACATCCAGGCGAGCGCGTCCCGGCATGGCGGCAGCGCGACTCGGCAAGACAAACTGGTACGTACGCCCTTCGGAATTAGCTCGGCAAATTCAAACACCCAACTCCTTTACTCGTACGACAACTAGCGACGATAGCTGTTGTCAGAATTTTGAAAGCCACCAAGTTAACGTACAGTCCTGATTACCCGCCGCAGTTTCAAACTGAATGTTGTGCATGAGGTTTTCTAAATACATTTGCACTGCAGCTTCCACTTAATACATTTAGTTTGTTACTGCATTACTGAAAGCTGAGTTACGCTAGAAAAAGAGGTTAAACACTACAACTTAGTTACATAATGTGCCATTTGGCGTGCACTTTAGCGAAATATAATAAAGACACGATTTATTGCTCGGCGAATCTCTACAAAAGTATACAGACAATGCAATAAATAATCCTAGAGTAATAAAATCCGAAATAAGAGAGAGCTCCGGCAAGAATAGTCGCAACAAGGAGCGTATTATTCAGTGTCACCGTCGGGCCGTGTCCTGTAATATATGTTTTAATAAAAGGGTTTCAATTCTCACCCGAACATACATCACGCGAAGATACCCGAAGTATCAATAATATCGAAAAAGATCTTCAATTTATTATTCATTGAAGTCGCTGGGCGGGGCGGGCCGCTCTATAAATCCAGGGATCGCCACTAAATCATCGTTTGCAGGCGGCGCCGCGGCGGAAGGACGTGTGCGGGCGCAATTTTTATCCATTTTTCATCGATGGAAACAAATGGATACATTGTCATTGTGTACATAATTATAGTTTCCATTTTCCCCGCCGCGAACATTACTAGGTGCTAAACAACTAGTGACCTATTTGTACTCGCGATATTTTTGTCTCCGTGCATTAAGAATGTACTGAGGCCTAAACAAAGACAGGTGGAACGGGCTGCTATACCCACTGAAAGAATCCATAAAAACTGTAATGGTACCCTCGTCACGTCCGGACATCTTATTTAGTCACGAGCAAAATCATTGTTTCCTTTTTCGTTGTGTTCGGGCAAAAACACGCCTTATTACCGCCAACGGCTAACAGATGAACTGCTCGGTACCATTGTCCCCGGACCTTGTGGGTGACGTTTCAACAGACGGAAAGAAAAAATTGTACTCCCTCGTCGAGAAACGACTATTTATTCATGTGTACACTATATTTATTTTGTTGTGTGTTAAGTAAAATAAAAGGAAGGAAAACTATAGGAGTTGCGTAACTCTTTTTAGTTTATTTTTCCTAAATAAACACGCAATCTTTTTCGGAAATCTGTGTGTCGATATATCATTAATGTTTAACTTTATTTAATAAGAAAACTAAGTTTTGTTCGAGACAAATACACAAGTTTCATTAATTAAGTGTATACTCCGAAGTCTACAGTTATTAATCGTTTAATTCTTGGAACTCGAAAATACTCCACTGAAATGAAAACACTATTGAAATATAAAGCAATTTAACAGAGATATTAATTAAGCAAAATATAATATGTATAAAACGTTTCTAATGATTATCGGGACTGCATATGACGTAATAGAGTGAAGAAGGAATAAGCAGAATTCATGATCTGAAACAAAAAAAAATGAGGATATTAAATAGATGTCTGTAGCTTAGCGATGGTCGGACGCTATTAAGAAGGTTGTGGGCGGTAGCATGCACCGAGCGGTCAACACTGCGTACGACCGATATCTATGGAGGCTTGACATGTGGTCGCGATCCTCAGCAGTAAGGGCCCGAGCAGAAGATAAGGTGGACTCGTCAGTGGATAACTGTTATTTAATAGATTCCTTATCATCGATTTAAACAAGCCAATTCTAGACTTCTGACAGTTGGTTTACTTGAATTCATTCAATTGATTTTTGTCCAAGAGATTTCTGATTTTCTGTACAGTAAGGAATCTCTAAAGTAATCATAAGCGTCTCTCAGTTTGGGGGTAAGTATAATTCTAAGAAATTACATATGTAGTAAAAACATTTTCCAAATTTCAGTATCAACTTAACACATAGTCACTGTTTTTGCCCATTTAAAAATAGTCATCTTTCCAGAAAAAAACTATCTACAATATTTTACTACTTTTTATTTTCTACTTACAGCAGTAAATGTTCCAAGTGATAGGAGGAACATCTTCCCCCCTGTAATAGTTATGGGTTTTTTTGCTCTTTCCACCAGCAGTCGCAAATTACTTTTGAATTTACGACATCTTGGCGTCCAGTCGCAACTGTACACTGAGAAAGAAATTTGTCGACTCTGAAAAAAGGGATTTAATCAATAGTTTGGCAAAATGGAAAAAGTTTCATAGCATATTTTAGAAAATATCAGCAGAAATATAAATGAATTAACAATCAGATTTATTACATGATATCTTACCTTTTCAATTATTTGGGATCCATACCAGCACGGAACCATTATTTGAAGAATCATAACAACCATATACAGAGAAAGAAATATGAAATATTGTGTTGGGGCTGGCTGAAAATAAACAAAATATGTATAAATAACTGGAAAACCCTCAAAATGTAATGAAAAATCAGAGGCACTTACCAAAGTAAAGCGAAATAGGCACACGCATATCTTACATGAACCAAGACTGAATTGAACAAAGATTGTCTCGTTGAAAGCCTGTTCAATTAACTTACAATACCTAAAACAATACACCATGAAGTTCTTTAGATAGCCACGAAAATTAAGCAAGCAGTGATGACAGACTATTGAAAACCCACTTACTTGCAAACCAAGTCATAATGTTTAATACATTTATTTATTTCCAAAACAGCTTTACGATCATTCATAGACTTATAAAGCCCTCGAACATCCCCACTTTTTTTGCAAACGCCAGTCACTTTTCGCAACTTCCCATCGAGAATATCTAGCTGGGCAATAGCTAGAAACATGACTCCCAAAAGAAAGGTGTCGCAATTAACATTGTAAAGCATATGAGACGTGATTCCCAAACTTTGGTACAAA
Source organism: Autographa gamma (assembly GCA_905146925.1). Taxonomy (NCBI): domain Eukaryota; kingdom Metazoa; phylum Arthropoda; class Insecta; order Lepidoptera; family Noctuidae; genus Autographa; species Autographa gamma. The sequence continues at coordinate 5,215,962 of LR989850.1, forward strand.
TACGCTGGATAGAGGAATATTTCCTTATATTGATCAGGGATAAAAGAATACCTGCAGACTGGAAACTCTAATTCAATCGGAAAAATCAGGTGCGTGACGAAAGGTATCCCCACGTTTGCTGTATTAGCTACTATGGATATACCAGCAGTTATTTTCCAGTACAGAAATGCGTTTTGCTTCGCCTTCTTGATTATTTTATCTTCATCAGGGGATACTGCTTGAAATGTTTCACTTTCCAAAATATCGAGCATCATCTTAAACTTGTCTAAATTGAAAACAAACGCTAGAACTTTTGATACTACTGTCAAATCATTAAAGTAAAATATCATTTCTTCAGCAAAGATCTCCAATTGAGGCGGCAAGAAATAAAAGTTCATTGTATACAATACTAAGAAAATAACAACAAATACTAGAAGAAATATTCTTGAGTAATAGACGTAACAGCGACTTGGATTGTCGCCAGGCCAAATAGCAAGAATATTGAGAAACGTCAAATGTACTTTCAAACAATCTATTTGATGAAACTCCATTATTCAATTTTTCTTTGTCGCTCAGTTCGTGACTAACGCGTGTTCAATGTGGACTGACGTTTTCAGCACATTTTCGTATGAACGCGAACTCCGGTCTTATATAGTTTGAGGACACGAAAAGTCGCCACTGGCCTGTAATTACATGCACCACATGAAGACCGAAGTGTAGTCTTAATTAATAAGGAAAGGTGTTTGAAATGCACCCTGCCTTCTACTCATGAAATTTCTAATTTACATTTCAGTGTAAAGTGAATTAACAGGCGTTTCAAAGACGTGTTGAAATATTTATGTTCGTGAGAAATATATGAAGGTTCTAATGAATGTAGGTTAATTGCTGGCACCTTAGTTTTTAAATGAGATGCAATTAGAAAAGTGAATTTCGTCGACGTAGGAAATAATTCAGGAAATCATTTTAGGCCATCATTAACAAGCGCTGCTAAGATTCTGGGATTTCCGAAATGTTAATTATAAATTTAAATTTGGCTTTTCGTACTCAGGTATCTACAAAATATATGCCGTTAGAGTTTGATTTGCTTAAATAACAGTGTAAAAAATGCTTTTAAATAATAAATCACAATTTCAAATAATATGTTTGAATGAAACTTAAAATTTTAATGAACAGTTAAACGATTCACCTATAACAGCTATATTTACACTTGCAAATTTTATGTTTATTTAAGAATCAAGTATTTTTAGGCTTTCATTAAACCTGTATCTATTTATATTACATTATAATTAAGTGCTCGTGCTATGAATTAATTGAGCTATATACATTATAAATGAAACATAGCGTTGTTTAATTAATTTAATCTTGAAAGGTTAATCAATCATACATCATTTGAATGTAGTATTAATTAAGAGATGTCAATCTAAATAAACAGTAAATTAAGTATTAGCTCTCAGAAAACGATAAAAGCTAGATTGTTAATTAAACATTTTGTGATTAAAACTAAAAGTATGTGATGAATTTTCGTAAAAGTAGTTACGTTACTCCTTTATTCTCTAGATTGCATATGTTGTAGAAGTGTGAAGAAAGAGTAGGCAGAATTCATGATCTGGAACCAAACAAAAATATAAACAATTTAACCTCGCCTTATGTATTATAGGTTTCATGGTAAACCTATAAAACATACTAGGTATTATAGGTTTACCATAGAAATGTTAATAAGTAATTCACGGAACAGAAAAGTGGTAAAACTTGATAAGGTTTTACTTTGATCGTTGTTAATCATTAACGATGTTTTAAATAACATCATAAAATCTTGAGAAACAAAATTAATTTGGGCTTATAAAGTTTGGCAGATTTTTTTATTTATGAACACTGTTTAAGCAACATTAGTATTGTATATTAAACAGACACATAAATGATTTCCGATCGAGCGTATTACCGCACTCAATCGCGACACGGCTGATGACAGAAATAGCTAGTAACTCGTAATTTTAATTAAAAATGGTTAATTGGGACAACATAAAATCAATTCTGACAAAAAAGTACCTAAGACATAGAAACTTACAGAGGTAAAAGTGGTAAGTGAGAGGCAGAACATCTTCCCTCCCGTTATAGAGAGCGGCTTGTTAGCTCTCTCCACAAAGAGACGCAAATTGCTTTTAAACTGACGCGACCTCGGAGTCCAGTCACAGTCGTACGTAGAGAATGCAAGGAGGTTGCTCTGCGAACGAAAATAGCTTTATTTAGTGTACACAGCGGGTAACAAGGACTAGGCACTCAATTTACACAAATATCTCTGTTATATGGATAAAAGAAGAAATAAACTTTTGCTATTATAAATAAGTTGCTATGTCCTTTACCTTAACCATAAGCTTGGTCCCAAACCAGCACGGAACCATTATTTGAAGCATCATTGCAGACATGTAAGTGATCAGAAATATGTAATACCGGACCTCTGCTGGCTGGAATCAGAAAATTTAAGAATAAATACAAATTACTAAAAAATAAATTGTTCAAATACAGAACACATACAACTAGGCATGAGAACGTGATGAGCTGTCAGAGTTTAAAAAACGATGCAATGTTTTCATAAATTAATGGAAATGTTTCTTAGGAAAATACATGATATGGGTGAATTTCCCAAATGCCTTATTTTTTTGTCTTCGTTGAAATTAGTATTTGAAAAAAGGAATATAGTTGTGAATTATTTTTTTTAGTATTCAATAGGTAGTTATTGTGTTGTGGCAAAAATATGATTTGCCTAGGACTATTACAAAGGTAGAAATAAAATACATAAACCTCTATTTTTTTGCAAATCGGTGCTGTCCCACTACTTTTTTTGCAAACAAAACAGCTTATACACTAATAAAAATAAATAAATTAGGCATATAACTTATTCTATTTCATAGAATATTAGTTTGTTAATTAATATATAGCATATTTTATTACATAATTAACGATTATTATTACTGAGAGGCACAAACGTACTTGTCCTGAAAAATATTCTCATATCGCTGGACAAAAGTAATTCAAACATAACTTTACATCGACGAATCGGACAGCATCCCCACCCCAATTGTATTTCCCTCGTTGGTGTGTGCTAGTGGGCAGTCAGGATAGAAGTGTGTTAAATCGCTGCATATGCCCACCAAAACTGTAAGAACGCCATTTCAGTGACTCCCGGACAATTATTTTATATAATCGGTGGCTGCATTTTTCTAGTGTAATGAGTTGCTTTTTTATTGTTATTTGGTTCTAACAGAGGTAGTCAGTGAATTAGCTTCATTTTCTGTTATTGAATTTATCCTAGATATTATGCTTTTTTTATAATTTTCTAAAAAGTGTGTATTTTCTCATGTCGCTGTTCTCATATCGCTGTAATCGGTGGTCTTTTTTACCACCGATGTGATAATTTACACCGAAATGATAAGAAAAAATCAATCGGTGGCATATATCTAATATCGGTGTATGGATTCATGATGAACACACAGTTTTGTCACATCGGTGGATAATTTTATCATCTCGGTGAGTCGTTCTATCATCTCGGTGAGTAGTTATATCATATCGGTAGATCCCGTGTCATTTCGTTAAGTACACAAAGAAACAATGGCACATACAAACATACATACAGACACATACATATATACCTACATACAAACATTCGAACATACATACATACAAGGTAAGTTTACCTACATAGACTGCCAAAATCATTACCACGATACTACTGGGTAGTAGAAGATGGATAAATAAATGTATCATTAAGGGAGGTCTGTATTCGGTAATACGTCCATAGGCTGAGATGATGATGGTGAGGTGGAGCAATTGAACGCATTAAAAGTCTCTACGGCAAAAAAAAAATAGTAAGTACGTAATAATAAATAACAAAATAATTAATAGCTAAAAAGAAAACATAATAGTAGCTTAATTTTGTTTAAGAATGCCAAAACTAAAAGATGAGGAGAAAAACAGGTGGAATAGGTTGCTGGAAAGAATAAGCAAAGCTTAAATCAAAAGTGATTCTGTGTTAAGAGAGGAGGCATTTAAGAGAACGTTTAGTTAGACTTACATATGAGATTTTTGTTTTTTTTTTTCATATTTCATTTAATAATGACAATGATAATAAAAATAATCATTATTTTTTTAATTTGAAGTACCTCTAGAAAACGTAAAAAATAGGTACATAATTTCGAAAATACATTTTTATTTTATATCTAAGAACTTAAGTTCTCTTTGGATGTGATCTACCCTAAGTTCAGATCTTCATTTCTAAGTCACCTTTAAGTACCTACTAACTATTTCCTTTTCGATGTTCAAAGGTGAATAGATTATCATATCGCTGGACATGTACATCATTTCGGTGGATACACTTATCATATCGGTGTACAAAAAAAAATAATCGGTGCCGGTTTTTCACATCGGTGGAAACCAAAATTCAAACTGAATTTTCTCCTCAGTCTTAAATGATACGTTGATGATATTAAATTTAGGGACATTTTGTATCCTAAAGATTACATAAAACCTGAAAAATCTACAAAAAAATAAAAATTGTAAAAGTTCACCGATATGATAAGAAAAATGGCATTTGTTGAAATTCACCCATATACATTATGACCTCAATGCTATGAGAACAGGGTCATGAGGTCAGCCCAAGATTCTCAAGAGTATAGAATGATAGTATCCTGTTTTCTTGACCTATTGCAATAAATCCGTTCCGATGCTTGAATTTCATGCTAGGATAATAAATATGATGTCGACTGTTTATAAAAGAAATAGTAGTGAATTAATAGAAATATAAATTGAAGATTTCATCATGTTTTCTGGGTGGCTCGAAAAGAAAATTTACCTAGAATGTAAGCTATTGTATATAAGTACCATGCACTGATAAATTTGTTTTGGTGGTCAAAGTGAATTATTGGAGACCCTATCATACTCTTCTGGACCGGTCGTCCGTTAGCATGACGACTTGATAAAAGTTTTTAGTCTAGTCTAGATAACCCTTATACAAGACCGTGGCACGAGAAAAAAGCAATCTATGGCAAGCGGTAGGATAACCTGTATGATTTAAATATAACAATCTACACATATATACTCTCTAACATCCAGAAAGAAGACAAGAGTTACAAAACTAGTTAAGTGGTTTGAAATAAAAAAATAATAAGAATACTTAATACTTAATAGATTTTTTTTCTTACCAATGTAAATCTGAAGAGGCAAACGCACATGATACAGGACGCCATGCTGAATTGGCAAAATAATGTAGTACTAAAAATCTCTTGAACTAATCCACAAGAGCTGAAATGATCACAATTTAAGTTATTATTCTCCGTATTTGGATTCTCCTTAAAACTCACTTAAAAAAACAAAAGTTGGTTAAGATAAATGATCACACTTTACGTTAAACTTAAAATATCCGTTAAACTTATTTTAATTATTATTTTTAGCCACTTTCGTCCCACTGCAGGGATTTATGATTTAGGATTAAGGGAATTTAGGGATACTCACTTGCTTACTTCATTGAAATGTTTAATACACTTGTTTAAATTTGTTACATGTATTCGACTTTTGTCAGCAGAACTTCTCAATATGTCGCTTTCAATCTCGATTTCTTCGTCATTCGTTACATTTCGCAGTTTTCCTTCGAGCACATCTAATTGCGCTATTATAAGAACCATTAACCCCAAAAAGAATGTGTCAATATTCACATTGCATAACATGTGCAAATGGATACCTACTGCCTGATAGATGTATAAAATGTAAATAAACTTGTGTCTTAATTCATCGGACAAAAATGAATAACTACAAACCGGAAGCAATAGTTCCCCTTTAACTACGAAATGCGCTATAAATGGAGTCACCACATGGAAGATATTTGATGTCCCAGAGATTCCTAAAACGAACTTATAATACGTCCTGTTAAATTTCTTAGCCTTTGCTACTATAGCGAGGCCTTCAGCATCGTCCGGCTGAAACATTTCACTTTCCAAAATTCCCAGCAGCTCAACTATTTTCTTCCGCATAAAAATAAAGGTCAAGACTTTAGAAAGCACAGCTAGTTCAGTAAAATAAAATATCATTTCGTCTGTAAAAAGATCCAACTGTCTCGGAAGGAAATAAAAGTTAATAGTTAGCAGGAAATCGTAAAGGATGATTACGATAGCAATGAATACTATTGAAAAGCATTTGTACGATCGGCCAGAATTGTTATCGGGCCAAATAGCAAGGTACTTCCAAAACCTCATGTTTATTTTAAAACAGTCTACTTGGTGCAATTCCATTACCCAAATGGTTGTATTTCGAGCGAATAAAATATGAGTGTGTTACTCTACGTCTGTTGTGCTGATCTGATAGGTGTGCAATTCCAAAGTAGCCGGGACTTACCGAATAGATAACGTTTCGAGTGCAGTGGAGTGTCGCCTTTGTTACGAGTTTATTTCTAAAACTATTTTTTTATGTTGCCTACTGAAATTGAGACTAAAGACCTACAGATTCGGCCGCATCAGATATTGAGTTAACAAATTCTGAGCTAACATTTTGGTATCTGTCTCAATCCCCGGAGTACATTTCACACCTTTTGCATAGATATACCCTCTCGGTAACATTCTGTATATAAGGTAAGCAAAAAAAAATTGTATATTGTTATGAATGTATTTATGTTCAGTGCTATAACACTTTAGTGAACAACTGTGCTAATTTTACTTTAAACTGCTTCTAAAGTTCCTAAAAGAGTTAGTTACCTGTCGGAGTAATATACATAAAATATCAGAAACTCCATAAATGTTGTTCTTCAAATGACCCCTGACACCCATTACCACTTTACTAGAATTCCTTACAAAAAATGCAATTCTTTTCTAATTAAAGAGAGATTTTTACTGTAACCACATATTAACTTAGTTCAAAGGGAATGTAAAACTATTAATTCCCAGTTGGTTTTCAAAGAAACAAAATGACAATACGAGTACTTACTCTATTTCAACAGAGCCCATTGTGAAAGGATGTGGGTTAATTGCGGGTTCCGTATTTTTTTAAATGAGACGCAATTAGCGAAGGTGACGTTCGCCCGCAAAACGGATCCGGAATTCCATTCTAATTAACAGTCGGGCGAAGTAAGACCAAAAAAATATATATTGGTCGCTATGCCCCTTTGTTGTCGTTTTTTTGCAACTCGACAGGTTATTGATTAAAAGATTTTGTGATGATAAAGTCTGTGATACCGCATCATGGGTTGAATACGGCTTTGTATTCTGTTATGAGGTTTCTGATAAAATCTTGTACCAAAAATTAATGATATAAGAAGATTTAATTTTTCTATAGATTTTACTACTTTTAAGGCTGTAGGTGTAAGGGAAAAAAATGACAGTAATAATTGATACGAATATGAGGCACTGCAATCAGTTTACACGTTTCCTTACTAATATAGCTCACTGTTCGAAAGAGAAAGAATTCAAAGTCTTGCTTGGTAACTTATTTTAGCCGTTGGTAGGTACCTATCAAAGCTGGAAGACGCGCTCTGGCGCCGCTGGATTATGCGTTATTTTATGAAAACGTGCGACTGGTGCCCAGCTGTATGTTTTCATAAAATCATGTTTTCATTTTTTTTCGGATTAGACATAATATTTTTAACGAGGTAAGATAGAAAACAAAACCTAGGAAGCTAACCATAACTTAGTAACATAAGGTAAGGTTTTTATACGCTGTGAACCTGATGAAAATATAAAAAAAATCTTCAAATTATCCAGCAACGTCTACAAAAATACATTAAGGAACTTCACTATACGTAAATCATTTTCCAATACGCGATTACAGATAAATGTTCGGAATAAGCAGTTCTAAAAGTCATATACATTTGTAAGTATTATATCAGGATTGAGCATAGACTTACATATATAACACTGCTGTAAACAGCTTGCCAATGGCGGAATTGGCCCCGGAAAATCTCCAAAGCAACCTATTTCCTATACTGATTTACGACCTAAATGTTAGTAGCGATGATAGTTCTGTATTTAATTTAGAGCAAGCAATAAAATTTAAATATATTTTGTATCTGTAATTTATTTTAAGGCATAAAATTAAATATAACATGCGGACATGGAGCAATGGCGCAGATCTGTTTTTATCTAACTGGTCAGTCGCGGCTAAAGAGACAGACAAGTGGAAAATGTGTGAGGAGACCTTTGTATCTATCCGTAATAACATCATCAAATGACAAAAATGATTCATAACAGTAATTGTATTTTCCCGAATAATATATAAACAAGAATATTTAACCTTTCCGTATATTTCCGTATTGTTCTTGATTTTCGTGTGCTCTCAAAATGTCATGGATGGCGTCGCCCGCAATCAATCGCCTCAGGCCACCCGCCTCGCATGTCAATATTTATTCATAAATTGAATACCGTACTTCGCAGTTCTCTTCAGTTTCTCCTGTTTGCCAACAATCATAGGAACACCGACGTGGGGAGTCACAAACTGTGTACAACTAGATCTTCAACTATGTGAATCTACCTCTTGGTCTATTTTCAGCGGTCTACAAATGTTTATTTATAAAAAATAAACAGCTTAGTGATGAATTTACATTTTATCATGTGCCTATCATTTAACACTACAAGTATAACACCCAAAAATCCGAATGAAACATTGGCAATTTGAAATAGGCACAAAATTAAACTTTATTGAGGTATAATTCTTAAAAGCGATAGTGTCCATTTCAGCACCCCGTTACAACCCTCAGGACAGGAACTTGTCTGGGCTGGCATCGATGCCAAGCCGTCGCCAAGTGAGGTAAGGTTAGGTACATTTTGAAAAGCGTCACTACCATAGCAAGTATACCATACTATTAAGATAATTATGACTTTTATAGAAAGCCTAATTTTACGACGAGCCTTTCAAATCATATAGGATTTTGTTTGACTTTAGTCTGCCATTGCGCACCGAAGGTAGGCAGTAATATGCAATAAACTACTAAATTGACCCGCTAGGGTCCCGAATATATTATAAGGTTAGTGTCTTCTAAGCAGTGTAGAGTAAAAATATTTAAGTAGAGATTTAAATAAAACTTCGTGGTATTTAAATTATTTATTCTTGATAAGTCGAAAGTATCTTTAATAAACAGATGATCATAAAAAAAACAGTGAATTAGGTATTACTACTTAGAAAATATAAAAGCTAGATTACTAACTAAAATTCTTTGAATATGGGATAAAAATAAATATACATTTTATGACATAATTATTTTTAAGTTTACTCTTTAGATTTCATGTTTTGCAGAAGTGCAAAGAAAGAGTAGGCAGAATTCATTATCTGAAACAAGAGAAAAAAATTTTTTAAGAGTCTACATATTATTAGTCTTTACAGTAGTTCCTCGTTCAACCTTTATACACATATTACTTACAGATGTGAAAGTGGTAAGTGAGAGGCAGAACATCTTCCCTCCCGTTATAGAGAGCGGCTTGTTAGCTCTCTCCACAAAGAGACGCAAATTGCTTTTAAACTGACGCGACCTCGGAGTCCAGTCACAGTTATACGTAGAAAATGCAAGGAGTTTGCTCTGCGAATAAAAAATATAAAAAAGATATACTACATATAGGACTAAAAAAATAAATTCGAAAAAAAAAACGAGTTTTAACTTTATTTTTCTGCAGGGCTATAAGTGGCCATTTATTATCTTACCCCAAAATGGTAAAACGCAACTTAAAAGTAAGGCTTTCTCAGAAAAGCACCAGATTTATTGACGCTTTGCTTTGTCCTTTACCTTGTCCATCAGTCTAGTCCCAAACCAGCACGGAACCATTATTTGAAGCACCATCGCAGACATGTAAGTAGCCAGAAATGTGTAATACCAAATTGCTGCTGGCTGGAAACAGTTTAATTTAAAAATAAAGTTATTTGCAATAACTAGTGTAAGAATAAAATTGTAGAATAAATTGTGATCAGAAGATAAACAATTATAAAAGATAATTGTTATTTACCAATGTGAATCTGAAGAGGCAAACGCATATGATACAGGAGGCCATGCTGAATTGACAAAATAATGAAGGACTAAAAACCTCTTCAACTAGACTGCAAAATCTGAAAGTATAACAGTTTTAATATGGTCAGATTAAAAGCACGAAGATTAGTTGAGACACTTTATATGTAGAAGCTACGACAAAACGAAAAAAAAAACATTACAATTCTAGTGTGGCTAATCCGCAGAGTAAGGATCAGAATATTTGCCTGTTTGTCAGTAATTTTAAATTGGAGAAACATAATAGTTACTTACTTGCTTACTTCATTAAAATGGATAATACATCTGTTCAAATTAGCTACAGGTATTCGGCTTTTGCCAGCAGACTTCCTCGATGTTTTACTTTTAATTTCGATATAGTTATTGACATCCGTTACTTTTCGCAGTTTTCTGTCAAGAACATCTAATTGCGCTATTATGAGAACCATCAACCCCAAAAAGAATGTATCCATATTTACATCGTACAGCATGGTAAAATGCATGCCAATGGCTTGATAGATGTACAAGAAGTAAATAAGCTTGTGCCTGAGTTCATCAGACAAAAATGAGTAGGTACAAACAGGAAGCAATAGTTCTCCTTTGAAAATGAAATGCGCTAAAAAGGGAATCACGACATGAACAAAATTAGATGTTCCAGAGATGCTGAAAAACATTGTATAATACATCTTGTTAAATTTCTTAGCCTTTGTAACTATAGCAAGGCCTTCAGCATCGTCCGGCTGAAACATTTTACTTTCTAAAATTCTTAAAATCTCGAATATTTTGTCGCGCAGAAAGATAAATGTCAGGACTTTAGAAACCATAGCTAGTTCAGTAAAATAAAATATTAATTCTTCTACGAAAACGTCCAACTTTCTGGGTAGAAAATAAAAGTTAATAGAGAAGAGGACATTGTAAAAAATTACAAAGAATCCAACGAATACTATTGAAAAGTATTTGTACATGCGGCCAGAATTGTTATCGGGCCAAACAGCAAGGTATTTCCAAAACCTCATGTTTATTTTGAAACAGTCTACTTGGTGCAATTCCATTATCCAAATTGTTGTTTTCCGAGCGAATAAAATAGACGTCCGTTGAATTGATCTGATAGATGTGTAATTCCAAAGTAGCCTGGACTTACCAAACAGATATCGTTTACAATGGAGTGGATGTTGAATGGAGGAGATATTGCACGTGGTTTTTTCTTAACTAGTTTTTTACAGCCAAATTGTAAAAAAAAGAATACGGCTATATTTTTTTAGAATTATTATTAATACTTAGATACTTTAAGATTGATTTTTTTTATAAGGTTTACTTTTAAAGGGAAGTAATATGTTTGTGTCGGAGGATATTTTTAAATTTTTTATTGAATTTTTAATTTTATAGGTTCATAATTATTATAATGTAGATTTTGTTATGTTGTAAATAATTCAGTGCGCTTTCATTTGAAACCCCACTCGAGTATATTTGCAGATATTCGTTTATTCTGTCCCACTTTTACCCCCACAACTTTGAAACGGCTTAACCGATTTTCATAAAACATGTCTAAGAACAGTCGCAGATAAGTTACGATTAAAATGAAAAAAAAAAACTAAATTGAAATCGATCCATCCGTTCGGGAGCTATGATACCACAGACAGGGAGACACACACACACACGCCCACACAACCACACACACAAATACATACATCAACCCTAAAACACCCCTTTTTTGCGTCGGGGGTTAAAAAAGGTTAAATAAACAAAAAAAAGTTAAATTTTCGTTTTATTCTACTTTTCGATTTAAATTTTTTGTATAAGTTCTTTAAATAATTAATAAAAAAGCCTGCGGTTAGACTAACTGTTAAGATCTGTACCTACCAAAAAAAAACATTAGAAACTCCATAACTTTTGGACTTCCGATTCCTATTACCACTTCTCTACAATTTTCTAGAAAAAATGCATTTCTTTTTAATTACAGAGAAATGCAAAATGCAACCCTACATTAACGTTTGTTCAAAGAAAACGTAAAACTATTAATTCCCAGTTTCCTTTCAAAGAAACAAAATTACCATACGAGTTCTTTATATGAACAGAGTTCGACGTGAAAGGATTTCAATAAGTTGCAGGTTCCATATTTTTTAAACAAAAACGTCATACGATGACAACTTCCCTCCAAATTCTTTACCATTATTTAAATGATAGTCTGGTATCGCCAGTTTACAGGGTGGGTCCCCCAAACAACTGCTACCACAACATTGTATGAGGGCAACCTTTGCTTGATGTTTGGCTTCATATTGCCACGCATCAGAACGAAACGATGATGACCTTGGTTTAGGTTTAGTCAGTAGGAGTCCGAAATTACCAGCTCACTCGACTCTGATCGCTCACTCACTGATCTCGGCATAAGAAAATAAGAGCTGTCAGGCCCTGATTTCAACCTATACTATGTATATGTTTGAAAATGACGAATTTCCATAGCAAGCCACCGCTTTTTCAATCCTTTAGGGGAAAATTCACAAAATAAACTTTCTTTTCATGAAATCACAATAGTTCTGTAGCCTACTTATCTTGGCCGTTCATGTCTGTTCTCCAATAGGGCACAAATGGAATAAAAAAATAGCCCGTGTTAGATGTCCCATCCCATATAAGAGTTAATTTCTCAACAAGGCCGCTGCGGTTTGGATCTGTATCCCGGAGTAAGCCTTTTAAAGGACCGAATCTGTTTTTTTGAAGATATCAAATGGTGCCATTTTACTAATAATTACTTAATTAAGATCTACCTAACAGATCCCAATTAATAGCCCATTAATTTTTATATCCCATTCATTTACAATAGTCCTACATCTACCTTGGGCCGTCCATATTTGTTCTCCCATAGAGTGGGGGTGGATGACCCCATGTTAGCTTTCCAAAAGACCGGGTATTCCCATACTGAGGATAGCCCGTTAACTAAAAGAGATACAAGATAATAATAATAATTCCAGCCCATAAACCACTGATGGGCACAGGCTTCTTTGCATATAGAGAAGGCATTCTTCACCACGCTTGCTCAATTGCGGATTGGCGATTTCGGCCTCCAATTTTGGAACACAGGTTTCCTCACGAGGTCTTTCTGTCAATTTCGTCTTTCTAGGTCTTGTATTAGCGTTGTTGAGTTAGTCAGATTGTCGCTTTAAGCATTATATTAAATAAATAGCTATAGGTAAAAAAAAAACATCACGTTATTTATTTATTAAATCTTAAACGTTTAATCAATCATACAAAATGTAAATATAGTTTTAATTAAAAGGTAAATCTAGATAAACAGTGAATTAAGTGTTTGTATTCTGATAACGATTTAAGATTAAGAAAATTTTGAGAAATAAAAGCTGTTTACTCTCTCGATTGCATGTGCTGCAGAAGTGTGAAGAAGGAGTAGGCAGAATTCATAATCTGAAACAAACATAAATGTATTGAGAATGTAAAAAATAAAAATAAGACGTCAAGTGATCAAGTCACGGCCGCTCTATAAATTGTTCTTCGCATTTATAAAAAACAATCTAAGCGCTAAGTTTAGGCATGATCCTGAACAAATATTAAGACAAACTTACAGAGGTAAAAGTGGTAAGTGAGAGGCAGAACATCTTCCCTCCCGTTATAGAGAGCGGCTTGTTAGCTCTCTCCACAAAGAGACGCAAATTGCTTTTAAACTGACGCGACCTCGGCGTCCAGTCACAGTCGTACGTAGAGAATGCGAGGAGGTTGCTCTGCGAATAAAAATACCTTCAATAAGTGTATATGTCAGTGACGAAAGCAACTATAAACTATTGAAATTTTTCTTTACCTTAACCATAAGCTTAGTCCCAAACCAGCAAGGAACCATTATTTCAAGAATTATCGCAGACATGTAAGCAGCCAGAAATATGTAAAACCGGACCTCAGCTGGCTGAAAACAGTTAATTTTGAGAGTGTGTCCAGATTGGGCGAGCGCGCAACGACTGCGCAGCTCACGAACTGTACATGAACCGTTTGCGTATTGAGCGAAAACGAAGCGCGAGTTGCGTGCGTGCATTTTAAGTTCAAGATCTGGCGAATGCGCCACAAATATTTGTACGGCTTACAAGCTGCCCATTCCATGCGCGGGCGCCAGATCTGGACACACCCTAAGACTAAAAAAATATTAAAAGTTTATAACATCTTCTTTTGTTTTCTTTCAACATGCAAATAACAGCAAGACAGTCGTGGGCAGAGGATTATATTTGCAAAGCAAGACAATTCTAAACTGAAAAATGATCAAAGAAAATTGTTTATTACCAATGTGAATCTGAAGAGGCAAACGCATATGATACAGGACGCCATGCTGAATTGGCAAAATAATGTAGTACTAAAAACCTCTTCAACTAGTCCGCAAAATCTGAAATAATTAAAATTCAATAAAGTTTTCTGTGCCAGATATCGCCAAGAAATACAAAAATTTGTGAAAATCGCTTCAAAATTTTCATCACATTTCAACAAATTTCAAATGTAAAATTTAAAAAATCTGTATATTTTAATTACATTCTTTAGTTAATATATAAATTGAAGGTACTCACTTGCTTACTTCATTAAAATGTATAATACATCGGTTCAAATTAGTTACAGGTATTTGGCTTGTATCAGCAAAGTTGTTTGATGTTCCAGTTCTAGATTCGGTATCTCTATTAAAGTCCGTTACTTTACGCAGTTTTCTGTCAAGAACTTCTAATTGTGCTATTATAAGAACCATCAACCCCAGAAAGAACGTATCAATATTTATGTTATACAGCATGTGCATATGAATTCCAGCGGCCTGATAGATGTATAAGAAGTAAATAAACATTTGTCGGAATTCATCAGAAAAAAATGAGTAACTGCAAACAGGAAGCAATAGTTCTCCTTTAAATATAAAATGCCCTATGAACGGCGTCACGACATGAGCAATATTCGCTGTGCCACAGATGCTTCCAAAAATTGTATAATACGTCCTGTTAAATTTCTTAGCCTTTGTTACTATAGCAAGACCTTCGTCATCGTCTGGCTGAAATATTTCACTTTCCAAAATTCTCAACAGCTCAACTATTTTCTTGCGCATAAAAATAAAGGTCAAGACTTTAGAAAATACAGACAGAACTGTGAAATAGAATACCAATTCTTCTATAAAAACGTCGAGCTGCCTCGGTAGGTAATAGAAGTTGGTAGTAAATAGGACGTTATGAAGAATAATAAAGGTTCCAATGAATAATATTGAAAAGCATTTGTATGTGCGGCCGGAATTGTTATAGGGCCAAATTCCAAGGAAGTTCCAAAACCTCATGTTTAGTCTAAAACAGTCAACTTGGTGCAATTCCATTATCCAAATTGTTGCATTCAGACCCTATGGTCGCTTGATATGCGTGTGTCTTTGTACGTCTGTTGTGTTAATCTGAAAGATGTGTAATTTAAAATTTACCGAGACATACAGAATTAAAAAGTGGAGTGGAGTATGTTACATGTTTATTTTCTGACTCGTTTTTCTGGTATTCATGAAATAGATTTGCTTACAACAGGCATATAGGTTGGCTTATTTTTCTTTATTTACACCTCTATTTAATTGCGATTTCGTTTTATTTCTGTATTGTTCTTGTTTGCAGTTAATAATGTTGGTTTAGTAAAAACATATTTTTCGTTCTACTTTTACATTGCCTAAGGAAACTCCATAACGTTTGTTCTATCTTGACCTTCACCACTTTTCTACACAAAATGCTTTTCTTTCTAATTAAAGAGAGATTCACACCGATACGGTATAATAACATTTGTTCAAAGAGAATGTAAAACTATTAATTGCAGTTCATTTTCAAAGAAATAAAAAGATAATTATGAGTAATTCCCACATGCATGTTTTCAAGACATTTTTTAAGACCTTGTAGGTTTTATGCAGTTTAGGGCAAAATATAATAGAAAATATTGGCAGTTGGACACGGATTTGAGGAACCGTTATCAACACATTGCCTTATGGTACAGGCTGTTGAGAAAGCTTTATATCTGAGGAAGTAAGTCTGGTGGTTAGCCCGTTTTCTGTGTTTTTGTAAAAAAATAGTTACTTATTTGATTTATATTTATTTGATTGACCGTTTTCATTTTTTTTTTGTGCAAAACTAGTTATTCAAAAATTTAATTAAAAAATTGCAGAAATTATTCGACACTTAAAGACTATAATCATCGATATTATTATAAAATTAGAGGTAAGATATATGCTGTTATCATAATTATGTAGTTTGTAAAGTATTTTTAAAACCCTTTATACCTTTATATAAACTAAAGCTAGTTTGTAACTTTTTATTAGACCCTACTTTGTTGCTTTAAAACAAATTAAGCAGAAGCTTTCATTTTTATTACTTTAATGCCCAAAGTTGAGTGGAATTAAGAAGCTATAACTAACATAGTAAAATGTATAAAATTTTAATATTATAACTATTAAACATTAGCTATTCACTCAAGCTTGTAACGATACTTAAATAAAGAACTCTGTTATTAAAAAAATATTATTATTGTTTATTTATTCTTTACAAAGGAACATGGTATTCTTAAGAACTAATAAGTGTCCCACAAAACAGTACAAACTGTTTGACTGTGAGATCAGTTTTAGACAATTTGAACATTAGTTTTATATTTAACATATTTAATACATATTTAATTATATATAACATATTATATTATAACATTTTAATTTTATTAGGCATAATTATTTATATTGTGCTTTATATATATACACATTCACATTACACACATATATATATCGTTTTTATGGTAGGGTATCTATTAATATTTTTTAAGTTTACATTTAAATATGTTTTTATTGCATTCATCTCGGATGGTCGCGGGGAAACTGTTGAGAATATATGGAATACGTTTTTTTTTTGTGTTATAATAACGTGTTCAATACAACCACGATTATTATTTTATCAAATAATTATCCAATTAAGTGACTCGTTTTGCATGTGTAATGAATGATTATCCTATTAAACATTTTAAAGCGAGCAACATCAAATATACCGCTTTAATTTTTCATAATAATTTCTATAAATAAACTCGTCAAACAAAACATAATGTAATATTAAAATCATGGAAGTTTACTTAACGTAACCATGAATTTTAAACAAGGTAACAGACGGATAAAAATGTATAAGAACAATAAGGAAATCCCAATAACTGAGTAGACCGGAAACAAGCCTGAAGGCTCAATAAAATTAATTTGGTTTTTAAAACGGGATTTGTGGGGACGAATCTATCCTACATTTTAAATGAAACCCGATAGGCGGAGAGAAATACCTGTCTTAAAGAACAAAATCAATAATTATGGCAATCATACACGAAGATTTTTCTATTACTTCCAGAGGTTTACTCGAATGTGAGACATTGAAATAAAACTGCTGTATATGTTAAGGTTTAAGTTTCCGACATTTGACCACCTACTAACTCCAAATACTGTTTTGGGTATTTTTTTCATCGAATTTAATTGTATCTGATTGTTGACACAATATATATATAATACAAATATGGATATTTTAAGTGAACTATGTTCGGAAACTTGCTTGAAATGCAAGAAACCTTGCATGATCATTATTTTTTTTATATAAAGAAGGAACACTTCTTTACTTGACTATTTTTTGTTTCTTGTGGCAGTAGTGTAGAGGCTATATACTTTATTCTTAGATAAATGGAGTCACGTTGTTATACAATGACATGTGCATCTACAACGTTAGAATAGAGTGCAGTATACTTTACTGCAAGAGCCAAGATGGTAGTCATCTGCTTACGACTAGTGTAAACAGTGTATTCTATATGTTAAACTTACAATAAATTTCGAACACAACAAAATCTTCGCTTCAAAAGTGCCACGGTTATAACTCTTATCTGCGGTAGGTACTCTAGCCTCCATCTTTATAAAACCCGAACATTATTTTGTACACAAACCCTAATTTCATATTGAGCCCCTCAAAACCTAGATAGGCTTTTGTTTATTCGTCTGAGCAAAACATTACGCCCCGAAGGCAGCCATTTATAGGTAGCATCAACTGATTGTGTACACAGGGTGTTATTTTTATTCAGCGGATAAGGCATGCCTCGGGGCGTTCGTTACGTGCGCGCATCATTCCTCTTCGGAGAATGGAAGGCTTTTCCCTCTATTGTTTCACTTGAGATTTAAGAGGGCTACCTGACGTGAAGTGCGTTTTATGATGCGATGTGAGCGTGTGAATGTATTGTTTAGATGTCGCTAATGAGGGAGAGATTTTTTGTAACAACCTTTTTTTTTGACATAGATTAAAATTTAGTTTTAGTTTTGATACGGAGTTAGCTTAGATGATAGTGTTATATTAAATGAAGTATCAAATGTGGAATAGTATGTATATGATTTTTAGTAATCCAGTCAAAAAACAAAAGAACAATAAAACTGTTATCCAATAAATCTTAATATCTCTTTGCTTTTCTATTTTTTTTTTCATGGAAAATCGTAAAACAGTTCCCTGAAAATACACACTCACGAGAATCATAAACCATTTATAACCACGACACAACAAAATCCCATCCTATTCTAGCGCAGCATCAACAATTAATAACGCTTTCCATAAACAAACCACACACAAATCTCCACAGATCTGTAAGTAAGTCGTTTTCCGTCTGAATTCAGAAAGTAAGCCACGTAGAACGGGATAATTTGAATTTTTAACCAGTGAGTGATTAATCCACAGCCCGTCGGGAATCTCACTGTAATGTTTAAATTATACTTGAAAGCTGGGATGCGACTTGTGATTTTCCAAATTAATTGGGTACGTAAACTATTTTGATAACGGATTTATTTGTTGGAAGGGCAAAAAGCTTTTGTTTTTGTGCTAATGGAAGCGGAGTGTTCTATTGTTTTAAGCTTAGTCGACGTTTTTCTTTCAATTGCGCGCTCGGTTTTCAATTCGTTAAATTAGTGAATTGCTAATATTTGAACGTCAACTTAAGGATTGGATAAACAAGTGTTTGTTGTTTTTACTGAAAATATTACTAGAAGATTTAGCTGATAATAATAATGCACACAAATAAAATGGTAAATGAATACAACATTGCTCATTATCAGTAACTTTTATCGTCATCTTTTCTGCGCTTTTATGATTAATTTATCTTTAAATCTTTATTATGCAACAACTTTTATTAGTATACAAAACAAAAAATAACTAAGTGCATAAAATTAGATTTGCAATGTGACATTGTTCAGTCACCGCTTTCACACGACACAGTGATCATAACTTATAAATAACGTCTTGTATATGAGCACTCGATTTTCTCGAGAGTTTGCTAGACAAATAAACATTATTCTAGAAACACCTACTCTATACTGAGTACGTTTTAAATCTTATGTATTTTAAAATTGACGATCGTGTTTTATCTCTGCTTCAAAAAACAGTTGACGATCAAATCCATGGATTATTTTTTAATTTATTCAAACTAATTCCAAATTTTAATTATTTATATTTTTTGATTGAAAATAGGTAAACAATACAAATAAAAAAATTAAGAAGGAACATGCAAAAGGCGGCCTTATTGCATCTGGCAAATTCTTTAAGGCAACCGTTAACTTTTGTAGGCAGACAAGAAGTCTTTTCAACATTTACGTAGCCTACTCATATTATGAACGCAAAAAAAGTAAGCACATTGTAATTAAATCGTTTGGATTCGAACTAACAAATTCAAACTCGCCAGATTCAATTTTGTTGTGTGTGCACTAACGAAGTTTGACATTGTTTAATCAACAAAGTAATTTAAATGCTGCAACCGCTATGTTTTGATATCATTAGCATCAATGAAGTACTCGATAAGTGTTATAATATGCAATTTGCTAAACATAATAATATAATAATACTATATCCTGTTTGTGAATAAGGTTTAATTAACTAGGATGAATATTTACTCTCAGTCAAGAGAACGTTTTTTTAAATCGGCCACCATTGACCGACGCTACATCTTAACACAAAAAAAGATGCTATATTTGGTGTCGAGTACAGCTAAAAAAATAATTTAAAACAAAATTTATTATTTTGTCATTTTGGCGAGTGTTTACAAAAGCATAGATTTTTGTGATATCGAGGCAAATCCCAAAGTAATCGCATTTAACTTTAAACGGCTTTACTTACGTATATTATCATTGTAGATGCCCGAGTTACCTTCAAATTCCATGTGGCTCCATTTACCATCACATTGTAGGACATCAGAGCTGTCCATTACGCGGTAGTTACCTAAACTTTTATGATTTCTTAGACTCCTGTTTATTCTGCAGGAGGTGTTTAAGTTTCCTTACAGAAACTTGTTTCCGAGGCACGCACGCTCGGTAATGACCAAGCTCATTAACACTAACTGGAGTGCCCATGTCTAGCCGTTATATAGGCTATGCTTAAATGCAAGCAAAATGAGTTTGTTTAAGCACCGAAACGCTTTGGAGATTAAAATCTGTGAGACAAAACAATGAGAAATATGTTGTGATTAATATAAATAAAAGTAATGTAAATAAACCTTTATGCTATAATACCTTTGCCAATAACTTAAATTATTTTTATTAATACACAATTAAATCTAATATAAGAACAAACTCTAACTATACTAAAGTTAAAACTTACATAAATAAAAACTAACAGGCGTCAAAAACTCATCGTTTTCCTTGTCAATGGCGGGAAACGTACCCAGAAGGCTGGCAGCATTGCCACGTTGAATGGCTATGCCGATTCTCTGTGCAAGGAACAAACAAGCCCTCTGATCACGAGTAGAGTCTACCAAACGTTTAAAAAGTTCTTCAAAAAAATTTGTACCTTTGTATACCTTTGTAAATTTACTTCCTATGAAGTATTTTGTATGGACATAAAATACTAAATACGTAGATAAAATAAAATTATGAAATATTTTCGTACAATTACAGATAGGTAAGCTACGGGTTACTTGTGCCCTTGCAAATTAAACAAGGTACGAATATATTTTGAGTATACTAAAATCTACATCTAGTAATTTAGCTTAAGGGAATAACGAAACACAAAACCGTGTTTAGGGATATAGAACTTGTAGTTCTTGTAATAGATTTTCTTTGATAAGTTATATATATGCCGTGTTTTTAAACTAGAGACTTTCGAGTCTCTAGTTCGAAACATGGCCTACAACAAAGGTTAAAACACGTGTCATTTTGTCTAGACTAGGTATATCAGTTGAAATTATTTCAGTGGTAATGTTTTTTTTAAGAAATACTTTAAAGTTTTTTTTTATTTTTATTATATTGTGTTTTATTGAAGAGCTGTGCCCAACGGTTTCACCCGCATGAATACGTAGGTCCTGTTCCCGGTGCCTTTATGTTATTAAGGGCGCAGATGAATCCAACAAACCACTATCGTAACAAAGGTCAGGATTACTTATATTTTTTTTCTTCCGCGCAATTTTTTTTTTCTTTCATAAGAACCTTCTACTGATAATAAATGACACAAAAAAAAGAATTAGCGAAATCGGTCCAGGTATTATTGAGTTATGCGCTTACCAACACATTTAGCTATTCATTTTTATATATATAGATATGGTATGGTAATTCATTGAACTTAATTAAAACTGAAAGCTACAAGCAGTAGGTGTGCTCATACGTTTCTTCGACTTTGTTTTCGGGTTCTTTTTAAAACCATTTAGTTATAAAAATATTAAATTTCATACACTAAACAACTTTTTAAACCTTTCGTTTAACACTAAAGCTCAACAGTTTATCTTAAACAATAGATTCATGGGTGTAGTGTAATGAGCCCCGCCATTAGCAGACATCTTCCGTGTGACGATGCAACGTTGATAACTGTGTAAATAGACAAACTTTCCGCATTGTTTCCAGTCCATTGTACTTTTCTTTTTGTATGATGTCTTGTAAGTACTTCTAAAGCAGACTTGAATACGGAAATATGTTTATGTGAGTTGGTATCACATAGAAGTTCTGTCCGCATGGATATAATGTAGAACTTCTTGTAGTTATATGCTTAAATATTCCATCGAAAAAATAAAATACTTTATGAAAGATTAGCAAACCAATTGTTATTTACCACCACTACAAACATTATTATGTTGTGTTTTTTTAATGTTTTAGTGCCTAGGTATAATCTATCCGATAAATGTTAATGAAAACCTCCTGACTTATAATAATTTACGACTTCAGAGAATAGAGTCATAACTTTATTTTAAAGTTCATTATTTTTTGCTGTTAAAGCATTACTTAAATTCACTAAACCATAAACCGAGCTTTTATTTTTAAGTGAAGTCAAAGTCGTCGTCGAAATTAAAATTTTCAAAATACTTTAAGAACCTATTAAAAAGTAATAGAAAAATTAGGAATTAAATGCCACAATATCTACATATTTAACGAAAATATTCGGCCATTGTAAAAAAGAGATTGCAAAAGAGATGTAAGAGTAAGTATGTTTAGATTTTTTTACTATAATAGTATTTTATGTGCCAATAAACTAAAAAAAGGTTTCAGGTTCGATCACAATACAGGGATGACAGGGAAGTACCTATGTGACTTTTTCATAATTCTAATTATCAATTTTTGCCGTGTGGTATCCGGCTTAGAATTGACCACCCCCACTCCTCCCGTGGGTGTCGTAAGATGCGACTAAGGGAAAAATCTAGAATATGGGCAGCAGCGTCTTCTGTAACTTGACCAACAATACTGCGATCCCCAAGCCGCCTGCCAAGCGTGGGGATTATGGCAACCCCCCTTAGGGGGGAAGCCTTTGTTCAGCAGTGGACGTCTTCCGGCTGATGATGAATCATCAATTTCGTTATACTAAGATTATGATATCATTGGTAACCTAGATGCCAATAATTGGAAACTGAAATCGCTAATCCACAAAGAGCAAGTGTGGGTGTGTGGTGATCTACGCCCAGCGCCAGGCTTGGCACATGAATATATATTTGTGTGTTATATATTTGTATATACCTAAGCATCGTCTTCGAAATCAATATATGTACATTTTACCTTCCTGCTTCACGTCTTAGCTATTCACATAAGCCCAACGTGACTCGACTTGCTTTCAAATCATAGTTATTTTAATTGCCGAAAATTTGAAGTTTCGTCACTAATGTCTTCATCGCAGGTGCTGCCACCTATTAGCGATACGTGGGATCTTATTCGTTAATCGTTAATGTATATGTAATGGTTCCGTAGTTGGTACGCGTTTGTTTGAACTGAAGTTATAAATATTAATATAGGTTAAGAGAAACGTATATATATACATTTTGGTGGTATCTTTATTCTAAAGCAGAAGGTTTTGTTTTCGTTTTTTGTTCCTGTATTCTAAGGACAGAAAAAAGTAAATAAAAGAATATAAAAAGCAGTGGGTTGAATAAATGACGGTAAAAATATATTCCAATCTTTTTTGATATTTATTTGTTGCGTGCAATATAGTGAACATTATACAACATAGAATAACTAACTAAAAATGAGAATTGTGCGATTTGTTTTTAAGTTTTATTTTTTCACTGGCTACTCTTGAACGTCTTGTACATTCCTGATCAAAGTAAACATAGAGTAAGCAGTCTTCATTATCTGAAAGCAAATTCCAAAATTTAGTACATTAGTTGCAAAAAAAAAACCTATAAAAAAATATTTTCTATAATAAAGAAATACATACTGAAATAAACGTCACAAGCGACAATGAAAATATTTTGAGTCCCGTAAAGATGATTGGTTTCTTCGCCCTTTCTACAAATAATCTTAAACTGGACTTAAATTCTTCAGATCGCGGTATCCATTCACTCATATAGGCGGCTGTGGTCAACTGTTGACTCTAGAATCAACATTATTATTTATTAGATAGATAGCCTCCAAATACTGAAACGTAACAACTTTTGTACATTCCCTCTGGTCTGTATCTGTGTCTCTGATTCCATAGTGCTTCAGATACTTACTTTGATTTGATTTGATGACAGAACATTGTATTTGTTGTTTTATTAATACACAATTAAATCTAATAGAAATTTGTTGTTGTCCGTATGATGTATATCTGTCGCGAATTTACACCATGAATTTCCAGAGAAAGCATGATAGGCGTCTTAAAACTGTAAAATACTGTTCGGCTATAAATGTATGAAAAAAACAAGCATCCATTCTAAGGACTGTAAGTTGTTTCACTATCATGTTTCTTAAGGGGTGGATAAAGTGACTAAGAGACATTCGTAACATCAAAATAGGCGCAATGGTTTCACCTTAAAAACGTGACAATTAAATTAATTAAAGCCTAAAAAACGGATAATGTTTCTAAATCATACCTTGTAGGTCAGTTCATTACCCAAAAACGCAGGGACCAAAATTTCCGCCGTCATGTTGCAAAAATACATCATCATGAAAATTAACGTGTCTGGTGCTGATTGCTAAAAATATAATTAATTAAATTGTTGCAAATGCTGCATAGGGACTTTTTACATCAAAATAACATTTGTTTTACATTACCTATAGTAAGTAGTCAGGCGCACAAGAAACATGTTTTTTCAACTAAATCAAAGGTTCTAATTTATTTATGTATTATGCATGTACTACTTGTGTTAATTCCATTTATTTATTTATTGCAAGTACAAATTTTATGTATTAAAATATTACTTTTTTCCGGATTATTCTATTTTTATCATTAATATTTAGACAATAAAAAGGTTTCAATAACGTTTGCATATACTTTAAAATACTTAATACACAAAAATATTACATAGTTCAATACTTACGAATGCTAGCCCGCACAAAACTACACATATAATCAAGGTAGCTGACACGTATTGAACGAAAAACGTCGCACTTAGTACATTTTGGATTTTATCACAGAATCTAAAACAAATGAAACACATAAATTACAAAACCCATTTTCATACTAACACTAAGAGCAATCATACAAAATAATACTTACTCTAAAATAAGTTCGTAGTGCCTTAAGCAGCGATTCAGCCTAGCAATTTGAATCCTATCTTGAAATTCCGTCGGTAACAAACATTCTTCTTCAGATAGTTTTAAATTGGACAAGTTATCATAAAGGAACTGCAACTGAACTATAACGAATACGAACAGTCCACCAGTAATCAGATCAAAGTTCACATTATACATCATGTGACCATATAAACCAAAACATTGATAAACAAACCAAAAGGTAAAATAGGTATCCCGTAGCTCATCACTCAAGAAGAAATATTGGCATACAGGCAGTTCAGACTCCTTCCCTTGTATTAAATACAATGTCGGAAATAACACCAGAAATAAATACGCAATATTCGAAAATGTTGTGTACACTCTCCTACATAATTTGTAATTTTTGTCAGTATATTTGTATAAGAGTCCATCTTTGTTTTTATAATCGCCTGTAAATTCATCGCAGTTTACAAAATCAATTACATCCACAAATTGTGTACGCATAAAGAGAAGAGTAATAACTTTGGAGCCAGTTGATATTTCAGTGAAATAAAAGATTACTTCGCTAATTAACAGCTCAACTTTTCGTGGCGTATAATATAAATTTAATGTCAGCAGAATGTTATAGACGAAAAAAGTCACAAGAACATAGATGAAAGTGTAGCATTTAAAGAATTTTGATGGATTCCGTTCTATGGATAGGCCAAAAACTTTAATCGTAAAAATACTGTTGTTAAACATTTTGGACTGATCCGTCGGCATGATTATGAAAACCGTACACGTTTTACAAAATAATTGCAAGCTACAACGTATCGTCCTTTTATAGGCACCTTATTATGCAATACAATGTATTTTTTCCATTTAAAAAATATTACGAAGACATGTCATTATGTATTTTACTCTATTACGCCGTTCTTTTAAACCAATTTTGTTCTATCATGTATGATGTAATTATACACTTATGCACGACGGTAAATGTACGTGATATTATTTGTAATTTTTCCCTTTTATTATACCTAATGTATGTCCAATATTCATTTGTTTTCCAAATCATAAATTTACTTTTGATTTGTTACTAATGATCATACAAGATAAGATATTGTCAACGAAATTATTATTTCAATCAAGTAGACAACCCTAAATTTCTCGCTGCAACCGACCAGCTAATATAGAGCCCTTCTATAGAACCTTTTTCTACGTGAGTGTAAAAGACGGGAGGTCAGAACAAACTAGGAGTCCTTCAGTATTATGCCCAGGATTCTGGGAGAGGAGTAGATTAAAACAATGGACGTGTTTGCAATTTGGAAAGCGGTGCAACCCTTCGGGTGCGTTTTAATTGCAGGGGTTGTTTGGTGAGGGGCGCCGTTGGCACGAAAATCTTCAGCATTTAATTCTTGGAAGCCTCGGATACCACACGGTTCATTTAATGCATACTGATATTGTCTGATATTATAACTTTTGATAGGCTATCCGACTTGATGAGTATCAATTTCACCGCAGGCGACGTTCATTAATTTTCAACGCATTTTATGAGCTCTTTACTGCGTGTTCTCTTCTTACTGAGAACTTTTTTGATAGTCTCGATTGTACAGTGTCTAAGTAGTTGTGAATTTATAGGATATGTTCTAGTAGAAACCATGCAACATATTGAACTTTTACAAAAATTCCATAGCTAAAAAACCAAAACCTTATAAATTGTCCGAATGACAAAACCGAAAAAAAATGTACAATATATAAAAGATTACTCAAGAAAATAAAGTTAATTTCGATACAATTCTTCTTTGACTTCCGTATTCTCAGAACTCATTTTCCTGTGCTGTAATAACAATAAAAGGGCGCATCGCGGTATAAGCACAAATACTCTTCAGGGCAGATCTTAGCCTTCCCTAATTAAACGACGGTAAATTTGCCTCTCAAAAATAAGCTTATTCTGAGGAAATAGGCACGTAGGTACCCGTGTATGAAAAGGCTAGATATTATCATGCTTGCCGTATCGTAGGTTAAAAGACCCGTGACTGCTAATTAATATACAGCGTGTTACCTTTGAGCATGGCTTGAATAGTTTAGTTTTGGAGGAGAGATAAAAGTTGAATATAAAAATTATTTATTCAAGAGCAGGTATATAATGCATTTTGTGTCTTATAATAAGTTCTTATTAGTTTGTTATTTTTTTCGGCTTCCATTCTTCTTTTCTCTGGTTTTTAATTACGGTATTAACGAAAAAGTTGTTTTTAAAATGTTTGATTTTTATATTTTTTGCAGCTTAACATTGTACAAAGCTAAGAAAATATTTAATAAATGAAACGAAAGTGTTTTATTTTCAGGAAACACATTGAAGACGTTTCAAGAATTGTTTGAAATAAACTTCTTAGTCCGAACTTGTCTCTAGTAACAACTACTAAATCAATACTATTAGGAAGTTAAATAACAAGCTTTTTGGTGTACCTAAATTTTACCGAGACCATTAACAGAAAGTTTTAGGACTAGGGAACTGTTGGTCATTAAGTAGTTTCCTTATTTACACGACCAGACTTCTGCGTAAGATTTGTATAGAAACGTGACTGTTCAAATTCATTCAAACCCTGACTTCACTATTTCGTTGGAAAGTGGAAAGTGCCTTAAAAAAATATGCTTTATCTCTCTAAATGTAATATTAGACGAAATACGACACAGGTGTTCTTAAGACACATCTCAATAACATAAATATATTGTATTGTTACACTACGTAAGTAACTTATTTGCTAAACGCGCAAAAAGGAACAATTTTTCTCGACGAAATAGTGAATACCCGTAGCACTCTGCTTTTATTTTCTCAGACAAATACTTAGCGAATGTTTATTGTGTATCAGAATTCAGTGGCGAACACTCGTTCGGAAAGTTCGAGAAGTGGGAATATGAATGGAAGACGTGGCATGAGGCACATACACCTTAATGATGGCTGCAGGCGTTGCATTGTACCCGGCTCATGGACTCCGGAAAATTATAGTAACTAAACTTGGAAATTTCGCGTCGGCTGGCAACGAGCAATTTAGTTTTTCACACGCTGAAAACTTCAAGCTCGGTTTTTGCATGCTAACAGGAAAAATTGTAAATTATTTTTAACGATTCCTGCACTCGAGTGAACTCACACACTTGACGTTACATAGCTTGTTATAAACTAAATTTCCGCAGTGCGCCGCGGAAATATTATACTTATTGTTACTTCTACCGAAAATTCCGTTAGTTTAAAGTGTTAGTTAATGTTATTCAAAATAACATAATGCAGCGAACAATTTAAAGAGTTGTAGTTCTTTGTGCAGTTAAATGAAGACAAGCTGTAATTAAAAACAGGAGTCAAGTACGCATTTTGTCTCGTTTTTTCTCGGAACAAATATCTTCACACGGTCTCGCATACAGACGCAAAGCGAGGTCTCCGTTATTTTGCAGCAATTTTTCTCTGCCTCGCGCCGGCTTCCTCTTTTTTAATTAAGTGAAACTAAGAGGCCCTTTTGTTTTCTTGGCCTGCCCACTCGCTAATTGCCCGCCAGTCAGTCACTTGTCATCAACAACGCTTTATTTGGCCACTTGTGTTTACAAAATGAATTCTTTATAAACAAAAATAATAAAACATTTAATTTGGATTACTTTTTACTTTGTGGTTTCGAAATTCGCTTTGACTTTTATAATTGTTTTATATTCAAAGTTAAGGAAGTAGGTAATTCTAAAAATAAAAGATTTGCTGTTCTGGTAATTACTGGTATTAAATAATATCCCATATTTTTAATACATTTGTACGAAAACACGTTAAAGTTGTAGAAACTTACAAGCACCATGACAATCACAAGTAGCTACATTAAGTCTGTTGTTCTTAGTACGTAGATAGATACTTAGGTTCTAACGAAATTCCTGTTCAGCATTCTGTTAAACAAAATTACGCTTAAAAATCTCATTATTCCCGTAATTTATCTTCTAAGACAGACAGTATCGGGCTATCTTATTTTCCTGAAACAAACAAAAAAGTCCGTCCATTTCAAAATGCTTTACCGCATCCCTTGCAAAATTGAAAAACTTTAAACCGGAACGTACGAGACGATTATGCTGGAAAGTAAATTATCTGGAAATCGTCTGTGTGTCCTGTTTAGTATGCATTAATCACAAGCTCTCGGCCAACAACGTGATTGAAACTAAATCCCTTCGGACGCCGCTTACTGCCGACTGATTACTGCCCGCAACTACAACGAGGATTAGGATATTTAAATTGAAACTGACTGGATTTTTTTGTTTAAGGGGTGATGTGATGCTTTATAACAGAAAAAAAAATACAATTTATAAGTGCATGATATTATGAATGTAACAGCAATAATAATTGTTCGATTTTAGGTTGTGAGAATAAAGACAGTCAATTTACAAGTTTCAGTTAAACCTACATTGTATAGATTTTCGTGACATACTATAGGAAAACTTACTTAGTCGCGGTTTTTCTTCAAATTTTAGAAAATATATGAAAAAAAGCTAGTTACAGCTTTTTTACCTCCGGTTAGTAATGTAATTTACGATTTCTTAGTGTTGGTAATTTATTTCGAAGCCATACAAATAATACTTTATTATTTCTTGAAATACATCACCTTATATGTCGGGTAGACGCACAAAGTGTCTTTGTCCGGTTGAACCTCAGTTGAAAGCAACGAGATTGGTTCATCACTGACTCGTGAATATTTTATCTGGAATTGAATTGTTAATTAAAAGGGTTCCACTGATGTATGCATGTAGCTTGACCAGTGTCTTCCAACGTTCTTTGTACGTTGTTTGTAATTTGATATTGAACTCTTACTTTGATAAGATATGCTGTTAAATTCGAACATTCAGGAAAGCTGAATTAAATCAGTTAAGCTTGTCTTTAAAAATAAATTTACCATAATAATAAGTCAGCTGTGTATGACTTGCATCTGGTTTCTTCTTGATTTGTCAAATAAAGTTAAACAAAAAAACCGCGATTTCGCTAATCAATATTTTACTTAGGTATCTCTTTGATAAGTAAAGCTACGAACCAATTACACAAAATAATAACAGGCAAATCCACGTACACTGAAATAAATTGCAACATAATGCATTCATGTCGGTAATATCAGTATTCTAAATCACATATCCTCGTTTAATTCCATATGAGATACAATTATAGATCGGATTGCAGTTGTAATATTTCATACATCGAGCGTCGAACATAAAATATATGTTGCAATTTTCCGACTGCAAACAATAAACAATTCGCTTCTGTACAATAAGAGTAATTACGAGTACACCTGAACGGTGCAGGGTAATAAATCCATTTAACGCTGAAGGGGTTGCTGATTTCTCCGACAAAAACCGAAGCGGCAATGGTCGTGAACCAATTTAAACTTCTCACTCGCATGGAGCTGTCCGTAACCTCATTAACTCGAAATTAGTTTGACTACACAATTTGTAAATTTGATTCTGGTTCGAGTTAATTTTTATACAATAAGCTAGGGTGGCGAGAGTTTGTCATATTTGTATTAATTTCACCTATTTATGATTTTCAATACTTACCAGACAGCTAGGCAGATAAAATAACCCCTCCACATACCACCTGTACCGTGCTTGTCTTTCATTTCACACGGATGTGCAATTTTATTTTCTGTACTTTTTTTCTTTCTTTCTCTCGTCACCTGTGAACTTTACAAAAAATAAATATTGACTAAGTATTGTATTCCTCTTCCAAAAAAACTTTGCTTCCAAATATCATACATTACGGAAAAATATTCTTATATAAAAACTTTTACTAAAATAATTCATTTACTAAAATGTGAAATATGCCTACTCATAATTTAAAAAAAATAAATAAAACAACGTAAAATATAGTAGTATACTGGGACAAGCAGTGACACGTATACGCGTATCACTTTTACGTTACATAAACCAAACATAGATACACAAACTAACCACCCATCCCACACACGACCACCAACCACCGACCACCGGCCTATATAATCAGTGTCCGGCGTAACATATTAAACTTTTTTCTACTCACCGCTCCGCTGAAAGAGAAAACGAAGAGTTCTTTTTGTGCGTCTGAAAAAGTGGTGTAATTTATTTTCCCTTGGTGCAATATTTAGTGCTGTCCATTACTACAGTTCGCGACCGAACATTATTCACGAACATCCATCTTTTTTTTCCTCGGCCGCACGCGCGTGGCCCTACATATTAACTTTTTCATTCATATTCTTCACAATCTTTCCGATATTACAAGTGGTTTTGCTGGTAAGAAATATTAATTGCGTAACCTCGTTTTCATATTGGATTTTTTGTGGTATGCGTAATCATAATAAATGCAGGTGGCGTGGTAAATAGATGCGCAAAAAAGGTACAAAACAGGGCTTTCAAATTAAACGTTAATGCTGACTGCATTAACAAAAAATTGTTAAAAATTCAAGTTTAATGTCAGTGAAAGTATTTCGAAGTTTTTACCAACTAAAATAACCAAAGGTTATTATAGTAAGTACTAAATGATCACATAATGTTTCGGTCTTATGCTCAGCATAAAAACCACACCATGTCCAAATGTCTCTATCAAAACATTGCCACCCCGCATAAAAAGGAAAGAATATGACAAACGGAACCATAACAAACCATTTTAAAGGGGACCTCTATTCAAATAAACATCGTTGTCAAATAGCCAAAGGCTTCTATTATGTTTACATTACATAAACGTGAAGTGAGCGTACCGCGAGCGGACGTCCGCCGGCGTCGCGCGTCGCATCGCTAATGCGTCGCGCACTTAGCTCAATCACTGCCTAATGCACTCTTAAACATGGCCAATGTATGACAAGATAAGTGAACTAGTGTCAACTGCAAATATTTTGACACTAGTCGAATGGGTTAGTGTGAGGATTTAATATTATCTTACGTGAAAATCCGAACCTGAAGCTGAAAGAAGTTTTCCAAAGTCCCCGAAAGTATTTCCCTGGTAACAACTTTGTTTTTTTTTAATGAAAACTATGTTTTTAGTTGTTTGTAAAAAGAGACCTCCCTAGTACCGCTGATACAAACCGTGATTATATTTGTCATTTCTCAGAACGCTGCCTACGACAAAGGTCAAAGCTAACAAAAAACTGACAAACAAAACCGATACACGGAAAAAAGTATGTTATCATTCTGTTTTAAAAACTACAAACCTACAAAAGTTTTTACGAGAAAGCCATAAAATATGAAAACAAAAAACCGTTATCAAAAGTACATCGACAGTATCACTATTCATGCCTCTAAACTAGGTCAAAGCTTCCAATGATTAATGCGGTTATGTAAAGTTATAAATCGCACGTACGTCGTAATCGAGTACTTTCACATTGACGGATGGGCCGGATATAACCTCTTCTCCCGGCTGTATCCCTTCATCATGACGATATTAATTTATTGGCAGTGTGTATAAATGTCCGACAAACTTTCGTGATGTACTCCCGTGACAAATGATCGGGTTTGTAACTTATTGGGAACATTGATTGATGCTTGTTACATTTCGCTACGGTTTAATATTGATGTATGTTTTTAAAGTGTTAATTTGTTTTTGTTAGCTGGGGTTTAGATAATTTCTGCAGATTTATGGTGACAAAGCGTATGATATATCTGTTTTTATTGTTAATGAAATTGACAAAACAAAAAAAAATACTAACAAATTTCGATGTCCATTATACCATAGCTGGACAAAATGAATGCCTTCTTCAAATATTTTCATACATCCTCCTCTATTTTAATTGACAGTGATTCCATATCTGTAGAACTAAGAGGTTACCAAAGAAGACCACACCGTTTTAAAAAGTGTGTAGTTTTTCGTAGCACATCGTAGCTTGTAGCATAAAGCTACGAAGCAACGACGTAAGCCGCAAACAGCTCTAGAACATTAACCAAACTCTAAACGATAGTTGTAATTATGGTGTTACTATCAGATTTATTCCCATCGACACAGCAGTCTAATGTTATCTATCGCCGCAAACAGACATGACCCGCTCCCACAGGACGGTATTACGTAGCTTGTAAAAAAGGCGACGGAAATTTTGTTAAAGTTATTGCTTGACAATTAATAATTTGTTTTACATTTTAATAAAAATTGTACCAGACTTTAAACATCTCACTACTTGGCGCAAACCTTTTTCTATAGGTATAGAACAGCTTATATATTTTAACAGCAATCATGCCACTGTTTTTGCTGCCACATCGCTGTGGCTTTGCTTTTGCAAGATACGTAATAACGTAGCCACTCCCTCAGGACGGTAATGTCGACACACATTACGCCCAATCTAGATTTATTCACAAATCCTGACCTACTTCCAAAAATGCCATTTACCTTTTTATATCGGGTTGCGGTCGTTTGACATCATTGCGAAATGAGATAACCAGTGCGTAAATAAGTTTGGTGAGGTTCCTGGCTTATGTAGAGCAGTAAACATGATTAAGTTATTTAAAGTAATTTCTGCTCATTCATTTAATGTTGACTTAAAAAAAGTTATTAAGATTTAACGCTAATTCCATGATTTTTATATCGAAAAATTGTATACAGTTTCTTAATAATTTTATCACGAAATCTTATTTCATCTTTATTTTGTATTTCTCAACACACTACAAAAAACTCCTCATAAAACCGAACATTTTATTCTCTTCGAATGCGTACAGCGACTGCGAAAGCAAAAATAACAGTAATATTTTAAAAGTATATTACAATGTTCGTTCACTTAGTAAGATTTCGGAGAACAGTCTCGCAGTAAGAAAGGGCATTTGGCACATTTCCTAGGCATATGAAATGAGTTACATAAAGCATATTGAGTTTGTATACGCATTCGACGCCAACCTCTTAGAGAAATTGGCTGCTATTGTATGTACTTACAGTAATTTAATGTACTTTTTTCTCGTAAAAATAAGCCTTATTTTACTGAATACAAATGCGTTCGTCTTAATCTTTTATGTCGCAGTCGATGAACCCATTCTTTGTGGGTTCACATGTTATTTTGGGATACAACTATAACAGTCAATCTAATTGATGATCAAAGTGAGTCAAATTAATGTCAAATTTACTTGTACTTTTTAAATATATTGAGGTACTTAAGCTAGCTTTTATTACAGTTTAAAACTAGTCAAGTCATTTAGTAGTGTATCTGACAAGAGGCAATCTTAGAGAGTCTCAACAAAGAACCACTTTTTGACAACTAAAATGTTCAGTCATCAAAATCAGCTCAAGTTTTATCTACCTTTAAAGTCCGGTGAAGCAGTCAGTGCCTGCTCTCAGGCTAACTGCAAAGTTCTCTACAAAAAAATCAGTATCTACCAACTTGATCCCTTAATTTTTAAGTAAGTCAATAATATACCACATTGACTTCTACTTTATAACCGGAGAGTAGCTCACGCATGTTAAGATACATGATTTATCTGCGATCCGGGATTCAAAGTCCTTCTGACGACCGACGTCACGTGTCTCCTATGTATTACATTCAAGCTTTTTTTTGACGTTTATGGAACACGCTTCGTGATAAATGGGAATAAAATATTTAGTTGGTCGGTCGAGCTAGCCAATATATTTTCCATGGCGTACATTTTTAATAGTAATGTATTTTTTGCCTTTGTTTTATGGAAAATAATTGTATTTGTTTTGGGGGTTTGTATCGTATTTCTTGTTTTTTTTTTTATAAAGTTAGTTTATTGTATATATTACGTTTTACGTTTCCTTCTACTTTAGTAATTGATATTATATGTAGATAACAGAAAAAAGAAAAACATAAAATGAAACAATCATTCAGCAAACAGTAAACAATATCAAAGTAAGAACAATTTGTAGATACTTATCTTTTATTTTTATTGTATCTAAGAAATTATTCTTGAAATTGTTGATAATCAAAATTATAAATCACTTATTGCCTAAAAATCTTATGAATGCTCCCGAAAAGCACTAGACCATGAAAGACCTTCATCAGAAAATTAAATTTTTCGCTGACTCAGTATTTGTTAGAAATTTCTGTAGTTATTACGATAAGGTTTTCACTTAACTTGAATATTGTCTGGATACCTAAAAGTGAAATAGCAAAATACGTAAGAAAAAGCGAATTACAAGAAACAAATTAATTTGTTTCTTTTCGCCTTATGTAAACTACGTCTGTGTAAAGTGCTAGCTTAGTGTCATGAATAATTATAGTACGGGGTATTATTTAAATAAAGACTTCAGATTTATCCCTGACAAGTTTTGTTCAAATACATGCAGAAAAATCACGTTTTTTCCAAATTGTTGTAATTATTTAACATTGTTAAAAAATGATTTCTTAATTTAAACTAAGTAAAAACTCACTTATTTTATTCCGAAGTACTTACCGAATAGGTAATAAAATATGAGTAGCTAAGATAAGTTTTGAAAATTTAACTTATTCGTGCTCCTAGAAAAACCTAAGTTTTGTGAATTCAAAATTAAGAAAAGCCAACATGGGTTGTTAAATAACAATTTCAAGGTTTTCTTCTCATAACAACTGAAAATTGAAATTTCAAACTAGTTGCTTTAAGGCTTACCTACCTTTAGTGAAACTAAGCAGACGTGGCTTTTAAAATATGAAACTATTATCGGAGTTATTTTATTCATCCAATCACTTTTCTCTATACCTAGGCAGGTATCCTTGTTTTCACCCAGCAGAAGCAGTATCCATGTCAAAAGTAACTACAAGATACTTTCAGAAATGTTATACTATTGTATTGTAATAACTGTTTCTAAAAAAACATATCCAAACCACAGTCATTACTCAGAGTACAAGATTCAAAATCTAGTTACCTTTATAATGCAATCTAAATATAACGCAACACACCTTCTTACTTATGTAAAGAAATATAACATTTCTTAAAGCTTTAAGATGTAACTGGGTCGTTTAAACGTGAGTTAATATGACGATATTTATATTAATGCAGCGCAAAGCCGGCCGTGTTGGTTAAGCTAAAGAAATTACAAGATGTGGGAGAGCATTAAGTGAAATTTTGCCTCTTAACCTCAGCTAAACATAATCCCGCTTTGAGAGAAGTAATTTAAATATGGCGTCTGCTCCTCGTGGGAAACGTTGAATATTACATTTGTAAATAAGGAGACAAGTTAACATGTTGATAAAGTTACATATATTACCTGTGGGGACTGTTTTCTTGCGAGTGAAATATCAAGCAATGTTCGCGCGAAGTGCGTGACAACTGTAGCCTAGTACCTAACGACAAAGTACCTACTAAAGAGTATTAGTACTTATGTCGTAAAGAAATTAGTGGCCAGCTACAATCTGCTTTATTATGTAAAGGGAAATTGT
The DNA here is from genome assembly GCA_905146925.1 of Autographa gamma. NCBI lineage: Eukaryota > Metazoa > Arthropoda > Insecta > Lepidoptera > Noctuidae > Autographa > Autographa gamma. Next base: position 5,252,137 of record LR989850.1, read on the forward strand.
ATTCGTCCTTAGGGAAGATATTCGTCATTGTTCAAACAAATATGGCCGTCATAGACAATGGTTGTTGTCTCCTGGAGTTCCACTACGTACTATGTTAGTTCAGTACACAAAGGTAAAGAGGATTTGAATAGTTGAGTAGTCCTTTTGATCTACGCTTGTAAATAACTAATATTAAGTAGGCACAGTCTGAATCATATTCTTAGTATAATTGTAATATTCCATCTTGAGCCTTGAGTTTTCCATTTTATAACTTATTTCAGCCTAAATGATGTAACTACTTAAATTGAGAAAAAATATTGAATGTGGTCTGCAATGGTACATAAAATACCTTTGTAGCATTATAATGAAATAAAATTGCAGTATCTAATTTATAATAATATTTTACGAAAATTTAATAAACGCGATCCTCGTCTTAATTTTTAGAACAAGAGAAAAGCTTTTCATTTCCTTAAACCCGCAAATTATGTACAAAAACAAAAGAACTCTAAGCGCTGAGAAATTTTCTGCCACGTCACCTTGCTTTCCATAAATTAGCGTGTGTGAAGCGAGAAGAATACAAAGCATCACGTTAAAACAATCCATGCATATATGCATACATAATATAAAAGTGTACAAATAAAGGCGAGTACACATGCTGTGCAAGTGGCCCTAGATTCCAGCGAGGCACAAAGGCTTTCAGACTTTTAGCCACCAGCTGCCGGAAGAGTAGAGACTTTGGATAAACTTATGCAGATGTGACAATTTTTCCATAATTCTTACATAACATTACTTATGCCTACATTGCTGTAGCTCATTTGAAAAGTATACATCCATAAATACCTACGTACTATGTACTCAGATTTAATTGAAAGTATTTCTTATATTGCTTTGAAAGTAAAAAAACTTTGTGGTGCAAAACATCTAAAGAACTCTAGGTAATATAATTATCATAATTATTTTCTTACCGTTATAATAAAGGAACCTCTAATGTAACGAAATATCTTCCAAAGTACCTAGCCCAATGGTTATTTTGGAGGTACGACCCTCCAAAATGACCATTGGGTTTGGCAGCTTCAACAGTTTGTAGCTGTGGCAATCATAGTACGGATACTAGAAGTTGAGCAGCTTCAGGAAGGAGCTATGGAACCCGGCAATAACTCACCACAAGATACTTTACATATTCTTTGCAAAGACTCGTTATGGGCACGAGTGGTCCGCGTGCAAGCTAGCATTAAGTTGTAAGGCATTAATGCACCGACGCGCGGCGGCGCATGACCACGCCTACTCATACGAGAAACTATTATGCCAACTTTTTACCAGCTTTCCTACCGTAAACTAGGTTTTTCCACTCCAAACCGCATTAAAATCCGAGAGTGACTTACAAATTAGTACGCAGACGTTAATATTAGGGTTTCATAAAAATTCACATGTCTCTCAAAAAGTGCAGCTGGCGCTTTGACGCAGAAATTTCCTCACGTTTTATATACGGTAAAGTAGTATTTTCTTTTTATATGACCTCGCGTTTAATACCGGAAGGTTTCGTGATTACCTTGCCTAGGTAACACAATTTTATACTGCCATCGAAATGCTCGTAAAACACCAAGTTTCATAACGTCGTCGTGCTATTAAAGTTTACCATAACAAGAAATCCTTGGTATTTAACAAAGCTTTTGAGCAGTCACTTAACTTAAACCTAAGGCTTAATATTAATATCCAGCCGTCGGTAGCTCAGTAAACGGTCTGACGTTAAATAAAAGGTTATGAATAAATTACTGTTGCTTGGTAATGATACCGCCATAGCAGTCAGTTCTAGTGCCAATTTAGTCGGCGGAATTATTTATTATTTCAAGTTTAACCTAAACTGGGGTCTACAAAAAAGCACCCTCGAGGGGCATTCCGCTTCCCACGTCCAACATTTCTGAACGGTCTTCTATTTTTTAAAGCTCATAATATTAGTAATAAGCTATCTTTCGCTTAGCAACCCTACCTGCTATTTTTGCCAAATATATAGCTACCTAGGACACGAACTACATTATAGTAATATGTTCGTACAAGCCTTACAAGCTAGGTTTAATTACCTAAAATGAAATAATTGCATACATCCTACTTGAATAGCTAACGTATTAGCTAGATACTTAAACAAAATCTCGGGTTCCTATAAAAAAATAACTACAATAAAACAAGAAAGCTGGTGGAGCCGTATAACCGAGTTACCTTCACCGTTATTAACCGACCCACAGTTCTACTTTATTCGGCAAAATGACGTTATGGGAAAATTACCCTACAAAATACCTTCCAGCAATAAAACTTTTCTCCCCCCAATATGCAGCGGAGTATAAATGATATGAAAATTAATAAATAACGAAAACGCCCGAAGCTATGGAATACTAAATGATTTTGAACTGCAGTTCCGCTGCCGTTCTTAAAAATAAACTTCCTGTTCTTACTTATTCAAAGGGGGTTTCCAGATATAATTAATGCTTTAAAGTACCTAGTATCCTCAGTCATAAACGAGCAAACTTAATTAATATATCCATTAGATCTCGCAACATTCTTTGAAACAATGCAATGTAAAAGGGTGACTTCAGAAGGGCTACCCCAGTGAGGGTACTTACAATAACGATCGCTGTAAGGCCTATAATGTAAATGGCATAATTAATAATTACGGTAACGTAACCTATCCATGAAATTAATTGTGGATATTGACCAAAAATTTGAACTGATCTAATCTTAAGATTAAGCGGCGGTTATTCTATGAATAGTTATTATATGGTAACTGATCATATATTTACATAACGGAACCCCTTTATGGCCTCATCTCTCTGTCTAGATTATGAACGTTTACGTACATATCCTTCAAAGTACCAACTTACCTAAGTAGGAACTAATCATCTTCATTGGTGGTTAGGGTTTCGATTCTTTTGTACGATTATAAATAATACTTAGGTAACTGCCTACTCAAGCACTTCCACAGTCAAGGAAAAGGTACCTTATGTGTTAATCTAGTAATAATAATAAATGTTTGTGAAAAGCTTTTGTAGTGTGATCTCATTTTACCTAGTCTTCGTATCGAATATATTATGATTATAATGAATAAAACAAACTAAAAAAACATAATAAATAAATAAAATATTATATCTACTCTTAAGAACATACCATAACATGATACCATTATGCCTGATTATGCCTCAAGGAAGACGTTTTAATAACACTGTGAATTGAATACAGCCAATAGCCAACTAAAATGCAACCTAAGCAATAATCGAGAAAAAAATATCTTATTTTTTCAGTTCACATATTATAATATCATTGGTTCACATCAATGTTTATTTTAATAATTATAGTACGTTGTTGTTTCGAAAATCAATAAAAATACAACCATTTTTGTGCGTTGGCAACTCAATCATCTGCCTGCCCGGCAAAGGAAAACACACGGGGGTGAAACTCTCATACAATGAAGAATTCGCAGAAGTGGTGCTGCCATCTATATTTCGTATTCCGTGATTTGGATTTTGTATAAGTTTTCTGTGGTTTAAAGACTGTCAAGTATAAACAATCTTTTTCAAAATTATTCTAATAAAATAATTAAAATAAGATAATTACATTGATTTATATACGGTTTTCACCAAAGGACATTCAGTAGAAAGGTTTTGTGTACATAATTCTTTAATAAGTTTTGTGAAAAATGTGTTTGTTTATGAAAATCTAAAAAGTGGTTGAACGAGAATTTTCGGTGTATAATTATTAAAAAATACGTGTGAATCGTCCCCCAGAGAGTCCATAAGTGTTCCTTCATACTAGCTTTAAAGCGACTTGTGTAATAGAAATAAAATTTACATAATTACGACGGACCTGTTGGTCTAGCGGTTAGGGACCCTGCCTGCTATACCTGAGGTCGTGGTTTCGATTCCCACTCAGGACAAATGTTTGTGTGATGAGCCTGATCATTTGTTCTGGTCTGGGTGTAATTTATCTTTAATATGTACGTATTTAGAAATATATAAGTACGTTTATCGGTTGTCTGATTACCATAACACAAGCTCTGCTTAGCTTTGGATCAGACAACCGTGTGTGAGAGATGTCACGGAATATTTTTATTATAATTCTAGGAAATTATTGTTTTTATACGTATTGATGTTGCTTTGTTATTATATTAGTTCATATACATGTTATGTTATGTTATGTTTGATGTTTTATAACATTGTTAACAAACAAATAATTGTGCAGTAATTATTTTTAATCCTGGCGCCCTATATGGTTCATCATGTTGTTCCTATGTTCGGATATTGCTATATGTTAGTTAATAAAAATGTTATGTTTGATAATTTATAACATTGTTAGCAAACGAATATTTGTGCAGCAATGATTGTTATTCCTTGCGCCTTATATTATGGTTCATCATTTGTTCCTACGTACTGATATTGCTTTATGTTGGTTCATAAAAAAATATGTTTGATGATTTATAATTAAGGTTTTATAACATTTTTAGCAAACGAATAATTGTGCAATAATAATTGTTACTACTTGTATGGTTTATATTTTTCTTTCGTACTGATGTTGCTTTATGTTATTATATTAGTTCATAAAGATGTTATTTATGATTGATTCTTAATTTATGTTTAAAACATTGTAAGCATAACTAAATTTTCCTATTATAATTAAGTTGTACATCCTAGCTTTAAGAATTGTAAAAAATAATTTAATAAACTTTACAGTATTATAATGAATTATTGGGTTTTATTTAATACACATAGAAAAGAATATACGGTAGTTTATAATAGCAACCACCAGAGGCCGCTACTGTAGCATCACTCACACAAAGATTGCGTATGTGTGTGTGCTGTGTACGTTGGTTTCGGAATAACGACACCAGAGTTCGCTCGCTTGCTAGGGCGACACGTTTAAGCCGCGAGAGGTCTCTCTTTACCCTACTTATTATATTTCTCTATGGGAAAACATTTAGGTTATGTCAGAGTGTCGCATGAAAAGCGCGTAAACAAGAATAAATTATCATTTTTTTTCTTCAATCACAACATTCCCTTAAAACCTACAATGCGTTTTGCAATTAAACAAACAAATTTAAGTGGTGAGCGTGTCGGCACTCTGACAGGGTTCTTGAAATCACCAAATACTGTGATTGAGACACCTACTGCTGCTTTACTTACACAGGTATTTGAAATTTCAGATTGTTATTGTTTATTATTTTTGGTTTAGATTGAAGATTAATATGTACAGTATTTTTTTATAATAATGAAATACTCGAAATAAATGAATCTAGGAGAAAAAGTAATGTCGTCATCGGAAATTCCAAAACGCCAGTCAGCATTTAAGTTGCTTATTTTCCTGTCGGTTGTAACTTACCAAAATATCGATTACAAGAAAAATAAAAATTCTTCTTGATGCTAGTAACTCAAAAATAAAAATATGTTGAAATAGTATTGTCACAGTATTTAAAATCATGAATTAGATAATCACCCATATAACGCAAATCCAAGGTTTTATTTTATTTCATCACACTGTACCTACTGTATTTATATGGAGTAAACACCATTGATGTTAATATTCTTGTTTAATATTTCCAGGGAGGCAGCGTAACCCACCTCACAAGTGAAGTGTTATCCAAAGTGTTTTCAACCCCACAACTGCTGTGGGTACCACTCTCCAACTCTGTGCAAATGGAACCGGGTCTGAAGGCCCAAGGTCAAGGTATGGCCAAGTTTTCAGGTCTATCGGAGCACATAACCTGTGTGACACCACACAACATGAGTGAGGTAACCCCACCGGGACACTTTGAATTGGAGAAAGTACCACTTTGGACTAAGAATGGGAAGAAAATGATAACTGCGGACAGGTAAGGTCTTAAAAGGATTTTATTGAGTGAGTTGTGTTTGATTTATTTATTTGCACTTGCGTTGCTTCTGTTTTTCTTGATGGATGTTTTTTAATATCTAACTATTGACTCAGATTTCTATCTTAAAACATAAAATGACAAATACTAATACTTTAGTAAGATCTAAGAAGTAAATCTCTGATTTTGATAAAGAATAGTACCTTGATTTTATTTATCTTTTATTATTTTAAGTAAAATTTGATTGGGTACCTGATACTTTAGTTTTTGAATTGAAGAAAATGTAAAACTTGTGTTGTGTTCTAATAGGTATTGTATGACCTAGAAACTATGTAAAGGTTGAATATTGATCATAGCTATTTTTAAAACACAAAACAGGTTCAAACAATTTTTGGTTTCCAACCTAATTTAAAACAAAATAGAATTTTCAAAATTAGTGTTTTAGGTTTTATTAGAATAATATTTTATGTAAATATATTTATGTAGAACTACAACTACATATCTCTTTTTTGCTAAAGAAATAAAATTTCAGGTATATGGATTTGATGGAACTGTACAAACCAGAAATATTTTTGGCGATTGCAGATGGCCGTACAGCACTTAATGAAGGGTACAAACGAATCCTAAAGTCACTGGATAGAAGCTGTAACATGTTTGATACCTGTGTGCGTCGATATAAGGCCTCAAAGCTGCTTCAAAATAGTGCCCTCATTGGTATGTAACAAAATATTTTATTATATGATGTAAATCAACAAAAACACATCAAGATTTGATAACCTTGAACTGATACGGTAATTATTGTTTCTGTTTTATCAAGTCATCATACTTTGTTGAGCATCCGGCGTCAAATTTTGTATTCAATTTTTATCTTTGTTCTTATCAGTATTTACAAATGTTTGTATGTTTATGTAGATGTTGTCACAACATCCACACAACAAAAAGACGACATTGTTGGAATACTGTTTAAATGTTTCTTTTAAAATTTTCAGGGGTGGTAGTGGCTACAGGGTTGTCAAAGAAACGTGATGAAAGCCTCAATCACATATTGAAAAACAAAGACTCCCTGAGCGGTGTAGCTTTAGCAGGATTAACTGATGGAACCGAAGAAGCAAATAAGTTAGCAGCAAATAAATTAGACAATATACTTCAAACTGTTGGTGTAAGTATACATAACATGCCTATTAGTATTTTGAAACAATACAGAATAATATATAGGTAGGTAGTACAGTTCTGTTTCTATACTTTTAAACACAAAAGTATGACCACTTAGTTTGCCTGGGCTTTTCCGCACTTAGCCTTTCGATTGGGTCTTGTGCTGTGCTGATTATAACCACACCATGTAGCTATACTAATTACAGTGATACTGTAAATTATAATGGCTTGATGCTATAGATTAATTAACAGTTAAATGGAAAGATGTTATGAATCACGGATTAAAGCCTATGTAAGACGTATGCGTCATATAACGCCTACATCGAATATCATTCTTGTGTGATGACGTAATGGCAGGTGATGATTATCCTATACATTTAGTGTAGGATTAGGTTAGTCATCAGCTATCTTAGTTTTTGCTGTCTTTCTTAAAATTATAAAGAAGTTAAAGTGATTATAATTATAGAAGATTGTTTGTCCATAGTTGCGTGCTTTACGCCTTGTGTTTACATTTCCATGTCTCGTGATTGTATTTATAAATGTTTAATTGAAAGACCGTCTTCTAAAATGTATCTTTTTTTTTAATGAAATATCTATTAAATAGTAATAAAGAAATGCAATGTAAATGTAACCCTATTTTTGTTAATCGAATCGTAAAATATTTATTAATTAACATAATTCAAAATGTCACAAAAACAAGTACAATATTTGTTTGCCCAAGCGATTTTAATGAAGATAAATTTAAGAGATTTTTATTTTACAAATATTTAATAGATTTACATTACTTTAGTGTCACACCTTGGTTCTACGCATACGAAATTGTGCGTCACTTACATAAACATTAATGCTTCAACGTAACCATGGAATATCACGTATTATTGTAATCTCTATGTTTATATACATCATGCAATGCTATTGTAATTTAGATGGCGTCAGAATTATTATCACATGCGGCAGTATTTTTGTGTGGCGCACGTGGTTTTTTAATCCTTGTTTGATAATGAGGTATTTGAACAGTTGACGACTAGTAACAGGACTTATCTAAAAAATGCTATCATATTTTATACGGATACCTGAAAGCAATATTTCCATAGTAGAAACTGACAAATATATTGTTATTTCAGTACATGATTTACTTAACTAGTGAGAACTTCTAATTTTGAGACTTCTTTATGTATAAAATGTATAAGATATGCCTATGCCTATGTCTTGTGGAAAGGCTTGCTTTATGAGTATGTAGGTGTAGTTACTAGTAAAACATCCAATCAGTTTCACCTCAGTTATTTGTGTGACTGTGTCAGTCCTTCGCATAGTGAACGTCCATATAAAGGCAGGCTTAGCGCATTGCAGTCCAATCAAAGCTGTCTTAACCTTTTAGGGACCTGTGGGATTTTTTCTTAAGAAATACTGTCGATAATACTTCACGTTCTTTACTGAGGGTAGATATCAGATATGTTGTTGGTATCAATAAATTTTCGGGCTCAAAAGGATTTAATTATGACCTCATCAATTGCGTAAATTCGCGCCTGCGTAAAACTCGCTGACGATGTCGCTTGTGTTATTGCGGTAACTTTTTTGCCAGGAGTCTTAATTATTTTATTCTTTAATTACAGAATGCGATACCAAATGATCTCTTAAGGATAGTGGAGGGATGCTGGAACCCAGCCCTCGTTATGATAGCTATAGAACATGGGTGGGACCTCTTTGACGGTGCTTACGCCACGAAGCTGAGCAACGCGGGTCACGCGTTAACACTTAACTTTTATACGGGAAGTGAGAGCAAAGATCTCTGTATTTTAGATCTGAATGATGAAAGGTGAGGTTTAAAACAGTATAATTTTTTACTTTTGAGTAATCGGGATAAGTTTTTTTGCGAGATGAGATGGGTGAAACGAGAAAGTTCCATAATGGTCTTTCTACTACCCTCCTGTAATTTCTGATACAGTTTTGACATATGTAATACCCACTTACGTAGGTATTCCCATATCCTATAACATTAAAAGTTTACAAAAACGACTGGATAATCATGTATTCAGTAGATACAACTACAGTTCAAACAATAATATGGTCTAAAAGTCATATTTTGGAAATATTTAAATTTACCTTTAACATTGTTATTTTTCCAGGTATAAAGAAGATTTCACTCCAGTTCTATCTGGCTGTGAATGTTTAACTTGTAAGAAACATACGCGGGCGTATATACGACATCTTTTGAACACAAGGGAGATGCTTTCGTCGGTTTTATTGAGCATGTGAGTATTACTAGAGTACCTTGTTAGTAAATTATGTCTATTAAATAACCTACACGTTAAGTAACAGTTTGTCCAATGAGGGCTACTGTTAATGTGCTCACCAGTTGGCGCCACACAGAAACAAAGATATTATAGTGTTTATTTACCTTGACCGTACTTTACCTTAAAGTTGTCATTATATCGGTCGCCTGAGGCGTTAAGAGTAATTAGTTACTTAGGTGTTTCTTTATATAGGTATGTAGGAAGTGCTACCATACATCTTGAATTCTTGAGTGAGACTTGTATATTTTTATATCAAGCGTTGGTGCATCGGTTTACTGCTTCTTATAATATGAACCAAAACTGGCAACTTACCTAAAATAACTTCCTTGCTTTATTTTACTAAGACACAGGACACTACAAACGAATTATTTCTTCTGATATATTTACCATGACTCTTCAAAAACCAAATTGACTGTCTGCATTTTAAACTTACTGCAATAAAAATAACTTTTTTAAAATAATTTTCCGTCTTTTTCCAGCCACAACCTCCACCACTTCGACCAGCTATTTCTTCACGCCCGCCAACACATCGCTGCGAACACATTCCAACTATACAAGAAACACATAATAAAACAGTACGAAGCTTTCAAACAATACGAATCATCCAACGGCACTAACAATAACGAATCAGACAAACCATTCAACGGTATCACCCAAATAAAGAAGAAAATCAAAGTGAGTGACGATGAGATGCCTACTATTAAAGTAGTTAATGGTAGTTAATTATAGTATTATCGTACCTTTGTTAGAATAATTTAAATTTATCTAATTATTTAAATTTGATTAGTGTTATGTGGTGGGTTTGTTTACTTCATGTGGCGGTCAATCGAGTTTCTTTTTTGGTAGATATCTTTGCCGTTAGCCTGAGCGCCGGCTTTGACTGCTTCACCGGACTTTACACGGTCGATCCAGTTTGTAATTGATGGTAGAGTACGATTCAAACTGAATTATTGATGTGAAGCGCAGTATAGGTCGCGTCACGTAAAAAGAACGCTAGCTGTCAAGATGCGCAGAACGCGATTTATCGGTCTGTTTGGAGGTATGAAGTGCGGGGGGGCACGAGCCGCATGCTTGCCGGTGCGCTATTGGTTCGTCGGACGACCTTCGCCTGCCGAATTGTATACTCATGCGCAAACGTACCCTCCCCACCTTCCGCCAGCGTTCTTTTTACCTGACGCGACCTATACGCAACACACACATGCACAACCTCTGTCAGTATTTTTTGATAGAGAGCGGCTCGCCTCGTGTTCAGATGTGTCGCAAAGTTTGAATTGTACATATTTCACAACATTATAAACATCTGTTGTTGGTATTGCCTGTCCTATACAATTCTTTTAATACAAGTGGCCGTCTACATGAAGTGAACTTTAATTCGGTGGTAATTGTAGAGACCATTTTCACTTGATTCGCGAAGATTGTTGGTAATCTAACTTGGACCATAAGGCGCGTGAAATAGAGCTTATAATTCAATTATCTGTATACTAAACTGCGTCTTTATACCTAGTGTTTTAGAAAGAGAGTAGGTACAGGTACAGTTGTGTCGCTTTCAAGTGAAAATAGTCTATTAGGCTAGATATTTTTTTAATAATTCCCATTGTTATTTTGTGATAGTATAATCATGTGATTAGAACCAAAAATAACGCTGATTTTGTGATCTTAAATTGTTTTAAATTATTTGGCTTTAAATTATTTTTTTGTTAATCGTTTTCGGTTAAATTTGTATGGCGAGGCCGCCTTAATAATCGGGTTTTGTTTTTTACACACTTCAAGTGTTTTTTAATACCTCGTATTTTTAAGTTTACGTAACATTTTTTCTTTGTATTTAAATGACATACTTGCCTAGTGCCTTGACTAGATGTCAGTTTGTTTTTTTACGGTTTTATGTCATGATGGTTGGGTTCTGCAAAGTAAGACGAATCAATGCGGAAGTTAAGTATCTAAAAATCCAATGCATTATGCCTTATCGAGACCTTGATGTAATAGGAAATTTCGCATTGTCAATTGATAGTGAAGTTAATCCAGACTTGTTTTCTTTGCAATCTATATCAAGGATTATCAAAAAACGCGGAAGTAAACATATTAAAATTAAATAATAATTAAAATTGAAATGTGTGGATATATACATTTCTGTATCTTTGATGTTCGTACAAATTAGACCAAATTTTTTGACCGTTGGATTGTCATTTGTTTTTATAATTATTTTATGGTGCAAATTGATTGGCTTATATTATGTGTACTTAAAGTTTGTAATGAATAAGATTCGCAACTTTTTTAATTCGTTGCTATTGGTGTGCTAATTTAAAAAAATAATTTAGTCTAAGTATCTACTATAGCGTCATGCGAAGCTTGCGTTTTGTTCTTACACAAAAAAAATGTGTTTCCACCAGTATAAAATTGTAACGGAACCTTAATCCGTATCTAAAATCAAATATTTAGGTGCAAAACGACTATTTTCATCCAAAATTTTTGTTTAACAAAAGACAAGAAAGATCTCTTTCAATCTTGTAACCAACAATAACAATAAAATAGTAAAATAGAAAACGGGTTTAACCGTAAGTAGTCTAGCAGTTACTAAAATTACGGGTCTTGACTAACATTGAATATCTCCTCAATACTTACAAACCTCAATCACACATTTGTCAAACCTCATGGCTTGGTGTTTTGTCTGTATATATGTGAATTTTGCTCATTCACCAAACCAAGGTTGCCTTAGACATTTTGCAAAGGAGGTTGAATTTAGCTAGGGACCAGCATAGTTCTTTTAGTAGCTATTCTAATAATGGCCATAATAATAAGTTGCTTGACAATATGAAAAAAACACTGTTCCATGTTTAAAATTTAAAATTGCCACCTTTTAGGTGCTTGTTTGGTGTGTCATGTTTGAAAAAAGAACACTTCTTGCTTTTTTTTTAATAATTGTGGTGTTATCGTTGCTGTATACTTATTCCGTTTTACGATAAGACGTTTTGCTATTTCTAGTTAAAATTAAAACCTAGTTAATTTTTGTTTTATAATTTTAGTGGTTTTAATAATTAAATAATAATTAAGCGTTAATTATAACCTCGCATAAAATGTACGGTATGTTAAAGAACCGTGTTCACTACAGTGTGACTGTTGAAACCATTATTTATATTTATTTATTTGTATTTATAAGAATTGTCTCGATTTCTAGAATCATTGTCAAAAGTCTCATTTCAAACGAGCCGATGTGATTGGCTGATGTGTTTCAATCCACCAATCAAGTTATGCCATTGTATTTAATTACTTTAGCTTCTTAAAACTGGGTGTCTTAAATAAGTTTATATTAAGTGACAAAACAACGACTTTTATGTTTAGGTCATTTTCACTAGTTCTGTTAAAATCGCCTACAAAATATGTATATTATTTATACATAATTGCAACGATTTCAGTTTGGCCTTATGTTACGTACCTTCTCTCTGTATGAATAGCCTTCATCCCCTTTAACATAAAATCCCATACAGTCGTCAAACGGCTTCAGATGTATACCCACCTAAAAACATATCGATTGTATCGATTACATCTACAAGAATCGATTAAAGTATCGATATAATTCTAGTGAGAATGTCCTAAGTAATGTAACGCTAAGTGAAGCTTAGAGTGTAGTTACCTGCCTACCCACAATAGATAAATCGTGTTGAATATTTATAGCGTATATATTCCGCCTGTGTACCGTACATGTAGCTTTACTGTAATAGTACAATTAAATATAATTTAAGATATATCATCTTTTTCTTTCAACACTAGTCTGTAAGTCGGTCCTTCTAATATTTTTAAGCCAACTTACATAAAAGTATAACTTAAGTATCCAAATTTTTTAGAAGTTTAAAAAGTCAAGGCCACAATAAAAGAAAAATGGCCTTTGCCCTGCAGTGTAAAGATCACATATGAATAAGAGATCATAGTCCAAACACGTTATCTTACGAATAAACTCATAAGAAATCTACTATTTAATTTAGGCAATCATAGCGCCAGTCAATTATAAAAGTTGAAACAAAACATGACCTAGCGTTTTGATACAAGGCTGTAGATACACGTCACTTTAAAGTTTGGGAAAAACATGGCGTGTTTTATGTTGCATGATTGTTATTATCATGTTAGGTGATGCAACTTTGTGTTGATCATAGAAATTGTTTTTTTCGGCTATCGACGTTGCTTTTTATACGTCTTTGGCACATCAAATTTGACACTTAGGATGATACCACACGGTACATTGCGGCGTCAAATCTTACCTAACGTGCATAGCAAAATGTCTTGTTGTGTCACTACGCTGCGTGTGACATCGCCCTTACTGCTGTATTTTTATACTAGTTGTGCTCCGCGGTTTCACTCGAGTGAATATGCTATTTTTATACCATTCACACACTATCTTCACGAATTCTTTGTTTATTTATTTATTACATTTGGGGAATACCAACAGTTGTACAGTGTTAATCTGATGTGTAATATATTATTGTACAGTACTTTTAAAATTCATTCAGTAGTTTTTGCGTGAAAGAGCAACAATCATCCAAACAAACATTCACGTTTATATTAGTAAGGATGAACACACCCACGATATTTAATATCTCAATAGATATGAGACACGCGATTATTGCAATCATGTATGTATCTAATGCGACACGATAACACCATCGTATGTTAAGATCAATACGATTGATAGCGGCTTTAGATTAGGCTTACAATGCCAAATTACGTCTTAATTTTAAATTGCAAAGTAATGCGAATAGGGTAATTATTTTATCTGTCTGGAAAAATACTTGCACCGGAAGCAATTGGTAGGATTCTACTTCTTTCGTGTTTTTTTTTAAAACTGACAGAAAATGAAAATTATAATCGTGAATGATCAGTTATAGGCCCGTCCTAACTATTACGAAGAAGAAATATTCATTTATTTATTATATCTCTTCGTATGTCTTCAGGAATTGAACCCAAGGACTAAAGCTGTTTCTGGGTATGAATGGGTATTGTTTGATAACAAATAAAATTCATTATATAACACCTTTTACATATATTTTACTGACAATATTTACACAATAATTTATTTTAGTGACCACACTTATTGAGCTAGGCATATTGTATGAAATGTGCATCAAGTATGTATCAATGTAATCGAATTACATTACAAATAGAGTAATAATTTATATTAAAAGGATTTGGCAGGATTTTGCTTGACAAAGTCACATTCCAAATACTATGCGTTCATTGCTATCAAATAGATAAATACATAAAAATGTTCGATGTTACAACTCAACTGGTACATAAAATATAAATATTAAAACTGTTCTATGCTAATCATAACAATTTCATATAATACAAATAAATTACCGACGCAACAAACATATTGTATGAGAATTCAACTACTATCAAGTATTATAGTACAATAAAATTTGGCGACACAATAATTGTAAATTTTACTAAAATTGGCACATTATTCTGTAATCATTAGCCTACATTATCTAATGTGTAATCGCATTAATAAAATCAATAATTTATATTGAAAACAATCCAGATATAGTCAGATACCTGGATACTATATAAATATATGCAGAATCAGTTCAATTTTTAAAAATATTTAGGAAATCATGACAAATTACTAACTAAGTACATTTCATTATGAAACATGAGCTTTTATTTTCTCTGAATGCGGAAATCTAGTCGTTTACTTACGATTGCTCTTACAGGTGTATTTTATTACTATCAACTAAAGTGGAATAAAAAATTGTAAACTCTATATAAATAATAACAATGCACCAGGCATTTTATAAAGCAATATTCAGAATGTTTATACTATTCACAGTTTAAGAGAAAATTAGAGCAAACATGTCCCTTCTAACGTCTAATGTGATACAAATAGTACAAAAGCATTACCAAGATCTCATTTACGTACAGAACCGACGAATGTGATTGACAGCTGATGAAATTAATCATAATTTTGAGATCCATTCCGGCGCGAGGCATGGTAGCAAACAGAACTTTGTTCCAATAAGCTTCACTTCACTGCACTAACGCTAACTATTTTAAGAGTTTTCTACAAAAATGTTAGCTTAAGTCCCATTCACTGGATAACACTATTTTAAGTATCACATGTCCTTCTCTTTCTTTTCACATTCAATGACATTATACTGTATTTACTTCCGGCTTGTACACTATACAAACTCATTTGTACCCGGCGTGTTGAGAGGTTCTTGGGCCTGCAAAGATAAAACAAACATTAGCATGAGTCATTACTTATATAATTACTAAGTTTGAACTACAACATCTATGGTCTAAGATCCATCAATAAATTGCAACTAAATTGCTCTGCGATGTTACGTTTTAAACATACGCGGCTGCGTTAATTCTACTAGAACTTACCATTAATAATGCCCTCGCATGTATACGCATGAAAAATAAATGTATCGGCAGTAAAACATTATCAGTTAGTCTATGTTAAAGCATAGGCAGATTACAAAAATCATATTCACTATTTAAAAGGGACTATTTACAGCATTTTACACCTACCACTTAGGGCCAGTAATTTGGCAACTATTATTTAATACTGATGCGGTAAAAATGTTGGCACATTATAAATTGCCACAATGTTTTAAATCTAAACGAAAATATTTCCTATAAATCCTTAAAACAATCTCTAGTAAATATAATAATTCTAAATACATCAAGTTTAAAATGTCTTAGGCAGACCTTATAATATTTACTATATTAAAATAATGCTAGTTTCACCTTGATATTTACAACGTTATCATTTTGGCCAAGTTTTACGGGGTATAATTCATTGTACATAAGAATTAAAAGTGATGGTTTTTAAAATAATGTTCTTAGTTTACAGTAAGAATATGATACGAAAAAATTAAGATTAGAGTTAGTGTTATGAGGCACTAACTCGTTAATTGGCTTGGCGAAGGGTAGTGAGTCCTTGTGCGACTTATCTAAGACTGTTTTGTATGTTAAGCGTACACTCCATAGCCGTGAGTGCTCTCACCTCTTCGCCCACAGTGCTGGGGTACAGCTTGCTGCCCGGAGCGTAGCCATTCTTCTCGAGCGCGAACTGGTCCTCTGTCGTCTTGCGGTAGACCGGGTTGTCGAAGTTCATTGATGTAACATTACGGTGCACGTAATGTCTGTGCATAACCACTGCGATCTGAAACGAGTAGTTATCGTTAATTTAACACGTGATTTCCACTTTGTACTGTTGGGAATGACTCGCGAAGGCCGAAAAGTTGATCAGTACATCAAAGAGCAAACGCAATTGATGTCTATTAGAGCGGTTGTTCTGATGTAATTTGACGTCATTAGGACATACAAGCGACACTATTTATCAATTAGGAGCATAGTAATATGATATGCTTGACGAAGCATGGTGCCTTGTTCTAGGTTGAAATTATCATAGGCGTTTTTGACACGTGAAAAGTTTCTCGAATTCTCGGTACGTAAATGATTTTAAATGTGTTTATTATCATATATTTGTTTAATGGTATTACGTAAGGATAGCATCTTTTGTTTGTTTATGTTGACTATCAATCATAGTAATTACAGCCTAAAGACCTTCGGCGAGATAAAAAATAAGTTGAGCTATTAATAGGTTCTATACATAATGTGTTTATTTTTAAACATTGATAAATTCCGCTGGTCATCTATCAACCGTTACTTTGACGTATGTGTATATTTTGTTTTAAATAATTTATTCTCAATATCAGACATACATAATAAATAATTATTTTGATGTAAAATAATGCAAAACGTAAAGGTAGGAGTTCGCCGAAACAATACTTTTGTTATTCTTTTGTAACTTGAAATAAAACTTATGCATTCAACAGAACAGATATCAAAAACAATTAACAAAAGAGAAACGGGCCTACGTATCGGAATGTTGAAGAAAAAAAATGCTTACGGTCACACGTTTCTTAGAATGATAAATAAATGCTTGACATAACTTGCAGAAGTCATTTTATAATGTTACCTTGACTAATATTAGCGGAAATGAATTAGATACCTAAATTATAACTTCTATTTGAATTAATAGAGATAGATTTGTGTGCAGTAGCGTTGCAAATGGCCGTCCTATTTACCTGAGCCGTAATACCGTTCGAGAATAGACCGGAAGGCACTAGAAAGTTCTACGGGCTATATTGTGTACTTACCAGTCCTGCCAATATGATAATTCCTGAGATCACAGCCACGACAATGCCTGCCACCATGCCGGCATCGCGGCCGCTACTTGAGATTCCTGTACCAGTCTTAGGAGTTTCTGGGATACCTAGAATGAGAAAAAGACAATAGTTATTAATTGCTCAAATGACACGTATTGCAGTACAAAACCTTGCAATGTATTCAAAGTGAAAGTTAGATCATTTTAATTAATGTAAATAATTAAAGTGTATATAAACAATAGATGCAGTTATAATTTAACATAGAAAGTGACTTTTGAAATAAATAAAAATACTTTGCAAAGTTTTTTGATATTTTTGCAAAACAGTGTATAGAATTTTAAATTGGGGTGTTTAAAAACAATGAAAATCTTCCACCAAAAAAGCAGTGAAGAAAGATGATTTGCGAAAGTAAAAATGTTAAATTAAAGAAAGCAAAGTTAAAACAAATGAAAAACAAAAACGAGTGAAGACATGAAAAAAATCCTTCTTTTGTTAGATCAACTAACTAAATGGTGCAAACTAATACAAAACACATATTGGCTTTGGTTAATTAAACATGTTTAGGTAGGTACAAGAACAAATTTTCCTGGTATATAGCATATTTATTTAATGTCCGTTTTCTGTAGATCGTTGTCAACAATTTAATAGAAACATTCGAAGAAGAATGACGACATTTGTATCGACGTATGTCCACATATCTGCAGTGCGTATATATCTTCAATTTCCTTACATCTAATTGTCAATTTAACTTTATGTACGCGCGGGCGTCTTAACCCGATCGCACTAGACATTCTATTTTAAGCTGGTGTCAATGAAACGTGCCAACGAATACTATTTAACTAAAATATCCTAACCTACTTTCACATAACATATGTAGTTGGTATAATAAATAATTATATCATAATTGACAACGCAGAATAAAATAGAACAGGATAGTTGGTATTTTGCATAACAAAACATAGCTCTGATTCAATAAATTAGAATATAATGCACCTACATAGGTACCAAGTTTTAGTGTTGAATGACCAAGTCATATTTTATTCAATGCGGTTTGTAAAGTGATTCAGATCCTTAGATATCCACTATTTATATTTTCTGTTTTGATATTGAATTCAAGTAATAATCGTTGTTAAGTAGCCAAACTATTGCCATATTATGTTAGTTGAGACATAGGTTGTTAGACAGTATTAGTAATCACAAACGAAACATTATGCGACATGCACCCAGCTCATAATGAATCTGTGTGTCTTCCCGTCATCTCAAATGTGATGTTTCCGACTTTAGCACAAAATTAAATAAAATTATAATACGTTACCCTCGAGATTTAAGTTTTTCAGGGCGTCTGGTAAATTAACCAGACTGACTTTTTCAAAATTATAATGAGATTCTTTGACGGGTTTCTCTGTGGCGTCTGGTATCCTTTCCAGTGCCACGCCTTTCAGGAACAGGTCTATGAACGGCTGATTCTTATTTCCCAGATCTTGTTTATCAGTTTCCCAATACGCCTTCATTGGCTCAGCTTCGGGATCCACTTTGTTCGTAACCGGTGCTTCTGTCTCCTCGGGTGCTTCAGTTGGACCGTCACGCTTCAAGAGCCCACGTCCCAACTTCAAGAGAAGGCCTAGCCCTTCTCTTTTTAAATTCACCATATGTCTCAAGCTTCCCCGTTAATCATTCGCATTCAAAATAGCAATACATCTGTTTGACAACTAGCAGATTGACATGCCCTGCAAATCAGTCAAGGAATCCCAAGTTGAAGACACACAGATATTGATTGATCATTCACAATGAACTGTTGTTAGTTGATGGTCGTGTATGACTGTTAGTGATGTTCGATACCCATTACCTTATGTTTATATGGGCGAATATTTATCTTATCAAACGATGTGATTAGGTGATTCAACCCATCCATGAAGCAATCGCAAATCATAATCGTGGCGTTCGATCAAAAACAATCATAACTGAAACTATGGATAATAAATTAAAACACATCTGAAAGCAACCTTGCTTGCAGTTGTAAACTAAGTACGTTCACTTTCGTTCCGACGAACTTGAGTTTAGATGTAACATATCGAACGCCACGAAACTGATTAATTGACACTCACGTGAGACAGATCAAAGGAGTAAACGGGTATAACGATAATTATATGTATGTCTCCAAAATACTCACTGGTTACAGGTTTTTCCTCGATTACTATAGTTTCATTTGAACCAATAGTCGGTTTATTATGCACCTCCACATCTGGTTTTATTGCATCTGTAGATTTTATTAAATAAACAACTTAAAAATGCTTCCAAATCCTTGTTTTCAATTTGTGTAAGTGGGTAGTAACTTGTATATTAATCACACAGCGAAATAATTTTACACGTAAGCACGGCACACGCGACTCTTACGGAGTTCCGATATGGAATGAGACAGGCCGAAAACCGGTCGCGTGTAACCGCCATTGACGTCCCACCACCGGGCCTTTCTGTCAATTTAACTGAGCGCGATCCGGCTCGCGCTTGGAAACCATACAACAGTTAAAACTAACTGGCAGATGCATTTCTGAAGATTCCTTTATTTAAGTTTATTATTTGATGAAAATCGATTGTAATATACTTTTGAATAAGGTGATAAAGTAATTTTGTCGAGCACTATTTTGGTCGTGCATTAACTATTTGATATTTAAATAAATTTTACTATTTTGTATTCCTTATTATTCTATTTTGTTATTGATAAACGCCAATATAATTAAACGCATTAAATACGTTCTAGTACATGTCAAAATACATATTAAATTAAGCAACCCAGTATGAGGTAACAACGTTGCTTGCATGCGCATGCGTCGTGCCGGATCGCGGGTAGAACCACTGAACAAAAGGTGGCGTGATGCCGTGACGTCACGTCGCCTTATTCGCCAACTGTTAGACTATTGGGCGTGCCATGTTTCCACACGATCGCTAGTACATCAAGTGGGTCTGTTCGGTGCATAAGCACTTACGTGTGAGGTCACAGGTAAATAAGAAATGTCGTCATGACTCATTGATATAGAGTGTATGATTACCAAAGTAGTGTAAACAAATCCTAGCTATTTTTACCTGCGACGCTCACTCTTATCTTTCTTTACTTTTATTAGTATCTAGTAAAAATTGTGGCTATTTCTTACTGTCATACTTCCTGGCCTTGCAATTTGCCAGCCAGTAAGAAAGCTGCCAGCTGATAAAGCCGCAAATATCTTATCATATAAATCCCCCAATCACAAATTACCCACTAATATGTATTTCCGTGGTGTGATTTATGTAGGTAAATACAAATTGCGAATCGATGTGATACGAGTACTCGTAAAACATTCCTCAAGATAACAATTCGATTAGGTATAAACAATGAGTAATAACTGTTACGATTCGTTTAATTGATTAAAGTTATGAGATAACGCCCAGCCGCGGTATATTCCGATCAAAACATGGAACTTCTGACTAAGTATCAGTCATACGAAAATTTAACAACAATAAAAATATCGTACGATATGTCGTCATGCAGTGACGTGGCGTTACGTGTCCGTAGGCCACTGATTCGGCCAAGTATTTTTAAAGTTCACATTAATGTTCTAGCGGCCTTGCCACTACATTGATATTACGAAAACTATCGTCACAAGGACCGTTTTTACGGTTCTTATTTGTTTTCTTTTAATGTCGCGCCACATCTGACGCAATCGCTGGATGATGTGATTAGAATTTGATGAGCAATTATAAAAAGAAATCGAGCCATCGGCGTACGGTTTCAACCAGCAACCGGAGACGTTCGGTCGTAAAAAACTCTAGGTCTCATGTCTCAAATTATTGATGACGATAATAAATCTTACCTATACGCAACCTTGAAATTTTTATGCATCTTTATAATTATGCAGGCAAGAACCACCATTAATAAGCACTTACACGGCAAGATAAAACACGAATATAAAAACGTTCCAAATTTGTACTGACAACAACTTCCTTGATTAAAAACACTGCACAACAAGCAGTGAATATAGCGTCTTATTGATCATGCCAGTTCAATCAATCATTACTAAACGTTACCAATCGTACTAAATGTCTTTTTCATTGACCCATTCAATTGTACTCTAATAAAAAGATAAATGTATTCAATGAATGGACTTACATCACATAAACATCTTAAATATTCCCATACAATAAATATTTAGTCTTGTGAGTTTCCTTGCCCTGTCTAACGGTTGAAGGAAATCCCTGAAATTCTCTATTGTTATTCCTATATTTAGTCAAATGCGTGTTCAATAACTACACCGATAGGGGAATAACCAATACTGAACCTTCGTCCTTATACTCGCCTATTTTGATTTAAGATCATAAGTTTGATGACTGTTACTTGATGGCCTACTTATAACAGAATATTCTAGATTATAATCTTCAATTAAAAAGCAATTACCGGTCTAAAAATCAAGAAGATTCGAGAATGGCAAACTAGGCTACAAGTTTCTCGAACATTTTAGATTAAAAAGGACAAAATAACTGCGTTATTTAAAAACCCTCTATTTTGAAGGCGGTGCCAAGTAAAACTATTGAACGAATTGAATTAACTTAGATATTTATCTGAGTTTCTCATTATGACTTTTAAGTTTCGAATAGGTGTGTTAGTTTAGTGCTATTGGTTATGTATTTCATTATATTAAGTAATTTAGATAGCCTTCTAAATAAGTTTGTTAATTGAATTCATTTTTCTTTTAATATTGATTTATTTTTCATTATCATTGTGTCTAATAGTTTTACTAGGCACCGCCTTCAAAATAGAGGGTTTTTAAATAACGCAGTTATTTTGTCCTTTTTAGAGCATTTTATTTTTGTTTTGAAGTCGTTTTTTTTTTTGTTAAAAATTATTTTATTTCTAGAAATTTGAGTGTTTTTGACGATTTTGGTTTTGCGAAAATATGGATAGGCTTACGAAACGCGCTGCTAATATGTGAAATCGTCGTTTAAATGAGACAAGCGAGGAAAACTAATTTAAACTGTTTTTTGTCTACACTATCGAATATGCAAGATTACCCATGTGCGCATCAATACGAATAAAATAAGCCCAAACACTATGTATCTACTATCAACCATTAAGGAGTTCCCTAAACTGTGCTGCACCTGCATTATGGACCTTGCAATGGCAGTCATTACCCATCTCGGTGTAAAGATCTTGTCAACACGAATAAAATAAGTCCAAACAAGAGGAAGTTAAGATGTGCCGTTGAGGAGTTCCCTCGATCCTCTGTCGTCTCCATCATCAGATCTGCTCTAAACCTCCATAGTATTGTAGTCTCATCAGATATACACATAAATATCAAGTTTTTAACCCATGCTTGCCTACAATTTCCAAGAGATGCCCTCGATTTCTCAAGGTTTCCACCATCAGGTCCTGACCTGATAACGATGGGACCAAATGACAAGCATACCCATTCAAATAAAAAAATAATTTTTGAAATCGGTCCAGGCGTCTTTGAGAAATCGAGTAACAAACATAAAAAAAAATAAAAAAAATACACCTTAACCAAATATACCTCCTTTTTTTGAAGTCGTTTGAAAATCTAAAAGTTACACGTCAAAGTGCAGCGATTATGGTTTTGGACTAATATAAAGTCATGTTTTGTTTTATCTATTATCGTTATCTACCATCAATCGATACATCGTATGATCGCTGTTGCACTATACCGTGTATTTCATTTTCGTAATCATTGCCTATAAAATCAATAAGATGGCAATTCTATGGAATTTTGAAAAGTTCACTTTGTGGAATAAAGGGTAGATTGTCCTGAATTTTTTAACCGTACCGCACAGACTGTATGCCAAGGCAGGAAAAGAAAATAATTCCAAATGTTGTTTTAGTTCCCTGCTTATGAAGGTATGACCTTGCTGTTGACGAAAAGTTTAACATTGAAACGTTCGCGGCAAAGGTGGTGTAATGATCTACTCAGTTATGCGGAGCGCACGTGGACAGAAATCGCAAAAGGCAAAAGAGGTTTGAAGAAGAAAGGCTCTTTCAGCAGTAGGATCTAACGTACACTAAAAAAAAAAATGCTAGTGATAGACTGATTTTTAGTTGTATTTTGTCCTCAAATAAATTAAAACTCAAAGACTAAAGTACTGCCTGTATTGTAAAGGGCCTATGTATGGTGCCGACCGGTAAATCCTAAAGGATGATAGAAAAAAATAGTTCTAAGACTAACGACTACGCACACGTTTTAATGATATAGGTAAATGCGGCATAAAGCAAATACTAATTGATTCATTTACGCACGTTGACGATATTTTAGCTCAATTGTTCCTGCTAGAACATGCTATTTCTCGAAGTGGGAAAAACTGGTTTAATAATTAATTTATTGTTTAATAACAGCTTTCAAAACAGAGTATTACCCCTTGTGCAAATTGCCTAATAATTAAGGAATTCCAAACAATCAATTTAATTTAAGAACTTCCTTCCCTACATACTCGAAAACAAATATTCTTGTTGGGGTAATTTGTTTTCAATATATTAGGTAATTATTATTGCACGTGCCAATTAGTAACCCTCTTTGTAGGTAATGCGGTAATTATCAATTAGTTTAATCTTAACATATTATCTAGATGTCGATAATTCCTGATTCATAATTTTTAAATCCAAAGTTCGATATTTTTTAGTTTTTTTTTTTCCATTTCCTTTGAATGTAAATGGCGGATTAAATGCACTGTATGCTATTTAATCTTATATATAAAAATGAATCGCTTAATGTGTTGGTAAGCGCATAACTCAATAATGCCTAGACCGATTTTGCTAATTCTTTTTTGTTGTGTTAGTTATTATCAGGAGAAGGTTCTTATGAAAAAAAAAATAGAAAAGTGGGCGGAAAAAAAAGTGATTTGTTGGATTCATCTGCGCCCTGAATAACATTTAATAAAGGCACCGGGAACGGGACCTAGGTATTCATGCGGGTGAAACCGCAGGGCACAGCTAGTTTTAAAATATATCCTTGCCTGTCTTAAGACGTCACCTATTTTTACTCTTTAGAACTCTTTCTGACGTTAATTCCAATTGAAGCATAATTAAGATTTGAGATTGAACTTCAAAAATTGTAATCAAAAAACTAAACAATAGAAATGCAAATACGATTAATTAGCTTTAGGTATGGTGAGCATAAATAAATGTACATACATAATTATGTTAATATGTTCATATAATTTTATAACATATATCAATTCACATGTCTTGAAAGCGCTTTTTTGCCTCCAAACACGTGGACGAACATCTAATGACATGCGATTTTACTGCGCATGAAAATCGGTAATATTTTGTAAACAAAAAGCTTTTACGTCACCGCCACAAGTGTTGTTATCAAATAAAAATATCAATATAATTATGATTGAATGAAAAATCTTCAATTAAATCAAAAATCTGTCAATTTCAATCCAAATTAATCCCTTATTCATTAATATAAAATGCCTTAGATAAAGTATATTTATTACACCTGATTTGTCTACGTAATTGGTAATTGTATGTGATTAAATCACATTATGATAAACACCTGTCTGGTCGTATATATCAGATATTGTAACGAAAAATTTCAAGAAAAATTAAATGAGTTGGGAAGTCAAAATAGAAAGCTAATAAGAAAAACATGACTACATGTTGACTGTTCACGTTATTTCGGCGTATACTCAGTACTTATTCCAATTGATAAGCGTTCGCCTAATATTATGAAATGCATTATATTTCAGGTATTTTGAATGTTTCATGATTTATTTAGTTCCTTTTACAATTTATTCTGCGCAAAGAGCTGCGGTTGTACATTTTTTATTTATTTATTAAGAATGGACATAATAGAAACGGTAACATAAAATATCGCCAAACTGCACAACAGTTTGTTGGCGATAGTAGCGCTCTTTGGTACAAAATTATTTAGTAATTGTGTATCTACATTTTTATGAGCTTAGGTTCCGCTGCCGTTGACCGTGTGAAGTTTGTCAAACTAAACACCATAGTGTGGCCAGTAAAAAAAACCTTGTAGTATATGGGTACCTACAGACAATCGAACCACTAACGAGCAACTGTCTCCATTGTTATTGTATTTCTACATTGTTTTCATGCGCAACACACCACGGATTCTAATTATTTGAAACTTGGCTTACACTCAGTACAATAAAGTGTAAAGAAAAAATATACGTAATAGTATTCTAAAGACATTTACTACGCATAGACATTTCCCAGACATTTTCTTTGATTACCCAGCTATCTAAAATACTTGATAATTCGCCAAATCGCCTAGGAACTAAGATTTTAGAAGCTCTTATGAGACCCTGAGCTGTCTTTACGGTTTAATAAATCCCCGTGTTGTCCGACGATCTAAATTTATACTAGCAAACAACACACCTTACATAAACAGTTTGGATATAAATAGGAAGCATACTAAATGTGCGCACGATGTCGTTTCCATAATGTTTCTAACGACAAAGGTAGATTATGTCACAGATTCCAATTGTTCTAACTTACAAATTGAGCTCGAAGTATAAAGCAATACAAGATCTTGAACTATCCACGTGTCTCAAAGAACGCCATCAATCAAAACATTACGTTTACGATACATTTACACCGCGCTCCTAATAAATACGGTAGCCTTTGTATAATTTTTCCACAAGGTTATTTTTGACCATCATCCAGTGTGGTATGATTGTCTCCAATTTGTGATTGGACGGAGTATTGAACGCATATTACCATAACTACAATATCATTGTTTAAATATAAATTACCAAATAATGACTAGGAAATAAAAAAATACATTTTCAAGGCGCTCATTGACGACGCGCGACGGTTAACGTAGCTTGTGCATGAAAATAGAATCAACTATTTACGATATCACTTGGGCATGATTTTATTGTAGGTGTGATTATGCAACCGTCACGTTATAAATGTTATAAATGTCACACTGTTCATAAGCCAAAAGAAGACTGTTGCTAGATAAAAAGTAGTTTCTGTGAAATGGCATTCACTCTCGTTTTCATCGCACTCATGATCCGATTGCCATCCCACGTATGTGCCGCATGATGATTAACACTGCATTACCATTGTGCAGTACGTGCTAAATTAGGTAAATTACATGGTTCCATTTTATTGTTAGCCTTTATGTTCGTTATCGTTCTGAAATATCCGTTTACTAGAAAATAAATCTGTTTGTCCGTCCGTCTGTCTGTTTAGGCTTATCTATTTAACAATTTTCTCGATTGAAATGTAACTTTGCAGACATATAAAGGCGTTAGTCCCGAGTGACATAGGCTAACTTTTATGATAATAGATTTTACAATTTCGCGTAAAATCTCTCGGATGTAAATTAAAAAGTTGTATCAACACCGTCGTATAATCAACGGCGTCTATTTCAATAAAAGCCGTGTACTTACTGTCTTCGACGCACATCTGGTTGTCAGGCAAGAGTCTGAGTCCGTTGGGGCAGGCGCAGGAGACGCGCGGCGCGTTGGCGGCTATGCGCGGCGCCGGCAGACAGAGGTGGGAGCAGTGACCGTTGACGGCTGCGCAGTGGTTCACGCCGTCGGGTTGCCGGTATGGGTGGTACACGTGGATCACCATCGGGTTTTGGAGCTGTTGGTTGTAGAAGGAATTTAGTTGTATGTTTAGGTCCTTGTCTTGGTTAGGTCGATAGGAGAAGAACAAATTGGGGAAAGCGCTTTGTTTGACCATTTTTGCACTTTATATAGTTTAGAGAACTAGTTTACCTAATCATCAATGTAATAAATGAATAAATTATAATTTGATGAAATAAGTCATTTGTGATATCTTAGTCTTCAAAGTTGTATAAAAAGTTTTATTTCGTAAGGTTAATGTATCGCCTTTATTCTGAAAATTTAAAATAAATTGCAGCTTAAAATAAATCTATTGATTTTTTTTTGTCTTGCATAAAAAATATAATGACCAATTTCGAAATAAAAACAGCCATAAGTATCCCTACATAATTAAATAAGATTATGGTAATATAAAATAATGGTCACTTGTGTAGGTATGTATTGTATTAGTGTTGTAAGTTATAATACATAATCCAAAAATAACCAACCATCAGTCAACTTTTTGTCCATAAAACGACTTAAAATCTTTTTAAAAAGTCACCATCGATTATCACTATTCTTAACGGCAACACTCTATTTAGGTAGAAAGGTGCTGTGCTACTAGGTAGGAATATCTCTTGTTCTATCCCTTCTGTCCCCCCCCTTTTTTCTCCTACATTCTATATTAAGTCAAATAAATAAAGTCACTTACATTATGAGTAGGAGTAATAGGTTCAATATCTTTCCCGTTGAACTTGTTCGCGCGGTACACGGCAGCCTTGTCCCAGTCGGTCCAGTACACCCAGTCTTCGAAGGTGGTGATGGAGAAGGGATGACGTAGCACGTCAGTGGAGTAGAGGATCACCCTGCGACCGGTCCCGTCGTAGTTGCAAGATGATATCATGTTCATTTTGGCATCAACCTGTATAATAAAAACATGTTATGAAAAAGTGGAAGGAGATATGAGGAAAGGTTTTGCCTAACAGTTGGAATGCGATATAATTATTAATTGGCGGAAAATCGTCTAAAAACTTCTGAATAAGTTTATAAGCGAAGAAACTCTTTCGAGCTGGCTTAGGTGGATCTCTCCGGCCTATTTTGCATGTGTGATAAGGAATTTAATGATAGGCGTTGATTCGAAAGCCATAGGTATTAGAGCCTAAGAGCACTTGTCTTCTTATAAGTTATTTTCTTCTAAAAATAACCAATTCATTTCTAAAAATAATCGGGAAGCCGTTATCGAAATCGATTAGGACTATAACTGCGTATAAAATAAGGGGTTCACTGACTCCATTCATTCATAATTATTTCTAAAACTAATTTATAATCAATCATAAATATTACAATCGATTCTTTTAATGATTGCGATTTAGTTACGATAACACGAGGAGCTTGCGTGATTAGAATAATCAAAGAATTCACATATAAAATCACGATAATTTATAATAAAGTCACTGTCATAAATAATTACATTTTGGCTTAATATAAATAGGCTTAGTGTTGTTAAATCTGCAGGACAATGACTCTATACAATTATAGTAGGCATAAGTATAAAGCATCATTGTTTTTGATTACCATGTATTCTGATAAGCGCAATTAACAAATCTAAGAACATTGAAACGCTAATTGTAACTGTAATAATCGCAGTACTTAATATATTTATCTTTATAAGACGCATGATTATGTACGATTATGTCTACCTATACTTAATAATATAAAGCTGAACAGTTTGTTTGGCTACGGGCTAATTTCTGAAACTACCGGTCCGTTTTGATAAAAACTTTTTGCATTTGATAGCCTAATTCTGGAGGAAGGTTAAAGGCTATCTATAGTGGGAGAAAAACCGCGAGTACCTGCTAGTTGTATATAGTCTTGTGACGCTGACCTCTTAATAATATAGGGTAGGAAAAATCCTTAAAAACATCCACGTAGAAATGACATAGTGATTGATCGTGATAAACATAGTTATGTTTTACCTCTTCATCAATCAAACAAGTCTTCCGCCTTAAATATTTGGCATGTCTGGAGGTGTGGTGGGCCTATTTACTTACTACATACTCAGGTAGTATATTATAGTAATGTTCACGTATATACGTCACTGATTATGTCAAGGTACCTTGTTCTTTAGATAAGAGCACTTTGAACTGAGCTGAACTGTCTTTTTTATGCTTTTCAAATGTATTCGTTAAGGTTTTTATCTGATTTAGAAACAGAATACCAACAAATTATATAGTGGTAAATATTACTTAGCATACACTGTTATTAACTTGTCTACTTGTTTATGTTAATAAACGTACCTATGTCTTATAAGTGCCTTCCTACTTCCTACATTATTTTACCTCTAGACAACCTTCTACAGTTTGTATAAAATACTTATACAAAATTTAACTCCAACAAATGAAAGTACTCTGCTGAAAAAATATGTCGAGAAATATATTTTTCATCATGCCTTTTTTTGATCAAATTAAATAAATATCGATCAATATTCATAATGCTAAATAGTAGAAAAACACTTACCCAATAAACACGTTTGCGCACAAGGTCTAGCGTGAGGCCGTTCGGCCATTTGACGTCATACGATACGATTGTCTGTCTGTGAGAGCCGTCCATACCAGCTCGCTCGATCTTAGGCACCTGGCCCCAGTCCGTCCAGTACATCCATCTAAGAAAAATAATCTTTATTACAAAGTACGAAAGGTTGATTTTCATATAACCACTGGTGCAGCTGGTGGCGCTATAAGAGATATTTACTTATAATATAGAGATATTTAATTATCACTTTTAATATAGCTATAGATAACGTAGTATAAATATTGAATGAAAGCTGCCAATATATTAACACGCAAGATAAAATATTCAGAGTCAGTTTATAAATTAGGCAGTCCCGAAATCAAAACAATGTTTTTATTCATTATTATTTCGTAGTAACTATTATCACGCGTAACGTAAACAAGGCAGTACTTTGAACGTTCATGCTAAGTAACACTCACACGTGGAAATCTTCCATTCTTACTTAGCTAAATCATTTATCGACGAACTAATATAGCTGTTTATAACACGGTTTTATGAAGTGTGTTTCAAGCGAACATCAATCAATTACTTCATTTCTCTATTGCGTCGACTAATAACAGCTCCTTTTGCAATTCAAAGCAACGACCCGAAATAACGCAACATTCTTGCTCCAATTGATCTAATTTGCCGTCATACAAATGTCATTTAGTGTTGTCATGTTTAATAAACTCTGGTTAAAAGGTTAAATATTTGTTGTAGCTATCAATATGTGGCATGTTACCATGCACCCAACATTCAATAAATATCAATCTTAAGGCAACTGCAAAAAGTCGTAGAAACTAGTTTAGTAAATAAGTTGGATATATTATTTAGTTTATAAATAAGGAAATGAATAGAAAATTACTTCGTTTCCAAATAAGTTGAACACACAATTGATTTAGGAAGAAATCCCATATTCTGTGGATTTTCTAGACATTGACTACAGTATAATGCAAGTCACAAGTGATATGATGCGATAAAGTTATCTACAAAATAACAGTTGCTTTTTTTAATTTGGTTCATGTCATCGTTCGTATTATTTTAATTTTAAGAACCTTCGCCTGAAGTTTCTTAATGGTTTAAAAAGTATTTTATTAATAATGTGTACTTAAACACGTCTATCATTTAAGACGATTCATGTCCTCTATCATTGAAAACTTTACCCTTGGAAATGTTTAGTTTAAAATAGTTTAATTTCCTTACCCATCCAGAGGATTAAGCGCAATAGCCCTAGGTTCCTCCAGTTGGTCCCTAATGAGGATCTTCCTCATGTTGCCCTGCAGGTCTGAGAGCTCGATGTGGTTCTTGCCGGTGTCGGTCCAGTACAGGTGGTTGTATATCCAGTCCACCGCGAGCCCGTCTGACGTGATTAGCTGGTCGCCGATGACGACTGTCCGTTGCGTACCCTCGTCTATTGGTGCCCTGATAAAAAATAAAATATAGATGTTTTTTAACGAATTACTTATACATTATGTATATGAGCCAATCATTAGTTTTCCACGGCAGGGCAAAGGTCTGCCTTCCCTCTTTCCATGACTAAGGCCAAAAGGCCCAGTTCCCAGAGCCCAGAGGAAGGCGTATAATTTGTCTATACAGGGTGTCCGGTAAATAATCCGACAAACTGTGGTGGCTGATACCTTAGGTCAGGCCCTACCAAATGAACGCAACATATGTTCGCCGAAAAGTTACAGGTTTCGAGTTACAATCGATTTTCGAAAATTTTAGAATTTTCTACCTTGCATCAGACTTTTCCATTTTTCTTGCTGATACATAGCTTTCGTAATACTTTTTGTGCATCAAATTAATCTTGAATAGTTACTCTATCCTTTGATAAGTCTCATATTTATCTAAAAGAAGAATATATTGGCTATAACGCCATTTGTTTTACAATTTTCACTTTCGGTTTTTCTTAGTGCTCAACTTTGAACCGCAGTGGTGAAAAATAAATGTATGTAGGATTTTTGTACAACAATCTTAAAAACTTCCTTGAATATTGGTAATTTTGGGAAGGTACAATACTTGCATATTTTCTTTACAAAATTTGACAAAATAAGCTGTTGAAGTACATCCGGGCCTATTTTTTGAAATATTACTAATGTAAATCTGAGTAAAAATGCGACGTAACTTAACGCAGATCGTTATGGTCCAGTGAAATAAGTTATTTTTTTCTAGCGATTAACTAGTGACACGAAATAATTGTGGTCAATTTCAATTTGGAAAATATTAAAAAAAAATGCTCGTTTAAATTTTTACAATGATACGGAACCCGTTAAGTGCAGATGAATTGGGCGTCTAAAACCAGCTATTTCAGTGTTGTTGCATGAAAAATAAGGTGTTATAAAATCGATTTATCTAGTAAGAAAGTACTGAAGGTTAAGGTAACTTAACACTAAAACATGTTTTAATCTGGCATAGAGAGTTAATGGCGAGAAGAAAATACCTCATTTAATTGTACAATGACGATCAGCGTTAAGTTTCGTATAATTTTTACTCAGATTTACATTAGTAATATTTCATAAAATAGTCCCGGGTGTACTTCAGCAGCTTATTTTGTCAAATTTTGTAAAGAAAATATTCAAGTATTGTACCTGCCCAAAATCACCAATATTCAAGCAAGTTTTTAAGATTGTTGTACAAAAATCCTACATACATTTATTTTTCACCACTGCAGTTCAAAGTTGAGCACTAAGAAAAACCGAAAGTGAAAATTGTAAAACAAATGGCGTTATCGCCAATATATTCTTCTTTTAGATAAATATGAGACTTATCAAAGGATAGAGTAACTATTCAAAATTAATTTGATGCACAAAAAGTATTACGAAAGCTATGTATCAGCAAGAAAAATGGAAAAGTCTGAAGCAAGGTGGAAAATTCTAAAATTATCGAAAATCGATTGTTACTCGAAACTTGTAACTTTTCGGCGAACATATGTTGCGTTCATTTGGTAGGGCCTGACCTAAGGTATCAGCCACCACAGTTTGTCGGACTATTTACCGGACACCCTGTATATTTGTGGCCTGGTACTAAAAGGGCTACATATTTTATTTAAAACTTTTGCTAGAGTAGATTATGTACAAAAATATAACTAAATGATATCGCTACGCTCTTAAGATTAAATTATCTATAAAGAACGACCTATTTAAATGTTTTCCTTAAACAAATAAGAAAAAAGTTAAGTAACTAATTAAAATAAAGAAAAACTAATTATCTTAAACAAGGAAAAATTAAACAAAAATATTACCAAAGTATATAGAACTAGCTAGCTAACAGTTTGTAAATTTATTTATCACGCCACTAGCTATTTACAAAATTTAAAATCTTACTTGTATATCTTCTCATCGGTAACATCGCTCCAAAAGATCATTCCGGTCCTGAAGACATAATCTAATGCCGTCGCCGACTTCGTATCATTGACAATAGCAACCATTTCATGGTGGTCCAGGCTGATCTTGCGGATATCAAAGCGTCTGGCGAACAGTAGGGACGGGTGACCTTCAGTGGCCTTACACCTGGTTCGGTCTCGGGGATCGCGAGCGTAGCCGGCGTGGCATTCGCATTTGAATGTACCCTTCTCGTTGATACACATTTGGGAGCATGCGCCTGGGTCTGAACACTCGTCTACGTCTGGAACAAGGGAGAATGATGTTGAGTTAAACACTGGCTGAGATTTGTTCTTTATCTTATACAAGGTGTAATACAATTGATGCTAGTTAAGGAAGTAGTCGGTTCAGAATAGGCATCTTAATCGAATTCCGAAAAAAAATATCATGTTAATTTTTCAGGAAAACTTCCTTCACAAGTGTTGAATTAGAAACATAACAAATCAATTCAATCTTTAGTTTAAAGTAATTTGAACCTTAAGTCAAAGGAATAAAGTCCAATTTGTATTTCTCGTACGTCGCTAGTTTTCTTACGCACACATAAACCATAAAACATTTTAAATATTTAAATTGTTAGAACGCGAATAATAAATATTCAAAGAAATTTGGAACTTACTGCAACGAAATAAAGCTTATCTAAATGTACTTCCGACTTTGCAGTCGGCATTTTACATTGTTGTGTCAAAAAGACGCGAAATCCCTAAAAAAATATTGTATGTCATTTGCTAATGTAAACATAATGCATGCGAGTGAGACGCAAACATTTCCCGCCACCCTCTGACCAATGAGAGCCGCACGCGCCGCGGCCGCTCGCGCTGCAGCAGCGCCAAGAGCGGCAACCGCCCGCCTAACATCAAAGACGATTAGTCATCCGCCGACAGCGTGCTGTGAATGTTTTGTTATTTATGTTGTGACTTGTGACCTTGACGTGAAGTATTGCACCTGATGGGTAGGTAGCTGGGGACCCATGTAGTGGTCTCTCTGATAAGTGGAGTGGACGCCAGAGGATTTTTATTTGTGGCTGTTATAAAATCGCTAGTACAATTAGGTAACAACTGTCGATGACCTCAAAAGTAAAATAAAACTCGCGTTTGTGACAGTGAACAGTGATACTCGAGTACTAAACTAACTAAAATACCTTGAAAAAGCCGGTAAGACCTAAAGTGAATCGAAAAATACGGCAGATTATTGAACCATTGTTGTGAATGTGACGAAGAAACAAAGAAAGTTAGTGTTTCTACATAATGTTCAGTTTTGTAAGTACCTACAACTTTTTTCTAATTCCTTTTATGCCGCGTTTAATTACCTACGAGTGTAATAGGTACGGCGACTCGGGCGCCAACCCCTCCACGCTACGTTATTGACGATAAGTACCTACCTACATCTCAAACGGTTGAAAGTCGCACACCGATTTAAAGTAACATACCGTTATTATGTCTAATTTATTATGTTTAATTTA
Organism: Autographa gamma; assembly: GCA_905146925.1. Classification (NCBI taxonomy): domain Eukaryota; kingdom Metazoa; phylum Arthropoda; class Insecta; order Lepidoptera; family Noctuidae; genus Autographa; species Autographa gamma. The sequence continues at coordinate 5,286,531 of LR989850.1, forward strand.
CTTCTTAACACACACATCAAACATCGAATCATCGAAACGTCCGATCAGTCTGGATGTGTGACGAAAACATAGAAACCTATTTTGCGCTTACTAGTTAGAAAACTGTCAATAACTTATACCATGATAATATCCAGCTTAGTGTGAACAGTAGTTACAGGTATTAGAGAAAATTTGAGTTTAGTTAGAATGTTCGATCAATGAACTAGTGCCTAAACAGCTGACGAACAATCGAGTGAGCGCGCCTGTGTGCGTGCGTAGGTTAATACGACCAAACGTTCAACGTAAAGTCGGGGCATCTATTAGATGAAAAATTTATAGGTTTGGTTCGTCTAAATTAAATTATAGGCCACATAAGGATATTATAATTTAATAATCTAATTGGGGTGTCTGAGGCTATGATCAATATTATTTTACACCTTGTATATATCAACAGAATTTCATACACGTATATTTTACTTAAGTGGAAAATAACTGCACTTTACAAACACGGCTCTTACAATAAAGGTTTTTTAAGTAAATGCTTTTCATCATATTACAAAAACTCTTAAACTCTTTTATTGCATTTTCGTAAAAAAAACTCATATCTCTTGTATACTCTTATTAACCTAAGGCTGTGGAAATTTACGTTTAGTTTTAATTTGAAATAAAAAAAAAACCTAAAATACGGCAAACTTGTAGGTATAGGTAATTTATGATTACAATCATATACTTAAAGATTATGTCTAGTATCACTTTATCTACACTTACATCGCCTACGTGCAAGCAGCAATGTAATAGTTTAGGTTTACTGTCAAACCATGGGGATAATTGAAATTTTATCACACTTTATAGAAAAACAACTTTAATCCGATATTATTTGGAACTATTTGCAGGTGTTTTTATGTCGACTATTGACGCTGGAAGTGACATAATGCGTTCCAAATTAATTATTTTTCATATAGGTAAATTTAAACAAACTCTTCATCATTTAATTTCGATAAAATTTGTATGGGACACCTGGATCAGCACCTCTGAGGTGAAACTTATTGATAAAATAGTGCTGTAGATGTCGTGTAACAAAAAAAGATAAAGAAGAATTGACAACTTCCTCTTTTTGAACTAAAAAAAAATAAATTGAAAAAAACCTAGATATATCATCCTCGTTGACAAAAGCTTCAAGTTAAAGTTAAATTACCTTCACAAGTCCTATTATCCACGAGCTTGTATCCCTTATCACAATCACAGTAATATCCAACTGGAGTGTCGACACATCGCTGAGTACATCCGCCATTGTTCTTCGCGCATTCGTTCTCGCCGCACCTGTCTCGCGGCTCGTCCTCAAAGTTGGGGCAATCTGGGTGTTTATCGCAAAGTTTGGAGAGAGGAATACACATGCCACTGCCGCAGTCGAACTCGGTCGCCTTGTCGCAGACTGTTTTTAGAAGTGCTGAAAATAATGGAAATGAGATATTAATTGACTGACTTTCTCGCAAAGAAAATATTACATGCTTAGGAAAAATTGAATTAGGTGAACTTTATGAAATTGTATCTAATGTTGAAAACCGAGAATAAAATTAATCTTAAAGTAATGGCATGAGAACCTTTGCATGCCATTACTTTATGGAAGAAAACTTAAGAATTCAGAAAAGATTCAGACAAAATTCGCAAGTCATAACAGGTATTGTATGAAGGTGCTCATAGATTTTATTTGTACAGTATAATATTCAAGTAAATACTTACTGCAGTTCAGTTCATCGCTGCCATCCGGGCAGTCCTTATCTCCATTGCAGTACAGCGCTCCAGGGATACAGCTATGGTCTTTACACTGGAACTGGTCGAGCCTGCAGGTGACGTTGCCGCGGCACAGCTGTGGGTCCTCGTCGCCACCGTCGGGGCAGTCACGGTCACCGTCGCAGACCCAGGCCTTGTGGACGCAAGTCATGCGGTCCTTGCATTCGAACTCTGATGATATGCATGGTGATCGAACTTTCGGAGTCGCTGAGCATCCCTGGAAACATAATGGGTTTGTTTAGAACAAAATCATATTTTATTAATTTTGGTATCTTCTCACTAACGCTTTTTTTCCCTGTTTAATGTCTGATGTGAATAAGCTATGTTATTATAGCAATCCTATGTACTACGATAGGAACTCTAGAATTTTATGTGGTATAGTAAATACACTATGTACCGTCTGAAATCAGATGGAAGCAAGAACGTCTTAACGTTTTAATTTCCATTGGATTTCGCAACTGGTAACAACGTTGTTTAAAAAGTTTTGGAACATGCTTCGAATAATTTTATATTATTCTTAAATGTTAGATTCCACTTTATTATAATGAAGGCACATTTTTTTTCTGCTCTGCCATTTTTGCTCCCACCTCATAATTTGATTCGATGTTTCAATTATTATTAGGTTCACTGCCTATTTTGCAAAGTGTCATATGTATTACTGCTTCATTTTGTCAGCCTTTTAAAGTGTTCTTAGCTACAAAAACAAAACTCACCACTTCATCACTCCCATCGGGGCAGTCTTCAGTACCGTCACACCTCCACCACGCCGATATGCAGTGTCCGTTCCCACAAGAGAAGTGTGTCTGCGGCTGGCAGGTCGGTGCCGGACACTTGACCTCGTCGCTGTCGTCACCGCAGTCGTCATCACCGTCACACACCCATCGCAACTGGATGCACTTGCCGTTGCCGCAGGTAAACTCGTCCGAGCGACACGTCTCATCTGATGTATCAGGTATTTTTTGTTCAGTTATAACCTTCTTGGTGATTTTTTAAAATTTGAACGATGCTATCACTTCCAGCCAGTACTTACGAACTGTTTGAATTTAATGGACCGGTAACATCGTTCAAATGTAAAAAAAAACAACAATAAATGCACAGCAGATTGGATACATTGGTGCTTTTATTGATTTATTATTGAGAAATTTTTGGTTTTAATATCAGGCTTGAAGTTATCAAAGTTCAGACTGAAAGCGATTTAATATCACAAAGATAATGAGCCAAAAATTGTTTTACATTAAAAAGTTATTGACCAGTGAAATATACATTGAATAATTTCTAAAAACTCAATTTACTGAAACATATTATTTCCATTTTGCTGTTACATTGTATTTCTATGTAGTAATGAGCACGAAGAGCACATCAAAAGAAAAATAAATTGAGCGCAAAATGCAGGAGTAGGTAATTAAAATTCTTTTAAGATAGTTAACATTTTAAGTTGATCTAATGAACTACTAGTGGGATTAACTTAATATGGAAGCAAAAAAGCTTCCGCTGCACTTCATAATCTAGATATAAAAGCTACTATCATTCTTAGATTTTCATTGAGATACTTATTTTTTCGTTTCTTTGCAGCTTTACTTTTATTCATCCTTTTTTATTCCAAAAGGACACCAAGAAATAAAACCTTGTAAAAATGCGAAATACTAGGGATTGTGTGTTGTTTCGTTAGTTTTTCACGATGAAGTAATAAGATAAACGATGACATAATCCTTATGAGGCTTTCGGACGTAAGGAAGGCTCCACGTGTATAGAAGTACACACGCAACGTCATCGCTCACGCCACTGCCCGGAATGGGTAGATAAGAATTTATAGATGGATGAGAGCGTTGATAGAATACAGAGTTTAGTCCAGTTCTGACCCTCTTGATTGATCGCCACTATATATCTGCCAATGCTAATGGCTAAAAGTCCTCGTGATATGTAAATCCTTCTTAGCAAAATTTATTCCCAAATAAATTGCTTTCGGATCATAATACTGCGTAATCCAAACGCCTTTAACTCCCGGCACTCAATTGTTTATGACGTAATAACTTTTTCAATGAATTAATTAAGCAAACGAGACGTAAAATATATGTAAGTGCTCAAGGAATTAATCAAAATGTGCTCTTTGTACTACATTATCTTAACATAGAAGATAGATAATACATTTAGGTCGGCATCATGCAATTTCCACTTCGTAACTAAATAGCCGATTTCGTAATTTAGATACCACATTGATGTCACCAATGAGATTGAAAAATGTTCCGATGATAATTTTGAAAATGTGTAGTATCACAAATGCTGACCCAGGTATAAAATGTAATGTAACATGAAATAATTTAAAACAATAACTGAGTAATTATGTACGGCGAACATATACCCTGAAAAGTTACACCGCTGAGAACCAGCTGCCCGAAATTAATTAATTACTTTTGTGTTATTGTATGCCGCGTTCTCATTCTTGTAGTCCGATAATGGAGAAGAACAAAAAAGGCGGAATATATAATAACAATCAATAATTTTAATGAAAAAGTCTATAACTTTGATCGTTCGAGCTTACATAATTACAACTGTACTGAAAGTTATCCCTTACTGCATGCTTTTTCGTCAGATCCATCTGAGCAGTCCGCATTGTCGTCGCACATCCAAGTGAGAGGGACGCACTCGCCATCTCTCCCTCTGCAAGTGAATTCTTCTGGCCCGCACGACTTCACCTCTGTCAACCCATTCATGCACATGCTAAGTACGATGCGAATAAAATGTCGAGACAAAGTATGATACAAATCCCCTAAAGAACATTTTCTCATCCTACCTACTTTTAACTAATCTCTCGAATTCCTTTACCATTTGTTTATTGTAAAAAGCTACGAAAAATTTCGTAACTAGGACACCAATTACTTTGAGGTCCTTGTAAAAATAATCTATTTATTTTTGTCCCTATTTATCGTAAGCCTAAAACGATCTTAACCGTAATTGAGTATTTTCTTTTGTGTTTCAGTTTTTTCTTCTGAGACAAAGTAATTGAAACGTTGGAACTTTTTTTTCATAAAGAAGGTTGAGTAGTTTTTGTTAGCACTAGATTATAATTTTGCGCGAATTGTCTTCATCCTCACATGCTTTGGTTTTTGTGACGATGATATATTTTTGCCCTGATTAAGATGATTTGGTAACCGACATGCCAATTGGTTGTTCATGCTTTCCCCTACGAGAACCATGCTCTTACCGCACTGGTGTTCGTCTGAACCGTCGATACAGTCAGCAACATCGTCACATTGCCATGAGATCGGTATGCACTGTCCAGTGGTGCACACGAATTTGTGTTCAGGACAACGCCTTTGCGTAGCTGTATACGAAATTTTGATTGATATCGGGTTCTCCTCATAATACTGTCGTTTTATCGCCTATCCTCTTTACTTTATGATATCGAATTTATTATCCTAGCCGTCTAAATAACTCGGAAATATTAAGCTCCGATAAAATGACGCCTTCAGCGCTTTACTTGCAAACTATTTGCTTGACTTTAGTTTAAAAGCAAACAATTTAATAGAATCCCAACTATCTGCGATCCGACACAAATAAATGAGGGGGTTAGCTATATAAACAATTTACGCTGATGTAATTAATCTTGGGAAATGAACAGGCTTAAAAGGACGCTATCAGTAGCAACTTAAGTTGACAAAGCAAACACGTATAAAATGCGAAGCGTAATAATAAATGGTAATGCTAAGCATAGCACGACTAAAATGTAATTAATGATTCTAAACAGTCCCCTTATTACTGTGTAATGTTGTTTTGCGAGGTTCTAACGAAATTCAGCAGACGCAAATTGAGAAAGCTTTGGTTACTCGCTGAAAAGTTTTCGGAGAATTCGTCAGTGTTATTGGGTTAAATGCAGTTGTATACTACGAGTTTCATATTTAGTTTAAAAGCTTTATGTACTCAAACAAAGCTAGCTTTATCGTAGTTCTAGTAATACACCTTTCCAGAATTGTGAAACCAAGAACATCTATTCAACCAAAATGTTTAAAATTTTTAACTATTTTCTAATTTCAGGAAAGCCATTTTATAATATTATTATTATTTACAAACAAGCATATGAGTTTCATATGGCGGCATATCTTTTAAAATGTTGGTAAATAAAAATCTGTGAGAGAGATTTATCACGAAGGCTTACATTCACAAGCTTAGGACTACTCTCTACGAGGGACATGGCACCATAAACCTTACTTATCCCAGAAAATAACATTAAAGCCTGGGTGATAAATATATTTGTCAACAGGGACAGCAAAACCAGATTACCTATATAAACTTGATATATATAAGCAGCATCTACATTGTCGCCTACAAAACATTGCGTGTCTCTGCCAAATAAAAAAGGATTTTCCATTATGTGGGACGACTTACAGTGGCTCTAAGTGTACAAAGTTACGCGCCCGCGGTAGCCATAACCCCACCTCCGCATCCCCGCTCGAATAAAACCTTCCCAAACTTTTGCAAGCTTTTTATACACACCGTTGCAGTTTGAGAAAAACAAGGAATTAAAGTCCCTTTGACGCTGGATGAACTCATTTATAAGTACTTTTGTAACAATGCTTGTTTGCATAACATCAAAGTTGATAATTTTAAAGCTGACTCACATAATGATTCAATAAAGTTATATTTGGAAAAGTAATCTACTTATCTCTTGATAATTTTACGTTATTACTCATTGTTACAAAACAACATATTTAATCTTCAGCAATTTATCTGTCCTAATAAATTTATCGATGACGCAGACATGATTCGTCACAATATCTACATGTATATCGTAAATCGTAAAAGGCATGTTAATTTTACGGGTCACTTATATTGAAAAGTGTCGGTGATAAAAATCGCGATTTATAGCGTGACCCTCCTATGGATCGACAAACGTAAAAAAGGCGAACGCGTAATTTTCTACTCGTTTCACATTTGAATAATGGGGTGGGCAGTCGTTTATTTCATACATTGTCCTTTTTGGGCACGTTTTCGTTTTTAAACATCCTATGTGTAGCAATTTAAAACCAGGATATTTCTTGTTAATTTTAGTTTATGTAAGGTTTTTAACGAAACTCGTCTGAGCGTTTTAGTACAATACACAATTAGATTTTACCTACAGTTAAATTAATTTAAAGAGAGAGATTTTTGCGGTAGCTTTAAATGCTTCATCGACCAATTATTTTAATGACATTTAAGAATCTTCAGTTTGTCATTGGTTGTAAACTCGACACGTTCTAATTTGCGTCAGTACATTCCCTTTCTCATGTGTCAACCATAAATAAATTAACGCGATCCTACGCACCCCGTGGAATGGTTAAATTCGTATTACGTGTTTTATTTAAATACCGCAGGCTCTCGGCAAAAATTCATTTGGGGCGACCCTCGTGTCTTCGTGAATATTCGCATTTTTCACATTACGTTTACCGACTTACTTAGGAGGCTATATTTACATTCGTGTAATGACTTTTACATAAAATACCTACACGAATATCTAAAAAAAAATTGTAAGCATTAGATTAAATTTTGTTTTGAAAATATTACTGAAACAATTTGATTGAAATGTGATCCCAAGTTTTGATTAGTCTTAGAATCAGGTGAGTGGGGCCAAAGATTATAAAATTAATCCTGAAAACTTGGTCGTAATTAAGATTTTAATCTACCTTCGAGGTCTCGAGAAGGACAAAATACGCGTATTTCAAAAGTTTGCTCATAAATTGTTAGATTATTATTTTTTACGGTTTCAGATTTTGAATTGAGGCCATGCTATTAGGCTGACCGCCTGGCGCCAAATATATAGTTATTACATAAGTTAAATTAGGGCACTCATTAAAATTTACTACAGGATATATCATCACGCCAATACTTTGTGGGCTGGAAAACGACATCATTTAGCCCAAATACCTATAAATTTTAACTTATCGCATTATAGAGTACCACCTACCTACGCGGGTCTATACATATAGGTACAATAATATATCAGAAACAATCACATTAACAATAAGGACAACAAAAAACCGACCCTTGCTTGATTGCCCTATCAATATTGACAAAATTAATTAAATTAATGATGTCGGCTTTTTGTGCCATAAACACACGCAAACCAATTATATCGTAGCACTTCCCTCATGTAAAACATTACAGTGTTTAACTTCAAAAAATAATAATTATAATCCAGCCTTTAAACGTCCTACTGCTGGGCACAGGCCTCTTCCCATATAGAGAAGGCACGAGCATTGATCAAAAAATAATATGAATGAAATATTTTGATTGCCTTAGAAGGCAGATGTTTAAAATCAGTATTGTGGTAAATAAAAAGTTTTTCGGTTTCTATTAACAAGGGATAACTCGGGTCGGGATCGCAGGATGGTCCAGCTTTCATACCCTCGCTGGCTTTGTCATTTGGCGACCTTGTTTTTTCATTGTTCTACGTCTAAACAATAAGCGAGTCACTGCCAACTCGACCCTAAATAAGTAAAGTAAATTTGCTAAAATAACAGTGTTTGCTTTATTTTATACATACAAATACTAAATAGGCGGCCAGGCGTAGTCGTTTCATGTTCCTTTTAATGTTTCAAAGAAAACTTTGTACCTACCTATTATTAGAATTTACTTACAAACATATACTTTACATTGTTATCTTCTTTACGGTTTCATGATATTTTAATTAATTTATGCTTACACTGCCTGAAGTAAGTTTAAAATTAAATTCCAGATTCATATTTGCTAAATTTCCGTAACCGCACCTAAAAGAGCTGTTCATTAAGTTCGCTTGTTCTGACTTGTTTGTAGTTGTCAGACAAGTGTAGGTAATAAAGGTTTATACTGACTGCACGTGCCCGGCTCCTCGTCTGAACCATCGGGGCAATCTTTTTCATTGTCGCAGTGCCAGGACAGCGGGATACATCTTCCTGTCTTGCAGCGGAACTCTGACTGCGTGCAAGTGCGACTCTCTGTAATGAAACATTAAACTAATTGAATACATACACACCAAGAAGTATATAATATAATCAAATAGAATACAAAGGTATCCAGCAATATTGTTAAGGTTTTAGTTAAACAGGTCGCGTCAAGGGTGAATTTTTCATTACATCTCGGCCAACCGCAATTTTGCTGATAAATATTTTCGTGACTCTTAAAAGTCACAGTAAAATGAACCCTAAGCAAGTATTTATAGATGTTAATATTTAATGTGGTGACACCGCGAGACGGATCTCACTCCTTTTTAATTTATTTGGAAGATGTGACGGGGAACATGTTGACTCTTCCGAGGGACTTAAATCTCCACTTATATTGAACCAAGGTAGGTCATTCAACTTTTATACAGGCGATAATAAAACATGTATTTTTTGTAAGCACGTTCCTTTAAATCAAGGACAGGAAAATCTTTTTCAATTTTCCATTGAAATACTGATCGATATGAATTGTTAGGTATCGAAGAAATGAATGTTGTTTCATAGATTTGATTATATTGCTTATCCTAATAATTATTCGCTTGGTTAATTACTTTGGAAATTAGCCAAGTTCCTAATGATGCTGAAAGAAATGCATAGTTTGGAAAAACAGTACCCAGAAAAAATATTTTTGGAACACGATAAAATAAATAAAGTTTTTTTTTTAATAAGAACCAACACAATGCACCAATATTTCGTGAAAACTCCACTACAATATCTTTCACCCAGCACCGCTCTAATTTTCCTTAGCCAGGGGCTGCCGTAAACTGGATCAATCCATTTACGGCTGAAATCACCGTTCAACGTGCGTATAAAACAAGGTTGAAGAAAATTATCGGCGGTAGCAGCCGCCGGTTATCTCGAGGTGATTCGAGCCGAGGCAGCGGGCACGCGCCGCCAAGCAATTTGTAAACAAAACGCACCCCCACCGAATAATATCGCCCTAGTACCTAGCCCTTTTACTACAACCCGCGCTATAAATTCAAGTGTACCATCCACGGAGCAAATACAAAGAGGAGACGGCCTAAGCTACCAGGCACAAGACTACAACCAGGCACCGACGTCATCATGTGGGCGTGGCCTAACTCGTTGACATATTGACATTCATCGGGTGTATAGTTGTTTAAAAATTCGAATTTTATTGCAAAGCTGAGCTAAAACATGAGTTGTTGTGTGTTAAATTGTAACAACTACACGTATAGACGTTCAGATGCTAAGGAGAGCATCTCATTACACCTGTAAGTAATTTTATACGTAATTTTCTTGAAGATATTCTAGAATAGTCTCATAGTTTGGCGATTCCAAACATAATTCTATCGAACACTAGATGGTGACACTCGAAATCATAGAAACTAAACACATTTAGGTATTTAGAGATCACTTGTACCATTTTTTAATAATCATATGTTTTAAAATTTGATAGATATTTATTTTTAAAGGTTTGTAAGTATGGTCAAAATATTATTATTGTAGTATTTAAATTATTTTTAAATAGGCCGCCATCTATGGGCAAAAAACATAAACAACCGAATACAGGGCCGTAATTAGAATACAATTATTTTACTGAACCTACCGCGGATATCTCTTACATGGAAAGTACTTGGATAATTTGAGACACTGGAAATAAAAATACCATATCCTATAAGCTAAATAATTTATCTACAATAATTTATTTTACGTAATAGTATGGTAGTTGTTTATTTAATTTAAAGTATTTATACTCAACTACTTTATTAAGTTCAATATTAGATACTGATACTCATATGTTCTAGATTTCCTTCTGCTAAAAAGTAAGACAGCAATGGATTGTACGTACGTGTAAATGACCAATTCAAGCTTTATGGTCTGCAAATAAGAAGTATTTGTTTATTCCAACATTGATGATAAAGGGTTGTTTTTTTGTAATAATTTGTTTTTTATTTATTCTGCCGCTGAAATCAGTACTTATTACCTACCGACATTAATGGTTATGGAAGGATTGTCACGTAAACGAAACGTGTGTGTGTGTGTGTTTTTTTTTCCTAAAAGAACTCTGTTTGCTATCTTCATAAGAATTTTTAGCCAAATCAAGTCATTTCATTATTATAGAAAATCTAATAATCTTCACTCATCAAAAAACATTTTATACTAGCATGTTTAATTAAACTATTTAAAAAAGAATACCCATTAAGATAGATCAAAAATGTAATTAAAAATATTGCTCTCTGATACGAAAATTCTGAGTACGACCCTAACATCTTGCACTTTGCGACGTCTATTGGCAGATAGTTGCGTAATTTCAAAATTAAATCGAGATAACGAGCTAATACTTTTGCTATTGACCCATAGATGGAAAAATTAAAAGTGGGCGGGTTCTTCCTCCCCCTCACCCCGCAAATTGTCACGCGTTGTTTCATAGGAAAATCTTATTACGACATCTCCTCTTTGTATTTGCTCCGTGGTACCATCAGAGATTGCTGAAACGTATAAAGCGGTATTTCGCACCGCACTTCGCGTAAAAAACTCCACTAACAAGTATTCACTTCAGTTACAAACTGCTGACTAATTTTATCTTAGAATTTACTGTTACCTTTATGTGTTCGCCGGCAATATGAGATTATAACTTCGGTACGTTTGTATGCAGTACGGCGGGACGCTATACAAGTCTTCTCGTTACGGTTTATTCAGTCTTTATAATCTTTTCACGTTTTATGTTAAGTATTCAACTTTCTGTGATATCTTTGTTCTACGATGTATAAAGCACTTACGTGTAATGAATTTTATCTTATTAATTATGATGTTGTGTATAAATATTCCTAGCACCCTTTAACTTTTGTTAAAATTTTGATCTAAATTGACTTGTTTTTAATCCTAGCTTATAATTACGTCAAGTGGCAATATAAGTTTTGGGACAATTTCAATAATCATATTCATGACTTTCTTAACTAAAAATATCTAATATTCATAAAACTTAAACCAAATTAAACTTAGTCACGTACATCATAGTTACTAACTTTAATTTGATAGCTCATTTCATGTCTGCAATGCACATAGGTAAAAAATAAAGAAGAATAATATTAGCCTGACAAAACAATTGCTAGCGTATTTTTGAGATGGTTTCTTCAATTCGAAAAGGATGTGGCCGTACCCAACCGTATTTGGTATAGTATACCCTATACCAAAGTATATATAGGTAGTGTACTCTATTCGTACTATAGTATAGATGTTTAGGAGTCTCGATAGCAGTAACCGCGCGGTATGCTCCGTCTATCCGTAACAGAATACCCATATCCCTGTGGAGCGCGGCCATTTGCTCGAGTGAAACGTTCGCCGTGTAACACCCGCATTATTACCTCCTCCACGCCGGAATGTTAATGGCAGCTTCTTCTCAGACCTGCTTCAATCCTTGTTTGAAGCTTGTGGTTATCGCGCCAACTTTCTCATTAATGTTTTACGTGGGTACACCAACTGTTATGTAATTAGCAACAGCTACGAAACTAGTCAACTTTAGTAAATTTTAATTTTAAATTTAACTGAGAATTATCGACTAATGGATCTAAAAGCCAATTAAAAATTCTAACGAATAGGATCAAATATCTAAGGCAATTATTACAGCAAATTTTGCTGATTAACCGTGTATAAGTATCCATACAAGTCGTTACTAGAGAACAAAGAGATTATTCGACAGTGTACAGTTAATTAATCCGTTGGGTACGGTCCCATTAGGCGAGCGGTCTTGTCAGACACAATTTACGCACGCAGTTGTTGTACCGATAGGGATGCGAATCACTAATCGGGTTCAGGAAAAGGCTGGTCTTATTGAGCCTTACACTCGACAAGTAGGTAAATGGGAGATACGTTGAGCTGCGCCCGTAAGATAAGCTAGTTCGACGGGATGTCTCTCGAAATGAAATCACTCTGTCGTGAAATGGCGACAAAAATTGCTGTCCGCGAAATTGGTTCTGAAGCCCTCGGTATCTGTGATCCTCATTGATGTAATGACGTATCGTGTCCCAACACTCAATGCTCGTGGTCGATAACAATTGTGTTCCTACTTGTCAAGCGATGCCAGTACATCTAGATAAGGGCAGGATATTTTGAGCTGTGGTTACCGGACAAAATATAACTGCATGTGGTTAAAATTGTGAATGCAATTAATACATAAAAGGAGTTTACCGGTTGTGGTTACATTGAAATGATAGCTTGGTTAACAATAATTATTTGTTAGCTTATCCCAGTTTATGATAACGATCATAGCTAATGTAAAACAGAGTTTATCCGTCATTTATTTCTTGTTGCTAGAATCCCCGATAAATATTTTTGGACGGCTTATTATGTGACCGAAGATATTAAAATTGTTTGTACCTACAATGATAAATTCTAGGAATAAATAAAAATAAAATAAGTGTCTACAAAAATAACCCAATGTGTAGGTAGTTTTCCACATTGATCTTATGATATTTCACCTGTTTTCTACCAAAAGTCACACGATTTTATGAGCAAGCTTCAAAAGAATAAAGGTGACTGAACAAGGGTTTTATGTTTCAAAAGAGCTTTGTAACAAACTGTGTACCTATGTAAGTACACGTATTCAAAACGGGTTCGCAGAGCTATTTTTTCTGTACCAGGAAAATTTCTTTGACTTTATTACGTGCTTGTTTTTATTCAAATACATAAATAATTGAGGTCAATCTGTATGTTTGTGGATCATAATTCTCCATCACTGTGTTGTAAGGCGAATTAAATAGGGTATTAAAGATACAATATTCTTAAAACTCGCCACCGTACCCGACATATTTTAAACAATGTTCGTTGTGAACGCGAGATGCACAAGCATTAGGCCAAATTGTCCCCAAGATGGCAATAGCGCGAGCAGCGGGAAATTGTATTACCGGGCCTTACTTGCAGCCAACAGCGATGAGTGCATTCGTTACCGACGTAACTGGGAGTTTTCGAGGGCACTTGCATATGTAACTCGGCTCTCAGCTCGCATATTGCGCTCTGTGTCTATTATGTCGACCGCATTAAGGTGAACAACTAAGCAAAACTGTTATCGGCACCTAGTTGACCCATCTAAAAGGAAATGAGTTCGTGCGCGTAACCAACTTGTAGAAAAGTTAGAGATTGGTTTTCTACATGCGTAGCGCTCTACGACGGTGCTACGGATACGGGTGAGCGTCACATGGTGCTACGACGCGCATCGCTTACGAATTTTACTGCTTGTTCTGTCTTATTGTCGACGTGTTGTTGCGATATTGTATTTATGAATTATGTACAGTATGCTACGTGTCTCATATCTAGGTAAATATTCCTACTTCAAGCAACTTTTGTATATGTTACAGGACAAAGAAAAGCTAAAATATTATATTTACCAGAAATATATTTCAGACACACTGTTCATTACTAAAAATGTATTATGCATGTTTACATTTAAGTTTATAGAGAAGGTCGTCCTAAACCGTATTAAACAATCTACCGAGTACCGTTTTAGCTGCGTATTAGTGTTTTAGTCTAAAGAGACAACTCTAATACATGTATTATTCACATGTACTCTTGTTCACTCATGTTCTCCACGAATTAAGAATTTTGCTCCTAAATTGGGCGTGAGTACTCTCGGTGATAATAAGTGCTGTAAATTTCTGTATTCACAAGTTGTTTACACAAAGGACTATAAAACTAGACATTAATATAGCATTGTACAAATCTATTCTCTGGGCAGTTGAGAAAATCTAGTTAGAGTCTGGCGAATATTGCCTTAAAGGCTTCGTTACAAAACTCAATTTGAGGGGACGCCATTCGGTCCGATTGAGAGACATAACGGCGGAATCAAATTGGTCGCAATAAAGTTACAGTTCGTAGTACAGTAAATCATTGTTATTACCTGCATTTTTGTAGTCGTAAGCTTTTGTGTAGGTGTCGTAGTCGTCGTCGTAGAGCGTAGCGTCGACCGCTACAGCTAGTGCTACGACTGCTACGAGCCAAATTATCCGTGAGTGCGCCATGTTTGGCAATCCTTTGATGAAAACTCAAATCCACACTAAAATGAAACGTGGATATGTAGTAAACTATTTGTCGTACAAAAAACACATTTTCGTGTGCTATTCAGTGATTTATACGGTTCCTTTTGATGTCGTTAACGTTCCGCGTGGAGATAACTAGCTTACAACCCGTTTAAAAATCAACGAGGTTCTCGACTGATGCGAGTGTCGCTAAGGTATTTATACGTTGTTTGCTACTAGACCTAGTTTGCTGAGAGTAATCCCATAACACTCGAGTTAAGAGATTACTTTACATTAACATTTTTTACACTTTTACACTGCAGAGGTTATAATATGTGCTGTCAGTTTGTTTAGATACCAATTAAATATATATTTGTAGTAAAAATTGGAGAAGTTCCTACAGATACAAAAACTGTCATTTCTATGTAAATATTATTATGTCGAAAATAATGTTGTTGGTTATCTCGAATACTGTTGGAATATGATCTACTAATTTTCATTACATAATATAGGTACTTGTACATAAAAATGTATAAAGTAGATCACCAATCTTTTACACAGGTATCAAGTGACAAATACCTCTCAGAGCGAGTAGTGAGGTAACTGATGAAGTTTAAAGTTAACTTATGAATCCGCCGGGAGCCACCTGTATTAAAGACAGTCGTTAAGGATAATCCCAAGGACCATTTGTCTTACGGATGTCAAGAGTAAAATAAACTCGGAATGTTAGATACTTAATTGTTTTAATTGATAGAGTAGGCTATTTTTATTGTAGTTTTATCATGTAGTAGGTATACGCAGTAGTTTAGATATTGTATTTATTTTATGTAGTAAAATAACTACTAGTTGTTAGCTATAACAATTATTTTTTTTACTATAATATTTGTGTGCCGGAAACGGCCGAATGTTATGGACTAAAATGTTTGTAACATCTTTGCTGTACATATTCTTACAAATGAATATATTTTTATCTTAAATTTTACCTTTCATATCTGTATGTTCTATTAACTCTGTATTTTAATTTATTAATAACTTATAACACTGATTATAAAATGGCAATTAAACAGCTTTAGGATAAACCGAAATGACAGTTGAATACCTAATCTCATTAAACACAGGATTATTCGAAATGGTTTTAACGCTAAAGCTTTATTATGTAGGTACCTATTTATTAAACAATGTGGAACACAAATAGTATTGTATTTTTTAGATTATCATATAATAAAAGCGAATTTAATAATACATAGAGCAAGTGGCGCGATTACAGTTTAACAGAATAAAAAGTCAGAAAATTTTCATGGCTTTTCCATTTTGTAATAAAAGCTCCTTTGGGTCATTTTTGCTTATTTGAATAATTAATATTCAATGAAATAATACAAAAAGCAAGTTGCTCGATTACAGTTTAGCAGAGCAAAAAGTCTGTAAATTTTCAAGGCTTTTCTATTTTGTAATAAAATCTCCTTTGGCGTCATTTTCCAATCCCTTCTTATATAGGTACCGAGAATATACTTAGGATCCTGATCTTGAATAATATACTTTAAATATACAGAGGTGTCTAGACACAGACTTAGGTTCAGGTAGAGAGATGGAATGTGTACAGTAGCCTCCATTTACAAAGCCGGGGATCGAAGCGATTCTTTGAAACTTGACGCAAGTTTAAGGCAGCTTTATGTGCGTTTAAAATTGTATTTTCTATAATTTGTAAACGATGTGGGATATTGTTTTCATGGATGGGAAATCAATTTGTAGTAATACCAATTAATATTATAAATGAGAAAGTGTGTCTGTCTCTCTGCTCACCCTTTTACGGATAAACCACTCTACCTATTTTGTTATGATTTTGTATGAAGCTAGCTTGAACTCCAGAAAAGGAGACACCACTTTTTATCCCAACACTACCCTGGTTTAGTCGTAGGCGAAAGCTAGCTATCAATATATATTGTAAAAGGTCAGGCACCATAAAAATAAATATTGATCATATAGCTAAATAGTGGTTTTATTTTTCAAGTGACTATCATTGCCTAATAAACACCTATTCACCAAACACTGATCTCCAAACAATCTCATACATTATTACATATCTTTCTAGCTATAATGCCGCACTTATTTTTCTATGTGACTGCAATAAATTTCCCCATTCACGTCGTGATTTCGAACAACGTGATACCTTGTTATTTATGATTCGAGGGTTGCCTCCGAAATAGGTCAGTGATTATGTATGGTATACCTAGTTTGTTTTACAATGACACGACGAAACTTAGTTCGTGATTTACTAACTACGGGTTCTTATTTTAGTTAGTTGATATGGGTACTTTTTATGAAATATTGTCTTTAACTGACTTTAAAAGGAGAGGAGGTTCTTAATTTGGAAATGCTATTTTTTGTATTTACTGAAAGCACTTACAAGTTAAAATAAAGAATATTTAAAATTAACTAACATGCTTGTTCGATGAAGGAACTTAACTCGAGTGTTATGTATTATTTTTGAATATAAATCAATAATAAAATATGCTTCATAGCACTTAGGTGTTTTGAAGCATATTTTAGTAAGACGGTATTAATATCGAAGGACAAACAAAGCTATTTAAAGGAATCTAAAAACGGCTATTCTCGACCTTTCTAATACCAGAGTGGAAAGTAATGATAAAAATAGGAAAAAACTGTTCAGATAAAACTTTCATTTTATACGAGAAAGTATTTTTATTGAACAATAATTTATTTTCACACATAACGGTTTTTCTCTATTAGTTCAACACCAACTGTTTTCAGCCATCAGTATTTTTTGCAAAGAAAAACGTACATAAAGATATCTTATTGTACGAAGTTATTACGTCCTTACATTCCTTCGGTAAAGTAAAAAACAGCCACATCTAAGTAATTGCCTTGTGTAGTATTTTCTAGGGACAAAAATAAACTCACAATAGCTATTCTTTTTCGAATGATGACTAGGTATTATGTTTGTCTCTAGGTACTACTCTTTGTGCCTAATTGTTTTCATGACATTGGTTTTCGTTATTAATAGAATAAAATAATTGATAAAACATACATAAACATATCATAACGCCTGTATCCCCGAAGGGGTAGGCAGAGGTGTACCAATGTTCACCCACAGTTCGCCGATATGTTTAGGTTCCATGTAATAGGGGGCGAGCCTATTGCCACTAACCGGGCACAAATCCAAACTCCGACCTGCTACTAAGAATTTCATAGAAAATCCCAATAACACCTTGGTCGACTCGGGAATCGAACACAAGACCTCTAGCGTAGCAGTCGCGCTTAGCACCACTAGGCCAACGTGGCAGTTAATTGATTAAGTACACAAAATGAAAAAAAAACTGTCAATTCCTTTTTATTTGATCTACTTTGGATTCAGAACCTCTCGCTTTCCCCAAAACCTACAAGCACACTGATTATTTGTTACAAAAATCATCTGTGATGAATAGGTGTTTGTTACAGCGCTATGAACTAATTAGCTAATCTGTCCAACGGCATGTGCTAATAACCTACAGATGATCTCAAAACGATAACAAACATACTGCAATAAGTCTATTGGTACAAATATTATTATAACTCCTATTTCATAGACACAACAAAAGTCAGTAAAAAATCTAAACATTATTGAGATACGCCGCGGTTTAGAATTGGACTCCATAATTGGCAATAGGCTTGTCCGCTGGGAATTTAAAATCGTTATTGGCAAACTGTGACTACAAAACAACAGAATACCTTTGCTCACCCCTTTGGGAAATTCAGGCGCACATACTGATTCATAATTTATTATGTGTCATGCTTTATTTTTAAAGAAATGTCAGATTTTGATTCTATTTTTTATTCGATTAGTGTCTGTGATTAGACCTTTTTTTACTTAACCTCTTAAAATATTTAATATCGAGATCGGATAAAGTTTGGGATCAATCTCTTTTTAAGTGATTAGTGTGATGTGGCTCGAGACAGAGACCTTTGCCCAGCAGTGGGACACTTAATAGGTTAAATTAAAAAAAAAGTTTGGACGACTATATCCACTCTCTGTAAGAATACAATTTAGAAGACGTCGTTTATATTTTTTTGGGAATACCAATGAAAATAGTAATAAAAATTAATAATTATTATAATACCACATAATTATATATATTATATATTACCTAAGTGTTTATTTTTACCAAATCATTAACACTAATTCACTCAATATCTAAGTCTAGTTGACCACTATATACCTACACATATGCATGGAGCGTTCGAGTTTTACGCTTTGATGCTTTAACCACGGAACTAAGTTAAGACACACTTGACCGGCTTTTTCTTTAGTAATGCAAGAGCCAGATAAGTAAATGTGTTCCGACAATCGTAGACTTGAATACTCCGAGTGCACTCTACACTCTCTTGGGACCGGAAACTGAGTAAACACAATCTTTAGATGACTTTTTTTACCATTTAGCGGAGTAATACAAAGCTTAGGTACACATATATTGGATACATGTAACGTGTATGGTGATTTTCAAATAAGAATAAAATTGTTTTGTATTTGGTCATGATTTTGTGAAAACGATTTATTCTGTTAGATTACCTATACTCAAACACACCTTAAATGTTTTTAGATTACAAACTTAAATAGGACCAATTAAAGAAAAACTTTTTTGAGTAGGCAACATGTAGAGATTTAAATAGGATGATGTGAATTTATAATTGTTTTTTTTTTCCATTTTTGTCTTTGAAAGTCTCTGTCAGAGATATTAGAAATTAACTACATCTCTAAATATAAACTAAGCTCGAGTTCCTGTACAAGTCTTACTAATCGGGTCAATATCAAAGTTGAATCGAACCTTTAGTAAAACAACTTGGTAATCACACAGGTGAAATGTAAACTAACAACCACATTTAGTTATAATTAAGGTTCGCCCACCTAATTGCAAAGCAAACTATTGCATTAATCATTCCAGGAATTCGTACCAGTTACATTCCGGTGTGTGATTGGCTAATCGGATTGATAAGAGTAATGTTTTACCGACACTGTTTTGTAGCGGTCGGTAAAGTAGGGGCTAATGACACTTGTTATAAGTACGTGTAATTCGGTAATTATAATGAGCGTTGACCTGTGATTGACCATTGTTTTTGCGACGACTAATTTTGACGCCGCAGCCTGTGTGATCGTCGTTCAATAATAATTTTACTTAATTTAGTGAAATATGTTTGTTTAAGAATAAAACATGTTTTTAACATAAGCTTATGCTGTATGGACTTTAAACAATTAGTACAAAAGTGGAAGTCTGGACCTTTATGTACGTTAATTATATGGCGGGCATAAACAAGATAAAACAGCTGCCCATTTCCCGCATAGGCCTACCATTTTCCTAGTCCATAATTAAGTCCTATTAACCCGTGTTACTTTATTTAGGTAACACCAAGAAGTGATTTGTTCGCCCGGATATTGCGGCGTAGAATAAAACTTTGATGAAAAGTTTTGCATGTAAATTAGGAATGTTTCGCAAGCCGAGCCCGCGATGTCGAAACCACTCGCGCAAGTGTAGCCTCCCAAAAAGGCACGCTTATCGCCCTTTTCAAATCCTTATTAATTCCGTGTAAACTCTGATAGATCGGAGCGAGTCGAAAATTAATTACCGCGAACTTCTGGGGCCCGTCAATTACACCGCACCATTATTCTATTCCGACTCCCCACATTGACGGGAGGTATCATGTCTGTACGCATTTATTCGCACAAATGATGAACAACTAAACTTCACTGTTCCTACAGTGTACCTACGGTCAGTACCTACTGTTCTATATTCAACAAAAATTAATTCATTTATAATTGTGTTTGCGAGGGATATGACTGTACCTACTTAAAAGTTACATAATCTATTATAAAATTGTTTACGGATCGAGCATAAAAAGCTGAAGAAAAATGAGGAAAAATGAGTTATTCAACAAAACACATTAAGTGGAACTTTGTAGACAATTAATTGGAATTGTATTATACGAGTACCTACGTAGTAAGTACTTGACGAGTACTAGTGTAAAATAAAATGAGTGGACTCTACAAACCGCTTTCACAACTTTTTCTTTTAAAGTATCGTTTAAAAATTGTATGAAGTTTCTAGACATGGCACGTTTTGTTCAGACTTAAATACTTATTTCTTCTAATTCTTTTTCTTTCTAAACTATATCTTAATTTAGATTACATTTTTGAAATTAAGCTCCATAAATTAAGTTTACATTGCTGTTAATGACCCCAAGACAGCCTCTTGCTGACCATTAACCGTGTTAATTGTGATCAGTGATAACTATGATTAAATTTAACTTCAACAATGATGTATAACATAAAGTTGTAAATCAAAAGACAGTCCATTATATTTAAGGATTCCTCAAAATAATGTAAATTACTGATAACTCACCTTTTCGTGATATATCGAATATTCCTACGCGGTTCATATACCACGAGAAAGAAATCTTTCAAGCTAACATTTAAATCTTTTTTACGACTTCATTAAACTGTACGCGTGTTAAACGAGGCATGTACGTGCGCAGTAATTTTCCTTGAAACCGCAAGGAGTACCGATCGACACTGACGACCATATAATTAACAACCGCTGTCAAATTCACACCCATTCGTCTCTCAAGCCACGCCCCCATTCACTCATTTGAATGGAACAGGACTGGGTGTCATTTACAGGCGCCTAGAAAAATTTAAGACGAGAAGTAATGGTGATTGAGTGGTTCGAATTATACGCCTTTATATTCGAAGTTTGCATTTATTTTTTTTCGAAGATTTTAGGGCTGCCTATCTTTAAGTAAAGAACTGCCTCGTTGGCCTAGCTAGAGGTCTTGGGTTCGATTCCCAAGTCGACCAAGATGTTATTGGGATTTTCTATAAAATTCTCAGTAGCAAGGTCGGAGTTTGGATTTGTGCCCGGTTAGTGGCAATAGGCTCGCCCCCTATTACATGGGACCTAGACATATCGGCGAACTGTGGGTGTACATTGGTACACCTCTGCCTAACCCTTCGGGGATACAGGCGTGACGTATAGTTTTTACAAGCTAAGAACATAAGACGTAAGTAAGGGACTAAGTCCATATACTGTTTTGAGTAGATAAGTGTCCGCCTGTGACCTTAAGACGAAGGATCGATTTATTCTTCCCGACGGTAAAATGGATATCTCGTTGCTGTGCACTGTTGATATGCTTACAATGTTAGTGTGTAATATCTAGTTAATACATAAGCAGGCAGGTTAATTAAGTAAACCTACTATCTCTAAATCTACTTTTTAGTAATAATATGATACCTTATTTTTATGTTGCTGTATAATACATTTTTTCATTTGACCCTTAGCTGAAGAGGCATTCCCATTTTTGAATTAGCCCTAATTTCATTACTTTTAAAAACTCCGCCCTAAGTAAATATTTTCGTCCGATATATTACATTTTAATCGCTTCCTAACGAGTGTGTGTACAGGTGACGTCCAATTTATATTCGATTTCAATTAAAAATAAGAATTTCAGGTCAGAGGTCAGTTGGTCACCATTCAATCCCTTTACAGTATGCAAATCACTCGTGCATTCATTTGCATCCGATATCATATTGGTCGTACGAATGGTTTTGTTGCCGTTTTGTTTTTGTTATATTAAAATTGATAAACTGAACTGCCTCGTTGACCTAGTAGTCCTAAGCGCGA
Source organism: Autographa gamma (assembly GCA_905146925.1). Classification (NCBI taxonomy): domain Eukaryota; kingdom Metazoa; phylum Arthropoda; class Insecta; order Lepidoptera; family Noctuidae; genus Autographa; species Autographa gamma. Next base: position 5,308,893 of record LR989850.1, read on the forward strand.
CTGCTACGCTAGAGGTCTTGCGTTCGATTCCCAAGTCGACCAAGGTGATATTGGGTTTTTCTATGAAATTCTCAGTAGCAAGGTCGGAGTTTGGATTTGTGCCCGGTTAGTGGCAATAGGCTCGCCCCCTATTACATGGGACCTTAAAGTAGGGTAAACTTGCCTAATTCGTACCCCTTAAGAGAAAACCATCATATTTAAAAATTAGGAAAGATTAAATTAGTTTTAATAAAAAAGTAATTTTTGTTTGCTAAATGCTTTATTGTTTTTATAATCAAATCTAACATAAACTTTATAAACTTCTAAAAAATAAACAATTTAAAAAAACTAAAATAAAGTACGATTTAAGACTATTCATCCCAAATCGTACTGCTATATCCTTAATTCGTACTTTGAGATCTATTCATTGGTATACAGTATTGAGAATCAGCATCATAATCAACAATGTGTTATTAAAACAAGTAATAATTCTTAACAAATTCGACGGATGGTCTTCGCCAATTCTCGGCAATCATCGCAGTTATATTCTTTGGTTTTTTTATTGGTTCCTGCACAAAGTTCATGTACCCATGTCTCACATTGTGTGCACTGGATCATGGTTTCTTTTATGTCTTCTTGACATAATGTGCAGTACCAACTGCCATTTTCATCTTGTTCTTGTTTCTTTTTCTTATTTTCCTTTTGTGATGTCTTAGTAATTTTACTTTTCACTTAGATTCTTCGAGACATTCTTCTTCTTCGACTCTTCTATTTTACCCTTGAGCTCTTTCTCTTTTTTATAAGGACTCTCTGTAATAATAATAGCATAGTATCTAATAGTTTTGCCTAAATCGTACCAGTACGTTTTAAGAACTTAAGTCGAGTACGAAATAGGAGCAAGAACCAAACAAATTTTAAATTGACCGCCAAAAAAATTTACAACAGTTACGAGTATGATAACTCGTCAGATGAAATTGCAAAGATACACATAAATTCGTGTCAAATCATAAAAAAAGGTTTTACACGACCTAATTTGAATAAAACTCTTACGAAATTTGTAAAAATATAACAGCTATAGTTAAGAAAAACTTACTTTTTCAATATTTTTGTGGAGAGCAGCTTCACAGGTGTTATCTGTCAGGTGGTAAAATGGCCGACGATTGTTTATATTTTTTGACACTAGAGGAGCTGATAGTTGTTACCAAAGCCGAGTTTTAGGTGGAGTACGAATTTGGCGTAAGTACGAATTAGGCAAGTTTACCCTACATATCGGCGAAATGTGGGTGTACATTGGTACACCTCTGCTTAACCTTTCGGGGATACAGGCGTGATGATATTGTATATGAAATTGATAAAATATAGTCACTTTATATATCAAAAACAGAAAGATGACACGAAGAATGAAAATAAAACAAAAAGCTATCAAAAGATTTGAAAAGAGATCACATTATTAATTAATTACTATTTCGTAAAGTAATAAGTGAGTTATCATTAGAAACAATGTTTAAATTATTTACATATTTTGAAATAGATTAACTAAAACAAAGTCTTAAAAGTCGAGTGTTTGAAACCGTTGTTTGAATGTCAATGTCAAAGTTCAAATAACGTTTAAACTTGAGAGCTAAAATGTAATGTTTGTGGCTCGTAGACGCATATTTAAATTATAAATAGAATTGTAAGTAAGCTTCTTTATTTTATGCTGTAATCCTTGCATAAAATAATGATGTGTTTTAATATTAAAAGTAACTATATCGACTGTTGATTTACAAACTTATCTAATAAGTATTTTAACATGCGGCAGTTTAAACGTTTAGAGTATTTTTTTTGTGTGAAAACATTATTTTTATCTACTTCGATAATTCAAAATCCAAAAGCTAAATAACTAATTTGGTTAAAAGTTAATTTTTCGATATGTTTTTTTTATTTTATTTTAGGTTTTAGTTAGACGCCATTAACATAATGCATGCTCATTACTTCTTAATTTAATGAGTGTGACAATAAATAGGAGAAAACACTTATCTGTGATAAGTTTACAAGCACTCGTATGTTCTTTTTGTAAAATCATTGAATACTAACAGCTAAATATGAGTCCAAATATTAGCGTAAACATCTGAAGGTAAAATTATTTAAGGTTTATGAGCACACCTTTCTACGTCCTGTCAAATAACGAAAACCCGCCCACGCGGTATACCGGATATTATTTAGCTGATTCTTAACACCCACATAGATTAAATGTTCCCCACAAGAATGAAACCAGAAATGTTGAGGTACATGTCGATGATGATAAACTTCCTTTGCTTAATGAAAATATTTTAATATAAGGCTTTGCAGCTTTGTCAAAGTCGTTGAATTCCTTAGCCCCGAATCTACATTCGATTTCGTATCTGTACCTATGTATATGTTGACGCATCTTGTATGCATACATGAATAATATTTGGGTACATGTCCTTGCTAATGAATGTGACAATCGCTAGAGATATGGGACCTTGCGTTTGTCAAAAGTAATTACAACAGATTATTAATATCTTTTGTCAATTACTTGTCGACATGATTTGTAACACGTAATGTAATTTGTGGAGATAAATAAACGTTTTTTATTATTTTTATTTATTTATGTAACTAACAGTAAGCACACATTCTTATTAGGTAGGTGTATTTTTAAATGTTAAATGCTATTTTTTCCGTATTATAAGAAGTCTTTTGTTTACTTTAAAGATTTATTAATTGACTAGCTATAGCGCCAGTTTGTTATAGCGGCAAAAAGCATTCAAGCTAACCCTAAAAAAAGTTTCGTCAAAATTAGTTTAGCAGTTCAGGCGTAAGCGTAAGAGAGAGACAGGATTAGTTTCGTATTTATAATTGTCTATGCTATAAGAAATAACTATAGCTTATGGTTTTAATTGTAGCCAATACAGAGGAAAACATAAACAGCATTCTGTATCTAAGGAACACTAAAAAAGTAAGAGCAAATAATATACTAAAAATTTTGTACTGAAAAAATGTCGGTCACGATGCAATATAAATAATTAATAAATAATTAAATAATAAATGCTGACAACATCACACACATTGCTCTGAACCCAAAGTAAGTTGCTAAAGCACTTGTAATAGCATCGATCTAGAAAATAATTAAGTAGCTTTCTCATTACTGATATTATAAAGTGTAAGCTGATATTGCAATTTAAACTAAAGGTAGTGGAAGTCAAAATTATCCTAATGTGAAGTTCGCCCACACTGAGAATTTAATATTTCTCCATCCTAAAGTTGGATTTAAACTGCTCAATTTAAATTTCTAACGCAGGTCCCTAAACAAAGTATATTTAAGCTAAATTTGGGTTAAGGCATATTGATTTAAACGAGACTAAAACTAAAATGGATAAAATTAGGCAATATATTCCAGTTTACCTTTCTAAGCCTCGGTTGTTATGTCCGACCTCGGAAAGTTATTAGTAATCCGATTTATAATAAGAAACCTTATTAAATAGTTAAATTATAAGCTCTTTGCAAAGTAAAAACATGAGATTTTAGATACTTGTAATCTATTTACGTGGCAACTTTGTGTAGCTATCCAAAATCTGATTACTTGTACAGAGCTTGTCGAAATTGATTAGAATTCTATCCTTCACAACTTTACTGAACAATGTATTAAAATAAGGCGATCACCCGACATCCCTTCTTGAATTAATCTCGTTCCGATTTAATGGTTTTTGCTATAAAAACAAAGTAATAAAATCGATACCTTCTAAGTAATTATTATTAATGTGAAAGTAATTCTGTTTGTCGCTCGTATTTCTTGTTTTATAGCTGAACTGATTATGATTACATTATATTGAATAGAGAAAAAATAAGAGGTAAATAAAATCGTCAGTCACATATAATCACCATAAATATAGGTAAAATTAGTTCAGAATCAATTTCGACGCAAACGACGTCAGAATCTCTAGCTATTACCAAGCAATATCTGTTGAATCTTAATATTGCATGATCGTTATTAAAAGGTAGTTAGACTGTCTTGTAGCATCGGTTATTAGCCGCAGGAGTTATTTTCTATAATATATTCGTATATAAGTGGCTAGACCAGACCTCAAGATCTATGGGAGTGTAAGGACGTATTAAGAAAGTCGACTATCCAGTTTCGGCTCGCAATCGTATTTCATAGCAGCACTTTTCTTGTGAATAATATTATCAATACTTTAATACGTATCTACTGTGAAGGATTGGATCTCTCGAAACTCATTCACTATTCAAGGATTTAGCAAAGCGGTCGTTTTAAAATGAAATTGAAGGAAAACTTTACAACGCTTATCAAATTTTGCAAGAATCTTTGATGTGCGCCATTAAGATAGAAGTTGAAATTTAAAGTACTGTAGCAACGATTTATCTAGTCTCTAAGAAGTACGCTTTGAAATTTTTGTCACGTCTCAAACTTTAAAATATTCTAACTTTATCCTTTACTTTAAGAGTAAATTATATTTTTTATATTCAAAACTTTAGAATTCTTTTTATAAAAACCTGTACTTGATTTTAATTATAATAAAGGTAATCAAAATTTAATTTACGTAGTCTTTGTCGTAAACCCCGGACTAAGTTGTTCTTCTGATTGATATTTTTAATAAGTAATATGAGCGTGTATGTTGCTACACTGTATATATTAACAAGATTTAGGTAAATAGTAAATACTTTAAGTTTTTGCATTATAATTCAAACTTATGTTTCGCCATGTTTGGTTTGAACTTTTAACCTTTAGCACATAAGTCCTACCTACACTAAGCACAAATGGACATGACGTTTATCAGTACTAATTATAACGCCCACTTGCAACTGCATAAAGACTTAAACCTCTTTAAAATAATAAGCTTTGATATAACTATCTAACTATATACTTTGAATACAAATGTATTCTATTAAGGAGATAGAATATAAATCCCAAAGCACCAACATCTGGATACAAACACACAGATAAACATGGACGCAGCTATTATAACGGTATCATGTAAATTAGTTTCAAAGACTAATTAAATGCAACTTGCGAAACGAATTTAAAATTGTGTTGTATACCAATAGTTTAAAAGTTAAAGGATAAATTAGACTTAGAAGTTCCATAAGAGGTCAAATTTTTTATGCATATCTCTTCCTTACAGAGAGTCTACCAATGAGACAAACATTTGACAATTGGCATACAGTATTTTTTGCAAAGATGCACCTTTGCCTTATTTCCGCGAAGGGAACAAATCACTCGCAGATATTAGCCCTTTAATTGCACAAACAAACCTAGTACAATCGCGCACTCAATCAAGCGGCGTCATAAAGGGCCTTAGGGTTTTGCTCGTGAATGTACCATCGTACTATCCTAGATAGAAACTCGCGAGTCCGGATCGAAAGCGCAGTTTTATGGTTTTTACTGGCGTAAGGCCGTAAGGCCACATTGCCTGAGTGCCGGCAAGTAGAGTAGGACGGGAACTTAGGAATCTATGTTGTATTTTCCCGTACTTTGTGTGAGTATGTGAATGCTTTATTTACTAACAGATGTTTTGGAAATTTATCAAGTTATATTTTGGTCGAATACCTAATCTTCATTTTATGTTATGACTCAGTTTAGTGTCGTGCTTTCTCCGTCATTCGTAAGGTGAAATGTAGAGACGAAGTTTTTGGACTCACTACGTAAGTGTTGGTAAAGAAGGGCTATAGTGGAACTACAAAGTACTCAAGCATAGTCATTGGAATGTTGTGTAATTGTATGCAAATAATTGTAGGTGAATACGATTTGTTGATTTATTGGGTAATTGACTTAATGGTCGACTAAATTAAACAGTCACATATTGTTCCTGTCAGACAAACATTTTATAAGTTGACTTAATTTAGATTTAGTTGAAACGTGTCAGGTTTGATGCTATGTTTATTAATTAGGTTAATCATCTATTAACGACTTTCTTTATTATTATTCAGTTAGTGATGGTTCAGGTTTAACGAACAGAAAATACCCAAAAACAATTAAATATCCCGAGCCAAATGCCTACCAAAATATTTAAGTTTCAATGACCAAAACACATTTCTAGAAATATTATTTTCGTTGCCTTGACAAAGCAAACAATATTTGATCGAAACAAAATAACTGATGTACGCTTTCCGCCAAGAATGTTTGGTCATGAGTACTCCTTGCTCGATTTACATTTTTAAACAATAAATCTTAGTATGTTTAATTCATCGGTCGCGACCTATATTTTGTTAAGGTTGAAAATTAATTATTTTACTTGTTTTACATTTATATCTTCCATTGTTACTTTCTTTCAGCCATTTTATTCAATCGTTTCAATTAAAATTAATTCAGTTTACGTAAAATTACCGTACGTATGTTAGGTAGAAATTGTTTGTAAAACTAACACTATTAATACATATTACGAAAAGTCTTTGTTCTAATGTCATTGTCCGATACATTTTCATTGGAAACGTAATTTAGTTTTTGTTTGTGTTTATTTTTCACGCTGTAGGCCTACTGAATACATTGGCGACGGCTGTTTCATTTTGTTTGCAATGAATACAAATCGGATCCGAATAAAAACTACTGGATACAACAAACTATTGGATAGGTTTATTTATGAATTGATAAATATGTATATGTATACTGGTCGATCAAAGTAGGCGTTTCTCTTGAGGTAGAATGACCTGTATAACGCGATATATATCATAGATATCGCCTAGCCTCATGTTTATAAACTGCAATTTCAATGGTTTCATAATTTGTAGGAAATTGCTTAATGACATCGTGATAACATGGACAAGCGCTCTGCGGCAATTATGCTTGTTTATGAATAGATATCTGTTCTGTTTACAAAATAAACACTTTAAAAATAATGTGAACAGTTTCGAATATCGTTAAAGTAACTAATTAATACTTATTTTTAGTAACGTTAAGTTACCAACTCTCAGAGATATAGCATTAACCATTTTTAGAACTTTACTACTAACTTCATATTAGAAACATCCATTAAAGACGAATTTTATACTAATTTGTGGATGAAATACCAATAATAATAACAGAATAACGACAAAAGGAACCGTAAAAATCACACCGTCACTTGTAAGTCACAACAAACCTCCGTCACACGTAAGTAAAGAGCGATCAGTCGTTGCGTTAGTAAATAAAAATAAGAAGCCGACGCGAAATAAGCGGAGTAGCGCGGACAAGAGGCGCGGGCGAGCGCGCCGAGCGCTGGGACTTGAATGCGGGGGCGCGAATCCTCCACCAGCATCCAGCTTTACCCCCGCCCCACCTCTCGCGCCCACACCGCTCCCCCCGCGCCCCCACGTCTGATAACCTGCTACTTCGGAAGTCACTAAACTCCGTCATGAATGTTACCCAGGCACCAACACCCGACTTGTGAAAGAAAATGTGAATTTTATTGAAAAGGGGTCGATGTTGCGCCACTAACCTCTCTTTGTGTGAAAATCGATGCTTTATCGCCTATTAGGTGTTACGAAATCAACTTGTGTCGCGACCGAGAATGTTAACGTTTCTCGCCACTAAAAGCTTTGTAAAGGAAACCCTGTGTAGTGAAATGCCATTAAAGGGCGAGGTCGGTTTCATTTTAAAATAAATCCGGAGTTCGAAGAAATTAGTTGAAGATATAACTGGAGAAAGTCTATTTTCATAATAAACGTCGCAGAAAAATATACTAAGCTTTATTTTTAACTACTTCATAAATATTTTTCCTATAATATGATGTGTATCTATTTATTGCACAATGTCTTAGGTGTTTTACTTCTAGTATTTATTGGTATTCAGTAAGTCTAGCAAGTGTCTGTGTTGTCTTAATGAGTTTATTCCCGGCGGGAAACGTTGGCATCAGGCATTGTTCGCTAACGTACAAAAGTGATAAGTCAGGGACAAGGTCTTTTATATACCTATTGACCTTCTTAATCTACTCCTAAGAGTAGATGACTGTCAGCATCTTAAAAATAATGCTTAAGATGTTGTAATTTGTGACGTAGACTATTTTTTAATATTTGCCCATGGTGTTAAAAACAAAAAAAAAATCTTAAGTCAAACTACCAACAACCCATCAGTGAAAAAATAAATACGTTACTGTAACGTTGTAATTGTTATATATGATTTTATAGGAGGATGAGTAACACACCATGAGGCATACGAAACTATATATTTAATGGCGGCGTAATGATGGTACAGATACACAAGTTTTACACGAGGTTTCATACCACAGATAATATAATACTAGTCTATACTTTACAGTTACAAAAAGAAACTAAGGTAGTAGTGTAATTTGGGTGAAAATCCTAATTGCTTAACCTATGTGACGTAAACAAGTTACTTCCCAAACGGTACACAGCAAAAGCAAGAACGTAAACAATCCATCAAATAAGCACTACATAAACAATAGAACAAATACAAATACGAACTTATCAAATATACAAAACTTTACAAGCTCATAGTCCACATACGCATCTGATGCAATTTACGCACAAAAAGCGAGCACCAACTGATACGACATAATGACTTGTTACGTCACACACTCGTTCCCTTTCCCGTAATTAAGGCACGCAATTTGACCGAAGCTCGGCGCGCGCGCGTTGCTTACTGCTTACTGCACCGCAACTTAAATTGCATCAGTTAAGACACCTGTCAGGTCCTTTCCAATGAGGTTTTGTTTGATCTTTTATTTTTATGTTTTGAGCTAAGATGGTCTAAGATTTTTGTATTTTTTAGTTTGTGTCAACTTTTATTTTTCAAATGGTTTGGGAACAGACAACTGTAATTTGCTTTGATGAAAGCAACATTAACAAAAAAAAAAGCTTTAGCAAAATAAGCCGCAGCGTATTTTCTCATGGGCCTCAGCTTAGTTAAAAGTGTTTTAACTACCTTTTTCAATTCAATGTTTAAAAAATATTGCAACTTTATTTGGTAAACATTTACGAGTATGTACATAATTGTAAAATGTTTCTTGCTATTTTAGGTAAAATCAGAAATAAGAAATAACAAAAAGAAAATAAATATCACATAGCTCCTTGTGTTTGTATCGCCGGTAGACATGGCATTGGCTCGAATTAACTAACAAACATTTTCTAGCTTTACGCAGAAATCGTGTAACGAGTCCATTTCGTTGAATTTAATTTATTAAAAACTAACACAATTACTTAGAAGGTCTATGCTTTTATATAAAAACCGTTTTTCGCTAGTCAGTTACCATACATTAGAAATATTCAATTAAATTTTAATTTCCAGAAAACCTATTGCAAAAACGTCAAAGAATCATGAAGTTATTTCCAAAACTACTTTTCAATTTTTAAATCAGATTTTCTTGGAATGTTCAATATACCAAAATAACCAAAACTGAAATGATGATATTAAATTTCACATAAAATATAAGCTACATAAATAATATGAATAGTAAAAATATTCCACGCATTAAAACATGTTTACCATATAAAAACTTGAATAAAGTTGCCTGTTGGCTCAAAGGAGTATTTACGCAATCCTTCCCTTATTTTTTCCATCCGTAGGTAGATACTTTTCCGATAATATTATGCAAAATACCAGAACAGTTTTCTACTTGCAAATGAAGCATCATTCAGATATATATAGCTAAACCAGACCACATTTAATTATTCCGAAAACTACGAGTTCTCGGTAATAACTAACAGATTTGTTTTACGTCCATCACATCAGATTTTCTCTGTACCTGTCCATACAATTTCCCAATTCCCGAAACAGGAGTTCCGTGAAAATTTCAGGAGTTTTCCCAACATATATGAGAATGTACCTATTTTAGCGAGTTAGGTACCGTCTGGTACCATCTCCCAGCTAATAACCGGCTGAAGCAGTCCTTAGCTTAATTGGAATGAGTCCTTAGCTTTCTCTAATTACTGTAGGTATTAGTGGGACGAGTATAATCATCGGATCGAATCTGAAGGACCCAGTTTATGGTAACATTAGGTAAACTGCATGCTTAATACAAAACATGGCTGACGATTACGTGGAGATGTTTGCTTTTAATTGAAATTCAAATACCTATGTAGTACAATTACAAATTTGGGTTAGTTTTATCGTTTATATCTCAATAATAGGTTGTTTTTGTAGGATGTACTTCTGTACACCTTACAAAAAACCCTAAAAACATCGAAAAAGCACAAAAACGGTTATTGATTAACGCGGGTAAAACCGCGAGGCATCGCTAGTAATAATAATAAAAATGCAGCCGTCATCTCTTCCCATTTCTGCTTTCAGAAAGTTCAACTGCAAATGAATGATTTAGTAAAAGAAGTCCGAAGTGGAAACGTAAACTTACCGTGTACGCGCACTAAAAACGTTAAAGTGATTAACGATCGAACCGAAAGTGGGCATGAGTTTCGAAACGTCTACAAAATATATTTATAGTATTGCTCTCCGTGAAGGAAAACATCGTTAGGTTGCCCTAAGAAAAACCGCAAAGGCGTGTATAAACAAAGATATGATAAAAACGGTTATCCTTAATGTTGGGCGTTTAACACGGATGGTTGACATTTACGACTGTCTGCCGACGCTGCAGTATGTTCCGTCATAAAATTTAATACAGGTTCAACAATATTGACAGAACTTATTCTTCTGCATTTACATTGAAAATCATAAAATAATTTAACATCAATGACTTATTAGTATAAAATAAATAACTGGTACTGGCACATAGATATCAAGTTTCTTAACTGAATTATTAATAAAATAAATAAAAGTTGACAAATGCACGAACTTTACAATAGATCGAGTAAAAACTGAACATGAAAATGCTATTGGCGATATTTTTAATACAAACAGAGTCACGAAATCTTCTTCGGCGAAACTTTGAAAACAATATGGCTCCAACATTTTCAATTTAGTTTTTGTACTGAGACTTTTTTTCTAGTCGCTTTAAGCCTTACTTTGCTATTTATCAAAGATGCAAAAGGTTTGTAAAATTAAAGTAAGACGTCGACGAATTTAAAGTTATTTATTATTCTATATCGGTTTATTTTAAGACGAAGAGTTTTTACATAAATAAGGTGGTTTAAAATATCCAATAACACACACCGCAGGAAATTATGAAGGTTGACGAAACCGCTTTTGCAATTTCTTCCATAATTTTATACGCGCATAGAAAGTTAGCAATTTCTTTGACGTGTCGTCGTAAATGCGAAATTGCTTTATTTATCTATGTAGTGATTATTATAATTTATTTGCGGTAGGTCGTTTGATAACGAGCGGATTTTTCCGCATTAGTTCATTATAATCGCGGCAAATGACACATTGATACCTACATTGTTGCAGGGATTACAGTTCAATGTAAATTCGATTGAGTTAGTATGTGTGGGCTGACTACAATAGTAGTAAGTTCTGACCATAAATAAAATTATGTAGAGCTTAAAATATTTTGCAAATTATTTAGAAAAATATATAAGTTACATCGAAGAAACACTTCTTTTAGCCGTTTATCTTAACTTTATTTGACTTCTTGAGTTCACCTCAAGGTTAGAAAAAGCATTAAAATATGTGACCATGCTTCTGTATTTTATGTACAATTTCGATGCTGCAGGGTAGAAATTGGTAAGACAATGTTTACAATAAATTGCCTTGAGGACTATAATGCAGTTAAGTCTTAGTAAATGTTTTTAAATTCTACTCTATTTACTTGTTTTTAAAATTATTCATAACGGTACACTTAATTTCCAATTATCGAACGTATTGCGCAAAATAAATTACGTATTTGCTACAACAATCAATGATAGGAATTGATAATAAAATAAGTCGTCACAGACATCTATAAATATAAACAGGATGAACATCTGTCTGTGTTTTACTGCGTCTAAATAATAACCAGTATCTTATCGATGTCGGCGGAAAATTGCATCGGGGAAATAGCCACCGAATGATATCCCTAGCTGTTATTACGTCTCGCGTATCTCTAAACAAAAATTATGCTGGCTTTGCAAATCTCGGGAGACTTTACTTTTTTTAGATATGAACGAGTCACGTAAAGACAGCTTTTCCTTTGAAGGGATATGGAAAATGTTATGTGATTAAAATTTGAAATTACACTTTTTTGTGCAAATTTACTGCGATATTTTCGCTTTATTTACATGTATGAAAAATAGCCTGCCTTGTTGGCCTAGTGGTTTTTAAGCGCCACTGCTACGCTAGAGGTCTTGGGTTCGATTCCCAAGTCGACCAAGGTGTTGTTGGGGTTTTTCTATGAAATTCTCAGTAACAGGTAGGAGTTTGGATTTGATCCCGGTTAGTGGCAATAGGCTCGCCCCCTATTACATGGGACCTAAACATGCCGGTGAACTTTGGATGTACATACATTGGTACACCTCTGCCTTATCCTTCGGGGATACAGGAGCGATGGTATCTTATATTATGTTATTAAAAATAGCATATTTATTCAACTTCCGGTGATTTAGTACGGAAGGATCTGCATCAATACCGTTAATCCGATAATTATTTGAATCCACCAGTTCAACGCTGTCAGTCTATAACAAGGAATTTCGACAGATGAAACGTGACGCAAATGTGGTGTTTACACCGATCAAACTGGGGGTAGATGTCAGCCGCATACGTTACGTCACTCCAGAGCAATGAGCCCGACGACATGACACTTGACTGACTCCCTCGTTAATTTGTAACACGAATCCTATATCCTGTAAGCGAGTATAAAGTACGTCTATGAGGTAGACGAAATTTTTGAGGGATAATTAAAAATTTTAGTCATAATTTTTCACGTGACTGAAAGTTCACGACGAAATATTGATGTAAAATGTTGCCTAACGTCATAATTTTTTACATTTTGAGCGAAAGTATGACGTCACTACCCAGCACTCCAAAACTATGAATCGCTTTATTTTGGTACCTATCATAAATTGAAAAAAAAATAGAAAAGTTTTAACAAGTGTCGAGCATTTTTTTACTATTATCTCACCGACGGACTAAATAGATTTGGACTTTTGATACATCATCCCATTAGTACCCCATTCAAGGACCACGCCAGTTGAGATTGCTCCTCACAATTCTAAAACTGGGACCGGTTAAGCGGTTATTGCTCACAGTTTACATTTGAGATAAAAACGTCTAGTGTGACAGTAACGCAGATTTATTCTAACTAGACGTGGCAGGGGAAATAATATCATAAGAACTACGACTTCTTTTCTTTAGCCCCTTTTAGCTTTCATCGTGTCTATGTTACATCTCTGTCCTGAAATGTTTGTTTTTTTTTCATAGCCACACATTTGGAGGGAAAGAGGAAAACGGGTAAATTTTTGTAAATTATAAGTATGTACTATTATGTAAGTGAGAGAAAAACATTGATGCTTTATTATTTCACATGTATGTAACATGAGCGTTTAATTACAATTAGTGTATTTATGTTGGACCCCAATCTGGTGTGATTATGATATGGATCATAATAGAGCTTTGGTTATCACACAAAGCACACACTATTATTCTCGTACATTATTGCGAATCCCAGCGGATATTATACAGACTTTAATCCCCGTTAGCTTTGCTTCCCCCGAAATTAGATTAACATGATTCCGACGCAGATTGTGTTTATAAAATCGATGAGGCCTGTCATATGCACATAAATCATTAATGGGTGCGCTCGATGGAGATTTCGCTGTCATTTCCAGTAACATGCTAATATTTTAAGGACAGCCGCTGTCGGCAGCGAAGCTCCCCAAAGATTTGCGCAGACTTCCGAATAGAAAATGAAAACTATTAAGGCTCTCTCGAACCCCTACATTGTAGAGAAACGACGCTAGACTTTTATTCTCAGTGAAATATATATGTAATGCGTTCAAAGTTCAAACCTTAAATGGGACATAAAACCTTAATTTTATTGTTGGCGTCGCGGCGGATAAAAGTTTTAAGCGATTTCATCGTTTGTATACATCGCCTTTAAACTACTTGAGCTTTTGTTCGTGATTACATTTGTATTGAATAGGACAGAAGCCGTGCAGTTTTAAAAATAAATTACAATTTCCGCGATTTTAGTCGTTATTGTTTATACACATATCTTATCTTTCGAAACTTCATTGTCACCATGTTAACAATATCACTCTCGGATATTCGTCCTCATTTCGGGATTCAATAAAAGACAATCGGTATCGAGTCGTACAATTCGCTTTAATAAAGGTTTTGTAATAGCTAGAGTGCAATAACAGTAACAGTTTAATGCACTAATAGTGACAATATCTGCCGATAGCGAACCTCCGGATACGCACGACCCACTTACTGGCCGCCTATCTATATCTGTGTCTATCAAATGCGCCGGCGATACTCGACACTCGTTCTACTAGCCCTAGTAGACAGTTGACCGACTTTAATTATAACTAAAACGATGACATACTTATGTAAAACGTATCGGTGCGTTTCAAAACTACGACGCGGTCTCTAAGTTAATGCAGGGTCAAAATATATTTGACTTTCTGATGCAATATTCGCAGAAGATGTCTAAGTTACAGACGTGCCCTATAACCCAACGTTAATATTTTTTTAATATTCTTCTAAATATAAACTAAGAGATTGTTTCGATATTTATGAAATACTCCCGAGTGACTCGATTAGGCCCCACATTTACCAACAAAAAGTTTTCGGATAAGTTCGAAAGGACTCTGACATAACAGAAGTTTGATACTCTTAAGAGCTAATGAAAAACGATGCGCCGCTAACGAAGACATAGCGAAGATACAATTGAAAAAGCCTGCAAAATATTAGCTCCCGTATTCCTGACAAGTTTCACTGCTGTAGCCAATAAATTCTTCGCAACACGCTCGCGAATGGAAATGAGTTTGAAAAACTCGTGTCACCGCTAGAAATATTGTTTGTTTGTTGACGTGAGACGGGCCCGCGAAAGTTGACAAACGTGATGAAAAAAATATTGGAAAAGTTTGCTTCGAGAGCTCTTAAAACGAAGCCTCTGATGTTCGAAGAGATTTAGTTGATGTTTCGAAAACAGACTGATACCGTCGCAGTGTATTTTTATGATAGAAACAAAAATATACAAGATTTGAAAATTTCAATAAAAAAAATACTAAAAAATTGAATTGGGTTATATAACGGCTCTAAAAGTATATTTTGTTTATTATTATCTGTTTGTTCGTTTATTTTGTCTAATCAATAACACTTCCTATTTTATGTTGACAACCAGTATCCATAAATACAACCATACACATGTCTTCTCGTACGTACATTAGATATGACGCGTGATGACCCGCAGAAATGATAAAAATACGTCGACAATCAGTAAATATTTGTGTAAAACATAAACATATAAAAACATCTAGAATCTCTTGTTTACATGTTGTAATTTCCAGCTTAAAATTGAAAACATAAATTGTGAGCCCCTAAATAGTGTTCTCGTCGTAAATTGGCCTTGTTAGCAAGATTTTTAAAGACTTTTCAACAAGCCCGCCAGGTTATATCAGACACAAAAGAGGGCTCACTTAGTGCCTCATAATGGTGCTCATGGACGAGCCACTGAAAGAAAATTAATTTATACGTTGGCCCGCTTAGGAGAAAAATTACAAAAGGTAATTAAACAAGACGTCCTTCTTCATTAGCCAAGCCTGGACGCCCTTTGTTTCCACAAATGAATTTATTTGTCTCACTCTCTAGTACGTGTTTACTCATTTTAATAATGATAAATAGACGAAAGGGATTGACCTGTACTTCTACGAAACATTTTCTCGAAATAATTAAGAAAAAAAATCTTACAAGTATTTAAACATATATCCAAAATAATTTGAAGTTCAACCGTGTGTCGTGTATATTATAGGTATTCCATTTTAATTAGTATTCATTTTCACCCACAAGCGCGAAATCATTTATTGCTGTAATAAGATAAAGTAATGAATAATTTATTGGTCACGCGATAAGTCATATTATTGAATGATCCCATTTGCAGCCCGACACAATAAACATTTACATTGATTTATGAAAACTATTAACTTTTAATTACATGCATATTGCCATCATTAAGCTTGAATTTATGCACGTAACTTGCAATATTGAACGGTTTTCGATAAAAGTGCGCCGCGTTCCGGTGCAATAACTCTTTGAAATATGAGATTCATGACATTTTTATCATATTTTAGAAAACAAAGTTTGCAAGTCGTAATAAATCAAGATAATGGGCCATTGAGGAATATCGCTTGTGTACTTGTCCGTTAGTGTCAACACACCCATTTTAATCCATTAACCTTTCGTTATATAAGAACCGTCAAAGACCCGGCGTCGCTTTAATAATATCTTCGTGTAAAACATTTTTCAGAGGTCAAAAATCAAAGCATATAAGATCATCTTTAGTAACACAAGCTTGATCACATTTGTATGTTATATAACACAATTACATCTTGACTAACTGGTTCAAGATTATCAAAATTAGTTAAATGCTTCCCTATTAGTCCTAAGTTGTTCTGAAGGTTAATCCTATTACTAGTTACAAGAAACTCTTAACATAGATCAAACTTCGTTTTACCTATAAACAGAACATAGGTAACTAAAGTCTCATATTTCAAAGCACACAGATCGTTTTCCACATGAATAGAAAATAAAAGGCGAGGAAATCATACACGTTTGTCTTTTAAGTTGAGCGCTTTTATTTGGTGACGTCACGTCGTGCGTTCGCGGGATGTGGCTTCGTCGACGTAAAACTTTTGTTCAAGCTCGTACCGCAAACAAGAGACTTGCGAAGATATGTATAAATGTAAGAATCCCGACATTATAAGTCTTCTGAAATGTTATCTATAATAACATAGCGAGTATTGTGTTAGTAGTGACGGATCGGTAAGCACTACGTTTACAAAATACAGTTTACTAGAATTTTCTTCAGACTTGTATATCACGTTCAAGTCGGGAGTTAAGAAGATAAATTGTATTTTCTGCAAAAGATTCTTTAAGCTAGCTTTTAACCGTTGTTATTTCTACTCGGTTAACGGAACACAATACGTGAATGAAATAGGTACCGTTGAAAATATCATATGCTTAAAAAATCCTCGTAACATACAATTCATTAATCACTTTGAGCCATGACAATACAAATAATAAATATGATCCGTTTTTGTTCTACCATTTATTTTCGTCCACCCATCAGTTATTTTATTAGGTGACCTGTCCAAAATCAAGAGTGTGTCAGAAGTTTTATGAGTCATCGGGAGTCCAACAACAGAGGCCGAAAACAATTTTCTAATGTTTCACCTACGCAATGTCGTTCGTCAACCTTCAGTGATACCAATAAATAACCAGGACCTCCCAAAATAAGGCCATTAAAGATTAACGTTGGTTAAAAGAATTACAGACCAGCCCACAGCTAATAAAGTTAATGAAAAGCAATTTTTGGTTCATCTTCAAGTTCAAATATTAACGTAGGTACCTAAAATAATGTTGGTATTTTCGTGAATGTCATCTCATTCATTGACCCCTTGTTCGTTCTTAGTTTTCGTGTAAGCGCGCCTTGTCGAACTAGTAAATTAACAGTTTCAAAAGCATTAGTGCGCCATGTTTAATGCATGAATGTGTTAATTAAGAACCTTATTAATAAAGATATAAGTTTTAAAATCGATAGATCAACTCTTTCAGAATTCAAAAGTTTTCTTAGTACTTTTAGTACAAGTAAAAAAAGCTAGAGTCAGCACGTACCGCCTTTGCTTCGCTTCTTAGCAAAGGCCAAGAATGTTAAGAACTGGATTCTTTGAATAACTAAAACTCGAGCTACTATTTATAAATACAATCCAAAAAACTATGAAAGCTATTATACCTCTCTCAAATAATTTGTAGGCAATTTCACGTACTTTTCTCGTTCATTTAGGTTCTGCTCCGATTGCTTCATCTAAGTACACACATTACCTTCTTATTCCCAATAAATAAAAGCCAATCTTTGCTTAATGTAAGGCATTATCCTTGGCTAAAGTAGGAACACAATAGGTATTCAAGTGTGGTTTGGCGGAGAAAAGGCCACCCCTCATCCGTGGATCGTTAGAGGCGTCTTGTCAAAACATGTTGGATAAACCCGTTCGCCGAACGTGGTGATCAAGGTATCTACTTCGATCATGACTGTACTTTAGCCGTATCTTAAAACTCACATCTTTATGACACTTTTATTAGTTGGCTTAATGGAAAGAAGGAATACAATGAAGTGTAATATACATATAATAATATAATAATGTTCAAGTTATTACTCAGATTTAAGTAGCAGGTTTTTTTGTTTCGGTCAATCGCATTATAAATCCAATGAAATCTAAATTTACTATGTGTATAACAGATAAAAGTAACGTATGTATAGTATTGCCATTACACTCTCATGTGAAATTTCATGTTTGTAAATGACAACAAAAGAGGAAAATTTTAATAGCTTTAGAACAAAAACTACACTTTTGCAAAAATGTTATATAGCCCTGCAAAGAGAAATAGCTTCCGTAATAATCTTTGTTAGTGTTAGGCTTCGCGCAGCCAACGGAAGTTTAAAGAGACTAGAAACCGTCGACAAAAAACAACACTGCGTTTGTTTCCTTTAAACTCCGCAAATATAGAATTAAATATTGTCTGTAAGAAAGTTGTCGCAATAAAGTCACCTATTGTTGAGAAATATAAAGGGTATATTTTTGGATTTCGTTTTCCAATATTAGAAATTTTCATTTCGAGATACATATGGTACTATGAGCTCTAGACAGTTTCAAGGGTCAAAGACCTAGGGATAACTGAAAATTATTATATTATTACGTATGTAGATAATGACAACAACCCAATTATTGTAAAAGCTACAACGTAGTAATGAGTTTTTAAAGTGTGTGTTTAAATGTTTTCAGTCTGATTTCCATAAACAGTTTCATTGATCTTATTCTGAGCAGGTTCAATGTCAAGTCTCACCATCCTCAACTTGAAAACTTTTCATTGAACCTTCAATATGCAAAACAGCTAGACAACCACAACACCCACATAAATACTACTCATAATAATGGGTAAATACAAGTGTAATGAAAACAAAGGGAAGAAAAGTTTCATTAGCGAAGGCGGGGACGGAACGGATAAATATGAAATAAACGTTCATAGAGTTGGATTAGGATGCGGGACGGATCCGGGATGTTCCCGGGATGGGAGATTAGACAGACGCCATCATATTCTGTGTATCATTTACGCCTAGTGGCGGGAAATGTCACGAAATGTTTAATTTCGCGTGAAAAGGAGCACGTTCTCTGTATGCGCGCTGTAATTCAGATTCTCGCTTGTATTACGGATGAATAATGATTTACTGTTATTTATAATTTGAACCTTTATAGAGCTATATATTTAAGGTTAAAAGTAAAAAAGGTAACATGAAAAATAATTCTGTGTTAATATTTGGCAAAGAAAAATATTTTTCATAAATTGTATTCAATTCTAGTTTTTCATTCAACGAAATTTTATATCTCTTTTAAGACCATCAGTATAATTGAATCTGTATGTAAAATTATTTGATCTATGCAATATAATATATTCCGCCGATGTAACAACTCCGATGGGGACGCTATAGCTCATTTTATAGCTACGCTATCAAAACACTTGGAGCTCTATTCTCTTGAAACCTGACAACGCTAGGACCTTCATTATAATATAACCATGTTTACATAAATATACCACATTATTTATGTAGGAGATAATTTATTTCGGCATGTAATTATACACGAGATACGAGGTTTAGTGGGCGACGATCTCCGTACACAAGTCAAAAGGTAAAGTAAACATAATTACTTGTTTAATAACTATGCTCGAGAAATATAACACTACATAGTATTTTATCGCGTCTTTATGATAGCTGTTCATAGAAAGTATAAGGCTAAATAGTATTGTTTATTAAATCTGAGTTTAGAGTCAATCATTTAGTGCAGACAAGTAATGACTGCACGGCAGTATACCGAGAATAAAAAACGTTGAAACAAATTCCCGGATTGAGTGAAATTGGCCTCTAAACAGGTCCAATTTCACAGCGACGACGCTAATCTCGCTGGAGCAGCGACTTTCATTAGCATTTGTGTAATTTCATCAGTGGATCCGTGTGCCCGGGGCATAGCACCCGAGTCCCGACTCGAGTGCTGTCCCGCTTCATTTGTCTCCAATCCCGTTCTAACTAGCCAACTCTAAATTCTTTGCCAGATGTTTTATGCTAATTGGATTGAATTTTCCCGATGTAGTCTGGCTTTTGTGTAGCAGTTGATTACTCCGAGCTCTCATTCATAACGCCCACACGTTTCCATGAGTCACCTGACGTTATTATAATCATAACTGGAATTTAAGATTTATTGGCTTCTAAAAATAGATTGATCAAAAGAGATTTCGCTTAGAAATAAGCAATTTCAAAGACGTGGAATCATTTGGTGTGAACCATTTATTTTAAACAAATGTATACTATATTAAATATAAAGATTAGGAAGAGTATAGGTATAGACATCGAATTGCGACAATATCTTCTTACTATGTAGGAATATATCTAATACCTGTCTTAAAATCTGCCTGTAGCGGAATTAAAGAAACCCATTTCAAAGTCAGTTTCCGACATTTTCAGGCTTAACGCGTGTTGTTGTTGAATAAACCTAATGAGAGAATAATAAAATTTGTTTTATAAATTACGAGGCGTGTAGTTCAAAACTTTCGAACATCGGTTAAGTGCTGTTGTTTAACGTACATAGTTGATTTCCAATTAGGATCCAAAAACTTATCGCGTATTTCATGTAACTACGAGTCATTTACAAAATGTCGCGGTCGCCAACCATTCCGAACTCCAACCAATTAATAAATTCAAAACAATAAAGAGAATCGAATAAAAAGTTATTATTTACTCGGCCGAATTCGCGCCAGTTGTTTGTAAATCGACGTCAATTTATGAAAACGACAGTTTGGTTATGATTTCTTCAGTAAATAAAAACTTGGGAAACCTCACCAAATTACGGCAATTAGGGCTCCGAAGTTATTTGTTCGGTAAAAAGACGCCTGATTTTATGATTAATATCCTGAGGGTGCCGTGTGGCCGAGGGTCATTATGTTCACATTATATTTAAGAGGGGCTTTAGCAGCCATTATGATATAATGCAGCTAGAGAACTTTTAGATGAAGCAAATTCCTCTAGCTTACAGTACAGCAATATGCAATCCCCAAAAACCCGTCGCAGCTGTCGTAGGTATTAGCTCAGCAGAACACGTCTATATTTTCAATCCTGTGTACTTCCTTCCCATGTTACACGAACATGTCTACTCAGGACTTACACAAGTTGCTCGCAACTCAGAATGGACGCTTTATGTAAGTTACTGACAGGCAGTTTCGAGACTTTCGAGCCGAAGGCAGGCCGCATTGAATAGTCATCTAGAGCAATTTGCCGTCCAAAAGACTCCCGTGGGCCTTCAGAATGGCGAACCCTCGATTTCAACTGCGGAGAAGTAGAGTGCGCTTTCACATGACGTCAGTTATTAGGATTTGTAAATTGCACCCTCACGTACCATTAGGCATTGTGAAAAATGGCTTATTTGAATAAAATTACGTCGGTAAGCCTAATGCTAAGAATACGCTTACATAAATGGCGTGTGGGATAAGTGCTGAGAAAATATTAGTCTGGGAATTCTGATATATGAAATATGAGTTACATGAAGATTATATGTATTCATTTTGATCCATTATTTTGTTCCTTAATTTAACCATTGGTTTTTTCACATAAATTAATTTTATATTCGTAACTTTGTGCAATAGTAGTTTATATTATATGAAATAATTTATATTCTACAAAGATACCGAACAGGTTTTATGTTTTGCATTTATTTTGTACCAAACAGTAATGGGTAGAAAATCCGTTTGCATATAAATTCAGGACTGAATAAAAATAAACCTATACTTAATTACAGTTAAAACAAATTTGTGACCATACTAACATCATTTAGGCGTTAACTAGCCAACTAGGGAAGTAACGGCCCGCGTCTACAGCAAATTAACACAGATACAGGGTGTTTTTTTGGTAGGAACGGTACAAAAACGCGAAGTTACAGCCAATTTTGGACCAGTTCGGCAGCTCAAAGCTTTACACTTCCAATTTGAGAGCCTTTTGTTTATTTTATTGAGTGTTGTTTTTTTGCGAGCACTGAAGCACTAGAATTCATGTTTGCCGCTTTCTGTACGGCCAGCTTTATACGATATGTATTTTTGGATGTTGGTGTTTGAGAGTTGTCTTTGAGTGCAAATATCGTCAATCATAGGCTGTATTTGATTTGAATATATGGAGGTTTGAATCGGTCGGTCCCCTATATATTCCTGCGAGATGTTGCGATATAAAAACTGCAGAAATAATATTTTCTTCTGAAAATTTGATTAAGTGATGTAATTAAAAATTTTGCGAACACAGGCAAGTAAACTCTATTACGGGTTCGCGATAAGAAATGTGTTAACTGAATTTAGAATAGAGGTACAGCTATTTTTGCAACAGTTACATCAAAAGGGTAAAATTACATAATAAATGGAATAATAAGAGATAAAATAAATACCAGTACCAAATATACTTACATCCGAACTGCGTAAATACCCAGTTTAGTCATGGGACGATACTTTTTCGAATCGTACGTCTAACTCCTAGGCACTAGGTATTAGAAATTTACTTAATCCTCTAAGCAGGTACTATTACCCGCTACATTGGACTACATCGAGCGAGACTACCGCTGAGAACAGCAGCGTGCTGCGCTTGTTCGAAAAGTTTATCCTAATCTAGTACCAACGGAGCAATGTACCGCGTGGCCGAAATATCACCTCAACTTTAATACTGCACACGGTGGGCAAATTATAAAACAGGGCATTAATTATAAAGTTTGAGACACGAAGTTTGCACTGCAGTGTAATGTTGTCTTGTTAACGTGCCGGTGCATAAATACGGACGTTAACACCGGCCATTAACGTTTTGTGAACCCCCCTCCTTATTTTTATTACCAACAGGTAAGAAGGAACTGCATATTTAATATTAATGTACACTTGCTAAACGATTTTGTACCCTTTCTGTTGTTCCTTTGTTATTTTGAGACGTAGAAATTTGAAGAGAAATTTGTCGCCGTTTTTAGGCTGTAATTCTTAACCAGTTTGTTTACACTATCTTTATTTAGTATGCTTCGTAACATGAAAAAAAAGGAAACAACATTTTTTTTACAGAAAAGATTAGTTAGGTTCACATAATCCCTAAAGTACTTACACCTAAATAACAACCAGAACTAAAATGGAAATACAACAAGACATAAAAATGTTTCGTTCTTAACACCTCACTTTTCTTCGCGGCGGGTTTAAAGCTAAAACCGGCAGTGCAACAGTCGTGACAGTTTGATAGCCCGACATCCACTGCGTCATAGAAACCCGACGCTGCAGGTGTTATTCTCAAGCTTACTCAGTTTTTATTCCATCGAATAACTTTCCACGTAAATGTCAGAAAACATTCGAATAACTATTTTCAGTGACTCCGCCGATTTTTCATGAGACACTAAAGTATTATCGAAGCAAATGTTCTATGAAATTTTGACCGCTATTGTCTTTGTCTATTGCCTTATTTATAATTTATAAATGATTTGATTCTTTTGATCTGATTTATTTACCGACTAATAATCCAGTTGTTCGGACGCCGTTGCCTTGTTTATTATTCTCTACTGAACCTTAATTGTTTACCGAATTGGTTCATCGGATTGAACGTCAAAACAATTATGGATTAAAAAAAAAACATTCTGCAATCTTTTTGCTAATTACTTTTCCAGAGTACTGAACCGGCATTGTATTTTATTTTAATGAAACGTACTTCCCCGGTATTATTTTTGTTTAGAAAGGTCAAAGGTATTTCGTCGTGAGTAGCTTACGTTTACGTGCGGCTATAAAAACGCTATAAAGGCGTATATTGCAGCGACAAATGGAGCGTAATACGTGGTTTTTATTATCACATCACGCGACAAATCTAAGCCCCATTGTCTAGTACAATGCGTCCGTAGGTTCGACGATAAACCACGGACTTAGGAAATAAATAGCAGACAGCCTTCGTCGGTGTAAGCACGGGCCATTTGAGAAATTTATTGTGTGCACTTAACCACAAATAAATTGGCCGGTACCACGTGAACGGCTTCGTTTGGGTCCGCTTCGCAGCGTGCAATGCTTCTTTGTTGTCGTTTATGGTTAACAAGAAACCCTTTACATTGTGCAGTTATGACGTTATATAACGTGTTGTGATATTCACTATGAATAGGTAGATATTTGTGTTGAATAAGCCCTTTAGTTTTGTTTCTAACCCACAAAATCGAAAGCTTTTAACTACATTTCAAATATTCACAAACCATTACCTACATACCTAATCCTGAGACCTAATCCGACCACGTATATTCGTTTAAATTAATAATTTCTGACAACGTTTTCCCCGTTTATTAGCTTTCTATGAACTAATACCTATTTTCTATTGGAAACAGTGCTTCAAAACAACAGTATTAATTGTTAAGTCCACTGCAAACTGCATCACTGCACTATTGATTGGCATCGAAGCACAATTATGTTATTGTCTGGCCTCAAGTGCTATCTAAACCTTGCATAATTAAGGCCACGAATTATCTAAATTAATCAAGAGTGAAGCAAATGACAATACTATAATTGGTTACGCTACAGTAGGTGTTATAGTTGGCAGCCGTTAATTAATTATTGACTGTGTATTGATTGCAGGTCTAGTGACTTCAGTTTTGGCAATTAATGATGATATTTGTGATTTGGGGAAAGTCATTCGTAGTTTTAATATTCTTAGAATTTAATTTGTTCATATTATTATCAAACATGACAATTCAAAATTAAATTTAAATATTTTGCCCCTATAAGAAACACGTCCTTATTTTTCAATTCTGGATACATAAAATCTATAAAAAGCATACATGTATGTAATTAAATCAACCTCAGTCTTATAGACTTAGACTTATATGTTCTACCCCAAAGATGAAATATAGGAAAACGTAAATTTCTATGTAAACGGAAAGCAAAAGTTAGTTCATTTTGTACGTGTTTGTAGTTTAGTCCACCAGACCTCCAGTTTGTATTAACTAACGACCTAATCGCATGTTTCTGCTTATATGCGAATTTTAAACACCGAACTACACTAACAAAATTACTATTGACCGCAAATTCTGTTTCAATTAAAAGTAAAGAAAATAAAACTAGAAATTTTCAATCTAACCATGCAGGCAGGGCTCCTTTCCATATCAGAAGAAATACAAAAAATAGAAATAATAATAAAAACTGCCTCCTTGGCCTAGTGGTGCTAAGCGCGACTGCTACGCTAGAGGTCTTGGGTTCGATTCCCAAGTCGAACAAGGTGTTATTGGGTTTCTCTATGAAATTCTCAGTAGCAGGTCGGAGTTTGGATTTGTGCCCGGTAAGTGGCAATAGGCTCGCCTCCTATTATATGGGACCTAAAACATAACGGCGAACTGTGGTTGTACATTGGTACACCTCTGCCTAACCCTTTGGGGATACAGGCGTGATGGTATGTTATTTTATCACTTTATTATTCTTACCTACAATGACGTAACTGTCAAACATCAAACCTTAAGTAAACACAGTGCAGCTGCACTAGTGCAGTTTCAAGGAGTTGTATTAATTAATTAAAGACCGAAACAAACTAAACTGTTCGACTTCATCCATATACGTTTGCAAACAAGATTCTGAGATTATATACAGTGTGTTACAAAAACTGTGCGCCTTCTTGTAGGAGCGTTTTTAGAATCTATGTCCAATGGTAATTAGATCTGTAAGTAGCACATAATAAATATTTAATTATTATTATTTACTACTTACCACTGAAATTGGTTTTATCGTCGCTTTTTATTTACCGGTAGGCTAATTAGACTAGTACTTGTCAGTTGATGTGCTCAAAACATTTTATTAGTCGCTAATTGACCAGGAATAGTCATTAATCGATTGGACTAGGTACTTATTTCTTTTTTATATCTTCTCTTATGATAAACTTATGAGTATATAATTATCTCCTCTCATCTGCTCCTAAAAATATGCAAAGCGTTTTTGTAACACACTGTATACTGTAAGTTATCTAGTACAGATACAAACTCGGGATGCCGGAACATATCTTACGTCTTTTCAACAACTTTGAACATTAATTAATTGATTAACACTCCATGTCACTCGTACTCAATGGCTACGAGAAAATTAAATTACTGTAGAAACGAGGAACTAAATTGGATTTCAGTTACAGTATTAATTCAGACAATATTTTAGGCAAGAACTTGGGTGGAGATTAATTTAATATGTATTTAAGTGAATCGTGAATATTTTAGTATCTCTATCCATCAAAGCTTTAGAATCAAAAATTCTGAACCCAATTAAAACTCCATTTAGTTTACCTAGAAAATTATATGCCAGATTTATTTCGTTTCAAGTGATTTTCAATTTGCGATAATTTTTTTATTCAAGTTTTAATTTTGGTACATTGAACCTATTTGCTATTCTATTGAAATTTGATAGGGTGCATATAAGGTAGGGTCCAGCTGGGTGTGTTATGACATTCTTTGTTCTCGGGTCGCAGCGAATTTCAGGGAAAATATTAAGTTCCCGCGACTAGCCCGTGGGGAAGGAGCGAGTTGATTTTGAAAACGTAAAAATGTTTCGAGAGGCAACCTGCAGGAACAATTGCCTTTTTCATCGTATAAACTTTTGGCTGTAGGGAATAAGGTGGGAATAATCCTCAGTATGTTCTTAAAGATACTTCTTACGTTAGAACTTATTTCTAGTAAGATAACAGATATATTTCTCTTTCTCATCAGTTGTATGTTTACCTAAACAAGCTTCTAAGTAAAGATCAGTTATATCGCGAAGCCTATTTCATTGCTATTGAGTATTGTACATACCAAAATGCGTAACGAAATATTGTAAAAAAAATAAAAATCTGTAGACAAAAAGAGTCCAGTATGCGCCATATACACTGACATGTCTAAAGCATTTGATTATGTAGATCATAACCTACTACTAAAAAAACTATATGGCTATGGAGTTAGAGGCAACATACTTAACCTACTAGAATCTTACTTAAGTGATAGGTATCAATGTACTGAAATCTGCAGAATATCCCCTAAAACTAAACTAGAAACTTCCTATACATCCGCATTCAAAAATGTTAAATACGGCGTGCCGCAAGGCAGCGTACTGGGTCCGTTACTATTTTTAATATATATAAATGACCTTCCAAGAGTAGTAAAACAAAAAATGGTCCTCTTTGCTGATGATAGCACAGCAATTATTGAGTGTACAGACCCTAACGACTATGAAAATAATATCAACGTTACTCTAAGCGAGATCGTTAAATGGCTTGAAAACAATAACTTAAAAATAAATTTAAATAAGACTAACGTAATGCATTTTCACCAACGACGCGTAAATCCTACCATTTGTGTAGCCTACGACGATAAAATAATAGAAGAGGTTATGAGTAGTAAGTTCTTGGGCATAACTATTGACAACAAGCTAACTTGGAAAGTTCATGTAGAATTGTTATGTAAGCGCATAAGTAAATCTGCATATGCACTGTTTCAGCTTTCAAAAAAAGTAAACATTGAAACACTAGTCACAGCATATCACGGAGTAGTTGGTTCAGTCCTTCGCTACGGGGTTATTTTCTGGGGTCAATCGACTAACAGTGAAACAGTATTTAGAATGCAAAGGCGTTGCATAAGGTCAATGTGCGGTCTTCAAGTAACAGATAGCTGTGTTCCTTATTTTAAATCCTTGAAAATATTAACTTTGCCGTCATTATATATTTTAGAAACTGCGTTGTTTGTAAAAATGAATCCGAATCTGTTCCCTAAATTCTCAGCAGTAAAGATAAACCCAATACGATCTCAGCATGCAAATAAATTATGTAATCTAAAATGTAAAACAGCTCTTATGTCTAAAAGTTTTTTCGGATTAGCTCCTAAAATTTATAATAAATTACCTGACGACATAAAAGACATGCCAATGGTTAAATTCAAAACAGCTCTACAGAAATTTTTAACAGAAAAATGTTATTACAGAGTAGACGAATTTTTAAACGAAAAATATTTATAAAACTAAAAACCTTACTGTAATAGTTCCTAATTATATTTAAAATTTATTTTATTGTTATAGTTTAATATTTGTTATTATTATCTAAGCATGTAACTCTAGTTATTAAGTTCTCAACAAAAAACATTTGTATGCCAATGAAGCAAAACATAGAGCTACTACTATTTATTTTATTGTTTAATACCATCTATGTAAAACCTATGTTTACAAATGAATAAATGATTATGATTATGATTATGATGATTATGAAAACATTAAGCGTTTATTTTCGTATATAAAAGCAGGCCAGACAAAAGGAATTAAAAACCCATTTAAACATCGAAACTACCGTTGAATGAACAAAAAACTGTCAGAGAAGCTTATAAAACAAAAATAATAACACCAGGATAAGCGTGGGATAAGACAAATTGAGTTTTGTTTCGGCTTAATCGAATCAATCAATAAATTCGCCACGGAATTGACAGCGCCGTAGCTGCTCAACACGCGTCCAACCAGTTTATTAAGGGAATGACGAGAATATTGTGGATGTGTGAAACCAAACACCAAGGTTAACATTACACGGAAACAGGACATAAAACTTCTTTATATTATTTGTTGCCACGTCCATAACTTCAAAAAGTATGGGATAGAAGTACCCAACTTGATAAGATAAGATAAGATAAGATAAGATATATTTATTTGTTAGAATATGGTACAATTAAGATATTACATAAAAACATTTTGCTCCATAATATTCTGCCGTTGTTGTTTAATGGAATCAAAAGTTTACCTGGAAAACATTGGAGAATCGGGTTTCCGGACAGAATGTTATGTAATGTTACGTATAAAGTGTACTTGTATATAAAATTACGTCACAGCAACAAGTATTTCTTTTCACTTCACATAGCAGCTCCGATGTCAGTACAAAGTGGCTTCCAACCGACCGCCTGAATTCCGAAAACTCATGTTTTCGTATTTCCTAAAACTGAGGCTACCCACAGACATTTACAGCAAGTCATTTCTGAACGTATGAGCTACATTAGAATTTCGTATGCTCATGCTGTTTATTAAAAACTCTACCGACATTTTTGCGGGAAGCGAAAACGCCAACACAAAAGTTTTCTTGTTGTTAAACAACGAGCTGAACAAACACGTAACGTCACCGGATTGAATTGATTATAAACTTTCACCGAGCGTCGCCGTTTACAGTTCCCGCTGTATTAGAGTCTCGCAATTTCTAACTGGGCATCGCAGCCAAGCTAACGCGAGCCAGATCCCTTAACTTTAACAGTTTTTGTTTACAACTACACTGCACTATAAATCAGAAGCAACAAATTAGATGCAGCCTGACGTCTTCTGAAAACAAAGGAGTATACCCTCTCTTTGTTCCTATAATAGAAGGGTAATTAGTTGAACATTTCACACTTAATTAGCACTATCGCGGTATTTAAAAGGACTCTCAAAGGAGGGTCACTCGCATTGCGACGTATTTCAAAGGTAAAATGTCCATTTTTTATAATAAAAGCGAGGGTTAAGCCAAGGGTTGTTTTATTTTGTCCCATTTTAATCTCCTTGGAAAACGTACTTTCATCAAAAGCAAATGCTTTTGATGCATGTTAACGAAAGATTTCATCCGGCTTTGTTTTACTTGGAAATCACGGCTGTATTATTCTTTTATACATTTTTTAATCTTGCTTTTTATGAAGTAGCTAAGTACCTGCTTTCTATTTTAAAACTGGATATATTTTAGCTAATGCTTAACAGTTTCGCGAGAAAGATTTCCGAGTGTAAAATATCGTCGGTTGCCGTTAAGCGGCGCAGCGGTGACGTGACAAAGCGATACGTTCGTGTGGTCCCCAGTCCACCATTCTTCATTCGTATGCGGCGCTACCCTGTCCCCAATACCAACTGTCCCTAGTCTAGTCTAGACAGACGCGAGCTGCCTCCCTGAAACTCATTGTTTTAGACAAAGGAAACTTCGACTACGTAGCATACAATTATAAACTTCTTTATAACATTGAGCCCGTTATCTTATTCTTTACTTTTTCTTAGCTTGATTAAGATTTCATACACCTAATGATCTATTACGGGAAGTAAAATACCAACAGTAAAATTTTTATTCAAACAAAGTTGTCGTAAGACGAAAGAAATCACGTAGAACATAGAATCAGATGGAGCGTACGAATGGTGCATTCAGTGATTTACAGTAAAGGCAAGAGCGGCGGTCGGTCAAACGTCTATTACGCTAATTGTTAGGCCCAGTGGGTACGAACATTTCCCAAAGCTTTGTGCCCCGCTGCGGCACACCGCAACCTCGCTCGCAATCTGTAAATGCTTTGTGGAGGTCACGTTATGGGCTTACGTGGTCACTTGTACCATTGTGGACACAAGAACTACACTAAGCTGCAGTTTGCATCTATAACCTGTCTTTTCAAATGAGTTAGTAGCATTAGATACAAAAATAAGTAAAGCGGTTAGCGTGATCGGAAGATATAGATAACATTTTAATAATGATGATGGAAACTGGACGTCGCGCTAGCTATCAACATTAACATTTAGATTTAGATCCGCCTGTCAGTCGATCCCCGAAACCAATGACTATTAATGTTGCATGCTCCAGTTTCGTGCGAAATGTAGCTTTGCGCTTTGATTGGATACAATATTTTACAAGATAGAAAATGACTCAATGATATCATTCTTAATTAAAAATTCTGTGAAATAGAAAAATTTTACTATACGAACAGATTTTTACTTAAACATTCCTAACCCAGGTGGTCAACTGAAATAACTGAATATAAAATCACCAAAATTTGCAGTTCGTGAGCAGAATTTCAAATTAAAATAAACTTT
Source organism: Autographa gamma (assembly GCA_905146925.1). Classification (NCBI taxonomy): domain Eukaryota; kingdom Metazoa; phylum Arthropoda; class Insecta; order Lepidoptera; family Noctuidae; genus Autographa; species Autographa gamma. The sequence goes on from LR989850.1 coordinate 5,339,782, forward strand.
CTATTAACCATAATTTTCAGTCCAATTTACTGCGTATCTAAAATATATTTACTTGATTATCATTGGCGTCACGACTTAAAATTCAAATAAGGGATGGATAAAGGCCATTCAATCAATTCAACCGAGGAGCGACATCGAACGATTGGAAAGTCTGTTGTCATAGTGGCCGGGGGTTGTTCCCCGCGACTAATCCTGCCAGATTCGGACAAACCCCCATTACCTTGATTGATTCTCGACGCTCCGGCCCTGGTTACAAATACAAAGGTCTGCTGCAATTTGGGAGCGCTTTCAATTTGCACTGAGCCGATAGCCTCTCAATTTGCGGCGCACGGAGCGATCGCCCGCCGCAACGACCAGGCTTCTCTGTGCCCACTGTACAATGTACATATTAATTTATAACACCCTGTATGGTGGATGGACGTACACAATAGACAAAATATACCTTTTGAACTACAATAGAAGGAAGTAATATATAAACTCATCAATAAAGAAGTAAGAAGCTAAAAAAGTTTGTTCCTCTTTGAGCATTAAGTACTTACTCTAATGTGAACATAAATAAGTTACAGCATGTCTGAAACAGTTATGTTGACTTGTGAAATACAAAAGAAAAACCAACAACTTGAAGCAGTTAATATAAAAGTTTGGTAGGTAAAATATAAAAATGTATAAATTGGAAGGCGAAGAGACGCTGAGATAGGTAAGTGTGTATATCATTCAGGAAATGTGCCATGAAGATATATGTGTATAGGTTCATATAGGGGTGAATATTGCACAGCCTGGCCTGTGATATTCATGACGTGCGCCGAGACTTCTGACTGATTGAACCGGCGAACACGTTGACTCCGTCTTTATAAATTTGAAGATAAGATTGAACCTTACTTTATTCATACGAACGTATTACATAAATCTTCTCCCAATTAAGCTCCAAACACGTGGAATAATAACGCACGTGTATTTGTGTTATTCCTCATTTTGAACGTCGTTATGGCTCTACAAAGAGCGACATGAAATGAATTAAAGTCTATGAACAGGTATAATTAGCCTGTAAGGCTTCAATGTGAATCAGTCAGATGGCAGGCGAGTCGCGCTCGAATATACCTAATTTTCGCGTTGAATGAAAATTAAAGAAGTCCCACGCGAATCCAATTTCACGGGAACGGTAATCTCATTAGAGACGTCTGACTTTCATTAACATTTATACGATTTCCGCGGGAGAAAACTTTGAGAGGAGGTTGCCTTTCTGCGAATACGCCAACTCGTGATGCACTAATCTAAATTCTCAGATCTTGGACGCAGGTGGTCTGATAGAGTTGCCGTTAGCGCGCCCCTATTTTGGAAACTCTCAATTTATGCTGAAACTTTCATTATTTAAAGTTGCCAAGCGCGCTCCATTCTTCTTTATGTGATAATGAAATGAGTGTGACGTAATCGCAGGTTTTGCTTGAAGTTAAATTATGTGGGATATTTCAGTTGTTTAATTCTTTGTTTTGACATATAATCAGCTTAAAATTAAGAAAGGAGAAGGGAAGTAAATACGTTTTAGTTTCAGTTACTGCGTCTTTTTTAATAATTTAGTGATACTGATAACCCATATTTGCAACCAATATTACGCCATTTAATAATTACGTTTTACACACTTTATTCGGGACCATCATCTTAGAAGCTAGTGTTTTATCTATTGAGGACATGAATGAAGTCGACACAATTGACGATTGATGCGCCAATATAATAAGAACTTACTCTACGCGTGCAAATATTATCTTTGTGTTTATGCCGATATAAAGTATAACCCTAGCTAGGAGAATACGCGCTTGTTAGCAAACGAAAGATTTTCTAGACTTTAAAACTCGAACCGCACCTCAGCGGAGTGTTGAAAGTGTTTACATATTTATGACGACCGGCGCGTATGAATATTCACGCCATGAAAGCATCTACAAAAAACCAGAACAAATGAACGGAATATGCACCATATGAAATAGCAATGGCCGCGAAATTGCGCGAGAACGGCATTGCAATATTTTTCTTTGAACGAAATACAATATTGCTTTTCTCGCAACACCTATGGTGACTTTAAATATTAAAAGTTACGTTTTGTAAAATAACGTTCTATTGTGGTAAATAGAATTCAGATATTTCTTTCAAGCAACAAAAACTTATGCTATATATGTTTGTCATCTTGCATGCTTTTATAAACCGTGTAAATATCAAAATTATGAATCTGGCTGTGTTTTCTAACGACGCCCGAAATTGTGTCTGAACCTAAAATCACAAAATGAGTAAACTTCTTTTCTTAAATTAAAATACATAAAAAAATATTATTTACTAAAGCAAAACCCTTATTTTCGCTATTGCAAAACTAAAATATTTAATAGACGCGCAACTGACAAAGCAAACAAAACCATTTTATTCATAAATTAATATGTAAATAGTATTTCAATAGTTTTATTTAAATTTAAACCAATTAATTTTAAACTCAAATTCATACACTTCTACAAGCTTTCAAGTGTCAGATATTAATTTAAGTGGGAGTGTAGAGTCACTTACATACTCGAGTGAGAGCCGAGAGTGCTTACAATTAGACACTGATGGCTGAGAGATCCAATAAATCATTCCATAACTGCTGAATACTTAGCGAGTGAACGTGAACGAATGAACGTGAACTACGAACAGGTGAGCGGTATGAACAGGTATTGCACTTAACTTCGTCTTTACATTCAATCAGCCATGCATCGACTAAATGATAGTTCATTCACTAGTGACAGAATTAATTGAAGCTAACTTTCGATAACTTGATTTCACCATTGATTAAATCACTTGTCTTTTATTTTTTTTTCTTGAAGTCTGTTTAATTTGAAGAGTTTTTTAAATATCTAATGGTCTACATACAAAATAGCACATATCACATCCGAATAGCTCCAGACAACTTTTAAATGTTTACAATTAATATTATTTCCAAAATAATAATTACAGGCATGTAAATCTGCTATGACTCACAATTAAGCTTATCTGTTCAACCGCGTTGAACCACCAATCTAAAGATTTTATACGGAAATAATTTCCATAATCTTATCGCAGAATCACATATTCCCATACGGGAAACTCGCAACCATTAATCTAACAGCTAACTATAAAGCTTATTAGGATGTTAATAACCAAGTATGTCTATTATCGCACGGACGTTCATTCGATCTGTGAACGGGAGCGAATGAACTCTCAATCGCCAAGTATCCCACTTAGCTAAGACAAAGGCGAAGGAAGCAAGTTTCCTCATTTATCGCGAAGATCCCACAGGATACCGCTATTCTCAGGAAATAGAAAGTCAAGTGTGGAATGGTATAGCTACAGATAAATCTCAGCACTAGAAAACGCGCGGCTTTTGTTTTAGATACCAACTGCAACAAACATCGGGCAAATGTTTGTCGACATAAAAGAAACAAAGATTCAGCTTGGACTGGACCAATAAAAACGTTTTCGTCAAAAGCTTTGAGGCACACGAAACTGCTGCTGGTACCTGTACTATTGAGATTTCTACGAAATCCTAAAAATATCGAGGAATATCGAAACTAGAATTTTAGCACGAAAAAATCAATGGATATCGGTAAAAATTGGATCCTTCTAGTAAAACGACAAATGACTGTGTAGGCATTAACATTGACATCGATTGTTTATCAGAAGTGATAATTTTTTAGAGTTTAGAAATAAGGTTATCGTGTCAGACTTATAAGTAGGAGAATGCCACGAGTAAATTTTATCGCATAAACTTTACGTGGTGGTCTGCGGTTCAATGGCCGGAACCATGCAATTTTTTTTACAGTTATATTTATTTTCAGACGCTACATACAACCGTTGTGTTCAACCGTAGCCCATTTCACCCTGTGAAGCTTCGTCTGAGTTCTGTAGTATATCTAAATACTCAAAAACGTATGTTTAATTTTCAAAGTATCGTAATACTATTTATTTTTGGATTTTTATCCAGCACCTAGTATTATAACGTGTTGTAGCAAAAAGGCACTTTTTATTCTGCCGTCATTTACCAACGACTAGTAATCCGTATAGACTCAGTCAATTTATAAAGTTGTGTATGCACATTCCCAAATCTAATTTGTACGTAGTATTCGGTACGGCCTGGTCCCTGGTACGGCATTCGATATAATAACACAGATACGTGTTAGGAATTAAGATGTGACGTCGCATAACGCGTGCTGGGTTATCAGCAGATCGCTGTGACCAGACTTGACCCTCATCTGACCTAATTAGTTATCTTACAAGACACTCGCTTCTCTTTGTTTTGATACTAAACGATTGTTTTGGTGAAAACATAACCTTGGCTTCGATATCACTGGATACACTCTTTACGCTACTAGGAACATTAAAATTTCTTCTTACTGTCTTCAAACATTTAATTTGATTTTTTATTTGTTTTCCAACTGTACCTGTAATTAATGACTGCGTTTGTACATTTACTTACGCGAAATAAGCGCAGTACACAGTCGTATGTCCAAAATAAGCTTACCTGAAACAAAAACAAATTAATTAGTAGAAATAATGTGTTGCTGCTTATTTAAGGTTTTCTACTTGTTTTTCAAAATTATATAAAAACCTATTAGATATTATATACTACAATTTGGTCACTGTATTACCAGGTTTTAAAGCACTTTATTGGTCCAAAAAAGCTTTTGTTGTTATAATCCAAAACTATAATTGAAATTCATCGACACCGAGTGACGGATCTGGGTAAAATATTACATATAAATTGAGCCGACAGCCGACAAATACTTCGGCAATTATATTATTTTAGTTTGTTTTATTTAACAGAAACCAATGGTGTTGTCATTAAAATAACAGGGCGATGACAAGAGCCAAATTAATGGAGACATTTCAGTCGCGCACGTTGGGAATTATTTACGAATAATATGTTTGCTGACGTTTTTTCATACAACATGGCTGGTATTGCTTAGGCCATTATTCACGTGGCGTACCCACCTTGCCGTTTGTGGGCAGCACCCACTAATTTATAGCCCTTTAAGTGCCTCCGCCATGGAGAACCGCGGCAATTTGGACGAAAACTAGAAACAGACCGAGACCTCACATTATAACGATACGCGCTACTTGCAGAGCTTGCTGTGTTATTTAATGCTGCTTAATTCCATTTAAACTATTATGGAAGTTTTGCGCAAAAAATATGAAGCAATTTCAGAAAATTTATATTTTGGAAGTCTGTGCCGACGAAGCGTTATCTACTCCCAAAATCAGGTTTACGAACCATGTTCTTTATTAAAAATTTGCAGAATTACAAGAAAAAATTAAGGTGGCACTCAAATAACTTCAGCTGACTGCTTTAGGACCATTATTCACGTAAAAGCCCACCTCGCCCGCTAGCGGCCGACCAACGTTAATTTATGACTTTTTAAGTGCCATGAACACGATGTTCCGATCTCGCTGATCTCATTCATGAAGGAGAAAAAAAATCGTTTTAACTCCCATTCTGAATTCGCTCAAAGGTGTTCGCAATTCAAATAAGGTCGGACGGGGACGTCAGATGTACAATGGAGAAGAGACACCGGTGCCTTTCAACATGACAATGCATCCACGCTCACAGAGGCGATTATTCAATTCGCTAAAATTTATACAGACACAGGCAATTCAGCCTATCAAATAAAGGCTCGATTTAGAATAAATTACTTTGTTACAGAACGAAATGGTAGCATGTGTGCAAATACAATGAAGCAAAAAATCTATTGGATCCAAGTTAAAAAGCCCAGCTCTATTACGCCGATAGTCTGTATTCAGGACACGATTTTACTTTCGTACCCAACATACATACTACAGCAAGGTTGATTGCAATTCGGATTTACTAAAATTGGTACTGTCTGTGCACGATAGTTCTAAATAGAAAACGTAGAATATAACAGGCTATATTAAATATTATTTTGAATGCACGTAGTAATTGGATTTCATGTATCTGACATTCCACAAGCAGAAATTCAATTTAATCAAATTTTGGTGTATCGAAAAAAATTGATCAGTGCCAATTGAATTGTTCCATACAGATTCGGCATATTGCCATTGGTATTTCGCTCCAAACCACGCGGATTAAAGGGGCTTTCGGGGAATAGTGACTAGTTAGTTTATTGTTACTCGTGACAGGATTTAATATTGAACGCGTATTGTGATCGAATTCATTTCAAAGTTTTGACATCCTTTTATTTTGAGGCTGCATATGCAAACGAAGTGGACAGCTAAAAATATAAAATATGTTAGTTTTTTGTTATTTAATGTTTACATAAATAGTGGGGATGACTGTTGGTTTCCGAACACTATTCCGATATGATTTGATAGTGATCGCGTCAAAGCCAGATTAACTGAGGCGTGTTGAATGTCAGTCGAAACCATGTTTTCAAATGTGTATTCGAAAGGATCGAAGAGGATTTCAACAGTGGCTTTGTATTCGTTGAGCAAATACAGTTTGTATCTATTGTTACGAGTGCTGAGGAAAATATATATGAAGTGAAACATTTAAACACTTCGGTTTATGTAACTAAACAGTTTATTTCTGATGTTTTATGTGCATTTATTTTTATTACGCTTTTTGCGTGGGAGCTATCGTCCCATGGATTATGAATTTCTGATGTAGAGATGACGCCAATCAGACTGATCGTAGACTATAAGGACAAAAATGATTTTAAAAAAGAGATTTAAAAAAAGATTTTTTTGTTTTCAGAGTAGAAGCGTTTCTTTTCTTCTATGTTAACGAAAAGAATGCCAGTACCTTTTTGAGTAGCTTTAAAAATAAATATATTTTAAGTCAAAACTGGAAAATTCTGTTCAAGTATTAGCTCAAAAACAACAACAAAAGTTACTACTTCTCAAGACGGACTACGACGGATGCCTTTTCTTTTTATATCTTAAGAAACGGAAGCAAGCGGGGAAAGAAAAAACCGTGTCTTGCTATCTTACACCAGAAACACCTTTCTTGCGACTGTCGTTTATTTTTACGGCTAACAAAGACACCTCGGGCTACACAATAATTCAAACTTCATGATATTTTATAAAGAATGAAAGGTGCAATCCTCTGATGGATGAAAAAATACAATTATATAGGGAGCTTTACGAATATTTGCTGTGCAGTAATAACTGTTGTTTGAGTTTGTATTTAAAATATACTGTTGTGTCCATTCATTTTTAATATATTGGATGGAAAATATTTCATTAGCTTTTTAACGGTATTCGGCATCAGATTGCGATGTGATTTTTAAAAACAAAAATAAAATATTAAATGAACGCACACGACTAATACAAAATCAGAGTATGTTCGAGGAAAAATATTTTTATTGTAAGTTTATTTGTTGTATTATCTTTTCTTAGTGACTACATGAAAAATAGCCCAGAGGAACCTTCATGCCTAAACTTTTTCCAAGCTATGTTGAGTTCGGCTCCCAGTCATAGTGAATTCAGCTGAATACGGGAATAAATGAAGCGACTGCGTATCTAACTTCTATTTTCTATAAATAGATACAATTCGATCACGTTTAAAATATCATCTATTGCGAAGTTAATTGTTATCATAATTTAATAGCAGTCGTCTGACCTTTGTTTCTGATTATAACCTGCCTGTGATTTCACATAACGTTTGCACGATATTAGGTTAGCTAATCTCTGCGGGCAGCTTTGTTCGAGATCAAAGGTCCTTTATTATTACGAGTACCGACCTTTGCTTCAAGTGCATAAACACTTGAAAATATTATCTGGATACTGGAATTTCTAATACGTTTTTATTGCGCCGAAAATTTGTTTTTCTCGTCATTTTTTCTATAAAGATCATTATATCTTTCGTCATTGCTTTAGTAATGGCAACTATAAGACTAGAATTCGCTTTAGATAAAATCAGGGCAACTAACTAAATAGACTTTTAAACGAAGTCCAAAAAAATAGGACACAGTCAACGGCATACATCGAAAAAGTCCTAGAATATTCGGAAAGGAGAGTTGTCAAACGAATGCTTTCCAAATATCATATCAACTGTGAATAACCTCTTTAAGAGTCCCAATATTCCAGATGTTCAATGAAGGAAAAGAGGTAACAAGCGAACAGGTTTCGACCTATTTTTGTTGACACGTTCCAGTAATCTCGAAGCGTCTAGAAGCCAAAGGACGTCAGTAAACACTTATTGCTTAACGCTTTAGAACTGGCGCGCATAATGAAATTGGGCAGGAAATTAAAAACTGTGATGTGCTTTTGTTTATATTATTCAAAGATAAATATAAAACATATTGCTAAAGCATTTGAAAAAGTATACTTGAATGTTTTTAAACTTAAAGCTGTTAAATATGTAATTTTCTATTGCACACGGTTAATAAAATTCAGTAAATTATACAAAAGGAAATTGATAAATACGGTATTCAGCTGAGTCCAGTTGGACTGGAAGCCGACCCCAACATAGTTGGGAAAAGGCTCGGCAGATGATGATGACTCAACCCAACTTATATTTATTAAACAAAAATAATAAAACTCATTAAAACATACTATAAATATTGACGAATGATGTAATTCATTAAGCTACATGTTACTTATCATGTTTGTAAACATAAAACTTTATTTATTACGTTCTAGATAAATAATGAACTCGCAAAATAAACAATGCCTTGCTTTAATCAAACACTAACTATTGCACGCCAATGAGAGTAAATATCGAAGCAATCAGTTTGTGTTACTGCTTTATAAGCTTAAATATTAAGGTTCATAGAAATGTTTTGTTGTCTATTTTACTTATATTGTGCTCAATCAATCAGACAATAATATAAGGAGCTTATACAATTATGGTTACTTAGACAACCTCTAACATAAGAGCTATATTCAAGTAATAAATTGGGATTTAGATTCAGATAAATTTATTTTTGATAGAAAACGTTTTTTTTTTGTAATATGTACCTGTTGTTATTTTTTTGAGTATTATTGTTATTGTTAAAGTTTTAATAATCTACTAACAGTTTTTAGGATTAAAGATAAACCTACAAACCACGAGAATTTTTATAAAAAAAAATGTATTCCAATAACCGCATGATTCCATTCTACTTCTAAAAATGCTATGAAACAGTACAAAACCAGGTTTCAGATTGAATGTTTGTGTGAGATTTGTGCTTAGTACCTACAACAGAAGATACAGTAGTACAGGGCATTGTTTTTAAAAAAATCTATGGCAGTTACACCGGTAGTTGGGCACTAAATCTGAGCCGCTACGAACCACAGTTTCAGCTTTTTTACTGTGAATTATTCAAAGCCAATTCTGTCGTGTTTTGGTTTTTAGTTTTATTTTAATTCCTAAATAGTAGGAAGGCTTAATTATGTTTTTCCTGTATTATATAGATATTTTAGATACTGGGTAATTCAAAATTAAATTTTAAACTTTTTTTAGAGCCACAAAAGCGCCTTATTTTCACAGTTCGCGAGTGAATCACAAAATATTTCTTCTATATATCTATTTTTTAGGAAACCAAGCAACATTTTATACAATATACCTTTGTAACCCAATACACATTCCCCTTTCACTGTCAGAATACTTATTTGCAATAAGCTTTAGATACTCGTATCCAAAACTCTTCACCTTCCTTTTATTCGGCGATTCCGCATCTAAAATGCAATCGTGACGTTTTCCACCCGCTGTTGCCCCCGTTTACTTACTTCTCCATTTCAAAAAGTATAATATATATCTACGTAACGATAGGATTTCTAGCTTTCCTTATATCTTTGAATAAAACCTACGACTAGAACCTAAACTACCCGATGACTTGCAATTATCGTTTGTCGAACGATTAGGGTCGCATTTGTCAATCGCCTAACTTTCAGATGTTAAATACTAGCTATTTGATTGGAACTGTAATAAAACTGTAATTTAATTAAAATAATTGGCCTGATAGCTCTCGTGAATTCATCGTTTTGTGGGAACATAACAGTTCGTAATTTGCGAGCGAAAATGTGTATGAATATTTTCAATAGCGCGATTCGTATCATTATACCGACAAAATGTTGACGACCTCTCGACATGACGTCATAATGGACGTATTTTCGGTAGTTAGCAGTACCTGGATGCTGTATGTAGGATTCTCTCATGGTATCTGATACTGCATTATTTATGTCGCTTTCCACTGATGCGTTTACCTATCGGAAGGTCTAATGTTCGCTGCGAAAACGTTCAATGTAACATAAGAAAGCACTTTATGTGTACCGAGGTTAGCAGGAAAAACACGGGAAAGCAGAAAAGAAAATATCGCTTCGAGTGTTATATTTACGTAACAGCTATAAACAAACAAATTTTACGAGTTGTTTCCGGATGTAATTGATATAATTTATGAAGTGGTGTTCATTCGAGGATTAATATTAAATGTGGTGTGAGTGTTCATCGATTTCACTCGAACCGGTTAAGCCTTTGTGTTGCTATTAACATTTATTATACAATGACATTATTTTCAAGTCATGAAGTATGTTCCTAAATGATCGGTAGAATTGAGGCCTTTACAAATCGAAAATATGTGCTTTAAAACCATAAAGCACATATTTTTATTTTTTTACCGTAGTATTATACTGGTCTGAAAATAAGAAACTTTCTTATTTTCAGACCAGCATATTACAAGTAATAGCATAATATTCATGTAAGTTCGATTTCTCAATAAAAAAATGCAAACAGATCCGACTTTAATCAACTCAAAATCTCATTCGAAGCAGTGACTGTGTTCGAAGCAGTCTAAACGTTTTCTCCATTTGTATAAAAATCTTTGGTCATATTTTTCCGTGTTATCCATTCTTTACGGAAGAAACCATGTTTTTTCAAACGCCTGTTGATAAGGGACGTACCTGGGCCGGACTCTTCATAATTACTGAGCTAAACAGTAACGTTCGTGGAAGCTAAATTGAAAAAGTATAATAAGGTCTTTGAAGAGCTTTGGATTATATTTTATGTTACAATAGCTTTAGATCGTGACTCGTGTAATAGTCTTTGTAATAAAGTGGATGTACCTACGTAAACGTTTCCAGGAAAATATTATAATAAATTACAAAGAATTGAAACCACAGATCACAGGGAGGGTCTATTTTGTTTATATGTCTTTGGTTTATACAGTGAAAATAAAGACTGTCATGGCTTTTCTCATTCATGAAAACAAGTGCTAACCCTTCCAATCTTCGAAACGTTTCCCAATTTAAATTTCCACAATATCGAACAATATTGCAACTCTCATACACTGAACAAAGGCTTGCTTTTGTCGGAAGCAATTTCTGTAGCCCTGGAGCAAAGGTTGGCTACTTGACATCCTATATCCGGCGAACATTTCCAGGTTGTCAGACGAGACTAAATCTCCCGGGAAAGAGCAGCGGTCAGAGCGGCCCATAGACAGGAAATTGTATGTCGACCTACGTCACGATTGCCCGCCTACGCTCAACGACGTACCAAAAAAACTCCCAAACAAAATTATTCGCAATACAAGCACTTTTAGACATAAGAAACATTTAAGGAAAAGCCTCCAATTGTTTGGATCACGTCCTCTTGACTTAGACGGCTTCAATTATCTCTGAGTTTAATTTATTTAAGTAGCCACAATGTTCTGTTGAGATCGAGAAAATGGCTGGATATCAGGTTGACAACGGTTACGATTTGCGTTGGTATTTAGGCAGAAATCCAAACGATACCACAGACTTGTGCATTGGCAACGTCTGAAACCACTTGCAATACCGACGTATGGGTAACCTAAAGATCACTGCAGTACTCAACGGAATCAAATTGGTTTCTGTTTCACGGACTTGTAAGCTCTTGGATTTGTGTAATCCTACCTGTATATACTGATCTCAGCGTGTATCTAATACATCTTCTAATTTTGTCGTATATTTTATAAACATCGATCTTATTCTAATACCTACTTAAATGTGACTATTCGCTCCCTACATCAAAAGTTGGAAGCTTACATAACTTAGAACGAATCCTCTTAATTCAAAGGCTTTTCCGAGCGCAGGTACTTAATACCTATCGAAGGTACTTAAGTGTTAAAGTGACCACAGAAAGACTTCTTGTCTGTCGATCCTGTTGGCTACCTACTTTAAGCCGGTCTTTGAAGCAAACTCCTTTGAAATGTTTCATTGTGTATTTCTTGTTAAGTTGTTGGTCAGTTAGGTGCGGTGGACCTGCTTTTTGTGGTTTTATGCGGTTTATATTGACTACAAGTCAGGTTGTTGGTGTCTTATAATGTGATGAAAACTGTGGTCAGCTATTATTTGTAGGACAAATTTATGTTACAACATTAGCTGTTGTGAATTTGTTAAACAGATTGAAAACACAAAAGTTTAGGTACTTTTGTGATTTCAAAAATAAAATTCAAAATAAAGGAACCCAAAAATTAATAGCGATAGATTCTTAATATTATCACTTTCACGAAACATCGTCAGAAATTAAGAATTTACATATTATTACAGAGAAATTATATGAATTCTTTGAGATAATTTTCGTAAAAGCTAAGCAATTTAATTATTTGTAAAAGAATTTAACTTGTTAAAGCTCTTCATACTTTAGTCCTCAACTTTGAAATTCTGAGCAATAATTTGGATAATTGAAGGAAAATGGGAAAGATCTTGGTGTGTATTTGACATCGACACGTTAACTTAGAGCATTACTCTACATAAGTAGTACTTAAGTAGCGCTTAAGTAGCTAATGGCAAAGTTTTACAGGCTTCCTTCCTTGTTAGTACGAGTTGGCAAAGTTGCTGACGAAACCAATGTGGGGATTATTTGCATGGTTACGTACTCGTAAGTACATGTGTAAGTGTTCATGTATAGGGACATTTAAGACAATGGGGACTTACTGCCTTACACAGAAACTTTAACGGTTACTTAAGAGATTTCTTATCATAGATTTAAGAGATTTTTTATAGGCTTATTTAAATCAATACTAAGCAATTTTAGAATAGTGCAGCAGTTAGGTAAATAAAGACACGTCGACGAGCTTAAGACGAAAAGTACGCCTAAGTAGTTTAGTAAAAGCCCTTTTCCATCCCAAGGAAAAAGGCCATTAGTAGTCCCTTGTAATAAAAATTGGAAGATGATGAACAGTCTCAAAGATTAAGAAATTAGGAGGTATCCTTACGTCATGCGTTTGTCTTTGTGTCAACTTAGAACAATGCATCCAAAGAAAATACGTAGCGTAAGACCGTTCGACCTAGGAAATAAATATCACAAGTAACGTTAAACACGTGTCTTTAAATACCTCGGTAGCAAACGTGTACGGTTGAGTAGAAACGTGAGATAGTGTTGTGTAGGGTAAGGTTTAGAAAGTCTCGCTTTTCTTAGTCTCTGTCAGTGCAATGCTATTCGAAATGTTTTATTTAAACTCATAGAATTTATAAACTTTTAAACTATCGCGCTGCATGTTTATAGTAATATTATAGAGCGGGGATTAGCGCGTACATGCATAAATACCTTTAGGGCTTGACGTTTCGACCGGGATAGCTGTCTGCGATCATAGAATTTAATTACAATATAATAACGAGTGTGTGAGGATTGTAGCAAGTGGAAAGAAGTGTTATCTGCCTACCCCTACGAGGGAAAGAGGCGTGATTATATGTATGTATGTAAAAGTAAATTCAAATGTTACAACGACTGTAGTGTATTTAATAATTAAAGTAATCCTTGTTTGTTGGCTCGTATTAAAATGTCGAAGTTTTATCGATATTATTTGTAAAGTATTTCATTCACATACCAACTCAAATATTTACATGTATCATACAATATTCGAATAAATTCAATTATGTTTTATTGAAAAGCGCATTCCGGTATAAAAGGTAAATATTGGATGAATATTGTTGTTTAAATTTTATGTGTTTACTATTGTCATCATCGTCATAAGAAAATAATTATTTTTCTTCCGGTGAACGCGCATCGAAACTCACTTTACCGGATATCATTTAATTATTTATTGAAGCGCCTTTCACGCTAGGCTTTATTTCAACTACAGGTATTTATTGATGAGTGCTTCAATTAAAATACTCTCCTGTTACCTGAGTAGATAACTGAGTAAACGTAAGCCAACACGCCTTTTATTACGTACTTTTAAAATAAGTAGTGGTTTTTTGATATTTTGTGAAAATAATTTGCCACGTGTGTTTGATAGAGTGTGAGTGCCTTTTAAGCCATTTTATCAGCATATATTAAAATATTATTTTAAATATAATATTTTAATATATGCTGATAAAATGTATGTGTATCTTATTTCTCACATTGTAGCACTTTTGCACTTGTAAGACATTTTCTGACCACTAAAACTTTTAGGAATAATCAAAGGGTTAATTTTGCTTTGTTTTCATAAAATATTTAATTAATTTACAAATCCATTACAGACGAAGGCTTCATAAGCAAACATTGGTCGCAAACAAAACATTTGCTTTAGCATAATTAAGATAATTTAAATCGTTATTTAATGCATGCCGTAAGTCCCATAAAACGTTCCAAAGTGCTTCGAACAGATAGGGCGTGTTAAACGCCGTAGTTTTTATACACGTGTGTGGCCACTAAACGTGTGTTTGGCTGTGTTCCAAGTCGCGGCCCGCCCCACTATTTGCCACAAGCTCTGCTTTACTTCACTGAAGCCCACCTAACTTTGCGATCCAAAGCCTCCGTTTGTTATTCGTGTTCCTTGTGAATATTTTAAGTTTTCTTTATTGTATTGCTGTTTCTTTACCTGAACATTTCGTCATATTTTTGCTCTGTACCAGCGCCAAGTTTCAATGTTATCTATGTTTATGCCTTTGTTTTTATGTTCGTTGTTTATTGGTTGCCTTGGAAACCATGTTTTAAGGCCCGTGCCTTCCTTATATTATATTTAGACAGTTATGCTCCTATCTCATATCACGTAGCTACGTGCAATGACTTAATATCGTAAATAACAAAATTAAAATTATGCAAATAACTCTCAGCGAGCGGTAGTGAGCAGTTAATACGTAGCGTTACCAACGAAACGCGTTGTAATAAGCAAACAATATTACCCCCAAGTTCGTAAAATTTATGAGGCGGTTATTCGCTAAGGCATAAACAGGAGTGCTCTGTAGCAATAACGAAATGTAACATCGTATTCAATACAAGTGGCTGAAACATTGTCGAATTCATTGCTTTTACATTTTCAAACAAAGTTTCCACGATATGAACTAGTACGTTTGGTTATCAAAGTCCAAGTTACTGCTTAGTATTCATTTGAGTTAGGGAGTTACAAAGCTAGCATTTGAGGTACAACTCAAGTTTCAAATTTATTTTCATATGAGGGCGTGGTTGGTTTTCGCAACTTGTTAGTTGAAATTATATTTTCAAAACTACTTGCATTCTGTGTATGAAATGTTTAAATAAAAATAAATACTTTATTAGAATTTATTAAGTGTTTGACTTCGATATTTTACGCTGTTGCAAAATTATGTATTATAACAAAGTAATATATTTATAAACATAAAGACAATCAAAATGTATCTAATAAAGCTGAATCTTACTTTTTAACTTTTATAAGCAAGAATAGCTTGTTATA
This sequence comes from Autographa gamma, assembly GCA_905146925.1. Taxonomy (NCBI): domain Eukaryota; kingdom Metazoa; phylum Arthropoda; class Insecta; order Lepidoptera; family Noctuidae; genus Autographa; species Autographa gamma. Next base: position 5,355,327 of record LR989850.1, read on the forward strand.
TAAGTTAGTCACTAAAGAAGTTTTGTCACCTAATTATTAATTTATCTCTTATTTAAAATACTATAAATGTAAAGCACGTGTGATATGATCTAAAAAAAAATATCAAACTCTATTTAAAGTCAGAAAATTATAGCAACTGTATAAAATAAAATCTAGACAAAGTTAGTTTGTTACACAATACGTTATAAATGCGTAGGTGAGAAAATAACGATGGCTTTTAAACTAAAGTTTAAAATGCTTTGACATTTTAAACGCATTCTCTTCAAAATGAGTAAAAATAGAGTAGCTTGTAACAGGCGTAAATGGCAATTAAACTTTTTATTAAATTGTGTATTAAATTAAAAGATAAAATACAAACATAAATACGCACATTAGTTGTAAAATATAATTCATTTGTTTATTTTTAATGTCAATTTTATCTGGTTAACTGATTCTTTAACTAATAGAAGTTAATAATAGAGTTGTGAAAACGATACAAAAATAAAAGTAAAAGAAGTAGATATTGTGTAGTTCGTTGTATCTGTAATGCTTAGAAATGATATACAGAAACATAAATCTAACTTTTCACCAACTGTCATGCAAAAATAAACAGGAGTTAAGCCTGAATATTTAGGGGTGTGATTTATATGGATGGGATATCATATACATTTAAATTGTCACATTGATATTCCACACTCGCGCAGACTACACTCGCGGTAAATAAAATCAACATGTAAATGAAAACTTGGAGCCCGAACTCGATACAATTTGAGTTTCATTTCTTCGGAGAAGCGATATATCTTTCTCATGACATGTGAAAACAATAACTCCTGAAGCCCTCTTCTAGCTGACATGAGAAAACAAAGCACCTTCAGCCAGAGCGCGTATAAATTTTGGATGCCGCCGTTTCAGACGACATGACCTTTTTTGTGCATACCTCGAGAAACCTCTAAGGATTATTTATCTTGAGACGCTGCCGAGAATTCATAACACAAAAAAAGGACTAAGTAGACCTAGCTCGGACTTCAAATATGAAATTCCATGATATTTGTTCCATTACAAGCCACTAAGGAGGTTTACCTAAATTAGAAAATAAAATTAAGACTCCTTTCTGGAAAATTACGAAAATATTCACGAATGGAATCATATTTTCTTGAATTTGTGGTTCTGCAAATGTGTGGGTCGTTACAACCTGCAGTAGAATATTAAAGATAATATTTTCAAATTTTGCTTTTAAGAAATGGCATTTAGAATTTGCTAAACGATAAACTTTATTTTACTGCGAATGCGAACGATGCAAACGTAGGTGGTTTTCATAGTGTCTATAAAATTTGATTTAGGAGGATTTAATAACCGTTAACTTAATGTTTGAATAGTATTGGCAGCGATATAAAAAATATAATGAAATATCTAATGTAACGTCGTTATGATTTTCGACTGCGCAACTTAATACCAAGTTTCCAACTATTATTTTCCAATTATTTATTAGTGTAAACATTAATTAAGACTCAATAAACAAAAATGCTACTTTATTTCTAAGAACATAATCAAATAATTTCAAATAGTTTCAAATAACGGGCTTTAACATTTAAATGTCAGATAAGTCATTAATTTTACAAACTATAAATAAAAGCTTCAAATACGATGTATTTCAAAATGTGACCTTAAAGTTTTAATGTCAATGAGTCAAGATAATAATTTAATTTCAATTATAATTCCTTATTATGGGGATTTGGTCTGTTTCGAGAGATATTCGAGTAAAATTGCAACATTAATTCTATAATTTGAGTACACAAATATATAGAAACCTTTATATCTAAATATTTTTAAGTAAAATTATGAAGTAAAAAAATACCGTCTACTAATAATATTTAAACGTAAGACAACCTATTAAATTCTGATTCGCGGTACAAATTAATCTAACTCAGCCTCCGCAAACTACAAAGTTTAGTAGTCGACTTTTAGGATAACAATGAAATACAAAGAAAAAACGTCTCAATTCATGTTAAATTAAGACATTTAAAAAGAAACCTAAGAAGTTACTTGTACGAAATGTTACAAATAACTAAAAATATTGAAACGTCTTTGAAAAACAAAACTCTTCTAAATAACCTTGTCAGAATCTCTTTATAGTTCTGAAAACGTAGGTAAGGTATATTATGTCGCAGACGTTATTCTTTGAAAATTGTTATTATTGTCAAAAAAGAATTCCTCATGAATCTACTCGAACTTTTATAAAGATATATCAGAATTTCTAGATGTAATTTTTATATTTATTTTTGTATTATTCAACATGCAGCCATTTTATTTCATGTAAACATGAGTATGTTTACAATTATTATTTTTGAAGTATCGGTTCTATTTACTTACGTGACTACATAAGAAAACTCTTTGTCCAATACCTGTAACAAACAATAGCAAAATTATTAAAATTATGTATAATTGTCATACATTTTTTTTATCATAAATTGTAATAGGTATAATTACCTATTTCGTTTTAAGTTAGTATCTATTTCACTTAGTTTTCTTGTTTTCGGTTGGGTGTACAGGTCCTTTTTATTTGAAGTTACTAATAAACGTGTTTTGCTAACTAAATAGTAGCTTACAATGTTTCAATGTGTAAACTAGTAATATTTACACAAGAAAACCTACAACATCGGCCACGAGTATGAAATAGCTAATTTTATATACAGTCGTTCTCATGGCTAATAAGTACTAGAAACATATCTATTTCAGTTAGTATATCGATTAAATAGAAAGCTTTTATCTAGCTCGCTAATCATTGAAGCAAAACAAGCTTAGTCGTACTCGTATGTGGTTCATCCAACTTTAAACTTCACTGCAAATCGGATACTAATTAACAGTCCATCGTCTCGCATGAAGTACTTTGCATTCCATTTTCAATCTTATTTACATACATGAAGTATCTATAGATCCCAGTATAGAGTAATGATGGCAATAAGGTCGATTTTTCTATGCATTTGTTACTTTTGATGTGCCAAATGAATATTAAGGCGCTGTGTATAGCCAGCATTGATGTTATTGAAGGGGTGAAGCAGGCAGGTGCGGGACGGAGTAGCCCCGACCCTGCTACTCGTTTTTTCCGAATTCGTCTGATGCGGAACGGTGTTATAATATTGAAGCTTTATTTCGCTGATTGTTTAGATGTAAGTTTAGCCCTGCTTGACTATGTTTACTTTTGAGCTGCGCTCTCGCGGCGAACAGTAGGTTCGAATCCCGATAAAATCATAAATTTTTGGATTATTTTTTTTAAGTATTATGCACCTACTGCAGATTATCGTGTTTTTACTTTTAAAACAAGCATTTAATGTTTTTCAAAAACCTATTCGGATTTTATAAAAAAAATACAATAATTGAAAACCTGAACAATATGTTTAATGACAATCTATATTTTTCTTCAGTATCAAGAGTAAAATATTAAAAAAAAAAACGTACACTACGCTTGATGGTTCAGTCTGGAGATACAGCGTGTTTCGAATAGTAACGAAAATTATTATTTTTTTGTGAATAACTTTTGTGGCATGAAATCCTCACACTGCAGATAGTCCCAACACTCACCTGTAAAACTTGTATATTTATAGGTTTTTTTTTGTGTACGAAACGGTAAATTGATAGGCCTCTTTTGTTTTTTTTTCATTATTCACGTTAAACTCATTTATGAGCCAGCCTTGCATGTCCAAGGGGGTGAGGAAGCAAGAGTCCGAGAGAGAGCCCTGAAAAAGGCTCTGTCTAATCTGGCAAAACACCTGGTGCCATCATTTGCCTTAGTGCTGGATATGTAGGAGATAGGACAACGGGGGCAGTACATGCCACTACACCACCCCCGCCCAAGTAGATACGTGCAATGAAGGCTGAGGGACCCCCGTCCCGCCCTCTGCGTCCTCCCCAGAACAGGTCTGGCTACAGGGATTCTCGTCCGAGCACTGCCCACCATAGGCCATCGGCGGAGAGACAAGTTTTCTCTCCTATAAAGAGAGCCCTATATTGGGGTTCATTAGCTGCTTTTAGAAGGCGTGTGGCAAGCATTTGGGGGCCGTCCTCTTGCACTTAGACAGGACACCGCGTCCCCAAACTCTTCCGGGGAAATGTCCTCCGATGAGCTCATCCCGTAGGTTGAATTCAACCTGGGCAGGGTAACGTTGACGGCTCTCGGGAAAAACGCCTGAACCAATGAGATCAGTCTGAAGGGTCTCCGCCAGTGGAAGACTAATGAGGTGCAGATTGTTGCGCAACATTTTGTAAGGTCTGACCCAGGGATTGGCGTTGAGACCCTCCAACATCGCCTCCCTCTCCCTCTCAAATGGCGACTGTCAGCGGCTTCTTCGCCTCTTGCTATTGCACGTGGAACCAGGTTGAACCCTAAAGATCCCGGTTCTGGCGACGTCGACGAAGCCACTCATAGCTTATTCTAGCGGCCGAGCAGGCACGTCATAGATCGGTCAGCTCTGCAGAAAAGCAGTGAACCGCCTTCCTAGCTGGAGGTCCAAGTAGGTAATGGACCACCTCGAGAACGGTGAGCACCCTTGCGTACCCTGTGCTAACTGAGAGGAGAACCCCATCCGTATGTATCGGTGATCGGATAGGTTCTCCACGAGCTCGACCTGCCTATACGCAACGTTGGTGGCAAGTGCTGGGGTGGTGAAGGTTAAATCAACCACGGACCCTCCGTGCAGCCACCCGCACATATGCGTCGTCCCTCTATTAAGGAGGGAGAGGTAGGTGAAACCACCCACGCCTCCAAAGCATGGCCTTGTGCTTCGTTTGATGGATTACAACACGCCAGTGATTTTGCATTAAAATTACCGAGGACGACCACATGCTTCTGCGCTAAATGCAACAAGACCCCCGAGAGGGCAGCCAGAAATCGCTCGAATTCTAACGGTGTGCGATTAGAAGAGAAGTACACTCCTAACAGGGCATTATCCCTCTAAGCGGCAGCAACAAAGCCGAGCCCCTTTCCAAAGATGTCAGGGGAAGGGAGTTTGGAGAGGGTCGTGGGAGAGGGTCCTGCCATAATTTCAACAGTCGGTCGGGTCAGAATTGACTCCTTCTAATAGCATGTCCTCAGCGACTCTCGTGCGATTGAGTTGTTGGAGTAAATTCAGGTCTTTTGGGACTAGCCGACCGGTAACATGTGGCGTCCCCAAATGATTAGTTAAAATGGTACTGATAGACTCGTGAGATACAGAAAGTTCGGCAGCTATCTCTCTCATAGTTGAATGAGGATTTTGACAGTTGTTAGAATTTGAAATTGTAAATAACATTTCAAAAAAAAAGTGACATGCTTTCACGCCGAGAGCCTACGGCGTACTCCTCTTGAACAACAATCTCTTCCCACGTATGTGCATAAAGGCGATAGTCATCTTCATCCACAAACCCGGTAAACCGAAGTCTGAGCCCACTAGTTATTGCCCCATTAGCTTACTCAAGGTTCTTGGGAAGCTATACGAGCGAATAATTTATTCCCGTCTTATGGATTGTGCCGAGTCCAGGAGTCTCGTACCAGACGAGCAGTTCGGTTTTAGAACCCAACACTCATGCGTCCAACAAGTCCGCCGCATATTCAAATTCAAATTCAAATTCAAAAATTCTTTATTCAATATAGGCTACACAGTAGCACTTATCGAACGTCAAACAATACAAACAAAAATAGACAGCACCCTAAGGGTCGGTTCATATCCGGCGGAAGCGCACCACGCACCACCAGCCGCGCAACGCCAGAACAAACAAACACGCAATGAGACATCCAACCCCCACACCTGACGCGCTAACGCAACATCAGTTGAGTGTGAAAGGCTGAACGCCCCACCACGCATCCGCCCGCCCCAGCGCCAAGCGACCGACAATACGCGACGCGCCTCCCGCCAGAGATGAACCGACCCTAAATCGCCCACCCTTCACCGCTTCCTAAGTGCTTCGGCCGAGGAGAAGAAACGGCGCAACAAACTCCCCAGTAGCACGCTGCCTTTACAATAATACTGCATATAATTAAGGGACCGCGCCAGATAAACAAGTGTTTGAGGTACTAAGAAATATAAAAGTATAATATATATAATATAAAAGTTCAGACACTGATCTTATCCAAGGTCAACAGAACGACCAGTCACCGCAAGCAGCACCCGTTCACGAGTATGACGCAAGGGTCAGCCATCCCCTCCCTCGCCATATTAGAGGGAAGGAGGAGACCCGACCCAAAACGCCACCGCAGGCAGTGACAACTAAGGGAGCATGACGAAACTGTTGTCGGCTTAAACAAATATAAAGCAAAAAAGGAAATCCTCAAATACTGATTTACTGCACTGTCCCTTATCACAAAAAAATGAGTGGATACATAATTAAATTCTATAATTAATATAATTATACATAAAAAAAATACCGAACAAATATCGTTCATTGGACATTTGTTGGTACACCATACCTACATTTGTATAATCGTACTAACAATAAAATAAAAATAGGTAACAAATGTTACATACGAAATGTCATAGTCGAGCATATAAGCGCTGGTTTTCAGCGTGGAAAGCTCACTGGCGTGCTCTTCTTCGATATAGCAAAGGCTTTCGACAAGGTCTGGCACAATGGCTTGATCTTCAAGCTTTACCAACTCGAGGTGCCAGATCGTCTCGTGCTCATCTTCCAAAACTTTTTGTTGAATCGGTCATTTCGCTATCGCGTTGACCCTCACCCGATCCGCGCCGCAGTCCCTCAGGGCTCCGCACTCTCTCCACTTCTCTTCACACTAACTTTAGTGACATTCCTCGCGGTGGCAAACCCCAAATGTACGCCGACGATACGGCCATCTATTATTCAGGCACCAGCCCCTTAGCGATAGGTCGAACTCTCCAGACCGCGGTCACGAACCTCGGGAAGTGGTTCACGTAATGGAGAATCGAAGTCAACCCTACCAAGAGCGCAGCCGTGGTCTTCAGCTAGAAACGGCAGCCTCCCGCTACCCCTCCACCTATCACCCTCTTCGGCAAGCCTATTCCTTGGGAGCAGCAAACCTGGGTGTAATCCTTGATGGGAAGCTTACCTTAGCATATTAAAGCGGCACGCGAGCGATCCGCCTTCGCTCTCGGCCGACTTAATTGTATGTTGAGCAAGCGCAGTAAACTCTTACTCTTACTTTACTTATAAGAAGAGAATCTACATTGCGTGCGTGACACCTATCATGACTTACGGCAGCTACGTATTCTCTCACGTACCCGATTATCGACTCAAACGAATGCAAACTCTCCAAAACCGTTTCATGCGTAGAGCCACAGGCGCTCCAGGTTACGTCCGTAACTTGCAGTTGCACTGTGAGCTGCCAAAAATCAAGCAGTTCATAAAAGTCGGTACGGTACTTCCGTAATATCTAAAACTAAACGCCCCAGACTTACTCTCTCCTACCTCGACGATAAAAGAACGCTTCTCCAAGAAGCATTCGATTTAGCTAGCAGCAGCATTACAAAACACAACCGCCATATACTACGTCCTCGCCGGCGAGGCCCATCGCGTATTATTAATAATAGTAATGTAAATGTTATCCTCCTGTCCCCAGACCAAGCTGGCCCGAGCCTTCCAAACTAGCAATAAAAATATGTCCCTAAATAATAAAAACTTAGATCCAGCCATCCCTTGTTGTTTTGCTTTATTAAGATTGTTAGCAACGCACTAAGTCGAGGCCCGAACCCCGCAGGGGGTGCCCTTAGTGGACGTTGCTGACGTAATTAGTTTTTTCCTATTGCTCTGGCTGGAGGCCTTAAGGTCCTCGCCAAAAGTCCGGTGAAGCAGTCAAAGTTTACGCTCAGTCTAACGGTAAAGATCTCTACCAAAAAAATAATAATACTTTGCTCTGTGTGCGTGCACACTTTTCGTCGTCTTTCCACAAGACGCCATACATATGCTGAATTTGTCAGATCCGAAATATAATTAATTATATAAATGACTCCTCACAAATATCTTACATTAATTAAAAAACAGCAGTTTACTTCATTATTGTAATTATTACAAACGTTATTGCGTTCAATTACATCTTTTGGTATTACTAGTGACTTCAATATTGTACACCATGTATAAGCTTAGTCATGAATGAAAATGAAAAAAATATGCATCTTATTAGAAATCAATAATTACTAATTGCTTTTTTTTATCAAAATTGAACAATTTATTAAAAATTACCCAAAAGGTAACAAAAAATACATCATTGAAAAAAACATGAAAGCAAAATATTAAATTTCTATTGCTAGGTTCGAACCTGCGGTCAGCTAACGCATCGCAAATATTTATAAGCACGCGACCGCTAGACCAACGTAGCTTCATCATAAGTTTTCAAATTACGCTTCTATAGAGGATCAATAGAAAAGAGATCAGATGTGCAAAAAGCAGGAAGTAATTACTTTACAAATTCCATTATGTGTCATTGTTTGACAGATTTCATTAAATTATTTTCGATTTGTCATGTATTTTAGATCTGTCAATCAGAAAAAAAGTGACACAGGTCCGTCTAGCACCGCGCCTCAGCGCACACTGTCTGTCCGCGTAGGAATGAAAGAGAAGCGAACAAAACGCCATATTTAGTTTGTCAGGAATGTGTTATTTTTCATTAAATATCTGAATATTTGGAAAAATACTACCTAAATTGAAAAACTAAAATAAAGGTTATCTTCATTATTAGTTATTACGTTTCTGTTGAAAAATTTATCAACATTGGTTCGTCAGTAATGCCGGAAAACTTTTTTGAAAATCCATTTTAGAGGTATGTTTACGAAATTTTTTTATCGAGAAAAATTAATGATATCGTGTTTTGGAAATAAAGGTTATCTCACAAAAATGATGAAGATTAACATATATTTTTTTAGCTGCTCTGACATTTATACAGTTTGCTAAAAAACTGTTTGAAAAAGACCATTTTTACTATACACAGCGCCTTAAATTAAATCCTGCGTGGGTGATATAAAAATATATTTTATAATGGAGGTGCTTTCGGTTAATGTTGACGTGATAAGCCGACTGTGAATATTTACGACTAGCTAGTGCAAATTTTATCATTTTTCAGATTATGTAAATTTTGAGGGTGCACGTTAACATAATCCTTGAAAAAAAGTACTCAGGCCGACTGAGTTTAATGTGGGTTCAAAGTTAAGAATAACGCATTTTGTTTTCTTTTTTATTATTTGTAAATGGCTGAAGTACCTTCTGGTATTATTCTGTGAATCGTAACATTGAACAACCGGAGTAATGAAACCTCTAATAGAGTGGTCTGGAAAATACAAATACACTGAGAAATGTAAAATGCCGTGTATTTCTTTTGTGGCTCATACCAATAAAACTAAACTACACATTTTAAAATTATAACATCAAAAGAAACGTAATAGTCGTTCCGTTTTATAAAGTACAGAAAGTCACCAATGGGAAAAGCAACGTTTAGAAACTAAAAACGTTTCACACATTTGTTGAGCAAACAGTTCGAATGAAAGCAAGCATACAATTCAGAACGATTGCAGAAGTGCTTTAACATCAACAACTCTGAATTAACGACATATAAAAGCCATCGCTTCGTCGCAAATTACACGAAAAAGAAAAGCGTAAAGCTTCAGACTATACGGGACATGTTCTGGCATCCCGCGGGACCATTGTTATGGCCGAATAAAACTAGTTTACAACGCGCACTCGAGCTGCGCGCTTAGCAACTTTATCTGTGAATAGGGCTGCCACCTTTGAGATGCAGTGCCCACGTGGCCCATATGTCTTCGCGACCTAAACTACCTCAAACAAACCAAAACTATCTCGTAGGTATCTATCTCATTCATATATCCAAGATCACTATCTACTCTAGACCTTTTGAATCACAGTCCAATCCAAATCAAGAATATGTACGGTTTTGTTTACATACGATGGTAACCAAGATTTTATTACATTTTCAATATATGTTTGCTTGTGACAGCCCTACGCTCACCGTTGCAGTTCATGTGCACTGAAAAATATGTATATTCTGAGAAACACGCCACGTATTTTCTTTCATGCATGTTTAAGTGAAGAGAAACCTTCGCTGATGCCAACTTGTTTTGTTACTTTATTTGTTTATAGTTATTTTGAGTATAATATGTGTGCGGTATTCCTGGTATTCGGGTTTGTACCGACAAACGAGTTTACAATTTAATTTCTGTCTTCAATACTTTCTTCATTATCATCAATCAAATATATTGCATCTCTCAAGGGCACTTATAGAAGTAGATCTTCCTAGCGATTAGCGATTGCTTGTGTATCTTGCAGTGTGCTCTTTTTCTTTTGAAAGAGATAATGGTTCTTATTATTTTGCTATTGTTAGTTTTAATTATCTTGGCAATTACGAGTATTTCATAGGACCGTTTATGACTATCGTCATAAAACTGAGAAACTGACAGAAATCAGGTATTTCAGAAATTAACTTACTATCGAAAGGTTGAGAACGTAACTGAGCTAGTTGCTTTTGTAAACTTAAGCTCCATTTTTTCAGTACTTGCGCTCTCTGTTCACATTCCACAACGGCGTATTTCTCTATTAAAAATACTTTACTTAAAAAGAGCCGTATTCATGAAAATCCCGTATTACATTGTAGCTGTAAATATTGATTTCTCTTAAAGCTGAGACCGACACCGGGACATTAAAATGTACATAAAAATCTAGCAATTCTTCAAACAGATAGCTCTGAAAATCTCATGAGCGTAAGCAACATATCAGAGACACAGCGTTGCAGGAATTATGCTGAGAAATATTTATAGCTTTCACCTTCTATGTCTCCGATGAATTACGGCGAAATATTTTGGTGAATGCAAACAAAATAATGTACTCTATAGCGAATATATTATACGACTATTTGCGCCCCGATGTAACATTATTTCATAAGCCCTCTACAGCGCTGCGGCATGCCCCGCGTGCCTCATGTTTTTACATGAAGCTCCCGATTGAAATGTAAATTGGATTCGAATTGGTCGGCAAAGCCAATGTATTAAAAAAAGTTAGGGATAAAACCGCTCGATGCTTTCATGGATTCGGATGTGACTTGTAAAAATTACGGCACAGATAACAGATTTATGTACATATTTTGCGTTTAATTTGGAAAATATAAATATTTATTGTAATATTTTTGTGGAGCACCTTAATGTAAAATTTATAACGCCGTAATATTCGCCCAGGATTTACAAGCGTGAATATGGAAGCACCTGTAAAGTTTACAGAGAACACGAGAATTTAATAGTAAGAGTATAAATGAGAAAGATAAGTAGCTACACCATCAAGTAAGCCAAGTAATTTAAGTAAATACGGGTAAGCGGAAATTCAACTTTGAACAAGAGAGTTACGAAAGCGAAGATCTTCTATTCCATGGAAAACTTAACTTACCCTGAACGTGCTGTCTAAGTATTACTATTCCTATGAATTTTGTCTATGAAAGAAGACTATGATAAAACAAAACTCCGAGTAATATACAACATGTTCCTCTAAAGAAAATATAATTTAAACTTAACCAAACGAAATATTCTCCACAAACACAAAACCAACTCCGTCCAACTTATGCCTAATTGCTTCACAAGTAACCTGCAAACTATCGACTAGACTACCAACTCTACTCGATCTAACAAACAAACGGCAAACCAAATCGAATGCCACAATAAAGACATATTGTAGCGAAGATTAAGTGACTTCGCGTGAATTGTGTGAATAGTGTTGTGCCATTAACATACCCGATGTTACGGTAATTCTGAGCTAGTGTTAGTACAACCTCATAACAACAGTCTGTCTGGCGATGGTCCAGATACCACAAAAAGTCAAGACAGACTTTACACTTAGTCTTGTGACCCTTATACAATACATTCATAGCAATGTAGAATGAACTTGTCAGCGATTAACTTCTAGTCCTCAGAGATGATCTATGAGATGTTTGGTTTCATTTAAGTGTGTTGAGCGTTGATTTATTATAGCTTCTGAGTATTCTAGGTATAATTACTAAATCTCGAATTATAGTCTACGAGCTCTAGTCAAGTTTCCTTTAATTATGAACATGATATTAATATTTAATAGAGAGGGTTATAAGCCAGCTTTAATCACTTTCTGAGAATTAAATCAGCATTATTCCTATAGAAAGTATTTGTTTAATAACTAAGAAAGCATAACCATAGCTAAGAAAACCCAAAGGCACTTTAATCTTTCCAAGAGAACGCAATACAAACGCTTCAGAGTTTCATAATTTGGAAAGTTCAGAGGAGCAACGACATTTATTTTGTATCTTTGAAGTAAAATATACAATTTGTCGGGAACAAAAAACGTAGGTAGTTGAAAATCACGAGTCGAATGAAAGCGAGACTATAATTGAAAATGTTTGTTTTCCATGTTGTTTGTTTATTTACGAGGGGGCGAGGGGGCGGGCATCATAACGAAGTTATTGTTCGTCAGTGCTTTCGGTCGCTGTGCCTCGCTCGCTCCGGTAATTGGCCCATTGACAGATGTCATTATTATCTAATTACGTGATTTTGAAACCGACTCCACTCTGTGTGCTTTCGCATCGATATCAGATTCCTTTAGCAAATTATGCCGAATTAGCTGGCTTTGTGATCTCTCTTTGTATCCTTATTGTTTGCAATTTAGGTAAAAGGAAAAATGTAATGCAATCTTGTATACAACCGACGATAAAATGATGTAATTTTACTACCAATTTCATGGATAATGATACAAATTTTGTATGAAACAAGCACTTACACGGCCATTTGAGCGTCGAAAGTTTAATAAAGGAAAAACATGCGTGATACGTATTAAAGCGATAACTTTTAATATTTTACATAAACTTGTATATTTTTTGTATTGTTAAATTTAACGAGCCTCGTTTAATAAATATGAAAGTCGAACAGGTTTAATGATGTGTATACTGTGTAATGAGGGGTAACGAGAGAATGTTTTTTTTTTGCGTTTTTTATGAATTTGAATCCAGCGTGAAATGTGGAATGTACAAAAAATGCTGGAAAATCCTGAATTAATGTTAGCAGGTTACTGTGTACCGTGTTACCAATTAGATACTCGCTGTTTTAGCTTCCATTTGTTCCCGGAATATCAAAGAGTGAGTTGATTTAAGTGCATGTTTACACTGCACACTAAGTGAATAGACGTTCTCGATTAAAATATCTGTTACTTGGTTTTTGTTTCAGTTCCTAGTATTCACGTTGAGTGCAATTAGTAATGGAACCGTTGTGATGTAAATTATAGTATGCGAATTCCTGTATTTATTTTCACACTGAGGTAAATATACCTAACCTGACTTGAAAAAAAATGTACAGGTTTTCTTTCTACTATATTTCTGTGACAGCGCGCAATTTTTATTTGATCAGTTGCCATTAATAATCGCAAAGGGGCTATCTATTTAAACACCCTTTTTATTCATCGCAATCCAACCCAAATAGCACCACCAGAATCAAAAAGAATCAACTTGTAAAAAAAACTAACCTAAAAAATTAACAAAAGAGTTATTTTCAACTGTAAAAGTAGACTCAAATCTATAATTCTCACAGCTTTCATTTGTTTGTTTGTTCTAAGATAGAAGCCTGAAACTTTATAGGTAGCTTTCATACGTAGAAAAGTGTAACAATAGGATTAATAAAAAAATGGAGTGTAAATGGAAAGTTTAAAAAGAAAGTTTATTCTTTTGATTGCGGTGTCTGGCCTATTGCCAAACCCAATGTTGCTTGAAAGTACTTAGGCACCTATTGGTCGGAATTCTCTTTTGATATTTTGAGGGCTTATATTTAAGCTGGTTGGTTTGCTTTTTTATTGACTGGCTAAAAGTTAGTTCATTCTAGTACATAGTGTACCTATTTAAAGAACTACTTTAGTTTTTTTGCTTGACAATTTTCTAGATGGTTTAGGTACATCGTAGTTTGTTTGACGAGGTATTTTTAAATTGCTTTACAACTGCTCTGATCATGTTGAATTATGTGTATGTAATTAATACAAGTTACTTAATCATAATCAAAACAGGGCAATGTATGGATTTATCGTAGTAATAAAGAGCATATTTCAGTTATTAAATCTTAAGGAGGTATTGTTTTATGACGCATGGCTTAAATGATCTCTACACAATCATAAAGACGATTTTGGATTACCAAATCAAAACATCTTTTATTCTACCTTTTCTTTAACCGTAAATATTCATATTTTCTATTTATATGAATCCGGGCTTAAAGTCCCGTATGAAAGCTACCAGGACAATACGCAAGAAAAATATGACGTCACAAAATATAAATAGCTCACCGAATGTTGACCTTCCCTTTAAATTTTCCGAAGGCCTTTTGTAAACGACGTTTTACATCGAAATTCAATAATGCGACGTTGTCCGCTGCCTCTGAAGCAGCACTATTTTATACAACGTTTTATGCGACGTTTTATGCACCGTTTTTGCATATATGTTATGAATTCGCTAACGTGCGCTGTTTGAACAGAACCAACTAGTGCTCGACGACCGTTGATATTAACTGGAACTCGTTCACAAATGTACCTGATGCTGTCAAAAATGAAAAGTATTTTAGTTTACATTGCTGTGGAAGACCGCGTAGAGCATTTGATATTGTAAACAAGCAGTGACGTCGATTCAAATATTTTTAATTAGTAAAAACCTGTTTGCGAATGTGATAAGCTTTGTTTCAGTTTTTTTTAGAATAATTTATTAGTCTTTCTTTAATTATATATACTTATAAAAATATTTCTTGTCATTTGTTATTGCCAGTTTTGACTCTGAAACTTGACATCGAATTTAGTTGACATTTTAAAATAATTTTATCTAAAGCTAAGAAAAATAATCATTTCATTTAAAGACTTGACTTAAAACTTTAAGATAGCTCATTACTTTTTCGTACATATCTATTACACAAACTCTCTTGCAATTAAGACTTTAAGTACCCAAAATAAATCTTGAGATTTTCTTTTGTTAAATTAGCTTTGTAAGAGCTTGAACTCATAATTTTCCCTAAGAAGAGCTCACAATTTGTGTGAATGTTTTAAGAAATATTAATGTATAAATAACTCGAATTGTCCTTGTTTCTTCTTAAATCCTGATTAGGTTTTTTTAACATTAATTTTATACAATGTGTCTTAAATGCTGATTTCAATCTAATCTAGAATTTAATTAATAATAAAAATTATAGATAAATATATTTCGCTAATACTAGTTGAGGATGGTTTATTGCCATAGCTTTGTGCATTATCTGTTTGGGTATCAACTATTTAAAGTTATGTATGCCATACCCTACCATCACATAGGGAAGGCCTATTCTGATAAGAGCAAACTAAGTCAAGGCACAATTATAATCCGCGGTTGCGTGTACAATTAAACGGCTCGCTGACACCTTAATCCTTAGGGTTATGTGTGGGTAGTTTGGAGTTACACTCATAAATTACAAGTTCGCCGGAGTTACCGTAATGGACTCGATTTACGAGCTTATTATAGCGTTAATCATCGCTTTAAACTTTTGAGCCCCAAATGTAGCGGCCGTGGTAAATGTCACGCAGCATTTTAATGGCGAACGTGTGGTTGACGGTTTTATCCCAACTATGTTGGATGACCATGTCGGGAATCGAAAAGAGTCGATATTGTTAATACCTACTCGATTAGAACTTCTGTTCCACTCTACTACCACTGTACACATAATTATCATACCCTTATTCCCAGTTAGTGAAAAGACAAACGACAGTCAACTGTCAAGGGCTGTGATTGGTTCTTGGTGTTTTGGTCAACTAATCACAGTTGACTTTAGATTCAATAAGATTATGGATCATTCTTCGGAAAAATACACAGAAAGTCAACTTGTTGGCTTTATTAAATAAATAAAAGCTCTCAATAGGTAAGCTTATATATTCTACGGTAATTTGAAGCTATTAATCATTTTACCGATATTCTCAGTGTTGTTTGATTTTCTATTCAATACTCATCAGTCAAAGTCAGCGCTTTTAGCAAAGCCTAGAAAGAAAGTATACACGGTAAATAGGTAATTTCCATTTAAATGGACCTGTATTACCTAAAGCTTTTTATTTGGTATTGGCACGTGTAGGTATTTACATACAGTATTTTTTTTCTAGGTAATTCAAAATAACCATTTCAAGTGAAATTCATAATGTCACTGTAAGGATACGTACATAAGTAAAGTGCCGAGCGATTAACTTGGCATTTATTTTGAAACGACTATAAAAATTAATGGCTAGTAATTTGAACCTGCATATAAAACAAAAGAAGTGACATAGATAAATTAGGGTTGTTTTTCTCGCGAGAATACACGTGGTACATGTAAACTTGTAAAGTATAACTCGTACTTTTACACTCGCGTGTTTGACAAACAGCTTTCATCGCCAGCCGTAAAACTTTCAAAGCCATGATAAGTGCGTCTTGTACTAGGATTATATCTCTAGGCAAACCATCAACACTACAGCAATATATTTTTACTACTTTTATATACTCACAGCGACTCATAAATACAACGCGTGTTCCATTAGTTCAACTATAAAAACGATCCCGCAAATATTTAGTTTTACGGCCTACGGTATAAAAGTCAATCATTGCTATTTATCTCTTGATGTAAGACTTTTAATAATAATAATAATCCCGCCTATAAACGTCCCACTGCTGGGCACAGGCCTCTTCCCATATAGAGAAGGCACGAGCATTGATCACCACGCTTGCTCTCTGCGGGTTGGATTTCAGATCGCAAATTTTGGAATCCAGGTTTCCTCACGATGTTTTCCTTCACCGTGTGTCAGACACTTCTTAGAATAATTAAGAAAGTACTTATAACTATGAAAAGTTACATTGGTACTTGCCTAGACTTTTAATATTAGGTAAAAATATATTTTAACTTTTTACCTATACATTGTGGGGTTAGTAACAAGTTCTATATGCTTCTGTTCTACAAATGGGGCAGTGAACGGTGAAGTGAGACTCAAAGGGCGTTATGTATAGAAGCTCTCCCAGTCGTGTCATGACGTCACCGTATTAATCGCTAGGCCTATTAAAAATAGAATCTTTTGATAAACACGTATTTAACCATAAATTTAATTAGAATTATATTTTTAAAATACAAAATTAAAATATAATTGTATTGTTTTAATGTTTGTTTTATTAAATTCGTAACAGAATTATATGAAGAGTGATCACTACGTCTTGCGTACATTGACCTCTTCTATGTCACCTTGTGCGACAGAATCGATTTGACCCTAGCTCATTGTTTTGTTTCACCTTTCGTACGCAGAAAACTAATATAATTGAAGGCTTAATCTGGGTCTAAGAACTTTAGAATATAGATGTTTTCTCTGGGTAAGAGAGAAGACTCACCTCATTTTAGATATAGTCTGTTACTCCTTTACTGGTAAAGTGTATATACTCGTAGATTACCATTTTCAAAGGACTATTCAACTCGTCAATGATAATAATATATTCCACTCTCAACTTATATTATACAAACTGACTATTTCTACAGGCATTCTTTAAAAATAATTTAACAAGGTACCGTTATCAATTCAGGTAAAGTTACGTTACACAACTTTAAACATTCCTCTAAGCAAATCCAATTATTCTGCGTTATTTAAACACAAAAAAAAAACAATATTCCTTTCTCTCCGTAAACTTCTGGCTGCTAACTTAAGACCAAAACCATAACAGGGTTTATCTTCCTTATTTTATAACCGTTTCGGAGATACGCTAAATATTTGGACCTAATTAGACTCGGGCACCGAATATCTACGTTGTTTGCGATGAGAATAATTCTCTTTGCCAAGCGTCAGGCAAAGTTAATTATTTAAATTATGTTATTTTTGTGCCTAAATGTGTCTGGGTATAACATACGATAAGCTTGAAGATAGTAAAACTATTTACAATTAAAAAAAACTGTGTAAGTATTCAATCAATCAATTAATCAATCAGCCAATCATAGTCCACTGCTGGACATAGGCCTCTCCCAATTTGCGCCACAACACCCGGTCCTTCGCCTTCCACATCCAGTCCCCTCCAGCGACCTTTCTCAGGTCATCAGTCCACCTGGCAGGCGGGCGTCCTACCTTACGGTTGCCGAGCCGCGGTCTCCATTCTAGGACTCGTCTGCTCCAACGGCTATCGGTCCTTTGACAGACATGGCCAGCCCATTGCCACTTCAGCGAGCTAATTCTACGAGCTATGTCGGTTACCTTGGTTCTTTGTCGGATGAACTCATTACGAATTTTATCCTTCAAAGAGACTCCGAGCATAGCTCGCTCCATAGCCCGCTGTGCGACTTTAAATTTGTGGACTAGTCCAACTGTTATGACTTACGGTGCCGAAACGTGGACATTAACGGTAAGTACTAAAAAGAGAAAATTACACAATTATTGTTTGTCTTTTATAATTGAGCTTCTTATTAGGGCATTCATAGATATTATGAATATGTGAGAACATTAAAATTTAAGTAGCATCAAAACAATTTTTGAAAAGGTAAATAAGTATCATGAATTCTGCAGATTCAACATGTTTAT
This sequence comes from Autographa gamma, assembly GCA_905146925.1. NCBI lineage: Eukaryota > Metazoa > Arthropoda > Insecta > Lepidoptera > Noctuidae > Autographa > Autographa gamma. The sequence continues at coordinate 5,373,825 of LR989850.1, forward strand.
ACATCTACCTAACAGATAAAAAAACATCAAATTCCCTTTAAATCTTTATGAACAAAATTTCACAATACATAAAAGCCGCCGCCGTAGCTCTAAATATAGTCGAACATTAAATAATAGTGGTCCATCCAACGAGCACTAAGCCGTTTTCGATTCAAACCCGTAATAGCTCAGACCTACAGATATTAATAGCGTCTTGCCAATAGACGGGCATTCGAACACCGAATTCAGAATATACCTAAAGCCGTGAATACTAGAAGCAAAACAATACGAAATTCAGGTTTATAAGTCAAACTGAAATGTTATTTACGGTAAAATAAAGGAAACAATAATAATTTACGAATAATTCAACAAATTAATAATTAATGATATGAATAATATACAATATATTGTGTTGCTGGTGTTAATGTTGCTAAATATTGTGCTTTATTTAACGGCTTAGTTAAAATTTCATGTAAATAATGAAAACATGGACATATTTATTAATAGGGAATAAATTATTGCTCATTTATTAAATATTTGTCGGTGTTTCGAGGCGATGGATCAAATAGAGTTATTTTATATTAAAGCTATCAAATGCATTATTTTTTATTCGACTTCTTGTTTTAGAGGACAACGACAAAGACCTTCTAGTATACTTTGATTTTCACTTTAATATAATAACACCTGCTATTTATCTGATAGCACCCTATATATAGCACCCATGTACTATGTGTTATTGTGACATATTTTGTTATGTTCAATGGGGTTAGAGGCACAATTGGCATACCCATCGCCATAAAAAAATCAGGTACACAATACATCTATTGTTCACTATTATAGTAAAATACTTTTAGGGGTCGTGTAGTACCTACGTGTTCGAACCCTCTCTAACGCTAATAGACCTTACTTATACTACATTTTCCCTGTGGGCTATTTTCCTTCAACCGCAACACAAAATTCTTTTACAAGAGGTTTATTTAATTCCTTTAGAAACGAAGTAAGCGTCACCAACTTTCTGTTTCTTATAATTACATAAAAGCGGCAACGTCGCACTGCAATCGTGCGAGTGTACCAAACGCCTGCAGTTCCGCAGCGAGGTTTGCTGCTTTCTTGCCTTAAGTAAATATCACACTAACGTTCCGGCCAGGCGTTGTTTGCACCGCTATGAATTTAATAGCGAAACAGAACAACCATCAAATTAATTTCTCTGTGTAGACGCCTAGACGGGCTTCCATTCGCTTTAAGAGCACACCACTAAAACTAAGACGTAATAAATGAGTTTTAAATTTCCTAAAACATTTTGTTACGTTAGTGTTCATGAATAAACAGCTTGTTCGTTGAATAAACAAGCAATAATTATAAAAGCGTTATGTTTATGATGTTTTTATTTGCAGCGAGTGTTGTACGTAAATATTGTGGAAAGTTTCATTAAAGCTAATATATTACCTTCATAATTTTGCCTTAGTAATAAATCTCGTAAATACTTGTGTAATAAAAGCAGCAAGCTGAACCGGTAATGCTCTTTAAGAAAATTTAAAGCGAGCGCTCGACTTACCTATATTGGTTTTAGTCGAAACGAATGGAATCTATCTGAGGAACTATTAGACGTGAAGCTACTGGTAAGTTCGTTAGCTTTCGATCAATAGACAAACATTGGAGCTACGTTCTGATGCTATGTTTGCGCTGTGCTCGTGCTCCGAGGAATCTGCACGGATTGTCGGCGCATACCGATTTCTAAAATATGCAAGACCTGTGCCGTTCCGGTCTAGGTGCTTGTCCTGTGTCGATAACTGGAAGCTTTGACCACAATGACATACCTCGCTTTAAATATTCTATGGAAATCCAGCGCTGTTTATTGAAATGCTTATACGCAATTTCAGACGAAAATCAAATATTTCATCCAAATATTTGAAAACCACAAGCATGATTCTGGTTATTAAATAAATTCTCGGGTTTATTATCTTGTACTTCATAATTGTTTGATTATCAATGCATCAATCAGGCTCCTTACTAGTAAATAAATCAATATAACTCATTGAAGACAATTGCCTTTTATTAACAACGTAAAAAAACTTCAACAAAACAACTTTTATAAGTATACAAAAAATCTTGAAGACACTTTACTGTAATAATTAATCACCTTCCCCTTAAAAGCTTATTCTTAGAAACGCTTCCAGCCTTTTAATCCCAGTCAAAGGATTTAGGACAAATAAATTCGTAAATTAAAAATTTACGACAACAATATCAGACTTTACGTAAGTACCTATTACCGTTGTAGGTATACCAATATTGTAATTTCTGTTTTCAACATCTTTTCCAATCAATTAGGTAGCTTTCGGTTATAAGCTCCTGTGAAATGAAATTCGTTCTAGCAGGGAAAATGTATTAATCCTTATTTGACCCAGTTTATGATTTTGAAGTGTTTTTCATTTGTGGAAGGTAAAAAATAAGCAGGTATTCATTTTATAAAACAAAGGGCTTTTTGACTGTTATTTAAAACGGTCGTACTTCTTATGTACAGCACCTCTGATAAATAAAAACTTAGGCAGAATACATTCCAGGTTGTTATTATTTGAACACTATGGAGTCCCTTTGCTGACGATGGGTATCGGAAAAATATATTCGACCTCCATAACGTAACATCTGCATAGATTTCGTCAATCAAATCAAATCGTCCAAATGCCACACACCCATCTGCAGCTCTGATTTGGCTTTTTTATTTTTGGTCTCGAATATTCTGCCATAAGCCATCCTTTGGTTTAACCCGTCCAAATAAAGGGAGGCAGTGATATATTTATTAAATTCTGCGAAACCACAATGATGAGACGAAACACTAAATTTAAACAAGACGGCTCTTGTTATATTATTCTGGAGGCCTAACAACAGTAGCAATAGGGCTATGGTTAACGAAGCCACATAAGTTTTAAGTGGCCTCCGGGGTCCTAAGTTCCCTTCGTCCGTTTATCCTCCACAACAAAGTTATTTGTTAGAATGTCTACCTAAAACGTTGTTGATGCTTACTCAACTTTAGTAGAGTCTTGTACTGTGAAAGAGCTTGGAAAAATCAAAACAACGTTAGATCCGACTGATGGAACTTTTGGACTCGTTCTCAAGTTCATAACGTAAATAAACGAATACAAATTTACAACAAGGTCACATGTGTTCAATGTTATTGCTTTTAGAATGTTTGTAATTTGAGTGCAACGCAAAATGAGTTTTGTATTTTCGAATAGGAAATATCAATTTGAAGGCTCTAACGATTTTGTTTACAATTCAGAATAAAACAGATATAGAAACAGTATAACTTTAGAGTATCTCTTGCATGTCATTAGAGATGATGTCCCCTACAACATACAGATAGATGGGGTGTAGTGTAACCGTCAAGTCTGCAACAAACCCATGTTAAGGTTTTGAATAATTGTCGTGGCTTGCTATTTAGGTACTTAGCATTGAAACCTCTTCAAGCATACACACCTCAAGCACAATTTTTAAACGTAAGTGATCCCATTCAGATTTTAAAACGTTAACATTTTCAAAGGTCTAATCGCTACATTCGGGCTACAACTACCTACAGACAGCCATTTGCCTCCCTAAGGAGACCTAACCTGAACAAAATGGTTGTTTGTTTTTATACAAAACATCTGTTGTGCCTGGTAACGAATTGAATACGTTTCATTTGTTTCATACAAAAATAGCAGGGTTCTAAGTGAGCACAAAATATTAATGTGTGGTCCACCGCAGAGTTTGTGTGTATTACGTGAAGTGGGTACATACCTCATTAATTATATTCGTTCGTAACGCCATGTAGGTCCTTATTTTGATGATTGTCATTGTTGTTATAAACATGAAGAGTGCCTTTGTAATTGGGAGTTGTTTGGATAATTTTACGTTTTAATAATACTAGTAATGAATCCATACATAGTATTAGTAGTGGTCCTAAGGCACCTCGCTGGTGCAGAGGGCCTTAACAAGTTTTCTCCAAGCCGGCCGGTCCCGCGCGATTCTTCGAGCGTCTTCCCATTTCCATACATAATACATAAAAAGATCGAAATTTCTGAGCAATCAATTACGATTGCTCAGAAATTTCGATCGTTTTAAAGATATTTTAAGAAAATACCTCTGACGTATATCGGATAACAATTGACGCAAATAGCGCATAACATACATAATATATAAAAAAAAAAAACACTAATTGAGAAACTAGAATAGAAAAAGCCTTTTCTGGCTTCCCTAAAATATGCTTCTATAAGCTCTAACATAAAATACAATGTAAATTGCTCCTTAAACATGTTAAAGTAATATCCGAAGAGAATCGAGTTCAATATGACTTTGAAATGTATTTACACAGTTTGTTACTTGCGTACTTGTAAACTGTCTTCAATTCTCAAACTAGTTTCATCTCAGTTTCAACAGCCTACCGTTATATAGCACAAACGATCGTTTTATAGGGTGCTATAATTCCCAATATTCAATATTCAAAAGTTTGTACAAAAACATTTTTTTATTTTAAAAATAGCTTCAGTTTTTATGTTATTTTTACTCGCATTTACTGAGATAAACATTTCTTAAAATATAGAGTGAAAGGCCCTTTCGATGGAAAATAAACAGATCTGTCAATGAAATTTATTTATTAATACACAATTAAATCTAATATAAGAACAAACTCTAACTATACTAAAATTAAAACTTACATAAATAAAAACTAAATGGCGTCAAAGAACTCATCGTCATCCTTGTCAATGGCGGGGAACGTGCCCAGAAGGCTGGCTGCATTGCCACGTTGAATGGCTATGCCGATTCTCCGTGCAAGGAACAAACCAGCCCTCTGATCACGAGTAGATTCTACCAAACGTTTGGAAAGTTCTTTGAAAAGATTTCGTGCGCTCGGACCCCATGACCCGAGCGTTTCAACCCCAAACGGCTCGAAAATATAATCACCCACAATGTTATTATACTTCCGCCGCTTAAGGGTCTCCGCAGCTCCAGCAGCAGCGCCAGGAGAGGCTGCTAAACTTAGAACGTGGGACGGCGCAAGGGTGTCGACGCACGTTGCGTCCCACACCAAAGGCCGACCCAATTTCCAAGGCAGCAATGACATTCCGTCAGGTCTCTTGCCATCGCCGCGCACCAAACCATTGGGTTCCAAAACAGCTGGTACACCGGCGGTGACAAGAGCACGACGAATTATGTCATTCAAATTTGAGTGGCGAGATATACGCCCTGCGCTCTTGCTGCAGGACAGGCCATGGTGACCGAGGTTGTCGACTGTCTCACCGCATTGACAACGATGACATGCGACACAGGGTATACCTAAACGTAAACTCATGGCGAGCCGAAAAGTATTATTATCCAATATGGTACCAAGAGTCAATGAAATGTTTTTATAATATAAAAGTTTTTTAGCTGTATTTTTATTATGGTATTGTAATTATTGATGGCCTTTTTTAAACACATAACCGCAATGGCAAAGTGGTAAAGAACGTTAAGGTTTTATGCAATAAAGATAATCCCCAAATAAATATAAATTTAAAATTGAGTGCTCTTGGATTACAAATTCATTTATAAAACAATATTTTGATCAAATATCAGACAATTTCGTCGTTTGAAATTACCGGCTGTGTTATAGAAATTATATGACGTTCTCCAAATTAATTTATTTGTTATTATGTACTTCGAATAAATAAAGGCGGAATGGAATATCGATTCCAATCGAGCACCAATAATTGCTTACAGTTGGAATCAATTCGAATCAATTAATAGACTGTTGAGCGTATTTGCTTGAATATTAATGTAGGTCTGTATGTGCTGTACCTAATAGATGAGAACACATAGATTATTCAGTAGTACTAAATAGATTTCTTCAAGTACTGTCAAATTCTAGAAGCCCTTAGATATTTTTACTTTTTCCGCTACCACCTAAAGTAACATTTTTTTTTTTTTTTACAATTCACACACGGTAGTCTGATCCCAAGCTAAGCTCTAAGAGAGCTTGTGTTATGGTAACCAGACAACTGATATAAATACTTATATATTTCTAAATACATACATATTATAGATAAATTACACACAGACCAGAACAAATGATCGTGCTCATCACACAAACATTTGTCCTGAGTGGGAATCGAACCACTAGACCAAGAGGCCCGTCAAATAAAAAACCTTTTTTTTTTATGTTTTTATTTTGTGTGTTCCATCTACGAAAGTAGGTTATATTGGTAAGATTATATTGGTTTTAATAGTGTCACGGATACGTTGACAAAAATCCATTAGAATCGGGAATCTAGGACGACCTTTATCTTTTGTTGTTATTTCTAACCCTTGTCAAGATTGCGACGTTCAGACGTTATAAATGTAAAAATGGTTATTGTGTGAACGAATCGATGGAAATTTAGAAATTCCGTGTTTGAACGTTATTCAATTATTCTATTTTGAACTAAATTGGTAAACACCGGTTAAAAAAAAGAATTTACGTTACTCTTTTATAAAAAGAACAAAATTAAATTAAAAAATACCTATTCTCAGGTACGTAGGTATTTATATTCTGAACGATTCAATCGAAAAAGTTTAATTCGTCAAAGTGGACAGGCGCTCAGAAATTAAAGAAAATATTAAATAAAAAGCGAAAATTCGAAAAAAATAACGAACGATTTTGTTCGAAATTGAAAAAAGGGACGTTCATGAAATTATGCCGATGTCAGAGACAGGCGTATCTTCGCGATCGTTTGACATAGAAAGTTAAAAATCGGCATAGTTGTTAACCGTTCTGCCAGCGCAAACTTTGTTTTATTAATCAAAGATATCGATTTTTTTGAGGTTTGAATTTATAATTTATTGGTGCGTATTATACCTTGGTAGTTAAGTAAGTTATTTCATTCTCATTCAAGTCTGAAAGACCTTCAAAATACTTCAAGGGTACATTTAGAGCCGAATTTTACTGATTTTAATAAAATTAGACAAGAGTTACAATTATTGTTTTCTGAGTTTATAACAATCAACACTCATGTAGTACCTGGATTACGTATGGTACATACGTAATCCAGTACGTATACGTACCAGCCACTTTTACGTTATTACGCAAACATGAATGCTAAAAGTGTGAAACAACTTTAATGTGCATCCATTTGTTTCCCGACACATACCATAACTTGAATATGACCGCACCTTTGTTACACGCTGTATACACCGCTTTAATTAATTTTAATCAAGCCGTGACAAATTAATGAACTCCCGAAATCAGCAATGCACTGTGATAAGGGAAACAATTGGCGGTCCTATTAATTAAACGATATACACATGTTATCACAAGAACTTTCGGGAATGACCTGTCACGCCATTTAATAGTCTATTATTATGCGCCAAAATATAAATTGCATGAAATATAGGTATATTTGATGAACGCAATTATAAAACATTAAAATGGCAACACGAATAAAAAACGAAATGATCAATGTATTAAATAAATAATCAAAGCCCTTTTACCGAAAAAATGTCTATTAAAAATTCCTATTAGAATAAATAAAATAGCTCGGATATCTACCGCCTAAAAACGACGACCGCGCAAAAAACGTTCGTTTCCATTGAGGAATATTAAATGTCAAATGGCAAACACGGACCGCCGAAATCCGAATACTCGATGCAATGAAGCCAAGCGTAAAATTGATTTCCTGCAGCACATATCATTTTCATTTATGAAGATTAATGACGTCACCAAAGTCCGTATGAGGTCAGATAAACGTTCATAGAAAACAATTTTGTCCATACATTTTTAATGACTTAGCTTATGATTAAATACGTACTCCTCAGCTCCTTTATCATTTAGGTAGAGGCCTGAAACTGGCCTATTTCTTTTAGCTCAGGTATATTTAGGAAAACGGCTTGACATTTAATGGTGGAGAGCTCAATTTTGAGAAAAGCTCGCCTCTGCAAGAATAAGAAAGTCACGGCTGCAGTGTATCTCTGTTTCAAGATAACACCACAATTGTCAAACAAATACCTCAACCGTAGACTGCTTAATGTTACAACTTCGCCAGTTTTCGACAACCAGAGATTCATCAAATAACACGGTGCCTTTACAGATATAGATACTGTGAAGCGTTTCTAACACACTGCCGAAAGTTTACGCGACAACTTATTGACGTCAAAGGTCGAGTAAGTATGTTATCAAGGCTGTAGTCATAGAGTATATAAGAGTTAAAACGGTAGAGTGCGAGTACCGCTTAAAGTCCGATACGTTTGATATTCTGCAAAAGCATGGTGCATGGCGCGTAAGTAAATTTTTGGCCGTATGTAGTGCGTTCATTGACTGATTTAAGTTGTTTATATCGAAGGTTCCGATATTATAAGGATAGTATTAGGTTTTAAGGTAATTTTATTAAAACGGAGCGCTCTATTTTAACTATATATTTTGCAACGCAACTAGTTCATACAAGTGCTCACGGTTCATACTCTAACTTCCGCACTCTGATGTCTCTTATCTATCCTCTAAGGTAGTCATCTCGAGGTCTTCCTTGTCAAGGCTACATGTCAAGTAAAGGCACAAGTCAGGCATGTTTCAGACAAATGGGTTAACTTGCCCCGTCCAAACGCCTGTTAAACTTGCCCAATCTAACCCGCAGTAATCGATTAATCCGAAACTTAGCGGCTTTTCAACGTAACGCACTTAAGGCATTCATAACATAGTTTTGGAACGACTTCAGTAGTCAAGTTCTATACAATAATTTATTCGGTATCGATCAAACTGTTCTTCAGAAAGGGTAAGTGAAAGATCGTAGGCTCCATTGTTGTTGTTGCTATAATTAACTGATCTGTTGTTGCTTTCTGTTTTCCAAAAGTACTTAACTTCGAGTTGAATTAATCGGACCGGAATTTTTTGTTGATCTGACTATTTTTATCTTTAAATACTTTTTTCGCTTCAAAAAAATCGTTGTTAAACAAAAGATCCTAGAATAGCAGAAATTCGAACACATATCTTGCAGATCATAGTTATGGTCGTTATGCTTGGACCGATGAAAATTTCAAGTTAAAATTAGTCACACTACTTCAAAAGTACAAAAAATCCTCACCTTCACTCATGTTTACCACATTTAACTAAAATATTCAGGCCAATAAACTTAAAACGTGGAGTAAACAAACATTATGTTGGTTACGTTCACTAGTAAGAACTGAACATCAAAGAAAATATTAAAGCGTTTCGAGGCACGAGGAACCTCAATTTTATTACCTACTTGTTCACATGACAGCACTTATAAACGGTATTACAATATTCTGTTTGTTTATTTAGGTAAATTGTGTTCGCGAAAATATGTTAAAGTTTCTTGTTTTTGGTATCTTAACTAATTCTATTCGTTTTACTTATCATGCGCAAGTATTTAAATCTTATACCTAATACTATTTTGGCCTTATATTTACGGGTTTTTTTTTTCTCACTATCTATTACCGTCGGGTACAAATTCGTAAAGAAATTTTTAGAAATTGTTGTTATCTGACGTATTCATTTAATTTAAAAAAGGTACATACTATTCGAATTGTTCAACCAAAACAAAACTCATGTGGTAGATTTTTTTTCTTAGTGTCCCTTTGAAATGTCGAACTAAGTAAACAACAAGAATATAACATAACAAGTTTAGTGTATTTATTCAATAAATAGCAGTATATATTCATGTTTAGCAGACCAGGGGAGCATGTAAAACAGCTGACAAGCGGGCGGGATCGTGACAGGTGATGCGACCGCGTCCTGCCAGCCATTCAACGGAATTGGATACGCATATTGCTTCCACATACAGCCGACGATACAATTACACCATGGAAATTGGGTTTTACTAAGAATATGAGCTATATAGTATTTGTGGGTGAGCTACAGGTGAAGGTTTTGTTTACTGAATATGCCTAGAAAATTGTACCTAATGAGATATGGTTTTGTTTATCTAATTTGTTAATCTGTAGAGTATCGTTTTTGTTATAGCTTGAAACCGTGTTTAAAAAATATTTTTAAGATATAATCATGATAAGATGTATAAATGATTCCACATTGCGTAAAATCTGCAAAACTTTCGTTGATTTAAACTTAATTTACTTAGGTAAACAACCAGCTACAACATAAGGTTGAGGTTTATTATTGGCATCTACACAAGTTTAATAAATGACGTTTATACAAAGTTATCTCACACTGATAAAATATACGCTTATGTTTAAGTCGCGCAACCGCAAGCTAAAGTTACGGCTTGCTCTGTACTTGTTTAACTTGAGATACGAGGATGAACCGAAGCAGTTCGCGGTGATACACAGAATACAAACACAATAATAAACTTAGCATTTTTATTAAAAATCTAGTCGCAAAAATGTTATAGCGAATCAGCTCCGAGATTTTAGTAGACCAGTAAACAGAACGCCAATTTAAAGTTTCCAACTGTTGTTAGCGCACAATTTTTTTCGTGAATACTCTGTATAACGAACATTATTCATTTAGATGGAGCAATAAAATACCGACCACCAAAACCATGAGAATGAGAAAGTAATTTTCTCTCAACGACTCCCAAAGGACAGGCTCCTGCTGAGATGATTTATGAAAAACATTCGGTACCATCTATAACTTCACACGGAGTTTACTATATTTTGATCAATCATTTTCCAGTGGATTGTAGGTATCTTTCAATCAAAAACTCAATTTGAATGCATAATGAAACATGTACTCGAACATACCAATCAGAAAATAGTGATCTTTCATAAAATCGAATATTGACGCACACAATTGGACGTGGGAAGAATAAAAAGGGAATACTACGACTACGCAGGGGCCGCACGTTTGGATGCAGCAATCCATTTGACCAGAAAATTGAATCCTCGTTGTTATTTCGCGTAGAGAGATTAATTAAAACGGCGATAGCCAATGTTGTAATTCATATACCTATTATAAATGGACGTGAATGTTATGCAACATGATTTGTGTTCAAGTTTATATTAGGTAGAACCTGCGAACGGCGAACGGTTTGTTATGAATTCATTTACTGTTCAAAACATTCCATTTCCTTTTAAGAACGGAGCAAAATGTTTCTTATATTCGATTTTTCTATAAACACAATTAACAAAACGTTGGTTGTTTATAGTCCCAGATAAACGCTTATAAATGCCTGTCTTATCATCACAAATAGACTCGGCATAAAAACGAACACAAAAGCGGCTATAAATGTGGCACTGAAATTTCATTGAAGTCGACGATGGGAGAATTTGGCAAGGCTTTAGACTCGCATGCCACCAGAACAAAAGACGGCCGCCGAAGCGAACCCTACGAATGGCAAAACAAGGACAAGGAATTTTAATAAAATCCTTATTATCTATTCACAGAGGCAGTTACGTTCTTTTACGAGCTAAACGGCACCGGGGAAGTTCGGTCGCGGGATCGCATCGCGCTCTTCCTTGTCGCAACTTTATTAATATCTTAAAGAACATTTTGAACCGACTTAATTGTTCACCGACAACAGAAGCACACAATCTGTGTTTAACGTGTGTAACTTCCACAAGTCGAGATAATGATGCCACTCGGCTTACTCACTACCCGTCAACGTCACTAACTTATGTACTTAGACGGTTTATTCTCTCGTATAGAGCAGGAGAGAGGTATAAACATACGAAAAGGTAAATCTTTTCCTATTTGAAAACATGACAAGCAAGCTATGAATGAATGAACACGATTTATATAGATACGCCTACGCTGTGCCCACGCAAAATAACATAGTGAAAGGTACTTTGTAGTATAATAATGTAGTTTACAAATACGGAGGGTTTTTTTACTAACAAATCAATTTAGTTTCGGAATGATGTTTACCAAACTATAGGTATAATAATCTTTCTATTTGAGGTTTCATCAATTCTCCACAATACCATTTCTAAACCTTTCGCCTCTAGGGATTATAAAGGGTATATTTGTGTAGTCACGACGTATATCAAACGACCCGCGTGATTGGATCAATTTCTAAAACTGTGTACACACGAGTATATAAATATTTTGTAGTTTGACTTAATAGTTTATATGAAAATGTTGTTAAAAGGTTCAGTCGATCGCTCCATCGAGGCTTCGAAATTTATAACGAAATCAATTTTAATAGCTATGGCTAACAAAATATTCGTGAAAGCATACCATCACAGCAATAGATGACAAATTGTGGCGCGAAATTCCCTCTCTGCAAAAAAATCCTATTTGTCATTGTCAGACCGGTCACAAAAAATACTCATAAAATACCCATGAAGCCAATTTGAGTAAAAATATGTAAATAGATAAGAATCACAAAATTTTGCACCAACTTTACTCGAAATTATAATTTCGTAAATGTTGTTTAACTTAAAACACTTTTGTGTTTAATTAAGATGAAGCACTTTTAATTCAAAGTTAAAGTTGCACGAGTTCAATTTAGAAACTTGGTTCGGTGAAATTAAAAAAGTATATATACAAGTCCCGGGAGAATGTAGGCATTACAACTAATGTTAGTCGAAAGATAAGCTTGTAATTGGGTTATACAGGGTGCTGGTTCTATCCATAAAAATGTACAACTTTAGTCAAGGCCTTGAAGAAAATATTCATCAGCTGATCGTAATTATAGGAGGTCCAATTGTTTTTTTTTTCAGAATGTACCATTTCTTTCTTTGAGAAAGTTGTTCATTGCTTGGCAGAAGCATTTTTAAATGACCACGTTTTCGTAACACCCTGTATAAACTGTATAAACGTAAACCTATATAGTTGTATGAATATAGATGTGTTTGAACCTATAGACAGTTGAATAAATTTTTGATTACGGTCCCAGTTCATTGGTATTCTTGGGAGGCTGTCGATACGACCTTCAGCTCGGGTCTGCACTTAGCGGTAATTTACAGTTTAATTACTGGTCCTGGTTGAGGGAGCCGAGCCCACCCCAATTTATACGGTACTAGGCATCACATAGTTAACAAGTATGACTACAACCTTTCATTACGCAAAACCATAACCCTCATATTTAAGTCACCGTCAAAACTCATCCTATCTCTATCATTTCCATGTCTAAAGTTGAGACGGACTGATATTTAAGATCATCTTAAATCTAAGTCGCGTTTAAGTGATCGAGGGTTCAATTTCGAAGGCAATGTATTGACCTAGCGGTCTCTAAAGTTAGTCAAGGATTAAGTTACCCGGCTGAACTGGAAGCCGTATGAGACATAATTTGACGACCCGATAAACACAGCGGATGCTGGCTTTATACTCCTAGGATACTATACATAAGATATTAGTTCCGGGAAACCCATGTTTTGTGTATGAGTTTGCATTAGTAAATTTACCTTGCAAAAGCAATTTTAAAAGGCAGTCATGAGTCAACCTTATATTCTAAAACGTGATGACAGACGCATAAACTGACTCGGACTTTTCGTTTCTCTACAATATCTTGTAATTTATATACTACATTCATAAAAGCAAAACTAGAAGTAAAAAAATGTTATGATATCCACAAAAGAAGGTAAAAGCATACTATTCAAATAACTCGCCTACAACTGTCAAACATATACCTAACTTACAAAGTTTTGGGAATAATAAAACGATTCCGAACAAGTTTGCCTAAACTGCAATAACTTGAATATGGTTTAATGCATTCAGTTGGCGCCTACAGCCTTAAACGCCGTAAGGGGCGGACTCCACGAACACGGAGACGAAAAAACGAGAAGGGACGAAGTTTTATAAAAAAACTCTCACTGCTTCTATATCTGCGCCTATGGTCTGGGTAACCTGGTCTAAAGGTCAAGCCCAATAAGTTATTTATGCATGTTTCGCGCTGATTCCCATTAAATTTTATACTATAAGTTTTATAAAACTTATAGGAATTCGTTGTTCGGGACTGAATACACAAGTACTACCTAAAGGTACCCAAGGAAATCTTTACTATCATAAGTTTAAGATTTTACTTACAAAAACAAAATGTTTAAAAAAATATGTGTATGTCGGTAAAATATATAACCGTTATCTACGGGCCTAAGTACCCTGAAAATAAATAAAGCTTGTCCGCTCCGCTCCTCTCATCTCCGCTTCGGTGAAGACCGGCCCTTAACTGGCTGGAAAAAACAATCTTGTATTTTGTTTTATTTCTGTTTTCTTTGGACTTTCTGTGATTGTAAATCACTGTTCGTGTCGTCAATCACGGTGACGTTTAATTCAGATGTAACTGGATTGAAGAGGGTTGTGCTAAAGTATAGTACTGTGCCAGCAGGGGCCGTATCATGAAATGTTAGGTATTATTGTTTCTTCTGATATATATACAAAGATAGTAATGTCTGTATAGTGTCATTCCTGGCTTGATTCCTTTGATTGTGTATTTACTGGAAATAAAATAGTTCTAAAAAGTTATAAGGTGGCTTTTATACGTAAAATATGTCATTGTGTGTATATTGAAGATTGAGCTTTCATATTTTCTACTGTGTTTAAGAAAACAATTTGATCAATTTATTTATTTTCTAGACAACTTTTCCTAATATAAGCAATTAGCGGAATCAAAACATTACTTTTAATGCGGACAACTTCACATACATTGTTCTGAACCCAAAGTAAGTAGCTAAAGCACTTGTGTTATGGAATTCAGATACAACGAAGGTACCACAAACACCCAGACCCGAGACAATGTAGAAAAGTGATTTTCTGCATTGCCCCGTCCGGGGATCGAACCCGGGACCTCAGAGCTAGCGACACCTTGAAACCGGTGCGTACGCCACTCGACCACGGAGGTCGTCAACTTTTATAACGTCAACTTTTATACATTAACTATACCTAATTACATCCTATTAAGTACCTAAGTAATTCTAGTTGCAAAAGTCTCAACAAACCTACGTTATCTTTTCAAATCATAATTACATCTGTTTCAGTATGAATAACAAAGGTATGGAAAAATGTAACGTAATACAATGTAAAATTAAATTCTCATTAACCGTACTGTATTTAAAAACCAACCCTCTAATTGCAATTTCATAATTTGTGTGTAAACGATATTGGGGTCAGTATTTAATTAAGGTAACAAGAGGATATTTATTAAATAAACCTTAAATGCCTTTTCGACGTCCCTACTGTAATATATGGGATAAACACACACACACACATACACAATTATGTAGAGAACGTTACTTAAAGGTTTTATCTATGCAAAAGGGGTGAAGAGTACATTTGGTATAGAGTGAGTTCACAAAATTTTATCTAACAGTGAGATAAAATAAATTGATGTCCAATTTTTTATATCAATTATTCAAAAAAGATAACCAGACGGACGCTGCATCGATGTATTATAATGTTTAAGTGACGAAATTAATGAGATATTTATGCTCGTAATGCGTAGTAATTTTATAATCTGACTCCATACCAGATGTATTCTTCACCCTTTTTGGATGGATATAACTTTTCGGTAACGCCCTGTATAAGAATATTGTTTTGTTCTGCGATTTTTTTGCCTATATGGCATCTTATCAACATTCCTATGTGTAACATAGCTGCCAACGTTACTTAATTTCTTCGTAGAACAATTTATTTCCAGACTTTTGTTTATCTTTGTCCCCTCCTACTATCCAATACTCGATATAACACTATTCTGATTATAGACTGAAACAAGGAGTATCGACCTGATAGTACTAAAGGTGTATGATGCACCCACACTTTCCAAACAGAGTAATAAAAGTTATTGTTCGAATCCATATAATAGAAAATAGAAATAGCGAGACGGTAATAGAAATTTGCTCTCGCTTCAAATACTCTATTGGATTGTATTTTTAGTCTGCCCCCATTGGCGGTTTACAGCAAGGAATACACCGGGGGCAGTATTATGATGTTTTAAAAACATTCTTAGTGGCTCATCCCTTTTCTCCGTTTTTCTACACTTAGCTATGCTGAGTTACCGACCATTTTGTTATTGCATGTTAGACAGTGTTATTAATTTCTTTTTTGACGGGCCTGTTGGTCTAGTGGTTAGAGACCTTGGCTGCTATACCGGAGGTCGTGGGTTCGATTCCCACCCAGGAAAAAGTTTGTGTGATGAGCTCGATCATTTGTTCGGTGTCTGGGTGTTATTTATCTATAATATGTATGTATTTAGAAATATATAGGTATGTTTATCAGTTGTCTGGTTACCATAACACAAGCCCTGCTTAGCTTGGGATCAGACAACCGTGTGTGAGATGTCCCGGATTATTATTATTATTATAATATTATTGAAGTGAAAACTTCTTTAGCGTCTTTGTACACTTTTTTTGTAATGTGTAAAAAATTATAAACTCGCGTCAGGACACGTGACCTATCGAAAATTCGTAAGACGGATGTCATGTTTGTGGACGATAGGGCAATAAATAAATATTGTATTCTTCCACATAAATGATAGTACTTTTAAACTGATAATTAAAGCAATTCATGCAAAATTATTCGCTAACCATTCCAAAATATAAAAACAACCGTTTTTTTGGTATTTCATTGTGGGGCTTTGTGTAATAAATGTAACTTTAAATTCATTTTTTCTTACCCTTGATCAAACTATACTGCAAATAATATTTCATAATACACTTCCAGTAGGTAAAATAAAATGTAATACGCATGTAATTTGCCGCGTTTTGCCAAATTATCCCAAAACAATGGAAATAAGATTGTTATACCATCATCTCCTTGTGTGTGTTGTGTTCTCATTAAGGATGTAATTTTACAATAATTATAATAACAACGGTCTCGTTAAAACCGAATTACAGTTTGAACATGTTCTTAATTAGCATATTATACTTGAATATTGTGTTAATTTTATACTTCTTATCTAATCAAATACTTAGTTTTTTATTCTTCTCTTTTATTAATTGTAGTGGTTAATGGAGTTAACTAAAATGGCAGGCAATCTGAACATACATATTAATGTTATAATAAAACCGGGATTCATCCTAACTTTAACATAAACCATATTTCTTTTTATATTCTATTCCTTTTTGCACTTAAAGTATTGAATGTTATTTGAAAGCACAACAAGCAAACACGGAAAAAGCATAATGTTTTCGCCGCAAAAAGTGGATAGTAAAAGGTAATCCCTGAAACAGGATAATGGTACGTTCGGTTGACCGAAATCCCGTTTTAACGTTTATATCTATTTTTACGTCTGTTGAAAATTGCTAATGTTTTGCGTATTTTATATAGCAGTTGCTTTTTGTAAATGTTAATCTGAAAACATTTTCGTTCCATTTGTGTTCCGTTGAAAAATGGAGACTAACAGCTTTTTTATTCAGAGCCACGGGCTACGGAAAAGTTAACTTTGGGGCACGTGTTAATTAGTGATGTCCTAAGGCAATTAAACGAATCTATCTTTATTTCAATCCAATTTTATTCTTGACCTAAAAATAAATGGAACAGACATGCCTCATTTATTTTTAAGTAATATATATAATTAAATACGGAATACAGAACAAAAATATTTGTTTAAGTATTCTTCATTTCTATTCAGCCACATTTTTCAGTAATTACATGAACACATTTTTGAAAAATAGCATTTTATATAGGCTTACTAGGCACTAGCGAATTGTAAATCAGTTTTTTTTCTACTAACAAAGAAATACTGAATTCTGGTAGATTAACGATTATTCAATCCATTCCGAATCATTACCATCATCATTTTCTTTTTCGCATGAGTGAGCGACGGTTCTTATTCCATATTATAGTTTTTACAAATAAAGGAAAATGGGCAAAAGCATTGACTTAGCGAAAGTGAGACAATGAAGGATGACTAATCGATGGTAATCTGTTAATGTTACGCACTTTTTTTGTTCATAATAGTAGGGTAATAGAACCTTTGTATGTTAGTATTCTAGGTACCTAGATTATATGATTAGTTTATATTCAGGAGCGTCTATCAGATATGTACGCTTTTTTGCTGAGATTCATGAATCTCAAATCAGACATCGCTTTTCATAATCAGTGTGCGTGTAAATAGTGCTTGGTGTTTTTTCCTCCAGTTATATTATTATCCCACTACATACCTATTGCTACAGTAACTGTTTACATATAGTTCCCTCCATATAGGTTTATTTGAAAGCCCTTCTGTTCCCACACCCCCCAATTCCGTACGTCGAACTTCGAGCAAACTTGTAGAACTAGTTAAATGAGGAAGCCGTATCAAGCGTGCATCGGGTGACATTGAAAAATCGTCGCCAATAAGTCTCGTTTCGCATTCGGCGCGATCGTCCGTCAATGTCGGCCGTTCGGCTGTCGGCCGGCGCCAATAAATGTCGCGGGCGACGGACCGCGCGCCGCCCGCACTATTGCCACATTAACCACTCCACGGGAATTATCTGGGACACGCTTCTTTAAATGTTGCCTGGTGAATAAGGGAAGTTGTGTTTGAAAGACAATTAGTCTTATAGATGTAAGCGAAATAATATTATGTGAGAAATGGGTGCCTATATTATAAGGCGTACAACAATTACTTAAGAATGACTATGACGTTCTTTTAACCATATAATATACAATAAACATATGTGATAATACTTTGCAATACTTTATTTATCCCTTATTGTAAGCACTAACCAATAAAAAACTTCTAATAAATAAATTCAACCTTTTACATCCTATGCTTGGATATACGGTATAACCGCAGAACAATGAACAATCCCATATATATTTTAGTACAATCCGCAAATAATTTCTAAAAGCCAAACTACCAATCGAACTTCTAAGATCCAACGAAGAGATTCCATTGCCATTACATACAGCTAAGGTAGGGGCACAAGATTTAAATCTTATTCTGATAATTAACATCGATAAGTACGAACTTAGTGCTTTCAAACAATTCAGTTTTAATAGTATTAGGTATTCAACAGCAAACTTGTTTAGTCTTAACATCCAAACGTCACATAACTTTGTGTGGAGAATTATGAGCTTCTAGATTATAGAGTTTGATATGACATTTTGACGACTTTGCCCTTAAAATTTCTTGCAGAGTTTTGCTATAAAGATTTACTTTAAAATTAATTAAAATGACATTGAGTAAAGAAAAGATTGATGTGACAAAGATAATTAATTGGTTAGTAAATATAATTATTTTCAATGAAATAGTTAGGTAGTTATTACGTACTTATATACTACTACGAATAGGTTTAAGCGTTTATGAAATACAAGAATTATTTGTTGAACAAAATGTACCTAAAGATTAACATAGCAATACCTGGAATTGGCAGCAATTGTTTTGGTACAACGAAATTGTTGTTACAAGCGAACACGTCCATTCGGAACATTGATCTCAAACATACCGCCCCAGGGAGTATATTACATGAAACACATTGAACACAGGTATCCCCATCACACGTGACTACATATACTACATGCATACAAATGAATGTTCTGAAAAAGGACGCCCATTCAGGCAGGTTCATTTTTAAAAAGTTCGCGCTCAACTGTTTCGTATTAATCTCGGCGTTGAACAGAGTCCTCAGTTAAGAGACAATGATGCCACAACGCTCAGCTCAGCGAGCAAAGGAATGGCCGACGTTAGCATACATAATGTCCTCGGACAAAGCAAGATTTATTTGAGGTGCCTCGCCGCCGGATCTACGGCACTACACGTAGCTCGGGAACCAAGACGGCTATACGTGCATTTGTTGCAGCTCAGTTTACATAATGTTGCCAGATAAACGTTAACATAGCTCTTGTTTACTACCTGACTTGAATTTCAAACAATACTATAAACTTGCATACACTAACGGAACGCTGACTAAGTTATTAACAAAGAAGCGAACACAAATCCTTCGCTGAAATTGCTCCATCTGTCCGCTTTCCTAATCCTCAGAACATCCTTTTGGGAACGTGGTTTGGTCCGTACACTGTATAGTTTACGTCTCCCCTGATACCTGCGATGTACCTGTTTGGATATCATTTAACAATGTAACGTTTTGTGGTTGTTACACTAACTTCTGTAAGGAACGAGCTCGGTGGAACATCACATATCGTCGAGCTTCGCTAGGCACGTGTTTATGCGCACATGAAAATCGAAACCTCGTGTAGTGACCGTGTGGTCAGTGTACAAAGCTTGGGTTTTCGTGTGCGCTAACTGTGAGGTAGCCTTGCATCGGTTGTACGGACGTCAATGCAAACAGCTACAAAGCGCCAACTTAAACATGGCCGCCGAGCGTGATGTGGGGACTAGAGAGGATTTATAATTTAATACTATAGATAGGATGCCCGGCCTTTGTGTCAGTGGAACTACGAAGACTTAAAAGTTATTACCCAGTTAAAAGTTGGTAAACAACAATTTCATGCAAAATAATGACAAAGTATTATTAACTCGGGTTAGAATGTTTATTTTTCTTGTTAATAACATTTTTAATGTTTAACTGGAAATTGAGTTTCTGTCCAATTTGGGGCAAAAAGAAATTTGTAAATAAACTCATAGCTGGAGGGCGGGGAAACATCAAATTTATTTTTTGTTATTTTCTAAACATCAGCCCGTTTTCCAACATTTTCCAACTCGAGTTGTTAAGGAAGTCGTCGCAGTCTCAACTTTTTGATTTATAGACTGTTCCCACGTCTCACACACTCGCTAACGTCCACCATTTGCCCAGAATGGTGAGATAATGCCAGACTTTACAACTTTGATCGCTACCGATGTACTTACTCAATGATCTTTGAATTTGTTATGACGAATTAGTGTTAGTTCGTATTTTTCTATCGGTATTATATCTTGAATCACATCATGCTATCCACTTCAAAGAGAATAATAAGGTCCAATTTATTTGACTAGATATAGACTACATTTATTCCAGTTGATGTTATATCCAGTAAATACAGGGAGGAACAAATAATAAACTACTTATACGACCAATTTCTGGAAGCCGGTAAGTTTATACCGCTATTACTTTGGGATAATCTAAACAAATGCGAAGTATATTCCATTGGAAGACGTTCAATCAGACTTTAAGGCGTTGTAACCTGATCTGGTGTCGTAACTTTATATTTGCTAGGGAAATTCACTGAGTTCTCAAATTATGCATGCAAAAGGAGATCGTAAGGTCCAGAGAGGTTCTTTACATCGTATTGCAACGGATTCACTAACATTGATAGGAGAAAAACCGTCACAGCCCAAAATACTCTATAAATAATAATATTAATATTAAAAACTTGATTGAATTAAGTTATTATAATTTGAAGTACACATTGACAGTCAACTCGACATAGAATAATAAAATTGATGCAGTTGAGAGTTGAGCAGTCGGAGCTTTTCAATTGTTAATTAATAATGCCTAGGACATAAGTACCACTTACAAATTATATTGCAAAACATCACTACATCACTATCACTATCATCATCACTACATAGTATAAAATAAAGTCGCTTCCCGCTGTCTGTCCCTATGTATGCTTAAATCTTTAAAACTACGCAACGGATTTTGATGCAGTTTTTTTTAATAGATAGAGTTATTCACGAGGAAGGTTTATATGTATAATACATGCATAATATAGTAGAGGAACACGGATAATCTTAGAGATTTTAGTAAATGAACAATTTTTTTGCGCTTACATTGCAAACGCTGGCTGAACCCTACGAGATAGATCAAAATAATGTACTACAGTATTGTGCAACTTAAAAAGATCTACAAAAAAGTCCGCGATGGCATATGTCTATCTCTTGAGGATAACCCACAATAACCATTTTTTATCGTTTATTTATTACGTATTTACGAAAAAGCGATTTTAAGCTATACAGTATTAATCCTTATCCTATTAAGTACCTTTAATAAATTGTGCATGTAATATAGATCAATATTGCCCTTTACAGTATGTAATTTAAATGAATATTTTCGAAGATATTACAAATTTAAAATGCAGGGACATCGCGGTTACGGCGGTAACGGCCGGGGGGCCGGGGGGCGCGTGCCTATACCAAGTAGTGCGTCGAAGGCTGTGCTTCGCACTACAGAACTTTATGATTGTGTAGATATGTCGCAGACAAATAGTATAATTTGGCATTTTACATACGGCATCGTCAGTTTAAAAACGTTTGCGGTTATGTAATATGCCCAAGGCAAAATGTAGATTGCCGTGTCACTTTATAATATGCCTCAACATTTCATCGAAAATTTAAACACCATATACATAATGCAGAGGCAAATTGAAGTATTTAGTTTTTGAGGTTATCCAGCCCGTCAAAAATGCTAAGGTATCCATAGACCCTGGGTCGTGGAGGACTCCTGCAGAGTATTTTTGGTCAAAAAACCATGTATTTGATCGAATATTCATAGGCTCAGAAATCAATTGCTTGATTAGGTTCGACTTTGTGACAGAGATCAATAGGTTAGGTTAGATATTGTGACCTTGCAACAGAGCGAGCGAAGCGAGCGACGACGTATGTAATTCAAAGTTTTTCTCGAGATTTTAATGAGCATAGTCACCCTAAAATAACACTAACGTCGCATTATAACGATTGAATGATTTGACATTTTGCCTTCGGCATATTACATAACCGCAAACGTTTTTAAACTGACGACGCCGTATGTAAAATGCCATGTTATACTAATTGTCTGCGACAGATATATAGTGTAGGTATCAGTGTTGCACCCGAGCAAAGCCGGGGCGGGCCGCTAGTAATACAATAAGTTTAAAACTTATTATGCATAGTGATCCTTCTTGAATGCTAAAAATATATACTAAATATGTGATTGTTTTTTGTTTTGAAAATACTGGTACACAAAAAACAGACAATAGGTATGCATGGAAAAAAAAATACGTGTTCCTTATTCTTTTTTTGTAAATCCAAATATAAATGTTCCACGCGTTTCCAATTTTCCTAATTTAAAAGTTTTTGTTTCTTTTGATCAGATTGGAATTGAAACTTTCTAAAGGTTTTTTATATGTAACAAAATAACGATAAATTGATGGCTCAACTTTTAGGAAAGAAGCATACTAAGTTAGAATTTTATGTAAATCATTTTTAATGTTGAAGAAATTGAATATTTATGTACTGTAAAACAGGTTTTACAAGTTTTTTTACGTTGTATACGTACCTACTTATCTACTTTTAAGTAGCTATAATAAATTTTAATACTGTAGTTTATTTGGAAATGAATAAATTTGAGATAGTTTTAATAAAACTGCGCGCTCTAAATTGTCACAAATTTTACGACGACTTTTACTGTTCACGCTAGTGCGTACACAGTTCATACTCTGTTAGGCGCACTCTATCATTTACTCTATATTCTAAGGTCGGTTCCTAGGTACCTATATAGTAATCATGTGGCACATTCCTGGTCGGGAAGGACATTCCGATAATAGCGTTGGTGGCCCGCAGAATGCTAGCCCCTTGTTGGTTACCAATCACTTACTAAATACCAACGTTTGCGCCAACTGAATTAGGAGATAATACGCCTACAGACTACCAGTACCAATTACAATGTGTTATTATAGCAATCGGTACTAGAGCTTGTTCCAATTAGACAATTACCATTTGGGTGTAATTTATGCTTGTATTAATTAGGAAATATTTTTTTAACAACTTATTTGTTTTCTAAAGGATAAAACAAACTGAAATATAACTGAAACAATTTACACAATTTTATAGAACATTAATCCGCTGCAGACATTTTGATTTTATTCGTGTTGAAAACGGCTTAAAACATGAAGAAAAATGATTAACAACATGCCAGAAAAGGCCAGACCAAGAAAGTTATCGGTCCTTTTTAATTCTTCATTAAATATTAACCGTCATTGGTTCTTTACAAATCGAACAATAACAATTTCAAATTTAGAACATCAAAGGCCTTTTTACTTTTAATAAAAAGGGCTATTTAATCGAAACGGTTTGCTGAGGCTTGCATCATAAGGACCTTTTCCTTGATCATTCGAATTGACCGTACCTATATCAATACAATAAATATCTTGACATTGTAAACAAATTCTGTTCTAGATATCTTTACGATCAAAGGGTCGGGACAAATATGCACAAGGTCCTTAATAATAGTCCTTTCATTTCTGAAATACCACTAGTCTTTTAGTGTGTACAAATATCGATATCATCAAACATATAAAAGGTATAAGAAAGTCGCTTTCCACGTCCGTCGGGTTTACCGATAACTTCTCACTCTCCTAAATCACCAGATTTTGACAAGGTTTTAACAGACGGAAAGAGGTTTAAATAAGGAAGGTTTACGTATGAATAAAATTTGTCAATATTCCATATCAAATTGATGAACAAGGTATAAAGTAAGTAAGTAAAATGGCGATCGTTTAAAACAGGTAGGTCGCTATGTAATCGAATGGTATGATAAAATGTTGCCTGGTGGTTTGACAAAATTGACTTAAAAAGTCAACTGTGGTAAAAACAGTTGACATGCATCAAACCTCCACTCTCACGACCCAAACGTTAGCTTGAAGTGTGATCACGACGCGATGTGATATTACTATTGGGCAATTTGTGTAAAATATAAGGGTTGGCCGCAAACTTCAGTCGTAGTTAGACCACTTACAGTAGAAACCGCGGAAGAATTGTGCCAGCGATCACGGGTTCGACCGCTAAGGACGTTTATGACTTGACTTAAACATGATTAATGTAGCGAGGGTCTGATAATGATCTGATTAGTTCCGGGCTAACAAATACGCGGTATACGTATTAAGTTATAAACCCTTATTCGAATGTGTACAGGAACAGATAAGCACACGTTTTCCGGGTCATTATTTTATGAAGTAAACGTTTATTATCGTTAATGTTAACGCACTCGTTAAAGTCACGTTAAATCCCCGCGATACTTTATAGTCAATTTAAGAGGCCAAAGAGGTTAAAGTCTCAAAGCTATTGTACAACAAAAGAGTTAGCAGTACATCACTTGCCCCGTTATTAACGCGAAAATAACTTCCCCTTTAAATTATAAGTAATGTACCTTTTTAACGCCGTGAAGTTAGTTTAATAGGCGCCTATTTTTCATAAAAATTACACCTGGAAACACATTATACACAACTTGAGCGTTGGAGTTTCACCTTTGAATGTTACCTACCATAGTATGTCATACTTTCTCTGAGTTACGCCGGTGAAGCTCAGAAAAAAGCAATTTCACTCTGGAATAGTTGTATCAAAAGGTTGACAGTAAGGAATAAAGTTTTGTACATAAAAACCCAAGTGTTGGGAGAGTCATATTTATTCTGTGCGATAGGACCCCAGCTGTCGTTTAATTTACACCAAATATGGGACGCGATACAAAACTTACATTGTTTAGTTTTATCGTTCTCTTTTTCACTGAAATATCTTGGAAAAATGTTGAAGTTTTCACAAATATTGTCTTAGCGATGTGTCTTTGAAACATACTTTGGTTGACCAATAAAATACCAAAATTATTACGTACAATAAATTACAATATGAATAAGTTTATATAATACGAAAAGAAAATACTAAAAATGAATCGGAATAAAAAGCTATTTTACTCAAACAAACAAATAAATCATAAATATAACCTCGCGGCTAATTATTTGCAGGATCTAGGCGCCCATTTGATAGCTTATGGGTCATTTACCCTGTTACAAAGCACAGAAGAGAGAAAAACAAAATTTGAGGAAGAAATGGTTTTTTCCACTGTTTTGTTGCTAACGTGACTTTCGTGATTATTATTTTTTGTATTCTGATCTTTATTATGATTATTCACTATTTTGCTAAATTAAAGAAGTAACTTATACCCTGAATTCTACTTTTATTTTAAGCTAATTTAACTTATACAAAATGGTCTGCTATTTCTATATAAGTCTCTTTTTAGAAGCGATGAATAATTAATAATAATGATTTTATGACTAGGCCAAGCAATCAGGAAGAGTTAACATAAGTTAAATGTCAACATTAAACTTCAAACGAAAGGCAGTTAATTGATAAATTAAGGTTTCATTTAGAAATTGTATTTAGCTTTAGAGTTATTATTAATTTCACTTTAGTCGGCCTACAGGGAGTTATAACCAATTTATAGCTAAATGCCTGCTTTTATGTTTGTTGTATTGAATAAAACTGATTTTAGTAACCTTTAATTATACCTAATACGATAGAAAAGCTTTTACAAAAAAAAAACACTTTTTGATAGTGTGTTCCCTAGTAAATGGGTTATGGAGGTCAGATAGGCAGGCTGTCACTCCATGTAAAATACGGTATTCAGCTGAATCCGGTAAGACTGGTAGCCGACCCCAACATAGTTGGAAAAAGCATCGGGAGACGACGACTCACAAAAGACTTACAGTTTCAAGTTTTACAACAAGATATACTATAGCATACGAAGACTAACTTAAATCGACGGCTATATACAAAAGTCTATCAAAACAGTTATTCCAAAAGTGTTTGTAATCAAAGAAAGTAAACTTACAAACTAAAGTTAAGAAAGACTAATGTACCGTACGTCATTTCTATTGAGATAGGACGCAGTTGGCGGACGTCCAGCCGTCTATTATTGAGTTGTGGAAGTTTATGAGAGATAAGTAAACAAACGGAATAGATTAAGTATAATATGGCCGGAAGTTTGACTACATTGAGAAGCTTCAATTGTTGCGCGAAGAGTAACCAACGCGTACATGCCCCGACATGAAAAGGAACGGACTAGAAGAAAAAAATGCTTATTTTACAATACCATCACGCCTGTATTCCCCGAAGGGTAAGGCAGAGGTGTACCAATGTACAGCCACAGTTCACCGCTATTAGATCACATTTAATAGGAGGCGAGCCTATTGCCACTAACCGAGCACAAATCCAAACTCCGACCTGCTACTGAAAATTTCATAGAAAAACCCAATAATACCTTGGTCGACTTGAGCATCGAACCCGAGTCCTCTAGCGTAGCAGTCGCGCTTAGAACCACTAGACCAACGAGGCAGCTATAAAAGCTTATTTTAATCTTATTAATCCTTATTTATAGCAGCTAATGCTAACTTATTTAGGTAGGTTCCATTCTTATGAACCTGAAAAGGTTTGACGCCATGTTGACAAGAGTTATTGTATCGTACGCGCCCACCGACCCGGCTCTTAAATTATAAAGCAAAATGGAAAAACCCATTATCCAGTGACGTTCAGGGATCACCACTTCATTTTGATTAAAAGTGCCCGACCAAGACGCATTTACAGATTTGTTACTTAAAACCCCGTCGTAATGAAGATTAGATGCTTACTTTTAGAACATTGTTTTTTTTTTCAGAAAGGTCGTATTTACTATCATTTTGTAAATTAAAAAGATTTTGTTTAGCCAACAGTTGAAATATTTACGCCGTCAATTTTAATTCGCGCGAAGTTCAACCCATTTACGTGAATTCTAATTATGTTTATTCACAGAATCCCAGTCGTGCCGTTTCTTTCACACGCACGCAACAGGGCATAAGGCTGTTGCATGAACAGTAAAAATAAACAATAAATAACCCGTGAGGAGGGGTCGGTGTCTCAATATGTCCCCGGTGGCCACTCACATTGCGCTGCGTATTTTATTTTAGCTGTTCACACATAATTTACAGCCAGAGCCTCTATTTTGCAATTACATTTTTACGATAAAATATGATATAGCACCGCGGGTTTGTACCTACTTTGTTTGATTTAGGGCCTAAGAATTTTGTTTTATTATGATGTAATACTAACCTTTTGCCGACATTTCAGCTCTTAAAATACGGGTCACTTACCTGAAATAAAAAAAATGAATGAGAACGATGGACAAAGAAAACTAAGACATACTAAATTTGAAAATAGTGTTATTTAAATAAATAAGTATTGGATATCTAAATTAAGTTTTTAGTTGAAATAATTATAGAAGAAAAACATAAATTCCTACCTAAATATACATAAAATGAAGTAAGAGTAACGTAGATTATGAATAATGAATGAGGTCAAAGGCAAGGAACTTATATACTAACTGGAATGAGTACGAACAAAATACTAAAAAAAAAAAAAACCCTATCTCAAAAGCTTAGAGTTTGAATTTGTATAATGGATTCAATAGAAAAAAAATACTCCGAGCGAGAAACCGACATTGGTGGATGGTGTCTCTGTCTT
Source organism: Autographa gamma (assembly GCA_905146925.1). Classification (NCBI taxonomy): domain Eukaryota; kingdom Metazoa; phylum Arthropoda; class Insecta; order Lepidoptera; family Noctuidae; genus Autographa; species Autographa gamma. The sequence goes on from LR989850.1 coordinate 5,401,802, forward strand.
CCCTTGTCACCGATGTAAACAATATGGCCGATACACTTTCGCGTTGAAGTCATATTTTTGCGTTTTCAAGTTCTTTTTAATGTATTTAGGTGAATTCACCAGCTTTCATAATGGTAAAATTGTGTTGTGTGAAGGGGTGTAGTAGTGAGGGGTATGCTGGATGTGGAATTTCGTTCTTCAGGTAAGTTTTATAACTTTGTTTGTTTATTACGACTAGGGTTACCAATGTTTCAGATTGATAAACGGGAATTATCCAAATAAATTATTAAAACAGCTCAGTTCGAAGTTTCGAACATCGTTGTCCTACATAGTAATCAAAAGTATATTTTCATTTTATAAATTAGAAACATCGGACTAGTTTGCTTTCTATAAATATTGTTTTGTCTCCAAACAGATTCCCTAATAAAGAAAATCTGCAGCAACGGTGGCTTGAAGTTGTTCCTTTAAAGAAGAAATATTCAAGCTATAGCGTAGTTTGCAGCCGTCATTTCCTGTCAGAGGACATAATCATTCATACAAGAAAATCAATACTCAAACATGATGCCATTCCGTCTATTTTCCCTATTGTAAGAGTTTTAGTTTATTTCAAGTTATACCTAATTTAATAACATTTAAAAATCGTTCGTTCCTTGTCATTACATTTATCGCCTAAATTCAAAATGTACTTACATAATTAAATGCATTTCTTTAAGTACACATGGTCATACAATATATTATAACAGAAATCTTCAAGCGTCAAATTGCTTATATGTATTATGTATTGGTTATATAATTATTTATTAATGTAATGTGTCTTCATTTTCAGGAGATTTCAACAAATAAACAAATTAATGTTTTAAGTAACATCACTTTAAGATCAGCTCGAGAAAAGGTTGAAGCCGGCTTTGATAAGGTAAAATTTAAATCTTTTATCTGTTGATGATATAGTACCAACCTTAGTATTAATCTTGATTTATTATTTCTTCAAGAATCACATTTCTTAATAGCAATAGTTATTATTGTAACATTCACAATGCTGTTCAATTATGTATTTTCTGACTGTTTTATTATTTTTCAATTGCAGATACAAGAAAAACAAATAGAATTGATTTCGGCTCTTCCTGAAATGAAAGAAAATTTAGAACCAACTCCGGGCACATCCATGGAACCTCCATTGAAGAAAGCTCGACAGGAGGATGCCATTAAAAACCTCGTTGTAGAGAAGGACAAGTTAAAATATAAAGTAAAATTATTGTCACAGCGCCTGAGAAGACGGGATATGAAAATTAATAATCTTAAGTGTGCTTTAAATTTGATAAAGAAGAAGTGTACAAACTTTGAAGAAGTAGAAAGTGTATTAGTTAATAATTTTAGTAACATACATACGCATATGAATACAAGAAAATCAGATAAAACTGTACGGTATAGTGATGAGCTCAAATCTTTTGCGTTAACTTTATACTTTTATTCACCAAAAGCTTATATTTTCTTAAGAAATCACATCAGTTTACCTCATCCGTCAACATTAAGACTACTTCTGTCAACACATAATTGTAATACTGGTTTTATGAAAGAAGTTTTTGAATTTTTAAAGAGATCTGTGGAGAAAAATGATTATTTAAAAAATGTTAGCATAGTTTTTGATGCTATGTCTATTCGGTCAGAACTGACATATGATAAAAAAATGGATAAATTTTGGGGTTATGTGGACTATGGTGGAATTGTAAATAATGACTCAGAAATACTCGCTACTGAAGTACTTGTTATTATGATTGTTTCATACACAAGGAAATTCAAATGTCCCATTGGGTATTTTTTTATTAATAAAATATCGGCCAATATACAAGCACAGCTGATATTAACAACCTTAAGGCTATTGGCTGATGCTAATATTACTGTTAGATCATTAACATGTGATGGTACTATTACTAACATTAAAACATACGAGCTCCTGGGTTGTAATTTTAACGTCGATGACTTAAAAACTAATTTTAAACATCCCACAAAAGACTGTAAGGTGCACTGTCTATTGGATCCACCACACATGATTAAGCTAGCACGGAATGTTTTTGCTGAATGTAAACTGTCTTCTGACAAAGGAAACATTGATTTTAATTATGTCAGAAATTTACATACATTACAAGAACAGGAAGGGATTAAATTAAAAAATAAGATTTCCGCTGTTCATATAAATTTTTATGGAAAAAAAATGAATGTTAAATTGGCGGCACAAGTACTAAGCAGTTCTGTGGCTGATGCTATTGAATTTCTGGCTAAAAGTGGTCATAAAAATTTTGTTGGGAGCGAGGCCACCATCGAATTCATTAGGTATATCGATAGGATCTTCGATATATTTAATGCCAAAAATCCTTTTGGCGTGGGTTATAAGGCACCTTTACGCCTTACAAATAAAAACTTTTGGATGAACGTTATCTCCGAAACCAAAAATTACTTGGCCAATTTAATAATTGATGAAGAAAATATATTGTCGCACAGACGTAAAACGCCTGCTCTCGGCTTAATAATAGATTGTGTAAGTTTTAAAAATTTAATTGACGAATTATTATCTGACGACGGGATCAATATGAAGTACTTCCTACCCTACAAATGTTCGCAAGACCACGTGGAAATATTTTTTTCATGTGTTAGAGCGAGAGGTGGTTTTAACGATAACCCGAGCGCGCTACAGTTTCGTTATATAATGAGAAAACTATTATTTAGAAATAGCGTGCAGCCTACTGTAAGTGCGAATATAATCGCCGATGAGGGTAGCATACAAACTACACCCGTATTAGAATTTAAGTATCCGAAAAGATCAAATAGTTCGCAAGCAAACCTTGAAGTTGATGAAAACATTGACCAATTAATGGACCAAATAAGCAGAACATCAATTTCTGATTTTAAAGATAATATTTTATATTATATTGCAGGGTATATAACAAACAAATTATCAAAAAAAAATTCATGTGCGTATTGCATTGCTGCTTTATTTAAATTAAAGGAGCAATGCGACCATAACTATGCAGTAGATATTTGTAAGTTTTCCTCTTTCACAACCTTTATAGACAGAGGAAAACTTAAATATGTCACCAAGTTCGCTTTCAATATTGTGAAATATTGCGAAAAAGTATTTCTAACAATGTGCCACACAAATGGGTTAAAAAACTTAAATAAAAATAGATTAATGTTGCTGGTAGTACAACATTTTTATATGTCAGGAAATATGCATTTTGACCCACCTCACCCAATCGAATCTTTTAACTGCGAAGATTCACACGAGATCGTGATATTGAAAAGCATTGCATCTTCTTACCTAAACTTAAGATTATTTAGTCATACAAAAACCCATAATTTAAAAATAGTTGGGCAACGCTCAACCTTACGCCAACGTTTACATAAAACGATACTTTTTAATAATGTGTAATAAATGTATTAATTAAAATTATGTGTTGTTTTATTATAGACAAACTCATGCTTGGTCTATGTGAATTGCATCCCTGTACCTATGCTTTGAAAACTCTTAAAAATATGAAGGATGTAACTTTACATAAGTATCTTGAAGAGCTTTAATGAATACGAGTGCCACGTACTTCACATCACATAAAAATCTGTACCTAATGGGTAAAGACCAAATACAGGTTTTTTTTTTAATGGGCACGCTTGTATCTAGTATGTGAAGATAAGTATCAGCATACATAAGTTGCAAAATGGATAGTTTGCAACTGGACGGTACAGACATACATTTAAGTTAAAGGTAACTAGCGGACGTCACGCAGTTTCACCCACGTAGTTCCCGTTCCCGTGGGAGTACGGGAATAAAATATAGCCTATGTTACTCGCTGATAATGTAGCTATCCATTGCTGAAAGAATTTTTCAAATCGGTCCAGTAGTTTTTACGTTTATTCGTTACATACAAAAATACAAATCTTTCCTCTATAAAATATTAGTATAGATATAGATAAGTTAACATAAAAAGTTTTAACATAAATGCTATTAAGTTGCAGGTCATCATCATTAAATAATAAAATATCAGTAGTCCGTAACTGTCTCAAGAGTTGTATGATTATTGGACACCCTATTAGAAAGAGACAACGTCCACTCTCGAAGCTTTCTCGCTCGGAGTGTTTTTGGATTGCCCGTCCTCATTCCAGTTAGTATATAAGTTCCTTGGTCAAAGGTCAAGAGTGACGACCTAAAACGTATTAAATATAATTTCAATGAATGAAAAGAAATCAGTTCGCCGGATTCCAAAGGACATCCGTTGTCTGCATCTTTTGTGAAAAAGTATAAAAGCTGTTAAATTTAATAAATATTTCACAAGATTTATTATAACCCAAAAAAGAACTGTCATCGGCAATTTCAAAAGCCTTTATTTGAAGATCGGATGCAATTAAAAAGTTAAAGCAGACTTAAATGAATGAAAGGATCCTATCAATGAATAAAACCTTTGCTTGAATGCTCGAAAGTCCAACGTAAAGAAAAATTCAGGCGGATATCACGAAATAATTAAACAATAAAATTGGAACAGATTTGGAATACGGCGGGTTGCATACTGGGGTATAAATGAAACATTTATCACTGTCGGGCTTTAAACCGAGTGCCGACCCGCCCGCATCACCGGCTTGGAACAATAACCCTCATCTGTATACAGATGCAAACGCATTTCAAATGAAAGGAAAACTGTCTTTTGCTCAGTAAGCCCTGTTTCATACGTCATTGGGCATTGAGAGACAGCTTATCCTTGATTTCTTTTCACTTTTGACAAACAAACAAGCCCCTAAAGCCCTAACACTCGGTGACAACAATCACTTGATAATTCAACTCGGGTTTATGGAATCCAATTTCCTCGGAATCCAATTATTTTGATTATTACTAGGCTGGAATAAAAATATAGTCTTGATAGCGTGGGATCGTATACTTTTTTTAATTGAGTCTGGAAGTTCGTCGTTCGAAAATAAGCGTAGACTGCGATCGTTAAGTAAGTTTTGTTATGCTTCAGAAATATTCTACGTGCGAACACCTCGGTCCCTTTATGAGCTTACGTTACCACGTCACGTAACGCCGAAGATTCTCGTGAGGAGAAAAAATCTATGAGCTTAATTTTCATCACATTGGTTATTAGTACTTATTGTAGGTCTTTCATCGTGATGTTTTCTAAGCTAGATTTATATTTATAGACATGTTTTCGTGAATTTGGAAGTAATAGAAGTAAAAAGGCAGTTGCCCTGTATAAAAATAAATATCGATAAGAAATGAGAAAACTATTTGTTTATTTCACGCAAGCAATCGAAATGCCTAATCGTACCAAATACCACAATTTGAACATTAGTAACAAATATTAAATTATAATCACGTGGAGTGTTGCTAATTAGAAAATCTGCGATATAATTATTATACAAAAAATTGTTGAACATCACTGAACGAATTAAAATTTTCATCTCAATGTTCTGAAAGCTAAGCGTTTGTTATTAAAGTATAATTTCGTAACCACCTGCTATGTTATACACAAGCTAATAAAAAATCATTTTGTTTAATGTCGTTTGTATTAAAGTATTATAAAGGTTTAAGTTGACGCATTTTATTTTAACATATTTGAATGGAATAAAAATGTGTACAGGTATATTATTAAAAAAAGGACTTATTTTCTCAACTATACAACAAGTATAGATAATAATTATAAACAGATAAGAATAAGAACTAAGCGGAACATGTGTGTAAGGATCGTAGCAAGTGGAGGGAAGTGGTCTACCTAGGGGTAGGCAGAGACCACTTCCCTCAAGCGAGAAAGAGACGTGAGTACAATAATTTGTATTTATGTACAAGAATACAAATTATTAATTAACTCGTTGTGTGTAGATTCAATTAAAAAGGTACACATTGTGCCTACTCAAACCATAAAAATTCCGTCCAAAACACTTACTTTGAGTACACAATATGGACTCAAAAAGTTAAAAAACGTTTCTGTATTAAATACTGTTACAATACTCGGCAACAAAGCTCAGAAAACAGTTGTTAAAATATTGAAATGTATTCATAGTGAAGCGCGATGGTAAGTAATCAGGGTATTTGAAATAAAATCCACGGAAACCTTTCGAAAAAAAACTTCCTCTTTGTCCCAAGAGTACGGGGAAACGTAAGCAGGTTAAAATAAACTTTTTCTGGCTCGTAATTTAACATTGTCCCGTTTTTTTTCGATAAAAATGTATGTTTCTCCGCGGGAATTAATGTTACATTTATCTAGTGTTTGTTTAAATTGTATGTGACAATTTGATACTAAAAAGAAATCCCAAAAGAATTTTGAAAAAGTTATGAACTGCCTAAATTTATCTTTTAGGTATAAACCTAAAAGCTTAAATATGCCTACATAGGGTTCTGAATTGTAAGCAGCTATTAAGTTACAATTAAGCTATTATCATTTACCGTAATCATTATTAAGGATAAACGAACTGAAAATGACAGCCTACCTTACGAGGTACAGATTACCCCAACTTATAACCTCTTGATTGCTCAATCATTCCCGATCCTTCATAAACATACTCGAGGAAACAATACATTGAAGACTCGGTTCTGATTAAACACCGAATACATCAAAGACGAGATAACTAAAGCCGTAATGAACAGCAGGCCAATAGATACGGTATTGATTCTAATTTATTATGCAGACGGACATCTAATCCTGAGCGACCCGATAACGTAGCTATCGTTTATACTGTGAATGAATGCAAACACTGGATCGAACTAATTACGATAAAGAACTCAAACAACTAAACGGTTTCAATTTAAATACAGTGAACTTTAAGTTTTGGTAACCTTTTTACCTTAACCTTTGGAAATTTGGTACGAACGTTAGTTGGACTTTTTTATGTATTTAAAACTGTGGTATACACAGTTATATTAAATTTGCGCGTAAATAAGGAACACACATCTTTAAATTACCTACTGAATTCCAAATAAAAACTTTACGTCTTCAAAAATATTAAGCAGATCATCAAGCGAGACTTCCTCTCGTGAGTGACAATAAAAAGATAGGATAATTAAAAGTAATTTTAGTGTCACAAATGTTCATAATGTAAGTCAAACATGAGCACAGTTTACAAGAAATGTTAAAAGTCGGCAACTTATTTCTCTGCAGGAGGGTGAAACGAGCCCGTAAATTTGCGTTTCCGTGTCATTTTCCATAACAATGTCAAAACTCTTGTTATGAACACATTATTTCGTTGGAACAAAAAACTGTGCAAGCTGAATTTTTCCGACGACTTTCCGAGGAATGCAAACTTTTGTTTAATATGAGCGCAACATCAACATTGTCTTGATCTACTGTGTTTTTTGTAATGACTTCTTTTTCTCCTTTTTTTGTGTCCTGGTTATTTAAAATGTTTCATGTATAAACTCATCAACATAACAACATTAAAAATTGCCTTTTACTTTTTATAGCTTAGAGTTTTAACGCCATAATTTTCATGACATGTTCTATACTGGTTAATACAATGACTTGGGGAAATACATGCAGAAATATAAATGTATACAGCATATTTATATTTCTGCTACTTATAAAAGTATGGAATATTGTGAGTATGAAGAATTAATCGTCGCATCCTGAATAAATAAACATTTTATAAGTACTGTTAGAGGAAAACAAGCAACAATTGAACGTTTTCTTTACAAAACTCAGTATATTTCCATCGTAAATATTCTTGCTAAGTATTCTTTAGAAGACAAGGTAAATATAAAAAATCACACGTGTCGTAATTAAAAATTTGCAACTGAACCATGATTAGTTTTTATAGCATAAATAAAATAAGTCTAATTAATGTTAATTATTCGTAATTGGATTCGAGTGTTTGAAATCCGAACCAATTTGGATTTGGATAAATCCAGATCACATTTGCATACTGCACCATCTACTTTGAACTCATCATAATAATTCTTATACCTCCATTAATTATCGGAATATATCAGAGTAGCATATCGGTTCAAATTCTCGATATCAGCACTGATATATAATGAGGCAAAACACATAATTGAAGGGATTCCAGTTATTGAATCATGCGTATCTAAATGAAGCTCACGCAGTAGGCTCTGTTAATTACGACGAGAGGTTCACGAGTCACCCGATGGGATTAAATGGGTGTCCTATAGCTACACGAACTTTGAAATCCAAATGAGATTCGGTGCGATAGCGGGTCGGTGACAAATACCGTTACGGTGCGCCAATCTGATAGAGCGCCTAAATACTTTGGGGAAAAATGGGGCAGTAGTAATCGGAGCTGGTCGCCTGGGGACCTTAGGGATACTAATACGGTAATGGCATTTAGTTGTGTGGTATGTTAAGTTGTAAATATGGACGAGACGATAATGAAATAAAAATAATTTAAGATAATCATAATATGTAAATAATTATTTGGCTTCGTCAACGAAATCTAGAGCTATAATACTGCTTAAATGTAGGTATATTCTTTATGTATTTCTATATTTGTAACAAAATATTTCAGTATTTATTTGTAGAAAATACACTTCATAAAATTGCTTAGTTTTGAGAATCTTTATCTACTATTTACAACGTACATGAGGATAATATTAAATGTATAATAAAACATGTCTGAATAAAAAAAGCATAGTAGTTTCCTATCCCTAAAGTAAATACAGTTTTGCAAATAGCATCATACGTTTTTACGTCATAGCTCAAAGGGTTAATTTCAATTTAAGTCAGCTATAACATTTTACAGCGACATTAGTCAAGGCCTATAATAACTGAGGGCATAATAAAACACTAAATTGCCGACCACTTTTATTGGTATAAGAAACTATAAACGCCAAACACTTTGAGTTAATTACTGCTCATAATATTGTAATTTATTACGGGACTCGCGAAAGGGACTTTATTAATTCTGACGTAATTTATAAGTCATGGGATGTCTCTGGACCCTGGGACGGTTCCGGATGATTTTTTATTTAACTAGCTCACGCCGGCAATTTTGATTGTAAGACATTGATGGCGGTAGCGCCATCTATTGCTAAACGTTTGAATCATCCTAAAAATCAACTAACTAGATAATCATATTCGAATATAACACCGAAATCCACTGGCTTGATTAAAAGTAGTAGTCTATATTTTACTCTGGAAATCGATGTGTCTACGTACTAAATTTTATCTAAATTTGTTCAGTAGTTTTTGTTTAATTGACGAACAAACAAAAAGGCAATCACATCGACAGAAATCACTTATGAAGATTCTACTAAATGAGGATTTGATTGCACCCTAATGAGAATAATGGATGAATCTCCTTAGCAACTGCATATTCATAGAGATATTTATTAATAAGACTCCTCCTTGTTTTTTGATTAGTGTTGTATGTGAGTCCGTGAGCAAGTAGGCTAATCAAAGTGTAGTGCCTCCATTCTTCTTCATTCGAGCGTATTCTTGACTTATTGTTAGACGCCGCCCAGTTGGCATGTAGCTTAGAGTAGAGATGCTTAACAGTACCTTTATTAAAATACGAGGGATGTGTTTGTTAAGAACTGTAAGATGCTTTTCTAGAATTGTGTTATTTAAAAATATCTTAAGTTGTCTTTATTAACTTTTCTGAAAAGTTTATTATGAAAGATATTTTTTTAGTTCATTTAGAAAACAGAATGCTGCACGCTACAGTTAATTTACGCTTTAGTTGGTAAAGTTAGGTACTTTATACCGTCGACACACGACATTTTCTCCAATATGCATAAGAAGTATACATAAACGAAAGACATTACATTTGAATATTCAAAATTGTCCAAACTACTTTCAGTAACTATGTCAATATCCGTTGCGTTTCTAGTTACGTCTCTAAACTGCTACAAACGACCGATTTTATTACACGTAGCTTACATTCGGCGTAACGAGTAACCCCACTCAACGTAGCGCTACGGTCTACAAAAGTACTACGCTCGTAGCACCGCGGTCGTAGCCGTAGTACTCAAAACGGTTACAAATTTTACGTACCATTAGGTAGCCGGATAAAGGGAAGGCAGTTTGAGTCGCTTTCAAATGTAGCCGCTATTTTCTAAGATTTCAACCGGATTTCAAATTTATCCCGAAGATATGTTACACAGTATTTTCTGCTACAAGACCAGAATTCGTTTTTATGTTTGGTAATATATTTTCAGAAGTACTTTTATGTGAAATTCTTTCCCGAAATAAAACAGAGCTTTTTAAAAAAATGGCATTAAGAAAAACATTTTCATAGGGATGTTATTTTTGCCAACAAGCTTTAAAGTGACGAGGTAACGAAAAATAAGCAAATATTTGTGTGTTGAGGAAATTTACTCACGGCTCGACATGAAAGCAACATTACAAAGGTTCGCTTTTATAAATACGCCTCCTCTTATCCGACTTCCAATTTGCAAGCAGGAAGATTATAAGAAGGAATCTCCATTTTAACCTATCACCAAGTGTTTATCCGATCCCGGATTTCAATCAATTGCTTAAAACGTTGGAATAATCGTTTTTTTGTGAGCACTCGTCTTCGATATAAAGCGAGCGTTTACGTTTGCAGGAATTGCCAGCCAGGATATACAAGCGACGTTGTAAAATAAATTCGAAGCCTGATCTTTCTCAGTTCGCATTGAATTGCCTTCTCCTTGGACTTTAAGATTGCAAAAAGTATACCGAATCTAAATTGAGAGAGACTTCTGAATTCATTATTATTAATTCTAGTTTTAATATTCAGTATTTCAGTTTCTCGTCCACTTAAAACAGCTTCATCATTTGCTTCAGAGCTGACCTAGAAAGCTCAGTTTCGGCATGAAATATGTTTTGCTATCAAATTTGAATAAAACAAGGTCGGGGGAATTGAGAGAGCCGGCTAAAACAAAATTAACAAACCTACAGGCGGGTATCATGTTAACATTCGTTGTAATTCATTTAGAATGATAACGTTCATTTAAAGATAACACTCGTGAACATATGGTGGCGAATAATTGTGCGGATTATATGGACATGTGGAATGAAGAGAATATTGTAACATAATAAGGATGTTTGGACGGACTTTATGGTTTATTTGTCGCAATTAACATGACCGTCGCGAATTGTTGTTTCATCTAAAAGTTATGTTTGTAACAAAATGTAGATAAGTAATTCATGTGTTTATACTTGAGTTTATTCCCATAATTTTTTGTCTTATCTTGAGCTATTACAATTACGTATCTTTATATTTTTCGTAACATTTATCGAAAAATATAAAGAAAGAAATAATATTTGATATTAAAATCACGGTTATGCAATAAAACTAAAAACGCAACGTCATCAAAAAGCTTTCAATCATCCAACAACTTAAACCACAATCCACTTAACTCAATAGCACATCTTCGAAAGAACATTAAGAAAACTTTTACAATCTTATATATTAAAGTTTCATTATGGATGCAGTCGGCTCCGCGGGAAACCACTCAAGGGGCGTGTGCCGAGCATTAGAACGAGTCATTAACCATAATAACAAACTGCCGACACTGATTAAGCTGCTTAGTAAACCTGCCTACTTCCTGCCTACCTCATGCCTACCTACTGCCTACCTATTGCCTACCTCAAAGTAATGCTTCAATTACTCCCGACTCTACTGATAATAAATCAAAGGTAAGCTTGCGGTATTATAATTAAAACTAAACACCGATATGTTGTAGATAATGATGGCGGGATTAATACCACAATCAAGCATCGAGTTGTTTGATAGCTATTATAAGTAATTAGAATAACACTGGGAGTGTAAAATATAGTGTTTATTGTTATTAAATTACACGTTACGTGATTAAAATTGATTGAAAATAATCGAACTGTCTTATACGTGTTCGAATATTTTTATGGTTTTATATTAACTATTTGAAGATGGGACAAGATACTACACTTGTCCCATCTTTGGCTTATAACGGTATTCATTCGAGACATATGCTGAAACAAAGGCAGTCTACAGGGTCCAAAAAAAAATATTTCGAATGTAAAATTTTGTTAGGCATTCTTAATAAAAATAAGTTTTAATTAAATAAAATAACACATACCATCACGCCTGTATCCTTGTAGGGTTAGGCAGAGCCGTACCAAGGCACACCTACAGTTTGCCGGTATGTTTAGGTCCCATGTAATAGGGGGCGATTGCCTATTGCCACTAACCGGGCACAAATCCAAACTCCGACCTACTGAGAATTTCATAGAAAAACCCAATAACACCTTGGTCAACTTAGGAATCGAACCCAAGACCTCCAGCGTAGCAGTCGCGCTTAAAACCATTAGTTTAACGAGGCAGTTATTAAATAAAATAACAGTATTTTATTCGATCACAATCACGTCACAATAAACAAAATCATTAAACAATTCCGGATTGTTTTTAATTAGTATCGCACAAACAACTTGCATGATAACACAATTCAGAATTAGTTGCGCATAGTTCGGCAAATGTAATTAAGTGCGTCAATATAAATGTGATTATACCTGGATGCGTTAACATTGGCAATTTGTATTACTCTAACAGACCAGTATGTCTATTCTGTAAATAATTTCGATATCGAGCTTCACTTGAGTGACAATGAAGCTCATTTCAAAAGTGAACCCAATTGGCCTTGATTTAGAATTCTAATTTAAGATTACGTTTTTGACATCTCACCGCGGATTCCGTTGTCGAGATACGAAAATAATGTAACAGAATAGCACTACTGTAGGTACTATAAACAAAAGCAGGATTTTACCCGTCGTGTAAGCGAGACGCCGCTATACGCAGTGTATAGCGCCGTCTCGCTTCCACTACGGCAGCTGTCTTGTTTTAAGATACCATAGTATAGGAACTGTTGCCATTATACAAAGTTGTTAGTAGAACATACATTAGATATGATATGATAATTTTGATGTTATTTATCAACCATAAACACGTTCAGATTCAATTAAAGTGATGTGTACGTGAATGTATGGAGATGTTATTTCAAAGTCGTAGTGTTACGAAATTGACGAGTTGTTGTCTTTTTTTTCTGAAAAAATATTAGCAACATGCAGTCTTTTTAACTATATTAATAAAAATGAAAATAAATTTTAGATTACCTATCCTACAAACCTAATCGCAGTCACAAAACGTTAGGTAGGTATGAATAGTCGTATGTAAATAAACGTAGAAAATAAAGATTTCATAAAATACACGCCTACCAACAATTGAATTCAGTACCTTTATCCCTTCGCTTTTAGTAGAAAGTAAGAATATCATCCCTCATATTACAGGTATTGAAAAGGATGCCTATTTCTTTCACTTTCGCGAATTGACTGAATTCAAATTCAATTTCGTCCTATATAAAATATTGGTTCTGGTAAATCAAGTGATTTCTCTCGATACCGAGAAAAGCCTGGAGGAATCCAGTTATAAATGAAGGAGAAGTATATTAGTTTACAGGAGCAAGAATAAAGTTTTGCGTATAAAGTATATAATATACAATTTACGTTGAAAAGCTTTACAAGTTAATTTGCGCTTGACGTGTTTCCAAAATTTCTGAACTGAGTTTGTCAGTAATCAAGGCACTTTGCAGGTTACGGGTCTGACGAGCAAATGCTGGGAAAATTCAGGTATCTGCCAAATAATATATTTCTTAAATATATTTACGAAGTCCTGCATTCGAAGTAACGATTCCGTGAATTTCCTTACAACCAATACTTTAACGAAATTTCGGTTGCACAATCTACATGTTGTTTGGCTAAGGGCCCCTTAGTATCATTGTATTGAAACGTAGACAAAATAATGCACAATATGAAATTTGGTTTATTTGCAGAGCGAGTTCAGAAAGCTTATTTTTAAATAAACAAATTCTAGCAAATTATATACAGCTTTGTCTTTTTTCATTACTCGCTACCACTTATTAAATTAAAAGGTCTAGGACTAGGCAATAAATTCCAGTTAACTTCAATTTATTTTTGATCCGCTAATAAATTCAACCCAGTGTCAAGTATCACTAATTTTCGTATAAGTTAATCAGTGCAAGAATCAGCTATTTAAGTGCACATTGCAGATTACATTTTCATAATCAGTATACCATTGTCAATACACAGTTCACAGTATAAAGCTGTTCGTCATTTGTCCACAGTTCGCAGCATAAAGCCGCGGTATTCGATGTTTTAGCGGTAAATGTGACATTATTTTGACGCAACAACGCAATCCCATCCAAAGGTAATATTGCTTTTCAAATGACATGACAATCTAGTTGTTAATGTTGTTGACTTGACTTGATTTGTGTTTGACCTATTTATTTAACGCTAAATACATTTACTAATCTCTATCTACTTAGATACCTCAATAAAAATTTTATGTTTCCTATTAAGCATAAAATAATTAGAAGAAGACGAATTTAAATTAATAATAGTAGGGCTAAGACATTTTACCATTTAAGGCCATTAAGTTCACTTAATAAGTGTAGCTTAATAATGTTAAAACGATGAAGGAGGATATGAAAGCTACATATAATTAAATATATACAACAGGAATAAAAGGTTTTTTTCCAAGTATTAATTTAAGTGAAAAATAATCATGATTAAACGAATTTAAATGAAACATAAAGCAGTTTCATAATAGTTTTACTATTTTAGGCTATTAAGTTCACTTTACTACTGCAGCATAAGTATTTTGAAATGCTAGGAAAGCTATGAAAAGCTACATTATGACACAAAGCGTGAGTGTGTAAAGTCACGGCAACAATCGGTGCATGAAATAGCGTAGTGTTTTGTTCCTTACCAGCTTTTGAGGCGGGGGAAATTAGGTGAGCATTTGTTTCCTCTGTACAAATTGCAGGTTTGACAACGGTACGAGTAGGATTAGTGATGAAGTACGTTTTAACAAGACTCATTCAATTACTTCACTCATTCATTTGTTACGACGTTTTAGTTCTTAAGTATGATGGGTTCATTTATTACGTAGTTAACTATGTGGAAGATACGATACCTTAGTTAACAGCATTATTTTTTTATGTACTTTTAGTTTCCACGTAGTTTTAAAACTAGCCGTAAAATCAATATCGGTGCTTATGGATGTAATAAGTTAAGGTAGTTACTTTACTTTATTAACTAAACCTTAGCTTAGCGGTTAAGTTGTTAAACTAAAGTAAGTTAGCTGATAAGCTAAAGTTTTTTTTAACCTTAGTTTATACCTACTTAAATGGCGTGAATTTTATAGAGATTATGTTCCCTTTCTCCCTTCATGTAAAGAGAAGACGACACTTGAAACTTAGATATATAAATATTTTTAAGATTAAATGAAAAGCTTTTCCAGACACATCACTAAACACTTCCAAATACTGGCTATCTCTAGAGAAAATTTACCACGTCATTACGTGCGGTAAACTACCTCAACAAATTGCAGAAATCTGTAGTGTACTACCATTTTCCGGCAATGCAGCAAATCCCTGGCATACCTGCCTACCTGCCTACCTTGAGTGGCGAGCCTTAGCGCGGCAACTGACATCCGATAATTATATCTGCCTATCCCACTCGGGATAGACGCCAGAGTATACCAAACTACGAGATGAAATACCTCGGAAAACATAGTTTTCTTTTGCTTTACGAGTTTTTGTTTGTAGTACAAAGTTCTAGAAATAACTAGGTATCATAATTTTATAATTAAAATGATGAATGTCGTAGGCAGTGGCTAAGAGGGAGTTTAGCTGTTAGCTTGAAATATGTAACGTAAACAATTGTAAAAGTTAATCTGTTTATGTGTTTACTTAACAAAAAAAGCTATTCATGAATACATGTGATGTTTTATCTACATCGTTTGGAACACACTGGCACTGGTGTCAAACATTGATACGACATATTGAAAGACATACACTTTCGGTAACATGCTATATATGTGACAATTTACGAATGTTAAACACATACAAGACAGATATCCTAATATCCCGTGACAAAACCTTTTTATTAAAAGACGTTATAAACAAAACATTTGTTCGTAGCTTAATCCCATCTACTTCGAATGTGGTGAGCTGTCTGGATACGGCATACAAGCTTAGAATTTGATCTAGCAATATAGCTGTGCCTAACCGCTGTCATCGGAAGCGTACTCCCATAGACTAGTTGTGGCAATTAAGCGACACTGAAGGATCCGTCCGTATACGTCCATATCCGTCTATTGTAACGTCGACCGTGTATGAATTGTGGCTACACTGTAATACGTTGTGAATGCTAAAACTACGTGTAACGTAGAGAAAATTTAACGGTTTTGAAAAGTTGTTCAAAGATTGTGTTTAAATAACTGATATTATTTATCTTAGACATAGTTCGATATCTATCTTTACATAGTTTTAAAGGTACGTCAGCTGCGATAAAGTATCGAACTATCAATTCGTTGTAAATCGCAAAGTGTGCTACGCGTTCAATGTTCGTACAAGTGTACGACCACGGTAATGTGTAACCCATATAGATACAGAACAGAGATACCTCAATTTATTCCTCATATCACGCGATCGTCGTTTTTTATGCGACTATGAAGGCTCCCCTTTGCGATGGCGGCAATATATTAAAATGTAATAAATAGTGATTCATTTCCTCGTTTGTTTCTTATATCTTATCTTGGTGGTGCGATGTTGTTTACATTAGATTTATCGAAGCACGGTGGAACATTAAATTGTGTTACGCTCCCCCATGAGCTGTTTTTACGTCATTTATTTCAGAATATAGAGCGATATCGTTATCTTAAAATTGATAGCGTTCTTAATATTTGTGTTGTTTATTGAGTATGTTTTACATTGTTGCTTTTATTTTTTTTGGCAACGCATACATTAGGTGGTTTTATACGTATGCAAGCTTTTTAAGTTATAAAAAAGCTTTACAAGGAAGCAGTACTAGTAAGTTCAGTGATTTGTATACCTATTTATTTATGTGTTAGCTGAGTTCGTGTACCTAAATGGTCTTTCCTTTTTTGGAAAATATTATGTTGTTATGCTTGGTATAAATTATTACCCTTACCATATTATACGACATATGATAAGCGGGCTATATTAACAGCACAGTTTACCGATTAGCAGTAACAAAACAGCGCAGTAAAATACTAATCATTTATTATACAAGTCGTAAAACATACTCCTCATATACTACAGTAAGTAACGTACTATTTAGATTAAAGCCTGTTTAGATTAGTTAACAAATGTGAACATTCTGGATGCGAGCCAGTTCAACAGCAGCCTTAAATGACCCGTGTTTATAGAATGATTAGGAGAATGAATGGAACAAAAGCAACATGATAAAGTATATGAAATATTAACACGCTTTTGATGACACATACACTCTTACCCCGAATATTAAAATGACACTTAAATTAAGAACTATCTTAAATGTATATTCATAACATAACATACCATCACGCCTGTATCCTCGAAGGGTTAGGCAGAGGTTTACCAAAGTACACCCACAGTTCACCGGTATGCTAAGTCCCATGTAATAGGGCGTCAGCCTGTTGCCACTAACTGGGCACAAATTCAAACTCTGAACTGCTACTGAGAATTTCATAGAAAAACCCAATAATACCTTGGTCGACTTGGGAATCGAACCCAAGACCTCTAGCGTAGCGCTTAGCACCACTAGGCCAACGAGGCAGTATTATAGTATATGTATATTCGTCTCTATAATAGACGTTAGAGTGATAGTAACAGTATGAGACTTAACGGCAACTTAAAACTGATTAACATTTCAGTATTCGGCCTGTTGTTTTGGGTTCTTTCAGTACATTTACAAAGTGATGAACATGTTTGTTTTCCGTCTTGGTTTTAATGTTATTAATATTATATTTCATCGGCTTACCTCGCGGTTTGCTTGCCTTCTTACCTTACCACCTAATGACCTATTTTTAAAGACTTAAAAGTAGACTGAGCTGGCGACGCGAGACAATAAGATGTCGAAAGCAGGTAATATAAAAGTATATTCCTCTAGCGTTTTAATTTTCTTTGAGTATTTTTCTGCAGGGAACACAATCCTATAGGTACCTAGTGTGTGTCCACCTATGACCCTACCTAGTTTTAAAATAGGTATTTTATGCTCTAATATCACCTTACCTCCAACAGTATGCAACCAATAAATACCTTCCAACTTTCTAACAAGTTGGCACAATTTACAACAATTTGCAACTTATTTAATTTACTAGCGTGTGACCCCACTATCGGTACTCTCCAGCCGAGCAGGGGTACGGTACTACGGTACTAAGAGTAGTTAATAACGATTTATGGTACCCTTTTGTTCCACCCTGTTATCTCGACATGAGCTTGCTTTTCATCCCTGATATATTGTGTCACTGTGTCGAAAGAATATGAAGCCTATCTATTGTTCTTTCGTGAACGGATTTTTAAGTAACCTGTTTATTTTGTAGGCTGTTTGTTAATAGTGACATGATGAAGACCACAGTTTGGTAAATTTGCTCTGCTAAATTTGGTAAATTTGAAAGGTCTGAATTTAAGACAGAAGAGGTGATAAACCAAAAAATAATGCACCATATCCCAAAATTATTTGTAAGGAAAACATGTAAGGAACTTTTTTTTTCAGTTAAAACTTGTCGATGAAAAATGTCACGAAAAGTCACCTCAAGCTTTTAAGCCAAGGTATTATCGACGTTTGGACTTTAAAAGATAGCTATTTAAAATAGCCGTGGATGTAAAGATTCGTAATGAAAGAAACTTTCCAATGTAATATTAAATCCAAAGACAAGATTACCAGCCATTTCGTGTTCAATGAAAATGTTTCTCTCAGTGTATCCGCATTAATTAACCTTAAAAAAACGATGGAGGCTCGGCAACTATTATTTTAAATTCATCTCGTAATGGAAAAGTACACAGAGCGAATTGTAACGGGCGTGCTTGTAACAACTTTACCAAAATGAAATAGACTTTAAACTTAATATTTACGAGGTTTGTTTCTAAAACTAGACTAGAAAATCGTAGGAAACTTTGTTATGGATGTGTGAACATCAATTACAAAAGTAATTATTGCCAAATGAAGTGTTAGAATATAAGCATTTGTTTTCAGACATAAATAGCATTGAGAAATCTTCAAAAACTTGTTTCATACTCTAAAAAAATCCGTATAGTTCACGACGAGCGAAAGCCACATTGAAAACAGATATGTTGACTAAAATACTCGACAATAGGATTAAGCACCAAAAAATACCGATACCTTTCAATTTAATACACTGAACAGAAGGCATTATTACCTAGCCCGAGTATTAAGGTTAAACTTAATTTAATCTAAAAGCATTGCCTCCATCGTAACTCACTTAGAGACGGCCGCACGACACTGACTTGTGGCTGAGCCCAAAAAAGAAACGTTCTATAAAGAAAGCCATTTGGTTGGCACATAAAAGAAATATATAAATCAGAGGAGTCGGCCATTATGGCATAGCCGGCGTTATTGTGTTCGCTCCGTCACGTTTGCTACACGAATGTGACAAAATAAGCCCTTTTACACGACAAACGTCACTGCAATTACTTTCTTCCTTGTTTTTTAACCGACTTCAAAAGAGGTACACAATTCGACCGTGTTTTAACGCGTAATATCCGGCGATTATGATCAATTTCATTTATTTCTGTCATCTATAGAGTGTATACCTTAGTGAGGATGAGTCATCCATATAATTTTAATTGATCCGGTTTCTATTTACATTTAGGTAACGCGTAATCATATTGATCGTATTGCTGTAATAGGATTTGCTCCTAGTTATCCCTTTAAAATCATTCACACTATCTGCTGAGATAAGTATACAAACACGCCATTAAAGTCTTCGATCACTGTCAAAGAGATGCCGAACAAATAAAACTATAAGTAACAGTCTTCGTCCCGACAGACAAGCAATATAAAGAGATTGCTTGTAAGTGACTGGCTATATATTCTTTAAGCGATTACCAGCTATAAAAATAACAATTATTTATGATATTACGTCACTCTTCATATTTCGGTAAGATTGGATTAACGTCCATTTTTTGAACAGAAGATACTTGAGTTAGTAAATAGGTCACAGTAACAGTAGATATTTAAAATCCAATTAACTTTCATAAATATGAAATTATACACAACGTCAAAAGATACTATTTTTGTTTCACGCTTTTCAGCGGCCGGCTTATTAGCATTCGATAGCGAACTAAAAGATGAAAAATAGGGATCGTGAAAAGACTTTCCTCTGGCCGCCATTGAAACACGAGTGCACGGCTCATCCGCTTATAAATTATGTAGCGAAACGTAACAGAAACAAATTTCGCGGCATATTTCGACCCTAACATAAATTTTATGAATGAAACAATTTTTTTCAAGAAACAAAAGTATACTTTCAAGTCTAGCGCTTTTCAGCTTAGTCGAGCCATTTTTTGCTCCTTTCGTTGAAATTACGAACATTTTGCGTAGTAAGGCTGTCATTGCGAACGTTTTGACTGATTTTGAATTCAGCTGGCTCAACGTCAGGTAATTTCGGAGGCTTTCTCTTATACTTTATGGAAATCTCAGCCATCAGCGAAGTTTTTCATCATATTTCAAATAAGTAGGCTGGCTAGACATGCCATTTTTAACGCTCTTAGGGATAAGGGCGTGCTTTTTCTGATATTTACAGTCAGTGTAAATTACTAGCTCTAAAATGTGTATACCGTGTTATCAAATACCGTTTAATAAAATCTCTACATTTGAACATTCTAAATAAGTAGGTAATTAGTACAATAATTTCCGTACAGGGCGATTTAAATCTTATCAAATTATGTACATTACACAATATTTGGATATTTTTAAACTAGATGAACTT
Organism: Autographa gamma; assembly: GCA_905146925.1. Taxonomy (NCBI): domain Eukaryota; kingdom Metazoa; phylum Arthropoda; class Insecta; order Lepidoptera; family Noctuidae; genus Autographa; species Autographa gamma. The sequence goes on from LR989850.1 coordinate 5,422,541, forward strand.
CAGATATACACACGAAAAAACGAACATCTCAGCAAAAAATCAGGTAGCAAATTTTCTTAAAAGAAAATGAATAGAAAGACGGTAGCAGTGACATCGTAAAGGCTGAATATAGATAGTTAGCGCCGTCGTTCCTCAACTAAAATTACGCGACATTCCTTTAGATTTATGTAAAGGCAGCGCTAACTTAGTCAGGTAGATGTAACTTAATTTAGACGCGTCCGGGGCCAATCGCGGCGACGCGACGCTCTTGCGGAAATTCGCATGAAAAGTAAAACGGTTTTTTTATAGCCACCCAGGTCGTTCGTTCACCCGAATGAACGACCTGAGCTCTCATTATCTAGGTTAGTATTACGAAATTAAGCATATTCAATTTGTACTAAGCTTTTTGTTTTGATTCCAAATTTAGATATTTATTGGTTTGGTGTATTTAGCCTCAGCTACATGCATTTCTTTTTAAACATAGTTTTTATTAAATGAAGTTTTAAACTGAAGGAACATTAAATCAAATGCGTAAGAATACCCTTTTCTTGATAATTAGAGATAAGACACGACTAAAATTACTACCTCTACTGCCAACACGATATTTGCGAAATCGATCGTCATCGATGTCAAAAAAAGCTGTTTCATGGAGTGAAGATAAGTTTTTGCAAACCACTGCAGATTATGCCAATTATAATAAAACGATTAGACTAAGTTCATAGTTCGCCGAAAGCCGTACACAGCGACTGAATTATTCCGATCGTCACTTGTTTACCTCTCGTTGGCATCAGCACTTTGTGGAGACAGGAAATCTATTTATCATGTGCCACGAACACACACGTATCAATAGAGCGATAGTAAATTAATTAATTACGGCATTCCTCCTAATTCGCGATAATCATACTAATAACTTAGTTAAGTTCCTTTACACAAGTTAAATAGGTGCTAATTGGTTCTGCGTATTGTTATCACAGTTCAGTCATAAACTAATTAATTACACTAATATTGTAGTGTGACCCAGTTGTCGCTCATTTGGAAAATGATTTTCTATATAGTCTTACATCTTACAGAATTTCAGTACAATAAGCCTACTATACCTACATTATTATAAACCATTAGTCTATTAAAAACAAAACTCTAAAGTTCTAACATAAAGGTGAACTACCTTATATGGCCTACAATAGAACATGACATATGATCATATCCTAATCTATATTTCAAATCTATATTTAAAATATCTATATTTAAAACCCGAGTTATCTTTACGAAAAATATCCTCCAAGCGCAAAATAGCACTTTTATTTCCCGTAAACAAAGTTATAGAGCACTCCCGAATCTCTTCAGCGTCATATACCTGTAATCAAACACAAACAGGTGCAGCTCCATCGCGAACTATGAAACAAGCTTGGCTGCGTTTATTTCGTTATCTTGGCTCCCAACGCCAGCCCTGGTTAATGACACGGAAAATTTCGTGACACGGGATGGAGCCCGCCGAAACGCGGGATTATGCACCGTTACATTATTACAACTCAAAAATAATACTCAACTAAAATATGCAGTGTCATTTGCGGAATATGAGCGTCCGATGCAGACTTCATATTACTTTTATAATAATTTTGTTTATCTTTTTATTATGTGGAATAATAGTGTGCACGAGTGATTACGGGTATATTCTTTTGTTTATGCAAAAATATGGCCAGCTATAACGTGTCTAACTGCAAACAGTCAATTCGTTTTTCGTAAAAAAACAACTAAAAGTCGCATCGCGAAGTTAAGTTTGCACAAACAAATTTGTTTGTGCGCGCTACCGTTGTGTCGACAACACCGCGTCTCGCACGGGTAAATGCAAACCGTTTTGAGTAAGTAAGTGTGAAGAAAAGCCATTAGCCTTCGTCGAAGTAATGAACTGAAATATTAAAAATATTTTTGTTTACGAAATATGAACGAGGAAATAAAAAGAAAAAAGTTGAGAGTAACTAGCTAAGTTTGTTATAGTTCTCTTTTGTCTGAGGATACAGTAAGTAAAACTATAGTTTTGTCTTAAGTGCAAGTTTCATAATAGACAAAACTCTACGTCAGATTAAACAAACCACGTCGAAGGCCTTGGTTTATGCTTAATCCTAGTCTTTCTGTTCTCCCAGTAACTTTAGTAGCGGATCTTAAAGTGCTAAGGCAGCGTCTCGGTGTGGTCTTAAAATCCCACTATCTAGTTTGACGTCTAGTTTTAATACATACCTAACAAAGCTATAAAACTCTCTTGAAATTTGTCAACTAAGTATAATATTTGTAAAAAAACACTATTTATCTAGTTTTAATATATTAAATTATAAGTTTATGTAACAAAAACAGTTGTTTAGCTTAAACCTTCAACATAAGGATTATCTACTGTATTGTAGAATTGTCTGCGAGACACTTTATAATAGAATTTACGCTAGCTAACACTTTAAGCAGTGTCAGCTAGCGTAAACGCTACGCAAGTGTTTGCAAGTTTTATAAACAGGTATTTAGTTCTTAGTGTATTTTATATCTCAAGTTTAAAATGGAGTTTTTTGAGCTTGGTTAGGTTGTAATTGTGGCCAGGGAGAGCTGAGTAAGCAAAGCGGGAGCGCCAGTTGCCAGCGCCGTAACTAATTGATTTTTCGTGCGGTGTTAAACGAATTATTTGCCTCTGTTAACATTGTGTACCAGAACCAGTTAGGTGGCGAAACCACGTAATATTAGTCTGTGAACCAGCAGAAATTAGTTCTGCTAATTTCGTTTGGTATGGTATGAAAAAGGTAGTGAAAAGAAAGTTTATGAGATGTACATGAGATCATCAATTTTTAGAATTGAAATTTAAGATACAGGGAAAAATAACAACCGCATATAAGAAATACTTTGGGCAGAATGTCGTAAACATGCCAGTTAATTTCGCTCATAAAAATAATAGTGGCAGACACATAATTAGTAAGGTTATATTGTAAATGTTTGGCATGCAATCAATTAATATTATTTGCCATCAAATAAATTAATTGGTAAACACGTTATTGCTAACCCCCAATAAAATACAGCTTAGACCAGCAATAAATGTAACAATCACGTAAACATTGCGCGCATTTTCAGTTAATATCCATCATTATTTGTTTACCTAGTACAAAATTTAACGTAATTAAACCAAAATGTTATATGAAATAACATTCTGCGTGGCCATTCCATAAAATTTGCGGGTTTAGGCCGGTTACAACTCAGCCAACACTCAGTGCGTACAGTCAGTCCAACACTGTACGGTTTTATGTATTTTAAAATAAATGAAGTCCGCGACTGACGTACGGACCAATGGTCGGTCTGGTACTGTATCCGGCCTAAACAAATTATAAGGTACGCAATCAGAATACCAACAGAACGTATTGGGCTAAGTGAACAAGTTCCAATGTCGTTCATTTGAACAGACAATATAGGAGCGAGAAAATCTAATCTGCTTCTGAAATTTTCCAACCGACCCTCATTACCATTTGAAGGCGCAGAGAAAAGAAAGAAATATTCGCTATGACGGAAATTTCATGTAAATTGGGTGAAGTACGCGTCTTTCTTAAAATTTTCGTTGTACTTACAATTTTATTGTGATTGCAGTCACAGCGATCTGTCACCGTGCGAACTTAATTTAGACGCAACTTTACTTTTATTCATGAAATATTTTAAGGGCTCTTACTGTCTTCTTCTGTGACACGTGCCGGTTTCTTGTTATTATGACCTTGAACTGACAAATACCGACCAGACAATTTTAACATTAATCACGCATATGATCGGTACATTAAATCTAATGTTATTTTTAAATTGCAAATGTGTAAGCGCAGACAGCAGACAGTATCATATTTTTACAAATCCTAATGAGGCACATTCTTAAGCATCTACTTTGCCTACCATAATGAACTGTTACTTTATCTGTATGAATACTATAAACAAAGAACTTGAATGCCAATTTATTTTTGGATTAGAGGAAGAGACCCTAGTCTATTAGATATCTGTTTTTATTTACCTACTCACAACTTTTCTACTCTACAAAAATTGGCGGTGACACGATATTGTGCGCAATAATGAAAAATGACACTGCTAGACATGTTCTACGTCCCGTAACTACTTATGTTACAAGTAGGAAGTAACAAGCGCAGCACATTGTCGCTCCGGTCACGTCCCGCGGCCGCCGCGCCATGCTGTAAAATATACGCAGGGCTGGCTCGCGAAACCGACCTCATTCTTACACTTGAACGTAGAAGCACAGATATAGAGATTATTAGAGAACGATTTGTGCTTATAGAAAAAATTAAAACATTTTTCTTATATACAAAATATCACAGATTTTCGTTTTAAAAGTTGTCTCCTGTCCTTTTTCTAGTCTTAAAAAGTACCTACTAGAAAACGTATATTTAATTAAGCAATTATTTTATAATTTATTCCTTCAACATTATTTTTCTAATTCACGATAGTCCTAATAAAGGTTATTCAATTTAGCCAGGCTGATTATTCCACAGATTTTCATTAACGTTTGTTAAGTTTGTCGAAATAAAACGTTGTAAACGCTCTTTAATTATTTATGACAGGTCAATTATTAACTTCAAACTCCCAAAAAGGTACACGTCCCAGATTATATTGTAATTTAAAAGCTTTATTCAATTAAACAGCAAAGAGGTATGAATAATTCTAAAGTTAATTGATTTTAAGTATAGACAATTTCCACAATGGGAATTGACGCATTCAATGCTTTAAAGACAGAATGTCTACTGCAGATATATTTTAGAGCATCATTAATCTTTTGTAATAGCTTGAGATTCTATAGAAATAAAGTTTAAAAATAAAGTAAAGGACAATGGAATCGATAAGGATTTAAGGCCAAAAACTTGGAGAAGTACTAAAATTTAATACTGGCCGCTAGCAGTTTTGGGGACGCCGCACTTTATAGCGGCAATTACTACCCTTCATCTTCGGAACGTCGTGGATTGGTTTGACTTTTATAGGTTTTCCGGAATCTGGGTTATTGCAGTGCATATTCCAACTTCTTTATAGTGCCTCAATAATATTGGAGTTAAACCTGCAAACAAATCAGAAAGCTCCGATTGACATAAAATAAGAGTGGATCAATCTGCGGCGGGATGTTTTCTTTGCTTTGTCTTGGGGAAGTATAGTAAGGATGTTTATGGTACCGTTTTGGAAGCTGTCATCTTGATTATGGCTTAATTTATTTTAGAGTTAATTTAACTTTTTATGTGTGATTGTACCTAATCAGTTCGTTGATAGAAGTGATTGCGGAAAAGAATATATGATACATCAGAATAAGGTAAAGGCAAAGAATATGATTTATACCTAGTTCTATACCTCATCCAAAAATATTTCATCTGATTGAAGTCGCGTGCAAACCCAACTTTTGACTAATTTTATGCCAACAAATTATGAATTTTGTTATGCTCACTCATTTCGTAGAATGTAAACTTTGTTACCAAAATGTCAAACTTTTAATTGGTCCTAATTTTTTATACATACGTTCGAGTCGTACCACGATCTATGTTGGTACCAAAAATAGAAAACAGTGGCATGACACACGCAAGCTTATTTACGAATATAAAACGCCGTCATTAAATTGTTAGATTCTAATGTCAAGATAATATTTCAAGTATTCAACACAAACAAAAGAGAACGAAATACAAGGAGTTAAATATCATTCGTTTCTGAGAACGACCACGTCAGCGTGTAAGCACGAGGTTATAAGTTCGGATGCCATATACGTTAAAAGGAAGATAAATCATAAAAAAAAATGATGTGTGTTTAAATTTAGAATCTGAGCTGGCAGAATCTGAATTGTTTGCATTCTTCTTAATATCAATTGTGTTTTGTTTTAAGTAATTCAGTACAATTTTACAGTAGGTTTAATTCAATTGTCATAGATTATTATTATTGTGTACCTAGTCGACAAACGGGCGGTCTGCCCGTCTGATGATAGGTAAGTGAAATTACCTATCAAGAATGTCTCCGACACAGAGAGCCAGTCACAGAGCCAATATTAATTGAGTTTAACAGTAGACAAAGCTGAAAATAACTTACTGCATATTGAATGTTCTGTAGTTGCGTTTAACTATTCAAATGTTCAGGATGAAATCAGAATGGCATTCATTGATTAAAACGATTTCAATCCTCAACTGATACATTCAAGTATCGATGTTTGAATTTAAATGAAAGATCACTTTTTAGTCTACCGTCTAGACGTTTCTACATAGATACACAGACCATTATAATTTTGCAGATTTTATTCGGTTTTCTTTTGTCTTTCATCCATTATACTTCATCGATTTACACTCACTATATTTAGTACTCGTAGGAATCGCTTCTTAGAAATAAATGTTTCATTGTTTTGTCTTTATACCTACTGAAGTTGCAGATTCTATATCGTATTGCTCGTCATTTATCTACTCTCGTACAGAAAGGAATACAAAAAACGTTTAAATACCCAGTGAATAAGTTGAGTCCTATTTTTGTATCTCGTAATTGTTGACCGTATCATCCAAAGAAGTGCTTCCTCTCTGCCTCATTATTTGTAGGTCCCTAACCTCGCAAAGCTGTATTGGAAGGAAGCAACTCATATATTTAAAGGGCACATTCAAAAGAAAATTCGCTCTTATTGCCTATAGTATAAAGGATAATGTCGCATGCCATTTGAAAGGTTCTACTCGGAAAGGGTTGTCACTTTATATAAAGCTGACGTGGCCGCAAACGACAGTTAATGGGGCATAAAATTCACAGTAAGCCTGACACAGTATAATCATTTTACGGTACTGTAATTTCAGGTATTTATATGTACGAATATATTTCCACAATTCCTTATCTTAAAATACATGCCCATGCTCACATTTCAACGGAAATACATTTACGAATAATGACAAGATAGAAGAAAGCTTTCGGTAATTTTCCTGATATAACCATGTTTTATTTTTACCTATTTACTCTTGGTAGATAGATATACGCTGAATAGAAAGTTACAAAATAAGAAAAACCGAGGCAACCTGAATGCAATCAGTTAAAGCCAGAATCGTACAAACGAGCGAGTTGTACCTCGAGGCCATATCCCAGTATTATTTTTATTCTCGTTACATATCCCCAGCGTTTTCGCTCCCTCCCCCTACTCCCAATTTGACGGTGTCATATCACTAAATTAAAACGTGTTAATACGATATCCTACGGTGACCCCTTCCTTCCTAAAATGAGATTTGCTCGTCAAACGGTGTGTCCTTTTTCAATAAATGAACTTGCTAAGCCGGTTGGGATTTTTTTATTCTAACTTGATACTTTTAAATTCACTTTTTGAAATGTTGAAATAGTTTGTTAGTTGGGAGTTTTTAAGGATAATTGCAATGCGTAATGTAATATTGAATGTGTATCTTTCTATCAATGTCAAACAAATTCGATGAAATACACATGTACTGAGCATCTTGTCCTTACAAAATGTTGTTACACATGTCACTTTCAATAGGCGTAACAAAGAACAAAATTGAATCAATGTACCTGCCATTAAGGTTCATTGTCAGCAAGGAAGAAACGGCCTACGTCACACAATGTGACGTCATCTAACTAAATCAATGGAGTACCTCCCTCAAGTTTAGTAGCAATCTGGGCACTGAGATACTGTCTGCCTCTTTGAGGTTTACCCTTTGACTACCTGCCTACGACAGTTTAGTTACCCTCCGTACTACAGATGTATTGTGATAGTAAAGTAAGGAATTCGATTACAAAGGATTTATTTTAAAATAAATAAGATATTTCCTTTGAATTTTGTCTTATTTCAGGTTATATATTACAAGGGAAGAGTCAACGTAAATATCAATAAGTTGAAAGCTGGAAAAAATACGATCAAAGTAGTTTTTATTACACTTTGTAAGGTTTTCCTTCCGTTTCAAAATTTGCAATAGTAAGGATAAAAAGCTTCAAAAGATAAATGTTCAAAGTATTTTATCAGTAATATGAAATGCGGTTAGACTAGACTTTTTCAAAGTTATATATCAGTAGCTTTACCTACTAGGACTAAACTGCGCCCAAAGGATTTCGATTAATCCTACCTATTTACAACACCTTTGAATGCACCTTTGAAATACGATAGAGTCCTTATCTACATTATTCACGCACAGAGCCCTTAAATTTTTTATTTAATATATTCAAACATGTAAAGCGTATTCAAAGCGTCTATCTAATAATACCATGTAAATAGAGATGTCTCTAAATATTTTAGGTTCAAAATAGCTGTAAAAATAAGTTCATAAAATATTCTGGATTCACGATACCTAACATAACCAATATGATATACCTATATATGATAAAAGCCTCAGCTTTTCTAATACAAGTATGATATAACAAAATGTTCGTACGAAATATCAGGTAGCAACCGGCTGGGATCTCGTTATTCATGAATAGTCTAGATGTACGCACAATTTTCTACCGCTGGGGCCATCGAAGGGCGTGCGTGACCAGATTTTGAGACTCATATTACTATACCTATCACTATCATGAACTAGAAATCTCGAATAGCAAATATGTAGCCATCTGTCGCTATGCGAGGTAAGGGTGTTTTCTGACGGTACTATTATAATATTTATGTTTGGATTTAAAGATTTGTTGTTTTTGAATATAGAAAATAAGGTTACTACAATTGTCTTGTAGTTCTATGTAAGTAAAAAAAAATGTAATAGTAATTTATGGAGTAACCTCAATATTACATGAAAAATCCTTATATCACCAACTAGACAAAACTTCATCCCTAGGCCTAACTGCGTAGTTCGCGGAATATAAAAGCTCAATAAAACTTTTCCCGACTTGTCAATCACGTTAAAAAAAATCGATCTCATTCGAAACCAATAAGGCCATGACTTTCAACATAATCTAGTTAATACTTACTAGAAGAACTAAAATTGTTATAATTTCATATTTAGGGACCAATTACATTTATAGCTTATTTATATATTAGCTAAATACCGCAGAATAAATGTAAGAAAAACTTTGATTATTCTTTTACAAAAAATAAAAGACGATCAAAAAATTCCGGTTCGCAAAATGACGAGACTCCCTGAAGCCCAAAATAATGACAATTAATTGTAACTGCTCACTCCGCAACTTTTTGAATGAAATTGTGGAGATCCCATAACGAATATCACGGCAGAAATTCAAAAACTCGAAATCTGTTTCTTAGAAATAAGCTTGAGTTTGTTTGACGCGTAATTACATTAGGCCAACTTTGTAAATATTTATTGACATCGAATTATTTTAAATACTTGTATAGGTTTAGTAAAATAATCCGAATAATGTAGGCAGACAAGTCATAAAAAATCTTTAAATACTTACTTAGTTTGTACTCTTGTCCCCTTGGGACTTCGATTCTTTGATGTCTGTTAACTTAGTAAAATATAGGTAGTCTTAACGCACACACGTAAAATATAGAAGTAAACCATTTTATAGGAGCCTTAAGCAAAGAAATATAAATCCGTAACACGTCCCAGCCTTTGATATGAATACTATGATTTCAAATCTAAATGGATAACCAATACATAAATTATGACTTCTAAATCTCGGAGTCTCATGTTTAGAATAAAAATCATGATATATTTAAATCTGGTTCGAAGTCGGCAAAAATAAACTCGGCTGTGCCAAAATAGGTATACAAATAGGCTACTTAGATTTTTTTTTTGTATACATATTTACTTAAAAAGTAGAAAATATGTTACATAAAAGAACATATCTTTTTGAATGTTAAGAGCTATCTAACTTAGTGAAGTCTTATTTAGATCATATTTTTCATATTTTTTCAGCCTGCTTGTTGTAAAATATCATCTTTTTGTCTATTTGCATCCTTCAAATGCTTTTCGCGAACTATTTCAGGAGCATACAATGTATACAGAGTATAAAGCCGCCTAGTATTTCAACTGTAAGAAATAAGTTGAACGCTGACCTAGTTAACAGCCGCAATTTCTGTCTTCGAAACTACAATCACAAATGCAGTCGATTCAAGTTATTTCAACTAAGTATTTTTACACCTGTTTACACAACGACTATGTTTTCAACTATGAAAGAATATTTTTTACCGACTTCAAAAAGTATGAGTTGCTTAAAAAAACATACAGTTTGGAGATCGATTTCTATAAATATTTTTGCTATAGGTCAATAGATACCTAATTCTGAAAAATATACGGGGTGTATATATTTTATTCAAGTCGATCTTTTTTACATTTATGTTTCATCAATTATTTAATAAATCAGAGTACCTAGTACATATCTGTTTATTCTGAAGTCTGGTTTGTTTCAGAATTGTTTATCAAGTTAGTAGATTACTTTAGGGAATCAACAAAGATGAACAAAATAAACAAACTGGTCTACAGAAAATATAAATGAACATCAATGAAAATACACGAAATTGGTTGAATGATTAATGGTTTTCTTTGTAATAATAAGACAATCGGTTATTTGCGAACTGAGGAGTTGAGGAGAGGAAGGGTGAAGGATTTTCTTACCTGAGAGTGAAAAGGGTACTTCGTTAAGTGGGAAGAACAACATTACACGCGTTAACTGACGATATTCGACTGTCAGTGATGATGCAAGATCTTCTCATACAAGTAAAAGCAACATGACATAGTAAATATATCTTTCTGCAATTGCTCTTAAATTTATTTGGACTTTCTTGATTATTTTGTGCCCTTTCTTCTTGTCATTTCACACCCTGTGTAGTCAATCTAAATCTGAAGATTCGCCGCAGATTTGCCGCAGGCTTTCCAAAACAAAAGAAGTGTCTCTTTTTATCGAGGACCGTCGGTAGTACTCAAGAATTGTTTTGTAAGTATACATTGTTATAACCTTGATATTAAGGTGCTTCAAACATAAAGAATACCATTAATCAAATAAGTTAAACACTTACGTCGTCATAGAAGTTTCCAACATTTCTTGAAGCAAAATATAATAAATTGTTTCTGGGTGGTCAACCCTCAAGTTTAATATTAGTATTGAGGGGTCTCGGTGAAAGCTGTTAACCCTACATAACCTAGACCCTACACAAATAATGTAAGTTCAGGCATATAATATCGTAAACCACGCCCAAATTATAGAAGGGTGTAAAGTTCTAACAAGTTTCAGAAATTCTTTCACAAAACACCAAAGAGGTCACAGCTATTTGCAGTTATAGATAAAATTACAGACTTGCAAGAACAAAGATTCGTTGGAACGTGGCTTGAGCTCGGAACCGCAAATTACTTTGAATAAAGATAAGGAAACCCGAGAGCTGTGTTTCGGCAACTTTTAAACTGTATACACAAGGGTTCTTAGACACCTAATGTCGCCCTTATGGCTTGAATACGTAAACGTTATGTATTTAGGAAATGTAATTGCCCGAATGTTCTTGTGTGATTTTGATGTTAGCTGATTTGGTGTGTCTTGTTGAATTAAATTGTACGTCAAGGGCAAAATACAGTTTGAATATTTATGTTTAATGTGCCGCGTGAGTGCGTGACGAGTCAATTCATGTTTGATGAAAACATGACCTTGTGAAATATATAATGTAATAAGTGTACTTAGTGTTTATTCAATAATAACTATATCATTTATTGTTCTGCCTGTCTTGTTTAGTATCATTTATTACACACATCACACCTTAGTTAACGTTTTTCACAATCATGCGTCACACGATTATTCTCCTTTTTGGTCCTCGTCCTTAAAGACCAAGACCGGATGACAATTTTATTTCTGTATAATACATTAAACTAGCTAATATGTTATGGATTTTGTATGAAATAAAAACAGGAAATAATAATTTGAGTTTTTATGTCACATAAACACCGTAGTACAAAACATGTGTAACGAAGACCAAATGGTCAAGCAAGTCAACGAGTTATAATTGTCATAGTTGAAGGGACGACACATGCGCAGTACGGAGTCGTAACCGTAAGGCGCCAGTGAGTCGGGGCAAGTCATCTCCAGTCAATAAAGGAAGCCCAATAGCAATCAACTGGGCGCATGCAATCAGCCGCTAATAAATTGTTACAGATTGGTATAAGGTGCGGAGACAGGGTCAACTTATGAAACAACTGCCTTTATTGGACTATTGCGGACGTAATATACGGTTCATTATGATATTTGTGTGTGCTGTAGCTATAAATATTGAGTATTTTATGTGGAGGTGTTTTTTTTTTACACTAGAGGGAAAAAAATGTTTGTTTAACCGAATTTGTTTATGAAGACCAGTTGTTATTCTATGTGCTCTACAGAGCTCAGTTCCAAAAAAAAAAGGATGTTATAAAATAAACTCAATGCACAAACACAGCCATCGGTTTATATTTTAAAACAAAACTAATCAATGGGTAAGCTTTATACTATTGAAATGTGGCAAGCAAATTGACTAAACTAAATTCATAACTGTCCTAATTTTTTATTGCATTTCGCAAAATAACCGTAGCCTCTGATGGCAAATCCAGGGTCTAAGCATGATAATGTCAACTATTTAACAGTAAATCCCACAATGCTGAGATAAAAGTCCTCTTTTCGTTTTTATATCGCGATAAAAATAATACAACGGCTTTGTCAAGATTATAACACAGATTCATATAATAAATAAGGACAATAAAGTCAAGGAATGAGAAAAAATTACAGCTTATACCGTTAAAATAATAGTTTCGCGACTTAACCTAACGTCTGCCCGTAATACAAACATTATAACTTATGACCGGGGATTAAACGTTTGCCTTGTTTATTACGAACGCGCTCCATTGTAGAACACACATTAGATACATAATGCGGTAAACAATTTGATTATTAATTAAATTATATTACGGCCCCCACGCAAATCTGCAAAGTATTGATTTTGCCGTCCCCGCAAATTGGTTCTGGAAATTAAATTGAATAAACTTGAGAGAGGCCAATTGATCTAAAATTAGGGGGAGGCCGTCAAGTTTCCGACGCTATTTCCCCAATAAATATTAATAGCACGTCAATACGAGATGTCTTTGTCAATGGCGACCGATATCGAACGTATCTCATGGACCTCTGAGGACCCGTAAATTACCCTTCTGAAGCCTACAATTAACCGTCCTTTAGTCATTTGAATTGTTGATCATTTCCGTCATACATTCATTCTCAGTATTTGTAAATAAAACACCATCAATCATATCGGTCTCACTGTTTATTTCTCATCGAATTCTAAATTGGCCATGGTATCATTTTAACGTATTCTTCGTATGAAATCTTGATTTTAAATGTTCCTATTTCATTTCTCACTATTAATAATCGTGACAATTAGTCTACCGACTATGTGTAGTGGTTCCATACTTATGTATGGTACAGTTTGGTAATAATTAATCATCTCCAATGCAAGCCACTGTGATTTGTTTGGACGTGACGTCATAGGTTGGTAAACAAACGCTCGCTACTGACAGATACGTATGATATAGTACTATTACAATTCTAGTTATATTATCAGTCTAAATTGCTTCGTAATTGGTCATCTATTTTGAGTTAATTAGATGACCACAAATATTATGGGCACATTATATTTTGATTGGATCGAGTTGAAGAGTCATTGTTTACTGAGAAAATTGTTGCTCTAAAGCTGTCATGATAGTCAGCATAACAAAACAATTAAAAACGTGTATTTTTGCGTCCTGTATTCTGTTTTATTTCCAGTATAAAATTTCTTATTATATCTACCTAATGAAATTATACCAATTTTAGTAACTTGTGTTAATTATTATATATCACATATTATAAACGCATTTTGAAACAAAACATCATCATTCGAATTTCAAACGAAAATCATTTCATTTTATTCTAATACTTAAGTGGCGACATCTATTATAGAACACGCCTCTAATCCGACTAGCTATTTCCAAGACATAAAAAGCTTTCGAAGACCTTGCGTTAGAGTACGTGCATATAAGCATAAGACTGCAAAAATACGCCATAGGATGAAAATCTCTCAAGATCTTAAGTCGCGGTTTGATCTGTTCAAGTATTGAAACTTACCTTTTTTGCATTCCTCGATTTCTTCATCGGAGTTGTCTTCGCAGTCCCTCTCGAGGTCACACACCCACATGATCGGTATACACTTGCCGTTGGTGCACTGGAACTGCTTCAGGGAACATATTGCTGCAACAAACAAAAAAACTATTACATTTTGTCTTAACAAACGTTTACATTTATTACGCTTTTATTACGCTCGCAACCAGACTTTAAGTATTGGTTTTATTAGTCTTTCGTGCGTCAGTTGTTTAATAACTACATAAAACCTAGTACGAAATTCGGTATGCCAATATGAAAACTAATATTTATATCGACTTTATTTATCAAAGGTTGTTTGATTTTTGTACCCTACTTATTACTGTCTGCTTGGCCTAGTGGTTCGAGTCCCAACTCCACCAAGGTGTTATTTGGGTTTTTCTATGAAATTCTCAGTAGCAGGTCGGAGTTTGGATTTGTGCCCGGTTAGTGGCAATAGGCTCGCCCCCTATTACATGGGACCTGAACATATCGGCGAACTGTGGGTGTACATTGGTACACCTCTGCCTACCCCTTCGGGGATACAGGCGTGATGATATGTATGTATGTACTTACTACTTTTTGTAAGCGTTTTTATAAATGACGTGCGATGGAATGCACGTTCTTCTTTCACTTATCATTATTGTCATCCCTATTCTGTCAGTCTTTTGACACTAGTCTGAAAGTGACAGAAAACATACTGCGAAACTAAAGCTTACTACTTCTTGGCCGAAAACTTTTTTCGTGAAGTACATAACACTGAAAAAGTTTTCCTTGATAAGTTTGTCTAGCTGTTATGACTTATTATGGTGTCCTACTTACTAATATAGATATAACATTGTGGAAGTTGTGTTCGCTACTCCATCACGGTAAAACAGCTTACCGGATTTGGATAAAGTTTTGTACACGCGAAATACTACGTTGGCTTACCGAAGTTTTTATCTCTATAGACTAAAAGCTTTTTAGTACACCGGTCGACATAGGATTATATTATGAATGTACTCGTACATTATTATTTTCTGATCATTTATTTTTTCATCATTCGCAAATATTTCATCTATTCCAATCGTATTTCAAATTTGACATCTCTTCACTTTGACGGAGAATATTCCCATCATAAAATACATGTAATGAAAATAAAAATATAATAATAATATTATATTGTCCCTTCTCTAAGTGAGTCTGGAACATGGACATAGCCCCCAACAAAGATCTTTAACTCTCGTTGACAAGAACACAACCGTTCCTTGTTGGATATACCAAAAACAATAAAACATTCAATGTAATGATAAGATAACGTAATTGTTGACTAATAGACGTGCGGCAGATAACAACATGGCGGCAATGTTATTTATTACATACGACCATAGAGCAAAACCTCTATGCATGTATTGAAAATCACTTTGCCGAGCGTAAGCAAATTATTGACTGAATGTAGTACTCTCGTAACTGATTTAAGTAATTTTCCGTGCAACAACAGATTCAAAAATATCACATCTGTTGGTCACAATAATATTAGGTTTTATGCTTTTTTTTACGACGAAACTAGTTCATTTTAGTGCTGACGGTTCATATTTCTGCAGCTCTGCTCTGATATGCGCACTCTGAGATTTCTTATCTTGCCTCAAAGCATACGACATAATTAATTTGATGATACTGACTAATACATTATAAATACTTCGATTAGCTAGATAGTGCAAAATTAAAGCTTTATTGATAGTTATAATGATTTGTCATTTAATCCAATAATCAATAACGCCAAATATTTGATTGCAAAATAAATCATGGTGAGATAAGACGGTAAATGATAAGATTATTTCGTATCGTATATTTTTATGAATCAGTAGTGAAAAACAAGTTGACAGGAAAATTTATAGAGAATTTTATATATAGCACGTGCAATTTAGTAATAGAAAAATAGGTGAATAAATATGTAAAAGTAAGACGGAAATATTCATAACTGTTCTCAGAGAAATAGCTACAATAAGATTCATCCCCGAAAGTTGTATACCACACAAACAATATTAGTAACAAGATACGGAATACCAATACATAACTCAAAAGCCATTTCTGTTAACATCACAATTATCTGTTGTTACAAAAAGATTCATTCATAACAAAGCAAGCCGAACTCGCATACAAGATACACAACACAGGAAAATGGCCTATTATAACTTGGCATATAACTCAAACGGCTATACTTATACGATGTATGTTTTACGTACATTTCCATGATAGTAAACTGCCTTTATAAGTCTATTATGTAACGGTCGAAGGAATCAGACGGTCAATATAAACGACTTCATTACGTATCATACTTACTAAGAGACAAGAATAGTCAGCAAATTTTGTGCGATTCTTGCTGTCAAATTGCTAATTTGTATTACGGTATATCGCGCGGCATAATAATTATGATATAGCAATTGTACAGCAATTATTGTGCAAATTTTGCTATTGTTTTGCTTTTGCAAGATACTTAATAATGTTGCCGGACTATCTTTGTTGTCCAATAGGTGATTTATACTGTAATATTTTCGAGAAGCGATTCGATTCCCGTACATTCCGCGGAATATTGCAATCAATGATTTACATACGTGCTATTGATTTATCGAAGCAGAGCAGATTGCATCATTCCCTATAAATATTTTTAACAAAAGGCCCCTTTATTAATGTTATGTTGTTGGGATAAATGGTGCTGTTTTTAACCTCTGTAAAAGTCAGTTTATCTTTTCATTTTTTTGTATCCGAATGATCTATGTTGACTATCCACAGCACAGTTTTCAGAGATTTTTTGGTGTAATACCTAAAGTCAACTTACTTTTATACTCATATTAAGTTATGCTGTATCTAAATTTGCATTATTACATTACTGTCTCAAGGACATAAAATCCTTTTTAGACTTATTTGAGTAGAGTTAATTAATTCGGTATACTGTAGTAATTACTCCGGTGCCCCTTTCATGCGTACCTACGCACCTTAATTTTAACAAGCTCATAATTAGTTACCTTGACGCTTCTCAACATTTAAATTAAAATTATAACAAAACAGGATTATTTTAAAAGGTTTTTTAAACATAATAAGAAAACCACACCAATATACACGTGCTAAGTACCTAATACGACATATAAAATTTAAATGTAAAATATTTTACATAATCACAATGTAAACATTAGTATTTTATCATACTTAAAAGGTATTAGTTAGCTCATTACGCGACTAGACGCCTAGATAAAAAAATAAAATTATTTAAAAAATACATTTATTTACTTTTACGCTGCAAAATATAAACTGTATCAACAAAATATAGAGCAAACACGAACGAGACGAAACGCGTTTAATTTTAATGGCATATGTAATATCATAGAGCCAAAGTGGTCTGAAAGGGACTCTAATTTAATTTCATTACTTTAGGCAGAGGGTTGTTATACTAAAAGCGAGTGTGGCTAGTGAAGCGTACGTCCTGACATCCAATCTGAATGGAGAGCTCTCGTGTCTCATTGAGAGCAAATCGCTCGGGCCTATGGGGACTGGTCCGACAAATTTGTACATTACGGGTACCGCTTCATGTTGTTTTAGGGAACAAATTCTACTAAAGCTTAGACTAGGTGATCGATATGTTCGATTGTGCAGTTTTAGATTGAGTTAATTGAATGCATCTTTTTATATTCATTGTATACATACCTAATACTAAACACGTAGTTATACTACAGTCTATTATATTGACCAAAATATCGTTTTACCCCGACGAGACCATTTGGTTTTTAATTAAAGTAAACCAACAATTTCACAACAGTTGAAATGTTTCCCAACAAGTTATTTACGTTATTCTGCCACAAACGTTTAGTAAAGCTTCATGAAATTATTAAATGTACTCCAACAGAACACAGACCGTCATTTATCTAAATCATGTCGCTTCATTCATTTACCTAAATAGTCTCCCTAATCATGTACCACGAAATTACCTACATGACCGTTTAAATTCGCTGCTGAAATTAACCCTTATTTAGCACCAATTGAATATATTGGAGTATCCCAATTAGAATTGACTGCATTTGAAACTTGTGACCCCAACTAGAACTAATACATTTATTTGTTATTCGATTTGACTCTCGGTTGAGACAAGGGTTTGTCGCAATTTTAGGTTTGGCTGGACCCTTCTGTCCCAGCTATTTCTAGTGTCCATTCAATTATCCCTTTCCCTTGGGACTCTTTAACGCTAGTATTTTAAGTTTATTTTTTTAGTCAATCAGACAAAAGGTTCCATCCATGCACGGAATATGTAATCCTATTCTGGAAAATATACACCATTTTTCCTAAAAATATCCCATTGGACTCAGTTTTTTTCACATCACAGAAACAATCTGTTTTATTTCTGCTGAAATTTATTATTGTCTTATAAACTATTTTACTCAGAAAATATTAATACTAAGACAAAGAAATTCAACTGTCCAACCACTTCTCAAATTCTATACCCCAAAACTTTAAGTATGATAGGACTAGCCAAGGAAATTTTTAAGATATTATTTGGCAACATTTAAGGCGTATTTTCAGTTCTACCCTACCGAGAATTTCGACGAGCTTAAATTATTTTAATTAAAAAACTGAGGAAGGACTCAAGAGGTGGGCAATTTGGCAATTCTTAATTATTTGCTCGGAACTGTTTCATCAAATTATAGTAGAACAAACCTCTAATTAGAAAGATAGAATAGCAAAGTTATTTTAGTTAGTGAATATACTTTTAACTGCCTCGTTGGCCTAGTGGTGCTAAGCGCGACTGCCATGCTAGAGGTCTTGGGTTCGATTCCCGGGTCGACCGAGGTGTTATTGGGTTTTTCTATGAAATTCTCAGAAGCAGGTCAGAGTTTGGATTTGTGCCCGGTTAGTGGCAATAGGCTCGCCCTACTATTACATGGGACCTAAACATATCGGCGAACTATGGGTGTACATTGGTACACCTTTGCCTACCCCTTCGGGGATGCAGGCGTGATGATATGCTATATACTTTTAAACAAAAGACAAGTGCGGTGAATTTAGTTTGACACGTAAGCGTGACATGGTGAACTGTCTAAAGTTTCGAAGGAATTTATCTCGGCTATACCCCAGTTGGTAAAGTTTAGAGCAGTTCGACAACGGGTGACGCTGTTACTGTGTTTACCTTTATTATAGTACCTTCATAATCCAATGTCGCGTAAACATTCAGGTACTAACGCAAGCGTAAAGATTCCTGAAATATCCAATACAAAAATTTCTATCACCGATATCGGAATATTACTACACATTATCGTGTACATAGAACTTAAGAAAAATACGAACATTTTCAGAAAAGAAAGGTTTATTTACGGAACCAAAAGTAATTTCAGTGAAGAGTGACAAAACATGAAGACACCTTTATTTAATAATAAAAATCATTTATCTTATTTCAGACGCAATAGAATTACATGTAGAAATGTTTATGTAATATAAAGTGATACTACGCGACTGACAGATGTGATAAATGGAAATCATACGAAGATTTTATGACTTATGTATGTACCTATGTACTTATACGTTATACATGTAGTCAGTTTTACGTTGTCTTTTTAGTGTTAATATTTGGAATAGTCCTTGAGCTTTAGAGGCACGTCCGTCGTTAAACAATAACACTTTAGTTTGACGATGATCTTAGGAACAAAGAATGCAAACTATAGCAAACCTCTGCTATCCCTTCGTTTTCCTCAACTATCTATACTTACGAGTTTCTTTATCTTATGTACAGCGATTCTTCTTGACTCTACGGACTCGAATCATGTGTATTGACTTATTTACGCTCTTATAAATTGTATTTAACTCCGATAGCCTAACTAAAGGAAAAAATAATATTCCTACTATAAAATGCTATTCTATATTTCTGATAAAAGATCATTTAAATAGTCAATCAGTTACCTAAAATTGCCGTGTGCAATAATTTCCCTGTATTATTTCTTCAGATTAGGTATTCTTCAGAAAAAAACCAAATAGAGAAATTTCTTAAATAATAATACACAAATAGCCACGCTCATAATACCTGCTCATATTCTATAGAAACGTAATGTAAATAGTGGTTTCGGTCTAAAATCTAACGGGAATATTTCTCAGAAGATGTCCGTATTCGAAAAAATGGCCGGGTTAACGTCCATATGTAGTGTGTCTATCAATTCGGTCGGTTTTGCGCACTTCCTTCGACAGTCGTTCGAATCGAATGTCTCAGATCCAACGCGTGTCATTCACCTCAACTGCTTATTATCTACCCACAATGGCTGGATCACGTTACCATGGTTACCATTTAACAAGACTAGCCGATTAGCAGCTTGTTTAGATAACTGTACTTATCTTTATGCTAAAGTTATGTAATGAGGCGAAAATGACAATTAATTTACACAAACTTGTTTTTTTAATTATACAAATTAGACAAATATATGGTGTTGTTACCTAATTCATATAATTATTGTGAAATCGAAAGATAGTTTCAAATATAGCCTATGTTCTAATAAAAAAAAATAAGTTGTTTGCCGTTTATAAGATATATGTTTGAAAGACTTCATTCTTTGATAAAATAAATTGTGATATTTAAACAGTGGTTACTTGTCTTATCTTTATTTGAGATGAAATCATCGTATAGTATTTTATCAATTTGCATGTCTCACAGGCAGTGCGCAAACTGATCGGTTATCTTAAAACAATTTGACTTGGGTAATACAAACCTTACTTATTTAGGTAATATCTGGCTTATTTATATTTATGTGTATAATAATAATAAGTATTTATTTCACAAAAAAACGTAAACTTTGTACGATCGGATACATTGTTGAAAATAATGTTTAATAGTAATGCAATAGTAGACACTATCTTTTAAACTAGGACTAGCCTGTATCTTAAAAGATAAATTAGTATATAAGTTAAATGTTTATTAATTTGATATAATCGTCAATAAAACTCAAAATAAACTTTCAAACCTAAGTTTTGCCATATCACACTTCATGCGAAAAAATTCTAACCAAGTTTTAGAGTACGGAAATATTCTAAATATTAACTGACAAACATCACCTACACAAGGTTCAGCAAATACGTTTTGTTTCCCTGACTGGGAGCCACTTAATCTGTTTTCCTAAACACGACGACGTAAGAGGATTATATCGGGTGATCCGGCAACATTTACCTGTTAAGTTATGTCATTATACTGCAAAAAGGTGCATTATATAAAGGACAGTTTGACTATACTGTGGTCTTAAACAATAATAAGTAATGAAAAGCTTGTGCCTTTAAAACTAAAATACAGTTTTTATATTGAAAAAAATCCCTTGTTTATCATATTTAGCATCATCAGCAGCATCGTTTGTTTTACAAATCATACGAGTATAGGAGAATATTAGCAGGGGGAAATAACAAATTAATTTGAAATTTCAAAATACATTTTATTATTTTGTTACCTACCTAAGTGCGCAGTTATATGTGTAATAACATTCTTCCTTGTTGTGATGTTACGGAAAAATAATAAAGAAATAAGTAATAGTTTTGGTAGTTACTGCTAAAAAACAAAAGGCGAATCCCAAACCGAATAAAAGTTTCCATCTATAAGTTTTAAAACAAATTTAAAAAACAACAGCCTGCCAAATTCGATGGCAAAAAAAACGGAAACTGGCAAGCAGCCAGAATGAGGTTAAGTAAAAAGGAATAAATTGTGCAGCAGTAGAGTGACAGAGCTTAGGAGTACATGATATCGATAAGCAGACGATACTGTGGCCGATTTAAATCCTAAACTGGATAAATGCTCGTCGGCCACTGAGCTAGGTTCCTGCGTTTGAATACAAATGGAGCGTTTATCCCTGAAAGCCAATCTGTATGCAAATTACAGTCCGTTTAACTATTCTCGTTAGTTGCTCATTTTCGGAACGTCTGCATTTTCAGTTCGACTAAAATATAATCCTTTTCATTGTTCGAATGATTGATTTATCTACTTTTTCAATTTGGTATTTATTTCATTATTTTAAAACAGCTTTTTTACGTTTAATTATTAAAACATGCCTTATCTACTTTCCTTTCTTATTAAATAAAGTCACACTAAACCGCTCAAAATCTTATCCGAGTATAATATTTTCGAACTAAGCTCAAAAAGACAATCTTAACTGCGAGGTAATCCCATCAGCATGTTGAACATCTATAGTTTTAATAATACCTTAAATCCGGCCTAAAGATTTTGTTCTTAACTTAAGGCGTAACTTTTGCAAACGCCTTGCTATTTTAGTGTCTTTCTGCGGAAAGTTGTCGTCAACTTTTTCATCCCCTTTTTCCGGTTCCGCTAATGCGCAAACTTTCGTTCAGATACGCCGACACGCCTTGCGAAGTGGCTTGTTCAAAATTTTTAAGAAAATCTACGAAAAAGTAGCTTATTATATACACGATTTATAAGTACCCATCGACATATCTAAAAATAATACCCAAGCAAGAACTAAAAGGATCGTGAGATTACATTTCGAAGTCGAGAGTAATGTATAAAAATACACAATAATCTTATCTTACATCTAAATACGTGAACTATATTCGCATTATCCGAAACGAGAGACCGTACTCACGAGCTTTTAACATAATTCTATAAAGGCATCCACAAAGCTTAAGCATTACCATCAAGAATAATCAAATTTCCTCATTGACGACAATATTCTGATAGTCGTATGAATGGAATATAACTACACATCGTTATCCTTTATCACAAGACAGAACAATAATGCTGCAGTATGTTCGCTTATAACGTCAACATAATGTGTTATCCTCATCTGTGTCTGCATCTGTTTTAGACGCATTACTTTTTCTATCTCCCTTCTATTAGCAACAAGGGTCCTATTCGACGGAACCGAGCGAATGTAACAACATTCCATATGCAATTCTGTGTTCCCAGTATTTGAATTATTTTAATGAATAGAATGTCGTAACGTTTCAGTATTTTTATTCAAACGAATGCTTGAAATATTTATGTAGTGGAGTTTTATTGAGAACCTTTCCGCTGCATTCACTTTAAACTTTTGTATATACATGATAAAAATGTTAAAAACAACTTGTAAAATATTTCTCTTTTAATTTTTGTAACGAAATTGATGGTCTCTATTTTTTACCACTCTCGTGGTTTATATTCTCAGAATAGACTATTTACCTACCTCATAATTCAAAGACTTCTAAACTACAGCAATTAAAATAAAAGCACCTAGAATCTTACATTAAATCGGCCTAATTGAGAACAAGCGGAGAGAAATCTAGTATGAGTTGGCTCATTAGTGAGTATGAATAACTTGTTCAGAACTTTATTAACTATAGTTCTAAGACGACCTGTGTGAATGCTCTGTGATGACTTTGTAAAGTCATCACAGAGCATTGTAGCAACAACTTTGCTTTAAAGGCACCAGCCCACAAAGACGCGAGCTTAAACAAGCGCTCGAAGTGTGTAAAACCATCTGTTCAAGACGCTTCAGCAGATTTCAATTGTTCTCATTGATTCATTTAAATTGAAGATCTGGATTGCTATTTTGATACTAGGAACTATTTACGACGCGCAATCGAGTGTAGTTCGTGGTAATTTTAGCAACTAAATGTGTTGTTTTGAATTCATAGCCAAAATATTATTCGCATCTTAATTCTAACATGGAAATTTAAACTTCAAAAAAGATGATCATACTAGTAGTTAGTATTTATTTTCAGAAACTACAAATAACTTAAGTATAATATTGTCCCAAAAAATCTTTTCACACCATAACAAAATGGCTTTCGATTGTGCAAAATAAAAGATGGCCAAATTATCTTTTTAATTTTAAGGGCCTCCCACAGTTACAAACGGCATGCAACAGAAATAAACCATTGATCGGAAATGTACTGGACGTTCGAGACGGCCACAATTAATACATGGTTGGAACCAAATCGTCGCCTTAGAATTGAATAGCTTTAACTACTGTAATAGCCAAACAAAACTAGAACTTATATCAAAGAAAAAAGGTTTAAAATCAATCGTAGTTTAAGGGGACAGCTTCAGATCTAACCCCTGTTATAGAATCGTCTATGTGTACCATCGACATAGCAAAGGGCAGCGGCAGTGAAGCTTAATGACAACGGACCAATACAGAATCGAGGTCAACGTTAAGTGTCGCATTGGACTTGGCACGGACCCTTAATTGAGCGGTTATCGTATGGTCAGAACAGAACGTCAAATAAAACGAATGAAAATATCATTGAAGGAATATTTGGTACGATTCATACCAACGGTTATTAGAAAAAATAAAGGCGGAATGAGGAAACGAAAACTTTTTGGACGAAAACATTCGTATGAAAACACTTCGCTAATTTAGAGTTGAGCAAATATGATTGTATTTATAGTTTGGTGACATTTGTGATATTACATTTCAAGAGCGGTCTCCAAGGTCCTTGGTAATTGTTTATTGATATAACTCGCTAGATAGAGACTCGGTAAATCACAGTAGGCGTACACATATCGTGCTGGGGAATACAACGGAGTTTTACGTTAAAATATAAAGTTCGAGTGATGACGAATCCACATGAAGGCAAGTTATATAATGTAGTTATCATACAATGCACCTCATAAGACAATAAACACTAAACAAATATACAGAAACAATTATCTAGGAGACACGATTGCTGAATAATAGAAGTGATAATATTTTATGCTTATTGTAAGCACGAGGACATTAAATTAATAAAGATTTTTTTTTCCAAACAAAGCATTTCTACTTTATTGCATGGTTTTTTAGACGACCAATTAAACTAGACTTTTAATATGAATGCATATTTTCGTAGCATAAATTTAATTTCCTTAAATATAGTAGTAGTTATCCCATTCTAATAAAGAATCTATTTCAAAAATAGGCGCTTAGATTTCTCTGACGAGAGACCTAGATATATAAATCTATTTATATTCCACACATAAATTATCTCAACACAACTTTACACAGAAGTGTATAGAACAAATCACAAACAAGAACTATGTAGCACATGTGTTTAACGAAACTAGTACAGATACAACTTGCTTGCAATTAATGGAAGAGTTGAGTAGGTTTGGGACTAACTTGGTTACAACTATATTCAAGCTGTTCACTTATCCAGTAAATTATTTATGTAGTAAATAGCAACGGTATATACATGAGCATTTACTTATACAGGGCGTTACGAAACCCCTGTCCCGGTATAGGATTCACAATCACATGCCATGCACGATAATAATGAACTTTGAAATAGCCTCCAAAATCCTTAAATTCAAAGATTAATCAAAAACTACACCACCGTTTTCGTCAGTATTAATGGTGGCCTTTTGTATGATCATTTGGCAGAACCTGAGACGATGCCACGAAATTTTTAGGTTATATTTTTTTATTTTTACTTTTTTTGTGATTAATCGGACAGGGGTTTCGTGACAACCTGTATGAACCCATAAAGGAATGGTAAACGCTACAAGCAATTATATTGTCGGACTTCAAATAACATTTTTGAATCCTTTGTAAGGAATTAATTTCAGAAGGACTACGAAAAAGGTTGATCGAAAAATAACAATGTGTTCCGTTTTTGTTGGCCATTTCTTTGCAAAGTAGGTCAAATGGTAAAGCCACACTAGTTTGCATTTCTTGTTTATTCTGCAAGAATATAAACTAAGCTTAGTTAGCAATTTTATATTTATGTATCTATGCGCCAAAATTGCTTGTTTTATAAGCGAATAAAACAGTATTATCAGCCTATTTACTACCATTAATTTGCTTCAGCAATCAAAAAAGTGAAAAACTTTTTACCAACAAAGAGGTATCCTAAATTTATCTAAACCATAATGAGCTGAAACGTAATACTTATTCCTTTTAACCATTTAACCCTACGCTAATCTGACACACCTGTAATTAAGGTCGACGAACAAAATTTTCATTCATCATCGTGTAAAAATTAGGACGCCTTATCGGGACCATCCATCATTAGATTAAATTGATTTGATTCATTTGAACGTTAAATACGGAAATCCTTTCCATTTAAAAGAGGTTTTTCGGTATCGTGTGAAACTCTTTGGTGAATTTGTCGGAGCAGAGCGTCGGTACGCATTCGCTAAAATAACCAATTTGGGGACCCTCATCGTGCGTCACGAAGTAATGGATGGCTGTGGGTTCACTGTTGCGGTGATATTGGACGGGGAAAAATTATATTTTCCTATTACCAAGAATTACAGTGTGGCTGTTACTTCGAAGGAAATACCGGAATAGAAGCGAGCTTCGGTGCGAAATTGTAAAAAATAGGAGAAAGAAAATCCTTATCCTGGTTGCTTGATAGTAGCATCTCGAACAGTTTCGACAGAAAAAAAAAAAAGATATGTGTTTATACTCTTTAATGTGAACAAAAAAATGCCGTTTTTTATAATAACAGGAAAAACTTCCCTTTAAATTGCTTGACCACAAATGTCCATTCAAAACTATTAATAGCGCTAATATCATCAAATACGAGTGCGTACGCGAATTGGAAGTATTACTAATGAAACAATTACTCAACGGAAGCTAAATGCAGAAGCAAACCAATTACGTCATTCAACACTTACAAAAACATTGTACAAGCTGCTCTTTAATCGTAGACTCGCGAACACAGAAACTCTTGGCTTTTTATTTGAAGAAGAATAATGTAATTCTTCTTCAAATACAAAAAAGCCAACAGTTTTGTAAGTGCTTGCTTCATCCATTACACAGTCCCTCGGAGGATACCTGTCTTATACAACCGTTGTACCATTTTTCTTTGCTCAAATACATCCTATCTTATCTTGCCGACAAATAAAATTATTTAGATTTATATTTGAAGAATTTTAGGAAACAGATCTTGTTTTAAACAAAATGAATATCACCTATATTCATTTTGTTTAAAACAATGTGATATGAAATAAAATTGTATTATATAGTTTACAAAATTACGCTTATGCATGAACAAACTGTTACATTAAGATCAGCTTCGTATATAATGCTATTAAACTAAACATCCCGTCGATCTGAGTACTCTAATGTCATCAAGGCAAAATTCGTAATTATGTTTTTTACATTTCGACAGATGTCGTCGCTTCGTTCAATGATAGTTATTTAGAGAATAATAAGGAAGGTCCTAAATAAGTATTCATTTTCAAGGTAAAATGCTTGAATTGGCTATCGTTATCAAACCTTGCTGATAATGTGTTATAACAGTCATCTTTTTCATGCTGTATTTGCTGTCTCATCTTTTTTAGGATGAAAATGAATGTGATATGTGTTTTCTTTTAATGTTTAAGAAATAGCTCCATAATAAAGGAATATAAATGTGAATTACTTAAATTTTGGAAGAATAATAAAGATTTATTACAGACAGCCCTTAGAGCAGACACAAGCAAGAAACAATTATATGTTCACTTGTTTTTGTCTTTAATATATTTTTTATTTGATTTCTGCTGTCATCAAAGTACTTGGAACAAATAAAAAAAGGTTGAGGGTATTCTATTAAGAATTGAAGGGAACCTCTCCTTCGTCTAAGACTATACAAATAGTTTGTTCTCAAAATCGTCGGGCCAACGTGCTGCGTTTGCAGATCGTGCGCCCTTCATTAAACTCGAAAAAAAAAAGTGGGTTCTTATCTAATCTGCTGTTGTCCCTCCGAGTTTTGCAGCTGGCACCCTACCGTGCCGACAATGTACTTGACCCCAATTCTATCTACTACTGAACGAATAAATTACGAAAAATAAATTATGATCAAAATTGGATTGTTTGTTAGATCAGAAGTGTGTAAGAATGATTAGTTTTTCTAACGCAAGGAGCTACCTTAGTTTACGATACGATTATTTAATTGCAAAAATCACACCAAACCAATTATATAACAACATTAAGCTGTAACAGAAATAACAAAGGCCATCTTGTACGCACCTAATTGATACCATTACTAAAAACAATTGTTTGAGTTTATGTGTAGCAGTTGGTTCAAAATGTAATAATGTCGCTCCGATATTGTATTGCTCAGTCACTTTACAGTAACTTCGTTGTCTAGATTCCGTATTTTCTTCTAAATGCTCAACGGCGTCGTTATCCTCATATTATTTATTTTCATCTCTCTATGCCATTGTTGCCACGTGTTCATTGCATGTGTATAATGTATCTAAACGGCCATCAGGGGAAGATTGTGAAGAATAAAATGACAGCGTTAGTAGTAAGAATGCCACATTGGATACGCTAAGTGAACTGTAAATCATCTGCTTACTAGCTGGGTTCTCCGATGTCACTTTGTATGCATGTTATTGCGCTCATTGACCAATCAAATCACGCTCTCGTTATACCACCATCCTCATTGACGTATACTGACACTTCAAAGTACGAACGCAGAAGCCAACTAGATGGATAGAAAAATGAACTCAGAATTCGACAATGTTGTGATAAAAAATGATGATGTATAGAAGTATGATATGTAAATGCCTAAGGCTCCCATTATAATGGAATCGAATTCACATAAATATTTGCTTCGATTGACAAATTCTTTGCGTCGGCAGTTTCTCTAATAAAATCTTGCTGAATATGACAAGTGCGATTCGTTTTCCATTTTTGATATAATGACACCTCCTCGGGCACAAAGCCCGTTTTATAGCCATCACAATGGGATTGTGCTCTTTCATCAGCGAGACTTTTATGGTCGCCGCGTCAGCTGGGCTGCGGGGTGCCAAAATTGAGACAGTGTAACTACTTTCGCTCGACCACCCATTTAGCGGTTGTAACTCCATGTCACATTAACTGACCGCTGTACCGTAAATATGTTGATGATATGCCGGCGGAAGGTTAAATGTACAAAAAATAGTAAACAATGATGCGAAAATATGTTCGGGACATTGGCTACCCGCCACAACTATTGAACTTTGTACTGATTCAGGAAAACATAATGTCTACGGCCACTTTCGTCTGTTGGTTGATGTCTATTTTTGGCTTCTGGCAAATTTCCACGACAAAATGCATATATCAAGCAAAATGATACAAGGCGTGACGTGCATGAAGTATTGTTTATAAGTAAGCGTGAAGTTTTGAATAATGCGAAGTTACAAGATATTAGTAACACAACATGAGCAGTGGTAAATTCTTATCGAATATCTGATAAAATGATAGCTATGAAGATTATTATAGGCGTGAATACTGTTCTATAGCAACATATTACATTGAACATAGCTGTTTAGAATATGATAGTATATGTGGTAAACGTTCTAAGATACAAGGTATTAATTACAAGTTGCATGAACAAGTCGATACATCACTTATGCCCGAGACAGATCAACCACACAAGGCCTTGAATCGCTTGTTTAAACACTAACCTTGGCTAAGTATAAACGTTGTTTCATGTCATGTTAACCAATAACAACAATATAATATGCTCCTATATTGGCGACTATTTAGATTATTTGGAAAGAAAGGGTCGATTTACTTTCAGAACAAATAATCGCTATTTCTAATCCCATTTCTATATTCCTGTGGTTCAAATCTTTTAAATCCAGTCTTTTCATAAATTTGAGACAGTGTGTTGATTGGTTTTGTTGTTACTTCTTCCCTAAGTATTTTGAAACGCTGCATGGGGCGCAAGAATTTGGATGCCGTCCATTTCTTGTTCCGTTACCTCTGCGTATTTTTTTTTAATGTTTGAGAACATTCATAAACACACCTAGGTACTGAGGTACCTAGGTGTGTTTATCAGTCTATGATATGTCGGTTTTATACCTGCCTTTAATTACCATACTGGATATACTCATTACTGCATTCTTATATCTTGTTCTTGTTACTAAGAAATAACAACGTAAGAGTGTTTATAATAGATGATAAAAATGGGTACAATACTGTCAGGCTTTAGACTTAGACAATAGCTGAGAATTAGAGACTAAAGCGATTTTCTAATGAATTATTGTTTTACGTCGGCGTCACAATGACTATTCATGGAGCGACCCTAGAGGGGACAGTACAGGATTTAGTCCGTGCTATAATCACTATAATACCGAGAAAGTTAGGACTCGGTTTAGTTTTAAGCACATGATTGGATGACTGTTGTATGGGAGGAGATGGGTTCCTTCGAAAATTCCGAAGTATGTTTACATTATTGGATTTTTGGTAAAATAGTTTTGTATCATTTATACGTGCCTTAAATTGTAGATAATAGAAATTCCAGAAAAAAAAAAACTAAATTTGTTATATTTTTTTTTTCACTTTTGTACCTAAGTCTAAAATTACTGTAATATGAAGTTTTCATTTTAGAATTGGGTATTCTCTTTGTATTTGTGTTAAAATGTCTAAATCACTTAAAATCTCCTTAGAAAAGGTAGAATGATAAAAAAACATGCATAAACATAAATCAAGTACCTAGGTAGTGTATTTTTCCTAATAGTTATTAAAATTAAAAACATTTAATTTATAGTTAGAGGTTTTCCCACTAGTTACTAATAAACGAACGTTTTTAGTAAGTATAAGAAATAGGTATTACATTAAATGAACGTGAAAATGGATGCTTTCATTATCATTTTAGTCATCGCAGGGTATGGCGTGACATTCTCACTAATATATCTTATCTTGTTTGTTTGTTTTTTTGTTATCAACCTCTTCCTAAAAAACATAAACATTTAACTGGTTGTAAAGAGTCAAGCACGTGTTTACGTCAGGTAGTACCTACGTAACAAACCTGTTTGTGCTATGAATAAGCTAGTTAGCGCATTCACGGAGCAGTAGACAAAAGTGTTCCCAGCTGTTAAAAAGAACGCGCGATCATACATTTACATAAATACCAAACCGATTTGTTTACTCATTTCGACCGCCACTTATTACTATGCTATATCTTACAACCAAAACGAAATGTCTTCTTCTTTTTCTTTTGTTTTACACGCAAAATAATAAACAATCAAATAAATAACAAAGTTACTTACATTCGGATACAGTTCCACTGCTATTCGACGCAAGTACTGTCAATGTTTTAACGCTTAAAACACATACAAATATAAACCACCACATATTGGCACAAAATTTTGGGGCTGCCCGACGACAGCCCACCAAAAGGAACATTCGTCCTGTAAACTTTCGATTTCGCAAAAATCACTATGAAGCAACACTGCAGGGATAATCCAGAGCCGTGACGGGATTACGTCACATTCATAACACTGTTAGCCGACTAAAGGACAGTAGTCACTGTTATTAATACTGCGAGAAGCAATATTTTGGTGATTGGTTGGTACGCGAGAATTTTGAGGTTATTTCTACGTGCACTGGTGCGAGCGCGACGGAGAAATGTCGCGCGAGGCAGGTGAGGAGCTCGCTGCGGCGCTCGCCGCGGACCGCTAGATGGCGCCGCCGGCAACGGACGCGTGACGTAGCTACGTTTAGTTTCGGCGACCGAACGGCGGCGCTGCGCTGCTGATTCTAGCTACAGATTTTTCCAACGCATCACGCGAACGACACAGTGTTAAGTCGCGCTCACATGCGATCTCGAGTACAAACGACTATTTACGACGGGTAAGGGCGCACCATTAGTTTTTATGAGTTGGCTTCTTTATTACACGAAAACGCGTTCATTATAGCCTGTAATATAATACGGGTGGAATTGCAGTACTGAGATCGTCAATTCATATTTTGCTGTATGACGATACATATTAGGCTACATAAGATTGTAAAAAGAAATAACATATTTAATTTTATACAAAAGTACAGACTACCTTTTATGATTTTGGATTTTCTTCTTAAAATGACAATTCCTAATTATTGTATACTTATGTGCCTTATGACATAGATCAAAATCGAATGAAATGCACGAAAATCAAAATTTAAACATACACCGCTGGCCCATTTTTACGACCTGATAAAAAGATGCCGTCATTCTCGTGCGAATGTGACCTCACCCTAACGCTAGAAATGGAATGCGCGCGCATCTTAACAGTGCCGCGCTGGGAAGACGTTGGGGGGCGTGGTGTTCAGTCGTTACGCACATACGCCAGTACGCAACGCCGCGATAACACTCCCGGCAGATAACAGACGACAGAGATTAAACTGCCTTCGACTCTCGCTTGCCGCACGCACACACGCAGCGCTTTAAAGCGGAGGAGAACGTCCAGAACTACGGTTAAACTCCCTCTGGTCTGCGTGCGTATACGAGCTCGTCCGTCTTTCAAACTGGCACCGGTTCAACTGGTCGCGTTATCACAGCTCTTTCTGTCTCTACTGATAAATAAACAGCGGTCTCCGCAACTCGTCCGGATTATACATGAATAAGAAACCCGTTAGAGTTCTCTTTTACAGCGTCTGAATAACGAAATGGCTTTTAACGTGAGCCATTAAATCTTGGAGAGCATTCAATTTAATATTTTTCCTGTTTGGTAGTTAACTAACCTCCATTCGTTATACTGATAGGAAGCCGGTAAATAATAAAATAATTAAGAATAAAACACTATACTTTATGAGGAAATAATACAATTATTACAGGATAACTGATTTAGGACTAAAGTGCCTTGAATTTGAATATTCGGAAAATACAAATATTCTATTTGAAGCCCTTCAAGGTTGAAGATTTCAAACTAAAAATGAAGTAGATCCAACCAGTCCAATTTTAATAAAGAATGGATTTGGCTCGAAATGAACATGCTACCCCCACACGCATCGTTAATGTCAACAAAATTCTATACATGTAACGCCAGATGGTGAACAACGTCTAATTGCATCCGATTCCAAACAATCGTCAATGAATCATCGTAGTTTGAGTTTATAGCCAATTAGGAATACAATACATTTTTAAATCGTAAAATAAGAACTCATTTAAAATGTACATCGACTGGGAATAGACCAGCGAGGCAGTATACAAGCGTAATATTTCAAAGACCTTTCGACTTAAAATAACACTTCTCACCTTTCCAAATAGGGTCATTCTAAATTGCTATAGCGCGGAACATCCGAATTTCTGGGTCAGCGCAGTCCAGCGGACGAGGATGCTATTTCTCAAAAAGCGGCTTCAATGTAGGCGGGGGTTACTCAATAAAACATTACAGGTAAAACGTGAGCTGAACCCAAATTAGCCGAACGTGATTGCCGCGACATCTTTTTATTCAGCAAATAGGTTAAACAAAGAAAACTAATAAAGCAATAACAAATGTACAGGCTGGAATACTAAGCAGAAATATTGATAAAAATTATGAAGTTAGGTAGATACGTGCTGTAACAAACAGGTGAACGTGATTCGTGTGGAAAACTCTCTTCTAGTTAGGATTAGAACAGCTTCAGAGTGCTGACAAAAGTATTTGTACTAGTAGTAATGTAGTTGGTTTGCAGTACAACGCCGTCATTCTCAACCAAT
Source organism: Autographa gamma (assembly GCA_905146925.1). Lineage (NCBI taxonomy): Eukaryota > Metazoa > Arthropoda > Insecta > Lepidoptera > Noctuidae > Autographa > Autographa gamma. The sequence goes on from LR989850.1 coordinate 5,455,883, forward strand.
GAGAGCGCATTGTTGAGTTTTGATATGGTTTGCTATGTATCCTATGTGTGTTTAATTAATTAGCTGATTAGGTTTCTAGTGTATGACAAAATCATGACTAAAATGTTCTTTAATTAGTATAATATCAAAGCAACTAATTACCTTTATATACTAAAGACTCACCGCCAGTCGCTATTACCCAATAAAATACATTTTGCTATCAAATATTCAATAGCTAATGCTACAAAGAAAATAATAGGTAATTTTAGTTACAAAAGAACCATCTAGCATATTGAGATTATTATAAATTTATTATAGTTTAAATACAACATATTAACCTAAATTCGTCTTCTATAATACGGAGATAATTCTTAACAATCAACAGGTATACCAAATTTACAAATTTCACGAAATAGAACTACTTTTACGGATTTTTTCACGGTTCCCATTAATATTTTAAGGCCCCGACAATTAGAACCACTCACAAAGAAAGTAAATTCCCAAAAGGGCAAAACATAATAAAACTTGCTTGTCAAGAAGTAAACACAACAACAAGCCTCATAGGATAGTACAAACAACTTTTTCGTTGCCATGGCAACTAAAAGGCACCCGATGCATGCCCAATCTTGTTGTCGCACGCTTAGTATTACCCACTCAGTATGATCATGTTGTAAGAACAAACATGTCAGCAAAATCAGCTGTAGCTCTGAAGCTCAAGAAAATTGCGTTCGTGGCTCTCTCGTGTTGTTTCAAAGTAACGGATTTCTTAGGGCTTGTGGTTATGCAAATGGTGGTGCAAAATATGTACATGTATTATTTTATGTATCTATTTAAGAGTTACAGTTGTAACTTATGATAATTAAAGTAAAACCATGACAGGAATAAAAATATATTAGATTAGCTAAAGATTTTCTGAAAGAATTTATTCGTATGAAGAAGTTTCATGCATTTTAATTAAAGTTATAATATAATGTAGAACTATGCACTAAGTAACTTGTAAATAAATATAAATCGTTGAAAGAACAAAAATTAAACTTAGGCGGAACTCAAACCCGAACTGACTAGATACTTAAGTTGCAATTATCTACTGAAATTCAATAATCCCATGCTTTTTAAAAGAAAGGTTTAGATCGTTGACTATCTTTTTTTACTGAGCTATTTATAGGGAATAACAAATTATTTATATTATTTAATACACCGCAAAAAGTCCCGTTTATTATTTCTGCGTGGAGTTGACACCAAGCAAAATATAATGGGCTTAAATTAATATTGGTATGGGTATTGGCTGCCGATATTAAATTCTTCTACCAAAGTAAATATAATTAATGCAGTGTCCGGAAACATTGTGACTATTTGCCAGCAATTAATATGCCTTAAACTGTGGACATTTTCGCATAAATTACCTGTTTTCATTAAACGCAGGGAAAAGTTGACAAAATACTGCAAAATATTTTATTATTTTCCGAAATGTTTTAAAATAACTTATTACTTTTTGGTATCAAGTTAACAAACCGATCAAGTGCAAGTCGGACTCGCGCATGAAGGGTTCTGTACCGTATATTTGAGTTGATTAAATGAAAGGTAAATCGCGGTGTACGATTTATGATATATAAAAAAATACCTCAGTAGATCTCGTTCAAACCAATTTTCGGTGGAAGATTGCATGGTTTTATCATTTTATAAGTTACAGAGGGAGGGCACATTTTACAACTTTGAAAGTGTCTCCAGCGCAAACTATTCAGTTTAGAATTTTTTTTTAGAAACGTTTTTGCCTTTCTTGCCTTTTGAATCTTCACATTTTCAATTCAGTTTGATCCGAAAAAACACACCTCTCATTTGCATGTACCTTGCGTCCAATCCAGACAATACAAATTTCTAATTGACACAAGAGTAGAACACAAGTTACAAATTGGTCCTGTCGTTGCAGCGCTGTAAGTGCTGTAACGTTCCGCTACATATTGGCTCATGTCGATACAAGCAACGGATTACATTAGCTACATATTGTTGGTATATTACAGCTTATTGTAATATACCTAAGTACACTGTATGGTTAATTTATCGATATCAATGGAATAATCTAGGGCGATAAGAGCTTGTTTTGAGAGCTTAATGATGCATAAATGCACGGTAGTCAGGTTGCCTTAAGACTGGCTCTGGCTTATATTTGGGTTATGTAGGTTAGTGTGAGTTGTCTCGAGATATTGTTTTTTAATTTAAGTATGTCATAATAATATACTACATTTCAAATTATAACTATAGTGTCCAACCACTCGGGAAGGGGTTTCAAGCTACCGGTGGTGTGCAAGGAACCTAACACGTCGAGAAGCACGGGTTTCTGAATTAATATTTTTTAAATAAGTTTTCTAAACAAATTATCCTTTTAACAAGTAAATACCGAAATTAAAAATACACCAACTAGAATATAATGCCGGAACACTTCTGAGATACACCCTATGGATGACAAAAAGGATTTTTGAAATAGGTCTAAAATTGTCGGAGATAGCGCGTAATTCCCCACTTTTAAAGTTATTTTTGCATAACTTTTTAAGTTGATTATTACTGTCTACTATAAAAGAAATACATTCAACCATAATATTATCCAATAGGTGCAACTGGAACCGCAATTGGCTGAGATGTTTGCTTGCCAAAAACTCTTTAAAGTGACCTGCAAATTATTTTAAATCTTGCATCTGTTAAAATAACACTACTTACTTATAGATCACAAATCACAATACTGTTTACTCAAGCGACATTCTTTATCAGAAAGCAGTACTCTGCAGTACTTGAACAAGACTTTCGAGACGTCAATTGAAAAGACTGGTTTTAACAACGACATCCATAATGTACGTAGAATTTAAAGTATAGAACGCTTCGTAAACAAAAACAGAAGATATGGCCCTAGAGTCTTTAATAATTGAATATTACCTTAATGGCCAAAAACAAATTGTAACAGGGTGAGAGTGAACTGTACTAGAAAGATAGAAACTTATAGTCTTTCCATTGAAAGCTTAGGATGAAACTAGCTATCAAAACATGCCTTTATGATAAAATTAATTTGATTTCCAATTTAAATAATCACAAATACAGTGCATAAAGCATGAACTAAACGCCACATTGGTGGTCAACACATAAGTATAGGCGAAACGAGGGTATAACAATAAAACGTAGGGTCCCACAGACATGTGGTCACATTAAAATGCAGTTACTATGCGACCCGTAAACTGACGGACCATTATTTATTGCCGCTGGATTTTATGCCGGAGACCCCGATAGAATTGTTTTACTTATCTTCTACTGTAATGGCAACAATAGCAAATTGAATGACAGGGTTTACGAAGCAATTCAATTAATATTTAAGTAGGAACTTAAAATAGGTTGTTTTATTGGTATAAATAAATAGAAGAGAGATGTAAATAACATCAATGATTGTGTACAGTTAATACAAAAGTTTCACTTGTTATTAAAAAACAGTGTTTTATTCAAAAATAATCTTTTTTCTCTCATAGGTGTTAATTAACTCATAACGTATAAGAGAGACGTAAATCATAGCAAAATATATTAATTTCATAAAAAATATTCAAATTTAATAATTTACGAACTTAACCAGAACGAAGAGGAAAGAGATTAGAGAGGCCTTTGCCCTGCAGTGGGATAGAAAGGGCTAGTAAAAAAAACACTTACCTTTAACAGTCACAATGAAAAAACACAGATAAATAGTCCTGCAGAACAAACCACACATTTTGAAAGGATATTTCAAACTGACACAAATTATATTAAATAATTTTGATAACGCTAATCTACCTACTTCCCGTAGTATACCCAAGGACTGGTAAATTGCACTGGAATAACCAAGTTTCTGATTTATACTATGAATAAAATAGATACGATTATATGATTTAATAGATACCTAATAAATAGATAGAGAGAATATTAAATTATACTATTCTATCAGTCAATGGTAAAAGAAAAAATGAATGAATGTACTTTCTATTTTGATTTTTGGACATCTGCCCTTTTGGGAATTAGTTGGATTTGATTTCAAATTTAATTAAAAACCTTTCTAAATAGTTCTTATAAATTATGAGTCATTTAATGTCACATCTTTTTAATTATTGAAAAAACAGCCAATGTAATAAAAAACTACGCAGTAATTATTTACAAATTGCACCACATTAGACCATCTAATTCTGAATGAGTGAACATGGGACTAACCATTCAAGACAAATTGTGTACGCGCCAGTCACCGAGCCACTCTTCATTAGGGAACTCATTAAGTCTAATTGTCTGCTTTATCGAACCAAATGGATACAAGTGATCACAAATCAAACTGTGTTCAGAAACCTCCGATACGCTACACTTGGCTCGAATATCGAACATGACCTCATTCGTTATTAAACCAACGAGGCGTTATATCGACGTCCTCAAATCCATGTCTATTAATCCATACAAAGACAGGGTAATGTATACCTCTTAGGCACTTCGAAAGCCAACCCTGTATGGAATTAGTACAAAGCTGATAATATATATGTGTCCTTGGCGGTGTAAGGATCTCAAGCCACAAGACTGAATGGTACGAAAAGGCTACCAGCGGTCAAGTGAAATTACGCAACCCTATAAACCACCTTTATTACCACATAAATAGGCCTGTTAAACACAGATACACAATTACTCATCCCAAATTAAGTTCGGTTTTTAAATACCTGCCTACCGACCAATTTCGAATGAATGGAACATCAAATGGTTTAATTAAAAGGAAAATCTGTGGATAGACTAAATGTAGGGTATATTTATCTGACAGTTTGTCTACCTACTATGGTATAGTCTATGTTAGCTGGCCCGCCTTTGAGTGGGATCAACTTACAAACGTGACGTCACAATAGCGCCTAGACAAACTCACTCAAGTTCTACGTAAAGTTAGCAGCTATACCTAAAGCACGAATGTTTATCAAGATATTTAGTTTCACAGTTATACATGTTCCACGTAAACGATAATAACTTACATTTCCAGAAATCTAAAACTGAAATTGTTTCCGATTCTCTCTGCCAATAGCAGATGGCGGTGCGTTTAAACCTGTTTGAATCGTAGCTGAGTCCGCAAGGATTCCGGGAACCGATTCACCTGTAATTATGGTCGAACCAGATAATTGAGGCCGACACAAAAGACCCTGAATCATGCTGAACCAGCGGCAAAGCCTATCTTTAAGGCTGCTACGTAATTACAAATACTGATTTGTTAGGTGGAACAAAGTTTCAGGATCACACGTTTGCTTGATTTTTATTCGGAAGTGTCCTTCGTTTTTCGAGTAGATGTGTAGGGTAAAAAAGTATCTTAGATGTTAATCTAGGTAATAAAATAATTCGTTCAAAATTTTGACAAAATCCGTTTACTTTTACGTGAAAGACACACAAAAGTTCCCACAAACTCATGCAATTGTAACACCTAATATAAATATTGAAGCAAACATATTGAACAACGTGACACAGTTGGCTATACCCAAATCATAAGCCTAAATGAAGCCACTTTCAGTAACTGTAGTACCTATATTTAAAGTTAGTTTGAAATTAATGTTCTGTAAAATAAAATTCATTTATTTTAATAAAACAATTTTACTACATTCATTTTACTTAGACCCTAAATCCCAGTTGAATTACGATTTCATTCCCAAATGCATTATTCAAGCTTGATCTGACATTAAGTTTGAAAGATTAATCGATGTTTGTAATCACGGATTAGCAGAGTTCCACAGTGAAATGATCTTAGTTTAGGGTTTATTACTTGGTGTCTGACCTCTGAATCCCTGCTGTACCCTACTTAGATTTAATTATAGTTAGAATCAACCACAGGTCAAGATTAACGCCAGCTGCTAAGTATGTTAAGCTCGAGTTACGTAACGTAAATCATCAGTTAGTAAATTGTGTTAGATGTACTATCCCACCACGTAGTTGCCAGTACCTCTGTGTTTCTGTCGCCTGGGTCGTTTGCTCCCAGCCTGAGGCCAAAATTCATGTGAAAAATATTGGTTTTAGTATATATAAACGCGTAGGATACAAATAAAAACACAGCGAAGGGCAACAATGTCAAGAATAAAAATAGATAAAATATCCGTGACGTACGGTTTAAAAATATACAGAGCGTTTCGTTTTTGTGCCTTTGCATGGTTCCAGCGACAAATTAATCAAACAACCCCACATTTGTCACAAACGGATGAACGAACAGGAAATTAATGGATTGTAAGTTAAATATCCATCAAGGTGCTTTAAAAATACCATATGGGATTCACATTACGCAGTATGTTTGAATTCTCTGTAAACCACGTTGATAAATAATTGTTAGTAGAATAAACAAATTAAATATCTATAATGTGCGTAACACTGCCTTCCTAAATTATACAGTAAACTAACGTACTAAGAATAATTTAAGGAAATATTTACATGTCAAATGTTTAAGAAATAAAGTGTGATTTTCATTTTACTTAAAGTACTCAATAATGCCACAGACCTACATCGGCATTCAAAACTACTTTGTATGCGACAAAAAGCCAAAGATAATATTATTATTATATCAAATCCAAAAATGTAAGTAATATTGATAATAAAGGAAACATGAGAAATGATACATGGTTTCCATCCTTCTCCAATATCACATAGCCCCGAGCTAATTCAGTGTGGTATCCCCATAATTTCGTTGCGAAGCTATCATGGATGAAGGGGAAAGAAACTAAAACAAATATTGAATATAGGACCGTTTAACTACATGTTACAAGCACCAAAGCTTAAAAAAGTACTCAAAATTTTAATTGGTTCAAGCATATTTTTGGTCATTGCTTGTTTTTTCACCACAGCGATAGTATCAATATGAAAAACTAAAATCGACTGTAATCTAGAATTACATACAAGAATCATTTCACAAAATGGATTACAATAATTAAATTCTGTTGGTATCACAACATAGACTTGTACACTAAAATTTTTGTAGGCCTCAAAAAAGTTATGTTAAAGCGCCAGAAAATACATCACAAACTCACGAAGGTAAGCAACTCGCAAGTAAAACAAATTAGCAGTTTTAAAATGAGAAGGGCTACTTTCCGAGTTCATAAAATTTATATGAAAACCCGTAGTCACTTGAGCCGCGCTTATTACACGCATTACATTAGCAACGGTTTAAGGAACTCCATGTTCATATTTTAATTGATGTAATCTAAGGAAACGGCGCAATTAGCGGGGGTTGTTGTGACCCACCTTCCTGACTAGGATAAGCTCTACGGAGCGGCAGAGGGTTAGACCGTATGTAATAATTTCTAGGCGAGGCTTTAGAAACCCTTCAAGAGTTTAACGAAGTTTAAATTAAAATATTATTAAGATTTTTGAGCCTTCTCTTTTGATGCTCAGATGTTTTGTTATCATTAATAGGTTTTATGCCTCGTGTAGACGTAAATGAAATTTGGAAAAGTGATTAATTAAAAATTTTAAAGCTTAATTTATTTAATTTATTTAGTAATTTATTTGTAGGTACTTATATTTTTAAAAGATTTATTTTAATGAAAGTCTAGGATTCTTTTAATAAATAAAATTGAGTGAGTAAAATAAGTTAGTAGGTACTAATCTAAAATCCTTTGGAAACCAAGAACCTTAATTGTTTTTAAGCTTTCCGGTTGACTTTATTAGAGCCTTATCGGTCTTTACATAGCGTTCAGCTTCGGCTTTTGTGAATCCTTGGCCTCTTTCAGTGTTAGTCTTTTACGAATACTTCATTGATTTGGCTTACAGCCATTCATTTGAAAGAAGCTTAACTAAAGCTTTCCAAACAAATCCAACTTTTAATTGCTAAACCGATTACTAGATAGTTATTTTAGTAATTTATAACAAAAATATAATATCCGTCTAATGTCATAATTTAAGGAATAATGCAACTCGATGTTTTTCTAATAATGGCTAAAAGAAATATACATATTTATGTTTATTATTTTAGATAATTCGCTTTTAAGTTAACCCATGTACTTATGTTATTAATGAAACGAAAAACTTATTTTTTTCTTTAATTATAGGTACTTGATTCGGTTTAAAACAAACTTCAGCAAAGTAAGATAAATCCTGACTATTTCTTAATAGCAATATGTTAGCGGAATAACATTTGTCATGAAAAAAATATAGTGAACATTGAAAAATTATACGGGTTTTTTGTAATAGTTATTTCTCATTATATCATCTAAGCTATGTAATAGTACTATCCTACATTTAATGCAAGTTGAAAAGCCTTTAAAAGCAAGGGATAAAAAAGGTACAACCTAATACAGCAAGAACCCGACATTCAGAAGATTCCAATAATATTATTGAGTTTACTGACAATTTACAGCTTACGTTAAACTAGCTGCGACCGTGGCTCCGCTTACATAAAAGGGTTATATGCTATCAATATGACGCCTTACGATTGTGTATCGTTGGCACCTACTGAAATTCAGATGAACCCATGGAAGTGTGAAGGCGGAAATGTTATTTAAAATCGGCGTTTCTATAAGAAACATAAAATAACTAAAACATTCAATAAATAATACTATAATTTTGTCGGTCTACAATTTCAAACAGCTATTGTGCCTCTTATATTAAAAGGGAGAAAGACTAATTACTAAGGGGTCAGGTTAGCAATTTTTTTTTAAATTTTATTCAATATTTCCTCACGATAATTATGTTACTTCACAATTTATCAGGGGCCTCTTAGAATAATTATTTACATATTAAAACTAAGTAGGTATGTAATTCTCAAATTAGATCGAATCTGTAACCTGCAACTAGGACATATCAAAAATGTCGTAGATGGAACAAAAAGTTAAATAAAAGATGAAAGCTACTAAAAGAGTAAAGCTAAATTGAAACAAAATGGCAAACAATTTCGATCTTCAACTTAAACAATATCGAAGTGCCACTGTATTAAACTGCGAAGAGTTTCCGTGAACCGTATGGGAAGTCATAACAAACCGTCAGGACTCCTGTAACTCCTCACTCCTGGGAAATCAAAGGAGGCGCAGAACGAACGTTCTTTAAAATTAAACTGAATCAGACTGAAGTTCCTCTTGATACGTATTCTTGTTACAAATAGAATTACTTACCTGTTACCCTTTACCTGTTATTTATATGCCAAACGTTTTTTTTTGTCTGGTGATAGAAGTGTTTTCATGTGTCGAGCTTACGTTGACAATTAAATATAGAGCATTTCGGACCCATAAATCTGTTTTGATCTCAGGTGGGTAGCAATTGCCACGTGGAAAGTTTAACACAGGCCACTGCCGTTTGGAAAGTTATTTTACGTGATGCTAATTTTAAGTTTAAAGACAAAGTCTTAAACAAAGTTTGAGCTTGTAATAATTAAGAATCAAAACATTACACATAATATTTAGATGTTCATTTAAAATAACATCAAAATTGTGTCGCAAAGTCACAAAGCGAGAAGTCACAAAGCGAGAAGTCACAAAGTAAACCCTTTTAGTATTGGATCTTGTCTCTTAACTAAGTTGCTGTTTAAAGGGAGTTGTTTGAACTGAATTTTGTTCTGAAAGATTAGAGAAGATAAACTCTCGGAGAATTAAGAGATTTGTAATTTGCTTAAGATTTAAAATAACGTTGACCGTAGAATTAAATGGTTCGGCTTTGTATAGACAAAAAAGTCGGGTGGAATGGTCACCGTTATCCTGTATTAAGCTGTTATGTTGTAGTATGTCACAACTCACAAGTCTTTTATACAATGAAGCGTGGGCAATCACAAAATATTTTGACCCTCGTATGTTTTCCAATTGATTTAATCTTAAAGGAAAATAGTTGAAGAGAAGTAAAGCATTCGACTCATCTTTTGATACTCAATCTGTTTCCAGCTCGACGCACTTTCTTTACAAATGTATTTTACTATTCCAGATTTGCGATATCAGTTGGTCGGTATTTCATTTGTTGTTCGGTACGCACTACTTATTCGACTAAGCAGGGTATTTTAATAGAATATTGTATTTCTCTTTATTTATAATATTATAGATGTTTGCGTCATCGTAGATTTGGGTGATTGTTTCATTGTTGTTTTTTGGTACATGTAGCTGAAGAATATTTAGACTTAGACTCATATTTTATTTTTGTAATATTATAAACACTTATTATAATTATAACAATGAATCATGCATTTACCAATCCTTATCTCATTTCTATGTCAAATTGTATACCTAAAAGTAGCTTACTTTGATTTAAAATAATTATACTGAAACTACTTCGAAGAATAACAATTTCAATAAAATAAAATCTCGTTTTAATAAAAACAAATAAATTGAAATATTCAATAGCGTTGTTAAATTTTTACTGTGGCATTCATAAAAGCAGCCATAATCCCTTGACATGAGATACAACATGGCGACGAAGTCTGATACGCATATTCTGAAAGCTTTGGATAAAAAAAACATAAAAAATTTACGAACCCATGAATATTCCGCGTATGAATTTTGTATGGCATTATCAGCTCAAATCTTTTTTAGTTTAATATATTTTATTACTGTTCTGTAAACAAGACCACACAAAATTGTAATAGGTTTGAATGTAAGGAGTAATAAAAGGGCAAATTTATGTTACTGAAGATTCTACTTGTTACGGAATTATTATTTAAGTGTGTATTTTAAATGTATAAAAAATAACAGTTTAATTAGAAGATTTTTTTTAGAGTTGTACTTGATTTAAATAGTGAAGAACCATTGGCCACAACAGTGCTACACAATTTAGTCATAAATATTGCCTTAAAAACAATCATAAAACCTCTTTACGGAGAACGCACACAAATTAAACACTTTTCTTCACAAGTACGTGCCTACACCTCCCTCAGGTTAACTCGACAATTCTTATCCCACATCAACGCAGACTGCTGACTCAGCAACGGGTAAGATTTCCCTAGCTATGAATTACACTCCCGCGAACTGTGCAGAGAGGGATTTTACTAAGTTCTGCCTTCATATACCTACTATATGTTTTATAAGTTCTACAAGGCTTTCTACGAACTCTTAAGTAAATTACAATAGATGGTATATGCATAATTAAGAAGATGAGTATCACCTTTTATGTAAGGGTCTAGCGAAAGACGGTGTAACGAAAAATTAGATATTAATTATTATTTTGTTAAATCAATTTGAGCTGAAATCTTGAAAACTGGCTCTACCTGATGTACTTTTTACTTCTTTCGGATGGACATACCCTTTCAGGAACACCCTACATAAATCATTAACTTTATGTTTGATCATTTCTGCAAGTATATAAGTATAAAGTCTCAAGGCCAACAACGCACAAGTCGTAGATTTTTTACGTAATTAATTAAACAATCATTTGTGTGATCGATACATTTTGTCCAAACCATTACTTATTTTTGTTTATGATTGGAGTGAACATTTATTTCTACAATTTCATGACATACACAATTCTAGATACAAACAGGGGTGCCACAATTACATGTTCTAATTATAACCGCGACCGTCGCGAGCGACACAATAAACCCACGCATGACAGCCCTGCGTCACGTGGAAGCCACAGACCGCTTTGTTTTGAAGTCAACCTCCACAAGGCGAAACTTAATCGCAGCCTTATTATAATAGCAATAAAGTTTATTACCACGTATTATTAATTAATGAGGCTTAAGGTTGCTTTGAGTTCTCCATTCTTGGAAAGTATAACTTCGATCTAGGTTGGATGCCTGTCTACCTAAGGGCTGAATAAATCAGGTTTACTAGGTCAGACTAAATATTCTTTAGTTTACAAATTACTTGGTTACTAAGCCAAAGAACTTGTCACTCAACAATTGGATTACAAAGAAAGAAAACTAAGTAAAAAAAAATGTCGTCTAAAAATCCCTCAGAAAAGAAAATGCTTTTCATTTTAAAATATAACTCCGATGTTTTAGCGCTAAAATAACTGGAATAAAACTATGTTGGAAGAAAGTAACGAACTTTGACCTGTTAGTCGCGACTCGGGGCTAAACTTATTTCCTCTTGTATTGATTATGACGGCTCCCCGAAGCCAATGAGTATTGGAATTTAATTTCAGTGTTACGCTTCAGGCCGTCGCCGCGTTGGTAAAGTTACTTTGATAATTTCAAATAACATTGTTGTATTACTGTTATGTTTATCTACTGTTCCCAAATCCCACTAAGTTATGATAATGTATTTGTTATTTGAGCGTCAACAACAGCTTGTTTGTTAAAGTTTAAGCTCACAAATTATTAGTGTGGGTCATTGATTAGGAGCACCTTTGAAATTAACGTCTTGTTTGTTCTAATATTAATTGTTGAAATTGTAATTAAAGTCAACAAACACTTTATCATGGCAACCGGGTTGTTTTTCCCGTTTAAGAATCTTGAAATTAGTTTAATATACATAATATTATTAGTGTTTAAATAAGGAGTATACTTCACAGAAGTGAGTATTTAATTAGTCAATAATTTTGTTATTACCTTTTTATTTATACCACATTATATCAGTTATTAGTTAGACTTTACCTACGCTTCACTAGAAAAAAACGCAACTTCTCACATAATTATGAAATGGATCAAAAGTACCAATTTTATATTACACTGGTCACTTTTTGTTAGTATAGCACACAAACATTCATTAAATACAATGATGTAACACAACCGTATGTACCTGTGCAAGTAGCGTTAATTATTGTTGTAAGCACTACAGTCGCGTGCAGAATAATGTCTCGCTTCCTTAAATCATCTTACTTAGGTACACTTATTTTAATGGCTGTTTCCTACAAGCACTCCGTAGCACAATGGTATAATTACGAATAATAGTTTTATCATAACAAAGACTAGTGCTAAACTGTTGTGCTCACATATACTTAATCTCCACAATTTAACAGACTGTTGCTAATTCAGTTTCCTTAGTCTACAAACTACGTTGAAACTTTGTGTGACCTATTAAATAAGTATCCGTAAATAAAATATAAGTCGATACGTCTTAACGAAAAGCGATATCGACGTATCGAGGCCAGAGGTCAAGAAAGTTGCAAGCGTTAATAAAAGATGGCAGAGAACAGTTCGCGACCCAGATAGTGCATACACTCGCTAAGACTACAATGTTCCTTATAATCTGTACCTCAAGTGGTGCCAGCCAGGTAAGGAGGGAAAATAACACTTTAGGATTGAAGTGTGCATGCGCCCGACGTGCAGTGCCCAAGAATTATAAACGCTGACTTCACCGAATTCACCTATTACTAGGGCTGTAAAACCGAGGGCAATAAAAAGAACTTTATTTTCCCGATCTTTCGGCCGTAAAAGAGTAAGCATCGCTTTACTATGTAATTCCCTTTTACGCTCATTCGTATGACGTTCGCAGAAAGGGAATTCGTGTCCGTAGGAAACGTTTTTGAGCGCGAGCGTTGCGTAAAATTTAAATTGGCTCGTTTTCCATTTTGCAAATTGTATGCGGTTTATGTACCTAGGCGAAATATTATTTGTATCTCTCTGTACCTTTATGAACTGTTTCTCTTGAAGTGTTTGTTGCCTAAGCTGGCTTAGAGTCGGCGAACGGGACGCTAGCGGACTTATTTTCTTTGATCGATCAATTGTTGGTTAGCCTGACAGTTGTGGTTGCCACATTTACTTTGTTGTCGCGAACAGCTTTAAAGTAAATTTCTAAAGTTTGTTTAGATTTTACAATGGAACCGTAACAATGAACTGAAATTAAGGTATGTCTGTAGGTACGCCCTAGTCAATTGTTCACATAATAATTTGTAAACTAGATAGACGCCTGTCGTCTACAGAATTAATGTAAAACTGTACGAGATTTTATACAACTTTTTAAAATAATACGGTACAAAAGACAGTAATCTTGAAAATGCTCTTTAGTTTTATTGTTACTCTAAGTAAAAATACATGTTTTCCTCGTAACGATTAACTTAGGAATGTAAAAGCTATTCTTGCTGGTGGTAAAACGTATAAACCTTATAAAAATTATTACGTGACGTTCATCTAGATGCGCGTCCTACGCTTCCTCTGAAACTTATTTAGTTGGAATAAAGGCCGTTATTAAAGAACAAAATAGCTTTCGCATTATTTGTACCGTGTGCGTGTCTTTTATTAAGTATAAAACTTGAGAAGCTGCGGGTGGAATACCGATGAGCTCAATCACATAACTCGAGAATAAAAAGGGTAGCCCTTCGGAAGTTTGCTACTGAAGCGCGTCGATGGAGGCCACATGCAAATTGATTGAACATGGATTGAAAACGCCGCTCGTACGTAAATAAGAAAAGAAACCAACAAAACATAAAAATCAATTTTTATTCTGCCAATTTTCGCTGCAATATCGTGTTTTGTTTACTGCTCTTTAGAGGCAAATAACAATGAATAAATATGGCTGCCAGCCGCTTTCGCTGGGCTATGAGAAAATATTTTCTCATTTCTTTCTACCCTTTTCATTATATCTTGTTTCGATGAGCAATTAAGACTAAACTTTATGGTTGTAAAAATTAGGTCGCAAACTTTAGATAAAGATAAGCAGATTTGTTTTTCCTTTTTTCGGGATTACTTTTAAAACGAAAGTGGTGCTTAAATTTCAGATTAATGTCTCGTATAAAATTTTGAAGTACCTAAAACAAATCTAAGTTTAAATTACCTCTGTTATGTCTATCGATAAGTTTTTAAGTAAATCTAGTTAGGATCTACTTATTTCCATTAGAAAAAATAAGTTCTTAGTTGGTTTGTTCCATAAATAGGTAGGGTACATACCTACTACCTGCTTTTTGTCAAGCGACCACAGTTTACTGACTTCAAACGTCTAACGATAAATTAATTAAAGAAGTTACAGTACATGATTATTACATGGCTTATCGATTCCTTCTCGACCAACATTCCGAGCGATTTTCTAACAAGTTGAATATTTCACTAGGCCAGAGCTTCAGAAAACTTTCCCGATAAACTCTCGGCGACCACCGACTCGATTCTTCGGAAGAATTCGAAAATACTTTAGTACTGACTACTGGCGATAAGTACAAAAGGCATTCAGTCTCATTTACTGGTCCTTGTCTATACATTGCCCGAATACCCACTGCGTATTCCTTATAATAGTTTTAAAATGAACAATTAAAAGTTATAAGTGGGAATTCACTTAAGAGAAGTTAAAGCGGATAATAATGATTGCTCTTGGAGTAAAACTCGTTAAAATCTAGTGCTCTCTGCGCTGGCAAACGGGCAGCGAGCGATTGGTGAACGAATCAAATCAAATCAATGGCTTCTTTAAATGAAATTCACAGCTCGTTCGACTGTTAATGTGAACATATCGTTTTAATACATTATGAGTGTCTGAGGAATCGTTCTTCCTGAAAGGCATTCGTAATGTGGGGTGATATAAATATTTTCGGCAGTATTTCTTGGAGTTATTTCTTTTTTGTCACGTGCTGGAAATGTATTTTGAACATTGTAAATATAATGAAATTTTAACAAAGGCAATACTAATTCCTTGAGGGTTACTTGTTAAATACTTTATATTGATCAATAAAATTGCCGAAATAATTACAAATTGGTATCATATGAACAGGTATACTGTGTGTACTTTTATATAAATAATGGATAGGCTGCTATGACAAACATTTCAAAACCTTGTTCCAGTTAAAGCTCGATTTTTTCGATAAAATCTGGTTCGTGACAGTCCATCGATCATCTATTAACGAAGTTATCTTGACACCTGAAAGAGTTGGCGATGGCGCTTCCGTAAATTTTGTACCAAACAGGTACAGACGGAACCCATTTATATCCCTGAAGGTGAAATTAAAAAGGTAATGAATTCATTAATTACCGCAGCGACGGTCGTTAGTTCTTTTGTCTCAGAACCTTTGTACTAATAGCCGCCTTTTGCTCTTCACTTTACTTGTGAAAATAGTTGTTGAGGACTTTTGCTAATTCGCATCAGGTAAATTCTGCACAAAGAAGTTCTAAAACGTTAATTTATGTGCAAATACTTTCAGTGGAATACCTTTCAAGATAAATGAGTCATAAAGCATAAGGATTTGAATAATGCCGCTATACGTATGCTGTATTACTTTCATCGCAAATAGATAAGACCTTGAGGCGTTATAAGTCTCGGGTAACCAAAAAATCCAATATCTTCAAAACGACGTTTTCACGGAAACTTTTGCCTCGAGGGCGCGCCAATTTTTTGTTACCGAAACATAGGAAATATTCAGACAGGAATTACTTATGTAGTGAGCGTGCCCCCGGGGAAGTATTGAAGAATAGCCGCCGTGCTCCGCTGCACTAACTTTTGATTTACGATCTTACCTATTTTGACCGACTACGGACGTAGAAAGTGTGGGTCATGACTTAGCAAGCGAATTTAATTAACTAAGCAAGGAAAGTAATGAATTGAATGGTATTTTTTTTTAATAAAATATGGATGTTTCAAAATATACAAGGGTGAATTTCAACAAAGGCCATTTTTCTTATCATATCGGTGAACTTTTTCAATTTTTATTTTTTTGTAGATTTTTCAGGTTTTATGTAATCTTTAGGATACAAAATGTCCCCAAATTTAATATCATCAACGTATCATTTAAGACTGACGAGAAAATTCGAGCGGGAAATCGATCGGAGAATTCAGTTGGGCTGGGCAGCGTTTAGCAAACTTCGTCGAGTCTTTTCTTCGCCTATACCGCAATGCCTGAAGACCAAAGTGTACAACCAGTGCGTCCTACCTGTTATGACTTACGGTGCCGAAACGTGGACATTAACGGTTGGACTAGTCCACAAATTTAAAGTTGCACAGCGGGCTATGGAGCGAGCTATGCTCGGAGTCTCTTTGAAGGATAAAATTCGAAATGAGGTCATCCGACAAAGAACCAAGGTAACCGACATAGCTCGTAGAATTAGCTTGCTGAAGTGGCAATGGGCTGGCCATGTCTGTCGAAGGACCGATAGCCGTTGGAGCAGACGAGTCCTAGAATGGAGACCGCGGCTCGGCAACCGTAAGGTAGGACGCCCGCCCGCCAGGTGGACCGATGACCTGAGAAAGGTCGCTGGAGGGGACTGGATGCGGAAGGCGGAGGACCGGGTGTTGTGGCGTAAATTGGGAGAGGCCTATGTCCAGCAGTGGACTATGATTGGCTGATTGATTGATTTTGATTGAGAAAATTCAGTTTGAATTTTGGTTTCCACCGATGTGAAAAACCGGCACCGATTACTTTTTTTGTACACCGATATGATAAGTGTATCCACCGAAATGATGTACATATCCAGCGATATGATAATCTATTCACCTTTGAACATCGAAAAGGAAATAGTTAGTAGGTACTTAAAGGTGACTTAGAAATGAAGATCTGAACTTAGGGTAGATCACATCCAAAGAGAACTTAAGTTCTTAGATATAAAATAAAAATGTATTTTCGAAATTATGTACCTATTTTTTACGTTTTCGAGGTACTTCAAATTAAAAAAATAATGATTATTTTTATTATCATTGTCTTTATTAAATGAAATATGAAAAAAAAAACAAAAATCTCATATGTAAGTCTAACTAAACGTTCTCTTAAATGCCTCCTCTCTTAACACAACCTATTCCACCTGTTTTTCTCCTCATCTTTTAGTTTTGGCCTCGGCATTCTTAAACAAAATTAAGCTACTATTATGTTTTATTTTTAGCTATTAATTATTTTGTTATTTATAATTACGTACTTACTATTTTTTTAACTATTTTTTTTTTGCCATAGAGACTTTTAATGCGTTCAATTGCTCCACCTCACCATCATCATCTCAGCCTATGGACGTATTACCGAATACAGACCTCCCTTAATGATACATTTATTTATCCATCTTCTACTACCCAGTAGTATCGTGATAATGATTTTGGCAGTCTATGTAGGTAAACTTACCTTGTATGTATGTATGTTCGAATGTTTGTGTGTAGGTATATATGTATGTGTCTGTATGTATGTTTGAATGTGCCATTGTTTCTTTGTATACTTAACGAAATGACACGGGATCTACCGATATTATATAACGATTCACCGAGATGATAGAACGACTCACCGAGATGATAAAATGATCCACCGATGTGACAAAACTGTCTGTTCATCATGAATCCAGACACCGATATTAGATATATGCCACCGATTGATTTTTTCTTATCATTTCGGTGTAAATTATCACATCGGTGGTAAAAAAGATCACCGATTACAGCGATATGAGAACAGCGACATGAGAAAATACACACTTTTTAGAAAATTATAAAAAAAGCATAATATCTAGGATAAATTCAATAACAGAAAATGAAGCTAATTCACTGACTACCTCTGTTAGAACCAAATAACAATAAAAAAACAACTCATTACACTAGAAAAATGCAACCACCGATTATATAAAATAATTGTCCGGGAGTCACTGAAATGGCGTTCTTACAGTTTTGGTGGGCATATGCAGCGATTTAACACACTTCTATCCTGACTGCCCACCAGCACACACCAACGAGGGAAATACAATTGGGGTGGGGATGCTGTCCGACTCGTCGATGTAAAGTTATGTTTGAATTACTTTTGTCCAGCGATATGAGAATATTTTTCAGGACAAGTACGTTTGTGCCTCTCAGTAATAATAATCGTTAATTATGTAATGAAATTTGCTATATATTAATTAACAAACTAATCTTCTATGAAATAGAATAAGTTATATGCCTAATTTATTTATTTTTATTAGTGTATAAGCTGTTTTGTTTACAAAAAAAGTAGCGGGACAGCACCGATTTGCAAAAAAATTGAGGTTTATGTATTTTATTTGTACCTTTGTAATAGTCCTAGGCAAATCATATTTTTGCCACAACCCAATAACTACCTATTGAATACTAAAAAAAATAATTCACAACTATATTCCTTTTTTCAAATACAAATTTCAACGAAGACAAAAAAATAAGGCATTTGGGAAATTCACCCACAAACCATTCCCTTAAATCTATAACATGAAATAGTAACCGCATTTATTGAATATAATTCTATAATTATCAATGGTTGTTAATTACACAATGACCTTTATCTAAACAAAAATAGGATTCATATTTTTTGAATTTCCTCTATTTCTGTACAAAAAACAAAATGGCTTACTTTGACTCGCTCTCAGTAATCCACTGTACCTTTATGAATATCTTATTTCTCTCACTCTTATGATTCTCTTTGCCTACTTTACACTTTTCAATTGCCTTCCAGCTGTTGTACTCTGCAAACGGAAAAGGTATTATTTAAGTTAGAAAAGGAAAAGCAAAACACTCGAACGACGTCTTTGAATCGTTCGATGTTCCTTTTTTCTATTATCATGATTGTTGTCAGCTATATTCAAAAGAAAATGTGACAGCTTAGGGGAAACTAAATATCGAATTGATAAGCATTACCCTATTCAGGAAACATGTCAACTCATCCTTGTTTATTGAGCCTCTGAGATAAGCTAACTGTGGTGTATAGGTACCAAAGTCAATATTTCCTTATAAAAATTCCATGCATTTATGGGGCGATAACATTTTCTTTGACATTTTCGTGAACGAAAATATTGGTTGTCTGTGGCGGGTTGGAACGCGGGCCACTGTAAATTGTGCCGAGCTGACATTTTCTCAGATATTAGTGCTACAAACAATAACAAAATGCTTTCGTATTTTTGAAATATTGCATCTTTTATTACTTTTCAGTGGAAACAGTAAATTCATATCGTGTGTGAAGAAAACGATTGGATCGGAATTGGAAACAAAAATATTTTCTGATGTATTCACACATTTGATACGTATTGTAATAATATGAAACTCTCTGAAACATATATAATATATATAAATAAATGATTCTTGCAAAAACGCATTGCACTCTGGTTTAACTCAAATTGAGTTTTTCATCACTACATATCTTATTGTATTCGCAGCATTCAATTCAAAAATGAATTATCCGAAACAAAAGAAATCAAAGTTTCGAAAAGTCATTCCACTCGTCCCAGTTGATTTAATGTTGTCTTTTCATTTGATTTTCTTTGTGACAGGGCGAATGGCGATAACCGACAGTTTACTGCCGCTGTTTCATTACTCCAAGAGGCTTATATGATGTTTAAGCTCTTTTATTACGTATTGCCCTGAATAATACAGCTTTAAGACTCGTACAATTTCCGTTCTATGAGAAAGGTATTACTTGTGTCAATAGGGCCGGATACACTTTATATTAGTATTGTTATAATAATAAAGGTGGATAACATAATAAGAAGACTGTTTGAACCGTTTCATAATTCAAAAGTAGAATTTGGCTTCAAACCTTTTTTATAAAATCTTCTTACAGTTGCCAGGATTAATGACAAAGGCATGGTGTATTAGATTACAGGTAGATGTCTGGCCGTATGACGCAGTCCCTCAGTTCAACCCTCACGACACCCATGGGAAACATTGGATGGCCTGTTCTGTAACCTGAATTCAGTGGGTCAAAAACTTATGGCACGCTTTATTGGGGCCGAGAATTAATGTTGCAAAGTTTAGCTAAATTTTTGGTACTTTAGAGCTACTTCAGTAGGGTTAAATTAATCATATTAATAAGCTTAATATTATACATTTGGTTTTGAAAAAGAAAGAAACTAATTCGGTCATGCACTGTGTTTAATTAACTCTGAAGCAGGTACCGGAAGACAACATAAATTAGTTCCTTTTTAAATTAAACTGGAATGTTTATATATTGCACTCAACTCGGTTTAAGTGTTGTCTGGCACGAACTTACCATTGAAAAAAGAGGTCGCCAAGAGCAGACAACGAGTCCACTGTTTTTATGAACTCCTAATGAAAGTATATGCTGGTCTTGACTTTAGCGCTCTTTAAATAAATAAAGCAGAAGCAATTTATTAAAATTTTATTTTAAAACAAAATTACAACAGCAATAATAATTTAGCGACAGCGTAATTACACCGCAAGGAGTTCTTTTCACCTTTCCGCTTCAGTAACTTTGCTAAAGTGCTCTATAAAATTAATGCATTACTTGAAAATTGTTGCTTCTCGTCCAATATAGCTTCCTGCAGCCATATTTTTTTACTTGCACACTTTTGACGTAGCTCTTTGTAAAATTGATATTGAAATGTATGTAAATAACAGTAAAAGGCTGAAAGACTGGCTTAACAAGCGTTCGCTGAAAACTTGAAAAGTACATAAATAATTGAGTGCATTAGTGAGTTCACTGAGGAAATGATGGTATCGTTAGTAATACTCGTACGTTAGAAGTTCGGCTCTCATGTTCTCGTTATTATATTGTATGACTGTATACTCGTGACACGTCGTGACATCTTTATGCTACTTTGTCGAAAATAATTTGGCGAGTTTTATCTAGGATAAGTATCTAGTAGTAGAGAATTACCAACAAGTAGGAAGTCTCTCCAAGTGACAATATTTTATTCTAATCTTCATTGTCGGATCCTAATTTTTAAGCGTTATTTATTCTGTAGGCAAGTTGCTCTACATTTTAAAAACAATATAATAAGTATATTTTTATAAATATCGTACATGTACTACCTAGTATGGTATCTAGTACTTGATAATTACCATCTAATAAAAAGTCCCTCCGGTTTTTTTCCATTCTTCACTTTTGGATCCTAATTTATAAGCATAATTTATTCTGTAGGCAAGTTGACCTACATTTTAAAAGTTATTATACATAATTAGCTTTTATTTATACAAGATTTACTTTACATATTCTAAAGTCAAAAATGATGATGATCTGAAACCAATTTGAAACAATTTTACGGAACTTTGGTTATACTCACGACGGTATCGTTTTACGCGTTTCGGGGGGAAGCGTTCTGGAGTATTTCGAAGTTGATCCTATCAAGGGGAACGCATTGATCCTTCTTAAGAGCCACCTTATAAATATATTGTTTGTTTCTGTTATATTACTGGTCTTTGATGCTTCTGGCTCTAGATTGGGGGAACATACGCCTTATTTTGTTATAATAATGCTCTTGAATACAGTGAAACGCTAGATTTTTCGTCCATACTTGTTTGTAGTGTGGATTAACTACTGTATTTACTGCTTACTTGCACAAAAAATAACACTTATTAGCTCAAGATGTAAAATAGAGAATATTGTTAGCAAATAAATTTATAAGAAAAACTAGTAAAGAATTATACTAGTTTCTTAAAAATCTTACTATAAAATGAAATTCTAATTACCCTCATTTAATTTTAAACCTACTTTCACGGTATTAAGACGAGCTAGTAAAAAAGGTATCCAAGTAAAAATACTCGACTCGGTGTGCTTAGTCTAGTCCATGTACTTAAGTCGGTAGAAATTAATTAAGTTCCCTTAAATATTAACTTGCAGTATTTTTAAAACGTTCTTTCTTTTGTTTTGTGTCAATATTAGCGTACCTTTATGGGAATCATGACCTATTAAAACCTCTTCCGTGTAAAAAACCTTGGAATTCTAAGAATATCTTTTAAAATAAAGTTAATTAGTACCTATTACTACTTGAATACTCCTACATAAAAGTATACATTTTTTGGGTTTTAATTCAAAACTGTTTTATCATTCCCGACTTTCGTTGGCCGCACCTTAGATTTACGATGTTTCATATTTAGTAAACAATAATAAGGTTATTCCTTTTAACAAAAAAACATGCACCTACCTATATGTTGTTACAATTGTACCAGTACAATTCAAAACCAATTTCAAAATAACAATTGATTTAAAACTTAAAACAATAAGGTATTTAAATAGAAGTATAACAAAAGGCTTTCGGGTAACTGACCGGATTAGTAAGGACAAGGTTGAAGGCTTAAAACTAGGTGAGCACAATGTCATATGTGCTTCGTTAGTTATTTAGTATACGGAATAATTTAGGTTTATGCCAACAAAAGGCTTGCGTGTCATATAACGAAACGAGTTTGTAACACAAATGTTAGAATGTAACAGTTTTAAAGATGAAGATTTATTTATTTGTAAGAATATGGTACAGGTAAGATGTTACAAACATTTTGGTATTTGGTTACAAATACTTATTATACTAAAAGTATTACAAATGAACAAAAAATTACAAAATTAATTTATTCCATATTCTTATAATTCTTTTTTTTATTTTGGATGTTTACTGATGACCTGAGAAAGGTCGCTGGAGGGGACTGGATGCGGAAGGACCGGGTGTTGTGGCGAAAATTGGGAGACGCCTATGTCTAGCAGTGGACTATGATTGGGTGATTGATTGATATAATATAATTAGAAATTAGCGATAACAATGTTTAGGTTAACAATAATCTATGTTAAATATAACTAATACAAAATGAATTTGAAAAATATGATATATGATAAAAATATACTCTAGAAAAGAAACGTGATTCGAATTTCAAATCGTAAAACAAAAGCGTTTCTATTCCATATAATACGAATAAACCTGGTCATTACGGTACCTAGAGTTTTAGAATAATAATATGTGAGGACCGCGGCCCTATTACGTATCGTGCAAAAGCAAGGAATCAACAATTACAAGAAATTGTTGTTCATTGTTGTCAATTAGGTAATCTGGTTTCATGTTAGTTTCTTAGGTTTATGCGAATGTTAGGCATTGAAATAAAACTAGGTTATACGGATTTTGTCGCGGTTTATTTTTTAGATTTTAGGTCCCCACGTTACGTCACCTTTGCAGTTATCATCGTCACGGGTAGACTCCATAGTCTAGTAGTAGTTATATAATGTCATTATATAATCAAAGTCTAAAACGTAGTTTTATTCAAATAATCTGATTCTTTATCGTGATGCTTAGCACGAATTCGTTACTTGACAGCAATAATTCAGTAGATTTTGCTGCCTCTTTACTTTTGCAACATACGTAATACCTCCGCCGTTCTGTTCCCGCGTCTGCACGTCCTTGCTCCTAAGAACGTACAAGAGCATACTTTTGAAAGATAAATGATTTAGTTCATAGAACTAATCCCAACTCTAGTGCCAATGTTCAAGTCAATTGCAACTTTTAATGGATGTTTCCTGCGCACGCTGGGGTGGAATGCTACTAAACATTATGCGCTAAGTGACTAGTTGGTTATATAACTTACTTGCTTTTGCCCGTGGCTTCACCCGAATTGATGTCAGATTATCGTAGAAAAAAGTAGTCGTTGTATACCACCTTTGGATATACATTGAATTTTGAAATACACATGTGTGGTAAGCTCCTGTAGCAGCGTATTTTTTTGCACTAGCCGTCATTGTATAATGAAAGGTTTTCCATCAATTTCGGTTTAGGGTTAAAAGTGTAAGGGATAATAGAAATAACTGTTGATTTTATTGAAACCAAAGTAACAAAGTCAATATAAACAAATTCCCGGTATTTCTAAAATTGAGTACTTTGCTTTTATTTTCGCTTCTTCACAGTACTCACCGTTTACCGGGAACCCACGTTATAGGTATTTAAAAACATTTTCATTCTGAAACAAAATTCATGTTAACTCGTCGAAGAATATTATTTGAGGTAATCATGGAATGCTAGGCAAATATTTATGTATTCAATGCTTTCTGAGAATTACTCGAATGTTATGCATGGAATTAAATCGACTTTTAAATGTATTCTATAGCTGTTTATTATACACCAATGTATTTATACAGTAACCATGCACAATTAAAAAAATATATAGGGTGCTATAAAAATATCTGCTACGGCTTTAATGGGAGGTAGTATTGTGTTATAGATTACAATAGTAAAGATAAATGATTGATTATTTATTATTTTTTTTGCGGGTGAGGGTGGTGGCGCGGCCTACTCTCACCCGCTTAAATCAAATCAGTGACTGAAAATGGATAAGAAAATCATATTCCTATGAATATCCTGATTCACCCACATTCTGAGTGATGAAAACAATGTACCAACACTGCAACAATTTATTATACACACAACATCCATTGATGAAAAAGTACATATCGTACATTACCTGTACTATGAACTTTAAAACAAGACTGTTGCTCTAGTGGAAGCGAGACAGTGCAATACATTCCGTATAGCGTCATCTAGCTTCCACAACACCATCAGTCATGCTTAAGAGTTTATAGTAACCGCGCAGGATAGAGTAAGTAGTTTAACAAGAGTTATATTATCATCCGGTGTATAATAAACTTTCAACTAGCACTGCAACTAATGTAACCCAACGAGGGGCATAATGAGGTATTTTGCTCATTACACGTCGACTATTGTTAGAACTAACGAGTTTATTCAGTAGTAACAGTAGATTTTCTACTAAAGGGCATTGACTTTTTCCTGTACGACAAAAATGAGCAATAATACAATATTAATCTGTCAAGTATAACATGTGGATCTGAAGGTCAGCCAGTCGCTTCGTTAAACATAGAAATGGTTGTTTTCAGTAATAATATGTCATTTGTTAATTATACCGGCAGTCCATGGAACGTCAATTCTTTGTAACTACCTAAACAATCTGCTGTAAATCATGTTTAAACGTAGTAGGTATCCGACAAAAGATACTCTAACGTTAATAAACAATACTTAGTATTTACAGGCACGTTGCAATAGTAAAATAAAATACGAGTTGATTCTTATTTCAAATGAACTGCTAAACCCGCGCCACAAACTAACAGACAATATATTTCTTCCTTTTAATATCAAAGCGAAAACTTGCCAGGTATGAAGCGGGAATATTTATTTGTTAGCTCAAAACTACAGTACGGGTTTACGGAAGTCTAAAATAAAAAGTTGAACCGGTTGAGTGCAGTACGCATGCGCCAACGGAAGGAAACCGCCTGTCCGAGCCGCCAAATTTATGACGAGACTTCCCAACATTGTAAACCTTTCTGCACGAGTAAAAAGGTTAAGAAGGTCCACCGCAGATAAATGAGCGAACATTTTTTGAGTTATAGTTCCAGCCAGGTTTAGGGGTGATTGACCAAAGCCGTGATGATAACGATAAATAACTGCTGCATCAAGTCAGTAAGAATATCCATAAGCTGTCTTTAGCATGTAAATGCATGTTGCAAAGGAAGTTTCAGCAAAGGAAACCGCATCTGAAAACATAAAAAAGAAAACAAAAAATAAATATAGGTTGTGCTTTTCTAAGGCAAGATACAATCAAAAATTTTACGCTGTGGAGAGACATTTTCGTAATTTTCTAGTCAAAAACAATGAAAAAATAAATTAAATCATTATATTTCCTCTTGCATACTAAGTTAATTACGCTTGAGAACGTTTTCATGTATTTTTTAGATTGGGGTTTCTGAACCTTCCTACTTAAGACCCACACGTCCAATCCCGCTTCATTTTCCATTTATCACTGCATTATATACATCTACTTATAGAAAGCGATAAATTAAAATAACTATAATGGTTTAACACGTCATTTCAATGGGTAGGTATAATTACATGTTAATGATTGAAATTCTTTGTGTGAATGAAATTTTCATTTAAGATGTCAGATGTCACATAACTTTAAAAGGTTTAATAACTTTGTCACTGTTTGTTTGAAGTCTAATACGATTTTAGTATATTTTCTTTATGATTTATTTAAGGTAATTTGATTTTAGTGATTTACTGCTATGCATTGTGGATGATGACGTCACTTTCCAAGTTACTTGATTGACTGTGCATTTTCTCTCTTCCTTGCAGTAATAATTGATTTCCAATCGTCGTTTATTTTCTGTCTTGGTACCGGCGTCCAATATGACCTGTTCAATTTTATTTCAGTATTATTTAAGAACATACCGCCTTTATTGCCATTTTTCTGATACCAATTAAGCAGTGACTCAATATACCTTTCCTAATATTGGGGTAACAATATTGTTAAAATAGTCAAAACTTTGCTTTATAATATAAATGACCGAACAATGGAAGCCTTAATAAAATTCGCCTAAATTGAAGTCCATTGTAGTCAAATTGGGAGGTCAGCCCTTTGTTTAAAATTCAGATAATCAAAAGGCTTATAACTAACCGCTTTACTTTTAATTGCTATTACAAAAAATATGTAAGTTCTTATTTTAAATATTCTTTGTTGTTTATTGGTTCAAAGAAACGACTTTAAAAACTAATCTTTATGTTTCTTTGGATAAACGTAAGGATTTTGAAGAAAGTTTTATGCCTAAGAAATTGTTAGAAAAATCATTGAAAAAGCTCTGTACATATTGTAATTATTCTAAATTACTTTAAAAAATATCAAGACTAATGAATTATATCCATTTCGCGGTATTCGTAATTTACAACCGAATTTTAATACAACATTATTCATAGATAATCCAAGAAAAAGCACATAATTTAATTATTGAGGGCCCAGAAATTGCCCGGAGCACTCTACAAAATGGGGCATTAATTGCTTGAGTCGGTATTCCCACTTGACCAGATACTTTGTGAATTACTTACCTACAGCGTTTACTGCGAATCATTAAAATATACTTTTAATACCTCTATTTAATTTCCCACCAAATTAAACTTAGATCTTTACGTAGTCGCGTACATACATTTCTTCGTATCCAATTTGCAAAAAAAAGCTTTATTTCATTTCATTAAGGTCCAATTTTGCTCTGAATATTTGAACAGGAATAGCAAACGCTTCATAAATCATAGTATCGATAAAAATATCTGACGTAGAGGTGTTTGCAGTATACGTATTAAAAACTCTCAAAAAAAAATCGTTTGCAATGTTGGTATATAAAACACCCAATATGGGAATATTCGTCATGGGTTCCAAAATAAACCTAACGCAAGCAGTTTTGCGGGAAAACCGCTTTTATCAGAGTTGAAAAATCCGTATACCGTTATTGTAGGCAACAAAATTCGTACCGATGAACACCTAACTGCACACAGCTTATAATATCTGTGTAGCTTTTACTCGATATTTTGTACTAGACTTGAACAAATACAGACACGTAGCATTTCCAACAAAATATCAAGCTGTTGTGATTAATATTTTGTAATATTACTCTTGTCATGATCAATAGCCACTATTGGTATTTACTCTTCTTCTGGTTAGGACTAATCTTCAGCTTCAAAATATCCTTCCTTCACTCTTTCGTGAAATTGTTTTTTTTCTCATAAGTTAACTTAGACTGAAGGATCTCTGCCAAGATGGCAATAAGACATATACTCGTAACATTTCTTGTAGCAACTCATTTGTAACTTAATTGTTTCTATCTGGTGGATAGCTTGAACGAAGTCGAACTCCTAACAAATTTCAGTAGAGAACATTATTAATCCAATGCGGAAATGAAACCGGCATGTTTCAACGAGTTACCGCGTGTTTCTGACCACTAACAAACTAATATTCCAACACATACAAACCATGTAGTGGACATCATTTCTAATTATCACTCATAGTCGCTATGTTACCTTATTCAAATTAGTGGTTGCACTGAAACCACACACGTGATCATGGGTGGGAGTAGCCACGCATATAAGTATACATGTACCTAGTGTGACGTACAACTGCGTAGGCATTTCCATGAAAAGTGAACTAAAAGTAATTTTATCTCACTAAAACGTGGTGCACTTCGACAATATACGAATATATGAACGCTGCAGTTAGTAACACAAGACCTAGTAATGTATAAGTAAGGCATCTTACCTTTAGAGATCCCAGCATGTTAGATAATACTTATGTCAGGAGCAGACCACAAAGCATAGAAGTTGTGGGACGCGGGTGTGTCCATTAATTATTCCGGGAAGGACGACGGCTTTACGTTGTCACTAGTTGCCGTGAACCGAGGGACTCTCGAGGGAAACAATTTGTTTACCGCGGGGATGTAATTCAGCGTGCCACTGTAAGACACTGGGTCGTTCCAAAACCTTCTGCAAATCTTGACGTCTTGAGGAAACTTAAACAGAAGTTATAGGAGTCAGAGATCCTCCATTAAATAACCTGTAAGAGGAAATGTCACTGAGCGTTGACCACATACATCAAAGTAAACCAGGTCGACCAGATAATATAGAATTCACATTTTCCCATTTACTACGGCATATAAACACGAATGCCGAATTCATTTATTTAACAATTTATTTTAAGGACAAAATATAAATTGGTTTGCGGCCGAACATTGAAGCGAAACGCTTGCGCTGGTCATTAGGTTGACCACTGCGGTCCAACCCAAACCTTCCTATGGACAAATTACATTGTTTATTCATTATTTAGACCAGCTTATAATAAGGACTTTTATGAAGGTAAACCTTTGTTTTGCTGAACAATCGTTTTAAGGGCCGGATTTCTTCAAATTTATTTTGGTGTTCAGATTGATTTGTGAATGCAAACTGGGGTGTTTACCGTGTTTAACGAACTGGATTTCTATAACCACTACAATACTGAGCCGTAGGGGATCTGAAAGCACTTAGCGTGTTCAGCAAAATAAGGGGGATGGAACTAGCTTAACATTCCCAACATTGAATGGAATTGAGAATTACTACCTAGACTGTATTTACAAACATATTACGACGAGACAAGCAGCCAGTCCCTCGGTTCTGGAATTCTTAGAAACTGTTTTTATTTAGATCTACATATTTATCAGAAGGTATCATATTACAAAAAATAAATAAATAGCACTGATATACATAATACAATACATTATTGATGTACTATCCAGTCAAGTCCTTTTCTGTTAAAAGGTGAAAATAAAATAAATTTAAAACCTTATAGAGAAAATAAATTAAATTTTCCAACCTACTATTCCACGGCGTTTTGTTAAACCTGTATCGATTTATCAGGAAATCCTCTGCTGTTAGCGTTGGTCGGCAACTCCTAAGGAAAACATAAATAAGATTATGAGCTTAGTAACGCAACCAAGTCGCCTCATAAAATTAAACTGGACTAGCTGAGGTCAGCGATGTTCCCTGCTTAGTCCCCGTTTTTGTAAACTTATCGGAATAAAAAGTAGATACTACTACATATATTTTTAACCGACTTCAAAAAGGAGGAGGTATTCAATTCGACTCGTTTGCACAATTTGTTTTTTTTTTATTTTTATTACCTCAGAACTTTCGACTTTGTTTGACTGGGTTTGGACTGATTTTGATGTCTTTTTTTAATCGAAATGTGGTGCTTTTAATGTGGTCCCATTTTAATTTGGTCTAGTTATGACAGTGGGATCCATAAAAAAACCATATAAGACTTATTTGAAGTCGGTTTTATTTGTAAGAATTATAATAATTTAATAAAAACTAGGTGTCTACGAAATTTGGTTAACGCGTGAAAGAGTAATAAACATGCTCACATACTAGCACATTTATATTATCACTTAGTGTGGAGCAGATAGGGCAGTTTCCTTCACAAAGAAAATGTCCCATAATAATTTTATGAAACACTATTCGATAAGCCAACTTCAAACAAACGTAATGGTAGTTCATTATTGATGTACAAATGAGATCTCCCGCTGATGAGACTAGTTAGACGGCCTTTGTCAATTCCGTTTATGCTAATATCCCTTGATTACGACGTGAACATATGGGCCAATATTATGTACATACAGAGGTCTGCATAAATTATATCTTCGCTTGTGGTCGAAAATTAGCCGTTCTAGTGTTTGTATGTATGGTTACTGCAGGGCTATAAATACACACATGCATATCGCGGTTGTTTGCATCGCTTTCTGAGTGGTCTCAGAATAAAGGAAGGGAGAAGAACTACGGTGGTTTTAGCTAGTAAGGGTCCCGGAATGTCTTTCTTTCTCTCTCCTAAGATAGAAGATGTCCATGAACACTTACCTGGTAGAAAAGGAGGTATACATACATTCATAACGGAAAATAACACAGATATTAGTGCTTCTTTTTTATATGTCTCATCGCTTTAAATGAAAAATGTATTCACATTTAAATCCATTACCAATAAATCAGAGTAATCTATTCAAATATTTTAAAGGAGTTTGGTCTAAAACCTACTCGTGCCTGCTAAAGTACACAGGAAA
The DNA here is from genome assembly GCA_905146925.1 of Autographa gamma. Lineage (NCBI taxonomy): Eukaryota > Metazoa > Arthropoda > Insecta > Lepidoptera > Noctuidae > Autographa > Autographa gamma. The sequence goes on from LR989850.1 coordinate 5,486,726, forward strand.
ACTCAAATTCTGTGTGAACAAGAAATTATGCTAAAATTTAGGAGGAAAATATAGGTAGCTGGCCGATGAATGAGGAGAAAGTCAATGATATTCAAATAGTCTTGGTTTTTTTAAACTCTTATCAGCCAAACGATTCGCAATGTGCTTTTTTTGTATTTTATTCAAAAGCAAAATACCTACAGCGAATTTTAAACGCCATATTTTATAACAAAACCTCTAGGTCTGAGCTACATAATAAATTTATCCAATACCGAATTCCCCCAAGCTTTAACAATTGGATTTAAAACAGGAATCCAAAAGGTTTTATTTATATTAGTCAGGGAATCGTTTTTGTAGCCATTCTCGTAATGCTCGGGCTGCATCACTTTTTCAGGATTATAGAAGAAAAACGACGGCATTATCGGATCTTCGAGTAATCGCCGGGCCCGCGACTGTTTTCTCATTACCATACCGTTCTGTAGACTCCTAACGTTCAGCTGCCATCTATTACTGTACCTTTAGTAACATCGCTATTAAGTAGTTTAGGCACGCAACGGACGTAATAGACGACTTTAGACAAATCTGGTGCGACCTGAACAGTAATTCTTGACTATTCAGCTCTGATATTGCTTACCATGAATATACTGATAGTGCTTTTACTCGAGAATGATGAATATGTCCATATTTGATGGTAAGTGCCGCATGAGACGATTAAGGGATTACGCCTAGGAACAACATAAGCGCTAATTACGACGATGCTATAATCATAATGCTTCAAGCTATGCTGCAGTCTAATTACTAAACGTACTTGCTACAGCAATATTCTACATTACACAGAGGAATATGTATATGGCTCTATAATCACTTATATTAATCTCACTTCGACTTAACTAATCAAATTTTATTTAATGCTACTCTGAAACACAAAGAGGGGGTTTTGGATCCGATCCCCAAATGGCGCACAATATTCACGGAACCTTTTTTATAAACCTGTTTATTTCCTTTCATCTATATAGCAGTACTGTTTGTAAAACATCCATAAGAGTCAAAAATACAGTGCAAACATTGTAGGCAAACAAAGGTCAAGGTCGATACCATAATATTATCCTAATCGGCCTCCTTAAACAATAAGAAACAACCCCCCAACAACAAGCTTCCCCTGGCCAGATACATTATGTATTAAAACAGATTCCGGTCGGTTAAATTCTCAAATAACAACATCAAAAGCTAGGCAGTTGATGGTCGCTCTTAAGACTACAATTTACTGGCCTCACTTTGCCTCGAATAATGTTCGCTACAAGGAAATATTTTTCAGTACCACACCGTTCAGAACGGATTTTAATAGCTGTCTATTTCTCAAGTAAATAAAATAGTGACAGGGGTCTGCTCTTTGATAGAAATATAGGTCAACGCAGAAAAGCGTCGTTATCTCGATAAGATAAATAAACAACTCTAATACATGGCATTCGTTAGCTTTCCTTCTATATTATGGGTTTACTAAGTTAAGTCTTCGAGATCTATGACAATTTGGATCGCAAATAATTTTAACAAAAATGTTAACTTTAATTTTGAAGAAATCATCATTTAGAAGCTATTCTTGAGCGTTTTGTATTGTATAGAAATAACACTGTTTCATGGGATATAAAATAAAATGTTTTCCATTCGGAAATATCCAAGTAACGGTCCCGCTCGCCGGAATTATCGCCAATATAATGGCTCATAAAAGGTAAAATTTACGAGTGGACGGCCGGCCGCCCAGCAAACACTTCCGAATTATCTGATCACACGAACAATATAATACTGTCTCGACAAGAAATATGTACCTGCCTTACTGATACCAGACTATCTACCTACGTACGCTGATAAATTAATACAACCTTTTTTGCTTGTCTTGGAATAGAGCACTTTGAACTCGCTCGGAGGGTATATTTCAATCCGACGTAAATAGATTTTTTCTATTTCAGTTCTTCATACATTTTTCCATGCTTAATATCTTGCAAGAAGGTTTTAATCAATTCCTTAAATAGAAACTAGTTTGTTTAAAGTTAGAGAGTTTATACTGATTTTAATAGCATTCGTATTTGCAATGTTGTATGAGTAATCGCATCAAAGAATCAAAGCCGCTGAATAATCGCAGAAACCTGATACCTGAAAGTCAAAACTTCGAGACAATACGTTCCGAATTAGTTAGACAAGTTGATAGCAGTTCGCGGGCAGGTGGCGCCTTTGTTCCACTGTGGTCTCACTTGATTATAACACAACTATGTTCCGTTAAACTCACCGTAACTAACTTCCTTCAGATAAGTTACCGCCAGTGTATTCGTATGCTCTCAATGTTCACAAGCCCCGACTGACAAAGGCAATCTAGGAGGCAGATGGTGGGCAAATCCCGCCCGAGGCTTATCTGTGTGCTGGGAAACGAATGCGGGTCGTCCATCACGTGGTGGAGGCTTTTACCTACGGCCAGCTGTATACCAAAGGCCGGCTTAGCGGTTTATTAGATTTATTGTTATTTATGTCAGTAGATTTTTTATGCCCGCCAACGCTATAAAATTGTCGATTTTATTAACTAAATGTTCCGAATTAATTGGTTGCGTGAATTTCGCGTTTAGACTGGTTTTTATTGCAACATAAATTGTAATAGATATAATGGGGATTACCGAATTTGGTGGTCTTTTATGAGCTTCTGAACTTTTAGTGCCCGCTCCGAGGTCACCGTTAATACGTCACGTCTTCTGAAAAGTGAAAACTTTTGTAGCCAACCAACGGCTGCAAACTTAAGCATTGCATCATGCAACAATTATCGTTAAATTTACAGCAATCGTTTATTATATGTCGAAATTAGTAAAATAATTATAAATTCCAGACAAGGAGTAGAAATAAACAAATGACAAACCCAAAAGTATCTAATCTTTATATATTTCTTTGACCGACTACCCTGTTTTGGTATGGGAATAAAGTTTACGCTTCACACGATACAAATGGGATCAGCGACAGGCAAAACTATTCAGAATGAAAGTTCCGACGGCACCGGGATATAAATTGTGAGAATAGTCCCGGCGGTGGTGGAATGGACGTCGGGAACTACCTGCACTACCTCGCCGACACAAGTGCAAGGCACGCCACAAGTTACCCTCCTTCACAACACTTAACACCACATGACACACATATCAGCTCCCGATAACGAATATCGGTTTTTTCCATTCTATTCTCTTACAAACCAATCTCTACGAGCGCGAAACCGAAATAAAATAAACCATACCCGACCCATGTACAACAGCATTAAACAGAAAATAATCTTAACAACTAATCACATCACGTATCTCGCCTAATCTAATCCCGGTATTCCCACAAGTGCCGGATCGTCGTACCTTTTTGTGTTGATGTGAACGCTTATAGGTAGGTTCTAAGGCGAAGGTCATAATATTCCGGGCACACACGTGCAAAAGGGATACTTCCTCGGCTCCGTATAAGGAATATTATGCAAATATGCTACCTACTCCATTTTCGTAAGCAGATTCGGTATCGTATGTAAAGATGTTCGTATCGTAAATCTCGCCTTTACTGTTTTCTTTTTCATCGCCATTTAGCAGGTACGTGGATGTATTTATAAACAAACAATCGCTTAACAAAATCCGTGTCTGCGATTTTCAACCGTTTTCAATTATGTATTGAGCAATTTACTTAACTTTGTAAATCTCGCGTAATAGCATAAACAGTTCCTTTTCTGAGAAAAACGATACTTCGTAATGAGACTAACATAAAAGCTGAATAATTAAATCTAAATTATGTACAATCTTCTCTTAACTAATTTTACTTTCTACTTAAATATCTAAAGGAATTAAATTGACTTAGGCCTTGATAAATAAATGCTATTAATTTTGGCTTTAATTTTAAAAGGCTAGTTTCACAAATGACTTCCTATAAAATTAGCTTAAGATCTCGTCTACAACAAAACAAAATGTTTTGTATCAAATGGCAACTAATTTGATACACCACAGAAATATGTGTCATAATGTATCCAGTACCTCACCTCTATAAATCTGGTCCTTGTTGCCCCCTATTACTCATGTTTATAATTTTCTGGTTCATAGAGCAACGGTACAATATATGTAGCAGATAAGTTTAAATCGTCCCATAAATACTGCCAATTGTTATTCAATAACTAAGCTGGACGTTTTGATGGGTCTTCATGAGATGGACTATATATAATAATATATGAGTAGTTCGTAAATAACCTGTGAATGGGAATGCTGTTTCCTCTTCCGTCCTTTAACTAATATTGAATATTTCATCCATTAATTATCTGAAAAGCTCACGATACTGTAGATTTATATAACGAGCATCCATTCTGCAGTCTTGAAGCATTTCAAGTATTTTATTTTATCCGATTCCAGCACCTAAGTACGAGCTTTCAAAAAGAAGCAGTTAGCCTTTTGATTGCCTTTCACTACAGAAAACTGGCGCTGGAGAGAGATTTAAAATGGTTCCCAAGAAAAATTTAATTCAGGATTAAATCTATAGAGCGGACGGAAGCGTCGATATAAAAGTTTCTTCATGTTTCCTGTTATTATCTTGTTTAAAGCTACTTGGGAATACGACGGAACCACAGTCGAATTATAAAGTTAGCGACGCATAGATTGATAAAGTTTGTTGCACGCCAACCACTATGTGAAATTAACAAACTTAGAGCCTTCGGTCCTTTGGTGCTCTGAACTTCAAGTTGCAGTCGCGCTAGATTGCATATAAATTTTACTACATCCACACGCTTAAGTCCACTTAAGCCTGACATCATTTATGAAAAGGAGCCACGGATACCATACCAAGAGTTTATGATATTTTAGTGGTAAAAGTTGGAATGATCTCTTACCTGACATACCGACACTGTCATACTCGAACATATACGGTTTACATCCCTATGTCGCATAAAAACGTTATTATAGTTTTAGAACTTAGTTTTGCTACTTGTTCAATGCGTAAAAAACGCATTATAATAGTACTTGTGACTTCTTAGTACCAGTAACTGTTACTGCACGAATACCTTCTTAAGCCGGAAACCCACAGCGGCGCACGGAGAGGCTGTGCACGTGTGTTCAGCTTCGCTTTAGTACAAAATGTATGAGAGCGTTTCCACCGCAGCGCACGGACATGCTACGCAGCAATTGACGTCATAAACACACGCGTAGCTAGCTCGAATAGGCGGAACGTAGCTCAACCCACGGTCGTGCGACGCATCCCAGCTGCGTGGGTCGGCCATTTCTCGGCGACCCACGACTATGTACAGTCTCGAGCAAAAATATGTACACACATAATATTGTTAAGAAATTATTATAAGAATAAGCTACTATAAATAAGAGGTACAATTAATGTTCCTAGTATATATACATACATTTAAGTTGTGATAAGTATAATTTATGTAAGAACTAAGTATTTATAATACAAATAAGTAAAACAGATGTTACTACACAATAGCTAAATTATATTGTTACTTGGAAGAGCTATTGTCTATATTGTAAAAATAATATATTGACTTTAAGTAAAATATTTTTTTTTATTAAAAAAAATATTTGAACCATTTTATTTTCAAGTGTCATCTGTCAGTATGCATTGATTGCTAGATGGCAGAAGAGATTCGACAAAAAATCTCACTAATTTCGTTTAACAATTTCGCATATTATTATGTATACATATTTTTGCTCGTGACTGTACCCCACGCATAGCTATGAGCTGTGTGGGCGACACATCCGTGTCCGTGCGCCGCAGTGGAAACGGAGGCCGACGCCGCCGAACTAATGAGCCCACGCAGCAGAGGTGAGCCACGCATCCGTGCACAGCCTGCGCAGCGGTGGGGTTCCGGCTTTAAACTATTTCAATCTACTATTTACATCCTCGGTTAGACTTTATCGGAAATCACTTTCTGCATTACTTCAGGCACAATTGCGTTCGATTCGACTCGAGCTAAACTTGCAAGTTGTCAAACAAAATGAACTACGGTACTCCAAAGATACTTAGAGATTAAAATAATTAACGGTAATTGAAAAAGCATCTCGAAGTCGAAGTTTTTAATTAAGCTTGAGAGCACTAAAACGGCAGCGAATATTCTTATAGAACTCAGTAGGTTCTGCAAACCAAGTGGAAGCGGGAGCCAAGTGGGCAAAGAGTTCTTAGCGGGAGTGTTTGCTCAAACGAAGTTAGATGCCGAAAGCGATGTAGCCTAGGAGCCCGTCTTGCATTTACTCTGACTATTGGATTTGGATCGAATCATACATTTTCTGGGAATGCTTTTCAGTGTAAATCTATTTTTGTTGCGCAAAACATTCTGAACGACGGCAAGTTGAGTTTTACAATTGGAAATGCAAGTCTCAAACAATGTACGAAATCGTGTTTGTAGTTCACGAAATGCCTCTGTTGTTGTTATAGGAGATACGTTGGATGGAGGGATGATGTTAAATTAGTGTGGAGCAGTATGACGTGGCTACAGCCGACAGATAAGCTCAAATTTACCGCACTCACAAATAGTGGAGCATGATTTGTAAGCTTCCAGCCGCCATGTTGTTGTTTGGTTTATTTACACGTAAATTTTGACAGCGACCGTGTATGAAAACTCCATTTCCATGTACCGCTGCTCCAGTGTAATTTATGCATTGGTTACCTTCAAAGGTATTTTGTTCTAGATAAGGAGCATGGATTTACTTGTAGGTGGGACAGATAGATGGCTAGATAGAGGTATGTAGTACCGTATTAGAATAAAGAGCGTCAAAAGTCATCTCTTCATCTTTTTCGTCAAACATTGGTTGGTAAGTTAAAACCAATTTACCTTGAAGCATCTATAAGTAGACTGTTTTTATACCCACTATAAGGAAACCACTGGTAGACAAAATTCTGAGTCCTGTACCGAAAAAAGATCTCATCATTGAAACTATAATTAATAGCTAATTATTCATATTACTCTAAAATAACATACGTATTTATTAAGAGCACTACAATGCTAATACGTTAGAAGCTCGGAACATGTTCTCTCCAAATTACCTAGATATACGGATCTCGTGTAACTTGATTACAATTCATTTGTTATTCCTTGCTCGCTACAACTATCCCAAAATTGCACATTTAAAATGCATAGGTACACATATTATACGGACGAAAGTATATAGCCATCTTTATCCAGATCGTTACTTTAAAACGAACAATAAAAATTCAAAACTTTCAACTTACGATGCTTAAAAAAATGTGTAAAACTTTTAATGTGACCGCGCTTAATAGACCGAGTATTAGAATAAATTTTACATATATTAAAATTTTAATGCAAATAAAGAAATGACGTCAATTACATAATCTCGAAAGGCATTTTTTTTTTCGACTCACTTTAGAGACATTCCCAATATCTTTTAAACAAGTGAATAGTTTGACGTCATTCGACAGTCGATATTGTCGTAATTCCCTCGGGCAGCGACACAAGCAACAAAATTAAGGGGCATGTCACAGTCACACGTTTCTCGTTTGTATTCTTCGCCACATTTCGGGCTCCATTATTGGCTGAAAAAAGCAACTGTAACAGCGGCCAGTATTGTCTCCGTTTAATTTCGTTTGAACCGAATTCCGAACAAAAGAACGCCGAAATTTGAATACAGAATAAATCACAATAGGTTTGAGAATCAGTAACAAGCTTATGATTATATCTACAGACTCGACAAGGTTCACAAACGAGTAAACTTTACACGTGTATTGTTGAGTAATTCTAATTACCGTGCTGTATTACCACGTATTGTTACTCTTGTATACACGTTCTGTATGGAGTATTTATTCCACCCTCGTGAATTTCAATAGCATAGATCGCATGTATCTACTGATCAATTAAATTATCTAATCAATCACAGTGGAGCCGTTCACGCTGTAATATAATCTGGTTTGAGCGTACCTAAGTTATTACGCATTATGGTGTCAAAGCAAACACTGTGATGATATCGGTAATAATTCACATAGCCGCCATATTGTATTGATAGCTACTCATTTAATTACTAACTACAACTGGTTATGTTGCATTTATTCACATAAATCTAACACTAATAGAGGAGTGCCAAAAAATTGAAAATACCATATTTGTCCTAGGTTCATAATCGTTTGTAATCATAACCACATTCGCAATATTTAACTTAATTTGTGTATGATTCCAATAATCGCTACTGAAAGGGCTGAGATCTTTCAAAATACAAAAAAAAACTTGAAAATAACACAAATTTAAGTAATTTTATACATGTTTTCAAGTAAACAAAATACAACAATCGTAACGCACCCAACCATTATATTTAAAGTCAAGAATAAAAATACGTAAAAGCACTCAAAATAATACTGCATTTTCAAACACTATTGTGCCAGCCGGCTCGGCTGAAAAAGTAACTTAATTGAGTTAGACCGGGAGGCAAAATAAGAGAATGGATACTGAGGCCAGACGGCCGAAAGATGTAGTGCACTTTAATTAAAAACCAGGGACTCATAAATCGTGGCATCGAATATCAAATGACTAGCGCCATCTATATTTTTTCATTGGTAAATTGTGGGTTGCTAAATCAAAAAACTTACTGTTTTTACTATTATATTTAATTCAATAGGGTTTTTAATTCCTTATATGCTGCCAGTGTATTTTTGCCGTGTAACTGCCCGCAGATAGCATGTGATGTTGTGCAAAAAATACATAGTTTTGTTTAGTGCCGAAATGTCAAAAATCATTTAAGTTTTGCCGGTGCTGCCTTCGACGTGATGGAGAGAAGCAATGCATTAATAGCCTGCTTTGTCAGTATCAAATACTTTGGCAGCTTTTACATGTAATTAACTATCTCATTCACAAGTTTCATAATTCCATGATATCACAATATCATTAAGAGCCACCCTAATTGTATACCAAACGTACGTACATTCTACATATTCACACGCCAACAATTTAGTGATAAATAAAGATAATGGTAATTCCTAAATGAATAGGCAATGCCTATCCGAATGGAGCTAGTGAACCAGGATTTGTTCCAATTAGGACATTGATCGTCAAATCGTGCGTTGATGTGTTAAATGACCGAATGAACTTATTGAATGGACCGATTTTGGATATTCATTTAAATAGAAATGTGGTTAAAATCTGACGCGAACTTGGATGCTGGTATTTAATTTTGTGATGTTATACTGAATATAAAAAAAGCTTTTTATCTCTTCTTTTTTTAACCTGAAATAAAAAGTGGAGAATATAATTCAGTAAATTCAATAGACGGCGATGGCGGGACGAACTGGAGTCCTTTGATAAAGACTGGATGACCACGGCCCTAGCTAGAGAGAGATAGAAGGAGGGTACAGAGGCCTTTGCTCTGCAGAAGGACAGAAAAGGCTAGGAAAAAAAACTATACCATCATGACGTATGCTATTTCATCTGTCGTTTATTGGATTGCTGTACGGATTGGCGGAATGCATTAGCATTTTGAAATAAAAATAATCTAAATATTCCGCTCGTTTGGTTTGAGATATTCCTTTAAAAAACTCCCTTACTTAGCAGCCTGAGGAAATTAAGTTTCCAGTCTGTATACTCTTCCACTCATTAATATTCCACTTCATATAGTTATCGGCATAATAAGGATGCAGTAGTACAAGAACGGTTGTTAACTGAATATCTAACATAGGTACTTATAAGTTCGAACTATAATATAACATTATAGGGAATAGTATTTACTAACAAGAATATTGAGGAGCGGAGAACTTAAGAAAATATTCCTTGGCCCCAATAAAGTGGAATGAAAGAGAAAATGTTAGATACGAGTGTGTTCTTTTGGTGTTTATGTTTATGGAAGATTAAATTTCAAACACCGAATTCTGGTAGGTACTTAACGTGCTTTCAAATGGTTTTAGATGGCTGGTCTGGATAGGAATCCAAATAAACAAATTATACCGATGGACCTTGATCGATGAAGTATCGTACATACTTGATTCACCCCTGATTCACACTTGAGTTATGACGCGCATTTATAATCACTTTGCGATAATGGACAATGAAAAGCAAATCTCACTTCATTACATAACGTCAGCGTTTCGTTCATTCGTCCGAATAAGCACATCAAAGTTGACGTCAATGAAGATTAATTTATCAGAGCTATTGTATTTCTCTGCTGTCATCAACGTCATGGTGAACCAATCAACGTACTGCCCCGGTATGTTGGTGTCACTTCAAATTTAGATCAAGTGTGGTAAAGGGCTACTCTTGTTGGGGTCACTTTGTCAGGAGCTTCCGGGTTTTTAAGTGACCGAAACAGATTTTAATTAAACGAATTTTCAGGAAAAACATCTTAATTATATAAGGTATTCTTAAATAAATATTGCGCAAAATGTAAGAGAGATTGATACATCTGCTTATAATTAATATCTCACTGGAAAATTTCGCGTAATTTCCATAAAGGTTAAACAAGTCAGACTGGTTAGAAAATTGAATATTCATAACACCTCAAGATGAATTCAATGTTTATTCACAGTTTTTTCCTTTGATGTAAATTACAAAGTATTTTTAGGCACTTTTTATTTCGAGTAATTTTAAAGGGGTGTGGAAAGATCTGCTCTTTTATCAGTCTCTATATTTATATTGAGAGTTTTACCTGGCCTTATATTTATTTATATCTCGGTCACATAAAAGAAACAAAAGCATAGTTATACAGCCCAAACTATAATTTATACAAACACATTAAAATACACATAAGTATTTATCGTTGACTGAACACTTACTCCAAGGATTTTAATGCATAGACAAACTATTTAAACAAGGTACTTGCTCTTTACACAGCCGCACATAAATGGCGAGTGAGAATAAACATCTCCAGCCCTCGTTACGAAACCTAATCATCAAGTAATCCCTCCGCCGAGAATAATCTCCGCGACATTATTCAAAATGATTATGATAAGTTCTTGAACAACATGTGATTGAGTATAATGTAACGAGATAGAACAAGCTCGAGATGGCGGCAGAGCGCAAAATAAATCCTAATGCATCCCAAGCGAGCTGCTTCGCGGCTTTGTGATCTACCCGCGCCGAGAACTCGACGAAAAGCCTCACAAAATACTTTCGTCGTGTGAAAATATTATAAGATGACTTTGCAGCAATTGTGTACGTAAAATCTTAGAGCGTGCAATTTTTATACGTTGAAAGCTTTGATGCTATGGTAACGTTATTTTTTAAGATACAATTTCTATCCACTATAGAGACGGCACTCTTGTTTATTGCAAGAATTGCTTTGTTCGCTCAGCTAGCGTATCCATAAAAATAAGAGATTTTAATATGCTACAAAGTAGATGCTACTTAAATATTCACAAAAAATACCCAAAGGAAAAAGCATTGTTCGTAAGTTGAAAAAGACTGGATAGAATTGCGGAGGCCGGCAGAAGTAAAGCAAGTGACTCTTTTGAGGAACAAAGTCAGCTCTTGTAACACAATTAATTTTATAATGAAACATCTTGTACTAGCTTATTTGTAAGTTAACAATAGACTATGTCGACACAATATTTTACTTTGATATCTAATAGAAAACTACATGTTTGTAATTACGAGTATTTAACATAGAAACTACAACAATGCGGAATTTACTATGTCACAACAGACGAGATAACGTGGAGTGTATTTCTACGAACTTAGAAACATATTAATTCAGCGGATCATTATAAACAGCCATTGCAAACATTTGCATACGTTTGACTCTCGCGAACTAGAGCGCATTCGTTCGGTTTATTCACCAAGAGATGGTGCTATTACAACGTTTCAAAAGAACTTTTCCCATTTAGATGAAAATCGACTGTAATGAAAGAAAATGTAGTATTAGTATAAAGCTGTTGTATATTTTTATATCCACTGACATCAAAGGAGATGATCCGATGTATTTAATAACAGTTTTGATTGCATTTGAAATCCGAAATCTCTTTACATATCGCGGTATCGATTACGTTGATTTTAATTTTCGTTAATGTAAAATAAATTTTGACTGAAAATGTTTTTAAATAGTTTATTATGTTCATTTGCTTTTACATTAAAGTTAAATATTCTGACTAAAATAACTGCGAAATCATAAAGAGCTTTAATATGTTTAGGAACTAAGCCTCCTACTTAAACTTATGAACATATACCGTTATGTCAACCATATTTTAGGTCACAACCTTCAACGGATCCCGCTTCGTAACAGTAGTTAAATAACTTCCTTCTTAAAGAGAAAGCTGTGGCTAAATTAATATTCAGCTGCCAGTTCCCCGCTGCGAGGGAACTAACTTCCTGTCAACAAACTTGTGGACTCGCCCAAACTATCCACGTCTTCTTAATTATTTACAAAGAAACTCAATTTTATTCGCTCATTATTTGCTCTGGTTTCTCAGTCTCTGCCAGTCAGTAACTTTGAAATTATATAAAGATATTATATGACAGAGCTATCCTTATTCCGCCTCACATGAGGTACCGATTGTATTGCTTTTATTTGACTGTTTAGTTCGAAGGGTCGGCGTCATCTTACCTGAATATCTTGAATTCATTGGCCTTGTGTAGTGGTAGATCTGCTTATAGTATCATGAGCTCGAAGCTGTTTGGTAAAAATTGGGTTCACCCACTGTCCTCTCAAACCCGAATTTAGTTATCGCCTCACCTACTGAAGTCTGACAGTACTGACTACTTTTTAGAAGGCATATCTCGCTCAACCATAAACACAGATGTAGAGAAATTCAGTTAATTTTGTAAAAACAAAATACTTAATTACTGATCTTCTTTTTCGTAACAGGAAATGTTTTTTCAATCCAAATCTGTTTTACTATATAGAGATCCTACAAACAGCCACAACCTGTCTGTTTTAACAGTCTTGAACAACGTGCTTTCTGCCTTCCTTTAATTCTTAACATTTCCTAAGTGACAAAGCACTCACCTGTTCTATATTACCGATATTTCTCCATCGCTACAATATTTAGGTCAAGAACAATTAAACAAAGATTAGATATCGAATTTCTACTGTTATCTTCAAACGGCATCAGTTTATTTAAAAAAAAAAGAGTTTACACATTTTACGCTGTAAATACTCAAGATATGATAAAATTCTTTTTATATCCTTATTTAAATCAAAGATATCAAATATTAATCTATTTTATCTTCTTAATCGTGTAAACTATAGCGATAAAAATGCTTTATCTGATTTCACAAGTTTGATAGTTATTTCGTGCTAACCATACTTGCGTTTTTTTAGAACTGAAATATATTTATTCACTACCTACTGTACTATGACTAAAAGCATACATGTTGCTACTTGCCAAAACATATCGGTTTTTACTAAGGTTACTGAGTCATTCTACCATTACAATACAAAAAGATTATATGAGAGTACTACGTGAGCTCGACAAATGGATGTGCGATTAACGCTTATGCGACAAAACTGTACTGCGACTCACCGTAGTTCGAATGCACGCTAGTGCGACACACTGAAGATCGACATCTCGCTAGTGCGACAAACGATTGCGCGACAGTAGTTCGACACTATGGTAATGCGACACTACGGTAGTGCAGTACGTTGGTGCAGTATTGCAGTAGTTTGACACCTAGCATGGGTAGTGTAGTACGTTGATGCAGTATTACAGTAGTTTGCTGAGATAAATTTTGAATTACATATATTAAATAAGTAGATATTAAATAATCAAAGGCCGTCGCTCGCTTCGCTCGCTCCATTGCAAGGTCACAATATCTAACCTAACCTAACCTATTGATCTCTGTCACAAAGTTGAACCTAACCAAGCAATGGATGTCTGGGCCTATGTCGGTTCTATATGTTTATGTTCTATTTCTTCATATCGCACTAGCGAGATGTCGATCTACAGTGTGTCGCACTAGCGTGCATTCGAACTACGGTGAGTCGCAGTACAGTTTTGTCGCATAAGCGTTAATCGCACATCCATTTGTCGAGCTCACGTGGTACACTTAGATTATATGGTATTGTGTCTTTACCTTATTAAAAAACTGATATGCTTCTATGTAGTCACGACAAGTCAAAACTCGTTGCTTAGCTTCAGACAATAAAAAATGTAATCTCAAATGTATAATCTGCATTGATATTGTAAGAAACTTAACTAGCGCATGTACGAGTAATCTATTTTTTACCTTCAAAATAAATAAATGACAAGTCGCCGATTAATATTTGCATCTACCTGAATTACTAGATAATAAACGGATATTACATTAAAATAAATTCATTTACTTAAACAGAAAACTTAGACTAATTACTCCAACAAATTATCAAAAAAAAATATTTTTCAGTACTCTGAGGGTAGACTTGCTTAACGTTACTTGCTAAATAGTAACATAACAGAAATAAAATTAATAAATATTTGTGTTATTTTCCTTATATTTTTTGCACAGTACTGTAACGTGTAGCCTGCTATCAATATTATTCAAGAAGAAAAAAACAGGCGATTCACGTGTTGCTATATTTATATGCAAGTTCGTATATAAAATATGTGACCCATTCAATTTTGTCCCACTGCGTAGGTATGCCCCAGGTCTTCAGCTACACAAGGGGCATCTATTCAATATGGACGTCTTTGGATTTCCTCGACGCTGTACGGACATTCATTTCTTTAGTACTCGTAAATCTAAAACGTAGAAATAACTCCGTCCTTCGAGAGTGGCCGTAGCAGGAGGTATCTTATAAAAATTCTATCGATGTCCACTCTTGTTTGCTTTTAACTCTGGTTAACCGAAAAAGTTGAGTAATTTTAATTGGAAGAAGTACGTTTTTGTTTTCTTTATTCATGAAACTTGAACATCCTGTGAAAATAGCGAAGGAAAATAGTCTAAAGTAAATCTCATACATAGGTATAATAATATAACATAAAAGAAAATTCCTGGCACTGACCTACTTAACACACCTCCTTACCAAAAAGATGCCACAGCAAAATTTCACCAAGGATAGAGATGCCACGAATGATATTCTCATATAATATAAACGACAGTAAAGAAAACCAAGTTATAGCTGAAAATTCTGGTCACAGGATAAACGAAAACGTTCATGAATATATATAAAATCCTTCAAGCTTTACTTAGATATACGTCAGCCGATAAAAACCAGGGATCGCGTATTGCGACGTCCCTAAAATTTATGAGACGCGAAGCTGCAGTTATTTTATTGAAAGCCGTCGTAAACTTTTAAATTAGGTATACTATCTAAGAGGATTGGTTTAAACAGATAAGTCGGTTAAGAACAACGCAAATAATTGCTTTCTTATCAAATCACTGAAATCCTTGAGCACATATATTTTTATTGTTTATATAATAAATGTGACAAGAATGTTTGTTCTGTCAGTGTTGTGTTGTGCTAGTGTTTCAAGCCCTTCACAACATATTATGATGCATTTTCCACAGCTCGCTTCTTCTGCGACTAAACGTCAAGTAAAATCAAACGCTCGCTGAGTTTTATAGAATATAACGATTTCTCGGTATTTTTTGTGGCGAGCGTAAACACGACAGTCTAATGGAGCGAAATATGCTCCTTTGAATGCTAAAACACGTTAAAGTATGACAATAAAAATTGGAAAAGATTTTTAAATATGAAACGATAAGTAGAGTTGTATTGAGAAGGGTAGAAAGGCGACAAGAAAGTTATTTAAGGATTTTTTTCTGTTTTCATGTAAATAAAACAAATTCTTTTTTTTAAGTTACTGGCAAAATCCTTTTAGCACTTTGATACCCTCATAGAAACTTTACATGAACATAAAAAAAAAACTAAAAAAAAACTTATGTATGTACTAAAAATTACGTAGTAAAATTTAAAGACACTATAGAAAGATAGCACTGTAAATAGACTTAGATCCATATTGTTTACCAATCTAAATAGAATATCGTAGTTTTTAGTTTGAAATTATTCCAATCTTTCCGTTCTAATAACTAAAACACAAACAATATAAGGTTAACATTTCGGTAAAAAAATATATTTGATCCTTATGTGATCAATTACAATACAATTTCGACTAAAATGATCAACCTTGTTTATAAATGGCAGTCGCAACATGTGAACAAAAATACTCGCAGTTCACTTCCCGTGTATGCATTACATTGCATCCTATACCAGTTTGCGTTTCTTATAAAATATCGTTCAGGGCTGAGACCATATTCGGAAAGACTGGTTGTCTGTACCTCAATGAGTTTATTGATACGACACGTTCTGTCAAGCGATAACTTTATAAATAAAATGGTAGTAAACTATAGTATCTAATAAAGATACTATTCCGTCGGGTAATATGGCATTAGTTTCGTGAATAAAGGTATGTGGGAGCCTTTGACAAGAAGATACAGACTTGGTTTAGAAATATGTGGAGCTTACTGTAGTCCTTCAATGGTTAAGGTACTAGAAGCATTCCCAGTCGACAATTCCAAGCTGCAACCGCATGCTGAACTACAGACATCTGTACCCGCACATGACCTGCTTGAAGCTGTTCAAATGACACTGGCGATGGACAAAAAATAGCAAGCAAGACAATTCGCGCAGTCCAACGTTGAACACTGACTAACTGCTGTTATTGTACAGGCGGTCTTAGAACAGGAAGAACACCTTCTATACCACTGCAAAGCAAACGTCCTATTATCAGGACACTCTGTAGGATATATTCCCATTTCTGATAATTAAATTTTCTCTAATTTTTTCACTACATCGGGCATTCTACGAAACTTGAAATTAATTTACTTAATACTATTTATTTTTAATCGTCTTGTCATGAATGAGGAAGAAATATTTGCGAATGAATTAGAAACAATAATAATGTTGTTTAAATGTACTGTTATCTATCATTGTTCGCAATGCATTATGCTAATAAACTTGATAAGCGTGGATACTTGTTTAAACATTAGTTTTTAAAGTTATTGCCTTCCGTCTGAGTATTTGAAACATACGCTGCATTGTAATGTAGAGGAAAACGCTGTCATAATATTGTATTGACTACTAATCGACTCAGCTCTGATTAAATATCGGAATTATTTATGTTAAATCCTACTATCGAGTAGCTTAGTCGATATACTTACAAACGTTGTATTAGTATATGTAATAAATAAATAATAGAGGTGTCTACTTGGTGTCTATTAAGGAAGTTAAAAGGCCTTAAGTGTTAACAAAAATAGAATCTAGATCTACGATACTCTAATATTACTTCTTTTATAAGCCGTATTTTTACGTTTGTTTATCATAAGGTTCTAAGTCCACTAGATCAACGAGATACTCATAATACTTAACTGACATAGTAACTCAACTCAAAATCTTTTGCAAAAATGATTGATAAGGTTTAATGTAGAGAACAATTGAAATGCGTACAATCACAAAAGGCACATAAACAACTGCAATAAATAATGGCCTTGCGAATGTCGACAGCAACACATGAACAAAGTCCGTACGTATGACATTATGTGACGCACTGAATCATAACCGATTTGACGGGATTTCAAGTATATCGTCATTTCAGGCCCCATTTAATAAATATGGATTATTAATAGTCCACATTTTACTAGCTTTTTTGAAGTCCTCCCTTCTACTGAAAGAGTTTTGTCTAAAAACGGCCGAAATAAAAACGTAATTTCTTTGCTCAAAATTTTCGAATTATTATTTCATGTGTTCGTAATATTTGGGCTATTTGTCTTGTCGCTCAATATGTAGCTGAAGGTCACTTTATATTTATTAATTAATACACAAACAGTCTCACAACCAGCTGCGATTATTCGCATCCTGAAAGCAATTGAGGTCAAATATGTTTTGCAAAATATTCAAAAACTTGTGAAGTTCTTACAACGTGTGTAGTCGGCTTAATATACAGACATTCGCATATCTGACGTAGTAATAGTGTGTAGGCTATGTACGAGTAAATATTATGGCTTTTTCAAACGCAAGATTTCTAGAAAACTACATTACGTAGGTTTGGAGTAAGTTACGAAGAAAGTGACTTACGTAAGCCAGCTTTACTCACCTTCTTAGTACCTTCTTAAGTATCGGAGCCATATAATTTTAAAAACGTCTCCGAGAACCTTTTTACATAAGCCATTTATTTATTAACGATCGGAATACATACATATTACAGTATCGTAGAAATTGCTGATCCCGCAGAAATAAAACATCGACTACCTACGAGTCTGATATAGTTAGGGCATAAGAACCGGGTTTTCCCGGTTCCAAAAGAACCGGGAATTCCCGGTTCTGGAGGCCTCTGAAAGAACCGGTTCTGTAAATCTGGGAACCGGGTTTTTCGGTTCTTTCGGTTCTATCTTTCTTTCTTAAAATAAACTTAGAAATACCTCAATTCACGCTAAATGTCAAGTTATTATCATTTATTATTGTTACACGTATCTTCATTAACAAATAAAGAGGAACTTAATAAGGAATTAAGACAGAATAGCTTGATTCTGCTCCTGATTTGATATCGAATGACCTGAGTACTACAGTCAGGGTAGAAATGGCTCTGTCCGAGAGTGGTATAAACCAGGCCTCTGAACACGAGTGGAGTCTACCAAACGTTTTGACAGTTCTTTAAAAAGATTTCATGCAATCGGACCCCACGACCCGAGCGTTTCAACCCCAAACGGCTCAAAATTATAATTACCCATTAGGTTATTATACTTTCGCCATTTAAGGGTCTCTGCAGCTCCAGAAGCAGCGCCAGGAGAGGCTGCCGAACTTAGAAAGTGGGACGGCGCAAGGGTTTCGACGCACGTTGCGTCCCACACCAAAGGCCGAACCAATTTCCAAGGCAACAATGACATACCGTCAGATCTCTTACCATCGCCGCGCACCTACCAAAACAGCTGGTACACCGGCAGTGACGAATAATGACATTATTATTTGCGTGACGGGATATACGCCCTGCGCTCCTGCAGCAGGACAGGCCATGGCGACCGAGGCAATTGACTGTTTCACCGCGCTGATAACGATGACATGCGAAACAAAGTATACCTAAACGTAAACTGATGGCGAGCCGGAAAGTATTTTCATCCAAAATCGTACCAAGAGTGGATGATGGAAGTGCCTGTTACCAGAGGCCCGATTCCCATTCTCCCACAGCCAGGAGACGCGCACGCTCTGCAGTGTTGATCGACGTATTAATGAATTCTTTCCGTATCAAACTGCAAAGCGGCTCGTACCACTGGCTCTGGGAAGAACGTTGCTCGGGTAGATCTACGCCTGGGCAGGACAATTCCCAACTATTTACTGCCTCAGTCATGCACAAAATCTGGAAAACAACCAGAGTGGACCCTAAGATTTGCTTGGTTAAATTTTTGTGGACCGAAGACAAAAATGCTGGTTAGCCTAAACTGGAAACTTTACGTACACCTAGCCGACCAAATCGGATCGGCAGCGTGGCTTGGGTCCAAGCTCGGTCATCCAATGTTACGTTAAAAATGGACTTTAACGTAAAGTAATGTAAATTTTAGAGCAAAACAACAGCCAATTAAAGTAATAGCAGAATTTAAAGAGAATTTGAAAAGTGTATTCGGAATTTATTAAAGTTTTTTTTTGAGTTTATTTCAATACCTTATTTCAAACACAGTTTTCGATTTCTATAGTGAATTATAAACAACTTCGAAAAGACTGATTTTAGTGCACTGGTTATCGCTTAATGTTACTGAAAAACGATGTTGTAACTAGGAGTATAATTATAAAAATGATAAAAAATGCTTTTTCCAATAAACTGTGTTTTATCCATTCTCTTTTAATCGTTATGGCAGTAGAAAATCAGCTTTTAAACTAAAATTTATCGGAAAGAACCGAAAGAACCGAAAAAACCGGGTACCCGGTTCCAGCTTGAGTTTGGAACCGAAAGAACCGGTTCCTAAAAATGGGCCGGTTCTCGATGCCCTAGATATAGTGTTGTTATGTTGCTTTCGCTCAGTTCGATCTCTCTTTCCAATATAAATGATATAAAATAAGAAAAGTGGAATTTTATTCTTCGTGTTCCAATAGATAGCACTGAAGATCTTTGTTGGATATCGAAGTGACAATCTTTATTTTTTAACTGTTGATACTGTGACAGTTAATATTTTAAACGATTGTTTTTTGTTTTATTGTTGATCCGCAAGAGAATAACATACATAAAGTTAGCCAAGGATTTACATGGACCTGTAAGCCCTAAAATTAAATATGGACCCATGGAAGGAGGACGTCTGTTCATCGCATAACCGTAAAAATGCAAAAGTTCAAATCAAATCAAAATCGTTTATTGGAACAAAAACAAGATAAGTTACATTAATTGTGCGTTAACAGCTACATTAGTTTAGAAAAAAAACTGTATCGCAACTGATAGCGCCCACCTCCAGGACGGGGACAGCAGCTTTCCACATTAAAAAAAAAATGCAAATAGACACTTTTTAAGATGCTTTCATTGTAATCAGATTGCCTGGCTCAATTAATACTTTGAAGCTACTTATCGCCAAAAATATTCACATAAAACAAGCGTCTCATATTTTGCTTGTTAATGCAAAAATATGATACGAAATACGTATATTATTGTATATTGTCATCGGCTTTTAGGTTGTACACCAAATACAACGTTTCGGTGTCGGCTAACCTTCCACGAAAATTTGAGAACACGACACCAATTCTGAAAGTAACACCACGTGTGGTTTTATTTTACATTAATTTACAGGTGCTAGCGAAATATTGTTTGTTTTCTTTTAGTTACATTGTTTTATGTAACTTTAAGCAGGCGATGTTATGACATATACCTATACAGTGTCACGAACTGCAATAGGACATATTTTTATTTTATTTTTATTTTTATTTTAGTCAATAGGTACAGATACAGATTACAGATTAACATAGTACAAAAAAGATCTTAACTGCTGACTGTAAGTAAACCTGAAATCCAGTTACAACTGTATACAACATTTAAATTATACATATACTATTTTACAAAGTGCAATAAAAGGAGGTTCAATTTATTGTGATACCTTACGAGGCTGTCTTGGCGCACCAGCGCAAAAAGCATCATCAAATAAATGATTAAAAAAAATTGACGACGTTCTTTTACTATTCTTTTTTTTTCGCATCGGCATTTAAAAATCAATTTCAATAATTGGTATTGTCATTCATGGCGCATATTATTGAGATGATTTAGATGAAAAGAAGATCAAGTCGGGTCCCTTTTACATTACGATACCCTTCTTTTGAAGTGGGTTATAAAATTAGTTCTAAACCACCAATGACACAAATTGACACAATGTAATGTAAGGTCGTACTTAAATCAGCAAATCTGTTTGGTGCCGCAAAACTGAGAAGCAAAACAAAAATATACAAAATATTATCATTTGCATTACTTTTTCAAAGACCGCCCTTTATGCTTGGATTAGTACACAATGCACTTAATCCACGTTATTCTAATGGAAATTAGTTTCATTGTTTTTATTTTTTTTTTCTCTTTAATATTCATAACGTGTGAAGGATGCGCTTTTGAAGCAAATAATAATATTATTTTAAAGATAAAATAAAAAATATGCGAGACTTTTGAATGTTTTCGTCATTGTACACTGTTGTACTGTTTACAATTGTACCGTAGGTAGGTATGATTTGTATAAATAAACAATAAGTATGCAATGGAAATTTAGACGTGGCTGTTTGTACTTTGTACTTAAAAAAATATATAATCGCAACACGTACAGACAAGTTCAGTACGTTTTAATTAATTTGTTAAAAAAGTCCAAAGTCCTAATCATCGTAACTTTTTTGTTGTATCATTTATTAAATTGCTATCTTTTGATGATTATTTTTTTATCTGAATATATTTCCTCGATGTGAATAATATTTCTATATGTATTTGCATGGCCTCCATCAAAAAGTGTATGTTATTCAGCTTCATCGTTTAAATAGATACGTAATACTTCTGATTCTCAAGTCGATCATATTATTATTACTGTCGCATTGGAAATTAGGTAGTAATATCATTATTTATTTATTAAATAAAAACAATGAGAAATCTAAATAACGAGATGCATGTACCTACCTACCTTACTTCCTTATGTTTCATTTATTATTCAGTAGAATAACAAAAAAAAAAACCTTTTTTATATAATTCGTTCATAAATTTCTACACCACATGGTTGGAATTTATAGATTAAGGTGGCGGACTCTAATCCATCGAGATAATTAAGTTCCAAGTTCGGGTCTGTGTGTATTTTACATACGGAGACATACAAAAAAAATCCGCTTAATTCAACTAATCATTAGGGGCTGATGATGAAAACTCAATTCAGAAATAATCCTCTCTGTAATGTACAATCTTCTTTGTAGTATATTATCTACTAAATTGACTATAATAGGATAGATAGGTTCTAGATCGAATAAAAAGTACTGAAGGATGTCCGTTGCCATGACAACAGTTTAGCGCCAAAACCTCGCAACTCTCAAGTCCATTTGTCCAACTTCTTTTATTAGTTGTGAGTCAGTCAATCAAACTGGGAGACAAATATAGGTACCTAAGTCTAGATCGTTCTGTAAATAATAAGTGTAACGTTAGTATCAGGCGACGAACTCGTGATGACTCTTGAATACATATTTTCATCTTTATTTAGCTGGCTATTATTAATAGCGCACCAGCATTTCCCAGTCGCAAAAACTAGGCGATAACGCTATATTTAGCGCTGTCACCTATATGTTTGTCGTGACCTTGTGTAAAGTATAGGTAGGTCAATCCACATTTAACATATAGAAATTAAGTTTAGGTCGTATTTACTAATAATAGCCGGCTTTTTTTTATCCAGCTATTTATTTACAATGTGTAGGCAATATTTACTAATATTGTGCAACAACCAGTATTTTTATGCAAATTTTATTTTTGTTAGTTTGTGAAAACATAGACTTGGTTTTTTTTTATAAAAGAAACACGGCGACATCGAAAACAATAAAAAATACAACAAAAATGAACGGTCTGAAGTTTAACACAAGTACAATGACGTTATCTGTCTCGCACACAAACGAACGATAAAGCAAATAACATCGCTATCTGTAGCTATGTAGGCAACACAGACACGGCGGAGGCTCCCCGCAGCGGACGACTGCGAGTAGTACATTGACAGCTGAAACCGTCAACAAAACGGGAATAATATTGTCTTGTCTGCACGAAAACGTTCAGCAACCATTCACGCTTACGACGAAACGCGGACAACACGTGGCGGGTAATATTAGCGCGCGAGTCGCGGCATGCTACACCGCACGCCGAGTCGCTCCCAGTCCGGCACGGCGCGCCGAACCCACATGTGTGCTAGCTGTCACAGAACATAAATGTTACACTCGGCATCCCCAGTGTGTGTGAACACGAACACCGACAATGACCAACAACCGCAAGTGGAGGGAATATGTGGCCGCGCTCAGTGGTTCGTAATTTTATTTTTATTTTTAATTTGTACAGTGCGTTCGGTTTTAAATACTTTTATTTATGTTTTCGTACACTTGCATCGCGGCGCGGGCTAAAGCCGGCAACACTGCGGCTTTACGCTACTGTGTACTCGTACACGCTAGAAATATCATTAATTAACTTAAACAGTTACTATGTCAGTAGAGTGATTTAACGTTTGACGTTATGTTATTTTTGTGTAGTATTAGGCAATACTTCGCAACTTTTTTTGAGATTTGCATAAGAATATCAACTTCTTACAAACTATAAATATATCTTACGTATGTACAAAGTGGGTAAAGTGAATATCATCGTGAAAACGTACTGTCTACTAGACTTAAAGATCTAAATCTTATAAATTTCCTTGATAAGTCACGACATGTTTGTGATTGATTAATTAAACTGATTGTAAAATTACACGGAAATGATCATTCTATCCGTAAATGATGGACGGGGCATTCTTCGTTCACATCTGTCAGTCACAAACTAACACAAATATTGTCCATTGTTGTATAGGTACGTGTGTTTACATGTCGTAATTTTGAGTTACACGCGTGTTAAACAAGTAGATACTTATACAGTTGATACGCGGAAGTATTCAAATTGATAGGTTTTTATCATCAATTTTGACATAAGTTTTTTGACTCACACCCGCACAATTTAAAATTTGAATTTTACATACCACACAATGCTTGAAAAAATTAGTGCAAATGTTTAGGTAACTCTAACTTACTTATTAAGGGCGCAAAAAGAAAGTAATTAATAAAATAATTGTCAAAAAATATACTTACACCTGATATTTATTTTTTGCAACACTACCCTACTCACCTCACATTCTAAAAATACTTGCATTTTATTTCCGATGATTAAGCATTGTTTACACTGTATAAATAACACAACTCGATACAGAGTTTTCTGAGAAATCCACCAGTATTTACAACTACATTTCTTTAACCCACATTCATTCGATAGGTTACTCTTAAAAAAAAATCGGTAGCTATATCACTCCAGCTATCAACTAGAAACATTTTGCGCGTCCTTGATGTTATCAGATAGGGCTAGTTATTTAATCCATGATCAAAGTATCTATCATTAATTTCTTCCATATAGCGATAACGTACCAATACTTCAACGAATTCCTCAAGTGCCCAATGTTTTCTATACAAAACTGAATTAATTATTTCCTAATACTTCAATAATTTCATAATTATAACAGTAAATAATAACACATCAGTTTTTAGTTTAATGTTTATGACATGGAACTAAAAAATTATGTGTTTTTATTAAACTGAAAACCTAAAAAAATCTCTCAACATATTTCCCAAAATATCTTAGAACAAATATAAAATCGTTAAACTTTAAATTAAAATTACTAAAAAATATCTCACGTAATAGGGATATCAAACAAAAACACATCATAATCGCCTTATCGTTTCGGGTGTTACGATGTCACAAACTCATACCAACCCTTTTCTCATCGAGGATTAAAAATTCTCATTCCTATACAACTGCATTCCCACACGTTTTTCTCGTCTAGACATTATTAAGACGTCGAAACTTCATCTAATGAGTTTTATTAACGCATGACTCAATTCATTTCAAGTTCAATGAAGTTTCGATCCAGTACAAAACCAGACGAGACTACTTACACCATTTTGTTCTTTTTTACAAGAGATAAGTTTAATCGTAGTCTTTTTTTTCTCATCACGTACATAAGTACTAGCGATTAGAACGAAGTATTTTATTCTTATTTTGATATATTTTCGACAAAGACAATTTTCACTTTATTCGTTATTAAATAGGGTTTCTTTTTGCCTAAGTTTGTATTATGTATTTTATTCACACGTTGCAAATTTATTTATATTTAATAGCTTAACAACATTTACATAACATTTTATCAAATATGCGCATACAGCGCAAACAATTTATTGAGCTATGAACTTGCATATTTCCTAAAAGGCCAGCGAAATTCTAGTTCGAATATTTGATAACTAATATGTTTACAATTTTGAGCATTATTATCTAAAATAACTATTGGCATAGTTACAGTTAGATATTTTGAAATTCGGACAGCGTATGACAATTCCAATAGTAGTTAATCTCTTATCAGATGTTTCTGAAAAGTATCATATTCTAGTCTAGTATTAATATTAATCTCTATTCCGAATTTCCATCAGGTTTCTATTGCACTAACAAAACATAACGCAATGTACACAGTTTTTCCAATCTAGCGCACGTTCATTTCAAAGGTTTTTTTTTACATGATGATGATGATGATGAAGATGACTCATAACTATTACCTAAAATAATGTAGCGTTGTAAAAGTGCCTTGTTTGCCTAGTAGTGCTAAGCGCTACGCTAGAGGTCTTGGGTTCGATTCCCGAGTCGACCAAGGTGTTATTGGGTTTTTCTATGTTGGATTTGTGCCCGGTTAGTGGCAATAGGCTCGCTCCCTATTACATGAGACCTAAAACATATCGGCGAACGTTGGGTGTACATTGGTACACCTCTGCCTACCCTTTCGGGGATACAGGCGTGATGATATGTTGTAAAAGTCATATTCAATACAAAATCTGTCAAAGGTATTTTTTTCATATTGACTAAAATCCTCCGTTGATCGAATAATCAGTCCTTAATTGTTTACCCTTTTAGAATAGATCCCTACTGTGGTCCTCTTCACTAGTTTTAAATAAAGGAATATTAATAAGTTCGTAAATTATTTATTTATTTTGCACATATAAACCGGTTTGATTTGCGGAAATGGAATAATGCATAAGATACTGTTCCACCTATCTTGACAGATTCATTATTCTATAAATATATAAACAATATACATAATTCATAAATTCTTTTTTTTTTTTGCTGAGACTTCCTAACAGTTTGTTTTTTTTTCTTTCTTAAATATGTAAGGGATAGTAGAACATACATACATCTACACATACATATGCCTCTAATACAATATTTTCTTTCGGAATTGTATAATATACCTACAAAATACTGAATACCTATCACCGACTTCAAAAGCAGGTGATTATCCATTCGATCATTTTTCATAATATGTAATAAAGCCAGTTCCTGCGACAGTATTACAGAGATGGTTTCTCACCTCAGAAATTTCATCAAAATCGTTTCAGTAGCTAGTTTTTGTAATAAGTAATTTTATTAACTAGGTGATTTGCTGTTTTTGCAAATTTCATTCAGGCATTGTTTGGCTTATCTTAACTCAATACGATTTGCATAATCGTATCGTAAGTGAAGAAAGGTCATAGATTAAATAAGTACCTATAATTAATATAAATGATGGAGTTTATAATATACATCTATAATTGCTAAAATAATGACACAATAATCTATCTCAACAAAAAAAAACCTTTTCCACTACATGACATTATACTTATCGTATAAATATCCAGGTACATTAAGTGTTTATATAACATTACCAAAAAAAAACCTGGATCATCATATTCTAAAATTGCAATAGTATAGTTTGATATTTAATAGAATCAATATTATAAGTTAAACAAATATATGATCATGAATAATTAATGCCACAATCATCATAAAAACTAAAACAAGTTTCCAGTACCTACTACAACTTTTTTCAAACACATTTAAATTATAGCGACTATTTCTTATTGGGCTAAATTTAATGACTTTATAAAAACTTGGGTAAACAAGCTATGACTTAAAAGTCTATTTTCAACTAATTTTATTAGCAAAGTATATTACGTATACATACATACATTAAGTTTACATTTCGTTTAGTCAGAAAATATAAAAATTCAAGTAAAAATAACCATAATGTAACATTTCGTAATATTCTGTTTTCTCCGAAACAGTTTTAGTCAGCTGCATAAACAAAAGAGTTTGGCTTAACTAGATATTTATTAGAAATCGTTAACAGAGCAGTTACCGTAAAGTTTAATCAGCTAGATCAAAAATAAACAGTAATTACTTATTATTCGCACAGTCATAATTATTCTCTCTATGCTTAAAACTGAAGCGATGCACGACTAAGACTTAGATGTTTTTTTTAAAACCACGATTAAGATAATTCATAATTTATAGTTATGTTTTGGGAGAAGTCACACGCAGCTATCTGATCCCCTAATAGTCAGAGCCTGTACTATGGCGACTAGATAACTATCATGATCGGATGATCAGGTGAACTATACTGTTTGTGTTCACTTGAGTTGTACCATCCAGGTGAATAAAGTGGAATAGAGTTGGCCTGGGTAGGAATCGAATTCAAGCAATCAGAGACGATAACCACTAGACCCACATGCCAGCCATTACTCTACTACACATACATACTAGATCAAGAAATTCCATTAGTAACATTTTCAAATGCCCTACAAGAGTATTTACCCTAGCCTAAACTTAGTCGCTAATACAACCGCGCTCTATTGGACTTGTGACTTCAAGCTTTACAGTCTTGATCTTATCCTACCCAATAGCCAAAGTTTCAATAAATTTCGTCAATCATGACCGTCTGTTGAAACAGATTCTAATCAAGTTGTCAATAGATTTCATATATAATCACTTGATACTGGTATTGACAGGTTTAATAACGATCCGACCTCCTTGGGGATTCTGATGTTATGTTGTAAAGTCATGAGCATGTCGTTATGCGACTGACTTTGTAATTACTCCTATGGGAAATGTTTGTTATGTCCTTGCTATGTTTATATGGCGCAGAAGATGTATAAACTTATAATAGATCACACTTAATGAAAAAGAACCGAATTCAATAAAATGCATGTGAGACCGAGATGCTAAAAATATTTTTTAAATCGCTCCACAATTATATTGCCGTATGCAACGCGTAACTAAAATATATAAAATAACATACAGACGAATTGAGAACCTCCTTCTTTCGAAGCTGGTTATAAAATAATGCATGATGATAAGGTTGCATCCATATAAGGAGGCGTTATCATGATTGGCTTTATTTTGACTTTATTATTACAAGCAGACCCGGAAATCAAGGTGTAAGACTTAAGACCTTGTGGATTGTATGCCAATACTGGTCCAAAAAGGTTTTTATCAATGAAATCTGATTCTGACGGCCATATGTGACCACTCTGGTACAGGTTTTTTGCAAACGTGTCGGAAGGCATTTTTTCTGAGCTATTTTCAGGTTTTTAAACCAGTATGCGACTTGTATCAAACCGCTTTTGATTAGGTAAGTATATCTTAATAAAAAATATTGATTTCCATCAGTCTGAAAACAAATATGAATGTCTGTTTTGTAAAAAAGGCGATATCAAGTAACATCGATGCCTGTAAATATTATCACTTGTAAAGTCACAAGCAACAGTTGTTCATAGCGAACAACACGTTTTAATTCTAATTAAAATTCGTTCAACACACAAGTTACGCTTATCGCATTCAAATAAAGCGGAAGTGTAAAATAAAGAACCGAATTTAAATATCTTAAGATAATAAAAAAAAAAACATTATCTTCGAGTTAATCTGATGACAACGGTCACGCGAATTTCGCACGTTTTTATATTATCGTGAGATGTCACAAAAATCGCGCGGCGTTCGTGTAAATCACGCACGAATTTGTAACGACAGCACGAGCTATAGAAATGTAATAACAGTGAACACTTCAATTCGGCACCCGTTTATACGATATCGTGAAAATATACAACGCTACACGAAAACCAATCTTATGTCTTGGTAATAGAGTCTCTATTAGTGTCATACTAGACTTTGCAATGTAATTTTTGGGAAAGTACAAAATAGTCCACTTAATCAATCATTTTATTATCTCTAAATAGTTTGATATGATTTTCTTTCAAATATCTCAATAATTCTCGTGTTAATAATCTTATTAACAAGGTTATTATTATTTGTATTTCTGTTATCTGGACGTATTGTTATTAATCATTTCTAATACTCAAGACTCGTCGACTAATTATTTTGGGAATCGAGCAATCATTATATTTATTAAGCACGGTTATTTTTTTTAAATGATACGAATATTTACATTGCATGTTTACTTTGTCAAAACTTTTAAATCCTTAGCAAATAATATCAATAAAATACTGTCAACTATACAAGCTACATAACCTTAACCCACTGAATATTTTTAAATAATAATGTAAATACCCGTTCGTATTCATACATTTTTACATATCAAGACAAAACAGTACATTGCAGAGAATTCAGTCATGCGTTGTTTACAGAATCTATTCCGTTCCATTATATTCAAATTACACCAAGGGATCGAACGTTATTATTCTTCTAGTAACAATTAAACTAATATGCAAGCGTGAAATCGGTTTAAATGAATAATAAGCTGTATTATTAATAGTAAACACTAAAACAATTGCAATCCGATTGTACTTTGTTTATTAGCGTAAACAAAACGATTCGTTCCGTAAATCACTTTGTCGTAAACTTCGCGCCCTATTCGTTATTCACACGTCATAATGTTGAATAATTTTAGTAACTAATATATAAATAAAACATGTTTTTAATGACAATGGTTTGGTTTGTTAGTCATTTTTAGTTGTGGGCGTAATAGGATTAGAGACTTGCGTGTTAAGGGAATGTTGTAAATCACGTTCATGTTATTGTGGACTAAGTAATTAGTAAATTCTGAAAAGCCTAATATTTTCAGAGTAAATACGAACAGATTTTGGAATATTTCGAAACGTATTTTAACATTTTTCTATTTTCTTCATTTTCTAACAGATTTTGGAATATTTCGAAACGTATTTTACAGTTTTCTATTTTATTCATTTTCTTGAAAATTGGATTAACTCTTATCAGAAGTTAAATTTAACCACAAAAATATTTAAAATTCAGAATACTAGTATGTAAACTTATTACATGAGTATCGAACAAGACGTGTATGATTCATATTACACACACAGTAAGACAATATTTAATGCACATGTATTCGAACAATATTTCGAAGAGTTTTGGCAACTAATTTGCATTATTGAAATAGAAACAATACAAATTTCGTACGTCACACATGATGCAGTAAATTATCGAGTGTGACCTTAGAATAAACATTAATATTAAAAACAATAGTTTAAAAATTCAATTTATTTACATAATTATTTAAATATATAACAGCAGTGCTACCTACATCGATATTGCTCGGTTGCAATTCAGCAATTCAGATCAATTGAAATTTGATTTATCCATGACTTGCAATATTTCCTCATATCGTCATTTCTTTACATCACATATACAGGGAACACACAACAATAACACCGTGTATATACATTACTTTATTCGTGTTCAATGCCAAACGTTGACATGAAGAGGCCAGGCGTTACATGCTTTTTTGTCCAATTATATTTTTTACAATCCACATTGGACACTCATTACATACGACAAAAATACTAAAAGGAAAAAAACATAATTAGTTTAGATTCCCATTAGTTTTCCTGTAGCTGCGGGTCTATGTGTGTTTTCGTTGGCAACTGCTTGATCGATGGTTCAATACTTTGAGGTCAAAAACAAAAGAAGATAGAGGACTTGGTGACCAAGAATCGACTTCAATTTCTGTTGCGCGAATCATATTCGATTATTTTCGTATCGCATGTGAAAATAAATTATGCACATTTTAATGATATAAATAAATGAAATGGCAAAATTGTATTAGTCATTTCTTTATGTAGACACTTAGTATACATATAATATAATCATTCTTTGTAGTTTGTTTTTATTTATCGAAACCTGTAGTAGTTGTATTTCTAGTTTCAAAACATGAAATTGTTATTCGAAATGTTGGAAGTTGTCTAAACACTTACCTATTCAAATTCTTGTATTAAAATTATAGTACAACAATTTTATAGCCAGCCCATGAATGTCCAACTGCTGAGCGAATTTGCACGTAGAGAAGGAACTCTTTCAAGAACGACGGTTTACATAAATATGATTATTTGGAAGGCTCTCCGAATAACCTACTCTGTGACAGACTAGCGCTTATTCATCGAAGCTAAGATTCTAAACGCCCTGGTGTCCTAATGGTCCGAGTGCACCCAGTGGGCCCAGTACGCTCAGTGCACCCGGTGCGATTAGTGCTTTTTGTGCTTCTAGCGCGCTAAGTGCTTCCAGTGCTATCAAATAAATAATAAATTAAAACTTTACATCCAATAAATTGTAATTGACATAATATATTTAGTAGTAAGGTTTATTTTTTAAAATGCATAAACCTCTGATTGCACCACTGACACCCAAGCTAGGATTAAACTTGTGTTATAGGTGCCATGGCTCACTCTATCAGTTCTCCCAGTGCACCAAGTGCTCCCAGTAACAGCTTTTTATTTATGTAGTCTAGATAGCCAATCCTTTCAATTGAGGGTTAATCAACTCCAATATTGACAGTTAACGTGTTGGTAACTGTTAATGATTTGAACAACATTCTTTTTAATAGACTTTAATAACCCTTCGAATATTTGGCCTAAATAGTTACTAATAATACGAGTAGCTGTTTAAATATTTTATTTTACTTTAATTAGTGCAAGAGAGTAATCTGAAAGATTTTGAAGAGTAAGTCAAGAAAAACGGCAGCATAATATTAAAAATTACTTAAGCATTATTTCTTACTGTATTCAACACAAATTATTTTTTTTTTATAATTTACGTTGACTGTACATATTGCGCTAAAAGTCTGCTACATAGAAAATGTTTTACATCTATGGTCCGTTCCAGAAACCGTCATTAAATATCTGTTCACGTAGGTAAAGCATCATAAAACATTCTAGAAATTCCTAACAGATAGGTTTGTCCAGTATGTGTTTAGTTTGTCCAGTAATTATTATATATTACTGCAATTTATACTTATCATTTACTTTTAATAGTATAATGGCTGACACATTGCCTTCATAATTCCTTACAATATTGATAAACAATTTCACAACTTTGTTGCTAACGACATATTATTATACCTACTAACATGTACTAGTAAGCAAAGAGATTTTCTTTCATAATATTTATCTAGAGTTGCGTGATCGATACTCGAAGATAAAATTAATATTTTCTGATGAAAAACCTAATAAAGTACTTATATCATCACACGTTGTCATTACTAGTGTTATTAACTTTGCCAATGAACGAAGGCCAGATAATGGATATTTTCCCGCCAACAGTTGACTCGTCCGTCACCTTACTTTATTAGAATCAATGTCACTTGTTTATATGGATAAAAACTTGTCCCTCTTTATTGATTGTTTTGTGCTCAATCACTATCACATTGCAACTTTATAAAATTCCGTGATTATATGAATACTTCTAATTTTAGCAGCGCCGATTCGTTTTACTCGCATTTTTAATAGCGGGCAATAGTACTTTTAATTTCCCAAGACATAATATTTCCATTTTTTATGAAAAAAAATATTATTTCCTAATCTAACTTACAGGTCAAAAAGTTGTGCTAAAAACAGTACTTTACTTTTAGACATGGAACGTCGTCATATACGATATTTTTGCACTTATGTGTAGGCAGTATAGATTGATATTATAAAGCCTTATCTACTGCTACTCGGTTAGTCATATACCGATGACTGTACCACCAGTGGGATCAAACTAACTACGTAAATTTAGGCGTATCTGAGCATATGCGGTACAGTGCATGGTTCCAGAAATAATACTAGATATAAGTCATAGTATATATATTCACTTTGATAAAAGTTCTCGCTGAATAAATTAACGGAGACGTTTTATTCGCTACCAAAAATAGTAATACAGACTGATATATGTATCAATCAAATCTTTTTTTTATTTAGAACTTTATAAAGTAGCTACTTTAAAATATAAAGAATATAAAATTTAAAATCTATATATATAGAAATAGAATTTAAAATCGCCAACCCGCAATTGTGCAAGAGTCGCAATAAATGCTCGTTCATTATTAAATGAAGAGAGGTCCATGCGTTTGCCCTGCAGTGGTACAATTACAGGCCGTGTTAATTATTAATTGATCATCAGGAATTGAAATTCAGAAGACAACAGGAACGTACTGATTGACTGGGTTTTCGGGATCCCCCGTGCTAGGGGGTCAAATGTCGGTCACTTTATGACCAATAGTCGTCACAGATTAGCAAACTGATTGATTAGAAGTCAATTTTAACGCCAGACAACTCTATTGTGGTCAATTTCTTAAAACCACAAAATCTGCAGTTTTCTTATTATTTATTGTTCATAATTAATGGCAAACTTATGGAAAGAATAATAAATAGATTTGTGTGTGAGAAAAGTGATTATGTACAGAAGCGAGATAAAAAAGCACTTTTCAGAATAATAACAAAAGATATCCTATTTACTCTAATAGAACAATTATTGTTTATTCAAAATAATATAAAGCTTTGCGAAAAGTGAATGGGTACATTATAGCTTACTAGACAATGTTATTTTTGTTTAAAAGACAAGAACATTCGATGTTTGTCGGGACTATTCAATAGCATTCTACTCAAACTTCAATAGACTTCAATCCCACAAACTAAAAGCCTCTTATCCTCTTGTTTTCATACAACTTGTACATATTATTGTGAACACCGCAACAACAGACTAACACTGATAAGTATAGAAAATGTATTTATGTGCAAATGTCGATTACATTACATTACAGGGAAAAATCCATAGGTCGTGTTTGAAATGCAAGAATTCTCTTATGTTGTGAATAGATAAGACGACAATAGTTTTGTTAAAACATCCAATAAAGGTAACTAAACAAATGTTTGTATTTGTTTCTGTATCTCAATGTTTATAAGAGCAGACACGAACTCTCTATTGGCCCTTTGTTATTGTTTTATAAATAAATAGTTATTAGGTATTTGCAGTTTGTTTTGACTTGTTATTTGTTCGTGATACTTAAGTTAATCTTAAGTTAATAAATTAAATATAAACAATTTTTAAATATAAAGCAACAAAGTAAAAAGATAATAAGAATAAATCTTGCTTATAGTTTGATAGTGTTTTAATGCTCTTCGATTCATTTTTGTAATTTAATTGCCCTTTATCGCAGTAACAAAAGCAAAACAATGGATATAAATAATTCAAGCCCATACTTCTTTTTTTCGGAAAAATTATCAGATCAATCCCTCAATTCCTCCCTGTCTTTCTGCTAATTAAAGACACCATATAGTTACTAACCAAAATAAAATGGTCACCATGACCCTTAAATAGTGGGAAAATAATTTATTTTCTGGATTCGTGAAATATCTTTGGTATCCCAGATTAGCCCAGAAACATGATTAATGATGAAGCTGGAAGCCTAATAAAGAAAAGATAATTAATCATCTACCTAGCAACTAGGAGGTCGCGGTTCACTCATTTACCACGAATTACCAACTTTTATTTGGATTAACAGAATGTTCTGAAAAGTAATATTTTGATAATTAATTTTGGTTTAGATGACCTACATTTTAGCTTTTGGCAGTTAATTCTAGATAAACGGTATTGAACTCTTTTTGTGTCAATACCCTTTAGTTCAATGTCTTTCGTTTATGACTAGGTTAATGTACCTATTTTTAGTATTATTTTTATCTTTTTCCAGTCTTTTCTTCCGTATTTCTTCATCCTCCGAAATAACTTTCAACTCTATGAATCTTAAATGCTATGTGACTCGAAATAAATATCTGCAGGTTCTACAAATATGTCGCTTTCTGGATTCCGACTCTTTACTCGGTCAAGTTAGTTTTCCTCTAATAGTATGGCAGATATAAGGTCTAGGTAAGGTATAAGGTATAGGTAAGGTCTATTTCTTTACAACCTACTGATAAGTTTAGTTTAAATCAGTCTCAATATATTTTGAAAGCGCTCAACTGCCTTGGACATCGCTTATAACATACATTAAAACGAAAAAAAAAACTAATACTTGAATTAAAAACCTTCTCTTTTGGAAGTCGGTTAAAAAAGGAACTAATTTATTTTCTCACTGATAACATAATAATGAACTGTGCTGTAAAAATTGTCTAGCACAGGGTTTCTGAATAATATATTATGCAAATGTAATCATTATATTCTCCACACCCTTTTACCTTTTATGATAAGCTTTATCAATTCATTTGCATCTATGAAACTGAAAAGTAAGCCCCGTTCGTAAATGCTCTTGTATTTCAAGTGTGCGATAATGAATAGCTTTGTAATGTAAATCGTTTTTTTTTCGTACAAGGCAATTTTCCTTGCTCCTAGGCTTAAGGTGTAGAAAATGTCTTGATAAAAGCTATATACATATTTAAGTGATATGACATGCCATTTAATGAAATATAAAATGTGTTTGCACATATTAATCATTTATAGTCATTTCGGTTTAAATTTCACCTTACTATTTCTCGCTAATCTGTTAATAACATACAATGAACTTACACGCAAGGTCATATTTCACAAGGAGTGACGCCATATTTGTAATTTGAACCTTATGTCTAAGTAATTAAAGCTTAATTGTTATATGATACCATTAAACTGTCTAAAGTGCTTATCATCCTATATGTCGTTAAAGTTGACTGAAGGATGTAATTAATAGTACTACTAAAAGGCGATTAACAGTCAGTAAAATGTCTAATTTATCTTTGAGCACCAAAAAGTTGCCAGAATTGTACGAAGGTAGGTTAATCTTATTACACAGTTGAAAGATAATCTGATTAATCTGTTAGCCTCGTCATATTATCAATTCGAAAGTAGCTCTGTGTGTCTATTACATTTACACGACTATGATTTTTAATAAAATTTGGTATGAGGTTTTCTTAGTAGGAGCTCCAAGAAAGGACAAAAATATA
The DNA here is from genome assembly GCA_905146925.1 of Autographa gamma. Classification (NCBI taxonomy): domain Eukaryota; kingdom Metazoa; phylum Arthropoda; class Insecta; order Lepidoptera; family Noctuidae; genus Autographa; species Autographa gamma. The sequence continues at coordinate 5,522,848 of LR989850.1, forward strand.
TATTTTTTCGCGATAACTCTCATCCATGCGGGCAGTACCGAGGGCAATAAGTTAATCATTTGTATGTCAGTGTCAATAAATGTCGATCATGGTCCTACGATTCTCTATAGGAATCGATTTCAGGTTTAATGGTGTACTTGAATTAATCAATGATTACGTAAGCTAATTACTGCATTTATTGGAAAATGCCGATATCTTAAAGGTTAAACCAGTAACGACCTTCAGGTTTTTGACAACCCGTCGTAATGTGTCCAAGTTGTCATTATTGACATACTCTTCGGTTGTCAAGTTAACAATTTGTGTCAAAATGTATTAAAACAATTGCCAGTCAGACCTGTTTCAACTTATATGGAAAAGGTTGAATGCAGCGCCATACTGGCTGTTGCATTATATCATTTACTTGAGACCCTTTTTATAAAATTAACGTATAAACAACTTCATTCACAACTTAAGATCTTTGTAAACTCATTGAATCTTGAAATTATTTGAACTTATTTCTTTTAGCCGTAGAACTCCCATGGACTAGGCAAAGTCTGGCAAAAGTGTACGCCAGAATCTCACTGCATGAAATTCACGGAGTATCTTTGACTTTTCCCTGTAGAAACTAAAGCTATAGATACCAGAAATAGAATATTTGATTATCCAAACCTCTTAATCTCCAGACGGATTAAACACAAGGGTCTTATAATATGTTTTTCATTTTCCAGCTACTTTGATCGCGGCGGCGGCGGGCACCACAGTAGGCTGGACGTCGCCCACTCTGCCCATCCTGCTAGCTCCAGACTCACCCATACAAACTTCAGCAGATCAAAGCTCATGGATCGCTTCACTTATGATATTATGTTCAGGTATTATTTCATTTCCATTTTTAGTATTAAATTTTGAAATTTCGATCTGTAAACTACAGAAAAAAAAATTCAGAAAAAAATAATCATAAAATTCCTTCCATATACTTAGTATGTTAACTTCCGTCATATTCACTTCATCCAAATACTATAGTAATATAAACTGAGAGCAGATTGTAAATACAAGCCTTTAATAATAAAAAAAGAGTTCTTAGATCTGCCGAACCAATTATCTGATGATTTGTCACCAACCAGAATTAACAAGGTTGTTACCGAATGACATCATCATCAAACTTTATAATGATAAAACCACTAATCAGTAATGACTGCGACAGTCATCCTAACCCATGTACCGCAACGTTGGGCAACATAAATATCAATCCGCAAATATTAGACCACATCGACGGTTGATAGGGAGTGATGTCTCTCCGACGGCAGGTCAATCACTCCTGGCCACTGCTAATAACAATCAATGCGTTGTGTCCAAAGGACTTCGATCGTGATTCGTGACCGATTGAGTTAGTTGTCATGTGATTTCTTAATTGATGTGACGAATCAGGCGACGCTTATAAACAGCTAATACACACACATAACATCACATATTAGCCATGCTGCCATGTTCGTTACACAACTATAAGAATTACCTATTTCCTTTACTATGAAAGTGGAAACTGTTTACGTTTAAATTACGCGATAAATTAACTTTCCCAAGGCATTACATATTTAGTCGTGACATTAATCTAAGTCGTAACTTGATAGCGATTCTCTCTCATCCCGACTGCTAATCTCAAATGATGGGGTCGGCTTTAGAAACTTGATCGCTCTTTGAGCATAGAATACCTCTACGAATTTCTCATATATTTAACAATTATAATTGTTACTGTTGTAATTTCGATAATGGTCAATCCCAAAGTTCTGTACGCGGTACATATATTTTATGAAATAAATGTTCCATTTTCCATTGCCGTTAATTGCAGTTCCAAGAATGAATTTATAAACGAGAACATATCGAGAGGATCGATGGGGTATGTATCATGACAATTAGCACTAATTGTCGAGATTCCACTCAAAGCCGACTGATGACGTAGCCGTGTGTATTTCACACATGGATTTTCGCAATTTATTCTCAATGATGAGTTATAATTTTGTGCTCATTGTTAAATATAAGCGAATCTTTAAAGAGTAGTTATAATAAGTCTAGACAAAACAAAGGCAGTGGTGAGACAGTACACGTTAGTCATCGTATTGTTATCCGTTTCAGCCGCAAGTCCCATTCCTGCGTCGTATCTGGCGGACCGTATCGGCACAAAGAAGACGTTGCTGCTCGCCTCGGTGCCCTACATCATTGGTTGGATCCTGGTGATGTTCGCGGGGAACGTGCCCACGATCTACGCGTCCCGTCTCATCTCGGGGCTGGGGTACGGCATCGCGTACACCACCGCGCCCATGTACCTCGGTGAGATCGCCTCCGATGACGTCAGAGGAGCCATGGCGACGCTCATCACTGTCATGTCGAAGGTCAGTGCCACCCGACTCCCGACCCACGATTACAACAAGGTCAATACGCTCAAATATGTAATTAGGTCATACACCTACATTACTTAGACGTTTATGACCCTTATCTCAATAATTACAGACGAATAATTTCGTTTTGATAACAGTATCAGTGCTTACGAAATTGGTAAAAAGTGATGTGTTTGTCCGTGTGTTTGTGGTTATTGCCTTTTGTAATTTAGAATTTCCTACCGCATATGAACCTGCTAAATAAAAGTCATGTTAAGTAAACAAACATATCAAAGTGTATAATAAACATGCTAATATTATGACCAAACTAAATTTAGCCCATATTTGCATTGGTGAGTAGTGGTAAATTTGAATACAATTATCACTGCTGACGTCTTTTCTAGCAAAAACCTACAAGGAAATACTAAGTTTTAATATTTAAAGTAGTGCTTACATTAATATTTTATGACACATTAAAATCTTCGACCTGAAAAAAAGACTTATATTTTTCTATAAAATGTTCATAAAATTCAATAATAAAAGTAAACAGATGGTAAAATAAATATAGAAACATTAGTAATAATAGTCGCTATCGGCACTGATCTCGTTCTAGATACAAGTTCAGCATAAAACAAGTCTGATCAACCTTGACTAATAATCTGAAGATCTAGACACTTTGTATCCAGTCGCTAATAGAAACAACGCAAACCAATTTAATTAATCAACCTTGTTTCGCTTCACAACAAACATTATCATTTTAGTAATTAATGTGTCTATAAAAACATTTTTAATCTCTTTTTCCTAATAATAATTTATTTAATTATGTACATTTAGTAGTTAAAGGCATCTGTCATTATTGTCGTAAATAAAAAAGTATAAATAATGATAAGAAGACACTTTGAGGGAATTTATTATTACTAGTAAGATCCATTAGCAACCATTGAAGAGTTTCCATTCTAACGACTAAGGAGGTAATGTAGTTTGTACGTAACTGGAGTGTTTGAGTTTTCCTTACTAAGGGGGCAAGTAGGGGCGAGTTTAAAGCCACTAGCAAAGCTCTCGTGGTTTCAGTCTGACGTCATCCATTGCCTATTAATGAACGACCGCACCTTAAACGAAACGTTTTGTTTACTGAAGGCCTTAAAAAGGTGAACTTACGAGCCATGTAATGTTTTGTTTTATTTTCCACCGAAACCATGTAATTTTATCTAGGTATTTACTTTGGTTCTATTAGTTATTTTTTTTTTGTTTTTTTGTTACCATTACTGTAGCTATTATCTATATTTTTCAGGCTGGAATCCTATCACAGTATTGCATCGGGCCCTACGTGTCCATGCTGGGTTTGGCCAGTTTCAACATCGCCATACCAATCCTATTCGTAGTGACGTTCAGTACTATGCCGGAGTCACCTTACTACTACATTAAATCCGGACAGAAACAAGAAGCGGAATCATCGCTGAAGAAGCTGCGAGGCAAGTCCTACGTCAGGGAGGAACTGGAGAGCATGAACAGTTTGGTCACTGAGAATATGAAGGAAAAGGGTCGATGGAAAGACCTGTTCACAGTGAAAGGAAATAGGAGAGGTCTCATTATTCTAATGGGCATATACTTCACGCAACAGTTTTGCGGCAGCACTGCGATCATATCGTACGCTCAGCAGATATTTGGCGCAGCTGAAGGCGGTATGGGGGCTAAAGAGTCGTGCATTTTGTTCGGCACAGTGCAGCTGCTCACTTCGGCGATGTCGTCGCAACTCGTCGACAGATTAGGACGGAAGCCTCTGTTGCTAATATCCTCCTGTGGTGTCGGTTTATCGAACGTTATAATAGGTGCTTACTTCTACATGAAACATCAACAAAGCGACTACGTTGTTAGTTTGAAATTTATTCCTAATGTTGTGATACCTATCTTTATATTTTCGTATACTATAGGCTTAGCTACCGTGCCTTTCGCGATTACGTCCGAAATATTCCCCACAAACATTAAATCAAAGGCAACTTGTGTGATCCAGATATTTGCGGCCTTAGTTACGTTCGCAGTAACGAAGTTATATCAAGTGGTCGCCGATAATTTAGGGAACTATGTCGCCTTCTGGGGATTTGGCGCACTTTCCGCGCTCGGTGTGATATTTATAGTACTAAAACTTCCTGAAACTAAAGGACAGTCGTTTGCTGCGATACAAGAGAAATTGTATTCCAGGAATAAAGTTGCTTACATTAAGGATGAAGATCACATGGCTAGAGTTAAAATAACCTTGTGACGAAGTACACTATGTTTAAAGAATACATATTTAGTAAGTTATTTAACAATTGTATACGTTAAGGCGTTTTTTATCGTACTTTAATCTTATTCAGTACTTAATTCTCCGTCCGCGCACTACGTGGCGACATTCCGTAAGAGAACCTAATTTGTCGTGCCCGTCTCCTTTGTTCGTGTATATTATACCTAGTTGTTGTTACGTGGGAGCTATTAAGACCAAAGAATTCACTTTTTATATTAGGGGACAAATTTCGGGTTTCTTATTTTGTTATAACTATATATAAAATCATGTTGGACTTCCGTTTAATCTATAGTGGTGTACGTAATAGAAGACTTAATTCATTATTTCGTTTAAGTTTTTGTATTAAGTTTGTTATGAGTATTACATGTGCCAACATTATCTTGAAGCATCTACTTAATATTAATATAAAGTCTATCTGTGATAGATTCTTGAAGAATATATAAAGCCTTCTTAGAGTTGCATTATGATAAGTATTTTATATTATATACACTTAACATTGATACTTACTGTTTATATTTATATATCGATACAAAAGTGCCTTTAAACAACATGTATAACTTCAACAAGTACAAATGTAGTATAAGCTACTGTAATGTAAGTTGTTCGCGTAACTTCAACACATGTTGAGAGAGGTTTACGCTACAATCCTACAGAAAACAGATAAATATTATATCGAATCTCTTGCTCCTGAGCGGATCCGAGAATTGTGTGAGTGGAAATATACACTAGCTGTGTCTTGCGGCTTCACTTGCTTTAATCTTTAGGCAAGTTATGCGATGTTAAATATCCTATAAACTTCCTTAAAATTTGGGCTATCAAATGCAAAAAAAAATCTGAACTCCGACTGGCAATTTCAGAGCTTAGCACGTACAAACAAACAAATTATTTGTTCTGATCAAAAAAACACGAAAAAAAGTACCAGTTTTCCGTTCTGTTTGAAATAGAGGTGTTACTTATTTTTCTTGTTAAGAGTTAACCCGTACAATGCTGGTTGGCTAGCGGTCAGAGCGACTGCACTTCATTAGGGTTTTACATTTTTGCATCCAACTTGCTCTAACACCACTTAGAAACTTGTCTGCTTGTTATACCGCCACATTTTGGCTAGTTTTAGCCGGTTTTAGCCGGATTATATTGGCATACTAAAAACTACTGAGCATGTTTACGATGTGCTGTGACTTTGCTTGTTGAGAAATATTAAAAATGGAAGTGTAAATTCAAAATAAGATATTACGGTTAATTTACAGAGCAGTTATGAAAAAAATATTTAGATGGCACTGTTTATTTGCCGATGACTCTTATAAGAGCGGATTGCTCTCTACGTACCGTTACTTAGTAGAACTTTTCTATATCTTCCAAAAAATATCAAGGAGTTATTGGTAAATAAATTGGAACTCTATTACTATCGAATATAAGCTTCGAATTTCCGTGTCAGCAACAGAATTTATTTGTAAAGGTTATGGTGATGTGAACATGGATGGACCATTGTAGATGTATTTAGAATATTTAAGTAATCTACTTAAAAATGCATTTTATGAATGTATTTGTTATTTAACATTTAATGCTGGCCGAAAATAAATGCGTGATACCAGTTCCCAGCACTCAATGTTTACAAGTACTATAAAGGTACTAATAAAGAATATTTATTAATAACGCATACCTACTAATATAATAATAATTTTAATTAAGATTTAATGTACTTAGGTCGCACAGCATTTAATGTAAGATACTGTATTATGGCGTGCCTTATTTGAACAATACTGTACAACAATATGTGTAATGATATACACATTTTATAGACACCAATTTTTGGGGCGTTTTTCATAATCATGGTATTTGTCACATCTGTTTAATGATACTGTACGATCCGTTCGAACCTATTTGTAAACCTAAAAATTTCTGTAATGTTTGTTATTTTTACAATCGAATTATTTAAAACTTTAGTCAACATTTTTGAGCATTGATTTGCCATTTTTTTGTCTTCCGACAGTAGACTCTTAAACCTTCGTAATTTTCCATGTTTGTCTCTCGGAATTTGATCAATCCTCAAGCGTTGTTTTAACTAACATCCGTACATTATTTATTAATTTGTCAGATGTGATAATATTGAACGGAAGTAAGCCCGAATATATATAAATATTTATGTAACAGTACTCGTGGTAATATAATAAATTGTGATGATACAACATTCCGAATGTCTCACGGATTCTCGTGCCATTTATACATAAATTATTTTGTCGGAATGCAATGCATGTGATGTCTTTATGAAAATATTTGTAATTAAAACATATTGTGATAACCTATAATGGATTTTATTTTATTATTTTTCCGAGAATTGATTAAAGTAATTGAGAAAAACAAAGATATGGTTAAAAACGCAATAGATACTCAGAAAATGGATGGTCTGCCTTATTATTTATTTTCTATATGAACAATTAATTCATTTCCTTAAAGTAATGTTTTCTTGCAATTTTTTTTTTCCTGAATAAAAAATTATTTTCAACTTTGTTAAATTATGCATATATTTACGTGAGTTCTAACTTCCATATTCCTATCTCCTTTAATATACAAGCTTAGAAAATTAAAAAGCGGACAACACCGTCACTGAAAAAGGAACTCACCGTTGCAATTTTAAGTTCATCAAGCTGATGGTTTCAATCATTAGCTAAACCCATTTTCCAAATTATTAACTTGGGATGCATTCGTTTGCACTGTTCCTTAGTAAAAAAATATCTATCGCATTAATTTGGCTTGTGTCTGACCACTGTTTTAAACGAAGGGTAATACTGATTTTAATTAAATGAACACCGTAATTAAATGTTTGCTGGGGTTTTCTTTTTGTTAGTTATTTTGGAAGGGGCTGCAAAGAATAACGATTTGTTTTGAATTTGTTCTCCTACATAACTTGGAGGCGAATCCCCGTTCTTTTTAATATCTATTCTCCGGTTATTTACCAACTGAAGTTGGGTCTTTAACTCTGGTTTATTATATTTACACCTACCCTGATGACCAGTGGAATTATGAAAGTGCGCTTTTTTGTTTCTGTTATAATTTTGGTAAGTTTAAGTAAAAGCCAAAGAAGGTAATGGTTGGACGCCAAAAAAGAAAAAATCAATTAAATGTCATTTATTATAACGAGTCGAGTTAGATTGGTCGTTGTTTGTAAATGCAACCTGATGATACAGAAAATTTACAAGGTTTGGGCCACGTTTTTACACAAAAGGAATAAACAATATTGGCGTGTTAGTTAAAACACTTTCTGTATGCCATAAATCGTCGATATGCAAAAGAGAATATCAATTGATCTGGCACTGAATGCATTCTTGGAACTCCTGCCCGCCGGCCGACACAATCACTTGACTACGGTATGAAAAACACTGAATTGTTCTCGCTCATTTCTTCGTAAGAAAAACAATATGTATGCATAACAAGACTTTTACTATTCGATCATGTTTGTAATTAACGTCATTTTCATGCAGATTTCAACTGACTATTTAGAATTATTGTTTTTTTTTTACAAACCTTGACATCGGCAAACCAGTTAATAGATTTTACAGAGTAATGAAATCCATTCTGCATTATTGTTGTCGTAGTTATAAATGGCATGTTAATACATTGAATGATTAAATGGCGTGTAGGTATATACGTGCCTACGTACACAGCAATAAACGTCAACCTTAAATAAATGAACTAGATAAACAGATCAAGTGGTATTAAAATTAATACTCTTCATGGAAACTTGAAACACTACCTACTGTTTTATTTCTTTGTGCAATAGAAATTTAGGTTATAAGAAAACCGGTGTTATTGCTATCATAAACAAACATGTGTCACTGGAATATTTCTTAAGTTTGAGCCGCTTATCAAGCGTTGTTTGTTGTTTACATTTAGCCCTACGAATATACAAATATTTGTTAATGTGTCATTGAAATTATCGAATTACGTTTCTTTAGCTCGACATAACTGGATCTTGTATCTGGTATAAACAAGTGATATATGTCTCATTAGTTGGCGGACTTCAAAGCTGCCGTACTGAGATCGTCTGTAGGTACCGGTATTGTTTTGTAACATTATTACCAATAATAGTTTAACAAACATCTCCATCCGCCCGAATTATTCGATAATGTAAGATCATCACATCGACATTCATTTGTTTTGATTTTTTGTTTACCGAACGGTTGGCTCTATTCGTCTGACCATTTCGCCTATCAAAAGTTTATTACATTATTATGATTACTGTATATAAAACATTTGTTTTATTTATTGTCTTATTATCGACATACCGTGGAAAAATTCTGATTGGCGTGATGCCGTTTGGATTAAGATTTTTTATTTCTTTATCAATGGATATAAACTAAATTATATTGTTTTATGTATCCAAAGTTTTATGATTGCGAAATATGTTTGCAGATTGTGACAAAGCAAAGTGTTCACTTTGATATCCGGGAAATGGGAGTTTCAATGCCAGAGCAACAGTTTTAGAGTCCCAAATATGAGCTCTTTTCAGGGTGAATGTGAATGTCCGAATGCTGCAGTATTCCAAAGAATATGTAGGTATTGTTCAGATAAATAACGAAACATCATAGGCAAACTGAAAGCCTGAATTACCAAAGTGGGGTTATATGAAACAGTTGTTTTGTACTTTATATCTATTGCATAGTAAGCGTACTTCTTTATTCCGAGGGTTAAAAAACTTGTAGGTATTATAATAATGGGATATAGCCTATTTTTTATTTTTCGTTATCGCTTTAAGTAAGCATCTGATGATCGTATTGTAACACAATATGCTTGTTTCAAGCGTGTTGTGTTTAATGATGCCACAACACACATACAATACATATAGAGGATAGTTGTATATTCTATAATTACGTTGGTCCAACAGTTATGCCAAACTCTGTATTTTAAATAACTGTAAATTAAAGGAAAAAAAAAAACAGAAATAAAAAACCTCAATATCTTATTGAATAGTTGTCTCTAAACTAGAAGTGATTAAAAGGTTGTTTTGTAATTAAATGTTAAGTGACAATAAGTGTTATTCAATGACTTTAGTCAGAAGTGTATTAAAAGAATCATGCCCACTTTCTATACATTAATTGACCTGTCACTTGATTCGGTTTACAGGCCGCGTCTACCAACAACTAGTGTTGCATAAAAACATTTATTGTTTATAATAACACAATAACTTATCATCTTTTCATTTAGAGGCCAAGGAAAAGTGCTATAACGTAAATAAGTTTTTGAGGTTATAACAGCTGTCAGATAAGGTTTGACAACTATTATAACTTCAAAAACTATACATTACAATCACTCAGAAATAAATCCCTCTCCAATGTAAAAGGTATCATCTTAAAATCGAAGCACGGTCGCAAACAGCAGTATATCTTTCCTAGGTAGATACCTAACATTCTGCCGATACCGAGTTTTAAACATTTTAGGCGTGAAGTTATGCCATCCTTGTATTCCACACTACACTTTGTGCAAGTTGGGCAATTTAGGTATAGTTCATTAAACTATCGGTCGGCTTCATTGATGTCCAAGATAAACTTAGAAAGTAAACCTACGCATTAAAAAAAGACACATTGGCACTTGCCCGGATTTGCATAAAAGGCAAGGTGTTAACCTCGGGGCCATCACAACATAAGTAAATAGATAACGAAGAGCTACCTACCTGCATGTTTTTGAAGAGTACAGGGAAATTAAATAAAAAGCAGGATTTATTCATTTTTATTTATTCAATCAATGTCTTCTCGTACAACCACTTCATCTAAAAATACCGCTGAAGCTACAATGTTGGTTTCATGCCTGGCCCAACCTTAGTACCACACCAACGTCATAATATGCGAATATCGCACAAAAAAAGCACAAATCGGTGTCCGTATAACAAAGGTCAAAGTAATCGTAAGTGGTATCGAAGTCCGTGGAAAATGCAAAAGTCGTAAGAGTATCAGAAAATATAAATGAAAAATCGCACAGTACAATACGTAGCAAAGCAAACGAACGACTGTAAAACGTCAAACAAATGACAGCCTGTCATTCAGTCGGCGCAGTTCGTTTTACGCGTAACTTGTCAACTGAACACTCTTTTTTTCCATACCTTAATATAAACAAATCCTAAAATAACCTAAAATAAATTAATACGAAAAGTAAAAAAAAAAACACGCATTGGTTATTTTGAACATTCATTAACCACAATGACGAACGAACCAGTTTTTCGTATTCCGTGAAACGAAACGTGCATAAAAGTCTATTGAGTTTGATAAACATATTAACATCGTTTTTTTTCCTGGCTTTACTTAAAAATTCAAATAGGCAATACGAAATGAGCAAAAAAAATGCAATTTTTTACGATATTTTACATCACTAGACTCGTTAGAAAAATTTCAGGTCAAAACTGGACATGATTCTTTGTATCTTTTATATAATATACAAATAATAAGGTAGGCATGTTGTTAAGAATAGTGGCAGTAGACTTTCTTTTGTTACTTATTTTCAATGAAATAAGAAGATCGTTTTATTATAGAAATAATAAGCTATTATCTAAATTATTGTTTTCTACTAATTTTATTATTTATTGGATCCTGCCAATAATAAGTGTGCATAAAGTTTATGGATTCAATCAGCCTATCATCACCTGAGTGAGCTTAATGCATCTGAATGACTCAGGCTAGTTACGGTAAAACACCAATTTCATTAGTTCATACATTGCTTTAAATGTAATAAAATATAAAGTGGATAAGCATTAGGTTTTGTTTATTGCCCCAGTCTATTTTACAATACCTACCAGTATTTTTCCACGACTCTTTTTAGATTCGCGCATCCGTTGTTCTATTAAAACGGCCTGGAGCCTCATTCCGCTATGTAAGAATTGCTTGAATTGACCGAATGACTTGCTTCATTTGGTCATTTTTACGACATCTGGCATTCTGCTAACTTTACTTACGTTCATTAAGTGGTAATTTCGATCATTTTCTTCGAGAGTTCAATTAAATTTAATGTAGGCTTATCTGAATACGAAAATTAGGCACAATGATAAGTACACTGACCAACCACTGACATGCCTTTAAAATAGCTGAATCGCCGCCCTGACCGGCTTATACGCATATCAAGACATAAAACTGGCAGCTCGTAATCTGACATTTAGAACCTAGAACCATAAAGGATGTTGATCTTATATTTACCAGTGCCTATTACACGATAAGATATAATGTAAAAGATTTATTATAATTTAATAACGTATTGCTGTTATTTAGTGTCGTACGATAGAGCCACGTGCCAGTTGAAAGCAATTTAGATATGTATTGTAAAAATATAATTATGACGTGTAGTCTAAGGCACAAGCGGATGTGCTTTAGACAAGAAAGAATCTAACCCCAAAGGCCAGAGGGTGTCGAAAAAACATTTTAAATAATGATAATAAACAGTATTATGTCACTTGAAACAATTGACAGAAATACAATGATGTTATAAGGTTAAGAGCTAAATGTATATTATATTGAGTGGTTGTGCAAGCAATCATATTACTGAAGCAATTTCCGCATACAATTATTTATGGAGTCAGACACATTATTACACAATTGATGGGTTGCTAACAAATTTTATTATCTCGTAAATTGCACTGTTGTCTTTTTCCTTGATCGTTGATCTTTTGCACGAAAATAGTTTTTGAGAAATGAATATTTGACCAAAAATGGACTTTGAAGAAATAAGTGCACATGTTTATATATTTAGAGGTTAACCATGTAATTCAGCAAAATAATTATTATATTATTAATAGGGTTGGATTTTTTTACGAACTGTCCCATGGCAGGGCAAGGGCCTCTCCACCCACCTGTCGTCTCTCCCAGTCTAGGTCTGTGATATATCAATTTTATCAAAGTGTATTCCGTGCAAATATTATATTGTGGCATACAGCAAAGCAAATCAGTCACCTTGTTCGATAAGCTAAGGATCTTGCCCTTGGAATGGTACTGAAAAAACATTATTTAAGTCCATATACTCCTCAGCAAGCGTTTTTCATCTACCATGATATCATTTATTTCTATCTGGAGTAGTGCAACGAAAGCTCGTAATTCAGGTAATCCTTTCTTAAAGCCCAGAAAGTCAAGGAATCTTAAGTCATTCAATATTGGATTTACGTAGCTTGCGTCGTAACCAAACCGAGTGTCTTGGAATACGTTAAATTGAGCATTCAAATCGTCGGCGTCTTGCACTTAGGTGTCTCCCACACAACGCCCATAAGTGTGGCCGTAAGTATCCACTTTTGAACAAGACTATTCTGGCTGTCCATTTGCCTTGAGATGGATCTGCTCATTTGGAGTATGAGGTCATCGTTTATTTCTTATTAGGGAATATTTTTGATACGCATTTTTATGCGTCATCTACAAACTTAAACAAGGATGTATCGGGGGAAGGTTTTCAATTGCTAACACCAAGAATTAACGAGAAAAGCCATAATTTAGAAAAAGGGAGTCCTGAAAACATTTACACTTACAGTAAAGAAAATAAGCTCAGGTAATGTACATCAAAGAAATACATGCAAGATAAAGTATAAAAATAATCCAAACAATTTTTCTATACTTTGAACAGTTCAACTTAAAGTGGGTAAAAATAAATCAAAATGTAAACTCGAAACAGGTACCTAAGTTGTAGAGTTATCGCCGGCCGCCATGGCGCGATGGCGTTACAAGCCATAAAACTAGAAAGCGGTAAAGGTAAGACAAATGTGGGCACTGGGCCCTGACAAATATGGCTTTTATGTATTGTATTATGTTGACCTGAAAACTTACTTAATGGCACATGTTGAAGATCTGTTGGGACAGGCTTTGTTTCTCATTTATACATGAAATAAACCAGCCAGGTTAGCATTGTATGTCTTTTGACGTTCGTCGCTGTGTGTCTTGAGATTTAGCTACGCAACTAACTATCAATAGACAGTACAATAAAACTTTGTTAGATATTAAGGGAAAAAGCTGGATTTTATCGTTTAAAATAAGCGTAGTTAAACGCTAGAAACTATTTCCGTTGATATATAAAACAACACTCACTTTAGAAATGAGAATGACAGCATTAGATAAAAGATGCTGCTGAAGTTGGAACTAAAATGTGGTGGAACTGTTTTTAGAAGTAGGCTATACAAAGCTAGTTATGTAGATCACGAAAATAGACAGGCATTGCCACTTTTACGTAAAAGATTTTATCTGTAATTTTATTGTATTAATCCCACCATAAAGGTAATTTACAAGGATAATAAACTATATCTTATTATGACGATATAAACTATAATATATTATGATTGTTTACGTGAGAAATGTTTTACTATCTGCTGATTAGCAGTCTGATTAGCTAGGCGAAGATTATCAGATAGTGTTAGTAGTTATGAGCAGGATTTGTCGTCTGCATTCCGGTTTAATGGTGAATGCTAATAATGTGCAATATTTACCTAGCAGTAGCATTTAGTAAACAGTCGTCTAGACTCAGTTCTGTACTGACGTCTTAGAACGGCAGTAATAAAGCTCATTACGTGTTGCGAACAGAACAGAACATCACATTTCTTCCTGTGATTTCTCCTAATATTTCTGCGATTTAATAATGCCATTCTTTCCTAAATCAAATCGTAGCGTGTAACAAATGGAACAAGTACCAAAATAACGTAGTTTTGTGGTAACATCTTTTTTATTCAAAACCAAATAACATTTTGATTAAATCTATTCCTGGATAATGTCACAGCAGTTAAAACTGTGTGAAGTAATGTCGCTACATTGTTATGTTATCTAACTAGATTGTAAGCAAAAAATGGGCGATGTCATATTTTTGGCGGGACAAAGCATTGTAACCCGCATCCGAGCTCCTATTCGTTGCGCTACGTTGGCGGGAAAACAAAAAGCCACAGACAATTTATAGAGCACAGGTAAAAACGAAACGCACAATGTAAATGATTATACTGCACAAGGACTGGTATTGTCTAATTTTGAATTGAATTTGTTATATTAGAATTCATAATTTCGTTGGTTGGTTTGGTTGCGTCATTTTTGAATTTTTATGATACCAGCGAATATCTGCCCTTATAAAGATCCTTGTCGATTGTTGAATTAGGTCTACCAAACTTTAAAACCTAATAAATATATACGAGTACTACATAAGTTAAACTTTTGGTTGACTGTTGCTCATTTTTACATCTACGAGTAAAACCAGTGGTATTAGAAATGTTGTTACATATATTTTAAAGTGAAAATTTTTCAACTAAGATCGAAGAAAGTTTTAAAGCTCCTTATCTCTTCATTTAACCGTGGTTTAGAACCAAAATTTATAAGTGCTAGTTACTAGTTTTATGGGAAAAGTTTGTAAAAAGAAAGCTTTCTTCTAGTGCAAAGTGACGCGCAAAATTATCTTTAGCATTATCATTGTAAGAATACCTAATCAGAAGATAATTGTATGACTCAAATTAAATTCAATGTCAATGATGTAACGAAATTTTACACGTGATAATTATTATATTATCTATGTATGACGCTTTTCTTAGATAAAACAGCTTCGCAATAAATATTTAAATAGGGAAGATTTATAATTGACAATTATCCTGGTTATAAAGATACCGTTAACTGAATGCAATGGACACAGACGACTCGGTATTAGGATGGATATTTATTTCTTTTTGAAAAGTATTAATTTAATTAAGTGGAAGCTCGTCACTTAAAAATAGGAAAATCAATTAAAAATAAAAGATCTTAACTTTACTTTGACAAAATATTTCTATAAATATCAAAGTAAACTAGGTAAATACGACAGTGTTTTAGTATTAGAATTTAAATACTGTCGTATGTAGGTACCTAGTATAAGTTTTCTAAAACGGCTGCCAAAAGAAAAGGTTCTCAATTTGACGGTATGTTTGTTAGAGGATACCTTCGGAAATTGTAGATTGATGCCTCAAACATGATCCCATGTTTCTTCAAGCCAAATCTCTTTAGTTATTTGTAATAAAATATAATTATGTATAAATATAAACTCGTGGTAGACTTTTATTAAAAAAGGAATGATATCTATGATATATATAATCATGAAAATATATTTCCGATAGCTAAGTTGATTTTAATACTAGTTGCGAGTACCAAGTATTAATATCACCGTCCAACGAAACGAAACCAAGACGAACCAAGAGTAATTTTATAAAGTGCTATCTAGACTCTATATGCAGAACTTGAAGATACAACATATACCATCGCTACAATGTAACTAACGTACATAATTACATCCACATTGTATAAATCTGTGAGCTTTGTCGCTTCCACGAAGTTATCTCTGTATAATATTGACACCGAAGACTGCGCGCAACTGTTTAACGCAAACTCAACTTACCGCTCTGACGCACGTCACCAACGTGTTTATAATGCAATTTGTTACATTATTTATCTAGTGACACATCAAACTAGCTTACCACGGTAAAATTAACACCAATGTTAACATTAGCACGAACTAAACAAAATATTGCAAGCGATAATATAAGTAGTTAATTAATTTGACATTATCAGTGTGGGTGTGTACGATGCACGTCATTGTGTACACTCGTCAGCAAATTCGTTGTAACAGTTTGGCATTAAAAGCGTCTTTATTTTAAAGCGGTGTGGTTCATTTTCGTGATTCGATCGTTCCGAATTCCGTTCGGTCCGCTGTACCCTGACTCACATGAGCACGTTAGTTTGAGCGCACGAGCACGCCAGTTTATGTCAGTTGTATGGAACGCTGCCTATTCACAATTAGCTGCTCTTGCATGAAGGTGACTATTTCAGTGAACGCGCACGTATAACGGAAGTGAAATCTACTTTGTCAACAATATGTATTCAGGAATTACACGTAAACAATTATGCAAAGGTTATGCTCATAGCAAATACCTATTTATAAATAGGCAGAGAGTATTTACCTAGATAACATGGGTAATTAAGTAAAATAATAAGTAAAGAGGTTATAATGTAGTAATGGAGGTTATCAAACTGAAGCAAAACACGGAGCCCAAAATGTTACTTGTCATATCAGTGAAATGGTTACTGACAAATCTCCACAGCGAAGAGTGACGTCAGCTGGAAAGGAGGGGTCAATGTCCTTCCTTAATAAATTTCAGTTCGTGTCGAAAGGCGCTGTTAATACTTTTAAGACGGGTACTGCCTGTAACGATCCAGACTCCCAGGTGAAAATCCCTTTTTTATTTTCTTACAATGTCAACTTGATCCGAATTACAATATCGTGCGGATTTGAAAATATATGGCCGGCTCATGATACGTATGTCAGTGTAAGTTCCACAAAGAGTGTACACACACGCACAGCTGCCAACAATGCATACATTGGCATTTGGCGCACATGTGAGTGTGTGCATGTGTGCGTATGCAGACTTCACGTGCTGGACGCGTGATCAATGTTCACATTCCAACGTGCTTGGAACCGCTGTGCAAAAGCACACTACATGCAGTTTTGACGGCAACATGTACTCGACATTGTTGTGGATATGTTTCCATTAGTGTTACAAGGTAGCCAAGAAATCAGAAATCACGAAAAACCGAACTTTGCACTTCACTGTGTATTCTGAGTCTCTTTGATTGCGTACGTGTTGAGTGTACGCGTCAGTCCAGTAAATAACAATAAATGCTTCAGACGATTTTGGTGTCGGCACCCACGTTTGATTGTAATGAATTACTCAGACGATTATTGTTGGTTTTTTTGTTACCATGATTTTTACGTTTCAGCGTAAGTAAAGACGGAGACTCCATCGCTATTCGTCTCTTCTTAAAAAAACTTTGTTTATATGGCCGATTCTTTGTTACTTTTCATGGAACAACCCAGTAATATAATTGTGTTTTTTCTCGCCATTCATGTTTAATATTCGTTATCGATTTCCTTTAGAGCCCATTTTTAATTAGTTTTTATTCGTACCTATGGTTGTTGTTCTTACGATTACATGATTGTTACTGAAAATAGGAGAATAGTCTTTGATTCCTCTCAAAATCTAGTAAATAATCTAGTAATTTTCTTCCGAAGTAATTATCAACTCCCAAATGAACATGCACTTTCATTTGCAAATCGTTAGTATGCTTGCTTCTTCTTCATGTTATTGTTTTCTGGCTTTCTGCCAGAACCGGATTTGCTTGAGGAAACTAGTGTTGCCAGTTAATATAAGTCAGCTCAGCTTTAATGTGCTACATGTAAATACAAACTACTAGCCGAATTCTCATTGATATCGCCCGTTATGTCTGATTCACCTGAAACTGACTCAAGCTATAAAAGAATTAGCAAACAAGTTTTATTCTCCTTAACCTAAGGCACCAATTATCACGTGATCGAAACTTCAATGTCCAATTTGAGATTTTTCAATATTATCACTTTTCCACGTGGATAAGAAATAATGTATTAATAAATCATCCATTTATCTCCTACATGGTGGGCAATACTCCAAATATGACGAACAAAAGGTCAGTCCAAGATAGTCTAATCGAGTCTAAAAAAACTTAAACTAGTTCCAAATGTATGGGCGCTAATTTATCTTATCAATAGATTTTTCACTCTACCAAATTTTAACCATCCCTACTCTACATATTTACTTTTTTAGAATTGTCCTACAAAAGCCATAATTTATACCTTTTTAGATTACATACTATTCGTTCTAATGTGACATTAAACAAGCAAATTAAAATACTAGTACTTAAACGGAAAAGCAAAAACATTACACAAAATAGAAATGAACGTATGAACAAGTACTTAAAAGATATTCCATGTTTATAAAGTCCCGATGGAGGTTGATTATGGAAAATTTAATGGAAATATTACTCGATTATTTATTTTAAACTTCAGTTGTATCAGCAAACATTTCGTTTAAGTGGATAGGCACTATCGTACCTTTATTTGAACAAGTGCATCCAGAAAATATCGACGTATTCGTTACATAACATTAATTTTATAACTTACATCGCAACGTGTGTATTTCACTGTAGAAAGGTCACATTCTGTGACTTATTATCATAACATAGTATTTTTTTTTGCAACACTTTATTTTGTGTATGTACCTACTATATTTGTATGTATATGAGACAGTCAATAAATGTACCTATATTTAAAAAAAAAACTATACTCGTAGTAAAGTGTCTAAAATTAAAATAAGAACCGTGTATAAATAAAGGAAATGGCATTCTTCATTCTTTGACGCCCACAGATGAGCTTTATTTTGAGACAAAGCAACTAATGGACATAATTTCTCTTTGATCTTGTCCAGCAAATTGCCTATATCTTCGGAGGAAGCGTCCAATCCCAGCTTCATTACCAACCAGTTTGTACACGACCGATGCAGTTGAAAGTTGCGGAGATTTGTCAGTCATTCCATTCTTAAATTCCTCGTTTCCTTCATGTGAAGCTATCATCACTTAGTGCCCACGCACAAATCTGTATAGATACAAGTAGACCAGTAAGTACCGGAGACAGCGGAAACGGTGCCAAAATTCTGAATTGACAGGCGGAATTCCTTCTCCAATTTTACTGTCCTACTGCGTCTTCAATTATGTAATATACATAAAAAGGTCGCCCTTTATATAAAGGATGCAAGATATGGGTAGGAAGAAGCTCCAATTTAAACAAACAGTCCTATTTTAATTTGGTTATCTATTTCTTATACATAGGTAAGCACAGTAGGTCTTTACACCGAAATTTTTGAATTTTGTGATTTGTTTACGCGGTATCTGTGGCCCCGACACAATTTCCGCGTAAATGGATTTTATCTCGGCTTCTTCGAGACACAAAAGATTTAAATTGTATCAAATTCGATACTGATTAGATTGATATTTTGTTATTCATGAGACATTTCTCTGAATCCAATTTCACCTAAATTCCAAGGACATGCTATGTACCTGTCTATCCATATTCTCAAATAAATATAATATTGACCTACACAAAGATAATGAAGTACCTTCCTTCTTTCTCATTATACTTAACTAGCTGTGCCCCGCGGTTTCACCCGCCTGAATGACAATACATGCACTATCTTAATAAATTATAGCTTATGTGTTATTCCGATGTATAAGCTACATTACCGTAAAGTTTCATTAAAATCCATTCTGTAGTTCTTGCGTGAAAGAGTAACAAACATACACAACTTCCATTCTCAGTAGGATTCTACCCCCCCTGCAATTGATTCTTTCCCAAGATGGCAATACCCAAACCTACACACATGACTCATTCACGTGGCAATTGAGGTCCAGTTAAATCTTAATTTGGATCAAACACACACAATAAATATTTATTAGGAATGACAGACGACCAAAAGCCAGTACTACGAATTATTATTAGACCTGATAACAAGTACTTGTAGTTCTAAATATATACAAGGATAGACTTTATAATAAAGAATTGTCTTCCCACATAAATTTGTATTGGACATTTGAATTAGTGCTTAGATATAAATAAATACGGTAAGCTACGCGTGTTATGTCTTATGGATCGGTTCTTGAATTCTTGATACAGTAGCGCCAGACAATACAATTACATCATCAGAATCATTATTAACTTTTCTATTGGATGTGTCTTTCTATTCAAGTCACGTCTGTGTTTTTACTCAAATCATTTAAACATCTTGTAGGAGAGTAACTTTCTGTAAAACTGCATTGTTATGCCTATGTGTGTACAATAGATTGTTATTAAGAATTTTCAGAATTTATTAAATTTGTAGTTAGAAGCTTGTTTTGTGTGGCCCTTTCTTAAAGAGTCTTGTTAGGTTTTCGCTCGATGTGATACATTATAATAATTGTACTGTGTAATACATTATAAAATTAAAAGAGAACAGAAGTTTCACTATACATTTTTAAATGTTCTTATTTTAGCAAAGGTTGTTTTCAAAATCTACATTTTCTTGCAACTAAATCTCAAAGAATTGCACCATAAAAACCTTACATCACATCATTTAAAAGCTGAAGTCCTCGTGAAACAGTACGTATCGGCAAGATCTGATGCGTGGAAATCAGCTCGAAACGACGTGTAAATAAAACAGTCTTCTGCTGACGTCATTATTTACATGAAACTAAAAGTGACTTCTTGCTGATAAGGAATGTTATCAGCAAGATGTCGTGTTCGGGCCACACCACCTTTTTTAAAAAATTATAGATATGTCAGAGATGACACAATCTTTGAGCAAACATACGAATTCATTTAAGGAATTAGTATGTGAAAATGAAGAGAGTTTAAAAAAGCAAAATTCATAAACTTCGCCGTCATAAAGAGCATTGCGCTTGTCCAACAAGTTTCCATATTAAACTCTAGTTTTCTCTGGTTCTACATTCACGACAAATCGAAGTCATACGTTTGCGTCATTAACTTTCACTTTTGCGTCGTACGTCATTCGTTCTTTATTTCAGTATCCATTCAACATCTAAATCTGTCACATACTTCCATTCGTTCCTACATCTCTTTACGTACGGCATGTGAATATAATTTTGCATATTTTATTCAGGTTTCAAATATCCGATTTTAAAATTTTACAGTATTCCTTTCAAATCTCAGGTTTCTAGGTGACATACCTGGAATGGATTATGTTTAACTTTTTTATGGTAGTACGATTTAATGGGATAATCAAGGAGGAACAACAATGCAATGTGAAAATGACACGACTAAAGTCACTCACTCACTTGGTCTACTTTATGTTTTGTGAATTAAACAATAATCAAACCTTGTAAAGACGAAGTTAGGGCATAAGAACCGGGTTTTCCCGGTTCCAAAAGAACCGGGAATTCCCGGTTCTGGAGGTCTCTGAAAGAACCGGTTCTGTAAATCTGGGAACCGGGTTTTTCGGTTCTTTCGGTTCTATCTTTCTTTCTTAAAATAAACTTAGAAATACCTCAATTCACGCTAAATGTCAAGTTATAATCATATAATATTGTTACAAGTATCTTCTTTAACAAATAAAGAGGAACTTAATAAGGAATTAAGTCAAGCTATTCTGCTCCTGAATTGATATCGAATGACCTGAGTACTACAGTCAGGGTAGAAATGGCTCTGTCCGATAGTGGTATCATTGCCACGTTGAATGGCTATGTCGATTCTCTTTACATCGAACAAACCAGCCCTCTGATCACGAGTGCAGTCTACCAAACGTGTTGACAGTTCTTTAAAAAGATTTCATGCAATCGGACCCTACGACCCGAGCGTTTCAACCAAACCAAACTGCTCAAAATTATAATTACCCATTAGGTTATTATACTTTCGCCGCTTAAGGGTCTCCGCAGCTCCAGCAGCAGCGCCAGGAGAAGCTGCTGAACTTAGAACGTGGGACTGCGCAAGGGTGTCGACGCACGTTGCGTCCCACACCAAAGGCGACCCAATTTCTAAGGCAGCAATGACATACCGTCAGATCTCTTACCATCGCCGCGCACCTAACCATTAGGTTCCAAAACAGCTGGTACACCGGCAGTGACGAATAATGGACATTATTATTTGCGTGACGGGATAAACGCCCTGCGCTCCTGCTGCAGGACAGGCCATGGCGACCGAGGCAATTGATTGTTTCACCGCGTTGACAACGATGACAGGCGAAACAAAATATACCTAAACGTAAACTGATGGCGAGCCGGAAAGTATTGTCATCCAAAATCGTACCAAGAGTGGATGATGGAAGTGCCTGTTACCAGAGGCCCGATTCCCATTCTTCCACAGCCAGGAGACGCGCACGCTCTGCAGTGTTGATCGACGTATTAATGAATTCTTTCCGTATCAAACTGCAAAGCGGCTCGTACCACTGGCTCTGGGAAGAACGTTGCTCGGGTAGATCTACATCCGGGCAGGACAATTCCCAACTATTTACTGCCACAGTCATGCACAAAATCTGGAAAACAACCAAAGTGGACCCTAAGATTTGCCTGATTAAATTTTTGTGGACCGAAGACAAAAATGCTGGTTAGCCTAAACTGGAAACTTTACGTACACCTAGCCGACCAAATCGGATCGGCAGCGTGGCTTGGGTCCAAGCTCGGTCATCCAATGTTACGTTAAAAATGGACGTTAACGTTAAGTAATGTACATTTTAGAGCAAAACAACAGCCAATTAAAATAATAGCAGAATTTAAAGAGAATTTGAAAAATCTATTCGGAATTTATTGAAGTTTTTTTTGAGTTTATTTCAATACCTTATTTCAAACACAGTTTTCGATTTCTATAGTGAATTATAAACAACTTCGAAAAGATGATTTTAGTGCACTGATTATCGTTATTATATTATATTAATGTTACTGAAAAACGATGTTGTAACTAGGAGTATAATTATAAAAATAAAAAAAATGCTTTTTCCAATAAATTGTGTTTTATCCATTCTCTTTTATTCGTTATGGCAGTAGAAAATCAGCTTTTAAACTAAAATTTATCGAAAAGAACCGAAAGAACCGAAAAAACCGGGTACCCGGTTCCAGCCTGAGTTTGGAACCGAAAGAACCGGTTTCTAAAAATGGGCCGGTTCTCGATGCCCAAGACGAAGTTCTGAAAGTCGCACTGAATTTAAAGTTCACAACCCTCAAACTCATGTCCAATGACACTTAATAAATAAGGCTACTACAGTCGTGCATGGCTAAAACCCATAAGGAGTACAAAATCGAAGACGGAACCCCACATCATCAATCTGCAACGTACGAACAGGAAATATACTAATACATAAGAATGAAGGTTTCTAAATAAGGAATTACCTGAACATGGACTTAACTTGAAATAGACTAAATAAATACTCTGTCACTGTCAACAGGAAAACAGGTACAATGTTGTATAAATACCTAAGGTATAAGAAATATTAAGTAATTTTTTAATGGCTGTGATTCCCAGTTTTAAGTGGTATAAAACACTTTCGTACACCTACGTACCGTATTTTTCTTTTATTCGAAACTTCTGGCAAACCATGAATCGAGTGATCAAAAATTCAATCTCTCCATCTTATAGAGTTGCTTTATGGAAAAATAATTACTCAATAAATTAATAGTCACAATGATATAGCTTACATCATCGTGATACAGAAATTGGGTTAACAAGTTGGTATAAAGTTTGACAACCTGCCGTGCGTCATACTGCGTCTTATACGGTGCGTCTTGTGTGCGTGCTATCGTAGGTAGTGCTACTATCTAAAAGACATTTTTGATACGTTTCCATAGGTATACACATTAAACACACAGGGTGTTAAGAAACCCCTGTCCGACCCGAAAGGCTGATAGAGGGTTCACAATTTGGCATGTGATATGCCCAAATAAAAAAATATTTTTAGGTTATATTTTATTTTCTATTTTTTCCATTTTTTTTCCACATTTTTGTAATCAGATATCGATGCCTAACAACACCTTAACAGATCGGACAGGGGTTTGTTAACACCCTGTATAGTGATGTTTTTAGCCCTTCCCTAAAGTAGAGTGGCAGTCTAATAAATATAATGTAATAATCATCAATGGAATGCAGCCAAATTATACCATGTACGCATTAATATCACGCTGTTTTCAAATGGTATAACTATGGTCGTAACTTCAACAACATTTTATCAGAACTAAATAAAGAGAGTGATTCATTAGGTTTTGGTGAATGTAGAGCTTGTGAAGTCAGGGTCAAGCTAAGGTAATCTTATTCATATTCAACACTTATTTGTATTTATAGACATTTATTTCACTTTTAGTATTTTTTTGTTTTAATTGATCCTTCTTTCTTCCAAAGTTAAAGCATAGAGTCGTGACAGATTCTCAGAAAAAAGTATTTATGTTTTATTTTTCATTACACAATTATTTATCTTGCCTTAGTTATATTATTCAATTTAGTTGTTTTTTATTTTTCTGCAGTTCTATTTTAAAACCAAACTCTTTTGCCTTTTGGACTTCCAAACTATTTCAGTTCAAACGCGGAAGCTAGACTTGACTGTGCCATTAAAAAAGGTAACAGAATAGATTATATTGTTATATTGGAACAGTTAATTTCAATTCTAATTTTAGTTTACTTTTATAGTGACATTGAGTGTCAACCTTCAGACTTTTACCCATTGACGTACTATATACATAGACTGCTACTATCGCTAGTTTTCCCTTGTGCCAAGCGAGAGCAGTTTTTAGTCTGAACCTAGTACATTTCGTTTTTCATTTAAGTTAATTTTCGAGCAACGAGAAACTTATATACGAAAAGATCGATGGTTTTGACATTGTTAGGATAATGTTAGTGTTTTAGATAGATTTTTTAAAACGGCAAGCTCCATCTTCATACATAATTCACGACAACACTTGTTCACACTAGTACTTACGGCTTAAACTCTGATAGGCTCACTCTTTAGTTTCATATGTATACTCTAAGCATTTACCACAATACCCAGACGTTACGTTGATTCCTATATTCGGTGCAACAAGACAAATCGGTCGCATGCGTATCCTTGACGCCTTTATATATATTCGACCTTCGTTCTTGGGATTACTAATAAGTGTAATAACATACAAGAGAATATGGGAATAACCAAGGTACAGTCACAAACATAAATATGTATAAACACAGCGAAATTGTAAGATAAAATTAGCGAGAATTTTCTGTTGAAACTTGAAAAGAAAACTTTTTCTTTCTGAATTTATTTCTCTACATTTATTTATTTATAAATCAATATTAAGTATTTGCATTCAGCAACAACAGTGCAGTAGTGCAGTACATGAACACAAATAATCAAATTATGTTTTAATCTGTTTGTTGAACTAGGAAACAAAATAGAGTTGACACCTGAATTTTACGTACACTTACTGAACCCCAATATTCTAAATATTACCAAAACATATTTAACATGTGTGTTAACATGATTTTCCTTATCCAATTTTATTGCTCACTGTATTTTCAACAGCCCGTCACCTCTCACTTTGTCATCGAGACATTTATGTCAACGCCATAAAGTTGATTTTCGTGTGTCGTTGTCACTCTCAACGTGCAGTTCAAAGTCCATTTCAGTCGAAGATTTTTATCAAGGAGGATTTTGTCGCTTAGACTCGTCCACGAGTCATATGATAACTTTCGAATCTAAAAGTGATAAGAAATTGTCTATTTTACCTATGTGGAAATCACGTTTTTATTTTTAATGGAAACAGGTGTTTTCAGCAGAATTTCTGTAAGATGCATATCAGCTGTTGAAATTAAATCAAAATACGTTTTTAACATTTCATCGTGATCTTGCAATAAGTTTGTATGAGTGTTCATGTTTGATTTATCTTAGTTGGATTAAGATGATCTGATAAGTGCAAAGGGTAGTTTCGTGCTGTACGACTTTTGTGGTGAAGTTCAAAAATAGATAAGAAATTCCTTTACAGATGATATATGTACTAGATTACACAGTATAATCTAAATACTGTAAAGAGAAAGTAATTAGTGAAAGGTTTAAAAAATGAAAAATATTTTAGAATCTACACTATTTTAATTGATCAATAGTTTCTAGTTCGCGATAAAGCCGGAAATTAATAACTCTACATTTTTTTTTAATTTGAATATATTTTGCTTACATGTTCCATATTGCACAATACTTACTTAATATTGATTTATAAATAAGTATTATCTTGACATAAGTGAAATACAAAGTAGCCACGTCATTTCCCATATCTGCAATGCAAAATGTAGAGATGTGACACACCCTCGTGTTTGTACATACTTTTATTGTAATTCTCAAAAACAACGATAAAAATATTGGAAAAACATAAATTATGTACTAAAAATTATTTGAAGATATGTTTTCTCTGGCAATATGGCCTCAAAAATAAAAAATGTACTAAAGGAAATCGATTAGCACCATTAATTATTTCTATTCCGATGAATGTACCATTAATTTAAAAAAATGGAAGCAGTGCCATAAAAAGCAGTGTAGCAGAAATTAAAATGGTTATAATGAGCCATTATTTAAAAAGTAATGAGTTTTTCGTCATATAATCATAGAGATTACACCTCATCGTTCCTGTTGAGCAAAGCCTAGTCTATTTAAACTGGTCTCGTGCATCGCTAACGCATCTAACGTTTGTCAGTGTTATTTTTGTACTATAAAGTCTATAAATAAATGAGTCTTTAAAAATGTTTCGGTGTGGGGAGTGTAGGACAGTGTCTGGTCACCGTCCGCGGCGTGTGCGGCGTGTGCGGCGTGTGCGGCGTGGCTGCAGTGGACGCTCGGCGTCACCGCGCCGTTATCGACCTTCTCCTTATCTCAACAAGAACTACTCCGCCGACCGATAAACAAGGAGCAAAAGCGTGCGCCCGCGCCGTTTTGCCTCATTCCATCCCACTTGGTGCCGTGCGATTAGTTCGTTCGCCTCCTTACTCTTTATCGTCTCGCTTCGTTCAGTTGCTCACTCGCCGCCGTCGCGCTACCACGACACGCTCGCGTCCTTCCCGCGCAATGAACCAGCAAGCCAACAACACATAAACCATCAAAATGAAGCCTAATCGGTTATAACGTTTTGTTAACAAACCCATTTTTAATATTAGATCGAATATATAATTATTGTGATATTTAGTTAGTTCTTCTGTATTTTTAATATTTATAATCGTTACGATGATTTCATTTTACTTTATTTAATGTTCTTATTTTTAATATATAAATAAATTCAGTGCTCAAGATAATCTCATTCCAAAGTCACGCAGTTATAAACTAGAAGTCTTGCTACAAGAATTGCGATGACAGCAAAAACTCGTTCACATTGGAAGGAATATGGAACAGCACTATGTGGTGAGTACGATTTCTAACCTATCATTATCGCATGCGTCGGCCATCAGCCATGTGTCCACCGGCAGTCGCCGAGCCAGACCACCGCTTTATCGTTCATTACCTATTTTGTGTCTTTAAATACCCTAAAATACTGTTAAAACCCCTATCACTGGTGTTCTGTTACTGCCGGGCGACATCAGGTTAAGTCCACGTATGCTTCGTATTTCACATATTTTACACATTTCATGAAGGCAAACGATGCATGACCTTACTCAGTGCCACATTACACGAAAGTAAACACAGTGTAACAATGAATTCCATAAAAGAACTCAGTAAATACCGTTTAAACAGTGACAACAATGACTCTAGTTGACTCTACCAAATGTCATTTTGCTGTCAACTTGTCATTAACGCCGCTGCGACTAAATTATAAAACTTATTAATTAATAGTAATGGTACATTCCACGTAGCTCGCGTTTTGCAACCTGTATTGCCTTTTATTTAAAACTAGAACTTGTATTCGCGGCGATAATTTGGGCAAGTAGCCTTCTAGTCGCACGTGTCGATCTTAATATTCAGTGAATATAGCTCGACGTTTTTGGCATTAGTATTCTCTCAAATGGTAATCTTCGAGTAGAAACACTAAATTGCATATGTTTATGAACATTAGCCAGAACGGTGAGGAAAACTTGAATAAACATTGTTGATAATACTGAATAATTATGCAATATACATGAAAAGTTCAGAAACTTGAACATTAACATGTAAGGGTTGCATGATACAATGTTTAGACAAGTTAACGTGTTTCTTCACATCCTTTGCTCACTCGTTATGACTGTACAACTTGGCAACTTTTAAGGAAAAATATGTATCATAAGTTGCTTATACTTCCCACGTTAAACATACGCTGTAATTATTCCGAAAATTGTTTACACCGACGCATAACCTAAGTTTATTAATCACTAGCTGCCCGCCCCGGCTTTGCTCGGGTGCAACGCTGATACCAAATATAACTACACAATCATAAAGTTCTGTAGGACGAAGCACAGCCTTGGACGCACTATTTGGTATAGGCACGACCCCCGGCCCCCGCGCGGCCCTCCGGCCGGTATCGCCGCAACCACTATGTCCCTACATTTTAAATTTGTAATATCTTCGAAAATATTCATTTAAATTACATGCTGTAAAGGGCAATATTGCCTTATATTGCATGCAAAATTTATTAAAGGTACTTAATTGGATAAGGATTAATACTGTATTGCTTAAAATCGCTTTTTCTAAATAAGTAATAAATAAACGATAAAAATGGTTATTGTGGGTTATTCTCAAGAGATAGACATATGCCATCACGGACTTTTTTGTAGATCTCTTTAAGGTGCACAATACTGTAGTACATTATTTTGATCTATCTCATAGGGTTCAGCCAGCGTTTGCAATGAAAGCGCAAAAAATGGGTTCATTTACGACCTTACATTAGAAATCTCTAAGATTATCCGTATTCCTCTACTATATTATGCATGTATTATACATATAAACCTTCCTCTTGAATCACTCTATCTATTAAAAAAAACCGCATGAAAATCCGTTGCGTAGTTTTAAAGATTTAAGCATACATAGGGACAGACAGCGGAAAGCGACTTTGTTTTATACTATGTAGTGATTGTTTCAATAATTAATGGAAATTGAACATCGGTTCTAATTCAAGTATTGTTATAGACATGATATGACACCACCATTCTCTTAATGACTGTAATTGACTGTGTCACTTGAACGCTAAATTACCACAACAAAATCGAAGGTTAATAGAGGGTTATCAATGAGCTCTTACGACGGGGTAAATTGACGTTCGTTAAATTATAACAGAATACCTATTGATCATGACTTGTTTACCAACCGAATTCAGAGTTCTAGAAATGTTATAAATACTCATTCTCCAAAATAAGATATAAAAAGCCATTGAAATACATAAATTTCGCCTGTCACTTATCATTTCGCGATTCATATTATTTTGGTAAACTTTTTCTGAAATATAAAATTGTTCAAGAACGCATATATTTATGAGGCTACAGGGTTAATAAACCCTGGATATTTTTAAAATTGTACTAATATAACTGTGTACAATATTTTTATCATATTTGATTCTACTCCATCGTAAGTTTCCTACGAATGCGTCGTGAAATCGTGAAAGCGGTGCCAAACACACTGTTACTTCTCTGCAACGAATGATTTATAAGTCATTAAACAAGTACTATTACCTTATTTCCTTCAATACACCTTTTAGTCGTACACACAGTAATGTAATTATAAAGTGACCTATTTAAAGACATAATATACACGTTACTCTACTCTACAAAAAAGTTCAAAAACTAGTCGTTCGTAAATACATCTAAGTTAAATCTGCTCTAGATTTCCGAAACTATTAATTTCTCTGTAAATTTAACATATATTTGTTTATACTTTTTTACTTATATA
Source organism: Autographa gamma (assembly GCA_905146925.1). Taxonomy (NCBI): domain Eukaryota; kingdom Metazoa; phylum Arthropoda; class Insecta; order Lepidoptera; family Noctuidae; genus Autographa; species Autographa gamma. Next base: position 5,552,633 of record LR989850.1, read on the forward strand.
TCTTGTAAATCATACATTTTCTTCTGTGTCTCTCAACGAATTAAAAAACGCAAATCCGTTTAAACCCTAAAGTAAATAATTCACATTTAATAGAAATAATATTCTGAACTGTACCGCCAATATTGACTAGAAAGGGCTTTTACAACCTGTAGCGTGTTATCTATGGCTAGTAAAAGATTCCATTCATTCCAAGAATGCGGCTGGTATCAGGTAAAAGGAATTACAAGGGGCTTACCCCCGCGCAGTTGTTTCGGACTCCACCTTTAGCTAGACGAACTCCTTGTTAAACGAACAGCTATTTAAAAAAAAACATGCATTTAAAAGAAGAACGTTCTCCATTGGAATGACATTTTGGAACCTGCAACTAGAGTCCGTAAATTTAACGTTTTAAAAGAGCTTAAAAAGGCCTTCTTGAAAAAAAAAAATTGATTTTGATTTCGAACGTTTTCGGTACAAGTTTTAGGACGGAACCCGACATTTACTTTCTTTACAAAAAATTATAAATAATAAAAACTTTTATAGCATTTAGGTTTGTTAACAGAAAAATTAGGTACATAAATATTTGCTACATTTTCAGCTTGTTTAATTTTTAATCGAGGATATCAAAGATAATATATTATAAAAGGTAATATAAAAGGTATTTCGGTTCTACGTATTCCTTTCCCAAGGTATTTGGGGTCTTCCACTTAAAAAACTTTCATACCTTTTTTTGTTTTCAATGTTTCAATTTTCCAATTATTCTGTCATTAAGTCACCGTCTCTTATTTTTTTTATTGTAAAGATCATAATTATATTGACGTCAGAATTGTCTTAATAAATTGGCCAATCAGTCTTGACCATAATTAGTGTGGTGACGATTGGATGGAATATCCACAGCACCATATCCTAGGTTTTTCCTTATAAGCAAACCTTATTTACATAAAACTATGTAGTGAAATCATCAATTAAAGGAATCAATTTAAAAGTAATAAAAGTGAATAATAAATTGAATGAACATACTCGTTATATTAGTAGAGATAAATAATTTACAATTTCACCTTTTAATCACAAATATGTTTTTAATTTTGTATCTCATTCGAACACGGCATTCGAAAGTGTATAGTGTAAGGTTAAATAATAAAAGTTTCGTAATCAAATATTTTATTGAAGAGTCTTGTAATAATAATTCCTCTTTTGGTGCATTCAGTTCTAAATTAAAATTCGTACTCGTGTCAAATGTGCAAGATGGAACATTGCAAGTACTGCCAACGCCAATCAAGATCAGAGTAACTAGATTTAGATCTTTGTATGTATAATTCAGTGTAATTACCTATATACATAGTAGATGTAGATATATTGCTGATCTGCGTCACCCGATAACTTTAATTTTACACGTTGTTTGTACACATTATGTCCCAAATCTATCTTGTTAAAGATATATTCTGTAGATTAACAACTTTATCTTTCGACTTCGTTTGAAGTATTATATCTTGATGAGTTAAATCCTTGTTATGTTCTAATAATATGAAATGATTGAATAGGAAACGTGTTTAGATAACATTTAGTTCCATTAACACATCCGTCTATTACTTACTTGTTAGGTACTGACGGAACTAATCGCATACGTCTAGATGTATGCCTTCAAACTAAATATTTATCTCAGAACACAAGAATAACTGAGTAACGTCCGTAAATAGCCTACGAGTAAAAAATCTATTTGTAGATATTTTATATCTTTTTATAGAATAATCAGGTCTAAAAATAAAACAACGCTTGCATGTCTTGATAGAACATAAATTTCCAATAGTAAATTACTTCTTGCTTCTAATATTATCTGGTCACATGATAAAATGTCCGACATTCCTCTAAGAATTACTAAGATAACTTCAAACAGACAGATAGTGAAGTGTCGTGATAGTCACGATCATCATGATCGAATAATCCTTTGAATAACAATATTTTCGGCTTTAATAAACGATTTTATTTAGATAGAGCTCCTCACAGGTGGTACTCGTCACGACTTACAAATGTGTAAAACCTTTTAGCTGTGGTGCTTTCTGTAATCAATTTAGTAACTGGCAGTTATAGATCAAATAATGGAATAACCCCCTTAAATAATGAAGAAAACAATAGAGTTCTAAATTCGAATTTGTGTCTGATGGTCCTCGACAAGAAGTACTTGCCATAAATCGATTTATTCAATAAACATTCATAATACCCATTGATTACTTGATTGCACACATGGTATTGCATGTAGGATGTTTATAAATGACAATAAATATAAAACCGCAATCGGAAACGTCACAAATTACCTTTGATCGGCAAATAAAGATTTGTGTTGACAACAAGCCAATATCAACTAGTGTTCATTGCGTAATTCAATGTTCTATTATAAGTAATTGTCAATGCCTCAACACATCCTGACAACACTAATTTGATACTATATTTAAATGTAGACGTATTATTGGAAGCATATTCAACAAAACTTGATCTTTTTAATCCACTTTCGATGCCATACATGTATCGCGTGCCAATTGTTATAACTTATATCAATTGTCACGTAATTGTTTAATAACATCTCAATGTTATGGCCTGTATTTTTCCTTGCAAACGTGGAAATATTTATATTCTTGTTATCGTTAGATATTGAAATGAAAGTAGGTCCATATCTTTAAAGAAACTCTCGAAAGAGTTTTGGTAGTTGATGATAATTTTAAGTAGAAACTTCATTATTTTACTGTGGTTAAGTTTCCTGTACTTTACTCATTTAGTTTAACATAGTGTCGTTATCATGAGTAAACCCGACACGAGATATTCAAGGTACAGGTCATCTTCATATCTCTTGGAGAAGTGTCAAACATTTCGTCATGTGACCACTCCTGATAATTTGTAACTGTAATCTTTTGTTAAATTTGTAAATAATTGTTGTAATATAATGATCTAAGTAATCGCCACGCTTGCTAGGATCATGTTTTGACTAGGTGACCGTTTTCCACATATCACTTGACCTCCGTGGCCCCGAAAACGAGTTACGACGTCAGTCACGACTGTCAAACTTTAATGAACATGTCTGGCTGTGATACTGATACTTGGAAACCCGAATAAGCCTGGCAACCGATCTAAACATAGACATTGTTTAATCACGAACATTCTACGTAATAATTATAATACCTGATTATTTGATGGGCAAATAAGTTATTTATTTGCTTCCAAGTACAACCCCGTTCTTTACAATGTTGGTTTAATTAAAGATAGCTCTACATTGTAACAATCAGTTCGTTTAAAATTATTATAACAACGTTTGATTGTAGACTGTATTTAGAATGTTATTAAATTTATACGTAAGGCCTTGATGAGGCCTAAGTAAGTTATGTAAAGTTTAATGAATTCATGCTATTACTGTACTAGGTATCGCCCCAAAAAAAAACTAGGTATGAATTATTCGTAAATTTAAATTAATTTAAAATATATAAAATCATTAGGTAAGCATCATAAACATCAGATTAAGTCCATCTTCGTCCTTCCTTGCCTTTGATGTCCTAAATAAGTTTTACTATTCATGACAGCTCAGCACAACTTTATCAATTTCTTTATCGGTTATTCATTTCCAAGCATTCGACAACAGAAACACGTTTTCTACTGCGTTTTATTACGTATACACTTTTAATTAATATTTCTAAAACCTAATTTAAATTTAATTCTAATTAACTGGTGAAAGGAAATGTAATGTAATAATCATCCTTTCTATGAACAGTTAAGGCCAAAAAGAGTATTATATTTCTGTATAAGCACATTCCTTTGTTCCCTAAAACAATCATGATTTTACAACGTTATAAAACAGCTCTGAATTTAGAAACGTTTTGTGAATTGATCCCCTCGCTCAATTTCAAGTTTATGTTCAATAGTTATGCGAATGGATGACTGAATGACTGATTAATCCGTATTCCGTTAGACAAGTATAGTTAACTCTGCGACTGTTTTAAACCCAAGTCTAGACAACGCTACCTTTGTGACCTAACATAATATATTTACAAGTAAATACGAACTTCTACGACCTCTCTTATTTACTTGACAACTTATTCAATATTTATTCTTTGAGCGACTGGAATGAATAAACATACTGTTAGTATTTAAAGCGATTTGTATACAGATTATAATATTTTATCGAATAAATTATTTGTTTGATATTACAACATGGCTCGATTATCATGTGAGTCACCACATGCTAATACATTAAGGACGTTCCTTTCCCCTTCTCATTATAAAAATCGCATTCGTACCCTAAACTGCGTTTACAACACATAAACACGCGAAACTGCTGTACCTTGGAGCCTAATGCGTATTTGAATAGACATCGTTATTGCTTATAGAAAATAGCGGACTTTTACCATAAACGCCAGGTATTCGGTTCCACATACCCATTTAAACGAGAATGTCATTGACATCCGATAGTTTACAGTTGTATTGCGATTTTCTGCGATTCACTCGCCGGGAGAGTGCGGTGGAAACGATGCAGCGACGGCCATGTTTATAAACAATAGCCTGCCATCGTTTGTTCCACTTCAAAGATAGTTTCTTAGAAATGTTGATACGTAATAGTGTTAGCGATAAAAGCGTCCACTTTTTTACTTAGAGAGATCAAACTTCAATCCACAATGACGTCAGAACAATACTTGAAAGGTGACTCACCGCAAACGACTGTGGTTTATGATACAAAATGATTATGCATTTCAAATTTACGAGTTTTTTTACGAAATCAATTATAAAAGTATTTAACTTCCTTCTTATTTGCTTTTTCGTTTCCGCTTATTATATCGGCTACATTAACAGTTCTCAAAATAAAAGTTCTGAGAAAAGAAAATTGAATTAAGCGCTATCAAAATGATGTTACCTTGACATTTGAAAGGACTCTTGTCCTATACCAATTTGTACAGCGTACAATCGGGAGCGCTTGTGTACTATCAAAACAACTCGGATTTGAGGACAAACTGACATGTTTAGATGTAATAAACATTTCGCCGAATTTAATCGAAAAGTTTCCATATCGTGTTGTTGGTTCCAACTGTGAGATAAATAAATTGCGCGTAAATGAAACAAATGTCAATGTATTTTGACGTCAATGTATAGATAGGTATGTGTAGTACATATATGTCTTGTGTAGGATAATCTACGGATGCCTGTGTATTTCTTACGAATGTTATCCTCAATATGTATTACATAAGGACAATATTTATGAAACAACACAAAGGAAGGTATAAATAAACGAAATAGAATTTTCCAAGAACCAAACAATATGAACCGGAAAATAATGATTTAGTTACGTAACTAATAATTACTCATTACCTCGATATTTTTACGCAATTTCATAATTTCTATAAAGGTATAATGTGATTATATAACATTGCAAATTGCACACTCATTATATTTGGTTGCGTATGCATAAAACTTGAAATTTGAGACAGTAAACAAATCGAATTCTTCTATACCTTGACGCAATAGTACCTAATAAAGAACCTCAATGTAAACAAATAAATCTTGAGCTTATTACAAAATATTACTTTGGAATTCGCATACTGAAATTTGAATACACCTGGAACAGTTGTCTTCTCCGGTCATTAACCTCTCGTTCACCTAGAGGCCTCTTAACAATACTAGAATCTCCCTAGCAAAGCTGTTTGAGTAATTAGGATTTATTATAAAAGAATTCCATCGAAACTCGTGAGAGAAAATGGTCCATAATTCCTTTACAGTAATGAAAATATGGGCAAGTTCTTCTAATACCGATAGGAAAAGAAGTAGCGAAGACTTTATTTATCTCGTACATGACCTATATCCATTTAGTATACATGTTTATGTACGTTCGTGTTTACCATCGTGTCCAATGACTGAACATGCGACTACTCGACATTGATTGCTATATCGCGCCTGGGTGGGACAATGCCAAACACTCGACAGACGACAGCTAGTGACGGTGTACGCTGAGCCACGGTCCACGTCTGTGACAGAACATACTTATGAAAGTCAAACTAATCATAAATAATGCATTTACTGATATAATCATGATTAATTTCAAGTGGTATCATAAAATCTCGAAGAACATCTTTTTAAAGCGTGGCTCTAAATTCTATGTATCGTAGCTTGATTATTTTTCAACCGACTTCGAAAAAGGAGGAGGTTCTCAATTCTTCTGTATTTTTTTGTTCTTACTAATGTAACATTTTAAGTTAGTACCTATAGCCTAATTGATCCATGTTGACGACCCATTTATCGTTGTTTATTCAATGTTAATGCCTGCCAAAAGCCAGGAGTAAAATCCAGTTAGAAATGTATTTGTGTTTCTTTTCCAAACATTGTTACATTTGTTTAGGTTAATGATGGAGGTTTACGAATATATTGCTAACTAGTGCATAGTAAGATGAAAAAATCTTAAAGTAATGATATAAGTAATACCTATAAAAACTGAAAATTTCCACGCGGACACGCTTGTGAGCAACAACAATATATGGAGCAGTACCACTAAAATTATTATGAAATAGACTCATTATAACTTAAGTACCACACTTATTTTTTATCGTTTATAATTATTTTTTATCTGACCACGGTAAATACTACTCAGACCCATTACTAACCATCCTAATGTGAAATACATTCTGTCAGTCAGAAACTCAGTATAAATACGTGATTGTAAATCTTCACTACGTTAAACAGTGAGGAATCTGATACATTTTAACTGGCGCTGTTTATCGTGAAAGAATTTAGATATTGTCGGCCATTTGCATTTAATAAACTAATCAGAATTCTATCATTATTCAGAGTCTGTGCAACGTTTGGATTGGCGGATTGCTTGTAACTGCGCATTATTTTTTCTGATAAACTATCGTTGAAAGGAATTAAAGCAATGATTTTTTGTATTGAATAATTTTATGTCCTTGTGATATTACTTATAGTTTTACGAATGTTAGTATTATTATGTGCCAGTCCAAATCTAAATACATAGCAAAAACGCTGCCAAATTCTATCGACATTCGCAGACTTATAACAGCATGACTAAATATTGAATATTATAATTATTATTACAATAATAATGTATAATTTCATAATCAATGTACTATTAATGTTTATTTTACAGAAATATTAAATATTTTTTATGTAATTATGACACGTATATAACGACGGCTATATTGATCAATTTAGCAGCGTAGTAGATTGCATATTGGCCTACAACAATATCCCGTTAAAGCAATTCTATAGAGTTTCCCAGAATAGGTTAACACAATAAACACGGAAGGTAAACAAACGATACTCCATTGTACTCCTTCCTTTTGCATTTATCGAGGCACAGATGTTTCAAAATCGAAGCTTAAAGTTTTAATTCTAGTATGCTTAGTTTGCAAATGGAATTTTATTTATGAGTAACAATACTTGTCATAATCTGTATGAACAAAAAATAACGTTGCAATATGTTTAGTTTGGGTTCCTACAAATTAAATTATTATACTTATATATCTACTTACATTCTGCGTGAGGCGCCAAAAAGGTGCGGACAAATGACTTAATTAGCGCTCTTTATGGCTCATCTAATTCACGGCGAAGGGAATGAACGAACGTAATTCGTATATTTCCCTTACCACTGAGTAGGTTCGTTATACTAACAGATTGACGTCACGAGGTCTTGAACCTAAAGCTATAAATGTGCTAGTGTTCGGGCACCACGTGCTTACGACACGTGCGTGCTGTTGATACAATATAATAATGTATTGATAGGATGAATATAGAGCAGGAAGTGTATTAAAATGATGTAATTATTTATCATTAACCAATAATTCCTCTTTACACATAAAGCGTAGGTTCAATTTATTGTTAGTCAACTCTATATTGGTGCATAGCAAAACTTAAAATCAAACTGCAACTGCTTCAAAACTTTATTATTTGCGTCAAAAAATCATCTCTTGAAATTAATGTTTGCAAAAGTAAAACTGTCGAGCAGTATAGGTATATAAATATTTCCATTCCACGCAGTATCAGATCAAAGAATTAATTGATCTAATATAACTACAGTCCCGGGTGGAATCGGAAATTGAAATTCTCAGTCTTTGTGAACTGAATAATAGCCACTTCCAGGCTCGCTCGCTCTCTCCTCTTATACTTATGATAATTTTATTCATTTATTGTTCCATGAAAATACAATTATTTTCACGCTTCGACGGCCATCTATGTGTACTGTTTGCCCTTATCGGTACTGCGGACCAATCACGAAGTCTTACTTATGGCTACAATACATAGCTACGGTATGACGGCTCTGTTTCTCGATATCGATCGCAATATTGAAGTGAGCGTAATAACATTCCGTTCTAAGGATCTTGTTCAAGTCAATAAGCCTTTAGAGCTTTATCCGAACCATTTTGATAAGATCGTAGTAAACTCATCTTCCAAACCTTGACTTACCTTTCCTAGAGTTGTCCTTCCTCGATTCCTTTCGATGTTTGCGTCACTCCTTTTATCCGAGGGGATTTGGTTACCAATTCTGAGATTAAATTATTCAGCTATATATTTTATTCAGGTAAGAAAAGTAGCTTTTCCCGTACTGTGTAGTGTTAATAATATCTTTCCGTCAGGTGTTGAGTGAAGCTGAACTTTTTATAAGTAGCGCAAATATCTGCGAAACCTTAGTATACAATATTTCTACTTCTTAAGTTAGTTATCGAAATGATTTTATTTCAAAGAATTACTTTAGACATATCTGATCATTTTTGGATTACACGTTTCTTGACATAGGAAACGTAAATCTGACAATTATTCACTCATCACTCCATTGGTGAATGAAAGTTTGAAATGTGTCCATTGCTTATCTGAATAATGCACATTAGCGTTAGCGTCATGAGAAATTTTCTTTGAAGTTTCTTGTTGATTGACAGCCTTTAGATCACAAAGCGGTTTAAATATAAAACACATGCATACAGTAGCTATCAATAGATTAGACGATTTTTTTACTAATTATATTTTTACTTGAGATAATAGTATATGGAGATGTTCTGTCTATCGTTCCGCTTTACAGCTAAATTGATTTTGATAAACTTTACATGGGGTAAGTTTTACTCCCAAGAAAGGACATGAGATACTTTTTCCATGATAACGGAACCCTACATGCTCGAGACCGCGATCAACAATAAATAGGATAAATCCATTGATGTGTGGTAACACTGAAAAACGTAATATGAGATATTAAATGCCAGTAAGTAATTAAGATTACGAACCACATTTGTTGCTATATGATTACTAAGAGTTATTGTGATGTAAGCACACAATCAGTCCATACTTTAGTTGCATTAATAATCGGTTATGAAAGCGCGCATTTACCGGATCAAATTCCTATGATAACAAATGCTACTTATAACGCTTATTTAGTAGAACGTAGTGCGTCGGAATACCGGCAATCCTATTACACGAACGACACAGATTGATAAAAAAACATTGACCACGGTCATAATTCACATCATATCTATTCCGCTCCAACATTGAACGTAATTGTCACTGGCTATAAATATGTCCGCCGTGTTCAAACGACGATCATTCTTCTCTCATTGATTCGCGTATTGAAAATATTTTTATACTTTTTTATAGAGCCAAATTTACCATTGTTCTACTTAGCTGCGCCTCACACATACATGCTGATGATATTTGTACAACTTTACTAACGGGCACATTGTCGTACGATACAACAATATCACAGTCACAATTATTGTTATTCTGAGATGGGTGTTGTTATTAGGACACGTTCACACTTAGCTTGGCGGGCACACAAAAGAATCTGTCTTGAGAGCAATAATTTAACGTTTATGTTAAAAATATTTTCCTCTTAACTTTTTGTACTCGTGCGAGCGATTTATAAATAGCTTTGCGAGATTGCCTTAAATACAATTTACATTTTCTTGTAACTTTTCTTTTTCTTTAAAAGCCAAGTTTGAAATTAGAATGAAGCTATTCGTCATTAAATATTTGGAGCTTAATAACGTGTAAGTTCGGTTCGAAAACCTAGGTATTGACAGTTAAAAATTAAAAATTAAAATCTATATTTTTAGTACAAAAAATTGCAATACAATATACATAAAAGTTAGTGTGCGGTTAAACGCGCCCTTTGTGTGACGGCGCGTTACGTCACCGGCGCGGCGCGCGTTGCGGGCGGGCCGCGGGCGCCGGGCGTCGCGCGAGCAGCGCCCCGCACCGCCAGCCTCCGCCACCGCCGACCTCGTGTCCACCTCGCACGCAACTGTAAAGCCCCGGACTCATGATACTTCCAACCGACAGTTAACATTAATTCAAAACACTGATTTGAAACTAAAGTGGACAGCTGCGTATCGGATTACTAATTCGATGATGTTAAATTACTTATTCTCGAGTTCTGCCACATGGAATTGCTCGAAGCTCAACAAGATACATTTCGTCTTAGGCTTTAATTTTCCTTTTCGAATATTCATTCCCCTATTCAGAATAATGCCACTTGGTTTTGACAATGAGGAAGCTCGTGTATGATCACCTTTATACCAAATTCATTAAAATGATGCCTTAAATATCGCATTTATTACGTTCGTTATGTGTGACTAACCACATGACTAATATAGGATGACTTTACGGTGATACGTGAAGCTCTGTGGAAGTGAGAAGTAACCAATACGTATACATTATAAAACATAAAGATTAAAAAAATAAAAAAGAATTTCAGAGGATTTACTAAACAAAAGAATAACTATCTATCAACTTGATATTAATTTAAACTCGACCTCCCAAAACCCCGCAACTAAAACCGATTTTTCATAAACTCGAACCAATTTTTCAATGTCAGTTGTATTCATTCTTTATTAAGATATTGCCTGACTGATCACGAGATTGAAATATAGGACTTTAATTTTGAAGATAAAGTGGCCAGAGGTAATCGGCGGGGTAAGCTTGACTTCGTTGATAAGGATTGGCCCCCAAAAGCCCTAGACTAATACTGATTTGGAAGAATAGTAGACAGGCTTATAATAAAGAAAGAGCTGATAATAAAGATATTGCATAAAGTAGGGTAAATTAGCTCTACTCCATTAAACTACTCCACTAAATGAAACGATTTGTAGAAATCATCTTAACCTATTTTCCTACCCATATTATTAGACATCGCGATATATTTCTGTTTGAAAAATTACAAAACAAACATTACACTACAAAAAGTAAAAAAAAAATAACGTAATAACGTAAATTATGTTATCATAATAATATACACCCACAGGTTTTCATCATGAAATTTCAAGGCTTCTAATCACAACATGTCCGCTCAAATATGCAAATTTCTTTTTTTGCATATTTATTAAAAGTATCATTATTATACTTGAAAACTGAAATTAAATTTTCACGAACATTAAAATGACCCATAAAAAAGTAACTACCAATAAAAGCGTGCCTTGCCAAAACTAATAAAGTAAACATTCATTTAGATACGTCGGTATATCATTTGTTTCATAATATGTGATAATCCCATTGACCGAGAAATCTTAAAAACGTACCTATTATTGGTCGGCAGTCGCCACCGGCACGTTGTCGATACCTAACTATAAATTGTAGAGTCGTTGATAGTGCCAGCCAACTGGCATTCGGCATTCGTTCCCTGTATCTGTTGCTATATAAATTATACGTCTTCGCAGTGTTTACAGCTGACGTCGGAACAATTTCGGACGCTCGCAGACGCAACCGTCTTTCCGCGGTCAGCGAGAAAAATTACTCGCATTCTGTCCCACAAGATATTTAGAGGAGAAAAGTTTGTCCTCATATGTTGCAACTCATATCTTACAACAATAAACGAGTTTATCGTGTCATAAAAACCACGTTTTTTGCGCGTGTATTTAACCTCTACTTCCTCAAGTCAGTCATCTTGCTCACGTGTTTGTTGTCTATTCGTAAAGCTTCACGAGTGAGCACGAGATATTTACGTGGGCCGCGTGGGCGTGGCGTCCTCTATCTGTAAGCAACACAACGCGGCCAGCATGTAAACTTTAGCTTTCAGTTTGATTCAGTTCTCTACTAACTATGTACGTGTTTGTTATTAAAGTTAGATCCAGACTCAAAGACGCTCCCACATTCGGAAAACGGCACGTACGCGGGATATACTGAAATATTAAGCAGCTCCAACTGGCCGCTCGGTTCGATGCCCACTCGAGTACCTACGTGTTATGAGTTCACTGATAAAACTTATAAACGAGAGCGTACATCAGTAAACTGTTTGAAAATCTTACCAAATCTGGTAATATTTATGTTAATTAAATAATAATATGTAATTATAATAACTTTTCTCCTAGTTAAATCGTAAACTGAACTAATTGACTGAACATTTGGTAGAACACTCAGAATAAACCTTGCTGTAGAACGTTTAGCCGGAAGCAAAACCTTTTGAAAGGGATAACAAATCTGAAATGTTTTGAAAAGTAATTCAAAGCATTTACAGGTGCAAATCTGATAGCGACAATAACTGATAACAATAGAGTAATGGTCAGTATCACTTTGCATCCATCGAGATAAAACATTATCACGCCAATTTCCACAACCGAATGGCATATGAAAGTTTACTGTCGGCAAAGAAGCATCAAACTTTCTAATCTCATATTATTGTCATGAAATAGATCTGTCATATTATCGATAGGTTCGAGAAATGTCGAGTACATTGGAGTGGTCAGAAGTATTCACAAGCGTCCGATAAGACACGATAGTGGCACTCCCAAACTTGTTTGTGACAGGAAGTTAGTTACAGTACATGTGCGCGTGTTGTAAATTCCCAGCTCGTCACATTATGCTTAAGCTTCGATCTTTAAACCTAACATGGTGGGGGCGCGTGGTGGTAAATGCGATTTTTTGCGGCGCCTCTCATGAACGCTATTGTGTCAACGCATGATTGTTGTTATGTTTTCTCGTGGAGATAAAGACGCGGATCGTAGATAAAAAACTCACAAATACTATGACGAACTTATCATGTTCGTGTGTAAAATGTAGAGCATGATCATTGAGGCTAGTCAAAGAACAAAAAAGTTGCATAAGATTAGGTCATCATTCAACTAATGAATTTCAAAATAAGAATTTCAATATATTGTTTTCAAGATAATATATGGCTACAGTGACACTTATTGAAACTCTATTACCCTTTAGGCATCGTAAAGACGATTTTATGCACGTATAGGTAATTGGTAAGCGTCAAACAATCGATAAATCAGTAATTTTATGACTCAAGACAATAAGACGAACAATTGCTAACCTATTTAGTGTCTCTTCGTAATTTACCGTCTTGTCAATATCCATTTTCTTAAATATCTAGATTACAACAACTTAACATTAATGAAAGAAAAAAGTCGACAAAGTAATTGAGTTTTTTAATCTTAATTCGTGTTTAGGACCTTTATCAGAGTAATAAGAATTACAAAGGATAATCCTTGAGAATAACACGAGAATTAAGATAAAAGAAAGGCAATTATTAAGATAATAGCTAAAGATTTACTGAAGTGATAATTTGAGCGTTCCATCACCTTGTTAATGTCACAATATAAAATAAATGATACAATTGATTAACTCGAAACGATTCGCGATAAGCGCAAATATAGAACAAATCTAGTTCTATTTTACTGTTGTGTATTCACAATCTGTAAGATCTTCCAAGTGTTCAATATATTGTGAAAGTTTGGTCGTAGCATTATATCAATGATAGGTATACAGTAACAGGTAAAGCGTCCATTTTCTTTCTCTTTATTTCAATGTGTTTCTGGATTGCTGCCAGGTTCCGCTTTGCTTGGAGGAAGGTCGTGCGTGCATTAGCATGTTTGAGACCAGTTTCTTTTAGATATGAATCTCTTTGCACGTTCCTAAATCTTTTCCGAAAGCTTGGGAAATACAACCTTTACGACTTACAAGTAGTATTCAGTGTAAATAAGAAAGGTCGTTTCGGATACATGCAAATGTCGTTGAGGATGCACTATTCATATATTGATAAGATATAAGAGGTTTACTACCTATTTAATGATGCTATCACACAAACATAATGCTCAGTTCATTCCAAATATTTCAATAACCTAACTACATTATTTTCATCCAAGTCGATTTAAAACAGGGTACTATTGAACACAACAATTCATAATTTCCGTCATGTTTTCCGCATAGATAACAAACAAATGTATATCGAACAGTTTAAACATTGTTTAATTAAAGTCTTTTGATATAATCGAATATATTTAGCGCGATAATTAACGCCAAGGTTTCGCACATCGCAGACACTAAACTCACACACAGCCACTTTCAAACTATACAGCGGTTTACACCGACATTTATCTACACATGTAAACATTTATGTTTCTAAACGTACATAGATAAACAGTAAACCTAACACCTTGTAGAGGGCAATGCACTTTTCATAAGTAATGTCATCATCAATAATATCGGATCTTACTTATGCAATCTTCTCTGTGTTTACAACAATATTCGAGGCTATTTCTAGAACATGTCCATATCTATTAGAACTAGTTTTAATCAACATAACAAATTGCCTAAAACTAATCGTGTTTCGTTTTTCTATTTCAGCAACGCTTATCACCGCAACTGCGGGTACCTGCTACGGCTGGCCCTCACCTACATTACCGTACCTTCAGTCACCTGAGAGCAAGATCCCAACCTCACCTGACGAGGGATCATGGATAGTCTCGATAATGATCCTGTGCTCAGCGCTGACGCCGGTCCCCTCTGCCTACTTCGCGGACCGGTTCGGGAGGAAGACCACGTTGCTCCTCGGAGCAGTTCCCTTCATCCTCGGCTGGATCCTGGTGATCGTCGCCAAGTCTGTTGCTGTTCTATACGTCGCCCGCATGTTCTCCGGCCTTGGCTACGGAATCGTCTACACAGTTGCTCCGATGTACACAGGAGAAATCGCAACAAATCAAGTTCGAGGCGCTCTCTCTACACTCATCACGTTAATGAATAAAGTAAGTACCACGAAAACTCAGCTCTACATAACACGGTGCGCTAGTAGAATATCATATTATCTGTGAACGGAGAAACGAATCGTATTCAACCTAGAGACACATTAAAAAACATGAGCCAATGCCAGTCAGGTGTTAATAAATAATTCATTACCTTAATGGGTTAGTTTAGTACCAACATCGAGCGATCGAAATTTTGAAATACTTAATCAAGTTATAAAAGATTAATATAAAATGTTGGAGGAAAATTTAAATGTCATGATATGAGAAGCTCCGTTTGCAAGTAATCGATCAATGTCGGGTATAATGACGCAGCAATTGATCAAGTTCAATGAAATAATTGAGTAATTCCATCTCATTGCAATTATTCACTCTGGGTAAGTTCAACTAATGGACGATATCCTTTACTACATAACAAGCCATTCCAATTAGGGATAAATTATTTCTCATGGAGCCTGGTCTGTTTATCAGAGCATATTTACATATTCCATGGTCTGCTGCCTGTTTCATAAGCTCGCTTTCTGCTTTCAGTTAGATATGCGATTTCTAAATGATATTCGTAGAACCGCTCGGTGTACGGTGTGGACGTACTTGGGCAACCAACAGGTGTACGGTTACCTTTGTCAGTGCATTGCACTATACATAACGTTCATCTTGTTATACCGTCGATGGCACCAAGAAATATTTCAGTATACAACTGAAACACATATTTTAAATCAGCTTTTCCTGTACTGTATCTAAATATAAAGCTTAAAAAATAAATCAGTGCATTCCTGAACAAGTGCATAAATAAGGCATATTAAAGTGAAATAAACAATGATCAATTACTAGATTTACCAAATTAAAGATAAATATCAAACTAATCACTCTCGTATCATTACTACAACATACTCTAGATTCTGCAATCATACACCAAAAAAATAAACGTAATAATATTTTTTATCGTGCGCCACAAAATGTTCACGTGATAAGACTGATATTACCATAAAACACATTATGCGAGCACACTAGGGCCGTCGCTATTAGTTACAGAAAATTAAATTGCTTGCGAGGAGACGCAACAACCCAGGGAAATTATGCTGGAGAGTCATTTCACAGCGTCCGCAACGTCACTGTTCATACCTTTAATCAAAAGCTATTCACCATGATCATATATGACAACAATTAATTTCCCATTGTGTGTTCTATTTGCTCGTAATTAAGACAACGTGCACACGAGCCTCCGACATGAAACGTGACTCATTACCACAATTACGCAGTCCGCATGGTTCCCCGCAATTCATATTACCTCGGAACCTCTGCAATCATGTTTATAAAATATCTAGTTTTATATAAACTATTTTATATAAGCCTCTTAATGAGCTGACGCAAGCCTGGGCTGTTGCAATCTTTTGAACATTAGAACAAATTCCCAAATTATAAAGAGCATTACTCATAATAAATTAATTGCCCAATTATTAGAAAATACAAAAATTGTATTAACATTTTTATCATCACAGTCACATATACAACCTCGTTATCGTGTCAAATAATGATGTAACCCTATTGTATATGGATGCAAATGACTAAACGCAATGTAATACACTCTATCGTAAAACAATGGATGTTATAATTAAACTAGATTTTTCAGATTAACTTATTTTTTGTTTTTCTTTTCCAGGTCGGAATTCTTGCCCAGTACTGCATCGGTCCGTTCGTGTCGATGCAGACGCTCGCCGCCATCAACTTGATCCTGCCCATCACCTTCGTCATTACCTTCATCTTCCTGCCCGAATCTCCTTACTACTACTTAAAGTTTGAACAAAGTGAGAGGGCAGAACGCTCCCTTAGAAACCTACGTAGTGGTGATATAAGAACTGAACTTAAAAGCATAGAATTAAACGTTCAAGAAGATATGAAGAACAGAGGAACTTGGAGCGACTTGCTATCTGAAGCCACTAATAGAAAAGCTATGTGGATCACGCTGGGAGTATTCACTATTCAACAGCTTTGTGGCAGCGCCGCTGTAGTGGCCTACGCTCAAGTCATATTCAACTGCACCGCCAACCCAATTACCAACACCGTGCTGCCTAACGGCACAGTATTAGAAAATATAACAGCTGGCGGCATGGGTCCCATAGAACCCTACCAAGAGTCCATCATTCTTGGATGCGTCCAAGTAGCAACTTGCGTCCTATCCGTTATACTCGTGGACCGCGTGGGAAGGAAACCACTTTTGTTACTATCTGCTCTGGGAGTGGGACTCATGAACGGCACTATTGGCACATATTTCTACTTCGATCATGTCAACAAAGCTGCAGTGCAACAACTCTACTGGCTGCCTCTCGCGGCTCTGCTCTTCTACATCGTGTGCTACGCCATTGGATTATCGACAGTGCCCTACGTCATCATTGGAGAAATGTTCCCGACCAACGTCAAGCTGTACGCTTCCTGTATTGCTCATATCTACACTGGCATCTCTATGTTCGCAGTTCAAAAACTATTCCAGGTAAGTGTGCTTTTTATGGCACTATTTAGATATTGGTTTTGATATTGGAAACAAAAACAAATGCAGTATAATAACAGAATCCCATTTATTCCTATATTAATTTTGTACAAACAGCGATTGCAAAATACGAAAATAATTAAAATAATATTTACAACATTTTTATAGGTAATTAAAATTGTAAAAGCACTTTCCTTATGTAAAATATCACATTACGTAAATATTCTACATTCAATCCAGCCAATACATGTCGTAGCTGCTACTACATAACCTAATACATAACATTAACGTTGCAGGTGGTGAAGGATGCGTACGACATCTACACAGTATTCTGGGGCTTCTCAGCGTTCTCGTTCATGGGGCTGGTGTTCATGCTGGTGGTGCTGCCCGAGACCAAGGGCAAGTCGTTCGCGTGCATCCAGGCGCAGCTAAAGCGCGAGGTGGCGCGCGACAACGCCAAGAAACTCGCCACCGTCGAGTACTGAGCCCAGGGGCACCACCCTCCGGATAAGTTCTCACTAGTTTAGCATAAGCTTTACTTTAATGTGTTTTAAGGGATCAAGCAAGTTGGAATGACAGTTAAGGATATTGATACTTAAAGTTTAATATACTTTAGCATAGTATAGTGTAACAACGTACAGTTTTGTATAAAGTATTGTAGACACTATTACAAGATTAGCCTATGTAGGCAGAGTAGGGGAAGAATGGTGGGAGCCAGAAAGGTCGTGCCGGAGAAGGCGGTGAAGTCCTCAGGGTCGTAGTTGGCGGGCAGCGCGCGCGACCGGACCACGTCCGCGTACAGCTTGGCTGAATGCTTCGCCGTCCTCGTCTTGTTCGGACTTTGGAAATCAACCAGATACAGACCGAAGCGGGACCTGCAAATGCATTTACAACTGTGAAATGAGTGAAATTAGACATTTCTGACTGATTTATGTGTTTCATTTTACTCCTAACAAGACACAAATGTTGTAAAAGAGATTTTGAATCAAACATGAAACCATCTAGAGTAATTCTTAAAAGATGCAATTATAACAGTATAAAAGATAACCTGATAAAGAATCATCAAGACCATTTATTTATAATTACACAAAAAATATAGGTTATCAACAAATCATATTGACCTTAAATGCCTTATCCTTTCATGTTAAATGATTAATTGCGATATTTATCACAAGGACAAGGGAAAATTTAATAAGATATTTTTTGCACGTAATTCAAGTGTCAACTTTTAAAATGGACAGGTTAAACGGTCTAATATTTCCTGCAGTTTAAAACACCTTAATATAGACGTAATGAGGATAATTACAAAGTTAGAGAAGTGGAACCAATTGCAGCCAACAATGGTCATTACACCAGATTAATTGTTCCACGAGTCGGTAAACTTTTTAAATCCGTCTTAGAGCGATAAGAAATTTTCCGTTGCAGTTTAGATCAAACTAGTGCTAGTCACAAAGCGAAGTAATGCCGTAGGAAATGGATTTATAAAATAAACAAAAAACGATCAATCATCGATAGATAAGCTATTTAGAATGTGCTTCCGAATGATATTTATATTCTCGCATGATTAGATAACTAAAAATAGGACACAACACACATGCATTTATTACGGTTACTAATGACTATGACTATATTTCAAGACTAGAGTTTCATAAAAGATAAAAAGCTTGATTGAGACGAATGCTTAAATTAAAAATAGGAATTAAAGTCTGCATGCTAAAAAAGGAGAGAGAATTTACTCGTTGAAAAGTTTCATTATGGATCTTTTAGCTTCCTGTCCAAGTAGAAGTGTGTGTATTGGGTCTTTAGATTGCCTTTCAAACAAAATAAGTTAAGAACTTCATACTAAAATTAGTATACAAAAAATAACTTCAATGAAACTAATCTACGAATTGACGCCCATCATAAAAAAATGCCAATTAAAAACCTTGCACTTATCAGCCGTTAAACATTAACAGGTGTTTTGAAATAGATAAAGAGAATAAACGTTAGTATAAAAGCTTTGTGTGTCAATCAAAAAGAAATTTGACGTAAATCAAGATTACTAAATGATAATTAGGTATTATTAAAACGTAATTAGCTTCTAATGGATTAATTATAACTATTAATTAGTAACCATAGCTAAGCAGTTGACAAAGACAATGAAAAACGGATTTAAAATGCAGTGATGGCCGTATTAAAATATTATCAATGAGGGGAAAAACAGATTGAATTGCATATTATACCCAACTATCAATTAATCAATTTCAAAGTGGATGAAGTTTGAGATGATAATTATTTCCCAGTTGTGTCCTCTGAACCTTCTTATTTATAATCGCTATCGCTATTTACTTCGTGTTTTCATTAGAAATACTTCACTCTATTTCTGCTATTCAATATCTTAAATAAAGAGCTTTGAGAAAGATACTATGCAGACCAAAATATACTGCCTATAAATAACCTTCTAATGCGATGCAGTACTTTGCTATGTATGCATAATTTTGTAGCTGACTGTACTTTGTGTCTATAAGCCTATTTCAGCGGAGGGAATCTTGTTTGCAATTCAAACAATGCACTTTGCAGCTTAAGTGCCGGACAATAGGTTTTGAACACTGGCCTTTAAATTTTGTATTGCATATAGCTTAGAACTAGGTAACTAGGGCGAGATGGTAATCTATTTAAAGTGAATTATTAATTTAGTACCAAAACCGAATAAACTTGAGTTTAATTTGGGACTTAACAATTAAATAAACATGTTTCGTTAAAATGAAGTTTAGGGCCGATGAATTACTAGATAGAAGAAAATCAAATCTGAAACTTTGCCCCTTATATCAAGTAGGTACTTTACATCTCCAAATAATTTCAATTATATGCTTAGAAACATATCATAGAACCTTGTCTCGCTTAAATGACAATAGTTCAAACCGTTGAAACTGTGGAGGAAACTGCTATATATGTGAGAAACCCTGCCATTGCATTTAATTAGTACATAACAATTAAATTCAGACAACTCGTTGCCACACTGCTGCCATACCATCTACTAACCGGTATATTATATCCTTGCACTGAACTGAATGATCAAACCAAAGTGTTTTCAGAAACTATATGCATGCACCGTTAAATCTGCACATGAAATAATGATAATTAAAATATGTTTTTCTATGTGCCGTCTCTACATGGGAAGAGTCCTGGGCCCAGGGGTAGGACGTGTCTGGTATTATACTTTTTCATTTAATTATGTGCAAGCGCCAAAGTTATTTAATTAAGGATCAATAATGCAAAATTAAAAAAAAAAAAACACTACTATCTTAATATGCTAAAGAATTAAATAAGATACTTTAGCTTAGCTTTGGACCACACGGAGCGTTATATACCTCTAGATTGCTTTATAATATATATACAATAAATAATATAATCTGTATTTAAATATA
Organism: Autographa gamma; assembly: GCA_905146925.1. Taxonomy (NCBI): domain Eukaryota; kingdom Metazoa; phylum Arthropoda; class Insecta; order Lepidoptera; family Noctuidae; genus Autographa; species Autographa gamma. The sequence continues at coordinate 5,573,488 of LR989850.1, forward strand.
ACGATCCTTGAAGGTATTAATTGTTAACACTAACGCCATCTAGTGACAGCATAGAGAAGACTAAAGGTTTGAAACCACCTTGTTTCTACCAGGTATGAGTAGTTTGGTTTCAGTTCTCTCAAGAGATGGCGCTCTAAGGCTTAGTGGATCTTGGGTGTATAATGGCGTGACATAATACTTAGTACCACGGAGCACTTAGTACATTGTAATTAGTCAAGCTACCTTCAATAATTATAATTTATTCTTGGTTGAGAGAACCATTATTTTATCTAACCATTAATTGTTCAAGGTTGTGTAAACAGTGGAATTTTACAGAATTATGCCATACTTAGTAACGTTTGTTTTAAACACTCTAATTCAAGAACGGAATTTAAAAAAAAAAAACAAGAATTCCAAATGGAAAATTGATCTGACGCATAAAGAAATATAGATATAAGCAGGTCAATAGTAAAAGTATAGATTATTATTTAATTACTTAACTAAAATTAGGTCAGAACATTGAGCAATAAAAGGGGCGGGTTCCTATTAAAATATTGTCTACTGAAATAACCGCTAGGATTCAACCTCAACTGTTTAAAATCGATCCCTAATTTCATGTAAATAATTGTTTATTTTCGACACCAAAAGATGGCATTTCTCAATTCGACTTTTTGTATGTTACACGATTCAGCTATCTGGCAATTGGAGGTATACCTTATAAGCTTGTGTGGGTTCAATCATTTAAAATGTACCTAACCTTATTTTCTCTAAATAAAGTAGGTTTCATAACTGAGCCTTTTCACAGATACCTGACCTACGTCAATCTTAAGGTATGCAGTAATTTAAAAAGCAATCTATACTTCGATCGCCGTGGCCTTGAGATCTAGTCAGTTCAACAGTACCATTAAAACCCTTCGACAGCTTGCTCGGTTTACGTATGTATAGATAAAATACATAATAAACAGTAATAACTTCGCTAAGAAACCTTTATCTGGGAATAGTTTTTATAACAAAGAATAGAATACAAAACGTACGATTTAAATCCTGATTAACTAATGAATAGCAATTTGTCATTAGCGACTATTTATATCGATTTCTCCAGTCGTCCTATCGATATATCTATGTTATAAATCTTCGCTATAGATTTCGGCACATAACTGACGAATCGAAAATGCCATATTTTTTTTTACCTATTTGAAAATACCTTTCGTAACCATTAGCTTAGGTAAATCGACCTAAGTTACCTAAGTGACCAGTTCCTCTCACAAATCTTTAAGTATATATTACCGTTCCTAATTATTAAACGCTCATACTCAACCTTGCAACTGTGCATAAGCTAGTATTTTCATAATTATTTCACAATATTTCGCAGTACTCAAGTTCATGATTAAAAAGGTACGACTTGTACGTCTGGTTTTCGTAAACTGTTAGTATAAGTTGGTATTAAATAAATAAACAAAAAGGTATACTTACACATATCCATCGTCCCATTCGAAGTTGTCCATCAAACTCCACGCGAAGTATCCTACGACGGAGCTGTTGTCTTCGTGTATGGAGTGAAGCAACGCGTTCAAGTAATGGCTGTAGTAAGACATCCTGGCTTTGTCTTCAAGCCCGCTGAAATCAGCGTACCCATTCTCCGTGACTATTATAGGAACGTTGTTGTAAGTTTTCGTGATCCATTTCAGTAAACGTCTGAAGCCAAATGGCACCACCTTGAAAACAAACGAACATCTATTAAGAACAGCATTTTTAAGTGCAGTCTTATTTTAAAACGAATGATTTCGTTGTGCAAAAATAAACAAAAGAAACTAGCTAAAATTTAATGCACGTTCTATTTTCGTTCAGTGTTTTTGCTAATGTAGAACAGGTAGGTAAACACTAAAGATATGACGTATTTTAGCGGCCATAAAACAAGTCTGCATAAGTCACACTAATAATATATATTGAATGGTTCAACATACGAAACAAAGTAATTAATAATGGTCATGGAAAATTATGAGACTTTGCTCATGAAACCTATTTCTTTTTTAACGTTGTATGTTATTATATGTTATAAATCTTATCTCTTTTTATTCTTCTCCTTACCTAAAAATAATATCTACCACACCCTGGTTTACACGCTTCAAACTACATTAATTCTTTAAGGCATCATCCCTAAATATCTATGTAGTTACATTGTTTTAATCAAAAAGGTGTTATTTTTTCAACATTATGTAGTTCGTAGTTCTTAAAAAGAAAATCCGTCCATAAAAAAACTTGTATTTACCTTGAGCCAGCTCGAGGATGAGTCGGAAGGCCACTTAGGGTCTTGTACTCTTACGATGCCAACATCGTTCTCATGCGAGGGTATAGCGCCTACTTCTCCATCAGCTATAGACAATAAATACGTGGTATAATGGTTCAAGCCAAAGAAATCAGCGGTTCCTCTCATGTAGTTCACCTCCTCGGGAGTGAACTTCGGAAGACGGGAGCGAGTGTAGTTCTGCTGCAAACTCTTTTCGTCGACCAACTTTATAAGCTCCTTGGGATAGTTGCCCTCTTTAGAGTAGACGGGATGCGCGTACCAACCAACCTGGAGAAAAGAAATAAATATAAATTTTAAATAAAATGACCACATGAGCAAACAGGTGTAGACTATATAAAACAGTAAGAAATTAGAAACAGTCCGTTAAAACCCTAAATAGAGTGCTGAATGTTATGTAAAACGTGTGAATTTGTTTTCACAATATAAGTAGTTTAGAGTTTTTACTTAGGCAAAATGTCATAGAAACTCAACAATATCATTCCAAGGTTTGTTGTCTCTCTGTACGTGATAAATTGTAACTACTGATGCATGAAAAATCTTTTATTTTTCAATGTATTAATAATACTTTCTAACGCTCTATTATTTATTCCCATTAAAAAACAGATGTTTTCATTTTAGAATCGTGAGATACTTAATTAGGTTTCCTAATGCAGTTTTTTGTTTTTCAACTTAGTTTATACCTAACAGGAAAAGTCATGAATTCTTCAAAGAAAATACCAGACATATGCATTGTTTTGTTATATTTTAAAGTACAATGACATTCCAGTGATATATAACCTTGACAAAAGCAATCTAAATCAGTAACGCAGACGTAAGTAATTTACTGAAAAATACATTTGAATGGACACCAAATGAGTCCATAATGTATAACAATGGTTGAAATCAGTATCCAGATTACCTGCATTGTGCACATAGTATTTACAGGCTTATAAAGTACAGTCATGTGTCATTTCGACGGGTCCTACGTAGACTGGTACAAGTGCAAAAACACAACTGTTCAGGAGAGCGGTTCAAAGGTTCTAAAGCTTGTAATTTTGTCATAAATCAGTAGAAATACTTGAAATTTTGAGATGTTATATTTGAATCTCTAAGAAACAAGATTGCATTATTGTTTCTTAAATTTTTTTTATACTTTGGAAAATAGTGTCACTTGCATTGATGTAGCTTGTTTTATTTATTATGGTAAAACCTGTAAACTGATACAAGTGGCCACTTATACCAGTATACAATGTACTTGCTTATTCTTGTAGTAAGAGAAAATTTAAGAATTTTACTGTTTTAATATGCTATTTCCAATCTACTGATTAATATGAGGTTATAATATTAACAATAACATCTTCTTTTATCGACTTTTAAACACTTACACCAGTTTACTCAGTACTGGAAAACTACTTACAACAGTTTTCTGCATTGTTATTTGTTATTAAACTTAAATATTTAATGGGTGAGGCAGGAAATGAAATAAAAATACAAAATAGAAGTCTTTTCCAGACCTACCTATGCTTAATAGGTGTTGTTAATCAGACGTTAATATTATTATGGCACTCATATTACTATCCTCTATGCGGCACTCTTAATGAAAAATAAAATCGATGGACTTGCCACCTTAAAAATAATAAAACTAAAAAAAATAATCTTCTTAATTAGGAACTTTCGGTAATTATATATACCTAGCAAGGCACCGACTCCATAAAATTATAAAGTTGTATTGTAGGTTAATACTAGTTTAGGTTTGGCTTATTAATATAGTTAGGTAGGTTATAGTATTATTTTTAACTTTTTAGTGCTATTATCGATTTTTAAAGTAAGTTTATTCTTTGCACAAAGTTTTTTATTGGTTTATTTTTAGTGATATATTTTAAATCTTAGATATTAATAATAATATGGCCTTCACCCATTCATCATTCTCATGATAATTTCCATCAAACCAAATGCAGTGCCACGCATCTCACAAACAACGAATTCCGGCTACATTCACGAGGCCATCGTAGCTTCATCATCAGATCTGATGGTAGAATGGTTCTTTTGAACGCAAATGCTTCACTTGCTGTAGAAAAAACCAAATTTGCTGTACGCTTTCCTATAACATTATATAACGCTATAACATTTGAAGAGTTCCCTCGATTTCACCAAGATTCCATCATCAGATCCCGACTTGGTGACTATGGGACCATTTGAGAAGTATGCCCTTTCCAACAAAGAAAAAAAAAATTTCAAATCGGTTTGGAAAGCAAAGGAGATATGAGCGAACATAAAAAATCCGAATTGAAAACCTCCTCCTTTTTTTATTTATTTATTTAATAATTTATGTACACACAACACATTAATAGATAACATTTCATATTTAAAAATTATGTACAAAGGTACTGCTTATTTCTTAAGAAATTTCTTTTAAAGTTCCCCCATGGAATTATTTTCCAGTTTTCAAAAAAGGGAAGCAAAACTTAAAATCAAAAACGAAAGATTGAGTTACTTTGTTTTATATATGATCAAACAATACAAAATATATCATCATACTATTTAAAATGTCAATTAATATTTATTTTCGTAATTTCCTGGAGTGTTTATTTTACTAATTTTTTTTTCTAATAAATCTATCATTACTTGACCTCTTGAGCGCTTCATTGTTGTGACATGTTACCACTACTAAATCAAGACAAACCAAATCTGAATAGTTTTTTAATAAATGAATATGTAACCTAAAACGCATCGCAGTTATACCAGTGTTGTAACGTGCTCCCGACCACGAGTCGCGTCGCACGCGACTACCTACACTGGTGCAAGTGACTTATATCAGTGTAGACGGTCGTGTGGCAGAAAATCATGTCACTTATATTAGTTTACAAGTTTGTATCTTTGAAATTACTTGATAATTTAATATAATTTTTACAGGATATAAAGTTAAGGTAATTTTAAGGCTTTTGGTGCAAAAAAACGTATTTCGCTGTTTTGCGGGTTACACCAGTATACGTAGGACCCGTCGATTTGTAGCTTAAGAAAAATACTCATTTCGGTATTCATAATTTCAAGAATGAGTAAGAGTGATGAATTATCTAAAGTCTTAATGACTAACTATTAATAAGATATGGAATATGCATGTTTGTATAACAATAATATACTGACGTGTGTTTTCAGGTATAATTCAGCAGCTTCCCTGTCTTGAGGTGTGTCTGTTTTTGGCTCAGCCCAGTTGGAATCCAGAGACAATCCAATTTGGCCTGAAAAATAAATTACGAGGCATAAGAATCTTTATTTCGGGAACAGTATCTAATAGTACCTATAGTCCTATACAATTCTATTTTAGGTGCAAATATATGTTTCTTTTTCATTATAAAGTAAAATCTTAATCACCTTTATTAACATGACGGTAGTTCTCGTTGAAGAGATGATAGACGCTCGCGTGCGCCTTCAAAAGGTTATGTGTGCAGAGGTATTCGGCAATGCCGTGCCGGTTCAATGCCGGCGCTCTGTAAGTACCGCCGTAGCCTTCCAAACACGTCTGCATCGGTTCATTGAAAGTCACCCAGTACTTTACCCTGCTGGCGTAATTATCGAACAAAACTTTAGCGTAATCCGTGTAGTAGTCCACGATATGAGCGTTCGACCATCCTCCAATGTTTTGGAGTTTCTGCGGTAAGTCCCAATGGTATATCGTCACCATAGGAGTTATGTTGTACTTCAACAGCTCGTCGATAAGGTTGCTGTAGTACTGGAGGCCTAATGTGTTGATCTGGTTGGTTAGACCGGTCGGCAAGATCCTCGGCCAGGATATAGAGAATCTGTAGATGTCAACTCCAAGCTCGTGCACCATCTCAGCGTCTCTCTTGTAATGGTGATACGAGTCCGCTGCCACGTCTCCATTTGATCCATCCTTCACAAAGTTTGGGTTCGTGTGTATCAGGTGATCCCATATGCTTTCCGATTTTCCTGAAATTTTTCAAAAAGAAATTGACGTCAATCACTAAACTAAATAAGAATTATTTTTAAGTATTTCGCAAATTACAAGCTAATCTAAATGTCATAAAACATTAAATACCTTTTGCTTTACAACTGGGTAACGCAAATTATAAGTCCCACAGTTTTATTTGTAGGTGGTAATTAACATATTTTACTCGGCTTATCATCATTGACCTCGGCACAAACACATTTTAGAAAACCAGCCAATTAGGAATGATTTGCAGTTGCATTGTCTTTGGCTAAATGGTTACCATATTAAAACAAAGGAAGTACGTAAGTCCATTAAAATGGAAGTAAATTTTTATAGTAAAGATTGAAAATGCTTACCATCTTCATTCCACGCTCCTTCTATTTGAAAAGCAGCAGTCGATACTCCGAATAAAAAGTTTTTGGGGAACGTATAATTCGATTTCAATCCGCCGGAGAAATTCAAAATTTCTGCGTATCTGAAAACAAACAAAAAAATCGTTAAACATGAGATTACTAATTATTATTAATTATATTCTTAGTTGATGTTAGTCAAAAATATTCTGCCTCTTGAAGCGTGCTAGTTGAAACTGAAATATGTTTTACCGAATACGTAATTGGTAATGAAAATTAATATTTCCTAACGTATCGCCAATTAAGCCTAATTATATTTTGATGATATCGGATGTAGACAGCTAAAGCTAGTGTATTGACGCATGTTCTGTCAAGTAGGAAGCGGAAACCAGAGTGAGACAGCTTCAAGTTAATCATTGAACGGTTCCGCGCGCTGCGAGGATAGTCACGTGCTCACGAATCAAATATCAAAGCATTTTCTTCGAATTTCCGTCAGTAGCAAACACAGCGTCACAGGAGAAATTATACAATTACTTTCTCAAGTTCAGTTAGAGGTTGGTTAGGAAAGTGTTTTGGTTTTGGTTTAGGAAGTTTAAGTTAAAATAAATGAGAGTCGGTCTATTGAAATATTAGATCACCCTATCTCACCTAAACAGTAAAATATTATTCCATTTTGGAAAATAAGCAAGACTTGACTTCGGGCGACTGAATTTTTGCTTTACTTCAAATGCCAGGAAGACTTGAGTAACATGAGAAACATCTTCTGAGTTATAATTATCCTTATACGGAAAAGGTAATATAATAATTGTAAACATTGTAAGAGAACATTTAATGTATGTAGAAGCAATATAAGAAGAAGAACAAAAACACGTATTTGTTACATTGTAAATAGTAAATTCAAGATCCGTCATTAGCAGTTCGCTGCGCGCATCGTGATGTCTGCTTATCAAAGTAAAACACAGGTTAGGCGCCGATATTAAAATCAAATTAACCATGACCTAGTCAACAATAATTTTCATAATAACAGGTACTAAGAAAACATATTATTGTGTACGTATCTGTCTGATGGAAACATAATAAAATCTTAAGAAAATATTTAACTTTTTCAATCAAATACAAGATAAAACTGATGTTCTAAATTAATTAAATATTTATTCTAAGTGTCAATTCAGTTCATTCTCGCAAAGTCACATTAGACTTCTAAGAACGGTCTATAATTAAATCTCAATTGGTAACCTGTTATTTATCATAAATTAAATTGAATCTATTATTAGAACAAAATTAAGTATAATAAAAAAATGTGCATTGACATTAGGTACAGATTTAACCTCATATGACTTTCGATACGTTTTTTTTTTACTTTTAATTTAATTCTGAACAGCTCTAAACTTGTTTAATTAATACCTACCAACTTCATCGAATTTGGGGAAAAAGTTGATTCAGACAGTTTTTGTGCCAACGAACACGTGTCTTTTATAACAATAGCATATCAACGTCAAAATATTAAATGTATTTGTCTGTGTATTATCTCATAAAATCTTATCAAAATAAAAATCCATTGTTTTAATAATTTCTCATAGACAGTTTTTTTTTTTTTTTTTTGGTAGAGATCTTTGCAGTTAGCCTGAGCGCAGGCTTTGACTGCTTCACCGGACTTTTGGCGAGGACCTTAAGGCCTCCAGCCAGAGCAATAGGAAAAACTAACTACGTTAGCAACGTCTACTAAGGGCACCCCCTGCGGGGTTCGGACCTCGACTTAGTGCGTTGCTAACAATCTTAATAAAGCAAAACAGCAAGGGATGGCTGGATCAAAATTTTTATTATTTAAGGACAAATTTTTATTGCTAGTTTGGCCGGCTCGGGCCAGCTTGATCTAGGGACGGGAGGATAACATTTACGTTATTATTATTTATAATACGCGACGGGCCTCGCCGGCGAGGACGTAATATACGGCGGTTGTGTTTTGTATTGCTACTGCTAGCTAAATCGAATGCTTCTTGGAGAAGCGTTGTTTTATCATCGGGGTAGGAGAGAGTATGTCTGGGGCGTTTAATCTTAGATATTACGGAAGGTACGTATCGCGCGGCCGCTACGATTAGCGGGTTACGGTGGGTTTCGGAGGAGTCGAAAAATCGAATCGCGGCGCGTTTCATGAACTGCTTGATTGTTGGCAGCTTTAAGTCACAGTGCAACTGCAAGTTACGGACGTAACCTGGAGCGCCTGTGGCTCTACGCATGAAACGGTTTTGGAGAGTTTGCATTCGTTTGAGTCGATAATCGGGTACGTGAGAGAATACGACGCTGCCGTAAGTCATGATAGGTCTCACGCACGCAGTGTAAATTCTCTTCTTACAAGTAAGAGAGAGTTTACTGCGCTTGTTCAACATACACTCATAGACAGTTCAGACTACGCTTTCATATACTTAAAGCATTATACTCGTATCACAGACTTAGGTTTAGTAGTCTGTGATTCGTATCAAATAGAACAAGGAAATCGTTAGGCAATATAAATATAATTATTGTATGAACTATTGGCCTACAATATAAATAGGTAAGGCCGAGACATCCCATCTTCATCTAACCAAATAATAATAAGATTTCTTTCCTTCTAGCTTCAATAAAGTTCCACCAGACTTAAACAAAAAAAGGCTTAAAAAATTAGTGTAAAAAGTACGCCTTCACCTTCAAGTTGTTTTACACAGATATGCACTCCTAATAACTATAAATGTTAATAATAAACTATCGACCTCGTTGTCTGTAGTGAAAGGTAAGAACAAGAAAGGATATTGAACTTTTGAGATTATTATTAAGGACTTTTAGTACATAGATACACGAATTAAACAACGTGTAACAGAATAAACGCAATTCCTGAAAGTATTTTGTGCAGAATGGGCTTTTAAATCGATTTCTGGCATTCAAAGTAAGTGTTTTTTACGGAAATATCTTTTGAGCCGTCCGCGCCGCTCGCCCAAACGAGCGGATCCTACGTTTAGCAAGGATAACTAATTTGTATAAAATGATTATCAGATCATTAGTTTTGGTTTAAATTAATTTAATTACGGATGTAGTTCGGACGTATTATTTAATGCTGGGTAAATTTAGGTACGCTAAAAGGACACAATCCAATGATCTAATAATGTTATGCAAGTATTGCCAATGTTTACAAGGCAGAGCATTGAACTAAATAGACATTTCGCAATCAAGCGAGACCAACTTGACTGGCGTTTTAACTAATACAAAAGTTACTTTTACTAGTCGGACGTACGAGCCTTATAAGTCTGTGACCGTGTGCTCTACAGAAAAGCACGTAGCTATTATATTAGAATACCAATTAGTACCCTTTATTTTGTAAATAATGAGACAAATGTAACATTTGGATAAAATATTAAAATTACACCGAATATTATTTTCCTTATCTGCATCTCATTATACCCCAATTAAAAATTTACAAAAAGAAACTGTTTAAATGTTTTGCATACCGGTAATTTTTACCACACTTGTAAGTGTCTTCCTTTTGTACAAAAACTTGAAACAAAACAATATACCTATTAAGTTGCATACAGAGGCGTATTTTTAAAGATTTTTAAACTGCAATTCTTTTGCTTGGAGACCTGAATCATCGGTCACAGAAGATTGCTGCATTAAAACATGGCAGGTTTAACGACACTTCCTTTATTTTAAAGTCACGTTTAAGATAAATATGTAATCTTTGATGTGCGATTATAAACACAAGATACGAAGAAAGTGTGACCGTACATGTCAGGTTGTAGAAAATAAATGTGTTCATGGTTTAGGTACGTGCCCCGTACGAATACTTTTGTTTTCGACTATACACCATTTGAAACATTCAATGGGCAATCATTCGTAATAAACGTTTCTTATTCAGACTTCGTATCCATCTTCCATATAGCTACTCGTCATTGATAAAACTCATTATAGTAACCGCAAATAAGGTAGAAATTCAACAAATCAATAGACAATACCCAAACCGTGGCAAAGTGTTGAGAAGTGATCACAAATGTACATACAATTTGAAAATGAATTTCCGTTAAAAGTAAATAAACAAATGCATGTCATTAAGAACGCACGATTACTTTTGTCGCGCTGATTATATCACTTAAATTAATTGCTTTTCAATTAAAAAAGACTTTACTTTCCCTTTTGTTCAATGCCTTGCGATAAGTTAGTTGCGTAAGGCCATTAAACATACGGCCCTTTCTTGAATTATTAAAATGTTGGAACTATGTCATTGTCAATGTGAAGTTGATACCTGCGTATAGAATGTTTCCGCGAGGAAAACCTTCATGTCTGCCGTATCGAGATTTTGCGGAACACAAAATACATTTATAATTTCCCAGTAACAAGTTACCTACTGGTACAAATACCAGACAATCACTCAATATCCCTTAATGCTAGGTGATAAAAACCGCAAGGTTTCGAAAGGTAATTACAAATTATATAGCAAAGGCAGGATTTATGCAATAAACTTAATATTTGTATTTGGTTATATAATTGCCGTATAATGCTTATTGAGACCTATTTATGCGATATTATGTGATTAACGCGCAAACTCGTCGCAGTTAATTCAAGGTGACGTGATTAACTGAACCATTTACCCAAAGGTGTTTAGACCCGTACTTATTTATAAGGACATGAGGGTCTAAGCTTGTTCAGCATAGAGGTTAATAAATCTTTTCCAAACAATGCAGAGAAATATAATCGTAGACACGTCTTGCCCATCAGTCATAACCCTTAACATCTCATGGTCAATCCTATAGTAAAATTTGAGATTAATTTGAGTATTTTCAATTCTACATTGTATTTCCAAAAACAATGTATTATTACAAACAATAACTACTTGTTGCTTGAAGCTTGTTATAACAAAAGAAACAAGCAAAAATTTAAATTTCATGTATATTTGTAACCAAAATAAAACTAGTTTTGTAACATTGGTTTGTTTTGCCAAACGTAGTCGCGACTTGCACCTATTTATGAATTGATAAATTAGGATTTAGAAATGGAAATTCGTCCGACCGGTTTACAGAAACCAGAATCTTGTTAGCAAGTGGTTTGGCGACATTCAATTATTTTATTTAGTTATTTATATGATTGTTATTATCTTGTATCTCTTATTTTTCACGTGTTTTCCTTAGCATATAGGGATAACTTTAAAAAGCTCACGTGGTGATACCGCAGATCCAATACACAAGGCCCTTATTATCATGGGATGGAGCATTTACTAGAGTAGGCTATCTACCCCTACTTATAGAAAAAAACATGAGCTGCCCAAAGTACGTCGAAGATGTTGTAGCTATATTATGGTTAAAATTAATTAAGTCTATTGCGATGAATATATTTTGTGGAATGGTTAATTAATTTTACCGGAAAACGATGACTCCTGCCCTTCTACATATGTTAATTTTAATAATAATAATATTATTAATTTATAATATAATGCCAAAATCAGAAGTTATTGGTGACTTTGTGAGGTTTAGTGTTGAGGTTACAAACCTATTTGTTTTGCTTGTAAATTATTTAATATTCTTTTTAGTCGTTTTCACTCTTGTCTACTGTTGCTAACTTGAATGCGTTGCTATGTGATTATACTAGTAACACCTGTAGCTATTAAACTAACTGCTAGGTTCGTGAAGGTTTCATTAGTCAATGATTGACATTAATCGACCTATAACTTAAGAATCGTCATCCAGTACATATTTTATAAGATATTTTTTATTTCCTTGTGTTTGGTTGTTTATATCTTCATAACTGTGACTGTTAATCATTTAATGTTACCATGCTTGATTATGGACGCCATCTTCGATACGAAATAAATAATGCACAGGTAAACTGACAAGGACAACAGAGGACTATAAAAATATATTTATTTCAATCCATTTCCTCTAGTATGTATTCATAAACATATCCTTCAAATTCTATGACGCAAATATTTCATATTCAAGACCATTTTCTAAGTTCAAGACTAATATATCCAAAATATGCTTTTTAGAAGTCATAATTTTGTGCGCGGAATTATTGTCTAGCAGGAGCATGATAAGTCAGATATCGCAATTATATAATACGAGTATATTTTAGTACTCTTCAAAAGAAAAGTGCCGTCCTTATCAATTGTTTCAGATTTAGTTCATTTATGGAGAGAATCATTTCTGGCGAAACATATCGGCGAACTGTAAGTGTACATTGCTACACCTCTGCCTACACCTGTTATATTTTATGTTATAATTTCTTGAAAAATAACAACGTTCGATGATATTATGTGAATGAATCTCATCCTTAATCCTCATACTTTAAGTCATTAATCTTCTTGCAAACAATATATTTCTTGGCTTATCTTATGCAATAAACTGCATCTTGAAATTGCGGTATTATTCAATGCATGTTGCTTACGTAAAATGTCCTCTAAGGGTATGTATACTTATAACTGTCACTTATAGTTATAAGATATCACATGAGATCTGTTATTTTCCTCGACTATGCAACAAAAATTTTAATGTAAAAGAAAATACAAAACGTCCGTTAAAAAGAAATTTTTACTCGATAAAATGATTAATTTAATACTACAGGCTGGCTTCTACCTTGGTCAGCGCATAAGCATTGCCATACAACGTGGCAATGCTGCCAGCCTTTCGGGCACACTCCCAGTCGACAGCGATGTGGATGAATTTTTTGATGACTTATATTAGTTTATATTTTTTCTTATTTACTGTGTAGGCTTAGTTTTTTTTTATTATTGTAAATATCTTAACATTAATTGTAATATAGTATGTTTTATTAATTATTAAATAAATTTTCTTTTTGTCAACCAGAAGTTGTACATTAACTTTATTTTTACGTGTTTAATTTTCTTTCCGTTTTGTCCTTTATTAAGGACCTTTTATTAGTCATAAAAGTCCTGAGATCTAAATCCGACCAACCTAGTTACGGTAGATCACCTTATTAGTTATTTCCTTTAGGTCAATGGAACAGAGATTGACATCATAAAACAACTACCAATCTAAATATCTTGAGTTAGTAGAAGCTATTACGCGTATTAAAAACTAAATCATTTTTCCGCAATACCGCAATAAAGGTTCGGACGTGATCGAAAATAGATTCTAATGTGAAGTTATAATGAATATACGTTCATATTACATCAAAATTTTGATGAATGTGCTCTTTAATATAATGTCTGAATACTCGACAAATGGTATTTCGTTTTATTTCAGCAAGTGTGGTATGGCCTTGTTGAAACTTTTATTTAATATAGTTACATATACCCAGCTAATATCCGTTACCATCCTATGGAAATGTACTATTCCGAAATAGAATCGAATACTATCCTTTATCATGATTGACACCTTTTCAATATAATCGCCACTTTACCTGGACAACTATGGGCTACAAACAGTAAGATTATAGTCACGGTAATATTATCTATATATAATCTTGTTAAAGTGGAGGAATATTTATAAAAAATATAATTCTGACAAAAAATTCGCTTACATTCTAATCTTTGGCACGTATAAACACAGATTCAATGTCTTAATGTTTTCGACAGACGACAGATTTCTATAAAGTGTTACTTTCAGCTTCTTACATACATACACTTTCCCTTGTGGGGGTAAGCAGAGACCACTTGCTACGATCCTTACACACTTATATCTCGCTTCGTCCTCTTTCATTATTCCCTTCAGCTTGATTGCAACAAAAATAAGACAAACGTATAATACGTTAATTAATTACCTTAGTTTAATGAAACTTTATTATACCTTTGCCATTGTTTAAAAGATAAGTAATCCTTTAAGTGACTGGTAACTGTGATTAGGTGTAAATTATATAACTATTGTCTTAATATCAGAATACCCGATAAGATAGGACTTTATTCTTGACAGAAGTGTAACAAGAATGAAAACTACTGAAATATGATCATTGAAACTGTCAGTAAATTTTTTTCGAGTTACTCGTGATTCAAGTTAATTGGAAAACCAAATCTAACTCGTTCCTGACTGAAATCTTGACAGGCAGAAAACCAACGAAAAAGGGTTCATTTTTCCTTTTGAATAGCGGAACACTAAACAATAAACATTTCCATTGTTTAGTACTTAGAAGCGTAAAATAAACACTCAAAAGTGCATTTAAAATATAATTAATTTGCGTCACTAATAGATTTATTTTGTTTACTGTTGAAAATAATATCGTATATAGGCATAAACACGGCCTTCTGCCAGTAATTATATAAAAAATACATAATATTAGATTTCATTTTTTCTTTTCTTGATCGAAGCGGTGTTCTTTTTATAATCGCGACATTGCGATGCTCTCAAGATAATTTTTCATGTATCTATTGTTTAACTGTCAAAGATAAGATTATACGTTAATAATTTAGAGGAAAGTTGTTTATTACTATTGACATAATGATATTAGGGCCACCACAGACATGCTACCGTTAGCATCGGTGATTTGGTCGCTTAGCTTGGACGTAAAGGGTCGCCTAAACGCAATGCAGCATCAACGCATTTAGAAAATAGCCGATCGACGATACCATTATATCGATATAAGAATAAAAAATGCCCGACAAAATTTAAAAATAGTTTTCAAAATACTAATTAGAACTTCATAAATTATAGAGAACAAACAGGATTATGTCAGCTTTAAAAACCGCATTTCAGTCGGTCTATTTATTTAGGAGCTACGGTGCCACATACCAACACACAATTTTCACACAAAGCGACACGTCGAACATCACACACCTCTTATTACGTCGGGGCCCGGGGTTCAAATAGAGCGTGTGTGTGACGGCCCTAAGTCCACACTTGACTTCGCCCGCGAAAAACTTGGGATTTCCCTAGTGGATAAGATAAGGAATAATTTAACAGGATAGGCCAAGCATAACAGATTGTCTATTTCAATTCGAACTTTATGCGCCAATAAGCTAACCGTAAACTTATATCAAAGTAATAAAACTAAGTTGTACCATAAAATATTAATCATAATAACGATTGTTATTGCTGGTTATTAATAAATAATAAATTATTTCCAATATGAGTGGAATATTTTTATTATACGCAGTTTTTAGTATGTATTTTTCGTAAACAACCTGTAAGATTTTCAATTTATTTTTTTATTTTATTTCCTTCCTTTTATGTCCTACTACAGGGCATAGGCCTTCCTTTTTCTCCTTCCACGCGTAGGTATTAAATACTCACAAATAACGCTCTATTTAATCTTATTAGAGATGTAACTGAGAGCCTTCTTAGTGAAACCTTTTTAGTTTTACACCTCCATGTCAAGCTTAATTTATAGTCAATTCTCTTGAGGTGTAATAAAATAAATTACTATTAGGTATAACATATAATAATATAGAGAGGTAATTACTCCAATTACTGAGAGACAATAGACGATTAATAACTGTGAAATTACCTTACAATTTTTATTTGCTTTATTATTGTTTTTTGTATTATTAAGTTACGAAACAATTTATTAATTTTATAGTAAATGGCTAACATGCTTTTATTTTAAAGTAAACTACTATCGGAATATGTATTCATATTGTATGAAAACCGACTAGCCGTTTCAAAGATTAGGACGTTTGACCAGATAAACTATTTATTTAATTTCATTAGGCATAGATTGTAAAGATAGTTGAAATAGATCAAAGAAAAAAATAGTGGGATTTAACTCACCCTCCACACAATACAGCAAATAACACTGTATATTTGAAGAACTCCATTTTCTACTAAACCACTAAATTAATATAAGAATAAATTAAAATATCACTTAATAGGCACTGCGAGAAAAAATACAAAATATTTTAATACATCGCTTATTTAAAAATTAACATGACAATAAGTTAGCGTAATAAATAAGTTAGTTGTGGTAACGTGTAATGCGCGCCAAAAGTCAACGCGCACTGAATGCGCCGGCGCGTTTTGTAGCGCTACGAGACCAACCTCCACTCTACTGCAGGTGGCTGTGATAAGACATGCCTTGTGACGTCACGGCAGGACCTCGTAAAATAACAGAACCTGTCTGAACATAAAAGTCTGATCTTCGTTTGTTTTATTAACCCTACAATAAGAGAGGTTTTATAAGTTTATTGAGTCTGTCTGTGGCAACGTTGCTCGCAAAGGAATGGTCCGATTGAGATACAGTTTTCTATCAAAGGAACTGCATCTTGGGATACGAAGTTTGATAAAGCCAGTCGAAGCTCTTCACAGAATTGATGATAGTTTGTTAAAAGTTTTTTATTGTATTTGTTTTACTGTTGTTTTTCTGAAGCATCAAAGACTGTGACATTTGGCGGCCACTATAAGGTTAAAGTCATATTTTCAATGAACCCACTATTACAACTTCCTCTACTTACTAACTCATGTGGCGTCTAAAGGCGTCATCGGAAAACGCAAATTATTTAGCTGCAACTGATACAAGTGTGGGTTTAAGGATCCAAAGAGCTCTCTTTTCTAAATTAAACTATTTTTTTTTTCATTTACACATAAATACCATCACGCCTATCCTTGAAGGGTAAGGTAGAGGTGTACCAATGTACACCTACAGTTCGCCAGTATGTTTAGGTGCCATGTAATACCCCCTACTAACCTACTAATCTACCCCAGACGGCCTGCTACTGAGAATTTCGTAGAAAAACCCAATAACACCTCGGTCGACTTGGAATCGAACCCCAAACCTCTAGCGTAGCAGTCGCGCTTAGAGCCACTAGGCCAACGAGGCAGTTATTTTTTAAGATTATGAATATAAAAAGACCTACCTACACTACATTTGTTCTAGATTCTTAAAATAAAGTAGTTTTTAGAGTCATGTCAATGAGGTTATCGCTTCTTTTTTCTATCAGCAATCTAGAAGTCAAAAGACAGTAAAAATGCCGTAGGACAATCTCTATCAAAAAAACTGATATCTGAGTAAAAAAAATATAAATAGAATATAAGTAGCTATTTCTTTCTTTTTTGTAAGAAAAGTACTTATTATACTTTTCCTCACCTTAACAATATGAGACAGACTCACATTTTAACACCATTGATTGATTAATATTTATCATACGTCTCTAAGTAAATAGTACTTAGTAATAAAACTTTAAAATGTAGATAACTATTTAGATGTTCATTATTAATTACATGCCAAAAATTTAGGCCATTATATAAATAACTGAAAAAGGGATTCCTTAGTATCCTTATTTAAATCAATGATAGAAAATCCCTACAGTTCCGAGTGTGGCAGGTAACCCTATAAATTATTAATGTGCACGCATGAACGTCATCACGTCATGGTAGTCAAAAAATAAAAAAGCCAATCGGGTTCTCCGAATGAAATTATTTTATAAGTATCTTTCCAAAACAATGCATTTTCCTATGAATTGTGACAAATAACGGGGGAAATACCTGCACAGGTAAATACCTAATATAATAACATAGTCATTACTAAATCCCGTTTAAATCAGACTTTCCTTATTTTACACATTTATACTGAGTAATCTGTTGCAACAGTAACGTTGTCAAATCGCGTTGCTTTCGATTTCCTCAAACTATTTTATGCAGTTAGCTCACTCTAGTTAAAAGACAGATTTACTCTTTCAAACGATTTTTTTTAATTACCCTTTTAAGTATCCCACTGCTGGGCAAAGGTCTAAAAGGTTTTATTTATATTTAATTATTTAAAAATCAGCCGGAGAAAAATATCCTTTAGACTAAATAACGCCACATACACTCGAGCCAGAAAAAAAGACGTTTCATTACTTTAGCTAGTGAGATACCTATTTTTTTTTTATAAATCGCGACCATTGAGTAAAAATATCCTGTCCTGTTAGTCCAGCGGCTGTTGACTCTAACTTCCAAACCGGAGGTCGTGTTTTCAATTCCCACACAGGACAAATATTTGTCCGATGAGCATTTGTTTGGTCTGTCTTTATTATCTATAATAAATATGTATTTAGAAATGTATGAGTATGTTATCAGTTGTATGCCATTTTCTGTCTTGTTTGGGATCAGATGGCTGTGTGACTTGTCCCAAAAAATAAGATTATGTGACACAAAAAAGCTTAAAGTTCTTTGTTTAAATCAAATGCTCTATTAAATAAGATGATGCAAGATGTCAGTTGATGTGCTCAAGTATCATGCGATGCAATTAGGCACAGACTACCTTTCTGGGAATTAATTTAAGGCAAATTACGTGGGAATTCCTGTGTACCATGCGCAGATATGCACTTAAGACGACTTTTAAAGCCAACAAACGACAAATGTAGAGCTCAGCTCCTTGGTAATTTTCTTTCCCTTGTCAGTCGGCCGTGACTTGGAAAATATCTAGTTTTACTCTATCTATAATCGTCTGCTGAGTTATCATAAAACATCCCTAGTTTTCTTTTTCTGTAATTAGTACCTATATAAGTATGTATTCCAGCGCAGACATTAGTCCAAAATGTACTCTTCTCCCTTCCCTTGCAATTGAAAGAAATTTAATGAATAGGAAATTTGACGAATTTGGACCCATTACTTCTAGTCACTGCCGAGATTTTAAGTTGCCATAAGATTTTTATTTCGTGTTTGAACTCGTGACCTTGCAAAGAAGTCAAAATATTGTTGAACTTTGTATTCATATTAAATTTAGGTATTTTGTATTGCTTTTATATTTTGCACTCTTTAAAACCAGTCATAATCTGTAAAATATGTATCTTTTGAAAACAACTTTATAAGAACATATAATACTTAATTAAAACAATGCTGCCTACCGGCTTGTTCGCTAAATAACTTTGTAAATACCGTCGTCGTGACTGGTCGACCTTAACGATACATATACTGGATTAGGTTTTTTTAGCCTTAATATTTATTATATTTATAATAATTATTTCCTTTGGCGTCAATAACATCCTTCCTATCTTGACCTACGTAGCTTGTACCTGATCTTTGACAACAATCAAAGGAACTACTAGCTGAAGGTTTTCTGATAAGCTTATTCTTTTTAATTATGAACGAACCGCTTTTAGGACTTTTCAACACTTTGCCTTATTGGTAAAGGCTATATAATTAAGAAAGCTCATGGGGGGTTCATCTCATTTAAAGTCAGGAACATCTTTAAATACAGAGGACAAATAATGACCTAAATCATGTAACTAAGTAGCTACAACATATTCATAAAGTTTTTATTACTTAAACTTATTGGTAAATTAATTTTCCCCTGAGCTCTACCTGTAGGCAATAGGTACTCAGTGTCTACGAACCCATTAAATAGAGGATCACGACACCAAGGGATCTTCAAACTATTTTTTTATTTTATTTAAAACCTTAATAAACTCAGAAAAGAAAATCAAAAATTATAAAGTAGCAATAACGTTCAGCAAAATATCATTTAGCTCTACATATAATATTACAAACACCTTGTATTCTATTTTTACAGAGTTAGCTACATCCGGATTTTATTTATTGTAACCACGATTAAAACACAAACAAAGTTTACATACATTAACATAATATCAGAAGCAATTAAAAGTTAAACACGTCACGTTTAATCCGGATCAATTGACTTTGCTCAAACTCCAGATATTGTACCTGCCTAGTTACTAACGGACAATTTCAATAACATATCTGTTGATAGTTTTCTGTACTTAGATAGAATTTTGACTTAAGTGACATACAAATAACATCAAATACTAAACTCTTGTTGGTAAAACGATCTTTGAATATACACGATATTGAAAATTAGTAGGCAGACTCATGAAACTAGCTAGCTGTAAGTAAATAAGTAATTGTAATCCCTACTAAACGTAAGGTAGATTTAGGTAGGTTACCTTTAAGATATTAACATAAATATTTATTTGCCTATTAGAATACATTTCATTTATTTTATCTGTATTAAACACATAAGGATTCCTTGCGCTCAAGTATTGTCAGATCTTAAAAACATACAGGTAATCAAACAGGATATTGCATGTCAATGAACAATAATACACACAATCAATCATTTTCCATTTGCAACAAAGTTGCGCTGATTGAAATGCTTTGCACTGTATTACACCTATGTGTCATAGCATAGCTAGGCATTTAATAATTACAGTGTTTATATAATGCGATTTATAGCTAACTTTATGTTAGATGTACTACTACATATTATTATGTCTTTGTTAAGCTAAATGGCCATTTGGCCTAGTGGTAGAATGAGGTGAATTGTGTACAAGGATGGATGGTTCGGTACTTAACCACGACCAAGTTCAGTTATTCTTTAAATGGTTTCTTTTAAACAGTTTCTTTAAAAACTTGCTTTATTTCAGTGCCATCTAACTTTATTAATAAAGAATAGAAGAATAATCACGATCCCATCAACGAAAAAAACGACATCATAATCGATCCTTTCGTTATGAAGCTACTATGGCACAGAAAGAAAAACCCTCGCGTTAAAGTTATATCACTCCACTTTTTGTGACAGGGGGTACAAATAAATAAATACCTATAATGTAGGAAGGTCGTCCGGGAGCAAGATGGATCGACGGAAAATTAAATTCTCCGGTCGAGTCTGGATGAGGCTGGCACAGGACTGTAGAAAATGGCACGAAAAAGGGGAGGCCTATGCCCAGCTGTGGGAGGACAAGGGCTGTGGATAATGATGATGATGATGACCTATAATGATAGGCACTATTTTTATTGTTCAGGGGGTGGATCTACCACTTATCTGTCCGACAGCTGGCTAGATCCACCACGGGTACGCGTCCCCGGACTGCCCTAGCTGTTACTGTCACATTCATTGTACCTCCGTGATGGTAGCATCCTATAACCCGTCCTACTTTCTCATACTTTCCCAATCCTTATCCCGCAGGAACGCAAAGGATAATCATAAAAACAATAATTATCCAAAATGGCGGCGATGTGGTTCGCCACCCATCACGTCTCGTTCCTCGCGGGGGCGAAAAGTGGGCCACGGAGAGCCGTTTCGCTGCGTTGAATGCAAGAGGAGGAATGGATAGGTGGATGAAGTGTGTCAGATGACGGATGTAGAGAAAAAAATAAATAAAGAGAGAGATGGTTTGGCTATCTTGAGAGAATGAATGAACACGATTGAAAAAAAAAAAAGTGTATAAGGCGAGTGTGATTGAGAGAAGGCCAGGTCAAGAGTACCATAAACCGAACAGCATGTATGACGGGAATAATGAAAGTGGACAAAACGAAATAAGTGTGCAAGGATCGTAGCAAGTGGAAAGAAGTGGTCTCTGCCTACCCCTACAAGGGAAAGAGGCGTAATTATATGTATGTATGTATGTACTATTTTTATTAATATAGTATTAAATTAATACTAATCGTATTGCACACACGAAAAAAAATGAAAAATAAAATGTAGACAGAGATCATAGATAAAAACTGCAAAAAAAGATCGACTAACACTGGTAAACAAACTAAACGGCCAACACTACCACTTTCCAATCATTGGCACTTTTTGACAACTAACCGACTGACTGACGTTAGTGACAGTCGCTATTTCGAAATCTCATTCACGGTTGTCTGTACCGTTTTGTTCCTGAAGAAATGTATTGACTATTTTCAGTAACGTAAAATTATTACGATTTAATACGTATACGTTTGCAGGACAAGTTGTCATTCCTATTTAAAGATCTGATAACTTTGAAAAGAGTGATTTGTGTTTATTAAGCTGGTGTATTTGTGATGTGACGACGTTATTTTTATTGCACCGAAATAATGAATTTATTTCTGAGTTCCGTGTCATTTATTTTGTATTTGGTGGCAGTATGTCGAGCTTCGGGAACAGATATTGCGCTGGACGCAAAAGCAACTCTTCTACATCGAATAGACAGTTTAAATCTGTTAATATACACCTGTCTTTTAACGCTGACTGTGCTAACTATATGGGTATTTAAACATCGCCGTGTGAGCTGGCTTCACGAAACAGGACTAGCCGTTATATATGGTAAATATTGTATTCATAACGTAATTACTTTAAAATGACTGTTTGGTCATGTGATCATCTAACAATTGATGTTCAAGACCTTGACGGAAATTTTCTACCTATAAACGCATTATGTAGCCGCTACTAAATTACTGTATGAGTGTCTGTATTTGTTATCTGTAAACAGAATCCATCAAGATAACCTGTTGACCCTGGTATTACTATAATTCAATTAATTTGTCTAATGAGATACATCAGGCATATTAATTTACCTGTATTATCTAAACAAGCTAAATTCTAAAATTATATTATCAAAAATTAACACAAAAATCAAAACTGTTACTCAGAAAAACCTTGTTTTGAAAACAAAATATTTGAAATCATAACAATATAACATTTCAAGCAAGTAGTGTGAAGTTTACTCGTTTGCAGTTTCTAGTGTTGTTTACATAACATTTTAATTGTGCATTCATCCATTGAAAAGTCAGTAATGTAGATGTATTACTGCGGCTATTTCCCTCAAAAATTGTAATCAGTTATGCTTCCTATTTGACATAAGCAAGAACATGCAACCTCCATGTGTATCCTAACTTACAACTACAAGAAACTCTTTTCTTTTGTTATCAGGTTTAATAGTAGGGGCAATAATTCGGTATGCGGGCAGTACAAACCAAGTCACGTACATCAATGTGCACCCGGCACCGGAGACTAAGTACAACCTGTCTGTCCCACCGGACATGTTACGGCTGCACTTCCCTGACAAGATACAGGTGTCGTCTGGAGGTAAGCCATTTTTTTATATAGAGTTGCTAGTAATATAAGGGAGAATGATTGCTACCTTCTAACTGCTATACAAATATGATACATTTAAAATAACTTGCTAATAATAAGATGTATTCAATAAAAATCATTTAAAACCTTGAATTACTCTAAATAGACTTCTGTCTGCCAATAACATTACTAAGCTACCCACATATTAAAATATCTTATATATATTTTTTTATGTAGAATAGAAGATTGTAGCCTAGACCTGCATTGTAAGGATTAAAGGCTCAAGAAGACTAATAGTAGGCTTGATAACTTCTGTGTAGATGTAAAATTTGCCATATTATGTAGTCCTCTTTTATTGGATTAGAGCTAGCTTTCCATGTGTACAGTTTTATATAAACCTACTGTTGAGTAGACATTTTATTAAATATATGCTCTTCTCAATTTTAATTCGAAAGTCATACAACAACTTAATTAGATTTAATTAATTAGATACTTAAGCAATGAACACTTAAGTATATGTATTATGTACCTCTATGTCTTAATTCTGACAGTCATTCAGTATCTAAAGTATGCAATATAAAGCTGCTATTATCCTTTAAAAACAATTAATTCATATAAATTATTTATGTCTGCTTATCTTACAAGAAATATGAAGAACACAGTCTGCTTCATTGAGTGTTTTTTATTTAATTTTTTATCAGTATAAACAAGTTATTGGACCAACAATATGGCCTTGTTTGTTTTTGTTCCTACTGAATTATATTAATAACTTAACCGTCAATACTATATTTAAACTATTTGAATTGGTTATCTTCTTGAACTATTGCTGTTTAGGGCACAGGTTTTATTTCAATATGTTTTACCTATAATAAATGTATAATGATTTGATTGTTTCAATTAACCTATTTATTAATTTTAAATACACAAACTTGTCTTGTAAATCTAGATATAAAAATAGATTTACTAATACTTGAATAGAAAGACTACATGGCTTCCTGATAGATAGTCAAGTCAAAAAGTACACCATACAAGATCCCTACAAATTCTCTGTCATTCTGATATCCATTCATGGTGAAAGTACTACCGAATTTGACAAAAATTGGCATGGGGCTAGCTGAAACTCCAAGTAAAGAGATAGGCAATTGACCTTTGACCGCGATATCCTACATCCAAGTGGGTATCGCTCCCGAAAGCTATTAAAATAACAGGTCCTTCACGATTGACATCTAGAATTAAGAATCTTTTTTCCTTGCAGATGCTCCAGTACCTAATAAGACTTACGCATATAGCTTTAGAGGTGAAATAGTAAATGTAGAACAAAATGAGATAGATCTGAAAGCTACATTCGATCCTGAGATATTTTTCAATATCATTTTACCACCTATTATATTTCATGCGGGATATTGTCTTAAAAGGGTAAGTTAGTCAAACAGTACAACAGCCTTTGGCCTATATTCTGATAGATTGTATAACTAAATATGTATTTAATTTGCAGAAATATTTCTTCCGCAATTTAGGCGCCATATTGACGTTTGCGATGGTCGGCACGGCGCTATCCGCCCTTGTAATAGGATCCCTTATGTATGGATGTGTGCAGCTAATGCCGGAATCTCTAGCCACAAGCTTCACATTCCTAGACACGTTATACTTTGGGGCTCTGATCTCACCGACTGACCCACTCACTGTACTCGCTATCTTCTCACAATTAAAGGTAAAATGCATGTTTATTTATAGCGAAAACAATGATCCAATTATAGCAGTCTGGTTTATACAGCCTAGTTGTCATCTATTTCTAGTTTCAAGTTTCAATGCAATGTGATATGTTAAAGTATGTTGTAATAGTGTAATGTGGAAATATTTTGATCTAACAACAGTTATTAGGTAACGTTACAATGCGTGCACATTGATTTTAATGTTAACAATGCACAAACAATTTTTCATGGTAGTTGTTGTATTTCCTCAAATGAATTTTCATCAATTATTTCCTTAACCGTATACTGATTAGATACGACAAAAGAAAATAGTGTTTTGATAAATACGACAGGAATTCTTTTTAATACTTTACCGGATTAATGACTGTTGTATGTCTAACTATTTACGATAATTATCTACCTAGATAAAGGGAATTGTTTACCTAAATGGCTACACACTCAAATACACGTGAATCTATGTTATCAGTTGCGACTCTTATTCATATTCACGTGATAAACAATAAACTTTAACACTATCAATTACCTATATTATTTATCTTTTTATAAAGGTTATAATTTTCCTATTGGATATATTGTGAAACATAAATTTCGGCACCAATCACCAAAACTGCTTACTTCAGTTATTTATTTCAATGTGCGCTCATCATGTTTATGAAAAATTTGGCATATTTCCATTTTTTTATTTACTCTTTCGGGGATAGTTTGGTACACGAAAGCATTTAAACTATAGTGGATCAACCACATTCTTGTTCGTGCAGGGAAATGAATGGAAATTTTTCGTGTTGACTAATACCACTCTGCTATCCGAGCCAATCTGTGTTGTTGAAAAATAATCTTATAATGTCTGGATCACTTAATAATTTCATACTGTAAATAGGTTTTCACTAACACTCATACATGTAAATTATAATTGGAAGGTATTTCTTATCTGACTACCACCATTAAGCAACACCAAAACCTAACTAGATATGTATCGTTCAAGGTAAAAAATATACCATTTGACTGGTTATTCCAAAATGTACTTGACTCCCATACCTAATTAAAATTATCAGATCTGCTGATTCACGTATGTACTCAGCCATGTGTCGTATTGTCACGCGATCAGAATATGTCAATATTGTTACAGGTGGATGTGAATTTGTACGCAATGATATTCGGCGAAAGTGTCCTCAATGATGCGGTGGCTTTAGTACTTAGCGGGTAACTATGTTAAACATTAAAATTATCACATAAATTGAATGCTATACACATTGCCAATAGTATGAGTAGAAGTTTTCACCAAAGTCCGACAAATAAAAACACCTTTCATAATAATAGGTCATTGACCTTGAAATGCGAAAGTAACCTACAGGCTGGTTTTAATATTTATTAGTAAAATAATCTGAATTTTCATTACTCAGATTACATTTAAAGTTTAACGTCAATCTGACTAAAACAGCCTTATTTGTTCAAATTATTAGCATACTTATCAAACGACCGCCAAATTATGTAGCAGATGTTTTGCTTAAGACGGGACGGCAATGGTAATCACTATTCAGTGTTACATCAGAAGCTATTAATTTACCATACTGTGTCATAACTATTCTAGCCTTTTTAAGTTATCTATGAATAGGAAAAACATTTTCCTTGTCTAATAAAGTATGTTTATAAATACATGCTTATTAAATTCTTGAGTCAACCTACTATTATTAGCTTAATTATGTTTAATATCCTTTTGTTTTAATTCCAGAGCTATACAAAACTATGAACTGAGGTACTCGAATGATGGTGGATTTGAAATCACTGCATTCTTGGGAGCCATCGGAGATTTTATTGGCATCTTCAGTCTGTCGCTGCTCGTCGGTGCTTTGATAGGCTGCTTGACGGCTTTGATATCCTTTTTATGAACTTACAATTATTTATTCATATTTGTAGGTTGAATTAACCGTATATGTTAAGTCTCTAAACATTCTGAAAAACTATTTTTAAGAGACGCGAGACAGTTCAGTTTTTAATTAGAAATTGAAAATGGAAGTCAGATATGCAGTTGTTCCGTTTGAAATTTACTTAAACGAAATTTGAAAGCTAGTTTAGCTGAATTTATGAAGCCAGAAAACCGAATCGAACACAGCGTAAAAAAAACCCAAGGAAAATAACGTTAACTTCTATAAATTGGACAAACCCCAAAAATGGACACCAATACTAAAATTATATTGAAACTAAAGTGACTTCCTGGTTTTTTCTCCATAAGGCATAAAACCTACATGTTACGATCATTACGTTACTCGTGACCATACCTAACCCATCTTCAAGTGACGTCACAGACATGTAAAGCAATTACCATGTCATTCAAGTCGTAAATATCTATTAAGGTAAAGGTCGCGTCTCTAATTGTCGTGGTTATTGGACAGCATACTAACCTGTTACGTTCTAAATACTTACATTCCTGCCTACTTACCTACATATTATACCTTGTTTAGGTATACTACGTTTGTCATTTACAGGTTAAATAGTGTACTTAACGATCCACGTGGTAGATTATGATGATTATTATTGTCTTGCTAAATACTAATGATAATAGACTTTATTACGCACATTCTAGTTAAATATGTTAAGTGTTGTAATAAATCACATGAAAATATATTAATAAATATTTTACATGCCGCAATTCAATTTCATGACTTTTTTTTTTCTTGTTTTTATCAGTAATCTGGGATAATTTAAACAAAAATAAACTCTTTATCTATGTGTAAAAGTAAGCTTTACGAAAAATGTGTACATATTATGATTAAAAATACCTCTAAAAAGAAACTTTTGTTTAAGCGCCACGTTTTTTATTTATTTGGTGTAAAATGTATTCATATGTGCAATATGTATTTATATTCTAAATAATTCCTTAACCACTGTGCACATGACGAAGTTCACTCACGTGCGCGAGTGGCCCCTACTCGAGTCTGCGCTCTTCGTGCTCACGTCGTATGCCGCCTTCCTCATCGCTGAAGTCTGCGAGCTTACAGGTAACATTATATCAAATGTTCATCATTTATTATACTAGAACTAAACTCACTATGAAATGATCACCTTACATTCGAAATATTGCTTTTGTGCACTGAAGTGAAACTTTATCCTAGATCATTCCTGAAAAGAAAAAACCTCTCGTACTAATTTACTTTAGCACAATTTATTTTTTAAACAGCTTGTTCAAGTAACAAATTCCTAATATATTCGTACAAAGTAATGTATTTGAGTTGTGTAGGTCAAAAGCTATAAGTAAAAATATAAGACATGTAGGTAGGAATAGGTGAAAACCTAAATGATAAACTGTTATGTATTTACTTGGCATAGTAGGTACCTAAGCTACCATTGTTACACGAAGCATAATAGAAACAGGTAGTTACAATGTTACTCAGTCACTAACGTCTAAACAAATGTGAGTACGATTGGACACCCATTCATATGTAGGTCTAGTTCACTAGCTGTCAACAGCGGCTATGATTGCCGTATAATCCGGCCGCTGAGGGAATGCGTTCCTGACAGGTCGTGATCAACAGGAAGATATAACTTTAATGTGGTAATGTGTTTAGGAATTTACGACTGATAAACTACAGTCTCTTATTTGTTCTGTAAACCCATAATATTACTTAAGGCTATATCTTTAAGTGAAGTTACTATTCATAATATAAGAGGGTTAATTATTTCTTCCTACTAAATAAGATCAAATGACATGTGTCAGGAACGCATTCCTTCAGTGGCCGTATAGCAAAAACCTTTAATACAAAACGAGCAGTCTCGACGTGGATATCGATATTGATTACCTCTTAAACACTTACCCTAAAGCCATAAAGAGCTTTATTGTGATATAAATCAAACCTATTATTTGTTATTAGTAATTCGTAGAACTTAATCGCAGATAAATTACCTTATCGCCCTTTAAAACGTTCGATTAAGTCCTTAAATGTCAACGAATATCGCTAAATTTGCTATCTGATATTCTGCTTTGATACAAATCGATACAGCAGATTTTTTTTGTTAAAATGATTGAACTAACTAAAGGCTAATTTAAATTCACTTTTATTACAAAACAGGATTACGGATTTACAAAATATGAATTCAATACTATAATTATAACATGCCTTAATAAGGTACTATTATTATTTTCTATAGAAGGTGTAGGAAAATATTAGATATGCCATAATCGTATGGAGACATGATTTTCCAGGATAATCTTTATTTTATGTATGTAAATAAAACAGTAAGGAAAATTACCTTTTCTTTTATAAACTTAAACTATACAAAATAAATAGCAAAAACTCTTTAAATCTCATCGTGGCTGTTTTATCGCATCACTAAACAAGATTTACTGTTACAGACGTTTTAGATTTAGGACATCCTGTATATAGTCCATTGAACGGTAATAGCGATGTCATTAGATACACATTTCCTTCCTGTGGTTTCCTTTTCAAATGTTGCGGTCATCGCCTCTGTCAATACAGACCTACCGATTAAATGCATAGAAGGTATAACATTGCAATTTACAATAGTAATTACAAAAATAAACGATCAATAGTGTAATTCCAGATGTGATACTGTATTATTAGGCACCATCCTTGATTATTACTCGTCACTTAGAAATGACATGATTAAATCAATTATATATTTTTTATATTAAACGCAAATCTTCGTTAGGGCTATTTTTTTTACTTTTTGTGTGTCCTGTTCTTAACGAAACACACTGAAATATATATTTATATCTAAAGGATGATTTACATCAAACGAACTCATTCTATCCACACCCAATCCAATTCTTTTGAAATTATTAAGGTGTTTAAAATGAGCATTCCCTCGTTTGATATAAATCGGCTCTATACATATAAAATCCTATGTAAATACTTCATGTACATAAACCTTCTCTCCCTAGGTGTGGTGGCGGTACTATTCTGCGGCATATGTCAAGCGCACTACACGTACAACAACCTGTCCTCGGACTCCCGCAACCGCACGAAGCAACTGTTCGAGCTCCTCAACTTCTTAGCCGAGAACTTCATCTTTACATACATCGGCGTGTCGATGTTCACCTTCCCTAAGCACCACTTCGATCCCTGGTTCATTATTGCTGGATTTGTATCCTTTTTTCAATAGTCTTGAGTTTAAACTTGTTAATATTAGTTTCCGCTTCCATATTTTTTTAGGAAGGAAAGCGACTGTTTATCACGACTAATCACGAGGTGTTTTGATTTAATTTAGGTTTTCTGTTTTCGTAAAAGGTATTCGTTTTGCATTGGTATCATGTAAGAAAAAGGTGCTCTTGATATACTTCCATGCGGATAACGGAAATACTTTTGGCCTAAATTTTCTCTAATATTTTGTTATGTAGAAATGTAGATACATTTAAAATTAACCTGTTAATTATTTTCATTCGTAAAGATATTCATATATGTATAACGTTCACCTATAAAATATATAGGTACGTCTAAAAAAGTGATGAATCCTTGCCTAAATAAATCCTGTCAATTTGATAATGGTTACTAAAGTACCATTATGGTCGACAACAGACGTTCTATACGCGGGTGATCTATTATTATCCGTTTATTGTATCACTTGTAAGTGGGCCATAAAACTATTTGCCATCAGCTTAATATTGAGCTCGTACTATTGTTTACTGCATCTATGTGTCTAGAAAGTTATAGAAGAAAAAAGATATTTAAGAGACTGGTTTTCGAAGTATATGACAAGATGGGATTTCAATTCTTAATACAATTCGCAGAAGTATGTATTGAAGGGTTCTTCTAACCATGCACAGAGTAATCATTTACATTCAGTATTTCTGAGCCATGAGTATTTTCACCAATAAGGAGCCAGTGGCTTGTCTCTCATTGGTGGAAATTGACATGTATACCTCATGCGAAATTAGCGCACTAAGCGGAAACCCTCATTAATAGCTGTACTTTTTTTTGTGTATACTGCGTAATATTCCTTAGCTATGCACAGGTAACATCTACCCTCGGTCGTGCCGTCAACATCTACCCGCTCTCGTTCCTTCTCAACCTTGGGCGCAACCCACCGATACCGATGAATTTCCAACACATGCTGTTCTTCTCAGGTAAACTACATTGATGTATTGTTTACCTTAATAACAACAATACCATTTACATATATACAAAGTAGGTAGGTATAATGTGTGTTTGATGGCCATTGTACCCTCATACTGTGGCATTGTTATTATAAATTCTTCTGTGGTGTTACAATAAAGAATATTATGTGAGTATACAATACATTCCTAAACGTCCATTTAAAATAAATCAATAGATAAAGAACGTGTGACGTCAAGTTAAAACACAACACAAAACTATGATACCTAACCTTACACTGTTGTTATGTCAATCGCTCTATCTAGCTTGGGTTAATATATGAAACAGTATAATTTGCCAACACAATTCAAAATAGACAACACATAATAATTAATACGACAAGCAATTTTTATCTTTTTGTTCTAATTTTTGTGAGTGCATAAACTAATATATGCTACCAACACAATCTTAATTCATTTATTTACACAAATTCTGTATGTACCGTCCTCAGGTTTACGAGGAGCGATGTCGTTCGCTCTAGCCATACGTAACACGGTATCGGAGGCGCGGCAAGCCATGTTGACGACTACATCTCTGATAGTCATCGCGACTGTAGTACTGCAAGGCGGTGCGGCTACGCATGCGCTCGCGTATCTGCGTATTCCTACTGGGTATGTATGGGTTCAATAACTTTAAAGAACCGATAGGGATTTTGTATAAATGTTTAAGACACGTAGTGGTATTAAGTATCGTAAACCTACTGTGTATGTATTATAGCCAATAGTCAAATTGTATCGATCTGTAGGACTATGTTAAGTAGGCAGTGATTACCAATCCCAAAAATAAGTGTTTTTTGCAGGCAGTCTAATGAAATCGTTTTGAAGAATTTTTACATACACTACCATCGGTAACTACCAGTGCTCACTAACTTACTAGAGCAGCATTGTCTGAAAATTAAACATTCATTAATTGACACTGACAGATCTGAATGCAGTTATGTGAACAGAGAAACCACAATCATGTCTTTTACTTTTTCAGAATGTCTGATCAGAAAATAATAAATTGCCTTGTATTTACAGGGAGGGAGGAAACGACGAAAGCGACGCGCTTCCCTACCGGGATGTCAGAAGTGTACGTTATTTATACATTTGTATATACTACTGTAAAGTTCACTTTGGGTTGCATAAAGATTACCAATTGGAACACCTAGTAACGTAGTGCTCAAACACTTTTTTCTACTAGAAGTAGATACAATCATTCACTTTCTCACGATTGATCAGTTATGCTTTCGTTCACATTCATTTGTGTTTGTTATTCAAAATTGAACTTTATACTCTTAAATATTATGCAGCAAGCAAAGGGAATCAACAGTATTTTTTTAATTATTTGTAGTTAAAATGAGTACATATGACTAAGTTTATATCTATTTCTTATTAACTTTAATTGTTGCCTTCCTTCGTATTTCTTCTTTATTTTCACCGCTGCTTTCAGTGTGCCTTATTTTTCACTGTTTCTAACAAACTTTTACGTGTTTTTTTCCTGTTCTTTACCTTATAACTGTAACTGAACACTTCATTATTAAATAGCGTAAGTACGCATTTATTCCATAAAAAAACAGTCAAGTAAACTACTAAAATGACCATAGTATTGTCCAGATTTTTTAAATAATTACTTAATGTTTCCATTATTTTTATACAAAATATTACTATATATACTTCAGAATTTAGTTCATAAAATATGTAAAGAAAATTGGCATACCAAAATGGCACCACCAAAATTTAAAATGGATCTTTAGTTTACATATACCAATGGTATTGGTATCACATAAGATATACAAAAATGTAATATTTTGTATAAAAGTGGTCATATACATACCAAAACGTCATTAAACCTGCACTGTAGGCAGTCGTGGGCGCGCACGTAATATCGGTTTGTACATAAGGCACGTTAGAAGCGTGTGGTACGCAGCATGTGATTAATAAGACATTATTGTGGCAGCTCTACCAGGCCACGGACGTTGCTGGACCGGTACGTATACATAGCGCTACGTTTGCACATTACTGGAGCTTTGGATGTTCACACATCGCGCTTTCTATCGCTGCCTGGTTTCTTCATCTTAAGTCGCGACCTGCCTGAAGCAAAATACCTATACACTACATATTTCACTTCTTGATATTTAATCCGACTTGTACTTGTTCTATGGCATGTTTTGCGACCCCCAGATAGAGAAACTATGGTTCAAAGATAAATCTTCTTTAAAGCCACGCTTGCTAACAGAAACTGTTCTATTACTTCTTAACTACCTAATTATTCAGTTAGCACGACATTTATTTGAAGAAGGTATATTCTTGATGGTCTCACAATCATTCGATAAATGTTACATGATATATTATTGTTTATTTATGTGTCTATAGGTATACAATGGGAGGTTGCAATGTGAAATTACAAACTGAATTTTGAAGCCAATTTCATTTGATCAATTATTGCCATTTTTTATCGTCATTTTTGTAATTTCACAGTGTAACATCCCTATCGTCATGAGTTTTCCCTTCAGCAAAGGCTCTCTTGTTCTGGCCTTGCGTTTCATTAACAAGTTACTGTTTTGTTGTTCAGCCCGCTGACATAGGTTTCGGCCTCCGTAACATGGACTCATCGCAACCGGCCAGTTGCGACAGGGCAACAGTAAGACTAATCAATAAATGCACGCATTACAGATACTGCACGAGTCTTACTTATATTATGTACTAACCAATTGACGGGTTTAACCTCACTGTTTGTCTTGACACTCATTTACACTATTATATAAACTAATCAATAACACATTACACTTTATGCAACTATAATATATAGGGGGATTTAAAGTTATAACTCACAATAGAGTAAAATGTGATACGTTTTACAATATCTTTCAAATAACTTTCTTCACTTATTTCTAGAGCATAAATATGGCACTAATGTGGAAAGTAAATACAATGAGTATAAAAAAATAAATGTAGTCTTGTGTGCATGATAATTACTTTTACTTTATGGCTTTGTTTGGTTTTCTTTTAAAATCTAGAGAGGCCGCATGGTAGTTAAGTGGGCTAATGGAGCGAAGGAAGTGATTATGCCTTGGGGACTAAACGGTATCGAAGTATGTAAACTATTTTAACTATATTATTATTTAAGTATGTAGAATTAATAATGATTTACCACTCACATGCATGTAATACATAGCATCGTGCAATTAACATCCATGCATGTAACTGGTCAATGTAAATATTATTAATACCATGATTAAATACTAAACTTTTCTTGGATAAATGAGAAATTGTTTTTTTCTCTTACATAATGTTTGTTTAATCTTAACATAGCTAATTTACGAGAATATAATATTTCAATTGCGCGTTCATGCTTCATAGCCTGGTATCTCATTCATCCAAGATTTGACTGTGTTATGTGTAATTATAAGATTTTACACACGATTTTTTTGTTTGTATTCGGTGTCAAAACTAACGTAACAGCTATCTATTATATTTGTTTGAGTTTTGATTGTAAGAATTATTTCTTATTTTGTTTTTGAGTGAAATTTAGTTATTTATTTTATTTATGTAATGTATTATGGTTACTAAAATATTTTGTAAGTGTTTTTTTAAAGTAAGTATTATATTATCATTATTTATATAAAAAAATCCCAGCTATGATTAGCAACTCCCCCACATTTTTCATTGCTCTGAGCTGAATCCCAGCTAGTTAATTTAGATATTTTTAAGACTAAAATTTATACATTTGAATCATTTGAGATTGACCTAGACTAGTCAATTAAACTTTGACCTTTGACTAAATGCTATGCAAAAGGTTATTATATATCTTATAGAACTGCTATGAGTCTTGCAATGATAGTCAGTTAAGTGGTATTAAACTTGCTGGATACACAACTTTACATCTAGTATCTTATTAAAATTGTTTAAATTATAATTATATTTTGAATTTATTGTATTATTATTTATAAAAATCATAATAACGTCATTATATAATTACCATTTACTTAAGCAACGTAATCATTGTATCTTCCGTTCACTAGGACACGCCCCGTGACCGCGGCGACGGCGTCAGCGGCCAGAAGGCCCGGCTAGCGCGGCTGTGGGGCGCCGTCGACTCCAAGCTGTTGAAGCCGCTGCTGACTCACGCGCGCCCGCCCCTCACTGAGACGCTGCCGGCCTTCATGAGGCCCATAGCAAGAGTACTGACGACGACCCACCAGTATACGCAGGGGGTTAGTGAATTTGTACGTAAATTAAATTTTACTTGCCTAGCCTTAGACTAGATTTTTTTTATCTATTATTTAACGCTGGCAACACAATCTTTTAGTGGTGTTGCCAACGGTAAAAAATGGTTTCGAGATTGAAAACTATTTAAACTGTTAGATGTAGTTCATTTATGCTCAGCCGATTTATAATGCAATATATATATCGCAAGTAAATTAGGTGAAAATATGCGTATATTCAGGTGCATTAGATGTCTGATTTGATAAATACTTTCCGTCTTTACAGGATAACAATTTACGCAGAACCGACTCAGATTCGGATCTGTGCATTGACGACCAACACGCAGTTCCTACGAGTATTGACCCGCAGGTAATGTCACATACTGATTACCTCAATATCTGAGTGAACACTGAGTTTTGTGCGCGGCTCATACAATGTACCTACTTAGCTTAATATGTTTATTGGCATGTCAAGTTGTTTACTCGGAAAAGTATTGTGAAACAACACCAACAGAATGTTCCTTGTTTTATATTAATGTCTTCTGTAACTATAATATTTTTTACAAACGTTGTTATTGTTAATTATAATTTTACTATATTTTATTTGTTTTGTTCTTATTTATTCTATAAAATATTTACATTTATTTTATGTACATATACATATTTGTTTAATATTTCATATATTTAATTTTTTTTGGTTGCAGCTATCGATTAACGTTCGGAATGGATATGGGCATGTTTGAGCTTTGTAGCGTTAGTGATCCACGGCTGTGATATGAAATTTGCTCTAATAGCATAAAGAAATTTATAATTAATAGGAAATTCCTTTTTAATTATTGCACGCAGCAATTATGGCCAGGACTGGTGGACACGAGGATTTCGGTCGAAGGTATTACTGGAAGTAACATCTAAATGATATTTGTATGTGACAACATTTGATACACCAAATTTGAAAGGAAATGTGCCACAATTTTGTATAAATATTAGACGTATGGAAAACAACGTTTTAAATGTTTATTATGAGCTGACATAAAGAAGCTTCTTGTGTAATCCATGTAATAAACAAGGTCGTAAGCAGTATCCCACATAATGAATAGATAAAACGTTTGTTGCTGATGTTGTTATTGCCAGTGTGTGCTTAAGTCATAATGTTAATGCAAATTTCTTATCTGAACTAAAAATAAATTAATATTTTAATGTGATATGATACGAGAATGTAAGATCTGATCATAATGACAGTAATTACGAATCCATAGCTGCAATGCAAATAATTTTAAGGGTGTAGAATGTACGGGAGTCGTATACAAAGCACTCCCGAGTTAGGTAATGCAAATTTAATTTCTGCATTTGTAGCGACATATTTTTCTTCGTCTACTGACAGCGAATGGAACTCAAATCTCCATTTTAGTTTTTTGTTAGGAGAAGTTGGTGTCTTCGACTATTTATATATCTTGATACCGTAATGGTGATATGAAAGCTGAATTACAAGTATTTTAATATGAGTAAACAAAGTCTCAACATGTGTTATTTGAGACCTAGTGAATGAAGTATCGAGATACATAAATACACAGTAAAATATGTTATAAGTGCAAAAAACTCATTAAAAAAAGACAAAAATAGTACCTTCCCTTTATAAACTTCCGAAAGAGCCAAACACCTAACAAACACTTGTGCTTCTGCGATTGAATTGACACGTCTCTGAGCTCACCTCCACAATCTAGTCTATTGTTATGTACCTACTTTTGAGTATTACTTCATGCTCCAGAACTAATCGATCATCTTATCGATTGGTTACTATCAATCGGGCAGTTTTATTTTAAGTTGCTGGTAAAGGGTAATAGTTTGGTAAATTACTTGTTTTTGTTTGACTTGTTTTATGTTATGACGAAGTGAAATTATTACTTGTAAAACGGTTTTTAAAACCTTATTTTTATATTAAATCTTTGATTATAATGAGAGGTACAACTTAGTTTTCAACTTTCGTATTTCCTTGCATTTCATCCTTTACTTATAGAACCTGTGTATATAACCTAATTAAATAGTGCTTTTGATAGCCTGATAACATGAAAATAATAGACATTACGAATTAAAATTAATTTGATCTCATATTGTCAAGATAATATTTTGAAGAATTTCATAGGTATTTTTCAAAAATTTATACTTAATGTTAATCTATCTTCATTAGTTGTTTTGTGAAAATAAATATGCTTGGTTTAAAAAACTTAGCAAATTGATTCTTTATGTGTAATAAAATCAGAATTTGATATTGGATTTTTATTTCGTTTTTACTTACCTATGAAAACCTTGACTTGTACCTAATGTGCTCCTGTGTAATTAAATAAAGAATTAACCTGGTTTTCCAAGTAAATATCATGATTATGCTTAATTTATTGCAAGGTATAAATAATAACAAATGTCAAAAAATAAAGCCACATATTTGTAACATGTTTCAAGAAGGAGTCTCATCCCCCATTTGTTTTTTGAGAGTTTTTCTCATTTCTTCAGTGACCTGGAATTTAGGGCCATGTCCAGGAACAATCCAATCTGCTGCATCAGCTACTTTAGATCTGTTCTTCATTTGCTGTACTGGATCCTCACTTCCTGCCTCCAGCCATATACTTGGGTTTTCAATATCTTCAAATCTTTCAAAAAGGTCTCCTTAAATTGAAAACTTTGTGTTATTACTGCAGACTAAGTTTTTTTTTTAAGGTAAGTTGAAGAAGAAACTTGTACCAACCAACTATAGCTTCAGTTGCATCTTCTGTTTTAACAATAACAGTAACATCAGATAGTGTGTGGCCAGGTGTGGGAATTACTTTTATGTTATCATCTATTTTATATTCCTCACCTGAAAAATGCACATGTACAAGTAGTAAAAATAAATCCGTTTTGTTACTCAAATATTTTCTGTTTGTCTTATATTATAATTATTAGTAAAGCATTGCCCACCTTTATCAAAAGGATGCATATAATATTCATCTTGAAAAGATACACTGAAGCCTACTATGTGCTTTGCTGTCAAGAACAGATTATTATTCCCTATATGATCTGAATGACCATGAGTTGAAACAACATAATTTATGTTTTCTGGTCTAACATCATTTGATTCCAAAGCTGCAACGTAAATTAGAAAATAATTAAAATAAAATGCAGGCTAAGCAAAATAATGTGATTTATGTACAGAATAAAAGTACCCCTAATAATTTTCTGGGAATCCCAAGAAGTCATGGTATCTACAATTACATTATTTACTCCTTTGATTAATGTACAGCTGCAGTTAGCAGACATCTGATCTTTGCCAGTCATCACCGAATAACCATCATAAAGAACTTTAACTTCGCACATTTTGATCATGAATATTCTCAAGCCCTTGTTTTAGTATTTATATGTATGCTATACAGGGGTCAGCTTGGTTTTAAACCCAAAATATCCGCAGCTTAGACAATGTTTCTTGTTTAGGTACATTCGGAAAAGTGACATCTGAGGTATCCAATAGTGTCAATGTCAAATCCAAGAGACAATTAAATCAAACAAAGTGTAATAAAATACGACTACAGCTAAGCAAGAAAGAGTCAGCAATAATGGCATTAACAGCACGATGCTAGAAAATAACAAAATTGTAAGTAGGTACTGGAAACGCTTATGTGACATTCAAATATTCGTCCAGCATCGAGAACAGCTGTTCCTGCGAAAATGAACCAACCAAAATGAAAGAGGCACCTTTAAAAAAATTCCAGGTGGGTAGTACTGTCATTAATATCTTCAAATACAAGATGAGGATGAAGAGGATCTTAGAAATAAACATGTAAATCTGTTGTTCTTTATTTAAACTAAAAACAATATATTTCGGTTTCCAGTCTAAGACATAATTTCTGAACTGTAATCTCATCTATGATCTATCCCTGTCTCCCTCCTCAGCTGTCTTCGCCGGTTATTTTTAGGTTAAATTCTAAAATAAATTGAAGAAAGCTGCGGTGGTACATACTTTTCTATGTAGGTTATTTTAAAATTTTATCGTGCGCCAAACATTTTCGTTATTCATGAAAATTGCGCATTTGGATAATTATTTAATGCGTATCGTTTAATTATATGCAGTTTCTTTGTATGCTCATTGTTTACTCAGGGTTATGAAACAATAGAGTGGATCTCTGTCGCCTCGGGAGCGCCAGTCTTTGTGAACCATGTCAGGCGATGTGCAGCCAAGGAAACGTAAAGATAAGAAAAGGAAGAAAGGTGAGAAATGATAGTCAATTTATATGATGTGATGTGAATACAAATGAGCTTCTTATTTCATGTATAATTGTGTTACAGATGAGTTAGGCGTAGAGGAACCTCGTGGAACGGCGGCGGCGCTCGGTGAAGGCGATGTGTTCATGCATTCTTACCATGAACATGGCACTGGAGGACATTGGTGTGCCAAAATCATATTCTTCTCATTGCTGGGTGTTCTTGTAACTCTTATAGGACTGATCATATTGGAAAACAGAGGCCTTACTGAATGTAAGTATTGGTAGAGTTAATAAAATCATACCAAACATGAAAACATATCTATAACCTTCACATTTACTTATTTCAAAATCTCAAATTCAATACCCCTTTAAAAATAGTTTTTTTACTATTTGCCTTAAGAAGCTTTACTCCCAAAAATACATGAATAAAGTTTTTAATGAGATGTAACAGATGCATTTTGTTCACATTTTTAAATATATTTTTTTAATTGCCCATTACAGTAGAGGCAAATTCTGTGGAAACCCGCTACTCTGGAGTTCTAGAAGGTTGGTTAGAAGATGCACCTGATGATGACCACCATGATGAGCATACACTGGAACTGAAACACCATGTAAGTACTAAGAACAGAGAATATACAAAGAAAAAATATTTCTTTTGAGAACTTATGTCTTTGCTGCCAGCTATTATATTAGGAGCAAAAGCTAGGAAAAACTATGTCATAGCTATATAATTTTGCCTTTATGTCTATCTATTTGTTGGAAATTATATATTTTTCATTTGTTTGCCTTGAGTGGTGAAGCCAACTACAAATTATTGGATGTTTTTTTTATGAAATACAGTTAATATACACCTATTAACTATGTTGTATTTAGTAAGTACATGTTATGAAAATAAACTTACAACTATTTTCATTATTAAATCAGAAAATTATATCAATTTATGAGCACCTTACATGACCTAGGATCTTGATGGTGATCAAGATCATAGTCCTGAGGATGACCATGATGATGAAGATGAAGAACACGGAGATCTTGATGATCATGACGACGAAGATGATGAACACGATTTAGACGACCATGATGATGAAGATGATGATCAAGAAACTGATGATGATGAAGGTGAAGACCATGATAATGATGACGAAGCAGATGAAGATGATGATAACGATAACGAAAATGACGAAAACAGTGCAGAACAAGATCTAGAAGATTCCAATGAGGTGTGATTTAATGTTTAAGTCAATACTTGTTTGTTGTAAATCTATAAAGTTCTTGTATTTATATAAGCTTTTGACAGGAGGATGGGAATGAAGAGAATGATGATAATTTAGATGAACAAAACGAAGATCAAGAAGATGATGATGATGATGAAAATGATGACGACCTACAAAATGTAGATGAGGATGATTCTGCAGAAAAAGATGATAGTGATGATCTTAAAGATGGAGATGATGATCAAAGTGTAGAAGATGATGAAAATGACGATGATGATGATAATGATGACGATAATGCAGAAGACGATAGTGACGAAAATGAACAAGAGGGTGAAAATGAAAACCGTGACGAGGTGCAAAGTGTGACGCTTGACGAAATAAAACAATTTTACTTGATTGGCACTAACAATATAAGCTTTTTTCAAAATTCTAAACAAAAGCACGAATATTGCCGTGTAAATGTTATGATCTAACTGAATATTGTGTAGAGACTTACAATATGTAAAATGTACTGCAAATTACTGGATGGCTTATTAATGGATAAGTTTAATCGTATTTAAAACGTGTGTTGCAACTAGTTTTTATCAGAAATATGTCGTATTATGTTTTTTTTTTTTATTTTAGAAATTATTGCGCATTTTTATCTGTGGTTTCATGATGTATGGAATGAGCTTTACTAGCACTGATGTCTTTTTCTCTTACAATTATCATGATGAGGTTCGAACAGTTCGTTTAAGTAGAAAAAACACGTTAATCTACTCTTCTAACAAAAAACTAAAGCGTTAGTTGTTAACTTATTAAATTATTTTGCTCTTTATGGGCCTATTGGGGACCTGAAAAAAAGTAAATTTCGGAAACGATTTACTTATCCGTGTGGGAATACCAGAGTTTGATTCGTTGGCCCCATGGTTGGGTCGAAAACTAGACAGGCCATCCCAAATGTTTGCACAAATAATAGGGAATTCAGTTCACCTAACAATACGAAAATGAAAATTTCAAGACACTACTAATCAACGTCTGTATTCACGGACATCATATAACCATACCTACATACATGTGTCGAAATTTTAAAACTCCCACCATTTTATAGGATGAAGAAGAGCATGAAGAAGAACCTGAAGAGGATTTAGCAGTAGAAGTGGAGAGGCTGGAGAAGGAGGTGTCGGATGATGACGCCTTGTCGGAGGAAGAGCCCGCCGCTGAACAAGATGACGATAAGAGCGAAGGTAAGGAAGCAAAATTGTTAATCTTGTATGTATTTAATTCCATTTACATCTTTTGAGTCTTTTCGCGTCTAGAGCCCGCGAGTCTGTTGCCTGTATAGCGTTATTTCTTGATGAACAGTTGGTCCCTTGCTTTAGGTATCAACATTTCAATAAGCTAATTTACTCAAAAAATGTTGCTTGCCCTATTAATAGATTTTCGTAAATCTGCGAAATACTTAGGAAAAAGTTTTGAAAAGAGTTGCAAGGACACATTTTGCAGGCATCTTGCGACTAATTGTATTCCCATGTCTATTGTAGAAGTTTCGAGCGAACTGGCACCTGAAGACGAGGCCGATGAGG
Source organism: Autographa gamma (assembly GCA_905146925.1). Lineage (NCBI taxonomy): Eukaryota > Metazoa > Arthropoda > Insecta > Lepidoptera > Noctuidae > Autographa > Autographa gamma. The sequence continues at coordinate 5,615,731 of LR989850.1, forward strand.
TCGCGGAAGACGAAGAGTTCCTGGAGCCAGACGACATCGAGGAGGACCTGCCTGTCGTTGAAGCTATCGTCGCTCCACAAGGAAAACCTTTGGATGAGGTAACCAACTTCTTAAAGTCCCCACACTAGCCTCTTTCGAAATAGCCAACATAGTAAAGGTACTTAAATTGGGATAAACTGCTTTGGTTACTAGTAGGTAGAAGATTTATCCGCCGCTTTACAAGCCACACTACAATAGCTAATTCGAAATCAACCTTCCAAGTAGCGCTTTCCTAAATTAATGCTAGGTGTAATAAAATACAAATATCTTAAGAATGTAATTTTCTAGAAAACATCGTTTTAAAAGTATAGTTTTTTTTTCTATTTTATTCAAAGTTTCTCGAATGGACAAAACTGTCATTTTACGGCAACAATTTTAGTATTCCGAATCTAACAAGACTGTTTGTTAGGTGGAAGACGAACCAACAACTGTAAAGCCGGCAGATACTCTCGCTGAAGAAGAAGAGTACGAGAAACAGCAGGAAGAGTTGAGACGAGAGCAGGAGCAAGCTTCTCACAGTAAGTGATATTATTAATACATGCATGACTTTTTTAACCAATCGTAAGTCTCATAGAATGACTCCGCCCATTGTAAGGGCATCCCGACTTACAGTCTACTATTAGATTGCTTCTCCCTTCCTTGTACAGGTTACCAGCCTCTCTCTAGCTAGATAATTGATATTTCTAAAACATCAATAAAATAACTAGCTCAAACATATGAAAGTAAGAAGCTTCGTGTTTTATCGATATGTCACTTGTCTAAGGGGGCGGGAAGAAATGCATTTGGCACCTAATATGATCTTATTTGCATGCGTTAATTAACCTAAATAGTCTAGACTGCTTTTTTACGCGTAAATAATTTGAATGCCCTCACTACCTTTCTCACGTACCTTAATACTCATCACAATTTATTTCTTAACAAGCATATCATATAACCATTTTACTGGCATTCAGAAAGGTGTTTGTCATAATTACTATTTATAGAATAAAAACATAAACTATGTAATAATAAATGTTGTAAAAATTAATTTCTTTTATTTCGACCCATTTGCTTTAGATGTGCTAAGTTTCGGATATTTTTTTTTTTTTTAGTAGCATAAGACACTCATTCAGTTACACACTTGTCCATTTACATTTTCTAGCTGCGTTCTCTTTGTCTCGTTGTATTATGTTTACATGTTTTTTTGTACAGAAAGAAGTCATTTATTTAAAATCTAATAATTCACTTTATTCACATGCTCTTTTCTGGGTTCACAGTTTAGAATTAAGTAGATTTTTACTTTTATTGTATTTGTATGCGTTTACACTAAATCCCTTGAGCTTAAATCATTTTCTCGTCTCTATTTCTTCTTTACAACTTTAATCGTCTAAATAATATTTGTTTAGATAAGAAAGTCGAAAATGTAAGCGAGAAAAGCTTTATTTGTATAGTGAAACGTGTCTAGCTTTTTTTGGTTAGGTTTCGCCAACATTTTGATTCGGCATCCATTTCGAACGCTTGCTCTGTTGGAACAGGAGTTAATTATATTTCTTTTGAACGAAGGGCTAGTGCTTCAAAAATATATTTTATTAATACGTCTCTCGTAAGAAATACCAGCCTGCATAGCAAGTAAAACAAGTCCGTACACCCGTTCCACTTATTCCGTAAACCGGACACTGGAAAACCAATCCGGTTTTCCATACGTTTCCGGGGCCGGAACGTGTGTAAAGTGGGTAGTAACACGTGTGCCGCGTGTGTTGCAGTGTGGCTGAAGTTGGTGGTGGGTGGCGCGCTGCTCGTGGCTACACACGCCGTCGTTCGGCGCGCCATTGCCCCGCGCGGTGCGTACTCAACTAATACCTAACTGTTATAGCGCTATATACCAATAGGCAATGCATAACCCTTAAAAACATTCCAAAAAGTTGCTTTACACGAATTTGCAAACATTCCAAAAAGTTGCTTTACACGAATTTGCATAGGAAAGTTGCAGGACAGAAAATTACATACTTAAAATTTCCCTGAATTCGTAGAATCAAAGTTATCCGTTTACTGGCCACGTCTCTAATTTCGTTGGGTAGCAACAGTAATTACAGTATCTATTTAAAGAAACTGAACCGCGATTTTAAAAATGTTAAGAGGCCTATTAACATCGATCCTTATTACTTGGCTCCATTCCAAAAATAGTTCACCATAGTTATATTTGAATAGAGTAACAAATAAACAGCAATTAGAGAATAGATTGATTGAAATATAGTTACACTAATTATGGTTTTTGATGCCAAGTTTCATGTCAAACATATTTTTTTAGCATGGATCCCTTTTATTATTTTTATTACGATGGAGCTATTCAGACTGTCATTCAATCGGTTAGGGATTATAAATTTTGCGTATTAAACGTTCAATCAGATCTTGAAATGTAATTCTCATGACAGATGATACACCAGCAAGTGACGACCATGCTAGTAGGGAGGAGACGCCCGTCATTGATCGCCGCATGACTCTTATTCCTGAAGAAAGAGCTGCCGCTGGTAGGAAACAATACAATATCAAATATATCTTTACACTTAAACCAAACTTCGTTTATAATTCAATATTTTACGTCTCCAGCAACCCCAAAAGAAATAATTGAAGAAATTGTGCAACCAATTGAAGAAAAATTTGTTGAAAAGGTTTCCTCTGTTATTAAATCTTCTCCACCGCCTCAAGAAGATGTTGAGGAAGAGGAAGAAAAAGAATATGAAGATGAGGAAATAATTGAAGCTAAGGTAAGACTGCAACTGTTATTACTGAACATAATGTAATGCTTCCGAATGATCGTAATCTAAGAAAATTCCCGCAGAATGTTCCGGCTGAAGAAGAAGCGAAAGATGATGAAGAAGATAAAGAGTTGTACAGTGATGAAGAGGAACCTGAAGAGGAGGTGCCAGAGGAAGAAGAAGAAGTAGAAGTGATACCGCCTCCGAAAGCAGCACCAGCCGTACAGAAAGTTGAACCTCAACCCGAAGCCGACGAAGACGTACCTGATGACGTTGAAATAATCGAGGAAGAAGAGTTGGAGGAAGAAGATGAAGAAGAGGAGATCTCTGACGTAGATGATGCGGAGCTTCTTACCCGACTGGAAGCTAAATATGGCCGCCTGCCCGAACCGGAGCGGCCCGGACAGAAACACAGTAAACACGACCGTTTGCGTGTGACCGCTTGCTCGTGTACATTCGCTGTTGGCTTCATCATTCTAACCAAATAACATTCCTTGGCATGACTAACAGTACGTGAGTGGATTAATTATCATTTTATATTTTGCTGATTTTTTTAGGTATTAATTTCTAGAATAGATTTAGTCTTCTTGATGATGTCGATGTTTTTGCGACAGCGAACAATTTATTTATCAATGAGCTATAATTAATACTATATCTCAATCGTTCCAATTGATCTTAAATATTTCCTTTTTAGCAAAAAATAATTATACGAAATTGTAAATAAAGGTTTTTCTACCCTAATTAATACTGTTGAACAGTCATAAAATATATGAAGTTGTGGACGCACTTCAAATTCAGGGTTGATCCCTTTGAGTACAGTATTCTATATACATAGATAAACAATATAGAAAACGAACCCAATTATATCAAATCTCTCTCTCTCTACTACACAACGTTGTTAAACTTCCATTGTTCGCATTCAATAACTTACAACGGTCTACATTTTTCAGAGGATGGTGGTAACAGTATAGAAGATGACTGGCCCGGAGAGCCCAGCAACGAGTACTGGCGCCAGGAGCTCGACCAAGCCGAGCGAGAGCTGCGGCAGGTGAGAAATAATTAAAGATTTACAAGAGAATATCCTTCTCTATATGGGAAGAGGCCTGTGCCTAGCAGTTGGACGTTTATAGGCTGGATTATTATGATCTATACATATAAAAGAAAATATGTTTTTGATAAAATTAAATTGCAAAGTAAAATTCTGTAGTCATAAATGTACATTGTTGGTGTATTCTGACTATTAATGTTGTTTGATGTCGTGTTGTTTTATTTATCATATCTTCGACCTTCAACTTCTAATATGCACGGAATTGTGTTTTTGGTTCTAACTAGCATGCTCGTCTAAAATCTGAATATTTTTCTCCAAAAGCTTGCCTAGCACTCATTAATCACTCCAAATAAGAATACACCAACAATATTTAATGTAAATAAAGCAAACATCTTTTCCACTCTTCTCATCAAATTATCAATTCGAATTCCAGGAGTGGCTCGACTAACTTTTTATTTATTGCATCCAAAATCCACATCTATCATACTTTGCTCGTTGTGCCATTTTCCTACCGAGTTGTCGGCGGACATGGCGGGCTGCGTTGCGCGCCCGCACCCCGCGCGCTTCGCCCCCGCCTTCCCCCGACGACATCGAAATCCCCCCTAGACTAGGAGTTGTTTACTCGTATTCTTTTACAACACAACGGATGAATTTTTCCTTGTGGTGGTGATGGAAGCGAGTAAGCGCTTATGTGTGCTGCGTGTGTGAGTGTGTGTGTACTAACGTGCTGAGGGCGAGTGGAGTGCGGCGAGTGTACGCGCGGCCGCGGACCCGCTGCGAGGCAGTGCGCGCGCTCGCTGGCTGTTGGCTCGCGCCTTCGACGCTGAGGCCGAGGCTCGTCGCGACAATCGCCTGCTGACGAGAGCCATCAACGCTTACCTTGAAGTTCTCAAGATGAACGAGCGTCTCACTGATGCCAGGCTACTTGAGGTGGCCGATAAAACACTAGAAAGAATACGGTTTAGAGGTAACTATCACTCTTCGTAAAACTAATCTCATTTTAATTTTAAAATCAGAAGTTATATGTTGGTATTCAATTACAGGTAATTACTTGAGTGCAGAACCTGTGTACAGATTACTTATTCGTCGGTTTCCTGACGTTCCTCACTACTATAACAATCTAACAGTCTCCTTCCTAATGGCAAACAGGTAAATAAATAAACTTTAACTAAGCACATATTAACGCAATATTTTTACACATAATATTTTAATTATGTTTTTGTTCTTTAGGGCAGATCTTGCCGAATTAGTGTTAGAAGAAACTCTACAGAAATGGCCTAATGATCGAATCGCTTTGGCTCACCACGGTTTCGTGCTGAAAACTCAACACAAACGTTATAAGGAAGCAGTTGACGCCTTCCAGAAAGCTTTGGAAGGTGATGTGGGGCCCGCCACCGAACCGCGATTCTATTACCATTTGGGTGACTCTCTTCTCCTTCTCGGTAGATTTGAGGAAGCCCACGAAGTCCATAAGAGAGGAGCGGCACTCGGACACTTCTTGTCGCCCGCTCAACGATCACTTTATAACGTAGAACGACTGAAAAGTCAACCATGGTGGGATATCGAGAAGACACCTTACAACAAATTAGCCCGTGCTTTAGAAAAATCCTGGAAGGAAATATTGAAGGAGGGCGAGAAAGCCAAAGCTTTATATGAACAAGAAAAGGAAGGCTTAAAGGAGCGAGGTGAATGGTCGCAACTTGACCTTTTCATTCGGGGTCAAGAAATACCGAACCGTTGTAAAACAGCGCCCGTTACATGTTCCATAGTGCGTTCGGAAATCGCTGCGGCGGGTTGTCGCAGAGGGCAAGTGAAGTTTAGTGCCATGGAGGCTGGAACACATGTGCGACCTCATGTCGGACCTACCAATTGCCGATTACGAATGCATTTAGGTCTAAGCAATACCAAAGATACTTACATAAGAGTCGATAAAGAAACGAGGTAAGAATCTCCCCTGTTAAGACTAATATTCATGATATTCATATAATTTTCGAAAAGAAAACCTTGAAATCCATTAAAAGCAACGTTTTCCGTGTAACTAGTAGATTTTATAACACCACCCTTTTGTTTATCAGGCAATGGCAGGTCGGCAAGACATTACTGTTTGACGACAGTTTTGAGCACGAGGTGTGGCACAACGGAACCGGCACACGGCTCGTTCTCATCGTGGACGTGTGGCATCCTGCTCTCACAGCCGCCGAGAGACGAACGTTACCGCCCATTTAATGTGACGTATGTAATATCAGAGATACGTTCCCATCTTCCACGCTCACTCCTTTACTATATACCTACTGTTAGATATCGTCGGACCAATGTAAGTGTCGAAGCGTAAAGGAATTTACAAATACATAGAATTAAAACTTTATGTTAAAGAAACTAGTCAATTTACATGATTTGTATCATGTTCATATACCATGCGTTATGCATTTATAACATGTCAGTTCCGCATAAGTAAAGTTGAATTTCTTTAACAGAATCTCGCCTTAAGTATTTTCTGTACACATTTTATTATACATGTACTGTTTATGATTGAGGTAATTGCACTCTAATAATCTACTTTCGGTTTATAATTTATGAAGTGGAAGTTATTAGTCGATTTTGTACAGATAATTATAAATGCATTTGTATTAAATGTTATATTATTACTAACAATTTCATTACCATAATACAATAACTAAGTGTAATGTATTCAAATAATGTTTCAAATAACATTTATGTATATAATTGGTATTTTTATATAAATTAATATTAAAAGTGACTTATTTCAAACATTGTTTGACTAGATTTTTGTGACCAGTATTTAGTAATACTACCTTGTGATATATTGTCGTCTGCTTTAAGATTAATTTTAAGAATAAAATTACAATGCTCGAAAAGATGTTTTTATTTTAGTTACACAAGTTTAAAGGTACTAATATAAAGAGAAGATAACATTTTAGAGGCAATTATTTTTATGGTATTTAATTCATAGATATTAAATAAAAATGCAATTTGCTTAGTAGGTGTATATTTGGTATAAAATTTACCAGACAGTCTGGACAAATATAACCTATAACTTATTCTCTTAACCTAATAAAGCTCGTTTTAATCTAAATTAAGTGCTAGGTACAAAATTGGTCCATAGTTATCAAGACTGAGATGTAGATGAGTCTCAATTACAACAATAAAATATATAAATATCCTATTATTAGGCCAAAAAACGAAGCTCGCATTTATCATGAGATTCTAGTTTGTTACAAAAATTGGACGGAAGTATAATACTCGGAAATTCCCATAACAGTAAAAAGTAATAGTACTTTCATTTTTTAAGTAAAAGAGCTTTTACCTACTCCACATAACATTCTTTCATCATTCATAAAACTGGATTCATACCTAACGTATTGAACTAGATGCTTACATTCTAAGGAGGACAGTTTATGCGCAAACCACCATACCATGACACACATTCTTGTCGATGACGAATTTATTTGAACCAAGATCGTATTTTAAATATAAGACGTGGCCTTGGTTACTTAAGAGTTGCTGTAAAAAGTTAGTAAAAAAAGAAGGTACATAACAAGTCATTCTAATCCCAGAGCAGAGTTCGTAAAGAACCTATCATCTTATATGAGCATGTATCATTTCAGTGGTCGCGTGTAACAGAATCCCGTATTTTATTCTTAAATAATAACATGATTTAGATCTTTTTTCAGGAATGTCCATTTGGAATGTGTATGATTGTGTAAATATCAACAAAATTCATTTTTGTGCAAATAAGTTGATGCATAACAGGTGAAAAACGTTACAAGGTAATTCTTGTGCTGAGAAACAATACTTTTGTAACATAAGTACTTTCATTATAAAAAATAACTTTTGTCTGATACTTGATTAGAAACTAATTAAGTTACTTCTGGCAAAAACTTAAATTAACAGTTTCATTAAAGCTAACATCTTCGTAATAATAATAACAATGACTTAAAGTATACCTACGTAAGAACCTAAATAAAATAATTCGTTTGAAACAATTTCAAAACTAGTAGAGTAATTCGTATAAAATCACATTCACATTACACTCTTTCAAAAACACACCACTTGATGGCAATTATATTTTCGATTTTTGTTTAAAAAATAAAAAGACTTATACATAACTAAAGTATAAGGGCTCCATGTTTGACCTAGAAAATAAAATCACTGGAGTAAGGCACTTGTGTAGTGTGCAGCTGCGCTAGTGTGAGGGGTTAGGCCGCTATGGTCATGTTGTAGTGGTCGTTGGTGGGCTGGTAGGCGGGCGGGCCGGGCTGGCCGGGGGGCGCGGCGCCGGGCTGCGGGGGCGCGCGCGCACTGTACGGGGGCGCGGGTGGCGGCGGCGTCTGCCATGCGCCGTCGCCGTACGCGCCGCCGTACACGTACGACGGAGACTCGCACGGACTTATGTTGCCCGCTCTACTGTCGTACGTGGGCGCCACTTCGTAGTTGCGCTCAATATTATCGTACGAAGGCATGTTTTGCTCGTATTTTCGCGGTGGGTTCGGTTCGTTGTATGGCCCGACAACGTCGTAGCCAGATTTCATACTGCTGCGCCCTATAGTATTATATCTATTATTGGTTACGATAGGAACAGATTCGACGGGCGGTGGTGGCTCGTAAGCGTCTTCTGTGCAAGGGTAGTTTTCTCTTTCCGCTGTATGATAGGAAACAGGCCGAGCTGCATGGAAGTTTGAATAAGAGGAGTGAGCGGACGTGGGACGCGACGCTCTTGATTCACGCGGCAAGGAAGCATTCGACGACAGATATCCTGCATTTCTGTAGGAGCGGCGTGATCTGCGCACTGACGAGTTGTTTCCGCGGGATCCTGAACGGCGTTTAACTCGACGGGGTGTCATAGGTTTCATGGAAGTTTCACTTATATTTGTTTCAGTAGGGCTAAGTTCTATAGTGTAGACTGGACGTCGCGACATTGTTCCTTTATCTGCGAAGATGTTATGCACATGAGTATATAAATTAAGAAACTATGGATATCTATAATGGAACTATATCCTCTAATATTTACCTGTTGTTGGCTTTTGTTTCTTGAATGATCTAAAGGCCAAAACAACAGCAAGTGGCAAGGCTGTGGCGGCCAGCGTCGCGGCGAGGGCAGACTGTCCCAGCTCGACATGATCCCACCGCAAGAAACAGCCTTCGACGCGGGTCGGCCGCCACGTGCCAGGGCCGTCCACTTCATCCCAGACTGGCTGGCAACCCCAACCATTGCCTTCCCACCAGCTCACGCTTCCTGTACCTAAGGATAACAGGCCGCTGTCCTGAAAGTAACATACATAGTTAAGGTATACATTCATTATTACTCAAGCAGAGAAACATTAGAATATAAAAATATTATACATACCCTGTTTAAGGTACCCAAATTTAGATAGTAACAAATTAGGAAGGCATTCCACACCAACCACATGAAGCTCCATATTGCATACTGAAATAATAATACAGATTTATTTCGGCACTAGGTACACACTAACATAATCATAAAAACAAATGTTTTCGTGCGAAAATTGCTTTAGCTTATGAACAACCCAAGTCAATGTTATTGTATGGTATGTTTAAATTATGCAATAAGTAAATTCTTGGGTTAACCATTGGGTACCAAGAACATATCTAAAGAAAATTAGGAATAAGAACAAAATATACATATAAAAATCAGTCTTCAGGTCACAAAATACATAAAATTTAAAAATAGTTGTTTAACTGCTTCCAGACCTTCAAACATTCTACACATTCATAAATTGTATTTTTTTTTAAATATCTAGCAAAGCAAATGTTACTCGTTAGTGTTTCACTTTTTAACTATGCACCTAAGTATGATGTTGTTTAGATATTTGGTGTTCAAGAAAGTGATCATAACAAAAAGCAGAATAATATAATTATCACTTTGAAAACTACTCTCATTTCTTCTTAATCCAAAAGAAAACAGAATTCAACATTCCAATTTTATATCATGAAGTGTGAAGATTTAAATTTCATTAAATCAATTCCACTATGCATGCTATGTATTCAATAAGCAAGCAACTTGTCAAAGTCTTGTCTTCTTTCATAAAGTAGAATGCTGTTGGTATTTATTGATGAGTTAGAAAAGTGAAAAAGAATGTGTAGAGCTAAATCAGTTGCATAACTTTGTTTATACACATGGTGAAAGCAAAAACAAAGTAGGTCACTACATGATTAGTGCCACCATACTCTAACTTACCGCTAGAATATATTTAGTGATGTATTGCACTGCTCCAAATGATCCAAATATGATTAACAGTATATTTGTGAAGTTGGCTATGATTGGCAGCCACATATAACCAAGGAAGTCAAAAACTTGCCGCTGTATTGTGATTATCTGAAAGAATAACGGTAGTTCTGTAGTATTACAAATGCTTGTAAACAGTCGCCGGCGATAAACTTTTCATAACTGAACATAAAATAACAACACCAACTGCCTTGTAAAGGTCATCAATCCCTAGAAGACCCAAGTTCTAAAACTTTATAACCTTAAGTTAAAACAGAATCTTAGGTACACTAAATGAAAATATTCACACATGTACTTTTTTACTTTACATATGTAACAAAACTTGTAACATTATATACAACAATCTTACCAATTCCAATATACAGACGATCAACAATAACGTCCTTAGACCACAAACAGCCATTTCGCGATTAGATTTTAACTGGATCCTTTATTTACTTGGTTTTTGTTTGGGTATTTTTAATAAATATGTGCACACATTTTGTTTTTAATCATGTTTATGTCATGGTAACTTATTTAACTATCTACAAAATAAACAATAAATTATTACGAATTGTTCACCAGGAAGTTCTACTAAGTTTGGCAAGTTTAGTGTTGTACTGTACTATGAAGTTCATAGTACGAACGTCATTAGTCATCATTCATTTAAATTATTTGATGTCAAGCAACGGCGCAATATGACGTGAAACAATAAAAAGTTGACATACTTATAAACTAAAACATCGTGAAACGCGATTTAATAAGCACCAAAATCCTTTGTATTAAATACCCTGATCTAAATAATCCAACTGCTTAAAAATAGGTACTTTTAACCCAAGCTAAAAATTTGAAACTCTTCCTCAGTTTAGTCGATAAATTGTCAAAACCCACATCAAATATTTTCTTTATTAAGAAATCTGAAAAACATTAAACTTGTGGTTTTATGGATTACAGGTCAATTAATTTACCAATTGCCCATTTTAATCTAACATCTTTGCGATAGTCGATTTAATCCTGATTGAGTATTGAAACAGTTGCCACCTTCGTTGAAAGTATGATTTATTATTTCACCTCACTAATTCAGGATTGTGTTGTATTGATCGGGCTTACTTACTCATCACAATTTGAATTTCTCGAATACTTCACTTCGCATTTATATTTATTGTGAGGAGCAGCCTTTGGTACGTATTCATTATTATTTATATCTCTAGTACATTGAAGATTTTATAGGAGAAATTAAGTTTTTATTAAAACACCGGTAACCTCCCTTTATAATATTTTCAGAAAAAATACGAAATGGCGTCTGAAACTTTAATCCCATTAGAATCAAACCCCGAAGTAATGAACAAGTTTCTCCAGAAATTAGGAGTACCTAGTCAGTGGGCTATTGTCGATGTTATGGGTTTAGAACCTGAAATGCTCTCATGGGTTCCTCGTCCTGTGCTGTCAGTTATGCTTCTTTTCCCTACTTCTGATCCTTATGAGGAACATAAACAGAAGGAAGAGAGCGATATTTTATCCAAGGGACAGGAGGTTTCCAGTGAGATTTTTTATATGAAGCAGTATATTAGTAATGCATGTGGCACTGTCGCCCTTGTGCACAGTGTTGCTAATAATGTAGATAAAATTCAGCTCGCCGATGGGCACATGAAGTCATTCCTAGATGAAGCCAAAGAATTAGATGCTCCAGCTCGGGGCAAGCTGCTAGAAAAATGTGAGGGCATTATTAAGGCTCACAAGGAACTAGCTCAGGAAGGTCAAACCAATACTCCAAGTGCTGAAGAACCTGTGAATCACCACTTCATTACTTTTGTTCATAAGGATGGCGCCTTGTATGAATTGGATGGACGTAAAGCTTTCCCTATTAACCATGGCCCGACTACACCTGATACTTTATTAGAAGATGCTGCTAAGGTGTGCAAGGAATTTATGGCCCGAGATCCTAATGAAGTTCGTTTTACAGTGATTGCACTGGCAGCTTCCGACTAATGTGTCAATGTTTAAAAATTTAAGCACACTACAGCATATAGCTGGCTGTAGTTTATATCAAGCTGTGCTTCATATTCAAGCTTAATAATATTCTCACGTTTGATACAAAAAGGTGCAATGCAAGCTTTTGTGATACTTAATATAAAGTATTTATTTTGAAATAGAATTCGTAATAAATTTTTCAATAAATTGGCTAAAATTATTTTTCATTATTTCTAAACCCATTTTTTTATTTATTTTTAAATACAGCTCAAGACAATAGAATCTCTGTTTACACTGTTGATTTTATGAGGATAGAAGTAAAGTACAATGAGTTATTTGTACTTTAAGCATGTACATAAAGTCATGAAAATTATAGAACTGTAATAATGTTGATAGTCATTGAAGACTTATGATTTGCACAAGGAACTTTACATACGACTAGCGAAAGTTTAGTTGAGTCAATGACATTTCAGTACTAGTATTTTCCTACATTAAAGCAGGGATGTTATGGATATCCATATCCGTAACCGGAACTATCGGATATGTATACTGAGACAACAGAATCGGAGCTAGTTACTATCGTAAACCGCCACACGGAAATTATAGAAAAATATAATGAAGGTTAAATTCAACAAAATCAAGGTATTGTACATATTTTCTGATGATACTGCATTCCATAGTATCTTGTGTATTAATTTACCTTCTGTAATGTATGTAGCTAGAACAATATATGGTGGTAGGTATAAAATAAACTCCGTTTCAAAGGATATGCAAATAGCTTGATATAATTTCATTTTCATTTCATCACTTGTATTTTCTATAGGTAGGTATAATAATGATACAAAATAATTTAATTTTTGCTCACATGTATGCACAATGTATCATGATCGAACTAGAGTTCGAAATATGTGCGTAAACCCGTATTACAATAAAATTAAAATAAATATTATTTACATAATTAAGTACAAGATGTTAGAAAAGTAACAAAACTAACAGTTTATGAACCCCAGGGGTACCTTTAAACTGTTAACAATGTTAGAATATTAATTAAGATTGATTATGAATTGTATAGTATAAATACAACGCGACGATTAAATGTTTTCCATATATATTTTTTGCATAAACATTTTACAATATACAATAGCACCTACTTTTTACATTTTAATAACACAGGTGATTATCTTAAATTACAAATAAGCTTATAAATTCCATAAAACCCTAATTTTCACAACATCATTGGAATGCATAGTATCTTGTCATTTTGTGCCTTTAAAAATGGCTCACTGAGAGGATAATTTAATAAAATCTAGATGGATGCAAATGCTACTAAAATGCCCCGTTCATATATTTTCTATTGGTGTAGTAACTGGATCTTGTGAAATCTCTGAATTATTTATAGATGAGTCATCTGTAACAAAAAGATTCCATTACATAATCTAAGTATATGAACGCGTTTTTTTCAACATACCTTCACGTGCACGGAACGTAAGCTTACAGTAGATTATATAAAAGTAAGGCTTCGTAAATAAAATCTCATTAGTATCAATTTCATTAGCGATTGGAATCATGAAAATAAATATAATTCCATACAATCCTTAAGTAAACGAATTTAATTATCTACACGCCAAATAATAAGTAAATTAATATTTTGTCTTCAAATTCCCTCAAATAAGAATTACAAGTTAATTTTACGCTCGATCATAATACTTACGTCGTGGTGGCCTAGCGGTTCAACGAACGGATTTTAATGCACAAGGTTGCAGGTTCAAACCTAGGCAAGTACCAATGTGGCTTTTTCAAAGTTATATGTACTTTCTTAATTATTCTAAGACGCTTCTGACAAACGGTGAAGGAAAACATAGTGAGGAAACCTGGATTCCAAAATTTGGGATCTGGAATCGCCAATCCGCAGAGAGCAAGCGTGGTGATCAATGCTCATGCCTTCTCTATATGGGAAGAGGCCTGTGCCCAGTGGGACATTTATAGGCTGGATGAAATAATACTTAGTAGAACGATTTTTTTTAATCCTTTTTGTTCGCTTACCAGTTACTGCTAGCCTTTCAGGTCGGAACCTAGGTAGCATCAACGTGAGTATTAGACCGATTATGGCGGCTGTGCCACACACCCACACGAGCGCGTTTCCATAGTACGCTGGCCCAGAGTTGTCGGCGCTGAAAACAGAAGGTAATTATTTAACCCGAATATTTACTATTTAATTATATTATTACTAGTGCTAAGTCCTGCAGTATTAACCGCATAGTTTCCGTTCCTGGAAGATACCATTCCATCAAAATGCTACTAGGTAAGTATAGATAAGTAATTTTAGGTATAGTTGGATTCAAACTTAATGGCGGCTGTGAAGTTAGCTACACGCTGCGCAGTACCTCGCTCCGCACCCCCGCTGGCGCATAAGTTTGTTACTGCACAGCGACTCGCCTCGTGTTCAGAGCCGCCATTAAGTTTGCACCGACCTATACCGAGTTTTTTGTTTCTGCTTCTTACCCAAAATATTTCGACTACAAAATTAGCCTATGTAGCATCTTATATACTCAGCTACCTGCCAGTACAATATCAAAATAAGTCCAGCCCTTTTACAAATTTTAGGCATTATATTATAAGCATTTTTATTGTGCTTGTGGTTTTTTTACTAATAATTATTGCTTACGTCATCTACAAACTATTTACATTTGGTTATTAGTAATACATAGTATTATGTCCAAAGGTCTACAAATGCCCTAGTTTGTTATCATAACAATGCAACTATAGCTATAAAATTAAATTGAATTATGAATCATTTACGAACTCACTATGCTTGTATGAGCGCAATCGCAATCCCACAGGCGAGCTTATCGGTAAAACTCATTAAACCATAGACGAATGCAGATGCTTCAGTTCTGGCGCCAACGAGATCAGCTGTTAGGGCCAGGCTTGTCACCAACATTACAGCACCACCAAAACCTAAAAGGTGAAATTATGTTAAGTTCATATAAAACTAATATTACCAGTTTAATTCTTATTCGTACGCTAGACATGTATTTAAGATTGATTTGCCTAGGCTTAATTATAATGGGATTTATGAATACACATTTTAGTTAAAAAAACAAGAGCTCATGTACAATTATGCTATTAGCTAACACTAAAGCCACAGTTTTCTTATATAACACGTATGTAGGTACGGATGACCACGTTACCTTATGCTAAGTGATAAAGAAAAACGTTTACATCTATTTAAGTACTCATATCCTGTCTCCTACGCAGTAAAGGCTTTTGTGGAGATGAACTTCGTATTCGTATAATAAGATAAAAATATTAATAGAATTGTTTCCTGGTCTTTGATGGACCATTGGGAGCTTGTAGTCTGAAATGTTTTATCTCTCCCTATCAGTATATCTACAGACGATATTTTTTACGCCTATGGTTGAAGTTTAATTCAATAATAAGTTACGAGTATGTGGGGCGTATACGATCATTTAATAAAGCAGCCCGCATGCATCATACAGTGACATACTTGCAACATCAACAAAAACAGTGCCTAGTTAGAATGACGAACAAAGAGGAATAACTTTATTTACATATTGAAAGGTAAACAGTACTAGTACAATAACTTCGTTATTTGTTAGTTACGTTTTCAAAACAATATTATCGGTCACAAGTTCGGAACAAAGATGAATGAAAGTATTTCAAAGGGAATATTGTTTTGCGCAAATTCTGATAAAAGTTTACATTAAAGTAAAAGTTGCGTAACTACATTGTAGTCAGCTTCTATGAATAACTTGATAAAATTACTAACCTATTAACACAGCGACTACATAAATGAAATAAACTTTGTAATCATCATCAGATCCGAGGTAAATCCACACAAAACCAGCGATTGCGCATGCGGCACCAGTCAAGTAATGAAGTTTTCGTGTAAAGGATCTGGGAGCCAGCCTTTGGATACCAGCGGCTGCTAAGCTTCCAAGGTATAAGGCAAGGGGGACCACGGCAAGGGCACGTGCAGCCAAACCCAGCGTGCGGTGGAGATACAAAGGTATCAGTACCTGCGATATGTTCACTACCAGCCTAGTACACATGTATACGCCCGCCACCTAGAAACAAAGTATTAGTTAATATATTACTATGTTGAAACATTAAATTTAATTTGAGTGTTATCTGGTGTTAATTGGAGCTCAAGTGACTGATAACGATATTAATACATAATTATGTTGATTTCACCTACTTCACTAGCACTTCACCTATCTATTTACAAACATAGTCCACATAGCTATTACAATTTACCTGATACATGCGCGGGTCTCGTAAGAAATTATAGTGGGCGCCGCTTTCTCCTTCGGCTAGGAGTTGCTCATGTCGGCGGTAGTTGTTCTTTTCAGTGACCGAAACATGGAATAAGATGGAAGCCAGTGTTCCCAGACCCAACACTATGTACACAACATGTCTGAACTTCCAAGCATCTGAGGGTCCAACTTGCTGCAAAGTACAATAAAAATAACTTATTCTGAAATAGATATTAATATAAAATATTACCTAAAATAAAACTAGGTACTGTAGATATGGATCAATAACTATGTAAACGATTAACTATATATTTTAAATAAATGATTACACTTAATCTTCAAGTATAAGCAAATGTTTAGGTTTCCCACTAGACCACTTGAACTAATGTGTGATAATTTAAAATACAAGTGTTAGCAATCGATAATATAAGATAAGTGGGTCCTATTTCTGACAGGATTTTTGTAATAAATTACGGCATAAGTGCCGTCATTTATTACGATAACGACGAAATTTAGGGCGGGAAGAGGATTTTTTTTAACATGGGATTTCTCCTGTGGACTGTAGACCAGAAATAAGATATAAGTATTCAGTATTTCCAAATAAAATAATTAAGAACATGGAGTTGACTATTATTTCTGCTGAAGACCTGAGTCTTTCCCTAAATAATCAAAACTTAGATCCAGCCATCCCTTGCTGTTTTGCTTTATTAAGATTGTTAGCAACACACAAGTCGAGGTCCAAACCTCGCAGGGGGTGCCCTAAGTGGACGTTGCTGACGTAGTTAGTTTTTTCCTATTGCTCTGGCTGGAGGCCTTAAGGTCCTCGCCAAAAGTCCGGTGAAGCAGTCAAAGCCTGCGCTCAGGCTAACTGCAAAGATCTCTACCAAAAACTACTACTACTTTTAACGAATACTATCATTGTAGTATTTGATCCCGACGTTTCGACGCCACAGGCAGACTGAGGTAGTGTTCATCTGTGCTTTAAAATCCGTTAAAAGTAGTTTTATTTCATAGTCTTAATATTCGCGTAAATCTCAGAAAGCAATAATAATAAATAATAATAATAATATTCCTGGTCAATTCACACACGGTTATCTGATCCCAAGCTAAGCTCTAAGAGAGCTTGTGTTATGAATAATATCTAGATTTGAAAGGAAAATGTTCATTATGAATAAAATTATATACTTAATGCAATTTTTTTCCCTTGATTAAACCAACTCTTAGAAACATGGTGGTTTTTGATTACTTAATATATTTAATTTTGGTTTTACCTTTACATGACGAGAACTACAAAATTATATGGAAATACGTACATGCAGTAGGTAAGTATAATATATTCCATATTTAAACTATATTAGGGATATGAAACCTGTTAAAATTGTATAATTGATAATTTAAATGATTATATATTTTATGTTATACAGTAATTTATCAGACTAATAAATATAGCAATAATTATAACTTACATGTTTATCACACTCCCCAGTGACATGTAATATAATCCAAGTGATAATATAGACAAATAGATTTGAAAATACTGTGAATCCATATCTGAAATAAAACAATTATTTAAAGTTAATTTTATAAATAAATCTTATAACAAAAGTTTTGATTGATCAGTAAATATATTTTCTATAAATATCATATTATTATGTTTTTACATCTGTGATTGAGTAATGTTTCCCAAGTTTCACCAACTTTGAGGCCCAGGAATCAATTCCTGGATAGGTATAAAACTACATACTATTCTGCATTGTTTTGAGTCTGAGTATTTGTGACACCTTCATTACCTCTGAATTCATAACAGAAGTGCTTTAGCTACTTTGGATTCAAGACAATGTGTATGATGTATGTAATGTATTTGATGTTATCTACATTTTTCTATTAGTTATAAATTAAATTATTAACAGACAGCTTTGAGGTGTTTATGTGTGTTTATGTGGCTAGTTCTTCACTCCTGTTTTGCCATCCTTGTTAAAGGTTATACTACATACCTGATAGCAGTAAGGTGTGTCCTAGTATGATCATCCTCAGACAACTCTGGTATTAAACTTAAGTGAGATATCTGTACAGCGGCCCATCCAATTTGGAATATAATAATGAATGATGCAAAATAATACATTTGGGCCCATTTATGTGTCAATGAACATCCAATACATTCTGAGAATATGAATGGGAATGATGCCAGCACACAGACAGTACCTACAAACCACATTTTAAAAATAAATAAACAAAGGAGATATTTTTGGTGTAAGTCATTTGTTTTAAACTATTTTTATCAGGTGATAGATGATGAGACATGTTTAAGGACACACAAGGTCACACAAGAACATATTATAATTATCTAAAATAATTAAAAATAGAGTTACTTTGTTTTTCTTTTTTGCATTTCCATGCAAGAAACACTTTTGAATTATATACAGAACATATACAGGTTCACCACAATAAAAGCCTTGTGGCATAAATTCTTCCTAGTTGTGTATGATTAAAAAAAATATTAACACATGGTTTAAGGTAGATAAATAAAAAATGTGATTACATGCGAAAATTGAATCTAATTTTACTATTATAATTGTTTCAGTGTATAAAAATAATCAATGACAAATGAGTTTTACAGCAGGTCTAGTTATTAAAAATTGTAATGGAATAAACTAGTAAATAACTCACCAAACAAATGCCACAGTTTCCTTCTCCCATACTTAGCACTGATATGATTGTCTGTGTGATCTGAATGATATCCAACGAAAGGTGTAGCTAAAGCATCTACCACTTGACCAACTAGCATTAACGTGCCCGATTGTGAAGCACTAAACTCAAGTACTAAATGAAAAAATACTAAGAAATAAGTAAACCATAAACTTGCACAAACATCGTTTAATACATGACCTATGCCGTAGGCGAGCTGTAGCCTAAGACTGGTCGATATGTGCACGAATTCAGTATCCATTATTATATTAATTCAATTCTCTTCTGTATTATAATGATTACTTAAAGATTAATATCTTCTGCTTAAATCATGTGCCACACATTTCACAGACATCAACTTTTATTGTAGTTAAATTCAATTAAACATAATTCATATGAATAAATAAATCAGCAATGTATACTCAGTGTTTTGAAAATATTTGAACTTTTTGTGTTTTACACGCTATTGTATCGCGACTTCGGTAACGTACGACTTCGACTTGTTGTTATTTGACGTTGTTGACATGTTACCACTGTCACTTTGTTTTTTTTTTAAATGTTGACCGCTGAAATCGACTATTTAACTTGATCATCTTACATTCCAAACTATGACTACTTACACTTATAAGTACGTGTACCTAACTCGTTTTTGTGCCTGTGCTATGTCCATTTGCTTATTTAGGTAGGTAGGTACGCATTGTGAAATCCTGTTTTTATTATATTGAGTCATCGAGTCATCTGATTAATGATCCTGACATCTTTCCTAAATTACTGTACTCTGTGGTGATCAGAACTGTCAAAAGTGTCAATATCAAATAATAAAAATATAACCTCGATTGAATTCTGTGAAAACAACCGCTAATAAATAAATGGAGTCTATTCGTAAATTATTGTACTACAGTATTTTAATAACAGTATTTCAGTGCGTGTATTGTGATGATTTTAAAGAAGAAATATTCTTTAAACCCTTACCACCAACCCATCTTTACAGCTATTTTCAATTCGTCACCTTAGTAGATAGCGAAACCTCTTCATGTAAGATAAGCAATTCAATAATGAAACAAATCAAATTTGCATAATAATAACCATACTAAATACTTGTTTGTATTTCAGTTCATTCTCACCTAGCTCCACGATCACTGACTGAAGTGATTTCTCGTTTTCAAGTGGAGGAACTGCATCTTACTTTAACAGAAGGACAGTGGAGACATAATCAATGGGGATATCCAGTTTTGGATGCGGCTCCTGGCGCAGAGCTCTATGCATGGTTTTATGCTGATGTTGTTGATGTGGATACACAATGGAAAAAACTAACTGCTACACTATCTGGACTCTTTTGTGCGTCTCTTAACTTTATTGACAACTTTAATACAGTTACCCCTCAGATGGCCTTGTGGCCCATGGGAGCAGTGAAATCTGGACAAAATGTTACTTCACAGCTGAGATATGCATCTCTACCTAGAGAGATAGTATGTACAGAGAACTTAACTCCATGGAAGAAGCTACTGCCCTGTGAATCAAGCCGTGGGTTTTCATCATTGCTTAATTCCAGAATGATACATAACACAAACTATCATTCTATTGGAGTACATGTTAGAAAAATATGTAAATCAAATGATTGTTCTGAAACACAGCTAGAAATTAAACAGACAGTGGCTCTTGTTTATGATTACGATATAATAAACAGTAATGATTGGTCATTTAGAAAACTGTTTGGGCAAGGTTTACCTGGAGCTTGTCCACTCTCCTCAGAGAGCAAGATTTATATTGACATTACTTCTAATGATACACAAGCCTTTACACTAACTCCACCACCTGACAATGTCATTGTTTCTCAAAGAGGTGGGAGTGATACAAAATTAGCTGTGTACAATATAAAGGCTGATGGACAAATGGTAAACATTGGTGTGAAACACAATTCAAGACAAGATTTACCAGTTTCCATCCCTCCACCTCTACATTTCAACAGATACATCTTGGGTTATGGCAAAGAGTTTGGAGGTATTGTTACTGAATTGACAAACAATTGCTGGACATCTATTAATGTTGTTGTCCTAGAGAATGCACCATGGTGGTTGCCAATACAACTGAGTTCCTTAAGAGTTAATGGTGAAGCTGAGAGTAGTCTTCTCCTATCACAATACTACTCACCTGGACGTAGCAGGCAGAAACCTTACCACTTGGAACTATTAATTAAGTTACCTCCTAGATCAACTACTACTGTCACCATAGACTTTGAATTTGTATTCCTGAAATGGCAAGAATACCCACCTGATGCCAATCATGGGTTTTATGTTGGTTCAGCACTAATTTCTGCTAATTTACCAACAGCAAGAAATTACACTAGTCTACCTATTACAGGTACTACATTTGACTCAATAGTCAATGCATCAAAACAATGTGAGTATATTTTAAACTTTTTAATATTTAATAATGCCTAGACCTAGACTCACATGTTGTGCTAAGTAAGCACAAACGTAAGTAAATTTTACATCAAACTATTTGTTTACTTTTCAGGGTACCCAATTGTGTTCAGGACAAATGGAGCCATGGTGTCTCTACCCACTCCAGACTTCAGTATGCCATACAATGTCATCTGTCTGGCCTGCACAGTTGTGGCACTAGCTTTTGGGCCACTCCACAACATCTGCACCAAAGAGCTTATTCTTAAACCTTTGGGAACACCTGTCTCATTGACTCAAAAGCTTTTAAACTTATTTAGGAAGAAGAAGAAAGATTAGTAAATTTGATGATGTTGTACAGTAAGAATTGGACTGAATAAATTATTAATATTATTATTTAGTTTTTATTTTGTAAATTCTAAGTAGTGCTAAATTTGACTCCAATAATATAGATTATAGGCAAATATGACGGCAGCCTGTAAAGAGTCTGCTCGAGCAGTTAGGCCGCGCGCAAGTGCTCAGTGCCTGTGCGCAGTCAGTATTGCCTGTATCTATCTGGATTATGTAAAACTTAATAACTAAAATTGTGAAATGAGTATGCCTTTCAAATGAATATGTCTTAAGAATCTTTTTTAACAGGCTTCCGAATCCTCTAGAGTTCATGAATAAGCTAGGCTACTTTTTTTACTCACACTTCTGCTTGCATGTAGTGCTTACGCGATCCAAGAGTGGAAAAGCCAAGGCAAAAAGTTTCTAACTACCTTTGGCGCGGAAAGGTTAACGTCTGTGAAAAATATGAAAGTAAAAAATCTGTGCATCTCCTTGAAATGCTAGAAATGTTTGTCAAATTGACACATGAAATCAGTTTTGTATTTGTTGCGTTTTTTGTATCTAAGATTTTATACATGTTTGAATTGAATAGATCATGGTAGTAGCCAGCGCGTAAGTGTTTATTATATCTGAGTGATACTAAGAATATTTTCGTAGTAAAACTTATAACAATAACAATATTATTATTTAATGTTTAGAGAACAGAGGCTATGTGCATGCTACAAGGAGCAACAAGAGTTCCATAAGGTCGTAGATCTTAAAGACGCAGGCCTGGTGATTTATTGTCATTCGTTATGCAGAGAGGGCGTAAGTAGTTAATCTTTATTGTAAGTTAAATTTACGTTTTTAAATAGATCTCGCCACGATTAAGTATCAGTTAAAAGAATTAACATAATTCCTCCTAAAATACTTATAGGTATCATGTTTCAAATAAGTGGGCTGCTAAGAAACCACCAAGTAATTTGTCATTTAGTTTAGTTACTTTTTATAGTTATCCAGGCAATTTTTTCTTAAATTATAAGACCTTGAGATTTTAATAGTAGGTCATAAAACATTATTTTTATCGAACTAATGATTTGAATTTACCGTAGATACCTACTTATGTGTGATAAGGCTTTTTATTGTGTTTAACAGGTAACCCAAGATGGAGTGGATGGAGTGGTTGGAGCCGCTGTGACCACTTCTCAAGATGTGTGTGTTATTTTACACAATACGAAAGATGTAAAAGTAACACCCGCAGAAATTATACCCGCTTTAGGTATGGCTAATGGCACTTGCAATTACTTAAAGTTATATGTTTGTACTTTTAATTCTGTGGTCCAACCAGGGCCTCGATTCAGCTATTTTAAATGCATGTCACTGGTCGGTCAGTGTACTAGTCTAGTCATTGCCTAATTTTCGTACTCAGATAAGCCTATGATAAAATGACCAATGTGTGAGTAATGGCAGTTAACAGAATGCCAAGTATCGCAAAAATTACCAAATGAAGCAGGTCCTTTGGTCAATTCAAGCAACTCTTTATAGGTGAATCGAAGCCCAGTCAGTTGGTGTTTTCTAACTTTATACTCATAAGTAGATCACAAAGTATCCTACTAATGTTGCATTATATAAGTGTAGAGTCGGTGGTCTGATAAATTACACCGATGAGTAAGCGTTTTGCGTCTCTTATTTTTGTATTCAAACGTAACGTTTATTTATTTTCTTTAAAATTCTAGCTTGGTAGTGTACAATAATAACAATAAAGTAATTTGAATATTTATATTTCAGAAAAACATGATATAAGTTGCCCTCGGTGTAGAAAATTATTTGAACACGCTCAAAAACTGTTACAAAATGTGAAATCTGTAGATAGGCAGAATGCCATGGGAGTATGTGACCGTTGTCTTAAAAAAGCACAATCTAAAAAACCATGTGATCTCTGCTCAGAGACAGTTAAGAAATTTTTATCATTGAAAGATGAGAAAAAAGAAGAAATGAAACGATATCTTAAGCTATGGCTATCTAAGATGAGACACATAGTGAAAGATGTGGTTACTGAAAAAACTAAGAGAGCCAAACCTCGTGCACATTCAGAGTTACAGATTGATCGATTATGCCAATCTTCACCAAAAGCAATGCGTCAGCCCGAAGTTAAACAAATGTTTCATTCGGAGTTACATAAATCGGACTCTAACTTGTATGTTGACGTTGATCTAGATGAAAAAGAACAAAGATTAAGAAAGTCTGTTCTCTTTAATGAGGCCGTAGATCCTTTTGCTGTTACACCCTATGAAAAGGGTATTGTCGATACCTATAGACAAGGTCCATCGCTTGCAGAATCAGACATAAGTTTTTATGGGTCAGAACATGACCTACAAGATTCCATATTGCGATCTAAAATAGAAATGAGATCGCAAAAACAAATTATACACGAAATTCCGAAAATCGCACCTTGGGAACAAGAAGCACTTGAAAAAAAAGATGACAGTTTAATAGTTAAGGAAGTAACTTTAAAACTGAAACGTGATCCTGGCTCGAGAGGTGTAAGCCCACATGATTCCTCTGGAGTCTCTGACAAAGGACCAAGCTCTATATATCTAAAAGTAACACCAAGAAAACGACATATGCCAACACCAGAAAGTGATTCTGAGAAATCAAGATCAACCGATCACGGAGACTTAGGAGAACCAAAACGGAAAAAGAAAATGGAATCGGCCACTGATATAAAGGGTGCTAAAAGAAAACATATGCCTGGAGAATCTGAACATCCGTATTCTGAACAGTATAAACACGAAAAAGAAGAATTTTCTAAAATGAATAAGAAAGCTCATGATACTGAAAGATTACCTAAAACATTAAAAAGACTGGAACACGGTCATTTGACTGATGATGAAGTTAAACTTCAGCACAAGATACCAAAATTAAGTCACGCAACAGAACAACCAGATAAAAGTTTGGTAATGAAAACATCAATTAGGAGAAAAAAGCCAAAACACGAACAAGACACTGTAGAAAATATTCTTCAAAAGCAATTTAGCTACTTCTTTCCAAAGAGTATGGAAAAGGAAGCAAAGAAACCGCATAAAATTGGGGCACCATCATCACAGCTGATAAGAACAACGCATGAAAAAATTCGTCAACAAGCAGAAGAAGAAAAGAAAAGACACGAACAAGAACGCCAAAGAAAACTTGAAGAAAAAGAAAAGAAAAGACTGGAAAAGGAAGAAAAAAAGAAAGAAGCCGAAGAATTAAAGAAACAGGCAGCAGTTCAAAAACGACTTGCCGATGAGGAAAGCAGAAGAAGAGCTGCAGAAGAAGAATTGATCCAAAAAGCAATGATTGAAGACGAAAAGAAGAAAATCGAAGATAGAGCCCGAAAAGACAATTTAAAAAAGGATCTCGCCTCTAAACATGACCAAAAAGAGAGTTTAAAAAAGGATTTCGTCACAAAACTTGACCAGAAAGAAAAAAAAGTTGAAGATTCTGGAAAAGATTTAAAGCAGAAAGTTGATGCCAAAGGTAAAGCAGTCAAAGATCAAGATAAAGATTTAAAAACCAAACCTGAAATAAAAGCCAAAGCCACCACAAAAGATAAGGTCGAAGAACCAGATAAAACGAAAAAGGATTTGAAAGGAAAATCTGATCTCAAAGGAAAAGTTGAAGAAATGGACAAGACACAAAAAGACAAGTCAAAGCCGGAAGCTACAGCCAAACCTGCGACAAAGGATAAAGTTGAAGCAACAGAAAAAGCAAAAAAAGATAAGACTAAAGCAGAACCACTAGGCAAACCCGGCCCAAAAGATAAAGAAACAGAAAAAGAAAGAACAGAATCAAAAGTAAGACCGGAATCGAAAGGCAAAACTGACTCGAAAGATGAAGATAAAGCGAAAAAAGATGAAAAAGTTAAATCGGAAGCAAAACCTAAAACTGAAAGGCCCGATGTAACAGAATCAGCAAAAAAAGATGGAAAAATTAAACCAGAAGCAAAAATGAAAACTGAAAGGACCGATGTGACAGAATCAGCAAAAAAAGACAAAGCTAAAGCAGAACCAAAAGCTAAAACTGATGTAAAGACTAGAGCTGGAGAAACGGAGTCGGCAAAAAAAGACAAAGTAAAAACGGACATAAAAGATAAGGACGAAGAAAAATTGCAGAAAGAAACAGACCGTGAAGAACAACGAAGGAAAGCCCGGGAAGAAAGAGAACAATCTAAACAAGACCGCGACGAACAAGCTAAGAAGGAACGAGAAGAAAGAGAAAAATCAAAAGAAGACCGCGAGGAACAACGTAAGCAGGAACGCGAAGAAAAGGAAAAATCAAAACAAGACCGTGACGAACAAGCTAAAAAGGAACGGGAAGAGAGAGAAAAATCAAAACAAGACCGTGACGAACAACGTAAGCAGGAACGCGAAGAAAAGGAAAAATCAAAGCAAGCCCGCGCTGAACAAGATGAAAAGGACCGGGAAGAAAGTGATAAATCTACACAAGACCGCGAAGAACGACGTAGGCAGGCACGCGAAGAAAGAGAAAAATCGAAACTAGACCAAGCCGAACAAGGTGAGAGGGAACGCGAAGAAAGAGAAAAATCACAACAAGACCGCGACGAACAAGCTCAGAAGGCCCGCGAAGAAAAAGAAAAATCAAAGGAAGCTGAAAAATTACAAAAAGAGAAGGAGGCTGCTTCGAAGAAAAAACAAGACTCTAAAGGAGAATCGGAATCGTCTGATAAGAAAGGAAAAGAATCAAAAGAAGGAAAAGAAAAGGCTTTAGATTTTAAAGGAATGAAAGTGGACAAAGGCGAACTATCCGAACCTGCAGCAATGACAAAAGGTATTCCCGCAAAGGCACCAGATATAGCAAAAGTAAAAGAAGCTCCTTTAAAAAAAGAAGATAAGGCAAAAGAAAAACCTAAGGGGCAAGATAAAAGTTCAAAAGTTAAGGAAGACAAACAAGCAAAAGAAAAGTCTTTAGATTTTAAGGGAATTAAGGTAGATAAAGGTGAACCAGCGGCACTTGCAGTAAGTGTAGGGGCAGGCCCCAAAGATATACCCAAAGATATTTCATTAAAGCTGCCTGAGTTACCAACATTAAAAGAAGGCCCTTTGATAAAAGAAGATAAGGTTAAAGAGAAACCATCTAAGACGCAAGATAAAGTTTCCAAAGTTAGCGAAGAAAAGGAACCAAAGAAAGATAAAAAAGAAAAAAAAGAGGATACAGGAGAATCGCAATTTAGAAAATTACAGGCTGAACGGCAGAAAGAAAAAGAACTACTAAATAAAAAACAGAAACAAGAGGAAGCAGAATTACAAAAAGCTAGAGATTTGGCGGAGAAAAAAGCTAGAGAAGATGCAGAAAAAGCGCAAGTTCAAATAAGAGAAGCGATAGCTACACCGAGAGCTGAGCCTCCAAGACCGCCACCGCGGCCAAAATTAGAGCCTAAACGTGCAGACGAACCTGCTATAGAAGTGAAAATGAATCAAGTCAAAGTGCAAAACGCATCAGTGGATGATTTAATCCTGCGCTTAGTTACACTAAAGCAGACAACCATCGATCTGAAGACAAGGGAGAAGACATATGATATAGATCCTGCTATGATCAAGGCTCATAAATGCCATCATGAAATAGGCAGTCAAAATGCGTCAAGCTGCGAGCTTTGCAAGAATTCCGAATTAGAGATAGACGTTGATAGTTATGAAAATCAAGTGAATATAAAAAGTGACATGGAAATTATAATCGGTGAAAAGATTTTTAAATATAGAGCTCCATTATTGAAAAAAGACACGAATGAAATTGTTCCTATATACTTTCAAACGAAGTATGAAGTGGCACCTGTACCAATTACGCCTGAAACTGTGCCAACCATACCAGAAACATCTGAACTGACAAAGAAACCCGGAAAGGATGCTAAAGGGGTAAGTACTTGATACTGTGACGATCCGGTACCCTAAAGCCCATTTGAGTAACGTTTGACCAAAAATTGCAAAACTTAAGCTGCTGCATATGTTATGCTGGCCTCTTTTTTAGAGTTTTTAAAATCTATTTTAAAAAGTGACATTATGAAATTTGACGTTGTTCTATGTAATATTAAACTCGTCAATAATTTTGATAGCTAGGTATATTTGCGGGTTTTTTATTTTAATATTAGAATTTATCATTTAGCCCTGTCAAAGAGGTTTAAAATCAGCAATATTTTGTAATCAATATGTCCAAAAACAAAAAACCAGAACCAGTAAGTAGATTATTGACGGATGATTTTAAATTTGCATGGAAACAAAAATTACAAATTTTGATAATTTATTCTAAGAAAGTATTAAAAGAACACAGTGATTTTTTAAATACAGTGATAGTGTAAGCTATTGTGAAACTCGAGTGTCCTTTATTAGACATTTATTTTTTATCCGTTGTTTGGCTGTATTTATAGTTTTAACCCTTAATTTGGTATTGTATATTATAATATACATACATTACAATACAATAATGAACCTAGTGAACTTTATTTTTTTTAATATTAAATGATATAATTATGTAACATGAATATAATAATATATACATCTTATATGTATGTAAACTTGCATAGAAATGATCAATGTAACAACTGCATCTCTAAAGTTTAACTTGATTTGAACCACATGCCTTGTCCGTCTTGTGGTAAAGATGATCATCAACGATCAAGTAGCGCTAAATGTACGAATAGAAAGAGACGCATCCGAGAGACTGAGCTATCTGCAAACCAGGAGGTGTCGGTATACTCGGTCAAGAAGGGTCTAACTTCAATAGTGTGCCCGCTAGGAAACAAAAGAGATATGATACTCAAAACTATCCGTGATGATGTCAAAGAATTGTCTAGATTGAGTATAGAGCTATCCTACTTAATCAATCACTTTTACAAACGGTACGCGTCTAGAGAAGATTTTTACATTCTGTTTCCTAAATTTGAAGCTCTTCAGTTCACGTATGTTTTGAAAGGTGCACAACATAAATTAAACGATCCCGAAAATGTACTCGACGAGTATTTATCAAACAGAGCCAAAAGATTTTACGATTGTAAATTGCGATCTTTCAATATTATGCAAATTGCAATCAATTATAGCACTATGCTTGAGACTAACATTTCAGTTCACGCATTCAAGAGATTAAAACGGTACATGCACCTGAAGTGCGGTGACAAATTGAACAAATCCGAAATACACGCGTCCACATATGACGCCTATTACAATAAAGTTCACCGATCCAACGAGATTGGTGAATGGTTCGCTATGAACAAAATAGACTCTGGTGATGTAAAACAAAACTTTTGGAAACACATTCGACTCTTTATAAAGATACAAGAAGATTTGAATCAAAGTAATCAAAAGTCGTTCTCAGTGTTTCCCATATATTCGAATGGTCTGTTGCATATTACGTACGATACTAGGTGTATACATGAGCTCTTGAGAAGAGTCGATCCAGCAAACACACCTTCAGCTTGGTCTAAATTCTCTGAAGATCCTAAATCGTACTGGGCTCGACACTTTATAATACCGCCAAAGTTTGGATACAGTATCGCAACAGACGGCGTGAGTGTATCGATGTCGATGAATCGTATCGTGTCTAAAGGCACAAAGTTTAAATCCAAGAAAGTCAAGAAAGTCGAAGACTCTATAGAAAACTTGAAAGCTAAATCAAATAGTTATTCAAAGATTATATCAGTGGATCCCGGTGCCAAAACACCCATAGTGACATGTACTCGCTCAGTAGATGGAGGGTTCGAGTACAGGGTCTTGAAAAAGGAGCGAGTTGTCTATGAATCGAAGGAATTGCACAGGGAAAAGAAACGTTCAAAGTTTATCAAAGACATAGAGGATCGCATCAAATTAGATAGAGAAAAGGTAGAGCACGAAACTGGCGTGATCATAACAACGAAATCCGCCGACATATGCGAGTACACTAGATTTCAATTGAAATGGTTCGACGAAAAACAAAAAGTTTACGAGCAACGTAGATTACAACGTTTGAAATTCGACAAATATATAAATGATCAAAAGATGTTACACAAATTGGTGGACGAATATTTCGGTAAAGAACCAGACACTCTAGTCGTGTACGGTGCCGGATTCGATTTCATGAACACTGGAACCTTCAAGGGTCATAGAAAGTTTAGACACAACGATGTACTCAAAATCATACGACAGCGAAAGAATTTATCAGTATTCATAATAAATGAAGCGTTCACCACAAAGAATTGTAGCAAGTGTTACGAGTCTGGATTAAAGAATCATTTGCACGTATCAAAATCCCCTCACCGTTACGTATACTGCAGTGTATGTCGTAAGGGTATCCACAGGGATAAGAATGGTGCAAAAAATATATTGTTGAAATATGAATATACAAAGTTGCCGAATAGTCTTTCGTCTATCGGTACTGATATGAATCGTACGGATGGTGGAAGTTCGTAAGGTTCATTATCGTAACTCTGTATTTGCTGTAATGGTAAATAAAGGGTTAAGACTCCTGTCGGAAGCTCAGTATCCTACACAAAGAATATCATATCCAAAATTACATTACATCTTAATTGCATATTTCTTACACGGGTAAATTTCTCAAGGTTTCTGATCTGTATACGTTTTTCGAATGTGCTAATATCACCAAGTTGCCGCCGTTACCCGTCTCCTTAAATAACGGATGGATCACTTAAATATTTTGAGGAAACGTGCTGCAATCCGCCAGTTCAGCTTAGGTACCTACTTTAGGGTCAAATCAAATAAAATCTTTTTCTTCATTAACCTACTAGCGTTCACCCGGGGCTCCGCCTTCGAGGATGACGGTTAACGCGGTAACAAGAACCTAGCTGCCTCTCCTTTCTCGGCATTGATACTTAATCCATACCATTGTTCATCAAAATCGGTTCAGCGGTTGAGCTGTGACAGTCTAATAGACAACCAAACGAGTGTAACATTCGATTCGATTAGTTCATTTATTTAATTATCAAAGGTCTTAACCAAGTTAATCCCTACTCTTTAGGAAAGAAAAAAGTGCTTAGGTATACTTTGGTAAATATGTGCGAAAACATGTATTTTATGCGTGGTCTCTGTTTACCTGACCGCTATAAGCGAGATTCTTAGTAGATTTATTGATGTTCCAACAAAACTATTTCAGGTGGAACCAGAACCAGGCAAAGGAATAATACGATACGCCTTGTCAGATCGCACGTTTATTGACAAAGGCTGGACGATGTTGCCCACTGAAAAAGTTGTACGAAAGGTGAGTAAATTCAAAGACCGCTATTTTAGAATATTAATCTCTCCCACAAGTCATATGGGCCACTTACCAACCCATTTATCCCTTACAATAGACATAAAAAATAAATGTTATTTAATTTTTACTGTGCAGAATTCCTTACGCTTTTTTATTTTGTAGATGAATGTTTATCGTATGCGTCCTGCACATCCAGAATTCGATTGGTTTGAACACAATAAGAATAAACGTTTGATGACTTATGACACTGGTGAAAAGCTTGCCGAGTTCGATGATAATGGGCGCGGGCGCTGGTACTACAGAAATGGACGTTTAGCCCTAGACTATTACGATGCTGAAGGTTATACAAACTATACTTTTACAATATATGTATATAAATTATACTGATCATACAAATTGCATCTTATTAATATATTGATTTGGAAAAGCCATATCATTATTTTTCTTATTACAGAAACAAATGCGCAACAACGTTTCGTGATTTATAGCAGTGGTGAACCTGATGAGCGTGGTCGTTCACACCCAATAACGATTCTTGCCACTTTTGACTATCTCGGAAATGGTATAGTATTTGATCATGCTGGCAAGATACGGTAATAATTTAATAATTAAACTCATATCTTGATTTTGAAGCTATGGAAATAAAACTATAAAATAAATTTTCAGCCTTAAGTATAATCAGACTGAAGGAGTAGTTCTCGATCGTGGCATTGGCCCCGTCTCCCACTGGAAATGGCATACGTTAAATGATCCTCCAGTCCTGCAGCAAGTAATGATTGATACTCAAATGGCTCACAAGGATCCCCAAATAATTAAACTTGGAACAGCAGCTGACAACAAAATACGTCCCGATAATGAAGAAATGTTGGCGATAGAATTTGACAACTTTATCAAGGAGAAAAGCAAGAAGCTGTCACAAAAATTTAAACCTTTTCAGATAAAAATGAAGGCTCTAAAGATCAACGAGCATTTTTCGTTGAAAGTATTAGACCAAGCTACAGTGTATCTCATCTTTAGAGATGGGTCGACTAATTTAAAACTAAACATCGGTATGATACTGGACCATCAAGAAATCGTGGATACTGACACTGCTGAGGTGGGAGAAGTGTCAAACAATTTAGAACGGTTCCCAGCTCGCACAGATAGCCTTGCGGGATTGCAGCGTAGTGTGGCCTACGCTCAACGCTATGAAAGGACTCGCACAGAACGCGAGCGTAGGTTACGGCCTGCCGAGCCCTGTGAGAGTGCTGACCAGCTCACGGCCGCAGCCTCTCCACCTCTGCGACCTCCTCTACGAACGGTGCCAACTGGCTCAACATCTAGTGCCGCAAACTGCAGATGCAGAAAACCAACAAACAATTTATATTATAATACCCGTCTTCTTTGAGTAATGTACTTGTGCTTGTTAATTAATATTCTTTATATCGTATATTTTAATGTTTCTAAAATAAATTAGTGATATTTCTATTGTTAGTATAATTACTACATATTTCGTACGTAGGTTTTAGAAATAAATTTCATAGATTATTATAAACT
Source organism: Autographa gamma (assembly GCA_905146925.1). NCBI lineage: Eukaryota > Metazoa > Arthropoda > Insecta > Lepidoptera > Noctuidae > Autographa > Autographa gamma. The sequence goes on from LR989850.1 coordinate 5,648,211, forward strand.
GTGCTTGTTTTAAAGAGAAGAATATATCCAAGGCCCTTACCTACTAGAGTCTGTGCTGAAAGAGAACCGTCAGTTGTAAAATGAAGACGAATTATGAGACAGCGTCTAGAAATATTGCATTCTAACATCAATGTTAGCATAATCACAGTATCGCTACTGTGTTTATATCTTGATAAATAAAAATATGATAAACACTGCAGCGCTCTCAATTCCGCGACGGTTCCTTTTCCACGGAGACTTGTACGTTGGCATTGGCCATCATTATTGTTGAAAAATTTCATTTGTGCCTGTGCCGTTGCCATTCCGAGGTAGCATATTATTACCTACTTCATGACTGATTACTGAGTTCCTGAGTGGGTTCACGACTTCACACACCAGTGGCGCCAAGTGGTAAGAGAAATAAAGATATATCTCCTTCAACATAATCTAATCATTCGTCTTCTAATATTTTATATTACCTACTTGTTTTGTTGATTGATAGCAGTTTAATAAATGATTTAATATAACTTTATTAGTTCTAATTTCATTTAACTGTGCATTACAATGTACCTATCGAATAAAAATCCAGTAGAGTATTCACTTCACTAGCTGTCATTAGTGTCATGTCATACAATCTTTGTCTTTCTTTCTGTCATGTCATAACATAATGTCAATCTGTGTATTGAGATTTGAGCTACTATACTTGTTTTGTTCATTAGAAATACGCAGTGTTTAATAAAATGTTAAAGGTGTAACAAAGTTTAATATTAGACTAATATTTATAAATAATTGTATATAATTCTTGAATATTATAAATACTAAAATGGTAAGTAAAACTTACATTTCTACATTAGTACCTATTGGAATAACAACTACAAATTAGCTTTTATCAACTTTATGATTCAGAGTTATCAAGACGATCCCAGTTGTTATGTTGGTTCCTTCCCCAAGGACTTTAGTTATGGACCTTTTGAACAAAATGGAGAGGGTGACAATATTTCGTTACAAGAAGACCACAAACCTCGAATTCTACTAATGGGGCTGAGAAGGTAGGTTTATTTTAGCTACCTTAAACATTCATACATATTTAGTAGTTTTACAAGGTTTTAATCAGCTGGAATGTGAATTGTTGATAATTTTTTTGTATGTGCTGATTCTACAGGCTTGATATTACTTCAATACTGATCTTTCTAGACTAATTGTATTTTATGAGAAAATACTATACAAATTACGAATTTCCATTATGTATGTTTCCCAACAAGAATCTCATGAGAGTGGAATGGAGATATTTATGCCAATTCTTATAAAAAAAATAACAATGATTTAAGTGCCTTTCACTTTTCATGATTAAATATTTTTGATTTTCAGATCTGGAAAGTCTTCAATTCAAAAAGTGGTATTCCATAAAATGTCGCCCAATGAAACTTTGTTTTTGGAGTCTACAAACAAAATAGTTAAAGATGATATAAATAACAGTAGTTTTGTACAGTTTCAAATATGGGATTTTCCGGGGCAAATAGATTTCTTTGATGCTACCTTTGACTCTGATACAATATTTGGTGGCTGTGGTGCCTTGGTATTTGTGATTGATGCTCAGGTAACATATTATATGATTCACACACAGTCACATTTATGACATTCATTGAATCAATAAAGTACTTGAAAAAAAAAACATACCTGTGTATAAATAGTCGATAAAAAATCCTAAAATTATTGTTTATTTTTTCAGGATGATTATCAAGATGCTCTGGATAAATTACAGCTTACAGTTACAAAAGCGTATAGAGTTAATAGTAACATAAAGTTTGAAGTTTTCATACATAAAGTGAGTACAGATGTTTTTGTTTTGAGCCACTAGATAACAACTTTGTATTCATATTGTAATCTGATCCATATGTGTACTAATATTTAATAACTGCTAATCTGGGTCACATATGTGTATGTTATAAGTGTACATGTTATAGCCTAATTATTTGTTACTAGCTGTTGCCCGCATGAGTGTCAAACAAGGCTCTTGTCCTTTCTTAGGCTCTAGACTACCTATGCAGCAAATTTCACTTAAGTCAGACCAGCAGTTTAAGTGTGATTGCATTATACAAAGACTGATTTATTTTCGCATTTTATGAAATTTGTAAGGAAAAAATTTAACATTTTACATGAAATGGTTTTTGGGAAAGTACAAAAGTCCTACTTTTCAATTAATTTAATTTGGTAATATCGTATTTTATCAGTATTCTACTAATCGTTATTAAGCCCATGGATTAGTTTATTACACATCTCTTTTAGACAAAAAAATATTAGTTACTGTAATTTACATTTTGACACTTCACAGCTGTTCATATTATTCTGATTAAATAGTATTCAGATGTAATCATTGTACAAAAGGAGGAAAACTGTTTTACATTAAACTTACTCAGTTTTTAATTCACAACAAGTTTCAACATTTGTATAATGTTTTAAACATTGTGTTACAGGTTGATGGCCTTAATGATGATTATAAGATGGAATCCCAAAGAGACATTCATCACAGAGCGACTGAGGACTTGGCAGAGGCGGGCTTGGAACATGTTCACCTATCATTCCACCTGACCTCCATATATGACCACTCTATATTTGAAGCATTCAGTAAAGTGGTACAGAAACTGATTCCACAGCTACCAACATTAGAGAACCTTCTGAACATTCTTATTTCTGTAAGTAATTTTCATGATGTTTGAAATAGTGCTAATTTTCTTTTAAATAAAGGCACTTTTAAAGTGGCTTCTTGTAAAATCCTTTTAAAATACATACCTCCGATTTTCGAAAGGCTTATCAACACGAAAAATATTGAATAACATTTTAAAATCCTGTCAATGTCCTCATGTTATGTGCTGTGATTGGTCGATAGTACTTTGGTTAACAAAAGTGATCAGTTTCATTTGACAATAAAATAAGTTGATCAGCCTCTCAGAAACTAAAATATTCTCATAACTTGCTCTATTACATAAACCATATTATAAATAAATGTTATAATTATGATTCTCTATGGTTCTAGAACTCTGGCATAGAGAAAGCATTCCTTTTTGACGTGGTTTCAAAAATCTACATAGCTACAGACAGCTCCCCAGTGGACATGCAGAGTTATGAGCTGTGCTGCGACATGATTGATGTTGTCATTGATATCTCTTGTATATACGGGTAAGTACATTATGTTGACCACACTTAGACCACAGATGGGGATTGATTATAATAAAGAACCTTACTGTTTTGAAATAAAGATGATTTCAGGATAATACTGTTGTTGATGCATCCATAAAAGTTAAAAAATTAAATAAATGAAATGTTTTATTTTTCTTCTCAATATGTATTTCTTCTCAATAATGTTCTTATTGATTTATACTTATAGTATGGTGGACGAGACAGAGGTGAACACATTTAACAGTCAAAGCTCAAGTTTAATAAAGTTGAACAATGGCACTGTTCTCTACTTACGTGAGGTCAACAAATTCCTTGCCCTTGTTTGTATTTTGCGCGAGGAAAATTTCCAGAAACAAGGTATAATGTTTTTTTTCTTATTTTATCTATTATTTTAATAAAATCTTTTGTCCCAGCACCACAATGGCACAAAAGAAGATTAACTGGGAATAATAATTTCCTAGTGCCAGTTCTATTTCAGGGCTTAGCTTACACTCACATAGCCTAGCTCTATGGGGAAGTCGAATCCAACTAAAATTGAGAAAAAATATTAAAATCATTTTTTTTTTCTTTTTAGGAGTGATTGATTACAATTTCTTATGCTTCCGTGACGCTATAACACAAGTGTTTGAGCTGCGCAACAAATGCCAGAATGTTATAGCTTCGAGAGCAACTTCGGGGACCCCAGAGCCGATAGCCAATGGCGCAGCAGACTCGACAGAAAGTGCTTCCGATCGCTCACAAACTAATTTACCATAGCATATCACCTTACGCTTATTTTTGCAAACATAACATTAATATGTGTATCTATATTTTTTAAATAACAGTATGTGAATAAAAGAGCATAATTATGTTATAACTGTTTTTTTTTTGTTCATGAAATGACCTAAATTACCTTATACTGCCCTTCATTAACACTTCAATCATTTAAGTAGTCTTATAAGATTTGGACGAAATTTTATGATCAAATACTTTTCCTGTAACCTGGATGAAAACTGGATATTTATTATCACAGTGCAAAACTTTTACCCTTATAAGTAAACAGAAAAGAAAACAACGAGAAACCTTGGTATACTACTAGAGTAAATTTTTTGAAATTTAATTTCGAAAAATAATTCTCATTTAAATTGCCCAAATAGATACAGGCATTTCAAAATTTATATAAGCCGAGAATTCGACAAAAAGTAGGGGAATCTTTCATGTTACAAACATTTCCTGTTCCGGAAGATTGTGTTACTAGATAGATAATTTGTTACCTATTCTTTATTTATTTAAACCCTTCGGAAAACAAAATAGTCGACTAATTGAAGGAATATTTTTTTACTTGTAATACTGAAAATTCCACACGTCAGTTCAGCAAATGACGTTGAGAAATACCAACCTTACCATACCCTACGTCAATTACGGGAAAATAATAATTTGTAGGTATCTTTTGTTTGTGCTTTGCTATTCTATTTGAGCTTATGGTTGTTCTTTGAAAATAAATTATTTTCTCTGCAGCAGTACATCATTCGTAGTGTTATTGATCCAGGAATTGTACTTCGTATTTATCCATAATAGAAGATTTTGGTAAGTTTTTAAATTTTTTGTTACTCTCTGTTTAATTCCGTTCATAGCAACATGTTTAAGTCGAATGTTCTCATAGAAAACATCATAGAAATTGTGAAATCTTATTTATTTTCGATAACTTATGTTTTGCGATGTTATTACTACAAGGATTTACTACACCTTTGAAAGCTTGGGGTTATAAATTTTTACGTACTCTACGCGCAAGTGCAGATTCATTTGATCAAACAAAGGAAGAGAGTATCATGTACAATTTTCACTCGCAATTTTCCTTAGGTATTATCCACATATGTGTTGCGATTGGATTTGAATTCGTTTATCGATGTTTATTGACAGAAACTGGTAGTTTTGCATATAACCAGATGTATTTTCCATTCATAATATTGTCTAAAAATGTTTATGAAAAATTGTGTATCTATAAAAAATAAACACAATGTAATCATGGAATGTTTTTGCAAACCACTTTCACTTCCTTACTAACTGTTTGTTTTGTATGGTATATGAACACAGTACGGAAAAGACTATTAGATTAAAAAAAGTTTATTTTTACCAACAAAATTTTTGGTTGAGGTACCTACAAGATTAATTTTTCATGTCATTATTATGGAGGGTTAAAGAAGAAAGTAATCCAATATATTACATCTTATTTTCCACAAATCCTCTATATTAAGTTTGATAACTAAAAACTATAAAAAAACTGAAACTGATGATTCCAAATCTTATTTTACCACTCAGCAGTACTAAGTGTGTATGTAGAATTTTTCTCATTAGGTTAATTAAATGGTTTTAAAATAAGATTGCCTTGTCTCCTTCCAAGGCATTATTTTAAAACAATTTGCCTGCTTTGCAGTGGGATAAGACAGGTTTATGAGACTAGATAAAATAATAACAATCAGTGGCTCATGAGGGGTCCTGGCTAAGTGTAAGCCATATGGTTTGGTCTGATAATAAATACAAAGCCATGATTGCTAAAATTGACTTGTGGTTGACCGTTTGTAAACATAACAATACACTAGATCAACATATGACTGTCTGGGACAATATTTGGCAGTTGCTATGTGATTTCAAAACTCACATCCAGTCTTAACATGGGATACCACCCAATCTATAAAAAATATGGTTTTCAGCTTAATCCGGTATGACTGAAAGCAAAGTTAACCCAACCCAAACAAAGCTATGGTAACGGTTACACAAAAGAAAACACAATATATTTACTATAATGTTGCAGTTGGTTCATGACAAAATATGGATAGATTCTGTGCTTGCATACATTTTTGATTAACACAGAGGCAAAGATGAAAGAGTTAGAAATGGAACAACAGGCAGCAATAAAAGTATTTATTGATCATTTCTATTCCATTGAGAAGGGCTAATTAAGAGTTAACATGAGACACTAATTACTTTGTTTTTATATATATACAACATATAATATGCATTTTTTTTTAATTATGCAGGAACATAGAATCTCTAGGATATATTAGCACTAGAAATTGGAACTTAAAATATAGTCCACAACAATACCAAGAACATTTATGTGAACTGTGTTATAATTAGTTAAATACTTATAGTCACATGATTAATATAAATAAACGACGGGTGATATTTGAAACAATTTTGTTTTTTTTTTTTAAACAATGTTGTTCACTACTTCGCCTACATCTACTGATAACAGTTTAGGCACAATTGGTTCAAGTATCGTTTCGTTTAATTCGCGGTTGGTCCAATTTGCCGAACAAGGTTAGCCTAGAAGCGACCTAGTAGAAGAGCCTGCGTATAATATTATTAAATAGGACAATGATTGATCATAATAATACGAAGATAGGTCAAACGAATCAGCGCCTGTGACAGGATGTCATATTGTAACAAATTCCTGTATAAATTGATCGTCTTTTCACGTCTTAGAAATAGCGAATAATTCGCAACTTCTGAGACGCGGGTTTAATTAATTTTATTTGTTATCTTTCTACGAATATCTAATTTATTTGTTTACGTGAAGTCATAACTAGTTACTTAAGACTACGAAAACAAATATAGAAACAGACTTTATTATTGTAGCTAATTATTAAGTATACAATAGTATACATATAACAATTAGCAACGAAACCTGCAGTTCTGCCTACTCTGTAATAATAGATATATCTAGGTATATTTTTTTCCCTATACGTCTCCGATGTTCTGTGGTTTGCGGTATTGACAACACTGTTGTCTGTTGTTTTGAAAAAGTTAAATCTTATACAGTAAACATACCGTAACTGTGGTGTACAATTGAGCTCTTCCTCCACCCTTTGTCAAATATCACAATTACCTTCCTTATTTCTCACATAGCTTTGTGATTCACGAATTTCAATACATGAATGTTGCGAGCTGTGTATCCAGTGTTTCTTTGTTCTCTACATAATTACTTAATACTTTTGCGTTTATTGAACTGCTGTAGAGTATTAACTGGATTTAATTTAATGATAATGTAAAAAGTCACGACAGGGCTGACTGATTAATGATGAAATAATCTTGCTTTCGAATAGCAATTTTAATTTTTGTAGGTATGATTTGCATTTTTTACTAACTTAATCTGCTGGAGACCTTTCGGTTATCGACTCTAGCTTTGATATTGTCTCAATGGGTTTTAGCGATGATTATAACACACTAACCGGATTTTCAAATAAATAATTCAGGTAAATAAAGAAAAACCATTTATCTACAAGCGCAAAATTGAAACTAGAAAAATAAACTGATGAAAATATATTCAAAAGCAAGCATGCCTTTCGTTACTTACGTCGGATTTGCAATTTAATATGGTCTTAAAGACCTATAGATTTGATGCAATCATGCAATTTATTTATCTGACGTGAACGTCAATTGTTGCATCACATTACTATGGGTAAAACCCGAGATTCTAAAGCTAAGCAATTTAAGACAAATTGCAATACATGCATTGGTTTAAGATTGCGTCATTTCGTTTGTATCACAGAGAGACAACCCCTTTGCTGTAAGAGATACATAATAATGGATAAATTCATCATAATTTTAATTACATAAGATTTGTTAATGATGCTATACTCCACAAGCACCAGGCCGTTCCAGAAACAAATTAACAAATATTGGATTAATACTACATCCCCGAATTTGCTCAACTTGGTATTTTATACTTTTAAGAAGGCATAACAGAGCCCTCAACTTGTTCTCTTTCGCACAAGGTGACTTTCCAAGGACCTTTCATTGTGTCCATCAACCCCTTCTGCCACAGCCGCCGCTCATATGAATTTCAGAACGCAAGCGATCTCATTGGAAAAAGACTTAAACTTTTTTTGCATCCGTTTAGTAAGCGTTTTAAACAATCATAATGTAATCGATGTTCGCCTCATTACAATAAAGATGATGGCAAATAATTTTCCAAGTGTGGTCTTAACGTAAAACAAAATCATCATCATCATCATCATATCAGCCCGGAATCACCCACTGCTGGGTATAGGCCTCCCCTTTTTTCTGCCATTATTGTCTGTCTTGCGCGTCCCTCATCCAGGTGGTTCCCATTACCTTAGCTTACCAAAATTACCAAAATACTTGATTAAATCATTCCAGTTTTAAAATGTACTTTGCTTTTCATTATGAAAATTTAGGCCAAGCTCAAATCCCTCCTATTTGAGGGAACCGGATAATCTTACTTGGTAGAGCTTCATAAATTCATAAAGTTCTGCTGTGGATAATCCAAGGAACGCCTAATTAAGAAACGTAAAAGAATCCTTGATAAATTGGTGAACTGATTGGAAATACTTTGTCTATTCTAATATATAAACACAAAATTTAACACATAAACATGAATATTATGTATAAATCTAAAATGTATACTTAAATATTTTTAAATACATAAATTATGTAACTAGTTATTTTATTTTTTATTTTAAATACAGATTACTATTATCTTGAGAGATATCATTAACATAAGTTGCTTACTTACATAACACATTGATCGTACGATACGATGACGTATGACGTTAAAAGTGTTATAATCGATTTTTTTTCGGTCGGTTTCTTTTACTCTTGATAATACTTAGTATGAAGTAAGAGCATAATGAAAATAAAACATGTTTTTCCGTAATTTACGACGACTAGCTAGTATCACTAGCATGCGCATTACAAGAACTCGAAGGCCATCAGCGCGATAATGTTGTTGGTGCGTTGAAGCTGTTTTCGCAAATTTGCAAATGCGAATATACTATGTAGAGTACTAGACATACGGCTGAAAGTGCGTTGCATGAGTTAAAATTTTTAAAGCCGCGTGTTATTCTGACCTTGTGAATTAAATAATACGCAACAGGCATCGTGTGGCGCCATCGGTCCTCTCGCTAGTCGTAAATATACGTCATGACACACCCATTCCTAGACAAATAAGGTGGCTGTATTTTGTTACGTAGTTATAAAATACTACTCGTAATATTGCCAGTGTTTTATATGAATGTGCAGATAATATGCATATATTATAAAATATTATAACAAAAAACATTCCGTCCTTAATTATAAATTAGTCTTGTTTAGACACACCTCCAGTCAAGTGACCTTTACGGCTCCAATCTAATTATATGGCTAATAAATATTTAATTTTAGATAAATGGCGTATGTTTGTCAAAAGGTTTCAGTAGTTACGTTCCATTTTTCCATTGTTAGAGTGTTCGCTCCTGATCATTGGTAAAAGGGAAAAAGACAAGGGACAAACGAAGAAGCACTTATGCGTTTTGTTTAAGCCGCCAGTAGACCAGCTCTCGCCTCATACTTAGCTACGTCAAAGGCACGCAAAAGAACACCATGAGAATTTACACTAGAACAAGAAATGTAATTGGATTGTGCGCAGTAGGCTTTATAGACTACGGTGCTAAGTAATAGTCGCAGTGTTTATTTCAAAAAGCAGGTATACCATCCAACGTTTCCATTTTTTGGAAGATCAAACGTTTTGTGAGGTGGTGCTTAAGATAGATTTTATAATTTACACTTATAGTGTATTCATAATTTCCCTCGTTTTACGGTTTCGTTAAGATCTGAATGGTAAACCGCTTCTGCAGCTAAGCTCTGGTTTGCATATCAGTCAGTGGCAATTGACTATCGGATATCGGTCAGGAATCACGTTTACAAATAGGTTGACTACCTATGATCAACCTCTTGGAAAATCTTAAGATAGGTACTTGAAACACAATAATGTAAGAATATTAAGTGGTACTGTAATACTATTGAACATTGATGAAGTGATCTTTACGAAATGAAGCAGAGTTGAGCTTGAATTTATAACTTCAAGTCCTCTTCATTTAATTTTTCTTAGTTTTTCAATCTGTTGGTATAATTGTCTGACTTTAAATCTATACACGATTTTAATAAACATCTAAGTAGTTTAAATATATTCCTATAAAAAAATACATAATTTATTAAAATATATAACTTCCTGAATATAAAAATTTGCTAAACGTTGCCAAAAACTGGTTCTGATTCAAGGAGATTTTTTAGGTTTTACAATGCCACAGTACGGCCTTTTATTTTAAATTGATGAATAACTAGCGAGATACATTCGACAAAACAAAACACGTCGGTGGGATCGAGTTGGCTAACGATATGCGTTTCGTAGCAGATAAACAAGCGTTGTTTTTGTTTACAGCTAGGAGCATGTGTGACTAACACCTATCTAGCGAATACAGTAATACAAATGTAAATCGAACTGCTATGACAGATAATACGACGTATTGTTGTTTACATTCCTAAAGTTAAGAACTTTGTATGTCGTAAACAAGCACTCCACCAAATATCTTTTGTAACAATTTACTGATAACCAATCTTCTGATACCAAACTCTGTAGCACAGAGACCTATATCGCATTCTCCACTAACTTTTTTTAGATATCAAGGCCATGAATAAAAATGTCGTTCGGTTACCGACTATCTAGCAGATTCTAGCGACATAACTTCCATCAGAATTCAACTGTCTACGTTTTAAGTTTCTCAATAATTTGAATAAATAGGTCTAATTATGTTTATTTAAAAAATTATACGGTTGGAAATTGTTTTTCAGTGCGAGAGATTTTTAGAAGTTACCATAGTAGTGAACTACGAAGTTGTGTAACGAAACACGAAGCATGGAATTTTGAAAACGTTTATGTTTGTTCCTTATCATAGGCCTTCATTTTCATGTACATAAAAAAACACATAATGACATAACGTTTTCATTGAAATGTTGCAAACATCTCTCTTATTTCTGAGTAACACTTTATGCCCTACGGCGCTGCCATATCGGGCGTGTTCAAGTCAGCAACATCTACAGTAATTAATTTCCTTTCGCGTTGCGTGTTGGTAAACTTGGTACTTGGTAGGGTACGGCAAAGATACTTTCATAACGTCGTGGCGCGACATGGCGTGATGTCGCGCGATCGACCCAGCGCGAGCCGTTAGTGCAGGAACGTACGGAGCACATGGTGTGGTAGAGTTGTGTGACTGATATTCTGCCGTAGCATATCAACGCTCGGCGAGCTACGTCACGCGACGTCAGCCCGGCATTCGGCGCTTGAACGCTCTCGTATCGGCCCACCGACATCAGCCACTCACAAACAGTTTACTGGTAGAGTCGACGCGAGCAACACGTGTCGAAATCTTACCTGTGTTCGTAGTTGTGTACGAAAATTACAGCTGACCGTATATTGTTTGTAACGTAGAAAACATTTTGTGCCTTAGAAAGTTGACAGTGAAAAATTTATATCCACGATCCTGCCTAGCTAAGGTATTTTTTTTGTATAATTTTACTTAATTTGATATTGCTGTGAAATTGTATAATGTGGTGGAATTATTGTGGTAGTTAGATGTGCAATTTCAGCATAAAATGTATGTTTTACTTTTGTCTTGTTCAAATTAATAAGGCACTGCTTTCGCAATTAGTAGTAATTATGAAAGCAATGCTAAAATTATGCTTTTTAAAAATTCATCGTCGGTCATCGGTTTATTTTGACTGGCTAATTCACATTAATTTGCAGGCTGTTTACTTTATTTCTTTTTATTGTCATTCTGGTGCATATTTAACACTCCTAGCATCATGAAGGGTCCTGTATGTTTCACAAATACTCTTCTATTTTCATAATGACATATTTTGAATAGTACCAAAATTACAAGCATGTTTCGATTTGATTGGGATCCTCTGGACACCCTGTTGTATCGTGGTATGAATTATGATCATATTTCATCAAGCGCAACCATGTAGGTCAAAAGTTAACAAAGTATCTTGCAGATTAATAGCTTTATGGAATCGACAGTATAATTGCTACTAAGAATTACAATCAAGCAATGGAAACAAAGATGACAGCGTTTAAATAGTCTCTTGCTCTATAAAGTTACCTTTATGAGTCATATTAACTAGAATGGAACGTTGCCCTTTAGGAAGTTATGACCTGCGTTGTCCACTTCCAGCGGTTGTTCATTCATTGCGAATCAATCTTCACCTTGATGATGTTGGCTTTGAAACTCGTTTCCTTACACTTGAACACCTCGCTGTCTAACCTACTTAAAAGCAGTTTTTAGAAGGATCGGTAACGACGAAATAACTAGCGCAGTATTTATTTACAACTGAATGACTTATCGTTTCCTGCATAACAAATATTGTCTCTCTTAATCGCTGCGTGTCTTACTTGTTTAAAAAACAGTAAACAAACATGTTCTACGTATCATGTGTACTTTTAGCATTATATAATTTTAAATCTAATTTGCACGTTCGATCGCTTCGATCACACCATATATAAATAATACGTATTAAGTTACGTGCGTCTATTGATAATTAAATTATCGGAGTTATCACTAGTTTTTTAATACCCTTTTCTTGCCAGCTGTTGATATTTCAACGATAGTCTTTTTCTTTGTGTCTTTCAACACGTGTTCATCGCTTTTTTTTTCAAACAATAGTTAAAAATAAGCGAAGGCAAATTTATCCGCGGGCCTGTATGGTTAATTAGCTTCACATTGCAATGAGTATTCGATTATTTACCTTTCTTTGTCTTTATTATTTTACATTGTTTACCAAGGCGCTTATTACTTTTTATAATTATATTCTTCATCATATTGAGTAATACATATTGTATTGCTGGATCTGGGCTGGTTCTATAAATTTTCGTCATGCATGATTCTAGTTCATATGGTTTGCTCAATCAAACATGACATTATAACCTTTTCAATGTATTATATAATATAGGTAATACCAGCTATTCATTCTCAAATAGATTGTACATAGATGTAATCAGCTAATGTTGTTATGTCTTATCATAATCTTACACACATCAGTCAAAAACATAGTTCAGATACGATAACATAAGTCATTAAACCGATTGCAAAACATCAATTTCATGGTTGAATAATCGATATTTGTCAGAAAAGAATGAAATAAAACGCCTGAAACAAAGGAAAACTGTAGTATGCGTTGATAATGGTAACAACTGTACATTTAAACTAGTACTTATGTATCGATGATCCTGTAGAATAAACAGTGTCTGTACACGTGAAGAGTTGTGGTACGCTCGGCTGGCTTACAGATAAGGTTTCATAAACAGTTGTTTGTTTCTCACTTGTGTGGCTGGTTCCGTTTGCAACGCGTTCACGTGAGACATTAGCTTATAACAGTTATAACTGACTAACCTATAGGTCAGTTTTAATAACCCCAGCCAGACAGTGACGCTCGTCTATCTTTCTAACGTAATTGGGTTCATAGAATACATCAAAACAGATAAATGTAAACAAATACATGTATCAATTGGTACGTGACACAAATTACTTCTATGTCAAACAAAAGAATTCTACTTTCCTATATTGATAACCACAATTTGTATATAAGTATATAATTATTACCCAATTAAAAATGATATATCGTTTTGAACTGTAATGACAACTCCCACGCATTGAGGAAGTGGTGACAGTTGGATGTAACCCAATAAAGGAAAGATAACAAAGCTCCTATCACGCAAAAAAAAAATGCTTCAAAAGGTAATATCAGCCTCTTATCTAGGTTAGTGTTTAACCTGAAAATATGAAACTAATTGATAATTATAATAATTCCGTTAAAGTAGGTTAAACGTAGATGAGGTATTTAATGAAGAAGCAAACAATTTCAACCTTGCCTTAGTAGCAGTCATATTACTTTTTTTTTATAAAACTCACGTTTTTGTCCTTTCTCTATGATAATAGACTCGCTCCGTACAAAAACTCGTGGTGATAATTGGTTTTTCTGTGTTGGACAGAAAGCAATGAACTTTCAAAGGAAGGATGGCTGAAAATATGATTGACTAATACGTTTGTTAAACAGTTGGAAGTCATTATGTTCATATTTCACAGTTTACAACAGACGCAATGGGATCAGTTACAAATTCCGCTTTGCATTTGAGGTGCGTGACCCTAACGACAATGGCGGCCGGCCGTTTATCTCTATAGACATTGAACTTGAAGCCCTTGGAACTAAAATAAGTTCCCCAGCTGTCATTCAGGTCTCCTTGGACACCTGCCACTATGTCTCATACATTCAGTGCTGTACATCTGAAATATGTATTTTCATTTAGGTACCATGCCGTCGTGTTAAAACATGTCGGCAGAAAATGTATTTTTCAACTCTGTCCAATAATTTATTCATGTTACTTGCTGGTTTCAAGGCTGTCCTCTCCTTTTGTAATAAATACTACAAATGTATATTCACAACTAAATACTATATGATCAAACTTGGTTCTGCTAAACTAATCTATTCTTGAATGCTGCCAACCACACGATACATCACTAACAGTCTGCGCCTAATAAGGAAGTAAAGCCCATTTGGGGAACTGATCACGTATTTATTGGTTTCCTTTGACCTTTTATGAGGACAGTTCCTTCCATCTTTCTGTAATCTAATCTACATAAACGGTTTGTCGAAATCACTCAGAAGACATTATTATATCAACAGGGTATCACCCGGTAAGCACATCTCAACACCGTGGTATAGAGCTGTACAAGGGACTCTTTATTTAAAAAGTCGTTGTCCCGTCATAAGTTAAGATTATCATCTAGCATGTATTGTTAATTAGCAAGTCTTTATATAATTATCTTTTATTATTAAATTTCATTATTCTCTACAACTTTTTCTTTATTTATATGACTTCTATTCTCGGTACTCGTCGTATGTAGATGTAATGGAAGTCCCCGGCGCCTGTTCGTTCCGTTTGTGTCAGCATCCAACAATTTCGTTTAGCACGTTGTCTTTGCGTGCCCACTGTTCCCATAAAATAGATGCAAATAGCTATCGCTTCAACTCGTAACATTTGTGTTGGGTAACTAGTGGCTTCGATGAATGAAATGAATATTTTTGCTAAATATAACCCAGGATGTTCTCACTTGCGTTGAAGTGTCTCAAATAAATTGATTAAATAACTATGTCGATAAGCAAATATCGTGTCAGTCACCGACCTCAATAGTTTCTACGAATACTATTATACTTGAAGTAATTTTGTATCTTGATTCTCGACCATGCAACGTTGAGCAACATCCTGCGTGTGCACTGGTGCCTAGTTAATAGTACGTGAACCCAGCTACTCGACTCGATATCTGCTGTAGTAATGAACGCTTGCGCTATTTACGTCCATTTATGTACAACCGTCGTTATAAAACATTGCAGTTACATTAAGATTTATACGTAGGGAGTTGAAGAGAATGTTGCTCCATATTCCATCTAAATCGAGAATAAACTTAGTGACTAGTGTTTAGAATTTGTTATGGTGCACTGAAAAAACTACGTCTTTTTTCCCTGTCTGATATTATGGCACGATCAAACTTATCTAAACCCATACTATCTTGAGCAGAAGCTGATTTTTAATACGACTTCGATTACGTATTATTAAAGGATTTACAGTGATAAACAAAGTACGTGTTAGTGTACCATTATCTACTACAACTACCAAGAATTTTATTTTTCATCGGTTATGATTGAAATTCGCGTCATTCATACCTGCGTGGTAATCACGATCGAATACATTAGTGCTTATCACGTGTCCATTTAAAAAGAGTATTTTCCCGTATATTACGCGATAAGGCACATAAGACAAATATTTTTGTTCTCCATATCTCACCTGCTATGCTTGCTTTCCCAGTGAACTTGCTTTATTTTGATGTTTTATTAACAACTATTATTTCTTTGTTTCAGGAAACCTAATGTTGTTTTTGTACTTCGGTCCCAAGATGGGGTAATTTATAAGACTTTAAGAAGTTTATAATACAGTGATTATTCAGTGAAGTGTCGAATATAGTAACAGGGAGATATTGACAAAACAGCAGCCATGTATTCTATGAACTATATTGGCAAGTTCATTGCCAACTTTCGCGAGTTTTACAATGAAATCAACGGTGCGACGCTCACAGGAGCCATCGATGTGGTGGTGGTTGAACAGCCTGATGGAAGCTTCACGTGTTCACCCTTCCACGTTCGTTTCGGGAAGCTTGGCGTACTGCGTTCCAGGTTCAAAGTGGTAAGCCTTTTTTCTTTATTTACAGTAGTATATTTGCTCCACTGGCATTCAAGAATGGTAGAATAAAGATTTACTAAACATTTCGTGATAAAGTGACCGGTAGTGCTGCATGTCGTCGGTTGATCGCCGCTATTACATCCGTTAACTATTCTCACGACTGAATTTAAGAACTCCGCAGGAAATGTCTTTCTTTTTTTTGCTTTTTAAATAACGTTATATCTTTTCCTTACCTTCCGTTCATTGGCATTCATTAGCAGTGCAGGCCTGCGTCATTACCACTCTACTTTTTTTTGTTTAATGTATTGTTGATTCAAGTGAAGACTGCAAATATGTGTTGCGGAATTATTATACACAAATAACAACTGGGTCGTACATTAATTGTGCTTTTTGGTTTTCCACTTATGGACAATTCATTTACCTTAATAATAGGGATAAGATGAGAATTAATACTATTGTGGGATACACATTAATGGCAAAGAACGTAATATTAAATGTTGCAATTGTATTACGTGGTCAGTCTATCTTGGGCAATGACTATTTGGATAGTTTACGTCACAGTAGAGATAGCTATAGCTATATTAAACATGAATTTTAATGCCCACGCGAAGAGTTGGAGGACTTGTTTGGCCTTCAAATCAGTCACACAAGTCACAACTAAAACATCTCCACTACTTGCGACACCTAGCGACAAACCACGCCTCTGTATATTCTTTTAATTTACGGCACGTAAATGGTATCTGATGGTTTTTTGCAATATATCGCTGTTCGTTTCTCTCTCGAGACTAATTTGCATTTACGTAAGTGTTTGTGTTACCATACGTAATTGTATAAATAGTTGTGAAGCCGCGCTATAAAACCTGATTTATGGGAAAACAATATATCGTAAAAGTATGAATAGTTTTGAGTAGTTGCTCTCTAAATTATAAATTTAGCTCGATCCTTAATTTAGTAAACATGTAAAGTCTTCTGTGAAGATTTCTGTCTAGTCACGCCTATGACTTGAGCACTTTAACGATTCGACCGATGATAATAAATTTTACTACAGCAACAAAAAATAGACAACTATTATTTAGATTTGCCAATCTTCAGTGAGTTTTTTGATAGAAGTATTTCCATATACCTACCATTAATGGATTCGAATTTAAATATTCATGTATTGAATGAAATGTCAACAACTTCTTATTTTAATACCTTGTAGTTTTCGCACTAATGTTTTTGTTTGAAGTGTTAGTTTGTCTGTCTCTACTTAATTACAAAATACAACGACTATTTTCTTTTCGCAAGCTGTTGAAATTCGCTACAAAAACTTGACAGTCAAAACTGTCTCTACTCATCAATCATTCGTTACACGATGATTAATATATATTTTTTGTCTGACTACATTAGTAGAGATGGGTAGATACTTATTTGCACACTTGATTGACTGAACAATGACCATAGTCAAAGAACATAAGGCACAATATTGAAAGAACTACCACATACATAGGTAATATCGACATAGTATGAAAATAAACCACAACATTCATAGCTGGTATCTATCTTGATCTAATGTGTCATCAAAATCGTTGAAACAATAATTTGTGGAATGCGACTTCGATTCAAAACTGTTTCATTCCTTTGCAATGAATAACCATAAATAAAATGATAGCCAAACCTATAAAATGTTAAGCTCAAAAAAAATGTAAGCCCACATGTCCACTCTAATTTTATTTTAATCGAGCTGCGCGGATACCGACCACATTCTTTGTCGAGAGCATCTCTTAGTTTACGCTCAATGCACGCGTCTAGATTATTCTCAGATATACGTACGTTTCTGCAATTCAAATAAAATACACCTATACATAGCACAAGAAAAACGCATTTTAGTGTTTAGGTTAGATAAACTACTTCCTGTTATTGAGATGTAATTAACTTAGCGCTGAATGCTGATAAGAAATTGATAGCGGGATTATCATCTAGCTAGCCATTAGTGGACATTAGTGATAGACGCATATTTACTTGGACTAGCAAACAACATTATTTCACATTTGTACGAACGTGTCTTTGTTAATGAGCATAACATAATGAAACAAATCAAAACACACCACGTGTCTCGTAGTTTTTTAAACTCATTTCATCCATACACTGAGCTAAATATTAACTAATTTAATTGAAAATGTAATTAATTGTACATTATGACACACACGGAAGTGATACCATGTCTACTAACCAACGTTATTAAAATATTTTTCTTATGCAATTTTGTAGAGCATATTGTTGCTTAACATTTGCATTAATGTATAAGAATAACATATGTACACAACGAGCCATTTGATATAATTATGATAATTTTAGTACATTGTTTAGCGGTATATTGGTGAACATTGCCAAAATGAGACGAAGAATCTGCGTCTTCACACCGAGAGAAAATTGGAAGAATGCCAAAATAGGATACAATTCTCGATAAGAGTTTGAAAAAAAAATTGGCACAAGTATTTTCTTCATCCGGCCACCTGTTATATTTTTTATCAATAAAACTATTGTCTCGAACACAATTTAAGTCTATATAAAATTAGTTTAATTAACATAGCTTGAAAACTATTTACACTATTGTACAGAAAACATATCCTCATTATTGTACCGACTTGAAGCAAACTCATCCGCGTTTGTATGAAGTCATATTAGAATCTGTTCATTTTATTTTGGATTAATGTAAGCTAAAGAATCGTCTATGGTACCAAAAGCCACGCAGACATAGATAAAAGTACAAACAGCACTTTAACTAAGTACCAAAAAAGGTTTTACGGTATCTATTTACTGAACTGATCACCGCTCGTATTAGTATTAAAGTATTAACAGTGTGTTCATATATTTGACACCTTTTACGACACTCGGTAGGAGAGAAATTACGAAGCATGAAGGCGAACCTTTATTTTTAGCCAGCGATTTCATGAAATTCCTACGTTAAAATATCATAAATTTTCCGCTCCTTGCAAAGTATTTTTCGGAATAAATAGATTGCAGTTTATTTAACCTCGCTTACTACTGTTCTCCTCTTTTTGTTACGAGTAGAACTTTCCTTGAGCTCATATTGACTGATAGAAGTTGTAAATATTTTGGATTGTGAGGAGAGGTTAATAGGTAGTTTTAACCATTTAACATGGTGTATAATTTCAACCAATGTCTATCTTTTGTAGGTTGATCTGGAGTTGAATGGAGAGCCATTGAACATTCACATGAAGCTTGGCGAGTCCGGCGAGGCTTTCTTTGTGGAGGAAGTGGGGGAAGACGAAGCGGAGTGCTCAGCTCACCTGGCCACGTCGCCCATCCCCGCTGCACGCTTTGAAGACCTGTACGAGCCGCGGCGACGGAACTCGCTCTCAGCCGTCGAACCCGATCATGGACAGGCCTCAGATTACACTAAGAGAAGGTATAATACCATATAAAAAACTAGTCTAGAATAAAAATAATTATTATGTTTCCTAAAACTTTTTTAATAATTATAATAGGCCAAAGAATATGTGTCGGTATGGCTAAACTTGAAAACGACAGTAATATGTCACAATTACATTGCGTGATCACGATATTCGAAAGCGAGTTTCCCAATATATTTGCATTATTCACACTAGCCATTATGTTAATCGTTAGTATAACATAGAATTACAAACTAATCCATTCCACTTCGTAATTATCACACCTGATAAAATATAAAAAAAACATCACATGTTGCTTTTATCTTTCAGATACACCGCTGACGGACAATCAATACAGAAACCTGACCTAAGTAAGTTAACAAAAAAGACTACCAAAGAGGACAATATAAATAATGACAATGAAGCTTTGTTCGAAATGGACGGCCTAGACGAAGCTACGGACAAGACAGATGGTAGAGCGCCTAGAACATTCGCGGCCACCCAGCTCGGCGGGGCCGAGAGCGTGGCCCACCAGGTTGTGCAGAAGATCAGTGCTCACAACGACTTCAGGCCTATCGATGCCGCGCCCGCCAGCCAGGACGAAATCAAGCCAAATGGCAACGGAAAGAAAAAGAAGAAAACGAGGAAATCAAGTTCAAAGAAACACCAAAGAAAATCATCGACTAGTTCAATTTCTAGCCAATCTGACCGCGCGGGGTCCGAGCAGCGCGCCTCGCAGCCCGCCCCCATCCCTAACGTGGGGGGCGACATCATCTTCTTCAGTGATTCCGAAGTTAATGCTGCTTCTTTAAGGTAACTATTACAGATCTTACAATTAAGGTTTCCATTTTTATAGGAGTTTTCTCGTAACATAGAACAAATGTGTATGAGTGTTCAGTAACATAACGTAAGGTGTGTTTACGTGCATGTTGTTGAGAGAGTCGCATAATTTCAGTGAAGAGATGTCGAACCTCAAGCTGAACGGCGACAACCGCATCCCCCTGGCGTTGTCGGACACCGCGTTTGAGGTGCACGCCGCCTCCAGAAACGCGTAATAAACCAATACTAAATAGCATCAGTTAATTCACTCGCTTGCAAACACGACTCTAATTATTGTGTTGTTAGTACAAATTAACTTTAAAAAAGTAAATAGAATAAAAACAAGTAAATACTGTAAGCTTTTGTTAGTCGCACGCAATCACGCATGTCTTTGAGTAATTACATATTTAGATTGTGTAATGCTGCACTGAAAACCTAACATAATTATCTTTCACGTTCAATGTTAATATTATAAATTAAGTAGACGGTATGTTTTTACGTTTTAATGTTAAACTGCAACCTTACTACTCTTTAAACTTTGTTTGCAATTAGAAAACTTTGTAATCGTTGTCGTGTCGTGCTTACCTATTCCGCAACCACGGTAGATTTGAAATATCCCATTTAGCTACGCTATTATTATTTCGTATTCAAGTATTTTAGTAGATTAACGTATTTAGTGCTAGCTTTATTTAATTAGGTGCTAAAGCTGCTTAGAGCGAAGCATCACAAGGACATTTTTTTGTTTGTCAACATATTTTAAAAGGATGTGTTCTTCGCATTACTTATCTACACGAAAATGCTATCAATGTAACCTATTTATTGCCTTCATTAGTAAACGGATATAATTCGAGATATGAGTCATCGCGGATTATCTATATGTGTGTACCTATGTGACTCAATATTAATTATGGATGTTGAAGTCCAAAGTGCATTTCTGTGCAGTCGTGCACTCTCAAAGTACATAATATCAGTTTATTGACGTGGATCGTTGTACTTTGGCCGCTGCTCATGAATTTACGATCTCTTTGCTAAAATATAAATAAAACAAAACAAGCTTTGTCGCAGTCTCGCATTCCCGATACATAAATATTCAAAAGTTTCTGCACTAAATTATGTCATATTTTTTTTATTCTAAAGCGTCTAAGTAATATCTCATTTTCGATTTTGAAGCATGGCAGCAGCTTTATTATTAGTACCTACTGATTTATCCTTTGCAAAAGAGTACCTCATGAAATGGAGTAAACCATTATGGAGTACTATTTTGATTATGCAGTATAGAGTATCAGTGTTAATGTATGTGACGTAACAGGGGTTCGCGCAGCGGCACTCCGGTGCAGTCGGACACGGAGGTGGAGCTAGCGGGGCGCGTGGCGGCGGACAAGTCGTCGCAGTCGTGGCGCTGGGGCGAGCTGCCCGAGCCGCCGGTGCGGGGCGGGGACTCGCCGGCCGGGCCGCTGCCGCAGTCGCCGGCGTCGCCGCCCTCGCCCGCGTCGCCCGCCGAGCCGCTGAGCTCGGACGAGGAGCGGCCCAGCCGGCGCGGGGTGCTCAGCGGCATGTTCCGCTTCATGTCGCCGCGTGACACCGACGTGCCCGCCGAGGGCGTCTACCTAGACGATCTGGACCGAGGCCAGGTCGACCCCGATCTCTATTTCCCGAAGCACCACGCCGACAGATTCCGATCTGGTGAGATCATTTGTAAGTCCTACGTCTGTGGTTTCGTTCAAGACGAGAATAATTAAGTAATTTTGCAACAGTTAACATTATGTTTAAAACTAGAATTGTTTGCTGTCAGTTAAATAATTACGCTTTGCCTTTGAACGAAGCCACAATTTAACACATTAGTATAGCTTTTTATACAATTCTTTATCCTATATGTAAAACTGTATCGATTTTACAACGCATAAATAATGCCACAGGTCCAACTGGTGTTACGCACCCCACGACCGGCCCCACTGAAGAAGAGTACGAGTCCGGTAACGGTCCGTCACTGCCGCAGTCGCCCGCATCGCTGCCACCTACCTTAGACTCCGATGATGACGAGAAACTCTTAGCCAAGTAAGGGCTTGTCAAACTTCTGTTTACCCTTTTTCCAAGTCGATGAGGTTCCCAATGTAATAAATATACAATAGTTTCGACATCTGACCTTTCACTCACTTATTGAGTTATACATTATCCCTTAGATTCTAGATTTAATTGGTTGTCAGAATTTAAAGGTCCAAGTTACCATTGAAATGTAACATGCTTTTCTAGTTGTTTGAATTGGTAATATGTAAAAGATACTCATTCAATCACAATTGCACGCGTCTTTACACAATTTTGATGATTTGCTTTCGAGCTTAAGTAAGTTTTGGCGGAGTGTGTAACGTGTGTACGTGTGCAGGGGCCAGGTGGGCGTGTACGTGCAGGAGGCGTGCGTGTCGCGCGCGCTGTCGTTCGAGGAGTTCTGCTCGCGCGGCGCGGCGCTGGCGGCGGACGGCACGCTCGTCGTGCGCCTCGGCGGCCGCGCCATGCCCTGGCGGGCCGCCGGACCGCTGCTGCTGTCGCTGCTGGCCTACAGGCGACCGCTGCCTAACGTGAGTACACTCAGCCTATCGCGCTCTGCTGCTGGATATAGACATGGTTTTTCGGCTTCCGCAACCAGTCCGACCATTGGGCCGCAGCTAATTGTAGCTGATGAGCTTTTTATTATGTATCTCATTTCTGACCCTAGTATCCACGATAGAGTATTAAATAGTCAATAAATAAATCGATTACTGTTTATTTCCTAGTTCTTAAAGCGCAATTGATATAAGGTTATCGTCTAATAAAATATTAGTCAAATGAGAGATAAATTGTCAGTTATCAGTTCCTGAGTTAATAAGGTTAACCTTGTTGGTGGAATCTATAAACGCGAAAACAAAAGGCTTGTCAATAATATGTTACGATTTTTAAACCCAAAATTAATAATACATAGGTAAAGGAAAACCATCGTGAAGTTGAAATATAACAAACTAACGAAATCTTGTAATTTCCAGCGTGTTCTAGAATCATTAGAGAAAAGTTCAGAGAAGGATGAATCCCAGGCGGCTCCGTCCGACAGCACGAGCAAGCCGCGCGGCTACTCGTGGTGGAGCTGGCGGCGCTCCAACGCGGAAGCCAAGCGGTGAGTCAACCGCCACACCTTTACCTAGCTTACCATTTATAAATATCACCTATTTTCCTCTAACACACACACAGTAAACAATATTCTTCATTTTAAAATAAAATCGCAGACCATAGTTTGATAATACAAATATTAAACGTTATTTTGACTATTATAAAGTTTTACAATGGCCTTATTTGTTGTGTTTTCCACAGTACCGAGGCATCGCCCCCTAAAGACGACATCGCAAAAGAAACCGTAGCTCACATTGAGACCACTACGGAACGAAGATCTGTTACCATCTGTGAACCGCATGAAGAGAAGCCCATGCTCCTAGGAGATAAAGTGGAGGAGGCTAGAGAATTAGATATTGTCGAGGAAATTGATCCGAGTGATATCCTTGAAGATGTTCCTGAACAACTGCCACAGATTAATGAATCTAATGATCAAGGTACCATACCATTAATATGATATAATACATAATATAACGTACAATGTAGGAATACTCAAAAACTACAAAGGCGTCAAAACCTCTGGGACTAAACACAAAATAAATTGCGTTACGACATTATACCTCGGAAAACATTATGTTCTAATTTTTATGTTTTTCCAGTAGACCGACATGACCACAGCTCATCCGACTCAGATCAGGATGGACAAGTAAAGAGGCCTAATCGCAGACATTCGTCCTTCAGAAAAACACTGCGGCTGTCTTCAGAACAAATTGTAAGGCACTTACCTACTATATAGATTTTAATCTACTCGATCCATTGAATCGATTTTTAATTGAGTTTTATTTCGCAGAAAAACCTAAATCTCCGCGAAGGCATGAATGAGATGGTGTTCAGCGTGACAACAGCTTACCAAGGCACGACGAGGTGCAAGTGTAACGTTTTCCGATGGCGATACGACGACAAGATCGTCATCTCTGATATCGACGGAACAATCACCAAGTATGACGCATACCTTTCATATGTTTACTTATCTTTTCTAAGAATGTACTATACTTACTATTGTGCGTAATGGACTGTTTGTTACTCTAACAATATAAGGTACTTATGATTGATGAATTTTCAGATCTGATGTTTTGGGACATATCTTCCCACTGGTTGGAAAAGATTGGGCTCAGTCTGGCGTAGCGCAGCTTTTCACTAAGATTAAGAATAATGGATACCAGCTGTTATACTTATCCGCACGAGCCATCGGGCAAGCTAGGGTAAGTCATTAGTCTAATTCAACTATTTCGTATATAGAAACAATCACATGTAGACTGGATCGTTAATGTTACAAGAGCGTGTGACGGGCCGCGATATGATTGTTGAATAAGAGTCGTACAAAACAATCTCGGCAGAGAACGGCGTCAAACCAAAACCTAACCTACGCTAATGTAACTTAAACAATAGCTAACAGATTTTGTTGCCGCAGTGTAATAAAACATATTTTCCTCGATATTCAGGTAACCCGGGAGTACCTTCGCTCGATCAGACAGGGCGAGGTGTGCCTGCCTGACGGGCCTCTGCTGCTCAACCCGACGTCTCTCCTGCGAGCTTTCCACCGCGAGGTCATCGAGAAGAAACCCGAAGAGTTCAAGATCCAATGCCTTGCGGACATCAAGGCACTGTTCCCTCAGGGCTCCAATCCTTTCTACGCCGGCTATGGCAACAGAGTCAATGTAAGTAGTGAATGGAAATATAAATGACATATAGTTTTTAAACAAAAAAGAAAATGCATAATAACGTGATCTTTTTGTTATCTGCAGGATGTTTGCGCGTATCAGACTGTTGGCATTCCGATCGTGAGAATTTTCACTATCAATTATAAGGGCGAATTAAAACATGAACTGACTCAGACATTCCAATCTACGTAAGTATTAATTCTTAGATTAACAGCTTTAACTAATGTCACCTTTCCAAATCACCTTACCCAGTCACTAACACAAAATTTTACTCATTGTATTGAGTACTATATTTTTATTTCAGTTACAACGTGCAAAGTGACATGGTCGATGATTTCTTCCCACCACAGAAAACTGATAAAATAATAAGCTAGCGCGAGGTTTAGGTGTCAAAATTATATAACTTTTGTTATTGAGAAATTAGCAACACAACATTCTGCCGGTAAGCCGAATGGAATGAGTTGTAAGGCTTGATCACGTTTTCGGCCGCACATTCATCATTAAAAAAGCAAACAAATAATACCATATAACCAAAATTTTCTATAACGTCATAACTAGCTAAGTACTAAACATAATACAAACAAATAACTTGCAATCATCGACTTGTCATCTGTCTGTCTCTATGTGTTGGTGTTTGTGTCTTTGGGTTGTATTGAATGTGTTGTTATGGATCATAATAATGAACTCTTCGGGAATTAATATTTTCTTCTGTTTATTTTCCTGGTGCACTGATACAATCTGCTAACTCGAAACATTTCATTACCATTATACGTGAATATATCTGACGAAGATCAATATCATAATTTACTATCACCATGTTTATACAATGCTATGAATGTGAATGATATAAAATTACGTATTACTTACTATATCGATTGCGGCCTCAAAATATCAAAAACTGATAACGGGTTTCTGCTAAAACTTAAATCACGTGTACAAAAAAAATGTACATACTGAAGAAAAGTGTTTAACCATCAGAACCTGTATCTTACTTTATGGTGACGATGATAAACCTTAATATCATTCGGTAGGAACATTTCTAATCCCAAAGGAATCCCAGAAAACATTTTTGGATAACGAAAAACAAGCAGACTCTTTTATGTTAATTAAAAAGTTAAATCATCACAAAAGGATCATTTAACAAAATAATGCATACGAATTAATTTCTGATTCATAATTGGGACGTACCTACCCTGAAAATCACTGTATGTTACAGACTAAATTCTAAAGAGGTTCTAAAAGGAATAAGACAACTGTAATTTTAACACATAAATGACGTAAGTTTTGTGTTGGCAGGTACTCGCACATGTCGGTGCTGGTGGACCAGGTGTTCCCGCCGGCGCAGTGCGAGCCCAGCGACGAGTTCTCGCAGACCGTGTTCTGGCGGCAGCCCCTGCCCGAGATCCAGTTGCCTCCCATATCCCCACCGCCACCTAAGCATCATTAATCACATTATTACGTACTTTAGATATTGTATCTGTAATGTCTTTTCCTACTCTAAACTATATCGCTTCTTGAATTCCTATTTAAAACATAAGAAACAACTATAATATCATTGTGCCTAACTCGGCTTAGCTTAATCCAAAATGTAATGCTTGGAAGGAAGCATACCTGAAACTTGGTTATTCCATTATTTATCTAGAGCTTCGACATACGTAGCAGTTGCTGGGATGATAGTTTCACTTAGGCTGCTTTAGATTATATAATGTTTAGTTTACGCCGTAGTTAAATATAGATGTTATAAGTATGTAGAGAATACCAAAAAAATATGAATTGCTTAACTTGTAGTATCTCGTGTGTGTAACGTAAGTTTGATTGTTGTCCTGTGATGTGATTAGCGGAAATTTTATTATTTTGACTTTTCGCTGTAATGTATGACTTTGATGAAGACGATTAATATTATTTAAAGTTTATTCTCTGCGAAGACTGTACATGATGGTAAATAGTTTGCAGATGTAGGTTACAAAGGAATCAAGTTGAGTTTTGATTTCGTCGATTATGTAAGCTGTGATGTCGTCGACTGATAACGATGCTTTATTTTTATACTGTGATTACCTATTTGTACGTGCTAAGTTATATTTGTGTTAAAGCAATACACATTCGTAATATGCGGAGGCTTAGCTTCTGATAGATTTATTATATTCTTTGTAATCAACACCTCTAATGATTTAGACACATTGATTTGTAATAGCTAAATATTATGTCTAATTAGAATTTGGTATATTTTTAATATAATTTATTGTTGTTTCTGTGATTGTTTTAATAAATATTTTCAGAAATAACTATATATTTCTTTATTTTCTTAGCACTTATCCCTTAGTTACACAATCAGTAATATACAAAAATTAAATGCCATCAGAATGTGAAGTTACATACAGGAAGACGATTTTATAGTTTTACTAGCTGTGCCGCGTGGTTTCACCCGC
This sequence comes from Autographa gamma, assembly GCA_905146925.1. Taxonomy (NCBI): domain Eukaryota; kingdom Metazoa; phylum Arthropoda; class Insecta; order Lepidoptera; family Noctuidae; genus Autographa; species Autographa gamma. The sequence goes on from LR989850.1 coordinate 5,675,854, forward strand.
GTTAAAACCTTTATACCGTTCCTATATGTTAATCCCAAATTTCAACCAAATCGGTCCAGCCGTTTTTGCGTGAAAGAGTAACAAACATCCACACATCCATTCTCACAAACTTTCACATAGTACAATATTAGTAGGATTTTTGTGATTTGTAATACATATAATTCACGGGAATTAGCGCGTAAAGATATTACTATAAACATGCAGCGCGATAGCTTAAAAGTTAATATTTTTCTTATTAGTCTGTGTTTGATACTCAGCAATGTTCAAATTTGTTGAATATGTTAGAGAATTACCTATTATTGTATTATTCTTTGATAAAATACTGGCTTGTTTGTCTAGTGGTTAGTGACCCCGACTGCTAAAATCCGGAGGCCATGGGTTCGATTCCCACTCAGGACAAATTTTTGGGAATTGATGTTTTAACAGAACTGCCGCAGTTTCCGTTATGTCCGACGAACCCCTACTTAGTTGCTCACGACCATGACAAGTAACAGCAAGGGAAGGCTGGATCAATGAATGATTATTTAGGGACTGATTGGAAGCTACTCTGACCGGCTCGGGCCACTATGAGCTAGGGACGAAAGGGCAACGTTAACGTTACTATTTAAAACAGCGCGTTACGGGCCTCGCCGGCGAGGACGGCCACTATAGTGTCGGGACCTATCGTGTGGAGTGTTGCTAGTTATCTTTGTGGGATGAGCATGATCATTTCTTCCGTTTCTGGGTTTAATTTTATCTATGATGTCTATGTATTGAAAAATATATAAGTATGATTATCAGTTATCTGGTTAGCATAACACAAGCCATAGAGGCACAAGCTCTGCTTAAGCTGCGTATCGACTTCGCGCCCCTGGTGCGCGCGCCATGAATGACCGCGCCGAGAGTGCGTTCCAAAGATTTTAAGTATATCAACTAAGCGCGCCTGGCGCGCTTGGCAACTGTTCCAGTGTTTCAAGTGTTTGACCGTTCATCGTGGAAGCTAGTCGTGTACGAGCAGCAGCAGCTTTTGTAATTATACACAGCATTATAAAAAAGAAAAAACAGAAACGAAAAGTGCGTTGGTGGATAAAAGAGCTGTACTGAAAAAGAATGCAGTATGGAGTGATTATGATTATATGGTGCAGTTACTCTTCTGTACGATGATAGGAGCACAGTCATTTTTTTTCTTTAACTCTGGCACAGGGACTCCCATTTCACTACTGATTTCTCTCCAAGCATCTTCTCTAATCGATTTATTATGATACGAAGAACTTTTGCTGTTCCACAATAGTTCTTTCGTACCATATAGCTGAATTAACTTACGGCAACTTTGGTTATCCATAATTATTATTCGGAGCGCAACAAACACAAAAAATACGACGACCCGTCTCAATTGGCGCGCGCGCCCTGATTGATGCGTGGTAAAAAACCGACATCCGACGGAACGGACCGCTCCGCGTTCGGGCGCTCCAACGAACACCTTGGCGCGCGTTCCAAACCAACCCATTTCGCGCGGCTGGAGCGCGCGCCTTGTTCGATCTCTCGGAGCGCGAAGTCGATACGCACCTTTAGTTTGGGATCAGATGTGTGAGATATAACAAAAATGAAACAAAATGTTCTTTTAAGATATATATATTTAGATATATCCTTAAATACTATGTTTCATCTTCTTCCATGACGTCTTCTTCTTCCGCGTCATCATTCTCATCAGCCTCGTCATCACTTAGCACATCTAAGTCCTTGTGGAATCCCTTACCTTTTGTCCAGTGGCATTTAATTACTACTTTAAACTTTGCCATTTGAATACCCAGTAATTTCAATATACTTGCTTGTTCAGGTGTTAGAGGAGCTCCTTTTTTGCAGACCTAAAATTGTACAATAGCTTTATTACATTCAATAAATAAGTTTGTTGAGTATACTATCAATGCCTTTTTAACTGCCAAACCTATTTCGATGGTTGTGATAAATATGAAATTGTCATATCATTTTGGTATTAATTACAAAAAACTCAAGAAAACTAGGTTTTTGTGTTGATGTTGGAGTATTATTGGATGCATACCTGATATTCTTTTATAAGATTGATAACACCTCTTTCTAGTGATGTGGGAAGTCCTAATCTCCTCAGATGAGGTTCTATTGTGTGGGAGAAGTCAGCAAGTGGCCCTTCAGGTAGTATCACATCTTTAGTAGCTACAAATCCTGCACGAGCATACTCTGCATCACGGAAGTCTTTGAACCATTCCAGAACATCAGGCACATTTTTGTTTGTCATCAGTAATCCGCACTGTCCCTTCAATCTCTTAGAGAGCTGTAACAAATAAGAAGAAATTGCCAATATTGAAAAAAGCCAAAAGTTAGGCTAAAAGATGTATGTATTGCTTGTTTTTGGATAAGTCTCATATATTTTTGTTACATTAACCTGCAACTGTCTCTTTTCTGGGAAAAGATCCCTTTTGTGCAATGAATCAATTTATAAATAAATAATTAAATTGATATATATATTAACCTTTTAATAAGTTAGGGATTTTAGATAATGTACCTCTTATTATTTGTCTTACTATGGGATAATAAAATAAAGGGGTCATTCAGCTGAATCCGGTGCAACTGGAAGCCAACCCCAACATAGCTTGGGCAAAGGTTAGGCAGATGATGCCAGAGTCAATAATAGTTACTGATGTGCATCAAAACTTACCAAATTTAACTGATCTTCAACTTCATCACTTTTAGTCCTCCCTAATGCAACAGCCATGACTTTGTTTTTTCCAAAAAAGAATCTTGAATCTTTCCACTCATTACGCAAGTCTTTCAACTTTGTGTTGCGCATGTTGTCAACAGTGAAAAGGAAAATATGTTCATATTTTGATAGTGAATTTCTTATTTCTTCAATCATTTTCTGCTTTATTAATAAACCTTTCTTTGTTGTTTTGGTTAAGGAAACTGAAATAAAATAAATATTTGATATTAATTATTTCGTAAAATCACTAAGACACAAGACTATTTTAAACAAAACTAACTATTTCCTGCCTTCATTCAATAGAATAGAAATATCTTTATTTTAGTAACATAAGACACAATTATTAGTAAGACTTGAAACTACATAATATATATTAGTAAAACAATTATGCAGCATTTTCTTATTTAAATGTTTTTTTTTCCTTTTACATCGCAAAAATAAATAAATGCAATATCTATTTTCAGAAACTGCACGGAGAAACATATAATCAATCATTGTGAAATTAAGCAATCCAGTTTAGAAGTTCAGATTGACTAGAATTTACAAATATTGTGTAACTATAAAATATTATAAATTGAAAGGTTATGCTCTGACCCAGGCAAATAATAAATTAAGAAAATATTAAACAACATATTACTTATCACATTCTAACTACTACAACAATTAACAGTCTATTTGTATCTTGAAAACTAATATTCCAATTTTGATAGAACTATTAGTATAGTGTAATAACATTTCGGAGAAATGAGTGGAGTCGTGGACATAATATATTTATACACTTGGAATTTTATTGCATATTGGTCAAGAAGTTCTCAAACGTATATTTATTCTCTGACTACAAGTATTTTTTTGTAAATGTACAGTTGAAGATTGTTCTATTATAAAGGCGCGATATTAATAAAGTTACATTTAAAGTGTGTTATTTTTAGGTTATTTCTTACCTTTCTTGTCTCTTTTGGATTTCGGCATTTTGCTTTATTTAATGTAGACAGCAAAAGTACACCAAATCAATAGTTTAATTTTTAATGAATTTAAACAAGGAATGCACAATTTACATTTAATCCCAGGCGATAACCTCAAATAATAACGTGATACGATTATGAATTTGACACTTGATTGTTGTTGTTCGGCCTAGTGATGGGCAACTCGAGTTATCTAACTCGAGTAACTCGAGTCAGACCGTAAGCGAGTCAGCCCGAGTCAATATATCTGCAACCCGAGTTGGCCCGAAGAGCGTGCGCGGCAACGGGTAAGTGGTGTGGGCCTAGCTCGCGAGTCGCGAGGCCCGAACGATTACGAGCGAGCCCGAATTAGCCCGAACAACCGAACGTGCGAGCCGCGAGTGAAAGAGATAGTTCTCGTAGTCGGTTTCTTATTTGACGGTTATGGTTGTGATTTGAACTTTGTAAACAATTTTAATAAACGATTACGAGCGATTACGAGTGATTAATAAAAGTCTGATTTTTGAAGTCTCAGTTTCATTTGACTATCATTGACTCGACGCCACGCAGCCCGTCGGACCCGACCCGGTGAACCGTGGACGAAGCAAAACTAGTAACCCGCGGAACGATGCACCGAGTTGAGCGTTTACTGACTCGGACGGACGACGCGGCGATGCGACGTACCTTGAGGCAAATCGAGTCGAGTCAACTCGAGTTGCAACCCGAGTTGGTTACCGGGTCAACTCGAGTTACCCGAGTTATCAAAACGTCGACTCGGCCCATCGCTAGTTCGGCCTCACTTGGCTCACTTCGTCCGAAAAAAAAGTGGCTATAGACAGAATCACCATAAACAATTTCTGATTTAAGTTTTCGAGGTACGACCAATATTTTATTATAAGTTTATATATTTTATATTAGAACGAGTTTATTAATTGTGTTATTTTTTTCAATCTGTGTAATTTCGGAATATTAGCAGCTGTTTCAGCACTTGGAGCTGTAATTTTGTAAAAATACATGTTCTTCGTTTTTTTTAAACTATTGAGAATGCCATTCTTTATTCCATAATGTGCCTTTTTACCCGAATTAGCAAAAGGGAAGTTGGTGATTATACAAGTCTTGGAATAACGTGGTAAAATTCCTTAAAATAAATAACTTTTTCACTATTGTAGGCTTTAAAAAAAAGTTGCATAAAATTCAATATTCTTGGATAAAGCAGGATTTAGTACAATGTCGTTATTGTCGCATTAACTGTTTTAATCAGATAAGGACTTGATTAGTAATTAGAAATATAAGATATATTCAGTAACTTTCACTGTTTTATGGGCCTTTACTCATTTAAAAAGAGCGCGCTTGCACACTCACTTCCTGTTACCTTACCAAGTGATTAAACACACATTTTTCTCGTGTTTTATTCTCTATCTGGCTCTTTTACTACGAATATGAAAGAAAGAGCACGCAATACCTTCGACGATGACTATGTGAATGAGATAGCAGGCATCGTGGTACGCTTGCACCATAGTAATTCAAGATGGCCGACTCGTAATGTGAACCCTGTTCCGTTTTTGTTTCCCCTCTGGCCCCGCCGCCGTCAGTGTAGTATATCGTTCACCGCAAGACAAAAACCGATATTGTGTTGTAATTTGCTGGTTTAATTACTTTTTTTCCCTTCCAACAAGTAAGTGTTTTAAAATTATATTAAGTGAATGTAATTTTATGTGTTTAACACGAAGTGTCTATGTTTAAAAACCGTTTTCTCACAAATCTGTGACTGTGACGCATAGAAGGAGTGCCCCTTGCAGCAGCCATTTTGCCCGAGCCGGCGACACGATTTCGCGGTGCGGTTAGATATAATTCTAAATTTTTGTAATCGGAATTTATGTTCTACTTAACGTTTTTACTTTTATTTCATACGTTGTAAAATATTCGTTAGTTGTAATAAGACGTTTCAAACAACGAGATACACCGCGTAAGTTGGTTTTTTGGCTCTTGTTACAATTCTTTAGACGTGACTGAAATTATATTTTTGGAATATTAACAGAATCGAGGATATAGATTAATCATTAGTCTTGTGTTAAGTATTTAATACCATTATATCGTTTATTCCGTTTGGCATGCGTGGGCATGTCGAACGTTGGCGTATTCGTAGAGGTAACTGGCGATCACACTAGTGCGTCGTAATTTCGCCGTTCGTAGTCATGCCGTTCGTTATCTTGGTCAATTCAATAACTATGTAATGTCATTGAAATTACCCTTTAGTGTGTATTTAAGTAACTTTATTTGATCATAAAACTATATTTCGACGACATTCCATTCACCTGATCTCTGGTGTGATGATATCACTTGTAAATTCCGTTGTGTAACTTGGCATAGGTTGTAATTAGGTAGGTAAGTATTTGATCTAATGTTAATTTATTTGCTAACGTCGCTTTTCAGTTGGGCACGTGCGTGACATTGAGTCGACAGCACAATGCTCTCGTGTATGTGATACTAGATATAATGTCTTTTATAACTCCAAGGCTTATTTGCTCATACAGTTAAGTTTTCCTCAAACTCGTCTTCTTAAAACTTGCCTCAACCCGGGTAAGAGACATTCTTTACATCTGAATATCTGTTTTTCTTAATAGTGAGTCTGGTCAGTAGTATGTTGTCCTTAAGTTCTTTATTATTCATGGTAGTGAAGGTTATGATAACCTAACAAAGAAATTAAACAAATTTATGGGGAAATCATTACAAATTATGTTTATCGCTCTCAATACACTGTCCAAGTACAACAATTGGCTAGTCTCGGACATAACTTGGCATCTTAGTGTTTGCATAGCTCTTATTGTTGATATTAAGTGTTAAGAAATAAGTCCCCTCAAGGTTTTACTATGCCAAATCTAAATCTGTACTTATCTACATTTCTATAAATCTACAGTTAGATGTTGATTGTAACGCCATGCTTGTCATGACACATTGCCCTTCAAAGATTGACATCATGCTCAATAATCTGTATTGTGCTAAGATTTATTGTATGGGTGTTAATAATGTGCCATAGAATAATAAATGTTTCATAATAAAATTGTTTATACATATTTTAAAATCATTAAAGTACTAATAAAATGCATTGCAAAGATCTAGAATACTATCAGGGATTTAAATGGATGGATTGAAATACTTTTGGTTATACCTAATTACTGAGTGAAATAAATCATTTCGATATACATCAGAACATGTTATTACATTAGTCATTGGTTATTCATACTGGGCAAATATTTTACTAGGTTAGTTTAGGCTGCATCAGGAGAGGGGGGGAGGTATCCAGGGGTCATGACCCCCACACCCTTTCTTTATCTCTTCATTTAGTCTTGGTAGGTATATGACTTTTAATATATAGATTCTAAAGTCTGTCTAGAATACCTAAAAGTAGTAACAGAATTTTTGACAAAACCAATATTTCTGTAGGCAAGCACCTAAAAGTTAATTTTGTCTTGGTAAGGTTAAAATAACGATGTTCTATTCTCACCTAAACAACTATAGACCACAAAATATTAACATTTGATTAATTTAAAATAAAAGAAAAATTTACTAAACCATGTACTAAGTATATCGTTTTTAATAAATTGTAATTTATCTTAGTAGTTCAAAGATCAACCGTTTGAGTATCTAATTGAACTTTTTGTTCTTGGCTTTATCATCCCAGTGAATAGTCAAAATTTTCAAGACTTCTGTACTCATGGCATGTAGCATAGTAACCAGAGAATCTCGTAAAAACCGAATGTATAGGTAGGTAGGTAGATAAGGGTAGAATGAGGTAGGCGCCGGGCGGGCGGACGGGCGCGGTGCACGAGGGGCGTACGGTGAGGGTGAGGGGTGTGTGCAATCGTCGCGCTAGTCGTATTTCGTCTGGAGTGTTTATCCCGCGTCGCCGGATCAATACTGTTGGCGCAGTGGCGGTGACCAAGCGGCGGCGCGGCGACACGGCGCGTGCCTAGCCTGCTAGTTGCTTGAGTCTGTGAGATGCTGTCAAACCGAGCGGTCGCCGCGTCGATGTCGCGTTTGGCGTGAGAGTCGCTCTTTGAGCTTCGTTCAATTTTCATATTGCGCTAGTGCGCCCGCGAGCCTCTACCTAAGGTGCGACATCCATTTATCCATGATGACAAATATACCCAAAAGCGATTCGCTTCGGTGAAAGTGACGCCTAACGATTAGTCTTTCTGATTAATATGAGCTCACAATGAATCGTCCTTCGATGTCGATTCAAATAGTTTATTCGTGATTCATACTTTATTGCAGGGGCATCAGTGAAATAATCCTCACCCATCGTCCACGATGTCCGTCGACAAGGAGGAACTGGTGCAACGCGCCAAGCTGGCGGAGCAGGCTGAACGATATGACGACATGGCGGCCGCGATGAAAGAAGTCACGGAAACCGGCGTCGAGCTGAGCAACGAGGAAAGGAACCTGCTTTCCGTTGCTTACAAAAACGTGGTGGGCGCTCGGCGGTCGTCATGGCGCGTCATCTCCTCCATTGAACAGAAAACCGAAGGATCGGAAAGAAAACAACAGATGGCAAAAGAATATAGGGTTAAAGTAGAAAAGGAGCTGAGAGAAATCTGCTACGATGTCTTGGTAAGAATATCTTTATTTTTTCAGGATTATTCTTTATCTTTTAATTTTTCTGTTTGATCGGGGAATTTACTCCTTACTAAGCTAGATTAACGTCAGTTGCCGCCGTCCTACGCGAATGACGTCATGATATTTGTACCTCGCCAATTTGAGGGGTGATGCAAGCGAGCAGTAGCTGTGGTCATTTCCTCCGCAGTCATAACGTTTTTGTTAATCATGGGCGTTATAATGTTAACACGTGAGAGCATGCAGGGCGCGGTGCGGAGTTTTCGCGGGCGGAGAGGGCGGGGTGACGTATTGCGCCGCGTCATTGCGCGCGCTGCTATCCCGTTTTCGTTCGTTGCCCTGTCCTTTAAACTTATATATTTTTTCTGCATAGGATTTTTATAGTACGTCAAAAAATGGAAATGCAAGCCAATTCAGATATTTTATGGATTAAATTCAAATCTTAGTTTTTGCAATATTTTAAAAATAATTATGAATTATCTTCGAACTTAATAATATACGCATCAACGTCTATACTTTGGTTGAATATTTCTACAAAAAAATATATATTTATTGTTTCAGGGTTTACTTGACAAGCACCTTATTCCTAAAGCTAGTAATCCAGAAAGTAAAGTATTTTACCTTAAAATGAAGGGTGACTACTATAGGTACCTCGCAGAAGTGGCCACAGGAGAAACCAGAAATTGTAAGTAAACAGTAATCTTTTTATTTATCTGGTACTTGTGATCACAATATAATGTTTAGTTTTTAATAAATATGTTTTTAATAGAATTAGTCAGTTAACACCACTTTACATTACAGCTGTTGTAGAGGATTCACAGAAAGCATACCAAGACGCTTTCGAGATCAGCAAGGCGAAAATGCAGCCCACACACCCAATCAGGCTGGGTCTGGCGTTAAATTTCTCCGTCTTCTATTATGAGATATTAAATTCACCAGACAAAGCGTGTCAGCTCGCCAAACAGGTCATTATTTGTGTCAGTTATGCATAGGCTCTGTGCTGGCTGGCACGAGAGGGAAGTGCAGGCTAGGCATATTAATGTACTCGCTTGTCCCCAGCCGTCGTGGAGGACTCGCAGAAGGCCTACCAGGAAGCGTTCGACATTGCTAAAGCCAAAATGCAACCAACCCACCCCATCAGACTCGGCCTTGCGCTCAACTTTTCCGTGTTTTATTACGAGATAATCAACTCCCCTGCGCGAGCGTGCCACTTAGCTAAACAGGTTTTTTAAAGAGAAAATTATTGTGTGATGACACAGTATTGTAACTTATACTAACTGATAGGTTTCTTGTTAGTGCATACTCTTTGATAAGTTTGCATGAAGATAAAATATACTTCAAAAAATAGAAATAATCCGGTAGATTTTTAAATTCACTAATAAAATATCCGCATGGCCTTGTGTAAGCAATTAACCTTTTAATCCTCGATCCAGCCAGCATCAGAGTGTTTATTTGTAAATTTTATATTCTGATTTATTCTTTCCTATAAGGGAATGATTACGTAATTCAATATATTTTCTCTTCTAATGCGATAAAATTTTAATTATATTTTTTTGATTTTGCAGGCTTTCGATGATGCGATCGCCGAATTAGACACACTGAACGAAGACTCGTACAAAGACTCTACACTTATCATGCAGCTGCTGCGAGACAACCTGACGCTGTGGACGTCAGACACGCAGGGCGATGGCGACGAGCCCGCCGAGGGTGGCGACAACTAATCTCGCGCCGCGCTCACCCCCAGCACACGCATTTGTTCTCATTGGTGTTTTATAAGAAAACGAGTAACATTCGAGAACGCCGCGCGGCGCGGGTCCTCCGCCGCTGATGCGAGCCGTCGCTTGTAAAAAAATGTTAAAAATGTCGTTCGCAGCGGACCTTCACGTTCCGTCTAAAATTAAATGTTATGTGTCATCTTTGACGGTTTTGTATTTCTGTATTTACACTGGATTACAGATATCGAGCTGACCCGATGAATATAAATATTTATAACTTAAGTTATTAAAATTACGGTTTCTTAAGTTAAAAGTGTTTTCCTTTCTCAATAGACTAAAAGTTAACAGCCAGGTCGGCCCCAAATTAACATTCCTTTCGCCGCATGTCAGCAGTGAAATGGAGATCATGATGGTGAATTGTTTTAAAAATTATGCTATTCATTATTTTGAATTTGTTGAAATGCGCCAAAAATCGACCCATTGAAATCTAGATTTTCATAAATATAATAAAATCCACCTGTATAATGGCTGTATCAAATTAGGGCACAAAAAACTTGTTAGTGTCTTTGTGGTTTTGTGATGTCCTCTCATATTTGTAATTTTACCAAAGGAAGTGTATTAAAGTTGACATTAACCATTTTGTTGTGCCCGTCACTGATTAATAATAGCATTCTGAATTTTCAGGCATTTATTAGCAAAATAGTTTGTGATGGCCAATATTGTAACATTTCTGCTGCATTTTATCAGCCATTAATCTATTATATTTTTCATGTTTTCACCAATAAACTTTTGTATTAAATACAATTTTTAGTTTTAGAACCAATATTTAAATAAACCATCACCTATAACCCCATAAAATGTTTCTCTAAAATAAGTTGAAACAGACTAGCCTAGCCCTCGGGTGTCATTTTAGCGAAAGTTCGTTATATGTTATTATTATCATTTTGATCTTCGAATTCAGAACCAAGACAGACGATATCAGTACAGGGTCGTATATCTGGTAATAATAAATCAATGGTTTGATACATAGATTATACACTTTAACTGGGTTTGATGGAAACTAAATAAAAATAATTAATAATGAAATAAATAACGCACTATAATTTTAGGAGGTACAGCTACAGAGTACCAAGATAAGAACAAGGCAAAATTAAGGCGACCACATGCTCGGAAGTTACCTAATGCTAGCAGTAAAATTAATATTGTTCCTAAAAAACTTGGACAGTGACTTTCGCATTTTGTCTGATGGCCTACTATGATGCCACATGAAACAGGTCTCGTCAATACTTTTAGTAGGTACACCGTAGCGTCCGACATTACCAAAGGACCCTCGGTAGTAAAAAAATATAACCATCATTTTTAAAGAAATTTAAGCCATCTTAAATCAGTGGTCCTATAGGTTAAACTCCTTGATAGTGATGATCATTAAAACACACCAACAAAAGACGAACCAACTTCCAAGGTGAAGTATGTATGTAGGTCAAGTATGGAACTAGGTGCTGCTTGCATTATTGATAGCGGGAGGTTTTCAAAACTCGTCCGATCGATTGTCATGTGTTCGCTGTCCTTTACGGTTAGGAGGCACAGACAATCATCTAACTCTAAAAATGGTGGCTTGGAAAATGAATTTTTATATTTATTATAATAGGTTGATAACGTCAAACGCGCCAAGATTGCGCTATGTTGTAGTAAGAAAATCAAGTAAGTTACTAATTTGACCTATAATTCAATAGCAAATCAAGTAAGTTACTAGTTGGATCTATAATTCAATAGAATTCAATAAAAAATACAGTAAATTGGGCTGTCATTCATTTAGAATGAATCGCACTGCACGGCCAGTCACATTGCATTTTCAAATTTGTAGGTTCACTAAGTTGCTGCCTGATTGACTGGTCATCTGGGTGGTAAGGTCTATAGTGCATTACGGGGCTCCCGTTTATGTCGAGAGGCTTACAAAAGCTGTTGAGCCGACCGCAGACTTCAAAAGAACTAGGTTTATTTGCGGCTACTGAGCCGTGAGCGGTACATCGTATATGATCGTGTGGCCGCATGCAGTGGCAGTTTGCCTCCCTAGGACCTGGACGCCTGAGTCCTCATGATTTTTCATTTTACAAGTAAGCTGAAAATCTATCTTTAAAGGTTAACTGGCAATTTTTTTAACTAGAATTAAACGATTTACCAAGCCCCACTAATTATTAAAAAAACATGATTGCAAAGACAAATGCCTCTTCCACAAAAGGCTCTACTGACAAAAGTCGATCATAAAAAATATAATTTGTCCCCTCTACCCTGGACCGAAGGCTGGTTACACCCTTGAGCGATCAATAAAAATCTGTGGCATATGTAATAAATAATATATTTTTCGTGTGGCCATGTTTTTATCTTCTATGTTTCCAGTAATTGTCCCACTAAGAAAAGACCTAAAAGTATCTCTGCCATTGTTGCCAGTAATAATTATTCCATACTTGTACCTATTTAATAATTTTTAAAGCCAGTTTTTTTAATAGGTATAGATGACCCTTTTCTTAGAGCCCGCAGGTGCATTACAAATATTGTAAGGTGCATTCGTTGAAAGTCGAATATGATTTAGACGACGCTTAAATCACTACTTATGCTCAAAAGGTCAAAGGTAAAAATGAAAAAAAAGGCTTTTAGAACAGAATCAAATAGGTAGCTAGTTGCTTATAAATTTCATTGCGGTGGTGGCTTTGCCTGGACATGGAGTGTGCTAGTCTGTTTTTTGTTTCCATAGCATATCTATTTAAGGTCCAGTGAACCATCGCCGCTTTTCTGAATTGTACTATGGACATAAGCTATTACATAAAAAAATACTATACCTACGTACTTAGTACAGTTATTAGGCATGGTGGCCGTGGGATTCGATCTTCATGGCGGCTCTGAACACAATGCGAGTCGCAGCGCAGTAACAAACTCATGCACCAGCAGGGGTGCAAGGCGAGGTATTGCGCAACATATAGCGCACTTCACAGCCGTCAAGAAGTTTATAATAATATGGTACAATACCATTCTTGTTAATTTGCTAATTCATTGACGGCAGGAGCTGTTCAAATAATAGAATTATCCAATTTTATTCTGTAAAAAGGCTGCCTTTTATTGTAAAAGAATACATAAAAGTCGGTTAATGTTATGCCCAATGGTATTTAACTTACAGAAGTGTTTGCTTAGTGGCTAGTCCTGATACCACTTGACCGGATTTTGAACTGTCTGAATGTAGGTGTCTGCTTACCTATCTATAATGTTATTCACCTATACCTCTATTTAAGGCTTGGGTTTTTGGAATATTGGACCTTCTAACAAAAACAACCTAGCTATATACTTATTCAACTATACAACCTATGTATTTTTGTTTTATGTAGCTAACTTCTAACCATTTTTTATAAAATTGATAATAACTTTCAAAATACTAAACAGTTCGTAATAAAATAATTTGACGGTATCGAGATGATTTTTCCTTTTCTTCTTTCCTCCATCTTCTCTTAACTTTCAAACAAAAGGGCCCTCCGGAAATAAAAAGGCTAGAATGTAAATCCGACGGCGATGTGGGAATCAAAACGTTTTGTTCTCTTAAACTTACATAATTAACTAGTTAGCGACAAATCGGTTCAATTGTCAATTTGTAGAAACAGATGGTTCTTGGAAATAAAGCACCATTACCATTTTTGCCAGCCTTCTGGGGGCATTTTTACGTCAATTTTCACGTTTCGACATTTAGTAGAATGCCAATTATCCCAAAATGGACCTACTAACGCCACCCACTCGGACGATTGAAGCAATTGTCAATAGCAGACTCGGGCCCCTGGGCGCGTTTCCCGCCATTGGATAACCACATGGATGACGATGAGTTTTTTGACGCCTGTTAGTTTTATTTATTTATGTAAGTATTAATTTTAGTATAGTTAGAGTTTGTTCTTATATAAGATTTAATTGTGTTTAAATAAGAAAGTACAACCATTTTTAATTGCTCTTGTATTAGAATTTAAATCGTTGCAAGAGTAGCCAGCAAATGTTGAAATCTATTGAATTCATTTTCATTAAAGGTGCACTGTTACTTAGGTTTGGCATATATTAAACTTCTGTTTCTATATGACTGCTATGATAATGGTGGTATTATAAAATAAATATGGGATGATGACCTTGCAGAAGCTATAAATATTTTTAATCACCACTAAATATGATTAAAACTTACCACTTTGATACAAAAGACCCAAGTATCTACTTAAATCAGATGAAATAACATGCATGAGCTTTACGACTGCCCATACAAAATTGATGCAGTGTGGTCCATTATCTTACAATATTAAAAAATGGTACGAAATTAAATATTGATTCTACATTGTTTGCACCAGCATTATATTAATTATTATAGATAAAACCGTGAAATGCAGATTACACTGACATAAACTTTTTTATACTTCAGTATAAAAAAGATACATCACCAGTAAAAATAACTTGCAATTGCAGCAATTGAGTATTTAGTGCTCTTTATGATTTAACTCTACCGAAAGTAGTTCCCTAATTAATAAGGTCGTAAAAATACCAATTACGAAAACAACGTACAAACACAATTACATATACCCAAAGTAAGCAATTTTACAAAAAATATTTGCTTTATTTGCGTACGCTACGGCAGAGCGCGTTAAAATCAATAAAACTATGGCAGCACAATGTGTGTCCGCAATATGGCTACTTAGTGTTTGTTGCATGACATCACCCGACTGGGGAGGTTCTGAAGGGAACGAGACAGGCCCACCCAACTCTCCCTCTACAGTCTCTAGTTGCGTTTATTTGCGCAGTGCATTATGTTGTCTGGTTAGGCATCACATAGATACTTACTACGATATAGGTACCTACGTACCTAGATTTATTAATTCAGTTCATACTCTCGTCTGGCTCGTCGTTTCAGCACTGAATGCGACTGGATATTGATTATAGTAGGTACGCCCATCTTTTCAGCAGCCATGCCAAACCTTACATTCTATATTATTTATATTCCTATTATTTATTATAGTTACTATATCTACGTATTAGGTATTCCATCATAAAAAAAATACATTTTAATACTCATAATTTTAGTTTTCAAAAGAGTGGATAAATTTTGTCTGGTACCTATTGAGAACGTTATGTAGATACCTTAAATAAATTTGGGTTTGTATAAATGGAAACAAATATTTGCTTAAAATGTTTATTAAAAATAATACAAAAATATTTCACATTATTTTCCTTTTCCCGAAAAAGCAGTGGGAATGGTTTCAATACTCTATGATATTCATAACATGCAATATCTGATATTGTCTTTCATATTTGGTATCTTAAGGGTAAGGTGGTTTACTGGTTTGCACCCTTTAAATCTACCTAGCTACATACTAAAGGAAAATATATTTTAGAAAAGGCACCAATTCTACTCGTAGTCTTAAATGCAAGCTTAAAAATTAACACTTTGTATAAACGTGTAAACATATTTATAGTATTAATATGATATGGCAGTCTTAAACGTTTTGTTTTTAGCTCTACATAAGCCACTATGAGACAAGGAGTCTGTTAGTCTCCTTGCCTTTAATTAATACCGTAATTACTTACAATCACAAGCAACTTGTTAAATGCTAAGGATAAATCGCCAAATTTATCACCAAAGTAAAATTATACAAAATATAATATTTTCTTGTAACAATTACACATTGTCTGTTTGAGTATAAGATCCAAAAGAAAATAATTTTCTGACATGCGGCAGTAAAGTTATACTTAGCAGAGGTCTGACTAACGTGGAGACAATGTAAGTACCGCTGGTAGCTAAGTTCACAACAGCCGTATCATCATTCTGAGCCAAAGAAGTTACATTTCCTTGCATAGACTTGGAGTAAATATTATATGCTGTGACTACGGAACGGGGAGTGCATAGGAAAATGTAAACAACTATTAGCCATAAGGATAACTTTAAGGCTGCAATTGATTCGAAGCACTCAATCTGAGACAATATCTTTTTTATCTTTAACTTAATTATAACAAGGATCCCAGCAGTACCCATTATAAGAAGCGGTAAGAACAAATTGAAGACAGCAAGAATAGAGTACATGTGCAGACGCTGACTGGTGTCGACAATAGTACATATGACAACATCATGATCGAGGTGCACAGTCGTTGCTAATACAAACTCGGGTACGCTCAATGATATAGCCAGCACCCAGACAAAGATTGAAGGTTGAGTTACAGAGATTCTTCGGTCAGCCAGACGGTAATCTAGATTCATCGTTCTCGGTGGAGTTGAGGAATCACTGGTAACTAAACTATGACGTGAAGACCTTATTTCTTCATCTTCATCCTGTTCGTTTCGTTTCATTCGCTTCGTTATAGCTTTTTCTTCAATGTTGATTGTAGCAAGTGAATGTAGCGCGATAGTAGCTACCAAATATGACGACGCAGTCGAGGCAAACACGTTTAGCCCCCGGTATGCTACACAGCCAGGGTCACCAAAAACCCACGATCTGGTATTTAATGACCATAATTCTGGGCCTATTGATGCTCCCAGTATGAAGTCAGCAAGAGCCAACTGGAGGATGATGGTTAGTAGCCCTGTGTAAAAACAACATCATAACAACTGATTCAAATGAGATGAGTTTTTAACTAAGTAACGACCGTAGATATCTCCACTCATAAGCTTAAGTAATGAGAGAGATGGAGAGATCATATGGACAAATGTTTAGCATTAGATATAGTAGCGACCAGACACTAAATATAAATCAAAATACAAACTATGTCTGATTCCATCTGTTCGTAAGATGTATCAAATACACATCTTCTAAAAATAAGTTGAGAGGAATTCCTATATTATCAAACAAGTTTTGTTTACCAGTCCGCGACGTTTTGAAGAGTGCGGCCAGGATCGAGCAGTTGGCGAGAGCGGCAGCGCCGGCGACACAGGCGCCGAGCGCAGCGAGCGCGAGCGGCGGGAGGAGCGGCTCGGCGGCGGCGGCGGCGGCGTGCGCGAGCTCCGACATGGCGTCGGCCGTCCGGGACTGTGTCGGGATCAATGACTCGCGCCTTGCGCCCGCTGCGTCACCCGCGTTCTCCGCCGTCCCTCGATGGTTTTTTTTTCAGAAGTGATTCACCGCTCCGACCATGTGGAGCACACGAGGACGCGAAATTGCCAAAGACTCAAAGTATTTATTGTCCCTGAACCGACTGACATGGACGCACAATTTGTTGTTAAACAGCAACTAAGTTAACGAGACAAATATTCACTACTAGTGCCTACAAACGGCAACGTTCTCGCCGATCGAGTGTGCAAATAACGTAATAAAAGGGCTGTGTATTGCTTTACGTTCATTATTATTCTGCGTCCGCAGACCACTACCGGCGCGGCGCGTCGAACACTTATCCTGACTTACATGCAAAACTCTTTCTTCGGCCTTCATAAATTGTAATAAAATAAAGTAAGGTAGCTACTTTGTGTGAATTAGGTACAAACTTAGTAAAACAACGGCTTATTAAAAGAAAGAAGAGAAGGAAAAATATCTATTACCTATTGAATAAAATCCAGAATCCTACAAAATCCGCACCCTTACTTGACAAAATCAAATCAATACAAGGATATGATTATCTTAAACTTATTAATATCTATTATGTCTGCCTAGGTACCTACGAACATTATATCATTGGGAATATGAGTATGTGTCAGGCGCCGCGTAACCTTCCTCGGCATTTCCGCAATCCTTTGTCTCGAAATCACTATACCTATCTATCTACACATGCTATTTTACATTTAATATTTGTAAAATATCGACCGGAACTAATAACATGCACATGTATCATTGATCTAATAAATATTTTGTCTTAAGAGCCCTACAATTTATGTCTAATTCCAATCTGTAATAGACAAACCAATCTAAGAATAGATATTATTATATTCACGCTATAAATCAACGGTACGAAATGAATATCGAACCTTCATCACTTGTCAACCGCTATTTATATTAGATCTTAGTCCTAAAACCGTCTAATTCTCTAATGGCTCATATCAATCTTATTTAGGCGTGTGCTACTACCACGTATTACTTTCACAATTATAGACACCTACATGTAAATGGATACGAAGGATTTTTATTATATTTGACACGTGCTAAACCAGACCTTTGAAAATACGAATAAAAAAGATCACCATTGATATAAAATCCGATTTAAGGGCGGCTCTACATGTTTTAACTTTTTCTTACACACACTTAATGGCGCTGAATTAAGAAAACAGCTGATCGTACTTACAAAAAAAAAATACATTATACATCTAGTATAATTATGTACAATATTGATGAGTAAGTTCACAATACGTGTAGTAGTGTAGGTACCTAAGTAAATTATTATATTACATTACTTATGTCGACAGCTCTACATTGTTCATTTTGGTACTGTCTGCCCTATTGTTCATAAAATGTTCCAAAATTTAATGTTTTGTTCAGTGTGAGGGACTTTGTGACGTTTAGGCGCGATTGGTCCAATTCGCGATTGGACCAATTCACCATATTCGCGATTGGTCCAATTCGCAGTTGGTCCAATTCGCGATTGGTCCAATTCGCAATTGGTCACATTCGCGATTGGTCCAATTCGCGGTTGGTCCAATTCGCGATTGGTCCAATTCGCAGTTGGTCCAATTCGCGATTGGTCCAATATAAAGGTATTTCGTAATAGCAAACCTTTATGGACATTTACCATCAAGAATTGGTATATTTTAGGTTTTACTGGACAATCTTAGGATTTACTGTGGTTTGCTTTTACAGTAACATGTACATAATATTGTATAATTTCGGAAACATTGGACATTGCCATTTTGGACGAACCGCGAATTGGACCAATTGCGAATTGGACCAATCGCGAATTGGATCAATTGCGAATTGGACCAATCGCGAATTGGGCCAACTGCGAATTGGACCAATCGCGAATTGGACCAATCGCGAATTGGACCAACTGCGAATTGGACCTTTTTTTGAACATTGGACCAATCGCGAATTGGACCAATCGCGCCTAAACGCTTTGTGATATTCCGTTATTTCAAGTAAAAGGTACATTAAAAGTAACGGTATCTTAGGTACAATGAAATGTAAAACTTTTTTGTTGGTTTATGCGTAACTTCGCAAAATTGTTTGTTTTTTGTTGAAGTCCTGAAGATATGCACTTACTACTTACAACTGATATAGTTTTTAGGATTTCTAAATACGTAGACGGATGTTAATTTTTTCTTACAGGATTTAAATAATTATTTTCTTGAGAATATTCATTAAGCTCCATGCCATATTTAAACCATTTATTTCTATTACACATAATTATAGCGACATATATTATGATTATTTATTTATTTTTAGATATATTTTTATTTGTATAAATTAGACTTACAGTTACCTTTAAATACAACAACTTACTAGACAACACTTCATTAAGTTGCAAAAGGTATCTTTCAGTACTGCACCACAGGACCGACTAAATAATGGAAAACATAAACTTACACTTATAGGCAAATTCAGATATCCACATCAACTTACACGTCGATCAATATTTCCGTGAGTCATCCAAACCTTTCTTGATAAAGAGAATGCGGGCTGTCTTCTACATAATTATATCAAAAACGATAAGATGTACCGGAAACCTTACATTAAGATGCTTTGAAGTATAAGTCACGCGATTACAGTGTACGCGTAAATTGAAAAACTTCAATAGGTGTTTTGATATTAAGTATGTTTGATATGAGCACAGAATGATGAGAGTAGTGAGGACGTTACTTAGTATTATATCATAAGCGAGACTGGTCGGGCGGAGCGGCGGGCGCACGACCGACTGGCCGCGGCCCTCACTCGATATTGTTCATTTGTTTTGATTAGCGGAAGCCGATGAGTGTCGGCGAGGTCGAGTGATGGATGACTCGCGACAATGCTCCTCAGGGGACGCGTGTGGGCGGTGACTTGACAGCCAAAATCTGCACTTTCCTTCGACTTTCTCTCGGAGGTGCGAAAGGTGTTCACTTCATTCGGGGGCTCGCAATGCTTATTCAGTAGCTGGCGCCTCATAAGTGTACGCGCTCTAAACGCGCGCAACGACGGTCGTTCCCTTGCGTCACACGGTGCATCACGCGTTCAAACATATTCAAAGCACCTGCATGCGACTTCCGAGTTGGAGTTTATAAGGACAGTGGGTGCAAGGAAGTAACTTATCGTGGTGGTCGGCGAGCGATGAGAGGGTGTCATGGCATCGAGCAGTGTCCTAGTGGTTGTAGCGCTGGTGTTCGTGCTACGCGGCGGTGCGCCTGCGCGGTTTCCCGTGAGTAAGCTTTACGGCGAGGGCGGGCGGCCGCCTTCATATCTTATATATTGATTTATTACTCCACGCTGTACTTATTTTTTCATTACCCCGTACGGACGCTGCTGCGTAGTTTCAGTTTTCTATGCGTATTGAGAGTCTGTTTAACTTATTATTGAAAACATAATGTGGAGAGATTGTGCCGATCCTTTATGGAATGTAAAATATAAACTAAATATGGTTAGATTTTATTATATATTAACTTGAATAGTTTTTCCTTTAAAAAATATGTTAACCTATGTAAGCAAACACATAGTTTAACCTTTTGTTGATCTTGTTATCAACATGATAGTTTGGTGGTCCAGTATTTTGATTGATAGCTTCCCTTTCTATGTGTTTCGACTTTTCGTCTCTATGAAGTAAAACATACATATAATGGTAAAATAGAATATGCCTATCAACAAAAAATTAAAATACCATGAAATAAAACCAATATACAGTACAGACTAATTAACTTTAGTTTGGTGGAGCTACATGCGCCACAATGCAGACATTTTTCATGAACTCATATATCATTGACCCTATTTTCTTCTGAACCTTTTCGATTGCCCAACAAACAAATTCAAACGCTAATTGAATAGTGCTTAATTAATTGTTGGTTATACTATGTATAATAAATGGTATTATGCTATGTCAATAATAAGTAGAGTTTAAGGGAAAAATGTACGAGTTGCAGTGTTTTGTTTGATCTTCAATAAATCATTGTTTATTTAGCTGTTAAATGATGTTAAATATTGTATTTATTTTCAAATTCGTGATTAATATTTAACGTCATTGAAGTCCACAAATTTATCGTGTATAGATTTTCAAAGTAGGTAATGTAAGAAATAGAAATGTGATAATATTAGTAAAATTGTTCACTTTCAACGATTTTCACGGGCAATATGATAATTAGTTTAAAAAATATACAAGTCGCGGCCGTCCCACTGCTACTGTCGTGTGCTTGACACGCTTTTGTTACGAGTAGCTTATATTATTAGTATTATTACCACAGTTGTATGAAATCAATGCTAGAAAAAATAAAAATGATTTTAATCAGCTGTCTTTTTCAAGAAAAATAGCCTCCGAAGGAATCGTCAACCCTAAAAGCCTAAGAAATGTTTCTTTATTAATTTACCTTCATTATGTTTGAGCAACAAACCGTGCCTTATTTTGAAGAATGTCAGACGCAAAAGCCTTTAAGACTTCTTCGAAATGTGTTAGTAAACTAGAAGCTGTGTAAATGATTTAGTTAATGTAATATTTTAACATAAAACAGGGCTTAGTCAGGCAAGAAAATTACGTAGGGGAGACCAGCCCAAAACGGGTAAGCTAACGTTAGATGAAAAAAAAAACAGGTTCTTTACAGATTTCAAACTTTTGTTTTAATTATCATAGTTCCCTATTTAAAGAACTTTAACAAATCAGTCTCAAACTCAAAAAAAATCTTCATTACAAAACAAAAATGTCTAAAATCTAAAACCTTAAAAAAACCCGTTTTGCCCGGAGGGGGTGCCTAAAGCGGGTAAGGCTAATGGGCAAAACGGGTAGTAGCAAAAATAATGAGAAATTAATCAACTTTAACATCTAGTTAGAACTTAAAATAACAGTTTTGGTTTTCTAGAGGCACGGCAGTGGCCCGGCTAAGTCTCGAGCAAAACCATCCCAAAGTACCATCCTTTTGTCGAAGCTATTTCACCCCCCCTGTACCTATCATCGATACGGAAAAAGAAAGGGGTTTAAGTTTTCGATGATGTAGAGTTAATAATAAAGCAACCTCAGTATCAAAATTACCTAACATTTGAACCAATAGTTTACGAGGTTTGAGCGATCAAAGTTACGCTATTTTGTCAGTCACTGATTTACTCACTGTCCGATAATCTAAGGTACTTCTAACAAACTTAGAACCTTCAAATTTGGCACCAAGATAGGTTTTTAACTACATGTCAAGAAAAAATTATAAAAACGGTTAGAAATTATATAACTTGGTAAATAATAGGAAACAAATTTATATTTGCGGTTTTCCAAGAACATGGTGTATGAATTTTGACTGCATTGTTAACTTTGTTCTTTGTTAAGGTTCAAAAAGTATAACAAATCGATTTATATTATTAACAAATTGTAATAATGTATTGAATAAAAGCTAAAATCTTTCATGCACAGGTTCAAGAGACCTACAAAAAATGAATGAGATTCCACCAAAAACATTCAATGTAAAAAAGCCAAGTCTCTTTATGTAATTCTTCCTACGTAAAAAGTTTTGAGATCGCATGGGAGCCAAGTCCTGGTCAACTTATGTTGTGATAAAAAAACAATAATTTGTGACTATATCAATAGTTTTGTATACATTAAAATAATAGGGTCACACAAAAGTTACGTATCGAAAATCTGTCAGGGCAAATCGGGTAAGGGCAAATCAGGTACCTGTTTTACCCATACCTGATTTGCCCAAACGCACAATTGCATTTCGCACATTCATAATCTCAAAACCAAAGATACCGGGTACAAATCACTTCACGGATATAAAGCTTCAAATACAACAAAATAATATCACCAAACTAGTAATTTCGTCCAACAAACCAAAATCGACTAATCAGAATTGAAAATTCTTTAATAATTTTACCATAAGTAGCAAAAATATTTGATTACAAATTATCTTGCACCCGCGTGTTCCGTGTGTGTGAGGATACTGCCTGTGATTGGGCGACGCCCGCGCTATCCTTCTACATGCACACATTGAAACTTATGCGAAAGGCGCGAAATTTAGAACGCTTACCCGCTTTGGGCGGTATACCCGTTTTGGGCTGATCTCCCCTAGTGTTTTTAGGTATCACAAAATTCAAGGTTTATATTTCTTTAAGAAAACAGAGTTAAACATAAGAAGGGTTTTTTAGGTACAAGTCGTATCTAATAAATATATTTTTCGTATCTACACGTGAATTAGATTATCACAACCCTTACCTTGAAGATATATTATAACATGGGAAAATTCGGAGTATTATTATTCTCCGGGCCTTGCCATTTGGTACTGATTTATAAGTTCGAATGTGACAGACGATGAATGGATACCAAATTGATTAATGGAAACAATCCTTCATTATGTGACAAGTGAATGCTTTTATTTTCTTTTATATATTTGCATTAATTAAATGACGTTATTGTAAAATGTATACTTATTTAAAGCCTTAATTACTAATTTATCTAGTAAACAGGTAGACAAACAGTGGCTTCATTAACGTGCGTAGTAGTCGTCTGTAGCTTTGCACATCAATATTGAATAAGAATGGTTTTTGTAATCTGATAGCTTGCATTAGAAGGTGAAAATGCCTCTAATAGCTTTTAGTGTGTAATGTAGTAAGAAAGGGCTGAGTGCACTATCGTGCTTTCTTTTGTAGGCGTAGACAATAAGTATTGTTACTTTGTAAGCACAATACATGCGTGCTTTTACTGCTTTTAATTCCGGAGCTATTTTAAAGTCCTCGGTTATGTAATGTTACGTCAATAACGGGTTACCTACAATGCACATTTTTCCGATACTATTAAAACTTTCACCAAATTATGGTACATTAACAACGCCTTGCGTTACGATTTTATTTTGACAATTATATTACGTAAGAAGAATGCAGGTGTTTCGCGCACTGGATCACGTACAAAGTTACACAACGCTAACGTCGTCGTAGTTTTTCAATCGTTCGATGATTCACGGCGAGCCTTTGTTGTGAGCCGCGACGTGCCCGGAGCAGCCTCCGTGTAATTGAGATCGATACCAGTAACTTTCATCATCGGACACATACCGACGCCGACGTAACACTCGCTATTCAATGCCAAAATTAAAGTAATCACCGACGGCGCCATTATACCATTCCATTTACTATGCTCACTAATTATTTATTAGAACTCGCATTGTCTCGCGAAAAGAAGGAATAGGAAAAACAAATAGCTTAACTTTCCCCTTTACTTCTCGCTAATGTCGAGCCTACACTTAGCTGACTCACGTGGACTTGATTTCGGTTTCACTGTTGTCCGTTGCTTGACTGACATGATAATACCGACACTTTTTATATTCATAACAATAAACAACAGTACCCACTTACATTTTCATTGAGCTAGCTGTCTCTAAGACAACTTATCATTAATCATTCAAATTGCGAAAACAATGAATCCAGAGCAGCAACTACTTAACAAAGCTTTTCATGCCACTGATAACTTAGCCTGAAAATGTTTTCCTTCTTACAGTATACGGAACCACAATGTTACTTTAGAGACGGATCCGGTTCATATTTGTTTTTATCTACAGAATATCTAACGACATTTTAATAGATTCCTGCAGTCATTTTCAGCCCGAGGCACTGAGTGTAATGAGATAATTAATAGAGATCGTTGACCTACTTAGTGCGGAGCGACGGATCAATATACACAATTTAATGTATTGGACCGTAAACCGTGAAAATGAATTACCATAACGTAATATCGTGCGTGTAACTTGTAAAGGATTATTTGACTAGACACTTTCGTGCCTACAATACAGTCATACAAAACAGATGTTCCAAAACAAGGCCGTCTTTGTGGCGTATTATAATGGTGATTACTTAACAAGGTTAATAAAAGTGTAGTCGTCATTAATGAGAGCAATAAAAGTAGTATGTGAACACGTTGCAGACGACATGGTCGTGACAATGGTGCGAGGGCGTCCACTAGCCGGTGGCTCCTCGTGCCCTGCCGCGGCCCGACCCACTTCGTTAAAACATTTATCATCGCCTTATACGAAGTATTTCGGTGTTCCTGATACCCACATCGATTGTATTGTTGGAAATGAGATATCAAATTGTGAGGAAGCTGAGTAATCTTCAATGAATGATAGGTCTAGTCACGCCGGCTGGTCGAGATCTAGTTATGGATATGACTTGCCTTGGCACAATGAATGACACAAATTTTGTTCGAGGATTTAAAATAATCTGTCGGTTCCTCGTAACTGGCGGTTAGCTTTTTCGGAATAATAATTTCTCAGAGTCCTAATTTATAGTATCGAAATTAATTTTACAGAAATGTTACGCAACTTTTCAGAGATTTTCGCCTCTGTGTTTAATCGGCTTTAAGAAGGATGACGGAGGCTGGTGTGCAAAGGAAAATACCGACCTACGTCATAGCGGCACGTAACCGAGCGCCGCGATAATCGATTAAAGTGTTTACCTATTAATACTCTTCTGAGAGCCTCCGTTGAAGCGATGTAGAGCTTCTTTATGAAGATTAACGGTACAGATTTTGTAATCGCCATATTGCGATAAGTAACCGTCTGTAGATCGCTATTCGCCGTGCTTACACAATAATTATCGTAGTGACTCACTGTATTGGCCAGGGTTCATCGATTTAACGTTCTGTTTGTCGAATGTAACAACCCAGCTAATGACTTAAACCTCCCTGTTGCACTGATACGGTAAAAGCACTCGGGGGAATATTTCTGTATCACCGCTCTATTAGGCGTTGTCGTCTCTTGATAATAATTATATCTGCACATGACCTTTTAGTAGACTTCGACATGATCATGATTTAGTTGAATTTAACCTTCATTGTTTTTACTGAAATGTGGTTGAGCAAACATTTTTATAGAGCTAGGGCAATAGCAGTAGATTCTATTGATATGTAATTCATTTGTATCAACTCTATATCTATTGCTTACTTACAAGCCAGTCCCACTTTAGAGTAACAATCTTTTCTATAAATAAACCAGTGTGTAGAATATACAAAAACTTTATTAAATACATTTTAATATAATTATAGTTTTAAGCTCAATTCCTTGGTATTCTTTACTTATCCACGCTAGACATAAAAATAACCGCTTAGCTTAGTCGTTTGTTCCAAGTTTTCTGGCAAGCGTTCCTACATTCGGTTATAAAACCAGCCATATCTAACTTTAGCGATATAGCGAAGTAAAATAATTCAAGATTCCTAAGATTTATCTCTTTAAATTCACAATTTAGGATGAGCCGTTTCCCAAGAAAATCAGAGAAATGTTCCTTCAATAATAAATGCATGCTTTGGGAGAAAGAATGTCGAGGGTCGCTTAAGTATTTATTTAGCACATTTTTGGGTACCTTCTCTCGCTACGTTACACAGACCGTAAGCGACCCTTTTTAACAGCCTTAAAAAAGGAGAAGCTTCACACCGCCTGGCTTTTGTTTGCGTGTTATTTGCTCAAACACGAAACAAACAAGAATACAACCATGTACTTTGAATAAAGACAATGTAAAATTCAAATATTTGAGCTGCCAGGCAAATATTATCATAAGTTAGTGAAATGTTCATCAATACCTTTATAAACCTTGGAAGACAATATTTACTTTATGTATCTTTGAAGGCGGCCTGTTAAAATAACCACGACCCTATAGTAAATTTTCATCTACTGTATTTCAATATGTTTTCATATTTCCTCGGAAATATAGTTATCTACCCAAAAACTGACCAAGCAGAAATATATAACGTTGTAACTATTAATATTCATTTATGTACTTTAAAAATATACGATATCTAATTAAGGAAGGTATATATGGGAATACCTACAAGGTACTTACTATATTTAGTCGATCTTCGTGCTAACCTCTCATCCTACTATAACATCTATTTTCAGGAGTTTTTCCCTCTCCACGGCTGGTGGACGAATGCGGACCACGTGCCTGACAACTCCGACGTGCAGGTGGTGTACCTGCCAGCCCTCATACCTCGCGAGGCCCAGCTAGCCGCTGACAAGGCCATCGATGACGTGCCCGTGCCCTACAGCTTTGACGCCTTTGGACGGTACGTGACCGTTTCCTTTACTGTTTGTGTTATATGTCTCAATAAATTTGTAAATATCAACACATATTAAAAGTCCGTCAGTACCATGCCAAAGAGTTTTTCTTAATTCATTTACCACTGAAAAATTTACGTGATGTGACGCTAACGTTGGTGATCTATAAAACTCACAAAATTCACAGGTAAATGTCCGTCCAGTCGAGGGGCTACGGCGAGTACGCTTGTAAATTCTAATAATAACATCATGTACATTAATTATTCTTGGCGTTTACCTATCGTAAAGTTTTAATGGTCATAAAAGTTGTATTGTTTTGCTGTTGTTATTTGTCATGGTCACAAAGAGCATAAAGGATTAAAATGGGAGAGAACCAGAATATAGCAGGTTCATTCTTACACTAATGACTAATTTGTAACTCTAAAAGGGTTTTTCTAGCGACTAAGGTAATGTAAACGTTATTTGCGTTATTTTTAGGAATTTTGAGCTGCAGCTGGTTCCAAATCGTCGGCTGGTTTCCCCTGAATTTCGGGTGTGGTCGGATCTCGGCCAGGAATCAAAGCTGTCATCAGTAGACCCATCATGCCACTTTCTGCACACTGGGCACAATTCCGTAGCAGCATTCTCAGCTTGCAAGGATCACTCTCTTGTAAGTATAATTCAATATTTATTGTGGTTAATTCCTTTTTAATTTACGAATGATCGACTATATGATAAAACTAATTAAGTACTATGGAAAATTATTAAGGGTAAGGGTAAGTTGAAATAGTAGGGTAATTTTGTTTTTATTTTTTCAGCATGGCCTGATTGTCGTTGACAATTCGACCTACGAAGTCCGTCCTCTGCCAATGGGAGCAGGGCGTGCAGAGAACGGCAGCGGGCGCACTGCGCATGTGATCCGCCGCGCACCGCCGCCCGCGTCGCCCGGAGACGATGCTCGTCCGCTAAGACCGCGCGTGCGCAGACCGCGAGCCTACCCCCCGCGCCTGAAGCCTGGCCCTCCCAACTACACCATCGAAATTGCCCTCTTCCTAGACGAGGCCGCCTATAAAATTTTCTACCCCTTTCTTAATTATAGTGAGACTGACTTACGTGATATGCTTTTGGCGTACATAAACGGTGTAAGTGTTTTTAAAATTTAGTACAAATTCTTCCCTAAAAAGCCGGATATTTTATACCTTTTCGTCGTGCGTGTTTCAGGTACAAGCTCTGTACCAACATTCTTCTCTTGGCACCCACATACAACTGTCTCTGGTACGACTGACGTTGTTGCGCACACAGCCTTCGTCTTTACCCGCACATGCGGAACGAGGCCTTCTCCTTGACTCATTCTGTGCTTACCAACGATCCTTGAATGTCGAAGATGATGATGATCCTCAGCACTGGGACATGGCACTGCTGCTTTCTGGGTAACTATATGAACATAAATCGTGACGGGGTCAATGAGGGGAAATGCTGAGTTTGAAAAGAACACTCAGCTGCCTCACTTATTGCCTTCTGAGTTCATCATACAATTTAACAGACCTTCTTATTTTTGTCAGATATACATTTCAACAAGTGAGAAGTTTTAAAATCAGTCAGTATGTGTAAATATAAGATTTATTTACAGATGCGCACTGTTTTTTGACAGTGGTTCCAAATTACTTTTTTTTTGTGGATTTGAACACGTGTATTCGTTTCGTATTGGAATGATTCATTGTTTGGGTAAAATCCGTTTACTTTTTCATGAACTATGCCTTGCAATTCCTTTTGCTGTATATCCTAACAAGGCTTCCAAAACTAGTGTATTTAAAGATAAAGCGGTGTTTACCCTGCGTTCCAGGTTGGACTTCTACTCCATGGAAGGTGGTCGCCGTAACGGCGTGACGATGGGCCTGGCACCCGTGGGCGGCGTGTGTCTGCCCGCGCACGCGTGCGTCGTGTCCGAGTTCGGCACCTCGGACCTGCTCGGCCGGCCCTACCCCTCCGCCGGCTTCACTTCCGTGTATATCCTCGCCCACGAGATCGGACACAAGTCGGTCATAACTTTTATTCATAATTTTCAATTTTTGGAACGTTGTCCTTTGAGGTCCAAGAAAGGCGAAGCTGGTAGCATAACAATAAATGCTATCAGGTTACCATCTCAAAGATTACGTTAATCTTGAATTCTTTACACATGTTTATAATTGCAGCAAAGCAAGGGTTCATTAACTTTAAAACGATTAAATCCTAACGGTATTTTAGTAATAATGATGCGGGTGTTGATTTATGTTGTTTAGTAAATTAATGAGTAAGGAAGGTTTGGTGGGTAAGGTAAATGAAAAACAAGCTTGGTAACGAGGTCAATAAACAAAGGATTAAACCTTCAAAGAACCATGCTGATGGAAACGATCGCCCAACGTTTTTTTGAACCTTTGATATATAAAAAAAAACATAAATCCTGTTCTTAATGCTTTTAACTATTGGTTTAAGTCTGTATTGACATTGTCGCCATGTCATAAAAATAGTTTAGCAGAAACATATCAACAGAAACTCCTTAACTTCAGGCACGTAATAAAAATATATTTATTTCATACAATATTTCTTCTATCGCAACAGTTTCCTTATGCCTATCTTTCATCTAATTTGACATGGTCTCATAAAACCGGTACTTCCTTTAAATAATATTACAACTTACTTACCTCAAACTTTAAGACATTGTAACAGTGTATCGATCGGTTTGCTTCCAGCCTGGGCATGCACCACGACGGCACCGGCAACAACTGCGCGCGCGACGGTTACATCATGTCACCGTCGAGGGGCACCAATGGCGAGGCGTCCTGGTCGACGTGCAGCGCAAGAGTTGTGGCGGATTTGCAGTATGTTAATATTCAAAAAACATATTATTTATTCCACTTTTCTGATAATTTCTTTGGGCGTTTTACTTTTGTTAGTACTTACCTAGAGATATGTCTTCAAAAATCCTTTACAAACCTAAGTTTTTCTTAGAATATTCTCAATTTAACTTACTCAATTTTCTTAAAACTTTGGACTTAACTGCCTGAACTGACTTAAGGTAGAAATTAGTTTTTTAATAATTCCTTTCACATAAATGAGAAAACCGACTTCAATTAAAAAACAAATCTACTAGAGCGATTTCGAAATTTATAAGGATCCACCTGAAGTACCCTATCAATCAAAAACGATTTTTTGAATCAGTCTACAATCAGCACACCAAAAAAATATTTTAAAATCGAAATGGTTATATTTTTGTTAACAAGTACCAAAAAAATACCGAGTTTGAACTTACATAACCTAGACTAACAATCAGACAGAACGTGTGTTCTGTCATGATGTTTAAGTTTATGATAGGAGGCGCTAATCATTATTTGATCGCATACACAGTCATCTTAATGACACCGACGCGACGCGGCGCGTGGGCAGTGCGTGATGCCCTACGTCACATGTTTTAAATGTAACAGACAGTCATGGAATTATTTAGACTAGTATTTATTGATGCATAGTGCAATCATCGGCTATGCGGATGCTTATCAGTATCAATGTATCTAGCTCTTAGGATTTTATAAAGATTTAATTGAATACTAAAACCACGCACACTTCGCTGTAGCTCTCGATTCACGTATATTTATATGCGTCTTATCTGTAACACACTTGTTATACAGTCACATGACCCATGCGACAAAGTCGTACTAATATTATAACGAGTATTATCAACGTAATCCGCATAAACCATTACATTTGCTTAGCTGAGGATGTTTGTTTGTGACGATTGTTTGTTGACAGATGGGCGACGTGTCTGTTCGATGGCGGAGATGACGATGACTTGGATGCGCCGTCTGAGCTGCAGCACGAGCGGTTTGGATCAGCGCCCGGAGCCGTCTGGAGTGCTAAGAAACAGTGTGAGGTGAGAAGCAGGACCTTTTAAATAACATAGAAAAAAATGGGGAAAATTTTCAACAGAAATGAAACGTGGGTGTACATTGGTACACCTCTGCCTAACCCTTCGGGGATACAGGCGTGATGATATGTTATGTTTATGAAACGAATTTCTTTGTGCTTGGGGTTAAAGTAAACGTTCTTACTACTAAACTACGTAAATATTCTTTTGAAAAAGAAACGTTTTTTTGGAACCATCATTCCATAAATATCTTTTGTTTGACAAAAAGTCGAGAGTTGGACTCATTTTTCAACATCGTGCATAATTGTTGAGCGTGATGACAGGAAATATACATTTGATAGGTAGGTGATCTTTGATTTACAAGCTTCTTCCTTGATAGGTCCTGTTGCGCGACATGGACGCGTCTCCATCGCCGAGTGGGCCGGCGGGCGAGCATTGCGCGCAGCTCGCGTGCCGCACTCCGCACCGTGCAGGGTACTACTACGCTGGGCCAGCGCTGCCCGGCACACCCTGTGGAACTCACATGGTTAGAGACAGGATAGTCTGAATGTTCACTGAAATTAAACGGCCCTTGATGTTGCATTGCCAAACTGTGTGTACTCTATTGTACTTTGCACAATCTATTGCTTTTTTCTTGCAGTCCAATTGATATGTCACACTGTGTGTATATAAAATCTTATCAACTTATTTAAATCATCAAAATAACAAATAAACTTGATTTGGCGCCCAACGTGGTACTTTTGATTTCACGTCATAATGTGGTCTGTCATTAATAATCAACATTTTTTTTTTTTGTTTTCTATGGCCGATTTAATTTAGGCCACTATAAAAACAATCGAATCTCCAGATTCTAAAGGGCTATCAATGAAATCGATACTGTAAAATAACTAACCCTTGCTTCAGTGGTGTCAAGGAGGCGAGTGCGTGCCAGCGAGTGCTGTGCCCACATCGAGTACAGCCGCCCCAAAGCCCAGCAGTGAGGGTGACAATAGTGTGGGCATGGGCTGGGGCCCGTGGCGCGAGGCGAGCTGCCAGTCCGGCTGCACAGACCGTGGACGTGGCTTCCGCGAGCGCCGCAGGACATGCACCACCAACAGCGGCTGCCAAGGAGCCTCCTATGATGTCGTGCTTTGCAATGACACTAAGGTTCACTGACCTTTTGGTCACAATTGAAATTGATAACAACTTAATTAATTTGTTTCTGAATTGCCTGATTATTAAGAAACATTCAACGTTCATAGTATCGTTTCGATGATAGACGTTAATAGCTTCTCATTTGTTTTTAATCTTCATGTAATCAAGTTAGTAGATACTAGGTAGATACCAACCAGGGGTTATCTGTGATACGAATATATAAAATTTGGTCTGAATGTAGGTTAATTGAAGTTCCAGACGGCAGGTACATTGACTTATTAATTACTAGTAGGTTATTAGATAGTAATACATATTTGTTTGACTTCCAAGGTATGCGGCAAGAAGACTCGCGTGGCGGCAAGCGAGCTGGCGTCCCGCAAGTGCGCGGAGTTCGCATCGCTGATACCAGAGCTGGATGCGAGGGGTGGCGGACTCCAAGCGCCGCATGACTCCAGTGAGCTATTATCTTATTGAACGTAACGATACGGCTTCTGCAGGCGTTCAATCATTGTATTATACGATACGGAGTGTGGAAGCCACTGGAGTTCGAAAATGAATGCTATTTCTGTAGTTTTAAGTTCATGAACTTCATGACTCTGAGGAACTTGAACCGAAACTATCTTAAATGATTCCAAAATGTGTGAATTGGAAGCCCCTTTACATTATACCCTCTTTTTTACATTATCGCTGTAAATCTGTATGTGAATGAGATGTGTAGGTACCTAAAGGTTTCATTTCAACATGTATTGTATATTTTTGAACATCTCGTTGTATTTTCTCTCTTAGCAACTCCTAGTATCCCTCAAGGATTTACTTTTTACCATATTTTTATATATCATTTCTGTCATCAGCTCGCATGTGGATGGGCTGCGCAGTATTCTGCAGGCGCGCATCAGGCGGCGGGTTCTACGCTCCTCGCGTGGAGCTCAACGACGCGGGCAAGGACCCGTACTTCCCGGACGGCACTTGGTGCCATAATGATGGTAATCAGGACTACTACTGCCTCCAACATCACTGTCTGCCTGAGGTAAGAAAATCAATGGACTGCTTTTTTGCTTGTGTGATTAGAGATTAAAGAAGAGGTGGCTTATATTCAGGAAATATTTTAAATAGGCTTTGCGAAATCTCGAGTATTCTTAACAAGAGGAGCGTGTAAGTACTTTAAACAAAAAAAATATTCACTGAAAACTAATGTTTCGTCGTTACACTTCAACTCGTCTGTTCATTATCCAACTATTTTTAGCATAGATTCCAGGTGTAATTTACAGTAGATATATGACAGCTAATTGTTTCTAATAACTACAATTATGAGCTAATGTCACGCGACAACCCGTCATTAGTTTTAAGTGGCATCGGTAAAATATTCTAGTTGTGCTTATTATTTAGTGATGAGTCATTTGGAGATATTGTCGCCCCCACACGGTGAGAACCGGACAACTATTATAGCATTGTAATTCTTGAGACTCGATACTTTGTTGAAGAGCCTTGGGAAACTCACCTGGTCTTGTGATTCGTGTTTAACGGCATAGATGGCGCTGTACGCTAATGTTCGGAAAATAGGATCGGTTACGTCCAAAAGTCTTTCTTGTGAAAATGTATCGTTTCGACAAAAAAATGACTAGAAGAAGTTTTACAACTTTTGATAGTATTTTTTTGTTCTGGAGATTCAGAAAGAATTTAGCCAAATATATTATACATGTAGGTATGTATAATCTAATTGGCTAAATTATAAAAGGATTCAAATTGTCTAGAGTTTTATGTAAACTTTATTTTTTCCTAAGCTTTCCTAAATTCCGAATACCATTTTTTAGTTTACTCAGGCTTACTCATAGTACCGAAAGGAAAATAGTAGACTTATGCGTAGTCCTGTCCGCACTAGTGATTGATCACATTTGATGTATTCAGGAACTGCTAAATCATGACAGTTGACATAAGCTAGGAAAATTAAATACTTTTTTATTTTAGTTTATTGAATCATCCGTCAATGTCAGCCTTACGCTACGATGCATGTTAAAGAAGAGAGACTACAACCTAAAATATACTAGGTTTTTTGAGACCATATTGTTAGGTGTATGTTGTTCTATAATACGAACTAGTAAGTAGATGAAGGAACTGAACATCTACAAAAAAACAATAACACTTTTCTCGCCGGATGTACATTAATTATTTTTATAAAAATGAGTACTATCAAGCAAAAATGTTTTATCTTCATAGCTGTCATGTATATGTCGAACATATATGGCAGAAACATCATGAACAAGTTACACTATGAGTACACTGTACAAGGCGCTAAAACATTGTTACAACACTTTAGCAGTCTATAAACGGCGAAGAGTATTTAGTTACGTTTATAGTGCATTGTCTTGATATAAATAGGCTAATAACCGCACAAACGGCAGTCTAATCTCGTTGTTTGTCAACACTGCCGCGTCATCTCACGTGCTCTGCCCTATCTAATAAACTACATCATTAATGTTTATACAATACTTAAAAATACGATTATGGCAGACTCACGAAAATAGTTTTAATCTTATGCAGATATAACATCACGCTGTTATTCCTAGTTCGTAGGCAGAACAGGTGAATCTTCATTTATTTGAACAAGAAGTTTTATTGTACAAGTACAATGTTGCGAGTAAACTTTTTTCAGGAATAGTAGGAACATTTAAAATTAAGTTTCTAGGCTGGGGATGAAATAAACACTTTTGCTACATCAATAAGTAGGAAGCAAAAAATATGAAAAAAATACTTCCAAAATCTGCATTTGTTTTATTCTAACAGACTATCGAGTCTATCGAATACATATTTTGTATTTCAAATCAGGAACACCTCGAATAATACTATAATTCGAATTGACACAACACGTGTCATGATTACAATGGTTCAATAACCTTCAATAACGTTTTTCAAATATTAAAAAAAGTATTCACGCAGTATCAATGACAATCACGTAGCTAAAATTGATAGTTCTCATTCGCTACGCAATTGTTTATCGCTTCCGTAATTAAAGCGTAGAGTCGCTCAAAAAACTGTAATACGATAGTAAACAGTATATACATGGTGAAGTGATACCAAGGTTCTTTATAATTGGTTTGGAAATAAACGAGGTATAAGATTTAAGTGGACTGTATTTTAGGAGGATGGCTGATTATCGCCAAGAGGTGAGCGAGCGATGTAGGTCTATGGGAAAAAGCACGCATACCTGGCTCTCCAGCGTTGGGCAGTCCAAGATGGCGGGCGGCGTTCTTCCCGATGCGATCACAAAACTGTCACGTTCACACCCGCGGGCGGATTATCACAAAAGTTCGCTATCCGGCAGCAGCAGTAAGGAGGCGATGCAGCACAGGAGCGACACGGGCGCGGTATCGTGTGCGTCCTCTCGGCGATTCGTTTATTTCCAGCGTTTGCGAAAGCGCGTACGTGCGTTACGCGCCAGGCATGCGGAAGGATTGGTAAGGAAGCGGCGGGGTTCACATCGCTCATTCCAAAAGTGGTCAAATGAATGAATGGAACTAATATTGCGAAATATGGATGAGACGACTAGTAGTCCGTCTTAAACAGATAGATGGCGCTACCATTTCCCCCCGGCCTTAAAGGGTTGCCTTTAAAAGAAATATAATAATAATAATCTAGATATGTAAGGTGTACTACCGCATAACCTATACACAGTCTAAGACAGCGAGCGTTAAAATATTTTAAATTAATTGCGTTAACAAAGCGGAACAAATTATAATTGAATTACACACTAAATACCTAAACTAAGACAGAGATCCAACTTCAGGCTAGATCTTACTGAGTCGGTAGCGGACAGAGACGTACAACAGGGCGCACGTAGCTACCCTTAGCGGTTTTTACAGTAACGACGCGGGTTGTGCCGTCCTTCGCGGTATGTAACTTCTCAACAATGCCCAGTGGCCATGAAAGCGGTGCTGAATTATCATTTATAATAATTACCAACGTACCCTCCTGTATAGGGGATGCAGGACTATTCCATTTGGATCTAGCCTGAAGTTGGTGAAGATATTCCGAGCGCCAGCGCCGCCAAAACGACTGTACGAGGTTGTCAAGAAGAGTATGTCTCTGAAGCAAGCTAGAAGAGTCTGCTTCAGGCGCGGGAAGTGACGACAATGGCACAGTATTTAAAAAATGCGCGGGAGTTAACGCGGATGGTTCAGCAGGGTCACTACTGAGTGCTGTGAGCGGGCGCGAGTTAACAAGTGCCTCGATTTGCACGAGGACAGTTAAAAGCTCTTCGTAAGAAAGGATTTGTTGACCTATGACTCTGAAGAGATGCGTTTTAATTACTTTGACCATGCTTTCCCAACATCCGCCAAAATGTGGTGAAGCAGGCGGAATAAACTTCCAATCAATGCGATTTGCGACAAAGGTCTGCCAGCGGTGCGGAGAAGAATTAATCCAAGCGAGCACTACTTTGGAGTCTGAAAATGCATATATCTTATTGATGGAGTGATGGGGCGCAATTGTGTCTTGAACTTTGCGAAGCAACCGAGACAGCAACAGAGCCGCGCACAACTCCAGTCTCGCAACCGAAATGGTTTTGACAGGCGAGACCTTAGACTTGGCACAAACTAGCTGCACAGAGTAGTTAGATCCAATGCGGACTTGCAAATATATGACTCCGCCATAAGCGCGTTCACTGGCGTCAGCGAAACCTATTAAGTTAACAAAACATCCATCTACTAAACCTAGATGGCGCGGCACAATTATTTTCTTGAGTGCGGGAAGCTCAGCACAAAACTGTTTCCAAGCAGCGACAATATGGTCGGGAGGAGTGTCATCCCAATCACATTTTGCTAACCAAAGCTCTTTGATCAAGAGCTTGGCATACAAAATGGTAGGAGCCACAAAACCCATTATGTCCCATAAACGAGCCACTGTGGATAGCATTGCGCGTTTGGTACACTTATCACCTGGTGATAAGATGTCAAAGCGGAAGTTATCACACTGTCTGTCCCAGCGTAAACCAAGAACCTTGTGATGTGCGGACTTCTCGAACTCAATGTCCGGAGAAGCTTTATGCGAATCAGGTATGTGCGCGAGAACCTCTTTGGAATTGCTTGTCCATTTGACAAGGTCAAATTGGCCTCGTTTGAAAAGCTGAATAAGCTCTTCACAAAGCGAAACTGCTTGCGGAGCGGATGCGACACTACAGACAATGTCGTCCATGTATAAAGCGGAAGCAGCAACAGCGGCTGCAGCGGGAAAGTTGTCGCCTTCATCAGCGATCAACTGGCGGACAACTCGTAACGCGTGATATGGACTAGACTTAAGTCCAAAACAAACGCGATTAAATTGATACACGTTTAAAGGCTCACTATTGTCAAAACGATATAAAATTCGTTGAAATCTACGGTCGGATTCGCGAATGCCGATATTGAGAAACATTTGTCTACAATCAGCTGAAAGTGCAATTTTGAAAAGGCGGAATTTAATTAAGATGTTAAATAAATCACCCTGTAGATCAGGACCGGCATGCAAAATGTCATTGATCGACTGACCCGATGTAGTTCGGCAACTAGCATCTAAAACCACACGAAGTTTAGTGGAGGTCTTATCTTCGCGAACCACGCCGTGATGCGGAATATAATACGCGGGAAGAGAATTGCCCTCGTCGTTTACAACTGGGCTTAAAAAACCTTTATTTATGTAATCACGCATGACGTCATTATAAGCACCGCGTAATTTAAGCGACGCATCGAGTTTACGTTCTAAACAGTATAAGCGCCTAAGTGCAGCAGCGTGCGAGTCGCCTAAAGAATACGGGTCGCCACAGAACGGCAATGCTACAACATATCTACCACTATCGTCGCGAACAGTGGTAGCGCGGAAATGTTCTTCACACTCGAGATCCTTACGGCTCAACGAGGGCGGTGCGGAGACCTCTTCAAGCTCCCAAAATCGCTTAAGAAGAGAATTAATATTATTTTCTTGAAGAACAGAACAGCAAGACGTAGTATAATGTGTATTATGCAGCGTAGGTACGGCACCCATAACTACATAGCCAAATACCGTCTCAATAGCGGGAGGTAAATTATATTGCTCACTACGTACAACATTAGGTAGTAGTAAGTGCGGAAAAACTGAAGCACCGATCAAAACATCGATATTACCCGGCTGCGCAAAGTGAGCATCAGCGAGCGGCAATGTCTCGAGGTGCGCGAGTAACGACACGTCCACGTGAGCGCTAGGCAACGTGTCCGTAATACGTTCCACAATAAGCGATGAAACGTTGAAATTAATATCATTATTGAAACGCGAATGTATTTTAATATCGACGGAACCCTTACAAGATTTTTCTGAACCACCGATCCCTTTAACTACTAAGTTAGTATTTTTAAAGTTATTCCAAAGTCCAAGACATTTGAGACAATCCGAAGTAATGAAGCTACTTTGTGATGCACTATCAAGTAAACAACGAACCACGCGCGGTGTATTGTTCACGTCATAAATAATAACTTGCGCGGTCGCTAATAATATCGTAGTAGACGCGTTACATTGACGCTCTGCTTCGCGCTGAGTATGTTGAGTGCGTGCGCACTGCCGGCGTGCGAGCGCAATGGATGTCGTACACAAAGAAACTCCGGGCTGAGACGCGGGAAGGACAGGCGCCGTGGTACGAGCGGCCTGTGCCTGCGGTACAGAGAACGAAACAGCTGGACTAGGATTTACGTTAACGTTAAGGTTACCGCGGTCAAATAACGGAGATTTTTTCTCAAAATGCAATAACGTATGATGTTGTTGATTGCATGAGCGACACTTAGTTTTACTAGAACAATCGCTTGTTTTATGCTTAATACTCAAACAATTAACACAAGCTTTATTTTCTTTAGCGTATTTAAAACGAGCAGTCGGATCTAAATTATTAAAGGCTGGACATTTAAAAAGGTGGTCGTGAACAATATTGTCGCACAGACACTTGTGTGAGTTATTTGCGGAATCCAAACATGCTACGTAAGATTGTGGGTTAGGGACCGACTTATTATTACCACTTCGCGATTTATTAAAGTTTTGTTTACTTGTATTATTATTACTAGACGAGCTAGACGAACTAGGCTGCGTATTCTGATATATTCGACACTGATCATTAATGAATGAAAGAAAACTATTTAGGGTAGGTAATTTATTTTGACGTTCGGTCATCTCGAATGCACGAACGGTTTCCGTGTCGAACTTTTTTAATGCGAGTTGCAATAACATAAAGTCTGCAAGGTTTTCTAACTTTAGGTTTTTAAGGGAATTTACTGCGGTAACAAAGTTATCAATAAACAGTTGGAAATTCGAAACTGACGCGGGACCAGACAATTTAAGATTCAAAGCTTGATCAAAGTAAGTAGACGCGAGGATGCGAGTATCCTGATACCTATCAAGAAGTGACTGGAAAATGACCTGATAATTCTCAGCACTTGGTGTGACACCTGCGAATGTAGATTGCGCTTTCGGCGACAGCTTACCTATTAAATAGTACAACCTGTCAGCGTCCGTCAGCGAGGCGTTATCGTGCACTGTAGACTTGAAACTTGCATAAAATAATGGCCAGTTTCGTATATCGCCATCGAATGACACGAGTTCAATCGCGGGCAGTTTCGGTGCTCGGACAGCCGGTCCGGCGCTGGGCTTCGCGGACTGTCGATTATCTAACTGCGATTGTATACGTTTTATGATACAATAAAGATCTTCGAATGAGGTGTATGCCTGATAATTTGGTTTAGATTCAGGATTAATAGAAAGTAATTTTGCGTTATAAGCGTCTAATAATTTATGAAAATCGGTTCGAATATCGTCTACTGTCATACAATAACTAAGAAATGATTCTTTGTTGACATCGGAAATTTTGGCGGTTTTTGAACGCTCGTAAATGTTTTGTATGCGCTCAAATAAAACATTGCGTTTAGCTTCTAAGATAGCTAATTCATTCTCGTCAGAAGTACATTTCTTTTGTTGCGACATTTTATATAAATAATGTAGGTAGAAGTAAATAACCTAAAATTATGCTGTAGTTTTATGTTATGCGGAAAGTAAGTACTTGTACCTAATAATAAGGCAACGACTTTAAAGGCGGTGGTAAAAGGCGCTTGAAATTATGAATTTACAAAACGACTATATACCTAGTTTATAATTATTATTGTAAGTCAGTGGGTAGCTACGTTGAGTATATTACCTACTGGGGGTGCGGGAATAACCACGTAATGGGTATATATTTATGAACTAGGAGTGCAGCTAGGTGCTACAACTACCTAGGTAGGCACTTATAAAAGATACCTACGCGAGCGGGAATACGGATATATGAATCCGGGTCGTTCGGACCAAAAAAATGGTTTGGAAATAAACGAGGTATAAGATTTAAGTGGACTGTATTTTAGGAGGATGGCTGATTATCGCCAAGAGGTGAGCGAGCGATGTAGGTCTATGGGAAAAAGCACGCATACCTGGCTCTCCAGCGTTGGGCAGTCCAAGATGGCGGGCGGCGTTCTTCCCGATGCGATCACAAAACTGTCACGTTCACACCCGCGGGCGGATTATCACAAAAGTTCGCTATCCGGCAGCAGCAGTAAGGAGGCGATGCAGCACAGGAGCGACACGGGCGCGGTATCGTGTGCGTCCTCTCGGCGATTCGTTTATTTCCAGCGTTTGCGAAAGCGCGTACGTGCGTTACGCGCCAGGCATGCGGAAGGATTGGTAAGGAAGCGGCGGGGTTCACATCGCTCATTCCAAAAGTGGTCAAATGAATGAATGGAACTAATATTGCGAAATATGGATGAGACGACTAGTAGTCCGTCTTAAACAGATAGATGGCGCTACCAATAATGTAAGGTTTTTAGGGAGTACGAGACGATTTATACTAGGAGACTTTATTTGGAATTTGGGAAAGCTTTTATATAATAAACTTTGAGTTGATATCGCCATGAAAGCACGACTGAAAACCGTTTCATTCAAGACCATTATATAGTGCCCTGTTTGGTTAGGAAAGAGGGTGAGAATTTAACTCCTTATTCTATAACATATATACAGATATTTCGGAAACTTTGGCATCATTTTGTGGCATGCGCGAGCCGTAAAATTCGTTTATCGCGCCCAGTCTGGCTGAATTTCGTTAGACGTTAACGCACTGTTAAGAAAAGATCAAGCATTATCTGCCTCATGGTGCGTTATCACAGTGAGAGCCTGAATTGTATTATGAGATAATATTTAGAATGGGCCTGCGTCACACGACAGCTGATTGTGATACTTTGCTGTTGTTTAACCGCTGTGTTTAGCAGTCAAACACATGCCTTATTCCAACTATCTTACGTGCGTCATAGATTTTTCAAAGATATTTGTTTATTTTAGGTGAATTATTGACCCAATTCGTCATAGTTTATCTAGACGTTTAAATTGGACCATGATGAATTATGCAGGTAGATTCTGTATAATTTGACGTCTACATAATGACAAATAAACACGCGCTTGATAAAGTCTAGTGATGTTCGCAGAATCAATGCGTAACCTAGTTATTGGTAACACTTGTCACCTGCCATAATTCATAGTAAAATTATATTTATTTGTTTTTGTAAATATAATAAAGGCTTTTCCAATAAGGGGGACAATCCCATATCCTATCTATAATTTAGAATAATTAGCAAACAATACATAGTTACTGTACCTTACATGTTTACAATTACATTTTACTTACTTGGCAAAGTGCGTAGGATAATATGATTTAGTACATCATTAATCAGTTTCATTACGAGGTTGAAGGTTCCATTTGTCACCGCCAGCTTACGCTACTATGTGCTCTACAATATAATTACGATCGTTTACTAATCTTATGTTATTGCATACTCGTTACAAGTCACACGCATGTGCAGGAGAACCTAGATAAGCCTCAAACGGAAGCGGACAAGGGCATGCATTGTACTCTATCAAGGCTGTTGTTAATTGACGACAGTTTACCTTACTTTAATGTTATTATATTCTCCATATTGTCAATAATTTCACCAACAAAAAGCAGCAGAGCACAAACAGGCTCGTAATTTCAGTATTTTTGTGGCCATTTGCAAGAACCTTCAATTACCTCCCTTGTTATACCATTTTGAACTAATTACATTTACCTAATTGTAGATATTGTATTTTTTACTACTAGCTTTAATGCAAGATATTAAGAATAAGTGGACGTAGGATTTATTTTGTCATTATTATTAGACTACCAGAAAAAACATAATTATGTGATTATAGCTTAGGCATTATAACTCATAAACATTTTATTATTTGCATATTATCGTTTCCTACACTGATAGAGGAAGTTGCGGATATCTTTGCAGTTAAAAGCTCGGTACTCGACTTTGTTGAATGTTTGAGCAGTCTTTGTCCTTTTCAGAAGATCAAGCGTTAACTTAATTGCCAAATTTATTCAAATTGAGTTAGTAGTTTGCTATAAAAGCAAAAGCACGTTAAACAGTAGGTCCTGGCTGTTAAACATAGATCTTTGGCAGTCGTTAAGTCAATTCTGACAACCAGTCTTACTATGGTATACTGTGTTTCCCAGTAAAATGGGTTGTGGAGGTCAGATAGGCAATCGCTCCATGTAAAATACGGTATTCAGCTGAATCCGTTAAGACTGGTAGCCGACCCTAACATTGTTGGGAAAAGGCTATAATATATTGATAGCTGTACATGGTCGCAGTCAATACGATTGGAGACTTATTGAGGAAAATTAAACTTATATTTTTTCAATCACATTTAAGTTTCTCTATTATAGAGCTTTATTATGAAAGATTTATCCTTATATTATTATAGCACTTAACAAGAATTACCGCTAATAAAAATAAGTTAATCCGACTGAGTTATTTTTAGTTGTAAAGTGATAAAATTGAAGGCTGATGCAAACATCACGCGCTTGGCGCGGCAAAACTAAGTTATACACAAACCAAATAAATATGTAAGTGTAAAAGTACTTATGAATATTAAGTATAATTTAATAAAATATATTAAGAGGTGGTTATCAGTATACTGCTAACGAAATCAATATAATTTTCACATCTCAAGGACTGTAAAAAGACAAATAAATCAATATTCACATCTGGCTTCAATATGCAGTGTTTGTCGTTGCTTCTTTGTTTATTTTCGTTTGAACGATTATAAATAGACATACGACGATGATCAAATAAGCTCAGATTCATAGTTTAATTTATAGTCGTTCATTTCCAAAAAATGTGGCAAGTCCAATGGAATATTTAATGTAATTGATATAGTATAGCAGCCGGCCAAACTTGCAATAAAAATACGTGCCTAAATAATTAAAACTTAGTTCCAGCCATCCCTTGTTGTTGATGGCAACGTTCTAAATCGAGGACCAAAACCCGCAGGGGGTGCCCTTAGTGGACGTTGCTAGTTTTCCTATTGCTCTGGCTGGAGTCCTTAAGTCTTCGTCAAGGTCTGTTGAAGCAAAAAAAAACTCTAATTTTTAGGAAATTGTTAGGCGGAAGAAATAATTTCTCATATGTAAGTCTAGATAAGTTTTGCTATTATTTACAGTACGGTAGATTATTGCCGCATAAATTAAGTTATTTTGATAAGACTAAAGTGGTTTAGAGCACGCTATATGACAAAAATATACTTTTACAGTATTTATCTTCTTTATTTGCGTTACTATCGTCAGCGAATAAGAG
This sequence comes from Autographa gamma, assembly GCA_905146925.1. Lineage (NCBI taxonomy): Eukaryota > Metazoa > Arthropoda > Insecta > Lepidoptera > Noctuidae > Autographa > Autographa gamma. The sequence goes on from LR989850.1 coordinate 5,719,633, forward strand.
CCTTTTTGGTAGCACTGTTAACTATCATGTCAATAGTACGATATATATTTAGCTACAGATTAAGTTACTAGTACTACTTATAACAAATTACGACTTTTCATAATAATAAATAAATGCGGACAACATCAACATCACATCCATTGTTCTGAACCCAAAGTAAGTAGTTGTGTTATAGAATTCAGTTACAACGTAGGTACAAACAACAACAAAACAAGCAGACCAGAGAAAATGTAGAAAAGTGATGTTCTACATTGATCCGTCAGAGGATTGATCCCGGAACCTCAAAGCTAGCGAAACCGGTGCGAAGGTACGCCACGCGACCACGGAGGTCGTCAAATTTTATGTTTCTATATTTTTTAAATTCAGTTTCAATTGTATATTTTGCAGAGAAAATCAAATACGCAATTTGGCAATGTCATTAAAATGTAGCGGCTGCTGCCTACACATGACATAATAGAAACGCAGACACATCATATTTAAGTATTATGTAATTACAACAATTCTATTGTTTAGGCGTTAAATAAATAAACAAACATGTGTCATTCAGTTAAGTGTAACAATTATGTAATTGTAACAATTACTCGAATTCAGAAATTGTTCGTCGTCAGCGCTATCGTATCTTCAAATTAAACCGGTTTCATGTTTACTTTTGTTTTCAGTTCAAATGTGTAAAGTATAGATACACCTAACAGTTTAGTCAATTAATACCATGTGGGAACATCGTCGAAAAATTTAAACATCATCATTCATCGGTGAAAAATAAACAGACTCTTAAATGCTTTTTACAAATTATCATGATGGGTATCATCCCGCGATTTAATATAATGACAACTATAAGTATGCAGAATAACTAATTGATGTCTTGGAAAATAAATACACAATGTTGAAGCATTCGGCACCTACACCCTGCGCATAAGACCGAGGGACCGTTACGGAAACCAGATACTGAAAATACGTCATGAAATTGGATCTTTTTCCATTCTATACAGATTTACCTACAAATTATACACATGCGTGTACAATGTACTTATGGACTTGTTAAGTAATTGTTAGGTATTGAGGTACTTTAAAATTATTGCAGTCACGCTTTGTAATCTCGTTGACATTTACGGTCAAAAAACAGGATTCGTTGATTTTTAGAAGGTACTTACACATGAAACTGTTTAAATCATGTGCGTTTAAACCCCACTATAGTTACTTTAACGGATAGTAATTGTAAAATAATTCAATCTAAGTTTTTTCTTAACCGAATCACACTTCCAAGAACGTTAAAGTCGGTAAAAAAATCAATAATGTAGAGCTCTTCACCAAACATACATTTTGTAGAGCAACATTTTACTCGTCGATAACAATAAGCAGCCTTCTTTACCTAAGGATAGTTTAGTCTAGGTATGACTTCTTCGGTGATTATTTCCTATAACAACCATGTGCATGCGGTCGAAAAGATTTTGCATGTGCGATTAGCCACGAGATTGAGATTTTTGTTTCAGTACTTTTCAGGATTTTCCTTGTATTCATTTCTCCAAATGTAGTCTCACTGTATGTACTTACACGGCTAAACCACCCTTTATATTATACAGAACTTCAAGATGACAGCACAGTGGCATATCTGGGAGCTTCCGAGCGAGGACGTGAGCGGGCCTTTCAACGCGCGCGCACTCTCCACGCCGGACGACGAGCAGGCCGCGGCCGCTGTGCGTGCCTACCTCTCGCTAGACAACACCGGTACACCCCTAGTCAGGTCAGCGTTACCACCGCAAATACCAGACGAACCAGAAAACAACTGGGAAGTTGTAGATTATGTGGATATTTCTCAAGAACAGAGAAAGCGGAGTCCAAGACAAATTAAGCTTGAAAGCTCTTAACTAAAACCTCCTACAATTTTTAGGAGCTACGATTATTTATGACAATAATTTATAGTATATGGATACAGACAATGAACTTCGTACTAGAAGCGTAATCTTGCCAAAATGTAGTTTTAAGGGTAATTTATCTAGATTAGTTGTAATTCGGTGCGACCAGTGCCTTAAAGCATTTACTAGGAGTAGGCAAATAAGTTATTACAGTATTACTGAAAGTATTAGGCATATTTAGTTCTAAGCTAAGCTATTTGATTCCGGTAAATAGCGTGTTATTTGTTTGTGTATTATTTCTTTGAACAAGGTATGATAAGTGTAGCGTTTACAATGCAGGGATTACTTTAAAGAGATTTGCCGACCTTCGTTGCGTAATAGATACGTTAGTCATAACTGTAAGGTTGTAAAAATCTTTGAGTGTATACTCGTAAATGTTAGATAAAAAAAATAACCTTAGAAAACGAATAAATCAAATACTAGTCTTTCTATTTATATTAAACAAACAGAGCTGCTGTTATGTTTTTTTTAAACCATAGAGTAAGATGTTCCAGTTTTATGCTTCCATAAAATTTATATCCTTCGCTACTTACATTTATATAAAACTTGGTATTTTTATAGCACATGTTTTCAAATAAATACTTTATTCTATTTATGCGTGTTTTATTTAAAATAATTTATGTAACGATGTTATTACATGGCTCGCTTACTGTTGAATTAATATCTACAAGGATTTTAATAACTTGTTCTAAAGCAGTTGTATGTGGGTAACCTAGTAATGCTTGTAGTATCTTTGTATCTACGACCTAAAATTTAAAGATAAATTGTGCATTAATTTGTATCTCTCAACGATTTGCTCGACCTTAATCCCTCTATTCCATCATTTGTTTAACTATAAATCCTAAAACACTAAAAAACATTGCAAGAATACAAATAAGGTGTTATCAAAATATTGTTCTTAATTTATTTTAATGTATGCGACTCCTGGCTTTTGTCAATAAGATTGATAGCAGACAGCGCACTTAAAACATTAGACGCATACTTCAGCAGACGCTGTAGTTACCTACCTACCTATTTATTTAGTTATCCCATATATTAGTTTTAATGTCAGAGCTATAGACGTAAAGTAGTCGGTTACTAGCCTACTGTGATTAATTGGCATCGGCCGACGCATGCGTGATGCGGCCCATTGTAATGGATGCAAATGATGTCTTTATAAGGACATGACTTTTATTATAATAGCAACTATCTATCCATTAGATGGCAACACTTCAAGAAAATATAAGTCCAAAGGTTCTACAATGATAATACTTATATTTTATCTTATTATCCCATCGCCCGCGAAGGTAAACACAGACTACAAAATAAATAATTCATTGAAACGCATACAATTACATACAATCGGTTTGTTGCACTTTCAACGCATCCTCTGTATGTCTATTGTGCGACCCGCTTACAATACCTATACATATAAATAAACTGGGTGATATATTACGTGTGTGTTGTTTATATAACAAATAAACAACATGCCTCGCATTAATAACAGATACAACCTAAACGTTTCTAATAAAATAAGTGATCGTCACACAATGACACGCTCGGCTCAACTCATCGTGTCATCTAAGATAATCAAGGGGCGGCAGTAATGTGTCTACTTAACTGTTTATTATAATAATAACTTGGAAATGGAGACGAAACGATGGGCGTGAACCTATAATACATGAGGTACAATCACCGTAAAAGATGATGATGATTAAATAGAACTTCCGATGATATCTGCAGAGTCAGCGACACGGTTATGTAACCATTATTTGCTCCTAATGTAGAGTCTATTAGTTTGTCAGTGTTTTAAGAAAAATGCCGAGTTTTTGTTATTAAATTACCTATAAGCTACCTTATTTTTGTAGACAATACATATACGTTTTTTTTTACCTTTTTCTTGTACAGATTATTTATTTTACATACATGTTTGGCGGAAAGATTGAAATTATTCAAACAAAATTAATTAATTTATCTTAAGGATAATTGAATGGAAAACGGTAAAATGTGATGGTACTCGCTAGACATATATTTTTATCCACTTATGTGTAAATTTATATTTACGAGTATTTCTGCATGTGAGTGTACTTCTACATCCTGTACTTTTCATAAAGACATGGTTACCTAATGGTCGCAAGCCAAGGTGATCCATTCGTAACCACTTCGGGGCAGCAGGATGAAAACAATGTGACAAAGGCTTCGTAGAAACGGACGAGCAATTTACACACAATATGTGTCCGTATTTTTGTGTAAATTTATAAAGGCACAAACTACATTAATATTTAAACCACGCGTCAATTAGACGTGATCCTAGTACCTTTATTGTCGCAGGAAGAAAATTGAATGCAAAGTATCGTTCATAAGTATGTATTGTTTCAACAACATATTGACATTTATTACACATATTTATTGGCGTTTGTGTAACATTAGCGATTGATCTAATAAAATAAAAGTAGGAAAAGCATTCGTATGGTTTTATTGATACTGTAAAAATGTAATAGAATTTATATGACTACATCTGGCTACACGGTTTACGAAAAACTTTGACTGGCTTTCTTTAGCTAGTCTTAATTTAAAGTGACGTAAATACCTAAGTATAAATAAACCTTAATACCACAATGAAATAAAAAGAAAAACCTATTTAATTTAGTGCTTTACGCTTATAATAATAGTTGATATTTTCGACAAATAGGTACTAGTTACCTAGTCTACAACGAATCACGCTATTAAAAACTGTGTTATCCGCATATTTGTGACAAAGACAAGCTAGTTACAGTGTCTCTAAGCCACCATAATTACTCAATTATTATAATTTTGCGTCTCAGAACAATACGTGTGTTGCTAGAATGTTTTTGACGCAAAAGTTAGACATGTTACATTTTTAAACATCCTTAACAATTTACTTAAAGTAATGACGGATTTGTTAGAAAAACTCCTAATTAAATATTCTCCCTTTTGAAGACTACGGTTTCCTGCAGTCTGTCTCAGCCTGTTTTATCAATAATTTTTCACAGTTATACAATTTTCATTATTTCACATTATATTACAGTTTCCGATACTGGAATATTTTCATATTATACAACATCTTATCGTGACTAGACTATACAAGACTCCTTGACTATTGACTCCTTAAGCTTTAGTAAATTCCTTTCCGTAAAATTATATTTTATAACATTATAATTTTTATTTATGGCCGTTCATAATTAACGTAATAACACGATTAATAATAATTTATGTTGTTGCACTCGTTAACCTATATTTGTGTATAAAATGCAGATAATGAAACTGTAGAGTGCAATTTTCCATTTGTTTTTATCATTATAAAATTTATGGGTACTTGAACCTATAGTTGCATATGTCCATTGTTCTATTTAAAAGTGAGTATTCCTTAAAAAATACGTAAAAAATATTAATAATGTTAGTCGAATGTCAGTCTTATTTAATTTGAATCATACAAAAATAAATACTTCTCTCAACGCAATGAGTGTGTTTTTAATCTATTCATTTATTTTAGAGAATAAATAACATAGACGTATGTTCAAATCAATTACTTTATATAAACATTTCGTGTATAAGTACATCATTTTTAGTTAGTTCTTTGATGCGAAACTGAACTTTAAATCTATAAGACTACACATGTTGATCTACTAAACACGATTACATGATTATTATTTTTACATAAGATATTATTATATTAGCAACAGCGATATACATACGTCATTCAGACTGTAAATCCAAATATCACGAACTCATAACCAGGTTTTAGGAGATTTGAAGGATAATTTACTCTACAAACCACCGGATCTCATTATGACGAAAAAATCATAACCATTCGAAGAAAAGTAATAACTTTGGGTAATAGTCACCATTGCATTGAAAAAGAAAAACTTGATTTATTTACAGAGAAAGTAAAGGACCTTTTTTCAGGTCCTTCGTCCAATTTGCAATTATATAGCATATAAATGAAAATAAATAAATAAAATAAAAATAAAATTTATTAATATAAAATGGACTACTCGATTGTTTCTTGTATTATATATTCCTTTGTCTTCAGTAAAATGACGAACCAAACAAGATGTATACAATCCTTGACATTAAATAAAGAATATCTTAAAAATATGCATACAAAGAATTCTTAAAAATATTTTTAAACTACATAGAATTTTTGCTATCATGGAAACAATACCAAAATTATTGTGCACGAATCAAGGTTTTTGTTCATAAATTTCAAAGAACGTAACACTATAGCTGCTAATTTATGTTTATTATAAACAACGCTTTGCATTAATTTGATGGGAAAATCTTCAGTATCTTTTTCTTCTAAAGTGTTTGATAGTCGTAAATATTCAAAATGGAGTGTTAATTTTGGTTGGGTAGTCTCATACTGACCAGTTTTTTCATTCCTTCTAATTATTAATTTTCAGTTTTGTAATTGTCTGTTCAATATTTATTTATAAAGAACCTCCGTCTCTTTCGCGCTCTCTAAAACTAATATTTCTCTTGTAACCAGCCTAATGGGAACCACTGTTTTGATTACATTGACACAGTCTGGTGGGAAGCACTACGTACATAGTGTTTTGTTTACAATCTAGTAGGTACGTGGTCTATGCCTGGGCTGAGGTGACTCCAGTTTAAACCGGTATCATCCTCACGAAATTGGCAATATCTCGTTTCACGTGGACTACTAATCTCGTTATTAGATTCTACTCAAAAGAATTGCCAGAGACACTGATGTGATGGAGTTCACACGGATAAATCATTTTTTTATCATAATTATATTTACTGCTCAGGTTAATTCAGTCTTTACACACCCAGTACATAGAATCTTCAACATATTGAAGCAAAAGCCAAAGATTACGGACAAGATGATGAGCAATTATAAGTGGGCGATTAGTAAGAACGAACAATCGTCTCAAGTGTATTTTTTAAATCCTAGGTTTTTTAAATCCATACTAAAAAATCTTGCTCACATGATAACTTAATGTTGACAGACACTCGTCACTGCTGTCGTGCCGGCTTTAGGTATCTAATAATATACTAAAAAATACGTGTACAATGTACATAGATTAAACGTATTTACTTAGGTATTTAGGTAATATATTCCCAGATTGATTTGCGTTCTGTCCGTGACATTGTGGTCGTGCATAAATCTTTGTGCTTTAAATTTGAACGCCAGTTAGACATTCAAAGAGCACGAACATAAATTTTGCTGGATACGGACAGCATATTTAGTTGGTTTCAACCGCCATATTAAGATTCGATTACGTAATAAAAATATTAAATAGGTACTTGTTATTTGTAAGTAGAGTGACCACAACGCAATCATTTCAATGTAATACAATATTTTTTAATCCTCTAGCTTTTGTGATTTAGCATCGGGCAATTCATAAGTTAGCTAGTATGAATTAGACATGAGCTAGCGGAAACATACAGTTTTGCCTACCTACCTACACCTATTCAAACCTCACCTACCCAAAAAAATCCGAAATACAATTTTATTTTGTCCTGAAAGGTAAATATGAATGATTGACTTGCAGACTAAGATATGTCGGAAGCAGGTGGAATCCTAGCAAAGTTGAGAATCGTTTGAGCAAACATAAACATTACTGATAATAACGATAAGAAAACCTAACAATTAAACGGATATTATTCTGTAGCGGAACGATAAATGTTCGATAGAGCTGACGGAAAGAGGAATTTCGAAGGACTTTTTTTTGCGAAATTGATAAATGCTTTAACTAAGGTAGGAATAATAATTGTTGTATATGTGAAATGAAAGAAACAATCTACAATACCAATACAAAAAAAATACCAATGAACAACAATATACCCTACACTGGTCACTGCCCGGGGTCACGGTAGCATTTCAATATTAGTTCCCGTCTGGTCCCCGGAAAAAGAGAACTCGAGGAAGCACTCCAGTATTATTAGCTGGTACAGGTCTCATGGTACAGGTACAGGTTCTCACCTTAGCCCTATCAGTAAAACTTTGCGTCTCATAGTAAGTCTTGGCTAGACCAGACCTTTTACCATTCAATCTTAATTTTATCGGTTTGATCATATTTCAGCTAGTCTAACAGAATCGCAGTAAACGAACAGTAATAAAATCTTAAGAGCAGATGTTGATTGACTAACTAAACTTAGAAAGATCCGGCATGAAAAATAATCAAAATTCTATCAATGTTTACACAAACAGAAAGTTTAGCTTGTTAAAATCAATATTCAGAAAAATTTTATCACCCCATATTATTAAATTGATATCACGTTCATTTCTAAATGCTGCTTTTTAATAATGTTATCAATTGTTCTCGATAAAAGAGTTTTATTTAACTTGACTTGTTTTGAATTTATTTACGGATGAAAGTAGATATTTAAGTTATTAAAGCTGGTATTGTTTGTGATTATTAAGCATCCGGTAAAGGAAGTTATTCTTACTGATATTAAGAGCCGGATGGACTGATTACTTTCGTTGATATTGCTATGTCACTGTGCTGTCTTCTTGTGCATATACTCTGACCAAACAGTGTTTTAGATAGCTAATTACTGTTTTTTAACATTGACCTGAAGTACTCAGGTAGAAAATAAATTATTATTATGGGTTTTAGTTTATCTGCTTATCTTACAGTATAAGAGATTATTTGATTATATGTAGGTCACTTTGTTTAAAGCTTCTTTATTATTTAACATCGTAGACAAGGAGAGCCGACCGCAGATGTTGGGAAAAGGTAAATAGGTGATGATACTTAAACTATTTACTAAGATAAATCCGCACTGCTTAAAGTCCTAAACTACAGTGATAAGTCACAATCACTTTCTTTTAGTCACTACAAAAACAACAGCAAACATCTTACAAAAAATGCAGCCAAATCCCGATAGCCAATCGGATAGAAGCGATCAATCAATTGTAAAAGGCTTACGTTAGAAAGCAAGTAAACTAGGTAATGAAACTCATTATGTGCTAACCAAGATAATTGTTGTTCCAACTCGGATTACATTCACGCTACCTCCTTTGCAAAAGTTTAAATGGATGCATTAGACTTTCCTTTGCCTAAACTTACAACCGACATTTTCTTTTAAGTTTTGTAATCTGCTTCTGTTTTTAAAAGTTTCGGCCAGTGTCACATTATTCTATGCACCGAAAACATGTGATAAGCTGTCACATTTAATTGAACAAAAGACAAATTATTGTCTCATAAGTAAAATTTTAAAAACCTTCATGCTTTAATAGGCGTGAAGGTTTATTGTTTACTTGACCAGAAAAACTGTAAAATATATTTACTCTCTTATCTATTTAAATTACCGTGCATTATGCTGTAAATGTGTTATGTTACTATGCATTGCATTTTTCCTCGTTTAAAATATAACTCTAGGCAAAGTAGATAACTGATAGAAGTATCTCTTCCGATAGATACACATATAAATAGTGGGTGAATTTCGACAAATGCCATTTTTCTTATCATATCGGTGAACTTTTACAATTATTATTTTTTTGTAGATTTTTCAGGTTTTATGTAATCTTTAGGATACAAAACATCCCCAAATTTAATATCATCAACGTATCATTTAAGACTGAGGAGAAAATTCAGTTTGAATTTTGGTTTCCACCGATGTGAAAAACCGGCACCGATTATTTTTTTTGTACACCGATATGATAAGTGTATCCACCGAAATGATGAACCTATCCAGCGATATGATAATCTATTCACCTTTGAACATCAAAAAGGAAATAGTTAGTAGGTACTTAAAGATGACTTAGAAATGAAGATCTGAACTTAGGGTAGATCACATCCAAAGAGAACTGAGTTCTTAGATAAAAAAAAAAATGTATTTTTGAAATTATGTACCTACTTTTTACGTTTTCTAGAGGTACTTAAAATTTAAAAATAATGTTTTTTTTTTTATTATCATTGTCTTTATTAAAATGAAATATGAAAAAAAAAAACAAACATCTCATATCTAAGTTTAGCTAAACGTTTTCTTAAATGCCCCCTCTCTTAACACAGAATTGCTTTTGATTTAAGCTTTGCTTATTCTTTCCAGCAACCTATTCCACCTGTTCTTCTCCTCATCTTTTAATTTTGGCCTCGGCATTCTTAAACAAAATTAAGCTACTATTATGTCTTCTTTTTAGCTATTAATTATTTTGTTATTTATTATTACGTACTAACTATTTTTTTAACTAATTTTTTTTTGCCATAGAAACTTTTAATGCGTTCAATTGCTCCACCTCACCATCATCATCTCAGCCTATGGACGTATTACCGAACACAGACCTCCCTTGATGATACATTTATTTATACATCTTCTACTACCCAGTGGTATCGTGGTAATGATTTTGGCAGTCTATGTAGGTAAACTTACCTTGTATGTATGTACGAATGTTTGTATGTAGGTATATATATATGTTTGTATGTGCCATTGTTTCTTTGTATACTTAACGAAATGACACGGGATCTACCGATATGATATAACGACTCACCGAGATGATAAAATGATCTACCGATATGATAAAGCAATCCACCGATGTGAAAAAACTGTGCGTTGATCACGAATCAAAACACCGATATGAGATATATGACACCGATTGATTTTTTCGTATCATTTCGGTGTAAATTATCACATCGGTGGTAAAAAAGACCACCGATTACAGCGATATGAGAACAGCGACATGAGAAAAAACACACTTTTTAGAAAATTATAAAAAATGAATAATATCTAGGATAAATTCAATAACAGACAATGAAGCTAATTCACTTACTACCTCTGTTAGAACCAAACAACAATAAAAAAGCTACTCATTACATTAGAAAAATGCAACCACCGATTATATAAAATAATTGTCCGGGAGTACCTGAAATGGCGTTCTTACAGTTTTGGTGGGCATATACAGCGATTTAACCCACTTCTATCCTGATTGCCCACTAGCACACACCAACGAGGGAAATACAATTGGGGTGGGGATGCTGTCCGACTCGTCGATGTAAAGTTATGTTTGAATTACTTTTGTCCAGCGATATGAGAATATTTTTCAGGACAAGTACGTTTGTGCCTCTCAGTAATAATAATCGTTAATTATGTAATAAAATATGCTATATATTAATAAAAAAACCAATATTCTATGAAATAGAATAAGTTATATAGCTAATTTATTCATTTTTATTAGTGTATAAGCTGTTTTGTTTGCAAAAAAAGTAGTGGGACAGCACCGATTTGCAAAAAAATTGAGGTTTATGTATTTTATTTCTACATTTGTAATAGTCCTAGGCAAATCATATTTTTGCCATAACCCAATAACCACCTATTGAATACAAAAAAAAATAATTCAGAACTATATTCCTTTTTTCAAATACTAATTTCAACGAAGACAAAAAAATAAGGCATTTGGGAAATTCACCCTAGTTTTTCTGTTTTAACCTCGACAATCAATAAAGTTTAGCGCGGTAAATTAAGAGAAGCAAACAAACAATACAAAAATAATGGCCGCTAATAAATGTCTTTAGAAGCAATATTTACTTTTGTGTTCGGTGATATTGAAGGTCTGTCCAATTCTACGAAAAAATATGTAGAAACGAATCTAAGATTTGAAATATCATTTTATCATCATCATCACACAAAACAGTTCGTATACTTAATTAACTAATACAGTCATTACTATTTAAGTAATGCCCATGACTAACAAATGATAGTTTTCTAATTCCATTCAAGTTTTTGCATTAACTTGCTAAAGAAGAAAGGTATTAAAACGTCAAGATGCAATGGCTGTGATGTTAAGCCGCGAGAGAAAGTCTTACACCTGTCTCCTGTAACAAATCTAACACCATTACATGCATTTATTGAACCTGAATTATATAGCTGCATACGAAATTAAAAGAAATTATTATTTTATTGAATGGATTTCGATATTATAGACTTAATAGTTTATGGCACGTTACCCGCTATTGACAGGGATGACGATGAATTTTTTGACATGTGTTAGTTTTATTTATTTATGTAAAAAATAATTTAAATATATTTTTAAGTGTTTGTTGTTATATTAGATTTAAGTATATATAAATAAAGTAATAGTTTATAAGATCGAAATCCATTCAATATAGGTAAGGCCAAAGTTTCATCCGTCTTTGATAGAGCAAAAAGTTTCATTGACGAGTCGAGTTAAAAAAGTGTAAGACCATCAAATTACTTTGTACACTCACAGACATTAATTATAAAATCATCAAAGAATTTACATAAAAACTATTTACCTGCTTGTAGATAATTACTTTCAATGGTTGTTAAAAGAGGAAAAATAAAATATTTCCCTTGAATATGTGGTTTAAAATATTTGCGGTTGAGTGAGCAATTTATTGCTGTTCTATTATCCCTAGTTGATAATCTCCGTTTACAATAATCACTAAAATGTTTTCAACAAGAACTAAATAATGACTTAAACATTGTGTTTAAAGTACAAAAATAACATTTTAAATGTGAGAACTAAACCATCGTTTTTATTATTCATCAAATGAGATTGTAAATGGACTGAAAGCAATTTTATCGCAGCAGACGTAATAAAACGATGTAACCTGTTGTGGCAAATACCAGCAGTAAGACTGCGAAAATTTAGAAATAGAAAAAAACATATATTCAACAGTTATGACGTATCTTTGTCCTATATCTTGTGCTTTAAAATTAGGAAAGTAAACTACGGGGGTGACGTCGATGCCCGGTCAAAAAGCAAACAATTAAGCGGAAAATCCGACCTTAGTGAGACACGTTCCACGTTGTGAAATGCTCCAGGTATTTATTTCCTGTGGCTGACACCAATGGCTACAGGAAAAAAAATAAAATTATGATAATATCAGTAGTCGGCAATTAAGGGATCTTCTACTTTGGTTTTTAAATTTATTGGTTTAGATTTAATGGATGCATAACTGAGATTGACAAGTTTCATAGAGTCATACCCATACCACACCAAAACCACTTTCTTGAAGTCTTTTTTTATATTCATTCTCGATCTTTTGCGCAATTGTTGCCATAAAAGTCCAAAACATCTCAATGTAAAAAAATATGTCAATCAGCTAATGCTTCCATGTGTTTGTTAAGCACATCCTCAAACACACTTTATGTGCTCTTCTCGTGTCAAGATCAAGATTAAAGTTTACAACGTGTACACGTAACGTCTAGTCATATGATCGTAACGAAAGCGATTACTAAGTGACGACCAAACTAGAATTTCTAGAGGAAACAATTGTATTTTCCTAAACAATAACCTTATTTCATAGTTTGCCTGTTTGTTAAGATTGAATGCACCGAAAACAATAAGTATTGATTATGACGTGTTACTTGCGTGAATATTCGTAACGATAGCGCACACCGGTGCGTAAAGGGGAAATAAGAACATATACTGACATTTACCTAGCCCTTACAAATTTAGCCGACATTAAGAAAGTCTATTCATCGCATATTAGTTTATGGATGAGTGGACGCGTTTAACAATGACTTGCTACGTAGTTAAACTTTGTTAAAGATGACATTTGTCGAATATTTTAAACCCAGTATGTAAGGTATAGGTAAAGTATTAGTAGCCTGAAAGAAAAATCTGAAAATCCTTAAAACAATTAGCTATATATATTTTTTCATAAATTAACAATTAGTGCTACTTTGAAAAAAATGTTGTAGACTGAAAGAACTCACAGAATTAGAGTCATGTAGCCGATACCGCCTGTTTTACTGATAGAGACGTAATATTATAAAATGTTGCTCAAAAATATCTTAAACTGAGCTGTTATAACCTGGAAATATATCGACTAAGAGAGAGTATTTTTACTATTTCACTGTGGTTTAAAACTTGAACCTTTGCTATATGATAAATTGTACAGCAAATACAAAGTTCTGTGCTCGTGGTCCGACGATTTGTAATTCTGAATAGAGGCTGTTGTGTCCCGTGGCCCATGTTAATGGGTTTAATAAGGAAGTCCTGCAGAGATAGCTGTACTCTCTGATAGTGCATGCACTGCAGGCGAAGACAACATAATGTGATCTATAATGCGCCTAATGCCACTCAACTTATCTTTACACTTATTCATCCTGACAGATTAGACTGCATATGAGTCACTGTTATTTTTTTAATGATAATACGAAAGCATTATTCTTTCGTTATCTTTATTGACTTTTGGAAAGCTAGAGTAGTCGTAGCCGCCTCTGAAATGCCAAATTAGCCGAACTCATCATCATCATCATTTCTGCCATAGGACGTTCACTGCTGGACATAGGCCTTCCCCAAATCATCTGAACTATTACTTTATAATTCTTACAAAGCCCGGAGAAGCCTAGTCCCAATGTTACTATTTCTTTTCTTCCATATATGAGGGACTATCTGGAGCTGGCTAGGTAACTGTTCAGGGTATAACTGATTATAAGCTCCTTTACCTTAAATTATGTCAAGATGCTAATTTCAAGTTTGCATAAATAAAAGACCTTGTTATGGTTTCAGGGGTTTATTTTCAGACACAAAGAAGAGAACCTGTGACTCAGCGACCTGTAAATTATGTTCACTGTTACTTATTTCAAAGTTCCCTGGTTTCAATGTTTGTGTTATTTATATTAAACTCATACCTTCGAGTGTAGCGCTATAATAAAATTGGGCACGTCATTATGTGTCTGCAATCACCATGAAACGGCGTCACTCTGCGAAATGACAATGGAATGGAATGAATACAATACCATGGCAAATATCTACCAACTTTTGATGCGTGTCCAACCATTTTTTGATTTCATAATGTACCCCTTCGTGGCAAATACAGGTCCATCATCATGTTCCCAATTCTTCGATCAAACGATGAAATACATTATATTTATTCAAGTCGACCTGGTTGGATATTTTGAGCTTACTTCTGGGGCATGTTGTGAACGCGTAAATTGCTGTTGATTTATTTACATTTGTTAACTGCACTTCTGAGTTCAACACAGTTCATCTGCATGGAAATTTCTATATAAATAAATTAGTAAAGGGTTTTAATATCAAATATGATTTACAGGCAATTAAACATGTCATAAGTACTCGTACATATAATCACGCCTGTTTCCCGTAGGGGTAGGTAGAGACCACTTCTTTCCACTTGCTACGATCCTTACATACTTGTTTATAAGTACTCGTAGGTCAAGCATAAAGGAAAGATGTAATAAAGAGATTCTTATTTTTTAAATTAACGTCGGTTAGAATCATACCAAACCAAATCTATCAAGATCTTGTCCGACCTGCATCATGAAAAATTATTATTAATCAAAGGGAGCATAACACCACGATTAGTAACGGTGATGCACGTGATATTATTTAACCGATAGTGATAATTTAACCTTCTCTTGCTTTGGCCCTTCAAGCTAACTTACGAATGTCACCAAATTCTGTTTATACTCATTACCAAGCGTGTTATTGTAAAAGGGTAGGTTGGGTACATTTCGCCAGACGTCCTATGTGATAAGCGAAGAGTCTTTCTTTATTTACTGTTATAAAAATTATTTTAAATTTGTGTTTTACAAAATATCCTAATGTGGAAATTGATACGCTCACAAAATTTAAACCAACAATTTTGTGCGCGCAATGTTTATCGACCTTTTTACCACAGTAAAATTACGTTTACACAAACAAAAGTTAAGAACTCAATTAATACAACTCTCGGTTAAACGTACCTAGTTCCTGTATATTCAGGTATATAATGTTTATTATTTAACACTGAGTATACGAGACATCGGTCAACAACACCTATAGGTAGGTAATGTAGCGACGGGAGCCCGCGAAATAGAACATAGGTTATCAGCGAGGTCAAATAATTGCAAATGTAAATCAATGTCCACGGAATATCAGTGCGATTGTATTTCAATGGAAACATAATGCATTCAATGAACTTCATAAATAAATACGACGTCACTCGGTTAACCACAATGGAGCAAGGAGTATTTTACCGGAGACAATAATGACGTTCTGAAACTTAAGTGTGACCTGATCTGACCTTGCATATAATGTTGTGACCTTTGTAAGTAATCCGTTGCATATGTTGACACTGGCTGATACTTAATTGGATTTTTTAATTTTATCTGATATTTTTACCTTGTGTTTTTTTTTGTTAATTAAGACAAATATTTTTTCCTGACTTTATGTAAATAAGCATAAGTTATACAAATACCTTTAAAAAATTGATTATGCATCTACCAAAATTTCACAACACTGGTTTCGTTCCCTGTTTTGGCGCAAGAATTAGTAGCTCAATATAAAAGAATTCAACGCATAAATTTTGAAATTTTTGGCAATGTAAAATTAATAACTTTGTTGTATAAAATACAAAGTTAATGAAAATACATTTAGTTTAATAAACCAATATTAGAAATACAATAATAATACGTTTTTACCAACACATAATTCTTATTCCCACAGCTATTTATTAAATACGTTAAAAAAATATATGATTGATAATAAAATAACCAAAAGTACTCATTAAGATAAATAGAATAACAATTCAGCTATGCTTATCGTAATTAGTATCATGTAACAAGTAAATTATTAAACAATAATATTATACAAATGGTTGAAAATAGTTATTAGATTAGGTTTTTTTTTTTCATTTTATACTTACCCAGGTAATCTATGTTAAGTTTTCAGGAAAATATATAATTTTACTGACCGCAATTTATTCAACCGGTTCTATCTATAGATATTTTCTGCAATTTTTTACGAAGAAAATTAGTTCTAGTGTTAACTCCAAAATAAGGTCATAAATGTACATTGTTAAAATTACATATTATTATTTGAGTAAATGTATTAAGTAGCAGATTTTTTTTTTTTTTTTACGAGTCCTTACCCAGTTATTTTTTAGTTAGCTCAATAATCATTTTAACTAGACTCTTTGGGAAAAATGTAAACAAGTGGTTCTTCGGAAGAAAAGCGTTTTAGGATTAAACAATGTACAAAACTATATTGAACAAAATCGTGTATCTTACCATTTAAATTGAACACGCAATGCAATTAAAATTTTGCGGCCTCTAAACCTGCGACTTTTCCGGCGCTAGAATGACACTTACACTTACGATACTTACAGTAAACAAAACCCTTTTAACAACAAAACGCATGTGCATGGTAAAGCGACACATTATTGACATTGAGAGTGTATTGTAGGCATTTGACGAGTAAATGTGTAATTGCGAATGGTGAGTAGAAAGCCATCGCATCGGTGGGGCGGAGCGCGGCGCGGGCTGGCGGGCGGCACGCAGCGCGCGCGCAGTGGGCCGGCGAAGCGCGCGCGTGCCAGTGCCTCCCGTCCCGCGAGTGCCCGCCAGTACCCGCGAGCGCGAGTGACAAGCGCGCAGACCCGCGCCCGCGCCCGCCGCCGCTCAGCGCCGCATCGACGGCCTTTCTATAAAGACAACTCGCCGCGAACACTCGCACGCAGTCACGACCCGACGTTCACTCGTGCACTCCGCTGACACGCGACATACACAAGCCCGCGAAACACTTTACCCACAACTCGCCTCAAGGAAGGAAGTAATCATCACCAGTGATTACATCTCAGCAGCGATGGCAGAAAACGACTGGGGCTACAGCTGTGAGAACGGTGAGTCCGCCTTCAATGTTAAGTGCAGCGAGCGCCGCGGACCGGTTTGTTTACATCGAGGCACGTGACTCCCCATGTAAATAAAACGCGAAAAAAAACTTATTTTCAGTTTACGGTTAAGTCTAATTAAGTGAACAAAAAGTGACTTTTTATCGTTAAATTTATATTTTTTTCAAGTGTTGTGTTGTTCTATGAAATCAAACCGGATCTAATTATTGGCTGGCTGTGTTCATATAATCAAGGAGGTAACATTCTGGTAGCTTGTTTACTTTGATAAGAGTCGATGTGACATTAGACGATACTTTCGCCATGCACTTACATGCAATCGGAGCAAAAGCGGTAGTGAGTATCACTTATCAGTACATTAAAGTGAAAAGATAAAACATGACAGTGAATAACTAAATAACTTCGTCATGGCTTGGTTTCAGCGTTCTTTCATAGTTTATCTAAATTCGTTTCATTCATACTTATAACACCTGTTGATTTCATGAACGGCAATTATTTGGATTCCGATTACTTTATTTGTTTAATTTAATGCTTCGAAATGAATGAATACTACTTTGTGGATACAAATTAAAACTTTACTTATAGATGTAGTTGACATAAATTACATACCTTACATAATACATGTCAGTCTATTGCAAATTAGGTAAATTCAAACCGTTCATTACGCATTCGTTGACGATGATAAGTCATATGTTTTACTTACCTTCGTACGTCCAGGCCTAAAGTATTTGCATGTAAAGTGTATTTTGTAAAGCGATAGAAATATTTGTAGTAGTAAAACAAAAAATAAATATTTTTACGTAAAGCCGAATATTAGTGCCAAGAGTTAGCGTCGCGTTGCGTGAGGCGATAGCTGGCCTACTTTAATCTGTAGCCGGTTCAGAAATGAAACTCTTCTGTACTGGTACGATACACCGCCTTCTTTGTATTTACAACATTATCGTAAAAGGATGGAAGGGAAACCAGTTTCTCGCTAAAAAGATGCAAAAATTCATTCAGACAAAAAAGGCAAGGCTCGATTGTTCAGCGCTGGGGAGAACTGCTGACCAACTTGAGGAAAAACGTTAAAAAAATTACAGCGACACTGTACCGATATTTAAATCAAGGCTTGCAAAAAGTTTGCTTGTGATTGTAAGTTAAAAAAAACTTCGCAACTTTCATTTTTGGTACATAAAGAGTTCGAATGCGCGGTCCACGTGTGCAGTAATCATATCAAAAGATCGTATTGTTACTACTGAGACACAATGATTACAGAAATGTTTCAAATGAGTTGCAATCAAAGCCATTGAGGCAGCAAGTGGGTAACGATGTCTGTCGAGTAACTCATTAATAGTGCCAGTACTTTGTTTTAATGCTATTCAATGCGGGTTTTCTTACAAATACTAATTATAGTTAGTTAACATAAGTAATGATTTTTGCGCTATGGTTACGTAGA
This sequence comes from Autographa gamma, assembly GCA_905146925.1. Classification (NCBI taxonomy): domain Eukaryota; kingdom Metazoa; phylum Arthropoda; class Insecta; order Lepidoptera; family Noctuidae; genus Autographa; species Autographa gamma. The sequence goes on from LR989850.1 coordinate 5,738,547, forward strand.
TATTGTCTACAATTTAACTCAACTTCGCGGCTATCGCTTTGAAAACCGTAACAAATGTTTACCTATTTTTTTTCCAAAATTTATATTCTACTTAAAGCTCTTTATTCTTAAACTGACATTGACGTTACACCTTTGTTCAGTGCGAATTTGTAATACAAATTAGTTTTAAGTCACACTTTTGTGATTTATATACATTTAAATGACCGACATGTCTACTAGATTTTATTGTATTGTGCGATTCTATTATCGCCGCTTTTCAGCGACACTGTTATTAACAGTAAGAGCATCTTAACATAGTCATTCGATCAGCTGAAAACTTATCTTTTTATAGTCAAACAATCTAAAAAATATAATGGCAAATATATGTATATATTTATTGTAAAAAATATATTTTCAGAAAATTTAATATTTGTCAACTTACTCCAAACTAATGTTTAGAAAGAAAAGCTGATGTTACAAGTATTCAACCGTACAGTATCTTTCAAAGGTGTAAATGAGCACCTTCTATACCTAAGCCCTGCTGTCAGTTTATAGTATTCTCTTATTTTGCTTGATTTACCTGAAAGGATAAGAAAACACTTTTTGATACCTTTTATCTGTATAAGGCAAAGCCACCTCTGTACAATTTGTTTTAATTCTCAATTAAATACTAAATCTGACATATTAATAGCGTCGCTAACTCTTTCGGAACTTGAAATGCCAAATGTAGAAAAAACACTGCAGACCAAGCATTTAACATTAGTCGCTCATTTGGGATTCTAAACAGCAGCACAAAAATGAACGTCACAACTAGTTTAATAAGGTAAATAAATTACATTAGTCACCAAGTCAAACGACCCGCCTTTCTGCTTTCTACCTACATTGGCGATGGACGCGTAGCATTTTGTAATGTGATGCTAACATTAGGCAACCGTTACAACAGTCTTCCTTACTGATAATATTGTACGCAGCTAGTGACATTTCACATAAACACATAATTGACAAATATCTAAAGTATAACTAGTAAACGACATCGAAGGGACCCATTTTCCGATTACTCTGTAATAAGTTTCAAACCGCGCTAACAGTATTATTGTCAGTCATATGATCACAATAAGACGTGTTTCAGAGTCTGTCATAAAGTTGTTATCTATGTAAAACTGACCATAAATACTTATGGTGCATTATGCATAACCACGAAAGAAGGCATTGTTTTTTCTCAAAGCAATATTCTACTTAAGCCTTTAAAATCAAAGCGCGAAGTTATTAAAGTTATAAATAGCGATTTGATTTCCTGTTACCTAAGCTCTTATTTATAAAATTGCACTGGAAACTATTAAAAAGAAACTAGTTGGTCCACAATTAATATTTCTTTTTAACAATCAGAACAATAGCTAATCTGGAGCTCAATTAAATTTTAATCAGATTGTTCTTATTTCTCCTTGAAACAAAAGGTTCTTCTTGACAGTTTGATAGACACACAGGGTGGAGTTTAGATACAGATTTAGGGGAAAATATAAGACAAATGCGACTGCCGCTTACCGCGATTTTTGAAATTTTTGTCAATATCAAATAAAAGACTAAGTAGGAACTAATCTAGTATCAAAAAGCGCTTTAGGCCCCAATTAGTTTAAAGCTTCCGTTTTATTAAACATTGACATATCTAATCTAGTATTTTACAAAATACTATAATCAACTTTATGCAGAGGACAGCAAAAAACTGCGCGTTCAAAACATCATTATATTTCTTGCAAAATTTAAAACGTCTGAAAAAGGACAGGTATGTCTTTCACCTAATCAATTGTGGACACAGAGTTCATCATAATACTGAATGAATAAAACATTTAATATGTATGCAATCCATCTCATCTGTATGTGCCTCCATTACCTAAACGCTCGGTCCTCGTGTACCGCTAAGTAATTGGCTATGTACAAATAAAAACGATTACTATAACGAGAGACGTGACAATTTGGCGCAGACGACGTCAATAGAATATCTTCTTTTATTCGCATTGTGACTATTAAGTTGCACATTTCTGTTTTACATATTACGGTGTTATTCAACAACATTAATTGTTAAAAAAATTACTGACCTGAAGTTTGATAAACTGATGCCAACCAATTTGGTAAAGTTTGAGCTGCTTTCGTCTCATACATTTTCCCTGTAAAAAATCGTGAAAACCCCTTCACCGTAAAGCAGTCATAAGACCTGAAAATCACGCTCTACAAAATAGATTAACACAATTTATACAAACACAATATTTTAGCACTTATTAAATCAGTCAATAAGCGTTATTTATTCAGCAATTCTCGTTCCTCGACTAATAGATATTATTTGAATTAAATTTATCGCATATTAAAAAATATTTCCACATGACTACATGATGATCACAACGAGTAATTGTAATAATCTTGTGGAGATTCATTACGTCAGTTGAGGGCGCTAATAGCTGTATCAGTCAATCAAAAGTTAATGATAATCATTTATATGCCAGTCTGTATACATTTAGGTTTTATATGAATGGCGTTCTCATAGACCAAGATTTATGAAATAATAATAAGGAAAAAAATAATAGTGTTTCCATAAAACAATGTTTATATTTTTAGACGTAATTCAAATCTGTTGTAAGTTACTGTTATGACTCATAAAGGCGAACCCGTTTTTAGGTTTTCCAGGCAGGATGAGTAATGTTTTCCCGAGGGACGATACCTTACGTTTAGTATGCTTTCTGATTAAACCTTCCCTGTTCAATTTAGGGGAAAATATGATAGAGATTATGTACTCTTTGATTTTTCTCTTCATGCCTTACAAATCACAAATTGCGGATTGACACAATAACAAAAAAACCACAAGAGTAAATTGCATGTCTTACCTAAGTAGTATCTGTAAGTAGTAGTAATAAATGCATGTATCATAGGTAGGTAGTGCGGTTTGATAGCGTGTGGCTAATGTTAGGTTATTAGAGTTCAGAGCGGCCATTATTGAACAATGATGAGACTGGAGGCGTAGTCGACCCTCAGCCAATTGTCACTAAATACGTGTTACTCTTCAGATTCTGCAACTTGTATAAACAATTACAGATTTCTAAAGACTTGCGTGATAAATTAACAATCAGTTGCTTTTGTTAAGCGTTTCTTTTCATTACATGTTTGTGGGCGTTTTTGCACCTCCATCCGAGTTGCCGGACTCTAACGACCTCGTCCGTGTCGCTCCACTACGGAAATGAAGGTTAATCGCTCAACAGTTAATATCTTCTATTAACTGTTAACTCAATAAGGAAATAATTATAAAATCTCAGGTTGTCGTGTTAAATAACTACAAAATACAGAGCCTTGCACTTGCAATTTACTTACAATCAATTATGTCGAGGCTCTCGCTTCGGGGTCGTAATGTCGTAAGGACAATACTGGCTTCACTCATTGTTTTCTATTTACAGAAAACAAGTTTACTTCGATTACATAACCGAGAGATAATAATGGTCAATAAATAGTAACAATCTAATGTTTTAATATAATATATCATGCATGTTAAGACGAATAGATACACGCATGTGGTTTATACGAAACGTCAATCAATTGATAATGTAATTCGTACAGGTTCATTGTTCAGTCTATAAATATTTAATGAGATAGGATAACGAGGATTGCATAGGCTTTATGAACTGTTGTCTCAGAGCGTTATCACATAAAAGTCTCCGTGACTCTGCAAAAGATAAAGTTTATAGACAACCATTGAGCCGACTTACTGGCAGGCATTTCAAGCACTGCAGCAAATGTACCGCACTTCTTATACATACGTATTACCTTATTAGTTACGTAAAATGCATGTTACATGTAGGCTTGAGCAAATATAACATTTTGTGATTACAAATGTCAAATAAATTAAAAAAGATTGCAAAGTTTTTCGTTATTGTTGAATATTTTTAAAAAGGCTCTATTATTTATTTACAGTATTACCCCTGAAATTTTCCTTCCATTATCTTTTTTTATTGTAATATTAAAATTGGGAATTTAAAGGTGAACTCAGATAGGAAAATTGTAAAGAATTTATCTGGTTTTTTTACAGAAAAATATAACATTAAAATTTTGTATGTATTTACGGATAAAATCACACTCTCTTTAAAATTAAACACACTGGTTCTCCGAATTTAAACGTCCAGTCCTTAAAAGGGAAAGGGCACAAAGCGCCAGTGGCTGGCAATGCGAGGGCGCTTGTAAAAGTGGATAAAGACACATAAATCTGTACGAGATAAGTACGGCCGAGGTCGGAGGCGACCGCTGCACGCATCGTGACGTAGGTACTCACAGCTAACAACGCTACTTGATCCGATAATGACAAATGATTAATTATTATTTAATCGATCATGCAAACAAAGATGTTATCGATATTTTTGTTACCATTGTATATAAACATTTTATGTCAGAATTTTATTAAATAAGTCAAAATGACTGTTTGCAGGAAACTCTACAATTAATCTCATTAATATACTCGACAAAAATATAAGTACCAATCGGTCTATCGGATACGGTTACGCACGTGATAATTACAACAGAGTTTTTATTTATAAACACAAATTGGTTTAATTCAACAGCAAAAAAAGTATGTTTGTGATTAAATTTTTTAGCTCGAACTTCAACATCATTTGAATTAATTTGAGTTTAGAAGAGCGCTGTATCGTTTTTGCTCTAACAATACGTAGGTACGTATTATTAGCAGTTATGTATTCAATTTAACCTATGACACTGCAGCACGTTCTATGTAAACAGAGTGCAGTACTAATGTTTTACGAGTTACTAAGGTAATTGATAGCTGAAGCTCGTGTGATAGGTCAGTAGATGGGATTTACGAATCAGAAAACTAATAATATTTAATAATTGTACATTAAAGAGACCATAAGTCTAACAAATAATTAAAGTAAGTGTACCAACATTGAAGATAAATCCTACCTGTATTTTGATAGGACTTAAAATAAATCCTAAATTGAAGGTAAACTGACTCTACCAAATTTCTTAGTAAATAAACGAGTGCTACGTAGCTACGTCACAAGAACACATGTACTCACTCCTATTATTTTATCATACACACAAGTTTTTGCGTACCGATGCGTTTTTCAACTTATTTATATTAATTTAATCAACACCGATAATTTATTGTAATTAACGAAGCAGGTGTTTATATTACGGCGAGCAAGCTGTCAGCTCTGCGCGCGCGCAAGACTTATTCCCAGAACCTTTCGATGAATGCTCTATGCTCTGTGAAAAACAATATTCCAAATACTTTGAATTTTTCAAGACCATAGCTATAAATATGTCTAGACATCTTATATTTGCTATTGAGTATGAGGAAATCATCTTTGATTTTCTTAAGATCGACCATTTTTTTTTTCATAAATATACTGCATTTGATTCAGAATATTCCAGGTGAGGAATGAAATTCTCTTCCCTTTTAAAGGAGTGACAGACAGAAATAAAAAATGCCATCATTCTCAATAAGGATGTGTTCAATGTGATAGTAATCGTGGAGATTCAGGATTGTTGCAATAACCCTATTTTCCCAACGCAGTTGGATGTCGTCCGTGCACTGAACCCCACACAATTGTTCAGTGGATGAACGAAATGCCATAATATAATGTATTGTGTTATAAAAGATAACACCATAAAAACAGTGTGTGTATAGGTAAATATGATCAATATTGGTCTTGGCGATTTGTTATTGACACACGCGCGCATCCGGTCCTCGAGTGCCCTCAATTGCCGACATATTTATTTATTTTCACAAAATCTGCCGTCAATATGGACCAAATTACCGATGGATTGATATGTGCACATAACCTTCACAATTATTTCTGCTTCATGGTTTGTTTTTTATGGAGTAGCTAGAAGAGGTCTTTATTTACTAATTATTTTAGTATTTTCCCTCTAATTCTTCAAGGTTTACCTTCTATGTTTGGTTTTATGTTTTAAGACTACCAATATTCTCATACTACAAAATATGGTAAAACTACGAGAAACAAAAATTTAAAATATTTCTTTTCCACTAATAATAATTTAAAATAAGAATACAATTTGGCAAAACACTCGCAAATACGTAGCCAGAATATAGTATGATTGGCGGCTTATACTTAGCGATGTATTACTGATAACACAGCGAAGAGCAAATAGGTTGGTTAATGTTCTTGTTGGAACTCTCGACACGTCAGGAAATACTTGATTACGTTGCCGCGTTGCCGCGATCGGAAGTTACGCGTGGGACGACCATCAATCGTCGGCGAAGTGTTAACTATACATTTTCAAGAAACTGAAAGTACCCAGTATCTATCCTTGAGAGAACATTATTAACTCTTAATTTATTTTTAACAATAACTTATTATTTATGAGTATCTAAAAATGTTTAAAAGATCGCAGTTGTTCCACCGAAACTGCGCAATAACATACAGCCACGTTAATTGTTTAATGTTGTGTTGAATGTTTTCGTTAGGAGATCCATAAAAATCTTTCACCATAAATGTCCTGTCGATCATAAATAAGACAAGGATTCATCATTATAAAAATGTTTTGTGTAAGTATTTCTCAGTAGGCGGAGGTGAGCTGTGATAAGATAACGCTTAATGTGTTGTGTTAAACAATTTGTGAGCCTCGTGTGTGGATAAGTATTCACTCATCTCTCACGTTGACATTATGACACATGTCACATATGCAAATTTAATTCGCATTAATAAATTATTTTGTTTTCTTTTAGTATACTTACACTTTCAATCTCTTCCAGACAAGTTTTTATAGCGTTATCTTAAGGTACAAATTAAATTTGTAACAAAAGAGTTAAGCTTCTAAATATGTATTATTTTTTACTAGTATTCAATCAATGGAGCCACGCCCATTTGGCAGTCTGTGAGATAAAGCGTTAAGTATGACGCGACAAATGACGCCAGGTCGACGTTCCCACACACTTTTAATTTCAATACTAATTTGTGGGTGTCTCCTCTCAACAAAGCAAATACTCAATCCTCAACATACGTTTTATTTAGTCTGTAGTGTGGATTTGTAACCGTTTAAAATTAAAATATACTACACCTAGATACTCAGATCTCATATTTTTTTCAATGTCACATGCAAAGCAATTATAAAATAAATCCATTAATCTTAATGGCTTATTATGATATAATATTATGCTAACGATGATACCAACAATTTTATCCATTTTAAACTCAGAAATTCTTGAATGGTTTATACTACAGTAGAATTTTAAATAATCCATTATTTATAGGACGATTACTATAAATAATAGATTATTTAAAATTCTAGATAGATAAGTCCGTTTGTATTATACAATCACTTTCCTTTTTTTCTAATACTTGAAACAAGACCTGGTCACCTGGGCTTAATATTATGTACTTTAGTTTTATCGTTCACTAAAATTGAATTAAGAATTACCTTTAATCACATCTACAGTTCAGAACTCTACAGACCCACATTTTGAAATTTTCATTTTTAATTTAGGAGCTTAGGAGATAATTGAACACTTACACCAACAGTTCAATTTACGCTATTTAGATTTAAATGGGAAAGCAAGAGAGTCCATTGGTTTTTTAAAAGTGGTTTTACTGCCGTCACTACTTATGCCTGGTCCTTGTTATTTTGCATCATAACAAAAGTATTTAAAATAGTCTTCAGTTGTTTATACAACTGGTCAGCATCTCTCACTTCAGGGCTCGAGCTGACAATGGACCTAATGTTGTTATGTGTGTCAATGAACGGCAAACAAACAACAACAGTTAGCTAAACATATCGAGAGCGCTGCGCCGGCTACCGCGGATTTTAAACGTTACTAAACTGTTATAATGATTGATTCGTGGTTTACTTCTCATTTGAAAAAGCTGATTTCGGCTGAAAGGCTCATAGGTGCGAATATAAAATGTCCTGAAAGAGTTAACAATCGGATCAGAAATGCACGAATGTGTATATCTTGAGCGGATCGAGGACGTATTATTTTTCCTCGAACGACAAAGTTACACTTAACCGAAAACAATCTTCTGATTTTATAACCTGTTGTCTTTAAGGAAAATCTTAGCAGATTCCGCTTAGCTGCAGTAGGGAAAAAACATAAAATCGTTAAGTGAAAGGAGCCGGCCTATATAATTTGTATTGGTTGTTTGCAGGTCCAGCCACTTGGACGGAGAAGTTCCCGGAAGCGCGCGGCGCCCGGCAGAGCCCGGTCGACATCGACACGACGAGCGTCAGCAGCGGGGGCAGTGCGCCGCCGCTCAAGTGGCGCTACTCCGTCAACCATCCCCGCTCCGTCGTCAACCCCGGCTACTGCTGGCGCGTCGACGAGAACGGATACGACTCCGGTATGTTTATTTACAACATACATATTAAGCGCCAGAGAAAGTGCGACTGCATTTGTTTGAGCTCTACATTCTATAACTGCGTTTTAATAACGTCGTGTGATACCAGTACTTACGTCTAAATTTTATATACTATCAGCGATGTTATTGCTCAGTTCATCAACTGAGAATATAAATAGCAACCGTTATTTCATTTTTTTATATATTGCCTGCACAAATCACTGAGGTGGCTATGGTGGCGACTAATTTTAATTGCCCATTGCGGTTTATGGTATTAGAGGTACACATCTACTATATGTGCTAACAATGTTACAAATCTAGACTGAGGATTTAGTCACGTTTATTTTAAATAAAAAATCGTTTAATGATACCTACACAAGTGAGATCGACTTTGTGTGGGATTTCCATTGCTTCGTATATAATATATCAAAATACGGACTTCCTCAACGCAGATGAACTACCCGAGATTATCTAAAAGCAATTATACCTGGGACATTTGCATTTTAAATCAACCAAACTAAATGATGCAGGAAACAGATCTAGATAAAATATGTAGCATACTTATCAAATTGGAACAGAAGGACTCTTACAAAAAAGTCAGTGTGTAATTACAGATATCGGTTTGGACCAAGGTTATCGTTGAAAAATGTCTTTGTGTTTAGCTCTTTTTTGACAGTTTAATGAAACGTGATTATTTTTAGTTGTATGTTACCAAGAATTACTGTATGGCACAGTATCGTTTGTTGTGGAGGTCAGATTCGCAATAGACCATGAAAATTAAAACACTGTTTCACTGTTTGTCTGTTTCGGATCAGTATAGACAACTCAAAGCAAAGACCATAAATACAACATTTGGAAAAAGGGTAGCGATAGTTATAGTTACTTCCAGTCATGGCACATGTGCTCATTATTTGCACTAAGTTTGTTTGTAAACAAGGTATAGCAGCAACGTATGCCTAACAACGTGCATCTATTCATATAATAAAACATCAACGCATAAACTACAATGGGAATTGAAACTCGTTTGTTATGAGCGTGTCAAAGGAAGTTGCAAGTCCTCGTGCAAAGTGAGGGTCAATTTGCATTTCCATCGACACGGCGGCCGGCGGCGTACCCCTCGCAATGACTCACACTATCACGCGTTCCTGTCCCACGCGTATAAACACCCAATTTAATGCAAGCGCTTACAAAATATCCTGATATTAGGGATAAGCCCTTCCTTATTTCAGGAGCGGATGACGTCAGGTTTCGCCCCAACCCCTAACAACGTATCCTTCTTTATGTCAACCGATCAATGAAATTTTAACTTGCATTCCTGTCCCGTATCCATAATCTATTCGATTATTTTACTGACAATATACACGCACGAATCTTCCGATCTTTTGTCTACGCTACGGCGAAAACACCAGAAGTAATCATTTTTAAGAAGGTTATTTATTTATTTCCAGAATTGCGAGGCGGTCCCCTCGGCAATGACGTGTACAAGCTGCAGCAGTGGCACTGCCACTGGGGCGCCGTCAACGGCGAGGGTTCAGAGCACACAGTGGACGGGCGCTCCTTCTCCGGGGAACTGCATCTGGTGCACTGGAACACCACCAAGTACAACAGCTTCTCTGAGGCCGCTGGACAACCCGACGGACTGGCTGTACTAGGAGTGCTTCTCATGGTAAGATTTTAGTCCTTTCCCTCGTTTAATAGTTTAATGCAATACAACAGCGTCTATCAAAAGTTACCAAACACCGATTAACTTAATAGGAGATACAACATATTCCTTGCGCAGCACATATAAACGAAATCATTGTTGTCATAATTTTAAACTTTGCTGATTTTCGCAAACTCAGAGTTCAGTTCTAGGAACTGCGCGTTCAGGATAAAACAAAACACCCAGTCATTCATGAAACCAATTAAAACAAATCACGAGCTATATTATAGCGTATTTAGGTATATTTGAAATTAGTGACTCAACTAAACTGTTGTTTTTGTTTTGCTTATGTTTACAATCGGTAAAAAACAACATTAATTGCAATCATTATGAATGAAATTAAAAACTGAAGCCCCAAAAGGCAAACAAAACTTTGCTTTAATAGATGTTTACGTAACAGGAATAAGTTTACACATCCCATTGAAATGTCAATAGTTACTCAAATATAAGTGGGGTAACTCACAGTTCTTAGACGTTTAGCTGCAAATATATAATATCAACATCACCTACATTTTTCTTCTCATTTTGAATAAGATGTTAATCACATTCACTGTGGCGAAAGTAACACAGACACTCAAAACATCTATAGCTACGTTAAAAGATTAAGAGATATAAATTAAAGCCTTTCTTCCATGTTTTCTACATTAAAAAATGCATTTTTTTACAATTAATAGGTATAGGCACAAATATGTTAGTTAGATTGAATATCTTAGTAACGATGAGACGGAGATGAGCTCGATAACAAGCAGCTCTTTCGCCTGACTACGCTACTTTCTCTCTGCAACGCGTTCAGCATTACAACTATGACAATAAGACTATTTTAGATTTCTTTTAAATCCAATGACTTTGTTGGTCTAGTGTGCAATTCTATTGAGTTAAAGAAGTTATCCACATAGTGTATTACCTATGCGCAACGGTTGCTCACATCGAAAATCGAAACACACATACAACTCTCGGCGTAACTTATTTAACCAAGACAAACCAATCTAATGCGTATCGATCTGACTCAACGAATTCACTTCACCATAATTTTAAAATAACTAACACCTACAAAGTATTTTAAACAAACTGTTTACACTTGCTACGTTGGGTTTGTAAATACCTGACTGCACTGTAAATGCGCCCTAATATGGAATTATGAGTAAAATGTGTAGATTTATTTAAATTTATCAATCACGTGTTAATATATGTACCTAATTTAAAGCCATTCGCTCTTCTTTACACTTGTAGAAAATCGTAATTTTTACATAATAAATATCTGCTAAACGCCAAGCTCTGTGGCTACATTACATAAACAGCGTAAGTACCTACTTACGCACGCTTGTCTATTTTTATTTTATCTAATAAGGATCTATTTGCATAAATAAAAGTGCTTTGCTAAGCTAATTTTGCACTTCGTGCAAAAGCGATAATGTTACCGAAGCCGTACAACTAAATCCTTTTACCTGCATTGTAACTCCGTAACATAGTGCATAATATATGACAATGAGTTAGTTGCATTTGTATATAAGTACCCACAATAATACATACTCAAATAATACACGAGACTCAAGGTTTTGAGTTATCCTAATAACAAATATCATTTGTATGCTGTCTGTAAAACTTACCTAAATCGTTTTATTGTAGAACGCTGTAATAGGTCGCAATCTGAATACAATAAGTCTCATTTGAATTTCACTTCATAAACACGTTCTTCGACAAAGCCACTTTAGGTGTAGCAAATTAAGACTAACAATAGGTCTTGAATCGCATTGGAGACAGATTGAATATTAGAACGGTTATGCAGCCAATTGTAGAGCTGCTTTTTGCCACAGATCTGATGATACTTACCTATATTGTGTTGTTATTTGTGCAGTGCGGCTCCAAACATCACGAGCTGGATAAAGTGATTCGGTTGCTGCCGTTCATAACACACAAGAACGACAAGGTGACACTGTCGGACCCGCTGGACCCGGCGCGGCTGCTTCCGCCGCACAACGCGTACTGGACGTACCCGGGCTCGCTCACCACCCCGCCCTGCACCGAGTCCGTCACTTGGATCCTGTTCAAGCAACCTGTACAAGTTTCCGCTGATCAAGTGAGTTTCTGTTCAATCATGGAGATCTAAACTACCATTTTCAGCGCTTGTAGTTTAAAAATCTCAAACGAATTTAATAACTAGATAATTCAACTAAAATATATATATGACGATACGTAAGATTGAGGTTCATTATCAGATTCTTAGCAATATTTGATGTTTTACAATCGGATTACAAATAGTAGATATATGACGCAACAGTTCTAACTACAAAATGACGAGTACCGGTTTTCGATGCACTCAACATTCAAGTATCCACGGACTAAATAATAGCAGACGTCCGTTCACGACCTACTTTAGCAGCTACCATTTGCCACTTTCCAAATACACGTCAAGTGTTTTTAAGACGTGACTTACAAAATTTGTTTGCTATAAGTAGACATCGACAGTTATTTCGAACTACGAACTCCATTTTTAAATACCTACTTTAAAATTAACTTCCATTACATCCTAGACTATTATAAAAACTCGCAACTAATAACTATACTGATTGGATTTCAGCTGGCTTCGATGCGGAAACTAAAGTGCGGTGAGGCGTCATGCGGAGTGGAGGCCATGGAGGTCCTGCACAACTACCGGCCGACGCTGCCGCTCGGCAACCGCGAGCTGCGCGACTATGGCGGCAACTAACAGCGGCGACGCGTGCCCACTCCTACATCACAAGTGATGTGCCACCACGAGCGGTATCAGACTCTGAGGTGCGGATTGCGCAGTCACTCTCCAAAGTAGCGCACCAGCGCTTCTGTTCGCATTCCGGCTAGCTAACCTAACGGATGACACGTGGGCTAAGCCTACGTCATTCGTATTAATGGTGCCTAAACAATGTAGTACCTATCTACCTATGTTCCGTATAAAACGAATCTCGTCATACCTAAGTATGAAGTGCCTAGTTATAGTTTTAAAAATATATATCCCAAATACGTAGGTTCCGTAGTCTCGTTTGAATATACTTAAACATAAATTTGCTAGACTAGTGTTTCAAATCATCAGAGAGATTTGTTGCGTCGCTCGTCATACTTGGTTAAACATTTAAACACATTTTGCATTTATCATGTTAATCAAGGTATAGTAAGTAGATAAACATATGGGACTTGAGATGAATGTTCATGTTTATGTGGTTGTAGCTTATGTAGAGAAACAATAAAGTGCCTCCACTTCTTCAAATTAAATGTTATTTGTATTGAAGTTTATATTAAATTAGATATGAAACATTTAAATCTACTTTTCACGGGCCATATAATAGCCCTCAAACGAATATATTTTAAAATGTATGAAATTCATACGAAATAATTTTACATTATTATTATAAAGTATGTACATAATAAGTTTTGTATGGTTATAATTTACATACAATAATATCCCGCAGTTGTGCTTGTTCGTTAAGGTACCTATTGTCACTGAATAAACAAAAGGAATTGTGCCTAGGCATGGTTAACAATTAATTAAAAATCTAAACGATTTATATAGGCACCTTCTGAAAACATGACAGTATACAGAGGTTGCAGAGAGTTACTACGAAGTGTTTTTGTATTTAACATTTAGGTACCTACCATCGATCTAAGCAAGTTACAATTTATGTTAGGTCACTGATCTCTATCTTTTGACTATGGCAGCATCAGGGTGTTCGTTGTTAACGTGCTGGAACATGTCACTTATAATATCTCTCGGTTATATTATAGTCGACTGAAGTCAAAGCAGTGTCTTGACTGAACAACTTACATAATACGTAATAAGTTAAGTATTGTATGTACCTTAAAACAAGAGTGCCTCAAATGTATGTTCACGTCATAGTTATGTTAACTGGGACGTCATACGATAAATTTTAATGTAATTTATGTTAAGGTTAGGTGTTGATGAAGCTTAAAGCAATGTACACAATAAACATAATTTTAAAGACTTTCTTTGTTTAATTTTAACGCTTTGTCACTGCAGTGTTGTTAACCCTGCAACCTTGAGACATAAACCCCATCAATAGATCTCGTCTAATTAATTATGAAATTACTACAAACAATTACTTATGTATATTAATTTGCATATCTACTTACTACCCACATTTCAGCTTACTGAAATGAAGTGTAAAGCAGACTTATTGGTGCAACTGAACCTGCTGCAGTTTAATCTTATTTCCTTCAGTTCCAGTACATAATGCTTATAGCATTTTTGGATTTTTGCGGTAGATACTAAATAATACATAGGTATTTATAAAATTGTTTTTATTGACGCTTAAAAGCAATGAGCACCACATTAAATAATTTTATGAAAATATTGTATCTGTTTGCTTATGTTGAACTATTACGAGACATTCAAAAAGTACAAACCTTAAAATAAAAATGACTTCTAAAAATGCTATTTTGACTAAACAACTAGAAGGATATTTGGTTTCATTGATTTCATAATACATAATATCGATATCAGTAAAAACTAAATGAGAGTTATTATAAAAATAAAGCAATTTTTGAAACATCGACTGTAGAAAAAAGCAATAATTATTTACCTAGAAAATATAAATAAAACTTCGACATCTCAGATATTAGTCGAAATCAAATCTAAGTTGTGATCACAGTTCTATCCGCAATATTCTTTAGCCAAACAAATATAGCGCAACAATTCATTTCTTGTAATATTTCCATTAAATGATTAAGGAGGTTACCACACTAATTGATCCACAAACTATCGACAGATTGTCGTAGTAACACGACGTAGTGAATAGCAATTGTTTCGATGTTTCTTTGTTACAATAGTGATCGTTACTTCTCATGCCTTCGCTCGAAGCGAGGATTCACGTTCATATTAGTAACTGTGACAATGAGTAGATAAGAATATATACTGAACTAAAAGCGTAACAAAATTCAAGACTTCGTATAGTAATAAAGGTAAGCAAATTCTTTAGCTAAATATTTTATACAACAGTAACCCTGCACAGTGAAGTAAAAATGATTACATTTCCTTCTAGGAATATGTTACTGTGCATTATGCATAAGCAATTTTTCATATTATAGCCATATTGGCAATATTAGATATGAAATTCATTGATTGGACGTTTAGATATCTACATTAAGAGGAAATGTAGGCGGTTATTGTTCCATGCTAACGCTTTCACCTGTCTTCTTTAACTTAAAGCAAAATTTTCACAGAAACTTAAACATTTATTACTATCTGTATGGGACATGGTAATATACTTTTCTTATTTAGTTTATGTAATACATATTCTAAATTGGACCAAAGTTGGAAGAAGAAATTAGGCGAGAGCTAAACATTGAATACAGCTTTTTACTTGGCTATTCAGTCAGATCTGCAGTTGTCTTTGTCACACATGTATGGGGCGGCCGGACGCCGTGGGATAGTTTCGTTGTTTACCGCATATTTCCTCTTAATGAAATAAGTTTTTCTACAATTATTGGCAAGTAACTAAATAATTAAATAATTTAATTAATAGGTGGGTTCGATATCTCGTTGTTTTCACACAATGGACATATCAACTTACTAAAATTTTATCAGATCATCACATGGTTCATCAATCTCTCTGCTGAAATGGTTTTCAGTAATCTCAATTGTAGGATTTTGAACTTCCGCATTTTTAGGCGACACTTTACGTCTAGGCGGTATTGGGGCTTCATCTAAAATACCCGTTGTACCTAAATGCCGACCTTGTTCGGCGAAATATTTCACTTCTTGATTAACTTCAACTCGGCGACTACTCGGAGAAAGTTTCGTTCTGACTGGAGGACT
This sequence comes from Autographa gamma, assembly GCA_905146925.1. Taxonomy (NCBI): domain Eukaryota; kingdom Metazoa; phylum Arthropoda; class Insecta; order Lepidoptera; family Noctuidae; genus Autographa; species Autographa gamma. Next base: position 5,754,379 of record LR989850.1, read on the forward strand.
TGGCGCCGCTCGTGAGTAAGGAGGTCGATTGTCAAATATCGATTTATCTATTGGATTCAAACTGCCAGGTAATATGGCTGACGTTTTACTCCTCTCGAGAGAAAAGGCTTCATTTGAAGATCCCTCTTTACTATGCGCATTAGACTTATGGTCATCTGTATAAAATGTAGCCTTTTTTGTGTACTCCGCACGAAAATGTTTATGAGCTTGAACATCTGATTTGCTTCTTTCTAGTGTAAATGCACCATTTGTATGTAGATGACAACTAAATGAGCTAGTATTCACGGTACATGCGGGAGCTGTGGAGAATGGTACCGCCGGGGCCCACAGACACGCGCCTTCATTCCTTGGTACAAGCAGAAGAGGATCCTGTAAATTTCAAAGTAATAATGTAAATGAGACATTCAATACTACACAGTAATAAAACTGTATCTTATCTTTAAATTTCTGTTATCCTTCTATGTGAAATATGTAATGATAACCATTACTAGTACATTTATAAGTCCATAATAATAAAATTATAATGTAGATGAGGAAGTTAAAATGATAAACCTTTGGAATAAGGTTAAATTTCCTTTGTACTTTATGCAGCCAATTATGGTTGTATTAAATTCATTATGAAATATATTGGGTACTTATATTTATTATTTATCTTTTATAATAATAATTCAACATCCTATGTAAATATGAAAATGATTTATAATTAATATAGCATTTTAGATAAAATATATTTAGACTGATATATTATTTACCTTTCCTGTGATAGCATAAATTCTAGATTGTAGAGCATGGAGTCTGTTACGCAGATATTCATATGAGCTCTCCCTCAGTTTCATAACCCACTGTACCACATTATCCTCAGCTCGTGCAGCAAACACATGGCGTTTTTCAGGCTCATCTCTAAAAACAAAATCAATAAAATTATAGGCAAAAGATAAAACTAAAATTTTGTTCTTATCACAAATTATACAAGGCCTTTGTCAAGGTTAATTGAGTAACATGATATTTATAATTGTGTTTGCGTGGGTGGGCAGATTAAAAATAAAATTGGCCTGTTGTTAGGATAGCTGGTCTTAAAGAATAATCAGCATGGTGTGTGTCTACTGGGTGACAACTACTAATTACTATTATTATAGTAATATATAACAATGCAAAGCAGTGACAAGTGACTGTCCCGATACATAAGAAAGCAAACACTTCTGCATTCAAGAATCGAAAGTAAAATAACAAGCAAAGATATTCATTATTCAAATAAAATGCTAGAACATCAGAAAAATATCTTAAATTAAATAATAAAAAAAAAACTTACATAAATGATATTGAAAATGAGAATGGAATACTCTGCCCATGTTCCATCTGTATTGAAGAATTTTCCAAAACAAATAATCCAGCTGGATTTTTTGTATCAAACTTACCCATCTCACTTATTTTAAAATAAAATAAATAGTTATTTATTAGCCGAAACCACCTCTCCTTAAACACTGAAAAACAAGCCAATCTCAATTTTCATAAATTTGCATTGTGAAAATGACGTGTGTAATGCACGAAAAAAAGCTGCAGGAAAAATATCAGTCCCCAAAATCTCATATCAGATATCAGCAGTAAAAAAAAAAAAAACTAACTAGTTAAACACCAAGACAGAAGTTGAATGCACAACACCAAAGATGGGCATTGTCACTCGGTCATTTTATATATTATACCTTTTATAGAAATCATTATATATATCTGACTCAAATAACCCAGAACTAACAAAATAGTATTCATGCATGTGCACATCTATTTGATTTTTTAAGATGTGTCTGCCAGCATCTTCTAGCAAGCAAACTGGCATTAGCATAATACTTACCTATATATTTATGAACAACCCCTTCATTAGATAAATAGTAAACCTAAAAAGATAGAACTCAAAACAAATTGACAAAACTAATAAGCTTATAACTTTGTTCAAAATTGGTGTGTAAATTCTGTACTATAGAACCTACCATGTAGTATACTAACCTGACTGATTGCGGTAACTGCCATTGGAAATCTTTTTATAGTTTAATCTTCCTTCTATTACACAAGGCTGGTCGCTCAGTTGAGCAAGTTCACGAATATTGCATTTCATTTGTATATACAAAGTGTTGACAACCACTTATGGAGCATAAATATAACACGGTGACGCACAAAACTAAGTATTTAAGGAGGAACTAAACTATACTGTTGCAATTATTTTACGAATTGATCATTTTCCAAAATACAATAACACAAATTTCGAACCGAAGAAGGAATACGTAGATAATGTTGTCAAATTGCCAATGGATAAGGAGAAGCCGTGCAGTGTTGCCAACCCCAGTGAATAGAAAAGCAGCAGATCAATCTTAAAAAAGCAGTAGAAAACAGTAAATTACATTTTCAAAACATTAAATCTACTGTCTCAAAAATCTTTGAATTGGGACATAGAATTAGTTATATAGATGTATAGTTAATGAAACTACTGCAGCACTACCAGTAGTACTTCTTTAATTATCACAATTTTTTATAAAGTACATTATTGAAAAAAACAATTATATAATTATATTATTTATTAAAAATAGGCACTCAAAGTTAAAAACATTATTTATTAAAAATAGGTAATAAAAATTACAAACATTATTTATTAAAAATAGGTACTCAAAATTACAAACATTATTCATTGTTGTGTATTACTCTATCCTCAACATTTTCTGTTTCATTGTTTTTGTTAAAATCGTACATCCTTTGATTAAAATTTTTCATATGATTTTCAGTAGCATCAAATGCGTAACATTCGTTTATTTCGGATTTTGTATGTAAAATGCCTTTGATCGTAGTAGAAGACATTTTGTTTCTCAGTTTACTTTTCAAAATGTTTACCGCTGAAAAAAGCCTTTCTACGGCAGCGCTGCTATGTGGCAAGCATAAGAGTTTTTTTACCATGTCGCACAACATCGGGAATAAAAACAGTAGAAAATCGTACTAAAACAGAAAACAGTGCTGTCATGTTAAAAACAGTAAATCTACTGTTAAAACAGTAGGGTTGGCAACACTGAAGCCGTGAGAAACCAATGAGAGCAGATTTGAATGACACATAGTTTGTGCTGTCATTTGACAGACGGTGTCATAATGCTACAGATAATGAAATCCTTATTGAAATCGACTAATGAGGGTTCAAGCAATGCTTAACCCGATCATACACGAACTGATTCTTGAAGAAATTTGCTGTTCGTGCCTTTCCACGTGACGTGACTTTCAATGATAAATACAGGAAATATCCGCCATTCATTGTGTTCTGTTCTTGATAAAATCAGTAAAGCTGTATAATTATATGAATGACTACATACAGGATGTTAAGAAACCCCTGTCCGACCCGTGAAGGTTTTGCTAGGTATCGATAACTGATAACAAAAATGTGGAAAAAATATCACATATTTTTTTTTGTTTTTCAAAAGTTGATAGAGGGATCGTCGTCACATATGCTGCCAAATTACCAAACAAGACACCAAAACTTTTTTGTTTTAATCTCATAATCAATTTATTATTTGTAAAACATAGGTAGGCGTCAAAAATAAAGATCTTACAAATATAGTGTACAGAGAGCTAGGGAATCACATTTAGGGAATTTAGGGGCAAAAAATGTTCAATTCAAAATCCATTATTATTGTTTCTATCATGAATTTGCCAAATTTGATATTTTTTATTTAGGCATGTGGTTGTGACAGTTGGACAGATGTTTCTTAACACCCTGTATATAGCTTTTTTGCCTGAGGCTCCGGGCTACGCTATGTGGAAAATATCGCGCGTTCTCCAGTAATTGGTTCATTGGCTTAAAGTGAAATAAAAATTTATAATATTAGTAATAGTGTTGAAAATAGGAGGCTAAAGAAAGTTTACTCAATAAAAAAAAATATATAATTATTCGTTTATTTTTAACTTTTAGTACAAAATAAAACTAGTACACAGGGATACATCTCAAACCTAGCATTTGCATGTTGAATAGTCCGAGGCTTACGACGATAAGTCTTCTCATTTGTACTATTTTAGACACTATAACGTCACACATATTAGCTCATTATTCCCCATCAAAAAATAAAAATTAATTATAACTGAATAATGTAATCACTCTTCGAGTTAATCCGACCAAAATAGATGTTTTATTGCCGACATTACACTATTACTATTGGTACCTAGGTACACAAGATTAAATTTTTAAGCTTACTTATATTAAATATACAAATACATAATTTTGAGGTTTGGAGCGGCATTGATGAGTTTTTCAGGCACAATCAAACCAGTGCACCCCAATGTTTAAAATACATGGAACGACACTCTTTGAAACACATTCCATATTTATTCCATTTAACAATATTGGCATGATTTAAGATGATTTTGCAATTTCAAAGTCGTATATGTATTAAAAACATATCTGGAAAATCACATTTACAGAATGTTATATTCATCGATCTCAAATTATTAAAATTGCTCACGTTTTATACTATTACACTTTTTTCGTTTTTGACAAAATCTTATCTAATATTAAAACAGTACACCGTGCACAGTAAGTAAATATACTGTACAAAAGTAACTAAAAAAAATAGAACCGACCTTCATTGACGTCTTTCTTGCTGACCGTGGCCATAACATTTAACAAAACAAATAATATAAAAAGTTTGATGATCCCAATGGACAATCATCATTCAAAATTCTTGATTTTTGCATGTTTATGATTTCATTTTTCGTTTTGAAATTAGACTGAACTTCTAATTTCCTTGCTTTCATTAGCTTATGTCAGTGCACGTAACAATACGCATATCTACATACGTAATCAACAAAAGTCTTATGCTTATTTCGTTTAAAATACGAACTAGTTCCCTATAATAATTCCCAAATGAATATAATTTCTAATCATTCCTTTACGTTACGCATCCGGACTTCTAGTCATAGTCTAAGTTTAAAAATATAAGGCAATGCAGCCAACCTAAAGAGCGATGCTATTTATTATTTCTATAAAAATACCGATTTTTAAACTTCCAGATTTTTCATGGTTTGTCACTATCATCACATTTTCATACATGCACTAATTAATACTATTTACACAAAATATTTTCTTGTAGTAATAGATCCTTGCCTTAATTGTATACTTAGCAACTAAGCCAATCGGTTTAATGCTCAATATTATTACAATTTAAACTAACGCAAACAATGAATGCGTTACTATATTTATATTTACATCTAATTCACAAAATATGTATAGTACCTATCGTATTGAATGTTGTCTAGGAACACTTGCAAGTGGTTTTGTGGCATTCATGCTTTGTTAAAATAGCATCGCTCATAAGATTAGTTAGGAAACAAGTCGGTTCTTATTTGTTAACGATACAATCACATTTTTACATTTTCGTTTTTCATACACATTATTATCATAAGTGCTTTATCGACTGCAAGTAAAAAACCGTATCACTATTTTGAATATCAACAATGACTTCAGAAACTCCATTACGTAACAAATTGCTTATTTTTGTTAAATCTTATTCCTAAGAGGCGGATAATCGTCATGAGCGAAAAAAAGTTTATTCCTAAGTTACTTGTGGCTCGTCACCTAACCCAATGCATATTAAAGTAACTGGTTTATAAACCCCAAAGGAACGCAGATATGTTTATTAATGTAAGGCTTACGAGTACAAAGAAGAGATGAGTGGCCAGAGATAAATTAAATCTATTTTAAATAATAAATATATGTATACAAATGTAAAACCATTTTATTCCGGTAATGTTTATATATTTTATTGTGTTAGTAACCTTTAGTTCATTGTCTCTACACCACTATCTCTTCTTTAGTAAAGTATAAAAAAATTACAATGGTATTAATTTTTAACGTTAATTAAACGAATGCAAAATCATAATTGACTGAGTTGATACGACAACATACAAGTGTATATAATATATAACGAAATGATGTGCATGCGCTTCCGCGAGATCCTCTTCGTGTAACATATATTGAAATAGATACCTGTGACAGTTGTATAAACTCAGTACAGATGAATTTTAAATTATACTCTAACGTTTAATTCAGTTTGGTGCATAAATTCAATAGTAAATGATAATTAAACTCGATATTAGTTATCGTTATTACTAAATATTTATCAATCATTGGAAGCCATAAGGATGTTATTTCAACAGCTGCCAAAGGTATCAAGCTTATGTTTTAAGTAAAATGTTAACTCCCATGTATCTTAAATAAGGTAAAAAGAGGCAGTGTTAACGTAGTAATAAATTAATTATTGATGATTGGGCATGTGGAACAATTTATACAATTAGGCACGTTGCCAGAAACTCTTTGGTTCTATGATTACAGCTATAACGTGTCTAAAGAAATATATCTATCTTATGTGCATATTTAGTCGAAGATTTAAAACAATTTTGTTTAGAGCTCTTTTTATTAATAATTAATTTAATAGTAATCAAAAGGTAAAATTTTGAATACTGTTATTTTAGAGATCAGCCAGAATTATATTTTGTGAAGATTTATGAGAGTATCGAGTTTGTGAGTAAATTTCCACGAAGTAGGTTATGAAACAATATAGCTTGTATTTTATAAAAAGGACAAATCATCTGTTAGAATTATGTAGCTTAGAAGTAAACAGGAGATTTATATAATGTGTAGGAAGAGCACATAAGAAATGCGAAATCTAGCAAATTCATAAAAAAGAGATCTCTAATAGTCAGTACCATTACATGAGAAGCAATACCATCTGTCTACATTGGTAGTTGGGAGACAATGGATACTTAAAGTACATTATTATGAAAGCCAGTAATAATTAATTACTTCATAGTAACAATTTATAGAGATTGATTATTATAAAAAGACACGACTAATTAAATTTGTGCACGTATACTCCCGCACGTTTCAAAATATGGAGGGAAGCACACACACAAGCACACATACACACAAGCGCACAAACGAGTTTCATACAACGTTAATAACACTTGAGTTCGTAATGGGGCATAACCTTATCTAAAATGATCCCGTATAAAAATAGCGTGTCAATTTATACTATGCAATATCTACTGTAATCAAAGACATTCAATACTGTAATCCTGCACCATCGGTGTTTCTCTGGGAAAACTTTGGAAAATGAATAACATTAGGTATTTGTATTTTACAAAAAAATTAAGCATTTTGTATACTATCTATACATTTCAGTAGCTGGCTTTTCTGGCATTAAAACTGTTTTTCTTTAAAATCTAATAACTACCTACTTAATATGGTCATCGCCAACATAGTAGGTACTGCCCCTAAATATAAGAATTATTTAAGTTATTGTAATCTCACAGATACTGAAAAGATAACAATAATGGTGCTTTGTGTATCACAGGACGATCGACGACCTCATTGCTTCGAAAATGTCGCTATGAGATATTACTCATTACTTTATTACATCATAATTGCGCTAATATTTACTAGACGTTTCTAATGCTATACTTTTCCGATTCGATACGTAAGAAAATTCATAGTGATCTATTCTATACAAACTCGACACATAAGTAAGTACACTATTAAAAATTTAAGATTTCCCAAAGAAATGATTAACATTATTCAGACAAGAGCTTTCGTAACATCGACAAACAAAACACATAAAACAACAAACATTCATCAAACGACCGGCGCAAGAATGATCCGCTGCATCGTCACCGAATCATGTATTTCAGACTAAGACCTAAATGAACACATGAAATACAATCCGCCACGGCGCAAGCGTCTCGACACCACCGAACGGAACGGCGACATAAAACTACCATTAAATAATTACACATCTTAAACGTAAAATAAACTCAGTAATATACATAATTACATTATATATTCGAAAAAAAATAACAAAAATCGACAGTCATTATGTGTGAGGGCGGTCGGGAGGGCGCTTGCGGCGTCACATGGGCGGGCGCTCCCAGTCCACGGCGGGCGCGTTGCCGCCCCACGCGCCCCAGCGCTCGCGCCGGAAGAAGCGCTTCTTGAAGTGCGCGGCCGGCGGCGAGCCCGCGCGCGCCGCCGCCGCCGCCGCGCCCGCCTCGCCGTGCCCGATGCCCGAGTCCGGCGACGTGTTGCACGCCTCGTCCGAGCGCCGCCGCTTGTCCTCCATGGCCGTGGACGCGAACGATATGATCTGGTCGAAGCGGAAGGCTATCCGGTCCTGCCACTTGCTCTCGTCCACCTCCTCGCCGCCCTCGCCCTCTGTAACGGAGCGGGCGGTGAGTGCGTCGGGCCGCGGGGGCGCGCCGGGCTCGGGCGGGGCGCGGCCGTTACCTGCGGGGCGCGCGCCGTCCGGCAGCTCGTCCACCAGCGGCGTCGACGTGTTGGAGTGCGGGTCCGCCGCCTCCGCGTCCGCGCCCGCTCCAGTCGGGGCCGTGCCGTTGCGCCCGCGCCAGTACTCTGACGCCAGCACGCGAGCTTGTAGGCACGCCGCTAGACCTGTTACACATCGTTACATATAATTAAATACTTGAAAGTAATATTGGATCCCAACACTTTTGTAAATTTTCTTAAACATTTGTAACATCTATAATTTTATGGTTATTTTTATATCACATACATATCAAAGAAAATATTCTATCATGCACCATACCTACCACACCGTACACATTTAAAACTCATTTATACAATAAATTTTAAACACAAACATATTGACAGGCAACTACGGCAATTGATTAGGACTACTACTATACTATACATACCTCGAGTAGTTGGAAATCTGTAGGCAGTATTTAGTTCAATGGATGAATCAAAATAGTAAGGTAACCTACCCTCGAGCGGTTGATGGTTAGCTGCGGGCTCTTGGTAGCGTGCACTCATATTGACAGCGGCATTAATAATGCTCTGATTGGAGATCTCGAGCGTCCGCTCGATCTCGCCGTTGACGAGGTCGCCGATGGTGCGGGCGCCCGGCGCCGCGAGCCGCTCCTGCGACAGGTGTCGGCGCAGCGCCAGCTTGGCCGGCGACACCTGCGGCGAGCAAGCGCGGGTTAGTGGGGGCCGGGGGGCTGCGGCGGCGGAGGGGCGGAGGGGCGGGCGCGCGGCTCACCTGCGTGTAGTCGGGCTGCGGCGCGGCCAGGTGCGCGGGCAGGCGCGGCGCGTGGGCGTAGCGCTCGCGGCGCAGGTCGCGCGAGGCGCGCGGGAAGGCGGCGGCGGGCGCGGCGGCGCGGAAGCCGTGCGCCTGGCCGCCGCGCACGTAGCCGTTGCTGTAGGCGTGGCTCTGCACCGGCCGCGACGACTTGCGCTGCTCCTGATCCTCGTTCAGTACCGACGTTATTATACTCTTGAGTCTGTCCTCAAAATTTATCACCTTCGGCGATTCTTGCACCTTGGCGACTACATTCAGAGGTTTTTGTGGTTTGACGGGCGACTGCCTGTGCGAGAGGTTCGGGGGAGGCGGCTGGCCCGGACGCTGCGGTTGCGTTCGGTGAATGGGAGTTGCCGCCTTCGGGTGTCTATGATGATCATGCCTTTCGGAATCTCGCACATACCCATTCACTATCACGTTCGGCTTAGTTATCTTCCCGGCTTCGATTTGTCGGCCCGTTTCTAATATTTTTTGAGCAAGGATCTCTGGGTTCTGCTCCTCAATTTTCCCGATATCAGGGACATCTGGCCACTCTTGGGATCGAGATCTGTGCTCTCTCGATTTTCTAGGTTTTGAATTCACTGTATGGGGTTTTACGGTAGCGACAGGTACTGTCGGGGGAACCACTTTCTGTTCACTTGCCCTTTCCATTTGAATTATTTCGCTTTGAAGATGGCCTACCTGTGCATGTAATCTCTTCCTGTGCGCTAATGTAGCTGATATTTCTTTCAATATACAATCATGAGCTATGTTTTGGGTGATCTCAGCATCCGGTGGTATATGTCCTAATTGACGGTATTTTTCCGTTATCTCAAACGTCCTTTGCTTAACGAGCATTGCTTGTTCAGCTTCGATATTATTCACCTAAAAATAACAAAATGAGAATGAAGTGACAACCATATTTAAACCAACTATATTTTTATATAATACATTATATACCATAATTTGTACTTCAAAATAAAAAACCATTGACATAATATCGTACATAGAAAATTAAAATGACATTCAATAAAACAATTAGCTAAAAACATCAATTTATATAAATGTAAATAATAAAATTTTAAATTACCAGGTATATGGTAAAATATAATACGTATAGTAGGTATCCGATAAAAATAAAGGACAAATTATATGAAAAAAAAACTGAATATAATAATTAAATGAGGAGTACCGTTTATCAATCGTAGTGACGTACGTACTCTTCAAAAATGAGTTTAAGTCCTCGCGATACCAAGACCGTACTATCTATCTGGTGCGTGACCGAGAGATAGAGAGCTATAAGAGCGAAAGTACCTAGGGACAGAAGCAGGGTGGTATCCGGTCACTATAATCTTTTACTTTACAATACAAACTATTGTTTTCAATGCACGATACTATGACACAAACAAATAAAAAAATCAAATATACCTGGGCTTGCAATTTGCTAGCTTTGCTCTGCAACTCTTTATGTCTGCCTACAATTTCCTTCGCTTTCGCCAACAGATCCACCGTGTTATTTGCGTGTATACCCAGCTCGCTCATTCGCGCTTTTAACAGAGCAACACTGTCGCTGATGAGCACGTTGATCTGTTTATCTAACTGAGACGCACGCGACTTCAGTTTGTGGTTTCTCTCCTGTATTCAATACTAGGATTTAATTTGATATCCCTTACACGCAATTTCGTACACATAAATAGAACTATAATAACAACACGTGAACAAATGAAACAAAGTTAAAACATAGTGAACATGAGATATAGCGTACCTTTTCTTTATCAATTTGGTGTCGTATCTCGTTGGCATAGTCGGGGGTGTTCATGCGCGTGATGAAGGAGAGGTACTGGTCGCGGAACATGTCGAGCAGCAGCTGCAGGCTGTAGGGCGTGTGCGGCGAGCGCGGGATGTCCAGCTCCGAGTGCAGGCGCTCGGCCGGCTGCAGCACGCCCAGCGCCGACAGCCGCTGCTCCACGCAGCCCGGCGGCGGCGCCGTCACCTGCACGCACACACCTCACTCAACGCTCCACCGGACTCGGCACACACACATCTTCTCTCCACACACATTTATTAACGTTTTGCAATAAACGACTTAGAGAACGATATGTGTCCGCAAAATCCCAAAGAATAATATAAAAAAGGAAACTAAATTTTGATTTTGAATAAAACAACTCGCGTGCCGAATATACTATAAGAAAAACAGACATGTAATTCGAGATAAAAACAGGTCTGCTTTTAGTGAAATGATAAAAAAGTGTATCGGCGTTGTTCACATACGGTACCGTTATCGTAAATGTACTCACGGAACCGTTGTGCAGCGTGGAGGCGAGCGTGGTGGAGTGCAGCAGGTCGAGGCCGGCGATGGCGGCGGGCGCGGCGCGCCGGCGCTTGGCCCGAGCCGCCCGTCGCCGCGCGCCGCCCGCGCTCGCACTGCGCTTGCTGGCCGGTCGCCGGCTGCGGTCTGCAAGCAACAAACACAGTTTAATAAATAGTCTGTTTGGGGCCAATAACTTGTGTAAGGCTAGTGTTGGACACTGGACTGTCCAGGTGTACTTACTGGAGTCGGAGGAGGAGGCCCAGGGCGCGCCCCACTCGCGCGGCGCGGGCTCGGGGCCGGGCGGGGCGTCGTCCGTGCCGCTGGACTCCTCGTCGCTCTCGTCGCTGGAGCGCCGCACCACGCGACGCTTGGCCACCGCTGCGCGCGCTCGAGTCCGCCCGTTCTCGCCTCTGAATGTGTTCAAGTTTGTTATTATTGTTACCCTCACCGTGTTATATACCTACTATATACGTATTATATAGTTTTAGGTATAACTTCCACATAAAGCTTCAAAGAATTAAATAATTTGCAACTGGTGTGGTGTTTGTCAATTCTAATGGTTCAGATAATCCAAAATTACAATAATTTATAACATTACTGTTTTGTACCAGTATTACGATGAACTAAATAGAGCATGCAGATCAAGTGTTTACCTGACGGCTCTAGGCCGTGCAACCTTCCTGCGTCGCTCGGGCAGCGAGGCGGTGCTGTGGTTGCTGTTACCATTCAGCAAGTCCGGCGTCGGCTGCCGCGTCGGAGGCGCGCTCAGGTGGCGCTTACCACTCCCTTCACCCTCTTCACATCCATTATGCGAGCCCTACCAATGATAAAATCAATAAAATAATCGTCTAAATAGTGCACTCGTCTTTACATACATGAATAAAATCTAATTTGCTGAAATGCAGATAACCATTGACCTATTCAACTCTGTTATCCAATAAGCTGTCCCCTGTTAAACGTTGGCAGTTTATGTATGCAACATGTTTATTTAGATATCATTATTAAGTTATAATGTACCAAATATTATTATGTATTTCAGTACTACTAATAAATAACATCTACTATCGAATAAAAATATCACATTCTAATATTTATAAAAATAACATTTATTTAAATCAGGTTATGCATGCATTTATAAATAAATCCTTTAGATATACTAAAGACGTTAAAATATGTAAAATAATATTTGAAGTTGCAAACTACAAGCAATAACAAAGCATTGTAGCACATTGAGTGGTTCGCGTAGAAATATATGAGAATAATAGGGCTTACGTTTTAAAAAACGACGATTTCAGTAATGATACCTGAAAAGTCTGAATAGAATCAGAATAAAAATTTGTACCATGTCGGTGTTTAAAACTATTTTAACGTATAAAGCCATGAACAATCGTTCCATATCCAGGTGGTTAGCAGATAATTAAAATCTGGTCTGTAATAGATATGTGGAGAGTCCTAAATAAACATATTTAATGTTTACTTTTATCTAATATATTTTTAACGAACAAACCTTCTTACTGTTTTACTTATTTTATCAGCAATAGCGTACAATATAAACATGATAATTGGTTGTATAAATAAATAACACTAAGTTGTCATCATTTGGCAGTGTTAAATATAATATGAACATTATATTTTACGTTTAGCTAAGATTTTTGTACTAAAATCTTGTTCTTTTTCGATACTTAGGAAACCAATTATTTTCACAGTCAAATCATCATGTATTAAAAACATAAAATTGATCTTAAATATATCTTATAAAAAGTAGTAGTGATTGGAACAGACCCTTTTGCTGACCTTGAGTTTCGGATTTTTCAGTCTTTGAAAATATCTCTCCAATTTGGTCCTATCTATAATGTGTAAATAGTAAGAGACTGGCTTCCCCGTCCACGAGACTGATCCTTTTAACGGAGACATCTCGCTGACGTGCATGATGGTCCCGATGTCGCTCAGGTTTCTATCCGTTATCCTGAAGTTCAATGGGCAAAAACTCTTTGATGACACAATCTTAGCACCATCTTTCAAATCAGCAAATCTTTCTTTTAGCTGATGATCTACGTGCGGGCCAAATGCAAAGTTATTTACAAAAACTATCGTCGCTGCATTTATCTTTTCTCTGTGCTCATCCAGTAAAAAGTCGCCCTTTATTAATTTATACTCTCCGTATTTTTTTCCATACCATCTCATCCACGTTCTAAAGTTAACGTCCATACACTGAAAGCCAAATTTTTATTAATGAAGGATGCATTGATCGAAGATAAATTCAAAATGCGCATAAGTTAAGTTGAGGTATTTTTACCTCAGCATATTTGCTAGGAACTTCCGCCTTTTCGACTCCGAGGCAGACGCGGCACGGTGTGGCGGCCGCCATTTGTAAAACCACCTGCCCAACGCCTGATCCCAAGTCCACGAACACATCTTCGGCGGTTATATCTATTTGATCTATCATCTGACACACCAACTCGTAAGATGTTTCACCGTATACCTGTTGAAATGTACACATTATTATTAATCGGACGTACATGTCTTACTATCCCTTATCTAAAAATAAGTATGTAATACAAGACATTAACGATACTAACATTTATCATGATTTAAGCATTAATTACATTATATGTATAGGTACATGCATTCATTTATTTGCTGATATTTATTTAAGTATTTCTAAAAAAGGACCTTATCAATTCAACTCTTATATTTGTAATATTATTGTAACTGCAGTATTCATATAATTACAATAATCTATTTAGGCAAATACATTCAATGTTATGTGTCTGAATGTATGTCACACATTCTTCACACACACTCTTCGAAACTTCGCACACATTCTTCGAAAGCATAAGGTTGTGATTCTTTGGTAACGTGCAATCACTGCAGTGCAGGTTCATCAAAATTGGTAGAGACGTTTACAAGATATGAGACAGGTGTACTTAAACTTTTTTCTAATTCGCGAAATGTGTTTAATAAATCTAGTATGGAAAAAGGTGTTACATACACCTTTTCCCACACTACATAATTCGTTTGACAAGGGCCTATCGCATAAGCAATAAATAAAATTGTTTACTAACAATGATTAAGTTGCCTTGTATGGTTACAATTAGGTACAATAATATAACAAAGCGATCAATCTTTAGCACGAGACCGTAACTGGGCGCTATGAGCAATAAGGATTACACAATACATAACCGTTAGCACTAACCTCGGGTGAAAAGGGTTCATATTGGTTGAGTTTATCCGGGTCAGACACTGCTTGGTTGTATGTTTGCTGTAAAATGTGCTTTAGCAAACCTCTCGACGGATACTTGTTTAACCGTTGAGCGGGTAAAGAAGTGCCTTTTTCCTGAAAATAATGGAAACAACACATTACTTACGAAGCAATGATAAGCAATTCAAACATTATATCGAGCTATCTAAAATAATGATTCCTCCTGACAACATACACAGTTCATTCAACTTTTCACTATGTATTGTTTTTTATTGCATAACATAATAATAAACAAAAATAAGGAAAGCTCCATCAGTTAAAAAAATGTTGATAACAATTTAAGTGATCAGATCTTCAAAAAACCTTGCTACATAAAAACCGTATCATATTCAGTCATTACGAGTCGGTCGTACTTAAATATATTGTTAACTCGATCGTAGTAAATAAGGACAATACTAAAGTATCCTGATTAATCCTGAAGTATCTACTCGCATGCATTATAATGATTGTAATTTAAACACCTTAATTAAGACATTCTGAAAATAATTAAATAACAGGATTAAACAACAACGGTTATCTTCTATTGACAACAAAAGATTACGAATACGGAAAATCCATACATGTATACAATCACAAGATTGTTATTATCGATAAGAACAGTTAAAATTCAAAGCAGCCATTTCAGTATGAGAGGTTTCAAAGTAAAGCAATTAGACTTGCTTCCACGTATCTTAATTAGGCCCATATAATCTGAATGATATGATACAGACAGACGAAGATTCAATAAAAAAAATCCAAGACCAATCTCAAGTGAATAAAAACCATACAGTATGATATACAGTAATATACATGTATCAGAAATAAAAAGATAATTTTAATGGTTATATAAATTAAAGTTGCTCAAGCCTTGACATTGCAAGCAGGGCAAAATTATCGATCGTTACAACCAAATGCGTCATTTAAGAGCAATGTCGATGGCCTTGAGTCCGATTTACGGTTCAAGGTTTCATAAATGTAGCAACATAAGAGTACCTGCCAGTACGAACTTAAAGCATGAGGTCAATAACTTCTTGTATTTAAAATAAATTATGTGGCATTGACTGCACACAAACGGTGTGGGGCAAAAAATCAATAGCTTACCAGGTTGTGAGTAATATCTAATTTTATCACGGCAGTGAATAACGAACCTAAAAAATCGTTTTTGTAGCTTAATATTTGAAAACATAAAGTTATGTTTGCGCCTTGCGGTTTGTTTACGCTGCATTTTCCATTTTAGTCGTAGCTACTTTACATGTTTATACGATGAATAAGGAGATGCTGAGCATGACCTTGTTGTCGAATCTTTTATTATGTATAATATTTGTTTACGTTCGGTTGCATTCATTCATAAAAGATAAAATCGATGTATTAAATTAGCCTTGCATTAATAAAATTACATAAATGAAATAAGAGCCATGAAATATACATATTATTATATCGTGGTGTATTGCGGCAAATACTCTCCGAAGTAATTATTCAGAGCACCTACCTAGTTGCTTAAATGGGCAGAGGGGTCATATTGCGTAGGGATGTTTGTTTAGTTGCAATGTTATCTCGTTACAATGTACATGATACAGAATGCTATAGATTTAACGCAGTACTCAAGTATACTACTTGATCAGATTATATAGTTTGTGAAGATGATATAAATAATGAGGGAAAGTAATGCGTGCGTTCCTATACAATTTGCTCCCGTTAAATTGAAGAAGGTAATGGGGTCAGGGGAGGCAGGCGTGTTCGGGAAATCAATACCAGCTCTAAATGTAAACAATGTTTTTCACGTCGGTTTATGGAAAGTTGATGTTACATCAGACTGATATTACAGTGGTATGATATGATATAGGATACATATTAGTGTGTATACGCGCCAAATACCTAATAAAGATACACTTGTCAATCCTATTTTTATAAGTAACTTAGAAACTTACAGCTACGACATTTTTTAATAACTAAAACTTACTATACTATAAGTGAATTCCCCAATGAAAAAGATTTTATTGAATAGAGAATTTAATTAGGATTTAATATTAGTATTGAAAGGGTTATTTTTTTCTGTTCTAGATTTACTTTGTATTAAGCTTTAAGGATTTAATAAATTCTAGTAACTATAATTAAGATTTGCATGCCCTCGTGGCAAAATATGGCTGAACCAAAGAAATTTCTCTGTACCACCATGTATTTTGTACCTATATTTGCGAATAAAACTATCTTTAACTTGACTATTTGTCATAACAACGCCCTTAAAATCATTAGTTCAGAGAGATATTAGAATAAAGTTACATCCAGACATCCAATGTGATGCAATCAGTTCTCACAAGCCCGTCCGATGCCCAAACAGTCCATATGGCGCTAAAGCATTGCGTCATTCTCCATCTACTTACTCGGTGAAAATTAGAAAGCGGCCCCACGTTAATTCAGCTTTGTACATATGCAGTTACATACCGTATACTCATAATTTTACAATATTATGCTGAGTCAGGCAATTGCGGGGTTCATTCACACACAATACCATCTGTATTGCATGAAGAATTACAATAATTCAAAATTGACCAATTAATCTTTCAATAAAGGAAATTGTTTTAATTGTTTTTGATATATTAATAAGTTTTTTTAAATATATATCCTTGAATAATTTTAGTTAAACCAGTCCCATAATGTTCTCTCAGAAATTAGCACCTTTAAAAATACCATTAAATGTTTTAATACGTAAAACTTTCTTAAAGCTGATTCTAATGGTACTCATAGCCAGAATATAGACGCTGGCGCAGCCGAAAAAAAAAGGTCATTAACACTACGCGAGACATTCGCGTTCGCTCAATATTGCGGTCAACGCCCCCGCAAGTGGCCCGCACAGAGCCACTCACTATAACATAACAATGTGATTTGCAGTCCATTCTTAACCGAATTTATGTAAAGTGACCAATGAAGTTGTGGAACCTGTACCACTCGTTTTTATTTTTTATTTCCGAGATCGGTAAGGCACATTATTGTAACAAGACGATTAAGAAATAATGATCATAATCAAGTCTTAAAATTTTAAGTTTATATTAAATTTAATCACATACGGGTGTCTTCCACTATTAATCATACAACTATCCACAACTCCATCATGTATCATAATAAATGATGAAGTTAAATATAAACGTATCCAAGGTCACTATACTGAACTTAAAGGTGTCTACTCTCTATGCACACAACTAGAGTTCGTTCATATTTAACCCGGCGGTACCCGCTAGGTATTTCCGAACACGAATACTCGCTACCGGGTTATAAATACCACAGACTTTGAATACCGATATTTTCGAAAATAATTTTGAAATTCCATGTTTGACAGTGTATATGTATTATTGGTACTATTATCTACTAATAAAAGTACAGAAGCAAGTTTAAATGTTTATTTATTTTTATTGAGAGTGTATCCTAAAATATTAACAAAAAAGATGTATTTTTCTTAGTAATTGTACAAAAATTAAAAAAAAATACTTTTTTCTTAAAAATTTGGCAAAATTGAGATCAATATTAAAAAATTTACTAGATACACACGTAAATTACTGAAAAATAATGATACATTTATGCCGAGCGAACATTGAGAAGATCAACACTACAAGGTACTACCGGGTATTTTTTACCCATACTCACTTTACAAGTCCGTCACTAACAAGTGCCGCGCGCGAACTGACTGCCACGCTGGGTATGGACGTGTCAACTATCGGCTCGAAGCTACTGAGAATCTTTTCTTGTTTGAATGCGTAGAAAAAAATATATAACAAATTTTTAGTACTCTGTGGTATTTTTAACCCATTAGCGAGTACCGCCGGGTTAAAATGACCTACACAATATGTCAAGAGTCACGATACTGAATACGTGTTTGCAGTATAAATATATCTGTTGTATAGTGCCGTAATAACTGGCATGCAAAATCTATCTAAATCATTTGAAAAATCTCATATATCATACACATTATATTGGTAATAGGCGTACTAAGATTCACTTCAAATTATAAAATAAAAAATGTAAACATTTTTGATAATTAACAAATAATAAACGTACAACTTTTCCGTGCGCGCGTTTTATATTTATGGTAGAATGGCAATTGTAAGGTTAAACTTCTCTATACATAAACCTACGTGCTAGTCCTCTAACCAAGTAACACAAATGACATCACCGCTATTTCACAAAGGATAAAATTATTATTACAGCACGAAGGTTCTTGAGTTGGTAAGAATAGTAAGCCTTTATATTTGTATTGTGATAATTGTGTAGTATCTATTTATTGGAAAATACAAATGAATATTATGCACGTGAACTTAAAATCAATATTACTTTTTACTATAGCAGATTATTCTAAAGAAATTAAAGTCATTCATAAAGAGGAAACTGCATTACAGTACGCATTGCATAACAAAAACGAACGAGTAGGAGCGGAGCGCCGACTCACGGGGAAAGTCTTTTGATCGCTAGCTCATTTTGATTATTGACTAAACACCTAAAAATTCCTTTTCATTTATGTTATTATTTAATTAAAGCGGCTTTTGGCGTGTATTACGCTCTACAATTGCGGAAGACAGTGGCATGGTAACAATAAAGGGGTCAGAACTTCTTCTAGTTCAATAAGGTAACCTTATACTAGGTATAATGTGTAATAAAAAATAATATTTATTACACAAAGTAAAATTATTACATGAAGGTATAAATAATAATATTTAGCTTGAAATAATTACAACAAATTATAATCATAATCAGTAAATAAATGCTAAATACCTTCCTACTAAATCATAAAATAATATATTATAAAAAAAAAAACAATGTCTGTTTATTTTGAAAGATAATCTAAGCAGGCGCTTCTCCGTGTCATAGAGAAAATGGTATGCAACGTGTATAAATAGAGTTAGCCTCGCGCGGCGTCTGCGGACATCGATCGTTGCGTCCTCGCCGCCATCTTGGCCCTCGTGTCTCCCTCCTGCAGCCCGCGCCCCACTCGCCTGTATTGCCCCTCACTGCCCCACATTCACCGCACCGTTTCGCACATGCTACACTACGCGGTATGTCCGCTGTTTCTAGCTAGCTGACTCAACATTTGGGCTGAGAATTTGCAGCTCTATAAAAATAAACATCTTCAAGGAGATAATTGATTTCCGTGTTTACTTTTTAATTTACAGAAGTTTATTTGTTACATTAGTCTGTTTCAAATATTACACAACGTTATTGTAAGATAATAAAAGTTTTTATAACATTAAAACTACGCGCGGTTATAAATTGTATACATAAATGTAGGTAATGTGTTACATAACATGTACATACATAAGTTAAAATCATTGGGAAAATGGTAACAAATTAAAATTTACGGGTAAATCAACAATCAAAAGAAAAGGGTTATTTATATTATATTAAACATTATATGATTTTATCTAAACATTACATCATTTACAAGAAAAGATTTTGCCGGTAAGCAATTGAGAATTATTTTAAGAATTTTCTTCATTCTTACAATTCTTGTTCACTATGAAACTTCGTTACAAAATAGTGGATATTATTATATTAAACGAAAACAAACTGTAAGGACCGGAGTTGTCACGTGAAATCTTTATTTGGCATTGTTTAAATTGAAATGATAGATAAGCTGTTTAGTTTTTTTATTTGTATGATGTCAGGAGCTTGGACTTGACGCCTGCACGGGATAATTATAAATTAATATTTGATGATAATAGGTTTTATATGTGAGTTGTCTCTTTAGGACGGACTCAAGAAAAATAATAAAGAAGTCTTCGAATGTAGGTAATGTACAAATATACAATGTTGACATGCCAACTCTGACATTCATTAGGGAGTCTGTTAAGTCTACTAACAAAAGTTTGTTGATCTTTGACATTCTCTGTGATCTAGCTCCTATAAGTAATATAACAAGGTCAAGACTTGAGACTTAATGCACAGTTAATATAAACATAAATCAATGAATTATTAATATACATTTAGGTAATATAAATATTCTTCCTAAAAAATATATGTCATTTATCTTATAATAAATGATGAAAGGAGACAGATACGCTTTCATACAATTTTGGGCCAGAATGTAAAAAGATGAAATTGGTGTGAATTAATAGCTACTACATTAACAAACAATCACTGAAAATATGGCAGATTTTGGCAATCTGAGAGCTGAGATAAAAGAGATTAAGTTTAAGTAAAAAACTATACTTAACTGCCTTAGAGTATAGGTATGAAACTAAAGAGTGAATTTATCATGGTTTGTTTAGTCCGCTTAGCAGTCAAGGTTTATGATGGTTTTGTTTTTTTTTTATTATTATTTAGACAGGATTTTTAATATTTCTGTAGAGTGGGAAGGAGATGATGTACAAAAATGAAAATAGCATTTTATTAGTATTTTTATTCATCTTCTATTATTACAAGAACGTCATCTAAGAATTGTGCAGGTGGTACTATGTTATCTAGTAGAGGTACTTAGCCTAACTAAGGTACCATATTATTGACATCACATGGGCGCAGCAGCCCACAGTCCGTTTGCCTACGATGCAGTTATAATAATATTTTAATATTGCTTCCCTACGACCGACGTATATACGAAAATATCCATGGTTTTGACATTGTTAGGATAATATTAGTGTTTTAGATAGATTTATTAAAACGGCGCGTTCCATCTTTATAAAAAAATCACCACAAAACTAGTTCATACTAGTGCTTACGATTCATACCCAGATAGGCTCACTCTTTAGTTTCTTGTATAATATATACTCTAAGGTAGATAATTCGACACTCGTTTAGTGTCAAATGTCGATCGATGTCAATGTCATGCATGTCCAGTCAGAGTTAGCACAGATTAAAGAATACAATAATCGATTAGTAAATGTGAATCGATTTATCTTAATTATGTAAAACTTAATCTCTTAATACTCTAATTCTAATGGATTTAATTATTTTAATTAATTGTATCATCTAGTGAAAGCATTTTCGTAAATAGTATGAACTCTGTTGATGATGACATTAAAATGTCATCATCAACAGAGTATTTACTTAGACTATTTACTTCGTAACCCAAACTTAATTATTGGATATTTCATTTTCCAGATTGTAAATTGAGTTGATTTTTCACACTTTGAAATAGAAAAATATAACCTTTTTTTTCAGCCATGTCTTAACTTATTACAATTTGGCCCAGAAATCCCCGTCTCCTTTATCGAAGTGCAAATGCTTGAAATATTCGTACCATCAAACATAATAATATTATAACGTGGAGTTTATACGAAACCTTTGTTTATTATTGAATATAATTAACTCTACTGTATGATAATAACGACGTAAAACAAATGCGGTAGACGAAGCCCATTAGGCTATAAATAACATAAGGTGACATTGACGATGTTTCCGCGATAGAAATTTATGGCAACTATACAATTTAAAGAAAATAATGTAACTGTACTGTCATCTTATAAATAAAATTTTCCTTTGCAAATTAAATAGTAACATAATACATTATCTGGTATCAGTTACGTAAGTAAACAAATATAAATCGTATGACGGCGCAAGGACGCAAGCAGCATCTTTCGTTTGGTTTTCAAAAGGGTAATAAACTATTTATTGTTAACCGTTAACAATATTACCTGCAAACAACACAATACTGTTTAAACTTGAAAAAAATAGTTGTGTTTTGAAACTCATTCAAGTTTAAAGAGAAACCATTAAGAATTCGTCGCCTTAAACGAGGGGTATTTTTATTACTTACTTTCAAACCGTTTCTAAGGAAAAGGCTACGATTATACATAATATTTTACGTAACTTTAGTAAGTTGCTCGTTTCTTATTGTTCTGACATTTTATGAGAAAATATTGTAAGAAAGTTAATTTTACAATACAAAACAAAAAGCAGCCTCTTACGCTTGAATTGCATAACAAATCAAGACCTACAAAATACATAAAAATTTACTCCGAGTTTAAGTTCAATGTCAAGGGAGCTATTTATTCGACACAGATTGTTTATTTTTATCTCTGTATGTAACTTGTTCTACCTGAATGATATTGATTATTCGTAATGATGTAACTCTCCAGTATTTTATTGTGAAACTTTCAAAAAAGACGCTCTTGAGAATTGTTTAATATTCTTTTATGATCTGACATGCATAAATTTAGTCAAAGCGATATATTTCTAAATAATAAAAAATAATAATTTTGACAGGTAGAACGATTTCAGCATAACTGTTTAATACTGACGGTTCCCTAATTTTTTAGCTCTGTAAATACATGTATCGGTGTATTACGTAGTGACTAATGCATACATGATAGGGACGAGTTTATATCGCTGTTCAGTATTGTAATTATGCACATGATAGCAATGTTCAGTCACTACATCGTTTGTGCCAGTTATGTCCGTTGCTATAACGTATGCTTGTTTGTTGCAATTCGCTGTCGTGATACTATGTACCACAGTAAACGATATGAACTGAAATTAGGGGCGTTTATTGGTCTCAGTTAATGCCGTTACAATGTTTCCATTAGAATAGGATGCATTTTTTTACTTTTCAAACATAAAACAAAAATACACACTTTCAAACAAAAGCATAAATTGAATCCTGACTAATAGAAGTTTCAAGTAGGGTTTTGGTTAGGTTTTGGTTTGCCACAGAGTGTCAAGAAGAAGACAACATTCTGAATGATGCACCTTGTTTACAATCACCAAACTGTTTGCTAAACGTAGTCTAGTGATGATTGAGGCAATGTTATAAGTGTCATTGCCCCTTACGGGCGTTCATTCAATAGTACAGCGTAGGTCCGTAGCGGTCTAAAAGGCGGCAGTCAAGATCACGCCGAAATTATGTATCAGTTATTTTTTCTGACTTTGTGTAGACTGAAAAGCCTTGTATTTAACGTCCACCGTCTTTACATTTAAATACATCTTTAAATATCTATAATAATGTAGGTCACTTTGTTATCATTAGCGCCCATTTGATTAAGGAAATAATGGTAGGTATTACAATCGAATTATACTCAAGAGAGAATCAACCAATATACTTCAGCATTAACCACAAAAAAATAATTACATATATTGAAACAGATCATATCGCCCGATTCGGCGAGGTTTATTCGTGCAGATTAAGCTATAACTCATTTCAAGGGTATGATTAGATTGAAAACGTTTCGGTATAATACACAATGTATGTTTCTGTGATTTGGTATTTTAAACAAGCTTATATCTCACCAGAGCGACGACGGAGTCGATGGCGCGGTTGAAACGGTCGCACAGGGCTCTCATGCTCTCGTACGAGTGGGTGTCGTAATCGCACAAGATGTTGTTCTCCAATGCCGCCTTCATCTCCGGCAGGTCGTCGCACACCCACCTAAAACAAAGTCTCGGGTTCAGCAAAGTGTGACTATTAGTACTTAAATAGGTTGGAAATGTTCGTTGAGAATGAGCTGGTCTGAGCTGAAACCTAGAATATGGAATCTAGATATTTTGACCGTTGAATATAATAGATATTGTGTTATTGCTACATTCTGAGTTTAAATTAAAGTATGTACGTTTAAAATAGAGGTATTAAGACTCGAGTGTTATTCATTAAAATAATACCTCCCTCCTACATTTCAGCTAGCATTCAATTCAGTTGTGATTAGCATAAGTAGGTAGCTTGAGACACCAAAGTTGACGTCATAAATAAATACTTCCATCAATACAATACAAAAGTAAATATTCAAGCATTTAATGCTGGATAAAACTAGGTCAAGTATAGATAGGTAAACCAAAGAATTTGGCATTCAAACAAGGACACAATTTGCAATCATACTTAGTGGCTTAGTGCCATGTAGGGTAATAAAAATGCCTAACCAAGAACAATTTTGCTTTCAATAATAAATGTGTTCTAAAAAGATGTATCAAAAGCTATTGAGACAGAATCAATTAGATTGTTTATACACAGAATGTAGGTGACACTTGTTTCATAATCGCATTTTATCAGCAATTAACCCAATATATAACAACTTATCAGTTATTAAAAAAAAACACGCTATAAACAAAACACGTTCTGTCGGACTACTTCATATTTTTTGCGTCTAATCTGTTTCAGCGAGGTGTAATGAACGCCTATGACCTTATTAAAATAAGGTCACGCAGGGATAAAACCAGTCTTATCAAGAAACTCGTGTTTTAGTGAAATTATAATGAAATACTATCAGTGACTATCACACATTGCCACTTTCATTTAATAATATTCGTGACTTAGGTACATATAACTCGAACGCAAATTAAATAGTGCTTGCATTAATATGCAGAATAAATAAAGTACGTAAACATAAAATTTGCATTTAGATGTTATAAGGCCCGGGAATTATTAAGAACTTTAGTAAGGGCGCGCCCTTTGCTTCAAAAATAATAGGGATCGATTTCAAGGTTACGAACGGGTGAATGAGCGCGTCCGGACAAAAAGAGGTCATAGTGAAGGTTCTCGCGCTCCCGCCGACTTGAGCCTGGATCGACCTGCGAGACTCGTTCTCGTTTCAATCCAAATTTAAGATAAGCCAAGTAGGCTAATTTTGCAAATAACTGCGTCAACTTAACGAACTTATAACATTTGAATTGTTGGAAGCCATTTTTGTAATCTATATGATACAAATTACATTATTAAATAGCTTATTTTAAAAGCGTCGTTTAAATCGACCGACTTTGTATATTATACTCATAATTACACAGTTGGCATTTGTATTAATCGCCTAGAAAAAGGGGCGTATTACTTTTAACATTTCTAACTTCGTACTTTAACTCTGATATTTAACTTTATTTATTTTTCTACGGTTATACACAATTTACATCTAAGACATCGAAGATCGCACAATAGTCGTAGTGCCGCCAATTTTTACGCCATCGTAGTTGTCAATACGAACAGAATTTATATTAAAAAATGCAACCGCTTACTTCCGCGTTACATTAATGGCCTTCGATGTTAGTACTTCCTCATGAGGTAAGTAAAATCCGTAATCGACTGAATCATTATTGTATGGTCGACATTCTATTCACACGTCGCCGTCGTTAGTGGGTCGTGTCGCGTCCGTCAGGACAGGTGTTGATACCTATCTGCGATCTCAAAACAACACGTGCATCCTACAGGCTTTCACGTAATACTTTCTTTCGCCGTTTTATTATAGCTCATTTATGATTTTGTTTTTGCACTTTTTTAATGGCTACAGAGCATAGGATATCTACACGTGTTATTTACGATGCTACCTTGCTTGGTTAGTTATGTAGCAGAATAATGTGTATTTATTATATAATGAAATAATAATTAATTAAAATTCGTGGTTTTGTTTTCAAATTGTCAGAAAGTACCACTTTTTTTTAATAATGTCTACCTAATATACCTAATTATAATTTTAATAAAATGTCCAGATGTTCTTTACTAAATCTTACTAGTCGAAATCAATCAAGGAAAATAATCATTAGGAATACACATTTTGTTGAAGTTCTACCTTATCGTTTCTACTATCTCCAAGGCCCCATCGTGTTTGTCCTGAAACAAATAAAAAATATTAAATATCCATGATATTTAAAAAAATTATCATAGAGCTAGTACTTGTAGAGCAGTTTTAGCTAATATTATATGTATTTTAAATGATTTCAACTAAATCTGTTATCAAACATAAAACTACATATTAGAAAATGATTCTTTTTGTAGTTTACTTATGATCAGTTTAGAACTAAGTAAGGAGGAGGTATATTATGAATATTGATTTATAATAATAAATGAATGTATGCTAATGCTACATTAGAGGAGTATTACTAAATTATTTTATATAGAGCACATCCTTTTATTTATCATGTCATTGCATCTACTGTACACATACATGTGTGAACAATATACATTTATAAAAAGAACATAATTTTTGACTCTGATGTTACATAATCTTTGTATGTATAATGCCTGTGTGTGAATATAATATCAAGTATTTGATAACAAATCTTATCAATAACTAACTGAAGTCAAAACATGTACTTTTTTATCTATAAATTATGGAAGAAAAATATAAAAGAAGTAAATAGATTGTAATTGCATATTCATAAATTTTGATGCTTTGTTGCTATTAAATTATATTTTGGGAATAAAATAATTTTATTGAATATTGAACTATTGTAAAATAAAATGTTCATAGACATTAATAGGTTACAGGTATGCTATTAATACCATACTTCATGACTATATTATTTAAAACTGCTTAGTTAATTACAGCAATTTATAAACAAACATAATTAACAAAGTAATAAAATGTTTCACATAGCATGGTCAAATACATTAGAAGGAGGTGTGGTATTTCATAGCTATGATACTTATTTAGTAATAAGTTGCATTTCATTAAAATGGGGCTTCAAATTAAGCAGTTCAATCAACATTTCAATTCTTTGTTAACAAGTTCTGAAACTAACGTTGCTATAATCGTGATAAATGTAAATAAATGACGAATGAAAACTACGCAACAGTGTGTACATATCTAAAAAAAGCCGACACCTTGACAAAACACGAGGTCAATACACTCTACTGCAATACCCATGTGACGTGAAGAAGAGCTTACCTATGTCTAGATGATTGATAAATACCACGATAATGACCCAATCAATATACATACATTGGTAAACCTTCATTGATATCATTGTATAATTTAAACGGTCACTCCATAATTTTAACTAAACACGATCAAGTATGTACCTAGTTTGGATAGTCACTTGTTGTACAATAGAGCCTCCCTAAACAATTTAGTTACATCACCATTGCTTATATGCAAGGCTGTAGTTATAAAGAAAATAGAATGCTGCAGCTTACACTAGCGTCGCAGTAACTAACTACATGACAATAAAATATACGATTTCCTTACCGAGCCATGACCTGAAGTGAGGGGCCATGTATAAACAACAGGTTCCGCGCCCGCAGGAGAATGCAGGCGTAAATCCAAAGCCATGATAAGAAAACCACTGCATTAAAGCACACACTTTTCACTTAAACACTAAAATAATCACTAAAAATTCTAGATAATAACATAATTTCACTGCACTTTCACACACACACACTCTGAACAACCGGGCGCCATGTTGAAATTATTTCTAAATTCCAATCATGGCGGACAAACAGTGTTGCTACCCGAAAAAAATATGGTGGGCGGTATTAACATTACAAAAAAAGAAAAAGATGATTCTAATTCATAATCATAAAAATATTTTGTTTAAACTTTTTCAAATTATTTACTTTCTTGATGAAAACCAAATTTATATAGTGAAAATAAAGTTATTTCAACTTTATTTTCTATTGAAACAGTTTTTGAACTTACTGATTCTATATTTGCTTTTTTTAAATAATAGTTTTTTTTTGCTGATTGCCTTGATTACGGAAGCATACAGCGATGTCCTCAATAATAGGTAGATTCAAGTCGCTGTCTCCGAAAATGTAGGGATCAATAAAATATCACTACATAGCTAGTATAAAACAAAGTCGTTTTCCGCTGTCTGTCCCTATGTATGCTTAAATCTTTAAAACTACGCAACGGATTTTGATGCGGTTTTTTTTAATAGATAGAGTGATTCAAGAGGAAGGTTTATATGTATAATACATGCATAATATAGTAGAGAAACACCGATAATCTTAGAGAATTTGACGTCAGGTCGTAAATCAACACATTTTTTGCGCTTTCATTGCAAACGCTGGCTGAACCCTACGAGATAGATCAAAATAATGTACTACAGTATTGTGCACCTTAAAAAGATCTACAAAAAAGTCCGCGATGGTACATGTCTATCTCCTGAGGGTAACCTACAATAACCATTTTTTATCCTTAATTTATTACTTATTCACGAAAAGACGATTTTAAGCAATACAGCATTAACCCTTATTCAATTAAGTACCTTCAAAAAATTTTGCATGTAATATAGATTAATATTGCCTTTTACAGCA
Organism: Autographa gamma; assembly: GCA_905146925.1. NCBI lineage: Eukaryota > Metazoa > Arthropoda > Insecta > Lepidoptera > Noctuidae > Autographa > Autographa gamma. The sequence goes on from LR989850.1 coordinate 5,782,956, forward strand.
TGTAATTTAAATGAATATTTTCGAAGATATTACAGATTTAAAATGCAGGGACATAGCGGTTGCGGCGGTACCGGCCAGGGGGCCGCGCGGGGGCCGGGGGGCGCGTGCCTATACCAAAAAATGCTTCTAAGGCTGTGCTCGCCCTACAGGGGCCCGAGTCTGCTATTGACAATTTTTTGAATCGTCTGAGTGGGTGGCGTTAGTAGGTCCATTTTAGGATAATTACGTAGGTAAAACGTAATTTTAACGTCAAAATTGGCCATTGGGACGGCCAATTTTGACTTTCTGACATTTAGTAGAATGCTAATTATCCTAAAATGGACCTACTAACGCCACCCACTCAGACGATTCAAACAATTGTCAATAGCAGACTCAGGCCCCAGAACTTTATGATTGTGTTATATTTGGTATCAGCGTTGCACCCGAGCGGGCCGCTAGTACGATATAAATAGTTAATTTTAAAATCACTAGATTATTTTAATATTAGGTTAGAACATAACATTTTCTAAGATGCTGAGACCATTGAAACTTATCAATATTGTTTGTTCCATTTTACGTCACGAAGGTTCACTTTTCGCAAAGACTCATCATAAATAGGACTGTATTTTTATCTCGGACTGCCTCGTTGGCCTAGTGGCGCTAAGCGCGACTGCTACGCTAGAGGTCTTGGGTTCGATTCCCGAGTCGACCAAGGTGTTATTGGGTTTTTCTATGAAATTCTCAGTAGCAGGTCGGAGTTTGGATTTGTGCCCGGTTAGTTGCAATAGGCTCGCCAGTCGCCCCCTATTACATGGGACCAAAACATATCGGCGAACTGTGGGTGTACATTGGTACACCTCTGCCTACCCCTTCGGGGATACAGGCGTGATGATATATAGGTATGTATGTATTTTTAGCTCCATTAAGTCTACGATCACATTTTGTGACTTAGATGGATGGAACAGAATTAGACAAGGTAACTCTTTGGATGGGTGTTCTTACCCGTCCATTCCCTGCCCTACTTTATTATCTTTGGTACAAAAAACTACAAATGACAAACAGCTGTCATTTATGTGTGAAGTATTGCGAACTTGCGAAGTGTAGAGAGTGAAGTGTCAAGTGTGTAAAATATTTAAGGGCAAAAGGAGCGTAATTGGTAAATTCTCTGCTCGCTTTGAAAGATAAATAAAGTCTAAAACTTACTCTAACCACTCGACAGAAATCGTTCAAAATTAATTTCGCGCCTAAACCTCATATCTAGGTTCAATCATCATAAGTCTCCGAATATAACAATATTGATCGATTTAAAAAGTAACTTGCTTATTTTATACATAGAAAAACTTCTTTACAAAAATGTCTGATTCGGAAGACGAAGAAAAGCATATCAAAAGCTTTGCTGAAGTGCATGAAGAGATTGAAGCATTCAAAAAGAATCCAGAGACATCTGGAATGTTTGTGTCTGGTTGGGATGATGCTGACCAAGACGTCGATATTGTTAAGAATCCCAAATGTATGTACCTATAAATCATTGTTTTCGTGAATATTGTGGAATTGCTATCTGAAAACTATTTAAATGAGTAGGATTGTTTGGTACTTAAAATCTTTAGTTTGTAATAAGCTGATGTATGAAGTAAAATTTTGTAATTTGTGTTATAAGTTTATTTGCATCGATTGTATGCAAAAATTTGAGAAGGTAATCAAATTAAAATGTAAACAAAACAACCTCATTCAGCTTGCTGTTTCAATACTTATATTTTGTTTCAAATTTTTATATGTACTATTGTTATTTCTGACTACTATTATAGATTTACCTATTTGATTGCAGCAAATTCCATTGACCATGTTCTCTGGGCAGCTGAGAATGGTGAAGTTGATGTCTTGAAAGAGCTGTTATCTAAAGAGCCTGGACTGGTGCACTCGCAGGATTCAGATGGCTACACACCCCTCCATCGTGCAGCATACAGTAATCATGTAGATGCAATATCATACTTGTTGAGTGTGAATGCTAATGTTAACATGAAGACTCAACTTGGCTGGACAGCATTACACTCTGCTTGTAAATGGAATAACTATATGGCAGCTGCAAGACTGCTGGCTGCTGGAGCTGACCCAAAGGCGCTTTCTGATGGAGGTAAGATTTTACAGTTTCTATAATAATTGAGTTTTTGATTAACTCAATATGTAATCAGTAAAGTAAGTAGGCACCTACTTTAGTAATAATAAAATAGGAATAAGAATGAGGTTTGTTTCAACAACAATACTTCTAACTGCATCAATATGTTGTCAACAGATATTGAAGCAAAGTTGAAATTGTACAACATTCAAAACATTTATTTTACTAGAAAGATCTCAAACCAAATTTATCTATTGTTTCAGGTCAAACACCATTGCATGTAACAGCTTCAATAAGTCAATGTAAGGCCACATTATTAATTTTATTTCTAAGAGATGACATTGTAGAAGTTGCGTCTAAAAAAAATAATGCAGATGAAACTCCAGAAAAGTTAGCCGTTGGACATGGCATTTATGCTCCTTTATTTGAGATGGTTTGTCCAGAGGTCTCCTACATTCGTTCCCTAGCATTTACCACTAATCCCTATGTAAGGCAAAAACCTGCAAGCTTAGAAAGTAAATAAACAAAACATGTAATTTATATACTTTTTTATTTGTTATGTTAAGTATTTAATCTTAAAACATATACTCTTAAATACTTACTTTCAAAAAGATTTTATCTTATATCTATTTGTTTTGGCTCATATAAAACAAAATATTTGACCATAGTTAATTTACTTATTAATAGACCAGAGATAAAAAATGCTATTATAACAAAAGAAATACCATCAAATAATTGTAAGTCATCTTTTCTTTAGGTTACAATCTTAATTAATTATGGAATAAAACAATGCTGATCAAACATTCTAAAACAACATATTAGATTTAAAGAATTATGTTTCAAATTATTGGTACCTAATGATGCGAGCTGGTGAATAAACCACAATAGTGTGAGCTGGTGAACGAGGTGATATTCAGTTTTTAAGTTTAAAACTTTATTGTTAAGTTATTAATTGTATTCTATGCAAAACAGTATGTGTATGTTGTTTACATATAATTGGGTGTGCAATAATATTAAGATCTACTTGTTAGATGCAGTTTTATGTTGCATCAGTATAACATCTGTTGGCAAACCTTTAATAAAGAAATACAATAAGAAAAATGTATTATTCATAATAACCTTGCAGATTAACTTTTAAAGAGTGATGATAACTAGTACAATATAAAAATATAAATGCTATTAATACATAAGATTAGGTGATAAACTGAAGAGTATTTAATAGGTCCATGTAACATTGGGACAACTATTAATCGACGCAACGTACACACTAGATTTATTTAAATATTACCGATATCCTCTTGAAGCCATTCTTTCAATAACATGCATTGCACCAGATACCAGGTAAGTGTCTGCATGCAAATTTTTTAAACTAGCTATAAGATTTCTCCTATCAATTTTTTGCAATTCTATAAGTGATTGTCTTGTTTGAGTGGTCATATAGGGTAAAACCAAGCAACCAAGACCAAGAACTTTGCACCTAACACAGTTTTTCCAAATTTCGACCAAATCTTCATCTTTGGTGATAGGACAAATTGGCAAAAGATTAATAGCATTTAAGCACTTAATTCTTTGGCGCTCTGTAATTGGGTAGTCTGCTCTTTGAAACGGAGATAGTATAACAGCTCGCCATGCAGTGATTATAACGTTGTCAAGCTGAGACGTTAGTTTCAGTAGTAAAGGAATCATATCTTCATATAGACCAGCACGTAATAGAAGAGGCACAAGACTGCGCATTATTTGCGATGAACCAAATTTGCATGCAAGTTCAGTGGCTGTCTTTAAACCATCGGCATTTCCTTCAGTCGCTTGCAGTAGTTGTTCAAGACCACGAATTTTGTCATGCATAAACGTAGCTGCAATCCATGGCATGTCGATACTCTCCAGGTTAACAACGCTGAGCAGTTCTAAGAGTGACAACCACAAGGCGTCTCTTTCACGATTGGCTACCTTGATTGCGGTATCAGAGTCAACTACGCTCATCAAACATTGAAGAGCTCTTAGTTTCTTGGACTTGTTGTTGTCACTTTCATCATCAAAAGCAATGCGAGATAAATATATGGCACCCATCTTGGGACAAGTTGCTTTTAAAATATACTTCGCAGTCATTAATTCTTTAATATTTAAGACAGTGATATTTCTATTATCTGCTTTGGATTTATCTAGAATGTTTTCTAATATTTGAATTCTTATTGAACTGACATTTATCCCATTTTTATCGGCTATTTCATTGACAGCGCGATTCACATCATGTCTACTCATTTTTGATACAAAGTCTGGATGTAGATACATTGAACGAATAAGTTGAGCTGGCTCTGTAGACAGTCGCACGAGTTCATCGCAGGCCCAATCAATTTTGTATAAAGCGTGTCGTGTAGATAATGTAGCATGTAGACGTTCCATTTGCCGCACTGCACGATTACCTGGTTGCAGGGCTGCCCAGCGTTGGGCAAATTGGTAGCACAAATGAGCTGCGGCGACTTGGTCTGCACCACGGGCGCATCCTTGAAGCACGTAGAATAGACACGCCCCAGCCCATTCCATATTAGCAATATGTCTTACGCACCTATGTGCCGCACGAAGTAGAGGTTCTTCCTGGCTCGTGAGACGCCACGGCTCATTTTTGGTATCGGCATCAACGTCATCGTTGCGCTTCCGTGAAGTCATTGTTTGTTTCACAGCGTTACTACATATCATATCCCTTGCAGTTTGCGAGTCTGAATCTAAAGCAAGTAACGCGACGGCAGGAATCCAACGTTCATATGTCTCTAGGGTTATTTCTGACTTCAAGTTAGACCACATATCTTCTCGCATAAAGAGGTGAAAAGGTAATCTAAAATGACCTATTTCTGGAAACATTCCTTTTACAGAGAAGAGTTCATATTCATATTGTTTAGGTGTGCTTTTACGCCTGTATTCTTTTAGAAAATGTAACAGGAAGTATTCTTTTGTATTTTTTACTTCAATAGCGCTACCAAAAATTAAACGGTATATACAAAGAAATACTTCATAATAATAAGGATTTATGGACACCGTACGGCCATGTAAAGATACTTCACCGTTTTTCCAAAAATCATTCAATATATCTTTTAAAAACTCCTTATTATCTACACTATCCCAAACTAAAAAACATTTGTTGAGGTATTTTTCGTCATTATCGAAAAGAATTTGACGCTGACCTAATTCGTCAGTAAATATTTTATATTTCAATTCCCAAGTCGATAGCAAAGCTATTAGTTGTAGCGATAAGCCGTCGTTGGTCGAAATATTTAAAACTCGACATAATTCTGCAAGTCGTTCAAAGTGAATATCTGGATATTGTAACAACACAAAGAATAATATAACTTTCACATCCCAAGTTTCTTCACTGTTCTCAGGTAATGCAACATCTGCCAAGTTGATGTTGAATTTGGATTTAAGAATGTACTGAGGAGGATATGTTACAGAATTTCCAATTTCTTTACTTAGGGAATCATTATCAAAAACAAAAGTGCGACGAATTGGTGGTAGTGAAAGATAACCGAGAATGTTAGGAGACAAGTTTTCATTCTGTCCTCTGAGCGCTTCGAGAACGCAAATATTATCTTCCTCATAAATTCTCATAACAAGTAGTAAGTTTGTCATCAATACCTCATCAATCTCTTGATTAGTAATAACTTTTGCTAGTAGCCGTCTCGCTATTTCGGACATATCTTCTTGCCATGTCGGTCTATTGCATTCAGAATGAACTAAAAAGTTTGAGATCATTCTTAGAGCAGTAAAATCGCACTTGCTGTGAATATTTGTAGGATTCTGATTATCAATACTGCTTGGGTATTCCAGCATTTTGTAAAAATGTATGATTTCATTAACAGCGGTGCTTGATGCAATCGGTAAAAATATGTAATGAAATTTCCAAGCTATTGACAAGTTCTTTACAATTATACTGGCATTTATAAGGTTGTTTAGTAGAGATAATTGTTTCAATAAATTGTGAAGATATTCTTCACCACATTTGTCAGCAAGTTCTATCAGAACATCATAAGAATTCAATAATAAATTACAGTTCTCGCCATATTGAAATTGTGATAAAACTCCAATGAAATCTTCAACTGATACATCCTTAGTAGAAAATGATCTTATGAGATATTCAACAAGTTTGCGTACTTGGTGACATGTTGATGTGCTTCGTAACAAAGACATAAGGACAGAATGTTGCGACTGGCAAGCATGCTTGAGTTGAATAACACTTCCTCCACGACCGGAACTAGCAGTGGCACCAGCTTCAGATATCCAAGAATTTACTGCATTTTCACAAGCAATTTCATTATACATGTCATTCATGCTTAGTAATAGGTTGTAGGAATTCTTGTAATTATACCTTGCTATTATATTATTCATTTCAATTTCATTGACAAGCTGTGTCCCTTTTATAAAATCAATGTAATTTCTTTCAATGGTCAAGATATTTGTGGATCCACAAATTATTTGATCATACTTTGCCACCACTGCTTTTAGTAACAATGATTTTTCTTTGTAAGACAGATTGTTAAAATAATTTAAAGCTGTTCTTGTTTCACTGTCTTTAAGGCATCTTTCAATGTATAATGCATTGCCATAATTTGTATAAATCGGCATTACACTTGTTATCACTTTCAAATCATTTAATTCTATGACTGGTGCGTTAATAATTTTATGAAGTACTAACATATAATCAGTACAATTCATTGGAAAATTATATTTCTTTAGTACCACTTTTACATTAGCGTAATTAATTTCCTTTTGTATTTCTGTGGAAAGTAGTCTTTCAGAATCAGAAATAGTAAAGTTTTTCGTAGTATCGGCGACGGTAGCTATTGCTAATTCGAGTACAGATGGATTCCAAGGAACATCTAAAACTTTCAAAACTTGAAGTAAGCATTCAAGTTTACAGTTGTAAGAATGAAAAGACTTAAGTAACATCGTTAAACGGGTCCCGTCAATACCTCCTCCACTGCTAGCTGCTTCACTTTCTATGTAAGAACTAAGAGATTCATCTAAATCGAACATATGTTGCATAGCATAAGATGGCAAATAGTTTTGCAAAAAAGCTTCTAGATCTTCCGTATAACATCGGCGTAACATAATCAAGGCAACTTCATTGGAACCTAGTGAGCTTAATTCACTTAATAACATATTGATTTTATACTTCTCCTTTAGCTCCATAATATACGTTATTCTACTTTTAAGTAAATCAAGATCATCCATTGATATAGGTCTTAAAGAAATTGACTTCAATGAAGTTTCTAATATCACTACAATTTCTTCCACAAACTTCAATCCTATTTTTGGCCAAAAAGCAGACTGTTCCAACATAAAAACTCTCTCACTGGCCCATCTCACAAATAAATCAATGTAGAATGGGTTTTGTTCTAACAGTGAAGGTGTAAAGTTTTTCAGCCAAATTATGATTGAAGCCAACTTGGTACTGCTACTTATAGCATTTAGAATATTGACTACATCATCAGAAGTAACTGCCAGCTTCAATTGAGAGTATTTTAACCAACAAATAGATGCTATATCAAAATCAAGCTTATGTATAAATGTAATACAAAGTTCTTTGAAATTTTGTTCAAATAAGTTAATATTTTCATATGAGTTATTGCCAGTGAAATGGATATACTCAATCAAATCTATTTTAATTGATAAGTCACTAACCATATTAGTCAGTTCAGTATCATTTGTTAGGGATATTCTCTTTTGAAGTGGGTATAACAATGTTTTGTATGTGATGCTATACTGACAAAGTGTCTGCATGACTTCAATAAGAAACTTATAATCATCAATGGATTCAAACAGAGGTTGTATCTGTGGTAACACGCTTCCCGGTTTTGAAGTAGCTGATACTGCATCAATAATGGCTTTTAATTGAGTTTTAAGAGTGTCTTGAGGTGTGAGTGTTTGATCAAAACTTGCAGAATGATCATTACCTGATTGTTTTATTGATGATTGTGAAAATCCAGCACAATAAATCTGCACCTGAAATAATATAACAAGTTATAATTAGAATTTTTCCAAACAGCAACGGATTGCATTTCTTAATTATTTTTCATAAGATTCTCAAGAAAATTAACTATAGAACATCTTTAAGAAAAAAGAGTATAGGCTTTCATATTAACTTATTTTTGCTGTCCCTACAATTGTGCTACTCTAAGCCACAAGAAGTCCAGACATTTAGCAAGGCCAAACAATGAGATGACCACTGACCAGTGCAATATAATGTAAACATAAAAAATGTATACACCTGCATGCCTGCAGCTAAGTTGGTAAGTATTAAAATATTGATGTTATTTATGTTGATATTTACAGGAAGAATTTACTTTTTGTAGTTGTAAGATAACTTTCGGGTCGGACAAGGGTATTGTAACACCCTGTATAACATTATATCTATATTGAGCATAGTCATTTTATTGAGCTTAGGGATTATAACTTTCATAGGCTATAATGATTTTTTATCAACTTACCTCCTCTTTACTCCACATAAGATAGTAGAACAAGTCATTATAAGTCAAAACTGGATAATATTTTACTTCAGTTGTTTCAAATTCATGAATTATTTGGGATTCTTTCATGTCAACAATCCACATATTCGATTCATTTGCAAATATTACCAGTTCCCTCCATGATTCAACATGATTTAAATTAATTCCAGAAGATATGACTTCTGTCAATCCTGTTATTGGACATTTCAGCTTTACAGATCCATCTTCAATATAAATGTTCATACCACATACAGATATATCATCTTTTTCTTTAAAGATAAATTGAGTATTGTGGGTCTTCTTGAAAGGAAAAGAAACTTCATCAGTACTCTTACTTAATACATCTATTAACTCCTTAGTGTGAATGGGTATCTCAAAAGAGTCTCCACTTTCACTAGTGAAATACAAACGGTCCTTATATCTTCCAATTTGACGAAGTTTTAAACAGGTATTGGTGTCGTTAGTAATCTTAATTTGTAGGCCTTTTAGAACATCTATTGCTAGTAGATCTCCAGACTTAAACACAATCCACATAAAATTTTCCAGTAGAAGTTTGTCTGAGATATCTTGAGTAAATTTATGGGTATTAGTTTGATCTGGAACATCTTCATTGTTTGCGAATAGATCCACGACACGAACACAGCTGTTATTCTCAAATAATATCAGTTTAGGATAGAATATACTTCCCTCGACATTAGACACAGTGTTCAAAGTTTTTATGGTTTTCAGCTGCGACACTGTTATTGTCATGATGGAATTATCACTTCTCTGTTTGTTATAAAAGTAAGAAAATAACTTGTAAAGTTTTGCTGTACGTTACTTATATTTTGAACTTTGTATTTTTATTCGTAACGACGGATATTTGACAGCTCGTATAGTTCGACGTTTTTCAAACTGGTCACATTATTAACAATCGACTAAATAAAAATATATTTATTACCTAATTTTACAATTTTTTTCAATAATATCTATTTCTATAAATTTAATTCTAAAGCGTTTTTACATACAAATTTCAGGATGTACATGTACAAACCTAAATTAAGTTTGAGCTTCCTCATAACACGTGTTTAATCTAAGTAAGGTTATACCTATCTTAACGCTGTAGAATGTTTCATTGAATTAAGACAGTGATTAGAAATATGCGTTACTTTTATAGAGATTATTTTCTTCGTTAAATCAATAGTTAACAATATACATATTGTTACACCAAATGTTGGTAAATAAGGTTATCAAGACTATACCTATTTTTTTTCTGTTTTCTTTAGCTTCTTTTAAGCATAATACCTATATTACTTCTCAGCCATGAAAAAAATACTAATAAATAATATTTATTAGAATACTATTGTTCGCAGCCCTGTCGTTTTAAAGTGAACCCCGCTCTGTTAAATCGACTAAAACTCTTTTAATTCTTTATTTTTATAGAATGTTAATAATAATAATAAATGCGGACAACATCACATACATTGCTTTGAATCCAAAGTAAGTAGCTATGAAGCACTTGTGTTATGGAATTCAGAAACAACGAAGGTACCACAAACACCTAGACCCGAGACAATGTAGAAAAGTGAGTTTCTACATTGAACCGTCCGGGGATCGAACCCGAAACCTCAGAGTTAGCGACACCTTGAAAACAGGTACGCCACTCGACCACGGAGGTCGTCGACAAAATCTATTAGGTACTATAGTAATATTATAACGGGGATTAGCGCGTACATGCATAAATACCTTTAGGGCTTGACGTTTCGACCGGGTTACACCGGCCGTGGTCGCAAGCAGACTGGAGATGCGGTGGGTACTCCCTTTCTTCTCCTAATATTGTTTGTCCGAAAATCATAATCCATAACACGTTTGCTATAAACTTCAGAAACCATAATGATCAAAATCCCGAAATTTAGTTTCACATAATTATCTTTAGTTCTAAAAGTATTCTGTCATAATATTGAGTACTATAATGATTAAATCTCCTAATTTAACATGACCTAAAGTCATATGTCCTAAGTATTGATTTAAATAATTTGTATTATTCCGAATGTTCATTTATAATAACTTTTTTAGTCCTAAAAGTTTTGCTAAAAATTAAGTTTTAGTGACAGAAACGAATCGCTGTAAATCCGACTCCACGCAGTCTTGTCAGCCCTACCCCTAGAGTGTAATTTAGAGTCGCGTAGGCGCGGAGGGGCGAGGCGGCCCGCGAGTTGAGGAGCAGGTGGTTGTAACACTCGCCGCCGCGGCTGAGGCTGGCCGGCGAAGCCGGCCAGCAAGCCGAAGCTGCGGTGGTGAGCGTTAAATCCATCTGCTACGATAAACTCGCGTGGGACCGCCGGAGCCCTGCAGCGCCGGAGCCGTGACAGAAACCATGCCTGCTGCTTGCTTGCTTGCGTGCTGCATGCTTGCTTGCATGCTGCATGCTTGCTTGCATGCTGCATGCTTGCTTGCATGCTGCATGCTTGCTTGCATGCTGCATGCTTGCTTGCATTATTGCTTGCTTGCATATTGCTTGCTTGCTTGCATGATTGTTTGCTTGCGTGCTGCATGCTTGCTTGCATGCTGCATGCTTGCTTGCATGCAGCACGCAAGCAAATTAAGTTTGTTTTTTTATTGTTTATACTTTTCCTGGATAAAAACTACCTAGTGTGGTGCCCAGGATAATAAAGAATAATTATACCAAGTTTCATCGTAATCGAACCGGTAGTTTTTGCGTGATACCTAAACAAATAGACAGACAGACAACATTTTTTTTGTTCACACTTTGGTGTTCGGTGTCGGTCTAGTAACACCCCTCGCCATATTTTTTTTAATATTTTCAATGTACGGAATTTTCACTTCTACAGATTTATTATAAGTATAGAAGCATTATATAATTTAAATTTAGGACTTACAACTTTTATAGCAAACGGTTTTATGTCTTTTGTATATTATTAATAGTAATAATTATGACGAACGGATTTCGGACATATTATATTTAGGGGTTTCAATTTTATGGCATGTCATATTATGTGATATTAAGTTCGGGTAAGTAATCATTCGGACAAATGATGATTAGGACAAAAAAAATTATGTCACACTAAATTATGGATAAAAAAGTTAGGTGACGCGATAGAGAACCGATGCGGTGTCATTCTTCCGTGCACGGCGTTGATGATTTTTCTTCATCTACCCCATGTTTTTGAACTACCCTACACACTGTACTGACTGTGTCCGTATTACGATCACTATCCGGCCTTGCAGAAACGCGCGGTTGTGTTAAACGAATCACTGGATTCCACGATGCTGATAGATTAAAGCCGTCTTCCCGATTGAAATTAGGATGTTTCTTGATTTCAATCGCTTCTCGCACTGCTCTCGAATGAAAGTGGCGATCGGTGGAGAGGACTTGCGCGCGATGGAATTGAATCCAGTGACTGACGCCCGGCTGTAGTAGGTGCTCTGCAATTGCCGATTTAGATGTCTGACGGTTTTTTACAGCTGCGATATGTTCCTTGAGCCTCTCCGCGATCGTTCGCTTTGTTTGCCCTATGTATGACTTACCGCAGCTGCAGTCGATTTTATAGACACCTGGTTGTTGTAGGGGTAGAACATCCTTCGGTGTGCCCACCATGTTTTCTACCTTTGTCCCTGGAGTGTAGACGGTCGGGATGGAGACTGTTTTAAGTACAGCTCCGATTTTGTCCGTGACTCCTCTGATGTAAGGCATATAGGCTCGTTGTCTGTTAACGTCAGGATGCTCGACACGCTTCAACCGTCGCTTCATATTTCCTTTCACCCGAAATCCATTCTTTTGTAGCACCTCCTGAACATGTTCCAGCTCACGCTCTAAGTGTTCAGGGTCACAGAGATCAAAAGCTCTATTCTTTAATGACGTCATGACGGAACTTGATGGTTTTTGAAGAGAAGGCGTTGGCCTTGGGGCCAAAAACCATCAAGTTGTGGAAGAGATACGTAGACGACATCTTCTGCGTCATCAGAGGGGGCCAACAAGAAGTAGATCAATATCTAGAACATCTGAACTCCATTCACCCTAAGGTGAAATTCACGAGTGAGATGGAGAGGGACAGATCACTCGCTTTCCTGGATGTCAAAATAAGTGCGAGAACAAATGGGTCATTAGGACACTGTGTTTACCGAAAACCTACACACACTGATAGGTACCTGCATAGTACGTCGCATCATCACCCTAGACACCTGCAATCCGTCATGACGTCATTAAAGAATAGAGCTTTTGATCTCTGTGACCCTGAACACTTAGAGCGTGAGCTGGAACATGTTCAGGAGGTGCTACAAAAGAATGGATTTCGGGTGAAAGGAAATATGAAGCGACGGTTGAAGCGTGTCGAGCATCCTGACGTTAACAGACAACGAGCCTATATGCCTTACATCAGAGGAGTCACGGACAAAATCGGAGCTGTACTTAAAACAGTCTCCATCCCGACCGTCTACACTCCAGGGACAAAGGTAGAAAACATGGTGGGCACACCGAAGGATGTTCTACCCCTACAACAACCAGGTGTCTATAAAATCGACTGCAGCTGCGGTAAGTCATACATAGGGCAAACAAAGCGAACGATCGCGGAGAGGCTCAAGGAACATATCGCAGCTGTAAAAAACCGTCAGACATCTAAATCGGCAATTGCAGAGCACCTACTACAGCCGGGCGTCAGTCACTGGATTCAATTCCATCGCGCGCAAGTCCTCTCCACCGATCGCCACTTTCATTCGAGAGCAGTGCGAGAAGCGATTGAAATCAAGAAACATCCTAATTTCAATCGGGAAGACGGCTTTAATCTATCAGCATCGTGGAATCCAGTGATTCGTTTAACACAACCGCGCGTTTCTGCAAGGCCGGATAGTGATCGTAATACGGACACAGTCAGTACAGTGTGTAGGGTAGTTCAAAAACATGGGGTAGATGAAGAAAAATCATCAACGCCGTGCACGGAAGAATGACACCGCATCTCCAGTCTGCTTGCGACCACGGCCGGTGTAACCCGGTCGAAACGTCAAGCCCTAAAGGTATTTATGCATGTACGCGCTAATCCCCGTTATAATATTACTATAAACATGCAGCGCGATAGTTTAAAAACTATTAGGTACTATCCGTAAAGTTCAAATTCTATATCTTGTAGAGAAAATGAACTACGGATAAGTTACGAAATAATTGAGGCATCTATGGGTAATAACTACGCTAGTTCAAGATTATTGGCTCTTGCTGAAGGATCGGAGTACTTATAACTAGAGTTCAAATTAAAAAGATTACTCTTCTTACCAGGGGTATAATGCAGATAAATAAATAAAAATGTAAACCTCATCCTACAATTCTGATAGATCAGATAGGAAAAGATATTTTAAACAAAAACACTTGGTATATAAATGTATATTTTTAAATTTTAATCATTTATCAAATTTTCTTTTCTGTGGTTTTGACTTTAATCTCCTTTTAATTCCCAGAGATTTTTGAACCTTTGAGTCAATCTCAGCATGAATTTGATGCTTAGTTTCTCTCATTGCTTGTTGATAACTCTCTGATAAGTTTTCTAAGACATTAGTTTCAACTTGATATTGTGGTATCTCTGCTTTTCCACCAGATTGAATAATTTCCTAAAAAAAATATAATATATACTATTGATGTTAAAACAATGGTAAAATTGTGAATAGGCTTGTTTTCACGCAATTCGATATTTAATTTACGAGATATAATTTTTAATTATAAAAAAGTGCATTACCTTAAATTGATTAACTTGATTTTGTAGCAGGATAGTAACAGCATGGCCTAGTCGTCCTGCACGCCCTGTACGACCTACTCTATGGATATACGTTTTAATGTTCCTTGGAGGGTCATATGATACAACATAGTTGCAGTCTGGAATATCAATGCCTCTTGCTAAGGCATCTGTTCCAATTAACCTGCAATGAGATTTTATTAGAAGATAATGTTAATTAAATAGTAACAAATACAATATAACAACTTAAATTGTTTGTTAATTTTAAAACATTCAAAAAATAAGATAACTTACACATTAATCTCAGATTGTGTGAATTTCTTCAACACACTCTCTCTTGTGGCTTTGTCTAAAGCTGATGAAAGGTCAGCCACTTTAAATTGTCCTCTACCCCAAGTGTTGAGGAGAACAGCTAACCTATGTGCAGCCTCAGATGCATTTGTAAAGCATAGCACTTTGTCCCATTTTTGATTGACTAAGAAATTATACAGGATGAGTGGTTTGTGCTCAGCTTCACAAGTAACATACTGCTCAGTTAATTCCTCTGGTGTAGCATACAACCTTATTTGTTCTTCATCTTCATAATTATTAGACTTTGATGCAGAGAATAATTTAGGTTGGAACAATCCCCACTGCTCTAGCTTTTCAGGGTCCTGAGACAAGGTTGCTGAGAAAAGTAGTTTATGTGGTGGAGGTTTCTGTTCTATCAGACTATTCCATGTTAAATTGGAGTGTCGTCCAGTCATTAACTCATTCTCCAGTTTTATATGCTTATCAACATGATACAGCCAGTCATTCTGTATGTGATCCATAATTCTGTCTGCCTCATCAATAACTAAAAACTTCAAATGACTTAAGGTAAATCCTTCTGTGGTTTGTAAGTGTTCCACCAAACGTCCAGCAGTGCATACAACTATGTCTGCTTCACTGACCCAACCTAATGTTTCAGCTGAAAGTAACAAGACATATGTTAGAATTACACTACTACCATTTACCATTAAGTTATGATAATATCATGATCTTAAATACATACTGTATCTAACAATATTTTGTTGCTCCTGTTGCATTGGTACTGAACCACCTAACAAGGCAACTTTTAATCTAGTCTTCATACAGTATTTTTTGAAGACCTTGGCCACTTGTGCTGCCAACTCTTGTACTGGTAAAACTACTAGAGCTCTGACATGGCAACCAATCTCATTCATAAGTATCTGGAAATACAAATCCATGAAACATTAAATTCAACAAATCAATAGCATCTTCATTATTAACATGTTTTAGAATTATAAAAACTTCACAAATGTGAAGAACATAATACCTGAACTATTGGCAAAACAAATGATAATGTTTTCCCACTACCAGTTGGAGCAGACACACAGATGTCATGAGGCCAGAATGGGTATGTGGACTTGTGTTCATCCAAAATAAAAGGCACAACTTTCTCTTGTACTGGGAACAGATTTGTGACTCCTTCACTTAGTAATGTTGCTTTTAGGGTGCTGTACAGCCAATCTTGTTCTTCTACAGGACATGATGAGGTTTTAAGACTTTTTGGCACATTAATTGGGTGTGAAAGCCAATAAGGTAATACTCTTGCAACCTAGAAGATACAAAAAAAAAAATAGTATTTTTCCTTGCTGGTGCAAAAATATGTGTGTATAAAAATATGTATTCAAATAATTTATGTGTCTTTTTTTTACCTTTGTTTTTTTCTCAAAGTCATTGACTCCTAACACTTTGAACTCATGAGAAGGTTTAGCTCTTTTACTACTTTGTTTCTGTTTATTACTTTCAGTTTTTTCTATGATAGGCTCTTGCTCCTTTTCTTGTTCTACCTTACTTTGAATTGATTCTGTTACAGGTTCTTCAACAACAACAGGTTTTTGAGGTTTTAGGGTTATAACATCAGATTTTTTCTTGACTGAATAAGCAGTTTTTCTTTCAGCAATACGTTTTTTCAACTTTTCTAAATGTTTAGCTTCTTGCTCAACTAAATCTATTTCCTCGTTTTCGTCCCGGTATCTGTAAATAAACAGAGACATGTGGAAAGCTAGTAATAAGAAGAATAGTAATGAAAGGAATTAGAAGATTACGACGTTAATACATACCGGTTTATTACAAATAGATCCATTTTGATCTGTAGCACTTAAATCCTTTTAGAGGAAAGAATTTCGTATATTATGAGATTTATTTTTAACACTCACATAACCTCAAAAAATACTTGCCATCAAAAGTCAAAATAGTGCAGCAGTCAGTGTCACTCGTCTTAGCCACAGAGAATATGCACACACAGATCCTCAAGTTTCCTGCTGGAATGCACTTAGGTAAGTATCGATCTGCCTTGTAACTGCAAACTTTTAGTCTATGGTCTGCAGTAAGCCCTCGGTGGAAGGACTAGGTTTGCATACTATTTCACTTTTGACTGGACCATGAGTATGAAACAGGGGTCGTCAATAACTGCTACCTATCTTACCTCACTTTCAAATTACTTATTCACTGGAATACAATAAATATTTGTATACAAATATGTATTGTACTTTCAAAATTTTATATTTTAAACGTACTAATATTTGTTCCTAATTAAATCAGATAAAACCCTTTCGGTGCCATAATACTTAAGTACCTAATTCTGTCAGTCCATATAATTATTTTGCTGAAATCAGTGTTGTAACATTTATCACAACATCGATAAGTATTTGACAAGTCGATCCTCCCCTTATCCATTTTTGTCTATAGGTACAATTTTAGCGAAGCACCACGAAGCAAGTTTTCGATTCGTCGCTTTTATTTCCCGAATAATCATTCAAATGTTTTTTCTTCACCAATTACACATGATAAATTGATAACAGAATCTTTATTTGGCATTTGTAGTTTTCTATTGTGATTTCAGAGACTGAACACATTACAAAATGGCTAGTGTATCCTATCAAATTGCAAATCTTCTGGAGAAGGTAAGCCGGCGTACGCATAACAACAAGAATAGATTTGCTTTGTAATTGCGTGTCTTTATTTTGTTATGAATATTGTCTTCAGATGACGTCCAACGATAAAGACTTCAGGTTTATGGCTACTAATGATTTGATGACTGAGTTACAAAAAGACAGTATAAAGCTCGATGATGATTCCGAGAGAAAAGTCGTAAAGATGCTCCTCCGTTTGCTCGAAGACAAGAACGGTGAAGTGCAAAATTTAGCAGTTAAATGGTATGTGATTCTCGAGAAAAACTAAATAATATCTGTAATAGTTAATGTATATTAAGTGAATTAAATAATTTACAGTCTTGGTCCACTTGTGAACAAAGTCAAAGAATATCAAGTGGAGGGCATTGTTGACACACTGTGTGCAAACATGCTGTCAGATACAGAACAACTGAGGGATATCAGCAGCATTGGGTTGAAGACGGTTATATCTGAACTCCCGCTGGGCTCTAATACTCTGGCTGCAAATGTATGTAAGAAAATAACTGGCAAACTCAGCAGTGCTATTGAAAAGGTAAATAATTTTACTTATAAAGTGGACCCCGGTAATCTGGACCCTGTCTAACCTGGCACCCTCTGTAATCTGACATGGTCTATTATTTAATATTTTTGTGGCAATTCTTGCTAACGCATGATTGAACAAGTTATAACATGTACAAAATCATTCAAAAAACATTTGATGAATATTATAATATGTCTAAAACGGATTGATTCATAATTTTCGATTATTTTGAGATGTAGATTTGTTTGTACTCGACTATTTTCTAATGTTGAGTTATTGCTATCTGTAATTTCTCGGACTACAAGGTATTCTTTTGTACATCTTTGTTGTATGTATTAGACAGTACTCTATAATCCTATGAATTCGGTAGTCTGACACTGCCCTGCAAAATGTTTGTTGGATAACCGGGGGTCCACTGAATATATTAATAACAATGTGTTTGCATTGTTATCAACTCAGAAGCCTTCATTCTTTCTACATGTTTTACATTGTTGGCACTGATTTAATTCATGCAGATTTTATGTTCTTTAAAGGTATCAGAACTTTTATTGTTCTTTTATGGTTAATTGATATCAGTCACATCCTTTATTGTACCCAAGTTATGTTCAGTATATTATTAATTATAAATTTTATAAGTATCCAAAAATACTACAAGGATGATGATTAACAGTTGTCTGGTGCTATGTATATCATAGTGTTTTGCATTGCTTAAGCTGAATCAAACACATTATAATGCTATATCTTCTCTATTTATAGTTCATAAAAATCCTGTAGTTATTCTACCATTGTTGAAATAGGATTAGAACTACATTACAGATGAATTTATTTTACATAACCTAGACCTAAACATTCAAAATAGGTAGATAAAATATCTTTATAACTATTTACTAAAAATGGAATGTAGCTTTAAATGTTGGAGTAAATATGTTGAAGAATTTTACACAATAATATTATAATGTAATATGTTATTTCAGCAAGAAGATGTCTCCGTACAACTGGAGGCTCTTGATATATTGGCCGACTTGCTCAGCAGATTTGGTGGCCTGCTGATATCTTTTCACCCCATGCTGTTAAATTCACTACTGCCACAACTAGCATCTCCACGCCAGGTACAGTTTACAATAATCCATTTTATTAGTATGTTTTGAATATAATTGTAAAGATAAAGAGTCAGAGATTACTTGTTTATATTTAGCCAGGATTTCATCATTATTTCAGATAAAGTGACATAGTTTTGAAATACAAATATTATGTAAAATTTAAATATATTGAACATTTTGCAATGGTTTTGAGTTTTGAAATTTATAAATGTTTGTGAATCCCCTTATAGATATAGGAATGGAATTTGAAATGACTAACCAACATGCATACTCCTTAGTTGCTCATTAATAACAAACCCATTTGTACAGGCTGTCCGCAAACGCACCATAGTTGCACTGTCACACTTGGTCATGTCTTGCAATGCGTCTCTCTACAACAAACTCATTGATCACCTGCTGGAGGGGCTCAGCTCTTCCACATCGTCAAGTGTCAGCCGCACCCATATACAGTGTATTGCTTCTATATGGTAAGACATTGTTCTCTTTTATGTATTGTAAAGAAAGCTGTTGTTCTAATTTAAGAATTATAATTAGTTTCGATTCAACAATATGATGAATAATTAATTGTTAATGCAAAGTTACAAACAACACAATAAAATCCAAACAAGCATCACTATTTCAGCATCAATATTAAAGAAAACCTTTTAATTAATATTGTTTTCATATATCCAGTATCGTAATATTATTATTGTATTTCAGCCGCCAGGCAGGGCATAGGTTTGGCGAGCAGCTGTGGCGAGTTGCTCCGCAAGTTCTAGAGTATTCAACCGACGCCGATGAAGAGCTCCGTGAACACTGTCTGCAGGCCCTCGAGGCTTTTGTACTTAAATGCCCTAAGGAAGTTCAGCCCCATATTCCCACTGTAAGTGACCCTCACAAAGACAAAGTATATTTAGAAACAAAAACATGATGACTCATAATGTACAAAGATTTTGCTAGTCATGTTTTGAGTTTTAGAACAAAGTCTGATGAAAGAAGGATTGAAAAGAATCATAATATATTTTGGACATTATGAAGCATTTTCTCCTTTATATAATCACTAGAAATTAATTTGCCATTTTATTGTCCTATTTATGTTTTTAACCTCAACAGATAATCGACCTCTGCCTTAAAATGATAACATACGATCCCAACTACAACTATGAGGATGAGGAGGAAGATGGCGGCGGCGAGGACGAGGAGATGGAAGACGAGTCCTTCACGCCTGATGCTGAACCGGAGTCGGATTCCGAAGAGTATTCCGATGATGATGATATGTCCTGGAAGGTATGTAAGACAGACTATAATAGTTTTTAAGCATAAGACAATATTTAAAACCATCAGGTTGAAACAGTAAAGTGGCATAAAGTTTCTTGTATAGGTAGAGCCATTTCATACACAACCGTGCAATGTGTTTTTAGGTAGGCTGTTAAAGCAACTGATAAATGTTTCAAGCAAATTCCAAAAAATTCATAAGAAAATAATATGTTCTATGAATTCACAGTTATATGCTTTATATTGTACTTTCTTGTGTTGCCATATTAAAGGATTTGACGATTACAGGTGAGGCGTGCGGCAGCTAAGTGCTTGGAGTCAGTTATCGCAACGCGTCACGAGCTGCTGGCTGAAATGTACCAAACTGTATCGCCAGCTTTAATTGCTCGATTCAAAGGTACACTACAATAATTTTCGAAACGTTATAAATATGAATTTTGTGTGACATTTCTTAAATAAATTTTGTATTTTTGTATAGAACGCGAAGAGAACGTGAAATGCGACATTCTGAGCGCGTACACCGCTCTGTTGAGAGCCACGCGCCCCCCACCCGCTTTACAGATGACCATGGCACCTGCTGATAATTCACCACAAGCTTTACTCCTGCAAAGGGTAAGGAAACATTCTGACATATTTATTAAAATAACTGTACATAATTTACTGTATTCTGTTTTATGCAAAAGTTTTGTTTATGCAGTATAGCCAACAAGTAATGTCTGAAAAGATGTGATATGACGACTTAATGCATCAAATTATCATGGCATTAATGTTCACTGTATACTGTAATATGTAAACCAATACCGACAAGTACTGGTAAGTTGAGAATATTTTTGACAGTCTAGTATTTAAATATACGCGAGCCATTTCATTGAGGCTGCTGCCCGCACCGCTGTGGACATGGTGATCACTGATAAACAATTTCGATACATTTATGATCCTATTTTATCAAATCAGTCAATCAATGGTGTAGATTTACACTGTAGATGAATCTATTGAACTGACTATCGAACTGTGTATGTAGGTGACGGGCGTAGTCCGCGGCGCGCTGCGCGTGATCCGCGGGCGCAGCGTGCGCGCGCGCGGCTGTGCGCTGGCGCTGCTGCGCGAGCTGCTGGCCGCCGCGCCCGGCTGCCTCGCCGACCACGCCGCACGCGTCATCCGCGCGCTCACGCCCGCTCTCACGTGAGTTGCCACGCACTGCGTGCTCGTTATTTGGGTGCGCGCGAATGACACGATCGCCGAATTCGCGCTGTGACAGCGAGCACTTCGGGGAAAGCCTTATGTGCTTCATGATTTCTTTGCAATATTTTGCTCGTTCACTTTTTTTCTTTCAAATGTACCTTTTTATAAATGTTTAGTTGGTCCTATTTATGAATAACAACGGATGTTAGATTGCTTGTATTGAAATGTAGCTGGTTTATTAGTAAACGAAAAAGGCTGTTGTGCTGACGTCCAGTGACCAGACATGATTGTAATGTGGAGTTTGTTAATATTAGCGACAAGAGCACGGCGTCGTCCATGAAGATCGAGACGCTGGTGTTCGTGGTGTGCCTGGTGCGCGGGCACGGCGCGGGCACGATGCGCGCGCACGTGGCGGCGCTGCTGCCGGCCGTGCTGTGCTGCGTGCACGACCCCTTCTACAAGGTCACGGCCGAGGCGCTTCGCGTGCTGCAGACGCTCGTCAAGGTCATGCGCCCGCTAGGTAAGACCTCAGCATCAAATTGACATTACCCATTCAATGAGCGTATTCTATCACCAGAAAAGACCTGCACAATGCTAATGAAAATACTGTTCATAATATGACCAAGTTTTAAGAAAATTTTCAGAGCTTCGAATAAATTTTATCCAATACAAAAAGTGATAATTATTCCCAAATATTGAAAAATAATTAGATCAACCTATTCACCTAACGAATGGCTTCATCAACATATTATGAGACTTAAAACCAACTACAATATTATATATCTGCTTGTCCAGACCTAGTACCGAACGAAGCTGAAGGTACGTCGCAAGTAGAGCCTCCTCTGGAAGAGCTGCAACAGTTCATCCCCGCGATGTACGAGTGCACACTGGTACGTCTGAGAGCCACAGACATGGACCAGGAGGTCAAGGAGAGAGCCATCGCCGCCTGCGGACAACTGCTATGCCATTTTGGTGATTATTTGCAAGTATGTACCTACTCATTTTATTGTATTTATATATGTGTATTTACTGTTTAGTCACGCGTAGATAGTTTTTACAACAATATTTTGTTTTCAGCATGAACTTCTCGTCTGCCTCCCAATATTCTTAGAAAGACTTCGGAACGAAATAACACGTTTGACAACAGTGAAAGCATTGACCAAGGTGGCTTCATCTCCTTTAAGAATCGATCTTACACCTATTTTGGTAAGTATAAATAACGTTACCTTATGTTTCGTAACGGTTGGGGACTGTGTCTAATAATTTTCGTTTATTTTAGGCTGATGCTGTGCCAATTCTTGGATCTTTCCTGAGAAAAAATCAAAGAGCGTTAAAGTTGTCTACTTTGGTACTTCTAGATACGCTAGTACAGAATTACAGCAATGCTATTAGCATAGAACTGCTAAGCAAGGTATGTGAAATAACTCCGTAGATGTATTCTTATTTGTTGAGTTTACGAATTGAGGAACCCATTTCAAATATTATCTAGATTTGAATATATCGATGCTTTCAATTGACGAGAGCCAGCGGTTACCTTCTATCCGCTCAGTCTCGAAAGGCTTAGTGTTAGTGTACCTCGTGCGCGAGCGTCGTGCTCGTTAGGTTCGCGTCGCGTTCCGTGAGAGACCGTGGCGGGTGTAGCGGATCGGCCGGGAAAGCGTGCGCGCGGTTGTTTGCGCAGCGCTCACGCCGCTCGCAGTAGGGACACGGCGCACACACTGCGTTCTCGGCATTCGCACGCTGCTTTCGCGCGCTCGAGAATCGCGTGGGCCCAATGTGGGTGAGGCCAAAGTGTTCTTTGTTCTCACAGCTATTGAGTGTTGTATTGTTTTTTCCTCGTCAGTTAAATATGGTTGCTCGTTGTAGGTGCTGATGGAGGTGCCGGCGCTGGTGTGCGAGGCGGACCTGCACTGCGCGCAGACGGCGCTGACGCTGGTGCGCGGCGCGTGTCTCCGCTGCCCCGCCGCGCTCACGCCGGAAGCCCGCCACGCGCTCACGCCCAACATCCTCGCGCTCGCCAAGTCGCCGCTGCTGCAAGGTACACCTACCTACAGGTGCTGATGGAGGTGCCGGCGCTGGTGTGCGAGGCGGACCTGCACTGCGCGCAGACGGCGCTGACGCTGGTGCGCGGCGCGTGTCTCCGCTGCCCCGCCGCGCTCACGCCGGAAGCCCGCCACGCGCTCACGCCCAACATCCTCGCGCTCGCCAAGTCGCCGCTGCTGCAAGGTACACCTACCTACAGGTGCTGATGGAGGTGCCGGCGCTGGTGTGCGAGGCGGACCTGCACTGCGCGCAGACGGCGCTGACGCTGGTGCGCGGCGCGTGTCTCCGCTGCCCCGCCGCGCTCACGCCGGAAGCCCGCCACGCGCTCACGCCCAACATCCTCGCGCTCGCCAAGTCGCCGCTGCTGCAAGGTACACCTACCTACAGGTGCTGATGGAGGTGCCGGCGCTGGTGTGCGAGGCGGACCTGCACTGCGCGCAGACGGCGCTGACGCTGGTGCGCGGCGCGTGTCTCCGCTGCCCCGCCGCGCTCACGCCGGAAGCCCGCCACGCGCTCACGCCCAACATCCTCGCGCTCGCCAAGTCGCCGCTGCTGCAAGGTACACCTACCTACAGGTGCTGATGGAGGTGCCGGCGCTGGTGTGCGAGGCGGACCTGCACTGCGCGCAGACGGCGCTGACGCTGGTGCGCGGCGCGTGTCTCCGCTGCCCCGCCGCGCTCACGCCGGAAGCCCGCCACGCGCTCACGCCCAACATCCTCGCGCTCGCCAAGTCGCCGCTGCTGCAAGGTACACCTACCTACAGGTGCTGATGGAGGTGCCGGCGCTGGTGTGCGAGGCGGACCTGCACTGCGCGCAGACGGCGCTGACGCTGGTGCGCGGCGCGTGTCTCCGCTGCCCCGCCGCGCTCACGCCGGAAGCCCGCCACGCGCTCACGCCCAACATCCTCGCGCTCGCCAAGTCGCCGCTGCTGCAAGGTACACCTACCTACAGGTGCTGATGGAGGTGCCGGCGCTGGTGTGCGAGGCGGACCTGCACTGCGCGCAGACGGCGCTGACGCTGGTGCGCGGCGCGTGTCTCCGCTGCCCCGCCGCGCTCACGCCGGAAGCCCGCCACGCGCTCACGCCCAACATCCTCGCGCTCGCCAAGTCGCCGCTGCTGCAAGGTACACCTACCTACAGGTGCTGATGGAGGTGCCGGCGCTGGTGTGCGAGGCGGAGGTGCCGGCCACCAACGGACCTAATTATCATTCCTAGGAAATTTTAAAGGCCAAGACAAGAAAACTTATCCCGAAAGCGACAGTTTGGCAGTCTGGCAGAGAGGCTACATGCATAGCGATTCTATAGCTGCAACCTCTCTGTGTTTCTACACCGATAGTTTTTTTTTTTTTTTTTTCGGGGGGAAATGCTCATGGACTTCCTCCGCCTGGGGAGAGGCGGAGGGGCATGCCGGACTCTTACCGGCTAAAACCCCCCGGTGTCTCCTCCTCGCACGTGCACGTGGGGCCGCGGGAATCCAAATTCTTCCGCAGCCCCACGCTGGTGCTGGCCCGGTTGTCCGGGCCTCATCTCGTGCACGGGGTAGTGAGGTGTAAGACTACCCCGTACTCCGCCTCGGAGGCGCGCTGACACCCGCGCGCGCCTACGCCTCGGGTCCAGCGGTTACCGATAAATAGCCCAACTCCTTTATATTAAAAATACCAAAAAGTAAAAATCATGAGTATCATTTTATAAGCAATTTTTCAATTCCCTTAGGTGGCGCGTTAAAGGCGATGTTAGGCGTACTCAGCGCCCTGGTGGCCGCGGACGTGGCGGGCTGTTCACGGCGCGAGCTGTTGGCACTGCTGGTCGCTCCTGTACACCGCTTGCACGAGCACAATGCTTCGGCACATCACATCAAACAGGTAATATGTTATTATTATTACGTTTTCGTCATGTGCCAGAATTTCATCGATATAAAGAAGACAAACAATGTAAAGAAATTGATATTTTATGTATTTTTCAGGAAAATATGTGAACTTAGTCTGTACTATATTTGTAATTACGCAGTATTGATCCTAGGTATCTTTTTGCATTATGTAACATGATCATGTTGTGTTAGGCGTTCCACTCGCTGGCGAAGTGCGTGGCGGCGGTGGTGGTGTCGGGCGGGTCGGACGCGCTGGACGTGACGCGCGGCTTCCTGCGAGACGCCGCGCAGCCCGCCTCCGACGCGCACCACATGTTCGCGCTGCTCGCGCTCGCTGAGATCGGACGACATCTGTGAGTATACTGATTCACTAACTGTAGCAGCACCTTTCTAGTTTTCATTTATATAAACGCGAAGGAAGGATGATACAACGCTAAGTTTTCGTTGCGTCGAAGTAGCATGAAGATAACAGTACAATAGAATAGAATAGAACTAATAACTTGTAATACTTGAAAGAATAACGATTCCTCATCGCAATAATCGCAATGCGTAACTCGACTAGGACGCTATATATTGATCGTTGGATATTGTTATAGTTTGGTCGAACATCGAGACCAAACGTTTCACAATATGGATATCTATATTGTGAAAAATGCTGCTTCTCCCTTTTTAGATTTATTACAACATGAGTCATAGTACACTTCCCGAGTTTAAGTTGCTCATTTTGCCCAATTAATAATAGTTACGAAATCGAGAGACCTAATATTATTAAATGTTGTTCTAATACTAGCTAACGATTGAAATTTTCATCTTTCTTACAGAGATTTAAGCTCCATACCGAACTTGAAGGAGGTCCTGCTAAGTTCGTTCGCGCCATCATCCGAGGAAGTGAAGTCAGCCGCGAGCTACGCGCTGGGCTCCGTGGCGGTGGGCAACCTGCCCGAGTTCCTGCCCTTCATACTGGGCGAGATCGAGGCACAACCCAAGCGGCAGTACCTGCTACTGCACTCCTTACGAGAGGTGAGCATTCAACGTAATTTTATGCTGCGATTTCTCTTAAAGTTAACTTCATTCAACTTTATATACTCGTCATGAAATATTTCAATGTTTCTGTAATAATTGTTTACCAGTAAGTGGAATATAATCGTATTTATTACATTGATAACATGCTATATGCCTTGATTTCTTAGAACGTTAACTTTATTAAACTCCCTGTTATGTAATATTTGAATATGTTTTGGCAAAAACTGTTTAGCAAGAAGTGGAATAATAATGTTTTTTGTTGGCAGATAATCTCATGTGAATCTTGCACACCAGAAGGAATAGAAGCTCTAAGACCTTTCATACCTGAAATCTGGGTACAACTGTCAAAACACTGCCAGTGCGCGGAGGAAGGATCTCGCAATGTTGTAAGTATTAAAATAAGCAATTATGTATTACTCAGTTTTTTATTCAATTACTTGAACAATAGGGGCTATTCTTGATTTCAGATAAGGTATTTGAAAGAGATAAAGGTATCATGTTTCTAATCATAATATACTTATTTCAGGTTGCAGAATGCTTAGGAAAGCTATGTTTACTGGAGCCACAAGACTTATTACCACATCTCAAAGACTTCCTCAAATCTCCCGAGCCACTCACAAGGACAACTGCTGTCACTGCTGTCAAATTCACTATATCAGACCAGGTTAGTATATTACTTTACTACAATGTATTTATTTGCTGTAAAACGTCTTGAAATACACGATAACCCCGTGGCCACGATAATAAATTCTACATATATGACCCGCCATGAAGGCGGTTAGGACCACGGTGTTCAGGCGTTAAGCTATATGTGCGACTTTTGCACCGCACTTATGATCGTAGTAAGGACAAGCAGTTTAATCGTGGTGTATGTGTGGTCAGCCTTCAGCCATCGACCCGCTGCTGCGCGGCTGCATGTCGGAGCTGCTGGTGCCGCTGCGCGACCCGGAGCTGGGCGTGCGGCGCGTGGCGCTGGTGGCCTTCAACTCCGCCGCGCACAACAAGCCCTCGCTCGTGCGCGACCTGCTGCCGCACGTGCTGCCCACCATCTACAGCGAGACCAAAGTCAAGGTACACCCTTCTCTCTTATTCTAAATCAACTATATACCTATCACTTTGGAGCGGTTCAACTGCGTGCCATTCGTTGTTCGAAGCGCGCTATCATGCGCCATCCATTCAACCATTTTTAATGGAAAAATTACAAACTGTACAAATAATTTCAAGAAAATTATGTAACTTATTCTAACCATCATCATTGTACTTATAGAAAGAACTAATCCGAGAAGTGGAGATGGGTCCGTTCAAGCACTCAGTGGACGACGGTCTGGACCTGCGGAAGGCGGCGTTCGAGTGCATGTACACGCTGCTGGGCACGTGCCTGGACCGGCTGGACGTGTTCGAGTTCCTGCGGCACGTGGAGGACGGCCTGCGCGACCACTACGACATCAAGATGCTCACCTACCTCATGTGTGCCCGGCTCGCACAGCTCTGCCCCACTGTTGTCTTACAAAGTAAGTACTACATATCAAAAATTTTATTGTTGGTTCAATGTTACTGCAGTACTAAAGAACCTTTTTAATTTTATTCAAATAGTTTTGTGAAATGATTTATATTTCCGTTATAGTTTTTCTATGCACCTTTGAGTATTTTTTACTGTGTAGATTCATCAGAAACAAAAATTTATATAAATTATTTTATGTCCATATAAAATGAGTACCTATAATATTGACATTGTGTGTGTCTTTGTTCAGGGCTAGAAAGTCTAGTGGAGCCACTGAGAGCGACATGCACAATGAAGGTGAAGGCGAATTCAGTGAAGCAAGAGTACGAGAAGCAGGACGAGCTGAAGAGGTCCGCGCTCAGGGCCGCCGCCGCGCTCTTACAGATACCGGAAGCAGGTAAATACACATTTGCCCACATAATCATTTACAGTAAATTGTTAACGTTACATACATAATACAAATCAATGGATTGTCCTAAATATAAATTATCTTCAACATTTTCCTTTTTTGTTTACAGAAAAGAATCCACATTTGATGGACTTCGTGACTCAAATCAAGTCGTTCCCCGACCTGCAGCCCATCTTCGAGTCGATCCTGAAGGACTCGACCGGCGGCAGCGGCGTGGACTCCAACCTCATGGACCAGAGCTAGCCGCCATAACACTCCCCTACTTCGCATTTACTCTCCCACATTGCGACCAACACCACGAGGTTCTATTTTATTTTGGTCTATTTTGTTGTTTCGTTTTTGTAAGAATGCATATTATTTTCATTCATGTCAAATGTAAAAATGATTGAAATTGAATAGAAGTTTAGTTAAATACGATATTTTAATTTCGCTTTTTATTGAGGTCGAAATTACAAACGAGTTTGTTTGATTCAACAGCTTTATTATAAAGTTACAAAGTACATAACTAAAACATTAGCAATGCTAATCGTTTTCTTGACGTCAAGTAGCCCGCGTCAGGAAGCGACTAACGTGATGCTTACCAGGGAACTAAGGACGTAAGGAATAAGGGTTACGTCACGGTTCGCATTACATACTGTGACGGCGGAAATCTGACTTGCATAACTATCGATAGTCAAGCTCAAGTTCTCCAACGCTTCTGGAAGTACTTAAATATGCAGCTGTCCATGCCGACAGGTCGGTGTCTTATATCGATAGTTATACAGCATAATTTATTTTATTGATATGTATTGTGATATTACAAGCTATGTGGAAAAATCATAGGAAAATGGATAAATACACTATAATGAAGCGATCTTTATAGTATCAGTTATTTCCCTTTCCTCTTTGCCGCAGGCGTTGCGCTCGCTGGCCTTGGTATTTCATTCTGTGGGTAAAACAACAGTGAACATGAAACATATATAATTTTAATAAAGGGGTCACACTATTGGGAACTGAGTAGTACCGGTTTAGCTGGCGATGCTCGAGTAAGAGTAGTGCTGCTTGCGTTCCGTAGCGGCGGCCGCGACGACGCGCTCACCATGTTGCCCATTGCACTCGCCGGCCGCTCCGGACTAAGCTCTTTGCTAAAGGGTGGATAAAATCAAATTACGAATTTATAAGAGTTGCGAAAATATCTTCTGTATTTAATATCATTCTGGAAAACTGATTTAAAACAGCCGTAAGTACGATAACTGGTAACCAGGGGCAAAAACTCAAAACAGTGTTGAGTTTCGAACAAAAATGTAAGAAGAAAAAGTAAGCTTGATCATACCTGTTGCCTCGAGACATTTGTCCTCTCCGGCTGAACATGTCTGAAAGGCGTCCGCGCAAGTCCCGTTTACTTCCCGCTGCGCTCATATCAGAGTCTGAACCCTATCCAATGAAAAAAAAAAAGGTTTATAAGGAAACGTGCAAAGCTATCTAAGGATGTTATTAAGTTATTTTATCCTCGGTTTTCCTTTGCAATAATTGAAATTAGAAATGGATAACTTACATAAATGATGTCAATCTCTTGTTGCTAACAACAAACCAAAGATACGTATTGAAAATCAGCCATAATAGACAACTTACCTGGGAAACGGTACCAATAGGTCTGAATTCAACATGCTCCGTGTTGTCCACTTGGTCGTCGATAGATCGCGATTTGGTCAGCTTCTTCAATTTGCCGAAGATGCTCTTCTTTTTCTTTTTCTCCGAGGGCAGTACTTCGCTTTGGACTGATCCACCGGATAATCGACTGCAATATTTCATGAGGTTTAAATGACATAAGTAAGTACATACATAATTAAGTAGGTATATAGTTAAGAATTTAGAACTGTAAATTAAATGAACGGTAATGGTACCTGTCAAGACTAGCGTCACGTTGCATAGTGAAGAGACGGTTGTCTGCGTCCCCGTCTAGTGACTGCATCGAAGACACGCTGCTGTCGTCCACTGATTTCCATATCAAGCTCTGTAAATAATAAGTCACTCGTTACTTTGGTCTTGTATATTAGTCTGCAAACTAATTTAATATCTTTTCTTTTTTCATGAAAACGTTGACATTTGATTACATACGTTATGTAAATAAACTGATAGGTGTTTAAGACATGCAGCTGACCTGGTCTTTGGTAGTCTGTTCGAGTGATATAGACCGCTTCTTGAGTGATGGCGCGCGAGACGGCGTTCGTGTTGCGGGCGAGACAGATAGCGTGTCCCGGGGCTCCGTTGACATCGCTCTATGAACATACATTGGTTGAATACATCTTTTGATACAACAGCTAACTTAATTTGCTTTAAACTCATTTCATCATTGCAGTGTTTATAGCGAGTTTGTTCGCAAAGTAGTTATGACTTGGACAGTAAGTAGGCTTAAGTTTTCCTCTGTTAGGAAAAACTGTAGGTCAGACTGAGAGTCTATAGTTTTTCTAATATTCATTAAAAACTGATTCACTGGTTTAATCGTGATGAGTGAACAAGCATACATACATATAATTGCTATCAATGCAATTAATTATAATACGGGTAAAAAGTCGAATGTCTTCAATCTAAATAATTAGACTTTTATGAGCGAAATAGTTGGTGTAATAGTCTTTCTTGTAGAGTTACCTTCTAGCAGTAGCCTGGTGTCGCCTCTGTCGTTCAGCGATGCGGGAAGCTCGCAGTTCGTCAGTGAGGCGACGTAAACGCGCGGCTGTTGACGCTGCTTCAGCACCGTTGGCGCCACTCTCTGGCGTCGCTGAGCGGGACCGAGACTTGGAGGACTAAATAAAAAGGGGGATATGAGGATACTTTCAAAATTTATTTAGAACGCGTTCTACAAAAAAAAAAACACTGAAAAGCATCAAACCTTCAAGGTTCCAAGAAAGGGTGAACAGAGTAATGATAGGACTCGTAAGTCATAGATTTTTGTATTTTTTATGGCTCTATGCGTTACAAGCTTTTAGTCCTAAGGATATTATTTTTTTTAATCTCCATATAAAATTTATCAAGTATCTATCTCTGTTAGTCAAAATCTAAAACTTTTTTAATAAGCAGAGAATTGGCAAGCTTTTATCAAATATATTTCTTAGTCAATATGAGCTTATGTATGTGATATAAAACGATTTTTCTATATTTCTTACCCTATTTCTTCGCGGGGGTGTAGGAGTCATCAAATTCTTCTCAGGCTTGACCGGCCCTTCATTGCGGAATAATTCTGGACTCTGCTTCATAAGGTCGTCGATAGTTTCTAGAAGTTGCGTGATTATCCTGTCATCCTCCTAAAATAAAAATTATATTAATATTTTATTCTATTATTTCAGGGGTTGAAATAAAGTACTATTTCAACACCCGACGGAGAAAGAGTGTTGAAATAAGTTTGACGTATCGGTCTATCTGTCTGTTGCATCGTATCTCCTAAACGAAAGGACCGATGTGATTACTTTTTTTTTAAATGCTTCATGAGCGAGTTCCTTCTTAGCTTGTAATTTATAATAATATAATTTTAAAAAAATTGTTGTAAGTTTCTTTGTTGGAATTTTTGTAGTACATCATTATTAATTAGATATATTCGATAGTTTACCTGCTGTGCACGTTTGAGCGAGCCAACAAGAAGTTTGTTCTGGTCGCGGTCTCGGTCGTGCCTGTCTTTGTCGCGACGTAACTTTTCGTTCGCCGTGCGCAACTTGGCGTGTGCGTCGCGCAACTCCAACAAGTCGCATTGTAGTTCTGTGACCTACAAAAAGAGAGCAAAAGCAATTTATGAGTTTGCACCGGAATTTTAATTTCAAAAAGTAGACATTTAATAGATATTTTTATGCGTCCAAAAAGGTAGGTTTATAGAAAATGTTTTTCTTATAACTAATAATTGTGGAATTAAAGCCTTACCCTTAGAGTTTGAACGTAAGCACTAGTGTGAAATGGTTTTGTCGCTAATTATGTATGAAGACTACTAAACACTAATATTATCCTAACAATGTCAAAACCATCTATATTTTCGTATATAAGTTTCTCGTTGCGCGAAAATTAACTTAAATCAGAAAACGAATGTACTCGGTTCAGACTAAAAACTGCTCTCGCTTGGCACAAGGGGAAACTAGCGATAGTAGCAGTCTATGTATATAATAAGTCAATGGCCTTACCTTTTTCTTAGCTTCTTCAGTCTCCTCCTCGGTCGTCCTCTTAAGTTGTTCTATTCTTCTCTTCATATCTAATCTCTCTTTTTCTCTTTCTCGTTCAATCTGGCAATATTGCGCAGTATTATTAGAAGATAAGAATAAATAAACTTACGGCTAAGATTGAAGTCAATTACGGTAAGTATTTGATTTAGATCAAAATAACAATTTGCCTAAGTATAATTTGTGATCAGTTTTTGAAAAATAAAACATGATTGAAGGATTTTTTTGTCTTATAATCTTAAAAGTATGTTGATGTATAAGAAAAGTAGGTAAATATACCTCGAAGAGTGTCTGTCTAAGGTCCCTAGCGAGCGTAGAAGTCTCCTGCAGTAGCCGCTGCTGTTCATCACGTTCCTTGTGCCACGCCAGCTCCATCCTCGTCGCCAGTCCAGCTACACGCGCTCGTCCAGACGTTAGCAACCGTTCTTCTTCGTACTGAACAAATAAACCTAGTTATAGAAAACAGCTTCCATCTACATATTACATTTATACTTTTCCAATGTTAGAAAAGAGTTGAAAAAGTTATTACCATGGCTTTGAAAAGGTATGGCTTTCGCTAGGCCAGTGGATTTCAGACCTGTATCAGTTAGTTTAAGGGTCTTAGTAATAAATACCTATTGTGACGGTGTTTTATGGATCGTAAGTAAAACTCCATACACCACTGATATCGCAAACAACTCGTGGTTGGACACGGTAAATAATCAAGTGTGAGCAAGAGGCTTTGAAAGCCATACATAGCTATCTATTAAAAATATGAGGTTTCATAAGTTACATACCTCGTTAAGTCTCGACTGCATTTCGGCGAGTCGTACTTCAGAAGCCGATCGTTCGCTAACAAGCTCAGTGTTGAGCTTAGAAGCCAACAGTCGCGCCTCACACAACTCGTCCTCTAGGCAGGCCGTCTGCTGCTCCAGGGTCGCCACTTTGTTACGGTATTCTTCCTGTGAAAATATGTCCTCTTTTACACCACTTCTGTATTTCAAATCAAATCAAATCTTTATTTTGTGAAACATAGGGTTTTTGAACAAAGGTGGTCATACATATAAAGGTATTGTACTGAAGAGTCAGTTTGACTTGCTTTTTTAATTTTTGAAACTTCGAATATATTTTTTGGAAATACTTATAGATCATTAGAGGACAGTTTTTGACTGAAGCTCAATTTGTATTGCTGAGCCCGGACAAGTCCATGCTTTAAATATTTTGCAAAAAAATGATAATGAAATAAGAACTCACTTCGTCGGTGCTAGATATGGAGTGTCTAGGTGTTCTGGCGTTCTTATCACCGTTTTTGATTTCAGCCATAGTCTTTTGAGCAGCGTCCAACATTTGCTTGTAATTGTCCCTTTCTCGTCTGAATCTTGATACCTGCAATTCATTTTAACATTTATTACATGCTTTTATTTATCTCTGCATATTATTATATACCAAAATTAATTGCGTCTTTTTCTACATTAGTATTTTTTATATAGAACATAAAATATTTTGCTTTACCTGGTTGTGCAGTGATTTGAGTTCATCTCTCATGGAGCTCATTTGTCCTTCGTATCTGAGCTTCATTTCAGCCAGCTCATTCTTCCTCGACACGTCAGCCTGTTCCAGTCTCGAGTTCAGAGAAGACAACTCCCGTTCTAATTCAGCATTCTCAGTCGTCAATGTCCTCTGGACCTTGGATACCCTTTCGTAGTCTTCGAACTTCTGTTTAGCTTCCTCCAACTAAACAACAAAACATGATAATATGTCTGCCTAGGCTAATTACTATAACAATGTAAATAGGACATAGAAAAAGGTAAATTATTTTAATAGGAAAGTAAAAAAATATTTTATATTTAGATGCTATTTAGAAAGAAATGTTTTCACTACCTTCAAGATAAAAGAAAAAAAAGCAGTCCAAATCACAATTAATGCAGTAAACCCGTGGGGGTTTACTGCAGTAATTGTGATCAACGCTCGTCCCATCTATTGCTCTATATGAGAAGAGGTTAGTGCTTAGCAATGGGACGTTTATAGGCTGGTGTTATTAACTTACCTCTTTCTTGGCCAAGTCATGGTGGTGCTGCAGGACGTCTCGCTGGTCGTGTGCAGTGCGCAGCTCTCGCTCCCGCTGCTCAAGCTTAGCGTTAAGTCGCGCGCGCTCCACTTCCCATCCGCCGCCGCAGAGTCGGTCTTGTAGAGATGATATCGAGTTCTGTACAAAGCAAGAGTGCCTTATGTTTTAACCGACTTAAAAAAGGAGGAAGTTCTAAACTTGACCGTCATTCCTACATCAGTTATGCGACAACCGCAATTTTATATAGGCTTTATAACTTAGTTCCATAAAGTCGGCAATTTTACATTTTCGTATAAATCAATCAGCTTTAAAAACTCTTATAGATACTATATAAGGATAATTTTACCTGAAGATCAGTCTTTTCTTTGTTCCACGCCGAAGATTGTGTATCGTAATTATCTTGGAGAGTTTTAATTTCACCCAATGCTGCATGTAATTCCTTCTGCACGTGTACTAGTTCACTGCGTGATAAAATATCATTAGTTAAATTATATGCGGACTATTGTTTGGTATGTGAGTAGAAAAATATATTACCCCTGAGCTTGCTCCTTCTCTACTGTGAGCCTTGCTTTAGTTACTACATGTTCCTCTTCTAGTATTTCGTATTTACCCGTCAACTCTTCATACTCTGCCTTTTCAACTGCAAGTGAATGCTCTAATTCTGAAAATTTATAATATATTAGCACCACTCCGCAAGAGCTATATACAAAGAAAAAGAAATAATATAATTATACTATTAAATTCTGGGACAACTCACACCCGGCCATCTGATTCCGAACTAGGCAGAGCCTGTACTATGGTAACGAGACAACTGATACACATACTAAATACATGCATATTATAGATAATTTACACTCAAACACAGTACAAATGATCATTCTCATCACTCAAAGAGTTGTCGTAGGTGGGAATCAGACCCAAAAAAAATATAGGTCTTAGTTTCACATGTTCTAAACTTACTTTTAATAGTTTCTTCATACTCCTGTTTGAGATCAGAAATCTTCTTAATGCCAGCTCCGGATGTTTGTTCAAGAAGTTTAAGTTTGCCCTTCAGCGTAGCTAGTTCAGCTTCCTTGTTCTTAGTGTCTCTGTCGTGAGCTGTGCGCATGCGTTCTAGTTTCTTGCGCTCAGCCTACAAATTACAAGGTTTCAGTCACACAGCAAAGAATTTTTCTCATGTTTAAGAATATAAAGCACAATTCAGTGGGCGAAAATCAAACTATGATTGTATGTACCTTTCTTATATATTTTGGTATAAATGTGGTTACCTGCAGGTCTGTGTCCAATTCCGAAGCCTTACTTTCCCAATAACTAGATTCTTTCTTTTCTGTTTGCAATTTATTTTCGAGTTCCTTCTTGTCTATTTCCAATTTAGATATGCTCGATTTCAATTGCGTGATTTCTGATGTTACCGTCGATAATTCATTTTCAGTCTTATTAAGCTCAGATTTGGCATCTGTTAATTCTTTTTGCTTTTCTTCAAGTTCATTCGTTGTTCTATTAAGTTTTTCTTGAATTTGTGCCATTTCGACGGATGATATGGCCTCATCATATTTCTGGTTCGATGTGTCTCGTAGAGCATCTTCCTACAATCATACACGATTGGATTAGTACATTCAGTTTGAATTTAAGTCTACATTCTACAGTATTCAGCGTTTGGCCACTAAAGGGGGAAGTCAATCAAAAAAATACTAGGAATTAAACTACTAGGCACTGGGGAAAGTCAAAACACGCGCAAATGCAAAAAAATATAAAAATACAAATTGACATATTTCTTCAAGAAAGCTTTGTTTTTCAAGTCACTCAATGGATAATATCTAGGGAACATGCGTTGGTCCGAGCCTATAAGACATTTCTTAAATACCAGTTGCTTTATATGAATATCTTTGGCAGCGATCGTTGATTCCAAGTTTGTTATTTTACTGTCGTAATCAGATTTCATGTCCTTTAGGTCTGATTCTAATGTTAAAAGTTTGCTTTCGGTTTTAATAAGTTGTGTTTGCATTTGGTCTTTCTCGCTAGTGAAATCTATTGATATACGTCGTTGGCTGTTGGCTAACGCTGCTGCCTGCTCCTTCTCTTGTGAAAGCTATTTTAATTGAACATCACAATACATTAAAGTTGTTATTTCATATATGGTACAAATATTCAATAAAAGATATTATCTTACCTCTTTTTCTAATTTAGTAACTTTGTCTTTACGAGTGGCGAGTAGCTTTTCGAGTCGCTTGCATTTGTCATCGGCCTCTTTCAATTTCTTTTCTAGCTCACCTATCTTTTTAGCCTTATCTCCAATCTAGAAGAAACACATAACATTAGGCATATTAAACATTGTAATGTATTGATTTACATTTACATAAGTGTTAGTATTTCTTACCTCCTTGAGCAATTTTTGTTTGTCTTGTTCTAATTTATTTACAATTTCAACTTGCTTTTTCAATTTATCGATTTCTTTGTCTTTAGCATCCATTTCTTGTTTAAGTTCCTCAATTTTCTTCATACAGTCTGACATAGTTGTCTGCAAGTTGGAAGAATTTTCTGCAACAAAATTGTGTGATCAGCTTCACTAACTTAAATGCTTTTAAGTACATAAGAATTTATATTTTGTAATTGTGATATAATGTACTTACTGAGTTCAGAATTCAGTTTACTTATTTGATTTTCCAAATTCTTTTTTTCTTCTTGAAGTGTTTTGTATTGACTAGATATACTACTATTGTCTTTTTCTAGTGTTTTTAGTTTGTTATTTACATCTGTTTTATCAGTTTCCAACTTTTTGTTTAGATCTTTCAGTTTAGCAATTTCAGTTTGTAATCGATTTTTCTCATTAGTAAACTCAGAGTCAGTTCTTGATAGTTTTGATCGAATGTCTTCTATATCTTTTTCCATTTGTGTTCTAGTGTTAATTTCTGTTCCTGATAGCCCAGCATTTTTCATTATTACGTACATTTCACCTATTTCGCTTTCTAGCTCCTCGACCATTCTCTTCATTTGGAGTTTCGTTGTTAAATCTGTTATTTTCTTAGGAATTCTGGGTTTAAATGTTTTGATAGCATCCTCTTTTAATGATTTTAAAG
Organism: Autographa gamma; assembly: GCA_905146925.1. Classification (NCBI taxonomy): domain Eukaryota; kingdom Metazoa; phylum Arthropoda; class Insecta; order Lepidoptera; family Noctuidae; genus Autographa; species Autographa gamma. The sequence goes on from LR989850.1 coordinate 5,820,422, forward strand.
CTACTTGTAACTGTACTTTTTCTTTCTCAAGCTGCAAAAATAACATTAATTTGAAAATTGGCTTATATAAGTATTTTACCATTTAAGAATATCATGTCACCAATATATAAAGAAAATACCTTGCTGAAGTTTAATTTTAGTTTATCTAGTTCTTCTTGTTTTGTTTTTAAGGCATCAGCATCTTTTTTGTTATTAATTTCACCACCAAACCTAACCTTCTTTTCCGTCTTATCATCTTTGTTGTTTTCAAATTCTTTAAGTTTAGCTAAGGCTTCTTTCAATTCAGTTTCCAGTTGGTTAATTTTGTTTGTGCTCTGTTCGATGGACTTGTCGGATTTTAATGTCTTAGCGTGTTTCAAAAGCTGCAAAAATATATTGTTAATACTTGTACTTACAAAAGGGTCTAGGTTGGTATAACATACTGCAGTGGCACATACCTGCATCTTCTTGTTTTCTGCCTGAAGCTTTTCGTTGTCAGCTTCCAAACTTTGAGTTTTAGTTCGAAGAACATTGGCTTCTTGCTCAATTACTTGAAGTTGTCGCTTCAAGTCAACATTTTGTTGGTCACCGTCGAGTGATCTGAAATTTACAACAGCATTTAGAACTTCATCACATATATCATCGTATGTGAGGATTGAATGAAATACTTACTTGCTCTTGATAAGAGAAGCTTTTGGCTTCTTTTGTGCCAGACTGAGTTCAGCGTGTAATCTTTCGCAGTCCCTTTCTTTCTCAATCAGTTTCTTTCTTAACTCATCAATCTCATCTTCTAACACCTGAAAACATTCAACACAATTATTTATTTTGTCTGAAAAACGTTTACATAACTATTACACCGATATTTTTTTACATACTTTCACTTTTTCTTCTGCTAAGTTATTGCCCTTTGTGTTAGTAGCTCGACGCAGTGTAACAGTGGAATTAGTTTTAGGCTGGCTAGCGATTTTATCCGTAAGTTCTTTAACTTGTTTTTTCAAATTTTCTTTCTCCTGTTCACTTTCCTCCACTTTTCGTCGCAAAACGCCAGCTTCCTAAAATAAGGCAAGGGTAAGTGTGAATTATAACAATGATTTCTTTACAAATAATTAATATTAGTATTTTAAATATATTATGTATAAGCACCTGTTCATTAAGTTCAAGTAATAGTCGTAGTTCAGTTGGATCTTCATCATCTGTTTTGCCGTCTTTTTCATTACTATCAATACTAAGTTTATTTGGAGGAGTGGGCGACAGCTTACGACCTACAAATAATTTCTTACATGTTACTTAAAAACGAATAGATGTTTTGTCTCAAAATACAAAGCTTTTAAAATCAATTTTAGTGTATTATGCATAGGAAAATATTGATGATAAATTAGTACAATTTAATGGAACTGAGTCATAATTTCCGGAGACGGACGTTGGTACAACAATGTAGAGGATAAATTTAAAAACCAAAACATTGTATAAAATTCAACAAGGTCTTATTCTGACTGGAGAAAATGGCTACCATCGATACGCCGTAATTTAAATACACTAGCAAGCGTGTTAGTAAACATCAAGGAACAAATTGTTATGTGTTATTAATATGTGGTTATGCAAGTATTTGAGTACACAATGAATATGATGAATCACAACCGGGCTCTGATGTGCGGTGGTTCTTGGAAAGGGTGTTGAGTTAGAAAAACACATTCGATTTTCCACAATATAAGTAGTGTGACGTACTTCTGGCTTTGGTAGCCATTTTCTTCAGCTGTAGAAGCAAGGACTCATTGTCGTCCTCGACGCGGGACGCAGTTTTACGTAAGTTATTTGCCTGTAAATAGTCGTTAGTTATAATTATTAAATATCTAATCTAGTATTACTATCAAAACCAAAACTGATCAAAATTCTGTTACGGACAATATACAGAATGGATAAAACAACATTTAAAATGGATAAACTAGTAATAAGTACCTATGTTTGGAATTCTTACAGCCAACGGACTGAATAATGATATGAAAGATGAACTGTAGGGAGAACGAGGTTCAGGAGTTTTGTCTGGAGTCAGAGGAGGACTCTCGGATTTATCTTTTTCAAAGTTTCCTTGGACCTCCAATGTATCCATTTGCAGGTATTTTTCTGATATATTATCATCGTTATAATAAGAAATATCAGTTTCAGTACTAGCGTCAACATATTCCTTACTATTGTTAACAGCTTGAAGACTTTTATCACTGTACAGTTTAGCTGCTGTCTGTATACTAGCATTTCTAAGTTTTTGTCTTTCGGTTTGCACAAAATTATTTATTCCCATAAATTCGGTCTGCATATGCTTATTTTTCATGAATGCTACTTCGGTTTGGGTATACATTTCCAAAATATCGATAGTACTTTGCACAATTGAGTCTAGAGTTATCTTCCTAGTATCAGTCATCACATCGTGTACTAAAACTTTGTCGGTTTGACAACCTTCAGAATAACTAATGATAAGGTCTTGTGGTGACTGAGTTTTTTGATTGACACCAATAGATGATGGACTACTGTCTAGGCATGATAAACTTTTTTCTAGTGCTAGTTGCATTTCGAGGATTCTTTGAATAGTTTTTGGCTCTAATATTTCGCAATCGGAAATTGCTGTTGGAGGCGAAATAGGATCAGATCGGGGAGACTGCGGAATAAGATGTGGACGGATTCTTCTGCCGGCCTCTCGATGCCGATATCGACTAGCCTGTTTGAACATAACATTTCTTAACTTTTTTAGTTTTTAAGTAATATGTTACATTTTGCTTACAGAGAACAACAATGTGGTATACAATAATACATATCAGTGTCGCGGTGTTGAGTCAGACACATGTGTTGGCAACACGCCAGCTGGCATCCGTCGATCGAGAGCTAATGCCCTAATGAATGCGTTGTTTTTCTAGTGGAACTAAATGATCGGAGAAATAAGTGGTTGTAATGGCATTTAACTGTTAACAAGAGATGAGTTATCGCAAACCTGTAACTATTTATGCATGTGTTTACTGCATTCCAAGCTCGGCTGTAAACTCGGGCAAAGCATAGGTATATTTGTTGAAGCTGCCATGTGTGGAGATTACCGAGTTATTTGCGGTGTACCTAATGTGATCGCACAAACAAACAGACTCAGTTCGAAAGGCTAACTGGAGCTAGTAACGTTTCATTGATGTTTGAATTACAGGAGTGCACATGTGTGTTTGACCGTGTACATTATAGTGGTTGTTGTAAATACCTCTTCTTCCGCGTTACGCAGCTGTTCTCGGAGGTCGGCCTCGCGCTCCAGCGAGTCCTGCAGGTCCCGCAGCAACTGCGCCGGGTCCTCCTGGCTTCCGCCGCGGGTTAGCGATGATCGTGATACTTTCTAAACATTGGAACGTATGTTACATTAAAAACTTGTGAAATATTTGTTAAATGAAAACCCAACGTTCTAAAATGAGCTAGTAAATACATAACATACTTAAGTCTGTGTGGAGAAGAAACCCTTACTTTCTAACTTCTATCCGTAATAATGTATTGGATTCACTACGCAATTCCTGATAGCACACGAGTGAATGATGTTCACCCGAGAACAAGGCTGAACTAAACGTTTAAGTATAAACGTTTAAGTATAAACGTTTAGTATTTTATACAAAATTTTAAGTCGCTGTTAGGTCTCATGCCATTATTGCTAGAAATTAAAGAACGGCTCAAAGTTAAGGCGCGTTTTGAGTATTACGAGAATATTTACCCCATCAGTAAGTTGGTTCTTCTTGACGTTAGCTGGCGGAGCACCTGACGCGGCGGCCAGCTTGGTGTTGGCGTCGGCGAGTTCTCGCTGCAGTCGCAGCGCTACCTCCGTGGACCGCGCCACGTCTTGCTCCAGCTCTTTGATGCGGTTCTCCCGCTTTAAACCCTCTTGACCACCTACTATCTAAATAATAAAATATTTTTTTTTTATAATTTTGAGCCTGACCGTAAGGACTGCATTATCATGGAATGACTCTTTTGTCCAAGTTCAAATTGTAAGGTTTCTTGGGGCTAATGCCTCCCTTTTCAATGCCCCATGATCTTTGATGGCTGGCCAATTGAGCCTAAATCTTATTATATTTGAAATACATACTACATTACAAAGGTTAGTAAAGAAGGCTATGTAGGAACTTAAAAACATTTCTATGTAAATTTACTTCTCATAATAATATATCTTATAGTTGCCAGGTATCCGGAGTAAGTCAGTTGAAAGATTTATTGCTTGAAATACATATTTACCGTGATTAATTTATTAGCACTGTCTTAATAAAGATTTATGACTTTCGTTAGCTCCTAATTATAGTCAGGTAATGAGTGTTTAAATTATATTAGGTGTAGTCTACTGACAACAACAATTATAACAATATTCCGAGACAACTCAGACACGGTTATCTGATCCCAAGCAGAGTTTGAGTTATGGTAACCAGACAACTGCTAAACATACTTACCTATATATTTCTTACTACATACATATTGTAGAAAAATGACACCAAGAAAGAACAAATGATCGTGCTCATCACACACAGATTTGTCCTGGGTGGGAATCAAACCCACAACCTCCGCTATAGCAGTCAGGGTCACTAACTACTAGACCAACAGGCCAGTCACTATTTAAGTAGGTAATTGTGTTTATAGCAACAGTAGGTCGGTATACTACACTATGTACCTTTAACACAGGTATATTTTAAATTATTATTATTTAATATTTGAAAATAAAAAAATTATTAAAATTATTTTTTACCTCCAACAGTTTCTTCTCGTGTTCAGCTTTCTCTTGTTCCAGCTGTTCCGCTTTCCGTTCAGTCTTTTTTAACTTAAATGATAAAACTCTACAATTCTTTATGGTCTGTTCCAACTCCCTTCTCAGAGACGAGTACTCATCTGCTTGGTCTTCCCTGGAAACAGTTTATAATAAACCACTATAGGCATACGCCTAATCTACTTAGTACCTAATTATAATTGCCAAGGTTAAAATCTTTGAGTAATGTGCATGGCATCGTCGGCAAATATTTTTGGCTACGGCTCATGTACAATAGTCCAATGAACTCTAGTTTTTTAAACATAATTACTAGTACTAGGAAAGGCGAGCATATGTAAGTAGGTTTGTAGAAAAATGTGGGGCAGACTTGGTGTGAAATGGTATATTTATATTTGTCATACTCTCACGACATGTGTCATGTGGTGCAAAGTAGGTCAGTAGGGATACCGAGATACAGTCTGCTCTTTTGGACGAATTCATTACTTATATTTAAAAATATCTATAGTTCTTAGAACAATATACTGGATGAGATTTTGCAAGGATTGAGTAAAAATATGTAGCAACTAAATTGTTCTAATGACTTGTACGTTATTTGTGAAATTGATTACGTTAATTTATAATTAATATATTTAATCAATCACCTACCAACGAATTTAATGAGATAAAGATGAAAAAATCAGGATGAATGAAGTGAATGCTAAAATGACCAGTTTAAGAGTTGAATGGTCGTTAAAAAGCTCTGTGGTCTGCACAGAGCTTTTCGAAATAATTTGGAACAGAGCAGGAAACCGACGAGTCAAAAGAAAGTCATCCTTCCTTCCTATGCAATAAGAACTAGTTTATACTAAACAGCATGATCTCTCCACGTACCGGAAGTTGTCCTGCATCTCCTCGATCTCCTCCTCGAGGTCTCGCAGCTCCTTCTTCATGTCCTCGTTCTCGTCCATGAGCTCCTCGCACAGCGTCTCCGCCGCCACCAGCTTGGCGCGCAGCTGCTCTATCTGACGGGTCTGGGCTTCTACTGATGGTCGAGACTACAAAATATTAAGATAGTTTAGTAGAGTCGATGGATATAAAAAAAGTGTTCAAGATATCAGATCAAATATGAACAAAATAGCTTAATGAAGAACATGGGTATTTTAGAATCAGAAAATGGAACTTGCGATCTGATCGTATATCCGATCCCGATCGTTTTTTTCAGCAAATATTGTGTTCTGTTACAATGTACCCGGCCTCGTAAATATCTAAGCTTTAAGAATGCTTACCTCAAGTTCACTTTCAATCTCTCTAATTTTGAGCGTCAGGTGTTTCTTCTCGTCTCTGAGATCGTCGTTCTGTCCTGTGAGTTCGTTGACCTTTTGCTGCAGTTTCAGCACCTCAGACGAGCGGCCACTACTGTATTTGTTCACAGAGTCTATATTCGCCAGCCTTCGCAACAATATATCACTCTTTTCTTTCTCAACTCTCTCGCATCGCTTCCTTAGAGTGTCCATTTCATGTTTTAAACTTTCTATTTGCTCCTAAAATGTATAACATTTTAGTACATTGTATATGGTTGTAAATATGGGATGGGACCTTGAAATTATGATGTAATTATGAGTGTATGTAAGACATATGGCTGTAATGTTTACACCTGCTTTAACAGCGTAAACAATAATTCAGGTTAGTGTATATTATACGAAACACTCAATGTGTAGCAATATGGTGTTTTCCAGTAAATAGTCTTAAAATATTTCTTTAGTATACATAGTAATGCCCGTATTACCGGCGGTGATGTGGAGTGCATCTGCGTCGATGTATCGACAATAAAGTAGGCAAGTATTTGAATCGAAACCAGATGTTTTACTATCTAGAAAATGTTTTACTCTATCCTCTTGAATCCTTTGCTATTTCAAATCAAATCGTTTATTTGCAAATAATATTTACCCATACCCAAGTCATCATAATGGTAGATTTTCCTAATTTACAAGAAACATGGCTAATTTTCTAAATTTTCGATTTTTTTTTAAAGCACTTTACATTTGTTTATCCTTTAGCTTATCTCAGTATCTATTTACCTGATACTCCTTAACATTGACATCGACAAGTGTGGTTTCCGTGGTGACTGTACCAGCTGTACTGGTGTCGTCATCTGACTCCTCCTTGTCTTTCGAAGGCCCGCCTCTTGGCGGAGGCTTCGAACTCGCTGCTGTACTGCGAGAACTCTTCACCTAAAAGTTAATGGAACGTTCAAAATTTATGAATAAATAGTCTATCTATTGCCTATATATACTGCTTAACATCTCCATACATACATAAACGTCTCCACAAGTAGTTCTATAACTTGGTTCTCAGCCTTTCTAGTGGTCATCATTTATATGTGTGACTTATTTATGTTACAATTAAGTAATTTTTAGCTTGTTGGTTTTTATGTCTAACTACTTCATAACAACCGTGAATAATGATGTGGGGTAATATGTAGTGTAAACCAAGTCTATAGTTATTTCGTGTTATTTTTATATACTCTTCCGTTTGCTGTAGTTACTTCGATAACTCGTTAAGAATTCCTGAAGAATAGGATGGAATATATATGTAGGAAACAGTCACCTGCATCATAAAATTAACATCATCCCGCGTCGAACTTCTGTCTTCTTTTGGCTTCGCAGGCTTTTCTTCTTGATACGCTTCTTTACTTCTAGACAAACTTCTCCTTTCCCTTTCCTTCTCTATACTTGATTCCTTTTCAAAACTATTTTGAGACTTGATTAAGTTCATCTGTAACGAATAGCCGGTATATTTTTACCGTTTTGTGTTATTAGAGCATCAATACTACGGGGAAATATATTTTCGGACGGCTCAGTAGTTTCTCGGATTACGTTATACAATAGAAAAATAAACTCTACGTCTCGATAAATGATTGTACAATCGATTTAAAAACGGTGATTTGTTTGGACTGTTTGTTATAAAACATGCTTCTAAATGATTTTGTAATAGTCTATATTTAGAAGCCTATATTTTGAAGTGGCGAAAAGAGATAATAGGTCACTTCCTCTATTAATTATAACGCTTGCGCATTGCCAAGTAGTAAGTTTCATGGTGACCTTTTGTGTCTATTTCGAGCAACGCATCGCGAACTGTTCAGGTTGAGAGCTATCAGCAGCAGACGGTTCTATCGCTCTGACCCACTTACACCTCGCACTTCATACATGTATCCAAGGTGAAGACAATAGTGCTGATGATCATTACGTAAAAGTATTGAGTTGAATTTGAGACTATGTAGGATACACAACGGTTTCCTTTTGGATTTCCGTTTTGTTAACTCTATAATAAGTGCATATAGGTACCTATCTAAGTAAATATTATTCTTTTTACTGATTATTTTTATTCTATATACAAACATATAATCACGCCTCTTTCCCTTGTAGGGGTAGGCGGAGACCACTTCTTACCACTTGCTACGATCCTTACACACTTGTTTCACTTTGTCCACTTTCATTATTCCCTTCATACACACTGTTCGGTTTATTCTGTTACTATTTATGCAATTTAATTATGTTTCACCAAGTTTTTATGAAAACCGTATTACATTAACATTTAGGAGCTATTTTTGTATCATAATCAGAAAGCGTATAGCGCAGGGCGAATGGAAATTGGTCAAAACAAGTGCTCGCGGCATGAGCTATTCAGGGAAGGGACAACAATCGGTAGAATCAGGGGAAATGAGGTTACACCATGTTTGAATCAGTTACGAATGTACACGAGCTCCCTAAGCAAGGTTCTGAATGGCTATCCAAAGCAACCAGAACAGTCTCAGTATCTATCAAACTTGAACTTATACAGATGTTTAATTAATTGTCATGTTGATAGATCATTAAGGAACCAGGGTAAGTGAGTCAGTGTATAAGTATGCAATGTGTTTACCTTTCGCACGCGTTCAGCTAGCGAGTCGTTTTTGTTTATAGTAATTTGTGTCTGCGCCGCGGTCGACGGCGGTGGAGACGGCGACGGTCGTCGCAGTGTCACCGTGTCTGAGGACATACATCAACATAATAATATCATAAAATGTCCTGCATTACGTAAATGCCAATATATGTTTCATATAAGTGTTCAGAATGCACTTTCAAAGCAGAATATTCAATGTCTTAAATAGGAATACATTTCCTCATGTTCCCTGCTACGAGAATTTGTTTAAGATTTTCGAAAATATGTTGACTAGCTTTTGGGTACCTAAATCTGGGCAGACCTGGCTATGATCGCTAATGGGTAGATGACTACATATTTTTAAATTTCCGTCAGATACAAATACAAAAAAAAAATAGATACGTAACATTTCTATTTTTACGTAACCAAAAATTCACGACGACAAATGTCGCCTGACGTCACATTTTGCGCGAAAGCATGACGTAACTAGTCCGTAGATATAATATAAAATGTCGTCTAATCATACCAGCATTATTATTCTGCCCCGTATCCAAGGAAGGTAGTGGTCCAGTAAGTTTTCTCTTGGGCAGCTTCAGGCTGATGGTGACAGCGTTCGTGCTCTCGGTGTCGTTGGTCCCCAGGTCCGGCGTCGACGTCCACGATGCACTGGTTCTTGTGAACCCTGGGATAATGGCAATAGTGGGTAGAATATATTATGAGAAAAGAGTAAAAATATAGCTACTTACTATATTGCTATTAAGACATTATGTTAATCAAATCAATAGCTGCTTCATCGGAAAAAGAGATAATTATTGATAGAAAAAAGATATGTTAACTTCCTATACAATGGCTATTAAAATTCTTATGAGAAGTAGCAAATAAACGGAAAGGGTTCTAAATAGACTTTTAATAATATTCATCGTAAGTCTGTACTTAGATGAATATTATTAAAAGTCTATATATATAGACTCTATATATATATATATATAGAGTCAATCTTATATATAAAAATGAATCGCTAAATGTGTTGGTAAGCGCATAACTCAATAACGCCTGGACCGATTTCGCTAATTCTTTTTTTGTTGTATTTGTTATTGTCAAGAGAAGGTTTTTATGAAAAAAAAAATGATAGTGATTTGTTGGATTTATCTACGCCTCCAATAATATAAAGGCACCGGGAGCAGGATCTATGGATTCACGCGGGTGAAACCGCGGGGCACAGCTAGTAGATATATAAATATAGAACCATTTCCGTTTGTTATCATTTACTTTGAACATCCACTCTCATATTTAACCATCCCGAAGCCATTAGGAGCCTAAAATATAATTACTTCAGACAGAAATGTAAATGATAAACAACTAAATTAGATAGAGACTATCAAAATGCGTGCGTGTGGGAGTGAGACGTTTAAATTAGGATCGACGATGTGAGTCATACAGGTAACGTATCATTATGATCTTGGCTCAAGTTCGGGACGGTGTGTTTTTGCTGTAATGGTCTCTTGTTTTATTAGCGAAGAAAGCAACTGGCAAGGCAACTGTTGTGTAAGCTTTTTGAATCGGTGTTAATTATGTTTTCCTTTTTTATGTTGGATCTTATCAATATTGAAGAGTTAAAATGCGTGGTTTTATAAGTTTGTAAATAGGAGGTAAACTTAAAAGGGCACATAAGATTAAAAAATGCTATCGCTTTGTTATTGCGCGTTAAGTATATGAGCGTTAATTTATTATATTTAATATTGAAAAACAATGAAAAATAAAGCCACGGCCAAAAGCTAGCCATAATTAAAGCCTGAAATTGTAAAATTCTTCAATAAATGTTATTTAAAAACAAAAATTGAACTTATTTACTATGTGCAAGTGGATAAACTTTGTTGTAAGCGGAAACAAGGTCACTAAAATGTTATTACCTATTAAATACCAGTAATAGGCTAGCGACATTATGTTATTAGATGCGCTAGCCTAGCGTTCTTCAGTACTTACAGACAGTCCATGTTTTTTTGTGATTTAGTGCTCGCTCTAGTCACTGTTTGCCACTATAGTAAATTATAGCTATTGTGATATTTGCTATGCACATTTGAAACCTTGACGTACATAACGTATCTTCCTACTAATCGGTATATCATTCAATTAGGTACTTTCAATTTCAATTTCGTTTTTGAAGACTAAAACTGGTCAAAGGCTTACTACTATCAAAGCCATTGTTTTAGCATTCATCAGTGATAAGCATTTAGCTGTTAAATTAATTCAATTAATTAATAAGAGATTATGGTAGGAGTAGGTTGCCAGTTGCCATCAACTGTTTTTAATGATATGTCCATATTTTTTCTTTATCACATCTCTTCATTTTTGGTCATGAAAGTTATAGAGAAAGTAACTTACCCGTGGAGAAGGCGTCTTTCTTGGGAGGCTCGATGGAGCTAAGGTTTGTGCTGGACGCCCAGCCGCGCCCCACCTTCTCCACTTCCACGCCATTATCCTCATCACGACTCCTGTGTACAAGAAATAAGTTAGATTAGTACCGACGATCAGCAAACTGCTATAGGAGCATCGATTTGTGGGCTTAATGGGATAAAACTTTTTTTATGTGGGATAGAAATGGGGTATAGGTTAAAAAGAATATATCTAGAATGTAATGAGTTAGTGAATAAGTCGTTGGTGTGTCAATAAATAATAAATAAATAAATATAGGGTAATCTGTGCGAGACTTGCGAGGTCTCAAAACGCAACCTAACTTTAAAAGAACTTGAATTCATAAGGTGTTAATTAAACCCGATGTCATTTAATCACGGTCTTAATAAAGGGTTAAAAAGTACCTGATGTGGGTGGGTAGATATGTCACGTAAAAGAAATATAATAGCGATGGACTTTGCACATGTATGGATGATATTTTCTAAAACATGGTTTCACAAGTCCACTTACTGGTTTTAGAATTTTCATTCCTAAATCAGAAAAATGAAAGTATGTATCCACTTTACAAATAAGGAGTACTTGCGGGCCATGGAAGTATTCCTTATTAGCACCTACACAAGAATTTTTAACCCGTACATAAAATAAAAACTCAAACAGTCATCATCTCATTATTCCCCACGATAATTTCCAGTGCCTTTTAATGAATGATTAAAGGTATTAAGTAGATACCTAACTAGTTATAGTTTTTACCGAATGTCCGACAAAAATATCGTCTCTACTTTGCACTATTCTTGACCTCAGAAAATATACTACACGACGTTTCATGACTTGCTGCAATATGTTTAAAACTACCTACAATTTTCAATTCATGAACACCAAATGTCTTTATTTGAGTCATAATCATGCCTTTTTCTTAGTGTACCTATAAAAAATATATAATAGTGTTTCTAAACGGTTATGAATTAAATATGGTCCGGGTACATTTAACCAAATGATATGTTACGCTTGGCAATTGGATTAGTGATCGCAGTTACGATTAGACTGTGTTATTTAGGTATATCCTATTTATTTTGATGCATTTAACCAGCACTAAGTTGATAGATGTTATCAGATAACGAACTACAAATCCAAAAAGAGTATCTACATTATACTTTCAGAAGACTGAAGAAGGACTAGTACAGTTTCAGAGCCAAGTACCTGAAAGATTTTGAAAAAGTAACGTGCTATACCAACCCTGGTATAGCACGTTACTTTTTCAAAATCTTTCAGGCACTTGGCTCTGAAACTGTACTAGTCCTTTCTGAAATGCATTTGGCCTAGTGTAGTATTGGCACTAGGAATAATTCTAAGTAAATTGTACCATAACATCTTTGAATTTAATGTCTTGATCGTGCGTCTGTTCTGACGTAAAATGCATTTATTTGTCAAATTTCCGCTGCTAAAATGATGCAAATGTAACGTTTATGAAAGATGGTGTTACATGTGTTTGATCACATAAAGCTGAGCCAAATTATTGTTTACAGAAGTATTAAAGAGTTGTTTATTTAATAAACAAATCGTATTTTGTTTGTAAATGTTGACAAACTGAGCAGGTGTATTCAGAACAAACGTAAGCGTGCAGACTTATAGATAGTAGACAGGTATCATAGCCAGCCTAATCTGACCAATATTTATAAATATTATGTAATAAATTGGTCATAATTTACAACTTTAAAAGTTGTTCTTACTGGGTGCGAGACAGATCCTATTTTAGACTAAAAGCATTAGGGATCGAATCCAACAGACGGTTGAGTCATAGCATGTTTTTCGTTGCACTTTGCAACAGAAGGTACGATTAAACCCGAGTGATTTGTGAATATGTTGCCGTGCATTACTCTGATTTGTTCATAAACTGTGCACGTACTATCTATAATGACCGGGTGCACGTACACACGGAGGCGGCTTGCGTCAAACTACACCAACCGGGCGCAGAACAAACAATCCACAAAATGGCTCTGGAATTTGGAAATGTGCCATGATTTTTTGTTTAAAAATGTGAAATAATTAGGGACAGGTAGTAAATTAGAACGGTCAAAACTCAAAATACTTATAGGTCATGGTTACTTTGTAATCATGCTTATATAGTCCACAATTACCTTTCGTGATACATTTATGGTTCAAGAATATTTAGGGGTTATGTAAGCACGGATGAATGCACGCTCATAATCTCCGCTGTGTTATTTTATAGCATACTAACATACTAATTTTATGGCTGCTAGTTGATTGCGTTACAGCAATTTGTTCAATATGGCCCATAAGTCATAGGAAATAAATGTAGGTAAAGTTTATGGCTTTACAAATATGGCAAGTTTAGGACTCATGTCATCTACCTGTTTTCGTATCGTATTATTTTCTGTGAATTGCTTTTAACCAATCCATTTTTGCCTACTAGAATTTTATTATTAGCACTAAACTAGTAATTTAAAATTCACATACATATATGGCAAAAAACAGTTTCAAGGAGCTATACTTATGCATGTATAATAAGGTAATATAGTTGTGTAACTATTAGGTGCATAGCCATAAAAAAATAAACAGTTAACATTGACAGTAAAGTGGCAAAACGACCTTCAGATCTAACAGTAGGTAACTAATTGAACTCTAACTACATACAGACAATAATGTTTTGAAAATATTAGCCATTGTATTCTGCCCGTATGAAGTTTTTATACAAACCCTTTAACTTGTAGTAAATAAAAATCTCTTAATTATTAAACGATATATGAGTCCGAAGTTTGTAAATTATATTACCAGGGCTATATTAAGTAAAAAGCTTAACTACTAACTGCCTTCGAGGTAGGTTGTTAAAAAGATATTGGACGTAAGTACCTAAGCCCCACAGAATAAGGTCCTAGGCAACAATATTTTTTCTTACCTTCCTACCTATCTGCAAGCGAAGCTAATAGACTAGGTACTGTAGTGTACTGTAGTAGCGACAGGATGTAGATCTGGCATTGAAATATTGACCTACAAACAATCTGCATTGTCCAGTAACCTTGCAAATTCTGTACAACAAACCAAGGTTTGAGAGAAAAAAAGAGATCTAATAAGAGGGTTACACTATTTAATTTTATACTAAAAGAAAATGACATTAAAATACATGACATAGGTATATACGTTTATCTTACTGGTACCCAATGACAGTAGGGGTAGTTAAAGTCTCGGGTCGACCCTGGATGAGGCTGGCACAGGACCGTACAAAGTGGCACGAAAAATGGGAGGCCTATGCCCAGCAGTGGGAGGACAAGAGCTGTGGATGAGGATGAATATCTTATCCAGTAGAGTAAACAATTATTTACTACATGAATTTACAAAATGCATAGTCCTATAGCAGTACCTAATTAATATTTTATTCGCTACTTTTTATGTGATATCCTAACTGTAAAGGCTACCACCACGACAAAGATAAAACGAAACTGATAGGAAAACTGAAGAACTGAAAAACCTGTTAAATTTTTTACTGTTTTTGATAATGACGTCGTGATCGTGACCTGTGATAAAAATTAACTAAGTATACCATGATACAAAAAACACCAAAACATAATAATCCAAATTTTACTATGGCCCCTAAAGCCAAGGGTCCCTATCCCAGGAAATAAATAGTAGGTAACTTACTTAGGTTTAAGGGTAGTATGATTGAGGAAGTGAATGTAACTGACCGTGACGACGGTGTGTTCCAAGTGGAGAGGCTGGGCGTGGAGACTGTGAAGTCGTCCTCCTTCTTGCGCACGCCGCCGTGCTCCTTGTAGTCGCGGAAGCAACGCTTGCAGCGCGTCGGCCACCGCACTTGCGGGTGGAAGCCCAGCGGGCACAGCGGGTCGCCCTTCGCCAGAGGATACAAGTGATGCATTCTCACTGCTCACACAACACCACACTCAAATGCACTTAACAAATGTCAAAGATTTCACCTAAATGCCGCTTATCAACGAAACAGTTCGTCACATTCCTCCTCTCTCACGCAGTCAATACCGCGTTCGAAACACAAGATTGCACCCGAAATAAAGGAAACTAGGAATAACCACATACACACGCAAATGTTTATGGAATGAACTTTACGATTTTACTCTATAAATAATAAATTATTTAACCAGCAACGTGTTCAGGCGCTCGTACGTCTGCACCCAACAGTGGCAATAAAAATATCTCGCTGCTAGCACTGAACCGGGCGACCTAAATCGGCTGCTCTGAACTCGCTACTAATTCTCAGACTTTCTAGGCGCGTAAACACAAACTCGCTTTTATCAGTATTAGTATATTCAGTATCGCGACGAAAGCTCTGTGAATGCAGGCTGGTTTGTGAAGGATCGCGGCTGCAGTAGGTCGCTGAGCTCCGGTCGCGTCACACGCACTGGGTCGGTGGGCGCGGGCCAGCAGCGCAGGCGGCGGTGGAGCCGGCGCTCCGGGGACTGGCGCGCGCTCGGGCACGGAGCCAACGCTGAGCGCGCCCGCTGCGCCACTTATGTTCTATTACACCACACACCGCTGAACCACTGCTCGCCTTCTGACCGTCTATAAAAATAAAACACGGCTTGCTAATAAAACGCGTCGGGGAGTATCTCGTCGCATCGCAGCCGGATCTGTGCGCCCGTGTCGCCTCCAGCTGCATAACCTGCGCCGGCGCATCAGACTTGTCGCGATCATGTGGCGGGTATTCAAACTGACGCATGTCAGACAGTCTCTTCAATCTTTTCGGATAACTCGTGTGCGAAATCTACAAGTTTCAGGCAGATATAATAAGCTTTAGAGATCGTTCTGCGATTCAATAATAACTTTATGAATGGGCGTTGACGTCAGAAGCGTATTTTTTTAATGCGTAGGTAGGTTTATACTTATCCATACATCTCTAAAACTGTACACGTAAATGAAACGAAGTAAATCATAGTAAACTTTTAATAAAATTCGTATATGTAAAGAAAATAATTGTTAAATGTCTAAACTGTGTAGGGATTTCATTTTTACATATAGTTTTTTTTAACTAAACTTAAATCTATAATGTATTCACATAATTTACAATTTGAGACGTAACAATAAATCGAATCATTATGCTGTCATTGTGCTTGCAGAGTATCGTTTTTGAAACAATATAAAAATATCTGAACACAGCGGTGACATGATGGATTTCCTGGTATATTTGTTTTACTAGTCGGTAATAGATACATTATGCTTATAGGTAAGTTTGTTGCGTAGTTGTTATTAGGTAAGAATAGAGATAGAAATATAAGTACTTATCTAAAATATAGTGATATGTTATGTTAGATTCGTTGGTCATATGGATGTACTTTGAGCATGGTTAGCAGAAGTCTCCGCTGTTAAGTGGTTCGTCCTCCTTCTTGTCGTAGACTAGCGTCTTGTAGATGACTTCTTCAAAGTGTAACGCGTTCAAGCCCTTTGGCTCGGCTACTTTGATCTTGACGTCACCGGGGTAAAGGATCTCGCCTTTGTTCTTAGTGCAGCCCATCACGAGAGACTTCTGAAGTTTGTCGATACACGGGATCTCTGGAAATTTATGTCGTAAACGTTAGTATAATACTAGTTAACAGGTATCTTCAAAATATTTTTCTACGTAAGTACTAAGCTACATATTTACTACTAAATACTAGGCTACAACAGAGTCTAGGTTTATGCAATAATATCGTATTATTTACAGATCTACTTTATCCTAAAGCTACTTATTTAAGTCAAATAAATTTTCGTTTTCAATATCTAATGATCGAGTCAATAAAAGATATTAAATCAAGCCAAAAAGTTAACCTACCCAAAAAGATCAGATTTTAATAAACAAATCTTTTTCATAAAAAAAACATACACGCTGCTTTAAAATAAGAGGTATAAATAAGAACAAAGACATATAATGTGTTCGTATTTATATTTATCTATGTTGTTGACATATTGAAGACCTAGTTGGCTCAGAAACGTTCTGCGCAATGGGTTGCGGATTTGATTTCCATGTGGGATAAATATTTTTGGGACCCGAGTTTTTTGTAATATTGATACATAAAATACTTTTATTTGTCCGCTTGATGATTAGTACTTATTCTTTAAAAATAAATTAAACACCGTTTTACTCAATGTATTTTGTTTTCGTTGTTTTATCTACAGTCATCCAACCAGCCAACATGATTTAAAAAGTAAACATGTACATTATCATATCAGCTGCAGATCACGTTAGGTAAAGTATCTCGTACCTATTTCGTTATCGACAGTCTGTACAATTCCCACTATTTACCGACACCATATAAATATTTATACTAGCGTAACATGTTGCTAGGCCCTATGTACGAGTATCTATGGCGAAAGTAAGCCTTGATTAAGGTAGCGTATTTACTAATAGTATGTAACTTTATTTCCCAATGTGTTTCATAATAGCAACTAGCGAACCTGTTTTGTAGGAACTAACGTCGGCTACAATTATATGCCTACTTTCGAGTTATGCCTAACGGCTAACCTACTTATTAACTGTTTTGATTTCATTAAATAAACACAATTGTATTCATGTTGTAATGATAGTAATTATAACAATGGAAACAAACAGTAAAACATTACAACATGAATTAACAGATGACGCAAAATAAACAAAATAACAAGTAACGTGAAACATACTCGTACATAGATACTTTTATTTTTTTTCCAGGTGGCCTATCTACTTCAGGATTTTGCTCAGATCTAACAGATTAGTTTCGAGGAAATCCTGGTCCAATATAAATGTGGTTTCATTCAATTCATGCTACTTCAGAGTTTCTGTACCTACCGGATTTTAAAAGTTTCTGGCCCATCCTAGCAAAGTATGGAAGAGCGCAGAAAAGGAAAAAGGAAGCCTCTCCTGCAGAGGGGCAAAACTGTATCGATTACTGTCTTTTACTAATATTTATTTGCCAAAAAATCTCATAAGCCCATAGAGTACCAACCTGAAGTGACGACCTTCTTGATGGGCGTGCCGAGCGCGTTCTCTATGACGCGCACGTCGCGCACCAACTGCTGGAACTCTGTGGGAGTCAGCGAGCACAC
The DNA here is from genome assembly GCA_905146925.1 of Autographa gamma. Lineage (NCBI taxonomy): Eukaryota > Metazoa > Arthropoda > Insecta > Lepidoptera > Noctuidae > Autographa > Autographa gamma. The sequence continues at coordinate 5,838,522 of LR989850.1, forward strand.
GTGGTCGGTGCCCTTCATCGTCTTCTCTAGAGTTATGTGCTTCTCTAATACCTGGACGGAAAATTTCAACAAAATTTCACCTTGAAAGCAGTTTACCTGGGTGAAGTGAGTTGAAAATATCAGTCTAATTTGCTGACCTTGGAACTATTTCAACCATGTGAACGAATACGACTTTTTTATTATTTAAGTAGAGTTTTATTACCAACATATAATTTTACAAAGTAAGTTAGCTAAATTAATACTATCTGATCCATAATCATTTAATACTCAGGTGAACAAAGTGGTATATGCCATATAGATAATATTGTATCAATTCCAAAATCACACGACTTCAAGTAGTCAATCAAAATCTAATCGAGCACTTTAGTCTTGATATCGATACTCGTTATATAAGATTTTTCTGTTATTGCTGTGTTTGCATTCGAAGAAAGTTAAACAAATTGTTATCAAATTTTATGTAAGTTTTCTTTATGTTCATGTGGTCTACAATAGTTGCCAAGACCTAAAATTAATACCATCTGTCGCTTTTAAATTATGTCAGATTTCTGCCTTACAATATGCGGTAGACGAGGTAGGTATTAATGCATGTTATCGGAGCGGCTGCAATTCGAGCCCGACAAACCATTTACTAATGTAGCGACACACATTCGTCACATGCGCGGTCGCCGGTGTATCCTATACCTAGCAATAGCCATCATATATTTTCACTCGGTAACAAAATCAATATATCGTATTTAGTTTATCTTAGGTATCAAAATATACTATCTACCGGTGTATATTTTCGTCTTTTTGATAAACCGCTCCATTATCGGTACACAACTACATATTATCTATATTATAACAATAAACAGAGCTAGAACAAAGCTGTACTTTTTGTGTTGATAGCTTGGATTAACGTTTTCTATTTCACTAAATGTGCATTACTGGTCATTAGCCTCTTAAATAATGTGACTTCCTGGTGACGAACTAAAGTGTCATTGGTTTCAAATTAAGTGTCATGATTTTACAGTATCATTATCAAAATGAAAGATAAAAGGAGCAAACATTTAGACAAAGAACTAAACAATGCCTTCATAGCAACCCAAGTATCTACAGTAGGACTAACACAAAAGATTAGCAACAACATTTTTGCCCAATACTGGCACAAAAACTGCTGGGCAAAGGCACTGATACCTGTGTCACCGAAAAAGATCATGAAAATAAAAAAATATGTATAAATCTTTACCTTAGCACCCAGAGCGACGGAAGCCAGCGCGACAGCAGTGCCCTGCTCCTGTCCAGAGTATCCAACAGGGATGTCGAACGTGTTCATGTAATCCTGGATCACGGTCAGGTTGCAGTCCTCATACGGCACAGGGTACGCCGATATACAGTGCAACAAACAGAAGTTCTTGTGCTGAGCTGATATTATATCGTATATAGTCTTAACAGCTGACTTGTCGACCATCCCAGTCGATATGATGAGAGGAACATTCTTCGACGCAGCGTACTTCAAGAACAGCAAGTTGTTCGAGTCACCTGACCCAATTTTGATGAATGGTGCTTTTATATTCACCAAGAAGTCGAAGGAAACCTGGAATTAACCATGGAGGATTTTTATATTTCAGATAAGAGATAAGATTAAGCAGCTACCTAATCAGTTAAGTGCACAGACTGCACCTTCCGCCCATTTTAGACCTTTCCTGAACTAAAAAATATTTAAAGACATATAAAGAGGTTCTTGGTCCATTGATGTTTCAATTGGTCACATTATAATAACAATTTAAAACCAGTTTATGAAATCGGGGGACTGCTAGCTATTACCCATGCTCTATTCGGTTCAAACCATATGGCAATGTATTTCTACTGAGTAATGGATTAGGGACCATGAAGCGTGAAAGTGTTTCGATCAGCGCACGTTATGACAACATAGTTTGGAAAAATCCATAAAACCATAATAAAAACTTCCGAAATTCAATCCAATATTTAGTTCGATATGAATGTTATGAATAAATGTGGGCATTATCTAAATTATGCAACGACTAAGGAGTTTTCCATTGTAATTTAAGACTGACATTTATTAATGTAGTGGTCAATGAACTATAACATATTGCCTTAATAGGACCGCACAAGATTGATTGAAAGTAGAAACATATTACTACATAAACACAACTTACCATGTCCATAGCCGAAGCCGTGCACAGTATGCCGACCTCATGTGCATATTTGAACAACTCCCTATACTGGCTCTCTGAGAACTCCAAATGTTTTTTGTGATCGCCATACGTTTTCCCCCAAGAATTTGGATTGTCATACGGTCGCTCTAAGTATTTCTTTGTGAATTTCTCTTTGAGACAAGTCTTTTGAAACTTGACACAGTTGGCACCTGCATCCTGTAACGTTAAATATAAAACGTGTGTACTTTACTCGATGTACAATTCTACATAGTGTTATGTACCTACTTCATCATGTTATGCATACAACGTTACAAAGTTTTATGTAAATATTATAATTTTATGTTCATTGTGCTAATTGGTTATAACAGATTAAATGGTGTTAAGCCAGTTTATATCTTATTTTGTTTTGATGACATCATCCATGGATTATGTGATGTATCTATGTAGGAAAATTTAATAATGGCATTATAACTCAGTTATAGAACTATAAGTCTAACTAACAGACAGATAAGGTTAGCTGGGTAATAATAGGTTCTAATCAAGAAATCATTGGTTGAAAAATCGACGAATATCTATTAATCGAAGTTACTTAACACTCAGTTTTTGTGTGATCACAAACACTTTGATAAAGTGACAGTATAAAAAGTAAATAATAATAAATAAGGCTTAGTTCCTGATTGTTATTGTGTAGTCTCGCAAGCAGTATTATAAAGGTAGGTATACAAAGTCCATTGCCGCGAACATCCGCTTTCTTTGTTTTGTTTTCAATCGTAAACAAAGCGAACAAATGTTTTCCTGGCATAACAGTTTGTGGATTCTGAAAGGTGGCTTACCTTAGCGGCTTTTATTAACTTTTTTGCTATTTCGATGTCGCCTTGGTGGTTCTGTCCGACTTCCGCAATGATGAAGCACGGGTTGTTGCCGCCAACTTTGACGTCGTCGTTTATCTTAATTTCTACCATGTTGATTGTCACGCTCGTTCCATAAACACAAACAAAGCCAAACCGGCTCTCGGTTCCGAGTGCGCGTAGCGTAGGGTATACACTGACACAGCAGCGAAGGTTTATCGACCTCTCGCTCAAGATCAAATCGGATAAATAAGGTCAATTCAATATAAAGCGAGCAGCTCGTTGCGCGGCGGTCGCACGAGTGACTCGCTGGCCCGGCCGGCGCGCCGCGACCCGCACCCACTTCGCATGATAATTGATAAAAACCTGTAGGTATATACAGCGATCATGACCACCGGGACGCAGTGGTGGGGAAAGAATGCAACACACAATCTCTCAAAAATACAATTTATTTATTACGTCGGTATAAATAACATTTCTGGGAACACAAGTATAAACAGAATGTAAAGTATTATGTACATGAGTTTTCGAGTCTTTGTTTTCAATCCGCGAGTGTTTACATTAACTGATTGTAATTATTCATGGTCAAATATCGCATGAGGCAATTTTTGCAATATCATTGTGATTTTTAAACCTATCACCAATTGCTCGGTTGACTTTGGAGTCGGTGGGTTTGCCGAGGTAGTTGGAGATGTATCGGCCCGCCTCTATGAGTTTGACTAGGTCGACGTCTGTGTTGGCTCCGAGGCCGTACAGGAGGTACACGAGGTCCTCGGTGGCGAGGTTGCCGCTCGCCCCGCGCGCGTACGGACACCCGCCCAGCCCCGAGATAGACGAGTCCACCGTTTTTATTCCGAACTGCAAAAAACAAGTTATGTGTATAGAAGCTTGCCCGATGACGCAACTATATTGCGAACGTGTGGTGTAGAGAAACCGATGGCATAATAAACTCTTTTATTCTTTATATTTACTTTTACAACTTATCCAGCTGTTTTAGATAAGAACTGATACAAGTTATCAGTGGCAATGGTATCTTGCGAGTTATGACAACAAGCTCAGTGGTGGCAAGGCAGATAATAAGATTCTAGAGTTGTTATTATTATTACGAAGCATCTAGACCTCCACAATCTAAATGCATATAATTTATCCTGCATTTATATCAGCAAGTGGGTATGTCGCTAATGCATTCAATGTCTCTGCTTGCGTATCGAGAAGCAAGTATTATTAAAGGAAGTAAATATTTAGATCTATCAGGTTAAGTAAACAATGTCACACGAGAAAATACCGGTTACTACTGGACCTTAAATAACGTTAATGATAAAATGTATAAGCATAATAGAGAAGGAAATTTATATAATGTAGGTTATACGTCATCAGAGCATTTGTAATTTGTGGGGCAATCACCACTCAATATGTAGATCGTAGCAATCATAGCGACTTGTCCTGGTTTCGTCATACAATTTTGGAGCGTTGATAAAATGTTCCGTCGAGACCACAACGTCTGTATTGACGTCTGACCCTTTAATTATTTCTGCTTCAATCATTACAAATGGCTTAGAATGCTAACAAGGAATAAAGACTAAAATCTCTAGCCTTGTAGAGCATTGAATTCGTTTAAAAGTATAAGCTTGTTTTCAGTAACAGTGCCGGGCATTTATGTAGTTCCGCTTAAATATTTTAAGAAAATGTTAATCAGATTTAAATTTATTTTTGAAATAGTTTGACTCAGTTTTCATCAGAGACACTGATGAATTTTTTTGGCTCCACTAACTGGTCATTACTATTAGGACCTAATTAAAGAATGTTGCTGTTAATGTTGACATGGCATACCACTAGGCAGTGAATTTCATTATTTGATTTAACCCTAGAGCCACAAAATATGGTGCTAACGATGTTAAAAGAACGTAAATTTGTGATCAGTCTTCAGTGGTATTTTATAGTAAATACCTCCAAACCAGCCAGTAGATTGGAGAGCGCCTGCCCGTATGTGTCGTGGAAGTGTAGCGCGAGCTGCTCCGGCTTAGCAACCGCCAACACTTCGCGCAGAAGCCGGCGCACGGAACCTGCCGTTCCTACGCCAATTGTGTCCCCCAGCGAGATTTCGTAGCAGCCCATATCTAATAGCTGCTCCGTTATCTATTTGTAATATAAATGTATGTTAGTAGCTTTACCTATAGGTTTGTAACTCTGCAAAAAACAACCTAAAATTTGAGAAGTAGTCTCTTTATAATATTATCTGTCTGCGAGTGAAAATCAAAATCGGTTTAGCCGTTTCAGAGATAAGCTAAAAAAAAACATAAAGACAGATATGTTTTACATGCAATAAGTGATAAACGCTGAATATGTAATTCCAAACACTTCAATTTTATTTTTTTGCATGAATATTATATGTAGGTACACTGTACATATTGCGAAAAAAAACATTATAATAATAATTAATACCTATTTATCAAGAGCGTTTTACTGGTTTAGCACATTGCAGCAAGCTAAATTGGGTAATCATGTGACTGTAAATCATGTTTATTGTGTTCATTTAGATGGGAAATAACATGTTTTGAAGGAACTATACACCGTGAAAATTGAATCGTTGTTTTCCCGCGGCAGGACGATTACCCATCAGTAGTACTATCGAAATACAAAGTTTAACTTAAAAAACATAATGTTTTTTTTTTCACATCATTAAAAAAGTATTCATAAACTCGAAAGAGCTATAATCAATAGTAGTTCACTCACTAGAGATAACGTAGGCACCTGTAGGTAACACGAAACGCACACGCCGCCGCCACGTGTTGTCGGCAAACTTACAAAGAAAGAATCAATAATAAATGTTCAGAGCAAAATAAGCTCTCGGTCATGGTGATACGGTATAAATTAGCTTGCATGCACGCGGCAAGCGCCGAAACACAATAGAATGCCGCCAAATGTTGCGCTCTGTACCTACGGCTTAGTTAGTGTTCTGTGCGCGAACATCGATGACGTCAAGTGATGAATGTGCGATGAAAGTGCTCAACACAGAAGGACAGCATCCTTATCATTTTTGTTTTCGTGGCGGGCCACACCCTTGGCCACCGAGGAGCCCGGCCTTGACTCCCTTGGACTTTTATTTGTGGTAGAGTCTGAGCTCAAGAACTTGGTGTATCGTGAGGAACACCAAACACGCGACTCTTTGATAAGTGCGATAGTGGACGCTTTTAATATCGTGAGACGTGAGTTATTGTATTTGTATTTGTATTTGAGACGTGACAGACACACTTTAATGAAACTGAAAGACAATCAGTTAAAACGTGCTCGTTTGTGCATTGAACGTAGTGGTTTACATTTCGAACAATTACTCCGCTACCGTTAAGTGTAAGTACTCGTACTTTGTAAATAAACATTTAAAAGTAGGTTAGGTAATCAAAATCATTGTAAATAAGTCGATTCCATTTTTAAATACCTACGCCTTAAATACTTAATTATCAAATTCCGACTTTTTTTAAAGATACCTATTTTGTTTTTTTAAGTATTTATGACGATCCTAAGCCCGTAAAAGTTTGAAGCGAAAATTTGAATTACTTATTGGTTTTGTGTTTTATTAAATCACGAGTAGCGATCAGCTGATTTACACGCGAAGTGCAACGACCGCGCGGCGTTCGGGGTAACCGCGCGCCCGCCCGCGTAGGTATAGCGCGATGTATTACTACTGATTCAAGTCACTTTCGAGTTTTGTTTATAACAATTGTTAATCCGCCATTTATTGAGTCTAATTTTTTTTACATATATTAATCGATCGTATGACCGATACAAACTCATTTCGCTTCGGGAAAACAACGACTTGATATTCACCCTGTATAGTTACATTACCTACCTAAGTACCTATAGCTATGCAACTAGTATTGTATATCATTATAACCTAATTTATTTTTATGTATCTAACTATTTAGGTGTATGTAGCCAAACAAAGTTCCGCTACGTCAGTTTCTTTCGAGTCCGAAATTAGATTTTTCTTTGTTCATTATTTACTTTCAATATAAATATACTTTAGATTATTTATTGCAGACGCTAATTAAAAGGTATCTAGGAACTACCAAATGCTCTCGGCCTACATCATCATCATCTGCCTAGCCTTTTCCCAACTTTGTTGGGGTCGGCTTCCAGTCTTACCGGATTCAGTTGAATACCGTATTTTTTCAAATAAATCTTTATATTTGTAATATTTAGTACCTACGCTTTGTAGGATTAAAAAATGTATGACGCAGTTCAGGAAAAAAATAATATTAAATGAGGAAAAAACTCATACTAAACAATGTATTTTAAGAACTTTGTCAAATACCTCGAGTTTTCTAAAATTCATGTAAGTACTTACCTACTTTTTTGGGCAGAATTAAGCGTTGCTAAAGATTAAGTAGGTTTGATAGCTTTGTGATTTCAAGGCGTTTAAAAAGCAAAAGATGAAGCAAAAATTATAATTATTAAATTACCTTAGCGATGCCTTTCGGATGTATAGGTCCGTCGTATGGACATCCTACTACACAGGATACATAGCCTCTTACACGAAGCCCGTCCTTGATGGCCTGATCAGCCACCAGTTTGAACCTTTTCAGGCCTTCCTCTACAGAACAGTTGAGGTTCTTTTGAGAGAAGCCTTCCGATCCAGCCGGGAAAATTGCTATTTCTTCGACGTTGCATTGCCTCTGTTAATAAAATATAATGTTGGTAAAAAGGACAACCTAACATAGGGTATTGGCCACACTGGTCTGGTTTAGACATTTATATCTACCTAAGACATGAAGTGTTGAACCTAAAACATCTAATAAATTCGTAAAACACGCGTTAAACTGGGTCTAACTAACTGGGGCCCGAGGCTGCTATTGTCAATTGTTTGAATCGTCTGAGTGGGTGGCGTTAGTAAGTCCATTTTAGGATAATTACGTTGGTAAAACGTAATTTTAACGCCAATATTGGCCATTGGGACGGCCAATTTTGACGTTCTGACATTCAGTAGAATGCTAATTATCCGAAAATGGACCTACGAAATTCAAACAATTGTCAATAGCAGACTCGGGCCCCTGGTTTAAGATGTTGCAGTTTAAAGTCGAAAGCTTTTTGGTTTTTCTTTCATGTAACTTTCATTGACGTTTTATTCTGAAACAAGAAAGAAAGGAATAAATACTTACAGCGGTATCATATCCCTTCAGATTCGGCACAAGTACTGGATAGTTAACTCCAGGAGCTCTCGGCAGATTCTTCATCACGTCCACCCCGTCGCTCATTTGTTTTACCCATTTTGGACTTACGAAACTAAAACAAAACAATATTATTAAAAAATTAAGTACAGTTAATTTTGGAAGCACTTAATTTGTAGATAAACTAAGTAGCTTCCACAGGTACCTAAGGCACCTACTACTAAGGTACTTTGTTATTGTACATCTCAATATGACAAAAATGTTTTATTAGAACGTGATTTTAGTGGACTAGAAAGACCTGGAACTTTTTTGGACGCTTCTCATTGATTAAGTAAATGGCGAATAGTTATACCGAGTTATAAGGGCGGTTCTTTAACGTGGCGTTGCTATAACTTTAGATACTAGGTGTAACACAATCGTTGTAGCGAATGCACTTTCAAATGATGCAACATGCAAAAGGTCTTAAAGACTGTGATTTCTGACCTTTGCAAAAACACGATATGAAACGAAGATGTAACTAACTACTTACCTAACTAGATTTAACCTAACTAGATTTAAGTACATAACATGCTAAGCACTCGTGGGACGTGCGTGCGTCTCGCAAGAAAATATTACTAAAAGTAGGATTGTATTACTGGATGGATTAGCTGCATAGCTTATAATAATATTAGTAGATACCATTAAAAGTAAGACAGAAAACCATTACAGGGATGGATCTATAAATGTATAATAATTAATTCTAAAAGTAATCCAGTCTATACAGTTTACATGCAGTTGCAGCAATCAGTTGTGTGAACAAACATACCTCTTCCCGTTTTCTTGTTTGTAAATTGAACACATATAGAACTGTTGGATAAGAAGAGCTATTAAGTAATAAAGAGATAAATATTTTTTTTTAATTATTGTGCATAAAGTTGTACAATGGCTAAGGAAACTAAATGTAATTTATAGATACTTATAATATAATCAATATTTCTTATATTAAAATGTGTATTATATAAAAAAAACTTTTCTTGGTTTGAAGATGATAAACCAGGCTAGGCAGATTTAATTTACACATCAGAGTTATAATTTATTACCCATTATAGTTTTGTTGTATAAAATATTATAACATAATATATGACATAATCTTTTAACCCTTGGCATATTTAATTTTCCACAATAAAAATCTTGTTTTAATTTTATATCTAAAAATTTACTTCATTAAATGTAAAACAGAAAATTTTCTAAAGTAGGTAATTGTTTTTAGACATAAAATTAAAGACATCTTTATATATGTAATAGCATTAAAACTATATTCTAATAATATGATCTACTAAATAAGTCCTTATTTGCATTCAATAAAATATTATGTAAGACTATAAAAACATGCCTTATGAAAAGATTAAAAAAATAATTTACTAAATACATTTAATAATAAATTAAGAAGTGTTGAGAGATTAATGTGATACACATACCTTGCAGACTCTATGTTTTTAATTCCAGCTGCAGCTATTTTATTTATGAGTTCTATTTTAACTTCTGTTGGTACAAATTTAGATTCATTTTGGAGGCCGTCTCGTGGTCCCACTTCATAAATACGTACTTGAGGCGTTGCTGAACTCTAAAAATAAAACTATCTCATAAATAATAATGGGAAAAAGTCTAATTACATGCACTATTGCAATCTAGTTATTGGTGCTTAGGTGTTATTAAGACGATAATAAAAATAATTAAAACTTGATAATGTGTAATAATTATTATTAATTATCACTTGTATATTTTTTTACATATGAAGCAGTGTCTTAATTTTAATTAACTTTTCAAATCACAAGTATATCAAGTAAGAAAACACTGGTGCAATAGAATTAAGATGGTCGAAATTACTTGCTTTAAAAGTAATTACACATAAATTGTTTTCAAAAAATTATACCAATTTAAAATGCAAAAGGGATTAAAACAATATTCTAGTTATTCTATTCGCTACTTTCGGTAATTAGGTATAAAACTTTTTAAAAAAAGTTCTTCACTTTATGTTTGTTTATGTGCCAGTCACAATTGTTTTGTTCTACTCACAAGACACCGCTGATATAAAGTCTTCAGTACTCTAGAGTTAATTGGCTTAGTTAAGTGGCTCATTATAACAAATTTTACGTAACATTCGCTTGATTTATATTAGATTCGCGTGGAGCACAATTACCGATTGTCATCAAAATTGTCGAGTTATCTAATTTCCATTATCAGCTGGAACGTCACGTTAATTTATTTAAATTTGTTTTGGTGTCTGATAACAAACAAGTTACGAAATGTCATATTGACAAGCCGGTGATAAGAGAGATCAACAAAATTAATCTTAAATGCTAGTTGATTTTAAATCAGATTAGTTATTCATCACCTCTTGTGCGTCTTCGTGCAGCCGTAAAATATTACATCTTTATTAATGTTATTTGTAAGATCCACGATTCTAGGCGTGTCTCAAAAGCCTAGAGTTTAATTTAGTTTAGTTGAAAATTTGACAGTCAAATAACTTGCTGTCTGTAAACTGTCAAACAATTCAACGTTGTTTGCGGCACTTTGTTGTATTAGAATATAATTGTAAAACGTTAATTTATAAAAGAATTTCACAATGGGTTGAGTATATTAGTACAAATGCTATGGGATTTACTTTGTATAACATTTTCGAGTGTTTTAATTTAATATTTTATCATTCCAGCGGTTAACAGTGCCACGTCTTTCGTGTTATCATCGATCTTATCCCTGTTGATATTTTCGGGAATGCAGATGTACAAACCGTTCCTGATAAAATCACCTGTTACTATAATATTTGGTGGTTATCTTGGATCATTGATGTTCATGTTCTTCGTTACTGTATCCTTTTGATAAATAACTAGAGATGTCGGTAACCTCCTCACTATTTGGATTCTATAATCTTTTATTGCTTGAAGTTACTATATAATAATCGTTAATTAGAAGGCAAGTGAGTAGGTAGGTACACTATTTATGTTTTCTACCAAAAATACCTACTTCCAATTGGAAATTCAAACTACAACTTATCTATATAATCTAGTAAAAATATAAATCCAATAACTCCAACATATAAAGAACCTTATGAAAATAGTATTATATATTATGTTTCAAAAACGAATTAGTCCTTGAACAACTTTATTAAATTGGTTTGAGGGATGAAACCTTAAAAGTTATTTGGCTAAAGTATTTATGTAACGTTAATCTTGTTGTTTACCAGTGATACTTATAGCTTTTCCTATAAGGTCACTGTCAAATTATGCCAATGATGTTTATATAAAATCAAAGACAATGCATATAATTTTGAAACAGTCCTTTCTGAAATGCTGACTCGTCCTTGTCTAAGAGGCAGTTAATCTATGACTATACTAAACATTTCAATATAAGCATATACAAAAAGTTTAAATGACTGAATTTTTTCAATTTCTATTTCCCTTAACATGATGTCAGTCTATTGGTAATCTAGAAGCAACATTGTTTGGTAAAAACTTCCAGCTGAAGTTGCCAGAAATAGTCTTGTCCATGGCTATCTCATTAATTGCTGCTGGCATGGTACACCGGATCTGCTTCACTACATGGTAAGATACACATAACATACTCTATATTTTAAGACTATGACTTAAGAACACAAAAAACAAGCTAGCTGCACAAGAAGTTCACTTATTTACAACTACACTAATTTTATAAAGCATAATGGATGTGATCTTAGGACTGAAAATATAATATAATAAAATATATAGTTGGCTATTGCAGGTTATATGTTGAAAATATAATTAAAAATGAAAATGGTTGAATTCCTGAAAGAGTTAGTTACATCTAGATGATTGCTTTCTTATAATGTAGATAGGTGCTAGTGCCATAAACTACATGAAAAATGCTTTGTTCAATAAATATGTAAATCAGTTTTATTCTTGAACATAAGGTGAATTGCTAAGTTTATGATTTCAATTGAGAATTAATACTCTCCTGATTAACTGTTGGACTTTATAATATTAGGACTTGAACTTGTAAATTAATGTTCCTAATTTGAAAAAGTATATTTTTTTAATTGGGTATAGTTTTTTATAATTTAGTTATTTTAGAGAATACTACTATTTGTGCCACCAAATGGTCCCTGTTGTTCATTCTGGTCAAAGTATATAAATAATATTGTCGTTTATTTTCATTTCAGTTTGATATTCTCCTTAGTCACAATCTACTACATGAACAAGTTGTCGCAGAAGACGTATGTAACTGCGGCCCCTGTCGTAGCACCAACGAAAAGCAGACGTCACAAATGAAATGGTGATAATACATAGTAGACAGATGTGCATTTTTTATAATCATTAATTAAAAATCATTTTACATATTTTATTTTCTTTTATTTATAGTGTATCCTGTGCATAGGCGTGCACTTATAACTTTTTAAATGTTGTTTACAATCAAAGCCAGGATTGGAGAAAAATGTTTATTGAAAAAAATAATTTCTGGGATAAAGGTAGACATTTACTCGGATGTGGTGAAATAAACATACATTCCTCTTAACTTTTTAGATAAAATACCTTAAGAGTAAGTAGTTTATCCGAATAGAAAAATAAATTATCTATTTCGTAATATTAATTAAATAATCACCTAATTACATAGTTTGATAGGGTTAATTTTATTTCATACCAGGCTTGTTTAATTTAAATTATTTTACCACACTAACCAATTTAAATCTACTGTTAATTTGTTCCGTTTGTCTTTTGAACAAATATCACAAGGAAGGATAATAATGTTAATAATTACCTTTACTCTAAATAACCTACCTACTTCACATAGATAAGTCTATGACACTGTAAAATAATATAATTATGTTAAGCAATCCTCAGATCCCCATATATAAATTTTAACATACTTATTGTTATATATATCTCTAAATGTTTATGTTAATAAGTAATAAATCATCTATAATATAGTTAAACACAAAAATGTATAGATATCAATCAACAAAAACAAAACTACCCTCTAAGTTTCATTTATTGCACAAAGGCATTTCTTATTAAATAAGTATGATTTAATTACATGAAAGTTTATATGATTTGCACTAAAAAAATACTTGATATATGAGTTAATGCCACTAAAACTAAATGAAACAATACTTTATCTCTAACAAATAAATAATGATCAACCTCATTAATTTTATTGATTTGGATGGATTATTTAGGTACTTATGTTTAAAGTCACTTGTTAAGGCATTATAGGAATTGTTTGACTTATCAATGAAGACATTCAATGCCTTAGTCATTCTTATTATTATACACACTCATGAATCATACATGCCAAATGTGTCATGTTGATTGTAAGACAGATCAGCCGTTTGTTGTTTGATAAGCAATAAGCAAGCACTAACATTTAGTAATCAAGCATTTATAATACTAAAATAACATATTATTGCAACTAGCTATGTATCATATTAGAATGCTTAAAAATGATCAAAAATTGTTATACACTAAATTGTAAATACTTTAATAGAAAGGATATTTGTTTTAAAAGTTTGGCACTAAATTTAGATTTACCCAATTTTGTACAAAAATGAAATTCATAAAATTGCTACAAAAACCTGTGGCAGTGGTTGATTGTTGCAAATTCTTTAAACATTACTCATCAAACTTGTAGACTATTCATACTAACAAAAATATTTGAATATGACCTTACACAAAAATTACAATAACAGTAGCTAGATAGTACCATACTTTGTAATAAATTTTAGGATTACCATCTAAGATTTTTGTTTTATGATTAATTGTTGATAAGATAAATTTTATGTAAGCAAAATTTTCTATGAAAATCCAAATAAATCAAATAATAATATCTATCACAGACTTATTAAAATACATAAGGCACTATGTTTGTATGTGAATAGATATATGTAATGAGTGAAAGTTGACATGTTTAAAATACTTTCTTATACATACAAACTACTCTCTCCACTAATCTAGATGTGTCACTGAGTACAAAACTGATTATCTATAATACTTAAACAACATAACTAGAATCTCAATTACATATCATGTTTCCACTAATTAAGTTTTCTAAATCATATTAGTGCACAACATAAAGAATTAGGAAAGTTTTTCAAATAATTATATCAGTATTACACAAACATTGAATATAATGAGGCATGCCACATCAATCTTATGCAATCATGCAATTGATAATGAACTGGACTTTTTTAGGCAATCACATAAAAGTTATTTGTTTCTAATATGCATGCTGTTATTTCGGGTATAGGGGTTCTGTAAGATCCTCGGTGTGGTTTCCATAACTCTGAGCAGCAGTTCATCAAGATAGTTCTCCAGGTCTTTATTTTTCTTTTTTTCATACTCAACATCCTTCTGCAAATTGTAGACCATGACAATCAGATCTTCCCGAGACTTACCATCAAAGTCTTTTTGCACTGATTTAGGAATGTTATTAAATGCTGGGTTAATAGAATCTTCTTCTGCGATATTCTCTTCACCCACAATAATGCGCTCTTCCAACAACTTCTTTTGTTTATTATTGTTTCCAAACTTTTTAAAGAACTTTGGACTTGGCTTTTCCTTTAATGAGCTTGGACTATCAAGTTTCTTATTTCTTTCTAGACTGGACGATTTTTCACGATCAATAGCTAATTGACTGTTTGACTTTCGTTTAGAGTAAAGTTTCTGGGACCACTCATCATTCTTGTCAATAACCTGCTCTGGTAGCTGAGGAGGTACAAAAGTATCAAGACTCAAGCGTACTGGTTTTTGTGGGGCCAACTTCTCTGGCACAGCTAAGTTACTGCTAGTAGATCTCCTCAAAAACTCACCGCCTCCTAAGTTCTCTAATGAGGCATTGACTGGTGAGGGAGTGTATTTGTGACCTCTAGGTAATGTTTGAACATTTAAGGAGCTTCCAGAGCTTTTATGAGATAAGTCATCAAATGCAAACTCATCATCATCCTCACTAATGACCCCAGGGTCAGCTTCTCCAGGTAATCTCTTTGGGGTTGAGTGTTCAGGGGTAGAGAATGTTGATGTCTTGAGATTACCAATACTGCCACTCAGAGACGATGAGTCACTCTTCTTATCTTTCTTGTTTAAATTCATTTTAGAGCCAAGATTTTTAGCAAACTTTTTGATGCTTTTGCGCTTCTCAATACTACCAATGCTCATAAGACTGCCCCCAACATTCTGGGCAATACTAGACAATGATGACCTGTGTTTATCTTTTTTGCTTAAGTCAGTCAAACTTCCTTCTTTCACAGTGAAGGAGATTATGACCTCTAACTCGCCTCTTGGTTTATCATTTTCTTTACCTGATTTTCCCTGCAGAGTATACCAACGGCTTCTGGGCCCTTTGTAAACTTCGAGGTCTTTTAACGGAATCGATACTTGACCTAGTAAATGGTCCTTTAATAAGTCTTCATCGTAGACTTTCAGCACAATCTCAGCTGTATTTCCCTGTGTAGGTATACGTAACTCACATTCCTCAGTCCATTCGACATTCTGGGTCGCTTTGTGTTTGACGGAAGTTTGGAATTTATCTTTACCGAGAGCGATCGTAACAAAACAGTTATTCGTACCGTTTTTACCTTTAATCAAAAGACCTCGAGCTCTTTGTATAGTAACTTGAACATGAGTTGGATCCCACATCGTGGCGTTTTAAATTAGATCACTACACTACTATTGTTAAAGATATAAACTATGTAAATATCATCGAAAACAACGTAACGATGAGCTGTCGACCATCACTTTAGCTAGCTTGTTACTTTTTAATTTCCGCGACGTTTCATTCGCCTTAAGCTGAGAGGCAAGCGTATCTTTCTATACAGCCCAAAATAATCCAATTAGATTAGTATAGTGGATGATAAATTAAAAAGAAAAAAATCTGATGTAAATAAATTGGATGTTTTTATGTATGTTTCTTTTATGATAAAATATTAAATTATTATGCTTAGATAGTTATGAACTAGCAACACCAACAGACAAATTAAAAAGCTTGATTATTAAAATAGGTATTTTAAGATAGTGCTGGTTCTTATTCTAAATAATAAATAAACGACACACATTGTGTATTTAACACTATATTACTTTACAGTATTTACGTTCGCTTTTATACTTCATTCCCATAATATGGCCACAATATATAAGCGCCATCTATATGACATAATACGAATCGAGCGATATTATTTTGATGATTAGTATTTATAAGAAAAGTATTAAATCTTAGAATAAGCAGTAAATAAGCGTAGTAAATTGAAAAAAAATGTTTTATACCTACATACTTTATGTCTTTGTGTATGTAGGTACTTTTAGAGTGTTTTCTTCACAAAAAAGATGTCGGTTGAAGAGTTGTGAAGCGGTAACTCGGTAGTCGGTAGTCCAGAGAGCCCAAATTGTTAACTTATAGGGAGACTTGAACATGATTATTTTATCGTGTATGGTATAGGGTCCGATATGGGTCAACCTTCTTATTCCATAGGTCAGATGTTATGTTATAAAAAAACGCAGTATGATTAACAAAAAAAGCTGAGTTACAATTGCATTTCTATCTATCAATCTGATAATTATTCCTTATGATTTAAATTATTAATTAACTTACTCCGTAGTAAAAGAGGAAGGTAAGTACTTAATTTTACTTAACCTAGGTCTATTACTTAGTCTAATAGGAAGCCGTTTCAAGGTTTCGGACAAAAACGGAACTTCCTGTTTTAAATTTCATCAACAATGCGTCCGTTCGAAAGGAATAATAGGTGAGCACGGAAGATTTCTTCACTAAATTATTCTTCCGAGTCCTACTAAAACCTTCAAGGACTCATCGTTTAAGTAGTTCGTAAAAGTTGTACTGGAGCGTACCTATAATTTACACCTACTGTAATGTTTTATAGGGTTCCGTAATCAATGGGGGCCAACGGGACCCTAGATACTTATGAACCGTATCGAATGTAGTTTTGAAATTTTCACATTGTGTATTTCTGTTGCTCCCATGACATACCTACTTATTAAAATTATCTTCAACGATGGTACGGAGCCCTCCTTGAGTTCGACTCGCACATGAGCGGATTTTTTCATTCATTAATACGAAAATTTGATATCAAATCAAAATAATGTATGCAATAGAAAATATGGTCGGTGCTTCGTTATAAAATATGCGAACATTGAAAATTTTACCGTGAGGTAGGAAGTAGGAGTTACTTGGTCAGCTAATTATGTGGTTTTTCCATAGAAATGAATGCGAAATGAATTAAGTATGCTACAAATTTATAATTTCTACTTTGTTATGTAAGAGGTCCCATTACGCTTATTTACCCTTTTCCAATTAAAATTTTGAAAGGTAGTTAAACCTGAGTTTGCTGTATTTTTGGTGGAATACAAAACGTTTCGTTTGAACGTTTGAAGTACAATTTTTTATTGTTTGAATTTGTTACGATCGGGTTAGCGAAATAATGTTTAGATACTTTTTGGTGAATACACAATTAGGGCCGTTTTACCTTTATTTAAAAACTGAACCTCTGTATGAATTGAGTAGTACCTCGGTAAAAGTATGTTTTTTAGAGATTATGAGTAAAATAAACGTTAATTCCTCAAGAAGATTTTGTTACGGGATAGCCAAAATACAAGTTTGGTGATAGATAAATACCAACTTCCGTTCCTTCCCTACATGAGAAGATGTACCTATTTGCCCGGTTGCGGGACAATTATAATAATAGGTCATTAGGATTCTTGCTTTTTCTTTGTGCTTGTCATAGGTACAACAGATAGCTGATTTAAGTTATAGGTTGTCCCTCAAATTATTCTGATCACGCTCAATTAATCCTTTTGATGTTTTTATTGATCTGATAGTTTCACTTTTACTGTTTTTTGTCTATGGCGTGCATAGTTTGACTATTTTGGGGCGCATTTAATTTTCATTTTAATGTAGATATAATGGAATAACTACTTTCTTAATTGCGATCGTGTGCAGGATATAGCTTCGCAAATATAATAGAATATGTGTTCGCGCAATAAACGTGAGACAAGGAAGGTTCTATCTTATTACTATTTATTGTGTTTATGTGAAAGATTACGAGTCCAATGTGTTAAGACGCTGCCATAAATCATTTTTCACCAACAATTTTCCTGGTCGGGGCGTTATTTTATTTGGTTGTTGTAAAAGATGATGACAATATGCACGAAGAAGGGTCCACCTTCTGTGGAATGAAGGCAACAGGTTTATTTAAACTAGATGAATTTTGAGCTGACTTGATAGCATAGTATCAATTCAGCTGCAAAGTTTGTGGGCTATGGAAAAGATTTTATTACCTTGGCAAGTTACTATCTAGAACTGGCGTTATTAAATTAATAAATTTTTTTTTGTTGGTAATAGAAAGAAGAGTAGGTACCTAAGTAGTAAGTTTCGATTCATTTAGTTAATTTTTTTGTCAAGTAGGTCCTACGGTCCTTTTTAACTTCTGAACAATTTATTTTAGAACAACGAAGGTCGTAGTAGTAGTAGTACGTTCGTTGCAAAAATAACTATGAAAACACAGAGTAGTTACTATTTTAGCCTTAATCCCAATCTGTTTTAAATTTAATAGAATTCACATTATAATCCTTTGAGTGATAAGCCTCTGTCCCACGCAAGTTTGAAATAAAGTCACTCTGCAAATTATTTCCTTTTGCTTTTAAATAACTAATAGGTTCCCAACCCTAAAGTAGGATTATTTAATTTCAACATTAAAAATAGTGTTATATTTAATACATAATAAATAAATAATGCATAAAGGGGCTAAGTATCATAATAAATATTAATCGAATGATTTTAGATATGGATAGGAGTTGGTTAGGTACCTAGGTACTACGTTCGAACCTAGAGTAATTTGAAAATGGTACGAGTATATTATACTAGAGACAGCGTCTACAAATAGGAAGCGAGGATCTAATTCTAGTTCGTGCTATTCCTCTATCTACTCCACACTACGTCATCGCGTCAGTTATTTTAATATCAACTCCTTAAACTAATGACATCACAAATCTAAACACTCCAACAATCCATTTATTTGCGAGCTTGAAGACCAAAACAGTTAAGATAATTTGTAACGAGGCAAGGGTCAGAGTAAATTTTCGACATAGCTATGTCGACAATATAAAGTGGGCTATTATCATCGTAAAGGGTAATTGAATCATCAGTCAGATGCCGTGTCGCGGTGTGTTAGACCCATGGCCGCATTTCTCGGAATGATTAAACTTAGTTCAGAATTACTCGCACTTAATCCACGAGGAGCTAGTTTAGTAATTACTGTACTGAGTATTGCCAGGACATGGTTATATGTCTATGTGTATGTAAAGACGCTGTAAAGCCTTTCTTTATGCTACATACTTGTTTACTGTGCTATAAAAACTTTTTTTATTAGTTTTAGTAAAAAAAGTTTAGATGAAGTGATTCCTATACCAATGATTTTGTAACTTTTGCTGTTATAATAAGTATTCGAATACTTGCTTATTATAGAAAAGGTGTTTTGAGTTACATATGAGGTAATACCTTTATTATACAGTTAGCTATGTAAATTGTTGATTGTATTACGGTGTTTCGTACTTACACGCTACTGTTTAACACTGCTGCATCTGTAGTATTTTCCACATGATTTGTTAATGTCCGCTGTCAATCACAGCTGGTGATACGCTTGTGACGTCACAACTACACACACGATGCTGAAGGTCTTGTAAAGGCACATTTTGTATGCTATTGTGTCGGTACATAAATGCTCATTAGGTGGTTGTAACATAAACTAAGGTTAAGCGTAGCGGGTAGTATTGATATATCGCCGTCGTTATTTCTCTTTGTGTATGTATGTAGGTACGTATTTTAGAAAGGCCTGATAGAGGTCCATAACTAAATTGTTTTGTAGGTAAAAAAAATGCGGGTATATTGAAAATAAATTAAAGCCTTTTAAACTACTGGTCGCTGAAAAATTATCAACATAAAAATTATAGAATCATCAGTTCAATCTTTTGAAATTTACTGTGATCGATTGTTGGCGTAGTTCTACGAAAATAGACAGTTTAAATGCTTTCAAGAGACCCAGAATTTGGGGGTTAGTATTTTCTGGTAGGTACCCACACCGACGAAAAGTTTGCCTAACCCAAAGTTTTCCTCAAATTTAATAGTAAATAAGAAATAAATACTGTACCTAACAGAAAAACCGATGACTCCCAATGACATCGTTCTGTTAGGAAAGAGTGCACACAGACAGGGTCAAGGCATGCCTGAATATTTTAGCACAGCGCTGAGATTTTATCGAGCTACAGTAACACAAATCCTCCAAAATCCTACGTGTGGTCATCGGAATGTTATACAATAAAAATGGTGAAATTCACGGTATTATCTAGGGGAAATGTAAAACAAAGCAGAGCACACCATAGTTCTGTTGCTTCATTGTTTTTGACGTAGGTAAATTGATGTATGGGACCTGCAAAACACAAATGGGGTAACGGCCATTGTCCTATTGAAGATGTAAATTAAATTAACTGTGGTCTTTTTAATTTTCAGTTCGGTGTTGTTTATATTTGGTTCTTTTTTCACATATTTTAGTGGCATGATAATAAATAAAATAATTTATTAAGTATAGTAAAGTAGGCACATAGGTATATACATTTTAGGTAGGTATTTAAGCTGTCAATGTGTATTTTTCAGGACTCTTTTCATTGGGTACCAATGATTCAGTAACAAAGCTTTTTTGTTACATTTTTATTTTTTTATTATGACTTCTTTACGGTCGGTGGTTCGTTGTGAAAATGAGAAAGGTCATGCTTCGGTGGTTTAGATATAACGAAAGAATGCCTGAGGAAAAACGACAAAATATTCTCGGCTAAAGTGTAAGGTGCGAAGTGCGAAACTTGCTACGAAAATAGCCTATGACTTCTTTCATGTAGTTAGTTATGTGCAAAATATAAATGACCTTCTGAAAGTAGGTAAATATTTGTAACTACTGCGTAATTGGATATATGCATGACAACTCACCAATCAACAAGATTATTGGAAGGGAATTGAAGGGATATATTATTTATTTAATTTATTTTTATTGTATTTCTGGTTTACGAAAATAATGTGCATTTGTAATATAAATTTTATGTGTATTAAATAGTATTCGATTATTATTCTGAAATGTTTTTACATGTTTTTTGGACAAGTGTTCGTCTGAAACAAATGGATTTATTATTAATTCTTATTTTCAGACACTATTTATCAGATACAACTCATCTTTTCTCAATAAATAAAATATTTTTACGATATATTCTTTAAAATATCTTAAGTTAACCAGAGTATAACTCAAGGCTGTAAGAACTAAGACTGCCATATACGCGCTATCAATCCGAATCTCTGATGTTTCATAACACGGACAGACGTTAAATATTTTATGATGTCGTAAACGGACATGTTATAATTGTTATATAGACGTTTTATGTTACGCAGTGGTTATTAATTGTTACTTTTATTGTAGTTAGTTACGATGCTGACTCTACCTGAAAACTTATTTGTGTTACTTACGGAGTATCATCCAGAGAGTTAGGCATCGTTAGAAAAGTGATACAGTGGCGTATTTTTTAAGTCTTTCGTAAGGTTCCTATTATTTTATCTAGTATACGGGTAAAATAACGTAAAATTATGTAATTCAAAAAAAGATTAAATATCTGGTAATATTTTTATGCCCAAAACATAAATATGTTGAGTTTTTAAATACACCAGTCGACTCTAAGTGACATGACAGACATGGCTTCATTTATTTTATAGCCGGTTTTCGGCTACGTTATGTAAAAACGTGAAATGTGTTAGAAATTCTGTTTATAGAATAATATAGAGTATGCTTTTGCGCGTCGTGCCCGTCCATCAATTACAATATGGCAGCCATTACACGCGGACGACGTCACACACAGTACCATAGAGTTTTCACTCTACATACATACATAACGTCACTTTGTATTCGTCAAAAGTGGCACTGTACATATTTTTTCTCATTATTCAACGCAGGTCTGAAACATATTATTTTCTCAGTGCGTTAGTTTGCCCATTTTTCTTAGGTCATTTGTCTGACCTAGACGTTTTGTGGCTTTCGACCGACGTTCATAAGTTTTGTGGTAAATTGGAAAGTAGGGCTCAAGATTTTTATAAAGGATTTGAAAGCATAATAGACAAGTTTATTGCTTAAAGCGATATTCAGAATAAGAAAGTATTGGGAAAAGGGATAACTCTACATTTTTACTAGTATTTTCTGAGGGAGTTTTAGCTATATTATGTTTTACCTGAAAATTATACAATTGTTGAGAAATAGATATACTATTTAATAACAAGTGTGCAATAAGCATAAAAAACTATCATTATTTATAGTGCAATATATAGTTGATATACATTGTAATATTAGCGACACATTAATCTCGATTATCACCTTAAGCAAATAACACTAACTGCTTTTGAATGAATATACCTCAACAAAAATATTGCAAAATCAACATGGATATTAGCGTGTATTACTTCCTAGTTATACATTTCTGATCAAAATCTTCAAATTGGCCGCGCAAAGCGTGGAATTAACTTAAATTAATGGCTAAATTATTGTTCAAACTATGTTTGGTTACAAGCCATACTTTTCCATCGTGCTTGTGTTTTCCACGCGTCACGGCATGCGACAAACATCAACCATGATTGACATGTAATGTGGGGCGGAATTTGCAACTTCATCATAATTAGTTGTGTTTCAATACTTGGATTTACTTTGATATTATTATGCTACATATATTTCGAGCATATATGTTGGTTCTGTTAAATTGTACCTGAGTAAGTTTTTTTTTTGTAGAGATCTTTGCAGTTTGCCTGAGCGCAGGCTTTGACTGCTTCACCGGAGTTTTGGTCTTTGTAAGCAAGTAACTGCTAGTATCCTTTTCGACTATTTTCAAGAATTATTCTGAAGTAATCATCCGTTTAACTATCCCAGCTCGTGTTTATTAACACGGACCATTCAGTACTTCAGTATCGTTAGCAGTTTTAGTTGGCATCTCCTTAAACGGAATTTTTCAGTCTGTTGGATGGCTTTTTTACTGGACAAAAGCTAGTGCAGATGGCTCTGTGCCAACCCTAGAATTTCAAGCATCAACGCATCTTGCCGATGTTGGTGTTAATATTGATGTTTCTACACAAAGTGCGATTATTCCCCAGATGAAATAAAAAC
The DNA here is from genome assembly GCA_905146925.1 of Autographa gamma. Classification (NCBI taxonomy): domain Eukaryota; kingdom Metazoa; phylum Arthropoda; class Insecta; order Lepidoptera; family Noctuidae; genus Autographa; species Autographa gamma. Next base: position 5,861,884 of record LR989850.1, read on the forward strand.
AATTGAGTAACACTGGAGTGAGATAACGTTATGTCATAGTAAAGGGATAAAAAGAGAGAAAATTAATGAATGGATCATTAGTAGTGTCACTAAATAATTTAGTTGTACACGTGTTATAATGACTCGTATGCGTCGAAATTGTAGAGGTAAATTGATGGCTTGATGACCAATGTATTGGTCACGCAAAGGTTGATGGCTGTATCGGTTGTTGTTTGTTTGTAATAGATGTGTATAGTCATGCTATGATATTATTCAATTTATTTCGAGTATGTTGAAGGAGTAAGTAGTAATAGTATATAGCTACCTACAGTATAACCTAAACACACAATATTGCCAGATCCCTGTCTCGGTTTCTGCACTTTAATAGTTTTAAGTTAAGATAGATGAAATTGCATTACCAAAAAAGCTATTCCTTGTTTTAAGGGTTTTACTATTTTCTCTAGTCAAAGTAAAATTAGAACAGTCAAACAATTTGTTTTTACTTTCGTTTCTAGAGATTAAACATTTAATTTCATTTTGTTATTTAGCTACTTAATAATTCTAACAAAAAAAACTGACTTCAAAATGAGTCTTGTATGGTTTTCTATTGGATCCCAATGTCAAAAGTGGGCCAAATGGAAATGGGACCAGCACCAGCATTCAAATAAAATAAGTCAATCATAAAAATCTGTTCACCCAGAATCCTAAGTTCTGAGGTAACAAACAAAAAGTCCGAATAGAGCACCTTCTGTTTTGAACTCGGTTAAAAATACAGTATCATTCAAAGAAAATGCGTACAATTTGCATGATAACATCTTACTTTAAGACTAAATGGGGCTTAACGGTTAAAGTACCTTCGTAAGGCAATTAAAAGACGATTTGTTGTCTATAATTAACTGCGCGAAGTATTAGTTACCGTGGTCAAGTGGTGGTGCGAAATTTCACGGACACTAATTATATTAATTAGACATTCTCAGGTGATTAAAGAAATTAAATATGGACGTGTACCTAAATAATATCCGAATAACACCAATAAGGTATTAACCTCGAATACTTATCAGAAGAAATTAAAAGAAAGATACTTAAAGAGATGTCATTATTTTAAAATTGTAGGGTTTTGGATATTCACATAATTACAAATAAATAGTTGAAGTTTCTAGCGAAATTGTAAATTTGAAACATCTTACGGAAATTAGCTCCTACCAATAGCTAGTCTTCCCAAATTAGTTGGTATTTATATTCAAAACTTGGACAAATTGATAGAATTTAAGTAATTGGCTCCAAACTTAACAAGTGCAATGAAAACAGTAACGAAATTTTGAAGTTAATAAATGAACTTGTAAATGTTCGAGATATCTACGAATTTAATGTGATTACATTATTTCTCGGCAAAATATGAAACGTCGATGGTGAATTTAATTTAACTTGAGCGTTGAACATTTTGCGAAGCATGAAGGTTTAATTAAACGAAGCAAAAGTTTATTAGGCCGAGGTCAGAGCAGTTTTAAAATTTAAAAGAAATTATTTGATTGATAAGACTCATTGTGTATGTTTAATTCTAATTCAATTACGCTTTGTTATAATTAATGTTTCGAAAAAGGTTCGTATTTGAAGTGAAATTTGGCAAACATGAAACTGATGTAGGTAAACCAAGTCTCATGTGAATTGTAAAAAAAACCTTTGTTGTACAAAGTTATGTCATAAAGCAAATTATATTAATTAGGTCATGTTTGCGTCGTAATCAATTTAAATATTCAGTACATAATTTGTATACAAACATCAACGCTCCAGCCCGCTATATTTTATCTAGAACATTCAAATAAATTATGATGAAGCTCGCCCCAATTTATTCAATCTGCTCCATTGTAGAAACACCGAAATGATAGGCATTATGTACAAAGGACGATATATTATAAGTGGGTAAAGGCTTACAGTCGAAGGATCGGCGGAGACGTCGGAGGCGGCCGAAGTACTTTGATTGATGAGTTCGTAGCTTATCAGAATAATAATTACACTAGCTCGGTGCTCCCTAATCTAAAAATCTTATTCTTCCACAGTTACGGCCTTTCAAATCATGCCAGAGAGATTGATAGGATTCTGTATCGATTTTTTGACTAACTTTAGATTTCACTGCTACAGAAAATGGATTACATTTCATTTTTACACTTCGGAAAGTTAAAAGACCCAGTAAAAACTTTTTGACTCATCTTACAAGTCGTTATTCAGCGCATACTAATGAATGGGTAGAAAAGAAGCCTCTATTATTGCTTTTACTGAACTAATAAAAAGTAACTGGCTACTGTTTCTCGGAAAGCACTACCTGGTATAAGTACTTTCATAATTTCTCCTAACTTTGGCCGTTGGAAAAGGTGCGCTCCCGACTGAAGTTCGGGCATTGATGGAGTTTGTTGGCAAGGCAACTAAATACCGACTAATAAGAATACTTACTAGTGCCAAAACTGGCAAAAGAATAATGAGGTGGTTGTAAATAGACCACAAGTCGTTTGTTATGCTTAGTTAATCGACGATTTGTTCAAATAAAAGGAGAAAGATAAGATCTTGAATGGATTAGATTACTAAGCTTTATCCAACCAATTATCGTTAGCTAGATCATTCCAACAAAGATTCGAGTTACAATAGTTTATCAACAATTATCAATAACGCCTTCTTGGTTGCGTAGATCTTTGATAGTTGTTTTACGATCGTAATAGTGTAAACAATAACAATAACTTTAATTTATCAGAACAGATCAGCACCCTTAGCAAGTTGTTTGGGAGAAAATTCATTAGCTTATCTCAGTATCGATGTTGTGGTGAACTAAAGGCTAATGTCAATATTTTACTACACAGCTTTAGGTAGGGTTGTCACGTCGCCGGTTTCGCCCAACATTTCGGCTTTAGAGAGTGCATTTCCGGGATATAGCCGCAATTCTCCAGCTTAAGCCTCTACATTTTGAGCTAAAACCACAATGTTTGTTTAAGACTGCAATTTTGAGTGTAAAGAGCTATTGTTGGAATGTCTCCATGTTTCTTCAGAACTGTTATTTTTTGTGTATCTATTGAAGCTCACAGCTATGTTTGTTTGGAGGGTAATTAAGGTTAGCACCCCTAAAGATAAACAAGTAGATTGGAGTGTACAACTTTGCTTTGAATCTGAGCTGTATATCACGGTATCAAGTTGCTAGAATATTATCCGTAAGTACATTACGAAGTTATTCGGAATAGCTTACCAGCTGATATATTACAAAGGCATCTAAGTTTAGTATTAACTAGATACATTACCGGATACTTGACAAGTAAGAAGCGCAAACAACCAAATCGGATTGAGATCATCCCATGTTAAATATTGTACCTCAGTAAATAGGCGCTGTTACTTGAAGCAGTCATTTATCCAAAATATATTCAGTCTTTCATCTGCCACTGAGAAAAGGATATTTTTGGGATATACTTTACTGTGGCGAGATGAAATACCGAACAGGATAAGCATTTTAATTGCTGGCTCAATCCGGATTACCGCGGGAGCCGACGTAATGCCGCCTCTTTGTGGCTAAAATTCGTCTTTGTGATTCGAGCCGCGACAAACTTAACATTAACAATTTTATTTCAGTTTAATGGACTGCCGCTGCATACGTATTCATGAACTACTGTAGGAGTGAAGCCTAGTTAACATAGTTGAGTTACTTTCGTGTTAAAGAGAAATTGATGATCTCTATTTAATAGTGCTCTAAATAAGGTTTAATAGTATAGTTTATTATTTATTACTTAACATCAGAATAGATAAAACTATATACTTTACATGTGAAAGCAACATAATTACCAGTTAAAAGTACAATTTCACGCATGTAAGAGTTTACATGATTGTGGTAATGCAATAACCAATATGAAATATTAAAGCTCTGTTCACTTTATTATTCCTCTGTTTTCAGTACAATTACATATATTTCATATGCCATTTCCTTTACTTTCATTAACTTAATGATTTATTAAAACAATTTGATTGGATGAAATAAAAACAGTCATTAATGAGTATCAGTATATTAAAATAGGTAATTAAGGCCTGTATTTAATGTTATGCAAATAATATAGAACAATTATAAATGCACATTAGTTAAATAGGTATTTACAGCATTAATTTATGAATGAGTCTTTCAAAGCTTAAGTAGATTCGCTGTAGAGCTTTGCAAGTCTGGAAGTTTCTTTAAAAGTTAGGACAACGGTTTGGTGAGATACACGTGAGCATCTTTAGAAAACAAATCGCCGAAAATAACGTATCCATCATTGAATTATTTACTAGATATGAGTAGATATAGAATTTTGACATTAGCACCTAGATGGATAAGTTTTTCCGGGTGACAACAAATTATATTTTCAAACCGTGAGCTTTTTGTTCATTTATCGGGAATACAGCTATCTATATAGAAAACATATAATGTAAAATTATGTGGAAGCAATTTTGATCTAAAAGTAATATTAATAATGTAGTAGGTTTTATCTTTCAGGCGCAGTAATTTCATCTTGGTTGTGAGCCGTGCCGCATACGTCACAGCGTAGCTTGAATTCCTAGAAAAGAAGAGAATGTTTAGAATGCAATTGTTTTTCTTTGAAAGTAGATAACTATAAGGATAAACGGCAGAATACGAAGAAGAGTTGTAAAAATTCTATTGTTCAATTAAAACAAAAGAATTCGTTCATTGTATAGGATTATAATTCGGTTGGTATATTGTATGGGAATAAGCTTTAATCCTTAGTGTGCTGGAAATGACTTATAGAATTCGGCAAATGTGTAATTATGGTCAATAAAAAATACCGCATATTAATTTTAAATTTTGGGATGCATTGTTCTAGTACGCAGAAACTTTTTAAAATATTTAACATACTTAAGTATTCTTTACGACGTTGACGACCTCCGTGGTCGAGTGGCGTACGCACCGGTTTCAAGGTGTCGCTAGCTCTGAGGTCCCGGGTTCGATCCCCGGACGGGTCAATGTAGAAAGTCACTTTTCTACATTGTCTCGGGTCTGGGCGTTTGTGGTACCTTCATTGTTTCTGAATTCCATAACACAAGTGCTTAATAGCTACTTACTTTGGGTTCAGAGCAATGTATGTGATGTTGTCCTCATTTATTAATTTATTATTTATTAAATTCTATTGTGGACGGAGTGCTTTAATTTGTTTATTTACTTCATTGTTGAAATAAACCCTGTAATTAAATTTATACTCACTTATAACTAAAGTTCTTTGGTAATTAAATGTAGAAGCGAGCGTTCTTCACAAACAAGATTGAAAGGCGGTGCCAATATATTAAGCGGCCATGTTTTTTCAGTTAATGAACTAAATGGAAGAATTACAATGAATACTGTTAAAAAGAGGATTTATTTTATTAACCGTTAACAATGAATAATATTATAATAGTTTATCATTCGCTTTTACATTTATTTTTAAGAACGATCTGATTCAATTTTAAACAAGTTTTAAAGCACTTTTTAAACTGCCTAGTATCTTCAAGGTTTTTTTTTCAAAATTATGAATAAACTTACTCTAGGAACTAAGAAAGCTGCTTACCAGATTAAAAAGCTGCCGCAGACGGTTCATAGCGATCTGACGGATATTATGATCGTTGGACATGGTGCTCATGTACGTAGCAGCCAGGTCCGCGAACTCTTCCAGCTCGATCAGCCGCGACGGGCCTTCGTTCGCGAAGAGGCTGCGGTTGCGCTCGTACCGCTCCCGCATCTCCCCGGTTGGCAGAGGCACGTACGACTCGTTCTCTGGTAATTTTACCATCGTTAACTACTCACTGGACAGTGGACACGCTTAATCACATACACCAAATGACAGATAATCACTACTACCTGGACTAGGTGGGGGTGAGGTAAGTTCTACACAACACCCATTCAACCTATTGTCTGCGAATTTTTACAATAAAAGATCAGCCTGGATTCCTATTGTTATCGTACTCCTTTATCATAGCGTGGTGTTTTAAATATTTCTTAAGACAATCACCACATTCGGTCATTCCTTCTCGTGGCGTAAACATCGATTTGTTTTGAATTGCAAAATATTTTTGAAACATTTCATAACGTTCATAGAAGTAATTAGTTAATTAGTTTTCTCTTGAAGTTAGCTAATTGGTATACTTAGTCATCGGTACTTAGTACCCCTAGTTGCCTTAAAAGAGGGTGTCTGTGTGTTTGGGTTATCATTTGAGTCACAATGGTGAAGTTGACGGAGCCTAACGAGCAGCCAGCGAGGGCGGTGGGTGAGCGCGGCAGCGTGCGGGGTCCCCGGAGCCACCACAACTGGGGCGCCAGGCTCGGCCGGCGCGGGAAGCTGGAGCAGACCGAACCGAAAGGACTCCTCGAACTCGAAGCCTTGGCCCAAAGGACTGTCGAAGTCATGGAGAAGCACAGCCCCAAGTCAGAACACAACTACCACAAAGCCATGGACTTGCTGCGCCTTCAATACAATCTTGTAAATATTTATTATTCACTTACGTGTTTTCGTGCTTTATAGGTGTCATACACACATTTTGCGATCGCCCTTAACATATTTTAGATCCCAAACATTTTCTTTTAGTTTGAATTATTGAAACGTTTTATAGTTTTTTTTGCGCACCACTTGTTTTCAAGGGACCAATTGATCACAGCCCCAAAACATATCGGAGCATTACGTTCTACATTTTATCGAACCTTTTTCAATTCGAGCAGATACATTAATAAACAATTATACGGTCGTTAAATCCTTTGAATTATATTTACAAATATTTTTATTGAGTAGAGTCAATAAGTTTTTCATTTTATATCTGTTCATAATCAAAATAGGAGTACTATGTGTTACGTATATACCTACTTATATTTATTTTATTTATGTTTTCAGAACTTTATAGTTGTCTGCGAAAAATGCCGCGGGCCACACGTCAATGATGAAATCATAGCTCCTGAAAGATGACAACAAATTTTATTTTTATCTCTTAGTAAGATATGTAAAAGCAATAATAGCTTAATTTTATACGTGTGCAATTTTTAAATTAAAGTGTAATTTTTTGTTTTATTATTTATTTATAACATGTACTTACTAGTAGCTGCAACAACATTTGATAAAACTTTTTCGTAGTTGTTGTTGTTAACCACGAAAAAATTTAAGTCAAATGTTCTTGATGTACAATTAATCATAAATAAATCCATCTTGTAAACCGTTCATTATATAACTTAAAATGCACTCTTAGCAATTAAAATATTTTAAGTAACTATTTGGTACAATAAATAAATTTTTAATTAAAATCTTTTTGTATTATTTGCTTCAATGTATCGGTCAATTGTACCACTCGCTGTTCATTGCCGTCCCGAGAGGCTAGGTACATCCATATACAACGTACATAAACAGTAAAGTACGTCAATCGGAATACGTTTGAATGTTTTAGTATATTTTTTGACCTTTTTGTTATTTAAAACAGCCTTTGAAAAAGTCTGTATGGTAACTGAGAAATTAGAATAATGTTTATAGTAATTTTGTATCTCGTAGAGTAACTTTTAGACGAATAATGAAAAGTCTTAAGATTCTTAATATAATAGGAACGAACGGGATAAATTACCTGGTACTTACTTATATAAATGTATTTATTGGATAATAGTGTTTCAGAACTCTAGAAATATATTTTTACAGAGACTAAAAAATACCACATACCCTGAAATCCTAAAAAAATATTTTAGCATATTTCGGGTTCGTTTATTATAACTTAAAGTTTTAATACATTAACTTTACCACTTTGGTTCAGTTAATGACATTGCTCTAGTCACTAATGATGACAGTAACCGAACCCACTCGGTTTACTCATCGACACACCTTTCTAACGAAAATTTGGTAAAAAAGTTTTAATGGTGTTTGGTAGCTAAGTTTATACATTAAACATATAAACAAGAGATTACTTAAGTAACAAGATATTGATTTTTACCTACATTCTTGGCAATAAATCAAAATTAATACGATTAAACATCTTTCATGCGATTTAGTAAAGTTCAAATTAACTCTAGTAGCATTATTTACAAAGGACATAACTTCTCCTTAATTCATTCGATTTATAAAAATATGTTACATACATGATAATTATGCTTTCGGCATGTGTTAATTTTTTAAAGGTATTTTTTATTTAAAAAAGACATAGGCTATGTTGCAGAGTGAAAAAGTTTTAGTAGATAAAAAGAACAATAAAAGTTATGTGTCGCTTTCAGTGAGGTCGAAGCCAATCTTAAGTTAGTGAGGGATTCTAGCTAAGGGAGCTACTTACAAAGTGTCCCGCCCTAAATCACTGCCTCTTATACAAAGCCTTAAATTCACTGAAAAAGCTTGAAAACATTTTTGTATTCCTCTCTATATATTTTTCTGTATATAGAGAAAGTATCATCATAATAGATTACTCTCAAATGAAAAACATAAAAATATTTTGATGCAATTGATATGAGAACGCATATTGCTTGCAAAATCGATATAAAAATGTTTCATAAATTGCGTTACAATCATACAATAAATCACTCTCATTCTCTTTGTCTCATCTCATTGAGAACCTCCTCCTTTTGAAGACAGTTAAAAAGTAATAAAGTTCGAATATTGATGATGCGGTTAAACACAAAGCGGAAGTGTTTTAATTATATGCAAATTAGGCTAGTGTCAACTGTGGCAAATGGGTTACTACCTTTTTATTATCCCGGTTTCCTAGTCAGAGTTCGTCCCGTTCAAAATATGCGCCGTAAACTCATTAAGCAGGAACATTATACGGTTAAACTAATATTTTGCTTGAATTAAACACTCTTGGCTTAATGCATTGTTATTTTTACTCTATTATTTTATTGTTAACTCTTACTGTAACTTGTTAAATATCCTTATGTGTTTTGTATATTATCTCATTATAGCAAAAATAGAGACTTATGTAAGGGGTTTGTTGTACTAAACTACATAAAGCAGTTATGTATAATTAGTTTCAATAACTAGGTTAACAAAATTGATTCTGAAACTCCATAGTATTTGTATCATCTTCTTGTAATGCAAATACTATGAACCCCCGTAAGTTGGTATCTATTTTCTAACTCACCACACTGGCCTCTAAAAAATAAATATGTCATCTAAGAGTTTCTTAAAAATAACTTTTACATCATAAAGAAAACTTTTGTAATTGAGTTTTTCACAACGGATATTCAAGATGTAATTTCAAAATGTTTATACGTCACGCTCCTACGTAAAATGGGCATTATACGCAAAAATGTATAAGAAAAACCTTAAATTACTTGAAATACGTATTCACAACTTTATTGGCTTACGCACACTACATCGTGACGTCACGCTTCCTTATACACGTCACTTTGAAGCGAGCGGGCCTTGCACCATAGATTGACGTCAAGTGCTATGACGCCGCAATGTAAACTTGGTTAGCAAAGTACACACCCACTACGTTAACTGCCAAATAAATTAACCGTATGCAGCAACTTGGGCACTGATAGCGAGGAAACACTTTGAAACAGATGCTCAAATTTGCCTTTTAAAGTTAATATCCGTGCACATTTTTTATTATGTAGAATTTAATAACTTGTTGGCAATTTACTTGCGGTTGTGTTTTTTTCTGATAAAAAATTGGCCATTTGATATTTAAAAGAAACATACAGGGTGCCGCTATTTGAAGTCAGTGAGTGGCAGGGTAATGAACGTTCTAGTGTACTTGTTATTGTGCCTAATTTACGTATTCAAATGAGAATAGTCATTGGCAATTCTACAATGAAAGTAGTGACGAGTAGGTGTACTAATGTCATTAAACTAAAATTACCTGAATACGAATAGATTCAAGCTGTTAAGAGGGCAAAAAACATGATAACAACTTACAATTTCCAAAGCTTAGGTACCTATGATAATTTGTTGGAACATGCCAATATTGAAAATATATTTAACATACAAAACACTCTTTATTACGAATTCAATAAGGATCGCACAACATAATTTATTCAGAGGTTGAATAATTCGATAGATTTCAAATTGAAAGGATGTTCATCAATGTGTATTGGTAAAGACAGGCCTGAATGGTTTCTGAGTAAACTGACTATACGGTCAGATTGTAAATGAATAGCCTATATTCGGTGCTTTGAATATTGATACCTATTTCAATATCCCTTTGTATATCTTTAGTTTAAATTATTCACTTTACTTGCTGTATACATGAAAAGTCATTATGTAAATCGTATTTATAATTCAGTCCTGACTTCATACATCACGCAATAGCGTATATTACCAACTAATGTATAAATAGTTTATACATTAGTAGATAATGTTTTTATAACGTTTGATCAAACTGAAAGTAAACGGAAAGTTTGACGTCTAAAGCTAGTCATTCATAATTCAGAAAACTATAATAAATGACAGCACGTTTATCAGAGTATGTTCAGTAAAGTTACTTTAGATTCACATTAACTTTGACCAAGCAAACAGGCTACTTTAGACGATTTATACGTTTGAAAAACATATTTTCATTTAATACCACCTTATAAGTTATATTTATAAAAATAATGATCTGTATTTAAGCCCATAACTAGTGATAACATTGTATTTTTTCGTAAAGCCTACTGAAAAGTATAATCCAACTTTTTGTATAGATCCAAACCTAAAAGTACTTAATTAATTTCCATAAGCTACTGACTAACGCAAGAAATACAGAAAACAACTATTATTTAAAATATAATATTTCAAACTATCTATGAAATTATTTTAATCACGTTGCAGAGCCTTGCGCTGGACATCCCTTAGGCATAGTGACCGATTGTTGGTCCAGTCTTGCAGCCTCTTGTTTGACTTTTACAACTTGCGTAGGATGATAAATAGCTTCGTGTTTTGTTACATAAACTTTACGACCGAATATACTAGTTTACGTGTTTCATACTAAATAATCTATGTTTTGTCGGAGAAAATTAATAGATGAAATTCGAAATACCGATAAAGTTATGTGGGTACCTTTGCATAATATTCGTATTGTCGGATACCGGTGTCAATTAGATAACTACCGACAAATATTTGAATAGAAGCGAGGGTGCCTTCAAGGTGTATTCATGTCTAAATTATACTTAAAGGGTAGTAAGTACGCACAGGGGTCGTCATTAAGACGTCATTAACAACTCTCCCCGTCTTTAGCAGGTTTTCCTAAGACCGTGCCTCGTACACATTAATTTAACTAAATTTCGAATACCAATTACATTAATCAAATACATATTGTAGTAACCACTATTATTCGCAAATAATTGAACGACAATAAGGCGAACGAAGCAGTTTCTAGACACACAGCTGGTAACAATGGCGCTATTGTATTGTATTATAATTTGAGAGAGTACTAAAGCAGATATGGTACAATAAAATAGGTAATGTTTTCTAGTTGTTGTATGTGAAGACGCAGTATACCGCTTGGTGAAGAATCTACTTCTATTTAAACAGTTTAACTGCACCAGCTTGGGTTTCGGGAAAATAAAATATTAAAATAGAAAATTATTAAAAGATTGTTCTGTTTTATTCAAACCAAATTTCTCTTCTTTGCCCAACTCCGACTAACATAGCTAGCATGCTGTATAAATATTTACTCAAGCCCTAAAGCTCATTGGAAATATTTCCGTTAACGTATTATAATAGTTTAAGAGCCAAGTAGTTCTGCCTGCGATGCCTTATAAGAGATCAATTTTTCATCAAGAGCAGTTTCATAAAGTCTGAAGCATGTAAAGGCTTTAAACTTTATCCTTTGTTTTCAAAGCGTTGAACTGCAAAAGTTGAGGTTCACTTACAGCCAGTAAATATTCAAATAATTTATGCAGTTAACATTTATTATGACCAGAATTTTATTTAATATTTTGAGCGAGTAGCGATAAAACGCTGACCCATGTTTTAATCTCTACATAATTTAATATTCACGTTTAAATATGTAAAATAAACAGTATAGTTCATTTCAAAACAGTATTACGAAAATGTAGCTTTACAAATAGTTGTAGCGACACGTTGAAGGATGTTTTAAGATAGAAACACTCCGGAATTGAAAACAGGAAATTAACTGGAAGCTCGGTGCTAATCTGAGGAAGCAATATACGGGTTAAGGCCCGATGTCTCCTTCTTTAATTACAGCAAATCCAACGCAACGCTTGATTAAACTATTTCCGAACAAATTAAGTGAACCAACGGAGCTACGCTTCACAAAATTGAACTCAATAAAGACGTAGTTGTATTACGTGCTAGTAGGCGATAATCAAATTGAAATGCCATTACTTTACGCGTTTTATTAAAATTGTATCGCTCGCGTCATTTCCTTTTAAGATTTAGTTTGTTTTTAGTACGGTATCGTTTATACGGTACGAGATGAGGTGGCTTTGGCAGGTTTATGTTTTAGATAAGTATTTTCATGTTGTTAAAGGTATCTCGTTCAGATACCTTCAACGTGAAAATGCTTGTTTTATCAGTCGAGTATTCCAGTACCAACAACGTTTTCTATTACATGCTATCGTTATATCATTTTTAAGGTTTAAGAACCATTTATAATTTTACTACTTACATTGTATACATACTGAATATTAATTAATTATTTTAAACTTTATAATTTTCAAATAACATGAAATGCAATTATTTATTTTGCAGAAAAAAACTGTTTACAATAAATATTAATAACAGCATCAACTATTAATAGTTTGTCTATACAACTTGCATTTAAAAATACTCGTAGGCTGACTAGTGGCTTGTACCCTGGTGAGGTTGAAAATAGAAGGCGCGTTAATAAAGCCATCGGTAGTGTTCTTGGTTCAGTGCTCGTATCAGCCAGCCTCGGTTAATTGAAACGTAGCGTGTACCTTGCGACTTGTTACTTGTTAGTGTTGTGACGCGAACCAAATGGAAAGTCACCGAGTTATGTTTGTTCGAGGTGTGTTCACTTTCCATACACTTACCTACATACATGGAAATGAAAAGAAAGTTCGTTAGAATTATCTAGACACTAGTCTTGATCTGATCTTTAGGATAGATAGGTACAACAGAAGGTGTTAAAATTGAAGCACAAAAAAGATCTAATTTTGCAAGATTTCTGCTCGTTGCAAAAGTTCCGGAATTTGATTAAAGAAAATAGATATACTAATTCTTATCTTCATAAGCGTATCAAATATAGGTTTTACCATTTACACGTTAGGTACTGAAGAAGTATAGCTCACTAATAAATCTACCCTAATTATCGATCTTCTATGTAATCTAATAAACAAAGAATATTTTAACACAGAATATAATGTATTAATAACTAATCTGCAAAGCAAATTACCAAGATTTAGGTCGGAGAACCGAAGATTGTAGGCAGCACGGCATTTGTTTACCTTTCCTACGCATAAAACACAACTGGGGCACGGATCATAAATAGGTACTTACTTAATATATAATGGAAATTTAAAATAAGGATTAAGGCCATAAGTTGTTTTAGGCACAAACTTCGTGAATAAGATTTCGATCTAAAATTAATTTATACTAAAGGGACTGTTCTAAACATTCTTACAAATTCACATTTATAAAATTCTTTGATTTTCACGTTTTTTTTCTGTACTCATTTATTAATGTTTCATCCATTTGTTTATATGTAGCATGTGTATTCATATTTCAATATATAAAAAGGAATTTTGTTAATCTACCTGTAATTGTTTCATTCCCTTTCATAACAGTCTTGTAAATTAATTAATTAAAGCTTTTTTCTAAGTCTAGGTTTTATGATGAAACTTGCCCACATCTTAAGTTGTTCTTCTTTTGCGGGGCTGCTGAAAGGCATTACTGAATTATTTTTTCTTGTAAAACACGTGTACAAATATATCAAAAACTTAATGTTTATAGGTTTATAAATAGAACATTGAACTAAGCTCAGTATTCTCTGATACATGAATTGCACCCTGTATTGAATATAAGCCGTTGTTCTAGATATTAATTCATGAATAATTAAATATTATACATGCAATCTCGTGGTTGATGCATAAGGTTTACCTCACATTAAAGTAGCTTCTACTATTACTATGCCGTACTTGTAACAAACCTATCTTTATGTATTTATGTAGCTACGATACCTAAATTTTAATTCTGATTTATAAATACATTTATACAATTGTGGACTATGCACTATGAGTAAAGATACAGTTTATACCAACTTCAACTAAAGAAGAAGATTCTCGGTTCGGTTTTGTATTTTGTTCTTGTTTTGGAAAATTCTAATTTCTACGTGAGATATCGTCCAAATGTTTTTAGTAAATAATCCTTTATTTGTAAACTTTGCGAGACTATTAATTTAACTCTTAAATATATTTCTTATTCGATCATGTGGTAAAATACTACATTATGTCTTAGTAGAGTACGTGTTGTGTGTAGAGCAAATAAAACAAAATCAGATTACTCTATATCCGATAAACATATAAGCGTTTATTGGAAATTTATGTATGTTTATTTCTGGCACTTAGAAATCAAGATGTATACGAATCCGTACCTATACATAATTAATTTTAACCAAGTTTTCCATGCCAAAGGGCCGTTAGGTCAAATTACCTAAAACCCATTATACAAACACGCAAGGCGCAACGCCTCGCTCCTTCCCATGTTTTACTTTGCATACGAAACTGTAACACAGGTACAGTCACCCCCGCCTCGAACACAATCCCTGTAAATCTTACAAACGTTACATTTACGGCTCACAATGCGTCATATTTCTGTTTAGCATAATTTATTCCTTCTGCTGCCATTTCTTACGCAAATCAAAACAAATGAAAGTAAAATAATCGCTCCAAAACAGAATAATTTCAGATGCATTTTAAGTATTCTCCTCGTGAATTTTAATTTCTTCCAACTCACTCAAACACGTAACTTTTATTTAGTGCCGCTCTCGAGTGAACAATATAGTTTTTCTTATTTAAAATAAAATGTCTGCAATGCAGAAAGTTTTGCGAAATGAAAGAAAATAATCTAAGCGAATGCCAGCCTTTTCACAACCGGACTCACCATAATACGATGTCAACAGACGCATGCAGCTCTCATCTGCTTCAACAGATGTGAGTGAATACGTGCAAACTGTCCTGCTCGCCTTTTATGTATTATCACGAGTCCAGTTACCTACCTGAAAAATGTAAAGATTGTGTAAAGTAATTTTAACCTTTTTTTCAATACGTTAAAAGTGTTTGAAATAAAAATATTTAGGGCAGTATTATCCGATCGCGTGCACTTACCAAAGTGCTACGGATTTCATAAATAAATGATTCCAAATACGATAAGAGGAAATGAAAATTGTAAATTGCCGTGTAAATTTATATAGTTCACTTGTTTGATAACAACTCAAATGTATTTTTTCACGAGGTTTTCGACTGACCGCCGCTGATAATGTCGAGCCTCGTGATATTGTTCGTAGGTAAGTGTTATATGGAAAGTAGGTATGACGAATCAAATAGTTTTTTAATAATTTTCCACTCACATAATTTATTGAAAACTTTACAGCTACGATAGCAGTATTAGTTCCGTTTAATGTAGAGAGCGCATCTTCAGCAAACTTGGATGTCAACAAAATATTAGATCTCGTACGACAGCAACAACGAAGTTCTGTTTTTAACAAACAACGTAGACCTCTTCGTCAGGATAGTTCTGATTCAGATTCAGATTCGGACTCCAGTGATGATTTATCCGATAGCGATGATTCTGACTCCAATCGTTACGCAAGGTTTCGTAATGATAAATTAATCGATTTATTAGAAAACGCCGCCAATGATAACAAGATTAGAGTTATAAATACTGACCGTAATGTATATCGAAAAGAAAAGCCAAATTACGCTCAGAATAACTTTGTAAACCAAAACGAAAAGTATGATGACCCCCAACGTTCAAACAATTTACAAACACAGATTTTGGAAAAGCTTTTATCTGAAGGTATTAACGAGGAAGACCGTAAAAGGAAGCCAAGGACTGATTTAACTAAGAAAAGACTTAAACCCAACCGTTTGACTTCAAACTACAACAACAAAAAAGAAATTAAAGACTACAATAGACATGCTGAACTTACAGGTCTAGAAGATTATTCTAAAGTATACATAGTCTTAAATCCTCAAGCAGTTCGAAAGAGTAAAAATAAGAACTCCCTTAATGAGTTGTAAGTGAATTATTATCTTAAATGTAAATTCTTAAATTAATTGTATTTACCTTTTCCATTCATTGCACACTGTAACATTAATTTACATAACATATATTCATGACTGAAAAACATAAGCTAAGTGTTTTTGTTGTAAATTAGAGATAGCTGGATTTTTAATTTATTATTTTCTGTTTAGGGTATCAAAGGTGCTGGCTTTGTCTTCACCAAAGAAAGAAGAAAATCAACCGAAAAGAAAGCCGCTTCGCTATAAAGGATTTCTCGTGAAAGACGATCATCTATCCAGACGATCTAGGCGAGATTCCAAGGAAAGTAAGTGGAATAACTATACATAGTTGCAGTAATACAAGGAATTTTATTAATACCGATGCAAATTGTTCAGTAAGTCACGCCCATATTCCATATTGCGTGTTCACTTCCACAAGTTGGCACTTTTCATATGTCACAAGGTAATAATTAATGCTCAGTAACTTTGCCAAGCGTTGTGTTCATCGAATGAAACCCACTGACACTGATGTATGATGCAAAAGATGTCATGTCGTTCATAAATATTTAATGATAAAATAAGAGAAAAATTGGCGGTTTGGGCTTTTTGCTAGTCTGTAATTTCACCCAATTCATGCGAACTTGCCTTCTTAAGTTCAGAAATTAGCCATTTCTTTTAAGTTTGTTTAATTTTTTATCTAATACTCTTTTGTATTCCAGTGTTTGCTCCAAGAGATGAGGAGGATGACTATAAGCAGAAGCGGTCGAGGAACAGAGAAGGTGGTGGCGCCGGCGGACGCACGGCTATACCATACATAAGGCACAGAGGGGATATATATGAAAGGGATAATTAAATACAATGTTTAGTTTCTAAATGAATTATATTTGTACGTACTGTGCGTATATGGTTATCATTTAAGATTTATTCATTTCCTGTTGTCTTTTTCAATCTGATTCAGATGTCAAAGAAAATGAACACAAAATATTTATAATGTTGCTGACCAGAACTGAATCAGGATTAATTATTATATAGTTGCTATGAAATGGAAATATACGAAAGTTTAATATAAAACAAACGAAGATAAGAGGTAAAAGTTTAGTTGATGTGCGAATATATAAAAAGAGGTCCAATAAGACAAAAGCGGAATGAGGAGCTAGAATCGTTCGGAACACTTATTTTTGTTAGTTTCTTTTTCAAAATTTAGACTCCTGTATTTCTGAAATGCTTACATAATATTTAGAATCTTTGGAATTATTTAATAATACTCCTAACCAGACGTAAGTAAATTAGCTGTATAGAGCATCCTACCATTTTTCCTTAACAAATTTTCTCAAAGTCACTTAACGAGCTAAAGAAGAGGCTGTGATTGACGTGTCTGTCCGCAACAAAATGGGAAAGTCTTTATTGCAGACAAGGTCGCTGAATGTACAGTGGACCACTAGAGGTTACACTTTGATATTAACAGGACTTTAACTCAAAGTAGTAAGGTTGCTTTTCGGACGTGTGGCCTAACGCCTATTGTACCTACTGTAAAGATTAGTTGAAGTTGGTATATTGAAGTGAACAACAAAGGCTGGCAATATATCTCGGAGACCCAATAACCGAAGAAAGGTTTTGAAAGACGACTCGATCTAGAAAACTAAACGAAAGCGTGCTATCCTAGTGTTAAATATGTGTGATCTTTGTAAGGACGGTTATCCATAGAAATTACATCCGCAGACGAAATAATCGGATGGATTATAAATTTCGTTTAATTAATAAATAAGAGTTACATACATTCTGTTTTTAAATAAAACCGATGTAATATACTGAAACCTTTAAATAAGTGTTAGGTAAGTGTGATTAGTGTTAGTTATAAACTCTGCGGAGCATTTCAAAACAGTTTTTTAATCAATCGTTTCAAAATATTCTATTTATAAGTTTCTAGGTATGTATGTTTTTTTTGGTGTATAAATATAATCAAATCACTAACAATTATCGCAATTGTTTTAATTAAAGTTTTCAAATGTTGAAACTGTTTTCTTTTATATCGTAATTCCTCAAGTTTCATTGTATTATTTCATTGTAACGGGTGTAGATCGTGTCTAAAGCAACATAAAATGTAAGATTCCAAATTAATAAGAATAAAATTAATCTAATAATAACAAAATCTAATAATAAAGAAAATTAGAGAGCATTTTCTTTAGTTCCTTCGCGCGCTTTTCCTTTCTTAGTTTTAAATTACCGAGATCTAGGGTGCTAGTTAAGTTTTTATTTCCAACTAATCCAAACAAGGCTAATACTAGGCCCTCGTTTATTCGTAACGAAGCACAATTTCCACAGTAACCCTGTATAATGACGTACAAAATTAACTAGTTTATTCTCTAACTAGATTCTCACTGGAAAACTTTTCGTGAGGGTTTTTTGTTATAGCTGTCAAATAATTTAGCTTGTGGGATGAAATATGGTCGATAACTATTTGCTTTGCACCTGCTTACTTCACAACAAAGTAACCAACATCGGACAGTTTCCGAAATTCCCACGCCCAAATTCTGTATACAATTTCGCATAGTTTTGTTTTTATAAAAGTTTCGGCATTATGAAGTATAATTCGTATCGCTTTAGGTAAACTGATTTCCGCGCAGTTTTAACATAAAATAATACTTTTTTGCTTTTTGGTATAACACTGAGAGTAAGTTTAGCTTTTAAGGACTTTGTTAAGCACTCCATGCATTAGATAATCCTTATTTTAAACCCAGGTTTATGCTAATTTAGACTAAGTCATATTTATCTTTACTTTGGATAAGAATAAACATAGAGTTTTTGTTCCGGTAATCCGATAAAGAGACTAAGGAAGTAGTCTGTTTTTGTAAACAAGATTTTATTTACAGAATCTACTGAGGCGGAAATTTTCTTGAATCCTTTTAAACAGTCTAGAATAAACATAAGTCTTCAACAAAGAATAAATCGTAATAAAAACCCAACAGCTACCATAAATGTCTCGGAAATTAAATAATATAACACGGACAATTGCCTTGTTAGGGTACCACTGAAACTACTCGTGTAACCACAAACAATGAGCTCGGTTATACATACAATTTGTACTCACAGCGTGTTCCGGCCACAGTGTGACCAGGGTGTAAACTAACTGAATACTTCAGTCCACACGTTTCTGATGTGCCAGTGTCATTTTTCTACATTATTAAGTACTACTTTTTTAGGATTTAACACATGGGTGCGTTGCTTTAAAATGCTTTTATACTTTGATGCTGAACTTACGAAAACTAGTTGCTTAAGCTTTGTGTTTGGCTGTGAAACTATAACCAATTAGAAACTTATAGGTAACCGGATGCCGCATATAATTGGGGGCTTTCGCAACCGCGTACCACGCACACACGGGTTCTTCGCTGTTCGTTACAACTACCATTCAATAACTTAAATAGAGACGTGAAAAGTTCAGCATTTGAACATAACTAAGCAGTCGTATATCATACTATATTTCCCAGGAATTTTGCACACAAAACAAATGATAGCAGCTTAGCATCATTCAGCAGCACTTTGAAGTTGAAAAAGGCACATAATTTATAATACTCTGTGGCCGGCACTAAGCTAATACGTCACTATAATACCATTCCTCCCGCTGTACCCACGTAAGCCTCATAACGAGCTGTGCATCTAAAATTAACTCGTAAAATTTAAATTGGGTTCACAGAGTAATTAAAACTGCCTTGTAATTCAATTACGTTTTTACTAATGCATAATTATTTTGTTCTATAATAATAATTTTATATTACGAGTATATCACAGTCTTCACTTTAGTAAGTGGATTATTATAATAGTGTATTACACAAATTGAACCATTAGGCTATATGAATGACTAGTACATAAATTTTGGAATACAGAAAAGATATAAAACAAACATATTGTCTACGTGTTATTTATAAATATGTGCCTATTGATAAATGTATGATATCGTGTTTCTAATGTGAGCACTACTTATTAGCTTAAATTATTAGGTACCTGTGTTTGCAGTGCACTACATAAATTAACAATACTATGTAGTTATACACTGTTACATAATATTTATTGTATTACATCTTAATCAACAACTATTATATAGATATAGACATATTTAGGCAACATTTTACTAATACAATAATTTATGAGATACATACAGTTTCATACGATCTAAATTCTTATAAGATGGAGTTTTTTAATTAAATAACTATATTGGTAGCTTAATATCACTGGAGGCGAAAAATCAAATGTATTTTTTTTAATATAAAGTGGAGTGCACATCATAGTCTCAGTCGGTTGTTTGCTTTGTATATCGCAGACGCGACGCGCGCCGGTCGGCTGTTGCGTCGGTAACGATATCTGTGATGCGAATACCGTTGTGCTTTCGACCTCTATGCATGTCAAGAGCCGAATACATCAAAGAGGATTTATGTACACTAAAATAAACCCCAGTTATTCCTATAAAAATATTGTTCTACACATTTTTTTGTGGAATAGGATTTTTTATTTTTAACACCAAAAATGCTGTTGTTTTAGTGCTAAGTCGCCCCGATGTGCACTTGTTTTAATACCAGCTGTAGTATATTTTAGCCTTAACAATTAGTTTAACCTTAATAATTTCATGGTATTACGATAATTGACTAGAATATTCAAGTTTAAAATGCACGCAACAGTGACTAGGTTCATTTATACAAAATTAACGGTTCTCTAATGATAACCCATATTAATTGTAATAGCTACATATTCTTACAAAAATACTATGGTACCATACCTAACGAAGACTCAAATAATATCTCTATTCATAAATTACATGTTGTATGTACAGAATTGTTTATGACTAGACTTTAAAAATATCTCGCGAGACAAAGTATCGAGATTAGAATTTGGTGATGCGACTAGAATGTACTTATTTAAAAGTTAGGCTATCCTGAATATCTAACAGCATATGCAATAGTTTGCTAGATTATATTATGATGTATCATGTAATATAGTACAAGAGAGATGTAATACTTTAGCTCAAATCAAAGTATACAATACCAAAACTCCTCAATAACAACCACGTAAAAATGGTTTCCCTCGCATAAAAATACAAAATAATAACGACACAGCCATAAATGCAATGACCTGTGATGCAAAATCAATACTAATTAATATTTATATTACAGACTACTTAAACGCAATTGATCCCATTCCAGGCAATTCATAATAATTAAATCTATGCATGAATGTATGCAGTACTTACATAATAATATAATAAATAACTTACATATTAATACATAATTGAACTACGTGATAATATGATTTAAAATCAACCACTGTGACATGTCAATTAGCTAATCAGTTATTAATTAACGAAAGTAATGGACCCATTCATTTAGCGCGTATAACGTCACATTCACTGTTCACTTAACTGAGTGTCGGCGCGCGGCGAGTGTGCTGGGCTGAGCGTGCTCGCGGGCGAGACCCGTCACCCTCAGAGGTAGTTGGGCCGCGACACACAACAAAGCACTCCCATGCCTTTGTAAAGGGATCCTCTTCGCTTATTCCTCCATAGTCCGTTTACCTCGTCACCTTTCAGCGCGATGTTGCTCTCTGGAAAGATGTGAACGTTACACATCGTTTGCGAATATATTTGATCCTATCAATGATGCACAATCCATACTTATTTAATAGTTTATACAGAATTCAGTTTATATTTATATCAACAATCTCTTTTCCAAAAGATACTTCAAGTTGGCCAATATCGGGCCACTGCTGGACCATTCCCAAGTTGCGCCAAAACAAGCTTGCTCAATGTAATTAAATAATATCGTTTGCAATTCCAAGTGAATAAAATTGTAATTATTTTGGTGTAGCAAGCCCAGACTATTACACTCACATAACGGTACATTGACTACGTGTATTATTTCCCAGTTGTGCGTATAACTTCCGCGGAAAGGCCTTCTAAACGTTAACAGTGTGTAACTATATAGATTACGAGCGAGGCAAGCTTTATTTGTAAGTAGATATTTAGCGGGGAGGATAAAACACCATTTTTCCGCACTTAGTTGCAGAGTGTAGCTAATGTCAATGAAAGGCGTCGAGGTGTTGCGAAGCTCGTAATCCTTTTACCTAAATAGGGCCTTTCTCGTTTTGTTGCTAGTAATGCTTTAACCTGCCGCAGAATGAGAGCCAACTATTGTTATGTTAGGAGGTGTGAGGGAACAATAGCCGTGCCGCAGATAATGTGAGTCTCTCCGGCTTTCACATTTAGTTTCAAGCACAAACGTTTTGACGTCGCTTCACGAAATATAAATGCAGACTATTTGCTTGTTTAAAATTTTAAATTAAAGAATAAAAGAAAAAAAAAATCGTGCACTTTTTCAATTTTGTTTTGTGCATTAAGTAGTAAATAATTAAATTAAAAGTTGCATGTTACACATTTTGTACTAACTTACATTTAATTGTGCAATTATGTGCACGCCTTACTATGTAAGTAGGCACTATAAATTCATTAAATTCAATACACGTGTTTCAGTTAATTTCAAGGCTGTTATAAGCTAATTAGAGACCTGGAACTCTATGAATAATAAATGTGTAATAAAAAAAATGCTTTGTAAAATCGCCATTGAACATTGAACAAGTAATCGCAAGAGGCGGAAATAAGCAGGCTGTATTTTATTGGTACCGTGCGACCGTGGACACTGGCAACTTACCGGTTCTTACTATACTATATTATAGTGACAATATCACATGATGGGCTCTTTGAAGTATTTATATTTTTCCCAGAAATATTAAGTACAAAAGGAAGTAATTCTCTCATAAAGTACGTAGGTAATTATGTCTCTGTTGATGATATATGATCGTAAGTTTGTTACATTTCATCCTCCCTTTTTTATTTAGCTAAGGGATCAAATTACATTGTGGTGTCAGTCGTGGCCGCAGCTTGTCCAAACTAATTGTTCGACCTCCGTTGTTCATCTTCGTAAACCCTAATTTTACTAAACATAGTAACCGTCTTCGTTGCACTATTAAATAATTTAATATTTAATTATTGTATTATTTATGTGAACTCATATAGCGAACTTTAGGCAATGGCCTTCTTTTCATTTTTCTTTTTCTCTGTTGTGTATAACAGACTAGTTCTTTACAAGGCATAACAAATTAAGGTAATAAACAAAAACACATTACCTAAGTGATTCAAGCTTTCGTGTTGCGGTAAATATTCTTGTATATCGGTGACTATCCTGGTTATCTCCTGCGTGTCCTTGACGATGCTGCAGAGCTCCTCCTGATTGAAGTCCGGAGTGATCTGCTTGCAGAGCAGGATCTGACTGATCACGTTACCGAAGTTCGACGGACCGGCCCGGTTCTCTGAGGAAACATGCTGGTGTACACCTTCAAACCTTACTAGCATTTATAGTATTCGGAGGTTTTATAACACAAGTATAACATTTATAAATTTGTTAGAGTACTTAAATGTAGTGCAAATAAGGTGCATCATAAATTCACAATTTACTATCCACCAACATCTCCTAAAAAATGATCGTGAATATTGCATGAAGGTAAAATATAATTTCTTGGGCAATATTCAGTAGAAAATATACTATTATAATTAGGGTCGACTAACCATTCAACGGACTAACGGATTAAGGACTATTAATATAATTCTATCTCATCTACAAGACTATATCGATAAACTTCTATTAAAATATACGTGTAAACATAACCAATTCGATAAAAGCTTTCAGAACTTCGACCTTTTTCATTTTAGCTAAAGTTACCTGCCTTGTAATATTAGAGTAAATATAAATAACAAATTCGAATGGACAAAGCCAAAAGTATCAAAAACATTACGTCGGTATTGTTGTTTTCACTTAGTTTAAGAGCCTCTAAAATATTAATATAGCAATAACGTTAAATGAGATGCAATAATCATTGAGTCATTTAAAAATTAATCAATGGGATATAACCTACCAGTATAAATTTTGTAGTAAAATCCAAATAGGAATCCGAACATATTCGCTAACACCGTATTATCGTCGGATTCTAACTGAATAGGCTTTCAAAAGCGAGATTAAACTTATATACCGGCGCCGGTAAAGCTGGTTTGAGTTTCAATGCAATTGCACGTAGTCACAGCTCCAATCACTTCACAGACCGCCATTGTCACTAGCTACTGTCCCTATAGGTATTGTGTACTGAATATCTAAGATCTTGTTACTTGCTCTTTGGAGCGATAATGTTGCCCATTATTATCGGGGAAATTCCCAACATTATTCCCCGAAATTTTGCCCAAGTCGAACATAGAGGCCGGTGTCTCTAGCAGTGATTAATCGCCACTAATTGTTCGCGGCAGTACGCCATTAAAAGAAACTTTTGTTGTCCAATGTTGTAGGATTAGTAAAAAGAAACTCGGTTTACGAGTTTCATAAAAGTCGTTAACGTTTAAACTAGAATTTGCGGTTTTATATTCAAAAGCAATACTTTCCAACTAGGTCAGGTGCTATTTTGAACTAATCTTTTAATCGTCTTAAGACTTTTGAGAGAATTGGCTATTATTACCTGAGTGCATTACACTATTCATAGAAACCGAGTTGCTGGCATAGAATAACTAGGTCATCCTCATTGCTAGTGATTTGTAGCAACAACTAACAATATTTCTCCACAATGGGCGGAATGGTAGAATAACCGATAGCTAGTGATATTTAATAAATTTACATTATAAGCCTTTCAACAAAAGCGAATTAACTTCTCTTTTTTCTCGAATGCAGTCATTAACATACCAAAAAGAGTACAAGAGTAAAGGGCAATCAGTGAGATTTAAATGCTGGTTTTTCGAAACCGTAATCCTAAGAGATACAGAAACGGTCCATTCAATCTAATCGACAGGTGAATCACTTATTGTCTGCCACCCCATTGCCCGCAGTTGCTCTTAAGCGAGGGAAAATAAACACCTGTGGTCAACAGACGTAAAAATATAGACAGGCCGGTTCATTCTAGTAGTTAATCTATCATTGTATCGCTTCATTCAATTTCCGCACATAGAAAAGATTTTGATGAAATTAATTTATCATTCGATACTCAATACACATTCAACTCGATTTTTTTATGCTAATTTGTTTATTCTGTGTAACTCGCACATACTTCTCTTACAGATACAGTACTCATCTTTGCAAATAATGAGGCGCTTATTTTAGTTTTATTTTTCTTGCGTTATTCGGTTTTGGATACCTAATTATATAGCAAAGATTTATTCAGGCATCTTAATAGCAAACAATACCGAAGGAATGGTCTCTCAAGCGCAATAATTACTGTCTAAGGATTTAACAATATCATCATGACAAAAGTCTTTCATAACATTGTTTTGAAACTCTTTGGAATACAACCATTCTTAGATACTCGTGTACTTACAATTTACAGGCGAATTGCTTAGCCTTGCGTACGTTTTAATACATAAGCGAATGCTGGCCATTCTTCTAATATAATCCTTTATTCATCACTTACGACGCCCCCGGGAAATTATTTGGTGGTCTATGCGTCCAGTCGGCTGAAGTAACGTACTTTTTTTATTGTAAATAAAATTTTGTGTTTCGAAATACTTCATGTATCTGGTGAAGTAATCTTACAAGTGGTACTAAATGTTTAGTGAGACAAGAGAGTGAAGTGGCGACAGTAGGGAAGTCAAAAATCTAGCACTTAAAAAATTATGACATCATAAGAACGAAGGTAAGCTCTTTGGGCATGTCCTACAAAAACACCACTACTAAGTCTTTTTACCTATTAAACTGGATAGTTTAAGGTGAATAGTAGTATTATCTTACCATAATAGGAGGTCATATCCATTGGCACTAGTTGTACAAGTCTGTGGCACTTGGCGAGCTCCCGCAGCAGCAGTTGAGCCATGAAGTACAGGAGGACAAGCTGGGGCTGCTCGGCACAACCGTCGCTCGTTGACCTGCACATACAAACCTTACTTTTAGACTACTGAGTTACTAGTTAAAGAGGAAACTCAACCTTACTACATTGAAATAAAGGCACTGATAAGAACAAAGTGCTTTGCGGTCGATTCACAAAAAACAAAAGAACAAATTGTACCGAGAAAGGAAAAGTAGTACAAAGACTCAGCTTATTTCTTAAATGTTCGTCGAGAGAATAAGTTTTTGAAGTTACTCAGACAGTGTTAATGTTCATGTTTCATGTTTTGTTTCAATATCAAGGGAATTAAAATTATACGTAAGGTCATGATGTGATATTATGTCATAATGAGTAATTAAATCACTATTGGATCTACCCATATTATACGAGCTAGATACCCAGTTATAACATAGCACACACACCTATATTTCGTAATGTAGTGCTTTGTATGCAAAATGTTAAAAGAAATAACTGTCGTCTGTATTCTATAAGAATTGACTATCTTTTTGTAATGAATGAAAACCTTCTAGCAGAATTCCAATTCAAACAAAATTTATTATGCAGGAATTCTTCCTTTAAATAAGTAACGCTAAATGTTCCAGAGTTATATCCATTGGAATCGTGACGTCGTTGGCATTGTGTGGCTTAAAACTATGTACTCAGTTCTCGAGAGCGATACATAATTAACTATTTACTTAATTGTTTAGCACGTTTAATGGGATCAAGATACTGCTAAGCTACAGACAATTACAGAATTTCAAAGAAAAGTATTTGATATAAATGTTTAGGATAAAAGGTTTTATTTGTCGCAGATAAAACACGGTGTTGTTGGACTTGCTATTCAAGCAGAAGCTATTATAATTATAATGGAATAAAGAGAATTATATTCTTTTTCTACATATCTGTAAAGAGTATACACCATTATTGTAAAAAAAAAACCATAGTTATTATTCATTGTTCGTAATGATTCAGCTGCATGTAAATATCTCAAAACAATTTACTGAAACACAAACAGCACTGCTTGAAAATACATGCTTTGTTTACAACCCTTTACAATGATAATTATATGAATCCAAATTAACGTAAACAAGATGATTCTCCTGTCAGTCAATGCCATTCAACTTCAAGTGAAAACATTCGTTTTACTTTTTAAAATACTCTGCAATGAAATGTTAAAGCTTTTGCAATAATTAGTTCTCTTTTAGATTTGACATCAGAAACTTGGAATTGGTTTCCCTTTTGTGATGCAAATGACCGGGAGTTCAGCATGTACTTTTATTTTATGCATATAGAAGGCTTACGACAAAATTTATCTATTAAGGTGGATGTTTTGTATAACATAAAGTAGAATAATGGAATGATGTAACTCCGGGGGCATATCCGTGCCGTTTCAAATCCCTGAGCGCGCAGGAACAAAAGAGTTACAATTTTAAAGATAAAATTACAGCAATGAACGAATTCCTGCGCTATTGTGTAAATGGCCAGAAATATTCAAAACTGGTTTCAGTGAATTATACGATATATCTATGTTGTGTTTTGTTTTGTGTTAAACGGATGGCCATTTATCTAGCAAAAAAGGCACATTAATCTAATGGCAGACACCGATCTGAGCCGCAAGGGGGATTCCATTCAGTCGATGGAATCTCTCGCTGCGCTTACGAATTCGAGGAAATACCAGTAGTTATATTGTTGCCTAATACAATATTTACGTTGCAAGATTACGAGGTAAAGATGCTCAGTGTTGATTTAAAGCAGCCGCTCTGTCAGAGATAGAGTGCCCACAGATAAATAAACAACTACAGGCTAACCCTTCTCAAATTGAGCTATCGGAAATTTCTACTCGATCTTCTACGTGATCGATTTCTCAGTATGTGCAATGTAATGAGATACTTTGTGTATTTCTGTAAACTAGGTGCGTTATCTACCTTTTAGGTATGTCACATCAATACTCATGAAAATGTAAATTGAAAGACGGTACAGACAAGAAATATCGTGATAATAATAAAACATTTTTTCGTACTTTGAGTAGGGTTATTCCTTTGAGACTTAAAGATGATGGCGTAATTTTAATAAATAAATAGGTTGATTTTATGATTAGGTGTTGTCAAGATGGCTCATTAAAATGCACAAGAATACTGTTGGGAAAACTCCAAATAATGTTAAAGGAGTTAGGAATAACCGTCTTGAATGGGCTATCTATAGCTAGGTAAATAAATTCAAGCACCCTGCTTTCCTAACTCATATTCAATTTAAACTAGAGCGAAAAATAGTTGTAACACATACTAACTTTTTACAATTAGGTAGTACTAGCTGGCTGGTTTGTTTGGTTGCTTCGACGCAAGCGCGGCGCAGCCGGCGCACGCGCTCCCTCAGCTCGGGGCAGTCGTGAGGCTGGCCGATGTGGATCAGCAGGTCTCGGAACAGCGCCAACTGCACGTTGATTTCAGTTATCAGCTGGTTGGACAAAAGACTTTATTTAACAGAAGATTTCTGAGGTTTACGCGGATGTTAGACATTGATATGAAACTAAATTACGGATTTGTTCGCGGTTTCACACTTTTGGAGGTATTATGGTCACGGCCACACTCAAACTAACAAAACTATCTAATCGAAACGTAAGCCGCAAAAAATCCATAAATGTAGTTGAAATTTTAAGATAGGAATTTAGTAAGTATAAAGAAAAAAATAAAACTTAATGCAGTTTATCAAAATATAGTTCTTTCATTTTCTGCATCTGAGTACAACTACTTATTATATTTCTCTATGTACAACTCTGCCTAAAGGACTCTAAGTGCGTATCCATGTTGATGTAGCCTTTTAGTTTTACGGGATTAAACTGCAACCGAACGATTTTTACATGGAGTAACTGACGTCCATAAGCCATTTTACTGGGTAACTCAATATCATGAGTATCCACGTTTATTTATCTGACACTAACTCAATTGAAAAAAATATGACATCACAAACCAATTAGTCAATAAAGGTCTGGAACTCTAAAACGAATAGCATCGTTTTAAATGAGCAGTAATATCAATGTTTCGTGTATGTTTGTGGCATTGCAATTTGCCTACAATTAGTGAGATGCGTAAAGAGCCATATCCATATTTGAATAGACCGCGACTAATCCGAATACTAATTTATGTATGTGGCACAGACACACCTACCTACATAACTATTAGTGTAGATTGTTGGCTAATGTATTGCAGTAGATGCTGGCTTTAAGTGTCATACATTGATTTGCCTCTTTTGTGTAAACCAGAGTCATTGTATTGCTTTACCCAGTCATTGATTATCTGAAGAGCTATTTAAAAAGTATTATCTTGTACTTATAGTTTAATACGCATGGTATAATTATGATAGTCATGTCATTGGGTATAGCTATGACAGCTTGTTTAAATATGTGGTACCCAAATTCACGTACCCATTTTTTTTTATTTGATTAAAAATGTCTAAATTCTAAAAACAAATAAAAGTTTAATCAAACCAATAATACGCCTCAGCATCTGCAGTAATTGAGGTCACAAATAGGAAGGCTAGAACACGTTCACTTCACTAGTTCTTTTTAATTAAAATTAGACATTCATGTTATGAAATTAATAATGCTGTTCGCTGCACACACTGGGCCAGCGGCCAAATAACTGTCAGCTAATATAATGAATCAGTTAGTTTACTAGCATTCCAAACATGTTCATAGAAAGTTTTGAACTCGTATTAAATCTACTTCAAATTTCAATAAAACTTTTAGTTTCTATACAGATTTATGAACCCTATTCTGTTTGAAGAAAAACTTTTCCTATTTCGGTCAAGACATTTATTATAAAAAAACAAATGGCAAACAATACTGGCGTTTCTTTAGGTCCAGACACAAAAGGGAACTCAAAGATTCAATCATACGGTTCACGGTAGGGCACATGTACATGTAGCAATCAATTTGTTGTGTGGGCACAACCAAATTTACTAAATCGAGCGATAAAATGTAATGACGCAGTGTTTCGGTCGGCTGCGGTAAATAGAGGAGAGAATTCGCCAGTAGTAAATACAATCTTAGTGTAATTAGTGGTAAATTGACCTTCGATCAGTCGTTAGCCGCAATTCCTAACGTCCTTTCCATTTCAAGCTTTGGGTTGTCGTTAAGAATCACTGTACATTTACAATAGCCCTACCAATCATTTAAATTTAGTACACTTTCGAAACCACATATTTATTTTTAAATGATGAATCTGTTAGGCAACAAGCAATACAACATCATGCTCAAATTGATGAATTATTGAATGTGTGTTTCACTGAGTAAACAGTTATTTCTTATAACGTTATTTTCTTTTGTTATATCCGGCTGTCGAATGAATATCCTGTGTGCTAAACATTTTGAAATAAAGCGACCGACAGGAACACATGCCCGTCATTCATAACAGGATATAACCAGCTGAAAGAGAACTCGAGGTACGGACACGCGAATGATCAATTCCATAATTTATCACGTAACACGATCGAATTCACAAAAGGAAACTTTTTTGTAACAAACGACTCAGTCAATTACAACCGTGAAATCTATTTCCTTCAACTGTTACAGCAAATATATAACCATGTGATATATAGTCAGGAAGGTAAATATGGGGCAGAAATGTATGTGGCATCAGTTTACACTGGTCAGGGAATGTCAACTCTGCAATTTATGACTCAATTTATTTTCACGCTTCCCGAAAGTTAAATATTCAATTTTGATCTTGAATTAATAAAAGCTTTTCAAACGAGTTATTATTCAGGCAGTTAAGTTTTATGACATCAACAATATGATAGTACCTATTTCAGACAACGGAGTGGAGTGAATTTGTCAGGTAGGAAATTGACCTTTGTGCTCCTTGTCGAATATAAACATTGATTAGGTAAATAATGAGAATCGTAGTATAATTGTTACAGGAACTCGTGTGCTTGACAGTTTTAGCTTCAACACCATGGGCTAGGAAACGCAGAAACGTGTTGATATAATGCAAGTCTTACATACATATTTTGGGATAAATAAAAGAAGTAGGAGGCTCGTGTGTCCCGTTACTGGAATATTTATTGTTACGGTACTGGCCTAAAGAAAAATAAAGTAAAAATATTTACGGGCGAAACCGTGGGTCGGTCTGGAAGAACATATTATAAATTTCTGCGTGGTGTCCATTTCATATGTCACCTTATGCGTGAATTTTGTTACGTGATAAGTAATTTATTTACAGCAATAGGTAAAGGTTGGGTTGTAAATAGACGAAGGTACTATAAATGTTGTATTCACTTGAAGGCTTTCGTCGAGAGCGGTGCGTGTGATAGAGTGTGGGCGTCGGAATTACAGATAGTTTTGTTGTGGTGAAAATAAGATGTGATATAAATAGAGTCACTGTTTTGGTTTCAGAGTGCTGTTATTATTTACACTGTGGTCAAAAATATGTAGATGGAAAAAATATGTTTTCTAAAATTAATGAGATAAAACTGTTAGCTGTTCCGAGTTCTACCGTTTTATTTAAGGCATGTTTTGTACTAGATAATACCTTTGAAAAAAGGTAGGTATATAGGTAAGGTAACATACACAAAAATATAACCAAATTGAAAATATTCCACTCCATTCTTGTTATTTTTTGTTCGAAAGAATAAGTGGATACACTTGAAACTTAATCAAAATCTGAATACATACATTACATACAGTGAGTTTAACCTTAGTTGAACCTCTCAAAGTTTATTTTTAGCAAAGTAACTAGTCTATGTTTAGTTACTCCTTATGACAAAAATTGTTACATATGAGTAATGATTAGCATAAGTAATGTCAACTTATCATGGCACGGATATAATAAGAGACATGGCCGAGAAAAAAATCTAGAAAGAGACTTTGTTAGTACTACTATAGAAGTCTGTGTTATGCAGTCATAAAGTGAAACAATCATAAAAGGTCTCTTGTATCAGGGCGTATAGTGATGTTTTCCTTGGTTGATGGTAATATTTATAAATTCCATCAATAAATACACGGCTTTCTTGTTTGTTTTCATTTGATTGATATTATTATCAATCACTACACGAACGGCTTCAACCTATACATCGAATGTATTGAAGCCTTGTTTACGTGCCTTTATCGCGCTCTAAAGACCTTCAAGTCATCACCGATTTCGTGTACCTGTTGGAAAACAGTATTGTTCTTACGCAAACGATGGTCGCGTGTGGTATGCTTTTGACAGCTAGAAAAGTAACTCAAACAGTAAATAAGGCGTGTATTTGTTCAAAATACGCCTTTATTTTGCTTGTTGCTAAGAATGATTAATGGACGTTATAGGAAAATATATTTTTGATTATGACTTGAGTTTGAGTAAGATTGACTTGTTATTATTTTTAAAAACGTTTTTGTACAAAAGGACGCGATTATTGATGTTAATGCTAGGCAGCAATTTTTGCAAGCACTTAAAATACGTAGTGAGGCAACGTTTTAGCAAAAAGGATAACAAATGGTTTGCTTCACGAGTAGCTTTATGCGTGGTTTGTGCTGAAGACTTAGATATATGATGTCCCTCACTGAGACATGAAGACGGTGATTGCGTAACATTTGTCTTGCTCTCCGCTGGATTCTTGTATGGCCTAATAATGGTTTTCTATGTAAATCTTCTTTATACTAACATTTACCAAGGCTAAGCTTCGGTTTGTTAAATTCGAAGAAATGGTTGTTTTTCAAATAAGGCCCGATTCCTTTGTACGTGACTTGACGAGTTTTGATGTAACTCGGAGCGACTGGTATCTCATCTCCGCAACAATTAGGCAAACCGAGTTTCTGCGGCGTCACATTATAACTATACAGGTGAAAGTCTTTTATCTCTGTACAGGGAAACATTTCATTTAAATATTTGAATCTATTTTGTAAAACATAACGTATTTGTAGTAATCACTCACAATCGGCTTGGAAAATTCAGCATAAAAGTAAATTCAAAAAATTAAATAACAAAACGATTCCAATAAAATTCTTACGTTGTTGGTTATAATACACGTTTGACTGCCCGAACTTCATCCGTCTGAAATTCGAATATCCAAATAACAAAATACAAACAAAGTTTTCATATTTATTTGCACTATATTTGCTTTTACTGCTGTTTGTGAAATATAATATCGACCTTCAATCACATTCATACGCATAACAAATATATCGCATGTTGACTATGGACTGGGTTTTGCAGGTAAATAAATAAATTTATATAAATATCATGCAAATGTATTTATACAAATATCACGAATGGGATTTTAGGAAACAGAAAGATTAATATGAAAAAAACAGCGTTATTCAATTTTTGTATTCCTCATAGTTCGTGGAATTTTGAAGGAAACTAGTTTTATTATTTTAAATAAATTATAGGTACTACCTACAATTCATTACAGTAACAAAAAAAGATAGATCCCTATTGTGTAATAAAAATGGTTACGAAAATAAATGAGCTAATAAACTTTAAACTTTTATATTTACTGAGACCATTAAACTGAACGGTATCGCTAACCTCAAACACTTAATACACAAAGGACATGAATTAATAAAGACATGGTGAATTGGGTACACTCGCCAAAAGGAATACAATTAAATTTGAGGCCTGAAGCGGTTGCCAGGAGGGAATTGCATAGTCGAACGTTTGACAGCGAGTAAAGGATTATTCGGATTTAAGGGATATCCGCCTACGGTAGCAATGAAAACACAGACGATATTCCATTGGGTAGGTATTTTGTGTGTGAACTACCGCGTAAATCCGGACTGCCGCTGTACAAAGGATATTATTCGTGCCGTGTCCTCGCAGGAAGCACTGTACGTTGTACGAAACTACCTTTATGCTAATAGCGATAATTCCGAACATTATTATAACTCATGTCAATGTAGTGCGGTAGTTACCTGTAATTTATTTGTGTAAGATTGAAATGGGTAAAATACCAATGTTATACATATATTATTTAATGCAATTAAATAACGTATGTGATTAAGAGCTGCAAATTTGGAAAAAGGTGAACGGAGCGACGAAGCCTGGAACTTAGGAAACAGGGAATGCTAGCGAGTTTCAGGAATAAACGACTTACATTTTATTCCTTTAGCATTCAATTTGCTCAATAACATCCAAACTTATTTTACGGTTAAAAAACGTATTACTAGTTAAAATACGAAAAGCCCTTTTTACGTTTCATTTGGTAGCCCTAATGGCTTCTTGTCTCTCACGATATCGATTTTATTCAATTTTCTGTACTTTAAACATTTAGTTATACTCTTTTTCGACTAGTAAATAGATTATTTACGTATTCAATTTCTTTAGCGAAGTTAGCAACAAGTATAACTGATTGATATATGACGGCAAAATAAAACATTTATTAATAAGATGATTATGCAACTATCCTAAAAATCATTAACTTTGTTCTGGATAAGCCTTTATGCGATTTAGAAAATTGGATATTCGACACTAGCAGATAAATTTACAGTTGTTATTGCCAGCTAGCTGTCAAAACGTCAAACAAACTAAACTGTCTATTGTTTCGTAACAAATATTACTATTTGTTTTACGAACAAAAACATGTGCCTATACACATAGCGAAATTGTTAGGGTGTTACCACACCAATCGATCGATAGTCGATCGATGCCATCGATCGATGGTAGAATGGATTAATCGACGTCGTTCTACAGTTTCTACCACACCAATCGATCGATAGTCGATCGATGCCATCGATCGATGGTAGAAGGATTGATCGACGTCGATCGATAGTTTCTAATAGGCACGTCGACCGATGCCGAACGACCGGCAATCGATCGATTGGTTAGTCGACCGGTATCCATCGATCAATAAAAGCTACCACACTAATCGATCGATTGGTGTGGTAACACCCTAAAACAGAGTTAAAATGTGTAAAAAATCAAAAAGTATGTACATGATAACATAACTGTTTTCAATTATTTTTTTTGTTTTTATTGTTGTTTATTTTGCCTTCGGATATTACATAACCGCAAACGTTTTAAACAGACGAAACCGTATGTAAAATGCCAAATTATACTATTTGTCTGCGACATATACATATATTTTTGCTCTTGACTGGACATACGTAGATAACTAACCTACTACTGCTATTATTTTAATACAAGAACTCGGATGAATTTATATAAACCACATCTAAGTATGTTATTCTATTCGCTATTTTTGTTCAATAAAACAATACGAAAGGTAACTGAGAACTGCATTTAATATGTGTGTTAGTGTATAAAGCTGCAGGCTACTTGAAATAAGACACACACGACCGATGAAGTCTCGCTCAGTCGCTCCACAATGTATTGAAATCTACTTTAAGCTAAACAGCGTTAAGCAGCGCAGTTTATATTGCACGAGGTCGGAAATGCGACGACATATGAAACTCCTAAGCTCAGCGACGATTTTATTCACTTTCATCCGACATTTTTGAGATCGCAATAAAAACTTGGCTTTTTTCGCCATTGTAAAAATGTTACGAGTTTTGGCACTAAGAGGTATTATTATGAGTCTACATGGATCTACAAATGAGGTTTTATATGATATACTTAATGTTGAGTCAGCGTTATTGTTCTGTAATATTTTTTGACTGTTCTTTTTATGTTAAAATTACATAATCAAATTAACGACTTATTTATTGTAAGTACGAATATCATTTATGTTTTTGCTTAGTGATAATTTTGGAGGAAACTACTATTGAGCTTTATTTAAAGTACCTTTTGAAATATTGATGATTGAGGTAAAATTACATATTTTGGATCATCTCTAAAACATGAATAAAATACACTGTACCTACCTATGCTTTATTTCTTGAACAAATTGTAAGACCTAGGGCAGCTTTATACATAAAAAAATATATTATTCTGTTTTCCTTGAAGGGGAATGCTACAGATACACATATGTACGGCTAACACTTCACCTCTAAGTCGGAACAACTAGACTAATGAGCTGCCTCATTAGAATAGAAAAGAAAAGAAATGGCGTAACAATATAGGCTTTGTAAATAGAGAATACTTTACATATCCTTTAACTTAGACTAAAAGAAACATTAATTTAAGAGCTAATTATACAATATTCGTTCTCATTCTTGACTTTGATCCCTAACTTTGCAGTATAATCTACTGAACAAATAGCTCTTTAACATTTGTTAAGGTAAAAACACTTGACAGAAAGAAATATATTTTTTTATAAGAAATATTGTAACTTGAACTCATTGATATTGAAAATTCAGTGTAAATTGACATTTTCAAATTTAAAGGTTAGTTGGTCATTATTTTTTGTCATATCGCGTGGGTTATATTACACAAATAAGAAGAGAATTGTCTATCTGTGGGCGATTGGTATTTATATTTTAATCCACTTCTGGTTCCACCAAAGTAATTATTTACTGGTAATTAGTTTAAAACTTTTGTAAATTCGGGGTCCTTTACAAAAGACGTGAAAATAAGACAAGGGATAATTCAAATTATGATGTTGTTTTGAATTGTTGTCTGAAATCGTTGACCCCACGTTTTTGAATTAGTTTAATCACGTTTGGACTGTCGTCTCCAGTTGTTCTCGGTTATAGATCCAATTTTTGTGAATAATTAGGATTATTTGAATTGTAATGAAGATCTGTTGGCAATAATAAAATCGTATTTATTAATTCGAACTGTCTTGCATGCTTTTGTGTGGTTTGTGGGTTATTTCAATTAATGTTATTTAAGCACGATATTTTGGAAATGTGTTAAATTAAGTTATACAACTAAATTTTTAATTAGCTTTCCCCAAAATCTAAAGTCGTATCGATAACTTTACAATACAATGAAATAAAGGTGAAGCAGTTTAAATGCACTATCTGTGTCAGACTACAAAGCAAAGCTACGAATATTGAATGTCAGTTTCTTCGATCAATTCGGATGTTTGATACGAGAGACATAAAGGGATGCTTTTCATTGTTGGGAATAGAGTTACACGTAACATTCATTTGGTAATGATCTGTTTCTTAAATTTTGATTTGGTAATCTAGTTTCGTATTGAACGTCTTATTTATTGAGAGATTTTTTTTAAATTGCCTACCTCTGTCCTCCAAACCTGTCTGTATCTATTGTGATTTCTGGCAACGTATATTGAGAGTATAGTGTTTTGTTTTTTTTTTTATTCAAGATGCTGAGTGAAATTCCATTGTAAAAAACTGTAAAACGAATGTTTGATTTCAAAGTGTTGAGGTATATACGTATAGATTTAAATAAAAATTTGAATGATGTGTCAAGCTTGCTATGTAATAATAATGCATATCATAAGTCTGATAAGTCAATTATACATAGTAGCACGAAATAACACTTAGTTTGAAAAATATATCATTGGTTTCAAAAAGTTATTAAGCGTAAATATTTAAGTATATTCAGAGACACTTATAGGCATCATATTTATATCTAGACCGTATACTTAAGTTTTCTAATTAAAGAAGATTTATGTAGGCTAGCCGGCTATCATTTTACACTTTTGTGGTATCTTAATAGGATCTGTAAACGTAAAACAGTTGTTATATTTTTGAAAATTATTTTCGCTTTTCTTTTAGTCTTATTTTACTACCTTAAATAAAATACTTGGGTTAATGTTATTTTGAGCATTGTTGGAGCATTGTATTTATTACGTTTAGATTTGTTTTGTTTGAAGAAATAAATCTTTAAGCCATGTCAGTAACACTTAGACTCGAAAAAGAGGTACATCGGTTCAGTATAAATGGATAGAACTCAGAAGTTAGAGTACCTACTCAACGTTACAAAAATATTTAGTATGGAATAGAATAGAATTTATTTATTTGCTTAAAATATGGACTTTCGAGTCTTACGGTTAGTACAGTTCTTCATATTTCGCCTATTGATAATTTAAAGATAAAATAAACATACCTGCGGATGTAACCCCCACGGTTATTACAAGTACTAAATGATCGTGGTCATGTGCCTCAAACCTACTCATTGCAGTAAAACATTTTGTTTGGCAATAAACACTCGTAAATATATTATCGTATCGGGCCGACAGTGTGTGGAGTGTGGTTATTATTAATATGTAACCGCCAATAAATAATTCTAATAGCATCCATGGCACTTGACATGCCGTACGAGTGCTTCTGTTACATTTGTATGACAATATTGCGACGTGTTTTAATTGATTAACTATTGAATACACTGTTTGGAAATTGCAATCATTTATTCGGTCGTATATAAATAGAAAGACATTCGATGAGAACAACAGCACATTAATTACTATTGTGGTATGGAGTCAAAGGCAAAGAAGGTACCAATTACCAGATAAAAATCAGTATAACATTCAAGCAATTTTTCTGATACAGACTTTCGAGTCATTATATCATGGTTTCACGCTTATACAGATGTGTTTATCAATACCCAGCAATCCAGACTGAAAACAAATACGAGTACCACTTATATAAATATTGACGGGATTAAACTCACTCATTGTGACAAATGGATTGTCGAAATGACTTTTTACTGTCAATTATTGTTACAAATGCTGTTTGTTATGGAAGTAATGTAGGGTTAAGTATGGACAGACTTGTCAAAGAATGTTGCAGTGCTCCTTGACTTGCTCTGTTCTGGTAGACTGTATACATTAATTAGCTATTACTTCAGTCATTTTAGGGAGTTCAGCGACCTGTTTCTATATTCAATTTATTATACGCTGTATTCCCTGATGTGATGCAACTGTTGCATGGCTTACTCAGTATTCAACAGTATTTAATCACGCCACCTCAGTATTACATTTTGAACTTAAAGATAAAACCCCAAATGAATCTTTATGCATGTTTTGACACACAATAAAAAAAGCATATTTTAAATTAACCTAAAGTTGTTTTTGTCACGAGTTCTCTGGATTTAAAACAATAAAGCACCTATTCTATAAATAAACATAAGCTCATAAATCGCACGAACATTTCACTCCAATCTCGATATTTGACAACATTCATTAATACTTGTTGGGATTATCAAGTACCATATAATTAATAATATTTCGTGGCGTAGGTGGGATGGAATAATAAATGATTTTTCAGTTTCGAAAGGTTGTTAATGATAAAGTTGCGAAATATACATCCTAACTGGGTCAAACTATCTAATATTGTAAATAAAGGTGGTTTCAAATATTTGTTGGATGACCGGCTTAACGCAATTTGAGGTAATAAAAAGGTTTATTTCATTTTAATTGCTGTGCACAGGTTTAAGTTTTGGCTAAACCATATAGTACAAAATATAAAACCAGTTTTTCATCGTCTCTGAGTGTAAAATTTAAATTAAAATATTTTTTAAAACAGCTATTAGTGCAGTGATAAGACCGATCATTACAGTAATGGTGTCGTTTTTATTTGTACTTTTTTATCGTTATGTATGTAAATATATAAAGCCTCTATAAAGTGATCTTTTTAATATATCATGGGCTTACCGCACTAGCGGACGGCTCCGTCTCATGGTGGTAGGTGGAGTGGTGTCGAATAGTCCCCGCCATGCCGTCTTCACGTTTGTCTACATATCAGCATGTCACATGACGTCATTTGACATAACTATTCTATCAATACCATCAACTTGTCACACTCAATCGACATCGAAAACTCATGGTAACTTGCTTATATATTTTTAACGCAGTTCATTTATTTGTGCTAAAATTTGAATTTATATTTAAAACATTTAAAAAGTTAGATGGGTTAGGCACATCAGAGGGTGTTTGTTATATCGAAGTTGTTTTGTAGATCTTGTATGAAGTTTCCCTATAGGGAGATAATATCGGCAACAAGGGGCTTAGACGCATGTCGTGCCAGGATTAATTCCACTTGCGACTTTAGACAGAGGATGCCGAGGGATAAGTGTCCACTTTAATTCTCAACTGTGTCTCACGTTGGGATGTGAATAATTTATTTGTACGTGTTACATTGGCTGTTTAATTGTACTGTTCTGCGAAATCTGTACTGTTGAGTTGGTAAGTTGTATTAATAATGTATTACTACTGTATCGGATTTTTTAAGTAAATTGAAAATTTTGTTATTAATTGCATATATTAAACTACCAGTAGCAGTTTATGTACTTTTTTAACTTCGATGAATTAAAAACGCGCTTATTTGGTTAGAGAAATAACTTAAAAGTAATTTATTTTGGCTTATGACTTCTATAACCAAATTACTAAACTGTTAAAAATATAATGTTTTTTTAACAACACTCAAACATAGTTTTAACAGAACAACAATATTTTTGAATATACAAGCAAGTTAAAATCAATGCAGTTAAAAAGTTTTTAAAATGTTATTTTTTTAATCCGACAGCGCAACAACTCACAAAGTGGGACTTTAATTCACTTTACGTTGGTTAAGGTCGCACGCTACGGCTGTAGTCGTCGTAGCGCTACGGGGCTACGGGCCATGCGGGTACCGGCGTAGCGGCTGGCGCTCAACTGCCGCAGCGTGCGGCAGGCCCGTAGCTCCAACCCGCGCACTCCGCACCGTAATGATTGACAAAATACTTCACCTGTGTTTTCTTGAAGAAGAAAGCTCGCTTAAACAAGTGGCTGAAGGAAACACACGTCGAAAGAATAAAAAAAGAAGAAAAAAAATTATTTAAAAAAAAACAATATTAATACGGATGCGCTCAATAAGTGTAACAAGTTTGGTAGTTCAATGAAAATGTGCAGTAAACATTTGTAGGTTTAAAAATACAAGGCCTTCTGGTTTAATTATTTTCGGAGCAATTTATAAATATTGGATACTGTATAAACATTAATCTATTGAATAAAAACATGCGAATATGGGGCACAGCTGGATATTGTCTGGCAGTTGTAGGAGTCAATGTGGGGAACTGGGAACTGTGTAACGGTGTCAGGCGAAGAACCGCTCTTATCAATCTTCTAATTCATATTTTCTAACCGAGCGTTGAAATGCCCGCAATTCGTGTTCTGCGCTAGAGTTTGCTAGTTGTATGTACGAATGTACGAATGAGAAAAATAATTGGTACCTTTGTGAGTTTTGAATTCCATGTTCTATATGAAACGTAAATACAATGTAGTAAAACTATATTGGGACAATTCATACATGGCCCGGAACCAAAATCAGTGCAGCAAGACAACCAATAAATATAGTAATATATTTCCAATTACATAAATATTTTAGATAAATGGCACCCAGGCATAGACTGGTATGTAATTATGGTCGCATTAATGTTAATCTTAATATTATATGGCGTAAGTTTTGTATGCGTATTCGTACAAAAAATTTAAACACATACTATATAAGAGATTTAATAAACTCTACTTAATAACACAGGACCTGGTGTTTATGACAAAGGAAAATTCTTTGGTGATGCAATTGAATTATTTTATATTCCATGAAAAAGGTTTGTTTCCATTGTTTGAAATGTGATACTACGCTTTGTGAAATTTTCAACGTTATATGATATTCAATAGACATTTTATGATATATTTTCTGTTATTTAATTCTTCTCGGAAGCGTTTGTATTGTTAACATAACAATGCATTTACTGAAAGGAATTTTTCTATTGAAATTAATATTTTAATAATTGAAATATCACATTACATATGTATGCATTAACAATGGATATTAATATTCAATCTGTCCAAATACAGCAATTTTTCACTCATAAATGATGTTCAGGCTATATTTCATTAACGTTAACAATTCTAGTTACTCCAAATCCAATATACATCACAGTCACTGCAGTGTTGACATTTATGTTAGTCTATAAATAAATCAAGGAACATTATCAAAGGGAA
The DNA here is from genome assembly GCA_905146925.1 of Autographa gamma. Classification (NCBI taxonomy): domain Eukaryota; kingdom Metazoa; phylum Arthropoda; class Insecta; order Lepidoptera; family Noctuidae; genus Autographa; species Autographa gamma. Next base: position 5,903,660 of record LR989850.1, read on the forward strand.
ACATTCAAAGTGCAGTAGTATAAGAATATCTTCTATTGTATGTGAGCGTATTGCGTTCGTAGATAGCGAAATAAAACAGGAGAGGTGTAAAACGATACATCTTACTTTAAGTGTTTCTATTTATGTTTCACTCGCGTTCTCTTAAGGGATAAGCTCAGTACACAGAATATATGTAGTTATATCGGAAGAGTGGAACAATTACTGGAATCGTAAAACTTGCGTAAAGCGTTTGTTGTGTTTAGATTATCGTGATGTTAGTCTCTAGTGTCTGCGAACACGTTCGGTGCTATATTATAAAAAATAGGGATAATATTATAAAAAGGTTGAATAATTTGGATTAGGTGTATGACGTAATTTTTTAAACGAATCACATCCTACTAATATTATAAATGTGAAAATTTGTGAGAATGGATGTGTGGATGTTTGTTACCTTTTCACGCAAAAACTACTGAATGGATTTTAATGAAACTTTACAATAATGTAGCTGATACATCGATATAACACATAAGCTATAATTTATAAAGATAGTGTATGTATTGTCATTCACGCCGGTGAAACCGCGGGGCACAGCTAGTTAATCATATTTTTACCGATTGATTATTGTTGGAAAAATGTAGTATAGTAGTAAAATGACTTCATATTTTTTCTAAAATATATATGTGACAGAGTCACAAGCAATATACAAAATATTTTACATTTGTTACTGCAGATAACTTTCTCTTAAAACCACAAATGCAACTTCCAGACAAGTCGTACAGATAAAGTCTGTAACTTGTGATGTAATCAACATGTTCACTAATTAAGTACGAGCAAGCTCACAGACCATTAAACCAACTGAGACTTCAAAGGCATCAATCAGATCTAGATAGCACGACGTGTTGCAATCTTAGTGAACCGAGATCAACTACTGATTGAAATGTAATACCTGTGTATTGTAATATACACGGCACTGGGATTGCATGACTATTGATGACGATTGAACATGTTATGTTAACAATTGGATGCCAAGTACCTACTTGTATGTAGTGTATACATACAAGTAGGTACTTGGCATCCAATATAATATATTATGGCTTGTAATTTTCTTTCTAAATGGGAAATGTCTCATTACATAGAGACGTATCGAACAATTATTTCGACCCTTTTTTACACAAGTTTAAAATTATTGGTACCTATTTCGGTTGTTATTGTCTTTAAAAAAAGTACTAAATAATATAGGTTTGTATACGTCATACTAACTTAATTTAAATCTAAAACCTTGCATAGGAATCCGAAAATGACGACGTATATTTGGTATAATATATTAATTAGTCATCCATTTCAACAAACAATATTCTAAAACAATAACATACTTGCTATCCAATATATCGGTAACATTCACCTAATAACCGTGCTGCATGCGATAGTTCCAATCACAACTACCCAATCACGTATCTATATGTCTAATGGACATTAGTGTTCAAAGTACGCAGTAGTAAGTGCGAGTCGACACGACATAGACTACCTGTTGAAAGGCAAGCGATCCGTGATATTAAACTTATTACTTTGAACACGTAATACGGGATATTACATCTCAGTGAGGTGGATGGAGTTCTTTTGCATTTAGTTTCAAGTTCTTCATTTTAAATCATGTGTACTTTCTCTTGACTTTAAGAAACTTTGCATTCGTATTTATTTCAAGTTTCTAGGTAATCGTTAGGTTCTTGATAGTGACTAAGCTAAGAAATACTGAGAAGTCGAGAATTAAACACGATTTCTTCAGTTAGATTTACCTGGAAGCGGTGGAAGGTTACGCAGAGTATAAAATGAAAACTCCTTTGATTTTTCATCTCTCATTTAATTCACCAAGATTGATTACTATTTGTTTTTTTTTTCAAAAACATTTCTTAATCTAAATGGTGTTGAATGTATTTCACTTGCTTACTGACTATAAAACGAAAAAAAAAAACTTTTGTAGATAATAACCGATTATAAAGCTTTGTATCTGGTTTCGTAGAAACCTATCACGAGTTTGTACATACGACTAACAGATATCACGTTTAATTGTCATGTGTTGGTCGTCTGAATTAAAAAAGTTTTAGTGCTAGGCAAAATTTAGTATACCTAGGGGTCATTGACCTTAACGTTACATATTATGTTGTATCGTGATCTATTGCCGTAAATTTGTGGATGAGAACTGTCTGGTTACAAAAAAAAAATGTTTTAAGTACTAACACTACCTACGGCAAATGTGTAAATTCACTCACTGAGGTGTAAATAATTAAACGTGTATATTAATGTCTCTAGCTCGAGTGCGCTTTATAAACAAAATCAAGAAACGCTGAATTCAGTAATAATTAAGTGTATTAAATATGTAGCAGTGTGTGCCGTGGGTGCATGCCGCCGGCAATTAGACTAAAACATTATTTACTGTTCAATGTTCCGTTTGTGATTACCATATGGATTTGCGTTTAGTTCCGATATCAATAATTATGTAAATAAACGTATTAGGTACTTTGTGTGCTAGACAGTTTATCGATTCAGATTTTGGATGTAGATAACATACAGTCGATTTTAACGAAACATTTCAATTGATTTACTCTACTAAGATTAGTTATGTGTAACCTGTTTCCCTCCCCTACACACTTCTATCGCTCCACGCTCAAACTGAATTGTACAAACAATATTTTTATCAACACGTTACATTACAATAGGTGGATAACATCAACGTACAACACAAAAGTAGGTCATTGTTACAAACACTCCTAAGTTTCGTAATGAATCCGTCCTAAAATAATATTTGGTTATCCTGTTTATGGATTTACCAGTAAACAGGTAAATAAAATGACATTTGATATATTCAAAGGCATGTTATTATTAGGAATGTATCGTCCTTGCACAAACGTAACAGCTGTTATGGGCAGGATCGACGGAAGCGGTCAAATATTTGCAGTGAGCATCGGAGCTCGGTCAACCCCGGGGGAAATCTCAAGTTGTCTTTTCGTTCGCAACGTATAAAAATGTACTGTGAGACACAAAAACAACACGTCCAACGCTCGGTTTCTGTTTCATTTTAAACAACTCCGACTTCTTAATTAAAATTTAAACGCAATATACCTATTCTTAAGAATGTTTTTAATTGTAACTTTGTTTACACGTTCGCCTGAAACACAGATTTGTGGGAAACATAACAAAGTTAATTCTAAAACAAAGAGATGTGATTTCGCAGTTCATGCCTTATTTATACTTTTGGGAGTTGCTCTTGTTTAGGATAGAATATTTATAAGCAACAGGAGAATTTAATTATACAAAATTTGAACTTTGTTGAGACACATGAGTATTTTCGTCTTACTGAACCTACTTCAAAGTTTCGAGTTCTTTGGGAATATGTTCCTACTCTCCAAATTTTAAAAATAATAAAGACGTAAATACTTTTATATAGTTAAAGTTGCTGACCAAAATGTAACATACCCTATTTATACTCGTATCGTTATTCTGTCAAAACACAATCCTTTATTACCGCTTGAGGCAATACCAGTGTAATAATATTAGTACAAAACTAATAGGTGTAATAATAATTGGCGTTCATTACTAAGCCTGTAGGTGTACGTAAGCTGTGTTCATTACTCCGTAGGTAGGTGCCTAATGGTGATTTGTGTTGCAAATTCGTAGCTGTTTTCTCAATGGACCGTGATTTTTCCACATGCATAAAGTCGGTGGGCGAAGTGACGTTGGCGTGCGTCCTCGTTATACTTTCAAACTGCGATCGAAAGAAACAGATACCGACAGCGCAGTCTGTAATGCAAACTTTATAAAGGTCAGGGAGTCCCCAATGCGATCGGGATTGGATTAAAACGGAGTTGCTTGAATATTTTGAATTTTGAAAGCATGGTAGTTATATTGAGTCACATTTGATACCGAAAAGTTATCCGTCAGGAAATAACCTCTGCTATTTATAAATATTGTTAATGTTTTTTAATAGTTAATTAATACCATTATAAACTTTAATCTATTGAATTTCATATAAAAAAAAAAGAAACAAATAACCGTAAGCTTATGAAACCAACCTTTTTTGACTTCAGTTCGACAAAAACGCCTTAGAATATTTACCCATTGATCCCAGTCAATTTTAGTAGGTTATTCCGTTTCTCTTCTCGTTGTATAAACTTCAAAGAACGAGACGCTTGGTGATGAGACATTAATAGACGCTTATATTATACAGTTATACATATACCCGTCGTACCTATTTATACCTTTGAATATAACTTTATTTGTTGGCAATTCCACATTAATTGGTAATCAAATGAAGCTGTGTATTGGTTTTATTAATTGGGTATTAATCGAATATCCGTGCCGTTTATATTAATATGCTTACGTTTATATTATTTGTTGCTATGCGGGATTTAAGCAGTATTTAATTGTGTTGTTTACCAACTGATTCAGCTGAATTTGAATAATCTGGATTATGCAACTTATTATTAATTTATACAGATTAAAAACAAAATATTGAATTACCGCAGGTATTCTTATTATACATTATTTATTTATCAGTTATCTTTTTCTGTAGTTAATGTAACTAGCAATAACTGTACTGCAATAAGAAACCACCTACAGCGTAAATGCATGAATTAAAAAATAATAATGCATAAACAAGATACAAATATCGGAAATATAAAGAAAACAAGTACATATATTATATACGAAGCAATCACCTATTCTCTTCAATTGATTCATTATATTAGTTGGACGGTCAAATTGACATCGAATCACTTTAGTAAAACGATTTTCATTTGTTTACTAAATAGGTCAAACAGATGAAAGTTGTTAAACAAAGTTCCAAAGAATAAAGTTTTAGTTTGCGACAGTAATGTGTAGAAAGTTGCAGGTGATAAAGACGTTGGCTACCTGTTGCTTACGAGCTAGTCAGTTAGTTCCGTCGCGGCCGCGCCTCCAGTCACACTCACCATCGTAAACAGACTAACAGACTCTTTGATGTTATCAACATAACACCCGCTTTACATAATCTGATTAGAGAACGCTTCGCCCGCTTCGGAAAGGAAAATACTCGCCTTCTTTTATTATTGTTGTTCTTTGTACGACTTATTGAACGATGCATTAATGTGTGGGATTGTAATCGGTTTGTTTTCGTTCTGTATTAAGTTGAGTTGTTGTAACAACATTAAGGATTTATAAGCTGATTTAATTGTTGTTTTGAACGATTAAAATTGACACTAATAATTCCAAATGGGTTTTAGAGTGGTTTTAGATGATTTCGGGTATAAATATTAAATACGTAACACAGTTAATGAATCAACATAGTACAAACTCATACCCACTGGGTCACTTGGGTCGATAATAATATTTTAACGTGCTATAAAAAACAGTGTTAATAAAAATACGGAGAACATGCTATAACCAGAACACCGCGTATGATTTCATTATGTAGAGCAGCCTCGAGCAAGGTGCAAATTTAATTAATTTGTATTAAAAAAAGTAATGTTGTATTTCTTGGTAGTGGAACTAAATGTAAATTAATAATCGTTATAGTAAATCCTATATGGTAATGTGTAGCATGGTCTCAGCATTTGTATAAAAATATTCTTGTAGGTGGAAACGTTAGCACTTTGCTGGACTCCTAATTATATTAGTCTTAAGATACTCTTGTAAATAGAAGAGCTATAAATGACGTTAGAGTTTTTTCCCACGCAAAGCTACCTTAAAATGTTGTTTTTAAATACACCCACTTACTTAATTACCGTTACAACTCATTATTGGAGCTTTAACTTTTTAAATGTATATATAGGTCACTACTAATTACTAACAATGGTGGTCATTAAAGACAAATGTATATCTTACAAAGAGAAAATTATGAATATATATATATATATATATATATAATAGGTTTTAAAATGTAAAACAGAGGGTCGGCAGACGTAAAAGAATATAAACAAAGGAAAATTGCATTTAAACGTTATTTAAACCCATCTAGAACCGATGCATGTCGTGTATAATACCATACAAATCTTGCCCACATTTGTCGGCAAGTGAAACCTGCAAACGCTCGATTACACACCATTTCATAACAAATCTTACACGAGATTCAGTCCCAATCGGTGTGTTTTCAGTTACTATACAAATTGTAGGCACCTATAGAATCGTACAGACATATTTTCATGCCGATTTATCTTGCTTTCATTCTATTCACTCATGGTTTTTGATTTGATTTTAAGAAGATGATAGAATGATTTTGTAAAACTAATTTATGAATTATTGAATCATAATATACCTATAATGTTTACAATTTTTTAATACAGACCCATTAGTTGAATAAGAGGTGCGCATACCTCTTATTCAACTAATGGGTCTGCGTTTATTTGCCTGTTTAATGGGTGCATCTCTTAGTAATAATCGTGCCTTTCGAGATTTCGCTGTACGAGCTTACATGATTTACCCAAGGAGAAAACCAATGAGTGCCTCGTGCTACAAATAAAAATCGGTGTTGTTAAAAATAAATTAATTTCTCAATGCTAAGCTCCAATCATAATGTTTGTTAGAAAGGGAATAACAATCACATTTCACTTGGTAGAAACATTGTAAAGCAACGCTATCGTGATTTGCGTCACTCGGCCCGCCCACGTCACGTTCATGATAACTCTTAAGAAAACACGCAACCAGAAGTGTACAGTCACGTGCAGAAACGTATGTAAACAAAAATAAACATACACCAACAAAATAGTATCCTTAAAAAAATTGAAAATACGGAGTTGGACCAACACGGTTGTGCTTTTACGTATCAGTGTTTTTGTCTCAAATTTCATGCTCCTAACACTTACATAGTGATTCAACAGCTAATCTTAGGGTACTTTTACAAAAAGCAAGTAACATAAATCAAAATATTAGAAAATAATCTTTAGTAGTATTTAATTTTATAAAACCTAAAATTAAATACTACTAAATCTTATTTGTTCACTTTCGTTGGATGACCTGTCAAAATACGGAAACCATAGATTGGCTTTTTAAATTTTAGCATAAAATCCTAAAACATAATAGTACTTAATTCAATACAAATCTTTGCACATGAGTGTACAAAACTGCACAATTTGTAGCTACAAGTAGGTACTTGTGTATGGCTCTTTTCTACGGTGCACTGATTGAATGAACGGTAATGGCAGCTAATGACACTTCCTTGAAAGCGATTTATTTTTATTATACCTTGGATCGGAAAACACGCACGCCGTTATATTTACAAGTAGGAATACTCGTATTACGTTCAGGTCACAGCACTTTGTGAGCTATCGTACATTTTAAATAACCGTTTTCCTCGAAAAAGTGCTTAATATTTCGCGTAGTTTTACTTGCACAAAAATCTCTGTGTTTTATTCCAAGAACCGATATGAAACTTACTTACGTTGAAACCGTTGAAACGGTGAAAAATGGATTGGAAAAAGAGAAAAATATTTTTTTTCCTTTTTTTCGAATTCTGACAATATTATGGTTGATGCAGACGGACAGATATTTCAAAAAATACGAATTGTAACTTTTCTCCTTAAACGTAAATAAAATCTCTCGTGAAGTACCTTTCTGGAAAATGGTATTTAATAGTAGTACTTTCCGGTCAAACAGTAAATAAAATACATTTTGCAGGATATACTTGTACATAAACAGCTGCAATATTCGAGAGCAATTTGTTCTACATTCAATTTTAGTTTTTATTGTTGTTTCGTTGGAAGTTCTTCTTTATAAAATATTTCTAGTAAATTGAATAATAAATAAATATGCAAAAAATTATAAAGAAAGTAGCTTGAATAAAAATGCGAAAATAATAATGATTAAATATGAGTGTTAGGTGTGTTTCGTGAAAATTGTACTTCGAACACTCTTTGAATTCAAGCAGCTGGGAACTGGAAAATCATTAAAGGTTACAAGCTTTACAATCTATTTTCTTTCGACCCTTAGTATAAAATATATGCTTCGGAAATCATAAAAATGTTTTCACGTAATGTACAACATAAAACCATTCATAAAAGTAAGATACCGTGCTAACGGTTCCCACAGATGTCATTCATACTACAAGCCGACTCCATCTGACATTATATTTATCGACATAAAGCTCCAAACATATATAAAAATCTATTTAACATTTGACAAACATATGTATTTATGATTTATCAATTATGTTAAGGTAAATCGCTTACGATTTTTTGATCTATGAGTTGTGATTATTGTGCCCGTCAATTTAAAAAGACATTTTTAGTTTAATTTTACTACTTAAACTGCCCCGTGTGATAAACGCTAATTGGAAGTATTTTATAAACAAATCCTTAACAACATATGCATTTTTAACCCTTAGGTCTATTTGTTTTCTACTTTTAGACGCTTGATACTTTAATACTGCGCCTATATCAGTAAGAGGTAGCCGCAAATAAGCCATTGTGCACATTTCCCCACAAAGTTAATTTACCAATCGGAGCCTTTTGCCATTTATTTGGCATAATTAAAACCCCGACCGACTGAGAATGAACCAACAGAACGCCACAATAACAATATGCCTGGCAATGCGGTTAATTAAAATAATAATAGTTAAATGGAATACTACAAACTATATTGTAATTTCTGAACCGACTGTAATACAAACGGGAGTCGCAAGGAAATAAGAGTTTTTGTACAATGGTAGATATTGACTATAAAAACCAATTACGATGTTGTTAATTGTTAAGTAGCGTTTGACAATTATTAAAAGAATAACATACAAGCATTAACTTTCATGCGTATAATCGGTATTATCCCTACCTCATATGAATATTGTATGACAAAGTACATACTGTATTATTAATACTGCCAATTCACATCGCTTTTTCACGGCTCTAACCCAAAACGAGACCCAGTACTTTTACGAGGTTGACAAGGTGACAGAGGTCCAACACGCAAAGGTCCTTTAAAGCTTTTATTCTAAAATGAAACGGGACTTATTAATTATTGCTATTGACAGCCCTTTTTAATTAATGTAATAAATAGACACATTTAAATAAGATAAAATGTAATAAAATATGCAAGTACTCACGTTCACACTCTCTTTGCTTGGCTACAAACCTAATATTAAAAGTTGAATTTTGATTACCGAAAAAAAACTGACTGGTTGCACAGAATAATGAGAAGTATTTAAATATTTATTTTGACAGTTCCATATTGGTATAAATAATCTTTACCACACCATATTAATAGAACGTGACTATAATGAATACCATCTCGCATTTTCAATTAGCTTAATCTTTTGACGTACGGAAAACGAGGTATAGCGGGGTTATCAAAGCGAGTGCAAGCGTATTAAAGTTTAAACTTACTGCTCCCGGAATCACGTAGCAAATAGTCCTGTTCGTGAGATATTCCTCTATGAATCGCTAAATTGAACTGCATTAAGCGAGACTGTTTCTAATCTAAGAGTAATGATATGCATTTTGATTGTTTGTTTGAGAACAGATGGGTCTTCGCTCAACTTAAGTGATGTCATGCTGAGATGTTTCTATCTGCAATGTGAGCAAACTCTTCGAATGCAGTGTTGCGAATAAACTCAATTAGGAGAAGTGTAAATATATCGAAAAATAAAATAAATAAACTATGTAAATATTTCCTAAAAACTGAAGCCGGAAACCCACCGCTGCGCAGGCTGTGCAGGGATGCGTGGCTCACTTCTGCTGCGTGGGCTCATTAGTTCGGCGGCGTCGGCCTCCGTTTCCACTGCCGCGCACGGACACGGATGTGTCGCCCACGCAGCTCATAGCTATGCATGGGGTACAGTCACTAGCAAAAATATGTATACATAATAATATGCGAAATATTTAAACGAAATTAGTGAGATTTATTGTCGAATCTCTTCTGCCATCTAGCAATCAATGCATACTGACAGATGACACTCGAAAATAAAATGGTTGAAATATTTATTTAATATAGACAATAGCGCTTCCGAGTAACAATATAATTTAGCTATTGTGTAGTAACATCTGTTTTACTTATTTGTATTATAAATAACTTAGTTCTTACATAAATTATACTTATCACAACTTAAATGTATGTGTATATACTAGGAACATTAATTGTACCTCTTATTTATAGTTGCTTATTCTTTTAATAATTTCTTAACAATATTATGTGTGTATGTACGCTCTCATACATTTTGTACTAAAGCGAAGCTTAACACACGTGCACAGCCTCTCCGTGCGCCGCTGTGGGTTTCCGGCTTTCATTCCAAATGAAACCATGTTTTTCAAAAGATATTTTTAAGTGAACTAAATCAATTCATAACGTTCATTTGTTTTAGCCTGCAGCGAACACATCACTCTAATTCCAATTAGATGGAATGAAACGTGCGCTCAATCACGACAATCGATTTTATTTGCTAACGAATGTATCTGGCTGTCAATACAATATGACCAAATAAGGTACTGTAGTAATTTGTGCAGCGGATTGGTGTATTTGAGAGTGGCTTGCAATCGAATACCAATCGGTAAGCCGCTAGTGTTGCCAACCGCAACCAATTTTTCGGTATTCCTGCCAATATAAACGCTTAACAGACCAGTGAGTCTGTTATCACAGCAATATGAATTGAATTTTTAAATTCCGTACATCATTTTTATGTTTTGTTAACGCTTGACCAACCGAATCAGTTCTAGTAAGGAAAAGGCACGGCTAGACTTTTAAATCACTGGTTATCTATTGTTGTTTACAATGGTTTTTAGGTATTTGTGTAGTAAATGTGTGACAGTAACTGACTGAACTAGAAGGCACTCTACTAATGTAGGTATTATTTTTCCGTATAAGAAAATAGCGCTGACATAGATTTTTCCTAAAATTTTCTGGATTTCGAGTGGCAATTACTGCCGATTCCGTGGTTAGGTTCAACAACATGCCAGCGGATTGCCAATACCACACTGAGCTAATTGCGCTTGTTCGCACGTGACCCATTACGCCACTGACCTACACCAACTAAGCAACGTGATCCCGCAAGTCTGAACGCAATTACACTGCCAGTACATAGGACTTGCAACTGATATAAAACAGAATTACACTGACTATCTGCCCATTTCCTGGTTCCTTTGCCAAGAGCAAGTCCGGCTGGCTTATTGACTCTAACTATTTAAGACACTAGTTAACTAAAATTCTCGGGCTTGTTTCTTATTTGTCATTTATTCGTTGATCTGATATGTGTGTGAATACTTCCATAGTCGCAAATAATATAAGCATATGACAGCAGAAATTATACTATGAAAGGAGGAAATAACTTCTAGTCTAATTCAAAAGGTGCTAGAATTCAACTATTGCTAGAGTACTTTTATATTAACAAAAAGTAATTATTTATATTCTGCTTCTCTCTAGCTCTCAATATTCAAGGTATTAAGTAATTAATACTAGTAATAATCATTATCTTTTATTTTCAATTCGTACCGATATAATGGCACCCTCACACCTTCAGCCCGCTTTCCCATCTTGTATTCTTTAATATTACCGAACAAGGAAATTAAGAAATTTCCTCCGCCATCTTGCGAATCGTTTGAGCGTAATAAATGGCGTGTTGAGTGCTCCGTTTTATACTGCATGAGAAATAATAAAAAAACCTAGACTTAATAGCCTTCAGCTAATTAATCTCCTTGAAAGTGCTTAGGTTCCTTCCTACTATATTTTATTATTTTAGAAGGGGTGTGGTATTTTGAGTTTAGAAATAGAAATAGTGAAACTATTGGAATGATTGTGAAGGAGGTCAAACTAATATAATAAAGCAACACAAACAGAGTGAGCAGTGAGCAGTGAGCCAGCGATGCGGAACGGGTGCTGGCAGCTAGGCCGGCTAAATCAAACAACAAGGGCCAATCATTTTGCATGTGCCACCGCACCCGCGCCCTCACGCCTCGCTATTCAACCGACCATATACTCCATCATCCATCCACCTAAATGAAAATTGATTGCTATTTGTTTAACTAGAACATGCTTATTTTACATTGGTGTGTACGTCGATGATAGATCACGTTACCGGATTAATGTTTGGTGAAGTTATCGGAACTTGTTGAACCAATAGTTCTGGATTGAAATGTTATATAAGATTGTATGTTCATGGTATTTATGCTAGAAGCTGAAGCCGGATTTGGTTTCCTTTACAACTTTTGATGAATTAATTTTGAAGCATTTGTAAATTTCATGAGTCCTCTAAAAATATATGGTCTTTATTATTCTTGGGTATTTAACAGTAAAAACTCATCGGATTCAAGAATGGTATTACAAAGGTACTAAAGTCGCCTGTAAAAGTAAGATTTCGTACCCTTATAATTTATTGTCTGTGCCTGTTCGCCAACTAGATCCCTTTTAGGTTTTAGCATTTATATCTAAATTAAAATCGTTTCATGTGTCATACTACTGACCCTTATTACGAACACGGTGACATTCAAATGTGTGCCTATCTATACCTACACGCAAGCCACTAGTTGTCGTGGCGTGAATACCAAATGATACGACAAATAAAACAAAAGACTCGTATATAATTTTATTATAGAATTGCATATTTATAGTTGTGTAGCTAGTAGTGTGATTAAAATTGCCCGATTGAATTCATAGGAGTGGAAATAATTCGTTTTCTGGCCCATATTTCATTATTTCAAGTTGAATTTGTTGCATTCATTCGGTATTTCGAGTATGAGACAAAGGCAGATTGAGATTCGTTATAGAAATAGCTTTGTCAAAGCTTATTATAAGGGGTAATAAATATATTTCCATGTTACTATAGTAAATTCAAAAAATGTACGTTATTTATGCAACATATTGCATTATGCATTTGTACATTTTTTTTTCAGATATCATCTACCTAAGTAGATCATGGACATTATTTTAAAACAATTCACTAACCTTAATTCTTCGATGCCGGGTTAAACTATCAGCTTAGCAGGTTTACAAAGATACACAACACTCGGTCAAATTTCCATATACCAAAGGTGACACGATGTAAAAAAGTTCGATTGAAAGCACTATAACTGCAGATCACGAAACCTGTCTTAAAACAATATGGCGGATAAATGAACACTTTTTTTTCTTTGTAGTTGTTTGTGCTTTTGACATTCTGCCCAGCCATAATCGTCATTTTTGTACCTAACATTATTTTAAAAAGCAATTTAAATTTAGAACTTTAAAATTAGACGGCCAGTCAATGATATTTTAATAACAGATATGTTATACACATACAAAACAATCGAAAAAAGTGTTCCGCGCAGCGCGGCAGCTAGCGAAAGAGATAGCGCGATAAAACCCATAAGAAAAAAAGAGACAAATAGTGTTGTTGTTAATGGCAATACGTCCCAATTAGGACGTTTTCGAGTCTTCACGATTGCACGCTTATAACATATCTGTTTATTAGAATATCATTGCGGCCAGTATTAAATTTTATCTCTATTTTTGTATCGTGAAATAAATTAATTTGATTTTTAGTTAAATATTACATACATTTGAATGAATTAATAAATCATTAAACTCCATGTTGATGATCGACCTATAAATTGATTTTCTATAAATCAAGTATGAAATACAATTTATTATTTCAAAGAAAATATAAACGGATTACGTTTACTTGAGAACATACATAAGTAGCTTTGAAGGTTGTTTAATATAATGTGAGCTTCAACCACTCGTCTTGTTCGTTCTTCTTATTTCATCTTGTTCTAAGAATATTATTTTTTTGTGGTATTTCCAAATGTAATTTAAACAATAGCAATAATAAAGTATTATCAGGTAGGTCCAAATTATTTTCTAGATTGTAAAAAATGCTGTCTCAATATTTAAATAATGGACCATAATATTATTTAAATATTTAGCAAATCAATAATAAGTTATAAATAGATCTGCGTCGTGTGTAATTATGGATTATAAAAAATTAATAAAAAAAAAGAATATTGTTTTTATTTTTAATCTTATAATGTACATTGTCATATTTATTTTGATTTGACATTTATTTAAGTTGAGAATTGGAAGTTATGATTGTGCTAGTTTGTATAGGAAAAAAAAACCGTTTTTTTTTAATAGGAATAAAGAAAAAAAACTTGGAAGAATGAGTTTATGACTCCTAAAATAGTAACTATGGTTTGTATGAAAAATTTGGCTTTATCGCAGACATGGGAGGAATACTAGACACCGTTGGGAGTCATTCTAAACTTAAGGTCAATTACAATGTTATAAATGTTTCGCATGACTTGTAGCAATAAAACAACTTTGGTTCATTACTTTTTTTTATTTTAGTACGTTTTTACGCATGTGTTTATCAAAGATGTCAGCTGTGTATATTTACAAGTTTTGTTGGGTGCAACTTATGCGAATAAAATAAGACTATTTAATATAAGTAGGCATGTAAGGAAACAATCCTCAACACATTTAAACAGAACGACATAATTATAAGTTTTGTTCAATACCAGACTAGCAGCTGAATATCATGTATACCAAAAGGATCAAAAGGATGAACATTAAAATGAAATGTGTTTTTAACTAAATAATTGTTAATTAAAAAACCTGTAAAACAGTTTTCATTTAAACCTTGTGTCGTACTTATATTTCTAATAAAAAATTAAACATTCAAAATCAAAGTAAGTGATATGTATTTATATACGTTTCCATTGCCTTTGGAAGCGATGTGTAGCAATGTAAAATTTATTGGATAATATCAATAGACCTCAATGCAAACCCCGAACGGTAGAGCACATCAATTTGTTTGTATCAGTTCGAAATACAAAGTCGATTTATGAATATCCAACCAACATGCAATTGAAAATAGAACTTGGATAGAGGATGGATAAGAAACTACAGAGTGCGCATCTAGTAAGAACTAGATTTTTCGTAAAAATTGTATCTAAACAGAAAGCGAAGTTTTAATAGATGTGAAACCTAATGTTTTTCAAATAATGTCAGCACCCCCGATATTTTCGCATAAACGCCTGTCGTTGCATGAAAAATAACTTAAATCAGTAAACGAATGTACACAACACGTATGGTCAAAATCGTGCTTGCCTACGCTCGGCGCATTGGGCTTTTAGTGATATCTCCCTCTATTGTTTTAACTTTATAAACTCTGTCTGCATCTATGAAGTTGAATTCCATTTTTAAATAATAGTATCTCTCAGTGAAAAAGTAATGACATAAAAAAGATATTTGAAAAACTTGTTTCAGTCAAAGAGTATTTATTTCACGTTGCATATTGTGTTTATTTCGACTCATGAACAAAGAACAGAATAAAATGAATTCTAAAATATTCAATGGAGAGACATACAAATTAATTTACCAAATAAAAGGTGAGAGTGAAATATGTTTTATATTCGTATTACTTATTTGCAGGTAACGTAGATTGAATCAAAATCTATTTATCAACTAATACTGGGTGTCGATTCATTGACCGAATGACATGCTTAATTTTGTAATTTTTACTATAGTTGGCATTCCGCTAACTGTCATTACGGTCATTAATCGGTCATTATGATCATTCTGTTAGAATTCAATGAGAGTTTATTGTAGGCTTATCTGAAAATGAAAATTAGGCATAATAAAAAGTACATTGACCGATCACTGACATGCATTTAAAATAGCTGAATAGATTGACTGCCCAGCTTGACTGATTTATTACAAACCAAGTTGTTTAACCAAGCTAGTTATATGGTCACGAAAGGTGAAGTGGGATCGCGTGCGCTAGTTGCACTTGAATCTAAATGAAGCAAATAGTTTTTAATTTCTTTGTATTGAAGTATGGACGTAAATAGAAAAACAAAAATAGCATGGTAAAATTGTTTGGCTCCATCATAAATAGCAAATTTCAGCAAACCTAAAACTATATTTCTCTAACAAAACGGCACTATGAATAAAAATGCGGAAAGTTCATTTCGGATCTCCCAAAAGACGTAGAACCAAATTTATTTTTTAGAACGCAAACGTCCGAAATGGTTGAAGTTTGCCAAAACTTATATTAGAGTAAATTGAACTAAGACAACTCGGGCTGTATTTTACAGAAACAATGTTGCAATGTTATGTCATCTTCGGTCTTGTTTAATCTGCAGTTGTATTGAGGCATACCAGCTGTTTGAGAATATTAAGCGCTGTCAAATTGTCTGATGCTACAAAACGCTACATCATGAGAACAATGAACCTAGGTATAAATACAATTGCTCAAACAATCTGACTGAATAAACAAAAGATTCACTAGCTTAAATATATTCAGAGTTAAATGAGAGTAACATGCCGCTTGCATAAAGTTACGCTTCAAAACTGTTGACGTGTTAAACCTTGTGCAAAGCATGTAAATCATGTTATTTTAAAATCTAGATTTACTTAAGTCCTTGCTGTGTAAATAAAATTACTCGACCTGCCACGAGAAAGGCTGCAATATAGGAGCTCACTGTAATTTTTACTTGCCTACAGTTTTCGCAATTCCATTTGCATTTGCGCAAAGGAGATTGCTGTTCAAACATTTATATCCGGTAAACTTATATTTGGAATGTCCGATAATTAAATAGCGTAGAAAATATAACGAGTAGGTAGGTACAGTTACTGGCTGGAAAAAAGATAGAAAAGAAATTCTTCGTTTAAAAAGTTTGCGGTATGTGTCACACACAGGTTTGTTCGAATAATTTTCATGGTTTAACGTCAGTTGGAAACTGAATATGTTAACGCAAAGCCGCGCTCACGAGCTATCAACGCACAACCACATCCAAAGGTCTGAAGTTAATTAGCCTTCACCGTAATTTTGACGCCACATACTTCATAACTGAACGCGAGCTATGAAAATAACTCTGCTGCGTATCGTGACTACGCCTACATTCACGTGGGAATAAAATACGAACGAAATACTTTATAGGAATTAATAGTTCTCAGAGTTGAGGTTTTGATCAATATTATCCAGCAAGATAATTTTAATTAAATTGGACCTGACTTGTACAAGTGGGAAGCCATCGTTCGGTTTAATTATGGACTTTGTGAAATAATCATAATAATTTTTTATGGTTTACCTCTTGCTCTTGTACTTATTAATTAAAATTAATATTAATATGTAAGCTAAAATTATATTTAAAGGAAAGTTAAATCTTGTTACGATGTTCCTTGCTCTGGATCACATGTCATGACGTCATCCTATCTACCTCGAGCAAGCGAAGTTTACATATTTATGCACAGCACACTAGGCACTCTGTCTAGCCGTTTAGTTGAAGGATCTGGAACTTATATCCGTTACATACAGAAAGAGATCACGTTACCATGTTCTATGCTATTTTCACACATGAAAACCTTATGAAATATATATTTTTAAACAGGATTCATATTACGCGGTTACAGGAAATTAGTTTGTTTAGTCAACACGAGACGGGTTTAAAAACAGCTTTTAAAATCGTTTTACCGATTCAATTTAAAAACGAAAGGACGTCATTAACAGTGACATGGCTCATAAGCAATAACATGAGATAGTGAAACATGTTTACCGACAATGAAAATCTTGAAACATTTACTTAACCTCGAATGTTTGCAATACTTTTGCCAACTTGTGTCAGCTGCACAGAATAGTCGGTTTACTTGAGATTTAAACACGTAATACGTTCCTATTTAAGAAAGCAGACGACAACCGAGCTACGAGTGGTTCGCGAAACATTTTCGGTATTTCTTTGCATTGTCCGCGCCACTTGGACTCTTTAAACCGAATTGAATTCGCTGAATTCAGCACTGCTCAAGAATGCTCGGTTTACTCCGAAAGGAGTCTTGAAAACTGAACCTACTTGAATTTAAAGTTGTATACAAACGAGCTGCCGACGATCGAGGTTAGTAGAATATTGAACTTTATAGAAATATATATAAATCTTTTGCTTCTTGCGGAAGTCTACTTTTTTTATTGTGAATTAATCGCATGATCTACTAATTTTTGTACAATATAAAAGTCGATCGTAGGTTTCAAAGTCACATTCTTCGTATAACAGATGCTTTATATAATAAAGGTACCTAGGAAATGGTTTAAAACGTATTATAATTGTTCGGATTCATTTTTATTATATGTACGTTTCTATTCTTAGAAATGAAAATTTCATCAAAAACGTTAAACCAATTTTTGTACAACAATTAACCATTCAAACCAGTAGGAACAAGGAGTATTGCAGAAATTTTCATTCTGACTCACAGCCACATAGAATGACTACAAATAAAACTTATGAACTTAGGACCCAAAATGCCGTCAATTTACGTCAAACATAAAATATGTGTCTAACATTACGTTATAGCATATAATTAAGCACTGTTACACGCTAACCCCAACGACTAAAGTTGCGATAAATTATACGACGGTGATCGATATAGTTTTGACGTTTTTACTAGCTTACTATAGTTTCTCGTTTTTACAGATTTTCAAATACCTATTTTCATTTATTTGCATTGACTGCAAGCAACTTAAAACTAGTAGAAATTAACATTTATTAATATTGGTCGACGAATAAGCATATACTTACAACACGTTTTAAATTAATACTTTCTTATTCATATCTATGAAAAAAAACAACATTATAAATACTTTTTGCTATAAGCTTCAAAATGATAACGTTTTGTAAGTTAAAAATTAATGCCATTATTACTTAGCCAGGTTATAAGATATTTGATATTGACAAATTATTTTCAAACCTATAGAACATTTTGTAACCGTCATTATAATAATATGACGAACCATGTTTTTGATAAGAATGAAAACTTTGTAAGTGATTTTATTTCAGGCTGCAGTAAAAGCGACACCTAGCGACTACAGACACATTCTGAAAGGAAGCTTTTCCCTATTTCATGTAAGGAAAACGTTTCGCGGTGGAGACCTGAACGCCAACCACCCCTGTGAGTTCCCGGGCAGCACCAAGAGATGGCGCTACCTGTACTTAGAGCACAAGTAAGAAGTTTATTTCGTTGTTTTGACGTGCTGTTAATAATAATTAGAACTGAAATTAATTTTACATAAAATAACGATAAGTAGATTCTATCTCGACTTTTAAAAACATGGTCATATTGACTATGAACAACTCGAAAATTTCATTTCATATAAATTTAAACCGTAAGAAATAAGTAAGAAATAATTATAATCTGCTGTTGTTTTGTATTTACCACCACTTAGCTACGTATTTGTTTCCCATCAACGGCCTCAACAGGAAAACAAGCTTTAGCTTTTTCACTTCAGTTTTAAATTTCATGGAAATAAACGATAAACAAGGACGAGTCTTAACAAATATTTATGCCGAAAACCTGATACCGAGAACGATATTATAATTTCAATTTACGATACTTTTATTTAATGAACGGTATGCCAATAAAGTTATTTATGAAAGACTGAAATAGAGCAGGATAAAATCTAATTGGTAATTTGTCGTTGTAGAGAAAATTATATTTTCATATATTTTTGCTAAAGAAACATTTAGACCCAAATAAATAAATATGGGCTAGCTTGTTTATTTTTAGAATGGGCTCTAAAAAGATAAATGCATAAATAATGCGCTGTGGCGCTCCTTGGGGGAGGCCTATGTCCAGCAGTGGACTGCAACAGGCTGAAATATGATGAGAAATAATCATGGTGACCATGGGAATATTCTTTTAAGTAGCATGTTACACCGGTCAAGCGATAGCGGCTTAAATATCAGCTACTACTCACACCAAAATACCAGCAATTAGTACCACTTTTATTTATTAATCGGTTACAAATAAAATTAAATAAATAATTACGTAATTTTATTATAGTATACATATAGGTCACAAATATATTTAGTAACATTCTATAATTAAACAATACTATATCAAATGTCGGTGGACTTAAAAAAGAATGCCGCATTGTATACCGAACTAAGAGCAATTCGGTGTTCAAATGATACCACAGACAGCAGCACAATCCTGCTAACTGTAGATAAGTAATGGGATTAGCACATACCCTTGGTTACACAAACATTACGTTTTATAAAGCATACATAACATATACACACCGTTTATGCTAATAAGTGTGT
The DNA here is from genome assembly GCA_905146925.1 of Autographa gamma. Classification (NCBI taxonomy): domain Eukaryota; kingdom Metazoa; phylum Arthropoda; class Insecta; order Lepidoptera; family Noctuidae; genus Autographa; species Autographa gamma. The sequence goes on from LR989850.1 coordinate 5,923,651, forward strand.
ACCAAATAGGATTTACGACCATTCTTTGAATGGAAAGCGACCCCAGCGTCGGATTAAAATATATGAGTTAGATGCTTTACTTTCGTATTATTACTGGTTAGGAGTCGTAAGTAGATAGTACTTACATGTATTGTTTAATGTACACGACTAATGCATTTGGGGAAGGTATATATCACCAATATCTGCCGTGACTTCACCCGATATTATTTTAAGTAAAATAAATATAACAGAAAATTCACAAAGATATATGATAAACGTCGCCCTAGTGCTTGTTTGTCCTATCTACCATTGGTAAAAATAACCATTATTGATTACCTACATAATACTTATAATACTCGAGTTACCAATAACTTGAGTACAAAACTCTTCTCCTGAAATTTTTTACCAATGGTAGAAAGAACAAACAAGCACTAGGGCGACGAAAAGTAGAAAGGACTAAAAAAGTAATTATTCATGGATTGTGTTAACAAGTATGATTAATTTGAAGATATGAAGGTAAGATAAACGTACGAAAAGACTATATCAAGCCGATTCCGAAGAATATTATGCGTCACTTTGGTGTCTTAACCGTAAATGCCAACGGAGGTGTTCAGATAGACGAAAATATGAATATTCCGTACATAGTTAAAGTTGGTATTGTATATTAAATCACATATTAATTTCTATGACCTAATTTATACGCGTTCTAGTCGACATTCTCCTGAGAGCGGTTATGGAAGCGCTCATAAAGGTACGCTGCAGTAATCTACGCTTTGCAAATAGTTTGCTGATGGCAGTGTTATGTTAATAGCACACGATGTTGCCATCCTCGTGGCTATAATCTCCTTAATCACCTTTTACCCACGGGGAGGATAGCATGTGCATATTTGGTAATACGAATAGATAAAGTTTATTTTAACGTATTAAATTTTAGAATCGTGTGATCAGGACTTTAGTTTTTTTTACTTTTCACGAATATTCGTAGAAGTATATTCTGTTCTTATTTTAGACGATTATAAGTAGGTAAAATGACTTTTCATGTCTCGAAACGACCGCTGAAAAATATAAATATTTGCTATATTCAAATGCAAGTGTAGAGACCAAAAAATAAGCATTTTCAAATGCCTTGGCACCTACCCTCTTAGCTAACTAAAATATAGGCTAATAAAAAAAAATTGTGTTCACAGATTTTCATAAAATAATTAGAGAAAGCAATCCTGGAAAGTTCCACCACATCACAAGAAAGCGAAAACAAATGACGTAAGCAACATTCAAAGCTTCCAAATAAGAACATAGCTGTGTCAAATCTGTTTGCATTACCAAACCAAATGAGTACGTTTCAGTAAATTAATATCGTATGTTTAATGAAAACAATAGTCCGTTGTTCGAATTTATTCATGTGAACACGAAAGTAAACTTTGCTAACTAAAACTATTGTGTTGAAAACGGTCTTGTTGGCAGACCGGCGGAGTTGCAACTCATCCGGGGAACCAAATGTGCGCGCTTCACTGGACACTCCCAATATTTAGCAAACTCTATTAAAATTTACATCGGCATGGTTATTGAACACAATGCTACATGAATTCCACGAGCTTATTGCTTAAATACGTTGTTTAGTCTCATTCTGTTGACAGATATTTGAATACTTAGTTCAGTATGTGGCTACTTAGTTTGTATGGGACTCATACAGAGAGTTTTATAAAATAGTAGTCATTAAAGTGATTAAAGTATGTTTATTTATTCACATACTTTTAACAAATAAACGGCGCAAAAAAATTTGCTATTAATGGCATAATACTAGACTTCGTTTTAAGGACAGATTGAAAAGAAACAAAAAAATACGAAACGAAAATTTAATTACTAAAATTCCACATTAACAAATTCAAAGTAACATTTTGTCCTAAAAAGCCGAGTTATCTTGTGCCCGTAGCCAGCGCTTGTGATATGGGTGTAATATCGACAGTTCAGCGGTTAGCCAACTTTGTGCGGACAGAACGAAATCAAATCACGCAGAAGCAATATTCTCGTGTGCATTGGACCTTATGCAGTTTGGAAATCTTACAATTCACGATATGAAATGCAATATACGGATGAATAAAAATGGGTGTTGGAAAAACTTTGCTTTAAAAATGTTTTACAGTGGTTGCTTTGTACACAATATTTTGATTATATATGAAAAAAAACTTTAAGTAAACTATTGCATTGAAACAATTGATCAAATTACAAAAGAATAATTTAAATTCCACTCTCATTTAATTATGTTATGATAAAACATAAATTCTATAATGTTTCAATTTCTTGATGAGAAACGACGCAAGCATGACAATTATGAATAACTGTTTTATAAAACTAATTACCAAGAATGTCAAGACGTGGTTGTACCTAGCTACCTCCTTCTAGATGATATTGTGATTAAACATTAGCCATAATAGGTGCTATGATTTTGCTGAGGTATTAAATATTATTAAACCTTAGGTTTATCAAACTTATATAATCATGTGATCATCATGAATTTATTATTCTTCGATCGTCCAAGTTACAAAAAAACATTTAACTTAGCGTTTTCTTAACCTATATTGAAAGTCAACATAGGTATAATATATAACCTAGGTAGGTAACTAAATAAGTGACTAATATTTTCTTATTCTGCGAACATTGGGTAGACAATATTTTTTTAAGTTTTTGTGTTTGACCAATAACTTTTGCTAAAATATGTGTTCTGAGCGACTTTAATAAAAACCGCGGAGTGCCCAAAAATAAATCTAAAGTTATAAACAAACAGACAAAAGAAAGATTTTTATAAAAGGAGATATAGAAGTGAAACTCTGAGAAGAACAAAAGCCTAGAATACGTAGCTCACCTAATTGCTTTTGTTTTAAAGTTTTAAACGTTATTATAATTTTTGTTGGGGTAAAGTTCATTTCAGTAACATGGGCTAATAAATTGTGGGCCAGCGGGTGTGCTGGCTCATTTTTTCGAGATCGGTCGGTGTGAACGCAATCTGTTGGAAGTTGCAAGGAGGTTGTATATCAGTCAATGTCTGAGGGGCACTTTAATTGCGCCCTAATTTATTGTCCTACATAAGGAAAGCGTTTCGACGTAACACTGTCCTGGTATTTAGATTGCGGAGCCGGTGATAACGACTATAATGGATATTATGGAGACAATGCGACGATAATAATGTTGACGATTTGTTTTTAGTGCTTATACAGCGATTTCCTGTAAACATTGCGACAATTTTATTTCTTAGTTGTTTGTTTTGTGTCTTCCCGCACCGGGTTTTGGTACAAACTTTAGGGATTTGGATTTTCTTATACAAATGTGCTGGCGTATACCTACAATGTTTCGAGATCGTTCGCGGGAGCTGTACCTATCTCTCGTGCACATACCCAGTATCCATCTGGATTAGTTCGCCTCGCTCACATCATCGCTTTTAGCGTTAATACCCCATCAATCTCATTGTTCAGACCTGTTTACACAATCTTCATAACTTTCAACCATCCCAGAAAATTTATTTATTACTTTTATACTGACTTGCCTTTGAAATTCCCAAATTAGATTCCAAACAAAACAATAGCCTACTCATCTGTGGTATTTCTATTTAAAACTAGGATTACCACGCACCCGCAAATCTGCAAGATCTATTATGACAGTAGTCTTAGCTTTCCATTGCGTTTTATTGCGGCCGTTTACATTACATTCGTTAACGTTGATGTAAATTTAGCGCAATGTACTGCGAAATAAATTCGGAAATTTAGTGTTTTTATAGGTATAAAAGCGGGATACGGGGTGATTCGGCCGTACTGAGTTACATTAATCCGGCCTAAGTTTTAGGTCATGTGTGTATAAGGGATGACTTGGTCATCCATCTATTGGAGATTGGTTTACATCCCTTATCCGCTAATGGAACAGCTGTCCATTTAGGATGCCCCTTCTTGGATAAATTGTAACCAAACCACGGTCGTTAAGCATTTGGCTATGACTAGCAATTGACCTGTTCTATCTATGAAAACTGACTTTGATTACTCTAATACCTATTTATTTTAAAACAAAATAACAATATGCGCTAAGTAGTAATTGCACTTAAACCAACTTACGCTAGAATAGCTGCACATATTACTAAAATATATTTTGATCCTGAAACTCAACAAACAACAAAACAAAAGCAAATCAAAGCTCCATTCAATAAATTCCAAAACAACACAGCAATTGATTTCAACAGTTTTTTTTAAATGTAAATAAACAATGTAAATCACTGTAAAGCTGGGATAACGATAAATGTAAGAGATTAATAGCCGAGAGAGCGAATAACATTGACGTAGTATTTCGCAAGTAACATGAATTGTAGATTTGGTCGGTATTTCGCACAATTAAAACCGTCGGAATCCACAAATCAAGTAAGATGTCACGAACGGGCTCTGACGCCGCTGTCGATTGCGACCTCTTCGGATAACGGGTATTTTATACTTTAATGTTATTCCAACAGTGATCTCGGGTACCGTTACTATGTACCAAAGCTTATCCTCGGTAAATATACTGAAAATTGTTAAGTCTTGAGTTTGTGTTGAGTAATTAGCACGAAATTACGCTACTTTGTGAGAATTCAGGAGAAATGTTACAAAGACGAGTGCACTTCAGCGTAATCCGTAGAATAACAACACTAAACACTCAAACTTTACAGTTACATAAGCTCTGGAATACATCATATTTGTTATTCGCGTTTGTTAACATTGTAAGCTTTATCTTACAATGTATGTATGTAATGATAAGATATATCCTAAGACTATGTGTGCTATTTGTATTGAGTTCAATTTCCATGATAAAAGGATGCATAATAATATGTTAGGAAGTTGAGAAACTATTCCTGTACTATAATTTAAAAGTACAAACTATGCACATTATCCAAATAGTTCCTAGTTCGAAACTAGGAACCGAGAAGGGAAAAAGGTTATTTTATGGACACTTAGGTATTAATTTTTATATGACTAACTGAAATTGAATTCCAATAGGTTCATAAGTTAGCATATAATTATGTTATGTAGTAGTAGTCTCGAATAAAATTTACTGTGTTTTAATTCCTTATAGTTGCTCCCAAACGGTCACATAATATTTAATCAATTTTACGCTTATGTTAAAATAAGAGATTATAACCTTATATTCCAATAGCAATCGGTCGTAATTAAATTCAAGAGTAAGTAGATATGTTACCACAGTTTCATATTTCATTTTAAATTTTGTGGAGACGCGGACAATTTGACTTCATGAAGTTTCTCTTAATGGCAGGATTAAATAATAAAGTAAATATTTGTCTGAAAGGCACCAACCATGTAGAGTAATGATCGAATCATCTTTTTTTCTTTATGAGTATTTGCTACGTATGAACACATTGTTTGTGTGACTAAGAGGCTATAACTTAGTTTAAGTAGTATTATAAACGGTAACGTACTAAGATTTATTTTACGGCGTGTTGTAAAAAAGCTAAAGCAGTAAGAATCGCCTACGGGACGATTTCACTGTTTTTATTGGCTGACGTACTACTTGTGCTACCATTCATTCACACTGATATACAGCATGTTATAAAATGAATACTGATGTAATAAAAATATCTGAGCAGGCACATACTTAGATAGCTACTTTATTAGTCTTATAGCGTAGATTTTAAAATAATAACACATGTACATATGTGGTACAGTCGTTGCCTCTGATTCCATAACACAAGTGCTTTAGGTTCTGAGTTTAGGTTTAAAGCAATCCTCTCTCTCAAATAAATGTGGACAGCATCACAGATGATGCTGTCCACATTTATTTTATAATGTACCATTTAATATAGTGCAAAAAGCGAAAAGGCTTTTGATTAATTAAACAACAAAGTATTACTATAAAACACTTTGTACATCAGGTCTTCCTAATAGCTACAACATAGTTAGTGCCTTGTCCCCATTCAGAGTGTAACTGCCTTCCAATTAAGTGTAATATCAAAGGGCTTACAGAGTTCCAGTATCAAACAACTATGTAAATAATGTCGATCATACGACAGCCTGACAAATTAATGACTTCCAATTAGTATATAATATAGAAAAGTCACGATATTGTTATATATTCTTTGTTAGACTTTGTACATAAAATTTCCATTAAAAATTAATTTCACAAATCTAAAAAATAACTGTGTTGCTGCGTGAGTAGGTTCGTTCATGATAACTCGAGTACTTAAACAGACACCCTATTACTTTGAAACAAAACAATAACGACATTACGTAACCTGTAACTAAATTCAATATTAGGTGAAACAACACTTAGTCATAGCACTATATTATTTGGTATATAGTATTTGGAAATTCTCAAACCGATGAGCTTCCGTTAAGCGTCAAAATCTAACCCCTCATATTGAACCAAGAGATTTGTTGGTACAACGTTTTCACTTCAATAAAGGCAAGGCAACATTTGGAGAATACGTCTGGATGGAGACTATTCAGTACAAGAATTTGTGTAAGATTTAAAAGATTATTGTTTTTATTATTTATAATAGTTACAACTGAGTGAACATAACTGAACGTAAAACAATGAAGGTATATTTATTTAGTCAGAAACTTCTAACTTAGTTATTCAATGTCTATTTATCCGTCTCTTTATATTGTATATGTTTTTTTCCTAAACTTATAAATCTACAACCAAATCAAAAAAACTGGATATAAAACTACTTATTACCCAACTCTGGTACGGAATACACACATAATAATTACCCCTTTTAATTAGTCGTCGCACCTGGTTCAAACGAGGAATCATTCATACATGGAGACCCACATTTATATAATAACTTACAACTCAAACTGTATGTTATATGTTATTATATATTTATATAGGAATCGTTAGCTACCCTCGTCCCCTCTAATTGAGACATAGTTGTCAAACTATTCGCGGGCACGTTCGTCTTTCAATAACACTTGTGTTGCCGAACAATGACATAATTTTAATGGTCATACACTTGTTAGCTGACGTGATTCAAATGAGAGGGTTACAAAGTTACGTCACAGATATGTAAATAGATCAATCTGAATTTTGGATGATAATCTTAATGAATGTATAATTAGATAATAGCTCTTGTTGCTAAAACATCGCACGTTAACGATGTAAACAAAATATTTCATACTTTATTTAGAGTATAGTTTACTTGTTTCCTCTCTACGGACTGTTTACATTATAATCTACGATACAGTGTATGATATAAAAGGAGCGATCACCTTGTCACAAGACTGTAACAAGTTTATGTGAAATAAAAAAGCATTTACCTTTTCATATTTATTTCTGCCACAAAATGTATTTTCCCACGGCTCACTAAACGAAAATGGAAGACAACGTCTTACTATTTGACGAAGTAATTTTTTGTGAGCCGGGTTGGAAGACAGTTCTGACCGCACAAGTTTTGAATGCTTTCATTCAAACTTTGGGAGCTGTTCAGCTCGGCTTTCAATAGCGGATGCCACAGTTTGTCTCGACAACTTCGACGATTTAAATCGCCGCTGTCACTTCCACTGTTCCTGGCTTATTCACAGTTTGATGGCTTAAAAATTATCCATTTCGCCGATTGTTTCCATTATTTTGAATTTAGTTTTAATTACTTTTGTCGTCTGTCGCAAGTGTTTAATCTTGTTTGAAAACGACGTAGAAACATCTTTGAATTGAACAAGATTATTATCAGTAAGTAGGAGTCGTCTATTGCATGTGAGGCGAAGCGTTCAGTCGTGAGAGCATAACGAGTAACGAGGGCCTTAGCGACGATTTCATACCGTCTGACTCTGTGAGCTTATAGAAATATGTAGCTCGGATACCTTTCTTATCGTGCCGGCGAATACGTAAATAGGTGGGTGTGGAGTACGATCCAATTGTTGTCGGTATATTTCTATCGGTGCGAGTGATGTTGAGGCTTACAATATTTCATGAAATTAAATCATAGCTAAAAGATTAATGTTAAGTAGTGACACCAAATATTGTGCCACAAAACGTTGAAAACCTGTGACAGATTTGTTAAATAAGAAAATAGTTACTTATAAATTTTACGGAAACTAAACAATAATATAACTTGGTACTAAAAAAGTATAAGCAAAAAACATCATTTACATGTCATGATCTAAAGGCTGTTTCGGCTACTTTATGCCCGAGGCTAGTAATTTTGCGGTTATTTCTGTTTTTTCACAAATAACCGGCATCAGATTCATTCAACTAAAAGCATATTGGTAACGTATTTTGGAAACTCCAGTCATAACCTCGGGGAATGTTTACTTTTTGCAATCAGGCCAGAAAGTTAAATGAATGGGTAGCTCAGAACGCCGCTTTTTCATTTCAACGTACAAGCCAGCAATTCACGCCAATGTGTGTACCATATAGGCTGTCTAACGTAATGACTTCGTAGGCTGAATGCCTAAAAATAATGCTTACACATAGCTCAACATGCCAGAACTTTTTCATATCTAGGCTGAAAGGATGTAGGTATTTTTAGCATTTTATTTTATGAGCTTACTAAATAAATATACGCAGAAATAAAACATGCTGCCTGATTTTTCTGTGTATTTTCAGAAAACAATTTCAGGGGATTGAAAGGGACTACCAGAGGTCAGGAACTTTTGAAACGATTGTACTGCGATTTTACCAACTAATTTTAAGATTCGATCCTAGATTCGCTGGACTTGTAAATCAAAACTCGATTCTTCCAACTGATTTATTAAGCAAAAATAATATTTTTAACTAAACGTATAATAATCGCTTTATAACAATCACACATTTTTTGGAGGATATACGAATACAAGCTATATAAGACGGACGAATATCAAGGAGTCCATTCACAGATGAAATGTGAGAAAGGGTCTGGAGATATGAGTTTGTTGGATGCCGTGAAAAGGGTTACGGACATAATAAACCGTCAATCCGATATCTGAAATAAATAAACAGCGGACTATGTGGAATGCTAGCTTTTTCTCCGAATTCCGAAGAATATGAAAATACCAAAGAAAAATAGAATCTCTAGAAAGAAAAATCAAATATTGCAAAGACCTTGTTTGCTCATTTTTGGGGACACAATCTCAAAAAATAGGTATAGGTTTTTAAAAATATCTTGAGTTTCTGTAAATAATCAACATGGAGATAATGAAGGCTACCGCAAACCAAAACCCAGATAGGCTCGCCGTCTCAATTCTACCTGTCAATTTGCACCAACCGCAGGTCAGTAGCTTGTCTCTCATTGCTGAAGAGTGACAGAAAGACCTGATACAACACTGTCAAACCTATAAGTGTTGTGTCCCACAATTACAATAATCACACATACGAACAGCACAGATACAAATTATTAACCTTAAAATAGTTGTTTAAATTCAAAGAACAAAATAGTATGTAGCTAAATGTAACAAGATATTCCGCGAACGGGAAAGACCAAAATCATGTCAATTGTTTGAACTTCAGAGAATATTTCGTTTGTTATGTGATCAGGATGCTGTATAGTTACCAGTTCTGGAAAATCTGTTGTTCTGTAGCGATTCTATTAGGTTAAAGTTCCAGGAGTTTAATTTCGGGTTCCACATAAAGAGATATTACGGGTTTCCAATAATTCCCAGTAGTATGGCACATAATATTCTGAGTTTCGAGAAACACGTAAAACCATTTGCAGCTTCCATTAAAATTAGTATTATTGACAGTATGGTTTGTGAATAGTAACATTTCGGTATTGCAATTTGGGCTAGCCTATATTATTAATAACATACACACATACTTGCAAACACACATAACATTGCAGCTTCAAAACCCGAAAGTGCAGTAATTATTATTACAAAATAAATCTGTTCAATTGTGTCGAGAAAATTATTATATTACGGCATAATATTTCAAAGTGTGTAATGGCTAATGATGGTACGATCCTAACAATCTTGCGATAATCTCCACTTTGCGGTAAAGGTGTGGATAACGCCTAATTATTTCGCACTCAAACATAATGAGGCAACGATATTATGAAAAATTGAACAATTAATTTTCAATTTAAATGGGCTTACACCGTTACCTTAGAATAAACACGTAAGCTATAATATTCTTTAACTTATTGCATTTACCCTTCATTAAACTTTGGTTTTATGTGTTTAGCCCTTATTAACCCTAAAGGTTATCCGGCCTATTCATTTTGTGATTTATCTTATATTATGTTTTACAAATGTGTTTCTCCTAAATCCGTAGGCACATTAAAGGTAAAATGCACTCTCCGTGGAATTGGAGCCTCCATGAAAAGCATATTATTTTTTGTATTTACGTTTGCAAATTTTAACTACAAAACTCGTTGTAGATGAACCCCTCACTTTTTTTAATGAAGCCGCCGTTCATAATGAAGCCTAAATGAACTTATAAATGTCACATTAATATCGCACAATTGGCTCAAACTGTCTATGTGTCATATAAATGATACAGAGGTACTACGTCATAATCCATTATGCTGACTGCAGCGTATCGATAAGCTGACACAGCTGTCATGTGAACCTAAATACCTATAGAAAACACATAAAAGTTGATTATTAACTGCATATTTATTAGGATTAACAGCGCTTTATCATACTAACAATTTTATTTCAATAACATTAAATAAAAAGGGTTAATTCCCAACCATCAGTAGCGGAGACAGAGTAATATATGAAATGGAAAGAAAAATAATGTATTGATGACAAGTCTCAAAACAATAATCTAGTGAATTGTTGTATGGCGTAAACATCGACATCCGTTTAATTAAATGCTCTAAGTGCACTCGCCACAAGCTATAATCCAAATAGGGGCGCAGCATAGGCGAGCTGGTATTATCCGGCTTTAGAGCATTTCACATTAGAACTATCATTTGTTACGTTCCAATTTCGAAGATAATTGAGTTGTATACCTGGTATTTGTCAAAGTTTATTCCGGCCAGTAACTGTCTCATTGTTTGGCAAAGGCCTCTTATCGCCCAAAAATATATTTGACTTTAGTTAGAGTTTAAACTTCATGGTTTCTAGACCAAAAAAATAGTCAGTATAAAAACTGACGCGACACTATTTACCCAAAACCCATAAACCAAGCAAGCAAACAAACACATTCCATTAAATAACATCAAGAACAAGGATGTATAAGCATATCGAATTGCCGGCAAATAATAGTGCTGTAGTATCGAGTAAAGTGATTCATGACTCGAGCATTTGCGGCTAGTGTAGTCTGAACGTCACAACAATGTGCCGTCTGCCCCATATCGATAAGCGACGTATGACCGACGTACGGCTTTTAGTTACGAGACACACTGGGGACTTCATAATGGAACGATCACGTGTGTACTGGGCCCCTTTGATCTTGAGCTGTCTAGATCTTAGGCCTTAGCCTCCCCTTAAGTGAAGACGTCTGCTATTTGAAATTGTAGTGTTTGTTTGTGTAAGACCCATCAGCCATCCGCTGTCTGTGTATGTATCAATTAAAACTGTTGTTTTAAAAACAGAATTTAGAATATAAGTCTCATTAAACTATAATCTCATGAAAAATAGTGTAACAAACAAGTAAATAAAAAAGAAACAAGTTAAATAAATATTGAAAAAATGAACTCATTCGACGCTGTAAACAACTAAAGCCAATGTAACAAAATTAAATATCACAAGTATTTCAGAAGTAGTAACATGAAAGGTAAACAATAAAACCTTTACCAGATCAGTCATCAGCTAAGTAACTTTAACAAAAAATATACACATCTCATTGGATGATGGAAATTACAGACTAAGTAAAGATCTTTTAATAGAAAAGAATAGAGCACTCCAATGATTTCATCTGTTAAAAGTCCTTCTGGCCTTTTCAAATGCGGAGGAAATCCATGTGCATTTGCATCAGGATAACTTTTTACTGGAACTGGCTCATAAATTGTGTGGTACCATTGTAAGTCATATTCAATATTACAATAACACACAAACTCTAACCTCTATAGTTCAGATAATTTTCTATCGAAGTTGCCTTCAAATCCTAAGTCGGAAGCCATTACTCTCGATGCCTATCCGTTCTCTGACAAGCCCAACTTTCAGATAAAGATGTTTCTCGTGTTAGTTGTACTGCGACTAAATCTTATTTGGCAAGAGTTTGATATTTTATCTCTTTTGCTTACATTCACATCGTAAATATTACCACTTGAACAACATGAAGTAGGTTTCCATTTTTTACTTAAACATGAAGGTTATTTCAATTTATTCCTGATTATATTATTATACAGGCAGACTAGGGTTATTTACAAATTAGGTTTGTTAAAACACGTCAAATCATTAAAACCAGTAGCAGTAAACGACTTTTCAATATACCTAGCCGTTTTGCTTTATACCCTAAAATGTAACTTATGCAAAAATTTGTCATTTTTGCAGTGTAAACTTAAATAAAAGTGTTAAAAGGATCTTGTAAAAGTCCCGAACTTCAATAATAACGGCAATAAAAAAAATAATATGAAGAGTGTTGAGTACAACCTACGGCTTATTTACTTATTTTTGTTGTATAGCTATTTACCAATTATCAAGATCTTAATTACTTATTCGACCGCTTAATTTTCAATCACGATTCATATAACCTTACCAACATGTAATTATGTAAACCTCGAGATTCGTGTTGAACATTTTTCGCATGAAAACACTGTCGGGATATAAAGGTTAATAAATCAATTTAAAAAAGGTTTGGGACTCATCTATCCACGATATTGTATTCATAATTAAGTAGACATACGTACACATAATATGCAAAACACATGTCTGAAAATGTAAGGCGTAATTGTTTAGCGTTGTAAACATCGATACACAGTCGACTTGAAAACAATGTTATTAAATTAATACAGTACTGAACATGAACACTGGGTATTTATTATGCTAGGTACATTAAAGTAATATTTGAAACATTCTGCTATTTTCTTATCGAGCTAGTCAGCTGGAAGAGATTACTAGAGTATTTCGATGTGATTTCTATTTTAATTAATTGTAATGTAATTGTAATGTTAGTATGTCTATGTCTTTATCTTAAATAAATAGCGTAAACCTATTTCAGCCATGGCTTGTTTTTTATTAATAATCTTACGAGTCTCCAAAAAATATAAATTTTGAATCAATTAAGTTAAAATAAATTAAAGCATGTGTAAGTTATAAACTAGCGTGTCCCAAGCATCAATGCTGTTTTATTAAATGTGATATTTCATTTTGTGTCTAAATGAAAAGTTCACACGTAGTTTTTATTTGAATCTTAATATAGTAAAAGGAAATATTTTTTTCAACAAAAAAAGGAAAAATCTTAAATGAGTTTTGGAAAAGGCTAGGTTTCTTCAAAACTTGCTTGCTCATAGACACAGTCGGATACTGAAGCCCTAAATCCGATGTAATTAGTAGACTTATCTCTTTTGGACGGTGACGCATCAATCATGGCGCCCAAAAAAAAAATAGCCTCACTATACTCCAGCCAACAACGCAAAGATCACGAACGTTACATTATACGTGAATAAGCAAAATCTCCAAATAAAATGAAGGGAAAATAAGCAAAATGTTCAAGTAAAATGAAGGGAATTGCCTTATAAAGCAAGACAGACCACTTTCAAAGTGGGGCTATAAATATGTGTCTATTTTGCGAGAGTAACGTGGTCACTTCAAAGTTTGTTGGAGAATGTAATATATTCTTTGTCGTGCGCTTTTGTTTTTTAAGGCAGCAGTGGCAGCACAAAAGAGGGGAAATTAATAACGTTATGTATATTTTTTCCCGTTATTTAAAGTATATTTTTCTGAAACATACTGTCAGGAAGAGCAACTACATTAATCGATCTGAGTATTCTAATAATAATGACAACAAACGATAAGCTTTCTTGGCAAAAACAAAGGGGTAGGCCTTTGCCCAGCGGTGGGACAATTTAAGATGGATATTATAATAAGGAGGGCCTTTATTATCTGGCTTTTAATAAAATAATAAATCTAAAGAAGAATAACTATCTAAAGTATTTACTCAATTTGTTTCATCTATTAGGTACGTTGCTTTTCATCTGATATATGTATATTTAATCAAGACAAGACACCCACGACCAATCAGATCAAACTGTACAGTCAAGCAGAAGAAATAACAGTTTACTTCGAAACTTATTCATCCGAAAGTTGATAAAAATAGAACCAACCATGACGTAGACCAAATTAATATTCCAAATAAGATTTTGATATGTTTTTAGCTGTGCACTGTACAGTCACGACAAATCTTGTATACACGCTCCGCATTTTAAATAATTTATTTTCAATTATAGATTGGTATTGTAAAACATGTTATGAAGAAATTATTGAAAATAGTTTCTCAATCTTGTACCTACGTATTTTTCTTTTTGAGTTCCAATACAACGATCTCTCTAAATTTGTTTTACAAGTTCGACTGAAGTACGAGTATAATATAAATGATTAAATATAACCCAACAAAATCAGATGCAATAAGTTGTGACTAGAAATCAAAATTCATTAAGACCAGAACTCTAAAAAATCAGTAAATACTTAAATATTATATTCCAAACACCAATTAACCTTTTCATCAAATTTTTTTAAATCTTATTTTTCCACCTCTTTTTTCGCTGTCCCGTGTGTACCCACTACTCGTTCTGACAAACAATATTGTTTGTCTAGTTCTATAAAACAACCAATAAATCGTTTGTAACTTAATTCTAAGTATTACGAGTAAAATTAATTAGGCATACATAATATTAAGTTCGGGAACTGTGATATCATGTTAGGTTCGTGTACCTATGAATTATTTAACAGTGTGGGCCAATTCGGGCCGGTTAATAATTTAGCCTACAATGTCAAGTGACTTTAGGGAATGTCCTAAATTATGTAAAAATCTCATTCCGCTAGTTTCATTCATGCATCTCATGTTACTGATAGTAGGTGCAGTTAATAAGTAAAAAGTTCAAAATAGTTCAATAATGCATTGGGGGTAATAATTTAATGTTAAATGGTTGGATCTAATTCCAGCTGATTTATACTAGAATTGTGACGTTTTGTTTTTTTTTCATATTAAATACCCATTGGAAGGAATTTGTGAATGATACAACGGGCTTTATATCAGTGGTAAGTGTTGGTCTGAACCTAAAACGTTAATTAACTAGTTTTTTTCCAGGAAAAACAAATAAAACTGAATAATATCATTGTACTTTATCTAGATGATTATGAACCACAAGATAATAAATTATCCGCTAGTATAAGTTGTTTTTTCCTGTATAGCCTTTTCGTACTACGAATCGAATGTTGTCATACTGAAGTATAAAGATAAATAAATATTAGTTAGGTTTTGTGCAAATATATTATATGGCTCAGGTTAGTCTTAGTAAAGATCGGTTTCGGCATTTAAAAACGCAAGGAGCATACTCCAAAAAAAGACTACGTCAAATGCATTATTTAATTTTAAACTCAGAATTTATATTTATAAGTAAAAAACCTTCAAAAATATAACTAAGTCTCAAATTCACCCCTTCACGAATAGCCACAATCTTTTATTCCCACGATAAATTGTAATCTTACGCGATAACCGTTCTTACCGATAATCTCGCTCAAACCCATTTACGCCCAAATAAATACGTTGTTCGCACGTTAGACAAACTTTATGAGAATGACAGGTAATTATTTATTATTCTTTACATTGAAGGGGGATCTTACAGATTAGGTAATGACACTTTGATTAATGTAACAAATAATTAATGTTTTTGTTGACGCCGTTATATCATAATTGGCTAGTTCTCTTTACGCCTTACGTCGGTTGTTAGGTAAAAGATTTATAGCGTGGATTATTGAGACTCTTGAAGATTTAGTGTGTAGATTTCACATGTGTACGCACATAAATGTAGGATAACGATGCTCCGTTTAAGCCTGCTTCCTTACCCAGCTGGTGATATTTTATTGAAATTTTAGTATGAAGAAAGTGTGTTGTGTGAATTTAGTTTAAAAGGCTAAGGTTAACAATATTAAAGACTGGCCAATTAAACGGTAATTTAGAAGATTACTCATCTTCTATATTAACTTTAAATTAAAACCAGTATATTTTTAATGTCTTATGAAAATGACTAAATAGGGTCAAAACCACCAGATTTAAACCATTCATCCAAACAATTGTTGCAATTACAAACTCATTATTTTCAAAACCAGCTCATTAATTTCAAAAAACGTATTTAATTATTAAAATCATAACACAAAAGTCGAGGAAATTAATTGTGAATGCACGTGGGGATACAATTTATATTTGTATTTGTTAAAAGTTCGCTGTAATGGCGATTAATTAATGGTGGTCGGGTCGGGACCGCATGCATTGTGATTTTTTACCACAGCAGGAAAAAAAATTTGATCTCGCATATTTTTAATTCGTATCAAAAATTGCTTTTTTTATTAGTGAATTATATAAATGTTCAGCTTGAATATACTATTTTATATTTTTAAATGATAAAGTTTATAAATTGATACAGCCATTGTGGAAAAACCCATGACCTCAAGACAAAGTATAGTTCCTAGTATAATCTTCCTACTGTAAAATAAATTAAATGTACCAGATTACCGAACATTTTCTGTATAACATACTTCCAATTTCACGAATAATGTTACATACTACTCTGTGTAAAAAGTATCGGGAATATGTCAATAAGAAGACCCGCGTAAAAGAGGTCGTTCTAATTTTTTTACTGCATGTTGGTAGCACTGAACTGATTTAGCGTGCAAAGTTTGAGCGGGATCTGTCATTTAATTTGTTTTAAACTACACTTTTTGTTGGTCATAGTTTTGAGTTCTCGGCGATTTTTACAATGGAAAATATTGTTGAACAAAGAGTGTGCCTTAAATTTTGTGTTTCGAATGATATTTCATGTGGTGAATCACTAAAAATGTTGCGAAATACCTACGGCGCATCGTGTATATCGAAAACAAGGGCATATGAATGGTATACGGCTTTTAAAGAAGGCCGAGAAGTAGTAGTAGACTTGCCTCGTTCTGGTAGACCTTCAACCGCTACGACCAAAGAAAACATCGACAGAATCAAGAAGTTAGTGCTCGAAAATCGACGTATGAGTCTGAGAGAGTTGGCTAGTGAGGTGAACCTATCTTTTAAGTCCGTCCACAACATTCTCATAGACATTTTAGGCATGAAACGCGTCGCCGGTCGACTAGTTCCAAAAGAGCTCAATTTTGTTCAAAAAAGCATGTCGCTGAAGACATGGTTTCCCGAGCTTCTACGGATCCGACCTTTATGAAACGTATGATAACTGGCGACGAGACATGGGTTTATGAGTACGACATGCAAACAAGGCAACAGTCTTCAGAATGGCGTCTCGAAAACGAGCCGAAACACAAAAAACCGCGGCAAAGTCGCTCCAAAATCAAGGTGATGCTGACAGTTTTTTTTACTACCTTGGTGTGGTTCACTCCGAATTCCTGCCAGAGGGAGAAACAGTGAATAAAGAATATTATTTAGGCGTCATGAAGCGTTTGCGTGAGAGTATCCGCCGAAAACGTCCAGATTTGTGGCAACACAACTCATGGATGCTGCACCATGATAATGCACCATCACACACAGCCATTATAGTGAAAGAGTTTTTTGCGAAAAATTCAACAAAAGTTCCCGACCAAGCACCGTATTCACTTGATATGGCTCCGCCTAACTTTTTTTAAATTCCCAAGTTAAAATTACCACTGCGAGGAAAACGTTTTGAGTCGATAGAAGGCATAAAAGAAAATTCGCTGAATGAGCTAAAGGCCATACCGCAAATATCCTATGAAAAATGTATGGAAGACTGGGTGAAGCGTTGGAGATGTTGTATTGCAAGCGATGGGGCCTACTTTGAAGGCGATAAAATCAATTTAGATGAATAATTTGTATTTTTTGTTTTATTGTCAAATTCCCGAAATTTAGTACACAGAATGTATAACTTTAAATGCATTATTGTAAATAAACCTCTTAAATCTCATCAGGTTATATCACGTTTAAAATCTCAATTTGTTTGGTTTGAAAACACTCAGCGATATATACGAGTGGCAAATGAGTTGGCAGCTGCATTTTTCTGTTGCTATCCACTTACATATTTCTGTATTACATAATACTATTTTATCTCGGAAATATTTCAATGTCTAACGAAAATTTACTGATATTTACATAAGTTCAAAGGTAATAAAAGTTACTTTATGTCCACAGGTCAGACACAACAGAATATTTTGGAAGATGTTGAAATAAACAAATAATGTAGCAACCTAGAATAGTTTAATGAAGAAATATATTTTATGCTATTCCACGATTTCGATAGAAAAAAAACCGTTATTTGGTTGCTTAAATTGAAAGTCATTTCCAATTCACAATAGGAGCTCCGAATCTCCCTCAAAGAGTTTCTCCCATTGTAATAAATTGAACTTGCCACTAAAGCTTTAGCCGATAGCTAATTAACTACCCGTACACCTTCTCAATTTCCCTTTACCGTCCGTTCCTTCTACGTCCCCATAATTTTCAGGCGCGTCGTTTATATTCAAAGTAAGCAGTAACCAGGTATTTGAATTCAACATTCGTACCCTTTTCAAAATGGCCGCGAAATCACTGTCAATTCTGCGTGATTTTGTGAGAGGTATTATTGAGAAAATTGGTATGCTCTATTTGGGAGCATTTAATTTTATATTATCGATGAAATTACGTGAGCCGAATTCTACGGCACATTTGGCGCTGTGTGAAGCTATGAGAAGTGAGGTAAAGTGAAATATATTCGAGCAAGAGCGCACTCTTGAAGATTGCGTTGTTGAAGTATGTATTAAATGCATGTGCAAAGGTAGTTTTTTTTGCATTAAAGGGCCAACATTGTGTACATGAGAGGTAGATACGTAGACAGCATATTAAACATTCACTCTCTATTTTGAGCCCAACACTAAAGATTTAGAGCAGTTAACCTACCAGTATTCCTACCACATTAAAAGTAAAGTACGCTTCAAGCAAAAAAAAAATGCATGTGCATCCGTGTAAAGAATGAAAGCCAGCATTAATACATTCGTGCTTGCTTGTATTAGGTACACTCCCCGAACAAATATACGAAACGGGGCTCGCAATAATACAGCATGTGGATCTCGTGTTTGTTTGCATATCATACGTTGCTTACGACGCCATAACTTTACGCAAATTGTTTGATGGAATTTCTGACGCGGGAACAACTGTGCATTCACGGTAAATGCAAACCGATTCCTACGAACGAATTTCAACAATCGTCTAGTAGTTTTATATGCCAATCAGTGTTTTTAAAGCAATAAAATACTTTATTGGTATTTAGTTAACAAAAAAATATATTTATTTGCTAATGATCGACATAAAACTATTTTTTGTTCTATCAATCATGTTGACTTTAAAACGCGGAGAAGATTATGTATAGATACTATGCTCCACAAAGAGTGTTTTTAAACTCGTAAATCTAGTATAGTAGACGCTTACGTAAACGTTTATGTTTCGTGAATACTATCATTCATACCACGCCTTACATACTTCTTTGATATGCCTATAAAAGTTGTATACAGAAAAATGTAGCGAACATAATTTATGAAATGTTTATTTATAATGCTATCGAGCTACTTATCCAAGGTAAAGATTATTATCGTACCTTAATTTTATTATTCGACCTTTCTACTATATTCATTGCTAGGTTTTCGATAAAGAAATTAATGTTTGATTGCTATCATAATACCCATATATTTTCGTTCTGATGTATATCTTAAAATTAGTTCTCAATTCAGTAGTAAACGCTATTAATATCAGTTCGAATTATAATTGGAGTATGAATATTTCGGTTGATTATAGACAAACATGATTCTGATTCATCGAGCCACAGATACACAAGGCCATTAAGACGAATCCATAATCCAGATTGATAAACGTTCGAAGCTAATTGACTCGTATAACCAAATATATGTTCGTGAAGCGTTACCGACGATTTATTATGCAAATTTCTCTCAGCTGTTACCGAATCTCTCCGTCTGATCGCTGGGAAAACTCCGCAGCGAATGATCTAATAAATAGTAGGTACAGTCGCCCCCGTTTCGCAAACTACCCTCGCGATGTTGAATCATGCGGGCGCCAGCCATTGTTCACGCAAACGACGGTATTGTTCTGATAACTAAACTCGGAGTATATAGATGTTAGTGTTAGTTAATAAGGAAATCTCGAAATGCTAGATTCGTGCCAACTTGGATAGACCTGAGCTGAATATTTGCCGGTGGTTTGAGTTTGCTTGCTGTTATTAGTTTACTTCAATTGAATTGAGTGTGATTGAGTGGTATTGATAAGAATACAAAATACAGAAGATGTTTTGAGGTAGTTTCACAAGGATTTAATGCGATCATTTTGAATAATATTATTGATGAACTGTCAAGTAACTGAAAAGAATATGTTTCCATTGCTCATTAAAATTAAAGACTTGACGATTTTTTTTATCGTTCTGTGGTATCGACGCAGATTGATACAGTTTGATAGCACGTTAAGAATACCAGCTCGAACTTTTCTTTATACCTAATTGATCATGAGTTATCATGAGACTTTTTACCTTCGCAGGGTCCTGGTGATTGCCGGTGACGTAGACGGAGGCGCGGCGTCCGAGCAGTGTTCGGCTGACTATGGAACTACTGCGCCGGCCGGACATACGATCTTGGGGCACCGGTAACATTTTCTTCAGCTTATATTTCCACTAACACAAAACTAACCCTTAACTTCTGACTACCATATTATTTCTACTCTAGTAACACACTTTATAAACACGAACATAAATTTTGCACTCGTTTTATTTTCTTACGCGCTAATTACACATCTTCATTACATCATTAATTATACCGGAACGCTAGGCCCTACACTTCAACACTTAATTGGACGATGTTATACATATTTTCAAATATAGGCACTAAAATTTTACACGGCTTCTTAGCCGTTTTAAACAAGATTTAATTATGTATTTGGAGTCATTTTTGATAAACTCAGTACGGGTTATCTTGATTGATGTTCACGAATATCTGAAACAAACAGAAAAATTAAGCTGTTTTAGTTCTGGTGAGAAAAATGGCGGGCTCATGATAAGGGTCATCATCTGTGAACGCCTCTCTCGCGTCAACCAGTCAGAAGCATGATATGGGTTCTTTTTCAAAACGCCGCAACATTGAATGGACGTCTGGTATCTTGTGAAAACATTGTTCATCGCATCAACGAACAACCTGCGGGGTGTTCGGTGAATATTACACTAAACAAGTGGGCTATGTGAATACATCGTCCACACGCTGAATTTACGTTGTTTTATTAGGAGTTTCAATGTGGAACAACAATGTTCGTGTATTACAGCGTCAATGTTGCCAAGTATTTTGAGTGAAGTGGTGTTGTGGTCTTATTGGCATTTATACAGGGCATACACAGGGGCTGTTATTTTCATTACTTACTTTTATAGATAGAGCAGCATTTTTTTGCTTTTAAATTTGGGTTTTCGGACGAATTATTATTTTTCGTTCATGGTTAGAATATGCAAATAATGCAGGTTACACCGTTGCATCAGTTTATGAATTCACTTCATAAATTATTGCAGGGTATCGAACGTCTGACCAGTTGATAAATAGGCCAATTTTAGATTTACCGACCACAGTTATTTGTTAGTTTGAGCAATGTAATAAAAGTTGAAAAATGGTGCCAACATTTACCTCGCTCCAAACTTATTGAATTGATTTTGTTGCACAATAGGTCGTGCGTCTTGTGGCTTCAATAATAAAAAGCGCTATATTTTATCGCTTCGACTTAAGCTTGAGGGTTCAGAGAGCTCTGGCAGGAACTTTTTATGCAATCTCGAACGCTTTGCGCAGGAAAACGTTTCACATCACTTCTTGAAGATGAGATTTGATACGTTCGATCATACATGCTATGATGGTCTAGAAATTGTGAAGCGCGTTCGTTTTTACAAGAAAAGCGAGAGGTTTACAGAATACATTTATGTTTATTCAAGTTGAAAACTTTACCATTGATAAAAAACATTATGAAATTTATATAACATAGTCTAGCTATATATGCTATAGTTTACGACAGTTTCTACTCCAAAATTTCAAAAACTATTTTTTACCTACACAATAAACAAAACACAAACATTATTGTTTATTTACCGGAACTAAACGTAACACGCATCTCAAGGCACGAGGAGCCCAAACTGCTTATCTGAGATATAAATAAAATAAGTCGGCTCTTATCGTTGCGTTTTCCCCGTACGGAAAACCCAAAGGCGTTTTTCTTCTAGGATTTTCGGCCACAAATGGTTTCGGAAGCTTCCGTGCAGCTCATTTAGGGAGGTTTTTGAGGTCGTAGCGCCGCAACGTAAATGCAAAGCTAACCCACGCAACTGATCTCTGGAAATAGAACCGCCATATTGTTTTTCGCCTGTTTTCCGAATTGGATTACGGACGGACTTTTGTTGGTCCGATTAAATTAAAAGATTTCGTGACAGTTCTTATTATGTTTTGACCTTTTTGAAGGCAGTTATTAATTACGTTTTTGACATAATCTGATTTTGTCTAATTGTGGATATTTTAGGCGACTATTTACTTCGTCTATAATACCGATGTAAGGCATGGCGTTGGTTATATTTACTAGACTATTTACTAGACTTAAAAGTAGCTAGTTTATTTTAAACCAAACTTGCAGTTAATTTATATAAACAACAAAACTCATTTAGCTATACTCGGCGTAAAATTACAACCGCTTGATTGCACCAACAATAACATACAATGCAACGTATAAACAGCGCAAAAAAATTGCACGGTTCATTAGCACTTAAACTGGCGCGGCTTTGAATATTTTATGAGTGAACTGGCACAGCTATTCAGAAAATAATATAAAAGAAAGAGAGAATTCTTCATGAACAGGTACACTCGTTAACCTGGCCGTGTCGCGGACACCGACAGTCGTGAATTAAACACGCGCAAATACGTGACGACGCCCGCCTTGGGCCGGCACTGAGATCTCGACTTCAATTTATGTCTAGCTTTATGTTTTCCTAACATTGTAGAATAGTCGATGTACAATGAAGTGAACGATTGTTATTGTTAAATAGAATCAGTCACGTATAATCTGGGATTGTTGAGAAAATTTTCAAAGTACATATAATCTGGTGCAGTGTGCGTTTGCTAAAAAGAAGAGAGAGAAAACGCAGAGACATGAATTTCCAACTGTTGAAAGATAAGATTTGATAATGCTGTATTTACTAGAACTAGCTGAGCTTAGCAGTTACAATCAATTTTTTGTTTTGCTCGACGGCTATTAAGATTCCGAATTAAAAATCTTATCTTTTCTAGTAGCTTGCTTGGGAACCTGGCCTCTTATGTAAAAAAAACTTTTAAATCTCCAGGATTTGAAGCTTTTCTAAATATGTATAACATACGCATATCCGCGGTTGGGAAAACAAACTCTAGTTTAAATTCTAAGCCAAACTCTCGCTTCTACCATATAAGAACCTTTTAGCAGTTTAGTCAGTGTAAGTATGAAGGTTTAACCTTTATAGAAATATAATATTTTCTGAGAATATAAGAAAGTATCAAAGCGTCTGCAACAGAGGAAATAAGAAGCGTTGGCTTGAATTTATGACTTACAGCTTTATAGGGGAAACTTTATTTCTTAGACACTAGATATTGTGAAGACATTTTTAGCTCAGAACTAGCAACTCAGGAGTGTCCACACAGAATAAATAGGTATGACGAAGAAAAACGCTTGCAAAATATAGTAAAAATACACGAAATACATTTTTGACTAACTTTCTTAGTTCATCGATTTAGATTCAATATTAAGAGTTTTTGACTGTTAATCTATGTCTATTATTATCGAGCTATATCGTACCAGTACTATTAACAAACATCTTCACCTCTAAAAATAGTTCCAAAACAAAAAACTTCTATTTTCAAATTCAAATAGTGGAACACGGGCGACCGTTAGTAAACGGTTGTCAGGTCCAAGTCTCGGGGCCGAGAGTCCGCTAAATGAAGACAGACAGGCCGCTAATAACTTCCAGCGAGCCCTTAGCCGGGGGCAAGATGGCGATTACTCCATGCAAATGAGTGTTGTGACGCACATACTCACACACTATCACTGTAGTTATGTATGACTCAATATTATTTAACGGAAATTAGCGCAATAAATGCTGATAGCTGGTGCTGATAGCTTTTAGCTTAACGTTTCGACCAGGTTACACCGGCCATGGTAGCAAGCAGACTTTATATAGTAGTTCATGACTGATGAATATAAGTGGTATATATACTGGTCCTACGTTATTCAGCAAAAAGTGGTTTACTCCCGTTTATTTATGTATAGAACAAAGTTTATCCTCAATTACTAAGTTGTTAGTTAGCAGTTTGCATAATTAACTTTGCTATGTTAAAAGTTCATTTTTCTGCTTCAGTGCCAGTGTACTAGCTTTAAACCTCCTTTAAAACTAATTTACATTGTAGACTTCGTTTCTTTAAGTTTTCAACACGAGATTTTATGTAAGAACTGTAGTTACTGTTTACAATCGAATGTATACGATTACTTTTACCCAATCAGAGTTCACGATCAATAAAAAGTTTTTTCGTAAAAAGTTCAGAAATAATAAATATTTGATGTGAAAGAATAAACAGAGAAATAAGGTTTAATTTCCAGCGCTTCGCACTCGTACGTCCGAAGTGGGTCAAATAATAGCTCTCCTTGAATATTGCCAAGCACACCGGCCAGATAGATAATTCCACACTTTAATCCAATTTATTTTATTAAGTTATGTGCAGTAACAAAGTTTTATCACCGTGGAGGTAGTTCTAATTTTAATATTATTGGAAAACTTTTAAGAAAGTTATTTTAACTTACTATATTCTATTAAATACAAGATTCCTTATAGACTATATTCCGAAAATAAGCTTAATTATGCTTTTGATCAGTGTATGTAGATTGTAGATATGTTCAACGACTACTTAGTTAGGAATGGATTGAATTACAGACGGATTAATAATAATCTACAAATAATGATAATTTAAATATAATCAACACACAGTTATTGAACTAAAGCTGGCCCAAATTAAGATTTAAACAATCCTTATTAAGCATAAAGTAATAAAATGTTTTAAAGAAGATCGTATGATCACTCTACAACAAATACACACCCAAGACAAGATTATCGAAAAACTTTATTTTAAACGTTTCTTTCGTTCTAAAAAGTTTCTAGCAGATTAAAACTAACGTTCGTGACAGTTTATTGAAACACCGCAAAGTTTTTCACTATTAGGATGAGAAGATAGCGCAGAACATTGAATTTCTTCCTCAAGGAACCAATAAAACATCCCTATTTTTTGGACGTTCATCGTTTTCTAAAGCAGAGTCATATTTCAACCACGGTAGCCATCAATCTGTCTTACAACCGCCTCACATGATGTAGGAAGACAGCATATATGTATGTCACCTCTCACCAAAGAAAATCTGTCAATCTATCAAATAAATAAGCCACTTATTTTTAGCCTTATTGAATTTACTGCTACCGGAAACTTGTTCAATGGAAGAATTGCCAGTTCGATAAATAAAATCGAGGGTAACGTGTGTTTAAGCTCATTTCAGTTTCTCTGCTATTTATTTACGTTGCATTATATTATTCAATGCAGATGACTTGTGTTTTTAATACCTAGTTCTAAAAATCCTGTAGTTTTCAATTAATTATAAGCCACAGATTTTATTATGTAACGTTTACATCCGGCACAACGATTCCAAAACACAAAATTTTCATCAACGTTTAAAAATTCTTCACGTAAACCGTTGAATTTACAGACAAGGCTAAAAAAAAGTCAAGGCCACTTTCCCAAACTTAAATCAACACGACCACAGTATGTTATTGACATCATCAGCCTGTAATTAGCAAAGCAAACTTAGCACGTAACGTACAAGTTACAGAGCTAACTTCGGAGCTTTCTACCACTATAATTCGTGAATTCTCCTTAGCATATTCAACGTATTATGAGGTTAATAGGCAATGAGCTCATGCCTGAAAGTCCCGGCTCAGATGGTAATGTTCTCTTGTTGATGAGGTAAAACTGGTTAATGTAGAATGCTTTAGACAGTGAAAGATTTGCTGGCATTTTATTGTACTTTTTATGAATAATTTTGTAGAAGCTGAAAGAAAAGTTTCATTATTTAGTTTATTTGCTCTAGTTTTTATACAAGAACATGTTAACACAAAACCTATAAGCAGGTCTTCGTAGAAAATTCTAAAATCTACAATGATGATACAAATAAAAAATATTTACAAGGAAGAATACAAAGCGTAACACATGTAATAAAATATTCTATCAAAGATGTATATTATTATGTTCTCGCCCCCTATTACATGGGACCTCACCATACTGGCGAACTGTGGGTGTACATTTGTGCACCTCTGCCTAACCCTTCGCTGATACATGCGTGATGGTATGATACGTTATGTATGTACCTGTCATTCTAAAAACTTTACAACAAGAATTATCTGAGCATAAATTAACTTTTGTTTCATTTAACAATAAATAATTTTCATTGAATTCTTAACCATTACAAACACAACTTAGTTAGTATTAATTTAAGTAAATAAGTATTCGATACGGAGCCAACTGAACGCAATTCTTTTACATCTTTGAATAAAACATTATTTTATATTGTTCCAGTAACAATGCTGACTGATAAATTTGTAGCTATACTTTTCCGGTAAAAAGAAGTACCTAAATATTTAGTTACTTAAGAACATTTCTTGTATATTTTTTACTCTTTACTGTACATTTTTATTTAATTTAATTTCTTTAGACCGGTCATAAAAATACAGATGAACAGCTTTGTGAGTAAGGTTTGTTCTCAGTCCTAGCACAGGACCCGAGCTATTCAGTTGTTTGGTCTTATCTTCTACTCAATTTATGTAACTCTTCTGCGCTGTACCTACCTGTTTTTCTCACCAACACACTAACCTCTCACCTCACTCTACCTTTAGCTACGGTCATATCAAAACGAAGAACGGCTTAACCGCTTTGCTTGGTAAAGCAAATGCAGTTTACTCGGTCAATTAGATTCAACTGAACCATATTAAAAGAAGACATTTTCACAAGATTTCGTTTTTTTAGAAGAAAAGTCCTAATGACTCCTAAACACAAACATTTATCTTAAGAATTAGAAACAAAGTAAACCCATTGAATAGCAGTGTGCGCACAAAGTTCTTATACCAGCGGTAGATTAACGCTTCCCCTAAACTTTTGCCTTGATTAAAACCACAAGACACCGTGATGTGAATTATAAAACGGTATAATTTATTTTATGTGCTAACCTCAGCGTTTTGAGGAGACTAAATCTTTGTATAAAAGGTAATGATGACTGCATAGTGATGAATAATTTGTATGTGGCAAAGATTACTACAAAATCGGTCTCTTCTTAACACCGTTTTGTTTACGTCATTAGGTTGTAAAGTTTAAAGAAAATTACGATGTACAAGTTCTTTTTCGTGATTTAATGAAAACGTTTACAACATATATAAATTTTTATTCGTTTCAGTTATTTTTTAATATCAATGAGACTGATAGTATGGTATTATGGTTTAAAGTAACACACAATAGTAATAAAGCAACTTATTTTTTGTGTTAAATAACTCGTATTTTTTTTAACTTAATTAAATACACTGACTTTGGTAAACATAAATTCATACTGAAATCGATCCCCTGCTTTGATCAATTGTCTCACAAAGCCGAATAGGTAGGCATCCACTTCATTCTAGGGTACCAATATGTTCGTCTATGAGTTGGCAGGTTTTCAATGATTCATAACGCGAATTGCTTGTTACGTTTGGTTTTCTATTTCATGGAATGCCAGCTTAAATTGATTGACGTGATTCATCAAAGTTTTTACCAATATCTCAAATATCTGTACGTACGTTTGATACAATATCTCTTGTGTTTTTTTTTTAGGGTACTGGCATCGAGGTTAATAGTTCAAAAAATAAGTAAACATTCAAATAGTTACCTAAGTAGGTATATTATCTAAAAGCAAATAACAATATGTAAAAGTTTTTGCGCAATTGTTTTATTATTTCCATTTATTTTTAACCGTAAACATGTTTATGTTGTTGAAATAAGAGCCACAAACACGAGTCTTTACTTACCTCTAATGGTCGAAGCAAAAACAAAGACAAAACATTACCACATTTATACGAAATGCTAAGCAGTGGACAAAGATAATATTTCACCTTTTCATTAAAACCGGATTTGCGTAATCACCATATTTACTATGAAAATCACGTCACACCGGCACATAATTTATATCTTTATATTTATACCTCGCGTGCTCACGTCTGTAGGTATAATTCATTATTAGAGTAAGTTATGAGGGTTATTTAAAACGAAATTATCGGGAAATACGATCGGTACGTGTTAGTAATTAGGAGGCATGGAAATGGCCGCATGCTCGCATGAATAGATGAATTTTGAATGGAAATATCGTCAGGTACACTCATTGAAATGCTTGA
Source organism: Autographa gamma (assembly GCA_905146925.1). Taxonomy (NCBI): domain Eukaryota; kingdom Metazoa; phylum Arthropoda; class Insecta; order Lepidoptera; family Noctuidae; genus Autographa; species Autographa gamma. The sequence goes on from LR989850.1 coordinate 5,952,152, forward strand.
TGAATTTTAGATCTACTTGTTATTTCGTTGCGTTTCGGACAAAGACACGTGCGCAAATCAGATCTGATGCTAATTTTGAAGAGCAATAGAAGTAAGAATCTTTTTTTCTTATTATTAAAGAAGCCTTAGAAGATCCTGAATAATGTCCATCTCAGACCCATAGGTATAACTATGTATGTAAAAAGTTAAACACGTTCTCCATAACATATGTTATTTCTAAAACTAACCTAAAATGTCAATTAATAATGAAAGATTCGTTTTGATTAGAACCCTAAAACACTGAAACACGTTTCTTTCTAATGTGTACAACAAGTACAACGTGACATAACATCCAAATATTTACGCTTCACTATTTCGTAACTTCAACTCTCATAATATTATTGTAACGTGTTCAGTTCATACGTGCGGTTAATATCCTAATAATATAATCAAAGCGTCTATTATTTGCAAACATGATTTTAATCTATCGTCTGCCAATCAAATCTGAAAGGTGAACAACTGTAAAAAATTTCTGCAGCAAAAATCGTGAATACTCATAATACAAACATTAAGATTTAAAAACGTAACGTGACCTCGAATCTTGATGACAGAACAATAAATCCCGAAATTAATCAAAGTTTTAAAGCTTTCAAAGCCTAGACAACAGTCAATCTTCCAACAATACTCATAATCCTTTAACAGACTCTTCTCGTCTGCCTCTCTCAAAGGATACAAGCCTAATGAAATACACTGAAACTTTAGCCGCGATTTTTAACGTAGACAAAGCACTTAGGGAATGCCGCAGCCGAGCCAATTAGAAGCTACACAATTAGGATGCCTACTTAGGCCGCTGTCGCAGAGCTAAGTGCAACAAAAAATCCGAGCCCCAACAATACAAATCTGAAGCACAAAAATTCAGAGATACCCTTAAAACTTTAACTGGACAAATGAATTGCATAATGCTTGAGCTGAATACCAGTTTTAACTAGGTCCTTAAAACTAGTAATAACAGCGAATTACTCACATATAACTCCAAATCCAATAACGAAATTTATGATCCCAAAACACAACAGTAATATCAAATATTCCACAGCTTTATTGCTATTCTAAAGAATATTCGGAAAGCAATCAAACGCTCTAACGAACTGCACCAATTAACAGCAGATCTAGATGGAAACTAACATGGCTGACAGAACAAGTCACTCCAAACCACGTGTGTTGTATGTTTGATAAACGTTTGAACTCGCGATGGTTGCTGTAAATGTTTGATTTAAAACACACTCGCCTTTGTACGCGCAACGCGTTCAGATCGTTCCACTTTCCTTCAACTTTTGTATTCGTGAAGATACGTTTCAAGGTGAATGTAACTCTAAACGTGGGTATGTAATGTTTGATAACATTTTATGAAGTCGTTAGCGGACGGTATGAATCATATCGGACTGATTTGACATAACCACAATGCTTGCCACACACTTGATTACGTGATAACGTTATTGTCAGATACATCAGTAAAACATTTATATGTTTGGCAAAATATAAAGCTTTTGTTTAACATATTTTACTAGTGAAGCTGTAAAATATAATCAAAAACTTTCATGTCACCGTTCTTTTAGGGTTGCATTTTTCGATGACAAGCGGTCAGTCAACCGCATGATTTAACGGACATTTTACACGACAATCCTTTGCAGTTTACGTACTTTGTAAAACAACTGAATAAATTACAAAATTTTAAATAAATTGCATCAAAAATCTAGAAACTACTTTTTACGAGCAGAGTTTTTATAACCATTTGCGGCGCTCAGTGCTCACAGGGTGTAGTGTGATTTCTACGTGTAAATAAACTAGAAACATGTGATTCTGATGTGTTGTTGATAAGATTGGAATAAAGGCAGTATTTCCCTTTCATTGATATCCAGCGCGGAAACCGGGGACCGCTGACATCTCGTCTTTGATATATGTTACAGCGTGATTCTCGCCATAATGTTTGTTTTAGAACACGATACGCCGAGCCGCGCGTTTGATGTCTCTCTCCTATTAAAATTAATGTTTTAGCTATATCATAGCTTCATTAACGATACGTTGTGTTATAAACTTACGTTATGTTATCAAATACGGCTATAATAATGATGAGAACCATTGTTAATAGTCTCTGATAATACTCTAAACAAGCCTTAAATAACTCTGTAAAAATATGAAGGGGTGATTATATAACGAAATACTTTTCAGTCGCCTAAATATCAACATCCAACATTGTATGTTTAACAGTTAATATAAAAAAGTAATCCCTCGAACCAACCAAGCTGTTAAATGTGATAGTATCCATAAATTAAAATTAAAACACCGAAACTTTGTGCAAGTTTCCAAAGTGGTTTAACTTTAAATAACCTTCAAATTTAAGTTAGTAAAATTCTAATGAACTAATTTAGAGTTATATTAACTTGAAATATAAGGTTTATCTTATCAAGAGGTTTAAGTAAAAACTGTTTATTTTCGTAAATAAATAAACAAAATGGTATGATCGTAAGAAAAAAAAAATTATAAGTACTTAATATCCGAACTCTATTCAAACATGTTTGATTTATTTACCTGACCATATCGGGCCACGTTTACGATATATTCTCCATCAATATCCCCATTCGATTTAGCGAGGGGGCTTATCAATGAAGGTTCTTAGAAAGAGTGTAACGTTAACGTCACAGAGAATCGTTATCGGACGGAGCCGATATCGAGACTGCTATCCCTGTTCCGTCGCACCAAAGTGCCACCAAACCAAAGTACCGCCGCACTAAAGTACCTTAGTATCACCTTATATCTCGGATAACAGCTATCCACGGCTTGCGGTACCATTATCAATGCGAAATGAGCTTCGTCCCGGTCACAATGGATCTATCTGTTTACTAATAATGTTTGCGTATGTATTTTCTATCGGTTGTCAGTGATTGCGCGCTCAACGAGCCACAACCGATAATTCGTAAGCCGTGGGCGTTGTTTCGGTATTCGAGGATAAACTTTATGATTTGCTGCGTCTAGATTTTATGTTACGAATTTGTTGAATTTATTGCCTAAATTTGTGTATATTGTTTAGTGGTTGTGTTATTACAAGTGTTAAAAACGATCAGCAATTTATTGAATTGTTATGCTTGGATTAAATTAACAGTTTAATATTTATGTAAAATACAATGTAAGGTCGGATTAATACACATACGTATGTACTCGACGAGTTTATATCCAAATTGATTTTATCTTTTGGTCACAATACGAACTATTGAGCCCAGAATGAAACATAATAAATTGATTGTTTTTTTTTGTGAATTATTTCCTGGGATCACTAGACAATTTAGGTATATGAATAATAAAAGAATATTCACAATGTTGAGATTTAAAAGTGTTGAGATTTTGACAAAAACCAGAAAACAAATTATAAATATGCCATCTACTTTTCTGCATTAAAGCATTCGATGTAACATCTATGGGAGCAATTTTCCAAATAAGTAACACTCAACTTAGATTACTGTATAAATCGCCATCTTTTACTTTATCTTTTTCGATACAAACAAAACTGTGGTGATTCCATAAAAACGTTCAAGGACCAAAAAAGATAAAACTCTTGTGGAAGTTTTTCGATCTTTCTGAACGGTACCAATTTCTATAGATACTCGAAGTTATATCTTCCTACTTTGCGAAACGAATTTATTCTGAAATTGATGTTTTATTTTAATATTATTTAATACTTAGAACACATTTGTCGACCTTGCCAATGATACTACACAACTGGTAACAATTGCATTTTAGTCTACGATTTGCTTGCGTGTTTCTGCCTCAAGTATATTTATATTGTAAATACATATATGTAACATATTTTACTTACACATATTTTATTAGCACCGTGCCTCTTAAAGAAGAAAGACTGCCTCGTTGGCCTAGTGGTGCTAAGCGCGTCTGCTACGTTAGAGTTCTTGGGTTCGATTCCCGAGTCGACCAAGGTGTTATTGGGTTTTTCTATGAAATTCTCAGTAGCAGGTCGGAGTTTGGATTTGAGCCCGGTTAGTTGCAATAGGCTCGCCCCCTATTATATGGGACCTTAACATATCGGCGAACTGTGGGTTGTACATTGGTACGCCTCTGCCTACCCCTTCGGGGATACAGGCGTGATTATATATGTATGGCTCCTAAAGATAGACTAGACTCCTATAGCTAATTGACATCCCTCCAATTTTCTTGTCAAAGTATTTCACTTTCTTTAGCAGTGAAAACAATGAACAAAGAAATAATATTTTATTTATATAAAAAGTAGATAAATGTGTTACTGACCTTTCTTCGATACTCATTAAATATTCTACCAAATTACGTTTGGGCAATCAATGAAATAGATCCATTAGTTTGGTCGGTTCAGACTGGCGCTTATCCAATTTTCTTTCGCTATTTTTCATATTTCTTCCCACAAAATTGTTTTCATGTACAGTACACTGCACGATTGGTAACAACTATTTACTAAATTGAACCTTGCCTCATTGACATAAAGAAGCTTTCAAAAAAGCTTTACCATTGCTGTGAGGTAGACTGTACGCACTAAAACATAGTTAGATACCAATATAATTATCTTGCTTTTGCTGACTACATATTTCTCTTTTAATGGCTTTTCAATATCCGATAGCTCTAAAATTCATATTACCTAACGCTTTTATTATTTTTATCTCTTGTTTTTCAAAGCTTGACCATAAAATCATTTATAAAAGTGCATCGAATACCTAACATTTTATATAAACCATGGCTGCTTGCTGTAAAAACAATTTTAATCTGAACATTTTTGTCCCAAGTTATGAGTTAATATTTTCAAACTTTCACATCCTTTGTCGGGGAGGCGATAAAAACAACGTCACTTTTCTTAAGATTTTCTTAACTTAACTGTTATGTTTTGTTATACTTTCTTTTAAGTCCGCTATTGTACAACAATAGTGACTTTTTAGGCTATAAGCTCATTAACTTCATTCATATTTTTTCGCTCAACAACTTAGAGTTTATTTTATAATATTTTGTTTTTGTTGCCTATATTACAATTACTTACCATATATCGTCCTTATTTCAAACTAGTGTTCTATAAAAGTTTTACTAACATCGCTGTTTAATTAATGTAAGAAAGGAGTTTTTATACGTTTTTTGTTTTGTTTAAATAAAGTGATTTAGTCCACGCTTAATATCGCTCCAATATTTTACCGGATAGATCGTATTTATTAATACTGCTTACATAAAAATCCGTTAGCAAGTTGCAAGTCATCACCTAGTCAGCATCTCTAAGCTTAAATGTTGCAAATGACGCTGTGGACCGTCTTTCACGAAAACCCATTTCGTACAGAGTGCATAAAATTTTGCAGCAAATAAAAATATGGGACGTAAATATGGTATAAGTAATCCAATCTCCGGTTCACGGGGATCGATTTATTTTATACCAACTTTATATTTTAGACATATGAGTTTGGTCACAAAATAGTTTTAACACGGATATCACCGTAAAATATATAATAGGTACACAATAGTAAAGCTTCTGAAAATATTTGTTATTGGTGGTGTATCATAAAGATGGATATAGTTTTATGTAGTAGTAAACACGCTGTATAGACTCTTATGCAACCACAAACAAACTTCAAAAAAGGTTTACAAGGAAGGTAAATGGATCATATAAAAGGGTTATATAGAACATTTATTAATTCATCTGCGTATTTTCGAAATAAACAAAGGCAATTATAAAATAGAAAACGAAGCCAATTTTCAGTTCTCAGTCGAATTTTTAAAACCGTGTGTAAAAACATTCATTCAAATTTCGCATGTATAATTTTAGAGAACGCAGGGTTTTAACGTTTATTTAAATCCAGTTTTCGGAGCGCTCATACTCGCCGGTGGACTAAAGTATTAACGTCTAAAAGTGACAGTTTAAGCACATGCAATGCTGACAGACGATTACAGTTTATCAACAACTTCATACTTTGTAAACACTTATGCAACACAATTTTCACTTCACCCTATTTAAATATATAAAGCAATATTATTTTTGCATTTCATTAGGCAGTTGCAATATAAGCAGTAAAAAGTTTACACTTAAATAATAAAACGGGTCCGGATAATATCAATTCAGGTGTCCTCTCAAATATCTTCAAACCCACAATCGGATCTTCACGAAATTTATAAGGGACCGTTACATAACAAAATCACCACCCAGGAACTGAACGTAATCCCGAAATTCCCACTAACTCGTAGAAAGTAATCAGCGGGCATTACGGACCGACACAGTTTGACGGCGAACGCCTCTAATGTCGTCTGAGACCGACAGCTTAACGTGCTTCGACCGATCATTAATCTAGTTTAAAGTGCGGCGCTTGACAGACCCACTAAACGTAGCTATCTTGCCCAAGAACTTGTTATATCAGTTTTTATCGGAAGTAAAATATTCGTATAACTCTAAAAGAAAGCATCAACAGAATTTCACATTAATATTTTATCGATTATTTAATCTCTTAGCTTTTAGCTCTTAGCCCAAGATAAAACCTTAGTTTTTCACTCTAGAGAAATCGGGAGTGAAAATCTAAATGAAAATCACTATTCATTGCTAATGTTTATCTTGAGAAACTTTAACAAAACTTGCATGCAGTTAAATAGAAAGCCAATTGCCGTCTTTTACGTACTCGTCTGTGTTTCAAGACTAAAATTTTAACAGAAAAGTCGAATATCGGTACACGTCCCTAGACTCTGTAACTACAAATCTCGTTTAGTCTTTCCCAACTTCATTGTGTCGGCAAAGCGGTCCACTGCTTTGCCAAGTGCAAGTTTGAAGCTACTTTTCTCATGTCTTTTATTCTTTCTTGCAATTAAATGTTGCATTCCCAAGACATCCACAACTGCTGTTACCGACGTTGTGACTTTGGACTACAGTATTGTAGGTAAGTAAAGTACAGAGTTATTTCATAACAAATGAAATTTCCAATTAAAATTCAGTATACTCGAGAATATGTACGTGATTCTTTACCCGTAACCTTTAATACGTTGCAGATGTGGAGTGCAATTTAAGCACTTTCGGAAACCGTGACTCGGAAAAGGCGAGCATCGAAGTGTAACAAAAACCTGCCTGTATACCCTTCTCGGCTCTTTGCCATAGATAAATGAATAAATCTGTCGCACCTAGCTGAATCGGCAGTTGTGCTCTGAATCGACAATTGTGCTTTGTGAATACATTTTGATTTAAATCTTTATTAAGAGTTGTTCTTCAATCACGGTCTTATTCTGTATTAAATTTGGCAAAATGTTTTTGTAGTTAGGACTCTTAATTAATAGGTTCTATTTATATAATCTATTTATTCGCATATATCTACTGAAACAGCATTATAAAAGTAGTTACTGTAATAAAAGCTCTTTTGTTTTACTTCATTGAAAGTTTACATTCTAGCTGCGTACGTGATTCCTTACAACCGCTTTTAAAGTTAACACGTAGCCGATGTGTGCGATGTGTGCGATGTGTGGAGTGCGATTTAAGTACTTTTTGGAACCGTGACTAGGAAATGGCAAGCACCGAAGTGTAAAGAAAAATCTGCAAGTACCGCCGGCTTTTTGCTACACGTGAATGAATAACTCTTTTGGATCGACTTGAATCGGGTGCGAATCGAAAACATTGCTTTGAGCGACCCTGCATTTCGTAAATTACTTTCGCTGACTCAAAGAGACAACTTGCTCATTCTTACGTACGGCAAAAACATTATTATTTTAATCTTTATCTATTCGACAATGTTTGTTTATTCGGTTGATTTGGTTATAATAATAATGTCAGCATAACAGATTATTATCTCAAGCTTGTATTTTGGCGCCGAACCCTATTCTTCCCTTAACGCCTACCAAAGTGTCGCTTAATTTATAATTCCGATACTCCGGTCTCGATACGCAACCCCTTTGTATCGATATTTGAACAGTATCGATAATGAATAGTCCTATTGTTCCTTTATCAACTTTTAATCGAACACAATGTCGTATCGGATCTTTGTGGCACTATGTGAGACAGAAAGTAATTACAGTCCTATAGACAAGTTGCTGACACAGTAAGGATTAAGTAATTCTAGTTAGTAAAGAGAGTATGGAGTCTTTTATTTGCGACCATGTATAAAATGTGTTTCTAATTGATACCTGTGTGATCCGTTATTGTTTATTTGATAATTGGGTATTTGACACGCAAGATATTTAATTTAGTATTTCCCTAAATGACCAAATATATACCACATATCGTATAATATCGTATTAAATCATTATATTTATACTAGAAAATAAAAATTATTTCTAGAAAAAGATGTCTGTGTAGAAAGCGTTTAATGTTACAATTTACGACGTGTGGCAAAATGTTTGTGGACTGACATCTCTGTACAACGAACCATAAAATATATTTGTTTGACACTCCACCTTATTTCTTAAAGTTACCGGTGTCTTGTTTTTATATTTACCACGCTCCAGATTTCCCTGGCGACGTATTCGATACATGGCCAATATACGATATATGTTTTCTTTAAAGTTTTTCCAGATTTATCTTAACGGGATAAAATATAAGATCACTTAGGAAAATAATCTAGTGTGTTTTTTCAATCTCAGATGAAAGTGTAAACATTGCTATATTATTTACCCGCTAGTTTATCTTTTTAACGTTTATCAAAATTGTATGAGTGTTTGTAAACAAAGTTATGAGCTGACCTCTAAAAAACACAAAAATGCCAAATCGCTGTACACTTTTTACACTCCATACACTCTGTTTTATATTATAAGAATGCATTCAACCCTATTACACAACTGTAGCACACAAGACCATAACTATTATTTACTATCCTTATCACAATCCCATTTCAAATTACTGAATCAGATACAAGCCTGAAGTTTCATAACATAAAGGGTATATTTTCCGAAGCCGTTATCTGTGACGGTGACCCAGTCTTAAGCTAAGCCCTATTTACACGTATTACTTGTCCAATCTCGTACGTTGTCAATGGCAAGATAACGCAGTCTTGTAAGTCCCAAACCCGACTACAGTCGTACAAGATCCCTTTAAATACAGACAATGTACTGATTAGAATGGTATATCGTGTACGTATTTTTCTATCTCTATATACGGAAGAGTTGGGTTAGTTGCAAATTAATAACCCATTTTTTGACTTATTTTTGTAGAATACCAGAAAAATCAGTAACATGTTAATTATACACACATTTTTTTTTAGTAGTTTTTGATTCTACAAGGGTAATCTGCACTGTAGTATCGTATATGTTATAAATGTATTATGGCTATGCTATGCCAGTTCCTGTGATAGATTGTGATGTGATATCTCTATCTTAGATACTTAATCGAATTAATCATAGTTCGATTTCTATCAAGAAATAAGATTTCTATAATAGACCCTGATCACATATTCTATACAACCACTACTCTCTAAGTAGAGTGAAAGGAGGTAGTAGCACGTACGCTGATAATATCACACTAACACTATGTTTATTACTCAATTAACGCTAATGTGAGGCAAACCGAACACTACTTATTATTTATTGTAATCTTAAGTGTAATACTTTCTACTTTGTCGGTAGTCGCCACATTATGTGCGAGTTAGGTATGTACTTATAACACTTTTTCTAATCATTGCGTAACATTAAATAAGTAATTTAGTACTGACGTTTACAAAAAAAGCAAAGTAAAATCTATAAATATTAAGTTAATTTATGCCCGTCACCAATAAAAAGTGTAAAATACAAATAAAGAAACTAAATATAAAATTGAGGTATGAGGCGTTCGCAACGATCAAAGTTCCTCCCAACGGTCGCAATGTGGGGAAAAGTAAATTCCATTTTCAAATTTCGAGCGTTACGTGGCGTCACCTTGCGGTTCTAGGGACGAAGTGAATTCACGTGGGTCGTGTCAAAGTAAAGCAAGTATTACAATATTCGGAAACTATACATATGACGAAAGTATGTTTTGTGAATTAAATAGTTAGTACTGAAATAATTGTCTTACCTCAAACTTATTCCAACCCTATTTAGACTTTTTGAAGACTCTTTTTTGATTTTTACTTCGATAGATCCAACTCAGAAATGAAAGAAATGGACCATGATACGAGGACATAATGCTTTAAATTCTTGCCAGCAGCTTAATTGGGTAAATAATCTGCTATTTACCACTAGATAAAATATAATATCACCTAGGTACATACTTGCAAAAATATAAAACCGATGCATTATGTTATAACTAAATGGAGATAACTGAAATTAGATTCGAACTTCGAACCCTGAGCTCTACCGAAAGTCGTAGTCTACTTATATCCCAGTAAAGCCGAGTAAAAATTTTCTCACGATCGGCACAGGTGTGTTATCATACGTATATAAAATATACGTATTACACATGTTTTTGTCGACACTACCCTTTCACGATCTTTTTCTCGAAAATGAAGGAAAAACGAAGAAATATACAAACCACATGCTCACGCTTTTTGTTGTTGATATTTTTGCGACATTTGTGGAAATTCACCATTTTATTTGTACCGTAGTCATAGAGGATAAACACCGAATATTTTTGAACATCGTGATATTTTTCCCAATATTTGGTGACGATGTTATGATTATTTTTATTCTGGTTCGTTTGTAATCAAAGGAAATGAAGTCGACAATGCGGAAATTCCAAATTGTTCATTCTGTCTTTGAAGAAACAAAAAGATACATCCTTACTAATATTATAAATGTGAAAGTTTGTGAGAATGGATGTGTGGATGTTTGTTACTCTTTCACGCAGAAACTACTGAAAGTATTTTAATAAAACTTTACAACAATGTAGCTTATACATCGGAATAACACACAGGCTATAATTTATAAAGATAGTGTATGAATTGTCATTCACGCGGGTGAAACCGCGGGACACAGCTAGTGTACAATAATTAAAACGATAAAAACAGTATTACTATCACAGCTTACGACCTCCTTTAAAGAAACCTTTACAAAAACAAAAAGTTATCTATCTACGATCTTTGTAATGATGATTTAGAGGTGCTTTTCAATAATGGGAATACGCGATACGGCGGGCGAAGGGTTAATTACCTGACGTGTCATGTTTTCTCACTGTCATGGGTGCAATCAAAGTCCATTAACTAATGGTAGACGCTGTGTATACCTACGTTATATGTATGGATATAACATGGGTTTCAGACAAGATGAATCGCTGGTTTCTATTTCTTTAATACACTTTCAAACTGTTCTTATTTGTTTTATAACAGCTTTATCGCTGTCTTATTTTCTAATTACAGGATAATTTCTTTAAAACAGCCCTCTCACCTAATGATGTACCACTAAGGTAAACAAAAACATCACAATTAGCGAAACTCCCACGAAAAAAATCGAATATAAAATTAGACCAATAGGCAAAGAATACTTCGTTATTGTAACTGATCCCAACTTAACCTACAAATCGGATAACAATATCATTTATTTCTTGTTACAAAGAAAGCAAAACTAGATAATAGAACAAAGTACCAATAGTATCGTATAAATGAAGTGTTATATTCCAATATCGTAATAACAATAAGTGAACAGCCGTCGTAATAAGTCCCTTCGGCCTCCAACCCCAGACTAATAAAGAAATAACATGCGTAGAATATTAATCCTATCGAAAACGTGAATGGGAAAGAAAGCCAAGTTCACATACATAAAAAGTACTTTTTTAGAGGGGTCGCTAATGAACGGACTGAGATCATACTGGATGTAGTTAATTATAAGACAATTAAAAGTAAAGTGTAAGTAAGGTGGCAATAGGCTCGCCCCCTATTACATGAGACCTAAACATATCGGCGAACTGTGGGTGTACATTGGTATACCTCTGCCTACCCCTTCGGGGATACAGGCGTGATGATATTATTATGTTTGTATGTATGTAAAAGTAAACAATCTCTCAATTAAAAATCTTTCTATTTATCATGTAGTAATAGTTGATAAATAGAAAGTTTAAGTCCTCTAAATCATAGCTACGTATTTAAAACGCTCAATCTTTAATTGCATAATGTTTTTTTATTGTTTAAGTATTCATTGCCACACGATAGTTACTTCTCCCAAAATGTTCGCTCCTTTTTGAACTTGGCTGACACACTGCAGTGTTTCCAGACACGAGTCTTGTTCTTTTGTTTCCAAATCAGAGGATAACATTGTAATTATGCAAATGTAATAGGTAACTAGATTACATCCGAAGAATGGTCAATTCGGGTTATGTTTGACCTATATTTTTACGTTACAACTTATTACTACTTGTGTTCGCCAAAATCTATTCCGTTACTTAGTTCTTGAAAAGCAATAACGTATTAACAAACAAGTTTTTGACTGTAAATGAAAATATTAAGGCTTATAAAGTTAAAAATGATTGTTTTAACATATAAAATAACCTACTTACATTTTCTTATGGAACAAACATATTTAAGAAGAAAATATGTGTAAGTAGGTATCGTATTTTGAGGATTCGGTTTTCGGTCTGATCCTTTCCTCTGTATATATTTGGGGTTTGTAGAGCGTATCTGAGAGTTTAGACAGTAGATGCAAATGAGTTCATCACCATCTGGTGCTTTTGAAGCAGCCTACATAAACGGATCGCTTTTAATAGAATTTGTTCCAGATTTATCTCCAGTATTTTGATAAGTTTTTTAGCTTTGAATTTAATGCTAAAAATATGTGACGACTTTAGGCTTGCTAAACGAATTCTTTTTGTATGCTAATAGAAAGTAAAAAGTAAGTGCTATGTACAGAAGTTATCATTCTAAATATATATATATTTTTTAAATTTTTGGCAAAGTCGAAAATCTGGAGTAATCAACATTTTTATGAAACGTTGATTACTCTAGTTTTTCAGATCCAGTTTTTACTGGATACGGTATCTCAATAACTGGGTAATTTAAGCTCTCAGCGGGTAAAACGAAACATTTTAAATCACTCCGTTTAAAAAAACGGGAATGCCTAATCACCTCTTTAACCCATTTTCCAGTTGGAAAACGCTCGGTCATATTTCTTAAAGCTTTCATAACAGTACAAACTCCCCATTTCAGTAATAAAATTTGATTTTAACAGATTCACGGAACAATGGTATCGTTAATGCTCCACTCTGCTAATAGGTAAAGCAGGCACGGATTATTATATTCAATTATTACCATAATATTCATAAAACATAATTTAAAAAATAACTTTAAAAACATAATTTAAAATATATTTTATCGTATCAGGCTAAATTAAAGCTTTCTATATAAAATTATTTTGAGACATCGAATGATCGCAAAGTTTGTAAGCATTCTTCAATAAATCTTAAATTACCTCGACTTGGCCTTCGCTATATAATTAGCTAAAAATATAAACATTTCAACTTTAAGCTTAAATCATTTTCCCGGGAAGAAAACAATAACAGAGTCTTAATTTGTTTCCTAGTTTAGCAATACTTTGCAATAAGGAGACATAAGCTTGCTTTGATTTATGTCACAATATACTGATAGACTGTACTAAATGAGTTCGTAAACCGTTACATGTTATGTAACCTTTTTGAAAGAAAACTGTTTTGCGAAAAATTTGGTGCATATCTAACTTTAATTAATTATCAACATGACACATTAAACCTCTACTTGCGAATTGAACATGATTTAAGAGTTGTCTGTTTTGTTAGGATTGTAGAGATAATGCATTTTCCTCGCAGGTATATTAATCATGGTGCTAATGTAAACTTTTTTGTTGCGACACGAAGGACTACTGTAACTCTGTGCTAAGATACCGTAATAACACAGTTGCTTTTACACAAAATTGATATAGGTATTGCAATTTTGCCAAAATTTAAGCCTAAATATACAAACCAAACCAAAACCAAAGATATTATATTTTAAAATTAAAGGATAATTTATTTCGAAGTTTACCAATACGCAAAAATTAACACAACAGGGCCAAGCGTACATAAATAAATATTCCTAATTAAAGATCAGTCGGTGGAAACAATAATTCAATCCGACGTTGCTGAAAACAAAAAATATCGGGAAATATTTGGTTCCACCCTAATTCTTAGCTTTGTTCGTGCCCTATTTGTTTTACACAATTGTATAATGGCGGTAGTATTGTGACGTCAGCACTCTAGATTACTGTTGAAACGTTAGCGACGTTGAGTGCCAGTGTTTTACGATTACCTATTGTGATTAAAATGTGTTCAAAGGAACGAATATTGTCGGTTGTGAATAATATTGTTGTATATGAATTTGTGTGTCATGTATGGTGGTTTAGTTTTGAACTTTTATCAATGTTTATATTATAAGTGCTATAGAAACTTTATCTATCAGTCGGTGTGACTGTATATCTTTTCTGTTACCTACATTAAATCACAAATGAAAAAAGATGCATAAAGTGACAGCTTCTTGCTGGAGACAAGGCAGTGCAGCAGACGAAAACTAGTTTCGAATGTAAAATTAGCATATATTGGATATGATAAGAAAATACGATGTACCTGCCAGTATGAATTTACAAAATTATTTAGAAAAAGCGTAACATTCCACACGTTAAAAGGTCCCCTAAACATTGTCGACTAACTGTTTACGGTAATATACTCGTAGACATAAACTGGAGAAGAACAGAGAGTAACTCAAGGTTAACCCTCGCACGCAACGCTGCGGAAACCGGGCTCTTTTGACACGGGTACGCTCCCAAATACAAATCAACAATACAGACACCTCACACTGATATCTTCGTGAAAATAGAAAGCAGTCTTTTGTTATTTTAATGATCTATCATTTGTGTTTCGTAGCTTAAACCACTTTGTAATCCTGAAGAAAATATTTCCTTAATAATTTGGCACCTAAATCTTATCAGTATGATAAAACAATACATGATATGTATTGTTTTATTGTATCTAATAATAAGCTTTTACTTAACATTTTCATGAAATGGTTAGGTATTCACTTATTTAAAAGATGATTTTGTGTAAATCGACTAAAGTGTGTGTGTAAGTAGGAAACGCAAAATGAGCAACTGATAATAAAAGTTTTGTTATGATTTTAAATGGGTTTTCAGTCTGTCTTAACAAAACCCTATTTATTAAATTGGGAATGGATTGTAAAGTTGTTCGACGGTCGATAGGGCGCGGTCGTTTACGGAGTTTACTATGAATTATTGCAGTGTTCGGATTCAGGATTAAGATCGCAATTTCGGGTTAAGTGAAGCGAATAAATTTATGATTACAATCCTATTGTTGTTGTGAAAACTTTAGTCAAAGAACATAGCAGAATTTGGTACCGGATTTGATAGGAGATAAATAAACCTTTAGTACGTAAAATCATAACAAAAAAAATGCAACTCAGTGCTTTTCTCTTTCCCTGAACTAGGTAGCTAGTAATCTACACACCACACAATAATCTTATGACCCAATATATTTCAATTTACTCATATCACACCTTGTTTTATATTCCTTACTAATGAGAGTTGCAGCTAATGCAATATTTCTTTGCATATAAAAAAAATAAAAACCATTGCCTTTAAAGCAGCACGAAGTAAATCAGTAAGTTCAAGACGTATCACATAGACTACGATTTACGTACCCACATACAAACCGTCACAGAGATAACGATATACAAACACACATACATGTTTACACACATGCTAACATGTCCGACCTTCTTGACCTGCTCCATTGCGCCTCGCTGCACACCGCTTAACGTCTTATTGCCACGACACTGTTCGTCATCTGAACATACCTACTAAGGATCTGAGTATTACCTACCTAGTTAGTTACACAGTATCTATTAAGGGGGGGATTTCACCAGCAACAGTATAAACTGAGTTCCTAAGGTCCGGTGCATATATGACGGGCACATTTTTTTCACTATCAAACTGTTAACTACCCTCTGCCCATTTGAATAATATCCAAAATCAATAATAAGTCACGCTATAAGAAAGCTTCGCGAGCATGATACTCTACGCTGCGCTTCATCAGCCTAAGAAGTGCTCAGTAATTGAGTTTTAAATTATCAAAAATCGAAGCCGAAATGTTGAATGTTTTAATGTTAGGGAAATGCGAATTGGCGCTAATCCAAGTTCTCGCTAAATAAGCTTCACCTTCAATCGAATTCTCACCCGTGAAATCCGCCCTAAGGATGTAAGTACTCTAGTGGAAGTAAACTTGGGTGATAAGTCATCTACATCTATGAACACGTCACGCATTTGATGGATGGCGCTGACGACTACTCTGTGAGTTTACGTCGCACTGTCTTTGATTTTTGGTGACATTAAGACATATCTCGTAAGGATAACGCCAGGTTTGGAGAATAGTGTATTGTGGAACATCAAGGTATTATATAGCCTGCTTATCAAAGACGACTAAAGTTGTTTGAAGAAGAGATCAATAATAATTACATTTGTGAAATAACACATGAAATCCGGTGGTCTATACTGACATTTGAAAAAATCACATTCATGGAAACCTAGACGATAAAAACAAAAGCGCTCTGAAGGTTAATTAACGTGTTTACTTTTATTTATTTAAATACGCAAATTGTAAAACTAATAAGGTGTATTGCGGAATATGAAACCCGATCTGTTTCGGCGCGCGTTACGTACCTATATATCCCTCATTTTGTGTCAGACTGGAAAACTAATTTAATTTCCAAACATCATGTGAAGTTAATGTTTGTTATCACCGGACTAGAATGTGGTCGCAAGCAGACACTCTGCTAGCGACCACATTTTGTACAACCTGGTGAAAACGTCAAGTCAGGTAAATGCACGAGTTTGCGTTACTTCCCCTTAATGTTCAAAGGTGTTAAACGTAGTAAAAAGAGAGATTATCACAGTTCAAATTTTTAAAGACCACGCAGTCAACAATCCCGCATATTTTTAAAGAATTCACCAAAATAAATATAAGATTAAAGACCACATATTTATACATGTAACACTTGTCTCAATGTAATTAGTACGTATATACATACCTATTGATGTTGATGGAGGATCGGTTTAGCGGTGTCTGACAACGTTTGTTCGGCCCGATTGAGCAACGATACGCCGAAGGTATTCGAATGAGATACCAAGCGTGTGTATACCGTTCCATTTCAGAGGTGGCACGAGTTGTTATATTATTATGTACTTGAGATTTCTCGGACAATGTACCGTACTTCCAGATTATGATTAAAAAAAAAAAGATTTCTGGCATGTTTTTGACATGAGTTTGACGTTTGCTTACTTATAATTAACTGATGCTATAGTTCATTGCAACCAATGATATTCTAATAAACAGATATGTTGTTAGCGAGCAATCGTGAAGACTCGAAAACGTCCTAATTGGGACGTATTGCCTTTAGTCTGCGTCACGCATCTCGACGAGTGACACACTCGAACGAAATTTACATAAAAGCTTTTAAATGTCATCGTGTGTATCCAGAAACTGTATCATTTATGATAACAAAGTAAATAAAATACAAGGAATCTCATACCACATGTAAATACGCAATATACTTCGATTTAATAATATTTTTTATTTATTTTCTTATATTCTGATAATTGGAGGTTAGAAAAAAGAAAGAGACGGTAAATACATTTTTTGTCGTGAGGACGACAAGGACGCGTGATCGCACACATATAGAATAAAAGTACAGATGCTACTATTAGGCATTAAAGTCATCGTTACCCCAGAGTTCTGTTTTCCTTTTTTCTAATGTTGGATTATTTAATCATTTGGTTTTTTGAAATAGTCGATATAGTTAATTATAAATTAAATATGTCATGTGTGGGAAAAGAAAATATGAATAGCTTACCCTTATTACCTTAATATATCGCAGAAAATGTTAAAATAAAACTATTTATGTTTCCACTTTGTTGCTTTAACATCGTTATTTATTTCTCACCTACCTACCTTTAGTAGTCTTGCTTAGTTGTTATAGGCACAAACCGTGTATACAAATTTAGAAGACGCGGTTTGTACCTTCTGTCTCGTTAAATTTGTTAGTCTATGACGCCAGCATGCTGTGGAAAAATGTTTGTTTAAATTGAAGCGTAATTGACAACACTAATTGTCTCTTTTTTTCTTATGGGTTTTATCGCGCTATCTCTTTTGTATCATTTTGACATGTAGAATAAATGAAAAGTGCGTATGTCAGCTGCCGCTGCTGCGCGGAACACTTTTTTCGGTTGTTTTGTATGCGTATAACATATCTGTTTATTATAATATCATTGATTGCAACTATATTTTTATAAACACTAATTATTTGTTACTTTTTTTTCTGGCAATGGGCGA
This sequence comes from Autographa gamma, assembly GCA_905146925.1. Lineage (NCBI taxonomy): Eukaryota > Metazoa > Arthropoda > Insecta > Lepidoptera > Noctuidae > Autographa > Autographa gamma. The sequence goes on from LR989850.1 coordinate 5,970,411, forward strand.
AAAGATGAGAAAAACTGATGGTAATTAAATAATGAGAAAAGCAAGGGCAATAATAGAAACACAAAAACAGTTGCAGGAACTCGTTTCGAACCGCCGGGAATTGTAATTAAAACTGCAAATTCCTACACCAACAAGTTTCTAACACTCCAATTATAGACGAGAATTGCTACATAAAAAAAACTGAAGACAAATATTGGCAGCAATTATTGGAATATTTTATTTCGATTATAGACTAAGCACTACAGAACAACAACAACAAAAAACTGACTTTAAAATAAATCTTATATGGTTTTTTTTCTTTGGATACCATTGTCGAAACTGGACTAAAGTGAAACAGGAAGAACAATTAATAAAAAAAAAACAAAAACAAAATCGGTTAACCTAGTTAAAGATTCTGTGGTAAGAAAAAAAACAGTCGAATTGAAAACCTCCTTTTTTAAGTAGGTTAAAGACGTACAGTTAAACATAAAACCTCCTCTTTCAAAATCGGTTGTGAATAAACACATATCATACAAGCGACAGTTAAACGTTGAGTTATAATTCATAAAGTATTATTTCACAGTAAATAGCCGGCTGAACACACAACTCTGTACAAATTTATGAAGAAAACGAGCAATGTATAACGCTGTAATGTGCGCCACGCTGCATAATATTAGAATGTTAATTGCTGTCAACCCCTACAGTTAAGCTGCATATGATTGCCTTAGGAATGAGTTTGCAGCGATATCTCAAAGGAATAGTATTTGAACTAGACCTGTATCACTAGACCTCTTCCTTGTATTGTGTTCTCGGCTTGACCGCTAAGGTCTAATTTCTGTTCTAGATGCGAGATAATGACTACCTTTTAAGGTGCTCCCTCACCGAGAGCATTCGCGTGTAATGTAACGTTACAGATTTGAGCATTACATCAGTGAAGGAGGAGAACCGAACATTACAATGCGCACTTTGTAATGGTACAAAACGGGCATACATCAGTGAAGGAGAAGAATATGTTACATTACACGCAAATAATCGTTAGTCTGGGAGGTATCATTGTAATGTAATGCTCGAAGTCGAATCTATAATGTTACAATACACGTGAATGCTCCCGGTGAGGAAGCACCTTTACATTCTACTTTTTATCCGGTACGCTCTTGACAGAGCGGTCGTGATCGGTCGGATCGCTATGTGCTCTTGTTGGAATTTGCAGATATAATGCTATTATATTATACATGCATATATAACAATACCAACTGAGCTTTTGGATGAACTACACTAAATAAATTACATAATTTTTACTAGCACTCGGATTATCGTGTCAAGATATTAAGAAATCATGAGTAAACATCAATGTCATGCAAGATACACGCAAACCCTACAAAATTAAATGTTATAGCAATAATATAAAACGTTATACTGTTGTATTATACTTCGTTTGTATTCTAGAGCAAGAAATAAAAACATTAACAATAAAAAACCGACTTCAAAATTTGTATTCCGTTTATTTCTTATGGTTCCCTCTCTCAAAACTGGACCACTAGGTGCTGCTTCCCGTGTGGCCCCACTTTTTTTCTTAATAAGCTTTCAAACAAAAAAAGTATTATCAAAATTGATTCACCCAGCCAAAACTTCTGTGGTAAAAAACAAAAAAAAAATGAAATCTAATTAAGTTCCTCCTACTTTTTTGAAGTCGGTTAAAAATGTTGATGCATTAAAAAAATCCGTCACGCAAATAATAATTCCAGTACATTTCTTTAAATCAGACATCTATTTATTCAGCCTATATCGGTCTTCCGCCTTCCTAATTTAAATTATTTATGACAATTGCATTAACAATTTCATCTGGAATTTTCTATGATGATACATGAAAGTCAAACTAGATCCAGCCACATTCACTCATACGTTGCCATCAAACAACTGACCCTTTTTTAAGGACATCATCAATAAGGCTGTTTGAAGGTCTAGGGCGTCCTCCCACACGAATATATTATTATACAAAAAAGTTTTCGGACAAGTACAGTCAACCACATATAACATTAACTTACAAAAATAAATCTTACTGCTTTGTAATAGAGGCGCTGCTGTAAACATGTGTACTCGTGCGTACATCGTAAGTAATAAATCATTTCCGACGTCCCTAGTGTATCTTTGTGGTAACAAAATCGCGTGTCCAGTATAACCTTGTTTATAAGCACGTGATCAATAGACGGATATGTTTATTTCGTTCATCTTTCATCTTTTTCTCAGTATTTCAGTCGTCTTTAATCGAAGTGACGACCTCCGTGGTCGAGTGGCGTACGCACCGGTTTTCAAGGTGTCGCTAGCTCTGGGGTCCCGGGTTCGATCCCCGGACGGGTCAATGTAGAAAGTCACTTTTCTACATTGTCTCGGGTCTGGGTGTTTGTGGTACCTTCGTTGTTTCTGAATACCATAACACAAGTGCTTAATAGCTACTTACTTTGGGTTCAGAGCAATGTATGTGATGTTGTCCGCATTTATTTATTTATTTATTTATCTTTCAAATACGTGGTTTCTGTAGATTGTCATACGATCTTTGTTTAAGTCGATAATGAGCTCTAGGGTCTTTATAAAAATCAGTGTAATGATAATTTTGTATTTGATACTAATTTCGATATAATAAAAGATGAAGTCTAAAATAAAAATATAAAAGTCGAACCACGGGAGACAACTTCATGACATTGCTTGAAATTCCTCAATTTTAGATAATTTTCTGAGTACAAACCATTTTCGTTATAAGAATTAAGTAGGACAGCATATTAAACTTTAAGCTTAACAAGTAAAATAAATCTCTCTTAATCAAACTTACGGGAAAAGTAGAAAGTCACGTACAAACGATATTTTTATCATCATTTTAATCCGATAAATGAAATCTTTGTTGAAAAACATAATTTTACGTAATGAGAAAAGTAGAGAAGAGAGTCCATTGCCTGCAGTTAATAGTCTAAAACTTACCTTTAACATAAATAGGGTATTACATACAAAAATACTTTATATTTTCAGATAGTAATTTCTATACACAAATATCAAATTAAAATAATAGATTGTGTGCTGTTATATAATTACTGATAATTTCTTTTGGGACTAAACTAAACGACCTATGTTATTTCGTAGATATCAAGAACACTGAATACTCTTAATAAAACCATATCTTATTTTCGTCAAAATAACATTAAATATACAAAGGCTCTTTTATAAAAATCCTTAGTAAAAATGTGTAAATTTCCAGTATCCCTTTTTTTATTTACTGAAAGAAATGTCGTCCGGTAAAATATTGATATTAAATTGAAAAGTCAACTTCATCGGGTGGGCAGTGCAATGGGTGTGGTTACATATAATCAACTTGTATCGAGGTCCAATACCACAGACGTCGGATTATGGCCGCTTCATTGTAATTTAATTAAAATAATACACTCGTGTCGTGAGCGGGTAAAGTTAAAACTAGCGTATCTGTTGAAGGATCTAGAACAATGTGAACTGAATTGAGTGTTAGTGACAAATGACTATCGTAAAAATATGAATGGTATTTGCGTTAGTAACAATATTGTGTTTCTTGTTTATGTTAGGTCGACTATCAATAGGCGTATAGGATTTTCTCAAGATTGAAGTAAAAGGTTTATAAGACAGATAATGATTCCGAAATTAACGGCAGTAGTAGGCATGTTATGTGTGTGTGATTATGAAATTTCATGTGCAAATAAAACAAGTATTTGAATTACCTATTTCACCTGAATATCAGTTATACTATTACATCGCAAAATTAACCTATCTAAACGATCCTTTTTGGACTAACTAAATGCAATCCGTTTAATTTGAGTATGCATGTTATTCATTCAAATTCTCTCCGAATTGTGCATGAACAACTGACCAATTAACAAAAAACATGATCTATCATTTCCAAAGGTCATTTGAATCATTCTCGTAACTACGATATAACCATTTCAAAATATACAATAATCATATCATGTCTCTTTATAAAAAATGAGTCAACAATTGCGTTACATAAAATAAAATATTCACCTCTTTTTCAAGACATCTGACTAAGATGTACTAACACCGTTAAAAAGCGATGTTTAAAGCTGAAAAAGCTAAAAAGCTAGTCATGCGCACGACGTGACGCTTCACACTAACACGAACCGGTTCAAATTCATGATTTGAATACAAAAACTAGCAATTTACTTCGGTGTATGGTTAGCAAGAAATGTTAACCCTTGCAAAAACGTTGGGTCACTTTTTATTCCGTCCAATTCTTAACGCAGCTGAGTCTCAGATTTTTGTGGCCGTCTGAATATTTTATATAATTTTTATATGAAAATGTAGCGCAATGTTATTTTTTGGTTGTTAGGTAACCTGTTTTTGTGTTTGTAGATGTCTGTTTTTTCTTTATGTCAAGAGTAACAAATATTTTACTTTTGAAATCAAAACTCATTAATTTAATTCCAAGGTTGATTAATCAGTTAAAATGAGATAGGAACGGAAGCATTGGTTAAGGTAAACATTTGAACAAAAATATTACGTACAAATTACAATCTAGGCAATTATAAATGACTTGCTGACCTCTATTTTTTACAAGAACCCTTATCATTTATCTTTCCGATTTACCGTCACAGCTGCAAAAGACTCCCAAAATTTTACATTACACTATTAAATTAAATAGAAGTTTCGGAACTCAAGATGTGTAACTGTGTACTTGCCTTAAGCACATGAGATTATATCCAGGGAACTGAGAACTGGCACTTAATGGAGTTGTGGAAAGTGATCAATCGTAAATGTTCTGTTAAGTTGCGTAGCGTTGTGGCGCGGGACAGCGGTGCGGCGACGCCCGGCTTCCACGGACCGCACTCGCTGACTGAGCTACACGCTACGGGCTACGGGCTACGCGCTACGACACCCGAATTGATACGAAATTATGCTATCTATACTTTGTATGTTGTGGTTGCACAAGAAACTGTTCCCTTATAAAAAATGAGTTTTAATTAACAAAAACACACTAAACTTACTGTAATTTTGGAATTACATTGTAATGAGACTACAAACAATTGTTCTTAATGAAATAATGCAGAAAAATAAAATCGCTTCTTCAATTTAAAAACTTTACTTAAGTTAATACAAATAATTTATTAGAAATAATTGCAACCCATTGCAAAGTTTCTTCTACTGCAATAGACAGAGCAAGTTATTTCTATTAAATGGCACGGAAGGCAACTCTTTAGTAACGAACTAAATTCCAAGTGAACGGTTAACTAACTTTATTGTTTAACAAACAGCAAGAAAGCGGGGGAAGTGCTAAAGAATCGACGCTCAGATGTTTGAAGCTTCGAGTTCGCGCCTACTTCGCGTGACACTTGAACGATATACTTATCAAGTACGTTTGACTTTGAAACTATTTCGATTTAATGTGTATGATGCATAATATATCACGTGAGATGTTTGTGCAGTGATAAAATTTGTAGAAAAATAAACGCTATCGGTAGTTCATTAAGGTTTAGAAACAAACTCTTCGGTAAAACGCGTCTGTAAAAAGTGACTGCCGATGGTCGAAAAACAAATGCAATTTATGCATTACTTATAAGAGTATAATGAAAAATGTAGACAATAAAAGGACGAACGAAGGCCTTTGATTGTATTTATTATTATTTCCTAGGTGACATAATCACCATCACCATATTTGTCACAGTAACAGAGTATTTTTTTGTGAATTTAAGCTATCTTTCTTGATCCTAGTATCATCATTAAAATTAAATTCTTTTAGTTACCAAATTTATACCGCAGGCTCTTTAGATATGCACGTTACATACATAATACATATGTTGCAAAAGTTTCTTGAGCATTTAACTCTACTTACGCAATCTCCCTACTGTGTTTGGTAAAGATACTGAAATTTTGACTTCGGCTTTGTTTGTCTTCTGTGTTCCATAATAAATAAGTCAGGACTTGGGGTAACATCTTAATATTCCATTTACGTCTGCGCCTTCTCCCAGCCTTTTGTTTGAAACTACTTTGATTAAAGAAACTACTTGAGAACTAAATAATGCTGCAGCATGACGGTTTTAATACAATGGTGATTATTCTTGTTTGTAAATTAAAGTTTCACATTCGTCTTGGCTTGGCTGGATAGCGGGTATGGGGGTGACCACGCAAACTGCAGCTACAGCTTGATCTTTGCTCGAGACAAACGTAATCAGTAAAATTGATTAAAATTTAAAATTAAAAGTTATAAGTTAAAATTGATCAAATTGATCAGTAACATTGATAGTAAACAAAAAATATACATATTGTCATGTGAGGCAAACGATTAAAATTGAAAAGAAAACGCATTCAAGTTTTGTCCATATACATTACTGTTGAAGAAAGCTTCATACTCGAGCTTTTGGCTTTCAAAATGTAAGATAACCAAAACTAACTAAATCAACCAAATAACTGTTACTACACTAAGGTATTTATGTAAAAGCCTAGTAACCGAACTACCAGCTTATTAGAACGTGTAGAAACCAACACATATAGCAACTACATTTCTAATATATTATAGTCTGGTTAGTATTGCCAGACGTGATTCTCGCCTTGTAATACTTTGTGATCGGATCGCACGTGGTTGCCGCACGAGTGCCAATCGAAGATATACCTATACCTATGCCTATCGATATGTGAACTCTTAGCTTATATTAATTAAAACTTCAGCGCTAAAAGATAGTTGAACGGTCTTCGGTGGAAAAAAACAAAGTTTCCGATGAGCTGAAAATCTAGTCATTTGTTTGAAGTCGTTTAAGAACATGTGGAAAACTGACTCTTTTTTTTACAAAACGTCTAGTCTTACCACTCCTTCTTATTGATTGCGAATATTTTCGATTGAGCATTTTCTATTTAAAGTTATAGCACGGTGCTTAATGGGTTTTATAGTTATTCAAATTCTTGTATACAAAAATAAAAGTTAGGTATGTATGTAACACTGTAACAGTCCTCAGTATAATAATAGAATGCTTCTAAACAAAAGGGTCAAATAGAAAATGCTCAATCGAAAATATTTCGCGATCTGATTGATCACAGTATTTAATTCCAACTCATTGGCTTAAAACCCTGACCTAATTTCAATTTTGATTAGCGGAGCTTTAATCAATCGGTAATACAATATTGTAGTGATGATGACAGATAAACGATACGTATAAATTATGGTGTAGTAATTAATTTATTGTATTATGTAGTATCATGCATGCTCTGTCATCCATACTAATAATTGTATGTTTATTTTTTGTTTACTCGATATGAAACTCTTACCTAACGCATTTACCTAGTTCCCGAGTAGACATTTAAAATAAATTTTAAACCAAATGTTTTTTTTATGAGATGTTATCTCATAAAAAAACATTTGGTTGAACTAATGATCTTTTGATATCACATATTTAAACTAAAATTGTAACATTGATGTCTATTAACCAATCATGATTAAATAACAAATTCTACACTCAACAAAAACCTACAAGTAACTGTCTTCATTAGACAGCTAGTAGCGGAGCAATAACCTTAGAAATAGACCTTGTCTCATAATCACATAATTGCGGTCATTATCCCTATATATCGCCTATATTAGCATACAGATTTCGGTTGTAAATACGAACTGTGCCCCTGACAAGCGGTCATCTTAAGCAGTCTGGAGAGTCATTAAGATAATATTCCCATTAGTTGTATTCTATGACATGTTGCGAAAGAGATCAAATTTATATAAGAAAACATAATTGCTACTCGTTCACATAAAACCACGCGACGCTCCTAGTTTCTGTAATACGTCGATCGATACATCAAAATAAAACATATGTCAAACTAAAAATATCACCACGGAAATAAAAGAAACCGTTTTACGGAATTCCATCAAATAAGCTGGTTTTACATAAAAATAAACAGAGCAATCTTTCCTCCTAATACAAAAGTGAATAAAAAAGGTCCGCCTGCTTCCGGGGTAAAAGCCTTATGTCCTTTCCGCGGTTCCAAAGAGGTTACATACCATTCAATATTCAGTCAAATCCGTTGTCCCTTGATGCGTGTAAACGCTTTACTGAAATCCTATTTTGCGTGCATCCACCCGGAAATTCGAACAAATAAATATTAATTAATATTGTATGAACACGATGGGTATTGTATCAGGTATATGCAGCTCTCGGTAACTAGGGCACACGTATGAACTGGCTGAACATGACCTAGTGCAGATGAAAGGTCAGGAGTCACCAAACATGCTTGTCAGATATTTACTCTATCATTTCATTTACTTTAAACTCTTTGTGATTTTATAAATATAGTACTCGTAGATAGAAGCGAAAGATAACTTTTTGTTTAATAATCGTCACACTAATCTTTACTGAAAAAAAAACTAAACGGTTTTGCTAAAGGGATTGGCTATTGTTGTTTTTCACCGAGCTAGGAGAAGATAGCTTACGCTAGCTACACATTCATGAGAGATGAAATAACGGTCGATTATTGAAGTTCGACAAATATTTTTTAAATAATCTTAAGTTGATACAAACCGAGCTAATTGTGTAATTAATAATATTAGAAACAACAGATTTTTTAAACTTTTTAAGATTTTTGTAGGGTCTTAGTATCGTAGAGCAAGGCTGGAGAAACTATCAAGGACTTCCAACTCCAACCAGGACTTCCAATAACAGTTTAAGCGATGAGTAGTTTCTATTTAAACGTTCTAAGAGATCTCCACCACGGACCTTACCGTAAAACACATTTTCAAAATAATTCGTAATAAAGTTACGAACTCTAACTTGTCCTATTAAATTCTTCTGAGGAACTTGTAATTTCTTTGTTAAAGCTTTTAACGACAGCCTGACGAATAACTTTGGTCACCTACTCCGTTATTTTAGATTCCTCAACAAACTTTGCTTTCATGAGCTTATTGCATAACAGAAGTTGGACGGTCGGTCGCTGTTTATTTCAACGTCCAGTGACTTGTGCTATCATCAAGGCTTTCGTGACGTATTTAGTCACTTAGGCAGGACAACGACCTTCATAGTCGGAAAAAGGCTCAAGGATCGACAAAAATAGACGTCTACCAGGAATCTTTTCACAATTTTGTCCGGAATGCTCGGTATATCTATCTATGCCATAAGCTGACGGGTCGAGCTATAATGATACCGCAACTATTATTACGTCACAAAATATAAACAAACTGTTATTGCTTAAATAACTAACTATAATTAACAAATATATATTTATGCGTTTTTCAAAAAAGTTTGCTAAAAATGACAAATACATTTCACGTGAGCACTGAGCAACTCGTCAATGAATGGAGTGAATGGAACGAATGGAGCGAAGTACATTGTACCGCTGGCGACACATGAACAGTTCCGAGGGATGAACTGAAGAGGCAAGTGATTCGGGCCCACGCGTCACTGCCGACGTTATTGCATACTCGAAGCGCCGCACTAGGTTTCTGTTTTCATTTTTACTTTTTTACAGTTCAAAATGTTTGTTTCTTGCGCCTGTATTTTTTCATGTATCAAAAATACCTTATACATACTGGGATTTGTTTTAAGTAATGTGCCTTATAAGATAAATTTTTAGTTTTTTGCAAACCAAATACCGATAGGTAGTATAAAATAGGAAGAAGTAAAATCACGACAGAATCTGACAAATAAACGATACAATAATTATTCTTAAATACTATTATTTATACTATTACTAGCGGCCCGCCCCGGCTTTGCTCGGGTGCAACGCTGATACCAAATATAACACAATCATAAAGTTCTGTAGGGCGAAGCACAGCCTTAGAAGCATTTTTTGGTATAGGCACGCGCCCCCCGGCCCCCGCGCGGCCCCCCGGCCGGTACCGCCGCAACCGCTATGTCCCTGCATTTTAAATCTGTAATATCTTCGAAAATATTCATTTAAATTACATGCTGTAAAAGGCAATATTGATCTATATTACATGCACAATTTTTTTAAGGTACTTAATTGGATAAGTATTAATGCTGTATTGCTAAAAATCGTCTTTTCGTGAATAAGTAATAAATAAAGGATAAAAAATGGTTATTGTGGGTTACCCTCAAGAGATAGACATATACCATCGCGGACTTTTTTGTAGATCTTTTAAGGTGCACAATACTGTAGTACATTATTTTGATCTATCTCGTAGGGTTCAGCCAGCGTTTGCAATGAAAGCGCAAAAAATGTGTTGATTTACGACCTGACGTCAGAAATCTCTAAGATTATCCATGTTTCTCTACTATATTATGCATGTATTATACATATAAACCTTCCTCTTGAATCACTCTATCTATTAAAAAAACCGCATGAAAATCCGTTGCGTAGTTTTAAAGATCTAAGCATACATAGGGACAGACAGCGGAGAGCGACTTTGTTTTATACTATGTAGTGATTACTTGTCGCTTAAAAATCATGCAAATTTATTTATAAAAAGAAATATGTGCGAAATAGCAAAAAATATTTGAAAAATGCTGATGAAGCAAAACCTAACTAGCTTTCTCAGGCCTTAGTTATCCAATCAAAATGCTAATGTGCCCGGTACATTTGAATGACGGGCTATGAAATAATACCATGAAAAATCGTTGCTCATCATTTTATATTTAAAAGCTACTTGGCCTGGTAATTTTTAAATAATTTATGATGTGATAAGTGAAAACAATTTTGTTTTAATCCTGAAATTTCTTTCGATTTTCAACAGTTCTGAGTCTTCACCATTATACAGCGGTATTTGTATGTCTTGATTGAATGAACACTGGTATTCTAATAAAACCAGGAACCGATAAAGCAATCTGTCATCATGACATCGAACGTCAATCTTTTTTTTAGGAACTTCTTTTTTTGCAATGTTATGCGTATGTAAGAACATACCTAATACAATAAAATATAAATTATTTGGGATAAGCTAAAGTCTAGCTATTTAGAAAGTATGTAACCGAACCGAGCATTCCAAAGACTAATTGCGTTCTGTTCTTTATTTTGACCCTTTGTGGCTAAAGCGTAGGTTATATTAAAATCTTTTTTTTTTACATCTAGTCTGTAACCCACCCAGTCGAAACGTCAAGCGATAAAGGTATTTAAGCATGTACGCGCTAATCCCCGTTCTATAATATTACTATAAACATGCAGCGCGATACTTTAAAAGTTATTATTTAGTATAGATAATATTTTTAAAGCCTTTGATCAGTAGATGGTATACAGTGATACAAAGAGAATGGCACTGTAATCAACACTCAACTGTACCGCAGTCGACGCCATATTTACGTTGAGTGTCAGTCGGTCTTGATCGTGACGCGCGTTTGATTAAGATCATGTTTTATAGACGTGTGCTGTCATCTAACTTATAACCTAAACCTCAAATCTCTAGCCAATGAATATTTTATTTTAAAGAATTTTTAAGTATTAATATTGTTTTTTACCACAAATACATCCGCAAAGGACGTACTGTTTACATTTATCAATTATTTATTTACAGGAGCTTTTGTTATAATCAGTTTTGGCAGCACGTTTCAACAAAGATAATTTAATTAGCAATTCCATTAATCTTTTTAAATAAAACATTATAAACACGTAATGTTATTTAAAATGTAATATCACCAACAAACAGCCAGTAATATATCATTAAAAATTATGTTTGAGTTTTTTTCGTGTTAAAACTTTTTTGTTTTTATTATCTCTTTAGCAAAGGGCACGCAATAACAATTATTCAAAATTATCTCGAAGCGATGTGCGCCCTTATCCTGTGCAGACTAATGGACCAGGCAGACCTTTGAGGCCGATTACATGTAGACATACGCCTTAGATACTATGTTTTGGTACATCTGTTAGTAAGGTTCATTCGTTTTAAAGTTGATTAGTATAAGGTAGTTTGGCCTTTTTTGGTAGAGATCTTTGCAGGCTTTGACTGCTTCACCTGACTTTTGGCGAGGAGAATAGTTAAGTCTCAGGACCTCATAAAAGGATGACACATTTGATTTTTAAATGATAATATCAAATACTCAAATCATATGGAATATCAATATTCATTGACTGTAGTAAAATAAGTACCTAGGTACTTCTTCTAGAAACACCTTCGTAAGAAAAGTACCTAGGTAGAATATATGGGTAAGGGACCTAGGTTAAGTACATAAGTTAGGTAACTATAGGAATTTTAAAATAGTACATTTAATAGGTATTTAGATCAGGTAAATGAGTGTGAATGCATTGTCGTAAAACTATTATCATGGCAGTAGTATTCTTTAGATGATTATAGTATTAAGTAATGTTTCAGTTCAGATTGAAAATAATTTTAAACATTCCCTCTTGTGTAAGTAGGAGGGTCACATGTGTGTCATAAATTAATATTTAATTAAAAGCATCGCGTAAATTGAATTATGCACTCCAGGAAATTAAGTACGGGTTGTAAGCAAAGCATGTCCCATAAAAACATAAAATTCTCGTCACTCTGTGCATGGAAAATACAAGCATGATATTTTGTAAAGTAGTTGTGCTACAGTTTATTACTGATTCCTTTTTTATTTGTCCCCTTCCGTAATATATAAGTGTTTCTTAAATTAAATCCTTATGTCTTCGTTCAATGAAATTATCATTTAATTGTTTTGGGTAAACATTTATTTATTTATTTATTTAGTTATGCACACACAATTTACAAACAAAACCTAATATATAAAGATAAAAAGGTACACAGGTACTGCTTATTTCAAATGAAATTTTTAAGTTAAGAAGAAGAATTTAAGTTTTGAATTGTAATCATATTTAAAATCATACATACAAGTACAGCAATAATGACTTCGCCGATCTACAATTACAAATTAAGCAACAAGCAATTTATTGTAACAAAATTGAATATTCTAATAAAAATAACAAGCAAACACCAGAACAAATTGAAAACGGAAAAAAAACGTGATTGCGCGAATGTACTGGAATCACGTTTTGTGTTTTCATCGCGAATGTACCTAGTACTGTCGGTAACAGCATTTGTGTGGGCCGTTATTGTCAATCGTACGACAATCCCGATTAAAATACGAGCCAATAAAGGGATATCCTTAAAACACTTGTGTACATAACGTTTAAAAATAGTACAGACGGCTGCTAAACGTAAATACGACGGGAAAATGGGGTAACGTAACGTATTTTTGTTAGACGTTGCTGTGTTGGATAGATGTTTTATCTATTCGAAGATATAAAGTACTTGCACTTGATAAGGGCTAAGTTAGTAAATCGTATTTTTAAATATAATATTTCGTCAATATTTGATTTAAATGCAAATATTTATTTTAGATTACATGTTTAAAATAACATGCAGTTTAAATTCTAGGTATGTAGGTCCAAAATTACTGTTGAAACTGCAATTGTAAATACGTTGTTTAATTTCGAAATATATTATAAAAACGCTATATTCAAAGAGTCTCCAATTACATGAAAATATTAATTTAAGGCAATAAATAGATTAGATAAGCGCGTCAAAGTTAAAAATAAATTGAACTTAGGAAATAGCTGTAGGCGTTGTAAGTCCTTTCAACTTGGAACAATATCTAAATATATCAGCTTCTGCGAAGGGAATGCAATCTTCTAAATTTATCAACAACGTGATACTTTCATAACGTTGTGAAGTTTCCGATAAAGACTGAAATAGTATTCCCTTTTGTTTGCCGTCAACCTAGGTTATAGTCAAATGTTCATGTGTATCATTTCAAATTCTTTGAACGTTTGTAAATAAAGCTTAATTTAATACGTTCTTTAGGGTTCTGTAGCCAAATGGCAAAAAATTTTACCCATGTAGATTCCTCATATCTATCTATCCGTCCGTATGTCACAGCCACTTTTTTTCCAAAACTATAAGAATTTTAGTGTTCAAACTTAGAATGTAGACGTATTCTGTGAACTGCATTAAGATTTACATAATTATAGAAAAAGGACAATGAATTATGGGGGTTCCCCATACTTAGGAAACTGAAACTCATTTTTTTTTCACATCCAAGTATATACGTCTGGGGTTTCATTGCCTAGGTCTTCAAAAATGATATTGACGTTTCTGATATCATGTTTTTCGTTTGCACTTCCGAAGTGGTAAAATGTGCCTCCTGTAACTTCTTAAATAAGTAAAATAAAGGTTAGGTTTTTCTATGAATCAGTTGTTTTTATTTGTTTTACTGGTTATACGTTATGATGAACAATTCAGACAAGACTAATAAGTCAACTAATATCTACTAGCACCAACTAAGTGCAGCTCCTTCCGCTCTCCATCTTATTTGAGATCGAAAATATTCCATACAAACTTTTGAATTACATACATACATAGCACCTTCGATCTCAATCTTCAGTCTTTCCCTTCGATGGGTCCCGCGCCGACCCTTCCCGATCACAACACCCAAAAAACTTCGTGACCTTGACCGACAAGTAAATAAGAAAACTATAAGGTTGAATTTGAATCATAAAATAATTTTGAATCATAAAAAATGAAGGACAGATATTGTTTCTTTCAACGCAGACCCATATCTGAATATATCAGTCCGATTTGTAATTGATTTGAACGTGTATAAGAAGATCTTTACTAGTATTCTGTGTGAAGCAAATCTTAAGGTATACACTATACAGCCTAGTATTAAAATCGTTTTTATGTTACTCTTTATTTATAACTATTCTATGAAACTATTTGCTCCTTCGTAACAATATGCACAGTATGTTCTAAAAAAACAAATTCATCATAAATCTAAAAAAGTTTACAACAGTCACTGAGATTAGACATGACAAAAAATATATAATAAAAGTGCACAAATTGCAATACACAATGTAAACAAACATAGCTACAACATAGCGGAGCAGACATCACGAATCAGGGTTCACTTAATTCAATTCGCTCGCAATAAACCCTCGAGCGCAATAAAACTAGTGGTTGACAATCATTATTTGTAGCAACGAAACATTCACTCTTGTTCAACAAAAAACGTGTTTGTAATACCAAAGGGTCCCGATTGCACTGTTTAAGTACGGCCATTGGTAAACGGCTTTATTGCACAGACGAACGACGAACGTGCTTCTATTCTCGGCCTTTTGGAAGGTTAGGAAGGCTTTCGGCATTCGGCACCCATATATTCCCTTTATCACTACTTACGTCTTGACCCTTTCACTCGAGTCCGATTGTTTAGTGCTTTAAAAAGCGAAATGTATGTTTGTTATTACCAGCCGACGAATAAAACGCACGGTTCCCTGATCCCTACGAGGGCATTGAGTTCACGAGTTGTTTAACCAAGTTCGGTGTTGAAGCAAGCTTTACTACGTCATGACATAAAGAAACAATAAAATAGCTTTGATGACTCTTCTTATGTGCATGGTGAATATTGAAATAAGTAGCTTGGGTTTATTCTTGGGAAGGGTGTCATAAACAGACTTCAATAAATGACATTCATAAATGTAAAATGTCAGAGAAAGCCTACATTCATTTGTTTTCCAGTCATATACATTTATATTTATCATATGAGAGTATAGCTCATAAAAACAAATATTTTTAAAACAATGAATAACTAACTTGAAAAACAATGATTGTTGTTTTTTGAACGTTGATCTATTGTGCCGTAAAAAACTCTCAAAGAGCTTTATGTTTTTATGGAATAGCTGACAATCGGAATCATTCGGGCCACTCGCAGTTTTCCATTAGAATGATCCCCCGGCTATGGACACTAGTGCTTTGCCAATATCAAAGGAATAACAACTAAAATCGTTTTCAAATGGATGTGACTATTTTTTCAATTGCTTACGTATGTTAGACGTATATGATAAAACTATATTCTAATTCTGATTTATTTCGCAAATATGATTCAAATAAAAGTTCCAATGTTTAAGCAACGCATTTTTGTGAAATTGTGAAAAACACAGTATTTTTTTTATGTTTATTTATATTCACAGCGAATTCGAAGTGCATAGGGTATTTATATTTAATCTTATGTAATAAAATAAATTCGTTATAACCAGGGGAGGATTTTGAATAAAACATAAAAAGAAAACCGACATTAAAATTCAATGCTACACAGCGAATAATTGAAAAAACACTCACGACTCTCATTGAAAATCTGTCATAAGTATCAGCTGAATAATTCTTTCACGATATTCTATATTATTTCCTGGCTTGACGTGTTCAATATATTGTGTTAGTGACGGGTCGCCTCACACACGTGGTATCGCCGAGCGCCGACTGTCACCGCTGTGATTGTAGCTACCGACTGTACCGTTATTCCCAACCCTGAATAAAGGTCGTCGCACATCATACAAGCACTGCAATGGCACCGGCAATTCATTTGTTAATTGATGTCTACAAGTAGAGGATTCAATTGTTTATTACGTCACAGAGTTCACTTTTGATAAAACAAAAGTATGAAAATGTTCATCTCTAATATCATATTATTATAATTTGTGTTATTCGCGATGAAAAAGAGCTCACAAACCACGGTCGGCTTACGGTTGCCTGTATTCGAAGCAGCACTGTTTTGTTGCGATGCCGTTGGATTTAAGTGTAATGTGCGACAGCCTTTACTCCTTCTATTCATAAACACTAGCATATTACTTTTCATTCTTTTTTTTCATTTAAATGTACAGTCGCGCCAAATTGTGAACATGCATTATTGTTTGCTGTATGGAGATTGGAGATCATGATGAGGTTCGCATTTTACTGCAAAACGCTTGTCGTTTATGATCGTAACTCTACAAAGTAGGAGCTAGAAAAGCTGACATTTATTATGCACTTGTTATGTCTGTCGGGAACTTGTCTGCGATTTATGAAGCTTTAAATTGACATAGTAAATCTTTGGTTACATTAGAAGGCTGTCATAAGACTATAATTGTGTTGATAGCTTTGGACACTTTATAATTTTTTCTATATTATTTTTAAGCACATGTTTTTTCAATTAATAGAGAAAGTCCATTTAAGAAAGAAACGTCTAACTTGGAACTTGACTTAATGCAAATAGAAATACCTTCTAAGCCACCAAAAAATTTAGGCGCAATATTACCAACAGTGCCAATCTATCAAAGATATTCGCTCCCTGAAACACAATATTTCTTTAGTGTAAACCATTATTTTCCAATATTGAAGTAACCGAAAAAATATCTATCCACATTGCGGCGATAAAACCACAATCGTGAGAAAGCCGAGGTGCCCGGCCAATTGACATTTCCAATCAACTTTTTTTCGACCCAATTATCGTCGATCGTTTTCTTTCGCAAAGTCCGCTTTCTCAGCTACTGAAGAGGAATAAAAGTGAGCTAATGAAATAATAGAGGCCAGCAGTCGTCCGTGACGCAACCTATCACCGTTAATTAACACCCTTCATTCGGAATGTTTACCTACACGGACAATATTCAATTACTGCCACTTTTATCGCACGCCACAGAAATTGAAATGAAATATTCCAACGGTACGTACCTACCTGTGAGATCCGCTGCACCGCAATCCTTGAACTGCTACACATTTTCATACTGGTTTTAAAGAATATTTAATTAAAAACAAAAATCACCTCTCACTTCAACTTTTTGCGTAGGGTTTTATAAAAAGAGTACAATAAACACTAAACAATAAAGAAAGATTAGATTGAAAGTTTTTATTTTATTTTTAAATTAAAAATATGTTTATTTAAATGGGCGTTTGGTGTCGACTAATCAAAGTAATTAGTAGAACAATACTGCTCTTAAGGATAATATTGACCATTGACCACAGTACAGTCACAAGAATAGTAGAATGACGTCATTTATGTCAGTGCCTGACTAATAAGCATTCAGTACAGACCGTCAGAATCCAATCGTAGGGAGAAGTGACAATATGTAAAATCAAACGTTACATAGAAAACATCATGGATATTTCCCTCGAGACGGGCATTTTTATTACTCTAACGTTAGGCCAGTGTCCATCCAATTTGATCCGTAGTACTCCCGAATGGCTGTCACGCTCGCAATAACTCTATTGATATTGCTAGACGCACTCTATTGCATTCATATTCATGTGTTATCCCTAAATTGTTCCCTCAGTACTAGGTATTAGCTGGATGACACTAAAACAGGGATATCCTGATGATATAATGCGAAAAATGATATAGATTTATTTCTGTTGTTGATTTCTATACTATTCCAACTTATGTTACGAGGGATTTCCGAAACATTTACATGCACAAAGTGCACTCCTATTTGGAAGAAATGTTTGTGTATCTCTGAGTGTCAGCTGCCCCAAACCTCCTGAGATGAGTCTGCAGTCTCAGTTAAACCACAAAACTGACAAGCCGAGTTGTTAGCCCAGTACCTGTAAGCCTCATACCATGAACTGTTTAAACAGTGACGTGGCTGTTGTGGAAGCGAGATGGCGCACTACAACGCATGTAGCAGCCTCTCGCTTCCACGACGGCAAGAGTCCGAGTGCTTTAAAAGTTCGCAGTAAGCGCACAGGACTTAAACATCAAAAATTCTGAAATAGTGTATAAATAGTTATAGGTATGTATGTACAGTCCTTTAAATAAACTTATAACCAAAATATACAAAAGGCTGGAATTTCAAAATATTAAGAGATGTATCAATATTTTAATGAGTCACGAACGTAATGACTTGTAAATGTCAATACGTATTATAGGAGTATTATAATCAATATCTCGTTCGCTTTTGTTAAAGGAAGAGATTACTTTATATCTGTTATATTAATTCATCAGCATGCAGAGCTCTCGTTATGAAATATGTAGCAGCCTACTGCATATTTACGAGTAGATTCTTCTTTCCATGTTTATGTTATTTAATGGAAATACATCCGTTTATACAAGCTTTTATTACACTTACATTTTATGTGTGCAAAATTGTTCAGGTTTTGTACATGCTTAAGAACAACTTCTTCATATCCGAAGGAGGTTATATTTTTCAAAAATATGTTACTTTTGGTAATGGGAACCACCTGGATAAGGGACGAGAGAGAGAGACAACAATGGCTGAAAAAAGGAGAGGCCTATACCCAGCAGTGGGTGATTCCGGGCTGATATGAGGATGATGATAGTACTTTTGAAATAGTCTAATGCTAGAGCCAAAAGATGGATACTCATAAGAAATCTGTAAATGACGGAATTTTGGGTTCGTTGGATTTGTCTTCACCAGTACTATCATGTTACTCGTAGATTATATGCATACCTATTATAAGTTTGTCTTTTGCATATCTATTAAATTGAACATACTAGCGACGTTTTACGTTCAATCCATTAGATTTATATGCTAGAAAATTAGACTAAACATATAACTTAGAGTTTTGGGAAATCGTAAAAATATTATAGCCAATGTATAAATGGCCCGGACTTCAGTTACGGTAACCTTAGAGCATTTTAATTTTATATTACTACCAAGCACAGCTGGCTTTTATCGCCTCTCAAGTAATAAAATAAAAATCTTTCCGAAAATTGCTCCCATTTTTAGGCCAATGGGTTGTTAGGTAATGAGGATTGAAACTATTATGAAGATTAGTTACTGAATATTTTAAAGATACTAGGTACTAAGAACTTATAGGTATCTGCTATCCGCGCAGTGCGCATGCGTGAAAGTTCTCTCTTCAAAGACAGATTACAGGCAACGGCCGGCAATTGTTTTTTTACTAATGATTTTCAACACCAACTCTACATCGCCATAACTTGGATACATTGCATTCAAGAAAGGACTTTGAAGCAAGAAAATTAAAGTCAATTTTAACTTGACATGTTTCACATTATTTTGCAACTAATTTTCCATGTCGATATAGTAATCAAGCTCAATACAATTTTCTTTATTTAAACATCACATCTTACATATTTAACGTCGTGAAAACGATACAAGGATACATTTATTTTTATGCAAACTATTGCTTGTTGCATTTGCATTTTTTCTTCATTTGAGCTGAATGATGTCTAGACATTTCTTATTTAAGGAAAATATTAATCCACTCTTGGGAATAGTGTTACGATGCAGATATATATAAAAAAAAAGAATATTTTTTTCGTTGATTTTTATGGACACTATGGCATTTAAAAAATCAAGTGGAACTATGTCATGTTTATTTTCCGTAGAAGTTTAAGATTTATTGCGTCAAACGGCAAGTGTAGTTTCCCGCCATCAAAATACGTTGTAACAATATACTTTGTTACTTATTACGGCTAAACACGCTATTACCTGGACCATTAAATACAGGAAAAGCTTCAAAATCGACGGAGAAATACGTTTTGTATAAATTCTACTCAATGTAATAAAAGTAATTGTTAATGAAACTACTATTTCCAATTCTTCATTCTTGGTAGAAAGTGGACGAAGCGAAACAAGTGTGTAAGGATCTTAGCAAGTGAAAGGAAGTGATCTCTGCCTACCCCTACGGAAAAAGAACTGATCATGTGTATGTAAAAATGTATATGTTACTGTAAACGCCCGAACTACGGAATCTTAGGATTTTCCAGTAAAACCTAAGATTTACCAATTCTTAATGGTAATTGTCCAAAAAGGTTTTCGATTCGAACTTTTACCACCATTCACTTGGTAAATCGTAGTTTGAGCTTTTACAATATCATATACATTTCTTTAATCACATGACTGATGTGCGGACGATATTCGCAACTTTCTCCTAAACGTATGCGTAATTTGTCCTTCCATTGTAAAGAATTTCCAACAAACTTCGTTCCTTTCTGATTTTTTCCGTAAAAACTATTTGTCTTAGTATATCAGTGACAAAATGCTGCCACGAGCCGCGCTCGTTAATCAAACTCTCCGCCTGACAAACATTACAGACAAATAGATTTTCTTTCGCGAAATCTTAACAGTAGGTGGCGAATGGTAAAATGATATAAAATGTTAATAGGATTTTGATAAAAAACATATCAGTTTTCCTTAAATAAATATAAATTAGTTATGTGAATCTTTCTGTAAAGTAATTAAAGTTTTGTTATTATATATCTCACACGAATGTCATGAAATACAAAAATACTTTACCGTGCAGTAGGTACTTAAATTTTAACGTTTTATATATTGCCCGTTCCATACTCATACAATAGTGGCTTCTGTTCTATGAATGGTGCATTGCACACAAATTTAATGGTAGGTAATTTATTTTGTTATTAGGAACGTGAAATGAAAGACAACTTCTATAAATAACCATAATGATTCTTATTTAAAAACAAAAAAGCTCTACTCTAACCAGAGTGTAAAATTTTTGTTTCACAATATACGATGCGATGAGGTCGTCTATTATTCTAGAGCTCCCTTGTTGTGGTTTCCACACAAAGTCCTTTACATGAAAATATCCTTAGCGCACCACAGCGGGGTATGGCTAAGCAGATTGTCCGAGTAACAAATGAACCAATTCCACAAGATGGGCAATGCTTTAAAAAACTTTCTGTGGATTCTTTTATTTAACGAAATCCTCTCAATTTACCGCAAGTACGTCGTAATGGCCGGCTGAAGTACGTGTTTTGCATAATTTAATTACGGTCGTCTGTTGTGTGTATGAAACTACTAAATAACGTTGATCGTTTGTTCACGTTTACCAGGGAATTATAGGGCAACTAATTGTTTTAGGGGCTTAATTAGCTTAAAGCTTGCCTCCAAAATGGTAAAAAAGGTTTTATAAAAAAAAACTCATCGATAGTACTTTGCCAAAACATTACATATAAGTACCTATACATTGTACTAGTATAGGTATAAAGTTTGAAGCTTGTTATGTCATTGCAGCAAAAGATAAATCATAGCCAACAAGACAGCTTTAGTTATCGCCTCTCTAACGGCATTGCAACAGTCAAAGATGTTACACTGTAAGCTCATAAATTGTCTCCATGTTTCTTATCGAAGGTCGTAAAATTTTGGTACATGAAAACTTAAAATTAATTATAAAAGAAGAATTATAAAATTACGCTATGTAATTGTCGTCTAGACGTAGATAGCACATAATATAAGTAATATTTGACATAATGTAAGAATTAAGTTTATGTAAATTAAACGAGTTTAATTTAATTAACGATATGAAGACATTCAAATAAATTATGACCTAATATCTACTAATATGCTAATACGTAATAATGCTAAAGCAAATGTCACTTAGTATTATAAACTACTAAGTTATGGGGCGATTTCTGAAGTATTGAATATCAAGTCGCTATTAAACATCCTACATTTTATACTCAACCTGTCAAAGTAACTGTGTCAGCAGCTCAGGCCTGCAGTAAGTTTTGACAGCTCGCTGTCATATAGTTGTCAGTAACTAGCCCTCAACGATTTACACACCGTATGGAGTTTTACAGTTGTTAATGTTATTCCTTCTTAGTTATAATTAACCAACTATTTATTAAGAAAAAGTATGTAATAATGTATGCTTTTTTTTATTCAGGTGTAACTCGTTTCTGAGCCAGCCTGGCATCGACATGGGGGTGAGGATGCAAGACTCGAGGCTTCCAGAGCCTTAAAAAGGCTTCGACTGCTCCGGCAAAATACCTGGTGCAATCATTCCCCTTAGTTGCGGCGTTACGGGTTTAACCGATTTCTTCGCACCGTTAGTAATAATATATGTAAGTAATAATGTCCTACTTTACTATCAGAAAGTAATGAGGCAGATTACCCTTATTTTTTAACTTTTAGATAGATTAATAAAAATATTAGACAAATATTCATTACGTAATCAAATCTCAAGATGACACATTGATTTGAAACGTATATGAAATCACTATTTTATACATTTTGTATACCCCTACTCCTGAATTGTGATTCGTTTCATCAACTTAACATATTAAAATGAAAACAAATTAAAATATATAATATATAACTGACAGAACCAAATAGATTTTCTCTTTTCTTATGCCTCTACTAGTAGGTAGATTAGATTCTTAGATAGTAGAATGGCTCCTTATGGTTGATAATGGTACGAATATTCCGTAAAAGATGAGTAATTATATTCGGCAACTCGATTTTTACACATCCACGGTTGAGGTTTCATGTGCCAACAGTTTCAGGTCACAAAACAATTATTTTTGTGGTTTGTAAATACTGTTTTTTCATGTTTATTCAACAGTGCGCTTAAGCGAAGTTTATGCATCGGCATTTTGAATGTAAGCTCACGATTTTGCAGAAAACTTTTAGAAACATCTCTATGCTAATATCTAGCCAAGTGACATTTCTAGAAGCGTCAATAACATGTTTTTCCCAACCTCCCTTATACTATACTTCCTGTAAGTACTCGTACTTTAAGTCCTATATAAATAATTATTACGATACTTGATAGTCGTTTTAAAATCAGGTTCTTAACTAGATTTCCCTCGGGGACTTAGAATGGGAAGTTTAAAAATTCTTAAGTAAACTTTAAAATTTCTTTAGCAACTAAGTACTCCTTTAAATATTTAGTTAAATAGTCGCTGCCTTAAATATTCTCTAATATTGCTGAAAGTTTACCTCTAAAAGTGTAATTGAAACAATGTCTTTCCATTGCCATTACGGATTTCGTACTTTACACTACAATAACTAACGAAACCAAATTAATATAAATATTAGTATGTCTTGTTACACTTTCCAATGAATCCATTTGCAAAACTATCAATCATTGCACATCCATAACGAGTGTGACAACCTAATCCATCAAAACTAAACCAAAAACAAAACACAGAAGCAGCCACACGTGAGATTGTCTGAGTTTATTTGCTAACCGAAGGTTGGAGAGCTCTCCAGAATGTTTGAGTCGGGTTTATTCCAAAACAAAAATGCAGAATGTTGGAATGCAATGTAAAGTGAAATTGACTTGCAAAACAGCCTCTGTGAGCTCCGCTGTTGGTTGTTGCGCTGTCAGATTTGCTTACAAACCTCGCAATCACAATCTATATTAGGCTGGAGACGTTTATATTAGGGAGCAGTTAAGTCGCTTACGTCTTGTCGGTCGAGATTCCATTTATAGTGTTTGTAGGATGTTGTCGATTTTTAAAACCTTTATGTTTTTATGCATATATAAATTAGTAGATACGATCCATTTCTATTTATCGGACTAGTTTATCGTAGGCGTATTTTACTTCAATTATAGGCACGCAGAGTAACTTTATTTTTTAAATAAATGTCAAATACAATAATTTTATCGTCCACATCAATATCATCCACATTAAAACAATTAGGCTCAACTGAATTAAGTAAACAGCCCACTTATAGACACAAGCGCTAAACAGTGATCCAATTAAATTACCCGTGACTAAACCGGATTATCGAGTTAGAAACTAAAATAAAACTCTGTACTATCAAAAACAAGCCGGTGTAATTATATTACCGTGGAATAAACGTACAAATATGATAGTTGGAGTACTTTCGTCCCGTACCCTCTTGAGAACGGTATCTAACTAAACTTGTCAGGAAAAGGACTCTGCAGACTACCGATTGTGTCAACAAACTTACTGGCTCTGGAGTTATACTGCCCTTGACAAGCTATTTGTATTTACCTATTGCTTAGTTTAAAACTAGTAGTTAAAACTTTAAAATATAACAAATTGCGGAAAATATGCAACTACCTAACCTATCAATTATGAAGGAGACACTATTCGGACACCATATCTCCTTTACTCTCTCTCAGAAAGTTTTACTGTTTAAAATATACGAGCCAGTGCCAAGAAGAGAAAATTAAAAATGTTAAGTAATTTGCACTGTTTTGAAATAATTATATAAACTATGATTATCAATTAAAATAAAAATATTTAAAAGTACTAGTTTATCCATAAATTATGAGTTAATACAATAGAATATTGGTGAGTCGTTCGAAAAACTTTGGTGTGCCACAGTCGGCCGTCTGCACTCGCCCTTAGGCTAGTTATTTGTGTGTTTACGCCGATATTGACTTCATATCATAATCCAATAGATATCCTATTGCCCAGCGACCTTGATTATGTGTTGATCTAACGGAACACGTTCCAGTGGTTTACTGGTAACTTGACTGTCTGTGTAAGCGTGTTAAATAATCTTCTATAAATATATTTCCGCACTGGATTAATCGACATTTATATCTTAATTAATATTGTTGATATTTTTTCAGCAAAGTCCATCGTTAACTTTTTAAACATAGCACGAGGAATATTAACATGAAAGAATCCATGTTTCTGTCTCTTTATCAAATCAATTTAGATCTGATTTCTGATGATTAACCGAAAGAATCGCATTCCAAAATACTTACACACATTGCCCTGCACATAATTCAAAGAGACATTCAACCGCGTCTGTCCTACTTGAAGTACATTGCGGAAACTTCAAATGATTCCTGAAAGGAATTTAAAAGTATGTTCAAATGGGGCCCCACTTCTGTGGAAAGTAAAATGTCGGTAGACAGAGTGGCGTTGGATCGTGGCGTCCTTTTACAGACATTTTTAGCTGTCTATACCACTAAACGAGACGCTCTGGTTTTGAGAAATTCTGAAGCTTTATCTTTATCGCGACACGCCTTCATTTTGGAACAAGATATAAGGGATCTTCTCGATCAAGACAAATTGCTTCTACAGATGATGAGACAGCTTCTAATGAAATCTAATTTGACTTGCTTACATGCAAATAAGACAACAATAACTTATTTACATTTCATAAAAAAAATATTTATTATTTATACGCACAGACAGTTTTCATATTACTTCTTCTAATTGAAATTAAATTAAAGTCAATTTAAACATCAGTAAAGTAATAAGTTTTTAATATGCTCAAAATTGTCAGCAATAAAATCAAAATACTTTGCCAATTGAAATGCTCAGCTAAAACGTTTTTCTCATTACTTGCGTACAAATTTCGGCATAATATTTCGATAAAGAGGCCCAATAATTGCCGTTTTCCCATCAAACATTCATTAAAAAGTAATCAACACGTTGTGCCGACACGGCCGAGAGAGAATCTCGCTAATTTCTTATAACAATACAAGCTGGTTAGAGATCTGCTGTAGGCTTTCGTTAGTTAATAGAAGTTTCACTTGAATCACGGCACCCAATATCATTGGAGTCTGAAATGCTTACATAGAGTTCTTTTGATTTGGGATGTTGAACAAAATTTAAGCATAAATTTTGCAATAAACAAACTACTGAAAGCCGACAAAAGTTCCGGTAAACGTGAGGAGCACCTTCGTCGAATTAACGAACGGCAAGAGGTCTACGGCTTCGCTTACGAATGGCTCCCGATATTCGGGGTATTCTGAACACGTGCTGCTAGGCTTAACTCGACCTCGATTCCACTCAATTTAAACGTTCAACACGATTTTATTTCCACTAAATGTATCGTGCAGGAAGTTAAACCGTTGTCGACCTAAATCATTAATCTGTAACCTTTAGCAAATCAATCTTAGAGCTTGTTTAAACAAACCTCGGCACATTCCTTGCTCAAAGTGCAAGCATCTTTGTGTTTTGAGTGCATTTTTCAACTGTTGCAGCGTCTCGACCTTAATAAGTGTGCAGCAATTAGCGCTGAGAGACAACAGCGCGCGATCGCGGGGTTCATTACCGCGCGCTTTCGCCATCCGACAGCTTTAATGATCGTCGCTCGAGAATTATGCATAATACCATCCCTATTACGTCAAAAATTGGTAGCTAAAGGACTAAGGAAGTTCTGTAGGGTGCGTAGTAGTCATGCTCGAACGGGACAAATTACCCGTGGAAAAATGACAGTATTGACGAGTTGAGCCTTCCTGTGGGGCATATCAACGTCGGGTCGCTTTAATGCGGCGAAGAAAAACCTTCAATAAAACCAACGTAAATGTCTCTTTGTGCTTTATTGCTTGAAAGTCGTTCACTTGCTGGAACAACCATCCCGATGCGAAGACGTTCGTTAAAATAACTTTTACGACGCCATTGTTATGATATTACGTAGGAGTACTACCTACATAATATTCATTTCTGTTATTTGTCGTTGAGACATATTAAGTATCAAAGCAAATTATTTTCCTTATAAACGATCTTGATTGCTCTCGAAATAGATTGTAAGAACACATAGTTAATCTTCGTTAGAAATAAAAGCTATTCTAGTATTCTTTCGAGAAGTTGCTGAAATATGATCTGACATAAAGCCAGTCGGTACAAAAACGGTTTTTCGTCTACTTTAGTATTCGGTCCACGCACAGCTCCGCGCGTGTCTAGCTGACAAAAAATCTTCTGGAACGGTGTTCGAAGTTTATGAGAGTATAAAAGTTAGGAGAAAGTTGCAAGAGAAAATCCGAGAGGATTTATTCTTGTATTGCAGGATTAGGAGATGTCCAACACTAAGCTGCCAGCCCTTACTCAAAGCTTCAATTGAATGGCTGGTTTAGCAGCTCCTCGATTAAGATTTATTTAGAAATCCACTCGTGTCTTACAAGTATCTGACTTATGTGTAGAGTTAACTGAATCAAGTTGTAGGAAGTAAAATGAAGACATTGTGCACTTCTTGGTGTCAAATTAATTTATGCGTAAATGTGTAATGGTTAAGATATTTATTTCATTTTAATTAGAAAGCACTAAAGCAAAAATAAATTGTTTATTTATTTGCAAATGCCAGACTAAAAATTCAATAAAATCCACATAAAAAGAAAAGCAATCAAGTTAAATCAAACAGATTGCCCAAGATTATTTTGGTTTACAGTTTACAGCCAATAAATATCTCTTTAGCCTCAGTAACGAGGGCCAATCCGTATTGTCAGGATTTGCTAATGAAATGCATTATTCAAATTCAATTTTCTTTACAGCGCACTGAATTCAGTGAAAAGATAAAATAGTTTGATCCCTTAAAGCTGGTCGTTTATCATTTAAAGTGAATGTATCGTTTATTCGTGTCACATCACATTCCTACATAAAATAACTTAATGCAAATGGAAGAGCTCTTGGCAAGTTTGTGAAAGCACGATAAGTTGAATCCTGAGAAATGAGCTCCGTTCCTCGCCTATGTGAAAATTACGCTATCCGTTACTTGCAGAGATACTGATATTACGTTTAGTGTTTTATTGCAGTCTTATGTGACTGTTTAACCGCATTCAAAATTGGTATATAATAGACTGTTTTTTTTTATAAAAACTTAGTTTTATGTAGATAACAAAGGAAGGTCTTTAAATGACGGATAAATAAATTAATCAGTTTCGAGGATACAGTCTCACAAATGTATTTTATTTGACACACTTCGTATCACTTGTAGTCACAATTGTGCTATTATAGCAGATAATAGTTCAAATTTTCTGTAATTTAAACATGTAGGTATGATGCAGCTGCGGTTCATAAAACAGTTTGAATACTTACCGTCATGTCATAAACTAAGTATTTGAATTGTAGAGACATCACTCATTTTCGCTTCGCAGTGGTACTACACCAGTTTACTAGATAAACATCTAAATAATGCATTTTCTCTTGGTTACACTTAGCACAGCTATTGCATATTCCCTTGCGCGATAACATAAGAAGAGGGGATAACATAACACCATAATTATATCACCGCTCTATAAAATTGCGTGGCGCGAAGTGATCGGGTGTGTGATATGAAACAATAGAGCATCGGACTCGACACCCGCGGGACGGCGGCGTCCCTGCTTCATTACCCTAGATGCGTCACTGCAGTCACAGGCACATCCAGATAATGTTATCAGTATCGGTGTAGTGATAATAAGTCTCTTACTTCGTTATGTCTGTAAGTTGATTTAAGGCGCTGTGTATAGCCAGCATTGATGTTATTGAAGGGGTGAAGCGGGCAGGTGCGGGACGGAGTAGCCCCGACTCTGCTACTCGTTTTTTCCGAATTCGTCCGATGCGTAACGGTGTTATAATATTGAAGCTTTATTTCGCTGATTGATTAGATGTAAGTTTAGCCCTGTTTGGCTTTGTTTACTTTTGAGCTGCGCTCTCGCGGCGAACAGTAGGTTCGAATCCCGATAAAATCATAAATTTTTGGATTATTATTTTTAAAGTATTATGCACCTACTGCATATTATCGTGTTTTTACTTTTAAAACAAGCATTTAATGTTGTTGATTTACTTTTAGAATATTTTTTCAAATACCTATTCTGAATTTCTGGAAAAAAAAATATAATAATTGAAAACCTGAACAATATGTTTTATGACAATCTATATTTTTCTTCAGTATCAAGAGTAAAATTATTAAAAAAAACACTACAGTACGCTTGATGGTTGAGTCTAGAGATACAGCGTGTTTCGAATAGTAACGATTTTTTTTTGTGAATAACTTTTGTGGTATAAAGTCCTCACACTGCTGATAGTCCAAACACTCACCTGTAAAACTTGTATATTTATAGGTTTTTTTTTGTGTACGAAAGGGTAAATTGATAAACCTCTTTTGTTTTTTTTTTTATGAGCCAGCCTCACATGTCCAAGGGGGTGAGGATGCAAGAGTCCGAGAGAGAGCCCAGTGCCATCATTTGCCTTAGTGCTGTATATGTAGGAGAGAGGACAACGGGGGCAGTACATGCCACTACACCACCCCCGCCCAAGTAGATACGTGCAATGAAGGCTGAGGGACCCGCGTCTCCGCCCTCTGCGTCCTCCCCAGGGCAGGTCTGGCTACAGGGATTCTCGCCCGCGCACTGCCAACCATCGGCCATCGGCGGAGCAAAGGGCAAAGGGTCAGCCGGTCCCGCTCGCGCTCCAAGGTCTCTTTCTGAGAAATAACGAGCTTGCAGAAATAAGACACTAAGGCAGACGAGTCGTCTGCGAGCATGGCGTTGACCACACCCACGAGCGAAAGGTCCGGGCCAAGAACTCCACGTAGGACACGGCGCTTAGATTCAAAGGCAGTGCACACCTCGCATGTGTGCCATGCCGTGTCTTCCATTTCGTAAAATTAGCCTTCCCAATGCGCCGTTGGGGCCTGGGCAGGAGAGACAAGTTTACTCTCCTATAAAGAGAGACCTATATTGGGGCTCACTAGCTGCTTTTAGAAGGCGTGTGGCAAGCATTTGGGGGCCGTCCTCTTGCACTTAGACAGGACACCGCGTCCCCAAACTCTTCCGGGGACAGCAGGGAAATTTCTTCCGATGAGCTCATCCCGTAGGTTGAATTCAACCTGGGCAGGGTAACGTTGACGGCTCTCAGGAAAAACGCCTGAACCAATGAGATCAGTCTGAAGGGTCTCCGTCAGTGGGGGACTAATGAGGTGCAGATTGTTGCGCAACATTTTGTAAGGTCTGACCCAGGGATTGGTGTTGAGACCCTCCACAATCGCCTCCCTCTCCCTCTCAAATGGCGACTGTCAGCGGCTTCTTCGCCTCTTGCTATTGCAGGTGGAACCGGGTTGAACCCTAAAGATCCCGGTTCTGGCGACGTCAACGAAGCCACTCATAGCTTATTCTAGCGGCCGAGCAGGCACGTCGTAGATCGGTCAGCTCTGTAGCAAATCAGTGAACCGCCTTCCTAGCTGGAGGCCCAAGTAGGTAATTGACCACCTCGAGAACGGTGAGCACCCTTGCGTACCCTGTGCTAACTGAGAGGAGAACCCAATCCGTTTGTATCGGTGATCGGATAGGTTCTCCACGAGCTCGACCTGCCTATACGCAACGGTGGAAGCAAGTGCTGGGGTGGTGAAGGTTAAATCAACCACGGACCCTCCGTGCAGCCACCCGCACATATGCGTCGTCCCTCTATTAAGGAGGGAGAGGTAGGTGAAACCACCCACGCCTCCAAAGCATGGCCTTGTGCTTCGTTCGATGGATTACAACACGCCAGTGACTTTGCATTAAAATTACCGAGGAGGACCACATGCTTCTGCGCTAAATGCAACAAGACCCCCGAGAGGGCAGCCAAAAATCGCTCGAATTCCAACGGTGTGCGATTAGAAGAGAAGTACACTCCTAACAGGGCATTATCCCCCTAAGCGGAAGCAACAAAGCCGAGCCCCTTTCCAAAGATGTCAGAGAGATGTGGGAGAGGGTCCTGCCATAATGTCAACAGTCGGTCGGGTCGGAATTGACTCGTTCTAGCATGTCCTCAGCGACTCTCATGCGATTGAGTTGTTGGAGTAAATTCAGGTCTTTTGGGACTAGCCGACCGGTAACATGTGGCGTCCCCAAATGATTAGTTAAAATGGTACTTTTCAATTCAATTCAATTCAAAAATTCTTTATTCAATATAGGCTACACAGTAGCACTTATCGAACGTCAAACAATACAAACAAAATAGACAGCACCCTAAGTGTCGATTCATATCCGGCGGAAGCGCACCACGCACCACCAGCCGCGCAACGCCAGAACAAACAAACACGCAATGAGACATCCAACCCCCACACCTGACGCGCTAACGCAACATCAGTTGAGTGTGAAAGGCTGAACGCCCCACCACGCATCCGCCCGCCCCAGCGCCAAGCGACCGACAATACGCGACGCGCCCCCCGCCAGAGATGAACCGACCCTAAATCGCCCACCCTTCACCGCTTCCTAAGTGCTTTGGCCGAGGAGAAGAAACGGCACAACAAACTCCCCAGTAGCACTAATAGACTCGTGAGATACATAAAGTTCGGCAGCTATCTCTCTCATAGTTGAATGAGGATTTTGACAGTTGTTAGAATTTGAAATTGTAAACGACATTTTAAACAAAAACGTGACGGGCTTTCACGCCGAGAGCCAACGGCGTACTCCTCTTGAACAACAATCTCTTCCCACGGATGTGCAAAGAGGCGATAGTCATCTTCATCCACAAACCCGGTAAACCGAAGTCTGAGCCCACTAGTTATCGCCCCATTAGCTTACTCAAGGTTCTTGGGAAGCTATACGAGCGAAATAATTTATTCCCGTCTTATGGATTGTGCTGAGTCCAGGAGTCTCATACCAGACGAGCAGTTCGGTTTTAGAACCCAACAATCATGCGTCCAACAAGTCCACCGCATAGTCGAGCATATAAGCGCTGGTTTTCAGCGTGGAAGGCTCACTGGCGTGCTCTTCTTCGATAAAGCAAAGGCTTTCGACAATGTCTGGCACAATGGCTTGATCTTCAAGCTTTACCAACTCGAGCTGCCAGATCGTCTTGTACTCATCTTCCGAAACTTTTTGTTGAATCGGTCCTTTCGCTATCGCGTTGCGTTGCGCGTCGCGACCCTCACCCGATCCGCGCCGCAGTCCCTCAGGGCTCCGTATAAAACCCCCCGGTGTCTCCTCCTCGCACGTGCACGTGGGGCCGCGGGTATCCAAATTCTTCCGCAGCCCCACGCTGGTGCTGGCCCGGTTGCCCGGGCCTCATCTCGTGCACGGGGTAGTGAGGTGTAAGACTAACCCGTGCTCCGCCTCGGAGGCGCGCGCCGACACCCGCGCGCGCCTACGCCTCGGGTCCAGCGGTTAGGGGGCGGGGACTTCCCCAAGTCCCTCGCCCCTGGACCCATTCATGGGGGGCGGAAAAGGGCGTTGTCCGCCCTTCTCCTGCGCCCGGTGCGCCTTCTGCGGCCGGGGAAGAGAGACGAGATCTCCCTCTCCCGTTCCGCAGTCTCCTTCTGCGACATCACGTCCTCGCAGAAGGACACCACCGCGTCCCACGACTCTGCGCTACCGACCATACTCTGCTCTACGGCCGGCAGCGACAGATCGCCTCCTACTTCATTTGTGAGGACATGGCGCTGCTCCTCCCAAGCTACACACTCAGCGAACGTGTGTTGCGCCGTGTCCTCCCCGCAATGGACGCAGTGGTGGCACCGAGCGTCCGGCTCCCTGCCCATGCGACACAGGTACTTGCCGAAGCACCCATGCCCCGACAGCACCTGCGTCACCCTAAACGACAGGGAACCGTGCCTTCTCCCGAGTCAGTCGTCGAGTACTGGCCGGATCGCCTCGACGGTAGCGAGGCCGGCGGCAGGGCGCAGAAGCCTTTGCCGCCATTCCGCCACCAGGACCTGACGGAACTCTCCTCGGCGCAGCTCGATCTGCCGCTGCACCGGCGTCGAGCCCCGCGCCCGCATCCTCCTGTCCCTAGACCAAGCTGGCCCGAGCCGGCCAAACTAGCAATAAAAATATGTCTCTAAATAATAAAAACTTAGATCCAGCCATCCCTTGTTGTTTCGCTTTATTAAGATTGTTAGCAACGCACTAAGTCAATGCCCGAACCCCGCAGGGGGTGCCCTTAGTGGACGTTGCTGACGTAATTAGTTTTTTTTCCTATTGCTCTGGCTGGAGGCCTTAAGGTCCTCGCCAAAAGTCCGGTGAAGCAGTCAAAGTTTACGCTCAGGCTAACGGTAAAGATCTCTACCAAAAAAAAAAAATACTTTGCTCTGTCTGCGCGCACACTTTTCGTCGTCTTTCCATAAGACGCCATACATATACTGAATTTGTCAGATCCGAAATATTTTTCATTAAATAAATGACTCCTCACAAATATCTCACATTAATTAAAAAACAGCAGTTTACTTCATTATTGTAATTATTACAAACGTTATTGCGTTCAATTACATCTTTTGGTATTACTAGTTACTTCAATATTGTACACCATGTATAAGCTTAGTCATGAAATATTTGTCATGAATGAAAATGAAAAAAATATGCATCTTATTTGAAATCAATATTTACTAATTGGTTTTTTTTATTATAAAAATTGAACAATTTATTAAAAATTACACAAAAAGTAAAAAAAAATGCATAATTGAAAAAAACATGAAAGCAAAATAATAAACATCTATTGCTAGGTCCGAACCTGCGGTCAGCCAACGCATCGCAAATTTATATAAGCACGCGACCGCTGGACCAATGTAGCTTCATCATAAATTTTCAAATTACGCTTCTATAGAGGATCAATACAAAAGAGATTAGATGTGCAAAAAGCAGGAAGTAATTACTTTACAAATTCTATTATGTGTCATTGTGTGACAGATTTCATGAAATTATTTTCGATTTGTCATGTATTTTAGATCTGTCAATCAGAAAAAAAGTGACACAGGTCCGTCTAGCACCGCGCCTCAGCGCACACTGTCTGTCCGCGTAGGAATGAAAGAGAAGCGAACAAAACGCCATATTTAGTTTGTCAGGAATGTGTTATTTTTCATTAAATATCTGAATATTTGGAAAAATACTACCTTAATTGAAAAACTAAAATAAAGGTTATCTTCATTATTAGTTATTACGTTTCTGTTGAAAAATTTATCAAGATTGGTTCATCAGTAATACCGGAAAACTTTTTTGAAAATCCATTTTAGAGGTATGTTTACGAATTTTTTTTATCGAGAAAAATTAATGAAATCGTGTTTTGGAAATAAAGGTTATCTCACAAAAATAATGAAGATTAACATATATTTTTTTAGCTGCTCTGACATTTATACAGTTAGCTAAAAAACTGTTTGAAAAAGCCCATTTTTACTATACACAGCGCCTTAAGACTGTGTTGGCAAGAGTTATAGTTTCTTTACGAGGTAGGTACGTAAGACGTGATAAACCTGTTTAAGAAATTTGTCGGGACTTAGAAAGTTAAACGTCACATAAGTAATCTATCTTACATCAATATGATAAATAACGAATTGTGGCTTTATCTAACTGTTATATTAGTAGGCCTTACTATGTATGTGGATTATATATCTGCAAAAAATATTCGTTAAACGTTAATTTATGATTCAAAGTTAAATAGATTTATGTTCCGATAAAATAAAATTAAAAAAAAAAACGCAGAATGTTTAACATGAAGGCTGGACTAAAAATCTAAACATCACGTCGTTCAAGTGCATAAATGAATATCAATATCATATTAATATCTTAATTCGAACAAAGGAAAACCACATGCCAACCGCATTTCGTTCCGCAGAGCCTGTAAAAGTTTAATTAGTTTATAAAACATACTTCGGTTATAGTTCACCTGCATCGTAACTATGGCCTAAAGTTTAGTAATAAAATGTGTATGGCAGTATAGGATATTATAATGGAATTAAGTCGGTAGAAACATGAGTCATATAGGTATGATTTCGAATGCTCTTTGAACTTTAGAAAGAAACTAAGCTTTTCATATAGACATCTTCAGGTAACCAACTAAATGATAAATCATTACTAGTGATAGTAACTATTGATTAAGTAGGTAATAACTTTTCCCAAAAATTTGGCATTAAGAAAGGTAATGAATACAAAATTTTGACAACCTTAATATCTTTAGAAATGTCTGATCGCTAAGTGTAAAACTTCAACTCAAAAGACATCGAATTGAAAAAGACAAGATTGAACGACTACGAACAAACTAGCTTGGATCCATCCACGTATCATATTTCTTAAGTAATGTAAAGAGCAATTCGCACCACATCACATTTGATTTGATCAATAAATCAAAGTCAATGTCGGTAATTGACTACGAACTTCTCAAGACCCGAACGACCCAAGTTTATATCTGAAGTATCTTACAGTAGCTGTAAAAAAGAAACGTGAGCAATACAATATAGGCTGAAGATCATGTCTACAGATCGCTCTACTTACATACACATGTATAAATTTTATTTTTATGCTAAATATCTTTGCAGGTACATGCTTTGGCGATGGAATTGCGGATGCCGTAGCGATACAGTTTACAGATCCTGAAAGAACCATGAAGGTATTATTTTATTGGGGTCGTAAGTATATAAACACAGCATCTGATTTTGTACGCAGAAAGTATGATAAACAACTGCCGAAATTGACACTTTTTCAAGGGCTATCTCTTTCTGTTTAAACAAATGTTTTTTGGGTAAACAAACACCAATCACCCACAGAGTTAAGTTTGCTTAACCGACAGATCTCAGTTCAACGAACTCAGGTTAACCACGAACTGCACTGGATTAATATTGATATGACAGCTTGCTCTGCATTCAGTGTGTACTAAATTATTTAGACGACGGTTAGCACTATCCAAAGGTGACGGAGATAGCCACACAATTACTTACCAGAATTATTGATAGACTGCTAACCGTTAGGCGATGTACAAAAGCAGTTTACGACTGTTTGATTAAATTCATTTATGGCCGTCAAGAGTAAGACAGACTAGACTTCAGGACGAGAATTTCGCTTCGCAGACTGACATAAAAATCTGGAACGTTCGCACACGTTTATAAAAACACGAATGTTTTACGGCTTCTATTATAGCATGGCTAAGTGCTGGATACGCCAGAAGACGTTTGTGTCAAATTACACTTTTTATTTCCGCAGTTTTTATTAGGGTAATAACGCGAAAAAGCCCATGAATAATGTTCAGCTCTATATTATAACGAGAGCGTGAAGTTCTTTGGCCCTCTTATACCTACGTTTAAAGGAGCTTTTCTTTCTACTACGGCAGGAATTTTAATTAATTTAAATACCTCTTATGTGGCCCATAAAGATACATCGTTTGATCAGCCAATCTACTTAACATTTGCGATCAAAGTCACAGGATTGTCGGACGAATAAGAAATATTTCGAAGGACTCTATTGATGTTGAGATTAGTGAAGAAATGTAATAAATACACGCCCTCGCTTACGTAGTTTCAGAATTGATGGGATTTTTATTCATGGTGCTCCAATAGGCTTCCAAATACGGCGGATAATTATTATAAGATACGCGTAGTCAATAGCAATACGTACTCGGCCGACTTATTACTTCGTACGGGCATTAAATAACTATCAGTCATACTTAAACTAATATCACTAAAATCCAGTTTGGATTTTACGTGTTTATACAACGGCTTATCAATACTATCTCTTATCGGGTTAACTCGTGTGAGCTTACTGTGTGCAATGGCCGTATTATTAAGTGCCGTCAGTCTGTTTTAACTCCATCTTTCCGTCACAGGGACAACCCATTAGATAGAAGGAAAACATTATATAAAAACAGAAACCATATTACTCTTAATTTTAGTCTTCTAAGTAACTTGTTTAATATAGGGAACTACAATTATTTTTGTTGTTATGAGTAAAAGATCGCTAAAAAGAGCCGCATTATTAATAAATAATGAAGATCGCGATCATCCTCATGTTATAGACCTTTTAGGAAACAAAATTACTTTTTTCCATCTCAATAAATAACGAAATAATATAGAGTAATATTTAAAGGTGTTTACCGCCTTGCGGCTAATATCGACCTACATTGGGTCATTGGCCTACTTAAGGGATCAAATAAACAACTCTTCACACGTGATGCGAGAGCATTTGAGGTTCACTAATTGATCTATTTACAGTACCGCATCTTCCACAATAGGCAGTAACAAAAATGAACTTAAGAGACAACAACATAAAGGTTAAATTGCGCTTTGTTTTTTCTACTTTACAAAGTCTGGTACCTTATCATGATTCATGCTTGACCTGTTAGACAGACACTCAGTATAGGTGTACAACAATGACTAGTAAATACATCAGAAATCGAGTATCATATCCGCCCCTATACCTAGTGGAACCAAATTAAAACTATTTAAAAAAGTCACGGGGAAATTGGAAAATACGCAATGTAGCACAGAATACTACAAAAAAAGGAAAGCTGAAAGTTTAGTAACGTTGACAGTGGAAACTTTACAAAAAATCAAACTTTTCTCGGAGAGTAAACGGATTTGAAACTTTCCATTGTATATAAGAAGCTAGCTATATCCAAACTCTTGTAATGTATGGAAGAGATTGAACACAATATGTTTGGAAAATTTTGATCTTAGTGACTCGCTCATACCCACCTACTCATTTTGATATATTAACATAAATCAGAAATTAATTGAACCATAAACAGAGGAGGGTCGTACGTTCTCGTTCATACTTCGTGATGAATCTACAAAAGGAATGAGACAGCTATACATACAAGTATTATACATTTACAAAAGGTGGGTAAAATATGGGTAGAAATATTTACAAGTAATAATTTCTGGGACAAACACCTGTGACAAGCAACAAACAGACGCAATACAATATGGTAAATTAAACGCACTTCGAGGGCTGACAACTTATGAGAAAATATTAAAATTTATTCAAAGACTTTTTAAATAAACTGTTTCATTTATTCCTTAAAATAAAAGTAGATTTTAATATTATTAGGCTCCTTGTGTCCAATATTTGCTAGTTTACATAGTTATTTATTCCTCGTAGTTATCAGTACCTAAGTACCTAGACATAAGCATTCCCAAAAGGTCAAGTTATGAGTAAGTTTGGAATAAACAGAAAATATTTATCCAAATTGGATAAAAACAACAACCTACCTCTATTTTATAGATCGTAAATACTTTTGTTTTCCATCAAGTTTCCAACTTTATAAAGGTTCAATTTACATTTAATTGCCTTTAGTTAAAGAAAACATTTTATGGTACCTAAGTTCGATTATAATTCTCTTAGGGGTCAAGAGTTAATTAACACAAAACTATTTTCAGTTCTTACTTCTGCGCATTTTTCAAATATAGAAAGATTTTAAAAGTGACTAAACATGTCAAGTTTTTTTTTACGGGATGCTTCAAAGGACTTTTTTTTATTAAGTAGGAAAGAATTAAATTATAATATTATAATCCGTAGACGTAGACTTTAAATCTGAATAAAATAATTTAATAGACGGATAAAGATAGGTAGGTCTCTACATCATTTTACACATAGCTACTTTTTATTAAAGGTCTTTTTTTAATAAACGCATGTGCTCAGTTTTAAATCCAATGTTATATTTTTATATATATACTATAAATATGATTCTTTCATCTGCCCCTACAAGAATAGGTAGGTAGATAGGTAGACATAATACAGAATTGTCAAAAAATTACTTAATGGTGCTGTCATCTATCCTCATTTCATATTAATAATCTCAGAAGCTGTTCAGTGGTCTGAGACCACCTTTCGATATACACTGGCACCTCTGGCAGGTTGCCAAGCCACGGCTACTAAAATCGCTATAACCAGCCAAGTCATATATACGAGGATCACTCCAACATTATGGACAAGACACTCAACGCCAACACTTAAAGGATATCGGTATACCCCTAATATATGTTTAGGTTTAGTTGATCACACATCACACTTGACATTTATAGTCATATAACGCCTTTATTTCAAGGCAATAAGGTTGAATTCCACTTGAAGCAATGCTCTCTTGAACAAGAAGTATCGACAAAGAAACTCAATCCTCTATATCTTTATCTACTCCGTGAAAAGTTTGGCGTCGCGACTTAAGAATGTGTATAAGTAATCCTGATAACAAGACCCTGATAAGGTAAAACCTTCGAACTTTCCTCCAAAGTGGTTTTGGGTCAGCTAACTCCTTAATTATAATGCACCTACAATCCACCGCATGTTGATTGATCTATACATTTAGGAAAAAGAACCTAATGACGTTGAAATAAGGACCCAGTCTATGTGAAATTGTTTCGACTGGTTTGTAGTCTGCCGTACAAGATAGGTAAGATCTTCAAAGTTTAAAGCTTAAGTTTTTTATTTGTCTTTTGGGAAAGGAACGTAGGAAGATACCTACAGAACAGCTTAAAGTGGACCAAAAGTAAAAAAACTCCCCAAAATACTGGAGTTGATGTCCGCAGCCCTAGAGTAGCCTTTGCCAGGCAGTAGAACTGAAACGGCTAGAAAAAAAAGTACTGAATTGGTAATCTTCGATAGGACAAACCTTTGCAGGCTTTTATACGTATAGTTTATACAATCCTAATATCTATAAACCCTCCTATCCTGCAGATTCCTACACACGGACCTACTCGTAATTTTTCTAAGCGGACATCTTAAGTTTAACAACGGCTATTAAAGTGCGACGATTTCAGTTCTTAGCACCGTAATATCTTCCGAAAACACATTTATCGCATTTTCTCGGTTCAGTGCAACTCGTTATCCAGTAGGTTAGTACTAAAGCCTAAAAAAATATTTGGTATAAAATATCGTTTTCAAACCTTCGTTTTAAACGTGAACATGTGACTGTTAAGATGCAATGAGTTATGGCGTACTAGCCTGGTTGTGTTATTCTTAGTTTTATTGTAGGTATCAAACTATCAAAATTTGCAGAAAAAGTCTCCAGCACATAATAAATAAATAAAAACCTAGCTATTATTTTGTACCTAAGTAGGTACTTTCAAGGAATTTAGATTAGCATCCATTTTTGGCACAGTCACTTTAAAGTGAACACGATCAGTTGTCTTGTCCCTTCTAGTCATTTTAAATAAAGTACCTAACTGTACCAATTGCAGAAAAAAGCAGAAGTGGAAACCTACAGGCAGCTGAAAAAATTGGCACTGGACAGAGAAGGATGGAAATTGCTACACCGACAAGTGCCTAGCACTTAAATGAGGGAGGAGGACCTAACTGTAAACGATACCTCCTTAAAAAAGGTATTAGGTGACAAAGTTTAATAATTAAATAAATGCTCATCGGATTTAATTAAATGAAACTGTAGCCTTGTTTTTCGAGCGATATCAAGATTAAATGACTAGTGAGGGAAAGGTGAAAAGTTATTTATAGGTAGTTCAGAAACTAAGTATCTACCCAACAAATCTAATCATCAGGTAAGTACATAAAACTATAAATATGAATCTAATAAGTAACTTGGTTACCAGCAAATTAGCCATTTTATTATGAAACTTGGGTCCCGACAATAGAGATGATGACTAATTTATATTTCTTAGTCCATCTTTTAGATACAAAAAAAATATTAGACACGTATTTTTTTTTGTCCCGTAGACAAAGAATGACGAAGATACAGCGTTTTCAACTCTTGCGTGACGTCACGTTTTAGCATAAATTGTACTCAGCCGTGACGACACAAACCCCCACTACTGAACTTTAAAGCGGTTTATCTTCCTATTTTTTATTGATTTAATAAAAGAAAAAATACGTGTCTGTTATATTTTGATTATCTAAATGACGGACTAAATAAATTTTGACTTTTCATACCTAGTCAAATACCCTATTAAGCTAAGTCTTTGGTTTATTATTATTTGATCCTATTCCTTTGTATTCCGGCTATTAAAGTACCTAAAAATACTTTCACAGTATTACCTAATATCTACGATTCAATACGAATGTTTATCCATAACCTGATTTACGGTTTACAAACAGTCGTCAAAATTATACGACTCTTCCTTACTGTCAAAA
Source organism: Autographa gamma (assembly GCA_905146925.1). Taxonomy (NCBI): domain Eukaryota; kingdom Metazoa; phylum Arthropoda; class Insecta; order Lepidoptera; family Noctuidae; genus Autographa; species Autographa gamma. Next base: position 6,011,314 of record LR989850.1, read on the forward strand.
TAAATAGGATCATATAATACACTTCTCATCAAAAAAATCGAAACACTTTCGTTTTTATTGTTTTTGTCCTAATTTTTTACAAAAGAGAATTAATTCCATGAAAAAAAAACATTATTGTGTAGCTGGCAGTTTGGTCATTACAGTAAGAAGAAAAAAAACAAAATTCGAAATTAGAATTTCATTTGTTTATCCTATAAATGAAATTAATCACTGTTTTGAGACAAATGTGTATTTAGGGTTGGAGTACGTTTCTCGTTTAAAAACTAAAAATTAGCGCTTGTCTTTAAACTTTTTGTTTCTTATTTCATTTACTGTGACTTTGGGACGTCTGAAAAAACTTTTTTTTCTAAAACATATGGATACTTCGCCCGCAGAAGCCGCCCAAGTGGTGGCATTGCTGGATTCTGGACTTAGTCAGCGTGTTGTGGCTGCTAGATTGCATCTAAGCTTATCATCTGTTCATAGAGTCTACAAACGCTATCGGGAGACTGGTTCGTTCACGCGCCGTTCAGGATCTGGCAGGAATCGGGTCACTTCTGAGCGAAATGATCGATTTATTGTAATAACTTATTTACGAAATCATCGCTTTAACGCTTTTCAACTGCAGCAGCAGCTTCGCGTTGTACGAAGAGTAACTGTAAGTGACTCTACAATAAGAAGAAGGTTGAAGGAACGCGGATTGGCATCGCATAAGCCAGCGAATGGGCCGAAATTAACTGCAGACCATCGAAGAGCGCGCCTTAACTTTGCACGCGAGCACCTAACTTAGTCATACCTTCAGTGGAGCAAAGTACTGTTTTCTGATGAGTGTAAAATTATGCTGTATGGTAACGACGGAAGGAACAAGGTCTACAGAAGAGATGGAGAACGCTTTGCACAATGCTGCATTGAAGAAAAGATCAGCTATGGTGGCGGTTCGTGGACGGTTTGGGGAGGAATCAGCGCCGACGGTAAGACAGAACTTGCCTTTGTGTCTGGGCCACCGCTGCCTGCACTAAACTCTCATCGGTACATCGAACAGTGTCTTGAACCTCATGTGATGCCCTATGCACATTTTATTGGCAACGACTTCATATTCATGCACGACAATGCTAGAGCTCACACCGCGGGCGTCGTACGAGATTATCTTACCGAAGTCGGTATCTCCATTATGGTATTGCCAGCAAGAAGCCCGGACATGAATCCCGTTGAAAATCTATGGGATGAATTAAAGAGACGAATTCGAGCAAGAGATCCAGCCCCAGAAACACTTAGCCAGCTGCAAAATGCAATCCAAGAGGAATGGGATAATATACCACAACATGTGATCGTGACTCTCATCCGATCGATGAAGAACCGTATGGAAGCAGTAATAAGAGCTCGCGGAGGGAATACAAGTTATTAAATAAACGTTTCTTACATTTATTTTTCATTTACGCGTGTTGTTTTACCCATTTCCTTCATATTCCATACAGGGTAAAAATTTGTCATTATACAAAATACGAAATGTATGAAGACTTAATTTGAATTTAGAACATTAACATTAGGATTTAAAAACCTCATACTACTCACTATTAAATGACATTTTACATCTATTCCTAAATATACACATTTTTCTGATAATCCTTATCAAATCATAAACTGCGAGGTGTTTCGATTTTTTTGATGAGAAGTGTATTAAGGTATCATATAAATAATTTAATTATTAGCTTGTACCTATAATGAAGGCTCTTCGTTTTTATTACTCATAAATATTTATTTAAAAATCTGGGTATTATTTACATGAAGTTTCGGACGGAACCGGGGTCGAAATAAAAAGTATTATGTATTTATTACAAAATCTAATTTAATCAAATCGGCTTCCAAAGTTTTTGCAAACATAAACAAATGTAAAATAGCACAAAAAATAAATAAGAAACAAGAGCTGTATAATGCCTTAACGCATCCGTTTAATGCCACCATAATATTATGATGGAGTAAAAGAGATGGTGCTATGTTCTATATAGCTGCATCCCTGTCATTCACGACTACAAGCAACACAAAAACGTCGATACAATTTATACATTTACAATGCATTTGCAAATAATTAATACTAAGTATTTTACAAGAAGGTATTATAGGATAAGTAAACATCAAAGTTTAATACACTACGATTAAAATCATTCTTTTGTCTCTCATTACAAACGTTAACAATTCGATAGGTTTTACGAAGTACATTATTAACGAGTAGAAACAGTCTGGTAAAATGTATAACGCTTATTAAGAATAAAAGTAGGTATACTTTCACTACTTATTTCGTAATTTGTATAAATAATAGATAATATGAGCCTTAACTGTCCCACTGCGGGGCCAAGGCCTCTTCTCATATATTATAGAAACCAAAACATAAAAAATAAAACTACCGACTTCAAAAGAAGAAGGTTCTCCATTCAATGGGCTGTTTTTTTTTTGTATTTTTGCTACGCGACGAACACAAAAAAACTTATTTCCATCTATAAGGAATGCCTACCTCAGTTACCTTGTTCTACACATTTAAGTAGCTTTGTACCTTTTGCATGTATATATTGTGTACAAAAATTAATAAATAAATAGGTATAAATATTATTGAAGTCGGTTTAATTTTGACATTTACGTGTACTGATTATTTTATACTATTCGTAAATAAATTGAGCCCAAATTGACAATAGGAAATTTTGAAACACAGAAAATTCGGAATTAAAAATCTTTATAAGAGTTATACAACACTACATCTTAAAATGAATCTTGCGTCAAAATACTGATTGATGGAATGTAATGTTAATAATTACTTACAGAAAATACACATGTACATTAAATATATGATTGTATAATCTAATTCTGCTTAATCCCATTTTGTGTCACTTTTAGCGTTATTTAAGTTGAAATCATGCATCTTATGACACATTTTTAGACAACTGATTGCAGCTGGATTTCGAAAATGCTTCAGAAAGCACATATTATCCTGTATTTATTTCAGGCGTATTTTTATTGTGGGCCGATTCTTCCAACGCCAGATAATGTTGCCTCAGAAATATTTAAGAATTTTTGTAATTTTTCAATACAAAATATGTCAGACATAAATCTCTAAAATAAAAGTTATCGGGTGTTGGAAAAACCGGCCCTGTGTACAGTGTGATGTAATTACTTAATAGTTATTTCTAAAATAACTTGAACCGGATGAATAGTTAGGATACGTGAGTCCTATATTTAGATTTTGAGAATAATTGCTTGAGTTGGATGGTCCGGTTGTATCGGAATATGTGTAATCTTCATTCGTATTCTCAGTAATATAAATAATATTGGATGTTGGAACATAGTCAGGTAACATGCATTCTGCGTTCGTCTTGCCTTCATTGCGTTTGTAGGATGCTGGATAAAATTCAGGAAACACCCATTCTTCCTCTGTATTGTCATTCGTATTATCAATATTAGATGTTTGACTAACTTCTGTATTTTTGATATTAGATGTCTGGTTTAATTCAGTATTATTAATATTAGACTGGACATTAGTCTGGTTTCTGGTATCTGCCTTACTGAAATCCATTTTACTTTGCTGATATGTCGGTATGAATTCAGGTATCATCCAGTCTGGTATCATCCCTTTCGCCGGTGTCGTATCCATCTCTTTAGATTTATGGTATTTCTGCAAGATAAACAAGTGTAAAAAAAGTCTTGTTCGAAAATGTTTTTTTTTTAATAAAATGTACAATTGATTGATGCTGACAGTGGAATACCAGTACCACGCCAACTGTCACATCCACACTGAACGATGGATTTCAAAAGCTTTTTGTCATTATATAACAAAGATGAACTATTCTGTACTGGCACTGCAATGGTTGGCGTGATTCTTTTATAAGTGCGGAAGACGTATTAACATAAAAAAAACATAAATGAAATTATTGTATAAAATAAAAATAAACTTATCTATATTTTACTCAGGCATGCTCGCTTCCACCTGAATGCATCAAATCCGGACAGTATTCACAATATTAACCAACAAAAAACGGCCTAAGCTACCAAAATGCTAGCAAAAAAAACAGTAGCATAGCTATTAAACACCAGGAGAAAATAAATTTCGAAAAAATCAAAAAAGCATTCAGAAAAAGACAACTTAAAACACAAAACAAAAAAATATTTATTTTAAAAATAATAATAAACTTATACACAGAAAAAAACACTACGTGCTCACTTCACTTTCACTGTTTTGACTAACTACGGTACTAACATCTTTCTGTTCAGCCACCGCTGTTGTGTCCATTGCGTCTTCATTCTCTGACTTAGATTTCACTTTCTTTTTGGCTAGGTTTTCTTCAAACCTATTTATAAATTCTGCTTGCCCCTCATAACCCAAAGGAACCTCGAACATGTATGCTGGATGTATTTTGACATCTAAAACAAAAATGTCATTTTTAAATTTTTTCTTCGCCATACTTTCTTATATTTTTGTTCGCTATAGCTATAAAGATACAATATTAAAGTAGGAAAATTTAAGGAACATTATATTAACACTGTAAGCATGTAATAATATTTAAGCAGTTTTATTTACAATGCACGCAATGATTTATTTTCGAAACATGGTAAACAGAATAATAAGTTAGTATGGGCACGAGCATTTCGTCATTGAATCATCAATTGAACTCTGATGACCTTTCGATTAGCAGTTCCGTTTGTGATTCAAACCGCATATGGTGCACAGATGTGGCAACACAAAGCTCCGTACCCACAAAAAATGGCATTCGTAATGCAAGTACCTAATATATCATACATATTCCATAAAATACATTAATCTTAGATCGGGTTAGGTTCGCAAGCGATCGAGCACAGCTTGATGGTTAATATTGTTTTAAAAATTAATCACAAATAAGTCAGAAATTATTATGAGTAATGTCTACCAATGCGTATCAAGGACCAAGTTTGGTTACTGACGTACCTAGATATGTCAGACGTTATTAGCAAATAAAAACTATTGATTAACTTTACAAACAAAATCTTGTTACATTAAACTGTACTCTAAGTAAGGCAGTTAGAGTAGTTAGTTAAGTAAGAGGTAACGTCATATAGTTTATAGTTTTGATATAAGGGCGTTATTAATCAGTTTCATGTTCGAATATTTCATTTTATAATCTGCATTTTAGGCATCATGTAAAAAAAAATTGAGAACATGATCTAGTCTATCTAGTTTAGTCTAATCATTAAACATACAAATACATATTTAATCGCCAACGCTTAGGTGTAAAAGGTTACACATACAAATCATAAGTTAGTAAATAGTCTTACTTGTACAACTAGTAATTAAATAATATTTACCGTCAATCACTTCAGGAACCATAAAAGGATACAGCCAGCCCACCAGGGGTGTTTGTCCAGCAACATATTGTGCCTTCTTGTGGTAGAACAATAAACCATCCAACCCAGGGCTATGATTTTTGAACTGAGGAAATTTTGACATAAATCTGTAAATTATCAAAATTGATGTAGATAGTTAAACACCAGAGACATGTTAACATATCTAATTAAAATATGTATGAGCTTTTTAATTTAATCCTTGTAAAATTAAATGTAATATTGTATGCTTAAAATACTAAAAACATAACAACAAATAGGGTTTAAATGTTGACCATCCTCAGAGAGTGGATATAAAAAAAAGGAATATTATACTACAATCAAAAAATAATACTTACTCATCAAAAGTATCTTTAGCGCACGAAACTTTAGGCAGCAACTTAAATATCAATTTATTTGTTTTAGTCATTATTCTTAATTCGGGAATTTCTTCTAGCTGTGATTGTAGCCAAAAGTACCTAAACTCCGACTGCAAAAGAAAAAAAAAGGATTATGAATAAAATCAATGTGTTACACTCTTCACTCTTCACTATTTTTTTTTTGTATATATATTATAAGCATACTAAAAAAGTGGGCTAAAAAGATTTTATTCTATTGAATTAAAATTAATAGAATCAAATACTAATATATCCTAGCAGTGGAAAAGTTACCGGTTGGTATTATAGGTAAGTTATACCATCTGTAACTACAATAATTAGATTGGGTTGAAATTATATTTTCCTATTTTTTTTATTTACTTTGCAATATTTCTTCTTCTTATCTTATAATCAAAGGCCATCCTAATTCTGCTAAGAAACAATGCCAATTCTGCATTGTGACATGAACTAGTTTTTCAAAGTAATGTAAACGTATATTACCTCTCCATCAGTCATAGGCTGACTATTCCATGCTAACAAGTCCAATACAAACATAGTCTTCTTGGACTCAACATAGAAGCAGTCTAAGATGCAACATCGGCTGCTATTCCGGCCTCGACAGCCCCCTGGTAAAGCTGTACTACATTGAAATCTAAAGGTCCCAAATTTTGAGTAACATTTAGTTGAGCCCTGAAATTAAATTTAAACAGTAGTTATAGTTTTATTGCTATGTTGTTCTGCAAAAATTTGTTTAATTGTGTGATGAGTTCTTAAAAAATAATTACAATTAATGAAATACGTCATTATTGATGATTACACACAGAAAATAGAAGAATAATAGTATACACAATCTGTAAGACCAAAAAAATGCATTTCTTACATTGCTAGCAACTACTAAAGTCCGAATGCCTTTAGGGCAAGGTGTAACTGTCCAGTTTTCACGGAAGTCCGCAGGTTTCTCTATCATCCATTCTGAATGCATTAGAACATTTTTGTATGATGAGGATGTTCTCGTGAAACCTGCTACATAAATGTTTGGTCGGTATATGTTCTGAAATACAAATAATTATAGGATAAATATTAGTAAATTATACATATATTATATTACTAAATAGGTAACAATTCAGATTCTATTTATTCTGTTCATATTATATTCACAGCCATATCACGAGACAGGTGCTTAACTATCTTTTTTAAACATTTACACAATTACAGCACATTTTAACATCCAACTCTAGCTTTATTGTATTGGTATTGATATAAGTATAGAAGTACTCACCTTGTGGTTCCAATCTTGTTCGTCATCATTATCCTCATTTATTATATCCAAAATACCTCGAAATGTGTCTACTTTATTGTTACGGTTGCTGTAAAGGTAAAGATATATTTAATTACACTTAGTTTAATATTTACCTTTAAAATGTGGAAATTAATCTACAAACTACAGTTTGGATATTTTCTAATACTTACTGTTTTTGTACATTAAGAATTTCCTTTCGCCTTTGTTCTTGGTTATTTAATTTGCCCCAATTTTTATAATAGCCTTCAAAACCCTTTCTATTGCAGAAGCTTTCAGGGCTTTCAGTATCAGGACCGATGATACTGCAAACAAGCTTTTCTAATACTTCGTCCATATCCATCGTGCTGAGATATGTATAACACAAAAATTAAAAGATATAATAATATTTTTTTAGAAAATAAATTACTGCTGGTATTATAAACGTATATAATCTCAGCTAAATACAATCATAACAGTAAACACTTCTTCAAAAACGAACCATAAAGTATTTTTGTTTTGACTTTGACACATGAAATCTACCAACTACCACAGATTCATATAAATACAGATTATACATCTATAAAAGAAAGTTCACAGCATGCGATCGATACTTATTTAATAGGTATGTACGCAATCACTTAATAGTAAAGCAGTACAGAAATCGTTTCAACCTGCGATTTTATATTACCGACATTTTATATTTTATGTAGACCAACTTACATAACGTAAATTCGATTGATTTAATTTAAAATTAAAATCTATCTTTATTTCTCAAATGACGAAGATTAAGCACAACATTATATTAATATTTAAAGTGACAAAAAATAGGAGCAATTTTGTACTGGCAAACATGAAAGTGATAAGAAGTTAAGCAGATATTAGAAACGATATCTCATTCGACCTAATTAGGCCAAGTTAGGCTATTTATAGTGCGCAGTTGAATGGCGGGAGCTTTAAAATGCTACTTCTTATGATTTATGATAGAGTATTCATTTCTAGTCGTTCATCTATCATTAATAGAAGACTATTATGTAAAACTAGATTATTGAAAAGGCACTGGTAGCTATTTCTGTCCACTTATGAACTGTTTTTCTATTTAAGTACGACTTTAACATTTATTGGAACAATTTGTAAGATACCAAAAACATCTATTTTTAACATAGGCCAATGACTATGTAAACCTTACTAGGCCTAGAGCAAAGCTCTAAGACAAGCTACGACAGTTAGTTTTAAGAAAATAAAAAAGAAATCTACAAAAGCTTGCTACTTACCTGTCGTAAGAAAGGGGAAATTTATAGAATGTTAGATTATGTTGGTCTAGCTGTTCCCCGCGGCTTGCCGGCTTCGCCGAGGTGTGTGTCATTTATCGTGATAAAAAGAAGAATATGTCCTTCCTTTGCATCTAATAGATGCTTTTCCCCTAAGATTCATTAAAATCGGATCCGCGGTTTAGGTGTAAAGGCGTAACAGACAGATGGAGGAAGTAATATTAAACAGTACCTATATAGGTAGGTAGCTTAGAAATATGGATACTGACAAGTTTAAAACTTTTGAAAGAATTTAAGTGATTAATAAATAATTCCAACTGTAGATAATCTAAATCGTAAACAGTTTAGAAAAAAGTGCAGTGGGTACCTATCTTCTGATGAAAAACTTACGGTGGTCTGTGGGACCTTCCAGTAGCACTAAATCAGAGCCTAATATTAATCAATCTTATCAAGATAGCATCTTAAGATTTCCTGATTAGATTTCTTAAAAACGAAATAGTGTACCTATCTAATGTAGCTAGTGATTTTTTTACCGATTTTACGGAATTTCCTCGAGTTCATCTCGCTCTTGGCCAATATTGTCGTTTTCTAGATAAAGGTAAATAATATCTGAACTGAAATGCCCTTCATTTCAGTTTTCAATAGCGGTCAAAACGATGGATTTGGATAAAAGGTTTACTTGTAAATATTTTATTAAAAACATAAAAATCAATAAATTTACGTCAGTAATACATTAGTATATAAAAGGACCTACTTATTTATGTCGACGCGAAGACTTTATAAATTTATAAAACTAACATAGATGGGGTAATGCAAAGGAAATTTAGCGATTAAAACTCTCGAGTCTCAACAACTTAATTGTGAAAATAATCATATTCCTACATAGCACTAATTAAATGTTAATATTTTTAAAACTTTTCTTTGCTACCATCATGGAAGAAAACTGTTTTTCGTAAAGTGTCTAAGTATAGTTAAAAATACATTTTTTTAACCATACGGTACATGCAAACAAAATCAACTTTGAATTACATGTATTTTTGTAATCTTCAAAATCAAACTCATCCAATACTGTGTCATTCTGAAAAATACAGATGGAAGTGAAGAAACATGATATTGCCCATCTGCTTCATCCTTCTTTCTAATTATATTCTATAATTATTTTTTCTATCATAACTAATCACTGTATTCTACTATGATCCATACAGTTAGAGCTTATAAAAATCAAAGGAATGTATCATGTTCTTTTAAACCACACTATATTCACTGTTTATTGCAGCCAAAACTTGCATCATAAACGGTTAAAAAAATTACTTGTTACCTATTTGGTACATACCTTTTTAATATTTTTCTGAAATACGTGATTGTTCATAATGTATGCAATGTTCCATATTCAAATTTACCGCCTATAAAAATCTGGTATACCTTGAGTATCCTTTTAAATCAATTTCGTTACTTTTAATAGCTTCTTAAACCCATATTACTTCTATTATACAAAATAATGATTTTTGTGATACAATTTAATCTATTTCTTAGTCCTTACTTAAAAGAAACCGTTCGTTTCAGTACTCATTATACTTACTTTTAAGTTTACAGTGTTGCTAATAAGACTCAATTACCCTTAGAATCTGGTAGGATAAGACCGATTAAAAAAAAACATAAAAATCCCGTATTAAGAATACTTTAATCTTAAAAATCTTTTGTGGTTGAACAATTTTAAACAAAATTCTAGTTTCCGTTTCTACAATGAGAAAATTAAAAATCAATATGTATTTAAAGGTAACTTGTGATCGTTGGAGTATTTGTTAATTATTTTGTAATAGTGAACGGATATTATGTATTAATCAATGCAATAATAATCATGAATTTAATCCAAATAATGAATAATAATACACAATGGAAATAATGAAGCATTTTTAAATCACTATTTAATAGCTTGCTTATGCTAAACTATTGAATAGAGTGAATACTTTAAACAGAGTGATCAGTAAAAATGTCAAATTGTGAATTAATAAAACCTTAAAATATTAATAAATGAAACAAAATAGTGTAAAAGTCAACACTACATGATGATGTAATTAAGGAAGGACCAACAATCCCTAATTTCTATATTAAAAATGACTTTGGTCACTAAATCTCGAAATAAATGTTTAATAGTTCAATCCGGTGCACGGTGTAGTAATTTATTGTAACGTTAATAATAATTTTATTGTTGTCATCATATTTACAGAACCATTCTAAAGGAGAATTAAATATGTTTATGGCAACATTTAACTAGTCTACGGACATAGCCGATGAATTCCGAACGTATGATTAGGTCACGTGGTACTTTTGGAGTCTTCGTGGCGTAGCTTGTTCAGCTGCTCGTCGAAGCGGCTGTCGGACGGTCGCCTCTCAGCGAGTCTGCGTACGATGTAGCGGCCATTTTTGTTCTTAGTTCATAATAGCGTGCGCATATTTTAATGTATTTCGAAGGACATTTAGGCAATTTTCACGATGACTATTATAGTTTTCCTAATAGATACTTCAGCCTCTATGAACCAAAGAGCTTATTTGGGCGGACGCCCAACGTTGCTCGATGTAGCCAAGGGCGCTGTGGAAACGTTCGTAAAGGTACGTGCAGTGTCATCGACTCGTCAACCGCCTCGTTTTTGTGATCGATTTGTTTATCGCGTGTTAGTGTGTTGGACTAAATAATTTTATTTCGTAGGTTCGTCAACGTTCCCCCGAAAGCAGAGGCGACAGGTATATGCTCCTAACTTTCGAAGAACCACCCGCGAACATCAAGGTTAGTATATCAGAGTGAACACGTTAACGAAGAATTTATCGTGTTGTGTGCATACATTAGCGTGTTTACGCCGGTTCTTCAGTGTCTACATATCAAGCACTGTAATCTGCAATCCAGAACATTTACATATTTTGAAAGTGCGAAATTTACTGAAATAGACAGCACGACGTAAACAGGACGAACCGCCGCCGTTGCTGCCTCCGCGATAGCGCTCGCTACTGCGCTCTCGTCGCACACTCTCATTGGTCGAGCTCGCACACTACGAAATGGCGATTCGGGGGGAATTTCAAATTGATTCTCATAACAGAATTTATTCTTATAAGTCTATGCAAACATATATTATTGTTTTGGACATAATAGTTTGAATGTTATTGTGCACTGTTGAATATACTGACCCATATTATTTTGACCTAACTTGTGGTTATACTGTTATCTCTTTATACATTATTTCCTGAAGTTCTCTACTTGTTTAGTATGTGATGACATGACATTAACATGGATTAATAATTTCAGGCTGGCTGGAAGGAGAACTTAGCAACATTTATAAATGAATTGAAGAATTTACAATGTCTGGGTTTGACAACAATGGGTGCTGCTTTGAAGCATGCTTTTGATGTTTTAAACATAAACCGCATGCAAACTGGTATTGACACATATGGACAAGGGAGATGCCCATTCTACCTTGAACCTTCTGTTATAGTTGTGATTACGGATGGAGGAAAACTTTCAAGCAATGCTGGCATTCAGGAAGAGGTGAGTGTAATTGTTATAACTTTACCAATTTACTTCATAGTCATAAACATTGAGAGTGACATAAGGTGTTACTCTCAATCAATTAAAATTATCATGTTCTTATGCACGGTTTACACTATTTGTTTTTACAAACTTTTAATTTCATTAACTTTGTTTTTATTTTATCTTCATGCTTTTGTTATCACTTATAACACAAATCCTTATTGAAATAATTTTATCTTAAAAACAAGATTGTTGTTTGTTTATTATTGATTGATTTATTTTATCCTTTGTATCTGATGAATAATCACTATTTTATTTTAAGAATAAGAACATAATATGATCAAGTGTTCTGAAAAAGCAATTGAGATTAAGTTACCAGAGGGCTTTAAACCAATGACAATAAGATTTAATTTTCAAATATGGACACACAATGGGATATATTCAAAAATGTACCCCTAATTTACTGCAAACATCTTTGAGAATAATAAAAAAAAACTAATATTATGGAAATGTTTAATATAATTAAACAAATATGAAATGTGTTAATTTTTGTGGTGGATGAATGGGAAGTGGCAAGATGTAATCAAGTTATCTTTAACTTTGAAGTGTATAGTAGGTACCTAGAATATCAAAACTAATGTGCTTTTCATATCTTATCTACACTGGGTTTATGTGGTATTGAATCAGTTTTAAAAGTCATATTGGTAGGTAAATATAATTCTTTAAGCAGATAACTAAGCATTTGCTAAAGTTCTCTCTGTTTTAAACACCATTAAGCAGAAGTTTTTTACCTGTTAACAGAGTTTCAAATATTCATTGTAATTAATTAAAAATCAATGTTATGTGCATGCCTATTAGGTATTTATTTAAATTAATTTCATTCAGAGATAAGATCATCATTGTAGTTAAAACTCCGTATTGACTTGGTTGTTAGGTCAAAACAATGCAACATTTTTACTATAACCTACTTATTTAGGTACATCATAAAATGTCAAATGAATGAGTGTAGACGTTGAAGCTAAGGTCTGGCGCACACACTATACTTTTAGCATGTCTACTCACTGGCAAGCGATGTTTAGATAGTCGAGCGTTTTCGAACGCGTTTCCACAGAAACGTCACTTAATTTTCTGCATCGGCGGCTCGAATACTGCATTGCCTTTCGGTACAAAAATTCAGTGATAATCATTGATAAGATGATTTACATTAACACTTCTAATTTCACCTATTCCGTATAACGGCACGGTAATACTTCACGAAGTACCTACAAGCGGGAAACTAAATGAGTTCACCTCATACTTACAAACTTACAAAAGAATATTAATTGATATTACAATGCAGATGTTATTTAAAAAAATGCCAGTTCAGATTTATGAAAAGCAATAGTTGCCAAAACGCGACCGTAATGTAGTCGAGAAAACACTGACGATGCAAAAATAATCGCGTGTGCGAGGCACGGTATTCGCCGGACACTTTATAAAGGTATCGTGCCTGCACCGGGGTAGCATAAAACGAGCTAAAACGTAGCTACAGCTACGAGAACATTGATCTTTTGTGCTATTTGCTGCTGTGAAAACTGACTCTATTAAATTTTAAATTTCGGTTTTCGGAATAGGTTTGACAAATTCCTAGGTTCCGTTTTTAAAATGTTCTCACGATTAATATTGCAGAAATGATTAAAGTAGGACATATTATAAGCATTCTAAAAAATGAATCGCACAAATGCTAAATTATGTTTTGGTATAACAACTATGTAGTGAAATTACCACTTCGAACCTTTATCTATTTGTTTATTTTATGTAGGTACACACTTTATTTACCATTTTTAATACCTATCCAAAGTAAGTTACGAGTAAAAATAATTGCTGAGCCACTTCCCCTGAATCTACTTAATTATGTAGTCAGAGACCGTAGGACGAAGAGCATAATAATTATTTATTAATCTTAATGAACGAAATGTTACCTCAGATTTTTATATGCGGGGTCAACGAAAGAAAAACAATGCAAAAGTTACTGTTTTTATTTTGTTGCTGATTTTCTTATTGATATATTCTTTAGTAACTCAAATGAAAAATAAACACGAAGTAATAACTTCTGCTGTTGCTGCTTTGACACTCACATGTTTCTTTTTTAATATTCTAATTAGATTTTTGTCGCATCCTCTTATTACAACCCTCGTATCCGCTGTAAGTCGGGATGGAGGTCACGCCTGCTTTATTTAAATGTACCCGATATTTTAATTTGAATCCTGTCGTTAGAATTTATATTATTATCTCTAACATACTTAACATCTACAATACTGATCATTTTTATTAAAAACTTATGACGTTTATAATAAGTGTTCAAAAACCGATTAAATATCCACAATTATCTGAATTAAAAACAGTCTATAGTATATGACGTCATCCCGACTATATTTTTTTGTTTTGGATGGAACACCAAGATATCAAAATTTTATTTTCTATACAGGCAAAAAGTTGATCGTGCGATAGTGTTCAAAATCGCTGTTTTTTATACCATCCATTGTGAACCGGAATTCATTAATCGATATTGTTACAGTTCAATCTGCCTATGAACTGCCCTATACCGGGTTCGGAACTAACTCGGGAGCCGTTCAGATGGGACCAAAGACTATTTTCGTTGGTGCTGAGGCTGGCTGGCACTCCGGCCGTCGAGAGGGACACTGGGCTCGTACCATCAGATTCTTCGCCAATCGACGCCATGTGCGAAGTTACTGGGGGTAAGCAAACCTAATATTAATTGAAACTTACTTGTATATATTTATATTTGTTACTCTTTCATGTTAAGATCTTATAAACTTGGCGGAAACAGGTCAGTTTCTATCCCGAGTTCAAGGGAAGGGGAATTACGCGGGAAACCCCTAGGGGTAGATTGTCTATACCTATATCAATTACATATAATTCCAATAACTTATCGTCGCATAGTTTTCTTAATTAACGATGGAAATTTGATATTAGTACAATACAAATGATGACAAATTCTAATGGGAAAATCCAGATGGGTAGTTTATTGTTAATAGCTGTAGCCTGTAAGTCTATACGCTTCTTGCATTTAATTGCTATTTTAAGTTTACTCAAAATCTCGCGGTTTTGGTGCTAATATTTTGTTACCATGCTAAATAAATAAAATACTCTAAATAATATTTTAAGTGTTTCAAGTACATTGTTTTGTATAAATTTCAATTCCCTCCGATATTCGGCACTCTGTTAAAGCTCTCGTCTTGTATCCTTATTTATTTTGTTAAGTGCCGAAGGGAAGTTACTTCAAACTATTTATAAATAGACTTATTTACTAATAACTGGCGGCAACAGCTTAACTTTGCTAGCCCTCTTTACGGCATCAAAGGAGGCTTGTGAATGGAATTATTGCAATCTAGGAAGATGCCGTGCGACGTAAAACATGTTATTAAAGAGTTCTCTAAAATCTTTAGCCGTCTTTGTAGCACTCATTTTAGTACGCAATAATTCCTTTGGCATTTTACGAAATAATAATAAACAAGCTGTTTTGAACGGATGTAAAATTTCGTATTAACGTAGGATAGTGTAAGCCCTTTAGAAAACCAGTCTGACTAGTTTTTGTGCTGTTCATTTAGTGTCAAGGTAGATATAACACTACTACATAAGATATATTTAATTCTTTAATGCTAACATCGCATTTAATTAAAGTTTTATAAAAGTACCTTATTATGACAAGTGCAGCTTATGATAATTCATGGTATGTCTTATAAATTATCTTAACCAATATCGTAATATACCTTTGGTCAGGATTTTGTTTTATATTAGGTACAGGGTAAATTCATAAATTTCCTTATATGAATTTGTTTTATTGTGTATCAGTAACAACTGCTACTTATATGGATTGTTCATAACATTATCCTCATCATTTCCGATTACTCAATTCCCCATAAAACAAATTTGAAAACCTTAGTTTTTTATTTCAATTCTATCGTAGGTAATATTTGCCAAACAAATGGTTGATTTTTAAGGAAATGTTTAACTTAAGGCAGTTTACTGAAAACTAGCTTTTGCCCGCGGTACTGCACGTGTATCTGTTATTTGTTAAAGCGGCAAAAACTACCTATGCTATTTCTGTGGGATCCAAGCTTTACACATACCAAGTTACATCAAAATTGGCTCTACAGACAGACAGATTTACAGTAACAAATAGTTATAATATCTTTGGCACCGTGTCAGTGTTTAAAGTATAGAAAAATCTTTTATCATCCTTATCTAATGATTTAGAAAACCTATTTACTGAACAATCTTTCAAATGTGTTATCAGATTACTTCCATAAATTTGTCTGATTAAATCAAAGCAGTTTATTTTAAGATTATCTTATAGCATACGGAAATTATGAAATTTAACTACGACAAAGAATCATTCTGTCAACAAATGCTTTTTTTAAAACATTAATTGATTTAGTTTGTAGTTTTCTTCACGATTACGTAGATATTCCCCGCACAGATACCGCTTCGAAGCAGAACGGTAGGTAAATAGCCGTAGTAATACTATTTCGAAAACATTCTGTCATTAATAAGTTATCTATATCATTTGCTCATGGATTTCCCTATTAGAAGCAATATTTTCATTTTTCCACAACTTATGTCGAATTCCCATTTGCGGCGGAGAAAGCTATATATTATATACTAATTATTACCATTATACATATATCGACTAGTTACTACTGCCCCACGGTTTCACCCGCTTGAATACCTTGCTGGGACCAAGTGTCCCACCTAAGGAAGACCAAGTTCCCGGTGTCTTTATGTTATTGGAGGCGGAGATGAATCATGTAAATCAAAGAATCAAGAAATTCGGTCTACTTGTTTTTGATTTAGTATATGGCGTATTTTTTTTTCATGTATTTTATATAGGTTTGGTTTCATTCCCATTTTGTTATCTTTTTAACCATTCGTCGAATTATGTTGGTATGCAGTGGAAGGGAGAAATCTTTTAACACTTGAGACAAAAAGTGTCCTATGTCCTACTCCTGGTTACAAGCTACATCTCCACCAATTTTCAGCCATATCGGTTCAGCCTTTCTTAAGTTATAAAGAGTGTAACTAACATGACCTTCTTTTATACATAAAGATACTACCAACTATATTGTACCTTTAAATTACCATCACCAATTGATCTTCCAGGCCGCTCCTACTGCATCACCTCCCATCGCATGCTGATGCAATGCATCGACAGCTTAGTACAGAAGGTGCAGAGCGGCGTGGTGATCAACTTCGAGAAGATCGGCCCTGACCCGCCACCTATCGACGGGGCCAACAACAGGGAGGGCGAGGCGGACGACGCTAACCACGAACCGGACAAAGAAGTCGAGGGTGATGGGGAGAGGAATGGAGTGAGTTATTTTTGTTTATTTCTGTATTTTTAACCGACTTCGAAAAAGGATGAGGTTCTCAATTTGACGATATATATTTGTAATTGTTGTTTTAACGTCTTGTTGGTTGAATTTAGGATTCGTTCTTTTTTGTTGTTACTTTTAGCCGTTCTATGCTTCCATCTCTCTCAATTTAGAGCTGTGCTAAATCTGTCTATCCAGAGTCAAGCTCTTCTCTTTATCAAAATTTGTATATGGCGCGATGTCGTTTATCAGAAATGTGTTTTCCTTTTATTTCACTTGAATTCTCTTGAAGAAACAAAAGGACCTACAAAGAAAAATATCATACAAAAAAGATATTCCTCAAAATACATATAAACATCACCACCCTTAGCTCTTCCGAGGTATGTTAGGTGCACCAAATTGCTAGCTGATATAAGTATCATCAGTACTCTCATGATGATAGGCTATAACATACCCTTTTCACAATTTTAGCCTGTTTTTTTAAACTAGTTCATGTGGAATTATCATTATACTACGAAGTGACAAAAACACCCACCCAGATTGCCTTGTTCAATTCTTTAGTTAGATGCCATAAACCTTAACAACTTACGGTGTTTAAAATGGAGCATTTCTCCTCACTTGCGATAGTATGTTGTGTGATAAGTAAGTGCTTTGTGACGTAATCTGAAGGTGTAAAGCCCAATGCTTCGCTCTAATCTTTTATGACGATATCGTGGTTTCGAAACCGTTAGATATATCGTAGCATGTACCTACTAACTTTCTTTCAACTTTGTTTGATAAGTATTCACTGTAATGCGTACATACTGTATTGGTACTGAGCAGTTACTGGTGAAAGAATTGCACTCTATTTTTCTGACTAGAAAAACTGCAATTTATTAATACATACCCTTCTTTGTTTGGCTTTTTTTATATCCCTGACCTTTAATTGTCACCTGTCGCTTGCCCTTTTTTGGAAGGACTTCGAACTCTATTGATAATTTAAAACGTAAACAACATAATTTATAACAAGAAGTTATGTTATTATACAGTTGACCTAATTTACGTATCATATTGAGGTATTTATTACTTTAAATAACCTTAAAAGGAAAATCATATATCAGTTTTGTGATACTTGCTTAAAAATAAATATTTAATCTTTTATGTTATTCACTGAGGGAGTATAATATTGTGTTAGATTAAAACAAATCTTACTTCTGTCTTCTCACATTTTAAAGCTCCGTTTAAAATAACGTACACGCCTGCGTACACACTTTTATTTAATTCCAAAATAGTGCCTACCTGTTAAATTAATTTTATTCTTTTTCGTCGTTAGTTTAGTATTATAACAAACTGCCAGTTTTTACAGGCTTTACGGTATGGTACTGTTTTTACGGTCTAGGGTCTTAGGGCCCAGATTTTTTTACAAATAAATTAACTTTCTACCTTTGTTGTATTATGATTTTTGTCTCACGTAAATGATTAAATTAAATGATTACTATATCTATCCTCCTGTATTCCAGCGCTGGACTAGCGGCCAGTACCCCAACCCGGTGGGTCCGAGCGCGCCGCAAGCGTGGCACTCGTGCCGCCGCCTCATCTACGTGCCGCGGACGGTCGCGCAGAAAGGCTTCGCTGTCGGCTTCTGGCCCATACCGGAGTCCTTCCGATCCGACCCCAACGCGCAAACATTAGTATGTGTTATGGTAGATATGTTTTGTCACTAACATTAGTTTTAGTACTTTTCTCTAAGATAATATTGCTAAACAAAAATACTTGGGTAAGTTTCCGCTACGTGCCTACCAGTTTGCAATTCATTAGTTGCTTATTAATTAAAATGGATAAAGTGTGGTATCGTCTTAGTATTTTTGTATAGTACGCTTTGGCATATTATCCATATTAATAGTCTGGGAAATAAAAAAAAATACCTTTTAGCTTTCGCATTTTAACATAAAAATATGAGAATGAGCAGGCATAAAACATTTTAATATATTTACAATTTTATATAAAAGTATCCAGCCTGCCTTTTGCTCCTTTGTTCCTATTGTTATAGATTTCAATAGTTAACCTGAACTAATCACTAAAGCTGATTAATTATATTATCAATCAAAATCTGTTTCATAAGATGTACAATAAATTGCTAAAAATAAATTCCCAAATTTTGGATGATAACAATTTATAAATAATCATGAATCATGATGATGACGTTATCGTTATGAGTCGCTTTCAATTTCGTCATTATCTTAGACCAATACGCAAATTAATAATGACGTATACAATATGTAATCTCGATTTAATCAAGAATTATTACGTTGAATGTTTAATGTAAAACTGTCACCATATGGTGCACAGTGACGCTTGTTCTCATGGCACTTTACATATTGAATGTTCTAAGAAAATTGCTCAAACCTTGTCGCTATACTCGTGTACGGAAAGTATAGGTTCTTGTTCGATATTATACACGCGACTTTTTTATTTGAATAAACATTACTTTGAAGTTTTTATTTGCTTACAAATAGAAGCCATGTATTAAAAGCTTTTTATAAGCTTCTGTTCTATTTAGAATCTCTTTAGACTTAATTATCTTATGTGTCGTAATTAACCGTACCTCATCTCAAAGGAAAATAAAAGTTCAAAGATACTCAATTAGCCTGTTACACTGCATGACTAATCATTTTATGAATAGAGACTCAATAATAACGCGATCATATTACATACTTTGATTCACTTAACACTGGCCAGATAATAACATTAATTCATGTCTTTAATCATAAATGAGTGTTCTTTGTGCATGTTGTTTGGACGAAAATTACCACCTAGAGATTCCCTTAGAGCTGAATTAGTCTTTAACCTAATATTATTTATTTACAGCCACCTCGCTCTGCACACCCAGTCGTGAAGTTCACATGTTCGAGTCAAGAGCCCATGGTTATAGATAACCTCCCATTTGACAAGTACGAACTGGAGCCCAGCCCCTTGACGCAGTTCATACTGGCCAGGAAACAACCCACTGTCTGTTGGCAGGTAAATACTTCATAATTATGCAACCATTTTCTTTTCGCTAATATAATTAAGCCCTTATTCGCACAATATGGCTAAGTCCAAACATTTTTACTTTTATTAATGAATTTGGGCATTTTATTGTACAACGTCCAACTTTTTTAATAAGGCATTTAGTTACTCGCGAATATAAGTGAAGATAATCTAATAATTATAATTTTGAATAATTCATCAAGTATGTCCTTGTAAACATACTATCAAACTGCACTTTACATTAATTAGGCAATTTGAGTGTACTTCTAGTTAGCAGCTAAATAATATATTTATTATTCAACTACCTACCTTGAATAACTGTATTCTTTTTCTAATGTTGTATTAGCAATTTATAGTATTCCTTTTTCATTTGCAAATACATACATCATCTACAGGGTTTGAATTAGCCAAAGCAGTTTCTTAAATAGAAGTTTTATATGTGGTTAACATTAGAAGAATGTGAACGTTCATACTATTCTGCTGTTTGGTTATTGTGTATTTAAGTTTCTACTTAATATTCCAGGTTTTCGTCGCAAACAGCGGTTGCAAGACATCCGAAATAAACCATCCATTCGGCTACCTGAAGGCGTCTACCAACCTGACATGTGTGAACTTGTTCGTTCTACCATACAACTACCCAATGCTGCTGCCTCTACTCGACGACCTGTTCAAGGTGCACCGCTGCAAGCCCACGCCCGAGTGGAAGCTGGCGTTCCAACATTATCTCGACAGGATGCCTGCTTACTATGTTGCGGTGAGTTGCTCTACTATGTTTGTTGGTTTATCTAGCTGTTTGGACTATTTTAGGTCTAAAGTCCAATTTTTATAGGTATTAGTTGATGGTACAATTTGTCCAGGTTAATGAAACTTGTCCATTAAAATACGAATACAGATAAATCGGTCCCTTTTCATGGTGAATGCGTGCCATACGTAGGTACCTAGGTAATAGAATTTTATATTTTATTTGTGTAAAATAATTATTTCTTTCATTTTCCAGCCTTTGCGCAGAGCATTGACCAAGATGGGAGCATCGCCTCAACTGCTTCAGAGCTTAATACCAGACTCTCAAGACAACTCGCTCAGTTTCTCTGTACTAAACTATTTGAAAAGACTGAAAAACCAAGCCAAGGTAGAGTTCGAAAAGTTGTGTGCAGATGTCATCAACAAGTCTTCCAGCAATAATACTCAAAAGGTAAATATAGAAAGCTTAATTTATCTCATCTCTAATCAAATTTAAAATCTGTGTCCGTGTATAAGTCACTGATTCTAACTAATGTACATAAATATGCATATTCACTCTCGTGATATTTGTCGTTGTCATGAATATGTTATGAAGTAATTAATACGCTTAATTATTTAAGGTGCTATTTCCTTCACCTGATTCATTGACTTGAATATTTAAATTATCTTTCCTTGGAATAAGTAAATACATGTCTAGCGTTTATGGAACTCAAATATTAGCCAAATTAAATGTGGTCCCGTTTAATTCAGTTACTTTGATATTTTCTACTACTCGATAATAAAACCTCATTTTATCTTTGCAGGCCGCAGAAAGCGTGCGAGTAATGCCGCGGTCTGCGCTCCGCAAGGACCTGACAACACACCCGTGTCTTCAAGACAAGTTCTCAGCGCTGCGTGACCAACTGAACGAGTTCGGCGGATTCGTAGTGGGCCTCTCGCGTGGAAGGCATAAGACGCAAGCCCACACCTACAGGAATCCTTTTGATATACAGCGAAGGGATTTGTTAGACCAGGTATGTACATATATTTTGAACGAGTTTTTTTTTCTTACACTTAATTAGTTTGCATAATTTTTTGTTTAAATCTTTTCAATGCATAGTTTAAACCCCTTTAACTGCATGGTTTTAAAACCCCTTTAATGCATAGATAGGTTGAAATGGCAGAGAATTAGGAATTAAATTTAAATACTTAATTGCAATATCAGCATTTTATAATAATGTTATCACTAAAAATATTCATTGAAATATCCACTTTATAGGATATTTGTATTTTAAATAGTTTGTTTAGGTGAAATATAACATCTTTTGTTGTTTTGAAATGTTTATATTGGCAAGTTGCCAACAGATTTCTTATTAAACAGTTGACATTCAGTGGTTTTGTATACCATTATCACATTGTATTCTAATAAGACCATGCATGCGGTGTCATTGATGTTATTTATTTTCTACTTAAAAGGAATAACTTACGTCTGCTTTTTATTATTCACTCTTCGTCTAAGAGTATAAGCGTTAACTATTTCGACTTGTTATGTAAATAAATACGTGACTTTAAGGCTGCGTAATTAACATTATTATGTTTTATATTGGTGTAGATATATTTATTCCAGCCTTGTATGCTTTTGAGTCATTGTTCGCCCAGCATTTTTGTGTCTACTGCTGAACGCAATATGCCTTTGCATGGCTCTTACTTACGACCAAAAGCTAGATGGACAAGCCGTTATGATCTTACTGACAATATCAAAGATCTTTCTTTTTAATGTTCTGTAGGTGCATGACTCAATTAAAAACCGCTTTGTACACAAAATGTAATTTTTCTAATAACAACTTTATTTCGTTCCAGGTAGTCCGAATGCGCGCGAACTTCCTGCAGCCGTCGCTGGCGCACACGCGGCTGGTGGACGAGGACAGCGTGCACTCCATGCCCGTGGCGCAGATGGGCAACTACCAGGAGTACCTCAAGCGCATGACGCCGCAGCTGCGGGAGATCGAGACGCAGCCCGTGCGGCAACACATGTTCGGGAACCCCTTCAAGATAGACAAGGTAGGCTGCTATTACAAGGAAATGAAACTCATTATTGACCTTTTCTCGTATATTAAACTACTTGTGTGTTAAGAAGCTTCTTATCGTCATTTGAGCACGGCGCGTAGACGTGTTTCTTTTGTTGAGCCGAGAGCGGCGCATTGTCGCTGAAGTGGAATAGTTCGCAGCGTGCCATGCTCGGATGTTGATATGCAGCTTTAAATAGAAACATGCTAGGATTAGGATCTAAAGATTGCGGTTCCACCAGTCGTAACGGCTCGTCTCCACCTCAATGGAACCGCAGCCTTTAATATCAGAATCGTTGACGATTTCATTAAGTAGTGAATGCGCAGTGTAGTAACGTTGTGGTGTTGGTGTTTTGCAGCGCATGATGGTAGACGAGGCGGACATGGACCCGGTGGGTGCGGTGCGCGGCGCGGGCGGCGGCGCGGGCGGCAAGCGCGGCTCCGACAGCCCGCGCGCCGCCCCGCCCAAGCGCCGCGCCGGCCCGCTGCCGCCGCACGTGGTGGCGCGCCGGCCCAGCGACGCGCGCTCCTCCTGCGCCGACCTGGACTCCCCGCCGCCCTCGCCGCTGCCCCCGCAGTCCCCGCTGTCCCCCCTGTCCCCGCTGTCCCCGCTGCCCCCGCACGCGCCGCTGTCCCCGCTGCCGCTGGCGCCGCACTCGCCCGCGCCGCCGCGCCGCCCCGCCTCGCCGCTCGCGCCCGTGCCCTCAGACTTGCCGTCTGGACGCCCGCCAGAAGTAAGTACTTTCTTTCATGTACTCTGAAACATCAATATAATATAGACATAGTTTACTCATACATAAAGCATTGTGCTTCTTCATAGAAGCTGTGTGAGTACTGTAAGAGCAATCAATCTGACATGTGATGGCCCAATCCAAATCTGACACCCGCGCACCAAACGAACAGCTCGCGAACTGTTCGCCGAGCATCGCGAGCCGCGCTCGCGCACAGCGTTATTCATACTAGAACCCTTCACTACGCGCGAGCAGCTCACTATCGCTGTTCGTTTGGTGCGCATTCGCCAAATCTGGACGCATCCTTTTATAGCCATAGTTTAGTCCATACATTAGCAGTCTGCTTCTACATCGCAGCTGTGTGTGTAGAAGCAATCAATCCATTTTGTGAAGCTAAAAACATTAAAATGAAAAACTAACCTTATGTAATGTCATATTTGCAGGAACCTCCAAACATGGATACAGGTGGACCAGCTATCATCCCGGCAAGCATTCCGACGAGCGGCTCAGCCAGCGGTCCGGCGATCACTCCGGCGACCGGCCCGGCCCCGCCGCCAGCCACGCCGCCGGCCATCGCGCCGCCCAACCTCCCGCCCGTCGTCAAACCATTTCTCAATGGAGGTCAGCTGAAATGCAAATTTTAATATTAATTATTTTATGTAAACTGAGAAAACAGCACAAAAATAAGGGAGTACTGGCGTACTAGTCTAGTAAAAGTTCATTAAAAGTGAGATAGCATTGATAGGCCACGCGTTAGTAATGTGAACCGCGCCTTTCATGTCTTAAAACGTGCTCTAGCTACAGAGTTACAAAACCCTCAAAATTTCGGCGCACACCGTCTTGAAAATTCGTTCATGTTAGCCCGCCCTGTTTTACTAGACTAGCTGTATTAATAGAAAAATAAGGTATATTCTCAAAAGAGCTGAATTAAAATGTAAATCTGTACCTGTCCTTCCAGACGCGTACACGACGATGGGCAGCAAGATGGCGCGGTCGCCGTCGCCGCCGAGCTCCCCGCCGCCCGCGCCCGCGCCGCCGCCGCTCGTGCTGCACGACTCGCAGGAGCTGCAGATCAACGCCATCCTGCAGGGCGTGGCCGCCGAGAACAACTCCAACGCTAGGGGACGGAAGAGGAAACGAAAGGTATGCTATACGCTGGCTTACTATTGTGACGTATATATTTATGTAGAGGTTGCTACGTAGGGTTATTATGTACGGATTCGTACACATCGAGCCAATATACACGAAACATAAATAACTATTTTACCACTGCAAGTGTCCTATTTAGGTCTAATGCTAAATAAAGCGGGATAAGACAAAAACATATTATCCTTGATTAATTTAGTTACATTTTTGAGATGCAGGCCTAAAAGCATTACTCTTACTGGAAAAAATAATTTCAATGGTAAAATATGGATAAAATATATGGTGTGACAAACACGCATATAATTCTTTGAAGTTGTATGTACTTACTACTTACCTAATTAGTTTGTTTTCCATTTCCAGAACGATAAAATACTACAGTTGACAATGCCGCCACAGCTGACTCGCAAGGAGATCGCGGACATTAGGAAGCACAACCTCGAGGTGCGGGCCGAAGTATATCGCGCTGTACGACGACCCGGCAGAGGTAAACACATTGTTACTGTAACATAATATATAATACGTTACTGGTAGATTCTGCCTGTACACTAATTGTTTATAAATAAAGTATCCAATTAAATCATTTATCAAATTCTTAAAACACTGATTTATTTACGGGTATACATAAAAATTATTTGAGAAGAGAAACTAAAATTCTTTGTTTTTTTTTCAGATTATTCGAAATTGTTCGAACATTTAAAACAGTTGCAAGGTGGCGTGGACGTTAGGAAGGAAGTGGTGCGCGACGTTATAAACGAATCGCTAAGGTTCAAGCGTAAAGCCCTTGCTAAGCTTTTGGAAGACTTTTTAGTGGGACTTGAAAGAAATGGAAGCAGTGCCTCAATTAGTATGAAGAGAGTTAACAACTCAGTGATGTACAGTAATGCTAACAACCACAGCTAGTAATGAGTGCAAGTGGGGGAACATTGTTATGTGATCTATTGAGTGGCCACATTATCTGTTCAAGCAAGTTGGGAACTTAGTTCGATCGAATCAAAAACTTAGACCATTTGGTCAGTGGACACAAGCATGTGCTGTTAATATTAGTTTCTGTTATAATTAATTTAATGGTAAAGCCAGTCTACTCCACGTGGATATTGTGATTGTTACTGTATCGTATGATCATATTCCGTGATTAGTATTGCGATTCCGCCTGATAAGTAGTCATGTCGTCGGTGTACAGTTATAACACGAGATGCGATGTTAATGATCTCACATGCTCGACAGTGTGACGTCACTATAGAGCTCTTAGTTATTGCATGTCGTATGCAAGACACATTTTGTTTGTAAGAAAACCGAAGATAATTTATCAATCTGAATGAATCTTAAAATATCCTGTAATTATCATAGTAGGAAACATTTCAGTATTCATGAACGTGTCTCATCGTATTTTCATTACTGTTCTAAAGCATTTTATGTAAACTCATGCATCACAGCCATGTCCTGCTGATTTGAATGTAACAAAGTTTATTAGACCAAGACTGTGAATATTTATGTGTCGGCCAGAACGAACTATTTTTCTGTCATTTTGATATTTTGTGTCTTACACATACCGATGTATATGATTGTATATGAAGCAATATAAAATTCGATTTATTATCACAATGTGTCTTATTCAAAGTGGCAGTGAAATAGTGAGTTTCAATGTTGTAAATAAAGTTGTACATATTATTAGAATGTTATATTACCAACGGAATGTATGTGTAGGATGCTTTTATGCATCGGTCAATACGACTGTTAATGTGGCTGGATGACCTAACAGATATAGTAACAGAGATAGATAATAAAATATTAATACTAGAATAATGTATCCAAAATTATCATACAGTTTATGAACCCAATGAATTTAATAAAGGCATTTGTAAGAAATTTTAGTATTGTCATTATTGACTCCAGTGAAATTTTAAATGTTTTATTAACATCAGTGAAAGGTGATATTAAACGATACGTATTTATACAATACGCTTACGTCATGGTTCGCAACGGTGTCGCACGATATTGTGGGCACACTAAAATAGTTTTATTTTGGATGTTCTTTATCAAAAATATAGCATCATTACATTTAAAAGAGAACTGTGATACTCGAAATTTTAAATTATCGAATAAAATGGGAAACCCGCCACATTAACAAGAGTTCGGTCAATTGTAAAGTGTAATATATCATTTTTTAAATAAATTATGATCCTTATTGGATTTTTATTTGGTGTTTCATTGTTGTGATTTTATCATGACAAATTCTAACCATATTTTGCTCCTACGTTTTTGCTGCCTTGCCGAATTGTATACCTTCTAAACCGTGTATTTTCATTTTCATAGATACAACATAACAGTCAGAATTACCTGCAACGACAGAGATAAGGCTGACGCAAAATTGGATGCGTCGTTGCCTCCCGACAACTAAAATTCTCCGTATCCCATTTACCCGCTACTATAAAAGGGACAAAATTCAGTAGAGATCTTATCTCCACCGGACATCCTTTTATACGCTGCTTGATGGAATGAAAGGTGTAGTGAAGCTTCTGTCTATCCGAGCATAGACGGGTATTATAACTTCGCAGCGGTATTATTATTGTTTGCCTGAAATCGAGTGGCATACAAATATTATGAATTATGTATGCCGTTGCCGTTTTACCTCGATAAGAATGTCTCGCTCGTGTGGTTTTGGACCTTCATGCATGATAATTTACATTACTGCAGAATAGTTCAAAAACTTTACAATTTAATAAAATAAATAGGCCAATTAGGTACACTAAACAAAGACGCAACGATTTTAATGTTTATGGCCCTGTTGCGAAAATAATTCAGTGCGCACACTTCCTGCTTGAAGCAGTTCAACGGTTGAGGAAACGAAGGGCTATCTGGTCGAAGACGCATTTGACGCGAGGGTACGCGGTCTGCTGTTCAAGCAGTACGGGCGGCCGTACATAGTTCTGATCGAAGATAAAAATAATAAAACAAGTTTATTTTGATCCAATATTTACCTAGACAACTAGATACTTAAACTTGTTTGAAAAAAAAAACCTAGGTGCTTATTTATAGGGACTATTACGTGTGGAAGTGGTCCGTACCTATATGAAAACTACCCACTAGATAGGTACCTACCTATTTCAATCTAAACAAAGGAGGAGTCTGGTTCCAACAGACAGACCCCTTTAGTCCCATTATGTAAGTTTTGTTTATCACAGTCAATAAGTAAGGACATCGATTAAAATAAAGCATAATGATAAAAAGATAAGTAGAACCTACTAATGGAGGCAAATTTTGGTTACGATCTTGCCTGTTTTCAAGCAGAATTCATGCCTATATTTTTAAAATAAGGTATCTGTGTGACTGTGTGCAGGAACAACAAGTACCCACCGACTAATCCAAAATCCTGAACTATAATAGAGCCATGAAATATTGAAGTGATGGTCAAGAGGTGCACGATACCACATTAACCGCCTGGCTTGTCTGTATAGGCCCAGTTATTTATGGCGAGCCAGAGATTTATTTACATTTGTATCCATTCCCCTATCTAAATTACGTGCTTTATCGCTATTTGTCTGTTTAATGTGATTTTTACTGCAAACGATAATATTAACATTTATTTTCTTATGTGAAGGCGTATCTAAAGCTAGTTTATATTTTGCCGTGGATTTAAGGTTTCGTACCTATAGCTCCCGGTTTTGTTCTAAGGTCTTAAATTCGTAAAAAATCTAAATGATGTTATTTAGAGCGAAAGTGTCTATTTTTTACTAGAAAATCTACCCCTTGCTACCACGCGCAGGTTAGGTGTCTTAATTAAACGAATAGATTGTACATAGGTGCTTCCTTGGGCAAACGTGCAGCTATTGCAACACAACGATACGCCAATATTTTTTATAGATAATATATCTATCTGCAACTTGCTGAATAGCCAGCACCGAATTTTAATACCTATGCTACTTTAGGCAAGATCAATGATATTCAAAAAAATTCTATTAGAATATCATTGGGCAAGATACAAAGAAATAAGAACATATAAAAAAAATACTGCCTTGTTGGCCTAGTGTTGCTAAGCGCGACTGCTACGCTAGAGGTCTTGGATTCGATTCCCGAGTAAGGTGTTATTGGGTTTTTCTATGAAATTCTCAGTAGCAGGTCGGAGTTGGGATTTGTGCCCGGTTAGTGGCATTAAATAGGCTCGCCCCCTATTACATGGGACCTAAACATATCGGCGAACTGTGGGTGCACATTGGTACACCTCTGCCTAACCCTTCAGACATACAGGCGTGATGATATGTTATGTTGATGTATGTAAAAAAATGATTATTATAGCTAGGTACTATAAATGTAAAAAATAATGGATATCTATAAAATTGTGTATTCTGACTTCGATGACAAGGAGCTTGTTTAAAATCGATCCACGGTTGCCGTAGATATCGTGTAAAAACATTTGACAAATTGAGAACCTTTTTATGAAGTCTGTTAAAAACACAAAATTATTATTTTCTGTTTTTAAATGTTTATTTAAAAAAGATAAAAATACAGGGAGTTTACTTAGTTCACACGTTACACTGAAGTTGATACAACTCTTCCCCAGTGGCTCTCAGGCTCTCGTGTTAGCTCGAGAGCGTCCCGAGTGTATTAACACCACAATTTATGTTTCATGGGACTTTGTTATCTATGAACATTTTATGGAGTTAGCAACAACATCGAAAATACTTGTACTTGTTATTAATAAAGGCTTATTCATTTTCTAGGCTTTAAACAACCCTGATACTGAAGCTAGCGACTGCACTGTTGTTTAAACAGTCCTAATTTCATCTTATATATTTTCGTCTTTAGAAAGTAGGATATTGTAAGGTCCCTACGCACTTATGAAATGATAGTTGCTATCTTAGAAAATACCAAAAATTTGAGTTACTTAGGTCAAGGTTCACATGCCAAAAATAAACAAGCTTTTGAATAAAGCGGCGACTGCCAAATAAATGCCACAAAAATAGCACCCATTCAATAAATAATGTATCTTATTTTAACAATAACTTCATATAATATTTATATTAAAATATGAACTTAATGCGTCTAGCGGTCGCTACTAGGTTATTTGAGAAAAACTGGGAATAATTAAGGTGGTTAGGGCCGAGGTGTCGGGGGTCATACAATACTTTCCGAGCAAGAGGCTGCTAATAAGATGGTGCTCGTAATAATCAGGCTCACCTTGCGACTAACAAATAGCTTTTATCGCAGCGCACAGGCGAGGTTAGGCGAACAAAGCTATAGTTTAATTAATCCTCTTCGACGAAACATTTTGACAGTTTATTAAAGGTTATTTCGGTACTCGTCAAGTCGTGAAGTTGCTCGTAACATTTGTTAATCTTAGGTAAGCTATGATTAAGACTTTTTAAATTAGGTCCTAGCTTTTCTAAAAATATTCTAGAATGGAAAATAATATAGAAATTCTAAGATGGCAATTATTCATTTCTACAATTTTTTTAAATATGTTGTTACTATTTTGATATATAGGGAAGATATAAGAACTCTAGATTTATGATTTTGGAACTCAGTTAAAAATAACGAATGTCGTTATTGATTAAAACCTTTTAAAGTTTTGTTCATAAAATGGTTGAATATTTCAATTGTAATAACTTTAATCGGAGTATGTTGCAGGCGTATATCAGTTGACCTGTGGTCTCCATTATTTTAAATCCATATTTGATGATTGGTTTTTGTGTAAAATACGAGATGAATTCCCGCGGTAAAACCCGCATAAAAGTAATGAATTTAGTCAAATGAAACATTTTTATATACAGTTATGGCTTAAGTGATGTATGAATAAGTAACGACCAGCGTAATAAAAATGCATTATGATTTAAATCTCAATGTTCATTTTTGCGCTAGGATGAAAATGCGTGGGTTTAACTAGACAGCCGGCAAATTGGATCTCTGCTTTATCTTTAGAGAAAAATAAATATATCTTTAAAAGAAAAAGAGCGTTTTATCAGTATTAGCGGTTTGAGTAGACCTTGGCATAGGGGCTAAGTATCTTACTGGTTCTTAAAGGGAAAAACAATCTTCAAATCATCGTGTCTTATTTACTTTAAGCTAGCTTTTGGCGTGGTTTGGTCAACTATGCTGGGTTTTCGGGGTGCGTTAGATGTAATTATGTAGTCATATTGTGTTAGATGGACTATCTTGGCTATTTAGGAAACCCTATATTGTGAAAGTCGATGTTATGACAGTATTTTCTCTCTGCGAGGACCTAGAAACTGACACATGAACTACATACCGTTAGGGTATTTTAAACGTCAATTACCGTATACATCAAGTCTAGTGTACCTATAGAAGAAACTATTAGAGATCAGAGAAACATTTCTTAGAAGCAATATACTGAAGCTTTGGTATATTTTACTAGAGTTGTGTGAAATCTCTCACTGGCTCTTGTTATTCACCGCCTGCGGAGGTTTACTTCGAATTTTGAGAGATCGTAGTCGCTGACATATATCCGTCTGCCTCTTAAACTTCACTGATAAAAGATTAAACCAATAAAATAATTATATATAGGTATAGTAGGTAGTATGGTTATGAACTACGTACCTAAAATACCCATCCTGATATACATATTTGTCAAACCTTTTATCATGTATTTTTCTTTAGTCTCAATTTCTACTACATTTCCCAAAATAAGTCTATATCCTAGCATATTTTACAGACGATTAAGTTCTATAACAAATTCCTATAGAATAAAACATCATCATAAATGGTCGATGGGCAATCAATTAACGATATAGGTCCAATAAACGACAAACGATAGAAAATATTTAGATGAGACCATTTATTGAAATTGTGAAAATGGTGCATTTAAGTATAATATAGAGAAATGAAACGTTATATTCTTAACTGTCTTGTTTTGTTCGGCCTTAAAATAAACAAATGGTCGTAAACGAAACGTATATTGTCGTGACCTATGCAAAATTGCGTATTTTAAATTAGTTTTTTCAGCGAATACCGAACCATTTTGAAATATACTATAAAATATAGCAAAGGTCAGGGTACCTATAAGGCGGTGTGGCGGCATCGTAAATTCTAAGTGCCGAATTTCACGTCTCACTTGGTTCGTTGTGGCGAGTGCTGTCTGCCAGTACCCACGAAATAGAGACGCGTATTGAAATAGAATTTTGGTTCATTTAATTTTAATGTCGGGTGAAATAGTATTTGGTTTTAAATCTGGTTTTTTTTTAAGGTTTAAAATGTACTATGTGTATATTTATCTAAGTACCTAGTTCCCTTAAAGTGTTATTTTAATGTTTAAAATAATTATTTCATTTGCGATTCCATCCGCATGTTATAGTTTTATATTGTGTATTTCCAAAAAAAAACACCTATATGCATGACTAAAAGGTGAGGTTTATGTTTTCCTAAAAGATAAAATAACAAAAGTATAATAAAAGATAAAGATTATAAAACTCACATGATTAATCCATCGATATTTGTCTGCTTATTCTTCCTTAAATCTCGAGCCACGTCGCCATCCCAACACGCTCCATCCAATATTTTTCTGCAAACAGAATCGTGTTAACGCAAGTATCAATTCTTAAGCAAACTTTATTCGGCCCGGGGCGGCACCCGCCCGTGAAATTCTGCGGGTAATACGTTATATCATCGGGTCACTGATAAATTTGACGATCATATCTTTCAATTTTATTGACCGTTACCTTAGATATTACTAAGGAAATATCAAGAATACTACCATTTTACTGCTGTTATTCTAGTTGACGTGACATTATTCAATGGTAACCGCGGTCCGCGCCCGTTTGACCCGCGATGTAGTAATCTGATTTATGACGTAATAGAATGAAAGTATCTCGGATGATTTCAATTGAGTTTGCTATTTATGGGTAGTTCGGATGTATTTAATGTTATATTTTCGGTACTTAATGCGGTCAATCAAAATGGCTTTGATAGAGACATTAATTTGATACCTAATGCACATTAAAGGTATTATGTGATGAAATTGACTGTCTTGCTAGAGCCTCTACAAAAATAACTATGTAGTCTATAAAATCAAAGGCCCATCAAATACGTATCTAACAAAAAATGAAGTTATCGTACTGACCGTTGTTTGATAGAAAACGCATTGTACAGGTGTCTCACAAGTCACAGTTCACACCACGTTAAATTGTAACATACCTAATATTGTAACAATAAACTAACACACTGCACTAACTAATATAACGTCCACTGAGTTTCGAGTAACGCACCACACAAACGAATGATCGAGCATTTATTTTCAACTACCTACGAGGGAGGAAAAAAAGGAAAAATTCTGTGGTATCAATTAACGTACTCTTAATAAAGTTTACATTTTATAAAAACGTTAAGTAATGCTAAAGTTGCGTAAATTAAGCAAAAAATTAATCACTGTTTTATCAGAAACTATCAAACCCTAAACGACTGATATAAAACTTAATAGAATTTCATAGGATGGCATGAAATGATCGTCCTTTAAGAATCCGGTAACAATGTGTTACTAATGGAATGAGACCCGGCATTACCCTTTGTTCTAATTAAATAGCTCGCTAACTATCAGATCGGTATTAAGACCACGTTATTGTTAAAAGGAATTCTCTAATAACTATTACTTTCATGAATATATGTTTTCTTTTTATCATATTAAAAATCGCTTGGATTCTGAATTACAGTTTGCTAATACCATAAATATTCTTTATTTATATAAATCCTTACTAATATTATAAATGTCAAAGTTTGTGAGAATGGATTTGTGGATGTTTGTTACCCTTTCACGCAAAAACTTCTGTATGTATATTAATGAAACTTTACAATAATGTAGCTTATACATTGGAATAACACATAGGCTATAATTTATAAAGATAGTGTATGAATTGTCGTTCACGCGGGTGAAACCGCTGGACACAGCTAGTATACCGTAATAACTTTTGAACTATCGCGCTGCATTTTAATAGTAATTTTATATAACGCCTACATGCTAATGCGTGAACGCGCTAATTCCTGTTATGTAACATTACTATACATGTACCACTTTTACACAGACATTTCTTACCTTTTGAGAAGGAAGTAGTCACCACAATTTTAAATCGCTAGTATTAACTTTTTACAAATCTTGAAAGATCAATGTCTCTCGATTCCGTTTTAGAATCCGTTGATGCGAGAGCTGAATCTTATTTGTCGACTTGATATATCACAGCGCTATTCAGGAGATAAGATTTCTAACCGGTCCATTTTATTACTCAAATCGAAGTGTAGGTCACTTGGGCAAGCTAGATTGATACTATAACTAGCTGGCAAGATTTCTCGTCACGTATATTAAACGTTTGATCATCTCTATTACAAAAGTTAAGCCTTATTTGTGAAAATTAGAAGTACTTTTATATACTGACACACATTTACAGATGCATCCAATAGAAAATTAAAATCCGATTTAGTTGCGGTAAAAATTAAGCACAATAATATTTCTATAGTTATCTGTTTATACCTTTTTATTTTTTTATTTATTTTATTTATACTTTTTTGATAGGATTTATCTCGAAAATAAATTATAATTCGTGTACCTAAACGTTATCAAAACAAGTATAGTAACACTTAAAAACTGTGACTGTTAAGGCGGACACAGACTGCGAAGAATGAGCAGCTCACGTCGCTCACACCATGGTTCGGAATGTGTGTACATTCATGTTCGTTGCGAGGCAAGCGCAACCATCGAAGCGTGTATGACGGCATAAGGCACATGCCTCGCAATGTCTGTATCCGCCTTTATATTGCCCTCCCTATGTAGCAATCTATTATGATGTAGAAAACACATTAGCAACGTAATTACGGTGTATCGCGACAGATAGATAAAATCTGTACACCATTACAAGTGCCTAATGGTGCCAGAATATACGTAATGTTGATGTTCAATACCAATATAACAGTTCTGATAAGATGATATTACTGATCTTCGACCGCTGCCTTTAAAAATTCATGTGTTTTGTAGAAGTAAAGCATTCATTTTAGTATTGAATGGGTAGAATAGTTGTTATCGTGATCTGCATATTATAATAACAAAGTTCAATACATGTCAAGAACATTCTAACAATCGATTTGATTAAAAACTTTTTAAAGATATAATTTCGGTGTAGTACATCTATGATAATATGTATGTATTCAAAATACAATAAGCATGTTTATTAGTTGTCTGGTTGCCATAATTCAAGCTCTGCTTATTTTGGGATCAGATAGCCGTGCGTGAGTTGTCCTAAGACATTATTATTGATATAAGACATAAGATATTTTTGGACCTAAATAAGCTTCACCAGTAACCAGGCTACGAATTATTTTTAGATTCTACTCTACCAATAATAATTAAGTATAGACAGTTTATGCTTTGTTCCTCCCTCCAAGTTTGGTTCTGGTGGCTATTTTGTCTTTACCTACTATTTTTAATGTGTTTACATTATGACTATTCGATAAATAAACAATTACGAGCCCATGACCAAATCTTTACACCTACATGTTGAAAAAGGTTCCGTATAACTAAGCTTGTAATCTTTACGAAATCAGAACTCTTATACAGCATAGTATTAGCAAGAACTTGTAATATTCTCTTGAAAGTTGATTATCTATCTTGAAGCTCGAGCAAACAGGAATCTTTGAGAAATTATCCTTCGTCCGTTGCAAGTTAATACTAAGAAAAAAGAAAGCGAGACCCCGAGGCGATACACTACCGGCTGTGACGTATAAAAGCAACTAGTTTTTGTTGCGAATTACTAAAGGATCACGGACGCTTGGATAGAATATAGAATCTTATTTATTAAAATACAAGTAATCGTTGGTGCTTGGCTTGTTTACGCGCAATATTAAACATGGGTTTGTCTGTAGAACTCATTGGTATACTATTTTAACAAACTTCTTGCCTGGACGCACTTCTAGTCTCTAAATAGATCATTGAATTCTTGGACGTCAAGATTTAGAAAGGTTAATTAAAAACGAATAATACAATGTTTTGCCTAAAGATGAACGCTCTCTGAATTGGGCTTTAGGTACCCAATTTCAAGTTAATCACAACCCCTTTTGCTTGATTAGAGAGGTACTGATCTAGCCCTAATAGCCTTCATGTAAGAAGCTAATATTCAGGCCAGTGTCTCCATTGTCCCCGGTTATTGACCCCTCATCGAAGCGAGTTACTAAGGTAATATGTTATCAAATAACTAAACCACTTCATTTACTTAGAATATTGTTTCCGTAATCGAATTTTCAATTAATCCGTTATTTGTGTAGTAGCTTTCCGTTTGTGAGTCGCCAATTTCGAGTGTTCCATCTCCGATAAAATGGAAGTAATTTCCTTATTTCAAAATGAGTTGTAGGTTACGTTAGAGTACATACTTTTCGTATTAGTATGTTACTATACTATGTTAGCTTACTTTTGAAACAAATAAACAAACCTTATCAAATAAGGTACCTTGATTATTTATATTTTACAAGCAGGGTCTAGTTTTCAAAAGAAAATTTTATAAGATTTTCGCAGAAGCTTTGTGGTAGTAATTAACAAGGATATCGATTGAAGCCACAGATGATTTAATCGATACTAAGGAATCACTAAAGTATGTATTAACGTTTCTACGGCAGAACTATTAATTTATTTGTACAACACAATACTTAGAAGTATTGTTCGTTGCTTATATGAACTTTAAAGCCCGTCAGGGAATTGCTTCCAATATAAAGATAGTAGTGGTTTACCAACTTAAGGCTAATGGAATAATATAGGACTAGGTAGGAATTTACTTCAGTTTGGGTGGAAGATGTGTTCCATCAGCAAAAAGCTTGTGATCTTTAAGTTTGGGTGGTTTTCCGATCAAGCTCAGAAGGTGGTGGTGCTCGTTCGAAGTCTTGTAATTCCTGGAGCATAGGGATTAATGAACTCATATCAACGCTTACATAGAAACACCCACACAAGATATATAATACTACCTCGAAAAAATACAAGTTAATCTACTCCAAACAACCCTCAAATTAATTTACTTAAGCGCGAATAAAATACACCATTACATTCGGAAAAAACATGGACATATGTGCATTGTTTTTGAAAAATAAAGACATGGGCTGTGAGCCGTCCGTCCACAATTTATGTTTCGCTCGCGCGTCTAGTGAAAGCCTCCAATGAAAGTTTCATCGTATCTGTGAACTGCAGGCGTGAAAATAAAATTGAAGCGAGCTTTGGGTTTTCGAAAATAGCTGCTATCGAAGCGCGGGAGCAACGGACTCGCCCGCTTTTTGTTTGGTTATTTATTTGTCTAACAAAGGGATAATTGGTGATAATGTTTTTATCTATTTCTTACATTTGTATATTGGGACAAACATTGTGTGATGCGCAAATATTTTTGTTAAGTCTCGGTGGTCTTGGTTCTTTCAACTTTCTTCATATTGATTGTTTTCAATTTTATTTTCTTACTGGCATAATAAGCCTTTGTGTTTGTTTATTTGCTTTAAAGATACTGAAGTACCGAATAACATTTCAATTTCAGCGCCAGAATAAAACAATGGTTGCACAATTAAGATTTTTGTGGCTTTTTCTCCTTTGACAAATATTTCACACGTCATCGGTTTTGACATTTAAAGGTTTGAACGTGTCACTTGATCCGTAAATGTCATTCGAATGTAATTCATTGACGGTGTTATTGAAATCGGAATCAGTCTGGCTTCTGTTACATTGATATTAAATAAAAAAGGCATCAATCTATTGCATTATTTGCATTTTTTGGTCTATCGTAAACCTATTTACTCAAGAGTGATTTTGAATTTTCTCAAGAAATTAAATGATGGTGGGATAGGTACGATTGGCAGTCAAAGGAGAGCAACAAAACTAAAGAAGGTACAACGGCGCAAGAGCACCTCTGTCATCATTTACATACAATAATATAGAATGCTCTTATGGTCTAATATGTTCCATGTATACCACTAATCCTTTAACATACAATACTTTCGTCAGTAATATCATATTAACCAAAATAACATCATTCAATAATGTCATATAAAGCCACGTCATAATGAATGCAGTCACTTCATCAATCGGCTCCCTAAATTGGGCAGAGACGGACGTGTGTTAGCATAATGTCGGTTGTTGAAACATTACGTCACTGTCTGCTAAAACAATTGATTGCTCGGACTGACCGCAATCGACACAGTCAAGCTAACACGCATTCCGAATTAGAACGTTGGTAAAGTGGTTTAGTGTCAGTTCGTGTAAATATATTGTTGAAGTGATATATTTGAATAATCATGTATGTAGTTCAACTCACAATGGAGGGTCTCGACATGTGGCGTCCACAGCTCAGGATCCTCAGCTATGAGGGACAGAGAAAGAAAAAACAAGAAGTACAATTATTCAAGTATTTGAAAAAATCTTTGAAAGAATGCGCTCCTTTTTCTAGCAGAAATCTTAAAACCGCACCCAAACATTTACTTCAGCCAACTTTTAAGAATTTGTTGATGAAACGGAACGGACAGACATACGGACATACGGACAGACCATAGTGTAACTGTCCATTATAAATTCAGTCCAAAAATGTATTAATAAGGAAGATTTCCCGTTTTCTTTTTAAATACGTCCCATACGCAACCGACGTTTGATATACACATAAAGGTGGGAGTAATGGAATATTCAATGGAGACAATACCTATCAATGTCTCCTTAATACCTCTGAGGTCTCCAACATTGTTTTCCAAGTAAAAAAATGTGTCGGAGGGCAAGTCATCTCGGTTTTATCGGGGCCCTTTCAGTTGGGTGGCTCGTCTGAATGCTACGAATTTATTGCGATGTACTGCCTTCAGTGGAGCGCGAAGAATTAGCCGACAATCAGCCTGAGGCGAGCCGCGGTACGATGTCACCCTTGGAGCACAAATGTTTGTTTCGCCGATGTAAACATTTGTTTCATAGCTTACAGATACTGAGAGTGTTTTTCTATTGAATTATGTAAGTTTCAATGGGGCGCAAACAATTAACTGACGATTAGCTTGTTCTGTTATCGGGGCAATGTATTGCGAATTATTGTTCTGGATTCGTAGTGTGAAGCCAGACATGTTTTTATTGCATTCGTTGTCGTAATGTTAACTAAAGATAGGAAAGTTATATGTGGCAGAGATATGAATATCACAATTAGCTACTCCTAGGGATCCTTAGAAAGCTAGAACTCTATAAGATTGTTGTAGACAAATGATTATTTTGTATAGAAAACCTCACTAGCAGACTAAGTGAGGAAGTTTGTGGTTGCAACTCCTGTGCGCTTACTATGAGCTTTTAAAGTAGGACTTATTCCGTCGTGTGAGCGAGACACTGCTACGTGCAGTATAGCGCTGTTTCGCTTCCACAACAGCAACAGTCAACTTTAACAGATCATGGTACAGGTATGTTCTATGCTTCAGAAACCAAGTAAAGCGATCTCAGAACAAGTAAGGAAGTCTTGCTTTCATATACTTGTCTACCGTCTTTAGATATGTGTTGTGCATGCACTTGTGATCGCAATATTATCTTTTGCGTAGTTCTAGTTGGCTAAGCTTTGTTGAGATTGGCTATGTGACCGAATTCGTGTCGGTTGACATACGTAGATCATACATGCATAGCCCAGTATACTCATAAAGATAGATAGATCGAATGCCTAGATCTACGAAACTAACAGCTGACATTTTAGAACTTTCAGCTTAAATATTAACCCTTAATAAAATGACAAACGCTCTCTATTCCATTCGGTACAATGATTCCAATTTAATAAGACGATGAACTCACAGGTGCAGTAATAATAAAGTGGTAGGTAAGATTTAAATATTAATTGAGCACCTGTTGAGATTTAAAGCGGGTGATATAATAGCGACCTTTGTGCTCCGGTCCGGTGTACATCACGCCTTATGTTTTAGATATCATGGCTATTGTTAGCTTATAACTCATTGTGAGACTGGCTGGTTAGATGAGGTGTTTATTTTAAATTCAGAAGATATTGCTTTTGAATAGTGGAATTTAGGAGAATGTAAAGAACTAATGAAATTATATTATTATATAGAATCCTACTAATATTATAAATGTTTGAGTTTGTGAGAATGGATGTGTGGATGTTTGTTACTCTTTCAAGCAAAAACTACTGAATGGATTTTAATGAAACTTTACAATAATGTAGTTTATACATCGGAATAACACATAGGCTACAATTTATGAAGATAGTGTATGAATTGTCATTGGCACAGCTAGTTTAAAATAAAACTACTTTTATATCGATTTTGTCGCGTCTAACATTCGCATAAATCTAAGAAACCAAATATAGAAATTGATTGAAGAATTACGGTTTTTCTTATATCTGGTAGGTTAAATACGATACAAGTTATTATTATTATATTTGATTACCTGTCCGTAGTGTCCATCGACAATGAGGATATTTCTGTACTTTCTGCTTCAGTACCTACACTACATATTCACTGAAGCTATTTAGTATTATATCCGTAATTTATTTCGAAGGGTTTCATGAAAACCTACGCATGTCAATGAACTCGTATTTCAATTTTA
This sequence comes from Autographa gamma, assembly GCA_905146925.1. Lineage (NCBI taxonomy): Eukaryota > Metazoa > Arthropoda > Insecta > Lepidoptera > Noctuidae > Autographa > Autographa gamma. The sequence goes on from LR989850.1 coordinate 6,051,647, forward strand.
CATAGAAATGTTTATTAAATATAATAATTATCGACAAAGACTTTAGCACGATTTAAATAGTGACGTAAGTAGTAAGTTCTAATAGATTTAAAGACGAAAAATATCTATACGGTAGAAATTATAAGCCGTAAAGAAGAAGTCAGAATGATGAAGCATGATGATGATGATGAATTGCCAAGAACAGAGAGGTTTGGAAGAAGGAAAGGGAGGCCTTTGACAAGCAGCTGGATCCAATTTAGGCTAATAAAAACAATACCGGCTAATGTTATGATTTTTACCTTCCACTTTCATAATGAATACAGTAACGTATTTGTTTTCTGTCAGCAACGTGCTCGTTTTGAGTACTTCCTCGTAATTAGAACTAATAATACATTGTAACTTTAGTAAACTAATAAATCTGTAATTATGATAAGGATCAGCTAACAAACTATTTATATACAGATTTATCCAAACATGTATCTGTCTATTTAGTTATAGGTATGTAAAGAATATGAAGGGAATAATGAAAGTGGACGAAGCGAAACAAGTGTGTCAGGATCGTAGCAAGTGGAAAGAAGTGGTCTCTGTCTACCCTTACGAGGGAAAGAGGTTTGATTATATGTATGTATGTATGTAAATTCGCTTTTCAGAAACAACCAACAAAATACCAATACCTATTTATTTATTGTAGCAATAAAATGTTCCTCTATGTTTATCAGTTTGGTTATTTAGGGACAGTCAAGTTTGTCGGCTCTTCTCTATAGGAATGACACTTGGAACCGAGCAACTAGAATCAGTAGTTTGTAACGTAATGTTTCTTTATCGCCTTTTTTTGGTTTATGAGAAATAAAAATATTTCGATTTGATTTGATCATAAACCTAATCACGAACATTTATTTTATTTATTAATTATTAAGTCCAAAAAAAAAATAGACTTATGTTTATACATTGGTCCACAAAACTGTTTTGAACAGTTTGACTGTGGACGCCTGTTGAGTCTCTCAAAGTAACGTAAAAATATATAGGTTTATAAGTTTATATATATATATAGGTATTTATGTATTTATATTATCTAAAAGGTAGTTTTAACATAGAAATATAGTCAGTCAGTCAGTCCAACTTTAATTTAACTGTTCTGTTTAGTAAACTGTGGTGTACAAATAGCTGTATATGTATATTTACGTAGTTGTGTACTTATAAATACGTTGTGTGTTATATAAACACATTGTTTATTGTGCCAGTATAAACGGCTAACAGTGAATGTGAACAAACACGAAATAAACAAAATATTATGTTAGACAGCTTGCAAACTACATCCGGAGTTATTTATTACAGGGACTTTGTGTTGACCAGAACAAATTTCCGTGTTTTGAATAGTTTTAGCGAAAGTTTTATTGAAGTAACAAAATTAAATGACGTAATTCCTTTTTGCATACTTAATGGTTCACATGTTGAAAAGTACTTAACAGATTTTTGTCGGAACTTTTATGATTTCATTACGACTTTATGACGTAAGTATAAATTAAAAAAAATAAGTAGGCCTCCAGAAATAATATGAGAATATGTTACATGTTCGACTCAACAGATTTTTTTATTAGTACAAGCTTTCAAAAGAAGAAAACAATTCTTCAATAATTGTTCATTAGTTTGGGAACTTTGTTATGGCAGACACAAACACACAAAATTACCTATATTATAAGCCCAGAAAAATTTTGAATGCCCACGTACCATTCATTAAGAAGCTATAGTACATAATAATGTTAAACATTTTCAGTTTCAAAAAAATATAATAACATACTCTTTTTCCTGTCGGCTAAACTGAAATAAAACGATTTGCATAACTACTGTAAACTAATCTTACTGTGATGGTTCTTTTGTTCTAAAGGAAATTTATGTTTGTTATAAAGGAAACTAAATCTTAACCTCACCATCTTATTCATTTTGCTGGTTGACTCAGATAGAATTTCCTTTGAAAATGTTTTACTACACTAGTAATGTTTGTTACAATTTTCCTTAAACTTATGGTACTAAATATTATGGAAATGAGGGTTAATTTGTCTTTTAAAGTTTTCACAGTAAGGTAATAATTTAATCCTTGTATGACTGTGTTTATTTATAAGTGTTTAAATGAATCTGTATTTTAATATATTTATAGTGGTTCAATAGTTTCGAGTTTTAATATATGCATATTATGCATACTGAAAAAGTACAATCAAATAATATGCTATGGCTTTAGAAGGTTCTTGATGGCAAATGTGTACTGCGTGCTTCAATAACACCAAAGAATGCATACATTGAGAGTAGGTGGCAATTCCCTAAACATAAGTAGAAACTAAAACTACGAACAAAATTATACAAACAGTGAGGCAGCTTATTCGAGGCACGGAGAGATAAACGCGTTTCTAGTGTTCCATCGCTAAGTCGCCAGCTCCCAGCTTCCAGCTTCCTTGGCGCTAGCGAAAACGAAAACAATTTCAAAGCGATCTCTGTAGATCATTACTGAGATCTCAACTCCAACGATGTTTTAATATTTTTTTTGTGTCTGGCTATCAGATGCTTCTCCGAGAGTAATTTGTAGAGAAACACGTTTTTCTTTAACGGTTTGATGGAAATTAATAAACTGTTGAGTTCGCGGTGCTAGGGATTTCTTATTGTTTGTTGCTTCAGGGTTTGTGATTTAGTTATGTCAGACTGTCTTATTAGTTTAGGACATGCATTTGAAAGACCGTTTCTTATTGTGGAGCAACACTCCAATTGTAAGTACACTAGGTGTTATGTAAGACGCTTTCAAAATGATGTAGAGAAAGCTCTTTTCTCTTCAAGTGAACCCTAATCCTTGCATCAAAGGTCTGACACACGCTCTGACACCCTTCAAGTTATTATTCAAAACGCACACCTCAAATAAACATGATTGACAGGTGGCTTATTCTGTTGGCGGCTTAGACCAAATCAATTACCCATCCACAGTTTAGTGTAAGCCGAAAAAAGTCGAAAGCAGGGATTGGAATCCAAAGCTGACCGGCCAAGTGAGGTAATTAATTACGCGTGGCCGTTTTTGCAGCGGCCAGCCGGAAGAAACGGCCAAAGATTTATTGTTTGCGCCACTTCACTTCGGCGTCTCCCGCCGACGAATTACTAATCTTTTCTTTAATTCTGATCCCTTGTTTTCTTCCGTCTTTAATAGAGCCGTAAGCCGGATTAAAGGGAATGCTCATTTCAGACTCGTTCATAATGCATTGACTATATATAAACCGTGGCATTAAGCTGTTCCTCTGTATTTTGTACGAAATAAAGTGTACGATATTTATAAGGTATTATGAGGTACGAAGATAATGTATATGAAGAATAATTAACCACTTTAATAAGTAGCATGAGGCTATAAATAATACGCGGCGTGGGCGTTCAAGTGAAATTGGAATCCCAATTATTTAAGCAAATATGTTCATAATCCGAATTGATTAATATCAGTAAGTAAGTCAAATGAATTTGGAAAGTTTCTCGGCCAGTTTGTTTTATGTGATTGGTTGCTATGTAGGTTTGTATACTTAAAGTTGTGGCTACCGTACATGTTCTAGGAATACTAGAACAAGTACAGTCCCTCTGCAGTCACTGACCTGACTTATTTACTGACCGCAAATACAAATCCTCTTTGGAACTTTATTCAATAAAGTCGGTAAGAGCTACTGAACATTGTTTCGACCGAATGAAAATTAAACTAAAAAGATTCGATTTGCGTACGGATTAAAAAAATCAAAGGCTAAATGGATGTAAAAACATCACATTATTTGAAAGTCTGTTATTACATATGATGCCCAATGTATAAAAATCTCTATATTTTTTCCTATCTATCCTTGTCTTTTCGGGAGTGTCGAAGTAATATAGATGTAGTAATATGTACTCGCATTCTCGAGCCTTTTTCTGATCCTAGAATACATTTCTAGGCCGCTTACACCCACGTAATGAGAGGTCGGTTCTATTTCAGGCCTTTTCGGAATAAATACGAGCAGACTTAAAGCATTTTCTTGAGTTAAACCGACCCCAATGCGACATTAGGACGAAGACGAATACCTAATGGCGTTATCTACCTGTGTGCAATATTCGTGCCAAGTTTTCTTATAAATCTCGAAGGAATGCTAGAAAATCTTTTTCATACAAATAAAACTTAAAAGTCTAAAAGTTTTTGAGAAATAAATTGTCGTAGACGCAATATAAACCTAAAAACTGTGACGCAACTTTTTTTACAGATTTGTTTAGTACATTTATCTTTAACGTACTTTATTTTTAAGTCTTAAATAGAATTTAAACTGTAAGGTAAAGTTATGTATTTGTTTCAATATAACAAAAACTAAACAATGGAAGGAACCCCATTATTCAAGCTTCAATAAAGTACAACGTAATCAATACGCCTTTTTGACCCGACGTCACTTCAATTATGAGAAAATTATATTTGGTTGGCTAATTAAAGTTTCCGTTTGGTTGACTTAATAACATTTCAATAGAACGGAAAGGTCGAGAATTTGTCCTCCCATTTATTATAATACCCAGAGGACAGTTACCCAAATAAACTTGTACACTAGTAAATTGGGTTGTTCCCGTACGGGGGCTCGTTATGTGATTTAGATTGCCTATGTACTGCGGACTGTTTAACCTGATTACGTGGCAATGTATTATGAAGATGGATCAATAAAAGTATTCTGAACAAATGTTTGTTTTTTCTCATTGATATATGAACCTTGTTTTGTCGGAGATTTGAATAACAGCAAACTTACCTACAAATAGTTATTACGTAATTTTTGATGATGATTCCTTGCTATGTGGGACATAGAATCTCAGTGTTGCAATTCCAAGAGCTAGTATGCTATCTCCTATTTTACCGCTTTTCAAAGCGAGTAGCTAAAATATTAGTTTACGCAAAATATACATAATTATGATTTGCTATAGTACCTAATAGCGTTTAAAAAACATCCATCGGCAATACCTAATTATTTGTACCCATTATACAAAGTAAATATTTTTGTTTGTCTCGGATTATTAAAAGTAGAAAGATGGGGCTTCATAGTTTCATAACATCTAGACATCAGAGAGTAAACAACGTGGGTGTATTAAAAATAAAAACAGTTTAAGTTTTCTTCAGTTCGCGTTACGCTTGACAATAGAACCTGACTGAATAGTGAATACAACCGGAAAAAGCTTTGTCGGTATCGACATACACCGTTCCGGCTGTCACTATTGACAAATGTAACTAAATAAATGCAAAAAATCAAATATACGTATAATCTGAATCATAAGTTGTACTAATTTTATTATAAATTTATAATAAAATTGTGATAATTTTATGGAGTACATCAATACAATGTAAAATTACAAATACAATCAAATATTTTGACCGTGACAGTTTTTTTTACTGTATGATTGTTTGTTGCTCTTTCACGCAAAAGCTACAGAATGGATATCAGAATAACACATGGGCTAATTTGGAAAGATAGTATGTGAATTGTTCAAAGTATAGCACATTCAAGCGGGTGAACCCACGGGGCACAGCTAGTAACATATATTTTTCTTTAACAACATCCTTTTCACGACTGCGAAGATAATCGATATCGGATAAGCAGTTAAGGAGATTAGCACGACCAGACAAACATCGAAATAACATAGATATCCAAGTCCTCTCATCACTGAAATAATAATATACGTATTACAAACTATTGGATGACATATAATTTTATTTACAAGTACAATATCTAATGAGTCACGGCTTATTGTTATAACTTTGGCCGTTAATTAGTGAGTGAGGGCGTGCTGTGGAGTTCGCGTCGGCTCCCAGGTGGGATGTGCTCCTACAACACTCTGTATTTGCATAAAAGTTAGTGCAGTTACAGAATATAGCCACCGGTGCGCCATGAACATTGACTACATAGTTTGCGAACAAATATTATTTAAAGTAAAATTGTTTCGCAACGGAAATGTGTTCGTCTCTTTATTGTTTGTATGATGCATATTGAACGGTTTGTGTTCCTAGTATAATGTTTGCGGAAGTTTGAGATCTGTGTTTGTATTCTTGTTAGTGTATGTGTTTTCATGCGATTTTCAGGTCGCCATGATACGTAAATTGTACTTGAGAATCAATATTTAATGTTATAAATTTACTGACTAAAGCCGGAAAACGACTAACGTGCTGAACTGATTTTAATGAGGCTTGGTACGGAGTAACCTTGAATCAGAAGATAGGAAGGGTACTTTTTGTTGCAATTATCAATAAACATATGGGCGAGGCCGCAGGCAATAGCAAGTTAATTATAATAACAGTTAGATAATGATGAAAGAAAGTTAATAAATAAATTGAAGTGTTTTCGATTTGATGAAAGAAAAGATAATGGGGTCGGTATAAGTACAAAAGTGCCGCCAGATGTGGAATGTATGACAATATCGAAGCTCGTAAATCGAATGCTGTGCGGCTTCACATCTTTACAATACAACAATGCAAAACAATCTTCCACCAATATTGTTACTGGAAAAAACTATTTGTATTTATTAAATAGACAAACATGAAAAGTATTCTTCTAACAAAATTATCGTGAATTCAATGCAGTGCAAGGAGAAATAAAGTTCACGAAATTCAGCTTTAAACATGCTTCGGAAAAGTGTACGAAAGAAATATATGTCGATACGAAAAGCTCAAAGGATTTCTGTTTAAAACAATTCTATTCATTCTACGAAAATTTTGTATTTATATTTAGACGAGCGCCGATACTTTGTATTGAAATAACGTCAAAGAAGACCTGTCTCGCGAACTTAAACTGTCGACAATTATCGGATTTACAATTTTCGCTGTTGAAGTCGGTGTAGTTGTCTGTAGGCCGCGGCGCCTGAGCCGGGAGCGTCGAATGAGAGCTAATGGCCCGTTAATAATGCCCGCCAGTCGGTCTGTTAGCAGCCTTCGCCGCCACGAATTACGACTTGGGGCTTTCTGCTAAACTGCCGAGAATCGCACGCTTCACCCTACACGCTAGCACAGAGCCTTAATGAGACGTAGATGGGAGATCGCTGCGCGGTCATGTAGGCATGATTAGGTCGCCGCGCCACTATTCTCACGAAATTATTACTTTTAGAGGCGACCGGGGAAACGTTGGCCACACTTAATTATGACACCATTATGGAAGTACTATTCAGGCTTCATTTTAAATAAGCTTCATTTTAGAGTCGCGGTAAATCCCTGATTACTTGCATTTGCCATTCAGATATTAGTCCACATTCAGTGTATTTAATAACGCGAGTGATGGAGTGTAATTGCGAAGCCCAACATTTTGCCTAACATGTAGGTATACGAGTAGAGTGATTAGATTTGATCTAACACAATGGGATTTCAACGAGGTGGGAAACTGATATGGAAACATCAAACATTCATTCCATTTAACCAGATAATTATAGCATGAAACCGGTTCGCGTCATTCAAAAGTGTAAAGATAGAAAAGGAATGGAAAAGGATAAATTGCGGAGGTTAGATGTCGGCGGTGATTATTTCGGCGATCTCCTCAATCGGCAGTTTTGTCTTTGTGCGCTATTTCCTGACCTTCCAGCGACTCCACAGGTTTTCTGCGAGGCAATAATTTTCTTCACTCACGAGGCTCGTCCAAGCGAAAAGAGAAAGATAAAAAAGGTGGTCTCAGCTCTTTTGTCGTTCGTCTGCGAGAGCTCGATTTGTAATAGATATCTGAGTTATGTAGACGAACAACTTTTATTTCCATAACCGCCGCTCCGCTGGCGTGCCGCTTTGCAGTTTAGGTCTTTGTGCGTTCACCTTTGTTGATTTAAGCGGTAAGTTCGCATAATATAAACTTCATACACACATGTTCTAAACTAGTCTGCGCTTAGAAATAAATAAGCTGTTCTATGTGTGCGTTGTATTATTCTGTGTTTTGAATACACGTTCAGGTATTAATTTACCATTGAAACCGTACAAAAAAGTATTTACTTTATTGTGAAATAACATTCTATTGTTGGTCTGCTTTCGAACGATTGGTATTGTGACGAACCTTCAGGGAGAGTATGGTCAGCATTGAACCGGTTAAGGCGCTACCCCGAGCAAATGACTTTGAGCGTTTGACCTCTAAACCCCCCTCTTTGCCCCTCTACATATACATCGCTACGTTCCATGAAAATACAACGCCATCTGTTGAAATAGCGACATATTAAGTAGTAAAAATAGTAGACTTATGAATTTATAGACAAAAATATAATCATCATGTCCGCATGATTAAAAAAAAAGTTGAGAGAAATATATTTTATTTGCATCTAAAATTATAACTCAAGTAATTGAAGACTTCTAAGTGAATCATTTAATGATGTAAAGTTATTTAGTCAGAAAAGTATTGAATGTCTTTTTACAAAAATCTCTTTTCAACCAACTTCGAAAATAGGATGTTTTTTTATGTTTGTTATTTCAAAAAATATTTTTTTAACCATTTATTCAGTTTTTTTTTAAAGTATTTTGAATATTATTTTTTTTAAGATGAAATTACGATATTTTTGGTTTTAATTTTCAAAATCAGTCGATTTAGTTAGGTTTGTTTATCTCAAAAATATCAATCCAACAAGGTACGTATAAAAAACAAAGGCGGGCGGCGAGACTTTTGAAAATTCGGTTCTTGAAGAAAGTATTGCTGTCTCTCTACGGCATGATTTGTGAATGTGTGCGTAAGTTGACAGTGTGCGAGTGTCAAAGCGCGCTCGCATGGAGTAGTACTTACTCTCTTAAAAGAAATACTCTACGCACATAATAAAGGGCAATGGCGAAATCATTGTTGATATAATTCTTATGCTCGATATACAAACGTCTTAATTACAGATTTACATGAAATATAGCGTCTAAATCCATGAAAAAAATACATTACATTGGAAATACAATTGATTGAATTGTACTTTGAGTGTTGCCATATGAACGTTAAATCTAAACTAAGTCATACAAATATCTTTGGCTAGTAAACTATGTATAATAGCTTGCTTTTAGAATATATTGAAGATTTATGAACATGAATAGTCTAAGGACATATTATTATTTCTACCCAACATCACCGAAATTAATAAATGACATCAAAATACTATTATGAAAACTTCAATCTAGCATGGCAACAACAACGGATACAATCAATGTGAAATTTTGCGTCATGCCAGTGACATTGTCTTGCACGTCACTTTGTTTGTGCGCACCAAAATCTTTGTTTGCGCATTTGTTATTTCTATTATTTTGCTTTTTTACTTGGACTGCTTATGGACTTTCGAGATTTCTCCCTGTGCTAGCCAAAGGACTCCGATTACCCACCACTTACGACGAAATTTTGCTGTGATTTTTGACTCCGATTTTAAATTAAATTGGATTTTATTACGTGAAAAAGAACGATTTATTTTTCACGATGTGAAGTCTTTTAAAGCCTCTTTGCACCTGCTGGTTTTCTGGATAATATCGTGATAAGGAAGGATGAAAAATAAATGTATTTGAATTAATGCTGTTTCTTTTTTCATGCATGCTTTTGATCATCTATTTTATAGACTATTTTTGTGCACTAAACAATATAACAAGAAAGCCTATAAGAAAACATTAACATGTTCTGTCAGGATTATAAAAAAAAAAATCTGATTATAATTCTTTACAAGTATTATCAAAGCTATACCAGGGAAAACCTAGATAATTATATCTCTAGAAATAAGTATAAAACAACCGCATTAAATCTTTTGAATAGTATATTTCACAAGGTTTACTTTTTCAGAATCAAAGACTTTTTCAACATATTTCCTATGAATTTCTGTCATATAAATGCAAGGTCGGGCAAAAGTAATTAATTGTTTACGAGAGCCCATTAATTTCACTCATAAATAACTGAATTTAATAAAAACAAAGTACGATTCTATCAATTGTATTTCCAATTTTATATATTTTTTTCATAGACTTAGACGCTATTTAAATAAAACTTCAAAAAAGTAACATATTATTTCATGTAAAGTAATTAAGACATTTGTAGACGCATAAGAATTATTTCGACCTTTTGATAGTTGGACATATTTAAACAAATATAAATATGTGATGAAATAAAACTACTAATTATAAACCGCGAAAAAATCCGTAAAAAGTAGATTTATTTCAATGTCAGATTAAAAAAAAAATCTTAAAACATAAATAAAGCTCGCCCCCTATTACTTACATGGGACCTAAACATATCGGCGAATTGTGGGTGTACATTAGTACACCTCTGCCTAACCCTTCGGGGATACCGGCGTGATGATATGTTGTGTAAAACATAAATATGTATTCCATGCTATTTGAATTTTATCACCAGTGCCGTGTGTAAAACTACATAGGGCTAGCAATGCCTTTTTGACAGTTGTCATAATATTAAATTGTAAATGACATTTCAAATAAAAAACCGACGTGCTCTCACGTCGAGAGCCTATGGCTGACTGCTGGATCGCCGCCGCGAGTGTGTTTATGTTGTGAATTTGACCATTTTTAGGAATAATTTGAATTATAAAATAGATGTTTGGTCTCTTTGAAAAACAAAGCTGATTAAAATGTTAAGAATTAAATCCTCTATCAGTTGGTATAAGTTACATTAATAAAATACGTATACATCGTGAGCCTATCCAAGGAATAAATTTTGATGGACCATTTTTAAAATGAGTACTACTAAATATTCGCTGCATTAAAAAGAAAAAGCTCTGTTGAAATTAAAGACAACATATCAAATAATGATTTGGTATAACAGTGAATTTGATATATGTTTTAAATATCGAGTTTATAGCTTAATAAAACTCCGCTTTTGCGCATTTTGATCGGGGGAGCGCCTTAAGCTGATTTGATTTAAATAATGCAATGCCCTTTATTATTTCAAATACAAAGCAATTAATTACCTTTGTGTTTGAAATATAGTGAAAATCTATTAGTTTATTTTTACTCTAACGCACATTCTCTTAACGTTCTGCTGATGTTAGTACAGTTGTTTTGCTGTAAAAAATGCCGGAATGGATAATCTGAGTAGGAGTAATTTTGTGGTCGTCCCACGTATAAAAAAATCAAGCCTAAAACGGTTAAAAGAAAGGTAGCATCATCCAAATCTTACCTACAATATGAGGCTCCCCATTTAAATATGAATAAAAGGCGAGGGCGTTTTGCCCTTTGTAATAAATTATTACGCATGTGTTTCTCCCCACCGGCCCTATGCACAAGATATGAAGCCATTTTTAAATGTCATTTAATTTACAGATTGAGCTTCTAAATTAGAGTGACTCATTTCAGCTGTGAGTAATTAATATTTGTTTTATTTATAATTTAACTTACTTGTAACTTGGAATTTGATATTATTTTAAACATTTATGTACTAAAGGTCTACTATTATGTGTGCCCGAATAAATAGAGTAAACCCAAATTTACTGGACTGAAATAATCGACTTCTAACCTATACCTGAAATTACTGAGTATACACAGTAATTTCAGGTATAGGTTAGGAGTCTAGATTAATTCTTGTTACATGTTTCACTGGATCGGTAAATAACATTATTTTGCTAACTTAAATCATTTCATAAAGTTAGATTAGATCCGCTTGTCTAGTTAAAAGGACGTGACATGAGCAAAAACCGTTAAAAACATATAAAAGGGCAAAGAGATTATAGCGCGAACTACAACAAAGCACTCGAAGACTAGTGAAAGCGTCTAACGATCAAACAACTTGACGTGACAAGATCTTCGCTATGAAACGCTCCTTAATTTTATTGGACAAAACATAGTCTTTGTCCCAGTGAACAAATCGCTTGGGGATCGTATTATTTTCTGCGTAGATTTATCGGCGCAGGCGGATCGAGGGCCCTTTTGTTGGGCTTTTCCATAAATCTTTCTGCTATTTAAACGGTTATTAGGACAGGAGCGATTGATGTCCGTTGGATATCCTTCGTGTGATAGGAAATCCTAAATTGTGTTTCATATTATGTTTTGATTCCTTGTCGGTTCTCGGGACGGTTTGACAGGGACAGTGGGTATTAATATCTTGATTAGGGGGCTTCGTGGCAGGTTAACACAATGGACTGCATATTCATCTGTTCTATAAATAATACAATTAAGTCGAACTTAATTTCCTATTATTACATTGACAGTCAGCTAATTATGTTGAAACTAAAAACCATTTTTTTTGGCATAAAGATAGGCAGAAAAATATGTGAAATATAAATCATGCATGAACAAAATGTCATCTCATTTCAGTGGTATCTGTGAATCTGTCTCCAAACATACGATAATATTAAGATAAATTGTTCAATTGTAACGCCGAGTCCCCTGCACGTTGCCTGTATAATTTGAGGTAAAAATTCAGTTCAGTGGTATGGCACCCGCGGGAAGAGCCCGGCTACCCTATTTACGACTACACGACGAATGAACCGCGAAGCAAGGGAACTTTGTTTGTTTGTGTAGGGTTATGCAAAAATTGAATTTGTTTTGATTCTATTGTTTGGTCTGGTTTGTAGATTCTAGGGCTACCAAGATATTTTAGAATAGCTGCTGTTGTGTAAACTGTGTGGGCCTACGTGCATGTGAAGAAAATTGCGTCAATTTATGATCTCGAAACATTTGTTCTAAGTCCATTTGCGCTTTCTTTGACATTATCAGTTGTGTATTGTTGTTGTAAGTATGTGAAAACCAACGAAATAAATAGAATAAAACAAATCAGGGCTGTCAAATATGTTAGAAAGAAAGTCGATAGTCCGCAAGGACATGTCTTATACATACTGACAGGTTACCGCGCCTCTTTGGAGATTCACCCTGGAATATCAATACGGGAATGTTAGCAACAAATTTCAGGGTTCAGATACCAGCGGCTGACATGACAACAGACAGGTTCGATGTTTTTCCAGCAAATCCCACCGTGTTCATTATACTGTACACATAATTATAATGCCTACGTTAATCAATTCAAACAATTTTGTTTCATCCGTCCGTAGAGATGTTAATTACCGAGGCAACTCAAAATACAATCACAAGGCCGAAATGAGAATCACAACATTTTGTTTTTGTGGTACCAAAAAACCTCTAAGTTTATTACGAAAAATACATATTTATACGGCCCTGAATAAATCGCGGGAAATATTTTTCACACTATATTATTTCGTATTTTGTTTGGGCCTTCCATGTAGTGGGCATTGGCTGTTATCCTGTACATTGATCGTTACTTTTTTAACGTTTTAATCTACAGTCCCTTTATTGCTTTGTCCTAGAACTTTATTTTGCGGTTTGTAAAATATATTGTGTTTGTGCCTTTGTGTAGGCGCTTTACAAAGTAATGTGCCTGTATCATGCTTGCACTATTGTCTTATAGTTATCAATGAATGTCGAGCGTCTTCTTTTTAGTTAGTCACGAAAAAGGTATACGTAATATTGACTTAACGATGTGACCAAAAGACCAAAAGACCAGTTTCTGATAAAAACTGTACCTACTCATTCTGGGAATACAGGTTAATTACATCAATTCCATTAGTATTAGACAGAACACATACTAGTGTAGGCAATATTTTGATGTAAAACCGCTTTTATCTTAAGCCAAAAAGGTTCATAATTATAATTTTCTGTATTAAAACCACATCTAATTAGATTTTTATTTACTCCGCGACAACATACTAAGAAAATGATGTTCTCATTATTTCCTTCTAGGTAATTTTGTATGGTCAAAGATCAGAGTTAATTACGAAAATATATAAGGAAGGTGGTGAACGATTATTTTGCATTTCTATGGTTGCAGGCTTCGCAAAACCTTATGAGCTTTTGAATCGTTTTTCAAAAAGATCTCATTGTTATAGCTTGATTGGTTGATATAGTCAAAGTAAGAATTTTAAGTTGTAAGGAATCTTCTATATTATGTCATTGTCTAAATTTGAAAATGTTATTTTTAGAACTCCAGGCCCAGAATAAAATGAAATTCACATTTACCGCAACTTGAGCTGTCGGCGGACAAGAAGAATTATGTGTTTTTTTGGAGGGAATTAACAAAACATGATAAAAAAACAAGTACCTGAGTGTTCTTTAAGAAAATCTGTCCTGCTGAGAGCACTCTGCTGTAATAAATTTACTCACAATTTATCTTTTTGTGGATTGCTTTGCTTGTAATAGCGACCGGGGCGTGGGAAATTCGGCAAAAAGCCCACTGCGCTCTCTCTACTTTGCTGAACAGAACCATTACACAAAACATTATTCCAAATTACATTGGGCGCGTTACGATAATGTTTTTGTTCATTTGATAAGAGACGAAATGTTGTTTTTCAATTATTATAAAACAAAATTACACGGAGCTGTGCGTCTGTAGTTTTTATTGGTCAACGGCCGCTTTTAATAGATATTTTCCGTTCCAATCTTCTTTGGAATGGAGCCTCCTTTTGTGGTTTTGCTGAAAGTTACTGTACGGGTGAGGCTTATGTATTTTACAATAACACTGAGCTCTTGTTTTATGTTTATAGTGTTGTGCTGATTTTTTCGAGATCCTTTACGTTTTGTTGTAGGTGGTATCTGCTATTAAATGTTTTATGTCCCTACAACCTGTTACTGTACCCTTCGAGTAAACATTTGGTGGGATTTATGGGCTGCATCTCCTACCTATAACCCTTACTATTATTTGACATATTAGGCATGACTAGTTCTCATAGTTTTGCTTGTTTGTATTCCTTACAATAGAGTACCAATACAGAGAGTAAACTGGTATATCCCACAAAAACGGAATATTTTGTACCTACCTCGAGATCATGTTCTCTACATAATTTTAAATGGTTTAACGTTATTATTAATAACATCACTATTCCAATGAAACCGTTAAGTAATATTGTTGTTTAATATATCAACACATTATGATTTCCTGAATTTACAAACGCAAATGTAGAGGTTATTAATTGTAACGAGCAGAAGTAAGTTTATATTATTAATAGATTTCCACGTAATTATTTGTAATGAGCCGGAAATAACATATATTGCAATACCTGACAAACTGTCGCGTAGTTAAAGTCAACCTAGTCAACATCAGGTCTATAAAATTATGTTATGTATTAAGGGATGTTTGGCTAATATTCTATTTATACCAATTTAGCTTTCTTGTGTGTTTTTGAAACCTAAAGGTCTTTTTTAAGATCAAATCTTTGATTATATAATGTCGATCAAATATAGAATATTTTTTTTATATTTTTTCGAGATATGTTTTTATTCTATCCATAATTGCATTTTTTAATTTAGTAGACTTCTAAAACGATTTTCAAAATATTCCATAATATAATAGCAGTATGACTGAGTTTAACAATTCAATTTAGGTTACAAATAACTTTGTTTAGACTGCATTTTCTTAGCTCAAAATACACCAAAGGTTTGTGACAAGTGAATTGATTTACGAAGCCAAACTTGGCTCCAGAGATAAGCCCCTTATAATTTCGTGAGTAACAGATAGGCATTTCAATAAGATTTCTCTGTACAAATAAAGACGTTTGGTGAAGACTAATGGCGCGTTAATAATTCGAGTCTCTATTCAATGGCGGCCTTCAAGATTTATCACTACAGGATTCTGGCAACATGCCTCCTGGCAAGCGCTGATTATGCACTTTTTAAACGTTCCGGCATCAAATACAATGACTTCAATGATTTAAGTTGGAGAATTTAATTCCAGAATTTATTTTTAAATGTGGATTTTGTGTTTTGAATTTGGAATGCAGTATTTTTTAAGAATGAGTATGTATGACCTCTTTGAAATTGTTTTTTTTTTTTTTTAGAAATAGTGACCATAAGCATTTAAGCTCATCAGTGGTCTACAGTATTATTTACGTGTATACAGAAAGTAACATAACTATAGTATTATTTTAAGTCCTTGGTTACTTTAGTAAGCATGTAAAAATGTGAATAAGTATATTGTTCGTGTAAGTTAAAAATACATTAAAATTTAATGAAGGCTACTTAATCTTAATAAAGTAATTTTCTTTGTCTTTTAAAATAATATTGTTATAAATAATAGTATACACATAAAAACTACATTCAAGGAAATAGAATATTAAACAATAAAAAAAATACGTAAAATTTTGTTTCAAATAAAGAAACTTTGTCTATTAAATTTGTCAGTAAAGATAAATGATTACAAAATCATAGACTAAAGCGCTGCTTTTACGAACCTATAAAGGAAAAGCCGCGAATTGATAGATTGACAACTGAATGATTGATCATTTCAAAAGAGTTTGATCTAAAATAATTGTCTATCAGCTCTGTTCCTAACTTAAATCATGAAAAATATTTTCCTTTCCTAAATATTTAAATATGTTTACCTCATATTAGTGCTCTTGGTAAATTATGTTGATCTTAATAATAAGAACATAATGAATACAGTTCTAATTAAGAATTTATTCTAAGTTCGATGAAGTAAAAACCTCATTACTCTTGTGTGACAGTCTTAAAAAAACAATAAGCATGGAATTAGCAATATAAAGTCTCAAAACAAAAGCCGCTTTATAAACGCTTTCATCTTCTAATTTTGAATTTAATTATTTCAAAGTATATTATATCGCATTGCCATTATTTTTGAATTATCTTTTTTGTTAGATGAGCTTTTGGCTGTCTAATTAATGTCAAATATGTCAGGCAGTTAAGAAACTTAGAGCAATGTCAAATACACTTTTTAATGTTTCTTTTGTCAACCTTAAATGGTTTTAATCTACTAGAACGTTTTAGTAGCGTTTAATTTGTTTATTTTTTAGTGTTATAATAAAAAATATTTTGTCTTTCTTTTAAAAGGAAACGTATATTTGAGTTAACGTTTATATGTATAAAATAAATTTATACGTGTGTACGATAAGCTAGGAATATTATAAGTCTTAGTCTTATATTTCTACAAGAATGATATCGAAAGTATAAAAAAAAATATTATATAGCTAATAATATACTTATTAAAATCTAAATGTGTAATATGGTCTCTTCATGGAACTATTTTGGCGGGCGTTCCGTTGACATTTTAACTTTGTTAGTAGGTATAAATTTAATCAAATTTAGCTGTTAAATCGATCAGTTCTTGGTAGAACTAATGCGAATTACTGCTGCAAATTAATCACGGTAGCAAATATTTTTGATATCATCCATGATAAATCGAATTAATTGATGAGAGGTGAGAGATGAATATGGTATACTGTGATTAATATTTTCGGTTATTTAATATGTAAACATGAGTACATAAAACACATGTACCTGTAGAGACATAAACTTCGGTATCGCAGTAACAAAAGTTTCGTTCGCCAGAACAGGGTCGTAACGTAAAATTTTACATCGTTATGTTATTATGGCTTTTTGATATCTTGCCGTATCTAATAATGGGTTTATTACTTGTAATTTTAACATTTTGCTACCTGCTTTATTTGTTTTGTAATTATGTTTTTATGTTTACTAGTTTAAGCGGGATTTAAATCTTGTTGTTAGCTAAAGCCGGATAATTTTATAGATTTGTTATTTTATAAGACTATTGACAGAAGAGGACTGTGCTTTAGTGATGAATGAAAGGAATAAGAGCGATGCTATACGATACAGAAAGTATGCCATTAATCCATGATATGCCTTTAATGCCATGCAACGTGCTACAACTCTGCTAAAAGGCACTTTGCGGCGTCCGTAGCTGTTTTACATTGAATATGTGACATGCTATCCGTCAAAATCACCGCATTGTGGCACCGCGATGTTGCTTTAGACTTTTATTTATGATTTTACTCTACATAAGCTGTCATTTATAAGGTTTTGCGTTGATTACAGCTTACCGTTAGTACCTTTGTTCATTTCCCAGTACGATTCACTATAATTTAGTCTCAAAGAATACTCGGAATCAATGAGTCCATTGTAACGCTATAATTGTCTCTATCAAACCTACGTAGGTAATATAGTACCACAAAGGTTCTCATACAATAGGTAATTCACAAACTAATGCCTCTCACTCGATGCGTTATCTTTATTGTATTGTGTGATACACGAAAACTCATTTGCACATTTTCAGAGGAGAACATTAGTTACATAATTGCGTCATTCCACGTCCAACCTTACTCATTAACTGAAACCCTTATCAGTGGATTGATCGAGGCTACAGAAAATATTTACGAAACTCTAGTAAAAGATTCAAGTCTTTCAGATATTTTCTTAGAACGTTTAGTTAGCCACATTGTATTCGATATTTTGGTATTTGACCTCGACATAAGTTTCTACTCAAGGTTTTGCTTTCACGCCAGCTGTCTATAGATTTTTATAATTTCTATATTTCATTTTTTTACTGACAATCGTTTAGAATATTACTGTAGTGGGTCAGAATAGAAAAATAATGTTAAAAATATCGAAAATCTTTCATCTATAAAATTCTAAAAAAAGATATCGAACAGCTATCAGTGACGTAAGCTGGACTCAATTTAATTTTAAAGTTTGTAAGTAAGTATCGCGGGAGACTCGGGCGATTTGCATATTTGTGCGTTTAAGCCAAGCGGGCCCTCCGCTGGGGCGGCTGAGTGATTGAATTATTATCTGACTGGCAGGAGGCCCACCGGTACTTTGTCCAGACGTGAGTTGTGTACGCGCCACGGATTTGCATTGGCTCTCATAATTGTTATAATTACCCGGCCGCTGTCTCGTTTCGATAATGGTCGCACGTTTGCTGTAATAATCCCCGAGAAGCGTCTCTTTAGAATAATAATGGCGTTAGATTGTTATTTATCGTATCAGTTATCGCCTATCGTGTGTTAATATTCAGAGCAGCGAGCGTGGATGTAAGTATTTTTAGCTACAGCTTCAATTGATATCGATTGTTGGCAGAAAGCTCGTCCGGGTTTTAATTATAAAATTCAGTTAAACAACAAAACAATCTGCGCTAGAACGTGGGTGATGTGTAATAAATTGTTCTCTGTTTCCCTTTTATAGTAGGTAACGTGTATTATATTGTAGGGTAGTTCACATGGGACTGTCCCGACTATCAAGCGGACACGTCACGATCGTTATCATGCAGGATTATTTGAAATTAGAAGGCTTGATTCTGTAAACTAGCAATAGGAATGAACGAATTTTGTTTGATTTAACTAATTACATTGGGATGCCGAGAGCCTTTAGTTTACCGTATACAAATAAGGGATACCCGCCGTTATTATATTTTATCAAAGTTATAATTGAAGTAAACCTAACCAGTGTACTGTTTACAGCGTATTCATTACGTTTTTATAAAGGTATTAATTAATTCGGACGAATTTGTTAAAATCCTAACCAATTCCAAAGGTTGATTTATAGCTCATTAATTGACCTTGTTTAATTAATCGTGAACTCATAATAAATGAGTAAGTACAGTTTGTAATTACAGAACACATTACATCCTACCCACATTTAAATTAGTAGGTATTTAACTATTACCGGGACCGTACAGAATTTATAGTTAGAGCCAATAAGAACTGCAATGATAAAATATAATTTATGGGCCATTAGCTTCTATTCGGTATCCTCCGAGTATAGATTTCAATTATACGAAAGATTTATATACAGTTGTGTTTATGTACTTACATTAAGGAATATGTATGCCTACGGTCAACTTAACTAAACATTCTAGACATGTTCTTACTTAAAATTAACCATTTGTTCCCGTACATATGGGCTGTAACTAAATAGTTTGATTAAAAATATGGTACGACCGTTTTTTGAGTTTTATACATTAAACTATTTGTACACAAGATGTATGAATAGGCTTCGATATACAGACAGCTTTTAGTTTTCTAGCAACTATCAGTCATACAAACTTGCAGATGTTCGTTCATATGTACGCGTAGCTTTAAAAATATTGCTTAAGACTTGGTTCGGTACGTTTAGGAACGGCCAAAATTTAAGCGTAAATTATAATTAGACCAACAAATTGTTGTATAAATAATTCCGTTACAATAATCCAGTTTTGAGATAGGGGTTTTATTAGTTATTGTTTGGTCTGCTTCTGACGTTGCGACCTATTTATACAGTTAGGGTCATGTTGAAACAACAATTGACTGTTTTCAACTGGTTTATTCTTCTTGTATAAACTCTACGTAGGTGTAAACAATTGAAGTACAGAAAGCGTTAAGTAACTTCATAAATAATAATTCATAAGCGAATGTTTCTAACCTGGTTTGTTTCTGAAAACATCACCAGACTTTAAATAATCAATTCATAAATCTGTTATTATAATCAAACTTGTTAATATTGAAATTCTGAAAATCTGCGGAAGGAAGGTGTATTTATTCACATGCAGTTTGCATGTTTCACGGTTTAGGATTAATATAGCATGTACAACAATAATCATGGACGAAAATTGATTTATCTGCGTGTAAATACCACGGGAATAATAATGAGCAGTGCATATTGGCGCTTCGAGCTTATGCTCCGTTACGTTAAAATAAATGAATAAATAATGTTGCACATGAGAATATTTTATGATAAATTGACCACTTTACTGCGAAGTAAGTGTCAAGATCACAATGCACACTTGGCGCAATATATCACGGATATTATCATAGCTGCAAAAGGCGGCCCAGTGCGGAGCGCGGTCTGGCTTCAAGTAATTTTACTCGAGCGCTCCCATTCTCTACAGAATACCTTGCGAGGCTCGGGAAATGGGGGGCGTGACGAGTGATACAAGATTCCTTTGAGGTGAAAAGTTCGTTAGGCGTGCGTGGGAATGACGGGCGCACGAATCAAGTCTCCGCGATCCCTCAGACTGATGCCAGACGCCGCACCGACAGTTCATTACGTCACCGAATGACAATACCTCACTTGAAACAACAATAACATACAAATGTTATTTGTAGATTTCAAATGTTTTAGAATGTTTATTGTTATATTAAAATATTTGTGGGTAGGTACGGCTACTTCATTTACAAATTCAACAAACCTAAAAGCATAATGGAATAACAAATGGACGCAACAATCGAGGCGCAATAATGGCATGCGTACCCACAAAATACGTTCATATAATCAAATAATTTGAAGTACGTGTAATGTGGTCTAAATAAAAATGTTGGCACGCAAAGACTTTTTATGAAAACCAACCGGTAAATAAGGCAAAGGTCCCAGTCGTATCCATTTGTCCCCCCGGAGCATTCGTGAGAATGGGCAAAAACAAGTGAAAATAAAGTGAAAACATTGTTACTCTCGTGTGGATTACCTTGCGTCGTGTTATTCCAGCCGGTGCGCTGTCTCCCCGGATAACAAACTATGGACTTTACCACTTCCATACATTTAAATTTAAAAATAATTTTGTGACTTGCGGCATTCGGAACGAGCGCTAATTGAGTCCATTAAAGTTTTGTTGTGGAATTATTTTTGTTCATGATTATATTTTCGCAGCTATCTTCTCTCATAAAAAGGGGGAACGTAATTACTTAGGCACGTTAATGTCCGCTATTACGGATAATAGGATATAATATGAAAAATTATGTTTGTTATGATTTAATTTAGTGCTTTAAGACCGTGTGTAATCGGATGATAAGATAAAATTGGTTGGGTTTAAAAGCTGAAAAATGTGTGCCTTTGCCCCACTAACTGAAAAAGGAAAATATAAAAACTGGAGCTACTTTTAAATGCTGTGTGTAGTTCGTGTTTACTTTGCATGTAACACTCACGCTTGAATTCTTTATTCGTTGACATAAAGCGTCGAGTCTTTAATTTAGAGCATTAAATATTTTAATTCAAGATTTGATCAGCTTTCTTAGTTGTTTACTTGTTTTATCTTAGGATGACTTATGAGCTCAGTAATTTAGACTCAAGTGCCCATGGCCTTTAAACGTCTCCAAAACCAACGACCTAACCTACCTAAATCAGCGGGTGGTGTTTATTTTCTACCCCATTCAGGTTTTACCTCTACAACAAAATATAAATGTAAATTGTTTGTGTGAGTTGCTCACTTTTTTCTTAGTCAGGGTTATATATGTATAAAGTATAAGGTGAAGACCAAATGTAGTTTTGCATTATTGTATAGTTTTAATTTTAGTGAACTCTTGAGATAATAGGAATCACAACTATTTTGAAATCAAGTCTTACAAAAATAATTAGCTACTCTCCGAAATTTTGGACCGAATTCAGGACTATACTACTTTATGTCTCAAATAATTATTCAACAAATTACAAACTGTGGGAAATAAAATATTTAGGTACATTTTTAAACAATTTTTCCAAGTTGTTCCAAGTTCCCATACTAACAAGCATAACTTTTATAATTGTACTGTCAACTTCAAGGTACGTTGGCCTACATTCTAATGGAGATATTTTTAGAATAATACTACCGATCTGACTCATAATATTCTATAGAGGAAGGTCAATTACGAGGACAAGAATATAATACCAGCTTGTAAACCTAACCATCATGTTTCTTAAGTAAAACTAAATTAATTTATCAGTAACTAACTCTAGGTATTTTTTAAAGAAAACAACGTAAGTGTTTTAGAAAATGTTACATGTCTATCTTCCATTTTCCAGGCTGTAAACTTATTTAGAAAAAACGCAATTTAAAAAATACTTCTGAAATTTTATTATCATAAACATTAGAAAAACTTTACGATCTCTCAAGTAACACAGCAAAAGTTACAACCACAAACTTTTATAACTCCCGCAAGTAAGCGAAACTGAATATTTAGTGACCTATATTCCGAACAAGTGTGGTGGTATACAATAGAGTGGTTGTCGGCTGGCGTATTTGCGAGTGTAAATTGAAACATGTCGAGAGTTAATTGCGTCCAGTGCGGCGCGGGTTGAGCGGACTTGAGCGGATAAGCTGTGCCCGCGCCTTGCGACCTTCCCAAAGATAAACGCTTACCCACTGCGTTTGGATAGTGCGAATTAACGAACACGCTGTATAGAGGTTTTGTTGACGATTGGTTGAGAAGATTACTGGACAAGTTTGGAGAAATTTGGCTCTATATATAGATGTTTTATCAGTGATTGGTTGTATGGAATATGTTTCAATATTCGTCTGAAATACAAATGCGTTTAGCAAAGTGTTCTTCCTTTTCTATGAAATGATGAACCTTATTTAAATTAATCACAATACGATACGTACATAATATATATAAACCAAAATTAAAACCTTCTCGTTTCAGGAGCAGGAAAGGTAAATCCAGCAAAGCTTTGGTAATAATTTGGTATTCACTACTTCTCGCAAACACGGCCGTACGGAGTTGGTATTTCACGGTAATACTGTATGATCATGGGCCCGTAATTCTAAACCAGTTAACCGAGTCAGTGGTTACAGCTCGTAATAATCTCAGCATTAAACCGCAAAAGTGGATAAAAATTTCGTGAGAATTTCTAGCTAGGCTACTATTAAAATTTAACTTCAGGAAAGTTAGAAACAGGACGTCTTTAACTTTTCCTGCAGAACTAATTTAATATGATATAATTACGAAACCAGCCAGATGTATTTTTTAGATAGTTGTAGAATGTATATTTTTAGATTTATGTTCTTGCTTAGATAATTCACTTTCAAAATATTATCTACAATACCTTGTTGTCCTTTATCGATTAGCACGTAGACGTTCTGGGATTATCTGGTATAGTTACTCCTTTGCCTGTTCAGATGTT
Source organism: Autographa gamma (assembly GCA_905146925.1). Taxonomy (NCBI): domain Eukaryota; kingdom Metazoa; phylum Arthropoda; class Insecta; order Lepidoptera; family Noctuidae; genus Autographa; species Autographa gamma. The sequence goes on from LR989850.1 coordinate 6,075,222, forward strand.
CGATATAAAATATATGAATCGAATATCAGATGTAAATACATTCCTATAGTTCAAGTGTGTCTGATCCAACAAAACTTTAAGCTTTCCTTCTCCGACCAAGATGCTGTTCTTTTAGCACCAGATCAGCGTAAAACAAATTTAATTCCGGCTACCCTAAGTTGTAGGTTACAAAGTTTGCTCAAGCCTCATTGGCGAGTGTCATCGAGTAGTAAAACAAAGGCCTCCTTATTACACAGGTTGAGCTCGTCATAATTTCACAAGTTTATGTGCGCAGAACAAGAGTTATGTCCTCCCTGATTTATGTTTGCCGAGTGTTGTAGACTTAGGACTCGAGGTAAAGGTTTATGAATCTTTGTTGTAGGAAACTATGTATAATGTAGGAATGCATTGTGTGAATTCTGCAAATCAGTAAGTACAGATCGGTGGGTTTGAAATGTTTGTGGCGGATAGGCAATCGCTGGGATAATGGGTTATTGAAATTTAAAGGTCAATTAACGGTAAGGTTACGTTGTTTGTACACGTGTATGAATCAGTCGTATTGTTGTAACCCATACCTATTGTGTCGTGAGTATATTTTCCATTCTGAATATTGTAGGATTTCACTGGTGCCACATTTGGAAAGTACCTAACAAGTACCCATCATTATAATATTAAAATACAGTGCTAAAATTCAATATAAATTAAAATTCTAACACCGAACGAATTTGTATTTGTTCATTTGTTTCATGTACTTTATGCAAACATAAACACTAGGAACTCCTAATTCATTATGCCGAATGAATAAAATGTTAACTGCTAAATTTAAATATGGAACACGTAAAAAAGTTTTTGCCAAAGCCAAACTAGAGTGTGACAAACGAGGTCTGAAAAAAAAGGCTAGCTATAGCCAGCCGCTGTCACGGCATGCTTGTTTTGTTCACTAGGTTTACACGAGCACTAGCTTTAACCCAACCCAAACATTTTCTTACTCTAAAGCCACAATTTAGTAAAAGCTGTTTCCTCTACATACGAAGCCAACGCGTGAAAGTAGCCACTTGACGGTCGTTAAGAGGAGATCCCAAACTACGGACAGACCCATACAAACTTTAATACATTCAAATTAAGCATTATACCAATATCCTATGTCCATTTAACAACATCTAAATATGAAATCACATACCAACGTAATTCCAATCGAAAAGATTTCGACGTAGGACATGCTGGGAGCTGAATTATTGGAGTGTGAAAGAGTGATATTAACTTTACCAACTTGCTCTCTATTTGAACTCGATCGTAACGATTCGGTGAAATTTTAACTACCTTATTTCTTCTGGTGATCGATTCCTCAACGATAACTTTAGAACAAGATTTCTGAAACTGATGAATCTATCTGTCTTTAAATCCCGAACCAAAGCAAAAGAGGACAATAGTTTCGTATCCGCTTCACAGTAAATTACAACTTTTGAAATTGTATTCAAAGATGGGAATATTAACTCAGCATAGGCATCTTCATCGTTCTTCCAAAAGTTTTCCTCTCATTGAGAGCAACTTCATACCGTTGTTCTTTAAAGCCTGTATGCAAGTCAAAGCGATTGCAACTATTCCAAGATTGTCAAAAGCGAGGCTCCAACTAGAATATTAACTGAGGATTTAGTATTTAGTCGAGAGTGGAAATTGAAACATGTCGGAGTTAATTGTGACTAGGGCCCGCGGTCGCCGCAGTTCTCGCCAAATTTGGAATTCAGGGCGTCGACACAATGCAAACTTTACCTTGTTGGTAGACAAACTCTTTGTTGTGTTCATCGAATAATAAATTCTGGTGAATCGTGGAATAGATGTTTTAAATAAATGATACTGTGTTTTGTTTCTCTCTAGTTCCAAAATTAAATTTACGAAGTTTTAGTATGTAAGTCACATGTAATACATTGATAGTCACAGCCCTATTTGCATATTGTCATAACAAAAAATTTAAGACCAAAATTGTTCGATCACGGCATTAAACAAAAGGCCAGTACCGTGTTATTTGTAAAAATAGAGGTGTCCGATAACAGGACGATAAATTAAACAATTAAATAGATCATTAATGGATAAAGTGTGGATGTAAATGAATTGGGTTTCGGCAGTTCTGTTTGTTTTCCAGGCGGGATAGTGCTTGACTGTAGCACTCGGCGGCTCGGCCCTCGCAACCAATTTTACATTTTACATTCGATATGAGTGACGCGCTCCCTGTTACATTAAAAGGTAACATTACCGCATCCTCGTTAATTTAAATTGGCTTTCAGTTAATCGGTATGAACGTTTTCTGTTAATGATTGAAAAGAGTACATACCTTGCAAAAACGTTCTGTTTGTTTTTGAATTGGAATTTTTGTTTGAACGCAAAACTGCTATCCTTTCAACTAATATTGGTATTATATCAGTTGGGATTACAGGTTTTTAATGTTGTGAAAAGATATTAATTACGCTTTGAGTACATGAGTCAAAATTAAATCTACTTTTTATGTCTTTATTTACCTACCACGTCAGGCGAAATTGTCTATTAGATCTATCAGAAATAGTTCATATTTAATTTTATTACATATTATTATAACATTACCTACATGTAACATTCATCTAGAAATGATATTATCATAAAAATGATTTCAAAAATAAATTACGTCTTACCAAAAATCACTGTAATTTTTGTTAAAATATTCGAAGGTTGACTTGCCTTAATATACATCGGTCTAGCAAAACGTCTCGTTACATATTTTTTGAATGCTGCTGTGCTACATGTAGATATATTTACCGTGTAGGTAATTATAAATTTAATGTTTGATTTATTTAGCTATTTTGAATACTCGCATGTAACTGTTGAACCTGTATTAAATGATAGTCTACATTATTAAATGATAGATTAAATTAATCATCACGGTCGATGAGTTCAACTTCTTTGCTAGGAGAATTCAGATTTAAATTTGAAATCCAGAATTTCATACAATCAGTGAGAGCCAGAGCTATTTAAAGCATCATTACCATCAATTGAGTTGAAAAGAGGCCATATAGGTTTTCAAAAAAGTTTGTTTAGGTCCTGCAACATACTCATAGATAGGTAACCCATTTAATTTCTAGCCAGTATCTATCCATCAGTTGCTACCACTACTACCCAAGATGGTCTGCAGGTAAATACGTTTAAGCGGTAAGCGGCTGAAAATTTAATTGTCGAACCACAATATGGTGAATGAGGCTTTCGAACAAAGCGGCTTGTGCGGCTTCCTTTGGTTTAGGACCCACTTTATATGCGTTTAATTGGAAGAACAATAATTATACTGAATTAAGTACTACGTCAATACAGTCTGAATAGATGATTCTGCTTTTGTTACAAAATAATTCCAAATTACAAGTGTTCAATTATAGCTACAAAATTTAGGTTAAATAAATCTTCGTAATTTATAAAAATAAAATGTACATTTAAAAATAAAAACCAAAATTATGACATTGCAACAAAATAAAAAAGCGCGAAAAATAAATGTTGTTCTTTTTTCAAAGTAAAACATTCTGGCTTGTGGAATTGTGGGCATACCAAAGGTTTTAATAAACATCAGAATTTTACCATAAAACAGCACGTATACTGCTGACTTGATATTTTTTTATTCACGTAAAGGATCAATTTATTTCATCGATAGTGTAAATTGAACAACACGATACACTGTACATGTCTGCTAAAATGTAAATAGTATTTTAATTCTCTGGTTGTTTTGATAACATGAAAATATCGACTCTGTATGTTTTAATGTAAAAAGATTATATTCCGACCGTATTTATTTACTACTCCACAAAAATGAAGTAACGTGTAGCTAAAAAAAAAACTCAACCATTTATTGTTCCATATTTAGTTCAACAAAAAAGAGTAAAGTAAAAATGTATTGTCATCGAAACTATCATTGGGATATACGCTGTATCAATAATTAGTAATACTTCGTGTAACAATATACGTTGTGTAGAGTTAAATGCGATTAGTTAGCAGGAGATAATTACACATTCCATTTGTCCGGTTAATCCGGGCCTAATCGGATGGCGCTTGATAAGGGTCGCCCACCTTACGTGAGATACCACGAGAACGTAGTGACGAAAAAGTATTGGGTAGGGTACTGACCTACTATACTATATCCTATACTTACCTACATACCCCTACCTAGATAAAAAATATACTTAATACGGAAAAGAAACTGTATAATTTCGCAACAGAGATTCCACTTTGCGATTCCTACATTAACAAAATAAAAGTAGTAATAAAATTTTGTTAATAAAAGTACTGTATTTGAATTATGATTAAAGTTCTTATTTCAAAATGTTGTATGCATGTCGAATTATTGATAAATTATTTTAATAAAAAATATTTAAAGAACTTATTTTATTCTACAATAATAACGATTACCAATTAATTTCTTTTTCATAAAAGTAAAAAAATAATAATCCTCTTGTTATTCAAAATTCAAAATTCAAAATCATTTATTTAACTTAGGCTACAAAGTAGCACTTATTAAACGTCAAAAAAAATACAAAAAGGACAGCACCCCAGGGGTCGGTTCATATCCGGCGGAAGAGGCAGCGCGCAATACCGGCCGCGCAACGCCAGAACGAACGAGCACACGATAAAACATCCGACCTCTCACACAAGACGCACCCACGCATCAGTTCAGTGTGAAAGGCCGAACGCTCCACCACGCGCAAGCCCGCCCCAGCGCCGCGCGACCGACAACACGCGTCGCCACGCCCGCCAGACATGAACCGACCCCAAATCGCCCACCCTTCAAACAAATTATTAAAAATATTATCTATTTAAAAAAAAAAACAATTTGAATATCGAGTGCAGCCCTTTCAAATTAATTCGACGGTATTGTTGGGCTTCTATGTGAACATTGTGAACTAAACCCGTACATACATTTGCGTGGCGAATGCGTATAATTTTACAAATGTCAAAATAATATAACGCAAAATGTGACTACACATATCAAAAATCATAACCGAAAATTTTATGCAATAAGACTTTTCGTATTATTTACTTAGTTTTTGTTTACTGAAAAGGTAGATAAATAAATTGAAACAAAATAGTTTCGTTTAAACTTCTTTTGCTATTGGAGAAAAACGACCACCTTATAATTAAAATAATATATAAATACTAAAGAAACATCAAACGTAAAACATTTGAAACCACGATCGTATTTACCTAGAAATGTCTAAATAGGCTTAAGTTTAAGCAAAGTAGTAACGTAGTGTAATTAATTTTAATATTGAAAGCCTAATTGCACTTTAATAATTTTGTTTAAACGAAAATAATTATAACAATTTATACATTAATCCCGGCCTAATCGGAGGGCGAATGATAAGGGTAGCTAACCCGCTTAAGGTGGGATATCTTGCGTCACTCTAAACCTACCTGCACACTGCGACACTAATATTTGACTAAACATTCTTGACTGCTCAAGTGTTTACAATAATTATTACTGTTTTTTTTCTGTGTTTTTTTATTGTTGAGTAGTGTTACTTGGTTATAGCGATTTATTTAAATAAATGATATTTTTTTCTGGATAATAATGGGGTTTAAAGTCTGACATTCGATATATATGTCACGGTAAGAGTGATTAATTGAAGATTATTAATAATTATCTAGTATTATTAATAATTACCGAAAGTCGAGGTAAAAGTGATAAATTAATCACATTTGTCGGTTTTTATTAATAATTTAACCCTAGTAGTGATAAATGTAATAAGTGGCCAAGGGTTGCGGGGCTGTTTATTTAGTAAGCTTGGTTAAGGTCGACTTTGTGACGGAGATCAATAGGTTAGGTTAGGTTAGATATTGTGACCTTGCAACAGAGCGAGCGAAGCGAGCGACGACGTATGTACCCATCACATATATTTTTATAAATTAAAGAAACATTAACCAAGTTTATATGTATAAGTCAGTGTATATTTCAGGGTAAGAGTGAATAATATAAATAAATACCTGCTGGTCAAAAAACATTGGGTTTTAATTTATTTTATCACTTTTATCAATATGTGTCGAGAATTATTAATAATTACTACTAAAAGTAATAAATTTCGATTGTTTATTAACATTTACCAAAACATGTGATTATTATTAATAATTTCGTAAAATTATTAATAATTTTCAATTAATCATATTTACCGTAACATATATATATTTATTATTTTTATTCGATATATAATTATGGAGACTGTCATGTTACATAATATATTTATTTTCTCCGTTTGAGGGGTGATGAGGACCTATTCCCAGCTGTTGACTGTGAAATGATTAGGTGATCAAAATTATTTACTTGTACACTGAAAACAGTAGAATATGAAGTATTTTTTTAAACATAACTACTTTTGGAACGATATTATGATGTATATGTTTAGTGCCGTAGTGTGTCAGTATCTTTACCCTTTTGGTATTTGTTTACAGAAATTTCTAGATTAAGTTTTATGTAAAGTGGCGAGTTTTCGTTTCTTCACAGAATCATGGCTCAAGAATATTTTAGTTTGCAAATAAGATGGTTATTCTATCTAATGAAGTGGTGTGGTTTTAATTTACTTTTTCTTTATAAACTCTTGTAGTTAGAATAGTTAAGAGTCGTTGTTTTGTTAAAAAGATGAATAAGTTTATATTACACAGTGTATTTATTTCACCGAGTGATTTGATAAGTCTTAGTAATTGATAATTTAAATAACGTTAACTTGTTTTTGTTTGTTTTTAATGAAACCCCTTGACTGATATAAGTATTGATTTATTTACTTAAGGTTTACCCACAGCAGATACATACACAAACACAACATTGTAAAAAAAACCGCCTGGGTACAGCTTACTAGGTGTACAATCAATTAAGAAAATAACAAAGAAAAACAACAAATTATAATAATAATTCCTAACACCAGAATATTAGCAGCAAATAAATAAATAACAAATATTCCAATACCAATATAAAAAGGAAATAATTTCAATAGATCCCGCCATTTTTAACCGTTCTGGCTCATGAATAAGATACCGTCGAATAGGTACGTATCGCCATAAGTTTGACAGCCACGGGAGGCATTTCCTTTGGCCCTTTATATAGAAATATCACGGCTAGTAACCGCAAGCGATTTGTGAATTTAACACGGGATATTATTAGATTTTCGCCATCCTTTTCCAGTCCCACAATTCAACTTAAAGAGGTGTGAAAAGAGGAAATATATTGGGTATATAATAATCGCTTCACTTGTTTTTTTGATAAGTAACAGCTCTATTTAACGTATAATGATTATAAAAAAGTCATGTGTTCACCGTGTGTGTTGCATTTGTTTTTCCCCCAATTCATAGTTTTCCGATCTCCGCTAAAAACGGGCCTTCTCACGTGTAAGACGTCGAATAGTGTCTATAACTTTTTGCAGTCGAATGCTTCCGGGAGCAGTGTAAAAACCGCGCCAACGCGAAAATAACTCATGTGTCGAAAGACAAGAAAATCTAATAAAAATATTCATTGGAGTTGAAAACAAAAATATGGGACGGAAAATGAGAAGACAGAGAAATCACATCAGTTACTTTCACGCGACCTTACTGAGTATTTTCAAGAGTTTATTGAATAAATATACATAATTTCGCTTTGATGGTTCAAAAGTGTTTTACACCGAAGTGGCGTTCTTAATACCTGGCGCCGCCTACCTACAAGACCCAATACTTAAACATTTATGTCCCAGAAAAAGTTTGTACTAATTAACGATCTTATTCCAAATTGCCATCTCCGTAATAATTATGTTTTATGTGTACATACGATAAATAATAAAGATTATGAACATACGATTATGACACAGAGTGAGGGGTTTTCAACAGACTACGGTTCTAGTACATAATTCTGTTTGTATTTACCTACCTGGTATTTAATTTGCTAGCTCGCAAAGGTTGATTTAGTTTAATTCAAAATTTGAATCTACATTTTCCAGAGTGTCATGAAGTTTATTTTTAATTAAGCGCTTTTGAATGTGGAATGAATGCAGAACTCTATTCTGGTTTGACATGTAGCACAGATAATACAAATTTTAAAATTAAATGTCATTCACTGACATTTTAATCTACTCGTACAAGACTCGTAGGTACTTATTACATTTGTTGTATCAGATGGATCTTTTGTTTCCTCATATTAAAACAAAAATGAATTTATTTACTTGCGTTTGTATTATTGGGTAGTGTTGTATTTCCGAGAAATTAAAAAGTCAATCTCGTGTACCATAATATTATTATAAAGTTCTCACTTATGACGAATACCTACCTACCTATAATGATCTATATACAAACAGAAAACAAAAGCTTTTACTGTAGAAGCCAATTGTTTGGGTCATTTTCGCTGATACACCTCATAACTTGTACCTAAAAAATTACAAGCTATTCCAAAAGACCTGTAAACTTGACAATTGCAATTAAATACGTATAATTCGGTCACTTACGGCGAAATGTTTACACTGCATACATAGGTAAGTCAGGTATGATGTCAGCCAGAATCCGGCTGCGACAGATGGCAGACTGGAATAATTCTAGAGCAATTTTATCGCCACAAACTGCACTCGTCCGACATCCGCTTTGTTTTCTGACGTCGCTTGTTTTATGGAATTTTCGTACCCAATTTATTGTATCCGAATTTTCTTTTGTTATTGTATGTTTTTGTGAGAATTTCGTATAATTAAAATTAGGGTTTTTATTTGTGTTTACTTTAGATTAGGATTGTTAACAGGTTCTATGTTTAGGGTAGCAGAAAGTAAGTACAGTGGCTGAATGAAACCTGATGATTGAAATTTTCTTATTCTCCTTAACCTTTTCCTTTCTTAGTTTCTCTTTATTTTTTATTTATATGATTGTAGTGGCTGTCTTTTGTTTCATCTTAATAAGTGTTATAAATCTTTTGATTCTAAATGAATTCGTTCTGTGGGTCTTTCTAAATATTATTCAACGTAGCCATTGTAAGACTTTAGTTATCACGCCTATTTAAAAAAATGTAGAGGCTTTACCGTTAGATAAAGAAAAAATATTAATGTTAAATAAACAAATGACAAGCTTGATGTCAATCACATTAAAACAATTTGTATACTAGGAAATACACAGAGCTAGAAAGCATTAAGTTGGCTTAGTTTTATCTCTATAATTTTATTATTAAAACTATTGTTGAGTCTTAATCTACAGTCATGTTCAAGCTTTATCTAAGAGTAAATTCAATATTGTGTACGGTTCGATAAATAAAGTGAGTTTGACCCCTTTATTCGCGGTGTATTTGTTATCACAATCCCCTCTGGCCCATATTCGTCATGTGTCGAGGAACCTTGGACTGAACCTCCTACTTTCTGAGTATTTGTTTCGTTTCTCAGTCGTCATGTCGTATTATGACAGGATTTCGATGTCGCAAATCCGTGAAGATAATTGAAACGGAATATTATATTTTTTATAGGAATGGACTTTGTACGTCAAATTCAGGCCGTCGTAATCCCGTCAATCTTTTATTATTTTCGCTAAATATTTTTGGTATTTTGAGGAACATCTCAATATTTGTTAGAGGCGATTTAGGAAATATATATTTCAAATTGCGAATACATTTTGACTTATAAATAAAATATACAAACGTACTTGGAATGATAAAGGTCCGAGTCCTTAATTATGAATCCGACTTCCTTAAGAGAAATTAGTGGGTTCAATCTAAATAAAGAACCGTGTCTAGTTTACACTTAATGTAATATGCATGGCTTGACAACGAGCACCGTGAGATGGTGCTAATCTAATCCGCGGCTGAGCTGAAGAATAATGAAACACACCCACACTCGCAGACACCCAAATAAATTTCCTTCCTGAAGACTGTAACGAGTAAAATTTAATAAAGCAAATAGGAACAGCGTTACGGACTGCGATGCTTAAGCATATTTTAAGAGATTTATAAGCGGCGGAACAAAGAGCGTTATTTACAATTAATTAAGAATTATGTACGTAATGAAAAGTGTTAGAGTACATTGTATTGCGACTAATGAAAGTACAATCGATTTGAAATTGAAATGAAAATATTTTGTAACGTGTTTTGATATATTATGTTATTTGACGTACTATGTATTATTTCGTTCGTTATTTTAAAGATCTTCCTTATTTTATCGTCGTAAAACTTAAGTTTTTACGGTTTCATTAAATAATTGTGGCTAAAAAACTTCAACCCCTATAGTCAGTAAACTTTGTGTTTTAGATAAAATTGTTTTTGTTATAAGATGCTTCAGATTCACTGGAGGGAAGATACGATAGCTTCCATAAAGCAAATATAATATATAATGTATAAGTTATGAAACTATCTAAAATAGTTTGTATACGTATCAAAGTTTAGTTGACCGAGTCCAGCCATGTTTTGTTGGTGAGGCTGTCCAAACAGATAGAAACTGTAACTATACGATATCTAGATTATCTGAACTAACATAAAGGAGTAAAATTTCCAAGTTTCTATATTATGTAGATGGAATCTTTGAAACTTATATCATAACATAATAGAATAGGAAATAGATAGCATTGGATAAGTAATTTTCGATATGACAATTAGGTGAGACATCCTAATCTTTTCGTAGTATGATTAACATTTTATTTTCTGTAATGGTTAAAGTTATACTACAGTCTAGATTTTTAAATTAGCCTCGCATTAATCTGAGCCGATTTACTATAAATGTAGCCGATAAGGCGGGCTTTTAGTGGCTTTATACAGCATGTTTAAGTGCACCTACATGCCTGTCTAGCTGTTTTGGAGCTGTTAGTTTGCCGCGGGAACAAAATTAGGACGTTTTGTGTTATCTTCTTAGAGTTGTGACTTTATTGATGCACAGCTTAATAGTATGAAATTTTACTTTTGTAGGTAATTTAATTGTAAATAAAGATAATCTAGATACGTTAAATTCCTCAAATAAAAAATAAGTAGAAGGATTATTACCATCTGGCATTCAAACCTTATGTACCTACCTGGATAGTAAAGTTCCTGTCGAAACAGATATTTATTTTGAGGCTGGATAAGTTAAACACAAGACCAAAACAGATCGTGCTCCGAAAAAGAGACCTCCCTAGGAAACTCTTTTTTGGAGCATTGGATTGATAAAGGGAAATTGATGATCATGAGAGTATCTTTCAACACATTTGTATATAAAAAGTTATTACTACTAACGTATACATCATTCAAAAGGACCTCGAAACGTGTTAATTCCGAGTGTACATTATCACATATTATCAGAGTTTCGAATTGGATTCGTTCGCTTCAACTCCATTAAAAGTTGGCGACGCGGACGTCAGGACGCAGCTCGCCGGCGGGCGCACCGGTATTGTTCAAAATTCGAATTTCGACAACACGACCGAATTATACTTACCTGCCATTATTATTTATTGTTCTTTATTTAAATAATTATGTTTTATTTAATGAGATTTAAGAAATAAATATTATTAAATATAGTTTGTAGTGTTTTACGGACATGTCAATAGTTTTATTTTATTGTAGTGGTTGTAATTCCTACAGCCAGCCAAATTTATGGGTATTTTTCATCTGTGTGCTCCAGATATGTATTGAAGAACAGATCTAAAAATATTTCATATGTAGATTATTATGCAACATACCTATCTTACAAAATTTGTTTAAAAAAGGTAACTGGATCTGAACCTAGAATTGTCAGGTTTTTTGATAGCAAATAGTTGAAGAAAATAACATTTATGCATGTACAATTTTCTAAGTATGTGTCTTTATGGCCATTATGAAATACCAAACTTCGTATAAAAATGACGCTTTCATTTATGAGGTCGGTAAAATTTGAAGATGGCTAACTTCATAGAAGTAACTTACGGTATAATGCTGTATAATGCAGAGCATAATATTATTATATTACACTCCGCTGGCCAAAGGTTCTTGCTCCAGATTTCGAGACTAAGTAGGTGGTGTTTAGTATTTAGTAAATTAGCTTAATGTTTGATATATGGAGTTAAATGTAGGTAGTATGCGGTATCGTGGTATTGTAGTAAGTATCAAAATGGAAGATCACAGCTCATGACTACGTTAATGATAAAAATATTATGTAAGGTAAAAAAATCTAACGTTTCGTTTTTTTGAAATGTTGGTGTAAATGAGTATGTTAATCAGTAGTGTGATTGCCAAAATACAGGGTCTGCCTAGTTTGGGATCAGATGGAATTGTGTCAAATGTCTCAAGATATCCTGAAATGTACAAATAGTTAAAGGTGTAAGGCATAGTATGCTGTATTGTTACACTATGATATGCATCACATAAGTACCTACAATAGAAAAGTGAGCGAAAAGTGCTAGCACGTTAAATATTGCTTTCGCCGCGCAACCTCGGTTGCCGTGTGACAAAGGCTTATTGAAGATCAAACAAAGCGGTACGATCAAATTATAAAGAATACGAAAATCGATGCCTTTCGAATCTTCCTCGATTTCATTTTGAAAGAGATGAAAGATTGCGTTTTTAAACTAATTATGGGGAAAAAGATCTTGAGAATAATTGTCAATTTTCATATAACATATATTATATAAGACTTATATTTTGATGAAGCTAAAGTTTACGAGTACGTGCGTTTTTTGTAGCTGCATAAGCATGTACCTACATAGCTATGCACAGAAAATTATCTCTCATATTACTTGAATAAAACACCGGTGCTCGACATTCTTTAAGACCAGAAACAAAGCCAAAGGCAAAGAGTTTCTTAGAATATTTAACTTGATTTGACAAAGAGTATTGCAAAAAAGAGTTCACATTTACAACATACTAGATAGAATTTGCTTTGTGAGCTGCATAGGAAGTAGTAGACTTAAGTTGTAGAAATAAGATACACACATTGTTTGTATATAAATATATTTCAGCTTAAGTAAACCCACTGTGTTTTGAAAGTTAATTTTATAGTTTAATACTGCTGTTAATGAGTCAACTTTGCTTATTCAGATTGAAAAGTATTCTTTTCTGATGCTATGCAGTTCGATCAGAAAAGTACAATGTAAGACAAAATAAAACTGAAACTTACCCCTTATACAGGTATCTCTAGCTCGTTCTATGTGGCCTGGCAGCTTCTCCTCAGCCCCAAGTTTTGAAGCACTGGGTCACTATTCACTAGTCACATAGTTTTTTAGCAGTTGTTTAGGTAACGATGATTGAAAATATATTAAAAGAGACCATCAACACTCCTTTAGTGAGGAGAGGAATGTATGCGGTAGAATCTCGACTAAACATCAGCTCTCTTAGTCATGTCCTTTCTATATCATTAATTTTATTAAAAAGGTAAATATCATCGATAATGCTTCAAAAATTGTAACTTATCTAGGGAAACAGGACTCGAAGATCAAGCGGTTGATTTCCTTTACTCAGAGCGCTGATGACGCGCAACGACGGTTAGTTGCGAACTGTGAGTGGTACCTGCATTAAGTGCAGCGAGAAAAATATAAATGAAGGTATTTCAACTTAAAAAAACCGCCTTTATAATATATAGTACTAACACTCAATAATATCTAAAAAGGAAGCATAGCTGCATACAATAACACAACAATATAATTTTACCAGGTCCAGGAATAGCAACATAAAAATGTTTTACAAATCTTTAAAACATGCATCTTATTTGTACTTAAAAATACTTTCTCCATTACATTCCCTACCCTCCCTGTTTAATTATTGCGCTGTTCCGCGGAAGGGCATACGTTAATTGCGGTTCTCACACGAAAGCATTACTTTAACCTTTGAAACCTGACCGCGAGGTTTTATTTCATTGTTCACTACAGTATTTGGTTGTAGCTAAGGTTTCAAACAATACAAGGGTTGTTACACATTTGTTCTTAAGCCTGTGACGATGTTAAGGACAATTGAGATAAACATTCGTATGTACTAAATAAATAGAAGGTTTACAGAACCTATGTACTTTTAGACTTTTCAGGTCGTAGGTATAGGCTTCTCACTGGATATAATATATGAATGATATTATAAAATTTGTACCCTTTTAGTAGTATGAATAATCCTAGAGATGTTTTCCTAAGTTATTTAAAACAACGGTCTCTATACGAAGAAGTAAAGCCATATCCCACCAAGTGCGTCTAATACTCATAATCAAGAATTTCTTAGTAGTGCTGTCCGAAAATTTCATACCTTAACCTTTTTCCCTCATCAGATTTCCTTGTTCTCCAAAAACATCGAATACACTACTATTTTTCAGTCCATCACAATTTCCTTGTAGTCAGATCACATGAATCAAACATCTCGTCAGCCATACAAATATTAGAAGTGAACCGAAAACCGACAAAACTAAGTGCAAAAGGTAGGTCTAATATACTTTATTTATGTAACATTTTTGCGTATTAAGGAAAATCTGACATGGTAACATAAAGGCAGTTAAATCCACGTACTCTGCCCGAACTGAACTTAGGGGAGCGTGAATTTGACAGCTTGAGCATGGAAATAAGTGCGTGAATAATTATGTACCACGAAATGCCCGTGAGAAAGAAGAAAAAGATCCTCTTTGGTTGTATGAGATTATCTTCAAAGGATTAGGAGACGAATTTATGGCGTTTGTGTACAAAGTTGACGATACAACTTTTATGGATAGTATAATTATTATAAGATTGTTGGCCCTTGATCATACGCCCGTTCGACGTCTAGTCCTATCTCTTAGCATTGGACAGCAAAACTGTCAACTGTGTCGACGCGTATGTAGGTTCATGATATTGTTCAACAAACTATGTGATGCTTAAATAGCCTTTAGATAGATGCTTTTAAGAGGACACTATTTATTAAGCACTCATTATTATGATTATACGTTTTAAAGTATCTAAAACAAGTAGGAAAACATACAATAAACAAAGACGATTTGTAGGTATTCAAAGTCCTTGCTGGCAAATTTCTATCTATGTATTCATCTGAACTTTGAGTCTGATATCGATAATTGAGTATATTGAGGTCTAGATCGGTCCTACCGATTAGCATACTACACAAATATCTGTAGGCTTTATGTAACATACAAGCAAATTTTTGATAACACAGACCGTTTGTTAACTTAATCTGTAAGCAAAATAAAAAAATAGTAAAACCACGAAAGTAATATGTGATAGGTACCACTATAGAATAGAGGGGCAGACCCAGGAAGACGGCGGTATCACCTGTTTTCGATCTTATCAAAATAGTCACTAGTAGCTCTTGAGAGAGACAATCGGAAGAAAGTTGAGGAGGGTTTTGCCCAGCTGTGGGATATTTAATAATAATAAAGCTACAGAGACTAAAAATTATATCTTGTGGAAACTGTTTTACAGGTCTCAATTTATTTTAAAATGAAACCATTTTTATGTGTTGTAATTTCGTAAGATTACTTGACAGCAAATAGCCTTTAAACTTTTATTACGTATCTTGAACGTTCAAATAATAATAAAGAGCTTATGACAGGTTATAAAAAAATCATGCAACAATATTTTTTTCCAATTTATGTTAACAACTTGTTTTATAACTCAATATCAGAAGGTTTCGCGATAACAGATTTACACATCAATTATAACTTTTGCTCGGCGTTCGCTTCTAAGGTTTGTTTCCTAATGGTTTCGGAGACATTTTGTTCGTACACACCTACTTATACCAGGAAATCGGAGACTATTCATGTATGTAATAAATTTTTTCTTTCTTTCTTTCTTTCTTTCTATGTAGTAAAAAATGAAAATCTAATACTACTTGAAATTACCTTTTTGATCAAGTGATTATATAAAATTAATTAATTAAGTACTGGTTATGTATTTGAACATCATTGGCTGAAAATTACAAACAGACCACTTAAAAAAAAAGTAATAGCTACCCTTCCTTATGTATTTAGATAATTTTAGTTTATTGCAAAAGGTTATATACCAAAGTTTAGAGTTGGGATGACTTGATAGATGATGACAGGGACAAAATAAGATATAGAATAAAACGACCAAGGTAACCGATGGAATAATAATTTTGTTTACCTTCAAACCCGCTGCAGGGTTAAACTTTTTGATGAATTCTATTTCTATTCAAAGGACGATGTGGTTTAAATTTAGCATTTCAAACTTATTGTGGGCACACTTCTTAACTTAACTTTTTAGTGAGAAAACAGTGAGTTAAGTTTTATGCTGATATGCATTAATGCATATTGATTATATTGTTTGTATAGATACAAAAGAAAATGAGACTTCATTTTGCTCCTTCAATAAGGAAGTCATCCTTCATAAATCTAAGCAAAGTCAAAAAAAGTATACCTGTGCATTTGTGTGCCTGCCTATATTTATTTTGTTCCTCAAAAAAAAAAAAAAAATTTTATACAAAATTTTGTTACTTTGAACCCCACTACTTTCAACCCTTTTCAGTTTAATGTAGCCTTAAACATTATACTTCAAAAACACTTCAATTAAAACCAAAAAATAAATTGATCTACTCATATTGCGCTAAATAAATAAATCAACGAGCACATAACAATTTGCCTGTCAAATGTTCGACGTCAGAAATAGACAGGTTCGTAAATCATCGTTGAAAAATTCGCAGTTAGTGAATGGGAGACTTGCGCGGGTTATGTACGCCCCATTAGCTCACTCGAGCCTTTGTGTGTCGCTTCCAGTCCTAGACTCATTGTCATTCGAAAGGCCTGCATCGAGACACAGTTAATTACTCTTACACGCGTCTGCATTTCTAACACCTATCGTGTGTAGTGCGACTTACATTGTTTAGTAAAGATGGTTTCGGATTTCAGTATTTTAAATTTGTTGTTAGCAAACAAGGGAATTTGGTAAAAATAATATTGTGTGTAAGGTCCTTGAGTAAGCAGTATGAAATTTAAAACATACATCGAAAGCAAGAGAGTTTAAAGGCTTTGATTTTTTGAAGGTCTGTGCTTTGTATTGAAAGTAGTTGGCAACCGTTACCATATCTAAAGTAAAACACGATTATAAAAACATTTTTCGAAGTTAAAAGAACAACATTGTACGTATGATCTTAGTTATATTTTCACAACATTTAATATTAAAGAGATTCGTTTTAGTGGAAGCCTTTTGGAATTTTCCTCTGTGAGCTGAACTTCAAACACGCTTCGGAACTGTCTTGTCTTCATCGTTAAGGTTATATAAAGACATTAAGAGCGGACAATTTTAAATAGGTCACTAATTTAGGAATGTATTTAAAGAAATAAGTAAGTACCTACTTTTTATTATAATTTTGTAAATTGTTTCCTCCAAAGTAAACGAGAGTTTTACCTGTGTCTGTTGTATCGATAGTAGCTCCTTAGAGAATGGAACCATTATTATGTGGTATATTCGTTTGAGAGCTGACGTGTTGATTCTTAGCTATTATTTTATTTTTATTATTTGTTAAGCTATTTCTTTTTTTTTACTTTGTACTTTCTTAATTATTTCAAGACACTTCTGACAAACGGTGAAGGAAAACATCGTGAGGAAACCTGGATTCCAAAATTGGGGATCTGAAATCGCCAATCCGCAGAGAGCAAGCGTGGTGATCAATGCTCATGCCTTCTCTACATGAGAAGAGGCCTGTGCCCAGCAGTGGGACGATGATAGGCTGGATTATTATTATTTATATTATATTACGCTATTTCTTAAATACCTAAAACGAAGCCTAAAATTTGTGCTATCTGTAAAGCTTGTTTTTCCGTTATTATCATTGTTGTACACACTTACTTGATTAACTTTTTTTACCAAACGAAATTTGTAACTAATTTTCGTTACTATTTCTGTACCAAATTACCAAATTAATGTATGTTACATAAACCCAAACAAGATAATATTTAGAACATTAATAAACATAGCTTATTAGCCTTGTAAGTACATAAATACTTTAGCAGAGAAACTTAGCTAAAGTCTTCCAGCGAATATTTTAGCGAGTTATCTTAATACTTTTCTAATACACAGGTATGTTTACGGATCATCCATTTGAGGCCCAACAAATATGAGAATCGTGAAAGAAAAGTTACGAAGAAACATTGATATTATGTTGATGCAAAAGTCTCACCTTTTCGTCGGAAAGAATAATAAACATAACATAACATATCACCACGCCTGTATCCCCGAAGGGTTAGGCAGAGGTGTACCAATGTACACCCACAGTTCGCCGATATGTTTAGGTTCCATGAAATAGGGGGCGAGCCTATTGCCACTAACCGGGCACAAATCCAAACTCCGACCTGCTACTGAGAATTTCATAGAAAAACCCAATAACAAATTGGTCGACTTGGGAATCGAATCCAAGACCTCTGGCGTAGCAGTCGCACTTAGCACCACTAGGCTAACTAGGCAGTCGGCAAGAATAATGTAATTCAAAATGGTTTCACGATTGACGATTATTAATTTTGTTTTGATGTTGCCGTAATTACTACTTGAATAAAAAAATATTAACTAAGCTACTTAGGAACCTATCTACTGGTAATGACTTGATTAATGAATAAATCTTATTTCAAAAAGTAACTACTTTCTTTAAATAGCTTGCCAGCTATTTACGTGATGATAATTAAGTGGACATCGCTGCTCATAAAAATCTGGAACTCGTGAGTGGTTTAGAAAATGCATGAGAGGACTGGTAAATTAGATAATCTTAATATTATAATAATAATAATAATATTTATTTTTCTTCCACAAAGGTACCTTAAATCTAAGTATCACATGTAACACATGTTATAATAATCCTTTGTGGGAGACTGGTATCTGCACTAGGATATCCTGTCACACAGATTACCAGGTCTCCCTCATTGTGTGTACCACGACTAAAACAAGCTTAAAAAAGATCCAGGTATCCTGTTGTGAAGAACTGATAGTAACTTTTCGATGAACCGTAACATAATTAGATGCTTACCTTTTGTACAGAAATTGAATCATATCCCCCAACGTTAAAAGTGAATATCAATACGTTACTTACGGTAAGGTATAAAGGTACTCAATAAACATAATTCAACATTCAAAGATAATCCAAAGATCAATAGAACGATAGCTGACTAAAAGCAAAAGTTATGGAAGAGCTTGCAAACGGGTCTCCTCCCTGAATAGGTAATGCACATTCAACCGAGCACCGATCTTGTGTGTATCTTGGATTACAAACTTGTTTTATACAACTACGTTGTTGTAATATGTATTGCTATTAATTGTGTTTGCGCTTGGATGTTTCTAATAGTTGTTAGTTTTACTTTGATGTCGTTTAAGGGATGTTTTTCGTTGCAGAATGGCCTAATTGTGGCATATTAGCAGTTCTTAACGTAGTGTTAAATTGGTTTATCAGGAAGATTGGTAAGAACGCATCGATAGGTATGCTTTTTAAATATAAATTACTTCCTATACGTAATACCCATTTTTTAATAGCAAAAAAATAATAAAAATAACTGCAAAAAGCTTTGGCAAATATTTATTTTTTCAGAGTAACGAACACAAATAAAAACAATTAATTTATATACAACTCAACAGTAGATTTTAAGTAGCAGATGAAGACCATTGACTTATTAGACTATCTTTTACTACTAACTTTAATTGCACTATTTATAATAGCTGCTATTTTTCTACTAAAACGATTCCCTATCGTTCTTTCTTTGAGTCTAAAACTAAGAGTTTCTCGAGGGTTTAGAAGTAGTTCTGGAAATAAAGAAAGTTACTCAGTGTAAGTTCTAAGAGTCAACTGAGCAGGGTTGTTTTGGTGCTCGCCACGACTAGCAATCTGTTTCTCATGTGAACTATCGAGGTAGTTAAATAGATATGTTGGTTCTTATGTTTTATGCTGTTCCGACAATTTATAGTACACTGAGTAATAAGGTCTATATGCAAGTAAGAAGTGTTGATCCTTTTACAATAAGTTTATAAATTATTCTTTTAATTGTCATAACTATTGAAATATGTTTTACAAACAAATATTGCTTTCTTTTGGTAATCTAGTGTATTCGAAATTATTATGAAGTACGTCAACATAGTTTGGAAAAAAGCTAAACAGATGATGACGAGTGTGTTGACGCATCCATACAAATCAGAACACATAAAACATAATTATCATAAAACCCCCTTTTGGAATAAATTTAAGTCTCCGTCATATAGAAGTAAGACTTTTTTGATATCTTTTAAAGCTGTCTTGAAGTCAAACAAAATAACACATCATATTTGGATTGCAAAGAGTAATCGAGTATCAAATGTTAAGTCTCAATTATCAAGACCAGGGTATCATGAAGTGTAAAAGCCATAATTGTGTAACGTACGGCCTCAGTTAATTGAACGGCACGGCTAATGACCCGTTACGATCTTCAAACTTCCACATCTTGCCAGACCGCCCCTGCATCTAATATTCATACATGTTTTATAGATGAATACCTATGTATTATTATGTCTTACAAATATACTAGTACAATAGGAAAGTTTTACAAAAAAATACGCAATTAGAAACATTTTTTTTAACGTTACTGTAATTCTCGAAGGCATTTTGATTTGTCCTATGACGTTACGATGTGTGTTTAGTGCAAAATTTTAACGATATTAGCTAATACAGAGCTTTAATTCGCTCTATATCCTTCGTTTTGACTTAATTTGAAACTTATGGCCTTCATAGATGTTTGCTTTTATACCTACTACCTAATCACTATTGCAGAGTGTATCCTTGCCTGCAGCTCTATCATATACCTGAGGGCAGCAATAGATCCGTGGTAAAGGATCATACTGCTTCTTTATCTGGATCAAGATACTAAAGGATATCTAAAGGAAATGTTGCATAAAAGCACCATACTGACTATTGTCACTCATTCGTGTGTGAGATGTTCCGGAATATTATTATTATTTATTCATTTACGTGACATTAAGGTTTAAATAGACATAGTGTTAATTGTTTGCTTAGGTTAACAATCATCATCATTTGAGATAGTCTCTGTCTTTGAACAAAACTGGCAAAATGACCGAACGCGAAGTAAATCAGAGTTAAAATAATGTGATCGCCCTAATTCCATTAATAAAATATGCAAGTCAAGTCTGAAAGTTATAACGAACTAGCCCATCTATAGATTCTGTTAGCTCTTCTTTCCGAGCAAATATTAGCTCGAGTTCAATTTAATAGGTATTCATCAATTTAAACTATAGCTTTAATACGAATAGTATAGATTTACACTTTCAAATGTACATTTGAAATGACGAAAATTAATTGGCAATCACATCACAATCGCCACGTCCCAACCGCATATATTTGATCCAATGTTGGTGATAGGGGAATACGATGTAAAATTGAAAAATGTTTTAATTGCCGATATGTAAATCGTTGTTTTCAGCATCAGTTTTATTAAAAATAAACAATTACTTTGAATTTTCAATTATGTGGGAAGTTTACTACGCATTTCGCGAACTTTAAAACTTCATTACTTTTTCTTCTATAAAATGTTACCCACGCACTAGGATTTTCTCCTTCCGTGGGTGCATTATAAGGGATAACAAAACACTCTTGTAAAGTGAAAACTCAAATTATGTCGAGAAACTTCGAATTCAAGTTTTATAACAATGGTATTTTTTTAAGCCCTCGAGAGCGTAATTGACAGTTCACTGCAAACAAATTGTCACAGACCCCACACAAATCAAGTTTATTCAATTAGGCATAACGCATTCCACTCGCCTAGTTTAATATGTTCCTAATCAGTAACGGGAACGATAGGGCTGCCCCATGTGACTCCTGTCTTTCCAGAATGTTAATTATCAAGTAACCCACATCTATACCGCGGCCGATATAACTTGGCACGTCTGGAAATGGTTAAAGATATCGCTATCTCTGTCTGACAAACTGTACAAGTATAACTCCATCTCGCTTTAATGATTATTTTTCTCTTTTTAGACGCGCCTAGATGTAACCATCGGACGCACTGTATATAGCGGCGAGTTAGGGTTGGACTCGTATCACACGTGGCCCAACTTTAAGGGTTGCTACCTAATAGTTTTAATTAAACGTTGGTTAAGATTGCACGAATTAACCGTTTTAATGTAACCTTGTGCGTAGGTGTTAAAATTGCGTTGCGGTTTTTAAATGTCGTGCGGATAATGCTTTAAATATTTCTCTAACTTATCTTAACCATAAAGTTTCTGGACTGTTTCGTCTTATTGAGCTCTCGCATATTTTTTATTTACCTAAGGTTTTTTTTTAATAATTTTAGATTGTAATTATTAAAAAATGATTCTTTAAAAAAAACAGAAATTGGTAATGAAGTTTCAGCTTGAATTTTAATTGAATAATAAATCGTTTTCGCTAAAAATTAATATACTCAATCAAAAGCACATTGAAGCATCAATTATACCACCCTTTTAATTAATTATGAAAAGCTTTTCATCACAGTAATGTATGTAATCAGCTAACAGCATTAAATAAAACCACGAAAACATTCAAATTTTGTCACAGAAATGTTTTTTTATCGTTTGTCACAAGTATAATATTAACCTTCTACTGATAAATTCATTGTTTAATAACCTCTATTAGTAATTTATTCACTGGCATATTGGTGCAGTTTTCTTATCGAATATATAGTTTGTAATTAGGTATTTCAATGTTATCATTTTGTAACCAAATAAATAGTGTATTTTGATATGTATGGAGGCCAACGGTTCACTTGTATCCATACATTTAGTTCCAAAACATACCTCACTTTGTATTGAAGGTTATTTAACGCTATTTTTAATTACATTTTTGAAAACAGCACAAAACATTAAAAGAAAAGCAGATGTTTCTACGGACTAAATTATATTGACCATAGAAAATCTTTTACTGTGTAATAAATTCAGGCGTTTTTCCACACCTATTTTATTTACTGAAATATTTAAAGATAGCCTTTACATTCAAGTATTTTGGTATCTTAACTTATAATAAACATAAGCACAGCCACGTGTGAAGGTAGTGTAACATATTTTCATTTACCGGGACAGAATGTCGGCCGTGCAAGGTACACGTTAATTAAATTGTGTAGCTTAGGTGTTGTGAGTTAGTGCTTAGAGTAAGTTTTATAATTACACTGGATAGGTAATACTCATTTAGTAAGGGTTGTTAAGTTTAATGGCCGTTACCATACTTTATATGGGATAAATAAAGTTTTGGTGTAAAATATTTACGTCACCACCGAAGGTAACTGGCCATTTTGACTCATAATCTTGTCACTTAACATCCTTCGATTTCTTCACATTATGATTTGATTTGTTGTTACTACTATATTATTTTCCAATGAACCACACCCTATTAGAATTAAACCAACTTTTTAGACTATTTTAAGCTAAATATGCATATCGTCGATCCCAAATAATTAGTAGAAGGACTGAGTTATAATATAACAAAATCAGAAATAAATGCTTACCCTAATGTTTAACGAGTTTCTATTTCAAATCTCAAAGAACATTACTGTGTTAACTTACCTTTGTTGGCGAACCACAATATTGATTTTACTCTATTTAAAACCCCTTCAAGTTTCAGCTTAAATAGGGTTGCTTTACAAAGGAAGTATCTTAAGTATAATACCTATTATCACAACCTCACTTCTCGTAGTCTGAATAAAGACAATGGACTAATAATAAACTATTTATTTAAAGTTATTTAATCAAGAATGACGGTGGGTGTCAGGAAAACGAATCGAGGGAAATGTGATGTTAACATGCTAAGGAATTTGATGGCAATTTAAGCGACTTAGTATCATGTAAAGATGGCTTAGTTGTTCCTACAAGAGGATAAAATCTTGTATATCTAGATATGCAGATATTTGAATTGTAACCGTGGTGTAACATAGAAAACGCATGACGAACACTACACAGTTGAAAACTATAATTGAAACGAACGATTTATACAAATACAATACGACTAGGAAAAACAATACGACTAGGACAAACTTGTACAATTTTGGGTAAAAAAAAGTTTAAGTTTAATTCTTAAGTTTTGCTCTACGGCTGCCAAGACAAAATTCGCTCCAGACAAGTTGAGTGTCATTGTTATACGGTTTTCATTAGTTATCGCTTAATTTTGGTTAGCGAGCCACCACTGCTAGATATGGGCTGACAGCTAGTCCCGGTTTCAGGACGCGGCTAAGTAACGAGAAGTGTCCTTCTAAATTAGATTTAGACTATAAATCTGGGACGAGTGAGACTTGACGACCTGTGTCTGAGTGCTCGGGTTTCCATGGTGATATGGTGGTCTGAATTTCTGATTCATCTGAATACGAATAGGTTTGACTAAAACCTTCCTCCTCGTTGGTCTATACTAATATTATAAAGAGGAAAGATTTGATTGTTTGTTTGAATTGAACAGGCTCCGAAACTACATGACCGATTTGAAAAATTCTTTCACTGTTGGGAAGCAACATTATCTGCGGTTAACATAGGCTATATTAAATTTTCAAAAAAGATAGGGGTCCATAGGATATAGTTATTAACGCGGGTGAAACTGCGGGGCACAGTTAGTGTTAAATAAGCTGAGAATCAAAGACAACTTTTATACCTAATCCTATTCAAAAACCAAAAATTGACTTAATTTCTAATCTTTATTAAATAGAAGTTTTGAGATGATATACAGTAAGAAACAAGTAAATGAAGAGGCTATTTACATCTATTTTGTGTCAGATATTAAAGTCACACTAGTCTGGTTATTTCATTAACTGAGTGGCGTCATGAGATTTCTCAGGACTGCTTAGCAAGCGCAAGTTGTAAGCAGTGTCTTGGGCCTAGACTTAAATACTTTAATCTAATTACGCGTAGGCGGTATCACCTCAAATTAAGTCAAATTTTGTACCGCAGGTGTTTCTGTTTCCGAATGTATATTCTGTTGTCAGTTCATTTCCTTGAAAGTTTATCTACGCAGTAGGCGTAATTCTTACCGAATATTAAGATATATTATCTTCATAAATTATATTTGTAAGTACAAAATAAATTAATCAAAATTAAACGAATTTTTCGCTTTTTAAACATTACCAAACAACAATAATATCTGTTTTCATTTATTCCCTTTTGAACGAAAAGAATAACCACCATCACAAAGCAAGTCCACAATGGCTATTTCTCGAAATAAAATCTAACATAAATGTGATATTGTTAGCTTAGTAGCGTAAAGTGATTGGAAAATAAAAACAGGATATATTTATAGTGTAAAAGTTCTAACAATGCACTAATAAATTTCAAATTCAAAAGACGTCAAACTTCGACAGTATTTCAAGCATCTTAACTAAAACATAAAGGAAGCAAACTACTACTGAACTATGGGATAAAAACTGTGAACAAAAGCGGCACTGTTTATTTTTTAACCAACTAGCGGAGCACAGGCACGGTCCGATAGGCTGAAACGTGTTACGTACTGACATTGACAAGTGCATTAACCTCTATGCATTCATACCACGTCGATAAAATGTATGGGGAATAGGGATGCGAGCAATATTGTGTTTTTCAGTTATCTTCAATACTCACTTGTTTTACATTTTTCGTCGTTCGTTTTAGGACGTTTCCCGTTCACGGGTCCCAATTTACTTGGTATTTGAGTGGTGGAAAGAGTAAATAATGCGATTTCGGTTTGTTTGCTTTATTTTTCGCTGTTTGTTCAGTTTTTTCTTTACATCTGTGTTAGTTTAATTCCATCCCGAGTTTTAAGCAAATAAAATATGCCTCAGGTTTTGAGTAAATAAAACTGTTTTGCGTAATATTCTCGTCTAATTTGTTGGTTTGTGTTAGTGCCTATCTAGTGCTAGATAACTAGCCTAATTGGAGATTATATTTTTTGAGCCTAGACACTAGGGCCATGTGGTTCAGTCTGCTTTTTAGGTGGCAACGAGAATTTAGGTTTAATTATTTTACGCCGTTTTCAGTTGAAAATTTCATATATTTTGTAAATAAATCTGAATTACATATATCAATACAATTTTTGACCCTTTTAACTTTCCTAGTAGATATTATTATGTTGCGAATATGAGAAAGATATGGAAATATAAATTTCCTTTCAGTTTTTCTTTGGGATTCTAAGTACTATGCTATTAAAGAGGTTTAATCATGATAAACGATATTAAGGATTTTCTGCCAGAACAGAAAAATTGAAAGGTTAGAGGTTACAGTTATTTTTCTAATAGCTTAAAGGTTAAGGAACTTAATCGAGTTATAGGACTATTATTCAAGACGCAATTCTTGCATTAAAAATGTAATATTTATTATCAGAATTTCATTATGTCCATAATAACTACATTAAGAAAGTCTTAACATAAATATGTATCTGAATAATAGCCAGGTTAATTACAGCCCCGAGAATATTTATCAAAACAATTATACTGCAGTTTTAATAGGATATTAAGCTAAGTTTGAGATAGCAATCTTGTGTTTGTTGCCAACTATTACGACGGTCGGAGACTTAATCACATAACTCCAGTTTTAATTAGAATCAGTTTCATTTGAAGCA
This sequence comes from Autographa gamma, assembly GCA_905146925.1. NCBI lineage: Eukaryota > Metazoa > Arthropoda > Insecta > Lepidoptera > Noctuidae > Autographa > Autographa gamma. The sequence continues at coordinate 6,101,611 of LR989850.1, forward strand.
GATAGCGAGTAACACTTGGAACAGTGTAAGTGTCAATTGAAAGCAAACTCACTGAACTGCACTACCTTACAAACTTTATTATGCTGGACATCTATTCAGAGTAGTTTAGAACACACGGAGAATGTAAATTTATACAAACTTATATATGAAGAAAAATTGACGTTAACCAGCCTAATGTTTCGAGTTTTGTAAACTGACAGAATCAGGGTTCTGAAAGGCTGATGCAACTTCACCCGTTGTCAAATCAACTGATTATGACTCTGATTGTTTGACAAAAAGACTAACAATTACATCGCTTAACATGACGTTTGACAGGTGATTAAAAAAAAATTTATGTCGATTAATGTTGGTGGTGATCAATGATCGTGACTTCTCTATATGGGAAAAAGCTTGCGCCCATTAGTGTACTGTTTATAGGCTGGGTTATAAGTTAAAAAAAAACGGGGATTAGTAAATAAATAAAGCGCAGCTCAAGTTCACCTCATAATAACACACATAATTCATACATTGGTATGTTTGAGCACAAAGAAACTTCAACTGCACTTGTAGTTATCAAACCTCTTTGTGTATGTGAACATAAAATTGCTTTAGTGTTTGCTGAATAATACGTGTGCAGTGTTAATGACTGTTTGATAGAAGTTGACTACAGCAGTACAGCTTGTAATGTTTCCATTGTTTTGTTTTCTACAGTTCACTGCTATGTAGTTTGAATTTTCATGAACTACAAATAAATACAATTACCGCTGAAGTTTTATTAACGTTTATTTTTAGATTGACTTGTTTAAGTATTTTTAGTGTCAATGTATTTTAAATAATTGGTAAGAGTTGCGTTATTTACTATTTAAAATATTTGCGGTTAAATTATATTTATAAGCCTGGGCATTGATTGTGTAATTCTCCATTTGTGAAATCTCATGCGATGCGACAATCCGATTTAAAATATTTTAAGCACATTCAATAATTGTGAATTATTATAAAATGTTTTTGAAATAATACATATTTTAGTGGTAATTCATAAATTATTTATTATATAAATTAATTTTATGAAATATGTTTGTCTACCTAAATATTGTAAATTCAATATCACTTATTCAAATTGATTTATCAATTTCCCTTAACAGGGATTTCGTGATATTCCTTGATTAAAGTCACGTAAAACACTTGTTACACGGCCCGAGCAAGGCGGCCGACATCAATCACTTTTGCTTTGCCATGTTTAGATTGCTCAAATTAAGGGCGTTTGTGAGAGCTCCCTCTTGTCCCGAAGAAAAATAATGGTGATTATTCAACTCTTCTCTCTGAATATTTATTTGAATTCTTTGACGGCACATTCGTGATTCCATTATCCCTATGTGACCTTTCTGTGATCTGTATTGATGAAACACTGATACTTATTACTTTGGAGAACGATATGAAGACGTAGGTTTTTGTATTATGTATTTTGTGTGTTAGAATTTTCTTTTATATTAACAGGAATATACGCATTTATTGCAAATGAAACTTTAAGACCGTGTGATAATACTATATATATTACTATAAAGTTCTAATGATTAAACGTCTCAACTTTGAACTTTCAACGAAAACAACGAAAACCTTTATTATTTTAATGAGAAGTGCAATGTGCTGACCTACTATGGAAGCACCAACTCTACAAGCATTATAATGTAACATAACTTCCATACTTCTTAAAACATCCTTTCAATTTTAATAACATAACATAACATATCATCACGCCTGTATCCCCGAAGGGGTAGGCAGAGGTGTACCAATGTACACCCACAGTTCGCCGATATGTTTAGGTCCCATGTAATAGGGGGCGGGCCTATTGCCACTAACCGGGCACAAATCCAAACTCCGACCTGCTACTGAGAATTTCATAGAAAAACCCAATAACACCTTGGTCGACTCGGGAATCGAACCCAAGACCTCTAGCGTAGCAGGCGCGCTTAGCACCACTAGGCCAACGAGGCAGTTCCTTCAATTTCAATTTTAATCCGTAATGAAATAAGAGTTCGACTCAATTTTATGTAATATTTCGAGAGAATGTATACTGCCGTAAACAGTTGAGAAAACAAGTACCTGTCTAAAATTTAATTTACCCATCACGACGACCCTGTGGATTTTACTAATTAAAAACAAATATATGGGCATCATTTACAATCAAAATACCATTAATCTCTACATAATTTAACTGAACAAACAACTAAATTAATGAAATAATTAGCCGTAGTAATATTAATTGGCTATTTAATAAAAACAAAAACCCTGTTACGTTACTTAAAATAACACATACAAAATGCACATCATAGATTGGTAATAGCATACTACTTTAAAAACCAACATCACGTTGTTTAATGTAAAACAAAAAAAAAACTAGCAAAGGTGAATATGGCAGCAACGTGGATTAAATATTTTGACCGTCCGCATCACATAAGTGGATAGCGCGGGTCTCGTGATTGACAGCTCGAGCTTAGCTAATTTTCCGCCCAATTACTTAACCCGTGATACAGCAGATTTTGAGCTTAAGAGCAATAGTATAATGAGGTCAGTTTGGGTGCAATGCAGTGGGGTAGCCAAGATAAAATAGGGGAAGCGGTTAATTACATGATAAATGAAGTCGCCATATCTCTTGAAGGCTTTGCTCAACGAGCAGTTAATGAAGTCGTGTTGGTCTTTAATCGGTTTAATAGCCCGCAGTGCCGTTGCAGAGGTTAAAGCCTCACATACTGGCCTTTCTTTAGTCGACCTCTAATCTCTTTCTACTAAATGATAGGAGAAAGGAAGTAAATAAGTGTATAATCCTACAGTTTATTAACAGTCATGCGACTCATTGTTTAAATTTATTATTTTTGATGGTAAACCAAATAGTAATAATGTAAGGTACTACAACTGAATTTGTCTTGTCTATCTCGCACTACCTTCTGCCTCTAGATTCTAAGACATGTGCAATCCAAAACGAAAATGTTGTCGGAAATATTTAAATGAACAAATAAAATGTATTTATATGTATAATTTGTGATGCACACTATCTTAATCAAGTATAAAATAGTCACAAAATAATTACCAATCCATTTAAACATTTCGAGAATTAAATTATCTTCGAACCTGTCAACCATTGATAACTTTGTGTTATTGTTTCACTGATAAAGTTCAGATGATTATTTTGATATTAAAATTAAATCATCATTTAATCGGATCACGCAAATTGATGCATTTGCCAATAGTCAAGTTAATGGAATTAATTAGCCCGATCGTAATGACTGGCATACGATTGTATTAAAAAGAATCTTCATTTGTTTGAAATGTAAAATAAATAGTTTAACAGGTGCGCTGTAAAATATCCATTAGGGAAATTATAATGATTCGTAGCATTTTTCCTATTTGAACAGATCAAGTAATCCAATTATATTTGGAGCTAGCTTCTTTCAACGTTTTCGATGACTACTATAAATTTATGATTGCTATGGTTTGCAGCGAAATTATTTATAGCTTTTATTTTACAGCTGGTAGGTAAATTGGGTAGAACGTTATTTTCTCCCCAACATTAAACAATGATTACATGAAAATATAAAATGATGATATTCACTTACCTTTATTAATATCCGGCCGACCACTTTCTCCATCTTCAATAGCTCGTTCCACTGTCTCTTTTAATAAATATACTTAAACATTAATTTCAACTTTCAACCACTGCAGTCAGTTGTTGCTGAATATGAGATTAAAACTGTTGCTATGAAGCATTACTTCCTACCCTCAAACATCCATTAATATCACCACTGTGTGTGTAGGTTTATAAAAACAACATAAAATACAATTAGTACCGTTAATGGTTGTATTTTGTAAAACGTATGAATTTTAGTCAGAATAACGAAGAATATCATTACCATTTATCACCCCTCACGACATTAGCATAGAACGCCGTGAAATATTCAATTAGGTATTAGAGTCCCGGAGAAACGAAGGTTTCGGATGAAATTAAGAGGCAAAGTGACATGTCCTTGATTTTATTATTTTTTGTAACGATCAGGATATTAACGTACATTGTTCGGAAGAAGTTACATTATTATTCGACTACATTATTTAGATACACGCGGAAAAACCTCCATCTGCAACTTTAGACATTAAAGCAAGTAATTTGTGTTGTAACTATGAAACAAATCTCAAGTGTGTAGTACCACGAAGTTGGTGGCATCGCTGAAAGACTTCAGGTAGTTTATCTATTAGAGCTATATACTGTATCTGCCACTAAAGTTGCAACTGGAGAGTAAGCACTGGGAACTGTAACTTTAAAGTTGTAAATACTCGGCAACTATTAACTGTTTTATATGTCTTAAACAAGTTATTAAGTCAATATTTCCTCTATCGCTTATATAATTTCATTTTATTTACAATTAAATTTACCATGCCCAATAAAAACTTTAATATAAATGTCTCTATTCAAGATAATAGCAATATACATGGCACATTCATTTATAAACATTTGTTTAAATCTTATACAATATCTCGTTATGTCTTTAACAGTAAGTATCAGAGATGAACTATTTATATTCTTACAAACAGTAGATATTCACCTATTACAAACTATATACAACGTTATAAGACTAGTTATTATCACGTTACACGCTGATGGAATGAAAGAGTACGAACACAACGGAAGGCCGCATCTAAAAATACAAAATAAATGATGGCTATGGAAATTATTCCAATCAAACGCAATTACAGGCTGTGATTGTTGACGATTGTCCTGAAATTATCGATGAAAAAGAAAACATGGATTGTGGTAGTTAGAGTAATTATAGCAGACTTTTGATTACACAGAGGAAGATCGCTGTAGATGTAGATGCAAGTTTGTTGGAGGCCCCGGTAGCCGTGGTCACTATGACCTTGCCGTCGTTGGCGTACCATTTGTTGGCCCTGTCTGGCACTCGGTTGCTCTTCATGCTATCGTCATCATCTTCGTCGTCATACGCGTTGGTTCCGTACTCATCGTCAGTCGTTATTCGGACGTCGCGGTCCGGGTACTGGTAGGCGTGCCTATCGTTGCCCGGTATTTCTGCATGGATAAAGGTCTTGTTTTATGTTCGAACTGCATTGCGGAGTGGGATGAGGTTTTTAATTCAATTGGGACAATTAAAATAACGACTGTTGTTTATGACATTATGGACGATTTATGGCGTAAAATGAATTTAGTTAAAAATTAAAGCTAGACTGACATTTTTGTAGACATCAGGATTTTCGATTTAAACAAATTCTACTACGACCACGCGACATAGCGCACTCAATATTCAGTGTTAATTTCGATTTTGCATTTGTTTAAAGGGTTTGTAGATTGAAATGCAAATACCATTACACGTTCTATATGAGTGTGCGAGCGCAAATATTTGTTTTTTGGTAAAATATTGAGTGATAGTTTAATATTCTGCGAAGTGAATAAAATATAGATGTTGGTGATATTTTTGACATAAAATGTACATAATATTTTGTGGTTGTGGCAAGTGAGGAAGAATCAAGGAAAATGTTTTACCGTATAGTCTTATCTTGCTCTCGACGTCCCCTAAGGAGTTCTTAGCGACGCATATGTAGCTCCCCAAGTCCTCTCGACGAATGTTCTTGATAGTCATCGTCATCTCAGCTTCGAACATGGACTTCTGCCTGACCGACATCACGTGGTGCTCAGAAGGTATGATCAGCTCACCTGCAGAACAATTTATTACTTAAAACACACTTGTTTTCAAATTCAATATTAGAATTTCATCTTTCCTCAGCGGAAGTTTTATGAAAAATGTAAAAACTTCGTGCAGACACCTAGAAGTTTTATGGCTGCCTTATAATTTGTTTCGCTTTTATCGCCGATGCTATGCCAGCCAGCCGAGTTAATCAAACGGTATTAAAATTCGAATGTTGTACTTTTAAAGTGTATTTATATCCAAACCTGGGTGTAAAATATCATTTTAAGGTTTACGTTTATTGCTGTCGATTTTATGATTCTGATATTCGAGCACCTGATCTCGATAATGGATATTTAAATGTTTTCAGGGTTTTATGTCTAGTTATACTCGTAGCTATAGCTCGTTACCGGGCTGTATAAACCTCAAAAATCATTCCGAAATGAGCAATAAATGTAGAATTCTTACCTGGATCCTTCACCCAGTAGTTGATTGACTTGGGGGAAGACTCGACATAGCACTCTATGGTGACATCAGTGCCCAGTGGAGCACCCACCAGCTGATTGGGCACTTGGATTACCGGGTGAACTGCAATATGGATCAATCGTTAGCAAAAAATCATGTCAAATAGCTATTTATGGAAACTGTTTGAATTCCAAAGTTTATTATTTTATATTAACTAAGAGAAATCATCAGTCAGGACGTTAAAGATGTAATTGGTTTTTATACCTAAATTACTGAGTGTCCCTTCTCAACAGCATTCGCAAATCAGCTTAAGCAGACACGGTAAAAAAGACAAGAATTCCGGTCATTTAATGTCAAAAATATATATATTTTACGGCATAAATTCTAAATCTGTTTGCCGAAACGGCACAAAATTATTTTAATTATCTTTACGATCTCCTTAAATCAACTACACTCAGAGTCTGACTGAGATCGGATATTTTAAGATGAGAATATTTTTTACGGCTTCATTAGGCTTAATTGCTTGGCCGGTCCGAAATGTATGAAATATTATGAAGATCGACTTACAGTGTACACTCACGTGGATCCGCTTGCTAACTGTGGGAGGGACGCCATTACCGGCAATACATAAGTAAGTGCCCATCTCCGAACGTGATATTTTCGTCAGTTTCAACACTTCACCCTGATATGTTAGCACTGCAAACAAATATATTAACATAACTATACAATATAACAATATGTTACTTTAGAATAAAAATGTCCGTATTAAACATAATGTTTTCTTCTTGTACACTTAATAATTTGTGTATTTAAAAGACTCCTTGCAGTACGTGAGTTGTTAAACTCATCTTAATTTCAACTGCTTGGTTACTAGTTCTAAAGTTATTTTTGTTTCTAATACTTGTATTAGAATTATTTATGGACTAGCTGTGGTCGCGACTTTTCTAGCATGAAAAGTTGATAGTTTGTACAGAACAGGATAAATTTTGCAATTAGCTCTGGTTTCACAACAAATTCTATAATTTTGCTCAAACTAGTGGTATATCCACAAATAAATCTAGTTTTGTACGAATACAGAGGGACTTTGCGGCTGCGTTACTCACAGGCAAGTTTTTATTTCTTATAAATGCTAGTTGGTAATGGAGAAAATACATATTATAACATTGAAAATAACGTCTATAGCGTGTGATAGTTGGAATCAAGTTAAACTTTAGTTCTGGAAGATATATCATAGTAACGGCTATCCATAGTCCTTGTCTGATTGGTCTCATAGCTCTCATGAAATTGTTGGTGTTACAGCCCTAAGTCAAAGAGCACGCAAAGTCGGTGCTATGCCTAATCTCTCACCGGGTTTGCCGGCTTATCGTTCTAGAGGACGATAAATACGTGAGTAGAGTGCAGCTGTGTTTGTGCAACACTTTTGCAGACTAATTCACTAAAGTACCAGCGTAATAAGCTTAACGATGCTCAAATCCTTACATGCACAAATTTGTTATCAGGTATATTTTACATAGTAAATTGTTAAGTATAAACAAACAACATAATTATCAAGGAAACCAAATATTCTGTACATAACGACCTATTTACATATAATGAAATGTGTATAATAAGTTGAAACGTCGGTTAACGCTGAAATGTTTAAATAAACATTAAAATTAAATACTTTATTTGACGCTATAACAGGGTTAAACATCGGGATTTAAATACCAAAAGGTATTAGCGCATGAATTACCACATACACGAGATTAAATGTGGAACGAAGTGAAAAATCATTTGTTATGAGTAATGGAAAAAACCCTAATATATTATGCTTGCGAGTGTCTTGATTCTCAGGCATTAAGATTACGTTATTAAAGAACGACAAAATTTATGTATTGAAGACTAAACATATTAGAAAATTTTAAACGGTATGAATACAAAACAAAATATCTCAGTACGAATAAGTAGGACAAAAAGGTAAACTAAAACATAACTAATTAGTACAAGGCGGCCTTGCTCTCCACGATTTCTTCCAACTAACCTTAGTCTGAAAAGAGCGGAAAATTGGGTCGTAAACTTATCATATTTTTTCAAGGATTAAAATTGCGACCATTACTGCGGAAAAACATGAAGCGGCTAACTCTTCAATAACAAACGATAAATTTAACTCCATTTACATCACGATCATGTTGAGGCGGTGTCTAAAGCCTGATTTCAGCGAGAATAACAGCTGGCTATGCTGTACACAAAATTTATACCTTGTTCGTTGGAATTTCTTTAAATGTGCAGTAAAATTTAATTACATTAATCGTCCAGCTTTGTGTTAAAGCGGTAACCATTCTAGAAAATATATTGCACTATTCAAGTAGAACTTTACAAGATAAAATGCTCGGCAATAAAATTGCATTTTGTTGTTCAGTTTTTACTTACATGTTTCATTTGTTTGACTAGTTTACACATGTAGTTTTATTACTTTGAAGATAACATAATATGTTAAGCTATAAAACCTTAAGTACCTAGTATTTACGACATATGTAGCTACACTCTACATTTCAAAACTAGTCTACGTGAGTTTATTAACATGATACACAGGACTCAATAAATTATTCAAACGTTATTCAGCGTTCGTATAATGAGACCTAGAAGTGTATTCAACGGCAGAACTCTACTAATTACGACAAACTTTAAACAATACTGGACGCGAAACTCATCCCGAGAATAGTCGCCGCGCGGCTCATTGTGGAGCCACAAATGCGGTCACACAGACTTTCGTATTATACATATTCAGAAAAACAATGGCGTCCTTGCGCCATTCAAATAAACTAAGACAAATGAAATATTTTACCAGCTATTTCCCAAATTATGGTGTTCTTAATTTGAGTAATTATGTTTTAATGAAGGGGTTACACGTGAGTTATTACTCAGAAACTAATTATTGGTAATTAGCACTTGGTATTTGGTTGCGCAAGCTGATCAGTTCTAGATTTCTGTCAAAGATCGGATGCCAGTTGGGAGTAATGAGTTCTTGAGTGAAGACCGCGAAGTGGCAAATGTCGGGTGAGATAGCGCCTGCCGGGCCTTTAAGACTTGATTGACTGGATGTTGGGTAAACGAATTACCTAAATAATAATTTGCTTCATTTGTCATCAAACGAGGAACATTTATATCTTCATTGCTGTTGACGAAACATTTCTAAATTATGTAAGACTAAGTAAGAGACAGATTATTTTGTAATATGTTTAGTTAAAAGTTTTAGTTGAGTGTTTTATTAATTGACCAAAAGTAAAGAAGCGCCTGATTGACTGTAAAAAATAATAGGACAATTTAAATATTTTTGTTTTGTGTAATAATTCGCTGAAATAAATTGCTCATAATAACATTGGTTTTATTTATTTGCTCAAATTATGGATTTATGTACTTACAGCAAGCGTGTTATTATACAGATTCAATCTATGAATTGTGGTCAAAAGTAATGTGTTCGTTTTAATTGAACTCTAAAACCACGGGATGTAACAACTAATTGACTGAAAACATGAAAGTGGTCGAATAGATTACCGTGTACGTTAATGTAATATTACTTGTAAATTGATTTTGTTGGAACAGTGGTGCAATAACATTGTTGATATAAGGTTTTTTTTCCTTCTTGTTTACCAACTGTAGAGCAAGAACCTTGCTTTTATAGTAGTCCTTTTGCGTGTTTATTCTATTTGATATTATAATTTACTTTATTATTATTTAGGAATGTGTACATGCTGTGGTCTCCAGTATTTGATGCAAACACAAGAAAAACACACTGTATATTTTTTCTATGTTTGTGTAGTGTACTGATAGTGTTGGATGCCCTTAAATAAATATTATAGAAAATATTTTAGTCAAAAAGGTGCAACTGAAACGTCAAAAATCAGAAAAGTTTGTTGAGTATTTTTCTAGGAACGCAAAATAAAAGTAACAGTATATTTCATAAAGAATTTAAACCGGTTATAATATGCACGTTTGGTAACCACAATCAGATTGCAACCGCGTACTGCGGTATTTTTCTATCCGATAACTCTAACCACTACGTTATTTTGACATTTATACATGTCGGGGTTAGTACGGATTTTGTTTAAGCCTTTACAAATTTTGTTACATTTAAGTAACTTAAAATGAATTTAAACGAATTGTTTTGTTCTACACTTAAATTTACTATTTTATTGTTAGTTTTAGGTATTATCTGTAACTTCTATTGAATGAGAAGCCATGATTGAAAAGCTTTAAAGATAATTTACAAGAGACATCAAAGAGTCTAATTTTATGAAAAGGCTCGTAAGACTTTCTTACACAATTTACACAATATTTTTTTATTTTATTTTATTTATTTTTATTTAGGAAACAAACAGTCTTTTACAATATAATGTTATCGGTACAATTAGGTATGCATAGACTTAGAGTTCCATAGCATTATTTTTACAATAGATAGCATGCAAATGTTTTTTTTTTTTTTATAATATAATCTGTTTTACAAATTAAAAGTACAAGAAAAATTTAATGTTCACATAATAAATATGGAGAGAAAAATTATATAAGTAATAATAATAATTGAATGTGACAATACTTAAATTGAATCGACAAACAATTTATTCTACCACTAACTTTGACAATATTGAAATTTAATTTTTGATTTATATACTTCTAAACTGGTATTAAATATATCTAGTTCATTGAACTCGTAATTATAAGTAATAACGCTGCGTTTGAAAAAGTTATTGCCAGTGTAAATTGTTCTGTAAGAGGGCACTGAAAATAATGTTCGTAAACGGGAATTAGATCGGGGTACTCTCAGATATATCTTTTCTAATAGTGTGGGAGAGTCAATATAGCCATTAATGATTTTAAAAAGAAACATTTGGTCGAAGTATTTTCTTCTGTCGGAGAGCAATGACAAATTATAGCGCTTTAGCGAGGTCTCGTAAGATATATGAGGGTAGTGGCAACGGTAGTCTAAACATTTGATAAATTTCTTTTGAATTCTTTCAATTCGAGAAGAGTGACATGCGTAAAAAGGGTTCCATATAACACATGCGAAATCCAATAGAGAACGTACGAAACTAAAATATAGCAGTTTAAAAGTGCACGGATGTTTAAATGGCTTGGAAATCCTTGAAATAAAGCCAAGCTGCCGATACGACTTTGTAATGATGTTATCAATGTGTAAGTTAAAAGATAGTTGCGAATCAATCAAAACACCAAGATCGCGAACGGAATAGACTCGATTGAGAGGTTCGCTGTTAATGTGGTAATTGTAGGTTACTGGTTTACGATTTCGAGTATAAGTGATAACGGAGCACTTGTCTAAATTTAGGTAAAGTTGGTTCGTAGAGCAATAACTAAATAGTCTGTTGAGGTCAGATTGTAACTGTGAGCAGCAATTAATTCCAGAAACCATTCTAAAGATTTTTGCATCATCTGCATACAAGAGAAATTTAGAATTTTGAAGAATATCCCCGATGTCGTTGATGTAGAGAATGAACAGAAGTGGTCCTAAATGTGAACCCTGGGGAATGCCAGATGGTATTTTCAGGAAACGTGATGTGTAACCCTTTAAAGTTACGGCTTGAGAGCGATTTTTTACGTATGAACTTATCCAACGAAGGAGATCACCGTGTATTCCGATTCTCCAAAGCTTCTCAATAAGCAAATCGTGATTAATTTTGTCAAAAGCTTTGGAAAAATCGGTGTACACTACGTCAACCTGAAGGCGCCTGTCCATAGCATTAACTAGGTAATCTGTAAAATTTAGTAAATTTGTCTCCACCGAGCGCCCTTTACAAAAACCATGTTGATTAGGAGAGATGTGCCGCTGTAAAATACGGGAGAGCTCGCTTGTTACTATTTTTTCTAATATTTTACCAAATATATTAAGCTTGCTTATAGGTCGATATTGGGTCACATCATCTCTTTTCTCATTTTTTGGAATTGGAGTAACTAATGCCTGTTTCCATAAAGTCGGAAAAATACCATCATTTAATGATTTTGCATATATAATGCTGAGGGGTATTGTAATTTGAGCGGCACATCTGCGGATAAAAAGTGGATGAATGCCATCATGACCAGCACCTTTATTAATGTCAATGGCTTTAAGCTCCTTAAAAATACGGGCTTCGTTAACAGTTAGCGCATTAATTTCTACAGGAGAGTTTAAAGAGGGGTTATTTAGATCAATATTTATGGGACTGGTTGATGATTGGACATAAACTGAGTAAAAATACTCATTAAAGAATTTACAAGTATCTTCGCCAGAGCTAGAAACTTGTCGGTTATATGTTACTGTGGTGGGAATATCGCTGTTCGGTAATTTCGATTTTACAAAGGACCAGAAGTATTTTGGTGATTTATGAATTTTATCCTCGGTAAATGCTAAAAAAATTTCATAGTCGGCTTTTTGCAATTTCCGTTCTCTTTTACGGAGACTAGAGAAAGTTTGATAGTCAAGTGGATTTCCATAACGCTTCCATTTTGCGTGATATTTTCTTTTCTCCTTCGCTAACTTAATTAGTGGTCTACTGTACCACGGCGGATATCGGTTCGTACTAAAAATTTTGCAAGTTGGGACAAATTCACTAATCAAGTTATTAATTGTGCTATAGAAATTTCCTACCAAAGTATCGACACTCTCAGTAGCAGGAAGCTCAGATTGCCAATTGACCGAGGCAAGTTTAGACTGAATGGCATTATAATTAGCTTTGTAGAACAGCCTTTTAGTAGAGGCTTTTTGAGGAAGAGGCAGATATGATATTTTGTGTACGTTTATAGAAAGAGACTTATGATGAGCGTCTTCTGCGATGATCGGACAAAGGGGAGACTCGACAAAGCAGGGATTGTTGCAGAAAATTAAGTCTAAGAGTCTATTATTGGTATTGAAGCACGAATTGTACTGTTTTAGACCAGAGAAATTCATAAAATCTGCAGTTAATTGTACTAAAGCATTATCAGATTCAGAACGTATGACCCAAGAATTAGACTCGTCATCGTGACACCAAAATGCATACGATACATTGAAGTCACCTGTGATTAAGAACGTGTCATTCGAATGAAGTTCAATCAAGTCGCTTATGCTATCCATAATAAGACCTAACTCAGATTCATGACGGCTACTATGGGGAATATAAGCACAACATATGTGCAAGAATCCAGGAGCCTGCTGATTTCCCTTAGCGGCAAGTGGGACACTTACCCATAAGTGATCCGATAAGACGGGTGCGTTCCATCCTTCGCGCAAGGTAGGATTCAGATTTCGGCGCACGGCAATCGCTACTCCACCACCCCTATCTGCGTTTGCAACTATGGAGTCCCTATCACGTCGGAACACAACGTATCTATCATCAAAATACTCAGGACTATGGAAGTCGGCATTGAGCCAAGTTTCAGTAATACAGTAAATATCATAATTATTTAACAGAATATTATTTAGAAAATGATGAGATTTTGTACGGAGACCCCTGACGTTTTGGTAATACACCTTAATTATATCTGCGAAAGTTGTACATAAAAATTACACGAACTTTATAAATGTTCTCTCTTATCTCTATTAAATACAAAACCAGTAATAATTTAATCAAAATTACATGAATATCTGATGCCCCACACAAATAGTAAACAGTAGAAATATGATAATATATTCTAATAAAAATGTATTCACTTATGAGTCATTTTATGTTTGACAAATCCTTATCGCTAGAAATACGTATAATTTTGGACGTATCCGATTTTCTCAAGAAAATTTTGCAATCGCGAACCCATAGATACGTGAAACCATGTTGTTGTTTCAATTCACGTGTTTTTTTTCAGAAGCAACTTATTCGCTGGAGTCAAATGATCGCTGATGTAGACATTTTCAGCAGGTCCAGATAATCCAATATCAGCCGTGTTGATACCACGGCGAGATCGTATTCCTGCCAATAGCTGGTCCTTTGCGTGTTGTCTTGTGAAATGAACAATTATAGCAGGTGGGCGGGAAGGCGCGTTAGATTCTTGTTCGAAACGGCGAACACGGTGAATGCGGTTAATATCACGCAGTTCCAGCGATAAGCCAACCTTGGTGAAAATGTTGCCTAATATTGAAACTAGGTTTTCACCTTTTTGAGATGGTATCCCAGAGATTTCAACGTTGTTCATTCTGGAATACTGTTCACGCAAGTTATTCTCCCTTGAAAGCTCTGCTATTGTACTTTTGGCTTCATCTAGATCTCGTTGAAGTGATGCCATTTTAGAAGTCGTTTGTTCTACACAGCTCAATCTGCCCTCCATACTCTCAATTCTACAGTTGACTTCTTTCCACTGAGAAGTCATGTCTTCGACAGAGGTCTTCACAATATTAACATCGGCTTTGAGTTCATCAAAACAACTACGAAGATTTTTCAGTTCCTTCAGTACATCCGATAGAGTAGGCGATTGACCAGACATGCGGCAATCAACGCAACGCCAATTATCCTTCTTCTCCGAGGTCATCCTACGATACGTGGTCTCTTGGACGCCGGAGCAGGAATAATGCAGATGCCTCCGACATTGACTGCATATAACACCATCGGTGACAACATCCTTACACTTTGAGCAATCCATATTATTTTATGAAAAGGAATATCCAATAAATTCTAATGTCCCCAATATAGTTAAATATAATAAACTGGTAACACCTTCTCGCAACGTCAATATCAAATGTGACAAAATTCTGTTGTCAATAGAATCTGACATATGCCAACTGTGTCAAAATTAAGTTGTCAATTGATTTTGACAGGTGTTTTAATGACAAACAAGTGGGTAGTTTTTAATTTCTTGACTTTATGTATCTTTGTTTACAAGTGAGGGTATAAAATTATAGTACTTGCAGCTATTATTCCTTATGAAACCGGCACAGCATCTTGAAAATATCAGCAAATAGGCTTCTTTAGATGTTCTTCTATGTTAAGCGTTATAGCATAAACAGGTTTACACGGATTTACCACTTTTTAGAACAAATAAATTCAGAGCGTACTTTTACCGTGCCGGGGTTGCCAACTATATGAATTATAACTTCCCTCATTGTTTCATACTACTGAGCAAAATAACTGGTTTTCACGGTCAAAAGATATTTTAAAATCATCTCATCGGAATCAATCAATAATTTGCTTGCAACTCCTTCCATCTATATTTCACAATCCACCTTCATTTATTTTTAAACAATTAGTCAAAATTTGGTAATTATCATACTATAATCCAGTTCATTGGCGTGCTCATGAAGAGGCCTATACCCGACTATGGGTGACTACAGGCTGAAGAAGAAGAAGAAGAATCCAGTTCTTTCAAGTAGGTACATTATTATAAGGTGTATAAGTTTGAAAACGATTGAGCTAATCAGTTCGACGGCATTACATTCCAAAGAACACGTCATTCCAATGAAAACAGTGGCATTCAATAACTATTTGCGGGTAGCGTGCCCAATGTTGATTTTATCGGTACGTTATTTCGATGTTTGAGGGGGAGTCGAATTGCCTTCTACACCGGTAATTTGTGAAACAATACCTTCTCACTGGAAATTTACCCTAAGCATTGTAATAATAAACGGAATAATAATATCTACAATGAAACAGATTTCGGGGCCCCCATTTGCGATCTAATCAAGTCTTAAATTTGATCTTCGGTTAATTATTTTGTTTAATTGTTCATGATCAAGGTGGAAGCAAGCGATTCGATTCAATATGATTTTGTAAGGTTGAGTATAAAAGTCTTCATCTAATTTAATTATATTTGCTGTCGGTCTTATGGCTGGTACACAGTGGAATTACGGGTGGCGCAAACAACAGCCCTCGCGCATAAAGTCCGCAGAATCCATCGGGTAGTAACTACCTCTCCCGCGAATTTATCTTTGCATATTGTTTGCTTGGCTTTATTAGTAGCCGTCAAAGGAGCAATACATTAGTATTACCTTCTACTTTTACTGGGTTAAGTATGTTGTTGTGTTTCAAGAACGACTGCAAAATGGAAGCTGACGTATCTATACAATGGAGAATATTATTAAGGGTGGATAATATGAACATTTATTCATAAGCCGCGCCTCAGGAAATTCTTCAATATATTTAATAGGGAATAATTTAATAAGTTTTTGCACCAAATAATATTATATAGTATTGCACCATAAAGATTTTTATCATATTTAAATTAATGATAAGTAATATTTAGCATTAAATTATTTTTAAGATTAAGATTTTAATATGAGTAGGTTTATGAAAGTGACCATGTATATATGAAGTTCCCTGCACATATTTTTGTTTATTGCCCATTTAAAGTGTAACCTGTCAAGCCGTTATTAGCGACTAATGACCATACATTCCCGGTAAGTGTTCGCGTGACTGATGACTAATGTGTACCCCATATTTATTGCAATTTGCAGATTATTACATACATAACAAAAATGTACACGTCACTCAAACAATACTGCGTTACCGTCAAGTGTTATTTAAGCACGTCATAAGAGTGCAGTTATAATTCATCAATGTTTAACTAACGAAAATGTGACTAAAATGTGTATTAATATTATAAAAACACTTGTTTTTTTTTTCATCACTTCTAAAACGAAAGAGTCAATGCCAGCCTCTATAATGCATAAATTTAACCGGAATTGGTCACACTAGTTTACTGGATCTGGATCGATAATTTATTCGTTCTTCAATTTGTAACAGGTTGGTATGTGTTATCTAAAATAATTTTAAACATGCTATCATAATTAACAAAACCACCAAATGATGCAAAATGATACGGAATGGAATTATAATATTGTTCCTAATACGGAATGCAGTCTAAATCGTTATTATAACCACAATAATATGCCATTAGACTCAATGTATTCATTGTATTATAAACATAATACGACGTACGACAAAATTATTGAGAGTCATTTGACCTTACGTAAAGTTGAAATTATAAATGATAACAAGTTATAAAATGAGTAACCCTACGGCTGCCGAGAGAATGCGTTTCTGACAGGTTGTGGTCAACAAGAAGATATTCCCCATACAAGTAAAGACCATCTGACATGTGTCAGGAAAGAATTCTCCCAGCGGCCAGACTATAGTTGGATCAATGAGTTACATGAGGTCTTACCTTTGCTCTTCGTTCCACTTTGGTCCCGTACGACGATCTCTTGCCCATCTTCTCTCTTCCACATGACCCTCGGAGGCGGTACTCCTCGCGCCTTGCACGCGACCCTGGCCGTGCCTCCCTCGGGCACCATCGTGTCGCCCGAAGTCTCTTCAGGGATGAAGTCCGGTGGTATCACTACGTCTAGGAAGCCCATCTGTAACAAATATTTCGGTAAATAGAAAGCCTTACATAAATGATATATGTATATTTCAACCATGAATAAGTATTTAGTAGTTTAGTTATGAACTAGTCTGCTAATTGAAATGGTTTTTCCTTTCTACCTAAGTGGACCGTGCGTCGAAGTGCACAATAATAAATATAAGCTGATATAATATTTTAGTTTGCAATTGGTAATAAATAGTTAACAATATTATTATATTGTTGAGAAAGATTATAAACCGATATAATAGGATCAATATCTCAGTAAATGGTAACTGAGATACAGCAAAATACATTGCGTATTGAAGTTATAGAGACCGTTTCTTCATCCGAAATTTCTAATTTTAAATCGAAATAAGGAATAATGTTGTTTATTTAAGATCAAATTTATAACCGGCTCAAGATTAACCGACGATAAAATAGGATCACTTAATTATCGTAAAACCTAACATAGTTCAAATTGTTGGTGAAATTAAATCTGAATCATGCGGTTTCCCGATCGCCCCGAAGGAGTGTACTACGTGAGCGCGACAAATGGATGTGCGATTAACGCTTATGCGACAAAACTGTACTGCGACTCACCGTAGTTCGAATGCACGCTAGTGCGACACACTGAAGATCGACATCTCGCTAGTGCGACAAACGATTGCGCGACAGTAGTTCGACACTACGGTAGTGCGACACTACGGTAGTGCGACACTACGGTAGTGCAGTACGTTGATGCAGTATTACAGCAGTTTGCTGAGATACATTTTGAATTACATATATATTAAATAAGTAGATATATTACATAATCAAAGGCCGTCGCTCGCTTCGCTCGCTCCATTGCAAGGTCACAATATCTAACCTAACCTAACCTATTGATCTCTGTCACAAAGTCGAACCCAACCAAGCAATGGATGTCTGGGCCTATGTCGGTTCTATACCTATGTTTATGTTCTATTTCGTCAATCGTTTGTCGCACTAGCGAGATGTCGATCTTCAGTGTGTCGCACTAGCGTGCATTCGAACTACGGTGAGTCGCAGTACAGTTTTTTCGCATAAGCGTTAATCGCACATCCATTTGTCGCGCTCACGTGGTACACTTGCCCCGAAGAGAAAATATTTACTCAAAATTGCTTAGTGAGACGCTTTAATCACATTTCGGTTCAAAATTGAAGCCTTTTCAGATTTGCGTTCGACGTATTGAACCGAAACGACGAATACCAAATAAGCAGAAGTGGCAATTATCTTCGTAGCGACTGAATTATAATCGTGTTAGGGCCCTGTTGGTAGCTCTTTTGGATCTAAAAGTCTAAATAGTCAGGGACTTATATATAGTATGGTATACATTTACAATAGAACAATAGGTAGGTAGGTACTTCGTTTAATTCATTGCAACTTTTTACTCCACAAAAATCTATATTAAAATATAATACTGTATTGCACGTAAACATGTACTATGTAGGTTGAATCTTTATAAACATTGCTAGTTAATTTAAAGACAGAGGTAATACTGTGTCTAATCAATAGCTCCTTGGCCTAGGGTAAAATGTTGGGACATAAAATTAATTTTATAAGTGATATGTTCTTAAGTGGCGACCACGCACCGGACAACGTAGACCGATGTCCTGGTAAAGGTAGCAGGAGGCGCCTGGATGAGGGAAGTTCGTATTTCGGCTGAGATGATGATGATCATCATGATATGCTTCATGTTATAGTGTCACGGATTATAAAATTGCATTATATGATTGTCATCCTTTTATGTTAAGTAGAGTTCGGTGGAAGAGTATCAATCAGGGCGTTGAATGCATGGTCAATGTATCCACGTCGCGCTGGCCAGTCATGCCCAACGGCTCGACTCAATCTACACACGTCACGAATTTTATTAGTAACGCGAGACTTTGCTAACGATGTTTTCGAAAACTTGTTGTAAGTAGGTAATAATAATTTTATTACATACTTAAATTCAGATTGAACGAACGATTTTACTTGTTCATGTTCCAGCAAATAAGTTAAATTGATGTCAGAATATTGGTTAAAGTGCAGCTTTACCGCGTGACGCATTCCCGTAAATTCATCCCTCAATTCCTGTTAGTGGACCGCAGTCCATTACTTTGTAACGACAAGGATCAGAAATGTGGTTTATTAAAAAGTGTTTGCCAACGGTTTAATGGTCCAATATTTGAATAAATCTGTAAAAGATTTCTTATGAGGGTAATATATTCAAAACGATGAGTAACGTTTGCATTAGCTTCACAGGGGATTAAACGCTTAACTGCTTTACAAAGAGCTCCTGGATTTTACACTCCGGTACGTTAAGGTATTTTTTATTTAGCGATGTACCCAGAAATAAGCATTAATTTAAGTAAATCTATCCTTGTAATGTATTTTTGAGTTTGTTAAGTACATATTGTGACTGATTGTGACAAACTAATTCATACCATCGCAAGATATAATTTTATTTTATTTTATTCGTGTAAACAAGCTACACCCTGGCCGCTGAAACAATGCGTTCCTCACAGGTCGCGATCATCAAGGCAAAATAACTTTGATATGGCGAAGGCCTTGCGACGAGGTATTTTGTTTTACTTTTTAGATACCTATTAACGAATAATTTCATTTAAAACTTGACAATAATGTCAAATTAGAGTTATTGATATTATTTTGTCCTTAATTTAACGTTCGATAATTAAAATAAGGTAGTATCATTTAAACAGACGACATAGCACAAAAGCTCGTTATTTAGCATGTGCCATTTAAATTATGAGTCTTTGAAATAACGTTAAGTATTTATTTCCCTTTACTAGTCAAGACTAACTGATATGTGTCAGGAACGCATTGTTTCAGCGGGAAAAGTTTAGCTTATAAAAATAACACTATTTTCTCTTTTTTTTTCAACGGATACGTTGAAACAACCTGCATAATAAAAACACCGCTTGGGTCAACATACATAGTTCAAGAAAAACAGTGATATGTCCAGAATGAATGGTATCTGCAAGCGTGGACACACTTTATTGGTCCTACGCACGAATATTGTTGACGAGTGGTGCATGCATACCGAATGCATTAGACGCTCGATTTCATTCGCACGTGGCGTTAAGCATGCATAATGTACACGTGTCATAACGTATTCAGGTTATATTCAAGACATGCCAATTCCTTCACATTACTCACTGTAATACGATCAAAGTTGCGATGCTTGCAATACTCTTTTGATATTCAGTTGATTGAGGATAAGTCTAGAATTCTATAATATAAAAAGGAAATTACGTGTTTCTTCCGAGCAATGGTACAGATTTTTGACTTTTTTAAAATTAAAAAGTATTAGGGCAAATCTTTTTTGTTGTAAAAGTTAGCGACATACACGCTATTGAATAATTTTTTTAGCTTAGTGCGGTTTCAGTATACCGGAGGCGTCTTATTAATCACCATTCTAGGTAACGTTAGCTTACCTGACTCTTCATAGGGTCGGTGTTAATCTGGCACATGTACTGTCCCCGGTCCTCCTCCTGCACGTTCTTGATGTGCAGGTACCAGGTGGAGTGGTCGCTGTGGGACACGGAGACGCGAGGGTTGTGGGTGATGACGTGCTCGTGGATGGCCTGGATCGCCTTCGTGTCTGCTTTCACCCAGCCCACCTGTGTAGAAATAGAATTGAAGATGTTTTGAAGTGAAAAATAAAATGGTAACTGTACCCTGTTTTTTTTTTGTATGAATTTGGAGATAAAATAATAATTAATCTTGATTCACAAAATTATAAGGAATAGTGGTTTTATTGTTAATTTATACTAAACTATTAATAAAATACAATAAATATTCATTTTGTTGAGCAATAATCAATTTTATTCAATTAACAATTATTGCGATAGATTTATGTCAAAAGGTTCCTTTGTGTCAATTATGTAGCTTTCTGTAAATTATGGCAGCAGGTAATATTGTGATATAGGTAATGGCTTTTGTAATGTAATTGGGAAAATTTCAATCGACTCAGGGCTCGGCAAACGCAGTAGAGCTATAGGCATTGTATGAAGTATATAAACATGTAAAAACATTGTTATGGCAGTTTGTTTTGCATGATTCATACGTATTATAAAGCTGTGTGTACCATAACCCTTTTCCGTCCGTTGTTGCATTAAAACAGGTATTCATAATTGAGCAAGTTTTTGTACACCGTTTTTATTAATCTGTTTAATTTTTAGGTCAAGTAAGACATTGAAAAGGAAAGGGTTCGCTTAAATATATAAACAAAACCTATTAATTACGCATGCGGGCCTCAGGAGCTAACCTACATTTCTTGTAAAGCATTTTTTAAGATTACGTTTTCCGTAATATGCATAACTAGGGTTAAGTATCTTGCTTTTTGTTTAGCAACATTTTCGATGGTAATTTGTGTAATATGGGTGCGTTGTGAACAAAGAATTGCAAAGAGAATACGGAAATGTTCAGAAAAGAAATACCTGCGTTTTAAAACGTAAGAGACAAGTCTGAGGATATTCCTTTAAAGGATTCTGGTATTCTCGACATCTTTTACACGATAAAGTTTCACTTCTCACATAAGTTTGAAAACGTTATAAATTCTTTAAAAATTGTATAACTTATTTCTCTTAAAAAGTAATTTAATTTTTCGTATTAAAGCGACATTTTCGCAAATAATAAACATATTTAATTCATTTAGAATTTATAAACACAAAAAAAAAAACAAAAGGTTGACAGGTCTGAACGTTGCCAGCGAGAGCAAGGTAGGTCTAATGCGATTGAGACAATATTCTAGCTATTTCTGTTCATCACTATCTAAATATGTAATCAGCCGCGTCAAAACTCTACTCCATGTAATTTTATTGTTGCCTATAGTTTATTCGCGGTCTAAAACTCACTAGCTAATCCAAGTTAACTAACATAATTAATATTCAGCCTCTCGACTTTATTATGTAGTTGTCGGGACTCAGAGCAAGCTTTTTGTCTACGGAGACTATTAATATAGATTGTTCCGAGTAATAATGGCTTAATTCAAACGTAAATTATTCAGTTATAATAAAATACCTGAGGGCTGAGATTAACTGAGGTGTAGGAAAATGGTATTGAGATCTGTGATAGATATATTTTATTGTATGAATTTGAAATTATTGAACCAGACCGGTTAGACAATACCGGTCCTTGAAAGGACGACTAATTAGGTAAACTGGGGCTGTTTGAAAACCACGGAGCTATTTGGAATTCAGTCAATTTCTCAAAGGCACATTTTATTTCAAATTAAAGAAATATTTGTTTTAGAATTTTAGCATTATTTAAATGTGGTGTTTATTAACTGAAAAGTCGAAACTTATCACTACATAGTATAAAATAAAGTCGCTTTCCGCTGTCTGTCCCTATGTATGCTTAAATCTTTAAAACTACGCAACGTATTTTGATGCGGTTTTTTTTAATAGATAGAGTGATTTAAGAGGAAGGTTTATATATATAATACATGAATAATAAAGTAGAGAAACACGGATAATCTTAGAGATTTCTAAAGTAAGGTCGTAAATGAACACTTTTTTTGCGCTTTCATTGCGAACGCTGGCTGAACCCTACGAGATAGATCAAAATAATGTAGTACAGTATTGTGCTCCTTAAAAAGATCTACAAAAAAGTCCGCGATGGTATATGTCTATCTCTTGAGGATAACCCACAATAACCATTTTTATCGTTTATTTATTACTTATTTACGAAAAAGCGATTTTAAGCAATACAGTATTAATCCTTATCCAATTAAGTACCTTTAATAAATTGTGCATGTAATATAGATCAATATTGCCCTTTACAGCATGTAATTTAAATGAATGTTTTCGAAGATATTACAAATTTAAAATGCAGGGACATAGCGGTTGCGGCGGTACCGGCCGGAGGGCCGCGCGGGGGCCGGGGGTCGTGTGACTCTATACCAAATAGTGCGTCCAAAGCTGTGCTTCGCCCTACAGAACTTTATGATTATGTAGTTATATTTGGTATCAGCGTTGCACCCGAGCGAAGCCGGGGCGGGCCGCTAGTTATTATATATACATTTTAGGTTTGGTGTGCAAATAGACCTTATTTCCTGTAAATGATATGTTTCTATTCTGCAACCATTTTGTTTCATTTTATTTTAGCTTACTTACTATTGGAACTACAATCAAGATGAATAGTACTCACACGAAAGTTGCCAAGGTTGACAACTATGCATTCGAAAGTGGCATCACGTCCGATTGGCACCGTCAGGTTTGTGATGGGCTCTCCGAACTCCGGTACCTCGATACCTCCTGGGGATAAACAATAAAACATGAGATACATACGGTACTGGCAAATACAAAGAAGCTGTGTCCATATTTTTTTGCTTGATGGGCTAAAAGTATCTTTCTGATCATCCTATTTTCAGAAACTAAAGATTCTTCAGTTTCTGTAATAATGACAAAATGAAGTAAATTTTCTAAAATGTTTAACGTATATTGGTCGATTGAAACTCGACGCAAATTGAAGCAATCTCGTTGATTAAGTTAAGGTGAGTATTTTCTAAGTAGGCAAGTTTAACACACTTTATGCCTTCGTTCTTCAGGTATCTGGGACAAGGTCAAAGAATTCGCTGCAAGAAGTTACTACAATATTGTGCCTAAGTGATGAGCGTGCAAGTAGACATTAGTTAGCGCGCGGTATGTACGCGGCTTATCGCGAGCGTTCCCACAAAGTTGCCGGTCTACGATACTGTCGCCAACAGTTGCACCTAGCTAGGACCTTGCAACAAAGTGTCAACTAACCACTTCAACTTGTTCCGTTATTCGCGGTCCCAACTTCTGAAATGTGAAGTGACACGAATAACTTTACCAAGTGATAGTAACTACGTAGACCGCTTGCGCCCGCGATCTTGTTTGGTACAATTGCGTCACTTACATATTCATATATGAGCTGTATAAACAGAATATTTGCTAGTATGATTTCCCTAACTTTGTTTTGTGGATATTTTTGTATATTCACTGTTACAGAGGTTTTTGCAACTTGTAAAAATACTCCTGAAACAAAACCGCGAAAGCAGAAAGATACGGTAGAAAAGTTGTCAAAGGTTTTTCAGATTTTTCAAACTATGTGACATTAATCTTATATAGAAACGAAGAAAGATAACTTTGATCACTGGGATATTACGAAACTAGCTGTACACCGCAGTTTTACTTGTTATTTGTGAATATTATCGATGATTTTATAGTTAAGTATGGTCAAATACTGTAAATCATCTCAACGTAGTTTTAAATGGTATGACTAACAATACCCCGTTCTATGTATAAAGTTGTATCCATATAAAACTCTGTTGTAATTTAATTAACTTTCTTGAATCTAAGCCAAGGTAGTATTATAATAATATTTATATCCAATCTTAGATATTTCGTGCCTAACACAATTTCCAGTTATAAAGTTTTATGGCGTAAGTAATTTACATACTAAACATAAACAAAATTCAACCCTAGTGCAACTTTAGTGTCTAAGTTTCACACGTTTTGCAAATAGCCACCCGCTATGGTTCCTAAGTGAGAAAATTGCAGTTGGGCCAGAGATACGGTGCGTTGGAGGAAACTAAAAACGATGTTTTGTCACCTTAACGAGCGTCGAGAGGCGGCAAAGTGTGAAAGCTTGCCTGCCAACATTCAAAACATCATTTTGCTTTTTCCATTCCTTATGCTGTACTTAGTTTGCGAAACCAAATTGTACCGCTGGTTAAGGCAGAACTTATGTTAACATCGCCTTTCATAATTATAATGTTGACCGTCTTCATGAAACAGCAGAACGACATTATTTACTAGCTTCATGTATTCGAAAGGAGAGGAGATTATAAGGACATTAAGCATGGTTTTATACACCTGTATTAGTTTGTCATTTACGAGTATATGTTATATTTATAAATTTTTAGTTACTTAGATGATATTATAATTTAATAATGAAACATATCGCATGCGCTATACCCAGTTAATTTTATTTAAGTTGCATTAAAATATATTTTCTGCTGTTGCGGTAGATAAGTTACTTGTGACTTACTTCTTTGTAAGATCTGATTAGTCTAAATATTTAAAACAAATTTACTTTGCTCCACTGCTCCATTCAGCGTTTATCTTTTGAACAAGATAAGTTTCTTCTTTGACTTTATTAATTTCTCGAGAAACTGAGTTCAAAGTACAAAGGTAAAAATTCATACTTTTAAACAATCGTTTCTCGTATAACGACAACTATAGCAGGGATGTTACGTTACCGAACGGTCTCGTGGAAGGCAGTAAAAACTGCCATTTTGCAACGACAGCGTCCACAATATCGTCACAGACTGGGACGCAGTAAAATGTTTACAAAATATCCTGCTTTTGTTGTGGGTGCCACTAGAAGTGTTGGATATTGCTTTTGTATTACCGTTTTAGCGTAAACTCAGTCGGCCATTTTCCTGCAGCTGCGGTAATCGCTCTATTTTCGGGGACACTTCTAGTCTCCTGCAGAAATTAACTATTCATGATTCATTCTATCATTTCGAAAGTTCTGTTTTCTGATTCAATTTAAATTAGTTTTTACTCCTTTTTTTGCCATTATTTATAGAAAATTCAATTAATAATACATAAGCAGCGCTAATTTATGTATCGATTACGCATCATCTAGTCAATTGTTTAACTGCAGTGTCTGCTTTTTGAATAAGCAGAATTCAATTCTCTCATATCGCTAAATTCATTTATTTTCAGTTATTTATAGATTTTAGTTTATTTAATTGCCTTACAGATTGCAAAGTATTATTTCATTTTAAAAGACTCCTTAAAATACATTAAATCGTATATCTTCGTTACAAACTCGTTAGTATATTACTAAAATATCACATTGTAGTAACTTTTCGAGTTTATTAATAATGGTTTGTACCAAAGTTTTCTTCAAACTTTATATCTATACTGACACTTGGAAGATGCTAATCAAATAATAATTTCTATAAATTATATAATTTCTGTTCGTGTGTTACTTAATACGTTGTTTGTTATTTATTATTAAGTAAGTATTTAGTTATTAGTAGTACAATTATCTGCTAATCTTGGCCAAGTTAGTTTATTTCTAGGAACTAATCGAAGCGAGCACGTTGATTAAGGATAATGAGAAGCCCGTATAATATTTAATTAAGAACCGACCAAGGATACGAGCACACGACTATACTAATGTTAATGTATTAGGGTAAACTAAATAAGTCATGTCATATAATTTGCTCAAATTTTAGTACAAAATTGGATCTTGATCACAGCCACTACGCCAATAATCTTAAGAAATATGACAAGGTTGATTAATTAAAATGTGTGTAAGTAATTAGAAATATCATTTTAGTTAGTTCCTACTAAACTATACACAATTATACTTGTAAGTTGAACACGTAACATTAAATTGAAATTTCTAATAGTAGTGAACATTAAATACAATGTTTATAACAATTTTACGTACAAATTTCCGACGTCGCAATATCAACGGTGATACGTTCATAAATTCAATGAAATTACCCATCTTTCTGCGCTTCAAAGAGGCCATATATTTTCCGGTAGAGACAGCGCCTTGCTACGTAGACCATCACGCGAATGATAAATCAGTACGGTTTACAATATCACGAAAATATCGCGTCGTGAATGTTTAATGATAAAATATTAACATTTTGTTGGCATCGAGATGATATAACAAGAAAAACAGTGTGATATGTAGGATTTGAAGTTGTGTTGTAGGTAATGTTAGAGCAACGTACGTAGGTATTGCTTCGAGAAATACCTCGCGTCTATTTCACGTTTTTTAAACGAACATACACAGCGTAAATATTGTTATAATGTGCTTAGATATTATGTATTTTACATATAAATAAAATAAATAAACTGTTGACATTTATTTTTGTGTTTTCAGATTAAGTATTGAATCTTATATGGAATGTTAACCGATGGAAAGCGGCACCTAGACCCTACATGTGTATGTAGGGTCTTAGGTTTAGGGATTTAAATTTTAAATAGATTTAAATGTTACATATAATACTGGTCGGCGAAATATGTGTGTAATAGCCTCTCCGAAGTTATGGATGAGTCGCATTTAATTCGACAGCGAGTAAAATAACTTTGTCGAGTACTATAATTTTAGTTAAATTTAAATCAATCATTAGATTTAGCATTTGTTAATCTTTAGCATTATAGGCGATAAACTGAACCTTGTTAAAAGCGTCAACGAACTCCGCAGAATTTTAAGTTATAAAAATCTCACTTCGGAAAAGATCGCGTAGCTAAAATATATTAAAATCGTTCGTGGAATTGAGATATTAAAAAGATTAGTACTAGGTGCGAACTTAATATTACTAATTTTGATAAGTTTTATTTAAGGTATACTAATAACAAACCAAATTAAGCAAGTTTTTAATGTACCATTATTATTACTTTTATCTCTGAATTAATGAATCTTAATATTATTAACAGATAATGCTATACGCGTAGCTGAGTACTGGTTCGGGTAAATCTAATACGAGTATTGCCATTTATCGACACGCTAAGAAGAATATTATGTACTTTGTTTTTATTTTATAGATTGTGGTATGAAATATAATATTGAACAAAAAGTTTGCTTTAAAAGTTTGTCTGATGTCGCGCTTATTTGTGAATTTTCCGTGCACAAAAAATATACTAATAAAGTACGTAAATGAATATTATAATAATAAGCTTTAACAATGAAAATTATTTGTCTTATTATGTACGATAAAATTACATATAATTAGGTTGCATCAAATCTGTCAGTACCTGTCTGGTAGTTGGCGTATTCTAGATATAGGCTTGAATAACGCTTAGACTAAAACATTCGTAATTTAGATTTGTGGCGATCGATATTATCGGCCAGCCATAATAGAGACAGATTAAAAAACGATAAAAAAGAAAGATATGAAGTTTTTAAGACATGTCTGTTATAGCGCATTAATGCAAGAGAAATCGAGCATTTTTACATTAGTCCCTTCCTATGTTTATGTATGTAAAATAACATTTTATAGTAATGAAATGCACAAACTTTCTTTATTAAGCAACTTCTGCTTATACGGATGTCTACGAATGTAGACAATAATTATAGAACTGAATATTGACTCCAGGTATAACAATTGAGAGTCTCTATTTCTAATATTAACTTATTCTTAGAAGAGTACAAAAATATACATTTAGCATTCTTTGATAGTTTTCAGCTTAATTTTGGCTGTCGTGTTTCTTCAGAATAACATGACGAATGTAACTTGATGAAATGTAACTTGTGCAGTAAGTAGAATGGAAAAGTGTCAATAGAAAATGTTGACATTACTTCCTCTGCAGTAAAAATAGTAATCATAACCAGTTTCATTACAAAGCTCTTTGACGGTAAAGGTTTACTCGCATTAGCTGATTAAGAAAGGCTGCCTTCACACAGTAATAAAACACTTGTTGTTAGAATACTAAAACATTTACCCTATTATTATCATGCTACTTGTTTACCGTGCATCCAATTAGTCATATAGTTATTTACACATTATCACAGTTAGCAGCCATGAACAACGCATTCGTAAATAAACTGTTATTTAGAATTCTAGGTATATGACCTGTGAAACATCGTAAGAGGAACTTTTAAAAAATGCAAACATTGCGAAATTCATGTCCGTTGATCCATACAATATTTACATCAGAGCTTGCGCGAAAAGGTAAAATTCTTGCCACGAAAAGGATTTACACTTTAATTATGGAGTAATTATGTACATTGTAAAACGAATTACATTAGAGTTGTTTACGTTAATGACAGCATTTAAGTAAATTATTTAGTTAGAATGTTAGCATGTGCTTTGATATTAGAAACAATAAACATTACCCATAATTAAGCATAGAAGAATAAAAATACTAAGTATATTATCTTCCCTTGACTACGAAAATAGAAGAAGGATATTGGGAAAACAGGCATGTTTTTCTAAAACAAGTATCACTTCGTTTTATGTCTGTTATTTTTCAGGTTAATAATCATAATTGTTCTATATCTATCGTGTATAGTGGTTGGAGAATGGAGCATAAATTAATGAATGTGACACAAAACGATGTGACCAAAATAGACGACAATAACTATTTCAGCACGTGCTAATGACAAAAATGTGATATTCTATTTAATGATTTTTGGTCGCTTAATTCAAATGGTAAACTAAATGAAAGTTTCAACTGGTCATTTGTCATTGGACGTGCGCCGGTTCCGACCGTCCGAGTTCCGGCAGCAAGCTGCTTTTATTAATATTTCCAGCGCGAATCCACGCTTTATTAGCAAACAACCGTCATGTGGCTGATAAATTATTAATGTGGTCACAGCGCAGCTTGTGTTTTGTGAGCCGTTTTTTAACAACAGCTACGTTACATGTGTTTTCGGCAGACTAATGTACTTAATTGATGGCATGTCGTAATAGCATTGCAATAAGGTCTCATGAAAAATGCAGTTTTGAAATTATGATAAAAATATTCGAGATATTTATTCGAACGGCAGGTTTGTGTGAAATCGCTTCGAGGGAATAAGTTTGCGTCGATATTATGAGTTATACTTTTATATTTTATTGCGCCGCAGAAAACAGATGATGTATCTACGTTAAGATGGTGTCAAACTCGTAATTGGTAACAGTACATGTTGTTTTATAGCGCGTCGTTAAGAGAGTTAATAAACGAATTACTTAAGTCATAGAAATACAAAATTATTGGAGCTAATAACTACGAATACTATGGATTTGTATGTTATAGATGAATATCATAATAGTTTTTGTTGCCTGGACCTACCTCTGAATTTAGCATCATTCTTTAAAGATTCTTATTTTTTA
Organism: Autographa gamma; assembly: GCA_905146925.1. Classification (NCBI taxonomy): domain Eukaryota; kingdom Metazoa; phylum Arthropoda; class Insecta; order Lepidoptera; family Noctuidae; genus Autographa; species Autographa gamma. The sequence goes on from LR989850.1 coordinate 6,131,848, forward strand.
GTAGACAAAATAATACGGGGTTTTTTCTTCACTAAAGCTTGAGTTAAGAGACGTGAATAGGTAGATGCGTCACATTATTACGATGGATGACTTGTCCCGTCCATAGTCTAACTGTCTGGCTACATTCTTAAAGACAGACGCAACCATTTATCATGAAGCTAGATGTCTAGGATGCAATTTTCAGCAATGCTGCCTGTTACTGTGCACTTTTGGTCACTTACGTTTATTACTTATAAATTACGTTTTGGCTTCACAGATAGATAGCTATATTGTCGTTAATAAGTCTATCAAAAGACTTAAATGGCATTAAAATCTTTCGTTTGAATTCATCTCTAATTAATTTGCTTTCGTCTTTTGTAAGGTTTCCTGAAATGATTTTCCTTGAGTTAGCTTCTGTCATGGTAATATAAGGAGGTTCTGGTGTGAAAATACTTTTGATTTGTGATGAACGATTTTAACGTGCCTTTTTTTATTAATTATGTTATTAAGGTGTTAAGCATTTCAGTTACTTTTATTCTTCGTGGCTGATTTTCAGTAGTAATGATTACGTTTCCTCTATATAAATTAACTACATTTTGCGTTCCACACTTTCTTCGACAATGGCGTCATAAGTTGTGAATAAGAGTCTCGTGGTGATTTCTACCATCAGACATCATTTACAGCGCCCATGGGGAAGATCCATTCGTTTTTACTTCTGCCTAGAAATACATTTTAAGCAAAGTACCTTTATTCTCTGAGTATGTAATTTCAAAATGTAACAGGTAATCTCGAATACAGATCAAATATTAATAATATTGTCGTCATATTTCGTCGGCTTTACCCTTAAGTAACTTTCTGAATGTATATTTGGATAGTAACTTCAACTTTACGTGATGAAAAGGGGTATTCTATGCATAATTTATTTAGTTTTAGCGTTTCTAAGTTTAACAATTGATCTATCAATCTTACTTTGCTGTCTGAGTATCTGTCTAGCATTGTTATCTACGGGTTTCTTTATGTATATATTAGGGATTTATTTTAAAGAATCACTTGTTAACTGAATTTTATATTTTTCGGATCAGAAACATTGAAAGCTGATAAATAAAAGCATGAATAGGAACAAGACCACAAATGATAGATGAAACATTATTATTAGTAAGATGCCACAACGTCGGGCTTATTACTTAAGTTATGGTAACATCTAGAATATTTCACGAATTAGCACCCGGAGGTAGAGTAACTAAATATAAATAACTTTCGAGGTGGCTATTTCAGAATATGAGATCTAGTTTCCATTATGAAACTTTCTCTAACTATTATTTAATAATGTCGTCGGATAACTAAGATATTCTACTCTTGTCATTAAAAATCTCTTTACTCACTGCGTCGTTTATTGAAGTATTCTTTCGTTTTTTACTGCTAAAAAATATGATTACATTATAGTTATTTGTGCAAAATCTGTTTACTAGTTTGATATGATAATATTAAATATTTACGCATCTAATTTAGCACATTAACAAAATTAACAAACAAATATGTATAAACAGAATTAATAATGTCTTTGCCTTCAGACTATTTGGGAACCAATATCAGATCGCGTAAAACGTGTGTACACTCGTAAATGTTATTAGAAGGCCACATTTCCCTTTGGTAGTATAAAAGTGGATGGTTAAAATCTTAGTTATTATTACCGTGTTGGTGTGTAATGGAAAAGGACTAAATAATGTTTATGCTTTTAATTTTTGTTTTATTACTGTTCACTATACTAATTACCATATTTACTGACTTATGAGAAACTATTTTGTTAATTTAAAATAACGTCATTCAATAACTACATAATAAATCTGAATTCGATAATAATGTCCCGAACAGTGTGTGTTTATGTTTTCAGAACAAAACGTACCTACGATAGGTTGTCTTAATGTTTCAATGGAACTAAGATATAGGCGTAACATCTCAAATAAAACGAGAGTCACGTTCGAGTGAGTGATATCACGTCTTCGGCTCATCAGCGGGAGCGCGTGACGACTTTAGCACAAACAGATTTCACAAAACAACCACTAACACTGGCCTCTAACAATCCACCCTACTTCAAGAAAGAAAAGCACTAGACGTAAGCCCAAGGATCTTATCATAGTGGTGTTAATAAATAGGCAAAAGAGGGCGCCACTGGTTTAGCGTAGCGAAGTTTTCTTTCTCCTAACTTTATTACGCCATTAGAGATCGCGTGACGAAGAATCGCACTTTCTCACCTTAATATAATTTATTTTGCTTGTATCAAATGTACCCTTTTTCAAATCTTCTTGTTGCCGAAATACTTAAAGCAAAATCAATCAGTTTAGGCAATTACAAGGTTTGTACTGCCAAAGTCGACGTAGGTATCTTGTCTTTAATCAGACAGATTTTAAACCGATTTTTTTTTGCCGGCACAGATTGTTTGTGAAATTCTCAACTTATATACTTAATGCTTCGATACATGTCAGTATTAGACATAATAATATATAAATCTATAATTTTATGTATTATTAAGAATAATGGAAAGTTTTAATGTTTTATAATACAAAACATGAAACCTTTAATTCATCATCAGAACTTAATGTTTCTTAAAATGTCCTATTCCATTTCTATTCCGCACACTTAAAACGATCTGCACCTATAAACATTCCATAGGAACGATGAACAGTAAACTCTGAGCGCAGCCATTTCTTTTTTATTTTCAAAAGAGTGTAATAATACTCAAAGTTTTCAACAACCTGAGGGTTATTGAAATAAAAGAATGGAGTGGGATGGCCTTGCGCGGGTTTATTACTGGCAGAGGTGATGTATTGCACCAGCTTCCCTTGTTTAAAGGGCGGCACATCGCGGATTTATCATTATTTCCTACAGATATTTTTCTGGATACTTAAGACATTTAAAAATACATGGACAGCTTTATTGCGCGTTCGTTTCTAACTGTCGTCCCAACTATTTGTGAGGGTTTATATTTCGTTCGAGGTTATATGGCCCCTAAAAGGCGGCCGAATTTCCTCTGCCCCTCCAAAATGTGCTCTTTATATTTACGAACGTGTCCTTTTAAAATAGTGTTCATCGTTAAGTAGAGTGTTAACATCGAGTAAAAAATGTCGTAATTTTCTTTTTATGAAATCAATTTTTGTTTGACATTCGCAGAGAGTACTTGAGTTATGTCTTTTCAGCACTTTTATTCATTCAATTGATTTTAACTTAGAATTATTAAAATGGATTCCTCTCGTTGCTATGTTAAATTATGCTTTATAATATGTGCCTCAGCTGCAATGAAAATGTTACATTATATGTTTACTATACATATAAATGATCAAAATTATGCGAATACACGTAAATTGCATTATTAATTTGTCTCTTGTAAAATACAGAAATCTTCCTGAATTATTCCTATACCAAGTTTATTTGTAATCTCATTGATTGGGTAATACTTTTTTAAGCACAGAAAAGAGGTGCTATCACCACTTAGTTTATATTCTTTAGGCTATTTGTAAGGGCTAATGAAATTGTTTTGAAGTTTGTAGACTGCCTACATTAATTAGAGGCGAGTTTTACGTGTTCTGACAGATTTAGTAATTAAGCCACATTTATCGTGGTCTTATTTCTTCAGTGTTTTACAAGTTACAAAGATTTAGCCACTGATTGGTGCTAACTAAACTTGCATCCTCTAAAAGGTTGCAGAGTTTAAGCTTAGTTGCCTGCAAGTTAGTTGCGTCACTACTTAGTTCTAGCTAATACATTTAGAAAGCAATGAAAGTGGAGTGCATCGCTGTTACTTTTTGCGCAGTTCGACATTGGAAAACTATTTAGTTTTGTTAATGACTGAAAGAAAAACGTTTAAAACAAATGAGGAACATATTTAGTTGTTGATAAACAAAGCGACGCCTCGAGAAACCCTCAAAACATAATGATCAAGAAAAAGAATTAAACGTCTTCAAGTAACTTTATCTCTTCAGAGTAATTTGTTCAACGAGGTTGCGCGCATTCCGACCCGTGTTTATTGAAACAATAAAGTTACGGAGTTTACAGTAATTATAATAATTAAAACACCAGTTCATATAAAAATACTCCTTTCAAAGTTAGCTCCAGGGATTTTGTATAGGATAAATTGGGATAAGGGTTGACTACTGCTGAATAAGAAAATATAACGATTATTAAAAATTATTTAGTATTACTTTCTATTCTTCAAGAAATACCTTAAAACATACGCATGTTATTTAAAACAATTCGATTTACGTTATTAATTCTAAGTTTAATAGTGTGAGCAAAAAAAAACGTTTTTTTTTAATTGTGTCATATACTTAACATACTTATTGTCAAATCTTAAACACATTTGCTTAATTCTGTAATCTAAAATAACCTAAAATAATACTGTAATCATTATAATTCTAAGATTCTCACAAAAGAGTCTAAATACAACACAAAAGAAAAAGTAGTTACTAAAATATAAATACTCTTTCGTTTCCAATTAGCCGAGGCATAATAGAAAGAAAATGGCGTATTATCTGCGATCACGAGTATTGTTAAAGGCTGCACAGCGGGGCTACAAGTGTAAACGAAAAGATTGGGGTGTGACGTCATTAGTTGTCTTCCTGTGCTTAATTGCGTCGATGGCGACTCGACAGGAAGTTGAAAGATTGCGTTCAAATAGCAAACGTTTTCGTTCTGTCTAGTTATTAGACGGACTGGCTGAATAAAGAAAATACGGGTAGGTTTATAGATTGCATGTTGTACGAAAAATATATTTCGGTTTATTTTTTCTCTGAAAGTCAGTTCATGTTTTGTGTTGTTTGATTTTTAGTTGAGGTTTAGGGTAGAATTACTGTAACTCTTTATATGAGTTGTGATTGGGGTGTGAGAGAGAATATATTTATAGCATAAGCAACCATATAAGTGAATGTTATAAATACTCACAAGAGTGCTCGAGACCGTTTTCCTGATATATTCTCTGCTTAGTCTTACGTAAGCACGCAGTAGTTGTTCCGTTCACAGCCCACACTCACGGCATATTACTTTATGTAACAAGGGTACGTTATGATAAATATTATTTTGTTTCGGTATTCCTTAAGCACCTTCAAACCGGAGCCTTATACTTGTCTAGTCAAAGGCGATAGACGTCAAATCCTTAACAGAAATGACTGATGAAATACATCTCCAATTCTACGAAAAGTAATTCCCTAGTCATAGTAATTATTGTTACTATAAGAAAAAACACGTAGCTAAGGACTGCTGTAGGTAGCCATTTTTATTTTTGCGTGATCCTGTCGACTTCTAACAATGCGAATGACGTCGGGTTCAAGAGAAGGCGGCAAATGATTGATGAGGGAATTAATTAATACGCCACTTCCTTTTGGAGCTAAGAAAAAAAACAAAATCAGCAGCTCATGGTATAAATACATTCACTCTAGTTTTGCTTTGATTGAACAGATTTAGCTCGGAAAAAACTAAATTGGTTCGGTGAATGCGTATTTGGATTAGAGATAAAGCTCTAGTGTATTTAAGGAGCAATTTACGAGTATGTTAATGTACTGGTAGACGGAAAACCCAAACGTTTCTATTCTGCCTTGTTTTTCTCAAGGAGTATACAAGAATTATTATTTATTTAAAAGGAAGAGTTTAGTTTAGGTACCTAAACATTTATGTTAAGACCTGTTCATATTCACCAAGAACTTACAAGTCTTTGTAGCAAATTAGAATCTAGAAAAACGAATCTAATAAATAAATCAGAATTCTAATCCGTATTTAAGAAGAAAAACTGTGGAAATTAAATAAGACCACAGTGCCATTACTATCCGCCAAATGCCATATTTCTCAACCCTTTTTCTCGCTGTTTCCAAAGTTTTAATTAGTGCCAGAGGACATTATCCAGACTCTTCTTACTTCGGCCTCGGAACTCAAACCTCTTTTCCGAATTATCCGATTTTTACTTTTAATGTGAACCAACTTTTTCTTAAAGTTTGTCATAGAAACAAATCTTTTATCTACGAACATCTTTTGCATATTTTCCATGTCGCTATTGTTTACTGTATACAAGAAAATGTATAAGCGACAAACGGCGGGTTGGTTATCAAGTTTGGTGAAAAGGCTATGTACCTTATCGATGTATAGAAATAAGTTGGTTTGATGGTAAGGGTAGATTTTGTAACGTTACCTTTTTGTTGGAAGTTTCTCTTATATTATGATCTTATACAGAAACAATGAAACGGAACAGTTTGTTTTTGTTGCGTTTAATACAGGATCTGATAGAAAAAAGGTATATGCTTGGTTTGGACGGTTACTTATTTTGAAATTTATACCAAGAAATAATTCATGTTATTTTGTGAACCGGAAAAAAAATCTCGTTAAATTTAATTAATAGAAGGAGTCCTAAGTTGCCTCAAGTATTAAGCTTGATGAAAAGTTTAAAAATCTAATAAATAAACATCATTTGGACAGTTTGAGTCCAGTCAAAATTCAAGCAATTACCCGTAAAGCTGCAGTTGAAGCTGCAGCTTTTGAATGCAATAACATAATGTATAATAATCCAGTATATAAACAGCAACAAACATTAATTAGCGAGCTTACGTCATGTTGAAAACGCTTAAAACTGTCGTCAGTTGAAGTCAGATGCTGAAGATGCGACCTCGTTTCGTAATCCTCGCAAGCGCCGGATGAATGGACATAATTTTCTGCACTTGACACCGTGTCTAGCTCCGTCATTGTAGAACTCAACTACTTGGTGTTTTGTTCATTTTTATTGCTCTCCCCTGAATCTTGAGACAACAGTATCGTAACTGTCGCCTTATTGTTACTGCGATAATGAAGTGTCGTAATTTCAGCAACTCGGGACTTTTTTTAATTGTGTAAGACGCGTTTCTTTCCTAAAAATACGACAGATTTATTTCAACGGAGATTTTAACAATGTTATTTTGCTTTGCGAATAAATAAGAACTGTAGGTATGTCTACTGCTACAAAGTCGTTGAGTGGAATGTTGTATAAACTTTACTCGCAAAGCTATTAGATACTAGCATATATAACAATTAGCCAGAATTTCGCAAACTAATGAGGGAGATTCTGGTGTAGGGTCAGAATAATGGTTCACAACAACACAGTACAGTCGAGCTCACAAAGCAAAAATTATAGTTTCAACATAGCCGTGCGTCGGGTAATTGCACTGAAACGAGTGAAAATACCTCGCCCTGACTACATTTTGATCTTCTCATTCAACTGTGAATGGAACCAATTTAGTGTCGGTTCACTACTGAACGAACCTATATGAAATTAGAGACGTGTATTCTTGACTGTTGTAAATTATTCAGTAAAATACAGGCTCATGGTAGTGCGGTACTCTGTGTGGTGACGGGAATATACGGGAGTATATTTTTTGTGGCAGGCATAAAACTAAATAGGTATATCTGATATTTTCATGTAGGTGTTTTTATCAAAAATAATTCCTTGCATCAACACGGTTCGCTTAACTTGACGAGAAAGGTTTTTCCCGAATGTTACTATGATATTACATGTGTGCTAGAATTGTATACCAGCCGATATATTTTTGTAATTACTAGATACATAACTACTCCTATGCTTCTGAATTTTACACTTATAAAAGTATAAAAATATAATAATAAACCCGAGTTGTTTGAACTCGCTTGTATCTGAAACCAGTCACTTGTATGTCCATATAACAACCTTATTACAGTTGGTGCGCTGTAGCATGGTGCGGGTGACAGTTGTCAGTCATGTTTCGTTTCACTCTTGAAAGTTGCTGCGATTTACAATTATGACTTTAGTATTTCAGGTGCACCATATTTTTAATAAATTAAATCATAAATCATGGTTAATTATTAAATTAAACCAACCAGAATGTTCTGGTTTACAAATACAATTATTTTAGAAGACAAAATACGCAAAGTGTTATGCGTAAAACGTAACGCCAAATACTTCTTTAGTGATGGGATGTACTGCTACGATGAATAGTCGATATTTTTATAACTTATAAAAACGTACATTTTATTTGTCTAAACTCATATCAGAGTCAGAAACATCTGAATGGTCACTCAATTTATCATCTAAATCTGTGACTGATATTTTAACGATGACTCCATTAAATTATCAATATGGATATCACGATCCCAATCAGACATAATGTCCCTTTTTGTTTTAATCACGACCTTCGACCAGTCTTCAGGCTGAACATTGTTGATGGCCTGTTGCAGTAGTGTCAGCATCTTATTTGCCGTAAAAATTATATCATGAAAAAAATATAAAATACCGTGTTACAGTGCTTTGAATGCGTTTTATTTATATTCAAAAATATATTTTTTAAACTGATAAAAATGAATATTGCAATTTAATTTACATTAATGCAAGCTACTGACAATGCAGTTGTCGTAGCAGAATTTTGGGCTGACACTATATAAACAGATTGTCATCGACACGCTAAGAAGAATTTAATATTACAATAATTTTTATAACAATAAAAAAGGGAATGTTATTTTTGCTGTGAATAACGTTATGGATAAAAATGACTTGCATGACATTACATCCTTAGCCATGTGATATTGATAGATTTCAACGTCATAATGACAAACGTCACCCGCACCAAGCTACAGCGCACAAGGTATAATAAAGAAAATTATTTTAAAGGTAAGCTAAGCTTCAGACGCTGGCTATTAACTAATTTGTGCAAACAATAGAAACAATATTTTAATATGTTCGTTATTCGAGTATGTAGCCTCTTTCTGGACCTTCTAGGTAGTATGAATTGACTTTTGTGAGTTCCAATAAAACAACTCAGTTAATCCATTAATTCAACAAAGCTTTTCAGCATTTTACTTAAAGCTTAGTATAATATCAATTTTTAAGCCTTATTAAGAACGGCAGTGTATGTTGAAAGATATATACTCATTACACGCTTTGACTGAAGAGATTTTGAGCGTATACGAGGCGATTAAGGGATTATATTAAGGGGATGAATTGTATATTGTACAGACCCACAGGTACTTTAATAATAAAACCATAAAATATGATTTCCTAATAGTTACTGGAATGTTTATTATATAACCTGCTTATAATATACTTTCCAAATTGTGGTGTCAGGTTTAATACTCAACTGACATAGGCTTAGAATAAGACAGAGATCTCTCGGAACCTCTTAACGAAAAAGACGATGTTATCTCATTGTAACTAGGAACGACGCTGAATAATTAATGACCCGAGATAAATTCCATCCACGAGAAATATCTAAAACGTTGAAAGAGTATTCTATTGTTTTTATTCAGAGGGAATTAGCTTATGAAAGCTATTCAAATTTGCAAGAGATTCAATTTACATAACGAGCGATTTGTACCTCATAGAGATTAAACCTTCTGGCCTCCGTTTTGTTTGCAGAATAACGCGGCTCGTTTTTCCTTACTGCAAGATTGCTTCCTTTGCAAACCTTCTCCGGAACATTCTTAATAGTATTTGTTACAATCGATTTGCAAAACGTTACGTAAGACTACATTCTTTGTAATCTAACAAAAATGTATTTTAACTGCCTTATTTTTATCAAAAAAAATCAATTACTAAATGTATAATACCTACGTGTTACTTTTATATTTTAGGGAACATTCTGCAAGGTCTTTTACTTAAATTCAGTGTGTGCTAATGGCAAAAAACAACCAAGAAAGTGTACCAACAACATTTAATATGAACAAAAAGTTTTGTATCCCCCTGCACGAATCTAGTATTTGTCGTTTAAAGAGTTTTTCAATTGCAGTAATAAATGTAAACGATCGCTAGAAGGCGCAATTAAAGCGAGACACAGCCGACTCAAATCGACGCGACGAGGCCGCGTCTTAGCCCCTTCACAGCTCAAAGTTTTAATTTGTCTCGAAGATCACTGCGTCACTGATATTTTCTATAATTGTGAATCGTTCAACCTTGAATTATGAATGTTTAAAATACGCCACATATATAGAATTATGGGTTTTGGATGAATACATAATGTATGCAGAAATTAATCATCATACATCAAAAACTACATTATTTTACACTGGCGTTGTTAAACGACTTTAAAATAAGAGTAGGTCTCAATTCCTTGGAATATACATTTTAAAGTAAACTAGATGAATATAATCCAAATTCAGTGCCTAAATACAAGCACTTAAAGTAATACGTGTTGATAGAAACACGTCTAATGTGTAATCCATTACTTACAGCGAAGGGCCGACCCTATGTTCCTAATGCATGCTAGCCCTACAGTGATGCAATCTTTTCCATCCCCGGTACACCCAGCTCACCCTGGGCAATCAACGAGATTCATTCAAGCTGATTGGCTAATCCTTCCATTATAGTGTCGGTCAACAATAATTAATTTGCTCATGGACAATGCGGACATTAATGGCATAGCCCTATCTAATAGATGCACTGCAATTTAATCAAAACCTCCATGATACAATACCACGGTTTTAAACTTTTCTCTTCACTAAAATATACACAGAACGGTGAAATTATATTTTTCTGTATACACAATGTAGACAACGTTTGGCCCAGAGCGTTGTTTTGTTTTTTACCTGTAAAGGATTACGAGCCTCATGTGGGAAAATTCTGGAAATATTTTTAGTGGAAGTGAATATTTGTATTCATAATGTTTTTGAATGATTACGCAGTTACCAACACTGAGATATATGCGCGTTTTATTTAAGAAGAATGGTAAAAAAATTGCTCTTTGTTTCAGTTTCCTGGTAGCAAAAATTTGGATTTATACTAGAAAATTTCTGAAGTTATTATTATTATTCACTCCCCGTTAAATACAGCATATTATTATGCTTTTTAAATGCTACACTCAGCTAAAGCCCTATCTTGGACATCTATGACTTATTCATAGAAAGCTTTAAAGAAAGGTTGTATAAGTAATTTACAATACAACGAAAAATATACATATATTTCCATAGCCACGCACAAATTAATTACAAATAGAAAAACCAACAAGTATTGTATAGACAAATAAGTGGCAATTAGCCAAACGAGAAGGTCTTGCATTGATGATGGATGGACGGAGATCCCCTTCTGTTGCCCTATCGACGAGAATTATATAAGAGGGTTAACAAACAAAATATTAATCCTATCTATAACAAGAAATCTGTAGCTCTATACAGATACTAAAATATGTAAGTAACGATACATCACTTTTTATTGTTACCTGAGTATATTGAGAATAGTTGAATAGAAAGCACTTGAACGTCCATTATCTAATTTGTAGTACACAATAGGATTAGGTTGTAAGGTAAGCAAAACCATCCTATGTATATCCTACCTAGTATACAAAGGAATGATACAGCTGAACCAAGGTCTTACTTAAAATGTTATTAAGTCATAGATTGTAGATTTCTCACAGAATAAAGATTCGCAGGGTAGAGATTTTTATTTTTTCTTATTTTCTCAGTAATTTAAGATGTATTTATAAAAAGACACTTTTTACTGGTAACAAGATAACTATTATACAAAAAGCACATGCCTACTGCCACTTTCGTATGCTACTAAAATCCTAAAATAAACTTCACTGCTGAGACTGCTATCTCATGGGAATTACTGATGCCGTGTTAAAACAATTGGTTTAACAAGGTCAACAAGAAGGCCACAAGGCTTTTTAGTAAACATTGAGATTTTACATTAAATTAGTTGAATTATTACTGGCCAACATCCAAAATATTTTTATTTATTATTTTTCTAGCCTGTAAAATAATTATGTATTTCATTTTTTCAGGAATTATGTATCTTATTCTAGAACAATAACGAATCGTGTGGGATAACCTTGCATATTATATTTTTTCAGTAAAATTGTGATCCAGTTTGTTTTTCCTTTTTAGCAATAAACTTATTATACTTCCAATATTATTTGTTTTATAAAAATGCAATATAAAGTTATAGGCAAAATATGTCATTAAATGGTTAGTTTCTTGTATACACTGGCTATTATTTTATCCTATTTATATCTTAAACCTTTGACTATAAATGAAGACACGTATAAAGTTCTTATGTAAACATATTATTATTGTCTACAAAGCAATAAATAAATGTTCCTACAAACTGCAGTTTGTACTATAAAATTAGTTTATAACAAAATTAAAACATTGTTTGTGTTAACATATTTTCTAACTCTAAAAATGTGCTGTGATTTAAATAAAGAATGAGATTCCGCGTTCACAACTGTTTCACTATACCGCATTTAGAAGTAGTTTCGTTGTAAAAAGAAAATAACTGCCCTGTGGTAGTGTTCGTCGTTATTGCTAATGCCCAGTATAATTATTGACATTTTCTTTTGTGGTTTATTTAGCTATGGCTTATTTTACGTTTAGTTTTAAGCAACTTTATTCGTTCGTTTTTTTTTCTATGTAGCGGGTTGTTCGTTACTTAATTAAATGTTAGTAATAATGTATGTGAAACATTTTTTATAGGCCACGCAAATTTATGTACTTATCAAGTATTTTTTCATGTTGTATATAAAATTATTGTGCTATAAGTAACGATGATATTTTAGTTGTTCAAGTTTTTTTTTTACAAAACTAGCCGTAACTCATTACGGCTTACATCAATATTTTGAGCCTGACCTATTTAAATAAACAAACATACATCACGTCGTTTTTTTACATTCTATTTAGTTTCATTTTTGACCCGGTTTATGTTATTCGAGTCCTGTAGACATCAACAACAATAAACCAATGAAAATGTGAGGTCTCTTAAGTAAAGTAAAATACTACTTCAACATGACGAAATTCCCGGAGAAAATGTTATGTTAAACGTAAGGTTAAAGACAAAATGGTCTTGTAATAGAAGTACGAGTATCTCATTCATAACATTACAGTACACTGACCGAGATACGTCGCGATGTGCGGTGCGTGTAGCTGCATAGAAATTGACACAAAGAATACATTGCGTTTTACACTGGAGGGCGCGTTGAGTGGGGTCACTTGCATGTGAATTGGTATTTGCTAACCTCGGCGGAAACACTGTCTAGCTTTACAGTTAAGTAGTTGGCTTTTCGAATGACCGCTTTTGGATGTTAGAATTTAGTTTTATCCAAGTGTCTAAAATTAAATTATGAGTCCCATGATTAGGTACAAAGTAACCTATTGACCTCCTTTACTGATCCAATAAGCACAACACTGCGCTATTTCCGCTCTATTTTAAGTGAAATTCTCGATTCCCGGTTGTCCATTCGAAAAGTTACACACAGAATCCCCACATGTAATCGCTAACAAGCAAACTGAATAATTAAAACTACAAAACTTTTCAGAACTCGCATCGATTGTGAATCCTAGCTATTTGAGTTTAAAATAAACGGGTCGTAAGGTATTTCGAAATTTAAACTATGACAGCAGTTGTCAAATTCAGCTGGGTGGATGGAGTTTGCGCGTCATCGGTTTCTGCTAATTGGATGTAACTTTTCAGTGGCGTATTGCATTCGCCACAGATGCCGGGCGTACAGCGGCTGCGTTCAGTTGTATGATTGTTTCACACGTCGCTGGCTCTCCATCGCTCATGCGGCATTCGTTGAATATTGTATTAACTGCCTGATGATCGCACAATTATTTTTTTGATAAAAGGAAATTCATAATGACGGTTAAATTTTAAAGTAGTATAGTTTTAGTCTGTCTGGTAACTTAAAGCCATCGAATGTCTTTCACTACTGCCTCTGAAAGTTATTTCACGCAGGAAAATCCTCAAAAAAGAGAACAGAAGTCATATATACGCCTATATTTGATTTTCTGAAAACGTATAGTAGTTTTGTAACTCGACAGAGCTTTGAGTTTGATTCAATATTGTACAAAAAGCAAAATTCAATAGTTCATAGTTTGAAAAACTGAAACCTAGTCAGCTTTACGTTTGACGTTTGATTGACTATGTACCTAACTAAGTGGTTAGTGGTCACGATCATTTGTTTAATATCTAAAAAAATAAAAAGTTTGAATAATTGTAATTTTTTTTAACTTGAATAATATTTTGAACAGCAAAACACATTTTTTTTGTGAAATCTGATGGATATCAATGATCCGTTTCAAAATTTAATTATTTGTACGCCTGTAGGTCTGAAATCCGTAAACTTATAGGTTTAAATTTTCACTGTATTTATGTGTGTTTATTTTTATTTATTTATTTAACAAAAAGTACACTTTTTTAAATTACATTTTGTTCTTATAATTAAAAATCCTCGCCAAACATTTCGTTTAAAGGCGTTGAGTGTGGTGTGTGCCTTTGGTTCAAATTATTATATATTTCTATCTATATAATTTTAATATATACCATGACAAAGGCAATACACATAAATAACAACAAAGCCATATCCTAAATGACACTTAATCAAATTGCGGGGCGAATGACTTGCATAGCGTAACAACCTATTACTTAAACGTGTTACGGAATTGATTTATTCCCTCGAAGCTTTCCTCGAGAAATCCTTACAAAATTGTCACTTGAACAACACGAGAGGAAAAGTGTCTCTACACAATATTTACATAAGTTTTATTTTTATTCTAATAGAATACGTACAGTGTTTTTTGTCATTTGCCAGTTATCACCTGGTACCAGCCAGTGTGTAAAACTAAGCTGAGCTTCGGGCGCGTTATTTCATAAAGTAAATATTTATGAAGGAAAGGAGTTTTCCTCGCGTCCTCCGGTAAGCCTTCTGATCCGAAAAGACATAAACCACTGGGGATTCAGTTCTAAGTTCACAAAGGCAATGCTCCGTTAGCTCGCGTACATATATTTTTTTTCCTTTTTGCGAGTTATGTATCCTTGTATCGGCAATTGTCTTAATATTGTGGTTCTGATATTTTTTCTTAATAAAGGAAGATGTTGAGCTTTGTCTATATTTATTGTTAATCTATATTTGTTAGGATACAGACAGCGGAGTACTGGAGTACTGAACATACCGATGCATGATTAAGTGTAATCAACAATAAATCGTTTTAGTAGTATAGCTAAAAACTATACTACTAAAACGATTTATCGTTTTTCGTTAGAGGTGATATTTAATAATGATAATATGCCATATTATTTGATAAATTAGTCAAAAACATTTTCAAATTGGTGCTATTTATGTAAAACTATTTTTTCTATAAGCAATTGATTTCAGCACATTACAGTACGCATTTGAGGTAAGTGATTGCTTATATGTATGTAGATTGTAGGTACATGATTCATAAATACAAACTGAATGAGACACAAGGTATACTACGACCAAAAATAGAATTGAGTGGCTACTTAGTTCTATTTATGATCCTGAGTGGTTCGTTCCTTATACGTAAACTTCTGTTTCAAAGTTAACTGGAATGAGAACTGATAATATTTATACATCATGATTATACTTGATCTGGTTGGCTCACCGTAAAGTAAAATAACACGTGTTCGTGCCGACATATATAAAATAACCTACTTAATATATGTGAGGGTGTGACTTCGGACGGAAGATTTTCACTAGGATTTTTTCTACGTAGATAAATGTACGAGGGAAAAGTAGGGATGTCGGAATCCTGTAACAGACTGACAGATCGGTAAGAGCCGGGAATTTTCCACTGGCACAAAATATTTCGCTCGCGTCTACTAACACCATTAACAATTATTACGATAAACTTTTCTCACAAAGTTTTTATGAAACACTTAATAAGATATTGTTATAAAATGAGTTAGGCACGAACGGTAGAAGAGATGATATAAAAAACGAAAGTAGAGAAAAGTGAACAAGGCTTCGCGAGGTTTATGCAAATTTTGCGCGAAATTTTTTAACTTGCCAAGTCTGTTTTCTTATTATTTGCAAACAACAGCGGGTGAGTCTTAATGTTATTCTGTTTGGCCTTAAAGATGTTTTTGAATAGTATAATCCGAGTACTAAACTTGGCCCATGAAGACGTAATTGTATCAAGATGGTAGTAAGAAGTTTGCGTGTATTTATGGAGATGACACTGGCGTAAACAAGCTTATAATGTAGTTTGACACTTTGATAACGACGGCCTGGGTACATAAGTCGACCCTTTGGACGTATTTAGTGACGTTATAGATACCGTGAATTGTAGGAATCAGTGATTTTGGATATGACTTTTGACGGCATGTCTAGGAAAACTTTAATTATGAAATATAGTAATAATTTTTCTAAACAAGTTTTATGTATTTTCATGTTCACTAAGTACCTATAGGTAATAAGCAACAGATTTGAAAACTCCATTTCAAATAACATAATAATCATGATACATTTTTCACGCTAGATAAACGAACATTACAAAGCCATATACCTCAAATCTACCGCTTACCAAAGATTAGTCGGCAAAGTTCCTAATAGTTACTAAAAGTTAAGGCGCACCGGAAACATTTCGCTTTTGTAACTGATACAACAAAACTGTAAAAGTTCTATGCAGTCTTCGTGGAGGTGACCCGAATTTTGATCGCGATAAAGAGGAATGTTTTGAATGAATATTGCTGTGTCCCTGTTTACAAAGAGAGCTATTCTTTTGAGTAACATAAAAAGTTACTGAGAATTAGGTGCCTATAGGGATTCGAGGCAGCGTGATTCTGTTTCCTTAGAGCCTTACATAGGTCAGATAGCACCTGTAACAGCTATATTAAGGTCTCATTATATCATCTATTATGTTTAATGTCCGAAATTTTGAGACTTAAAATTCCTTCAGCGAATGATCCTGAACTTTACATACATAATCTGCTACGCTTATTTTTTTACCTTCTAAGGACCATTTTAAGTGTTGCCATCTTAATACGTTTTTTTAAACCGGGTTCGTATGTAATATACACAACCCATTAACAAGGTAAATAATAATATCAGTACGTTGAATGTTAGATCTATTCATGTGTTATCCTAAGAAATTGTTTCCTAAGCGTTTTTGATCCTGAATTAGTGCAATATTATTAAAATACGAATACAGCTAAGTCTTTTAAATTATATCGTCGAGAAATTTTAAGACAAAATGATAGAAATAGGACAGAAAAGCATTTATATCAGTGAGCGTGTCATCTACAAATTTCTGGTATCTCGTGGTAATTATGTAACTCCCACCCTCTATTGTTATGAGAATGAGGACTGTTTATGGAAGGTTCGTGGCAGTTTATGGGAGAGGCCTACGTTCAACGAAACGTTGTCTACAATTGCCACGACGGCAAATTGCGCAGCGTGGAATGTCCGCTTCCAGCTCCGCTGCTGATTGTAAAAACAATACAATACTGTTGTCTCGCTAAGGGTCGTGGTGATCGTGTGTCTACCAATAAATAGACCCTTTCTATGTCTGTCGTCAAATTGTATAGTTTGTGCTAATAAGATCGCTTACTTACTAGTGCCACTAGCTCTTTTACTAAATACTTTAAATAAGGAATTCATTTGAACCGCAAGTTATCATGTTAACAATACACAATCACCGTGTTTGTGATCCTTTGTGAAAGCTTTTTAATAAACATGTTGGGGTTAAAATTACAATAATAAATCAAGCAAAGCTGTTGAACCGAGTTTACAATCTATGAGTAGGAATTTCACTGTTACTTCAAATAATTATGAGTATGGAAAGAAAGCCCATTGCAATCTTTCAAGATTAAAAATCGCTTCTGGAAACCCTAAACTTCAGAGTTACAACCGGATTACAACCTTTACCGTGTATCTTTTATGTAAGATAAATACATAGGTTTAATAGGATTACAAACGTAATAATGTTGATGCATCATAAATTGGATATCGATGGTAATTAAAACCGATACTCATCCACTCATTTCAATTGAAAGCTAATAAACATTTGAAAAGGGGATATTTCATTAACAAACTCGCTGGTGGATATGTAAATGTTAAGCGAATGATCCTAAAACCTCAATATTTTTCATGTTTGATTTTTTACTCTTTAATCCGATACCTATCATTCGTTTTAAAAACTCTTGTGAAGATTTTCGGTTCAATGTATAGCTGAATTTAAATTTGCAAATTCGTGACTCAATCTCAGATACAGCAGCAATACACCGTACCTTATAGGAAGACGAACACAGAAGTTAACAGTTTTCCCCATTCGTTTCACCCCTCAAATTGTTGCAGGGTGTATAATATTATAACATTCACGCAGATTAAGTCGAGGGGGGCTAGTACATATACATAATAAATCTGAGCCGAGGGCCGCGTCAATGCGTTTGTTTATTTTTTTAGAAATCTCTTCAAAGACGGAGACGGGAACGAAGAATTTTGAGTTAAGATTTTTTAGTGAGATAAGTTTATTCATGATGCCAATTTTAGCTAAATATATACACAAGACTTTTTGGTATTACTTTGTAGTAACACAAAAAAATATAGTAAAAGAAGTAGGTATTGCAGAAGACAAGTACCTAATTTAAAATACTTTTAAGTAGTGAATCAAACAGCACCTTTTTACTTGCTTCCTTTTTAGATATATTTATAAACGGTCTAATCGCGCTCCTCCTTTTAGGATCGACCATCTATATTAAGACTCAACCGTAGTATTAATCATGAAAAGCAGTAGCGCGCGACGGCGCCGCAAGTTAAACTAACCGAAATATTTCTATTCTAGACGCCATTTAAAACAATGTATATTTTTTTTTTAAATATGAATAAATGTTTAGTTACCGTGTTTCCCAGTGTTGACTGCCGCGAAGGCGGTGCTAAGTAACAAGAGGTGCACCAGCATGCTCCCTCCTCGCGCGGCGGACGCACATCGAGCCGAAAGCGTGCCGCGACTTGCTTCGTCTGAAACAAACAAATTACACATAAGTGTCTATTCACATACACAGTACAAACGAGAACATAGAAAGGATTTAAATTATTTAACATACGTTATACATTAAAATATCAACGCCTATATTGTTCACAAAACAGTAAAGATCGATAACTTAGATCAAAAATTTTAAACGGCAATATTTTTTTCGTGTAATTCGAAGATGGCGTCTCGTCGTCGATTCTTTGCTGATGTTGGTATAGACTGGAGACAGAGTTTTTTTTTTAATTACGGGCAATGGTTGATCACATTCTGCCTATTTTAATTATGCCAGTGATACATTAATTATTTATAGTAATAGGTAGTACTACATTATTAGCTAAATTGAATACTTTATTAATTTCATAATAGGTACATTTACCAGGATTAAGTTATTGTAGCACGCTTAGTGAAAATGCGCATAAAAATAATGCAGTACAAAATGTATTAATATAACACGTGTTCACAATAATATAAAATTATTGTGAACATTACAAATTTTGAATATCGAACACAAAATTACATACTTTTTTAAAATATAATTCTATTTTTGAAGTTAACTTCTTCAGCTCGTAAATGAAATAAAAATTACTCCAAATAGCAATGAATTAAAATTAAATAGTTTTGAATGTGTTCAAACTACAATCAGCATTTTTTATACGTTTTTTTTCTATTTAATAAAATTTAATTTCCTGGAGTCAATCCTGGAGTGATGTTTTTTTGTCACTATTATTTTTGCCCAGTTCAAAAATCGTCAAATGCTATGATCTCCTAATAACACCATACTAAATGATGGTAAATAAATATAGATAATAGATTAAAATGAGAAAATTCCAATCTCAGATAACATAGTGACTTTATTAGTGTCACTATCTTCTTGCTATTTTATATATCTGTTTTTTTAAACCTGAGTTGGTGTAAAACTGTAAATACTTGCACAGAAACTAGATACTGAATTGAGTATTCTTAAAAGGTTTTTTTATTAATCTATTAGGCTAATTCCTAGAACTTTTCAAGCAATCAGAAAGCGCAGTGGCTATATGAAGTAATTCCATTAAATAAAACTTGATTTGAAAAGTTTTCTTTTGGCTTTTTGAAACAAATAATCGTAAGGTAAGTCTATCCTACCTATCATAAAATATTGTAGCCCATATACCACATAGTACCATGGTAGGTATGGCACATATCATGCTGGATTTCACACTCCAACCAAACAAATGATCAAAAAGGTGCATCAGAACCGGAAGTTTTTACAACGAGCAAATGTAGTGCACGGTGCTGTAACAAAATGTACGTATAAACCCAACCTCAGGTGTCTGAAACGGTGCTCCTAATGACCATGGGGATTACTCCGGATCAAATAGTACCAAAAATGAAATGAGGAAAATATAGGTGTGTACAGTTTTCCGTCGTTAAGTAAATATATAACACAATAAGAGTGCAAACACCCATACTCATGTACCACTGGAAATTCTAAACTGAAAACAAAAAAGGAGATCATCCAGCGTAATCTTTAAGCCGTTTCTCAAAGCCGCCATGGAAATTTATTTTAAATATACAATTGTTAATAAATCTCCCCAGTTTCCTTTCGAGAAATGTTGAACTGTGGCTAAGTAGAGCGCAAAACAAGCACCACAAGTACCAATGAGAGTTTCCGTTGTGAAATAAAATATAATTCCATCGAGGAACCGGGAGCGGTTTGAATAACAACTCTTTAATTGAAAGTTTAGCAATTTGCTCTTACCCTCCCGAATGGACCCGAAGGAGTGCGGGGCAACTCATCCAGCGCGTTTCAAAATTGAACGTAGGCAGATGCGCTTAATTACCGGCCCAGATGCTGGCCGCCTCGTCTCACCGCCGCTTATCTCGAGATGAACCTCCGACGCTGAGGCCACCGACAATATTTGCCCGCTAAGATGTGCTTAAATGACTTTTTTCAGAGCTCCCTTTGCATGCCGGCGCCGTTGGTAATTAAGAAGTTAATCGGGAATTAAGTAATTAAGAATCGTCACAAATGATTATACTTCTCAGCACAAGTATAAGTGGCAATTACGTCGCACCCATTGCGGGATACAGATAGTAATTAATGTAATAATAACGTAACGTAGTAACGTCAAACTTTGCACACTGGAAATGTTGGCGAACGATTTTAAGTATCGGGATTCGTAAAAGTAAAAGTGTATTACGAAGCAAAAGTTGCCAAAGACTTCAAACTTTGAAGCAGACCTCTGTGTACCTATTACGAAACGGAAGGAAATTCGATTCCTTCGATTTGATATTAGGTATCGAGTCGGACTAGGTTTGAGTTTTCCAATAATGTTCCAGTAAGTGTCCTCTAGTCGGAGATATGAATCGTAGTCAAATAGAGATAGCTGGGTATAAAGACGTCGTTACGGAGGCCTCGGGAGGTGGACGCGTCCTACGTGTGGTGCCACACGAGTCAAGTGAATCAAACTTCCCTTTACGTTTTATCTAACTGCAAGGGCGGTCGAGTTTATGTTCCTCGCCCTACTTGATTTAGTTTTGATGGCGGAAGGGAGCAGCTTTTAGATAAATGATTCCTACCGTCCCCTCTACACTGAGAAGTGATTTGATACTCAGGATTTGCAACAATGTTTTAGTTTATAGTATCTAGTGGTATGTCTGATGCAGCGTTATAGGGACGTAATGAAATGGGTTTCATCAGTAAGGGAACTTTAAGTGGTTAAGATATTATTGCCCGTTGCGACAGATGGGGTTCGGTAGTTACCTGTGTTTATGTTATAGTAAAATTAATATATACTGTCGTAAATTGTGTTCAGTGGAATAAATAATAGCTTTATTTTTTGCTCGTACTTCAACGGTATTACATACCAGGAAAACCGACATAGATACAGGTCTGTTCACATTATGAGAAACATTTAGTACAGACTCAGCTAAATATTTCTCCTATTTTGAACAAAGGTTTAAAGCTGATTTTATTGTGTTGTCAAATAAATTGCTTGTATAATTTTATCGTAGTTACTTTAATCTACAAAGGGAATCTGTCACGACACGCCTTTTTCATGTAAACACATCATTAATTTTATTTGGTAATCGCTATATAAATGTTAGAACCTTTTAACATAGTAATTACACAGCGTTTTATTTGTATGGGTAATGTTTAACTTCTTTATATGCTTGTAATTAATGATAACATGTACAAGCTTATTACGGTCTATTGCTATGCAATACATCGTCCATATAAAAAGGCATTGCAAATCACGCTTACTCGAGATAAGTGGCTTATTTCAGAGATTTTAGATTCAAGTCTGGTTTATTTCTGTCCTCAGATACTCATAATTACTAAATAGTCATTCTTCCTATAAAGTGCTACACGATACTTAATTATTTGATGTCTTTATTTAGTATTCTCACTAAAAAATACATGAATGTTACTCCAACGTTTTATTAATCAATCTGTTACTATACGGCCATCGAGACAGCTAATGAATACTCTAGTTATAATTAATAGGTTTCCATGATTGATGGCATATTAATAGAAACGGCCTTACGTAGTGTAAACATTGACTTTAAAATAACCTTCGTAACCGGTGGCGCTTTATTACTTGAACAACAATAGGTGCTAGGTTTAGAAAATTTTCAATTTTATGGAGTAGCAGTAGTTAGAGATTAAAAATCCAGGAAGCAAGAAATGCTATATGATTTAAAAAATTTAAAACTCACAGCATTAAAGATAAAATAAGACATAAGTACTCAAAGAAAATTACAGAGATTATTGGTAATCAGTTCCAAAAAGAAAATGGTGGCTATTTTGGAACATAATATGTTTGAACAAACAAAAATATCGCAGTAAATCTTTTTTCGAGTCTCATAAATAAATGATTGAGCTTCAATACAAAACACACTTATTTATCACGAAACCAATTTTATTCTGCCTCAGTATCTGTAAAACTTTGTTGAAAGTAGCGGAATTAGATTACGGAGTTATAAATCAATGTGTTCGCTACTTACAAGTTGATTAGAGTTTCTCAACTCATAACTATGATCAAAACGTTTCTCAGGCAATTCGTGCCAAGAGCAAAATGTGTTAATGCTTAGTTCTAATCAAAGAGTCGTTAGCCGCGGGCTGAGCAGTCGATTACGACTATTACAGGATACAATGGGAACTACACGACACTTCCTTGCGATAACCCGCCGGAAGTCTATAGACGGGCATGGATAACTCTTTTGTGCTTTGTTTACAAATTTCGATACATTACACTGTTTAAGGAGCTTAATTATTGAGGAAATTAGACGTAAATAGTAAATTCAATTTAACGATACTTTTGTATAGGTACGTATCTTATATAAATATATTATGTAATGAAAAACAGTACTTACGTAAAAGTGTGCGTTAAAACATGTAATTAGTACATGTATCATTTAAAATCCTCAAGTAAGAAGGATGTTATTATAGGTAACTAGATGATAAAGTTTTAATTGACATCAAACAGTTTCGATTACAGTTTTTCTATAAAAACTTCCAATATGTTAATTTATGTTATAAAAGACTTATTTTATCCTTATAGCCATTAATATTACTTTACATTACATTATTAATATTACCCTACATCTCAAGAACAAAGAAAAAGATTTTAGATTCCACCGGGCCAAAATCTGGCAAATCGATTTTAATACGCCAGTCATGTTCGATATGTCTCGCATTTTGAGACAAGAGCTGAGCCGGTAACAGTTTATTTCGCATTCCCTTCAATATGGCTTTTCATATTTTAAACCATTTCTATTTACGTCTATGTGAAACTTGACATCCACCAATGTATGTTACATAAGGGCAAAAATTAATAGATTTAATTGATATATTAATTAAAAATAAAATTTTAGTTATTATCCTCATGTTATTGTAGAATCTCTAATATTTAGATTATTTTATTCATGCGATGAAAAATAATGTGTTGTATCTGATTTTCCCTCTTTACTAAATTAGTCTTTTGATGATTTTCTTCAAAAAGTAGCTACCTGGTTTTAGTTTAAAGGGTGACAAAGAAATTTTGATAAAATTAAAGTTCTTGTACTACTTGTAGTAACACATAATTATTTAGACGAACATTTAGCTAACACTAGCGACTATTTAATTACATTAGTTTTTAGAAATTCAGTTCGAAAGTTAAACAAGATTTCTCCACGTACACAACGACCTACATTGCAGTGGGCGTTGTGAAAATGTCAACATGTTTTAGTCCTTTTGTTCCTGCACGGAAACAATGCTTTGCTTTCGACCTAAAATAAAATTTTAATGATGAATCATATCCTACGAATATATGTAGGTATAATATACTTCGAACATATTTTGTTGGTCTCCTGTAAAAGGCGACAATGTAGCGCAACGCTTTTATGAGTATTTAAGGCAAGTGTTATCATGATTAATGTATGAAAATCATTTTCTATTTAATGTAATTTTCTCAGCTGTCACCCAGCTATCTATTCAAACATTTACGCAGTGTGTAACGTGTAGTGCGCGCCGTCGTCAACAATTAATCTTCATTAATGGCTCACTTAAGCTATGTGCGGTTTCCGCCGAACACAAGAGAATACGGCATGTGTGTGACCTTAACTCCTTTGTTTTACTTAACTTTAAACTATTTTAATGTTCCAACAAATTAGAATTAAGTAGACTCGTGACATGCTGTTAGTATTCATTCACGTTTTAGCACAAACGTGTGTGCATAATTTTGGCGGACACAAAATAAAAAAAAAATAAGTTTGTAATAATTATAATTGCATGTTCCCAGAGATTTTAAAATGCTTAAAACTCTGTTTTTGTTCTACTTTCTTTTTTGTTACACTCGTTAGTACAAGCGTAATTTAGAATTTTTCCTTCCCCTCGAGTTTGAGTAATTTGTATAATTTTACTGTTCAAAAAACTGTAATGGAACAACCGTTAGAACATTATGCACGGATTCATTAATAACAATATTCGGAACGCAGTCTGAATAAACATTGTACATAATTTTACTGCAATTTACACTCAATCTTGTTGCTAAAAAATAACGTCCAATATTCAGGAGATCTGTAATGAATGCGAAATTAATGCAAAGTGGTTTGCTATAAATCTCCAGAGCTTTGGGGCAATATAACAAAAAATGAGAATTACCAGTTTGATAAAACAAAAACTTTGTTTGGCAAGTGCCCCAGAGGACGCGCCTAAACTCTGCCTGCCCACGGACCTCCACCTCTATTCCAATTTCTACTTTTTGTACGCTTCGGACACGTTCAATGTTGCTTGTTTATTTCAGTTACCTATTGTTCGCTAAGTATCTCGCCGACAGTTAACAATGTTCTGTTATTTTTAATGAATCGGTAAGAACACAACCTGATTAGTGAAAAGCCCAAGTACTTGAACTTGTAGGTAAGTCAGGAAATTGACGGAAAGTCTGGCTATTGTTGTATGTATGTACATTGTTAGTACATGTTATATTTGTATAATTTTTTGTTATATAAAGATTGAATTTATCAAATGTGTGTCATTAATCTTGTTTTGAAATCATTAATTAACATGTAAGTTTTCCGAAATCTCCTTTTACATAACACAGCATTTCTCATCAGCCATGATTTTAATATTGTTCCAAAACACACTGAAATGAGAAGATATAACTTCTATTAGAACAATATTAACAATTAGGCGTGTAATTGGAATCAACGGCTTGGGCTCCAAACTGTACGGACGCATCACAGCGCTTACCCGTATAGGTACGACATTAATGATCGTTGCTTCGCGCTCCCCCGTCTAAAAACGGTCCTCATAAAATTTTATGAAGACTACATTTTGTAAAATAAAGTAATACCGCCTCGGCCCGTCCCTTCACACTTGGAATAACGACGAAGTCTGTGCAGACATCGCTAGTTTTTGCGACCTCAAATTCTATTAACATTGATAAAATTATACGATAGAAACTTTTTTAGAATGACCTATACGTACTCTTCGATTGGCTTTTTATTTATTTATCAAGACTGTATAGAAATGTATGGTTTAAAAATAGCGCTAAAAAGTTTACAAAAAAGGCCAGGTACTTATATTCCCTCATTGACGCAACATGTTTTGGTGTGAAGTCTGGTAAGAGCACTCGCTTTGAACAAATGTCACTTATCAATATTTCTCGAAGCGTTTAAATATATTGTGTGCAGGTACTTGCTTATAATAAGTACAGAGTACTCTAGGGCCATTTGCCCCGCTATAAACATGAATGGCGCCAAAACGTCTCTCTTATCTCGGGCATTTCTCCGAGGGGCGGAAGCGGGGCCCTAAAGGCGGCATGCCGTTCCTCAAGTGTGGTCCTAAAGGATCTCGAAATAAGGGCCGAGAGATCCCTTTGAGAAAGCACTACGTTCTGAGAGCAAATGGACTGTGAGGAAGAAACTCGCTACCGATTGCGATATTGATTTTTATTTAAGCGATAGCTGGACGGCTAATCTTTGGTATAGTGGTGCATATGATTTTAAGGGTAGATGATAATGCCTGTGCTTTATGATGATGTAATGTTGGGAAGACGGTATAAAAACATATTTCAGAGAGAGGGGTTTTCGGTTTGAGGGGATTGAACATTACTCCCATCCTTTCCGTATTTACTTGAGACCATCAAAACAGAATGTTATGTAATATAGCGACCGCGTGTTTGTTACCGTTGCTATGTAATATTACCTCATTAGTGTCCAGGTACTGCTAGTTATATTGGACGGAGTAATTTGCGATATTCAATCCCCTTTGTTCTCTGAAGATGCGGTTTACCCTTTTCGAATAACTATGACGTTGTTGATGAAAATTTGCAGTGTCAAATATTTGGATGCGCTACTCATAGAAAACATTACGATTTTTGATGTTTTATATTTGTTGTGCCAACAGATATTAGTTCAATAAACTTTAGCAATTTATCCTGTGAAATAATAATCTATTTGTCCTTGTTATTTTTATTTTAAATGCATTATTTAGGTAATTGTTTAGTTGAATATTAACACTACTATTAAGAATGGTTGAATTTATTTTGATCCCTAATACAATATTTTATTATTGAAAAAAATACCGTGTCCATTAACTTGACGCTTAAACACTGTTCTTATCAAATGTCATCTTAATATAATTCGATCTCACAGGTTTCCGAATCGCTCCTTCATTGGTATCCTCTCTAACCCACTTACTCCATCCACGTCTGTCAGAACTGCTCCATATTCTGCATAATAAACGTATCGCCGAATATAGGATTCGCAGAAGAGAATACTGAAATCTAGGGTAATTGGTCGTTAGTATCAGGCCCTTACATAAGTCTGAGCCATCATGTGACTACATATTCATAGGCCAAGTTTGATGCGACGAATTCGTCACTTCCCAAAGTTTCCTCCATGAATATTAAACGGATGATGCAGTTATTATAAATGCCCGGCGTCTTGTTAATTCTACCTGTCCCCTAATTTCTTCGGTGTTTAGTTAAAGGCTTAACTCGTGGTGCTCGGTAACTGTTTATACCTACACTATTTGTACAGTATTTGCGCTTTGATGTACACGAAACGGGGTGTGTAAGTAATACTAGTATTATGGCTAATTACGCTACGGATTTGGCTTATTACGTCCAAGCTAATTAGTGAGTACATAAAGATAATTGTGGACATTCTAAGAAACGTTAAAAGGTAGAGTATTTTCTTTCAGTCAATGTATCTATTTAATTGAACGATGTTTTGTAATGGTATAGCGATTAATAAATAATTACACGAAGCATTATCTTTATGCCGCAACCTAATTAAGATTTTTTTAGGTATGTATTAATTTCTGTTTATACATTGTTTAGTCAGTGTTATTTTCCATTTGCTAGGATACAGATGTAAAATAACGGAATGGGATCAGTTTGTTTGTTCACAAACAGTGTCCGCTTATTAGAGAAATAACGGTGTAATAACATCGCCTTATTACAGCCGGCAAATTCGGCTTTCGGCTCTCGGCCGTCGGCGGATCACTGAAATTTAAATCTGAAACACTCGTATAACGATTTGTTTTTGTTGACGCAATAAAAATAAAATCACGTTTAACAACATGGAGTTTATACGTAACGGTTGTTTCATAAGTATCTGTTTGTTTCCCGAGATATATTGCGAACTCGCTTCATTATTTAAGCTGCCAATCTTTTGAATTGAGTTTTTTTAAGCTCCACCTTGTATTTATTGCATTGTTAATACACATTCTGTTAATTTATTAACGAGTTCATTTATCATAATAGGAGTGTAGGAATAAATTTACACGTTGTTTTTGTAGCTTCTTCAGTTTTTTTTTTAACGTCGATATGAACTTAATAAATAGACAAAAAATACACAAAATTGAGGTATTTTTATTGATGCATAGGTACTAATAAACCATTATGACTTTGCTCTCTCTATGTCAACATTGAAAATACTAGTATGGCTTCGGTATTGTTTTAGATATGTATGTTTTGCGCATCGCCTTTGATCGTGTTTGATGCCTGTTAAAAAATTCAGTATAATCTTATATATAAAAATGAATCGCTAAATGTGTTGGTAAGCGCATAACTCAATAACGGCTGGACCGATTTCGCCAATTCTTTTTTTGTTGTGTTAGTTATTATAAGGAGAAGGTTCTTATGAAAAAAAAATTGGAAAATTGCTCGGTGAAAAAAAAAGTAATCCTGACCTTTGCTACGATAGTGATTCATCTGCGCCCTGAATAACATAAAGAGACCGGGAACGGGACATAGGCATTCATGCGGGTGAAACCGCAGGGCACAGCTAGTCTTATATATAAAAATGAATCGCTAAATGTGTTGGTAAGCGCATAACTCAATAACTCCTGGACGGATTTCGCTAATTCTCTTTTTGTTGTGTTAGTTATTATCAGGAGAAGGTTATTATGAAAAAAAAATGGAAAATTGAGCGGATTTTTTTTTTAAGGAATCCTAACCTTTGTTACGATAGTGATTTGTTGGATTCATCTCCGCCCCAATAATATAAAGGCACCGGGAACGGGACTTAGGTATTCATGCGGGTGAAACCGCGGGGCACAGCTAGTATTAAATAAAAATAGTCAATGGTTACATTAAATAACAACTCTATAACTATATAAAGTTTTCTTCTGACCATATTGACTATAAGGATGGTAATTTGTCTTCTAAGTGTCCATTGTGATTGGATAGTTTCTAGTGGAACAGTGATTTAAAAATGTGATTTTAAACTAACCATTTTTTTGGCAAATGACAAGCCAATTCTTCCGTAAACACATTTAGTCATTATTTTCTACGCTAATATTGTTTGTTACAACGTAACCGCCTTTGGGGATTATTTCGTGTTTATTGCTTAATTTTTATTTTATCCACGTTCTGTATCCGGCACGAAAGGTCTAAAATGTAATTGTACCAAATAATGGTTTTATTTGTTTTACTTTAGAATACTTAAATTTAAAGCAAAATTTTATTTACTTTGAGCAAAAGTACATGTGTACACATTCAGTATGAGTCGAATAACCTGCAATGGTTTTGACACTTCGGTTATTTAAATACGCAGAAATAGTTAGTTAATCTAGAACTTTCTTAATGAAATAATTTTAATTTTAATGAGTAGAAAGTAATGTTCAACTTATTTTTACTTTTTTTGTCGCTTTTGCATGAAACCAAGATATCGTCTATAAAAAATGAGTTAAAGAAAGCCAAATTTTTTTGCAGTCGGATTGCGTATTTGTTCTAACATCAAATACCTATAACAACATACCTAGATAAATACGTAGATAAATCAATAAACAGGAAAAAAGTACTGTAAGCTTGAAATATGAAAAAAGTTTGTTGTTTTTGCGGCAAGTCCACAATGATTGTTAATTGACCCTCCGCCCCTGCGTGTAAAAAATTGATTAAAACCGGTAACCCTTTATGATGACATTGATGGCAAACAACCAATATCCAAATATTGACCTTCTGAAATAAGTTTATCTGTTCATCACAAACATATTTATGTGCCGTGTATGAAAGTCATAGGGTATTACTTTAGGACTAGATTCTAAAATAATTATGGTAAAATTACTATTATGACCTGAAAAAGAAAGTTGCATCTTACTGTATTCGAGGAAGAGTCTCTGTTCAATGTTTTGTTTTTACGTGGACCACGATAGGCTGAGTTGATTGATTGAACTCATGATATGAGTCAGCCTATCGCGGTCTACTGATAGGTATAGGTATAGGTCAAAATCCAGGTCACAGCAACTTATGCTAGAAATAGTTTTCGGCTGTTTTGTAATGAGAATATAGGTTTACCTCAATTCATGCTCAAAGTTTCAAGATATTTCCGGGTAAAAACATACAATATAAATCTGGCATTACATTATTTATCCCCGAACAAAATAAAAGCCAAATTAAATGCAATGTTATTTGAGGCAAACCCTTTTGATTTTCGTATTATGCTTTTGATGGATTTAATCAAACGCATTATTTATTCATTAGACAATTTAAGTTAATTTATGCAGAGGTTGGATGTTTAATTCCGTGCTTTAATTAATTTCGTTAATTCATTAATTATAACTACTTACATACACTCATTGTTAATTAATGTTACAGGAACTTTTCAGTGGTTTGTTGTTTTAATTAAAACAATGTGTAATCAGAAATTTTATTTTAGACCAGTGCGTTAGGATAACCGCAATTTTTCCATTTCATTTCAAACTAAGGTGTAATTTAATTACGACCCCGATTGATTTCACTGCACAACAATGCAATATGAAAATATCTTCATCATTTGAAGTAGGAAAATTGGCACTGAATATACTAGAAACGAGGTAATATCATGTTTCACGATAGATATTGATGTTAAAATGCAATCAAAACACGGTCCTTTTCAATGATTGTTTTTTCCTTTAAACGAGCGACTATTATCGTACTGAACGGCCGAGTTTCCCTACTCTCGAATTTCCTAAGAAATTTATTAGAGCCAGCAGACATTATCATTAAGTTAAATAATAAATGAACAATCACGAAATTCGTGTTTTTCTTATTTATAACAATGACTTTCTTTGTATACATTATATAAGCAAATATATTCCTTAAATATAGTGAAACAACTAATACCTAAGTCTATCAAGAATTACGCTCATCTCTCAATGAAACTTTTACATTTTAAAATTCGCGCTTCCACTACATAGTTGTAAAAAAATTACGTAGAATAAAGATGACAAATCTTTATCACAATTATGGCCTTTTAATACGACATTAAAACGTTTTTTTCGTTTTCAAGCAGCAAGCGTGGTGATCAATGCTCGTGCCTTCTCTATACAAAATTTTTGGCTGGTATTATTTACTTATAAGTAAAATATATACTACGTAACAACATAACATATGTTGTTATAATATAGTATATAGTTATCAATTGAACATAGAATCTCTGTTGTATGGCAGTTAGGCTCAAATACCTTGTGACGTCACGGCTTACGAATTTCGCCTGAATATTTAACACAGTTATCGAACTTTCGAGTTCCTAACCACCTGTTATAACTATCATAGGTATTCCAAGTCAAATTCAAAGGCATCAAGTATTTATGCTAAACATTTACAGACACTTACAAATGTAGACGAACTAATTATACAATCGAAACGGCGCGCCATTTTAAGAGTATGTAACACGTAAAAAACTATATTTAAATAGAATAATTTATTTGCTTTGAAATATAGTAATGCGATAAAAGATATGTATTGCAATAGGCCTCATTGAAATTTTTGAAATTTTTAATGAGATATAAACTACTGTACTGCGATTAGTAAAATTATATAGAGACGTGATGAGAGACTGGCGTCCTCATTGGCTTTTGGTATTCGCTATTGTATCGGATAAGTTTGTTAAAAATTGGTTATAAGTATTTCTGTAAAACCTACTAACGTAACAACTACCTATATTAATACATGAAACATTATGTGTTCCTAGATATAGAACATGTATCATCTCGTCCCTGTCATCCGTTCAGTTTAGGAACCAAAAAATATGAGGCCTGAACTGAAGTCACGTACTAATTGGTGCGTATATTTTGGCCTAAGTAAATGTTACCCAATTTGGATTCAGCTAAAGGTTATAAATCTGTAAACAAAAAAGTATATAGACTGTACATAAAGTAAACATTTTCATCTTATTTAAAATTAATAAAAAAATACAGACGTATTAAGAATCTTCTTCTTTTGAAGTTGGTTAGTATTAAAAGCAACTTAACTTATTTCTATTATATCACCAACAAGAACCGATTTAACCCTTTACTTTTGACTGCCGATTGCGTATTGAAATCCGTTCTCAACCACTGCGGCGAACCTCGCCTTAACAGAGCCTCATTTAGCTTTCGACGATCGTTTAACAGGTATTTAGATAGGTAACGAGCAATGAATACGGCTTATTCTTACCCAAGTTAACCTAATACGCGTCGTTCCCTTTTATTGGTATAGGATTGACAATGAGGAAGAGAAATCTCAATTTTCCTACTCCTCCTTCTTTTTTCTGATTAATTTGTTCTCGAAGACAGTCAAATCTATTCTGATTGAGCGACTTTGGTTTTTTGTTTTTGTGCAGTGTTCATTGTAAACTTTGACTAACATAAGTAGCCAACTTTATAGCATGATTGAAAAGAATATAAAAACATTATTAAATAAAAAATTTAGTTACTTCAAGGAGAGGTATATTTCAAAAGTTTTTTCTGGATAAACGTCAATTTATTGACCTATTTCTGAGTACACAAGAAGATAAGTTAGATTTTGATTCGACCAAAAAAGATTTGTTAATCATCCGTGAACTATTTCCTAGTACACGTCTATTAAACAACCTCAAAAATAGAATTCAACAGGCGCTCAAGTATTTAATCAGTAAGTAAATTCATCGCAACACTTTGACTCAGCACATACAATATATAGCGAATTTAGCTCTCGTCCTCGCCTTATAAATATTAATATTTCCTATCTCAGCCGTTAATTACCCAGACAACTACGGATGAACCCCCTGTATTCATTAGCCAACCTAATTAGTACAGAACCCGTGCAACTTGCGCGGAAAGTAGGAAATCTTTGTCAACCATATTGAATGCGGTATCATCTTGTTGGTTTTACTAACTAAAAGAAAATTTGCGTTCCTAGTTTGCCTTTGTATGTATTTTACTGCGACAAAGAAATGAGAATTATATAGTGTAACGTTGCAATTTTCAGTGACTTTGTAAGCGTTATTTGTGACAAGATGAATAATTAGAGGCTAAACAGACTCGAAAGATGTAAGTAGTGGTGCTCGTAGTTGTGTAGTAGAACTTAGGATAACTAATTCAACATGTAGGTAGGTATTTAGTTTTTAGTATTTAGTATTTTTTCTACATATAAGCTTCAAATAATCTCACCTCTAGAGGGAACTACAAGTCGGATAGTATTTTCCTACATTTTTAATAAATAAATTTGGTACTTGTACCTAATACACAATTGTTATGTTATTTTTGGCAAATGCGCTTTAATTGATATTACTTGATATTGATTAATTTATTCTCTGTTTTGCTTCTGATTCTCTTCTTTCTGACAGTATAGGATTTTAGGGAAACGTTTAAGTTCAGGTGTCTGTTCTACATTACACAAAATTGAAAATACTTAGGTACTCATATTTATATTTTTACAGGTTTCCGTGAGAATTCCATAGCTGACAAGCGAGACAGTTCACAACAGCAAACAGCTCATAACTTATTCTTCCTTATACCTCTGTCTTGCCTGTTTACGGTGGCAACGTACGTACCATCTGTCAAAGTGACGTATACAAATAACTTTATCTCTTCTGACTGAATAAAGATTACCTACTATATCTCATTTATTGATGTTGATAAGCCACCTTGGGGATCATAGCTATTCTATCCTCTGTTTTTCTGTAGGAAGTTGTGGCAAAAAGTGTGAGATTCGAACCGCGGTGTTTCGTTTGAAATTCGGTGTGATTCTATGTTGAGGGATTCTGAAAAATCCGCAGTTTATTTGTACCTCATATACATATAGGCGTTATATATGTTTTATTTTTCTGGTGCCTTTATTATGCCTTCGTCCACAGAGTATTTTGATACCATCAAGTATCTAAAAATGCAATGAATTATTTAACAGTTTATAATATCTACCTATTTTCTTTTTTCGGGTAAAATTATATGTAATTTGTCATTATTTCATAAAATAAATAAGTAGCCTATAAGATCTAATTTTCAAGTCTTATTAACTCAAAAAAAACTGCGCCTCTGATGTTACGATCCTTTTAATGTTTATCGAGAAGATAGAAGATTAACTCGAATTCTCCGAAACCAACAAGTAAACTTTGACATGTTATACATTCCAAGAATCATCGAAACCTTTGCTTACAGGAAAAATGTAATTAATCTCACATAGAAGGAGGATTTACAAATGTAGTACACATGTGTATTAATTAAAAGTATACAATCGATTTGTAAAGTAAACACGGAGCTTCATGAATAATATAATGAACCAAACAAACATGAAAGAGTGTTAACATTGTTTTAGAGTACGTCTGTAGTGACGTCACGAATGAAGGGTATATGCATAACAATGGATGTACGAACACCGACTATACTAGATAAAAATGGACTTTTAATGCGCAGTTTTAAAACACTCATTTATGCTGGATACTTTACTTTTTGTTGAACTTAGAATTACTTCACTAAACAAAGGTTTATGAGTTTTTTACAGGTGAACTTTGAAGATGCTTTTTAAAGTTTTAATAGAAGATAGTGCTTTAAAAATAATTATAACAATGTCGATAAGTAAACTTCCAATATTAAATTAGTATCATTTTAATTAAAATTTTTGGGGGCTTGTAAACGCGTTTTTTTAAATATGTTAATCATTTTTTTTGAGTAAATGAAAACAAAATATTAGTATTACAATTTTTTTATTAAAAAAAAAAACAACTTTAAAATAGCGACATATTTAACACACGACGTATCAACGCCACGGCCAACATAATCTGATCTTAGGTAATTTTCCATTCAATAAGTCATGACATCGGGGGGCGGGCAACATATTTGACTGAAGTAATCTGCCATTAGGCCAAAAGCTCTCTTATCTGCGACATCTGGACCATGTTTATATTTTGAGGGTCCACGACAACCTCTGTAACGACGCAGCGCTTATCGTCCGCCTGTCTAGGTAATCTCCCATACCTTCACGCGGCAAATTGCGCTCTACCACCCATGGAAGAAACGCCACACTGTATTGAAACTCTTTGTGTAAGTATCTGTTTGGATCACGACCCCTGAAAATGTAAACTCTATTCAAATTCTTGTACATAAAGTTCATTTTTGTATCAACATCTTTTTTAGACTCATACGTGAATCTAAGATTAGAAAAACAGCTTTAATACGTGTGCCCTAAAGCGCAATTTAGGTTGTTGGGTATAAGGTAGGTAAATAGAAACGTATCAAGCATGTTTAATGTCTGATCTGTCTGTGGAATTTAGAATTTAACCCTTTCCCTAATGACTCTTATTATTTTCAGTTGCATTCTAAGTACGGAGTTGGCTTAGCATTGAAATTAACACTTTTTTAATTAAATGACAGATCTTTTATACTCAGGACTAAATGATGTGGTTAAGCGTGAAACGACAAGTAAAAAAAAAGATTTTATTTAAATAAGAACATTGAAATATATATTACACCTTTGATTTGCCAAAGAACAGTAAATTAAAAATGATCAAGAACCTTAACTTTTTATCCGAATCTTTCATTTAATTCCTCACCATTTATTACTTCTGAGAAAAAAATATTGTGTACAATACCCTCTCTTTATGCATGTTTTACACTGAAAAAAGATCATACTAAATGCTCAGAAACATATTTTTTTGAATGATTTAAAATACTACATTTTCAATACTGGAACTGAGTAATTTAATTACATTTATTATCATAATTATTGCAATGATATAGAACCATCAAAACGCATATTTTATACTCTAGTATTCAAAAAACTCAAGCATACTGCAGTAACAATTTAAAATGAAAAAAGTAGGTTTAAAGCAAAACAAATAGTGGAATGCATTAGCGATTATGTTCAGTCTTCTTCGCCTGCTTTTTAGTTTAGTTTCTTTATCTAGGGAATTTATTACGGCATGGTTCTGATTGTATCGTTAAAAGTACTGAATAGATTTAATTTTAGTACTAAATAGCATATTTTAACCACTAATTGTAATTGTTTTCGGTTTTGTTAAAGTTTTTTTTTGTACAAGTCAAAATAAATAATCGTCAATTATGATAGGAATGCTGTATTTTTTTAAAGTTGCCCGCTGTACATTTTAACTGGTAGTAATTATGTTACCATACATTACAAAACGTCACGTAAGTTGGTAAGTTGAAAAACCTTTAATGAGTTAATCAACGACTTCCGGATGTAAACATTTTCAACTGTAATATCTATTCTATTCTTTCAATAGATTACTTCTCAATCAATGTAATGAGCGTCCGAACTAAAAAAGTTCCGTAAGGATTAAGGAACTAACAACGTATCCACAGTAATAGGTATTCTTACCATTAATACCTGCAATTAACAACACGGGTACGAACAGTGATGAAAAATTAATTATAAACTCTTCATAAACAGGGCTTTGACAACGCTGACTTTCAATTAGAATTGATTAGTTACGAAGTTTATTTGCGATTAAAACAGGCCTTTTGAATGTTTAAGTGCCTTTATTGTACAAGCAATCATTTTTAAGGCGGTGTAATACAAATTGTTTCCTAGAAATTTAATCGAAAATTGATTAAGTTAAGAAGGTAGCGTTTCAACTCAACTTTTTAATGTTTACAGTAGTATCGCGGAAGGGAGGAAGCCATTTTTTGCAGATCTTTTTGTTAATATTGTAATAAATGAGAAAGTTTGTGACGATGGAGGAATATGTTTGCGTATCTTTCAAGCAAAAGCTGCTTTATAAATTTGAGCGACATTTGGCGCGCATATAATTTATATAGTTAGTAACAATACATGAAGTAGTAGTAGATACTTGTAAATTATATAATTAAACTTATGAAATACCTGATCTGTAGGTATGTTCATACGCGTACCTTTTTATTATGACCACTCGGAAACAAACTCAGAGATATCATTAACGGGGGTAGCACTTCAAAACGATTACACCTTGTCTTCCGTATTCAATAAACTCCAAATACCTATAGGTATATATACAGTACGATTGCTTTCCTTTATAGGTAGGTAGGTACACTGTCCGTACATCGGACTTCTGAAAGGGCTGATGGTATGTTACGGTATTTCGAGATGGTATGAACTAGGTTCGCAATAAACAGAATATGTCCAGTTCTGAACGTCACGTAGGAAATCCGTGTTCCTTATGTACAAAGGATCTTTGAGATCCCTTAAGGGCTAGTGAGCGATACTTAATCTGGTGTCAGTTGAGTACGTAATTCTTGTTTAACATGACAAGTGTTAGTAACTGTCTGGGTAAAGAATATTATGTGAATACAAGCAGAAATATTTGTTTTTATCGTCATTTGCTGTCATTCAATTGTTTTATGAATAAAGAATATTCTACCAGGTTTGACTCCAGTAATATACACACCTACAAAACAGGTAGTAGATATTTTATTTAACGACTTTAAAAAGATTATCTACGACAGAATGTATTTTTTTGCATATTGCTACGCGGTATCACCTGAAATTTTGGATCGAAGAAAAAATTGACATCAATAACCTCAAAGGTGGTTTCATATAAAGGTACTAGCAATCGGTTCCTTTTTAAATGTAAAATCAATTATATTCATACAAATGTGTTCAGATTCAGGAACACAAGCCAGTGAATAATCGATCATCAGTTTAATAGTTAATTTGATAGTTGATTAATTATGTATATAGAATTAAGACAACCCACTGACCATACTGATTTAATTGAGTTAAGTAATCGATACATGGTATTATGAGGCTGTCGGTACAATTAGACGAGGATATAATCGTATTTAACTTATAGGTAGGCACACAGGTAGGTCCTGTATGTCTTAAGTTCGTCTATTAAAAATGCGTCTCTATGTCCTTAAGATGATTGTATTATTTAATATTATAAGCAACTGCACTATTAGGTATATGTGTAAGTAAAATGGTAGTTATAAGAAAATGTTTTAATAAAAATAAAACTTTAGATATGAAAACAAATATTAGGAGGAAACCAAAAATTAAGAATAAGAATTATGTTCAACTTAAGTCTCCAATTCTGGCATTGGCGGTGGTTTCAGAAAAAAATGTAGAAACTATTTATTTTAGTCTCGCAATAATCCAAAATTAAGATCAGTTAAGTCTACCCACATAAAACTATTCTTAGAATTATCTTTGTATCCACCTATGCGCACTGCCTTCCTGTCTTTATTCGTAGACAGAGTTACATGAGAATTCTGTGTTATTTTTAATTTTGATATAATTAAATTGATGATTCACCTAATGGGTGACAAAATAAAGGTCATCTAAAAAAACTAGTGTCAAAAGTAGATCTATATACTATTTATTTACAAAACCTTTATAATAATATATTTCCTTATCAAGCACAAAACTAATAAGCAACTAATATTAATTTACTAAAACGCGTAATATATTGGTTCGAGAACTTACAACATTGTCCCTTCCCCACATTAAAGGATGGCCACTATCCTATAAGGAGTTACTAATTCAATTAACTTCCTATTAAGGGGTCAGGCGGCATCGTTTGTCCAAACTACCAAGTTTTTGTGGAGCTCAGCTTTGTGCGATGATACCGATGTTGGATACAACTATCTCTCGTTTAGCGAATACTGTTTACATACATACTGTGTATTGATTTTTTGTGTACATCATGTACTATCGTGAAGTGTTTATCACGGAGCGATCCTTCTGTAACTATGGTTAACTTTTTTCAATTCATTTCTTTTCGTTTCGCATTATATAATTTTAAAACACTATTTCAGATACGAGATGACGGGCCTGTTGGTCTAGCGGTTAGTGACCCTGAGCACAATCATTTATGTGTGTGAGATGTAAAAAAAATATAGATCAAAAAGGAAGATAGACACCTAATACTTAATTTATTTTCATGATATGGATAGGTATGGGTAAGCGTCTATGCTGTATATAATTCGAGAATAATAATTTAAAGTGAAATTGGTCTACAATTATCAGAGCTAGCGCGTCCGTCGAATTACGGACCTTCTCTCTTTAAAATTGGTTGAAAATGTTTATATGAGTATGGTTCTATAAACATTATTTAAAAGATAAACCATAATAATACCTATTTATTTTGAAGACTTGCTGTTAAGTAAGTCGTTAGTTTCGCCATCTTAATGACTAATAATAACGAATGTCTTCATTAACCCCGCTGCGGCTGTTTATGGGTATTTTAGACAGATAGACTCCATTGTTCGGCACTAGCTTATGATACCTATAACCGTATACATTAACAAGCATCCTCAAGTATGTATTGGGCGAAGGCACGTGTTTTCTATGTGTATCGCATTTGAATTTATATGAGCCGCTGAATTACCCATAACGCGATAGTAATCGATTTCGTTACGATATTGGGTATTATGCTCGATTGAGATATAAATAGAGAATGCTTACTTGGGTATTGTCTACCAGTCTTTTACATTATACCTATATTTTTAAACATTCGGTGAAATTTTAGTAAAGAAAATTATTATTTGTTTTTTTTTTTTTTTTTATTGTAAAACGAAAAACTTAATGGGTACTAATCTAATGAAAAAAAATCGAAATAAAATGGGTATGAATAATTTGTTTGACATAGCAACTGTCTTTGAGCTAATAGCAAATAAGAAAAATAAGAACTTAAAGTAAACACAAAATCAAGGACAAGGTAATATTTTTTATTTGTCATAAAAACGCTTGGAACACTTTGTACGTACACATGACATAACAACCATTAAAATAAATTATGAAACTTTCGACGGCTAATAGAAAACAATAAACAGTTTATGATCTGTGACGGGAAAAATTAACGATTGCACGTGCCGTGAGCGAAGCGAGTTAGGGGTGTTCATCATGTGAACTTTCCCGTTTTATTTATTCCCGGGGTCTTTCCCGGAGCGGCTTAATGGCGCCTTAAGCGGTAATGTGTGGTCATAAATTAAACGATAATAAGTTCGGACAACACACTGCCGTTAATGACTGTGAGGCAGTAGATAGTGTTGACGTCGTAGCCTTCGGTTTTCTTCAGCTATCGCCGAGGCGAGCACCCGTCCCTTCCGGGTGCTTCCCGCTATCCCGGCTTTTATACTTATAGACTTGATATCGGAATTTGCCGGGTTATTTTTTCACCGCAAATGCTTTTAGAAATGTGCTGTGTAGGATGCTTCGATAAAAAGATTTTTGTAGAAAAAGGTTGCTTTAGAAAGTTTTTTTACATATTAAATTCTAAATTGTTTTATCTACCTTTTGGAACAAATGTAAACTTGTTTCTTGAAAAAATAAACTGCTTAGCAATACCGACGCATGAATTATAAATAAGTAGTTCTATAAATAACTACTGGTAATGTTTCTAAAAGGAAAATATGTCAAAAAAGAAAGTGATTTTTCATGTCCACATTAAAGTTCGAACACTCACTAGATTAAACTTTTACATACTTTGATGACATTTATTTGCACGTTAAGATGTGTCTTGATATTCAGACTTTCACGTTGTTTATTATAACCTTATACAATGTCAATGTTCTAAAATTATCTCCCAAACAAATAAACGACTGTCTATTGTAATTAACTTTGGTCTACATTACCTACATTTAGTAAGTAACTTGTTACACTAACAGTACAAATAAAGCAATGGATAGTAAACATCAGCTAATACAGCGGACATGAATCTATTTTTACGATTCGTTTCCTTTCAGCTCCTCTGTGTTCAGTTTACTTTGTGGCGTTGCGACCGGCGATCAAGCGGCGGTTGTGCCCATGACATCCTTGTCAGGTTTAGACAAAACAACAGCTAAGCCAGACTCTTGTATCCGCTGTACACTAGGGTTTTTGATCACGAAGCTTCAATGAATATTGGGATTGGTCGTCTCAGAATATATCGGTTTTGTTTTTGAAGTTAAACGACTATGACAGTTACATATCTTAAATAATAGAGCTGTGTTCTGATTTCTGAAAGTCGTCGGATATGATTTTGTATTTAATAGCCTAATTTAAGAATTATTATAAGTGTCATTGAAATAGACCTAAGCACACTAGGTAGGTTAAAATAATATATTATGTTACTCAGCAAGTAAAAATAAATCAGAGATATTAAATTATAATTTTGAGAACACGAATCATAACATACTTTTTTATTTTCTAAAATCACACTCTTGTATGTAATTTACCAAAAGTTTGTTGTATTTTCGTCAATATTTAGATATAGCCATACTGGTTCTCATCACTAGAAAATATTTGAACTTTCGTTTCTATAACAACCAGACTTAAGTCCACTTTGAAGAGTCAAAAGTCGTGAAATTCATTCCCAGGTCCGGCAGAGAAATTGAGTTCTTCCGATAGGAAATTTCTATGTACGTTGAAGTTTTCGCATTTTGCACTTGGTTAAGAGTTCTATTTCCGCATTTCGACAAATATTTGTCGAGCTATATACGTTTCGCGATTCAATACTTATGTTATAATGGTGTAGATAACATAGTACGAAGGTAGGAAGAAGGTTGGTACAGATTATGATGGCTTAAAACCTTGTCAGATGGATACGACGACTTAGTAAATATTTCATACATTATTTTATTTTGTTAATAAAAAACTGTGAGTACCTACTATTAACCATATAAACAAGTACCCCAAAAATAGTCTCAAACAATATCCAAAAATAGGTTATATGTTTTGCTCTGATTACCTTATTACACGTGATACTATATGCTGATAAAAATAAAATGCCTTTTGTTATATTTATCAGATAATTTTCACACACCTTAACGCACGTTGCAAAACACACACAATTTTTCAAATATTCTTCAACGAAACATAGATTTTGTTGTCTCTTCACTTGTTTTAATAAACAATCAATCGTTATGTAATTGCTTACGAGAAAAGGTCGATAACTTTTTAGATAGTAGTCCTCACGGAACTAATCACAAAACTTCTCGAAGAACAACGCTGATTGTTTCTTATACGTGTTGATTTTATTGCTACTATTATAAATAGTCGAATAGTTTTCAACCTTTAGTAGTTGTGATACGGTTTATTTTAGGTTGTGGATTAGAGAATGTTGTGTGATAGTTGCTGGTATAAACCGTATATTTTTGAAATCGCTTGTATTGCTATTACCAGGCTTTCTTGACACTTGATGAAGAAATTTTAATATTCATGTTCCCAGATATCAGTGCTGTGATTGCTGAGTGCACATCGTATAGTGGTCTCATGCTAACCTTATGTTCCACTCAGTTTCCAGACGGTACATACAACTTGAACCTACCAAGTGTCTTGTATGTATTTCAGTCATAACATTGATATATTTAATAAAAACTCAAATAAAATAGAATATTCAGGACCATGCCAGATTCGCATATTTTTACTAAGCACTATTTATTTTAAACGAATTACTTCAATAAAATCTAGCAACGATAAAAAGATACGAATGTACAGTCCTTTACAAAAGTGTTCAAATTTATTGCGATCATCGGTATCTATTTATTGCTCTAACAGAAAAAATAAATGAGAATTAATAAAAGTAAAGGTAGACTGTAAGTAAAAATTCAAGGTAAATGTCGCATCGAATCCTGTTTACATGTTATCGTCGGTGACTGTACCCCGATAAGTGGGGACGTCCCATTCAGCTATATCCTTTGTTTGTATTTTATTTCTGGAACAGCCAATATGTATTCTACAAATGAAATCGGTTTACCTTTATATTTCAAAGGAAAGGAAATCCAACTTTAATTGCCTCGGGTAGAAAATACGAGTAAAGAGGGAAGTTTGTACATATTCGATGGACCAATTAGAATAGCGGATGAGTGCTTCGGCGTGTGCGGTGAAGATATGGTGTAAACCCTGTTTAGAGTAAAAGGGTATGATAAGATTAATAGTATATTTTATAAATGATACAAAAATATGTGTGTTTATTGTATAGTCCGTATTTAACACACATTTTTAAATTTATTAATTAATACACAATTAAATCTAATATAAGAACAAACTCTTACTATACTAAAATTAAAACTTACATAAATAAAAACTAACAGGCGTCAAA
Source organism: Autographa gamma (assembly GCA_905146925.1). Lineage (NCBI taxonomy): Eukaryota > Metazoa > Arthropoda > Insecta > Lepidoptera > Noctuidae > Autographa > Autographa gamma. The sequence continues at coordinate 6,174,775 of LR989850.1, forward strand.
GAACTCATCGTCATCCTTGTCAATGGCGGGGAACTTGCCCAGAAGGCTGGCAGCATTGCCAAGTTGAATGGCCATGCCGATTCTCTGTGCAAGGAACAAACCAGCCCTCTGATCACGAGTAGATTCTACCAAACGGTTGGATATTACATTACTTTTAATCACTCATTAGCCAAACAGTTCATTTGATTTTATTACTACGAGATGGTAAAAAGTCTATGCTAGACTAAAGCTAACAAAATTGTGTAAGGACCTACACGCCTATATTTTGGTAAGCTAAGGTAAAATATATCGTGTAGTATCACGGGGCACTTAATCTTAACCATGAACTATTTAAACTGCGGGCAAAGCCAGCGGCATAGCGAGTCATAAATAACTATTATAAGAACAGAGGCAGGTGCGTTGGCGTCGACTATCATATAAATATATTAGAGTATTTATATTTATAGACCATTATTGTTAGGTAGTCTGGTCACATTTCCCAAAATCTATTAGGTCTTGCTATTAAAATTTAAATAAATCACACAGACAACCAGACCAATTCAAAAGCCGCAATTTTTTATTCATTTTGCCTATTTGGAATAGAGGAGAATATAGAATACAGCGCTATCTTACTATTAACTCTTATTATTATCTAACTATAACTCTTAATATTATTAAGTTCTATATATAAATACGAATGTTCTACCTAGATCACTTTAATTTATTTTCTACGAATTTCATTTTGAATCGTGTCCTGCCAGCCTTATTCATTAATGTGCAAAACCATCCTTTGTGGTGTATTTACACAATAAACACGGCTCCGGCTAGTTTCAATAACAAACGAAAAACTCACAAATTCACTCTAATTACTGAACTAACCTAAATAAATAAATATAAGGCCAGGAATGTAGTTTAGGGATAGGAACTCGAGTTATAAATTAGCCTTAACGACACTCGGTGTACAATTTCGTATGCCAATTATAAATTAGGTATGGATTGAATATTGTTTCGGAATTATCTACGGGGATTATATCGTTCTTGTAATAAACCAAAGTAAAAGTAAATTTCTGGTATTCGTTATGTTTGATTTATGTAAATAAAGTTCATATATTTCTAAAAGCGATGTTTTTATGTATTCGCTGGATTGGGGTTTCAAACTCAAAACAAAAATATTTTATATCAAATAGGCCGTTGCAGGCCCTTTCAAAATATGAAATGACAATAATTGTTCAATTTCAAAACGTCATTATTATGGAGAAGCACCGTTAATAAATTCTGTAGAATAATCTTGCCTACCTTTTACTCTTACTTGCACAAACCGTGGTAACAAGCATATTTTAGTCTGCTTATAAAAACAATACATGATTTTTCAATATAACTCTTAGCACACATTAACTCCTAACAATAAAAAACCATTTAAACCTACTTAAAACGCTAACGCTGATACAACATACGACCGCAACCGAAGCATGTTAAACAAACGTAATTCTAAAACAAACATTAAATATTTTGGAATGTAAATTACCCTTATTAAGTTTGTATCGCAACCTTAATTTAATTTCGCACTCCATTTATTTCGTGTTCTTTTGAAGGATGCCATATTAATTAATCTTGGAGAATACTGACAAACATGTTTTTTGACAGGCAGTCGCGTGGGCGGCTTGACTTTCATGTTTTGAATTGGATTTGTTCTTGAGCTTCAGATTTATTTAAAGCTAGATTTTATTAAGAAATTAAGTGTTCATTTTTATATAACACCTATCGTATTCGAGGCGGCTAAAGATCTGTTTTTCTTAGTATTTGGGTTAGTTTCAAAGGTGCCGCTGTGGCACTTGTTAACTTGTATTATGATTAAATCAAATCAAATCTTCATTTGCGTTCCATATGTTATACAGTTGGCATCTTATAAAGTTAAAACAATATATTGGAAACAATATGGACCTGGTAGGGCACAGCATAAAGAGGTTGGACCAATTAAAGTTTGTTATGGTTATATTAAAATTATCTCATAATTATAAACTGAGTCATAAACTAATCGGTTTATTTACATAAGTAAACATTTATTTAATATCAGGGTTTCACCCAATAATGTAAATAACTACAATATTCAGTTAGATTACATTTAAAATGAATTTGAAATTTCAAAATATACTAATGTTATTTTGCTTGTCCGGTGTATAACCATTATAATATATAAATTATTTGATCTGCGGTAAGTTTCGGATAACCTGTGTGTGTAGTTGTTTGTTCTTTCATATTTAAATCAATAACTGAACGATACTAAGACAATTTAATTTTGAAATTTGAAGGAACTTATATTTCAATTGTTATACCTATGAGATAATTTTTTTTCCAGTCATACATAACCCAATACACGGTTAAATTGCGCTTTAAGCAAAACCTGAAATCCTATATTTAAAATCCAAGTTGCCTAAATCGAGTGAAATTCCTCGAATACAGTTTCTAGGATCAATAGCTTTGATCAAGGCTAGAATAATGTTATCTATCCGTTAAAAGTGAGACGTTTCGTTCCGAGAAATATTTATATTTTAATAAAGCTTTTAGTGTGAGCCGCTAAAATCAACAGCCGATAGTATATTTGTGTTTTCGCATCATTGTATTCCTCTTCGCTTGAATCCTGAACAATGTGGACATAAGTGCCCACAAGTATTACTTACAGTACAATAATACGGATCCAAAAAGGCTAAAAAGAACACAAAACTCGGGGATTTCTGAAGAAAAGACTCTAAAAGCTAAGTCAACAAAGCATTCTACTAATTATTTTTCCTTTTATCTTCTATTAACTGACAACGTAACGTGATTTTGACAAAAGTGAACAGAAAACAAAAGATACTCGAGTAAATCGAAAGCACCTTGTACCGTCCTGTGGCCTTGATCGAGGGAGTTTTCTTTGTTTAATAATATAAGATATAGAATATCAGCTTGAATAGATATCGAATTAAATTTGGTCATGTTTTATACGGAAAATACTGGTCATATTATTTATTCTTACGATATCGTATTTCTATAACGTGCTGAGATTTTATTATTTAGACCAGTATTGTAATTAATATTCTGACAAGCAAATATAAAAATGAAACATTTATTCTCTCATATACATGTGAAATGTGTGTAAATATGAAAGGAATCAAAGATGTATAACGAAAAATATTCTACAGTTACTACAAAATTAATATTGAAAATACTTACGAATCCTAATAGGAAAAAGTAGTCCACTTTCAATTCATAAATCACTGTGATTACGAAAGAACAGATCAACTTCAAACCGAATAATAATTTAAAAAAGTTACTACTAAAGATGAAAGTTTCCACAGAAGTGCCGCTACGAGTCTACGAGAGGTGTTCTACGAGCGCGCGGCGTAGCGTCCGCCCAGTTCGAAGGGGCGCGTAGCACTGAGCGCCGGCTCTTGACAAGACAATCTTTGCCCGTACATAGTGGTACTCTGGTACTCAACAGACAACAGCAACTTGTGAGCTTTCGCACGGATAACGGCCGTAACGGGAGCTTTGTCTTCCGCCCGCTCTTTTTAACTTGCTCTAGTGTCATATTGTTAATTGGCAGCGTTTTTTCTCACTTTTAAATTAAGTTACATTCTTCTTTCTAGTCGCCTGATAGCGGATTAAGATCTTGGGTAATAGTAGACTTGAAAAAGGATAAAATTGTTTTTATTTTGTACGTTGTTTTTATCGTAGTTTGCATAGTTACCAAGGTTATTCAACTAGTGTTTAGGGAAACTATGTGATATAAAATGTAAACTAGGCATTAAGGATGTCCATTTACATTATAATTATGGTTTAAAGTGCTCTTAAGTAGTTTCATAATTTTCTAGAAACAGAATGTGATAGCATGCTGCTAAAAGCCTAAAATTACATAAGTTTGCTTTCCCTACACAATATAATTAGATCCAGACACGGTGAGCGAGCTTTAGCTAAATGGCAAGTTACGCGAAACAAACTTGTTATCTAAATTATACGACATTTTCACGTTCTTCCCCAAGTAATTCTAATTAATTATAATGACACGGAAAGTAAACTTAAAACTCTTTAGGAACACGTGCAACACACATACATCAGGCAACAAAAAACGAAAGGGTTCATAATGTATGGAATGACAAAATTTACTCACAACTCGGTTTTCTAAAGATCTTTCTCTAAATTACGTTTATTTTCCTTGGAGGCGTACATAAAAACAGGCAAATCACAAAACAAGATAACATTCGCTAGGTCTTCTGTGCGGGAATCTCATTTTCAATATGTTTTTATAACTTTCAGTGAGGAAATGAGGTGGTGCTCGGGGCGGCGGCGCGCCATTGTCATCATAAACCAAGCGAGGCCTCCTTCATAAATCCTCACCAAATGTACCTTTATACGCATTATGGTGTAACACCGAGGATTCTTTTGCCGCACAATACTTTGGGACCTAACAAGTAAATGATATCGGCTTTTGTTTTACACTCTTCCACTACACACGTGTGTGCTTTACTCATTTGTAACTTTATATTTTAACGAATCACATTCGTGGGACCGCTGTGTTTGTGTTAAATTGACCAATTAACGAACAGTAATTTTCTGTGACCGTTTATACATGACGTTTTTATTTTTAAAAGTATTTTACATAATGACTCAATTGGTGTTTTAAGCCGAATATTGTACAAAATATTACGCGTCGTTAACCCAGGATCTTATATTAACATAGTGTATTGTAAAATTAATGACAGCAATTATTATTGGACTGGCTAAGGGCCAAGTGTCATGGGATAAATTCTTGCCAATCTTATACATGTGTTTACACACGCGTATAGTGTGTTTACATACATTGTTCGGGACATCAAGTAAACTAGTGTATTTATAGGCTTCTCCTACAGATAAAAGTTTTATGTAGATAGCATTGTGTAGATACTTGACGATTAATTGAAAATGTGAATCATCATAGGTCTATCAAAGGTTAAATAACTAAAAATACAACCAAAGCAATCGTGATACTAAATTATTTTTATACTTGTGGATAAACAAAGATGCTTACTGTACCAAACTGATCTTAACGGTAGACAGTCACCACTTAAAGAAATACAATCCTTTCAAAGAAAACAATATATAAAACCCAGTCTGAGAAGATCATTACAAACTACTCAAAGACGAACAAAAAAAAAACACAACGAAAATGTTTGTTTAATCGTTATGCGGATTGAAATTTTTAAAGTGTTCCGTGGCTATGCAGAATGCAAAAATCTTTTCTTGTTCATTTTCCGCCAGTCCCAACATAATAACCGCTTGTTGGCCCCGCGGCCTGAACCACTCCACAAGCAATAAGACAGTAATAAATGTTCAGATCCAAAGACAAGAACAAAAAGGAATATAATAAGTAGATATTGTGGATCGGTGCTTGTGAGAGTTCAATATTATTGCTTCATGATAGAACGCTGCGGACGAGATCCGTTTGCTTTGCCCACTTATCATTATGAGTTCCAATTGTGACTGTGTGCTTTCGTGCTTCGGTTTTCAAGTTCTTTGCGGCCATGTAGACAGCAGAGCGAGGCTCCACAGCTCTGTAATATGTAATGTATACTCGCGCTGATAGAACTGTAATTTACTTTCTGATGGATCTCGTTTGATATATTTTACTCTTATTTTTCAATTCGATAGATTTTGTTGAAGTTAAAACTATCTATGGGCTCAATAGATGTGCTTACTTGAAAGCATTTTTTGGTGCTAGTTTTTTAATCGTGATTCAACCAATTCTGTTCTTAAATAGGCCACATCGAATTGACGTTTCTAATATCATATTTGTTGTCTACTACCACGCACAAAATATAAGAGAATTTAACCTTCCCTAGGAATACGAAAGTTATCAGAAACTTTCCACTAACGAATAATGTATTTATAAATACTATAATAGTGCTTTTGAGTATATTTTCTATTTACGTTTTATATATTATGTTTTTGGTATTGTCATTTATGACGCCATATATTATGAAGTACTGAAATTCAATTGTATTGCGATAAGGTTTGGGAAAGTTTCAGTTATCATTACACGTTATACTATATACCTATGCAAAATCGAGAAGCAATTCATACACGTATGTTTTAATTTTTCTTTTAACTTTCGTAAGGAGAGTCAAATCTTTATTCCCACCAAGAAATACCTAGATAGGACACAATACCAAACTTATGATTAATTTCGCCATTAAAACCAAAAATAGCTTACACCTGAAAGACGAAGAACCGTATGGCAGGTATAAACCGCCGCCTTACAAATAATAAACAATCCTGTTCTCATTACGGGTGAGGCATGAGTATTACGGTTATTATGGCATTAACATAACAACATAATCATAGTCATAAACAGGGCAATGAATAAATAATTTTCAAGTCGGATGAACGGCAAAGGATCCTCGGTAGCTTCATTCCGAGCCGCGTGGATTATCCATATTATCCGAAAATCTCTGAACGCCAGCCGTTGCACACTACAATGATCAAGCTCATATAAAATGACTTCAATTTTTAGATCGCTCTTTTGTAATACTAAGTTTTATGCCGATTAATTGCTTCTCCCGTTTCCTCTGCCGTTCGACGATTTATTGCCAAGTTTTATTAAATTTAATACGGTATATCGAATTCTTGTTTCTTGGTAGTCGATGCTAACAGTTAGGTAGATGTTGTTTTTGTGTTATGTTGTTTAGCTTCGATTATCGCGGTGCAAATGAAATTTATATTTACAATATTGGCGACATACTTTTTCACAATAATATTGGTGAAATACTTTTGTGACAATAAACCTATATTTTACCGCAGTGTTGAGGATGTTTTTTTTTGTCATTTAGGACGAGATATAATTTCATTTGATTTTAATGGGTGGACAAAGGTGGTATATATTATCCCATATAGTATTTTTGTACTTTCTATTCACACTTGTGAAAACGGTGCAACGTTTTTGATGAATTAAACACTCACACACGAGTAAATATAACAGAACGCAAACATCGCGATTGGTGATGTCATTCCGTCCAACGTCCGTTGAAATTAAACACGTGTTAAAACTAAACCGAGCAAGCACTAATAAAAAGTTGGTAAAAGCAGTTATGTCGGATATTTATGCATAGGATCTACTTTAAAATATTTGTGCTTAATTTTATATTATAAATTTGACTATATGGTATTTTTAATTAAACGTATAGTTTAGAGAGAATCAATAAATCATTTACACATGTCCTAGTCCACAGAAATAGCTACGCTAGAGAGCAAGCGGGCTCAAACCCGTCGAACCGAATCCTAAAAACGCCAGTCAAATGAACCTTTTAAAAATCGCGTATAAAAATAAAGGTTCGGTTATATGGCACTTGCATCGATAAGCTTTATTGTCACAGTCTAGGTGAGATGTAGCGGTGCCAGCGAAAGGCGTTAAGGTAAAACGTTTCAAGGGTTTTTTGTCAGTTAATGGAAGTTCTTTGTACGGATGTTCCGAACGGACGGGCGGGTCCGACTTGAAATCGGATTAGCGATATCGGGCATACACCGTGATAGAATCGTCGGAGCATTATCTTTCACTGCAGACTTTTGTTACACAGAAATAGTTTTATGCTGTAAAACTTAAACGAATTGTGTTTTTCTGTACGTTTAATCTACAGAAAAATTCACAGTAATCCTTATAGATTAAATGAAGTATTTCTTTTAAATTTGCTTTAATAATACGTATTTGAAATTTAAATGAATTTTAAGAACTGGAAAATTATATAATAATTTCATGCAATGAAAATAATATTTCACCTGAGCGAGTTAAATTGAATTATCCGTGAACTAAAGGTTTCTCTGTAAAACCTGTTAACCAGATGTTCATTTTATGTTTACATCAAGACGTGATTGTCTGTTTCATCTATATCTCAAAATCTAGACGAATTCCAGCAAATACTATTTTTACTATCTTGATAACACTAGATATAGTTTCCGATATACACCAGCTTCGTAGAGACAGTGCAAAATAAAGGTCGATTTGCATAGCGCTGTCAAGTGTTCCAATTTCCCCGGTATGTCCCAATTCAAGGGGACGCTGTATCCGAACCGCGAGAGTTATACGGACTGAAACTTTTACAGCTGTGATGACGATTCCATTTACCACCACCTGTTAATGAACCTTAGTGTTTGATAAAGTTTGTGCTTTTATTTTTATTTTATGCACACTATTTTTTGGTAACATATTTTTAATTACATTTATCATTTATTTACCAGTAAGCTCAGCATCAGCAATCTATAGTCACAATACATGGGCCAGAACGCTAACTCTTGATTGTTAATTTTTTTCATCATTAAATCATCATTAAAATGATGTTGATATACTTCTGAACAAATCTTTTTTTTTCAAAAAAAGATAAATATTGATACATCTGTCTACTAAATCTCTCCTTTTTCCCTTTGTATCTCTGATCTATCTCCAGCTTGCAACTAGCAGCACTATGGCATCTGCATGCCCGCTGAGATAACGTTCAGCTGTCAGAATGTGCCGGATAAGTGCCGCGCAGAGATGTTTGGACGTAACGAACTATGCTCGGCTTACGCGTTGAATATTCATTGATAAGTAATAACAGTCATCTTGGATTGTCGCCCGTCTTAATTTAATCCTTGCTAGGCTCAGGCTGATATATACAGAACGTAGCTATATGCTATTTTTCAAATAAACAACACCCTGAGTTTTCGTATTATTAATGTTAACTTTCAGATTTCGTTTAAATACATTGGGACACTGAATATAGTTGGGACAATTGTGTAGCATACGATACCAGTTCACGAAATTACAACTGCACTACAGAAAATTAAATGACGTCCGTATTTTGCTAATGTCGCTCTCAAATCTAGAATACAAATAGAAATATGTATGTATGCTATATTCGTATAACACGACTGAATATTGCGTGTGCGTTCCGTCATCAAATTTGTAGGGGCATACCTATCATCGTATCTGGGTAGGTTTAGGGCTGTCTCAGGCGGATGTCCACTTTGTAGATTTGCAGTGGGTCATAGGCTTAATTGCGAGGAGCCCCGCCCTTCGTGTGTTGTGATCGCACTCGCAGCAGCCCTCCATATATAACGCTGTGATGGGCGACCGTCGCTTTATGTCAAGCCCATACTCCGTCACCTCGTTACGTTATCAATGTACTCACCACTGAGGCCGGCTTTAGACACCCAATATAGACGATTACTGAGACGTTCTATGATAGTCTGTAAGAACATGATCCTGTAGTAGCTTTTTAATTGGTCTACTCTGTACGTTACAAAACTGTAGAACACCAAGATAAATATACTAAAAATAAAAAAATAAATAAGTAAAGTACATTATTCAAGGAAGAAAAGCAAGACAATAAAATTGCTCTGCATTGAAGTATAATGGCAAAAATAAACAACAATTAATCATAATCCGTCACGGGTGCAACTTATGATGTACATTTTTTTGTAACTGTTTTTACACGTTCTATCTCGTTTACGTATGTTTTCTAATACACACGAGAATATTTGTTTTCTCCAAAGTGTTTTACGTCATACAAGCTTGTTTTTTTTTATATTTTCTCCTGCGAATACTCTCTCAAAAAAGCGTTCAAGTTCTAAGGAATTTTATGTTAGCTGAGATAAATCTTACCAATTTAGATCACTACATATTGATCCTATCATGTTTAGAATTTTGCATGTCTAGGTTCAGAAAAGAAAAGGAAAAAGAACAGTACTTTGAGCTTTCTTATCGTATTAATAAAATCTTAGTTAGTACGTTAAATATTTATGAAAATTATAATTATTAAACGAAACATTTTGATAATGTACGAAAACAAATATTTACCAAACAGATAGTTACAGGTGCCTACGTATTATTTAATGATGTTACTTTAGCTAACGACGATGTTTACACATAATATAATTTGGCCCTAGAATAATGATTTAACATTTATTTAGTCTTATCATTCTCAGAGCCACTAGACCGTTGGAATAATCTAGTTTCGAGACTAATTATTGTAATCATTCGTCTGTGTATCGAGCCATTTATCTAAACAGCTTACAAGCACATCAAGAGCCTCATTATAAGAATAATAAGTAAAAAATAACGTACAAACGGAGCGAGTAACGTCAACAAATCACATTTTATGAAGTTATTATTTTTTTCGCTTATCTTTGTTTTTCGTACGGTTGGCAAAAAAGTGGAGAAAAAAATACATTAATGAAGTGAATTAAGCCCGGCACGGCGATGCTAAGAGGAATCCAACTAAGATGGATGCCGTCATTTTCTCCTTCATTAACCCATTTACTTGCCCCCCACAGTCAAACATAGTTCAGATGTCATTGTATATTGTTTTTGTTATTATTGTTTGGTTAAAAGTAAACAATATGTTAAAGACTTCCGGGTGTCGCGTGTATGTATCCTCATGAATATTATATGTGGATGTTATCACTGATTTTTAGTTCACAACACGTGTATTATTTACTTACTAAAGCGCCTACAAAATAACTCCTGAATTTCATAAAACCTAGCTCTAAAAAATTATACTCCAAAAATTGTCGCAAATCCCTTGACAATACTGTTTACTTAAAAATATTAGGGCAAAATACTTAAAACTTTTTTACTTGAAGTCTTAAACTGGGCTGTGTAAGTACTACCCTACATAATTCTATTTATAATACCTACCTACCTACTTATGTGGTAGGGATTTATTAGAAGGCTCATGTTCGGTAGTTGTTTACTTAGCGCTTATGATATATAGCATAGTATATTGTATATACACCTTCATGGTAACACGCTTAAGTTCCCAACGGGTTAAGCAGAGCAACAATTAGTGCGCCTAATTGTGCCGTGTTTGGGACACGTCGTTTCAATGTGGTAATTATATAGGTATTGTGTTGGTGATAACTGTGCAACCAAGACGCTTAATGTTTTGGTACTGTGATTAAATTAGTATTATTTTTGAATTGAAATTTTCTTTAGTTGTACAACTTAATTGTTATGGGTAAAAAATGTTAAACTTGCGTTAAGACACGTGACTTGATCGAAAATTCGTAAGACGGATGTCATGTTTGTGTACGATAGCGCAATAAATAAATATTGTATTACCATATAAATGATAGTACTTTTATATTGATAATCAAAGCAATTTGTACAAAATTATTCCCTAATTATTCCAAAATTTACGTTAATATTCAAGTTTTCACTTCTGCCAGCACTCCTTGTTGGTGGACTGAAATTTTGAATGACCATAGAGTTTAATGTAACATTTGTAGTTGATTATACTTTGAGGATTATAGTAATATTCGCTCCAAGTCAATGCGTATTTGTATAATGTAATCATTAAAAAACATGTTACTGAGTATGAAACAATTTACAGGCAGAATTTGTAATTACATTATTATCTCTTTTTAGATACCAATACCTGTACTATTTCTAGTGTACAATAAATAAAGGCCACAAACAAAGCAGTATTGATCATATTTACGTAACGTGTACAATATTTACACTGCTTTTATGTTGAATAGCTTCACCTATCTTTGTGTACCGCGGTACACTCGGGCTCATTAAGAAGATGTTATTAATAGCGTCTGAAAGGAGGTCGCTTCCTTTCATTCGAAATTAAGAACTACTTGAGTATAAAGTTCAATAAATACAGCGTCGAAATACGGACTTAATACTTCACAAAGGTTGTCTCTGGCTTTCAAACAAAGAGCTAGAAATATATACGCGCAACGTTGCCAATTTATTGGACCGCGATCCGTCAAGCGTAAATCCTTGCCTAACCGGGAGATTTCCTTCTTTTTCTCAAGAAAAACACTGCACCTTTAGAGCAGGTATAAAAATCCCGCTTAACTTATAGCAGAAATACTAGCGATGTTTTTATTTACTGAATGTTTTGGGCTTAATTAAATGTTATGGGCGAATTACTCATTTTAATAAATGGATTTTAAAAGTTCTTAGTGTGGTGTAGCAGTTTCTGCATTATTATTGTATACATTATAGCTATCTTTTTTTCGCGTGTTCAACTGAATTCTGAGTTTTTCGAATTAACGTAAATAAAATGCCTCTGTGCTATCTACCTGAGTTCATTACGTAGTGTAGAATTTAAATGGTGCCTAATGTAGGGATTTTTTTTTCTTTTATATTAATTTCATAAAAAAATAACAGTAAAATAAAATACTTTGGTAAGTAAGTATTCCACACCTTTCACAGTAGATAAAAATTCTTTATAAAATTTTCTTTCATTTGTTTTTATGTGGTCAGGTTTGTTTCGAATTTATAGTTTATATAAATTCTAATCACTATGTATTAATAACTTGTATATTTCTCACGTGTCTATCACGTTTGTACGGACGGCAGCTGAGTGCGCATCGGAGATATGCCTTTTACTGAGTGAACGTTTGAAGAGCACTCAAAGCGAGGGATGTCCGATTTGGGAAATCACGTTACTGCCCCGACCGCCACGCTGTCAAGTCGATACATGTACTTTTGGCACACATAAATGTATTATGTACGTATGCCTACCTATATCTACGTATACGTGAGATTTAGAAGAAAGATAGAAAAGATTTAGAAGATTTTTTCATTGAATGTCTTTACATTCAACTTATACCATTAGTCTTTTACCTCAAAAATGGAACCATAAAAAAAAAAACAACAAGTACGTTACAAGCAGAAGGTACACATAGGTAAATCCACTTTGTTAAATATTAATCATGTACTTAGTTTTAAGTCCTAACAGCAAAGATATCAAATGTGAGGTAAATAACTAAAAGTTCAGGCAACCTTTGGCACCCATAACATCCCCAGTAGAAGATATCTGAACCCTAAGGAATATTGTCACAACCCCTCTTTATCATCCGCAGGTTAAGTGCTAATATTTTACAAGCTAGACCGGCTTGATAGCCTAACCCCGAGCAAAATTGAATATCGTATGCAATGTTGTTATATTTCGTATTTCCATTACATAGTAATACTATCCAAATGTGAAGATAAGATGTACTGTAATGTACATAATCGTTAGGGTTTATGAGCTTGGAAAAAGTTTTCTTGAATAGAATTTATGAATACAGGATAATAATGTTTGAGCTTCGTTGTAATATCAGCCTATTGACCTTCCACTGCGTGGTCCTTTTTTGGGCAAAAAGTTTTTTTTTAATAAAAATTGAGATCAATCCGCTTTAACCTTTCTAGTTTCTAGGTTCAGAATTAAAGTTCACGATTTTGGCAACAGACACAAATCTGTAGGTTTCGTTTTTTTTTTTTTTTTTAAATAGACCCAGATAAAACTCTCATTATATTTGTTCTGATTACATAAAATATATATTTTATGCAAGATCAAAAGATCGATAATTACAAATACGAGAGGCATTTCCAGTTAAAATAGATCCGATATACCCCGTGCCAATATCAGGCGTGAGTAACATGGTCGTGAGTGACGGCGCAGTGGAGTGCACTTAAGACGGCGATCGCTGATACGTAGCCGAGTCGCGGCCGGCTCTGCCTATTGGATCAATGATAACGATATTGCTGGCTTTAATTGATTTGGCTTGTTGCTCTTTTGATGTAGGATAAGTAAAAAAAAAATATATTATTTAATTATTATTGTTTGAGTATTTAGATATTATGAGTAAACGTTGTTTGTATCCCCCTTAATATTTTTGTATTTAGTTGAAATATTATATTAGGTCCAAATCAGTGTCCGTATAATTAAGTGAAATACACATCGATTATTTTGGGTCAGAACAATGCGTATATTTTGAATTAGTCTAAAAAATGGGAAATATACACTTGCGCAAATATACAATCCCTTTAAAAAAAAATATGTATCAAAAACATGTGGGGACATGTGCACGTTCCTATAAAATACTTGATGTTTTTAATAAACATATCTTAGCTAAAAGAACCTACTAAATAAACGTTAATCCTGTTCTTCGATACGGCAGCAAACCGCCATTATTTAATGCACTTTTGATATTTCAAAAGTTTATCTCGTTTCCTCGATAAAGCTATAAAACAAAAAGAAAAAGTCATCAGCTTGTAGCGTGATTAAATAAATAACACACAAGTGCTCCGAACAAGTTTGTTTAAGATTTTCTTAAGAAAATAAACGAACATTCAACGTTATGAAGAACTTTAGATAAACGTTGAGGATTTGTTTGCCTAATGCTGTAAGAATAGTATTAACTTTGTGTTCTGAATAAAAATATTAGAAAGAATAATTACTTACAACATAATTATAATGAAACTGCTTTTTACGGATTATGACAATTGCGGATTATTTTATATTTTAGACTTTAGTTCCTGATCTTTTAACACTTTAGCAGGTGTCATGGTCACGGGCAGACATGGAAAGCAAGGCATGGCATTCATTTGCGTAAATCTCAAAAAGCACTAGGACAGATTGCCAATGAAATGTAGGTAGTGAATTTACGTCATTAAAAAAACCTCTCTATTTAAAAGGAAAACCATATAAAAACTTTGAGAAGTGTTCTATTATATTTCCATGAACTATGAATATGCAATAATTTATTCAGTAATGTATTTAAAGAGGCTTGGCTTATGGCAGCTTTCACCACAATTACACTTCAAAACTTACTTCCCAACCAACTTCGGGTACATACCAGCGCAACTAGTAAGCGTTGTTTAATCCAATCAGAGGATAAACGCTGGGTTTGAATCTAATTTAGTGTATTTTATGAGAATAGTAACAACTAATGTCAGGTAGACGGTAAAATATTGATGAAATGACAATGCACAACTTTTTTTCTCAAACGTTCACTGTCCCTGGATGGACAAAGTAAAGAAGGAGTGTTGATAACAGCAATACGTTGCTTGATATTATATTTTAGCTTTTACTTACGATAGTTGTTTTCATATTTCAATATAATCTTTTTAAGTATCTATATTATATTTAAAAATAAAAACCTTAGTTAACTATTGTTTAGTAGTGGAAAATATTTTGATCAATAAACTTGTATGAATTTTGCTTAGGCCCGATCTTTGTTTACTACTAAGTGATGTTCGAAACACCTACAAATTGAACGCCATACAAATTCAAATTCGGCGCACACACGCGTGATGCCTCCCCATCGATATTATATTAAGATCTCTCCTTTGTTGGCGAATACTTGTGGAGCATTAAGGTAATAGAGAACTAGCAAATCACGTTACGCCCCAAGCTATTACGGCATCCTTGTCCCCTCTAAGTGTATTACCGGCTATTTATCGTGACATTGAGACCATCGGCTCATCACATCCACTGTCATCGTGAGACTGACAGACGATCACTAGATTGCTTTCTTAATAGCCTCTTTATTGGTAATCAAAGATCTGGTGTCAATAATTGATAGGGTATTATTAATGGCAGCGGTGTGTAGATATTGAGTAGGTACTATCTATTTCATGTCTTCATTATAAATGATTGTCAATAAACAGGTGTATGATAATTACAGAGCACATATTGCTTCAACATAGTATAGATCCTATAAATTTCTCAGACGCTTACGCTCGTTTAATTTGCTTGAATTCTTTAAAACAATAGCACTACCGAATGCGTAGTTCCCTGCTTATAATTCAAGTCAAGAACATAGCAGCGGTCAAGTGCGGGAAGCGTTTTATAAAATAAATCATCGTCGGCTGTGGGTCACCTGTCACTGAGATATTCTGCGTGAAGTGTAATCTTGGTTCACCTTTGTTTTAATCTTGCATGATACTTCGCTGACCTCGATCGATAAAAATAGGGGCGCATGGAAAACTTTCACGTATGACGGTATCTAAGTATCCGGTCTAAGAGCGGTCAAGCTTATTAACTGAAGAATATTTAAACTATGATGTTTCAGATGATTTTGTAACTCACATCAACGCGACGGTAAATAATTAAACAAAACCTCACATGAATGGGCCGGATATATAGTCAAAAAAAAACCTAAGAATAAACGAATTAGAATAGACACATACAATTTTTTTTAAGCAAAAACCTAATGGACAAAAGCGATTGAACGTTGCTCGAGAAATTACACTAGATTTTTTTTTATAGAATCGTGATAGTATTCTGGTTTGCTGTATCTTCATTTGCATTGTCAACTACACCGCAATCTAACAATACATTTCTACCATAAACTAAACTAGACAATAAAAACGTTATATCAAAATTTGAATATGTACAAGCTCTAAACAAGTCTAGTTAGAGGAATCGCCGTCGATATGTGAACATGTCGCGATCCTCGTATTGTCCCTAGAATGTGCGGAATTGCGGAATATCTGACTGAGCAAGCGGACACACGCGTGCGAATGTTCTCGAAATGCATACATGTTTTAAGGAATGTTGAGCATAAGATTCTTTATAGTATCGTTGCTGAGTATATATAATCTTGATACAAGGTACAACTTTTATCATGTCTCAGGGTAGTGCTGGTACGAGTTCATGTTAACTACAGGCAGTTCTTTCAATTGATAAATAACTAAAAATCACGTCTGATTTTGCGAAAACTGTCAAAAGTGCAGTGCAGTTCTAATATTGCATTGATGAAATCACTCCTTAAACTTTTTAAATGGTATGTTTAACAACGACAGTAAAATTTAATCTTTACTTAGTAGCTTTGTTCAATAAATAGGTTAGTACTATTTAGAATACCATAATAAGTAACGAGTACATGTTGTGACGTAATGTAATAAGACTTTTATTACATTACCTAATAACAGGCCTTGGATTAGATATAAAATAAAAAAAAAATGAAAAAATCTAGACTTGTAGCAAACAGAATATAATATTTCTAAGAAACCTTTATATCTTATAATGTAGGTACAGATTTTATTCCTAATACATGTTTGTGCCTCTATCTTTATTATTCAACTAGTTGTACCATCGACTCGTATTGATGTATATTTTTTGGCATAAATCACTGAATAATTATGTGTGTGTAATTTATCTATAATATGTATGTATTTAGAAATATATAAGTATGTTTATCAGTTGTCTGGTTACCATAACACAAGCTCTGCTTAGCTTGGGATCAGACAACCGTGTGTGAGATGTCCTGGATTATTATTATTATTATAATAATAACACATATCTATCAATAGAAACATCGAGTCAGATGAGAAGCTTTATTTACAGAACTTATTATTTATTTCTTTAAAACATTCGTTTATTCAAAGCAAATGCCTTGACGATCTTGTTGAAGGTACAGAACATTCCTAAAACATTTGTATAG
This sequence comes from Autographa gamma, assembly GCA_905146925.1. NCBI lineage: Eukaryota > Metazoa > Arthropoda > Insecta > Lepidoptera > Noctuidae > Autographa > Autographa gamma. The sequence continues at coordinate 6,191,968 of LR989850.1, forward strand.
GTACAAAAATGAAACAAAATATTTAAACCTATTACTCGTTTAAAAAGCCAATATAAGAGCTCTTAAACAGTTGAAAACTTTACAAGGTGTACCGACCCGTAACTCGTGACTCCTGAAGACATCTTATAAAAAGGAAGATACGGTCCGGAACAAACAAACGTATTGCAATGTCTTCGCTACAATATACGACTTTGGTACAAGCGGTGAACTATAGTGGACATTCCTTTGATAATACTCACTATTTTAGCTTTGACTTTTTGTGCAACTTGTCTTTATAATGTACGAAGCTAAGTATATAAATATAACTGCTCGGATTGTGGTGTCACTGAGCCAACTATTACGACGCAACACTGCTTTTGGTGCCGTATGCGTAATTGTCAAATGATTTTTCTTCAATAATACATGAGAGAATAGAATAGATTTTGAGTTATTATTGAAAATTCATTCTTTACTTTAGTAGATTTTCTCATGACGGTAAAAACATTTTTGTTATTGCCTTCAAGAGCATTTTAATCAAAATGTGTTTTGTATTAAGACTCCTTTAATTTTGAACAGTAATTGTCTATTGATAAATGATTTACATGAATCCTTAGTAATGACCTAAGTTATAATAAAAACGCGACTGATTTTAATATCTCTTTTAGTACAATATAATACCGATTGCTGCACTTTCAACATTTGCAAGTATAATACGGGAGATTCAATCAGTTTTACGGAAGCAAAAAATCTCTTTAAGCTGAGTTACCTGAATATATTATTTTAGCTTTGATTTGAAAGATAATTCAAATTTAATCTTGGTAAGACAAACTTATTGTTTTTTAATACAAAAATCTTAAATATATCAATAAAAAAGCCATTTTTATGAAATATTATAAATATCGCAGCTAACTAACATGAAAATGTTTTTTTTAGAAATCGACTTTATTTACAACATCAAATTTTTTTATGATTATATTTTTTGACGCGCCTTAAAATAATACCAAATATGAATTCAACACTGAAAATAAAATTAAATAATTACACCCATAAATCCTTATCTAATATTTGAAATTCAACATGATAGGTACACGCTGTAAACAAATTGATTCGTGGAAGCCACTCTATATAGTTTTGTTAGCGATTTCCTAAGGTTTAATAGCAGTACCCAGTTTGCTTAGCCGTACAAACACGACTGTCGCCGATGCGAGCTAGTGACGTGCCTATGGGACTGAACGATACCAAGAACTACGTGACCTGACCTTTGTGGATTCGAAGCTTAAGTTGAACTTTCAAATATAAAGATCGACTATCGATTTTAATTATTAATGACAATTCTAAATATATATTTTTTGCAACCAACTTCAATCGAACACGATTTTAGATTTCTGTTCCATATTTGAACTATTTATAAGACTGTTATAGAATTAAAACTTTTATATTAGGTACATGTCTTTTAGATCTATTGCGATTTGTTTCTTTTTTATTTAAAATATAAGATTTATAAGGTTAATATTTAATAAAATGTAGACAACCCAGTGGTACGTGATTACTGAAAATTGACAGATCAGAGACCACATGTGAGACTCATCAAGCAAATTATATTTTATTCGCAAAAGTCATTAAGATGCTTTTAGACTCCATTTATTAGGCTAAAACTTATAAACATAAATAGCAATTCGAGTTTAGATAATTCCAAAAGTGCTTCACATTTTCCAGGAATACTGATTTAGGCACAATTTTCAGAGAAATGTAGAACGTTCTAATTTGGAGAATGCGATAGAAGGTATAATTTAGACATAAGTGTGGGTTGCACTTTTAGTAACATTTAAGATTAAAGGCAACATTAAGTAGGTGTATTAACAGATAAAGCGATAAAACACACATCAAATAAAAAATAATTTACATATTATACTTAATAAAATGTATTTAAAATCCAAAAAAGGTTAGGTTGTGTGTTTACGAGTACTGTATTTGCGACTATAAAAGTACTTTAGTCACGTCTGGAAAGGGTTAACTTAAGATTGTATTTTATGGTGGACTCGCACTGACCACCGCTCTAGAGTGGATTGCTACGAATAATATGGCGAAAATGTCTTTGTTTTATAGCCTTATGTGCTAGCTATACGCTGTTGAGGCAAAACATGGTGTTAAATACTAAAGAATATTAGGCAAAGGATCCGTAATATTATTGTCAATAGAAATATGTACAAATTTTGCTGGCCACTAATAATAAAAAGTTGACGATCTACATTTGAATTCGGAATGCTTTTTTACAACTCGTTTATATTTTTTCTCCTTTCTGTTAGCGGCTAGCTTATTTATAGGGATTAGGTATCAATTCTTTTCTGATATTATAATTTGTAAATAAAAATATTTTTTCAGGGTTTCTATTGACATTTTATAAAGCCACATACGGTTTCTTGCATAAGCTGTAAATATGATTTATTTATTCATTTATTCAAATAAGCGTTTTCATACATACGAATGAACTATGAAGCAGTGTTGCAACAGTAAAAAAACAACACTTATCGTGGCAATTCCCGTATGCAGCGCCGATTGTTATTCGCTAACTCCGGTGCCCAGCTGGTTCGTATTAAAGCGATAAATATTCATTATGAACTTGCTTAATTTCGTACTACACTATTTTACTATTTCACTAATTTAAGCTTAACGAGTATACTGTGGCTGTATTTAGGAATTGCCTTTAGATTGGCTTGCTTTATTGTTCTATTGTTGTTTTATAGTTGCGTTGGGAATCGTAATGTGTTTTGTAGTTTAATTTGTTTATTGTTATTCTCAAGTGTAATAAATACGTAAAACATATTATTATTATCGATAGCATGATATGAACATTCTGGTTATAATACTACTAAGTAAAGACATGTTTTGCTAATAAGAACAGCCTAAAAGTAAATGTACTCTGTGTGTAAATTTTTATGTAATACATAATTGTTGAGTACGTAAACGTGTGAAAAATACGCATGTTTAGTATATACTACAAAGTAAAAACTTAGTAACTTATGATACAGTTTTCCTTAAAATTATAAAATGCATTTATAAATTAAAAGACGTACTTATGTAAGGTCTAGACAGGACAATGTCTTGATTTGAACGTTTAAAAATAATGAAGGTGCTACCTACAAAATGTAAATTGAAAAGTCACCGTAGTATGCATGTTACGTTATATACGTGTTCGTGGACACTCACCCTTTTTGCTGAGTACTCGATTTTTGTAAGGCGTTTGACACACTGTAAGCAGTTGAAATTGCAGCTAAAAATTTATAGTCACTTACTGATTTAAGTCACAATGCACTGCTTTTTATGATATAATGCGAAATATTTGGACTTGATTGTAATTACTTAGTTAAGATAACTTCCGTTCAGCCTATTTCCCTGCTATTTTGGTTAGTTTGTGGTCAGCTTTCTGTCTCACCGGCTTCACATAAGTACCTTATTTTACTGGGAGACACTGCATTTAGAGACATTGAGATGACACATTTTACCTTTCGTATTTCTTACTAAAAAAAGAGATTTTAAATCAACGGTTATACAGGGTGTTAAGGAAACCCTGTCCGATCCGAAAGAGTTCACTCTGTATAACCTCTATTTGATTTGTTTAGTTCCAGTAAAAACATGCAACAAAGTCGCTAAGTCGCATCATCGCCTTTGCCTGCCGCCTAATACGTACACAGTGAAAGTATAAAAAATGCTCTCTCACAAGGAAAGTGTTTGGCCCGGAAAGGAAATTGAAAATCCGGTTTGTTCAGTGCTGTTTCGTTGTACTACACTACAGAATATCATAAGTGTAAAGTACACGTTTTTTGAAGAGCCACATGAAGTGTGATCGTCTTTATAAATAAGTAAAAAATGTTACCAGGATTTTCTTCTAGAGTTTGTTATGTAATCTGAGAGACTAGATATGATTTTTGGATTTTAGGGTTCCACGCCTCAAAGGGAAAATAAGAACCCTTATTAGATCACTAATTGGTTCATGTACTTGTGTGGTGTTATTTTGTTGGAATCAATATCAGTACCTTGAAGGTATTATTTATAACAATTTAACTTATTGAAGTATTTAATATTGTTCACGAACAATTTTAGAATTAAATCATGGTGATAAGATTATTTTTAAACATTATTTTGTACACTAAAAACTACTACCAATTTAAAGCCCTAATTATCTTTCTACTACATTCAGGAAACCCGTCACAATATTTACCACCTAAAAATTACAGTCAAAAGACTACTTTAATCATAAAATCCGTTACAATATTTCATCAGCCTATTAATCAGTCAAGCAGTCTCATCTCACTTATACTTGTAAAGCAAATTCCGAGAAACACCTATATAAGCAAGATCAATAATATTGATCCTTTGGCCCATATTTTGTAGGCAGTCATTTCGTAATATAATTGACGTCGGAGCAATTTCCAATCGCAATATTTCCTTCTTCCGTATTATGGCAGATGTTTGGAAACAAATAGGAATTACTGAATAATAACGCTTGATAAATAACGTGTAGGTTATAATGATAACGGTTTAATTAGCAATTAAAGCTGTTTTATAGGTAGTGATTGTGTGCTAACAAAGTTAACAACTATGCTCATTTGTTTTGTTGGATAATTTTATCCTGCAATAATAAATTTGACTTATCTATTAAGCCCGTCTTGTCCCACACACTTTATATAAAAAAGTTCAATTGAAATACTACTGAAAATGTGTACTCTTCATTTACTACAACTACTTTAAAGTTGGACAAAATAGTAGTGCAAAATTGAAACCAAAGTGTAGTGTTGAGAGACACATTACTATTTATAAATACGTGTTTAAAAATAATTATAAATATCAAGTTATTATTTCACAGACGTATTTTTACAAAGTAACATTTACTTAATTGCAATCATTTATATTATACACCGTTTAAGCTACCGGCAAGTTAATGGCGGATTTTACTCTGTGGAAATGTGATTTATGAAAAACACGCCAAGACACTCTGTTTTTTAATAATTACATAAATTGAGATGTTTCAAAATAGAAAGCCAAAAAAACATTTATGTCGTTAAGCGGTGCTGGGTTTTCTTTCCTGACCCCAGGGATTCTATTGTTTTCATACAAAGTTTTCTTTTTAATAACAATTAATTTTACACTTTTTTACACATTTATTTTTACAGTATTTCGGTAGCTATACTAATATTATCAACATAATCTAATGGATTATAACACCGTCATTTTGATTTTCGCATGAATCGGTATGAAGTATTTGGAAAAAAAGTTAAATAAATAATAAATAAATCCATTGCATGTGCTTGACTTTCTAACTATAATAATATTTATTTTAATTAGAAAGTATAACATTAAAATTTGTTATTTGTGTTTGTGAAAGTATACGTAGACTTGTATAACTTTAACAAAACTCTTGAAAATGATATTTTTATGTAAGGGCCAGTAATGGGTGAAGATTTTGAGGGGTCGCGATTAGGTCCGTTTGCGATATTATGCAAACCTACATTAGTACTAGCTAAATATAGTAATTACAAAGTGTAACTTGTCTCATACGTAGATTACCATCTTTTTAAATGAACAGATCGTTATAAAAGATTCTATTTAACTCTGTTGCCTCTACCAGAGAGCGGGCTGATGCCTATCAGAAATATGAAAGGATAATCATGATAAAAAGTAGTGTGTTAAATAGAAGTTTTAGAATATACAAGCCATAATGTATCATTGTTAATTGTTAAAAATATGCAATATTTGTGGCCCAAATTAAATTTTTATTAGAATATTTTTGTGCTTGATAAGTAAATTTATTTCTTTATACAATAATTAAAGTACCAGGTGCATAATTTGTACTTATATTTCAAAATCTTTTACTTATTTAAATCTAAACAAGAACGTACAATATACAAACAACCTCTATAAACAATTTGTAACCAATTGGGTAGTTGACTTGTATGGTATTAAAAGTCAAAATCAATTTATTCCGCCATTTGAATAATCAAAATATAATAGACACGTATTTTATTTTTTACCGAACCGATTACAAAATACTCGTAAAATACAAAGATAAATGGCTTTAAAGTTCAGGGGGCTTGTGACGTCACAATTTCTGGCTTGGTACAATTTTTCCTTAGACGTGATGTCATGCAAGATTTGTACTCATCGTATCTTCATATTTTTTTCGTTTACTGAACTAACGAATAGTACGTTTCTTATATTTCTATACCATCGAAAAGATGAAAATAATATTCATTATTCCTACTCTACAAGCAGATAAGAATAAAATACAACAAACCAATTACAAAATACACTTTCACTCAAACACTAAGAAACTATACAGCAAACTAACAAAATCCAGTCAAACTATAATACAACATGAGATTAACACGTCATTGCGAGTTAGTTGCCAAGCTAATGAGAATATTTTGTTTATTCCCCAAAGCAGCGCATAGTCCCGCACTAAGGATGTTATTTATGTTAATCCGTTGTAAGTCTGTTAGTCCCAGTGCATGGTGCAACTGCATGATTGATCGAGAATTACTCAACATTATCAACAAGACTTATTATATTTCAAAAATTGTAATGAATTATGTTCTTGATATTTTATGTTTGGGTGGGTCAAATGGTCTTTTGATTTTATTTCTTTATCATTAAAGTAAATTAAACGATGATTTATGTTGTGTCGTATATAATTTGTTATAAATAGTTTTTTACTTTTTTATCTGGACCTGGGGCCGTACCATGAGCATTGAGCAATTAAAGGACTGTTGCGGTTGAGTAAACGGGACAGCGCTATGCGCAGTGTAGTGCGCCGTCTCGCTTCCACACTACTGTACTGCTTTAACAGATCATGGTACGGCCCCTGAATTTAATATTTTTCCTGTCCGTGACAGAAAAAAAAATCAGGAACTACAGAGATACCTCAAAGAAAAACTACATGATCGCATAAAGTTACCTTATACTAGATAAAAAATGATGTACGTTATAAACATACATAGTAACGAAAGAAGAACAACGCTAAAACTTCTGCTCAGATCGTCGGGAAAATGAGCGTGAAAATAACAAAATATATGTTGAAGGAACTCCATAAAGCAGATGTTGCTTTATCTAAAACGGCTACACGCAGTCGTCTTCCAAAATAAGTTTCCCTACAATCGACTTACCGAGATTATTGAAAGTTTGTGATAGTCGGGAATCTTTCGCTACTTAGATACGTGGCTTCCGTACCAAGTTTTCTGCTTTTGTTGGAAACTTCTCCCGATGCCTATTAGTGGCCGAGATCACTTATTTTGAGCAACATATTCATTTAAGTAGCTGGACTTTATGAACTTCCTGGTTTATGATGGGTTTGTATACAATGTTATGGCGTTATGAGTTAGTGGTTTATTGAACGGATTTGTGTGCATCAACTTACAAGTTCGAACCCATTACAAGCAATGTACTATGTGACTTTTTCAGGTATGATTATGGAATTTCTTGAAAAGAACTAACTAGTAAAAAAAAAGAAAATAATTAGGATAGATTCCTTCCTACATTAACTAAATTATACAAAATACTTTGTTAGGTAAGCATTATTATTTGAATCTTTAGACTTTTAGAGCCGGAACGTGGGAAACTCAAATTTTGACGGTAAATTGAAGGAATTACACTGCACGATGGATTGTGACTTTGATAAAGTATGGGTCAATATATAGCAGTGTCGAACCGCACTAAAGTGACGTATTGTGAACTTATAAAATTTTAGAAAACCTTTTGCTAATTTAGCTGTACCTACATGTTACGTGAGTCGAAGAAATATTGTTACAAAATTGAATTGTACACGTTATTGGAAAGATGAAAGATCTAAAAACACATTTGATAAAAACTCATAAACAAACTGAGTAAAAATCTAATAGCTAAGGGTGTGTACACGGATACGTTTTATGAGCCTTTAATACCAGAGCAGGCATCCAGGTAATAATTTTTGCTTAAAAGTTTAATGAAATTTATGGTATACATGAAAATTTATCGCATAAGCCTCTCAGTGAATGCCCGAATACCAACAGAATGTTACTTAATTAATGTGTTGTTATTTCAATGTCTGGGTGAATGAAGGCACTAGTTTATGATTATAGCGTTCGATATTATAAAATTAATTTCATTGTTACATATTACAGTACGTTAAATAGTAGACACCTAACTGGTAATGTTTTTATAACTTTTCTTTGATATTTATTCTTATGACGTCTTTGTAACTCGAAAACGTCTTCGAGTGAAATCAAAAGTCAGAAAACGCCATACTGATGTTTTTTTTTTCCGATCAGCTAAAACAAGCACTTTCAGAAAAGAATAGTACTTTTTGGTGTACAAAAAAAAATAGCATACAAGATCAGTAAACCGGCTAACTTAAAATAACACAAAAGCAAAAACGTCCACCAAACGCCGAAACAAAACAATGCAGTCAATAAAACGCAATCCACGAAACGCAACACAAGTATCCGTTATAACACAATTGCGAGCGACTCACGTTTATAATTGAAACATGTCAACGAGTCTTTGATGTTTCGGACGCTAGATGACTGTCTTTGTTAAGGCCTGATGGACAGATACGTCAGTCGAATGTATACGTCCATCGGCATCATGTCAGCACTGCCCATACTCGATAGTTCGCATTCAATTTCCGTTGGTGCTATGTGCGAATACCGTGCGGACAGCATCGTATTATTGAATGCGAAGATTTTGATAGTGCAGCGATTTTCGCTTGTTTCGACTGTTTTATGTGTCGGTGTAATTCTAGAATTGTTTAATTCAATTTTTTTTTCTTTTATTGCATCATTTTTTAAATTGGTGAGATTATAATTCTGATTACTAGGTAGTATTAGTAAGTGCAAGACTTAAATAACAATATTTTTGCAAAACATTAATGTTGAAAATCATCAGTAGTCCGCCTAGCTTCTTCCCAAATCGTGTTTAGGGTCAACGAACTGAAAATTTTGGTCTCTGTACAATAATAATTTACTTTTCAAATAAATTTCTTATAACGCCAATAAAATATCGATTAAACAGTTCAATAAACCCTACCAAAAACCAACTATCCAAATATCCAGACACAAGAATTTATAGAACATTTTTAATAAAATTTCATAAACTTAAGCCATAGATTAAAATAACGCTCTGAACAATACTTAGAAAACAGTACTCATAACTTTGACTCATTGATATTCAGGATGCGAGCGGCGAGTGGAGCAAATTTTTAAAATTGAATCTAGGCTACAACTCAGCCCGTGATACAAGTACTACGGGCACAATGCTTTTGCATTCCAAGAGCTTTAGATTTTCGAGCATAATGGACTAATTTATGGACGATAATGACATACTCGACGAGTATGCTGAATTAAGTCTTTGTTTCTAAATAAAAAAAAAAACATATCTACTATTAAAACAATTATTTTTAATTATTAAAATGTCACACTAACTCTGTATGTTACAGTTTAAATGCTTAACGGCCGAACCGAATTGGATGAAACTTGGTGAGGTAACATTACGTGCTAAGAAAGGACTTAGCAATATTCACGCGACCGGAGCCGCAGTCAAAAACTAGTACTTTATGTAAGTGAATATCTTTTATCACGAGGGTAAAAATAAATAACTAGATAAAGATAATTTTGTAACTGGGCTTTGTAGTTTTACTTTCGCAGACAAAATAAAAACAAACGAATTCACATCACGTTGAGGTTTCAGTACGCTTAATTTATGTTGATACAACTACAAATAATTAGTCAAAGCGCTTTAATTTGTATTTATTTAAACTTTCTGCTTTAAGTGTGTGGTTTCAAGGGCTTAAATTCGTAATTTAAGAGGCTTTTCAAACGAAATCATTGAATTTGTTCCAAATGGAAACATAATAAAGACTTTATTTCTAGCCCTCTCCTTATTGTTGAGAGATTCAACATTTTAATTAATTGTACAATATTAAGACTTGTTTTTATCCTTTTTATAATTTTAATTATTCTATCCTAAGTTTAAACATACAATAACGAGTACTAAGTAAGTAATTATTATGTTTGCAATTTGAGTAATGAATGTGTGTATAAAATTCAATTATGTCTGAAAGCTTTAGAAAACACAGGTCCAGTTTTATCTATCTGCTCTGTAAAAAAAGTATTATATAGAACAAAAAATGACAATATCACAAGATTGAAACTAGGCAAATAGTATCCATTAAAACTATTTTTTTACAAGCACGTATAGGTTCTATCAACAGAGAGGGCTAGGTGTTAGGTACTTACCTACCTATACACCAATAACACCGTGCACCATCAATTTATTCAGCGCACATTGTACGTAGATGTAGGTCCTCGATTCATTTACATCTCCCTCATTATACCTTGACGTAAACGATTTAATGTCTTAATTTACTGCACAAAGAGAAATTAAAGAGGCTGCTAAAAGCTTGACATGACAAAGTGCTCTTTCTATTATAACTTTTAAGACCATAAGCTTACGTACGTGTTGTAATTTTCCTAATTACTTGCGTCGTTTAGTGTGAAGTAATTAAAATACGTTAGGCTGTTATAGTGTGAACAATCTTGTCTTTCCAGAGTGTTCGACAAATAATTTTATAATCTGAGCGCGTGGGACGACATGGCATTCCTCAGAATTAATTTGTTTCAGCGAAACGATTCTATTTCCTTTTAATTAAATCTCTTGTAAAATGTGTGGCGTTTTTGTGAGTTGCTCATTAAATTGTCTAGTTAAGACGTTGATATGTTTAGTACACGTTCCTAAGCCTTTATGGTTTACCTCATGCCAAGTAAGAGCCGAACAATAACAGCGTATTTCTCGGAGCTGTGGTAAAAATACAGGCTCTGATATTGCTGTAGTGCGCTGAATAATGATAAGTTGTATTACTCCACTCGTATCAGTATGTTACACAAACTGGTTGGTATTATGCTTCCGGGTTGCGCTTATTATTACTCTTGTGTGCTCCTGGTTTTAATAGTGGAAATATCTTTGACCATTGTGACTACTTAGCACGGTCAACATTCTGTGTTTTTCGTATAATACTGCCTTTTTTTGTCACTAATCGAGTTTAAATTTGTAAACAGTATTTTTGGTTACTCAATGAAATGTAATTTTGAAAATGGAAAAGGTTATCCTGTATGTTGGTACATTTCATGAAACATTTTTGTAATTTCATCTTGTTACAAACAGTAATTTCAATTATTCAGAACACATTGAGACCATCTTAAATCCAAATCCAACAGAAGCTCTAATCAAACTGTAAGAGCATGTACAGTAATGAAATTCCCAGTAGCATTTATGAATCGGAAACCAAAGTTCAGTTTGGAATAAGCCAACGTTAGCTGTGTTTATATTTCGACGCACGGCCGTGCATTGCTGGTTGAATATCAATTTGTGAGCATAAAACATAGTGCTACCATTCGCGGTCAGATTTTAACTATATGTGAAGGGATGGGGAAATTTAGCTGCGGAGTTTAATTGTTTGCTGTATTAGAAGTTTATTACTAAAGTTGAAGGAAATGCAATTGTTTTGATGAAGAGTATAAATAAAGTGGATAAGTTGACTAATCAGAGAGCTCGATTGATAAATGTTGATTTTATTATTCAAACCATTTATACGTCTAACTATAGATTATTTTTGTCTATCTAAGAGGTTTATTTAACAGTTCATTTACCTACTTCTGCTTTGAGTCTATCATACGGATAAATGTCAACACTAATATTAAGGAGAATTCTATTTGTGTGTGGTTTCAGAACACATTATTACGTTAGAAGTTTCTAAATAATTACATTACCAAAACTTACCTATCACGATCTTTACGTAAAATTTCGAATTCAAATAAGTACTAACTCTTAACCCAGAGAACCAACCAATAATGCTAAAGTAAAATTACATATCAGAAAACGTTAAATAATCTTTAGCCTGCCTTCCTAATTCCCCACGTCTTCGTAGTAAGAACTAAACTGTGAGATTACTTTCTCAGTATTATCTCTTTAGCTGTAGGTAAATTGCACAAAGACTTGAATTTAATGCCCGTACAGACTTATCCGCGTCTTCAAGTTGAAAGACTTAATACCTTGATTTTTTTCTTGTCCTTCTGAATACTTAAATAGGATTAAAAGTTTATTTGCATGATGAATTTTTAAAGGATTATTTGTTAAAGGTTTTTAATGCAATGCAGTTTCTGTAATGTTTGTTAAATTAATGCGTGATACTATGACCACGGGTGGAAGCTCATTTGATATATTTGAACTGGTCTATGAGAGTAAATGTAAGATCATTCATATAATAAACCTCAATGAAAGTAGAATGAGCAGTTTCCTATTTAAATTATTGACCTAGAACATAGATTTAAAGAATTAACGATAATGTTGTTTTAAGAGATTTGAAAACTGCATTTATTATCCGAAAGAAGACTTTTAACAATAATTTATTTTTAGAAAACAATTTAATTTTAGCATATATTATGCTTTCACTTATTTATAAAATATTAAAACAATTTTTGTGCACTATAAATAGCAATGTATTCCAAAAAACCTGTCTGGGTTTCTATTCACTTAATTATTGAGGTAAGTAAGGTAAAAGTTAAGCCTTTTATAAAGATTTATTTATCAGATTCTTGTTGTTATTTTCATATTTAATTTCATCTAAATACAGCTTTTAAGTTCAGAATTTCTGTAGTTACTAGATGTACAAAACTTTAATTCTTTAATTCTTTATTGTACACAAATAGATTAGCTACATAGAACATACATACATAAATTAAAGTTGATGTACAGAGGCGAGCTTAACTCAAAATTGAGTTTTCTTCCAGCAAACCTTTGTTCAATTCACAAAATAACTACATAGTATTAGAAGTCTTCATGATTTATTCTCTAAACATTGCAAAATATCCGTGTTTTGCCGTGTTTGAGATAGTTAGATAGAGGTTAACTAGACTAACAAAATATCTAAGTATATTTCTTTACTTATTCATTAGGTATGGAAACATGTATTGTGTTCAGAGAGAATTAAAACAGGAATAACGTTCAACATTTCTATTAAGCATGCCTAGATAAGTACACACAGCATTCACAACATAGGTGTACTAAGGTTAAGACTACATAAGTTTATATTAATCAAATATACTATCCAATATATTGCTTTCAGTACAAGAGATATTATATTATTATATATTGAGAGACCTCATATTAGAGCTTCATATTATCTAAATCTAACAAAAAAATTAAACCGACGAAAAAACGAATACCCTAACTAATAATAAACAATTAATTTGCCTGTACATATATACACTAACTATCAGTTAGTGAACAATCAATATATACCTGTTTTTCTACCCTTAGGATTGATATATTTTTCCAAATTTATATGGGACCAACTTTGGAGTACACCCTTTCCAATAAAAATGTTTTTATCAAAATCGGACTACTCTGTAAAAAGGTATGCGTGATCATACATAAAAAAAATGCCTGTTTTCGTCGGTTAAAAACAGTGCAACATACACTCAAAAGGATGCAATCAATATTTACATCGCTGCTTTGTTTTAGTATTTCAATCGAAGGAGTAACATAAATAAAAAAGGATTTGTTAGTAATAATTGACGTAGTTTATTCGCCCTCTAAACGGCTGTCAGTTTTGTGATGCAATAAAAACTTTTGCTTCGAAAAAACGACTTTCCGTTTTACAGTGCTTGTACAATTCCGTAAAAATCTAAAAGTAACTTTCATTCATCGCTATTTTAGCTAACCAGATTAACAATTTGCAATTTGAGTCCGATTTTCCTCTGTTTTGATGGATAGAATAAAATAATATAGCAGAATAAAATAAAAGTCAGCTGACGTACTAGGTAAAGGAAAATACCTCCTTTTAGTAAATGGTATTTTAAATCAATTTCGACTTTACAAGTATGTTTTATTTTTATTCTTTTCGCGCAGTACTTGGCTACAGAATACCTACAAGGCAAAGTTTTTTAATGTCATATTCAGTGAAGTAAGCGTCTTAAGTGGTAAACTTTGAACACCGTAAGGGGTAAACTTGGCTCAGTTTTAGATTTCAAATCTTTTTAGGGTGGAGAGGTTGGCACGTTTTTTACACTTACGAGTATATTTTGATGGATTCTCTTCAGAACTGTGTAAGTAAATGTTAAAAATATTATGGTTTTCAGCTAAATATAAAATTAAATAATGGTAGGGTAAGTAATACTTTTGTTTACACTTACAATTGTTGTAAGAAATATCCTTTACGTTGGGTTTTTTTTTTTCGTAAAATCGAAGACCATATTCTTTAATTAGGTATGGTTTTGTTGATATCTCGTTCAGATAGATAAATACCAATAGTTAACATTTAGATATTGCTCTTTTATTCTAATATATTATTATGCAATAATTCATCGGACAACTCCCAAGCTTTTAAAATACTACTTACATCACCATCATAAATAATCGTATTGCAGTATTTGCAGTGTTTACGAACAACTGCGGAGCACTAAAAATCGTTAGCGAGAGCACATGCAAACTAAGTTCAGAATATATGTAGGCAATAGCGGCTCCGCTCTGAGCAAGCAAATCTTCGCATTCACCCAGAGATATGAAACTTCTAACGGGGCCTTATTGATGTCCGCGATCCCACTTATCTTAAAGTTCAGTTTTAGGTCACATATTTTTCATTCATTTATTTACTAACTGATTATGGACTATTTTTGATTATCTGGATTTAATGCTGTAAAGCACTTACCATTTACAATGGCTTATAAACATTACTATGTAATATTTTTTTTCAATATTTACAGTTTCTTGAACATTGTGCTATTATTTTTTCTTGATCAAAGATCGGTCTACGGTTTTTACGATGAAAATATTGAGCAAAAACTTGTGCGCTCTGGGCTGATAATAACAATACTATACTGGTTGAATCACTGGTATCATGTTCAAGGTCATGAATTCTTTATATATCAGTTAAAGATTAATGCAAATAATATTTAAATAAATTAAACGTGTCTTAAAGTACAAAACTATCGCCAAATATTTTTTCACTTTGGTTATACTCCTTGGTCTGTTAATGTAAATACTCTGGCCACTACGCAAAATGAGTATTGTTAATTTAATCTACACATAAAATATTTAATTATTACCAATAAGATATCTGCTATGAACGTTCTTTATTTCATTTCAATATCGGTAAATCGTAGGTTTAAAGTTCGTTTTTTATCTGATTGATATCGAAGATATTACGAAGGTAAACAAAATTTAAGAAGGTCGTACAACGGTATTTTCCATTTATAATCTCTGAAGTACTGATTTGTAATTTGTGTCAATTGAATTATAAATAAAAGAAGCAATCTTATCTTATTTTCTTATTTTTGTCATTGTGAGCGTCTTGTTACTACGTCGTAAGACAAAGGATTTAAAAAATTGTTCTAATTTATTATGGAAACTATGTAGAGCTGAGTATTTTAAGTATAGTATTTTTAGATTTATATATCCCTTATTTTTACGAAAGTCTTTCTTGTTATGGTTACTGATTTTTGCACAATATATGCATGTTATAAAATAAACCAGTTTACTGTTATGTTATATTTACAACAATATACTTAGATTGACAGTTGTTTTAGAGTACAAAGTACACAATGAGTATGTTTCCTGTTACATTAATATTCATTTTCATTAACCGTAGGTACAAATACTAACTCACATTTATCTACATCTTGTTACTGTTGAAAATCTAAAAATAGCATTCTAATACGTTTTTCCTCTCCGCACACCAAAGGTGATGTTTTTTATTTCATTTGTGGTTTTCTTTGAGGTACATTCTATAACATTTAATTGATTGGATTCCTGAAATTGTGTTCAAATATTTGCTTTTAATTAATTAGCATTATTTACATCTGTACACAAATATACAGAGTTTTGTGGGTTTATGTTCACATAGCATTTTTAATGATCTCCCATTTTATTTGTTCCTTCTAATAAGAAGCATAAATGATAATATTTTTTTTTATGCCAGTAGGTTGTCCTAAATTCATACTATGGGATGAAATAGTATGCAATGTAACAAAAAAAAACATTGTTATAATAGTCACAATTCAATACTTAAATCTTATGTAACAACAAAAACTTACAACTAAATGAATTGTCACAAAAGTATAAATTTATATAAATCTAGAATATTGACTGAAACTAGAGCAAAAAAAAAATGAAATCGTCTATTACAAAATGCCTAAAACAAAACGAGCTAACCCATGAAGCTGTATAAAGGCCGGATTTGTCGTCAAACAATCATAAAATTCATTGTTAAAATGATAAAAATCTCGTTTCGTTTTTCGAGTTTGTATACCGCCGTGTCGCATTCAACTCGTTTCTGAAAATTCAATTTTGGGAATTTGTTTCCTACCGTCGAACGCCGTTCGGAATACTGATGCGACTCAAGACTTTAGTAAAGAAGTGCTTCTGTGTTTTTTACAATATAAAATATGTATATACTTCGCACACTTGACATTTTAACGTATCACTTAGCGTAGGAGTTTATTCGCTGTAAAGCTGTTCCTAACTGAAATTCTGGGCGTTCTAGATATTTTATATATTTAATGTTTTATTAAAAAAATGTGGCATGCTTTTTTGTAGATTTCAGTAACATATTTTTTTTATAACATTTTCTGATAGAACAATTTTACGGTTAAAGACATATATTTTCGACTCTACAATCTTGTTTGAAACTCTCTTCTTACACAGCATTTTAGCAATATCTATTACGGTACATTTAGTAGCCGCTAACTAATGTAGTACGAACAATTATACCCTCATTGGGCAAACTAATTACCGGATCTACCTGGCTTGTGCCTAATGACAAGTAATATGCACTGTATTATCGCAATGCGTTGCAATATTATAGAGTTATCCTCAGCTTTGCGGCGTAATGGACGGCCGGCACACACCATCTGAGACCAGCCTTCCACTAAATTAATAGACTATTGTTAATACCATGGATCAGGATTGAAGCGTAAACACTGTAACACTGATGCGAATGTAATACGTAACTCCAACATACAGTTAACCCTTTTCAGTTACGAGTGTCTATGGAGATTGAAACTAGTGTGTTTGGCGATTCAATCGTCTTAGTGTTGATACAATTTGTAGCTATTGCGGTAATCGAATTAGTGAGACTTTGATGTGAAGTGTTTACTGTGTTTTCTTACTGATACGGAAGATAACAACGTGTGTTGACAACCCGATTAGTTAGATGTTTGTCTTGTATGGTAACCTATTTGAAGGACGAATCTTATGTTATGAAATTGTCCCTGATACCTCAAGCCACAGCAGAAGACTTAAGGCTTCAAGGATCGTTCTCGATGTTATTTAGGTTTATGAACCATCGACACATAAAGACAAAGAAGAAACAAAATTATTAAAATGACTTTATCGTATCATACTTAGAAATTTAATTTCCTTCTTACTTAAAACATGTTCTTATTGTAATTGACTGCAAAAGAACATCCACTGACATGTGCACAGCAGAGCTGAATATTAAAAAGAAAATTGAAATAGCGATGCATTCGTTATTTCCATTTGAACGAACCAATGAATCTTCCCCATTGTCACTAAATCTCTTAAACAGCAGCTATGATTCATCACATTTCTTACTTCGTCCAATGAAGATTTAGTATTTAAATAACTTCGTACTAAAACACATAAAAAGCAATGAAATACTAACTTTGAGACTCGCTTCTTGTATTTTAGTTTTGAACTAAATTGTTCAGTTCAAGTTCGTTTCACTAGAACAAAAATACAAGACGTAATAAATTTAACGAAACAGTCTTTCGTTTTAATATTGGCTAACTTTTCATTAAATAGTTAGGTTATAAATAAGTCAAATACTACAATTCCCAAGGTATATCGACAGGAGTTGGTAAATTAGTTGGTTATTGCAACTTTCTCTTTTAAGAAGTACTTACAGAAAATAAAAAAATGGTACAAAAATGCTGAAGGAAAAGATCGTAAGGAAACCTGGATTCCAAAATTAGGGATCTGAAATCGTCAATCCGCAGAGACCAAGCGTTGTGATCTATGCTCGTACTTTCTCTATGTGAGAAGAGGCCTGTTCCCAGCAGTGGGACGTTTATAGACTGGATTATTATTATTATTAGAAAATGATAGAATAAACTGCGAATCATCCATTAATTTGGAGTGATCCAGTGGGCTCAATACGCGATTTGAAAAACAAAAGTTAGAGGCGCCCTTTTCTTAATAAATCATCATTATATAGACTACATTATAGTGCCGCAACATAATAAAAGTATCCATTAGACCACCGACCACAAACCACTCAAGAGGTGGTAAAGTCCGCTTCATATTTGCGGATCGTTCACAAGTTAAACCGAACCGTCCAAGAACACTCGGCACTAGGGATTCTTATAGTTTTATAACGCAATAACGTAACGTCTCCACACGATATTATTGCTGTTTCAAACTTTTACTGTACTACTTTATGTTAGAATTGTTAATAAAATGCATTGATGTTGTTGCGTTTGCGTGTCTTGTAAGGTATAGTTGGATGTAGTAAACTCCTAAACTATGATGATTCAGCTTAGTCACATTGAAACTTGCAATGTAATAGAGATTAGAAATTTATTAACATATAAAAGTTCAATGAAACACTCAATGCTATGAGACGTATAAAAGTTGTAAGTTATTATTATAAACTAATGCTCAAAACAATAAGATTTATGTAGTTTAAATGCTTGTCGTCGCGTTATCAAATTACAAAATAGATTCTCGCCACTTACATTGTTTTTATTCTCAAGTCAGATTAGATAACACATAAACAAATATTTTTATAAAACACTCAACAATAACCTCGATAAACAATACGCGTTCAATCAAATAAATAAAGTGTGACGTCAAAGGATTTATAATAAAGGACTTCTTTCGGAGCGGTGAGGAGAAAGTTTCGCTCGAAAAAGTTTTCCGAAACTACACACCTTACTGGACGTCAATGGACTCCGTCCGAAGTCTGTACAGTTGTTTCAGTCGTCTGGCTACAGTAAGAAGAGGAGTTATTACCGCCTCCTTTGTCCAACATTCTCTAAAAGCGCAACTTTCACAAAACACCCCTGAATACAACAGATACCAGTTTTAAATGTAACGACTAAGTTTATAAGTGGTTATGCCTAAATATTGTTTTCGAGAGATAATGGAAAACTAAATAAAGCCGTTTGAACTGAATAGCGATTAATACTTTGTTGCTAATCACTTTTATCTTAGAAACTATGTTTATCAAAGTGTTTTGTTACAGTTTTTGATGGCATATCAGACAATAGCAAACAGTGATTACACAAAGAAGTATTAAAAAAATCATATAGCAAAAAAAACCTTTTGTTTTAAGCTTACGAAAGGTGAATCTATTTTAGAATTTGAAGTCTATACATACATCCATGTGGGAGGATATAAAGTGTTCTCAACCAATTTACCGGCGGCGGTATTTATGCAGATTGCACCTCAAACAAACATAAATTGGTAAGTAAGTGCAGGAGACGGGGAGTCAGCAGCAGTGTGTCAACATCCTAAACACTCGGAGGCTGTGACGTCAGCGAATCCTCGCCTGACCCATTCATTGATCCACAATTATTGGCACGAGCTCTCTGCTAAGAGGGCACCTAAAACTTAGCAAGATTAAAATAGTAAATAGTAAAAAGATGAACGTATTATTAAATAGGCGATTTGGCAATTATCAACAATAATATTTATTTAATTTACTTGTTGGAAATTTTTAAGTTCTTATTTCTGTAGTTTAAATTTTAATAGGCCTAAACTTTTTTATGTTCTTTCAAATAAATATACAATAGTTTCATAATTATTTTCTATGACAAGTGAATTTCAGTTGTTTTACCCATACAATACGTGTCACTTGTTTGAAATATTCTCAATACTTGTAATCGCTAAATAAAATCTCATACTTATCAAAATAATTTCTATTATTATTCGATGTTATTATTTTTCGTTGAACTAGACACTGATGTAAAACAATGTCATTTGAAGATAAATATTTCTTTTGAATATTATATTTGTGTTTTCATAGCATTACATAGTTTAAAATTATTGTTTTACACATTTATAATCAAAATCAGAATGATTTTATTTCTTATAAACCAAAAAAGCTACAGAAAACAATTGCATTATTTTCACGAGGTTGAATTTCTTATTCGCCCATTAAGTTTTGTCAATGCAATTATAAATATTGATATCTCGGTTACTTACTATAATTACGTAATATTTTTAAAATTAAGTAAATATTTTAAGTGTTTTTTTATACTATAATAATACATTGTCAACTAAGAATCATAAATCATAAAAGCATATATTATGTTCAACTACCACCATAAATAACAAATTTAGTACCTCTAGTACCAAATTTTGGAGCGTAGCAGTTAACTACTATGTATACTGGCACTAATCACTGGAGTGGGGCCATGCAACTGACAGCACTGAAACTCGAAGCAGCCTTAAGATTAGCACTTCTAAAACCTTACCCATTTGTTAAGGATTTCTGGTAAGACTTCTAAGGTAAAAAACTATTGACGGAGGATTTTGTTTGATTTTTTTTTTTCTAGAACATTTAGAACCAGACATAAATTTAAAACGAACTAGTAAATTAATTAACCATTATGTATTTCAGCATGTATACCATACCTTCGTAAAACCCTTATGCAAATATAGAGGTGTGTATCTGATAATTTTGAATTGGGGTATTTATTCATTTGGCAAGGCCTTTATCCATTTATAAGGGGTAGCCTGTCAAGCAAATCGTAGAAGTTTTGT
The DNA here is from genome assembly GCA_905146925.1 of Autographa gamma. Taxonomy (NCBI): domain Eukaryota; kingdom Metazoa; phylum Arthropoda; class Insecta; order Lepidoptera; family Noctuidae; genus Autographa; species Autographa gamma. The sequence continues at coordinate 6,212,758 of LR989850.1, forward strand.
AAATTGTTAATTTAATATGATCAAACCTTCTAACATAAAATGTATCAAAAAGATACCTTACCGATACTATAAACAATAGCAATCTGAGGTTCCCCGAAGTTCCCGATAAATTAATTCGAAAAAAAGTTGCTCCTATCGCCTACTTAAACAATCGAAGCACGGTTGATTGTAAACTTTTTGGATTTTTTTTTCATTGTTCCAAGTTTCAATGGCAATCCCGAAAAAGGCGGACGACATTTTTAAAAGAAAACTCATCGAATGTTATGTAAGGATTCATGTCGCGAATTATAATAACGAAATAAACGTGACTGTAAATTGGATAACGGAATATTATCATAGCATAGAGGTATATATAAAGTATAAGTAGAAAGACTGATTAACAAAATAAGTAAAAATTTTCCGTAAAGCCTGTTAATGGAAAATCATATAAGTATTAGAGAGAATAAAAAAATGGAAATAATTATTTACCCCGTTTTGTTATATTATGTTTAATTTCACTCAAGAAATCACACATAATTTCTTCTTATATACTAGTTAGCTAGTTAGGTATAACTAGGTGAATTGAAGTGAAGAAAGCCATAACTGCAGTCGTAGAAAACTCGTAAAAAAAATGTGCCTGCCGATAGGTAATACGTGTATAAAAATCACACACAAATTTTATGTGTAAAGTTATGTGTCCTTAGAAGTCCTTATATTCGTATATGAATTAATGGTATTACCAAAAAGTTAACAGAAAAAAGGTGTTGAAATATGAAGTTCATTTTTAGAGTCGCTTAAAAATGTTTTGACCGTCACGATAGTTAAAGCAACTGACAAAGCACAACAACATATTCTCTCATCTCTCTTATTCTTTGCGACAGAAATCTAAACTATTTTTCACTATTTAAATTACCTTACAATTTAACAAACAAATGCAAATGAAGGCTCCACGTATGAAGTGAGACGCGCATGGGTACCGCAGTCTGTCTGTAAAGTTTGTCTCCGAAAAAGTTGGAAAACAAGTGAACAACGCACCTGCCTCCGTCAATGGCGCTCAAAAGAGACGGATCTTTTGCGTCTGTGATACGCGGTTGGAAATTCTTGCCTGCAATTAAGTAAATGCGTTGTTTTTTATTTTTAATACTATGATAATATACATGAAAAGAGTGAATGCTGAGATTACGAGTATTAGAGCTGAATGGAAACTAAAACGTATTGCGGCGACCTCAAACAACTAATTGGAAAATTGTACATAATTTTTTACTTATTCACTATGTTCTAAATTTACCTCACAGTATACGAGCTTGTAAACTAAAATCTTATTTTGACGCTATATTTGTTAATACTTTTTTTTTTGTAAACGTAGTAACATCTTTTATTCAAAGATGTTTCGCTAAAGTAATTGATAAATAACAGGAAGTCACGAAGTATTCACAACATCAACAAAAGTAATCATTTTACTCTTCGTCCTTTCCGACAAAATATTGGTAAACATTTAAAATTGTACAGAATTACTTGTAAGTATCTAATTTTAAATTATATTTTTATGTAAGTTAAAGTGGATGTTGCTTGTTAGCTAGAGACAAAAGCGTACCATATTCTATTCAATATCCCAGACTACCAGTTTGTCAGTTTTAATTAGTAAGGTTTACTAAGTCAATTCTTCTCTGCATCATGAGATGAAGAGATTAATTAACATAACATAGCATATCATCACGCCTGTATACCCGAAGGGGTAGGTTATGTTTTAGGTCCCATGTAATAGGGGGCGAGCCTATTGCCACTAACTGGGCACTTATCCAAACTCCAACCTGCTACTGAGAATTTCATAGAAAAACCCAACAACACCTTGGTCGACTCGGGAATCGAACCCAAGACTACAGACACTGCAGAAAATTGGGGGAGACCTTAGCCCAGCAGTGGGATACATAAAAGGTAAATAAAAATAGTAAACTATAGATACCTAGTTTCGAAATGACTCCGACTAGAGTCTGCATTTTATGTGACATGGGTTTTTCACAAACTTAGAAACGAAATAGGGAAGACACGAGCATTGATCACGATGAAGTGGCATCCAGGTTTCCTTATTTTCATAATTCCTCATCAATCGTTTCCTCATAATTTTACCTTCGCAGGTGTTATAGAAAAAATATGACAGTACATATTATTACTATCAGAGATATTGGTACTAACTCCTTTCTGAGATTTATGTTGAATGTTGCCTCAGCCAAGACTGCCTCGTTGGCCTAGTGGTTATAAGCGCGACTGCTACGCTAGAGTTCTTAGGTTCGATTCCCATTTCGACCAAGGTGTTATTAAGTTTTTCTATAAAATTCTCAATAGCAGGTCGGAGTTTGTGCCCGGTTAGTGCAATAGCCTCGCCCCCTATTACATGGGGCCTAAACATACCGGCGCACTGTGGGTGTACATTGGTAAACCTCTGCCTAACCCTTCGAGGATACAGACGTGATGGTATGTTATGTTATGTTTTAAACATTTAAATTAAACTACTTTTTAGTAATTACATCGCGGTATATTTTAGGTGTTGTTGTAACGCCGAGAATTTTATTTTTTTAATATTGACCTTTTCCTATAGCGTGTTCGAACCTGCAACGTTGTGCTACCACAACAATTATTTTTTCCGCACTACGCAAAACGCAAATAAACACCACGCCACGCAATACTAGTTGGTGGACCTAAACCTGCCAAATCTCGTGTCAATTCTTATCTAGTACTTTATAAGATGTAGTAAATCGAGAAGCATCTATCACTGTAAAGCAGTGGTGGCTAAAATTAGATCACTGGTGCCTTACACTGAGAGATCGTTTCTTGATGACTGGCAATTCAATGCCTAGCTATCTCTAATGGGCAGCTGCCAATGTAATGCCTTTGGGACTAAACTATACTATTTTTAGGTAAGAATAAGGTTTATAAACAGTGGTAGTTTATGTTACTACGAAGGTATTATGTCTATCTGATTATTACAAGTTAATTAGTATCCCGGAAAAAAAAGAGCGCTGAAGACTTTTTTTTTATGGTTACTTTTTAGTAATGGTTTTGCTTCCATTAGAAGATACTGAATTTAGGTTGGTATATGATTTTTTTATACACAAACACAATATACTTGGGCAAACATATCTACATGGAAAGTATCTGCAGGTTTAAAAACGATATTCTATTTTAGATTCTCCGTAATAGTCAGTATTTTATATTCCCGGTAATACGTAACCTGGATTCCAAAAATCATATTTCCGAGAAGCACTATTTTTCGCCCAGGATAAGTCGTCATGCTACGCTCTGAACAACTATTCAACTTTTAAATTCGCTTTAATTTCGCAGCAAATTGTTCATAATGGTTTTGTTTGTGCGAAAATTGCATTCAAATTTCATTTGGAATAAGCAAATGTAGTTCAGGATAGTAAATTGTCTAATATTCTATATTTATGTAAAAGAATAAGATTTTATATATAAAAAAATAAAACTACGTAATGATTTTGTATGTTCCTTTCCGTACAGCTTACTTACAATACATATAAAAGGAAGCAATTGGTACCAACGCTTAAATTGCATACTATTTAACAATTACTAGGTTTTTAGTTATTTAATAATTACTACCATGGCAATGAACCACCATCTCTTAAAACAGATTTTTTTCTCCTAAATTGATAGTTATATTTTAATAATCAATTTATAATTCAATTATAATGAAATCGTATATATTGTTCCTAAGTACCAGTAACACTTCGCAAATCGAGCAATTATACGGTATACCACCAATTACATAATATAATATATGTTGCCCAGATTAATATAATACACGTAATATGACAGGTTAGCGTAACATTCGGTTAATACCTCGGCTTAACAAGTACAGCTGTTAATAACCATGCTTGCGGTGTTTAAGGGATACAGGGATATTATAATATCTATTATCAGTGGAATATTCTGAATATATTTTGATTCGTTATTTTTATTCTGTGTTATCATTACGATGCATAATACAGGACTTATGGGTATAACTTTGCAGCATGTAATTTTATAAATTATACGTACTTTTTTTGGTAATTCTAAGACATCACTGACAAAAATTGGTAAAGGTAAAAATGTTGAGGAAACCTGAATTCCAAAACATAGAATTTAAAATGTCTGATAGGCACGCAAGCAAGCGATCGTGATGAACATTCGTGGTTTCTTCTCTATGTTAAAAGAACCCTTTTTTCAGCGGTAGGACAATTACAAGCATACATTATTCTATCATAAATTATACAATCGAAATGCGAGTTTTGCTTATGACGTCATGTTATTCAGTTAGCGGCCGCATTCTGCATTTTAGGGTGGAAATAATAGATACATTTGTGTCTAGATCATAATTGTGTTTGAAATAATGTACGTTACATTACAATTATTTAGAGTATTTAGTTAATTAGTTAATACGATTAAATTCTCAATTATATTACCAACCCAATAATATTCTGTTAATTGAACTGTAATATTTAGTAACTAATCAAAATTGTGATCATTGTACAGTATTCAAAACATATGGAAGAATGTACGTAATGAAATAATTGTTTAAATCCATTCACATTGTATTACAAAGAGCTAGAACAAAAGGGATAATAACTAAGTTTAATATTATTTTATTCTATATTTTACCTGATGAAATAAAACAATGTACCTTTGTTCCTTACATTACGTTTTTTAAATTATATAAATCTAGATAAATAAATTAATAACCAAAGAAAATGTTTCATTCCTCAGTAGCGTCCAGTAATTCCAACAGCCATTTAAGTTCACAAAAACTGTACAGTATTATAAAGTAAAATGAAAATAAAAACTGAATTACACTTGGCAGCGGCACATTAAAAGAACGAGGCCGTCTCGGAATGTTGCTAAATCTCCCAAGACGTGCTATAGGAAATGTTCTCTTTATCTTACACCATCCTGGTTCCGAAGGCGCACCTTCCGCCTCCCATTCCGCCCCGCCGCGCGCCGCACTACACACCGGAACCGACGGGGATTTATTTAGAATAAACAAGCACATTTTTATTGCGTATTTAAATAGTACCGAAATTTTACTAGCAATAAAAAATGTTAAGAAACGTGACGGAAACCTAATTCATTAAATTGTTTTAAAAACTTACTTCTTAATACGAAAAACAATTCTTTAATTTTAATGGCTGTATATAATATTATTTACACCAAAAAGTGGATAAAGACAGCATAAGATTTAACGGCAACTAAAATGAAGTCGCGTTTGTATATTCGTCCATAATAGGGTTTCTAAGAAAAACAAAAGAGGAAAGAAAACGCCTATTCACAATATCAATATCACCGTCCGTGTCCATGACAAGGAAAATTGATAGAACAATCGACGCGCAGAGAAAAATTGTATTAGCACGGAACAGACGCGAGTGCATTGTTTTGTCGCCCGCACAGATGCGCCGGGGATTATCATCAATCACCAACTGCAAATTGCACATAGCCTTTCGGAATGCACCCTGTGCCATTTGTGTGCCACCGGTCAGGATTAGGCGGCATTAGTTGAATCGAATTCCGTGCTAAGCGCTCTGCGGAGCTATGTGTTACAGTATGCGAGCCTGGATCCTGTAACTGCACTCAAATAGCCTACACTTCCCCGCACTGAAGGAATAAATTATTGATTCATTCTGATAGCGGGATAAATCGCGAGTCAACTTAATTTTAATTAAACTTGCTCGATTTTCGCATCCTGCTGAATTGCTTAATCGCCCGCTGCAAAGTTTGTTGCTAACAGATAGATGTAACTTATTTTTATCGGTTCCTGGTACGTGACCACCGCCAACTTGTTCGCCGCCAAGAAATCTTTCGTTCATGATCATTGACTACGTATAACAAATATATATTGCTATTTCAATATATCGGTGCCCTTGCTTAGTTGTACAACTTTTATTCTATTCTCAGTATCCAGGAAGTACGATCAAAGATACGAGTCATACTATTATTACTCTCTATATTTATATCCAGAAAACTTTCCCCACGAGATAAGTAACAACATTAACAAACGTAGAAGAATAAGTTACTTCCAAAACAAGAACGCACATAACATGTTTAACAACGCTACAAATAACTAAAACAGTAACAAAGTATTTCCAAATAAATAAACCGGTTGTTTGCAAGAACATTGCTCGTTCAAATTAAGGAAAACGCTATATACAATTAAGGCCCGGTCACAGTTCATTCGAGTCTTCTTTAATTACAGTTCCTTATGCAAGTAGCTCGCTTAGATCCGGAGTTCGGAAACTATTTGCGGCACTAAATCCAGTTGCCAGTACAGTAGTATCTAGGAGCGCAACATGCATACCCATGTAAATTTCAAGCGGAGCCGGCCTCGTTAATTTGGGGCTTGTCACGAGGCACATCCCTTTCTTAGTAACTCTGTACCCGCTGCGTCGCTGTGCTTTCACCAGCTAACGGCTCCTTGGCTGCTCGAAATTGCCTCGGTTTATCTTCGTACTATCGACCCTGAACACATTCTGAATAAATGTTTCACAAATTCTCTATCCTGTACTCACAAATGCCCCTTTTATTTATCTTTACGATTGCGAGATTTGCTTTAGTGATTTTGATACGTTTTACGGCGTCAATGGTGGTCGAAATATCAGTGTGGATTATTTGTTTTAATTAGATAAGATTGACTGTAAACGCGCAATAGTTTCTAACATAACACGTCACTTGGTTAATCTATGATTTATGAAGCATTTCGTTATCATAATCAGCCGGCCACTGTGGGTTTAAAAGACTGACAGTCTTATTTCAATTTAAAAGATAGAAATCAATCATTAAAAATAACAATATCACTCAATAAAACATCAGGTATTAGTTTCACAAACGATATAATGGTTCTTACTTACCCCGTACGCAAACTACAGATTTAATAGTGCGTATACCGTGAATGAGTCATACAAGTGTGATTACCCAGTTCCTATAGGACTTTATCCCCAGATTGTTCTGTCACGATTTATGTTCACCAGCAACATTTACATGGGAGCGACGGGAAGACACTATATTACACGACGTGGCATCATACAGTCGTTTGCTAAAAGATGTATACAGTTGGTGAATTTCAAAAGCCCTTTTCTGAGGAATGATTTATTGAAGCTGTGAAATATGAAAGGTTGGATCTCAACTATCACGATTTGTATAACACAAACATCATAATGAAAACTTTATGTAAGCGTTATGTTTGAGAAGTTTATCATATTTTATATGTATAAGCAAAGGACTTTGCTCTGAAGTAAAAGACATGTGAAATGGTATTTTGACGAATTACGTGAGGATTGCTATGTTTTTGTAGAAGGTCCCTTGTACTTTATTAATAATAATAATATTTTGGGACATCTCACACACGGTCATCTGATCCCAAGCTAAGCAGAGCTTGTGTTATGGTAACCAGACAACTGATAAACATACTTATATATTTCTAAATACATACATATTATAGATAAATTACACCCAGACCAGAACAAATGCTCGTGCTCATCACACAAACATTTGTCCTGAGTGGGAATCGAACCCACGACCTCCGATATAGCAGTCAGAGTCACTAACCGCTAGACCAACAGGCCCGTTAATATTTCTTGTCCAAGGTCCAAGCGAAAGAAATTGTCGTAAATTGAGCTCACGCAGACACTGTTAGTTTTATCACACTAGTTTTTGCTCATCAAAAGGATGTTTGAAGGATCAAACAAAAGTAATTGTCTATGGAATGATGTCGCAAGGCGGATACGATGATTAAACTACATTTGTTTGACTGGCAAAGTGTCTAATATTTAATTTTATTAGTCTAGTTATCTTATCGATTTGTTAAACCGTTGTGATAAATGGTCAAGGGCAAAAAGTTGGAAATAACCCATAGTTACTTCACTGATAAAATATTAGTTTATCGTCGTAAGGCATAAGAATTACCACACAAAATGTGAAATCCTGCATTTTTCTATCTTAGTATTAAATTAATTAGGTCCAAATAAAAGTTCATAACCTTACACATTTGAATAAAATGACTTTTTTTTTTAGTTGGTACATTATTTCAAATAAAATAACTTATGTTCCCCAACTTGAAAATAGAGTTTTGTATATGACTTAGGTACTTAGTGCTTAGGACAATGTGGCACTTTAGTAGTACCTATGTGAAAATAAAATAAATGTTTTAATTTGTACCTTTCATAACTGTGTTAAAGCGTGTGTCATTGTTCAAACACAGATTTAAACAGTTTAGGTCAGAATAAACACTGTGACACATTCCTTAATCGGGTAAGTACATTTAGCCAATGTTTTTAATATTGCGTCATCCGTATCAAGTTTTTGTCACAATATAGCTTGTAAAACAATATAGTGAAGTGGAGCATGTTTTAATAAACCCAGGACTCCGACAATCGCAAGGACGGGGCCGGAATGTTTTCAGTTGGTTTGACAATTCCTACATCGTGCCCTTGGTTGAAGTCATCAGATTCTAAAGAAAAAACAAATCGTGTGTCTACTGTATAGATTATTTTTTTTTTAACTCATACTCAAACGGAGAGTGAGGGTGTTGGGGTAAAGAGGTTGTTTTAGTAGAAAATTTTTAATATTATGAGAAAACGAATAGAGAGTTTAAACTTTCAGCGCATAGATGCTGCATCAAAATTTCCTTAGTAATGAGCTCCTTCTCTATATGGGAAGAGGCCTGTGCCCAGCAGTGGGACATTTATAGGATGGAATTATTATTTTTATTATTCTTTGAATCAACTTCGAATAAGTTCAATTTACTTGATTTTAAGTGCCTATAAAATAGATAGTTTGTCAAAAATGGAACAATATTATATACAGAAGTAATTTTATTTATGTTCTGCAGATAGGCGTAGATCCCTACAATACAATTTTAATCTACACCCGGAGTTGCCTGTCATATCTTTTGCGGAATCGTTGTCAACTGATAAATAATATGTTTGACCTTTTATTCTCAATTCTTAGAATTGTACAAATATTTTTTGTCATAATATGTTTACAAAAATAAAGATAATCTCAATGCAAAAAAGCTTAACCTATTTTTGTGTAGATTGTTTACGTATTAAATTATTAAAAAAGAATTAAATTCTTGTAAATGGTACTTAATGGTCTTTGACGTTGATCTATAACAAGTTTTTTTCCACACATAATTTGTCGATTTTGCGTCATCATATTATAATTAATCTAAAAAAAGCCCTCGAACTCATAAACATTATAATTAATTTGTATACTCTAAAATCTCCGAGACGTACAGGTATTTTTTACATTTTGAAACAATAAATTATTGTTAATGATTTTTGTGTACTGATTTAATAACTGTATCTATAAATAGCTTTTGTTTGTCAAATATTAACGTTTGCTGCTTCTGGACATCCAGTTAAACTGTTATATTAACTAGTAATTGTAAACACACAACAATGTTTACTTTATACGATTATTTTCAAGGCGTAATAACTGTAAATATCCCTTATCAATGAAGACAAGCAGCATATTTTTTTAAGAAGCAGTTTTATTCTTTATTCTGTTTCCATACAATAATGGTTTGAGGTTTTGAGTTTATATAGTTGACCAATAAAGCTACCACTTCATTTCAAGTACCTCAGATATCCATCTCAGTTGACACTTTTTATAAACATAGTATATGTATTGAATCCCACCAGTGTACTATTATTTAAACACTATCTGTACTTATTTATTTCCAACATTCCAAATTCGGAAATATATGACCCATAATTTCATTTAAATTCAAATTCTTTATTTTGCAAATAGGACTACATACATCACCTTCACACGTCTTTTTAATCTAGATGAGGTCATTATCAATATTAAGCAATTACCTACTTAAATCACTTAATTTATAACACCCTTACATACGAATAAGAGAACTATGTGTAGTTTAAAACGACACGTAAAGGTCACTTCTACAATTGGGGAAGGGTCAATGACCGATAGAGTACAATACTCAACCCTCTTAGTGACGTAATCTGACACCCTACAAGTTTGTATTTGACTATAAAATTAAATGATATCAACCTTTATGTACCTAAAACTTCTTGATTTGGCGTTTTCTTCTTTAACTTGCATATGAATTAAAAAAAAGGAGGTACAGTGTGAATCGGTAACTCTAAAATGACAGCACGTCGTAATAAGTGAAATTATATTTTCTATTTGTTTTTGATTTATTAAGTTACGTAGCAGGTGAATCAGTCCAAATGCCATCCTGGCACTTAATATCGATGAAAAGTGGCTCTCCACCACTGCGTTAAAATAAAGTTTGTAAGAGATACAATGGCTGAAAATTAACAGATACCATACTTTGATATTTATCGCTTAACTTTAAAAAAACACACTTGTAAAGGGTATTCCTCGTGCGATGCAGAAGCGCATGTTATCGTCACCGCAAAGATTACGCATAACCCAAAGTAATTACCGCACGGGCCATCTTTATTTTCACTAATTAGTGTTTTTAACGACATTTACGTAATATAACAACCATTACCGATGAACTGTTTAACCTTTTATCGTAATATTTTTGTCAATATATTGTAGCGCTACCCATTACAGCTACCTATTACCAGTTTTGTTTTACGTAAATCGTAAAAATGTAAGTCATCTTCCAAACTAAGTAAACAAAGTTTGTTAGTCACGTGAGAATCAAATATTTTGTGTTTCCAAATTAATATAAAAGAAAATAATAAACTTAAGTTTAGTGTTCAATCATAAATTAAATAATTTACCTTACTTAATAAATAAAAATAACATAAACATTTAAATTACAAAATGAAAAACCCAACGTTACAAGAATTGAACCGCGCTCGTTTTCATTCGTAAATACACCATTGACGTCTTCAAATAAAGGTTACGTCCACAATTACCTTGATCTTGATCGCGTAACTCGTTCGTAACATGAGTACCTACCTACCTACCTACCTACGTATGTCATTACCATACCGAGAACAGCTGACTCACTCGCTTCCTTCCTAGTAAGTGTTGCAAGTCGTTATCAATACGGTGAAATAATTTAGATCATAGTTATACGTCATCGAGCATTGTGAATCCGAAATCGTATGCAGGTTGACTTAGGTTGGTAGTTTGAACCCAGTTATAGATGACGCAATGATACTAATTTTAGGTAGTATGTAGTAAGTAGTAATTAACTTAGTTATTTTACAAGAGACGATACTCGATACTTAGGTTCGAAAGAGTATTTAGTTATCAAAGATTTTTTTTTTTCACAGAAACCCAAAATTGATCAGCTTCACTACTTACTTACTTTTTCATACTTTTTCTTATATATTTTTAGAAAAGAATTTGTGGAAAAAAACATTTAGTTTTCATTCATCGTAGTCAGTGGCAGATCGTATTGATATCCTTCAAAGTTGTGACAATATTAGTTTTCATATAGCAGGTGGGATCTTGCAGACTTCATCCGACACTCTAGGTACTATCAACACTACCTCAAAACATCGATACCTCAATTTACTTTGCAGGAAATTGATTCCTAGACGTTGTTTTCATTCGCTCGACAGCTTTTAGCCAAGTTTGTTATACGTTTATGTTTCGATCCAAAGGTAGCTTTTGTTACTAAGTTTATATCAAACTGCTAAGATCTATGAAAGTCTAGAACGCCTTAAGGGATTTCTTGGAAATGTATAACCTCAAAACTCGTAGTACATAGCATGCAATGTTTTATTCATTGAGTTTTGAATCAATAATGCGGTACTAGACTCAAGTCTATTCGTCTTCCGATCTCCTTATATTTTTGAACTGAATTTTGGTTAAACTCTGTGATGTAAATATTGTGTAACATCTAAATAACATCATTATATGCTTAAATTTTTAACTCAGATCGAACAAGGCATAGTAGATGCTTACATCAAAATCCATTCTGTTACTACAACGTGACTTCATAGTTGCAGAATATTGTGAAATTATAATTTTTAGAACATATTGTGATCATTCACGTTTTTTTCAGTTGGGTTAGTTTGCATTTGTTTTTTTTTTATTTAAATGGTAGTGATATTGCATAACATAACATTACATAAACAAACCATCACGCCTGTGTCCCCGAAGGCTTAGGTAGAGGTGTATCAATGTGCACCCACAGTTCACCGACATGTTTAGGTCCATGTAATAGGAGTCGAGCCTATTGCCACTAAACGGAAACAAAGCCAAACTCCAACCTACTACTGAGAATTTCATAGAAAAACCCAATAACACCTTGGTCGACTTGGGAATAGAACCTAAGGCCTCTAGCGTAGCAGTTCCGCTTACAACCACTAGGCCAACGAGGCAGTATGACTATGGATAGAGATACATCTAGCTAACAATGTAATAGTGCCAATTATTAAACCACGTTGTACGTTTAGTCAGTAATTCAGTATATACCGTTGGACATTGACTCGTCATTAAAATATGATAACAAGTGATATTGTTTATTGCTTCATATTATTTTGTAATTACGCCTTCCTGTCATAAACAGCTGTGCTGATATCAATCGTACATGTGTATTCTTATGTAATAAGAACGTTATGACACTTTTCATCGAATTTCATAACAATGTAGATAGCTCACATTTTTTATTATTATAAGTATTTTGGATAACCTATCCTTCTATGTTTACTATTCTACACCTATCATAATAACCTTCATTTTTATATTATATCTAGGTTTAACCGAAAACAGGCAAACATGTTAGAAAACTGAGTATATCTACCATAAAACAGATAAATAAATTTAAAAGATCATTGTACGAAAGTATAGGTAAAGCCTTATAACTAATTGCGTATTGTAATTAATTTAACTCAACGCACTTGAATACCTTTTAATATGACTTAAAAAGAAATTTCATTCTTGTAATCTTACATTTAAGGGCTGTGCACTTTTGTTTAATTATACATTTCGTACATCGAATGCGTATCTAGCTAGATACTTTTTTTTTTACCACAGATTCTGGATCAAGTGTTATGGAAAGACGTTTACCATAACTTCAGTGCAATTTATACCGTATGTCAGTATCAATAAAGTCCATATTCCCACGAGCCATTCACCACGTGGTTATTTTAATCACACACGAGGGCATCAACTGTCAATCACTACGAAAAAACCGGCTTCAACAAGTGGTACTTTGGGCACTCAAAATCCAGTTCACCAAATTACTTAAGACAACTTTTTTGTCTCTGACGTTGCTTAGCAACCAGTATTACGAGCAAATTACAAACACAAAAATAAAAAGTTAAAACAATTGGACGCAGGAAACTAAACGTCACAGCACAGCAAAATCGAAAATGACTGTGAAACATCGTCAAGTCGCTTTAAGAACTACGTTACTCAAAAGTAAAGTCTGATTGAAGGCTTAGCAACAGCCGCGATATATCGCTAAGGTAACATAAAGCATTATCGCGTTGACTTCATGATGTACGATGTCAATGCTCATTGATGTTTGTGAAGTCGGCGTGGTCGCACGGCCGCATGAAAAAAAACAGCTGATGAGTCAGTGACACTTGAACGAACGAGTGACTGGAACGGACCATTTTTATTCGTGATATTTAAACATAGAACCAGCTATCCGTTGGTAAGTTTTTATTAATCGCGCCTTTTTTTAATTAAGACTTAAATTATCGGCGAAAGTAGTATTTTATAAAACTTTTTTAATTGTTTATTTAGGTTATGATATTATATCAATGAAAAAATATTTGGTGGGTGTTTCGCGAAGTAGTAAACAAACATATTGACCTACTTGTGATAACAATATTTGCACTTTCATACGAACTTTAGCCGTTAATAAATCAGATGCTACCTGTAAAGTTTTACCGGATTAAAAATACAACTTCCTACTGAAAAATATTTTCGAGTCGCTAATAAAAAGTATTTGCGATACATCATAATAATTAAATTATTACAACTGTACAAACATTAATTAAGGCGCTGTGTATAGCCAGCATTGACGTTATTGAAGGGGTGAAGCGGGCAGGTGCGGGACGGAGTAGCCCCGACCCTGCTACTCGTTTTTTCCGAATTCGTCCGATGCGTAACGGTGTTATAATATTGAAGGTTTATTTCGCTAATTGTTTAGATGTAAGTTTAGCCCTGTTTGACTATGTTTACTTTTGAGCTGCGCTCTCGCGGCGAACAGTATGATCGAATCACGATAAAATCATAAATTTTTGGATTATAATTTTTAAAGTATTATGCACCTACTGCATATTATCGTGTTTTTACTTTTAAAAAAAGCATTTAATGTTGTTGATTCGTTTTTAGAATAATTTTTCAAATACCTATTCTGATTTTCTAAAATAAAAAATATAATACTTGAAAACCTGAACAATATGTTTTATGACAATCTATATTTTTCTTCAGTATCAAGAGAAAAATATTAAAAAAAACGTACACTACGCTTGATCGTTGAGTCTGGAGATACAGCGTGTTTCGAATAGTAATGAAAATTATTATTTTTTTGCGAATAACTTTTGTGGTATGAAGTCCTCACACTACAGATAGTCCATACACTCACCTGTAAAACTTGTATATTTATAGGTTTTTTTTTTGTGTACGAAAGGGTAAATTGATAAACCTCTTTTGTTTTTTTTTATTATTCACGTGAAACTCATTTATGAGCCAGCCTTACATGTCCAAGGGGGTTAGGATGCAAGAGTCCGAGAGAGAGCCCTGAAAAAGGCTCTGTCTAATCTGGCAAAATACCTGGTGCCATCATTTGCCTTAGTGCTGGATATGTAGGAGAGAGGACAACGGGGGCAGTACATGCCACTACACCACCCCCGCCCAAGGAGATACGTGCAATGAAGGCTGAGGGACCCCCGTCCCCGCCCTCTGCGTCCTCCCCAGGGCAGGTCTGGCTATAGAGATTCTCGTCCGCGCACTGCCCACCATCGGCCATCGGCGGAGCAATGGAACGAAAGGGTCAGCCTCCCTTTCGCGCTCCAAGGTCGACGAGCGAACGAGCTTGCAGAAATAAGACACTAAGACAGACGAGTCGTCTGCGAGCATGGCGTTGACCGCACCCACGAGCGAAAGGTCCGGGCCAAGAACTCCACGTAGGACACGGCGCTTAGCTTCAAAGGCAGTGCACACCGCGAATGTATGCTATGCCGTGTCTTCCATTTCGTAAAATTAGCCGTCCCAATGCGCCGTTGGGGCCTGTGCAGGAGAGACAAGTTTTCTCTCCTATAAAGAGAACCCTATATTGAGGCTCATTAGCTGCTTTTAGAAGGCGTGTGGCAAGCATTTGGGCGCCGTCCTCTTGCACTTAGACAGGACACCACGTCCCCAAAACTCTTCCGGGGACAGCAGGGAAATGTCCTCCGATGAGCTCATCCCGTAGGTTGAATTCAACCTGGGCAGGGTAACGTTGACGGCTCTCGGGAAAAACGCCTGAACCAATGAGATCAGTCTGAAGGGTCTCCGTCAGTGGAGGACTAATCAGGTGCAGATTGTTGCGCAACATTTTGTAAGGTCTGACCCAGGGATTAGCGTTGAGACCCTCCAACATCGCCTCCCTCTCCCTCTCAAATGGCGACTGTCAGCGGCTTCTTCGCCTCTTGCTATTGAAGGTGGAACCGGGTTGAACCCTAAAGATCCCGGTTCTGGCGACGTCGACGTAGCCACTCATATCTTATTCTAGCGGCCGAGCAGGCACGTCGTAGATCGGTCAGCTCTGCAGAAAAGCAGTGAACCGCCTTCCTAGCTGGAGGTCCAAGTAGGTAATGGACCACCTCGAGAACGGTGAGCACCCTTGCGTACCCTGTGCTAACTGAGAGGAGAACCCTATCCGTATGTATCGGTGATCGGATAGGTTCTCCACGAGCTCGACCTGCCTATACGCAACGGTGGCGGCAAGTGCTGGGGTGGTGAAGGTTAAATCAACCACGGACCCTCCGTGCACATATGCGTCGTCCCTCTATTAAGGAGGGAGAGGTAGGTGAAACCACCCACGCCTCCAAAGCATGGCCTTGTGCTTCGTTCGATGGATTACAACACGCCAGTGACTTTGCATTAAAATTACCGAGGACGACCACATGCTTCTGCGCTAAATGCAACAAGACCCCCGAGAGGACAGCCAGAAATCGCTCGAATTCCAACGATGTGCGATTAGAAGAGAAGTACACTCCTAACAGGGCATTATCCCCCTAAGCGGCAGGAACAAAGCCGAGCCGCTTTCCAAAGATGTCAGGAGAAGGGAGTCTGGAGAGGGTCGTGGGAGAGGGTCCTGCCATAGTGTCAACAGTCGGTCGGGTCGGAATTGACTCGTTCTAGCATGTCCTCAGCGACTCTCATGCGATTGAGTTGTTGGAGTAAATTCAGGTCTTTTGGGACTAGCCGACCGGTAACATGTGGCGTCCCCAAATGATTAGTTAAAATGGTACTGATAGACTCGTGAGATACAGAAAGTTCGGCAGCTATCTCTCTCATACTTGAATGAGGATTTCGACAGTTCTTAGAATTTGAAATTGTAAATGACATTTCAAATAAAAAAGTGACGAGCTTTCACGCCGAGAGCCTACGTTGTACTCCTCATGAAAAACAATCTCTTCCCACAGATGTGCAAAGAGGCGATAGTCATCTTCATCCACAAACCCGGTAAACCGAAGTCTGAGCCCACTAGTCATCGCCCCATTAGCTTACTCAAGGTTTTTAGGAAGCTATACGAGCGAATAATTTATTCCCATCTTATGGATTTTGCCGAGTCCAGGAGTCTCATACCAGACGTGCAGTTCGGTTTTAAAACCCAACACTCATGCGTCCAACAAGTCCACCGCATAGTCGAGCATATAAGCGCTATTTTTCAGCGTGGAAGGCTCACTGGCGTGCTCTTCTTCGATATAGCAAAGGCTTTCGACAAGGTCTGGCATAATGGCTTGATCTTCAAGCTTTACCAACTCGAGGTGCCAGATCGTCTCGTGCTCATCTTCCCAAACTTTTTGTTGAATCGGTCCTTTCCCTATCGCGTTGACCCTCACCCGATCCGCGCCGCAGTCCCTCAGGGCTCCGAACTCTTTCCACTCCTCTTCACACTAACGTTAGCGACATTCCTCGCGGTGGCAAACCCCAAATGTACGCTGATGATACGGCCATCTATTATTCAGGCACCAGCCCCTTAACTATAGGTCGAACTCCCTAGACCGCGGTCACGAACCTCGGGAAGTGGTTCACGTAATGGAGAATCGAAGTCACCCCTACCAAGAGCGCAGCCGTGGTCTTCTTCAGCAAGGAACGGCAGCCTCCCGCTACCCCTCCACCTATTCTTTCCAGCCAGCCTATTCCTTGGGAGCAGCAAGCCAAATACCTGGGTGTAATCCTTGATCGGAAGCTTACCTTCATAGCTCATATTAAAGAGGCACGCGCGCGAGCCGCCTTCGCTCTCGGCCGACTTAATTGAATGTTGAGCAAGCGCAGTAAACTCTCTTACTTTACTTCTTCTTCTTTTTCGGTTCGCTCTTGACAGAGCGGTCGTGGTCATCAAGTAGTCTGGTTGCGGGCAGCCGTAATCCGCTTCACGATGCGACGACATCCTTTCCTGTCGGTCGTGATACGGGTGCACTCGTGTACGGGGCCGCCTATTGCAGATTTACTTTACTTATAAGAAGAGAATCTACACTGCGTGCGTGACACCTATCATGACTTACGGCAGCGTCGTATTCTCTCACGTACCCGATTATCGACTCAAACGAATGCAAACTCTCCAAAACCGTTTCATGCGTAGAGCCACAGGCGCTCCAGGTTACGTCCGTAACTTGCAGTTGCACTGTGACTTAAAGCTGCCAACAATCAAGCAGTTCATAAAAGTCGCCGCGATTAGATTTTTCGACTCCTCCGAAACTCACCGTAACCCGCTAATCGTAGCGGCCGCGCGAAACGTACCTTCCGTTATAACTAAGACTAAACGCCTCAGACTTACTCTCTCCTACCTCGACGATAAAATAACTCTTCTCCAAGAAGCATTCGATTTAGCTAGGAGCAGCATTACAAAACACAACCGCCGTATATTACGTCCTCGCCGGCGAGGCCCATCGCGTATTATTAATATTAGTAACGTAAATGTTATCCTCCTGTCCCTAGACCAAACTGGCCCGAGCCTTCCAAACTAGCAATAAAAATATGTCCCGAAATAATAAAAACTTAGATCCAGCCATCCCTTGTTTTTATTAAGATTGTTAGCAACGCACTAAGTCGAGGCCCGAACCCCGCAGGGGGTGCCCTTAGTAGACGTTGCTGACGTAATTCGTTTTTTCCTATTGCTCTGGCTGGAGGCCTTAAGGTCCTCGCCAAAAGTCCGGTGAAGCAGTCAAAGTTTGCGCTCAGGCTAACGATAAGGATCTCTACCAAAAAAAAAAAATACTTTGCTCTGTCTGCGCGCACACTTTTCGTCGTCTTTTCGTCGTCCACAAGACGCCATACATATACTGAATTTGTCAGATCCGAAATATTTTTCATTAAATAAATGACTCCTCACAAATATATATTTTTTTTCATTGATGAAAAACAGCAGTTTACTTCATTATTGTAATGATTACAAACGTTATTGCGTTCAATTACATCTTTTGGTATCACTAGTTACTTCAATATTGTACACCATGTATAATATTAGTCATGAAAAAGTTGTCATGAATGAAAATGAAAAAAATATGCTTGTTATTAGAAATCAATAATTACTAATTATTTTTTTTTGTTATTAAAATTGAACAATTTATTAAAAATTACACAAAAAGTAAAAAAAACACATCATTTAAAAAAAAAAGAAAGCAAAATAATAAATTTCTATTGCTAGGTTCGAACTGTGGTCAGCATCGCAAATTTTATAAGCACGCGACCGCTAGACCAACGTAGCTACATAATAAATTTTCAAATTACGCTTCTATAGAGGATCAATAGAAAAGAGATTAGATGTGCAAAAACCAGGAAGTAATTACTTTACAAATTCTATTATATGTAATTGTTTGACAGATTTCATTAAATTATTTTCGATTTGTCATGTATTTTAGATCTGTCAATCAGAAAAAAAGTGACACAGGTCCGTCTAGCACCGCGCCTCAGCGCACACTGTCTGTCCGCGTAGGAATGAAAGAGAAGCGAACAAAACGCCATATTTAGTTTGTCAGGAATGTGGTATTTTTCATTAAATATCTGAATATTTGGAAAAGTACTACCTTAATTGAAAAACTAAAATAAAGGTTATCTTCATTATTAGTTATTACGTTTCTGTTGAAAAATTTATCAACATTGGTTCATTAGTAATACCGGAAAACTTTTTTGAAAATCCATTTTAGAGGTATGTTTACGAATTTTTTTTATCGAGAAAAATTAATGAAATCGTGTTTTGGAAATAAAGGTTATCTAACAAAAATGATGAAGATTAACATATATTTTTTTAGCTGCTCTGACATTTATACAGTTTGCTAAAAAACTGTTTGAAAAAGCCCATTTTTACTATACACAGCGCCTTAATAATATATTCCGTATCATAAGAAAATCAGAATAATTGTTAATGTTTTATTAAATACTATTTGATCGGTATTAAATTAAAATCTATACAATTTATCAAATTTGTTTTTTTTTTCGGGTTTTTCATTAATGAATTTAGTGGAGACAATTAGAATGACATATACTTTTAAATATAAAATATCCTTTTAAACCAAAAGATAATTGAATCAAAGTTTAATCTCGTCTTTTTTAAACGGTTTTGGGATTAGGATTCAAACTTATTAACCTCTTTTATGGGGAAAGTACGCATGTTTTTGACAATGCAATGACGTCACTGTCTATTTGAGTTTCCCATTTCGATAAAGTCTAAGATAAACAATGATAGTATATTTTCAACGGGATAACTCTGTACTAAAAGATTATAAATATATAAAATGGATACGAAATAAAAATGTATATAATAAATTATTTTTAAATCTCATCTATTTAACATTTTAATATTATCAGTTACTATCTTCAGGTGACGCAAAGAATTATCTACTTAAGCTTAGCTGTAATAAATACAATGATATGGTATAGAACTACTGATCCGAGTCAATCCAATTTGTTTCAAATATAAACAATGAAGTGACGTATTTAAAAATTAAATGTCAGTAAAATATATGTAGATTTAATTTTAATACTATTATAAAATTACAAACGGTTTTAATAAGTATTTTTGGATATGTTGACCGTTACTGTGAAGCCATTTTTAGTTCTTAATTTCAATATCATGATTCGATGGTTTTTTGTAATACACAGAAGAAATAAAAAGATATAATTAAAAAAGATACATTTTACTGAAACAACTATATAAAATAAGTTTCCTTCACTTATTTTATTTTAAATTAGTTTAATTATATCGGTCATTCACATTTAACGTTCCTGAAAAAGTTTGAGCTTTTCAGATATCTTGAAGACTTGTTTTTATTTGATAAAATTAATGTCAGGTTCTTAAATTTATTTGCAGGTTCTTTAAGTGTTCCTACATTTACCCAAGACACGTTATGAAGATAGACTGTAAATTTTTATATTTTAGGTATAGGTATAAACTATTTTTTTTTTGACACAGATTAGAAGAAAATTAAATAGTTTCTATTGGTATTTACCTAATTATTTCTTGGTTAATGATTCAGTGGTAAATTATCTTTACTTTTCATACGTTTAATGACATATTGTAACATGACCAAGTATTTTTATCTTCACAAAATTGTTTGTTATGACAAATATTATCGAACTGATACATTATTCCACAAAAAACGCGATACAAATAGGTATGTCTTAGATAATAATCAGTATCTACGCTATTAGCTATCCGGAACTGAACCGATGATATCACAAGATAAGTTCATGAATCCATATCATACAAAATTTTCCTCTCATTAAATAATAACTATAGAATACTATTTTTTATTAATGTATGCTAGTCATTCACATATGCGCGAATCGCATTACGAGAAGTTTTTGCGGCAATCCTGCTTTCCAAGAAGTACAAATGATTGTTACGTACTATTTTTTGTGACGAGGTGCAAATCTAATGATCTCAATCCACACCAAGGGCACAACGTGGTGTTATGTCGGACTTGCACCGAATAAAAAAGCCCCGGTCCCGCCCATGCCTTTGCTGGAGCCGCGGGATCGCACACGCATACATTGGGCGACTGACATTGACGTGAAATTTTTTGTTTTTTTTTTTTGCCAATGTTTACGCGCATTTGTGACTATGCACAGTGATGTAGATAGATATTAGATAAATATGCTATGTACAACGCCGGATGTCATTTAGAAATGACAATAGTTTTAAGGTTAGCGACAGGAATCATGGTCTGCTTACCTCAATAGTTTTAGTGATAATCTGAGATATTTGTTCTAAAAATAATGTCAGGTGACAATTTCAATAGATTGATGTTATGTCTAAAAAACGAGGACGTGATTAAATCACGGCAAATTGACTTAGGTAAAATAGGCAAATTATACAGTAGTGTAAAGTGTACGTATTTCTTACTACCTGCAGCTGTAGAATTTGATATACTTCTATAACTTTAGATAATAACAAAGACACTTATAATTTTGTAGACATAACAACTTCCTTTCCGTTCTACGTTTCCTATAATTCACAGTTTACGCAAAAGTGAGGTATTCATCAATGAATCTATACTGTGGACGGAAAGAAGTTTGTTTTAAAGTCATTGTGTAAGCTACTTTGCATTGTTACAGCCCTTTAAGGGATTGGAACTTTGCAGTTTACATTGACTGGTTATTCTGCATTGTTCATTTGTTTGAAATATTTAGTTTGAAAACGGTACTACGGTTTAATAGTATGAAAACGGTATTGCGATTTGCTTTCGTATGTTAACAATTAGGAAGCAAGTTACTTTTAAAAGTAGCATGATGAGTTGTTTGGCATTCAGGTGTATTTTACGTGCACTCTCTGAACACAAGGAGGAAGAACTTGTGTAACTTTTATGAGATACTTGTAGCTCATGTTATTTGAAGCGTATTTTGCGTAGGCTAGTCCTTCGCAAAGGGGGTTTTCAGTCAGGACTTTTTCATTATCAGTCATCGGTGTAGGTAAAACAGATATGATTGGGCTTGCTCCGTCTCTAACTGAGATGACAAAGTATGGGCATGACAATACCTAAGTCTACATATTGAACTCATAGAAAAATATTTTCACTTGAAGTAACAAAAATAATAATTAAACAAAGTTATAATTGAGAAATAATACTGGCTTGAAACTGCCTTAAAAATTGGTGTAAAATTGGACAGTAAAATCACAGGCACCATAGATGTCATGCTATATCTAGTTACATCTATCGTACTGACATAGAAGAGATGACTTGACGAGGCATTCCCTCCTCGAATGCAGAGAACACTGATTCACTTAAGCCGTTAAGGAATCTGCGAGACAGTGATCTCCTTAACAAGCCTTCAGACCGGTTCAGTGTTCAGACATATGATGGCTGTGAAGATAAAGTTAATAAAGAATGTGTTCTTCAAAGGTGTATCAAAATAAATAAGAATAACTAAGTTTCGCGAATATAATTTATGAAAAATAATGTGGATATACCTAAAAAAAATTATGCTTGAATTATAACGATAATTATTTATTGTATACTAGTTGTGCCCCGCAGTTTCACCCGCGTTATTACCTATATCTTATAGATCCCTAACTTTTTTGAAAATGTAATATAGAATATGTTAACCGCAGATAGTGTAGCTTTCCAACAGTGAAAGAATTTTTCAAATCGGGCAAGTAGTTTCGAAGCCTAATCAATTCAAACAAACAATCAAATCTTTCCTCTTTATAATATTAGTACCTATAGATTTTACTTAGTTAAATAAACGAAAAGCAAATTACACAAAGACTTTATCATCATAAACGTGTGTTATTTATTACAGGTTATTAAGATGATTCATTCATATAACTGTTATTACATTATTTACAAGAAATTGCATTACTAATCTGAAAGACGCGTGTGCGCAAACATTGACATTCTTATCAAAATAAACACAAAACAATGATATAACTAACAAACGTTGCGAATATTATTATATCTAATAATTGCATTATGATAGAGAAGTAATAATGTAGGTAATAAATAGATCAATTGTCTTTGAACTCTATCTTTTTCTTCTTCAGCCTGTAGTCACCCATAGTCGGGTATAGGCCTCTTCATGAGCACGCCAAGTATTGAGGTTCCGTGCCAATCGCATTCAGCCCTTTCCTGCCACTTTGGCGATGTCATCGAACTCTATCTAAAAGGTTCCTATTGGACAAGACACATAGGATTAACGCTGCTTATTTATTAAGTCTTATAATTTTGCATTTGATACGTATGTAATTTTTTAGTACACAAAGGAAAAAATCGGACGGATGACTGAATATC
Organism: Autographa gamma; assembly: GCA_905146925.1. Classification (NCBI taxonomy): domain Eukaryota; kingdom Metazoa; phylum Arthropoda; class Insecta; order Lepidoptera; family Noctuidae; genus Autographa; species Autographa gamma. The sequence continues at coordinate 6,236,127 of LR989850.1, forward strand.
ATTTAAATGTTTGTAAATATTTTTTTTTTAACTTTTAATAATCATAGCGATTATAAATATAAATTAAAGAGGCTAAGCATGTACAAAGTAAATAAAAAAAACTGAATGCAAGGGAAAGGTTCTAAAATGCGTAAAATTCCGGTACAGTGTATAACTGTAACATCGATAAAACGCTTCTTACGTAGCATCAAACTCAATTTATATGTAATACAACAAAAAATGGACGTGTAAAGAGTATAAATTCGAATGTGATTACTATGACCTTGAAATAATTCAAACAGTAGCGGTACATTTACAGTTAGATTTCGCGAAAACAATCCTTTTGTGTGCTCATTCGAAATTTTTAATAGTACGTAAAAAAGTTTTGTTTGACTCTAAAAATATATTTATAAACAAAAGGCTAAAAATAAATTACACAGAATTATTTAGACAAAAATAATATTAATTTACATTTTAATGATAACAGTTAATTTTAGATGCGACGTAAATCATACACTACATTCTCAGACAGGAAAAAATTCAAGATGGTGCCTCTGTACCACAAAATTTTCGTCAAAATTTAACTGCTCTGCCACCGGTATTTTCCCATGACGGCCGCAGGCGCGGACGCTAAAAAAACTTCATCATTACTTTGCAACAACGCAATTAGAGTTCTTATTATACGTTAAATTATGTTTTTAGCACGATTTAAGTTATGTGTATAACGAGGTTCGAAAAAAAGAGATTTTGTTTTGTGGATGCACTTTACCAAGTTCTATAACTTTATACCTGCTATAGTAATTATGGCTTTGTTTTCGTTTGATGTTCAAAACTAACACTTTCGACTGCAAGAATACGAATTGCCAACACGCTTAGCATTGAAATATTTATTTTAATGTTGAATAAATATTGGATTGCAAATCAAGACTAGCAAAATAATAAGGAACTAAAAAAAAACATAAGAACACATTACATATTATGTACAGTTAGTCCTATAGTTTTGTTAGAAGATGTTAGTTTTTTTTTTATGTTTTAACTAGCTGACACTTCAGACGTTGTCCTGACTTAACTCTGAATTATGTTTCTATCTGAATTTAATCAATTCTATGCCAAGCGTCATAAGGTGACTCTATTACTGGTCATCTTAGCATTCACTCCTTACTTTCGCGCATCATCAAACTACAAGTAAAAAATAATTTTTTTCTCTAATAAAAAGCTAGTATCTCTTACTAGATAACAGTGACGTATGTCCACGCGTATTTAGTGGCCATGACCGTGATCATCAATCAATAAATAGCGTTTGTACATCTGTATGCAAATATTTCTATCGACTTATTTATACATTTATCGTTATGTCATACATTCGTTCTTGTAATCTGGAATCGATAATACGCTTTTTATCGATACGCATATTGCACTTTTACATTACAAATGTTATATGGCTGTGATATTAACAAGTGATTGTTTAGTTTTACCTAACTATTGCGTAACTGAATAATAACAGATTCGTAAACGACAGTTTTTTTACCTGCAGCTGTATTGTATAGATGATATATAATAATATCCTGGGACAACTCACACACGGTCATCTGATCCCAAACTAAGCAGAGCTTGTATCTTGGTAACCAGACAACTGATATACATACTTATATATTTCTAAAGACATACATATTATAGATAAATTACACCCAGACACCGAACAAATGATCGTGCTCATCACACAAGCATTTGTCCTGGGTGGGAATCGAACCCACGACCTCCGGTATAGCAGTCAGGGTCTCTAACCACTAGACCAACAGGCCCGTCAGTCATATATCTCGCTCACAGTTTTTATTTTGCGCACTAAATGTACTAATAACTTTTAAACTATCGCGCTACATGTTCATAGTAATATTATAGTCTTGTAGAACTGGGATTAGCTCGTCTATGCTTAAATACCTTTAGGGCTTGACGTTTCGACCTGGGGCCCAAGTCTGCTATTTACACTCGGTTCAATGTCTTCATAGTGTCATGCCAGCAGATCCCTTTTAGGAAAATTGGTATTCTACTAAATGTCAAAACGTCAAAATTGGCCATTGGGACGATTTGGTTCAATGTTCAAAGACCATGACCAATCGTCCCAATGGCCAATTTTGACGTTTTGACATTTAGTAGAATACCAATTTTCCTAAAATGGATCTCGCTGGCATGACACTATGAAGACATTGAACCGAGTGTAAATAGCAGACTTGGGCCCCGGGTGCTCTGTCGAGTTCTGCTTGCGACGACCGCGACGGCTATTTACGTTATTTAATATTACTATGTTCTAATATTATAAATGCAAAGTACCTCTATCTCTTCGATTTGCTTTTACTTTTAAACGGATTAATCGATTTTGACTAAACTAGGTATGGATTGCGTTTGAAGCAGTGACTTCTTTTTGCGACAATATCCGATATACACATGGCCGGAACGCAGCCTAAAGTTACTTATAAATAAAAAATACTCATTAGCTCTATGCTTAGCAAAAAAATAAAGATATCATGATAATTAATAGCAAAAAAAATAATAATAATCATTTCCAATCATTGAAACTCAAACAGATTCAGATAAAGTCTATCTAAATACCTAACTATAATTTTCTTTATCATGTTTCTAATGAAATAATCCTCTTATTACCTAGTACAGAGTTTCTTTGTTATTCAATCACATACTGACAGAGTGACGGATGACGGAGTCACTCACATAGATTTACCGAAGAAACGAACATATGAAAATCTTTTCCTGTTAGATACGAAATTACCTTGACAACGTAAGAATTAAATGATCTTCAGAAACAAAAAGGCCAAAATTGGTACCAGTAGTAAATGGATTACGGAAAACAATGTGAATATTGGAAATAAAGTATAATGACAAGACGAACGCCATCTCAGTCTGCCCGTGACCATGATACCTGCAAGGGTGTCGAAACGTCGGGACCTAAAATCTAAATATAAACCGCGAAAAATCCGTAAAAAGTAGTTTTATTTCAAAGTATATTGAGTTAAATAAATAATTTAACGCATACTACAATATTACTCTCAGTAAGTGCAATGATTGATATACCAAGCAATACCTTTTGATATCATTGCAGACAGCATAATTGTGTGCAAAACTCTCTTTAGGTATAAACTTATCTATTAGTCTGCTGGGATGACAACGAAAGCTAAACCAGGCTATCTAATAGGTATCGCGGCAGTATTGCTAAATGCGTTCCCGCCTGGTCCCCGGCAATAGGGAACGGAGAAGCACTCCGGTGGTTTTAGCCGGTAGGACTCCGGCACACCCCTCTGCTTCCCCAAGGCGGAGGTAGTCCATAAAGGATTTTCAAGGGGTCAAAAAAAAGGTTATCTTATAGGTAACCTTCAAATTTGATACAGTTGCCTAACAAAACTTTTTGAACGACTGAGAGATTCTCCCCCACGAAGAAACACGCAAACAAACGCACAATCTCTGTACAGTACAGTAACCTCGATATGTTTATTGTTTCGCATCCATTTATCTTGGGAACTTTTACAATGTTGCTGTAAATAAGCTGATTAAAATTGCGGCTATGCACACAGTGCCGGTCAAATAGGGATGATGACAATTTTTTATTTTTATGTCTATCTTTTAGATGTAAAAAAAATATTAGACACGATTTTTTTCTTTTATAAGTCCCGTAAACAGAAAAATAACAAGATACAGCTAGTACAATTCTTCCGTGACATTACCAGGAATTTAAAGTGGTTTACCTTCTTACTTTTTTATTGATTTTTTTCATATCTATTTTTTTTTATACCTAGTCTTCAACCCTATTCCTTTAGGTGAGGAAGGAATAGTGTTTTTTTATAATTAGAACCATGAAAGTAGTATCCAATCTTATCTAAGGATAACCATGAGTGGTTTTCAGTACTGCCTGTAGATTAAATCAGTCGATGCCACATGTTTTGGTAAATAGCTAGACAGGTACTATTCGCGATATAAGTAGTTAATAGATATGTTGGAGTCAAACTAGCCTTTCACAAGAACGTGTACAAAAAAGTGCGCCCAATTAATGCAGGTTCACTTTCTATTCCCACAGCCCATTCGCAACCGTCTATACTATTAGTCATCTTGTAGAAAAAATAACTATATTGTTCACAAAAAATGTAAATGAACATGGAATAGTGTCAAACCCAAATAACATCGTAAAGTTCACAGTTCAAAGCTCCATTCAGTACGTCCGAATAGTAGAAGTTACACCCCGACACAAAACAAAACCTTCGGAAATGCGTCACATGCGTAACCACAAAATATGTTGATACCGTTATCAATGTAGGACTGTGCTCACGGAAAAACACAAAAATCTTCAGATAACTTTATCCCTGACGGATATTTTACATTTTAGGGGTCATGAGCGGAATAACATTTTCATATTTTCCCCCTTTCTTTTTGTTCGATGATATCTGATTTTGGGAATTTGAACCTTCAGAATTTGTAATACGATCTATAATACATGTCAACAAATGAATGAAATACTTAGAACTATGATTTATAATTCAAAAATACTATAGATACCTAATTTGTTGTAAGTCACAACGTACATCAGCGGACACGCTTACGCCATTCAGGTTTTAACCTGAATTTTAAATATAATACTGAATGTCTATTAAACATTAAACAACGGTTTATTACAACTAAAATATTATGTCTATCAAATAAAATTATCATTTTTAAAGTATTAAAAAGGTCATAATCATAACATAACCAAACTTAAACAACGGTTCTTTGCAACACGTGTTTGTTATAACATCATACTGTTGAACTTCAATATCAGTTACTGATAAAATGACTAGTAACACTTACGTTTTCTATTATTTAAATTGTTACGTAAAATACTTCAGAACGTGCCTAAGGTGTTTGACCCTCGAGTACAAACAAACACAGATAGCGTAAATGATAGGACTTAATCGATAACTAATCAATCTCTATAACAACAGCTTTAAAACTGTTTCAGAGAAAATTGTCTTTTATTTATAGATTTCAAAGAAATGTCGAGGTACGCTGTACGTTAACTTAAAACAGTCTGTCAAACAATTTTAATCAAAAATTCTAATCAAACACGAGTGGTTGACGTTTTCAAAACCAAGGTTGGTAGATTAAGGCGCTGTGTATAGTAAAAATGGGCTTTTTCAAACAGTTTTTTAGCAAACTGTATAAATGTCAGAGCAGCCAAAAAAATATATGTTAATCTTCATCATTTTTGTGAGATAACCTTTATTTCCAAAACACGATTTCATTAATTTTTCTCGATAAAAAAAATTCGTAAACATACCTCTAAAATGGATTTTCAAAAAAGTTTTCCGGTATTACTGATGAACCAATCTTGATAAATTTTTCAACAGAAACGTAATAACCAATAATGAAGATAACCTTTATTTTAGTTTTTCAATTAAGGTAGTATTTTTCCAAATATTCAGATATTTAATGAAAAATAACACATTCCTGACAAACTAAATATGGCGTTTTGTTCGCTTCTCTTTCATTCCTACGCGGACAGACAGTGTGCGCTGAGGCGCGGTGCTAGACGGACCTGTGTCACTTTTTTTCCGATTGACAGATCTAAAATACATGACAAATCGAAAATAATTTCATGAAATCTGTCAAACAATGACATATAATGGAATTTGTAAAGTAATTACTTACTGTTTTTTGCACATCTAATCTCTTTTCATAGAAGCGTAATTTGAAAATCTTCGATGAAGCTACATTGGTATAGCGGTCGCGTGCTTATATTATATAAATATGCGATGCGATAGCTGACCGCAGGTTCGAACCTAGCATTAGACAATTAATATTTTGCTTTCATGTTTTTTCAATGATGTATTTTTTATCTTTTTGTGTAATTTTTAATAAATTGTTCAATTTTAATAATAAAATAATAAAAAAAAACAATTAGTAATTATTGATTTCTAATAAGATGCATATTTTTTTCATTTTCATTTATGACAACTTTTTCATGACTAAGCTTATACATGGTGTACAATATTGAAGTAACTAGTAATAGCAAAAGATGTAATTGAACGCAATAACATTTGTAATAATTACAATAATGAAGTAAACTGCTGTTTTTTAATTGATGTGAGATATTTGTGAGGAGTTATCTATTTAATAAAAAATATTTCGGATCTGACAAATTCAGTATATGTATGGCGTCTTATTTTGTATAGTGTAGTATAGTTGAAAGACGACGAAAAGTGTGCGCTCAGACAGAGCAAAGTATTATTTTTTTTTGGTAGTGATATTTACCGTTAGCCTGAGCGTAAACTTTGACTGCTTCACCGGACTTTAGGCGAGGACCTTATGGCCTCCAGCCAGAGCAATAGGAAAAAACTAATTACGTCAGCAACGTCCACTAAGGGCACCCCCTGCGGGGTTCGGGCCTCGACTTAGTGCGTAGCTAACAATCTTAATAAAGCAAAACAACAAGGTATGGCTGGATCTAAGTTTTTATTATTTAGGGACATATTTTTATTGCTAGTTTGGAAGGCTCGGGCCAGCTTGGTCTAGGGACAGGAGGATAACATTTACGTTACTATTATTAATAATACGCGACGGGCCTCGCCGGCGAGGACGTAATATATGGCGGTTGTGTTTTGTAATGCTGCTGCTAGCTAAATCGAATGCTTCTTGGAGAAGCGTTCTTTTATCGTCGAGGTAGGAGAGAATAAGTCTGGGGTGTTTAGTCTTAGATATTACGGCAGGTACGTATTGCGCGGCCGCTACGATTAGCAGGTTACGGTGGGTTTCGGAGGAGTCGAAAAATCGAATCGCGGCGACTTTTATGAACTGCTTGATTGTCGGCAGCATTAAGTCACAGTGCAACTGTAAGTTACGGACGTAACCTGGAGCACCTGTGGCTCTACGCATGAAACGGTTTTGGAGAGTTTGCATTCGTTTGAGTCGATAATCGGGTACGTGAGAGAATACGACGCTGCCGTAAGTCATGATAGGTGTCACGCACGCAGTGTAGATACTCTTCTTATAAGTATAGTAAGAGTAAGAGTTTACTGTGCTTGCTAAACATATAATTAAGTCGGCCGAGAGCGAAGGCGGCTCGCGTGCGTGCAGCTTTAATATGAGCTTTCATAGCTCAGTAAGCTTCCGATTAAGGATTACACCCAGGTTTTTGGCTAGCTGCTCCTAATGAATAGGCTTGCTGAAGACCACGGCTGCGCTCTTGGTAGGGTTGACTTCGATTCTCCATTACGTGAACCACTTCCCGAGGTTCGTGACCGCGGTCTGGAGAGTTCGACCGCTATATTATATAGAGTTCTATCGCTAAGGGGCTGGTGCCTGAATAATAGATGGCCGTATCGTCGGCGTACATTTGGGGTTTGCCACCGCGAGGAATGTCGCTAACGTTAGTGTGAAGAGAAGTGGTGAGAGTACGGAGCCCTGAGGGACAGCGGCGCGGATCGGGTGAGGGTCAACGCGATAGCGAAAGGACTGATTCAACAAAAAGTTTCGGAAGATGAGCACAAGACGATCTGGCACCTCGAGTTGGTAAAGCTTGAAGATCAAGCCATTGTGCCAGACCTTGTCGAAAGCCTTTGCTATATCGAAGAAGAGCACGCCAGTGAGCTTCCACGCTGAAAACCAGCGCTTACATGCTCGACTATGCAGTGGACTTGTTGGACGCATGAGTGTTGGGTTCCAAAACCGAACTGCTCGTCTGGTATGAGACTCCTGGACTCGGCACAATCCATAAGACGGGAATTAATTATTCGCTCGCATAGCTTCCCAAGAACCTTGAGTTAGCTAATGGGGCGATAACTAGTGGGCTCAGACTTCGGTTTACCGGGTTTGTGGATGAAGATGACTATCGCCTCTTTGCACATCCGTGGGAAGAGATTGTTGTTCAAGAGGAGTACGCTGTAGGCTCTCGGCGTGAAAGCACGTCACTTTTTTGTTTGAAATGTCACTGGCGTGTTGTAATCCATCGAACGAAGCACAAGGCCATGCTTTGGAGGCGTGGGTGGTTTCACCTACCTCTCCCTCCTTTATAGAGGGACGACGCATATGTGCGGGTGGCTGCACGGAGGGTCCGTGGTTGATTTCACCACCCCAGCACGTAACGCCACCGTTGCGTATAGGCAGGTCGAGCTCGTGGAGAACCTATCCGATCACCGATACATACGGATAGGGTTCTCCTCTCAGTCAGCAAAGGGTACGCAAGGGTGCTCACCGTTCTCGAGGTGGTCCATTACCTACTTGGACCTCCAGCTAGGAAGGCGGTTCACTGCTTTTCTGCAGAGCTGACCGATCTACGACGTGCCTGCTCGGCCGCTAAATAAGCTATGAGTGGCTTCGTCGACGTCGCCAGAACCGGGATCTTTAGGGTTCAATCCGGTTCCACCTGCAATAGCAAGAGGCGAAGAAGCCGCTGACAGTCGCCATTTGAGAGGGAGAGGGAGGCGATGTTGGAGGGTCTCAACGCCAATCCCTGGGTCAGACCTTACAAAATGTTGCGCAACAATCTGCACCTCATTAGTCCTCCACTGACGGAGACCCTTCAGACTGATCTCATTGGTTCAGGCGTTTTTCCCGAGAGCCGTCGACGTTACCCTGCCCAGGTTGAATTCAACCTACGAGAGGCCCATCGGAGGACATTTCCCTGCTGTCCCCGGAAGAGTTTGGGGACGCGGTGTCCTGTCTAAGTGCAAGAGAACGGCCCCCAAATGCTTGCCACACGCCTTCTAAAAGCAGCTAATGAGCCCCAATATAGGGCTCTCTTTATAGGAGAGTAAACTTGTCTCTCCTGCCCAGGCCCCAAGGGCGCATTGGGAAGGATAATTTTATGAAAGGGAAGACACGGCCCGGACCTAGCCCGGACATGGCCCGGACCTTTCGCTCGTGGGTGTGGTCAACGCCATGCTCGCAGACAATCGTCTGCCTTAGTGTCTTATTTCTGCAAGCTTGTTATTTCTCAGAAAGAGACCTTGGACCGCGAGCGGGAGGCTGACCCTTTCGTTCCATTGCTCCGCCGATGGCCGATGGTGGGCAGAGCGTTGACGAGAATCTCTGTAGCCGGACCTGCCCTGGGGAGGACGCAGAGGGCGGGGACGGGGGTCCCTCAGCCTTCATTGCACGTATCTACTTGGGCGAGCGTAGTGGCATGCACTGCCCCCGTTGTCCTCTCCCTTACATATCCAGTTCTAAGGCATATGATGGCACCAGGTGTTTTGCCAGATTAGACAGAGCCTTTTTCAGGTCTCTATCTCTGACTCTCGCATGACCCTTGGACATGCAAAGCTGGCTCATAAATGAATTTCACGTGAATAATAAAAAAAAAACAAAAGAGGTTGATAAATTTACCCTTTCGTACACAAAAAAAAAACCTATAAATATACAAGTTTTACAGGTGAGTGTTTGGACTATCTGCAGTGTGAGGACTTCATACCACAAAAGTTATTCACAAAAAAATAATAAGTTTCGTTACTATTCGAAACACGCTGTATCTACAGACTGAACCATCAAGCGTAGTGTACGTTTTTTTTTTAATATTTTACTCTTGATACTGAAAAAAAATATAGATTGTCATAAAACATATTTTTCAGGTTTTCAATTATTATACGTATTTTTTTTTTCATAAAATCAGAATAGCTATTTGAAAAATTATTCTAAAAATAAATCAACAACATTAAATGCTTGTTTTAAAAGTAATAACACGATAATATGCGGTTGGTGCATAATACTTTAAAAATAATAATCCAAAAATTTATGATTTTATCGGGATTCGAACCTACTGATCGCCGCGAGAGCGCAGCTCAAAAGTAAACATAGTCAAGCAGGGCTAAACTTACATCTAAACAAATCAGCGAAACAAAGCTTCAATATTATAACACCGTTACGCATCGGACGAATTCGGAAAAAACGAGTAGCAGGGTCGGGGCTACTCCGTCCCGCACCTGCCCGCTTCACCCCTTCAATAACATCAATGCTGGCTATACACAGCGCCTTAAAGCCACTATGTCATACTTTTGTTACTTTTTTGTGAGAGCGAACATGATTAAATTCGAAGAGTATCATTAAAAAGTTATTTAGGTCTATCCTAAAACAAATGAATAACTTTGAGAAATAATCAAATGCTCATCTGATTTGTGATAAAAGCTACATCTAATTAGACAACGGTTGATTGAAATGTTGACGAAAGCCAGGCCAATGATTTGACGTCCGACAGAATGTAATGCGTGATAGAAACCAGAGCCCCCTTAGAGAAAATTAAAAGGGGCAACATTATTGCATTTGCACGGTATATTGCATACGGACGTTCTATCAGAATCGTCTACATAATTGGAGAACCTATATGCTGCAGATAATTATCTGTCATACACAAAACATTTACGGAAATTATTCCGTATTAAATAAAATGAACACGGAAAGCAAACAATAAAATGTTGTTTGTCTCAAAAACCAAAGCTGGGTTAAAAGTCTCTACGATTCCATTATTACAGTTGACACTCGATAAGGAGGTCGTACATACTGAACTCGATCTAATTATAATACTTACTTATCAGACTCGACACACCCTACTCGTAAAACTACGTAATTAGTATTGAGTTTAGTAGATCAGACAAGATTTACGGCTATTTATTAATACTTTGAACCCTTTACAATAAAACTGCGAGTATTTTTGATATTATATGAAATAAAGCGTCAGATTAACCTGCGGAAATTCTATCTATTTAACACACCAACTCTTAGGAAGTAAGACATCTTAACATCCATTAAACTTGCATAAAAGTTCAAAACTCAAAATGTTTTGTTTTGTTCCAGGAGTCAAGACTAATTCGTGAATTAAATTATGTTAACTAATTTATAAGAAAAAAATAACACAAAAATGTCTGAAAAGAACTCATTGGCGCTATCGCCGAGGACACAGAAAGTAATTAAATTAGTACCGCCCGATGGAGGATGGGGATGGATGGTTTTATTCGGGACTGCGCTATCCAACGTAAGTAGAACGAGTACTGTGTTACTAGAACATTATGAACGACCTGTAAACGACCACTAGCAGACTAATTTACTGACATCCTCTGTAGACCACAACAATGATCGGTCATAAGCCGTATTTGCATTATCATCGTGTAGAACCGGATGATTAGTTAGTAGATGGACCAATTGGTCATGCTAGGCTTCGAATGCTTGTTTGTTTATGTACTATCTAGTCGCGATAGTTTCACTTTCGATGCGCCTCCAGTAAAGATAAAGTTATGCAGCGTCGGGCAGATCAATTAAACACATTTAAGATAATTGTTTTCGGCCTTTGAGAATTACATCAAATTTTAAACTTCACCCTGATCAAGGATGTGAGGTTCAAAATCTTTATCACTTTTACCTTCCATGTATTTTCTGCACAGTATTTTTTTGACACATTTAAGACTCCTAGTTTACGACGTCCTTGTCCCTTTAAAAAAATATGCCCCACTTATGTTTAGTGATAAAAAAAGCAAATGTATTAATTCTAATTCTATTTTCAGATTTTCAACCAGTCTATGCTGTCGCTATTCAGTTTGCTGTACGGAGATGCACTAGAGGCTATGGGACACAGAACGCAAGGCGCCGCTATCGTCATGAGTACGATGTTGTTCGTCACCAACTTCGGAGGACCCATTGCCGGGGCTGTTGTCAAATTAACATCAGCTAGGTTTGTGGCAGTAACCGGAGCCTGCTTCTGTACTATGGGCATTTTCTTCAGCGGGTTTTCGTCGAATATCGGCCATTTGGTGCTAACGTATGGAGTTTTGCTAGGTAAGTCAACTTTGAGAATTGCAATTTGAGCAAATAATTGTGTTTTTACGTGTATGCCTGAAAATAGTTTCAAAAGTATTGATTAATTTTGAAAGTTTCGGTTATTACTTTTTCATGCAGATAATCTAAACTTCAATCTTTGCGTCATGACTAAGCTCAAAAAACTGCGGTGAAAGTTACGTGATAGCTATCTCATAATTAATTGCATAAAACCATTAAAGTTACTGTGACCCTCTTACGCAAACCTGCCATAATTCGGAGTCGAATTTCATTAATATTCAGAATGGGTCTAATCTAACCCCGGACATCGACTATTTACCCCAAATGTGAATTGTTAGAGAAAACAACAAATGTATTACGCTTGTTTCAGGTTTGGGTTTGGGTTTCATCCAAAACTCGTCATTTGTGGCTATAAATAGCTACTTCAAGCTAAAGAAAAGCCGCGCAGTGGGTCTCGCCAATGTGGGCACAGGTGTAGGACAGACCTTAATGCCGCACTTAGTGCGATACCTCCTGGAAAATTACGGGTTCCGTGGCGCATGCTTGCTCCTGTCGTCTCTCAGTTTACACGGGGTAACTCAATATTTTATTACATGTTTACTTATTGATTAGGCTCTTTATATTTCAATCGAAGCTAAATATCTCTTTGTATTTTTAGATTGCCGGTACTTTGTTAATACAGCCAGTAGAATGGCACATGAAGAAAGTTGAAGAAGAAATAGTGGTTGACGAAACATTACATTTACTACAAGACAAGGGCGTTAGAAAAACGTCACAATCGAATGGTGAACCTCAGAAGATTGAACTAACAAATGAAAACGAAAAGGGCAACTGGGGCAGCAAAAAAACACTGAGCAATAAAGAACTAAACGGTGGAAAAATAAATAAATCAGACGCAAATGGTCTGAATGGTAAGTAACGCAATGTTTTTGTGTTAATTTAAAAGTCTTACATTTGACTTTTTTTAGGTCAGCGGCCCGCGAAGTGAATTTACCGGGTCCTGATGAGTCGGTTTTAAATATTCATTGATCACTTAACAATTTTATCAGTATTTTTATCCTATCAAATAAAGCAATAGGTACCTATTTTACACATAAAGAAAGAGGTTTGATTTGAAAGTAAAGAGCTCAGAAGGTCACACTGTCAAATTTTGTTTGACTCTTCACTTTTTGCTAGCCATAAAAAGTTTAGTAGTTAGTTTTTACTTGTACAAGTTCTAAGTATGCAGTTCTTCAAAACAGTCATGAATGCGTCATTGGTGTATTAAAAGATTTTGTTTTACAATTCAATATCGGAATTGAGAAATGTTATATGGATTACTATTTTAGCTAGTCATGAGCATTCTTGTTGCTTACTGAATTTGTGACACAACTTTGTATCAGTTTTTTTTTGTAAAGTATAAAGTGATATGAATGTATAAGACTCAAACAATGATTTTCCTTGTACGTTTGATGACGGTAGAATGTAATAACTTGCTGTTGTTTTCCTTACAGCAGATAAAATTTGACGTAACCGAATTAGGTTAGGACAAAATACAATCTTCTACAGGTAAATAGGGAATACAGATAAATAATTATTATGTTTGAATATTCGATGGACCTTTTTAGGTAATAGTGCAAATTCGAATTTGTTGATACCAAAGCTGTGCATTCTCAATTGAAACAACTGCTATTATAGGACATTAGGTTACGGATTAATCAACATCTGGGAACCTTTTAACGAATCAAAAAGCGTTACTTCCCTAAAGCCAAGACTTTCTTAATGAAGCTCGCGTATTAACAATAATGTATTTTTGTTACAGGCTCCAACAATGGCCCAGCGGTACCCAAGAAGCAGAACCTGTTGAACAAGCTGTACGATCTGTTTGGCATCTCACTGCTATCCAACATGCGCTTCCTCAACATCGTGATCGGTACAGCCTTAGCTGTCACTTCTATACAGAACTTCAGTATGCTGTACCCATTCTTCTTGCAGGTAAGGATTTTTTACTGCAAACATAAGGAGATCCTCGTTTTGACTATTTTTTAATTTAATTTTTTTTTATATTCATATTTTTGCTTAGATACGTTATACCTCAGAGGTGGTCCCCTATGTATGTCATTGAGTCGGTTCTTTTTGACATTTATGTCTATCTTCATACCTAGGGTTATATTTTACTTATTCAACGGCCTCAGTTACTAAACTGTGGCTGATTTACTAGTTTGAATATTTTTGCCGTAACTACCAAGTTACGGCAAAAAACAGAACATGAATTATTTTGTAAGGAAAGCAAAAAAGATAACGTTATGAATTAAAATAAGATAATGGTAATTTTCTCAGTGCATAAATTACTACATGTATGAAAAAAAAAACTTTCAGTGGCATTATTCCAAAGCGAGCCGTATTTAGGTAATTTTGTGCGTACAGATCTGAAATTCTTATTTAAGTAGTAAGAGCTGATATAACTATGCAAGTTTTTACTGATGGCGCTAACTGGTTGATGAAATGATTTATAAATAAGTGACTACATCAAAAAGTGTTAAAATTTTGAATAATAAGGTACTTAAGCGACTGACACAAAAATGATAAAAAAATATCTTCGATAACCTAATCCCCTCTAAAACGCAAACACGGAATTAGAATCGAGACATAGAAATGATATTTGAAAGAAATTAAAAGGGATTCACTATCACTGATAATGTTTTATCACTATTTAATATTATCAACTGTTGTTTTAAGTAAATATGCCTGAACTGAATCTGTATTGTAATGATTTTAGCCAATTACGTTATCTTCTTAATAGTTTGCTAATTAAATGATATGTCAGACAAGTCTCAAACGAATATGTATTAGACATTTGAGAAAAACAAAAAAAAAAACACAGGTTTATATTTGAAGTGAGCCTGTTTTGGGCGTTCATTTGAAATGTACTCGTACCTACTATTAATAACTTTATATGCACGATGGTACAATCCACTAGAAGGATTGCTCTAAATAAAAAAATAGTTTTAGTGCGATGTTGGCACTACATGTTTTAACCTGGCTATTTATTAAATAAGAATTATTTTTCTTTTAGTTATAACGATAAAAGATTATAACATTGAACAAAACAGCTGATCGTGAAAGTTGCTATCTGAATGCGGATTACGATAAACCAAGCTATAAAAAACACAATGATTCATTGGTGCTGATCTTTATTCCTTTATTCACGTTTTCTAGCACGTGGCGTCAATGGATAAGCAGCAGACTGCCAATTGCATGTCGGCAGTAGCTGCAGCAGACATTGCAGGTCGTCTCATATTGCCAATCTTCCAAGACAAATACAAGATAAAGGCGCGATGGATGCTAATCATGACCTGTACCTGGCTCATCGTTGTTAGACAAAGTAAGTGTAAAATGTTTCAAGATTTTTGTAAAATATGGCTTAATTTCTGGCATTTTGTTTGATAAGTAAAATAAGTCAGTTTGGACACTTTTTCGGAATGAAAATTAATTTAAATGAAGCCTAGGATAAAATTATTCTACAGACTAATTTGTTAGCCACTCAACCTATGTGCAAATAGGTAAAAAAGCGATGAAAGTAAGTCAGCTTTTGAAAAGAAGGAGGAACATTTTTCTGTATCTACGTATTGTAACTTATGCAAGAAGAATAAAAAGCAACCTTGACGAAACTATTTATCGATTGGAATTTGATCATCGATAAGCATATTGTTCACTTTACGGTCATACCCATATCTATTAGTTGCCGACTCGCTCTGACTAAATATCAATTTCTTTTTCAGTTCTAGCGTATCAGACGAACATCGAAGTGTTGATCGTCATGTCCTGCCTCTACGGAGTTGGTAGGAGTATGATCATCGTCGCGAGGAATATTGCGATATCTGAGAACTGCAGGATGGACCAAGTCCCGGCCGCTGTGGGCCTCGGCATGTTGACTATGGGAATCATTGTCCCACCAGCTGGTTACTTCCTTGGCTGGATAAGAGATTACACGGGCAGCTATATTACTTGCATAACAGCGCAAAACATCCTACTAGTCATATTATTAGTGACTTGGATACCAGACATGTTATATTTATGGATAAAAGATAGGAAGACAAGTAAAACGAATACTGAACAACCACAAACATAGAGACTGATTAATGAGTAGGTGGAACAAACTTATTAAGTATTTGGAAATACTCCAGTGCTTTGCACTCTTCTGTCATGAAGGACAGATTATTTAGTTTTCTTTAAGAGAGCAGATGCGACATCCATAAGTTTCAAAGGCATGCAGGTAACTTGATCGTTGCCATTAAAGTAATTAAAGATAAAGTGACAGAGAGCTTCCATAACACAAACTCAAAGGATTTGAACGGTATATATGTTTGACAATTTATTCAAATCCTCGTAGATTTATACTTTTATAGTACTACGTTAAGTACTTCCAGTGGTCATTTTAATGTTTATACGATGACCTGCATAGTGCGTACCTGTAATATATTGTGTCGTGGCTGTGAAAATACATTTCATATTTATTGGTATCGATGACCAGTTAGTATTTAAGTCACAGTGAGCTAAGAATGAGTGATTAAAGATAATTTAGTGATTATTGTAAATGTGTTACGATTTAGTACGTATATGTTTGACATTGTAACGTGATCTAAATGCAATACTAGTTAGGAGATAAATAAGAAATTTTAAATATAAGACTATACCTAATTGTCATTCCTTAAGTTGTAAAGTTAGTATAATATCTTTCTAGTCTAATAAATGAACAAAGTTATGTGTTGTATTTTATTTCTGCGAAATGTAAGCCTCTTTGTCCGGCTTGGCAGTGACGTAGTTAGCCGCAATGACAGATAGTCGCTTTCGGTTAGCGCTGTATATTTCATGTATTTTAAACGATGTCTATGCAAATGTGGACATTTGAGACGAGTCTTCAGCAGACATTACGCTGGGGGCACCGACCACAGCTTCGCCCAGCCGTACAAGAATAACTGGCATGTGTGTAATTTAACAGGAATAGTGAGCTCACAACCTTTATGCACTCTACAAACGTTCAATTGTTTCATAGGTTATGTCGCACAAAGTTGGTATCAAACGAATACCTTTTGTTTTGGAACTGAAACTGAAACCCTATCACTCGTTATTCAGTCCCTTTTTTTGTTATGTGTATACCAAAATTCGAAATATAAAACCCATTTTTTTCCTTTTTGTTTCCCTATAGATTTTTAATCGAGTTCAAGCATAGAATAGAAATCCGACCGCTAGGTGTTCTATGTCAAAAAAGTTCATCAATCTAAATTTTTTTTTTGTTATTTTCCTCTATATATCCATTTATTTGACTTGAAATGATATAATCGCATCCGCATTTAAGGAATTTTTAAATAGGTACTTTTGATTCGACAAAGGAATTGGCGGTTTAGTTGTTACAGATATAGCACGATAAATATGCTTAGATAGAAATCCCTATCGCAAGGGATTAGATAAGCATAATCCTTGGGATTAGAAAATTCTCTTTTGTGCTCGCAAATATCAAAATACAAAAGGATGGCTGACGCTACAATTTGTTTTTTGATCAAACTCTATATAGCTGATATCGTAGGTATATAAATACAAATTGAATTGAAGTCTGTGACGGACTAACTAATAAAATAGTGTTGTGAATAAATAAATATAACTAAGTGTCGAGTTCGTATATTGCTTATAGACAATGTTAGTTAGTAGAAACAGTTGTATCTAGCTGGCATAATCGATTACTGTACGGGTTGAGTTTTACGAAATGCTTTGGCAAAAAGTCTATTTTTATTCTTTGATTAAGTTAATTAGGAATCCAGAACTGTGTTTTCTTTTATGATAACTCAAAACATGCTATAGTAAAAATAACACTTTTAGGAACTTATTAAAACAAATTATTATTTCCTAGATACAACTTATTTACTACATTTTAAACTGCATGCAAAATTAAAGTTACAGTTTTTCAAAGAGTGATGTTTTTGAAGTGTTTTCTACTACTCCAATTATAACTGATGTACTACGTGAAATTATAATCAAGACTTAGATTTGTTTATATTTTTTCCTGAAACCTTCTTAATAGTCTGTATTTTATAATTGTGTGAGTTAAAAAAATAATAACCAATGTTATAAGTAATTATTCCTAAAATGTTAAAAAATCACGTCGTTCAAAATGAAACTAAAATTTGATTGAGGCGTCAACTGTACCTCACACACCAAAAAAATCCTCTAAGGAAAAACCTGATAAAATAGAGCAGTTAGTAGTCGATAACGCAAGAATGAGCGATCTCTTTGAGAACGCCTCATGCATTATGCAGAGGGCGTGCGTATCGCGGCGCGGCGTCGTGTCGCTCCCAGACGGTCAGCGACACGCATACGAGATGAAAAGATTTGTGACGCGAACACCTCTAGCCGAAATGAAAGTTTTGATGAAACGGTTTAGTTGAAGTTTTGAGGTCATCGGGACCGGAAGGACAATTCGACGTGCGGTGTTTATGTTTCATATATATTAGGTTTGAATAGTACAATAATGATCTATTGTTATAAAATGAACAATAGAAAATAGAAAGATTATTTGAATAATTTTTGAGTTTAGTAATAATACTTTGAATTGTTTTAGTAAGGGACGGCTGAAAGGTACTGACCAAAGGCATGTTCAAGTTAAACTTCCGAAGTAAATTAACCAACAATTATGTATGCAACAAACTACTTTTTAAACTCATTTACCATTATAATCCACTAATTTCCTAAACAAACATAAAGGCAGCCGCAGCAGTACAAAAGGCATTTGCTAACAAGTGCATGTCTCGCCGCATATGGAGCCAGTCGCTACCATTTCCGAGGTCTATTGCTCTAAGACAACCATAATAACCCATTTTCCTCTGCTAGCTCTTGTAAATTGTACGATAGCCAGATTTTGTGCTAATGTAGTTTTGCGGCACCAAGCATTTTAAATAGATATTTATATGACATATGTATTATCCGTAGGTACCTCTTTACCCAACAATGGGAGCAAATTATAATAACATATAACTAATAACATATAACATATAACTAATAAGTAAAGATTTATTTATTACGAAAAAGTACACAAATTAAGAGGAGGTAGAGAAAAAGGTACAAGGAAAAAAGAAGCCCGCCAGAAGTTTTGGATAACAATAGTCTGGCAAACCTCTCGGTCTTGCCCAGGACGAACAAAGTCCATGAAGATAGCCTTGGATCTGTTAGTGAAAGACTGATGAATAGATGTATATGGCTATTGCAATAACACATTCAGTTTGAAACTGATCTCAAATAGAATTTAATTGCAAATGGTAGGTTGAAAGAAATTCAAAATTCTCCTGACACTAATAATTATTAAAAACTAACTGTTCACGCAATCCACTTCAACCGACAGGAACCAACAGGAAACAAACCACTACAAAATTCAGAACTTCTTATTTTTCTTTCGTCGAAATATTGAGCTCTCGGCCTTGCTCTTCCTATCCTGCTCTCAAGGTCTTTACACATACTAATTTAAAATAATTTACAACCATATCTTGTAATCAGAGATTACTATAAAGCATCTACACCTGTCTTTATCTACAATCATAGTACATAGCCGTGAATATCACACTGCAACGACGTCAAAGAACGATAAAACATATTTCTAATCTATTTCAAATATTTTCTTTATCTTTAATATTATTTATCGTAAAAAGTTTTTGTCTGTCTATTGGTTTTGATTTTCGCTAGTCCAATATACAAGTAAAAAAGAAAGGGAGTTTGAAAAAAATAAAATAAACTGAGGATAAAAAAAATGAGACGACTAATCTATTTTAATAAACATACAATCAGTTTTTGTATAACGTACTAAAAATAAGTGAAATTAATAAAACAAAGCATATTTCCAAAGGAACACCAGCTGTGCAGTCTAATTAATTATTCAAAATACATTTTCATTTAAACTTTGATGCGTTTTATTTAAAACGTTTTTGCTCATAATTTTGTATTAGACTGCTTAGTTTTTCGGACGTTATCCTAAAATTAAACTTAACTGTTAATGAAGCTTTATCTATTCATATAAAAAAGAAACAGCACTTTTGTGTACTTACTTCTACTCTTCAACGGAAATACTCTTCAGAATATGACATACACTATTACTTCTAAAAGAAAATAAGCAGTTGAAACCAAGTGTTGCTCCTAGTCCTATTACGTAGTTAAGGAGATTTGGTGACCTTCAGAAACGAGTAAAGAATTTACTCAAATATTTTTAGGTATAATCGTAGCTCATGCAATCGAAAGCATGCCATTGTAATCTGATAGCATCCTATATCTCATAGTATCTTATCGACTTTTATATAGTAATTTCCATTTACTATTATGTAATCTGTTCATTATGTTTATAATTATATATTTGTAATACTGCATATATAATATTGCGTACTGAATTAGGACAGTTTTACTTTAAGAAATTCGAAATAATCGACTCCAATTCAAGATTCTTATGACTCATTCGGGAGAAAGAGAGTGATAATTCACTTGTGAAAATCACAACAGGAAAGGTAAAAAATAACATAATGGTCATGTTATAATTATAACTTTCCGAAATTCTTCTAATATTTCGCACTTATCAGTAACATTATTTTTATCTCACCCTTATGTGCGGGAATCAATCAGAACTCCAATCATTGCTATAAACTGCCAATTGAAACTCCCGACTTCCCTTACAAACAAAAATAACCAAAACAATATTCACCATTTCATAAGTCTAAACCTTGCTACAGTCAGTGCAATATGAATATATTTGTGTTTAATTTCGTTGCGGCTAAATAAATTCATTCCCGCTGTGCTGGAGCGTGAATCAGGAGGGTCCTTTTCTATTTCCACCAAGATTCAGGGATTACGCGCCGGGCCTTGAATTCTATGTATTCTCTTTGTAAGATAATATAAAACTTGCTGTTGATTTTAATATAATTTTTAATAACTTCAACTCAATTTTGGGATTGAATTAAGTTGTATGTGAGAACTAATTGAAAATAGCACCAGTTATTTCGCTTTCATAAAGTGCTAACATTTTGTTTTATATCTATCTTAATAGAATACGATTTATGTGTAGATTTTATTGACTGGCCAGCTATTGAGATATTTTCCTCCATCCATATGAGAAAGGAATAAGCATTGAGCACACTCTTGTTTACTTACGAGTTAATGCCGCACACACCAACATGAGCATTCATAATACAGAGGTACATAGGTACGCCTGAGTCTTATCTACTACTGAGAAACAAAGATCAGTATATGAGCTAATCCGGAACATACCTATTATATTAAGGCTGAAGTAAAAGTACGTTATTTTGTGCTACTTCACAAAGTAAAGCCTTAAAGGATAATGTTAGTCAGCGCGCATGACAAGCAGATTGGCGGTTGAATGACAAGATTATGTAACCTGTGTGGTATTTCTATAGAATTTAGGTCTGAATTTCATGTATTTTATTATGCCTTTAAAATACATGTGATAGCAGAGTTAACAAAAAGTTGCGGTATGTTCCAAAATAGAAAGACTAATTTATAGACTTAGATCGAGGCCATGACTAAATTACTGGAAACTGCACACGTTTACACTTTCACTAAAGTTAGAATTAAAATTGTCTCGAAGCTGTAACGAAAAAAAAATGGCTTCATACATCATGTATATAACTCATACAAGATAATATAGCAAAACATACTAATTCAAGATTTTAGTTATTCACTGACACTTCTCAACTGTCAAGTATAAATCCTATCTCCACACCTCATCATTACCGACTCGAAAAACAAGGATGAATCACATTACCTGAACATTGAATACCGATATCAAATTTCCATATAAATGACCTGAAAATAAAAGAGACATTCAAAATATCTTTGCATGTGACGTAACAGTTTCCCAGTATTGTCTTAGTAGGGTGGATCACACGAAATAAGCCAGCGGTTTGTAAACAGCGGGTATATTGTTTCTTCTTACACAATGCGGGCACACACGCAGCACTTGTGGTTTAGACAGATGAATCGGATGCAAAATTGTGAATATATATTTATTTTGGAACAAATTGTATTTTATTTAGACTGTTTTTTTTTTTGTTAATTGAACTAAAAAGTACAATAGCTGTCATTGTGTATTTCGGGCCGGTTTTAAAACTATAGTTACGAATGTAATAGTGTACCTACGTAGGATTAAAAAATGACGTCAAATAAATGCACTATGTTTTTTTAATCATCAAAGTGTAAAAAGTATTTTTTTGTGCTCATTTATTCACAGTGTAGATTTTGGATAAGCGATGAATTTACCAGTCTTATTCAATAATTTCCATACTATGGGTATTTCATAATATAATAACCAAATATCTGTAGTCAAAATACAAATATAATACATTTCCCAACTATCCCAACATACTATTACACAAGAGTTTCAGGAAATCTAAGTGGGAAAGTAATCGTATCATGTTCGGCTTGTTCGCAAACGTTTCATGCCAGGTTTACCAAACAAGCCGAGTTTAACTTGTTATTGTTTAATTAGATACAGTAATATAATATGCAAGTGTAACAAGTTTCGTATAATTTTATTTATAAGATGTTTGGTCTTCTCGTGCATTCGAATTGCCTTGATGAGGCATGCTAGCTGAAGGAGTCAGACTGCTAGACATTTCGGTCTTGTATACTACAAATTTCAAATTTGTGGTACACAAGACCAAATATTACACTATTGTCTGTCATGATACAGATATGCACATAAAATATACTGACTCCCCTTAACAAAGATAGTACTAGAGATAAATTCGAGATTCATTTGCGTTGGTAGCTGAGTTGTATCCTAATAAAAATACACCAACAGTAATTTTAAAACTAGTTTTTAAAGAAGCAAAAAATAACGACTATCTTAAAAACAAGGTTCAAATCGTAGTTTTCTCTTGGTAATTTTTCACTATAATATTTTTATTACAGAAAAGCACTTTAAAACAATTAACTCGAATTAAAATTCTCTTAACCAAACATTTTATAACAGCGCACGTTGATTCATAAATAGTAAAAACTAACAAAATAAAAACTTTTTGATTAAAAAGTATATTAGTTAGGAGCGCTGCCATGACAGTATGAAACTCACATATTTTGGTGCACACTGGCGTTTTAATAATTTCATTGGAGTTTTAAATAATTTATAAAGCTTGCATGGAGGATAATTTCAAGTTAAAACAAAAGCAAAAAGTTGTGAATGGAACAGAATACAAATTGCCATATATGCAAGTGTTTTGTGTAAATTTATTGCCTAATGTTTAGTCATCCTTTTTATCACATGTGCTTCTGACGTATCCGCTGGCGCCGGAGATTTACGTCACTATTGTAAATTGGCGATGAGTTAAAGTAATCTAAAGATTATCTGCACTTGAATTAAATGACACGACGTAATCGCGTGATTGATAATATTAAACATATCTATTTACTCGACAGTATGTCATAATACCATTTATATCACTACATAGAATAAAACAAAGTCGCTTCCCGCTGTCTGTCCCTATGTATGCTTAAATCTTTAAAGGTTTTTTTTAATAGATAGAGTGATTCAAGAGGAAGGTTTATATGTATAATACATGCATACGAAAGTTGAGAAACACGGATAATCTTAGAGATTTCTAATGTAAGGTCGTAAATGAACACTTTTTTTGCGCTTTCATTGCGAACGCTAGCTGAACCCTACGAGATAGATCAAAATAATATACTACAGTATTGTGCTCCTTAAAAAGATCTACAAAAAAATCCGCAATGGTATATGTCTATCTCTTGAGGATAACCACAATAACCATTTTTATCGTTTATTTACGAAAAAGCGATTTTTAGCAATACAGTATTAATCCTTATCCAATTAACTACCTTTAATAAATTGCGCATGTAATATAGATCAATATTGCCTTTTACAGCATGTAATTTAAATGAATATTTTCGAAGATATTACAAATTTAAAACGCAGGGACATAGCGGTTGCGGCGGTACCGGCCGGGGGCGCGTGCCTATACCAAATAGTGCGTCCAAGGCTGTGCTTCGCCCTACAGAACTTTATGATTGTGTAGTTATATTTGGTATTAGCGTTGCACCCGAGCAAAGCCGGGGCGGGCCGCTAGTAAATTAATAAAATTGTCATGGGGCCTAGCGGTTCAATGAACGGATTTGTATGCACAAGGTTGCAGGTTCGAGCCCAGGCAAGTACCAAGTATGTAGCTTTGCAAAATTATATGTACTTTCTTAATTATTCTAAGACACTTCTGACAAACGGTGAAGGAAGACACCGTCAAGAAACCTTGGAATCTGAAATCGCCAATCCGCAGAGAGCAAGCGTGGGGATAAATGCTCGTGCCTTCTCTATATGGGAAGAGGCGTGTGCCCAGCAGTGGTACGTTTATAAGCTGGATTATTTATTTATATTAATAATTTCCAGCAAGTCAATAACAATGTTACGTTTATTGAGTAATATATAATATTGTCTTGTCTATATAATAGATTTAGTTCCTGTGAGCCTAATAGTGCGTTAGTTTCCGGGTCAGTGACTTGTCCGTCTGTCAATAATGTGTGAAGTCCTATGTGCAATAAGATAACGTTATCGACGATAGGATAACAGATTGGTTAAAGTGATTCCGATAATAATATAGGTCATGTTTTTTTGGCCTATATAATTTAGTGGTTTTATTCTGCTGAAAACTATAATTAAGTGTTGTTATTTTCCATTGAATAAGCTCGTAGGTGATCACTTTTTTTCTATTCAATAAAATTATTTGTCTCTCCTTTGAAAAAATAACTCTCCTTTATTTTTTTCTATATGAATAGCCAAATAATGCATGATTGCTATGCTAGGATAAGAAAATCTTCGCTTACAAGATTTTCCCGACGTCCATACAACATTTTTATTGTTCGCCCGTTACTGCAGTTAGAGGCGTCGCTATACAAAAGCAAAAAAAATATTTAATTTAACACAGTCATGGAAATATTAACTTCACTGTTCATGTTTGAGATACTTTAAATTTATTTTCATTGCTGTGCACATCAACAATGTTGTTCAGTGGATTTTAATTCGAGACATAGTCTGGAAAACATCTCATTCATTGACTTGTACGAGAAATTAGACAATGAGACTAGCTAGAAAACTGTTTTTCGAGATTTCATACGTTCAGAGATCGAACCCGGGACTTCAGAGGGTGTTTGATATACATGATATGACGCCATTGACTTCCAAATGTACATTTTAGAACCTGAAGTTTCTTTTAGAAACCTGAACTTTTCGTGTCAATAACTACACCTTACTACACAAATTCAGTTGTACTCTGAAGCTAGGTACGATTAAACTTGTGTTGCTTAGTTAGTTCATGAAACTGTACGAAATTCGGATAACCTAATCACATCACTGCGTAATTCTTAAGGGAATATAGGACGTGTGAGTTATGATTAAGGTACTTATAATTATTATGACGATTCAATTGATGTACCTACTAAATGCTTTGTACCTATGTGCCGAAATCAAGTTTTCGTTTAGTACACTGGGTAAATATCACTTTTAAATTGTTTGTGCGTATATTATGTATGAAATACTATAATATCTTATTTTATAAGGCTTTTGTGTGTTTCTAAATGGTCCACAAACAATGTCTCACCTCAACAAGTTATAATCGCGACTAGTTTCTCACGTAGCCTTGGACAACATCTTAACGTTACCAAGGAAAATAAAAGCATAGTCAAAAAAACATCAAAATCTCATTAGTTCCCATTTCATGCCGAGACGACACTACGGAAGCTGTATAACTAATGTACAGTAATAAACAGAGACGGGGAATGTCGTATTTCTTTTTATAACTTCTGTGTACCATCCATTTTCTGGTTTAAAAGGTATCTACTGAGTGGCGACGTGAAAACAGTTGGTAGCTCGATGTTAGTACTGTGGACGTAAAATACTTCGCGAGTTATAGTCTATGGTAAGAGATAGGTACTGAATGTTCGTATATTACGCTTGTAAACTCTTTTCAGTTAATGTTTCATTGTGGTTATACTTCGTTTGATGTTTTGCTTTGTGATTTATTTGTTGTTTTGTAACGTGCATTTGGCTGTTTCTGACATGTTAGCTTTGTTTTTTGTTAAAGGTTAATTATTTATTTGACAGCTAGGATTTTTATTGTTAGTCAATAAAATCTACTACATTTGAGTAGATAGGTTTAAAATTTGATAATAAAGTTCGTGCCAAGGTACTCCCTTTTTATGTGTTATTTTATTTTTTTATTCAAATTCATATATTCTTTATTCAATACACACAGTAACTTATCGAACTTCAAACACAAAATACAAAACACAGACAGTTTATATCCAAATACCTACTATTTATAAATGCTTACCGTTCGTTAGTGTTGTTATATTTTTTCTTTAATATTATGCATACATTAAAGCTACTAATACTGTCAGTGAGTATCAAAGATCTGAACACGGATATTCTAAACAAGTACTACAAGAAAATACTTGGAAAACACAGAACAGCGCGTCTTCGAATTTATCTAAAAGTATACATACTCCTTTAACCTCTTAGTTCTAGTTGGATGCATTGTTCTACATGCGCCGTTCGCGAGTAATGTGCCCTACCTGTTTACCAATAAAGTTTCTAGTACACAGTACGTGTAGATCTTGTATTTATTATCACGCATCGATTTTAACTGAGAACATGTTAAAAGCTAGTAGAAAGTAGTTTTAGTTTGGAACTATCTATCGAATTTTACAATGATATTTCTTTATTTTTTATTCTAATACCTACTTATTTTTCAATTTGTTTATATTTTTTGACAGTGTCTTAATTAACAAGAAATAGAACATGTAACTTATTTTTTTTTTAATCATCGTTTGTAATTTATTAGGTCGTACGATAGGATATAGGATAGGAATTGTATTAATTTCACTTTTTAAAGGTGAACAAGAAACCATTTGTCCTATATTAAGACAGTTTAAACTAATATGAAGGACTCGACAAGTCGACAAGAATAATTAAATATTCAAAAAACAAAAAAATTTACAACTAGTATATTTTATAAAATTCTTGTAAAAAAATAAGCGTATATTGTTTGCAGTAACAGTATTATAAGGTTAAGACTTAGGTTGGTCAGGTAAATGGAATTCTCTTGCTCGGCCAGAGCGGCCATCGTCCTTGTCTGTTTAAATTTGCAGGCGCCATAGTCCACCCCTTCCGAACTTTTCACTGCCCCCGACGTTGCCTGCACTTGAAAGATCTAATTCAACATTATGTGCAACAAATATGTTTAAAAGAACTGTAAGAGTTTTTGTAAGTGGAAATATTAACAAGAACTTTTATGAAATCAATGTGAATTGCAAACAAGATAGATGGTATTGTTTTCATATCAATGGAAAACAGTAAAAACGAGTGTTTCTGTATGCAAAATTAATAGATATTTATACAAATGTGGATTATTGTGTTTCACAGTATTTAGCGTTTTTTGCGTGTTAAAAATAAAAATAATAATTGTCTAATTACTTAAACGTATTGAAGTGCCAATCAACCAAAAGTCGCTTACGAAAACATCTGAAAATAAATAATAACAAAAGCTAGTAATTAATATTACGCAATTTCTTAACGAGAAGAGAAATGTTTAATCTTTTGTCAAAGTAAGTAGTGAATTGTGATTATTTTCCTTGACTGGTTGCTTCTGAAAGAATTCCACCAGGATTAATTACCTGAAACGGCTTTGTAACTCCTTTGTCTAAACAGGGAGCATTCCTAAAGAAACCTTCTAAGATTTAATTGAAATGCTTAGATAGGATTTTTGTGGACGGCCATCTGTGTGGGCTAAAATGATTTCTTTTATGTGTTAACAGTCTACTTTCAACGTACTTTTTTTTCTAATTTCAACATCCTTTTGTAATTAATTAGGTTCGATTGGAAATTTTATTACTTTCTTTATAGTTCTTTGTGAGACTACTGTTTTTATGTATCGGAGTCTCTATTATTGTTTTCTGCGTATGTCATTTGCAGGTCTTTTCCACATTTATTATCAAAACAAATTATTATATTAATGACACGTTAATTTCTGCTTCTAAAAACTGAAAATTCTTAAGAATCAACGCTCATTATTTAATAAGATTTATTACTTAAATTTCCCTTAAATAATTTAAATACTTATTAAAAGTCATATTTTTAATAACCATTAAAATATTTATGCATTTCCTAAAAGTGGGTCACGCTACGCTATAACCTTCTAACGATTTTTTTCCGAAACTTCCAATGTTACTCACCGTAAAGACCAGGTAATTAAACAAGATATATATCATTTTATATTCCCAGAGAATTAGCTCCCTCACCAAAGTTCAACGCCCGAATGTTTATTACTCCCCTAATAAATAACTAAACGAATACATAATCAAACGTTAAGCGAAATTTGTTCATTAACCACAAAATTATTCACGCAAATTGAGAAAAGATAAAAAATAATTACTACGCCAGAAAAGAAACGTAAAAATCCAGCTCGCCCCCAAATAAATGAGTGCTTAAACGAAAAACAAATAAAAGGACGGGAATAAAAAGAGCTGCATATTGTGAAACGCTCGCAGTCAATGGTTAACCGTAGTGTTTTACTGAAAACGAGTATTCGCCATTGGAACTCAGGAGCTTCTGAATGGAAAACGAAACAAATCCAATCAGCCGCAAACATTCCAGCTGCTGCAGAAAATGTTGTTACATTTTAAAATTCCACCTCCATTGCAGACGTCTTAAGTAATTAATGTGATTATATCGAAAACTGTTTATTGGTTCACATATTGGCGCGATCACGGGATGTGATACTAGTCCTGTTTATCTGTTAGCTTCTATTTTACGTGTACCTATTATTGTGTGGTTTTCATTTTATAGTTTTGAGCAGAATACTCCACAGGCCTCATCTTTAACTACAGACAGGATATCGGGAGCTATCGGTAATTCCGGTAGTTACCGCCAATATTAAACGGCCTGAGAGGTTCCCGTTCACGAAGAAACCTCGTCATCCCTTCTTAGGTAGCCTATTACCCTTAGACAGCGTCGAAGCTAATTGTTTAATAAAAACACCTATTATTTAATGTTTAGTAGATGAGAATTTAAGAAAATTTTAAATATAACCTAAACTAATATAGTTTTGAGCATAATTTTAAACAACAAATTTTTAAAACCGTTGTATTAAATTTTCTAAACGCTGTCCTTGTACTTCTAAGACTCTAAATTATATTTTCTCGAAACGATTTTCCATTGATAGCTGCGTAAAATACAAAATTGTGGAAACGCTTCCATTCGCCTAATTTTAGTTCTCTAATTGTGTCTGTTTTTAATAATAAATTCGTTTGTACATTGCTAATAACAGTTTCAAAAGGCAAAGTAAAATGCGCGACCTATTTTCAGCCGCAAGTTTTAGCAGACGCTAACGAGACTCAGGAAATAGGGAGACGTCGCGTCCTTTTTCGTCATTCGTTTTATAGACAGATAAAGTTTAAAATAAGGCCCATTTAGATCCCTTTAAAGTTGTGAAAAGTTTCTTGTAGGAGCGCTCGCGGGCGATACCGGTGCAAATTTAAAGTATGTATTACTAGCGCCGCAAAACCGTGAGCGGAGCGAGCATGAGAATTCCATTACTGGCGCTGGAGTGACACGTTCGCCGCGTAACCCCGTCGACGCCGTGCCTCCCAGCGACCTATCGCGTAACAAGCGATTGCGACTCGCGATTGTCACGGATTTTGGGCGGTTAGCGTTATCCAGTTTGTGTTTGTTTTGTAAATAATTTCTTGAAATTATTTTCTCATAATAACAACCCAAATACGGTATTATGATTATGATCACAAGAGTATAGATACATATTTAGAGTTTTCTAAATTTACAGAGATTTTTTTGATTACAGAACACTTTTAAACTTTAGTTAAAAAATGGAGTTGTTAAATAACGTTAATTTTTGTATATAATTTAAATATGAACTTTCGCATTGTATAAACTTTGTTTAATTGGTATATGAACTGTAAACATTGAATGCAGGTACATACATGGTTTGAGTTAAATCTTGTGAACTTGAACAGTATTTTATCTTCTTGTCATTTAAAAATAAACACTCCAGAGTCTATCAAAACAAATCTTAAGACACAACTGTGTATCTCCTTTGATAACATTTGTAAACAAACAAAGGCATAACAAACTATAATTACACAGCAATTACATAAGTTCAATAGGTTATCAAAACTGCAACAATTGCGACATCACTTTCTTTATCATTGACAGTCAACAATGATGGGAGCAACCGATTGCTATCGCGCGTTACATAATAAGTTCGCAGGAACGCTCGAGCGATAACTAGTGGATTTATTTAAATCGCCCGTTGACGTTACGCGTTTACACAGGGAATTATAGATTACCACTGTTCTGTTTCAGTCGCGTTCGCCAGTATTTTCTGCGTCATAAACTCTGTACACTTGCGTTAAAGTGGAGATATTTATCGCATATTTATGCATGTGTAGCGGATGTGATGATTCTGAATTTTTGAACCTATTTCATGTTACGGGTGTGTTTGTTTGAAAGCATTTTCTTTATATTTATCGCTATGTTTTCGGAAAGTATTTTACACATTTAGCTAGACAATTTGATATTAGTATGCTTTAAATATTTTTGCTTCGATTCGATTTGCTTATATCTTGATCAGAAAAAGCTTTTGTATTTTAACAATATAAAAACTAAACTAATTGGAACGAAAAATTTAGATTTCTGCAAGCATAATTCATAGCTATAATATAATCATAAAATAATATAAAGTGCTGCTAATAACAAAAAACTAACACGTAACATATTATTCTTTTAATCTCTTGCATCAGTGGTTCACAAAAAAACATTACAAAACTACACAACAGCGAAAACTCATTAAGCTTTTTAATTAAATTCAACAGTGTCTATATGACGTGGAGTCTGCTGAACATAGGTAAGTGAATTTGGCCGACAACCTGCATGTCAGGCACAGGATAATACGCAGACGTGTGTGGGAACTGGACGCGCATGCCAATGCTAACGAATGAACACGAAATCAGGCTTGCTAATTAATTAATTATTGCGAGAATCCCCGTCCTTTGTTTATGACCTGAAACACCTAAGCGTGTGAAAAATTGTTGGTACTTCTTTCTATAAAAATGTATCCTGAAGAATAAAATGGCCTGACTACCTTTACGTAATTTTGTTCTAAGTTTTTTTTTTCTCATTAAATTAAAGCAAGTATAAAACAACAATCAAATGTTAAACAAAAGAGGAGGTAATTGGTTTTCTGTACAAACCTATGTAGTGCACATTCGCTGTTCCCGCACAGAAACGACGTGGCGAGCTCATAAAACCTTATCTGTACCCTTCGAGGAGCGTTCACACTGATTTGGCTACTTGCCACTTTCGAAGCTTTTGAGGCGAGTTACTCGCCCTCAAAGTCTAAAATATGAAAAGTGTCAAAAACTAATTTAAACAGTTCTTAGTGGGTGGAGTGAGTGGTCTTAAGAGTGATTAGTTAATTATAATGTTGAAAATAACCAGCGACTTTTGAATATTCACCATATTGTATTTTTGTGACAATTCGTGGCACCATATTAATATTTTTATAATCACAACAATTTCATGATCCTTGCAACGTTATTTAATCTAAAACAGAGTACTGTTTTTCTTGAAAATGAATAAATAATAAATAAATGCGGACAACATCACATACATTGCTCTGAACCCAAAGCTAGTAGCTTTAGCACCCGTCTTATTAACTAGAATTTAGTAACAACGTAAGTACCACAAACACCCAACCCCGAGGCAATGTAGAAAACCTGTCCGGGAATCGAACTTAGGACCTCAGGCTAGCGACACCTTGAAACCTGTGCGTAAACCACTCGACCACGGAGTACGTCAAAAACAATATGGTAATTGCTTGGTTTGTCGTACAAATCGAGATTTTACTCTAATTGCTGACTTTGTTCATTTCATTGATCGAATAAAACATAAAAAGGATAATGTATTGAATACAATTTTTGATTTCATTTTGTTTTTATCGTTAGATAATCGCGTAATTATTCTGAGAAACATTTAGTACATTTACTATAGATAAACGATTAATTTAAATAAATGTTAAAGAGAAGTTACATTTTATATTTGAGATTACGTAAGATCCTATATGAAAACATTTTTGCAGCAATAGGATTTATGGAAAAATACATTAACATCCGTTTACAACAGCCATTTACAAGTCTAATATAACATACAAACGTTTTGCAAAATCATAAATAGAAGATAATCTTGCTTTCTCGGTACCGTGCAACTGTAAAATACTTCAAGCTTTCTGTGAAGGTGTGGTAAGCATTTATTGCGTTAAACAAATCTGCCATAGTTACAACATATCAGCGAAAAGTAAAAAATAGAAAATTACTATGGTTTTAAGAAAAACTAATCTGAACCGTAATAAAATAACACTGGGTGCCCAATACCGGAAAAATTACATTTTCGTAAACTCGGTCAACAATACACATTCCAAAAAAAAATCTTTTAAGTGCCAACGAGTAAGTCACAAAATTGGCAAGTGAACTCGCCCGTTCGAACGCGCCAACGCGTCGGGGATTGAAGTACCAGCAACAATGACGGTCTTTGGCTTTTGTAATACTTTATTATGTGCCGGCAAAGATCCCCTGACAAAACTTTATTGGAACATCGAGTATGAACACTCGGCCTGATATGAGCCACTAGTTATAATGGAGTGACATTATTCGATAGATTTTCATGACAGAAGCCTTATAGAGTAATGATTTATTCAGTAAAGTCTATTGACAAGACCTTTACGTTTATTTCGCTCGGAATTATACCAATTTGTATTGTATTGGATAATGTTTTCGAGATAGGTGTTCTTTGAATAATATAGGTTTATTTTGTGTTGGGAATAATTGAATATTATATTGCTTTTGGTATCATTAGAAGACTTATAAATAAATCATTTTTTTTTGAAAAAATGTTCATGTTAAAGATATAGGTAAGCTAATACAATGCGGCTATGATTTTTTTGGAGTACCTATATTTTATTTGGTCCGTAATTATGTATTCAATTTTTGCGCATATGTTTTAAGTAAATGTAAACATAATAAAGCTTGTTTTCCTTAACAGTTTGTTGAACTTATGTGTTTAAAACCTTGCAGTGAACTCTATACATGTTTATTTACAATAATCAAGCAACTATTCATGAACTACGAAAGTAAGACAGCAAGGAGACAAGAGAAAGCTACACCAAAGAACTTATACCTCCATACATTTTCTATCTCTGTCCTACAAATAAATCACAAAAAGAAACATAAAATAACAGCAAATCGTCTTACAAATAATGTAGAATCAATTTCTCAAGCTGTTTTGAGCGGGCAACGAAACAAATTAGTCACTGTCATAACAAGCTTTTTATATGGAGAAGATATTTCGACGTCAAGAGCGCACTTCCTACGGTTTGACCTGTAGTGAGTTCAATACATTGGAGCGATACACACTAGATGATTTTGATTCATTAATTTATATTTTTTTGGGATTTTGACTTAAGCAAAATGATACAAAAAGATAATAAATGATAATAATATTTTTTTGGGACTCTATTGATAATGCTTTAATATTTTACTGCATTAATATAGGTTTTTTCCGTTATACGTGTACTTGAGTATGTGATCTATTTGATTATGCTGAAATACCGAATTGTGCTTTAGAAGAAGCACCTGCCACCTTATAATAATACGCTTAAAATAAAAATATAATAGTAGATTTCATAAGATCCCTAGACTGTAGTTTTATCAAATTATTAAAAAACAGGTGCATGTAAGAAATAACATTTTCCAAATGGCAAACAATTGTATGTATCTTACGTCACGTAAAATATAATATTATAATTAAAATCAACTTCCTTTTTTGTTATTAACAGTAATTTACCAAAACCAATCCGTGTGGACTGCGTCCTCCTTGTCCTGTAACAACCACCATTGACTGGTCGTTCCTTCCTGCTGACGCCATGTAGTCTAGTCGCAGACGATATAATATCACACTTCACTGCAATCGCAAAGGTAATCACATAACATGATATTACTGTTCCCCTCACTCATTGAACTCTGAACACACTTCTATATGGATATTTACAAAGAGCTCTATTATTTACAGTATACTCTATTGTTAGATGCAAGTCTGGATTTATGTAAATGTATTTATTTTTAGTTTATCTGGGCAAATATTAAATGTAATGGAAAGTACTACGTCAATGCAAATGTTCTTTCTGCGTTTTTATTTTCGTACTAGTACTAGTAATCTTGTTGTGGTCGAATATACAAAGAACACTAATTATTGTATTTTAAATTCAAATTCAAATTCAAATTCAAATTAAAATTCAAATTCAAAAATTCTTTATTCAATATAGGCTACACAGTAGCACTTATCGAACGTCAAACAATACAAACAAAAATAGACAGCACCCTTAGGGTCGGTTCATATCCGGCGGAAGCGCACCACGCACCACCAGCCGCGCAACGCCAGAACAAACAAACACGCAATGAGACATCCAACCCCCACACCTGACGCGCTAACGCAACATCAGTTTAGTGTGAAAGGCTGAACGCCCCACCACGCATCCGCCCGCCCCAGCGCCAAGCGACCGACAATACGCGACGCGCCCCCCGCCAGAGATGAACCGACCCTAAATCGCCCACCCTTCACCGCTTCCTAAGTGCTTCGGCCGAGGAGAAGAAACGGCGCAACAAACTCCCCAGTAGCACGCTGCCTTTACAATAATACTGAATATAATTAAGGGACCGCGCCAGATAAACAAGTGTTTGAGGTACTAAGAAATATAAAAGTATAATATATATAATATAAAAGTTCAGACACTCATCTTATCCAAGGTCAACAGAACGACCAGTCACCGCAAGCAGCACCCGTTCACGAGTATGACGCAAGGGTCAGCCATCCCCTCCCTCGCCATATTAGAGGGAAGGAGGAGACCCGACCCAAAACGCCACCGCAGGCAGTGACAACTAAGGGAGCATGACGAAACTGTTGCCGGCTTAAACAATTAATATAAAGCAAAAAAGGAAATCCTCAAATACTGATTTACTGCACTGTCCCTTATCACAATAAAATGAGTGGATACATAATTAAATTCTATAATTAATATAATTATACATTAAAAAAATACCGAACAAATATCGTTCATTGGACATTTGTAGGTACACTATACCTACATTTGTATAATCGTACTAACAATAAAATAAAAATAGGTAACAAATGTTACATACGAAATGTATGCCTATCAACATAAGGATGAATAAAACTGTTATAAATCCATACAGAACCGTCTTGTGTCTATCACGGCGACCAACACTGTTTATCATTTAAATAATCATTAATTGAGTAGTAAGCTTTTAAACATAGCTTATTTTTAATTGTGCATTTAAAGGAGTTAAAGGGCAACTCTAACAAACTAATAGGAATTTTATTGTAAAAGCGAATACCAAGCCCCACAAATGAATTGTGTACCCTATGCAGGCGATGTGATCTAGAACATAACTTATGCCTATTTCTCGTATTTATACTATGGATGTCACTGTTCTTGGCATATAAGTGAATATTTTGTCTTATAAATAATATATTTGCAAAAATGAATTGAGACGCTACAGTTAAAATACCTATCTCCTTAAATCGCTCCCTAAGAGTAACTCGAGAACCTAGCTGGTAAATGGATCTAACAGCTCGCTTTTGTAAAATAAAAATGGTTTCTAAATCCGCCGCTTTACCCCACAACAATATGCCATAGGACATGATGCTGTGGAAGTAGCTAAAGTAAACAAGACGAGCTGTGTCCACATCAGTGATCTGTCTTACCTTCCTAACGGCGTAAGCAGCGGAGCTAAGCTTACTCGCGAGGCACGAGATATGTGCCGACCATAAAAGTTTACTATCTAGAGTTATTCCCAGAAACACTGTTGATTCTACGGTGTCTAGCACTTCATTATTAATAATTATATTAGGGCCAAGATTTTTTACGTTAGGCATGGAAAATTTTACGCATTTGGTCTTCTTCGCGTTTAAAACTAAGTTATTAGATGAGAACCAATGCATAACCTTAACAAGTGCAGCATTTATCTCATTAAATTCGTGTCTATTCCTATCTACTTTAAAAATTAAAGAGGTGTCATCTGCAAACAGCACGACGTCACATATGCCTTTTAAAAACAACGGTAGGTCATTAATATAAACTAAGAACAAAAATGGACCTAATATTGACCCCTGGGGCACACCTAGCTTCACTGGTAGTCCGGTTGACCTATCACCATTGACATCGACGCATTGTAGTCGATCACATAAATAAGAATTAATTAAATTAAGTGCTCTATTCCTAATTCCGTAATGCTCGAGTTTGCGAATAAGAGTACCATGATGAACGCAATCAAATGCCTTGGAAAGGTCACAGAACACCCCAATTGCGTTCTGCGAGCTCTCCCAGGCACTATAAACATGCTTTAGTAAAGCTACATCAGCGTCCGTAGTTGAACGTCCTTTAGTAAAACCGTATTGCTCGCTGTGTAAGAGATGTTTCATATTAAAATGAATTAAAAGTTGTTTCAACATCAATTTCTCAAAAATTTTACTGAATGCGGGAAGGATCGATATTGGCCGAAAATTACAAATTTCGTTTTTATTACCTGATTTAAATAGAGGTATAACTTTACTACATTTCATAAGGTCAGGGAAGATACCTAAATCGACACACTTATTAAAAATGATAGCTAGTGATGGGGCAACAATAGTTATTATATTACTAAGAAGGTTTACAGAGATGCCCCAAAAGTCTTTGGTTTTCTTTATATTGAGCGATTTAAAAGCATTTACTATATTTAAAGGAGTTACATGTTCAAAACTAAAAATATTATCACATACAGGCACAGTATTACGCAGTAGGTTTTCAGCCTCAGCTGCTGATGAATTTAAGGAGCTAGTTGTTGCTACAGGTATGTCAGTAAAGAAGTTATTAAAAATTTGTGCAATATCGTGGGCTTTATTTACTAATTGATTGTTAAAAATAATCTCTAGTCCGTTATCTTGTTTCTTGAGCTTACCAGTTTCTTGGTTGATAATGTTCCAGGTAGCTTTTATTTTATTAGTAGAATTTTTGATTTTATCGTTAATAAATTTTGACTTAGCCATATAACAGACTTTTTTGAATAATTTTGAATAATTTCTTACATAAGTTACAAATGAAATATCAAAGTTATATTTTTTCATACCATATAGCTCATAAAGTCTAGCTCTACTTTTGTAGATACCAGCAGTGGCCCATTGGTTAAAAGAGGCTGAAGTGCACTTGACATGTTTAGTTTTACACTTAAAAATAGCTTCAAACTCTTTTTTTACAACATCAAAAAATGCTCCATAAATGTCATTAGGATTGTCGCATCCAAAAAATGATGGCTGTATTTTGGACATGATGCTGTTTTTAAAACGAGTACACCGGTGCGCTGTGTATGGCCTACTAATAACTTTTTGAGGTTTATTTACAACTAAATGTGGAAAGCTTGCAAATTGACCACAATGATCAGAAGTAACATCTGTTAAAGTAAACTTATTACTCGCTTCACTATTACAAAATATGTTATCTAAGCAAGTTGCAGAAGATGCTGTTATCCTAGTTGGTTCGCAAAACA
Organism: Autographa gamma; assembly: GCA_905146925.1. NCBI lineage: Eukaryota > Metazoa > Arthropoda > Insecta > Lepidoptera > Noctuidae > Autographa > Autographa gamma. Next base: position 6,273,600 of record LR989850.1, read on the forward strand.
GGTTATTTAAATTAAAAGACTTAAATAAATTAAGGAGTCTGATAGACACTGGCGTTGATTCTAAAATATTTACATTGAAATCCCCACATACTATAATCCGTTTCTTACTACTTTTAATTTTAGAGAGTGAATCTTCCATTACTGATACAAATAAATTAAAGTCACTCAAAGGGGGTCTATACACACAAATTATAAGAAATTCTCTCTAGTTCAACACAAGACAGCTCAATAGTTTAATTTAATTCTGTAAATGTCTTTATTTTGAATGTGAAAAGTTCCACTATGTAAATTTTTTCAGTGTCATGGGGTACCCAGTCTGGTGACATACGTAAATCATACATTTACCTAAAACACTTGATTATTTTTTGAGTCAAAAATATTATTCTTTGTGTCTGTATCTGTGTCATTTCGAATTTCAAAAACATAGATGTTTATTGGAAAAATATAAACTTTTAAAAGTTACTTACACAACACGACCCATTAGTACTTGTAACATGAACAACTACAAATTATTTAAAAAGTACAATACATCAAATAATAATTATTCGTGCAATATAAAATAACCATGAAGCCGCAAACCGAATAACAGAGATTAACCACGAAAAGCACTTTAAAAATTAATACATTTTATTTATATAAACTCATCTGAAATGGAGAGGAATTAATTACTGAGTAATGATTGTCTACTCCAGAGATATTCTGAAAGATATATAGATACTAGAGTACTATTAATCAAACAACGATCCACCTTAATTAGTAATCAAGAGTAAAGTGAAGTGAATCTATGATTACAAGCTTTTTATCCTTGTTTACTTAACCCTTCCGACGTGGGGTCAGCCACAGATAAACACACCATGCGCTTAACGCTTCACATTTTTTATGCTGTATAAACAAGCATCCAATTCTTCGAAAAGAACACGTGTAGCTTTTGTTTTTTAGTTTGTAATGTATTAGCTAACATAATTATTATTCCTCATTTTCATCAAGGATGTTGTTTTGTGAGACAGGTAACACTCAGTATATAAAAACAACTTAATTAACTTCAATGTTCAGGTAGAAGAGAACCCGAAAAACATTTTGCCCATTTTCGCGTTGTAAAAAGGAGACGCGACAAAACACGAAACGCGTGAATCCATATAGCGTTGCGGGCAAATTGTATTAAAAATGCGAGTAAATGGACTGATGTGTGCTGAGTTTTACGGCAGTAATAACTCATAAGTCATGGGCGTAATGTGCGTGAAATAGATTCTGCGCGCCCTCTCTTGGCTTCTAGAAGAAATGTTTAAATTCAGGCTGACTCGAGCCGCTGGCTCGGAACGCTAAATTAGCCTGCCGAGCCTCAGATCGCGTTGTTTGAAATATTATGTGAAATGATATGAGTATCACACTCAACATATTTTACGTTGAGTTTTATTCGTATTATTCCAAATATGTGTTCTGTCTTTGTTCTTTAGTTAAAGTTAATATTTGAATCATTACGTTTACCTACTTGCCGAGGTTTTTGCTTACGTTACTATGTAGGTATAGAAGGTCTACTAAATTATGAGCATTTAATAGCCATTTCCTACTCACATACTACATTTGTCTATGTACCACATTTGCTTACACTTAATTATATTTCATGATTAAAACAGTGTGTTTCTAATTTAGGAGGTTGTTTATTCAAATCGGATTGGTCAATTTCATTATGATTTATGATTACCTTGGGCGGTATAGAAATTATCGAAACGTAATTTTGATAAATATTTAAAGCCCCCGTGGGTATAAGTTGTAATGGAATAACTAATATAGATTCATTTGGTTGTAATTAGTTCACAAATACCGTTTGTCTTTGGAATTGTGAATTTCCGATACATTAATGGAATAGTAGAATTTACAGGATTTATTGTACATCGAACACCAAAATAAAAGGAGAATTGATTGGGAAAATAATAAAAGCTTTCATTAGTCCAACGTTGCATTAATTTACATCAAAACGTTGTAACATTTTGCCCTAATTTACTAAAAAGGTATTGTGTAAATTGCCACCGACAACGTCGGAATTCGCGTCGGAATCAATTCAGGGATGTTGAAAAACCACAACAAATTGAAATATACCGAGACCAGAGCTCGCAATGTTATTAATTGATTGAAGTAGGCATACGAATATTTTTATCTCTTTGATCTGTTTGATAATACTAAAGGTAATTCAGACTTTTCGGTAAAATGCTTCAATGTTGCGTTTTGATTCATATGCAGAAATATTTTGGTGAAAGTAATATCGCGTTACTCAGAATATAGTATTCATTTAAGTAATGTTTTGTATGTATATTTTAAGGTTTTGGTTAATAATCAAAAATCAAAGATTTGTATTATAAATCAAAATTAGGAAGTACCAGAATTATAAAACATAACTTAGAAAATTGCAAAGAAGATGTGACCGTTAGTGATAATAATTGGTTAAGCTACATAATAAAAAAATACTTAATTAGTGTTAGTGATCCTCTTCTTTCTTTCTTTCCTTTAGTCAACCGACATTACTTTAAATAATTATGGTATATTTCTTTTAATTTGCAAAAAAAAATACTTTAAACAATTTACCTCATGCATTAAACAATTTAGAAAAGCTGTGATTTATATACTATGTTCTCTGTAACAAGAGTAGAATGATAATAATGCTGCAAACACTGCTGTTTATTTGTTAATAAACGTTGAGTATTGAGATATAATTGAGAGACAAATTTATTTAGGTACAACGGAAAACAAATTGGTTTAGTTTGTCTCTAGTAATAAATGATCTAAGTGGTGTTTGGGCTTACGTAAGACTTATGACAAATAGGATATTTATGATACTTACATATAAGGTAATGATGAGTAAATAAGTATTTAGTAATAAGTACTTTCAGCATTATTTAGTTTCAGTTAATGAAATTCTAACTTTTGATTGACGATTAAAAAAGTCTTCTAATTTTAAGAGCCATAGGTCGATTTGTTACATAATTATTTTACATTCGAAAATACATTTAGGTTTCTAAGTTCTTTTACAAAACCTTTAATTACCCGAACACTTCATAACAAAAAGTCCTTCAAACGGGAACTATTCAACACTGAATATTAATCCCAAAAGCTAGTCAAAGAAGTTGATATATATCAGAAAGTTAAAACGGACCAAAAAGGCCGGAGCGATCATAAAAAAATCTGCGCGGGAATAAACGGTTGGACGCTGAAGCAGCCATGAATAATCCTCGCGTCAGCGCCACGCGAGCTCACTGCCCAATTAAAAACGTACTCTTTCCACGATTTTTAGCTTAGAATATTGTATAATAAGCCAATAAAATACCCCACTTAACGCCCTCCAAGCCCCGACGCCATGAAATATGCACTTCTCAACCTCATTATGGCAAGCTGAAATTAAATGCAAGAACTACGACTGGGACGTCGCTTACAACTTAACTAATTGAAATTTAACGTTTTCATTTCATTTTTGTATGGATTTTTTGTATTGGATTAAATTGAGAACGAAGGGAAGGAATAACGGACTTTCTAGCTAAGTAATATCAGATCCTACCTAAGTATCTTGTGGATGTAGAAGCTGGTTTAAATTTACTATGTTATCCTTTCCGTACAATTAGTAGTTAATAAGGTTTATATTTTTAGAAGTTAATATGATAATAGAACTATGCTTATAGATAGTTTGAAACTTAGTTTAAGTCATTATTTAAAAACGTGTTATATAACACATAGTTCAAAAACACAAGTACAGAGCGAGACAGAGCATTCTATTAAAAATATTTTAACTTGGTTTAATAGATTATGTTAAATACATTTTTAACATATTTATATTATTACTAGCTGTGCCCCGCGGTTTCACCCGCGTGAATACCCAGGCCCCGTTCCCGGTGTCTTTATGTTATTCAGGGCTCAGACGAATCCAACAAATCACTATAATCACAAAGGTCAGGATTACGAAATTTTTTTTTTGCACATTTTTAATTTTTTTCATAAGAACCTTCTCTTGAAAATACCAATTGCAACAAAAAAAGAATTAGCGAAATCGGTCCAGGCGTTATTGAGTTATGCGCTTACCAACACATTTAGCGATTCATTTTTATATATAAGATTATTTAAAGAAATGTAAGTGCTATATTTATCTTTTGAGAAGAACCTTCAAGGTTAGTCATACATTCGATCAATAACTAAATAAACATTATTACCTAGTACACAACTCCTAGCTATCAAAACTTCTAATTAGTGTAGCACTGTTTACACAGAGCAATGTACATCTCAGAGACTACGATTAGACATATCGTGAGATAATCAGATTTCACACTCTGCAGGAGGAGCTAATCTGTGCAAGGAACACATCCTGGCTTTGACGTGGCGTATCGGGTGATTCGAGTATAAACTAAACACACATCATGTATAACTTGATTACTAAACATACTCGACATGTGTAGATTATATTCTAGATTATTACATAGAAATGGTACAGGTGTAACATCACATAAGTAGATCTTAAAAAAAAGAAGAAAGATTTTTCTAAAAATTTAATAATACTTTCATAAAATCAATTCATTTTACGGAGTTTTTTATAATAGTTAAAAAAACCATTTGAAGATGTTTGTTTTTACAGTTTATTTCGTTCTCGTCAAGTCATATTTCGATTAATAACTTAATCAAAGCATTTAATAACTTATTTAACATAACTAAAACTGTACTTACGTAATAAATTAGTATCTAAGGAAATTTACATAATAAGCAATCATCAGCTATGTAATGGTATTATACGTTATAAATGAAAAAAAAAATAGTATTTTCAGCGAATACCACGAAAAACCTTTTCATTATCCGCTTAATATTTCGCGTAGATTTGTAAGTACAAAATATAAATAGCACTATATACAAAGCTAGTCAAAGAAGCAGCTACTTATTTCGCTCCAAAAATCATGAAAGGTACGAGGGAAGCATTTCCTACAATTCTACGAAAAATGCCCACTTACCTGTAATTTCGTTTTAATTTCCATTGAGGATTGCGGGTCGGGATCTGTGTACAAATTAATAATCATAAATTAAAATTGATCATCGTAGTCTTGTTGAGAAGTTCTTATATCTAGAAGTCCTTAGTCTGTCATTCATCATAGTATTGAAAAGTAGACAATGCTGATTGTACCAGCATTAATAACGTTGTCTATTTTTCTGTCTGTCGGTCTGTTACGCTTTCAAGGCTAAACCACTGAACCAATTTTACACGAACAGCATGTAGTAAGCTTGGATCCTAATAAAGATCATGGTCTTTTCGCGCTATCACCGACTGACGCACGGGCGGAGCTGCGGGCAACAGCTAGTAATATCAAAGATGCAAAATTAACTTAATTATTCTGTTTGTATGTGACGCTTTCACGGCTAACTAGTCAATCAATTCAGATAAAATTTGGTAATAAGTTAGCTTAAAACGCAAAAAAGGAAAACATCTAAATCTAAATCTTTTTATGCTACGAAAACCATCATCATGCATGCAAAGTGAACAGCGAGAGGAAGTCAATCAAAGTAATAAAGTACGTATATCAAAATATAGAAGAATAATTTCAAGTAGTTATTAGATTTATCTGTAAACGATATATTAAAGGGTGCTTTAATGAACAATAAAAACTTAAATAAAAGTATAGAACAAAACTTTTAAAACGATTGAACTGAATCCGATCCTAACTTCCTCAAGCAAACGGAGATTGTGAAAGTTAGATTTCATAACTTGTGTTATGAGGAAATTGCGAGGATAATTTGATGATTTTTATTTCATTTCGTGAGGTACGTTCTTTATAAGGTATTGAATCTTATCTTATGTAATAGATTTATGGATTACACTTAACATTTCACTTCAATTTTAAATATTTAAGCCATCTTCATAAATTTATACCTAAGAACCATGTCGACTACGACAGCATTCAAACAAAAATATTTATCCAGTCAAACAAAAATATCGATTCATTTAGGAGGTTAGATCACACATGCAGAGACATCAAATTAATAATATGTACTTTTTTCGTCGGGCTTAAAAATCGTACGTTCTTCACTTGCTCCTTTTTTTGTCATCAGAATCACCATTCATTCCAATTGTTCCTTAAGATTTAGTCGCACGAACTTTCTAAAGCGATTTTAGTAAAATTTTAGTAGATAAAGTTGCATCTGGCATTCACAAATAGTTTTGGAGCGAACCCAAAAGGATGCTGTGATCATGAGCATCCTCGGAAGTAGGTCAGGAGCTGAACTGATTAAAGACCTCGGTTAGATTTGAAGTTAGTCCGATAATTCCAGATCGGACGTGAGTGCTGGCTATAATTTCATTTTAATTTGTAAGGTTTTTCCTCGGATCTTTGTGTTTTTATCCTCTACTGTAATTGTGTTGGTTGTAGGAACAAATAAGTCGCCGTCACATGTTTTTAAGGAGTGATTTGGTTTTGGTGATAGTTTAATAAGGTATAGAAATCAGTAATTAAACTCTCAGGTACAAAAAAAAGTCGGAGGAGTTACTTTAAATGCCCTGGATCGTACTGTATTGTGTGAACAAGACTTTCATTTTAAAAATACGAAAAAAAAACTTTATTGTCTTAAAATAAAGTTGCTGTCGATATAAAGCTGTTACCAATAATAAATAGGGTAAACGTGGATTAAAAACTAATTTTACTAATTTAATTATTGATAGTCAACAAAAAATGTTTCGGCCACGTAACTTTCTTTTAGTTAAAGTTTAAGTTTAATACATCTTATGATAGTTACCTAAAATATAAAACCGTTAGATGAAAAATGTGTAAATGTTTGTTTTCGAACGACTTATTCGAAGCCGCAACAAGTGGGCCAACATAAACAAATGTTTGTTATGGCTAAGTATGTTTGTGTTATGGTTCACACACGTTTCACTCAAACGCGTTCCGCGGGGGTTTTGAAAATCCAATTCAAAATCTTAATTTTTAATTTCGACATATTATTTAAACTTTTTAAAAACATCATAAAATTGTATTGTAAGTTAAGTAATAGCTCAAATCTAAAGAAAAAACGAGTTCTAATAACAATTGCAAATGTTGAAAGTACGTGGCCTTTAGATCACCAAAAAACATTGGCCAATAAAATAAGAAAAAGCAAAATTATTGTTTTATTCTCCATTTAAAACGATAAAAAGATAAAAAAAGTTAATTGTTTAGGTTAAAATACTCCACTTCTTCAAGAATGTGTAAACCCTAAGTAAACGGTACTCCAATATTGTAAACAAAAACAAAATGGAGTAACACATTGCTCTTATTATGGGGCGCTGACGTGTGGTGAGAAAGATCGCATCTTCCTTATTAATATGTTTTTTGTATAAATTTAGAAGACACGCTTGAAACTATTAAGTAAACAAATTTAATGAATAAGTTATTAGTTGTCACAATTTATAGAGGTTATTGTATTTCGCAAATTAAAAAGAAGAGAGCATAATAATATAGATTGGCTCTACGTGAATAGGTACTACTTATTATTAAATATTAAACCGCCCGAGACTGAATTACTAACAGACGACTTTAGTAATTTAGTCATTCAACTGAAACCTCTTAATACTATCTAAATAACATTAAACCTAAAACAAAGAATTTGTATTACATTGTTGAAACAGAAAGACAAAACGCCCATTTCAAATGTACCCTTTATAGCATCATAACGAAACAAACTTAGTCTATTATTTACAGTTTCATAAATATAATGAGGTCGTTTAAAATTACGTGCCTATTACGAAATTGGATAAAGCAAGAGGTGACTAGCGGTTACAAAACCTATAGAGACAATTTCTTTAAAAGCCCTTAATATCTTTTTAAGAGTTCTTATCGTAAAAGGGGTACTAAACAAGGCGAGTCGCGAACATTATTTAGAAAAAAAAGGAAGCACCAAGGAGTTTACTTGTTTCGAAAAGGCGGGTCGCTGTGGCATCTGATAACGGCAGATTTGCGGCCGCGCCATTAACAAATTACCTCTTTACAACTCCCTTAAAGAAATGTTTCACCTTTTTTTATTCCTACATTATAGTTTGTTTTATTCCACATACGGTCGCGTGATTACGTGCGATATACAAAAATGAATACAACATTTTGTATAGAATGTAGTGTATAAATAAGGTTGTACTCCTTTTCTCTAGGATATTATCATAAATATCATGTTGTTGTTTTGTTGCGGGACTGCATAGATAGTCACGGTCAACGCCGGCGTTGTTATTTCTGCTTAGCCGCGAGGAAGCATTAAGGTTCTTTAAAAAGTTTCATGCTTTAAGTAGTTTACGAGGTGTGTATTTAAACCTAAGTAAACTGAAACAATGAAGTATATTGTTAGAAAAAACTGTAGGAAATTACAATTATAAATACGGAATAAATAAGTTAAAATATTTAAGAACATTTTGAATTTGATATATTTATTACATAAAAAGGTAGTCTGTACCTATAAAATAAGATTCAGTGCGGTTTTATTAAGGAAATAAAGAATTTGTTTTATTTAACTTACGTATAAATTTTATTAAATTCGACTTTATTAATGTAAAATTTAAGTTGGGAGAGTCCTTTTACTACATTAAAGCCATTCAATGCTTTCGGGGAACATGCTTAATGGCAAAAATATACACACAAAGCAGATCCCGTAAATTCTCAGATAAAGTATTTATTATGATTTATTTAAAAACAATTTCTCTTTGAAGTATTTTCCTTGGAAATGCACTGACAATGTATACTTTGAATTAATGTACGTGGCTAATAGGTGAAGCAAAAAGTATTCTGCATTGCTGCTGTCTAACAATGGTATTAACGTTATTATCTCTTTTGCTAATTTTAGTAATACTTAGAATGTTATTATATTTCTTAACTCTTTATTAAATGTAAAACGGGTTAAAAAATTGTCTCTCAGGGCAAAATGAGTACGAAAGCACATTGCCATAAATGAGCAGGTCAAAAAAGAAATAGAACTTATAATACAATTTTGAAACTAGTAACGACATCTAGTTTGTTTTTTGGTAACTAACTTTAACATGGCTGGCGTTTTACTTGGAACGTAGGTAAATGTTTTTACAGAGTAACAACCACTCCACAGTTCTCGACAAGCTACAAAAATCTCTTTCGATGGATGCCGATGCAATTGGATAATAAGTGAATTAGGTTCTCATCTCATGCAAGCAGAGGAACAAAATTATAAATAGTCTACATGCAACATCGTTATTCGTATACCTACACTACTAATTTAATTAAATTTTTAGTCTCTACTTAACCTTCTGGGCTTATTATGATTTGCATACTAGTTTTCTTCTTTGTTTCGAAATAAGCTTACTTTCAAAACTCAATTTATGTGATCGTGTAGAGTAAAAAAGATTACACAAATAAAAACATAAAGCTTGCTGGTCTTTAGAGACTGTCTTTCAATGCCATTGATTGACACGATAAAAACAAATTAGGAAGTCAAAAAAATCACTTTTTTCACCCATTGATTTCACCAATGCGAACAGTGTATACTAAACCGCCTCTCGAGGAAACTCTATAGTTGCACATTTATTCTGGTTAGGTTAATCTTCCAAGTTAAAAAGCCTTTGCCTCATGCTCAGAGCTTCCTCTTTGCTCAGCTTCCCAGGAAGCGTACTGTACTGGGGCAAATTAGCTTATTACAGAAACAGAAACTCGACATCTCACACAATTGTTTGCTTGTTACATGAACTAATGAGCACAATGTCACGTTTCAATGTGAACATGTCTTTGCTCTTATTCGTTATTCGCTTTCTTTTATTTCATACGTCTCGAGACTTAAACAAAATGGAGAAAGAAAATCATTAGAATTGAAATACAAAAATAATTTTACAATAAATTATTTATTACTATTTATCACATATTATTGTGAATTTCATCGGAAAATAAAAGTATTTATTAATAATAATGTGTACTATTTGGAAAAATAAGGTAGATATATTAAATTATACTGAACATAGTCAGACATAGTGTTTGTCTGGCCACACAAAAAATCATGACAAGCGACTTAATTAAGTTAACTTATATTTATTATATACTTCATATTGCACAGAAAATACTTAAAATTTATGATCATTCAAATTAAAGATTAAGCATAATTATAAATGCCGATTATACCGCGCTTTAGTCAAAGTAGTTCAAAACACTGAGCTATACAATTGGTGTTCGATGAATTTAATTGCTTACAAACCTGGATGTAACCCATTTCATACTGTTGACATTTACAACTATACTTAAAAAGCACGTGACACTTACGTCGTAAAATTAGAGAAATAAAAATGTTCGGTACCATACCATACTCCTACATATACCCGAGGCACACAAGAAGATATTGGTCATAAAACATATTTCTTATTTAAAATAATAATAATAATCCAGGCTGAATCATTGCATTGCAAGATTGATTTTTTCAGTAATAATCCGTACTCTTTTGAACCTAGCTGTAAATGTTAAGGGCATATATTTATATCGTAATAAGAGATCTTAATTAATGAATTCTAATAAATTATTATTTTAGCTTCAATAATGTACAATAATGTAAGCGTGTAAGGCTGCAATCTAACGACCTGTATTATTCTAAGGGCTAACGCTTTCTTATTCTGAAGGTCCGTTTCCGTAACATAACATAACATAACGTACCATCACGCCTGTATCCCCGAAGGGTTAGGCAGAGGTGTACCAATCTACACCCACAGTTCGCCGGTATGTTAAGGTCCCATGTAATAGGGGGCGAGCCTATTGCCACTAACCGGGAACAAATCCAAACTCCGACCTGCTACTGAGAATTTCATAGAAAAACACAATAACAGCTTGGTCGACTTTTGAATCGAACCCAAGACCTCTACCGTAGCAGTCGCGCTCAGCACCACTAGGGCAACGAGACAGTTTCCAAATCTTGGTCAACAATATAACATTGCATTTGGGCTGTATTACATTTCTACATTAAGTAGGTTTAGAAAAAATATTTCACTGCGTTCTACGAGATAGAAATATTTAACTATAAATCACTCATGTTCTCAAACCTGGATGTAACCCATTTCATACTGGTGACATTTACAACTATACTTAAAAAGCACGTGACACCTACCGTCGTAAAATTAAAGAAATAAAATGTTCGATACCATACCATGCTCCTACACATACCCGAGGTACACAAGAAGATATTGGTCATAAAAACATATTTCTGATTTAAAAATTATAATAATAATCCAGGCTGAATCATTGCATTGCAAGATTGATTTTTTCAGTAATAATTCGTACTCTTTTCAACCTAGCTGTAAAGGTCGAGGGCATCTATTTATATCGTAATAAGAGGTCTTAATTAATGAATTCTAATAAATTATTATTTTAGCTTCAATAATGTACAATAATGTAAGCGATACACGCTGTAATCTAACGACCTTTATTATTCTAAGGCCTAAAGCTTTCTTATTCTGAAGGACCGTTTCCATAACATAACGTACCATCACGCCTGTATCCCCGAAGGGTTAGGCAGAGGTGTACCAATCTACACCCACAGTTCGCCAGTATGTTAAGGTCCCATGTAATAGGGGGCGAGCCTATTGCCACTAACCGGGAACAAATCCAAACTCCGACCTGCTACTGACAATTTCATAGAAAAACACAATAACAGCTTGGTCGACTTTTGAATCGAACCCAAGACCTCTACCGTAGCAGTCGCGCTCAGCACCACTAGGGCAACGAGACAGTTTCCAAATCTTGGTCAACAATATAACATTGCATTTGGGCTGTATTACATTTCTACATTAAGTAGGTTTAGAAAAAATATTTCACTGCGTTCTACGAGATAGAAATATTTAACTATAAATCACTCATGTTCTCAAACCTGGATGTAACCCATTTCATACTGGTGACATTTACAACTATACTTAAAAAGCACGTGACACCTACCGTCGTAAAATTAAAGAAATAAAATGTTCGATACCATACCATGCTCCTACACATACCCGAGGTACACAAGAAGATATTGGTCATAAAAACATATTTCTGATTTAAAAATTATAATAATAATCCAGGCTGAATCATTGCATTGCAAGATTGATTTTTTCAGTAATAATTCGTACTCTTTTCAACCTAGCTGTAAAGGTCGAGGGCATCTATTTATATCGTAATAAGAGGTCTTAATTAATGAATTCTAATAAATTATTATTTTAGCTTCAATAATGTACAATAATGTAAGCGATACACGCTGTAATCTAACGACCTTTATTATTCTAAGGCCTAAAGCTTTCTTATTCTGAAGGACCGTTTCCATAACATAACGTACCATCACGCCTGTATCCCCGAAGGGTTAGGCAGAGGTGTACCAATCTACACCCACAGTTCGCCAGTATGTTAAGGTCCCATGTAATAGGGGGCGAGCCTATTGCCACTAACCGGGAACAAATCCAAACTCCGACCTGCTACTGACAATTTCATAGAAAAACACAATAACAGCTTGGTCGACTTTTCAATCGAACCCAAGACCACTACCGTAGCAGTCGCGCTCAGCACCACTAGGGCAACGAGACAGTTTCCAAATCTTGGTCAACAATATAACATTGCATTTGGGCTGTATTACATTTCTACATTAAGTAGGTTTAGAAAAAATATTTCACTGCGTTCTACGAGATAGAAATATTTAACTATAAATCACTCATGTTCTCAAACCTGGATGTAACCCATTTCATACTGGTGACATTTACAACTATACTTAAAAAGCACGTGACACCTACCGTCGTAAAATTAAAGAAATAAAATGTTCGATACCATACCATGCTCCTACACATACCCGAGGTACACAAGAAGATATTGGTCATAAAAACATATTTCTGATTTAAAAATTATAATAATAATCCAGGCTGAATCATTGCATTGCAAGATTGATTTTTTCAGTAATAATTCGTACTCTTTTCAACCTAGCTGTAAAGGTCGAGGGCATCTATTTATATCGTAATAAGAGGTCTTAATTAATGAATTCTAATAAATTATTATTTTAGCTTCAATAATGTACAATAATGTAAGCGATACACGCTGTAATCTAACGACCTTTATTATTCTAAGGCCTAAAGCTTTCTTATTCTGAAGGACCGTTTCCATAACATAACGTACCATCACGCCTGTATCCCCGAAGGGTTAGGCAGAGGTGTACCAATCTACACCCACAGTTCGCCAGTATGTTAAGGTCCCATGTAATAGGGGGCGAGCCTATTGCCACTAACCGGGAACAAATCCAAACTCCGACCTGCTACTGACAATTTCATAGAAAAACACAATAACAGCTTGGTCGACTTTTCAATCGAACCCAAGACCACTACCGTAGCAGTCGCGCTCAGCACCACTAGGGCAACGAGACAGTTTCCAAATCTTGGTCAACAATATAACATTGCATTTGGGCTGTATTACATTTCTACATTAAGTAGGTTTAGAAAAAATATTTCACTGCGTTCTACGAGATAGAAATATTTAACTATAAATCACTCAGTTTAACGAAAAAACGGCTCGCGATAATTTACCGTCTCGTGCCATGGTTCACTTAATTTCTTTAAAGTAAAATCTTATTTAATACATTCTTCCCTTTTATAAAAGAAAAAATATGTTCCTATGATTAGGAATGGAGAATTAAATTATGCGGATATTATGTAAGTATTTCTTACAGATATTTTTGTTGACCAGGACCAGCAAAAAAACAATTAGTACTATGATTTAAAAAACTTGTTTACACAGAAAACAATATAACTTTTAAAAGAACACAATACAGTTTAGCGAGAAGCAAACGATGTCATTTACTGTTCTGTGGTCAAAAACAATTGATTGTCGAATAATAAAAACAAAATACAATCGGGGACATCTGCTGCGCCGGACGCCTGTTCAGTTCGCTTTACACGATTTTAGCAACAAATAGTTTGACCCAGAGTCCATGGCTTTATTTCTATCGCCCATTTTACCCTTTTACCCTACTTTTTGGTATATTCGAATGCTAACTTACCAAACGTCCAACAAGTTTTTCCTGACACTATGGATAATATTGTCAAAAAAATCTAACTTGTTGGGCTTTGCTTTTGTAACAATACCTTTGCCTTTACCATTTGCATAAATGTTTTTTTAGATGTTGTGACTTAAAGTTTTTAAATTAAACATTTGAGTTAAGGAGATAGAGTACAGACCTAAAATTTTCGTATTTTTAAGGTCTAAAAATAAAGAGAAATCTCGTCCAAAACGCAGCGTATCCTTTTAAAAAGCGCACAAAATTCCGAATAAGTAACTCAACGCTTACATTTTAGTGAAATTAAAAAGCATAGCCGGCTAGAAGTTAATATAATAATTTTAAAAGCAAGGTCCGTGCAATAATAATATTTTTAAGAACACGTCCGTTCAGATTAGAGTGGTAGGGTTGAGATCGCGGCCGCAGACCTCTGTGGCCGGAAAGGAAGATTTACCCAAATTTCGAGCTACGTTAAACACTCAGTTTCATTTTTAAATATTTAAATGTACCTACCGTATGTGCTGGCTGAATGCAAAGGGTTACTTTAAGTATGTTGGATATATTCGGCCTTTTGCAGCCTAAAAAGTTGCGGCGTTTTATTTTTTTGCTGGCGGTGTACGACTTTAAAGTTGATAGCTATTTGACTTAGGTATTTAAGATATTGGATCACAGAGCATATTTAAAACGAACAACAGTTTCATTATGAGCATTTAACATGATAATATAGCTATTTTGAACGAATATCTACCTATATTTTTAATTCAGAGGGTTTAAATTTTATTTTGTAAAAATATTAATTATTTTCTGGGTTTTTAATTAACGTATGTAAACTGAGCTATTTAATTAATTTATTATAATTATTGTTATGTCTACGAAAGCAGAAGGTGTATATCACCATCTAGATCAAAAGTTTATTTGCAGGAGCTGCTTCGTGGTTATTTCGGCATTCTTATTTTAAATGGGGCGTATCACTATAATTCGGAAGTGACATGCCGTGACGTCAGTTCCGGGCGGGCGTTACGCACAGCGCAGGCGCAGGCTTGCCACCGGAAGCCGGAAGTTGTGGTGTTGCGGCGCACAATCTGGAGTTGGACGGCGGGAAACACTGAATCAAGTGCAGCCTGAGCTTTGTTTTATATATGAGAGTAAAAGATATATGGGAGGTGAATTTTCATTGGATAAGGTCGTGGCTCCCTTTTGGGTAATTGTTCTTATATGCGTGTATCCGTTTTTGTATAACGTACGCAACTAGCTGTTGGATTAAATATTGTATAGTTTGATTTGAGGTAGTTGGGTATCCGAGGTTATTAAATAATGTTACTAGGACACCTTATGTAATTTATTAATTACAATAATTAATACAAACACTAAAATTATTTTGTTGATATGTCATTTTTACTCTTTGACTTTTCTTTTAATTCATATGATCTAAGTAAGATTGAATGGAATAACTACCTGTTCACATCGTCATGGTGTAGGAAACTTTATATTACATGGAACTTTGTTTGTTTATATACATATACAAATAAAATTATACATAAATAAAACACAAATAAAAGTCAAACAAAAGTTATACATAAATAAAAGTCGTGGTGGCCTAGCGGTTCAATGAACGGATTTGTATGCATGGGGCTGCAGGTTCGAACCCGGGAAAGTACCAATGTAACTTTTCAAAAAGTTATATGTACTTCTTAATTGTTCTAAGACACTTCTGACAAACGGTGAAGGAAAACATCGTGAGGAAACCTGGATTTCAAAATTTGGGATCTGAAATCGCCAACCCGCAGAGAGCAAGCGTGGTGATCAATGCTCGTGCCTTCTCTATATGAGAAGAGGCCTGTGCCCAGCAGTGGGACGTTTATAGGCTGTATAATTATTTATTATTATTAAAACACAATTTTGTAACACTAGAGCTTTGAAACTCAAAAAAACATCACCAAAATTTACGCCAAATTATACACTAATATCCCTACTTAACACACAACATCCGACAATTGGATTGCGGTACAATAGTTAGGCGAAAATCTTCTTAACACAATTTGAAATTTGAGAATTTATTTGCAGATATGTAGCAGCGAGAGATCTCAAGTCTTACGGGACACATGTCGGAACTTCCACTCGAAAACTTCATCGGAACAAAGAGAAAAGCCCTGTTCTTGTAACGTGAACACTTCACGGTTTTATATCTTCATAATTTTATAAAATGAGTAATTTGTGAGCTTTTACCATAATTAAGGCTCGTAATCCTCAAGTGTTCTACTTTGGAAGAATTTTCGATGTTTGGTTTTAATGTTGGGGGATTTTGTTTTTCCTCGATTATACTTATAGCTAAAGTATAGGGAAAATCTTCTTGTAAAATACACAATTATGCGCTGGACAGATTTTATACCACTATATTTAACAAGATTAAAAGTACTCAAAATTAACCATATGTAATAATACAATAAATAAATTTCATCCAGTAATTTTCATATTAAATAAATGTAACAATATCGAAGCTGACATTTAAAGCCAACACTAATTCTCGCTAGAAACCTTCTTATTAAACAAATACGACTTCTAGGAACCAGATTAATAAAATCACCACAAAATTTCAATCCGACTGCATCCACGGCGCGCATCTACCTGCATTTTATCTGTTATAAAACAGATCATAAAAATTTAATCAAAGAATACGTTGGCACTTGAATTTTGAAAAGGAACGTAGCGTTGGCACCTTATGTTGTTTAGAGATATGAAAAGACTCATGTTAATAGTGATCATTTTCAATTTATAATATAAAAAAACATGATGGTCTTTTACTCCGAGCCGGATTTTCGTGCACAAGGGTGCAATTTGGAACCCAGATCAAACCAACACAACTTTTTAAATGCATCTTGTTAAGTTTTTTTTTATTATTTTAAGAGACTTACAAGCCGTGTCAAGACCTGGGTACACTTGAATCAATGCTCGTTGCTTTTTATATAAGAAGAGAAAATTACTTCTTCTGAGGAGAGGCCCAGAAGACGCCTTTTTTGGCGTAATTACAGCCTGATATTACATGTGTTTGTTACCTCTAAACATGGATAGATGAGCTGGCTTACCCTCGCAGCTGTAGTTACCTTTGTACATGTGATTATGTAATGCTGGTATGATTTATGAGCAGCTTCTGGCTATGTGCGCCGCATTTTGATCGATTTGGGATTTGTGGTATAGCTCCTGTACTAAGTCTGTTAGTTAATGGGTGAATTTCGACAAATGCCATTTTTCTTATCATATCGGTGAACTTTTACAATTTTTATTTTTTCGTAGATTTTTTAGGTTTTATGTAATCTTTAGGATACAAAATGTCCCCAAATTTAATATCATCAACGTATCATTTAAGACTGAGGAGAAAATTCAGTTTGAATTTTGGTTTCCACCGATGTGAAAAACCGGCACCGATTATTTTTTTTGTACACCGATATGATAAGTGTATCCACCGAAATGATGTACATATCCAGCGATATGATAATCTATTCACCTTTGAACATTGAAAAGGAAATAGTTAGTAGGTACTTAAAGGTGACTTAGAAATGAAGATCTGAACTTAGGGTAGATCACATCCGAAGAGAACTGAGTTCTTAGATATAAAATAAAAATGTATTTCGGAAATGATGTACCTATTTTTCGTTTTCTAGAGGTACTTAAAATTTAAAAAATAATGATTATTTTTATTATCATTGTATTTATTAAATGAAATATGAAAAATAAAAACAAAAATCTCATATCTAAGTTTAGCTAAATGTTTTCTTAAATGCTCCTTTCTTAACACAGAATCGCTTTTGATTTAAGCTTTGCTTATTATTTCCAGCAACCTATTCCACCTGTTTTTCTCCTCAGCTTTTAGTTTTGGCCTCGGCATTCTTAAACAAAATTAAGCTACTATTATGTTTTCTTTTTAGCTATTAATTATTTTGTTATTTATTATTACGTACATACTATTTTTTTAACTATTTTTTTTTCCATAGAAACTTTTAATACGTTCAATTGCTCCACCTCACCATCATCATCTCAGCCTATGGACGTAATACCGAATACAGACCTCCCTTAATGATACATTTATTTATACATCTTCTACTACCCAGTGGTATCGTGGTAATGATTTTGGCAGTCTATGTAGGTAAACTTACCTTGTATGTATGTATGTACGAATGTTTGTATGTAGGTATATATGTATGTGTCTGTATGTATGTTTGTATGTGCCATTGTTTCTTTGTATACTTAACGAAATGACACGGGATCTACCGATATGATATAACGACTCACCGAGATGATAAAATGTTCTACCGATATGATAAAGCAATCCACCGATGTGACAAAACTGTGCGTTGATCACGAATCAAAACACCGATATGAGATATATGCCACCGATTGATTTTTTGTTATCATTTCGGTGTAAATTATCACATCGGTGGTAAAAAAGACCACCGATTACAGCGATATGAGAACAGCGACATGAGAAAATACACACTTTTTAGAAAATTATAAAAAATGCATAATATCTAGGATAAATTCAATAACAGACAATGAAGCTAATTCACTTACTACCTCTGTTAGAACCAAACAACAATAAAAAAGCTACTCCTTACACTAGAAAAATGCAACCACCGATTATATAAAATAATTGTCCGGGAGTAACTGAAATGGCGTTCTTACAGTTTCGGTGGGCATATGCAGAGATTTAACCCACTTCTATCCTGACTGCCCACTAGCACACACCAACGAGGGAAATACAATTGGGGTGGGGATGCTGTCCGACTCGTCGATGTAAAGTTATGTTTGAATTAGTTTTGTCCAGCGATATGAGAATATTTTTCAGGACAAGTACGTTTGTGCCTCTCAGTAATAATAATCGTTATTTATGTAATAAAATATGCTATATATTAATTAAAAAACTAATATTCTATGAAATAGAATAAGTTATATGCCTAATTTATTTATTTTTATTAGTGTATAAGCTGTTTTGTTTGCAAAAAAAGTAGTGGGACAGCACCGATTTGCAAAAAAATAGAGGTTTATGTATTTTATTTCTACCTTTGTAATAGTCCTAGGCAAATCATATTTTTGCCACAACCCAATAACTACCAATTGAATACTAAAAAAAATAATTCAGAACTATATTCCTTTTTTTAAATACTAATTTCAACGAAGACAAAAAAATAAGGCATTTGGGAAATTCACCCTAATGAAAGATACGCTTCGTTACCTGTTTTCTACCTTGTTAGGGTGCATATTTTTTAAAACATAATTTTTAAAGTTTAAAAAATCCAAATCTTAATGTGTCTGTGTTTTATATCTTGAAATTGAAACCTAAATAAAATTAATCATGAAAATGAATTACTGGGAAAACGGAAGAAACATTTTTATAAAAGGGTTAGAAATCAAATCTAATATTTTGTAGTTCATAAAACAATACTAATATATATAAATATTACTTTAGTACATAGCTCACTGTTGCCTAAAAATAATATTGATTTTCATAGTACAATTTTAAGTTGTAGATTACAGTTCAGTACAGAACAAAAAATATGGTATGAACTTTGGTATGCGCATTCTGTCGACCAAAAGTTCGTGTTCCAATCGCAACAGCCTGTTGTGCTGCAGTACTATTGTTTTGCGGAGAAAAAATATATATCAGCTCACTGACACTTTCATAAACAATGCTCTTTATATTTATGCACGAACAAACTTTAAATTAAATAAAAATAAAGCCATTAATATACTTTTTCAAGCTGCACGAAATTATTTAACTAAAAAATAAAACCTTTTTGAGAAGTGCAATTCGTAGATCAAAAAAATAAAACATCAATATATCGATGTCAATGTCGTTTTGCTGTCTAGTATTGTCTTTTAATTTAATTAAATCATCTCATAAATATTTTGCTAAAATGAATGGCCTTTTAACAAAGATAGCCAGGAGCAACAGAGCTACAGTCTTATGGCGTAAGATTCATAATTATAGTCCTCTCTTGAACAAAGATAAAGATGTGCAGGTTAACAATCCTTTCCAAATCGAACCGTTGGAGTATGAAAGCCATACTCTTCGGAAGCACGATAATACAAAACGTCAAAGGCTCTACGAGTTTGGTATGTATGTCGCTGTCTGCTTACCGAAGTATGTACAGAAGGTCCAAATGCAACACACTGATGAGCTGGAGATACTGGTAGTGCCAGACGGCTTGCACCCTGTGTTGAGCTTCATGAAGCTGCACCAACACGCATGCTTCGCCCAATGCTCTTCAGCGACCGCAATAGACGTACCCAGCCGAGAGTTCAGGTTCGAAGTGTGCTACAACATTCTGAGCTTTAGATTTGGTGAAAGAGCAAGGGTCAAGACCTACACAGATGAGCTCACTCCTCTCCGCTCGGCGTACGACATATGGAAGTCATGCCAGTGGTACGAGAGAGAGATCTACGACATGTTCGGGATCGTTTACACGCATCACCCAGATTTGAGGAGGATCCTTACAGATTATGGTTTCACCGGTCATCCGTTGAGAAAGGACTTTCCTTTAGTTGGGTATATCGAAGTTCGTTATGATGATGAGCTGAAGAAGCTGGTCTATGAACCTATGGAATACCCTCAGGAGGCGCGCCAGTATGAGCTACAAACACCATGGCACTATCTGTCTAACTTCCATGAGGGTTTCAGTACTCAGAAAAAGGAGAAAAAGTAGCTCTGTTTAGCAAAATAATTATATTATTTTATTTAAATATATTCAATTCCATATAAATGTGGTTATTCTAGTTATTTTAATGGTAATTGGAAAGGCGTTAATGCAAAATGATTCTAGTAATCTAAATTTTTATGTTTATTATTCCACATGATCTTTACTTTTGTATTTGTTCAAGATCAGAATATGAGTAAACACTAAACGTGTCTGACTTTCTTTTAGGGATGCTTTATTTGAATCCAGCTCCTTCACTAATGAGCTTTTGTCTTGACACAATGGAAGTCGTTTCAGCTTCACACATAGCTCAAGATGGCTCCCGGGCCAGATGACGGCCCTTTCTAACGCCTCAATTAATAACTTGGAAATTAGCGGAAAGTGGCTAATTATTCTATCCCGGTTTCATTAAGTGGCTTCGCAAGTTCAACTGGTGTGGGTCAGTCAAATTGGATTTCGATTCCTCATTATTATGCAGTTACAGTGGGATTTTAAATTGGCTGTATTAATCTTCTAAGAAAACTGTGTCTTACTTTCGTCTTCCGATCTCTGTGAGCCAGAGTTTTTTTAAAGGATTAATTTGATTTACTTTAGTAAGGTTAATGCAAATATGTATATTTGGAATAGAATTTACAAGAAAAATAAACTATATTTATTTTCTATTATTTCATGAAAACTTTTTTTAAACTAGTCTTTCATCCAAATAAAAGGCAACATAACATAATAAGTTACCTACATTTACTATGGTACTAAAAGTAGTTATATTCATTCCTAGAACTAATCTATTTACGTTTAGATAGGCTTTGTATTTCAGGAAATAATATTATTATACAAGTCTGAAAGCACTTAATTACTTATTTACAGACAACTCTTTGACGATAAATTACTGCGCAAGTTTCAATTACATCCAAGACGGAAACCAAAGAGTAATTATTTAGGAGAAATACTTAAAGAATTATGAATAAACTCCCCGAGGAAGCGTTGGTCCGCAATATTAAGATAGGACATTATGAAAATAGCTTCAATTGTGGGGAGAGATTGTTGAATTTTTGTAGGATATCGGGTTCATGGTTGATACGGCCATCTGCGTAAGAATAACGGCTGAGTGGAGGAGTGAATGAACAATTGGCTCAGTGTGTGGCGCGCCTTCGCCAGTAACGTGCGCACCGCTCGCTCGCTCCCGGGGGATCGGACGAACTTCACACGCGCCTGATAAACTTGTACAAACAACTATGACGCACTATATGCGCTTTAGTTACAGTTCTCACTAATGTTTTTATTGTTTGAATTCTGATTAGGTTTTGATTGTTGATGAAAGGTAAGTTGACTGTTTTATTGAATTTATTATTAGCTTTTGACTTGTTATTGTGTTTTTTTTTGTTAGAATTTTCATGTGTGTCCCCGATATGTCACATATTTTAAAGCTTGTGTCATTAAATACTTTGTAATTGTCGCCTATTTTTTACCATTTATATTTTGCTCCTTATTGCCGTTGTTTTTCGTGAGTTGTTACTATACCTATCGTTTATGTACCGAGAACGAAAAAAGACTTTTAGAAGCATAGTAGGTAGGACTTTACTTTTATAATTGAATTTTAATGTTAGTACATAATGATTATATACTTACCTATTTATAATTAAATGAATATGAACCTACATTATTAAAGAAAATCTAACTAGTAAATGTTACTTAATAGAGTGTACACAAAGTACTGAAAATGGGTTGGCCGATCTGATAATAAGTATATTTGTTTTTCTCATTGTACATTCTAAATAGCACAACAAACATGAATTTCCTGTGGCCTATATAAAACACTTTTGAGCCTTGATGTTAATTGAAGAGATTCCTGCCGGTATTTCTGTTAAGCGATGGGTTTCTAATTAGTCCTGATTAGTTAACTACACATTGAACCATTTTAGAGCTTTGCTTTACTGATAAATCGGTATAATAACCTGCATATTGTACTTTGTATGCAATGTTATATTATAGTTGAGTTTGTGTCGAGAGATTGAAGAGTCTTTTAATTATTTTTATTTGACATACTTGTAATGTTGGTTATACCTACAATGTTCCACAATTTATGTTTCAACAACGCCTCTTAAGGTCTCCAGGACCAAAGAGATTTAGTTTTAACTAAGTAAAACACATAATAAAACTACTACATACAGCATACAGTATAAATTGTCATTGGTTGGAAACGGCGTAGATGGTAGCGGGTTCATACCCAGCACGTCAGTGTAGTCAGGTGACGGTAACTGATGAAGAAATATCGTGTGACTTGCTTGATGAATTGTAATAATTAAATGCATTTAAATGAGCATTAAGTTGACGACTGACAAACATTTATCTACGAATTTTATTACTTAGTAACGTGAATTGTTGCGTTTATATACAGGAATATACTTTTTGACAGTTTATCCAAATAACTGTTACCTATCGTAACCGAAAACAAACCTTGTGTTATTGAAGTTTAGGGATATGTTTCACTGAAATAAGAAATAATAAATAGTAAAATCAATTGATCAATCGATTTTGTCGTCGTAAAATAATTTAAATTCTTCACCTAAATAGAAGTCAGGCTTCTAATGTCGACAGACTTTACGAAGTGCATTCACGTAGAGCTTAGAATGCCTGCACCGCCACCACTCAAGTTACGCGTTCATTGTAAATCTACTTAGTATAAATGTTTAGGGTACAAACTTTGCCGGCCGGTATGAAATTTCCGACAGTGTTCGTAAACTTTCTCACTGCTGCTGGGCTAGACTGAGACAGGTCGGCCTAGACAATGCACTGAGCCTAGCCTGAACGTACGACAGATTAGCAGCTGCGTGCTTTATTCTGGAGATTTAGATCGATGTTTTTTAGTCATTTACTTGTCTAGTTACATAAAACAACGTAATCATATTATATTTTTCTCTTTTACCGTAATTTTCTAAGACCCTGTCAAACAGTCAAAGCATGCGCTCAGGCAAAATGCTTAAAGTTTAATAGATTAAAATCTTAAAAATTGTAATATTTGTGCTATAATCAAACAATTACATCAATGAATGCCACCTGGATTTTATTGATAAAATTACTATTTCATTTTAATATAATTATGTATTATCTCACAATTTCAATTCAAGTGCGGTGTCTTTTATAGCGTTATTTTTTATGTTTCTATTTTGTGTAAACAATATTTTTAAAACACTAAGCTATTGGATCTGTCTTGTCTAGTTGTCCGGCACAGGTGGCTTTCCGAGGCGTTCTCGTTTCACACTATAAACGAAAACAATTATTATACCAATTCATACAAAGGCGTTAGACATATGATTTTAAGTAATCACATTTATGAAATATCAAATAGGTATAGCCCTTATTGAATAAATAAAGTTCCTACCTACTCAGTTTTAAATTAGAAAAAGTGAAATCAAAGTATTCAAAAGGATTAATGACATAATAATAATATAATAATAATATTCCTGGATCCCAAGCTAAGCTCTAAGAGAGCTTGTGTAATGGTAACCAGACAACTGATAAACATACATATATATTTCTAAATACATACATATTATAAGAAAAATAAGAAGAACTTAGTTGAAGGAAATTACGGTCCGGTTGTTTATCAACTGAAGTAATCGAATATCATCTTATAGCCTATTATTTATACCCTTAAATAGGTAAGTAGGTCTCTGTAAACAATATTTGTGTCGTCGGAACATGTTATGTATGTGTTGCGATGCCAATAACGATTGAGACCGGGATTATTCTTCGACAGGCATGATGCTGACCCGCCTGTCACGTTCCGTACATTACCTTGTTTATTTAGATATTTCGTGTTTCATTACATTTTCTGATTAAAATCGATGCCAATTTCTAACACGAGACTACGTTTGGCGTGTCGATTAAGTCGGTTCGTAAATTAATTGTTTGTCATTTTCAATTGTGTTTCTGTTGATGTTACAAATAATTTTGGCACAAATTAATTTCGGTCACGGAATTTATTTTTGCGCCCTTTGCAATATTACTCAAAAAATAGATAAAATTACCTTTGTATGTTTCAAGTTAATAATTAAGACATACGACTTTATATTAATATGATAATAAAAACACAATGACATTAAACAAAAAAGAAAACATCATTCAGCTTCAAGCATGTTTACGTATCGTCATATCTAGGGTTTACGATGCGACAAAAAAGTTCTTAGCCTTCAAAACGACATAACACAGCACTCGACCGAAAAAATCAAGCCATATATTTTTATCTAAACGCACTGAAATAACACCGTTCATATCAATACCGACGTGTAGCAAACTGATATTTTTTCTCACATTATATCTTCGCGGAAAAGTAGTTACCGGTGTGCGATGGCATCCGCACTCATTTCACACGCTCAATGCCGTTGTTATGCTCACACGAACGCGCCGATACACACAAATAGTCGTAACATACAATCATTATTGTATCTCGGAAGGGGTCGAAATCTTCTAAACCCTGATGTCAACGCATCATAATTATTACTGCGAATAGAGCGACAATGTGACGTCATAATGTTTATATTACCACTCGTGGTTTTATGTTGATGCGATGTATCATAACCATCTTTAGCGTTTATGTGGATGCGACTTTTTAGCCGGCGATGTATCCCCACTGTAGTAATGGTATCGTTAAGATATTAATAGAAGCCATAAAGAGATGGCTTCGATGTTTATATTATAAATCAATATGGAGTATAATGTACTATGCGGAGAACATTATTGGAAATGCCGATAAAACAAAATATTGCTCACAATATGTAGGCACTGCTGCATCATTATAAACTGAACGTGTACTAGCATAATACTATGTAAAATATCTAAGACTTTTCACACAAAGTTTAAAAATCCTCCAGACATCAGACATTTTGTCGACCCGATAAATCGACTACCTTCTGTAAAATGTTTCAATTGACATTTGCTTGCAATGTGTCTGACTTTTGATGCAGCTACTTTGATGTTTATGAAAGTTTGTAATGTCGTGTATGAAAAGATTTATATCTTAGTTTCGAATTATTTATTTTCGTTTCTATTTGCGTCTCCAGCCACTCAGGACAATATTATTGGCCGGTATTATGGGCATTACGGTTTTTCAGTAGCCATAGGAACTTACAGAGTATATCGTAAATAAACACATTTATAGGAAAATGTTTTGTGTAGATTGATTTAAATTGGTTCAAACACTTTGTTATGAATAAAATAGTTTTATTATTTACTTATACCTGCCTATTTTATCTGTTACCAGCGTGCGTGTATTGTAATATTTTGTTTGTTTCAGTATCCATGGCTAACATAAGCTTTGCTTGAAGGCAAAGTCGGATGGGGGTTGGAAATATGCAGCAGCCTTGGTGGTCCATATACTTACTGGCCATTTTTATGCTAGGACTCGACTCAAAGCTTGTTGGTAAGTGTGCATCTAAAAGAATTTGTAAGACAAATAATTAATTTTATAAAAAAACGCACCTAATATCAAGTGAAATCATCTTCTTCATGAATAATAGAAATCATTTAAAATGTTGTATTTTGAAAACTGGATCGTGTTTACATGATTATTAAATTGATATTATATTAATATTGATTTTAATTAAACTTCAGAAATTTAACAAAATCTTTTATTACAATAATCTTAACTTAAAAATATCCACTTAATACACTTTTGTTCAACGAATTATTTTCCGTTAAAATACAATGTTATACGTTTTTTACCAAACAACAGAAGTAAACAATACCTTAATATTTTAAACGTGAACAGAAATATTAACAAGTTACTAAAGTAATGAGAACAATTTTCAGGTCAAGCATTTCAGCCTGAATTCGCTGAGCCATTAATGAATTTAACTATACCAATCGGGCGTGATGCAACCTTCAGATGTCTAGTGCAAAACTTAGGCGGATACCGAGTAAGACAACTATAACTATAACGAAATTAATAGTAGATATATTAAATGAAATTTATCTTTTAATAAATTGAATGACTTGCAGGTTGGATGGGTGAAAGCTGACACCAAAGCAATTCAAGCGATACACGTTCACGTAATAACGAACAATCACAGAGTAGGAGTCTCGCATAACGGACAAACCGTCTGGAATTTACACATTAGAAGCGTTCAGGAGGAGGACCGGGGCCAGTACATGTGTCAAATTAATACAGACCCAATGAAAAGCCAGGTAAAAACAAGAGCTTGTTTTTTTAATTTTCAGGCTAATTTGATGTCATAGCATTCCAAGACATTTCTGACCTATTATCAACCACCTCTTCCGAAACTTTCTTTGAGCATTTGCTTTGCGCCTCTTTTTGCTTTTGATAATAACCACGTATACGGATTTGACGGTACAGAAATTCTCTGGTCATTATTTCAGGGACAAACATTTTTCTACTCCTAAACAAAATCTTGTCATTCGGTCCCCAAGTTTCTTTAGCAGTAAATAGTTCACGGAATTCTTGACGACGATAGTATTGAATAAATTGCGCCAGAAAGCCAACGACAATGATAAAGGTATATATTCCTAATATAAGATAAAGTACAAATAAATCACAAGTCATTTCTAATGATGCAATGTAATATGAATCCTGAAACTCATAAGTTTCCATCACTTCCCATCTTGCGTACAAAATAACGCAAATGAAGAAAGGATTCAACAACCAGGCCACTTTTAAAAAGTGATTGGTTTTGATGCCAATCATGAATATGATATCGACATTGTGGTTTTGAATACCATAAAACCAATACAATGCTATGGAAAAAAATAAACTATTTACTGCTTGAATAATCTCTGTTGCATCTGTCAAAATCCCAGTTAAGTCTGAACATAAAAATGGCAATGTTAATATTCCTATGAATATTAGCATTAACATACACGATAGTTTTGTATATAACCTTACAAATTCCATGCACAGCAGACATTCTTTTAAAAACAAATATAAAATCCAGAAATTAATATATAAACTGAAGAAACCCACAGAAAACCAAAAAAATCCCCAAATAGGTAATGCGTCAAAGTAACTCATAATCTCAGACATCGACGCAAACATAGGAAAGAATAAACTGGAGCCGATTTCTATGACATTTTCTTCTTCTCCATGATAATAGGACATAGTTTTAATGCCACTAAATGCAATAAGTGCAAACATAAAAGAAACAAATAATGAGAAAAGAGGCGTACTTATTGCAGTCATAGTTGCTGGACTTCGGAAAGAAACGTCACGAGTTAAGAAAATCAATATACCGTATCCAGTTCCTACCGAGAGAAAACCCCTAGTGACAGTACTGTAGCAATTAAGGAATGTGTAATTAGTCCAATTTATAGTTATTTTGGTTGCGTACCAAGTACCACTGGTAGACAATGCTACACAAAATAGAACCAGTATCACCACACAAATGTAAAATGCTGTGAGCTTAACAAATATTTGAATAAATTTTTCTTTCTTAATTGACAAAATATAAACAGTTAAACATATCGTTGCTGCTGCTACTATTGTTTTCCAAGGGAGAAGGCATTGAAATCCAGCGTCTACAGTACAATTACCGCCTATTTCACGTTCAAAGAAACAATTACTCGCAGTCTTCATTCCACAATCGTCTTCAAATAAAATTTGAGCTTCTAAACAGTGTTGGAAAATTGAAACGTTAACCCGTTTCACCATACATTTAGTATCACCATAATCGTCACAGCTAAGCCAAGGGGGCACATCAAGGGCTGCGTAAAATGTGTAAATCAAGTACCAAGAAGTCAAAACCAATAAGTAAATTGTTTTTAACAAAATCAAAAATAATGTACCATATCCAATATTTTGGAACAGTGGAAAGAAATCCCACATGGAAAATATACTACAATTCGTGTACTGAGCAACACATATCTCTGAATACGCGAGTGGCATCCCGACAAGGATTATAGCGACAGTTTGTAGGGCTGCATGCGCGTAAAATCCATTGTGTGATATTTCCGCCGGAGAGAACATGACCGTGATGTCGTTCATCATCCATGCCCAAATGATGAGTCTGTAATTACCGTAACTGTTCCATCGGCATTTCAGTTCAGGACAATAGGACCCGTCGATTTCAATTTTTTCCTCGTGTTTCATTTTTCCATACAATATAAATTTAGAAGTGCCAATTCAATTAATTTCGACATTGAATCATGACCATATAGATTAATACTTTTCTAATTGATATGTTATCGTGCCACAGATAAAAGTTGATTTAGAAAAGGACGTCTCAATTGCCGTAGAATAATAAAAGGAAATTAAATTGCAGTTAAAATAAATATTGGGGAGATAAAGTGAATTAAGCCACGCAGACGGGAGAGCGGGCGGGCGACGCAGCGGGTAATGATTCGTGCATGGTGCACCTAAATTATTGCGCTGCGCTGTAATTTATACCCGGACCTGATAACGACATAAATCGCCAGCGGCGACAGCGCTCGAGGTTTCGACTCCGACGTTGACGCGGCATGACGCCACTTGACGCTGTGTACTTTCGATAATTGTTTCACATTGTTTGGTCCGAAATACTTGGCCATTTCCATTAATTAATTTGGTAGTGACATTTTGATCCTATAAAATATGCAGTTCGCAGCAAGTGTCTGAGTATAAAATTGAAATTGAAGGGTTCCAAAAATTACGATATTAACTACTTAACCGTCCCGCCAGTTGACACAATAGTTAAACAATGAGAATGTTTATATATGACTCATTGGACGGGCAAGTTGATAATTTCATTATCATATTATATATTAATTATCATAGAAATATTTAGAAATTATATGCATAACGACCCTTTTTTAAATGTATTGTTTATTACTAGATGGGTTACCTAGACGTGGTTATTCCACCGGATTTCATCGCAGAAGAAACTTCAGGAGATATTATGGTGCCTGAAGGAGGTACAGCCAAGGTGTCTTGTCGAGCAAGGGGTATGCCTGAACCTCGAGTCCTTTGGAGAAGAGAAGATGGAGCCGATATTGTTATTAGGGATCCTAGTGGTGCTAAAACTAAAGGTAATTCTCCATAGTTGTATGAAGAACATTTCAGAAAAAAAACTATTTTCTTTATGATGTTTCTTGAAAGAGTGTCATTATTTACGAAGATATTTTCTGTACAGTCGCGGTATACGAGAAAGAAGTATTGACGCTAACGAAAATATCACGTTCGGATATGGGTGCATATTTGTGTATCGCGAGCAACGGTGTGCCGCCCTCCGTCAGCAAGAGGATCACTATCAAAGTACACTGTAAGTCTTGTATGTTTTACGTCTTTGTTAGGAATATCGACTGCACTTTGTTTCGAAACTATACCTTGTGTTTGAATGTTAGATTTTTACTTGTTTGTGTGGTATCGTCCAAAGGGCAGAGCTGTTTATAGTTTCTTTAATTTATGACATTAGGTGTGCTGTATTATTTTCATTCAGATCTATCTTATATAATACTTAAATTGTTTCTACATGTCCTGCCTTTTCAGTAAAAACAAAAATAATTGCTACTTTAACTAGAGTTCGACTCAACTATGTCCTAGATAAAGAGGACAGTATTCTCCTTCGATTTATTTGTTTCGTAAACAAAAATAACAAGACTAGAGTAGCAATTAAGTTCAGTAGGGGTCAAATATTTTTTCGGGAAAAATGTTTTAGGAAGATCCTCGTTCTAAGGACGAAATAGGTCCTCACCAAAGTCGTAGTAATTGTTGTTTATCTTGGCAACTTTCAGAGGTTTCTTGTTATTAATGGTGTTATTTAATGTCAGCGAGTAGTAGCTTTTAATTATTTTCTGGCTGTAAGGGACTGTTTGCGTCTTCGCGTCAACTCGAGCGGACATTTCGCTTTTATGCAAGATTTAACTTTAATATTATTAGTCTACTTTTGTCAAAGTTGTGCTACCAAAATTTCCTTTTGCATTTTATGTATTGTGCAACGTATAAAGTTCTGTGAGTTGAAAATGTAATTTGAAATGAGGTTTTAATTGGTGTCTTTTGGTACAGTTCACCCGGTCATCCAAGTGCCCAATCAGCTGGTGGGGGCTCCGCTGGGCACTGACGTCACGGTGGAGTGCTACGTCGAGTCCTCCCCCAAGTCTATCAACTACTGGGTCAGAGATTCAAGTAAGCTCTTTCAAATTCAACCTCTTATCAGATAAAGCGACTTCATAAAAATAAATGAAAGTAATAGGACCTTATTAGTCTATTAGACCTGTAGTTATGACTATATCTAAAATAACCCACCTGGTATAATTTTTTTGCAAACTTTGCAAGATAGAAGCTTCAAAACCACAGCAGTGAAAATTTACTTTGACTTTCACTGTTTCACCAGTTTTATTTAATTTTGGAAATGTTCTAACTACGTTATCTAACTGAAACTGTTACCGTATAATTCAAACAAATTAGACGGGATTTTGTTAACTTTGTTTTATAAATGTTTAATTTGAGTTGAATAACAGTAAAACATTGGATGATAAAGTTTATTATGGCTACTATTTTTAATTAAAACTGGATCTCCTAACTAAAGGCTTAATTTATCATTAGTATATTATGTATTAATTTAGAAGTTATAATTACATTTCTGTTATGCATAGATAGCAGTCTGACATGTTTCAAACTTGCTTCTTGAGTTTACCTTACAGATTTATTTTCTTATATTTAAAATTAAATAAAGTAATCAGCACGAAAGCCTTAAATTATAATTGTATGTTGTCGGGTTTGTTAATGACAGAGGTTTTTAAATGTATTTCGCATTACAGAATATTTTGTCACATAATTTGTAATCGACCCGAGAACCAAACTTAACGTGTTAAAAAGGCAGTTGATCTTATCCCACAGTCCATCAAATCGGTTTAATAACACAGATTGTTGTTACTAAGACGGTCTGTCGTGTCCGGCTGGGTTTAGTGCGCCCCAGGGACCACGTTTCCCCGTTACTATAGCAACGGCACGCGAGTGACCTCTAAAACACTGAGTTTAATCGCAACTGCAGAACTAGGTAATTTAGGACGACATCACTTAGGAAATGTTGCTAATTACGACTAAGATTTATTTTGATACAAACTTAGGTGAGTACTTTGTTTTACTTGTTTTGTTCTTACGTAAATTAGGGGTTAAGAATGTACTGGGGCGTTTTCGGGGATTTTTAGACTTATTTTAAAGACGTTCATTGCTAATTCTTTAATGCCTCTACAGTTTCTAGCATTTCAAGTATGTAGTTCGTTGAGCCGTCCGTAAAACTATTGGTATATTGTGTTTAGAATCGGGGTATAACTTAACCTTATAACCTTTAAGGATTACTAAACTTAACTTGTTTATTTCAAGGACGACACTTTTTATAAGATCTATATATATTTTTAAATATTAATATTCGATGTATTCCGCTCGATATAGTTTTATTTCAACTTAAGACTTTATTTCTTATTAAAAATTAACTACATCAAAGGGTCTTAACTTCTTTATTTAGATTTAATAAAATAATGATGGCTCTATTTTTAAGGATCATCTAAAGGCCAAAACTAATTAGTTTAAGATCAAAAGGTTATCTATTTTTCAAAGCATTTTGAAAAGGTTAAGATAGTTCCAGTAATTGTAAGACCGCTATTATGCACCTACTATCGTTTTGACATAACCAGTCGTGAATAAAATAGGAACAAAAATATAATATAAGTTAAAAGCTCAGTAAATAAAACGCATAAATGCAGTGAGATTGATAAAAAGCGTCAGTAAGCCTAAAAAATTTAAAACCCTGAATGGCTGCGGTGAAATGAAGAAAGTCTGGTTGTAATTGGAATTTTTTGGCACGAGCCAAAACGGGGGGCGGAGTCACGCTTGCAAGTAATGAGATATTAAGTTTTAATTTACGAGTGCGTCGGGTTTAAGTCTTAAGAAAAGTGACCTATTGTGGGGAAATAAGACAATGCTCATTAGTTCCGGCTGAGTGGACGCCAACGCTTATGACTCCCTCTAACGTTGGACAATGCTTTTAGAATTTAACGCTTTATATACGACATTGCCGTCTCCATTAAATTTTATGTAGTTCAGTGTTTAAAAAGTAAGTAGGTGCCACAATTGTTTTTATCGCTCGGAAGGTTGGACGTTATTGTACAATTTCATCCCTAAATTTTTTAGGTTATTTTTTGAGGTTCGTTACACAATTTTTTAAACCTACACTTTTATTATGTAATATTTTTACACATAAAGCCTTTATTCACCTTTCGTTGTAATATTAACTAGCTTGGTGTCCAAAAAGGTCCAAGTAAAATATATTTTCGTATAAAACGAATTACAGCAGCAATGTATGCACGATTAGCACTAGTCTAGTTATCTAAGCATGAAGTCTGAAGGCAACACACCAAGTTAACTGGCAGAGCAAACATTCCGACAACTCCAGTCAGGCTTTTGATTCAGGAAGTTTCTGCTTAAGCGACCAAGCCAACCGACGACTTACTAGCGCAACTTCATTGCGACTGCCCAAACGGTTTATATAGGCAGGCTAGATAATAATAATGCCTAGATAATCCTAAGTATTGAGGTGGGATTAGGTTATTAGTAATTTAGATTAAGACTTTCCTAAATTTGGTATTTACTGCTGTTAGTTTTGATATAATTATTACTGTATTATTTATAATTCTTTAGTACAGTTAACATGATTCTAACAGTAGGTACTTTAGTATGCAAGGAAGTATCGTTACAAAACCCAAAGAGGGGTGTACATAGAGTCGTTGGAAACTAAATTCGTCAGGTATTAGAGAACTATGTTGTCCGTGTACGTAAGGCCTTATACTTAGATAGATCAGTAAGGAATGTTATTGAATATAACTACATGAAAACCCACATCAGAACTACATAAATCTATGTCTTACCTCTATTTTGATTATTCATTAACAAATATTAAAGTAGATAGCTAGGAACATAAATTCATCAAAAAATATTTATCATAAGAAACTTTACTTTCATAAACCCCTAATGCGTGTCGATAAATAATCACAAAGACATAAAAACGCTATCAAAACATAAACGAGAGCAATCGCCTTAAAAACCGTGAATCTTGGCGATAGGTCGAAGATTCCCTCAAATATGGGATATTTGACGAAACTCAAGTGATCATTACACACTCCGTGCGAACAAGGTTATTCGAGCACGAAATGTTCGTTTATTCAACTGATGAATCCATATTTTATTCATATTGCCATGTATGAGGTGAGAGGCCGTCTACCCAGGATTCCAACTGAAATTTCATATAAAATTCTTTACAGACACCGAGCATTCGCATAAATGTTTTTATGTACTACTGATATTAGAATTTGGTATTTGAAAGGTGTTTTCGCGTTAGTTATGATAATGTGGGGTTTATTTACTTTATACGTAGGTACGCGTGTTATCTTATAATAATATATATTTTTAATCTGTCGTACAATGTAGTATACTCAGAACATAATTATTGTGAAGAACATAATCACATACGTAGGCACATTAAAACATATTGAAAAGCTTTAAAAGGTGTTATTGTTTGAGATAGAACTCAAAAAAGAAACATTAACATTTAACTTTCGTAAAAATAAACAAAGAGACACGTAATATAAATATTATGTATTACAAAACATACCCACGCTCGCGTCTGCTAATGTCACCATCTGGCATTGAATCTTGTTACACAACCGAATCGACATGATAATTCTCACAACGCGGCAACGTAAGGAAAACAATGGCATAAGAATTGTAGGGTATACGTGATGTTACACGCAATCTGGTACAACCCTGCTCCAACAAGGACACCATAGCATATGTATTTAAAAAAATACATGGGTTTGTATTTTTTTATACCATTACCACACAATAATTGTAATACCAACATGATTAAAGTAGCATTACTACGTAACACCTCTTTAAGATTTGCAAGACAAGGTATTACAAAGGGCAAAGCTTGGATCTCCACATTGAAAGACGAAAATGGAATGAAACACAATAGCTCCCACAAATTAGTCGAAATAGCTACAAAATTCTACAAAAGATTGTACCAAAATCAACAGAAGCAGTTAAGGCACTTCACCTACTATTGCCCAGATTCTGTTCCACCTATTAGCAACTTCGAGGTTCAAAGGGCACTAAGTAAGATGAGATATAATAAAAGCCCTGGAGCAGACGAAATTACGACCGAGATTTTAAAACTGGGAAGAAGTGTTCCTGTACCTAAGATCACACATTTTTATAACAACATTTTATACACCGGTGAAATTCCCTCAGAATTTTGCCACTCTAACATTATTTTACTACATAAAAAATGAGACAAAGCTGAGATCTCAAACTACCGCCCCATAAGCCTCATTTCACATCTATATAAGTTGTTTATTAGAATATTAGAGAACCGGATTGCTCCAATACTTGATCTCCATCAACCTCCCGAACAAGCTGGATTTCGCCCTCATTTCTCCACAACAGATCATCTTCACACCATTAATCAAGTATTTGAGAAATACAATGAGTTTAATAAACCACTTTACGTGGCATTTGTAGATTACGCCAAAGCTTTTGACAGCATACATCATAATTCAGTTTTTGAAGCCTTGGAGTCCCAAAATGTCCCACACACTTATATCGATCTCATTAACAAAATATATAGAATTAGTTCGGCTAACATAAAACTACACACTGCTGGCACAAATTTTCTCATAGAAAGGGGCGTTAAGCAAGGCGATCCACTCTCACCAAAGTTGTTTACAAGCGCATTGCAAGAGGTTTTTAAGAAGCTTCCTGACTCGTGGCAGTCACGAGGTATAAATGTTAGTGGTCACCAGCTAACAAACCTCCGCTTTGCTGACGACATCGTCTTATTCTCCGCTTCACATTCAGAACTAGAAGATATGCTCCAAGATCTGAGCACGGCGAGTCTTGAGGTTGGACTTACAATGAACCGGTCAAAGACCCAACTTATGACCAACAGCACGAAACGAAGGGTCGTGGTAGACGGGCAGGAATTACAATATGTCGATGAGTACATATACTTGGGCCAGATTATCTCTTTTAAGAACCGGCAGGAAAAGGAAGTTGAAAGAAGGATACAGAATGCGTGGAAGAGTTTCTGGGCCTTAAAAGAACATTTGAAGGGCAGCTTGCCGATGACGCTGAAAAGAAAACTCATCGACATGTGCGTCCTGCCCGTCCTAACCTACGGTGCTCAAAGTTGGTCACTCACTGAACAACAGAAGTCCAAACTCAAGATTTGTCAACGAGCAATGGAGCGCAGCATAGTAGGTGTTAAACTATCAGATCGAGTTAGAAACACTACGCTGCGCTCCATAACTCAAGTAACAGATGTCGGAGAAAAAACTGCAAAGCTTAAGTGGGAGTGGGCTGGCCACGTCGCGCGCATGCAGCCTGACCGATGGGCAAAGATCATCACCCACTAGACGCCAGAAGGACATCGCCGTCGAGGTCGTCCGCGGCGAAGGTGGTGTGATGATCTAGTCAGTTACGCGGGGCGCAAGTGGACAGAAATCGCCAAAAACAGAGAGGTTTGGAAGAAGACGGGGAGGCCTTTGCCCAGCAGTGGGATCAACAGTAAGCTAATAAAAAAAAAAAAAAAAAAAATACCACACAGCTAGTTGACGAGATGAGCTGCTCGGTTCAGTATTTCCGAGACGAATTTAAAAATAAAGAAGATGAATACATAATCTTATATTTGAAAGCCAGCACCAAGTTTTCAGTTGTTAAAGGTATGAGCAACTGTTTTCATTTACCAACAGATGAACTGCTTTAGCCTTTGTCTTGTATGAATACCAAGTCAAATTCTATATGTAAAAACTTTTGCAATTAGGAAGCTACATTCTCGTACAAAACACAGACAGACAGCACCATATTTCCTCAACGAAACAATTACAGCAACATTTCATATAACATAATTTGAATTCCGTAATCGCTGTCAAAATATCATATATTCCGTTCCAATAATCAAGTTCGACACGCTACCGTCCGCTCGTAACATAGTCGTATAAACCAAATGTGTTCCAATAACACGGCTCACAAGAAACATTACCACAATGGAATCATAATAAAGCACACATAATATCCACTGTGAAAAATCCATTAATACTTATCCGCGCGTAAAATAAACCAAAGTGACTTAGGTACGTAATAAAACAATAAATTCTTCGCGTTTCGTTTGATAGTAAGGCGTTGCGCAAACGAGTGTCTTGTGTTGGATACAAGCCACTGTATATTTTGTTTATACAATTATTTACTATATGACACTACCCACGCAGACGGATTCTTCTAAATCTATTGTTCCACTTGTCGTATACAGATTACATATCGAAAAGTGTTCCGTGTTGGTAATTGAAAACTAAAAGTCGCCAATTGAACATTTTTTATTAGAAAAGCACGTTGCAGTCGGTGTCCGTATTCTGTGTGCGACACATATCGGTACGTCGGGTGATGAGATGTGTCGGTAACAGGCAACCGGTGACTGTGTCCGATTGCCACCTCCGAACATCGCAATTACATGTCTTTTGTTGGTCTACCGTGTCAGCAAAAAGTATTCTCGTTTGCCCGGCGCCTAAGAAAGTGTTAAGTCTGAAATCGTGGTGTTACAGTCAAGAATAATGATGAAACGTCAGAAAAATAAATGTAATAATTTATCCTTATGTAGATTAGAGTAACTGATTCAATCTGTTAACGGTTTATGGGTTTAATACTTGATTCGCACACAAAGGATGTTCTCAGCATCTCTACAAAAACTGATAAAATTTTACATACTTCAGCAAAATTTCAGTAAATAATAACGAACACATGTCATCCACGCCTGAAATAACATTCATATTTGTATCATACACATTTCTAACAAGAAAAATATAATAATATTTTAGTTGTACAACGTTAGATCAACGGGATGGCGTTTTTTTTAAGTAAATACTTTTTTTTAATTAAGTTCAGTATAATTATAATTCAGGATACATTTTGGTACCTACGTCCTGCAAGTCGCAACGCAAGTTCTCGCTATTGATAGCTAGTAAATGTATTGCAACCTTAAAGTAAATTGAGTATTTAAGTAAATAAAATCAACAAATTAACAAAATAAATAATTATAAAAATCACGACACCAAACTACATTAACGATCGATTCTAACCCTAAACATACCGGCATCGTAAACCCGAGACGTGCAGATTGCCCACAAATATGACGTATCAAAATCAGTTTCTATTCAGAGTATGGAGTAATGAGCTGGATGGAGCGGTGCTGTTACTTCGTTCCCCCGCTCGGAGCCGTCGGCGGTTTCACAAAGTTCCCCATTCGGCACTTGTCGCGCGAAATTTACGGGTTAATTTTCAATGGGACTGGGTTTGAGCTTCTGGAAATTTTAAGTTCCACATTATGCTTGGCTCTCATCCGCACTGGGAATGTATGACGTAATAAAGGGAGAAGTTTCTTTTTTATGTTCAAAGATTTTTCTGTTTATGAAGTTTTGATAAATTAGCTACTCGGTACAATGATTTTACGTTGGAATATTGACCGTAAATTCTTGGAAGTGTAGACAGTGTAGCCAACACTGGTTGTAACATTCTTTGTTGTAAATACCGGTATATTTTTCCTCTACATATTTTTTAAATAACAATAGACATGATGAGTTGTGATGCCATTATCGAACGAGAGACCGCAATATATAAGAAAAGATATCAAGCACTGTCATCACACTCATCACATAGCCTTTTTTAATGAATCTTATTCTGCATTGAGTACTAATTACCACATGTTATAAATTCATGCATTTAACAAGAAGGCCCGTATGTACTAAAAGACGTCAAACACATAATCGCGAAGCAAAACGTTACACAGCATTACTTGAGGTCACACGTAGGTCGTAATACAATACACAAGTGAACTTAACAACTTACAGAGAATGACTTGCGACTAATACACTCGATATTTAACTTTGTCTCAAACCAGCCTAATTCAGACGCTTCAAAATTAATATCAGTTGTTGTTTCTCATAAAGGCACATTCATTCCATCAGCCATAGTGTGCAGACTTACATAATTCTAAATTAGTCGAACAAATACATAACGAGCATCTAACTATATTAATTAAGTTACACTAATATACCAAGCCTTGTATTTCAGTCACAGACAAATGTTCATGTAATAAATCATCTCGAGAATTGTGATTAGCTTTTATACGTTACATAACATGTTTATGAATAAATGCCCTATTATGACGTCATTATCCTGGGCTTGGTTATTTGTCGAAACAAATGAGTGTTCCCGGTATATAATAAGGAGTGACATCCGTAATGTACTCCATTCTGACGAAATAGGCTTCCATGGTTGGAATATTTTTTTGTTTAACATCATAGAGGTGTATCGTAATTCGTAATGTCAGCAATGCTCGAGGAGTGATGGCAAATCGGAAGAAACAAGCTAACACACGTTTATTTTGTTTAACAATTAAGAGAGACATTAGACTTTACTAGATAAAAAAAAAACGCAGTGTTCATAAATCATTTTTTTTGTAAATAAACGAAATAAAAGATATTCAAGAATATTATATCATTCCTATCAAATCGAAGAACTTACTCTGCGCCTGTTTACACAAGTCGTACATCAACAATAAGTAGCTCCTATGTTACACATAATTTCATTATCAAGCATGGTTTGTGGTCGCCTTTAGTACGCGAGTGCTTTGTTCGCTCAGTCCATTACGTGGCTTCGTTTACAGTTCGCCGACAACCTCAGGGGAGACCAGTTACAGTCATAATAACTTCTGTCGAATGCTCGATACAGTTGCTCTTGCCATTCACACAACTCAATATTATTCTGCTGTTAGAGCGTCTACCTAATGCATATTATACTACCTTAACTATAATAACTCTCAAACATATTACTGGTGAAATGCATTCTGTTATGTGTCTGTATGAATTTTGTTTTAATGGTAAGCTAGTTTTATAATACGAGAGAAAATTAAGTGACTATCACGAAAGAAAATACTCAGCTGTGTAGTAAAACTATAAAGGCTTACAAAACTCAAGGATTTCTTTAGTAGATGCAAAAACAAGAAACCTACACCAGTGTTGTTTTTTCCACCTAGATAAGTAAAGAAACCTGACTTTCTCATTACAAAGGGTAATTGAAGTAGGTATCATCGCAATAACTATGAATTTATATTTTACGAATAAATTGAATAGCTTTACGTATCCAGCCAAATGCGAACACAAAACATATCGCTATTGTGTTCGGTTGAACAGAATAAATTAAAGTAAATATATTAGGCGACCGCAATTTATGTAACATAGCGGGCTAATTAATAAAACGCATTAAGGTCACAAGTTGTTTTACGTCTGCGTTATGATCCATGGGGGCATTGTCGGGCAGCGAGCAACCCTTTGTTGGGCGCGAACTTGCGCGCGATGACTGGCGCTTTCACTCGCCGCTTCTGAACCCAGCCCGCAGGGTAACACTACAGGATCGTCATTTTCGTTTGTCATCAATCTATGTTAGGGTGTCTGACATGTAAGTGTTAATTAAGCAGGCCTCACTCGAGCGTAATTAAGAGTGTTACAGTGTTATTTTAGACATTAATTGAGATGAAATTTCTTGTTATAATGAAATGAGTAGACTTCGAGATTGTCGAGTAATTTCCCTCGAAGGCCATCTCCGCCGCACGTCGTAAAGTCGAAGCACACTGGAGAGTAAACAAACCGAAGTTTCGATCGGAATGAAGATTAAGAAATGCGTTACTGGTGTTATCGTTTCCTTATAAAGTTCAAAGCGAGACTCGGAGCTTAAATTTATGCCTTTCGAAATTGAGATGTCAAATATTGTGTAAACTGCCTTATTATTCTAGAGCGCATAAGCGAGGTTATCGATTATAAGGGTAAACTGGTAATACCATTAAAAGATCCCGATATAAAAATAAACACGGCTCCTCGTGTTCGTTAAATTGCTTCCAATTTCTGCAAAATTTTATTTCAGTTCTTTCTACGATGTTAAAGATCACGGAAATACACCAAAAAGCGCAAACCCCTTTAGAAAACATACACTACAATATACCTAAGTCGTGTAAATATGTTGTGGCCGTGTAAACACTGCGGGGGATATTTTATTGGTTCTAATAAAACCGGCAGTTGAAAGGAGTGTTAAACACGGCGGGCGGTGCAGTGTTTCCGAAAGAAAGCTAGTCGCTTTATCATTTGCGGACAACGCCGGTAAAGGCTTACCACGACTCCGAGGCGGCGAACGACATACTTATGTACCGCAGTAGGGATTGTTGGGCCACCATTCTAAAGGGGTCCACCAGGAAATGTCGGCGATTTGGAGCTTCTTGAAAAATATCGTTTCCCCTGCAACGGAATTTTGTGAGGGACAACTGGGGCATTGTTTACCTTATCTACGTAAACACTTTAGTTTGCCGCAGCTGGATTCAATATAAATGTGCGCGACTTGACAGAATCCGTTCTCGCGATATAACAAGCGGTTTCTGTTTCAATTGTAGTTTTGAATAATATGTTACCTAGGAGTCTGGGGTTCTACAGACACGTTTCAAAAGATTCTGATGTAAACAGTGAAAGGCAATTAGTTGCAAACTTTGATATTAATATATAAGTGGTAATTAAAACCTATGGTGTGTTATTTTTGTGTAAGTTTGAAGTTCTAGTATAGACAAATACATTGTAGGCATAGGTATCAAAATAATGATATTCAACGCTCGTACCTTTTCGCTATGCAAAGAGCCCATTTAAAACTAGGGTTATTAAGGTCAACACATATAAAATCTGAAGGAGCGAATGTAAAAGAACATGGATAGAGTAATACAAAGCAACTACAGAATAAACTTTATTTATTTCTATTTTGACAAGATGGCGCTATAAACTGTTGAATGAAAACAGATTCTTGTAATAAAACCACTATCTCAGACCGAAGCAAAATAGTTTACAGTAAAGATGTATTTTCATTGAAGAGAACTCATAAAACGTTATTTTGTATACAATTCTAAAGTTTTATGTTTAATATAATTTATTATTTCTGAGAACTAAGTAGGTACTACTGATTTCTGTTGATATGAGCATTGAGCAGTTTTTTTCCAGCTTAATTACTCGTTGCTCTTTCTATGATTTGTTTTGTTGAACATAAACTTGTAAATAAATAAATATAAATAGCGACATGGCTGATTACGATGAAACCGGTTGTCATAATAATATGTGCAGGTTGAAATGACATTACGAGTTGTACAAAAAGCGGATTATTTGATTTTGATAATCAAGAATACTTGCAATTCACTTTTAAACTTATTCTAGCGCGAATGGAATCCATTCATAAGTTTTTTATATCAATTCGCGTAAATCTAAGAATTCACTAGTTTTGTTGCTAAAACGGAATAATATTTTTTTAACTATTTAAACAGTGGCTAGTCTTATGTTTTGTACTTAAATACTGAAATACGTCCTTTCTCCACTAGATGAGATGGTGATATCATCAAATAAGTACGAGGTGCTGAACACGGTGATCAGCTCGTTCGAGAGCCGCATGGCGCTGACGGTGCGCCGGCTGACGGCGGCCGACGTCGGCGGCTACCGGTGTGTCGCTAAGAACTCGCTCGGAGAGGTCGACAGCGTCATCAGGCTATACGGTAAGATGTAGACTAATCAGAAATTATTGTTTAGGCATGGTTTCTAAACATCAAACTACCTATTGCCAGCACATTTTCCTTCAGTTCAAAAGCTTGGCAAAAGTTCCAGGACTAAAAAGAAAAGACACAGTGGTTTTGGAAGTACAATAACTGGAAACCATACCGTAAAATAAATTAGGTATTTTGTCACAAAATTTTCGTATGTCACTAATTCTTCACTCTTGTTTAATATTAAGCTTTCAAACAAGTGATCAGTTAGATTGCATTTACTCCATCTGATCTGGGAACAAAGAAGATTTCTAAATGATCAGCCACTTTGTGGTTCACTCTGATTAATTTCGGACTTATTTAGATCCTAGAGAAATATTGTCCTTCTATGTAGACCTCTGAGATATTGCAGATTTATTTTAATGAGCATATATTTTCGTAAAAAAATAGCTCTCATTTTTATACTAAATTTAAAAACAAATTAGAACAAAAAATACTACAAGTCCAATATTGCAATAATTCAGCTGCTCTCCAGACGTATCACTAAACATTTTTCAACACAATACCTAGCAATAAACGATAAAAAACAAACAACCATTCGTATGTTTATTCAATCGTGTTCAAATTGAAAACAACAATATTCGTCCACAGAGATCCCGGGGCCAACTGTAAAGAACACGAGTCCAGCAAACAAAAGAGAAGAATACAAGTATTCAACGCCCATAGAGGGGCCCGACAATCAATTCGGCTCGGCTGACAGCTCCGATGACGAAGACGAACGAGACACCACATACACCACCGACAGACATCCAAACGCATACAAACACGAAAACGTTACTAAAAACAGAACAATCAATTATTCACCCACCCCGGAACAAAAGCTTAGCAATAAAGTTCGCAAAATTATTAACAAATTCGAAATAGAAGAGTTCGGCACCAACACATGTTGTGTACATTCCGTGTTCGTAATAAACTGTATTCTTTCGTTAGGAATTATTGTAGCACTAGATTATACGTAGAGCAATATACGTTATTTGTGTTAGCTGTTATTGCATATGAATGTTTACAATGTTAACCAAACAATACTTCGGTATTCATTCCATTATATGTAAGTTAAATAATCGAATAAAAGATTTTAGCGCCT
Organism: Autographa gamma; assembly: GCA_905146925.1. Taxonomy (NCBI): domain Eukaryota; kingdom Metazoa; phylum Arthropoda; class Insecta; order Lepidoptera; family Noctuidae; genus Autographa; species Autographa gamma. The sequence continues at coordinate 6,317,009 of LR989850.1, forward strand.
TTAAATATAATTAAATGGAAAGGGTGGGAAATTGATATTGATGAGAGAGTTCCGAAGTTATGGAAATTAATATTTCATTGGCGCGATACGGCGCATTACATTATTACTCCGCATAATCGAATATTTATAAAAGCTTCACCGGTATGCATGTAATATGATAACAGATTGTGATGATAATGTTGACGATCGAACTTCAATTTATTTTTATTTTCCAACTAGCACCTGCCCTCGTCTTTGTTCTCGACTATTTATAGACTTTGTCATTTACAATTTACAACTTAAGGTTTATTCATTTTCAGTAAACTTCCTGATGTACGAGTAAATATAGGCTAATCCTGCAACTAAACAAACAGGCAATTTGCGCCTGGTTTTGAATGGCAAAAAACTAAACAGGAGTAAATATGCTAATTATTATTTAATTTTAATAACAAGATATACCTAGCAATACAATGCCAACATTATGAACAAATATGCAGAAAAAATAAGCAGAAACATTTACATGTTTTGGGTTGAGTTCCATGTTAACTAAACAAGATCGAATATTAGTTTTTGACGCGAAGTTATGGTAGTTTCGAGTCCACCGTTATCCGAAATTTTGACCCGCGTATCTATTTTCCAAGCGGATAGACATGACAATATTCCTTGACAACCATTTCCCTACGAATCTGGTGCTGGTTTAGATAATACACTCAAGTTTGTGAAGAGCATACGGCCATAATATTATTAAACTTAGGTCATGCATAAACCATACCGATCGATATAACATGATAATATATCAATGTAATCATTCAAACTATATACTTTAGATCCTTGAGAGGAAATAAAGTTACTTCACGTCAAAAAACCCATTTTAGTGTAAATCCAGAAAGACTAAAAGTCGACCTATCTTGGGAAAAGGCTACTCTAATAAAATATAAAAAAAATCGTATTTTACATACCCAACTTGCTGAGATTCGTTCCCATAAGCAGTCATTCTGCACTCTTGCTCTGTAACAAGACAGTCAATTAGTTAATAATATGATTTCAATATACAAAACCAACTCGTAATTATATAAAAATGCCAAGTTACATCATTGAAAAGTACTGAAAATAATAAATGTTATCAGGAAACTGCTAAAAAAACCGGTGTGCTCTGACTATTATAATTTTAGGTATTTCTTTGTAACATGATACTTATTCAAAATGTACCTTAAAAACTGCTGGAAATCAAGTGTGCATTCTTATAACTATTTATGATTTGAGGAATTTTTATGGAACTTGGTACTTATTTAGATCTCACTTCTTTTATAGGCGAAGCATTGCGATAGTATCGAACTTGGCAGCCTTTTACATTTATGTTGTTGATGGGATACTTTTTACGAAAAAATAATCCTATATGCTAATAAAAAGGTTTGTAACAAGCCAGACAACGTGATTTTTATTGATGTAAATGCGGCTTTAAATACGAATCCTACCAAGTCTGAATGAATGTTCGTGACAATACACTTCCCTGAATATTTAATATTATCACGCCTTACCATGTGTCGTGTTATTTCCACTTTCAACATTTGAATTTTTCGTTTGCTCTTTTAATCTCTCATTCTTTGTTTAAATTTTTGAATAAATAAAGTTTTGTTGCGCTATTTTTTAACCAGTATGTAATATGCATTTTTGTAACATTACGTAATTTTTTTGTCATCTATATTTGGGTTCGCGCAATACAATAACAAATTCAAATTCAAAATCATTTATTTAACTTAGGCTACAAAGTAGCACTTATTAAACGTCAAAAATACAGTGACCTTTATCTGTATATGGATCTGAAATACAGAAATCCCAAGATTTGTCAATGATAATTCTTACAAAAAAATACCATTCAAATAAAAAAATAACATCAAAAACTGACGTAAAAAAACATAAAAAATACAGTCGAATTGAGTACTTCCTTCTTTTAAAGTCGGTAAAAAAATTACAACAATTTAACACGGATTTTTGTTACTAAGGCATTTACGAGTGCCGCTAAACATCACAAAAACATTGAACTATTTTGTCATTAGTCACCAAATTAATTGCCATTTGCTTTACCTAGATTTATCCTATAGGTATATTCACAATGCAGCTACATTTAATAACTGCTGTGACAGATGGCACCAGATGTATCCGTTCTCAGTGAATACATAATTACTTTTAGTTAATTAAATATGTAATGCATTTTCGTGAACACGAGTGGTAGGTTGCCGCATTGAAAAGTACGTCATACTGTTTAATATAATTATTAGTAAGCCGCTAGTTTACCTAAATGTAAAAAAAACAAGTGGCAACGGAAAATTACTATTTATTTTTCCTTCAACAACCAAAATATTTGTAGATTTTTTTTTTATTTTTAGTCCCAGAATTATTGACTAATGCAATTTATGGCACCACGTTGGGCAACAAATAAAAAAGACAACTGCAATTAAAATGTTAGACGGTTTTGTATGGTGTATTTTATTTCACTGTCATATTTATCGTATCATATTAATTATATACCTAAAGCAAATATATCAATAATTAAAAATAAATTATAACTTATTTGTAATTACAGCCAGAACGACCGATTTTCTCCAATTAAGTTCATTATAAAACTTAAATATTTTAATGACATGTTACTCACATCGAACGTAATTATAAGTACCTACCAAAACAAAACATTGAATACGAAAAGTTATATTTTTATTAAACTGTTAATGACATAAATAAATATGTAACATTGTCCTTCGTATTCATGTTGTAAAAATATATGTTTTAACCAATCATAAGTCTATTGTTATATGAAACAAAATACCTTTTAAATAAGAACAATTTATAATTATAAAGTCCATTTGTCTATTATCCATTAATGTAATTAGTATTATTTGACCAAATTGTTGTTAAAAGTCATAGATAGATAATATGTTATTGATCAAGCAAGGCATTATAATAAATAACATTAATAATAATGTCCTTTACCCCGGTTTCTGAATGGTTTATAAAAATTAAACAACATCGAAATCGAATCAGTCGTTTTTGAGAAACTGGCATTAAGTTGCACATTTGAATCGGGTAAAAAAGTCAACTGTGAAAATGTCCGTTGCTGTGTGGATAGTCTTTTGTTCAACCTCGTGTTAGTTGACATCATATTTTTGTAATTTATTTTGACATGTATTTAGAAACCGGGGTTTAAAGCTAGATAAATAATCTTTAAGCAAGTGTAACCAACCGTTTTTGGGATCTTTGGAACTGATGCGCTAGATAGAACATGACATTATAAATACATTATTATTCTAAATATGTTGTTTGAGTTTATTCCCCAAAGAGAAATTATACCTATAATAAGTTAATAAATTTACTATAGGTATGTTTACTGAGCTGAGACTTTATTAACTACACGTTTGGCTCAAAGTCTCAGTGTGCGTCTTAAAAGAGCGCAATAAAACATGAACTGTCCAGTAATAAAGTATCATTGCTTTTTTTTTTTTGCACGATCACATTATGATATACGAGTAATTAAATTTGTTTTTTTTCTATCTTTTTTTTATGTAACCTGTTCTGTCTCCGACTGCTGGGCAAAGTCTCCCCCGTCTGACTCCAGACTTTTTTCTATCAATTCACATAATATGTTTTTAAAAGTTTTCATTAAAAACAACAGCATACAAAGTCACAATCATTTTCTCATCACCGCTTTCATTATAATTTCAATAAAGAATTCTTAATAATTATATCTATTTTACGTTAGACAACAATACACATCCAGTCGCCTGAAAAATGCGAGCTAACTCGAACAAGTCAAGTTTCAGTTGGCCCGAGTTGCGGTTTGTCCCAAGTTTCGTCCCGATGTGGCGGATTACTCCGTTTCACTCATCTTCATTATACAGTGCGAACTTCGCCATTTTCACGCCTACCTACTTTCACACGAGGCGATGTTTTGTTGCTATGTATGCAAATCAAGCGCGCTAAGTTCACAAACAAATAAAGTTTTTGTTATACGGAGACGTTGCGTTAATACTCTAAGAGGGATACGTTGGATTGTACAGGACATTATAAAGAAGGCATAAAATGCGAGTGTTCCGGTGAAGACGGATTGGGAGCCACTTGAGCTGCTTGCGAAGGTGAAATACGTGGTCATATTTGCGCAGACCGAATACAAAACGTATGCATAAATTTTGCAAGCGCTCAAGTTTATCAAGGAGCTCCTCGGTAGCATCCAAATAGCAAGCATCAGCATAATCAATAATGGGTTGGATTACAGATAGGGCTAGAGAGATCTTTGTTTGCAGAGGTAAGAAGTGTTGAAGAGACTTAAGGGAATGAAAGGAAAAATGAACTTTACGACTAACTTCGGCAACTTGAGGACGCCACGAAAGATTCGCATCCATTATAATTCCCAGGTCCTTAACAGTGTCAGAGAAGTTGATCGGGATTCCATCAAAGTATAGGCGCGCCATCGATGACGAGTTTAATCGACTCCGCATAGACTTGCTACCTATGATGATGGCCTGAGACTTTGACGGATTCACCTTAAGACCATAGGAGTTAGCCCAAGAAGAAATGGAGGCCAGGTCTTTATTCAAGACAGCAATGGCAGAGTCTGATTCAGCTAAACTAAAGTGGCGATACAGCTGCAAGTCGTCTGCATAAAGATGGAAGTTAGAAGAAATTACTGTAGTAACAGAGTTGATGAAGACAGAGAAGAGAAGAGGAGAAAGGACGCCACCCGGGGAACACCCGCCGTGAGGTCACACCAATCGGAGTAAGAATCTTCAAGGCGAACACACTGCGAGCGACCCCGAAGATAAGATTCTAACCAGGCTAGAGATAAAGAAGAGAAATTTAGAGATTTTAGGATGCCAAGCAGCACATCAAAGTCTACCGAGTTGAAGGCGCTGCTGAAATCCAGCAAGACAAGGACCGTCATCATCTTATTCTCCATTGCCAGGCGGATGTCATCAGTCACCTTCAACAGGGCAGTGACAGTGCTGTGACCGGAACGGAAACCAGATTGGAAAGAAGAAATGAGAGAATTTGACGTCAAAAAACCAGTGATCTGCCTGTGAACGATATGCTCGAGTACCTTGGAGAGGTAAGGAAGGATGGAAATGGGTCTAAAATGAGATGGCAGAGAAGGATTGGAGATCTTTGGTAAAGGTATAATATGTGCCTGTTTCCAGGCAGATGGGAAATTACAAGAATATAAGGAGTGATTAAAAATATGGGTAAGGATCGGGAGCAGACAGGGAAGGATGAGACGGATCATTCTCGAGCACACGTTATCACTGCCAACTGCATTGGAAGAGATTGCAAGTAGTGATTTTTCAACGTCAGTCTCAGAAACGGGGCTAAAAGAAAAGAGGGGGCAGTTTGGTACCGGCAAGCTCATAAGTTCTGTAAGAGTATCTGTTTTGACATTAAGAGCTAAATGGATCGGTGGTAGAGAAAGTGATAAGTTTAAATCATTTAGATTTATGTCAATACGGGAGTTTATTGATGATTTGCCGATACCAACAGATTTAAGAAATTTCCAGACATCGGATGAACTACGGTTAAGAAGTGATTCGTGGAAGTAGCGTCTTTTGGCATCTCTACACAGACGACTGCAACGATTGCGCAGAACCTTGTAATGCTCAAGGAACACATCAGACGGCCTGCCCTTGAATTTAGTTTTAGCCCTGTCTCTGCGGGCCATAAGAGCTTTTATTTCCGCAGTTATCCACGGAGCAGGCTTATACTTCATTTTAATACGACGAACTGGTGCATGTTTGTCCATCAAGCCCAGGACTAAAGAATTAAAGCATGTCACTTTTTGATCCGTGCCGGGGCACTCAGTGACAGGTGACCAGTCCAGTGCGATGGCGTCGGCTTGCAGAGCTTCAATATCTATCGCATTGTAGTTTCGCAGATTAAAATACTGTGGCTTTTGCTTAGGAGTGCGAACACGATACGATAGGTAAATGAGATCGTGGTAAGAGAAAGTTGCCGTAAGTTGACCGTGCTTAGTGACCTTGTCAGGGGAGGAGACAATCACAAGGTCTAAAAGAGAAGGAGTACAGTTAGGAGAAAAGTGAGTAGCCGAAAGGGGCAAGACATGTAAATCATAGGAGGAAAGGAGAGAAGTAAGTCTGGAAGAACGAGAATCGTTCTTAATCAAACATGTATTAAAATCGCCCATAATAATAACCTGTTTATAAACAGGACACAGTTCACTAAGAGTGGAATCAAAAGAGCTAAAATAGTCTATACGTAAGTCAGGGGAATAGAAGACAGCAAGGAGAATCTTAGAAGATTTTAGAGAAATTTCAAGGAAAAGGAATTCAGGTGACTCAGAATATAAAGAGGGTGAGGCCATAACAATTTTATGCGATAAATCAGCTCGCAAATATATGGCAACACCGCCGCCTCCTTTCCCGGTTCTGTCATTACGAATAAGAACAAAGCCGGGAAGAGGAAATTGAGTAGAGAGGAGTGAAGGTTTGAGGAACGTTTCCGATATCAAAATCGCGTCAACATTTGCATTGCTAAAAGATGCTAGAAGGTCGGAATAGTGACTCGGAACACTCTGGGCATTAATATGTACAACGTTAAAATTATTACGATGGTCAAAGAAAAGAGAGGAAATTTGGTCGTGTAAAGTAGGAGGAGAATTCAGGTCATCCGCACTAACATAACCGCAGGATTCAGAAGAGCACGAAAAAAAACTATCATTAAGCTCATCACGAGCATCCATAAGAGTTAAAATAAATAAATAATTATAAATTAAATAATATATCAATACTAATATTTACCAGTAAATTAAAAACTAATAAACAAGTAGCAATACCAACGACCACCCTCTGTCGCTGGTGAATTGATAGAAATAAATACATTACAACAAACACAAAAAACGACATAAAATTAAAAAAAAATAAAAATAAAATTACGTTTAAAAATTTAACCAAAAACGCGTATGCGCAACAATTTTCACTTGTCTAGTCCAGCTTTCACCTTCTGACATAATTCTGGCAAGTAACATGTGATAAATAAATAAATAAATAAGTAGGAAAAGTAAAGCTAACGCTCTTGGGACCATCATATTACAGGAGGGTAAGAAGGCAAGCATCATGCACACATATCGTAACACCTACCACTGTTCTTAATTTAATTAGCCATCAACGAAGTATGAGAGAATTTGTAAGATTTTTCGCTATGTGTTCGTGTATTTAATAAAGCTAAATCGTTCAACAAAAAAACATGTATTGAGGTAAACTTAGTGACATGAAGATAACTAGAAGAGCCCGTTACATAAATAATGTACTAAAATACACGAAGCAACTCATAGTTATCTAGTCACAGTTCCTAACTCTAAATTCTAAGTAACTTTCAGAAGGTAAACTAAAATTTCATACGAATGGCACAGTTAACACTCGCGCCAATCCATTGTACGGTTAATTAAAACTCGACTGGAATCCCGGTTGTAAATTTTACGTTTTCGAGTTTTTTTTTACGGAACTTTTCGACAGAGCATCCAGTTTTGTTTATTTATGAGCTTTAGCAGTGCGGACGGACGGACCGCTTCACCGACAATATATTCACATTAATGTTGTCTGCTTTTTGCAATACTGATTTAGGGACACAAACATACACAGTCGAAAGGGTTAACCTGCTTTAGGACGTCTTTAAAAAAATAGACTTCGCATTTGAATATTCAAATGTTCTGAGAATGGGAATTGTCGTAATTGTGTCCGTGGGATGCTAAAGCTGATTTTGGTTGAAGGTCAAAAAGAAATATTTTTACAAACATTTTAACTGTTTTATTGTACTTAACGCGTTTTATTCACATTTATAGTATCGCAATATAATATAGATAAAAAAATAAGACATTAATATATTTTTGAACGATGTGACTATAGCAGACGGATACCTACGTCATGAGGACACAAAATGCGTAACGTTAACTCGGTATCTGAATATTCTTTCAAAGTTTGCTTTAAGATAATTCTGAGTAAACTTTTGTTAGCCGATAAGAATTAAAAGATTTTTTTTTCGCTGACCTGATAACATCAAGCCCTAATGTAGTACAAAGGTCTCTTTAAAGTCCCTAAAAAGCAGATTTTAAATAATCGGCACGGAAAAATAAATATCAACCGCAAAGCATTGTCTGATTAAAGGTAAAATTAAAACTATATACGACAATGTATAAGACAAGGAGAGCGGGCAGAGTAACGAGAAAATAATCAATCTTCCAAGTCCACTTGGAAGCAATCAAGGGTCTGTTATTGCGTCCGTCCAATCCGATAAAAGAGCCGATATATCAAAGACGTCCGCGGTTCAATTACTAACCAATGTGCTATCTCTTATAGCAGTAAATCGAAAATGAAAATACTCACTGCAGGCCTACGCTGCACTGAACGATGGTATGTCAACAGCAGGGACGATGTTCTGGTAAATCGATGTGTCGGAGCCATAAGGCAACTGTTAAATGCAAGCATGCTGTAAGGTACTAGATACTACTCAAAGACACGATTGAGTTATTCGATTCGTTTATTAAAAAATAAATAAAAAATCGTTCACGTTTAATTATCCTAACTCTGTATTTTTTCTTAAGTATTGGATTCATATAAATCTAACTTTAATAGATTCAGTCACGGTTTCGTTTTAACTATTGTTTTTTTTTCGATATCTATTATTCGGGTGAATCTCAGAAAGTATTGTATGTATGTTGCAATTACCGGTCCATGTAACAAATTACATCGAATATTGGAACATAATAGACTCTTTACGATAAGCAGACTAAAATAAGGTACTGACGAAACACAGGCTTCGAAAGAAACATAATCAACAGAGAGGCATGGGCTCATCTAATTTCGTAGGTGTCGTACGTCGGGACATATTAACGCAATTATGTGTTAAAAGCCTCGTCGAGTGCCCCGGGCTTGCTCTCAAAGAGATACACCTATTGAACACCGCTACACGTAGGCGAACACAACGCGTTTGCATATTGCGGTGTTAAACCTCCTCTGTACGAAAACCATTTTCTCTTTCAAGTTCACTAAGAATTATAAATTAAGTCGGATTGAAATGTTTTGGTTTTTGCGGCTAATTAGATTATATTTTCCTTGTAAAATTAATTCAATGTATTCGGCAATTATTTTAATGTGCGAACTGTATAAGTAAAAATGTAAACTTACTTTACTTACGATATGTAGCAAGGTTTGTCTACATTAATTTCTTTCTACCAAATAAAATTAGGTACAAAAAATGTATAAAACAAGTGACAAGTGACAAGAGCTTAATTGCATATTCTAAGTACAATATTATTAAATTCCCACACATAAGACTTACTTCATTACGTCACCTACAAGATGGAAGTTACTTAAGGCGCTCCCCCGAGCAAAATGCGCAAAAGCGGAGTTTTATTAAGCTATAAACTCGATATTTAAAACATATATCAAATTCACTTTTATACCAAATCATTATTTAATATGTTGTCTTTAATTTAGACAGGGTTTTTTCTTTTTAATGCAGCGAATATTTAGTAGTACTCATTTTAAAAATGGTCTATCAAAATTTATTCCTTGCATAGGCTCACGATGTACACGTATTTTATTAATGTAACTTATACCAACTGATAGAGGATTTAATTCTTAACATTTTCAACAGCTTTGTTTTTCAAAAAGACCAAACATCTATTTTATAATTCAAATTATTCCTAAAAATGGTCAAATTCACAACATAAACACACTCGCGGCGGCGATCCAGCAGTCAGCCGTAGGCTCTCGACGTGAGAGCACGTCGGTTTTTTATTTGAAATGTCATTTACAATTTAATATTATGACAACTGTCAAAAAGTCATTGATAGCCCTATGTAGTTTTACACACGGCACTGGTGATAAATTAGGCAGAGGTGTACCAATGTATACCTACAATTCGCCGATATGTTTAGGTCCCATGTAAGTAATAGGGGGCGAGCTTTATTTATGTTTTAAGTTTTTTTTTTTTAATCTGACATTGAAATAAAACTACTTTTTACGGATTTTTTCGCGGTTTATAATTAGTAGTTTTATTTCATCACATATTTATATTTGTTTAAATATGTCCAACTATCAAAAGGTCGACATAATTCTTATGCGTCTACAAATGTCTTAATTACTTTACATGAAATAATTTGTTACTTTTTTGAAGTTTTATTTAAATTGCGTCTAAGTCTATGAAAAAAATATATAAAATTGGAAATACAATTGATAGAATCGTACTTTGTTTTTATTAAATTCAGTTATTTATGAGTGAAATTAATGGGCTCTCGTAAGCAATTAATTACTTTTGCCCGACCTTGCATTTATATGACAGAAATTCATAGGAAATATGTTGAAAAAGTCTTTGATTCTGAAAAAGTAAACCTTGTGAAATATACTATTCAAAAGATTTAATGCGGTTGTTTTATAATTATTTCTAGAGATATAATTATCTAGGTTTTCCCTGGCCTATAGCTTTGATAATACTTGTAAAGAATTATAATCAGAGTTTTTTTTAATAATCCTGACAGAATATGTTAATGTTTTCTTACAGGCTTTCTTGTTATATTGTTTAGTGCACAAAAATAGTCTATAAAATAGATGATCAAAAGCATGTATGAAAAAAGAAACAGCATTAATTCAAATACATTTATTTTTCATCCTTCCTGATCACGATATTAACCAGGAAACCAGCAGGTGCAAAGAGGCTTTAAAAGACTTCATATCGTGAAAAATAAATCGTTCTTATTCACGTAATAAAATCCAATTTAATTTAAAATCGGAGTCAAACATCACAGCAAAATTTCGTCGTAAGTGGTGGGTAATCGGAGTCCTTTGGCTAGCACAGGGAGAAATCTCGAAAGTCCATAAGCAGTCCAAGTCAAAAAGCAAAATAATAGAAATGCGACAAATGCGCAAACAAAGATTTTGGTGCGCACAAGCAAAGTGACGTGCAAGACAATGCCACTCCCATGACTCAAAATTTCACATTGATTGTATCCGTTGTTGTTGCCATGCTAGATTGAAGTTTTCATAATAGTATTTTGATGTCATTTATTAATTTCGGTGATGTTGGGTAGAAATAATAATATGTCCTTAGACTATTCATGTTCATAAATCTTCAATATATTCTAAAAGCAAGCTTTTATACATAGTTTACTAGCCAAAGATATTCGTATGACTTAGTTTAGATTTAACGTTCATATGGCAACACTCAAAGTACAATTCAATCAATTGTATTTCCAATTTAATGTATTTTTTCATGGACTTAGACGCTATATTTCATGTAAATCTGTAATTAAGACGTTTGTATATCACGCATAAGAATTATATCAACAATTATTTCGCCATTGCCCTTTATTATGTGCGTAGAGTATTTAAGTACTACTCCATGCGATCGCGCTTTGACACTCACACACTGTCAACGTTCACACATTCACAAATCATGCCGTATTGAGACAGCAATACTTTCTTCAAGAACCGAATTTTCAAAAGTCTCGCCGCCCGCCTTTGCTCTGTATACGTGCCTTGTTAGAATCACACTGAATAAATGGTTATAAAAATATTTTTTGAAATCGGTCCAGCCGTCTTTGAGAAATCCCGAACTTCGAGAAATACTCAAACGTAAAAAAAAAACATCCGCATTGAAAATCTCCTCCTATTTTCGAAGTTGGTTGAAAAAAGATTTTTGTAAAAAGACATTCAATACCTTTCTGACTAAATAACTTTACATTATTAAATGATTCACTTAGAAGTCTTCAATTACTTGAGTTATAATTTTAGATACAAATAAAATATATTTCTCTTATCTTTTTTTTTTAATCTTGCGAACATGATTGATTATATTTTTGTCTATAAATTCATAAGTCTACTATTTTTACTACTTAATACGTCGCTATTTCAACAGATGGCGTTGTATTTTCATAGAAAGTAGCGATGTATATGTAGAGGGGCAAAGAGGGGGGTTTAGAGGTCAAACACTCAAAGTCATTTGCTCGGGGTAGCGCCTTAAAGATTCATTTAAAAATTAAACGAAGTGTTTCGCTTTTAGTCGCCTTCGAGATTAAACCTTCTAATAAGGTTGCCGCCTTCATACCAAATTGTTTTAGTGTGTTTAACGGCCAATTTGAGCAAGTTCAAGCTCATTTTGTATACATAAAGAGAAATTAGGTAATTTGTTTCGTGTCCCTTTTTATGAGAGACTTTGTTCGCGAATGTTTACCGAATGTTTGTGCGTCGATTTATTACTTGATTCGCGAATAGATTGGTAACATTCGTTCGTTGTATTGTTCTTTTATAATCCATGATTTGCAATCATATGGTGAGTAATAAAGGTTCGGCAATATTTGCTATTTGTTCTTTATGTGATTTACTAATGAGATTTTTTGTTTTCTTTGGTTTGCATCATTTACAACAGACACCTAAAAATGTGAATAAAACTACTTTAAAAGGATCAAATAATGGGACAGTAGATGAAAACGTCATAAAAATATTTCCTGTACTTGTAATAACCCCTGTTTACTTTATATTGTTTTAGCGTGCAATAAAAACAATTAAAACTTACAAAGGAAAATTCTAAACAATTTGTTTTAGGTTTTACAGTTTACCTTCATACTTTTTTCTCAAACTCTAAAATTCGTTTGAAGTGCCACCTAGCAGTATTTAGAGTGAAGGATCTCTTAATCAAACGAGCGCTCAGTAAATATTTTGTAAAAAAATATTATGAATAATTTAATTACTTTCAGGATAGGAAATTGCTTGAAGCTTTCACAGGTTTTACTTCTCAAGGTAAAGTTAACTAAATACTTAGTAAATATTAATACATGATAAAGATAAATAATATCTTTGAGATTTCGCGAAATTATTAGCATATTTAAATTCGTAAGAGATTAGTGAAATTATGGAACAAACGGACGTACAAAAAGTCATCTGTTTACGTAAATTCACATACATTTTCGGTTCGTGACCACAAGCGCTATAAAAAGTCGTCGCCGTTTATCAAAAGTTCAGCAAATATCCCGACCGACGATTTATACGAACCCTAACAGTTCTGAAACAGGAGTGCACAACTTTAGGTAGGCGTTACACAATGCAAGCTCCGAAATTCGACTGTAGTGGAGCAAGTACTTCAATTCATCGGAACTGAACTAATGTGAGAAACACAACGGATCTAGATCCTAAAACAAACGAGAGACGCAATTGTTTGCCTAAATCTGACAGCTGTACATAATATCCAGCTTGATTCTAAGTGGTTTAAACTATTTGCTGCGAGTTCGGACCTAACACAACTACTGAAATCTCCTTCACATAATACTGCACGGAAAACTATTCAGAGCTTTGAAAACTAGAGTTGTAATAACATTACACACAAGCTTCCTTGCGTAATTAATTTGGTGGTTGTTTTGTGTAAATGATTACCTTTGGTATTTTAAGTTCAATGCCCCGAGTTTACTTGTATATCGAGTTCGTTGCTCTACTAATACCTTCCAGCAATTAACTGGCTGGTTACTGGAATACCTATAAATTAAATAACGTTTCTGAGATCAAAATCTTTTAACGCCTAATATCAAGACTTGTTTGTCAGTTTTTTTATTTTGGTGAGCAAGTGTGGGTTTCGAGACTTTGCTCAGTAGTTTGACTTGTTTATTTAAACAAGTGATAAGATCATAGCAATGTGTAAAAATGCTTTTTATTTGAAACTATTTTTTTTAATGTTACTGTAAAAAATGTTTTAACTTTGTCAACAAATAATTCTAATTTCTAGTGCTGTCAAAATATAGGTCAGTTGTTATTGTGTGCTCAGAAACTCATTTGCTTGTGCCTGCGGGTGTACCTGCAGCTGCTTTGAGTGCAGCAACATAACAATTGTAATTTATAAGACATTCAAGTTTTTGATGTCATTATACAAATCATACTTTTATGCCGTTCCATTCTGAGACTAAGATGAACATTTACAATATTGCATTGCCTATATACTTGTTTAAAAGAGTAGGTACGCTTAAGCCGTTCATACATAGGGTAACACAAGTCTCCGATACAAATCGACTTTCGTTACTAACGACACGGCACGTGCCTATGTACGAACCTCTTTGTGTTTGTATAGCGATAGTCATTTAGATACTTAAGTTGTTGCCTCGTGTATGCTATAATCATTGATATTCTAATAAATATCATTGGCTATAATAGTATTAGTGTATTCATTTTTCTTAACATTTCTAAGCCTTGCACTAGCTTGCACTAAAGGAAATCTTGTTAATCTATCAACTATAAAACATAATTATACTTAGATATTTTTAAACACGTTATTTCAAAGTTAAGTAAAAATCTGTTCTAGAGATGTTTAAATGTAATATAATATATAGCACAAACTGTAAGACCATAACGTTAAATATTACCATCTTCGCCTAAAAAACTATCCGTTATCTGACTATCATCATCATCATCAGCCGGAAGACGTCCACCTCTGAACAAAGGCCTCCCTCCTAGGACTGACTATCGTCTCAACATAAACTAAGTGGGTATGTATGGTAAGTGTATATTTTGTATCAAACGCAATATCAGTGAACAGTGCGAGTCGATCGCCGCCAAAACGTGCCAAAAAGCCAAAGAGGGCGCATCCATCGTGCAGCATGTCTGCTATTGCGCCTGACAATATTTTATACAGCTGTGAAAATTGCAACCGCTCTCCAACTTTAACAATTTACACGCTTGTGCAGTCGTCGCGTGCATATTGCTACACTGCTAAGCTGTGTTATACTGTGCTAGTTACTCTTGTGACTTTTTTTTTCAGTAAATCATGGCGTTTTTTTAATTAACCCTGTGGCTCAAGTTGAGTTTTTGAAGGACTTGTAACTAGAACATAAAATGAATCGAAAATTTATTTCAACAGTTTGTTCAAAGTAACAGGTACTTTGCAGTACTGTTGGGTGTATACTGTAAATCCTACACAATCCAAATACTTACAAACTTAAGTAAACAAAATGTACTGTTTGTACAAACCTATTTGATACACCTATTGACCAACTATGTTCTAAAGTAGTTCAGTAGACTGCACAACAATCAACCAAGTAACTTCTCACTAAGACACTGTGAACTACACCCATATATGTTCCCACTGCAGTGATAAGACCATTCGACGCCCTGTAATTACCATTAGTCAGTGTCAATCAACTCTAGTAGTTGTCACTAAACGCTCGAATGAACTAGTGACCTAAATCACTAGCTTTACATTGCAAATACACTTGCAATACACGTCTTGTGACACTTGTCTGCAGTGAACACATGCCTTTATAAACATCCTTTTACGCGTCACTCTAATTTAAACCTAATTCCTAAGCTATAAGGGCGATAAGTTTTCTATCAATTATGTTGTTAGAAGCAACGTTTTTAGATTTCTAGTACATGTTATACAGAGATTGAAACAAAGGTTTAGATGTGACGAGTAAGTTTTGCATCAATTCATATCATCATATTAACGTGTATGTGGATAAGCGATAATTAGGACAAAACTTAAAAATAAAACTACAATGATATGAAAAACAGAATCTAGGTCAACTAGTTGCAATATTGCGTAAATACTGTACACTACCTACTTTCCAATACTATAATATTGGTAAAGAAATGAAGAATAATAATAAGTAGCATAAATAATCTTCATTCTTACCCTATCTCATGAATCACACTATTACTAATAAGTTTATATTATTGTATGTATGTTAGTCTGTAAGGTATATATAATATGGGCCTCTGTAAGCTTTGTTTAGCATTGTTTTATATTGCCTGAAATAAATGAATATTATTATTATTATTATTATTATTACTTAGGTGATCATTTGTACTTAAAACTAAATATACAATTCTATTGCCGATTACAAAAAATCCACTGTAATATAAAGTAAACTCACGAAAAAGGATTTTATAAACAAAAAGGTGTTTCTCTAGAGACAGAATGAAATATAATATTTATATAATTTGGTTGTTGTTAACCATTTATGGCTCACACTTTTCCACAAAGTAAAGCAGAGAACATCCCTTCGCCACAGTCACGTACAGCATAGTACGGTGGACCACAAGTAAACAACAACAAATTACAAAAATTAACCTTACTCCTTCGAGTTAAGAGTGTTATAAAACCCAGTGTTATCGCTCTTGTGTGGTGTGTTGTACCAAACGTGATGGGATTAAAGATTTCTGTAGTGTGTAAATGATTGCTATCATCTATGTGTACCGATACTTGGGAAATACAAAAGTTTTACTAACTGCAAACAAGTTAGTTGGCGGAACATTTGTGGTACAATTTGGCATCATTATAGAGGATAGGGTAAGAATGTTTGGAGTTTCTATGCCTGCAGGTTTTGTTCTTGCATTTATATGTATAGATAAGTTAATATGTAAAGCATAAGGAATTATGTTTTTGGGAAATTATACACAGAGCTAGAAATGTTTTTGTTGGCCACTGGATCAAACTTCTGAATAAATAACTAAGCAACGGGAAAATAAGTAAGCCTCTGAAAAACGAACTTGCCTTTTTTATATAGCCATTAAATATTCTTTATAAAGCGTCAACTAAAGATTAACAATTATCTTAACTTGTCCCTCTTAATACTACCTACACCTATTTTAAAAACTCAGTCACAGAATTTAAATATCATCACCGTTTTTCATTTCTCAGCTTAAACACAAAGGTCTTAAAAAATATAATTCAAGCATCCATAAACGACATCATTTGAAACCCTCTCGAAGTGGCCAGTATTTACTATTTGAAGTAAATTTTAGCTAAATTTTGACTATCAATTAATGTGAACGCATTGTTTCAGCAGCCAAGCTATATACAAAAGCGGCCTCGTCTTTTTTTTAAGATCCAGATGACAAACAGTTAACAAAAAAGGATAAAAAAATATTGTAAAAATCTATTCTGCGTAATCTAACGATATTTTCATAATATAAGTAACCAGTAACCAACATACCAACAAGATCTGACCCGCAAGAATAACACTCCCAGTCGTAATTTCAAGAAACAGAATAACAACAATCCAATTAAAGTTCGCCAAAGTTATATGTGACCTAACACAAGCTTATCATGTCGCGGGCCCACTGGCGCAGAAACGATCGCAAATGAGATATTCACAAACATAATATATATAAACATGTATAGAAGAATACATTTACCTATAAATATATGATTATCGGAATTGAACAGCCTCGCAAGTTTTGTGGTTAATGTACGTGAAATACTACTCTTTACTTTAAATTATGTATGATTAATTGTATTGGAAGATGTTTCATTCAGTGTAATTAAATCACTATATTATTTATGTAAGGCATGAATAAAATTAAATGATTACAATAAAAAAATATCCTTAACACGTATGGAATAATTAGGCAAACGATTACATAAACCCTGTGTGTTTTTAATAGAGCTAAAAAAAAAACAATTATAGTCATGCATAAAACTTTTAAAATTACACATTAATAGATAGAGAATTTTAGAATAAATTTTGCTATTTCCAGTCTAGAATACAAAATAATTAAACTAAACAGAATTGAACACTTTATGGATCATACGTGTTAAGAATTTAAAACTGTTATAGAGCATTTCTAAAACAACGAATATCTCTAATATAAAGAAATGGTTTTATCAGCCCAAACACAGCACATTTAATAAAATATCAGTTGTATAAAACGAGACGAGACAATTGTTTTTATAACGAGAGGAACCCACAAACAAACGTAATAGTATTTATGTCTCTAAAATATACAAACGAGGGGACATATTTTTTCTCTTATACCGCTAATCCGGACGAGTCCTCACGTACCTACGTTATTAGCATGCGGAGAAACAAATCCAATCTGCCAAACACGTGGTGGTAACAAGACGCGGGAACTTTACGGAACTCGGCACGTATCCGCGAAACGGGAGCGTGTATACACATACACAAACTTTTTTCTACACCCAACAACAAACTTAACTTAACCCCTTAAGGTTCAATTTTGCTTGCATGAACATTTTATAAATAGAGCACAAATAGGAGGTGTTTCTGTTCAGCTAGGAGTATTTCTATTCTCTACAGACATGAATCACTTGTGCGGTAATGCACGGTCGATGCCATTGTCGTATATAACATAATAATATCTTATTTCCGTTTATTCTGAATTTTCATGTTATTTAGGATTATTGTATTATTTCGGACAACTTTATAAAATTTAAATCAATATGTGATAATTGTCGGCTTGACAGTTATTAAGTAAGGTTAAAACTGCTTAATATTGATATCTGTCAGTCGCCGTTTAGATCACCTTAACACTAATAAAGTTTAACAGTAATAAAAAAAGTGTTTGTAATAAGTGATTGTAATTAAGGTATTACAAATTTCTAAGCGGAGTGGCTGAGGGTCGTAAGAGAAGTTCTTTGCCCAGTAACGACTAAGTAGCTCATTAAAATAATGTTTCTTTAAATGATGTTATATAAAAATACAATAAACGATATAAAACACTAGCTTTGCTAACAAATGGTAGAAAAAAATGTGTCTTTATAGTCAACGCCCTCATCCTTACTAGGTATTACTTAATTTACGTCTCGCTTTGAATAAATCTTTTATGTTTTCTAGTCAAAGCAGAAAAAGTTTTCGAAAATCTTATAAAATACCAGTTTATAGCTTAAAGGATAGCAAATCGGGCCACTTACAGTTAGTATTGCTGCACGTAATCTGTTTTAATTGATTATGAGTTCATTTATAAATATTATTCAAACAATTACTACGGTTTTGTGGGCTTAGTTTGTAAGTTATTTCTATTTTACCTTTTTAAATTTGGTATTAACGCATTAATTCGAATAATTTTATACGATTCCCGTAACGCAAAGCACCAATACTTTTGAGAACCATAAAAAGTACAGTATGCGTAAGTATAATTATTATACAGTGAACGGTCTACTTTGAATAGCGCTACCTGTCTGAAAACATACAAATCGCTTCCAAAGGCATTTAGAAACAGCCTTATCATGAACAATATGAAGAATGAAAATGCCATCTGTTACTCGTTCCTCGAATTTATGAAAGTTACATCACTCGAGACATCTATCGGTGAAAGCGTAAATCAAGCGCTACGCAAAGCCTCGTGCTACAACTCCGTAGCTTCGTAGCAATACACAGGCGTAGCGCCATCTACGTTGAATTCGCTACGTTCAAAACATAGAGGTGAAATGTTGTAGTGTCTCCATAAAACTCAGAAGGTACAGATGGCAGTATTTAAAGTTATTTTGGTACTAGACAATTATTTTTAGATTATACCGCTATTCTCGGTTTTATTTTTAAATTTATAAATACATATTGAATTGTTTACACACTTCATGTGTGACTTAAATTATGAATTTTAAGTAGTGTATTAAAATAACACTTGATGGAGTATTTGAATTTTTGATTTTATATTAAAACTACGTACCTACCTAAGATAAAATGTGTACTATAAGATTTTGTTTATTACATAACATTGACTTTCAGGTTTTAAACTAAATTATAATATAACAATAATAAGTTTATTTTACCTCAATTTACGATGCATGGATCAGAAGTCATATTTTGTGAAAATATTGAAATGGTGAAAGTAAAAGAATACCAAATGTTAGACTACGTAATATGTTTTTATATGAATAAATTGAATTTAAGAGGTTCAAAAGACGAAAGGCAGAGATTATAAGGTTAGAAATAATGATATCAATATGAAAACCTGAATAAAATAGTAAAGTTCCGAGAATCAGGGATTTGATTTTTATGTGAAGAAGAAGAATGTTAAGATTCTTTAACATGTTTTTGTAGAAGTCCCATGTCTTAATTTATTTATTGACAATTGAATTTAAATAGTCATAAAATAATCATATATTAAGAGCATTTGATAATTTGGTTTAGTCCATGAATCTTGCATTTTACACGAAGTGAAAGTCTTTGTCATAATAATGCCTCTAAAACTAGCGCTAACAAACCTTTGTCCAGCAGTTTTGCATAACAGTAGCACACGGTAGTTTTGCGCTCTTCTAAAAGTACACTTTTATTTAAATAATTAGAATTCATGCTAGAAACTGTCAAAATGTTCATAAAACAGATATTTTGATGCTAAGCTAAAACGTGCACATCGGACAATTCTCATCATCATCCACAGACCTTTTCCTCCCACTACTGGAAATAGTCCTCCCCTTTTTCGTGCTTTTTTACGGTCCTGTGCCAGCCTCATACAGACTCGACCCGGAACTTTAACTATGCGGTCGACCCATCTTGCTCCCGGATTTGCCTTGCCTTCTTGTGACGTATCGAACTATAATTATGATCATTACCTGATCATAGAAATTCTACCGATCCAATATTCCCATAAATAATTATTCAAATGTATAAGTAATTCAAAGAATTGAAATGGTAATAAAATAAAGGAACTTAGTGGGGCATTCGATAAGGTCCTAACAAGAAGAGTTCAAGATAAAGGAAAGTATTAAAATTCTCAATGCATTCGACCAAATGAACCAAGTTTTTACAGATGTTTCACTATGAAATCTATGGAGTCGATATTTAATAATAATCAAATTTATTTTTTTTGCCCTCCTGTAGTGTATTTTTTTGTCCCTGAATGTATAATATAATTAAATAGGTACCTCTAAAATAAAAAGTAAGCATTACTCATATTACTTTTATAGTTGGTAGTATCGCTGCATGTTGATAGTAATATGTATAATTTTACGGAAATAACAGCTTACATGCATGTAACTGCAATTCTTTGGGCTAGACCTTTCGTCCGGGTTACACCGGTAATGGTTGCAAGTAAACTGATAATAAGTAGCAGTATTTATGCATGTACGCGCTTATGCTCGTGAATTACATTACTATAAGAATTACTCATTCTCTAAATATACCACCCGCAACTGTATATTGTGTTTTCGTCTTCGATTTTAATGAACCCAGTTTTACATGGACGGAACTCTCCCCTATTAAACAAAAGCCTGTGGCAAGCACGGCTTATCAGCTCAGGGAGCTAAGAGGCCCCTTGGCCCCTTCCCGAGACACCTGTTGCAAATTACTGCAGCAACAAGATTGCACGCTTTACGCTTTTCTTATCCACTGTACATCCTTGCTTAAATAAAACGATCTTGCACGCTCATCGCTTTTTTCATTTTTGGTAATAATTCTTTTTCGTCACAGCCGTTTATGAGCTGTGGAGACTATGTAAGAACGAAAAGACGAGAAGTATTTGATTTGATGTAATAAATAAAAAAAATGGGACACCCTAGATTTTTTTTTGTCCATATTACTTAGATGATAGGTATGCAATCTCTCTTTCAAATACATGGATGTTTTTAATATTATTTTTTTCTGTTATATCCTATATCAATAGGTAATAGCAGCTCCATTCCTTTGCTGTGATGGCTTAAGTTAGAAAACAAGAGCACCTATTGAACTTGTGATTAGGTTTGTGTTTTATTTTTTCTTTGTTCAACGCGTACTACTTAGTACTCCATAATTTAAACGAATATATTTAAATTGACAATTTCCATGTATTTCTTCATTACATTTTTTTTTTGCTGCTTAATATATAGGTTCTTAGTGTTTGACGTTGACTGTTGACTAAAAATAACCTTTACTTTTTTTATATGTTAGATATAGGATTAAGCACCTAATATATTATAGTAAGTCATTAGATAGTAAGTAAATTTTTAAATAATATTCTAGTCCTAAGTTATTTGCTGCGCCCTAACAGGCCAATGTATCCTGTAATTGCAAACCAAGCTTATAACAAACTGAACGTTCTGCAATACATAAATAAATGTAAATTTATGTACTCTTATCAGTAAAATTACCTGCTACTTGCTAAAAATGAAAACTCGCATCTTTTTATTGTTCCACATTTACACCACAGAAATTACAGTCAATGTTTCTTCTCGCAACTAGAAAGAAACACCGGCAAAAATTCCTTTTTCAGTAAATCCGAGTCCGCCTCAAACGAAGTGGCTTAATAATATTTCATCTCATAAAAGAGTTTCTTGTTTTTTTTTTTGGAATGCAGAGTATAGAAAGCTGCGGAGTGAGCTGTATAGCTGTTGTAATGCTCGGCTTAATAACATCTAGGCACTGTATAACGTCGCTGCAATTATTGCTACATCCTAAACGGCTTTAGGGGTGTGGGAGATTATTTAATGTTTTTATCGATTAATTTTTACGAAGGGCAGATTTTTCATCGATTATTGTAATAGTTTTGTTATGTTTGCTTTCAGTGTAACATTAATTTGGTAGGTATTTTATAGATCAAAAGAAACATGTTTTGAAATACAATATGTCATAGTGAACCTATATACAATAGCACGAATAAAGCTTACTCAAGTACGTACATATAATTTTAAAATAAGTTACAAACAAAATTAAATTACACGCTGTGGGAATTTTGCGTTTATTTTCCACTATAAACGCAAACAAACTTATCAACGACAATAAGTTCAACCAACACAGCCACTTTCACACCAGATTTAGCTCACAAAATTTACTGAATCCAAGATATCGATAACTGCCTAAGGCACGGCGCACCACTGTTCCTGACTTATGTTCGCCTAGTGTTAATTTCACGACGTCGTCTGACAAATTCACTCGAGGCGTTGCGCACTCTCACACCTTTTTAATGGCTCTCCAGACCCACCCACGCCCGCCAAAGGCTTTCTTTCTAGAGAATTAGTTCATAATAGCTGCAGTAGTTAAGTTTACTTCGAGTTGTTGAGACTCTGTTATCTCGTTATTGTAATCAGCTTATTTCTTCTTGTTAGAACATTATTCAGTTTCCTTGAATAATGTTACTTCCCTTTTGGTTTAGTTGGTTTCTGGATATTAGTACGTTAAACTTTCTAAATTATATGATACGTTTGTTTAACTAGAAATCTCATTCATGTAGTCATGTAACGTCCTCTTCAAGCGTAATTTAAACTAAAAAAGCAGATACAACTAAAATTAGTCAGATATTCCTTACCTGTTAATTTTTTAATTTTTTTTATTTACATCCACACATGTAACTATTTTTACAGGTAATAACCTAATTCAATATACTTGCATTCGGAACTAAAATTATGCAAAAGACACTTACTACTATCTACTACTTACTGAACTAGGGGAAATATTGAAGTACAATACTTACGACCTTTTTAACAAATCCTTTTTTAAATCAACACAATATTCACAAATCTATTTAAATTACCTAATCTCTCTGAGTAACGTGAATAAAATAAATAAGCTCTATTACGTCAACCTTACTTCAAAAGGTAAAAAAACTTAAAAGATTCTTAAGCTAATTAGAAATGTAGCATTGTAACTACTTCATCTAGAAGTAAGTAAAGTAACAATACTATTACCTTGTTAAAACAAACTCGCAATAATAACTCGACACACTAAATCTAAATCAAAACCTTTTTAAAATATTTACTAGAACACGGTCGCATGTTTAAAGATGTTCCATAGCGAGACAGTTTGCATGAAACTTACGTCTTAAATATTTCCCTTCGAAACACACACACACCTTTAAGTCAAAGTAAATAAGGTTCAAATTCCAATGGCATGTTGTTAAACTTAGAACAAGTATTTTTAAAGTGAAGTTGCGTGTTCCCTGGGCGTACTAACCGTAGCACTGAATAAGTAAACGCCTGGAATAAATCAAGTTAATTGCGCTAGAGCACCTCCTCGTATGAGCCACCAAGCCTCAAGTGCAGTTTTCGATAGATAGTTATATCGCTCGTATCCGGCACCTCTCTATTTCAGAGAGTTACGATCGATTTAAACTCCTGAAAAATTACTACTGGGAAACGTCTTCAAGATTGTATTATCAATTTCAGTCCGAATGCACATTCAAAATAATTCAAATACCTATTTGCTTATTTAATCACCAGCATGTGGTTTGATAAAGCGTAGTGGTTATTAAATTATTTAGGCTTTCCTATATTTTCTCTTCTTAACTACTGTCTTAATAAAACTATGAAGAAATACTTGTACTCCCCCCATTACACTGTGATAATATAAACGTAGAGCCGGTTATATAATATTACTATAAACGTGCAGTGCGATAGTTGAAAGTTATTTATACTACGAAAGTTCAGAGGCTGTTGCTTTTAAGACGTGTGTCTTTAAAGCAACAGCCTCTCTCATTACAAAAATTTAGTCATCTTAGGAAATCTAATCTTCCTAAAAATTATTTAAACAAGCTCTGATCAACGAGCTCTATCTACTCGACACAACCTGTTATTGCAGCTCCTTTTTTTACAATTCTCCCTATTCCACATTGTTGCTAGAATATTACCATGTAACTGACAAAAAATAAACATGATAAATGAAGTAGATTATTCTAAGAAACATTCTTTATTTTTCCACATCACATAACACTGCCAAATATTTACAGCCGAATAAATAAACATCAGTATAGTTAACAAGTTTAAATTAATTGAAAAAGTATTTAACATCGGAGCCGTTGAACAAGAAAAGGATTGCTTACTTCAGAAGCGTGATTAAAACTTTAGATTAGTCCCAACCTGAAGTTTAAATAAAAAGCGCGAACGTTATTGAACTATACATTTAATTTGAGCGAGCTAAACTCACCCGAAAATGCTAAACTCGTGAAGTTGAAAACTAATAATGCAACTTGCGTAACAACTGAAGAGTGGAAGGAGGTCGGAACCAAAACTAAAGCCCGCTCCAACTACGCCAGACATTCTTCTGAGCAAATATTAAATACATTGTTGGAAGATTACGGCTATTCGAACATCGGAACTTGATTAAAACTTGCTGAATTATGTGTGGATAATTACTTTAGATTAAACATACTCCGAAAATCTATTATATAGTGATGTGATTCATAATGTGGTAAAATGCTTCCATAAGTAGGAAATACGTGACTTTCAAAAGACGGGACAGTAGCATGATCAAAAGGGAGATATTGTATACGCCCAGCAGTGCGTTATACAAATCTAATAACGTGCCTAAGTCATCGTATCAGTCTAAATCACCGCTTTTGCCTTTCGGACAATCTACAAAGTTAGTAGCTAGTTTTACATACCAAAAAGCACAAGATGTATTAAGTACTTTATTCTGATCTTAAGAAGGCTTTCTATAATCACCATTATTTATTTGACCGTGACAAAATGCATCCGAAATCGGTTCACATTTTTTTATTTCATAAATATTTAAAGCCTATTCTACTTTCAGAAGCTAAACAGATTGAAACTACAAAAATGGCGCATTGGCGATTGAATTGGATCGTGCAACGCGGTGTGAAACAAATATTAGTGAACCTATATAATATTTATTCTAAAACTGGGATGTTTGCGAATGTTCAATGTTTGTTTGTAAAAATAATAGTTTTTGTACACATTCACAGAATATTTTTATCGATTTGTCTTCTCTCTTTTATTCTTGTCCAAAAATTTTGTAGACAATAAAGATATGTTTATGATGTCAAAAAGTTTTAAGGCAAATAAAAGATCATTAAAAAATCTAAATAAATGATAGATTACCTAAAGGTCACGCCACCTTATCGCAAAGAGACAATGCAATAATCACGACTCCAAACAAGAGACTTCAAATTGCAAGCCAGCCCTCTGTAACACTCAGCAAAAAGATAAGTGGACGAAAAACGACAACCAAGGTCCAAGTTAGGTATAATTAATATTATTGTAACGGCTAAATCAACATACGAATAAATTAAGTCATACATTTAACCTGAGACAACTTTGCCAAACATATTTATATAAAGACGACAAGTAGATATTATTAAGGACCAAAATTAAAATAATGTAGAACTAATTAGTAATTGAAAAAATATAAGTTAAACATCATTAGTAAAATTACATGAAATAGCGGCAAGGCTTGTGGTGTGTGGTGGAATTAATTAATTTATTAAACCTTTAATGTACCAATAAGCCACAGAAACCGAACATAACAACAAATATGTAGGGTTTAGGTTTTATGCGCATTTTGTATACATGAACAAATTGCAGTTATTTATACACTTTGTATGTGTATACACGATATTTATTCTATAATTGAATATTCCCTCATCATCGTAATAATCGTTAATGGCGAACATGTTTTGTATTCCAGTTATTGCAGACTATAATTTATTCTAAGTAATTAATACGTGCTCCAATGAAACATTTACAAATAACCCAGCGCTTTCATAAAACAGTAAAAGTTCTTTAAATAACTTCGGTTATGTAAACAAAAGCAAAATATTATGTTTATCAAATAAGAATTCCAGCCAAGCGCATTTTTGCTACCAGAAAATAAAATTATGAGACGAATGAGAGCAAAACGCAAGTTGATTTTAATATATGTACGTATTCGCGAGGATCGCAATCCTGCCGTTTAAAAATGCTAGCATGCTCCCCCAAGCTTGAAATTACATTCAAAAGGAAAGCAATACATTTTTTATTCTATTAAATGTGTTTTGTTTGAACTATAGAAGTTTTGATGGAAAAATTTGCAGTAAAAGTGTTTTGTACTGGTTAACCAGGTAGGTATTTTATCAATTCAGTGTTTTTATTTCTGTATCCACATTAATTGATAACATTGGATGACTTTAAAATTTTACAGAATTTACACAGAATTTATTGGCAATGTGACAGCTAGACGTCTATACCTACTTGCTCGATATGTCATACAGCGTTCAAA
Organism: Autographa gamma; assembly: GCA_905146925.1. NCBI lineage: Eukaryota > Metazoa > Arthropoda > Insecta > Lepidoptera > Noctuidae > Autographa > Autographa gamma. The sequence goes on from LR989850.1 coordinate 6,343,665, forward strand.
AGATTGCTACGAAAACAAAAAATCTGGATGTCAATGAAATAACCGATAATTTTTAAATGTACCTCTAAACTTAGAGACATTTTTGCATAGTTTATTAAGTACGTATTAAATAATTATCCTTACAGTTATACCAGGGTATTTAATGTAAATTATCTTTACTTGGGGTCCTGACCTCGACGCTAGGATGCTCTACTTATGATTAAGGAAGGTTGGGTTCGAACCTCGCCCGGCAATCCCGATTTCACACGTGAGTGCTGGCCTTAATTTCATTTTAATTAAGAAAACGAATATATTATGAATTAGGTTTTGTTTTCATTGTAAAAGCCTATAGCAACATTGGTAAGTTAGTAATGATAAACTATTCCATTGTTGTCGTTCCGGTAATGTATTGTATTGGAACATTAAAGTAATTTATGTTTACGATTGATGATCTTGTAATCGAAGCTTGACAACAAGGAAAGTTATGAAGTCTATATTATACATCTCGAAGGTACCAAGTGTAAAAAGTTGCAGATGTTTTCAATACTTAAATATTTTTCTTAAATCTGAGATGAGGCTGATTAAACGTCGGTTAAACGTTCTTTAAATCAACATGGACCCAACTTCCCGTCTAGGATGCATCAAAACAAAATGAAGAAGATTTACAAAGTGTACTCGCCGAGTAACTCTGGGCAAACGGAAAATCAAAAGGCGTTTCCTCTCCTTCCTAATTAATGCTCAGGAAGTTACAAACTGCAAAGTACACATTATCAAATTAACTATAGTAAAACGTACAACTGAATTAATAATTTAATGCGTGAAAGATAATTAGCGCAAATCAAACACAGCAACATCAATTATCGCAAAATGGCAAACAATCGTTTAATTACCCAGTGGCATGGAAACCGCTAAATTAAGCGACAACCGGCCCCATGTCGTAAATATGTTGCAGACAATAATTAACTTTACATGCACACCGTGACAATGGCTAGGTATGTTGTTACACTGAATATTATAAAAGGCTTCGGTTAACCTTTGACCATCACACTCAGAACACACGTAATATAAAGTTATTGAGAAGCCTAAAATTCCGCGTACCCACAGGGAATCCAGTAATTTTGAATGTCACACGGCTGTAAGGGCAGAAACCAGTTTTTCATGTTAGAGAAACTATTTGCTCATAAACTTGAAGATTAATTAATTTTGAATGTTATTGAAATTGAATTATTACTTTACTTACTTGTATATTCGACTATGTTTTGGGATATCGAAATGAACCAAACTACAAAATTAAGACGAAGCCACCAAAACTGAAGCAAACTTAACTTTAAGATGTTCCTAAATGTCCATCTTTCACCACTTGGTGGTTTGAAACTGAGTGACAAACCATAAAAACGTCATAGGCAGCCTTGACATAGTCAATCTAGATTAAGATACGTGATGGTGATCAGGGGTCTTGATCTAACATGATGTTGAACTAACACGAGTTAGACGGACAATCTTGATCAAGATTAACCTTGAGTACTGAAATAGTATCCTCTTGCCTCAACTTAAAACTAAATTTTTATTTAATCCCATACATGAATAGAGAACGACATATGTACATAACATTATGTTTCCACAGTTGGATAGCTGTGGTTTAGATTAGCATTCGGAGTCGCAAATTGGACGGGCTTACAAAATAAAGTAAACCCAAGAACAAAATGTTGGTTTATATAATTTTTGAAGCAGAATTGCTGTATTAAATTCCAGTTCTAAATATGATGATTTAATATCATGACGTTTAGTGGGTCTATACTTGGTCTATAATATCATAAGACCACACATTGTTTCAGTGCTGCAGTGTAGTGTTTGCCAATATTAGTGAAGTAGATGGTTCTTATCTTCGTTCTGTAGATGAATGATTAACTCCACTAACCATAAATATTAAATTAATAACATATTTTTTTATACTCCGATACATATTAATTCTTTAATTCTGATAACAGACAGTACTACTACTTCAAATAAACTTATTTACATGTACATTGACGTCATAATAGAAGTCAGAATGCCTACTGAACCGAGGAGATAGAGGGAAACGGGTGATAAAGCGAACATTGTAACATGTATTATTATTTTAATTTCTTCCCAAAACGGGGGAGGTCGCGCATAGATAACAACAATACTGAACCGCGGCCGCATATTCCTCTAAACAATAAGATCTGTAGACGTTAAAGCGACCCAACTCGCTATTGTTTAAGAAACTCGCTTAAACACGATGGGGCGACAATAGCAGGACATTTAAAATTTATACATTTCGACATTTTAGTTAAAAATTTTGAGTAAACTTTAGTGTTAAATTTTGGGTGCTCAGAACTAATTCGACCTTTGCTTACACAAAATGTAAGTGTGTAGTATAAGTATGTTTTGATAATCCCTTGAAAACTAATTCAAAGTTAGAGATGGTTGGAGATACTCAATACTCGCTCCGTAAGGCTCTGTTAATACCCTCAACACGACAATCTTGAAGCAAAAGTTGGTGCTTAATACAGCCAAAACGAATAATTTTCGCAGAACAGTCCAATTTAACATGTTCTCGAACTAACTAAACATTGCTTACCACATAAACCTCTAACTCAGAAGTCAGCGTCCAACTTGTTGTACGAAAACTTTCTGCGTGTGAAATTATGAATGGAAATTAATTAAAGCTTGCATTAAAATAATATGTAGAAATTACAGCGACATGAAACCAATTAACCCTAGCCCCTTGGGAGTTTTGTACAAACAAAAATATTATCGGTCAAAATTTAATTTCAGTCATTTTAAACGTTGAACCGCGTATATTATTTAAAGTTGAGAACCAGTTAAACAACGTAAGGTATCAGTGATATTTTACACGCTGTTCAACTCATGAATTTGGGCTTCATTAAACTTCAAAATGAATAAAAAAAACTTTTGATTTGTAAAAACGTATCATATTAATTGAGTACACAAAGTAAGCTACGAGCAATAACAAGTCATTCATAAAATTGACAATTTATTGTCATAAGAGAACAGGTGAAGTTTTCTTTTTACCTTAATGTAAATAAAGAAAATTTTCCTAATATAAAACAACTTTCCGTTCAAATGGAAGGCTCTTTCCCCTTTATCGTATTTTCCTGTTTCGCTCTATAATAAAGTTTATTTATGTTCATTTCATTATCTAGATATTCCGTAATAAAATCTTCACTCCCTATCTATTCGAAAAGGTAAAAGTATTGAAAAATTGCAGGAGTATTAATTTTGAAGGAAGGTGGTGATTAGCAAATAATAAAAACGCTTTTTATAACATATCTTAATGGTATTATAAAACTGCTGTGATTTTGCTTTTTTGAATGCCTTAACGTGAAGTATTGTTTTGATCTATGCCATATTATTAGTTAGACAGTTTAAAATAGTATGAGTGGCTCAACAAACTTTAAATTGGTTATGATAGGTAACATCTTAAATTTTCATTCGGATCCATAAAATTATGTACCTACTTAATAATCAGTCTTACTTAATATTAATTTTTCTGCTATCATGTAAACAGAAAGCAATATACCGCTCGTTAAAAAGTCCAGTAGAAACCGCATCAAAATCAATAATCCAGTTTGACGATGTAATATTTCCGGCAGTTGAATTATCGAAACACCGTCTAGCAGTCTCGATCCTGAATCCCACTGGAGTTGACTTAATCATAAGAACGGCCGCGAATCGCTCCGCTTCAAACGAGGCCCGAGGGACGGGGCCCCTTTTGCTTCTTTTACTCGGTGAGACGGTTAGACGATCTAGCAAACTTGCCAGGATTACATCGGACTCAACCCGCTGACTGCTGTATGAAAAACTCGAGCCGTTAAAGTGTTGTTGCATTTTTTGTTGAGTTTTAAACGTTGATTTTAAAACTAGCTCACTTTAGAACTACGCTTTCATGTTGAGTTTCAACTTTCCTTATGATTCATTTGCTTTATAAATAGACAGTTACCTGATCGAGGAATGGTTGTATATTTTAAGTTAAAAATTATATTTAACATGGAATTTAGTTTTGATGATCTAAGAACTAACGTTACTTATTTTTTATGGTTATGATCATTTTAGAGAATCAATAAGAAGTTAAAGTAAGAGCATGGCGACAAGATCGCAAACGATAATGTTAAAAAGAAAGTCATGATCAATAAGTGATATAACTTGACAATATTATCTGTTTTAGGAGTGTCTAATAGAAATACATTGTACTAATCACTCCTTAAATATAGTTTAGGTACACAGTGTGTAGTGTACACTAAATTTAAGTTTTTATATAGTTAAACATAATTGAAGTTAAAAGATAGAGTCACTCGACTATCAAGAGACAGAAATATTCGAAATGAACTGCACCAAAGGAGACCTCTTAAATTCAATGATGAATAATTTACATTTATTAAAATAAATTGATGTGTCAAGTGTTGTTGAAATTAAATAAATTATTATTAATTGAAATGAAAGAAGATCTTGAATTTGCATAATGTGATAAAAAGAAAAAGGGCTTTCTTTTACATGTTTTTCATTTATTATCTTAATGTAAGGGTTGACCTCACATGCGGTGAAGAACAAAGGGATATCCATTTTGAAACTGCCTACTTTTTAATGGATTTCGGCAATTTAAAGCCTTTTGCATATATTCGTAGCCGAATTAAATGAAAAAAAATATATATCTAAAAATAAAAGCCGTGTTTCTATTTTTGCAAGTACTATTTTATGCTCGCTCTTTATCAATTATCAGATTTTAAATAAGTAAAGTTTTAACCCAACATTTAAGGTATTAAGCTAACTTATTTTATTATGAATCTCTAACATTTGAATGGCGGGATAAAAACGCAGTTTCAAAACTAAAATTAATTTAGAAGTGTAAAAGTGTGCCAAACTGGTCAGTATGCGCTTGCTTTGTTACTGAACTGAACAGGCACTGCTAGTGTATACTTACGTGATATAGTGTTACATTCTGTTTGATATGGAGTTTTATTTATGTTATAGGTACTTCATGCGTTAACGAAGAAAACAGGTATAATATGTTTCTAGTTAGCAAAGAAATTCTAACATACTCGTATTTATTTTTCAAGATTTAAACAAAGTAAATAATTATATTCAACAAATATTAAATCGACGAAAAGTTTCCAACAGACTTGCTGATAGTTATAAAATTATGATGTGTAAAAATCGATTGAATAATATGTGCCTGCAGTAAATTAAGTTAAGTAAGTAATCTGAAATTACTAAAGTATTTTCAAAAGTTAGTTATCAGGATTAGTGACCAGACGACCACTAATCCTTAACCAGCAAACTCTTGAAGCCGTTAACTTTGCTAATTTTCAGTTGTTAAACTACAAGACTAAAGTATAAAACGAAAAACTAATGATTACTAACACTTATAAAATAAAAATATTTTTTTGCACTTCACTATACAAGGAAAAAATCAAAAAATCAAGAACAAGATACCAGCTTATAAAACAAATGCCAGACGAAGCTAGTAAAATTAAAAATAGAAGCCTCTAAAAGTATTCTGTACAGGTTTAAAATATGCAGACGTTCTTCCATCGTTTACTTTTCCAGTTTCAATATGAACTTCCACCAATCTTATTTAAATTCTCCTCGAGAAAATTATTGTTGCGTCAGGTACTGATATCATATAACGTAATTTAGTTTATAGATGTCAGTCGTCATTAGTATCTCGTTACATACGACACTAAACAAATAGGTGTACACTTAATAATGATTAAAGGTGCACATAAAAGCTTATGTACATTTAAGATTAGCGTTCGATTGTCAACCTTATTTTGAAGGCAAGAGGATTATGTTTTCGTTGCTGGTTTCTTAAAATTTGATACGGTAAATAGGAGCCCCAGGACGCGGGGTATTAGAGCTGGCTTATGGCACTGTATTAATTTTGAACCGTAGTAACTTAGGTGGTGACAGAACTAAGATACCAACACATAATTCACTTTGTAACGCAAATGAAACTAACGCTTAATTTACTGTTATAATTTAGTGAATTCCTTTACAGTCCAAAGCGCAGTGAGGGACCTCCCCGCGGTGAGACACGGGCTTTTGTAATGTGTGTAGGAATTAATATTATATTATATTGCGGATTATTATTGTGTAATAGATAATAGCTTCTCTGGGATTAATTGTTGGAAGCGCAATCATAGGTGTATGACGTACGTATCAATTGATAATATCTAAAGTCATGTCAGTATTTTTTTTTCAGGATTTATTATAAGTTTATGTCAAAAAAACTTGTAAATAACTACAGCTCATGTAACCATAAAACATAGTACCAAGTTTACATAGAGCATAGCTCATGACAGCACTCGCTCTTTATCTAAAGAAGTTGTCCTATTTTTATTTTTCTACATATGAACAAGCAACAGCACGTGAAATTGGCAACAAAAAAGAAAAGGGAAAATCACACGGAGCGTAGCATCACGGGCCGACTCGGTTCGCGAACTACATTACAGTTTACATAAAAACATCGCGTTCAACGACAACGGGGCATCAACTTTCCCAGCGAAGACATAAGCGAAATTGAATTACACATATTGAAAAAGAAATGTGTAGCTTCTTGGTAGGCGTGGTTTTGTTGGAAGACTCCTCCTACCCAGTGATCCGCGCATGAATCGCGACGGCATCGCTCTCAAGTCGGCCGCTCGCGGCGTGTCGCACAAACTAAGTCAGTGCGAACCGAGCCGCGCGCTAGGGCTGTGTCGCGCCAGCGCACAACTTGCCACTCCGCACGACGAGCTTACTTCCCGTTTGTGTTTTGTCGCGCGAATCATTATACACAAAACTTTCGTGTTGAGCTTTCGCAAAATTTAATATAACTTTACCGAATCAACAGGAGAAGTGAAACGGAGGAAAGTAATGACCTAAAACAAATATTTTGTTCATTAAACCGGCGAGGTTTAAGTGGGATTCATGTTCAGTGACTGTGGCGAGGATGACAACCGCACAATTATTTATTACAGATATGTTTCATGAGCTATGACCTGTTCCTGAAATACAGCCTTTATGTATTAAACCTATGTAGGTGAGTACTAACTGATTATTTAACTTTGCAAGCTATTTTATAATCTGTTTTTAACCTATTCAGAAAAAACAACCATACTTTGGTATAAATAAAATAAGTTCAGAAACTATTGAATATACAATAGAGCCCATAATATCTAAAATAATGTTAAAGGTCAATAAATTATTCGTGCTAAGGCTTAGACCACCTATATAAAGTTTTACATAAAGAAGTAAGTAAATGAAGTATTTCCAACTCATTAATAATGTCTAGATGTTTGTTCTTTAAGTTCAAACAGTGAAGGAAGTTGAAACATGACCTTTCTTATAATTAAGTTTTGAATGAATATACCGATAACAAGATAAAAATATGTAAGTTATTAAGTTGAAATACCAAAGGGTAGGTAATTTTCAGGAAAAAAGAGCAAAATGAGTATTAGGTATAAGATCTAAAGGATATTAAATATAGCCTGTGGCAAACAAAATTGTTGTTGGATAGGCTGCCCGTGACGTAGGCATCCACTTAGGGATTTTTCCAAATCGACCCTTAAGCGAGGTAAAAGGGATAAAGTACGTTTTCACGGGCAACGCCGCGGGCAAGCGGCTAACAATAAATAAAGTTGCCAATTGCTCTCCTCAATGATACTCGAATTTTGTTACAAAAAGGGTCGAATTAAAGATTTATTCACTTAATTGACCATTACAACGACAATTTAGGGGTACAGAATGTTTACACATATTGGGAAATAAATTCAATTGTGAAATATTAAGTAGTTTAGAACTATTGATAATTTAATTTATAGTTATGTTTGTTTAAATAGTCTGTTCTATCAAACGTGACAAAAACATTTTTTTTAAAGAAATTATATATATTTAGTTTTTAAACATATGAAGAATTTTACTTACTTTCTTATCCGTAACCATTATAAGGCTTTGCTTTGCAGTAGAACACACATGTATACAAATTATTTTAATAATATAAGGCTCTAGTGTTAAATAATTAATATTGAATTTAAATTATCAAGCATTGTAAGTGAAAAAACCATATTTGATGTATAAGCAATCCAACTTTTTTAAATTGAATAACAATTATATAATATTATTTTCGCTAACCATGTTATAGGGGAATTATCGTGTCATCACCTAAATTAAAAACATCAGTTTTTTTAGGAGTGTGTCTAATCCATTGATTAATAGTACTAATATTAGTATTAAGGTTAAGGGTACATTTTTACCGAAGTAAAAAAACTCGAAAGACTTAAGGAATTTTTTTAGAATTATATTTTCCTGATCCCGCTTAAATAACCAGTTGACTACGTTATAAAATCGTAACTTAATTATTCTGTGGCGGTAAAATTATTAATGACGGTATTATTTTAGGCCCCAACCTTGACAGATAAAACCTTTTCCGTGACTTCTTTTAACTGGAATCAAAATAAAAGAGGGTACGAGTTCAAGATAAAATACTTAATTATTAATTATTTTTAAACTCAATGTAATCTTATAACCACATATTCGCAAAATTTATTTAAAACATTCCGTATCTAGAGTCAATAGATTTTTTTTAATAAGTTGTTCATTAAGTTAAAAGCTTCTTGAAAGCTTAACAAGAAGCTTCGTCAGTTTTACAAAATGCGGACCAACATAATTTAATATTCTATTCATTTTCTGTATGAGTTCCTGTGTACGAATTTTTAGTAGATGTAGATGAAAAATTGTATATTTTTTCTTTACATTTTCTTGTGCTTGTTTGTGGGTGCAAGAAGCCGTACAGATTGAAGTATCTTAAAGGTTAAGATACCATACTGGCCGTAGGGAGACCATACTGATACATTTATTTTGTGACGATTTTGCTCCGGAAAGAATACGTTGGACTTGACAATAATATGAAAAACTTGGTCTCTTAACCTTTATATGACAACTGTGATAAATGAATTTTTTATTTAACGGTCTGAACAGCTTTAACATAAGTAAAACCTACTGCAAATGTGCTTAGATATATTGTCAAAAACGGAGACAATTCTTAAAAGAAAAATCAGCTGATTGGAAGCCGACTGTAGCGTAATTATGAAAAAAAGGTAACACATTCTAAAATTATTTAAGAAGCATGATTATTACATTAGATACTTATCGGTCCATTTGTGGTTCATAAACTAATTAATAAATCTTTAGGAGTTATTAAAATGTTGTAATCACGTAGCATAATTTGCGAGACCCATTCCTCTTACATGTTTGAAACGTGGCCAAGTTAAATTATATGATCGTATCTGCGATTATGAGCAATATTAAACGACATTATCTTAATACGCCACTAATATGAGAAAATGAGTTTTAAACGAAAAGTGGTATTTATTTTAAATGAGATATATATTTTTATTTTGCTTTAAGCAGTGATGTAAGTATATAATCAGACTAGTTTTATTTTATTTTTATTTAAACTAGTTATCGGTTATATTTTTTTATTATCAGTATTAAAAATATAATTACATTTCTTCTTAAGGGAATCGCCTTTAGAAGCGGATTTTTTTTTTTTTAGGAAGGTATCTGCGACGTAAATCTTGTATATTATATTTTAATTTGACTGTTTATAATTTTATTAACACACAACTGATAGATTCTGATATTCTTATAGTGCCCTCGAAACAATGTATTCATTATAATAGCAAGTCTATGCAGGTACTTATTTCTGATCTGATTAAAGTTCTTTACTTATTCTCCGCTAAAAGCCCAGTTAATAAAGCATAACTTCCCTCTAACTTTGAGAAACCAAGTGAAAAAGTGTTCGGGGTGTAACTAATTTGTTTTGTGCAGTGCTTTTACAACTTACGGTATTACGCTGAGCTAACAAGACACTCACACATTAGTGTATAAGTTCAGTGTAGGTGAACTCTAATTCTTACAGATTTCCGACACAAGAAACTATCGTAAGTACGTCAAGAAACTGGTCATACATCTGTGACTCAAAAACTGTTAAACTGTAAACGTAGGTTTATTTTGTTCTGTGACGTCACCTGTCGCGTCGGTATGCAAATGATAGCCGTTGTGACAACTGAGAGCATAACTCCTGCGTTAGTGCGAAGTAGTAAGGTAGTGCACGCCACATATTTTGTGTTGACCTTACTTCAAACACAAATGATGAAGTTTACTGTGGACATGAGTTCCTGTACTATGTGCTCTTGAAGCAGGCCTGTTGCCGCTGTGGAAGCGAGACGGCGCGCTACATTGCACTTAGCAGCGTCTCTCTCACACGGCGGAATAAATCCTGATTTAAGAGTTTATGGTACCGGTTCTTAATCAGTTTATAGCAACAATTTTAACTTTCTTTATCATAATAAACCTTGGTTGGTAATGAAAATATCTATAAACAAATAAATGATTTATTATAGATAACAATATGCAGTTTCAAACAAGTACTTGTGTGTGCATGGATACACTTATCCATATGCATGAATTAATAGTAAATACTATTTTTTATCAGTTGTTTACATTGCTCTTTCAACGTTAACATTGCATATTATGTTTCTAGAAATTGAAAATGCAGAGCAAAACAACACATAAATAATAAAACGCACGACGTAATGCCTAACTTCGAATTACAATCGACATAACATGAAATCACACGTGCACACACACACACACATACATCCATCTGAAAATTTAATTCGTCTAACACTTTACATTCTATCTAAATTATTCTAACTTTATATCTTGCTAAGCTATGTAGTAATTATTTCACAAAACATTTACTTTGACACGCAATTACTTCTAATTCCAATCTAACCAACAAATTTCGTTTAAAATAAATCAGGTAAAATCTCGTTCAGCGGTAGCCGGATGCAATTAAAACCAATTACAACTCAAAGGGTGATTTTTATTAGAACGGTTCTTATCTAAATAGTGTGAGAAGTACGCTTAAGTGGATTTGTAGTCACGGCTGGGCTCTGCTTCCGTAGCAGTGAGTAATTTAAAGACGGCCACGGCTGATATCTGCGGGCGCATCCATTACGCTCCAACAACGGGGTAGAAGTGTACCATAAATTATAAGGAGGAATACTTATTCGCTGATTTATATTGAGCTGTAAATTTCCTATCCTATACAGTGTACAGTATTTAGACACGTTTACTGCCTGTCTTTATAATAGCTAGGCTGAGCACATGTGGATGCGAGCCTCTGTTACCGCACTTTGTGGTGGGACTCATCGTTCTGGACTTACATGTTACGTCGTCACCACAATGTTTGAGGATCTTTTAATTAGGCTTTAAGAAAATCTCTTAAATAAAATAATAGTAGGCAGTTTTGTTGAAAACATTGCCAGTGTATTGGTCTTCATACAAATATGTTTTTAATTAAAACATCAAAGTTGTGGACATGGCTTTAAAATTCTATGCTCTTTGTTTATAAAATCGTTCCTATTTTACACTGATTAACGTCAAAGTCCATTTTATCTAATATATTAACTTTGAAAAAATCATAATATGAGATGGTGGAAAGCGGTTTTAGCGCCTCTTGCTTAGTTTCTTTATTGTATTTTAAAAGAAAATAAATCTTCGGTGGCCCATTCTGTGTCTGATTATTCAATACTCTACGACTTGACCTCTTTAGGAGATCCTTTCAACCTAACCCTTCTCGTTACAGTATTTTACTAATTTAAGAATGCTACTCGTGTGGTTCAGGATCAAATTCAAACCATTTTTTACTCTGCCACATAACTACGGATATTTATTTGCTTAATAATTATGCATATCGTAATAAACATTTGTTGACAGACTCACTCCAGTACATGGGCTTGTTGACATATAAGGTCTCTACTCAAAATACATAGAAGCCTTTTTCCATTTATAAGATTGACACCCGCCACATATTTCAGTAGAGCTGTCCGTACGACTGCAGAGTGCAGTCAAAAAGTAAATAACTCTCTGTAAAGAGTCGGCAGTTAACATAAATACTAGGCAAAACAAATAGCAAACAAAAGATCCACAACTTGGTATAAAGCCAACTTTGAAACAAAGAATATTCACCAAATATCTCCCTTTAATAAATATTCATGGGTAATTATTTAAGCACTGTTAATCGAGGAGATGATTTCCTTACATTTCGTTACAATTCAATGAAGGAAAACGTTTTTTTTTAGTTCATGAATACAATAGTTTTTTAAAACTTCATTAAAGCAATTATTAACAACTGTCATAAAAACATCTGACTCTGTATTGTACGTGTAATAAATAATAAATTAACAGTAATTAAAAAGATTAATAAATGTTTCTTAATTCTTACTTCAATTTAAGCTTCAAATATTTATGATATCACACAACATTTATTTCTGAGAAAATGTTTACTAAATTACAAAACTTTATTCTGTGTCCTACATATTTCAATAACAAACATTGTATAGAATACTGAAACATGACTTAAACAATACTCCAAAACGATTAACAATTCAAAAACATTTACCAAATACGATGTTGAAAAGTAAATTAATGTTTTGCGTAGATACAATACTGTTTTGAACCCCAAACATTTTTCACGCGGTAAATACACGGACTAATAAAAATTAAAGGTTCCTTCGAGACATTTATTGCCAACTATTTTCGCCTTTTGCAGTAAAAGGGCGATATTTGCTTTGGGTACCGCTACCTGCGGTATTCAATACAGTCTTGCGGCTTTTAACAAAACTTTGTGATGTAAGCAGAGCTGAAATGTTAAAAATACTTTATAACGTATATTTATTTTTTATATTTTGCCTTGGTTGTTGAATTGTCTTAAGGTATTCAGTTAGAATGCATATAAAAATTATTTCTTTATACTTTGTGTTTCAGTGGTTAAAAATTCTGAAAATCTTTGTTACTAAGGTAACAGCAGTTTTACTTAACATTTTTATTGGTTTAAAGCAATAATCATTGTATATTTGTTTATCTTGATCTTGGATAATGGATCTATAATTCAAAAACAAAAAATTCTGTAAAGTAACTCTAAGTACAAGGAATCTATCAAATCAAAAGATTGATTCCTAGTAAACACGTTTGAGTAAAGTTGACATTTTTGTATCACAAAGATTGAATATTCGAAACAAATTTTCTTCATACTGGCAGCTTAAGGTCAACAGTAAAAATAAAAAAGCGACTTAAATAAGTTTTCTATATTCAAATGTTATTAATAACAATACTGGTCATAATGGTACTCCACAAAAGTAAAAGTTGTTCAGTTGATAAGGACAGGCTATTTTATAACAAAACTTGCAACTTGTTACATCCCTAGAGATGAGAAATGAAATATTACCTCTTTTTGTAAAATAGTCCAGTCTCAAAGGATTCATAATTTTGTCAACGCTAAACTCGAAGTTCGTGAATGAAATGTATTTATTTTTGTACAAATAAATTCCTTTAATATGAATTTAAATAATTATTTTGTTTGTTACAATAGTTTTTTTTTTCTTTCTAAATGCAAAAGTTACGTCGTATATTAATAAAAAATATTAGGTTCACGAGAACAAAAAAATACAAAACCTAGTATACAGAAATTCAAACTCAGATAAGCTTAATTTCAGGAGGATTGAGGTAAAAAAATTACGTTCAAATAAAATTGTGGATAATAATATGTAGGTACTGGTAGATTGTGTTGAAGACAACAAACACAAAAAATACCATAATATTTTTTTTGTTTTGTCTACCAAACATTGACGTTCGAAAATAACTAGTTTAACTAATAAACAAACCAATACCACCTCACTTTTCACTATTTACGCTTGTTCTGAGAAAAGAGAAGCTAAATCTAGATAATTCAGTTCACGGAACCCATATGAGAATTAATTTTCGGATGTAGCCGCCTAAAAGCCTCGTTTCGGTCACATTTCATCGGTATATTGCACATCCTCTACTGTATCACATTCTGAATAGTTTGGAAATCAGACTTAATTCATCAAAGTGTTTTTTTCAATGGACAGCCGGCAGCCCTTAATTTGATCGAACGATAAGGATTAAACAATAGCACTCATTATAAATGACTCCATAAAATTCAAAATGAAAAAAGAAACAATAGAATCAAGTCCTTGTAAATGAAAGTATTTATATTACAAATAATACTTTATAAGATAAACGGAAAAATATTGTAAATATTTTATCACAAATCCGCCGACGAGATTTCTATGAAAATTATCCGTGTACAATAATTTTGTTCAGCTCTTTTCTGTGTATTAAAATTGTGATACCTTATTTACAATATTTATTTAATAATTAATAAAACATACTATATTACAATTAAAAATTAAACTTAAGATATTTACAATAGGTATAAATGGGCACACTCCCAGTCGACAGCCATGTGGATGAATTTTTTGATGCCTTATTTTAGTTTATATTTTTTCTTATTTACTGTGTAGGCTTAGTTTTTTTTTATTATTACTTATTTACATAAAATGACTAATAAATATTTCATATCTCAATGTCACTGTCCAATATACTACTGATTTTATTATTCCAGCCAAAACTCATACAAGCTAAAATATTGGTTGCATCTTTGAGTGATAAGATTACTACCATCCCGTACAGCTCACGATCTCAATGTAATCTTGTAGCCGACACAACAGCTCAACATTATAGTAAATATTTTCGTATCAAAAAGGTAGTATTTTCCAAGTACTTTCAGGAAAAAGCGCTTGATGATGTATAATAAATTTAATACAACCTGCTCTGCACTGCGAATTGAACTGAAAGAGTTTAATACTCAGTTTTCCTCTGGATATTTCATACCATGCTCGTTAAAAAGGTTACGTTGTGGTATGCTTGTGGACTTTATATTTTAAATAGAATATATGTTTAGAGTTGTAGACGGTACGGTTTGCCGACACATAGGGTATTGTAATACGGTTTGTTGACCGTTAAATAAATCAATAACTGAAAACTTAACTTTTTAAGAATATTTTTTGATAGTTTAATAAAGTCTGAGCAGAGACCACATTTATTTATTTTGGCGAAAAGTTTTTGCTCATCCTATGACCATAGTCGTCTAATACGAACCATTCAAAACATGAATATTGTACAAGGGTGAATACTAGCTCAAGCATAATGAACCACCACAAAACATGGTATATTACATTACATTTGAAACAGGAAATTCTTAATTAAAACAGTTTTTGATTTAGATTTTAAGCTTAAAATTATGTTGTTCCTCCGCAGATAAATTTGCGGCGTTCGGTCACTGTCCGTGGGAAATCAATATCCGTCCAATATGTGCCTATCATTTTGACATCTAGAATTTCGTACGCAGCTTATGGTAACTCGGATGAGTGGCGGGCAAAGTGACAGCGGGTAGCGATAGGGTTAAGACATCGTTCTATTGGCAAAGAAAATGTACAGTTAATATCAAGTAGGTACTAAATTTAATAGTTGCAAAATTTATAAGTTCGAACTATAGGAGGGATAAGGAAGATTTTTTAGATGTATGCTGTATTTCGTGTAAAGCCTTTGTAGAGTAAATAGCATGTTTATCATTTAAAAACAGTGATGCTGAAAATTTGTCATGTTCTTTTATTCTACGTTTATTTTTCTGGCAGAAGCAGCACGCGTGCTATGGCTACAAAATTCTTCAGATTTGAATAGAGCTATCCAATTCTTTACTCAAGTGTCAGTCAAGGCAACCCTCATTGTGTCAGTTCTCTTCTCTTTCATAAGTCGCACTTATCCATTTCTTTATAAAGTCATCGGATTATCAAACAAAACACGGAAGCAGCACATTAAAATTAAAAGCCAATACGCTAACACGGGGCCATACCTTATCGCCGATATTCGTAGCGTGTTGTATGACGGGCCAGTTTTTGTGTGACACGGTACACCCGCTATTCATTAGGCCCTGCCGCTGTCCATGTCGGCATTAATTACAGGACGCCTCTGACGAATGACACGCAAATACGCCGAATAAGGCAATAACAGGAGTACAGCATTGAGATGCGGACATATGTTGCGAAATCTTTTATGAATATCACTTTGGCTGCAATATTAATCTGTGTTTAGACAAAGTTTGTTATGTATATGAAAGCTGGGAAAATTCGGTGATTTTATCACAAGACTGAATGCAATGCTTTATATAAATAAAATGTTTCTCTACTGAAATACTCGAACAGCTTTTGAATGCCTCAAAATCAAAAAGAAATAATAAAATTAATCATGCTGATTGAAAATGTTCATTGTATACCAAGCGAGAAGTGGCTTTTACCTTTCAATCGAGCCATTACAGATTGTCATTATTATTATTTGTACTTTTACTTGCGAAAATTTAATTGCCGAACAGATTTTAAATCGACGTGTAATATGAAAGTTCAATTTGTATGGCGAAATAATCCGTGCATTTCAATGAGTTTCTTTTCTGTGCTGCAGGCAGGCAATAACGATAATTATTCCGTAGAATGGTATGTAGATATTGAGGCTTAAAAATATAAAACGTTATCGACACTTTTTATGACTCTGAATAAAAAGTCTACTTATTCTCATTAACCATTAAAGTAAATAGATACAATGCTAAGAAAATCAGAATACAGGGTCAAGAGAGATATAAAATGTTGTCTCGAAACCACAGATTTTAATTTGACTCAAATTTTCGACCCACACATGTGGTGGTGATCAACGCTCGGTCAGTCTCTGTATAAGAGCCCCAACTGTCGGACACACATTTTGGCTATGATATATAATGTAATAACTATATGTTATTGAAAATGTCAGCGTAGTGTTAATAAAACTACTCAGCTAAACACGAGTAATCACGTGATTCTGTCGAGTCAGCCAGCGGCGGACATCCACTGATCAGCCCAGTTTATAATTGCCACCATTACAAATGAGCCCGGACTGCCAATTCTACGAAAGCAATGTGTTTTCAGTAGCGTGGCCATTCATTTGAGTATATTGTGTCAACTCTCGAATTGATGATTTAAATGGAATTGCAATCGGTTTGATTTCCCGTTGTTAACGTCGCTAAGTAGGGACGCTGATTAACATTTGATAAGGTTTTATTTTATACTATTCGTGTAACTCGTGTGCAGATGCAGTGCAGAAATGCAAACTAGCTTTAAAGGGTTAAGCTTCGTGCAAGGGCTACATTTTTGCGAGCGCTAAAATAGGAACTAAAAATACAGACTATTGATTATCAAACCAATCTTTGTCTCAACCATAAGCGTTAAAAGACTTCTCATTAACTTATTTATTCATAAAAGATTATTTATTTATTTCTCCTTTGTCATCATTACACTTACACCGTTATTTATATAAAAACATGCATTTACCAACTTTTCAGACAATATCTCAAAATAATTGACTTCAAAAATATGTTATCTTTCTTTTGTTTTAAACATTTTTATTGCGTTCTTTGTTCGCAAAAACTAATCAAGTGAAACAATCTTCAAGTTTGCTACTTAGAAACAATTTGAACCACTTGCGAATTGAAATAATTCACTGTGCCCCAGCGCGTAACTTTGAAGCTTAACCCACAAAATAATGTAGTAGCACGTAATGGAACACAAAACACACTTGTTTTCACGTAATCTGAGACAGATGTAGGTCCCATATGAGCGTATGTTTGTAGTATTCGTGGTAGAATATATCACATACGGGCTGACTTGAATACAAGCATGAATGGAATGTGTTATTGCCATAAATCACAAAACAAAGGTCGCGATCGTGTCTGTTTTTACTCAGCTCTGTTGTGGTTCATGCTTTCCGATAAAAAGGTTACAATCATTGATTTCTGTACTAAAGTCCATTGTTCTTTTTAAACGTTTAACAAATTAGTTTCACGTTATTTTTACGTCAGAAAAACGCAAGAAGTAAATTATGTGTACGTTCACAAGTCAGTGTCGTTCAACAGAAGGGCGTTAAGGAAACGCATAACGTTCGCTGGCATTAATTACAACTTCCGATGGCGATCGCAACGTTATCGCGACTCAAACGCGGCTGCGTTCAGTTCCGGCGATTTGTCATTGCCAAGCTGTTATCGTATGGGTTATTGCTTGCGGAGCTCATTTTTAAGTATTCAAAATACTTACTTTATGTTTAGACTTAGTTTAAACAAAATAAAACAGTATTTCATTATTTGATTAAATACTTGAAAATGTATCAATATCATTTAGAAATAAAAATTTCTTTCAAAATTTATTTCTCATTCTAAAATATGATTTGAGGTAAAGGAGTCAATCTCTTTGTCTCCTACTACATTTTTAAAAACGTTAGCTTTTTGTATCAATGACACAATTTCCCAGTCTTCCCCTAACACTAATATAAAGGCATAAGGTCAAGGCTTGCCAATTCCTAGTTATTTACTCTGTAGGATACCGGCAAACTCATGGTTGTTGTCAAACATACCCAAATTACGCGCGTGAGTAAACCCGGGACATGGACGTGCTACATGATGTTTGGGAAGATAGTGTTAGTAACAGTATTTGGCAGGTCACAGTTAATCGATAAGATGTTGTCGGTGTCCAAACCGATGTTATCGAGTGAGACGGACTTTGACATCTATGTAACTACATGTAACTTGACACTTCGACAGAGGTTCGACTTTGATACAGTGTAACCTCGACTCGAAGTCGTTGCGTTTAATTTTATTTTAATTTTCATAATTGTTAATGTATTTGTAAAGTGAGATACTGGATTCTAATTCCTAAAATGTTCCTTTTACGAAGTAAAAATTAAATATTTTTCTATTACATTATTAATACAGGAGGCCCTGCATTGAGTATGTGCCAAAATCATAAATATGCACCGGGTATAAGGAAAACCGCACTTTCCACCGGCTTATAAAAATATTCCATTAGCTAAATGTGTGACGTAATGCACATTCTATTACATAACAGAATCAAGGGCCAAAAGACACCACCGTATCCATTTTTGTGATTATATTATGTGGTGTGCGGTCGTATAGAGACCCTGGAAGAGCCAGTCTCATCTTTATTATAAATTGTACCACGCTTACCTAAGCATAAGTTATGAAGATACTCTTAGTTAAATTGAAGAATTAGATAATTTTTATTTAAGAACATTTCGTAAAGGTATGGAATTAACCGCTTTTTATTCTTGGTCCCTTATAAATACATATTTGTATGATTGTGACAGCAACTGAATAAAAAAATGGACCTTATACTCTAAAACTCGCACTGGACGAAACATAGACATAACAACAAATCAATTAACTTCCATCCAAATGAATCCATAAATAATGTAAATACCTATATCACGTTGTAATGGCTCTTCCATCAGCATAGCTTTATGTCGGGCAGGCACGCGGTCCGTGTTTATGCTGCCTCCAGCGAATCTTTGATATCAAATTCTTTTAGAACCTACCGCACGTAGCTGCCCCCACATTCACTCATATTTTAGATAACGTTCGACTGTTTCTGGTGCTCCACCGAATGTGAATAAAAATACGAATATTTTACCGTTCCCTAGTCCGTGCATAGATACCGGAATTTATTGTTAGGTTAGGTTATATTTTTATTTCGCTTTTGATGAATAAAATACTGCGTTGATAGAATAGTGTTCACAGATCGGTGGAAGCCAATGAGCAAATATTTTTGAAAACGTGTTATTGATACTTTTTTAATGGTACTGAAATAAAGCGTCGTTTTTTGTGTATTTTTTTTTTTAGTTAACTACGACACGATGAGTTAATTGACCTTTGAAATTGATATCGGGAAATGTCAACGAATAATATAATAAGTAAATTATGGACTCTTAAAAGTCATTGTTATTCACATTTTAGATTCGTAACAAGGTACATGCCATTTTTTACTTTGAATTATTGATCTACGTAATTAAAAGATCCGTACGTTAACGGCTCAAAATAATTGTTTGACTATTGGAACCTATTATTTTCCACTTTATGAACAAGTTTTTGTTAAGTTCTTAATGATTACATGATTCCCTACTAAATCCTGTGTCTTATCTACCATCTGTCTGAACATTATTTTTCTTTTCCAGATAACCAACCGACAAATGTCATAAGATGTTAATAAGTAAAATGTCTCGACTGAAGTGTGTGCGGTGGCTGGGTAGATGGCAGCACCGGACGGTGACGCGCTGAGCCAGCATGGCAACGCACGCGCAGGGCGGCCCGCTCGCGCGCCTCCTTGTTTTAGCTGTCCTACATGTCAATTTTATTGGTAAGTTGGGGTTTATATTGTAAATTATAAATAATGCTGGCTTAAACAATGATTAGTAGGTACTCACTTTAAGAACATGCTATGTTAGGATGCACTTTTTAAAGTCGTCTCTGCCGAATGAAACACTAAGATGAGTTTTTTTTTTTTTCACCTAAAGTTAATAGTTAAGATCATACTGGCTTATCTTAATTTTTTTTACGTAATTAATCGACAAGTTCTAGACGCCGATCTAAACTAAACTAAAGACAGCATTGATGTCTATTATTCATGATCATTATAGTCATTATTCAAAACTATTTAAAATTTAAACCCAATCCTTAGTTCTAACAATAAAAAAAACCTCTATGAAAATAGTGACGCAAACGCGAAATTTCGCACTTTGTAACCACATTAAAATGTACAAAATTAAGTCACCAGAATGTTCTTTAAAATGTGTTTTATTCAGTACTTTGTAGTGACAGATTGTTCGCACATCGCCTGAGGGAAGCAGACCACGTTGTTTTGCTTTGTTTACTTCTAAAATAATAGCATTAGGTGGAAAACAGCTGTAATACTGCGTTTTGTTTTTTTTTTGTTCTAATTATTTAAAGCCAGACTGAATAATATATACTGACTCTTTTTTTATATAATGTTTTTTTTTTTTTTCTCTAATATGCCATGTATTTAAATGATTATGGCACGCTGTAATAAACAAGTTATTAAATTCATATAAAAAAATCGTTTGTATTTTACTGCTTTAAAAATAACTTATAAATAAAAAAGTCCCTCGCAATATTAATTCTGCTGCCTGTCTTTTGTCTTTGTAATAAACAAGAAATTGCATTTATTTAAAAATGGAATTCAATTCAAAGGTATTTTACTGTAGTTCACAATGAATGTTTATTACATTCTGTTTGTCGTTTGCAAAATAGTTTCCATTTAAAATGCAAGTCAGTATCTCAATACCATTTAATATTATAAAACAGCCAAAAAAAAATTTTAATTTTTAATTACTATTATTTAAAATTACAACATAAAACGCAGTAAACAAACCATTTTTCTGGCCACCTTTTTAATTATGAATCCTCTAAGTCACTATTAAAAGCAAATTATCCCATGAAAGTCGTAAAAATCTATGAGGAGAAAAGGTAGCTCTCTTAATAGTACATATTCAGTTTGTAACCTGTTATTACCAACGCAGTGCACTTAAAACTACTTTTCTGTTATCTGTGTTAAAAGTTGTAATAATTTGTGTTTTGGGACCAGCGCTGCGCCATTACATTTTGTTATCTAACAGCGATTATGGGAACAATACTGGGCATAGAGGCTTGTTTAATCCAATTTATAGACATCTAAAAAGTTGAATAAGTTAGAGAAAAACAAAGAGAGATAGTAATATTTAAGACTCGAGGACAAAAATAAGCATTTTTTTTTATACTCTTAAAACTACTTTTTAGAGAGATCTGTACGAGAACGTCAAAGTAACTAATTAAACTAACTAAAACACCGTATAAAAATCAAAAATATTTTTATCCCATAAATTTGTGTGTAGTGAAAGTATTTTGTACAAAAGTTGTTTAGTATTTCGTCATTATTGAGACCTGGACAAACCCCTAGACTGTACTTTCTCATTTTTACGCCTGTGTAACTGTGTCTCGTAATAAAGTAAATCGCGGGCATCTGTTTATCTAGGACATTGTGTGGCTTGTCAAAGCCTAAACTCAGCAGACTGTAAGGGCGCGGATAGACATGACTGCAATCGTTTTACATAATATTTTTTTTGCCATCTTGTCAAACATTTTTATTGAAATCTTTGATTTGGCGAGTACATAATGCACTATGACTTTTGGTTGAAATGAGGTAGTATTTTTTACGTCCTTATTGATGATTTGATGGAAAACAAGTATGAAACCATGATTTCAACATTATTTTCCTCATTAAATTAGTGTCTACATACAACAATATGTTTCTTTTCAAACACAAAAAATATACCAACTGGATTTCGTCCATGATTTTTTTTTTTTTTATGGAACTAACTAAATAAATTTACCTATCTAAAATTGATGCGTTGCTTACAAAAACGAAACAGAACGTAAGAATTGAGAACTTTATCCCACAAGTTCATGTGCGCACACCTTAACGCGACGTTTACGACATTTGGGCCCGTGTTCACAACGCTTTGTTTTCGTCTCTCTCATTCCACAGAGTGCAAGCTTGCGCTACGTTTGCGAGGAACGTTTTATAATAGTAAACTATTGTACTTTACACCATTATGGTAACGAAATGAATCTACGAATTAGTGAGATGAGGATTCCTGATGTAGCTCTAATGAAGATTTCCACAGTACATTTTAAATATAAATAGATTATTATTATCATCATCACATTATTAACATAAAAAAAAAAAAAAAAATTAATGAATTCATGATAAAGCATAACCTGATTTACTTCACCAATGAAATGAATATATTTCACTTTCTGTTTCAAAAATATGCCAGATGAATATTTATTTAGAACTACTCAAGGTTTAGATCTAAACCTTTTATCGGTATCCGCATGAGCTATTAGACTAAAAAATATATATTTTTTTTACAGTCGATCTTTCAATATGTTAAAATTTACAAAACTAAACAATACTTTTAAAACCTAATGTTCACTACAAAACCAAGTTGATTTAAAGCAAAGTGCAAACTTACACAGTATGTACATCTTTTAATTATTGTTAAAGTGAAGATGCTTTAAATAACTCTCAACTACAACTTCAGAACTTTGCTTCCTCGTTCCAAAGTAAGTACCACACAGTTAAGACTTATTGAACGTTTTTAAAAAGTTTTATTAATAAGTTAAGCATCGCGCGCAAAGAGAATTTACCGAGAAAAAACACACTGCTTTTCTTTTATACAACGACTACAGTGGGATATTTAAGTAAACTCACTATACTTCTAACATTCCTAAGCTACGTGGCTCCCTCTCCAAACCTCTATGAATTACTAGTGGAATATTCAAAGAATTTCCTTTTAGTGCAAAGGCAGTATTAATTAACCACGTCATTAAGCGGTCCCTTTATACCTTGAAAGTGCTCGCAAAAAAGAGTATTTAATGTTTGCGTACAATAAATCCAGTGAGACATTTTGCAAATGGATTTTTTGTAGTCACATTTGAAGCAATTCATTCGACGTTGATAAAAATATAAAAGCTTCGTGGAGTAGCGAGGATAACCCTTTTAGAACTCAAAGCGCCGGTTGGTATCCTCATTGAAAAGCCGTTGAAAGGTCAAAATATAGAGAATACACGTCACGCGTTGATTGCTGATATCCACTTGATTTGAAGTATTCAAGTCTCGTCGAGGTTTCTGCTTACGCCTTCGTGTTTGAGTGTGGAGTTGACTAGGCTAAACTGAGCGACCTTATCCGATGTGACCGAGTAATTAGATGCCAGAAAGTAAACTTACAAAGTGGTAGGACAACACTGAAAAGCGTCTTACTATTAATTAATACTCCTAAAGTAAGTTAGATAAAACGCTTTAAAAAAACGTAATTAGCATTTACAAAATATAATAAATAGCATTGTAGAAAAATCAGTTTTTACTTATAAAACAATCAAAATACTGAAAAAATAAAAGTTTTGAAATATTTATGTTCAAAATCTAGTACTACATAGAAAACAACAGAAACACTGTAAGTACTCCTTTAGTCAGACAAGTAAAGCGTATAATTAAAGGTACTTTAGGAGCTCAGCAATTCAAGTGCATGTTTTGTCGATTTAATTGGAATAGATTTCTATGTAGGTACAGATTATTTTGTGAGAATACTTACAACTACTTATTTTTGCAATTATAGTACTAAAAGAATTGTATGAACTGTTAACGTTTTCTTATGGGTAAAAGAGCTCTTTTGGACGATAAAAATATTTCACATGTTTACATGAACTAAACGAATTTATTTTTCTTTAATAATGTAGACCTAATCTGCCACCAAACTCACACATACAAAGCTACCGACAGACGTTGACCCAGTAAGTATCCAACCACGACTCGCGACGGGATTGAATTAATCTCGTTCTAAAATTTTCACTTGCCACCTTATCTCCTGTCGTATTGTCGTTTTATTGTGCCTACCCTGGAACCATTAGCGAAAATGTCACAGCGAGGGCATTGTAATCGCGCCCGCGGCCTGCCCGCACAATGATGCGGCCGTTCGACCCGCCCCGCTACACTCGCCTTTCACCTTTACTATGATACAAATTTGAGTTTCTATAATAAATGAGAATACCCCCAGCACTCGCATTATTTACGGAATAGAACGGCGCTCTACCTTTCCACAATCCCGAACCAAATTCCAGAGATAGCTCTCGATCGACGAGAAAGCTTAGCAGCGGAACGTATGAATGAGTAAACACTTTTACGAATTGTGTCGTCTACATTTCACCTCTCGGATTCTTCGCATAGAGTTAGCAAATCTCGTGTGGTGATTCACGTCACGTTGCGAGCGAGTGGCCGACAAAGGAAAGAGGGCTTGCATACCTTATTACCACCTTTTTGCCAAATCCCTACTTATGTGAAACACGACGCACTCGCGTAGGCAACTCGGAATGACAACTACGTGTTAACTTGAAATAATGTAGTCCCTAGCTGTAATAATAATTCTTCTCTCCAGAAAGCTCTTTTATTTATTATTTAGTACGAAGCGTATTAAAAATTCATTGCTCATAGTAATTTTATGTATCTATTTAGTTTAATATGGAACGTGTTTTCCATAACTAAATAATAAAACTACATCAACTGAATAAACGTGCTTTTACAATATTTCGTTTGATATCAGTAAGTTTAAAACATGTTTGCATTCGAAAGCCAATAGCCTAAGTACTTTATATGAATAGTTCTACACTAAGATACATTTACCTAAACTCAGAAACGACAACTCTTCAGAAAGAATCAACTTCCAAACCATTAGATAATTAGGGCGTATTTATTTCTTTGCATATTTTCCCACATCGGAATGTCACCGCGGCTCTCTTTGCAATTAATCAGAAAGTCAATGAGCCGTTTTGTTTGGACACCGCCGATGAGTAATCCTTCCCTCGTGACTTAGTGACGGACCCCAAATAACCCTGAAATAACATTTACGTCAACTTAGAATTTTCACATTTTTAATAGCAAGAGCCCTGTTTTAGTTTATTGAAATGGTAGGTATATTATTTATTTATTTAATGGTGATATATTTTGTCGTACCTACATATATGTCATAAACCTAATAAATAACAATGCATTATAGCCATATTTTTAAATATGTTAAACAAATTATCATGTAATATTTAATTGAGTTAAATAACGGAGCTCTTAATTAATTTCTCCATAACATTTCATACAAGCTACATAATCTAAAATATCCATTTGAAAAACAAAGATTTATTGAATGCAAATTCGAATCGCAACGCTACTCAGACAATGAAACAAACGCAAATGCAAAAAGGAGGCTCGTATTTATTGCTGTTATCTTATTTGCATGCAATTCTGTATATTGCTGTCCCCGCCATACACCATAAGCCGTACTGGCTTCCGACTTGTTTATAGAATATTCGCTCATAAACATGCAGATTGCGGATGAGACGCGTTTTTATGTAAAATTGGGGAAAGGGGAGCAGTTTTATTTATTACCCTCTTGACTCCGCGGCGTGTCACAGTGACAGAACGCTGGCTTGAGAAATTGCTCGTAGTTCATATCGAGATTGAGCGAACACACACGAACATGTACGAACTGTAAATCTTTTGAGCCCATTTCTGTTCGCGATAATGCCGCTAGGTTATATACACAGACCAGAAAAATGGCAGGCGGAGCGTTCGCAACAAAAACGTTATAAAAATATTATTTTATTTAAAGTGGAATAATCAATTCTTTATTCTTCTGTCAGTAGAGAAGAGTGAAATATTTTTTTCCTATTTAACTAGACTTTCAATTAATACTAAAAATTCAAAATCATTCTTAAAATTCTAGTTTTTATCGAAAATGGTCAGACAGAAAAATAAACTTATTCAAACAGCAACTGTAAAATGATCTTTAGCTACATTTTACCAACTGAAGAGATTTTTATGCATAATTTAGTTTAGACATGTTAACTTGAGCCATTAAAAGAATAGATTCTCGCCCTTAAAGATATCACATTTGCTAGTAAATATTACAGTTACACTTTTGACCATTGAAAAATGACCCACTTGTTTTTTAACAAGTGGGTCATTTAGTTAGCAATGTATTCTTGGGGCAATAACTTCTAAGTTCCACTGCAGCACACTCCATTATATGTTCCCTGGGCACAGTTTCAAGTCTAGAACTCATTTAGTCAAACGATTATCGGTTCTGCAACAGATGAGCCCAGCCGAAGCCACACTATGTTATTATGTTTTCCTATTGCAGCCAAACTGCGACCTAAGCTGCACTGGATTTTATACAAAGTTATTACGTGAACAAATATTTTCTCTATTAATACGGAGTTTTTAAAACGTTGTATTAGAAATTGTGTGGGTTTTACTTTAAGCTGAACCGGTTAACCGGTTACTGTAGGACTTCTTTTCTATGAACATGCTTTACAGTTAAATACCTAAAGAACCGATTGAAAAGCAATAAAAAAATTCTCAATTTTTTAGTTTATTTTGTTTTCAGTGGACATATACCTACACGACCAATTCTTAAGATTGAGTATAAAAAAAATAGAAAGTGATCTAATATTTATTTTTGACTCACATCACGATATAATATGTTTTTAAAGGTTAAGTCAAAAGTAAACTTGCCTAAATAAAACAATAAACAAGTCGTCATAGTTTCTATTATTTCGTTCGTGATTTTCTTTCAAAACGATGGATTAAAGTGAACGGCTTACCTTTTGTGTTCACATATAATATCCTTCATACGAAAAACTATACCTTGATGTGTGAAAAAATATATTATTTATACTATTATATTTTATACAAAATACTGCCTAATAGAAACCAGCAGCGCTTTTTCGTATGGAACAAAGATAATATGTAGATTTTCTTAGGTAATATGACTTACCTGTACAATATTAATCCGAAACCCTTCTGTAAAATATAATGTAATAATCTAACGATTGCGAAATTAATAGAAATATAAAAATGCACTTAGGTTAAAAATGTAAATGGTTTCCACCTCAAAATAGGTAGGTACCTAAATAAAGCAAAAAATATAAATACCCTTCATAATTTCACGCGTTCTAACTTATTTTTAACAAGTCTCGCGCCGACATATCCCAAAAGTTGGGTGCTACACAAATTTTGTGGAAAAACCGGTAATAACGCAAAAGCAGTTTTCCGCCTCAGCGTCTCCTGTAACATAACTCACTGAGTTTATTGCTCTCATTGTTACATTTGTTATCTTAAAACTTGAACATTTGAAATTACAAATACGGAGCGAACCGACTTTTCTTGTAACTTAATGATTTCATTTAATCTTGGAAGGAGGATATTAAATATTGGAGTTTTAAGATAGAATTGCAAGACAAAGTAATCGTTAATTGAACTAGAAAATCTACTGGACAGTTTATTATGCTTGCTGAACATGCAGCGAAGGATAATATGCAATAATGAAGAACCATTCATAGAAGAAAAGATTATTATTGTTTTTGATTGTTTTTTGAAATCTTGTAAACCTAGATTATCAGAATTTTAAGGATAATCTTTAAACGATTTGAGTATGTTTTTTAAGACAGAGTAATTTAAAAGCCAAATTGAGTCCCTTATTCAATTTTGGTATTCAACAGAGCCCGATATTGTGATAGAAAATAGAAATTCTGGCCAGCACACGTCCCCGCAATAATTAGGCAAGCTAAAGCTCTCAATGAACAAGCGAAGTCCAAGTACACAAGCCAGGCTCCCCCTGACACGTTACGGATGAGACTGGGGTAATTAAAAACGTGACCGTCATCACTTGTCGTCAACGCCCATAAGGGTTTTATCTACTCTGCGCCACCCTCGATGGCGAAGCTTTGTTTATTTATTGTAACGAAACTTTCGTGTTTGATCGCTGTTATCAGCCGTGATTATGAGGAAAATATTACAGCAATGAATGTAACAAATGAACGTTTCCCCTGCTTATAATTCTGAGTCAAGACTTGCCTAATTTAGTAACAATTACTTAAGTCTACGGCTGAAGGCAAAAGGACAACGGGGTAGTCGTCGCCTTTTTTCAGATTCCTCTTTATTCCAATTAACGTCTCGTTTCTATGAACGTAGAGATTTAATATTTGGAATTCGGAACGTCTGCCTTTTCAGTATTTATATTCTCTTTTTTTAATGTCTGGGTGAATCGCTAATAGAAAAATCTAAACCATGCCTCGTTTAGCTTTTACTAAGCCATTTTTTTTGCTTGAAATTATACTTATTCAGATTCTAGCACACACGTTTTAGACAGGCCAACAAATCGAGTAAAAAAAACAATGTAAAATTCTTGGGTTTTGCATTTAATTTCACGTAAAAGGATTACGTTTTTTTATTTTTAATAAGATAGATTGAAAATTATTTCTTAGTATGCAGCAATATAAGTGTCCATCAGAACACTTCTTACAAGCAAATAAAAAAGACGCACACAGCTTTTAACCCTCGCCTAAAAACCAACAATGCACACAATTTACAACTAAATAACTCGCTATATACATACATAATAACGAAAATTATTTTTATGCACGCGTGAATATACTTGGATACGCTGAAAACCGCACGGGACCGCGAAATACTAACTGGTTTTGTTGCAAACTACATTGTAAATTCACATTGAAAAATCTCTATTGACACTTATACTGCGAGCGAGTATGAAGCTAATCCCAGTAATATTTTACTACATGTTACTTTTATAATGTTACTAAACTGGGAAATATGAGTAGGAAATGTATGCGACGTAAAAATGTTATGTGTGGGGCGATTGGGTCACGCGCGGGTCCCGCCGACCGGCTACGATTTTTATTAACTGTTTGTATATGTTACATCGTAAAACTAAAACGGATCCTATCGCCAATTGGATTTATAGACAATTTAAAGCATTTTCCAATGTTTTTAGTTTAAGATTTGTGACAATAGTTCTGAATTTAATTATATTTAAGGTTAAGCTATTCACGCATATCCAATTATTTAAAATATAATGGTAATTCATTTTATAAAATCGTGCTTTTCACACTCATTTTAGCTTGACTCTACGTCTCTACCATCGTTCAGTTCTTTTTAGGAGATGTAACATCAACTATGGATAAAATGTTTAATATTTTTAAGTATAAACATTATAAAAGCAAACTACGCTGCGCTGGGAATTAAAGAAAAACAGGGACGTCAGTCGCATATCAACCTGTAAATTGTGTCAACCGTAAAACGGGTTACTAGAGTATTTGTAAACAATAGAAGTTTTTTTGTTTTCACAGCACCATTTATGTTCAATTAGTCGCTTTGTTAATATTCAACTGTCAATAAATCTCAATCAACTAACGGGTATTGTTGAAAGCCAAAATGTGACAGTGATGTATGGATTCAGAATTATACTTTTTTAAAGTTATTTTTGCTAAACGGTGTCCTTCGATATCGCCGTTCTTTATCATGAAAACAATTTACTAAAATTAAATTAAATTATTATCCCTAAACATAGCTCCAGATTCGCGCAAATTGTCTTATATCCCACTCATTTTCCCGAGAAGGAAAAATTCTGGTACACAAACCGGATCAATACATGAATTTTAAAATAAATTAAACAGAAAAAAAATAACTTTAATTATTTATTTAGATAATTATATACTGTAAAATTAAATGTTGTACCGTAATTATTTGTTGCTAGTTTTTTAGCAAATAATAATGATTTTCGGTATACTCGTAATAGTAAATTTACTTATTATTTAAAATTAAAAATTAGTAAATAAACAACTTAAAATCACGCGTTTTTCGAAGCTTTGTCTAAGTTACCAGCTACCTATTTTACGCATGAAACTTTCTGTTGACAAAATTTATTCATGACGTGATCCCTCGTAAATACATTTGGGACTTTATTGTCGTAATGAATTTGATATGGCTTATGAAAACAGACTTATCTTTTACTCTATAATGTAAGTTTGTTTTTTAATGCACGTTTTATCGCCTTCGTAACATTGTTTTTTATGCAACATCATTTTGTTTGCCTATTAAAATTAATGAAAATGTTTATATTGGTTTCTTAGGTTTACGCGAATGTTAGACATTGAAATAAAACTACTTTTTACGGATTTTTTCGCGGTTTATATTTAGATTTTAGGTCCCGACGTTTCGACACCTTTGCAGGTATCATGGTCACGGGCAGACTGAGATGGCGTTCGTCTTGACAGTGGATGTTGCTCGTTCTACCTTCATATTTTAACTAATTATTTGAGTTCCGACCTACGCAATATGAGCTCACTGTGTCTTGATGCCTTGCAGCGCTGCTCTTGGGTTTGGCTTTGAGTTTATGTATTATTGGGTCCCAAGTAGGTGATATCTTCCAGCCATCTTCTCTATTGAAATTAGGGTGTTTTTTAATCTCAATAGCCTCGCGAAACATCCTAGGTAGGAATTTGGGTTCTTTAGCGAGTATCTGTGGTTGGTCAAATCTAATATAATGGCTGGAGCCTTCAGCATGTTCGGCGACTGCAGACTTCGTTGAGCGGCGGTGTTTTACGTCAGCGATGTGTTCTTTAACGCGGGTCCCTATGCTTCGTTTAGTTTGACCGATGTAAGAGAGGCCGCAGTCACAATCTAGTTTATAAACTCCTGCATCTTGTAGAGGTATGTGGCACTTGACGGGTGGTAAGGACTGGCTAATCTTCTTGGGCGGCTTGAAGTATGTTTTGATTGAAGCTCGTTTTAGGATGTAGCCAATCTTGTCTGTGACACCTCTGACGTATGGTAGTACAGCAGGTAAACGATCAACTGTGGCTGGCTTCACTCGGTTTCTGTGACGGGGCCGTGGAATTTGGAGCTTGTTGTCTCGCAGTACTTGCTTGACATGTTGAAGCTCCGCGGCAAGGTGTCTGTCATCACAGAGTCCGTGTGCTCTCTGAAACAAGGATTTTCCCACGGTAGCTAACTGTTTAGGGTGGTGGTGAGATTCACCGTTTAGGTACCTATCTGTATGGGTCTTTTTGCGATACACAGTGTGACTTATTGTCTGATCAGGATTACGTTTGACTAATATGTCTAAGAACGCCATCTCAGTCTGCCCGTGACCATGATACCTGCAAAGGTGTCGAAACGTCGGGACCTAAAATCTAAATATAAACCGCGAAAAAATCCGTAAAAAGTAGAAAATGTTTATGTTCGTTAATGATGAAGAAAATTTTAAAAGTAATTATGTTTAAAATTATAATTTTTAAGCAATATTTATTACGAAACTTTCAAGTACTGGACTTTTAAGTATATTTATTTCGCTGTGTGTTCATAGACCAAAACACACATGTGTTGTACCCACACAAAACTAAATGAAATACATAAAACAAAAATGTATCTGCACCGAAACCTTTCATTTGATAAATCTTGTAAAATCAGTAGATATCTCCTTATTTTAAAAATCTTTTCTATTACCTAGAGCAGTATTGCGGAGGTGAAAAGCTTGAGCTAGCACATATATCTCCTCGCTTATTTCACCTACTGGCTTTATACAAAATTGATACAATAAATCGGGAACTAACCCACTTGGCGGGAGGAGTGCGGCGTGCGGCGTGCGTTCTGTACGACTACATGCAGATATCAGCTATTCTTCTTTACATGTGGTCGCATTCCATGATCAAATTGAAAATTCCAACTTATCTATAGAACTTTGTTTGATTCTGCTTATGTTTATTGGACTGCTTTAAATTTATTATTTTAAGTGTAACTCTATGATATATAACTGCATTTTATAAGAGTGAATGGTTTTTTTTTAAAGAAGCTTGTAAAAATTCTGCTTTGAATGCAGAAATTTTCAGTTATTCATGCGTTGATTACAAAAACTTCTTGCTAATAAGTAGGTACTACATATGCTACAGAGGCAGGTTGTTAGAATGTTTTTATCAGTTCTAACTAATCAAGATAATTTATAGAACTAGATAATGTCTTCAACCTTGAACATAAAATAATAAAACTTAAATTATGAATGCAAGTTTCATAGAATTTAAATTTAATCATCTATTTTCGTAACAAGCTAAACAAAATTAATTCTGAAAATGTTATTAATAACTGATGGTTAGATAATTTAATTTTCAGAAGCCACAACATTTAAAAGTTCGCCAAATTTATTAGAGAAAATCAATTTTCGCTCTACCCAAGCTTCTAAAAATCTTTCGGCGACCACAAATTGATAATAAATAAAACCGCTTAAAAACTTTTAATATGTGGAAAGAAATTTATTCACGGAGAACATGTCCTATCAAAATATCTCGGGCCACACGTTATGTCGGCACATTCTTCTCCTAAATTGAAATTCTCGAACGCTCTCCCTTCGCAAGTGGGACGGGGTCAGAGCCAAAAGACAAATACTTTGGATGTTCGATTAATGTGATCAAATATCATCTTTTCTTAACGGTTTATTTTATTACGCCGCTTCTAAGTATTTAAGTTGCGATACGATCAATTTATTTTTGGAAATTATTTTCATAGTGCTTAGGTAAGTGTTTTATGTTTTAATAATATTATTTTAGTGGACACAGAAACAGCAAGATAATACAGCATTTATTCAATCTATCGTCAAAGACGTCAAAGTCGTCAAAAATAAAAATAAAAATATTTTGCAATATTAAAATTTAGCTTATAGTTACATGTGATAATAGCATAGTTGTGTATGCAACGTATCTAATGCACCCGAATGTAAAGGCTTTCTCAGTCTAAAAATAGTGTTTTAAAAATGCTAGCAAAATAAAATTACTTGCCGTTTCTTCTTTGTATAGAACTTAATTATTAAGTACTCTAACATTTTTAGAAAAAGGGAGGTTTCGAAGAAAACGTGCATTCTATAAAAAATATTTTCTTAAGTAGCTTCAACTAAGAGGGTCGCGGTATAATAACAAACATAAATAGCAACGCTACCATAAAAGCGTAACCCGTATTCATACGACTATTATGAATAGTCCGATGACGTCAGCAACCAGATTCAGCAAAACAAAACAAATGAAAGCTTGAAGAAAAATACTCGATAAACGACCGCTGAGAGGGATAAGAAAGGATGTTTTGCGCCAAGTGCTCATGATGGTACAGGGAAGAGGAGCTCTATACCCTTGTACATTGATCTGAGTGGGAACGTACGGCTTGTTTCGTACGGCCATCCTTTGAGGCGGTCGGGCGGACGAGCCTTTGAACGGTAACTCGGGTGCATTTTGATAGCGATATCGATTTTAACAGTGAATAGATTTTTACTTTATTTCTAGTTTGCTGCAGAATGTGAAGCTTCAAAGACCATGGGCTTTTTGTTGAATGGTAGACGGTTTTTATATAAACAGCTCGGTTTTGCATGGATTATCTACTTACTTTGTCGTTTGAAAACTAGTTTTTACTATTTGGAATAAGTGTTGATTTATAAAATGTTGTTGAAATAGCGATAAAACGTACGGAAAATATTTGACACGAGCCATAAAATAAATAGAGTGAAAAAAGTGTTAAAATGTTTATTTGCATAACGTTTATTATCATTTCAAAAAATCCAGAGTTTACTGCCTCAATGTATCACTTACAATTACGTTACCCCTTAAAGAAAACAGGCGTGTAATAAGATAAGTATAAAAAACTCTTTGTAATCCGTCTAAGAGCTTGCAAGTAATCACATCGCATGAAGTCACCCTCAATCATAACTTCCTCCCTACGCGGGGTGACTATGTGCCCAACATTTTTCATCGTTGCTCTCTATTTTGAATAAAAATTACTGAACTCAAGCTAACGGAAAGCAATAAATAATAACATTGCTTCCGTACACATTCTAGACGCGACTTAAAAGAAAGATTCACGAAATCGCGTTGAATAAATTTTCAACATTTTTGCATAATGTTTCTAGTAGGACTTTAAAATTCGTGCGAGTTACGCGGTGTGACGGAGAAAACTCCGACTAGTAAGATGAAGCAATTATTCAGCTTAGTCATGCATTGTATTTCCGCTCATTAGGTGTATATTTATTTAATTTACAACGGCTGGGGCCGACGATAAGCTGCGGAGCGTGCGCCTCTGTGACTTCGTCGACTGAATAACAATGCCGACGGACGTCTAAAATGCTGCTTTTCCGTTATGCAAAAGAAACGTGGAAATTGTGTTAGCTGACAGCCTTGCTACATTTTAAAGGCGTTAAGCTGGTTGCCGATGATAAATTGAAAAGGAA
The DNA here is from genome assembly GCA_905146925.1 of Autographa gamma. NCBI lineage: Eukaryota > Metazoa > Arthropoda > Insecta > Lepidoptera > Noctuidae > Autographa > Autographa gamma. The sequence goes on from LR989850.1 coordinate 6,378,132, forward strand.
TTATCGTAACACGGTTCATGGTTAGAATTTATTTTATCGGGCTAAAGTGTCGTTAACAAGTACCTACTTGAAAATAAGAAGATGCTTTGCATATAAAACTGAATTCAACATTAATATTCAAGAGTGCCAAAGCTAATGAATTAAGATGTTTCTAAAACTCATTTAAGAAATGCAACCATGCAAAAGGTTTCAAACGCAATAACAATCTTATACTTCTATTTGTACCTGACGTCAAAACAAACCCTTCAGAATCATGTACCGTAGCAAATACAATTAACTGAAATTAAAAGAGCTTTGTTAATAAACAGAAGTGTAACAACGTTAATCTGAGAAACAATGAGATTATGAGAATATTTTTCAAACAATCCCGGCGCTGAGACTTTTTAGGTGGCGCCTATTGCGCATACTAAAATAACGCGTGAAATGTACCTGCTTTAAAACGTGGAATGTTCATTTGTAAAACGGTTAGTATTTTCTTTATTGCAAAAAGAAACAATGTGACTCAAGTTTTATTTCGCTGTTTTTCACTACGCATTTTTCACTACTTCTCTTTGCCTGAAATTTGGGATACGTTACCTCGTAACTAGATTTATTTTACGACCTGTAAAAGAAGAAAATTTAAACCGTTTAAATATTACCTCTTAGAATACTACAGTGTCTTTATTAGGTCATAATTCTTTGTATGAGTTACTCGTTCTGTTGCTGTATTTTGCAGACGTATAATATAATTTACAGAAGGCAGAGGACAAATATATGTAAATGAGGCAAATGTTTTACTGTACTCGTGTCTGGAAAAACCAAAGTTGTTTTGGATACCTTAGCTTGTTTTAACTCGAAACTAAGTTAAAAGGTACAACGTAAAGGTACAATGTACAATGCAATTTTCGTACAAAAATAGGGCCCATAGCCTCCATTAAAGCAGCTATGGATAGGAAATTCGATTTGAATTGTGTAAACCCGTGTACAGCATGTTGAGTTGACCCACGTCATGGGGAGCGCAAAGTGCTCCGATAACCGGCGAAACCGCGGCCTATCGCTTTTTGATAGCATCACTTTGCCCAACTTTCCATCTGACGGCCATTAGGTTCGGGATATTGAAAAAGTGAGCCACCGATCGCCGCGATGTGTCCGTATTTGTGACGTAATATGTTTTAGCACTTATATCGTGATGGCATGTTACTATTGCTTTCGGAGATCTATTTTAGATTGCTGTTGCTATGCTTCATTTTATGTGTAAGGGATACTGTGATTTTTGTAACGTATTTCTAGGTATACATTCATTTATAGCACTTTTTAATGTCACTTAACAAATAAGCCATGTTCTTACTATAAATACATACAATGTGACTTTAAAATAACATTGAATAAAGAGGATTAGGTTCTAAAATAGGTATTTTTTGTGCACTTTTAAGCAGCTTGTGCTCTTTAACTTTTTGTTATTTCTGATCGCATCTGAAACTTGTCTTATTTTAATAGACTAAACATCGAGATTCTGAAGTAATCTAGACTTACTCTCCAAAGTGGTTATAAGCTCAAATTTATTCACCTCAATTACTCTGATGGAATACGATCGCTGCAATTTTGCGTTGTATATAATATCAGATTTACTTCTTGCAAAATGTGGCGCAACTATTAAGAATTATGTTTACATCTAACTAAGTTTTGTGCTAAGAAACTTTCGACTTTGAAGTCAACAAAATTAATGGACAACAAAAATACACCTTTTATTTTGTACTAACTTTTACAGATTATCCCTGATGAAGTGCAATTCGTCACATTTATTTCGCATAAACAAGACACTTAATCACTCGGATAAAAACTTGAAGACAACTAAAACCTTTGGAAAAAAAATGTCCTATAACATCACAAAGCACCTTCCTAAAACAATATTTTAGAAACTACAGACAAAATGTATCTGTGTGTGGGTAGACATACTAAAAATACTTTGTAAACCGAGCAATGTTTAGACTATACAAGATTGAAACTAAAGTCAATATCACCGACTTTAATAAACAACGTCAAAAATGTTTGATATAAACCCTCTTGCATACCAATACACCAATAATGGTGAACTATACAAAATATTCTGATAAACCAGAAAATATTTCGATACACTTACCGAAAAATTCCTTTCTTATATGAATTCCAGAGAAGTTTGGCAGCCCTATGAGCTAACACAATAATAGTGGGCAAATTGGTTTGTTATCGATAAATATGTAGCTAACTCGCATCACGTATAGAGCAACACATCATTTTCTTTGTAGGTCAATTTACTAATAATCAGAAGGGAGTTAGTGTCTTAAGCAATTCTGTTTATGATTAGAGTTTTGGAAGGTGGTGATTACGTGTCAGATTTTTTTTCTCTCTCATTTTAATTACCGTAAACATCGTGTTTGTTTTCACCTTAAAAGAAGAGTTAGCAAAAATCTTATTAACATGTGTGCCTGTATAGTGTTTTATACAAAGAAGTACTATTAAGTGCTTTTTATAGTGAAATGGCTTACTTAAATTTGAAATGAGATTATGCAGATCAGAAATATAGAAGCGAAAAGGGTACACAAAGACATAAACAACAATATATTATGTTTACATCGTTAACTAAAACTGAAATCAATACATTCATGAAACAACTAACCAATATTGATAAACATTAAACATACGCCAACATGTAATAGAGGAAAATATATTATTATTTCCTGTTAGCACTCCCTAAGTAAAGATTTTCGAAATTCGACCCGAAAGGATAGAAAGGTCTATAATGCGTTTTCACGGACAGTATCGCCGCTGGCTTGTTTATATTTATATGTATATAAGTTTGTAGGTTTTGTCTCGGTTCACCTCATCTCACCCTAAAATGCTCGTATCACATTTGTTTATACATCCTTTTGGTACACTCAATTTCTCTCGCACGTATTTTGCTCAATCGTCAAATCGTTCGTAACTTTTTGCGTTACACTTATTGTTGTGTCAAAATGACTAGCAATATGGAATACATGGATGGATGCTTATTGAATGCTAGAATATGGAGCAACAAGTTCAAATAACTCACTTTCAAAAATCTTGAATATAGTAAGGAAAGGGAGTACAGCAGTAATGTTTATGTATTAATTTTTTGACAGAAATTAAAGGGTTATACGAGGTGCTACTGTTATACATAAGCGGCTAAATAAAGTTCTAACGAAAAAATAGGTAAAGTTCCATTTAAAAAAAAAACAATTCTTCGTTGCAAAACCCTACCAATATACTTTATATGATATTTTTGTACGGAGTTTACTTAAATGTTTTGTATTTAATACAAAACAAAACATGTAACACAAAAAATATTTGCTCGCCGTTTAATACTAAAAGCGGTCAACAAAAGCCAAAAAGCGAATACTCCGTAAATAATAAATGATAACTAATGTAAAAAACGGAAAGCCGCAGCCATTTACATTACAGTTTTTATTTCTTCTCACTATAATTGTTATACGGTTTATCCTCCCCAAGCAGTTTCTTTTATTTATATAGAGCAGGTAATTCGTTTACCCGTGAGAATAGTTTCAACACGTGCCTGCGTCTAGACGAATTGACTGTAATGGACTTTGTGCCCGCAGTAGCCCCGTCCTATCCCTGTGTTTACACAAAGAGGAAAATATTTATCGAGAGAGGTTACCTGACGTACAAACACATTTGCTTTTTTATCCTTCTTGGTTTTGTGTTCACGATTTGTAATTGGTGCATGTGTAATTTTGTTGAGAAGTTTTATGGGATTAGGAGCTTAGATGTTTAAGCAGGTGAAATGTGCTTTGTTATACGGAAAATAGAAATAAACAAAGCAACATGAAATTCATAAATAAGTTTATCCGGTACATAAAGAATGGGAGAAATCTGTTCACATCAAAACTTGGTAGACGACCGACCTCAGCAATTAAGTCACTCGAAATATTTAATGAACAGTGCTAGTTCCGCAGCGGAAATGACACTTAATCGGCTTAACTTCGCCTCAAAACTTACCCCGGACCATCCCTCCCCACCCTTCCCCCTCGAACCATACCTACACTGCATCAAAGAAGTTGGAGAATGTGCAATTATGAGATTGTTTTAATTTAGAAACAATGTTGTTAAAGAATTTCCTTACACCGAATGAACTCTCTGAAACCCCAAACCAGAATTCTTGGTTTCCTTCTACATTGTTTCTCCGTTATTGCTCACTGTCGATCTTTAATTTATTTTTCTCCACTCAACAATTTTCTTTGGCGATGTCTGCTCTTTATTACATGTAGTTCTAATGTTATTTATGTTGTTTGTATTCGACTTTGTAACTTTCAAGGCCTTTCAGCACAGCAATATTAACGTCGCCAAAGTTTGTTTACGAAATTTCTTTGTGTTAAACATGACACATATTATTATGTTTAATCAAATGGAACGCCGTAAACTTCTTAACTTTTCAATATTGTTTTTGATTGTAAAATAATTTGCGAAATATATTAAATTTTCTTACCGTTAAGGTTATAAAATATTAAGTAGGTACGATACAAAACTTTGTGATGGCAAAGCCACATTCTCTTCTGCCTTAAAATGAGCGGATGAATTAATTTAGTACTAAGAAACATCAGAAATCGTCCCAAAATTGGGAAGTAGTTGCGTATGAATAATGAATAAACTAGACAAATGTTTGTTTCGTGCTACGTCTGAACCTCTCTAAATATACTTGAACAACAATAACAAGGGTACAGCATCTCGGAGACTTCGACGTCCGAAATAAAGTTTGGGCCAACATTTAACTAGTTGGAGCAAACAAATCCGGAGTGCGAGTCTAGTGGCGCGAATTGCACTCGGCTCGTGGACCGGCCCGTCTAACTTGTTCGTAACGACTTCAAAAACGTCTAGGAAAATATTTGTTTTGCAAATCGAGATACGACTACACAAGATCTGATGCCACGTCTGTTTAGATATATTGTTCTGTGTTCCGCTGTCCGACGAGACAAACTTTTATTAGATATGATGTTGTTATTTTTGTTTAATATCAGGGCGAATGCGCTTTGAATTATAAAAGCGAAAGGTTTTATTTAGATGAGTGACATAGATACATTAATAAGAACAATAACAATTAAAAATAAATGATCATAAATAAAAATACGTAACTTAAAATATTGCTTTTCTACGAAAATTCGGCAGCAATATCTATTTCGCCGACAGTACTAATCAAGTTGTTAGATAACCTCTGATTGAGATCCGACTAGTAAGTGGCGGGAATCGGATTCACCCTCAACGACAATAGACGGTTTACCCACTGATCCACTCAGCGATATCATAAGTCGATTTGTCTATGGCCTCCTTATTCGAACACATCATACATAAGTTACTATCATTGTTACCGATTTCTGTGGAAATGTTTTGTCTTCATTGATGTGTAGGTAAATGTAAAAAATTTAAACCTTTTTCAGTGTAGACTTAAATTAAAATGTTTAATAATAGCTGGCAGAATATAAATCGGAAAAGATAAAAAAAACATACATTTCGAAGGCCTCAGAAATGGTTGAATATTCAATATCGAAATTCATTCAATTTTTTATGCACAAAAATTTTAACTGCCATTTAAACAAATATTTGTGACGGTCAGATTAATACATGTTTTTTTTTTATATGAGAAATTCTGACCATAGTAAAGAACGGTTCGACATGTGTTATTATTTTGCTACATAATTGTAATCATGATAAACTAATTGATTAATAAACATAAAAAAAACTAATATTTTAAGTATTATCATAAATAGAAAATCAGACGCAAAATTATGTCTAGGGAAAGCAAAAACATCCGTTACACAGATTAATACACCGACTGAATAAAGCGGTATTCAAAAAGCAATTTCTGTAAAAGGATGTCGAATATCTCTCAACAAGTCACAGTAATGCATCCTTTGCCACTGGAACAACAATAGGCATAATTCAGACTGGCCCGGTACAGAGCTCCAACAAAATCACTGAACCAAATAGCAAATGAAGCGCCCTGTCTAACGCTAGTAATGCCGTATATCAGATCTAGTAGCCACGAACGTGTTGGCTATCGTAAGTGATTAATATTCTACTTTATTGCGCGGCAAATCGCTTAATTGGTCTAGAGGTTACCGTTGAATATTTTTCACAAATTCTCAACAAGGTTTTGCTTCGAACGATTTTTTATAAAATGTCTTCGTAGGTCTATTGTTAGAAGTTTTAGGAATTATTTATGTTTAAAGTGGATTAATGAAGCCCTTGTTTCAATCACTTATTGTGTACTTACTAAATTAAAGCAACCTGTGTGCTCTAACTTTGAGGCGTTGTAAATCAAATCTACTAAGAGAATATCGTCCAATTAAGCCATATTACTTTTGGCCAAGAGTTGTTACGTGCGGCAACGTCGAATCTCTACGAAAGTACGAAACCGTGTTAGTAAATTGTTCACAGACTAACATTCTCGAATACCGTACTAAAATACATTATAAGATTAGTTCAACAAATTAGAACTATGTTAATTGTACGATTTCAGATTTTACTGATATAAAAGAAATTGGATTTCTTTATCCTCCGTATATTTGGACCCCTTTAATTGGGTGCCTGAGTTAGATTAGCATGAAACACATTTCTGTTGGGTGATCCAACATTTATGATTTCAGCTAGTATCGACGAATAACATTGGCCGTTTATTGGCAGTGCGATCTCCCGACCTATACAAATCCAACTCTATTTACTTTCCGAGCGTCGGCGTCGCCGCTCCGATTCGGACATTTGATATTCACTACGGATTCGGGGAATCATTTCCATTGAGATATACCAAGAACTTTATCTGCATTTTGAAAATATACGATACGCCCGTTAAATAATAGTAAACGTTATGCAGGTGGGTATTAATTGCAGTTTCAATCTGATTCTCTGAAGGATGAAAATTATTTTCCCTCAGACCGTATTTTATCATATTTTATTGCACGATTACCGCCTACAATGGTACATTCAGAGCAACTCGCCTTTCGCAGTTAATTATATTTTAATTGCCAATGAATATTTGAAAATTTAAATGCGGATTGTTAACACGGTTTCGAAGCCAGCCGACATTTTGTGTGTTCCCAATATAGAACGGGAAAGGCTTGTGTATATCGACGTCATTTAGTCTGGCGACATTTGCTCTGGTGCTTCAATTGACCCATTCCGTTTGCCACACATGGACGTGAACAAATAAGGGCCGAAATGAATTTAACTTCGCTATTGTATTGAAATTTATTGAACCCAGCGATGTGTTGTTACAAACCGTTAATGAAAAGAAAACATACAAAGCTTAACTCCCAACAAGTCAAAATAGGAAGTGAACAAAGGTTATTTCACTGTGAATGACACGGGTTAAATTAAATTTTACTAAATAATAAGGACTAAAAATATGGAAAAAAAAATTATGCACATTAAATACCTCATTTTTGTAATTTATGCATTCTAATTTAAAAAAAAACTTCATACTTTATTTGTCAAACATGTGTGCTCATGTCATGGATAGAGTGAACAGAAAACATATCAATCACATTGTCACGACGAACAAGGGGAGAAAGAGAGATATCATATAGATGAACGTAGATAGGATATTGAATTTGGCTTGATCACTTTTCAGATAGCACTTATACCATAACGTAACATTATAATTTAACTTATGATGTATCTTAAAAATACCCGATTACAAATAATATAACACGATCGGATACATTTTGTTCGTAAAAGAAATAACTTAGACATATAACTTTTCGTCGAAAGAGCGACACATGACTGTGCCCTAACAACAGTCAAAAGAAGATGAGGAAATTAAGAGTCGCCAGTACTTAGTTACGACTTTAGTAAATCTTACAATAGGTTAAGTAAAAAATATCACAAAACCGCAAGGTCACTCGATGTTCGTACCTTAAACCGAAAACTTGAACGGATCGAATGCACGACGTAATCCGGTTCCTGTCGCGTATGTACACGCGAATAATTCAACAGTGCGATCGCCATTCTATGAGCAAACAGATAGTCCTCACTTCCGACACATGTTTCCGTGGACGACACAAGTAACTGGTCACGTAGAATATTGACGCCTCCAGCTATCCATTCGCCGGGACAATACCTACGGTGCTAAGGGAGACATTTTTATGCGGAACTTACGTATATCATTCTAAGCATTCCGTGAAAAATAACGCGTATTTTCTGCGCTTTAAATGCTGTGGACGAAGATCTACTATTTAGATTTTTTATCTAGAATATACTACATTTGTTATGTGCCTACGAAATAATACCAAAAAATGTGCTAAGGCATAGAAATGTTGATTAAACTGTCGTTTGTTATTTTACCTAAAAGTTGGAAAATTGTATTCCTTCATTTCAAAATTGAAGTGAAACTTTATCTTGCCATTAACGGCATTATATCTACTTTATTAATCAATATTTATAAGCATTTAATATCAACTTAATTTAATACCTTTCCAAATAAATTATGATAGAATTAAGCGGCAAACAAAGTATGATCTGGTTACCTTTCCCGACCTTTCTTGTACTTTCGTCAGGAGATTAAAATATTTAAAACAATTTCAACCCAAAATATTTTGTTTACCTCTAAATACTAACTCATATCATAAATAAATATTTCGAAAATGCCCTTAAAATATGGCTTAATCTCAAAAAGGTTTCAGTGTTGAAAAATGTTGATATTATTCAAAAAAGTGACAAAAACTTAAAACAAATGCAGTCTATTCGCTATATTTATCTTTATGCATTTTATAAACACCAGGATAAGCAAACACCCGAAATTAGTGCCCAACTAATTACCAAAAATTTTACCTTCACAACTAAAATCGTTCAAACGTGAAAACGCTGTACTAAAAGTTCGTTTATTATGTATACATGCATAATAAACGTACTTTTTGTAGACCGTCTTATCCGATACGATATCTATAGGAAATATATAGGAAATCCATACTACTACACTCTAGGACCATAAAATTAATCTATCATCTTCATTGTACAGTAATAACATCAATAACTCCCATGTAATCCTGTAAACAAACTTCAAGACCTGAATAATTATTTAGACGACGTTGACTCATTATTAAGCAGGTCATGTTAGAACATTAGTCTTAGGTACATTACGTAAAGTGTTGCTGTATAATTATACTAATAAAACTGGAGTCGTATTCACTACACATCAATGTTACTCTTGTATCTTTGCAGACTATTTGTCAAGCCTCTTTTGTTTTGTAGGTCAAAAGCTTTGTTGATTATAAAAATGTGTATTTTACGCCGGAATAAGCATACATACTTATTCTATTGTATTTCTAATGATACGACAATGTAATGTGATCAAAATTTTAACTTTTATCAAATTTCTATTTTATCTTCTTGAAGAATAAACTCTAATCTTCTTTTGTTCAACAGTTCTTACGTTTTAGTACGCGGGTAAACTAGTTTCACAGTAAAATTTCATAATCTTATTACCTATACGTACGTAGGTCTTAATATACGTACTTATTTTTAATTAAGCAGTAGACTGCCTCGTTGGCCTAGTGGTGCTAAGTGCAACTGCTACGCTAGGTCTTGGGCTTGATTCCCGAGTCGACCACGGTGTTATTGGGTTTTTCTATGAAATTCTCAGTAGCAGGTCGGAGTTTGGATTTGTGCCCGGTTAGTGGCAATAGGCTCGCCCCCTATTACATGGGACCTAAACATATCGGCGAACTGTCGGTGTCAATGGTACACCTCTACCTACCCCTTCGGGGATACAGGCGTGATGATATGTTATTATTAATATTTTGGAACAATTCATTTCGATAAAGTGACTTTTTCACACTATCCATTACATATTAGACCCGGCAATATGTTAAAGTGTGTGTACAAAATTCATGATAGATCACAATATTTTCTCTTATATTTATTGCCGTTTCAGCGCTGTATTTTATTCACTTTATTTATTGTTGACAGTACTCCGAAGGGTATATTACGGTTTGATGATATTTACACCTATTGTTAAGTGTGTACTTTAAAATCTTCATTACAACAATTTGAAAACATACTACGAATGTTTGGAAAGTCAAAATAAATTCATGTCACTGTATTATTACGTCCCACAAAAGTGAGAATTTAGGAAATAATGTTGTAACGGGACTCGTTGGGAAATAAACGCTGTAAATCTGAGGTTAGCTTAATCTCTGGAGAAACGGTCGGCTGCGAAAGCTTATAACTTTCCTTCCTAGAAAAACGGCATTCCTATTTGCTTTTGAACTTATGAGAATTCACACACGGCTTCATTTGAATCTGAACATTAAAGGAATGGAATTTTTTATTTTGTTTTATGACATTTTAAATGCCTGGAATTACCTAACTATTATATGCCTTCTAGATGTTAAAAATCCATTCTGTTCTTTTTTATACGGCATATATTTCAATAATAGCGAGCACTTTTCATTTCTTAAGTATCGTTTAAAATATGCCTTTTAACCAAAATTCAATAATTATGTAGTCATATTTAAAATACTTATTTAAATGACTACATTCTTAAGGATGCCGTGTGAATGTCTGTTTAGAATATTTTGAAAGTTAGCAGTTCTTTGAATTTCGATCGTAAAAAATGCAAACTGCGCATAGCATTCCTTTTTCAATCAACGTTAATAGCGGAAAATATTCTTCAAACAAAGCTCTCTTTGTTTTGGTCGTGGAGCTTCTTTGGCGCCTTTACATTTTGAAATGCATTTCTACTTTGTCAAATTAATTAAAACAATTTGACACATTTCATGCTGTTTTTACCCCTCGAAAAATAATTTATTACGAGACCATATCGTTGCTTGATTTTTATATCTCTACTACGCTGAAATACTTTAAAGCAATCGGTAATTGTCAATTTAGTGTTACAATTATGCAATAAGATTTCACACGAAAAAGGCAAATGTTATCTCGGAACTATCAGGTTCGAATCCATGGACTTTTCTTGAAGTCCTAAATTATCGAAAACACTGCATCATATCTTTGCTAAAATTATTTTTAGAGAAACTATTATTAGAGATATGTGATTTAATTTCGATTGATTCATAGCATAAATTATTTAACTAATTGTTCTTGTGTTTTTTCCAGCCCTAGGTCTGGAACCGGACTTCCTGTATCCCCTGGAGAACGTGACGATAGCCCAGGGCCGGGACGCCATGTTCACCTGCGTGGTCAATAACCTGGGTGGTTACAGGGTGAGTGGCGACTCCGCCACGGCCAGGGTGTGTATCCAACCGACTCATTACAGCTACCTAGAGGAGCACACAGCACTTCTTATATGAGATCTATAATTTATATTGCACCTTTTTTAATATATTGTCATTACACAACTTAATTGATGTGAATTTTGAAAAATACCAGACCTTGAACTTGACTTACATATAAAACAGATTTAAATATGTAGTTTTCAATAATTGTTAAGGACACGTTTTTTTTAACATCAAATTTTCTAAAGTTGTTCTTTTGAAATAAGAAGCTTTACACATTTATAGATTTTTATGAATTGTTATTTAGGTGTACTTAATATATACCTACCTAAATAAATTAATTTTGAATAGTTAATAATACTATACTTTAAAAGTAATTTGTTAAATAAATAACATTTTTATGGTCATTAACGATGCGAACTTTCATATAAATTATAGATCTCGACAATAGTGTATGCACCACTTCCACATTTCTTAGCACACTACCTTCAATGCACATTCTTCAGCACTCTTCGATACTCACAGCACCACTTTATAGAACCTATCTCTATCTAGAATAGAGCTACACCGGTACTTACTATATTTGCACAAATATACTATAAGTTTTTCCACATAGCCGTAGTTTGTTTGAGCACAACTGCGTTAGACACACACACTTGCACATAGAAACTAAGATCCAAGAATGTGATAAACACATTGATTTATGCAAAACAAACCAAACTATTCTTGGGTTTTAAACACTAATGCACAATTCAGTTTATTTTAAACACTCGTCTTGAAGCATGCTTTCTACCAAATGCACTTTTCCTTACTGAGGTTTTAGTTTTTTAAATTAATTTAATGATAGCGTTGCACGTCAGTCCGTTGTTCGTTTGTCAATCATTGTCGGAACAAAAACCGCACCCCACTATGATGGGATCACTTTGTCCAAGGAATTTACGTTGCAAAACAGTCACTTTAGGAAATTAAAATAAAGCCGGGACAAACCCCCTCGGTCCCTGTTCAATCATTTCGAGAGGCGGTGCTCTCAAAACGTCCTGGGAGTTAATCTTGTACACTATCATTATGATATACGGTACTGTGTCGTATGCGATATATCTTACCCTGAATTAAGTCGATCGTCTTCCTGACATTTTCATGAATATTAAAAAGCTTTGAATTCTATTACTCACGCATAAGATTGATTGTCCAAAAACCTTGAAATGTCCCACAGTTTAAATGTTCTGTAGTGCTTCCGTGGCCTTAAATAGAAAATCTGATTTCATTTCTCACCTCCATAATATTTGGCAATAACAACAATAACACGATTGCTACGATAAGAAAAGATTGAGCAATAAAACCGTACACAAATGCTCTTTCGCGAATCTTTCTCTTGCTAGAAACAAGATTCGATAATAGTCTCTCTGGGGCCGTTACCTCAGGTCACTCGATTCTACACGAGACTATCGATTCTCTCGTATCGATACATTTACATTTGCTTTTCTATATCGATTCCGCGTAAGTAATTACACAAGACTAATAACATCTTCGCATGTGTTTCTCAACGATTCCCACGTGACTCGAGATGGAATGGCATCAACACGATAGTTGTATAAGGAAACGCCAATTAACTTGCTAGAATTAATAAAAGATACAGTGTGGTTGTACTTTTTGAATGTTCGCTACATGCCCCATACAACATAAACAGAGACGGTACAAGCACATAAAACTATTTAAAAGCTGAAACAACATATTTTCGGTAGTCTCCACAGGCGTTTTTTGTTTACCAAAACTAAAAATTAATTTAACATCGCTGTCATTACTACCATTTTAGTTTGCAAACACTCCATTATTTACCAGATTGAATGATTCCCAACATCAAATTGGCCTAAATTGTAAAACATCCATAAAACACAATAACAGTCTCAATACATGATACACAAATAATCCAAATCTTAAACACAACGTCGATATGCACCGCTGGTATGGAAGAGTTCAAAATTTGGTAAATATAAATTATTTTATTATTTAACCATTTATTTATATTGTAAGCGTTGCAATTTTAAGTCTTTTGAATCTGAAATTACATCGCTCAACAGCTCTGCAATCCTTTCTTCGCTCATTTGAATAATGCAGATAAAGCATAACCAAAGAGGGTTGGAATGCAAGAATTGTAAGGCTGTTGTTACAAACAATATCGTGTTTAAGCACCAAAATGTTTTAGTTATATTTGTTAAAACTGTAGTTTTCTAGGCACCTAATTAGTGACTAATTAGAGTCGCACAAGCACTATACAATTGTAGATCACTCTTTAAGCTGCACCACTATTAGTGCACTCCTTCTTGCACTTTCTCTATTCACTTACGTGTCGTATATAAGATACAATAAGTTTTGAGATTATCTATTGATGAGTGAGAAGCAATGAAATACCTTTAAGGATTTATAAATATTAACTATTTAAAAGTCTCCTATTATATGTCAAGCCCTCAAATCCGAGCACTTAACTAAACATAGAATGGCAATTATGAAAGAAATATCATACTGAATAAAATTTTCAATAATAAAGTTATAATACCGAGGACGAGGCGTGTTGTAGACAAGTATAAATGCGGTATTTCTGTTCGTATTTTTTGTTACGCGCTATGCAGGAAATTAGCTTCTATTGCGATGTCGACGCTTTTGGTAAAGCGGATGAAACGAGGGCGTTTTCAGTGCGCCCGCAGCCCGCCTCATAGCGGCGACCAGACGAAAATGTAATTAAAAATTCCGAGAGCATTTTGCGCGGCGCTCGCAACAAGATAGTGTTGCCGGCTCGAGAATCGTTGTCGTGACTGCCTCTTGGGAAGCACTCGCTTGTAATTACACTTGTTCGTTTAAAGTCTTCATCGTTTATAAACAGAATGTCATGTAACGGATAATTGATACAGGAATGCATAGTTTTATTTTTAATATACTCACATTGTTATTTTGTACATGCACACTTTGGGCGTGCATTTTCGCTGACCTGGGATGTTCGCGGGCTAGGTAGCGTGGATCAAAGCGGACACGAAGGCGATCCTCGCCATACACGAGCACGTGATCACGAACAACGCGCGGCTGAGCGTCACACACAATGACTACAATACGTGGACGCTTAACATTAGAGGCGTGAAACGAGAGGACAGAGGACAATATATGTGCCAAGTTAACACTGACCCGATGAAAATGCAGGTAAAGTGCTACTAATTTCAAACGATCATTATGTTCTCTTGCTAGTATAACACGATTTATGTGTTTATAAGTCATGTATTTAGTGTGAAGGTTCTGTTTATGAATTAAAGCTGTTTAGTTTATGGAAATATTTTTATAAAATCAATTTATTAAAGTGTGTTATTTCAATATCAGATCTAAATAATAGCGCATGCAATTCTAAACTAAGTGTAGATAATCAATTGCTGTAATTTAAGTTGTGCAGTATTACAAGTGTGAGAATATGATTGAAATTTATGAATTAATAAATTATATTTATGTGGCAGCTATATTTCTAGCACACTATTCGTAGCTAGTAGTACTATTTGTTTTTTTTTTTTTCATTTTCCAGCAAATGGAATTTTGTAAAACACAATACTTACTACTCGAAAACGTGCCATGATCCATACAAACAATTTTTGTTGACATCGATGTTAATTGTTCTTATATTTCAGACAGCATTTCTGGAGGTGGTAATACCTCCTGACATAATATATGAGGAGACGTCTGGAGACATGATGGTCCCAGAAGGCGGGTCCGCCAAGCTGGTCTGCAAGGCCCGAGGATACCCGCCTCCGAAGATCGTGTGGCGCAGGGAAGATGGAGGGGATATCATATCCAGAGGAGGGCCACAGGGAAAGACTAAAGGTATGTGTTTTATTTGTGAATTGTATTTTATTTTGATAATAATATTAGCCTATAAACGTACCACAGCTGGGCCTCTTTTCATGTGGAGAGGCAACGAGCATTGATCGCCATGATTGCTCATATATTTAATGATACTATACTCGGATTTGAAATCATATTAGTCAAACATATCTTAACGGATTATCATGTAGGTGATGATTAGTTAAAGCTATCTTTGATATTTAATTTTTAACTACGAAGAAAAGAAAAAACGTTTAGTTAATTCTAAAATATTAGTCTGAATTATTGTTAAGCCACCACAATTTTTGCTAAAGCGACTCTATCTACATTAGGCACATAGAACCGTTAAAAATAATAGTGTTTGAATACCTATCTCATTCAAATAAGTAGTACTAAGCAACACATTTATTAACTCTGCTTTCTTATCAAAATTCATTCTAAGCCATCCACCATTAATCTTACCATGCACGATGAGACCTTAAACGTTTATACGTAACTAAGACTAGATCTAATATAATAGTCTATTAACTCATTGATAGCTCTGTAGCAATCTATTAATACAACATGCTACCGTTAAATACAGCTTACTACGTCAGCCTCCGTAGATACCTACACATTGAGGCTATGGGAACTACAGAAGGATTTAGTTTCAGAATACAATTAATAGGTTATCAGCTCATAGCTTTGGAACTCGACTTTAAATGGTTAGCTTTTGTTTTATCTATGTCAATAGAAATCATAGGTGATTTGGTCGAAACCTGGCATTTTTGTTCCTTTCTAAATTTTATTTAAATGCAAGAGAGCTTAATAAGTTAAAATACCTATGTAAATAATCAAATCACTACATAGTATAAAATAAAGTCGCTTCCCGCTGTCTGTCCCTATGTATGCTTAAATCTTTAAAACTACGCAACGGATTTTGATGCGGTTTTTTTTAATAGATAGAGTTATTCACAGAGAGAAACACGGATAATCTTAGAGATTTAAGTAAATGAACAAATTTTTTGCGCTTACATTGCAAACGCTGGCTGAACCCTACGAGATAGATAAAAATAATGTACTACAGTATTGTGCACCTTAAAAAGATCTACAAAAAAGTCCGCGATGGCATATGTCTATCTCTTGAGGATAACCCACAATAACCATTTTTTATCGTTTATTTATTACTTATTTACGAAAAAGCCATTTTAAGCTATACAGTATTAATCCTTATCCAATTAAGTACCTTTAATAAATTGTGCATGTAATATAGATCAATATTGCCCTTTACAGCATGTAATTTAAATAAATATTTTCGAAGATATTACAAATTTAAAATGCAGGGACATCGCGGTTGTGGCGGTAACGGCCGGGGGGCCGGGGGGCGCGTGCCTATACCAAGTAGTGCGTCGAAGGCTGTGCTTCGCACTACAGAACTTTATGATTGTGTAGATATGTCGCAGACAAATAGTATAATTTGGCATTTTACATACAACATCGTCAGTTTAAAAACGTTTGCGGTTATGTAATATGCCCAAGGCAAAATGTAGATTGCCGTGTCACTTTATAATATGCCTTGTCATTTCATCGAAAATTTAAACACCATATACATAATGCCGAGGCATATTGAAGTATTTAGTTTTTGAGGTTATCCGGCACGTCAAAAATGCTAAGGTGTCCATAGACTCTGGGTCGCGAAGGACTCCTGCAGAGTATTATTGGTCAAAAAAACATGTATTTTATCGAATATTCATATATTCATAGGCCCAGAAATCCATTGCTTGATTAGGTTCGACTTTGTGACAGAGATCAATAGGTTAGGTTAGGTTAGATATTGTGACCTTGCAACAGAGCGAGCGAAGCGAGCGACGACGTATGTAATTCAAAATTTGTCTCGAGATTTTAATGAGCATAGTCACCCTAAAATAACACTAACGTCGCATTATAACGATTGAATGAGTTGTCATTTTGCCTTCGGCATATTACATAACCGCAAACGTTTTTAAACTGACGACGCCGTTTGTAAAATGCCAATTTATACTATTTGTCTGCGACATACATAATGCCGAGGCAAATTGAAATATTTAGTTTTTGAGGTTATCCAGCACGTCAAAAATGCTAAGGTATCCATAGAACCTGGGTCGTGGAGGACTCCTGCAGTGTATTTTTGGTCAAAAAACCATGTATTTGATCGAATATTCATATATTCATAGGCTCAGAAATTCATTGCTTGATTAGGTTCGACTTTGTGACAGAGATCAATAGGTTAGGTTAGGTTAGATATTGTGACCTTGCTACAGAGCGAGCGAAGCGAGCGACGACGACGTATGTAATTCAAAGTTTTTCTCGAGATTTTAATGAGCATAGTCACCCTAAAATAACACTAACGTCGCAGTATAACGATTGAATGATTTGACATTTTGCCTTCGGCATATTACATAACCGCAAACGTTTTTAAACTGACGACGCCGTATGTAAAATGCCATTATATTATACTATTTGTCTGCGACAGATATATAGTGTAGGTATCAGCGTTGCACCCGAGCAAAGCCGGGGCGGGCCGCTGGTTATAGAATAAACAAAACAAATATTTGCAATAAAACTCGTTGTGTACCTAATAATTAAATCTGAAATTAGATCACAAAATTATTTTAGAGTTCCAACAAATCGTTGTCAACACATTTCCTCTAATTAGTATTCATAATCCAGGCTAATTACCTAAATATAAATTAAGCTGTCACCTCATTTGGCCGATTACAAAGCTATGATTATTCTATTTCACTGTTTTGACAAGCGTAACAATTCAAACAAACATTAAGGGGAATTATGTTAAATTTACGGTGTACTAAGGTCACTAACAATGGCGTGCTAAAAGAGAATCATTTACTTCTATGAGGCAACTTAAGGGCTCTTAACACGATACCTCCGAGCTAATCTATCGTTAAACTCACACTTTGAAAAGCTGACGTATTTGTGTAGTAATCGACTTTCTGATTGCAGTCCATTTTAATTAAATTGATAAACTTTTATCGTGTTAGGGTTTCAATATTTGACGCTACTAAATTAGTGTGCACAACAATTTTAACTTCAATGAAAGTGACACGTACAAACATTATTTTGTAGATTTATAAGACCTAATTGACTGCAAAACTTAATCTATGATATCCTAAGTTTAATCAGGTCTGCTTAATATAAATGATATATTCACATCAAACTCGAAAACCTGCCTAATATAGTAACGAAAACCAAATATATATCTACATTTTTTATTTGTAATTCAAAATAACCACTAATGTTTCTCTACCAGTTACTACAAAAAATTACAAATAACTGTTTCGCATAAAAACTCAACGCACAATAAAAATAAAAGCAACCGTTACAAAAATAGCTGGCAACTATTTATAAAAGCAATTTCGCTGTACCTTCATACATCGCGATTAAAACTATAATAATGCATGAAAATGCATGGTTCATTCAAAGGTTCATATAAGTTGCGCGAGGTCGACCCTCCTCAAACTGAGAGCAGTGGAACTAGGCAGAGCTTAACCTAACCCAGTTTCCGTATTATCCACCTCTAAACTATTCCAGCTCTAAATATCGTTAAGTACATTAGTTTTCGAAGCATTACTTGCAAATATGATGACGCGAACTAAACTTATACTTCACAGCTAAACTTACTAATGCAATTTACAATTTTAGAACACTTCCTAAGAATGTAGTCGGGTTTATGTCAAATTTCAGAATAATGGATGTTCGTCGTCGTTGTAAGACCAAAATAAATCGCTTTTACATTTTCTATTCGATTGTTGAAACTATCTGTATTAAAAGGTTTGCACTACTATAAGAAACGACTAACAAATAAATCAGAGCTTAAAATATTCACTATTGAATCTTAGCAGTAAATCACACCGCAGCACCTCAGGAACTCCTATTACCATTCACACCGCCCTTCCTAATCCCGCCGGATTACAATCTCGAGACGGTCCGGGAATAATTACTTACCTACTCATCTCTGCATTCGGTCAAATAAAGGCTGGATAGGGGTTATCTAAGCCCCCAAATTAACCGCTATATTTGAATAATGCTACATTTTACAATGAAAACAAATAGCGACGTATTTCTCGCTTTTATTTTTGATATGGCAATAAAATTAATCGGCCGTCGCCTAAATTTCGAATGTCCATTCCATTTATGAAATTGAAAGCATAACGGCGTATTTTTGGAATTCGTACGTTTGATAAAATATCCGCTGCCGGATTGGGCTATGGAACTTTACTATGGTTGAAGTACAAAAATTATGCTAGCACAAGGGGAATTCGTGACGAGTGGCAATTGGAAACTGTACTGACAGGGTGATTAATCAGCAGGTCCCACTTAACCCTACCACTGTTCATACCTCCTCTTGCCATCAGTCAATTCATTAAGCTAACAAAGTACTACCGGTAATGACTTTCACAACGAGCCGAGCACTCCGATACTACGGCTAAGATTAGTGCACACTTAGAGCTTACCAATTCTATGCGTTTAAATTACCTAACAGACCTAAGTATTCTCCATTTAAGCATATTAATGAAATACCTAATAAAAAGTCAGTCCGGATAGTATGTAGAACTAACTTTCAGAATTAGGTTACTATGAAATGAGTAATGGATCAGTCGGCGCAAAGTTAAAAACTCAGTTGCTTTCAGTTTTGCGTTAACCAAAAACTACTAAAATCAATATTTCACTAACCTATCATTAAATTAAGTAGAGAAACTGGTGAAAGTAATTATTTTCACAAGTAAACTTGCCTAATATTTGTAATTCAATAAGTGGGAAGGTGATACCCTCCTCAACCAATTTTAAATGAACTAACATCAATAACAATCATCAATTTGAGTGAAGAAGTCTAATTAAAGAAGCCGTTACAAGTTACCTCCATAAATCTGAACAGAAACAATACAGGCTATCCATTACTTGGCCGATGTTTCTTCACGAATATTCCAATGAGGAAAGTTAGGGGCCCGGCAAAGACAAATATAGTTTTTTAATGACTAACGAAGACCACTTTCCAATTTGTTATCTCCAACTGAGGGGCAACTTCGACCACATAAATCAAATTTAAGTGCAAGAATTTAATATTGCTATGATATATGATATTGCTGCATCGATGTTAGTAAGTAATAGCTTTTGCGTGCCGCGGGATTGTGAAACTATAGTTTTAAATAATATAGTCATAGTAACGTTTTAATACTAGGTACTTCTTGATAGGCAGATAGGACGTCTAATGCTTTTTTCATCCGCTTTTAATTATAATTCTGTTGACGTAAACGTATCATGGTATCATCATGAACATTAAATGTAAAGCATCTCGAGGGGATCGCATATCTACTTAGATCCAAGAGGAACAAAATGCGTATTATGGTGTGTAATAATAATTATATCGCGGACGGCAAACAGTGTCGCCAACAATAGGGTATTATTCAAAATTTGCCCTTTATTGTTTCACATAAAACATGTTCGCGGTGACAACGGCGTGTCGCGTGCCTATTTGTTTCATGTTCTACACCAAATTATGTAGATAAGCGAATGAATGGTGGAAACTTAGTCGTAGACTGATGCAAATTAACTCCACCATCCTTCCATTCGACGCTTTTCATCAGCTCCACAAAGTTTGAAACAGATACGACTACGTACTGCGTTATCCGGAATTGTTAATCCCAATTATCGAGTAAGTTGTTCGATGATATTCGATTCATAACAATTGTTTGCACAATTCAGACAAAAGTTATGAACGCGATCACACCAATTAATGGAGTCTATTAAGTGGTGAATTTCTCCAAATTAAATTCAAGTACTCTTCCTCGAATGGTGTTACATCTACCCTAATAGAAAATAAATAATTACCTACTTCGTACAGACCGTTTCGAATTTATAATTAAAATTATAACTTTGGAACAAGGAGTGATGAGAAAATGTTGGTTTTCCATTTTACTGAAGGACACTTTACCGAAGTACTGGACTTTGTCGCCTTCAGCGTAGACATTAGCGGTGACGCGATTAGTACCAATATTATGAATAAACTTTCAGAATACAACTTTGCTTCATAAACTTAGTAATTAAGTTAAAGTATTGCGGTGACAACAAAACATTTTATAATGTTATTGATACAATATAAATAAATAAAAATGTTGTTTATTTAGGCATCAAAATTACCCTCATACTATTTGCTGATTCGTTATGTTCTCGATTCCTAATTATACTTTTGATGTATTGTTAAATTAAATTAAAGCTTAGCCGTTTAGTTCCTACTGACCACGTTATACTCTTCACTTAAATAAAATAAATACACTTTGAATAACCAACGAGGTACTAAAAATATTCGTTGTATAAAAAGAATCTTGTGTAAGATTGTGTGTGTCTGTGAAGCCACTAGGGTCCGTGGGCTCAAGCGTCACTTGACTTATGACACATCGACAGGCCAAGTTTATTCAACGGTCTGCCTCGAAGAAGAACAAAAACGAATGGAGAAGACATAACTAACCTTTTATATTTAGTTATGGTTTTCAACCTTAAATTAGTTAATGAGTTGTTCGTATGCTATTAGGTACATGAAAAACATGTTTATTGCCAGATTATGGGGCTATATTATTGTGGTTAATCAACTATATAATACCACAGTGAAAAAAACTAGATTACAATAATAGCTTTCCATTTCACATCTTTGTAAACATGTTTAATTCGATCGATTTTTTTTTCAAAACAATACATATTTCAAAAAAATTCATAAAATACGTTAAAGTACGCTGAAATACCTGAACTTCGTAATGAGTAATAACAAAAATTCAAGCATCAACATTAAAAATCTCAAAATAAAAAAAATACAATGAAGTGAAGCTCCATAGCCGGCGCTGTGCCCGCATTGTTTGCTAACGAAGCGTCGTCCCGCCACCGAGAGCTCTACACTTTAAACCATCAGCGGTGTACAGCTCCTTCGGAAAATATTGCCCTAGCTTTTTATCCTCTTGTTTGAATAATGGCTGTAAACGTACTTGGCCGCCATTCGAGCAAGGTGTCAGGAAAACAGCTCGAGTTTGAACCACTAACGGCACTTGTTTACACAACCCGTCAACTTTTGGCGGTTCACAAGTGTTTTCCAACAGTTACTGGCGGAATGTAATGTAAGCACTTCGGTAGATAGTGCTCAAAACCGTTTTACGTTTAGTTGCTCTTTGCGAAGTGTGTACATAGGTTCCGTGGGTATTGTGTAACTAATTTTAAATGTTTCAAGGGTATTTTGGAGAAATCACCAAATTACCAACTGTATTAATGTCAGAGATTTTTTTGACACCGAAGTGAAATTAAATACCAAATTGAATATAAATATTTTTTGGTGATAGATTGAGATAGACCAATTGATAGCAATTAAGATACTTATTTCGATTCTAGCTTTATCTGTACTAAAATGGCTTCAACATAACGTATTACTAAATTTTGTAATAGGTACATATTATATTTCAAATTTATTTATCAAAAAGTTATTTAGTTAAATTTGACAGCGGAAATCAATGTAAAACAGCACTACGCAACCTTTACACTAATAAGAATTTTTAATTTTTGCTGTATTCGAATGTCAAATTAAAGAGTATATCTACTCTACTGGCATTAGAAAATGATTCAAAAGTTCATATTTATTTAACCTACCCAAAACTTTTGAAAAATATTTTCTGATTCATTAAATAATACATTGGAAGTCATACGAACAAGTAGGGAAGAAACTCTCCTCATGTAAAATTTCCTTCAATTTGCGCTCAGTTGTAAGTTTAAAAAGAGCTTTGGGTTTAACCTTTTCTTACTTCGTCTGATTTCAACATCCGAGAGCAAGACTCATTTATTTCCAAGTCAGGCATCTCACGTGATAGACTGAACTCAATGTAAAAAGGTCCAGATTTGTTCTCTACTTACCTTTCAAATAGTTTGTTGAAACTAAGGATTTTTTTTTGTGGTGCATCTGAACTGTGGCGTTAAACAGACGTCATGTAGTGTTGTAAAGATCATATAATATTGATAACAAAAAACTTGTCATTATTTATTTAAATGGAAATACTAACTTTTTTCTACTATGTCTAACTAAGCTGCCAGTCTCAACGAATCCAGTATAATAATATTTTAAATACTAATATTGACCTTCCTTTAAACCTTCTTTTTTGTTTTAGTAACATCACTCGAGGGCGAGATCGTGAACCTGACTAAGGTGACGCGCTCCGAGATGGGCGCGTACCTGTGCATCGCTGCGAACGGCGTGCCCCCCTCCGTCAGCAAGAGGATAATGCTGCATGTACACTGTGAGTATCACTGATAACCCACTGATAACAGGTGAATGAACTCTTTGAAGACAAATGACTTATTATTTTGGTCGTAAACGTTGCTGTGTCTCGTTGGTTTATATGAGATATATTTCGTTGATATCTCTATAGAGACAACTGCAATTATTCTAACTTAGTATTTTAATTTAGTGCTTGTTATAAATCTAAGGTAACGTTGTGATTATAAAGTTTATACCTAAGATTTAGGGGTAAAATTACATTAGTTCTTAAAACCTAAATTTTATATAATATTAGGGTGTCTTTCAAACGTATACTTGTTGATGACCAAATTTCATTTCAAATATGCAAAAAAATACACTAATACTACACAAACTAACCCGTTTACAAATTCACGGCATGTATAAATTCAATCATCGATAAAGTTACCTGCGTAAAGCATAGCAAAAAGCGTTACGTTGCGAACTCACTTATCAAACGATCGTCCTAATTTATAACCAGGAGTTATTCAATGCTCGGTCTGAAGTTCTCAACTACAGAACACCGGTCCCCCGGCTCGAACACGTAAGCAATTGGGAGATTTTCGTGTTATCACGTATCATCTTCGGTGCGTGTCTTGCATCCAAATTACGTACGAAAGCGTCGAAAGTTACTGCCCCGTTGACTATCGGAATTTAGTTATAGTACGGGTTTCAATTAGATCAAATCGACTGATAAATATGAATTACAATATTTTGGTATCTACTGTTTATCTAATAGCTATAATTTGTAATATGAAATTTTAATTTAAAAATTTAAGAGGCCTTTGCACCTAAATTGTATTGACAGACGTGATATCACGTATATCAAATAGGTAAATAGGTTTTTTTTTAATAACAGCTGCTAAAATTCTCCTTCAACTCATTTACGAGCAACTACTTCTCAACCAGAGGCAAAGATACCTACACACTTCAATTGGTAAAAGCGTTTGATTTTGTACACAACATTATATTTATCTTCATTAAATAGACACGAAGCTTTAGGAGCTGCTACGAAGCGTAGCGTCTACGCCGTAGTAGACTCTACTTAACGACACCTTTCGCTACAATGATGCTACAAGTGTAGTGCTCTCTAGACACCTTTCAAAGTTTTATTAAGACAACGTTCGCAATTTTAATGAAAAATAAATACACGCTAAATTTCACATTATTAACAATCTGTTTTCAATTTATAAAAATAGATAGGAAAGAAGTTCAAATTTAATTTAGTCTAAATTAAATTTGAAATGTAATTATAATTTATATTAATTAAAGGGTCAATGATTTACAAGGGTAAACCAAAATACCGGTAGCGCATTTTTTTTGTCATACAAAAATATTTTTATCTAAAAAATACATGTTTGTTGTAACAGAGTTGACATTATTGCCGTTTAGTTGTTCAATAGTAATATGATTGCCATTCTAATTGACTGATGATAAACAAATCACAACACTTGACTTAACAACTCTGCATATCAAAATATTGGTTGTTGTGCCATAGAGCAACAAACATATCACGTAAAATAGTACGACACGTAATTTGCATACCTTGAGACGCATCAACCGAACACGAAACCTTTTTTCTACACAATAGAATAAACAAAAAGGAAAAATCTGTATGGTTACGAGCCAGCACTCAGACAAATTAATCTCCTATCTGTCCGGATCAACCGTTCGCATTCGATCGCAGAATCTGTGCTGAAATTATAGTGGGCCTCACAGGTGCACACGCCCATTTCCATTTGCATGGATAGTGTTATGCTACTGGGAATTGCAGCTGATCAGTTCATGAATCTGAAAACCGATGACACTGTAATCATTTTGTATTATGGGATAGTTTGTTGGGATTTGTTTGATAGCATCTTTTAGATTACAGTGTGATATCCTGCGCGGTTTGTATGACATGGAATCAGATTATGCTATTTACAATAAAACGATTTAAACTGTTTACTTTGGTAACTAAGTACTAATTCTGAATAGGGTTTCTAAGCTCCGACAAACTATACAATATTATATAATTTATTATCGTCCAAATGATTTAATATTTAATAATGTTTTTTTTTAATTCTATGTTAATTAATGTAATTGGTTTTAAGTAATCGTTTTAATTAACTATAAATAAATAAATAAATAAATAAATAAAATTATAGCTACCTCGTTATTTTAATAAGTTTTAAAAAGATAGGTATAGTATAGCGATAGGTGGTAGGCGTCGTTTCCCCGACTAAATGAGTAAAAAATGATTTTTCGGTTCAGCTGACAGGAATAATCACAACATACATAAAAACCTTTCTTTCTAATTAAACCATAGTAAACAGATCAGTCTTTTCAAATGCCAAGATAAGATATACCGAAGCGGCCCGGTGAAGTAATAACATGGTACTGCGATTACACATTCACTAGACGTGTTCATTATGCCTTTACTACCAAGAACAACCATTTGTTTTAAATGACTGCCAACCGAGCTCCTCCTTGAATTGACAATTACGAATCTCACTATTTTGATAAGATCTAACTTAAATCACACGTAGTGTTAAACATATTTCAATTTTTTATATTTAAATTGTTGTACTAAAGGACAGATATTGTCTATTTAAAGAAATTTGAAACGTAACTAGAAGGTTACAAAACTGATTTAAGGTTTCGCAATAAAACTAATTGGCAACACTTAATTGTTCCCGCCATTCAAAGTATACTTTTATAGTCTGTGCAAAACACCAACTATCCCAACTTCTAAGTTCTACTATTTCGTAGTAAGTATCTATTTATTTAACTAAACTATTTGAGTCCTTAAGCGCCTTTTCGGTTTACAGTGCAAAGTTGAAAATTTTAATTAAAAACTTTGGCAATTAATAAGTAAGAGTTGTGATATTTTTACAACGATCCATCAACAATGAAAAGGCTTGTATAATTACAATTATCAAACAAGGCTTTCAATCACAAAACCTGTCACGCATACTTTCTACATGTTTATCTTTTTTTGTTTGAACTCCATACATTTTAATATATTTACACGTTACTAAGATATTCAATTGCATTTTAATAAAAATACACGTGTAACTGATTTTAGCGAAGTAAAGGGTTTTTTAATAAGTCCTATAAAATAAACTGTAAGATAAGTGACTAGGTACCTTAACCAATCTTGTGAAATGCACATATGTGAGGAACCTATCAAAGCGAACATAAGAATGTAATTGCTTCGAAGTCTGTAATACCACTTGAAGCTCTTCTCAGGCCATAACCATAAAAGTCGCGAAGGTAATAGTATTTCCAGTTTGAGTGTCTGGTTCTCTCGCGTTTTACTTGTCCAATGTCCTGCCTATAAAAGTTTTTCGTACAGTACCGGGTCAGTGCACGCTCAGCCGCGTTGTCCACTACGTATTTGCATTCTGTTATTGGCAGTTGCGATGTAAACACTACTCTGATTGGATACTATATTTATACAAACGTGTACTCCTACTAAATAACTTCACAACTTATTTAGATTTCATCTCAGAGGAAAACCAAATACCGCATATTAAATGAGCATGTAAAACGAGCCGTTTATAGCAAATAAAACGTTCGCTTGACGTAATCCTTAAGTACGAGTCACATTACGCTTTTATAAATATTCGTATTCGATACTTGACATTTCATATCTCGTATCTATAAAACAAATAAAAGCCAACGTTGCCTGACGACAACCGAGAGAATTTCACTTCATAGGAAACGCAATTTCAAGCGAACAAACAAACTACTACCGTCTGAAACCCTTCCACTCAGTTTAATTACTTCACAAAGAATGCGTCGCGTTCGCTCGATGAGGAGACAAAATTAACGCTCTCAAATATTTAATTTAAATTTCCTCCCCCCGAAAACGAATGATAACAGCGGGATGGGTGGACTTGTGGCCGCGAAGGTACATAAAAAACACTTTTTTAGAAGCAGAAGTGAAGCAATTCATTTGTAGCAGTAAATGCTACGTAACGCGATGAGTTTCTTTTAGTTGATTCACTGAAGCCGGGAGACGGTAAATTGAGTTTAGAGAAAAAGAAACACGCCAAACGAAGTGAACAAATCGCGATCAATTTGCAAAGAGGATCCAGCAGTTAAGGATAATTAATTTTAGGATATATTTTCTCTTGTAGTGTTAATTCCGCAGAGCTCGCTCTGATTTATCAGTTTGTCTGCGTTCAGATAGCGTAGTAAATGTAATATATTTTTAAGGATTGTTAGGTTAAAAGTGCAGTAGAAGAAATTCCAAAGTCAACTAAAACAGGTAATAGCTACAAAACGCCAAGAAATCCGAAAACGGCGAAAGCGTGTGCGCCGCTCGGTTAATCAAACTGTCACTTCAAGAATTCCGCGCGGAATCCTTCTCGAGAAAACTCCCCTAACTTTTGATTGCTGCGAGAATTCCTATCTACTTATACAGTTAGAGATTGCTTAATCACGTTCTTTAAGTTTTATGCTGCTCACTAAGCACATACGTAATAATTCTACAGGGTTTAATATTTCACCCTTTAAGCTTAATTCTAATAAAATACAACTGAATAAAACGCAATTGCAATTAGATTAACATCTCGACGGTTCATTATTCCGCTTTATTTAATAAGCAAAAGGCTACCCTCGTTGCCCCTTGGAGTTATTAATTAGAACAAAAATTCTGATCGTTCAGATTTTGTTCGCTAAATTGGCCACTCAAACTCGTAAAAGCCGTCCAAAGGAACTTAACGACGGTCAAAGAGAATAACCGCAAATAAGCTCCGATCTAAGGTCGTGGAAGAAAATTCCGTTTTCCTTAATTCACCCTAAATAGACTTTTGGGGATGCTGGTGCGATTGTTTACATTTGTGAAATAATCCGTTCGCTTTAGAACAACTTGACGCTGGCTTGCCGACATTTTAGCTTCTCGGTATCTTTTCGAATCAGGGCCTTTGTTAATTGCGAAATATCTTTTGATTTGAATAAAGGTTAAGATATCCACCATTTTGTTTCCTAATTTTTGAAAGCAGGTCGTTTTTTAATTGTTCAAAATAATACCGAAAGTTTTAAGTACAAAGTTGCAGTAATATGTGTTTGTAAAAACATTTCCAAAACAACAAATCCTGATTAGGTAATATTCTATTTAACTAAAGTTTTGGAACTTTTTTATTTTTTTAGTTTCGTAGGTAAGCGACTACGCGCAGCGCTGGTATCCTACAAACTTACTTTAGTCGGAAACTGCAGTTTAATTGCGTACAAACATCTAGTCCGTTAAATAGTTAAAGCAAATGCAAGTAATGCAGTCGAGATGATATTCAGAGTAAACACCTGACAGTCGCAGAGTTTTACCAAAGTGCCGGAGCGAGGAGAGCAAATACATTGCCCGCGCGACTCGACGGTGACGCCGTGAGATAGGAGCTAGCAGGCAATGTAAACACTATGTTAAGTTGCTGATGTATTACAGAAAGTTATGTGTATGTCAATGAGTGTAAGACATCTGTATCTTGTGGAATAGATAATAATATGTTTTTATAATCATAAGACATGCTAAAGATGTCGGATAACCATTTTTTGACTTAATATGCAATGTGTTCTTTTTTTTTCACATACGTAAATTCATATTCGTAAAAAATAGCATTTTTCAGCAGCCACTCTATTGATAACGGGGCAATCAATCGACAATCATCTCTCAAACAAAAAATACACACCAAAATTATGTATGTACAAATTACACTCAGTTTTCATTCAGTTACAATTTGATAGCCAAAACCATTACTCATTACCGAAACAGATTAGATAGCATCATGTTTAACGCTCACGTGAACGTAAAAGTTTATTTTCAACAATGCAACTCACCCCGCAATAAATTAACGACAATTCATTATTAACCCGACACATTTACCGCAACTAATAATATGACGGTGTAATGCAGGTGAATGCGACGTATGACTCATTCAATTAATTTTTATTTGCATTAAAATCTGAAAAAAGAAAGCGAGGTAATAACTCGTCGTAGCTTCAAATATTGCATAAAAGCAAATTAAAAAATAGAGTCCTGTGTCTTTTTATATTATTATCATTACGTCAGTTACGCGGGGCGGACGTGGACAGAAATCGCCAAAAACAGAGAGGTTTGGAAGAAGAAAGGGGAGGTCTTTGTCCAGCAGCAGGATCTACAGTAGGCTAATAAAAAAAATATATATAATAACCTCGTACGTAATAACTTGAATATTAGCGGGGGACCTAAAACTAAAACGCACCATCAATTCAAGTTTCCTTAATTAAACAATTATTTTAACCAGAAAATTTCTTCATACTGGTTTACTTTAGTCCATTTCTAATCAGAGTAAAAAGTTTATATGGTAAAATAACATGTGCAAGTTAAGTGAATGTTACATCTATGCATGCCACACCAAACGCAAAGGTTTTGCACGCCTATTTATAAACGCAGCACGAAAACTGAATATTATGTAAACAAAAATGCAACTGAAACTGCTCACTTAGTGGTAGCATATTTGTTGAATTCCATTTTAAATGAATATTTCACATACATAACATATTTAACACATTTTTGTGCTATTTTACACATGTTCATTGTTCAGAATATTATTAGCTCAATTAAGTTTTAAGTAAATCAATCTTACGGTTTTTTTTTCAAATA
The DNA here is from genome assembly GCA_905146925.1 of Autographa gamma. Taxonomy (NCBI): domain Eukaryota; kingdom Metazoa; phylum Arthropoda; class Insecta; order Lepidoptera; family Noctuidae; genus Autographa; species Autographa gamma. Next base: position 6,408,127 of record LR989850.1, read on the forward strand.
CCTCTGTGCAATGTAGTAGTCTGTTGACGTCGTTTTGTAATTAGTTCCACGTTGTAAAGAAAAAGATTTGGTAGTAGAACAGTTTTGGACGAAAATATTTTTGAAAAATCGCCATATAATTCAATAAAGATAAGCATTTTTAAATATGTTTCATCACAGAAAAAATATGTCAGGCATCGCTTTGCAATCGGACAGTCACAGGGCATTAATCAAAACTCAGGGCAAAATAAATATCAATTCAATATTTAATTCAACCAATTCTACATTAAAAATAAGAACAGACCCAAATCACTGAACATAAAAAATTTCATAAACAGTTTGAATCTAATCAAAATATTCTGTAAAAATCTTAAACTTAATAATGTAAATTTCTTAAATATGTTACTGCTTACTTTACTTAACACTACTAAATATGCTAAGAAGTGCTAGTTGCGAGATACTATCTATATTAATATTTACAACGACTTTCATACTCTTAAAGAGAACCACTTTGTTTAAATTACGCTGTATGAAAGGTAGTCTGAAATCTTACGTTATAACTTTTTTATTTATATAATTTTTTGCTTTATAAATTTTATTATTAGAATGTTTTAAATTTGATAAGACTTTTTGTCTATCAAGGTACCTATGTAAATTAGAGTGGGTTGTAAATCTCATTCCCCAATAGCACTTACTATTTAGAGTACATTTGGAAAACAGATTTATAGTAAAATTGGAGACGGAAAGTTTTTGTATATTTCTCTTTTTTTTTTGTATATTGATGTAATCTCCTTTTGTCCCCAGTTCATCCGTTGGTGCAAGTGCCAAACCAGCTGGTGGGTGCCCCGACGGGCACTGACGTCACACTCCAGTGCCACGTCGAAGCCTCGCCCAAAGCCATCAACTACTGGACTAGGGAGAACGGTGAGCCTCAGCTGTTCTTTATTAAAACATCAATCGATAGAGATAGATATAATATTACTTGTTTTGACGTTGTTTTTAGCAATGGTGATTTTCTTGTTTTTTTGCGCTGGTAGACATAAAACTTTGGGTTCCAAACATGGCTATTTAATACATGTGCGTTAAATGCAGACGGTTGTCAAAATACCGATAACACGTTTAAAAAACAACTTTGATAGGCCCTACCGGTATAGCCTATTGAAGAATTTATTGGAGCTTATTAAACCTTCGTATTTATTTTCCAAATTTAGTATTATATTATATATAGCACAACAAAGAAATGGATTTTTTAATTAAAACAAATTTATTTTTGGAATGTTAAAGGTTAAAGAAGGATCCAAATATAGAATATACTTTGATCTCACTTTGAGTTTTGCTGGGTATTATATACTGATTAGCAACATCAGCATATGAAAACCATAGAAACCCGCTTTAGTGTGGGACGTAAAATAAATAAACCAAGAAGTATCTCTTACCAAAAGATAAAATATTTCTCCAAGACAAAGTTGAACTTGTTTAAATAAATCTCTCGTTGCCTAGTTTTATGGTGTCCAAAGTTGGACTCTCACCAAGGAGACTTAGCACAAAGTAGTGTGGACTACAAAGAAGACAATACACATTAAACATTTGTCTAGAAACTTCGTCCTTTGCTTGGAAGGTGAGATAGAGGGAAATGATGGAAAGTTCAGCTGGTGAACGACTTATAAAATAGTAAATAAAAATTCACGAAAAAGTTTCATAATAGTGCAAGTTTAAGACAACAAACAACTTAAAGAACACGGATGTAAAGTCTTTTTCAATGACTAGTTTCATAACTTTATCATGTATTTAGAATACGGTAGTTATCATGGTTCTTACGAATGTAATAGCAAGGGCCGAAGTCAAATTGATGTATGTCTTTTTTCTATTTCCAAGTTTCGTTTATCTCGGCGCGAAATCAGCTTACGCCAGCCATAATTAGTATAATCTCTGATTGTGTTCTAAAGATGTTTACGAGCGGCGCAACTCATAAACTCTATTAATTAAGTACTAAGCACGAACCTCAAGAACGGAATAAGCAACTAATTTCATTATTCATAAAGCACATTGAAAGCGTTAAAGCAGTCATTAAACGGGCCGTTATTCATGTTTCTACTATCCTCTTTGACAGGCCACAGGGGCTAGTGCTTGCTTACAAGTTATTGCCTTTTTATGGACGTATTTAAAGGGAAAAAATATGCGCTTATTTCATGTCCGTTTTTCATTTCGCAAAGATTTATTTTTACTTTGATTATATGGCGCCTATGTTACGGCTTATTAACGACCTCATAATTATAGCGAAGATGACAACGTAAAATATTACTCGGCTTGAAATTAATAAATTAGCTTTGTTTACTGTCTAAATACATTTACAGGAAACAGTATTTTTTTGGTTCCTTCTACCAGAACAATATTTGTTGTAAGTTTAGTGTTATATTATTTAACGTAGTTGAGTGTGTGTATCTTGCCCCATTTATCTACAGTAGAATATATAAATGTAGCCAAACCATTATCGCAAATTCAGTGTAGATACAGATATGAGACAATGTAGAAACTAATTTGGGCCCGCACTTTTAGATAGAAACCTTTACTGTTTATAGAAATAACGACGCTAAAAGCCATTTAAGCAATATTAACTCGGCCGGTTAACATAAATAGCCGACCGTCAAAAGGCAAACCAAATTGGGTACTGTGAAATATAACCTCCGAAATACCTATATAAAAACACGTGCTAACTAATACAAATAAGGCTCTTAACCTAACAAAACATTAGAGAGGTCGGGAACTTCATTATTTCTCATTAAAATGACACCCTCAGGATAAAAGTTGCTTATTTAGTGCTCGGGTTGTCACGTATATAGAACGTGAACAAGAAAGATAAGAAATAAAACTAAGTTTTGAAATTATAAAAAGAAAAAGAGGTATATTAAAAAAAATAGTTAGGTTCGGCCTAGGTCGTTGCGCACTTGTCTAGCCTTCCACACTCCCCTGGCGAGGTCCCGTCCTCCAGGCGTAGTCCCGGTCAGCTCGGTCAATCCCCTCAGGCGATGAAAGTGACTGGGTATTCGGTTCCGTCAGTTGAACTGTGACGTAATTCCTAGGAACAAAGGCCGAATCATTAAGCTGCCGGTATAAGGGCGCACGGGAAACGCTAGGAAGCACGGCAAGAACTAGTTTAGCAATTTAGGGCTTATAACGGCGGAAGAGTTCTAAGTGTGAGCAATATAATGTATAATATAAATAGAAAAGTAAGCAAGCAGAGACGGTTACAAGGTTAAGCTTTGAAAGTTTAAATAGAACATAGTGGTAGGAAGACAACAACAATAAGCATTACACACAGGATAGAATAAAGCTACAATATTTAGTCGGGCTCGTACCTCTAAAATTAACATAAGAATATAGTACAACAGGTAGGTAACGGCCGTTAGAAATCTTTATAAATAAATGTGCACAACTTACCCAAGTTTGGGAATCACGATCACTTAATTAATAGTTAAACTGTTTAAGAGTTGGAGAAAGGCAATCCACTCGTAAGTTGAGATTACAAATTACAAGTTAAATATTCGTAAATAACGTTACGGTTAAAATTAATATTTCGCAATGACGGTAAAGCAGTGAGAAAATTAGTCAAAGCGACAGCGTCCGTGCCTCGAGAGGTTCAGCTACGGACTACCTGTGATAGCTAGGAGTGCGCGCGCGGCGCGCGGCGCGCGGCCGCTGGCGGCGGCGACGAGGGACCGGTTACTTCCGTATATATAAAATAATGTGGTTGTCCGCATTGCTTGTATTTAATTATTATTATTTATTTTATTTTTTGCTATATGTAAATAGTTTAAATTATTATTCTCCTTATCTTGTAAATACTTAGTTTAGATTAAATAGTTTTTTTTTTAATTGTTTATTTTAAAGTTATTTTTTTTCGTAAGGGACATTTATGTACACTATGTTACATTACCCCTCTCCCCAGAAAAAGGATTTCAACTGATTGAAATCCGAAAAAAAAATGAATGAACTTACTACGGGTATCTCTTAAGCTTGAGGTCCTTAATATGCCAAACGCCAAGGTCGCGACCATTAATGTCTTCTAGAACGTAAACTAATGGTGATCGTTTAACTTTTACCCGGCATTTTTGAAATTTAGGTGCTAATTTCTTACTAAAATGGGCATCTTTATCGCTTTGGAAGTAGCAACGCTTCCAAACGATATCGCCCACACTAAACTCGGCATGTTTGCGCCGCAAGTTATAATGTTGTGTATTTTTTACATGAGCTTCCCACAAAGCAACCTGAACCTTATCGAATATTGGCGATAATTGACCCAAGTTTGCAGCATAAGCATCGCGTGGTAGAAATATAAGGTCTGCTGGATCTGGATACTCGATGTAATGAGAACCACAAACGACTAACTCTCTTCCGTGTACCAAGAAGGATGGAGTATACCCAGTGCTTTCGTTAACTGAATTATTAATGGCGAATTGGATTTGAGGAAGTTTGGTGTCCCACGATCTATGGTCCCCATCTACGAAACTGGAAACAGCAGTTATTATAGTTTTGTTGTATCTTTCCACTGTATTGATTTGTGGAGTGTACTTGGGAGTGAAATGTATGCTAGGGATTTTATACTTTTTGAAAAGATTATCCAACTCTCGGCTAATAAACTGACTTCCATTATCAAGAATAATAGTTTGAGGTATTCCATGGACGAGAAAGACGTCATCCTCAAGGTGTTTGACTATTAAATTTGAAGTAGCTCGACGCAGTGGAAAAAGAAGGCAATATTTAGAAAAGCAGCAAGTCACGACGAAAATAAACTGATTCTGTTTCCGAGAAGAAGGCAATGGACCAACCAAGTCAATTGATAGGACCTGGAAGGGACGAGAAACGTCCTTAGGCCTACCCATTTTTCCAGAGACACCATGGGTAGAATGCTTATGAGCTAGACATGTTTCACAGTTAGAAATAAATTGAACTACGCTAGAATACATACCGGGCCAATAAAAACGAAGTGCTAAGCGCTTATATGTCTTAAACACGCCGAAATGACCAGAAATTGGTTCAGAGTGACACTCAACTAAAATGTCTGCTTGTTGTTCTTTAGGAATAACCTTCTTCCAAGCAAATTCAACCGTAAGGTCAACCTTAGTTTTCATGTACCTATATAATTCATGATTCTCCACCTTGTAATTTGGGAAATTTATAGGATAAGCCTGGCAGCCCTGGAAGATCTTCAGATACCAAGAATCCTGAGTATCAGGACCTGCAGCCGCGGAAACATCGCCGTTTGAAATAACCTCAACTGGAACACATCTAGAAAGGGCGTCCGGGATAATATTATCCTTTCCACGGCGGTGTCTCATTTCAAAATTAAAAGAAGAAAGGCGGACTCCCCACCTTGCAAGCCGACCAGTTGGATTAGTGAGAGACATAAACCATTTAAGCGAAGAATGATCAGTGTAGACTAAGAAGGTTTTGTCTGTTTCAAGGTAACAGCGCCAGTATTCAAGGGCAGTAAGGACGGCCAGAGCCTCCCGTTCTGTTGTGCTGTAGTTCCTCTCCGGTTTACTTAAAGAACGGCTCATGTATGCAATTGGATGTTCTACACCGTCAATAGTTTGAGCTAACATTGCACCGATACCAAAATTGCTAGCATCAGTGTGCACCTCAAAAGGAAGGTTAAAGTCAGGGCAAGCAAGGACAGGTGCTTGAACTAGTTTTGATTTTAATTCTAGAAAAGCCTTGTCAGCGTCAGGGTTCCATTGAAACGCAGGGGAGTTCTTTTTATTAGAAGTAAGCTTATTAAGAGGACCTGCTACGGTACTGAAATGTGGAATAAAACGCCTATACCAAGACGCTGTACCCAGAAAACGCTTGACCTCCTTCCTATTAGTAGGAGTGGGGAAGTCTAATATTGCTTTGACCTTATCTGGGTCAGTCCTTAAGCCATGAGCATCCACAATATAGCCAAGATAACGTAATTGACTTCGGAAGAAGTGACACTTGTCCAGGTTGACAGTAAGATTAGCCGAACGTAATTTTTGGAAAACCTTCTGAAGCAGTTCTACGTGTTCATCAAAAGTTCGGCTAATTATAATAACATCATCTAAATAAGCAAAAACTCTGAGCTCGAATTCAGGCCCGAATAATAGATCAACAAGTCTCTGTTGCGTAGCAGGAGCATTGGTAAGTCCAAAAGCTGTGACTTTGAACATGAAAGTTCCTCGACCAGGAACATAAAATGCAGTCTTCTCTCTGTCCTTTTCGTCGATTAATATCTGCCAAAAAGCTTTAGATAAATCAATGCTGGAAAGATAACGCGCATCTTTTAGATTGTCCAATATCTCCGACACATATGGCAGCTTATATGCGTCTTTCTTTGTAACAGCATTAAGTTTACGACTGTCTAGGCAGAAGCGGGGCTTTCCATCCTTCTTGCCGACCACTAACACCGGAGAAGACCACGGGCTCTCACAAGGTTCAATAACGTCTAGCGCTAACATCTCGTCAACCTGTTCAGCAACAATACGTTGTTTTTCTGGTGACATGCGGTAATATCGCTGTCGAATAGGTTCAGCATCACCAGTATCTATACGATGTTTTATGACGTGAGTACGGCCTAAACCTCTCTCTGCGTACGAAATGTCCTTAAAATTATTAACAACATTGTCAGCTAACAGCTTTTGGGAAGAGTTCAAAGCGTCATAGCCGCACAGATGATGAGATGGTGACGAAGAAATTTCAGAGAGCCCGGGATCAGTTAAAAATAAGTTTTCTTTATCTGATAAATATTTAGGGCACAGGTTGAAAGTGTTCCAAAAATCGATTCCTAAGATAAATACGGTTTCGATCGCTGGAATAACGTGCGCCTTAATAATAGAAAATTTATCTTCGAAGGTCAAGGGTAGAAGAATATAACCAAGGGATGTTATCCTTTGACCTCCTGCTGCAGTAACAGTTATTCTCTCATCGCTGGATAAAATCAGACCTAATCTTATTAAAAGTTCATGAGAGTTCTTACCTAGGATAGTGACAGCGGAACCAGAATCCAACAAACCATACAAAAACAAATCCTTATTGATTCTTACCTTCACATAAGGCCTAGGGTCATTACTCGGTTTGACATTGAAAATTGTAGAAATATGTTTCCTAGAAAAGAAGTTTTTTACAAACATGAGCCAATCATTCCAGTTCGAGCTATCTGTACGACTAACCGCATGTTTCCTACAATTTTCAGAAACTAGTTTTTTGGTTTGCAGTTTGGACACTCTGGTGTGCGAACTTCCTTCATGCCGCACTTAAAGCAAAAGACTTTACGCTCAGCTGTGCAGTCTTTCATAGAGTGCGTATTAACACGGCAACGGTGACAGTAGGGAACTTTGGAGATAGCCGAAATGTCGAGCTCAGGAGCCTGAATTTCAGAGACCTTGTGTGACCCTTGATGGTGAGCACCGTTGTACCTACTGCGAGCGTAAAAATTACCTTGGCTACTAGTCGTCGACTTACGCTTTGAAGATTGGTAGCCAAATTCCGGAGCCAAGGTATTAGCTGAAACCGAAGGTGGTTCCTGAAAGAATTCTGAACGAACCTTTATGCGTTCATAATTCTTGCAGATTAATTTTAAGTCTTCTAGCGATTTGATATTAGGACTAGCAGCTATAATAATAGAGTAGCAAGGACGAATATTATGCAGAATGATTTCGAGTTTAACGTCTTCCTCTAAAGGTTTACTTAGCCTGGAGAACATGCCTTGCATTATAGATAAATAAATGGTTATGTTCTCTTCCTCGCCTTGCGTACGCTGACGAATTTCTGAAACCATGCGATAATCATAGTCGGGGACGTCGAAATCATTTTTTAGCGCAATAAGTACCTCATTCCAACTGCCGGCACTGCCCCTGATGTTACGGTACCAGTGGAGTGCATCACCAATGAAAATATCGGTAGCAGAACTTAGCATTTTATTTTCAGTTATATTTTTAGACGTACGAAATTCTTCAACTTTTTCTATAAATGATCTGACACAAGATTTACCGTCATATTTTAACTTATTCAATTCTCCTACTAAACTACGATCACACGAAACTGCAATATTCATCCCGGTTAAATTAGGTTTATCTAACAAATCCTCTTCAGAAGTTACTGAAGACGCGGGCTGCTTCTGGTCTTTGACCTTTGGCTTATCAAGGTTCAAAAGCATCTCATAATATACCTCGTAACTTTTCTTTATTTTATCTAATTTCGATAAATCATCCGCCGCCTGCGGTTTTTCAATACGTTGAAGCCTATAATATAAATGATGTAGAAGAGACCTAGTTCTATTAAAAAGAGAATCCTCAAAGTTAAGTTTTAAGGCATCGAGATTAGCCTTAACCTTCTCTAGCGTCTCTTGCGAGCCTTTACTATCCTCTGAAAACTGAAAAACCGAATCGAATATGTCATCAGACGAATACAATTGAGTTAATTTAGTGACTTGACGTCTTAAACCCGCTACGTTGTCAGAGGGAAGTTCACCACGGATAGCAACTTCATACATGAGCTCAGATTTCTGAAGCTGTAAATATTTTATTGGAATTGCCATAATGTTATTTAACTAAAAAATAAGCAAGAGAACTGGGTAGGTTATGCACAATTTACAAACATAAATCAAGTAAAATCCGTTCTGTTACAATTTATTTAAAGAAAAAACAACAAACATAAAATGATAAGACAAGTGAAGTCAGGTGAAATACACTAACTCACTTTTATTAAAGTAACTAATTTTTTTATAACTACAGTTTAAATTTATCTCAATAGAAATTACGGTAAACTACACAAAGTTAATGTAATTAAACCTTTTATTTAAATGACTTAATTACTTCAAGTTCTAAGAAAACACTACTAGAAATCCACCACCACATAAAACCACTAAAAGACCAAAACCAAGTGCGAAAGACCTTAAACCACGTTTTTGGGCGCCATTGTCACGTATATAGAACGTGAACAAGAAAGATAAGAAATAAAACTAAGTTTTGAAATTATAAAAAGAAAAAGAGGTATATTAAAAAAAATAGTTAGGTTCGGCCTAGGTCGTTGCGCACTTGTCTAGCCTTCCACACTCCCCTGGCGAGGTCCCGTCCTCCAGGCGTAGTCCCGGTCAGCTCGGTCAATCCCCTCAGGCGATGAAAGTGACTGGGTATTCGGTTCCGTCAGTTGAACTGTGACGTAATTCCTAGGAACAAAGGCCGAATCATTAAGCTGCCGGTATAAGGGCGCACGGGAAACGCTAGGAAGCACGGCAAGAACTAGTTTAGCAATTTAGGGCTTATAACGGCGGAAGAGTTCTAAGTGTGAGCAATATAATGTATAATATAAATAGAAAAGTAAGCAAGCAGAGACGGTTACAAGGTTAAGCTTTGAAAGTTTAAATAGAACATAGTGGTAGGAAGACAACAACAATAAGCATTACACACAGGATAGAATAAAGCTACAATATTTAGTCGGGCTCGTACCTCTAAAATTAACATAAGAATATAGTACAACAGGTAGGTAACGGCCGTTAGAAATCTTTATAAATAAATGTGCACAACTTACCCAAGTTTGGGAATCACGATCACTTAATTAATAGTTAAACTGTTTAAGAGTTGGAGAAAGGCAATCCACTCGTAAGTTGAGATTACAAATTACAAGTTAAATATTCGTAAATAACGTTACGGTTAAAATTAATATTTCGCAATGACGGTAAAGCAGTGAGAAAATTAGTCAAAGCGACAGCGTCCGTGCCTCGAGAGGTTCAGCTACGGACTACCTGTGATAGCTAGGAGTGCGCGCGCGGCGCGCGGCGCGCGGCCGCTGGCGGCGGCGACGAGGGACCGGTTACTTCCGTATATATAAAATAATGTGGTTGTCCGCATTGCTTGTATTTAATTATTATTATTTATTTTATTTTTTGCTATATGTAAATAGTTTAAATTATTATTCTCCTTATCTTGTAAATACTTAGTTTAGATTAAATAGTTTTTTTTTTAATTGTTTATTTTAAAGTTATTTTTTTTCGTAAGGGACATTTATGTACACTATGTTACACATGACAGATGGACAAAAGCTCTCCTAGAACAACTGAGGGCGATGTGCCAGAGATAAGCTCAATATTTACAGTACGTTTGTATTACGTATGTAGATGAAGGAAATAAAGATGAAATGCGAGAGATTATGTCGTGACTTTAACTAAACTGACCCAACGCTCACACGCCCTCGTAAATCCATATATTCATAAAACTGACAATGCAGTGCCGGCGTTTGTATAATTTTGCGATGTTTTTAAATTAGAAATTCAGGAAATAAGCATTTAAAGATATAGCAACTGATAAATAGTTGAATATTGAAATCATTAAAAGCATTAATGCGTTATTCTTCGGTTATAGAACATTAAAGATACGCAAAGCCAATTAGAATCGTGCACGCCGAAATACGTATCTGTCGAAGCGCTAGTTTTCAAGTGGATAATGCGTTGCAACAAACACCCGGCACTGTCGGCGGACAACGGCCGGCCACTAAAGTCGAGTTAGGAATGGATTTACGGTTTACGGGCCGTCCGGTGCCGTCCGATGCCGTCCGGCGCCGTTTGCAGCCGTCTGCCACCGCACCGCACGCCGCGACATGTGTGAACGGTCCTCGACCAAAGCCGGACAAAACGAACCAAACTTTTTCGCAATGCGGTCTTTAAACTTATATTTTTTGTCGGTCTAATCGAACAGTTTATGCGGCTCGGTGCGAGTGCAGTCAAAGCTTTTTAAAAAGTTAGACGCATTTAAATATAGATTTCAGAGCTGTTTTTTGCAACAATGGAAAACTTGTGCTTTACGGAAACGTAAGCCGTACTTAACTTATGTGTAGATTCCGCTCAAGTACCGAATAAATGGCTGTTGTTATTGGTTTTATTCTCTACAGCTATACACGTAATAATTTATACACTTTTTTAATGATTCATACATAGTTAATAAAAAATGCGCAGGTTTTTTTACGAAGAATTGCTATAAGCTAAGTGGGGTAGGTAGACGTCAGGTAAATAGAGCAAGTAATAATGACAAGATACTACTACACAAAAGAAAATAAATGTAATAATTAATTGACTACTTACTTTTTGACTCTTCGAGTAACGAGGCGAAAAACTTTCGTAAGGCAGAACACAGTTCAGATTTTATTTATTGTTTTACCTACACACTATTTCAATTTTGTCAACCAATTAAAACTATGTTTAAGGATTTGATTTACCTGCATGTTGTATTTTCGCTAAAAACTCCAAACCGTCATTATTCCACAATTTTAAAAACAATAATTTATGTTAGACACATCACAGTAACTTCACAAAATCACGATGATGTAAAAAACGCGTGCGCTATTTATAAAAACTGCAACAGATTATAAATATCTAAAAAAACAAGTAAGCAGCAACAGATAAAATATTGAATACACCAATAATACAATTTAAAAATATAAACAGGTATTCGATATTTAAATTTGTATCTGTTGCAATATGTTTATTCGCGAGTATAATAAATTGTGAAGGATAAATATACTCTTCTTACGATTTAGACACTACCTACTTAATTATAAAAGTATATGGTACGTACTCTGCTAAATTAAAACTTTTGCATAGTGTTAAGTGCATAACCGTTCCCTTGTAGTTCGCGCTCAACCTGACAAATCGGGCCACTTTTTAACGCCCGGTTACTACAAAGACACATCGCCAAGTTTAACTGTAAAAGGAGGTTTACATTAAATAAGATAGGAAATAAATGAATATTAAAATAAAATAAAACCGTATAAATCGAGTGTCTCTTTTAGTTTTTAAAGCGTCATTCGCACTGCGATATCAATATCATAAACAAGTAACACCATCAGAATAAATCCCCCAACTATCGGAGTTTCACTACTGAATAATTGGTTATATCCTAACCAGGCGGATGCATAGCGCAAGCAGATTTAGATGCAGTTACAAAGGCAACCGAGCTCGCTATTACGCGGTTCGAGCGACCAACCGCGCAAAAAGCGGACCAAATTCTATTACCGCCCGATATGCAACAAAGACCGCTGGCCCGCCCGCTTCAAATTGCTTTAGGCTACAGTCACAATATTTACTCTCACGTACGTACCACAATATTCGTACAAATCTAAATTCAATTTCAAATATAACTCACCAATACAGATCTGGTTGGATTTATTCTCTGCTCACCACTCCTTTATTCAAACTGAAAATTAAAATAAATTGGAATTATTATTATTGAAAATAGAGATAAATTATTTTTAATTACGTGAATACATTTTCCAGAACGAAGGCTCATGAAATTTACGCTATCAATCCCCTGCATCGTCACCCTAACGCATTACCACATTTAAATATTTATTTCTACTTATTAATATTCATTATTCTGATAACATTTAGTGTTTTTTAATTAAATGCACATAGAAATAAAGGTTTTTTCGATTTTTATTAAGACCAGCGTGAAGTAGTGTGATGTAGAACAATTTTAATCATGTGACTTTAGTTCTCGTGAAGTAAAGTTCTTAAGCAATTAACAATCAAATGCTCGTGTGACGTATGGCGCATATGTCTGGATCGTTACTAACAAACACTGGGGGCAGACGGCTCTTCTGCGGCCCATAAATTGCGGGGACTACAAATTAAATTAGGTAATACACGGGCGTGACGAGATGCGACAAGCGGCGTGCCGGCCGCACCGGACACGGAATGGGAGTGTCCGCCATTCGCAGCCAGGCCGCCCGACAACTTTTTGTTGTAATTTCAATCGGGTTTTATTTAAATAAAATTGCTTACTTTATTGTCCTGATGTTCAGGTTATTTTTCGATAGAGCGTTAAACGAAACATTTTCGTTGCAATTTAAATATCACTGTCCGTTTGAACTGGATGACTGGATGTGCACTTAAATGATTGTGTTGTTTTTGTATCGTGCAAACACGTGCTTAAAATTCAGAGTAGCAGCTACAATGTTATTTTACTTACAAGAGGATTAATATGCCGACATAATTTAATAATCTTTGATGACTTAATTTCTTACATCGTTTAGGTCAATTTATCGTTCGATACGCCTTAATCGAGTGCTGTAAACTGATAATTAATGAACAAAGTTGTCAACAATAAACAAAAGAGGGTGTGTCTGTGGCGGGCGCCCACCGGAGAGGTGTCAGTTGCATCAAGCGAGCCGCAGATTTGTGGTCAGCCGGGTCGAGCGCCAAAGCTACGTCTCTTGACAGATCTCGATGTCTTTGGCTTGACCGCAGTTATTAATGACGCTATTGTAATCGAAATTCTATTACCGAACTCTCTGGTAAATTAATTACGTCTGCGTATTGGTGGTGCCTTGATGGACACTGAAAATTATTTTGGAGGCCAACGATCTTAAGATTTAATTTAAATAGCTACTATTTTTTACTTTATTGTACGAAAGCTGCAATTTATCTTTTTTTAAGTTTATATCGTCTTATTTTATTTTTTAAGCACGGAAAATAATTTTGTTACAAAACCTTGTCAGCACGATTTAATTTAGCTTTCTGTCTGACATTAACCCTAAACTCTAATTTGTAGTAAACTGTACCCCTTAATGTCGTTGGTCCAGTAATTCGGTTAGCGTTGATTTATTCATTTAATATCTCACTTTTTGTGGAGATACTAGATATTAGAGAAGTCCAACAACTTTGTTCTATGACCACAATACACACTCTGGTCTGGTTATTATTTGCATAGTAATTTCCGACTGCAGTTCACGTTTAACTTGAGATTTATCCTCAATCTTAGGAGTTAAACTGTGTTCCAGAATAATAGATATTGCTCGCTAACATTGCTTAGTTTTGAGATATGGCTGATAAACTTGTTGGTCCAATATACATGAGCAACAATGTTTTTGCCGATTGTAAACATAAGCACATATTCAATAAACATAATTTTAATATATTATTAATTATAATTAACATTTTCATGATAAAAACGACGTAAATAGATATATGTAGCAATGATTAATTTCAAGGTGACATTTTAGAAACGTAGAATGAAAGTCAACAGTAGCATTGGTGCAGAAAGTTTATTTAAAACTAAAGTTATGACGCTGAAGTTTCTTCCAGTAATAAATTAATGCCATTTCTTGATTAGAGCGACACCTTTACTTTTAGCCTGGGTATAATATTTTATCTTAATAATAACTACGCTTTTTACTAAGGACACGTTTATGTCATATCTTTCTTATTTATCCACAACTGTTTTTTACACGACAGAAAAACTCATGAACTATCAAGAATTTGTCTGTATTAGTCAGCTGTAAAAAAACGCTGATTTTTTATTTTTATTTTACAGGTCCTCTTGTACCTACATACAGATTTAGGGAATTGTACAAAATAAGTTGCCATCATTCAAAAAACATTATCAAATAATTACAAGATGAAAATCAGAAGCCAACGTCTTCTGTCAATTGAAGTAAGATCAAGCGTCTAGTGGGTTTATTAGTGTGTAATGGAGGCATGGAGACAACTGCCTTATGCCGTGATTAACGATCGCATCGCACGACGTCGAACTCGCCGCATTATATTACTGCCAACTGCCAACTCAGATGCCGAATGAATTGAATATCGAATGAGACTCGATTTAATGATGGAGTCGGAAAATATTTTCTGTCTTCCTTTTCTATAATACTTAAAAAAAATCAGCTTCTTAAATTATTTGTATTTATTAAAGAAGATATGTTTTAATTAACTATGAAAATAATTGTTTTATGAAGGTGATAATAATATATTAAAGCAATCAATCAATTCTATGTCAAACGTCATAAGGTGACATTCAAAAGTTTAGGTTAGATTTGAAATAATATTATATGGTGGTTAAGAATTATTAAATTCCAAATTCCATTCCAAATTAATAATGAGAACCTTCTCCTGACAATAAGAAACACGACAAAAGAAGTTTTTTTTTTTATATATACAGATATGTTGACGACGAGTATTTAAAAATTTGAACGCATATTATATGAAAAATAAATGTTGACAGTTTTACCTAACTAATCGCTGGACAGATACTTGAAATGTTTGTGGCTACTAAATTAAAAAGCTTATTTGATAGTTCGAAATGTACATAAATAAGCTTTTACTAAATGAAACGTAAATAAACTAGTCACATAAATAGCTAAAAAATTTTATAGTAATAAATTTATTTTTTAAATTTATTATTGTATAATAACGACGACAAAAATATTGTATAGTCGTTATTCAAGGTAAATATTGCATACCTAGATATAATATATATATTATTATTGATTATTTTTGGGCGACCTAGCACTGTTATATATATATAACAGTGCTAGGTCGCCCAAAAATGTTATTCATATTATTTTTGAAACTTTAATCATAATTTTCTGGGAGACAATATTTTTAAATGTTTTTTTTTTACAAAATTCTCTCAAAACTGTTGTACAAGCTAGATTCACGGTTCACAATACACATGTGAAGGGATGAATGTATGTGTGAATGTTATGGGACGCAACATTGCGCTCAGGAAACTAGATGTGCGGTCAACGTTATCGTTTGTACCGACAAATGTAAGCCCTTCTGCTAAAATTATGAGGTTGTGACGACCGACATATTGCGCCATAACCATAACATGAATCACCTGATGTACGTCACAGGGATCTTGTGAGACTTGTAAGGGAATTTGGTAATACAAACTATCTTTAATGGAATCAAATTTAAATAAATCTTAACAATTGGTTTAGTACTAAAATATACTAACCATTGACGTACTATATACATAGACTGCTACTATCGCTGGTTTCCCCTTGTGCCAAGCGAGAGCAGTGTTTAGTCTGAACCTAGTACATTCGTTTACTGATTTAAGCTTATTTTCGCGCAACGAGAAACTTAAATACGCAAATATCGATGGTTTTGATATTGTTAGGATAATATTAGTGTTTTAGATAGATTTTTTAAACGGCAAGCTCCTTCTTCATACATATCATACTTATCCTTATTCACGACAAAACCATTTCACACTACTTACGTTCAAACTCTGATAGGCTCACTCTAGTTCCTTATGACAATGTATACTCTAAGATACTAACACATTTGCACACAAAATATTAAGTTCGGTAGGCTTCATTACAAAAATGCACACATGTTTTTAATTTATTCAAAAAAACATTTTAAAACTACTATAAAATGCTGTAAAATCATTCCAATTTTAAAATTATTTAAATGTTTCCATTTCATCGTGTTCGAATATTCAAAAAACGAACACTTCACGCAAAAAGAAAAACAACAAGTTGATTCTATAATTAAATGCCTATAACCAAAATTTCAATTTTATACCAGTAAGCCATGTCCACTGGCTGGCAATAAAAAATAAAATGCCGCCCACAAAATGAAGCGAGGCAAGAAGAATGCAAGCAATTTTTAATGTAGAACGAGGCAGCGCGACCCGCCATGGTAATAATGTAGCTAACGAAAATATTCAACGGAATCGCTGTAGCCAGAATCTACTCACGCATTTTGAACGCTTTCTTTCAATAACAATGTCTTTTGCAGATGTCTGATAAAAATATGGCCTTTTTGCGGGATATCAATTATTTTATTGTAAACATCCCTCCTCAAAATTCTTTCATAAATTTTATTTTACGTTTTGTATAGACTTGTACTCAAATAAGCTCTTAATAATTTACATTTACTTTATTAGTAGATTATGTACAAAATGTATGAAAGCTTGTTGTAGAAACATCAGTATTATATTTGTATGGCATAATCAAACACCAGTGCGCATCGTATTTATTATTCAAAGCGTTGACTGTGTTTAGATTCTAACGCCGATTGTTTTCATTGAATTTAGAGATTTCCTAGGTAAAAAAACCTATAGAATGGCGCTATTTTTTATGTCGCTGTTTTTAATTCGATGCCCAACAATTGTTTTAGAATTTTTCCATAGTCACCGATTGCAAACCTTTTGAGATTATGTAACGCATCACAATTGATTGCTAACTTCGGCAATCGATTCAATACTCTCCATTATTTAATAGTCACATGTAAATCATTGTCTGCGATTGTACGTTAACAATACGACAAACTTGCATCTATCACGTCAACCGCAATAAAGTCTATTGTAGGAGCGGAATGAATAGCCAATATTCATAACAAGCGAGTGTGTTTTGATTGGCAAACATATCCCCCGACCATGATTCAGTTGCGACATACACGACTATTAATGGATTAACAATCGCAAAGCGGCAGTTTATCCTTGTAATTACTATTGTTTTGTGAAGCACATTAAGCTTTCCAACTGACAAATTGAACACGAACGAATAATGTTAACACTTGCCCCAAAATCAACATTTGCTTGTTGACATTGCAACATGGGATGAAATTGAATATTATTTTAAGCGAATGCTGTTCTCTGAACACATACTGCAAAGTAGATTATACATTATGTGAACATATAGAGTATTGTTCCGCACACGACATGCCGAAACAATATTTCAATTCGATATCGGGCGGACAATGGTCGGAAGTGGCCGAATATAAATGGACGGAAAGGCTTGTGCCTATCGAATAAAGGGCGACGAAACAAATGACTGTATCAACTGAAACCAGTCTTTGCGCGTTGTAAATATTATGAATCTATAAGTTTGTTCTATTATTGGTAATAAGAAATTTGGTTAGTGTCATTTAGGTAGGCAAAAATATACACACATATAAAATTACAAAAATTCGTTAACTAGGTCTATAAATCACCTGTAAAAGGGTTCTAGACGTAAATGAAGATTTGCAAAGCATTAAAAAAGAAACGAAAATTCAAAGTCGAATACTATGAAAAATTAAGTATAGTTTTGTTTCGTCAATAAATTAAATCAAGTTTTGTTTTCAGGTGAAATGATAATATCGAACGATAAATATCATATGACTGAGATCAACAGCTCTGCATACAGTGTGCAGATGCGTCTCGTTATTCGGAACATACAGAGGAGCGACCTCGGGGGCTACAAGTGCATCTCTAAGAACTCTATAGGCGACGCCGAGGGCAACATTAGGTTGTACGGTAAGTGACGTCATTGACAAAGGCGACGAGTATTTGACCTAAAATAGTTTCCTTTCATCTCTGTCGATAGAACTTATGACATCAGCAGCTATAGCGGTACTAGTGAACAATATTGTGTAATGACACTGTAGGAAGTCCTTTTAGGAGTAAAGATAGCACTCACAAAAATTGTGTTTTCTTGTCAGATAGCCAAGTAATCACAACTAACATAAAAATAGGTATAATAAAGTCTAAGCATTAATGTTGACTTCTTTACCCCTTTTACGCAGAAATGGAGTTGCCAAACCGCAAGTCGCGCGACGATGACGACGGCGACTTCTCCATTGAGGAGACGAATGACGTCCGCTCCAGTCTCCAAGGTCCGTTACGAGAAGGTGGGCCAAGGGATGAGGACGCCAGCTTCCTCGGAGGAGGAGCTCCCCCCTCCGGAACGGCCCCTCTCACCTCACACGCAACCTTTTTAATAACAGCGTTAATCCTCGCCACAATATGCTAAACTTTCTCCTTCAAGTCATGTGCAAAGTTAAGACTCAAAAATTACGATCCAAATTTTCCGTTCGTACTCAACCCGTGAATGCTTAATATGTCACGTATTAATCGCGCATAAAATAATTGAACTAATTCTTTTCCGTCGTTAACTTGTCTTAAAATTGTGCGTGGCTCGGCATTAAGGCTACCAAGTGTCTGTGTCTCAGTAATTGGACGTCAGACACTACTGTTTATCGTTTAGATTGAAGACTGTGGTACGTTTTATAGTTATTGGTGAATGAACATTGAGTAAGTGATTGTAACTACGTAATAGTCATTAGCATTTCATCAGGTGTCAGCTTCTATTAACCATGTAAATGCTTAATCTATTGAAATAATAATTATTGATTTTATAATAAGGAAAACATGACAGTACTTATACGTATTGAATATATACTACGCCCCTATAAATTCCTTGTCTAATTTCGTTTGAAGCATTTCTTTCTCTGAGCTATTTATATTGCTGTTGTATAATATTTTCCAATTAAATATAAAGTTTGTTTGTATGGCGTCACATACACATGTAACTATTCAGTGTCATTAAAATTGTATATCTTAAATAATAAACTGTTAATGTATATGTACATAAATATAATGTAGCTATGCGGTTATAAACATTTAGAATTTTATTTGCGTATCGATATTATTTGTTACTTTAGATTTATAAAATTTTATAGCTGTATTATGAAAATGTAAATCTGAAATGCTTAAAAAAAAGGAAAATTTTGTAAATTGTTAACGTTTTTAATATTGTTGAATTTATGAGAAATAATTTGTAAACTGTATCTAAAATACTAAGTGGAAGTTTCGTAGTCATATTTTACGCGGATGTGTGTGTAATTACTTTTTTTTACTGGTTAAGACTTGTATATCTATTGTTCAGCCAGTGTTTCTTTACTTATTGGCCTTATATGAATGTATAATATTGCCTGCGAAACAAATATAAACAAAGTAAAACTTTTTTTTGTATTTTTTCTATTCAGCCTAACACGGTCAACAAAATAACAAAATAAATTAGTTGATCAAATTATGACAGAACTAGTAGCATTTAACTAGTTTTGTCATAATTTGATCATATAATATTTACTGCAAAGCTTAACATCGTAAACAAGGAACACAATGATTATTTTTAAACGACATCAACACTGTGGTTTTCCATGTCGGGACCACATTTACAAACGCGACGTTCACAATTGCAATGCTATGTCACACCAGTAAGTATATTATGAACGTATATAATAACCACTTAAGAATTAAACCTGCTAATCTTTTAGCATAAAACACTTTTTAGATAACATGAAAAGGAAAATATACAGTCAAGTTACGCGAAACTTACATTGGAGGACAGTATATACTCGTAACTCAACTAAATATACTACACGGTTCCCAATTTCTTACTCCATTCGTATATTCAAACTATCCTAGGGCGATACCACCTTAATATTAACACTTAGTCAAAATAACCGTAGAAGGTCTGACAATATCCCGTATGTCGACCCTCTTAATAGGTACCTTCGGGCGAAGCCTTGTAAGTGCGATGTAGATAGGGTGTAACCACTTGCATTAGCGAAATTACCTGAGGCTTTGTTATTTTCATTGCGACAACCCTAGCGTACATGTTGAGTTCGTATATGTCGAGGTAAAATGGGAACCTAGTAGAAACCCAATGGTCTCGCAGTCACGTAATACAATGAAATGTGCTGAGTTTACATTGAATAAATATGTTAAAATAGGTGCCCATAAAAGGCGATATTTCATATTTTTATAGCTCACCATTGTAAATATTGTCATGATAATAATAAAATATTGATGCTAGAATTATGTGATGTACTTTTTGGGCCGATACTGAAAATCATTAACAAGATTTTTATTTTAAATTCATGTGGTATATTGAAGTCCTGATAAAGTAAAACTCATGTTTAGCAATTAAACAAAAAGCTTTGTATAAACACTATTCCAAATGTACTTTTATTTTAAAAGCTCCTATTTCTCTTAGAATATACGTACATCAACAGTTCCGAAAAGATTAAAGGAGGACAGCTACATGGAAAGTCACCGAAGAATTTTCTAAATGGTCCCTCACTGAGGTTTCCCTTTGAAGTCTTTGTCCAGGCCGTCAAAGGCACAGTTTAGGCTCAGTGGTCGTATTGAGTCATATTTGTCCCGAGTAGTGCGCGCTAACGCAATATTGGTTCTGTACATTGGCGAAACTCCCTCGGGTACCACGATTTGTATGTCACTGTTTGCATCTTAAGTGCTGAGACACCTATGTGTACCTACAAAAGGTATTATAGATGAGAATTCCGTATTTTTGTGATGTATTTGTAAGGTTTTTTGTTCCCTCCGGATTCTAGTCGTGTAAATAATGTGTAAGTTACAATGGTGGGTATTGTTACATTGATTTGAATTCCCTAGAAATGTTACTTCCATCATTCGTATGCTTTAGGACGAATAATATATACTTGTGCGTAGGTATATCATGTCTCTACTTTTTATCATAATTTTCGTTTAGACTTTTAGTTTATGTCTTTCAAGCCATGTATATTTAAGGAAATATGAGCAACAGCTTATTTTTGTACTTATATGCTTAACGAATCGAACCTGCCGAACTTGCTGTGTAAACACGGACAAGCAATTCGCAGATTTACTGTTGACAAAAGTATTTTTACTTTAAACTAAACGATGCTAACAAACTCTAGAACGGTAAATGGACTCATGTTTAGAAACCACACTTTATATATTATATTCTGTCACCGTCTGTAAAGTTAAAATTGAAGGCAAATGTTTTTTAAAGGAAACTTTCCACTGTTCCAGCTCCGTAGCTTTTCACTATTGCGAAAAGTTACCTAGTTTCGCATTCAATGGAATATATAGGTTACCGAGGGGACTTTCACTGCATACGAAATGTTAATGTGGTCGTTTTGACATTAAATCGTGGTGTGAACTGACTCTCAACTATTTATACGAAGTTGTAAACTGTATATTCGAACCCTGAAAAGGCTTTGTTTGTTTATGTCCGACGTATGTATTGAAAGTTGGCGACAACTTACATTTATTAACTTAAATATTCTTCACCATTTTATTTAAAAGAATTTCAGCCAGAAATATGTCAATGAATACTTGAATCCGTCCAACATCCTTCTTCAAGTCTAAGGGTCGACCAATAACTCGTATGATTTAGGTTAGTACGACAACCACAACCAAAACCAACTCTTTAAGAGCTAATAGACGTAGCTTATACGCATTCGTAATTCAACGGACATCCCACAAAGACCTTTATCATTAAACAAACGTACTCAAATTTTGGCACTCGCTTACCAAGCTAGTAATTTGAAAGCAGTTTCTGGAACAATTAGTAACAAGCGGGTGTTATCGATGTATATTTGTTTGCAAACATCTCATATTGGGGTGCGCCCGGCGTCCGGCGACAATCTGCATGACAATGGTTGCCATGGTTACGCGCTCTGGTCTCTACATAGATGCTAATGCCCTCTATTCATAATTCATGTCTTAATGAAGTGGACGAACGCGTTTCTGCTGTAAGATGCCACCCTTTGTCTGGACCACTTTATATAATACACTATTATCGGATTTGTGTCTCTTAGCGTCATGCAGCATGATGGCTAAAATTAGGAATGCATAATAAATGTTGTTACTGACTTTTCTCATTGTAAGATTTTATTTCTTACATGCAGCATTTGTACCGACCAATGGGTGTTAAAAAAACCTATCAATAATAAAGTTTAGTAGAAAACGACTATGTATGATGTGAATACGAGCTCCTAAAGAGTAGAAATAAATAAAAATACATATGAGTATATTATTATGGAAAACTAGTTCGAAAGGTTAGAACTGTAGTGCATTAATCAACAACTATATATATAGCAAAGGCAACTTGAAACTACATCGAACACTAACCAGCTATTCAATGTGCCTGGTATTCACTCCTTCATCGGCTAGACATTACCCATGTCCGATCTCTAAAGTAAGCTTGAAAGCGAATACCAAACTATATCGATCCTACTTCAATTACTTAAAGACTTCAAAGTCATATAGATACATTTCGTGTGCATTTCCAAGATACCGAAAATAACTCCTTGATTGAAAAAATCCCGCCTCTCTCCTACTTCCGTCTCTGGACAAGAATTTGGGCGACATCGGAAAAGGTAAGTTGCATTGAGAGAACATTGTAGTTTCAAAAAGAAATAATATAGACCTATCACTTAAAACAGGCACACAAGAATAAAACGTATTTAGGTAATCTACCAAAAAAAATTTTTTTTATTAAATTCTATCGGATTTAAAACAAATTCTAAATAGAAACTGATTTTGATGAATAATAAACAAGTTTTCTATGCAACCAGCATCTTATACACGTACTGGCTACAATTTAGTCCTCACGCGGCCTAAGCTTCTGTTTTCTTCGTAAAGGTGGTAAAGTGCTCGATTGCCTTTTGTTTTCCGCTTCAACTCTCTATAGGCGAAGAAACGGCAATACCTTAGAAGTTCTCCGTAAGTAGTAAAACTCAAGAGCACTGAGCTAGAAGTCATTTTGTCGCTCAACGTTACTTTAGAGGCCTACAAGACATGTTCTATTTATTTAGTTTTCTTATCCTTCTACTCTTTATTTGTATCTACTATATTGAAGTAGATAAATCTATTGACGACCATGTAATAGACGAAATCACTTATAAACATTTACTCTTATAACTATCTTAGTTACATATGAAGGTATTAAACGAATTTTGGCGCCGTTTAAAAACAAACTGTTTATCGTTTACTTTGTCGGAGATGGTGAACAAATACACTTAAATAAATTGTTTTAATAAATCAACAAAGTTTATCAAATTTAAATTCAAAAGCTACAGATACAGTATACACATAAATCCATGCATTAATATAGGTTTCACGTCATTGGTGATGCTGAAGTGAAGTGGAACTGGGCCGGACATACACTGCATATCGAATGACCCCGGGGAATGTCTACAGAAAACGTCCCACAACATAGAAGCAACACTATAAACAGTTGGTTATAGCTATAGTTCGACATGACTAGCATTTTGGACTATTCTTTGAAAATCTCATATTAAAAACGTGATAATTTGTGAGTGTGTTTGGTACTTTTTCACTTAGAAACTGTGGAACAGATTAAGATAAATTTGGCACTGGTAATTTATAAGGAAAATGTCGTGGTTCGAAACCAGGCAAATAGCAATGTGCCTTTTTCAAAGTGATATGTATTTCGTAATTATTCTAAGACGCTTCTGACAAACGGTGAAGGGAAACATCGTGAGGAAACCTAGATCCAAATTCGAGGAAGTGAAAAGTTTATAGGTTGGATTATTATTATTATAATTTATAAACAACTGCAATCACCAGTATACATAGAATATTGCTCATTCTTGCTTTCATGCAAAAACATAATAATATGATTGGAATATTATAAAGTAAACTAAAACATAAGCTATAATTTATAAGCAAAATTGAGACCAGACAGATATGAGAATAAGAATACAAAGCTAAGCCCAAAAATTATACACACCAGGTTGAAAAGTAATAAAAATACCAAAACGTATGGGCTGTTCACAGGGTGTGCGAAGTTAGTACTGCCCGTGCAATGTCAACTTTGTTAAGAGCTTTTACGAAAAGTCAACCCGAATCGATAATAAGCAAACTTTTAGGGTGTAATTTGATTTTCCGCCTGTTGTGGTTCTAATTTTAAACAAGCCCTTTCTAATATTGATTGTGAGTATGTTCTTTGGGATAGATAATTTGGTGTTCGAATTTAAGATAGCTTCGCGTATCAATTTATAAATACTTTGGAAGAAGTTAGGTAAGTATAAATAAGGGTTAAAAACAATGTTTCTCTAAAAAACCGGTATGAAGACGGATGAGAGCGTAAATGATACTTTTTCTTATATTGTTATAACTACGTACCTACTTACTCTTTTCTTTTCTTGTTATCCAGAAAACTACAAATGTTTACGTAAATATCTAAAATCTAAAACTTTACAAGTGTTCTTGAGTTTGAAAACCTCTGTACTAAGTATTTCTAACAAAAAATACTCAAACATATTGGCTACGATTTTGTTTTCTTTTTCACCTATCCGACCCACGATAGCATTACACAATTCAGACCTTTTCTAGTAAAAAGTGGTTTATTGTGTTCTTAAATAAAGTTATTCAGTTTACTTCGCGGGCGTATTGTATAGGCCCATTGTTGAGGGCACAGGTGCGGCCCTTATACGTTCCTACAATAACGTTATGAATGTCAAAAACACGTTATTTTTATTTACCTTAAACGATGGAATTACATTGTTCTGGTCGATATAGGGGAAAGTAAACAATGATTCGCGTTTATTTTTTGGACGAAAGTAGCGTTAGGTTTTAATTCGCATTTTTTTTTAACACAAATATAGTTCAAATCTATTTTACAAGAAATAAACAAAATCAAATAAAAAATAGTAAGTAAAATAATATCACAACAAAGTGATTTTTAAACTACCAGATCGAAGAACAATTGAAGTTTTAAGTACTAATCGTGTTAAAAGAGAGCATAGGAAACGAGCAACTTTACGGTCCAGTAACCAACATGATGGCAGACTGACATCATGAAAATAACTGTGCTGTTCACCTTCTTTAACGATAGTTTTACCTACAGATCTAAGCTTATATTGCTACGTTACTTGTATTTCGACATCTTAGGAACTGGGTTTTTCTCAAATAGTAATTTATATACTAGTCATTCTCAAATTTTCAGCCAATTTGCTTGAGGCTTCAAGTGGTGATTATTTGATAAAAACTGTATTGCTGACAACAAGTGGACCAATTTATAATACAAGTAATAACCAACGACGAGTATAAGATTACAAAAACACAATATTCGTCTTAACTTCTATACAATTTAGCCGCTTAGATATCCATTGAAACTTAAAAAATTCAAATTTCCTAATTATAATAAAAAACCGCTCAATTAAATAGATTACATTGCTATAGAAATTTACTTTCGCAAAGAGATGCTCCAGGGAGCTTAAAAACATTGATAATGACTTTTTTGGCAATGTCACGAATTCCTTAGAACAAATTAAACTTGGCTGGTCTCCCTCATCTAATTAACTTCTTGAAGCGCACTTTAAATAAACAACCTGTTGGTTTCTACTTCTAATTTATATTGTAGGCCTGAAAATGGACCGATCTCTCACGATACTGGAGCTTTTACTTTTAAACGTGTCTATTATTTAATGAAGAATTTCAACTTTCAAAATTATTGATGTGATTTTTTACACAAACATAAAGGATTTATAGGCCTTGAATGTTCGTAACTGATATAAATTTATTTCTGTTTATAAAAATATTTATTCAGTGATCTTCATAAACTTTTAAAGCCACTGAACACTGACAGTAGATTTTCAAATTACTTAGTTGTGAATTTGTACCTTAATCACTCATTCGTAATGAATTATAAAATTCCAGAGAACTTTGTATCTATCTTCTGACGTACAAGAAGTTCAATGAACTATAAAAAAATCACGAAATTATTTAATTTACTTGTTGTGCTGTCCACAAATCAGTTCTTAGATTTAAATCAAGAGACAAACGAAAAAAATATAGGCTAAAGAATCAATCAAAATAATTGTTACCTACTCACTTAACATTAACATTAAAAATATACAATCCGTTTGTGTAAAACCGTGATACACATATATATAGAATTATATCTAAAAGGGATTTGCCTCTAATTTCACAATTGAACAGGGTATCTTCTTAAACCTATTGAGAAGGATCAAGCATTAATCACCATAGCAGACAGTAAGAATCGAAATCAAATCAATTCATACTACTATCTTACAACAATACCAAAGCCGTTTTCATATATAGTTATGTACCACGAATATTGCAATACAAAATACACTAGCGTAGATAATTTAGCGTGTATCAGAATAATGCATCAATCGCTTCGTTGGACAGGGATTAGTTAGTCGTGTAACGCAATTATATGCGTAGGGCGAGGGATGGGTTTGTAACAATATCTATTATATAAGTTATATAAGCGATGAGGAGCTTGTGTTATTGTTTGTAGTTTTAAATGTGTAAGGAAATAATGCATAGTCATTTTTAACTAGTTCCAAAATTCTGTCTACTAATAAGCTAAAACAAGAAAAAATATTTTAAGTTACTTTAATCGTGTTAGTTAAAATACAGTCATATTTCTTACGAGATTACTGTTTCATTAATTAAAGGCTGTATCATTTTCTTTAGCATACATTCCAATTAGCCAATCTATGCAATAAATAAATATAATTAACATCGAAAATGAGTCATATATTTATTGATAAATTTTCAAATCAGTCTAATTCCATCTCTGTACACTATAATGACCCGTCAATTAGTTGTTCAATACAACGTTTAAAAGCATTATTATCCGATGTCACGGCCTATAGACACCAGCACATTTGTGTAATTAACCAAATATTACTTAATTTTAATATGCGGTTAATCATGATTTTTATTGGGAAACTCGTTAATTTATCGCGCAGAATAATGAAAAACGCGATCAGAGGTCGTACGTTTATTAATGTGTTTGGCTTTAAGTGTCAAAATATGTTGTTGGTTCGAAGTAATTATGGACACGTGAAGATACATTATACTTAATTACAGCAGTATACGTGTCACCTTATTTATTTGCAATAAAACTTATATTTAGGCAAATTAAAATAGTAGACTACAAATAAT
The DNA here is from genome assembly GCA_905146925.1 of Autographa gamma. NCBI lineage: Eukaryota > Metazoa > Arthropoda > Insecta > Lepidoptera > Noctuidae > Autographa > Autographa gamma. The sequence continues at coordinate 6,435,405 of LR989850.1, forward strand.
GAATAACAAAAAGTCGGGTCCCCATACCCTATGTTGCAATAAGTCCTCAGCACGTAATTGGAAGTAGTGTGAGATAGAACTAAACGGGCTATGAACAGGTCTTTTGTCGTTGAAATGCGTACTGCATCGTTCCCATAGGTACGGCGCCGCGACGCCGCGACGCGACGTATAGCTACCTAGCGTGCTCATGGCTTCACTTGAAAAAATCCATGCACTTAGCGCTGAAAATAAGCGCGGCTTTCGACCGCATTCACTTTTAGCGATGTAGTTTTTCTCCTTTTACACCCTCCACACCCATTCTCCATCTAGCATCCCCCATCTCACTCCAACTCCGCATCTCTTCAACTATACTCGGTTCGCTTTAGCGTTCGTGACACAAAGCAATATGTGAGTTAACTTCAGTGTAACGGTTCTTGTTTGAGTTGCGATTTAATGCCTCCTTAAACTGAGATGGTTTACGGGTTAACCGGGTTGAAAAGGATAAAAGTATCCACAGTTGTTTACTTTTTGGATCTGCTTCGTTTCAATAAAAACTTTGAATCCGTTAAAGGCAATCGAGCGCTTTGGACATGTACGCTTTATTATAGCGAGATTTAGTAGAACTTTTCACTTAGATGAAAATGGAATATTGATCCGCAACATTGCTTTTTCATTAAAGTTTCCCAGACGCAAAATTAGATATACATTACGTGTTTGTTTCGCAGGCAAGGATCGCTGAATTTCCAAGCGATATAGGAAGAACACACAAAGTTTTTAAGTATGTTAAAAGGAAAATAAAGTTGCTCAGTATATTTAACAAAATTAAACAATTTTAATTGTACGCCTTGGTGTCTGTTTTTGTAGCATACCTGTGTGAGTATAACGGAGGCTACTTGACCCAAACGGCCCTGTTCCGCAATTGACCGGACCTCCGTTCGTCTGGAAACAATTTTGAGCGAGAATTGGTCAGATTAAGAGCTAATTTATATTTACTAATGAAACAAGCATCAGTTTCGGCCACAACTTGTCCAATTTACATGACGAAGGTGGCGATATCGCAAAAGAAAGTTTCCGACAACTTTTATCAGATCCCAGCCCACTGCGGCTGATGAGTTGGCACGGAACTTTATTTACTGATACGACGATTCAATTTAATGGAGACGGAAACGATAATTTTAATCATAATTTACTACACAATTTTTAAATCGTAAAATTAATATTTGTCTTAAAATAAAACCGACCCATTAAAAAACTGGTTTAGGCTAAAAAACATCCCCAAAACATCAGTGCAACTTGTTATAAAAAGCAGATTACCTAATCGACGAGCTCACGTAGTCAAAATAAAATTTAAATTCTAATTAGTCAGCTTCAAAAATGTGTAAAGGCCATTAAAGCATTTGCGTAGTTGAATGTAAACGTAAATAAAGAATCCCATTCCACATTACCGAGCGCTGAGAGTCGTGAACTGGCTCGGAGGGACTGGGATTAGGCACTGCCTACACCCGACTACGTATTAGACGAAGAGATTTAAACTGAATTAACCGTTCGATCGTAAAATTGGAATGCCACACAGATAATTACCTGACACTCACAGAAAAGGAAGTCGCTTAGAAAGGGGATTCAAATAAGCGTGTAGGACCAAGCGAGTCGGCCGCAAAGATTCGGCCCGGGACCCGATCACGAGAAAAATAAGTGATACCGCGCTATCAGAAAGCGATCGACTGGAACCCGATACTAGATACAATTGATCCAAAGTGTTTATGAATACCAACGGAACCTTTTTCGGATTTAGAAGAAAAATTGAGGAACAGATTTACGGTTCAAACACCACCTTGTCATTGAGCTTTTACTATTTGAAATTGGGATAGTATCGATACATATTATTATATGATTTGTAGGCTAGCTTAATTAACTACGAATATAGAAGAATAGTCAGCTAGATTTAGTTTATTTAAATCAGAGTAGGTTTAAAAATAGTTTAAATTAAATAAATACACAATACACTCCCCAAAGATACTGCAAATAATTTTGTTTTGCAACATATGAATTAAGCTTCAATAACTCTGAAATACTATTATCCACACATCCTATAAGATCGTACGTCTGAGGGTTTTATACTGGCAACGTACTTTATACAGAAACGGCGGAAACGAACTTTATTTTAAAATCGGATTCTCGTTTTCAACAGTTTATTTCTCTGGTTCCTATTTTAAAATTAAAATAAACTTAATATAATATGTAAACTAATTTATTAATACACAATTAAAACTAATATAAGAACAAACTCTAAACTAATTATTTAACTTTAATTTTTTAATGTCTTCATATAAGGAGAGGCTTGAATATTTTAATATGATTTCCCTTGAATCTCGACGTACAATTGCTGATTTAACATTTCTCTTCAAACTACTCAACAATAAAATTGATTGCCCGGAATTACTCAATAAGGTTCGCATCAATGTGCCCCACAGACTACCTCGCCATCCCTGTTCTCTTTTCAACATTCCTCGATGTCATACAAATCTCGGTAAACACTCTCCTATCCCAAGAATGTGTATCAAATATAACAGCATTTCCGGTACATCCAAAGATTTGGACGTCTTTAACAATTCTTTGAATGCTTTCATAGACACTATCTCTGAGCAATTAACAGTGTGATTATTATCATTTTTTTTCATTTTGTTATTCTAATTTTAATTTTTAATTTAATTTAATCATTTTTGTAAACTCTAACATAAGTTTATTTCAATTCTAATTGAAATTCTAATTGTGTGCGACTATGTTATTACGCATGATGTGATTTCCTATAAATAAGAAAGCATAGAATATTGTTTAATATGCTACACATGTAAGTATGCTTGTATTATGTTATTCTTGTTGGAAATCCAAACAAATAAATAAATAAATAAATAAACTTTAGCATTTTTCAATTTTATGTCTAGAGTTTTTAGAGTTATGTCTTTTTAATTTTATGTTTTTTTTTGCTTATTATTTACTTATTATGTCTCTAGCTTATCGATAGTGGCCTGTTCTCGTGACCTGAACAAAACACTTTTATTATTTGTATTTTAGTAAAATCGGAGTGAACGCGTCACAGTATGAGAGAAAACACACCGTGTCTAAAAATCCGAAATTTGTACAGAAAATGCAAAGCCTGATAGGATTACAGAAGCTTTTGGAATTCAACCTGCGAATCGTGAATAAAGATGGTTCCAAGGCCTTTGACCGCAGTCCAATCTGTTAGATGACATGCATGATAGATACCGAACAAGGATTAATTTAAAACTGTAATTCCAGTTCGAACTGGGTTAGTACTGTCTCTATGTGTCTTTTTGCATCCGTACAGACAACGCTACCTTTTGAACTACATTTTTTATTTTAATGTATTCTGAAAATTCCAGCATAATTTAGCTGAATCTGGTAAGACTGGAAGCCGACTCCAACATAGTCCAGAAAAGGCTAGGCAGATGATGATGAATTTATTCTAAAAATTAATAATGTTTCATGTAACATGCTCTTTGATAGCCTACATTATTTTCTGGTAGGCTAGATTATATGCTGACAAGATTTTTTATTTTTCTTGATTTAATTGAAATAAGAGCAAACTAATGTCCAGGTATGTATTGATCTGAGTTTTCATCCCAAGTCCTAATTTAACAACCAAAGGAACTCATGCATACTACACTAGTCCACATATTGATTGACGTAGCGCATGAAGAGCTTCCAAACCAATTCATCACCATAACACAGGTGTACTTGAGATAGCATAACGGCCCGTATTAGTGACGTCACGCCACGATCTCTCGCGGATCTGCCAGCGACAGCGTGACATGTGACGATAATACCCAACAACCAATACATTTTAAACCAGTGGTGCGAACTGCTCGATGAATTGCGACTTTGTCGATTACAGACACAAATTGAATGAAGTTAATAGGCGTGAATTATTCGCATTGTGTGTTTGATTTGGCTTTGTTTATCGAATTATAATGTCAGACGGCGGCGGTGTAGACGGTATTATGATACACATCAATTACTCTACTGCCAAGTTAAGTTATTTTCTTATAATATAGAAAAGGATCAAGCATTATTCGGCACAGTTATTGACCTGAAGGTTGGCGATTTATTGAAGATGATTTCAACATTTTGAGGTACGCATAATGCATTTTAATGAATAACTAGCCCCACTATGGTATGGTAAAGGATTAAAATATTAGGTTTTTGATACGCATGTTCTTCTGTATAAAACAGTACATTGTAAAGCGACGCAGTAATAACTCCACGTCTGCACACTCTGGTTTAAAACTCGTCAGTAACAAATCACTTTGACGCATGTTATTGAAAAATGTATACACAACACAATGTTTCTTTAATTCTCGAAGTAAGGATGTCCATGCAATTCCAATTAATAAACAGTAATTCTTATACGTAACCATATTTATTTGATTCTCTAGATCATCTTTAAAAGCAAGCAAACATAAGGTTAATACAAAAATAAGACGTTAATTGAGGTTCTTGTGTAGTTATAAGTTATAGTCCATACTACATAACATTCCAAAATTAAAAAAAAATATATCTTTTATAAGCAAAGTTGAAGTAAGGCTTATTTCAGATTACACATGAATTAAAAATTATAGTTATCATATTTTGCCTGATAACAAATAGTAAAAAAACTAATACCTTAACCTAAATAAACCTAAAAAAAAACCAGAGCTCGGAAAATTCCTACATCAAAATTAAGTAGGCAGCTCCTGAATTTGAGGTACTCAAACTAATATCAAGTTACATGTAAACGTGAATATGTTAACTATGAGGTATTAAGTTGTAGGGCCGGTCTACCTTCAACAATTAAGGTAGTTATCCAAGGTACTTGATTAGAAGGATGTCCGCCGTCCTCGCTTCGGGCTACTTCCGGATATTGTTTCAAACAAATGAACCACATACAGAGGGTTTAAATAAGCATAACTTACATACATAGACTATACAACTCAAGCTAACGAGGTTGTTATTAGGTAAATAATAAGTAATAATTAATAGCACAAATGAAACTGACTGCTGGCTTACCTTTATTTAATTTGGTGATCTTTTTCTCCGTACTATGATGAATAAAAAAGTAACCAAATGTGTCTCGAAAATACGTCACTAATAATGAAAAGCAAATACGAAACTATTTCGGTAATTTATTTGAGAAAAATATGGATTAAGATACCTATACCTACCTAATCCACATTTTAAGGAACCACAAATACGATAATTGAATGATTGTTGATTTCATTGTGGTTTATTAGATATAATAACGTATCTTTGCTAACTTAGTTCATTTTTCTTTCTGCTTACTTCATTTAATTGACCACATATGTGCGCTGACTCAAGAGACATGCAAAGTTCTTTTTAATTAATATTGAAGCTACTTGCAATCTTTTTATTTATATTTTTCTCCCTTTGATATCAACTTTGATGCACAAGTAATGTCTTTATGATATTTAAATACATCGTTTAAATATGTAGAGAAGCTGCCGTGCTCGCAATATTTAAATGTGGTTATGATAAATATTTATTCCCATACATATCTGAAATGCACTTGTTCGATGGTTGGATATAATATAAGAAAATATTTATAATATCGAGTATGTTCGACAATATTATTCAAGTTACGATTAAGTTATAAGCATCAAGTTTATAACTAGAAACCCCGAAGTGTAACCGCAATGTGACTTTTAGCGTCACTAATAGTGTGGTTTCATGTTAACCAATAACTTAATTATTGCGGTTATTCCTCACCAATAGCTTACTAACTTAGTTCAAACCTTCTCCAAGTACCAATATTATAATGAGCATGTAATACAGTAAACAAGGAAGGCACTTGTATTCCATAAATAGCGCAATTACATACGGGGAAAATTCCTGAGAAATTAAATTGAGCTGGTCAGAACTTATCGAATATCAAATAAATTCATTCCATAAAATAAACGTAGGTTCTTTTCATAACGGTATGATATCACAAGTGCTGTACATTCGCAATAAACAGCTTATGTGAGAGTTTACCGGGTTTGAGTTAAATTTTATTTGATTGCAGGCTCGTCACGCCAACACGGCTGATTGATGTATGGCCGCCGGCCTCCATGGTCAAAGATTACTTAATTGATGCATCGTGTTTGCAGATATACCTATGTATAGGCTTTTTAGACTGCTGTTCGTTATTAACGTGATAAAGCTGTTTTGAGTACCTAATAGGCAATGTGTGTGTTAAATTGAATAATTAATTGTTTGTATGTGCCAAAAGTCGTTAAGAATGTAGTTTTATAAAGTTTTTTCTCGACTGTCGAGTAATATGGATGTATAAAAAATTTGATTAACCAACGTACTTAAAGAAAATTATATACTGCTACTGAAATAACCTGAAATAACTTAAAGATTTATACTTATGCCTTTAAGAGTATCAAGTACATAAATATCAGAAAAAAAAATGAGAACATTTCTTATAATAATCGTAATCGAACCGCCTGAAACGGCCTAACAAATACCTAGTGGGCCGCTAATAGATTACAAGTCACACATAACCCCACTAATCATTACACACGGCCGGCTCCCACGACACACGGATCCGCGATTGAGATAAAGCAATAGCAGCCCCTTTCATACGACATTAGCTACGTTAGTTACGCCACATTTCCTAACAATCTGCACCGAGGCCCACTCGCGTGTGAATCCTTAGATACAGACGCTCATTTCCTCTTACGTTCGCGGGTTCAACGTTGTACATGAAACATGAATTTGGAGATTTATTCACTATGTCACATTAGGTATTAATTATGTGACAATACATTGTTTGGATATTGAATTTGCGGGCGCTACATAGCGTCCTATTTCTTTAGGATATATTCCTACGAAATGGTTGTACAAACAACGCAAAAATTTTACGCAATGAAATTATAGGGGTTGACTAGATCCGTGCCTTATAGAAATGTAAGAATGTTTTAAAGGTAACCTTTTTTATGTAAGCATTGTACTCCAATATTTAACACAATTTTGGGCACCTTTCGTGCCCTGAAATATGTGAGAAAACAAAACTTCCCCTTCAGATTTAAACACGTTTAACCCGCGTTTACTTCCATCTTACACAGTGACAATGTGTAAAATATGGTTTTACGTACATCCTTATACTTGTGAGTAGCTCGTAAATTCCATATATTTTGTTTCATGTACACTGTCATATTTGGTGTCAAAGAAGTCATTTTGTAGAGCATCTCCTCCGCGATACGATAGTTATTGCAGGGACGTTTGCACGATTGTAACGTGTGCGAATTTCGTGAAAATTTTAAAGAAACCAATAAAATTTCATAGCTTTACTCGGCAGGAGTGACAATAAAACTGCATCTCGATTCTGATCACACTCGTTTCAATATGTAGATGCGGCAACACCTGAGACATCGCGGCCCGCTTGAAAAATGCTTATTATATTGCTTTCCTGTAAATAAGTGTACACATACGTGTTCGCTGGGAAAACGAAACGACCCAATTATTATTAATATTCTGCTGTTACGCGAAACAGGCACGTTGAGACGGTTTCTATTCAATAGTATACCAAAGTTTTGGCAAATTTATTGTTCGAATGTAGCTAGTAACTACTTTCTTTCAAAAACCTCAGGCAAATAAAATTGAATATTACGTTAATAAAAAATGACATTTATATTAGACAGCATTGTTTAAATTTTCCAAAATACTTTTTCAAATAAAGTTGACACAAAACGAACCAAGCATAAATGTAAAAAGGTCACACTTAAGTAACAATAAGAGAAAGTTCTAACAATAGATGTTAAACAAAACTTACGTTTACGAGAATATTTAGACAATAGCTCCTTGTGAGGTAGGTAACTTTAAAGTTGTTTGCGAACTAGTATCAGGATATTACAATAATATAGAGTAAAGACGAGCTCTCGGTATCATGCCGTAATACCGACGAAGAGAGATGGGGCTCGATACACTAACCATGCACTTACATTAATGGTTTCCGAAACGGGAGACTATTCTTGTTCACCGTTTTTTGAAGCCGGATTAAAAATTCATGCGATCAAAATATCCGAGACGTTTTTGCGAAAAAATACAAATATTGCTCTCGAATTGTAACTGTCACAGCTAATTCGACTTTCTAACGTTTTGAAATAGTTAAAGAAGGTATCGTCCGCTTATCGATTAGCGTTTGACAGCTCGTAATCAGAATACCGGTGGAACTAAATCTGGCAGCAAATTGTATTTCAATTTTATACTAGTCGATACTAAGATTTACTTAGACTCTAAATATTAGAATCTTGATAGTTACATTTTATGTGATTTCTTTGAGTTATCTTGTTTGAAATAAAACGTCAGAAACTTGTCAAGAACCAAATAATAATATTTAACAAAATAAATTCGTCTTCGACGATTTTATAGTTGACAATGTTGGCAATGCTGTTGTAGATGTAAATATTTTTTTCAAAGTGGTTACCGATAAACACGGGCGAGGCCGCGGACGAAAGCTAGTTTGTTATACAGAGAAGCGATGTCCTAATCAGGCGCAACTTTGTCAAGTGTCAGAGCGCTGCTATTGACAAGGTTTTGTAGTTTTTAATCTCCTACTTTATTATGCATTCCGCACACGCCCATTCCTTGTTGGGTCCCGGTCGGGTGCGTTCACTTGACTCGGCCGCATAAGCTCCAAGCAAAGCTAAACTTTTACAGCTAAACTAAGTTTTAGGATTTTTATTGCTTTTAAACAACGTGAGATGAAATAATATTATTTTAAATTTTAATACTCTGCGTTTTAAGACGTGTTTACTGTACTATAGTGAAGTGAAATATTGCATTTCATTTTCCGTCTTCCATTTAGGTTAAGACTTAAGTTGACAGATTGTATTGAGTAAGAAAACCTAAATTGTGCTTACATTAGATTTATTCAAGGATTTAACCAAAAAATAATTTTAAATCACTAATTTACACCACATTTATCAAGAAAAAATCTCGTAAACATAGATCGGCGTCGATCTACGTCACAAGATCATTCGTCTCCCGCACAATCCGTCTGCTCGGGACGTGCGTCTTCGTACTCCCGCTAAAAATGCAAATTGTACGTCGAACTGACACCACGCCTTAGCAGGGGTCTCGAGAGCTGACTTACGGGGTCCAAGGGGTAAGGGGCACAATTTTTCATGAAATCGAAATGAGCAAGCACACCCCTATCATGTACGCTTTTGATTCCGTGTCATGATTTTAGACTCCTTTGCTTTTAACTTAACAAATGGAAAGTATAATTATATCTTAATTTAATGAAGACTTTCGAGAACTTTCGAGAACGAAACTGCCTCGTTGGCCTAGTGGTGCTAAGCGCGACTGCTACGCTAGAGGTCTTGGGTTCGATTCCCGAGTCGACCAAGGTGTTATTGGGTTTTCCTATGAAATTCTCGGAAGCAGGTCGGAGTTTGGATTTGTGCCCGGTTAGTGGCAATAGGTTCGCCCCCTATTACATGGGACCTAAAACATATCGGCGAACTGTGGGTATACATTGGTACACCACTGCCTACCCCTTCGGGGACACAGGCGTGATGATGATATATACTTTCGAGAACGAGTAGCTTGACGTACACACCGGTTTTCAAGGAGTCGCTAGCAGTGAGGACCTGGGCTCGATCCCCGGATGGGTCAATGTAGACAAGTGCTTAAGGTACGTATTTTGAGTGGTTCACATTTTATTTATTTATAAAGGCGTCATAAAAAACCTTGGCACACGACTACAAAGACAAACCTTAAAAACTTCATAATATTAAACCTATGATTATGAGAAATATTGTTCATTCTTTGTTATATTAGCTTAGCAGAACAAACAGATGTGCACATGTTCAACTCCGACAGTAGTTATTATTAAACAACGCCTGCGAGTACATTTGTTCACTTATAACTTAACCACGACGCCAATTTTCATGCGGTTTTCTTTATTATACAGCTATACTACATTTGGTTGTGTAAGAACCAACCTTGCATACAGTTGGCAAAGTAGATAAAAAAATTGGTGATGAACAAATTTTCTTACTGAAACGGATTTTGGATAATACCCTATTCCGAGTTCAATATTCAATATTACGAATACATATTTATCATTTATCGTATGTCAATGACAACAAATAATAATTCAACCATGTTATGATGGTGTGCCTAATTCTAAGAAAAATCAAAATTCTAACTCCGTCAATATAATTTTTTAAAGTTTTATTAAAATAACAAATGTCTACAGCTTGAATCAACTGTAGTGAGCATTCCTTGCCGGTACATATTTTACTTTGAATTCTCACTAACCGTACTTTATATTAACTGCATAATAAATCTGCATAGTAAATTTTAATGGCGCTTCATAGAAAAAGTTCCGACGTAAAAAGATATAGATAAATTATATTAAAAACTATACAATAAAAACTTATTTCATTCAAGGAATAAGAGTTTGTTGACTGAATGACGCCCACGTCATACAGTCGACAAACTTTTAGTGTTTATAAATACTCGTTTATGCCCACGTAAAAGTGCATTTATAAACAAGAGATTGACAAAAATACATGACATTGACAATAATCTCATTATGTCATGAAACGAATATATTATAATTATTACAGTTTTATTCGCAGTAATCATTGGTCACTTTTCACAGAATATTTCGCGGCAATCAAAACAAATGAGTGCTTACTTCAAACCTCTCATTACCAAGCTGGTCTAGCAACTTAGATCGAAGAAAAATATTCCTACACTGTAATGTCCGTATAGAATTTAAATGTTAATTTTCTAAGCTATTAACACATTAGGAGTGCACAACGGACGCTATCGTAAATCAGAAGTACAAACAGTGTATTAATTACAAATGCAAACAGCGAGTGTGGTCCACCGCAGCCGTCTCTATCCTGCTAATGATTTGCAGTGTAGCTGCTGGCTCTAACGCACACACGAGAACTAACTGCGATTCTACACAGACAAAACCCCGCATAATATTACACATTCTTCATACAAACGGTCAGAACATAAATCCATTTGAATGTCCAAACGAGATTGATTGAAAATTCACGTTATTTGATATCAAAACTACACACGGCAATTAGTGGTGTACAAACAAAATAATGAACTAAATTATACGCATTTTAATACAACCTTTGAGGTATACAAATTATTCAATCGAATAGTTTTCAATAGAATACACACGAACTTTGGTTGCATTATGCACATTTGGGACATCATTTAGTCATATCATGCAGTAATTCTGCGTATAACTCACACAAACACCAGAATGAATGGCGATCCTACAAACGAACTAGCCTTTTCGTCAAACCATTAAATTCAATTTCCGTCCTCAAAATCAACAAGCCTTCAACCAGTACCAATTTACCTTTTGACGTTAGGATTTAAATTGATTCTGGTATGAGCATTTTATTCAATGACTTACGGCATAAATGGTTTGTTAGGCGGCTGATACGTTCCTTTTGTTTTCCGCCAAAATGAGTTTTTCACTGATTGTTGTTGTAACATAAACGTATTTTTCTCGTTACGTAATTCAGTGTTCAAGCCAATTTATTTATACTGCTGATTTACACGCTGATATTCGAGTGGAGATTCTGGTTGCTGTTAATATTAGTAACATTATACGAAAATAAACGGAACTGGATATCGTGCAATGCTCGCAAATTCGTATTATGTAATGGAACCTCAATAGCCCAGGCTTACCCACTTTAATCTGTCGAACATGAGAAAATATCCGCTCAGTTTACACCCAACTCCCAGCATTTAGTTACTGCTCCTTTAATCTGCATAAATTCGAGTGTTACGCCTATTTGTGGAATGAATCCCGCTCTTTAATGCAGCAGTTAAAAGTGATGGAGTTGACACGGTAGCGATTTCAAATCGAAATAAGGTATATCTTAAGTATTCCATAAATAAAATTCAATGGATACTTCTGCGGAAATTTTGGTTTTGTTTAATTAGGAGGTCAATTTACACAGCTTGAAATTAGAATCGGTTAGCTAATTTAAATGTTTGAAGTTCTGTGTACATTTTGTTGTACCGTGATGTAATATAGTAGTTTTATAGAATTCTAGTGCATGATCAATGATACAATAAACGTAATCCTTTGTGATTACGATTAAACGATAAGGTTGGTCTAGCTTTTTTATTGAAATTAATAGTATCTTTTCTATAAGGGCTTATAATACTCGTAATATAATTGATTACAGAGCTATAAATATTATTTTTTATTATGTGCTTCACACAATATTTTTTTTTTGGTCTTAATTTGAAAGTTGTTTTAACAATTTACTATCGTTGTTTGAGATACAGCTAGACCTATAAAAAACACACCGCACATGCAATCCAATTAATTCACGCAAAAAAAACATTATAATAATAAAATATATAAAAGTGAAGATAGAAAGATCGTTATGAAAATACGAACAAAACGTTCGACTAAAAGCTCCATTTTAATTTCATCACCATAACTCAGCCGTGTAAAGATACGGTTTTGCATGAAAACTGAAATAAAAAGGTGCAGGTACGACGTCGAAACAATAATGTACGATTGTAGTTGCTTTTACAATGGCAGTCGGAGACATGCGGGCGAGGTACACAGCCGACGTAAAGTGAAATCGGTCCTTTCAAAACATTTTACTGAGCGAGCTTGAAAAATAAAACGTTGAAGCACTATTCAACTACCCACAGTGGTCGTGGGTAAAGTGTCCGCGATAAAGGGCCTTACAAAAAAAACTCGCCTCTGTAAACTGGGCCGCTCGCTCGGTAATCAACTTTATTCTAGCTTGTGTTTGGTGGGAAAAAAATTGAAAGGCTTTGTTGTGACGTCAATGTCGAATCTATCCCCGATACGCTAGCGCTATTTTATTTCAGATCTTAATATAGCTGACGGGGCTCGGTTAGAAATTGGTTGGATTGACAGTTAGAAACGCAAAGGCTACTTAGGCTATCCATATTGAGTGAGTTATTAATATTTCTACAGTATAATACACAAGAAAAGCAATTTCAACTTCAGTAATCAATATATTGTTATTACTTAAGCATGTACCATTATGAAAATTGTATTTATACTTATTATGTATAAATATCTTAAAACTAATTTATTGTAGGTAATCCTAAATTGTATTTCGCTACTGGCATACATTTCAAGAGCCAAAACCGTTCTCAGCTAAGCAACACTCGGTTTAAAAATACGTTCCGTCTAGTTGCTTCAACAAACCTGTATAATATCCACGAATCGTCGAATACCGAAATCGAGTTGGAAGTCTCGGTAAGGCGAGAGTCTCGGCTCGTATTGCCGCGACTACGAATATTCGATTCAATCGTCCCCTCCTCACCTCTCCTTAAGTGCGAGAGAACTATTTTCGTTACGGCGTGATAGCGACACACTGGATGAAGGAGATTGGAGAAAAATAGAGAGCCAACATTTAAATAGCAATGTTATTGGCGTATCAGGCTCTGTGATCGCCAGCGAAGAGTTTTGTAAACCATTTTAAGCTTTAAATTTAAAATAACTTTCTATAGTAAAAAGTATTGTTTGAGGCTGCGGTCCGCACAATATCTTATTGAAACGTACATTTTTACGTCGTATTTTAGTCATATTTGTTGAGTCAACGTCACAAAACTCATATGCTCACTTTAATGAAGTGTACTAGAATAATTCAAACAATTCAAAGCTTGGCTCAACCGGTCACTTGCGCTCGGGTCACGTGTTTCACTTTCGCATTCACCGCACAGGGGTGTCGGTGTCGACACGCCACTCACTGGCGAGCACGTCAATAAGGCGTGAGAACCGTCTCGGACCTGTCTGGTTCCAAACGGAATGTCCCACGTCAGCATAGTTATGTTAAAGCCATACCAGCATTTTTTTTTTTGTAGAGCTCTTTGCAGTTAGCCTGAGCACAGGCTTTGACTGCTTCACCAGACTTTTGGCGAGGACCTTAAGGCCTCCAGCCAGAGCAATAGGAAAACTAACTACGTCAGCAACGTCCACTAAGAGCACCCCCTGCGGGGTTCGGACCTCGACTTAGTGCGTTGCTAACAATCTTAATAAAGCAAAACAGCAAGGGATGGCTGGATCTAAGTTTTTATAATTTAGGGACATATTTTTATTGCTAGTTTGGCCAGCTCGGGCCAGCTTGGTCTAGGGACGGGAGGAATACCAGCAATATCTAGAAGTCCTTTATAAGTGGCAGATGAGTGGGCATTTCTATTTCAAGAAATGACTAGCCTCCTTACTTGCTCCGCCGCGAGAGTTAATTAATCACTGGTAGAAGTCACAGGTCCATTTAAACTACGAGCTCCTCCAGATAAAAAGTAGTTTCGGATTCAGTTATGTCTAAGTATATCGCAAACACATAATGTAAGGAGCTTAGTTTAACGATTAGCGCGGCATTTGTTCTATTTTTAACTCGCGCAGGTCACTGTGTTTATTAATTGATGGCAAACACATTCGCCACAAAAATAGATACAAGTTTTTATTAATTCTCGTTTTAAAACTTATTTTTAACAAACTCATCAACAAAAGTACCAAAGTCACGAATAAACCTCTCCATCATTGTTACTTTATTCTCGCACCACTCAATATTTCACTTCGCTGAAAGACAAAAAATATATGTAATGTTTCCACTGTACTTTAGTAGTTCCATTTCATCATATTTCGTGTTGTCTCCTGAAAGTGTTACCAAATAATCGATCATCGCTTTCCCGTGGGTACACAATATTGTTTCGTCCAATAACATTCAAAAACATATTGGCGTAAGTGCTCGATATGAAATTGCATTTAAGCCAATAGGTGCAAGTATTCATCGTCCGTCATATTATTTGTCACAAGCCGTCAGCGGCAGGCGGCCGGGCGTCGAGTGCGGGCGACGCATAGCGTATATCCAATTACCCATTCGCAATATTTTCTATGCGATGACGCATGTGGAAAACGCAATCAATCTACAATACGAATATTGTCTAAAATGCGAAAGGGAACGAGTTATGGAAAAATGTTTTACGGGTTCATATTTTTATTATGTAAATTCGAGTGTAGTATTCCTTTCAGCGGAATGTTTGCTTTGATTTGCAACCGCTAATTAAATCGGAACTTGTATTACAATAATTAAATTAATTGCGTATGTTTTCAGATGTGTATTTGTAGGATTGCTTTACAAATAAGTGCTGTGTTAATAACTTTCTCAAAATAGATTTTATACTTTGCTTACTTGTTTTCTGACGTACTTTGGTACTTACCCGATTCTGAAAGATTCACAAAAGCAATCTCTCCCACGAGGTAGGTTTCTTGGTAATGTCTTAAGAAGCTAGTTCTTTCAGTTTATTTACATAAAGTATTTTCAAAACGGGTTACTTAAACACTGTTTAACAGATTAACATTTCCATTTAAATATCATTATATCATTTTCACCTACGTATTTGACTAATATATCGCACAGGCATGGTTCAGGGGGTGGATCTACCAGTTATCTGTCCGAATGCTGGCTAGATCCACTACGGGTACGCGACCCCGGACTGCCCTAGCTGTTGCCGTCACATTCATTGTACCTCCGTGATGGTAGCATCCTATAACCCGTCCTACCTTGTTATCCTTTCCAACGTATCCTTTCCCAATTCCTTATCCCGCAGGAACGCAATGGATATTCATAAAAATAATTTAATTATCCAAAATGGCGGCGATGTGGTTCGCCACCCATCACGTCTCGTTTCTCGCGGGGGCGAAAAGTGGGCCACGGAGAGCCGCTTCGCTACGTTGAATGTAAGAGGAGAAATGCATGGAAAGGTGGATGAAGTATGTCAGATGATGGATGTTGAGACAAAAATTAAGAAAGGTATGCTGAGGAGGTTTGGCTATGTCGAGGGAACGAATGAAGAACGATTGACGAATAAAGTGTATAAGGCGAGTGTGAATGAAAACATGCCAGGTCAAGAGTACCATAAACCGAACAGCATGTATGAAGGGAATAATGAAAGTGGATAAAGCGAAACAAGTGTGTAAGGATCGTAGCAAGTGGAAAGAAGTGGTCTCTGCCTACCCCTATAAGGGAAAAAGGCGTGATTATATGTATGTATGTATGTATGTATCGCACAGGAGTTTTATTTTCTAAAAAAAATCTGTATGTGTTGTCTTATACAAGTAATTTTAGCAACAATTTTATCTTAAATCTATCAATTACTACACACATCAAAATCTTGTTTTTTTTTCTCATATTTACTCGTCACCAATAATCAATTACCCCAACTCTTAATTTGAATTAATTCAAAGAAACGAAGAAACAATAAAATTACCGACGTCCGTGGCCGTCTGTGACCGATGTGACCAATAAATAACACTCAGACCGGACAACTGTCTGTGCAACACACATACACACATAATTAACAATTCGTTCAGGAATCCAGTACAAGTATAATGCCATTTTAAGTAAAATAAAGCTTTAGACTATTCATATCATTCAAAATAGTCAAAAAATAAAAAAAACATCTAAGGGCTGAAACTGCGTTAAGCGGAGCACTTTTGTATGAAACCGCGCGGGTGCTAATCTTTGAATGGTTTTCTAAAGTTTTTTAAGAACTAAAAACACTCTCAATCGAGTCTTTTAACAAAATGTTGAATCGCCGATTTGATATTTACGATTACATAGATATATACGTGACGTGAGTAATAACACCCCACATTTTTCATTATAGGTTATAAAGCAACTTGTTAGGTAGATATTCAGCATTTAGTTTATCATAAAAACACATGAAAAAGTAAACACGAAACATTAAATTAAACAGCCAAATAACAACAGTTCCGTTTGCCAAGCCTTAAGGAAACTTATTTTTTTCTTGGAACCTCTCCAGAGTTGGTAACAAAATGATTAAGTGGATATTTAGACTTAACACTTTACTTAAAATATTCGAATACATTGTGTGTTTTATATGGTATATTTTTAGAGAATTCAACTCTACATAATATCAAATTAAAAAATTATTTATTACAACAAACACTATACTAGAACTAATCCTATATAAAGTGTTCGTTTACAATTTTAAAGTAAATACTTTGCACTTAACATACGAGTAGGTATATATTAAAGTTCAAAAAAAGTCCATTGGTCCGCTTGTTTCAGCTAATCTCGGAATTGTCTGGACCGATTTTGACGGGAACTTCGGTTATGTTATAATGAGTTGTTTTGCTTCAAAAGGAGTCTAGTTTCTAACGCGATTCATAGCGCGGAGCACAGCCAGTATTCTTATATAAAAACAGCGATGGTATATCATGGTGATATGTGACCTTTTTCCGTGACCTCATAGTGTCATTGTATCAGTTTGTGCATACTTGTTTTTTGTTCAACCGCGTCACGTACGCGTATCTCACGCCCCAATAGAGATTCCGAGTAAATATGTGTAGGTCATCCATGAAACACTACTGTATACTATAAATATACACTTTCCTAAAGGCTATTCGACTTGTTTATGAGTGATAACAGTAATTCTACAATTGATATTAAATTCTGAAGCTATTTATGTCCCACGAGTAGCAAATTTATGAAAGAAACTTTCAGATTTTTCACAAAGCAAACCGGCAAACCTCGCCTATCTATTTTTTCGCAGATATGATGTTCCCATTTTACAGGTGAATGCTACGGTCCATTCAACGTATCAGTTGAATGAGCAGCACCATAAATATAACCTACAATATGTAGCAGTTTCATTTAAAAAATCACCCTTGCTTTACTTTATAGAGCTTGTAATTCAATGTAAAATCCCATTTGTAATCATCGCTACATCGCGACACATCTAATTTGTTAGTGTTCACTTAACACGTCCAAATTGGTGCACATCTCATTTGCACCCAATCTCTTTCAGTGCCGCTATGCACCCAAAATTCAGACTACATTATCGGGGACCCAGAGTTACAAATAGCGGCTTCGAATTCGCATAATCGTCGCAATCAGTAAGCGTATGTATTGTTTCTGTCTCGTCGGGGCACGCAACTAATGAAATCGTAAATCAACGTTCATACATCGACAGATTTTCACAGTGCAAATATTTTGCTTTTCAACGTAACTCTCCACTCGTCTGACGCCTTGTTAATTAATAGAATTAAAACCAGACTTGATGAACAGCTCAACAGCGTGCCAATTAAGCGCGACATATTTTTCTGTCTCTTTAATCTAAGTTAAAAAATAATTCGTCAGTGGAAAGAGTCAATTCTTTTTTTATAAATACGTAGTTACGATGGGGATTAAGTTTGAAAGCGGATGATTTATGTGTAAGCTTTAGTATTTCGAGCAAATAATACGGTATAAAGTATGGCTCGTGGAAGGATTTGTTGAAAAGTTTATAAGAAAACGTGTTTGGTTTACGACTTAGTGCAATAGTGTGCTAAGTAGTGGCACTGCTTGTTCAACAGATACAAGTTATGGATACTGTAATAACTCAACGTCGACTTTACGACGTAATACCTCCAAGTACGGATAGGAATATACTATCTACCTACGTATACAAATATGTCCTACACTTTTCTTACGTGAAAAATAAGTATTTGATCTATTAACGCTGTCAGATAAGTCAATTTTCGTTGAATAAAATAATCAACTTTAAAAGATACTTTTGCGATCTGTAGTCTGCTAATGGTACGCTGCTGATGATGCCTATTTCATTTAATTACACGACAGTGTAGAGTGATTAGACTGTTAGATTGTCAAGTACTGAAAAGTATGCTATGCACACTTTTATACCTATCCTGTCGGCGAATTGAGTGAAGATTAGTTCATGATTATATTAATAACATTATAAAATTTTAAAAGTCCAAATGCTTTTAATAATAACATGGCAATGCAAATTTTGGTACTCTGTATGCGAAAGCTATCAACTTCATGTCAGTTACAGAAATGATCGGCACTTTATATTGAAAAATACAAGTTATTGATTACAAGTTTGTTATTATGAATATTATAAACTTTGAAACGATTTTATAGATAGGTGAATGTTATAAGTTTAGGACAGGTCCAAACTTTAAACCGTAAATTCAAAAAAGATTTAGAGTGGTATTTCACCGAAATCGAATGTTTATGTATTTTATGGTTTTCTTTCTCCATCAAATGATGTAAACACGTTAAGCATGTGTATCAATTTCCCAAGTGTAAATGTTATACAAGCATAATCATACACACAAAATATGCACAGTTTAATTAGAAAGTGGAATAGCACATACAGGCGGGCGGGGAAACGACCACAACTCAGGCAACGAATTTCGTTCAGGTTTAAATCAACTACTAGTATGTACGATTAACGATGTGGATTATTTATATCGGATAGCTCTCGACTCACACACGAGCCTGTCTGTCGGCACTCGGCCACTACATCAAAAACGGTGCACTCAAACTAATTGCATTTGCTATTGATGTGCGCCTATAGCCCACATAGCTGAATACCTAGCCCGGCCATCCCATGTCGACTATTAGCAATATAATTTCAGGGAACCATGTTTAGTTTTGGCACGGCAATATAGAGCAAGGCATTCATTTGCTTTGATTTGATTTGATGCATTAATATGTGCGCGATGTCATTAGCAAAATGAATTGATATTCGTAGCTAAATGCGTTGATATTTCAGATTGAATGGAAAATGGAAATGGTCTGTATTATGTTACATAATTAGCAGCATTATATGAATGCAGAAGATAATGGTCATACAAACATTGTAACTTAGATTGCACGTACATGATGTGTACCATTAGTGATGATTTATCATCAATTTGCTGCGTGAGTGAGTTTTAGGTTACGACATTATATTTACATGAAAAAATAATAATAAAAGGTAACATAAAAAGTAATACGACCGATTTCAATAAACAAATCCATGATCGATAAAGGCAGTCTTTCATCCAAGAATTTTCAAACACAGTTACGGCACATGTTGACCACTATTTAAAACAACACAATACTGCAAAAATCACCGAATGAAAGTTTCAAATAAAACAATAATAGAAGTATCGAGACCAGTTGTGATGCTGTAACTATTCGACTATTTCCCAACGGACGAAACAGAATTCTAAACTGTGTCAGTATCGCATTGATCTTATTTGACCCAATGGCTGGTAACGAAAAAAATATGGATTAATAGCAACTAGTCTGCTTCTAGGTAGTTACTAATTCCATGAATACAGCTTATTAAGAAGGATTTTCTGGGAACCTTTATACAAGCACGATTGGTGGGAACTAAGTTTTTTAGTCAACCTAACACGTCGGTTGTCATTTGATTTGATAAACGATTAAATTATAAAGCTTTCTAAAAACTGGTTTCGGCTTCTACAGGGCCTCTCAGCATACTGCATCAGAGTAGAACCATAATGAAACGTCAATTTGCTTTTATAAATATATGGAAGCATTTACCTTTTTTTAAGAATAATTTTAAAAGTTTGACATGACTTCGGACTGCGCAGAAACGGGACTTTAGAAACTTATCAAAGTCATATCAGTCAACCAAAGTTCATAAAGGTTTTCTGAGTAATATAAAATCCATTTGTAAGTATTGTAATCGCACCGCGGTACACTAATATTGTTTCATATAGAAACATAAAAGGTCTACTAAACGTGCCGCAATTCGTACCTACCTGCCCCTCAAATTACTTAGTTAATGCTTATTCAACAACCTATAAAAACAAAGAGGCGGCCGCGACACAAGGAGGGTCAGAAACTCTATTGTATATTAATGTAAGCGACGCCATTCTCTCGCTAGTTTTGGCAAAGATGCAATTTCATTTGAATATTGTGCAAGTCGACTGTTATACTGCGTTATACTCGTAACTGTAGCACTTTAAATACAAAGTGCTCATAAAAGTAGTGTCTAAGTGTTAGGTTAGGTTAATTGATATTGGAGTGTTGCACGAATTATGTGGATTCGTATTAGGCAATAGGGTGGATGTGTGGATGTCGTACGTTCACGGCGAGACAATTAAAAGGAAATTTTAGCGCTTGCGAGGCGCGCATCGTATATGTGTCTCATTCCGCGTGTAAGTGCGCCTCCGCTCGTCACGGTGTCTCCACGATTTATGCTCGCCGTATTACACGCCATTCGACACGTTACCAAGCCGAACAAGAGTTACGAAGAAACAGATACGCAAATGTTTATTGGATCATACAAATATTTATTTTTACTTTTATTTTTTATTTCATTAAATTCACAAACACATCGCCACAAAATCAAGAAAATTCCTTTAGTTTCGTTAAAGACTTTTAATATGTATTAAAAATAATTCTGGACATCTATCAAAATATCAAGAATCATGTGGTGAAGATTGTGAACCGCACTTTACATCAGGAAAGGAGCTTCATGGTGCTTCTATTTAATTGTACGTAATTTCATTGACCCGGCACTTACTTAACAGCTCTGACCCTATTACATACTCTATTACAGTCATTTAGTGCCTATTACCATGCCCTTAATTACAATTATGTTATAATAATCATGATTTGCTATACAAGTTACTAAACTGAGTATACATGAAAAATTTAATGTTTGTAATATAAGCCACCTTTTTTACTGTTTAGTTGTGGCTACGAAATCGTAGCAGCGTAGCAATATCTGCTACATCAGTCTAAACTCGTAGCTATCGGCCTATGTATGATGAGTACAAAGATATTATCTCATTATACTAACATTTTACGGAGCAAGAAGTTTAAATACATGAAGTAGGTACTTTCAACTTTCAACATTATACCTAACAGAATGGGACTTAAAAGTGTTCTGATGAACAAAATATAAGAAGATGCCGCATCCATACAGTTCGCTCGCATCACACTCCTCCACAGCACCTCTAGGATGATTGTGCCGCTTGTCTAATTGTTTCTTGCAACGCCGCTATATTAAGCAGTGAGATGCCGCCGACTTTATGACTTCTTGAATGAGTCATTAACTTGTCGAATCAATTCGTCTTCGGCCTCGGTATTATTTCTGCCGAGTGTTAGGGGAGCGTTATACCTCGGTTCTTTTACAACTATCGTCGGCGCAGAATTTGATACGCCTATGTCATAAATTGAGTGAGCTCACGTTTTCTGTGTTGAATTTGCTTCCCAGAAACAGAGATGGCGATGAAATTTGTGTTAATTTATGTCGCCATAAAGTGACTTGCGCATAATATACAGTGTTTTAGGTTTGGTATTTTTAGTACGAATAATTTGATATTAAATTGTCTGCAAAGAGTATGAAATGTTTGAGTTTTCGAGGTGAACTATTTTTTCAATAATCTCAATTCGAACCTTTCTATGCAAAGTGAAAATCGACCACATGTGTATATTTCAAAATTTTACTACAAAACAAACACTAAACATTTTTTCATTCATGACAATTGAAATTCATATGCATAAACTTTATTGGCTCGTGAATGCAACTGAATAAAAACAGAGCTAAAGAAGTTGTTAATATTCAAAGTTGAGTCGGAAGAAAATTTAATTAAAATAGAACATTTATATAAATAAGATGTTGAAACAACGGCTAAGGAGTGCTGCATTCTGGCATTAAGTTATTTACTTAAAAAGTACAAGAAACTATAATAAGTATATTTCTTAACTGTATTGAGAATTTTGAGAAAACAAATATTCGATACCATACTTTACTGTGATCTTAAATTTGTATAAGACTGAGTGACTGTCGCACTTATAATTAATACAACTGGCAACATAAATTCTGCGATAATACATGATTAAGAGCCATAAAATATATTATTAAGCAGTCGGTTTACGTAACGCATAAACGTAAGGAATAATCACAATGTTTTTTTTTTACAAATGAGTTTAATATAATTTAATTTGATCCTCAGAATCCACAACGTTTACCTTAAATCGTAAACAATGGACAGGTAAGTAGAAATGTATCACAAATTGAATTTAGCTTCACGACTGACCCTCGTTCATGTTACAACGATTTGGGAAACGGTTTTTTCATTCAATGGGCTTTTTCGGTCATTAACTCCGACATGTATACATGCAAATTGATTAGCTTCCAAAAGATATAATAATAAAATTGGTGTAACGATGCAATAACGCGCCTTTATATTTACGCGAATATTATTCAACGAAATGAAAGTGTTACAGAGTAATTTACACTTTTAATTGTTATACATCGCTGAAGTGCAAATGACAAAAAATTAAGTATAATATTAAAAAATATTAATTCATGTGATAACGAAGGATTAAGAATTTCGATTCTCCTTCTTCTTCTTCTCGAGTCAAAATTCCAACTTTCAAATTCTCTCTGACCAAAAAGATGCAACCTGGATAGCTCGGTCGCTGGCCTCCATCACGTCCTGGAGAGTGCAGGTGGTAAGAATTTCGATGAAGTCACAGTATTATGATGGACGAAACAGTAAAAAGATCGGCCTATAAATGTCTTATTGCTGGCAAAACTGTTTTTTCCTTCAACTAAGTATTGTGCTTTTTGATAATTTGCCGTCAGCATCAAGTTCTCTTTTTTCACTCACTATATTATTAAACTAAAAACAATACAATGTAGCGGACAATCTGATTATGAAATGGTTGGAATTATGGAAACATCGCGTTGCTTTTATTTGGGACCGGAGCAAGAATTAATAAAAACAAGGCGAGGCAGTTCATAAAGAAAAATGTCACTGCATTGCAAAGTAATGCCTCTCGTTGTAACTTCAGCTGGAGAACGCGAATTTGTAAACGCTTGTCCTTAAATACTTGAAATTTATACTGTTTTTGTAATTCATAAATAACAGGTAACTTTGTTTGTATTTTCCCTTAAAAAATAACTAGTATTTTTTCTTGAAAGTACATTTCAAGCAATAGGGAGGAATATGCCCAGCAGTGGGTTGTACGTGTTGAAGACGATGATGATTGAAATAAATTTCATGAATCATTTTTTATTGAGTTTAATGTATTCATTGCAGCCAATTTTCATTGATCGATAGGCTAAGAAGAAAAATATATTGATAACTTTTTTGCGGAATCAACATGAAATGATAAAAAAACTGACAGTAAATATGCAAACGGAACATACGCTTATTATTTACACCCATCATCATTCCAAAAACAAGTACCTAGTCTATAAATATAACAAAATATAAAGAAAACTATTTATTTTTTTAATCCATGAAACCTCTCGGACGTATCGCCTGCACGAGCAAAGTCAGTATTTAGTTAACATATGAATACGTTACAACAAGAAGCAGGAAACAGTTTCTCACTAAATTAAAATCTCTTACGGCGATTTAAAACTGGAAAACTTTAAGCGTCCAAGGCATGGCCACTTAATAATATTAAACTGTTGATTTATAAACAGGGACGGTATGAGCTACCGGCTTTGTGTACTACTTCCTACTACTACCAGTGGCGCTACTGAGAAACGAAATGTATGGTGGAAGTTCTTCGATAAATATCAACGGTATCGTAGGAACCGTTCGCGGAATACCATTTTTTGCCGTGTTTTAAAACTGTTTTTTTTTATGTTGAATTATGTCAAAGGACCCTTCTTTAGAACTGCATGTTTTTCTTTTTGATTTTATATGATGTCAAAAGACTTAAGACTATTTATTTTATAAAATTCTAGTCACTCGAAACAATTCATCACAGAATCTGTACTCACAACTAATTTCTGCATATATTTACAAACGACAAGCGCAGGTTTCATGTTGAAATAAAAAACTCGAGCTTCGCGTCTCATTACTTACTCTTTGCTTAAAAAAGAAAAGAGCTCCAAGTTGTAAGTCCAACCTCATTATCCAGATCTTACCAACCATAGCTAACACTACATAAATTAAGTTTTTTAGCCATCCGTTTAGTAGGTGTCGTGTGTACGCTAGTTTATAAGGGCGGCGGGGGCCGGGGGGCGCGGGCCGGTCCGTGCCGTATCTATCATCTGCCCGGCGAGGAGCAAACACGCCGTTACCTCAGCTCATTTTATTAGGGGCCCGTGCCGACAAGCTGAAACCACTAACGCGATGCTCTAATAAAATTGAATCTGCCTTCTTCCACTTCGGAAACCAGAATAGTAATGGAATAAGACGGTTTAAATTTTAAGAGGACTATTAATGTCGAGCTGGCCGATGAGATCGCGAAAATTGGATATTTGATTTTAAAACGGCTTTACCTTAGCGTAAGGAAATCTTTTGAAGTATTGCGCTATTATAGGTATTTATGCCAGTATCGTACTCTGAACTTTCGTTATTTCAATTGACCATCTTTAATCTATTTCAGACGAAATCTCTTCGGAGCTTCACGTTTTCAAATCATTTTCGCAAACGTCCAGTGCTTAGTAGTACACATATGTCAGGTAACTATTACTGAGATGTCTTGGGAGCATCCTTACCTATGCATATGGATGGCTAAACCCGCCTGCTGCTAGCTATTCAATCAAAGCTCAGTCTTGGTTGAATGTAAATTCAATACTCTATGTCAATCAATCTATTAGGATTTTTAACCAATGTATTTTATATCCTCCTGTAAGATGTACAAGGAAATAAATATAATAAATAACTTGTAGTAACGAATATTAAGTAAGTGTCTTGCCGTCTTATTACTTGTTAAATTCCTTGTTCATTTTGGATAAATTCGTAAAGAAAATAATTTGAATCATATTCATTAATAAAAACAAACCACTTATCTAAGAAACAGTTTGAATGTCGGTATATATATCCGCTCATAACCGAAATCGCACATCCCTATTGCAACGTAAAATCAATGGACCAAAACCCAACAAGCATTGAACCTCAAATCTTTTTCTAAAACAACTGAGAAACGATACAAACATTATCTTGCAGAATGCTCTCTCGGGGGCATCAAATCGCGATACACGAGTGCAGTCGATCTTGCACGAGTGAGCTTCGACGAGGCCTCATACAAGTCACACCCTCGCCTTTCCTGCCACATCTACTGCTTGGTCACATAATTTTTTGACGTATCGTCCCCTGGAGTGTACACCTTTTTTTCTTTGTCTTGTACTCCTCAAATAGGGTTGCTTATTTTCTACACTGATCTTATCAATTTTCTCTACTGTGTTTTGTTTTTTACCGCGTTTAAGAAATTGTTCAAAAGAAAATCAAAACAAAATAGTGTTAAAAGTCATATGTCATATAGGTAATGTTATAGAAGAAAACCGAGCACATTGACATAATATCGATAGATATTACAAATCTATAACGAAATATGAAATCACAATTTTCACCACCCCCAAAATTGTGATAAAAAGGTAAACTAACAATAAATCGATATGTTTGTATTGGTACGCGAGGTATCTGCTGATCAGCAATTATCCGATGGTTAAGTGTACACAGCTCAACCCTGCAGCGGCCGATTGCGATCAAGAGCGGCTCCGTGGAAATGAGAACGGGCGGCCGGGGACCGAGCACAGATAAAAACTTTCACTTTTTCCGACAACTCTCCGCGGCGACATTCGCTGGCGACAATAACGCCGGCTGCGGCCGCCCTTATTACGTTATTGTTTGCGTAATTGTGATAAACAAGTTTCGTCATAAATGTGGAGCTGTCATTTCTTACTTACAATATATATTTGGTCCCAAAAATAATATAATGTTACATAATTTTGGGAGTTATTAAAATAAATGTCAGCTACGTTCTTCAATATTAATTTTCGCTTATTTTTGTATTTTTATTTATTAAATATTAACATCAACGTCATTGACTGTTTGAGTCTTCTAAAGGTGATAAGTGGAGCTCTCGCGCTAAAAGCGGGTACTTTACCGCGGTGGCAGTTTTATTTACGATCCAGAGCAATATCTGGAGACGGCAGCGTCGGGTATACTAATATCGGTCGTGTGGGCGCAACCGATAGCCGCTCGATAGAATAATATGACGGGCGCGCGACCGGCCCGCTGGCACGTAGGCAATAAGCCGCCGGCAAAGAGCCAGCGAGCCGCCCGGAAAAATAAGATTGCACCCGGACGCTTCGGAGCCACCGCGCGTGCTTCCACATGCCCGACGCTGCCCCGCACACGGCTGCCTACGTACGCCAGATACCGCGCCTTACAAACGACTATTTTAAAATGTTCTAACAATCTTGTTTTCGTCTACTAAAAGGTAAGAAGGTAAAAGTTGTGGAGAAGTGTTACATTATATACATTATTGCTTTTTCAAGTCCATGATTTTTTTCTTAGGTAAAGCATTTTCTACTTATAACACTCTTCAGGAATAAAATGTATTGCAATAACATAAAAAGATATCTAATATTCCAAATTTATTCAGCACCAAAGGCACGATTGAATTAGGCAAGTCAAACTTCCGCATTTTACATCCGTACGTGGGCAATGTAAGTAACGTGTAACATATTCAAAAAGAAAACGTCCCGCCAAGGCGCGCCTTGTTTCATTTTACGATCTTATCGAAATAATCCGATCTCGCTTGTTATTTACTGCCGCCTTCCCTCGATTCCGGTTCTCATGGCAATCTTGGATGTCGACCGCAAATAATTATCGACCTTATTCCAATAACGTTCGACACCTAAATGCCTTATCCTAATCCGGCGGCGCGACGCCTTACACTCTCGACTTCACCCAGGAAACGACGTCCCGAGTGCGATCTAGACAAGTACGTACTCTGGGACTTAGTTTCAGGAAATATAATTCACTTTGGGGAATTTTCTCAAAGCTCATACGATCTTTTACAATAGGGTTAGCCGGCAGATATACCGTGAGATTGAGAGGAAAAATCTAGGTGTTTTATTTCACATGAGGCTGCGGTTGCGAAGTCAGGCGCGCTATCACAATAAACACTTGGCGGTCGCGGCTGTCGTGTAAATTATTCATAGACCAAAGGTTTGTGACAAGTCTGGGAATAGATACTGCCAATAACGACGCCACTGTCTCGGAGTAGCTTCGGATTGTGAAGCACTCGGAGAGCACTTCCACTGCAGCTATAGTTGCTTTCTTTCAGATTTTTATTCGAAACTAAAATGTTTAAGTGAGTTTTACATCAACATAACTTTAGGTTTAGCATGTTTAGTGTTCACTAAACAATACAAAAGTCTGCCTGTATTGAACTTAATGAAGTGAATGAAGTTAATTATGTAGATAACTGATATTTACTTCATTTAATTAATATGTTGATACCTTTCGCGCTAATTAGTGCAACAAACACGATCTTGTAGTTGATCAATATGAGGTGATAAGTTGGTATCGCAAAACGAGACCTAATGTTGTTACTCACGAAGAGATTAACCGCAATGTACTTTGGGAATAGTCCTCTAGGTTAGCGCCAAGCTATGAAAATGCCATTATTTCTGTGTAAGCCGCGACACCGCTCTACAACGTGTTGCAGCAACGTCTACGTGACACCGAGGTCGGTTACTTTTTAAGCTGAAACAAAAACAAAGCGCGCTGGTCCAATGCTAAGGCGAAAAATTCAATATGGCAGTTGCAAGACTCCAGTCTCTTGCCACTACACGTCTGGAAGCACCTAATAAGCGCGGACGAGAATGAAGTAAAAATTCCCGCCATTGTCATTCTAGCCGCGTACCACTGGTAATGAGCTAAGTTCGCCGTAACGCCTCGTAACTTACATACCAATCGGTGGGATCCTTACCGTCCGACCTCTATTGGTAATCATGCCACAAACATGGAAAACAGAAAACTTTTGGTCATGTTTCGTACTGGATTTGAAGGCTATTAGTTTATGAGAAAACTTTTTTTGTAACTTTAAATTAATGTCGGGAAAGTTTATGTCTATTGTATTCTCAGCTTAAAATGTTTGAATTTGTTAGACAGGTACCTAAACACACGTTTGATATTAACTTAAGAAATAACAATCATAGGCATACAAACACGCCATGACAACATAAACATACTTATATTATGTATGCTAATGAAAAGTTTCTGTAAATCATTTAAGTATTTCTTACTTGGTGATGTGATAAGACAAGCATCTAGATGCCAATCAAAGGTAGGCAAGCAGAGCGATCTTTGAATTCCAGGTCGCTCCAACTTGAAACAAATAATAAAAACTGCATTGGGACACTTAGATACATATAAAATTATACTGCAGATCTGGGTGCTTTAAATTGTTACTTTTAAGAAATATAAGTGATAGGTAATGAACATCATATATTTATATTTTAAACCGATTTCGGTAAGTCGTCTAAAAAGTAAGTTAAATCGTGAAACATTGTGACGTTGACACGACATTAGACGCGGCTAGCTGTTACTCATTTCTACATTGTATCCACAGTAGACACGTGAACCTCGTCCAGTCTTGTTACAATTACAACTTGCAATACGTAGCTTCAAACTTTAACAAACCACTCTATTAATGTACACTCTTGTGTGTTACAGAATGTTACGATTTGAGGTTAATAAGGTCTTTTGGGAGTCATTTGAAATCTGTGTTCTATCTCTTTACGTTTTTGCCCTATATTAGGACAGTAACATGTCAATGATAATAATAAATGTGTATTAAGATTTTAACTATTGACTTTTAATTGTAGTCCGTATAGTCCGTTTACGGCTGAGATAAAAGCTCAGGCAGAACGTGATTTAAAAAAAAATATTGTTTATTGTACCATCAATCTGCTACTGTCCCAAACGTTAAATCTATTTAGGAAAAGATGAAACCAATATAGCTCATTTACTTATTATGGAACCAACATACTCGTAGCTACTGACTCCTATATTGCGAGGTAATTTTATTTATAATTTTTAACACAGTTACTAAAATCTTCCGGTTTTAGTTGTTGCTATTTTTAGGTTTCTTCGTAGTTATAAAAAAAAACGTCATCCATTTCAGAGAACAAAGAAACTTCGTATTGCAGTTTACATTTATTAGAACCCCCAAAAATACGTAAAATTTTAAGAACACAACAACGCACTCAATCAGCCATACATATACATACAAGTAAAAATAAAAAAGTGTCCTAGTAGTTCACAAGGATATACACAAAATACTCGCAATGAGCTGACCATAATCTAGGTAAGTCAGCTTTTCAGCAGACAGCCACCAGTTTCTTTTGACGCCTGGCCGCTGAGTTCGTAAATGGAATTTGCAAGTAATTTCGCCACCCCCGCCCCTTCAGCCCCCTTGCCTTGCTCTCTTGTCTCCGCGTGTCGCTTCCATTACAAATTGTGTTGGAATAAAAATATGGCCGGATTTATATAGAGCTGTTGGTAGTGTGACAGAGTTTGAATTGGTGGGTTTGGTGAGAGAAAATATTTTTAATAGTACTTTTTTTAATAGTGTTTTTCTTGTTAATTCAAGACTTTTCTAGTAGACAATGTGCGAAAAGGACATGCCATGTATGTGACATAAATTTGTACGTTCTGAATACTATGTGTTTAATGTTCAGTTACTGCGGTAAGATCATAACGGTACTCCTGCACCTTTAGGATACATTATGTAACTTACTTTTGCAACATATAAAAGAGTACAAACGTAAATGAATAGTTTTGATTAATACTATACTATTTCATTTCTCACCAGAATTAACAGGAAATACAACAGGAAACCGGATATAAAAAAATACTATGATTACGCAAGTTAAAAAAAAATCTGTAAAAGATTTATATGACAAGACTTTCAGTACGTGTAATTCAAAATGTCAAAAATACTAAAAAAATATAATCAAGCGCATATAATATAAATGAAAATGAAAATATATTTTGAGTTACGTAACTATAATTTTGCTCTAACGAATTTCTTTTAAAATCAAATTTCAACCGAACCACATTCACCACTCTATATAGATCCGTTTCGTTCACGGAAAGAAGTGGGCGTGTAATAGGAAATGTTCCGCATATTGACTCCGGCGACGTTCCCGAGATCTCTAAACAATGACACACGGATCCGGCTACACCATACAACAGACATTGATTCTAATCCAGATTTAACAAAATTTATTTTTTTAGAAAATTAACCGGTTTTTTTTAAACGCCCGTATTTAAAAAAGCGGTTTACCAGTGGTAATAGAGGTAAATAAACTTATTTGTCATAAAATATGCCAAAAGTATAAAGGTAATTACAATCAACTTAAAAAAAGGAATTCAACTCGGATTCAAACGGAACCTTCTTTCTATTTTAGTATCCCCGATTCGAGATATTCGAAGATGCCTTAGCTAACCGAGACCTTCCCAGGTCTTATACTGTCTTAGATCAGGTTCTTATGATGGGATTCGAGGGAAATCTAAGAGGATAAATAATTCTTATAGGCTCATAATATTATCTAATTATTTTTTTAATTTAATTTAATTTATTTTTTTATGTTATAATTTAAAATGATTATTACTTTTTTTTAAGTCGGTTTTTAACATTTCTGTGTTAATGATTAATTAATTCATAACTTTTTCCTGATTCAAAGGGGCCCCAATTTTAAGTCACCGATAAGTCTGATACTGTCGTCGCTTCATCGTCTTTAGTTTTCTACTTTAGTTCGGGGGTTCTTTAGTTTCAGCTTTCAGCCTACTCCGAAGTTGCTCTACCTGATTTCCCTACTTTCTTACAACCAGTTGATAAATTAATGAATGATTATAATATAATCTTCCATATTAATATAAAATAATGTATTTACCTCAAATCTAAATATAACCTTGTTCATAACAGAACAAGCTTATTATTAGTACAAGAACTCTCATTAAGTTATTTTTTTCGGTTCATTAACAACGACCTTTGTAGACATTCTGCGTAGGATACGTTCTAGATACAACTAATTGCCTTTTATTCTAAGATTATGGGTGTTCTTTCAATCAAAATAAGTAACTAGATTTATTCTAGACATTAACGTACCATAAGCCTAAAATTATTGATCAAAAGATGTAAAATAAATCTTCTGAAATTCTGAATTATAGAAATTTAATAAGACTAATTTATATTAAAATAGATTCATTATTTGTTCCCAATTGTTTGCAAAGTCTAACAATTTCATAAATAAATCTTAGGAGTGAATTAAAAACAATTAACTTCCGCGTGGCTCGCGGACCAATTCTCGTGATTTGCATCTTTCGAGGAGTACAATTACATCAGAGAGTGAATAACCTTTGAAATAAATTGTAACACTGACTTACACTGAGCATTTGTGCAAGCGTTGCTTTTGCGTAATCTACTTTTAGATTAGTAACGAAATAATTACCTATAAATTGTAAAAAATATTATATTATTTGTTTCTTTTGTAATAATTTCTAAATGTTCATTATTTATTCAATATTTATAAATATTTCTACATATGGAATCCGTTAACAACAACTTTAACAAGTATGATGTTAGATAGGTAACAGTTTTCACAGAATAAGTATTTTTTTCGGTAAATCGACATTCTTGTCATTTATTCTGTCTGAAAAAATATTGATAGTTAACCGTCAGATACCCTTTGAATTTGTGAAACATGGAATAAGTAGTATATAGTGGATATGTATGCTTTAAATGAAGCTGTTCTTAAGCTTCAGAACCATGTAATGTAAGCGAAGGAAAGTTAAGAGAATGTAGAAGTATCGCTTTGACCTAATTTCCGAATTTAACCCTATCCAGAAAAAATCAGCTAATACTCCAAGCGAGTATGTAAAAATAAAATGTAATATCCGTATAAAAAAAGTAAAAGTAGCAACTTTTGTAGACAGAAGCTTTGAAAGATAAACAGATTTTGATGAGCCCGCCAAAGCGGGGAGATAATTCGAAAATCGCTACCGCTGCTTGGTTAAAGCAAAGTTAAAATTGGAAAACCGTCTTGATGATCCGAGAAATACCTCGGGCGAACTTTAACTTCAGACCCTTTGAGAACTGTAAAGCTGATCTACACGGTACGCGTTACGGGAGAGTGTTGACGCTAACCCTTATCAATATATCTTTGCGAACTACTTATTGGTCTGTAACAAGCTTATTGAGCAACTGTTCAACTACGAAAGCGAAACTAACGCCTTTTATGTAGCTGTTTAACTTACGCCAGTATACACATAAATGCTTATCTATAAGAACTACTGAAAAAGTGACCTTCGTAACTCTTATTAAACTTTTACTGTAAGTACCTCCAACAGTTCGCGGGACAACAACAACGAGGATAATTCTCATAACCGTCCCAAACTTCGAAGCCTGTTTATCTAAAAACCAATTCCGAGTTACCTTTTTCTATTCTCTAATACATATTCTATTCTACACTTAAAGTGCTTGTGAAAAGGATTTCCTAGGGTAAAAGTTTAAATAAGTTTAGGTGAGTTTCTCAGACCCCTTTTACGAGTGCAAAAGGGCAAAGAAGGCAAATGTTTATTCAAAGATTTTATAGATTCTGTAGTGAAAGGGAGACGAAACTAAAGTTCATAGATCAGTGGAGTGAGGTGTGTGTAGTGCGTACTTACAGGTACACGCACTATGTGTTAGTACGTATAACAACACTACATAGGTACACGCGAGTACGGGAATTGTAAACCTTTGGGAAATTTTGCTTAGCAAAGTTTTTCGATATTCCTCTCATTTTATGATCACGGGGCAAAGAAAATTTTACAGCAATATTTTAAATTTATTTTATAAATTACTTTTAACGAAACGTCACTATATTAAAGGTATAAAAAGAACTTGATGCCACAATCAACATCCCAACTTTCTTGACACAAATTACAACGGGTATAATTTAATCTTCACGAACTTCGTTAATTTTATTTTTCCTTTGAATTAATTTAAAAATTCCTGCTGAGATCCTGGCAGTTATCAAACTCGGGACGTCGGAAACTTTCAACACTAGTAATATTAGCGAAGTCATTTGAGAATTTCTGACTCAAGAATCCAGGACTGTGAACGTTTATGATCTCACACGTCGAAAACTAATATTATTGGAGCGGCTTCCTAGGACCTAATGAAATTTATAGTCGTATAAGTATACAGGCGTATGTAAACGTAGCTAAGACAATTTAATTTACATAAAAAATACATATAAAGTGATTGTATCCGCGTCCGTAAATACGATAAGCACTTAAGTTTCGGTTATTCAATCCAGCGCTCTATCCGCTAACGTTTTTACGCGCCGCTTTACGCAGCAGTAATGCGAAACAATATCGTAAACGTAGTGTGTCGTTGAGAATCAAAGCTATAAACTGTAGGTCGGTAGCAAATCGGTGAACGTGTCGTGTAGCAGGGAGACAGTAAGAAGGCTTTAGGACAAGCGACGTGCGACAAAGTTTTTATTTCCCTGGGGACACACCGATCGTAGTGCCGCCCAGGTGCTCCCCGCACCGATGGAAACCTATATTATTTGTTTGAACGAAACTTTCTGGTCTCGCGTGAGATAAGTAAATTATGTTTGCGTCCCGAAACTCGCATCGCATTCAATGTCTCGTGCCCTGCTTTGCTTATTTAAATAAAAAAAATGCAAGCTCTTTGACTTGTTAGTTCATTCAACAATGAATCTAGTTTACTTTACCTAAATTCAATTACTTAAAGAATCAAAAATGTCTAAACAAAATAAAATATAAACGAAATTGTTATCTTCAAACAGACAAAGTTAATATTAAAAATTATATCCAGCATTCTTTACCACATTACAAACGAAGTAAAAATGAAAAAAGTTCTCAAAGAATACGAGCAATAAAAAATTATACAAACGATCGTCATACATTACCGATATTAAGAGTTGATGAAACAGTTTTAGCGGTTCCGCGTTCTCCAGATATTCGAGAAAATATCGCTTTAATAAAATATACAGACTGCA
Organism: Autographa gamma; assembly: GCA_905146925.1. Lineage (NCBI taxonomy): Eukaryota > Metazoa > Arthropoda > Insecta > Lepidoptera > Noctuidae > Autographa > Autographa gamma. Next base: position 6,470,049 of record LR989850.1, read on the forward strand.
AATTATTCAACATAAAGAAGCTTCGGAGTTTTATGGTTATACCATCTAATCGCCATTTTAGAGTGGGATGTTAGTATAAATTTGAAATACTCAAGCGGTTGAGGTGGCGATCAATCAAACTGCTTGAGTGTTAATGGTGCTTCAGTTTCTGCCTTTTGTAGAACAGACAAGACCTCATTCAAGTCAATTACAACATAGGCGTTTATATATCATCGTGAGACCTAAATACACATGAGAAAGCGTTATTCAACTAAAAAGCGTTCGTCTGCCTCCGCGTAATAAGTTATCATTTACATGACTTATTATATCTGTGCCTCATACGTTCTTACTTACAAAGCAAAATGCAAAGTAACAAAAGTTAACATCACATTGTTCACGCGCTCGTTACGAAGTCGAATCGAATTGCTAGCTAGGAGAATGTTTCGAGGAAATGTGCCTGGAAGGCTGATGAATCTAATTTTTGTGTCGGGGCGCAGCGGCGCGTTTCTTATGAAAATTATGCCCCATTCGAACGCCCCGAAGAAGTTGAGAAGTTGAAATAAACTGTCCCGCCGTGACTCGCACACTGATCGGCAGAGCGCGCGTGCGGAACGCGCCGATTCTGACGCTTATTTAAATTTCGTTTACATTGTTAACGCGACGTGTGAAATATTTATATCGCCACAAATAAAAAAAACTTAATTTAAAAAGAAATAATTTTATCGTGTATTATTTAAACAATAATTTTACCTCCTAAAGCCAAAATAATATTGTGCACACTAACTTTGAAACTTCCGCGCTGCATGTTTACAGTAATACCATTCAACAGTCTGCTTGTGAGCACGACTGGTGTAGGGAGAGAGGGGCTTACTCTGGATAAAACATCAAGCCCAAAGGGATATTTATGCTTATATGCGCTAATTAGTCTCACAGTAAATAACTGAGACATTGTGCAGATTTTGTTCATATTATTAAAAACAATATTAAATTTACTAATACAACAGGATACACCCACAAAGTACTTATCAATGTTTGTTCTATTTCGTTACGTCTTTAATATCAGCTCGCTATTAACACTAAAATTGGGAATTCTTATTGGAGCGCACAGGCCGGGTGCAGTCGAGCAGACGGACCGCGAACATGCCATTATCACGGAGCCGAACAAAAGGATCAAAACAGGTGGTCCCACCTGAAGCGAAGCGTGCAGCCGCTGATAACGAGATGGAAACATGACAACTCCTTGGTGCTCGCCAAAGTAAACATCTTTGCTAATTTCTATTAATAACATTTAACGATTTTTTTAATGTGGAAATTTATTTTATGTCATATTTATTAACATGTTATAAAAAAATTAAAACGCTTATTTTATTAATAAAATTCTGTTCCAACAAAGCGTTCTTTCCCCATTTCGTGTAGTTACATCTATCTGATTCAATGTAGTGAAGACTTCTGCCTACCCTGCAGTCTGCACAGGCCACAGCGCGTGTGTCATTACGTAATGATGGCAGCGTCGAATCCGCATGTTATTCACAGATAGGCTGCGTTAACGCTGCGGCCTGCAGAGCGCGGTGTACACGAATCGACCGCAGCTAACGTGGGAAGAGTACATTTATTATGTCGAGTCACGGTACTCATTTGGGTATTAGAGATAAAATTAAAATTTACGCTTTGCCCAAAGCAATTTGTAACCGCTCGCTTTACTTCGCGCAGAAAATAGGCTTTGGTTTATCCTCACTTTACATTCATTTTCATAAGTGGCTTAAATTCAACGACTGCGGCTAAGGTCCGGTTAGTGGGAGCCCGGCGACGGTCGCGACAGACTGGGTCTGCTCCTGTCGCGCTCACATTACACCGCTGCTTAAGCCACTTATGGTTTACAAATTAAATTAATGTTTTTCGTGAACCGCGCAGATATTAAATTTACGACATTCCATTGTGAGAAATTATTAGAGGAAATATAGTTTCAGATAACGGTGAGTAATGGAACGTCTCAAATTTGAATAATGGCAGATCTTTGTGTGAAATGATGAATGTCAACTATTATGTGACTTTATAAAATGAGATAACTAAAATGTATGTTGATTATCGGTTATTGTTTATTAAAGCCTTTAGATATGGATATACGGAAGATAATATATTAAATAATGACACACGTTCGTGCTGACCATATGTGAGACGATATTACAATTTGCGGCGGAACCAACATTCATATTAGACACACAAACGTCTCCGATACTTTATTGAAACAATATTATCTAAAGCCAAGTTACGCACCGTCTTAAGCGTCTATTAGTCAAAAGAAGGACCGTAGAACAAGAAATTCCAAGACAATTTGTCAATGAGAATTCATTGTTGTTTGGTTTAGTGTAACCCGCTAGTGAGACTGATAAATGTCCTTTCAGAGTGCGCCGTCAGTCAAATCGCGGTTGCCTGCCCACAAGATATATTGTGGACCCAAGGCTCGTCCTTGTGAAACCCTGGCGTTACTTTAAAATTAACCGTTTCAGTGATTATTAACTAAATACCAAGTAAATATACACTACATCAAGGAAATAGTTGACTATCGTTCACAACAAAACAGTACTTTATTTTTTAACATACATATAATGTTAATTGGGCTTACTGTCGATCGAAAACCGATACAGCAGCGTAAGTCACAATAAAAACGTTGGAACATGAAATGAGAACTCGAACACGAGATCAACTCAATTAGCAATCGGCTGCAAAGTGCCCGATAAACGACTGCATACACATCTTGAACATACTTAAACTGTCATTTACAAAGTAAACAGATGTCCTAATTATATGGATGGTTTTATTCCAATCGAAACAAGCGCTATCTACGTTATTCTACTGTAAAATAATTTATCACAGCGAAATATACTTTAAAAAATGTATAAAATATTTTTAAAAGATTTTTTAATCTATACTGAGTACCCCTTTCACGTAACATTACGAGCCACATACTCATTCAATTCGGGGACAAAGGCCGTAGGTTGATTGCCAATCAATCACCCGAATATCGGCGTCTGACACTTACCTCGTCAATGGTACAAGCTTTAATTATTTCGTTCCGAGCATAAAACTATTCACTCACTTTGACGTGGGTAACATTTAATTTGCGAATACTAACAGTTTTGGAAGCGTTTTCGACTTAGGGCGACCGCAGCAAGCATCGCTGGCAGAACAAGAACAAACAAAGTAATTAAACACATCAAACGGGGAAATTGAAGCTGGAGTCAAAGCCAGTGGCGGAGAAATGGCATCGGTCACGTTACGAGCACAGCGGGATCACAAAGCAGGGCGATTACACGAATTATGAATGGCTAATAGAAAACCGCGGCTCTGCGGTGCGAGCACTAAGAGTTGAGTGGTACATAATGTGCTTCAGACGTCTATTCTGCCCTAGCAACACAAAGGTAGCATTCATATAAGAAGAACATAAAAATGTATAACGTTGATGTTATCGAGTGGTAATGAAAATTGCTTTTATATTATGGCATAGTAGTCAAAAATCATAATCATTATCAACCAAACAATACGTTCTGAATACGTGCATATTTAGTAGTTTAAAAGTTCGCAATTTTTAACTAGTTTGTACTTTGAATAATATCTACCAATTATTTTGTTTGAAATCCGCTAATTTGATTTTCCTGGAAACATAAGGTTTTCTCTAGCTTATCCTGAAAATTAATTAGCAATAACATTAAATTAACACAATGCTCCTATATCTTCATTTATGTAGTTAGCAAATTAGCTTATTTTTTTAATTGATTTTTAGGGTTTGCTCACAGCCTCTACATGGCCCACTTCAATACATGTTCGCTTTACTATATTCAGTATTTAAGGGAAGCCAGGTAAAGTTCATTCGTTCTTCATTTTAAAACCACAACCATCACATTTAGTTTACCAAAACTGGTATAAACCAGTTGAACCTTTATTATTGTTTGAATTCGACTCAAACAAAACTCTTTCAGCAGTGGCTGTCGCCTTCACACCCGTCGCCATACGAGTGTGGTCACGACCTTACGAACTTTCAGTTAGTTCCGGTAAAACGTTAACAGCCTTCAAACTTTTTAGAATTAACTTCTAAAATTTCACGTTTAAATTTTAAGGTATATTTTGGATACCATAGTTAAGTTTAGCTTAAGCGTTCTCTTCAAATAAATGCTATTTAGCTTTGCTTGAGGTTAAAGATTCTCGGTTCGAAATTTCGTTAAAAGGAGTGAGTAGTTTAGCTGTAAAAGCGGTATAAACAGACACAGAGACGAACAGATTTGGATTCTCATCTAAAACATTAGTATGAATTGCACATAGTAACTAAAATCGTATCGATGAATACATTCGAATGAATTCGTTGTTTAATCACGATTAAGCTAATACTGGCGTTCTGTGTAATAATGTGAGTACTTGGTATTAACAACAATAAGCAATTAGCATAATTCTGCGATGTAATTATAATGATCGGAGTATTTCGTTGCGCTTTAAAAGATCAATAATCCTATAAGCTGTGCTCATTGTGTTCATTATTATGTATCCGAACAGTGTCGCCATCTATTTGTTTTTAAGTGAGTCATTTCCTTTTAGTTTACTGTGTAAGTTATGCTATATAATTCACATTCGAATCATCATGTTTTACCATCACAATTAACGCATTGTTTAAAAGTTCGAGATTAAAATTGTCAGTACAGTCAACCTGTAAAATTATTTATTTCGTTTCATTCGTGATATATGACGTCAAATCCTGAAACCCCGTTACTAGCAAAAGAACATTTTTTTAACTTGTATAGTGGTGGGTCATTCCGATTGTAATCATAAATTTTTTATTACGTCACAGCATTCTATTCTATTCTGCGGTCGGCGAACGATCACCCAGGATGGTCTGCGGCAGGTATCTGCAATAGCCTGCCTTGATTGTTTGATTGATTCTATTCGTAACTGTGACCACATGCCACTGTATTGTGACCGACTGTTTGCCGATATATTTTATTTTGTTTACACCGATTTTCGATACACTTGTTCCCGACAAGAACAATAATCGCAATGGATATAATTAATTGAAAATAAAAATAGATATTGAAAAAAGTAGTGCTTTATGCGTAATATTAAATTAGAAGACCTCTAGGTTAGCAGTGACATAAATAAACAACACTTTAATCCCTTTTATATACCCTGATTACAAATATTGCTCATCACTTCGCTTCGTAATATCACCATATTAATCAGTAATAAGTAATATCAAAGCTGAGAGTTATGAGCTGTTATTATATGATAATGTGGCTAAACCATAATTTGAGCGATCGCAGTACAAATCCTCTCCCACTGACTGCATAGATTGATGTCCATCTAAATTTAATGACTAATCCCACAGCTAAACGCGAAACTGATATAGGAAACAACGGATAATCATAATAGTGCCTATTAATAATGTTGTAAATTGTGTTTTGTTTCGTAGAAGGCACTTTGTAAATTAATAGTGTTGAATTATGTTATGGAAATGGAAAAAGGAGACGATGTCACAAAATAATGTTTGAATGACTAGTATGGGTTGGATACATTGAAAAAAAAAATGTATTCGAATGCAGTTGAGGGAATAGCTTAATAGACGACTTACTTTTACTGGATTAAGTACCTATATTTAGTTCACACCACTCTGTACAGATCTCAAGAATGTAAAAGCTATAATTTAACTAGTTAAGATATCACTTGCTCATCAAGTAAGGGCAACGTTACAGTTAAGCAATGTCTTACATTCTAGTGACACGGTAAACTAAAACCTCTTTGGCATAACCCTTGAACATTTGCGCATCGGGACAATTTTTAAAGACTCACAGCTATTTGAAGTCTGGCTGTTTGTGAACGTGATCTGTTTTTGAATGTCAATCTAAACATATGGATCCTTGTGGGGAACAGGATTTGAACATAAAACGTTCAGATATTTACTACCTCATTCGTTTTGCAAAACTTTCATGGCTAGAAATATGTGTTTCTGAGCTGATGCCAATTTGTATGGAGAACGGCTAAACACAAAGTCTTCATACAAATCGTGAATTTTACTATTCGAATACATTGTCTATAGTTTTCAAGCAAAAGACTCGGTCGGGTCAATCATTTTCTTGTTTCGTACCAGCTTTCTAGTTCAGTACTGTTCAAATGAAATAGCAAGAACTTTTGCCATTCTAGTAGCCTCTACTGTTACAAACGTCACCACAGTTTTCTTGAGCTAAAGAATCAAGATAGCACACCTGATCTCACAAAACATCGGGTAGAAACACGGAACAGAAGTAGAGATCAAATCTAATCTTGGTTTATTAGTCTAAAAAACCAAAAAGTTCAGACTATAAAAATACGAACGCATATAAAATATAATATAACAAACTATCATAAAAAGTACACTATTACCAAGGAAAGCACGAAAGAAACACCAAAACATAATTACAAATAACGAGCGATGCGACGGGCAATGGGTATATTTTATCGGATTACACACACGTTATCACAGTCCGCCGGCACACGCCGCCCCTCGTCGATGGTAAATTAACACCCCTATGTAATAACAACTATGACGTCATCATGAGACACTTGTCTTAAGGATAAAGATGGCGACAGTGGAGCCATCCCGGCTTCGGCATTACTTCATTTGTTTATGTTTAATCAAGAAGTGACACAAACTCAGTCTTCTGCACATCTCAATGGGATCTGGTGGTGCAACTTACATGAGTACTCACATTTCCTCACACTGATGAGATGGCCAGTTCTAGAAAAACTAGAAACCTGGTGTAAGATCCATCCCTTTAAGAGAATCGGAACTCGGTTTCCATAAAGAGACTAGTATATAATGAATAGTTCCTTGATCCCGATACCAACCTCGGCAATGCGTACAGTTTTTACTTAGTCATACATAGAATTAAACAATATTATTTAGTAATGTTGGACGGAAGTGTTTCTTGCACAACAGAACCAGTTATTTGAACACATTCTGAAATTATATTTACATAGGTGGACCTAAGTGGAAATAGGTAAAAGCGTAAAAGCTGAGCCTACTACCGGTTACAGAGTTCTTGGAAGGGTCTGACGTTCCAAAAATGAAAAGGATTTATGAAAAGATTTTAGACGTGATTTTATATCATATTTTATTCAATTACAATGCTAAAAAGGGTATATGAAATGACTAGTTAGACAAGTTCTACAAACTAAAAAATAAAAACAAAACTAGATTAACAAAGAAACAGCTTACAAACTTATAAAATTTAACTAAGAAAGGGAAAACTAAACAGTAAAAAAGATTTTCCACCTCGTTACTCGGTAAATGTTTGTGAATATAAGAAAACTGTTATTATTAGTTACTTTCTCATCTCACAATGAAGTTTGGAGCGGAGTTTTCGACATGAAAATAATAAAATCGCTCTTTATACTGTGGAGTTCAGTCGCGGGCGGTTGCTATGAGTTTTAAAAGTAAAATGTTTAACGTTTCTCTTTCAATACACGTCTAAGGTAACTTTAATATAGGGTTGATACGATTGTTGAAGATGGAAAATTTTGTCAAGGTTATGTAATTTAGATAACAACAGAGTCGTTGGCAAATACTTGTTAAAAAACCATTACTAAATAACGAAAAGAAAACATACCTTTAAAAGTTGCATAAAGCGTAAATTTACAGAGTCGACAAATAACAGTCTTAGCAACTTAATTCTGTACGATTTAGCCCAAACATTAGTAAATGCTAAGTATTTAGAAGTGCTTTCAATAAACACCAGAAGCAAGAAATCAGGGCAAGACACCGTCAAAGTAACTAACAAAGTCTACGTGAACTTGTACGGAGACATTGTTTAGCGAGCGCCGCGTAAGCTTAGTTTAAGTCAAGTCGGGCATATTGCGCCTACGAATAGCAATCTAGAAATACCTGACTTGCCTTGAACGCCAGATCGATCTTCGATCGTTCCTGATATAAATACCGTAGTATTGGTACTTTTGGTAGGAAAAATACTGGCCACAATTTGGCTTAAACCTGAAATTCTTCACAGAAAAAAAAACAATAAAAGGCGGGTCTATCTTCGATTGTTCATGATATACCGTACTTATGATTGGAAAGATACTGTTCACAATAAAATTTTGCTTATAACCTGAAACTATACACAGAAAAAACAATCATTAAAGGCGAATCGGATATAAATACCTTAGTACTTATGGTTGGAAAAATACTGACCACAATTCGCTTCACCCTGAAACTATGTACAAAAAAATATTTTTATATCCCTGACCTTTACAACTGACTATTTCCGCTTCATGTTATCAGAATGAAAATAAAAGTACATATTTTTATTCGGAAACCCTGACATGATTTCAGTTGACAGTCATGTGACAGCCCTATGGTGTAGCCCCGCGGCGCCCGCTTTGTGCGGCCTTTGATTGGCAGACGACAATCCAAAAATTGTTTTAAACAACAATTTTATTGACGTCGAATATTCCTTTTTGGTTAGCCCTACAAATTTTATTAGGCGTAATAAATATACTCGCAAATATAAGGCGTCTTCAAGTTGGTGAAGATAGTGTTTTTGATATCTATTGTAAAATGTTTTTAGAGTAAGTACTTACTGTTGGATGGAGAATTGGCTTTTGTGTTAGATAACAATAAAGTTTCAGTAAACGAAAACAAAGAATAAGGATGGTTTTATTCAGTAGGTACTTTTTAAAGGTTTTCTTAGATTTTTTAACAAATAATAAAACTGATTCTTCTTCGCTTGATACGATAAAGCTATTCGCTTTCATAATCTCAACTCATTACATACTTTACTAGGCTCCTAAGTTTAAACAGCTTGGCAAAATTAACCATAGGTTTCAAAATTTTCAATTTTTATCGAGCAAATTATATTAACCAAGAATTTAGAACTGCAACGTAGGGTTACACCTATCTAAAACGTGAAATAATCTGTTTTATAGGGCTTTCTGAACATGGATGAGAAAATATAAGAAATCGGATTAGCATTACAACTAATCTCCAATATTACTAGCAACCACAGCTTACATCGCCAGCAACCGATTTTATATAGACGCAATAAAATCTATTCTAAAGCAACCATAACCGATGTAACCACAACCAAAGCAAGGATCTAATCAGGTAATATACTGCTGCAATATTTAACGACAATTTAAATATTGTAGGCTGCGGTTGAGCGCGGACAGCAATGTGAGTCCGGACCCGGCCTTATTACGTATCTTGCAAAAGCAAATATCAGAAAAAAAATACAATAATTGCTGGAAAATTGCTTATTCGTATTACGTTCTGCGATAACGTAGAGTAGTAAAGCAAGTCAACAGCAATAATTGTACAATTTTGACTGTTGTTTTGCTTTTGCGAGGTACGTAATAGGGGCGCGGGCCGGGTCATGTCAGCACAGCTCTACCCTGACTAATGCGCCACATTAATATCCCCAGTAATTAATTGTTTGCATGTCCGACGAAGAAACGTCCCGTCTCGTGAATTTTCTCGTATAATTTAAATTAACGAACCGAAGCTACTCTTCACATGCTCGCCTAACAAACAAAAACGATGTTATTCTATTGTTGGCTAGATCCATAAAACAGTAAATCAGTTGATTAAAAGAAATAATGATGAAGGAGACCTAAAAATAGATTTCAACAAAATCACCTTCATTCATTACGATTTAAATAATTAATTACTGATATTTAGTGAAAGTACTGTCATTTCGTCGAAAAAAAGATTTATCTATTGAAGGTCGTCAAGTTTGAATTGCGCATAATCATGTTTAATTTGTATCAATTCTATTTTCCTCGTTAAAGATAAATACGTGAGGTCATTAAAGACATTTCCGGAAAACGAATTTATCAGAACAACAGATAACATTTAAGTGGAATATCATGAATCCATTTATCCGAGGTTATCGGAAATGCCCTTATGGTAAAACAAGACGAAACAACTTGTAAAACACGATGAAGGTAATTTTGTCCACTCTATAGGGATGCTCGCTTGCTTCAGGAGAAGTGCCCTCGAGCGAGATGGATCGTAAAGTATACGACACTTCAATATGTATGGGTGAAAGCAGCCCGTTTACTGCCCACTTAGAAAAAATGTTGGCTTAATTCAGCACGTCGTTTCCCGTCCCTCTCCCATCATACATACGAACGATTCATGCGATTTGATGACGGAACACTCGAGCCGGCCAAGATCCGAAGGGGTAATTAGCTTTTACGTCTGTATTTTTTATTCAGCAAAAACAGTGTATTTTTACAAAAATCATTCGATGCGCGTTCGCGATCTCGTCAGCATATTTTCATTCGTTGTAGGATGTTTGCAAAAAGGGGACTCTCATTTCTATTAACATTAGCATAATTTGAAATGAAAACGTTATTTCTTTGATACTCTCGTTTCTATGTAAATCGTATAATCTTAAAGCTTTTAGTATAAAATTAATTCTTGTATCTGCTCAGTGAACCACAGTAGTGGCTAAAAACAAATAATGTATTGTAAAAGGGGCAATAAAAATGTGAAGACAGTGTGAGGGGAGGCAACGAGGCGATGTTCCTTTCAATAACATGTTATATTCGGTACACGTCATCGATTTCCTAGTCGAGCGGCGATCTGGACAATGAAAGGAAGAAGTGTGGGCCCGAGGCGGAGCACAAAGGCCGGTTCATACCTGCCGAGGAAATAGTGGCGGTATGAAAGTCTACGTCACGCCGCCAGCCGCGATCACACGCGCCCCTTTGCTGCACCGTCCGCAAAAACAGCGGATACTAAAATAAAATACATTACATTTTTGCAAATAATTTTGGTAAGCTTTATCCTATTTAAAACCCGTTTTTTTTCAAGATTTTCTTTACAGATATTATTGAGTGGTAAAAGAATTATGTTACAACTTATATTCTCTTTTCATATGTATTTATTGGTTTTTCAATCCCAATTACTAGCAAAACATTTTGCCTTACGACTTTCAGACAGTTTAACGATGATACTCCCAAGGTACCTAGTGACAGTGTAGTCAATGACAGCTCACTCTTTAAGACGCTGTTTTATGCTCTACAAACGTTTACTAGCCGCACGTGACATTTTTGAACTCAAGCACAGCTCTTGTTGTAAATTTATCTTTTGTATATTTAGCCAAGTAGATATTGCGTAGGTGTATACTGCGTATATATAGGTAGCTGTTGCTAGTAGCGTGGACATTTCCGTAATGTAATTTAAGAAAAACATGGAATTTAATGAACATTAAACATTATATCCTCTCGACCAGTTTAAAGGAAACTTAATCATAATTAATTAAAAATAATTTGTCATTACTTTAAAACACGGATTGAAATCGAACAATTGCATGAGATACAATATTGATTTACAAAACAGATTTAATAAAACCTGAATTATTAAATAATTATTTTTTCTCAGGTTTATTTTTCGTATTTTTCTTTCAGTCCCCTTCAGTGATCGGGAATACTTAAAAGCGGGCGTACAAAGGGAAACACACATCCGGGGCTGGGACTATTGTGAAGAAACCGACCACCTTACACCTTGTCGAGACGAACGATCCCTGTGATACCTTCTTCACAAATACAACACGACAAGGTAAATAAAAATAAAATATATATTTTCGTAGATCTTTCATAATTTTCAATAAGATACAAATGGAAAAATCAAGCGGATAATAGATTATGGTAATGTAATTGTATGTGTTATCCTCGTGCAATGTTTGCGAATTCGGTTTCTTGGTGAAAACACAGACGAGCGTATAATCTTTTAGTCTTTTTCAACGGCGCGGCACCGTGCACAAAAGAAGGACGTTGTTTTTCGGAAGTTAGTATTTTAACAAGCAATAACAAATAATGCATACGGATTGATTTACACTTATTTTAAAATACACAGTGAGTCCTTGTATTGTACAGACATTAAAATATTAAAATCAACAAACAAACACTTCATTGCTTAAAAACCTTACTCAAACACATGCGTGTCAATAAAAGCACAACAGCGGTCGACCCAAAACAAATGCAAAATAAACTCAATTAAATAAACATTATATATACTTTATGCCCATTGAACATGAACTGGCCAGCGTGTTTACAAAACTCGACCTCATATGAGTACAAATTCATTTCAAAGGAATTTCTAAACAACCGGATCCCGAGTTCCCAATGGTATTCCAACAAAGCCTGGAAGTTGTAGAGGTATTCCAAATTGTTTACAAAATTCAATCCTAAAGCTTCGAGCCAGATTAAATCTAATTTCAACTTGAAGGTAAGTCTGAAATAAGTCTTCATAAAAGCGGCACCCTTTGATTTAACCCTTCCCAAAGTTGGGTTTGCTGATTGCCCGAAAGTTAGTCCCGCTTGTATTTCGCGCTGTCTTTTTTCGTCGGAAAAAACAAATCGAAAACAAGCGAGTAAGTAATGGCTTAAAAGTGACTTCTGGGATCGAGTCCGGTGTGCGATCCGAGGGTTAGCGGGCGCAGCGCTCGACGAATCGTCTTAGCGAAGCGATTACACGAAGCTACTTGTAATCACTTTCCTTGTTTGCGATTCTGTAATCCCGGCGACGGAACTTGATTGATAATAATTTAGTTTGGTGGACAAAATATTGTTTAGTATGCATTACTGATTCGATGATTTTCATGTCTAGTTTAACTAGAAAGTAAATTATTACTGTTGGATTGCCAATAAAGCAGTAAATAAGAAAAGAAAACTTCTCATCATAAAAGATTAAAACTGTAATAATCAGAAAATATAATCGGATCATATTATGGTAGTTTTCGCCAAGCATTCGCTTTCGAAAACAACTAGGTGGCCCGCGCTCCAAATAGGGCCCAAAGGGGCGTTCATTTCTGTAACGCTTCATTTGCAACAGAACTTTTAAGTAGTTGAAGCTACGCTCGCTACCTGTACCCTCAAAACAAATACTTAGTAGGTAGGCAGCCTTCTCTATCCTCAACTAAAACGTACCAGGAAATTTATTTCGCAAACTTTTAAATAAACGTTGTTAAAAATGAGATCAACCAAATACGGAGCTAGTTAGAAGGGACTTTTTGTTTCGTAATGTTATCCAGTCGGTCACAGATAAATACTTTTAAGAAAATAAGGTTACACGAATGGAATAACATTACAAAGGACGGAATCAGAGCTTAATTTGACTCAATTATGTATGCTGAAAAGATTTTGTTTTTACCTAAACCATCGAATGAAAATCCGTTTAACATAACAAACAGAAAAAACATTAGATTAAGCTTCAAAGCAGAGAATGAGCCAACCTACATGTTGTCCCCAATACAAAAATCCCCGTCAAAGAACAAGCACCTAATAATTCTGCAACAAAGAGAACTAGCAACATAAATATTTTTCGAGTGCGCTCGTATTTTACAGTTGAACGCCGACAATGTTCTAAGCATCGGAGTTATGAATCTAAACCGGTAGTTGACTGCTGGGGGCGGAAGCGGAAGGGATTCAGCAATTGACGCGAGCATCCCGCTGCGAGCCAGCTCTGATCATACTCGTATTTTTAAAGAGATATTGACACGCCTTTTATATGACATCCTTATAGCTGGCGGGAATTCTAATTTATCAAAATGGTCAAGCTTGAGTTTTATTTTGGATTAGGTTTCGGAGGCTTAATTTGATTTCGAAGCTTAAAGTTTTTGCTTTGATTAAAGCATAGCTCTTAAAACAGAAATATTTGGATGTTTTTGTGGCATGTATCTATCACTGTTAGCCTGAGCGTATTAAATATTTAATTTTAAGCCGTTTTATGTTGGTTTTCATTTCAGAATTTCCATTTGCATCCTGCCTTCTATTTCAAATTTCTATTTTAGGTGATGGACGTTGAAACAAAACTATCTAGCTGTGCTATAGAAAACGACATCGATATCACTGTAAGCTTTGTTGTCCGTGTTAACGTTAAGAGGGCGACCCTTGAGGTCACGGGCGCAATGGGGAACCCGAGTGAAATGACACGTGCTGCCGTAACTGTTATCGTAACTAAGGGAACTTTATCATCACCCAACACTTGAACAGAGTACGCACACTGTCTAGTGGGTTCCACACATTTGCAATTATGTATAATTATGACACTGAGGATTATTCAGCCAGTAGAATAACGGATTCAGGAAAATTTGTACGGTACCCTAAAAGTGAGTACATATTTTTACTTTTTTGACGACATGGAAGCGAAATTAGTTTGGTCTTGTTTTGACAGTGTGTTTAGGAAGTAATATGTGTACGATATATCGGTTAATATTTTTGGTTTCTTTAAATAAAATCGTTTGGATAAGGCAGTGGTGCTAAATGGTGTAAAATGAAAATTAATCCTTGATATATAGGTATGTGTATTCTGGATACATAAGAGAAACTGTCTGACAAAGTCTAAATACATATTTTCCTAAATTGTCCGTTACAATAGATTTCTTTAGTGGCTGCGATTACAAGCGAAAGTGAGAGTATATTTATAGCAAGCTTATGGCATGTTAACACCTGTTTGATGACCACCATAACCCCAGAGGGCAACTAACATAAAAAAGTTCGAGCAATTCTACTTTGCTTCTCTCTTTAGTGTGAAAAACATTGTGGACAAGAAAACAGCAAAAGTCTAGTTAGTAAAAAAATAAATAATAGACCTACATTATGTAAATTACATTCACTTAGGACAATTTGTTTCAGTTTCATTAAAACATTGAGATTTTTAAGAAATTGATTTTTTCTGTTTTAAATATTGGGCCAAGTTTTTTAAAAATGCTTTTTTATAAGAGGACCAATAAAATATACGTTAACTCAAGCAGATAAATAGGTGTTAAACAGCAGACCTTTTCTTGCAAACGACACCGGTATTATCCCGACATATTGTGCCATAGAGCACGAGACATCGAACGCGTTTACACGTAGAACCATAAAGAAAGAAAAAACATAACAATGCGGTCTCCTGGTTGGCTGTCGCATTGCTCCGTTTTACGTCGCGACGCATTTAAAATCGCTTTCAGTTTAATGTGGGCTTTACTGCAATGTGCATCGACAATAGGTAATTTTATAGCAGCCGCTTTCGAAAGGAAAGGTTTTGTCGAACAATGCTTAACTGATTCCGTCTACCACTTAATGTTATGGCTTAGAGAATGGTGATGGCTTCTGTGTATTGTTGTTTTGTTTGATGTGTTCAAGTTGAAAGAGATTTTTATCATGTTTTAAAAACTTTTCAACACACACTATGGATAACTATGCAAATAGATATATTTGCATATGAACAAAGACCGAAAAACCGATGCTCTATTTCTATCCTGCCCCACCCTTTCAACTTATTTATTTTATATAACAGAAGCCTCGCTTTGACGTTTTTGCCGAAACGCACCTCCCATCAATAAGCTCCAATAATTTGGCTCTTATTTTATTTGCAGCCCAAAGGTCGCTGACAGATGGAGCAATCAGCCGACCCTGGGCGATGCTGACGCCGAACACACTGTCTGACAGGGGAATATATTTATTACGCTGTAAATCCACTCATCTTATTTATGTTAAGCTGCAACTACATTTAGAGCAACCAATACACGACAGCTTTCTTAAATTTTAGATAACGTTAGTATAGAATATAAGACAGACACGTGTCAAGTATTATCTTCCTATATATAAAATTATCGTGTCACAATGTTAGTTACCATACTCCTCCGAAACGGCTTGACTGATTTTTATGAAATTTCACATGCATATTCAGTAGGTCTGAGAATCGGCTACTATCTATTTTTCATACCCCTAAGTGGTAGTAGGTAGGTATTAGGCAGGTGCTAGGTAGAAAAAATTGCATTGCATCGCATGCCGGGTACAGCTAGTTTTTATCTAAGACAGTGAATTAGTTTCGAGTAATACTGTGAACACCGATAAAAAAAATCTCTAGATATTTTCGAGACGCCCGGCGTTTAAAATTCAGTTAAAAAAATACCTATCCTAGACTAATTTAAGTACTTTCACATTTGAGTCGATTTCAATCACTTTATCCTGGTTGTGCTGTCCTAATCTAGCGATACTTAGAATATTAATTATATCTCTGTACATCCTAACTTTCAACTATAAGTACTTCATTCTTTAGCTTATAAGCAATTACTATCTTTATAAGTATACGCACAATAAAAGCATGTAAAAGTCACAAATCAAACGTTCAAAATCTACTCACAGAACAGAGTATCACTCCACTAATCTTTGTACAGGAGCAAATCAAATGAAAGGAGAGTTATCGCCGAACGTGTGGGGGTGACGATTGCCTTACCTGTCCCCGACAAGCTGATTTAAAGCCACGGCTCCTAATAAAATAAGCTGCCTAATAAGAGACCCTGATAGTATCCGGCTAGGGCTTGAAGCCTTACGATAATGGAGATTTAGTTTATGTTAAATTGAAAAGTTATAGATTTAGAGAATGCTGAGTTGGTATTGTTGTTTAGTGATTCTGAAAAGCAATTTAAAAGTCGTAAATTTGCACCCTGAACATTTAGAATTAATGTATAAACAAACCTAATAAGAAATGGAATTTTATTCATGGAAAAACTGTCTACAATATAAAAAAGTACAAAGCATATGAAAAAATATATCGATAAAATGATCCCTAAATACCATTCAAAATGACATCGCTCATTCGATAGACAAAAATTACAACGAACAAGCACACCTAATTCGATTCGATTATTCTTAAACCCGACATTTCTCGAGAGCTCGATATCGACACGGCTCGTCACTCGCGCTCCCAAGCGGGGATACGCACGTCGACAGTTTTCACCCCATTTGGGGCGGTTTTTACGGCACCCACTCATCCGGGCGGTTCTTCCACAACAAACACTGCGATCAAACGTTTTCGTCTGAACTGCGATACGCCGTCAATGGTTGTCGTATACAGATACCGTACTTGTATCGTGAGAAACGTTTATTTGGGTCTTATTTTTAATCACTGAATGGAAATTGATTGTTATGATGTATTTTATAAGACCGTATATAGTTTCCTTTTCTTACATATGTATTTATGTAAATAAAGAAAACTCCTATAAGCTATAGGAGTCTACGTTCTTTAATTAAAATAAAAATAAAGTTAATAAAATGTAACTTAAAAATAATTCAGAACAAATTGCAATTCATCACACTTACAATCAATAACACCTCACTTGCAACAGAAACAGGGTAGTCAAGGATTTTGTCAAGTCAGTCTCGGTCATCAGAATTAATTACTGAGCATTGAAAGGCTGATAAATAAATTACAAGGATACAATTTGAGAGAAAACTCAAAGCCAAATAAAACAAATAACACTGACTATTTACCTAAACCACAGGTGCAATGGACACATGAAAGAAATTCTCCAGTTAAAATAATGAGAAACAAAATCATCATTAAAGTGATGGAATACCGTATAGGCATAACGTAACTAAGTTTTTTAATCTTCATCGCATTAACTATGAAAATTTAAGGAAACTGATTAAACACTAACACAAACGCATTGTGCATTTCCTCGCCACAATAGCTAAAACAGGTAAGTAACTCAATCTATATCATACATAGACACATTCCGCTAAGCGAAAGATTTAATAGGTTTCCCTCAATCCCAGATTAAATTGAGCACCAGATAGAATTCTCGGAATGTTATTCCGTACTAAGCTAACCAATAAGTATAGGGTAGGTATATTGGTGTGGTAAAGAGTAAATCGAACTCAACAATTAAGACATTACTTCAATCGGCATGCGACTTTCAACTGTCTAAAATGTTGGTACCAATCGTCAAGAAAGATTACGTGGATACACGGCATAGAAGGATTTAGAACAAAGTTGTACTTACAAAACCAGACATTATGCAGGTAGAAACACAATTTTTCACTGTTTCTTCGTCACCTGTAGAACTATGGCTCAAAAGTTCCGCCATCTTTTGTGATCCACTTTGGGTTTTACCAGCTTAAACAAGATATATTTTTAAATTTAGAACTTGAGTATCACTACGCACTGTCACAAACGCGAGTTCTATTTTTCTTTTGAGGTCATCGACACTTGTTCCTAATTAGTGTACCTGCACTAGTGATTTTATTCGACCCACGTTGATCAAGAAGTCTAATGCACGACAGGGGTCTTCCGGGACCAATCCATCGGGTGCAATACTTAAAGTCAAGGTCACAGCAAAAAATTACGAGACAATCACAGGACGCTGTCGGCAGATGACTAATCGTCTTTTATGTTAGGCGGGTGGTTGCGCCGGCGCGTGCGGCGCTCATAGGTCAAAGGGTAGGCTGGAAAATCATTGCGTTTCACTCTTTTACATTGGAAAATAAGGTAGAAATTATTTTCTTAACTTCGCCTCTATTGACACAATATGTAAAATGCCGACGTCATACTCGGAAGTACATTTTGATGAGATTTATGTCCTTGCAGTAAGTTCAAATACCCTTTATTTTGTTTAAATATATAAAATGTAATTTTAATAATTTGCATGTTACGAGGGGGTTCTAATTCAAGACATGTGACACAATTTTTTTTATTACGGAATTCGATTAATAAGCCTTTTCTGAACCAACTACAACTACTCGTATAAACATTTCCCAAGCAGCTGTTTTGAAATTTCTTCTTTGACCTTTTCATACCGTAAACTGAAAACAGTAAGAACATTTTACTCATATAGGTATTGTTAGCGTAATTTACAACGACTCTCCTTAAATTTGAAGTTATTATTGATATCTAACAAAAAAAAAATCAAATTAACATAGGATGTCAAACGTAACAAATAAAAAGGTGCATACTTCAGCGACGAACAAACATCAACATGATTCCTAGTGGACCAATTTGACTTTTGAGTACTCAAACAAAAAAATGTACAACTATTTCAAGCTGAATGGCTCTACAAATATTGGTAAAACATTATAGTACTTGTAGGACTATACTGAGGTACATTGCGATTGAATTTGCAAATGGAAATGAAAGAATATCGTAAAATATCGTCGCTAACGTAAATGCTGGTTGTGTTATTTATACGTCGTTTTTGAACGCTGCCCCTTTTAACGGCAGTTTTAAGTGCTACCATGGCCCGGCGGGATCGGTGATCGCAGTAAGTGACCTGCTATGAGCGAGGATACAGACAATGCTGATTTGCATAAACCAACGTAGGTGGGAAACGAATGTGTTGTGCTGACGTGATTTATACGAAGCTTTAAAACGCTGAAGTATTAGGGATAAATATTTGGAAGTAGTCTTCACGCAGTCGGCTAGGGTCGGTTGTTTTTGAATCACGAAAAGCAGCTAGAGCAGGTAGTTCATGGGACCACGAATTTATTACTTTAATGGATAAACTTCACCATATATTGAACTAATCTAATGCCACCACTAAAAAACTAAGCCAAGCTTTGTCTCTTAGGTGCTTATTAAAACTCCGTCGAAATGATTTGAACCTCATAAAAGCTAAGCTAAGCAAGAGCAACGCCCAAGTAGACACAATTTTAATTACATAGGTAACTGCTTACGCTTAAAGCTTATGACATACACCGAACGATCTGTTTCAATGGAAAATATGGTTACAAGTACCTACTCACAGCGAACATTGTATAATAATTTTGTCGATTTTAATAATAACCACTCGATGAATCGATACGGGATAAATAAAGTGTTTATATTCAAAAACTGCTTGTTCTTTTGTGTAGCGTATGTCGAGGGCTTTTACCTATGAATAATATACGAAACTGAGTGTAATGGTCTCAAGTTATAATAAGTATAGGATTTGTCTAAATAGCATAGCGTAACGGATAGATTTCAGATACTTGCTGTCTACTTTCTCTCTTTAAATAAACCATTATTATTATAGAATAGAAAGTATCAAAGCCATAATTTTGTATTGAACTCTGAAATTACCTTAATATACGAAAATGATTTTCGATGTAAGAAAATATGGCTTACAGAGTGTAACATATGTGGGTGTGAAGTCTCAGCACTACGACGCGAGGTGGCGGCACTTCTGCTCGCACTTCCAGTCGTGTCCGACAAACTCGTTAAAAGTTGGCGAAACAACGGAAGCCCCGTTACTTGGAGACACCGAGACACTTGCGACTCGACGTTAAGTAGAAAAGTATAACACGACAATAATATGAAACATTTTGTTGCCAGACAAAACTAACGCCGGGATATTTAAGCTGATATCCACAGTTCAAGAAGTTCGCAGCTTTATATTTTTCATTTCATTGTTTGTTCTGGTGTTAGATGTCTCAGATAGCTTTGTGTTAGTTAAGTTAGGTATCTAGAATACATGCTACATGTTTGCTGACGCTTGCAACATTCTAGTCTCTGTACGTTGTGAATATCAAAGTCAACACCGTTATAACAAAGTTTATGAACATTAAAAATGTGCGTAACAGTAATCTAAAAGACAAAAGCGGTCCAGTGTGGTCGTCGTTAAAATTATAAATACCCCCAGCTCACTAACTGCCCCTGTATTCCGTTAAGAGGATTCCCAAAGCTGTAAATTGCGTGCGCGAAATATTTACGAGACAGGCTTTCGCGGCATTACAACGACTATGTGCATACATTGCGCCGCGCGCTTGTTGCAAAAATGCAGTAACATGGACCGGCTATTGCATTAACAATCCGCCACCAACTAGATAACTGCACCGGTTATTGGCCATGACGCTTTTACTGCGAGTTTGCAGCAATTGGTGCTTACCTTCACGGTAAACTCTGCTAATTAATAGTTCGGGCTTTTGGTAGCTTCCAGACAAACTAATGGAATATTGTTTTTATTCCTTTTGTATTTTTAATGGCATGTAGCTAATACAAATAGACATAAATTCCTTCTAATAAGAGTACCCAAAATCTTATCTGCATACGCTATTACCAACATACGAACGAACGAACTCGTGAAAGCTTGCAAAAAGAAATGGTTTTAAATAAAAAAACGTTCAGATTTTTCTGTTTTTACACTAGTCTCGCTGCAGCAGGAGTACGGTCAGTGAAAAAAGGGGAAACAAAAACGATTCGGCTAACCGCCAAGCGTTAATAAATTCTTCGAATTTGCGGAGAGAGCGCTGTGGAAAACGCTGTGTCCGAGCACGGACCGGCTGACCGGCTGTCCGGCAGGCGCCAACACGACATAGCACAGTGTACCACGCCACCGTCACGAGCAGTTCAAAAATTGATGTCTAACACTTTAGTCACTACGAAAATTCACAAAACAACTTTTGTTCTGCTTTTTTGTGAATATATAACTAAAATCTTTTAGTGCTTACTTTAGCTTATCCTTATAAGATCCCTAGGTAGTTTTCATGCGTCACGATACCTGCAAGATATTATATTCTTGGTAGAATAACAACAAATACGCAGGTATCACGGTGACGGGCAGACATGATACCTTAACCCAGGTAAAAAGTAATTTAATTTTAATGAGATAATGAGATGTCAATCATTCTGATCAGTCATGGTAACTGTAATTAATTGTTCAAAAATATTATTTGCTTTTGTGCGGGTAGTCGAAGTAGAAGTCTACAAAAAGGCTTTAAATTTAGTGTAAATTCACCATACGTGAGTAGTTCCATTCGTTACGAACGTCACTAAAGCTATTCGGCTGACAGCAATTTGCGAACAAAATGGGCTGAATAATGTACGTCGAGTTCATACTTCTAATGTATTATCTACATCTCTGCATGCATATACCAGATAGCTACCTATGAAATAATCAACATAGAAGAGACCAATTTTCTGATACCTAGGTACCTTCTAGTTAAAATGCTCATAATCTGGGCCCTCTCTTAAACTGTCTGGTTGAACTAAGTTGTGTCAACTTTCAAATAGTGGGCAGGTACATATTTAGGTACCCTACTTATGCGGAGTTTCTATAAAATCAAAAACTGTCTGCAATACTCAAAATAGCAAGTTCTTAGCATAATTTACAACAAATGTTTAATTAGCGCTTTAAAGAGCTATAATAAATCTTTTAGTGTCGAAGCAATCATCTTTAATATCTTCTACTTTACCATTAGAAACTGTCCAACTTTAATGAGACCTGTCAATTTGGTTCCTCTTGCTACGGCGTCAAAAGATCACAGATTAAGCTCAGGAAATCTTTGCTCTCATTTCCTATTAAAACAGGGAATCGATTAAAATTATAAAATTTTTGAATCGTCTGCGTTGATCGCAGACACAGAAAAATAGAATATGGAAGTTAGAAGAGAAGTTATAATGAGGCTAACGTAAAGTAGGAAATACATTCCAACAAAAAATTATTCAATGAAGTACCTAGGTACCTTCCAAAGCATTGTAATGTGTAGAACATTGAAGTAGACGCCCCGTCAGATTTAGATATTTTTGTTTGAAAGGGTGGGTGTACCTACTTCCCTGGCGGACCACGGTCATTGGTCAAAGATCTTATGATGGGGTCATAGATAAATCAAGGGCAATGCTCGATTCTTTCAATTACGAATGCATAACTTGTCTCAAGTTTTGATGTTTCATTAATTAATTTAGAATTTGAAAAGTTTATCATTTACTAGTTATTTTTTACTTTGTAGAATAAGGATTTATTTGTGATCGTTTATTTCAGATGTTCTGCTGTCTTCCTTGCTTTAGGAATTACGAACCAACACCTTTTACTTTTTTAAGAAATCATGGACGATTTACAGAAGTGAAGCTTTGTTTCAACTAGATGTCTTCCCTGAAGACATAAATTAAAAGCTAGGTACCTAAGTGGAATATTGATATTACTACTGTTCCTTTAAGTAAGAGGAGAAATGGATGGTAAGGTGGCTGAAGTATGTAAGATGATGGATGTCGAGACAAAAATTAAGAAAGGTATGCTGTGATGGTTGGGCTATGTCTATGAATAACGATTGAGGAAAAAAAGTGTACAAGGAGAGTGTGAATGACAAAAGGCCAGGTCTCTTGAACTATTCTATAAAGTTACATACCAAGGGAACAGCATGCATAAAGGAAATAATGAAACTGGACAAAGCGAAACAAGTGTGTAAGGATCGTATGGACAGAAGTGGTATCTGCCTACCCCTACAAGGGAAAGAGGCGCGACCATATTTACCTATGTATGTATGTTACCTAAATATAACTAGTTAGTGTAATATGCTAGACTTTAAGTATAATCCGATGCAAACCCACACTGTTTCTGTGTGAATTAGACATTGAAAGATAGGATATAAAGAGAATACTCATCTGAATAAGGAAAAAAAGGAAAAACCAAAGTATTTATAAACATCGATTTATTTTAACAATTACATCATATCTAATCACAGGATTATCAAATTACGTACAATCAAAATATTCTATCAATCACAATACAATATAGCAACTTACTTAAAAAAACATTGAGTACAAATCGCATCGGAAGTCCGCCAAATATGCAAAGCTATTATGTCAAAATTAAGAATAATTAGAATATGTCATTCTACAGAATATAAAATGGCGATTCATTTGAATTAAATTTAATTTACATACAAGGTTCATTAAATTATTATTGTCTTATTTACTGGTGTCAGAGTGACAGCAACAAAAATAGGTAAAACTACTTTTGATACTGTAAAAATCGTCTCTTTGAAATCCCTAGGTAGTTGACGAGATTTTTAAACCTCAATAAATTATTGGTCAGTGTAAAAGAACATTTTTCTTCATGTACAAAACAGTCATTTATCTTCATATAACACAAATTCATACAGGCGACATTACAATGTATTCACAATAAATATAAAAACAAGATTAATGTAAAAAGAAAGTGGAAAAATTACATAAATACACATATTATATTAGTTACCATGTCAATAACATTTCTTTAGTCTCATTACAAAATTACGTCTAAAAATTAAACTATTTCTAAATTATTAAAACTAGCAAACAAACCAGGTACCTTATAAAACAAACCTTATATCAAACTCAGTCCATTGTCACAGTACACCTAGAAAACGCCGTCAATACTGTGTCACACAACTAACATAGTCAATACTAGCACACAATGCTACTTACTCAGTCACCCTAGGAATTAGCCAGCTCATAAATGGCTTCTCCTCTAAGTTGTGGCAAATTTGCTACTTTGGCTAAAGTTGTGTCCAAGTATTTGTTGTAAACAGCTTTACATTTAGAATTCTCGACATTGATAACAATGTTTGCCAATTTCCTGATTATGGGTTCAATATGGTCGAATGAGTATCCAGAGTAGTAAGATAATACAGGGGTCCATACTTCTTCAAGCCTCTTGCTTGAGAGCAGATACAAGGACATGCAAATAGCCGCCGCCGCTAGCTCCGAGGGCCGGTAGTGCGCCATATCGTACTCTACAAGGCTAAGGTCAACGAAGTACTTGGCCAAGTGATGGTTCTTTGATGTGCCATGAGCAGCCTTCACAAACCTAAAACAAAAATATAAAGATTATAAATAAAAGTAGCCAAGTTACTGTAATAATGTACAGAATACAAATCCAATCTCTTTTAAATATGTAGCTCTCCTCAACATATGTAATGTAATGTGAAAGTCTATTTAATAAAATATTTAGTCACTCCATGAACAATATACTTGAATTAGTTTATGAATCTTAACCTTATTCAGTTATAGTGAATTTATAAAATACCTTCTCAAGAAGTTCAGAGGAATAGGTCTAGCTAGGCAGAAGCCAAGTTTAGACATGATGTCTCTTTCACAGCGGAATATTTCAGCTTTGGAGTAAGCGTTGGCCGTCACGTACACGAAGTCGCCGACGTCTGGTGCGTAGATCTCTTCGTACTTGCTGGCTATGAACATCGCTGTTACGCCGACCAGCTGCAGTTGAGTCCGATGAAGATTTGGTACGACCTGCAACATCAATTATGTAGTCAAACCTTGCTTGTAATTATTTATTTTGTAATTTTAGTTACGAAAATTAAATTACCTGTAAATATCGATCAAGTATTCCAACAGTCAATTGGAATGTCTCAAGCACCAGGGAGAACTGTCTTTGAACCTCAACAAGCCAATCTATAAGTGTGGCCCTCATCTTTCCAGTTATAGCAGTCTGAAAATAATACACATTTGTAAATATAAACACACCTTTTAGATACAGACACAGATACAGCTATTTCAAGCAACATCATCTACTTTCACAACATATGTTATAACCATCTGCAATAGTCTCCCACAGGTATACTGCATTACATAGAATGATTTAGTAGGCCACAACAATTGTGGTCACAAATAAGCTACTACTGACCATAAAATATACCAACCTGTTTCTTCAAATGGTCAGGTTCAACAGGATATTTCTCCTCTAATTCAGTCAAATATTTATAGATGTCCTTAATGTAGCAAGACACAAGCAGCGGACTATTACCATCATCAGCATCAATGTCTTCAATATCATTAGGTAATGTAGGAGTACTGTTAACATCATACAAAGCAGCATAGTTTCTCAACTTCCTCTTGTCAATTATTGATGTTTGTTCATAATTATCTACTATCTTTAACTTTCCTAATGATTCTGTAGATTCCTTAAGAATGGGTTTCAATGATTTGGTTTCCTTATTTTCATTGAGCGTAGGTAGTTTGGAAGTCTTCTTCTCCTGGACTTTCTTTTTCTGCACATATATCTTAATAGGTTCTTTTAATTCCGTTGGCTTGTTCTGAGCATCTTTTAGGATAGCCTAAAATGTGTCATTCATTAGTCAATAAAGTACTTCACAAGTTCACACACATGACCTATCATGATCCATAAAAATTATGTATACCTGTGTATTTCATACAAATAAGGAATAACTTTGGGACTGTGAATATAATCTCCAGGTTTGAAAATATTTTTAATATAAATTAGACTTCTCTACTTGGCTAGGGATAAGACTTGGCAAGTTATGTTAAGGCTAGTTCTCATAGTAATAACACACATCAAACTATATGAGTTGCAAGTGACAGGAAATTGATATTTTTAGTAACTTTGTTTCAATATTATAGAAGGAATCAAATAGGGCTACATATTAATTATTTATATAGTTTTTATTGTACTAGAAGTGTTAGAGCATATGCAAATAAACTGAAGTAGGTAGTTGTGCTAATCTGCAGTACCATCATTTACAATATTTTGACCTAATTCAAACACATAGATAAGAAAAACAAGAAGATTTACTGACTTGTTAAAACTTTTTCAGAAATCATGCTATGAAAAATGAGCAATAAATAGAAACAAAGACTTTACATAACATACAATCTCAATTGCTAAGCACAATACTTAGGTATTTTTAGAAGTAGTTCGCAGGTATAATTACTTTATATTATATGTACAATGTGCATATGAAAAATATGCAAGTTTACAATTTAAGGAATCAGCTGATATACTGTTAGGTTAAAGACAAAATGAGATATATTTTGTTAGGTACTTTCGTTAAAGTACCATTATAGAGTTTCACAGCTGTGAACTTACCCTATTGCGGGCAGCTGCTCTAGCTGCAAGTCCAGCTGTGCTCTCTTCACGACGCAAAGGCGGCTTTACAGTTGGCTGCACAACAGCTTTGGCTGCAAGACCAGTGTCCACCTTCGACTGAACATGGCTGTAATTGCTGGAAAATTATTAAATTATTTTTAACATCTACCTACATGTTTCCACTATACTCCTTAGTACTAGAAATTCCTGTTAATCGACAATAAATCGACGATTGCTGCCTTACATTTGGTAATAAAGTCAAAACGAACAAAAACTAAGTTTATAAACATACATTAATGCTACAAAAATCAGAAACAGGCTTACAAAATTAGACAAATGAAGGCAATTAACTCACCTGCGAATAGCTGCCCGGCTTAAAGTAGCTTTCTTCTCAAACTCAGCTGTAGCAACTGCTACTTTTCCAACAATTTCACGCTGAGTTGGTACATTCGTGTTAATATCTCCTAGGGCTCCGCGAACAGTCAAACCTTGCTTTTTTGTCGGAATAGCCACGTTACCTTTACCTTTAATGGCATAAATGTTTTCCTGGTCCTGGATCTGCGCCTTAAATACAAAATACCAGTCATTAGTTGTTCTAAAACAAATAGATGCCCAGCGATTTCAAATTAAAAAAATAGTTACCGGACGGTGTCTCCTCAGTTGGATCTCCATTTGGATGTGTTTGTCGTTTAACCCGTATTAATATATAACCAAGTCTAAAGGCAGATCCTAGAGTCCAATAGGTATAGATAAATCACATCCAGCTGTATTTCGAATATCAACCGTCCCAATTTCTGAGTAAATTTGTTGCTTCGCTTGCTTGACTTGACTTCGCTCAACAGTAACGGAAAACGTTATTGAATTGAATTTTGCTGATACAGTTGGCTAAAAACTTATCTGCTGTGATTGGTCAAGAGCTCAAAACAGGAAGTACCAATTTAGTCATGTGAAAATTTTCTTATTTACTTTAACATTTTGGTACAAAATTTATTACAAAAGAATAATTGAAAATCGATTTTAAATATTATTCTTTGATTGTATATTAGATGAATTCAAAGAAATGTAGTTTATGTGGTAAATAAATTAATAGGAAAAAACTTGACTGTAGAGTCCATAGAGAACTGCCACTGATGTCTATGCTGCGAAGGATGATACTCTCGGTCTCTTTATTTATTAATAATAATGTAATACTACCAGTTAGATGGTTGATTAAACGAATATTCTTAAAACCCAGGAAGCCAATATTAAAACTCTCCGTAGATTGAAGTCAGTTTACGTTACTTATATTTACTTTTCGTTTTGGTTTACATAATATGGTGAAGTGAACCTCTATGTGATTTTTGTTTTAAATCTTAGACACTTCGATCAATATAAATTAAAAAATTAAGTAATCATTAATATCCAGCATGTTTTAGTCTATTCCTAAAAACTTACAACAAGCTGATCTCTGTAAATTATAGCTAGGAATCATCATCGATCACGACAGCTTTCAAACAGATAACTCGCATCATCATCGGTCCATTTATTTAGGAGCTACTATGCCACATACAGATAAACAGATACAAAAACATCCAGACTTGTCAAACATAAAATATCCTTGTTATAATTGTGTATGGTTGGAAAACTTTCATAATAAGGCACACGCTTTGAGAATAAAGGTCTACCCAAGGGTCTACCTGTGTTTGACGTAAAGCTTGTTGTTGAGCGATTACTAGGTACCTATCTATTAATTTCATTCGTTGTTTTATTAAAGTACATTATGATGTTTGCTGTACATGCATTTATTTCAAAGCGATGTAAGTTTTCTCAATAATTTCAGTAACTCCCATTAGCTGCTCCAATCTGCTCCAACAGTTAGTCGTATTCTTTTGTAAATATAGGTCATATGATACAATGGTAATTAATGTCATAAAAATGTATGTGTAAAAATCGTACAGATCACGTTCATATTTAAAGTTTGTTTATTTACTACTGTTTAACACTTTCCCTTCGCAATGTTTACATTGTGATCCCAGATTGTGGTCTGTCTTCTTGTGAATCATTAGTTTTTTTCTAATCTGTGGCAAGTTGGTGGAGGATTTGGTGGATGGATCGTGGATAAATTCAGCTAACTTATCCAAACACATCGTTCGTTCATCGTTGCGTTCGCTCATACTTCATTCAGTACTGTGACCTGTGTGCTGTCGTTCGATTTCGATAGTTTTCATGAATTTAATTTTAACTGTGCTATTCTATTCAATTAATTAAATTATTGCTGTGGCGACTTCTCTGAAAAATATATTCGAGTTCAAGCATTTTTGCGATTTATCACCACGGTTCTAATTAAATGTAATATATATTTTTAAATCATTTTAACAGTAACCTATGCGGCTTTTATAACGTTATTTAATTGTTCGTAGTATTTACAAGAATGGTGCAAAAAGGGCCTCGTCCTTTGGTGTTGTGCGGGCCCTCGGGATCAGGCAAGAGCACGTTGCTGAAGCGTCTACTCAAAGAGTTTCCCGATAAGTTTGGGTTTAGTGTGTCGCACACTACTAGAGGTCCACGTCCTGGAGAGACCAATGGTGTTCATTACCATTTTACCACCAAGGATGCTATGGCTGCGTCTATTGCCAGAGGAGAATTCATAGAATCTGCGACTTTCAATGGGAATATGTATGGAACTAGGTAAGTAAATCTAGTTTGTTTTGTGAAGAATCTTGCTTGGCCATGTGCTTGTTGTTTTGAGCGCATTGGCACACATCCAAAAATGAGGTTTTCTTATTCATATAGTCATTGTGTTGTTTAACACATTAATTTCAATATTTTGCTGTTAAATCCTGTATGTAAGCACATATTTTGGTAGACTGCTCTTGTTTTATGTGTATTTGAGTTCATCATCCCAGTTTCTATGATCTGGTACATGGCCTAATAATAAAAGTTATTTTCAACCTTTCAGTAAACAATCTGTTGATGATGTGCGTTGCACTGGAAGGATTTGTGTGCTTGACATTGATGTTGAGGGAGTGAAACAAGTTAAGGGAACTGATTTCAATCCCTTGCTGGTGTTTGTGATGCCACCTTCCCTGGAGGAGTTGGAGAGACGGCTGCGTGCTCGCAACACTGAGCAGGAGGATGCTTTGAGTGCAAGATTGGAGATTGCCCGCAAAGAAATCATATATGGTATGTTCAAGTGAATTAAATTCTATCAAAAAATATTTGATTATATCTACCTTAATAGGTATTCAGTACAAATATTATACTTAGGAACTGAAATTCTAATGTTATGCTCTAGAGAAATTTATATTAATTCATTTCAGTATACCTTACAAAATAATTATCATTTCTTAATATTTTAACACTAATTCTATCAATCTTATATCTGTATTGTCTATTTAAATTTAGCCATTTTTAACGTCTACATTTATTATCTGTATAATATTAAGCATGTGGAAATAACTGCTATTTTGCATATTTTTTTAAATTAAAAATTAATTTTATGTAGCAATATATAATTAAAACTGATTACCCAACAAGTCCACATTAAAAACTTGGATTCTTCTCAACAGTAACAAATTTACAATTATTATTAAATAGCAGAAAAAAATTGTAATTTGTAATGCTGATAGCTTATTGCAAGTATTTGATGAAGTCCCAATGAGAGCCTACTTAATGTTAATCACTTGAGTCTAATTTAGCATTATAAATACATTTTCTTTCCTATTGTTTATTATTTTGAAGTGCACCACAGTTACATAACATACACTCACAAATGATACATGCTTACTATTCCTTATATTGACTTTAATATTATTTTATTTATCTTAGCTTGTTGTCATCTTGATTTCATTCAGAATAATATTTGTGATGTTGACGCACTTTTGTTATTATCAATTTGAAATAATGATGTTTACAATGGTAGTTAAAAATATAACACGACTGATGCAATGATTTCAGGTCAGGAGCCAGGAAACTTTCATATTATTATACTCAACGACAATCTGGACAAAGCATATGCAGAGTTACGTGAATTTGTTTTTGAAAATGTTGAAGAGAAAGAGAGAGGTTCGTATTTATAACTGCATGATTTTATATAATTGTGTGTATTCCCGAATGAGTTTTGAATTAAACCTCTATGAGTTTGACAAATGTTTCAAATATGATATATGTATAATAATTTTATCAGTTCTCAATTAATTTATAATAATTCAAGTGTTGATATTAGTTATCAGTGCTTTAATAAAAACATAAGTATTATCAGTAATTATTCTTACTTAACAGTGATAATTATTATATTCATTATATTGATTAATTTTTCGTTACCAATAATAATTGACATTATACCCTGGCCGCTGAAACAATGCGTTCCTGACTGGTCGCGATCAACAAGACGAAATAACTTTGACGTGGAGTAGACCTTAACAAATAATTTCATTTGAAACGACATTATTATGTCAAATAAGAGTTAATGCTATTATTTCGTGGTTAATTTAATGTTATTAGAAATTTGTTGTAGTTATTGTAAAAACAATATACCTAGTAGGTATTTAGTAAATTATATTATTTAAAATACGTACTATGTTTTTACAATGTTATATACATATATATATAAAATTGTCGTTTTTGTTGTGATGGGTCGAAAAGAACTAGGCAGTCTGTACTTTATCTTTGTAGTATGAAGTAATTTAAAAATTATAGGGATCTATATATTATACATACTGCCATGTGTATCACAAAAGGAGGTATGTATAATATAGGGGGAATGTATCAGATAAGGGAGTATATCTTACATAGTTGGTAGGTATATACTAAATTAATTAAGTTATGAAGCTGCGTAAAAAAAAAATGTGCAAATACAATGGCATAATAATACCACCAATGCAACTATAAAAAAAGAACAAAAATTACGAACGCAGTATTAGAATCGATAGTCTTTGACAATTATTTACTAATTACTTTAAGTGAATAAGATTTAGAAAACATCAGC
Organism: Autographa gamma; assembly: GCA_905146925.1. Taxonomy (NCBI): domain Eukaryota; kingdom Metazoa; phylum Arthropoda; class Insecta; order Lepidoptera; family Noctuidae; genus Autographa; species Autographa gamma. Next base: position 6,501,354 of record LR989850.1, read on the forward strand.
TCCAGCGAATCGGATTCTGATTAATGTGTTTTATACTTTATTTAAACAAAAGTAAAATGTATAAAATAAAAAAAAACTCATTCTCACTTTAGTATATGCCATTTTTAATAGGAGTAGTTATTATTATTAACGTTATTTAGTTCCCTTTACTAGTCAAGACTAGTTATTGACATTTGTCACGAAAGCATTGTTTTAGGGGCCAAGGTTATACAGTAGTTATAATAAATATATAAAGTCCTAGAAAGAATCTTTAAAAAATATTTGCATGGATTTTCTTGACCCTAATTTAATATAAGCATATATATTCTTGCTGCTTGGAAATATCTACTCCAAGTTCTTCCAATATGTGCAGTATATGTCTAGGTTGTCCTATAACCTTTTCCTGGCCTGGTCTCAGAAAACCTTGCCAGCAATACTTATGACATGCATCCCCCACCCAATCTCATTTAAACTTTCCACCCTCTATTCCCAAAACTGTATGAGTTTGTGTGATTATTAACTTTACTAACATTCCATTCAACAGATTCCAAGGACCAGAAATCTGGAGAAGACAAGTGAACTCCTTTGCATGAAGCATGATTAATCTATAGGATACAAACAAATGTTATCCCACTGTTTTTTGAGAATTTTAAAACTGGTGTTTATCATTGATTAACACTGTTCTGTGGCCCCAATAAGCTTAAACATATATTTATATATTGTAAATCTGTTTTAAAGAATTCTATGAAGAACTACCTCCTATTAAATGTTTAAGAACACAGTATTGTAAAACCATAAAATGGTGAACTTAATGGCATTTAAAATTTATAATGTTTAGGGATTGCATATGATAATTGTTGTTCAAAATGTAGATGTTATAAATGTTAGAAAACTATTACATGAAGCATAAAAAATGCTTTTCCATTGATGTTTAGAAAACGATTATCTATTACTAGCATAAATATCTATTTTTTCATTTAAAAGTACATTTTAAAATTTAATCGGTCCTAATAGTCCTATGTCAATGTTTTGGATGTGGCTTTTTACTTACTTAAGAAGTAGTAATCTAGCTTTTGTCTGCAGCATTGAAATGCTTAAGTAGCTTTTTAAGAATAACATGACTGTATGTGGAAAATAATCCTTACTGCCTAATATAACACATACCATCAGAAACCATGTGATTTATGTAATTGGCGTCAAGCCGTGTAAATCTTTAAATAATAAATAATTAAATAAATATCTGATAGACCATAAACAAGGAAATAATATAGTGTAATTTGTCAAGATCTGCAATTACATTAAATAATATTTTTATGAGGAAAGGATTAATAGTGAATCTCCGAACCAATATAGCTTGCCACATTCTTATTCACATTCCATTATCACTAATTAAATCATCTATTAAAATAATGTATAACATAATAGAAAATAAATACTTATTGCTTTTCCAGAAAACTTTTTTTTCGTTAGATAGAACTAGCATTTTATTTTTATTCATGTAAGGACTTTTTTTGTGCCAAATTTTATACTTTTTGGCTTAAATGGAAAATAGTTCTTGCAAGCAGTGTGCAATTTACATTAGATGTACAAATATACTTAATTGTTTAGTGTAGCAAAGACTAGGTATAGGTAGATTTTGTGTGGTCATTCTTATTTGTCCTACTTAATAATATACACATTTGTTTTTCATAATATTTTAAGAATTTAGTTCATAATATGAGCTTACAATCTATGTAAATGAGGTATGTCGCTAAATTTTCCGAATTACAAAATATTTTTGTTTTATTGCGGGTATGTTTACAAACATGTAATGTTACTTACACTTATAGGTAAATTCTAAACAAAATAATGTGAAGGATGAAACCTGGAACCCACAGTTGATAAGCCAATTAAATAGTTTAATGATTTAGCAGTTATTAATTTATTTTTTCTTATAGCTTCTGCGTTCTTCGAGGATTCTGAAGGGAAAGTACGCAGGAAGATTCGTCTCAACTAATTATACATAACTATTAATACTAACGATAAACTTGTCGCTTTATATATCAGTATAAACTTGAATTGTGTTCTAAATCTGAACTACTTATATGCTTCTAATAACTATATAAGACTCGACGTGACTAAAGCAGCAGTGTCTGTATTGAAGTTTCGTCTTTTTAGTCACTTGTGGCAAATCTACAGTTTTGAAAAGCTCTTTATCGTTGACTACACAAAGTGTGAGATTCTAAATCTAAGTTATATTTTTATATACCTTACCAATGAAAATATTTTTGGTGTTCAATATAAAATCATTCCAAGAAACTAGCAATGCTGTGCATGTAATAAATGAAAATTGTGATTTGCATAATTTTAATTGTATTTATAATTTATATAATATTTATTGATACTTGATGTGTTGCGTTTACAGATATAGTATGTTTTAAGTGTTTTCTGTATAGATAATAAAAACATGGAATTAATATTTTTTTTTATTGGACCTTGTGTACCCCCACTTGAAGACACCTTGATATGAAAATATATTTTTTTAATGCCGTTGGTTAGTACACTTTCCTATTTTTTACTCTTAATTATTTTTTTCTTGTTAACTTGCTATTAGGATTAGTTTTCTACCTACATATAAACTAAGTGTGATAATTATTTAAATTGGCATATTTATTTTGGCGGGCCTGTTAGTCACCCTGATTGCTAAGCCTAAGCTGTGTGTATTTATCTTTATTATGTATGTATTTGTTATAGAATTAAATTGGTATATTTCTATGATTATATAATGGCTACTTATCTACCACTTGTCTGGTTACCATAGTACAGGTTCTACCTAGTTTGTGAATGTGCCTAGTGTTGCATAAAATATAATATTTATCAAAAATAATTATAAATACTCAATATACTATTTATATTGAAGTCCGTTAGTTTTGAGCCTACCTACCTGACCAATACTTACATCATAAAATATAAATTCTAAAGAAAATTATCACGCTTTCGTGGTCACTACATAACCGATTTCATTAATATTTTTTATATGCAAAAAAGGCTACTTTTTGTGGTAATAACGGACATCCACGCAGATGATAGTCATTTATGGCTGTATTTTATAATACTCAACAGTACACAGATAGTACAGGGGTAGGTAGAAAAGTTATGGATGGATGTGATCTTATAGGGGGACGCACGCAGTCCGCGAGCTGTGCACACGGTGCGTGTGCGCCAGATCTTAAAACACCTTTGTTTAATACGCAATTAGTATGGTAGATCAACTCATGACTGCAACTAGGATAGATATTTCAATAAAACAAACAACTTTCTTCAAAACATTTATTATGGTACGATTATTGTTTATAAATATCGTTATTACTTGTTTTGAGATAATACCTACTGTAGACACTAGTTCCTAATTTATGTCAAACAATAAAGCATGATGTTTAAATGCTAAAATTATTCTGAGCAAAGTAATCCAAATGTCACGATAAACATAATAGTTAATATAAAACAATATCAAGATGTATGAATATTCAACAGCATACTGGCTGTATGTGTAACTCATATTAAACTAAAACTCAACTTCAAAGTACAATGCTGGTGTCTTTGTCCCATCTGTCACGGTGTGAATGAGGAGGGGTATTCTCACAATCACCAACTATGGTAGCCACTTTAGAAATATTCTTCAATGAAACACTGCTGCCTGCAGGCACCAAGTTAGACTGCTTTGTCAAGCACTTCAGCCGTGGAATATGGGATACCCTTTTAGGAATTTTGGATAGAACATTTTTCTGGTTTTTAGGATCATATAACATATTAGCAGATTTAGACCTAGTGTGCTGAGCATCTGCCTTGTTCTTCATACAGGACAGTGGAGTTCTGGAGCCACTGTTACTGGCAGATTTAGACTTCTTTGGTGTGTCATTAAGACTGGTAGATTCATCTTCATAAATAAGAAGCCCATCAACATTCCTATCTGTATTACTGCCATTCTGTCGGAGTTCTGCATTTGTGTTTTGTAGAACTTTAATTAAAGAATCATCAGACATATTTTCAACAATGGCTTCATTTGAGTCCTCGTCAATCTTTGCTACTACAATAGGTGTTCTTTCAATACCAATAGATGGTGACCGTGGATCATCATTGAGAAGTTGGAATACAGGTACATCATTAACTTCCTCATTTGTATTTTCAGCATCATTAGTAGTACTAGTGACAATTTCTTCACTATCCTCAAATTTATCATTGTCACTTTCAATAAAATATTCAAAATTAGTTTCCAAGAATTTTGGTTTGTCTTCAACCTTTGATATATTATTTTCTATGGCTTCATTAGATGCAGTAGAAGAACCTAATGGTTCTTCAGTTTCTTTTATGGTGTCATCTAAAGTAGTATTATAGAATCCCTCACACAAATTACGGGATACTACCAAGTCTGGACTCTTCTCACATGCTTCTGTGCAGCTGTCACAACTGTCTTCATTCTCAGTTTTCAACACAGGACTTGCACAATTATCGTCATTTTGAGTTCTTAACATTTTCTTAGCATTGGCCAATTCATCAATTTTTGAGGCAATAATAATTGGAGTTCGTTCAAAGTCCTGTGTTGGCGAACGCGGATCGAAGGACTGCAAGTGATTTTTGATAACGGCCGATAGAATGGGGTTTTTGTGAATTAGCTTTTCGTCAACATTTGCATTTTCAAAGGTTTTCCTTAGATCAACGTTTTTAGTAATATTGTGTTTCGTGCTGGACTTATTCTGAAAAGGATATCATACATATACATTACGGATAAAAAAAAACAAGTTACAAGTGCCAGACATCGCAAAGCAAAAAAAAATGGAGGGAATTCTGCTGCAATGTGCATTGAACAGTTTTATTAACAATAAAGAAACGTACCTGTAGTGGTGTTCGTGATATCTCTGGAGTTGGAGATCGAGGATCTGAATTATCTTTATTAACTTCCAATAATTCATTCTTAGGAGCACCAACAGCTGTCTCATTCGTCGGTTTACTTGTGTTGCTTCCCATTGCAGTATTAATAGAAATTGCTATGTAGTGAATAAAATACGATACTCTTTAACATTAGAAAATAACCATTTTAAGTTAAATAGCCACAATATTAAACTAAATTATTGCTTTTTTTTTTCAACAATCCTCCGACGAACAAAACTCAAAACATCTAACGGCCGCAAATGTCACACTGGTTTCTATTTTTAAATATGTTTCGTTCGAAAATCACCTATCTGAAGTTGCGTGGATGTATGACTGAGCGAATGTTCTACCAGCTTTTTTCCTTACAAATAATCACATTTTAATTTTACTAATACATAATCATTAAGATACGAAAGAAGCCATAATATTTCCTAATGTTAAATAATTATTTCGACTAGTACTGCAATCTTCATCAGTTGTTTGGTTTGCGTTTCTAAACGTGGAAAGTTGGCTTACCACAGTTAAAAAAATATTTTTAGCTCTCGGCAGTGCTGGACGCAGCTGGACGGTTATTAAAGTTTAAAAAAAATAATCTAATGATTTTAATAACTTTTTATAAAAAGTTTACACAAATTTAATTAATAAGTTTGTAAGTTAAGTAAGTTAAGTACTTGTGTCAAAATTAAATATGGACCGATGTAAAGTTATGTTAGAACCAAGTTAGAACAGGTTAGAACGTAATATTTTTAGGTGCCCTCTTTTATGAAATGATTAGGTACCTTTTATATTAAAATTTGATGACATAAAATCTCTGTGATTCGATGCCATCACAATGTTAGTTCCATTCAACATTCTACGCAAAGAGTAAAGTCTTATAGAGGGAAATTCTACGCCACGGTCTCCTTCCGCACAGACTCTAATATGAAGGTAGTTTTAAATCATGATAAAAAAAACAAAGAGGTGTTATGATTTTATATTTCGTATTTTTCTTTATCTTATATCTCAACTTACAATTACATCTAAACAATATGTAGACTCAAAGACACTCAAAGTATAAAACTTACTAGAGTTTGTTTTACAAAGTAACGTTAACGTTAGTTTACAAAGTAGAAAAGCCGCAAGATCTTTCACAATTAAATACATAGGTATGTTAGGCAGATTCTTTTACGTAATTGTCTAAGTAGTGAAAACTTTTATAAGTAGGGAAAAAATATTTCTTTATAATAATTTTACAATTTACTTGAGATACTGTAAAATTTATGATTTATTGATAATATTATTTTATGCATTAATCCAAATTATTTGGACTATTAGGTATGATAAAATGAGTAAGAAGAGAATAATAATCAGACTAGCTATATAAGATAAGTTTTAGTTGTCTACTTGGTACGTTTCGGGACACATGTTAGGTCGTAAGTCCAAGAACCTCGGCGGCAGATACTCATGGCTCGAGAGCTCCATCGCCAGCCTCTAGCACATCTTACGCGACAGCTAGACCCGTCATTGAGGCCTAAGCCATTTGATGACGTCACACCTTTGCAACTTATGCGGCCATGCTCCGGGGCTGGTGGATGCTGACACCACGTGCGGGCTGTAAAGTAGAGAAAGATAACAAGATTTACACTTTGTGGATAAAAATATGACGGCTATGTTTAAGGCAGTTTTCCTAGTAGGTAGCTACTACTAGGAAATAGATAATTAGCGGATTATAAAACGGATTAGAAAATTACCAACCCGTTATTACTTATGTGGTACATTAGGTTTAATAACGCACTTTTAGGTATGTATATCACTTAAAACGAAATGGATATCAAATTGTAGGTCTTGATGAGTTAATTTTGCAGCTATGAAACTAGGATTAGGTAAGTTAAAAAAAACTATCTTGTCTTAGTCGTATCCTACTGTTGGGTAAGTAGAAGGACCTAATTATCATATCTCCTTATCATATGTATTCAGAGCTTCCTATCTAAGTCTAGGCCACAATACGGTTACTGCTCTACATGACGTAGTGACTCAGGTTGCTAAAATAATGTCTAAGTAGTCCAAATATCTTTCGACCTTGTTGCATTATGCTGGAGAAGTATTAATTAACTAGCCAATGCTAACTACTTGTTGTGTAAATTATAGTACAATCATGATGTGATTTATGTTTAATTATATTGGTGTTTATATGTTAACTTACCACTACAAACAGGCAGATGTCCTGACCATCTCATGTCATCTCCGCACGTCAGTGTTTTATGACCTCTTATTTCGGCTTTTGGGTCCCGACAAGTAAATGAGCACGTTTTATTTTGCGCTCCACAATGAGATACCAAATATTTTGGTACTAAACAGGACTGTACTAAAACGTGTATTTGCATTTTGCATGTTTGGAGAACCTGGAATGTTAAATACGTTTGTTGAAGGATGCGAAAGTGTTGCTAACACGATAAATGTTTACAAAAATAAACTTACTTCATCTTCATGTGTTATACGACCGATGACTAAGTGTGAACCCTCTTTCAGTAAAGATCCGAATTTAGGGCCGTACATGTGCATGAAACGCACGCTTCGAGGAGCCTTTCTTCCTGAACATGATAATATGCGAGGGTACTGTAACAGTGCTCGATCCACTCCAGCCTTCGTGATTAATGTCCTGTCGTGAGGGCATCGCACGCAGACGTCTAGAATCAACAAGAAAAAGTGATCAGAAAAGGAACCTTGAAATGAAATGTAGATAATTATGTAAATATGTTTCTAATTACACTGACCTTCACCGATGCTGTTAAGCTCATTATCTCTTAAACGAATTGGCAACGATCTGCGGTTTTGTTCGCTGGCACGCACTACTCCGCGTCCTAGGTAAATGGATGACACTTCATTGTTCAGGTTCTTCCTATTAGTTTCTTCAATATATGCATCAGATTGATAGAAGAGACGCGGGTCTTCTTTTGGTTGGTACACGCGGCCCGTCTTCGCTTCGGTAAGTGGTGGGGTATCGTGCAGAGCGCGCAGCGGCGGCCGTAGCTTGCTGAACCGGCGGCTATGATGGTCATAATCATTTCTCCGGAAGTGATCAGTTATTATTGAACGACGACTGTGATAATTTGATGGTAAGCTGTGAAATCCTTCTTTCGGTATAAGTTTTATTCTGAAAATCGAAAACGATAAGATCTTCAGACTGATCGACTAACATGTGTTAGCTATGCTAAAATAAGTTTGTAATGTTTTGAGTAAAGCAAAAGCAAGCTAATAATTTCAAGGCTTGTTCGCCAATTCTTAAATATTTATATACGCGTAAATTCAATAGTTTTCACAACACGTAAACTAGAGCTTGTAATCTGTTTAGTAGCTCTTCTAGCTCTGCTAGGTATGTAGACATGTTATAGGAATAGAATTGACGTGTGGATACTATTTCCGAGTTTCCTAACTATTATTTGTGCTTTTCTCAATATAATATTTTGACAGGCACTTATCTATGTTTTGATGGGAAGTTATTTATTATCTACAGACTCCGGTGTATTTATTGTTGCTGGGTAACATGATGCATGGATGTGATCTGGTTATACATTATTAAAGGAAACAGAATTGAGATAAAGTATTGTTATTAGGAGATAATTATGATATGATAATTTACTAAATAAAGGGTGTTATTATTTGTTATATTCTTAAGAAAATTTAAGGGCGCATAGCGCATGCAAAGGAATCAAAGCGGATTTGAGTTTCTTTAGGACAGATGATTATGTTAATCAAAGAGTTTAAGTTGATGATAATGACAGATAATAATATGTTTATTATTTACACTAACCTGTTGATGTCTATATCAGGCTGACGAGCTCGCAGTGATCCTACAGAATGAATGTAACGTTAAATTAGACAATAAGCTATTCTTATTAATTTACAAATACACACACAATCAAATAACTAAATCTGAGCTAATAATAAATCAGGGCTAACTAGAGCTAAAGTATTGGAAATTATACACAAATCATAAATAAAAATGAAAGAAGAGTTGTATGACAGACATTTAAAAAGTTGGCAATTAAAATCAGTTCAAAATTTGGCTATATTATGTCTATTATTTCCGAACTACCTATTTTTAAATTCATAGGTACTACTGCAGTCGTGAGTTAATCTCAAGATTTCAACACAAAGCACTTTTCATCATTGATGTAGTTTCTGGCGTCAGTGCCAAGATTCCAGACTCCAGCGCATTTGCAGGTATTTGATTGTTGTTAGATTCTGGAATGACGTGTCCCCTGGAATCTGCTGCTAATAAACCATTTCACTGCATGCTTTGTGTTCAACTGAGCCGTGACATAGGAAATTTATGAGGCAGCCATAAATCCATCAAACTATTTCTTACACTTCCAGTCTTTGTTTCATGGTCAGATCATCGTGCTTTGATATAATCAATATTCGATCTTTTCCAAAAGCAATCTTTTCACTTTTAGTTCAGTAAGTTATGATCTTTCGGATTTGGTCTCAAAAGAATCCTAGGTCTAGATACAGAAGCTTTAGAACTCTACTTCAAAATATCAACTGAAAACAGCGCATCTTTGTTTCGGAGATTGCCTCTTACAAAAGGCCCTTATTGCAGAAAGCTCAGCACTTAAGATCAACATAAATTGTGCAATGACATATCAATGCGGGAGGCCTATGTATACTTCATTTGTGATCAAATACTGGCTGATAGTGTGTGAATGACATCAGAGACTTGCGCCAAGCCGTAAAATAATCGCAGTCGAGACACTGCACACATTGTAAGTGCACTGCATTGGCACTACATAAAATAAATTGCCTGTCACATTTACAGACCACCCGTATAATAATTTGTATTGAGAACTTCGAAAGGAATTGAGTTGTATTTTAAGTAATTTTATGGGATATTGAAGGCGTGGTAAACGTATGTGTCGTTGGCTTATTATCGCAACCGGAATTAACTGACTTTATAATCGTTATTTATAACATTAGCGTAGTGGCACCAATGATCGACACTTTAAGGATCTTATTCGATCATAGTGGGTTTCTTTATTAAATTAAAGGTATATTCGTCACTTTTAAGCCAAAAGTAACATTTGAGTATGGTAAGGTATATTCTTGAGATAAGAATAGAATGTATTATTTTTATATGCTATAAACAGACAAGAAAAAAAATCAAAAAAATGAAAAAGTGTAAGAATCTCCAGTAACCGACACCTAGTCATTTGACTGTTACCAGTAATCGACACCCCAGTTATCGACACCCCAGTCATCGACACCCCAGTTATCGACATTTACCAGTTATCGACACCCCAGTTATCGACTATTATCTATAATGAGTATTTGCCAAATAATCACACCATTTGACCACATTTGTCGGTCTTTAAAATAAAATTACCTGTTTAATAAGTACCTATGCATATTTTGTTACAATAACCATATTTCTCTTACTAATGGGTATTAATCATGTAAATACTCGTACAAGACAGAAGATATTGACAAGTTGACTAGCACTTGGTGAAGGGTGGGCGATTTGGGGTCGTTTCATATCTGACGGTGGTGGCGTGCTGTCAGTCGCGTGGCGCTGGGTCGGTCGGGCGCGACGACGCGTCAGGTGTGGGAGGTTGGATGTAAAGTTGTGTGCTTGTTCATTCTGGGGTTGCGCGGCCGATGTTGCGCGCTGCCTTTTCCGCCGGATATGAACCGACCCCTAGGGTGCTGTCTTTTATGTATTAAAATTTAGACGTTTGATAAGTGCTACTTTGTAGCTTAACTTAAATTAATGATTTTTTATTTTGATTTTGGTTCTGATTTTGTCTGTGTTGATAATTTTTAATTTTTGAATTGAACACTTCTTTAGCGGCTTTTCGTAATGGGTAAAAAAAATTAAACTCGCGTCAGGTTAATAAACGTTCCAGTGCACTTTACACTTGTTATAGCCACTGGCAATCCTACAAGGTCAACATTGGCAAGTAGGTGTACCTAAATTTTTCATTAAACTAAAATTATCTGGATACGAAAATACCTGCCACTCACTGACTTAAAATAGAAACATCGGGCCCCTGGACACGTGACCTGATCGAAAATTCGTATGACGAAAACTTCTTTAGCGGTGCTGTACAGTTTTTTTTTTGTAATGAGTAAAAATGATAAACCCGCGTCAGGACACGTGACCTGATCGAAAATTCGTAAGACGGATGTAATGTTTGTGTACGATAGCGCAATAAATTTATATTGTATTTCTACCACAGGTATGATAGTACTTTAATACTGATAATGAAAGCAAATCGTGCAAAATTATTACCTAACCGTATGGTTTAAAAAACTATATATTTTTTTTTCCTTTTTTTTTGTAGAGATCTTTGCAGTTAGCCTGAGCGCAGGCTTTGACTGCTTCACCGGACTTTTGGCGAGGACCTTAAGGCCTCCAGCCAGAGCAATAGGAAAAACTAACTACGTTAGCAACGTCTACTAAGGGCACCCCCTGCGGGGTTCGGACCTCGACTTAGTGCGTTGCTAACAATCTTAATAAAGCAAAACAACAAGGGATTGCTGGATCTAAGTTTTTATTATTTAGGGACATAAAAAAACTATAATTTTTATAAGTCCTGTATAGGACTTAAATTTTTTTATTTGTTTTCGGAATCTTTCCGATTTTTTTCTTGTATTAGGTTGACCTTGTCTGTAGCAACTATTTAAGTTCTAAAAAACAAGGCCCCACGACGCACCGTTTTCGAGTTATGAGCCTTTTACTTGAACGGCCTTTTAATGTAAACGGCCCATAAGTCGGAAACTGTGCGTCGTAGGGCCATACTTCTAAGATCATAAATGGTTTCTATAGATAAGCTTAATCAGATGCTGCAATAAAAATGCTCGAATTCTATAAAAAAAAAAAACTAAAAAAGGTCTCCCAATTTTTTTTACTATTTTTTTTTGTTTTCTTTGGTGCTCATAGTGCCCAAGCGTATACTCCAACTCCTACCCTCCGCCCCTAAGACGACCCACTGAACCTAACTGGTCGGGAGTATAATTTTTTCTCAGAGCCATCTCTAAAACCAATCATTGACACATATTATTTCCCAATAATCGTCACTTGTCGATTTCTGGTAGGTCAACTTTGATTAGTTTACTTCAAATATCTACCGAGCAGCAAAGTTAGAAGAGCTATATATTCACTTATCAAATGAAAAATGTTTCTAATAATTACTATCGACACGTGTCGATAACTGGAGAAAGTCAGTTTGTGAACACCAATGATCGACACCAACATTTTACTAATATTAAAATAATCTTGAACTTGTGTTATAACAAAATTCCACTCTTTAGTTCTTATAAAAACCCGTAAAACTCATAAATTTCAAATAACTTACAATACATTAGCATAATTAACAAAGAAATGTACTCCCTTCCTTAACGATTTCAGTAAGAAATGTTGTTTTTCTCGCCGGTACTCGAGCCACAATCAGTTGTCACACCGCTACTTTCAAATAAAACTGTAAATATCGCTCATATGTCAATGGGAGCCAGTAATAAGTGTGCTTTCTATGTTACAGTATCGTCAAATAAATAAATCGGTATCCTACTCTTTATTTTATTAAATAAAAAAATAAAGTGTCGATTACTGGTGCATGTCGATTACTGGTGCCACTACGCTACTGACATAATAATTGCGAGGATTATTGTCATTTTCTATGAGTAATATGTCCCGTGTCGACCGAGTGCTGTACAGGGATTTCGGGTTTTAGTTTAGAGCAGAGTAGTCTAGTCTTGAAATAATTCTAGACATCCTTGAGTATATCTTTGGTCCATTGTTTCTAGGTTAGGCACATTGCATTTTAGTGAAAAAATATAATTGGTAAGTAATAATAGTTATTCTAGTTTCAGGACCCTGATAATATGAAGCGATATTAAGAATACGAAAAGTCTTTTATCATTGTTGATAAAAAACTTTGAGTGAGTCCACTATTCACTTTACCAAGTCGTTAGATAACAACTCTAAACTCTATTTAATTTGTATACAATACAAAGGTATTTAAAATCATGTACAATTTATTTTATTTAGCGCTGCTGACGTTAATTCGGTTTAAGTAGCAACAACTTCAAAAACTTAAACGTTGCATAAATTGACGCTGCTGGGCAACTGAACTCCAAATACAGAAATAATTTGAAGTGTCCTTACAGAAACTACTGCATTAGCATAGATCAAAGTAGGCCCGACAATCGATACGAGTTAAAGCTGCATTTAGATATTAAAATAATGGCTTTACGCAGTAGCATGCAAACAGTTTACAAATGATCTTAAAGTACATTTATTTTCATACAAATGCTTATAATGTATCTTTTATGCTTCATCTCTAACATGATGTCATACTATGAAATAATTCTGATCTAAAAGTATAATTCCATAACTGTTGTTTGTTTTGCACTTTATATTAATAAATGATTTTATATCTAGTGACGGAGACTATTAATCACTACATAGTATAAAACAAAGTCGCTTCCCGCTGTCTGTCCCTATGTATGCTTAGATCTTTAAAACTACACAACGGATTTTGATGCGGTTTTTTTTAATAGATAGAGTGATTCAAGAGGAAGGTTTATATGTATAATACATGCATAATATAGTAGAGAAATACGGACAATCTTAGAGATTTCTAATGTAAGGTCGTAAATGAACCCATTTTTGCGCTTTCATTGCAAACGCTGGCTGAACCCTATGAGATAGATCAAAATAATGTACTACAGTATTATGCACCTTAAAAAGATCTACAAAAAAGTCCGCGATGGCATATGTCTATCTCTTTAGGATAACCTACAATAACCATTTTTATCGTTTATTTATTACTTATTTATGAAAAAGCGATTTTAAGCAATACAGTATTAATCCTTATCCAATTAAGTACCTTTAATAAATTGTGCATGCAATATAGGTCAATATTGCCCTTTACAGCATGTAATTTAAATGAATATTTTCGAAGATATTACAGATTTAAAATGCAAGGACATAGCGGTTGCGGCGGTACGGGCGGGAGGGCCGCGCGCGGGCCGGGGGGCGCGTGCCTGTACCAAAAAATGCTTCTAAGGCTGTGCTTCGCCCTACAGAACTTTGTGATTGTGTAGTTATATTTGGTATCAGCGTTGCACCTGAGCAAAGCCGGGGCGGGCCGCTAGTAAAATTATATGTAGATGTCATGTCAGAGTAGATGATATTGTTTCGTACAAAAAATACGGTGCAAAAAGTATAAAGAACTTGAAAAATAGTTGGGCTTTGATGTCACTTAACAACTTAGCGCTACTTTTTTACAGGAGTTTTGTAATGGATTTAACACTTGTTCTAAGGACATCTTATTATAACAACTGCGAATAAGTGGATGACTCGTCTGCGTATTAGTCAGTATTTTTTGTGGCATATGCTAGGTGTGTACGATGCGGTTGTCATTTAAATTAATTCCTATCGTAATTAGGATTCATATAATGCGTAAAAAAGAAGTATATAAGATTTTGTTTACAAATGATAGAAGAGCGATTCGCGACAGGTGTGCGTGAAATAAAACGCATGAGAGAAAATTTCAATAGATAAATACACATAAATGTTTCAGTATTTTTTTTTATTGTCTTCTATTGCTTATTAAGTGCACAAATAAACTATGACTGCGCTTAAGATTAAAACTATTGTAGAGCACTTTTGTATGTTCAGTAGCTAGTTCTTTTTCTTAGCATGGCACTTCAGAAGTTACCATCACCTTGTATATCTTTGCGTATCAAGAGAAATTTCACTTATGCCTTAACAAAATTTATACGAATTAGCACGTTTACACCATTAACACGTTTACTTACATAAGGTATGAATACATCTAAAACATGAGTTTATATGACGTAGCTAAGAGAAGTTTTTATTTCTATTCCATAATGTTTCTAACGACACAATCATATACAATGCAAAATCAGGTACGTACTTAAAAAAAAAAATTAAATATGTGTACTTTGAAAAAATGGGTGAGATCAAGCCTATATGAATGTGTCTTAAATTTATAACGCTAAATTAATAACTTTCCTACTGAACTTGACCTGTGAGAAATGTTGGCATGTTGTGAAGGCGGCATCTAATTTAAAATGCACGCAATGGGTTGGTGTGTCAGTCGTTTCATGTTTTTTTGGGTGATGAAAAATATTGACGTCGGCGTTCTCAGATCTAAAGAGTAAACTTGTTTATATATTCTAATAATAATATAGAAAGTAATATTTTAGCTCGCTTCCTTGATATATTAGATGATGTATCGTTGACTCATGAGATAGCTTCAAGCTGTGATTTATTTATGATCATGACTCCTGTTTATAAACAAAGAGTGTGCAATTGTGCATATTATGGTGAATATAATTTTGATGTTTTATTAAAAAAATATACGCCACGTAATGATAAAGCTATGTGAAATTAAAATGATAGAAACGCTAGAAAAATATACACTGACTGAAAAAATGTACCTATATAAATGTAAATATTAATTAAAGTTATTGAATGGAAATACCTTTTAAAATTAAATATCTATTATTTACTAATTAGTTTGCGAAATCTAGAACGAAGAAAGAAAAAAAAAAACGTTTAAAACGTCTCTTTTGCGATGCTGTTTTTTTGTCATCACTTAGTTAATAAACATCGAAAGAATTTAAAAAATTACCAAAAAACAAAAACTTTTACTTACCAATTAAGCTAAAAATTAGAACTATAAACAGCACTGACATTTTGAGGCAAACATTCGTATTTTAATTCGATATAAAATTGCACAATTATTTTTTAGAAGACGCGAATTGTGTGTAACTGATCGCTGTAAGCCGGTCTAGGCATGTGTTCGCGAAAAGCGCGCGAAAAACACTACCGTCGGATCACT
Organism: Autographa gamma; assembly: GCA_905146925.1. Taxonomy (NCBI): domain Eukaryota; kingdom Metazoa; phylum Arthropoda; class Insecta; order Lepidoptera; family Noctuidae; genus Autographa; species Autographa gamma. The sequence continues at coordinate 6,517,091 of LR989850.1, forward strand.
CGGAAGTTTGTGTAGAAACGTGGGAGGAACGCTCTCAGACAGAATAGCATTGAAAGTATATAAACTGGTTATTGTAGTTACATTACGTTTTGCATATTATGATATCAATGTCAATAACATATGTTAAGTGCTTCACAATCGCAAATACATGTAGGAACAGAGACTTGTAATTAATGCGTCACACACGTATGACTTACCGAGTATTGACGAGTGCCAAAAATAACACTAATTATGCCTTTCAGTGTCTGTAAAAAGAGCCATTTGGTGAAGGTACGTGAGAATCCATTACAGGTGAAAGTGGATAGGTACGTAATTACCAACTTAGAAAGAAGGAAAGAAGAACAAAAGTATTAAAGAAATGAAAAAAAAAAAGAAATAATACTGTTAATGCTATTTATTGGACAGACAGGTTACGATTCACAAACATATCACTATCACATCACTTACTAAGAAAACACGACGAACACTTCAATAAAAAAGCTTCCAACTGTTTTAAGCAGTCCGAAACTTACGAAAGCGTACGTTGCTTTCAAAGGCTTCAAACAAGTACTTTAATTATAACGCGAGAAGTAAATGGTTTTGATTCGTATCAAGAACCGTTTATTCTAAAGTTAAACGACGTTTCAGTTGCAAAGACCACTAAAAACTTACGCTACTATATTGTTCCTTATTTGAAACCAACAGCGACAAAACATTCAAAGCTTTTTTAGACATGTTTGTTGCAGGTGTGGTAGCAACAAGGATGGTAGGGCGGGTTGGGGCACGTGAAGTTCTGGCAGGGGGGCACGCAGGGGCAGCACTCGCCGGGGTACCAGACGGTGCGCGCGTACCGGCCGCTCGGCCGCGTGCACGCACCGTGGTTGAAGCAGTGTGCCTTGCACGGGTAGTCGTAGCAGCAAGGCCTGGGGATTATAATGTTAGACATATTAGTCGATACAGCAGACTTACAAGGGGAAAATGAAAGAGCAATTATTATTGATCTGGCTCTTCTGGGCTTAATAGAAAAGTCATTGACAAAACAGAAAAAGCTCAGTCGAGAACAATGTCGGTAGATAAAGAAATATTTATAGCGTGTGTATACAATCCATAAACAAGAACAGTTGGAATTTTTCTTCAAATTCAATAAGCTGGAGTTATTGCAAATGCTGTGAAGTCTTGGCACTGATATTTCTCATGCATGCATATACTCGTAGGTGCTTAAGAAAAGAACGTTAATTCGATATATTTTTGTTCTTGAAACCGAAACTACAAGTGTTTGCATTATTATTGTAGTCTGTACCTATTAAAATAATCTTAAACGGGTCATAACAATAACCCCAAAGTTATGTTGCATCGGTTCGTTTTAACATTTTGCATGGCCATAAAGCCGGAACCCCACCGCTGCGCAGGCTGTGCACGGATGCGTGGCTCACCTCTGCCGCGTGGGTTCATTAGTTCGGCGGCGTCGGTCTCCGTTTCCACTGAGGCGCACGGACACGGATGTGTCGGCCACGCAGCTCGTAGCTATGCATGGGGTACAGTCACGAGCAAAATTATGTATACAAAATAATATGCGAAATTGTTAAACGAAATTAGTGAGATTTTTTTGTCGAATCTCTTCTGCCATCTGGCAATCAATGCATACTGACAGATGACACTTGAAAATAAAATAGTTATTTTTTTTTTTTAATAAAAAAATATTTGACTTCAAGTCAATATATTATTTTTATAATATAGACAATAGCGCTTCCGAGTAACAATATAATTTAGGTATTGTGTAGTAACATCTGTTTTACTTATATGAATTATAAATAACTTAGTTCTTACATAAATTATACTTAACACAACTTAAATGTATGTATATATACCAGGAAAATTAATTGTACCTCTTATTTATAGTAGCTTATTCTTATAATAATTTCTTAACAATATTATGTGTGTACATATTTTTGCTCGAGACTGTACATAGTCGTGGGTCGCCGAGAAATGGCCGACCCACGCAGCTGGGATGCGTGGGTCGGCCACGTGGCTGAGCTACGTTCCGCCTATTCGAGTTAGCTACGCGTGTGTTTATGACGTCAATTGCTGCGTAGCATGTCCGTGCGCTGCGGTGGAAACGCTCTCATACATTTTGTACTAAAGCGAAGCTGAACACACGTGCACAGCCTCTCCGTGCGCAGCGGTGGGGTTCCGGCTTAAATCTTTGTTGGTCTATTACGATTGTTTCAATGGGTTAAATGGCACACCTGACTTATATTGTATCAGCAAGTAAAACTATGTGAGGTTCACGTACCTACCGTGTGTTTACCACAATCCGGTGATTGCAAAATAAGAGGCTATGATTTCTTACCAACAAAATTACCATTTCCAAAAAAGCAAGCTACTGTGCAGGTGTACTGTGCGGTTTGTCTTCTTTATTTATGCTTATACCTTAGTAATATAGAGTACGAATTGCTTAGTTGATTAGCTTTAGGTTCATAGGAACCCATCGCCAGAAACCTGAAGTCCGAAACTAATATGCAACAAGCCTTCCTCGTCTCGGCGCAGCAATTCATGAAGAACCTTCGTCATTTTTGTTAATGAGTGCATAAGAATATTGCAGTGTACCTCTCAACTGGCGCGTTACTAGGGCAACCCCAGTAGTAGCAGGCGGCCTCTCTCTGGAAGGGTTGAGGTCTGGGCTGGCCGCAGCGGGGCCTCTTGTAGTAGATACTGTACTCTCCTCGAACACAGCCGTACCTAGGCGGGGCGCGGCAACATTCGTACCCTCGGGGCAACACTGACATGTTTGTGAATCGTAACCCGCTAAATTTTATTGGATTATCTAGAGATAGAAAAGAGAGTGTCATGATTTGTTTGTCAAGCAAACGAATAATGAATCCAAGTCAGTGTGTTAAGCCTATCTGAAGCCTTAACTTTTTGGAGTAATGCAATTTTATTTATCACTGTGTACTTAAGGATAAGAAGCATTGACAAGGTTTGTTTTGAGGCTGTTTTGCACTGTATAACGATGTGATATGGAATTAAAAGTGAGCTTGCTGAATTTTTTTTTATACTAGTTTAGGCTGTAGCAAGCTTTTTTGTCAGCTCAAGTTCATCGAGTTCTGATGACCACATATCGTACAGAAATCAACGTTTTCCATAGTCAGCGAGCTATCAAAAAACCGTGTTTTTACTCTTTTTAGACCTCAGTTTGAACCCAAATTGAGTAAAAGGGTTAATTTAATAGGTCTAGATTTCAGTGGTTAAAAATAACTCTGGAGGATGGATTCAGATTTATAAATGTTCATCAAATACTTACAGATTCTTTTTATGGTTCAGAATTATAGGTTTTTCTAATTTTTTCGAGTTTTCACAATTTTTTGTAATTTTTTGTAATTTAGACAATTTTCATAAAAATGATGTTATGTCACTAATGAATGACAGACATTTTTGAATGGAGAACCAAGTCACATCCTTTTTTGTGGTCTATGCCAGTTGTTTGAAGAGTTTTATTTAGGATTTCGGAAAGAAGGAGTTCATATAGCTACATATTTTGTAAGTAGGGTAATAACTTTAATATAACACGAAAGTAATTACCTTTCTTCTTAGCATGTAGAGGAATGGCAATAACAAAGATAACAAGAGCGTAACACACTGTTTATACATTTTATTAACACTGTGTACCATGGACAGATTTATTTTGGGTAGAACTATTTACCTTAACATCACTGGTGAATACCAGGTGTGGTACTTGAGATGGGATAAAGCTAAAATAACAAGATGCAGCCTTAAACACAATCTTCTATAAATGCAGTGTTGTTATATTTTGAGTACATTCATCTTCCACATAGCTAATTGGATGCCATCAACTGTTATTACTAATCTTGTTCTTCTTAGCGTATCGATCAATGGCTAATGGTATTGTGGTTAGATTTTAATCATTAGGCATATAACTGATAAGAAAATATATTTAACGAAATCTATGGCAAAATTCACCTCATGTAGGTACTTAATAATTATAAATAGGTATGTAATCGAGTCTGTTCCTGTAAAAACTTTCTTGAAATTAAATTAAAACAAGAGTTGTGTGAAAATATGTATTCTTACACATAAGGACAATAAGTTTTTATAACTCCACTACCAAACAGGCATGCAAGGTCCGCAGCAGCAGCCGCCGCAGACGGGTACTCCTGGGTAGCTGCAGCGCTTGGGGCAGCACACTCCTGGCTCTGTGCAGCAGTAGCAGGGGCAAGGCCTGCAGCGGTTCGGCCGACAGCAAGGAATCGCCACCGTGTCACAGAGGGGCACTGGCTTCGGCACAGTAGTTCTTGGCTAGAAATATAGGTATTCAGTCAGGTCTAGAAATATTATTCAATAGTATAAAAGTAAACACTCTTTGTCAGAGTGCCAAAAAATATAACTGCGAAGCCAAATAGGAACAGGTTGACTAAAATCAGAATTCAAGGTTGTTTGTGTGACATTTTTTCAGGGTTATCATGATTTTAGGAGAATGTATATTACCTTATCACATGGAGGACAAGGGGGTAGACAGGGCAGGACTGGTGGTGCTGGGCAAGGTTCAGGGCAGGGCCGCACTGGTGCTGGGCATGGAGAGCATCCTCCGCCCGGGCACACCGAACACGGCCTCAAGTCATTGCAGGATGCGACGCATGGCTTCGTGGTGTACGGGTAGCAAGCCCCGCAAGGGCACCCAGTACAAACGCAAGGATCGTAACTGTAAAATGGAGCACTCATTTTAATTTTTCACTTTTTATGTTTATTAAATAATTATTTTAGTATCAAATCCACTCAAAATTTCATGTAAAATCTGTCATAACTAGTTTGTCAAAAAATTGTTTTGGTTTTATATTTTTTATAAATCGTTGTTTTGTGATTCTGGCAGGACAGAATCTGCTCGTCACTGGCCGATTTCGTTCTTATTAATTTATGAAAGAAAAAAATGTAATCCACTCAAGACAAAAATCTTTGACAAAAAACATAAAAATTTGACAAGAAAATTTTACTAAAATAATAAAATCATAAAAAGGGAAAATTTATAAGTGATAAAATAAAATAAAATCATAAAAAAATGTGTTCCTTTTGCCCGACCTGTCCAGCAATTTTACCGTGCGGGACGGGTCCTTGCAGGTATTCGTGTCCGCCGCCGTGCCCGTGCTGCCAGCCATGCTGTCCGCCGCCAGTGCCCTGCACGCCGTGTCCACCGTGTAAATGCTGCCCAGTGTTTAGGCAATGCCCGGCGCCCGTGATCCCGGACTGCGTGCCGCCCATAGTCCCCGTACTGCCGCCGTGCAGACCTCGGCGCTGCCCGCCCCCGGAGCCGCCGCCGCCATGCCCTCCCCCTCCTGTATGCTGCCCACCTGTACTACCTTGCTGCCCACCACCACCTCCATGTGATCCACCACCGGTAAGCTTGTGTTTACAGATGCAGTAATGTAATGACAAACTTTTGTGCAGAATATTTTGGAAGCAAAGTTATTGCATTTATCTCTATTCTATACTATTTATCTAAACTAAAACCATTTTTTTAAACGCACTTCACTCTGTAGCTACTAGTTGGATATAAAAATTACTTTTAATGTTACAGGTCTGCCGGTGTCCGGAACCAACGCCTTGTTACCAGCCGGTACTGCCGTGCTGCAACCCTCAGTGCCCGCCGCCTATCTTACCCAAGCAGAGACCTATCTGCCCACGAGCCCCCCCGGCACCGTACCCGTGTTTGCCGTTGTGCCGCAGCTGTTGCCCAGACTGCGAACTTGACCCGGTAACACGACGTCGGCCGCTAATAGTGCACGACAGCGTGTTCCAAACCAGGAAGACGGGCTTGCCTGGCGAATGCTATACAAGGACCCAACCTAACGTGCGGTATCAAGTTGAAAACTATGTGAGACAGGTACGACTAATGCCGATTTTTATTCTTCGGTCCTAGATTATAATGTATTCTTTTTAATTTAATGATATCACTTTTATTTTTTAGGGTCCTCAAGCTTGCTGTTGGCGACCAGTCCCTGTTTGCTTGCGGTAGCAAACATTAACATAATTTGTTTTTTATAGAAATTGTAGCTGGTGTAATATTGTAATGTTTTTAAATTTTAACAGTGATGTTGGTGATATTGATATTTGAATAAAAAGGTTGTTATAAAGCATTGTTTCATATAATATTAGTAAATATAAGTTCATGAACAATAGCTATTGCTATTATGAAAATACTTTTACATTTATTGACTAATATCCGAAAAATAACAAAACAAAACTCGACTTGATCTAGATGGCTACGTTTCAAAAATTAGAGATGATGCAAACTGTACCTTAATTAAGTCCTTTATTTATTATTTTCAACGGTCCCACTGCAGGGCAAAGGCCTCCCTTTCCTTCTTCTAATGCTCCCGGTCTTGGGCTATTGTTTTCAATAATATTGAATAGGAGTCAAACTCGTCAAGCGTTTACCACGTTAAATAAAAGTCCAAAGCTGTAGTATAATTTGTATTTATTTCACATCGCGATTATCACTGGTTACAGATTTACTTAACTACATAATTTGCGTGTTGCAACTGTATATGTTTATGCAAGGGTTGACGGCGTAGCAGCGCGGCGACGGGGGGCACTTGGTCTCACACACCATCGGCTGGGATGGCCCGCAGTACGTCGGCCCGGTGGGGCAACAAAACGGAGAAGGTCCACAATTCGGCATTTTGCAATTTTTTGTTTTACTTGAAAATTTTGTTAAAGGTAAGATTGGTTTCCCAAATGTGAAAGGTGTGAACGCTTTGCTCCCCTATTTATAAACTTTGCAAGACCTACGAGATTTTTAGCAAACAAAAGATTTTTTGTTATAATCCCGTTGGCTGTATAATTGATTACACTTAAGACCATAGCCACAGGGCCCTGATTCAGTTATACGTACTATATAATATACTTATTTTATTTGAAGCTATCGTAATTTTTTCACTAAATACATTATTGGGAGAACTACAAAATTATCATATAAATTAGCTGACACACAGAATTATTTATTGACTATGGTGATGTGTGTTACTATGACCTGAATGCAGATTCTATCTCCTCAACAAACTTGACCGGCTTCTGAATAACTGCATTCGATTCGTTTTCAACACTCTGAAGTATGACCACGTTTCCGCCCACAGGTCATTGTTAAAATTGCCTATAAGACAGCGCCGTTGTGTGCGGGCCCTGACATATTTGTTTACTTTGCTTTACTCTCCTAACTGTCCTTCTTACTTAACTTCTCACTTCAAATTCTTGTCTTCGAACCACTCTAAATGTCTTCGTTCTTCTAACAATCGACTTCTACTATGCCCTTCCCATCGCTCTGACTTTCTTCACTCTAACTTCTTTGTCCAATCTATACTTCTTTGGAATTCGCTCCCTACTGAGATCAGGATGGCATCAAGCCGCTATTTATTTAAAAAGAAGATTCGTGACCACTTTCATAATCAAACGTTGGCAGAATCAACTTAGCGGTATTATTATAAATTAAAATCCCTTCTACTTTCATCACTTAACCTGGTTACCTAGCGGTTTCTACTATTTATCAGAAGTCTTTATGTTTTTATTTATATTTATTTATATATATTTATGTATATATTTGTTGTATGTTATGTATTTGTATGTATTTTTTTTTTGTCTTAGGTATCTAAAATTTATTTACACTTTTTTTTTCCATCTTTCACTCGTGCATCTACCACGATTTGTTTCTGCATCACCCTAAGGTTGACTGGCAGAGAATGCCGTATGGCATTAAGTCCGCCTTTGTGCAATAATGTACATGAAGGATTAAATAAGTATGTGCTCATGCATTAATAATGTATTCGGACTTCAGGGATTGGAAATTAAAATGAGTTTCTCAAAAATCATTTTAAAGGGTTTATAATTTTTTTTACAGGAGCTATCGGTTTTTCGACATTATTCCACACCACCCGGCAGGATGGGTCGAAACAATGTGGATTAAATTTAAGAACATCGCGTACACGTGTATGAACGTAGGTTTTATTACGCAAACAGGTCATATCTGCTAATGCCAGCATAAAAGTTAGCCATTTCCTAATTTTAATATAGTTGGTGTTTAAGGGACTGCGCCATTTTCTCCCATTTATTTTTTAATTATTTTCTTATTAAAACTAGAAAAAGTAATAGAAGAAAAACCCGTTAGAAAAAGCGATTTCTAACGGCAAGAAAGTTGTTAATTTATTAAACTCTGATGAAACATACTCTGATATATACTAAGATGTCATACAACTGCGGGGAATTCAGTGATTGGAAATTAATTAAATTGCATTGCAGAAAATATAACATCAGGGTTGGAAAATGTCTTCAAGAGCTATCGGCTCGTTTCTTACTATAGAGTACAGTAATATAAACTAAAAACTAAAGAAACTGCTAAAGATTCAGTCATGACATTTGTTACGTTAGGTTAGTTGGTCCTTTATATTACTAGATATTTTTGTAGATCTACTTGTAATATCGAGCATATTTTTTCTGATGCTGTTGCGGGTTGCCGTAGTGATGAGTGCAGGTAATTAATCCTCTCATCGCGTTATAAAGGTTTTCAGACATACGAAGGGTTTGCATAAGTCCCAACAGATATAAATATAGTGGGACTCTGTAGAGCAATAAGCATATTTCAGAGTATCTTTTTACAAATTCTTGTAGTGTCCTTATAGTCAAGCGACAAGCGTCATAACTACAAAAAAAAAAACAAGAAAAAAATCAGGACATAAATGGAGGTAAAAATTGGGACGCGGAAACAAAAGTGGAAAATAATTTAGGGCACAGTAAAACTAAAACTTAATATATCTAACAATTTTTATTCACACTTTTACGTAATACAATCAGCATAAATTACTATACGGTTAACGGGACAGAACTTTCACTATAAGTATGAAGTCAATCAAATTCTAGCTAATCCATGACTTCAATGATGGCCGAGTGCTATGACAGCTTTGTCAAAGGCTGCTACTGGCATCGGTGGCTGTCCTACCGCTAAAACGGCATCTGTTGAGAAAATGTAACAATTAGAACAAAACCGCAGCCTATTTAGAAATAGTCATAAATCCAGATAACTTTCAGCAGTTTCACAGGGTTTGGGGAGGTTTAGCAGCAATTACTTAATTTTGATTATTTCCTAGGAAATAAAAAGACAATTGCAAAAAGATTATTTCTGACATCACTTAAATCTTGATACCCATATAGTTTATAGGTTACTTTTAAAGGTAGCATAGAAAATTATGTGACTTAGTAAAAAGTCGCGTGCGTCGTGGACGTATCACTGGATGTGGGCTACTTGACTGTATACTGTGACGAGCGAGCCGCCGCCGCTGCAGCAGGGCCGGCAGCATGGCCGTCGACAGCAAGGAGGTGGACAGCCGCCACAGCCTCTGGAAATACAGAACTTCCATTACAAAAAAACCCTTAAAATACCCTATTTCATAGCGGTTGGCAAATACATTTCGGTCTAAATCTTAAAAGGTTTAAGAACCTCCCCAGTACATGAGCCTAGACTGTCATGTTTGCAAAACTCTACAATTAAACTCTATAATTACGTTTTGGAGGAAACAGTTTTGAATATATAGGCATTTAGATTGTTGGACTGGCATTTAGACTGTTATGACTTACGGCGCCGAAACGTGGACATTAACGGTTGGACTAGTCCACAAATTTAACAAATTGAACAAAACAAATTAAATTTTTGTTCTCTCTCCGAGCATAACTCGTTCCATAGAACGAGCTATGCTCGGAGTCTCTTTGAAGAATAAAATTCGTAATGAGGTCATCCGACAGAGAAGCAAGGTAACTGACATAGCTCGTAGAATTAGCTCGCTAAAGTGGCAATGGGCTGGCCATGTCTGTCGAAGGACCGATAGCCGTTGGAGCAGACGAGTCCTAGAATGGAAACCGCGGCTCGGCAACTGAAAGGTAGGACGCCCGCCCGCCAGGTGGACTGACGATCTGAAAAAGGTCGCTGGAGGGGACTGGATGCGGAAGGCGGAGGACCGGGTGTTGTGGCGCAAAATGGGAGAGGCCTATGTCCAGCAGTGGACTATGATTGGCTGAATGATGAGATTGTTGGACATGCTCTCGCGTATGATAAAAGCAATGAGAAAAGAGAGTTACAACATGTGTTTATAGAAATGCTGTCTTTAAATTCTAATACATAAATAACCAGCTAGGATAAATAGTAATTTACTGTACCTTTTGCCTTCTACTGAACTGGTTAACTAAAAAATAGCAGGTTAGGCTATTTATGTAATCATATTTTGCTCTAAATTACTATATATTCTTACCGGATTGAGGACATAATTGTTTGCAGTTGACCAATAATACCCATTCGATCGCACATTTTTGGTTATTTATCAATTATTTGTTTAAAATAATACTCTGACAATTTTGGCCCATCCAAAAGTTTGAACAATAGTGAGCTGTCAATCAAACAGCAATCGACCTAGACATTAGTGACAGTTCTGAATTCAAAATTTGACATTAATTTGTTTTTCTTTTAGTACCTATATTTTAATCTAAAGAGGTTGAATATCACCTCATCCTAAAATACTCTAACTAATTTATACTGTTTGGTTATTTATCCTTGCCTGAAACATCACTAATAATTAATTATTAATAAATAACTTCTTAAGTCTGAAGCTTTTAATTTAATATTTACCTGAATTTCTAACAGGTGTTGTAGGAAGGTGAGCACGATGGATAGTGCGGCTTAACCTGGAAATATAAATATTTACAATGTTAGTCTTCATTAGCGTTGACTGATAAAATACTGCTATATCTTTGACCATGAAAGGTGATGAAGGAATAGGCCGGTTAATATAAATTATGCGTCTAGAAAAAACAGCATCTGCGCAATAAGTCTAGATCCCGTCTGGAACATAAATTAGGTGCTCGTATGTTTATCTAAATTATCTAAATGAACTCTATAATATATATATGTGAACATTTTTAGTTATCAGGGTAGTTGTGAACTTAGATTTTGTTATGAACATACCGGTCTTTCGTAGTTAATGAGTTGGTAGCGCACTTTCTTGTCTTGGTTGTTCAATACCATGCCAGGCCAGCTCGTGGGTCTGTAGTCGAATGTGCTGTCATGGACGATGAGGGGGCGACGTACTGTCACCGGGTCCATACCGCAGGGCAAACATGGTGGCCCCTGAGATTTCAAATATAGTATGAAAGAAGTATGAAATTAGGAAATTATGTCTTTTGATACTTGTACCGGACGCTTGGCAACCAGGTGCTAGTTACTAGGGTGTGACGTGCTAAGAAAATGGGCCGTAGTTTTAGAGGACTTTGAGGTTAAAATAGGTACAGGTCTGAGCTCCCTTGATACCATAGCGTTGAATTCAGATATAATTTCAAATTCACTTACTCTGACAGGGATGCACGGAATATATTCTGGCGGTTCTTTGTAATCTGGTAAGCATTGAACCGGGCTGCACATTTTTCAAGGGAAATATATATTTTATTTATACAATAATTTTGGTTTTTTTTCTGATAATTTTTCTATCAAATTTTCATAATTTTCACATCAAAACTGATTTTAAAAGATTTATTTGAAATGTCAATATTTTTATTTTATTTTTCCAGAATTTGAAAAGCTTGCAGGCTCTTTTGTTGACCGCCTTCTGACCGCCTTTTGACCGCCTTCTTGATCAGATTTAGAGATCTTTAAATAAAGGCAGAAACATACTTACGTGTCGTGGCGTGGCCTGACGCGCCAGAAGCATATCGTTATCGGTTAGAAACATACTTACGTGTCGTCTCGTGTCCAAATGCAAATAATATTTGTCTCTAACCATATTAAATGTATGAAACCGATATGCTTCTGGTGTGCTTCTGGCGCATCACGCCACGACACGTAAGTATGTTTCGGCCTTAATATGATTGAAATACAGCATTGAAAAGCGGATATTCCTACATTAATAATAGTTGTTTGAGCTAGTTTTGCACCCAGAAGCTTTGCTGTAAATGCTATTGAGCCCGAATTAACTAGCATATTACTCCACCAAAGAGGAGTAGTACAATGACGTCAGAAGCGGACACAAGAAGAGACTTTTCTGCTAGAATGTATCCACCAAGCCTGTGCTAGGAGACCTATTTACTGGCTAGAATTGAGCGGAGTGGTTATGAGTAGAGACCGTTAGATTCTAAGGGTGTGTGCAGATCGAGCAGCTCGCGACCTGCTCGCAAGTGGCTCGCAGATAGTGCATGACCTGCGCATTCGGTGCCTTTTTGCCATATCTGGACACATCCTAACAACATGATAACAATGATAGTTTAGCGACCTAAAAGAATTGTATTAAATGAAGTTTTGTTTTAACGAGACTTCATTAAATACATTGCTCAGCGCATATGTTCGTGGACGACCTGTGTGCCTTGCGCGCCGGTACGAACCTCGCCAAAATGAGTCGCTTAGTTCAGCAAAACGTAGATGCCGTAATGGTCACATGACAACGGGATAGTAATTTATTCGCAACAAACACAATACATAATTATACACTCACCTAGTAGGTACTTACCATTGAAAGAAAATCTTGAAAAAAACTTAAAATGCTCGCGCGCATTTCGAGAACAGTTTGCGAGCTGCTAATTCGATGCGCGTTCGCCAGATCTCCCTAAAACATACATATATAATGGTATAATCTAACATTGAATAATATCATAAATAGATTATGAATTTTTTAACTCGCCCCCTATTACATGGGACCTAAACATATCGGCGAACTGTGGGTGTACAATGGTACACCTATGCCTAACCCTTCGGGGATACAGGCGTGATGATATGTTATGAAATTTTAATACGCTAGGGATTAAACAAGTCAAGCACGCATTTTTCCGGTGCTTTTTAACCCACTTCAAAAAGGAGGAAGTACTCAATTCGATACAAATTTTTTGTTTGTTACCGCAGACCTTTTGACTGGGTGAACCGATTTTGGTGATTGTGTTTTTATTTGAAAGCTGGTGCTTTGGTCCCGTTTTTACAATGGGATCTATAAAAAATAAATGTAATACTTATTTTGATGTGTTTTTTTTTGAAGAATTATTGAGTTATAGTAATATGTAACAAATTTTGTTTGTGATTTTAACAGCTAACGTGGTCAAGATGGTTCTTATAATTTATAAATTGTTAAACAAATAAATGAATCAACAGTAAACACCAATCTTTTTAGTTTTTTACGTTCAATTACAATGTATTTTGTTAAATTCGATGTTAGTTCGCTCTACAGTCTACGTTGTGTACCAGTGTACGTGGTTTTTATAGGTTTTCCAAATCTCGAAAGCGAGATTTATTCAAAAATTGCACATTTTTATTGATTTTAATACCATCTTGTCCCTCGATGTTAAAAGTAAATGAATTAACACAGGCCGCGTAACGAAACCATAGCGCGATTCAGAGACGACGAACAACGCCATCTGTTGACGGGATACCACAACTAATGGGGTTTGAGGACCGGTTGGCGGAGTGGCCGAAACATTTCTATCGGTTAGCCAAGATGAACAAACCCTGCCAAGTTTGATGAGCAGTTGGCGAACTGGTCAAACGACCTGACAAAGTCACAGCACGCCGCAAACATCTCGCAATCTTGAACCGCGAATCAGATTTTCACTTTTATCGCGCTGTTCAATATTATTTTTTTTTGTTTCTTTTTTTATTTTGTCAAGTTTTATTTATTTAATATGCCGCTATGATATTTTGAACTCAAGATTCAGGAGGGAGGATTATATTATATATAATACATATTAGCTAGATATAATAAATATTACAGCAAAGCCGAGAAATATAGGATAACGTGCAAAGCCGGGACACAGATCGCTAGTATATAATATAATATATATATATATATAAAGTACAGACTCTTTTAAAATAAAGAGGTTCGGCCTGAAAGACTAAATATATGTCGGTACTGGCTGGAAACATTATTCAAATATAGAAGAGATTTGGCGTTCTAGAACAACGAAAAAGTCACCGAGGATTGTGAAGGAAAACATATGGTCAGTTTTTATAAATCAATCGTGTAATAAACATAAAATTAAGGAAAAAAAGCATAAAATACGCAAAGTCTTAAAAACAGTACTTAGATCTTTTAAGATAAAATATTGTAACGAAATCTTTTAGGATTATAAACTATCACCTATTTAAAATCTATTGATTGAATATTGTTCACCTCGGTGAATTTAAAGATTTTTCTGATTGCAATAGATTTATAAAAAAATATATTCAAAATGTGAGTATCAGTAGGAGTGAAATGGTGAGGTTTTGTTTTGTCGTGGTGTTATAATGGTGGGTGTTTCAGGTGCGGCGGATGTGGCGGTTGCGGCGGCTGCGGCGGGTGCGGCCCGTGCGGTGGATGTAGTCCGTGCTGCGGCGGGTGCGCGCCCTGCTGCGGCGGCTGCGGCGGATGCGGCAGCTGCGGAGGATGCAGCAGTGGGTGCTGCTGTCCCAAGATAACAATATACACTTGTTGTACGAAGATTTGTTAAACAGTGTGTATCGAGGGATCTGCATGCAACAGCGCTCCGGAGACCAGGTGCTATGACGTCTATGCACCCTGTACCCGGAGCGTTGCAACCAGTAGCATCCTGTCAGTGGCGTCGACACATTGTGCTGTTTTCAGTGATGTTGGAATAAAAGTTTAGAATGCAACAAACCTATTTTATTCATAATTTAGTAGATCCGTTAAGACTGCCTCCCTTAAAAACGCTTAAGCCTTTTGTTCACTATTAATTTTTAGTCAAACTAGGTTCTTCACAACTCCAGACACTCTTAAAATCTGAAAGACTACCACTCTCCTCCTTTGGTTTACACTGCGTGTTTCCACTCAACCACACATTCTCGCCTTCTTGACTCTGCACATCGTCTCCTCTCGAGCCACTGCACCTCTTCACTCTGCTATCAAGCCACCGCACATTACTAAGATATCTCGTGTCATGCTCTGCCGCGGAGCCACCATCTCAGAAACCGATCAATTATATCCTAAAATGATGTACGTAAAACGTACACAATGTACGTAAATCGTTGTCGCTGTACGTGCATTAGGTATTGAGAAAATAGACATTGAAAGTGGCTCCGCGGGAGAGCATACTCCCTCGCGGAGCCACCACAGAAAATGTGCTCATGAAGATAAACGCTAGTGTTTTTTGATGAAAACTGTTGTACGAATAGTGTTTATTGCGTACGTGTTGCAAAATATCGGTATAAAGCCGTATACAGAAAGAAAGCTGGAAAAAGCTGGAAACTTATAAGCGCTTACCGGCGCTTGTCAGCGCTGGTTCGTTCCACACAAAGGAAGCAGGTTGAAGCAGACCAAGCAAAATGTTGCACGTATTGTCGCAGTTGTTCATTAATTTTAAATCGCAGCGCCCAGCGCTGACCAGCGCGTTTTGAAGCTTGTCGGTACTTGTCGGCGCCGCTCAGCGCGTATCGGCGCGCGTTCATATATTTTCCTGCGCGGGTTACCAGCGCTGTCAAGCACCGATAAGCGCTTATAAGTTTCCAGCTTTTTCCAGCTTTCTTTCTGTATACGGCCTTAGACAGTGGTTTTATTTATTTTACATTTTTAAAAGTTTCATAGAAAGCGCCTGGTTATTTTGAGTCAGCAAAATGTTATTTTGTAGCATTTGTCATTAGGCGCTCAACTATAAGAGGCCTTACGCACTAGCAATTAACCGCGGGGACGGCTAACGGCGCATTTACTTTTCACGTACGCATTTAACCGCCATTAAATTTCAACCGCGGCGGTTGAAATTCAATTCGTTGGCCTAGTGGTGCTATCGCTACTGCTACGCTGGAGGTCGTCGGGTGGCACAGGGGTTTCTTAAAACCCTGTATGTCAGTCAGTCAATGCAAAAAAAATACGACTTTTTGACCTTCATATCTTAAGAAACCCGCTAGGTTTCTTAAGATATGAAGGTCAAAAAGTCGCGAAAACAACGAAAGAAAAATAAAAAGAGGTACTAGAAACACGCAATGAATTTGGCCAGTTCGCAAGCTGTTTTCAAGAAATTCCAAATAGCTTCTCGTTGTTGAATATCTCTGTGTCGAAGTTCATGGCTGACTTATAAATCGTCACGTAAAAACGTACAGACTCATCGGCGGCTCGCCGCGAAATGAACCGCCAGGTGCGTATAAACAAAATGGCGGCCAGCCGTATGGTCTATCCATTCAACCACCGCGGTTGAAATTTTGTGGCGGTTAGCCGGTCCCGCGGTTAACCGCTAGTGCGTAAGGCCTCTTATAGTTGAGCGCCTAAGGACAAATGCTACAAAACAACATTTTGCTGACTCAAAATAACCAGGCGCTTTCTATGAAACTTTTAAAAATGTAAAATATTTAAAACCACTGTCTATTACCGATATTTTGCAACACGTACGCAATAAACACTATTCGTACAACAGTTTTCATCAAAAAACACTAGCGTTGATCTTTCCTGAGCACATTTTCTGTGGTGGCTCCGCGAGGGAGTATGCTCTCCCGCGGAGCCACTTTCAATGTCTATTTTCTCAATACCTAATGCACGTACAGCGACAACGATTTACGTACATTGTGTACGTTTTACGTACATCATTTTAGGATATAATTGATCGGTTTCTGAGATGGTGGCTCCGCGGCAGAGCATGACACGATATCTCACCCTTCCCTAAAGCCACTGCATCTCTCTCGCTACTGTGTCTTCCCCTTTAGACACTGTACCTCTACATTGCACTAATACATCTTCTCATCGTCCGCCCTCTTGCAACCCAATGCACCGTACTAGATTTGCTCTCAAACCACTGCATCTCACCTTCCACTCAAGCTATCAAATCTCTCGTCCTCTTCACTGTGGAACCACTACACACTTTACCCAAACTCTCCTCTCGCACCACTACTTTACTAGAATTCCAGCTCTGCTAACCAAGCCACTACACAGTACACTCCAAAGATTATGTGCGTGTGAAGTGAGGGACCACACTGGGAATTCGCGAAATTAAAAGTTGTTAATCCCTGGAATACGCCGATTGGCGTTAACAGCACCTGAGTAAGAAAACTCAACTTTTCTAGAACGCTTACGCTACTGAAATATCCAAAAACTACTCGTACAGTCGCCATCAGATATATTGTAGCAGACAAGGTGACCAAATACTTCTGAACAATTTAAAATGACAATAAGTTCTATTCGCTACAAGTTACCATTAATATCTGAACATTTATTACCTCGTTAACCCATTCAATGCGGCGCACGCCGATCGGCGTGTAATTTTTTCATACTCAGATTCTGAAAACGCCGATCGGCGTATTATAGAATTGTTTTATATTTTATCCAAATTTGATGATTTAATAATAAAATATAGACCAATGTGTTTGTAATTTATAAGTGAAATGCCTGGTACGAGTAGTTTTTGGATATTTCAGTAGCGTAAGTGTTCTAGAAAAGTTGAGTTTTCTTATTCAGGTGCTGATAACGCCAATCGGCGTATTCCAGGGATTAACAACTTAACTACTCACTTTACTTTTGTTGGTATAAAAATTATATATACATAACGAAACATAACATATTATCACGCCTGTTTCCCCGAAGGGTTGAGCAGAGGTGTACCAAAGTACACCCACAGTTCGCCGATATGTTTAGGTCCCATGTAATAGGGGGCAAGAATATCTTTATTAATACACAATTAAATCTAATATAAAAACAAACTCTAACTATACTAAAATCAAAACTTACATAAATAAAAACTAACAGGCGTCAAAGAACTCATCGTCATCCTTGTCAATGGCGGGGAACGTGCCCAGAAGGCTGGCAGCATTGCCACGTTGAATGGCTATGCCGATTCTCTGTGCAAGGAACAAACCAGCCCTCTGATCACGAGTAGATTCTACCAAACGTTTGGAAAGTTCTTTGAATAGATTTTGTGCGCTCGGACCCCATGACCCGAGCGTTTCAACCCCAAACGGCTCGAAAATATAATCACCCACAATGTTATTATACTTCCGCCGCTTAAGGGTCTCCGCAGCTCCAGCAGCAGCGCCAGGAGAGGCTGCTGAACTTAGAACGTGGGACGGCGCAAGGGTGTCGACGCACGTTGCGTCCCACACCAAAGGCCGACCCAATTTCCAAGGCAGCAATGACATACCGTCAGGTCTCCTGCCATCGCCGCGCACCAAACCATTGGGTTCCAAAACAGCTGGTACACCGGCGGTGACAAGAGCACGACGAATTATGTCATTCAAATTTGAGTGGCGAGATATACGCCCTGCGCTCCTGCTGCAGGACAGGCCATGGTGACCGAGGTTGTCGACTGTCTGTCGGGGGCAAGCCTATTGCCACTAACCGGGCACAAATCTAAACTCCGACCTGCTACTGAGAATTTCACAGAAAAACCCAATAACACCTTGGTCGACTTGGGAATCTAACCCAAGATCTCTAGCGTAGCAGTCGCGCTTACCACCACTAGGCCAACGAGGCAGTCCTCATTATAAATACATTATATAAAAAATATAAATACATTAATATATTTATGTTTTTAAGTCCCTATTAAAATAAAACAAAGTGGCGCTGACACAAAAAGTACGACCTTTGTGATTTTTGATGTGAGATGATTTTCTTTTAAAATTTCAAGCATGAAAAAAAAACAGTATCAAAGTGTTACGGCATTTTGGTTTTTGGTTAAGAATTTATTGCTGTTTTTTTTGTTCATTTTTCTACCTATAAAAATATTTTAAAATTATTGAATTCCTGATTAGTTTTGTCTTCAATTGTATTTTGGTACAATGGTTTGCTACCCCTGATATTATTCGAATTGATGATTGAATTTGAAATGAATAATATGAAATTCATAACGAAGTACTGAAAACGCCGATTGGCGTGTTTTCTTTTGCTCGTCGGGTGCGTTTGTGGCCGCTCTGCACGCCTCTCCTCTCAAGCCAGTGCACTCCTCTCCCTCTCAAGCCAGTGCACTCCTCTCCCTCTCAAGCCAGTGCACTCCTCTCCCTCTCAAGCCAGTGCACTCCTCTCCCTCTCAAGCCAGTGCACTCCTCTCCCTCTCAAGCCAGTGCACTCCTCTCCCTCTCAAGCCAGTGCACTCCTCTCCCTCTCAAGCCAGTGCACTCCTCTCCCTCTCAAGCCAGTGCACTCCTCTCCCTCTCAAGCCAGTGCACTCCTCTCCCTCTCAAGCCAGTGCACTCCTCTCCCTCTCAAGCCAGTGCACTCCTCTCCCTCTCAAGCCAGTGCACTCCTCTCCCTCTCAAGCCAGTGCACTCCTCTCCCTCTCAAGCCAGTGCACTCCATCTTGCAAAACAATTTGGGTGAACATAATGAACTAGGTTGAGATAATGTGCTGCTGCTTGTGGTGGGTACAAGGCCTAAGAAGTTATTTTCCATTGTTTTTCCATCGTTGTAACAGAAAAGGTCCTAATTTCTATCTGCATGTCTATGTAAGCAATATCGTGAATTGCGATTTTTAATATTTAGATCATGGGTCCCTTAAAAATTTTACCCGAGTCTTCAAATTAGTGAAATCAAGCATGGTGTGTAGTAAATAGATTAACCCAAAATGTATATGTGATGCTTAGAAACTTTGTTAACAATAAATGAAACCAAATAGTACGCTTATTTATAGTAGTTTATTTCCACAAAACGGCACGGAGTATACTTCGAAGAAGACATAACACCGAAGGCGCGAGAGCGCCCAAATTCGACGCAGACACCATGGCTTGTCTGCGCGAACGGGCGCTACTCGGGCCACTAGCAAATCTTGGTGCAGCAGGTGTAGATCGTGATGCATGGGCAACAGCATCCGCCGCAGCATCCACCGCCGCAGCAACCTCCACACGGTCCGCAACACCTGGAATTAAAAAGGTAAAGGTTTAGCTTTTTGCAGACTAATCTTGTCAATTTTTAACTAAGCAAAAACTACAATCCCTGTATACTTACATTTTTGTATAGGGTTTGTAAAGAGTACTTTTTAAAAAGCCAAAAACGGTCAATATAGACCAAATGTCGTGGAAAATAACTGTTTTTTAATATTTTAAAACTTTAAGTTTTTTTGTATCTTTTTAAGTTAGTATGTATCACGCAAGCGATTTGATTGAGTACTGACCTAACCATGCAAATTGGTTTTACAGAACACCTCGTAGGCCGTTTGAATTGAGAACAAAAGGTAAAATATTACTTTTGTTCTTAATTTTTGCGACTTTTCCGGGCAGTATTCTATTGACAATATGGTAGGTTAAGTCAAAGAAGGTCGGAGGTTTTTTCAAAATAGAAAATACGAAATAATTTATTGCAACATGAACTAGTTGGTTGTGATTTATTTTGTTTTACATTTATGTAAAATTATGTAATTGCATTCTTTCGTTACACGGTCGTCATAAATTCGTTGTGTCTTTTTATAGCCATGTAGATATATATCGTTATCATAAAGAAAATTTAAAAAAATATATAAATATCGTTCA
Source organism: Autographa gamma (assembly GCA_905146925.1). NCBI lineage: Eukaryota > Metazoa > Arthropoda > Insecta > Lepidoptera > Noctuidae > Autographa > Autographa gamma. Next base: position 6,537,522 of record LR989850.1, read on the forward strand.
CCACAAGCTACAAGCCTTTGCAATAAATTATGAAAGCAGAAGAATTGCCTGAAGAGTCAATAAGCAATACAAATGAATTTAAATTTGCGTGAAGATAGCGAACAACCAAAGCCAGAGATTCTATGTGTTGAATACGACGGGGAAATTACATGTTTTGAGTTAGGCAATTTACCATTACCACCAAAAGATCCACAAAAACTTGGTATTATATTACCATGCTGCAATAATAAGTTTAACGACCAAAAACGTTTAAAAAAAGATCAACGTAACAAGGGAAATTCCAAGAAAGCCCAACAGGGTTTGTACAATAGGGGTACAAAATTTGGAGCAAAACAAATTGGTGCTAATCCCAAAGAGTCCCCATTGTCATCTACAAACAGTATCAATAACACGAGTCTTGTTTACGTCTTTGACAAGAATGGTTTCAACAAGGTAATTGCTTATACTAAAGCAAACCTCGATTGCGCTGATGAGGCAGACCTGAAACTAAGCCTACGCGGTAGCCAGCATAAAAGATTAGTATCTAATAATAAATCTGACAATAGTAAAAAGAAGCGCATTGTTAATACATCTTCAACCATGGGTAAAAATGTGCATGCTTGTAAAAGCCGGGAGTTACGAGGTGGCATCTTGTCGACCGATTGTTTCTGCCTTCGTAGAAATGGATTACAGTACGACTGTCGTAGGACTGGCTGTCAAAATAGGCCAGAATGCTCTGTCTCTCCGGCCCCTCTATGCGAACCAGCTCGTGTTGCTTGCAATACGCATCGTGCAAATCCACATGCTCAAGCCTTAACCGATATTTGCAAGCTGCGGCCCTTTTAATAGCTATAGCCAACATGGAAAATCATAATGAGATACTTACAGGATAAATAAGCTATCGCTAATTTACTATAGTACTTTTCTCAAGAAAACCTGAGATGCCTTGTTTATGGTGAGATGACTCAAATAATAATTTCGTATTGTGGAATCGTCATGGAAATTATCAAATGAGTTTTGCTACTTCAGCATTGGCTGAACAGAAACCAAATACCATGATCCTGGCAATAGGAAACTGTTTTGAAATACGAAAAAAAAAATCAGCAAGACGACAAAAGAAAAAAATATGACAGAAGAGATTTTCACTTCGCCTAGTTTAGATGTATTTTTTATAATAAAAGTTTTGTAAATTTTTCATAAATAAATACTGCATAAATTATCAGTAATACTTTTCATGTAGCAATATCTCTTAAAATATAAAAATACTTATAAAAATATTAAAAAAACCATCCCTCCTCCTGTTTTTCTAAATCAAAAGGACTGTAATCTCATAAAATGTAAGTTTTTGCTATGCATGTACCTAGAACAGTTTTTTTACTAATCATTCACCAACGTACTCTTCAAGATCTAAAACATTGGTCTGTTGTTTTCAGGTGTTCTCCGTGTGGTCCTATGGTATGCTACAAATATGAAGACTGTGGCCCCCCGGTGAGTAAACTGCATTTTTTTACTAGTATATTTATAAAGTAACAAATCTAATGGTAGTGTCGATGTTCAGCTACAGTGTCTACCGCGATCTGCGTTCAAGCGAAATGGACTGCAAGATTGCCAGTTCTTCCAGCAAGGCTCGATACGGTACCTGTGCCGAGCAGACTGTTGCTGCCCCAGGCCGTGTCCGCCGTCCTGTCCGCCGTGCGTGCGACGTCCTCCACCCGGCAAGACCTACGTAACGCGCTTCAGCGACTTCGACCTAATATCGCAGTGGTAGAAGTTTTCCGCGTCGGCCTCTTGCCTCTAAAATTTGGGTAAATTAATATTCAATCACTCACGGCGGACAGAACACTTATCCCAAATAGCATTTCAAATACAACGGGTTATTCTTTTTTCAGAAAGGTAAGTCCTCTGATCGAGGCGCTAGAGTGGAGGAGGACGGCGAAGAAAAAAAGGATGAAAAGGAAAATCAGTTGAAGCGTACTAAGAGTCGCGAGTTACGTGGCGGCATCATGTACTACAGTTGTCATTGTATTAAGCGTAATGGGCTCCAGCACGACTGTCGCCGTACTGGATGCGGCGGCGAGCCCGCATGTCTAGTTTTGCCGGACCCCTTGTGCGCGCCGAGTCAGTTGGCGCGCGCCCGAGGCCTGGCTGACCCTGCTGCATTGGCGGCTCATACACACGCTCAAGGTGGTTCTGGTTCTGGCGGACCAGCAGATTCAAGTTCCAGTGGCGGAAAAAGGTTTATTGTCTGCGAACTGAAGGGTATTCTTCCTGACGTTGCTATGGACCGGACCGGTAAATGTTGTAAGTGTCCAACTACATTTGTTGTACCACCACCTACTAAAGGCCCTATTAGCGGTAGCGCCAAAGCCCATTCATGCATCTGCACCGGTGGCAAAGTTCCAATGAAAACTCCAGTAGTTACTCCGGCTTCCACTAAGTGCTCGTGCAATTGTGGCCAAGGTAAAGGGTCACCAAGCCAACAACCAGCCGTTATAGACCTCGATGATAAAATGATCGGGAAAATTCTTAAAGCTTTTGAAACTAAAGAAGTGGCATCCGGATTAAAGACCGCGGGACCTGGCGGTCGTTCACGTGATGCCACAAAATCTGTTCCTAAAGAAGAGCCTTGTACTAGGCCCGGTTGTATACATTGGCAGCCACCTCCGCCCTGCGTGTGGGACGCTCCGTGCAAAGCGGACTGTTTCGAGACTCCGGTATCAGTCCAGCCGGGCCGCAACCCGCTAACTAGCGGCGGCGGCGGTGGCTTCATTACCGTGGTCGATTCATCTGGACGCAATGCCGTGTCGAAGGGTGGCGCGCAACAACCACGCGAAAGAATGAAACTTTTGATGCCTGAATGTTGTACAGGTTGCTCTGCGCCGAGTGATGGAGGCGCAATGGCGAGCGGCGGCCCGGCGGCAGGCCTGCCCTTGTTGGTGATGAAGCTTTGTTGAACGCGTTTTTGCTAAGCTCACTGATTTCCTAAAAGCTTAAGAAAAAGTGAAAAATAAGCCGAAAGCATTAAATGTTTATATTGTTATCTTTGTTTTTTTTTTAAGTATACTTGTTTATCCAGTAGTGTTCAGTGTTTGACCACATGATCATAAGCTTCAATAATGTTTTACCGTGATGTCTATACCGGATACAAATTGCAGAATGTATACACGAATGTAAACTTAAATATCACTCACAATTGCTTTGACACATATGGAAATAATACACATTGACCTGCCGTCAGTGATCGAACCCGGGACCGGGAAAACTGGTACATGACGCTCGACCACGTAGGTCACAAGTTTTGACCATAGAGTCCGATATAAAATATATAGCCTCGTCCCCACTAGGAAGATTTGTCGAGCCACATGTCCTCGGAGACATCAGGCGATACCGCCCTACATCGTCCCACGTCGCCCAATGTCTTGTCTCCGTCCACATCAGTTCAGTCCTACCCAAGGAACTTATATACTAACTGGAATGAGTACGAACAAAATACTAAAAAAAAAAAAAACCCTATCTCAAAAGCTTAGAGTTTGAATTTGTATAATGGATTCAATAGAAAAAAAATACTCCGAGCGAGAAACCGACATTGGTGGATGGTGTCTCTGTCTTCCCTTGTCACCGATGTAAACAATATGGCCGATACACTTTCGCGTTGAAGTCATATTTTTGCGTTTTCAAGTTCTTTTTAATGTATTTAGGTGAATTCACCAGCTTTCATAATGGTAAAATTGTGTTGTGTGAAGGGGTGTAGTAGTGAGGGGTATGCTGGATGTGGAATTTCGTTCTTCAGGTAAGTTTTATAACTTTGTTTGTTTATTACGACTAGGGTTACCAATGTTTCAGATTGATAAACGGGAATTATCCAAATAAATTATTAAAACAGCTCAGTTCGAAGTTTCGAACATCGTTGTCCTACATAGTAATCAAAAGTATATTTTCATTTTATAAATTAGAAACATCGGACTAGTTTGCTTTCTATAAATATTGTTTTGTCTCCAAACAGATTCCCTAATAAAGAAAATCTGCAGCAACGGTGGCTTGAAGTTGTTCCTTTAAAGAAGAAATATTCAAGCTATAGCGTAGTTTGCAGCCGTCATTTCCTGTCAGAGGACATAATCATTCATACAAGAAAATCAATACTCAAACATGATGCCATTCCGTCTATTTTCCCTATTGTAAGAGTTTTAGTTTATTTCAAGTTATACCTAATTTAATAACATTTAAAAATCGTTCGTTCCTTGTCATTACATTTATCGCCTAAATTCAAAATGTACTTACATAATTAAATGCATTTCTTTAAGTACACATGGTCATACAATATATTATAACAGAAATCTTCAAGCGTCAAATTGCTTATATGTATTATGTATTGGTTATATAATTATTTATTAATGTAATGTGTCTTCATTTTCAGGAGATTTCAACAAATAAACAAATTAATGTTTTAAGTAACATCACTTTAAGATCAGCTCGAGAAAAGGTTGAAGCCGGCTTTGATAAGGTAAAATTTAAATCTTTTATCTGTTGATGATATAGTACCAACCTTAGTATTAATCTTGATTTATTATTTCTTCAAGAATCACATTTCTTAATAGCAATAGTTATTATTGTAACATTCACAATGCTGTTCAATTATGTATTTTCTGACTGTTTTATTATTTTTCAATTGCAGATACAAGAAAAACAAATAGAATTGATTTCGGCTCTTCCTGAAATGAAAGAAAATTTAGAACCAACTCCGGGCACATCCATGGAACCTCCATTGAAGAAAGCTCGACAGGAGGATGCCATTAAAAACCTCGTTGTAGAGAAGGACAAGTTAAAATATAAAGTAAAATTATTGTCACAGCGCCTGAGAAGACGGGATATGAAAATTAATAATCTTAAGTGTGCTTTAAATTTGATAAAGAAGAAGTGTACAAACTTTGAAGAAGTAGAAAGTGTATTAGTTAATAATTTTAGTAACATACATACGCATATGAATACAAGAAAATCAGATAAAACTGTACGGTATAGTGATGAGCTCAAATCTTTTGCGTTAACTTTATACTTTTATTCACCAAAAGCTTATATTTTCTTAAGAAATCACATCAGTTTACCTCATCCGTCAACATTAAGACTACTTCTGTCAACACATAATTGTAATACTGGTTTTATGAAAGAAGTTTTTGAATTTTTAAAGAGATCTGTGGAGAAAAATGATTATTTAAAAAATGTTAGCATAGTTTTTGATGCTATGTCTATTCGGTCAGAACTGACATATGATAAAAAAATGGATAAATTTTGGGGTTATGTGGACTATGGTGGAATTGTAAATAATGACTCAGAAATACTCGCTACTGAAGTACTTGTTATTATGATTGTTTCATACACAAGGAAATTCAAATGTCCCATTGGGTATTTTTTTATTAATAAAATATCGGCCAATATACAAGCACAGCTGATATTAACAACCTTAAGGCTATTGGCTGATGCTAATATTACTGTTAGATCATTAACATGTGATGGTACTATTACTAACATTAAAACATACGAGCTCCTGGGTTGTAATTTTAACGTCGATGACTTAAAAACTAATTTTAAACATCCCACAAAAGACTGTAAGGTGCACTGTCTATTGGATCCACCACACATGATTAAGCTAGCACGGAATGTTTTTGCTGAATGTAAACTGTCTTCTGACAAAGGAAACATTGATTTTAATTATGTCAGAAATTTACATACATTACAAGAACAGGAAGGGATTAAATTAAAAAATAAGATTTCCGCTGTTCATATAAATTTTTATGGAAAAAAAATGAATGTTAAATTGGCGGCACAAGTACTAAGCAGTTCTGTGGCTGATGCTATTGAATTTCTGGCTAAAAGTGGTCATAAAAATTTTGTTGGGAGCGAGGCCACCATCGAATTCATTAGGTATATCGATAGGATCTTCGATATATTTAATGCCAAAAATCCTTTTGGCGTGGGTTATAAGGCACCTTTACGCCTTACAAATAAAAACTTTTGGATGAACGTTATCTCCGAAACCAAAAATTACTTGGCCAATTTAATAATTGATGAAGAAAATATATTGTCGCACAGACGTAAAACGCCTGCTCTCGGCTTAATAATAGATTGTGTAAGTTTTAAAAATTTAATTGACGAATTATTATCTGACGACGGGATCAATATGAAGTACTTCCTACCCTACAAATGTTCGCAAGACCACGTGGAAATATTTTTTTCATGTGTTAGAGCGAGAGGTGGTTTTAACGATAACCCGAGCGCGCTACAGTTTCGTTATATAATGAGAAAACTATTATTTAGAAATAGCGTGCAGCCTACTGTAAGTGCGAATATAATCGCCGATGAGGGTAGCATACAAACTACACCCGTATTAGAATTTAAGTATCCGAAAAGATCAAATAGTTCGCAAGCAAACCTTGAAGTTGATGAAAACATTGACCAATTAATGGACCAAATAAGCAGAACATCAATTTCTGATTTTAAAGATAATATTTTATATTATATTGCAGGGTATATAACAAACAAATTATCAAAAAAAAATTCATGTGCGTATTGCATTGCTGCTTTATTTAAATTAAAGGAGCAATGCGACCATAACTATGCAGTAGATATTTGTAAGTTTTCCTCTTTCACAACCTTTATAGACAGAGGAAAACTTAAATATGTCACCAAGTTCGCTTTCAATATTGTGAAATATTGCGAAAAAGTATTTCTAACAATGTGCCACACAAATGGGTTAAAAAACTTAAATAAAAATAGATTAATGTTGCTGGTAGTACAACATTTTTATATGTCAGGAAATATGCATTTTGACCCACCTCACCCAATCGAATCTTTTAACTGCGAAGATTCACACGAGATCGTGATATTGAAAAGCATTGCATCTTCTTACCTAAACTTAAGATTATTTAGTCATACAAAAACCCATAATTTAAAAATAGTTGGGCAACGCTCAACCTTACGCCAACGTTTACATAAAACGATACTTTTTAATAATGTGTAATAAATGTATTAATTAAAATTATGTGTTGTTTTATTATAGACAAACTCATGCTTGGTCTATGTGAATTGCATCCCTGTACCTATGCTTTGAAAACTCTTAAAAATATGAAGGATGTAACTTTACATAAGTATCTTGAAGAGCTTTAATGAATACGAGTGCCACGTACTTCACATCACATAAAAATCTGTACCTAATGGGTAAAGACCAAATACAGGTTTTTTTTTTAATGGGCACGCTTGTATCTAGTATGTGAAGATAAGTATCAGCATACATAAGTTGCAAAATGGATAGTTTGCAACTGGACGGTACAGACATACATTTAAGTTAAAGGTAACTAGCGGACGTCACGCAGTTTCACCCACGTAGTTCCCGTTCCCGTGGGAGTACGGGAATAAAATATAGCCTATGTTACTCGCTGATAATGTAGCTATCCATTGCTGAAAGAATTTTTCAAATCGGTCCAGTAGTTTTTACGTTTATTCGTTACATACAAAAATACAAATCTTTCCTCTATAAAATATTAGTATAGATATAGATAAGTTAACATAAAAAGTTTTAACATAAATGCTATTAAGTTGCAGGTCATCATCATTAAATAATAAAATATCAGTAGTCCGTAACTGTCTCAAGAGTTGTATGATTATTGGACACCCTATTAGAAAGAGACAACGTCCACTCTCGAAGCTTTCTCGCTCGGAGTGTTTTTGGATTGCCCGTCCTCATTCCAGTTAGTATATAAGTTCCTTGGTCCTACCCTACTTATTACTTTTCTCTATGGTTCAGTCGAACCTATCATGTATCCGGAAGAGGTATTGTTGTACAGTGCTCTCTTTCTAGTGATGTCGTCCGACGTCGCCCGACATCGCTCGTTATTTCCGGGGACACATGTCGCTCGACAATGTCGATCTACAATGTTCCTAGTGGAGATGAGGCTTAAAGATACCTAGGTAAATTTATTGTGTCAAACTTCACGTTTTCATCAAACATAGCTTAGACGATCAAAGCAAATATAAAAAACAAAATGTAGCTGGATGTAGCTAGTCCTCTATGACACCAACACAATGAGTGAAATCTTGTTTGACCAACACGTTCTCGTTCAAAACTGTTTGTCGAACTCCACAACAATCCAGATTTTCATCAAACGCGACAAACGCGTAGATTGTTTGACAAACGCCTCAAACACAGATTTGGACAAACAAGTAAAATTTGACAAACAATTTGATCGTTTACAGGGCACATAACACAAACTTAACTAAAAAATTAATGAAATTTTACTTCATAAAGCATAGATACTCAAATAAACTTTTTATATATTATGCGTAACGACGCTGGCTTAAGACAATTATTTTTGGTACTAGCACGGCAATCAAGCCTGAATTCTGAAAGATGTCAACAGCATTCATCATAATAAAATAGAACAAAATAATATGTGAAATAAATAATTCCTAATTATGACAAAACTCACACAATAATGTATTATTCTTGAAGGAAATAATAAAAATGAAGTAAATTTAAAGTGCACCTGACCGAAATCTTTTAGCAATGGCATTAATCTTCAAAAATGTTCGCTCTGGGATAAGGCCTCAAGTTAAATCTCCCTTTACATTTGTGATCCGTTGCAATTCTAACAGCTTCTACAGACGTTGCTTTGGATCAGAAAGCTGTGACGGTGGTAACGATTCAAACAAACCAAAAGGTATGAAATGTCTGTGTCCAAGTTCTGGGGACACCAACAATCCTAGTACACCAACTATTTATGACGTAAGTAAATGCTACTAGATCTAATATCACTATTATGACTGAAGTTCTATGATGAGATTATTTCTTTAACAAAAATATTTGTTATTCAACGTTAAATAATTATATTGTTAATAATATTAGACCATCTACAAGAAGAACTGATCATGATATAGCCAAACCAAAAACCAATCAATAGAATTCATTTAAGAAACCAAGTGTATAATTTGTGTATTTTTATTGCAGTCCCGTAAATATGGCCACAATTTGTCAACGGATTCCTTAATCCCCTTATTTGAGACACTACCAGATATACCCACTGGAGTTTTCCGGTGTACAACAGGAGAGGTACTTATCTTGTTCAATTAAAATATATATAAAGTAACTCTGTAATAAACCAACGAGACAATCTAATCGGGTATATCCAGGTGTCGAAAGGAACAAGGTTAACACAAGGGCTAGGTGATAAGTGCTCTAGGCTATGATAGATGGCCTCTAAATAAAAGGACCATACCTTGATATAATATATGTTCAGGATGGTGCAATGGTTTAGTGTAGATACAACATTACATACACCGAAATTTCACCTCACCCTATCGATTATTGTGGTAGTCTAATTGACAACTGATATACTTATATATTTGTAAATCTCTAGGTCCTGGGTCGTGGAGCAGGGAAGTGCGCATACTATCAGAACCCTGAATACTTCTCCTTCCATCACATGAGCTTCTACGATTTTAATTTAGCTTTGAGACAGTACCGCCAGCCTTGCGCTAAAACAGGGAGGAAACCTGTATAAAACACATGTTCCGTTTACCACGTCATAATCTCCTTCTAAACTAAAATTTATAAGTGACAATAATTTCATTAGGTAACTTTTAAAATATATTCATAAATCGACAACTAATTCATAGTTTGATTGAAGACATACTATTGTCTTAGTGATAGTAAATAAAGATAATTTTTACTATGATACCGATAGCGCAATGGTATAATGACCTGCTACTATTACACTACTGTTACCACGTTTTATGTTACTTTTCTATTGGCAGTGTATTTGAAACTTAGATAAAAAGCATTTTAGGAAAACTTTGAATTGTAGGTAAATTTAAAATTATTGTACATGAGTAGCTTAAAAAAGGTACAATCAAGTATTATTAAATTTTGAATGGATAAAATAAGGACGAAACTAAATTGTATGAGTTGAACTTTTTAAATCGAGACTAAATCAGCTTAATGTCCATATTGTAGATACTTGTTAAGGGCTAAGGAATAATTGTACCTCAAGTTCACCGTGGTGTCAAAATTGAAAAGTTGATGACCGAGTTCAAAATTTAATTAGTGTAATTAAAATATTATAACGACGGGTTAACTTTTCGGAGCCCGGGTGCTTTATGGGAAGCTCTTTAGCTATTTGGCAGGTCATATGTGTTATGGACTGAAGTCCTGTGTTATAGATGAATGCTTGAATGTAATGACAATCGTGTTAACATGTACATTACCAAATAAGTTTTTTTATTTATATTATACAATAAACTAAATTACAAGTTTTGTTTTCTATGTATTTATGCAGTTTCTTTTTACTTGCGGCTCTTCTTTACTATGAAGGATTTGATGTATTTATATTTTAATTTACTCAACTTACACCAGTTTAGGACTGAATCTGAATTTGTTTATGAGCAAAATAGATTGTCAACACATTTTTGTTTTACCGATTTTCTATGTTGTAAGACAGAATTCCAGTGGTCTGTACCGATTTTAATTTCTTCAAAGCGATGCGTAACTTAGTTAGTACCAACCTTTACATAACGTGTTCTTCATTACTGTTTCTTATTAATTTATATTTTAATTCGATTAATTACTAAAAGAAGACTAGCAAGATTCATGACAGTTTGATCATGCGATATAGTGGCAGCCTATTTTCTCTTAAGCGCTAGATCATCATCTAACTCCAATCCATGTCAATATATTAACATTATCATCTTCTAATAATTTTATTACTAAACTATTATGAAGTTATCAATCATAATTGCATTGCTTTGTAATTTGCCTTATAATGTGCTTGTACAGAAAAAGCTAATAGTAGAGTCAGGATGATTAATGTGTGGTTCGCGTTTAGCGCACGGGTGCAAATTGCTGCGTTCCGTCCCATTTGGTTCAGCGGTTCAGCTGACAGGTTGCAGTTGATAGAAAACTGGATATCTTTATTTATTTTACTAGTGACTTAGCTCTGATTATCAAATAAGAAAATTTATAATATTAAAGTCAACCGATCGATCGAAAATAGACCGGGTCCTTTTAAACAGCAACAGGATCGTTGGTGGTAAAAAGGACCCGTCTTTTAAGAATAGTTTAACTGTGGAGTGTACATGATTCAAATGTGCGAGATCATGGGCAGTTTGAAAGCTTAATTATTCATAATTATTCTCCTTATGGGTTAAGTTTATTGAAACGACAATGACAAAATCTGAATCGTTTTTTAAGACTAAACCGCAGCCGCTGTTCAAAATTGCCAATCTTTTAAATACATAAGTGATAATATGGATAAAAAAATGTTTTTCTTTACTCAAGAGTCATTAAATAACAATTAAGTATTGAACTTTCTAATTACCTGACTGGATAAACTGTTTACCGGTGCATATCACTATATGACAATCAAACATCCTAATGATTTAGTTCATGCAGTAGTAATTATAATTTTATATCATGAACAATTTGTGTTTAGTTTAACTAATTTTGTATAATAGTTTAATTACCTTAATGTCTATTATTATTTTATACGCTTGTGAATTCGGCGAAACCCATGAAAATTGTGATTTGTTCTTTTCGTTCAGTAATCTAGCTTTTGAAGAATAATTATTGTATATTTACATTTAATGCTTTATTACAAAAGTTTCAACAAGGTTCCTATCAAAGACATCTAGGAGTGTGAGCAGGTACCATTAGTGTGTAGAATCTAACACAGTTTTCCTTACCCAAACCATACTTTCACTTTGTTTTGAAGTTCTGCCGATAGATGGCGGGGTGATCACCAAACTGGAAGACTTAAATATTCAAGAGATTTGGCCTACATTGGATGGGTATAAAAATATAAGACACCTTTTATAAGAGATTTTAAACTAATAATAGAGATGTTTTGTATCGTTTATATTTTTGCCGTCACATCCTTATTAAATTACACCGGATACTGAAAATGACAATTTAGGGCAACCTCCCAACTCAACTATTTTGCTAATAAAAGTTTATACGGTATCTCCTCAGAACAATGACTAAAGATATTCCTGTACCACACTGCACATACTTCTTAGAATCGTAGACGTTGGAAACCAGGGTCCCACGGCTACATTAGGTGCTCACTATAGTGCGGAAGAACAATCTTAGGTATAATTAACTTAAAACTTTATTACATTTCATTTATACCTATGCAAATAAAAATACATATAGCTACTTAATGTTAGTCATAACAATTACTGCACAGTTTATTGCCGATGGCAGAATGTTAATTACTCAGGTACATTTAAGTTTCATTTCTAGATAATTACTTCAGTGTTTATGTTCGAAGATGAGAACGTTCGTATTACCATAAAGTGTTGAAGATCTTGTAGCCAACTGTACAGTAGCCACCATGTTGACAAGGGAAATCTTTGATAAATAGGTGTTCGTGCCGACCACGACAATTGTCTTGAGTTCTATACGATGCAATGAATTTCTAGCTACATATATAAAGCGGTTTTTAGACGAACCGATATTCAGACGAGACCTTATTAAGACCCGTAGTGGAATAAAAGTAAGACACTATAATATTGCTTATGTATTATTGTAGGTACTAGGTAGGATAGTAAGAGAGGCTTCGGTCGCGCAACTTGCCGAGTTTGCGTGCTATCTACAGGGTGTTACGAAACCACTGTCCGACCCGAAAGGGTGTTATAGGGTTCACAATCACATCACCAAATAAAATATTAAATTTAGAATATTCATGTTAGCTAATAGCGTAGTGGCACCAATGATCGACACTTTAAGGATCTTAATCGATCATAGTGGGTTTCTTTATTAAATTAAAGGTATATTAGTCACTTTTAAACCAAAAGTAACATTTGAGTAAGGTAAGGTATATTCTTGAGATAAGAATAGAATGTATTATTTTAATTTGCTATAAACAGACAAGAAAAAAAATCTAAAAAATGAAAAAGTGTAAGAATCTCCAGTAACCGACACCTAGTCATTTGACTGTTACCAGTAATCGACACCCCAGTTATCGACACCCCAGTCATCGACACCCCAGTTATCGACACTTACCAGTTATCGACACCCCAGTTATCGACTATTATCTATAATGAGTATTTGCCAAATAATCACACCATTTGACCACATTTGTCGGTCTTTAAAATAAAATTACCTGTTTAATAAGTATGCATATTTAGTTACAATAACCATATTTCTCTTACTAATGGGTATTAATCATGTAAATACTCGTACAAGACAGAAGATATTGACAAGTTGACTAGCACTTGGTGAAGGGTGGGCCATTTGGGGTCGTTTCATATCTGACGGTGGTGGCGTGCTGTCAGTCGCGTGGAGCTGATGCTGGCGCATGATGGAGGATTCGGCCTTTCACACTGACCCGACGACGCGTCAGGTGTGGGAGGTTGGATGTAAAGTTGTGTGCTTGTTCGTTCTGGGGTTGCGCGGCCGATGCTGCGCGCTGCCTTTTCCGCCGGGTATGAACCGACCCCTAGGGTGCTGTCTTTTTTGTATTAAAATTTTGACGTTTGATAAGTGCTACTTTGTAGCTTAACTTAAATTAATGATTTTTGATTATGATTTTGGTTCTGATTTTGTCTGTGTTGATAATTTTGAATTTTTGAATTGAACACTTCTTTAGCAGTTGTTCGTAATGGGTAAAAAAATTAAACTCGCGTCAGGTTAATAAACGTTCCAGTGCACTTTACACTTGTTACAGCCACTGGCAATCCTACAAGGTCAACATTGGCAAGTAGGTGTCCCTAAATTTTTCATTAAACTAAAATTATCTGGATACGAAAATACCTGCCACTCACTGACTTAAAATAGAAACATCGCGCCCCTGGACACGTGACCTGATCGAAAATTCGTATGACGAAAATTTCTTTAGCGGTGCTGTACAGTATTTTTTTTTGTAATGAGTAAAAATGATAAACCCGCATCAGGACACGTGACCTGATCGAAAATTCGTAAGACGGATGTAATGTTTGTGTACGATAGCGCAATAAATTTATATTGTATTTCTACCACAGGTATGATAGTACTTTAATACTGATAATGAAAGCAAATCGTGCAAATTTATTACCTAACCGTATGGTTAAAAAAACTATAATTTTTATAAGTCCTGTATAGGACTTAAATTTTTTTTTTTCTGAATCTTTCCGATTTTTTTCTTGTATGAGGTTGACTTTGTCTGTGCCAACTATTTAAGTTCTAAAAAACATGGCCCCACGACGCACCGTTTTCGAGTTATGAGCCTTTTACTTGAACGGCCTTTTAATGTAAACGGCCCATAAATCGGAAACTGTGCGTCGTAGGGCCATACTTCTAAGATCATAAATGGTTTCTATAGATAAGCTTAATCAGATGCTGCAATAAAAATGCTCGAAAACTATAAAAAAAAAAAACTAAAAAAGGACTCCCAATTTTTTTTACAATTTTTTTTTTGTTTTCTTTGGTGCTCATAGTGCCCAAGCGTATGCTCCAACTCATACCCTCCGCCCCTAAGACGACCCACTGAACCTAACTGGTCGGGAGTATAATGTTTTCTCAGAGCCATCTCTAAAACCAATCATTGACACATATTATTTCCCAATAATCGTCACATGTCGATTTATGGTAGGTCAACTTTGATTAGTTTACTTCAAATATCTACCGAGAAGCAAAGTTAGAAGAGCTATATATTCACTTATCAAATGAAAAATGTTTCTAATAATTACTATCGACACGTGTCGATAACTGGAGAAAGTCAGTTTGTGAACACCAATGATCGACACCAACATTTTACTAATATTAAAATAATCTTGAACTTGTGTTATAACAAAATTCCACCCTTTAGTTCTTATAAAAACCCGTAAAACTCATAAAATTCAAATAACTTACAATACATTAGCATAATTAACAAAGAAATGTACTCCCTTCGTTAACGATTTCAGTAAGAAATGTTGTTTTGCTCGCCGGTACTTGAGCCACAATCAGTTGTCACACCGCTACTTTCAAATAAAACTGTAAATATCGCTCAAATGTCAATGGGAGCCAGTAATAAGTGTGCTTTCTACGTTACAGTGTCGTCAAATAAATAAATCGGTATCCTACTCTTTATTTTATTAAATAAAAAAATAAAGTGTCGATTACTGGTGCATGTCGATTACTGGTGCCACTACGCTAACAATAATAATGAACTTTGAAATAGCCTCCAAAATACCCTAAATTTGAAGATAAATCAAAAACTACACCACCATTTTCGTCGGTATTAATGGTGGCCCTTTGTATGATCATTTGGCAGAACCTGAGACGATGCCGTTACTCTCACCTTTTTTTGTAATTAAGTATCGATACTTAACAACCCCTTAACGGATCGGACAGGGGTTTCGTAACACCCTGTATAATAGCTAGTTTACCTAGTCAGACAGTAAGACAAACGGATTAATCGGTACAAATTATCGTGTAGTCTAATAAGCGCCTAAGTACTTAAAGAAGTAATTTTCAAATCAAATTCTTAATAATTCATTTCTAGATTGTTTCCTAATGTAAACAAAACCTAAAATATATAGTAAATAATGAAATTATAATATTTTAATCTACATTAAGTTAATGTATGGTAATATAATCGATCAATATGTCAACCTACTGTGCTACCCAACGAGGTTGCATTTGAAACTATAGAGTGAGCCTATCAGAGTTTAAACCGTAAGCACTAGTGTGATCAAGTGTTGTCGTGAATTATGTATGAGATTGGAGCTTGCCGTTTTAAAAAATCTATCTAAAACACTAATATTATCCTAACAATGTCAAAACCATCGATATTTTCTTATATAAGTTTCTCGTTGCGCGAAAATTAACTTAAATAAAAAACGAAATGTACTAGGATCAGACTAAAAACTGCTCTCGCTTGGCACAAGGGGAACCTAGCGATAGTAGCAGTCTATGCATATCATACGTCGATGGTGCTACCTTAAGCACCTGTCAATTTTGATTAACATATCTTAGGCTAGATGGAATAATGTTTATGTTTTACTTATATCCAAAGGTATAAGTTGTATGTTTGAATGTAAGAGAAAATCTTCGAAATTGTAAAGGAATTTTTAGATTATAAAACCAGTGGTAATAGTAACTGACGTTTTTAACGACTGGTTAGTTTTTAGGAGACAATAAATCTAAATTCGCAAGAAAACAGATCACCTAGAAAAAGGTGTATTACCTACCTAGGTACCATATGGATAATAGGGCTTACATCTTTAGTCAATGGTAAAACATACACATTTTTCAGGTATATAAATATAATAGAAATAAGCAAATCAGCGAGTAATTCTAGTTATAAGCGAAGTTCTAAATGATTATGTCATATCAAAAGAATTTCGAATCCACCAGACTACCTACTACTATAGAGGCGATAAATAAGGCGAAATGTTAGAATTTAAATGATAGTAAGGGAGTGTTTACTTAGGGCTCATGAATACATAATCGTGTCATTAGAAAAGCCGGTATATTAGAAACTTGCAATAATTTTAGTTGAGAAAGTATATGGGCTGGGAAACGGCTGTCGATCAAGAGAAAATAAAATCATTATCTGTTGTAAGGGAAAGAGTTATTTATTTTCTTTTGTCGTTTATATTATTCGCCAGCACGCATCGAGAAGACTAATAAAATTATCTACATTATCTATACTATCTCTTGTTTGAATATCCTTCGAACAGTTACAAAGAGTACATTGGTACCAGATTTAGTACAGTTCGTGCTGTTACATTCTAAATCTATTCTTGCTTCATAAATAAACATTACGTTATGCATAATCGCATGTCGTCGCTACATAAACAAAGTTTTTCCGCACATGGTAATTAATATATGAGAAACAAGGCGAAAGCTATCCATATAATTAACAGTAACCATGAAATTGAAGGCATGTCATGTATCAGACTGATCAAAATGCAGAGGAAACGTTAAGGTGAAGAAATTAATTGCTCTCAACAATGGCCTGTTTAGCCCCGACAAGAACAACTTTACATTATGGGTGTAAAAACATTAAATCATCGCCTATACTTGTTTTTGAGTGACTCTCATTAATGTCAGGTCGAATCTGTTACGCAGCAATTAAACCAGTACATTTTGCGCTCAATGAGGCGCTCAAACTTTGCTTACTTATTAATTATATCGACGGTTCCCGGGTTCAAGTATTGCGAGACTCCAAACCAGATGCACTGCTTACCATGAAGTACTGTTCCCATTAATATGCAACATGTGGATGTAACTTATATCAGTTAAGTAATCACGCAAGCGCGGAAAAGTATGGTTCGATTGATATAAGTTATGAAATAAAGTAACATTCAGCAAGTACCTACATATTTACATAACATACAATAATGATCTTTAAAATTTTAATCATTCTGCTAGCGTATCAATTTATCAAGGTATATTTACCGCACAAAAATCTCGTCATTTTTAAACAGCGTGCATGTAACATAGTAATTGCGCAACCCATGTGTGTAAATGTTAGTCTATGTGGGCTCCTGAACAGGTGTGCCAAATTTTATAAGCATATATTTGTTCACCTTTTTTTATGGATGTGACACGCATAGGATAGTTTCGTCCGAGTTTGTGGAATATCTACCTACCAACTTACTAAACATTAATCTTTCAGACACTGCTGTGTTAGGTACCGGTGTTTTCCGGTCCTTCTACCAAGTTTGGTTTGAATGTTTCAATAAATATTTTTGCGATGTATCGATACAAAGATTAGGAACCTCAGTCATCCCGACCTAGTACGTACCAAGACAAACAATAGTCAGTTCAGTCACGCATCTCTCTGACGTTTCCAATTTCCCACAGCCTCTCGAGGGTAGCGGGCACAAGAAGTTATCTCGTTGCAGCTACTTCAACAACGGTTCATTATGTCTTTATGTTTATTACTCAATATTGTTCTACTTAGTGAAATATTAACACGTACAAATATTAACAATTATTAGCCCCGATGTCTTATCTAAATTAGCTACATAGAAGCTAACTAAATGTTTTGTGAGAACTTTTTATTCGTATGAGTAGTTTGAGTACAAAATCGGATTCAAGATGAGCAATCTTTTTTATCAATAAAGTAGGATATAAGACACGATATACGACGAGTTAATTAGTCATACGCAAAGTATTGATTTAGTGAATGAATCCTAAATATGATAAGAAATTACTATCAATTTGTGGTTGAGTGTTTTACCAGATAACAATTTTCCATTCAGAGACGAATATTAATATAATACCAGGAAAATTGTATTTTTTCTGATTTAATTGTTGGATTTTTTTTCTATTTACGTCTCCTATATACCATAGCTGTGTTTTATCTATCAGTGTGCAGCTTTATCTGGTGAATGATGATGTGCACGAAATACTTCTCTCCTATAGGCTGATTGTTTACAATCTATTAATAACATACTGTTTCCCCATAATGTTTGGATTCAATATTAACACGATCGCGTGTCCGTTCGCCATCTCTATCCATGAGGATATTAGTTTCAGTACCTACTATTTTTATTATAAGTTTATAATATAGGGTTCAAATAAATCTGAAAAAATTATAGTAATATCAGATGGGAGTTTTAGTTAAAAATGAAACATTGAGATCTTTTTTCGAATTAGGTGGTTTATTTTACATATTTAGTGTGTAAAAAAATATGCATTCAGTATTGTATAATGTTAAATGGTCCTTAGTATTAAAGGAGGTAGGTATCGAGCTATGTGTTAAATGAATATTCACACGTATCATGTAGCGTTAATTGTTGCAACATTGTCATGCATATACTTAGCCTGTTTTGAGAACTTTGACTTCCTCTGAGAGATTGTATCCCCAGTATCTATAGAGTTGGATATGTACACATATTTGATATTGTTTCTTCTTTAAATAGTACAATATAGCTTCAACTGTTCGCTTAGATATTTGAAACAATACAACGGATTTCACTGCAGTTTTCAGCAATAGATAGAAAAATTCAAAGAGGAATGTGTAAAATGCAACCAAAGCATATTTAATTTTATAAGAATATTTTGTTCCCTTTAAATGGTATATTTAGACATTGTGCCTTGTGCTTTCGACCTTGAGTTTAATGCGCAAAGTAGCCTTTGTTCTGAAATGCTACCTAAAGGCTAAGGCCAGCCACCCTCTCCTGTTCGGGAATAAAGCATAAACAATGGAACAATACTGATCAAATGTCGGGTGTATAGCGACTGGTTATCGTTAAAGTTATGACCTACAAAAAATATCAAATGCATCATAACAATATACTCGTACCGACCTACACTGTGTAAGAACATACGTTGTAATATATACTGAGATACGTAATGTTTATTGATTACCTACAAAGCTCCAGCAAAAACTTTACATTATACCTTATATCACAACAGAGGTACTCTCAAAATGTATCATCTCGACCAATAATGGTGAACCCGTACATTTCCTGCTATATGATATAAGGACTAACATGTAACATTCACATCCGACATCACAATAAATAATGATATTCCCTCACCAGAGAATACGGAATCGTGCATGCCAGTTGAACAATGATATAATCGTAGAGAAATTCGCTCACCGACAGCCGTGTGTGACAAATGATGGTCATTTGTTTTGTGACCGCTAATGGCTGTTTACTGCTAACGTGGCGTACTTTTAATGGCACGATTATTACCAAGCTGACTGCATTCACATGGTATACGTATAGGTCTACTTAGTGTATTTCCTTGACAGACACTTTCAATAAAGGCCAACGTAATCTTTTAAGACGTTTGTACGTAGATCGGCCTTATGCTACCGTAGTTCTCAAGGAACTTAAATGTTTCTTTAATCAAATTATACTTACTTACGATAGTTAATTCCCCAATGTCTACTATTTTCCTTAGAACACACGCAATAATACCCGTAATCTGTTCATGCACCCCCAATACTTATTTCTTGACATTTAAATTGTTGGAGAATGTTTTAGCTACTTTTGAAAGTATTTCTTGCACGATTGATTTCGAAAGAAAATATTTTCCTCACGCAATGCCGCTTAACTTATGATTAAAAGTATGATTGATATTAAATACCTTTTTACCGGTTTCATAAATAACTTTACTAATGCTTTTAATCATTAAAACAAAACGGTCTTTACTTGTAATAAATTTCTAGCTCAGTCTTGAGATAGAATTCAATGTTGAATTTAGTAGACATTCAAAATATTTTTTAAAGTTGATAAAACAAAAAAAACTTCAAAACGAGCTAAAACTTAAGCTAAAAGTTTTGCTTTTATTTTAATTTTAGAATCGATCTTATACATTCTTTGTTAGGTATCAGAAATTGTTTATGAATAGGATACCAGAATAATTAATTATTAGAAGAATAAAGTCGTGAATCATTGCCTAAAAATATTAAATTTCAAAACAGTTTCTTATTCATACAACTTGTTTTCTGTCGATAGTTTAATTGATTATAATTATCTACGATACGACGCCAATCAATTTGAGTAGAAATTGCCTACACAGAGCTAAAGGTTAAGGTGAGAGAGACGGTCAAGTACGAGTTGACAAGTTTATGTTGAAACGTAGCTAGTATTATATTTATAATATTTATATAAATGTTCCACTCCTTGGCACAGGCTTCTCCTCATAGAGAGAAGGGACTAGCATTGATCACTACGCTTACTCATTGCGGGGTCGGGGGTGGCGTATTCATATATTTTTTCAAGAAAATAGGAGTTCGAAGCCTCTATTTCAAGTCAGTGAATGGTAAATTAAAGGTTCTAGTGTACTTGTTTTTGTGTGTAATTTTCGTATTCAGATAATTTAAGTTTAACGTCAAATATACCCTACTTGCCACTGTTGTCATTGTAGGATTGCAAGGGACTGTTCTTATCTGAATACAAATATCAGGCACAATAACAAGTACACTGGAACGTCAGGCTCTTTGTCAATGATGGCATAGAAAATTAGAAAAGTACCCCACTTGAAAAGTCAGATTATAAGTTACTTGTAATAGATTCGAACAAAGAAAATGGATAAACTGAATTTCATCAGATCAATTTTTTGTTCAGGATCTATTTAAATCAAAAAGTAATGTCTGCTTCCAGTACGGTTTTATGTTTCTTATAAAAAGGTCTTTGAAGGTCGTCATTTTCATTGTTTCTAATGGAATGGGCATCAAGTCGATATTCCTGTTTTCTTATCGATGTGAAATGTTAACGAGAGTTGAATTACAATCGGTTCATTATATTACATTCTAACCGCTAGGTATGCTACACAACGATCGTCTGTCTGCAACCTATAGCATACAGTATACAGACATGTCATATCTGTAGGAAATACATAAATATACATAAATGTTCATGTTTCTCTAATTGTTGGAATTATTTACCTTACCATTAGAAAGTTTTCAATAAAATGTTGATGATTTACGAATTTGATGTACAAACGACGTTTAACATCGCAATTAAAATTTTAATAGTCGAAAATACAAATAGTAACATAAAAATACTAAGAATACTTTGATTTTTTTTTAACACATTTCTCAATACGTATTTTTTTGCCAATTCTGATGGCCTCAACGAAGGTTATTTATTGATTATTTCAATGTAACAAAAACGTAATATATTTCACAGTAAAAGGCAAGCCACACAGTTATACGCGACTGTATTGTTTCTATAAAACACAAAACAGTTCAATTATGGCTAACGGGCTATCTTTAACCTGTCGTGCAGATAAAATAAGTTGTTTGCGGTGAAAATTGAACACCGCTTTTATATTTGCAACCAGTTTCTAGTTCGGTTTCTATAAAATTGTTACCTACAGCTCAATTTTCATAGGAACAGCTATATTGTGCCCTAGAAATGTCATGGCAGTGTAAAATCAATATTCAAAGGTTTTTACTAAAAAAACGTGAGTTAAAATTAAGGCCGCAAATATTTTTTTACGTCTATGTTACAATGTCATAACTTGAGATAATAAGTAGAGGACCGTGACTCGTTTATTACATGATCCAAGGTTTAGTACAAAATAATCAATAGAGCCTATTTGTAAGTTTTGTGTACCAGGGGAACAGAAAGGAGGCGGAGGTCAAACTGTTCAGCGTAGTTTCGTGCAAAGATCAAGGTGACTGCGCAGATAACATCGCAGCCCGCGGGCGACGCAACAAAAACCTTTTTACTAAAAACTTTACATAAAGATAACACACCCGTGAGAGACAGAATTAAATGCAAAATGAATTATGCAAATAAGTCCTATAAATTGTATTGAAAATAAGATTACAATAAAATTCCAGCTAAATGATTCACGCCCTAGATCTAAAATGATGAATACCTAAAATGATGTCATTAGTTGTAAATATGTTTTGCAACACTTCCAGTGATGTTGATGTTCAACGAAAAACACAATCCTGCACATTTATTGTAGCAGCGTGTATTGGAATGCGGTTGTTTGTTTCTGAGGACAAGAGAAATTTCCTGCACTTAGGTGTACTAGCTTTCTTTAGTGGTGTCGAACAAGCTGCAACACGCAAATGTAAATAGGTACTAAACCTTCTTAATACCTACATACTTGATAGAAACTTGCAATTTGTGCCCAGCAAAGATTATTATAACATAAAATTATTCGCGGCTAGTTAAGTGACCAGCTTACGTAATAGGCAAAAAACCTGCAGTTCATTTGAGAGACAATGAAGACAGAAATATAATCGTCGTCCTTGCCCATTCTTAAGTAATTATCTTGGCAGTAACTTATAAATATTAAAAGTCTAAAGTGTTAAGAATTTTAAACTTAAATGCTACATCTTGAATTGTTTTTAAAATTACTTGTAGGTAAGGCTTTCAGATGCTTTTTTAGGCAAAGCGGACTACTAAAACTTTTGTGTGAAGATCGGGACTTTCCCGATAAAATAAAAAATCGCATACAAACAGTAACATCCTGCATAAAGCTATCTCAACTTCGCTCATTTCGGTCTCTAATTGAAAATCCAAAATGGCGCATCTGTCTTCCACCTTTAACATCCAGCCCGACCCAGCTACCTATTTCAGGTCGTCGTTCTATCGTGCCATATTATATCATATTTCATATTAAATACCTCGAAGCTAATAAAGCGGCTCCTTTAAAGGACTACAGTGGTTACAACGCCGGTACTGCACGTGTCCCACTAATCCTCGTGACATTTGCCTCACGACTAACTTTACTCAGAAAAGGTAAGATAATATCAAAGTGCCACCGATATTGCGGAGACTTACTTTCAGTCTCTTGAGTTTCTCAAAGGTTGTGAAGCCGCTTTTTACTTATTTTTTATACTTACTTTATCAATATACACAAGGTACATGTATAGTTTCTCCAAGCGAAAATGCTTTGTATATCCTTGTTGATGAGCAAGTTTCTATGTCACAACTTGTGTGCCAAAAAATAATTTAAAGCACACAAAAAGATTGTGAAAACATTTTCAAATAAATCTTCATCATCGTTGCCATAATTTGATTCATATCTTCTTATGCAAATAGTATAATTTGTTTATTTCAGAAATTAAGCTTAAAATACTAACAATAATTAAAAACTAAGCCTACACAATGAATAAGAAAAATTATAGACTAAATAAAACTAAGAACTAAATAGTATAATTTATATTGAAATATAATTAAAACAAAGAAATGCTTATAACAGTTTAAAATATAGTGAAATATATCACTTTATGTAAATTATATTTCTTAGTTCTGTGTCATTGTCACTGCGTCGGGGTTTTTGTCACGATATTGACACAAATCTGTAGACACACAGAAATATCATATTTCTCTTTGTATTTAGAGAACAATTATTTAACCAATTATTTGTAATCCGATAAAATTAAAACAACAGCTCTGCAATAGTTTGTAACTACAATGCAGTTTCGTAACTAAAACATTTCAAAATGATCATAAACCTAAATCACATAGTGTTCTAACAATTTAACCCTGTTGCAGCTAACGATCGACTATTATTTAATCAAACGGTGAATCAATTAGCTGCAAGTAATTGGAATCAAGTAATCTACCCGTTCTTGTCAATAGCGTTTAGTGAGCGGCATAGATCCTCAATTTGGCATCCTTGGAAAGTTCGTAAGATGTAAGTTAGATGTACCAGTTTAGTACGTATTGGTGGTGCGTAAATGTTAACACGGTCTCACGATCCAGTAATACATTGTAAAACAATGAATGTTGGAGAAGTGAATCCCTACAGCTTGGTAGTTGGAAAAGTTTTATAAATTCAGTGATATTTATGCGATTTTAAGTCAACAAGTGGAAGGATTGGAAGTTGGCAGACGGTTGTATAAGGACATCCCACACGTTCACAAGAACATGAAGAAATAAAATTGAAGGATAACTAGTAGTATATTAAAATAGATGGACAATATGCCATTGCTGAAGTCTTCTTTCTCTTCTGGTCCTTTCTACCCTTTTTCCGGGCTTTTTCCCAGACTAAACCCCTTTTTTAAATGAAGAGCAGTTTTGCAAACAGTACGTGCGTTCTAAGCTAAAGCCGCATTTCTCAGTCAGAAGTAGTTTAAATAAATTCTTCACAATTTGTACGTGGCTGATAAAACCCAGCGGGATACTACTTACTGCGACTGTCGCGCAAAATATATTTCAACTTGCTTACGCATTAGTCTGCAAACATCGGAACTAAAATGCTTTCTGTATTTAAATGAATACGTTTAAATCCTTACGGCCTTTCTAAAGAAAGTAAAACATTTTGTGAATAAAATTGTATGCTACTACAAAAATACTAAGTAAGTCTGTACAGAGAATTTTGATCATTCAATTCGTTGCTGAATTTCTGATATCGAATGGTCCGGTCGAAAAAACTGAAATTGACTTTTAGCTCTTATGTAACTCAATCGTATTTAAATGTCTGAAGGCATTCAAAAGAATAATAAATATTGATTCGATATTACAAAAAATCTAGGTAACTATGGGAAATAAATAATCATGATATGTAATCAATTGTTACATAAGTCAAATTATGCACGTGAACTGAGTTATCTAGCCACAAAATCGCATTGATTGCATCGGAGTTTTTAACGCCCATTCATTATGTGTCATATAAAAAAATCCTAACAAAATACTAGTAATTAAATAATGGGCACATAACATTTTATTTATTATGACTTGATAGTGTATGATAGGTGTATTTAGCTTGCTGTGTGCATGTTCCGAATAGGGAAAGTTCGTGACAATAAGTGTTAAGAAACTCTAGGCTATAATTTTATTTTCCCTGTGGACTCAACAGCAATAATTAGTAATAGTAACTTAACACGGAAACATCGTTCTTATGTACTATGGGCGACTGTAATAATGTGATTTATTTTAAAGTCTGTATATAAATAATAAGAATATGGTTTAAAAAAAACTACATTAATTATTTGACATTAATTAAAAAAAACAGTTGTATTCTAAAAATTGAGAAAATTGCGTTATATTTGCCACAGATTGGTTATGTAACTTTATTCTTAATTAAATATGAGAATCCCAAAAAAATACAATGTTACTTGTTTGTTTTGTTTATTGAGTGATTACTAGATTTTTATAATACAAATATTAAACTAAAACATATTTACAAAGGTGAATGAACTTTTTCAATCAAACCTGTATGCTATTACAAAATGGATTCAGGCACTTAACACAATTCTCTCCTTTTCGATCAACTGATAGCTATTATCAAAATCCGTGCCATGTCACCGCGTCATTGTTTCCATAGAGAAATATAATAAGTAGGGTGGATTGTTTCTCACGAACGTCATGTGCAATTTCGAGTACGAAGTGAATCCGTAAATAAACATAGGTTTATCTTATCTGGAGCTTATCTGTAGAATGCGGCTGGTCTGGCGGTGGGGGGCGTTCCGTCGCCGCGCCAAGCTACAGCTGATTTCACATGTGTCTAACCGCGGAGCCGCGCGTACGTTTCTCTCTGTGAAAATGCCGGCAATTTAATTCGTAATACATCGTACAATAAAGTTTATATTCCGAAAGTGAATGTGCTATTGATACCTTTACGGACCAATTCATACACCAAAGGATATTCACGGAACCATTGGAGCGATATTTTTACTTGCGGGTAAGTACTTTTATTTGTTTTGATAAATATTTTTATTGCAGTATCAAGTGCCTTCCTATAGGAAAATTACTATTGTGATGTTCGTCACCACATAATTCTGCGTGATTATCTTGTTATTAAGTTACTTAATTTTAGATAAATGTGATCACTTATATCTTAATCTTAATTGCGTTTAGGTAAATTGTGGTAATCACACCTGATTTTGCTAGTGACGAAATCCAAATAATCATTTATGTATACGATTATTGTTGATGCATTTTGAGAATCTAATGTTCCTAAATAAAATTACTTAATGAAGGAGTTATTCAACAATAATTGTTTGAAGACATAAAATGTTGAAAGCCACTATAAAACGATAGAAAACATGTTTCACTACACAATTTCAAAGTGCCGTTACCATGAAGTGGAGTTTTATTAAACATTTTTATCATCAATTTCTATATTCACCTATTGTTTCAATATTCCTATTATAGAGACATGAAATAGGCATTTTACTTTACTGAAGACCGTTAACATAAACAATTCACTAGGAAGTCGCCTGGCTTCGCCTGAAATTTTGAAGTTTTTAGCCCAGGCATCCCATTAAAAAATAACATTTTTATTCTTTTTCACAATTGGCCTTTATATAAGGAGCTATAAAATAATATTTTATGTTGCTTTTAAGATATGTCGTAAAATTAACAAAATGTGCAGTTCATTTAGTGTGTGAAAGTTGACTCACGGCGATTCGAGTCGATTTTACAATCGATTCAAAACTTAGTGATTACCTTGAACACACGAGCTAAAACTCCCTTCTATTGTGTCCTATTCATGTACATATATTTACGTATACAATACTGTACACACCTTAGATAATAAATGTTTTTATTTGTCTTTAAAATATCTAAATAATTCGCGAACTGTTTACATTTGGTTCAACAAAAGCAAGTAAAAACATCAAAATATTTATCCTTTACTGTATGAATTAAACTTCTATGGAGTGTACAATATTATCTAAACTAACCAAATCTAAACACCTAAAATCAATAAAGTTAGTAAAGATAAGGAATTGACATTTTGTATGTCACTTATGTTAATCCCTATTCTAAAATTCTGTCGATTTATTAATATATAATCAATAATCAATCATTAGTATATGGGTACAAAAAAGTAGTTACATATTATAGAGTAGCCTACATTACACCTATCCTAACAAACGGCATGCAAACTACACAATAACAATAATATAACAACCTTTTACAATTTAATTATCTTCTGAATATTTCCTGACATTCAGAATTTATCAAAATTTACAATTTTCTGGAATTGTTTGGGTAAATGGTTATAGATGCGAGGATGTATGGCATGCATATAAAGCTTTTATATCTAAACTACTACAAGTATATTTATTACCTACTTAAATGGAAATTCCCATTTGCAAACGTATAGTCCTAAATTATTTATTTATTTTCAGCCATTGTCGTCCCACTGCAGGGCAAAGGCCTCCCTTTCTTTTTTCCAATTCTCCCGGTCTTGAGCTATTGTGTTCCAAAATGCTGAACAAGTCAAGTTCGTCCCGCCATCCCCAAATTATTTAAACAAACATTTATTTATATCGACCCAACTAAGACAATAAGTAAGCAGGAACAAAAATATTAAACTGTTCGTTTGCAGATGATCTAATTATGTAGTTAATTGAAGATTTTAGCATAAGTAGCACGTTCAGCGTTTAATGCTAATTCTGCTAACTGTTATCATTTAGTTCTGGTTGTAAACATGTTACATAATAATGCGTAGATTTGCATAATTAGTACAGATCTGCCTTCTCATATTACACATATAAATATATGTAAACAAACAATTTAATTGAACAAAAATATATTAATTACGAGTTGGAGCAATGCATTTCATACTGTTTATTTACAAAAACTTGCATTAATGATAAAAAAATAAGGATTAACACATTATTTGCTTCACGATTTCTAGACCAAATTAATTCAAGCAATATTGCGGCTAACTTTACACTCTATATACTAACATTCCTTTCTGAAATACGTAGGTACTCTTAAATCTTACAAATATTAGTCAATTGGATTTATTTAGAATGATATTTAACTTAGTTCTCAAGAGCGGTGTAATAGTCTCTACTCGTGACTACTTATCACTTTCATATTTGCATAAGTATACACAAAATATTATACAGTATTTTTTCAAGATTATTAAGTATTCAAGTCGCTCTGCAATTTGTGCGATCATGACGATAAAGTAACGTATAATTTTACAGGTGCACTCAACTTAATTCACATTAAGAACAATTTGTCAGGCATCAAAATACACGCCATAATATTTCAACTTATTAGTAGAAAAAAGAAAAACACCTTATATAAAAAGTACTTATTGCCGATTGCAATATCCCTGCCGAATATAATTGGTATAATCGACGTACAAAAAGAACAATACATCCAATCATTTCACTTCAATCACAATTACATACACAGCTATTAATTTAAGTGGACATGGTGAAGTTTCTACACATAAACGACCTTGAATTGAGTGATACCAAGAGATAAGTGTAATTTACAGGCTGTTCGACGTTAACACGTAGGAGTTGCGTAAACAAATAATTGCCGTTATAAGAGCCGCATCGAAGTGTAGCAGGCAACAGGGTTGCCGATCAACATTCTTTAACATAATTAATCTTGTCACCTACTAGAATAGAAGAATAGAATGAAGTAGAAGAAGGTACGATTTTAAAAAACCCAATTCGTTAAGACAAACACGGAAGAATTAGCTCTACAAAAATAAAATACCTTCACGGTTTAATGGCTTTAGAACTAGATTTTAAAAGATGACGATATTTAAATCGACTTACGCAAATAAAGCAATTTCGCAAAATACTTAGTGGGTATTTGAAATGGCAATAGTTGTTGATCATTCTGTTCTCAATACAGCCCTGGCAAACGCTAGATTCTTCTACGTACATCGCGTTCAAAAGATCACTAAACTCGAACAAACCGATACAATTGAATGCTCATCCCACTTTTTACCAGAATAATGTGTGCGCGTTACCATACGTGGGAGTGTTTTGTATAATAAATCATTGTGCCGTTTTCGCATGATTTCATATAAAACAACTACGGTATTGTTCGATCAACTGGTGCATTTGAGCCGGAAACGCAACGAGAGCATTTCATTTGTTCACAATACCCAAGAATTAATGCCATATTATTATTTATGATAAAGTGGCCTCAAATATATGGATAACTAAAAACTTAGTGCTAGCTAATAATGTTTCGGAATCCAGTTTTGTCTGATAATATTTACCACGTCGGCCAAGTAGGTTCAAAGCAATTACAGTACTGTTATTCACGAGGGAAAAGCGTTTTATTTAAACATTTTTTGTCAATTTGCTGAACAATGCAGCGGCGAGCATTAGTGACGACTCGTGGTAAAACGCAGGTGAGACTCTTCCGGATCTAATTGTGAAATGGCGACATCGCCGTCGCTACGTGTTCGCACTCAATGGGAAACATTTCAATTTGCTTGATATTTCACTCGGTATCAAGTTATTAATTCGAGTATTGGTCGCGGTCGGAAAGTGTGACGCCGTCGATACGTCACGGCGGTTGTCAATCAGAACGGTCTTAGTGATGCGCTTACAATTGCATGATATCGACCCGGTTATCGGCAGATTTCACTGCGGCCTCAGCAGATTAAAGCAACAGTTCAATTCGTTCAGTGTCGAAACCTATGTTTCTCGCGGAATACTTTAGGCCTTAAGTTACACGTTGCCGTGCTATCGACGGATAAAATTACTCGATGGTTAGTCTCCGGTATTTTCTTCATATTACGGTCCCGAGCAAAATGCTTTAATGAAGCGTAACTCAAAGGATACCTATTTAAATTGTATGCAGAAAATGCAAATCGCCATGAATGCCTTAAGACAGACTCAGTTTTTACAGAATAGATATAAACAGTTAACTAGACCTGACTGGAACAGACTTCTGTACAAATTAAGGTCATTGTACAGTTTTACGTGTGACCAATACAAATTAAAAATTGATGATGCTTGCTTTCTTTTTATTTTTGTTTGTAAAAACAAACTATTTAGTCTTTACCGTTAGGTTACCTATAGACTGGTTCCAATTTACACAAAGAATAAGTTTATCTTTCATTCTTGAGCAGAGTGACAAGGTTACTTTAAGTATAAAGAACGTGAGCAGCTGTTAAACTGGCCAGCTGGTCTGCTGACCAATCAGATTGCTTTACACGAAAGTTTTATTTATGTAAACGTAATAATATGAATATTTCCATTGTTTAACTATAGTGCCTGCTGTTGGGACATCGAAACTGAAATCAACAAAAAGATCCCAATCTGATATAACCATCCACAGGACATTATGCAAACTAAATTTTCACTATAGCGTATAGTCACATCGTTACGTCATATTGTCATAATATCCTCTATTCCGCAGTACTATAGGGACACGAGTCACGTGTTAAAAGGTCACATTGAAGCTCCACACAAAAGCACGTAGGTGTCAAATTGCAGATACAGCGAATCAAACAATTATGGTATCAATTAACAGTTTAAGCCGCACCGTTATTGGACGATTGATATTGATTGCCGAAGATTTACAACTATTGTAATGTTCATGTTGACTGCGGCAATAACCATGGTTTCTAATTTATGGAAATGATCTGTTGCCCTATTGTTACGGATAGTTTTGTGCGAATCCTGATTCAACTCAATTGTCATGGACTAGATATCATCTTACATTACACAACGTTGAACAAAACAGATGAAAAATTATGTATTTTTGTTATGATCAGGTTTTGCTGTTAAACTTTGTCCGGTCCGAAGACAATTTTATTATGACTCACACTTCGAGAAATTTTATTTACCTTACCTGGATAATAAATATGACATTCAATATGTTCCGGCTTATGACATTCGCACAGATTCCACCGTGTACTGCACACACGGTGTTGCAACTGGCCGAAGCCGTTTATTGTCGTAATGGACTTTAAACATTGCTGTCGCATAGTGATGGTATCTATAACGACCTGGTATACAGCCAGTCATCTATCACGCCAAAATAACAGACGTAATATATTTTTGTTTTCACTCCCATATTACTTGTAATCGTAATGGTAGAAACTCAAATCACCCGTGAATTGAACGTTACATTTTACGATCGCGTAACGGTCCTACATGATATTTTATGATTGTGTAACGGATACAAAAACTGAAGAAGAGATATTATAGACAGATACTGGTTACATTCTCAACGAGTTTTGCATCTTACACTATTGTGTATTATCGATTAAATTATACGTCTGAAGCTATCCTTTGTGAGACCAGACTTCACTAGACATTTTTGAACTGTCAAGATTTTAGTCTATCATCACAATTAATAATGAGTTATATCAGATTTTTGAGCATGTAAGGAACTCTTCTTTTATTGAGTACCAAAATGGTTTTGAGTATAAATTACGCAGTCGCACGTTCAAGTATTTAGCATGAGCGTGTCCGTTTCTAATCCTCATTAGCAAGTCATTAAATTCGTTTCAGTAAATAGGTTATTGTCACAATCAGTTGTTTACTCATTACTGAGTCCATGAAAATAACAAGATTTTACTGAGAACTTGACATTTATTACAGTGAGATAAAAAAAGTGTACAGAATTCACATTTTTAGATTACCTACATAGTGAAATGAAAAGAATATTAACAAAAACCATATGTACATAACTCATAAATTAATAATATTCCGATAGCTAAATTACATTTTTCTATTAACATAAGTAGATCTATTATCAAATCATCTCATAAAGTGCTTAATAATACCAAGTAACATAAAAGCATAAAGCCGGAACCCCACCGCTGCGCAGGCTGTGCACGGATGCGTGGCTCACCTCTGCTGCGTGGGCTCATTAGTTCGGCGGCGCCGGCCTCCGTTTCCACTGCGGCGCACGGACACGGATGTGTCGCCCACACAGCTCATAGCTATGCGTGGGGTACAGTCACGAGCAAAAATATGTATACTTAATAATATGCGAAATTGTTAAAAGAAATTAGTGAGATTCTTTGTCG
This sequence comes from Autographa gamma, assembly GCA_905146925.1. NCBI lineage: Eukaryota > Metazoa > Arthropoda > Insecta > Lepidoptera > Noctuidae > Autographa > Autographa gamma. The sequence goes on from LR989850.1 coordinate 6,569,641, forward strand.
AATCTCTTCTGCCATCTAGCAATCAATGCATACTGACAGATGACACTTGAAAATAAAATGGATCAAATATTTTTTTAATAAAAAAAAATTTTACTTAAAGTCAATATATTATTTTTATAATATAGACAACAGCGCTTCCGAGTAACAATATAATTTAGCTATTGTGTAGTAACATCTGTTTTACTTATTTGTATTATAAATTACTTAGTTCTTACATAAATTATACTTATCACAACTTAAATGTATTTATATATACTAGGAACATTAATTGTACCTCTTATTTATAGTAGCTTATTCTTATAATAATTTCTTAACAATATTATGTGTGTACATATTTTTGCTCGAGACTGTACATAGTCGTGGGTCGCCGAGAAATGGCCGACACACGCAGCTGGGATGCGTGGGTCGGCCACGTGGCTGAGCTACGTTCCGCCTATTCGAGTTAGCTACGCGTGTGTTTATGACGTCAATTGCTGCGTAGCATGTCCGTGCGCTGCGGTGGAAACGCTCTCATACATTTTGTACTAAAGCGAAGCTGAACACACGTGCACAGCCTCTCCGTGCGCCGCTGTGGGTTTCCGGCTTAAATGTCAAATATTATTCGAAACAGAAGGTATTGAAATAAAATAGTTTCAATGTTAATTAAGTCAGATTTTAAAAATTATATAAGTATTTTGAGAAAAACATTATCTAAGATCACAGTGCAATCTTAATCCCAATATATTTTTTAATTCGATAATCGAAATTTACACCACATTGGTCGCAATATATTCTTAAAACCTAATTAATATGCCCATTTAGATATTTCAAAATATTTTCTAACAAAATTCTAAATGGAGAATGAACTGTATATAAATAGTATTTAAAAATAGAATTTTGACCATCACAAAATATTCAAATATGTATATGTAATGTCAAAGTGAATTAATTATTTACAAATTGTATCAGAATCATATCTCTAGTGGATAAAAGCACTTACAGATATGGAGCAAACCTTTAACATGTAGATAAAAAGGTGTCATGTATGATAGGCCAGATACCATCCTTCCATGAACAGTTTTGTGGTTGCGACACCACCACGGCCGCTGTTATGTTGGCAACTCTCATATGTTAGCAATAGTTAAAGCAAATGAGCTTTCCTGAGGTATTAAGGTCCATTACACATCTCCATAATCAGAGCCGCACTATTAGCACCCAGAAGCAATCAGCTAGCGGTTGCGATACTATGAGGAAACCATTTGAAACGAATTTTCGATATATTTCCTTTCTAAAGTATAGAATAGACTTTTTCAATATCAGCTACAGCGTGCAGCGTTTATATAAACAATTTATTTTTGACGATGATGTAATGTATAACAAAGCGCATAAAATATTATTCTATTCTAATTGTCGTGTTTCGCCATTAAAAATACATTACTTAAACTAAACTATTTTTGCCTTGTTGCTGAAGTATTAGAATTGTCTCTATGAAATACTAAAAAAAGATTTTACGCGGCCTTCTCACGGTTGTTAAGTCGCCTAAGTGTAACAGTGTACTTGTGAGTAAGATTTACGATCAACTAGATACAATTCAAAGTTAACATATACAGAGTGCTCTGAAATAAGTGTTGAACACGCTTCGATAAAAAGCGTGTGTTAATTCACACTTGTTCACTCTAGATTCAGTTATAACTTACCTACTGTGTATGGTTGAGTGGTATACATGCACTGAATACTTTGGCCACAGAACAATAACGAGACAACAATCGAGCGTTGGGAACTGTCATTGAGGCAAAGCGTGCAAGTACGAACACTACGTATGTACCTGTACAGTGCAGGTCTGCGAGCTGCGTAGCTAGGAACGTTTGTCATTGTCTACCACTCAACTCACAGTGGAGTAACGAATTCTATCTAGAAATATAAGGCGCATATATAATTCTCCTATTATTTTAATAAATTAATTTATTTATTTGAACAATACAACTATCATTATAGAGATATACATTTTCTACCCAATGCAATATCACTTACGACTTAGAAACACCAATGAATACAAATCACATTTAAAGCTAAAATATAAAGAAAAACAAAACAGGTATAATGCTTGTGATTAAAAGTTTATTGCAGAGGTCAGAGAGTCGTTTGTAAAGTAATAGTCGTCTGATATATCCTGAATTGGAAACGGAATAGCTAAAAAAGGTTATATAGAAAAAGTTACTTTAATTTCAACCGTTTTGGAAGAATGAATTCTGAATGCGCCAGCTGCGCATCTACATTTGTGAGTCATTAAATTCGTTTTAGCGAAATGGGTTACTGTGACGCTCGGAAACGTAATGTTGGCTATCAAGAACAGCTTTGAACAGCTCTTCATAGTCATAGTTCTTATCATAAATCATGAAATATTAACTAAGTGAACATGAAGTCAAAAAAGTAGCTCATTTATTAACTGACTTATCGCTATCACTGATCGGTAAGTGGTTTTTTCTCACAACACTATTATCGCAATTTAAAACCTCTCTTATAATATTTAAATATAACATAATTAAAAGTTTGGCTGCATTGTCTGCATAATAAAAAACGTAACAAAAAAGTTATTAAATATAATGTTATTAGTACATTGTTCCATAAATTTCCACGACTTAATAAGCAAACAACATTAACTTGAAATTTTATTCTATTTTTATTTTGTAAAACCGGTTTAGCTTAATCACATTTTATATTAACTCTATTAATTGCTGTTTTAAAAGCTAAACTGGTTTGAAAATTTAAATTAATATTTATTTTCATAGCCAATGCATAATGTGATGTGAAATGTTTTTTAAACAACTCAAGATCTGCAACTAGTTTGATCGCAAATGGCGATTTCTTGTAAAGTAATTAGTATTTGGTTACCTTCAAATACTATAATAAATTTAATATAGAAATAAATAATTAATCTAATAAAATACTAATGTGTTTGTTTATATAATTTCTACAGCTAACCTGAGCATTTTACTAATAATAAATTGAATTTGAAAGTTTTTGCAAGTAATTAAAGAAACAAATTTTACTTCGTTTGGTAGGAATAACACATGTCATGCATTTAGGTCTACATGTTTAATAAGTAAACAGGTAGCTATATTTCGGTCTTACTCTAATGATAAATATCTGTCAATAAGGATATTGTATGCAATCATGCCGACAAATCAATCATACTAAATACGTAATATCTTGTAGCTTCCATAAAAGGTTGTTTTTATTTTATTCTGAACTTGAAATATATACCCTAGGCACAGAAAATGGTAAAATGGTAGAGAGAAGGAACAACTTTCTTTATTTTATTGATTCGTAATTCATTATGATTGGTGCGTTTCCTTATTATCTGTAAAAGGGGAGTCTAGAGAGATTAAGACATTTATGGAGTGATCATCAATTTCTCACTTCCTTATTAATTTCTTAATACATTTATGGTGGTCCATATAATGCTTAGGGGCGTACTGTCTTTATGTACCATAAATATTGATGGGACCACAATTAAAGACATAAAAGGGCATACTAAATTATTATTGATAATTACATGTCCATCATACCTTTAACCGATCTGATAGTCATGTGTTTATATTTGAATATTTTTTTCATTTAATATCGTTTACGCTAGATTTACACTAGTCATCCAATAATATCACACCTTGCCTTTTAAAGCATCACACAGCTAATGTGAACAAACAACTATCTACTCGCTTCATAATAATTTTTAAGCAGGTATCATCAAAAAGCAACAATATATACCTACTAACATTTGATTTGACTGAAGTGGCGTAGAAATAAATAATAATGTATTTTAATGACGTAGTGCTTTAATCATGATCTTATAATACGACTGTTTGCTTGTGATGCAAGTTAATGGCTTTGTATTTAAATCATGAACTTATAATACGTTCGTTTAATTGTGATAAGTAAAATATAAGCTAGTATAGGGATATACATTTAGTATAAATATCTGTTTTTGATCAAAGATCTTATATCCACAATATCCACTAACGATTTAAGTTTTTTTAATATTAATATTCTGCTGTCCATGACATAGATTGGATAATGCAAAGTTATACCGAAGATGACGATTCAGCAATTAAAGATGACTACATCTATTTGTTGTTGTTGTAACAAACTAAAGTCTGACAGCCAGGCTTCACGAATTCTACGTTATAGATAAGTATACTAAGCTCGCTGATCTACAGGCAGAGATGACTTAAAAAAAAGCAGCACCTTTGTTCATGTTATACCATCTTTTGTGTATATTACATTTTTGAACAATGTGCATAAATTAAATGTTTAAAGTCTTGAAAACGTGATTTTAAAATACTTGTATAAATTCGATAATTATGCACTTCCTAAAGTGAAAGACAAAGTCGTTCTCAAACCGGTCGATCGACAGGTTTTTAATCAAGTTATTTAATTATCTAATGGATTTTAGTTAATTTGCGTATAGACGATCGCTATAGGCTGACTTTCTTTGTCAATTCAAAACACAGGACCTACACCAACAGGATGAGTAATATATTTATACAACTAGTAGTATACACCAAAAAATGTGAGATTAGCTCTGAATAAATTAATATTTAGTTTGTGTTACAAAATTTTAATATTATTGAAGCGGATTTTGTGATGAACACAGACCATTTTGACGTCAGACAGCTTTTCTAATACAGATGATACTGGATTTAATGTGTCACTTGAGGTCATTGACATATGGATTGTAAATCACCTGAAGTTAGAAACTCGAAAAAGATGAAAGGTTAATTCTAAGCTGTGTTCCAGAAGACAGATCAGTTTTGGAACCTGATAACGCACATAAAAGAATTCCCTACAAAAATAAATTTGTGTGCCTAATTTTGTCAATTTAAAGAATAATTCATGGGTTACATTCAACTGTTATGGTTTCCACGTGTTACTGTCAAGGCATCGGGGATTAGCCTCGCTCGTGACATTGCAGACCCTCAAGGCCGTCACGTGAAGATGAATACAGACACCTAATTAAGAAACCTTTTTAGTGCACAAAAATCAAAAGTAACACTAATCGAGTTTGTCCCTGAACGATGACCAAAGCCATACCTTGAAATTATAATTCGAGGTCGAAATTAATTTTGTTTATTGTATCGAATTCCAATTAGTTCAATATATTTTTGTAATATTTTACTGCTTAAAGATTCTGCAGCCTTGTACTTTATGTTTTCTGTATGTTTTCATAAATTCGTGACAGGTGGTTACCTCGCGCATCACCGTGCACATTCTACCAAAATCCCTATTAAAACAACATTAGGGTCACTTTATTTCGAAAGCTGGTAACTTAGAAATCTTTGACATTTGATCCCCTTTTCGTTGTTGCTGAAATAGAAATCGTCGCGTTAGCTGTGTCGTCAAATTCGTTGTGGTCGAAATTTACACAAAGGGATTTACAAATTAAACTGTAAAACTTTTTCCTATTCGATTTTCTTGGTTTTAGTTGCACCGACCACTTGTTTATTACTGTTTTCTTCGCTGTTCTCCGCGTGCCATATTTTGTTTCTTTCCTTAAACTTTCCAATAGTTATAAAAACTTAAGAATTTTTTACACCTGTAGATGGGAGGAGAAACTTAAAAATAATAATCACAATTGAATTGGTACCTAATTTTAGACGTTTGAGTGTTCACACTTTCTCAGAAATATTACCTCATATAAAAAAATTGGTTCGTTCAATCATTGACGCGAACATGTCGGGTGCAGGCATTGTAATTAAGTTGAGTGATTTAACTTAGTTGTAGCATTTTTTTTATGTTATGTGCTTAATATTATCGGCACTATAGCAAACCGATATAGTATAATTACCAGAGCTCGGTGCAACAGGAAGTGCGGCTCAATGACCAGCATTGTCCACCTAATGCTTGTAATGGTCAATCACACGGTCCATACATCGGATGACTGACACAGATACGCAATTGTATCAATTGATCAACAAGTGCTCGCATTTTATCAAGATTATACTTAATTTTTTATGGCATCGTTGATATATTAAGTTTTACACAGACTTTGCAAATAATGCAGGTAGAGATCCACGTGCAGGTTGGTATAAGCGTGAGATTTAAAATAAACAATGTAAATGTTTTTTTTACACTGGAAAGATAAAGTTTACTACTGACTTTTCTTTGAAAAATTTAACTTAAAAAAGTGAGGTTCAGACCATTCAGTTATTAATTTCCGAGAGGATAAATATTATAGTCAAGGAGTTAAGATCAGCGTAGTCAAAATTGTAATTGGTTCTGTTAGTAAACGTATAACCTTATTTTATAATCTGCCTCATTGGCCTAGTGGTGGCCTAGTGGTGCTATGCACGACTGCTACGCTAGAGGTCTTGGGTTCGATTCCCGAGTCAACCAAGGTGTTATTGGGTTTTTCTATGAAATTCTCAGTAGCAGGTCGGAGTTTGGATTTGTGCCCGATTAGTGGCAATAGGCTCGCCCCCTATTACATGGGACCTAAACATATCGGCGAACTGTGGGTGTACATTGGTACACCTCTGCCTACCCCTTCGGGGATACAGGCGTGATGATATGATATGTTATGTTATGTTATGTTATAATATTCTTTATAATAAAAACCATTGTGAATAAAACATAATGTATCATCGTTACCTACTTCAATCGTTATTATCTTTAAGAGGAAGGAAGTTATTATATTGGTTTGAGTTGTATAAAGTGATCATTATAATCTGCCAACGAATTGCCAAATGTTAACATTAAGAGTTTAAATCAATTATTGCATTTGTTAATTGTGCTGAAGAACCGGATCCCATTCAATGTTATAGAGTTTTATAAATGCGGAACCATATTTAAATATTTTAAAAATAGGCCACCTAGTGCGCGATTCGCGTCCCGTGCATAAAAAGTTCGGAGAGGATATCAATTAATAAATGCATATTATTTCCTTTTATAATATCCGGCACTATTATTCATCATTCTGCATTGAAACAATGACAATTTAATTGAAACAAATCGTACGGCCAGTGAGTGCTTGAACCTCGTGTTCATTTTGATTTACATACTAATGACTTATCAAGTTATGTATAATATTTGGTAGAGATTTTTTTCTATTTAATTTAGCACCTAGGCAAATTATAATGCTTTTTAAGAAATGATAATAAGGGCGCAGATTTTGTAAGATGAATACAGATGATTCACATAGACAAGGTGCGAAAAGAGCACCTTGGTTGACTAAAGAAGTCATAATTTAAATATTAAATTAATACAAGGTTAGTCAATGAATAAAACGATTTGCTGAGATTCGATACTTCCTATTCACAAATTTATTTACATCTCCAAAATATGTAAAACCGTATGGAATCACGACATTGGCATTTGAATTGCAAATAAAACACGCGGCGTATTTAATATACAGTCGCCGATTTTAAAACCTTAATAAAAAGAAAAGTTTTAATTTGACTAACGCTTGAGAGAAATTCGAATTTAACTATCAGATATCCGAAACTAGTTATTTTGATATCAAAGTGTTGTATAATTTAATTAATTTAGAGAAACGTGAAGCTGTGAGTCAGTTTTTCAAAATATGTTTAGTGTAAATAAAAAAATAACTACAAAAACATTTCTACATTTCTAGGGTCTGTCAATAAGTAACAAAAATCAGAACAAATATTATTATTATTATTTAAAAACTGAACTGTCCCCCTGCAGGGCAAATGCCTTCCACAAGTCTCTTTTGTTTGCTAATTTTTCCAAGAACAAATATAGATGAATTAATAAAAAACCGGCGTGATGATTAGGGTTCATTACCACAGCCTTCGCTTCTTATGACGCTAGAACTAAATAATTCTTTATTTGACAATTTCCGACTCGCCAGCAAAATCCGACTTTTTAACCTTTAAATTATAGTTTAGTTAGTATATACAAACGATAGCATTTTTATCGCATGTAACACAGTATCGGTCGGTCCGTGACACCGCGCACCGTTACTAATGATCGATGCTCGCCCGCCACGCTTTAATTATATTAAGCGTTACTACGCGATTCTATCCACACGATAAGATAACACGACTGAATTAAAATACCAGAGTATCACTTAAAATACTAAATACTGATACTAAACGCTGATTCTGTTTGATACAAACTTAATCGGAAAAAGCATTCCTATCTTTTTAAACAGACAACGTGAGGAAAGGATGGCGGATAAATACTTACTTGCATAGACATAGCTTTTTATATAGCCTACATCAGCCCACTGCTGGGCCAAGGCCTCCCCCTTCGTCCTCTAAACATGTCTGTCCTTTGCGATTACTGGTTCATCGAAATATTTAAAATCTTTTATTTTATGAAACTTGTTTACTCCTGGGATATTACTATGGTTTAAAATATAGCACACATTTTTGTGTGTGTGTGAGTCTTTTCTAACTTAATTTGACAGCTTTAATCTACGTCTGTTATTTCCAAATTCTGTACCAGTTAATTCGTGTTTTACAACACAACTTATCGATTTTAATAAAACAGTTATTGCACATACATAGTGCTGCCAGGATAAATCCGAACGCACTGAAAATATTTGTGTTTTGTAAACAATGCCAACGTTGAGTGGCGAACCGGTTGACCATATAAATGTGAAATCGCAAAAGCAAACATATTCGTTTTCTTAAAAATGTTTAAATCGAGAAACTTAGCCTTAATCTTGAACATTGCATTCGTAATACATGTGATCATGCTTCAAGATTATTTGTCGTACTTAAAATAATTCTACTTTTATATAGCAAATAATATTTTATATGTTTTAATAGTCCTAATAAAATATTCTACGTAACTCTATTAAACAATACCGTCTAATTAACTGGATAGAACTACTTTTATCATAAATAAACTTGATTGTTATTTATGTATCAAAGCTATGATTTACTTTTGATTATAAGTAGAAAGCGCCGCTTTCTCGTGGTTACAATAATATAATTTCAGTATCACGATTATCGAGGTAGTCTGGCTAGTCTTCTCATCAATGGTCACGCCCCAACTAGACGTAGATTTACTTCTTAATGCAAACCAAGGTAATTTACCTAATGAACTCTGATTATCTCTTTAATCGATAAACTTTCTCATGGTAGGTAATAAAATAACTTCGTGAGCCTTGGTCGCTTCACATTTACGGAGGTTTAAATGTTAATCATTATTCCCGCCTGCAAGAATTACTTCTTTAAGTACCTTTTATAAATTAATAGTTAGTTGGCTTTAATAAATGTGCCTGCTTACAAGTACTTATAATGACTTTTATAATGTATATGACGCTAAATATCAATTCAGTTGAGCGCGCCTATAGCATGTCATAAATGTTTAATAACCGAAATTAGAGTCAAATCTGGGAGTATACATCACCTTATCTCCCATAAATTATGGTTTAATAACTCAGGTACGGTGTTAAAGAACATATTAATGTTAACGCCGAGTCATTAGCCAGCAATGATAAAAAAATAACTGCTACCGTTGAATTAATTAAAGCTTTGTCTGTCGTCATCAATCAACTCATAAGAAATGATCGTTACGCCTTTATTGTTGAAACTTTGAAAGTACCATTAATTGTATTTTTGAGCTCTTCTGTATTTGTGGTATTGTCTTGGCCTATAGATTTCGTATTTATTTGTTGCTCTATATTGTGCTGAATGTGAGATCTGGTACTTTTTGTGAGCTATTGTTGTTGTTGTGTTTCACTGGAGACGCTTCTGATAATTGCCTATTTATGTTTTCTGTACACACTGTGATACGTTGCCAGTAATTGTAATCAGTACTATTTGAAATCATATACTACATAATATATTTTATACACAAGATAGCAGAGGCAAATATATATTCGTTACTTTTTTTACAGTTTCCGTAAATGACACATACTCGAAACATATTATTTGCGTTGTTGTAACTCTTGAAAACGATATATACCGCATATAGTTTCCTACTTGTTAAGTAACAAATACGATACGCTAAACTGTAAGTATACCGGCTGATATATGAACTCCATGCATCACATTACCGACACGATTGTCATACAAGGAAGTTTGGTAACGTGTGTTTATTGCACGTACACAAAGTATCAATGATCTCAATTTTGTAAGTTTACGACTAAATTGTCGAAAGCATGTTATTTTGGTACTTCAACAACTCATTAATTTAGCAATATTAGGTGTAACTTTATGTGTAATGTAGCAGCCGAATTAAATGCATATATCTTGGGAAAGTTACGAAATGTAACTTATGTAAAAGACATAAAAGTTTGAGCTATCATTATATCAATAGCAATTATAATGCCGCAATCGAAATCTTGTAAAATAAAACGAATTATTTAGTATACAGTAAACTTCACATTATTTATATTAGTGTAATAAATTTAAGCGTTCTAGATCTGTCAATCACTAGAGCTGTAATAAATATTCAATTCATCGCGTTTTTAATCCGGCAGACATTTCTGCGTGGCGTGATCATTGTCACCTTACATTTTGCACGTGCAGCACTTTACAGGCTTGAATAGGTCCGTGTGTGCGTAAAGCCATCCTCCAGTGTACACGGGCGCCGCCGACGGCCCTGGTCGCGTATTATGCCGGCCACTATAATGCCATGAAAGGATTGCATTATGCACCACTACGGCTTCGTTGTACTACAATATTGAATCAACAAAGCTACTAAATCCATTGTCTTACATTTTGTAAGCTCATAAAGGTCATATGAATAATGAGATTAGTTTCAGATTATCTTGTTGTGGTCTGTACTTTATTGATAATCATCATTAAGCATCTACCTATGTTATGACATGATTGTCTTTGCTTACTTTATTTGAAAGCCTTAGATTGCATGACGGCTTAAAGTGCTAAGATTTCCCAAGAGTAGTTATCTAAGAATAGTTAAAAATATTTTTATTCACGATGCCACGAAACCACCATTATACGCAATACAATTTGCACAAACAAAATATTAACAAATTTTCTTTAACGCTTTCGCTGCAATTACGGGTGTAAAATTGATTACCCTACACTATAAAAGAAATGTCGGTTCACGGCAATGGACTTTACTATCTCGCTTATTGGAGGTAATATTTCAAATTGCCTATCGTCTTACATCGGCCGTCGGACCAAAACTTAATGCTCTTATTCTCCGCAACAAAATAGCGGTCGTTATTGCCTTTGCACGTCATTATTTTAAAAACCTCTTTCACATACGACTTTAGAAAATTATTTGTTTAATATCGTTAGGATAGGCAATGACTTGAATCTATGGTAATGATGTACGAGAGTATAGTTTTTGCTGCTTATAAGTATCTGGTCAGGTAGATGAATATCAAGGCGACAAGGCACATGTAAGTGGATATTGATAATTATGTAAATCTTAGTCGTATTTCACTTGGATTTTAAATTCAAGTAACAAGTTTGTCTGTTTCGTTAGATTTCTTTGTTCGGCAATAGAGAGTTGTATCTATCGTAAAAAGATGTCAAAAACATAAACGTTCTCAACAAAAGGGGTAAAATAAATAAACAATTCAATGCTGCAATTAAATAACCAAGTTATTAAAATAGAAAGTGCTAAGCCAGAACAGGAAATTACGAATGCTATTATTAAAATACAATACCAGCTATTGAACCTGAGAACGGTGAGTTAAAATAGTCATGTGAACACATTGCCCTCTCATGACTCGAGACCGTTCAGCATACTGAAATTCCTTCTTATTAATTAATGCTTGTATAAGCTGCAATTAAAATGGACCAGATTTAAAGAGATTGGTTGGTAATAATGTTATTCTTCACATGCAGGAACGAACTCAAACAATGACTTGAAACACGCGGTCGCTATTCTAAAACGTAATAAGAAACTCGGAAAGCGATGTCATGCAATTAATTTCCTATTTATTGAATCACATTACACATAAACAACTACTCGAATGTGAATTCCAATTGTACATGTGAATGTACACCCACAGAAACGTAGTAACAAGAAAAGTAAGAAAACAAAAGAAATTGCTAGAACCTTTTTGTTTGTTTAACGCTGTTCACTTTATAGACTAACATTTATTAGACTTGTAAAGAAATTTTATTGCGTGATTGTTCTACAAATATATTATTTCTTTTTTACTAACAGAATGACTAGGTTTTGTAGCGTTTTAGCTAAATCTCAACACACTTAAATCTTTAATGTAGCTGCGTTTAATAGTAGCATTTAATGCAAATGGTACTATTAAACGACTGCAAGTAAAACGTCTAGTACAGTCATTAACAAAATGAGTTCGCTCCCCGTCGCAACATAATCTTCGTGACAAAAACAATCAGTGAAAGTGTGGCAGTCGCGGCCGTACCGAGACCTCATTACATGCGCACATTTTAATGTCGATATTTATGTTGTGGTGACTAATTGCAGACTTACAACTTAAATAAATAATAAATAAATGTGCAAAACATCACACACATTTAAACTCAAAGTAAGACATGAAGAAATTGGTAAATAAATAATAAATCAATATTGACACTTAACCCAAAAGTAATAAGGTAAAACATTTGTGTTTTGGAACTATAGACACCGACTGTACAACACCTAGACTCGAGACAGTATAGAAATGTAGTTTTCTACATTGACCTGTCTGGGGATTGAAGCCGGTACTCAAAGCTGGCGACACCTTAAAAACCGGTGTGTGCGCCATCCAACCACGGAGGTCGTTGAACTTCGATTTAAGACTTAAATATCTATCCGCACAATTTAGACTAAAATGTCAATCCGTGGCTACTTTACACTTTAACAGAAGAACACTTTTGCAGTATAAATAAGCGGTGATTTGTATAAATAAAAATGGTGACTTTAAATTGTGTGAGTGTTTGGTTATTATTCTGTATTAGGATGAACGGTTGATACGATCATGATCATGCGAAAAATCAATTACTGTTGTTTTTTGTGTTGCGGCCACTGTACTGGTCGTGCTTCGATAGGTTTGCCGTTGCTTCTTCCACAACGGTCGATGTATGTTGTTTTATTGTGTTGTTATAAGCTATCATTACTGCAATGCATGACTGTCATAGTTGTTTCTAACGTCATGACTATAATTCAGTGTTTGTTTTTGCAAACGTTGTACTTATTTGGCATGTTAGGTTATTGTTACTCATTTTCATGGAAAAATATTTTGTTTTGTTTGCAAGAATCTGAATACTGTATTTATTAAAGCATTTCATAACAAATAATAATACGTAAGTATAGGTTTTTGTTGATTAACCATTGAAAGAATTTTCCTCATTCTGTATGAATCGGTTGCTAATTCAAAACAAAATAATTGAGTACATAATATACTGTCAACAGCAACACAGCCTTTCAAAAGATACATGATTTATTTGCCGACTCAATTGGTTAGCTAGACAGTATTGATAAACTATCTAGGCCAAACGACCATCAAATTGCCGGAGATGTACAAAAAAATTATTACTTACGGCTTTTTGTGCAGTTAATCAATTAAGTATCTATTGATAACCGTTACTCTTGTGTTGCGTACGGCACATGCAAAGTTAAGAAATCTTGTAAAATCCACGTATTACATATCGATACGTTATTGAGGTTACATCTCGATACACGATGATGTCACACGCATGACAAGGCCCATGGCATACAATCGCTCGTTTAGTAAACCTTATTGTATATAAGTAGGTATATTATGTAATAAATAACAATAATTATAGAACTGTAACAAAAAGCAAATCTTTCAAAGTGACATCACAATGCGTATTATTCTGCTAGGTCACTATACTATACAAATTAGCTTAAACGTAAACGCTTGTGTGGGCTCTACACAAATATTGTCGACTCATATCAGGTAATTACCACACACTGGCAGTTCTAATAGGGTGACACCGATTTGACACCACACTTGTGTAAAAGAAGTGCGCGTTACACCATCATAATGTAACCATATTTTGTAAGTATTTGTCAAGTACTCTCGATATTGATATTTTAGCGTAAAAGCGATTATCAATGAGGTTATCGAGTCCAATATAAAGATCGAAATAATTTTCTAATATGCTTCATTTCTTTAAGAGATTTCGTTGCATATTGTCTTAATAAATCAAAACTGTGAATGCAAATTTGAAACTGTTATAGAAAATACTCAAGCTAACTGTATCAGAAAGTAAGAGGGACATCCTCAATATTGATATTTTAGGAAACCCGCCTGACTACAGACTAGTAACACACGTCCACTCGGTCCACTCCTATAAATGGCTTCCAATAGACCGTTACAATGTCCGCCATTAAGAGGTCCGTGTTCAGGATTATGGTCTGATGTCACGATTTACATACATCGAAGTAGGTCGCCCTTTCCTTCCGAACTCTATTCGACTACTAGTCATGGTTTTAAAGCTATTAAATGTAACAATTTAATGTCCTCCTTCTGAGTTGCATTGAATTTATTTTTATTCGATACTTAAAATATGTTTTTTTTTTTTTAATAAAAGTTGACTTTATTCCTGAGGATAAAGTTTGACGAATTTCTGCAGATTTGATGTCAAACAATCCAGTCTATTTAAATCAGGAACGATCAAAATTATATACATGCATACTATGATTTATGGTTGTATAATAATACAAGTTTACTTATTACAAGCTAGTATTTGTACGGTCAAATAGTATATATCGATGTATACAACAGGATCTTCAGTATGGTATGCCGTTAGTATAGTTGCTTTACAAGTATATTGACAACTGCATACAGCGCGAATTGAGCACGCATGTCTGAGCCACGCGATGGCACATGCGACCACATCATTCATATATTCATGCCTTTCCTCTCCTTTTATAGAAATCGCTTTAAACTCATTGACTTTAAAAAAAGAAGACGAACTTGCTAATGTTTATAGAATCATTTCATTTATTGTTTTACTCTGAAGATAACGTGTACGACAAACTACGCAAATAATCGTGTTTTTATTGTAGGACGTCGTGAATAATGATATTCGAGTTGAATGAATAAATACGAGATAAATGTAATTTACAAAAATAAACATAAATTTAATTATTATTTTAATTGATAATTTATATATTTTGTATATTAGAAATCAATAAGTTTCCGCCAACACGTTCGGTTTGGCCGCCGTACAGTTATTTCATGCCGGATGTTTCAACTCTTTCACGTGCTAATTACTGTTTTTTATCATTACACGATGCATTTTGTGCCACTAATGTTACTATGAATGTCGTACGATGTGGTTTCATAGAAAATAGTCATAGATAAGTAAAAACTGTTACTTGTCACATGTATCTACTTAAAGCATTATGAGTCATAAGTATATTTAAATTTTAATTAAAGTTTCAGCATAGTTTAGATAAGATGAAAGCAACTTATTATCGTACTATTATTAAGGACGAAAAATAGGCTTATATCAGATCAGCAGCTTCAGGGTTAATATGGAAATAATGTCGAAACGTTGCAATTAATTACCGTTTTGATATCAAAAGCGCAGTGAAGCGCGAAATATGTAGAAACTTTTTATAAATAGGATATTGATGAAACTTATCAAATTGCTTACTGCTATCCGGTACAAATTAATTTCACCTCATTACCGAACTATTCACTAGTCTACATTTAGTTAAAAAAAACTATGGTGAAGATACCGTAATTTTTATGGACTAAGATTTTAACCATTTCCCGCCTTAAGACACAAAAGCCATACTTTCTCTTCTGGGCCAAAGCCTAGCCTAGTCTTTTCTCGCACATGAAGACAATAGTCGATTTTGCCATCGTTATTTATTTAGTATATTGGTCCATTGCAGATGGTGTCATAAGGAGTGTTGGTAGCGATGCGCAGCGACGTGGCATACCGCGGGCTCTCGCAGCACGTGGAGCTGGACCGGGCTGCGGACCCTCGCGACCGGTTCACTCTGCAGGAGCTCATCGGCGAGGGCACGTATGGCGAGGTCTACTGCGCCAGGGACAAGAAGACCGGACGACGGGTTGCGGTTAAGGTCAGTTCATTCACTGTTCTCATCAACTGGTTTGTTGGTCTCGCGGTTAGTGACCCTGACTGCTGGTCTGGAGGTCGTGGGATCAATTCCCAACCAGTACACATATTTAAGTGAAGCGTATGTCTATTTTTTCGAGTTCTGGATGTAGTTTATTTATAAGATATGTATTTAGAAATACATAAGCATATTTTACAATTACCTGGTTACCATTATACCGGCTATGCCTAGTTTGAGATCAGAAGACCAAGTGTGAGCTGTCTCTACAAACTAAAAAAAAAGTCATTTTAAGCACCAGTTGGCCTTGATTAAGTTAATAAGAGCTGACCGGTTTAAGCAACTCAGGAGCTGAATAGCTTGCCTTTGTTATATACCAGTATGAAATTCAACCTGTGGTTAATCATCCTTAAGCTCGTAAATAAAGAACTATAAAATGAGTAGATTGATTTATATCAATAATTTTAATCGGATCCATTGCAGTCACTTTTGAAGATTAAGTCTAAACGATGAACTGACTATAATATGTTATGGTTATTAAAATAGATAAGTGAAAAAAACTACGAACACTAATATGGAAAATACATGTCTCAATTCTGATGCAATTTGATTTGAGAAGTGACATTGAATCTAGTCATATTGCGTTACCAAACATGACATTCAACGGCATTCAAAAGGATCGTAAAATGTAGTCCTATACTGTGCGTGTTAACCTTGATACATATCCTACCAACATGTCACCTTAAAGATTATACGATGCGTCATCTAGAATGTTTGGTTTGCTACAAAATATTTAGTTTGAGAGTCGACTAGACGGGTTGTTAGTCATGATAAAAGTTGTTCACCTTAAATCTCGACGCATGTGTGACGTCATTTAGCTGTGGTTCAGGAACACTGCACTACCTAAGATTATTTCCACATGTTATTTTAGTATGAGCACGGCAAAGGTCAACAACATTCATAGGGCATACAATCGTAAACTGCGGGTGAAATCCGAGAGAAACTGCCAACCAGTCACACCAGCCCTACAAGTTTTAGCTTATGAGCAATTCTATTCATTGGTTTCCTCGTTAAGTCGAAGTTGTTAAATACCTTGATTTAAATAAAGATTACAGTAATTTACTGGTAAATGATGGGAATTATGCTGTTCAAATTACAGCAGATAATTGCAGCAATTAAGAGCTTCTGGGGCGAAAAAATGTATTTACATATTATCCAAATATACGTATTATATTCATACATTAAACAATGTATATGAGAACGTTTTGTGTAAGAATAGGTCGATGTATTTTTATGGGGGTATTGTTAGCATGCTGTATGTAATTGATTGCTTAGATGTTATCTCAAAATGTAATATTCGTGTCAAGGCCGCTAAACAATACATGACATGACTTGGCGGCCTCTGTTGAATATAATAACTTAACTTTGCACAAACATATGGTTACAAATTACAATAATACTTTTTAGATTTTTGATGACTGCCGCTAAAATTTGCATTTTTATTATATTTCAGATTCTGGAAAATATTACCGAAAACATAGAGGAAATAGAAGAGGAATTTCTTGTTTTTCGAGATTTATCCGGTCACCCTAATATTCCGGAATTCTTCGGACTGTTTTTAAAGCGCGGCGTGTGTTCAGATGACGACCAAATATGGTTCGTCATGGAGGTTGGTTTACGTTTATTTTTAGACCATTTGCTTTATGCATAAGGCATAAATCTACATGACCTTTGTATTTGCAGCTCTGTACCGGCGGTTCGGTGACTGATTTATGTGCGGGAATGCGGGCTCGCGGGAGCAATCTAACCGAACCACAACTCGCGTATGTGTTGCGAGGAACCGTACGGGCCTTGACACATCTACACGCTCACCGGTGTATGCATCGTGACGTCAAAGGGCACAACATTCTGCTCACAGAAGACGCTGAGGTTAAACTTGTTGATTTTGGTGTATCGTCGCACTTGGCCGCTACAGCTGCCAGACGAAATACATCAGTGGGCACACCATATTGGATGGCGCCAGAGGTTAGAACGACTTTGAGTTACTTAACTATGTAGAACTTATTATTATCCAATTGTCCTACTTAATTAGAACATTACCCGCGACCTCGAATATAATACTGCCAAAGCTACGTTTGAAAGTGGCATAATGATCTCGTGTTATTATTACGGTGTAAGGTCAACATGATTGTTTTCGGTTACAGGTCATAGCGTGTGAACAACAACTAGACGAATCTTATGACTGCCGTTGTGATGTGTGGTCGGTGGGTATAACGGCTATAGAGTTAGCTGAAGGGGAACCACCTCTCTCTGGTCTGCACCCGATGAGGGCACTTTTCCAAATACCTAGGAACCCGCCGCCAACGTTGTCTCATCCAGAAATGTTCTCACCACAACTCGTAGACTTGATTGCGGACTGCCTAATCAAAGATATGAATCAGAGACCGTTTGCTAGGGAGCTGCTGGAACATCCTCTACTACTCGCTGTCAGTAGCTTCGAGGATAAGGTATGTACAAAATTATGAGTAAGTGAATGTAAGCTGCGAAATTCTTTGACGGATAATCATTATTATATTATGTATTGTTATTAGATCCGTAAAGAGCTTCAGGCGGAGATAAAACGACAGAGAGCGGAAGGACGAGGCTCTCGAGCGCCTGAAGCCACGACCAAAAGGGGGAAACTCAAATCGCATCGAAAAGCCCGACCTGAGAAAATGTACACAGATGACCTGGCGACGTTAGAAGTACTCACAGAAGATGCTATCGTAGATCAGTTGCAGAAGAGATACACACAAAACCAGATTTACACCTACATCGGAGACATACTGGTCGCTGTGAACCCATTCACAGATGTGGGAATTTATACCTCAAAGGTAATTATTATGACGCTTAGAAAAAACCACAACATTTTTCTCTTTGGGACGGAGCGAAGGTGTTTAATTAATGCGTCCTCACGCATTTGGACTTTAGTATTAATGTGTGGGTAACCTCATAAAGTTGCCGCTTTTTGCTGTTTATTTATAAAAGTAAAACACATCCGGTCATTTTAGGCTAAATCGAATAATATTAGAATCTAAGTCAAATATGGTATTATGTAATTGTGATTCATCTCCATTTTCATCTTCTATTACACTATTAGAAGTGTGTTAATTGTTTTAGATTCAACAGATATACCAAGGTCGGTGTCGCTCGGACAATCCGCCGCACATCTACGCGGTGGCGGACGCGGCGCATCAGGCGCTGATGCACCAGAAACTGCACCAAGCCATCGTGATATCTGGGGAGAGTGGAGCCGGCAAGACGGAGTCTGCCAACCTCTTGTTGAAACAACTCGTGTTTTTATCAAAGGTACTTTATTTGTTCTTATAAAACTATCTAAGACTTTAAAATTCCCCTAATAAAACACTTTTTTTGCAACCCATTCTCCTATATCATTAGATTCGTATACACTAATTTCAATTCAGTTGTAGTAGGCAGAGTAAAGATCCTTCCTCATAAGTCTTTTAAAAATCTTATGCAAGCAAAATTGCTCTATATTTTCATAAAAGTTCATGATTGATCATATAAATTAATTATTTTTTCAGACTCAAAATCGTAATTTAGAAGAAAAGATATTACAAGTGAATCCAATAATGGAGGCGTTCGGTAACGCTCGCACCGGGATCAACGCAAACAGTTCTCGTTTCGGCAAATATCTAGATTTGTCTATGATGAGAGTTGGCCGGATATCTGGCGCGCGAATGTCTGTGTATCTTCTGGAACAGTCTAGAGTGGTTCATCAAGCTTTGTAAGTATTGCTCTTACTAACTTTAAACATTCCCGTTTGCTACAATAAATAGTAAAATGCATAAATACCTTTAATGACTCAAAAGTTTTCACAAGAGCTGGCTGATTGACAGTCTAAGACTAGTATATGTAATACCAATATAATAATGTATTATACCCTCGTTATTTCAGAGGGGAAAGCAACTTCCACGTGTTCTACTACCTCTACGACGGCCTGGAGAGCGAAGGTCGCTGGAGGAAGTTCTACCTGGACGAACAGCTGAAGTCCCGGCACCGCTACCTGCAACCGCTATCCGTTACGCATAGGGAGCACAACGTGCATCGCTGGAGACAACTTAATCAGGCCTTTAAGGTAAATACCACATAACAATGTGGCAAGCTAAAAGTATAAATAAAAAACCTTTTGAAATTAAATGATCTGGACTTGCCTTTTATGTTTCGTTTAGAGTGTGATACAAAAAACATAGCTTTCTCCGATGAGCCAATAACCTCTTTCGTTTGGCACAGACTTTTTATATGGTTTATGTTGAACACCTAAAAAACCTTTATCATCAGACTTTGAATGTTCGGAAAAATAAATAACTTATTCAATATTGCTATTGTTACGTTTCCAGGTGGTTGGTTTCCAAGAAGAGGAGGTCCAAATCATCTATAAGATGTTGGCCGCTATACTACACCTCGGCGACATAGAGTTTGGTGAGACAGCTGGCGAAGACAACACGGATAATAGAGCTACCATCATTGACACTGCACCGTTGCACAGAGGTACGGTAATCTAAGCATAATAATGCCCGTTTAACCATTTTATACGGCGCCGCATTTTGTAACTAACATTTTTATTTGTTTTACTAACTATTTTCTTAATATTTCATATTCTAATTTTAAGTTAACTTTAGGTAGTATACGATATATGAATTATCTGTAACTAATGTATGAAAAAACCATCGGATATATGCTATCAACCAGTGTGGTTACAACTTACATTAAAATAAGTAGTTTTACTATTTAATGATAAAACTTGTCTATAGTTTATTTGTATCCCATAGAACCAAACTTCCGCAGTTGTCATGTGATGCCATGTAGCTATTATTTGCTGTTATTTTAAATAATCCTTATTTCTTTCAGCATCATGCCTCCTCGGTGTGGAGACAGTGGACCTTCGCGAGTGCCTCACGAGCAGCAGCGTAGTCGCTCGAGGAGAAACCATCGCCCGCCACAGCTCCCCCACTGAAGCTGCTGTGGCCAGAGACGCGACTGCGAGGGGCCTGTACGCCAGAGCCTTTGATAGAATCGTTGAGAGAATCAATGCGCTCCTCTGTCAGAACAGACCTAACATGTAAGTAAATATATAAAAATCGAAGCTAATTCTTACTGTCAGAAAAATCTTCCGTTCATTCTAATTACCAGCCAAGATTGATGATTTCATAATTATCGATACTTGTAAATTAAAATTATTGTTTTTTAACAATTGCAGGAACGAGCAGCTCTCCATCGGAATACTGGATATCTTTGGATTTGAAAACTTTAACAATAACTCTTTTGAGCAGCTTTGTATAAACGTCGCGAATGAACAAATCCAGTACTATTTCAATCAGCACATATTTACTTGGGAACAGCAGGAGTATATGGCAGAAGGTGTTCCGGTAGACCTGGTTGAGTTCTCAGATAACAGGCCAGTTTTGGATATGCTCTTGTCACGGCCGATGGGCATGTTGGCATTACTAGACGAAGAAAGTCGTTTCCCACGGTCTACTGACAGGACCTTAATCGGTGAGAATATCTATATTTTTCCATCCACAGTCATCATCATTAATTCAGTCACAACTTGATATTTTTTGTTTAAAGCTTTTCACTTTACCATAATAATATATAAAACATTGTTCTATTTTTACAGAAAAGTTCCACAACAACATCAAGAGTAAATATTACGTCCGTCCGAAATCCGACGCAATTTGTTTTGCGGTTCACCATTTCGCTGGTCGTGTGGTATACCAAGCTGACGGCTTTCTCGAGAAGAACCGCAATTTCCTCCCTCCAGAAGTGGTTCAGCTGATGCGACAGAGCCAGTATGACATCATCAGGTTCCTGTTCCAGTGCCCCATCACTAAGACAGGGAACCTGTACTCCCCACTTCAGGGAGACATGGATTCTCGGAGCTTGGAGAGTCCAACATCCGGTGATGTTAGGGTAATTTCTTATTATATACCTACGTCAAAAGTACAATCAGTAAATTTAGTTTTGCTTGAAATTGTTGATTAGGTATATGAGATTTGCTGAACAGAACCAGGAAACAAAAATCCATATAAGTTTGTTTTATCATTCTTTACAGGAAAGATTCAACAGTCGAGGTCTGGCCTCCCAATCCAGGGCACAGCAAACTGTATCCACCTACTTCAGATACTCCCTAATGGAACTACTTCAGAAAATGGTGAGCGGCACCCCTCAGTTCGTGAGGTGTCTCAAACCAAACGACTCTCGCTCCCCAAAACACTTCGATTCGGCGAAAATATTGAAACAACTTCGCTACACTGGAGTTTTAGAAACAATTAGGATAAGGCAAAATGGATTTTCCCACCGACTTACGTTTGAAGATTTTTTGAAGAGGTTTGTAAACATTTTTCTTTTGTTGGTTATGGTAATAAAAAAATAAAATGTACCACGAATTTTGACTGTTTATTTCTCCAATATAGATATTTTCCAATATGTTAAAGAAATGCTTTTGTACAGGTATGGCTTCCTGGCATTCAGTTACGATGAGGTGATGAAACCCAACCGTGATACAAGTCGACTCTTACTCCTAAGGCTTAAGATGGACGGCTGGGCTCTTGGGAAGTCTAAGGTCTTCCTCAAATACTACCACGTTGAAGTCCTAGCCAGAATTTACGAAGAGCAGGTACGATCAACTGAACAAAAGTTCCTATTTTTTTATGTGCCTAAACATTTGGTTACCCAACTATTCTCACAATCGAATCAAAATCTGCTAAGGAAATATTTGTTATTGTCTTTTTAACCTGGTTGTTTGGCATCCTTATTCCTGTATAATAAATTTAAAATTTATTCTATTCAGATAAGAAAAGTGGTGCTAGTCCAAGCGTGTGTCCGCGGTTGGTTGGCACGGCGCCATTACCAGCGGCTAAAGGCGCAGATGGCGATATCGGTGCTCACGCTGCAGAAGCACGTGCGCGGCTGGCTCACCCGCCGACGGCTGCAGGAGAGACAGAGACAGCTAGCGAGGGAGTTTCAGATGGAGCAGGAGACCCAGAGGAAACAACATAAAGGTGGTAAGTTAAAACTTCAAAAGACAAAAACAGTCATTACTTTCTGAATCAGACAATAAGTCATTTCATCAAAACGTGTGTTAAAAAAGAAACAAGAATCGATGATCCTTATAACCTAAACGTTAAATTAACAAAATCCCTTTTCTTATCTTCGAAACTTCGCTTTAGGACAGTGGTTAATGAATTTAAAAAAAGTCAACCACAAATCAGCCCGACGCCGCCTGAATGTTAATTATACTTACAGGTGTCCCAAATAAGAACAAAGCCATGATGAAGGCAAAGGTTTTGAGGCGAATGACGTCACAGGACAGCGACACCATCGAAACGAGTTCCGGTAATAAAGAAAACATTGACACCACTAGGGCTGCTGTTGTTATACAAAGTCGTAAGTTACCATTTTTTTTTATTATGTAGTGAGATGTCTCATGGTGAAATAGGCCCAAATACATGTTCCGTAGGATTTTTGTAGGTTAGACATATCAATAAATTTATATACTTATTCTACACCTCCATAAACCTCATTATATTGTGCGACTTTTCTGTAGAATGAGATGTGATAACTATTACTGCTCGTGCTTAAAAACATCCCTATGCGCGAATTATGTAAACTTGAAGCTAAAACCATAATAATAAAGGTTATATGGTTATTTGAGGCATTATGACCAAAAAATATTTGTTTACCTTTCTATATGCTTTGATTCTGTGCAGATTTCCGCGGCTACACGGCGCGCCGCAAGTGGGCGAAGGGGCGCGCACCCCCGCCGCCCTCCATGGAGGCGCCCACCACGCCGCAGCAGCTCATGCAGCACTACTCCGTGCAGGAGAGAGCCTCGCAGCTCCACACCTTCGCTGACCAGGTATGTACCAATAATTATGACTCCAACTTAAACTCCGAAAAAATACAAGTTTTTTTAGTGTCATGTTTTACGATCATGAAACGTTTAGTTCTGACTCATTTTAGTTTCCACAAGGCTAGATTATTCTGATCTATCTGATCTCACGTCGATCATCGATACATAGTCTACCCACAAGCGCAAATTGTAAAAAAGGCCCTTTTCAAAAAAAAAATCTGAGGAACATTAGAGGACTCTCGTATTACCTATGTTTTTCTTTTCGAAGCCCGGAGCTACGTTTAAAAATGAACTTCACCCCGTTATCTTAAAGTACAATTTTCCGTCCAGGTTCACGACAAGAACCAGGAAGTCCACAAGAACCTGCGTCGCAACAAGCCTGGCATCCGCCTTCAGGAGGTGCAGCGCGCTGACGAGTACCGCCAGCCACCCGGCTTTACCCTCGTGCCAGCTATAGTACGCGGACAGCCGACGCAGTTGGAGCGAGATGCGAGCAGACTGTCTAGGTAATTTGGCTAACCATAAATAATGTATTTAAAGTCATATAGGTAGGTCTTGAGTTCTTAAAAAAACTGAAATATGTAATCTTATTTATCTATTTTCCTCTTATTACTTTCTTTCTCTTTTTGAACTCTTCAGGCAAATATGAATAAATAATGTATAGATTCTGCATAAATTTTAACCATAAATAACTTTTTATCCAGTACTTCAAAACATCACAAAAAGTAGAGTACTTTAAACAAGTATCTTTTATACTCTTGACATGATATTTCATACCGATTTGAAAGCCATTGTAAAATAATATATTTAAGAAAAATTAAGAATTCAATATTTACTTTAATACCACTATTATTCATGCTGCTTTAAATGGGATTAATGCAGTCCATCGCCTGAATTCCTCGAGAGTCCCGCCCGACCTTGGGACGAACCGTTGATCTGTAAGAAAGACTTTGAGATCAGACCCACCAGGTTTGTCCACTCTTCCAATTGTCTGTAGAAGCTTCTACGTGTAGAACTGTATATACTGTAGAAAGCTTGAAAAACTATTAATTAGTAGTAGAAACTGCCATTTTTTATTACACCCCGTGTGAATATGTGGTGTAACTATGTAAATAGGCGATAGTTTTCCATTTCGCATACGGCATACATTTTCGAAGACATTCTCGGTCATAGTGAAATTAAATTATATTCGCCTTCTTCATCGTCGCGTTGTTGTATTAAAATAGACCTTAATTGCTTAATATTTTTTTTACCTTAATGCTTTTCTAAACTATCCAATATCTTACAGATACCAACCCACCAGCAACGGTCACGACTACAGGGACGACAGACATCTCCAGGCAAACAACTGGCAGAACTTGCCGTGCAGCCGGCAATGCGGGGGCCTAGTCAGGTACGATCACAGGGACCCGGACGCCACCAGGTTCTGGCCTTAATGCAACTAATCGCTCTCGTTCTGTCCCATGCCTTACTTATGCGGATTGCAGAAACGATGGGTATGGAAATGTGTTTTGGAGATAAAGCTAGTGTTATATTGTGAGCAGTATTTGGGAATATGTAGATGTAGCCAATGTGATAAGATTAGTAAATGAAAGAGGGATTAAATTTTTATTCTATAGTTATATGCTAGACACAAATCTGTACACCTTTCAAGCATTTAAATAAATGTAAAAATTGCAACCTATTATTTTTTCCACAGCAATAAAATCAACGAGCTGGTACGAAAATCTCAAAAATCGGAACCACCACCGCGTCCCGTTTACAATCCCACCTACGACCCCGAGTCAGACTTGAGGAAGATACTTCGGAACTCGCCGGAAATACTCGCCACGCCCATGTTCAGTTCCGACGACGACTATACAGAAGGACCGTTTAGATTCAAACAGCTGTTGAGACCAACTTTAGGTCCTACAGAGAGTTTACGAAAAAGGAAAGTCAGGAACTCGTCAGGACAAAGTCCTTGGATGTCCGATAGTTCTCAAGACAGTACTAGCTCGAAGCAAGCCTTATGCAAGCGACGCCCGCAGATCAGTATGGGCGTGTTCTACAATTGATACGCAAGTAACTGGCGAGTTTGCTAGTTAGCGAGTTCCTCTGTTCCTCTACCTCTAAGCGATAACACGTTCCCAGTTTCTAAGATAGTTTGACTGTTATAACTGCAGTCAAAGTTCCCATTCATTGAAAACATGGTACATGGTACATGATTAATGTGTACGTGTGTGTATCAGCCTTGAAGTTTGATTAAATAATATAGTATTATTAATAAGCCATTTAACATGCAACTGTGTAAAATATCTAATAGTCTTTCTGACTTGTTTAGTCTTTCGACGTTAACAGAAGAAGAAATATTGATTAACAGCAATAACATTTTAACCATACATTGTTAAATGTTTAACCGATATTGATTGCGCTTGCCTCACACACGCAGCCATAAATGACTAATAGTTAAGAGCACTTATTATTTTATAGCCTATAAACCTAAAATTATTGCAATATTATTTACGAACAGTACTCGAAACATTGTGTACCCCATTTAAAAGAGGTTAATGTAAATTATAAATACCGTTTTCATTTGTTTTTGGCTTCGTTATTTGATATAACATAATTAGTTACTGAGTGAAATATAAACTATGTATTATGCATGCAGGTTACCTCATGTGTCTTGTACTGTTTATTGTAGTTTATTTTATGTCACTTTAATGCTATTGTTATCAGAATTGAGTTTGAAAGTGTAATAAAAACCCAGTGCAGAAAATAAAACCGCTGAGAACAATTTCTAAAACAATTTCAAGTGCTCCCGGAATGTTCACAATTTATGCAATTACCAAAGTCTAACACATAAATTTTAGTTAATAAGGATTCCTATTGTGACTTCGCTACTTTAATTGAATAGAGATGTATGTTATTATTATTCTAACCGTACTTATCTTGTAATATTTATCAGTATTATTACATAATCTACTTGTGTTTACAATATGTATATCGACAGTAGGATCTCACCGGAATAGTAATATTGTAAAAATTACTCATTATTGCCATCACAGTTAAAGAGAGTAAATCTATAGATATGTTAACGTATGTAAAATTATAAATCATTGACAACCTTTGTGATAATGTGCCAATGATTATTGATAAGTTATTAGTTGTGTATTTAGGTGGTCAAAGATATAAAAATAAAGTTTGTGCAACAGTATAAGTTTTTATTTACTCCCTGAACATCTGAATCTAAGAGATAAAGCTAACTCACACGTTTTCGTTAACACGAAAACGAATAAAATTGTTGGTAAATAGTGCACGTGCACAGTTTACGTGTGGACGTTTACATATAATTGGCGCTCCAAATCAAAACAAAGTAAAACACGTAAAGCTGTAGTTTTTAAAGCCCGCAAGAGTATGTGTTAAAACTAAACACGCAATCCCGTGTTTACGGCGGGCGGCGCCGGGTGGGGGGACCACGTGACGGGCGCGCTCCGCCAATGGCGGCCGCGACGCCGCGTGCGCGCGCACACGCGCAGTCGCGCCCGCGCCAGCCATGGCGGCCGCCGGCCTGCCTGACGTTGACTTCTCACAGATAAAAACGCGCTCCATCGAGAGAACCCTACTCCCCCTCATAAAGCAGGTACGCCAATCAACCCAGCACACCGGCTCCTGGCCCTGGCCGCCGGAGCCCCGACCCACCTGCAGCCGACGTCGCGACAGGCTCGTGACGTTCACCACTGACCAAACGGATTGCGTCGACGGCGCCCCTCTGACGTCGACGGAAAGACCGACGATAATTTCGCTTTTACGTTCCTACGCGACTAAAACCGTACTTTTATTTTCGTAGTAGCTGTAATTTCGAAAGCGGCGTCAGTGCGTTGTTCGCGATTAGAATTTCCCGCCCACGACGACAATCTGTTGCGCCTCGGCCCGCGCAACCGCGGTAAAGCATTGACAACAAGGCGAAATGATGCTTTTGAATGAAATGGTTTTGGAACCAGTTCAAAACCATCTGAAGCTTGCCAACATAACTTTTAAATATTTTTGACATCTAACTTGCAAGTTTTATAATATAAAAAAAAGTTGAGTCTAAGTTGAGTCGCGCCAAAAGTTTGTGGAGGCATAGTAAGCACGCGAGGCGGGCGGCCACGTGGACTCGTAGCGGGTGGTGCGCCGTGGGGCGGGCGGGTAGGCGCGATCGATGCGCGCTGGGTCCGTCAGTGCCGCGGCGAACGCGGGCGGAGCGGCGCGGTGCCGCAGCGACACGCCAGCGCCACGGAGCACGTGCGCGCGCCCGCGGACTGCGCGCCGTCGAGCGCGCGCCCACCGCCCGCGCGCCACGCGCACCAAGACATGGACGCTCTCTCCGATGACGATGAATACGCGCGCCGAGAGCCTCAGGTACGTGGTGACAGCCCAGCGCGCCAAAAAACACGCGCGCCCAGCTGGCTCCCGCACGACCAGCTCTGCTCGTAGAGATGCAGATATGTGGAGCGCAACAAGTAGTATGGACGCGAGTTGCGAAGAAGCTCGCGTGCAAGAACGACCTTGATCGGAGCTCGCGCCGCGCGGTCTCGCCCCGCGTCCCGGGCCAACGACGTTCAGACCACCTTCCAAAAAATATCAAATAAACGACCCAATTATTTTAAAGAATTACATAAAAATCGTGAAATGACATTTATTTGACGATAAGGATCTTAGAACGGTGATTGTTTACTGTTTTAAAACAATGTTATTGTTAGACCCATAATTATCACCTATCTATATATACAGAAAAATTACATTTAGTTATTTCATGGTTCTTTTCAGTCAAACATTGATACATAATTTACGCTAGGTACAATAAAAAGTTCAACAAACTTCTGCATAAAACTTTTAATTGAATTTGAAAATGGCTCAGACTTTTAATTATAACGGGCTTAATTTATGACTTATGTCAGCGTTATTTATGTGAAATCTGAAAGCTAAATATTTTTAAAACAAGTAGGCATTGTAAAACAGTCTTTGTCGGTATCTTTCTTAGATGAATTTAAAATCCGTTTGAGTGTGATCCGATTAACCTTGGCGGGTGACATCCG
Organism: Autographa gamma; assembly: GCA_905146925.1. Classification (NCBI taxonomy): domain Eukaryota; kingdom Metazoa; phylum Arthropoda; class Insecta; order Lepidoptera; family Noctuidae; genus Autographa; species Autographa gamma. The sequence goes on from LR989850.1 coordinate 6,598,564, forward strand.
TGATCCGCAGCGGGTACACATTGATTTAAATTAAGTTTTCACAGTTGCTTACGTAACGCGCGAACTAACTTTGACATTGTACTTGTTTGACGTAACTTGTACTCAGTCAACTCAGACAAAGACTTAGCTGCACAACTCTGCGTCACTAATACGGAATCCTCTTTGCACACTAAGGTAGTATATTATGGAAACATTATGCATTTACTGTAAACAGTTCTAACTTAATATCAAATCCAAAAACAGTAGCGTTAGGTACTTGTTATTCACTTTGAAATAATAAAATAATAGATACGATGTCAAGTCCGGGATTTTAAATCCGATCAGATCATTTAGTGTTTTTCTCGTGTTGAGGTTTTTGGGTACTTTTCAAAAGTAATCTTCGTTTGTATCATGGCACCTACATCAAACAACTATCATACAAAGTGTAAAATACTGAGATTGTAATGTCTTCTTCCTCATTTTTGTCTTACATTGTAGACTATCTATTCTATTTTTTTTAACACAAAAGGCTCAAGAACTACTAGAATCTAGAATATACAATTTACTAAACTTTTATCGGTATCCGATAATGTTCTTCGACGGTTTACCGAGATATTAAGGTCTTATCTAGGTTGTTATAAGGGACGGTAGATATCATACACCTGGATATTACTTTTAACCTCTATGGTGCCACTGATGTCCGATTCACTCGACAAAGGTCGTCTTCACAATAAAAGTAGGTAAAGTGTCAGCCTAGGTATAGAAGGTTCTTTAGTGGTAGACTCTAAACAAAAACCAAAGATTTTCTTCGTAGAGAAGTACCGAAAATAAAAAGAGCGATCAAGTTAGTAAAATACCCACACATTGTTTGCAGATGACCACAAGTTATGTAAGCGGGAAAATTGTTTTCCTTCTATTATACTGGCCGATGTTTTGAACAAGGGACGTATTTATGGACGGTTTCACTACTTGATTTACGTTAATACGTATTTTACTAAAATGGTCTTTAAATTTATGATTTAGTTTGCATCGGTGCTTTCAACTGAAATAAAATGTAACGAGCTATTTATGGACGGCGGGGATTTTTAAAGACCATAGCAAACATTGGGTATATTTATGTAAAATAGCCCCATTCTGAATAAAATTGAGTGCATAGTGCGGTAGAGCGGTAGAGCTAAGATAAATGCGATACTTTAAAAGTACCTAACTCGATGCATTTATTTTGTGTTTTTTCCTTTTTGCGAAAATACTTGTTTCAATTTCTCAAAATGCGTCCTTCGTTCAAAAAATAATCCTATGAATATAATATTTATACCATAAGAGCTTTTCTAAACTTTGGTTCATAGAGAAATATAATAAGTAGGGTACTTTGGTTGCGGCGACGCGTATCAAATCAAGAATTTGCGTAGTTATTTTTCCTTATACAACATGTATCCGTTCAGTTCGGTTTTCCGCTCATTACAGCTTGTTCGAGGAACTCACAAAACATCGAAATGTGGGCCTACTAGGTTATTAAATTATGAGATGGCTGTCATAAATGACAATGTTGTTTTACCGTCGTACGAAGGGTTTGTTTTGTTATCTGAACATGTAAAACAAAAGTCCTTTAACTGAAACGGAAAATGTAGAGCACGAAAATGAGAAGGAATTTGTGCTGGAAGTTAAATAAAATCGAAAAGTGTATTTTCAAGGGACTTTACTGCGGGACTTAACTGCGGATTCTGTATCATGACATTAAAATTGTCTAGCAATTAGCTTGGTAGAAACGTAACGTATCCAATACAAACGCTTTAAATAAAATTTTCGATAGTGCTATATTTCATATTTCTTCATAGTTCCTAAAATTGCAGAAATGCTTAAAAGTGCAATGATACTCTCTTGAAAAACTAAGTAAATACCCTACATAAGATTTTAATAGTTAACTGAAAACCTGAAACATGCTAGCATATTGTTTGATAAACAAAATATCACGACTACCCGTTTAGCTTTCCCGGCGTAATTCTTGTGGCTTCGAGCGATGCCAATACAATATCGATATCATTTGGAAGTCTTATGAACGAAAATGAAGGAAGCAAATATAATTAAGAGGAATAGACGTATATTTATTATTATTATAGACGTTACACAGTTTACACATATCGTATTTGATGGTAACAAAGAATCATGAAATAAACATTCATGATAATATTTATCATATCATTTCGATCTATTTAAATTATGTCTCCAACTAGATTTTTTAATATATAAATAATTATTTAATTAATAACGAATTTACTCACTCACCGCGCTAATTACCAAAGGGGTTCGTCGTGAACTCGTGACCTGAAAATGATTTATTTCCGTTGTTTTATACACATCTACACGTTAAACGAGAGGATGCCATTATATGCTATTTCCGTAAAGGTCTTATTCTGTAGGTAATTTATTCATATTTTTTTCGCGTTTTTCCCTGCTTAGCCTTTTTCTCAAACTATTTTGGGGTCGTCTTCCAAAATCACCCGATTGAAAGAAAAAGAAAAGAAAGAAAAAGCTTTTATTCTGCCACTTATAGGCACACACATAAAATAAAAAGTAATAATAAAAATTAAAAACAAACAAAAAAACAAAAAAGAACACAACTGCGATTTCTGCTCACTGGCAACACCGATTCAGCTTAACTAAAACTTAACTAGTTTTTAGAATTGTAATGATTAACTGCCAATTTCCTTATCATATTCACTGATCGTTTTTCGGACATGAAATTGGAATTTTTGTTAAAATTCTGTCTAGTAGCGAAAACTATCTACAGGTAATACGATAATAATAATTTAAATAATGATACGGAAATTTGCCGTTATCCGCTGTCTACTGTGACTGGCTAACCAGAAATAAGGGATCTTCTGGCTAGCCTTTTCCTTTACCTATGTTAGAGTTGGCAGACTAACCGAAGTGAAAAGAAGATCTGTGTACTTATTTATAATAACAATGATGTGACATTATTTGATGACGGGCAATTGTCACAGATCAGCAGTCTGGTGGCATCGCGCGGCGAGGCGGCGGCCGGCGGAGCGGCGGTGCAGCGCGTGGGCGCCGCCGTGTGCTGCGCCGTCGAGCGGTTCGTGGCCGTGGGCGAGACCATCGCCGACGACAACCCCGACGTGCGACACAGCATGGTGCTCGCCTGCAAGGAGGCACGGGCTGCAGGTCAGACACCACAAAACAAAACATGTTACCTTCATAAAATATATGCTCATGTTCAACGTGCGAACTGCATGGTGATGTTAGCAGCCTGTCAAAGGGACAAAAATACTATCAGTATTTTGCCTTCATCAATACTCATTATCATTTTTTCGCACCTGCAAACAGATGAGACACAATATCATTAACGTTCCAATAAATGATTGAGTACCGTAATTAAATGTGCTTGTTACATTTATTACGGATATTTTTATGTATGTACGTCAGTTTTACTTTTGAGACTTTTTCATTTATACTCTTATGCGATAAGAATAATAATGTATAAAAATACGGGAATTCCACAAATTATGAGTAAGATATTACAACAGTAAAGATATTATCAACTTTAAATGAATTCGTTCTTTGTTCTAATTAAGTTTGAAAGAGAGCACATAAATTTTCCTGAAAATTGAACAACTTTTGGGATAGTTCGCTATCGCCTGTGCCATTTCGCTTAAATAGTTTCTAAGCTATTTAATTAAAGCTAAGTCCTTTAATAATGACGTCAACCTACTCTAACAATAACTTGAACTTAGGTATACATTAAAGTTGCTAATGTGTTTAAGCTAAGCCAACACCACAACGAAACTTCAGGCGTCAAATTACTTAGCTATGTACGATAAACAATGCGTTGGATAAACGCTACTAAATTGTATTAATTGCTTTCGTAAATATGTCTAAAATATCACGTGGAAATCCCAAGAGCTTCAGAAAGCTGCGGAAAATTATAATTACAAATATTAATTTAATAACGTGAAATATACAAACGGGAAGCGGTGGGATTAAATCCACCCTCGCATGTAACCATTCAGAGGGGTTTTAATCAAGGCTTGCGTGACCTATAAATCTCTCCGATATCTCTATTGTGTATTTAAGGGGCTGCCATATATTATTTCCGACCTAAAAGATATGCAAGGCTAAACGCTTAGAATACGAACTGTTCGTATAAGTTACGGAATTGAAATCAAGCTGCGACAAAAAGTGGATTTATGTCCGCTCGCAATTGGCTCTTTAATTTAAAGTTTTACGACTACATTTCACTCTGGCGCCCCTTTTGTCGCTTCTAACGGGAACAAGGGAATTATTCCTGTATAACGAATCTATTGGGAAGCTATGATTTATTTCATTAATATGTATCGCGTTTCTTAGTCGATATTCAAATGGGAGATTACACTAGCCCAATAAATCTATGCAAGAAACCGTTGAGCTAAGAAAAAGAATACGATTCCTACAGATTATACAGACTACCATATTGTTACCAAAACCGTAAAACGGGTTATCCATACGAGGATACCACAACAACACAAACTTTTCGAATCTCTATATTAAACGTGTAACGGAAAATCAAGGCTACCCTTTCTAATAGCCCTCATAAATTTGTGTCAACAACCTGACCCGAATTTTAATGCTTGAACGTTATTACCGGATCCAGCATGCCAACAAAAGATGCAAACAATAGCCTGTCCCTCTGCCCGCAGCCCACGGGAACACCGATCAATTCTGTGACCTATCAAAGTTGGAGGAAAAAAGTTTGTGCCCCAAGGTGAGGTCACCTGATTCTTGGTCCACTAAGGTCCATTCTTTTGATATGCAGCATAAACTGAATAATAAGCCATGATGAAGCAGTTTAGTTGCTTGGTCTTTGTTATATTTTGACAGTCGTTAGTATTTGACAATATAAAAAAAAGAGGAAATAAAATGAGCGCATACATGATGATCCATACACCCACCGTTATAAGCAACAATTAACACTACTTTTATGTGACCCTTTTGCTTAACTCCAATGTTTATTGGGTCACAGTTACGACTGATCAATTTTACAACACAAGTTCTTAAAAAGTGCTATACGTTAAAACGGCTTTAAACCATTAATAATGGCTAGTAAAAATACAATGTTTAACACCCGGTAGAATTGTTTAACGCCTCGTTTGTTAAAATTGTTTTAGTGGTGTTAAAGACGAGGGTACCGACCACTTAACCGCATAACCTTCCTTCGGGAACTACAAACATACAGCAGTACCACCTCTGAATAATGGCTGAGCAAATCTACATTGACCATTCTAATTTCCTCCGAAACCCAAACAGTGGATATTGTTTTCAATTCAAATTGATATCGCGAAAGTCATCAATCATGAAAGCCATTGTAATTCAATCTACCCTTCTCATATCCGTTAAATTCCATAGTGATTTGTTTTGGGTGTCACTTGATATCAGGGTTATTAGGTTCCATTATTAATGTTATCTTCCTATTACATTTTCATAAATCCTATCTTATCAAATCTGGTACTAAATAAAACGTAAGGACGTATACTGAGATTGCTCTTTACAAAGTTAAAGTATTTAATTCCCCTCGAGCTGAGTTATAAAATGTTACTGGAATGACATAATATCAGAGCCCCTGAAGCGTTACAGATGAACGGCCATGTAATTACTTACCATTAGGAGCGCCATCAAAATTGTAATGGCTCTTTCCAAACATTTTTCACAAACCGAGAAATTTTGTTCGTCCATTGATTTTGTCAAGGGCGAGCGCAGTGGGTCAGCAGTAACGAGATTATCCGGGATCGAAACAAATCTAATAAATAACAGGTGTCGACTGCGACCTTCGCCGGACACTCCCATACCTCTAAGCTAATGGCTAGCACTCCTAATGCTGTTCATGCTCGCTATTGTTTACTGAATTGGCTCGCAACTATAAAACAGACAGAATAACTCAGATATTTGCAGACACATCTACATAATCAAACAATAGAATAGCTTTAATCAAATTAAGAGACAAAACATTTCCATTTATGTGATATATCTGAGTAATTTATATTCACCACCATTTATTCCACATTTTATAGTATTCTCAAATGACTGACACTATTTTTTTTTGTATATCGAAGTATTCCGTAGATATATGTTAGAAAAACCGCACCTGGTATATTCTGTCCATATACGTTACAAAATTTGATCCTCAATACATTAGATGATATCGCCGTCGGCCTTAAGATACCCGGGTCCATACCAATTTCGCAGGAAATTTGTCGTCGAGCGGCGCAGCTGATCCGAAGCGGGGACTGCCACGAAAACTGCTCCCCCTCACTCGTATCTCACCTTGTTTGCGACTTGATAGAGATGAGAACAGTTTTAAAGTACAATCAAATTGAATTCCGCAGGTAAATTGAAAATGGGCGCTTGCGAGGAAGATTTTAAAAGATTATCTATGCCGAACAAAACTGTAGATTTATTATATTATGATCTTATAATCTGTATTCATACACTATAACATTTTAAACTTCTTTTCATAACAAATTGTGTCGCTTTTTCAAAACGATATTTAATATAGGTCGACGTACTGATAAAAATAAAGTATCCTACCGAACCAAAAAAAGGGATAAAGTTCACAGGAATTTTCCGAAACCTGTCCCGTTTAGATAAAAATAATCTGAAACTGATGCGACAATAAGCGTTGTCGGGAGTACATAATAAACGAGTATTAAAATAAATGTTTACGATGTGTCCCGACCACAGCGTGGCGCTTCACTAAATAGTGTTATTAAACACATTTGCGCTAGTGTACATAATACGTCACTCTCACAGAATGAGCTCGGCTATTTATCCCGTCCCTACGGTGACATATGATACGACATTAGTAGTGCGTTCTTTTACGTAGGAATACGGTAAATGAGGAAATGCCACCATGTGCAAAAATAAACGGAATCTCTTATTAGGTGAATCAAGATTCCATCCTTATGAAATATTTTACTTGATTGTTAATCATCAAAGTAACAGAGGTCCTGATGCAATAAACGCCGCCTGAAGTAATTTCAGAGATAATATTTTCCACTCGCAGCATTCTAGTCGTATATTCATTGCTGGAGCATATTGGAACATACATTTTAAAACAAATGCAGCCGCTTCATCATGAATAGCAGAAATGTTGTAAAACGTGGAACGTGGCTGTATATTCCCAGTTCACGTTTATGTTTCTTCGAGGAACGAATGCAATGTTCCTAAGTGTTCCACCGTGTATCCGTCGTGTACCCGCTGTGTACACGTAATTCCCAACAAAATACGTTTACGGCAACAATTACGCAGCTACCACCAACTTTTACTGTTACCCTAAACTAACACGCGACGCTCGTAAAATCATCCCGCAGAAATTTCAGTTTTATCCCTTTATTCATGGAGGTTATATCAAAAATTAATGATGTCGTTAAACTTCTTATCACGCCAGGCTTTTTAATGCAAGTTTGTTTTAACTTTGTCCTTCACTTGTTTTTAAAATAGATATACCTGGGGAATACGCTGCTTCGTAGATTTTTTACGGTCTGCCATGTATTTTGGAACCGTAATCGGAAGCGGCAATACGGTTCTATATTTAAATGATTTATTAGAAGGGTAGTCGAAAAACAAAAGCATTGGACCTTCAGTCGAGGTCTATGAAAATTTATGATATTTCCACCAGTAAAACACAATAAAAGAAAAACCGGAACGGAAAACGGAAAGATCTAAGATTAAATATTAAATTGCTTCTGCCTTAGCAAGATAAAAGCGATCATTGATACGTTTGTAATACAGTATGTACGACCTTCATATACGAGTACAGGCCTACTTACATTCAAGAAAGATTACAAATCGTGTAAACACGCTTGAGATAGCGTAAAGAAATTCTTTAATACACACTCTTTATATGCATCCTTTTCGCGGCAGATCAAAGAAAAAGCAATTTCCATTTCGTATTTTTTTCAAGTCCGCTGAGCTGATTATTAATTCAAATTTGTACCTTTTGTTGATTAAAGCTCCTTTTACTTATTCTTTTTATATTAATTTCACTTCAATTAACACTGCTTCTAAAATATTTATACTTTTTCTTTTGTTTCAAATCAGAAATTCTTCAGTTGCCTTTTCCTTCATTGTAACCATTTTACTTTCACTTGACTTACATTTATTATTCTGAGTTATACAGCTTTTAATGGAACTCGAGCCATTCTAATAGATTATTATCAAGGAACAAAATTATATGATTAGCAAATTACAAAGTAGCTAATAAATACATAAACTACCATGAAGGTTGCTGCGATTTTCTGGAAACTTTCTTTGATTTCAAGAAAAGCTTAATGTGAAACAATCCCATGAATCGACGTTGTAGGCAATCGTTAGGAATTTTAAACAGCGGCTATTAAATACATACCAACATAAACAGACTTCTGATTTCCGGGACTTGGCATAAATAACACAAATTGTGTAATAGTCAATCCACTACGCTCTTCAAAGCTTTCAAAATGATTGTACTGTTCTCCTGAGTAGACCGACTATTTTTGTAGCAAAATAAACAGTTAAAAAGAACCGCCCGACAGACGGGAGGAAATTCAAAGGATCTTCAAGTTTTGACATGACAGATACGAGTGAAGTCTTTGAAAACAGAACTTTGAGGAAAAGTCCTTATCCTCGTACTTACGTTATAAGTAGTCTTTGTGTTGATTTAATTGTTAAAACTTTTGATTTTTGTGAAGAACACGACGATCCTTAATTGAATTGGGTAAATAATATCTCAAAACCAGCAGAGTAGAATTAAATTGTTCTTTCTGAGATATAAGTGTTTTTAAATGTTCATAGGATTTTAAAGCTTTACATTTTGATTGCACACACAAATGACGTTGGAAATTTTAATTTCATCTGAATGAAATACATGATTACTATAAAATTGGAACAAAACACTTCACCTGACGTTAATTTGCGTTTTACCACTTTAGTTCGCGCATAAATTAATGAATACAAGCTCGTAGCTTTTAAAAAGGCTCTCAGATTTTACATCAGTTTGGTTAATGGTTAAAGTACTGTGAAATTCCTGTACGTATTTACTGAAACGCAGTTTTAAACTAAATAGATGACGACATAAGAAATGTTTGAGGTTTGTCGTAATATAGCTGCGAAAATTAACTTTATATGGACTATTTATGTAAAAATATGACGTGAGTCACCTGATAGGAAGTTTATGACGACTCCTTGGTGACAGAGCGGCTGTAACGATTAAGGCATATAACTGTGTGCTCCCAGATGAATCGTAAAAAGGAAGTTGTGAAAGCTTTATTGGATAACGGTCCTGCTTACAACACTTTTAACTTCGGTAGCTAAGTTGGCCGAGAAAAGTTTATATCGCGTTTAACATCTCCGTTCCGTCCATTCTTGTTTAGATTCTATTTTTTGCTCGAGGGTGACATAATGCTTGCGGAACATTTTCATTAGACAGCTCTTAATTTTTTCTTTAAGAAATCAGTGTAAGAATAAATTCGTTAAAACATTTTTGTTAAGAAAGATATTTTAATTAAACAAAGTTTTTTGATATTGATTTTATACAACAATGATAAAGCAGAGATGTGATTGCCCTATAAAGTAGGTGCTCTTATGCTTCGACCTCAGTGCTCGTTCCCAAGTGTCAAGTCACTGAACTAAAGTGCGACGGAGGCAACGACGCGTGACTCTCTGATAGAGACGCCAGACATAACTTTCTCTTTTGAAAAGATCTTAACCTTAAAGGAAAATATAAAAAGATTAAAGCTTATTAGTTAAAACTTGAACTCCTCGATACAATATTGTAGCAAAGTAAGGTTAAGTAAACTCACTTTATGGGTTTAAAACCCACGCGATGCCCTTTTATTAACAATACTGAATTTATCCCCTCAGCTCACATAACTATTTTAATGGAATTGTAAAGGTTTTTTAAGGTCGCAGTCGCTATTGTCTATAAAATATTACCTTAGACAAGGACAGTTCATTGGATATTTATACCAAATGGCGTAATTAATGGTGCTTAAAGAATACTGAATAATTATAATTAAAAGAGACCGCTTCTATGAAGAAAGATTGTAGCAATGTATTTCTAATGTAATTTTTCGTTAATTAAGTAAAACTAGGCAGATATAATTCCATACTGATTTTATTTCAAATTAAACGTAAATGTCCTCCGGTAGTTTTAATATCCAACTTTTTCTTTAGCAATAAAACACCAAGAAACGCGAAGACAACGTTGTATTGACATTGTAAGGGCACTAGATAGCCGCGGCGAGGTTTAATAAAAGCCACTTCAGAAAGACGATTATTGGCATAAATCCGGTATAAATGTGACGTCACGGAGGCGTTGGGAACTGAGACACGCATCAGCATAATACCGTGATAATGCGGCCCTTGAGTGCGGCCTAGATCCCGTACCCTGTGGATTATGGCCAGGCCCACGCCCAAATAACATCTTTTATGCTTGCCTGCCTATCTTTTGTGAGGAATTGTAATTCCGCTGTATTTTATAAGTTTGAATGAATATTCAGATAGCTGACAGTCGGAGCTTTGGACTTCTTCTAGGATGATTGCGATTACATTCGGCCTTTGTCATCGCTCTGTATATTCCAGATATTGAAATTGTTACTCTATATACCTACTTTATATTTGTGTGATGTTTGCTACATAAAATCTGCTAGGACGTAAATTTTATTCCAATAATAAAAGAGCAATATTTTCAGTGTGTTTTAAAGTGCAAAACAGCATTTAATTTAATTTAATGCTAATTAAAAGCTTGCTCATAAATTAACCGAGATAATAATATTATTCGTTAAACATCCGAACCTATTTCCATTCTAACTGAATAAAACAATTTAAAACATCAAATGAAATGTGTTTTCATCGAAATTCAATTTTCGTATTTGGTCGGGCTCATCAATTGCAATGAGTCATTTAAAATAACACGTTGCTTTTTCGGGATAAGTGTTAAAATAATTGAAATTCCGTTCAACTGATAACAGATAAATATATTGAGTTTATTTAAAACTTTATTTACCATTGTTATGATTTCTCTGAAGAACTAAGAACTTCTCGGGTAGCTATTTTTCCAAACGAAGTTTCAATTTATACGACGACAAAGTTTACGAAACTGTGTAAATATAGAGCAGAAATGCTCATTCAAAAATTTATTACCACATTTGGCTCTGGTTTCGTTAAATATCTCTCCTATTTGCGTTTCAATGCCAACTGTCGACCTTTGTGGAGCTGCCAGCGACTTCCGGTTTGCTTTCTGACGGATACTCATTATACATAACTTCGCCAATGGCCTAACTTCAAGAAAAGCCATTTATCGAGTTTGCCTTAGGAATAAGAGCCGTTAAATTGTCGACGGCACGGAATGCGATGTTTTGTCTTTTTAAGCGGGCACCTACTTAACACTTATCGGGAAAGTCATTAATTTTCGGAATGTTCGCACTTTCCGTAAGCGAGAATACCTATTGTATTATAAACACTTTTGATAAAAATAGTTTTGTTTTCAATGAGCCAACCCGACATAAATTGCCTGATGTAAGATAAATTTTATATCTAGATACAGGTCACAAAATATTTTATTTAAATATTGGAGCCAGAAATTTTAAGCAACCCATCCAGGGCCCATGTAGGAGACTTTCCACCCTTAGAACTGTTTAATTTTACAGAAACGTTACGAGAAATTGCTCCCGACCTAGATAAAATCGTCTTTTTCTGCAGTAATTTGCTTCTGGTCCTTTTTACATTAAGTATTTGCTTTTTTAAGACAAGCTTCCTCACATATACAGGACCAAATTGGCGAAATTTGAGATTTTTACTTAAAAGCTTCGTTTGCTCACAATTTCTTTCATGAGTGTATCCAAATTGCATTAGGGAAATCCGACTCTTATTTTAACTTCGGTTTTATTTTCGAATAAAAATATTATTTAGTTCACTTCTTCATACATGGAGACATCATGCCTCTCCTTTAAAATAATTAAACAAAAATTGAAATATATATTGCTTTTAATATATAAGATATCCCTATTTACCTCACAACCCAAGACAGTAATCGCCGCAATATTTCACATCTGCTACAATAAATTGTATCATCGTTATTCCATTCGGATACTCATCAATGTTCAGGCATTATGTTTGAAAAATGACACAACCCCGCGTCTTAGCATTCGCCATTTATAAGAAGGAGAGCTAAAACGAGCTTGAGGAAATAAGGAGTTTATCCTCTACCGAACTTACATCACTCATCATTGTTTTATTTGTACAAAAAAATCGTTATACTAGGTACTCGGGGTTGTCGTTCTAGCAATATCGTTTTCCTCTATTTACTGTAATTTTCTTTAACGTTGCGTATGGTTCGTCGTACTTGTTGTTTTATTCGGACCCTTTTTTACTTACCTATTCCTAATTTTCTAAGTCATATACTTTGCCATACAATCATAATAAACTTGACGTATTTACGTCTAGTAATTCAATTTCGGACTGTCTTTTTTATTTTACGGAACATTCTTTATAAAATATATTGTATAACATTATAATTTATAAACGTTATTTCATGTTCCAAGTTTTGCTAGCTATAACTCACCAGAACCTATAAAACTCTGTCATATATAAAGGAAAAGGAAAATCCATTCTAAAGTTAAAATGTTCCTGTAAATATTATGAAAATATTCCCGTCGTTGTAACCGTGACCGCTACCTTGACTGAAAATAGTGGAGCTTCGAGCCATCGCTTCACTTTTAATTTAACTTATTGGAAATACTCCGCAGACAGCTTAAGCCATAGATGAACTTGACATTAAAAGCGCCCTTTATTTACTTGCAGACGGTGCGAAGTTATTGATAGATATTTTTGCTCTCGGATATAAATACACCTTAGACAGGCAGAAGTTTATTTTACTCTATATTTTTGTAATGCCTGTCTCGGGTATAAGCAATTGCAATTATGATTAAACAGTAAATAAAGACATCCAAATCAGATGGGAAGTTAGAAATTTATGTATTTAATAAAAGCGAGCGAATAAACTAGAAAAGTATCTGCATGTCACAAACTGTAGAATAGAAATAGATAGATAAATTATTCACTAGAAATAGTCTAGTTACTTCAAATGCATAAATTAGACGTTAAATAAAGTAGTACCTACTTTCTCTAAGGATTTTCATATTTGCATACCTTTACGTAAGATTACCTTGAATCCAAACCCGTCACACGAGACAAGAACTAGGTTTAACAATATGCAAATATTTGTGTAACCTACTTATTCCGATTTTAGTGGCATAGCTTGATGGATACGTATAGATTTCTATATCCATACACCCACTCTCAATACAGTTAATGTATTTAAAAGTGTGAAGAACTGAATAAACAACTGCGATCTAAACATTCCTAAAAATCTGTTTCCACTCGCACAATTATTCAACACCTCTGGCACTGAGCGAAATAAAACGGACGAGAGAGAAACAAACCAGTGTGTCTGTGTGACTGGGAGCACGGGATATTGCAAAAACCAAAAGGGGCACACCACATAAATCTTGACAGACAAGGCCGAGAATAGAAAATCCGGCATTCGCTTCAGTTCCGAGCTATATTAAAGTGCACCTCTCGGTTTCTGGGTCGCAGGGGGCTGAAACAAAACCAACACGCACTCATTACGAAAATGTATCGTACATTTTTGTGGGACGCTATTAACCCGGCGTTACCAAGAAAAATCGCATAAGTACTTATACGAATGTGAACATTTAGGAGTACGAATACCGCAATTTATACCCCGCGTCGACAATTTACTGTTTGTTTTGGTTTTAACCTGTAAAAATGGGAGTGCTATTTGATATAACGTATAGAAGATATACCCATTTAAATATCGATGTTGTCGGAAGTATATCACAATATAAACCACATACATTATGAAAATAACTATTCGATGAGAGTACGGCGTCATGCGGAGGAATATCAAAAGCAGGACGCAACAGGCCTAAGCCAGGGATTACCGCCCTCTGGGGCTTCACGCTGCAAATTGAATGAACGCAAACATTCCCTTAGTATAGATACTAAACACACAAAATAAATGCAATTACTTCAAGACGAAGTTGAAGGAAGCCGGTCAGTGCTGCGCAATACATGTAAACGGAACACCATTCTATCTACAAGTTCACGGGTACTTTTACGTAGTTCAACATAAAAATATTACTAACTTGACTCGCTTCAAGCAAAAAGTCTATAAACTAACTTCAGTATTACTAACGTCAATTTACCGCAAAAAGTAGGTGCCATAAAAATCGGCGACAGTCCACCCGATTTACCATTGGCGACCGCTGGAAAAACTCAATGGCTGACTGGGCAGTACGTATAACGAACCTACAAAAGTCTTTCGTTTGTTTTCCGGCATCCGATAAAAAGACAAAGGAAAATCGACTCTATTGAAACTACGAGCAAAGATAAGAACCATACTGTATGAAAAACGTAATTGACGTTCTACAAATGAATTAATTGAAAATGATATAGAAAATATTTTTCCCGGTACATTATATTTGTCAGTCTTAGTTTTTGAATTAGACAAATAAAGTAGCATTAAATAAGTAATTCAAGATAAGTCTGGGTATCCGAAAATCAGTTATCGGTTCTCAAAGCAGGTCAAAGGCCGCTCCGGAAAGTTTCGAAAGCGTCTCGGATTGAGCAGAACCAACAAATATGAAAATAAATTCGTTGTGCAACATGTTTATAATCTAAATGCCGACTAGCTTTCACGCGAAAAATTGATGATACCTGTTTTATTGAGCGAATAAAATGTGGCGTGTCGACATGTTTACAGCGCCAAACCATGGTAAGTTTTCAAAACAAATAATTTATTGCTATTACTATCGTAAATACATTCAAACAAGTTCATAAAATATATATTGAACACTCATTTTTGAGGATACATTATGTCTTAAATATTTTGCTAACAAAAACAGTCTGGCTATTTATCCGGTCTAGCTTCAACATCAAATGCGCTTCTTTAATTAGCTCACAAAATAATTACATTTAAATTGCTACCTAATTGTATCGAGTCTCGAATCCCCGTTATCTGTTTTTGAACAGAAACCAATTACGTATACTGAAACAATAAACAAAGGCACTTTACACGCTAAAGCGTAAATAGGAAACGTAACAACGTATTTTATGTAATGTTGAAACCGCTATATATTTAAACAGCCTCCATTGGACGCAAATTTTACATTAATTACTTTCAGTAAAAAAAAACCTTTCAATAAAATATAACTATAAAATATATGTTACGCTTTCAATAAATGCTCGAATATTCCTCGGAACGGAAAATAGAGAACACTAAAGTAAATTCATGAAAATATATAATTTTATAAAATTTATTATTAATGAGTATCATTTAACAAAAGCACGGTGCTTGTAAGTCGACAGGCCCTAATCCGTACAGATTTCCGCACGTCGCGGTAGGAGGAAGAAATATTCATGCCATCAGTTATCTTTAACAAGGTATGCTTACGCCCTGTTACAACTGCTAATGCTTGAGTAAAAACTTATCTCTGTTTAATAAAAGTTCTTACGTCCTAGGTCCATAAATTTGCTGGACATGACAAATAGCCGAGATACGTCGAGTATCAAACCCACGTCAGTGTCTAATCATCGATATTTATGCGTTTATGGCATCGCATTTACAGTATGAGTGATTGGTGAGATATATTGCTTCGATCGCGAAGGTCACTACGGAACATACGAACGCTTCGTCATTCCCAGGAAATATGGAGCCGGTCGCCGGAAATTCATCGGAGGTTCGCGCAATTGGGAGTCCCGTTCGAAAATTTCTAGGAAACTAGCACGGACTACGAATCCCAGCCGTGTTGCCTTTATTGAACTAATTAGTTTTTGACCTACGTCTGACTGTAGAGACCTGACGCAATCATAATACAAGTCAGTTTTAAAGGGAGCATCCAATTTCATGCAATGTCCAAACTATTTCAAGATTCGTTCGCAAAAGTTAATTTTCAAATAATACCTACCTTTTTCAGGCGCTAGTTTTATCGCTTTAAATCCGCGCGCCATGTTTTATTCATAAAAGCGAGAAGGTATTTACTTGGCAAATATTTGAGTTAAATCTTCAGAATTCAGGACCCCGTTTATAGGCCTCCGGTAGTGCTTTAGCAGTAGTTTGAGTTGTAAAACTCTGCGAACTATATTAGTACTTAATTCCAGCGAAGAAAATAAACATTATTGTGACGTCATCAGGCGCCATTTAGAAGGAAACTAGTTATAACTTGAAGTTTTATAGAGCTCATTTAACAGCTATTTACCACTATGAACGTTTCAAACTCTTCAACTCTCTCTAAAGAGATATTAACTTCTAGCAGATATCTTTTTATTTCTACTATATTTTAGATTCGTATATGAAATCTGTCAAGCTGTGCACATAACGATCGCAGTCAATTAAGCAGATACATCAGTAAATTGCTTACTCATTTAACTCGTTAGTGTAATGGCAGCCCGACTTTACCTATCAATTACGATTTCCCGCCATCCAACTTCGCTGTGATATTCACGGAAACATAATTATATTTTTTACACTGATTGTTGTGAACTTTTTTTAGGTCAAATGACAATAAATATAGTTTATCGCGATAACCTACTTCGAACGGTGGTATATTTATACATAAACACTGAAACTTTTAACTGGCTCTTTCATAATATTAAACTTACGCTGCGGCGCGCTAGTTTTTAAAACAATACCTTTGTTGTGACAGTGTTCGCATAATTTATTACCTATCCGGTTTGAAGAATTTTCTTCGCTATAAAAATGATAGTTTACTTCACATTTTGTTTCAGAAGTTCGTCTAGATTCGCATTAATCTATGTCTCCGTTACAAAAGCGAGCGGTCACAAAAGAATCACAGACCACTTTGTCCCCCCTTACAAAATATTATGCGGTTTCCGTGACTTCACACCATATTGACGTTAGCCTAATTGTTGTGCGACCACACACACACACACACTTGCATTCACCTTAAACATACTAACTTCATGCTCGTATAACTTGATTCCAACAAAGTTACCTCAGTACAAAGTTACAATTTATTTAAGTAGGTTGCGGTTTAAGAGGACCATAATATTCATGATGTTTAACACGCATCACCGCATTCTTGGCTGAAGCTGAACTAAGCTTTTAAACGAACACATTCTGGCTTGAGTCAATAAACCAATAAATCAATGTGTATTTAACAAATTCCTTTAAGCTTAAATTGCGAAGTGTAAACAAACAAAAGTTTAAAGTTTATCTCTATTTAGTGGCGAGCACTGATTTCCGCTGTGACGCAAGTTTTAATAACATTAGCAAGTTTAATTTGGAACAGTTTGTATCCGTAAGCCGGCAGAAAGGCGGCGTGGTCATCACTTAGCCCCGATATCGACCGATCCATCCGAGCCGCCTCATTCATGCAAAGTCACACGCTGATGCTGCCCTACCTATATAAAACTATTTATTATACTTTAAAAGTATTTTAATGTTTTGAAACATTATGTGTTATGAGTGTATGACGAGCTAAGTATTTTCAGAACAGGTAGAAACGTAGCACACAAGTACTGATTAAATGCAAGTCACAACCTTTGAACAAAACATATTTAAATTACTTTCCTATGTCATCTAGAAGTGTAAACATTTTCTGATTTATTGGATAAAACTTTGTGTGGTGTGAACTTTTTCCCGTTTCGTAATGAAATAAACAGATGTTAGAAACCAGAAAAATATTTATATTTCCTCTGTTTGGACGTTGATTTGCAACAACAACGAAATTTGTTCGACAGAAAGGTCAATAATTTCCCGAGAGGCGGCGCTCAGACGACGGAAGAGCACGATTTATTTCGCGGATCCTTCTTCAATTACCTCCTATTTTTAGAGGTTCTATGGCTTATAGAAACTTTAAGTTCAGTAAGATATATCGCTTACTACTTTCTCTATAATGCCAGTTCAGATAAAGTTTGCTCTACCTAGTTCGACCACGTACCTGATATAAATCTAGGACTTAACTTTCTAAATGTCCATAGTCTCTCACGTAATGGCTCATGTCATGATATATAACTTAATGTTCTACGGACAACAGTCATATATGTCAACAAATTATGAATAGTAGACCATGTAGGCAATTAATTCTCGGAGTCATCTTGAATCGACATCTGACTGCTATTGATTAATTATCGCGCCGTTACCTACACACCATTAAGCCATTAGCTATTATTACAAGAAACTATGGTATCCATTTTTCTTATTCGAGCCAAAGTTTCTAATTAACTCATTTCAATTGTGGTTTGAATGTAATTATTGTAAAATTTTACGAACGACTTCTGTTTGAACAATTGCTGGAAATGGAAATGAAAAGGATTTTCTTTTATAACTCCTCAGACGGCCATAAAAGCAAAGAATGAACGGGAACGATTTACATTTATCTACGAAAAGTCTGGAAGATTAAAGTAGGTAGTTCACGGTTCGCTGAATAGTATTTGGGCCACGGACAAGAACTTCTCGATAAGAGACATTAAACAACTTGTTTGCTCCAAAGCATGGTTCAGTTTGAAGAAAAACAGATTAACGTGTACCATAACATTACGTCAGGAGCCATACAAGTTATATTAAAGCCGTATTTACCAACAAAATAAGTCGGTGAACACGCAAACACGATTTGCCGTGCGATCGAGACGAAGAATTATAAGGGAAGCTACCGCGCACAAATGGCTCGGAAAGTTTAACTGGATAAGTTTATCTTACATTACTCCCGAGACAGGAGCGTCTCAGCCGTTGTTTATATTTATAGTACTTTCTCTCTTACCCGACAATATGCAAGTTATGTTTGCCGTAGTCAATTCTGAACTGTCAAAGAAACTCTGTAGATAATTGACGACGCTTTCTAGACAACAGGAGTTCCTATTTACCTACACATGTACTATTGTGTTTAAGCGGAATAACATAAACATACTTATTTAACGAGCATGATTGTGCAGTTTGTTCATTTGTTTTGTTTATTTGCTTAATCAGCGTGCCCTAATTGGATCCGAAATAAAAAGCCCCTTTTCCCTCTTTTAAACCTCGAATTGTATCTCTTTCCATTTCAGTACATTCGTTACGTCTGTGATTGCAATTCTTTTTGCTTTATTCGCTAAGCCAAACCGTCTATTGCGGTTGTAATCCAATATAGCTGCTAGAAAACAGCTGATTTGGAAGAGCAATAAAATTCGCTTGCGACAACAATGCGATTGCAATTGTAATGAATGGACATGAATTGTTAATTTATTTAACTACAATTACAGTATTTATTCTTTTATATGCAGGGTTGGTCGAAATAACCAACGCATCTGTATAGTTTGATGTTGATTATGACTGTCTATTCAGTGTCCCATTTTATCTTTAGTTTTATTTTATGTAGGTAACTGCCTGCAATTTGCCACTTGACGTATTTCCACTCAAAAGGTTGGAGTAAACAAAGGCTATTTAACTACTTACGTACAAAATAACGTTTACAGCTAACAATGTCGATAGAACGTAGAACACATCATTTATACGTAGATAATCCGTATTTGTGCAGCTCCAGCCGATAGCGAGTGGGCAAACGAGTTGTCGAGAGTTTACTGAGCAGCGCAGATGTAGCGATGACCTGGAGATAACTGGCGATTGTGCCTACTTTATCACCGCAAAATAAGCATTGAAGCTTTTTGCTTTTTAACTCATTTCAATACCGAATACTGAGAGAAGTAAACTTATGACATCAATGAACAAAAAACTGAAGACAAAAGCCATTTTTTGATCGAATTATCCTTCAATGCATAAAAAACTGAAGTCGCTTCCGCTGTCTGTTAGCTAATATCATTTAAACTACTTAACAGATTTTAATACAGTTTTCAGTTATTAATAGAGTAATTCGAGAAGGTTTATAGGTAAGTATATGGTGCAGAAAAGCCGAGAAATTCTGAATACGTGGAAAACCGGGACGAATCGCTAGTAAACTATTAATAAAACACAGTACTGTACAAATTGTGACATATTTCCAAACAGTAAAATACAAATTGAATGAAATTCAGTGTCAATCGTGTAGCCCCCGTACAAAGAGCTATCGGAAATCACTTAACACCAATATTAATAGCCATTTACATTTCCATTAAATACGTTATTATGTTTATAAACAAGCATCAAGTCATTGAAGTTTGTAAATACCAATATTTTGTGACCGAATCTTTTATTAAATTAATGTCTGTTATGTTAATTATCATCATTTTAATTATTATACTCTTTTTGGTCAGTGAAGTTTTTCTTGCTTACTAATTTCAAAGTTCTTCGGAATCCTTTAATATTTATGTATGTTCCCTGATTATTCGGGATCGGTTTAGAAAACCTTTTTTTAATGTTGTTTACGCCCCCGCCAGATCAGATATCTGTCAAAGTCTGTCGAGTCGAAAAAAAAGCTTTGTGCCTTCAATTACTAGAGCTAGTAATTATCAGCTACCAAATAGGTAATCATTACAACATTTGATTAAATAATTGCCTATTTTAAAATGTATTATTTTGGGAACGTCAAAACCCTACAAATGCGTATATCTCTTCCTATATCTGGCCCACAATAATATGTAATTCAATTGAGAAAAGAGTTGAGTGTATCTCATCTTAATCGAGTCTTCTGACTTTTGGTAGGCTCCATTTGTTACATAAAGATATGACGCACTCGGCTTAGAATATATTCTATTGGCGCTTTTCGTAGGATGTCACAATATATGCTAATATTTTTGGTTGTAAGAGGAAACAGTATAAGGAGCTAAAATGTATAATATCTTTACTCTTTACTCTAATAATCGAAGATCTTATTATAATTAACTTAATAAGCATATATAGGTACGATGTGTGTGGTGTTCTCTATAATAATAATAATAATAATAATAATAATAAACTTTATTGTTTCATAAAAAAGTTACATAGGTGCTTCAACGACGTACATTAATGATGTGCAATCTATGAGTATGATCAATGACACCCAAGCTAGGACTGACCTGTGTTATGGGCGTCATCCATCCATCCGTCAACATTGTACTAATAATATTATTACATTTCCAAGCAATTTACTTTACAAAGTAATTGTTAAATTTAAAAGGCTAAAAATAAAAACAAAAAAGATAATGAAGGTTAAAAAGAAAAGGACTCTTTTCTGTTTGAGTGTAATGTATGTTGAAGTGTAAATGTGTGAGTATGTGCATGCATGTGTAATGGAAGGTGTTTGTATGAGTGTAGGTGTGTTGTGATTTGAGAAAGTGATATGTGTTACACCGTTGCGGGTTTGATCAGTAGCTCCGTTTGGTCATAATCCAAAGTTAGCAAATATTTTATGATGTGTTTTTTACACTGTAGTTTGGTTAAAGTTTTTATGTTTAATTTTTCGTGGAGATAGTTATATATTAATGTACTTATATAAGTGTAGTGACGTTTTGCAAAAGTCGTTTGTGTGTATATTTTAGGGCATGGAGGATATGGTCTTCTGCGGCGGTCGGGACTAGTGTTTTTTTCCAAGGGTACGGTTTTATGCCTACGTAGAGTAGTGTTTAGAATGAACAATTGCCTAACAGTGAGAACTCCGTACTCTTGATACAGTTGTCGAGTTGGATACCGAAAAGGCTTGCTTAGGAGAACTTTGATCACGGCACGCTGTGCACGTTCTGCTTTGATTAAAGCAGTTTTTGCAGCTCCACCCCAGGCAGTGATGCAGTAGTTCAGAATTGATTCACACAGCGCACCGTAAACCATATTTAAGATGTTAATGTGGGCAGATATTCTAAGTTTTTTAAAGATAAATATTAGTTTCCTCAGGCGAGCGGATATTGATTGCAAATGCATTTTCCACGACAGACAGGCGTCTAGTTGAAGACCAAGATACTTCACTACAGGAGTACTGGATATAGCAGGACAGCGACAGGTGGTGTTGCGTGAATCACACCAATGGACCTTAATGTCAAAATATGGTAACCGAGGTAGGGCTGACTTTCGAGAGCCAAAAGCTACGAATGTCGTCTTTTCGACATTTAGGGTGAGTCTGTTTTTAGCTAGCCATAATGCTATGTGTCTTAGCGCTGATTCTGCGACATCTTTTGCCTCCTCCCAGTCGTGTCCGTATACTATGATGGCAGTATCATCAGCGTAGGCCACAATGTGGGTGGTAGGGTGCGCAAACTCGCAAAGCTCGTTGACATATATAGAGAAAAGCAGTGGACTGATCAAACTTCCTTGAGGTAAACCTGTTACTATTTTTTCCTCATAATATTTGGTCTAATGTGCATTAATGTTACATATAGGTAAAAGCTGTAGCTGTAGCTGTCTTTGTTTAAAAAGGTCCATTTTTGCTGAGTGTCAGGCGCACCCGCGGGCTAAACCCAGTCCAAACACAAAACAAACAAACTTCCGCATTCCTTTGTCTAGACCACTGAATGGTCACTAACAACACGGCCATTTACCTGTTATTTGCAAATGTCATAAACAATGTTTGAGGTAGCCTTTCGCAAAGTGGACACATACATAATAAATCAGTTGAGGGCAGGTTGTGGCCCGGGGACCACACCCCGACACCGCACCTGAAATAATGCCTAAAATGGAAAACCGGACAAATCACAAACATACGAATTTATTTTATGTAAATCAAATATACTTGTACGTTGTGGTTCTAATCTTGTTTGAGCGAAAGATAATTTAAGCCTTACTTTAAAATAGGTAATTTAGAAATGTTAAGCCCAAATTTTAATGTTCTCTAAACTGATAACAAGCATTATCCGAACAGCTCGCTATTTAAGTTAAGTAATACCCTAAAGTTGTAAATAGGCTAACTATTCGCCCCGTGGCGCTGATTACCGCTCACCCTTACATCGCTACCCTTGAAATAAAGCCTCATTTTACTTAACAAACTATTAAGTACGTAACAGAATCAAGACAAGAACTCTGAAGATAATTACGAAGGATATTATTATACAGTAGATTATTTATATTTTGTAAAGCAATTTCTTTTTTGTTGACCTCTGAAATTCAGGATTATAATATAACTTTTGATATCCTGCACATTTAAGTAACCGTTACGAGCGATTGAGCAACAAAAGGTAGAATATTTTGTATCTCCGGATTCAAAATGTAGGTAAGATATAGTCGCCAGGTGGTCCGATTTCGCAGCGTCGCCGTTCCCTATTTCAGACGATTTATTGAAGAAAATGTTCCATCTAAATAAAAGAACCAGATATTATCTGGACATTTTAAATTGAATCGTATTTTTAAAGACGAATAGTTTCATTCTTTTTATTTCCGAATCGTTTATTGTATAAGTATTGAATAAGTTGTTGAACTAATGTCGTACACACAAGATCTATATGTTAGGAAAACATGATTATTATTATAAGTAGTGATCTCAAAATATGTATTACAAATACTAGAGGCACTAGAGAGCTTGCCGACGAGATGCCGCGACAATATGGCGGCAGCCCTCACAAACAGGCTTCAAAAACAACTAACACTCGGTTTTACTCGTCGTGAAAACATCCACTTCAATAAATTCACATCACGGAGCTATAAACCTGTTTGTTCGTTGTCTGTTACACTACTGTTCCTTCACAATTTCAGATAGCGGAAGAGTTTTGTAATCGATTTAAAGTTCTATCTTCAGACTATAATTTCGCGGCTATTGATAAAACATAGATCCCAGGGTTCTCTGAGATATTGAGAAATACTTAAGATTTTTCTTTAATGCCCTCATATGGTTAATTAGCAATCTAGCTATTTGAAATTAACACAAAAGTACTTGGAATCTAAAAACCTAAAGTATCCTTTTTAAACTAACACTGGTCACGTTTTCAACATAAAGCCAGAACAAAATACGCTTACCATTCGGGAGCAGTAGATTTCATTTAATTTGATTAAAACTTTGGGAATAGAATCTCTAAACAGAACAAAGTTTTACATTATAATTTGAAGAAAGGGATTAGAGTGAATTTAAAAGGAAGTAGCTCGTTTCTGTTCTTTAACAAAACTCTTGGGTTTTATTATTTTGTACACCCGAAGACAATGCCGCTCCACAGCCTTCGGTTGGGTTATAAAAACACACCCGTAAAGGCAGGCTGTATTCTGCTTTTTCTTTCAATTCGATTCGGGCACTTGTGAAAGCAAAAATTACGTAATATCGTCCCAACCAGGGACCGATTTGGAACAAAGGAGTATTATTACGAAGATCGTTATTGGCCGTTCCGGATTTAGAAATACGTACGACATTATTAAATAACAGTAAATTACAATACTTAATGTTTAATTATACAACTGAAGAAACATTGCAAAGATTAATGCAAATAAAGCTATTTACATATTTTGTTTACCAAAAGTTAGAAATGCGACATAACGAGTATTTTCGTCGCGGGATTGTCCCTACTTTACAAGTAAATTATGAAAGTAATTTAAACTCTGAAAGATATAGACAAAAAAGGAAAGTAGCGCAAAATATCTCTTAGATATTATGCCTTCGTTTTAGGTCACTTTTCCAAGCTTTTCGGAAAAGTTAATACATTTATACATTTGGTGGATTTTAAAATTTTTAATCACAATTCGCATATGAAAATATCTGCAAGAAATAAAGTCGAATAGCCGATTAAATAAGCCGTATAAGTTCATATGCCTTTTTCCGTACGATATGCAATCAGTAATAAGCTGGCACATTTATTTGAATATGATACTGTTATAAATGGTTATGCGTATGTTATGTCTAAATCGCGTTCAGAATAATATAAGGCAATAGAGGCAAAGCCGTTCTAAAATGGAAATGTTTTGGAAGTACTTTTGCCTTTAGAAAAACCTCCGTGTAAGGTTAACTGTTAAAATATTTTGGTACTTTAAGAACCCTTTTATTGTCACCGTTACTATGAAAGCGACAAAAGCTAGTAATGCTTTAAATAACCTGATGGACCACATCCTTTGTTATTCATTAATACATTTGCTAACTTTACCATTTATATGTTACAATATAATTCTTTATACTTACAAATAATGTGAATTAGCACATGAAAAGGCCAAACTTCGTGAGATAGTAGCAAACATCTAAGCATTAAGAAAGTTTTATGGACACATGAATATTAAGCACGCTACGCTACGAGCTACGGCGTAGTACGTGCCTATTACTTGAATGTTTATAGTTTAGCTAACAATAAATGTAGATGTTATTAAATGCAGCGGAATTAGCTAACATGTTAGTTTTAGAATGCGAGTGTGGCGTGGCCGGGGGCTCATTACCGCCACGCTGCGCCTGCATCTACCTCATTAGCATAAGGCATAGCGCTAACGAGGATCCATGTTCACCGACAACCCAGCTGCTCTTTTTCTGCATCCACCGGATAATTACTGCAGTTCATACTTATCTATTGTTCGTATTCAGCAGTTTCAGCCGTCAATTCCTCTCTCACTATTTCGTTTGTCAATAAACAAAAGTTTGCCGACTCCTCCGGGTTTCCGATATCATTTTTCCCTTGTTGTTTATGTATTCCGGTGACACAAACAAGCGGATATGATGGAAGGCGAGACATGTACATAATATTCGTATTAGTTTTGCGGATATTTTTTGGTAATATAGTGATAATTATTGGGTATACATTTGTATATCTTTGCTTCATACAACGTATATTGTACTGTGACGTTCTCGACGTGTACGTGCGGATGTCATTCATTTCTGGATAAGACGCTGTTTAAGGAATTCAATAAGCAATATACATGTAAGTGGATACGTAAGACGGGTGGATATAAAAAGATTTTTAAACAAAACACGTACACGCAGCCAGCCAAGCACATTATCGTCCTCTTATGAACTCTCGGCTAATACCGCGCTCAGCTCACATAAAACCTTCTTGTACACCTCAGCTAAATGCCTCCCGACCTCCGCT
Organism: Autographa gamma; assembly: GCA_905146925.1. Classification (NCBI taxonomy): domain Eukaryota; kingdom Metazoa; phylum Arthropoda; class Insecta; order Lepidoptera; family Noctuidae; genus Autographa; species Autographa gamma. The sequence goes on from LR989850.1 coordinate 6,624,475, forward strand.
TTTCTTTTGAATAATGTCAACGTGTTCATCGAGCCTCTTTGAGACTGGAAAAGTGTATAGACGTAGTTTCTGAAAGGTTTATAAGTTCTGTCATATTCACTTCACAAACAACATTCGTTTTCGTTTTAGTTTTAGAATGCATGTTTGTTGGTGTGTCGTGCTAAACGCAGTACAGCCGCAATGTTACCGCTTTGTTGTTGTGTGTTACTAATGATAAGCGCTATTCCCAGTTCCCAACTAGCTTGTTCCAAATTACGAGGACAAACTTAATCCCTTGTATTCACTAAATTGCTTTATATAATCTAACCTATTGCAAATAGTATGTCTCATTACATAACGGCATTATTCACATGAATATTTCCATAGTAAATACAAATTTGTTTTCGAAGCATGTTTGTTTCGGTTCGCGTCTAATAAAATCTTCATACATTATTTTTCGGCTGTCGATAACGATATTACGTTGTGGATGAGACCTAGCTGTTACATTATTCAGACAGATATAATATATGGGATACCTGGCATATCCTAAAATTGGAGGCGGCGAGCATGCGAGCGACTCGTCGCGCTCTCGACCGCCCTCCGCCAAACAAAAGAATGAATACATACACAGGTGCTTGCAAAGCGCTTTTTCCTTTTCATACCTCCGTCGAAAATGGCATTCACCGCCTCTCAGACACATCTAGTGGATGAATGCAGGTCTCTTAAAAGCCGCAACGTATACTTCTCGAACTTGATCAGCCAGCTTTCTCAAGCCCTAATGTAAGACGTGTCTATTTTAATGCTAACGTACGCCCGCTTTCAAAAACTTTAGCGAAACTAAAGTTTGTAATTATCTGTTCATATATCATCGCGGGGGTCGAGTAATGACTGTTTCGCACGGAAGGAAAGTTAAAACTATATTAAATAAATCCACATTTGCCTGAACTTTTTTAATCGTACACGCGACTGCTAAGTGGAGTTTACGAGATACTGTATCACCGCCTACATTTTTAGCCGAGAGCACTGCGAAGTAATTTATACTTAGAAGCATAATGTAATCACGCCTTTGTTTCTAATTTGGTTTTATAAGTAAGTAAGTTTTATGTTTTTAACTAAGACTCGTTGGCGACAAATTAAAAAACTCAGCCACTCTTAGCACAAATGCCGCATAATTAAAAAAAGGGTTGAGCGTCGTTAATCTTGGAGCCGTGAGAACAAAATGCGGCCGTTATTAATGACGTTTTTCAGCTCATTCACGGCGTTCTCATCATCAATGTAACAATGTTTTAATTCCTATTTATCTTTACTTCAACACTGCAAATCGCTGTAAACTGCATTAAATATTGAAATCTGTAGTAAAGTGGTAGTGGACAACGACAGCTGTTTACTCTAACGTAATAAGTATTCAGGCGCTGTTCCAAGCAAAATATTGTATATAAACACTAGCGATGCAACAACCGCGGCATTGTTTTCAAACACTACTAAACAATTTTAACTATTCTCAGAATTCATTTTCAGACCGCTTAGACTCCGACTTTCAGTATTGAAGTATAGTTTTACTTGTATTATAAGAATGAAGATTATCGATTAAGTCTAAATCATTTATTAGGCCAATGTGTGTAACCGCAAACGATCAAAATATTTTATTTAGTCTGAGCAGTACGTTTGTTATTTTATATGTCTACAAGGATATTTTAGTAATTTTCTACTCCTACAAAAAATTATCAATAACATACACGATCTACAATCAAAATTCCAAAACTCTATCCAAAATAATATTTGATTTGATATTCAATCGCAACACGGATCGTTGAGAGACGTTCGAGATTTCTCCGAGTGCGTCTAATCCAACACTCGAATGGAGTCGCAAATACGCTAAGATTAATCACAAGGATGTTCGTAAGCCGTACCTGTCGGGTTAAGGCGCCCGGAGATGTGGCCTTGTCCTACTATGGCGGTCGTCTATTTTTAGCCCGCTCCCCCCCGCTCCCCCCCGCGTGCAGCGCCCCGCCCCCAACACCCGTCAATGGTGCTATTTAGAGCGAAAGTGCCTCTACGCGGGATAAGCAAGATAATAGTTACAGAAAGGTAACGGAACCCGATGTAAACCCCGACCTTTATTATAGAATAGATCTAGATACATAGTTTTACTTAGGTCTGAAATTCTGTATGTAAATATCGTAGCTATTTTACCTAGACTAATGAATGAGTTTGTTCTGAATTCTGACAATTTTTTTATCATGATTATAGTTTTACGTCTACAAATATATTAATAACACAAATTAATATATTTGTTGACGGATCATCTTAATTGGGTCTAAGAAAATCTGATACTGAATGCTGAATAAATAAAGAAGTTCAACTCAATTTAGATCCTGATTACAGGGTCAGGTAGTGTTCACTGAAATAAAAAGGTACGTTCATTCATGTGCTAGAGACGGTCGAAAACAACAAACACTATTTTTAGAAACTTAATTGTGGTGCATTAATGTTTAATTACTAAGCTAATATCTCCTTCTCATCTTCCATGGATTTAAGTTTTAAACTTTGTCGTGGTGCAGCTAGCTTAACTTTCTACAAAAACACCGCGTTGTTGTTTAACAAACGAAGTTTTGCTCTTAATGTCTTAAGGAGCTCTATATTTATCTTTCTGTATTAATTAAACACAGAAATAACTTCGTATCTTAATTAAGTCTTCAACATAATTGTTCCCCAATCAGTTGATGTTTAACTGACATTTTTAGTTAATATTGAGCAGGATATTACCAGATTTTTAGGGTTAGTCACATGACTAACAACTATCCCACTTTTACATTAAATAAAAAGGCGCATCTTAAAATTGCAATAACATCATTTAAATTGCAACATTATTGTGGCGCTTTCGTGCATTTAAAGTGTTAAAAACTTAAAACATTCTATTCTGAACCAGAAAATAACGAAAGGATAATATTTTCTTTCATAATGCAGTGAAGCAACGTGTAGCCGTTACGACGCGGCGACGTCACATTTCAGTGCACTTAATATCGAGACTAAACCACGGTGCCTGACTATGTTTAGAGACCGTGTATTTTCAGCTTACCACACTACACACATACCTACGCCTGTCTAAAATATTTTGCATAATTTTGAGAGAGAAAGTCTTAAATAACTAGTTTAAAGCATACACTTAGAGCTTTTCGAAGAAACATTTAAGTGTAAATTTTACAAGCAACGCCGGCGACACTGTCTTTCGACTGTGTGTTTAATAACTAAGAGTATAATTAACTTACGTATGAGCTTATTTAATCACTCAATCAAGTGCAATAAACCTACATATATGTATTTAGGATAGGTTGACAGTTGACACACGACACGTGCGGTTTCGTGTTTGATACGTGATGATTGTGTTATTCCGGCAATTGATACCAACACAACAGGATTCAATTGTTTTGTGGCTGTTTATCCACTTACCACCAGTTTCAATATCAAACCCGTAGTTTTCCCTACCAGAGATAGAATTATGTTTAAAAGGAATACAAATTATGTCAAATCCCTATCTTGGATCGGGAAAACGATCTCTGGATATATTATAGCAATTGGCAGTTAAACTTCAATGTCAGCTGTTGTTCCGCACATAGTCTGAAGGCTGTAGACTTTTTGTGAAGAGCTGTCAAATGAATGGTCCGTGCCAGCTAGCCACAGACAAATACGTAGCTCAAGGCCGAGATCCAACAGGTTATCGGAAAAACAGCTGCAACACTGCGGAAATATACGAATTTTGGCAAAAGAATACTGTGTAGAGACTATCGCTGAACACAATTTATTATTCTATTTTTTGTTTATTTGGTAAACTGAATCAAAGCGTAGTTACGAGTATGTCAAGTTTGTTTACGGAAAATGAAAATTTTGGTGTAATTACTACTTGCATGAAAATGAAAGCTAACATTTTTATTTTTGTTCACTTTACCCAACCTTATAATTAACTCATGAATTATTTAACGAAGGTCTACCTTTGCATAAATATTATTAAAAATGTCACCTATATTTTACCGCTGAAAATATTTATGTGATAGAGGTAAAGTCAATTGCCATATACTTGGTACCCTGCCAAACCCGGAGGTGTAACTAATTACGTAAATCAAATATTATGTCAAGAGTGTCAAATGCTTAAACATCCGTTTTACTAATAATACACTGATACAAAGTTTTATTCATAAAAAAAACTATTTAAGAGACAAATAATTGTGTTCATCTTTATAACAGACATAGAATTATATTTTCCTTGTCACCACTATCCGAGAATCAGATTAGCGCTATAACTATATTACCGAATCCACTCTTGATACGAATCCCTATTTACCTTATCCGAGGTCAAAAATAAATGTATCCGTACATTAGGATATGGTTACACAAGAGCACACAACGACCCTACCGGACGGGTGGCTTCGCAAATCATTGTTCGAGCCAATGCCCAACACACAAATATTGGAACCAACCTACAACCAAACAACTACCTACGTGCTTTGAATCCCCACAATCCAAACTTTTGCACTTAATTATAAATACGAAAGCTTATCGTCGAGGACAATTGGCAATTTGCATGGATTTGCTGCCCACAAATGTTATTGTGTGCCATTTGTTAGAAGCGATTACCTCATTTACGTCTCACTTTCAGAATATATTAAATAAAATAGAAGTTCTGTTGTGTTATTCTGCATATTTAGTCCTTTTGTTATATAATCTAGTTAGGAACGGTACCTAATAGAATGAAAAATTTAGAATGGTAAAAAACGAGTTTTGGTGCGTGAAACAAGCCGTCTGTCGTAGCATTATTAAATTATTGATTTAAATCATTTTTAAAATAATTTGAAACGAATTATTGATTTACGTACGATTTTTTTATCTTATCACAATCAGATAAAAAATGTACCTGTACTTTATAAACATCCAACTAATAAGTAGTTACTAGATTAACAAAAATATTTTTATTGAACCTCTCTATGATGACACCTATTTATTTCTGTTACACCAACTAGCTTTCAGTCTCTAAGTCCTATTCAAACCGCTATTACAAACAAAACAGTGGCTGAGAAGTTATGAAGCGGCAAGTGAACGTGAAATGCCAATACATTGGCATGGTGAACAATATTCCCCGGTTCACTGGCGCCTGAGACAACTGAACCGAAACGACCGCACGCCAGGACATTAGCTGCTCAACGCTGAACCCAACCACAAAAGATATGGTTTGAATCTTCATCGGCACTTATATAAACTGTAAAATAAGTGCTTATGTGCATATATATAAGTTCTGTCGAAGACTTGTCCCAAAGTTTATTGCATTTTTTCTGACCTATGCTAATATGGATTTTTTGACGTCTGGCGATTACGACTTTATTTCGTTTACATAGAATTCGAATTGCTAAAACATTTGGGTGCCCCGATCCCACGCCGACAGAAAAGGTTCCATCTTTACGGGCCTTAAGGAGTATTTACGACTACTACCTTTGATAAACGAGGTCACAAAAGTCTAGTGTGAATTTTTTAGGGCAGTAGCTCCTTCCGGATGTACCTCGTACCGAAGTCTTGGAACTTTTTCCTCCCCTTTGTGCGCTAACATGTAGCGGATGTAGTACCTCTCCTGTCTTCCTCCCGACCATCTTCATAAAGTATTCTTGAAGCTTTTATCCTCCTTCGTCTAACCGCAGCTTCTCAATAATTTATCATCCTGTAAAACCAAATAAGATTACGTTCCTAAAACTATCTCTATATGAGCACGTAGTGTGGAATAATATATTAGAGATGATATCTTTTGCAATGTATTTCGTTGGTAACTTGTCCAAAAAAATTTGCTACTCTGTAAAGTAAATTGGCTGTCGTTAAAATAGGTTAAAATTTGCTAGGCCGCCTTGGCCGACAGCCTAATATTTTATTACATCTACAAATAATGTAGTTATTTGGCAACAGGAATACTTGAAGCCTCTTTAAGAAAATAGATCACTCTTTGCGTAATAGGATACTTAAACAGCCTGTGCCCAATTTCAGTATAATTCAGACTAAATAAATTGTTTCAAATTGGGCTTCAAATTTTTATATGTTAATTTCGAAGGTACGTTTGTAGAAGAAATTTAAATTTTCTTAACCAAATTGCTATCGTAATAAAAGCTTGTAGTCCATTACGGAGTGTCGTCGAGGTAATTCGTTGTAACTCACCTTCCGCGATGTCTTCCCGAGAGCTACTCATAATTAAATTAAGACTTGCTCTTTTCTTGAGACACATTTCGCGTTTAATTTGTTCTTTTAATGCAGTTTGACTGTAAATTGAGTGGGTGGTGAGGAGAGGAAATAAAACTGACGACTTTCTAGAAATAAAATATGAAAAGTAGGGACTTGAACCACTTTAAGATAAAAATGCGTGTTTTATCATAACAGTATTATTTCACATTGTTTGTCACGTCTTCGAGTAGGCTGTTAAATTTTGTATGGTACTCGGGACCCTACATAAATAACACATGTCCCAGTTCCTGCGCCGAATACAAATGAAATAAATCCAGAGAATTGCCCGGGCTCAAACGACTTAACCGTGATGGATATTCAATGTACATAATGTGAGCTAACTTACAAACATGTATTTGCTTTACAATATTTATAAAATACCTCAGCCCTTTGCAAGCCTAATTGAAGTCAAATAAATACGGAACTTTATCGCCGCATTCGTGAATCGAAAGCTTGTTGGGAATTTGTCGGGTGTTAATTGACAAATACGAAACTTTCAACGACTGTACCGTGGGGTATAATTATGTCATGTGTTTTAAGCTCTATGGGGATTCATAGTAATGATCTCACTCTACATCATGTCATATTCGAAACTAGTTTCACTTAGATAGTGAATAATATTTTGTAATTATCTTTATAACAAAATTTGTTGGAGTAAACTAAATGAATATTTAAGGCCAAAAACACTCAGTGACTGTTTAAATCATTTTATTCAAGTAATTTCACTTCGTCCATCATTTGAAAATTGAGACACACTTTGTAAACAATGAACTCTTTGCTTAACCCAGATTTTGCCGAATCTTTTTATTCGTCAGTGGCAACTGTTGTATCACCATGCTTACCACCAGTAACACCAAGAAATACTTACCAAAGATTAGATGGGTAGTCGCTCCGTATGTAAAGATATTAATTAGTATTCAATTTACTCGGATGAGAACTTTCCAAAAAATAGTACAAATTTAGCTGAAGCTTTAAATCGGTATCATATTTTTAAGTATCCTTAAATCACTAGCCCTGTTGTTGGCCTATAGTAAAAGCATATAGATAGACATATAATGTTCCATCAAATACAGAGGCACAGGGTCCATGGTTCAGTATTCCTGGCTCGTAAATTTGTCAGGCACACAGAGTGGCTTGTGTATGCACGCCTGAACACGAAGTAACGCGACACAATCACTTAATGTACTCAACTACTGCGAGATGACGAGCATTTCCATTTAGAGCATACATTGAATTATTAATGCCTCGTGCCCTTACCAATTAATGCTTGATAGTGTGTGTTTACTATCATAAGCATAAATGTATGATTTAACGAAGCGTTTCAACGTCAAATGTGGTTACATTAGTTGACCGTAAATGGTGTTTTGGACTCAGCTCCTTAACCCCGCAGGGGGTGCCCTTAGTAGACGTTGCTAACGCAGTTAGTTTTTCCTATTGCTCTGGCTAGAGGCCTTAAGGTCCTCGCCAAAAGTCCGGTAAAGCAGTCAAAGCCTGCGCTCAGGTTAACTGCAAAGATCTCTACCAAAAAAAAAAACAAAAAAAAAGGACTCTGCTCCAATAGACAAATACTACGATTTCAGAAGTATCTAAAATAACAAAAACATTAGAAAACAGAATGTCATACAAAATCCAGATGTAGCGAATAAACACTCCTTAGAAAAATCGCTTCGTCAACTTCTCCGGATTGCCAACTCTGTTTTTCATTGAAGACAGCTGACACAAAATATCTTTTATATTATATGAAGTTCTCTTACTACGTCACACACTCAACCTTCCGTATCGTACAAATCTCACTTTGGATCTTTAACAGTCCAAATTCAATTTTGCGTTGTGTAACTCCAGGAACAGTAATGTTTGTAAGTGTGTCGAACACTCCCGGTACATTACAATAAAGTTACGTGCGTTCATCAAGACAACTTCCCCCAAACTCATTAATTGCGGCCGTGTATAACCAACCTATATACAGCATATTTACAGACCAATATATTTCAAGATTCGCTTCAAAGACATTTTTTCTGCTTCAGTAATGTATCTAGACCTACATTATTTAAAACTTGCGGTTGTAGGCTTTATGGCAAAAGTTGGCTGCGAGCCATTTTGTTTTGCTACAGAAGCCTATCTATGTCTTGTTTAGTTCTAATTTCTTTATTTATATATAGACAAAGTAGTTCCTCATTACATTGTTAATTATGATAAAAGGTGTCTTTAAATAAACTTAGCTTTTTTCATTTAAAATTCTGTAACACTATTACTCATATGAAGTTTTTTTACTATCTCTTTTCATAAGTGGTAAACACATTAATTAATTTCCATCATAACGTTTTGAACGTATTCAAAACAGGAATACATACAAGTGGAAACACGGGCAACAATTCGTTAAAAGTTTTCCAATTTTCATTATTATTACGAATATTGGAAAACTTTCATTGAATTATTTGACTTTCATTGTATTAAAAGCTGTAACGTAATACAGTAAATACTTTATAAAGTTGAGCCGACTCTGAAAAACGAAAAGCGATCCAAGGACGTTCAACTTCTTAATCTTCATGATAGTTTAGCAACACATGCAGCGTTGTATCGTTCCTTACCATAACAGATGGTTTAGTCGTATACATGTCGAGATATCGTTGTAGGAAGGTAACCATGACTCAGGTGATTTATGTTCCACAGTCGTGATTTGCATGTGTGACTATTCGCCCGAATATATGGCTGCAGGAAATTGAAAGCTATATAAACCAACTTTCATGACATCGGATTGTGGTTAGCTTCGTATTATTCTAAATCGGAAGATTAAGGTATAAAAGCTACATTAGTGAAAGAAAACTTTGCAGTGAACGTGGGCGATGTAGTTTTTGCATGAGGAAAAGACAGTCGCAACACGTTTTACTCCAGAAAAACTTTGTGAATAAACTTTGGTTACTTTGAATCTTTCGCAAGGCACCTATTAGAGGCATAATGAACCATGTTATCGCTTTTCCACAACGGTTAATACAATATAAAGGGTAATAAATGTATGTTTCCTCCTTTGATGTTGATAAAAATTGTTTTGTTTTGCCCTTCGGCATATATGAGTGTTTTGTTTTTATTTCCATCGTATGAAATAATGGGCCTACAAAAATATGACGATGAATCAGATATTAGATATTTATATTAATAATGTTGTTTTTTTTTACAATATTCTGTGCATTTTGCTTGATGTAATATAATTACACTCAGTTACGACTAACATGATACCACACAAAATACAGTACAAATTACAATATTTTAACAAATCTTTAGATCTCTATGCTAAGCTAATAGAAACTAACTTACACGTGCCTATCTTTACAGGAAATTTAGATATTCATTGTCTAAATTCACCACCAAGGATTATTTTCATACATATTTAATGTATTCATAAATACATGATTTTACAAATACGCTCTATCGTATCCCTATGGAAATTCCGGGATATACATAAATATCGGAGGAAATTCAGATTATATTTCGACAGTTTCCTGTGCTCACTATTAAATCAGTTTACATAATCCGTCGCTTACTTGTTGATGTAAATAAAAAAGCGAAAAGTGATGTAAACAAAGCGTAGACGTCAACTATTTTAAGGAAAAATAACAATAGTTTCTATGTAGCAAAATGCTTTCGAAATGACATCGCAGACAAGCAAGGCAATCTATGTGGGGTACAATATGCCCCGCTGACCTGATGTTACAAACAGCACAAGAGCTGCGACATCAGACAGAACAATCGATCACATCGCATTGTGACTCGACGTCAGATACAACTCCCACCAATACCAGACGAATTTGACATTCGAAAATGATAAATAGCCTATTTTCTACAAGACACGAACGTCGTATTCATTTAAAACATCTCACAGGTAATGAGATGTCGTTATTGGTAAGATAAAGCGAGAATAATGTACCGCGCGTGCTACGTTCCACAGAAAATTTGATCTGAAAATGTAAAGTGTTACCTCCCCACGTGTGAGTAAGGTGAAACTTCGCGATTCTAATAAAGATCACGTTTCCTCCCACACCACTGCGTCACTTACAATACTGCGCCATTCAAGCCATGTCAACTTCACGTAACGATAAATAAATATAGAGACTGCTCAGGATTCTTCGGTGTTTATTTCAAAATAATTATGTGTAATATAAAATTATTTTATTTTTAACTGCCCTACACTGTTATGCTTTCTTCTGACTATATATATTTAACTAGTATATGTTAAATAACTCGTAAACGGGCATTCAATCGTCAACAAATAACCATTTATTTACGTAATTATGACGCTCTCATCGTTAAGCCCTTAATACTCTAATTAACATGTACAATTTTTCCTGAATATTAGTGTGTATTTTAGTGTTCTAACAATGTATCAGGTTACGAAGAGCCTAAGCTAGATTACACACCGCCGCCGACCGCCACCCGTCGCTCGGTCAATAGGCTCTTGAACGTTACAAGTCGGATTAGAAATGCGAATACTGTGACTGCGGCTGAATTGCACGATCTAGTGTTCGGTAAACCCTTTGTTAACACAACGTTCTGACAATCCGACGTTTCTAAATCAAAATCCTCTTTCCCCATGAACAATGAAGTACCTATTTCTCTTTAACCCACCGTGTGAAGTCTCACTGTCAATCTTCTGAAAAAAAAAATATAATAAGTCGTTGGAATTATTATATTCTTGCAGTAGGGTAACAAGGTCTCAACACTTTTCCTCATTAATCAATTGTTATTGATTGTTCGTGAATATTGTCGGACGTTTTCGCCGGCGTTTGCCAGAAATATGTCTGTCAACGGAGTGACGACAGCTTTTTTCAGCATATCATCTGAAGTTGCTATAACTGAGAATTTTAACGTTAAATAACATTCTTTAACACTTTAAAAATGCTTTTAGCTGCGGTGAAAATCGGAGTAAGTTCTACTTAGAAGTTTGTGACTTGGCCGCAAACTTTGCTGTGGGAGTGATCGCCTGCAGTAATATAGTGTGAAGTGTGGGCTAGACAGTTGATGCTGTAACTAATACCTATAAGCATCTTTTGAAAAACCTATGTTTAGTTTGTACGCTCCGTCATTGTAGGATCTTTTTAGGCGATTTTATTTACTTGCCATTAAATATTTTCTCATAAGTTTAATTCTAGACCTAGTTAATAAAAATAGTATTAAATGATAAATTTTTGATAACTACTTTCGTCTGCAAAAACATTTTAAAAGTAGTTTGCTTAAAAATAGAGTACGTTAAAATGAACTACACAATAGCAGTATATAACCTAAATGGCTGTATAAAAGAAAGTCAGAGGAACGACACGAAAGGGTAAGGCAAATAAATTTGCTAGTAAAGGAAAAGAAAAATGCAGGTCAGGAGCGGAAATATGTGGTTGTTTGATGTTACAAGAAAGCAGAGATTATTCCGGTAAATAGTTTTAAAATGAGAGTTCCGTTTTGATACGGCCTTTGGAAGAGGCCAATTTTTGTATATGTTACAAGCTTTAAAGTAACCTCTGAACAGTTAAAGACGATATTTTGTCAACTGGTGTACTTTTTAAAGATTGCATTTGGTCAGTTTTCTTAAGTTTTAAATGTTTCCCAGTACTTGTACAAAATATGCATATATAAACGAATGATATTGATGCATCGCTCATACCATATACATCTTAAAAAGGAATAAAATATTTGCGATTGCTACGTCGAAGACTTTCAAGCCGGAAAATTAAAAAGTTTGCACTCGAGCGTACTCCGAGCCAGACCATCACAGTTAAAATACTTGGTTAAGTTCTTTTTACGTGAAAAGTTTGCAGATCGCGTAAGGATATTGGTAAAAGAAGATATTTTATTTGGTCAGTTTGTTGTGGTGAAACTAAATACCGCAATAATCTTATTAAATTAAGTCCTATTAAATGGACGTATTCTACTTTCATAAATATTTTATCCTACAATAGTATATTTTTTTTCAAACTTCTACAATAATGTTATCGGACATCAAGAGTCAAAACAGATGTTTTGCATATCAAACATACCATACATACCTACAGATTACAAAAGACATAACAACATAATAGCTTGCCGTAAATTACGTAAACGCAAGGTAATAAATACAGACGCGTGGGAATACCGCATAAACGTGCTAAATATTTTTTATCAGAGAATTTATGAAGACAGCGGCACGTCATTACTTTCCGGCCGCACTCTACACGCTCCGTAATTCCGTGTTGGTCCGGTCCGGTCCGCGTCGCTCCGTAAATGCGGATTTGCTCACTCGTAGCGTCCGCAGCGGCCACAGATGCGGACAAACGGTGAAACCGAATGCGCCGCATAAAGGTATTAGGGAATGCTGTCTTTTGTGGTATATCCCATTGTGCTCGTATGATAGTTAGGAAATACATTTGTAATACCTTGTGGAAATAGTTGAAAACTTTTCGGACTCAGTTCAAGTAAATGTTAGCGATGTCACTTGGTATTTTTCACTTTTGTCTTCCTAATTGTACTATTATTTTTATCCACACCGATAAGATTAAAACTCTTTAGCTAAAAGCTTACTAACAGTCAGAGTGACTATGTTTTATACTATGTAAAGATAATATATATATGTTTAATTTCGTCTACCTTTCGCCAACTATTTTGATTCCACCCAAAAATTTACGTTATTCAACCGTTAAAATTATTCAAAATGTCGACCAAATGTGAATTACCATTCACATTCACATTTGTCCGAATATATCCAAAGCGACGAGTCCAGCGACAGAATTGACAAGCGGAACTGATACATGAGCCGACAGTTTAATGTGTTCCCTGAGCTCGGGATAGGTAACACAGCTAATAATAACATAACTATATAAAGGCATTTTGTATTAAATTATGTGAGAAAAATACGTCAAAAAACATTGTCTATATTTGACTAAAGACTGTTCTGACAAGTTAGCTATCTGTTTATGTCGTTGTTGCTGAAAATTTTAAGACAAGGGGACTTACATTTTTGAGTAACTGTACAGTTTTCAGAAAATATTCTTGAATTATTTTTATTGTAATAACAATTTTGTTTACATGATACTAGGTTCGATTACATGTAACAGCATTACTAATTAAATTTAAAACAAAACCCACATTCAAAATAAAATTTAAAACACTTCTGTACAGAGTATAATATTAAGTAGTGATGCATCATTTTGCCACAACTAGTAGGTTGGGCACATTACTGCTTAAGTCTGTAGAGATAAACGCTTTACGAGCAAATTTATGTTTATGGCTTCTTCGGCTCCGGTTTATAAACACGAGACTACTGTAACCGCTAAAACTAAGGATTTCTACCAAAAAACATCAATTTAGTAGCACACAGAGTCCTTAGCTAAGAAGTCTACATAACCATATGACGCATTTGTGTGACTCGCGTAAACTCGTAGCAGTAAATAACAAAGTTGTGGCAGTTATTTTAATACACCAATTAAGGCAGCAAATACGTAATTAGGCACATATTCCGCAGCCCACAACATACTCGGCAACATTGTAACCGACCATACAATTCTAATCGCTTTGTTTAATTTGTGCAACACGATTAGAATGTTTCTGAACAATACAATCTAGGTAAATTAGTTTGTCCGCTAGTCTTAATAATCCTAGACTAGCCGTAGTGTAATAGGCAAACTCATGGCTTCTTGTGTGCAGTTAGAGTTGCATAAATATTTCTGCATGCGGTATATGAGTAAAATGTAGATGGTGAAATGATACCTGCCTGTTATAGTCCGAATAAAGGACAGTAGAGTCTTCTCATTAAGAAAGATAATGATTATTTTCCGCCTCGCTCACTATGGTTACTATTCATAATTATCTACAATACCTTTGTCTGCCATGTCTTTCGTTTTACATAGAGTTTTTAAAAGATTTAGAAAAACAAATTGATTTTTTTATTTATTTCGGTCAAAGAACCACTATGCTACTATGACACAAAACACAATTCAGACTTTAATATTCCGCAACTCATAACAGCCTAAACTTTATGCCGACATAAAAAAGAAACATTTTTCGTACAATATTCCACCTGTACCCACATACAACATGATCTATGCCTCTGGCGACACAATTTTCTTGATAGTTTCCTGTCCCAAGAATTTTCGGGGTTTTCATAAGTGTTAGGAAGATTTAACGACTTGTCTCAATTTTCCTTAACCCCAATACGAGGGCACCATGCCAAACAGTCATAAAAGCATACGTAACGGCTACAAGATTGTCGTTACAGTTATGAGATGCTCTACATCATATGACAGTTAAACAAAAGAAATTATACTGTCCACACAAAGGTCACCAAATTTATTTATGTAATCAGAAACAGGCATAACTTTTTAACATGCTTAAAAGGTAAATACTTCCACAAAAAATACAAACTATTTATTTATAATTAACTTAAGCTAATCAAAAATTTTGCTTTAAATAGATAGTACAGAAGTTTTTACAAAACATCAATGTTCTCCTGTATTACAAATAAATCGTTTCTTTTTTCAGTAAAGACCTTTTTTCTTGCGATAATTAAATAATTAGGAGCACATCCACATTGGACATCATAACCATATGTGTGATATCAACTTAATTAGATTTCAAGTCACGAGCTCATAATTCGTAAGGACGGGTAAACTTGGGGCGGCCATCGTGCATCTTAATTAGGACGATTCTAATCCCACTATCACCGGCAATTGACAGCATTACTTTTGATTAAACATTTAGGTCAAAGACTTAACCCTAAATAACATTTACCGTAACTATACTTTATTGTTTTCTGAACAACGTTAATTTTACTTACAAGTGTTTTATACATTCGACAATTCGTGAAATTTATGTTTCTATAAAATTAATTCCCATTTGAATGAATAACTACTCTAAAGACCATTAGTTCAATAATACATTTGAGAATTATTAATGCCTTATTTGTTTAAGTAGGTTATAAAAAATTAAACTGTGTGTTGCCAACTATCGTACGTTGATCTTTAGTAGACGTTAAGTCATAATAATTTTGACAATCGGTATTATCCATGGGATAATGTGTAACCACATAAATGTTCAGAAGAGGTCAAATTCAAAAGGCATATGCTCTATGTAAAATACGCTATTCAGTTGAATCTGGTAAGACTGAAAGCCGACACCAACATTTTTGACGACCACTGCTGGATAAATGCCTCCTA
Organism: Autographa gamma; assembly: GCA_905146925.1. Classification (NCBI taxonomy): domain Eukaryota; kingdom Metazoa; phylum Arthropoda; class Insecta; order Lepidoptera; family Noctuidae; genus Autographa; species Autographa gamma. The sequence continues at coordinate 6,639,876 of LR989850.1, forward strand.
ACTTCTTCCAAACCTCTCTAATTTTTTGCGAACATAGCATGAAAAAATTGTCAGAAGAAGAAAAAACAATCAATTCTTTGTAATTTTGATACTATTAATGGTCATGTAGAGTTCCACGATTCAACGTTATATAATAAACTGTATTGTGTATAAATGCCAACCGCTGAACCACATCTATTTCTACTAATCAAATTAACTAATGGCCTAGTTCAATTTCCAGGCAACTGGGCGAAACAAATATAGTCGAAGCCCACCATTCCTCTTTCAGGTCGAGCTGGAAATTAACTTGATGCCTCCGACCACTTTGGGTCGAATAAATCTCGGTCGTTGAGCGCCAATTAACTGACTGATGAGGACGATAGAGATTTACCTACCTATTGAAACAGCCTTCTCAGTTACTTGGGAAAATATTTTTCGAAACTTGAATTAAGTTTGTATAAAAAATAGATATTTTAAAAACGATAGCTGAAGTCATTAAGCTGAATTTCAGGTGAGTAATTAGCTAATGTAAAATGAGCCATAATGAGCTAACTATAAAGTCCATTTTGTAACAGCACTTATAGTGGTGTATATGAACATCAATAAATAAAATTGCCAATACCGTTTACTGCAGCGGTGTACACAGTACGTCCATGTTAAGCGATTGAGTACAAAGAAACGTCCTTCCATTGTTTCGCGAAGTACAGTAATCAATATTGTTCGTATCGATTAATTAAATCAATAAGCATTGGAGGCCGCTTATAAAGAAATGAATCGAATACTGTTACAGTGCAACACAATTAGTCGGCGATATACCTATCATGAAGCAATTGATTGTTATAAGTAACAGTGCATACATAAAAGAAGGCTATTAATTTAAATTGTAGCAAGATTAAAAATATTTATTGTACCTACATCCCTAATCATATTGGATATGTTAAGGACGTTAAGTTGTATCGTAATCGTTATTGGTAAATCGCAATTAATAATAATAATCCAGCTTATAATCGTCCCACTGCTGGGCACAGGCCTCTTCCTATATAGACGCGAGCATTGATGACCATTTTTTTTTTCGGGGTGAAAATCTAATGATTTCGACCCACGTCGAGGGCACTGATCACCATGCTTGCTCTCTGCGGAATGGCGATGTCAGATCCCAAATTTTGGAATCCAGGTTTCCTCACGATGTCTTCCATCACCGTTTGTCAGAAGTGTCTTAGAATAATTAAGAAAGTACATACAACTTTGAACAGTTACATTGGTACTTGCCTGGGTTCGAACCTGCATCCAAATCCGTTCATTGTACCGCTAGGCCACCACGACTTTATGCATGGTAATTTACACATTATTATTTAAGTTTCTACTTTCTTGTTATATTTCCTAGCATAGGTAATAACGATGATCCGACGTGTTCCACTAGTCTAAGTCTGTCACATTTAATTACGTGATATTATAAACGGTTCGAGTTAGCTAAAAATACAACAACTCTATTGGGACTATAAATACACCCTTAAAACCAGTATTGTCTACTGAAACCATTCAAAAACAAAGTTATCGTGTTTATAGTTGTACTCGGGAGAGTTATCAGTTAACCCACTCATGCCAGGTAGCGGTCAATTTAACAATAAACGACATGTTGACACACAATTAAGCCTGCACCCGTTTGGACAAACCTTGCGTGTGAATCTAGCACAGCACACACACAAAAAATCACAATGGACATTTTGTTTTACTATCAAACACCAGACGAAATAGCTACAGTATTTTAGTGTTAAAGCTTCGCCTAAATTTTACGTGCTCGAATTCTACACGTTCTTCTGTTTTACAAAATGAAGCTCTATATAAAATTAACTATTATTTTCGTAGCGCTGAATTTTGTGTAACCTACAAATTACAACGGATTTAATTTTGTAAAGTAAACTTTCTTTTAAATAGCGAAGTATACTTACAATTGTTGAAATTGCTAAAATAATGTGAGTTTTATATTTTATGTAATAGCTTTTCGTGCTAGGAAAGTTGTAAAACTTCACTAAAAGTAGTTAGTTGTCCGGTGTGCGACTTTGCAGGCCATGAGCCACTAACCTATTATTACTTGTGCATTATTGTCGATGACCAATACTTAGTTGCCGCAACCATTTAATCACTATGATGGCCGTAGTAACATACTTTTGTGACACTGCAATATATTTACCAATATTCGTATACTTTTACTTACAAATAAACATGTTGCTTTCATCAACATTTAATTTCTAAGTATTTAAGTAATCTCTTTTAGGATAATATTATGTGTAATCATATAATGTTATTTACGTATAATTAGGTTATTTACCATAATTTTTCCCATCTGAACTATCTCCTGGAAAGTTATTCCTGCCTGAGTTGAACAATGAAGTTTTCATTATTTTTTAATCTGTTTTTTTGAGTTCTAGCTGCAATAACAATAATTTGCCTTATGTCATCGCTTGTTACTGCGACTCTTAATGCAGTTATAAATAGAAATAAAAACGTAATGCCTTTATAGTTGCTCACATATTTCGAATCTGGACCCAACAAGGGTTACTGGAACAATACAAGGGTTTTTGGAATCACAGCTTGGTTTTTCTCAGTCGTATCGTAATGGTAGAAAAAATCATACAATATAATAGTATAAGTAGGAACAATAATGGTACAAAACAGGCGAAATAACAACGGGCCAATTTTTATCAGACAACCGTTGAAATGTTCATTATAAATCTAATTTCACGGAAAACAAAGCATGCTCCAATTGTATTAAGTCACACCCTACAACATTAAAAAAAAAAAAAAAACAAAAAAAAGCCATTCCGGGTTTGGTTATTTTCATTTTCGTTGGATTTATTTAAGTAAAGGTCCTCGGTCCACGACCCAAATAGGGTCGGTCCCGGCGAAAATTAAACGCGAAAGTGTCATCAATAAAATAAGTTATATGATGTAGGTGGCCCAATCCGTGGAGCCACACTCTGATCCCCTATATTAATCTTATTTAAGCTCGATTGCCGCTCCAATCGACCATAAGCGATTCCAGAGGATTTTCGAATTTTGAACGAGATTTGTTCTCTAACCGGTTTTTCTGCAAATGTTAATGTCTTCATTTAGGTGTGGATATCGTTTTCCGATATCTGTAGACTGCTCACGTTATTGCGTCACTCCTGAAAATGTGAAGTTGATTTTTCTGCTAGGAATAATAGAATGGCTGGTGGTAATCTAGAACATTAAAGGGGTATCTCTTAAAAATCTGACTTCAATGACTAGTCAAGTATATCGAATTCCATTTAAGCTTTGGTGTGTTAATTGTACTTAACAGCAGCCATGTATGGAACATATTACTTCACGTAGTAATTGTTGAAATGTACTAATGCCTATTTGAATAATAAATGCCGTACGCCATTAACCCATTTAACTGCAAAGTGTTGCAAAACGTAATAAATAATGAGCAGGATCAATAGTGTCAGTGAGTTTCGGTAAGCCTTAGCGAAATAGAGCCTCGGACTGTAGCAATAATATGGGTGAGTTGTTCGCTAGACAGGGTGTAAAGTTTTTGAATAATCCATTGGATAGCTGGACCCTTATTACCGTAAGTCGGGACTGGAAATGGTCGGGACGGCGGGACGTCCCCGACACTGCCATAATATCTACGACACACGTCCGAACCTAAACACGTACACGTTTGATTGCACTGTACTTAACCCCACCGCAACCTTCTCCTATGATTTATGAAAGATCCTAATCTAGATCCCTTAGCGTATAAACTAATTTTATACCGCACTATCCAGTTACTCCACATTTTCATCCAACTTAAATATTATTACCGTCATCCAAGTTCCTCAGTTACAGTGCACTTTACATTTTATACTCGACGCAAAAACGGTTAATTATGCAGCCGTGGTAACAGCGGAGCTAAATTGCTACACTGAAAGCACTAAATACTAATATATTAAGCAAATTGCTCATTAAAAACAACAATGGCGCACCTGTGTTTTGTGACTCTATACAAATACAGAGAGCCGGGTAAGCACTACAAGAATGCTGCTAATTAGCGCGCGACTGCTTTGTCATATGAACCCATTTACGTATCGTAATCTGCGTGCACGAAAAAGTTAACAACTATATACACATAGTATGTAAATAGTGTGAGGATTAAACACAGATATCATCTAAGGCAGGATAGGCTTGGCGTATAGGCGGAGAAATCCTGATTCCAAAGCGTGATCTGTGGGAAAAGGGCTCGGTAATTTACATAACATGACAAAATAAGCATGTTCAGTTCGACAACTACGGTCGTCTTGCATCTTAGGCCATTTATGTCGGCTGGTAAATAGCAATGTCTTCGGTCGTCAGAACCTCGTTAGTCGAAGACTGCATGCGACCTACGATCGCTGTCTACGATTTGTACCATTTACATGATGACACGAACCAAGAATCTAGAGTGCCTAGTTATGTACCACTAATAAGCAAGTCTCGGGAATTTAATACTTTGATGCCGCCTACCCGCCTTTGTTGCCAAGTCGTTGCTATTACAAATTACATTAACGTAATAAATTAATAACTGTAGCGAGCGAGTATAAGCTTCCCAATTAATTTTATTTAGAATTGATTTCGTTGCTGGCAGAAATTTTGAAATAATTGTACTAAAGTAGCTGTTAACAGTATTTTTGAATAGCTTTTGTGACTTTCTTTGGCATTGTTTAATGATATTGAAATATGGTGCAAATCAACTTCCCGCGTTTAATCTACTACAAAGTTAAAAACTTTTGTCTCATATTATAATTTATTCACAAATAATGTTTGTTGTCGCAGGTCGCGCGATCGAACGCGTGTGCGCTGGCGCCGACGGCACAGGAATGGTGTCGGCGGCGCGCGCGCTGCTGGCCGCCGTCACGAGGGTGCTGCTACTCGCAGACATGGTCGTCGTGCGGCAACTCCTGCTCGCTAAAGACAAGGTGAACATTGTGTTAAATCCTGTCAAAAGTATCAAAAGACAAATTCATATGTCAAAAAGAAAGAGTGAGGCTTTTGTCCTGCAAATAGACTTGGAAGAACAGGCTTAATCATCATCATTTATAGCCCTTGTCGTCCTAAAGCTCAGCATAGTTTCTTTTTTCCTTTATCTACAGTCCTGCGGCAGTCTCATGTGAGTTTTTTAAATAAAAATTGATAAATAAAAGTTCAAATAACAGAAACGGATAACTCACCAGGACATTTTATGAGCATTTTATCACCTTTTAACTATTATGTTTATGACTTCTACGCTCAAATCGAATGGGAAACGCAAGCTTTAAAGTGGCTCCTAACTGCTTATTGTTCCCGTCAATTGATTTAATAAAACTAAACCGTCTAGGGTAAACGTGTTCTGCCCTATCAAAAGTTTTATAAAGAAAATTAAAATTCAGTAAGTGTTTCATGTATTTAACGTCCATGTTACCTGTATCTGTAACGGATCCTCCTTAGGATGGGCCTAAGGAGGCAAAATTATGTTAGCAACTTTATGTACTATATAGTTCTATACAATGGATTGTGGAGCAATCACTAAAGTAATCAAATGAAGACAACCAGCTGCAACAGTCACGGTGACCGCAATATGGTAATCAGACTATCGGAGGTTAGAATATGGTAAACAGAGGTTAGATACCTTTCACTTTAATCTTTACAAAATACTTTAGCTTTTATCTACGACACTAGACAATCAGAAAAACGACAGACATTATTCAAGTCGCACAGTAATTCCATATAATGGTGAGATTATACAGAATAGTCCCACGACCTAAATGACTTTTAACAGATCGCTACCTCCGGTTGGAAGTTAGGTTCTGATAATACTTATATAAGCTTATTCACGTGGATATAACTGAATTGGGTCCTAGAAGATGCACTTCTTACCTTGTGAGATAACTTGTTCCTCTGACCTATTTCCATCGAATCGAAATGTAAATCTTTTTATTCATTCAAATTAGGTTCCCAAATAGCATTTTTTGAAGTCGTTTATAGATAGAATCCTGATTCAACCCTCAGATGCAACCCACCCATTAACTATAGAAAAAAGGGTGCACATACTCCACGGCAGCTGCTGTTGGACCCTATACCTGTATCTTCTAACCCTTTTTTTATCTGCAGGTGGCACGATCCCTGGACCGTTTGGAGTCGGTGTCGAACTTCGCGGAGTTTGTGCGCGCCTTCACGGAGTTCGGCGGAGGCATGGTGGAGCTGGCGCGGCTGACGGCGGAGCGGCGCGTGGACCTGCGGGATGAACGACGGAGAGCACAAGTAGCCGCCGCCAGGAATGTGCTCGAACGCTCCACTCTTATGCTCCTTACCTCCTCTAAAGTATGTATTCTTTGCATTTATTCTGATTGACATTCGAATTGAACAAATCGCTTAATAAAAAATAAAAGAATGAAAGCTCAAAGAAGATCAAACTCACTATGGAAGCTCAGAGGTGACACGACCACGGATCTCTTCAAATAATGAATTCCCTGAATTAAAAAAAATAATAATCTCGGTCCAAAAGTCAATCCGTAAGTTCAAACAGGTTTCTAAATAATAATATTTCTACTTAAAATATAGCAATGAGCACAAAATTCTCAACACTTGGCTTACCAATTTCCAAGCTGAAATCGAGTACAAAGCTAGATGTGGTTTAATCAAACTACGAATTTGCATCTCCCTACTTACATTGCATACGTACGTATTTAGCATCAAAGTGTACAAATAATAAATAGAACAACGTCTGAAGTATTATTGTCAAGTAAGCGTTGTTGCGACTAAAATGTAATTTCATTAAAAACACAAATTCAAATAAGGATCCTAATCGAACTCCTTTGACAATACATTTCCGCTGACTGGCCGCTGTTTCTCACGGGTACGGCTGGTGTAAATTGCCCTGTCGCTTGGTCGCCGCTCGTCCTATCAATTATGTAGGTTTCCAACCCAATTCGGAACCACAATGCATTGTTTGTGACATCAGAGTTTATGGTCGCCCATTCCTCATATAATTTTATAGTCAAAACTGTTTAAGACAATACCAATAACAAGCTCTAAATCATGGTAAAATTATGGTTGGGTTTGTCAGCAGGCCGTAACCACACACTATTCGGTAAGCAGGATTAATGTTTCCGATGTTACCGTAGCGCGTCGTATGTACTCCATGTTTATAAAACGCGGAAACAACATAATCTGACAGTAAAATATGATGCTTTTATCTATAATCTACCATTAAAATTATAATATTGCATCTATAATATTGGTACAACATGTTTTTTTTTATAAATAAGGCCTTAAATTTTATAAACAACATCCCTCTTGTAACATAATTTCTGTGAAATATGTCTACCGTTTGTATACGTCTTCAGCTGTCTAGGTGTCTCGCCCCCCGAACTCAGCAAAAACGCCTAACTTGGGCGCCATTTACCAGTTAATGATCTCATTTGTTGTATAAATTGAGTCACTTCTAAAGACTTCTTGCCCGCAAGTATCATACCAACCGGATATTTCATAAAACAAAATATATTTTCGTTACAAATACGGGTAGCAGACTAAAACGATTAATATTGTTTGAAAAAGCGGTATTTTAAAGTTATCAGGTTATGTCAAGTGTGGCAGGAGGGGTGAGTGAACAATCGCAGTGGGCTGTGATGGCAAAGCCAGCAATTTGTCAGCGCTTCCCGGCGACTGGCGAGCGTGCCGCACGCCGATGCCTCCCCCAGCCATTCACATGACATATTTTACAAGACTTTTCATTTTTCCACCGCTCTATATTAGATGTATGACATTGATAAAATTCTTCGCTTCATCAAACTATTTTTCCTTTGTTTACAGCCTTCATTTCTGTTTTAATACTGAACATTTAATATATTATTGACGTTTAATAGAAAGCTGTTTATGAGGAAGTGTGAAACAGTTTAATAGTCGGCAACTACTCGTACTTACTACCTACGTTGCAGTTTCCGACACTCTCAGCTAACTGCGACTGGAGAGAAGTATGCACAAACTTCAACAAAGTGATCATATACGTACTATAGGTAGGGAGGTATATGTAGGTAGATCACGTTGAAGTTTACATTGAGCAAGTAGAGAGTGGAGACTATTGTGAGATTCTGATATTGGTATGAGCATGTTACTTCATCTGTTAAAATCATAGGTTTCTAATTAAAAATGGTAATATTAGGTTTCTTTGCAAACAGTTGGTTAAAGCACCAGTCCTGAGAAACTAGACAGCATTAAAAAGGAATATTGAAAAAGCGATAAATATCATTTTCATATTTACTGAGTTTCAATTAACCTGTGGTTTCGAAATGGCTCTTTATTACCCAATATTGTTCGCACCAATTCCACCTCAAAAACGTGGCCGATTGTGACTGACAACTAGCCATTATTCGTTGAACGATTGCGACCTACATGCAAATGCAGTTGCGATATCCCAATTGTTAAAACCACAACAGATAGAGGCGCCGAATGGATTATTTAAATTCATGATTGCGGTACGTCGTTCTGTTCAATAAACGTCAGAATTCTGGAATGGGTTATTAACATGTTTTTCAGTTTTATAATTTTGTAATAGATTATTTCCATATTCTGAGTCCATCCATAAATATCACAATAGATACAAAATATCTGTAAAAGCAATCTTTCATTAACGGTTTTGTGGCCCTTTGTGTAAAAGTGCAATTAAACATCGCAAGCAGAACAATTATATGCGTCTTTATCTAGCTCTTGTCTTTGACAGCAAAAAATGCGGCGAGACTTTTTCCCCTATACAAAGAAGCGCATCGCAACGCACTTTTGACGTAGCTTACTAAACATGTATTTTTGACAGACGTGCATGCGGCACCCTAGCAGCGCGTCGGCGCGGGAGAACCGAGACACCGTGTTCTGCCAGATGAGAAGAGCCATGGACCTCATCCACTACGTCGTGAGAGACGGCCTACCGGGCCACGACGAGCAGTCGCATGAGGTTTGATGCCGCACTCCTTTGTAACAACTATCACACTAAAATATCAAGCGAATAAGGACTGATTTCTGATTTACATTGGGCCAGTTACAGGAGTCAGTAGTGAAAGGAGCAGAATGTCTGCAAAATATAATATTAAAGTCCGGTGAAGCAGTCAAAGCCTGCGCTCAGGCTAACTGCAAAGATCTCTACCAAAAAAGTCTGCAAAATATGTAGTCAGGAATATTTGGGTCCGTAATTTTACTATTTACGAATCACACTATTTCAGAATTGGGTCAAAATTCAAGCCAGTCGGTAACTTACTCAGTGTAAATCAGTTTTAAAGATAAAGAGAATACAATAATGAAACATAGCAGCATGAACTAACAAAATGAAGATAAATTTATTTGTGAACGTCCGTTCTTCTGTCACTAATAACCTTAATTTCTTCTTTCAACAATATAAATTCATTTAAGTTTATTTATTTACGAAATAACACATTATTTAAGTTACTACGTCATAGAAGTACATTGTTCGCATACTTGATACAAATCCTGTATAATCTCGAGGTCGCATCATGAATGTGTAGGAGTATAAATCGCAGAACCCAGTTGTTCTAACAATAACAGAAGCAGTAAATAATGTCCATAATGCATGACTACGAACACTATTGTTGGCATCGTGTAATCCTGTGGGACTGATCAGGATTCCAGAATGTGTTGGCTGCTATCTATTCTGTTCACGCAAGCACATGTCACTTATATGTGTGTATATGAACGTAATAGGTCGGTGGGTAATAAATGTTGTATAGGATATTATTATGTAGTCGATTTTAATATAAAAAAAAATACCTAGTGTATGTAGGCTTACTCTGTTCGTATGAGCGTGAAAAAAAGTTAACAATTTATATCTTCTCTAACTTATGTTTTCAATTCTTATTCCGTTGCGGATGGTAAGCATTGTCGTAGTAGTATGTGGCTTTACCAAATCGTCTACAATCTACATGTAGGTAGGAATTTCTGCAAAATCTACACCTAAATAATCTCAAACTATCTCATTCTCCTGGTATATAACATTTGCGTTTAAAAGGAAATAATATTCCGTTCCATATCTCGCGGGAATATCTTACGGAGAAAGTAGCCCATATCCTATTCCAAGACATAAGCTTCCTTTATGCTAAATTTTTATGTCTATCGTAAAAATAGATAGACCTTTTTACTCCAGGATAAAATTACCTTTAATTCTTCTATTTCATGCAACCATGTTTGTATGTGTGCAATACATATGAAATGTATACAACTTCGTGCACTTAGTGCAAAAGCGTGACGTCATTACCCTCAACTCTAAAACTTTGTTTCATGTTAGTGGAAAGCAAAATATACGTGTCCAATTTTTTTTATCTGTCAGGTTAAATGTGTTTTGGCTTTTGATACCCGGACACCTACCGCATTATTAAACTGTAAATCTGACAAAGACTAATATTTTGTAACACATAAATACCTATAACGCAAGTAGAGCTCGGCCATACAAATATTGTGAAGGTGTAACATGATAATCTAATAGTATTACTTATACATAATTATAACCAGGCACTGGAGAGGCTTCCGCGATACACGATACACCGGAATTACAGATACGAACTCTATCTACCGGCAAATGCTACGGAGCTAAAACATTATGGTAACAAAGCTACCTGTTTTGCATAACATGCTCATTCAGATATGGTAGATACTTATTGTATTTTAAAAATTACGATTTTTTACTGTAAAATTAAACGCCGCAGGTTTTTCATGAAACTCAGCGACGACGACGAAATCCTTGAAACTAGCCTTTTTTGTTACGTTTTGAAATATATATTTTAGTTTCGGGAACAGTACAAAAAAAATCCAGTCATTTTCAATCTAAGTTCTTCCATGTAGCTCTAAATCTCACTCACAATTTACAACATAAGGAGAGTAATAGAAACGTAATATAAAAATGAAGCTATCGATGGTATATCGGGTAGACTTCAGGCTGTATCTCCGATACGGATCGAGGCGTTATCGCGATGGGCAGTCTTCTCATCGCCAGACACTGTTACACACTTCTCTAGGTATTTGTAACAACTGGATGAGACTAGACTCCTATTATGACGTATTAAAATCATGATTATTGCACAGAGGGATATAGCTAGATGAATTAGTAGCGTGTTTGGTCCATGTAAATACAACTCTTTACACCACTCCAATATTTAAAAGTACTCGGAAATAAATAGGGACCGAATTAAGTAAAATTTAAATAGGTGTCAATAATATTTAGATTTCATGTAGAATGTCAGTTTTAATTCGTGGATAAGATAAGTTTTAATAAAGACATATCTAAATAACTAACTTCCTTCTGTAGATTTCCGTCACTCGTTACATTTCTCAAGACTACGAAGAGCAAGTTCTGTTCGCCATCTTGGCTTGTTGTTTGTTAGAACCCAATTGTTAGTAATGTTGGCCTAGATTTGTACTGGCTGTAAATTTATAGACACGATATGCCACGAGTTTACCACAAAGTACATTTTAAATATTTAGGACTCTACAATGGCTATCTGTTAGAGAGTCGAGCGTATGGATCGGACTAACATTAACTCTGACCAAATATCCAGCATTGATTTATGATACATTCAAAGGAATTAATTAGATGTATCTTTAATTCTTTCAGTAAGCACCTAAATTACTTCATGAAATGTTTATGTTGATAAACCGAAGCCATATAAAAACATTGTAGTTTGTAACCGATTAGAATTGTTCTACTCTAACAGCACAATTTTTATTTTACTCATGTGTTTGTCTAAAGATTCTAGTAGGTAAGTATTATTTCTAAATAATGTGTTATGTAAAAGGCGACTTATACTTATTGTCTACTTCTTCTACTCAATGTAATATCTCTTTCAGTTACTCTGCGGCTCTTTCTAGTCCATATTCTTAAAACATAAACACTGTTGTTTCTTTTCTTGTAGATGAAACCTTTCTCGGATAGTCATGAACAGGTATAAATTTATTAGCACCAATTAGCCCGTGCATTCAATTTAAGTAAGAAACTATTATTGTATATTAAGCACTTACTACCTAGATTTACTTTCTTATGCTTTATTTTTCTAATAATTATTTTTGTGTATTTGTCCGTCTAGTGTTCAATTTGCTTCCTCATTATTTTTGATTAATAAAACATTTTTATTCATTCTATTTTTTAACTATTCTCTTTTTTAGTTAATTTGAAACATTAGATATTCAATTTGGTAAGTCGAGTAACGTCTTAGTATTTTTTCATCAATAGGTTTCCCCCATGACAATAGAATTATCTTTCGGATGTTTTAACCTGAGGAAGCATTCAGATATATAAATTAGTTTTAAGTAAAGAGCACTTGTAATTTATAAGTACAATGTAGTTATAGTTTGTAAAGGTGAAAAGATATATGATAATGTAAAATTTGTCACAAATATCTGCTAACGATCACGCTCGAAACAGCTTAGCGAAAAAGGCTTGGCTAAGCTTCCTGCTACAGAACTAACGGTATTGGTATGTACATAATATTTTATGATTAGGTAGATATATAGGCTTATTAACAAATCTCTGACGTGGTGAGTATGTTCAGATAGCATTTAACGTAGATCTAAAACGTGATAGTCTCTAACGCTTATTAGAAAACGTAGTACCTAATTACTATTTTCTTTTATTGTCTTCTAAAAACCTTATCACTTTTATTCAGCTAAAACACACGTACCTATTTAGTTGTCCCGTGTTGGAGTGGTAGGTAAGCAGCCGGTTATATAAATCAATTGAAGGATTGACTGTATTAAACTCATTGTAAGCATATGTTTAGGCTGCGCAATGGGAGGCAGGCACTGCGTTGGGTGCTCTTCGGGGCCTGACGGGGCAAGTGAGGACAGCGCGAGCGCGCGGCGGAGCTGACGTCACGAGAAGACGATCCCTCGCCTCCACACTACGAGCACTCGTGGAACGCACGCACGACTTCACCGACTCCGCATACACGTCGCACGAACATCGCCAACGAATACTTTTACTAGCCGAAAGAATAGCTTACGAATTAGAAAGATTAGTCGCCGTCGCAGTATCACTGGTAAGATACCACCAATCTGATGACTTCTCAATTTAATGAACATTTTAAAGACGACTTGACCATGATCCAGGAAGAACAAGGTGCTACTGGTAGTGCGACGGCCCTGGAGAGTGCGTGTACCGGTGCAACGAGTGCCGCCTCCGACCTTGAACGCGCGTTAGTCGCTGCAGCGCGCGATCAGGCGCGAGACCTCGCCCCCCTCGCCGACGAGGCGAAGAGACTTGCTTCCGACCTCGCATATATAGGTAAACAAGCAGGTATACATATAAAATTATACTAACAATAATTCTTCGCAAGAGTTGCATGTCCCGGACCAGGCCTGTCAGTTCGTCCACTCGAAGGTTTTCTATGCAAGGGGGGGTTGCATAGGATGCCTTAACCGAACCGAGTATTTAAGTAGATTAAATACCGAGACCCAGTTGCTGGAAAAAAATACAGTATGTTACCCATATTCTACCTACAAACATATTTTTCTAACTGCACTGCACCACTGCTCAATTCAAATCGCAGCTATGTGGCTTATGGATCTATTTCATTTTTTACGATCAAATAGACAACTGTGAAAACATTTGGTAAAATGTTACAGCTAGTTCCTGTGGTGAGAGAGAATCAGAGAGACTGCACAGTATAGCCAGCCGGCTCCACGAACAATTAGATCACATTATAGAGGTAAACGGGATCTCATTTGCTACAATGAAGTCACTATATGTTTTGTTCGTTTGACATATTCAATGGCATTCTTCAACTTACAGGTTTGCAAATTACTAAGACATATAGCGATGTCAGAAACTCTACAAGTGAGTGCAAAGTTCGCAGAAATAAATCTTAGGATATACGGTCCGCAAGTGGTGACGGCGGCGCGGACGCTGGCGGCGCACCCGGGCAGCACGGCGGCGCGCGAGAACCTGGACGTGTTCGTGGACATGTGGGCGTGGCTGCTGGCCGACGCCGCGCGCCTGGCCCGCGAGCTGCTCGACCTCACCGACGACCGCCCCGACAAGCAGCAGTACAGCAGTCTGCCGAGGCCTGGAGTATGTTTTCCTCTTCTTTCTCCATATCTCCCTAAATTCAATTCTAACAAATCATTACAGTCCAATTTCAGAACTTTACCACCTGCGTAATGTATCACTTTTCCTTTCGTAATTCATAAATAATTGACCTAAGTCCTATTAGAGTTGGAGGAGATTTAGCCATTTGTTCAATCTGGTCAACAATCTATTTACAGAAACATGGTACGACAAGCAAACCTTTGAAAGCAGTAAGACTGGATTCTGACGAGCAAGCAAAAATCGCCAAATCTGGTTTAGAAATGAAAATGATGTCCTCTGAAATGGATGCCGAGACTGAAAAATGGCAGGGCGCAGCTGCCGATGAAAACAACGACATTGTGAAGAGGTAAATATACAAAATAATATATCCATTTAAATATTATATGAATTCTGATCACTCATTCACTCATTTCAGGGCAAAAAATATGTCTTCCATGGCCTTCGCTATGTACCAATTCACAAAGGGTGAAGGCCGTCTAAACACTACTCAAGACCTCTTCACACAAGCGGAATATTTCGCGGAGGAGGCCAATAGGCTTTATAAAATTGTTCGACAATTTTCTTATCAGGTAAATTAATCTATGCTTCTATTCCTCGACACACTGTAGAAGTAAACTTAGGTTTTTGGAATTAATCAATTCTCGTTTTCTATAATTTCAGGTACCTGCGGGAGCAACGAAAAAGGAACTTCTCGAGCATCTAGACAAGGTCCCGACGTATGTGCAGCAGCTACAGTTCACGGTGAAGGAGCCCACGGTCGGGCGAGCCGCCACCTTTAGCAAAGTGGACAACGTTATACAGGAAACCAAGCACCTTATGAACGTTATTAGTAAAGTCGTCACAACATGTTTCGATTGCGCAAACAAGGTGACCACTCATTCCATTCATTTATTGTACTATACAATTATATTTTTAAATTTCTTTTTCGAGCAACACATCGCACTTTTTGACAGTTTAGTAAATTTTCTAGGCAATTTAAAGATTTTAGTGCATTGGAACGTAATGTTCCTTAGGTACCTTTGCCGTGGGAGGCCCGTGTGGGAGTGGTTAAAAGGCACCAGAGTGTTGCACCTGTTAAGTACTTTAAAGATTCTATTTCATTCGTGATTGTTAGTCTTTCGGGAAAACGGTGGAGCAGTGTGACTAAAATTACGAGATTTATTCTTGATTCAAATATTTTATACACAGTAATAAATACTTGAATTTCTATCCAAGCTTTATAAACTCACTGAAAGATCAAGAATAAATCTCATTAGTTGATTAGAAAATAGTTTGAAACGTATAGTAATAGAACAGTTTAATACGAAGCGTCCCACTTTTATTTACCGTTTATTGTTGTATTCTTTTTTATATATATGTTTTTCCTTCCTCCATGCACCGGGTGGTTCCGCCCACTCCAGGGTCTTATTCCGCTGGACAAAGCGATAAACAAATCCTCCGCCCAGACGAGGGACGACTCGGTCTGTCTATCTCGCACCACACATGTATATCACTCACATTCACGTATCTATATGTGTACCTGTGTATTCGTAGTGTACCTCAGCATGATAATGATAATGAACATGCCCATTTCAAGTGTATAGATGAAACATTCCGCAGTCATTAAGCCTACTGATAAAATCTTCATTAATTGAGATTATCTCTTCCGCTAAGTAGGTACATCTTATTCAATGTGGTGATTGCTATAACCTTCCTCACGTAAATATTCAATGATACAGACACGTGTCTTAATCTTCTATTCTTAATCCTTCTCTGTCCGTACCAGCCCTTTTATGCTTTTCATACTTCACTTTCATTTTTTTAAGTGTTATTTTGTTACTATTATTTTCAGTATTCCCTATGTATGCCTGAGAGAGTTCCTATGCATTGGAAGCCAAATTTACAAAAAGCATCCACGTATAAGAGTGAAAATAGTGTACTGAATGGTTGATGTAGGTATTTATGTGGATTCAGATTGTGGTTTTTCTCTAACAAATCAGTTTGTATCCAATGCAAATATTAACAAACTGACGTTTGACTAATTCCGTGGATTTAGTGTAGCATTGTTTGGTGTAACCTATAGCTATCTTAATGTTGTTGGTGTGATGTTGCAAGTGATAACTTATATTACTTAGATTAGTATATGTGTGGTATTTTAATTAATTAAATATTCACTTTGAGTTTATTATGCAAACTTTAAGTGAATCAGTTGTTTTTTCTCTTGTACCTAAGTAATTTTGCTACAATTAATCTAATGTCATTAAAATTAACCAAATCTGTCTAACTCTCCAAAAAGGACATTAGGAAAACTTATTGGACCCAAATTTTTATATTACAATTTTATGTTTAACCTTACTAAAATTCCACTACTTACAAAAATGAACCCTAAGTCTAACCCTAGGAACATTGGTTTAAGATCATAGAGTTTACTGTGAGATTTTTTCAATCGTTTAACTACGGGTGGGTACCTAATCTGTTATGTGAATTAATTAAATACAGTCAAAGTTTTCTAAACACAAACTTACTAATCAAAAGCTATCGACAGCGGGAAAGAGAAATTTTCTTCTTGAAAATTGCTCTTTTCCAATTTCCTGAGATAAAATAATGAGAAGTTGTTTTGCTAACTTGTACATTGTGGGGTACAGTACAACCTTGACTTCACGGGGCTGACAGCGGGCGGCGCGGCGGCGGGCGGGCGCACGGCGCGGGACGAGGACGCGGGCGGCGGCGGCGGCGGCGACGCCAAGCCGGGGGGGAGCAGCTCCGACACGGCCATGTGACAGTACGGCATGGGCCGGCGCGGCAAGGGCGACGCGCGCCGGACCAGGGTCAGCTTCCTCTTGTTTTAAAGACTTTAACGTCTTAAAACAAAACGTCGCCTTTGGTCGGACGAACCGATACTGGACTTGTCCACGTAAAACTGTACTAAGATGCCTCTAATATTAAGCGGATTGAAGGTTTAGCTAGTGTGATTTTAACTGGCAGGAATGATTTCATTTAACTTCGAAACACTGATACTAGATGACGAAACTAAATTATGAAGTTGATTGACCAGGAAAGAAATAGGTAAGAACAAATGAGGTGGTTACACAACGAATGGCATTCTGTTCAGTTTTATGAAGTACATGTTCGGTACCGGTACCATGGACCACACGCAATAATGTTTAACTGTAAACAAATGCCTAGATATAGTTAGATATCAGTGCGTGTGGTACTAACACTCCGACAACCCTTGCTGTCAAATGATAATAATTGGCGATAAAATGCGGTTATTGAATCGTTTGCAGCAACTTTAGTGATATAAGATGGACAGTACGATATACTAAGTAAGTTTCTGCAGAGCACTTGCGACACACAAAGCGTCTTATCTATTCAAATCTTAGTATTTTTACTCTTAATGCTAGCTAGCAAGCGTGCGGACGCGACGCATTTGGCTGTGGATTGACAGTAATAAATAGTATAATGTAATCGATTGTTGTTAAACTGGAGCCTTCAACGTTAACACCACAATATTTAATATAAATTTTCTCTAACGTAGTTCTCAGTGCTATATAATTATTCTATTCATAGAGTCGAGTCATTTACAGAGCTGTTACAGAGATTTAAATAAATGCCTCGAATAGAACAATTTGTGATCAATATTTAAGAAGAGTGAAATCGTACAATAAATATAATACTTGTTACACTTTCATAATGTTACACATTGTTACAATTAATACGTAAACAACACAAAAAAGCCTATTTTTTTAAGTTTCCCTCTCTTAAGCCTGTTACGATAAGTACTTTTAATCCAACTATCTCTTATCTATTATGTACCTACTAACTATACTTTAATCGTCCTGACTATTGTTTACACCTAAGCTACCCACTCTCTACGCACCCTCTGCACTGTCCGTGCTCCTGTTGCACTTTATTTTGCGTTATGCACGTTTGCTTCCTCACTTTCATTTGGCATCGGTGGATTTATTTTGAAAACATGCTACTTTACCACATTATACTTCAAAACGACACAGTGTTACTCTTGCATTCGATGTTATCGCATTTTAGTCATTTCTCCTTCTACGAATTCGTGTACATACATTAGAATACGGTCATGTTGACATTTATTTATGCAAGTGCCCGTGCGGCATGTAAACATTGCATGATTGTGAATCGGAACAAATAGACGTGTGTTGCATGTGTGTACCGTGGTTAAAGTAATGGATGTCGTACGTCATCTTTCCGACGGAGAGGATGTTTAAAGTTAAGATGAGGGAAATTGACTCTGGTGGTTGCATCAGCAACTCCCACGTCGCCCAGAAACGCAGTGTTATATAGACCCACGGCTAGCAGCCGGCGCAGAATGCGGGCACTGGCCTCGCCTGCATGGCCATGTCTGTCGACGGCTGACCTGCATGTAGCGCATCGCCGGCATGCTGCAACATCGCTGATCGGCTACTCATGAGTTACAGCAATAATTAACATATCAGTTTGTAGGTTTATAGATCGCAACTGCCTACAGACGAACGACGAAGTCGTTATTTAGTGTGTAAGAGCTTTGTTGTTAATATTATAAAGAGCGTGCCTAAATACCGACAGTTCAGTAGATTATATTTATTTAAACGACCGAAATATCTTAATAATAGGACCAGAGAAGTATCTTATATAATAAAGTAGAGTATTTGTACTTGCTAAATCTGCAAATGCAATAAATGGGTAAACTTATCGAAATATTTTCTAAGCCTGATCAAGGTAAGAGCGTGGAATGTAAAGTAGTTCAATATGTATGAGTAATGACCGCATTTGAGTACTTCGTACTGTGTAAGTAGCTTTAAGTGACCCACAATGTAACATGCCTCACAGTAAGTAGTGTATCGCTTAGCCACCGCTACGACAGCGCCGCGCACTCTGTGTCTCGCCGGCCGCGGTGCCTGTCTTCTGCGCTCGAGCTCATTTAATACCGGTCTATATAACACTTCGCTTGTTTCATGCATACTTTTAGCATTTACTCTTTCTAACTAACTACGTGAGCAATGTTTGTTGGCTTTCATATTATAGTTATATCTAACGAAATTGTTATCTAATACAATACTGACTACTTTTAACTAATCTTTAATCTTGTTTATTGCCTTCTTAGTTACGTTATAGTCCTAATATATTAATCTAGATACTAATTATAATGTACCTTTAAGACAGTTTCAATTGTAATACGAAATGATTAGATTAGTCACCCACAATATTTATTATAACTAATGTAAAGAGCTTGACGAAGCTTTATAATGAAGAGTTGTGAATCGAACTTGTGGCCACGTAACGATAGAAACAAAGATTAGCATAAACTGCTTTGACTGTTAATAACAATTAAGTTTATTAAGGATTTTCACTAATTTTAGAGAAGCGAAAATGTTAATCTATCAAGGGCGAAATTGTTTGAATGATATTGCTTTCACTTAATTATTAAGATTTTCAAGATTGCAGCTAGACTAAATAAATCTTATACATATAAAGCTATATTCAAAGCTTTATGAAATGTCGCTAAAAGCAATCATGTTTTGTTTAAAGAATTGTGCCAAACAATTCTGCATATAGCATTGATTCAGGAATGCAAGTGTTCATTAAACTAGACATTGTCTTAAAACAAAATGAGAGTTAGAATACGTTATGTGGGAGAAGCCCTTCGTAGCAGTACAATTAACAGTCACTGCAATGGTCATGGTCATTTCATGGTATAAATTGAACGAATACATGGTATAATTTATGAATCGCTTATAGTATCATCGGATAACGTATATTGTAGGTCGTCAATACAATAGCTGTGCCATTGTGCCTCCTCGCGTAGAATAGCGTACCAGCGTAGCAAGGGCGGTTAGCCGAATAGCTCCAATACAAACATATTCCGCGCGAATTGTTTCCTTTGTCAAACAATAATAGTGAGTTACACAATAATTGACAATCATCATTAACGATATCATAATTTATTGACTAGTATATAAGTAGAGTTTAGCGATACAGTGATTTGTGATATTACAAGATACTTATCGAGATTTAGTACAACGTCCTTTAATTTCAAAGTTTTTTATAGTAATTAACTTTAGTAACACGAATGAACACCAAAATAGTTAAGATAAATATAGACAAGGTATATAGTTCGGAACATTGCCCGAGAGGACACTAGAGAATCTTCTATTTTAATTAGATTAGTAGGCAACATCCGCTGAAACCAAAAATGCCTATATGCGAATCATCACTTAGCAGCTATCAGCTGATGACACATTGGTTCAAGCGCCGATCAATTAGTTAGTAAAAAAATATATGGCCTGTGGAATAATATGACCTACCTCGATGCTGAGCAATCTAAAGCAAAGATACAACTTAGGTATAAGGTAAATTATAAAATGAAATGATTTCTTTGCACTTATCATGCGTAGAGACATTGATAGTAGCCGTTTTATTTAAAAACAAGTGGTTAAATAAATCCTAATAAAAGTGAGCTTCCGTGAGTTGAATGCCTAATAAACGATTCCTTATCACGCGTTACTTGTTCGACGCAAACACAAATGCAATAAATAAAACATAATATATTATATTAATCCTACATAATAAGTCTAATAACACACATAAAATGATGTGCAAAGTAAATTATGATAACAACATATATTTTCTATTATTCTCTTACATGTAATGTGTAAATTGATTACCAGGAAGGAGTAAAACCCCGATAAATGAATAGGTAATGTAAATAAATTAATTTTGATAGAATTTAATTCAGTGAAGATGTCTTAGTTAAATCACGTATTATCGAATACTTTAAATCAACTTAATGTTACTTTGTGTATAAAGATTTTATTGTCGATAAACTGTTGTGATTGTTATAATATATTTGAAGTTGCATTTTCATTATTATAAGTAGAAGTATATTTTCCATAGTGCTGCCAAAGATATTTAATAATATATCTAGATGTAGTAACGTTGTTTACATAACAGATATTTTGAGGTTGTTCGTGATTTATGGATTGTATTTTGATGTGGTCGACGAATGTAATAACACTGTGTACGTGATCTATTACATCACCAAATAAAAGAAGAATTCATACGAGAAATGTGTGTTTGTCTTTCACCCCTCGTTCTTATTTCCAGATGCTAGATGGTGCCTATGAATGTATAAAATAAAACGATCTACTCCTATATATTACGTATTTATTTATATTTATTTAAAGGTACAATATATTACATCGTCTGAACTTCCTTCGTCTCCCAACACACATCACAAGTCCATCGTAATGACTAAGCAAATGATCTGTATGGTAGTGGGCCGAAACCCTACACAAAATACAAAATTAAGCATAATCTTATCACCTAAAGTACTAAATTTAACGCGGAAGTCAATACTGTAGTGGAGAAAATAATACAAAATTATTAAACATGGCATGCTGATTAAATAAAGATTATGCATGTCTCATAAATTACGTGTCATCTAGTAACATAACCTGATAAACGATAATATATATTTATTCGTATGATAGTAATGACTAACAAAATATTTACATAACCTAATATAAGACTGATAAGCGATATATTGTTGAATATAAGACTTAAGAAGATATTAAAACAACAGTAACTTTATAGCATGTATTGAAGTCGATCAAAGAAGTATATGAAAGTTTGACAACATAATGAATAGGTATAGATTGTGTATATAATACTAGACTGCTCCTTGCGCTCGTCAATATTGTTGGAGATCCTTACATCATTCCCTTACACGTTACTATAAAGAAACGCTAACAACTAGCTAGAGCTAGATTCTATTTCACAACTGAACTATGAGCATATGTTAATATCACTAAGCACAATATAACTTTGTATAGTTATAACAAACGCCGTACGAATCAAACCTCAGCCAAGGTTCATGAATGCATCGATCAAGCCCAAATCTTATTACATTTTATTATATAGAAGTAAAAAATATCTCATATCTAATTCACTTTAAAATTTAGAATAGTGTATTATCTAAGATGAACTCTAAGGTAATCCATCTCTACTTATAAATATAACAAAAAATAAAAGCAATAATCGTGTATTGTAATATTATGCTATATTTATCAGTAAAGAATTAGTGCCTATGTTTAACTCTACCCAGATTTTGAGCTGAATCTATCACGTAACTGATTTAGTTGTCTATCTAGTGTTAGTCAACGTAATAATATAAATACAAATACAAAGAATTTGACATTCGTCTTCGATAAAAGTATACCATTATTATAAGCTATTTGGCATCTTTATGGACGTAAATGTCTAGTACTAAGCTGTAATATTGTTTGTGCTATAACCAACGCTGCTGACAGCTAAACCGTTTTAAATAATAAATAATTATATAAAATATGTTATACAAAATCCTTTGGAAACACAAGAAGTACAAAATTAGGCCTCACTTATCATAATAAATGCTTTGTCATGGAAAAATCTTATAAATAAAATACATACAAAAGTAATCTCATACAATGTAGACTCGTAAAATTTTGTATTGACATCCTCAACGCACGTCAGTTACAATGTTATTAGATCCTGTAGTCTTCATTAATCGTTGTTTCATTATGCTACGCTCATACAACTATAAGTTACTAATTAGTTAAGTGCGCCGTGTGCGGACCGTGGTCCTCATTATATTACTATTCCAGTTGCAACACTCTTAAAAGACCAATCTGCAAATGACGTAAAAAATCTCAATATGTGAAGTAGAATTACGAGAATATAGTAAAATACAATATTTTTGGCATACATCAAACAATTTCTTGTGAAATACCTAGGTTCAGTAACATGCCCTTTTAATCACTTGATGTTTTAATCAATCATAGACAATGAATTCTGGGTAATAACAAATAATTATAGAGAAAAAGGGAAATGTACTGTCCTATTTACCTAGAATTGCTAACAAAACATTCACCAATAGTGATTTAGTCACAGAGACACTTCAATATACAAAAGTACAAGTTTGAAGTACAGTAAACAGCGAGACTAACACTTAATGTGAACACACGTTGCTAGACAGAAGACAAAAGCAAATTTCTTGATAAAT
Organism: Autographa gamma; assembly: GCA_905146925.1. Classification (NCBI taxonomy): domain Eukaryota; kingdom Metazoa; phylum Arthropoda; class Insecta; order Lepidoptera; family Noctuidae; genus Autographa; species Autographa gamma. The sequence goes on from LR989850.1 coordinate 6,662,984, forward strand.
ATGGTGTTGATGACATAAAGTTACGTGTCACAACACTGAAAATGGCACTTTATAACCCAAGGTTAGGTTGACAAATAGAAGTAGCCGAGGATATCCTGTTTATTTAGAAACAATGGTTTATCATGAAATCTATGTTTTTCAAACAGTTTCAAAGATCACGATATGTACAGTCGCAATAAACTAATGTTCTGTCAATTCTAGAAGATTTAGAATGTTTAATCTATTTTATTAAGTGAATAGAGTTAAAATACATTATACAGGTATTATGTTGGAAAAGTCACAGTAAACAGACATTTTAAATTAATTTCATCGAGTATGATTCGTTATCAAATAAATGACCGCGCTTTAAGAATGCGGTCTAAATCTCATTTAGCATTACAGGTATGCACTAGAAAATCATCGATCGAAGCTACTCGGTTAATTCGGTATTGCCGAATAAAAAGGCTGCATGCCTAGGCATGTGTATTCCGTAATTTTAAAATTTAAAACGCTATTCTAGGAATCAAACCTCTTTTTGTACTCGGACCTCAGTTGAATGGATACCAAAATTTAGTTATTATGTTAAGCGCAGAGTGTCGGCCGTGACAAGGGACACTCGATCGATGACGGCGGCGACCGCGCCGCGAGGTTAGTCACGCGTGAGTAACGGTGGGTGCGAGGCCGACGAGACTGTAGGCGAGTTTAAAACAAACCTTTCTTTTTCTTGTCCTTCTTTTCCTTGCCGTCGACAGTCCTGGAACGCAGATAAAGCAAGTATAAATATCTATGTATGGACCCAGAAGAGAGCAAATCTAAAACAAAATTTATAGAAATAGAGCTTGTTACTTCATAAAGTAGCTAAGAGTATACCTTGTCTTCTAAGATCTAGTCAGCTTTCAAACTCGAAAAACAGCATAAACATTGGTTAATTCGTTTAAGAGCTACGATGCCACAAACGGACACGTCTATTGTGGCGGGGGTTAAAAAAGCAATAAGAAAGAGGCGTACTCCTTGCTGTTGGCCTCGAGCGAGCGGCGGCGCAGGTCGTCGAGCGAGAGGCCGGTGTCGCGCTCCCAGGCGAGGCGCTCGGCGTGCAGCGCGCGCTGGCGCTCGTCCAGCTCGCGCGCCTGCGCCTCCAGCGCGCGCCGCGTGGCCTCGTGCCGCCGCGCCAGCTCCGCCTCCGACTCCTTCAGCTTGGCGCGCTTCTCGCGGACCTTCATCTCGAACACCTGAACACACAACGTTCTTATCACAACTGACTACACTACGGTAATAAATACAGAAAGGTTCAAAGGATTCGGAGGAATTGTTTTTTGCTAAGTAGTGGCGATTTGTGCTGAAACTCTGTGTATTAGAAGAGTAGGTTAAAAGGCCATTGATCTGCTGTCGGACTATACAGCCTCGCATCATAATCTCCAACTTTTATGTCAACTTCTGCACATAAGCCTCCAACCGTCATTCAAGACCACCCCGAACAATTTACAATAAAATTTATGAATTTATATTGAATACACAACAATTCAAATCATAATTTTGGTAGTACAACTCTTTGTTTAGTATTCATGTATCCTACAGAATATTCTATGTTGAAATTAAAACAAATCTACAGACCTGTTCCATTTCGCTTTCCATTTTCTTCATCTTAAGATCATGTTCTCTCTTTTCTTCTTCCATTTGAGCCAAGGGATTCCTGTGGACAAACAACGTAATTAAAATACCAAATTTTTCACTATGAATTGCAGGAAATAATATACATCAAATTTTAGTGTCAAGAAATATCACATCAAAACATGCAAAGTGGCCCCATGCCTATGAAAAGGGGCTTGAAATAAGCTACGGTTCACTCCCTTTTGTTATACATATTTGTAAGACAATGTCTAACGAAAGACATCACTATTGTATGGAGTAAAGACAAAAGAGGGCATAGCGGAATGTGAAATGTGGGTCACAGATTACAAGTCACTTTTGAACGACGGGCAATTTGTCTAGTCCAATTTCTCAATTGGGAACAGTTGACGAGCAATTTCTTCATTAAAATTTCTAGAACCAGGATAAAGATATTTTACATGCCTGACGATATAAATTGTATGAATTTTATATTGAGTGAAAAACGTCCTACTTTAAATATAATATAAATCTAAACACATAAAGCTAAACAAATAAAAGCAAAGCATGCAAAAGCTACATACATTATAAGCTACATAAAAAGTAGTATAAGGCTGAAAGCTTTAACTTTCCTATTTATTTATTGACTAAAAATATGTATAAAGTTACTTGACTTGGAAATACTGCAGTTGTAATTTGTTAAAACAAATTTCAACAAAATATAAACAAACTTTAAAAATATCGGACTATTTAAAGTTACAGCTTGCAGATAAACTTGAAGATAAAAGATATTTAATGTTAAATCTGAGTATTAAAAACAATTGAAGAACTAAACTGAAACGTTTGACAAGAATAAACACCGTGCTATGTGTACAAGCTGCAGTTATGTAAATACGTGAAACGCGACGACACTTACCAGACGGTCATGAAACTGTTCATCAATCCTTGCGGGCACAAACTGAACACCAACACAACCAAAGTTAACGACACACGGCTGTGCCCCGCAAGCACTTTACAGTGGCATCAGTAACAAACAACAAACAGTGGTAATAACATCAAATGTGTCACACACAACTGCACAACATGTAGAAGAACAAATTAAAAAAAAAACAAATCATACTTTGAAGATACGATTACTCCTGTATCATATTATTATGTACTAAAGTCATCTCAATATTGATCACTATATATTATAGTTATGATACTATATACGCTATATGTTCAGTTAATACAATATTTTTAAACTTTTAATATATTATTTTCACTTCATATAAACTGAATGTGTGTAAGACGCACGTGAGATACAAACAATATATTTTCCGGATGCAAGAGTTCAACCAGTAGCTGCATGTTTGCATTAATCTTACGATCACAATGTGATATATTGTTGTTATAATTAAAATTCTCTTTAAAGTACAATTCGCTACTTTCAATACTGAATCCTTCTATTGCATTTTGACGTGAGACACTCACATTAACGTAAGCGTTGTTGCGGTAAAAACATGACCTGTATTTTTTAGTTGTGATTTGCCTTTAAAGACAGTTTACACGACATTCGTGTACTTATTACACAAATTTATGTTGAGAAATCAGCGTGCAGCCAAGTGTAACACACGCAAATTAGCTCAGACATCACTGTTTGAACACATCGAATGTAATGAGGAATAAATTGTTATTAATGCCACTGTGTAAGCGCGTGTACTGCAAGTTATTATGATCAATGAATTAGATCATGGATATTTTAAAAGTAACATTACTTTCCATAAAATACTAACACAATACTTTTAAAACAATCCATGACACAAGAGTATAATGATAGACATTAACAATTAATATTTCATTTCTGCATGCCCAAGCACAGAACGTTCATAAATCACAGAATATGAATGCAGAGCTATTCAATAATATGTATCTAAAGAATACAAATAAAATAAAAAACAAAACTCTGTAGCACACAACTGCGACAGTATTAAGAGAAAAGTATTAATGTTGAAGGTGACCAGACATGCAGTAATGAAAAGGCAACCAAATACAAGAGATTAATTTGTTTCATTGTGAGTCAAATGTTAAATATCCTTCATGAAATCCCAAAATAAGTCTGGTCACCTTAAATGCGGTGACAGCAGTAACCAAATAAATAAATGTTAGAATATTGTTAAATATAAGTAGGTTTTAGCAACCCTGTCTACTTAGGTTGTTAGATCTAATCATGCCTGTTTCAAATAACTGTATTATTAAAAGATCTACTGAGACCAGAGAAACAGGTTAACCTTTAGGTACTTAAAAATGTTAGAACACAGTTTTTTTTTTTTGCTACAGTGAGCAATATTAGTTTCAGAGAGTTATGAGGCCAGTCTTACTTGTTGGAGTTGATCCTGTGCGGCTTGCCGTCGTGCGATAAGCCGGCCAACTTGCGGCAACGGTAGTTCTCGTAGTGTACGGAGCTCGTAACGTCCTTCAGGTCCTGAAGGTGTGTCCGTATCACCATGTTCCGCAGAGCCAAGAAGTCGCAGTGCTCCAGGTTCTCAACTGTCGATACAAAAATTATATATTACTCTTTTAATTTAAATAATACAACTCTTTTCTTGGAGGCAAAGCTGGACCGAAGAGATAACTTAAGAAAATGTCTAGAACGACCCTTTATTTCACCTTTCGTTCACCCATTTTCAGTCACCAGGAGCAAGTGCAGATCCGTTATAATCTATCCGTTTACATACTTTCTACTTAATCAAGAACCCCTGTATGTATTACATACTACGTTTATAGAAATATTTAAGGAGACTTACTACAGCATCAGAGCACTTTTGGAACTTCTGAGTAGCGCTATCATATTATAAAAACTATAAGTAACATTTTTAACCTACGGAGCCGAAACGTGGAACATGACAGTCAAGTTGGCCCACCGACCGCACGTCACTCAGCGTGCTATGGAAAGGTCTATGTTGGGGATCTCATTAAGGGATAAGATCCGGAACGAGATCATACGACATAAGACCAAGGTGACTGATATTGTCCAAAAATGTAGCAAGCTGAAGTGGCAGTGGGCTGGCCATGTCTGTCGCAGAACCGACGAGAGGTGGAGCAGGAAGGTTCTCGAATGGAGACCAGGCTTAGGCAAACGTAGTGTAGGACGCCCCCCGGCTAGATGGACCGATGACCTGAAGAAGGCAGCTGGCAGTGACTGGATGCAAAGGGCGGGAGATCGTGAGCTGTGGCGTTCCTTGGGGGAGGCCTATGTCCAGCAGTGGACTGCAACAGGCTGATATGATGATGATGAAGTAACAAGAGTATTTGAAGCAAAACGCCCTAGTTTTAAAAGTAAATAGGTGTTAACTACCTTCAGCGATCCCCCAGGGGTACTTGCGCCCGCGCACGCGCTTGCCTTCGGTCTCGATGACGGTGTTGGCGCCCACCACGGCGAAGGGCACGCGCGTGCGCAGCGAGCGAGCCGCCTCCGCCACCTCGCCCTCCTCGCCTGTGCTCTCCGGGAAGTCGTAGATCTTGATCTTGTGTTGGCTTATTTCTTTCATTATCTGTAGATAAAAATATTGGTTATTTTATTTGAGTATCCTTGTAACTAGAGTTACATTAATACTTATTCAAATCGTAAACATAAAGGACGTCCAGAATTGAAACAAACAAGCGCATTACATAAACGTTGCAGACGTTTACGTAATCCACTAGTTGAAAACATTTTCGATCGAAACCAAAAGTCATTGGATAGGCACCATGGTGACCTATTATACCACTCGAATACTCGGAAATTTGTTCAAATGATGAACGTAACGTTTTTTTTAATATCCTTTATAGATGTGTGTTGTAAAGGTCTCTAGTCATACCTGTTCTTTAAAGTCTTTGCACTCTTCCGGGGTCATGGTGTCAGCTTTCGCGATGACTGGTATGATGTTGACTTTGTCTCCGAGCCGCTGCATGAACTCGACGTCGAGAGGCTTGAGGCCGTGCCCGCTGGGCGCGATGAAGTACAGGCAGCAGTGCACGCGCGTGTCGGGCGGGGCCGCCTTGCGGGTCACCCGCGACTCCGCGTTTAGGAACTCTTCATACTTCGACTCAACGAAGTCGATGATAGGTTGCCAACTACAAAATTAACGGATAATCATAATTTATTATTATCTCATTCATTAATCTATTATTATCTTTACAAATTAACTTAAATCGCATTCAAACATTAAACATGGTAACAAAATTGTCTGCCATCCATTGTCCAATTCAATTTTTCAATGTTAACTAGTCTCAGAATGTCTTCAATTGACAATATTTTTCGAGTTGAGTGCTATAACGACAATATTATTGCATGTTAAGTAGCCGAAAGGATGTTTTGAATTGCTCACCAATTGCTGTTGTCCACTGCATCGCCGAAGCCGGGTGTGTCGACGATCGTTAGTGTGAGGTTGACTCCGTTTTCCTTGAGTATCACAACGCTGGTCTCCACACCAACCGTCTTCTTCACGCGTAGTGACGGCCCAGGGTGTTTATCCCGGTCGTACACGTCCGTCAGAAACAATGAGTTTATCAATGTTGACTTTCCTAATCCTGTTTCGCCTGTAACAAAAGATTTGATTGTTTATATTAGAAAAAAAAAAACTATCTTCACATTTTTATTTCAAAGACTGAATACAAAGATGTCGTAATTTGTATGTGGTTTTCATGAGCTTACCTACAACCATTAATGTGAATTCAAATCCTTTTTTCACTGCCTTTCGGTATACCTGGTTTGGTAAGTTTGCAAATCCAACATATCCATCTAGTTCTTTGGTTTTTGGCTTTTCTAATTTAGGTAGTTCTGGTTTTGGTGCGACTGGTGGGTGATCAGGCTTCTGAAAATATTAAGGAAGTTTATACAGTTACACAATATACAACATATACATGACTATTATTAAATAAAAATACGCAAACTTTTTAATCGCATTGTTTAAATATCCTCCAACGAATACAAACAGTGTTATTGTTCAGGTGCCCGCATATAATGAGCACTGTTATGAGATAATGATCGTCGTGATTGTATGCAATTTATTATTAGCGTGGCGAAATAGGTAAGCGCTTCTTTATGATCTACGTATGCACGTGATGGAAAACTAGGAAGTCTACATTTAATTATGAACTCTCTTTATTTTATCTTACCAAACAATCCAGACTCGAAGATTTAAATTAAAATGACCTCAGAAGTGACTATACAAAATTTTCCAGCCCACCTGTTTTTCAACTACTTGAAATCTCATAGATTCAGCGTAATACCAGTATTTTTCATCAAGCTAGTGCTATCTAGTCATTACATAACATTTACCGTGTAAGGCGGTACCTTCAGTAAATCTCGTTGTCACTCATTAGGGATTTAATGACTGTCAAAGATCATCGTACGCTTGTTGGGACTGACGGGTTAAGTAAGAAGCTTTCCGATGCATGTCCGTAATAATTGTTTCGCATTATCGGTCAGTGGTTAATTGTGTGAGAGGCAATAACGAATGTAGTTTAATAGGGTTAAATAGTATAGTTACCTTGATAATGTTTTCTGTACTCCTGAGCGGTGCCGGCGCGGAGGGTGGTGCTGACGTAGGCACGGGTGGCGCTGGGGTCGGCGGCGGCGCCGAGTTAGGCGGCTTGGAGGCATCGACTGAGACACTGTTGCTGAGCTTGTTGACTGTGCCGTTGGACTCGTGGTGGTTGTTCTCAAGCTGGTCGGGCAGCGTGGTCGCGCGCTTGGCGAGCGCGTCCTTGAGCACGGAGGGCGGCGCGGGCGGCGCTCCTATCGGCGGGCCCGTCGCACTCACGCCGCCACCACTCACCGAGTCAGACTTGAAGAACAATTCGCGTTTACTTTGTAACTGAAAACAAAAATAAATAAGCTTTAACCAGTTCATATAGGCAGGTAAGTAGTTACGTTACAGAGTAAATAAACGGTAGAGTAGCTTACGTTATGCGAATACAACTACTAACTACCTAAGTCAAGGAAAACTGTTTATCAATGCTGTAACTAAACATAAAGTGCTGTGTTAACGTCATCAGTACGTATCACATGTTTCCAGTAAACTTCTCATCTAATAGACCTACCCACATAATGAGTCTCCCGCGGAGGGGATATAAATTTGCTCTCAAATAATGAAGAGAGTTGTATGTATCACAACAGCCTAAGGCAGTAAATACAGACATGTAAAGTATAGCTGTGCGAGTCGGTCTAGCCGGCTCCATGCGAGCGTCAGATGACTCACCGATTCCAAGGTAACGTTACTGGACAATGTAGTAAAAATGTAGCTATAAGACATCATTAAGTATAGGAGGTATGATACATCGGATGAATATAAGACGTATTGCATACTAATAGCTTGTCATTAACGCACGACTAGGTTCAGTTACGTTACAACATAATATAAGACATAAGAAATTATTATTATAAAAAGAGAACATCTCGTAAACAAGGTAGATAGTTTCACTTTAATATAAAACGAATACGTGCATGAACCGAGCACGCATCGCTGCGTCGATGAAGTAAACCTCGTTGTACCAATAAGTAGATACTAATTACGAAGGTGCGAAGAACGAAAGCGGTGACTCACACGGTGAGTGGTGCTTAAAACTTAATTGCAATCGGAATGATTACTGCACTTACACATGCTGAAATATCGAATTCTGCTAGTCGTAGACAATAAAACTAATATACAATCTTGTAGAGCTAACAATAGGAACAAAGATTGATGTAGGTATTCCATTGTAACGTGAAGGAATTGCAAATAATAAATAATACGTAAACGAGGACAATACGAATATTTCTTGATTTCTGAACTAACTCTAAATGACAAACTCATGTGACGCCTGTAACTCGAAAACAATAGTTACACAAGCATAAGAAAAATCCCAAGCATTATATTTATAACATAATATGATAACCATTATACGTGCACAAGTTTGCCATAAATTTTATAAATAATAAACCCGCATGCACATTTTGGAATATGCAAAACGAACAAGGACCTGGATATGCAAACATGTATGCAGTTTTGTGAAGTGCGACGACCGTAATGCGTCTGTGACGGTCGATTCTAATAATATCTACAAACGATGTTCCAGGCAACACACTAACACTATCGCCGTTAACCTTAAACTTACTCATAGCGATGCCATGGATTCTTTAAAGAATTTTAAGACTATACAAAAGTAAAATGAGGGTTTATAACCATTTTCTTCGGTACTGTAAACCAGATGGGAGAATACAGAGCAGTATCTGTCTCCGTCAACTGACAGTTACATTCGCGCAGCAGTTGCAACATCGACACACGGCGCATCACGCATAGAATACATTTCACCATTTCACATGACCGCACACCACATCTCGCTGTTTTTGTTAATTACAACAGTAAGAACACTTGACTACGAAATTACTATTTCTCCATGAACTAAGTACATGATGACAGAGTACCAACGGCTCACTGAAAGTGCCTTCTTGGCCACAGCACTGCCATCCGGCGAGTGTTTACCAGAGCACGGACATTGTACTGTAACGTAAATAATCAAACGGACTCAACATCGAAAAGGAATTTGTTTGTTTGTAGAGCAAGCACGTATCAACAACATACACCAAACTTGGAAACAAGAATACTCAATTCTGAAGTCAATTCAATTACCAAATCTTCTTACAAATAAAGTCACAGTTCTTCTTAATCATCTTAACACTTTACTTACATGTTCACCTTCACCATCAATGTTCTTCGCTTTGTTTTTATTTTTTATTTTTTTTAAACTAAATCGTTTCTTGAACATGCTAAACATTTCAATTTAAAACTTTAGTAATAGTTTCACCGACGTAAACTTATCTTGATGACTTCACATTGATCGAATGAGTTTACATAATATTCCATGTTATTATCAAACGTAACAACACTAATCTGCATCCCAACAGGGATAGAGTACTTCGCGTACCTAATATATACGAGAACTAGGAAAATCTGCTACAAGCGTCACGGACGTCGTTTACTCAACTGAGCAAAATTGAATATAAATATCATTTATTGTTTGCGCGAGGTACTCACTCTGACACACTAGCTGAAACAAAGCTGACTAATATCCAATATTAACTAGAGATAACTAGATGAGGACATGAGGTGTTGTTTAGCCGTAAAGCCGTGTACGAGATTTAAGTAACCGTGACTGTCCTCGCTTCGTTTTTACCATGAATATTCTATTGAAATCTTTCACGTTACATTAAATGTAGTCAACTTTTTAGTTTAATAGAGCAATATACATAGTGCAACATAATAGAAAGAGGCAGTGAATAATTACACGAATGATTGGGCAGCAACAATACTGTATTGTCCTTTGTCCGAAACATCAGGCGTCAATAACCGAAATATGGCAACGTGTACACAAAAGTGTATTCATTTGTAATCATGCATATAATGTTAACTCAATTAATGTAAATGTTTATCATTCAACGACAATTTTCCATTAGTTGTAATAATTATCTTCTTTGTTTTCTAAGCATGTAAGTACACTTAGTAAAGCAGTCAGACGGTGCAATAACATCAATAAGCAGCACAAACGGTATCTTTTAGAATCGTGCATTGAATAACAAGCAGTTCCATCTGGCGACTCTGCGAACTGATAACTAACGTTCGTCCTCGGCCTATAAAAAATGTCGCTCTTAAACACCGAGTATAATTGCAATACTTCGCCTGCGGCGCCAGCCTGCGGAGGCATGACTCGCTCGCCACTAAGAAATTTGCGATGACTCTTCCTGACTTGTGAAGTCTGACTCATTACAGCGCTGCGCCTGGTATTTACAAAAAAGCAAATCCAGTTATCACAAATTTTAATGAGAAAAATTACTTGTAATATAATTGATGACTAAACCGGTATTGTTTAAAAAGTATAATATAGCGGCAGCAGGCGAAAAAGATTAATCCAATGAAGTTTAGGAAAATAATGTAAATTCGGATGTGGCTTTAATGCTAGTGTTAAAGGGCGCATACAATTCTTTATTTAGTTACAGTTGCTTTGCGGTCAGTATACACAGGTGCGTTCACGTAGCATGTTACGCACTAAGCCGGCCGGATATTGACTGTTAGATTACATTAACTATTTTACAGCTTTATACCTTTACTAAGTTCTGAAATTTACGCACAATACAATCAGTGGATTCATGAAAGCAAAATTTTAGGATATAGAAAATTTTAAATTGATAATGTAACTACCGCACAGCTTTATTTTTAATCTGTAATAAGTTTTGAAGTTAAATCATTGTAACATAGATATAAAATCAGATGTACACGCCATTATGGTGAATTAACAAATGAAACAAAATGGATTTTTAATGGTGCGTGTCCTCGCGTGTGCGTTTATGTATGTAGCGCACTATTCTGTATTTCCGTATTGTTTTTATTAAGTTTAACATTCAATGTGCCAGAGAATCCAGTACAACCAGCGTTGGACTTATTATTTTTCCTGTTTAATAGATACACTCTGTTTATTCGTAATATGCCTAGAGTCAATACTAAATACGCGTATTTATTACAACTACAACTGTGTGAAACTAGAATAGAACTTTAGAATCATACGTAGCTTGATTAAGATCAGATATATTTTACAGATTAAATAATTAAGTTCTTCATTCAAGATTCTAATTAATTATCATAGAGATATTAATAGATAAGTGAATTTTCGTGTAAATTAATCTAAGCTATTTTTACTGAGGTCGTTGACCGTTCGATTCAAAGCAAATCAATTCAATGACAAGTGAACACCGTGCGAATAGTGAATACAATCACATACGTGAATTTGTTTCGCAATAAATAGATCGGTTGCAATCCTACGCGTAACAGAAATTACGATTTTATTAATCTTTAGATGCATTACAATAGATACGTTAAAGTGGGTGGAGAATCTTCTCGCGTAGGCAGACCGGTGCTTAGGCGGCGGCAAACGAGACTCAGATCTCATTGAGACAACTTATATGAGAAATGCATACTAATGCTCGGAAACAACAATAAAATAAATATGTAGAGATAGATTTCTACTGTCGTCATGACAAATCCAGCGCAAATAATAGAAACTTTCGAAATATCTACTAATCGAAGAGAGTTGACACAGAGAAAAGTTAATAAAAACGATGAGAATAAACTTCAGTAAGTAGGTCTGCGGATAACAAAAGAGTCATGCACATTTATCGTTCCACACGGTGAAGCAAAATTACATCTTGCTGTCAATAAATGGTAGGTTCTGTACATACATGTCATCACGAACTGCTGATTCTTTATAAAGAAAGTAAGTAGATATTTATCAGACACAGGCATCTTCTCAACAATTAATAATAAATCTTTGATTTATTAAGCTACTTTAGTCATAAGCCTTTTTTCTGGAATAAAGCAGAATGCATTCTTAGTGGCTTCTGAATTATTCATGTGACGCGAAGACGAAGACAAGCCCGACAAGTACATCTTGAAATAATCGTTGTGTTCGTACTTTAAGCTATAAGTATGTTACGTATATCGTGTGACTGCGTCCAAAGATCAGGCAACTTGCATTTAAAATGCTGTAACAGTTTAACCCACATCCATGATTATGGTAACATATCACAATCACGCCTACGACTGACGGGTTAAGTACCTTAATTAGTATTACGTAGATTAATCCTTGACTGGATGACACTGGTTGGTGGGATTTTGAGACGGATGATAACATTAATAAAGGCCCTTTTTAAATTAAGTGACAGACAATGGTTTAATGACGTTATAATTGGTAAGGTTTTTATTTAGTGATCTGTCCTGCCTGCATAAAATTTACCGAAACTTTGTTAAAATTGATTACTCAAATAGTACGATGATAGATTAAGTTCTCTAGTAGTATTTAACTCTTTGTACTAACATAGCTACCGTACAAAAACGTTGAAAATTGCCGACAGCAAATTTACCCTTTTATTGAATGGACTTGAAAACAGTGTAATGTTCAAAAATTCTATCAGGTCGACAACGCTTCCTTCTAAATATATCGTCTTTTTAACGTAACGTTGCATTCCATTCCGATAAACAAACACAAATGCTAATACAACCAATGCACGGTAACAATTAGGAGGAACTGGTTAACTATGTCTATAATTAAATGGCGAAATGGAGCGTCCAGCAACGTGTAACTAAAAGAAAGTCAATCGCATACATATATGATAACTTTATGCTGTTATTGCAATAGTCCGTATGTCAGGTTGTCAGTCTGCTTTATTCTAAAGCACTGCCAAAGTCTAGCCACTGATAAGCTGTCTGCTTGGCTTTATGCTGTTCTTGCAATAGTCCGCATGAAAGTCAATTTTTTCAGTCTACTTGGCCTATAAATAGTGGATCAAGCATAGGCGTTTTAATATTCTACTACTGTAAATACCTAGAAACGTATTTCCGATCGATATATTCCAATAGACTATAAACTAGGAACGCTAACGACACTTAAGTAGCATGTTGCATGTCGTCTATAAAGTAAATATGAGTAATAATATATAATAATATGATAATTATTACATATTTTTTATCTAACTATAGATACTTTTGTCATACTGTAAAATAAATAAATAATGAAATTTAACTTTGTTAGCATCTGTAAATTTACTGATATTTTAATCATTTCTCTTGTTGATTAACGCAAATACGCTCCGTTTTAGGAATATTCTTTGTATTTCTGCAGAACTACACCAGATACCAATTTACGTATAATAATGATCCCATAGCGGATATAATCATTACATCCATATTTCAATATAATTCAGTAAAACGCTCGACTGAGGTAGACATGGTGTTTTGGTCTCATTAAGTGGTACATGAGCTGGCCATGAATTTATTAATTGAGGTTAAATTAATTGTCACTTCAATTAACATTGTGAACTTACAACATATACACCTAATTACATAATTTATTATGCATAAATAGGTGACAGTTTTGCATAGTTCGCTCTTTCTTCTAAAACAATTTAAATATTTAGTTTAGAAATTAGTACAGATTAATAGAAATATTAAAATATGGTACGAGTATTAATGAAGTTTAAATGATGAATAAACCGTCAGCAGCACGAATTAATTAAAAATAATAATCCATGGTAAAAAACACTTCTAAGTAAGCGTAAAAAAACAGAACAAAATAGGTCGCTCATCGCTATGCAATTTCGTTTATTGTATTGAAATTCATGGTAATTTAATGAACTAAATTTTAAGAAAAAAGCTTTTTTCTTAAAACCAACCTCTAATTCTTCTTCTTCGAATTATGCATTGCTGTGGATGTCGCGTTAATTTTATAAAAATAATAAGCAGTCGATTTGAGACCCTGTTCCCTTTGAAATCGGTTAAAAAACATTCTACACTCAATTAGGTACATCCAGTATTGCACATTTTCAAAAGTTCAAGCCGGTTAAGTACTGCTTACTCAATTGAATGTGGCTTGTGTTGATGAACGTTTTTTTCAGTATCTCTCTCTTTCTCATATATGTATATCTCTTCCCACATTATCGACACTTTTAAATTTACCACACTCAGGACCAAGAATATGTAAATAGAACTGTAACTTCTCAAGTTCTCAACTACTCTATTATCTGCGGAATTACTAATGAGCCCATAAGGTTCATAAATAGTCGAGACATAGCAGCCAGAAATGGAAACATTTGTGATAAAACTGGAGACTGAAGAGACAGTGACAGTCGACGATCGGCTATTTTCGTGGTAATCTAATTTAAATGTTATAAATGTTCTACACGTGCTTAGCCTAATAAATTATGTCATTTAACAAAAAAAGACTAATCTCAAAAGTAGTCGCGATATATTTGTATACCTATTTCGGGTATTTCTTTAACAAATTCTTAATTAACAGCCTTGAATTAATTACAAGTAAATGACTAAGAAATGAGACCTTGATGTTCGCAATTTCGCATTCAACATTTATTGAAAGTTGAGCCCCCAAATTCGTGGATAATGTAAACTAATAATTTTAATTATGCATGCAAGCTGCCGTTCTAGATACATAGCAAAATTAAGCAGTCCCTGTGCGATGGGCTAATTTGAATAAACAAATTATTGTTTTTTTTTTTATAACAAGTTATAAGAAGTTAAGAACCCTATTCACGTTAAATCACAATAAGTTCAAAAATAATACTATAAAGATATTAAAAAAATAAAACTGAGGTAGATATTAAACTGATACTTGAAGTAAATGTAACTACGCGTGTGAGACACGGATAAAACCAAGACGCCGAGTGCGATTGTGACTTATTATGCTATAGAGTCATCGACCCGGGAACTGAGGATTAGGAAATGGTTACTCGGCACTCTGTCCTACATAAAAAAAGTTTAGTACCAAATATGTATCAACATTTTGTAATGTTAGCATTTTCATTGGTATTTGATGCACAGTATCCATACAAGTGATATATTGTTCTAAAGGTTCAATTAAGTGACTCCCTTATCACCAGCCGTTTATTTATACTTAGACGGCGGAGTAACAAGGTTTTAATTGATGGCGACAAGAATGTAAGTATGTACTAAGAGATAGTGCCAACTCTTAAGGCACATTGAACATAACCAATCATTCACGGTTTCCAATTGAAGCCGTAAAATAAATTAACTTTGTTATTGTTTTGTTCACCTCAGCTTTCCTGCGCAATGATAAATTCCTCCAGATATCACGTGGACTCGTCCAACCAACTTTAGTTTTATCTGCACCACTATCTCCTACGCTGCTGGCACATCTTGTTAATTTTGTTTGGTGCCCATTGGCATTAACTACTCCACGGTTTTCCATCTTGAACTCATTCGAATATTCTTTGTCAGTTGAAGATAGCAAAAAAAACACAAACGACGCTACACTGTTGAACTGTCGACGTTTACACTCACAAACTTATCCAAGAGTCACATTTATCTTGAGATTACATTTAAAACTATCTGTTCACGTTCTCACAAAGTTATTTATTATTATATCGCTGTGTATGCTTGTGTTGTTGCACTGCCGGTATCGATTTAACACTATTGTTCTTCTGTTGCTATATAAACATGTTCCGGTGAAAACCAACTGTATTCCAAGCAAAACTTTGAAATTAATAAATTAATTAGTAGGATATAAACGTCTGTGCGTAGGATTTGAACACAAATAAACTGTTGTAATATGAAGCACCGTTCACGACTGTGTCAGTTTGAGGTTAAGTTACAAGCGATACCGGCTGCCGGTTGGCGCGCCGCACCAGCGCACGGTTTTATGCCGGTCTCACACGGGGTGATTACCGATACAAAATATTTTATCATTCACACCTTTATTTTATCTAGCCAAATAGCATAGATATCTGATATATTCTTATTCGTATACAATAGTATTGCACGAGTCAAGTTTAATTAGTTCTATTTTACGTAGAGCATAATGCCTAAATAGGGAGCATGAGTATTTGCTTCCATTGTAGCTACAAAAAGTACTCCAAAGTAAAGACATTGAGTTTAAAAAGAATCCTGGAGTGAAATACACATTACTAAACACTAAATTATTATTCTCTAGGTACATTTATGTTAAACTTTAACTTTATTAAAATGTAAGAAGTATTTACTTAAAATAAAACACCACGTGTGTAGCGCCGTCTTTAACTCAGGTACCGCTGAGTTAATTATGACTATATCTATATAGACGCAAAAGGATCCAGCCCGTCACACTTATGCCCACCAGACACACAAAAGCAACGAGCAATCGGTTCCAAAGAGGGCAAAATAAACAACTGATAAAACGCAAAATGGTTCTTAATACGATCGTATCAAAGTTGAGAACGTATCGTTACTTAATGTTGGTTAGCTTTTTATGGGTCGAGCTTAATAATGCAAGTGGAGAACGTGCCCCAACCGCTTTTGCCGGTTAGTGAAAAACTTCAGACCAAATTCGTATTGTAAAACAATATCGTATTGTAATGATAAAAATCATGATTTATAAATAAATCCTTATGAATTTAAATCCAAGAATACTGTATGTATTTTGTCGACTAAGATGGGACAATGGAGTAAAAGTTACATACTTTAGTTCTGGATGCAACAGTTGCGATAGCGCCGAACTGATAATATTTCCTAGAAATTGGACTTGAGTAAACAGAGTGATAAAGAAACCTTTACAAATATCCGGCACTTATCAGTTATCAATGATCCCTTCATATTATATGTTGGTACAGTTTAATGAACTATCTATTGTGAATTAACTATGAGCAAAAATTACAAATCAAAATAAAATTGTCGACCTTGGACGTCATTTTAAAAGTTAGTAAAAGGGAAAAAAAAATAATCTCCAAGAAGCGTTCGAGTATTTAATGTTCCAAGAATTATCAGGTCAGGGTGCGACCATGAAACAGTTAATGTCTGTTTAGTGAATTCGACACATGCGAGCAGAATGAATGTCCGCCACTGCACGAGGTTATTTTTAACCCTGTAGACACGGGGTCAGTCACCCGCTCACCCTTCCCGCACACCAAACCAGTCCTATCACATGAGGAACTGCGTGGGAATACGGTGGGCTGCCAGCATGTCCTTAAAACCCTGGATATTGTATGAGAAAGAGGCTCAAACAGATGGGAACTGAAGTTGTCATATAAACGATAATAAAAGCAAAAGCTTCTAGAAGATGCTAGTGCTAGCACTGGCTTGTTCAAATTAAAACTACAAAATGGTAAGTATACAAGTGTATGTAATAAGTAGTTCTTTTCTGAAATTAGTGTTATTGAACGAGCCAGCTCATATTATCAAAAAATATATTATAACGATGACTTTTATGATCTACATATAAAACTGTTCTAGCTGTTTATTTATAAGCAATACAAGATACGTCAGGTAACAATATAGTATACGCTAAACGCCAACCCTTCTAGTGAAGTTGATACAGGACTGTTTTATGTAACACAACACCTGACACGGTTAGGTACCTATGTGGTTATGGTATTGATATTACTCAATGTAAACAAACTAGTTTTAAGCTTAGCATGTTACTTAACTTGCATCATTTTGTTACTGTTTTAAATTACTTTTCTGGGTGTCACTGCAACTATGATTATGGAATTCAACACTAAAAAGCGTATTGAGAGGGTTGGACCTAAATAACAACATTTCCCTTTTTCGGGGTGCGTTAACTAGGATTAGGGGAAACGTCGAGGGTGCACATGAAAAACGGCTAGGGGCTCTGGGACTCACCGTCGCCGTATCGGTGAGGGTGACAGTAGCTGAGGTGGGCCCGCCATTAGGAGGTGCATTCAGTGTCGAACCAATGGGCACCTGATTATTGGCACTTTGTTCAATAATTCGCTGGCGTAGTGCTAATCTTTCGAGACTTGCAAGACGATGAGATCCACCGGTACCTTCTCTGTCGCGTTCTCTGAGACCTGTGGTGCTGCCCGCGCTAAAAGATCCACTGTATTTGGGCAACGTCGGTGGTGGCACAGGTCTAGCCGTGCCGGTCCGACCAAGCAGATTTCCACTAGAGGTATAAGCATAGCTGCTGGGGGTTCCAAGTGTAGCTGTACGCGGAGCTGCACCGATTCCATTTAAGGCACCGGTGGTCCCATTGACGGCTCCAACGTTTACCGTCGTCGTACTGCCGTTCATCTCCTTAAAGTGTTTTCCGTCATGCGAAAATTACAAAATCACACACTGAGTCACTGACTGCGTACTACTATCCGATCGCGAATTAATGCGGCGTCGTGCCGGTGCGTTCAAGCCGTATGCCCGACGGAGGCGGTTTGACAGCTCGAGCAGAGCAGACGAGGCGCGCGGGCGGGTACGGCGCCCCGCACTCGACGCCTCCGTCGTCGCTTGCCAACACTGGCGACCCTACTAGATCTCAGGATTATTGCCACACAACCACCAGACCGGAGGGTTGAAAATGCATTGTTGCGCGCTCTGTCAAGGTCAACACATATATTCTCAATGTATAGTATTCTTCGCTTAGGCTACGCAATTTCCGCAGATTTGATTGGCTATAGGTTGCTCTTTCATCATAATGAGACTAACATTAAATATTTATCAATATTTGTTAATTTTATCCACACGCACTGTAAGTACCGTATGAAAATTACTTTGTTACTTCACTACATAGTATAAAACAAAGTCGCTTCCCGCTGTCTGTCCCTATGTATGCTTAGATCTTTAAAACTACGCTACGGATTTTAATGCGGTTTTTTTTAATAGATAGAGTGATTCAAGAGGAAGGTTTATATGTATAAAACATGCATAATATAGTAGAGGAATACCGATAATCTTAGAGATTACTAATGTAAGGTCGTAAATGAACCCATTTTTTGCGCTTTCATTGCAAACGCTGGCTGAACCCTATGAGATAGATCAAAATAATGTACTACAGTATTGTGCACCTCAAAAAGATCTACAAAAAAGTCCGCGATGGCATATGTCTATCTCTTGAGGATAACCCACAATAACCATTTTTATCGTTTATTTATTACTTATTTACGAAAAAGCGATTTTAAGCAATACAGTATTAATCCTTATCCAATTAAGTACCTTTAATAAATTGTGCATGCAATATAGGTCAATATTGCCCTTTACAGCATGTAATTTAAATGAATATTTTCGAAGATATTGCAAATTTAAAATGTAGGTACATAGCGGTTCCGGCGACACCGGCCGGAGGGCCGCGCGGGGTCCGAGGGCCTATACCAAATAGTGCGACTAAAGGTTGTGCTTCGCCCTACAGAACTTTATGATTGTGTAGTTATATTTGGTATCAGCGTTGCACCCGAGCAAAGCCGGGGCGGGCTGCTAGTATTTTATACTTGAATAGCCAATTATTTTTGGATAAGAAATTAAGAAGATAGTGTGAATAATGCAATCCATACAAATTTGGGATTTATCTCAAAAACAAGTATCGACGAACGTTGAAATTACCGAAAAAGAAAATAAAAGTTAAAAGTACTTTCTCTTGCAACGAGCCCAGAGCCAAATGTCACTTTCAAAAATAATCCACATTGTTATTATTAAAGATAGGTAGGTATTATATCAAAGTACAATCTACTCTTGATGTCATACTTATAGGAGCTACTTTATGTATTAAACGGACAAGAAAGGAAGTGACGCTGTCTAGTTCATCGGCCTGAATCCAAGAAGCATTGAGGCGACTACTACCGGAAGTACATTTAAGGTACAAAGAATGATTGTGATATGTTGGCTAGGTATTTGTAAGGTGGACAAATATGAATAAAAGTTGAATTAAGTAAACAGTTAATAAAGTAACTGTAAGAAAGATGAATGAAGATAATAAGAATATCATCAGCATGATGGTTTTTTTTTGTACACATGGTATCAACAATTTACTTGTGTAATGAGTAAGAACACGTGTTGGTCCCATGTGTCAGTGGAGTCCAGCCATCGACCGCGGCACCACAGCGCGCATGCGCGTCCTCACCCCAATCCTACGGCCGTCTCAGCTTGCACAACCCTCGGTGCACGCTACACCGGCTTGCTTCCTCGTATGCTTTCTGAATGGCAATGCAACTATACCACGTATTTTATTCAATGAATGCACATATCTAATGATAGGTTTAAGTCATGTCAATAAGATAGGAACGATATATAATTAATCGCTGATATGGATAAGCAAATAACTGAAGTTTATTATTTACTAAAAGTATGTATCTCAGATTGAAGTCATCAAAAAAGTTATCGGATCAATCATGTTCTTTGATGTCACGACAGCCTAAAAGTAGATACTTCGGTTTCAATATTACAATATTTGCAGAGGTCGTTGATCATAAACTTCTAATTTCTGCCATGAATGGGGTATATGAACCATCTTGTTGCCATTATTGTAAACAAACAAGCGCCATCTACCGGATGTTGTTGTATTCAAGGCGCGCAATACCACTGTGACTCCACACACATGGCCATACAGTTGTTATTATAGACGTCGCGCCAGGTGGCGTTACTTAATCCATTCAAAAGTATTATATTTTTTATCTCTTCAATTCGAAACATACCATTAAAGCAGCAGATTATTATCAAAATTTCTACATAGAGCTTCTGGATCAAAAAAAAGTCGTATCAACTTATCATTTGAAATGATTCTGAAACTGAATAATCATTAAAAAAATGGATGTTATTCATCAGTAAAGCGTTTCATTCATATAATAGTATGTTAATTGTATGAATAAAACGCGTTATAGTGATCTAGAAACTGTATTTATTAGACATCAGAAAACGAGAGTACGAGAGCGTGGCGTCGATAACTATACGTTTGTATCGGTTTCTACCAAAGACCTTCTATCTCTATGTGAAAGAGTATGTTGAACCGTAAACATATTGAAAGATGTTACAAAGATGGTACCCGCCAAGTACAAAACTAAAACGTAAACATATATGTTATCAAAGTATTATGGATATTTTTAACAAACTATAAACCTGATGAATGAAGAATCTGAGGTATCTATAGAGAATCTTTACATTCACTTTATGATACGATCACTGATGTGCAGTAACGTTCTAGTGCGCACTTGTGTGCGGTCTGAATTGATGCCGACTGTTTAGTAACGAACCTACAGCTAAATCAAAACATATGACGATGGCCCGACATGCTGTTGACACGATTCATTAAGTAATTTATGTGGAAATACACCGATGATTGTGCTTCCAAACAATTCAACTACATTGTTACTCATATAAATTATTTTAGGTAAGTAAGTGCTATACATCTGTTTGGGTTAGACATAAACATAACAATAACTTATACTAACAAGTAGTATGAGCATAGATTTTAAAAGAGACAAAGACCGCTGAGCGTGTTTTGACATTTCTTTTCAAATCTCAGGTCAACAACAAGACTCAGGGTTGGTCCTGAGATTTAAGCAGAGATAAGAAATGTCGAGTCTCAAAAAATTTAAAGGATGGTAGAGCCTATTTACAGAACAAAAATGTTTTCATTAAGTTTAATTACTTAATGAGTTACATAGGTAATATCTACCTTACCCTTATATATTTACTACTGCAAGTGATATAACTTTTTGTATCGCGTAAATATGACATGAACTTTAATATGGAATATTACTGTAATGTTCTGGCGCCAGAGTGTAGCGTCAACATAAAACGAAAAGTTTTTAAACTGTCAAGTTCTACTTTTAATTAAGTTCCAAATTGAGAAGTGTGTGTAATACAAAAAAGACAAGGTATCGCAACAGCTTTTTTGAAGATACAATTCGACATGGCCATAGAAAGACATAATTATTTAAAAATAATAAAATAGATACCGAGCTTTGCTCATTCTGAAAGTTCTATAAAAAGGTGCCCTGGGTATAAATAACTATAATATTAGCTCTGTTAAACTAAGTTACTCTTTCGTTAGTTAAGATAAATAAAACAGAAATTACACTGTTTGTGAAATTGTTCTGCTACAAAATAAACCTGACAAATAATATTTCTTACAGTGGAATTTATAATATGCCTTGTATGGTACATATTAAAACTGAAATAGGGAAAATAGTAAATACTTATTTCATTTCATTTACATTTCCTTAACAGGCACTGGTATTATAAAACATCTGCGTTTTAAAACACATGAATTTAATCATTGAAGCACTCTAAATGCACGCAATATTTTCAATGCAGTTTCAAAATGTATTAACCCACTGCTACGGTATATTTTCACGCAGCTTAACGATCCCTTACCTAACCTTACGACAGATAAGTAGTTTAACAAATCGAATAGAAATACATGTAGACATTAGGCGTGCATGATAAGAACGATTGAGGTTGGTAATTACTAGATTAGTGTACTTAACCATCATTAGTCACAGTAAATACAATCAGTTATGGCCTCATGCTACTGCCTACTTGGGGATAAATGTGCTTTGAAATACCATTTACCTTATTTGTCTATCTTTTGTCCTTCATGAGCATTCGATTCACAGAGTGAAGCAGAAAAAACGAACAGTCAAAGTATATTGTAAGTACATGTATTTATGTTAGTAAGAAAACAACAAATCCGTTGTTAATCATCGGTACAAATAATGCATCAGCGAGCGTGCCGCAAAGCTAAACAGGCACGTGCGATCGCACTAACAGGCAATGTTTCTAAAACAAACCCCAATACACAAAGCACGATTACAACTCAAACAATTCGGCGAAGTCACGCTGATACAGAAATAGAACAAACCATAGGAACACATGACTCTACGGCTGTTCAATGACCAACCTATTTCGAGAACGGCGGCCCAATGTGGGCAGTTTTACTTAAGATTGGAAATTACTGAAACAATCGAACCTGTTTGACAATCAACAAATGATCGGTCACATCCCACAGATCACGTAGCTGAGTATACCTTACAATCCATGATTTATCATTACCTCAGTGAGACCTACACAAATACACCCAGCGGCATTTATCTTTTAGTTACTTTTAAGATTCCCGTCCCACGGTTATAAGCAGATAATCAACACATAATCAGTACTTACAATGATTTATCGTATTTAAAGATGAAGGCTGTGTTCGACGAAGGTAATGCTATTGTAATATATTTAATACAGTCTGTACTATAGCAATGAAAGACGTTAGTTGAATAGTTTTATTTTGGTATGTGACCAGGCCGTATTTGTAAGTGAAACTGTTCATGGCTATCTAGACGACAATTATTTATACATATAGTCAAATAGGCCAGCGTAAGCACCATTTTTCTGCGTTTGGTTATGCCGTATTTAGTAAAGTAGGACTTCTGCCAAGAACAGAATTTAAATGACAAAAATCCTCAAACATTTTTACACATATTGTTTATCCTGCGTATGCTGCAGGCAGCTGGGCAGGAGGGCAAACTATCTTTAACTGAGTAAATGATTGTTAGCCCTGAGTGTTAATACCAACACTGTGAATTAGTATTTTAAAAGCAAGCCAACACAATACCTACGATATAATGCCTAACTATGTGATTAATGTTATTCTTATTAATACATACTTCACCACACATTGTAAATGAGTCAGTATCTACTGCAATAAGTAAAAACCAGGACAGAGACAACTGTGAAATATATAGTACTGCAACTGTAAGTGACCAAGACATAAATAATATGAAATTTATCTTTCCTATTATTTATAGGAGCAGTGCGTACTTTTCTGTTATCAACGACACTAAAATTTATAAATAAATAGGAAGAATGTATAAGAATATAGGTACACACAACATAACGATATACCGTGTAGAATGTCGTTCATATTCATATTCATTTATTCATTCATTACATTTTGGGTAATGAATGAATAAATGAATCGTTATAGGAATATCTAAAATAATACTATTATAAAAATAATCAGGCACTATATTGTAAGTATTATGTATCAAACATACAATACGCATAGTTCTTCTATATCTTTAAGAAGCGAACAAGCATTTATTTAGTAAATATATATTATCAAAAATATAAAACTATCAACTATCGTTGTTTCTTTCAAAAGTTATTAGAACCAGCAGTATTATTTTTCGTATTTTAACACGAGGAAATTACAGTATTAGGTCACCGTTACAACAACAATTTCTCACCTGATCTGAATATCCACCAGTGGGTTTATATCGAGCCAGAACTGGTCTATTTCTTGACCTATTCAGAGGGGAATCCGATATAGACGTCATTGTAAATCACTGATCACTCACAATTTAAAACAGTTTATTTTACTCTGGTATTAACTTTGCACATCCATATACTGTTCAAGAGGAAAACATACTGTTATAATTACAGCAAATAATGTTCCACCACTCACGGACAAACGCGATACCACATTTTTTCGTCGACAAATCACATCCGCAGAAGAGTGGAGTGAAGAACGTGTGGGTGATTCAACTGATTATGACCAACACTTCACCTAGTACTAACACTGATAAACGTTAATGTTAGTTAACCAACAAACACACCCCCATGACTCAGATAATTATCACAGAATTGTACAACTCGAAGATACATTACATTACAAGACGTCGATGGAAGAACTAGATAAAATAAATTATGCACTTAAAACTTTTCTGAACAAAGAGTAACGAGTCACTGGCCTTTAAATAGGACTGCATTGGTTCACTTGAGAACTAAATGCAGTATTACGAATGAGATATTATTACATCTATTTTCTTTTAATTTCCCCATTAAAATCACAATGCAACGACCGCTCTACGATTACAATTTCGCTTACTGAAACAATAAAACAATATGCGTGTCGAGGATAGCGATCGAGTTCGTCACTGCAATCAGTACCGATGTGTATGGGGACCGAGCGACCCAAGTGCCGTAGAGCCCAGCCTGAACCGTTGACGGTCACCGTAGGGACTTCGGTATCGGTGTCATGGTGCTTGCTGCACCCGATAGTAGACGCTTGAGGGCCGAATAGCGGTCGCGAATTCCTACTCGTAATTCAAATGACGCACGCAAAGCATACGTGCCCAGCGGACAACGGTCCTGGCGACCTAATAATTCCAACGCGATATCACTCCATTGCTAACGATAGGTATCGTATCAATGGTATGTATAAATAAACGAATGCTATCGATTAAAATGCTTATATGAGCTTATTAAACTGTATACTTAACTCGTTTAAAGATTAAAACTTTACTCGTATAAATAAATATACAATATTAAACTTAATAATAAAGTACTCACCGCTAATTTTATTTTTAATGTTGATGCAGCACATGAAACAATAAATTTTGTATATTAATTCCAAGTTGTTCATTTCAATGTTCTGAAAATTGGATTAATTAAGAATTAATTATTATGATCACTTTCCACTGGATATTCCGGTTATAATAATTTTAAATTTTGTCAACGTACCTAGGCAGGGAAGACAACATGTACCTACGTCCTCAAGACTTTCTGTGCTCATGAAATCAACGTCCATTAACGATATTATCGCCTATTTTTGTTATATGTTATAAACAAAAAATAATTATTAAAGGTGCCAAATAACACGCAACTATGTGTGGCAAAGCGAGACATACTACTTACTCTGTATAGCAAAAGTCAACGCACGATTCAGTGAATCACTAGACCTGTATGCTAGCATTGTTTTTGAATCCCGATTGTTTTCACGTCGTCATTGATGAACATATTAAACATATGACGCGACCTATTAAATATTAAAATCAATAACAAACGGTTTTTTCTTTACTTTCATCTAGCATTGTCACATTGTTACTCTTTGACTATCACGCGCGAGGAAACACACCACTGGATTGAAATTAATTTTGAGTATCAAGTGATGGATGATTGACACCAAATTATACGGTTGTACAAATAACCTCAAGTGTTTGACCTTGTGTTATATAAAGTATACGATATCTGCAGAAAACAAGTCTGTTAAAAAATATACAGCATTTTCTAACAGGATTCTTTACGAAGACATCCGCAATTTGTAATTCGGACCTGTAATTTAGAATAAAAATAATAAAGTTATCTTACACGTCAAACACGATGTCTCCATTTTTTATTGCAGCGGACTACTTTTCTTGCTATCTTCTTATCAATCAATATTGTCTCCAAAATAAGAAAAAGTCATAGTTGTCAGCACAAAGCATTCATCCTCATATTAAATGTATCACAACACTTTTCGTTGATAACAATGAACTAAATGTCCGTCCACTCGATTATTAGCAAATATTGACAATGTGACAAAGTTAAGTGTTAGCTTTGTGTACAAGAATATTCGACGGAGACGTGACTAGATGTTTACGTATGGGAGATAAGTATGCGTTTTACGGCGGTAACGAAGAGCAGGCGGTGTGCGCGCTCGTCAGCGGGGACTGAGCTGGCAAACGCGATATTGTACGCGCGTGTAATTGCACTACAAGCTATTTCAATACATACAGGGAATTCGCGAGTCGGCGGATTCCAGCCCGAGCCGTGGTGCTCGTGTGCCCCATAAGGTCAATCTGCTTATAATGCCTTAGTTTTAATCAGAGTATCGCACACATTTTATTTTGCTTGTAAGCATATTACATTCTTTGTTACTATAACGGTACCAGTAAGAACACTTGACGGACCATAAAACAGAAATCCAATAACAAGTGAGGACTTTGAGCCTGACCCTTATAGGTATAACTGTGAGTAAACGATAAATAAATAATTAATGATATCTAAATAACTCGGCAAATGAAGGATACATATTGCTACTAGTAAGTTAGTACTTAGTTAGATTATTCCTGCGGTGTAATAGGAAATCAAATATTTTTTTACAGATATTATGTGTTAGATAGCATGTACTACAGGTACTGAACTCTATATTAATTTATAAGATGGGGTAAGTATTTTAATATATAGGCACGTGCTTCTTATGAATAGGAGATCACAATAAAAAGCGTAGGCTCTTCGCTTTTTATCGGGCGCATCCAAAGCAACATTAAAGTCTAATAACAACGGAAATATATAAATTGATTTTGATGATCTTAGATAATTTTGTGGGCTTCGTCTTCACCCAGAATATGTATAACCGTAATATGTCCATCGAAAAAAGTTTGAGAGGAATAGGGGACTCCCTACTCGGGTGATAATGCGGGGTACAGATAGTTATCTAATATTTTTTGATGGAAGCAAAAAGCATGTTGCACATGATATAGAATATAATGTAAGGGTTTTTTGCTGTAGATAACTGCCACAGTTTGCCTCATGGCATATTTCACTGCCGGAGGAAAAAGTAGGCGAGACACTAATACGTCTCAAGCCAGGATTTAAGGGTAGTCGACATGTTTACTTCAGAGTTTGCGTATTATCTTGAAACGCTTTACTTAAACCTAGGTATGTGGAAAAAAAAGTGAATGAAATCTTACAAGAGTGGATCTGTACAGATTTAAAGGGCACATAAGTCGCAAAAAAAACTGAGAAAGGAAGCCGGTTAAAAAAAACTACTAACTTAAAGACAAATCAAGTGGAGGTCCATTATACAAAGGGTGTGACAGTGTGATAAACTGGTGAGCTCTTGGACATTATTCGGTTCATCAGTTTGAAGACGTTATTGATTTCCCAGCTTGTCAAGAGGCAGGCACTAAAGATGAAGCACACAAAGCACGAACTTAATAAAAGCGACAGAAATTTTACGTAGCCATCGTTTTATGAATATTGTAATTTTTTAACGCAACTAGGTCAATTTGATAGTCACTCATGTCGTAGCATAGTAGCGCTAGTAGATTGGAAGCACAATGTTACGTGTAACGCGTAAATCAAGTGGGTTACTTTTTTATTATAACGGATTACTTTTCAGAATATTACTTTTCAGCCGTGTACTTAATTGCTTTTCTCTCAATGCAAGTTTTATAATACAGATTCTTAGAGCTTTTATGTACTGTCCACACTTACGTTTATTATTTTTATATAGATATAGATCACTTTTTTATAGTATAAAGTATACCTCCGTCGCACCCTTTGTTTCGTTAAACCCAGATTGCGTAAGCAGGCGTGTATGAAAAAGCATAAATTACACATTTTTTTAGTCAGAGTTTTGTATACTAGACGGTATAAATATTTCAGAAACGTAGATGCATGAAAACAATCAGCATTTCTTCTTCATATTCCGTCCCAGTATTGTTATAATACAGTATCTTCAATTTGGACAGCCAAGAGGGGCTGACTGGCTGAGTAGTACGTACGGGAAGGTGTGGATTACAGCTAGGGCGACATAGTGGTCAGTTTCCACGTGAGGGCGCACATCCTGGGATGAGGTCACACGCTTCGTGAACACGACACAATACATTTATCTAAGCACTTACGCTACACGGTCAAGCACAGGGCGACAGCGTAAAATATACATGTTATTATAATGTATGAAAGTTTTAACCCACTTGGTACGTGATGGTGATAAACAATACCCATAAAGTACCATTGATGAGGTAGATTACCATAATAACTACGTTACAGGAGATTCCTGAAGATAAAAGATAAAAAATTGATAAGAAAATATTATATAGGTATAATAAATGCTTGTAGGTGATATGAATAACACTCAATATAGCAATAACATAAAAACACAAAACTGCAAAAAAACTGGGACTTCATGATTATAGTATCACATGTACTCATTACTTAGTAATAATTTTATGATAACATTTTGTTAATAAATACAACAGAATAATGGCTTGTTACTGTAATATAATCATTAATGACTAGTATGTATACTGGTTCTGATAAGTGGCCCTTTTGGCTTAGGGGCTAAATAAAGCCTCCTAAAAATCATCGTAACTGTCATCAATATTTCAATCCTTCATTTTGCAAGTTTTTTTTAGTTCTTTAACTGATCAGTGAGAAATTTTGTGCAATTTTTACTTTGCTAAAATTTAAGCAGGGTCAAAGCAACACTTCTGCTGTGCCCGTAGTCCGGATTATGCTTGTTTCTATTCCTTTTTAAGAATAGGCCTTTGCTTTTAAGTGGAAAAGTTATTGCGACTAACCAACTGAGACATACCAGGGTTTATGCAAAATTTACCTGAAGACACTGTTTTTAAAAGATTTGATCTGCTTTGTTTTTATTACAGGTCAATTTAAAATATATAATAGTGTATTTGTATCATTATATAACTTACTATAAACAAAACCTGGATAATTCTTTGGTGTTAATGTTAATTTGGTGTAATACTATGTAGCACTTTTTGATGGTTGATCATATGGAACATATGAAACAAATTATGGACAGAACTCAGATTCCCAGCACTAGTCTGAGTGACAGGACCAATCTCTATTGTTTATTAATAAATGTAAATGTAAAAATATTGTTTGTAAGCATCAATCAATGTACAATTCAGCAATGTATAAAGATTTTGATTATGTTTTTTTGTGTTGTATGCAGCTTAAAAGAAAGGTTCATTTATTTCGTCTGGTGTATTAGGTAAGCCTGAATAGTGACTACTATAATGGGAAGCCAATAATAATAATTAATCTAATTAGTTCACTTACTCTTATAATAAGATTTCATTGAATACCAGGTGCATAAGACTTCAGTACATAATAAATTGTTTTAAATAGTATTCTAAATTATGTATAAATAAAATTTTGTGCTTGATCCTTCTCTATATAAGAACAGGGCTGTGTTTAGCAGTAGGACATATATAGGCCAGATTGTTATTATAATTTTAATAAAGCATGTGTTTACAGCCCACAGACACTACTTTAAGTTTTGCTATGATATTGATATGTTTAATATATACATAGACATGATTGATATAGCTTTAGTTTATTTTTCCTTAGCTATTGGTGACTAGGCTAGGTAAATAGGTTACAAATAATGAAGTTATATAATGACACTTCACCTGTAGAACTAATGTTAATTAGTTAGAGTGTGACATGTAGGTAATTAACATAATTACTGCAGCTCTTTTAAGCAACCTATTAACAGATAGATTATCTCAACATTATGTAGGTTCTAACCTTAATCCACATGAATTTGGAATCAGACACAAATATACCTAGATATTATCTTACTCGATAAGCATTTCATAATAGACCAATAGGTAAGGTAACATACATAATCATCATAAATGGTTGGTTCTGTTCTGATTAGTAGGCAAAGTATTGATTTAAAGGCACAATTATGGATTAAAAAATTAACGTCAACAAATTATATCAATAAAGAACTAATAAATTGACGACTACGTAATAAAATCTGGCTCTCTGCAGATGTTACATGTTTAGTATTATTAAACAAGAACATATACATGCAGAACGAGGATATATCTTATATAGATCACAAAAGATAAACAATTAGTGTTTCATAAACATTACTTTCACATATGAACAGATAATTTACATAATTCTTACAAATTCAGCAAACATTTGAAATGATACGGTCCGAACCGTTTGGACCTCAGATATATTATAAAATTGGCGCGAACTCCCCAAAGTAACAGAGCTGATGACAAACAAAACAAGCGTAAATAATGTCAGTAGTTCATTACCTGATCTCTGCATAATGATAATGCTAATAATCCAATATTCAAGCTAAAAACATTTCTTGAAACACTAATTCAACACACTCTATATCGAACTGTCAACAATCTCACCCGCCCATGGACCGCGTAGAAATTGATTTTTGAAAATTGTTACCAACAATGAAAAACATAAAAAGTCAATAATAAGTTTGTAAAATAACATCATTATTTATTCTCCAAGAATTACCTACATAATTAAAATTAAAAATTATTATCTTCCGTATCTCATCCACAAAACTACTTGTTTCTGAACAAAAATAATTAAATAAGAAGAGCTGGTTAATCGCTCTACACAACGATCGCGAAATAACAGCAGCAGGACTTTGATTTACTACTAACTCTTTAACGAGTCCTTAATTCCTTATTTATCAAATTGAGTAGAGGTACCATTTTTATTGAAATAAGTTTTTTTACTATTGTACGTGGAAAATTTTAAATGTAAAAATTAAGTCATTTAGCATCAGTGTTTTCTGTTCCGTTTTTGAGACTCTAAGGTTTGAGAGGAAGAAAGAGACAGAAGACCGACGTGACAAAGTAGCAAGCTCAGTTATTAGTCTAAGGTAGCAAGCACAGACAGAGACAAGAGACAACTTTGAGACAAGCGTAGACAGAGAAAACGAGACAAGTGACAAATTGACAACAACAAACACAAACTATTTATATTTAATAGTACTGGGCCTTGTCTTGATTGTATTTTACTGAATTTCCCATCTATAATTAAAGGATCTAAAGAAAATTACAAGCAAGAACAAGCATATCCTAATAATATTTGTTTTAGCCATAATCGTCAACAAAGAAGTTACAAACAAAATAGTGACTATGAACACAATTAATAAATTCAACCCTCTCACTTATTATAAGTGCGCACGAATGGTCTTTAAATGCAGTAAATTGAATTCAAAGAACAAGTTCAATTCCCAGAATTTATTTCAGGTATGTAAGCTATAACAATGTGTTAATTATTCAGGAATAGTAATTATTGTAAACTTGATTCTAATCTCATAAAACTCATTTTTACAGTCTGTACATTCTGCCAACAATATATTTATGTTGTCGACTGCTCTAGCTTTCACATTGTGGCCAGTAAAAAGTAAAGAAGCCGCAGAAAAATCATCAACTGAACAGCAAAAACCCTCTGTTGTGGATGAAGCAGATAAATTGTTTGACAATGGCTATTATGAGGAGTGCTATAATTTACTCTCAGAGTGTGAAGTAAGTGTTCATTTTGAACTACCCATATGAATAATAACAGATGTATTTGGAATAAAAAAATATGTTTAACAAATATTTCCATATTATTTGATAAATTACCATTATGTTACCAATATCATAATGATTTCATAACATACATTTTGAACTTCCACAGGACCAAGAAAATGTAGAAGTCCAATGGCGAATATGTCGAACTTTATACAACATGTCAAAAGAATCAAAGTATGACAAACAATACAAAAAGTCCCTAGTTCTTCAAGCATATGATATTAGTGAAAAATTGCTGGAAAAAACTAAAGACCATTATGCTGTACATAAATGGTATGCTTTGCTGTTGGATGCAAAAAGTACATATGGTGGAACCAAGGAGAGAATAAGACAATTAGATAATGTTAAAAAGCACATGGATGTATGTAAATAGTATAATGTTATACTAAATAATTTCGAATCCTTATTCAGAATATTTGTATAATTGATTTTTGTTTTTGTAGTTGGCAGTGAGATTAAATCCAAATGATGCCACAATTTTGCACATGCTGGGTGAATGGTGCTATCAGATAACTGAGCTGCCTTGGCATCAAAGGAAAATAGCTGAGGTTTTATTTGCTTCTCCTCCATATTCTAGCTATGAAGAAGCACTGGAATATTTCTTAAAAGCAGAATCAGTGCAGCCCAGATTTTACAGTGTGAATTTATTGAGACTTGGTGATTGCTACCTGAAATTGCAAAAAGAGGATCAAGCTAAGTATTATCTACAATTAGCTGCAAGTTACCCAGCCAAGTCAAATGATGATCACCAAGCCAACACTGAAGCAGCAGAACTGTTAAAAAAGCTTCAATAAGCCCTAAGCTTCAACAAAACACTGGTGCTAGTTATGATAATGTTTTGTTTTTGTTGAAGAGGGACAGGAATATAATTAAAATAAATAATTGTCTTGGTTTTGCAACTACATGGTATTATGGGTTGAAAATATAAATAAAAGTTTTTAAATATCGTTCTTCATAATTTACAATTCACAGTATTTATAAATAGTAAATAGTGGATTTATTTATATTTTCTTGCTTCAAATACCTACTGACTGCTCGAAGCTACATCATTGTTGATACAATGATGACATATAAAAGACTGAAAAGAATTTATCAAAATATTACAAACAGGCAAATGGAAAA
This sequence comes from Autographa gamma, assembly GCA_905146925.1. Lineage (NCBI taxonomy): Eukaryota > Metazoa > Arthropoda > Insecta > Lepidoptera > Noctuidae > Autographa > Autographa gamma. The sequence goes on from LR989850.1 coordinate 6,695,880, forward strand.
TAGCGGCAGTTTCACCCATTTTTAAAAACGGTACTAAAAATAAACCTGAAAATTATCGGCCAATAGCACTGCTTAGTATAATATCCAAAATTTTAGAAAAAAATGTTATAAATAGTACTTTCTAGACACGCAAAACGTAATTTCAAATAGACAGTTTGGTTTTCAAAGAGGCAAATCCACTGATGATGCGGTGTCACTTTTGACCAATAAAATAGCCCAAAATATATAAAACGGCAAATGTACTATCGGAGTTTTTTTTAGGCTTGGCAAAGGCTTTTGACACGGTGTCTCCAAGGCTTCTCCTAAAGAAACTTGAGTTTGCTGACGTTAGGGAAACTCCCTTGAAATGGTTTGAGAGCTATCTGACGTCGCGCTCTCAGTACATAAAAGTTGAAAACCATCGTAGTGGACTACTTCCCATCGATTTTGGAGTCCCTCAGGGCAGCATACTCGGTCCAACGCTATTTTAGTTGTACATAAATGATATTGTGAACATCCAATTAAAAAATGCCGAAGTAATATCGTATGCTGATGACACTTTAGTTCTATTCCATGATAAATCCTGGGACGATGTATGCCGCCTTGCGCAAGTAGAACTTTCTAACTTAGCAAAGGCACTCAACCTCAATCTTTTGACACTAAACGTGGACAAATCCAAATTTATAGCTTTTTCAAAAACCAAAACCTCTTGTCCTCCCAGGACACTTTCACTAAAAATTCATCATTGTTCGCAGATTAATAACTGTACGTGCGAAGCGCTGGCTCGCACCGACTGTATAAAATATCTTGGCATAAATGTAGATTGTAACCTTACCTATGCAGATCACATATTTTCAATGTCCTCAAGAGTTCGAAAATTAATTCATGTCATGAAAAAGCTCCGGAACTGCTGTTCAATTAACATCCTTCGTAATATCTGCTACGGTTTATGTCAGTCTATACTCCAATACTATATTATCATATGGGGAGGGGCCACGAAGAGCCTCTTTATAACGCTAGAAAGAGCTCAGCGTGCAGTAATCAAGGTTGCTCTTAGAAGACCTTATATGTACCCTACTGATCTTGTTTACCAAGATTTTCAGGTTCTGAGGGTGCGACAGCTGCGACGCTTAAAATGTATTCAACTCTTGCGAATCGGTCCGACTACCAGGACATAGCTACTTAGGAAACGTGATTTTAGAATCCCTTTGCCACCTTTTACCTCAGAACTTGCCAGGCGTAGTACCACTTACACCGTTCCCAATATCTACAACAAAGTTACGAAAATCTGCTCCCCTGGAGACTGCTTACTTAAAGACCTTAAAATAAAGTTAACCCAATTTTTAATGACTCTGTCTTACTTGGAAACAGAATCCCTGTTATAGATCGCGCCTTACATGCTCATGCTAAACACATACACACACACATACATGCGCTCACACACACACACACACACATGTATTGTCATGTATTAACTTAATAATTGATTTCTATTTATGTAGAATTAGATTTTTTGTTTTATGTGAAAGTGATTTTATTTTACTATAACAGAGCCACAAGATACAAGCTCTGCTTAGTTTGTGGCTCGCCAATTTGCTGTATTGTTATATTCTTTCTAATAAATAAATTTAATATTTTTTGATTATAAATAAATAAGGAATAAATGTGGAAAAAAGCACTTGTGTTATGAAGTTCTGATACCACAGACCAGGGATAATTAAAAAAAGTGATTTTCGACTAAGACCCGTTCGCAGATCGAACCCGGGACCTTAGAGCTAGCGACACCTGGAAAACTGGCGTGTACGTTAATCAACCGCGCCGGTCGCCTTAATAATTATTAGTTTTTAATATAAATAACAATACATTAGGGACAATATGTATGTAGCATAACTTTTTTTTTTTCCATTTGTGTCTATTTCCCTTTTTAACCCTATGAGCAAGATATGAATTTGGAGGTCAATGATATTATAATAAACAGATATGTTACACCCATACAAAACAACCGAAAAAAGTGTTCCGCGCAGCAGCGGCAGCTCACATGTCAAAATGATACAAAAGAGATAGCGCGATAAAACCCATAAGAAAAAAAGAGACAATTAGTGTTGTCAATTACGCTTCAATCTAAACAAACGTCATAGACTAACAAATTTAACGAGACAGAAGGTACAAACCGCGTCTACTAAATTTGTATCCACGGTTTGTGCCTATAACAACTAAGCAACACTACTAAAGGTAGGTAGGTGAGAAATAAATCACGATGTTAAAGCGACAAAGTGGAAATAGAAATAGTTTTATTTTAACATTTTCTGCGATATGTTAAGGTAATAAGGGTAAGCTATTCATATTTTCTTTACCCACACATGACATGTTTAATTTATAATTAAGTATATCGACTATTTAAAAAAAACAAATGATTAAATAATCCAACATTAGAAAAAAGGAAAACAGAACTCTGGGGTAATGATGACTTTAATGCCTAATAGTCGCATCTGTACTTTTATTCTATATGTGTGCGATCACGCGTCCTTGTCGTCCTCACGACAAAAAATGTATTTACCGTCTCTTTCTTTTTTCTAACCTCCAATTATCAGAATATTAGGAAAATAAATAAAAAATATTATTAAATCGAAGTATATTGCGTATTTACATGTGGTATGAGATTCCTTGTATTTTATTTACTTCGTTATCATAAATGATACAGTTTCTGGATACACACAATGACATTTAAAAGCTTTTATGTAAATTTCGTTCGAGTGTGTCACTCGTCGAGATGCGTGACGCAGACTAAAGGCAATACGTCTCCATTAGGACGTTTTCGAGTCTTCACGATTGCGCGCTAACAACATATCTGTTTATTATAATATCATTGTTGGAGGTGAAGAAATAGGTACTAAATGTTAAAGACGGATGGAACGCACTTCACATTCAATTTCTGTTGGCACCCTTCGAGCACGGAACCCTAGAATCTATGACAAAAGCTAAGTAAACAAAGGGACAAATTTAACTTCAAATAAATTAGATAGAAATTTACGTTGATCAGATTGAATAAGAAGGAACCTAATTAAAATACAATTTCTCGAATAACACAAGCTCTCTGAACTTGGGTACAAAAAAAAATGTTCCACATTTCTACTTTTCAATGCAATCTTTATTTGGTTAGCAACACTGCGATTATGTCATATTGAATGACAATGACATCGAATCGAAGGCAACGTTCGAGTTCAAATGGCATTTGAAAGAAGTTCGTTATGTGTTATTTTCAATGTGTTAAATATTATTTGATTATTACAGCTGTTATTTCATTTAGTATTGTTTATTTTATTAGAAATCGAATTCTTGGTATTGCTAAAATTATGTCTTTATGTAACATTGAAATGGAAGAGCCAGTGAGTGACGACGAAGTATATTTTGGAAAACTAACACTCAAAGAATTGAAAAAACACATTCTTTGGGATAAACAGCCTAATACGTAAGATTCTGATTGTTTTTATTATATATTAATTACATTGTTAAATTACATTACCACATATGAATTAGGTAAATACGATGTAAAAACCCACAAACCGATTGATAGACATTTTTGAGGAATTCCCGCCTCTTTTGTGTCTTGCGGTGTATAACTAACACGTATGTTTCTTTGTTGACTACTCCATCCTGCAGCTGCACGACTTAAATGTTAATTTATTTACAGAATTTGTGCATTAAGTGCTGTCAACAGTCCAATGAACTCTGGAGATCACAATGAAAGTTTAAAAATATTGCAAACCCACTCCCAGCCTAATTTAATATCTGGAAAGGAAACTTCTCCTTTACATACTCCAGAAAGGAAGACTTCTGCATGGGATATGAGAGCAGATGATAGTTTTATCAAAATGGAGAATATGGTAGCAAAACTTTGTTTGTCACCAAGAAACAATGACAAGACTGAAGAACTAAACAATACATTAGAAGTTATTGAATATATTTTAAATAACCCACCTAGTAGTGTAGCTAAAGATAAAAATGATGCTGTGAAATGTATTGAAAGGAAAAATACAAGTCCTACATCCAAAACTAATGGTGGAACTCATCAGACATCTCCCTTGAAGCACAATAGGGTAAAAAATAATGTCCCTGATTCTCCACACCCTCCTCAGAACACCCCAGTTAAAACTGTTATAAAATCAGAAGGTTATATGACACCTATGGAAATGAAACATAAACCAATTTTCAAAACACCTGCTCAGCCACTTTCATCAAAAAAATCCTCTGCTACATCTTTAAAGAAAACACCAGGTCGTTCAAATGCATATCAGCACATTAGCAGTCCAGTGGCTTCTTACATCAAGAACTGTCCTATAGCACCCCTGGTAAAGGATGTCCACCCTAAGAAACCTTTGCCTGGACCATCATCCATTCCTAAATTTGTCAAGAATCCTTCCTCAGCTAAGCCAAGTAATAAAGAAAATGTCATTTTACCATCTGTGGCTTACAAGAGTGCTAAGAAAACTAAAGTTGTAAGTATAAGCTTGATTAACTAAGTAGGTAATGAATAGTAATAATTTGTGCCGAAGAGTTTCTCAGTTCAAAGATAAAATGTATGTTTTTGTGTATTTTAATAAATCAATTCATTTGTTTCACCCAGCTAGTAAACTTAACAATCTTTACTTAAAGACATTAATTTAAAATTGCAGATTGAGATGGCAGATGAACACAAATTGCCTCACTGTCAGTGGGCAAAGAAGATGTCATCAGTATCTAGACCATTGGTTATGAAACATGATCATAGGGAACTTAATTATGCAAAGAAAAAGTTACTGCCACAGCAGGAAGACAGCTTTGCAGACCTATCATACCATCAAGCTGAAGTATCTGTGTGTACACAAAAGTCTGCATTCAAGAACAAAAAGAATTTCTGATCATTAATATTTTTTTAACATTATTTGACATAATTTAATCTTGTATCATTATACAGTTTTTATTCTTTCAAAATACATTGGTGACATGTTTGACTGAAAATTGTTGTTTTGTTATTATAAAATTTTGAGTTACCTGTTTCGGTTTGTTGACTAGCATTATACAATACAAATTAATTATCTAATAAATTTCATTATTCAAGTAACTTTGACTAAGAAATATTATGTCATACAAAATATTTTATAACTAATTATGGGAATTGACACATTATCAAAAGTTCTTTGTAAAGGGGGTTTGTCTCAAAATCCAAATTATATATCAATAACACATTTATTTCTTTAAACGAAAATACAAAAGTAAACATTATCAAAAGTTTCAAGTTCCTAACCACATATAATAGGAATCTAATAAATAATCAAATGAGAGCATTACATGTTCATTTTAATATTAAATAATAGTAGTAGTAGATATTGTGCAGCTCCAAAAATTATTAATTGAAATAACATCCTTTTATATTTAAATGCGTTAAACAGTACATTTTAAAAGACTACAGTACTAAGAATACAGTGGTATATAATAAGGCAGCCACATACCTGCCATAGTAAATACATTCTCAATCATTTATATAGTTTCTAATAATAATTGCTTATGTTTATGCATAAACATTAAATTTTTGGCTTTTCTACTCAAAACATTGCATAAGATTATTTTCTATATTAATATAAAATGACGAAAACGTTCCTGCATAAGATTACTATATTACTTATTATAGACATAAGAAAGAGTAAAATAATAGGCTAATGTATACTTAGAGCATTACATTTTATTTAGCACCTGTTTACAAAGCAGTGAGGTTCGCTTTTACATTTTCATAAGATATTACTGGGCACTAGGTTATACTACTCAAAATTGTGTAGGTTTTGGTGCTTTGTAGGTTCACAAATATTTAAAAAATAGATCCTTTGCATTTATCACTGATGTTATAACTGATGCACTTGAACAAGACAAGTATTTCGCCACATTCTATTTTGAGTGTTTCTTTTATTTTCTTCTTCCAGTTTTTCTTTTACAAACATTGAAGAATTTCATAGAATATGTGAATACCTTTAAGTCCCATTTAAACTCCATCTGTTTCGAAAAATTCTTCACTTACATAATTTTAATGTTAATTACATATCACAAAATATACCTAGCTGAAGGCAGAAAAAAGCTAAAATGCGGTATAGGAATAACATAGCTGCATAAAATGCAAAAAGACTAGACTGCATAAGGAGATTGTTGAAACAACAGTATTTTATATTAAAATATTTCCATCAGTTAGGATTTTTTTACATTATGCTTCTATACAATTAAGTTACAATTTTGCATTGCCCATCTTGTACTTTGACACCACTTATATGGATAACAAATTTAATTACAAAATATTAGGCATTTAAATATATATAGTAGTATGTGACTGTTACAATTGTCATCATTGAGATATAAATTCCTATAAAGCTTATTCTTAATATCTAATTACATGTTTGAATTCAGTAAGTTACACTTTTTAATTCAAAAATTGTAGCAACAGCATATCAAGTAAATAAACATAATTCTGTTACTGTATAAATAAACAAATATAAAATCATGCTTACTAATATAATAAGAATCTGCTTTAGGACGAAAATAGTTATTGATTAATTTGATAAATAAAGTTTTCCAATTACAAAAATGGTTACATCTTAACTTAATATCATAAGCGCGCGATAAATTGTACGTATTTCAAATATATTAGTACGCTAAAAAAAACTTTGGCTGCAAAGTGTCGGTTAGAGTTGTAATATGACATTTGAGCACACAGCAAGTAACACACGACACCCTGTCAACCTGTGTATAATCGTATTAGTATAATAATAATTATTGTGCGGAAAATCATTGCATTTCATGCTTTGTGCCGCGACCGACCACTGGCCAAGTCAATTAGTAAAAAAGTTTTGCCATAATCTAACAAACAGTATATAAGTAATACAAAAATAAAATATTAAATGGTAATATAAAAAATGGTGATTTCTCAACCAAAAGTGACGTAGTAATTGGTTTCTTATAATTAAAGCATTCCCGGACGATCGGTCTCTTCGTTACCAGATTTTTCGAAGAACATAAAATCCTGTAAAAATAATTACAGTTACGTTATAGGTATTGTATCTATTTTCCTATAGCTCGTAAAGCCATTGCGCCTTTATAAAGCAAACAGTCTAGTAGAATCAAACATAATTTGCTATACACAAATTATTACTAAGATTTTAAAATGATCTGCTTATTACTTCATTTTTAAAGATTTTATAATAACACTAAAATATCTTTTATTACAAATAATATTGTGTATTCAAATACTTACAATAAGGAAGCATGCTCCAAGGAGAACTGCTTTTATTTTAACATCCAAGTCCATGGGGAATGAAATGCCGAAATAGTCTGCATCAGTAAATGCCTCCCGCGCCAAACCCGACCATTGTTTTGTTATTTTACCCACTTTAGTATCGCCATCCTTAGAATAGACCTGTAAAGTGATATTTGGTTTTTAATAATGCACCATTATATGTATACTTTGAAAATTATACTTCAACACAAGAGGTGTTCAGAATTTTACGAACAATCAAAATACATAGAACCTACTGATTTAGAACAAACGATAGTGGATCAGTCAAATTTACATCACGTGCGAGGATCGAATCGGCAACATGGTACGGAGTAGCGTGACCCCCCCATTATACCACTACCTCCTTGTGGTCTTACTGGAAAAACTGCACTCCTTGTGATGCAACCTTTACTGTACTTCTAGTAACAAAGTTTTTGTCTAAAACAGGGTTACTTACATAAAATTCTACATCTCCACAAATAGAGAAAGTGCAAACAGGTCCTTTTATTCGGAGCACAACGTCGCCCATAGCATCTTTTATGACGTAGCAAGGTTTGCAGATGGACCATTCCTGTTCAATAGATCCAATCACTGTGCCAGGCGGGGAAGACACCTCCATGCTTTGCAGCCAACAAGGACACCAGCAAGAGTCGCAAGCCAAAGGACGGTGGAGATTCATCACCTGAAATATTTTACAAAAATAATTCTTAGTAGGTATTAACTTTTAAACTATAGCGCTGCATGTTTATAGCTGGCTGTGGTCGAAACGTCAAGCCCAATAAGGTATTTACGCATGTATGTATTCTGAGTATTATTTTACTTCCACCAAGTGTAAGTAAAGAGCGATCTCTTGACTCTTGAATTATTCTGAAGTGAGATAGTATTTATTCGTGTTTCTTAAAGATAAAGGTTAAGTCGCTTTTGTACATCAACTTTAATAAATATGTCTATGAAATGTAAATTATGTGTGTACAATAAAGAATTAGGAATAAATCGTGCATACAAATGGTACAATGAAACATACCTCATTTCTGTAATTATCCATAATTTTCATGTCAAATGGTCTCATTGGTCCACAACAGTTTCTTGTGCAACAATCATTGTCTTCCACCGCATAATAAACTTTTTGACCAAGACTATTCTTTATGGTATACTTGTTGTTTGTTTCAAAACCCACAAATGCCTCCAAGAGTTCGACTTTCTGATGCACAAGAAGTTGGTCAATCATAGAAAGGTATTCCAAGCCCGGTGGACAGTTCGCGAGCCCTTGCGGAATACTCATCCATCCACCTGAAAAAACATATTTTTATTTTTAATAATAAACAAATATTTTCTTGCTGACCATGAGCTGCTCATTAAAACACAAACACAATAGATACTCACATAAACAACACACAAAAATAAATAAGTAGGTATTATTAATTTGGATAGATACAACACAATACAAGTGGAACATAAGACAGGTTTTTATATATTTAGATACGGTTTTAGTAAACACCCTCCACCAAGCTACGATCTGTATCAAAATGCAACCTTTTTTCTTCTTCTGACAACATTTTCTCATAACCACTGGAGCGAGATTTGAAAACTTTACTAGAAATTCTATGAAAGCTTCTCTTAATACTAGATATACTTAGAGTGTCTATATAAACGCGGTTATCTCTTATGTCAGCAATAGCAACACACTTTCTTTTGTTAACATAACACTTAAACTTGGACCACTTAGTACGCTTTTTAGTGTTTTGATCCGTTACATCTAATAACATTGTGTATTATTCACTCTTATTTAATTTGGAGAATATGTTAAGAGGTAATTCTTGCTTGCTTAGTAGAATGTCACTGCAGCAAAGTGCAATAACAACATTTTATCAATACACACAAAGCTGGGATATCATCACACAAACATTCAACACCCTTATCTTATAGATGTCAACAACTCTTATTTATAAAGAACAAATAAGACAAACCCTGAGCAACGTGAGGTCTTGTTAGTAAATAGGTAATATTAGGTATATTATGAAACTGTGTAATTTGAGTATTTTAAGTATGTAATCCATATTTAAACAGCAAAACAGGATATGTAAGCATCAGTTATGCAAGGGTTTAATGAAATTATGTAGGACAGAATAGAAAAGTTAACCATTTATATTCCACAGTGCTGATATATTATATTTAATTTATATTTTATAAAAAAAAATATGATTTCATTAGGCTATTAGTTAACTGAATACATATTTGTTTACAAAATCTACATCTATGTACCAAATATACTGAATATTGTTATTGTGAGGGTAGACGGGTGCAAAGGTTCATGATAAGAATTGGTCTGAATAATAGTTCTGATTATAGATAATCTGACTATCTGCCAAATTATATCTACATGTAAATCCTCAATGACTACAAAATGATTTATCAAGTGCGTTTGAAGTGTGATACACATAAGCTGCTAGTAACTAGGTATATCAGTAATAATCAGGACAATAGATAGAACTCAAGAATTGTTACACAATGTTTTAAGTAATCCAATAGATAAAAGAATATTTTGTGACTCATTTAAGCAGAATATACCAGTGATAAAGATTACTATCTAGAATTATAATAATCATCATAATTATTATTATTATTATTTAAGCTCTTCATTATTTGTCTGTCATGTATTCTAACACTAACAAGATCATTGATCATAATTAGGAATAGAAGAGGACCAAGAATTGATCCTCGACTTACTCCGGAAAGCATCTTTAATTTTTAATTTGCTTTGAGACACAGAATAGCATAACAAAATCTTTAAAATATATTCTTCTTCTCATTTATTGTCTACACTGTATATGGCCAAACACACACATGGCTGGATTATTTTATTTTAACTTTTTTCATTGGAAAAGTAGTATTTTTTTATTTATTCATTTATTTCAGGCAACTAGGGCCCATAGAAAATATAATACATAAAATAACAATATCTATAAACTAATACATACAATTATAATAAATAAAATATAAGAACTAATGTAAAAATAAAATAAAATATGAAAATAGTTTTGCAACGATATTCGCTATTATAGTTAATCAAAAAATAAATCTTTATATATTGTTCATACATATATCACAATAGTATTGTTGCAAGATTTCATAATGTTCTTTAATATTAATAATTATATTCATAGTGCACTTCACAAAGAGAATTTTGAATGCTTGTAGCAAATGTATGTATTTGCATAAATTCAATATTTGATAGTTTTTTTATGGATAATGGAATAATCATGTGAATATAAGCTACACTCAGATAAGCAACATAAAAATTGGTAGTAGGTCTTACCTGGTGGTACCTGAGGCCCAGGCTGTTGGACTACCGGACCATAGCCTGGCTGCGGGTAACCTGGCTGGGGCTGAGCATAGCCCCCTTGGGGATGTGGATAACCAGGCTGGAAACCTGGTTGAAATCCAGGTTGGAATCCCGGTTGGAATCCAGGTTGGAAACCTGACTGCATCCCTGGAAGTGGTTGGGCACCTGGTGGCAGTGAAGGCCCAGAATGGTGCATGGGCCCTGCTGGCGGGCCAGGATAGCCCACTTGCGGGTTCATTGGATAACTTTCATTCTTTTCTGGTGGAGGAGCATATCCTTGACTCTGAGGAAAGTTTGGGGCATAGGGCTTCGACATGTTGATCTGCAAATTTTAATAGAATAGTTTCAAATGAGTTAATATAAATAGAACCACAAGAGAACTGAAAACCGGTTACTTACTTACCAAAAATAATGTAACAATAAAATTCACTAATTATTAATAACTTCTAATTAGGATGAATGACCGAAACCGCGCCTTAGTTACCATTGACTATTATGTCTATTATTATGTATATGCATGTAACGCATTCCAATTTATATAGCTAATAATGAATATAGCTAGTGATGGTCGTCGTATATATAAATGTAACGAAACCCAGAACGGATCGGAGAACTATATTAATATTATTACATTATAAGTTACATATAAAAACCATTATTTAAAACAATTTTCATTCGCTTACCAATTATTTATAATATTTAAGTGTGAATATTCAATTTTAATATAACATGTTACTGTTAGTACAAATATGTAATCAAGCGTGTGGCCTGTTATTAATATTTATGCCGAAATTTTATTTTTATATTTTTACTTCAGCTCATGTAAATCATAGACAACTTGATATTTTTTTAAATCAGTGATTGTGTCACTTTATTTCAAATACTAGTATTTTTATTTTTTTGCTACAAAATACTTACTGTTTATGAAATATTTTTTATGTAAATTTTTTATACTTCTTTATTGAGTTCCAAAATTGTTTTGGTATTGTAAGTGTATATTACTTTGCTAAATTTATTTTAATTTATCTATACGTATTTCTGAACGCTAATTCAAGATGACAACCGTTACAGAAAAACTGTTTCCGGTAAAATGTTGCAAGCCTAAGTCACTCACAAACAATAGTAATTTAAGAGTATAATATCCAGCAAGTCATTTGTAGTTATGAATTAAAAAAAAAAAACAAAGTTTTGCAATATTGTCTTTCTTGAGAGTTATACTTCAAGCTGTCATGATTTTTCAACATTACCATTATAAAACTTTAAAATGAAGAGCGAAGCTGACAAAAGTAAATTAATTGATAAGTAATATTGTTACATGCTCTGAGGTACGTTTTTAACGAATTTGATATTGATGTTTTTTAATAAATTACATGTTAAGTAATGCATTCATATTTGTATATTCCTAAATGGTTGTTACGACGTTATGGTAGAAATTGTTTTATTTTTGCTGGTAGCACTGACATCCGTTTGGTACTATTTTCCATTCACCAATCAAACCATTGCAATAAGGTGCATTGACCAACCTGCTGCTGCTGCTGAATCTAGCCAGCAGTGAACAAGTCAGTTGGTAGATGTTTGCTTCCGCGTTTGTATCTTTGAAGTAACCACCATCGCGATGCAGTCGAAGTTGTTTTGCCACTCATCTAACTAAAATGGCGTCGCTGTTTATCAATTAGCTTGCTTTATGTGTACATTACTCAGTGATCGTATCCGAGTGAGTCATAAACCAACATAGCAATGACATTTTTATAGCACATAGTGAGAATACGTTTCTAAAACGTTGTGTAGACTGGCAAGTGTGATTTGAGGAACACAATAATGCGCGAATTCAAAGTGGTTGTGTTGGGCTCGGGTGGGGTCGGGAAAAGTGCTTTGACTGTGCAGTTTGTATCTGGATGTTTTATGGAAAAATATGACCCCACGATAGAAGACTTCTATAGGAAAGAAATAGAAGTGGACAATTCACCATGTGTTTTAGAAATATTGGATACTGCCGGCACGGAACAATTTGCTTCTATGCGAGATCTGTACATTAAAAATGGTCAAGGGTTCGTTGTAGTATATTCCTTAACGAATCACCAGACGTTTCAAGACATCAAGCCAATGAAGGAATTGATAACGCGCGTCAAAGGATCTGAACGCGTTCCTATTTTGTTGGTGGGCAACAAGGCCGACTTAGAGCACCAGCGCGAGGTCTCGCACGCCGAGGGCTCTGCACTGGCTCAGATGTGGGGCTGCCCTTTCGTAGAGGCCTCCGCTAAGAGCCGCACCAACGTCAACGAGATGTTCGCCGAAATCGTGCGTGAAATGAACGTTAGCCCCGAAAATAAAAAGCCAACCTATTGTTGTTGTACAGTGCTTTAATATTTAGAGTGTAATGTGGCATTTATTTCTCGTAAGACTGCAAAGGCGAGGCGGGATCGTGCCTGCCTCCGCTCGACGGCCGGTCGTCTCCAGTGGGGAGCTCGGCGACGGCGCGCCGGCCCCGGCCGCTGGGGCTCCGGCGCTCGCGACGCGCGTCATATCACATTGTTAATATCGTTGATACATACCATTGTCCAATCAAGGTGCTTTACTTATATTTTCATACTTTATTACTGGTAGATACTCCCGCAATAATGGTTAATGTGAACAAATATCCTTATTGGAGCATGAATAGCTACCCAATTGCAAAAACAAGCTTGGTTTTGTTCATCAAATAAGTAGACACTTACAACAGCTGTGTCTGAAGCAGAAACATGTATTGTAAAATAATATTAGTCAACTTTGTATATAATTTCATGAGATTAATGATGTTGAGGGCAAGGACAATTTAGAAAATTAAAAAGCCATCCAATATGCAATAAACTAATGATTGTGTAGAGTGGTGTGCGATGATGAGTAAGAACTTACACCTAAGTGATGTTGCAGATTATATTTTATTGTGTAAATTATGTTTATATGAAAAATCAGTAATCAAGGAAAAGCAGAATGTTTTGTCAGTTGCGTGATTGTGTTTTAAAGTCTACCAGGATTTGTGATAATACATATAACAAAATACCTATAATAAAAGTTTTAAGTGGGAGATTGAAAAGTGAAGTTTTATTCTTCAGTAAATAAGGTAACCAATCCATTTTGATATTACACAATTTACATGATATATTTTAATACAAACTGTAGTTAACACCTATATTTACATTCTAGAGATAAAGAAATTGAAAGCATTTGGAAACTCTTTATTTTTTATTATTGGTTTCAATGATAAATGTCATTTCATTGTAGTGTACAGCTAAATATTGTGTTGGTAGCATTTTGTATATTATGTGTAGGTCTTAGGTATTTAAATATATACTAATTATACCAATACATTTGTGATATTCTTTAGAAAGTAAATAAAAAATCTTTAAACTTCAATTAGTAATTTTAACATGGCCATCGTAAGGTTGGCTGTAACTATCCCATTCACTGGTTATTTTTAAACTCTTTATTGTCTGTTTAAATAGTTTGAGAAGATTGTGGGCTGCCATCATGTTATATAGGCGGGTTGCAGGATCTCCTTTTTTACTTTTTTGTTATAACTCTATTTCAATCTATTTTCAGACTTAGTTCAATTTCATATTTGACAGATAATAACTCAACAGTTATGCAAACCTCTTTTGAAAATGCTTTTCTGTTAATATTTGTTTGTGTGACCTTGCAAGTTTGTAAATAAAAAATAATTGGGTTGAAGGTCAATAGTTTTGCTTCCACTGTGATGTTTAATATTGCTACAATAAGCAAACATAACACAAGCACTAAATTTGCTCCTACTGCAATCTTTTGTTTGGATTCTTTTAAATATCCTCTAATCTAAAAATATCATCACACTAGATTGCTGTTAGAATATAATATTTGTATGTATCAAAATACGTTTTTTCTTAAAAATAAGGCCCAAGACTTCAGCAGCGAATACATTTTTAATTTTATGTTAGAACTCTTTTCTCTTTTGTGTAATAATTTTCTGCTTATTTGATTTTAAGTAGGTAGTTGGTTAAGCAGTTATTGGCAATTAATCGCCCAGTGCATACCAAGTGGGCACTCAACTGTGTTGATCATATCATCTACGACACGGATTGAATTGCATGATGTGCAACTGGTATGACATTGCTGCTGATTGCTGACAATGAAACATCAAAATGTTGCACTGTATATTGGAAGCTGTTAAATTCTATGGCAGTGTGTTACACATTATTAATTGAGGTCTTGGTTATACAAGGTGTTGATAAAACATCTGTGAATTGCATCTCGAACATACTCCAGAGAATATAAGAAAGTTATGTAGTGTACATATGTGCTGCATTCCTACATAAGGGTATGGTTGTGTACTTGTGTGTAAATTCTACCAATTGTTCCTTGTGGAAATCGCCAAGTGGCACGGATAAACGAGTGGGGCCCGTGGCGCGTGCTGTTGTACGGTAACCAGCTGTTGGACCGTGACGTACGGTGAGCGCAATCATCCTAGTTTCTGCAATACTCATCCACTAAGTTATTGTTATTACACTTAAATAATTTGTTTTTCTCTTTTTATGTTTTATTTAACAAACACGAGTTTAACAAGTACAGTTTGACAGCGGTTTATGGATAACTTGCCCGAGGATTATATTAAAGATTATATTACGGACCGTAATTTACGGAATATATAATTACTGCACATAAGTTTTGAAATTCAAATTCAAATTTATATCAATATTTTAAATGGATTGCCCACTGATTATGATTAGAGGCGGTCTTTGCTTGATGCACTGTGACCTCTATATTATTACAAACATATTCATCAGCTCGACTAACTAACAATCTCTACTGAGTCGTTTTTACCCACGACAATAAGGTTGCGAAGGCTACCGGTTACTTAAATTTACGACATTCTGTATACGTACTAGGGATTAAGTGAAGACAACAAAGTGTTAAATAATAAGGCTAAAACGCGTCACTGAAATTCGGCAAAGTATTTCCTTGGTGCAGGCCGTCACAACCTGCGGCTCAAGTGGCACGTTATCGAGTTTAAGGCCATGCCTCGATTGCTTTAGTCTTTTCGTGCGCTACTACTGCTTAGGTGCCGTTACTGGCCCAGATAACAGCTAATTCGCCCGGACATTGACGGGAGGGTGTTGTAATATCGTGTTTACTTCCTTGTGTTTCCATTAGTTACGGGCCACTGACTGCATCTTCTTTGATAGGTCCTAACAGGGGAATAAAACATAAAGTTTATAATTTTGCACGTTAATTCTACCGGTTCGGGTTTTTATAATCACACTGTATACTTCGCTTTTGTAATAAATAAATTAAGCCTTTAGTGAAGCGGTAAACAGATGTTGGAAAATGGATTTCCCTAACGATTTGCCTGCTGTACTATTTACACTTTAATAGGTTTATTGTTGGCTTTCCTTGATTGATTGTTATAAATTTAACATATAAAGTTGTTATGACTTCATTGTCTGGTTGCCAATGCATTGTTGTTTTTATACAGAAATTAATATTTGGAGAATTCTTGAGAACTAGGTTAATTAATTGTATGATGAAATCAGACGTTAGTACTGATATATAACTGTAGTTTCTTATTTTACTTGAGATTTTAAGGGTTCTTGTAACTTTATTTTTTTTAAATAATCTTTGTCCGCGTCTTCCCGCGTGGGCGTCGGTTATCGCGGCAAAAATTAGCCTATGTCCTTTCTTGGTATCCATAAATGACCATGTTTCATCAAAATCGGTAGAGTGGTTGAGCCGTGAGAGAATCTGAAACAAAAAGACAAGCGTAACTTTTGCATTTCATTTTAGTATGGATGCAGGAATTGCATAGGCAGGTAAACTGCAGTTGTAGGATACAGTTCATCGTCACATGAGAACGTGACGCAAGTAATTGATGCTCCGAGAAAATACGTAGGTGCCGTTGACTCTGTTTTATTACCGTTTAACGACTCCCCGCTCGTGTGTCAGACTGGTTCGTGAAGGTTTGTCGTAAACTACCTAATACAGTATAAAATATTTACCTTTTCACACAATATCATAATTTTTCGTTATAGTTCTTTATGCGATTTCGAAACACGATGAAAACAAGTTGTTATACCATTATGTCATGGTTGTATTAGTCAGCCATCAGATATGACATGTTTTTTTTTATTTATTGTAAATTGAATAATAATAATATATCTAAACTCAAGCAATGGTGTAGCTCAGGTGATCTATTTACCTACTGGTTTCTACCATACTACGCTGGTGTAGGAAATATGACGGTAATAAAAACAGTACTAGACTAGAAAATTTCCTGTACTATTAATTTAGCTTAAAAATAACAAATGGGAATGATTTACAAACCAATAAAGCTGCCAATAATATTCTGCTATATTGTGGGTAGTTCTAAATTAATATGTAGGTATGCATAGCAGGGTCTACTGACAGTTTCGGTTACACAGCCAGACATACGGCAAAGCCCCCGGGCTGCGTTATTGATTACATTACACAAAGGGAAATACAGTTTCCCCCTAGTTCACACATACACCTGAGTATTAATTTGAATCATACTGCCAATAGCTATGGAGTAATATCCATGACCGCTTGATTTTTATTTATTGAAAATAAATATACTTACTGAAAATAATATATAAAATTTATTGAAAACTGCCTCGTTGGCCTAGTGGTGCTAAACGCGTCTGCTACGCTAGAGGTCTTGGGTTCGATTCCCAAGGCGACCAAGGTGTTATTGGGTTTTTCTATGAAATTCTCAGTAGCAGGTCGGAGTTTGGATTTGTGCCCGGTTAGTCGCAATAGGCTCGCCCCCTATTACATGGGACCTAAACATATCGGCGAACTGTAGGTGTACATTGGTACACCTCTGCCTAACCCTTCGGGGATGCAGGCGTGATGATATGTGTAGTGATAAGTTTGTGGATTGCTTCTATCAAGTAAATGCGAGAAATTAATATGACTAAAATTCTCAGTCTGTAAATGTTATTGTCCTGATCGCATATATTGCCGTATATTGCACCTGTGAAAAACCAATTTTATCCTTATTTGATAGCGGGATTCGAGCGATGACACAGGGCCTATAATTATGATAAAAAAAACATATATCTTTAGAGCCTCTTCCATGGCTTATCCTCTTATAGTGAACATTGTGGTTATGTATAAAATACATGGTGCTACTTGTCCCCAAAGCTCTATCCAGTGCTACAATCTGGTTTACCAACATGATAAATGGCCTCAGGTGTAAAATAAGAGCAGTGTTTCGAGTTCGACCTTCGTCACCAAAGCATTGACAGGAATATTGTGGGGCGGACAAACTAATATGCATAATAATGTAGTGCACTTGAAGCAGCTACTTGTTTATTCATTCAACTTTATTATAGTCACATACTGTGTAAGTATAAATGTGTCTCTTATTTTTTAACGCCAATACAATAACGTACCGTCCGGTTCTGGGCTAATAAAAGACCGCAGCACCCTTCAACGTTGTTGAAAGTACAGGATTAAGTTTTAAGATAACCATTTTATTATCATCGTTTGCTACTGTTTATTGCGACGCTATACGCAACTGTTTGAAAGATCAAGATGGAACGATCAATGGAGACATGTTTGAAAAATTAAGAGAAATGGACGTAAGTATTGCATACTGCAGGTATTACTGATTAGTGGGTAACTATTTATTTATGTAAATATTGAAATTGAAACTGTTAAATGATTTTACAGTTTGCATGTGTGCTATCACAGGATACGTGCTTTATTGTCTTGAGATGGATTTCGGGAAGCATGCAAGGTCTTGCTTGGAATAGATGCGTCTCGTCGAGTCTCCCGCGCACCTCGCGCGCTTCTGCTGCGTGTGGGGCGGCTATAAATACCCTACATAACATACGCTACGTCCGTTCAATAAAAATTATAACGTTGAGTAATATAATTCAAGTGCTGGCCTGCAAAAATAATAACACGAGTGTGTTCCCGCTTCAAAACCAATCAAACCTCTCGAAATGTCGGTAACAATGCCAGAATATTGTTAACACTGGTACAGTATGCAGTTACAAATAATGAAACCGTTGTTTACTTACACAGTTTGTACTTACATACGACAGAATAGCTTGGTGCTCTCTGTTCTCATGGTTTGAACGTTCTCATGGAAACAATCATTGCCGGTGCGGGGGTATTATTACAATGAATGCTTTTAATTTAACATCAAATAAGTGCTTTCATGACATAAATATAATTTATTGTGTACGTACAGCGTAGGTACACAATCTATGATTTGATATCTGATTAAAGTCTGTTTTGTTGAATAAGGCAAGTGAAGTGATTTTAAATATTTTACATCATATTTCTCAGATATTACGTGGAAGTGTTCGACGACGACTGATTCTGGGTGTACAAGTTGCGCAACTTGCGTAGGCAGAAACTGCCTTGACTGAGCTCCTAACATGGTTTGACTTGCTATCACACAGGCTGCTGCCAGACTCTATGGCGCAAGTTGCGTCATTCACTTACCTATAACAACGTGAATTTACGTGCATGCTTCCATTAATAGCCAGTTAAGCACTTGTAAAAATGCAGTTGACCCAAGTGCTGTGTAATTATGGCAAGTTAATCGCATCCTTTTCTGATATGTTGATTCTTTTGCTAATATGCCAAGCTCTAATTTGCCTCAATAAACCTTAAGTAAACTAACGAAACGATACGACAAGAGATGGTGAGATATGTAAAAAAATCCGAATATAAATGCATATCCCGCATAAGCCGTAAATGTTAAAATATTTATTTATAAAATTGAATTCCGGTCCTGACATCATACATAATCTGAATTATTTAAAAAGTATGATCAGTTTAAGAAACCGCTGACCCTAAATATTAAATAGGTTGTCCAATATTATCAAAGTACTTATTTGCCGTCATCGATTACGCTCCAATGACCATGTAGTCCTTGGCAGGTTGTGCAACCGTACCTTGGCAAGCAATGCTTGCAAACAACCGCTCTGAAATGCTCTGAACATAGACGTCCTCCGTCATAAATAGACGTCCATATCTCTAACATATAATTAAACGTTTAAATTTAAGATAACCCTATAGGTAGGTAGCTAAGTAATATCCTACGTATCACTGTTTTAAATCTCTAAACTCAGAAGAATGCACCTACCTAACTTGAAACGACAAAAAAGTATCTTTCTATAGTTTACTAGCTGTAATATTGTTAGATTTTTTGTAAATCAACTTTTGAATTAACGATTCGTTTCATTTCTGTCGCCATAATGTCCATGCAAGATGTTAGCGGAGCGTTTGAAACAGAAATGGACTTTATGTGAAGGTAGTAAGATTTTATTTTAGAGTTACTTTCGCTGTTAAGATGTACACCACGTGCTCAGTTTCGGAACCATCGTGCATCGTCACAATAACAAAGTGAGAGACGTCCATTGTTTGACGGCCCTTCCCCCGAAATGTAACCACGTGTAGAACAAGTTTTAATATCCCTACACAACTTCCGTTTATTGCATCCTTTGGCCTGGCTGTAACATAATCTCTGTTAAAATTACACCCGCAGTATGGTATCATAACGGCTTCTTAGTAATTTACTAACGAGTGCTTTGTTATCTGCATACAAGAGCTCTTTATATCCTAATAAGGATCCTGATACCAAATGACTATCTTTTACAAACCTTGAAGTTCAAGCCACGACCTTCTGTTGCAATAAAATCAAGTTAGAACTGCTATACCCTACTTAAGTATCATACTTTATGTAAGTCTTAAGTACAGGAAGGTTCAAACTTATTCCTCATGAGCACTCATGCTTTCAACAGTATGTTATAAGAGAAACCGTATGTTGTACGAAAATAAATTTAATAAAGTGGATAAACTGAGGAACTGTTATGATTTTATGAAAGAGCCGTTTTATGTCTATTCTGGTACTGTAATTTATTGTGTTTATTTATATTCAACAAAGTATTAATCACATGTTATTATTCTCGTAAATAGAGTAGACTCATATCCGTTATGTTCCCAAAATGACTAATTATTGAACAGTATATTCATGCAAATTGTCGTATGGCAGCGACTAACAATTACGAACACATATAACACAGATAAGTACGTCTTTGTAATACTAAATAATTTTACTGTATTAAAAAACAATCTGGCTAATAAAAGACGTATCAAATCTACGGTTAGTCTACGTAAATATTTTTTTAGTTTATGTTTCCATAATTTGTTTAATGACGAGCCTAAGTAAAAAGGATGTAACAGTAATTTAATGCAGCTTAGCTAAGGTTAGAAGAATATACTTTCAAGGATTCAACTTCATTAGCATGTCTTGTTTCTAAATTAGGTTTAATTAAATTGTCTCAGTACTCGTCAGACGTCAGAAAACATACAATATCTAAAATGGTGAAAACAAGTTTATTTCAAATAATAGCTCAAACAACGAACGAATATTGGATGTCATGGTGGTCTGAATTCTGAATAGATTGGTGCAATATTATTTTTACAACCGCAACTGCTTCAATCTTAATGAGTCAATTCGCACGAATCGTTTTATATAACAAACAATTTTGCATAAATACTTACTTTAGAAACTAGTTTCGTAAGTACGCCGTTATTTCAATCAACAAAATTTTATCAAAATAAATAATTGCGAAATAAAAGTATTGGCGAGTGCGTTACCTTAGTACAGAAGTACTCATCAGAAGTGAAACCACATCCAATTGAATATCACGAGCTGGCGTTGGTACGTGTCTAGTTATTACAAGACTCGCGTGCGTGTATTAGTGGCACTATTGTAACATGCAATGTCGATACAAATAACTACCAAATAAGTTAAGGCACAGTGCTGTAAAAAAGTGAAACTACGATTTATCTGCGTTTAAGTATAAAAGTCTAAAAACAAGTGTTGCTTAGTAGTGGACTAGTCTTTTTGTAATCAGTGTCGTTGATTTATGAGGCCAGATGTATAACAATAGTTTACATTTGCATCTTTTTTAAGTTACGGTTAACAAGATTCGTGAAGTGTTAACCTTAGTTTCGACTTGTACCGTGGTTTTTATACAGTCTGCCTATTGAATATTTATGTTGTTACAGGGGTATTGTGGCCCGTATTCTGGCGCAGTATTTGGGGACTAACAAACTTTCTATACACAACTAGAAATACTGAAAATATGAAGTCGTTGTGGTATGGATTTTAATTAAAAATATAGGTACAATACCTAAGTGTTTTTTTTTCCTCTGCACTATACGTAAGAAAGTCCATCATTTAAACTATAAACCCGTGTTCATACTACGGTAAGGTCCTACTACTAAAACAATATGAATTGATTTTGTTGTAAACAATTAAAATGTTACTTCCGGCTAAATATTAGGTCATAAAAACTACATTACATGGGATAGTAGATACCTTTTATGATTGCCGCTAGAGCCGGCCCTTACTGGGTCAAATTTTACCATTGCTGACACAGGACAATCTATTGTTCTTTCAATTCAATTGTGTTGAGTCATATACATTAATATTAGATAAGGAATCAGACTGATTAGCATATTATGTTTATTGGTTCGTTGTAATACTTACATATTAAATAATAAAGCTAAGAATTTAACATAAACTTGCTTACGGTACATTTTTGTAAGATGGTGGTCTTTTCATTATTTTATTTTTTTCAAGTTTTCTATTATATGCCCAGGAGTAATAGGACAAAGGCTTTGGATGACGATGATGACTTCTATGTGTTTTACTAAGAGGAACTTGACCTATAGCTACTTGAATTAATCAAATCTGAAAACTTTAGCCCTACCTACATGAAATATTTAATAGTTGGAGATCCACCTGAGATTTATAAACTACAGCGTAGTACATAGAAACTATCCTAATTTATTATTAAGAAGATTGCAGCCATCGTTCCAAAGATCAATTAAAAAACACGTTAAGATGACTAAGATATCTTTAAATTATACCTGTTAACAGGTAGGGAAGGTAGGTAGAAAGTCTAAAATAATGGGCTGCCATATTTAACTCGCAAATTTCGTCCTCATCGATATTCCGTAGCAGTGTTTTTTATAATAACCTTTTTGTTCTGTTTCGGAAGTAACGAAGGGAAGTTGCAGAAATTGCTAAGCTCATTCATAAAACATGTAGAGGGACGCACGTGGCTCGAGGGGTGAGGGTCGTATTGTCACACTTCTAACAGTTTTATACTTTATGATCGGATTACATTTTTCTCTGTAGTATTTACCTATTGTTCGTCCTCCTACGTCTTATCAAAACGTAAGAAAATAATCAAAAGCTTCGCTCCTCCACGATAAGTTTCGGCATTTGGTCCTGTGCCAATTTCCTTGTGCAGACGCTACAAAGTTCAATGTCGACTTGAATGTACGAAGAAAACCTTTTGTTATTTTCAACACATTTGTGTATTCCTAAGCGTGGGATGTTCTAGGAATGATGACTTATTTCCAACTGTGCATTTCACAAGAGCGGTTCACTGTACCGACAGACAGACCAATGTTTTCTAGTAAGTAGCTGTTGTAACAAAGGTCATTGGGAAGTGGGACACTGTTTTTGCTGTTCTTTATCTGCCGTCGGATCGAGCGAAAGGTATCATCACATCGTTGTGCTTCCCGGTGAAATCGTGTGTATTCTCACACGAGACTGGCAAAAAATCGCTACTAGCAACTACAAGTCGTTAATTGTATTGAAATATGCGAAGCGCGTCTCACATCGGCCCGTCATAGTCAAGAATCGGGTGTGTTTATATGGTTGAGTCACGGTTACTGCGATGGCAAGCCGCCAATGCTCCCGACACCAACACGCAGTAGAGGAGGAATAAACTGCTATCAATGAAAATAATCGATGTTAAACCATGGTCTGCCCTAAATTGTTTAATTATACTCGAAAACAAACAAGAACTAGATAAATGAGACCGGTGTTTATCGATGCAAAGTGCCCGTAATCTAGATCGACTACATCAGCGCAACTTTATCACTATCATAAGCTATACAAGTCAAATTTTAGATTGTGCAATTAAAAAAAGAAGGGTAGAAGCCACGCACACGTTTAAATATGACCATTTCTCAATGATAGCCTAATAGAAAGTGAACGTGGGAGCAGCAGTGACTGCGCCGCAACTGCGGGCCAGTGCGGGCGCGCGACGCCACGGGCGTGCTGTGTATACGTGACGTCACTCACCAGCACGCCCCCCCCCCCTCCCACGGCCCGCGCCGCTACTGCTCCCCCCGCAGTCATCATTATCTCTGCTGGCTGATATAACCTTGATTGATGATTGATGACTCACATTGTCGTCCAACTACCCTATTTTTATAAGATTACGGAAGAATGTGATACACGTATGCAGTTGCGCACTGTCATATGCGACGGATTATAATAATGCTGGTAATATTATGTTTGTGTGCTATTTACGTTTTATGGTAAAAACATACTGTAAAAATATAATTTACCTACTTCAAACAGTTCACAAACTGTGTAGTCGAGTCAGTATGTCAACTAGTGCGCATTGAGTGTGGTCGGCAAAGCGTTAACACGCGGAAGAATAGCAATTTGGATCACAATTATAATTGATATCAATGCGGGCAGAGATAAATTACGATCATACAGTACGGGATCGTATAATCATGGCCAAAGTCGCAATTAATGCTTTCATCTGTATAGCTATATTAGCTGATGTGTGGCAACAACAAAAGTGTAGTTGTAATATAAATCATCCGTTTTATTATGTAGGTCATAGAAGCATGATGGACTTTAAACATGGCGCATGCGGTACGCACATCTAATGATTCCTTGTTTCTGTAAACTACGGCCATGTATGTAAGCAAAATAATTGTAAAGACCAGTCACACTTCGAAGTATTGCACGTCATGATATTTAGGGTAGGTACGTACAAGGTACTGCCTGCAATAAACCTGTATCCGCAATTACCGGTACATTGGGTCTTATTTTCCATCATTATAGTGTTTACAGTAATGAATGAATGACTGTTGACATCAGCAGTAGGGTCTTTGTTTGAAAGTTGAACGTCGGAGTCGGCGTCATGGGTACGGATGCAACTCCAGCAGACCGTTATTATGGAGGCAAGGTAAGGTGTAAAAGTACTTTAACATTCAACAATTTACGTAAGTAAAGGTCCGCTTATCACAGCAGCGGCGACGTGACGCCACGTAGAAAGCGATTTCAAGAACATTTACGTAATACTGGGACGAAATGGTTTGATTAACAAAATTTTAAATATTAAATAATGTTATTGAAAACCCGCTGTTGCCAGCACCACTTACCTAGTTTGTAGTCTAAATCTGCAATGAGCACGTACTCAGTTATTTTTATGTATTTAATTTACAAGGCAGCAATTTTACGTAGTGCATAAAACAATAGAGCGTGAGAAATCGCTAATTGGTTTTCACCCAATTAACCGCGGTTTTAAATGACCTTTCGTCTCAATAGTTTGTTCGTTGATTTCCAATTAATTCGACCAATAATTAAATACATATGGTCTGCGTTAATATGTGGACAGGATTGTCAATTTGGTAGAAATATTAAGCATTGGCCGATTCGTTTGTAAAATAAAAATGAAAATATTGTGTTGATAAAATCGATATGGTTGATGATTACCATTAGGTGGTACTTAAATGAAAATGAGTTTCAAACGGTAGTCAAGTGTATCCACGTAGATAAGTCGTATATTACTGATTGATATTCGCTTCGTTATCAAGGTGATTGAAATGATGAAACTATGATAATACTCAGATAAAATCTTCGCTTTGAGGCACCCAAAACATTGCGAAGCACATTATGCTACGTTTTAATTTAGGTTGCAGAAACTAATTCTTTAAATATTGGTATAGCATTAAATTAACATTTAAAGAGAATCCTTAGCATATTTTTTTTATATTCTTATTGTAATTTTTCGAGTTCAACGTACAAAAATGTGGGTACCTAGTCGGTCATCGGAGCATACACCATCACAGTACCATGTTTCATGTACAAAAAAGCAATATTCTAAAATGATTTTCTAAGTTGTTCTAATAATAAGTCACATTGATCGACGGTCGTGTCAATACAGTGATCTTATGAGGATAAGTTATACTTATCATGTAGGATTACGTGCAGCGGCCGCGTCACAACATGTTATACAAACAAGATAGCTGTGCCCATCGAGTTCCGAGTTATCGTTCCGCTACGTTTGTAGTCACCATAATTATAGCTAAGAGTGAGGGAGAAGACAAATCTCTAGAATGTTCGAAGGGTTGCAGCCTGGAAGCTCTTGTTGGTTTTCTACTTTGAAAGTTTTGATTAGCGCTCTTTTGGATTATGTCTAGGGATTCTGGGGATAGTTGACGACCTAATACGATAATCTCAACATAAAATAATTGTTTTTTTTTCTGTGATCGCATCATTAGTTCCTGACCTGATGACCAAGGGACCATTTTGTAAGTATACCCCTTCAACCAAAAAACGTTCTGCAAATTGGTTTAGCCATCTTAGGGAACATTCACAAAAAAATAAAAACAGGTGATTTTGTTATTTTCAAGTTACTAAAGTCTATCGATTTTTCAAGAAGAATATGAAAAACTGAGGAATCTTTGTATCTCCTTTGATTTTATTAATAAATTATTAATATAATCTGTATTTGGTTCTCTGTATCGTTGTTCAGCAATTATCATTGGTCTATATTTGCCTTGTAAAATGATTGCGCTCTCATTTTACACTACGGTTTAATGCGGGCAATTGAGAACAATCACCTTTATTTGTGTACTGGATCGGCCTACATGTGCGATGATAATCTGGTAGCCCTACAGGCATCCTCACATAATACGGGCTGGTGTCGTCGTACGGGCCCTGGCGGGACTCTTGCCTGCCAGTGACTCATTTCGCGCTGATTGCTTCATCCGGTTCTCTGTAGACGTTTTAACTCTTTAACTAGACGTTCTTTTTTCTACATCTGTGTGGTCGATAATTTGAAAAGTAATTTCGTTTGTGACTGACCTAAAATTGTTTAATTGCCTTTTGATCGGTTGAGTAATTAGATAAATGATTAATCAATATAAGCGAGGTTAAGTTGTTTGAGTGTAAAAAGCGTGAAGGGCGATATCGTCGAAGGACGAGCGCGGGCCACGATGCATCTCAAGTGGCGGCTGCGGGCACACTAATGCTCCTCATATTTATTTTGTTTCTTTTTGTCCTACACATCCCAGCCTTTGCAGATACGTTTTTTATACACTTCACTGGCTCCTTATTGAAGTACCATTATTCTGCGCTTCTCGGAAAGCTGTAAATGAAACTACCAAACATGGTACAGTCGTGTTCCGATGTACTCCTTGACGATCTTGTTTACAACTGTTAAACGAAACATGGATACATAAATAATAATTTCTTATGTTTTGGTAATATTATACTTATTTAAATATTGTATTTTATGTTGCTTCCAACTAGCAAGTACACTAAAAAGACCAGGAAACCTTCTTTAACTGTCGGACAAGAATGACAAAGGGAAATATTAAATCCTAAAGTTGGTGGACACCTAAGTATCATAAATCAATAACATTAGAACACATCTCAGTACTAAGTAATTAACTAATGACTTGCATAGAAATTGTGTTTAATGAGTAAAGTTTATAACTAATTTAGATAAGAATGTTTACTTGCTTGTTAACTGGACAGAAAGTAGACAGACACTTCATGCTATTAAGTTAACGTTTGATAAACAGTATCCGTTGTGTAACCAACGACGGAACTCTAGATTTAGATCTTCTGACCTTTGGTTTTTGATATCAACCATCTCCTTAGATCATAAAATTAATATCACCATCAGCTTTTGAATAACCATAGCCGGACTATGGTCGAATGCTTAAATGTCAATCAGTTTTATGTCAGCGTTAGTTCCTTTGCTGTCTTTATTACTTTACACGACAGATAGGCATTTAGGAAGGTCTAAAAGTTAATTAATAGTAATAGTCTCTTTCCCCGTGTCATGACAATTCTGTTTTGATCTGAATCGTTGTTTCACTTGAATATACCTACATGTTTTATAGCTTAAACCAGTTAAACAGTGAATCAGTTAATAAGAAAGTCCCAAGGAGGTGGATTTTCGCCGATCAGCCTACGTGTTTGGATCAGTAAGTGAGTAAGTAAGGTGAGTGGTTGACCTGCAGTTGCACCCTGCAGTCAAACCAGTTGGTCCGGGAGGCGGGCGGCCGTGCTGTCCCCCCTCCCCCCTCGCGATACCACCTCCGATACAAATCCAACAAAACAATCAAGTCTCTTTACCTAATTGACTAATATAATCCTACTGTTCTTTAGATGATGGAAAAGTTTTGTTTTATTTTTAATCTTCAATTATATCGAGATTTAGATGAAAATAATACTTATTGACAGTAACAAAACCAAGTATTTTCATTAGTTAGGAGTAAAGCCGACTGCATTAAAGTTTATTCAGCTCTTTCAAAATGTAGAGCTTGATTCATAGCGATTTCTGTGCAAGTAGCAGTGCTTTGAATAAAATTCTAGAAAAAGCATATTTAAGTCGCCATTGGCTCAATAAGAAGAGGTTATGTATAAATCCTGCAATAAATTTAAATTTAGAATAATAGGTTTCGAGAATTGAAGATGGCATCGACAGCCAAAAATAGTAGAGCACTTAAGATTTGCGATGTTACTCACTGAATTGGAATCTAGCTGATAAAGTTGAAGGGATATTATTAGCCATCAATGGTATATGGAATAATCTTATTTATACCATAAAATATCATCCACAAAGGGTGAAACACGATAATTCGTTACATAAGCCATCGGACTAGACATTAATGTATAATGACGTCATACCTATAACTTTCTGTACTTTGGATCTCGTGGCTTCTGTGTGACTGCTTTCCTGACTCTAGATTAGGATCCAGTTTTGCCAGTATAACCATAGGGAAACAAGAGCTCTGAAGCATAATACATCGTTAGTGCATGTCGCAGTGTAATGGGTAACATGCTCTATGTCGTGTTAGCAGTTGTTATCATAATGACAGACAAATAGATTTTTATATAGGTTCTGCATTATCTACTCTCCTTCCCGATTTATCTCAATAGATTCATAGAAACCTATTTACGAAGTAACAGATAAAGCGTTGCGGCTGATTATTTCTTATCTGCTTAGGACATGTTGTCCAGACGATAGTTAGTCAATTTCCTAGTCAACATTTCAATGTCCGCAACTCCCTAGATAAGTACGATTGATGGAGCCGCCTCGTTACCACTATTTATACGCTCAACCTAAACGTTGATGTGTATGATTTTCTCAGTTAATTAGAGATATTATCTGTGTTCCGTTAGTGTCGCGTAAGATATCTGGCGGGGTAGGAGGCGGAGCAATTATCCTGGAGCGTGGTCGCTGCGCCGGCGCACGCAGCCACATGATGCACGACACGAATAATAAACCAAGCCACTTCCTGCCCCGCGATAAGCGCTTCATACATACATCACATCACATCACACAATACTACGCACGCACACACACGCGCCCGTGTACACACTATATGGCCACCTACTACACACATTAGTTGTGACAAATACATAGATACGATATATCTGTGCATGTATTTATGTTCTTTGTATTCAACACATTATTGCTTTGTTCACCACATGTCTACATTTAAAACATTCCACATACACTACTAGGTAAGTACCAGCTATCATGCCTTCGCTCTCGACCATCATATATAATTTTATATTCCATGACAAGATAGCACATAAAATGTTACTCTTCATTGCATAGTGTGAAGCACGAGAATCCCTTTATTAAAATTAATACAAAATTGTGTATTGAAACAGACGACATCCTGATAAGCTTTTGATAAACAAAAGTAATGCGTAAGCTAATTGCTGTTAATGATTGATCATCGCAATATTGAAGATACTACTTATCAAGGAGTTATATTTACACAAAAAGAAAATAAACTTCATGAAGAATATAAAGGGGATAGTTTTGTTTGTTTATTCGTCTGTGATGTGGGTC
This sequence comes from Autographa gamma, assembly GCA_905146925.1. NCBI lineage: Eukaryota > Metazoa > Arthropoda > Insecta > Lepidoptera > Noctuidae > Autographa > Autographa gamma. The sequence continues at coordinate 6,725,473 of LR989850.1, forward strand.
TGTGAGCTTACCCTTCTGATATGAGACCTTCACCGTCGCACAATGTTGGCATAGCGATTAGATTGCCACAGAGCATGTACCCAACATCTGTGCGACCATGTCACCGTGGACACCAGTTATTAATAATCACAATATTAATTTGAAAGTCGTCAAAATATCACTGGGCTTCATATTATGACTCATCAAACTCTACATTTTTAATTTCATTTTATTTGTAGAGAACACTGATTGCCAATATAAATTGCTCAAGAGGAAACGGACAGATTAGATAACTCTGACATGAGTCAGTGTAGCTGGAAGGCCTTGTTTACGTAGTATCTGCATATTTCTACATGAGGAGCAGACATGGAGAACGAATGTTGGGTGACGGAGTAACGGTAGTGCCCCCAGCATCGCCAAAATTCTCATCTTGTCAGCTAGCTTCCATGAATACTAAGTAGTCGCAAGTTGTTGGTAGCTTGTAATTTCTATGCTGATTTGATCTGATTGGAATGAATGGATGAATGAATAGAACGTTGTAACTTATTAACTCGAGTATATTGCATGACTCAGTGGGAAACGGCAGTCGAATGTACGAGATGAACTGACGATTTCTCACTTGTATATGCTCTATCAACGATTCAAGTTAGTTTGACGTCATTTTTATATGTTTTGCTTTGCTTATCTTGTCAAGGAAAAACATAAAAAATAAAACAAATGATAATGTCACGAATCGTATAACAAAGTAAGAAACTATCATCTTTGGGTTTCAGAACTAAAATAAAGTAGGTAGTGGTATTGATTCAACACTTTCCGGTAGCTAAAAAATACCATATATTATATTAATTGTTAGTCGTGTAATGTTACTTAAGTTACACGTCCGGGTGATGATTAATTTTTATCTTTAGAAAGTGACGACAGCCTGTAACTGGTACGTTCGTTGTTCCTTCGATGGTCGGTGCCTAATCGCCCAGTCTATGTACCTTGGAAGTCATTGGAAGTCCAGCGTCTTTAACGTCATTAACGGTGACTCATAGCCAGTCATTTGCACTTCACTGAATAAATAAATGACATATTTCTTAGAAGGGTCACCGAGAAAATGACGTCGCTTACTACGTCTTATTATACTAACCATTGGTTTGAAATCATTTTAAGTTGTTTATTACCACTTTTGTATGACCTAATAGGTGGTATTGTTTTAGTTTCAAGCAAAGAACAATCGTGTTTTTGAAGAAAAACCCAACCGTAGGTAAAGCATTATTTTAATTCTCTTGAAGCGAGGTTTTTCGTCGCTTTTGTTGTATGGTTAAGTGGGCATCCGTTTTAAGGTTGACTTAGTAGTAATGCAGCGTATTTGTTGTTTTTATTATCTTAGAACCATATCAATGGGTCAAGAACGAGTTTAAAAACGTAGACATTACCTAAAGACTTGGATTTACATTACGTCCACAAAATTTAGAGTTATAAAAGTATGGTTCGGAAGCTACTTAGTAAATACTTTTCTAAACTCATTCAGTGTTATTTTTGTAGACATATTATCTTATCGCCAATGATTACATATCTGCGAAATTGATTGTTGTGCACTAAGAATTCCGACGGGCCTGTTGGTCTAGTGGTTAGTGACCCTGACTGCTATACCGGAGGTCGTGGGTTCGATTCCCACTCAGGACAAATGTTTGTGTGATGAGCACGATCATTTGTGCTGGTCTGGGTGTAATTTATCTATAATATGTATGTATTTAGAAATATATATGTATGTATATCAGTTGTCTGGTCACCATAACACAAGCTCTGTTAGAGCTTAGCTTGGGATCAGATTACCGTGTGTGAATTGTCCAGGAATATTATAATTTCTAGAACGCGGAGATAACTAGATAAGTATTATTTGAGCTAAACTGAGGACGGCACGGGAACTTGCGAGTGTATGTGAGTATATATGAGTATTGTCATGTTGCGGTGCGGGTCAAAAGTAACTAACTGTAAAATCCGACTGTTTCTAACTTGTAGGATATTATAGCGGGGAGTTTCGATTTCCGCTGCGTTAAGTGGGACCGGCTTCGGATATCGGCTACTAGAACGAAAGTATTATGGACGAGGAATAGATGCACTATGATACTTAGATTCGAAATCGTTGAGTGATATCATTCATCATGCTCTACATTTGTATGAGATTAAGGGTACTATTATTTTTCCGTGCTATACTTAGATATTTGTTTTGTATAAAGTATGTATAAAGTTATACCTTAACATTCTTAAACACTGCATCACAATTATTCGATTTCTTTAGCAGTTACGATGCTACAAACAGACAGACACGTCAAATATATAACACCCCTCTATCTGTGCCGGTGCTTAAAATGAGGATTAAGATAAGCTACACAATTTTTTCAACATAAGTAGCTTTTAATGTTCGACCTAGCTTACGATTGTTGGATGTGAGTAATAAAGCGCCATTAGGTAGGTCCGTTAATTCTACGTTAACAATAGTAGGTGTGAGCTGGCGGTGTTGGCACGGGCTCCCACGTCTGCATCTGCTGCGTCCGGCACGGCCGCGACTGGAAACAGATGATACATACATCTGTCGCTAAATAGACCAGCTCTGTAATCATACCTTATTTTAGCTTCTACCTCTGTGGTAACGTTTCGACGGAAACCAACAGAACAAAACCATAACACTTAATTATAGAGCTGCAACAATTTTATGCTCTATAATTCAATGTGCATGTATAGAGAGCCTTTGCACTGAAATAGAAATGTTCTACTCAGTTCAAGGTAAAATCAATGACAGTGTAGTTACCTTAAAATGTATTTTCTGGAAATTTCCATACAGTTACAATGGTATGCTTTAGATAACTCGTCATCAGTGATGCACGACAGTGAAAGAACTTTCTGGGTTGCGAATTCGGTAATTGTACCATAGCATAATAAGGGTATAAGTGCAAGAACAGGTTTAGCGGAGAGCTTGCGGTGGTAACGAGGACGCGATGACACATGTCTAACGGTAATTCGATTTTTACACGGCCTGGCCGCGTGAGCACGTGATATTTAAAAGGAAAAACCATAAACAAATGCTGGAAATGATCAGTTGTTTGTATAGCCTATCGAATATAAGGAAGTTACCAAGGGCATATTGAGCATTAACACTCTTTAACTTGTAAAACGTGTCACAGTTATGGAAAAAAAAACTTTAACGACACAAGAATCCTAAAAACAAGTGGCCCAAATGTGACACATTCATTAACACGTTTATGAATGAATATGGAGAATAAACAAGACGTTGCATATTCAAATCAAGTGTCGCTCCGGCTACTGCCTACAACTGGTATTCGTTTTGGAACGATTATACAACATTTTCAATACCAGTAAATCGTGTGGTGTTATGCAAATCGCCAATACATAAAACGGTAAAACTTGATTCTTTGATTACAAATCCACCACATTTACAGTTTCAAAGGTGTCTCTTTCATTGTTCGGATTGTTGTGATCTATGTTTTGTAATAGGAGTGCTAGAGCAGTATTGAAGGATGATTAATATGATTGATGAAGTAAAGCGTGTAAGTGGAATGGGTCAGGTTGCAGCGGCGCAGGCGCGGGCGTCTGGTGGCGACTGACAAACTGTCATGTAACAGACTCGTCGCGCCGTGTTGCAAGCCACATTGAGCTGTACAATAACATTATACATGCGGCGAGGGGCGAGGGCTTTCAATTGATATATTTTCGAAACCGGTCCTCGTTTTCATAACATGCTCCGTAAGATTCGATCTCGAACCTCCTCTGTTAAGTAAGCATAAATGAGCAAATCACATGCGGATTAAATATAATGAATAGTTCGTTAGATACCAATAGACCTAATGCTGTCAGCGTATAATATATATTTGTGCAGTAGGTAAATTTTGTGTGATAAATAGATAACGATAGCTGCTCTATTAGCGATGATTTCACCAAGGGGCATGCAAATGCAGACTGAGCCTTAAAAATCATGTTGTCGCTTTTCTTACAGAGAAGCTATATTTTTTCAGCGAAAGTTTACAATTATAAATGGTAAATGTGATCCATATTTTATGCATACGATACATTTGATTCTGGAGAGAAAGATCAAGTAAGGTCAAAATCAAAGCCATGCCGATCGCCCTTGTACTTGTTCCTCTAATTCTGTCATCGCGCTCAGTTGTTAATGGACACAATCACATACATTAGAAAGTAGACGACACGATCCAACCAGTATGTAGAGATGACAGGTTATTTAGTGCTCAGGCGCAGTGCAAGTGTTCGGTGTCGAATGGCGCTCAGATAAGTATCATAAAGGCGTATGAGTGGCGCGGGTGTCCCACTTCAGCGAAGGCCAAAAGTCAATTTGGGGCGAAGCTGGAGGCTGTGCGCTTCAGTCCCCGGTCGGGCCGGTCGCCTGCAAATGTCACACTATCTCACACAATCACGTTACATAACGCACTTGCAGTAGTGAGGCAATCATCAACTGTGCTAACGGCTCGACGACTTTCTTCTACCGAAATTCTAATTAAATGACGGATATCACAGAACTTCAAGAACTCGATTACGTAATTAAGATTAATTTATTGCAGATAAAATTCGTACACGAACTGGTTTGTATATAGCGCCATCATTGCAAGCCTAATGTAAATTGATTGACACGCTTTTTAAGCGGGTGTAGCTCGCGTGGCGTGTATTTTGGGCGTAATGGGCGCACTGACGTAAACCAATTCCGCGGACGTGGGAAGCACGCCGAAATCCTTGTGTTTGTTGCTGAATAGTTTTACGGTGCATTAACAATTATTGCAATATTAGTACGCAAATTACGAAAATATTTAATTTGAAAATTTAACTGGCCTACGAAAATCCTTGGAAAATTCAATAGGTGTGCGTAATGGCGCATGTAGATTACAATAGAATAGGAATGCGTCAATTGCAAAATAAATGATATTAAAATCTCACGCTACATGATTTCTTTCATTAAAGTCGCGATATTGTTTATTATCAACAAAGGTCGTCTGAACGAAAACAAAAAGAACGTAGAGAGTCATTGTATTTGAACAAAGCGTGTGAACCCTCAAGTTGAAAGTGTGCGTCCGACAGCTACAGTGAACACGGCCCCCTATGCCAACTGAACTGTATTTTTGTGTTTCACTGTTGTTTCACAATAAACAGTTCTAGATATCGATATTGATTGACAAGTTTTGCGTTCCAAATACTCCGGCGTTGAAGTGTTACAGACGGCTTACGGAGGCGTCTCTGCAGCGCCCATTGTCTGGCTCTACGTGTCTTCGCGAACTACTATCTGCCGTAATGTCTGAGACATAACTAATGAGGCAAACTACTGTGTCCTTCTTTTGTTCATGCCCAGCTCACTTGTCGAGTTTAGTCGTTGAAGTAATGTTATAATTTTAAGTCATGTGGTGTTAGAGCTTAATACGGTTTAATGAGTTCTAAAAATATCTCCATGGTAACTTTTTTATTTATAAGTTAATTAAACCTACTTTTTGCGCGAAAAGACATTGAGGACTAGGCTTCGTTTCTACAAAAACATTTCCATAATCCTACATTAGGACAATACGGATTACACGAATGGAATACGGTTCATTATGTAATGTCTCCTCTTTGCTCGCTATGAGAGCGAAAAATCATGAGTATGCATGGTGCACACGAGTGGAAATATACCTATGTAAAAGTTTCATTATACTCTTCGACTCTTGAAACATTTTTTTAATTTACGACAGACAAGGGATATGAATAAGATATACGTATCTGCCACAGCGGAAGAATGAGCAAACTTTCAAGTGCCTTTGATATAAATATAAATGTAGGTTGATGTGTTTGTTTGCATAGACCATGAGGAGATATTTATTTTCATTCGGCAGCGGCCGCAGAGTTAGCGTTTTCACATCTGTTACTGATGGTATTGCTGCGATATAAATAATATTGTTACTCGTATTGAATTGTGTTTCACATTTGATCAATTAATCTGTTTAAGTGCACGAAGTTTAGGCCTTGTACTGTGGTTAGTTTAGAATTAATTTCGTGTCGTGTTATTGCAAGTGTGCAGATGGTCGTTTAAGACAACACAGCTGCGATATTAGGTCATGTGAAAGTTCATGTGTGTTTAGACTTTGTGGAAGTCTAAAATGTAAAGCGGGATTGTGGCGTGGTCGTTTGGTTGGCGGAGAAGCGCGTCGTCAGCTCTCGGGCACTCTCGGCTGAACTGGAGTAGTGGGACGGATTAGGATAAACCGAGTCAATGGCCGGGTCACGTGGCTATTTGCGTTCAACTCCTTTCGCGCCGCCTCACCGCCCCTCGTCTTCCGTTCCCTTGTTTAAACTACCCGCAACCGACTAATTTTGGTCACTAATCTGTTGAACAATAAAGACGTTCAAAACATGTCCAAGGGTTGGGTTTTGTTTTCTTTAACTTTAGCATTTACTGTGTGTTAAACAGAACTGTTGTATGATGTACTAATATTTTGGTAAGTAAAGGTTTGGAGTTGTTAGTTATATACGTTTTGTTCAGTAGTGGTATATAATATAGTCACCTACTTCTATACTGAAGATCACGAAGCTAAATCTTACGACTAACTAGATCAAATTCAATTGGAACTGTTTCATGTGTTTATTAATACACCCAATCATTAATTAAATGCAAACCTACATTTATATGGGCTCAACAAACGTATGTGTGACTGTTTCATCACAAGGAGCAATTATTAGGTCAGTGATATTGTTGGAATTAGGCGATGTTTAACAATGATTAATTAAGTCATTTGTGAAGCTGTGTATAGGCGGAGCGACTGCGGCCGGCGCGGCTCTCCCTGTCGGCCAAACAAACACGCAACCGTGCCATTACGAGCTGAAATCTAGTTATAGGTTACCTATCCACATACGTATAATCACTGTTGACTCTCCGACGAGTAATACAAAGCTTCCATTAGTGCTGAGTTGCTTTTAACCACGGCTAGTATATCTGCGGTACGTAATCAACTAATCACTGATTTACCTGTTTAGATTTTGTAATTGTAGAGACGGAAATTAGGGACAGATTATAACTTTTTGTAACTTATGTCGGGGTATAACCTTACCTAGTTGTTGTTTTTAACACTAATTGGCTTTATGTGTATCACTTTGATGTTTTAATTACTTACATTTGATCTAATTTAGCATAGGTGTAGTGTGTACAGGAGAGACAGTTAATTATTAAAACTGAGGTACGAATTAACGAGCTCTTCAGGGTAAACTATTATAGAAGTAACAATCAACAACTGTCGTTAACTGCCTTTTATGTTTTAAGAATCACACAGTTAACCTTCCGGATTTTACAACCAGATTATCGTGAAAGAAAGTGTATTAAGATGGAATATTAAAGTGTCTTCAGAGTTATTTCCCTTGAGAGGTGAGGTCATGGCTGATATACTTAATGACCGCCGCTGTGCATACTGGCACCTCATCTCTTTCCGATGCAAAACAGATTTATACTCCTACTAAAGAAAACAACACGAGAACGTAATTTAAATAGCGCGGAAGACGCAGTTAAAACGTACGACACAGTAGTCGTTATCATTAAAATGATATTAAAACTCGATAAGTAGGGACAAATAAAGAGTAGTAAATAATACAATAAGCTTCAAATATAGATTTGACGATTTTAAGTGGACTAATAGGACATACGTTGATAAGAGGTCATTGACATTCAACAAATGATTAGGCTTTTTGATTAGTTTACGAATTAGGGTTTAATGGTTTCTTTTTAAATGTAAGTATTATTTTTAACACAAATTTGTTGTTAAAAACTAAATCTTTTATACGTAGTTAAAAAATTGTTATCGTAGTGGTACCACTAGTTTTATACTTTGAGAATGCTTTGATTTTAATTTTAGATATGAAAAGCATATTCGATTCTGACTCGCATTGCAGAAAGCAAGTAGCACTAACTGCCATCATGCCGTGCATCGAAACTACAGAGAAAAGTCCCTTTTAGATGCATACTTATAAGCATATCAAATGTTTGTATACTGCACACTGTAGGTTCCTTACATTGCTTTTCAAATGAATGATCATTTAAACTTTCTATAAAAGTTGCTTTTGATAGTGTACTTAAAGCAATTTGTCCGAAAGTTTAAATTGCTAGGCTCCTACATTGTAAAGGTGTGTAAACACAAGGAAGCGCCCATTGTATGGTGACGAAGGTAAATAATAGTCTCAATTTCGTGCCTACTAGGAAGCTTTCACTAACACTGTCATAGTGTAATTATTACTGGAGGAGTTCGAGATCGCGGGAATCCGCCAAAGCCGAGAAAGGTAATGACTTATTGTTTGAACACAATCGACCTTATAACAACACGGAGGACGGGTCCCCTTTTATAGATGACGGGCTTTAGTTTTATATGGTGATAAAACCGCCTCCACTCTGCGAATCGTACCTATCCTGTCTTAGAACCGACGCGTCGACGGCTGACTGTTGAGACCGACGCGGAATGTTGATAGACTAGTTGAAGACTAGAACAATGCTAGGTTGACTTCACTTCGAGTGCTACACCACATAAACGTTTGTGTTCTACGAAATACCGATCAGCATTGCTAAGAATGTTGGACGCTAAATAATACAAGTGTGTAAGTCCGTTGTGGCAATTATTTTTAACTTGTTTTGTGTCGTGCCTGCTTGTAAACTAAATGATAGATGTATATATGTATGTTTATTGTGCTCTAGCTGGGAACGCTTTGTTTGCAAGCTCTTGGAAAAATGTTACGATCAACTCCAGATAGCTGTCGTTTTAGGGCCGGCCTCTGCAATATTCTACATATTATTTGAACACAATATTGTTAAAATGAAGATAAACTGCTCATGGTGCAGTTATTTTTAGAAATAAGGTGATAAGTATTAGAATGCACTAGAACATATCGAAGCTTCAGTGCCAGTAGCAAGTGCGCACCGACATCGTTAAAAAGGATGTGTCCATATCAGCACATGTCGATTTCTACTTGTGTACCGACCGATTTATAAATACATTATCGTTTCAAAACACTCTCTCTGCATTTGTTTGACTGGCAATAATCGTAATTAACAAAGGCATATTGCATGGTTAACATAAATAAGGGTTTTAATGTTATTGCTTTGTTCGAAAGCATATGTCAGTAGGTGATTGTTTCTCAATTAGCATATTGCTTCATTGGCTTGTATAAAAATATGAATATTATTGTGCAGTTGAGCTCCGAATACTTTATATGGGTTTAAGCGGAGAGTGGGCGGCTGTCGGCCGTGAGCCGTCGACTTGCGCGATTAGCCGAGCGGCAGCGCCTCGCCCGGCTTGCGACACGACACTACACGCACCTACCTTCATCGTTGCCTATTATAATATCCCTATACACTTGACACGCTCCCTTCGTCCTACCAAAATTCATTCTACTTGACTCAGTGCGACTGGGTTAAATATACTTTGTTATTGTTCTAGTACAGTGTTATCATCTCGATGTTTAAGGAAAAAATGTAGCTAGTTGTTTCCTGCTGTAATGTAAAAAAGTGACCTCTCAACCTGCGGTTAATATCACGGTTTACCTGGAATTGCAATCATGTTTTTGTTTGTTTTTTTTTCTCAGCTGTGTGACTGAAAAACTGCTAAGTAGGCAAGGACTCTTGCGAAGATGGTTAATCTACAGTTGATTGCAGTACTTTATTGATGAGTATAATATTTTCTGTAGAGCTGAAACTCTCAAAGAAAGAGCGTCATATTGACCGAGTCTCTAAGCAACAAGAGACTATTCTTGGGTGAGTACGTCATTGTGCGTATCTTTCTAGCACCACAACATGGCTGTGGTAGCGAATGACATGAAAACCTACTAGGAGGCAATTAAGAAGTTAGCATGGTCCCGCGGGTCGGTCGGTCGCGGGCTGACGCACTCGAGTAGTCGCGCGCGAGACGAGTGTATGCGTGCAGTCGTCCCAGATTTGTGATAGCTGCGGCGCGATCCCGACAGTTGAGTATTGTGCGACCCCCGGGGTGAACGATCTCCTCTGAGTCGTCGACACGGCCGCGATAATTACTGTCGCTCCGACCCGTCCCTGCCGTCCCTGGGCCCTCGGAACAGCTGCGCCTAACTCCGCTAACCACTAATGTTACTAATTGAAACACTTTTGCTTACCTCGCCTTGACCACTTTATAGTCGGTGTTTCGACAGATCGTTGCAGATGAACTAGATTGCTACTTAGTTTTAAGTTTCAATCCAAAGGCTTCAATTCTGTATAAACGTAAATACAAGTTAGTGATAATGTTGAGAATTAACTGTTTATAGTGTTTACGTCTTGCGTAGTTATGGGTAATTTTCCACTACTAAACATATTTTCTGTATTGATATTAGTAAAATCTCTGCATGTTCTCTAACAATTGAATGTTATAGAAGCTTTTTAAAGTAAGCAGATGGTGAGCACACTGTGGCCTAATTTTCCAATGAACAATGGATTATTATTTATTATGCAAAGCTTGTTTTTCGGAAAACGGATCTCAACCGAATCAAATTATTTACAAATACAATGTTCTAGCTATAACCAAAACAATAGTATGGTACGGTGTTTTAACGAAAGAAAACTATTTTCGATTCTAATTCGGATCGATAAGCACGACTGCCAATGTTCAAAGGTTAACGAGATATTAACAATTTAATATAACGTAACTTTGGTGACCGGCCCTTCATTGTTTTCAAGGTGATACGTAAATATTTAGGGGATTGATCTTTGCCCAGTACCTACTGAATAGTGGTTAGACCTTCCGTACATGGTGATTTTATGAGGGTCATAGTCCGATAGACCTTCAGGAAATCGAGTGAGGTACTCTTTTATGTATGTAACGTTTATTGTTATTGTCAGTAATGTAAAAATAACTAAAGTATTTTTGGTAATAACGCGCTAATCCTAAAGGGAAGAATTGATATGAGAAAAAATAGAGCAAGTGCGCTTATATATCATTCCAACAACAAATTAGAGTAAAATTTTACAGACCACTGAGAGTCCAAGATCAAATTTAATACGTTTTCCATGTTATGACACTGACCCAGTCACGGCCTACCATAGTAAATGATGGATCTACGGCCATTTTATGTTTTTCTTTAATTACCTATTTTCTGTTTTACATTGTGTGTCCATACATGTAGAAACGCAATCAAAACATTATTAACTTCAACCTCGTAGCCTTGTAGGAACTGTGAAGTCGTTAGCGTCAAAGATGTACAAAAAACTGCGTAAGCCATAAAATTGTTATGACATATTTAAAGAAGTCTCTACAACGATTTCCTTGACTTGAACAGTTTTAGCGAATTTGGTTTAGTTGTTTTGGAGATTAGCCCGAACAGACATAGATAGTTCTGTATTCTAGTTTATAGCACTTGTTCAAACAAACCAATCGTTGTTTCTTTTATTTGTGATTTGGCGAGTGTCCAGTTAAAACGAGTTGAGTGCCATCTGAGCTCTGCATAACTTAGGGAATCCTTAGCTGTTTACGTTACGATGTTATCACTTTACATGCCGTTTGAAATGCTAAGGAAATAAAGAAAAATAATTTTCTAGGAATTCTTTATAGGTTCAGAAGTTGAATGTCAAAACTATTATCACAATACTTCAGTGTAATTGTTTTGCTAGACTATAATGTTTAGTTATAGTTTACCTTATAATGTTGGAAATTGTTAGCTTCATATATAAAAGTAAATCATATGTTAAAAAAAAAAACTGTGATATTTTTTGAACATACGAGTATGATTTCTGGATCCAAATGCAGATTCTCTCTATGTTTAGTATCACATAGAGAGAATTTGCATTTACCTTCACTGAAATAGCAATGTAAGAGAATACCAAAAAATTGCCTCGTTGGCCTAGTGGTGCTAAGCGCGACTGCTGCGCTAGAGGTCTTGGGTTCGATACCCAAGTCGACCAAGGTGTTATTGGGTTTTTCTATGAAATTCTCAGTAGCAGGTCGGAGTTTGGATTTGTGCCCGGTTAGTGGCAATAGGCCCGCCCCCTATTACATGGGACCTAAACATATCGGCGAACTGTGGGTGTACATTGGTACACCTCTGCCTACCCCTTCGGGGATACAGGCGTGATGATATGTTATGTTTAGAATACCAAAGCAAAAGTTCCAGCAAAATGAGTCAGTGAGTGAGACGTTTTGTCGCCAAGCTATAATCATTTCAGCCAAATCCCAATTGTATAAACATTTTCAAAAGCTACCTTTGTTTACAAAATATCCAAGACACTTTGATTTAGGTTTTTATGGCAGTATCGTGATGAATAAAACCGCATTTGCTTATTGCTAGTAAATAAATTCATAGTCGTTCGTTTAATACAATGTTTTCCTTCCTTGCGCACAATGCTGTATACAATGACTAATTAGTCCAGTAGGTTGTAGATACCTACGTGGTTACTGCGATTTCCAGTGTTTTCAATTAGTATTAATTAATTATATTACATTTAGTGTACGTTTTACTTCCTATCAACATTAAAATAATTAGACATTAAGCATTGCAGTTTTTCAAGTTTAATTTATTGTCTATAGTTATTACAGTTTTTTGACATTCCAACTCATTCCGATATGTAAACATGCATCAAAAAACTGCTACGGTTCTTAAAATGACTAATTAGGAATTCAATGAGTGTGCCAAAGTACGCTAATGTATTCTTATTTCTTAGTAATAACCAATAAAATGACCCCAGATGCTCCTTCGGTCATGACCTCTACTGACTGTATCGAAAACAAAGCCCAAGAAAACTTTTCCAACGATCTTTGGTAGAGTCGTTTACGGAGTAGTGGCCACATCGGAACGGAAGGGGCTATTTTCTTTGTTCATGCACATCGCATTTGCCGGTCCGTCATGTCCACTCAAGGGCTAGTGCTGGCGCAGGGGGATAATGGAACTCACGTCCAAAGGGATTTAAATAATGGGCCGTGGGACGGGCCGCCCCGCCATCCGTCTCCTCTGTTTACGCGTGTCAGTGTAAACGATGTGAATCCAGTCCAATATACAACTGGAATGGATTTCAAATAAAACTGCTTTGACTGCCTCTAAAAGGTTTGCTAGTGCTGAAATTTCACCAATTACCCGTACAACAGAATTACATTAGTGATTTCACGTTCACTGTGTGAATTTAACATAGGAAATAACTAAAACCTTGGCTGTTATGTTTAACATAAAATATATCATGCATAGCAATACATTTTTCATGTGAAATATTACTTTCCCTCGGCGTGTGAAGAAAATAACCGAGAGGAAGTTCAGTCGTTTATAGGTTCTCAAGTGAACGCTGGGAATCTCGATAGGCAGCAGCTACCTACCTACTATGGCGTGGACTGCCGGTGTTACGTGGATGCACTATGTAGGGCTGACCAGTCTATACTTAGCTAACATCCTGACATTACCATCAGACTGTAGTAGTTGCAAAAATTGCTTCGATAATTTTGTAAAAGAGAGATTTTAAAAAAATGGGGCTTCATTTTGTTACACAGCCTAGTGCCTAGTGCTGCATGTCAAAGGGCGTTTGTGCTATTCGTGAATAATGGAAGTTTCGGATTCAATTATCGAAAAATCTGTTAGCGCACGGAACTGTTTGGCCTTGGTCCATTTGCATTACGTCGCTATGCGTTTATTCAGTTACCTGTTCCGTGATATTTCCCGAAACTACTGATGCTATTAAAACCTTTTAAAATTCTACGTTGATAACAATTATTAATAGACGTTTATAACAGCGTACCAGTTCTCGATAATACGTGTATAAATTAATACTACCTTGAATTATTATGCAGAACTGCGCCGCTACCGTCGATGGTGTACTAAAATTAATCCTGTTCGTCCATATTTGGTGCGTTTGCTGCGGTCCTATTAATTTATTCTTCTTATAAAGTTCCTTTGAGACCGGGAGTGTCTACATAGAAAGTTTATCTTCAGTAAACATCTTTTATCGGCAGCAACGCTACTTCCAAGTTACTTTTGTGACTTTGTGTAGTGTAGCAAGTAAGTTTTGGTACAAGAGCCGTGTACTGAAGTTTGAACATAAAACAAAAGCTTGATAACTTTAATTTGCATAGGCTATCATATCACCAACTCTGATTGTGGTGGTAATTTAGAGATATGACTACCTAATATAGATAAACACTATCAAAAAGTACTGAATAATGATATCGAAATCTATATTACCCACTTATCAATCAAGCTAATTCTGGAAAATCCAGATCGTCTGAAATGATTCTTTGAATAATGTTAATTAGGTTCTTAGATTGTCAGAAGCCAGATAAGTGGTCGGGTCGGGCGCCAGCAGTGTGGCCGCACTCGGGCGGGTGGCGGGCGCGGCGCGTGGCGCGTGCAGCAGCGTCTCTTTGCCAAGCATTCGTCTCCCACCGTGACGCAAGCGCGTGACCATGACATCAGCTCTTTGGCGCCAGTGCCGCGACACACTAACTTCTACACCGAAAAGTTTACCATTTCTGTACTTATATCAAAGAAAGCGGATGTCATGTTGTCGGTACCGACAGTCGACACTATGTAGAGGTCTAGCAAAAGAGGCATGAATCACTTGCCACTTGATTCCTAATGAATGACGAATAAACTGTCTGCATACGAAATTTTAAAACGTTATGCGGTTGACTTATTGTTGTGGTTTTGAAATGTTGCACAGTAAGTATATTGTAATTCAATCATACCCAATGGCAGTAGTTGAATAAAATGTTACCAAAATGCATTTTCATATCAGCGATCGTTATATTTAGTTGTTATATTTTCATTTGTGTGATCAGGGTTTTAATCAAACTGATTTATTTATTCGGCGTGGAAAACCGCAAAGCGAATGAGTGATTTCCAATTTCTAGTAAATGTTTGTATGTCACTTGTTTTTATTTAGGTCATTGACTTATTCAATTTACAATGACTGTGTGATTTCTGAAATATTTTCATGGAAAATGCTTGCTTGCTTGCTTAATGTACTTATTTATTCCTTGAGAACGTCCAGACAAGTCATTCAAAGATCTATTGTTACTGATGCATTTATTATTCAAACATGACTGAAGTTGAATTAAATAAGTAAATCCATGCAAGACTTAACACGGCAATAAACGCCCTCTTGTTTAATTTACTGGTTAGATGCAGGTAGAGTAGAAACCAGTTTTTGTCCGTATCTAATATCAATCATCTCATAGGCAGGAAGCACTTGGACGGAGAGAAAAAAGAAGTATTTGTGGCGATGGTTCACGGTCTTACGGTGATTATAATTATAATAACATCGTCTGCAACTTATTATAATTGAGATTGTACCTATTCACGCAAATAATCAACCTTTTTTCTTATTAACCACGATATTTTACTTCGAAAATCAACTGTAAAAAATATGATTTGCAAATATAGCTTCATCATCAGATCTTCCGCTTGTATTTTATTTATTGCTATTTAAACTTAGATTTAATATAAGAACTAACAATTACCGCTCATGAGAGTGTTGTGTCACTGTTTTCGCAAATGTTCCATCACTCCCACGAATTTAATTTGCTAACAACCGTGCAGCGCTAATATGAATGACTTTATTAATAGTGCAAATGGTGTCAGTAGCGATAACTTATGTAACTATCATTTCCATGTTTGCATAGACTCGTCGGTAGCACACCAGTTTAAATAGTGTTATCAAAGACTAGCCCAACATATCGTGTAAGGCAATTGACCCTAATACTCGATGACATCGCATTATCGCTGTTCAACATGAAAGTGGTCCGAATGCTAAGAATATTTGATACATTTTGCGATCTATTCGTACGTCTCATTGTCTTCATGTTAACTTTCTTTTTTGTGACCACAATCTTTTACTCAAGGAATATATACTGCAAGTTATGACTCGCCTCGAATCCTGTTATCTTCAGTAATTATATTCCTAATTATTCAGATGCGTAAACCTTGTTAGGGATAAACCAGCTGCTTACAACAGGTAATGTTTTGAAAACAATCTTCATTCACTTTGAAGTTTTGTGATAGGTCGTCTGTTGTTTTAGTGATGCGACGGAGATGTTCGATTGAAGCGGAAGTCGAGTGACGAGCGTTTATCAACGCGGCAGGCCAGTATACGCTACGTATATGATTTATAATGATTGCGGAGTAAACACGGCTGGCGGCTTATCGCGAGTCCCGCAGGTTCTTCACCTCTGGTCCGCGCCGCGCGCGTGTGCCGCAACACTGCCCTAATGATCATCCGTGGGGACGGTGGCGGAGCCCGCTACTAGCTACTACCATACCTTAGTCATTTTCTATCTATTGATCCGTATAGCACAGAAGTAGTACTTACCTATTGAGTATGTATAACATTTTTTTTCTCAACTTTCCAGAATGTTCATGTTGAATCATTTAAGGAGGTCAAAGATGAGCGTTTCGAGGTTTTTATGAGTAATTTCGAACAATATCATAAATGTATATTGGAAATTCAACAAAAACTCTCGGAACCGGTGCTGTGCCGTGTGATTCAGTGATTAATTTACGTCCGTGTCACTACACGCTTCAAAATAATTTCGACGAAGTCGTCAAAAAAATAAGGAACTTTAACGTCCGAAACGAATTATAATTACGATGACACGTTTATAATTTACACATTAAAGTGAACGATGATTGATATATAGTTTGCAATACAATAACAGCTAAACAGTGATTTACTGCTGTAATATTTGCACTACAGTGAACCTTTTATCACTGGTTTGATTAATGCTTCCATGGCATGTGCGACACTGATATTGCTTGCACGTTAATGAACAGGATGCGACGTCATTGTTTGATATATTATATAATTTCTATTCAAATTAGGGGCAACGACCTTTTCAGATTTGTGGATCTTAAATACTTGTTGTGACAAGTTGGTATACAACGGTTTAATCAATAACAATATTGAGTAGTCACGACGTCGAAGGCTTTTTTAAGAATATGCGCGCCGGATGGCCAGTGCGCACCTTGACGGACGTGCGTAGCTTCGCAAATGCGAACAGAGTCATGGTTATCATTAGTAATGTCTGCTGCACGTTAGCGCTGTACTGCTGACGACCTGTCGTTGGTTTTACTCCGAAACGCTTCACCTACTTACTGCTTTGGTGCTCGCAGAATTACACAATATTATATATACGTGTCTTGATTCCAATGTTCTTACTCATATGTACCTTGCTTTATCCTCCTCGAAACCCACAACTTAGCAGAACAAGTGGTGCCGTTTTCGAATAATATTCTAAATCGATTTCCTACTCCACGATTTGCTTTTATCCTTTAGTGGGCATTATCAAATTGGTATGCATTCTTCATTCTAGTTCGGTCGTTATTGGTAGACAAGGTTATAGACGATTTGTTTCGAATGCGTAAGCGCATCGGTGGCTCGGCCGCACCGCGCCGCCGCCGACCTGCACCGGGCGTGGACGCGGATGAATGAATCAACCGGACCGGGCCGTGACGTCACCGAGAAGGCGCGTCCTTCTCATCCTTCTATAACGTTCCATCACATTGTTGTCCTTATTGTTAAGAATTTAACGCACCATGTCTATTTTGTTGAAGAAAGCGTTTTTTTTTCTGTTGTTTTGTTAAAGGAATGACTCATTATGTAGAAAAGAAAGTCCAAATAACTACAATATGCACAATGTTATGCGACTTGTATTATCAAATCCATGAGTTTACACATATAGGAACAAAGAGGGCGCCTAGCACGATTACTACATGCCCGAAGAGAATAGACATACTTACATAATAATAAGAACGTAATACGTAGAACAAAGCTAAACAAAGTGTTGAATATCATGGCATAATAGCTCACCTCGGTGCAACAGCACCTCATGGTGCTAATTTAACAACGCGCCAATAAATATCAGGTTACGTTAGCATACCTGCTATAATTATGATTAGATCCTTGATAACAATAATAAAATTACCCACTGCATGAACCATTATGAATCATTACGACCGGCTACTTGTATCTGTATTGCACAAGTGATCAATCCAAAGCCTAATTGTACGATTTCCTAAAACCTTGCACGTAAAATCATAGTGATAACATCGTTAATGAAAACTGACCTCTCTACGTCCGACCCAGATATTAATTGCTCGAAACGAAACAGTTTGTTTTTCTGGATGGCACTTGTAGATTATGAAGTATGTAATAACTAATAATATGGTGGCGTCGGCCTGTTTATTATGACAACCATAAACGTGCCTATTCACGGCAAAGTCTGTGTTTAATTATAGCTGGTCCACAATATATTAAATAACTGTTGTAAGTTATAATTGTTATGTCAATACCTAAATACGCTGAACTATGTAAATTATAATAGTTCTCTTTGTTAGTAATAATAATATGCGTAGACTCATCGCGCCTCGTGATAATGTCAGTAGCTACTCGTACCTAGCCAGCTATATGCAGAACAGATCAAAGTACATAGATATTCAGATGGCTTGTTTCCTCAATATTACCCTTTTACATTATTTCAATATTAAACGCGTCGGAAAATTATGGAATTAATTAATATGTAATACAAATTACAATCTAAAATATTATAAAAATGTATTTTAAGAAGGAAACAATGCCCAAGTTACAAGTGTTTAGGTAGTGCTATAAATAAAACTAAATAATTGAAAAGTTTGATTCAGAGTTAAGATCTTTCTTTAAAGAAATCAGTTTTTAAACAGAGAGTTCTTTACACACAGCAGAAACGATGAACGATGAAGGTTAGTAACTCATGTAACGTTTTCAAAGGTAGCTCAAACGTCTTTTAGGACGTTAAAGGACAAAAACAGCCTTCTCATAACCACGACCCAAGAACCATCAACTGAATCCTCCCTGAAGTCTTTATTCAGATGATTATAAGTATGAAAAAAACAACAGATTTAGCGTACCTAGTAGAAATGTTAATAGATTAAGCTGGCCATACGGATGGGTTTTTATTACAATTTCATGAAGAAACCACTGAATGAATTCAGATGAAATTTTGCCCACAGGCTCAAATAATTCGTTTTATTCCTAGAAGTACGGTAACAGGAACAGCACGAGTGAAACCTTGGGGTTCAGCTAGTGTGCAATATTGTTAGTAAACTCATAATGTCGGTGTGGGTCGCACGTGGCGGGCTCGCGGCACACGTTGCGGGGCCGCTCGCCGGTCGCCGGGCACGCTGCCAGCAGGGAGAACACCCTCTTTTTACAAGCTTTGTTTGCAGTACACTATTTGTAATAGAAATTAAGATATTATACAATTTGTAGCCAGTATTGTTCTCTATTGCCTATTTAATTCTATCAGCAAACAGTAATATTTTATGAGGGTTATTGAGTTTTTTTTTAAATCCATATAGATCTGATAGGCGATCAAACAGTAAATGAAAGAGAAATGAGTGAAACTCACAGTTGAATAAGGAATCACTTGCGAGATACAGTCCTCATAAATAGTGGTTGATATACAGCCTCGTATCTGTCGATATGTTGCCATTTCAGCGTTTATGTCATGAACATAAATTATATTTATACACCAGGAAAACGCGGACCAACTGATGAAGAGACACTTCATACCATGAACGTCCATAAATTCTCACTTAATGTCGCATTTTCTCTATCACACGATTACTGACGTCATATCTGCTATATTTATATACGATGCCTAACGATGAAGTATACATAATTATTCTACTCATAATGATATTTAATTTTCTTTATGAAATGTTTATTTATTTTCATTTCTTCTATTAGAATCGATGAATAAACAAAGATTAGATGACGTTTTATATAAAACACGAAGTTCTGTATGAGCATTTTTTATAAATAAATTGATCACACAATAATGTGACATCACTTGTTATGTGTGTATTTTTGGTATCGAGATTGGACACGTTCCGGTTTAAAGCATTCTTTTTCATTCAATTTAAATCTACCAATATCTAGATTATTACCCAGGTTGTAAAGAAGGACCTAATTATATCAATGACAGTCATCCGAGTTTCATAACACGGAAAACAAAGAGTGTTATCTGGCTGTGTGTCATCGTGACTATCATTGTAGTCTCATTATCGTACTGATTAACGTAGCTGGCCGTGTTGTGTGCTCACACCATGATTTACATAACAAGCGGACCTTGGCCTTGCCTCGCCATGCGCCTGCGTCACCGTTTACCATCACTCAATGTCGCAAACGGCACGCGAAATAGAGAAACTATCTTTTTTCACAGCGAAACTTCCATACATGTATAACATTAGCACTAGCTTGAAAGTAATACCGTATAATACGAACATGAAACACGTTAAGGCTCCAGTCTACGTAACAGACTATTATATCTACGTCACTCCTTAAGAAAGTAGTTATGATTGTATTTTCCAAAGGACGCAAGCCAAAATGTATGAGTAATATGAATGCCGAGCACCACCAGTGATTTACATTCAGAGACAGTTTCTGTCTACCAGACTTTATTAATGTTGCTGTATTTTTACAGTAGAAAGCCATTTGAAAAGGAAATCTGCGGAAACACTGGCACTTAGGAAAATCAATTGTCGCGAGTGCAACGAATCCTGCAGACGATTTTTGTATAATATTATGGTTTATTAGTGGAACAAACTGAGTACGGTGGATGGTGAAAATATCACGTTTCTATTAGTTTATGTGTACATAAGTTTTTGCGGTGGCGGTGTCCAATTTCAATAGCGAAGTCAAGGCTTTATTGTAATGAGCTATTATAGCGTAAACCAGTGAATAGGGGAGCGTCATGCGAATGAATAGCCCGCAATGTGACAGTAATTTATCCTTCCATGATATACATAGTTCCTATACATATATGTAGTCATGACCGAACATTTGGTCAGTGATACCTGTAGTTTTAATGTGTTCCTTTCCTCACATGAAAATTATAATGCAAGGCACGAAAACCTTTGCCCAATGAAAAGTTCATTTATATTACTTAACGGTAACTACGAGCATAAACTCTATGATGCGTCAGATTCATGCTTCAACGCACATACGTTCATTTTCAAACAAAAACAAAAGAACGTATAGAAATCAGCTCCGCAATGCCGCGGGCGATGTGTCGCTAGTTTTTTGTTTTATAGCAAACTTTTTAATTAACATGCAAGGTCTGTCAAAGCTCATAATAATCGGGAATGCGCAGCTTCGGTTCAGAACGAAAGTGCGTTCGCTACGTTGTACACACGAGGACTGTTTCACTTTACTGCTAGCAGTTTCAAAAGGCATTTCACATTACCACAATTTAAAACATAAGCCTGACAAACGGGTTTGCTAATTATTTTTTTGCAATCATACGCATTTGCATACATTATGCATATTTAGATTTGGTTGTAGGTCAGTGGATTTCAAGAGCGTTAATGAATTGTGTGGAAGAGAAATTAAAACCTGCTGAAAAACTGTTTATTCACTGATATTGTTAAATCGTATTTAGGCTAAACTTACGTAATGTAGGTTTTTTACTAATGTTATTATTGTGTGTTGTTATTAAGGGTATAAAAATATGAAACGTCATTGAAATCAACCTACTTACACGACCCCAGTGACCTGTTACCTTTTAACGGTTTTTACCGTACATACAGTCGCAGTTAGTGTGCAGACGTAGAAATAAGTTTTTGCAACACTTTTTACACAGTTGTCGATTTCGTTTGCGGATACTTGTCGGTGGAATTATCAGTTTGATGTAGAGTCACGTACATCGAACGTTTGCAATAACACTTTGAACATTATAACCATGTTTACAATATATATTAAGTTTTTGTACCGTTTTTATTATAATAGTTAGTATAGGCTTCAACTAAAATATATCTACATATATATCCTACTTTGAGTACAAATATCTAAGTTAGTGGATGTTGTAAAATATGTAGTTACGTAGGCAGCTACTAATAGGTCTACAAATCCCTATTTTTTTAGCTCAACTCAAAACCAAGATAAGCCACTAATTACCTTTTACAAGATACGCAAATGAAGTCGCTAATGGTAGCTGGCTTACCATAAACTACAACAATAGGAGTCGTAGCAAGTAAAAGTGCCTAACCAGTCTGTGATAATTGGGTGTAATAACAAGACTACAAAATTGTATTCAATTCGAGAATTGCAAAAGTATGCAGTTAGCACGCCGACAGAACATTTACAATTAATTATATTTCGCTGCAGTTAAAAGCGGCCTCTTGTAAAAAGCACAGCGTTTAATTAAAGGCTTTGAGCTGAAACGATGTACAACTCTTTATTTGTCGGGACAGATAGTTTCGCTTGTAAATCATGTTCTAAAAAGGCTCGTTGAAAGCCATATAGTTTAATTAAATAAATAACAGTCAAAAGATCATTATTCCAGATTTACGTAACATTACGATTGTGTCTCAAGTAATTGGACCTTAGAGAATTGGTCGCAGATAGACGACTTTGTTTGAACAATGTCTTGAGTATTAATTAGTTTGACTCCCAATGGGATCTAACTTTGGAATCGAGAAGTAAAAGTAAACAGTTCCTTTGATTAATACAGTTTTCATATGGCAACGAAACGCGTTTAAAGATAAAACTTGGAATGCCTAGTCTAATTGAACATTTTTCAAATTTCATTACTCATTGCTTGCTTACAATGTTTCTCACAGTTTTATCGCATGTCGTTTTAAATATAACATTTATGGCCATTGGCCACAATGCTCTCTTAGTCATAACGAAATGAATTCAATAAATGTTTGTGACATGATTCACCGCTGCATGCTGCCTTCGGTGCATATCACACGTTCCGGGTGGACCTCAATCGAATTCTGTTTTTGTTACAATACAAAAATATTTAGTTAGGAATAAAATATACTTTCTGAAACAAATCTTTAGTGGCAACTGAACAATTTGTCTTCGAAACGCCTTGCAGTATTGGTATAGCAATGGGTTTGAGAACGTGTACTCAAGGTGGACAGTTTTACTACAGAATTCTTAGTTTAACTTTGTTGTTCTTTTATTGGTCGTGTTTTCGAATGTAGTAGAAAAGTACGTATTAATATCTTTTTTATTATTTTCAAAGAGTTTGTAGCACATAGTTATGGCAATATAAAACTAGACCAAAAAGCTTGAAATAAGATCGTAACATTTAGATACTAAGATACATAAGCAAAGACGTTGTTTCGTCAATATTTAGGTGAGACTGTTATCATTACGTCGCAAGTGGGAGAACAATAAGTGTTTCAGTTTGGCAAGAGTCCCGGACGCCGCCGCCGTCGCCGCCGCCGCCGCCGCCGCGCGAGGCGTGTGGGAAAGTCTCCACATGCACCGACAATTCCCCGGGAGCGTTCGCCAGCCATCGAGTTTGTCAGGCTATACGACAGAACAATAGTTTCAACCATTTAGGATTTCGGCTCCACAGTGCAGTGCTTCGCGCCGCCACATCTCCTGTATCATTTCTTTTGTCTACAACCTTGTACAGCGGTTTGCTGGTAGACGCAACAAAGAAAGTTTTCACGGTTACTTACATTAATTTTTTCTTCGTTTCACTAGATTCGTCTGCACCATCCTTTTCAGTTCAAGAATAGGAAACATATAGTTCTATAGTTGGTTTCACATTACCACTGACTTGCCATGTCAAGCATTCGAAATAAGTATTATTTAAGTTGAAAGAAACAGATTCAGACTTGACAATTAATCTTAATTAAAATCAGTTTAATTACTTATCTACTATCTACACACTTACACAATCAAGGTAAAAGTATTTACATAAATAAAGCTAGACTAATAGCTATTTCTAAAGCAAGCTGTAGGCTGTGGTCGCAGCATTCGGCAGACTGTAGATATGAGGTCTGTGGAAGCTTGATCCTGATAATCTCCAGATCCATCAATCAACACATAAGGTACGTAGCTCAGATGCATTGCATGAGTTTCGTCACCATATTCCTTCAGAAGAATCGAACCACGTTTACTTCCCATACACTTCTTCATTTCAGTGATG
The DNA here is from genome assembly GCA_905146925.1 of Autographa gamma. Taxonomy (NCBI): domain Eukaryota; kingdom Metazoa; phylum Arthropoda; class Insecta; order Lepidoptera; family Noctuidae; genus Autographa; species Autographa gamma. The sequence continues at coordinate 6,749,373 of LR989850.1, forward strand.
TTCACTTTTTCGACGAAAGCACACTGAAAATAAAAATACAGGACTCTTTAATATTTGTGAACTAGTTACTTGTACGGCTTTAGGTTTATAGCTAACCATATTATACAGTGTAGATCGAAGTAGAAACACTAGAAGCACGTTTATGGAAGTCTCCCGACGCGCGACGGTGGAACAGCTACAGTAAAAATAGGCAACTTTGAAAGATATCTGGAGGTAAAATTAAAATATATGCGAAGGTAATAAACAGAAATTATTTAAATAAAGAAGTTTTCGAATGACAGCCACTGGAGATAAAACTTGAAACCAACATGTAGTCATTTATGGCAGTTACCATTTACTGGTCGTAGCAAACTTGACAGAAACAACTCAGAGAACACGTCATTATCTGATTTACCAGTTTTGTGAGAATTATATTTAACTAGCCAGGAACTGGTTCTCGCTTATTTTAGGTCTACGCTTTGTGCTGTCAATTATATTCGAGTTAGTGTAAGTTTGAAAGTTAGTTCAAGTAACAGGAATATGTGATCGTTTGCCCGTCATTTCTTTCCTGTTATTAACCGTAACCCTGGCATGGGGTAAGGCAGAATCATTCCCGATGAAGTAGAAACTTTTTGGCAAGTAGTTATTGTGGATATTAGTATAATTCCTTATGGACTCATTTTTCCAGGTCAGAAATTAGTGTATTTTTGATATTTCTTCCATACATGCTTTGCAACTGTACCATAAGTGTGCAACGCTTTAGTGCAAACTGTTAGGTTGTGCATGTGTTTTGATAATAAATAAGATTAATTTGTTTTTTTTTTTTGGTGATCAAACTAAGTCAGCCTGTCTTTGAAATCTGGTTTTTATGGTGCAGGTATCGAGGTAACCTATACCATTTCTGCCATCAGTATTGTCTAATCTATAAATTCCATTGAGGCTTTTGATTTTAAAGTTAAAAACAAACTGTGCGAGCCTTCTGGGCACGTTCCCCGCCATTGACAAGGATGACGATGAGTTCTTTGACGCCGTTTAGTTTTTATTTATGTAAGTTTTAATTTTAGTATAGTTAGAGTTTGTTCTTATATTAGATTTAATTTTGTATTAATAAACTTTGTCATAATGGTAAAAAAAAAAACAAACTTGAACTTAACTACTTACTAAATAAAAATGGAGCATATTATTATCACCTACCCAATGGAAAACCGAGTGCAAGTATTGGAAGTCGGTGCTGTGATAGAAGGACCGCATGAGGCAAGTGTTGAAGTAGACCGCGCGGGTAGTGTTGCGCAGCACGTCGATGGCACAGGCCTGGATCATGTTCCCGAAGCACTCCGCCCGCCCGTGCTGGCAGTTGAACTTGTACGAGTCGTATACAGCATACGTCTGAAAATTAAGTAAATAATTATTTTTAATGTTTAAGTTGGAAAATTTTAAGTTTTTATATTTATTTGTATTTATAATTCTCTACAGACTAAAGAATTAAAATATAATTTGGAATAAAAAAGAAAAGCATGCCAATGGCCAATTCTGATTTCAGGGCAAACACTTCGATGATATTCTATCGAGCCTACTTCTCTCGACTTTGTTTCTTAAGACTAAGAAAGTATAATTCTAGTAATAATAGCTATATAAGAATGAAGTTTTCGATAAATGTAAAGAATTATCACAAAAGTGGCAGTGAATCAGAAGAAATGGCTTTCAAAAAGGAGTGCACAAAATTTAGCAACAAAACATATTTTCTGTAAAATTTTCAATTGAATTCCTGAAATTGTATATGAATTTCTTATATATTTCTTATAATACGAAAAGACCCGTGTAAGTGCCAAGCGTTGATATTGGGCAGTCATCGCGGTATTAACAAGTTGACTGGTGCCGTTATTCCTCCAGTAATTTTCAATGGGACAGTCATTCCACTAAGCTCTAGTGTTAAGGATCTCGGTTTGCTCATCGACTCTACGCTGGGCTGGCAGACACAGGTTGCAAATGTCAACCAGAAAGTCACAGGGACCTTGCGGGTACTCTATCGCCTCAAAAACTTTCTACCATCCACTACGAAGGCAATGCTGGTGCAATCCTTAATATTTCCTATAATTGACTATGGTGATGTGTGTTACTATGACCTAAATGCAGATCTCCTCAACAAACTTGACCGGCTTCTGAATAACTGCATTCGATTCGTTTTCAACACACGGAAGTATGATCACGTTTCCGCCCACAGGGCACTGTTAAAATGGTTGCCTATTAGACAGCGCCGTTGTGTGCGGGCCCTGACGTATCTATTTTCTTTGCTTTACTCTCCTAACTGTCCCTCTTACTTAACTTCTCACTTCAAATTCTTGTCTTCTAACCACTCTAAAAGTCTACGTTCTTCTAACAATCGTCTACTACTATGCCCTTCCCACCGCTCAGACTTTCTTCACTCTACCTTTTTTGTCCAATCCATACTTCTTTGGAATTCACTTCCTACGGAGATCAGGATGGCATCGAGCCGCTTCGCATTTAAAAAGAAGGTTCGTGACTACTTTTATGAACAAACTATGGCAGGATCCACTTAACTTTGTTTAAAAATTCCCTTCATGTTTTTCAGTTTACCTGGCTACTTAGCTGTTACTATTTATCAGAAGTCTTATGTATTTATATATTTACATATATATATTTATTTTATGTTATATATTTGTATGTATTTTTTTTGTATCTTTCTCACTTTTGTGCTCTTGCATCTACCACGATTTGTTTTCTGCATCACCCTAAGGTTGACTGGCAGAGAATGCCTTCTGGCATTAAGTCCGCCTTTGTACAACATTGTGCAAAAAGTATTAAAATAAAAAAATAAAAAAAAAAATCTTTGTTGATTTCTTTTTGTGAAACTGTAAAAATACTCATAGTATTTTATAATTAATTTAATGCCTGCATTTTAAAGGTCCTTTAGCAAGTACAAGTAATTTATACTTTTGTAAGTCGCACTTAAGGGGACACTTCAGCGAGGGTAATAGACGCATATTATGTTTTCAAGTATAATTTGCAAACGTTTATAGTAATTCCCCATGTGTGCGTGCAAGTCATATTTTATATGCAGTTTAAGTACAACTTCATGGCTACTACGAGTATTTAATAATTGGTGTCATTAGGAAGTGGTTCTTAAATTGCCTTTGGTTTTTAATGTAACGGTCACTTAGATTAAAAACTGAAGTGAAAAATTACAAAGGACTTTTTAATAATTGTTTTATTTAAGACTTTCATGCTGTATGGAAAATGGGGTGTAGAGTGAATAACAATATAATCAATTTCTATTAGGGAACCTAGACGTAAAAATATTTGCTTTCCACAAATCTCTGAATGCATTGAAACTATCCATCATTCACTCTGACGTTTGTTGACTCTCGAAGTAAGAGAATACAGCGGGAACGGTATTATGTTTAAAAATATTTCGAACTCAACATAGTTGATATTTTTACATTTCGTGTACATTAAGCCTAGTCTAAAGGCGTGTTTTATGTTATAAAAACATATTCATTAGACGAAATAATACTAAAAATTCACGTACCTTAGCGTGTCCATAGGGTATTAAATGTACGTCTAAATGTGAGCCCAGCCTTGCCACGGCAGGCTTTAACTGTGACGCGAAGAACAACATGCTGAACGGACATAAAGTCTCATAGTACACTTTAATTACCACTTTGTCTTTTACCGTAGAAACATCTGTTGAAACCTGGAATTGTTTTATAATTTAATCAGCAACTCCGATAGAAAAGTTAACATTGGTATTAAATTACTTGGTAACACTCACTCCTGAAGTATTCCTAGTTTCTGTGTTATAATTGTGTGCGGATAGTTGTGGCGAGCATCCTATAAATATTAATTGTCTTTAATTGTTGTATAATTCTTACATCATACATTCTACTGCAACATTTATATTAGCTGCTTACCCTGTCTGACTGATGTTGTAGGTATACTATTTGCTGCACTGATAAATAAGAACAGTAACAAGATTCTGTGATAAGTCATTGTGCACGGTTAAATCGAGACTGAAGCCAAAATCACCAGGAAAGTATAAAGACGACCTGATGATAAAGTTATTGTATATCTTTTGAATAGCCTATGACCAATAGAGATAATAGAATTGTAGGATGATAATGTTTTATCATCTTAAAACTTACCTACTTACCCAAATGTCACCGTAATAATTATCTCTTATAATGTACGGTCGCTGCCCTCGAATTACTTCGTCGAGCTCTGATTTAAAGCTGTCTCATGATTTCCTCAATTAGAAAGTTAAGTAGGTTCGTTTTATTATTTTTTATGTATCAATAAATGTAGTTTGTTATGGCTACTTATGGTTTTAATTGATTAGAAATAAATTAACAACAAATTCTTGAAATAATTTCTTTTTTGTTTAAGTAAAACGTGAACTTGAGCGTAATATGCAACTGTCGAGAATGCCTTCAAACTATTTTAGTTTACTTAACGGCCAAATGGTTCATCAGTTACACTGGGTTCAAATTAGTGAAACATGTAGGAAGCTGTCCATATATTCATAACGTGAAACAAAACACTGAGTTAAAAGTAAACATTGGAACGTTTATTTTTCTTAAAAAAATCGTAACTTTTGAATGCCGATGCGAAACGGTGTAGATATTCTTTTGTTTTCATATACGGGTTTACAATAGGTTTAATCATTGGGAACAGGCTGGTGGTGGAATTGCGAAAGCTGCACACACGTCCCTCTTGAAATGGCTTCCATCATTCTGAACTCCGTTGATGAGGATATATGGAACGAATTTGAAGCCGACCTTTTTGCTTTCGTCGCCGTAAGCCTTGAGAAGCAATGAGCCTCTGGGTCCTTTGGCGCATCGCTTTATCGGTTCAGAATTGATGTTTAATAATTTTCCACACTGCAATAATTCATTAAAATTCTCATTCTAATTACGAAGATATTTAAACAATAAATAAAATTATTAAACAAAAATGTGGACAACGTCACATACATGGAAAAACATTTTGCGATGTATGAGAGTTTCACATACTAAGATTATTAGAATTAATAAGTACCTCATCAGCTGCCTGATCATCAGAGCCCTTATCGTTCCGTGGCGGGTCCATCATGCAGGAGTTGTACAGCACGGCACGAGTTATGTTGCCTAAGTAGTCGATAGCACACGCGTGCAGCTTGTTACCGTAGCACTCCAGTGGTCCATGTTGACATTTGAATTCGTAGTTACCATTACCGTCGTCTATAGTCTAAAAAAAACATAAAGATTATTATTATATTTATTTTTTTCACTTACCATTAAGCTTGATTTTACTTTAATACGATATTCGCTTAAATGTCAGAAATAATTGTTAAAATTAAATACTTTTATATTTACACCTTTAGAAGGTTATGTGAAACTAATTATACTGTTTAAAACTTGCTTAATGGTAATATAGTACCTAATTGGAACTGTTGTAGAGGTCAGTCAGTGTACAGTTGGGAGAGATATTATTAAATTAACAAACTAGAAGTTTACTAAGGACCCTATTAGAAGTTCAAGTTTATAATATAACATTTTTTCGGAATACGTGACTTTTCCAAAGAAAAGTTGTGATGCTGTCAATCGCGGGTTTTTAGAAGTTAACGTTGGACATAGTTACTACCGTAAAAGTTTTAGATTGCATCATAGTTATTAAAGGGCTACAAATAATAGAAAATTCAATGTATAAGAGGAAATAGGGGTGGGATGAGTGAGAACTACATGGTATCTGAACTTTACAAATATACTTCGTAGTAAAATTCGTTCCTATTACATTTTTTACTTCAATCCTAGTTCTGAATTCATATTGCTCTGTTCTTTTCTTTCTACGTAAATAAACTAGATGCTTCTTAAATTACCATTGTTTGTAACAGTCATCTTTTCATTGGCATAGACTTCACCTCAGATGTATTCTCAATTTTTAATTTGAAGCTGGTCTGTTCGAAAACTAAAGTCTTCATAACTATAAGTAGAGTCAAACAGATTTCAATCTCATACATTTTGTATATCCTTGCTCTGCCTACCCTTTTCGCAAACAATGTTGATGTCGACTCTTCTTATTATGTTTCTTATATTTGATAAATGCTGATACTTGCTTTTTCCGCAGTTAACTAACTCAGTTTCAAGTAAACTGCTTCTTATACATAACCACCATAGAACGAATTAGTTTCCAACAAAATCATCTCTTTTGGAAATGTGAGTAAGTGGCGATGTGTTGTAAGGAAATATTGCTCTAATAGACATTCCTGTTATCTGTGATAGTGAGTAGTGACGTCAGTGTCCGTGACCTTTTTACAATATTACTTTCGCTCTACATTCGGGATAAATTATAAGATGTACTGGAACAATACATCCGGATACCTTTTTTTCTCCAGAAAGAAGGAGGTTGTAATGTAATTTGTACTGTATTTATTTTAATGAGAAGATCCAGTTTCCGATAACAAACAAATGTGCTTTCTTATTGACACATTGACGCTTTGTTATCAGTTTGGACTATTCATATGCTTGGTTGTTGTTGTAAGTAATTTATATTATTTAATTAAATGCATTCGTACCTCTGCGTTGCCGTAAGGATTAAGGTGTAGGTTCAGGTTCGAACCCAACTTTTCCACTGTTGGCCTTAACTGCTGTGTATCAAAAATCATGCAATCTGAACAGTGGCACTCGTAATATATTTTTATGTCAACCTTATCTTGTAATGCTCGGAGCTAAAACATAACAAATCGGTCACTTAATGTATGTTCGAATAATAAAAACATGTGTCGCAAAAATACAATAAATACGGTCTCTAGTACCTTATGTTCCATTAACAGTATATCTGCTTCGATATTATCCGTCCGCGTGTAACCGCCGGACAGCAAGTTTGTTATAACTACAAAGAAAATAAAACGGAAGTTTAAAAACTAAACATTACTTATAGTAAAGCAACGCATTCTTACGTACCAGCATCTTGTGTTTTAACTGTAGCTAATATTAAAGTAATGAAAGTAAATGTAAGACATTTGTATAGAAACATTGTTATGATTGTAAAACCACGAAGTGAATGAATGGCGCTGAATGCGGCACAGAGTCCCCCGGGGCGGCCGCGACGCGCACTGACGATAACGCGACATCGGTAGCCATTTATGTTACGTTTCTTTACAGTTTAATTGAGAACTTATTCACACTATAATTGTGCGTCCATCATTATTATATAGAATAACAAAAAAAAAACTACACTTTTTGAATATGCGTGTATCGAATTACCGATAAAAGTCGTGTAACACGCGTTTAGTTTAATTTATTGATCGGATCGATACTGAGATTTTATTGGTTGGTGTAAAGTGTTTTGTGCTATAATCTCATCGTAGATCGAACTACTTCTGTTATTGAAACGAAGCAGCGTAAACAATTCTTTTGTTTACTGCATTTGCTCTGACAGGAAATCATTTTATTTTGGGCGATACATTATTGTTTATTAAAAAAAAAAGCTGTCTTAGCGTGGGTGCTAGATATCTTCAGATGATTGAAATTGCATAAATAATTACTTACAGATATATACATTATATACATTGTATTGCAAATACCTACCAATTGGATGATAAACTTATAAGTGTGACACACCTGTGTTTGCTAATAAACTTATATGAGTCAAACAGTTCACGCTGAACCGTCACGTACTCTCGCCTCGGAGACCACTAGTGTAAATGTTACTGGCTGTCTGACACCACAAATACCAAAATATAAATATATTAAAGACTCTTTTCATTATTAAAAAGTATGTTATTCAGAATTCCGTTGTTCATTGTTCTTTGTTTAAAACGTAGTTTTCATTTGTTTTGTCTAGGTCCTTACCTTCCAGATTTATCGTTTCTTGCTCGATACATATTCATTCATCGTTAGATTTCCTACCTAGGTACCTATGTTTCCTCTTTGTAGAGAGCGTTACCCTTTACCCCCTTCGAAACTGAGTGCTAAAGACTCTTTGTTGTCTATTGTAAATCTTCTATTTATTAAAATAAAGTCAAAGCTTCACACATTTTGAGGGTGTCAACTATTGATATTTATTTCGTTATAAACATATTTGTAGTATATGTATGAGGATGGTATCTGTTAGAACACTGTAAATATTTACTACGACATTCAATACATTTAATTTTGTTTACTGATTAAAAATTACTACTCGACTTATTCTTACAAATGGGTATAACTTGCAACATTGGAAAGTTTAACATTATTTACTTTACAAAATGAAGTAAATGAAAAGGATTAAGTGCATAAAATAGGTTTTCCTCCTTTGTCAGCCTTAACGAAGGATTAATGAGAGCAAAAAGAGTTAACGAAGAATTAAATTTTCATTTAGTTATCAGACGGTTCTGTTGCAATTAGCCATGTTTGCTGTCGGGTCACCGACTGCTCTCGTTCGCATTTTATTTGATGAACGGACGATGCTATCCGCTTTTCGTTTGCACAACAGCCAAATTTCATCTCGCTGCCCAACGCAGACATTTCATCCCGTTTCCGAAACAGAACACCTGACGCTGATGGGAAACTTGCAAAAAAATATATTTTTCCAATTTGATCGAGTACTGGCCATTCGTGTTGCCTATGTTCTCTCAAGTAATTGGAGCAACCGTTTTTATTTCATGTTCCTACCAGCAGTCTATAGGTACTGTGTTTAGATACCTATATCATGGCAATACACAAGTACATACCGTCGAATGTAGCAACACGCGTGTTCTTCTTTTTAAACGCCGAAGTAAACGTCACGAGAGCCTTCATGATTAGAGGAAACTTACAACCGGAAACATTGCGAAAGATTTTATAGGTAACAATACAGTTATTAAATATCAAACTTATTTTAAACTTTAAATCAACACATACAACTTTTTATGTATTCCAGGAAAAGAAACAGACAAGAAAAGCTGATGTCTACATAAATATGAACGTAAGAAGTTTCGTCGTCATATGAGCGTCTGAAGGGCAGACGGGATGCAGTCTGCAGTCTCCCACAATAGCGCTGCGGCTAGCAGTCGGGGCTTTGTTACTTTACCTCACATATTACTTTTGCTACGTACTTTAGAGAAAATTGAATTGTAACATACTTCCCCGAACAGATGAATGCAGTCTGCGCTGAGTTCGGGATGCACTTGATAAATGGGAATATGTAAGCTACCGTTAACATTTAATTTATTTGAGGCTTAGACTCAACTTGTTTTTGGTTCCGTCTGTGGAAGCTCAGACTCTGAGCAGTGAAACTATTTTACAAAACTCTTTTACTGTCTAGCCTTTTGAAAGCGTTTTTGGGATCGCTTTTCAGTCTTACAGGATTAAACAATGTGCAATGTGCATGAGAGCTATATTATATTAGCTATTCTCAAATAAAAATACTGCATTTCAAAGTGTGATGGTGGTATGTATACGGGCGATCTACCTCGGAATAATCTCAGCAAGCGTAGTTTTTTTACGATCGAATGACCCAAACTAACCTGGCTTTACTTCCCAGTTATTCGTATTCACCCAAAAATAATAAAAATACACAGACGTCGAAGTCTAGTTAATAAAACAGAAATAAAAGTTGACCATATAAGTTTCGATATAGTTGGCTTAACAATTTTTCAGTGGGGAGTACTGGGGAGTAATAGTTGTGCCGGCGTTCGTCCTCCGTCGCGCCCGCTTCACTTCCTATTCGCCTTTAATGAGATTTCTCTCCAGACCCACGACGCTGATTACAAACAGGCTAATAACACTATTTAACATCTCACTGAATGCATATAAATGTAGATTAACGCTAGACAAATTAATTGAAAGTCTGTGAGAGCAATAGCAATAGATATGGATGTAGGAAAAAGTTTTGCTTTTTACAGCATTTTATTGCAGGAATGCACATAAATGTTTTATATGTTTTGAAAATTTGTACTTAGGCATTTGACGGAGAATATAATTGAAGAAATTCCAAATTATCTACAATGAACAGTCAGTCTTGGTAATTCTACATTACTACCTTCCAATAGCCCAAACCAGTGGACAAAGGATTAAAATTAAATGTGATTGTTTAATGACAAAGGACTATGAAATTCATACTGATTTTATTGAAACTCTATTTTCCATACATACATACATACATCGACATTCTTTCTGACCTTCCACCTTTGCATAGTTCTTTAGATTGCTAGACACGCTCCGTTAGAGATAGCGTCGGAAGTCGGACAACATTGATACTATCAATTAAGATACCTGGACATTTAAATAACGCTTGCTTTGATAAAATTCTTTCTAGCTTTAAAGTTTGTATTTATTATTTCTATAAGAGTTACTTAAAAGCTTGACATAATAAGCTAAAACATTATAGAGTCTCAATTTTCCTCAGTCTTTTTTTATTACCTTCATTTGTTATAAAAAATAGCCAGTACATTTGAAAAGATTTGTAATAAAATACCATGAATTAATATTATATTCGACGTGAGTTTCAGAATCGTATTTTTACTTAGCCGTAGCTCTGTAAGCCCGGCTCCCAGGATAGTAGAGGCGATTCAACAAGTTCAACTTAATAAAAACTCAGTCCGGCCAGTCTATCGACGACTTACTACCTATACCTTAATACCTCTCAATACTTCGGCTTCAAAGTTCAAGATGGTTAATTTAAACTAGAATCCTGTTTACTGGTTCATTTACTTTGAGCGCGAGGAAGTTTATAAGTTTATATTATTTGGAAATTGAAATGATTACCATATACCTAGTAAAGTAGGATGACAGAAAGTACAACCCTTACTTTAGCTACTCATGGAGGTTATATATCACAACATTCGAGCAGTCACTCTTTTCTCTTGAAAAAACATTTTAAAGATATCCGCATTAAGATGAAAAGGGGAAAAAGAGTGCATTGATAATATATAGTGAAAAGCTCGTCAGGCAGGTGGTCGGCGCTCGCAGCCGTTTATTTATCTGCAGTGAAATGAAAAATTGAAGTGAATGTTGTTGCGCTGAAACTCCACTGAAACACTCTGATACGTAGTTATATTTTTTGAGAGACGGAACTATTATCGTTTTTCTGAACCAACAGTTTTGAGTGTTTTCGAAGTTACGAAATAGGGCAGCATGGTACCCAATGGCCGAAATTTTATTTTCGTTGGAACATTTTGGTCAAAACTTTTAGCGTACATTTTTTATTGATAGAACATGGTACAAACTAACCTGCTAATTGATGTTGAAAGTGATATTTTTAACAAAGGTAGATTACATAGAAATTGGTCGGAAAAATTCATGTGATGAGAAAATCCTAGAGTCAGTTAGGTCTGCCTTAGCAATAACGATGAAGATTATTTTATCAATGAACTCTACGAACAATAGGAGAAGCCATTACATTCGTAAGTGATGATAAGGCCGCATGTATCCAGGTGATGGTTCCCACGGCATCCTGACGTTAATGTCTCGTTGCGAGGGTTTCCCTATCCACGTTAAATATTAATATGGATCGCCGGCCACCTTCCAGTTATTGACGGTACCTGCGCTATATATACCCGCTGTGCTAGCTATATTTTTACTTTACTGTTTCCTAGAATATAAAATACAAGTATACATAATACAGGAATGGAACAGAAAATAAACGTTCCTAAAAAAAGGACAAATAGGTTGTATCCTTGTCATCCCGAAAAATAATTAGTTTATTTTTGGTAATGCTGGTTTAAGCTCAATCCCGTGGTTGGAAGTCAACGCAAGCTAAGATTGGGGAGAAAACTTACATAGGCATTAAGGAAAATAATAACAACATTGTAAATTTTAATAATACATAATAAATTGACATTATGACTTAATAGTTTGACCGTAGAAAATTGATTAAAATAAATTTTTCGCTGTATATGTATTAATTTAAAATAAACATTTAATTTTATTTTTAATATCAATTAGAATATCGCATCATAAAATTCTTTGCTATAATTGGTATTATAATCACATGAATGCATTATGAAGTGAGGCACCAGTTTCGCGCGGCCCCATTTCGTTCCATTCTCTCCGGGGTATCTGAGTCAGGGCAAACAGAACGCTCTCGGCCTTTGTTTTCAACCGTTACTATCGGAGTTCATTTATGACCCTTATCTTCGCACACAGGAATAGGTGGCTCAACTACGAAATCTTTTTATTTCTCTATAGAATTTGTTCTCTATAAGTTTGTCGTCAAGTTTGTTTATTGGTGTTTGATGTAACTTTGTGATTCCAGCTTGATTTGCAGTAAAAGTAATAATTATATCAAGAGTATTGATCAATTCTTTTTCTTTGTTTGTGTATGAATAGGCTTCTCTACTCATAACTATTTAAAGAATACTATGTACATCTAAGTCGCTATGGTAGAAATTTAACTGTACTCATCTGTAACAATTTGCGCTAATTTTAGCAACGTTGACAAATATTAGAAACGAAAATTTAAGAATTATAAATCAAGAGAAATCTCTGTGATTATAAACGAGATCCAGTAAATATAAAATGCTTTCCTGCCAACCTCTCAACTAATGAGATTTATTTTCAATTAGAAGCGGGCCGCGGGCCGATCGCAGGCGCCTCTAATGACATGATTTACATCCAGCCTTATTTACGCCCACTGTGCAACCGGATAATGAAACGGAAACAGAAATTCACTGTGATGAATGTACACGGGTACTTCCCTGATACTCAGGTGCTTGATACATTTTAATTTACGGTACACATTGACTGTTCGATTTGAAAGCACCGCTACCACTCTAACAAGCGAATGAGCAATTCATAAATTATGCAGCTTTTTAATTTTACATTTTTGAATTAGCATGCATCCCTACTTGATTTTCTCAACAATGTACTAGATTCTGTTCGAATACAGCGCTGAATTTTTTTCATCGACGTGCGTAAACCGGCTGATACGATGAAAACGTATTGTATAATGCGGATCACGTAAAAGGAGCTCATTCGACGCCTTTCATGACGTGCCGCGAAGGGATTTTCAGATTAGACTAACATTCTTAATAAGCGTCGATAAGAGTTAAATCGATGTTTCAGAATATTTATGAGCAGGAAAGAGGTTCGAAGCTTAGCAGCTTGTATAATTTATCATTTACCTACCGTCTACGGTACACCTACAGTTATTTTATTGTATCCGTATTGGTAATTAGATGCCAATCATATTCGCGCTCGGGTAAAACAATTTACATAGATTTTCCCATCCGGTCTGTACCTCAGCCTGACTGATTACATTTGGGAATGTCGGTGGTGGCGCCGAGACATACCTGTATATCTATAGCTATCTTATAGATACTTTGAAAAGGATACAGGGCGTCTGGTACGAAGTAAATACAAAACTATAGAGAATTTATGTTGACGTTAATAAAATATGTATTAGTGCATAAATATACGGGATCAACAACATTTTCCGTCAATTTACTGCTTGTGGCAGATATGAAGGCAATATATCTACGCTATCTGTTAGGGCGCTGAGATTGCTTGACTTTTATTAGAATAAACATACTCCCCTATCGTTCCTTGAAAATAGAGAAAACATTGTCGCTTTACAAAAACATAAAAAAATATTTTTTCAGTCACTAGAATGCCTTAAAATACTATTTTGCAATTATTGATGAAATTATTTACTACATTATGTAAACTATTTATTGTTTGAAACTACTTGTGTAAGGTCAAGTTACATGTTTTGCATGCTACAACAGTTTAAAATATGCAACCTAAATACTTCACATTTGTCAATATTACGAGTAACTTGTACGTATTAGCTTTCCGTAACAACATTTACATAGGACAAATCTTTACACCCGATTCAATACAATTCATGTTGCCATACAACCAAAAGTATAACTGCAAATAACCAGTACATTTGGGTATTTTCTTAGGACATTTACCCAACTCTTTACCTTGTAATACTTATGTATCTCGTGTAGATATTGTCGGCAGCACTTGAATTTTTCATGAGTTATCAAAGGCCCCGGGCTAGCACACCTCCAGTGAGTCGTCTCGCTCGACACCGAGAAAAAAAATTGTCTCTGTTTTATGACTATTTTCGCCCCCTTAAAAAGGGTGTGCGTAACTAACACAGGGAAAGTTTACGCTTACAAATGAAAGAGGTCGTTAACCTCCACATTTTTCATGAAAGCCTATACGTGTAGTTTTTATGTGATCCGTATCAAAACTGTAAAACTAACATTATTCTGAAATAAAAAAAGAACGTCGTAAGTCTTAATATTAATTGCGATAATGAAGTATGTACTTTCTTTAAAACTGGTAAATAAATCGATAGAGCTAATAGAACCAACTTCAACCGCAGTCAGAAAATGTTATTTCCCAAACCTCAGCAACAAAACATCGTGCAATGAAAAATGCCTATATCCCGTAACAATTGGCTTGGAAAAAACCCACGTCGGTTGCAGCCGCCTCCCCTAGGATTTTCAATTTCCCTTCCCTAATACTAAACATACATTTGCGTAATTTGTTCACATCACTTACTTATGAGCTCAGAAAGTATTTAAATTGCCATTTGAGAAATAACATGAGGTTCTGGCGCATTATATATTCTTCCCTCCCCTAGGTTGGTAAAACGGGTAACATTTGTGTTTTTGATGATTAGTAGACATAATTTGTAAAGGTATTACCGTGCAACAGTTGAAAATTGTACGTTATTTTATTAACATGGGGTGAGGTTGTATAATAATTTAGAAACGCACTGATAAAGGAGCATTTTAAGGGTGCTTTTGCTGCTTATTTCCATCAACCAAAAAAGCATAGAGTAACGAAAGCTATTCTTAAAAATAATAGAGTCAAATAAAATTGTGAATATGAATGTTACATGAATCTTTAAATAACTGCAATAAATATAAAACCTTCGTAGTAAAAATTTCGTTAAAAAACACTCGAATCAAGTATCATTTATTTCAACTAGTATTTTCGTTCATCTATTGTTTTTGTGACAAAGGATTTAAAACTGCTGCCTCTAGTGTTTTTTAAAACAAAGCCAGCTAGCGTAGTTGAAGGAATAATGTGCAGTTTTTCGGGAATATTATTTGAAAGAGAATGGTGAATGATAGGATGCGGTTGGTGGACCGAGCGCCCTTGCCGCCTTGTACGGCGGGCGGGCGCCACTATTGTAACCACATATTAAGCATTTATTAAATATCATGTCTATCTGTAAGTTTTATAGAGAATTTCATTCAATATATAATTATGAAATACTGAAGAGTAAATTATGTGGTTGGTCATAGTATAGTTAGTTAATGAAAGAAAATAAATTTAATATAATGGGAAAATATAGTTGTCCTGCTTTTAGATTGTGTTTTTAGCAGATCAGGTTTTCCAAATCGAAAGGCTTGACCACTGTAGTAATGACCTTAAAACAGTCTTAGACGAGGAGAGAGAAAAAAATAACACAGGTGGCAATATCCTTTATATTAAAAGTTCCAATATATTCTACTCTATGTCATACAGTTGTATATATGTGTCTTTATGTTGTAAATGTTCACGATAATAGGTTAATATTGTCCCGTCGCAGTGTTCGTAGTTGGAGGCACTAGCCGCTCTAGGACGAGCGAGGCGGACGAAGTCCTACGCCGCCAGGTCGACACACTCCAGCTGAGCGACTCAGCGACTCAGCGCCAATGTCGCAAGGTTGTTCAATTCCTAAGGGTCGATTACCTTTGCATAACTACATCTCGCCAGTGCATGTCGCGAATTGCTTTAATCTGTTTATTTATCGCTCAGACATGATAAGCACCAACTGTTATTAAAAAAGTCTAACAGTATGCAAGCTTGCAAGCTCTACCCCTAATCTCGTTGAACCTGAGCAATTTAAACGATGCTCGAGAACGGTTTATTGAAATACGTTCACTGTTAGGCGATTGAACTTTCATTGACCCATATACGACCTGAGCAGCTTCAATCTACTCCGACGATTGATCCATACAATTTAATTTTATCTGGCGAAGGACACTAGGTACGTTGACTTTGCAAATGCTACAAAAAATGTTATGGGAAAGGTAGTTGCTCCGATTTCGATTTTAGATAAGTGTGAGCCAGAAATATGTCTCAATAATTTGATAAATCACACGTAAATGAGATTCTGAATTGATTTTACGATGTAATCAGTGAAGCGTAGGCTTTTCCATTATTTGCCACACTGTCTCTTGTATTTACGTAGCGGGATTCACATTTATGGTAGCCTTGACCGCGGTGCGGCTTTTATTTCACTTAATAAAGCTTAGACGTGACGTGTATTCATACCAAAAAGGTCTTGACTCTTACCTCTTTCATCTCCGTCTGAAAGACGTGCTGAAACTCGTGCTATATTAGAACTGAGGCTCTGATGATGAGGTCGCGTCTTACTCATTAATGCAACGTGCTCGCTTCACGTACTAGCTACTACTTTAGTTTAAAGTATACAAAAGAAAACGTTAAGTTTGAATTACAAAGTTGCTTCAACATAAGATTTTTATTATTGAAATAAAACTGCGATATTACAGGCGCTAGTGTAAACATTGTATGCTGCAACACTGGGATAAGGGCTTTAAAAGCTGATAACGTTTATTAGAAGTTTTAATACTTTAATTCATTGTTTTCTTATGTTGCGATTCGTTTTTATAGTTTTAAAAATAGGATTCAAATTTATATGTGTTAGCAAAACCTAATTGTCTAAGATTTTATTTAGTATACCTTTACGATAATAATGGACTTTCCCTTACAGGTGAGGTGTTGGTACTTGGTTAGCGGCGAGCAATTCCTGGAGGCAAGCCTGTTGATTATTAACTAGTTTTCAAATAATTATGTCGTTGTATGTACCCGACGCGTGATACACGCGATCTATTAATACGACAAAAAGGTTTACGAACGAGGAAAATAAGTGAGACTACATTGTATTGTGTTTTTATTTCGACTTTTACCTTATTATTGACCGAATTGTAATGACCACTGTTTTTAATGTTCATAAATATAATCAGGTAATGAAATGATTCAGTTCGTTTATGGATCAACTATAAGTTATAATTTTAATGCTTACCATTCATCTATTACCAAAACGTTACAATTGGCGGAGAATCTTGAAACGGGTGATAGACGATATAAAAAAAAAACAATTATTATTAATTTTATAATTGCTATAGAATTTTGTTTTTAAGGGATTTGGAATATACAACATAAGAGGATTCAGTTATTCCGCTTTCGATACAATGAATGCCAAAAGTTAAAATACACCGATATATGGAAGACCTTTGTAAAAGCCAAATTAATGTTTGTTGTACTACTATTTAGTTATAAGTAACACTAGAGCACATACATGGCCAGAATAAACTCAATCAATATATTGGGGGGTCCCAAGAGAATTAGAAAAACGTTTAGATGCGGGGCCCGACGCCGGCCGCTAATCCGTGGCCATTTCGCCCGAGCAATTAATTTATTTACTAGAAAGTAAGAATTGTTCGACTCTTCCACTATTTATTCATGAGACTTTTATACTTTAATCCAGTAACTGTTGTTTTTTTATTTACGAATTAAGATATGAATATTAAATGAGAAGGAAATATTTAAAGTTGTTGTTTAAGACTTGCTAGTAAACGTGTCGCGTTATGGAGCTAGAAAAAAAAATGGAAAAAAAACTATGCTTGATTTGAGACAATAACGTAGTAATAGATAGATATATCTAGTCTCATTCCCGGCTTTTGTTATTTTTTATCTCTAAATGGAGCCTAAACAGGAAAAATCTCAGTAATAAAAATCCCACATACGTTCAAATATGACAGGCATAGCTTAAAGCACTACAACATTATTAGCTAGTACGTACAAAGCAGTCGACGACTTATTTCCTGTTTCAAGTGTGCCTTCAGCACAGACGAAGTATTACATAATATTTCTCGCGGCGGAAATTGGAAAATGTTCAACTTGCTAATAATATGAACAGTTTCTCATGTAAGTTTATGATGTTATCGATGTCGATACTATTAGATATACGGCCTACACTTACAGACTTTTTATACTTATAGGGAAATTTTATTTTGAGTATTTTGATGTAAATTTCGATAATATGAGAAAATGTATGTTTATATGAAATGTAGAGTCTTGTTATCATTACTCCATAATGATATAAATTCGATAGTAATTCTGTCTATCTCTCTGTGATTCAATTTTGATGAAACTTGGTATAATTTGTATCTTAAAAAATGCAACGACTATCTAAATTTTACCGATATATTGTATACAACATCCCCGCGGTCAAAAGCTAGAAATGAATATAAAATTATTCACTTAAAGTTTTAAGTTCTTGACAAACCTAGCCTCATTTTCTGCAGTGCTTTGCTGCAGGGCAGATTCGGTGTGTCCTATCATTTCCCCATCTATGCACTTCAGTTACATTTTTTATTTTCGAAATACTTATGCATTTTTCTCAGGCCTTTGAAACGTTGAGATGTTTACAATATTGGTGTTTTATATTTATATAAGTATAATTTTTTAAATAGAAAGACACTGACAATGACAGAAAAGTCGAGTCAGACGGGGGAGACCTTTGCCCAGCTATGGCAAACTAAATAGGTTACATAAAAAAACATGTAGATGTATGGAATTATGAAGTTACAACCTAAGAGGGCTAGATACTTGCTGCCCAAAGAATACACCTATAAAAGTGTGTTAAAAATGTATGGAAACGACGGCAAAACGCTTTTGAAACTAAAGACGAGTTAAAAAAAACCGTTCCCCGTGGATAACATTTTCTCAAAGGCGATATAAAAAACCAGGTAGCGTCTATTGTCAGATGCCTGCACTTACTCTGCAGAGAATCTCATTGCTCTTATCTTAAGCAAAGGCGGAGTGAAATAAGCAGGAGAGCCGAGAGGGTTGGACAAAGTAAGATGGTGGGTAATTGGCGAAAGAGTGGATGCTGCGAGCTCACGCGGAAACTTGCAGCTGCCCTGAGCCGTAATTAGATAAGTTCAGACGGAACTGCAATTAATTAACCTATTGAATGAGACCAGATAAGGCAGCTTACGTAATTAACGTCTCGTCTCTACATTACACGCTTATTAAGCTTTATTAGCCAAAATTTTGAATGTATGTAAAGGATTAAGAATAAATTACTTGACATTATGTCGCTGAAATTCCTAACTTAATTGAATATAAATAGTAATTTCATTTAAAAAGGATCATTCAGCGGTTGAATCCCTAGAGTCCAATATGTCCAAAAATTACACTCCACTGATTTCTTTTTTTGATGTGGTTACCTGGGCCCAAACCCATTATTGAATCGTGCGCCTATTTGTTGAAATAATACCATGTTTCTGATCCAAATCTGTTCAACATTTTAGAATATGTAAGAGATAGAGCATTATACAGATATTACGAGTAGTAGTTTATTGCTCATGAGTGTCTTATTTTTTAAACACAATTTTTTTATGTCCTTTACCTTAAAAGCAGAGGTACAGATAAACAAGCTTTAACGAAGGGAGTTGACAGGCCTAGGGCACAGTTTGCCGCGGCCCGTCCATTGCCGCTCCACCGCACATTTCCGAGCCATCTCCACACAATTTGCCTGCGCTCAGATTGAATCGCTTCCGACGCGCGACGCCCGTGTGAAGCCCTTCGCTATAGTTACAGGATATCACCGCGACAAATCTTTATTCAAACATGAATGCTGTAATTGGAGATGTAATTTTGGTTTCCTATGTTTGAATCACATAATATAATAGTAAAAAGCGTAGCGAAGCTCTTAGAAAGTAAATCTAAGTGATATTAAAATGAAATACAGTTAGTTAGTTAATAGAATCGAGACTTTTATGAGATGTGGAGCGATCAACAACAAAGGTTTAGTAAAAAAGAGTGGCAATCTATCAGGATCACGATAAAATCGTAATAGCTAACTAACAACCTAAATCAATTAGATTGGTTACACTCCTACTGATTTTCCAATATTAAAGAATGAAGAGAAATAAATAAAGACGTTTTAAAGAAAAGTTAGTGATCCAATAAAATCAATGCTTCCTTCACAATTCGATTCGATAAAGTACAACGAAGTGTCGACAAAGAAATAAAAATAAAATTACGGAAAGCCAAAATAAAACGGCGGTGTGAGAAAGGCAGACAGGTTTAAATCATAAAACCTTTACCGCAAGGTGGGGAGAAACTCCATCTCCGCAAAGTGGATAATCCTTCAAGAAGACCTCGTCATAGTGCGTTGTGCTCTTGAAATATATTATAAAAGGAAACCTTTTTCGATCAAAGAATAGTTGCTTTATACCTAATAAGATCGATGAAGCAGCCACGGCGGAAACGCCGATATATCACTGTTTAACAAAAGTCTCCGAGGGTTTCAATACCCCTGAAAAGGATAACCTCATAAGTTATTGAACTTTAGTATAAAATAGCTACCCTGAATTTAAAATATTAAACATCCAAATTATTGACTTGGGATTTTACAAAAACTTTAAATGTAGAATTGACTGTCTTTTTAGTTTCATTCATATAATTTATTCTAATATTTATTACAAAACAGCTCAGTTTTCAGGTAATTAGATTAGCACATTTAGAGTACCAGTTACTTTATTTTTTAAGGCCCTTATTCGTTTTCTGTCCTATATTTTGGCTATAATTTAATTCACATCGTAGGCTAATTATTTATTATTTGTACCCACATATGGCTATAAATCTTGTGTTTTACAATCAAGCCATGAAATGTGTTCTGTCAAGCATATGAGTTAGTGGCGCTGTGCTCACTAGGTCGGAAGCTTATTGTACAGTCCCCACGGAAACGAATACGAACATAGCTGGGTACGAAACGTTAGCTATTTTTTATAAGGTATTTATTTATAAGCTGAAAATGTAAACATGGAGAAGGTTAACAAAGTTAAAATAGCTTTCCAATCATTTCGTACATAAGTTTAATGTCATTTTGGTAGATATAATAGTAATAGTTCATGTATCATTTTGATTAGCCAGATTGCTGAAATACAAAATAGGCATTTCGGCAATTACTACAATGTGTCAATACGTTATACCTACTTCTCTATGACAAAACAGCGCATGGTTGTTATAGTGTTAATTTTAATGAATTGCAATCATTTATTAAACTATGTAACTTGAATACTAAAGCTGCAAAGAATGTACAAAACAAGATAATATAAAACAAAAATAAAGTAAGGAGTAACATGAAAAATATCGATGGTATAGTATAGGAAAATTCTATTTTCAACCCTGCTTCGTCATTCTAATACAACAACCTTTTTCTTCAAACCCGATATTGGCACTACGTCGAAAATATAACAAGATGGGGAACACAAATCTTATTAATATAAAACAAAACTGAATAAATTTTGCAGACAAAGTTGCTACAATTTTTTCCCCACAGACGTAGGAAAATGCGATTCAGTCGAAGTATTAAATCGATTGAAATAAGAGCCCGCAACCTTAATCCCATGAAATTCAGCGACTCTGAAGACCTTTCGATGTCTTCGCTGTAAACCCGACCATTGGCAAGTTAAGTCTCGACATTTTTATGACTTCTTTCAAATACATATCTATAATGATACGAATAGAACTTTAGTGCTTACTTGTTTTTACGATACCTGTCTGGATTTGATTTTATTTTGCTGTGTGAAGTTTTGATCTGTAATTTTGTTGTTAGTTGTTTCATCATACATGAGTGGTGAGAAGTTACTAATTAATCCTGAAACTCGTTAGATGCTGTGTTCAGGTGCAAGACAAAGCAAAGTTTAGCGTTAGAGCCGAGGTTTCAGCCACTCCACAACGCTGAAGCTAATTACAAAGAAATGCATTAATAAAGTAAGCATAATTTATTGATCATAAATATAAGATAAGTAGGCTTTGACCGGACCAGTCAAATTGATATAATTACGGTCATTATCCTACAGCAGTTCTTTGACTTTCCAGTCTAGTCTAGTTCACTATTACAACATTATCTTCGTAGGTATATCTTTATATGCTCATAAATTGGATGTCTAAAGGGAGCAAAGTAAGGAATATCACGGATTTATTTTGCAGACATCGCTCGTTTATTTCTGAATTAGTCTGACCGTACAAAGTAAGCGTGTATTTATTTAGTAAGGTAAAGTATAAGACGGCGCGTGACTGGCGCTGTTCGAGGCTGTCGGCTGCCGGCTGTCGAGGCGATGTCGTGGAAGCGAAGCACGTCTCCAATCCTCTTTAGTGCTCCCAAAGTACTTGCCCACAATGAAATGCAACGGTGAACATCAACATTACGTAAACGTTACATAGACTCAGGCAAATGTAGCGTAGAGTGCAGGTTGTGACAAAAGCATGGTATATGTGTCCACGAAATATTGTTTGAAATGGAAACCAAAACCCAATAGAAGTATTACCCAAGGATATAGTGATAAGGGAGCTTTTACAATCACAGAATTTATTTATATCCTAAATGTTAATACAAAGCAGAGACTGAAAATAAAAATACTAATAATTGTGACAGAATTGATAGGAATCATTACAGTACCCAAGCCGCGGAATCGCGAGATATTATTATTTTCAAGTGCTACCATTGTACGTATTTGATTCATATGCACCATGCCACATTGGTTACATACAAGGGAATTGAAGAGACGATATCGGAAATGCAATTCAATGCAACCACAATGCAGTTCATATAAACTCTGGGTAGGTAGATCCTATATGTCTGGGAACGAAGAGGAATGGAGTGTTCGCTTGAGACGGTCGGACGCACAAATCAATGTAATGTGGTGCAAAGCAATCCAAATGAGAAGGCCGTCTAGACTGAGCTGGCCTCACAGCGCTTAATTAATAAAATCAAACGGATCGGAAGGGCCGATGTGTTCGACAACGTCGACAGACTCCGTGTGAAGGTACCGCAGAGTACCGCAAAGCTCTCCAGTCTCCTCTCCAATACCAATTAAATTCAACCCGCTATGCGAATTTGTTTTACTTTATTCCTCAGATTTCAAATTAATGACATTTTCTCTCCAGGCTTTAGGTTTTAGAATAACTATTTATCCATCATAGTTGTTTTGACTTATATACAAAAAATAGAAAGGATTTTTTGAAATAAACTACTTTTACGGATTTTTTCGCGGTTTGTATTTGAATTTTAGTCTGTGATTTTAGTTCCCGACGTTTCGACACCTTTGCAGGTATCATGGTCACGGACAGACTCATATACCTGCAAAGGTGTCGAAACGTCGGGAACTAAAATTCAAATACAAACCGCGAAAAAATCCGTAAAAGTAGTTTTATTTCAATGTCTAACATTCGCGTAAACCTCAGAACTCAAGGTTTTTTTTATATTTATAAACCTTTATTCTTTAGCAGGAGAAAGACGATATAGTATGAATGAAAGGTCTTCTTCGGCTTATGCATATTAATGCAAGTAGATAATTGCCAGTAAACACAACTAATACCGAAATCAAACTTGTTTCACAAAAAAATAATCTAGCAATTACACTTTTTACTAGTAACTATGCTAAATTATAATATAATTTATGTTAAATTAGCATTACCAGACTCAAGTCTGGTAACTTACTAGATCTGCATATCTAGGCTTTATAAGTAGGTACATTTAGGTTTTCAGTCAAATGCCTTTGGGTTTCTTTTTGAAGGAGGTTGACCTTTGAACTCGCCGTTTGACTTTGTGAACTTGAATCAGAATCAGATGTTAATATTTCAAATGCCTATCGAAGGTAGTAAGTATATCAGTTTTTAGGCAAGATACTTACAATGCCAAAACCTAAAAAAGGTCCAGATAATAACAGAACCTAAAGAAGTGTACCACGTGAGCGCGACAAATGGATGTGCGATTAACGCTTATGCGACAAATTTGTACTGCGACTCACCGTAGTTCGAATGCACGCTAGTGCGACATACTGTAGATCGACATCTCGCTAGTGCGATATGAAGAAATAGAACATAAACATATAGAACCGACGTAGGCCCAGACATCCATTGCTTGGTTAGGTTCAACTTTGTGACAGAGATCAATAGGTTAGGTTAGGTTAGATATTGTGACCTTGCAATGGAGCGAGCGAAGCGAGCGACGGCCTTTGATTATTTAATATCTACTTATTTAATATATGTAATTCAAAATTTATCTCAGCAAACTACTGTAATACTGCATCAACGTAATACACTACCCTTGCTAGGTGTCAAACTACTGCAATACTGCACCAACGTACTGCACTACCGTAGTGTCGCACTACCGTAGTGTCGAACTACTGTCGCGCAATCGTTTGTCGCACTAGCGAGATGTCGATCTTCAGTGTGTCGCACTAGCGTGCATTCGAACTACGGTGAGTCGCAGTACAGTTTTGTCGCATAAGCGTTAATCGCACATCCATTTGTCGCGCTCACGTAGTACACTCACCTAAAGTAACTACCACGCGCTCGCACTTATTTTATTATTATTTCAGGGTTATTTTTGGATACCTGAGTCGCTACCTACCCACTTTGAGTGATTTTAAAGTTAAGTTTAATATATTGTTACGTGGGGGTATGACTTTAAAAATCTAATAATAAAATTTGCGTACAAGTCGCTTTTTATACTTGACGTACAAACCCATATTGATAAATCTTAAATTAGCAGAAGCTATGTAAGAATTATTATTAGATTGCTTATTTCGGGCGTGCGCCATTCATGAATGGAGGGAGGATATGTCTGATCGGTTGCCAGGCAACGCGTCCCTCTCCGGTTGACCCTGAGGTCGTGCATCCCTATATTTTACCGTGCGATAAAATTTCGCCAGTTTTTTGCACACCGAAGTTATAACTTTTATTAAGCATTAAATCCACGTTCAAAATATAAAGAGCTAATGATAACTAAAACAATAATAATAACCTTTTGTTTACATAACCTAGTCTTTATAAACTACGGTTTTTTTATGGCCGGTTGGTGTTAAAACGGTTGAATTGACGACGATACACTAAACATTATGCATTAAACGCATAAATTAAATCAAGTATAAGCTATTCAATCTACAATTCGAACATAAATCTTCCAATAAAACGAAGCTTCAATCGCTCAATGCCATCTACTGTACAAATTTGGCGTTTTAAACAAGTGAATGTACTATGGCCTTGAGACACCATTTATTTCCATATTTTACGGGCAGATGTCGCTAAGATTCACGATAGTTTTTCTTTAACTATGGCTATTGTGCGATAGATTTTAAACATCATACATATTATTTACAAAGACATTGTATTGCGGTAAGTAAATAACACATCAATAACAATATTTTTTCACACGTGCTGAAATTAGTTCGAATAATATTTGATAGATGTCGCTGTAGTAGAGCTGACTCCTAAATCAATTTTGTTTACCAGAATGTTTTAATTTCTCTTTTATTGCTTTGTGATAATTATGATAATAAATTATGTTTTAGAAAGATACCAACATTTTTGTGTAAATTATATTTTGTAATTTAATGTGATCACTAAATTTGCCCTCATAGCCATGTGACGAGGTGGCCGAGTGGTTAAGGCGTTGGACTGCTAATCCAATGTGCTCTGCACGCGTGGGTTCGAATCCCATCCTCGTCGATAGTTTTTGCTACTTTGTAGTAAAAGCGTGAAAATTTTGACACAATAGTTGAAATTATGAGTCAAAAGAACTTTGAACAAATGTATGACTTTCCTGTTTGATTACAATTGGTTAGAAGGTATTTTTTTCCTAGGATTGGATCACCGTGAGGTTCCACTTTAATCAGGTGTTATCTCTGTAATCGCTAGCGAAAATAGATATCAGCTTCGTATGGCTGGTATGGCTATCATTTGTTACGAATTTATCTAGACCTGTTTTTCATTATCTTATCATGTACCTGGTACCCTTTATTTTACAAGTTGGCTAGTGTTGGGCGCGCCGTTACAGTACAGTGCAAGAATTTTATTGTCTCTATATAAAAGTGAAATTAATTAGGTATAAGGCAGTGTCAACGTTTCTTTCTTGAGTTTTTGTTGGACATGTGATATTTACACACTTAATTAGATTCTGTGTTTTTGTGTACCGGCTTTAAAGGTTGTTCCTGTGACCTCACTCGAATGTAAGTTGTGAAACTTTTATGGAGTGTATGATTGTGATATATTGAGTGTAAAGAGCGGGAATTAATACCGTGTTATAATATATAACAATTAGGTCAAGCCGCAAAATCCTTTGATAACGATGTATGGCCCATATACCGGATTTATCAAGTTTTGTATGCCGGTAGAGCATGTAACTCATCTAGCGACCGCTAATAAAAGATATATTTAGTAAATACGGACTCCAAAACATCTATGTCATCTTCGTGGTGACTCACTCGAACAAATATTAAATTGTGTATTTACACAACTTCTTGGCACATTATTTATTACCATTAGACCGTACTTTCTGTCAAGTCACATAATTTTGACTCACTGTTTATTATTGTGCCTAGTCCGAAACTATGGAATAATAAGCAGTCCCAAAGTTTTCGCTCGGCTGTTTCATAATGTCATTAAAAACTTATAGTTGATAACGTAGATATCATGTGATATCAAATATATAATAACTTGATATCCTAATGCCATATAGATACCTACTTTCTAGATCAAACTTTTTATATGCTGCTGAGATCATCACGAATTTAAACAAAAAGCGTGGTCAATGCAAAACATGTGCTAGGTTGCAGGTCCCATAGTTTGTATTCCCCTAAAATTATCATCACCTGCTAGAGTGCCGAAAGTGTCCGGACACCTGGGGCCCAAGTCTGCTATTTACACTCGGTTCAATGTCTTCATAGTGGCGTGCCAGCAGAGCCATTTTCGGAAAATTGGTATTCTACTAAACGTCAAAACGTCAAAATTGCGCATTACAATTTGTACCAAATGTATGAACTATTGGTCACAGTCGTTGAACATTGAACCGAATCGTTCCAATGCGCAATTTTGACGTTTTGACGTTTAGTAGAATACCAATTTTCCGAAAATGGCTCTGCTGGCACGCCACTATGAAGACATTGAACCGAGTGTAAATAGCAGACTTGGGCCCCTGCACTTTGGAGGAGTTGAACCTCGCCAATGACGCTGCAGTTAGTGTGGCCAACTACTTGGCGCAGCGTATTAAAATTTAAAGAAATAAGATTAACATCGTCTCGAAAAAAGGAAGAAGATCATCAACATCCATCCTTCCACAAATACAAGACATACACAACTTGTTAATAGTAGAGATGTCCAGGGTTTAAGTAACGTAGTAATATGTTTACCTGCCCACCATTATCATAATAACGGTTTTGCATCTGACAACCAGTCCCACCAATTGTAACTATCTTGTCAAGTAAATGAGTCGTTTCATGTATTGTTCTGTTATTAATATCTAGCCAACAAATAGGGAATCGTTGCCTGAACTATCACCCAGCATAGTTTAGGAAAAAGTTAGAATTTAGATGCCCATTTGAACATGATGAGTTGTTGAAGAAGCGGTTAAACACAATGCCTTTAAGTTCTTTAGATAGCGTGATGACTAATGTTTACAACTGTTTTACTATCTGTACCTAAGAATGTATTACACCTACTTGAGAGTTCAGATCTAGGTCTACTTTTACTTGAAGCACGTGCTACGTAAAAATACCTCAAAACTTTATTAACTAATCAATGAATGGAGAATACAAATGCCATTGAATGTAACATAAACGTTGCAAAAACCAGCTTCGATAAATCAATTCAACCTATTTTTGTGACAAGATATGCTATCATTCTTGGGCCGTGATTCTGTCCTAATATTATCCACAAATCAAGATCAGAGTTATTTGGAATTAACTTTGGTAACAAATATTTCATGATATAAAACTTTATGAAATGCCAGGAATATGAAAAACGGTAGGTGGACTAATAGGTACTTAAAAAGTAATTCATGTCTGATTCATGAAAATAGGTATATCAGTACCTACACAAAATAGGTGTCGTTATCAAAAGTAGAGCGAACAAACATAATACAATTGGGCAACCTTCTAATTTTGATACCATTTTCCGATAACGATAACCTTTAATGCTATGGTATAACTTACCTTTACCGCATACAAACAAAGTTACTATTAAATTACCGGTTACAAAAAGTTACAATGATAATTTCATTTTTATTACAACTATGTAAAATTGTATTCTATTCATCGCATCAAGTTTTGCTTATTTTATTCGGTCGAAAACATAAAAAAACCACATAAACAGAAGACTGCATAATGGATTTGCCAGGATTTTAATTGATTCGGGGATACCAAATCAACTCACAAGTAAAATTTCAGAATCTTATCAAAACATTAAATTACATAACAAAGGAACACTGTCTCTTTCCTCCTACACACGGAACTTAAAAACAAAAGAAAACGATATCAATAAACACCTTTGTGATTAGGTTGTACATTTCTAGGTATTACTTATGTGTCATATCCTCATGAGGTTTATGATTAAGACAATACTGAAAAGATTAAAGCACTACAGCTCTTTCTAAACTCCACTTCCGTGAAACAGTTAAAAAATATCATATGAAACATATCTATGGTATGATTCACGGATGGAAATTAACGAACCAACATTGAATAAGGATTTTAATTTACTCGACCGCTCCCTGAAACTGATAAAGTAGATTATCGTGAATACCGCGAGGACTTCGTCATCGATACTTTTATCTTAGTTACTACGACTGTATCTAGAACACAAACCAACCAATCAATTATTATTTAATTCATTTTGTTGGATTAAATAACTGCTAAGCAGAATTTGATGAATGCCTATGAATGTGGAGGTCTTACCAACTAAGGTCCGGTTGATTCATCATTCATTGACTCGTCTATTATCTTAGGCACTTGTATGATAATTATTTACTACTGACTAAACGTTAACGTAACGTACATTCCAACGTCGACAATAGTTTGAAAGCAACTCTTTCTGAACCTCAGTATATTAGCTCAGCTATTATTTCAGTATAATAGCTACTTTCCTAAATACTTAAAGCTTTAGAAATTATTAATCGACTTGAAAATTGTTTAACAAAATTCGTATATGTTTTTTTTTACAGACGTCACTATGTATTGGTTACCAATACTTTTGGTAGCCGTCGTAGGCAGTGCGCGAGCTCAGCAAACAGCTCAAACTAGAGTAGCAGATGAACTTAGCGAATGCTACAGGGATGTGAACCTTTTGAACAGAAACAACTTACCTCCAGTCACTGTACAGGTTCTCATTGACATCATACGTAAAATTGAAGACAGTCCTAATGTTAATATGGATCTTAGGCAACTCTCCACGGTACTACTCCATACGTAAGTATTGCTCTATAGTACCTCCTAAATAGTATTTAATAGTACAATTTGCAGTCTGTTTGTAGCTACTTCCACTATTAACTGATAGTTATCTTTTCGTCTAGGTACCGTCAGGATGGTATTGAGTTCCATCAGCCTGAGAACTCCATCAGCTCATCAAATGTGTTGCCGTACGCTCCTACATTCCACTCCTTCCATCGTCACAGACTCCTGCTAACACGACTCATTCCTAACAACCTACAAGTGTTGGGCAATGACACACTCTCTTCTGTTTTGAAGGTATGTGGGATGTACATAGCATGATTTACATTACCTATCCCGTAATGAAATACCAAAATAATGTATATTTTGTATCACAGTGCACCCTACACCATATGCTGTCCACTACAGTCGACGCCAGGGTACGAGGGGATGAAAACAACTGCAACCAGCTGTCCCAATACCGCGCCCTTAGAACCGCCCGGTCTAGTCGCTCCATAAGCGAAGATGTGGAAATACTGAAGCCATCTATGCTGTAAGCTGAAAATAATTCACAATACACATAAATTGCTATCTAAAGAATTAAATTTGGTTATGTTCGATTTGGTAGTCAATAACAATAGCTCCAAATTATTGATAAATCATTAAAAAAAAAACATTTATTACAGGAAATCTGCCAACCGAAGAAACGGGCAAATGAGGCGTTTCGACCCCAACAACGATGTTGAGTTTAGTAACTTCAATGGACCACTGTCAGAGCGCCAGGTGGTTGAGAGCACCTGTCCTTTACTGGACGGTGTAGTGAACACTCCTTGGGGCGCGGTGTCTGCTGGACACCTCATAGCTGGTATCGCCGCCGGCGCACAGCCTCAGCAAGTGAACATATTCGAGCTGGTTCGCGACTCTACTCTCAATTACAGAAATGTTCAACAAACTGTGACATCAATTTTCCCAGCAACTTTATCTGGTGAGATATTTACTTTTTCTTGTTACTTTTTTGTTAGCTGTTACATTATTACGGTATTTTTTAGATCTGGCATTAGGAATAAACTATTACTTAGCAATTAATTTCTTACTACTATACGTACTTACGCTTCAATATAAATTAAATAACTAGATACTTGAATTACAGTAAATAAAAACATCCTTAAATCCGTTTTTGTTCTGATAACCAATAGCCCAATAGGCCAAACTGTATGGATCCTGTAAAAAAAAACCCAAAATAGACTCAAGTAACTAGTCTTTTTATGGTAAATAGTACTCTTCTAACAAGTAACAATTCATACAGGTGACTTGGCCGAGGCTGTTCTCATCCAAGGAACTGAGAGGGGCAGCACCTCCATATCTATCGGCACAGCTGGCAACTGGAACAGCACGCAGGCCCCCAGACACTTCATGCTGCAAAACCGCGTCAACGTCGAGATGACCGACCCTGAGATCCGCGGAGACATCGACGGGTTCGTCCTCGGGAGATCAATGACCTCGCTCCTGGGAGCTTTCAGTTCTATGAAGCTGTCTCAACTCTTGGACATGTACTACTCTCCAAGGGTATGTCTATTATTAAGACAACTACTTTCTTTGAAATACTTGTCGTGTAAAATGTTGTTCGATAATGAAACAATTTGATAGTCATTGAAAAAATACGCTAAATATGTCAAATAAAATAACATCGATTGTATCGTTACAGAATGGAGCCTTTGACCCTAACTTGCGAGCCTGCAACCGTCGCGAATTATTGCCACAGTTCGCCACTACTGAAAGCTTAGTCAGTGAAACCTACGCTTTTGCTGCAGCTTTGGACACTAACATGCCTCTTCGTGGAACAATCGTTGACGGCATGGAATCATTGGTTACTAGCGCTGTTACCAATTTGCTATCTTATACCTGTGAGTATCCATTAATTATGACTTATAATTAGTTATTGCGCGAAATTAATCGCACTTGTCAGCATTAAAGTGTGAGGGGCTCATAGTTTTGTCGGGATCTTACACAATCTGAACATGATGAACCAGCATACCGTGTTCAATATCTTTGTTCTTTGGGACGTACTTAATTTTTATTGAACGTTTTGTTACAGCTAACAACATGAATGACATGAACTGCGCTACAACTGTATCACAGAGTAACGATTTCCGCCTGAAGACCAACTTGTACATAGCACTTGACACCACGTGGCCATACAACCAAGTCTTCCCGGCCATCTCATACTTAGTAGACTCAATCGAAGTCGGCAAGTTCGGATCCAGTATCACTCTTCTAAGCGCATTTGATGGAAGTGTCATCGTCAACACAACTTACTCTCCGGCTGATTTCTACACTAATTATACCCTCAGCAGACACCAACAAAGTAAGTTATATATTTCCTTAAATTATTCATGATCGATTGGCATACCCAAATGTTAACCTATTTGCTTTTTTTACTAAAACAGTGCCAAATGGAGTAAATCTGGAGACCAGCTTAAACACCATTAGGCTGAGAATGCAAGAGCAGCTTCGCAACGAAAGTTTATCAAACTATGTAGGTGGCAACTCCACCGTTTTACTGTTTCTGCTAAATACAGGAAACTTGCAAAATAACTTGGCAGTCCAAGAACATGCTCGACAGCTTAACGATACCGTTCCTGGTGAGTATTACGTCTTATTCTTCTGCTTCACTTCTTACTCCTTCATCATCATCGTAATCATCCACAGCCCTTGTCCTCGCACTGCTGGGCACAGCCTCCCCTTTTTCGTGCCATTTTCGACAGTTCTGTGCCAGTCACATATCCACAGACTCGACCCGAGACTATGTCGTCGTAATAACTATGTCGTCGACCCATCTTGCTTCAATAAACAATGCGTCCCTTAAAATCATAAAATAATGAAAATTTGATAATTATGAACAAAAATAACAGTGAAGGTATAGATACCACACAGTGTATGTTGTCGATTGAAATTATATTAGCTACTAATAAATAAATTATTTCAGACTTGAGAGTTTTATACGCGACCTCCAGCAATCAGTTTGACACCTTGTGGAATTTAGTACGAGATATGTATACCGATATATTAGAAGTTAGTCTGATCAATGCTGGACCCAACCTGCCGACTGTGATGGGACCTGTTTTACAACGAATCCAGCACGGTAAGTACATAAAAGCTTTTTCCTCTATAGAAACAATAAAACTTACAGTTGTAAAGTTCATTAAGATTTACCTAAGAATATAATTTATCTGTATTCATGAATGATTTATGTAAGTTATGCAACTAACAGCAAAAGTAATGAATCAAGTGTATAATGTAGACATCGGATAGATGCCTCTGTAATGTACCTAGTAAAATTAAATAACATAATTAAAGTAGCTACTTCTTCAATATATAATTTATTTAGTTATATTTGTTGGTTTTCCTTGAATTCACGGTACGTCTTAATACTAAATTGCTGGAAAATGTGTGTTTTAGTTGGAAGAAGAATCGTAAACCCTATTTGTGGATCTGCATTTGCTGAGGGTTCCTCTGGCACCAGGCAATTTGAGGACTCTGTGGAACCTGGTTACATTAACTTCTACACTCTCAGTGCTAACTATTTCTACGTGAGCAACAACGAAAACAGAAAAGTCAGGATTTCGCGCAGTGGAGCCGGCGCTGGCAGCCTTATTGTGTGCTCGTCTCGTCTCTATCCCCAACCCAGGTACTTTAGATATCATTATAGGTAGGTACTTAATCCCTTATTTCATTATACTGACCTGATACGTATTTAGATTTTTTGTAAAAAAAAGAGACATTGCTACAAAACTAGATGCTTTTTTAATAAACTGCACTATTTTGTGTTGTTCTCGAGTGGGTCCATTATCTTTCCTTTTTTAAATGTTTCCTGACTAGCTACATAAGCATGATCATTATAGAAAGCCAGTGCTGACAATATTGTATTTTCGCATATGAAAGTTAGTTTAACATCATTTGCTTAGTTAGGTTTTCACTTTAATTCATAATCGTTTTTTTTCTAGGAGCAACAACAACAACTCTTCAACCAATTTGGAAGAATCAGCGACGGTTTGTCAAACGTTAACATCTGGTAATGTGGAAATTAGCTTGCTGAACGCCTGCGACGATTACTCCACCATCGGAGCATGCCCGCCATTGTATTTGTCTATTCAATCGAATGCCCAGCTCACACCTGGAAGCTTCGCCAGCGCCGTGTGTACAGGTAAAACTAAACTCCAGTTTCTTTAACGCTTTTTAGTTAAATCTGATCAAATTTTATTGGCCGACCAAAATACTAATAGTGATTCCTCGTTTTTGTTTTTTATGGTCTTAAATGTATTTTACCAAATTAATTATGGTAATCAATCATAATCCAAATTTTGACTTTATCTCAATTGTACGGGTCACGTGTAAAGTGGTTGAAAATCAAGGAGGTTCATGACCCGCAGTGGACCGCTAAAGACTGTGTATTGATTGATATTTCGTTTCACAGACGCAAGCTGCAGATTCCCATACAGCATCAGGTACCAAGTGCAAGTAGAAGAGCTAGGATGCTGGAGCGGGGCCAGTAGTGTGACAGCCAGCTTCGTGTTCATCCTCGCTTCCTTGTATTTCACCTTAAATGGGTCTTGGTGAATGTAATTAAACCTACCGATTAGTTTTAGGATTTACTGTTTGTAATAGTTTGTATAGATTACTAACAGGGATAATTACCAAATTGTTTGAGTTTTTGTTATTAATGCTCGAAATTCAGGCATTTAGGCTTGGACCACCTAATTATTTGATAAGTGATATGACAACATAATAATGGCTAATCCCATTTTTCTGTTAATGTGTTTATTTCTTTATGAAAACAGGGTACTGAGAGTTTAATATTTAGTCACCATTTACTGCCAAAGTCACAACTTGTCCCTTGTTAAGAAAGATATCTGTTAATTTCTATTTAATATGTTCATATTAATATGCATTATTATATTGAATATGTGTAAATTAAGTATTTTTTTATTAAAACTTAGATGTAAAATAGGTTTTTAGAAAGTTAAGTAAATACCAGACAACAATATTGTTTCATTTTCTATTTACAATAAATATTACCAACTATTAACTGTGTTTTTTTTATTAATACAAATTATTATTTTAACTTAGTAGATATTTAAAATCTTATTTTTCTGAGAAGAAAACGATCCAACAAGATTACAATAACGTTTGTAAAGATAGTTTGTATAAAAATAATATTTGTTGTCATTTAGCAAACCTTAAGGAGAAAGGAAATAATTTAGTCACTTATTATACAATGGTGAGCCCTACAAAACAAGTATACAGTATCTTCAACATATTTATCTATATCTATATCTTAATAATGAGTCAGCATTCAGCAATAAAATTTACTTTAATCGAACCTGACTTCGCAAAACCTTAAACCTAACGTCAGTGACGGTTTTGACCATAGACTAAACATATACATAGACTGCTACTATCGCTAGTTTCCCCTTGTGCTAAGCGTGAGCAGTTTTAGTCTGAACCTATGTACATTCGTTTACTGATTTAAGTAAATTTTCGTCACTAATATCGCTAGTTTGGACATTTTTAGGATAATATTAATGTTTTCAATATTTTTTTTAATCGGCAAGCTCCAACTTCATACATAATACGACATAACTAGTTCACGCTTGTGCTTACGTTCAAACTCTGATAGGCTCACTCTAGTTGCTGATGTATACTCTAAGGTTTTGACAGTTGGTGCGTTGACAACTTGATGACACTTGTATTTCCAAGTAAATAAACAAAGTAAAGTTAAACTATTATTTGCATTATTCAGTTTATTAAAATGTCTGGAGAGGATTACGATGGCTTGGACCGCGGGGATAACGATGGACAAAAACCAGACAAAATGTTTACTTTGAAAAAGTGGAATGCAGTAGCCATGTGGAGTTGGGACGTCGAGTGTGATACCTGTGCTATTTGCCGCGTTCAAGTTATGGGTAAGTCGCAGAAAAGTCTTATTTTAACTTATAACGTGAATGGTGAAACATACACGAAACTAAATATATACTTAATTCGTTCTGGTCTTTATTCAGCCTATCCTACATGTATCCAGCACAAACTTGCATAATAATATTTAATGTAGTTCCTTACCATGTATAAGGTTTGTATACTTTAATCATTGTACTGTGCTCGAAGATTTGTAAGCCAAATATACCTATCAAACTTATTACCACAGCACCAAGTTTTCCTACAAAGTTGTTGCATAGTATTTCTATCAAAATCACAAGTGGGTAATTTATAAAACTTTTTTATAAAGCTTTATAGTGACAAATGCGAAATAACCTGATTGAATCATTTTAAGATTTTTAACGAACGAATATAGGCCAAGGAAATCACATGGATAGCAATCGAGTTATAACACCATAATAATAATACCAGCCTATAGATGTCCCTCTGCTTGGCACTGGTTTCTTCCATTTATCACCACATTCGCTCATTTGTAGATTTGCAGTTTTAGATCCATTGCCTTGTATTGTTTTGTTCTCGATTTTATATTAGACCCCTATTTCAGAAAAATTTACAGTAAATAATGTACAAAGTTTTATTTATCTTTGTTTTGATTCATGATTAATAAATAATCCTAAAATGTCTGTGTGTAGATTTACAATATGCTTCGTTTGAATAACTAAAGAGAGTCCAAAAGTAGTATTCTAATAGGTAAATTAACTGGTTTAATGTTAAAATTAGTTTATTTTATAACAACCTAACACACTATGTAATAAAATATTAAAATTTTACTCCTGGCATTTTTTACACAAAATAATCTTCATTTTATTACCATGCTTACACATATTCAGATATGCTATTAAATTTGATATTATTTCGGCAAATGTCTGACAGACATACAAACATAGACCAATCACTACCCTAGCCCCTACTAGCCCCTGTAATCAAGTGACATTTCTTAAAACTTATTCGATGATAGAATCACTAAAATGAAGATGAGTCACATGGCCCAACCTTTATGTGTTAAATGTATAATATGTTTTAAATGATTCAATCTGTGTTAACACTTGGAGAAATATCAATGGCTATCCACCCATGGCTTAGAAGTTGAAATGCTTGTGAAATGAAACACATTTTCTGAAAAAATGCTTTATTTAACTATGTTAAATATATCCATCAGATGGATAACTTTCTTCCTCAGCCTCTAAACACTAATACAATTATCCTGTAATTAAACTAGTGCTTTTGGTAAATTACTTATTTATACTTTATTTATTTAAGAAATAAATTACAAATTAACTATTTACATTATTCAATACAAACCTACTACAAGACATTTTACAAGAAAATTTTAATATACTTCTAAAATGATAAAAAAAAAACATACTTAGTACTTAGCTATTGGTTGGTAAATCTTGTACTATATGACTCACCACAGAACACTGGCCATGTCTTAAATTATTTTTTGATGGTTCATATAAACATTAATAAAAATAAGTAGTAAGAAAAATGATGAAGAAGAAAAGTTTTACTAATTATTTTTTGTCAGGTAATCCTACTTTTTAGTGACTTGGTTTATGAAATAATTAAAATTACATTGTTTTAGAAGATCAATTTTCCATAATGAACAAACATTTCACAACCAAAGTTTAGTCTTGCCAATAATTAACATCCACTTGGTAGTGGTTTTATATTTGCAATTGAACTCATTCTGCGAGTTCTTGTGCTGGCCCTACCAGTTAGCTTATTCTCTATCTGTTCGAGACTTTTGCCTCTTGTTTCGGGCACGAACACCACCACGAAGAACAATCCAAGGAAACAAATGCATCCAAATAACCAGAACGTACCAGCTGGACCTATACCAACGAGAATGTTGTAAAAAGTTTTTGTTACCGTAAATGTACACAGCCAATTAAACGCTGTACAAATAGAAGCAGCACTACCTCTTATTTTTGCTGGTAATATTTCACCCATCATTAACCATGGAATAGGTCCGAAAGCGAGGGAGAAACCTAATAGATAAACCATGATACACGTTAATGGCAGCCAACCCAATGTCGAAACGTCTAGTTTTAAATCAGTTTGTACATAAAAGAAGGTACCGAGCACAACTAGTGTTAGAGTCATAGTCACAGATGATATGTAAAGTAAGACCTTGCGGCCCGCTCGATCGATAAGCGCTGTAGCAATAAAGGTAGAAACGAAATTCACTACCCCAACTATAATGGTGGCTAAGTTACCGTCCACTGAACTGCCCGACATTTTAAATATATTTACTGTGTAAAATATAACAGCGTTAATACCAGATAATTGTTGGAACGTCATCAGTCCTAAACAAATTAGTATAGACTTCATATATTTTATGCTGAATAATTCTTTCATCGGAATTCCGTCACTTCCTAATTCTGCGTCCGACAAAGCTATGTCGCGTATTTCGTTGTCGATTTTGGCATTTTTGCCTCGAAGCCATTGTAGCGCTTTACGGGCTTCCTCATGACGTCCACGAGATATGTACCAACGTGGTGTCTCTGGGATCATTAGCATTAAAATATAAAAAGGGATAGGTAAGGCTGCTCCCAGATAAGCAAGCTGATACCAATTAAGATATTTTCCTGCCGCATAGCAGATTAGTATACCGATATTTCCAATAGCTGTAGGAAATAAGCCCAGAGTACCACGAACTTCTGGTTGTATCGTTTCACCAAGATATACAGGAAAAGCAAGTGATCCAACTCCGACACATAAACCGCAAATGGCGCGTCCCGTAAGAACTAAATGTATTATCCTTGCGGTCGCTATTAGTATCCAGCCGAGAAAGAATGGCGGGGCAATGAATAAGATAGTTCTGCGCCTGCCTATGTAATCTACTAATGGACCTCCGATTATGCCGCCCACGAGAGCTGCCAACGGCATAAGGCTTCCAATCCAGCTGGCCTGTTGAAATAAATAAATAATGTTTATTCGGAATTTTAAATAATTAAACCGTTTTTATTATAACTCTGATCATTAAAGGTTTACCTCCTCCTCGGTGACGTGTATGACCGTACTGTTCATCATAGTGACGAGGGCTGGTGACGTATATGCGGAAGAGAAACCGATGATCATTGAACCCATTGAAACTGCAACAGCAGCAAGCACCTGGAATTAAAAAAAATAATTTCAAACCTCAATGATAATGCTTTGCATGTATTTGTAAGTTAGTAAAAACCCTCAGTAAATTTAGAGGTCGCATCACGAACTTCTTGCTAATTAACGACGACATAATATAGTGCCTTGAACTTTACATGATTTCAGGCATATAAATCATGAATAAGCTACAATATGGTGACAGTTATGAAGTTATGACATAAACAGTTACGCTTCGCATTGTTTTCGTTTTATTAACCTAAGTGGTATGACGATATTTGCAGGGAGGCGTGTGCGATGCGACGCAAACCGCCTACTATTAATTTAAGCAATCATTGACTCTGATTGGGTCCACTTACACGTCGTCACATTGTATCATTTCATTTCTAATATTATTTGCCGCGGTTTTGTGCATAGGACATTAAATTTATATTATATTTCGTAATGCAACTCTTTCAAGCTGTAGTTCTTAGATACAAACAAAATAAAGACACAGCCTCTTATATCTCGCCTTCAGATTTGAAATAATTATGTTTTAGTTCATTTGTTACTTCGAAAAGCTCGGTAAATGTTCCGGAGAAACCTACACAGATTAAAATATATACTCTTTTGGACAGAGTAAAAGCACTAAATCGCGTAATTTATATTATTGTTATTTATTGATTTATGTATCGAAAGCCTGTGTATAGCAAAGCTATATTAAACATATTAGCATGATAGTTTTGTTAAAGTAGATCCACTTTCGCTTCTATTGTATAGGCCTAGTAGGTAGCCAATAACAGTAAAATCAAGAATATGACCTGCCACATTTGTCAGCATATTTTAAAACCTAGATAACATTTATCACCCTAAAATGTATACGACTTGTTATTTGTACAAGTATTTTTCATACAATTGCGAGTTGAACTGATGAAGCGTGATAAAAAGTACTTATTCTCAAGTTTTAGTCATGGGCAGGACCACATTCTGATGATTACATTTGTTATTATAGTAAAATTTTACCACGTTGATAACGTAATGTACCGTATTAATTTATAATCCATGACCCATTCGAGGGAAAAATTATGAACATGTGAGGAATTAATTTTAAATATTAATAACTTTCGTTATCCTGTACTGTAGGTGTTAAATTTTTAAGGGTTTTCACTTGTGATTGCTATTTTATTGCCTTATATAACCTTGGTATTTTACGATGCCTATTAACATATTTCTAAGAACAACTCGAGTCTCAAATGATTCGATGTAAAACAAGTAGCAACAGATTAATTAACTAGACCCAATTGGTAGCCTCGCGTTTTACTAGACGAAATCACTAACTGACACATAAGGAATGATATACGATATAACATTTAGAAGTTTTACTTATAAATCGAATCTAGGTGGCATAGGCAAATGCTTTGACATTCTTAAAATATATTCTCATTGTATTTTTAATCTCGTTAAGGTGTAGCACTGAAAATACAAAAATATAAATGAGCTTTTCTTTATTTTTCAAGATTAAATATCAGTTCCATCCATTTAGACGCGATATAATTTTTATTTTAATGCATATGTAAGTTTACCATTTCTATTAAAGTGTGAATTTGACAGTCGTACCTGTGAGAAAGTGTAGTTTGGTTTTTCATAGTCGCTGGTATACTGTATGCTGTAATGTGTATCTGCTCTCATTAAAATCTTCATGGTTGTATCTGTGTTGTAAGCTGTTCATACAAAACACTCCACTCATAAAATGATAAAATCACCACACCACTGTTAGTATGTGTACCCGAGTTAAGTTACTGAAGAAATGAATATTCGCTACACTCGCTGCGATTTATATGGACACAAATTGATTGACAAAACTGATTGGCTTCCGAGGCTGTGCGTTTCAAAACAAAGTCTACAAACCTATTATGCGTCATAAAAGCAGAGATTTTCTTACATACAATTTCAGTAAGTAACAACAAACGGCTGAAATTCACAAATACTTGTAGATTTTTATATTTCCAAGTAACGTAATGATAGACAGTGGAATTAGTAGGTATTAAAGTTTTGTAGTTTCACTGAATGTTCTCATGTTTCGAGCTACAAATTCGCTATGCTGTAATGTAATAATAACCATAAATAATACGTTGTATTTTCTTATTAAGTTTAATGGTACTTATTATTTTAAAATAAAGTCACATTTAAAACGCATATGCTTTTGCGCATTGACTGGCTCTAGATGTAACAGATATTTGGTGACGTGATGATTTTTGATTATATTTACGTATATTTATTTACATGGTTTT
The DNA here is from genome assembly GCA_905146925.1 of Autographa gamma. Lineage (NCBI taxonomy): Eukaryota > Metazoa > Arthropoda > Insecta > Lepidoptera > Noctuidae > Autographa > Autographa gamma. Next base: position 6,789,930 of record LR989850.1, read on the forward strand.
TAAGCCCAAGCTGTCCCACTACAAGACAAGGACTTCTATTCCTCCTCTCCATTTTGCTTTAAAAGTTCAAACATATTAGTAAAAATAAGTGCTCTAGATAGTGCCCAGTTTCAGTATTTTTTTATAAAACCCTATTAGCAGAAAATCTCATTTCGCACCAAGGGCATATAATTATGTATTAATGTACTATGTAAATAAATAAATATACACATATGTATAAATCTAAAACGATGAGCTCATGTCATATTTAATTCAGAATCTGGTAGTTTAAGCAAAATTATCGCATAGGTATTTGGTATCGCAAACAATTAGCAACATTATAGTACTTAGATATCCAAATAGCCTTGTCTGAAATATACATCAGAGCGCAATATTTAAAGCTTTAGGTATTCACAGGAAGGAAAAACATGTATTACCAATATACTTTTTCCTTCGTTTGTTTTACTCCAGAGATAGAAATATTATTTAATTTTTATGGCGGTAATGTCTAAATTCAACCTATGTAAAGGAAAACAACATTTTATAAAATAACCGTTAGTAAATGCTGCTTGCCTCCCTCGGTGTTAGGGGGACATGAAAGTTTAATTTATTTCGAAGAAAATGGGAAACGATTGTAACAATTTAAATTTAACATAAAACTTAGAAAAAATCCCAATATATCTACCTAAGTAACACTTTTAGATAACATACATTTAAATGTTAAGCAATCAGTTTACTTACATTATTGCTTTAATAGTTTTAGCAGGCGCGCTGATGTCGTCCTTCTACATAATGATTGACTGCCTCGTTGGTCTAGTGGTCGCGAGCGCTTCCGAGGCTGGTCTCGAGTTCGAATACCTGTCGCGTCAAAAAATAGTTCCCGTGCGTGTATGAAAATCTGTTGTGCCAAAAAGTATGGCGGTGTTTACACCTCCGATACATAGAAAACAAGTAAAGCTATTGGTCCTGCACCACTTCTCTTTTCAGTCGTGTCGGTCTACAGTCCCGTCACACTATGAGATGTAAATGTAAAGGATGAACAAAAAAATACAGGTGTACCTTCTGCATCTGTGTTTGAACCACCCTAGTATATTATCTCCTGCGTGAATGCCTGATCTTACATGACATTGGCAGCCGAAGCCGTAACGATGTATTTTGTAAATATTTTGTTGTCCCTTGTCTCTTCACTGCAAAAGTACCTAATAATAAAGTTAGGAATCGAAATAGCATTATCTCGCACACGTGACGATTCCATGTTTGCGAACTAGGGTTTATTCCTACGTCCTATCTTCACAATATGTTTACCTACGTGCAGGACTCGTATCACATGTGTCGGAACATTTCACATGTGTCCTATAATGTTCACGTGTTGTCCGTTAGGCCATAAAAACAATTATTGACCTATTGCGAGTACTGCGTAAACAAGACGGCCAGGAATACCTATATCTTTTGTACGAAAATGATTTTTTACGTGTTGACTCACTAAATAACAAGTATCTAAGTAATATCTAAACTCCAGAATTACTTACAACACGATTATGCGTTGTTTATAATAGATTTCTTCTTAGGGTAACAATTTTGTCTAGGAGGTACCAAATTTTCTCATAGAAAGGGGTGTTAGGCAAGGCGATCCACTCTCACCGAAGTTATTTACAAACGCATTGCAGGAGGTTTTTAAGAAGCTTCCTGACTCGTGGCAGACACGAGGTATAAATATTAGTGGTCACCAGCTGATAAACCTACGCTTTGCTGATGACATCGTCTTATTCTCCGCTTCAAATTCAGAACTTGAAGATATGTTCCAAGATCTGAGCACGGCGAGTCTTGAGGTTGTACTTACAATGAACCGGTCAAAGACCCAACTTATGACCAACAGCACGAAACGTAGGGTCGTGGTAGACGGGCAGGAATTACAATATGTCGATGAGTACATATACTTAGGCCAGATTATCTATTTTAAGAACCGGCAGGAAAAGGAAGTTGAAAGAAGGATGCAGAATGCGTGGAAGAGTTTCTGGTCTTTAAAAGAACATTTGAAGAGCAGCTTGCCGATGACGCTGAAAAGAAAACTCATCGACATGTGCGTTCTGCCCGTCCTAACCTATGGTGCTCAAAGTTGATCACTCACTGTACAAAAGAAGTCCAAACTCAAGATTTGTCAACGAGCGATGGAGCGCAGCATAGTAGGTGTTAAACTATCAGATCGAGTTAGAAACTCGATCTGATAGTTTAACACTACGCTGCGCTCCATAACTCAAGTAACTGATGTCGGAGAAAAAACAACCAGGCTTAAGTGGGAGTGGGCTGGACACGTCGCGCGCATGCAGCCTGACCGATGGGCTAAGATCGTCACCCACTGGACGCCGGAAAGACATCGCCGTCGAGGTCGTCCGCGGCGAAGGTGGTGTGATGATCTAGTCAGTTATGCGGGGCGCACGTGAACAGAAATCGCCAAGAACAGAGAGGTTTGGAAGAAGAAAGGGGAGGCCTTTGCCCAGCAGTGGGATTTAAAGTAACCTAAAAAAAAAAAAAAGTTGGTACCATAAGAATCTCAAAATAAGGACGTGGTTCTGAAATATATCTGACATAATAATACAATTTCAGATAAAATTTAATGTTTCCAATTTACTGTCACTATTTTTCGTGGCGACACAAATACCTTAAAACTCTTCTGGCGTTTTATTTACATAAGGATGAAAAAGTAAATGAACTTCAACTCAAGTACAAACCCACGTGCACATGCACGCTACTCGCTGTTTTTGTTCAATGAATGCAGCAGTAGCATAGAAAATGCGTTACGTTATTCAGCAAACCTTGTATGTATATCGTAATTAGTGGGAAATATGCGTGTCAGATGCAAATAATCTCTAAATCACGTACCTACCATGATTATAAATACCTTACTTATAATAGGTAAGTAGTCATTTTCTTTTGTTTTAGCCAATTAGGTTCGAGTTCCAATAATTTGCTAATTTCTATAGCAATGTTTTACTATTAATAATCTTTGAATCATGGAGTAAGTCTTACTCATGGTCATGGTCAAGGCGGTTTCAGACAAAAACTCATGATAATTATAATACCAATACTATACACAGACAAATTGTTAATTGATATACGATTTACAGTTTGTCTGTGTTTGGTCTCTTGGACTTGTAACTGAACATTAAGAATTATTAAATGACCCCTGAAAACATAACACTCCTTTTTGGGCAGTCGTGTAAAAAACGATTGTATTGTATGTAATGTTTACTATAAATAAGACTGCGAACATTTTTGTATCTAAAGTCCGGTGAAGCAGTCAAAGGCTGCGCTCAGGCAAACTGCAAAGATCTCAACCAAAAAAAAAAAAAACATTTTTGTATATGGGCTCTAGCCATCCAGCTATTCAGTAAAAACTGAAGTACAACTTTAGGAGACAAGTACTTCATGAATAATAAAAAAATAATCATTTGAATAATGAATAATAAGACAAGTTTCGACGATGACGTCAAATAATCGCCAGCTTTGTTACTAGACTCCATCAGTGTTATGTATGTCTCGCCTAAAAACTTCTTTAACTTAGCGCAAGTCAATAAATGATGTCCTGATAAATTCAATTTCTGTATTATTACATAAAACATTCAAACGGATAGCATAGTGATAATAGGAGAACTACTGTACCCATGCGTAGTTATAAATGGTAAATAATTCATACTGTATAATCTAGCGAGCCGGCCAGGCTTCGTAAAGGTAGACAAAATATAAATAAATAATACATACCTATAAACCTTCCCTTTGAATATAAACTGTCCATTGGTAAAAATATATATCCAGTAGTTCTACACTATTCCGGTCTACACTATAAGGGCCTTACAGTGCCCAAAGAGCATGTTACCGTTAAAGTCGTAAGGACAGTTAAGTAAGGAGTCTACTGGCTCCTTGTACAGCCCTGACACTAGACCTACGATAAGTAGGAATAGGAAATAAATTGTTATTTAAAACTGACCTCTATTTAAATAGTAACTACTCTACAGCATACACGAGATTGATATGATTATCAAGCAACTTGTATCTTTGCAAAGATGACAATAATCTAGCAGATGTAACTGCTTCTTGAGCTGGCACACAAGATTACTTGCAAATGGTGGATATTCACAATAGGTGTTATCGTCCGGATGTTTTCATTAATAGGCATTCATCTGGTAATTGTTATAATTATGTAAACATACCTTGCCAGAATTAAACAAACATTGACATAATTATTTCCTGTGTCTTAAGGTATTGTGTTATCGTCCAGGACAACAACACTGTTATCAGTTTCTATATTAATGAGACTGGCCAAAGATCAAAGTAAGTACTTCATGTTTATGAACGTGCAATCAGAACATATAAATACAAGTAAAGGAGAAGATACTGGGAAATATCCAATAAACAACCTTTAATAAAAACTTCAGAAACAAAATAAAACAACAAGCTTCAAGTATAAATTATTTTGTATTAAAAATAACAACAATAAATACTAACTCCATAATATACGGAATATTAATATATAGTAAACAGAATATCAAATTACATTTGAATAGTTATAAAGTAAAATTATTTGGTTACTACAGTACTTATAAAAGATTTGTCATGATCATTGTTACGAATATTTAGAACTCTACTTAATACAATTTATGACAAGCACACGTTTGAGTGATTTGAACTAATTTCATTTTTAAATGTTAGCGCCATTAATTGTACAATTTAAAACTACATGATATGATAATGTTCTCTTATGTACATTTTATTTACATGATTTTTGTGAGTTTTCTAAACAGATCCCGTACATATTTATTATTTAAGGAACTAAAATAATAGCGAGCACTGTCAGAGCGCAATGCCACTACAATTTTAAAACTAAAGGAACTGTTTCGAGACATTTTAAAGGCTATCAATACTACTATTTACACCTATTAACATAAAACTTACGGCTACATTCCCAATCAGTCTTCAACCCGCACTGATATTCAATGCTTTGCCTAATTACAATCTACTTTTTTTCTTTTAACACAGTTCTTTTCCTACTATTTTGGAATGTTATATATTCCTACGTATTCAGAAATCATTCCTTAACAGCCATTTTGTGCTTGTTTATTACTGCTAACACTCCTCACTCTACGTGAACCTCCCCCCGTCAGTTTTCGTTCTATCTCTTCTAAACTTTTGCCTCGGGTTTCTGGCACAAAGAATATAACGAAGAATAAGCCTACTAAACATATTACAGCGAACAGCCATACTGTGCCATACATATGAATAGCATCAATAATATTGTGGAAAGTTTTGGTGACAATGAAAGTACACGTCCAGTTAAATCCTGTTGCAAGAGATGCAGCAGTGCCTCGGATCTTGGATGGTAAAATTTCTCCTAACATAAGCCACGGGATCGGTCCGAAACCAATCGAAAATCCTAATACGTAAATAACTAAACAAGCAAGTGGCAACCATCCGTATTCTGTGACATCAACACCCGAATCCTTAACATAGAAATAAGCTCCCAAAGATATTAGAGTAATTATCATGGACACGGAGGAAATATACAATAACATTTTACGACCCAAACGGTCAATGATTGCTGTCGCTAAAAATGTTGATATGAAATTGACTAAACCTATTATAATGCTTGATAAATTTTCATCCACGGTGCTTCCCGACATTTTGAAAATCGATGCCGCATAGAAAATGACCGCGTTGATTCCACTCAGTTGTTGAAACAGCATCAATCCTAGAGATATGAGTACAGCTGGCATATATTTTACTGTGAACAGTTGTCTGAATGCATTTCCGCCTGCTCTGTCCGATTCTACTTGAGTCCGTGTAAGGTCTTTCATTTCCTTATCAATGTTGACATTTTTTCCTCTAAGCCATTGTAGAGCTTTTTTCGCGTCGTCAGTACGTCCTTTAGTGACGAACCAGCGGGGTGTTTCTGGTGTTAACAACATGAGCAAGAAGAATGGAACGGGTAGGACAGCACCGACGAATGCTAGTTTTGACCAGTCCAGATAACTGCCCACAAAAAATGACAGCAGGATACCAGTGTTTCCGAAGGCAGTAGGCAGCAGACCGAGTGCACCTCGTACTTCCGGTTGCAAAGTTTCTCCGAGGTAAACCGGGAAGGCCAAGGAAACGATTCCCACACAGACACCGCAAAACACTCGTCCCGCAAATACCATTAAAACGTTTGTTGCTGTTGCAATCAAAATCCATCCAAGAAAGAAGGGCAAAGCCATTCCCATTATGGTCCATCTTCTTCCAATTATTTCTATTAATGGCCCTCCTGCGATGCCACCCACTAAAGCCGCCAGTGGCATTAGACCGCCAACCCAAGTTTGCTGAAATAAGCAAAACAAAACATTATAATTCAAAACACTCTTGAATACAGTATGTTGCTATTATGTATAGAATATAAAAACATTTAATCTTTGTATTTGTTTTTAACACTTGCTTCTTATTCTTTCTTTAAATAAGTAAAAGTAACTCACCTCTTCTTTAGTCATATCCAAGGAGTTAGTCATGGTTATTAATGCTGGTGAAGTGTATCCAGACGAAAACCCAACGATCAAAGACCCCATGGACACTGCAAACGCAGCTAAGAGCTGAAACGTAACAAGAGTCAATGTTAATTACCGAGTCATTTGTAATAACAAATAATAAACTACGTCATATTGATTTATATTTTGCACCTGCGACGAAACATTGCCATTTATTTTGGAACTATTGAATTTAATGCACATTTTCTGAAAGTTACTATAAAGGTATTTTTCTTTACACGTAGTCACGCGAACTTTATCCAGTAAGCTATGAAGCTCTGTCGGCGTTTGGCTTTTATTATGTACTCGCCCTGTGCCCCTATACGAACGTTTTATAGTTATTTACATTCAGTATATGTAGAGCTCTAAGTTGACCAGATCTGTGTACTTTATATGCATAACCGGGAGAGTACACACAATAAAGTTATTTTATACGTAAGTCAACAGTAATATGAAAAACTTACATCTTTCTTATATGTGCATAGAGCTTTAAGGTAGTTATTTGTCTTTATAGTGAACCACATTTTTGCTGTATTGCACCTTTGTGTTTGTACCTTCAACACGAAAGAAAGAATGGAAAGAAATATTCTCCACTAATAAAAAAGCAATTTCGTCTACATTGTATTTCGCTTTACCATTCGGCGCAAGTCTTATCGAACTGTTCGATTTTACTACTTGTATGTAAGACTATTTGTAAATTAAAAAACCCAATTAATCACGTGTTTACTGCGTACTTATAACTACGTGCACTATAACTATAAAGCGTCGATTTCAGGGCACAACAATGAGAATACTAACTAATTAAAACTACTTGAAAAAAATGAGAGCATTTTGTTCAAAACACATAATTTTGGTACTTACTTGTGTCCACAGGTACAGCCGTTGGGTTGTCGGGGCATACAACTGAGCGTCCCCATTGATTGAAAAGTTAGGCTGCGCTTTATTACTATCCAAACTTAATTGTTTAACGAAAGGGATAGAATTGCGCAAATTTTCCTCCTTAGCACTCTTAATTTCCATCTCCATCTTGTATTTGAACTCGTTTCCTAGACTGATCTGGCGAAGCTGTTGGAAATGACGCCGTGTGTTTTCAAATGAGTCTTGTTCGTCTTCGCTACTGCTTTCAGTAGAAACGGTTTCTGGGATTGTAGCGTAATTGGGTACGAGAGTGCCCTGGGAGCCACAGGACGTTGCGAGAGAGGTACTGGTCGTCGAAGCAGATAGTGTTGGCTTCGAAGGTACCCGGGAGTATTTGGGCCCGCGAGTACGGTACAATCTCTCCTCGTCGCCTTGTCCTCGGCGACCCTGTTCGCTTCCACCCTGAAATAGTAAAATCGATTTATTGAAGACTGTTTATTTTCTTCCACGCACACGCTACCGGTCTTGAGATACGGACCGGTCACTCAAATTCACTAGACATTACTAGAGTAATCACCGCAAACATACCCCATTTATTATATCCGCTATCTAATGTGCGTAAGTCCCGATGATAAGAATTGTAAGCCCAGGGAGTCGGAGGTCAGATCAAGAAAACACACATTGCTCATAATTGACCACAAACTATCATATGTCCACTGCATGTTTTTGATAACCTAAAGATATGCGTATTGGCTGCCATGACCTGATCTATACACGGAATCCTGACTCCGGTTAACATAGGACCTCCGCGATTTTATCATTATTGTCCGTCTCACAAAATAGTTCTGAATAAATGAACGAAAAAACCAGCCAGTCTGCCGGTCTATAAAGAGCTCAAACAGCACTACCGCTCACATACGATATTCTTGACGTTATCGTGCGATTGTCCATTAGTTATAATGATGTTTATAAAACAATGTATAAACATTTTCTTTGCATGTCATACCTGTAACCAATGGTTCATTGACGACGGTATGATGTTTACATTCTGTTGTGGACATAGCTGGATATAAGTTTTGATTTTCTAAATTGGTTAGCACGAGATTGGTGTAGTTCTTTTGGCTCTGATTACCTCTGATTTAAGGCTAAATGTATCATAATTCTTGATCCACTTATTTTTTTTGCTAATATTAAGTTCCATTGCACTACTGTTTATTTACATCTACGATTTACATGTATTTTTGAAGTTACGTTGCTATGACGAGGTGAATATTCACTCGTCAACTGGACACCGATTTATTTCTTTCGGTGACGTTTGTTAACTCCCAGTTCTATTATTTGGATATGATAATAAAACTGTTTTATCTAAATAGTTTGATCATAATGGTCTACATTCGGTAAAATGGGGCTATTTGGAAGCCACTGGGTTATTTGGGATTTAGTTTATTTCTTATCAACGCATTTTATTATTAAACTATAGAAATATGAGTTCTTGATTTTTATTACATTATTACTCTGTATTATTAACCGCAGCATTTTGGTTATCATATCTTTAAAAAAAGTTAAACGAGGATTCCGCAAACATGCGAAAATACATTCAAATCTTGTTATGAAGTTTGGCATTTGAGATACTGAATAAAAATAATTGTATCAAAAGTAATGACTAATCTAAAAAAAGTACGTAAACAAAAAATATGACTGTTTTTAAACACTTTCTATACTTAGAGATATTTTTAAAGTTAGTGTAAGTTATAATTGAATTAATTATTGATTGATTGAGTATACACGCGGGAAACTGACGTTATTGACACTGAAGTCACGGATCATGAAAACGCTCACGTGTTTCCATTGAGATCTAATCATCAAAGTTGAGTTACGATATACGAAGGTCGTTGCTATTTATATTTTCAGGACAACTTTGTTAATGTTTTTTTTTCGTAAAAATGAAAATCTTCTAAATATTTATCCAATTATGTAATGTAAAAATAAAAGTATCGGTCAACAAGACTACTTTATTTTAAGAGACTTCGCAAAAAAAACTGTTGTCAAGTCTGAATTATCAACAATTATTTAATAACTGATATTTGAATATAAAGTATATAGTAATTAAATATTGTTTTATAATAAGCACTCATAACATTTATAAGCGCCATCTGTTGAAACGCATTCGAAGTTGGTAATCACTTATTCTACATGAAAGTTTACCGAGATTCAGTAAACACAAGTTGATGTCGCTGGTGAGCGCTGTTCAAAGTAAAAGAAACTATAACTCATACTCGTACATAAAGTACGACATAACAGTTGTCTTTTTTTTAAGTATTTTCCAACCAATTTTCTTTTCTTTCCTTCGTATAACAATAATAATATGTTCATTATTATTATTAACAATTAATGAAATAAAAACCAAGAACCAGTTGTAATGTAAAACTTATGTCTCTTATTGTATGCTTTGTATGTTAATAAGTAATAAATAAATTATGCATATTTTTACATAATACATTTTAAATAAACTTTTGTATCAAGTTTGCACAAAGTTTTGCCATAGGCGACATCTGCCGTTGATCTGGTCTGGCCTTGCAAAGTCTTGATTCAATGCGGCCCTGAATGCCGGCGGCAAACCTGCGTGCATTTTTGACGTACGACATGCGCGCTATTTTATTCGCACGGAAACTTTTTTTTGTGTTTTTCATTACATAGAAGATACGTTTCTAGTACATTTACATTGTTTTCGTGTTTAATGTTTGGTGGACTGGTTGCTAGGCAACACAGCCGGGCGCTTGGCGGTGACCGGCCGCTGTGGTAAGCAAGCTATGCGCATTTTCTAGAGCTTTCTAAAGAGCTCGCTCAATCAATTAAGTAACCTAGGTCATAATTTCTTAACTCACCGAAATTAAATTTCAAGCTAACTAAATAATTGAAACAGGAGTCTGTTTAACAAGACCTAGGTAATGCATTAAAACAATTTATGAATTTGAGTGACCCGGTTCGTAAATATTAAATAATGTATTGGTTTGTAAACTTACCATTTCGGTGGAGAGCTGCTTCAGGTACCCCATGATCTTCCCCACAGTGGGGTTGTTCTTATTGAAGCTCATCTTGCTGGCTTCACTCAAGACTTAACTTAAAACTTATCAAGGAACGTCAAAATGATAGTGTTTATGGAAAATTTCACTTTGTTTAACAGTATATTGTGGTTGTTCTTTAAACTCCAGGTTCGGATTACTAGTGGCAACTAGTCCACATCACTCAGTCAGAACTCGAAGAAGTCGCCGTCGTCTCGACCCGAAGTAACATTTAAACGCTATGGCACACAGCTGCGATTTGACACAATTTTACCACCGACGTGTTATTTAAATTTATTTTGTTTACAGTTCACTTATTTCATTCAACAGTTTTTATAATTCCCGCGCATCTATTCTCAAGGGTGCACAACATTCAATTTTTGCGATTCTGGAAGAGTTAAAATGTTGGCAGCGCGTACCGAATTCTTCAGCAATCGAGTTATCTATTGAAACTTGCAGATGGCAGCGCAGTGTTTTATAGAGGAAGGTTGGCAGTGCGGGCGCCCCCGCCCCCCTGCCCCCGCGCCGCCCGTCGGTGTGTGCTTGAGCATGTGGGCGTGCAAGCTGGTGGTGTGCGCTCTGTGCACACTACACGCACACTATCACACCATCGGCTGTTTGCAGCTGAATTACTTTGAATATTTGTATAGTTTGTTAGAATTTGAATAGCCAGGTTACTAAGGTACACAGTGACTATTGCTAATCCTAAAACAATTGTCTCTACAATAAACTTAAATTGTTTATATTTCAGGTGTCAATTCTAGTTCCTTCTTTGTAACAAGGAAGTGTTATGCTAAATCCTGAAATTGCCAAGGTTATGCGTTCTATTACGGCTTTATGTCATCTACAAATAAATTCGTTCTTATGCAGAAACACTTTAAAAAAGGAAGTGTATGTTACAAATTTTCTTTTATTTTTTGTATAAGGACTTCCTAAATACCAAAATTTATTATAAACAATTTACAAAGGTAATAAAGGAAAACCAAGCAAAAACTGTAGCTCAAATCCATAAAATAATTACCTTACTTTCTCCTATATTCAGTAATTAAAGAACTCTATAAATATTGTTAAACTTATCCTCTGTTGCTATTCCTGTACTTAAGTGCATAGACATAAATGCTCTAACGATAGGACGTTAAAGCTGTTCAGGACGAGTTCTATAAATTCCTAACAAGCTCCTTTAAAAATAGACTGGTATGCTGTTAAAATACATGGATACTTATAACTAAAGAGGCATCTCTTTTTATTCTGTTGGGGCAGCGCATTTGTGCGATAGTTTGAATAGTATGCCGGCTCTCGGACTCTCGGTGTAACAGGTCTGCGGCGCCAGCGACTACCGGCCCGCCATCGCGCCAGCCCGTAATCAACGACCTTGCTTGCCTTTACTTAATCCGCTACGTCTGGGGGTGTGTCCTATGTGATGGAGCGCGAGCCGGTACGTGACACACCAAGCGTTCCGTTTTTGGAGATAAAAAGCATTTTTCTACTCTTTCATCCTTATTAAACGCACGTTTATGCATATGTTTCGAATAAATTAAAGACTTATGACATTCCAATGTAAATTATGTGGCTTAATTTGTGTAGAGCATTTGTAGAGAAACTATTTCGTCATCATTTCATCATTTAGTTTTTTGATGACTTTCCTTCGAACTTCATCTTATAAATAAAATCCAATATGTAAATGATGTGTTATTTGTAATAATATCATTATTATGATTGGAACAAGAGATGGCCGCGCCAGTTCGGCGTGTGGTTTTGCGGTGTGTATTGTACCTAAGTGTCGGTATTATGTCGAACAATTGTAGGCGGGTCACGCACGTCATTCTCTAGCGCCAACTGTTTTGTCCGACGCATCGTAACTTGCTTGATTGAATCTAATGTGCCTAAGAAACAGTTTGATAAAGAACTGTCGCCAGTGGTGCCTCGATTTCATTTCGTCGTATTTTTTGTATATTATGTCTGAGATTAGATTGTAGATATGTCACGTTATTATTTGTTTCATGATTAGTAGAAAATACCTATCCTTAATAAATGGAGGTGTGGCTGCGCCGAAATTTCATCATCATCGTAAAAATAGTTGTTTGTCAGGTAGCATGACTGTGTAAAAAGGTCATTAAGTTGATGTTATGCAATATCTAGCTATATGCCTAATATATGAACCTGACCTTACTTGGAGCAGGTAACTTTTTGAAACTCAATTACAACTTTGCACCTATTTTAATCCCTGCAACTTTTCCAATCAGGTGGTTTTACGGGTTTTGTAAAATTTGTTTATTATTGTAATAATATGGGCGTGTGTAATTGTGGTGGTGTGCAGGCGTGCAAGCCGTCACGTGCGCTCACTAGGCCCACGGCTGTAGTCGGCTCTCCCGAAAGCTCTGCCCCGCCTCCGAGCGCCCGCGCACGAGCTTTGCCGTCACATCGACGTCACACAAATGAATCACATAAATCACAGTCGAAAATACATCGTGAACGTGACTGCGCCAATGTTTTCTTTTAACATTAATATTTTTAGTATTTTGTAAATGGGTTCTGACGTCTTGTGAAATTCTTTAGGGTTTTTTGTCACCCGCAATGCATTATACCCATGTATGGTTTCTTTTTTCAATTTGTGTAAAGCTTAGGTAGATCCTAGTCGGAGCTACTTTTCAACCTTAGCGTAGAAAGTACGCGACATATATTATTATCATATGCCTAAATGGTCTTCCTGACGCTGTTGACACACAAATGCATTTTTGTTCAGGGGACACACACATACGTCACGCAGTAAAAAATGTCTGTGGAATATTCCGGTACCAAGCAGGAGGCTCGAACAAAAGGATTTCTCGAACGTTCCGTGAATCTTTCCGAGAAATGTGTATTTAGGCATGGTACTGTTGCTCTCTGGCAACGCGCATTACATCATAAACAGACAGGTATAGATTTGCAAATACAATAACATTTTTATTATCACGAAAAAAGACATTGTGAAAAATTTTGTACCTTTCCTAGACGGTACGATAAAAGATATCTACATTTCACGTATAATCACATTATGCAGACACAAATACATCACGCGTTACTTCCAACTGGAAGTGTTTTATCTTATCACAATTGAGATAAATTTCCGATTAAAAATTTCCACGGAGAGTTCGTGAAAAATTGCGAAATTTGCACAATTTTTTGTCCATGCGCTTTTCTTTCTTAGCTATACTTATAATCTACAATCTTAATCGGGTGTTGTCCGGGCAATTAGGTACTACCATTTGTTCTCTACATTAAATACTACTCTGTTGGTCAGTTTTTGACTCTACCATTAATTAAAAATACCATCGTTAACATTTGGCTAACAATGTTTTCTACAAATTGCCGCCTGTGAGTTCCTAGAAAATCAATATGGAGTAACTTCGGTTCCGTGCACGGAATTACCTGGTATTACCGCTGGTCGATAATGCAGAATCGAGGGCAATCGATAGCCATGTATTTGACCTAACAACAGGGTTTAATAAATACATTTAGAAGCTTGTATATTTCGTGCCAATTTATTTTTAAATCTTAAATTTTTAGTATAGAAACCCATATTATTGACATAATTTGTTCGGTTTGTTAAAATTCGCTATTACGAAAAGAACGCAGATAAAACTCAAAAGACTTATAACCATTAATCACATACAAATCAAATAATAATTACACAAGCAATTACAGATATGATTGGATAATAAAATAGATTGATATTATGCATGTTGCATAATCTGGTATGAATGGGTGTCTGTCTGAGGCTGAGCTTGCGTCGAGAGCATTCGATAGAGCGGGCAAGCCCACCTCGACGCAATAGCTGGGGTCACGAAGGTCAGACAGAACACACCCTCCAACTAGGGTCACCACGATGTACCCAATAATAATAAGATAAAAAATGCAATAAATTTTGATTTAAATTAGTTATGGAGCTCAATACTTCTTTGTTAACATTTGTATAAACTTCGTTCACACTGACCATCCTCAATCTTATCTTAATGGAAGTCATGTTCGGTTGTTCCTACTTGTATATAATTGCTTATCCACTTATTGTAATGCTTGAGATGTGATACGATACGATGTAGTATACTTACCAGTATCGGTGAGTCATATTTCTTATCACGGTGTGTTTACTTAGACATACCGTATTCCATGTATAGCGGGATTTGCGGACTAAACTCGCCGGTAACCGGTAACAAGGTGCGTACCAAGTGTACCTACTATTACTTACAGTTACTGTACATTGTGACGGACACAATATATTAGGTACTCTACAACAAACAATGCATCAACCCTTGTACATATTGATGTGATTCGATACAGAAGTAGGACTATTAAATATTCTTATGAAGCGTCGATGTATGTATGTCGGATCTTATTATTATGTGCATAGATTAAGTAATAATAGTACTTGTAGAGTGGCGCAGTGTTCTATGAATTATCCACACGAGTCGCTTTAAATGCAACCTATTTATATCCCTAGTGTGCCGCTTAGCTAGTAGTACTTAACTACATGTTTCGTGTTCCACACTTTCGTATAGACGCTGTACGTATATAAATTACTAGCAGGTACCCGCGACTTTGTCTTCGTATGTTTTTTTCGCATGTAATTACGTATTCATCTGTAAAAGTTGTAATAAGACTGTACTTATTTATATACTTTTCTTAAGACGAAACCTTTTCAAAATGTTACTAGAACTTAAGGTCTTATTTATTATTTAAGCAGAATGTCCCTTGCGCGTTCGTCAGGCATCTCTACATTACGAATTCAAGAGTATTTTTTTATTTATTGACAATTGGATCTCAAATATCAGCCCAAAACAATGTCTCTCTTCGCTCCATCGCACATCAACTTGAATCAATATCAATTATATTATATGTTATACGATCGATGAAATCCAAAACCTTATCGGCAAAAAAAGGTTACAATGTATCGATTCCACCTAGTTTTTTAAATGCAGTGACAGAGCACTTGACTTTCCGTGCCTAGGGTCGCAACTTTGGTAACAGAATTGTTTACACGATCCAATTAGATATGAATTTTGTAAAGGACGTTACAACATTTGAAGGTGCAAAAATGTAAACCAGAATATGTTTCAATCTACAACAACGCGGCCCCAGACGGCAGATACTGGTGCAAATTAGGGGAAACCTTTGCGCATGACAGAGGGATTTGTGAAAATTTTAAAAAAGAATCACAACATTCTTGAAATTGTTACAGCAAGCAAACAGTTATGCATTTTACTTTATTAAATCAATGTCCAGATTAAACATAGATAATATGAAATTATTTACAAATTTTAACCTGATGGCATCCAAGAGATAATTTCTACGTGATATTTATTGAATTCATGGTTAGATCGTCTAAATAAAGCAGCAAAAATTATGGCTGGTATTTAACGAGTTTTCATGTGACGCAGTATTGATGTCATAGGTAAATATTTGATATGTCGAGTTTTTATCTAACAGTAGAGGTGCTTTGTTAGATTACCCAGACTGCATAATCTAAAACGTTATCTATAAAACCCACGCAGTTAACAATCGCGAACAGGTGACCTACGATCAATATATATTGTACAAAGTAAATTGTACAGTTAATAAAGTTATTTGGAAACAATTTAATTACCTACGTATTCATTTCAAAGAATAATGACATGTTTAACGAACCCAGTTAACATAAATACTTTAACCATTTTTCAATTTTGCGTGGTATCTTTCCGTGCGATCTTCACATACGGTTTCACTACATAAAAATATCATTTTATGTATTTTTAATTGCATTTCAGTACCGACGGCTTACATTCTTTTCTCAGAATTATGCAGTCGCGAAGGTAAAAGTAAGTAGGTAATCCTGATTAAGCCGAGAATCTGAGTTCTGTAATGAGTCGCATCGATCAAGCATGGAGGCGACTGAAGGTGGCGCCACCGACCGGAATGCAGATTACCATAAAAGAATTTATTAATCCCGGGTACGGTGAGCGTACAAAATATACTTTTACTGTACTTGTTCTCAATCGATGTTAAATGACATGTTTTACCTATATCAATTTCACTATCAATAATTTAAGTAGGTAAAAAAATGTTTTTATTTTTTTATTTTAAATGTTACTTTTCTCAATAGCTAGACGTATTTTGATAACATTTTATGGCAGGTAGCTTATTTTAACAAAAATCATTAGGCTAGGGATTCGAACAAAAAAAAAGTGGATCAGCTAATTATTGATAAAGAAGATAGTAAGATCCTACAATCCCATGAAGAAATGCATATTTTAAATTATTTTTCAGTTCGACGTTACTCGTTGGTTAGCCGTAGTAGCCTAGGTACAGGAATGTACAAAATAATAATAAACCGCAGGAAAAAAGAGTAAAACAACAAAAAGAATTGAACAAAGTCAAGAGTCTCTACATTACGTATTATGTATTAATTGAATTCGTACACTCGCGAATCGCACAACAAAAGAAACAAGAAAGTAATTGCAATAATTCTGAGGAAGGTATCAATAAAAAATCGCGTACGAAATCCATCATAAGAACAGTTATCTGAACAAGATACATTTTGTACATAAATTACCACTTACTGAGTTGATATATAATCGGATAAAGCATTCAGAGAAGGAATAACAGTACTTACATCCGACTTGTAATGCGATTTTAAATTACATTATATTAGCATGTTTATTGATAGAGGTAATATTTATTTATTGACTTCATAAGCAATAACTATAAACTCGTGCCTCATCATACAATTATGGTTAAAGAAAACTATTTAAACATATTAAAGTTTCTGCACAGGAGAGTTGGACGAGTCTATTTTTCAGCGATTGCAAAACAAAAATAAAATGAAAAATATATGAAATACGAGTTTTGTTTGAGTCATCATGAAGGAAAATATTCCTACCGCATAATAATTAATCAGATTACCTGAAAATGTATATGTTTGCGTCAATGTAGGTAGTGTAACATGTACGGCTTACCTTAGCGTATGCGCCAAGGCACTAATGGAAAAGTACCGGAGAAAAGTGCGCGCCACTGTTGAAGTAAACATTTTTTTTGTTTATGATTCCCGACGTATCATTAAAAGAAATTCCTTTTCCGTAAGCAATTGTGATCTTTAGACTTAAGTGTTAGTTTCTAAATTTCTTTACAATTGGATCACTCGAATTGAGACCGAATTTTGTAATATATTTAACGGATACGCGCTAGTTTTTTTCAGAAAGGTTGTTTATCGCTGTGAACCTGAATCAGCTGACAAACACTAGCGTGTAATACCCACACGTTTCAACCGTTTTGTAATATGTACACGTCACACGCGCACACATTTTTAGGATTTACTCACAGTGGTACCTTGCCAGTGTGTGAAAGTGTTTAATCAAGGAGCCTTTACACGTACAGGCTTATAACTGCGCATGTGTGGGTGTCTCAGTACTGGAGTGTTCAGTAATTGTAGTGTACCCAATATGATGACGACCCGATTGACCCAGTGCGTAAGTGCTTGGGTTTTGATCGTATGTTATGCCAGCACGGGAAAATGTGTACCTATGTGTTCCATAAATATGTTTTCAGAAGTGAAGGTATAATTTTGTTGCGAACTGACGTAATACAAAATACCTTTTAATTATTTTAATGTAAAATTTCCCTATTATGCCGTATTATCTTGTTTACATAATTCCCTAGTTGGTTAGTCCCGATACATTCAAGGCAAATGTATGGAAGTAGGTACCTACTTTTATGCCTTGCTTTTGCAATTGTATAGATTGACGCAAAACAAGTTTGGTATATTGTTTACGAAATTACCCGTTAATCAGATTAGATGCTTTAAAGATATGCTTTTTCGAACCTTTAGGTACATTCATTTATTTTGTACGTTACATAAAATAAAACCATATTTATAGTGGTTATTTTTGTAGCAATTATCACTTCCTATAAGATATAAATTGCAAAAATCATTACCAAAATCATCCGATATGTGTGTTAATCTGATAATGACTTGTACGGTATCTGATAGGACTAACCTACTGCGAAAACCCAGACAATGTTAAATAATATCCCAATTCAAACAACTGATTGTAGGGCAATTTATGAAATCAGCATTTATGTTTCAGAGTAAAACTATTTAGGATGGTGGAAATAGAGCAATAATAATATGTATTGGAACAAAATACTTAATTTAAGAGCTTGAATTGAATAATCTAATTCAGGTTTAAACGCGCCTTTAGAGCTGAACGTGGATATTTTTAAACGGCCTCATACTTCATATATTAGCGACGTGTAAAGCAGCACGGGATTCAAGGGAGCAATCACCTCTTGCTCAGATCTCAGCACATCTGGCACACGCGATTCATCTCACGAACATTCTCGAGAACCTAAACTATCGTTGCGACATCTACTTTTACTACTAGAACGTTTACCATTGCCCATAAAAGGCCACCACTATTTTTAACATCGCAGCGATGCAATGTTTCATAAGCTGCACCACCTTTTTCTTCTAAAGCTCACTTTTTTCTGATTTTATTGGGATTGTCACCTTTTCTGCACTATATTAATATCACTTTTGGAGCGTACTGACTTTTTATTTGGTTTTGACGGTTTTTGGTCCATACCGTACTAATTAGTAGCGATATATCATACTTACTCCAAAATACATAAACAGTATTCTAATCTTCGGCTTATCTATGCAATATATCATTTAATTTTTACATAGCGCCACCCAATCTTCTTCAGATTTTCTTAAGCTTAGTAAAGATGTATCTCTAATATAACAGTTTAAATGTAAAAAATATAATATGTAAACAAATTAACATTACACACGATAATGTTTACATAAGCTATATCATTGTTCCTAGACAATGAGATTGTAAAAGCTGGTCCACGTGCCGCCTGCAAACATGTAAATATTATGTGAAGTAGGTAAGCAAAATTTACAGTTTAATGACTAATTATAACATTGTGATCTTATACGCACTATCTATACATACATCTGCAGCAAAATTTTCCTCCACAGAATATTTTTGTAAATGTGGCACTTTCTATATTTAGAATTTCATAACAAAAGCTGCCAAGTTAATTGAAAAGCAACTAGATAAATAACAGATTTCCTGAAGATTCATCATTATGTGTGGTTATGTAAAACATGTATTTGCAACAAACAGTAACAAAAACTTTAATTATTTTCGAATTTAGTTAGACTGCTAACACGCTTGATATAGCACATTTGAATATTGTTACGCGGAAAAACCATAGTTGTAACTCTACATATATGGTAAAATTGGTCAGAGTCAACAATTATTGCTAAATATTAGCAGATCATGAAAACATACAGCTATTCTATACAGATACAAAAAGGCATACCTAAATGGTATTTACCCGAAAGGTAGATAGTAAACGAGCATGAAATATTTCTTTGGAACTGCAGCGAAGAATTTACTGCATTGCAGGAGACTAGACGTAAGTTATGTAGACTACCCTCGCTTTAACGAAAAGTACCGTTATCATAATAGAAGCGACATTCTTACATAAGTGGGTTATAATTAGAAGCAAAGTACGACGTCGTAGTAAGTGATAATATGAAATATGAATTTCAGATTTTTTTAATCTCATCAGCTAGAGGTTGATAGGAAACATATCCTTAACTTGTATTTGATTGATTGATTTGATAATTAAATGTCTTTGCGTATTATATTCATAAAGAAATTATCAAATACATCAATTCTACCATTTGCACTTTGTACCCTGAAATTAGATTCTTATTTAAACGTGTGTTTTATTTCTTAGTATTTTGATGTCATATTAACAAGTGTTTCACTACATATTTGGTAACTATCAAAGTAATGCTAATTTGATATCACTGCGCAATTCGTTTGTGTGTCTATACTTGTGAAAAGCTTGTAGGCTGTTCAGAGTCGTGATCTTTTTATAAAGAAGTGTATGTTGTTTTCTTTATGAAAAAAACTATATTTTGCCGCGTATACGTTTTTGGTTAAGTTTGTTATAGTGTTGAAGCTAGACCAGATTGTATTGTTAACCTCATTTAAAATACTGTGCAACTACTGTTAGTAGTCAATGTCAAGCAACTCCGCTCACTGCTTGCTTACGTTTATGTTAAGGTTACACTATAATCTTCCTAGTTTGATCGCAATAACACTATTTATTTAAACTTTGAAATAAAACAAGTTTTATATTCAGTCAGGTTATTTAGTGATTATACAATCACCTAAAAAGCCGGATTTTCCATGCACTATTAGAATAATCATTTTTAATTGTGCAGGTATTTTGTAAATTCCCAACCAAAAAATATACCGTAGCTTGTATGAATTGTGAAAAACATATTTTATTTCAATTGGTGAATAAGAATAAAGGTCAATATCGCAAATCGAGTAAACGTGCGTCCGCGCATCGTCTGCGCTGCCGTGATTGAACTTGATTGGGGGCGGTGTCGCCTAAATTGTAATTTATTGGTTGTTGTATTATGTTCGTTGTGGGTACACCACACCCCCTGTTGTATGTGTTTGCCGTTTACGTCGTAGTATATTTCAGCAAGTTCATAAAAAAGGTGTCAATTGATTTGGCTACCTAACACCCGCCGCAATTCTAATGGTTTGACAATTTGCCTAGCCATGTTTTGGCATATAGCAATATAAGCAACATATTTAAAACATTTTGGTTACATGGATGCACGAACAAATGTAGGTATACCTGCAATAAAATTATAGATGCGTCCACGCGTCATTCTCTCAATTAATGCAACATACGATGTCTTGTTTCTCTACAATCTCATTGCCAATACCAGTAAATGACAATTAATTACCGGCTATGGAGCATAGATTAAATATTTATGTGACACTTCTAAATAAACCCATTCAAATATATTACACCTAGGTATAGGTACTTAGGTACGAAGACTAATTCTCGGTATCTATTGAATAGTAATAATAAACTTCCAGTTTAGTTTTAACCGTCTATGTATTGTCATTGACGCATTTCCTAATTGAATCAAAACAATGATGTATAGCAACCTTATAATTGGTTGTTAATCATTTGTTCAGTTTTTACTTCTGAATCTAGCTTTGTGGTGGCTGTGCGTGCATCCCACTATTTCAAGTTAGTTTCCTTGCATTTACAGCGGTAAATTAAATCGGATATTTTATTAATAAGGATGTTCATTAGTCAAATAAAAAGGCATGAGTGCCCTGTAACCGTAAATATTGTTACTAGCTACTTTACGTCAATAGTTACACAGGTCTTAGTTTGCACAGAACCTATAATAATGAAACTATTTTAAAGCCTACTAAAATTTTTATTCATACCTGTGGTTTTACTGCATAATTATGTAACGAATTTTAATAACTAGATAACCTTGAACTATTTGGGATTTCGGATTAATAAATTATCATTATTAGGTTGATTTTAATATTATAATTTTTAGAATACCTAACTAGCTTTTGCGGATCTTTTCGCATGGCATTTTTATACATTTTAAACCTGTCTTATGCTACTCAGCCATAAAGAACCAGCACATCTGTTCCGATAGACATTGTGGTAATGAAAACAAATTTAAAAGAGAATCATTTTTTGGAAGATTACCTGTTACTCATAAATATTTCTAGTATTTGCGTAATAGTATCGATACTAATATAATATGTAATTACTAAGTACGTCAGATGCATAAGATGTGATGCAGCATGTGCCGTGCATGCAGCCACATCGTAGGTAAACGCTGAAACAAGACAACATCACGTCAGGATCATGTCGCTCCGTATCACAACGTGCCATTATTGTTTAATCTTACGCCAGCCGTCATGGAACACATATTTGTTATACGATTACTGTATCACTCGTAATTAATATGATTTGCGATGTATTTCAAAACTAATAAACTGTTCCTAGAATCGTTCTTACAAGTAATGTTATTAGTTTTTTATTACCTGATTTGTCAGGATTGAATGTGACAGTAAATGTTTTATGCGGTTAGATTATGCGTTTAAGACCTTGGGTGCAGTATCTACGTCTTCAATCCAGTTTTCTTAGTGCGGTTCTTCACCGCTTGCAACAGGAAACGATCCGCCGATAGCGTCACAGCCGCGGAATCCCAAAAACTTTATTTAAATCACCATGTAATATAGGCGTAAAAGTTGTACATGACGCTGTAGTGTGGAAAAACACGTTTCCGACATTGTCACATTAATTATGCATACTTGTAACTTAATCCGCCATTAAGGCCCTACTTTTTTATGTGATTTCCTACTTAAAGTATTTTATTCTTAGAAAGTTGAAAAGTTTTTGTGCATCGCAATTCCGCATTTTGGATGGAAACAATGTTTACTGTAGATTCTTAATTACTTACATATGAAAGGTCACGGATGAGAAATGCTATTGTTTTATAGAACTAAAATTAATTATTAAGTAGAATAACATTAGATAATAATCAAACCGCTATTACCACTGTTAAAAAAGGAATATTTACAATGCAATAATTACGCAGTATTTCAATTGATCTCGATTTCAAACTCTCATTAGATATTGAATTGTTTTAAAACGCTTATTTGGCACTGAGGTAACTTGATGCAATCTTTTCAAAACACTAATTCTTCATAACAACTAACGTCATTGAAATGACTCATTCTAAATCGGTCAATAAAAATGGAATAAAACGGAATTGCTAAATAGTTGGAATCGCTCTACATTACTGGAAACTTACTTTTTATAGTACATAATTACTTACGTTTCTTTATAAATTGCACATTTTTAATGTATACCTATTCCACATTATATGCCAAGGGCTGAAAATACGAGTGTGACGTATGGCCTCGGTCACGTAATAATACCAGCATTTATGTTCTTTAATTAAAGACTAACTAGCAACCCATTATATAACTGGAATTACAATTGAGCTTTGAACTGTTTGTTAGCTGTGTATCGATGTTAAATTCGAGAACCATAACATTACAATGTTTGAAGCAGTGAAGATAATCCCTCTGAAATTTGTTTGTTACATCAAATATGTGCCAAATGTGTGTATATTTAAGACCAAGCCCAATTTGGGACCAACTACGTATGCCTTAAAATTCTTGTACGCTATAGAGAAAGATATAAAGAGGCTTCATTTTAAAATTTCGTCTATGTGTATAAGCGTACCCTATCACCCTAGCTTTCAAATAGAGATAATAAAATAAACTAAGGACGTAAGAAAGAGAAGTGGAAGGAGGGTAGAGAGGCCTTTGCCCTGCAGTGGGAAAGAAATGGCTAGTAAAAAAAAAGGACGCAAGAAAGTAAAGGACGATTATTTTAAGTGTATTTTACTATTTTCCAAAACGTTTATCGTAAACACTGTGATATTCTAAAACTCGTGTATCATCAAGGTATTTTTAATTTTAACCTTATCAACAAGCAATTTCTACGTCACAAACGACCATGGGTGATTAATTATAAAGGTGTAACGATCTTTGTAGTCACATACATAAACAAACTAGTTCTTGGATACAATGGATAGGTTCTATACAATACCTATATTTAACAACTTTTAGGTATAAAAAATAGAGATAATTTTATACCTAATCAATCTTCATTTAATTTTGGTGTTTGGTAGACGACATTGATTAAATGTGTTCTAATAAAAGATTTGTAAATAAAGTAATGAATTGTTGTGTATTGAAGTTATCTTTTGTTTCAGACGCCTGTCTGCGCTGTCAGGGGGAGAGCAAGAAGGATTCGTACGGCAAACAAGACTGCGTGGTGGTGTGGGGTGAATGTAACCACAGCTTCCACTTCTGCTGCATGTCGCTGTGGGTGAAGCAGAACAACCGGTGCCCGCTCTGCCAGCAAGAATGGTCCATACAGCGCATGGGGAAATAGACAAAATAGCAGAGCGTTTCAGTAAAACAACTAAGTATATACTTCAAGGTTATTTTATTAGGAGTAAAGAAACAAAAGCTTATCGAATGTTTGCATTATATTTATGAGTGTAACTTCATATATCATTTTAGTTGTTATACTTTCTATGTTGACGCTACAATTTACGTCACAACTAAAACTCTATTTATAAATCGTAATCGAGTAAGTACCAAATCGATTATTTTTTCTCATTTTAACATTTCTTAAGTTTCAATATTTTATATTTAATGTAACGCTATAGATAAACAGTTGTACTAATAAACTTCTCATTTTATTATTTCTTGTTTTATTTCACAAAAGTGAACCAAATTTTACTGAAATTTTTCTCGTCGATTGGACGTTCGATTTTGGTACTGTAATGAAGGTACATACTAGTAATACATAACGCTACGATTATTGTATGTATGATAATCCTATTGTATTGTTACCGATTATGCTTATGATTTCTAAACAGGCATTCCCTGGAGTTTAATATGCACATAAGGCAAGGTCGAGGGAGATCTAGAGGCTAAACTTAGCGACGCATAAAAAAGTATTTTCCAAACGTGATTTGTTTGGTTTCTGTAGTATTTGTTTGTAAATATTTGATACTTTTGGCAAGAAACCTTTTTTGATAGATGAATTATCATAAAAACTAGTGGCTGAAGTATTTTCTTACCAATAAATCTCAACTGTTTAATATTTGTAGATTTTGAAGTGTTGAACGTAAGGTCATCATTTAAACAATTATTACAAAATCTTTACATAAACATTTTTTTGTATTTGCCTTAGAATGTCGGTTGTTTGGTGTTCACAACAGGACATACGTACAAAATGTTTACACTGACTCCCACGCACTAGTAGCGCCTCGTAGAGTAGGTACCGTACTTACCTGGTATGATGTTTCAGTTCTACACATACATAAAGATAAAAAAACCACTAAATGGTGTATTTATAGAATTTTCTAATCATAGCTTTGGCCACCCATATCGATCGGTTTCAAAAAGGTGCAATCGGTATAATGTTGGAACGAGTATAATAAGTAGGTCTTTTGGAGTATGATAAAACTTATAGCTATACCTCCATATTATCAATATTTTAACACCGATCGCTTAAGTTTGAAATCATCAAAATATTTATTAACGACTCGACTGCATTTAACAAAACCTGATTTGGAGTACCGTTCATGAAATTGGACACTATAACAAATTATAGTTGTCACATGAACCTGAAACTCGAGGCACGAATCAATTCTACAATGTTCGAGAACCAATTGAGTTCACTTTCAAAGAGTACTTGAGTGTAAACACTCAATATTCTCGATCCCGAGTGTAATTTTCCATGTTGTGAAAACAAGCTCACCAACTGAGATACATGATAAGTATAAATGAATTAACATTCGGCATGTTTCCATGCGTACGCTAATGATGATTGGTCAGAACTATGGATCGTTGTTTAACATGAAGCCCGCCTTCATACACTTCAGAGATTGCTAATGACTGCAATAAATCACAAAGACTAAACAAGGACGTCATTTGTTAGTAAATTAACACTAACTTTACGAGCATAGATTTCATTTATGGGTGGAAATTGTGGAATCAAAAGGAAATGCATAGATGTCGTCGTCGTAATCTTATTGATTACGTACTAAAGTGTGTTTGCTTATAAAATAGAAATTTCACAATATTTTGGAAAGAAGACAGTACTAGTGAGAAGGCTTAGCCGTCAGTGAAGGTAAAGTCACGCGTTGCTAGTGGTCGGTGGATGGGCGACCATTTATTAACATACCGATACCCCTCCGTGCTTTGGATAGCAAGTTTGGTGCCATTGGTATCGTTAAGTCAATAACATTCTGAAAACTAGTCTTACCATGGCAAAATTTGTTACCCCGGGGGGTGTGGAGGTCAGAGAGGTTTAGGAGGTCAGTCGTTTTAACTAACATACAGTATCGAGGTGAATCTGGTAAAGCTGGAATCCGTCTCCAACATAACTTAGAAAATGACAAACCAGACAAGATGAAGAGCCAAACTATCTCATGTGATTTAATTAATAATTCCTGGAGGGGATCATGACATTACAAAATGTATGATCATAAATAATATCTATGTGACAATTCCTGGTTTGCCTATTAAATAACGTCATATCAAGTTTACTACCGGGAAGACTAATCAAATGACGTTGACGCATAATATTTGAAAGCAAATGAAGGTGCTTACAAATAAGGCAGCGTGCGTCATGCTTCTATCAAAGAATATTTGAGATGAAACGAAACTGTTGCCTTCTCTGTATTGTCTTAATACTATGTAGGGTGTACCTATTGTTTTGTACACATGTTTATCTAGGTTTGTAGAACTTACATAAACAGTTTAGGAAAGGAGCATTTAACTGTAAGTTTCTAGCTATAAATATATATCCTAACTTGAAAAAAGAAATAAGGAGCTATCGGAAATGTAAATAAAATTATCATGTAGTTCGCGACTTAAGAAAGTAGGTTTTTGGTACTTGTGACACGTCAGTAGAAGGTTATGTAGGTAAGTAGGCAGATAGGTAGGCAACACGTAGGTCGTACTCTTTGTTTATCGTAAGAAGAAACCACAGAACAAATTAAGAAGCAATCTTATTTCATATGGCATGTCATTAACCGTATTAATTATCATCATGCACTTATGTAATGGCGTGTGACGTCATAAATATCGCGTTACGTAGGTAGGTAGGTACTTACTACACGTGGCTATGACACATTTAGTGAATATTAAGAGTACCCGCAAACTGCGTAGCAATTCATCACGGTGATCGACAACGCCAATGTCGAATCAATAACCATCTATTAAACAGTTAATAATTTTGTAGGCGACGCACATCCATCGATTGTGACCTGATCTTAGTGTCATATTAACCTGCGACTCCACTACACAACGACTGTTAAACAATCTTGAATAAATAATTTAAAGTATTTTAATTAAATATTTTGTGCACTACGCCTAATGACCTCCAGTCACACGTGCCTCCAATTAATTTTACATATCAATACACATTTTTGCGCACCTGTCTTATTTTTGCATATTAAATGTTGAATACAGTGAGTACAACATTAATCAATTTATTTAATATAGTATTATAGATAGTGTATCTAGCTGCCAAATATAACTATCGTGTATTGCAGTTGCGTGCCAAATACATACTATTACACGCATTACGTAATATTACGAAAATCTAAAACTATCGTAGGTCAATGCCCATTATACCTATATATTTCGAAGTTGATACATTGAAGTCGCTGCCAAAATTATCTTTAAGATCATCTCAGGGAATTAATTGTTATCACGCAATCTGTTCAGCAAATGATTTAATCACGTATGAATAGAGGTGTGTCACTGATAAGATGAGGAATTTTATCAAACTTACAATTTAGTCGCAAATGATGACGACATATCGACAATAATCAGGCAATCACATGACAAATAATTTGTAAAGTCATCTCTTCATATTAAACCTGTTAATAGATTATTTCATGAAAAGTGATGAAGTAACTCTGAGCTACGATGATTCGTTGCATATTTTCGCACAATGATTTAATACACTTTTATCGAAGCGTGAGTAATGAGAAAACGAAAGTAATTAGTAGACATATTTGATGCCCATCCCACTTATTATACCTATGTAGGTTGATGCGTTTGGTTGGATGAGGATTGCGCCACGATAAACCCAAAATGATGTGACGGATTTAGATGCCAATGTGCATTCGAAGTTTTAGGTATCCGCCCAGAAATAGAGAAATCAAACAAAGTGACTACCTCAGTGAGCAATTCAAAATTATTCTTATGACAATAAGAACCAACTGCCTCCACTGACCAAATGGACTTCCAAAATTTTATGAAAGGGTAAACATTTTTTTTTAATAATTTATCTTCTTTTTGTACAAGACCAAGTACAAAATAATATCATGATTTTATGCGTATGAAGTTTATTCTGGTGCGTTTTATAGCAGCTTCAAGAAAGCTTGTAAAATATTTTTAGTTCCAAGTGCCATACAAGCGAGTGGCGCCCGATGCCTGTCTCCAAGTTAGTAACTGGAACCGGTATCTTCACCAAGATTCCTTCGTGCCTCAGACCTGTAATTCCGGTGATAAAAATAAGTCCTTGATATTTTGCTTGAATGCCAACATACGTTTCAAATCAGCTTTGACTTAGGCATATTATTAAATTAAGATAATATGAGCTTTGGTTCGGTATTAAATATAAAAAATAAAAAATAATATAAAAAATAATGTAATAAAAAATACCTGAATTTTAGCTCAACTAAAAAAATCACGCGACTGTCGAATCGTTTTTGCAAATAACGACACGTGCCGCTTTAAAATTATCGGATTTAGGAGGATAAAAAGTTCCCAGAACCTTTGTTCCGTGTAACAGGTTCAAACCAAGAATAAAAACCTTGCTTAAATCTAATTTAAACTTAATTAAACGCAAATTAGACAATTTTGTCTAAATAAATGTAAGAGGAAAATAAAAAATATACCTGGAAAAAATAAAGTCTGCTAAACAAGTTCGAGGATTGAATAATCTTGGCATAACTTCCTAGTACAATAATTACCTAAGACCAAACGACCTCGTTGCAATAATCAAAATTGTTTCGCGTTTGTCTGTTCTGAATCGATTCAGCAAATAATTATACTGCTGGGGTATGCAAAAAATATGCAAACATTACGTGCCCAGTTAAGTGCTTACCAGCTATATTTAACCTGTTCATAAAATTGATTTTATATGGTTAGGTTTTATGTAACTTTTATAGGACGCACTGTATTATAAATAAAGGGAAATTTATAAGCTCCTTCGGAAGCTCCTCCTTTTGGAAATCATATGGTCAGATGTTCAGTTGGACTGAAGGATTTCCGCGAATTATCTGCAAGTTTGATAATAACTTAATCGTGACCAATGAAAGCTGACCGATATCTCTTATTAATATAAGAGAGAGCCATAAGAGCTTTACCTGGATACCCAGTATTTTTTAAAGTTAGAACATGAATTTAGGAACTTCTTTCAATTTAATTACTAAACTAAATCGTATTGTGTCCAGAAATTAAACAGCTAAAATTGGCATGATTTTAGAATCCTAGGCAACTACTTATTTTTTATGTATTACCACTGCAATAGTATTCTGATCTCTACTAATTAAAAACAGTTACATTGCTAATCGCATCTGGAGTAAACATAAAAAACACGTCCTAGAGTACTATTAGTTAGTGTGTGTGCTTTGCATAAAATCTAAAAACCCTTTACTGTACATTATAACTTCAGATATTAATTCACCCAACAAACAATTTTTTACCAAATCAGCTTTGTACAGTTGATATTTTGAACGGTGCAAACAACACGTTTCGCCACACCCGGCCAGGCCTCCGCCGAGAGCCAATCACAGGCCGCCACCGCAACCGTAATCAGTACTTTCGATGCATCAGACATTGGACTATAGACAGCCTTGGATAGCAATAAATAAACATTGCGTCAGGTAAAACTGATAATAACTTATTACCAAGTAAACATTAACAGCTTCCTGAAAAAAAAACAAGGAACACTTCAATTTGCACGCTGACGAATTGTAATAATACCCAAAAATTTGCTTGAATGATGCAATAACTAGAAATACTTGATTGGAGATTCGCTACTCAATTTCAATTTAGTGGACAGTATAATATTGATTTTCAACTTAGATTTCTCGTCTGCATTTTCATTCGTTGCTTGAGGCAACAACTCTACTGTCATGGTAACGCAACAAGGATGTAACCTTGAATTATTTACCATAATGCTGCAATGTACCTACTGCAACTGTAATAATCATTAATCAATCAACAGGGGACTACAATAAATCGTTGCAGCAAGAATATAATCTCTATACTCTTTCTATAGCACTGAATTATTTACAGCCTCCATATGGCCTATGTTTTGCGGTTGTCAGCAATACAGTCCTACCTTGGAAACTGTGGTTTGAAATTAAATAAATAAAGGACAGCAGGCACATGTTAGCCATGTATATTATGACCCTTATGGTAGACACACAGCTTGAGGTTACACATTAAGGTAGAGTCGTTTCGAAAACCTTCCTGACATTAATATAGTGGCATTGAACTTAATAAATGGTTAGTTCATAACAGTGGATTCCAACACTAAAACATTCTACAAATCTGTAAGTACATAAATAAAATCAATAAGGTTGCGAGAACCTTGTACCATGCTCTAAATATGAATGATTACTGCGATAAGGCTCCAATATACCTGGAACATTCTACAGATGCACTTGGCTGTCTGTCTGTTATATTTCAATATGTCAAGTAATATTATCAACAATATGGTCACTGTAACCGCCATCGGCAGTAACTTTCCATTCGCTGCGACCAATGAATAACGAAGCGATGTTTATGAAACAAAACGCCAAAGAACATCGGTGTATACACACTGGCGAACATTCGCTGTAAGGGCAAGATCACAAGATCGCAGTTCGCCTGAGAACTCTTGGGAGTATAGTGGTGAAAGAGATGGAGTTATCTAACATTATAACTTTATCCTTATCCATCACTGAAACAACACCTTCCTAAGGTTATAAGACTTGGAAATACGTGGCTCTGGTCCAATAGTTATTTTATCGGTTATCGAAGCGTGTGAAGAGTGAGTAGTGTGCTTCTTCAAGGATAGATTAGCTTGGAAAAATAATTAAAGAATTAGATATATCTATCAAATTCTCTAATTATCTAAACATACACCTAGATTTCGCTCATTAATTGGACATGGAATAGTTGTATTATTAGTAAGTGTCAGTCAGTGTATTAAGTTGCAATTTAATTTAACAAAGAATGACATGTAGAGTCGCCCTAACGAAATTACAAGTCGCACTCGAGAAAATTCGTTTGGTGTTCTGAAGAATTGGCGGGAAAGCATAGTATTATTCTATACGTCATTGGCAATAAGCGGAGTTCGAATTTTAAACATTGTCTTCGTCACAATATCCTCATTATCATACATGGAACACGATTCAATGTTCAATGTATTGATCGCTTCACCTACGTTGACAATCACAGATAACATTTAGATACTTTGGATATTTCACGTTTATTTAATAAATACGTTTGTTTAAGGTTGCCGCTATCAAAGTCCAAGTAACTAACTAATAAACCTTAATTAGTGAGAGTGGACAACCGAAGCGTGGTGACCGTAATCGTCGTTTTAATTGCAACTCTCGCGGGCCTCAACCAGTTACTGCAAGAGCTGCGTGCTCAGTAATCCACACCGCTTTAAACTGCTCTATACGTACACTTTTGAACAAACTTCATAAGTATAATTTTGGTTCCTAAAAGTACACGACACACACTAGTAGGTAGAGTTTGAATCTTTACCAACGCTTAACATAAATAAATAACAATGAATCAGACCAAGCATGAAATACCAATATTTTATAAATCTTTAAGCCTAGAACCAAGTTAATTAAATGCTAAATTTTAAGTCCAATTAGCAACTGAACACAAATTTCGTGCATAAAATGACGTGTAAGGGATATCCGTTAATTAAGTTGGCATTTAGGCACCTATTATAATTATAAACTAGAAGTAAAACAAAGCCTTGCAAGTGTAACAATGCCGGTTGTGGTAATGCATACCTGCTCCGTGGTTTGTGGGAAACTTATTTTATACTTATAATCAACTGTAAAAATACTTTATAATTATGTAACATGGAATAGAAATACTATTTTTACGATTTCACAGCTACATGTTTCATGCAGTAGTATTGTGTTTTACAGTCATAAAAGAAACATATTTACATACATTTATGAATGTGCGTCTATAGACCTAATAGAATAAATGGAAATTCAGGCCAACCAAAATATGTACTCTGACTATGATAGTAGGTACAATCAATCTATCCTTGATAGAGTGTTTCATGTTAAATAATGGACGATTTATTCCATTTTAAAGGCAAACGGAAAATTCCAGTCTTGATCATCAACAATTATATCAATCAAGACCGTTGTCTGATTGTCTGTACGACGTCCGATTTCATGATTCTGTCACACACCGATCTGTTTTATAAAAGACTGTATTTGTAACGATATAGTTGAGATATTATTGAAATATCGGATGAGTACAATGATGTCTGAGTTCTTTATATTATAACATTACGGGATCAATAGGTGATCATTCAGTGTAATCAATAAACTTTCATCTAGAAATATTTTTTAATTGTAGAGCATTACTCTAACATGATGTACTAAATATGGTATATTTCAGGACATAATGTATTTACTAGCGCTGTAGAACTAAAAGAAATAGTACAATGAAGTAACAAAATGTCATTTCACAAGATTCTCTTAGTGAATGGGAAGTGGGAAGCAGCGATATACGGCTCCATCTATTTTAAGCTGACATAAGTTTGGCAACGCGGTAACTGCTAATCACTCGCAGATTGACATATTTAGCCGTGGGCTTACTTACCGTCATGTGACGTGGGAACTGAAGATAGTATTCAATTATTATGGATCTATATTCTATAATCAAAGGTATAAACGAAGGGTTACACAAATATATCAAAAAACTAAGAGCGCTGTATAAAATAATCGCTCTGAAATTAAAACTGAAGAATACATTAAATCTATCTTTGTTAGTAACATTTTTGCAAAATATTTGCATTTTTGTTGGACATTCAATGATTCCTCGAATATACCTTGTTCCATATTAAATAAATTAAAAGTAAAAAAATCTATGATTCAACAATGAATTTATACCAACGTTAGTAACTGCTACCATAAACATAAATGAGGAAGAAATAGAACCAGGAAGTTTATGCAACATTATTATTTTGAGTAGGCCTACTTCCGAAGTGCCAACGTATTTTTTCCTCTTTCTGTTTTTACTACTGTTCCAAATAGTTTGCGTCAGCTTATATTTGATGAACAAACGTTTAGATGATTATTTCGTTAAAATTACTTGTTTATTTCAAAGTCAGCTAACAAGTTTCGTCACTTTTCGAGTGCAAAACAGGTGACTATAATGTCTAGGTTTAGGTACCTGCAAAATCACAAAGCATTTTTGAAAATAATAATAGTCTCCTTGACCTTTACAAACAATACAAATACCGGCTCTATGTTTTCATTTCTATGTGTTCAAAAACCACACCCACGTATACATAATGATACTTGTTTCAATTTTTTATCATATTATTACATGACACGCCTACATTATGACGTCATGTTTATTCTCTTTTCATTTAGTACAGGACATATAAAAGTCTTTTTAAAATTGGAGGAAAGCGGAATCGGATGTTTACTGCATGCGAATGTTCCAGAGTTAGTCGTTGACGTAGAGACGCAGGCTTAGGATATAATTAGCTCTCCCAAAAGTAGTCCACCGGTTTGTGCTAAAAACTTCCAGCCAAATGAAACCATTTCTTAAGGTGGCTCTTTACGTAACGAAAACTAAAGCAGCATAAACACGAAAAAATTGTTCGGTTGTGTTTTGGTTCGTACTATGTACTGGATAAAATGTTCAAGTTAAAATAAAAAAAAAAAACAAATGGTTTAAGATGTAAAGTTTTAACAAACATTCAACCCAATAATTACATACCCATGTACACTACAGTATGTACAAAATTTTGAGCACAAGCATGCTTTTTTTGTCTCAAAAATAAAACGTTGAAACACACGTGTCTTGCAAACGATAAAATCATACATAGATAATGTCTAGAGATTTTAAATAAATTATAAACATGTCATGTAATTATATCTAACCAATTTCATCGTAAAAACATCTTTGACGAAATATGACTGGTCAAAAAGACGAGTTTCATCATTATTCAGCTATATAGCTTTAAGCCGCACCGATCTAAGCACCTAAGTGATGAAACCTTGGACTTTCAACCGTGTGGCAATACTTTGCAGTCTACATAGTGTGTTAGTTAACTTTAACTAACTTTAAAAAGTCATTTGACTCGTCCTTCAAAAAAAACGATATGTTGTAGAAATGTAAGGAAATAACTAATTAGTAGGGACTCAAAACTCTCTTTTACAATCAGGTAGCTAACTGTCATGTTTCTAGTAAGCTAGTACCAGCTAAATTTACAAAATAAATCTAATATAGAACTCTTATTCATTGATAACTGAAAAAATCCTTGACTTTGATAATTGCCATTTACGAAACAAGGTTTCAGTAGTACGTTTAATGCGAAACAATTAAGGAATGTTGGCGACACATATGACTCGATTCTCGTAAAGTACCATTAGCAAGTAAACAATGCATCACAAACATACTTTAACGGAAAACGCCACCTGGAAAACCACACTCACGCAATTAATTCCAAATATTTGAAATACTATGAAACATACATATATATACCTCATGTGGTACAAATAAATATGTAACCTCATCTCTTGCTGAGTAATTACTGACGTAACAACAACCACGCCTACCAACATTTATGCAAATCATCGAGGTTCCAAAAGGATCTTTACCAGATAAATAAGTAAAATACACATGACAGACAAAATCAGCATTTATAATTGAATTACATATCCGGAATTACATTATCGTCCAATTTCAGGACAAAAACCTTTTAGATTCCTATTAGAGAAGTAATCAGAATTCATTTGCCTGCAGTCTTTCTTTACAATATGCTCACCTATAATTAGGAACTCTACGCTTAAATATTTGTATATTGGACTATCATAAATACTTTAACCTATTGGTAGCCTTTTGGAGAAGGCGCACTGCGTCGCCGGATATCCTCGTAGAAAGGCTGTCAAAAGAAGAGAACCATAGGCACTCTTTTGAAGTACCTGACATTCTACAACAGAGTACGACAGTACTCTACATTATTCAATTATAGTTCAAAACGACGGACTGAATACAAACTAATATACTGTTGCTTGTTGCCAATCGTGATAAAAACGTTTTCAATGCAAATTATTCAGCTGTTAATGGTATGACGTCTTTCGGCATACACAAATACAGAAGTTGCTTTTTAAAGGAGAGGGCGCGTGCTGCTTGGCATACAGACAAATATATGTATTTTATGAACATTGATCGAAAATAAAAATCACGAGTTAGAGGATAGGTCAATGACGTCTATTCTTAGAAAGTCGTCGTACGCTGGTGCGAGCATGTACTGCCTACTCATGTGGATACGTATTGCGGAGGTGTGGCGCGCACGCGCACCGCAACACGCAACCATGTGCAATGTGTGCCTACATACTGCTGATAGGTCGCGCAAGCCCCTCGGTATGCGAATTGACTGCCTCAACACAATACCATGTTGCATCAGCAACACTAGTTAATTAGTTTGCAAAATTTTGTAGAGATAACATCTAGATTATTATTGAACATTAATTATTACTTTTTGTAATACAGCATATCTTCACGTCACTATCGAGGCAAACAATGAACTCAAGCTGTAACAATAATAAAATTGTGTAACCAGGTAGAGACTGTAGATACTATTTATTTGGCTCGTTTGTTCCAAAACAGACAAATTTGAAAGACAATGCTACTTTACAGAGTAGAGAACACACCCACACAATAAGTTGATTGCCACGTTTTAATTTATTTGTTCAAATATCTCTAAGGAAAAGAATAAAGCATTTTACGTCTCTGACGCATTCGGCCGCTACTGGTGGCAGCTGCTGATTGGCTGGCATAACCAAGCCCCCCGACGTCACACGGTATCTGTCACGCAGGCGGAGCTCGTGACCATGGCTCCATATCGCTACACTCATTATGAAAATATATATAGGTTCATGTACTAAGTTATATCGCGAAACTAGCTATTGTTTTACGAAATTCGTATTTATTGCTTCTTTATTTCTCTTGCGTGTATTGAAGTCACACCTACACGTGCCTGTGCTGCTGAAAACTGAGAACTCAATATGTTGTATGAAATTGATTGCGGTGCTCTTGGAGTCGACATTTAGTTAAAGTTTATCAGTATTATGCCTAAATAAAATGTCAGTTTCTTCATGACTTAATTAATTGAATCCACAAAAACTCTTCTAAATGTTAAAATTAACACAACAGGAAATGTATTAATAGAATTATCAAATTGGCGACCGTTGTAGTAATGATTACTATGTAATATCGGAGTCGAGCCCATCATTCGTAATTTGTATCATGATGCAAAACACGTGGGCCGGACAGGCCGTCCGTGTGCTCTTATCAAGGTGGAGAGATAACACTATAATGTGCTCATTCGAGATTGCTGCTCGTAAAATCGTTACTGATAAAACAGATAATTACTTTCTTTCAGTAATTTTTATGGATCTTTAAATAAAGCTGCCATTGCTCGTTGTCAGATTGTGACCAGAGATTTTTCGAGAACTTGTACGTTTAGACCTACAGAATTTATTTACTTTCCAACAAGAATTTGTAGAATAAAACATACTGTGACATTGGCCTCTAACTAGGTACGTCCGTGACTCTACTCTGGTGACGGCTTTTTCACTGTCGGGTGCATGAGTTAAGAATATTTGATTAAACACACGTGTTTGATTGACGTCTTGAATTTATGAAAATGCCTGTAGTCCAGTAAAGCCGGTGTAAAAAATATGGCGATCAACAGTTACAAGAATATAGATATTTTTTAAATTCTACTGATAACAGTGTAAATAAGGTAGAGCCTTTTCTCTCATCGATAATTTTGTGTAAGAATATAATAAAATATAAATAGAAGCAATTCATTAAGATACGAAAGTGGACTGTTAAATTTAGAAAAATTAACAAATCTTTTCGTAGGTATTCCTATAATTTATTTGGCAAATAACTTACATAAAAATAAAATTGAAATTCAAACTAAAAATATTCC
This sequence comes from Autographa gamma, assembly GCA_905146925.1. Classification (NCBI taxonomy): domain Eukaryota; kingdom Metazoa; phylum Arthropoda; class Insecta; order Lepidoptera; family Noctuidae; genus Autographa; species Autographa gamma. The sequence goes on from LR989850.1 coordinate 6,827,071, forward strand.
TTTTTTTGTTGGTTATGAATATCCTGTAATTATAAAAGAAAAATAAAAATCATGTATCTGTTCTTAAATTGTCAAACTAACTAACCGATTTAAACCAAACAAAATTAAAATTTTCAAGTGAATTAGCACTGGGTATTCTGAAAATTTTGTTAGCACACCTGTATTAATAAGTTAATAGAATTATGGACGATTACAGAATGTATCAGACTTTTTGCTCTAACAATTTAGTATGTATTCGATAATTGAAATAAAGTAGAGTCGTATCGAGATCTTACTAAGTTACAAGTAGGGTTTTAATGTTATTTACATTAAAATGGAATAAGTAGTTATCTTAGAAGCTATTTTTGGTAACCATAGGTTTCATATATATCGACTTAGGTACGGTGGCAGCATCTAGTTATCTTCAATTTGTTTATTCCTTTAACAAAAGTCACAAACGATTGACATTTTTATTTCAACCATAAACCGGATCAATTTCGCATAGCATATTAACTGATAGTTACGCAGATTACATTCAAAATTACAAACATTCTGATTCTGCATGAAATGGTCAATAAATTAATGTGTATGACAGATGTGACAGTGCTCACGCACACCAACCAGAATAGGGGTCAATTCGATCTAAAGGTTCACAAAAACTTAATAGACAATAACGAAGACATATGAGAGGGCGCTTGATGATTTGCGTCAACTTTGATGGTGGATGACGTCATCAACCAATTCTTTGGAGGCGCGTGCACTAGGGGCACTGAAGGTTAAAAAAACAAACTGAAATGTCAGTCACGCTTATGATAAAAAACACATCACAAAGGACAAGGTCGCCATGTTAATTTCAATTTTGTACAGCCATACCTATGTGTGTATCGCTACAAACAACCTATATGTCTACCCAAGTGTAAATTTTTTACATCTACAGTTGCAAGGAAAATGACTGCATCACCTAAAATAAAACGTGACAAACAATTAGGAGAACTAACCGAAACCAGCTAATAAATGTTTTACTAAACGAACGTGTATGACGGTTGATAAAAAATGTTTTTACTTCGAATAAGCCAATCACTTTATGACCTCGAAACTGAACACAAACAAACCTTCAGGCAAGCACACATCGACCAATTGGAAGGCGTGTTCGTGTACATGCACGTAACTGGAAATAGTTATGCGGGAAACACTCACAAGGATGCTTGTTTGTGGTTGTGCGATAGGGTTATCATCCTTTTTGGGAAGTTTTCCATTCCAGCCATTTAGAATAACAGAATTCAAGTTAAAAAGAATATGGAGGATCAATTTCTCGCCATTTTAGCGAGTAAGTAGAGCAATTGCTATCAGGAAGTAAAGTATATCCATAAATTACCTATTTCTGTATAATTTTATTCATTAGCGATATTTATGCAAATTGTGACAGTTGTTTGAACGACATACCTAGGTACTACCTCCTTTATATGGATTTATATTTTTCTGTTCATAATATCAACATTCGCTTATGGTAACAAGTGCATTTGCATAACAAGCGGACTTTAGCGGACCTGAAGGCGTTCAAAAATAAAATTCACCAGCCCTAGTGAATGAACAAGAATGCGATTCATTTGAAAAGGCGCCAGCCGACACGTAAGCCAGTCACCTGACCGTCTCGACCACCAATGTTGGAAACCGAAAAGTATTAAACGACTTCACGAAGCATTAGTAAAAGGTATTTATTTCTGGGGGCTAAGGTTCAAAATTAAACGATACGGCTTACGAGGCTGTCACTGAGGACAGACCACGGCTAGGAATAATGACTTTCATCAGAGATCAGTGTAGGTTCAAAAAGCCGCAAAAATACTTCAGAAAAATTGATGGATGTTGATTGTGGATTTATTATACTAGGCAAATAACCAGCGAATTTGAAAACATAAAACCTTGAGGTTGGCATGAACCGGTACGATCGGTGAGTTGTGACGTACGAGCCACTCCCGCTTTTGAAAGTATCTGCTGACTATATTGGGATTTTGATTGACATTGATAAACACATCTACAATGTAAACGAATTATTATGGATATGGATTAGAAGGAAATTAGCGATAACTGTTGGGGTTCAGCACTTTTATTAGTTAGAAGTAAATTTGAAAACAAAAAACTAGTGAAGTTTTAATACGTCGCTTGCATTCATGTTTGAACATACACCTATGCTTATGTGGGTACTTACACCAAACTTTAAATGTAAAGTAAATATGAAAAATATTTATTTTCATGTACAAAAACGTATTAACATGAATTTGCTAATAACTGGTATAAACCAAAGATCCACGAAGCACCGTGTATACCGGCTTTAAGCGGACTTACTTTATTCGTATTTACGTCAAAGATTATTACCAGGGTCGACACACATAGAAATTTACATAGCTTGGTATGTAAAGTTATAAGTGCATTGACACCAACATGCAAACGACTGCAATTTTGTGCAAATTATGGCTTCGCCAATTTAATACATAGGCACGTTGTAAATAAAAAAAGTTTAAAGATAGTAAAAAAGATTTCAAATATTTGACCCCGACGTGATTTGAACACGCAACCTTCTGATCTGGAGTCAGACGCGCTACCGTTGCGCCACGGAGTCATCGTTTTTGAGGCACAAATATCGACACACATTAGTAAGGTACGTTAAAATATTTCATAAAAATACTTTAATACTACATTTCATCAACTTTCCATCAGCAACTGACTGTAACAGAATCTCTTCGTAGGTAAAGAAAATAAACGGAAAAAAGTGCCGAAAAGAATTGTTGACACAGTGTTATAATTATACAAATGTAATGCTGTTGCATTTATTCAAATTTAGTTTAATCTGAATATTTCAATAATTTCCAGACACTCCTGGTAACTAACAAAGGACATTGAATTTTAATAAATACGAATTACTGAATTAGGATATCTGAGCCATCTATAGTTTCATAATGTAATTGTTGGCAATGTCAAAATTTGATTCAAGTTACTAAACGTGTTGATAGATGGCGCTATTTGAAGTGCTTTTTTCTTAAAATAAGTTAAGATCTAAAAATAAGATCTTTACTTGTCCTCTGAACTTACTTCAAACAATTGCTTTACTATGATTAAATAATGTAAAAGTTACCACTTAACTAGAATGATTAGTATCAACGTCAAGAACTTTGCACAAGCAAAATGAACGGGCACACACAGATGTAAAGTAATAATACCCAAAATAACATGTTTCGTGACTTTTTTAGTTATTGTTTAGATTTGAACTTTGAATACAAATCTACCTGTTAATAAAAAATGATTTTACTTTGTAATAAAAACAACAAAAGGAAATAAATACAAAATTCGTAAAGTAATCACGAGCCCCTGTGGCCTAATGGATAAGGCATCGGCCTCCTAAGCCGGGGATTGTGGGTTCGAGTCCCACCAGGGGTACAAAATCTTTTTCTTGTTGCATTTCATTTTATAACTATTATTTATTTAAAGTCAATAATATAGCATTTAGTATCACAAGTATTACAAAAGGTTTTAACATTTTGGCGTTTCCACGAAGTGGCAAACATCTCAGGCCTGAATGTGTAATGTAGTATCCCACTTGATGCGGAAATCTGCAGTCGTTATCTAAAAACAAGTAAAAGGTAAAAATTACTTAATAGAAAAGTGTGGTAAAATAATAATAATAATATATTTTAAAAAGGTATGGTATTAAAAGAAAACATTTCTAAAAATTTTCAGTCAATGTACAGAATCTTGGAAATACTGAGCAAGCTCGAGAAATGTATTTCTAAATAATTTGTTAGAATAGTGTAAATAAGCTAACGTCATCATAGAACATTCCACATGTTGTCTGTAACAAGAACCGTCATTTCACGCACTCAGTCAACGGCGCCGTGGCTTAGTTGGTTAAAGCGCCTGTCTAGTAAACAGGAGATCGGGGGTTCGAATCCCCCCGGGGCCTAGCTTGGTTCGAAGCGATAATTTTTGCATGTTTTTCTTAGCTACTTTTTTAAAGATTTATCCTTTTGGCATAATATTTCCTCTAAATATACCGTTGACGTTATCCAACAGATTAAATTCTCAAAATTAATATAAATGCAGTATACAGCTGTTAAGAAAACCCTCTCTGATCCGTTATGGTATTGTTACGTATTGATATATAATTATAGATTAGACTATTATCCAGACAATTACGACGAGAGTCATAACAGATTTCAATCGATCTTCACTTATATGTAATATGATTGGGCAAGTCTACTTCTAATTAAAATTAGTCAGTAGATATTGTATAAATAATGTAGATATGTCCACAATTATGTCTGACCACAACTGTTTATTTACTTATTTTATCGAAAAAATATTGAGAGTGTGTAGTTGAAGGTAGGTCCCTAACGTAAGCATTATCATCATCAGGTACATTTACATCCTTTCAAAAATCTATCCAGCTCTCATACTTACTAAACACTTAACTACTTGTGTCTTACCATTTAACATACGATAGTTAAATTTTTACAACATTTAAAAATATGGATTACATTGAACTGAATTCAAAGAGCGGGGAAAAAGCTTTGCGGGATAGAATTTGATCTCCACTTTCCACACCACTCTCGCCGCACGGGCGATCCCGGCAAAGGGAACGGATCCGTGGAAGTTTTTCTAGTTGGTCCGAGAAATCCACATCCTGCCCTCAGCGTTTGTTGGAGTTATAAGATTTGCACCCCACAAACAAAATAACGAGATTTTGAGATTAGGTACTTACGTGCGCACATGTTGGTGGTAGAAGTGGCGGTGACGGTGAAATGCGCGGGGGGACAGAAGTCAGGCGAAGGGCAGGGGGTGGTCATGTTGAAGAGGTGCAGGCCGCGCTCCGCCAGCACCTGGCAGCTGTGCGAGGCCTCCGCCCCGCGCCACATGCACACCAGGAGGTCCCCTTGCCCGTCGTTGCGAAACTACAAAGTTTACGATAGAATGTCATTAAGAATTATTTCGTTGGATTGTCTATATAACTGTTGGGTCAGTTCTTACATATACAGATGCTGCGAAGAAACGCTATACCTACATATTTATGAGACAATTTTGTATGAATATCAGTGTCTCCAGTTATAGTTGTCTTTTTAAAGCAGACTTTAATGTCAAAGATGTCGATGATCCAAAATTATATTTTACTTAAAAAGCAGTTTTACGGACATCAAAATGATTTGCAGTACCTATTATAGCAACAGTACCGTATTATCACAAACAAATCGATAGTCAAAACAATGGGAAACATAAAACAATAGCTATAATGAGAGAACAAAGGTTTGATACGTTGAAGTACTTAGCAACAATCTAAAAGAATGAAAAAAGAAATCGAGTCTTTTAAACAGGCTTTGATTACAAAAACAGCTTGTTCCATGAATAATAATTCATAAATGCTTCAAGCTGACAGACAATATAAAAAGGTATCATAACTAACCTACATTGAATAATATTTTATGGTATAATAATATGTAACGGAATGCTAATTAAAACCGTGAAATTGTTACATATTCTGTCCGAGAAACCGTTAATCAGTTTAAAATTGACCTTAAAAACATTTTTACCTGTACTCGTATGAACGGCTGTTGTCTTAAGTAATAGGGGTGTATGCGGTAGAAGGTCTGCCTGTTCGGCAGTACATAGTCCTCGTACTCGAGCTGGTGGAATGCCGTGTCGTTGAAGGGACACTGGGCGCCCATCAACCGCGTCGGAATGTTGCTCTTCACTATATACGTATCCACAGTGTCTATGACATCCTGCACGCTCGTCGATGTCGTCTGCAATCAACAGGTTTCGTTACTTCAATTTATGCAAACTTTGTGAGCACCTAGTAACAATGTACCATGTTAATGTATCCAGTATCCAGAAATAGAAATACCCATTGATTTAATTAGTCCTCCGACAGGTTTTATTATACGATTGTTACACCACACCAAAGTTGCATCCTAAGAATTAAGCTTAAATCAAAACTAATAAAAGTTTGATCAATTCTATGACAGCTAAAAACGCCTATTTGTCATTTTGCATACGAAAAGGGATTTTCATAAATGTAGGACCAAAGAATAAATTTCAAAATCCAAGAATAAGGTCGCTTAGTCGTTTTTCCTTGGAGGTCATTAACAGCGTCATATTGATATTTATACTTATGCAATCACAATCAACTTAAAAAAAATGATAATTAAGATTACGTTTTAACTATGCCTACTTAAGTAGTTACTGTATACAGCAGCAGCAGTGGCCTCGGTCGGTGTATTTATGCAGCACACCGATAAGCTCATGAATACATTTCGAGATATGTTTTGTTTATTAGTTACTACATATATGTCAATACGTTTGTATATAATCGTGTTAGCAGTTCAAGGAAGTATTATAAATATAGATACGCATAATGAACTATGAAAAATGTCAAGCCGGTAATAAATAATTAAGTACCGACAACACATGATTATTTTAAACATGTTAATTTCAAGATCAAAGTATAGGATTAAAATGACAAAAAGAAAAAAAACAGAAAAAGGAAACTTACTTTTAAAAATAGTTCTGAGTAATCTAAGTATTCATTATTGATGTTTTGGAAATCCGATAAATCCGTGGCGACGTATGCGAAGTAGACGTCAAAGTATGTAGATCGGAGTGACGTCATGAGCTGCCTGGTTTGTTCCATTTCAGTGGCGGAGGGCCGGTCGCTGGGACTGACTATGAGAACGACGGTGCTGGGCCCAGCGCTCGCGTTGTTGGCTATGTCCAACAACGTCTTGTTAAGAGAATGCTGGAGGACTGTGGACATCACTCTCGGGAGGTTGAGTCGGTTGGGCCCTGAAATAAAACAGACATGAAAGAAACAAATGACTTCTAATTGCAACCCACTGAGAACAAATTATACTAAGACATATGAATTTGGTAGGCAAAAAAAAACAAATCTTAATGTTACCTATCGGTTTCTTATTAAGTATACAACAATGCTTTTTTTGTATCAATTATTTTGCAGATAATAAAAGCGGGTTTCTCGGTAGAAGCGTATCAGTTTATAATGTGTTCTGGGGTCAAACAATTTTAGGTACCTAACTACTTAAATGGTTTTATAAACATAATATAATTTAATTAAGTTGTGTAGATTAAACTAGGCCAGGGTTGTTTGCTTGATGATGATCATACTTTACAACCGATTCCGGTATTATGATGATTTCTTAGTTGATAATGTAACAAAAAGGCATAAAACTACACAGACAGCCAGTGCCATCTCTTTTTGATTCCTTTAAATTATATGACAGGAACAAACTCTTTAGTATATCACACATTGTTATTATTATTAACACTCGACACTGACTCCTTTGTTATTTGCCAATTAGCAACGTCCAAATTCAATTTGATATAGGAATTACCGTACAGTAACCGTACAAAGAATATTAAAATTTGAAACGAGCTTCAAAATAGTCTGATTTTTTGCTGAACAAATATAATAACTTAAAAACCTTGAGTGACTTGCAATACCTAATATAATTATTTCGCATATTGCGGATGTTTATTACTAACTACATGAAATAGTGCTACATACATCCGTCTTGTACAAAAGAGGCTAATCATTGTTTTACACGAGTACCTAAATATACCGTCGAGTTCAATGACCTTTAAATAGGAGAGTAAAAGACAAGACTTTGATCTACAGTTTTTATAAATAAGGTAGGTAAATACATGCCAGAAGAGCATTGCACAAGGTAGGTAAGACTAGACTACCAAAGTGACTTGAACCCGGGCAGAAATATTTTCAAAATTAATTTTAGTGTCACAAAAAGATAGTAATTTCATATTTTTAAGAATGTTTTTCTTTCAAGCGACCTCTATTAGAGTTACTAAATAATAGAGTATAAAGAAAGAATAATAGAGAGTCTTCTTGTGCCTTTAAGGCAAATAGGCTGGTATAATTTTTTTTTTTTTCAAAAAAAGAGAATTCACAATTTCCAATATTTTCCAATTTATCCATTCATTTTCTTCCAGATGATTTAGTGCAAAAAAAGCAAAAAAAAAAGTGAGTTTTAAGTAAAGGCAATACTCCGCAACACTTACATTCATCGGTATAATTCCTGATGTGTGAGTACATGGTGGTGAGATTGTATGAGGGAGGTGCGATCCAAGCTCCCGTGTTACCGTGCAACAGTGATATAGAGCCACGTTGCATGTTTATCTCCAGTGAGCCGCCGATCCATCTGTAATAAGAGAACAAATCATTTCCTTGATGCATTTCTTTAGTAAAAAAGGCGTTTGTTACCAACTAATAAAGAAACGTATTGTTGTTTTTTGTTATCTCTTTTGTTTCCCGCATAAGAAGACATTATTAAAGCCTAAACGCTTTTCCCTAAATTTATATGTTACCCTTCCAATAAACCGTTTTATAATTCGCAACACCTGTTTTGAGGCATGCATTTGTTAAACAATAGCATCGAAGGGCTTACGCACGTAATCTTTTTGATCATGTAAGCAAAACAAGTAATTAATAATATATCACCTTGTGTAAAGGGCGTTCAGTACTTACGACATGAATTGTTCGACGTCATAGCCTTTCCAAGACGCGTCTGTAGCAACTATCAGGTCTATGACTGGTGCGCTGTTGGTGACTTGACAATCACGGTGATTCCGCCGCAGGACACTGGCTGAAATTACTCATCGTTAAAGTCATAATAACAAATTATGTGTCCTATCATTGTCATCATAATGTGAGAACTAACGTTATCATGATTCGTGTCTGTTTGGGCCAATTACGTAATTATAGAAAACTATTGAAGAAAAATAATTCGCCGTTATAATAATACCTACATAGGAATAGCTAGGTATAGTAACTAAACATGAGGTGCCAACATTTTACTCAGAAAGAGTTTGTAAGTTTGAAAAGCAGTTGGATCATTGACATGAAAAGCAGAAAAATAGAAAACATTCCAGTATTAGAGCACAGAGCTAGATAGATACTTGAACTTACGAACATAATCCAGAAAGGCAGTAACCGCAGCGTTAGTAATCCTCTCCATTTCTTCAACAGGAATATACACGGTGATCTGTCTGAGAGACAGGACATGAGCGAACCTTGAGGTCTCCGTGAACAACACTGTGCGGTTCACCGCGTCACTGAAGAGATTCTGTCGGTTACAAGCCCTCACTGTAGGGTCGAAGGATACGCCCTCGTTCGAATAATACATGTCGATGACTTGAGATAATTTGAGGGTCCGCCTTAATGCCATCCATTTTGGTACGTAACTTGACAATATAAGACCTGGAAATTAGGTTTTAGAAGTAGAGGTAGTTTCAGGTAGAAATGTGTATTATGGTTTAATTTAAAACGGTAGGATAGTAGCAATTATGAAATAAATAAAGTTAATTGTCGTACCATCAATGCCAGCCAGTATCTCAGCATCAGTGAAATGCCAGTCGACAACGGATGCGCTTTGAGGGAAGATATAATGATCTCGCGGCAACAACGTGTCGTTCCACCGGTTGTTGCTGCCCACGAATATGTTCTTGGACACAGAGCCCGCGCGAGGACCCTGGTTCACCACTACTTCTGCTAAATCACCTGGAAATATAATAGTGGATTTGTAGCTACTAGTATCAATGTTTTGGTTTTCTTCTTACTTTAATTAAATGTCTTAGTCGGTACCTAAAAAACTAAACAGCTGATACAAAACTAAATCAATTTGCATGATTTTTTAAAACATGATACCTACTTATTTTCCAAAAAAAATAAAACCTTTATCTTCTTGTTATATTTTTTTGGAAGTAGTTTGGAGTAGGTATTTTTATCGTGTGTGCTTGCAAAAAGTAAAATAATTAGCATACCGGCTAGCGTAGCAACCCATATATTACTGATATCGGCAACATCAGACTGCCGCTGTACCGCAGGGTCTAGCGTCTCTATGTCCTCGAACCACTCCTGCTTAGCAGATACCATGAGCGGCTCGGCCACGTCCTGCTTGAAGATGTTCGCGTTCAGTATGTCCGTTACTGACACCCGCTGAGATTCCAGGGACGCAGCGATGGCTGAGACTAACGTCCCGGCCGATACCGTGCCCCAATGTGTTTGAATCACTCCCTCTTCTATAGGACATCTGCTGATTATTCTGAAATCATTTAGATAGATGAGTAACTATATTATCCTCCTGAAATATTTCCGAACGCGGTTTCTTTTTTAACAGATGGACGCAAATTAACCATCATCGCGGGAGACATTTCAGTGAACACGCTTAACACGGTTGACCTCTACATTTTTTCTCGCTCATAGACCGATGGGAATGTTTACAAAGGGGCTGGAATGATGTATCACATAGAAACCTAGGTATATGGAGTTTCAGTTTGGATACAGATTAGATACAGAACTAATTCCTCCTTTCATTTATTGCCCAATATCTAAGCTTCGTAGCTAGTACACTAACATCACTTTGGAAAGTAGATATGTCCTACCTACCGTTGACAATATTTTTTGTATGAATAAATAAACGCATATCCTTAACCTAATTATCTAACACAAATATTTGTTGTTTAAATTTAAATAAAGGTCAACAACCTAAAGGTATGGCTGACCTTTATGACGCAAGTGTCACTTATTATTTCAGCACGCCACACACGGACGTCAGAGAATTAAAATAAAGAATCTCCGATTTCCCATTTAACGATCATGTTCGTAAACAATGAAAGTTCCTGGTAAATAAGTGGTTTTTGACCTTTTGACACTGATATTTTTTATTACTATTTTATAGGTACGTTGGTACTTAACTCTTAACAACAAGGTTTACGTAAACTGTAAACAATTAAGAACTAGCCTAGGTTAGTTACCCACAATGTATCTACCTACTACCATCGTTACCTACGTCATTTAATTTGGTTTCAATGCATGAATTATTTACATTCGGTCTAGTTACAATGTTTATTGTATTGATGTGTTTCAAGTAATAGTGCTTTTATAAGACCTCTACAAATCAAATCAAATGATCTAAGAATGGATCAATAACAACGTGATCCTAGTCTTAATCAATTTCAAGTTCCTTTTTCTATCCATTTTCATTCATCATCCAAAATTTAATGTATATTGACATCCTCACCTACTACTGCTCTGAGTGTCCATATTATTACTATTCTGAGATAATTGCTGAGTTAGGGGACATACAACATTTTCATCGCCTCTCTCCCATCGCCGAACTGTAGAACTGAGCATTCTATGTAAAAGACAGGTCTCAGAAATAGAAAGAGTTTCGTTAACTCTTATTAGGTCTTGACTCGGTAGAAATAAGTCCATCAGAATTTTGTACTTGTGGAATTGGAAGCTGGACGCTCTGTATGGCAATATGAACTCGGTCTCGACGGCATTTGCAGATGATTGTTCAATGCCATCTAGCCGCAAGCTGTGAAAATAAGAAACACGTAGGTGAGTAAGTATACCAATAAGGAGTGGAGCAACATTCGTCTAGCTTACATTTGCCCCAACTGTGTAGAGGGCGACACTGTAAAACACAGCTTGTTACACGGCTTGTTACCTGACTGCGGTGATGCCGAAAAAGGAGGTGTGTGTTTATTTTAACTAAATGAAGCATATATGACTATGAAGTATATTTCATTTACCATTTTGAAACAATTTTTGTAGAAAATAAATAAATGTTGCGACTTTCGATCAGTCGGAACACAAGCACGACAAACAAGTTTTATTTTATTTTAATACTTAAGTTAGGATTGGTGCTCGTCGGTAAGTTGTTGTTATCGACGCTCCACATTAGACAGCAATGACCATATATCTAGGTACATACTTTAGTACCTACTTACCCCTTTCGACCTCCAAACTAACAAAATGCATATCGTGTTCACCAGTTATCATATTAGCGATTAGAACTGCGATTTGCAAAGAATGCCATAACTTCTACCTACTTTTGTGACTGTACTTTTCAAGTATATGTAGGTACGGTACGTAAATAATACCTACTAGATTGTTCAACTCCTTATTCCTACAGTCTTTCAATAAGCGTCGTGAACATATGCAATTATCTTCCCTAAACGTAACAGATGGCACTGTATTCGCCTGAGCGGGCGGTTACTGACTCAAAATCTAACTGACTTTTTGTACAATCATTATTTTTAGACACAAATCCACTGTTTCATATCAATTATACCCACCTCCTTAATAAAGCCGTGCTAAATAGGCGCATATCTAGCTGAGAATTGAGTTCCATCTTCCTCAGCAGGGATAGGTAGACATCGAGCCGCTTCGGTGCCGACATGTCTGACACTCCTGCCCTGTAGCAGTCCCGTAAGTGGGCAGGTATACTCGGCACTACCGCACATTGTGTAACTACATCAAAATAACATTTCCATAACAACACTGTCCAAATTGCAATCTAAAATAACTAATTGACATCAAAAAAGGTGTGGTCACAAATATATGATCATTTTCTTTAAAAATATACGTACGGCTTATTAAAAATATAAGGGTTAATATAATTTTCTTCATTGTGTACACTCACATTACTTAAATTTGGTAAAAAATAATAGAAAACAAAACAGTACGGGCTGAAGCACGCGTAGGAGTGCTACAATGTAGATCACAGTAGGTACAGTGATAAGATAATGATAGTGAATAATTGCAAAACCAGGTTGTGATATCACTACCGTGTTCTTGCGATAGGTTATAATTATAATTAAAAGGATAGCATTAATAAAATGAATTTAAAAATAATTTACCTTTTATTGACAATCCATTTGTACATATTAACCTAGTAATCAAAAATTAAATTAAACTCTTTATATTTGGTATAAAGTACCTACAGTTAAACAGAAAATTAATAACTTTAAAGAAAATAAATACACGGAATTTAAAAGCTAATGTTATTTATTTAAGTGTGTGCATAAAAATGCTGTCTACACTGGCATTGTTCAATTGTAACGTATTAAGTTGTTAAGGCAGTTATACCCAATAAAAAAATAATGACCAATCTAATGAATGTAAAATACTTGCTGACAGGAATGAAAGAATTAATCATTAATATGTGATGTAAAAATAATAGTAACCTACCGCAACCAAATATACAAATTAATTAAAGTAGAAACTTACAAAATGGTTTAGTAGTAAATTTAAACAAAATACTTAAGTTGTTTTAAACTGTATAATTAGAAAGAAGCATTCCCAAAAGTGATTAAAATAATCATCCTTCTTTAAATTAAAAATGATAACAATGCAACAACTCCAGGTACATTTTGAATCTATATAATATATACTTTGTTCTATTTTATTTGGACTTTTTTGTATAATCTCATTTGAGTAGACTTCTCTTTAAATATACATCACATATGGCCATAATATTATTATTAGTTTGTATCATAACTATGCAGTCATATAATCTCTAAATTAACTTCATTAAACATGCTTACCTTAACATAAAAACATTTGTTCTATTATAATCTAGACAGTGCTAGACTTTGTATATGGAATAATATAAATACATCAATTATTTAACACATGAAACTTTATGTAGAGACTATGACTTTATGCACAAGAGCAAAAATTATAGTCACTTATCAAAATGAATTTATGGAAAAAATACTCCCCTGGTATATAGAAATTAAATGCAGTTATTCACAATTAAAGTTAGTTGAAAAGTGTATCACAAGTCAAAATCTATTATCGCAGGACCAACTTCGCAGGTTTGCCGTCCACTTGCCGTGATGATCCATGTTTTAATGTAAATTCTCTCTTTATGTAAGCAAATAATAAGTCTGTTATCAGGAATATCTGTGCGGTGGCGAATGACAGCGTTACTCCAAAGAAGAAGTTAGCATTGGCTGATCCTGAATAGATCCATAGATGCCAGACTGTGGGTCCCAGTGCCGATGTGATGATGAAAGTGCAACCCACTATGAACTTTTGTTGCATGACTGAAACAAAGAAGTAATTGATATCAACATACATATACAGAAAAACTAAACAATTATTCTATATTCTATCAATCACAAAAGAAATGAGTTTAATATTTTTACTACTAAGTACGTACTTTAAATATGTTTACAAGTAACATTAAAAATATGGGCATGTTACTAATGTTATTATTCCATATATTATATACAGGTAAATTAGTGGATTTAGTTATCATTGTTTTTACATACAACTGCACAATCTTTTAACCTATTCAATATAATTTAAATGTAATTAGTAAATGCTACAACTAATATTATATGCACTCATTTCTCCTAGAGTAATTAGCATAAACTGAAGGTACCTACTGCATTATAAGCCGCATTGTTCATTTGTCATGCAAATCACAGATAACATGTCACACACAATTAACTTGTGCATTTCTATACCTTAATTTGAATGGTATTATTAGCATACTTACATGAAAATAGGTGTTTCCACATAGGAAGTAGTGCCAGATAGAATCCAACATCACCCACACAAGGATAGGATCGGAATATAGAAGAGAGAGCTATGAGCACTGTGGCAAGTAACACAGGCTCCTTCTTGAACCTCAATGTAAGAGGCACTATGTACAGTGCCAGTGCATTGATTTGAAATGCACACACAAACAACAATCTGAAGTGCTCAAACATTTCAGTGAAGAAATACCAAAACAAGCCAATGTTTGGTTTTAGGTCTGGCACCGTCAATCTGAAACAGTTAACAACATGATTTTAATATAAAGGGATTTTATAAGAATGTGTTTAATTTATTAGCTAAGTAGTGGTTCCTATAATTCTTGAAATGCATGCAAACTTACATGAATCCATATGTATTGTAAACATATTTGTAAGATCCATCCATTATGTATGCTGACAAGTATATCAAGAAACCCCAACTCAACACAAATACAAGTAAAGTTCTAATATAAGAACATTTGGTGCATCCCTTGTTGACATCAGCTAGTAATATAGCTATGGGTACAATCAGCAGCAATGGATATAGAGCCTGGTGTGTGGCAAGGGCAATAAACACACAGGCTACAATCCTCTGGCCACTTGAAGCCCCCCACAGAGCCGTAGCCACCAACAAGTTCTGTATAACAGTTGTAGTCATACCAGCACAATTTAAAACAGAGTATGGATTAAACAAGTAAACTGATAACACATATTCTGCAGCTCCTTTCAACTGAGCATCACTTAGAAGCAAAGTTTTTGACTCTTCAGCTACTTCAGACATGTTATTCTTTTGTGATTCTTCGAAAAATCGTATAAATGCTTTTGAGGTTTTATACAAGAGATAAGCAGTCAGGAGATCCAATAAAGTAAATAAAATTGGCAGTATAAATGGCACTTTCTTCATTATATAGTAAAAGGTTAATAGCATTATGGGGGACTCGTGAAAAGAGTCTCCTTCATATGGATTTATATTGTGCTCATATAAATAAACACCTTCCATTAACCTCTTCCATGAGTTCAAAGGCGTCGCTATTTCAACTCTATTGGCTATTGTTTGCCAATAATCTAGATGTATTAGCCAAAATCTCACCAAACCGGCTACCACATACTTTAAAATTACACCCATATTTTCGATATTAACATAGAAACTAATAATATTCTAAATAGCAAAGCTAAATTATTAATATTTAAATTGACAATACATTTGTAATAATTTTGTTGTTGCTACTGTCACTTTTAACATATTGACATTTTGACAAAGTTTAACAAACTCACATTGACAGCAGGATAAGTATACAAAAGATTACTGTAAAAGAAAAAGAGAACAGAGAAAAATGCTGCAGAATACACAATTTTTGACTTGCGCACATGGAACGCTACGCAATGTCACAGCCTCGCAGATGCAATAATCATAGAACAGCAACAGATGATAACATAAAATGTTACCAGTTAATTTGCAAAAAAAAGTAAATTATTAAAAACTAGTTTTTTTTTATGTTTTCTAAAAACAACACTTATTCTTTTAATTTATAGCTTTAATAGGCCACTTCTTACTTCACTACTTTGTATTTCGTTCGATTAATTTTGGTTTTCCCATGGTTATCACCAGAACCGATTAAATTATATTAGCTACTGATGTTTATTATCACATAATGGTATTGTTACAGAATTGTAGGTACATATTGTAATTGACTGCCTCATTGGCCTAGTGGTTCTACGCGCGACTGCTTCTTGGGTTCGATTCCCAAAACGACCAAGGTGTTATTTGATTTTCTATGAAATTCTCAGTAGCAGGTCAGAATCAGAAATACAGGCGTGATGGTATGTATGTTTGTTTATATTGTAATTCCAAAAATGAACACAGATGGGTAATTAATCAAATATTTTCATAATTTTTGAGTGACATCATGATTAAGTACATAATACGCAACATCATTAATTTTAAGACATTAAAAACAAATGCTTAACTATGTATACATAAGGGTAATTAGTGAATGAATAAAAACCAAGTCCATTATCAAACAATTAAGTTTATTTAATGTTAAAAGTAATCTCCAACAATTTTATAAAACATAGTGCCTACTTCGCATAACATACGTTACACAATTGAAAAAATCTCGTAAGTAAGTAAGTAAGTAAGTAGGTAAATCTCCGACAAACCCCGTTACATATAGAACTCAAATCCTATGACCTGAACGAGCTTACATGAAATTTTATATTATACATATCACAGAAAACCGATCTACACTTTATTGTACGTATTTATTAAATTAAAAATGTTTATGAGGAAGCCGGAAATAGTTGATCGTAAGGAACTTTTAAGAACAATTTATTAGCAACTTTGGTCCCTATTTTATTCCAGTTAGATTGTGCGACCGGCAGCAGTTCTTTATAAAGGAATCTCCAGTTTTCGTTAGCAAATCTGGTACCCAGGTCAGCTGTAAAATAAAAAGATATGTTTTATAAACTTAAGTTGGTAAGGTAGAGAATACTAAAACAATTGAAATATTTTTTCTTTACCCAAGAGGGTAATGATTCAGTAGGTAGATGCTTACTTAATTCTTTTGAATCAGGGTTGTTGTTTTTGAAAATAGTCACAAGGTTCCCAACATCGGGCCTCATGTAAAATTCTTTAATACGGACGTATTGCTCAGTGCCATTCCTTTCTGGCACTCCGTTTAACTTCCAAGTATATACTAAATCAGCTGAAAAATAAATAGGTGTTATTACCTAGGTACATTGAGAATTAAAATAAAACTAAACTATGTTTGAGTCGGCTATCAGGATTTAGCTTACGCTCGTATTATACAAAGAGCAACTAGTTGTCTGACTTATACAACCCATGCCCAAGTTATTACAATATGCCAATATTTATATAATGGCAAAACTCGATGACACGGAGGCCAGGACAACGGAGATACGGAGAGGTCTCAGAATGTTACTATGTAACGGCTTTTAGAGCTTAATCAGTGAATGAACTAACCACAATAATAAAAAGAGGGTAAAGCGGTTTTTGCACCGCATTGGGGCAGAAACGGATACAAAAAATACAGCGAGTACCTACTAAACCCCGAGCTTTTCTAAATAACATGAAATTAAATTGTCAAAATACATAGACTACTTATAAAAGGAAACTATCTAGATAGGTAGGTCTAGTAACCATTTAGATCTTCTTTTACTTACTCATGGTAGTATTTACTGTGCCAAAGGCTACTATCTTCAAGGAGTTGAACTGCCCCTCTCCATAATATTCCGCATTAACCTGCACTTTGGGGCTAGTCAAGTCGATTTCCAAATTGAAATTATCATCATCAGACCGCAACCTGAAAGAATACAAAATATCTTGTTTAACGTTCATATTTAATGTATTATTATCCTATTATTTATGTACTGTATCACTGGATAGGTACATACTAAACTACCTAGGTACTTACAGCTTATGTAAATTGTTGAGTATTATCTTTACATCACTCATAAAGATTTTATTATATAATATTATATTTTTAAATATTTATAATATAAAATTCGCATTAAATTGGTACTTACTACATACATACATATTATGTATACATAAATACAATATTTAATACAATACTTTTATTGCATAAAGTTATCTTATTAGCTCGGTAATCCATGCCTCTGAGGACGTAACTTATAAAGGTTGTAGTTTACCTTCAATTTATTCTAGTTAATTAAGATTTTATTATATAATATTATATTTTTAAATATTTATAATATAAAATTCGCATTAAATTGGTACTTACTACATACATACATATTATGTATACATAAATACAATATTTAATACAATACTTTTATTGCATAAAGTTATCTTATTAGCTCGGTAATCCATGCCTCTGAGGACGTAACTTATAAAGGTTGTAGTTTACCTTCAATTTATTCTAGTTAATTAAGCACTAATTACTCGTAAAACCCATCTACCTAGCAATCACCTGGCAATTATATCGATATGGCTGTTGCGATCAAAAACTACCGAACCAATTTCCATATGGTTTTCACCAACATATTATTATGGAGTAAGTATTTCAAGAGGAAGATTTGTGTATAATGTATTAATGTTTTGTCTTCCTTTGTGAAGTTGGGGCGGGTAACTAGTATCAATATAAAACTTAAGTAGAGACACTTGTGTGACACATTTATTTTTGCACCCTGTAGGTTGTCTATCTTACTACGTCATCGTCAACTCTTGTCATCAATATCACAGCTTAGTAACGAACTGTTGGGCAAAAAATTGGTACCGCTGCTAAGTAGTTACAAATCGTACCTGACATCATGAACTTTGGCGCCCTTCAAACCTTCCACGTATATATTCTTGGTTATAAGTTTGGCAGCGATCTGAAATGCAAAAGAATATAGGATAATTATATAACAAGTAAATTAGTGCAAAACGAAACCCGACGCCTAGCATATTTCTTATGAAGATTACCTATAAATAAACCTAGTACCTAGTGTACCTACTTTGAAACTATGGAAAAGGTAACAGATTAGAGAGACCTCTAAACTAACTAATCAGGGTTAATTTACCGGTTGCTGTAAAATACGTATTTATTGATGTTGTAGATATAAATTACACCTGCTATTATTTTTCGAGATAAACTCATATTAATTTCAATTACCAAGTTGGCCTCGGTAGCGGCACGTATAGATAGGCACAAACAAAGGTCGTAAAAAAGGCTTTACAAAAAATCGTCACGTATATAAACCACTTACATATTCCGAGCTTAACATTATCAGTGTATGAAACTGGTATGAGAATAGTTATATGATATCATACTCGTCAGCCTGTCAACCAACTGAATTTAAAAATCTTTGTCTCGAGAAGAATTTAAAAATAATTTCCTAAAAAAAAATACATCTTCATAGGCATTTTTACATGGAAATATGTATATCACATATTATGTTTAAAATAAATGTGCCTTAGGTAGATAAATTCCAGTAAAACTTCAGTCAACATCGAGCCAGTCGTTTAGAAGATTAGCCAAAAATTACGGACTGGTACCCGTTCAACTATGCCTACCTCATTGACATCTAGTTGTAATCTATCTTTGTAAAAAGTCCGATAGAGTGAATACGAAAAGAGAATCGTGACATAAAATTAAACTATTATTTTTTACAGTAGAACGATTGTTAAGACGGTGCCTGAATAAATAATATCCTGATATACTTAATATAAAAATATCAAGTCGCTCTACAGTGACACATTAGTTGTCAACATATCAAACACGCTAATCAGACACAACTGCCCTCAAATCCCAAGGCGGTTTTCTTTTCGCACAGATTCTGAGCATTGTAAACAGCTTCTATAGAACAAACAAACACAATTTTATTTATATGTGTTAATTGAATGAGGAAGTAGTTATTTATACCAAACCAGAGCGGTTTTTAACGACTGCAATGTATTTTTTCTCTTATTATGTATATATGTGTTTTAAAGTAACTAGCTGTTTGGTTAAACTTTATGAAAAGGGATAAGGTACCTAATAAAAAATGACAAGTAGTAGAATCTGTTGAAAATATAAACTGTATGTTACAGCACTTTAAATTTGTTTCCTGCATACTCTAAGCAACTTAGTACATTTGTAGAAAGTACAGAAATTAGAAACTTATCAAATCGATCTTTCAAAAATACAGGTACACAGCAACATTCGATTTCGATCGAAGCATGTCGCCAAATAGACATAATAATTATGAAAGTTTCCCTTTACCATGTAGATTTCTTTTTTATCGCTACAGAATAATTTAAAACCAGTTTTATTTTCAAAGTGATTTAAATAACACGATTAGCAAGTTTCTTTTTTGGTCTGTACAAAAACTTACTGTTGAACAAAAAAAGAAAATATTATATCGCTGTTATAATTTTAAACCACAATGAAACTATTTATATGGTAGTTTAAAAGTTTTAACCAGTTTTAAAAATAAAACAGAAGTTGCTGTTTTAACCTTACAAAATAATTAGGCAACTGACCAGACAGTACCTACCTTCAATCTATATAAATACTGAATTTAACTGAAGTTAATAATTTATTTCATTGAATTAGTCTAAGCCATCAAAAAATAATTCTTAAAAAAATAACATTTTTTTTAACCTTGTCCTTCCTCTATTAAGAGATTACATCATGCAAATACAGTTTATACAGGGTGTCCGGTAAAGAGTCCGACAAACTGTGGTGGCTGATACCTTAGGTCAGGCCCTATCAAATGAACGCAACATATGTTCGCCGAAAAGTTACAGGTTTCGAGTTACAATCGATTTTCGAAAATTTTAGAATTTTCTACCTTGCATCAGACTTTTCCATTTTTCTTGCTGATACATAGCTTTCGTAATACTTTTTTTGCATCAAATTAATCTTGAATAGTTACTCTATGCTTTGATAAGTCTCATATTTATCTAAAAGAAGAATATATTGGCGATAACGCCATTCGTTTTACAATTTTCACTTTCGGTTTTTCTTAGTGCTCAACTTTGAACTGCAGTGGTGAAAAATAAATGTATGTAGGATTTTTGTACAACAATCTTAAAAACTTGCTTGAATATTGGTGATTTTGGGCAGGTACAATACTTGCATATTTTCTTTACAAAATTTGACAAAATAAGCAGCTGAAGTATACCCGGGCCTATTTTTTGAAATATTACTAATGTAAATCTGAGTAAAAATGATACGTAACTTAACCATGATCGTCATTGTACAATTAAATGAGGTATTTTCTTCTCGCCCTTAACTCTCTATGCCAGATTAAAACATGTTTTAGTGTAAAGTTACCTTAACCTTCAATATTTTCTTACTAGATAAATCGATTTTATAACACCTTATTTTTCATGCAACAACACTGAAATAGCTGGTTTTAGACGCCCAATTCATCTGTACTATCATTGTAATGCGTATCATTGTAAAAATTTAAACGAGCATTTTTTTTTTTTATATTTTCCAAATTGAAATTGACCACAATTATTTCGTGCCACTAGTTAATCGCTAGAAAAAAATAACTTATTTCACTGGACCATAACGATCCGCGTTAAGTTACGTCGCATTTCTACTCAGATTTACATTAGTAATATTTCAAAACATAGGCCCGGGTGTACTTCAGCAGCTTATTTTGTCAAATTTTGTAAAGAAAATATGCAAGTATTGTACCTTCCCAAAATCACCAATATTCAAGCAAGTTTTTAAGATTGTTGTACAAAAATCCTACATACATTAATTTTTCACCACTGCAGTTCAAACTTGAGCACTAAGAAAAACCGAAAGTGAAAATTGTAAAACAAATGGCGTTATCGCCACAATATTCTTCTTTCAGATAAATATGAGACTTATCAAAGGATAGAGTAACTATTCAAGATTAATTTGATGCATAAAAAGTATTGCGAAAGCTATGTATCAGCAAGAAAAATGGAAAAGTCTGATGCAAGGTAGAAAATTCTAAAATTTTCGAAAATCGATTTTAACTCGAAACCTGTAACTTTTCGGCGAACATATGTTGCGTTCATTTGATAGGGCCTGACCTAAGGTATCAGCCACCACAGTTTGTCGGATTATTTACCGGACACCCTGTATAACCATTAATTAATTTATACGATAGCAAATAATTACGTTTGTTTGATCATGTATATATCTATATCTAACTATCAATACGCGATGGAAAGGTGTGAGAATCAATGCCGAGCTCTTTCAATAACATACAAAAAGTATAGGTAGATAATATACTTGTCAAAAATACCGACCAGTTGAATGTTTTATTAATTAATTGATGTTGTTAATGATCAAATAAATAAACTTCCAGTAATTATGCTGGCGTAAGTAAAATCACGTGTTTTGTTGCCAGGAAAACCTACAGAAGTTATTTAATTGTAGGGCTAATTGAAATAAATATCTTTTTAACACTGTATTGTAGGTACATTCATTTAATTAACAATGGCAACAGTAGAACAAAAGTTTACCTGGTCTAATAAAGACAAAGTTAGAGACAAGGTGACTACTAGTACTAAAATGAATTTAAATCAGGAAATATCCACCAAAACAGAATTATCAAAATATAAATCAGTTGCATTTATAATAACATCATTATGTATCACACTCATTATACATTTAATCTGCATAATTAACTAAAAACAAACTTCAAACAAAATAGATTTTTTTTCGCCAAGATTATGACGGTAGGTCAAACTCATAAGGAAATAACCTACATTTTTGATGTAGAGACTAATAATTACTGAATATTTTTTTTGTCTTTGGCTAAAGGTGCGAAGGTAACAATACGCATAAAAATACTGTATTACTTAAAAGAGTAATTGTACGTAGAATATAAGAAAGGACAAGACGGACACATTCTCCCAGACTCTTGATACTAAGGTGCATCTAATATGATACAGCATAGTTATAAAAATACACTTTATTGTAGAGCAGAAAATGAAAACTGTATGTATCTTTCGAGGTAAGTTTGTTTATATGGGAGTTGACACACAGCAATCGCAAGAATGATCAAATGCAATATACTTATTCTTACACGACTCTTCATGTTCCTCGCTGCCTTTTTTGCAAGCACATAATTTGTTTTTTCGTCAAACTTGTCCCAAAATACATGGTATCTTCAATAAAAATCACCAAAGCCAAACTTTTTTCAAAGTTGTGTTTAAAATTATTTTCTACATATACCTCTCCTCCTCATTTACTAACATGCTCTAGGGTATCTTAGTATCTACTAAATGACATATTTTGGCTTTCACAGCAGATTTAAATAACCCTGTATCATTTCCGTGTAAGTGTTAAGGTTATACCATAAAACGTTATATTAAGATCAAGGTGAACGGCTTAACTACACAATTGATTAAGGTAAATAGTAATAGAGCAATCCCAGCTCAAGTTTGCTCATCGTGTGGCTTTAAATACTAGTCTTGATTTACGAGTTATGCTCTATAAGGCCAGGTAATAGGCCAACATTGATTGCTAATTACGACTCTAACTCTCATATCCATGACTCTATCTCGAATATATCGAGGGGTAACGGGCTATTTGGTTTAAGCGACATTTTGGGTGATATTGAGTTATATATATATTTGGAATCAGCGAATTTTTCTCCGTCGAATGATGCCGGTTTCATTAAAATAGGAGCACTTTTTTGGCGTTTGAAACAATACTATTTTCGTGTTGTTTCCAAAGTGGCTGTGTATTAAACGACGTGAATTTTGCATTTTATTTTTAATCATGTACTTGAACCATGCCATCATATTAATAACCGAGACATAAACCAGTCACCCTGTCTCTCATAAATAAGTCAATGAGAGTTAAAGCGTTTTTCCTGTTTCTAATTTTTATTAAAAAGTAACTTGAGTCTTTTTGACTTCCCACTAATCACACGGTGTGATGTAACTTAATCCATTTGTCCGTCACCCAAATCCGACAGGGTTCGTCGCTTAAACTGTTTATACGAAATAATTATTATAGTACAGTCTCAATAGGAACATCAATTATATTTATTTACTTTTCAGTCTTAATCAGCAAAATCAGCTTGTTTTATCAGCCATTGATACGAGTAGTCTTAGATGTTAATAAACATAGGCATTAAACGTTACAATTTCAATGTTATACACACATAAGTAAACTAGCCTGTCAGTCATTTTAGTTGAAATTGGTAGTTGAGATAAATAGCTTGTTTCTATTATTTGTGGGTTTCGTTACTTCATACTTTTTGGCCTACTCTGTAAATAGAATGCGTCGTCGCTTAATTGTTTTCTCCTGTAGCCAATTGTAGTTATGCAGTCACTTGAAGCGTTTTTCCTGTCTCTAAAAAAGGGCAGATTGTATTAAGCGACATTTATCTTTGTAATTAAAGGTCCGCTTTATTTGGTATTAGCATCAACAACTAGATATTTTTAATTAAATTTTAATGCAGTTTACCCCGTTCAAATAGCTGCAGAAGTTTTTGTGTTATGATTTTTTTTTCGAAATTTCAAACTTTAAATGGCTCTCCTGTAAAGTTGCAAAAATGTCGCTTAAACCAAATAGCCCGTTACCCCTCGATATGGTACTTACATATTAATATTTTTTTATTTACCCTTATGCCTTGTGTTAAATCTTACATCCTAATTTAAGGGTGCTTCGATGATCTGATATCAATACCGCATAATGTAAGCTTTCAAGAGGTTGGTCATACCTGATTGTTTTGATAATCGAAGCGGAAGTCCTTCTGGTAGTATGGGTCTATGGAAGGGATCTTCAACTCTTCAATACCGTTGACCATCGTAGCTATTCCTTTCTGGACCGCATCGGCCAGGCAGTCATTTACATCTATTGCATTTCTGTCGCATACCTTTAGGTATTTTGCTGAAATAATACAATTGTTTTGTTAAAGTCGAGAAAAAAATGAGTTAAAACATGAATATTTAGTCAACTTAAGTAAACAGATTCGTCATTAAGTCATGATGCATTATGTTTATGCAGCAATTAAGGTGTGAATATGAGCACAACAATGCGTTTTTAATTATTGCGAATTACGTATTTTGTGGGTTCAACATTCACAAACTCAATGGTCCTTGAAAAACCACTTTAAACGACGTTTAAGCATTTACTTGCTTTTTTGTGTTTTTACCATTAAAATGGTTTTTATTTTTCTGCAAAATGTTGTTTACTAGACGATCATTATACAGCCTAAGACACATTGTGTATCACGTGGATTACGAAGTCAGAACAGAAATTATATGGACACACGCTGTTATTTCCGAGTTATTAAGCTTGGGTACCTATCTACTTATGGTGTCCGCACTAATTATAACGGAAATTCCCGAGTTGTTGACAGTTGTTTGGTAACTAAATACCTTCTTGTAAATAGACTTGCAGCAATTATATTTCCACTAGTGGTGCCCTGCAGTTTTACCTGCGTACGTAATACCAGTTTCCATAAGGCATATTTTTTTTTAGTCAGTTTTTCAGAACTCGTGAAATTGGTCACGACCTTCGAATTTGTTGTATGTTTGTATTTTTCCCTTTTACTGCCTGTAATTTGGAAGAATACCCTTACCTCCTTACTAATATTATAAATGCAAATTTTTGCTTGGATAGATGTATGGATGTTTGTTACTCTTTCACGTAAAAACTACTGAAGGTATTTTAATGAAACTTTACAATCATGTAGCTTATACATCAGAAAAACTCGTAGGCTATAATTTATAAAGATATTGTGTGTATTGGCATTCACGAGGGTGAAATTGCGGGGCAAGTACTTAATAAATAAATCAATTTCGGGTTAGGGTAGACCCTATTAGCATCATCTTTGATTTGTTGGATCCATCTTTGCTCCGAATAACAGAGTCAAAACAAAGACTGATGGTGAATGGAACCAAGGTATACATGATACACGCGGGTGAAACTGTGGGGCACAACTAGTAATATTGTAGAGTTGAATCAAAGAGTTTGTTTGGTTAACGCGCTAATCTCTGAAACTACCAGTCGGATTTGGGAAATCTCTTAGCATTTGAATTTGATCGCGAAATTCTCGAGGAAGGTTACCTATAGGCTATTTAATATGACGCTACTTACATCGATAGACAAGCCGCGAGTAAAACCGCGGAGGATTAACTGTATTACGTACTAAATTTTTCTATACTATTTAGGTTCTCCTAATCTAGATAAAGATGTGCCCTAAGTAAATAAACAGTAAGCAGGCTCTTGTCATACGTACTGATCAGAAATGACACCTAAAGTAGTTTGGTAATAGTAGTAGTCTGTCATAAGAAAAATGCAATATTATTTTTTGCAATACTAGTCGCTTGCTTAAGGAAATATACGAAAACGAAATCAAATGATTCTCAAGAAGACCGAAACCTGTCTGGACAAACTGATTTCGATTCACTTTCATAAACAGCTTTGTTCAATTTTAACCCAAATTCTACGTAAGATTTAAGATTATTATTATGTTGAATAACTTTTCATAAAAAAACTTACTTATATCAACAGCACCATAACAAACACTTAACACCGCCGCAAAATATAAAACTGATTTTAACTCTATCATCTTAATGTTTTTTTTACTAATTTATGTGACGATATAAAGTAACTTGCGAGACGAGTACTACGGCCCCAGTTGTGGCATCGTATGGGAGTTTTGGTCGAGTGGTGCGCTGGCGCAGCCACGCTTACCACCGCACGGTCGTCACCGATTGCATAAAACGCAGCCTTCAATGTCACTACAGGTTTGTTGAATACATAATATGAGTTAGGTAAGAAAACAATTATCATATGAAATAAACATGGTGCCTATTTGAGTATACTTAATTGTGCTAATGATTATTCCAGACATTATAATTATGATTAAAATGTTTTGTGTTCATACATTTATTTTTAGGTTTTTATACCGACTTTAAATAGCGGATATTTAACATTGTCAATACAGTGTATTATTAGAACTATGTGCGCTTAAGAATCTGGACGTTTACATGTTGTCTTTTTTTTTTAAATCCTGACCTTACACGTACTGCATAGTAATTTTACCTACTTACCTTGATCTACACAAAGGTTTAAAATATTACATCGTCGCTAGTATTTGTACTACCTTACAAGGAAAGGCTTACTATGTAGAGACACTCGTTACGTTGTATTGAACAAACACAAGACATGCGAATAGCGATTTTATTAAATTGCTTTTCTACCAAAAGGTTATCTTTTTATATGGTGTTTAGTACAATTTGAATTTCACTGAGCGTTTATGTCTTTTGCATGCACAACATTCATTTCATTAGCCTACGAATATACCTAGACTTCGCATTAAAACATCCATTCACCTTAATAGTATATATATATGCATATATTATGGAGTATATGCCGTATATATGGAGGCGGAATATATGGAGTATATCATATCTACGTAGGTATGTAGGTACTGGTAATGTCTAATGTCTAACGAGTATGAATAGCAGAATGTCTTACGAGAGCACGCGCGATGTCCTACTTGAAGTCTCCAAGGGCCGAGTTTTGGAGTTTTTGACAGAAAGATCCAATTATCATATAAAATATTATTTAATCTGAACAATGAACTAATCCAAAAAAAAACAGACAGCGTAAAAATAATTAAATAAACACTTTAATACATAAATATTTTAATTATTGTAAGCATTGTTTAAAATAAGTACGTAGCATTAGTGAATCATTTTCCTGTTATCACTAGTGTTGAAATACAAAATCTTTATATATAAAACAATGTCGGGTTAATTACATAACTCCACTAGAGAACGAGTGAACAGATTTTCAAGACCTTATTTGTTAAGTCTGTCTGCACTCCAAAGAGCAGAATAGCTATTAAAACATCAAACTCGCGGTAAAAATGTAGGGAACGGGGACTACTTACGCGGGAACGCGAAACCGCGGATTACAGCTGCTGGTCCTTAGACAAAACTGGTATTAGTTTACAATCATTAAAATAACTCCTCTAAATTCTAATAACTTGATATATACGTAGAATAGGTACCATGTTGTTATGTTCATCTGCCATGTCATTTGTTCACAATAGACCGCACATTAGCGGTTACACTGACAATGATAGCGCATTTTTCCGAACCTTCAAAGCTGATATGCGGTGTTTGTGGTTTTTACACAATGAAATGTCAGTCTCATCAAACATAATATAAATTAAAAATAAGGCTCAATTAAAAATATCTTAAAAAAAAACCTTTAAATTTGTAAATAAAGGACACAATACATTTGCTCGCCAATTTCGGCATCTCGTTTTACGTGTATAGCCTAGCCTATATTACTCGTGTCCGGTAAAGACTCCAACAAACTGTGGTGGCTGATACCTTACGTCAGGCTTTATCAAATGAACACAACATATGTTCCCCGAAAAGTTACGGGTTTCGAGTTACAATCGATTTTCGGAATAAGTATTTTGAATTTCTACCTTGCAGACTCAGACTTTTCCATTTTTCTGGCTGATTAATATATTTATCATAAATAGTTACTCTACGCTTTAGTAACTGTCATTTTATGTAAAAAAAAGTTCGTTTAACGATTTAAAAAAAAAACTTGAATATTAGTGATTTTGGGAAGGTACATTACTTGAGTATTTTCCTTACAGAGTTGGATAAAGCAAGCTGCTGAAGTACAGATGGACTTATTTTTTGAAATATTACTACTTAATGTAAATGTGATTGCATTCACGCAGGAATGCAATGGATAATTACAAAAATAATTTAATTATCCAAAATGGCGGCGATGTGGTTTGCCACCCATCACGTCTTGTTCCTCGCGGGGGCGAAAAGTGGGCCACGGAGAGCCGCCTCGCTAAGTTGAGTGTAAGAGAAGGAATGGATGGTAAGGTGGATGTCAGATAATGGATGTCGAGACAAAAATAAGAAAGGTAGGCTGAGATGGTTTGGCTATGTCGAGAGAATGAAAAAAGGCCACATCAAGAGCATACCATAACCCGAAAAGCATGTATGAAGGGAATAATGAAAGTGGACAAAGCGGAAACAAGTGTGTAAGGATCGTAGCAATTGAAAGAAGTGGTCTCTGCCTACCCCTACAAGGGCAAGAGGCGTGATTATATGTATGTATGTATGTTTATTTTTCATGCGACAACAATGAAATAGCTGATTTGGACGCCCAGTCCATCTATCCTGATATCCCTCACTTGAGGAGGCTCTTACTTCAGGCCCATATTGCACTTAGCACCCATTGCCCCAAACCATAATTATTGTATCGTTCAACTTACCTAGAAAATACTTAAGAGTGGGTCTTCTAAGAAACCGGTCAAGTTAAAGATAGACATGCTAACGAAGGGTTCACCCGGTTTTTCAGAAAACCTAAGTTTTTTAAATAGCTTATTCAAACTCTTTTATGACAATGGATTTAATTTGTTTTACGTGACTTCGTAGAATAAATTAGCCTTTAAAAAAAGGTTTAGCGCCTTTGTATTTTGCAAAAGCAAATCACATGACTCCAGCTCAATTGAAATAACTTAAGGCATGGCTGTAACCACTACGTATGTTCTAAATTATTAGTTTCATTATTAGCGCCACTTTCTCTTTTTCTTGTCGTTAAACGTAGTATTTTTTTCTAAAAAATGATTTTTCGAATAATTTCTCCTATTTGTTTGAAATCTTATTTTTAACTACCAAAGTATACTTGTTTTCAAAGCATTTATAAAAGCTCTATGTAATTGAGGTAATTTAAGACACTTCCGCACTAAGTATTGGGTTGGAGGTGGCGCTAGATAAAGTTAAACGGAAGGAAATTGAAAAAATATTAAAGTTTAATTTAAGATTTATACATGTTACTCAGATAACAGACCCACTTGAGAGCTCCTACTAGAAGAAAGCTCTATTCTACAAGTCTGTAACAGTTTAGCTGTTTATATAACACACTAGTCCAAATGGTAGAGATTTAAAATAACGGTTATCGCTCACGGAACATAAATTAATGTAACATCTATAAGATGTGACTAATACGAAACGCGCACTACATGCTATGCTGTTATAATAGTTTCGTAGATTGATAGTAATCGTTTATGTCCTTATTCTAAAGGTTGACGATCTCGTGCCATTTCAAACATCAGTATTTATTGCATACTAAAATAACAGCTTAAGTAAATACTGATGACCGACTTTTTGTAGTCAGTTTGTAAAATCTTATAGATCCTTCGGTCGTATAATTAATGGATGTGGAGCAATTATTTTAATCGTAAAAAGTACAAAATAGTACATACCTAGCTGCCGTCAAATTAAAGTTAATTAAGCATGTTCCTTTCCTACCTATCCATATGCACTTCATATTATTATTGTCAGCTCATGTTGACCCAATGCTGAGCAAAGGCCTCTATCCCATCTTTCGATTCTTCTCTATTTAAAGTACATATGGACCACCACTTTGCAAAGAAAAAATCAAGCCTGCACCTACGTGGTCATCTGAAGTTCGGTGGGATCCATTCAGATGTTATTTTGGCCCAAAGGTCAGTCGACATTCGGCTGACATTTCCTGCCCAGCCCAACATCAGAAATGCGGCTTCGCTTCCTACATCGGTAATTTGAGTCTGGACACTAAATGGTGCTCAGTAAATAAAATAGGTAAAGTAGATGGTATGGCACATAATAATACTTGTAACAACAATATACGAAAGTCAACCTAATAATCAATTAAATTAAGCTTTGTTTAGTTTTACCATAGCAGGAATGATTAGTGAGAAGAACTAGAGTAACCGAGAAAACACAACGTCTGAGAAAATGAAGTGGACATGGGAGGGGTCATAAGTCGCAGATTGATTTGATCTAAAGGAACAATAAACTTTAAATGTGGGTGAGTGAAGATAACTTCCCTGAAGGCACAATTATTCAGTCTATAAATGTCCCACTGGTGGGCACAGGCTTCTTCCCATATAGAGAAGGCACGAGCACCACGCTTGCTCTCTGCGGATTGGCGATTTCAGATCCAATTTTGGAATCCAGGTTTCCTTACGTTGTTTTTCTTCACTGTTCAACCGGAAGGCATGTCCTGTCTTAATTCTAAAGCTTAGCAAGTGACATTACTATAGCAGAAGCTAAACAAAGATAACCACTTTAGATTGTCACTAATATATTTTATCGATTTATGATGGATAAAGTCTGTTGGCATATTCATCGAATAAAAAGGTAAACAATATAATAGCAAATAGAAAAGAAAAAAGAGTTGGAACCAGGTATTTTTATAGTATAAATAATCAGATTTTTAAATAGCATTTTTTTTTTTATTGCGGGGGAACCTTTCACAAGGCACCTGGATGCTAGTGTACTTAAATAAATAAATAAATGCGGACAACATCACATACATTGCTCTGAACCCAAAGTAAGTTGCTAAAGCACTTGTGTTATGGAATTCAGAAACAACGAAGGTACCACAAACACCCAGACCCGAGACAATGTAGAAATGTGATTTTCTACATTGACCCGTCCGGGGATCGAACCCGGGACCTCAGAGCTAGCGCCACCTTGAAACCGGTGCGTACGCCACTCGACCACGGAGGTCGTCAACTTACCTAAACACATTTTCTTTTAAACTTTCCTGAGATTCCTCAAGCCCGTAGATTGATAGATCGTAAAATTCTATCAGGCGTTTTAAGCAATATGTAATATAAAATCAAAATCTCAATTATAACGCAAAAATCTCGCAAAGTACTTTTCCACATTTAAGGACCCTTTGTCAAAAAAACCAAATCAGAAAAATATGTGTATAGTTTGAAAAGTGAGCACTTTAAAAGTATCTTTTATAACTTACTTAATCACGACACGGTGGCACAAACGCTTGACTTATCTTAGTGTTTATAAATTGGTTGTGAATGTGGTCTCATTTATAAGGAAAAGATATATTAAATTGTGACCATCGTGAGTTGCAAAGACAAATTGATATGCCACTCGAGTATCATACCATAAAACAGAAGTCCAAAAATGTAATGCCTGGTTATACTCTCACTGAATATGTTAAAGGAAATTTTCTTTCTTCCTGTAGTATTGCGACAGATTAAGAAAACAGCTTACACAGGAATCTGATAAAGATATTTTCAGAATTGTTTTTTTTTCGGTCCTCACGAATGCTATTTAATCTAAACGTTAAGCTTGCCCACGCGTTGTACAATATAAAATGTGAATGTAAGAGTCTAAGTAGTGTCAGGCCATATTACATTTTTGCACAGCACCGAAAGATACTGATCTACGACATTGACGTAACGGGACATTTAAAGATTAATGAGGCTCATATCGTACGCGATTCAATCTAATCGTCCTGCTTGTTCTGCTCGTGATACGTACGGTACGTTGTTTTGTGTCGATATTCCGATCTTGTTCTTGTGAATTAGACAAATGTTACAACTGACTGAAGTTAAAAATTAATTTCATTTAAAAACCAAACTGTATTATCTATGTCAAAATAATATCCGTAAATCAGTAGCCAACAAGTCTTCTACGTAGATTAGATTGTCCATTTAATAATGTAAATATTTACGAACACAAAAGTTTCTCTAGCATTGCTATTATTATAATTTAGTCTGGTCCAAATAAATAAAGACGCCT
Source organism: Autographa gamma (assembly GCA_905146925.1). Lineage (NCBI taxonomy): Eukaryota > Metazoa > Arthropoda > Insecta > Lepidoptera > Noctuidae > Autographa > Autographa gamma. The sequence continues at coordinate 6,859,484 of LR989850.1, forward strand.
AGCACCAAATGATCAAGCACTCAAGATTGTGTATGCTAAATGTACAGCAATAACACCTCTGGTATCCCTTTACGAAGTGGGGCGTGGTTGTTTAACATATTATTTCAATAGGTTCAGGTGATGAATGCCGTATGATGACTAATCAATACCCAAAACGAGAGCCAACAAAAGAATTAGTCCCAAAATTAAATTTCCATTTCTACCATATTTCTCTAGAACATCATGCAAATCACCTGCCAAACTTTTCTACATGTTACACAAATGGCTTTAACAGTTGACACGCGATAAAGTTTGTTTCTTTTTTCAAAAGGTCACTGACTTTAGAACTAAATGAATGCCTGTTGAAGAGTGGCACTTAGATCTATATGTACATACATAAGTGTCACACACGTAAAAAGTGACGATGTAAACAGGAAAAATTAAGTATTCAATCTAAGGGTGGGTGGGTAATCTGATTTATTTTGTGATCATGTCAATTATCAAAGGATTAATGTCATCAAAGTCGATTGTTTTTAAAACCACTTATAAGTTATTTCTTTGCAAGGATTTACATAAAAAGCCATATAGGTAACTTATCATTTAAAAATTCGCCTGATTTAAAATCTATTGTAGAGGATTTTCGTTTAAACTTAGTTTTTTTCGCAGTAACGATAATGTGCATTGTATTGGAGGACCTATCTTTCGTTTATTTTACCTCTCGTATTAAGTTTTTCATTTCAAAGACATACGCATTATTTTATCGATGTAGACAGTAAATTGGGGTTGTAATTTTGTTGTTATATATTTATGTTATTCTGGGTTCATTGATCTCACAAATATTTATGTTAGGCCATGGATCCAATCCAATTCCAATGTGAATGCATAAAAATAAAAACCATCCATCGAATATTCCTTTTCGGGTTTGCCGAACGAAATGGTTGTCATATTTTATCAAGCTCGTTTGTGTTGGACAGCAAATGTCAGTCCCCTACAAAAAGAGAAAAAGCTCTGTTATCTTTTTAACCTAATGTAGAGCGTCAGTGTAAAAATATTATAAAGGCGCGGAGTGAAGAGCCCGAAGCATTTTGCAAAGCGACTCCTTGCGGATAGCACACGCCCGCGACGCGCACTTACTAAAAATTACACTCTCCTTTTGGATAATTTAAACTTGTGTGAATGTCATAATTACTGAAGCAGTAAGATGCTGTTAGGGACTAAATTAACCATCCTTTGGTTGGGATTGTTAGCGTCTAGCCACGGGAGTGTCTCAGATGTCCAGACCGATGGATTCTCGGAGTCTGATGGCGGGTTTTACTACGACGATGCGGTTATTTTAAATGGTAAGCGAATTTAGTTTTTATTAAACTTAACACTTAATTCGTAATGATTAGACTTTTAAATTTTATGAGTTTTATGTAAAGCCTTATAATTTTTTCGGTGTGGATACTTTGTTATTGTAGCATATTAAATTGAAGCCTAAACAGGGGTCAAAACAATTAGTAACTAGTTTTTATAACGTCGTTTAACAGTTCAGTTATAAAGGTGTTACTAAAGCATTGTTGGATTTCCAAAATTATGATAAAAAAAAATCCTATTCCATATAATGACAAAAAGTAAAAGGTTTATTTTTTAACTGTATATCATTCAAGAAAAATGTAAAAGTTAACACGTACGACTCATTCATAGAAAGAATATAAAGTCCAGTATTTGTTTTGCGAGGACTCAAAACAATGCACGACACATGTGGGTATGAGGTTTTGAGGCTAGAGAAAGTTAAAATTAGCAGCAAAGATGTTTGTCCATCATTATACTGAGGAAATAAATGTCAATTTCATTCACACCATTATCAGATTAATTATAAATTATTCATCAACATAAAGAGCTACTTTTAGAATCTTTATTTATATCAACAACCCGCCGAGTCTGCAACCAGTAGCACATTTAAAGTAGAATAACAACATTTATATCTGTTCAAGTCAAGCTTGATGAAGACGTTGATCGTCAATCCGCAATTGATTCGGTACTCACAAGTTCAAAAAAACATAGGCTATTACTCGGAAATACCTATGGGACCGATTCAATGCAAATTGTTAAACGCCCACACATCCAAAGTCGATCACATCAATCAATTCATTGTCCATACCTTGCTCAGTTGTTGAACTTTTTGTGAGTCACTTCGAGGACATTAATTAGATCTGCGACTGGCGATTGAAGCGGGATCTCGCCGATGACATTTCATCGCATTAGATTGCTGAACCCGGAATCCAGAAGCAAAAGCCTCTAGTCGGACTTGTTTGTAATTGAAACAAAGTCTAACAAAGGATTTATTGCCGTGTGCCAAAATCACAATTGTGAAGCTCCACCCAACAGACACATTAAATTACTTGTTATTGGTATCAAGTTCAAGGTGTCGCGCAGTTGGAATACCATTGCATGCTATTTACAACGCATTGCAATCTATCCATTAAAGCAAACTATTCTCTCGGATGCGGGATTTAAAGCTTACTTTGCTTTATCGAAAGGGGCATTAAACGGTTTTTTTTGTCATCTTAAATCTAGGAACCTTTAAAGGTCGTATTTTCATTAAGGTATCTCTGGCAATCAGGTTTAATTTTTAGAACCCTTGTTGGTAAGTGGGGACGATTCAACATCAGCCAGCATCTTCAAGGCCGGTTATTTGCGCGAACAATTTACTTCTAGCTACTCTTATAGTGCACATACGATTCGGACCAGTTTTCTTTTGTACTTCTTTTACACGCCTTGCTACTTACTGGGCCTGGACTGGTGGATAAATGATATAGATCTTCTTGCAAACAACTTGTTAAATATAGTATTTAGGTCATTTATGTTATTGGCACTTATTGGCATGCTGCACATGTTTTATTGAATTCCAGAGGTTTGAATATAACGGAAACCGTTATGCAGCGATCCGAAACAAATAACATGCATGTTTACGACATGTTTGGTACGTTGTTGTACTCGTGCTATGCTTTAAGATCGCCTTTAGAATAACAATTTCCTTGTGGTTTACGTTTATCGATGGTCAAATCGCCTCTTCGTCGATAGATGACAATTTAAGCTTTTAAACATTGTCATAGATAGTTTAAGTCACCTTAACTGCTATAGACGTATAGTTACATACATCGTCAAACAGGTTGATATGTCGTAGTTAGCATTTTTTTAGACCCACATACGGTACTCGCTCATAAGAAATGATTAAAACAACCGTTATATATTTGCGACATGATGTTCGGGCAATTCATTAGCGACTGTTTTGATAATAATTAAATATCAGGTTCAATGAACACAGTTCTAATTATATTTTTAATAACATACCTACATAAGGCACCTTAATAACATTGTATTTTTATCTGTTTCTTGACTACCTTTTTTGAGTATAAATTACCGGGAATTAGAAACGAGACTGTTTATCAGCAATTAAAAAAGGGTGTCTCATTTTTATGACGAATCGGATTCAATAAAAGATTGCAGGTTACAAATTTATGATTTTGTTTTGCACTACCAGTTCACTTAATTAACAATAACCCAAATCGATTAAAGAATTTTAAATCATTATAATGATCACAAACGATTTATGATCTTCCGACAAAGCATTTTATTTCTAATTGAGTTTTATTTTCAGTTTACTCAGGACGAGTAAAGCGGGATCTTTCAAACTCTACTCGTGATGGAAAACAGTTATTGCTCCTGCGACCGAGACAGGTTGAAGGACTTTTAAGATTATTATTTAAACTTGAAATGACACCAAGCGGCTTTAGCTCATTTTCTTTGTTATTTTAGCAGGCGGATGGTTCATTTGGGAAGGATTGTGAGACGACCCTTGGTAAGAAAGGAAGCTGCAAGAGTTTCCGCGACTGCTACCCATTGTTCAAGGTCGCTGACCTTTCGGGCTGGGACGGATGGGTGATGGGCCACTATGACACTTGCAGCTACATCAATGGAGAGAACACTGAGGTACTTATTACGATCTTTGTTTGTTTCCGAGACTAAGCTACCTTATTGTTATCCATATTTTAGGAAACTTATGACACACATTTAATTAATTTTTGATTCATAGTTTTTGTTTTAGTATCAGCTATTATTATTATTTTTTTGGCTACAATACATTCTGTATAAGAATACGACCTTATAGTCCCCTTGATTTAACATATCGCAGCGAACCCTTGCCGGACGAGCTCCCAAGACCTGTTTTTAATTTAATAAGCTGTCTTAACTAAATTGGTTCAGGTTCCTTTAAGTAGATCAATGACTTGACAATTAATTTATTGTTTTTTATTTACATTCCCACGGGCTATTAAATTATTTGTTTATGATTTGTAGGTATTTGGTGTATGTTGTACGGAGCCAGTGGGTACACCGCCGCAACAAGAGCCTGATGTCCAACGATTCGGGTATATACAGCCGCCTATACCTTTACATATACCACAAGTGCCTGGGTTAGTACTGTTATAGCTGTAGATATACCAAACATTTTAACCCTTTAATCAAATAAATCACGACATTATTATTTAGTGTGGGTTGTGCGTTATATATCCTGAGGGTTTTTTTTTTTTCGAAAAAAAAAAATACGCTTTGAGACTGTGAAAAACTCTACCTATACAACAGAAGACTTGTTAAAGTTTTGTTGACCTAGTCCTGTTATATTTCTACACAAAGAGACAGCATTACAAATGGAAGAGTAACTAACCTTCATATCCTGTCAGGCTTTCCGGAGGGGTTCTGTCTGCTCTGACTCGCTGGTCGTACGGCGACAGCAGCGTGCGTCAGATCCCCGCGCAGTGGCCGCCGGCGATACCCACGCACCCGCCCGATCACACGCCAGCTACGCATCCGCCTTCCCTGGGTATAAAAGTCCTTAGTTTATTTATTTATTTCCGAAAGTTAGATCAACAGCATTTACTTACTTTGCGTATATAGATTTAGTAAGTATGTAACTAATGTACATGCTAGTTAAGCTATTTATTTTATTTCAAAATAACTTAGCTAATTTAAAAAAAATAAGAAAAATATATAGAGTTAATTAACAGTTAGGCAATAGTATAAGCTGTTGGATAACTGTTTATTAGTACTTAAAACAATACTGACCAGATTTTCTGCATTGTTGTGGTTCTCTACGGAGACTCGTTAGTTAGCTTTGAGGTCACACAAACCGCTTCTTTTGTCGAAAGTCTTGAATTTTGCATCTGTAGTTTTTAATTTTACAAAATGATTTGTTTTTTTTTTAATTAAGCACCAAAATATAATTTATTCTACAGTTGCAGGCGTAACGACAAAACCACCAAATGGCTATCCCACCACTTCTACAACTTGGGCCACCAAGCCTCCAAGCACAACTAAACAGGTAAAAAAATTAAAATAACTTAATTTTAAGATATCAAAGGAACTACAGTATGTAATAATGTAATGATACAATGTATATAGACGTGGGCGCCGGCTTATCCTACGAAACCATCGCAACCTGCCTTGCCCGCTGTAGATGGCTCCTGCGGCAAGAAGAATGGACCGCAGGTATGACTATACAATGTCTCATGTCTGTAAATATATGTAAAAAAAATATGAATTTAAATAATTAAAGAGCAAACATAATAACAGGAACATTATCCAACATACGGAGGCTCACAGAAGATTCTGAGTTAATTAATCTCTAAATAAAGTATCACATTTCAGACTTACGAAAGCACGTATCAAGACGAAGAACGTATAGTTGGTGGCCACAATGCTGAACTGAATGAGTGGCCATGGATCGTAGCTCTGTTCAACGCTGGTCGCCAGTTCTGTGGTGGTTCTCTAATGGACGATAGGCATGTGCTCTCTGCAGCTCATTGTGTTGCACAGTAAGTATCTACAAGACTCATCAACACCTTTTTGAGATAAACTATAATTTTTGATAATTTAATGCAAAAAAACTACCTTAAAAAAATCCTAGTACTGTTGGTAGGTAAATACCTGCCTACTTGGATTTTTCAAAAGCGCCCCCGAAATACAAGCAAACTAACTTTAAACCATCTGATCAAAATGCTGGAATGATGAACAAATTCTGTATTTCAGTATGACATCATGGGATGTTGCTCGTCTGACAGCTAGACTAGGAGACTATAACATTAGAACGAACTCTGAAACTCAACACATTGAAAGAAAAATCAAGAGAGTAGTGAGACATCGTGGTTTCGACATGCGTACTTTGGTAATCACATTACAATCATACAAAATTTTAGTATTATCAACCGAATTTGTAAATGCAAATAATTTGTTATTTATTTTCAGTACAATGATGTTGCAGTCTTGACGCTAGATCAGCCAGTGTCATTTACGAACAACATTCGTCCTATCTGCCTCCCTGCCGGCGGTAGAGCCTCATATCAAGGCAAAGTCGCAACGGTCATTGGCTGGGGAAGTTTGCGAGAGAGTAAGTTAATATCGATGAATTTTAACACAAAAAAATAACAAGAGCGTGAAATGGTTACATGTGTTATACAATGCCTTAAACATGTTTTCAGATAATTAAGGTCATTCATTCGACAATACCTATTGTCCATGTTGTTTTCGAATACCTAAATGTAGTCTCGTTTCATTTATATGCAAGTCAGTCCTATGACTCACTGTTCTTTGTATTGTTAAGGCGGACCTCAACCCTCGGTTCTTCAAGAAGTATCGATTCCGATTTGGTCGAACCAGGAATGTGCTTTGAAATATGGCGGCGCTGCACCCGGCGGCATTGTAGAGCACATGCTGTGTGCTGGTAAAGCTAGCATGGATTCTTGCAGTGTAAGTACGCGAGTAATTGAAATATTTATTTAGATCGTTACTAGAGAATCGATAAGTACTTATCGATTTCTTTTTGCAGGGTGATAGTGGTGGACCTCTGATGGTGAACGAGAACGGTCGGTGGACGCAAGTGGGTGTTGTCTCGTGGGGCATCGGTTGCGGCAAAGGCCAGTACCCCGGTGTGTACACGCGCGTCTCATACTTCATGCCTTGGATCCAGAAGAACTCCAAGTAATTGCAATACGAGAAAAATATTTTCGAAATCAATTTGACTATTGTTCGGTAATTAATTTTTAAGGTCAATTATTTTGAGAAAATCAACTAGATAACCTTGTTTTTCTCAACTGATTGCAACATTATAAATTTTAAGCGTATGAAAATTGTGCCAATTAATTGTAAGGTTCCGAATTAAATAAAATTTTAACAATAAATGAGATTATTATTTATTTCTAAAAATCACAAAGCTTCTTTAATAAACATTAGCTACCAATAATTACAATATAAACAAAGCATATTATATAAAAGATGGCATACAAATTTCAGATCAGTCTTCAAATACATATAATATGTTGGTACATGATGGTAAAAAAACCTATGATTATAATATTCTAAGTGTATGTATACTTATTACATTTGGCGCTATATTGGATAATACATTATTTAAAATAACTTATAATATTTACCTTTTCATATATCGAAGTTAGAAACATGCAACTGTTGTAGAATGTTACGGGCTGAAACAAAGAAAACAATGCTAAAATACATTTCGCCAACAGGATATATCAGAGCATCGCCCGAAAAATTTAATACAAATTATTTGATTTACTAATTTGAGCTAGAATTTAGTAAACTGGCTCTATCCCTACGAAAAGTACTCTTCACCCCTTTTGGATAGCATTCTATAAGGAACTATTTTGGGACAGTTCGACAAGTTCTATGAAAAACAGTATTCAACATGGTGTTGCCTTGGAAACTCGCCCCCTATTACAAGGGACCTCAACATATCGGCGAACTGTAGGTATACATTGGTACACCTCTACCTAACGCTTCGGGGATACAAGCGTGATGATATGTTACCTTGGAAATAGCCAGTATCGTGCACATCATCTAGCGTGGGTATGAAGGGCGGCTCGACGTCCAGTTGGTTGTCCCAGTCGATGTTCCGGAACAGCGACATGGCCTTCACGGCGGCGGCGGCCGGACGGTCAGCGGGCTCCATAGTGAGCAGCGCTTCTATGGCGGACACTGCTTCAGGGGATAAGGCCTCGTCGTCTTCTGGCCACTCGATGTCTGTTTTGAAAAGTTTGAGTTTGTTACGACGCTGTTATTAGGATAAGAAAAGTAATAAGATGTTGTATATATATCAATAATTGTTTAGAAACTGTCTTTTGTCCAAGATAATGCAGGATAAAGAAATTAATACAAGTTAGTCCCTTAATTTTACGACAACTTCCATCATGAAGCGATTATACAATTTTAACTCATTTCAGTTAAGTAATAATTTTTGAATTGAGAAATTCTATGCCTATATTGTTTTTTAGACACATGTTTATAAATCGAGTTATTTAACAACTACTACCTACCAGTACACCAAAAACTTACTTCGAGATAATATATTTTTGAAAACAGCCTGTGGAGTTTCATCATTGAAAGGTGGAACACCCGTCATGAACTCGTATAAGCACACACCTAACGCCCACCAGTCCACTTGAGGACCATGACCCTGTCTGTAAATGACAGAAAATTAACATAATGTGCCTTATTTACAATTAAAATAGATGACAGAATGTAAGTCAACATAGAAAACGTCTCAAGAATGTACTTATAAGATATCCAGTTAGTAAGGTTGAGTAGTTATCCATTTGGATCCCACGATCCCAATAAATGACAGTGCCAGATGGGTATATTAAATTTTATGTAAATAGTAAGTGCCTTATTAACAGTAACAGTTGAAACATCGGAAAATAAATGACAGTATTTCTATCTCACCTCAAAAGTAGCTCAGGTGCCAAATAATCAGGTGTGCCCAAAATTCTTTGGTCTGACACTAGGTTCCCTCGCCGCACACTCTTCGGCGTTCTGTAAGGTGTATGTGCCGTAGCTAATGGCGTCTTACATAAATCCGTAGGTGACCTACTTCCTTCGCCCTGTAAGCAAAATGTAGATATTTAAACTTATTTAATTATAACTGCAAAATACCAAATTGAACTAAGAGACCAATCAGAATATGACTACTCAGTTCATTTACCTATCATGCTACAAAGACTATCGTTATCTAAGATAAATAAGCTTTGAAAATGATTACCTTACTTAATCGCCTAGTTGGGAAGATCTCTAGGCTGGTAGAAATATGTTTACCAAACATAATACTTTTCTCCTTAACCCCAGAAGCTGGCTGATCGTCTTTAGGTAAAACGAAGCGAGTTTCTTTCTTCTTTGTTTCCGGCGACTTATTGTTTGAAACTGGAGTGGAAAATATCACTCCTACATTGAAATGATGACTGTCGTTTTGTGATGCCCAACTGTAACAAAAAATTAAAAAAGGGTTAATTTATCTTCTTATAAAAGGCGTATCAGTTTTCCTTGCAGTTGATAAACTTACCGTTTTTTCAAAACTCCTTTGATAGGATTTTTGTATTTATCCGGTGTTGGATGTATGGACATGCGCTTTGGTGTGTTTTGACTTAATTCTAGCGCCATAATCTCTTGAGTAAGACCACTGTGGTTCTCTTTAGACTCTAGCAAGCTTGTCACACCTGTGGGTGTGTCTCCATCACAATCAAGTATCCTTTTTCTTTTCTTGGCTCTAAAGCTGCAAATAAAGAAACAAAGATCATTATATTAGTACTACAGTAAGGTTTATTTGGACTTTGTTATATCTTAATTATTTGAAAAGTGAAGGACCATCTGTCTGTGTGTGACGTGAAAGATATATGCATGTAATGTTTTCACAACTTTAGAAAGCAGCCAAGTTATAAATATTTATTTTAATGTGTGTGCAAAAATAATAATGTAGCAGTCAAATATAAATCACTTACCTAGGTATTCTCTTAAGGGAATGCCCCCTACATAATGGTGAGATAGACGGGTCAACCATAGAATCAGACACAGTAGACTCTCCCACTGAACTGTTGCTACTTGGATCTGTAGACTTATTGCTTCTAGAGTTTGAACTGTTCTTGGAACTTTCACAAGTGTGGTACGAACCTGAGTCTTGAGATGACTGAAAAGACACATTTACATTGTTTACTTCTTCAATTTAAACTGTGTTGGGCATGCAGAATGAACAAAAAAAAATAAAAAGAATTGTAGTTTGCAAAATAAACTTAAACCCATAAAATGTTTAAGTTTGGACAAAACGCAAACAAAAGATGTTTGCATCTCTGAAACTGAAATTAGACTAAATTCATAAATAAACTTAAAGACTTTTACCAGTCATACTTACATTTTCAAAATCAATACTTTCAGCGCTCATAAATGGATGTATTCCTGACATGTGTGACTGATTTAGCAATGGTGAACACTCCAGCCCACTAACTCCATCAAACAGGTTTCTCAATTTACCTGTAAACAACTCACTTTGTACTACATTTAGCTACACATGTATTCTACTTAAGTAATAGGGGCATACTAGTCTCTCTAAGTTCATCAAGAAGGTTCTCACAGGCATCTGTAGACATGACTGAGTTGTGTGTGCTGTCTCCTCCGCCGGACCCAAAGGACAGATGTGATGTTAGTGACAGTAGCTGTCCAGGTGTTCTCAAGTTCAGGCTTGGTGTGCAATTCACAAAGTCTGATATCTCCAAATCTGAAATGATTGAAAAATAAAAGATAGATTGTAGATTCTCCTTGAAGTAAGTTCTGAGAATAAGTTGTATTTTTAGTTTGTACCTCTATTTACTTCAATTTTGGATAAACCAAAATCAGTAAGCTTAACATGCCCAGTTCTGGATATAAGCATATTATCTGGTTTCAAATCTCTATGAACTATGTGATGTTTGTGCAAATAGTCTAAAGCAAGTGTTACTTCTGCAACATAGAACACAGCCATGGATTCTTCCAAGAACCCATAAACACCTAGTAGTGACTTTAAATCGCCCCCAACCATGTACTCCATGACCTGTAAAACATAAAATAATAATAATAAGAAATACATAAATAGTTAGAACCTAAAAAAAATAACGAGTTGTTTATCTTACCAAATAAATAGAAGAAGTTGATTGCAGTGAATAAAACAAATGTACACAAAATGGACTTCTTGACAATGCCAGAGCATTTCTTTCAGTAACTACTTGAGTGACCATATTTTTGTTTATCATGTCGGACTTCTTCATAACTTTAATCGCGTACAGCTGATCTTTGTTACTTTTCTTGTGGGCAAGAAACACCTTCCCGAACGCACCGCGGCTTATAGGCTTTATGATTGTAAAATCATTAATATCAGGTGCCTAAAACAAAAGCATACATAGTCACGGCAAATATCATACAAAATAGAAAAATATACACAACTACGACAATACCTTGGTAATAACAGTATCATTTATAGAATTGATTTTATCTAAAATAGTGTGGCAAGATGCTTTATCCTCATCTTTTGAATCATTAGTAGACATTTTCACCAGAAAATAATAGTTATAATGTTCTAAATAGAGCACAAATCACCACATTCTTCACATACACTCAATTTGCCGAGATTGAATTCAAATGAAACGACGAGAAACTGAAAGTACGTATGACACCCAGGTGGAAATGTCAGTGTCGCTTGGTCGAACGTGACAGATAATTATTTCGTTCAAAAATATTAAAAAGGGAATCTATATGAATGAGTTTAATTTTGCCTTGTAGTTTTTAGCAAATAACTGGAAAGGACTTGTGTGTAAAAAAAAATTACTAAATTAAGGTTTATGAGGGTTGATGAGTTCATAAAGAGTGTTTATTTGGGGTCGGCGCAATCCGTATTTAGCTACCATTCATCTCCACTACTCAACATCTGAGGGTTCACGCCTGCTTATAAAGTGAGGAAAGTATTGTCCCGTAAATTATAAATAAGTACAAGTCTCTAAATAAGTGCCTAGGCCCAGCCAACAATATTGCTTAGTATTTTGCGGGTAGTTTTAATCAAAATCTTAATGGAAATTAATATAATTTATTCTGTAAGTAATGATGACGCACAATATATAAATGTCTTCGAAAACGAGCAACAAGAAATTGAGTTACAAATTTAATCTTCCATTCTGCAATTTGTAACACATTTGGTAAAAGCTTGCACTAGTGTTGAACACACCAGCGGTTGATGAGAATTGTCTTCGTAACATTGCAATATCTGTAAATAAATAAATATACCGGTCTTAATTATTACATTTTTAAGACTGTTTATAAAAATGATTATAGAAAGGAAGACTCAGAGCTTGTCCAGAAATGGCGAATGCGCCGCGATTCACTCGCGCATATTACGCGCGACCGCTGCATCCAGTTTGTACTCTATTTTCTTATTATCCTTAGAAACATGCTTATAACTGTCATTGACGCGTAACGTGGATACCGCAAGGCGCCTCAACGAATTTGCCATCCTTGTGGACAATTGTATTGGCGTGTTCCAATCTCACGACGCAGATTCGCGTTGAATTGACTCCGCGGTCATTACCATGAATAGTGTTAATAAGATGGGACAATTCTTTTGTTGAAATGATTATGGAAGAAAACATAATCATTATTAAGGCATTATATTTTATTGTATTACAAACTATCTTAGCAAGTGGTCTGGCCCATCTGTGCCCTACAGCTTCATTCAAAGATAAATGAGAACACGAGTAGGTATGGCCAATATGAAGCAAATAATCAAGATATAACTTATATTGTCTACTTTATTTCGCTGATGAAATTGGCCACTTTAAATACTTATTTGAGTGGCGGGAAAATTAAGTAGGTACCTATTGCAGAAGAACAGACACGTTATGTGGTAATGTATAATACATACACTTATTAAATAAAATCTTGAGCTTTATATATATTTACTCGCATGGGAATCGAATCCAGCACTGCAAGCTCAGTCTTTAATTACTTTATAAATAGTTACTATTAACCACATATTTTTATAACATTACCTTGGCTCGCCAGTCAAAGCATGGTTTTATTTTTTGTATTTTTTCGTGTGTTATTTTAGGCGACTCGAATGTCTTATTTGTAGTTTCGATGCTTTTGTCATATTCAGCTTCAATAATTTTATTTATTATTTGATGTTCTCTTTTGAGATAATCTATTCTATGTGACCAGTAATCCATTTCGCCATCTTCTAGATAGTCGCCACTTTTATCTTTGAAAATTAATTCATTGGATGGCTCCTAAAACACAATAAAATAAATTATAAGAAAAATAATAACATCTACGAGTTCATGTTTGTGTTTGATAAAATTAACTTATGGTAATTATTATAGCCTTCTTCTAAGCACAAATATTACTTACCTATCGTAAGTTTAAAATTTACCTAAGGGCTAAGAAATTATATAGCTATCTTTTTCGTGTATTGGTACAAGGGTATAATTATAAGAATTATTATAACAGACGACAAGACTGCTACAGTCTACGAATAAATATGTTTTTGGTAAGTAAACAACAGTTGGTAAAACGAAATAAAAATACTTACAGGTGGGAGGTTTTCAAAAGCAATTACATTTTCGGCTTCTATTGATTTCTGAAGAGCTATGGGTGGGCTTAATGCAAAATTGTTATCAAAACTGATTCGTCTGGTGTCTTTACTAGTTATAGTTCCCATTTTGAATTTTAGTTCCAATTTAATATTCAATACTGATTGGACAAGACAATTTACGTTGGAAAATTTGTCATTATTTCATGTCATTACTTTTCTAAAAGCACTGTTCACCTTAGTATGAAAAAGAAAATAACTGAAATCGTAAGAAGAAAGGAGTTTGTACAAAGTCTTTTTTTCAGAACTTTTTATAATAATTAGGTAGGTATTTTATTTAGGAGAAGGGATAAACTGCAACATTTTTTATAAATACAAGGAGTTATACACTTAACTTGGAAATGACTACAAAAATCGGACTATGTTATTCTTAATTCTAGTTTGTAACTTTTGAGCTTAAATTATCATGATTAGGTATCATTTTCAAATAATATATCTGTAGATTTGCATTACCTGTGATATTTTATTTTAATCTGTTATGTCAATGTCAATTATTGTCAATCTATGCAGATGTCAACTAAAGTCAATTTGGACTGTCTTGCTTGCACTGCTTGCTTCAACTTGCTTGTGTTTTACTATAATATGAGTATCGAGTCTATGATGGACTACAAATTACTCTAATAATATTATATCAAGTATTTGTTTATAAAATTAGAAACAAAAGTAAATTTAGAGATTAAGTTAAATCTATTTCTTGATCGTGACTTAAAAAGCTGTATGTTTACACTTCAAAAATGTCGTTATATGACGATCTGGATACCATCAAAGCCCGCACCACTGAAAAGGTAGCGGGATGGTCTTCAGGAATTAAGTTATTACAGTCTCAATTGCAATTAAAAAAAGCTGCAGTTACCCAACCCAAGAGGGAGGCGTTACGACGTACTACTCAGGTGCTGAACATTGTTTACTCACGTAACACGTTATCCTTACGAAAGTATGGAGTAGGTACTTAACACAAAACCTTTGTAACTTCCAGGTACTCACTCCTGTAATTGACTTAAAAAGTAAACCGAAAGATGAGGATGAGTCTAATTCCAACAGTCCTAAACTTCAAGGAAAAACACTCACCGCATCGCTAAACGTGCGCGATTTTGACTGGAATGTTGCTAATGAATATGACCCCATGTGGCCAAATGACTATGAAAAAGTTGCGAAAGGTAGAGCCTATATATTATTGAGTGTTTTTGTTGCTTTAGCTAGTTGATATTTTATAGAGTAGTTATCATATTTATGTTACAATTTTGTGTACAAGGTTTGAAATACATTTAGTAAACAAAACACAACGCTGGATGGTCTGAATCTGTATGCATCCAAAATTAAACCCAATACCAAAGAAAACTTTATTTTTTGCCAGAAATCCTTTTATTGTATACTTTAAAATTATTATTTGTCACACAAAAAATGCAAACATTGAATCCATTTACTATTTTCTATCAACTACAGTAAGTCTTATAGCTTTTGTATCTTATTTAGAACTACAAGCAAAGAAATTGCAACTTGATGGGGATAGAGGTGACAGAACAGAGAGAAAGCGTAAAAGCAGATTTGGGGATGATGAGGATACTGTTCCAGAAAAAACTTTAGTGCCCATTGTAAGTTATTCCTTTATAATCAAATACTCAAACCTTTTTAATCTTAAACAAATCAAATAAATAATATATTTGGTATGTTGTAGCAACCCGAAGAAGAAGAAGCAGAGGAGATTTCAAAGCGGTCTGCTGGTGCCGCAATTGCACCTCCACCATCACTCACAGTGGAAACACAGTCCCCACCTCCCACACCTATAAATGTACCACCACCTGCGCCTGCAGTCGGTTTCTCTATTGGAGGATATGGAGCCAGCTCAGTAGCTGCTAAAATAATGGCCAAATATGGATTTAAGGTAAAATATTCTGTCATTTAATCCTCAAACTATTTGACATAGTTTAACTATCATTCCCAAACTTTCAATATTGTCAGATAAACATAATGTAATTTTGTTATAATCATTGTTTGTCAGGAAGGTCAAGGTTTGGGTAAGAAAGAACAAGGAATGTCAGTGGCTCTACAAGTAGAAAAGACGTCAAAAAGAGGTGGTCGCATTATTCATGAGAAGGATGGCAATGTAATGCCTCCTCCTGGCTTTGCTATGCCCTCACTACCAGGACCAGGTATGTAACTTTTACCTATATATTCATCCACCTTATTGTTAAATGCTGTGCACTATGAGGAAAATCATGTGGACATTACACAATTTCTCTTTTATCATTTTGTTGCAGATTCTCCTACTTCATCACATTCACCACATGGATCAAGACAAGAGCCATCTATTACAGAAATAATGAAATCCCCAAGTAAAGTAGTTTTATTGAGAGTAAGTATGGAAATGTTTTTATATTAGGTACTTAAATATCTATCTTGAACCTTAAAATAATGTTAGACGCTGGTGTGTCATTGTCATATGTTTGCTTTTTAGAATATGGTTGGACCCGGGGATGTAGATGAAGAGCTAGAACCTGAAGTAAAAGATGAATGCAATACAAAGTATGGAGATGTTATAAAAGTATTAATATTTGAAATGCCAAATGCACCATCTGATGAAGCAGTACGAATTTTTGTCGAATTCAAGAGAATTGAAAGTGCTATAAAAGCAGTTGTAGATTTAAATGGTAGGTTTTTTGGAGGGAGACAAGTCAAAGCTGGATTTTATGATGTAGAAAAATTTGCTTCCCTGCAGTTGACTGAATAGATAAATATGTAAGATAATTATTGTGTCATTTATTTATCCCATTCCTACTACACTACTTCAACAAAGAGCAATCGGAAATTTTTTGTTTGGAGGTTTTTAAAACGTACAAACCTATTTTTATTGGATTGGCAACAGTTTTTATTGAATCTTAGGGTGCGTCCACATCTGACGAACGAGCATTTAAATAAGAGTGATTTGAGACTAGCGTATTTTATTGCGCGTAAAAAAACGAGCTCATACGCGCGTATAAATTGCTAGTCTGAAACCGCCCTTAGCGAGCTGCTCGTGTAGTCTGCTCGTTCGTTAGATATGGACGCACCCTTAGGAGTTAGGATGAAGAAGCTTTTGATGTTTTTGAACTTTACAATTATCAAAGAACTCTGATTGGGACGAAAAGTGGGATCTTTTGATACAAAAAAAATAATAAATTTTATTATTTTTTTCATACCGCTGCGGTAATTGCACGCATGGTATTAGAAAAATAAATCGATTTAAATCACCTTGTTTTATTTAAAGTATAAGTATTGTAAAATTCACAGCATTTTTTCTATCAAATAGCTTAGCTAGCATAAATAAAACGCCATAGATCCGCGTGACATACGTGACAGTCACTGTCAGTTCGCCATCTATGTTGTCATTTGTGCTGTGTGTAATGAAATTGAAATGTTTACTACTTCGTTCGTGTGTTCTATGTAGTGTATAGTACTATGCAGCGAGGAGTTGAAGAAAGATGTGATGTTGATTGTTCTACACTGAATTAGATTCGGAATGTCGTGAATATCAAGATTTTTAATACAAGACATGTAGTATTTGACTTAGTCAGCATCAGTCAGCAGTCAACAGCTGCTACAGTCGATAGGAAAGCGCTCGAAACTTGCGGAGATTGAGAATCGAATGTCGAACAATTGAATGGAATTATAATATAATTTCCTTCAATTCATCATATTTAAAATGGCATTTTATTCGTGCAACAGATATAGATTAATAGTTTTAGTATTACTAGGGTTGATAATGTGGCAATTCTTTCGTTTGTTACCTGACAAACCCGCCACGCAATTATCCGAGGTAAGCGATTATCTTTTAATAATATTATGTCGAATTAATCTTATCAATCGAAATCTTAGTGTTACAAATTAACATGATATATAATTTTAGTTATCTAGTCATTAATAATTAATTTATTGAACATTGACTTCTGTATACATGAATACCTACTTAATTAATTATTTTGTGTAAAAAGATTTATGTAGCATTTCTTAAGGCACATACTATTTGTTTAGGGGTGAAATAGGATAGATAGTTGATGACATGTTTTCCTTTATGTTAATTGGAAAATAGAAAATGTTGTTATAGATTGTTAAGATATTTAGCATATTAATAAAATTTTAACCATAAAAGGTACTTGATGTATGTATCAAGGTCATGAGGATTTTGAAAACTGTTATGTAGAACACTTTCACTTGGATGTATAGTGGATTTATTTTTCTTGTTATAATTATAATAATATGATGTTTCTTGTGATAGGCTGGAATTGTGGAGTTAGAGGATGACAGTTATAATAAACATAAACAGGACAAGGTGAAGGTTAGAGTATACTATGAGGCTCTCTGCCCTGACTCCAAACACTTTTTTATGAGGCATTTGGCTCCAGTGACAGAAGCACTCTCTGACTTCCTTCAGGTTACGCTAGTACCCTATGGAAAGGCTACAGTAAGTATTCAAAATATTATTATATGTACCTAAACTTTGTATCAGACTAGAAAAAGACTAATATCATTTATTTATTTGTATAAAATTAGGTAGATAACTAGTTTCCCTACTTTTAAATTATGCAAATAGTATTGAATTTTTATCTATTTAAATGTAGTTGACCTACAACCGTATTTGAAACTCAATAGTATTCAAAAATAAAATTATAACATTTTGTTGTTAATCTTTATAGACCAAAGAAGAGAATGGAAAGTATTACTTCCAATGCCAGCACGGTGAGGAGGAGTGCTATGCAAACAAAATTCATGCGTGTGCCATAGAGGCCGTGGCAAACATGACCACTTCTGTCCAGATAACAGAATGTATGATCTCAGATAATATGGATGCTGATAATGCTCTTGCCAGGGTAAATATATTATTCAATCTAACATTCTTTTGTATATCTATAATGATAAGACTAATAAATGTATCTTTCTGTTTTAGTGTGCTAAAGAAATGAAGATAAGTCCGGATTCAATAAAGAATTGTGCAAACAGTGAACATGGATCTGCATTGTTAAAGAAACATGGTGATGATACTCATATATTGAAGCCAACATTCATACCAACCATAACATTAAATGGTTCCAAAGGTAATCAGGCTGCATTACTGAAAAATTTCAAATTAGAAGTGTGCAAATTGATTGATATGCCACTACCGCCACCTTGTTTGTGACATATTGAATTCGATCGGCCAAACATGCACAATAAACTTCAGCATTTTATTTAAGATTATGAACTACAATACCTTGTCAATTGAAGCTCAAAGGCTGCTCATAATATTACTTCCATAAAATTCCAATCAACATACTTACATAAATTGTATTATTTTTAAACATTAATCCAATTAATTATATTAACCACTTCCTGTGTGAAATGCGTCATTTAATACTGAAGTCTATAAATATACATAGTGTTCTACAATATAATGTACATGGAAATACCAGATGTGTGGATTCTAACAAAAGTTGTACTTAAGGAATAAGTACTGACCACAAGGACCAGAATCCTGTTATTTGAATTGAAAACCTCGTATTAATTGTCATGTAAAAACCACACTGTAATCTTAATGAACCCTTTACTTTATTTAAATACTTTTGTAACAATATTAGTGATGAGTTTTGGAAACTGTTAAGGCTACCAAAGTATTAAATTTGATATAAAACAATTGTAATATTAGGTGACAATTTGAAATGAGACTACAATAAAGCTTATAATATCTCTGATTACCTCAATTTAAATTGCCACTTTTTATACATAGTAGAGTGATGTTATATCTTTTAAATTATTAAATTATGGGTTGTGTTTCCTAAAAATCTAGTGAGTTTGTGAACAAATAATTTATTTTTTTCGTGAATAAAACTGCAGTCGGTTGTGCATTGCATTTAGTGATAGACTCCAGCTGTTGTATTTTGATACTTTTATTTTTCTATATTGTTTACACACCATTTGTATGTTTATGTCTAGAATAATTACTATTAATTCACTATGCCAATCGACTTAATGTTTTTTATTTATAAGTATTTTCTCTGTAAGTGATTTGTATTTTTTTTTGAGAAAATAAATGTTTAAACCATAAACCACTTCCTTTGTAAATGAAAAATTAATTAAACATAAACATAACATAATATTCATATTAAAGTCTGAGTAAAATAAGTAGTTATTCTCAATCTAAAAAACTAGTGGGTATACTATAATAAATTCAATCTGAACTCTGTTTTCGATCTGGTAAATAGGAAATACATAAACTATCTGTAATCACATTGTTTATATAACTTTTATTGATATTTATCTTATTGGAATATAGTGAGATGCATTTTTTATGTGTCCTACCAAAGTTAGTATTAAAAAATTATGTATTTATGCCACCAATACATGCATAGCCAATGATAAGAACTACTTTAAGGGTAAACCTATCAGTAACTATTTGTAAAAGGCAATTGTAAAAGCAAAGTATGTTATCATGGTTAAAAGTATGCTGCTATTCATAACAAATATAATGCAATGCTTGGCGAGCTATTTATTAACATTCCGGCGATAAAATAAAAGTTGTAGTAAGACATTTATGGTTGACCGTTTTTATAAATCGACAAATAAAATGTAATATGTACCATACCTATAGAGATCTTGTAAAACAACGTAAAGTAAAAAAATATTTTTACCTTCTTTTTAAACTTGTATTAGTTTAGGTTTTGCAAATAAAATAGAATACCTACTATTATTAATTTGCAGAATAGATAATAATATCATTTGAAGGTCATATTTATTATTTGTTATTCAAATATTTCTTTGCTGTAGACTGACACAAATCTGTAAACAATGAAATATAAGTATACATTACTGCTTGCGTATACACAGGTGTTGATGCAAAAAGTCACTCTGAGGCTCGGTATATTGTTACTTTGTTCTGGTTAAAATTATATAGAGTATAGATTTTTGTTATACTCAGTTTTCCAGAAATAGTACATTAAGTTACTTACTTGTTTTATTGTATAAAATCTAATTATAAAAATGTGTGCATTGAGTACCTTGGTATTAAGGAATAAAAATTTGATAAAATTAATAAAATCAAGTTTTTATTAGTTTCATACCTACTTATTTTGTTATGTCTCATATGGCTTTTTATTTAAGTATAGTTACAATGGTTGAAAAACATTGTACCTTTTGATATAACATGTCACAGAGCATGTTTTGTAACGTGATCGTCTTTTACGTAAAACGTTAGCCTCAGTGGAATATTTAATTAAACAAAGCAATGTTTAAATACTTCATCGTATGCGTACTAAAACAGAAACTATAAATCTTACTGATTGATAACAAACTATGCCAGTAGGTATGCTTCGTTCGTTTGGTATGTTGTTGCATTGATAATAATAATATAATCAAAACTATGGCTATTCCTACTGATTTAGGCATATGTCAATAATATAACACTTTCTTTTAATTTCTCTGGATATTTAAACATATTGGATATTGATTTTTTTATATTAAAAAAAAAACACTGCAGTGGACATAGGTATCAAAGTACTTGTCCAAGAAAGTTCTGGCAAGAGGTAGATATTTAATTAATGAAAAGCTTTTTGGTGTAGTGGTTAGTGACTGTGACTGCTATATCGGTCGTGGGTGCGATTCTCACCCAGGACAAATCTTCGTGTGATGACCAAGATCATTTGTTCTGTGTCTGAATGTACATATATCTTTAATATGTATTTATTTAGAAATTATTGTAAGGTATGTTAATCAGTCGACTGGTTACCATATCATTAGCTCTGCTTAGGCCGCTATCCCACTACCTTTTTACGAGCGTCGACGTCGACGTTGCGTTTCTTGTACAGCGTACAGCGACCTATTCGTTTATAACTACGATTAAAGAATGATTAGGTACTACGATTAACGATATTATTATAATGTGATTTCTTAAAGGTCTCCATGACGAAAAAGTAATAGATAGACGGAGGAACAGGGGAGGCTTAGTGATAGGGTCCCGTTGGCACACTCCAAAAATTGAACCGCAAAAGATTTCCGGCAAATATATAATAATAATATTGCAAAATATTTTATTGCAATAACTTTTTAAATGGCCAGTCAGAAACTATATTATAGTTATAAGTATGATGTTTTAGAAAGTATTCGAAGAAATCAATATAAAAAAAAACTTGGAACCAAAGGTGTCGTGATTGACAATAAAAACGGAACATGCGTCTAGTTGTTTTCATAACGTGTTGCTAATAAGTTCACATCCGTAATGTATTGGAAAAACTACATCACGTAATAATTGTCAAACGACGTGCTCCCCGCGGGACCGGGCGTGCGTGTGTTAGTCTACGGTCATTAATCATTTGCATCAAGCTTCTACTTTCCCATAATGTGTACGAAGGCAATAAATTAGCAGCTTTCCACCTTTTTCCGTGACTCAGTGTACAAAGCAAACGAGCGACTTCAGTCAATTCAATTTGAAACCCGCTCTGACAACACCAATTTGCTGCGTCTAAATGGCTACCTTTGCTCTGGAAACCATTTCAAACACAACAATAAATCTTCACTGAAATCACGGTCTAATTTCGTAAAAGCCCCGTCTCGCTTTGCTAATTAATATGAATGGCATTTGCATCCGGCTTTTTCTCGCGTACACCATTTCCAACTATTGTTTTGCAAAGATTCTCACAATTTATTCCTGTTTTTACCCGACTGCGCATCGCGAAGGGGGGTGGGTTATTGAGATTAATATAGCTTGTTTTATGACTATACGACGATTAATTAGGCTCGTAACTAACTCTTTTGGTAATTGATAGGACATGTAATCTTGTTATTGGTACTAAGGTGTTATGTTTGCAAATATGGATGGTAAAAAAGGGTACCTTGATAGGTACAGTCACGAGCAAGAATATGTATAGGTACATTCAATGTATAACTAAAAATATTTAATTAAAGTAATCTGGATAAAAAATCTGAATTAAATTAATCTAGTTCAAACGTTGTATGGTATAAAACGATATAGGTACTAATTTCATTATCAGTAACACTACTGATTGTCAAGATACCAGCAGCAAGATTAGGTCATTCATGTAATCCATAGAGCTGTGTAAACATTTCCTAAATACGCGAATCTTATTATTTTGATATCTAATCATTATTTGCTAAATCATAATACGTTTCGTTTTATGTAGAGGTGTAACCTTATACCTCGGAATTGCAAGTATTATGTACTCAAGTTGATGGGCTGATAGCAACATAAGACTTGTTAACCTATATTTAAAACGCCATTGAAACGTGTTTTTTTCTTAATGTTCTATGTCGTTGTGATCTAACCGACAATTTGTAACTGAATTTTAAATTTGTTATCACGAGTAACACGGTCCTTACCTAAAGATGAAGTACCTACGAAATGACGTAGTACCTACTGAAAAACGGTTTTTATGCAACTGTCTGCACCCAGTCTCCAATGTGTTCCACACTATTTATTGTACTGCAAACAAACTCAATCTCAATAATAGCTGACGTTCACGCAATTTGATCAGAGTTAATATACGGAACGGCTATCAGAAGGTTTACCTGTCTATTTCAGGCCATCGAAGCTGATAGGAACGCAATAAAGCCGCGTAGGTACGCACGGTCAACTGAGGCTTGGCCGCCGCGTCCGCCGGCCGGGCTTGACGCATCCGCCCCCCGTCGTCTCTTGTTAAGCCAATGCACAAATCTAATGGATTTTTTATGTTGCCTGAAAACGTACCGATATGCATAAAATGGAAAATGCACCTTGCCAAAAAGATTTTACTCGTTGTTATAAATCAGTTTTATTTTGGAACTGACCATTTTAGAGTTTTACACATTATTGATTTTTTAATAAATTGGTCTGAGTGTTTGGATGGTCTATTCTGGGAATCGTTTTACTTAAGAACATATATCTTTCTGTGAACATATATTATGATATAGTAAATGTACTGTAGTTACATATTTTATTCTCTTGTGTTGACAGGCACATGTAATTTAATCAAACATACGACTCGAAATGCTTCTTACTTGTAAAATGTACGTTTTAATTAAAAATAATATTTCAAATACATATTAGATATTAGATAACACTTTTAGTTATTAAATACGTAGCTACTAAATACACAAGCAGCTAATAGTCAAGACTCATTTAATTATTTAAGGGATAGGTTCGTGCAATGATATATACTTACATAATAAATAAAATGTTCTGTTCATATCGCATAAATACATTATCTTTATAATAAAATATTTCTATAACTACCACTTCAGAGCTGAAAGCTAAGAAAACATCCCGCCAAGTATTTTTTCCGCATGCAGGAGAGATCACCCTGTTCCATGTTTAGGGGATGACGTAATTAGATAAATACGTAGATACCTAGATGTTCGGTGGGCATGGTGAACACGAGACAGGCTGAGATATATGTATCTGTACGTGAATGCGAGCCGTGTACTCTCATTAAAACTTTCCTCAGGCTGGGCTTGCACGTGTTTTTAATTTTTATCGAGAGCACTCGTCGTTAGCGGGCGCGGGGCTCGCTCTGCGCCGTTCGGTGCTTTGATTGCGGTAATGACGTCTCTCCGACTCCGTCCTCACCACTTGTCTCTTCTCACTATCTTCATGATTATTGCTTTACAAATTAATGATGTTCATATTTTAGTAAAGTAAAATTATTTTTCTACCAAAGCGCCTTAATGGCAAGTTTCTTCAGGTTTACTTTTAATTTAGTCTCTACCTTTGATCAACAGATAAACCAACTTATATGTAAGTTAGTTTTGGTATTCATTAAGTTCAAGTAAAACGGTGTGTGCAGATTTATTATCTACACAAGCCTTAAATATTTTGACATAGGAAGGAAACACGTATTGTTAATTAATCATATAAGGACATGATTAAAAGGGAATGAACCATAAAGGACACTAATTTAACTATTAGGCATTGAAATAGCTGCCGTGTGCTGACATTTATTGTCAGAGGGTGCAGGGGTCGGAAGACAATCCAATTGCTCTTTCTCGGTTGGACCGTTCCGTCTAGTGGTCCAACTGTGCGAATTTATTGGGTTTGTCGGGTTCATTGTGTTTTGAATCACTGTTAAACTTGGTGTACTTATTACGTTATACATTCAATATTCGGAATGTATCTTAGTCGTCGCAACAATGGGTGCATTGTACTTTCCACAGAAATATAGCGTGATAGAGTTTAAGAGCTCTCTTTGTGAATTATTAAAAAAAGTTATTAGTTAATGCAATTAAATATTATTTCTAAAGTATGTTTTATTAACGAGGTTAGTTATTAGGGGCACTGTTGACGCGTGTACAAGACGAGCTCTTATCTCAGCTGGGCGCTCGGCGCTCAAACTTCGGTGCGCCACGCTTGTGAGCGCGCCACTACGAGTATGTACCTATGTGAAAGTTTACTTGTTACCCCGAGTCAGCAATAGTCAGACGAGTTTACATACAATAGAAATATTGTAAAAAGTTTTCTACCAAAACTAGTCAACAGTTTTGCCAGGATGTCGTATATCTGAATTTTACGATGGAACGTTTTAATTTACGTGTTTGCCATATCGAATAGTCTAAAATGTTACGATAAGTAATTTGCGTTTTAAGTTTGAAACTTTAGTCTGTGTGCCCGAAAGTTTGTCTATGGCTTCGTACCTATTCCTAATTTACGAGTTAGTTTGCTCTATATCAATTGAAATCGATCGAGAGTTGGTTGACGAAAAACTTATAATTGCTAAAGTTAAAATATGAGAATACATTGTGCTATAGCTATGAGAGTTACTCTAGGTAACTCTAGTTATCGCGGTAGTTTGCATTGCTATTGCAATTGTCTCTAGCATAAAGGAATAAGAATCATAACATATAATTCGTATAATCTATTTTTTTCTTATCCGTTTCTGACCCACTGCAGGGCAAAGGCCTCTCTACCCTCCTTCCATCTGTCTCTATCTAGGGCCGTGGATAATCCACTCCCTATCAAGGACTCCAGTTCGTACCGCCATCTCCGTCTGGGGCTGCCGCGATGTCTCTTGCCATTTAGATGGACCCATTGGGTCGTTCGTATAATCTGTTGGACAACCTCTATTAATCCTTAATGAATAATGAAAAGAGTAATAGGTAGATTCATGGTAAATAACAGAACAGCGCACGTAACAGCAGTTGACGCTGTTGTAACAAAATTCACGGAAATGAAAGGCTATTGTATTGAATTGTCGGAATGCGCATGCACAGCTAACGAATGCACAGATGCATGATGCAGCCGACAGGGAAGCAACAAATCCTCTTAGGCACGGTCACTGGCGACGCCTATCGGCCCAGTTGCCGACGCAAACAACTCTAATGGATTTTTCATGTCGATTGAACACGGCATAGGTATAAATGCGTGGAAGAGAATCGAATATTGGGAAAACGTTGTTCCACGAAGTACGGATCAGCTGCTCGCTGTACGGGACTCTCCATATGATATGTGACAGTACAATACAGCACATTTCCCCTAAAATAGAGCGCTCTTTGAATTCTGAATGCTGTGTAGATAGTACATTACATAGTACAGTGGAGTATTATAATAATCAAAGCAGATACAATTTATGTTCGATAAGCTCGCATTCACAAGTTAAGCGTCGACTTCACAACCTGTTTTCGAACCATTAATAATCATTACGTCTGATATCGTCGGGCCGCCTTACCGGCGAACACTGCAAATTATGACATTAATTTTATAATTATTATTGTGTAGAGCACAATAGTCGAGGGTGAACCAGAAACACGTAAGCTCTATTCATTGTTCACGGCGAAAACAATGAAAGATTGTTACAAAGTTGGAAAATGACTCGGGAAAAGCTGTCACTCTTGGTTCGCTCAAACTGAATTATCGTAGGGCAAGCCGAGTTATTCGATCCGACACTCTTACTATTATGTGCAGTACCGGATCCTGGATTGTTGTTTTGGACGGCTGTTTCTCACTGAGGGTAGATTATAATAAACCAAATAATTTCTTACAGCTCGAATTAGTTTTTTGAAGTGAAAACTTCTTTAAGGCGGTGTAGAATATTTTGTAAAACGTAAAAAAAAACCCGCCTCAGTTAATTTTTAGGGGATATTTTTTTCATACTTGACATCAACAACATGTTAAAAACATATTCATATTAAATACTAGAGAAACCTTAATACATGGACGTTATTGGACATGCATATTAATAAAATGATATTATGCCGGTGTAATAAGTATGTAGGGACGTATACAGGTGTTCGTGGAGAACAACTGCTTGTCAACTAATATGTGGCTGTAGTCTATTATTATTTGATAACTGGTGAATGAGTTGTGGCAATGTTGCCGCCAACATGTAATTAATTACATCTGTTATTCAATCATTACGTGTGTCTATGCTCCATGCGTCAATGTTATCGTGGTTCTGCGTATATGATAGTATTTGGGGTATACATATTACTAAAATAATAACATCGAAGCTTTTGTGACAGGACTATATTACGCATCCACACATTATCGGTCATCAGACTATCGGTCATCGGACTATCGGTCATCGGACTTATGTCAAATTAAATCCAAACCACCTATGGTTTGGATTTAAATATCTTGTTCTTATTCAGGGAGATTCTTAAACATTCTAAGAAATATGTTTTGTCAGTCATATATTAAAGTGTGCGCTGCTTTGGCTACCGGAACTATTTGGAGAATATCTTGACTCAAATGATATTTAAACGAGAGAAAGAAACTTGAAAGTTGTATTACAATAAACTTCCCAAGTGCTTATTTACACTGAGACTTATTGCATTTAATTTTAGTTAGGAAAGAACTATTTTCTCAGCTGACAATGCTGCGAGGTTGTTGGACATGTTTAAAATTGAAAAAGTTTTTAGGACTCATGTTAAATTTTATATCAAAATATGTTACTTTTGATGTGCGCATTTATTTGGCTAATTAATAACCATTTATTTCTCAACATGAAACATTGAACTCTATGAGTGTTCTTACTTTTGTGAGAAAGTTTTCTAAATAGAAACAGCTCTTCAGGTTGAATAGAATACCTAATAAGTTATCTTAAGGCTGAGTTGCAACGTGTATTTAGCTAGTTGCTTACTCATTCATGGTTGGAAAAGTTTCCGCCTCATGATTACCGCTTGTGCTGCAAGCGTAACACCTCTAACGCGTTAATTGCTGGCTTTGGATAACTACCGCCTTAACTGTGTGATTTAGTTGGGGTGGAGTTGGCGGTAATATAAGACAAGTTAGTTGCGGCGGGAGTCCAGTGGCGCGAAGGCAGCGGGCGCCATGTTCACGGGGACGCTGCCCGTCTTACTAATATTGGTCGCTTATGCTAATGGAGGCAAAGAAAAGCCGGTAAGCTGTCCTAATTACCTTCGATCGAGACTTTAATACCGACTGCTACTTTAGTTGTGAATTAAAATGTAGTTAATACTCTGAGCAATTAATTAAGTCTGTATTCAAGCTAACATTATTTATTCCATAATATTGATTATTGCTGATATTTTACTTAAAAATTATGCCAGAAAATTAATACTAGTATTATTTACCTCTATAATTTAACTTCTTATGTTGGTCGTTTTCGGAAATGTGTGTGTTGTCTAAGTTTATGAAGTGTTAGTGGGGCGCGGCTGATGGATGGATGTCGGCGCACGACGCGCGACACTATTGCTCAACGTCGTCGAACAGGAATACGTAATGCATCGTGTGCGCCGCGGCCGCCCGGCCTGCGCCCCTGTCTCCAATGTTACACGATAACCTTGCGTTTGAGGGTTCTTATGACATATTATCAGATACGTCTAGATATTTGTGTCTTTAATAACAGGAATAAAGTGTTTCTGTTCTTTTTTGCATTCATTGCATGACACATACAATTTTAATTTACTGCATTGAACTGTTGAGTATTATAGATTTTCTTAAAAAGAAACGCATTGCTACATACCTACCTGTAAACCGTTAAAGTCTAATTCACTTGCGGTTGTAAATAATAATAAGTCCAGTAAAGGGCTGATTTAAAAATGCTGTCTGTACTAAAAGTACACAATCAGAAACTTGGCGAGAACAATGGAGACAGTCTCTCACCATTTAAATTAATATTTAACATTATGATACAAGTTGATGCGCATCGGGTTGGACCCGGGGGAACAGCGACTTAATATTTTCTTTGAGAATGTTATCTCATTTTTAATATTGAAACGACTTATTTCCCCCACGTTGTTCTCAAAGGTAGTCGCGTAGATCAAGAGGCCGGGGAGTCTCAGTGGTTCCCCACTACACTTAATAATGCAGAAATAAAATTATTTAATCAGAAAATCTCGCTCAACTTTACGGACCCAATGTGACTTGTTTATTTAGAGTTATGTGGTAATGTATTTTTAACTAAACGGAAATGTAGGAAAGTGATTAGTAACTTTCCATTTTTCATAATTGTAGAGTTTGGACGAACGAAATCACACGGGCTTAATGTTTAGCAGTCGTATTTTTTAAATGTAGGTCGTTTCGGTACACAGGTGTGTTCAATAAACCACTACATTAACTACATTTCTGTTTCAGGTTTTCAGTGACGAAATCAAAGAAATAATACAATCTGTTCACGACGAGTGTGTCAGTAAAACAGGGGTTGCCGAGGGTGAGTGTTCAAAAGAAAATTTTATTCCTCCTTTGTTCTATGTTAGCATGCGAATGACGCGGAGCAATCGGCGCGGCTAAGCTCTGAGCCTTACCCACAGCCTTCGAGATGACTAGAGAAGAACAACTCACCGTTCATTGTTTACAACGTCTTATAAACCACGCGCATATTATTACTCTATTATGTAAACACTTTTTAAATCTTTCGCATGAATAGGTACCCACTGACATGTTTATTTCTGAGAATATCCCGAGTCTATTCCACTAGCATTGTTTTGAAGTACAATGTCTCATGTTTGCGTACATTAAAGGGTCTTTATTCTTACTTGCCCCCAGAGGATATAACGAATTGCGAAAACGGCATATTTAAGGAGGACGTGAAATTGAAGTGCTATATGTTTTGCCTGATGGAGGAAGCGAGTCTCGTGAGTTATCTGCCTTTTGTTTGTTTCTCTCTTCACCCCTGCCGTGTGTACGAAATTAGATACAAACAGACATTTAATTTATTTTTAATTCAATTTGTTTGCTTTACATTTAAACGTGTACATATGCGGCGTTTAACGTAATTAAGTGCAGAATATGTTTTAATCTTTGTTCAGTTATTAATTTAGTTATTTGTTTATAATTTTGTTTAGGTGGACGAGAACGATGCCGTGGACTACGATTTGTTGGTCAGTCTGATACCAGATGAATACTATGACAGAACCTCTAACATGATATTTGGATGTAAACACCTCGGTAAGTGTAATAGGCTGATTGGGTGTAGAAGACATGAAATTAACAAATTCTGATTTATTTTATGAACTCAAATGTTTTTCATAGATACGCCGGACAAAGATAAATGTCAAAGGGCATTTGACGTGCATAAATGTTCGTACGATAAAGATCCAGCAGTAAGTATTATCTGCAGTGTTTTATCCACACGTTTCTAAATACATAATAATACTAAATAAGTTACTTACATTCTTCAATGCAATGACATAGAACATTTTGATTGCTGGCCTAATAAAGATTAACTTTCTTCTTACTTTAAATTCTTGTTTTAACGTCTCTAAGTGCACAGTAATAAAAAAAGTAAATATTCTTATACTGAAAAGAAGCCTGCGGCATTAAGCTACTAAGCTAACCGCTCTTTTTATATTATTTAGAATGTAATTAGATGGTTTAATTTAAAATCAAGTATCACAAACAGAGCTTGATTTAGTATTGTCTTTCTTTTTATTAATTATTTGACTTCTTTTGTGATTTGGTGAGGGTTTACGTATACGTAGAAGTAATTTATAACGATTGTGCTGAGTTTTTTTGTTTGAAAGCTGTCAACAATATGGTTCTTAACTATAATGTATGAAGATTGAAAGTTATCAGCAATTTCATAAGACACCGTGGTATACTAATAGGCAGGTATCGTCATCTCTTTATTCGAGGCGATAAAGATTCATAATAGTTACCCACTGTAGCATAAATTTATAGAAATAAATTGTGTTGTGATAAGGTTACTCAACTAATTTCCAACTTTAACTCGTTCATTTCATTTTCAGTTATACTTCTTATTCTAAGCCGTGAGCAAGCAACTGGCGGGGGATTGCGATTATAGAAATAAAGTTAACTAAGTGTATTAAACTATTCTTTTATTTTCTCTAAACTCTATCCATACAAAGGTATATGAATTCTATATTATTATAAAGTTTAACTTCAGATAGCTTTTTTTATGGAATCGTAAATATGTTTTCATAGCGCCTTTTACATCTTTTGAGCAGCAGGATATGAATATGTATTCGCGTGTCCGTTTAAGGTACTCTAGAATAACTGATGTATATAAAGTTAATAACTTCATTATACTTACTACGTATATTTTAATGCATGTATATAAAGATGCCACAAATATCTTATGATTCCAAAAATCATGATTTTTACATACTTGACGCACACATGACAGTCACACATTCTTCATTAATGTTTATATTCGCGCAGGTACAATTAAAAATAATGCTCATCTTTCCTCCTCTGCAGTGAAAGAAAATATTTAGGTACTTGTAAATAAAGACGTAATTTGGCGTTAGCCGCAGGCCCTCAGACCGTCTATTTTTTTACAAAATCTCGTTCAAATTTATTCAGATCTTGAAAGAAGTATAATGCTAAGGAATTAATTTGCTTCACGAGATATAATTTGTTCGCGGAAAAATAAATGAGTTGCAATCTTGTAAAACGTATAATTGTGATCTTTAGTGACCCACCGAAAATTAAATTTAAAAGGACTTACAATGAAGGCAGTTCCGGCTGCCGCGCTTTGCTACTTTACCTTAATTTATTTTTTGTAAAAAGCCCACCGTTATAATGTTTAAACAAAAATAATTATAATTAAACAGTGAATTGGGTATTACTGTAATTATTATTTACGCAAGTATGTGTAATAGCTAAGTTATTTAAAATTTAGAATGTGGCAAATCATTATTACAAATCAAGAAGTTCAATTGTGTTTATTTGTTTTTGCAACGATTTCATTTTAATGCATTACAATGCTAGTGACAATGGTGACAAAAATAGAAAGTGAACTTACAAACCAACATTACAATAGGAGGGCAGGTTATTTAACAGCAAAACGTCATTTAAAAGACGGAAAACCGAGGGTCGGAACATCTGCACATAAAGAGGCAATTTGGAGATTGCCGGGGGCGCACAACCGCCACGGAGAATTGTGCTCAAATGTATTCAAAATTAAAAAATGAAGAAAATATTGCTAGGAAATTCATTGCGGTAAAATAAACAGGAGTGGCTTGTTACTGTGGACAGCGTGGGGAGCGCGGCGCGCGGCGGGACGCCACCGCGCTCGCCGAGCGTGCCTACACAAAGACGACACTCTTCACCTTCGACCTCTACTTTTGAACTTGTGATACTACCAGGCTCAGACATTATGAAACTTTTTACAGACAACTCGACTTATGTATAGCGTGACTTTGTGTATCAAAATACAGGTTGTTCTAATTTGAAATGAGAAAATTGATTGCACCAACTACCTGGGCACGGGTTGCTGAAGGCGGTCACTCGGCAAAAGCAGCGGATATCGCAATTTGGCGCCGAGCCGCAGTAATGACGGCCTAGCTTGGACGTTGCGGTCGTACGTGCACTGGCTACACCAAATAGCTACAATCTACTGAAATTCTGTTCGACTTATTTAAAGAAATCATTCAGTGAATGTACCGTACGCTATTTGTCCCCTAAACGTTTATGTTGCTCGTTTTAATGAACGATAGTCGGAACGAACTAACACTAGAACAAAAAATATGAATTACCGACAATGTAGACTAATATGAATATGACGTATCAACTCGTAATTGAAACACCTACTTAGTTTAAGTTTTACACAATTTTGGCCGTTAGATTTCTATTGACACTTAAAAGCAAAAATAACGTTCGATTGCAAAATGTAAACCAAACAAATAACATATTTAAAAACTATTTTGTTCCGATTATAACAAAAATTGTGCTTATACGAGTATAGTGAGTTACCAAAGTGGTTACGTATGACTTCACAACAATACAGCGTAGTAGTTGTAGTTACAAATTGGATCATTTGCTACGAATCGCTACGCATACCTGCTACGATTGTGCTCTACATTAGTTCCGTTTCGATGGGGACAGAGGTAGCCGATAGACTGACTAATGCGACCGAAGCCGAGAGCTGGACTTACCCCCAAATTATTCCGCTCCCTATTCAGAATATTAATAGGTCTGATCATAATGGCATAGTGATTTGATAATCCCAAACATCGAAACAAACAATTGATTTACACAAGACGTATACTGTTTTTTTCTACCGGTTAATTTGAAAGTATTTGCTATCATAGGTTTTTTATTATGCGCTATGTTTTGACACAAGTTTAAAAATATAATTATTAAAAACAATTATCTTTGCACTTTCATGTCGATTGCTCGAATAGAATATATTTGTGAATGTGCCTTTAGATACAAAAGTCCAGTATCTCTATAAACAATGGAACTAGTTGTTATGACAGCAAATTATTTGATGATGTTATCAAAAAACTAATAATTTATGTGAG
The DNA here is from genome assembly GCA_905146925.1 of Autographa gamma. NCBI lineage: Eukaryota > Metazoa > Arthropoda > Insecta > Lepidoptera > Noctuidae > Autographa > Autographa gamma. The sequence goes on from LR989850.1 coordinate 6,892,611, forward strand.
TTCGGAAGGCTAGTAAAACAAGCCAATTATCCAAATAAATTGAGTTAGTCGTTCTCCCCGCGTGGCGGTGCGGCGGCGGTGCGGCGGCGGTACGGCGGCGTGGCCCCCGGCGTAGGTCGCTCAAAGGAAGAGTGTTGTGCTCCTTCGGAAAGGTGTTTGTTTCGGAGGCGCGCCGCAAAATGAATATTGATGACTTCATGGGGTCCGGAGATGATTTGCTGAAAAATTAGCTTCTTTTCATCGTTTTATTGCCCTGCATCGTTTCGGAAGCGCGCTGATGAAGACTAATATAACCTTTAATTTTGCTTCGTAACGATCAACGTAGATTTATATAGGTCATTAAAATTGTGGATGATGATGGCTTTATTAATTCTTCGTTTGCATTTAGCTTTAGTATTGTTAACTAATTTTGACAGATTATAAAAATATTCATATTTTAAGTTGTATCAGGAAATCTTGAGGAAGTATTATTTAGCTGATTGTGAATTTGTGAAAACAGGCAAAATAAAAAGACGGTAACTTGAGACGCACTTTTTTTTGTTACTAACCCATTTTATTTATAGACCTTGCCATCTACATACAATACACATATTTCTTAATATTATAACAAGTGTAAATTGCTTTTTTTTCAACTGAGAATAGGGAAGCATTAAACCAGTCCGAAACACGTTATCAATATGGCCTGTCGTTGATTAGAGTCGGCATAAATATGCAGTTGTGTACCGTAGCGGTCACATCATAGACGCGTGTCATCTTGGTCGGCGTGACCAGAAGATACAATTTATATGCAAATTCAGCACAAGATACAAGCCACTGATGTCAGTGGGTGCCGGCGCCCGCCCGCCTTCTGTGATAGCCTTTAAAATTACTTTTGCGCACAGAATATTCATGTTGTATTGGTAATACACATCATATTAAAATATTGCGTTGATAACATAAAGTGGCAACTATAAAGTATAGCTATCTTTTCTAAGGAAATGGTGTTGATTCTATAAGGAATATTTTTAAAAGGTGGCTTGTGTGAACGGTCGTTGAGTTTTTCAAACCATTTTTTTTATAACAAGAAGGTATGTCGTAAGGTTTTTTTTTATTTTATTAACCTACTGTAGATCCCACTGCTGGGACTAGATCATCACACCACCTTCACCGCGGTTCGTAAGGTTATTTTGATAAAATTAATTTAATAAACAAATCACAATATAATTAATATCATTGTTAATAATCTAAATCCGCTGTTAAAGCATAACGAAAGTAATCACCGTAGCTTCAACGGTATTTAATATTTATTATTAACCAAATCCAAATTATTTGTTTCCTTTAAAGACTTGAGAAAAATGTTAAAATAAATATTATATTAAATTTACCTCGCGGGCAAGCCTGTTGTTTCAGCCAAATTAAAAATCCGCTCGCAGGTACGTTGTTTTTTATTTGAACGTTTCTCACAGAGATAGTTTATTTTTCTTTTGTTCTGACTTTTGTTTTTGTTAATCGTTTGTTGAACGAAGGTCAATTTTGTGTCTATAAGGCCATGTCGGCCGCCACAGTGATTGCATCTTCATTCCGAGGCCACCCTCGAATAATTCTAGACGGAATTAACGATACGTGAATAGAAGTCAGATGTGGTATTACATATTAATTGATGTGCTGGTTCTTACAAATTACATTATATAAACGGTACAGTAGGTTTGTTTTACAGTATTCATAAGGCCTGTTTTAATATTATACATCAATGTATCCCTTCCTTTTTTATTACATTTCATGGCGCATTATATTTGAGGCAAGATGAGCATCCCCTCTTCCTTTAAGTAGTATAAAATAACAAATTGCACTTCAATTAGTCATAAGTAGGTTCAACAACGATATACGAAGTCAGAAGTTTGAAGACTTATTATCTGCCTTCAAGTTGAAAAATATACTAAGGAGTCATGTAACAGGGTACCGAAATGCCTCGTCCTTACCAAAACTGTGTTGAAGTTTCTTTATTCCGTCGCACAAGCGCGTTGGCGACCGCTGGCTAAGCCAATTAGTGTCCACTTGGGTAAACACCGGCTCGTTAGCGGACTTGTGTGTTTTATTCAATTCAATTTGCCAGTTCCACCGCCACTTATTGATAGCACACACTTTTCTTTGTTCGCTCTTAATTTACTCGGCTTCGTGCTCGCAACAATGGTCAAATATTAAACGATTGTCGCTCCGTTTTTTATCGATTTTGCGTTGACGCTCTGATTGACTTTACGTTTGCTTTACATGAATCGTTTTCATGAAACATATACGTTTTAGATTATGTATAACTTCTTAAGAAACTTTTTCTTTTTTAGAATGAAGTTTTTACACATACCTAGTAAGTCATGAAAAAAAAACCCTTGAAAGTTAAAACATGCAGATTAAAGATTTAAAAATTAAATAAGTTGCTTATTCCGTTTAGCGAGTGACTATTTTAAAATGTTTCTATCTACATGCAAACAAATCTTAGACTGAATTTATAACTACAGTCTAAAATAAAACAAACAATTCTTTATCAATCAAACCTCAGTAGGTAAACCAATTCAGAGATAAAATAAAGTTCCCGGTTAATTACATCCAGCTGCTAAATATTAATGTGGTGAGGTGAGCACAGCGGTTCGGTGATCGGCACATCGCACATCGCGCGCCGAGCGCCGCGCATCGAAGGATGTCGCGGGTCGCGCGGTAATCTAGTCCGTGACTTGCAAGTGGAATGCGTGGTTTTATTACCCTCTACCCGGCGAGCGAGGGGCGCTGCTCGTCGTTAGTACTACCGCATTGTGTCGGTTATTGCCGCCCGCGACGAACCGAGTACGGCTCAAACTACGCGTATACGTTTCTCGATAACAGTTCAATGATCACATCAAATATTAAAAACTGAACATATATTATTTTTTTAATAAATCTAAGTTATGTTAGATGAAGGTCAGCTGAATTTATTATTAGAAATTATTTTACGTCACGTACTTACGATAATCCTTAATCTGCAGATCAAAATTTATTTACCGATGATTGAGAACAATTATGAATTATTTAAAAGTTTATGTAAAAAGTATCGAAAAATTAAGCATATTCGATTATTTTATACAAGTTTTCTGGCAGTAGGTACATGATATTCAATAAAATGATAAATTATGTAATTGCATAAATGGGTGATTAGATTGCAATAACGTTTTCGTTAGGCAGCTCGTACAGAAAGTGATATATTTTTCATAATTCACACTGTGGCTTAGCACACAATGGGTTACGTTCATTGAGTAGAAAATTATATGCAAAATCACGACGGAAGTCGCGAGCTGACGGAAAGGTTCAGCGGAGAGTAATTAATATTGAAGCTTTGTGAAGTTTTTTCATAATAACGAAGCATATTTCGCTCAAAACAGATTATCCCAATTTAATGTAACAACATTGTAGTAGGGGATTAATTTGGATCACGGCTATGCGCAATCCAAAGCCATTTTAAAAACATGGCGCGTCCATAATGATGGCTTGATGAGAGCCGCGTCAGTGCGGTGCAGCGCCCGCCCGGCCCCTCGCCTCCGAGCCCTTCTTGCCCCGACATACACACATTTTGACGTCAAAAACTGCTGAAAATATCTCTTTTCAGTTTTTTACTATTTATATTTTAGAAATTGTGAAATTTTGTTTGCAGCATTTTTTTTTTTGTATAATTTTAATTACTGCAGAAAATTTCAATTTCGTCATTTTATTGGAGATAAAATATTGCCGTTACCTTAAATCTAACGCAAGTGAGGTATTTAAATGTGTTACTGGGCACATAATGGAAGTCATTACATGGTAAAAGGTTTTTAATATAAGAAGTACTCAAAATAGTATTACTATTGCAAACTGTTCCACCGTACGAGTAGCTTCAACTTAATATTAATAGATCTTATAAGAGAGCTGTTTGCGTTGGAAGCGACTCGACTGCATGTGTTGAAGTTGTAGGTACTTCTGGTTAACTAGATGTTAACATGTTTGCAAGTGGAAATCCGAGAGCAAACTGCGGGACACTTAGTAGTTTCGTGATAGGCAGGCAGCGGCGACCTCACTCGCTAAGATGAAAATGTACTAACAAATGTACTATCTCAAGTCTGCCTCACATGACAATGTATTGCATGAAGGAAACACGAAGTGCTTTAGACCAACTCCCTCTTACTTCTGTACTTCCATCGCTCTTCTAAACAACGTTACATAAACACTCAACGTAGTCAGGCACTTAACCGAACCAGAAGTACATTGCTGATAAAATAAATCTACTGTAATATTGAAAGTACATGGAAATCTCTATTATCAAACAATAAAAATCAGACCGAAATAAAAAAAAAATACTAACTATAATAACTAAAATCGAAAAAAATCCACATGTGACCATAATAACAGTCGCCCAAAAGCATGAACTGATAAAAAACATATTATTTTAGTTTCCCCACATTTTTTTATACATACAACATGGTACAAGTTGAGCGGAGTTTTTCGAAACTTTCCTTCTTTACTTATTTTGAGGACGGTCGGAGCGAGCGTCGAACTCCCTAACTCGTGTTATTGAATTTAATGTACCCTCCCCGTACCTAGCTCTATTCAGTGTCGATAAAATCACTTGGACCTGTTAGACATTACAGTGTGTGTTGATGTCCATATACGTACCGATGTGTCTCGCAACTAAGTGCCTTGAATTACTCTTGCTCGAGTGAATGGAAGGAAAGTCTGTTGGCTTATTTGAAAGAGTTCCTTTTGATGTCTCGTATTTATACAACACGTAAATGACATACCAACTAGATGAGACGGCACGTAATTTTTTTCCTTCGGTTCACCGCAAAAGGTTTCTTTAAGCTAACATTTGCATTTGGCGTCGTCTTCGTTTCGAGTGTTTGGTAGCGACGCACTTTAATCACAGAGAACAGGTGGGAAGAGCCGCCGCGCAATTTTAATATTGGAATTTCTTATCAAATTCATCTTTTTCTTGCAAATAGTACAAAAATATTTGTTTCATTCAGGCAATTTCGCAGAAGATTTGTTTGTGTATTTCAAACGAATCCAGATTAATCTTCGTTTATCCTGCTTTATAAGAATTAGCAATTTGTCAGAGGCATTTTGGGTTCTTTAATTGTTTCGTGTATTTATATTACCTGGGTCTTTATACTAACTTCGAAGTGGGCTGGATACTTATTTCTATTTTTATTTTTTTGATTAAAGCTCTAAGACTGCCTACCTGTAAATTATTATAAAATAATTTAGGGTAGATATAAATGCCTATAAAATAGTAGGCTTTATGAATTACACTGGGACGCAGTAATCACTATTTTGTCGCTGGTTCGACACTTTTTACGTAGTTACCTAAATATAACTCGAAATAAAAATTGTTGTCAAAATTCAAATTCGTTATTTTGTAGTTAATTTTGTGACTTTGTTAATTTGACATGCAAATTAACTTTTTACTCGGTAAATAATCATTCTCATCGATATAATCTAAAGATCCGTGAACACCCACCGACAGGGTATCGAAAACTCTGAATGCTTGCACGTATTCAATTTTCTCAGCAATATTTCACTTCGCCGGCATTCTTCGTTACTTTGCGAGGTCTCCACAAGAACGTCTCAAAACATATTTATCTAACGAAACTCAATTACCTAGACCTTGACGTCGAATATGGAGAAAGTAACCTGTGATGTCATTAAAATATCCGTGAGTAGTGTTTGTTTCGTATCAATATCCGGATTAGGTCGAATCAAATTTGGTTTGTAGGATCAGGATTTATGCAACGCTCTCAATTTCCTGCGACGACAGCGGAACATCCGGCATGCACTCGCCCCCCGACCCGCGCCCCCACCCCCCCGCCTCGCCGCACCCCCGCCAGCGCCCTGCATCGCCGCAGCCGCCGCCGGCCCGAGCGTAAAATGGAGCGCGGGCATTTGCATAGCAGCACTCGAGCCGAGCGGACCGGCAAATTGTTGTCGCATCAATGACTCGATCTATACGCCATATCTATCTTCGATAACTTGTTTGGTTGCATTCATCATAATTTTGAAGAATTAGCCATAGGATATGCTAGCTACTACAGCACCTAAAAAACAATGTTAATTTATCCATTTATCGGTTGCCGAATTATAATCTAATGAGTCAAAATGTTTGGGACATTTAATATCTACTTAATAATCCCCACAAATACAATTTACCGATCAAATAGCTAACAGCAACTGAACAGATAGAAAAACTACCTTTACGAATTAATTGAAAACAATAATATTAATTGTTTCTAAAATTACAATAACAGTTTTACTAGTTAATACTTGTACTGTTTCAGTTGTCAAATAAAATCGGGATATGTAAAAACTCATGTACACATGATACATGTTTAACAAATAAATACATCATGAAACAACATTTGTAGTTGTGATAGAAGTTACTGCAGAAGAATACGCTACGTCTCAACTCAACTCATCACAAGAAATGTACATATTATTTATTTAAATGAGATATCACTCTGGTATATTATTATCAGCTCGTTATTGAATAGCACGTGCGGTAAGTCGCTATCCCTTTCAATAAACTAGTAAAAATTGTTAATACATCTCACGGCAGGTGGCTCAACCAAATGAAAAATGATATTATATGACAGTAATTGAATACATGATCAGAATATCTGATGGCAGATCCCCGTGTGTTGTGGATGAAACTGCGTGTTTGACTAACTTTTAATTAACCGCTATCATTTCAGCCTCCTAATTAAAATTGTTTTTCAATTACATTCAATATGAAATGTACCACTTTAACCACTTAAGTTTAATTTAAAATATCTTTATTTGGTTTTTATACACGTGCCAACCTTCCTCTATCAATTGATAAAACAAATCCATGAAATTCATTTTTCAGGAGCGAGAGTTAGTTCTGCAGGCATTTTTTTTTCTGCAGTTCATGTATGAACGATTGTGCGCTTCGGAGACGTGTGTGGTTCGTTACTCGTCACTCGGCATCCGGCTAGAACACACAGTGACTGCGCTTTGGGCTCACAATAAACAGAGGATAACCGAAAAAAGTTTATGGGGAAACTGCATGCTAACAATACAATGGCAACTTTGTTTGAATTTAATATTTATGTGCTAACCTACATAGTTCACAGTGACGCTCGTATGACTACATAATCCGTTATATTTTTGCGAATCGCGAGTCTGTGTTAGACACGGGGTACATTCCGGTTCGTTTAAGTTTGACATTTGTAAGTCAACTGTTTGTGCAGCCTCTCCGTGTATGTCGCACGATGACAGAATTTGCAATGAAAATTTACTGTGTCAACGTGCATTGGTATTGTGAAGTGACATCTGGCTGGAAACGGTACGTTCCGACGAGCATAATGCCATCCGAGTATGTAGTGGATATGTCGTGTTACTGTTGTGGTTGTATTAAGCGCCGATGACGTATTCCACGAACATTGTTACGCTACTGAGCAGACTACATTGTTAAGACATCTTATGTGTCGAAGTTTCTCAAATAGGATTCGATTGAATGCAGATGGTAGATAAGCACTGACGCTCCATGTGATTTGACACAAAGCTAGCTTTTCGGTACAGAACATTGCGTCAATAATAACAACAAAATTCAAAAGTTAATAAATAAAATAATGTTTGAACATTAAACTCATTCAATTCGTGAAAATACCAGCTGTTGGGTTTTCATTTCTGCCTATCATCAATTCAGAGTCCAACAAACCGTTATGTTTGTTGTCATAAACGCACCAAGGTAAAATTGCTACCTAAATATTTTAAATCGTAAAATCTGTTAGTCCTGGCGGAGTGACGGCGTGTTTGAGCTGCGGTCCTAAACAAATAGCAAGATTTAATGAGGCCGGAGTAGCGCGCTGCGGAATCTCGCCGGTCGACGGTGGCTGATCGCCGCTCGCCGCTCGCCGCTCGCCACTACCGCGGACTTGTTATTGTATCTTACTTACATCTGAATATGTATTAGCTGTCTATTGTAATTTTAATGACTTATTAGTAAATTACATGAAAATATATTAAAAAAATATTTTGTTGTATTTTCTCTAGTTAAAATCAGCCATGTGTCTAATCACACTCAAAAAAGGCTTTCTGTAGTTTCAATTGCGGAAAATGATGTATAATTTGTGTACATTGATGATTTGATATAAGTATGATTAAAATTACCGAATCAAAATACATGCAACTGCATATATTTGTTGTTATTTAAAGTCACCTATACAGCCACAAACAATCTATGTATTGTATGCTTCGAATTATTATGGATCCTCGAGCAGTTGCTAAAACCCAGCGAAACCGCTTTTGGCACGAACATAACGGGTTTCTAAGCTTAAAGTTACATACGTACTTATCTATTGAACTTGCCTTCCCCTAAGGAACGAGAGATAGACAGAGATGTATCGAAATCCAGGGAGCTTGTCTCTTGTCCTGAATATAATATGTGCAGTTACATCACGTAGAAAAGGCGTAAAAAAACTTCAAAAATATAAAAATAATTAAGAAAAGTTTGAAAACAAAGTAACATTTTACGCCATTCCACTTCTGTTCGATTTTTAAACTCGGCCAGCAGCGTGTTTTCTTTTCTTTGTTTTTCAATAAACGGTTTTTGTTTCATTAAATAAAGTTGGCGTCTTTAAACAATTTTTTCATTGGAAAAGTTTTTAAATGATTTTAAGGAAGTTTTTTTCGAGTTACTTTAGTTGTTTGCTAATAGTTACTAGAAATTGATTACAGGTAACATATGATATATATGAAGTGAATGAAATAATTTAAATTTCATTGAATATTGTTTTGTGAGTTCAAATATCTGAAGATGGTAAATAATTAGAGGCAAAGATATTTCTACTGATAACATGACATTAAAAACAATGTAGATATATCTAAAACACTGAAAACAAGCTGCTGTATATTTTGTTTTGTAGGCGTATCGATTATCACTTTAGTATAAGTAAAAGTTTGATGGTGCGCAACGAAAGAAAGTTAAAAATTTAAATTTATATAAAAATACAGGTGGTACCATTCTGAAATAACGAGAATCACAAGTACTTAGCGAATAAACCAATGTTCAACTGACTTTCACTATACAAATAAGCAATTAAATTAGGGCCGTCCATTTAGCTATTCATGTATAGTTAATAATGAAGATGAGCGAACATCGGATGGTCGGCCGCAGAAGAAGTACTGAAGAAACAGCTGCTACCGTGGCGCCACCACTGCGAGCGAGCGGAACTCTTACAGGACATGCTGAGAGCGGTTTATACCATCAACAGATTTGTACAGAATAAAGTAGAGACTTTTAGTATAAAAATCTATATGTAGTAGTTATTGATTTAGTAAAAGTCGTGCAGAATGATCGATCAAAAAAGTTAGGTATGCGCTGCGTAGTGTATGACGATGAGTGCCTATACATATAAAAAATGTCGTTAAGTATTGTGTTTCCTACCCCTGATCTCTTTCTGGCCTTTACGGATTGCCTCGCCACAAGACCATGAGAGTAAGCGGACAGAGAGGGTATGGTCTGTGTCTTGCCCACACATTCCTGCACTGTAGCAAATGCTACGCAAGTGGTACGATATTTGTCGGCTTGTTTGACATCGTAAAATATTAAATTGCATTAATTTGTATAGTTCCAACAATATATTTAATTAAAAAGTTGTAAAAACACAAAATACGTCATTTTAAAAGCCTCAACGTATTCGCTCGTATTATTGGATCAACGAAACTGATATTTAATCAATCAACAACCATTTGCTTATTTATTTGTACGTTTTCTGGTATTACGTTTGCTGTTGCTACGATACATATACCTGCGAGTGTTTATTGTTAAATCGCTAAGTAATAACGTGTATGAAATGAAACCGAAAAAGGGTGAAGTGTTAATTGAGTAATGTTCGGCCACCGTGAGTAATTGGTAGATGGTTTTATCAGCTCTATATCAGGTGAGCGATGTCAGGCTTTCATTAAAATCTTTCGTTTCCGTATTATATGAACGTAGACTCTGAATACTAATGCACGTAGGATTGCACAACTTTATATTAATTTACTCGAAGAGTTTGCGATGCTCTCTCTGATTTATTTGTATTCATTACCGGAGATAGGCATGCCCCGGTTATTATAAAGATTGCGGTCAGTTGCAAAGGGACTTATTTATCATACAGATAGAAAAATGTTTCTGTTTCTGGTTACGTGATTGGTAACTATCCAAATAGTTTGGTGTTATCGTTGGTTATTTTCGTTATTATTATATTATTATTGGCTTAATGTTAATAATGTTAGAGTCGGACAAAAGAAGTCGTAATAATTTCTTTGCTCCTTTTTATTCTTTTAAAATTTTCATGAATCTAGTTTTAAAATAATAATAATTAAATAACCATGATCACATAAGTGTAATATTTTGCACCCATACTTAATACTGGTATAGATATTACATAAAAGGGCGAAAGTATTTCCTACTGCGGAGCACAAATTAATTAGAGCCGTCTTTGCTAAGTAATTTTATGTAACATTAAATCCAAAAATGGTTTCGTATTTCAATCTTTATTTGAAATGAATTGAAATAACCATTATTCACTGTTACTAGTGCAGTTCTATGATACAATAGAGACAGGTGTAGTTAAAGGATTCTTCAACTGTAAAATTGACGCTCAGTTATAAAAGCTGCGATGGCAAATTTTAGTTAGTTGCAACAGTTTGATAAAAGTTGTTCATTTTTGAGGTGGTGGTGGGACAGATCGTGAGAAGCAGTGCGGATCCAATTAAAAGCAACTGAGTCTACTTCCCATTGAAAGGTCGCACGAAGCACGTAATGTTTGCGGAATACTCTGATGACTCCGTTGCGTAGGGCTGCCTCACGTTAGGAAAGGCTAGCTGCTCGAAACGTCAAAACGTATGGGTGCATGTTTCGCGATAATATTTATTATACAGGATAGGTGAACTTTTCATATTCGATGTTTTATAAAACAAGTAACCCAAAGTGAAAATATTGTGTAATGCTAAAAGAAGAGATTTCTGTTAGAAAGTATTATGTTACTAAACGGTGACAAGTCTTTTATATTTTATTAGCAATAAGTTAGTTAACTATACGAGAAAGTTATTCTTCAGCACTACATAATTCTACTAGTTGCCATGTTAGATATGAAATGACCGTATCTGTTTTAAATGCATCGTCCTCTTCTAATCCAATGATTTAAATTATGTTTGTCGATATATACTGCAACAAGAGCATGTAGATTAGTCTTCTTGAGACATGACCCGCTGTAGGTTGTTCAACCCTAGTAGTTTCCACCGCACATGCATTCATTTTTAATTCGATACGTCGAAGTTTGGCACAAAGCGTGCGCTTGCGACGTGCGGTGAATAGTCGCATCAATCTCTTATTTACATTTAGATTACTGTTTTTTTATGATTTATTTTAGAAGTGATAAAACTAAATTCAAATTGATTTAATATATTATTGAATCAAAATAACTCTCACGTATGTCTCAATGACTTTTTTAATTTAGCATTATTTAATTGGGTTAGATTTTACATAAGTTAAATTATTGTAATATTATTAGATTAGATATCAATCAGATGCGTAACTATAAAAACAACTTAAAAAAATACAAATCAGTTATTAATCTCTGTGTATAATGTATTTCACCTATAAAAGTTTTTAGTTTCCATGCAAACTAACTAAGCTCCAACATAAAATGGATTATGCTCCACATTTTTTAACCCAGTTTACTGGCATCGAGTATAAAAAACTTAATTAGTATGCTACTAAAAATAGGCTATTAGGAGACCTCAATTTGCTTTTGCTCTTACAATTTAGTGATATAAAAACTCAAAGCCCAAAAAGCGCGTTAATTTTCCTGAGGCAGTATTTCCCCGGAGTGTAGGTTTCCAATCGGCACTAGCGGGTCAGTCGAGAGTCAATGAAAAGCGGTAAAGTGGTGCTGCGGCGCTGATTAAAGCCTGAAGCAATCGCCCCGGAAAGTATTTATAGGTACACCTGTTCGTTAGCGGCGCAAGTCCCGGCCAACTCCTTGATTAGGCGCCGACGGGCGTTACTTCTCTTCTACAACAAATAAAAGATTTTTCCCCTGCACGCCAATTGAAGAATCTTGTAAGACAAAAGAATGCCGAGATATAAGTTCAATTTCGAAGTATAATTAAATGTTGCAGCACGTAAGTCGTATTTTATTTTGCTTTCAAATTTCTAAATAGTTCGTTCTCGGTCCTCGACATTATTACTAAAATGTCTGCCGTAAAGGAATCCAATCCCATGTAGTTGTTAGATCGGGCAGATTTATGTTACGCTTTACTTTAGGTAGGTCGCGTAGGTTTTGGTAAGGAGTTGATTTTGCATGTGAATGGGTCTGTATTCGGTGCACGCGTAGTGCGTGCGCGCCGAGCCTCGCCCCGCGCCATCGCAACCCCGGTCACGGAAGCCCTTAATAACATCACGTTTGATGCGCCTCTATTATTATATTTTCATCTTCAGTCGGTCCCATGACAGGGAGCTGCGGCGCGTACCTAATATAACATCCTACGACTTTGAATTTTTACGTGTTTAAATCTCGCTCTTCTGGTTTTCCTTACATGTGGTAGATTGAACTGAACTGACTCAAGACTTTTGAGGTTTGTTATTATTTATTAGCTACTTATTATGTGCATTAAATGTTAAAAAAATATAAGACGAAAGACGAAACATTTTTTTTATCAGAGAAAAAAATATTTCCTGAGTTATTAATCTCGTTCACACGCCACGTGGTGTCACCCCACCACATCACACATGTAATTTCGTACACCCTTATTTCTTAACTTGTCTAAGTTTCGCGAACTGGTTCTATTGGATTCAGGGAACGTGCTGAAAAAGTGTATTATGTTTTGGAAGTAGCCCGTTATGCCCTCTCATCACCGTCAAAGTTTCTAACTCATGGTGACAGTATTTTTTATCTCTCGCGTAAACGGGACAAGCGTGTACCCTACACAAGTAAGACTGTGTGCATACTGTAGGCAGATCACGTTTCACGAAAGAAGACGCTTACCTGAAAGTTTTCCTACCCCTTAGCACATTAACCAACCGACGAGGCTTGGCTTTAACTGGCTCCGTACTGCTAAAGCCTGAAGCTTCATTAATGCTTTTAATATATAAATGAAATTTACTCTCATAAAAGAGAATTGTGGATTGTTGATAAACTAGTTTACTTGTGTCATATGATTGTGTAACCCAGTTAACGAGTTTCATTGATCCTTGTAGTCAATGGCCTGGCAACTAATTTGTGCTTACGATGCGTATTATCTGTATAGAGACGTTTCCGGGAGAGTGTACCGTTCGGCTAATGTTCTGAATACTGTTACAAGGCTGAATCTAGAGATAAGTTATTAATTGTCAAAACTTTGAGCATATAGAAAACTTAAACATGCATTGCTTCAAATTAAAGCTGACGTTAAATATTAAAAACCTATACTTGTGCATAGTGCGTTTCACAAAAAAACCTTTTAGTTTTCAGTACCTCAGCTTTAAATAAATAACTGTTAATGGTTGTATTATTTTATTAAGTATTGTTGTGCTCACTATATTTCAAAATAAACTAATTCATCAGAAAAATGTATCAATGTATTAATTTTTGAGACGGTTTTAATCATTGCTTTTTTATTTAAGTAACAACAAAAGTTATAATAAATGTTGATAATTATTGACTTTGTAAACATTTTGTATTTGTAAAAAAGAAACTTGATTGCACGAGATTGACAGAAAAATTGGAGTACAAATATTTTCGTTTCAATACATAATATGAAAGCAAATGTTGACAAATGATTACATTCTATATTTACGTAGCAAAATGATAATGTACTCGCACAAAATGCTAACAGACAAATAACTTATCTCAACATTTTCCAGTGGCGGAGCTCAGCATTACGTCTATTGTGTTCGAGTAAAGGAATCTCGTATTTGCATCCGACCGTGGCAGGAACGAAAGGGAGCCCAAGAACGTACGGCACGAGACGAAAAAGTAATTTTTCATAAGCATCGAGTCTGGTTTTCAATAACATGCCAACTGAGTGCCGACGCAGGTTAGAATTCTGTGCATACTTGCAATAATATTAATGGATTATGTATTGAGTTTGGATGTCGTTCCTTAGCCCTATATTCAATATACTGTGAAAATTTCCAAATGTTACTTATACTATACATTTCTATTTAAGAAAAGGTAACATCAGTTTGTTTATAGAGGCTTAAGTGTCCATCATCAGAATGGATGCCTATTAAGGATGGAATTCGAAGGTTACTCACTAAAGCTCAGAACCCGGAACAAATTTGATTACATACCACATAAATATGTAGTAGTAGTAGACGTAGTAGTATCTTTAGATTGATGTCCTGCACAAACACAACAACTAAAAGAATGTGGTATTGAGTTGTTTAAAATAAAAGCTTTAATTTAATTATGATTAAAAACATGTGTTATTGTGTCAGATTAATAATAGGATCGAAATCTACACTAAGTTAAAGCGGCTAATTATTTAAATTATTATTTTATGTCATATTATTACTTAATACGAGTACTTTTTTATATTGTACAAACCGGGATAAACCCTATGCGTATAATAAAAAAGTATTAAATTTTAAACCATTAGATACGACTTTTGCTTATGTATAATAGACATTAACTTTATTTCTGATTGATCAACGAAACATACACCCTACAGATTATTTACCCCCTTTTAATCAGGTGACTCATTACCATATAATTAATTACTCGCAAAAAATAAATCTGAAAAACCTCTAGAATAACGAGTATTCTGCACTCAATGCACCTGGTTGACAGAAGGAAGTAAATTATAGGCGAGTTATTTGCGAGGTGAGAGCGGCCCTCGGCGTGGGTCGAGCGCGGCGCGAGCAGACGCCGCTCGTTACCGACGCTCCACTGACTCCGCGAGTGACACCGAAACCACTCCACCACCGAATATCACTCGCAAAAAATGTATTAAATAAAAATACATACCTTTTCAACTTCTCAACGAGATCGCGAGGACATGAAATTGCAATGTCATCGTTCACATCTCAGAAAATTATTGTACCTGTACACACTTATCCGTTTCAAATAACTTTTCGTGTATCCACGTATGACAGAAGTTCTCGGTTGAATGTTATATAAAAACACAACGACTGTATTTATGATACGGGATTTAAGTTTCTTTTATTTGTCCACCTTTATGAGTAAAAAAGTCGTATACTGTTGGACATAAAATATATAGATGTTTGTGATAGGTAGCATTTATGGGAACTGTTAGACAGGATGGCGTTTATCTCGGTCCCCTCGGCGTTACGTAACAAGTTGATCGGCCACGGCGGCCATCACCGATGTCCGCCGCGGTATTGATACGATCGACATTGATATTTAACTTTCCGTCACGTCACGTCAGCTAATTCTCATTTCCAACAAAAACGGCCGGAAATTGGATATAAGGATCTGCGCGCTCGGATCCGGCTACGTGACGTTTGTCGAACACGTCACTACACTATGTGGTAATTTCCGCTCTATGCTCGTGGAAAATTACTTTAGCCGCATGAAATTTCCGATAGCATAAAATAAAACCATTAAAAATATTAGATAGCATGCTCTGGATAAAACCTTCGAATCATTTTTAAAAACAATTTTAACGTCGATGAAACATTTTCCGCGCCGTACTTTTGCGATCTAAAAACAATGTGTACGGCTTTAGCATCATAATTTTTAAATTGCTTTAACATGTACAGTATAACTATGTTTTTTTTTTATCATAACATGCTCACTGGCTTGATACGTTTGCCTGTATGTGTTTGGTAATTACTTAAACTTACTACTTTCTTAAAACGGAAAAGAATCAAACTCAACTCAATATCTAGATTGATGTATTATGAGTTGTACGGTGCCGTAGTATTTAAAAAAGACGCAAATTACATACATATATTCGAATACGAATGAGTGCAACATTACACATGTAAAAGTAATGTATTGTTATTGTTTGGGGGCAGAAGCGCGCGGACGCGGACGCGGACGCGGCGTGACAGCGGTGTCACAATCGTGACGTCACGTCACGCCTCGCGCCTCGCACTCGCCATGTCGATGAACACGTCACATATGTAACGTGACATCTGGAAATAGTATTGCTTTATTTAATTTTGCCCATCTGCCACTGTAGTTTTCACAACTTATTTGTTGTTGTAACGCAAATAGGAACCTGTATTATTGACGTTATCAAGTTTTCTCACAACATCCCTTTCGCAATCAAATTGTATCTGATAATCGATCTAGAGATATGGCCTTGTTTGCTCAACAGCTACGCTCGTAGCATCTACTACGAGCTCGTAGCCATATGAACGTTGCAAATCGTAGGCTTATTCTATCTGTTTAAGCGTTGTCCTGATTATGTTTTTGTTGTGTGTTGTGTGGTTTTGTTGGTCGGAAATATACCTGTTTATGCGATATTGGAAATACGAATATCATATCAGTAGCAAATTGTAAATGCCTATAAATATTTTTATCCTGCTGTTATTTGCTCCTATGACGTTCTGAGTCGCAACCCTTAAAGTTGTTATAATTTCAAAGGATATGTTTCAAAATGAAATACATAACATAATAACAACGCATAATAATATAATCTAATAAATCCCAAAACAGTATTTCATTAAAAAAAATCTCTACCAAAAATAAAATGCTGCAGTTAGAAAATGGCAAACAAAGCTTTTCGACAGAGCAGTCCTTTCCATGCCTAAACACGTGTCGTGTATTGTTTGTATAACCATCGAACAACTGCCGAAAGGCGATGTGAAATTCTGAATAAGCAAAGCGATACGTTCGTAGCATTTTCGTAGCAAGTTCGTAGCCGGCCGTTCGTAGGACGCACAGTGAGCGGCGATGTTTGTCTACCTATTAATATTAGTCGAACAGAACAGGTTTCCCAGATTACCATAATTTGCTTCGATGCATTTGAATAATGAGAACGTGTTCCCTCAGTTCCTCGATTCGGCCTTTGTATATCTATCGGGGTTGTTCAATTGTAAAACGTATTATCACTTGATATAATATTGGATAAAGACGTTAGTATCGGTTTGTTAAGATCTGGGTATGTTACCAAGTTATTATTGTAAGGGGACAGTTGCCTCGATTGAGATATGGGTCGTTCAACTACCTTGTGAAATATAAAAATACAACTGACTTAACGACGACTGTTGTATACAATATATGTTGCTGACAAATAGTATTTTTCTGCCGTTTAAACGTTTTGAAACTGATGACGCGGTATGTAAACGGCGGAATTATACTATTTGTCTGCAGCATATATAAAATACAATATTTAAAATATTAGAAGCAAAGTTGTATTTAAATACGTGTGAACTTTTGTTTGGTTAATCATATTATTGCTACGAAAAAAGTTTTATTTATGATTATATAGATACAGGCCATATTCGATAACGTTCTAATAGTGTCGATTTATAAATAATGCTTTATGTTTTACTACACTTATAATCTTTTTCTTTTATCAAGACGTTATAAATTTACATTATTGCTATTTAATTGTTTATTACTTCACAGAAGCCATTATTTCTCTTTATTATACACCATTCAAGTCGCAACAGTAAAATTGATGTTCTTACCGCAATCTGCTGAACTCTTCCAGACAACCATTATGAGTTAGTTTGATGTGTCATTATGGCACACAACTTTGTTGGGAAAACACTTTAATACAGATTATTGGGGCGGTGATTTCATGAAAATGTTTTTAGTATAATTAGAGATATAATTTGTAAAATAGAATTTAATGTACGTGTACGTAATGATCGTTAAAACACTGTTACTAACATGTACAAAAAGAGAATGTTTTAGTAACAAGTGCTGTTAAAAAAATATTACTTGATTAAGAACAATGACGTAAAACAACACAGATTGCGCACTGTTATAGTTTGTGTGTTAGTTTTTAATGAAAAATCAACCGCCAAAAAATCTAATAACAATTCTAAAATAGAGTAGTTCGACAGACACACCCGTCACACAAAATATTCCCAAAATTATAATACATACATGTATTCATAAAAGTGCGACTGGATATGTTATATTATAATAATTTCAATTTGAGCAGGTCTCGTGACTAGTAAGGACGTGGCTGTGGGTTGGAAGGAAGGGGTTATTGTGATATTGCGGCGTCTCATATTGCCGGCGAGATTTATGTGCGGGCACCGGGCGCGTGCCGGCTCCGGCCCGAGACCGGCGACGATCGCGACTCTACCCCGACTCTACCCGACTCTACCCCCGCTCTACGCGACTCTACCCTACATTCGTTTAATACATGAAAATTTGAGTTTCCTTATCCCGCATTAATAAGAGGCTGTAAAACATTTCGAGACAGATTGTGTGAAGGCTTACGGTACACCATATAACGTTTACTGTGTTTATCGTTGTAAGCTGTTAACTGACGTCTTAAATGTGTAATTTGTTCATTACGCTTTGTGATTTGTAAGGACATTTATAATATGACCTTTTGTAGGAGTATTTACGCATTTTTTAAACAAGATTATGTTAGTAATGTTTTTATTGATGTTCAGTTTCTAGGTACCCACATTTTCAATTAAGGGATGCTGTTTACCTAAGACAGTATCACACTATCTATAAGCTACTATACTAAATATCAATGCAATATTAATGCATGGGAAAAATAGTTTAAATAATTATAAATGCGGACAACATCACATACATTGTTCTGAACCCAAAGTAAGTTGCTAAAGCACTTGTGTTATGGAATTCAGATACAACGAAGGTACCACAAACATCCAGACCCGAGACAATGTAGAAATGTGACTTTCTACATTGACCCGTCCGGGGATCGAACCCGGGACCTCCGAGCTAGCGACATCTTGAAACCGGTGCGTACGCCACTCGACCACGGAGGTCGTTACAGAATATTCAATAAACAACGAAAGCGATAGGTGTATGATAAAAAATAAAAGCCGAGATAAAAATTTACGCGACTGTTTTCTCGACCTACATAAACTACTAATTTTAGAACTGTGTCCAATTTTGTAAGCACTAAGTTCTAATAATTCGATTTAACTAAAACAGTTTCAAACTCATTTGTAGAACCAAAAACTAAGAACCTTAACAAATGGGTACTAAACATTACATTATTGCAGTGTTCAGTTGGCAGCCACTGCGACTGTATAATTCAAACTAAAAACTCAATTTGAATTCTATGTAAACAAGTCTGTGGATTTCCAAACATATTCACATAAAATCGTAATAAGCAAACTTTATCAATAGACTCACGAACTATTATTGGAAACTACAGACTTTTCAAGTCGTTATTGTGTTCGATGAACAAAAAATATTGTCCAATAATTAAGAAACAGACATTTATTGTTGAACTATTGGCAAATTGAAAATGTTCTATAAAGTCAGCTCGATTTTATCAAAAGCAAACAATAGCAGACTTACCCATGTAACTTTAATAAGTTCTTAAAAGTCAAAAAGTCCCCATACTTTACGCCTTCAAGTGACAGGGTCAGCAGAGTTAACGACGATTTAAAACTGATTTACATGTCAGTTCGGTTATTTGAATTACATACACACCAAATTTAATACAGCATTTCCGAGAAGACTAAGTAAGAATCAAAGCTTCCGTCAAGTTGAAATCCAAGTTGTACGTCGTTGATAAGCAAAATATAAAGTTGACTTGAGTAATATCGATGTACCGAATAAAAGTTTAATTGCGAAAGTTGTTTATAGTACGCAGACGGCAAGGCGACTCCTGCGAGATGGTCCCCGGACCCCACGTTGTAGTCTGTCAGACAATTACTAACAGTTCCTTAACTTGCTTATTCAATTCCGTCTCAATAACTATCGATTTCAGTGTGTAAGCGACGAAACTGTTTTAGTTAAAATGTTTGTTGAATCAGAATGGAATCTGTTTGGAGTCTTATTATGGATATTGATTTATCAAAACAGGGTGGATAGGAAACTATTTTTTATAAAACCTAGTAACATTTTCCGCACATAGCCTTGATGTATTATGAAACAGGAAAGGCTAAAGTGTTTTATGTACTTGTTTACGAGAACCATCTTTATGAACAGCCCTTGTCACCCTACAGCAGGGTGTGAAATTAATTTCGGTCGTATGCCAATTTTAATTAATTAATCAACGTGTTTACTAAATAAAACGTGTTAATACGAAAATTAATTGTAATGTTGGTTTCATCTTAATTTCCTCTCTTATCTAAACTGAGAATATAATCTATCATAACAAAAGCGATAAATTAATAAGAAACTACATTAATCGACATACAATTTTAGCTAAGCTTACTGATAATTAAGAAAAATAGGAAATAGTTATCAAATCAGGGACCTAACGTTTGTAGTTTTTTCCTTATTTTACTTTGACTTTACTTCCGACCGCTTGCTCCAACTAACCTCTAAAGAAAGGTCACAATACAATCAATGCTTTCGAAGAAATGTGAAGACAAAAATAAATATATTAATTATATAATTTTGTACATTTATTTCTCGAAAACCCAACGAATTTTGAATTTGAGTAGAATTTATGAAGCCTCTATATTACATTGTAGTATTTTAAAGTGTCTACCAATTACTTAAGAACAAATTAAATGGTCAACATTTTTTACCCGTGAGAACAATAAATGCTACGTAGGTTTTTTTCGAAAGCACGGAAGTAATCCAAGTGAAGATTACCGGTGGAACCGTGAATCAAGGCAATGAAATCTGTGCAGATTTATGTGTGCGGTGCGTTACCGGCTACCTCGGGCTCCGTGGCATCCCGCGCCGGGTTTATCTTGTTTACAGCGCGCGCCGCCGCCAGCCGTGTCGCCGCCTCTGCCCACAAGCAATATCGCGCCCGCCGACATGTTGTGCACGTTGAAAACTTGCCACTTTGTTATCCTTGTTTATTTGACACTATCTATTTGCTAGCTCCATCATAGACTAAGAGTTCAGGATACATTTTATACTGTCTTTTCATATACTTACATTGAATGATGCGTTTGTGTAGGTACTAAAATAGTTATCTTTAACACCGTCTTACACGGCAATTTCTAAGAAACATGTAAACTATGTAATGATACCGAGAATATGGCATCGACAACAGATACCGAACTAAATAAACGAACGGCCCTTGTTTAGCAGTAACTGCGTTAGCGGTCGCATTACGCTAATGTTTATTTCCAACATGAAGCTTATCTAGTCTTCTCAAACGGCACTAAAATTGTTGGTTGCAAGGTAGTTAACCCTTGCGCGGGCCGGGCGAGCGCGAGCGAGGGGCGCGGGTCGCGGTCGCCGTAAGCCCCGCAATAGATAAAACAGTGATAGAACATGCACCGCGCCGCCGGTATGAATAATTCATTAGTTTCAGTTGCCACTTTTGTTGGTATCGGTGGATTTTCAGCGCTTCACACCGTCAAAAATATGCGTTGGGGTCTGGTTATTGTTAGACTCTACTCTTTACCGTCTCGTTCATTTTAAATGTGTCGTGTCGTGGAGAGACGTTTTATGAATTATTTACAGAATAATAAATTTCAGCTTATGTAAAAGCTTGTTTAGGCTGCTGTTCATACATATTTTAAATGTTGTGTTTTGATTTCTTCTTTGATTCCAGCGACCATAATTTTGAGGGCGATATTTTTACTTGAGATGGTTACTTAGCTAATTTGATGTTCTGGGGTTTTGTGGTAGCCTTTGCTTATGTTAAATTAAAATATTTCACAAATATCAAATTGAGTAACATTAATACATACATTCAAATGTAAACAATAAAATTAACTGTTATTGTTTTAATAACCGTAACTTTTGATCACGATAGCTCCATTCTATTAAAAAGGGTAAATAAATATGAGTCAATATTAAAAGCTGTTAGCGGATCTTGGCGAGGCGTCGTCGCGCGGTCTACTCTAACCACCCCTGTGAATCCCGTTATAATTTACGATCATCCCAAAAATCCCGGGATTATTTTTATTCGATAACGATAAAGGTGCCGCAGAGGGTTACCTTTATTATCACTCAGAGCGGGACGACTCTTTTACAACTTTACACATGTAGTACCGTTAAAATGACCTTTTCGCGTTGCTCGGAATGCTATTCGGATCTAATTTTATGCTTCTGAAACATTATTAGCATTGTGATGATGATTGTGCATATAAACATATTATTTTCACATGGTTTAGGCAGTTATTTAATTTAATGAATAATAACTATAAAAACATATGAAATCTTTAATTAATCAGGGCAAATTATATTATTCAGATGGTATAATGTTTCGGGGTTCTGTATCTCAAATACATCTTTATAGGATTATTTAGTTGCGTTTTTGACCGACAGACAGAAGGGGCAACTAAATAGAGTTTTAGAATACCAATCAAGAAACTCACGGCGGATTCAGATTCGAAGTTTAGAGCGAAGTCTTACAGAATCAAGCTGCTGGACGATCAGCAAAACTTGTACGGAATCATCGGGCCCGAGGTCATTTTCGCTCTTGTCCCGTTTCCATATGTTTATCAGCATTTTATTGGATGAAACTAGTGATTCTAATATTTTAGACAACAAGTGAACTTAAGTTTGCGATCGATGGCTGCGTTCGATATTTAAGGTTTTTTTTTCATGTCATGATTAAATATACATTTTGTATACAGGTTTTTTTTATAATTAAGTAATACTTAAAAGTAAGTGCTCTTATTTCTAGCGTAAGTCGTCAGTCAGTAATTGTTTTTGTGTTATTCTTTGTCAAGACATGTAACACTGGCATGCGATTGATTTTTGTAGGCATGAAATTGTATTAGTATCGAAGGGACTTACAAAACAAACTTCATAAAAATATGAAAGCGAACCCTTTTGAAATTAAATTACATGTATCGTGTGATACTCTAGGTTGGCGATGGAGAAGCTCGGGCGTAGGATTAGATGCGGCCGAAAGTGATCCGTTATAATTTGGAGGGTGGACAGTGACGGCTGGTACGCACAGATTAGCCCCTTCGATAAACAATAGCATTAGTATGCGAGGACGCGCTGACCGCCGATCAGCCCAGCCGTGCTCGGATTAATTTGCCTCCTGAAAATTATGGAGGCTCTATGTAGACCGAAACGATCACCGACCCGGAGAATATTGCTTTGTTTTCACTTGTACGCCCCGTGAATTTGTCTTCAATCAGGGTGTGCCTTTAGTGCGGGATATAATAGGATTTGCTTAGGAGTATCATTATTTGGGTATGCGTTGGGCTTACGTCGACTTTCCTTCCTGATACTTGAATTTTCAATGCCATACATAAATACTTACTAGGTTGCAGGTAAGTTTTAAAGGTAAGTTTTATATGAAATACGTTTACTGATAGAACTAGGAAATAAGGTTTGCATTTCTGTTTACACAAATACACATATTTATTTCTTGGCACAGCGACAATTCGGTCAAAATTAATTATAAGTTAATTAGTAGTCGTCCGACTACACAACAATGCAAAACTACCTGAGAAATAACAATCTTATAAGAACACAATTACCAGTTTTATACTTTGCTCCAACAAGAAACAAAACACTCAGGATCCAGCAACACAATTAAGAAAGAAAACAACATAACTACTCCATTCGTAAAACCTCGAAGTAGGAGCCAATGAAAAGCGAACCTCTTAATTTGGGGTGCTTTTAGTGAATGGCAATAAGCGTTAATTTTATTTGTACGCCCTGCGATATCCGGTTTCGACGGAAGCACACGCCTACTGCGCCGCCGCTAAGTAATGAGGCTACTGTTACAAACACTGCACTCTAGATGAAAGGCTATAAATTATCACTCGATGCACACTGCATTTTGAACTTTAAGTGGCGAGGAATAAAGTTCAGTTTCAGTTGCTTCGTCGACTAGCCTGTCCTAGTATCAGCTGACTATTTTATAATTGAAAATCGACAAGATTCATTTTGTGATGGCTTAATTCAATGAAGGAATAAAAAAGTTAAATCTTAATCTTTAGTTAATTAGTTTTGCAGTCCTTTTTTGTTTTTTTTTTTTATAAGGTAGAAATGCTAATATACGTAGTTTTTAGGTGGTGTTAATATTTTAAATACATTAAACTTATTAAAAAAAGCAATATGATAAAGTTACATGAAAGTCTAGTTTTCTATCTTCCTGTAAGATTATAAAGAGAGACGGTGGCTGTAGTAATAAATCCATTGTTATGCTCCATTATAATTTGAGATCTGGGGTTGTTATTGTAGGACGAGTTGGCCGGACTGAGAGTAGCGGAGGCGAGCGTCTAGCTCCACGATATTATTTGTAAAATGTTTGTGCTTTCTCTACGTTTGTGTCTTCCATACACTTATCAATATAAGTGACCTGTAATTTTATTGAAAGATTGATTTAAAATCATGATTCCTTGAAGTATTTTTTGGTTAATGTACCAAGGCTTCAGCCCTGTGTATCACAAAGTATCAGTATTCATAAAGTGTAAGTATGTTGGCGCGTAGACAATTTACAAACTCCAACAACTTAAAGCCTTATAAATCAAAAGCTAATTTAGTGCTGGATTTGGAAGTCGAAAGCGATGCGTACGGTAATGTGTTCTTTATATCAAAAACACATTTAAAAGAAGTTAGATTGGCTTACACAAGTTGGCGTTCGTCCATACGTAGTTGGAGCCTTTTCGGCGCCTCAAAGCCGGCCCTAATCTTCAAAGATTTGCCGCAGATTGTTTGCAAGCATTTTGGTCCATCAAAATATGACGGGGGAAACTTTTCCTGCGTAAATTATTTTGACACTTACAGTGGCTTTATAAATGTAAACATTAGCGTTTATTTATACAAGAAACATTTGTTTGCGTAATTTTAAATTCTTAAATTGTCAGAAGCAGCTTGGTTGGCAGTTTTAGAAGCCAGAATACATTATAATGTGTACTGGTCTGACCATTACCCACTTGAAATATCATTTAATATAAATGTGTTTAAAACTAAATTTACATGTAGTAATAATCAACAGGATACTGTTAAGTGGGGAGAGAGAAATTTATCACAGATAGCTAGGTATCAAGCTTACAGTGGCTTTATAAATGTAAACATTAGCGTTTATTTATACAAGAAACATTTGTTTGCGTAATTTTAAATTCTTAAATTGTCAGAAGCAGCTTGGTTGGCAGTTTTAGAAGCCAGAATACATTATAATGTGTACTGGTCTGACCATTACCCACTTGAAATATCATTTAATATAAATGTGTTTAAAACTAAATTTACATGTAGTAATAATCAACAGGATACTGTTAAGTGGGGAGAGAGAAATTTATCACAGATAGCTAGGTATCAACATTATTGTAATAAAAACCTTAGAAAAATTGACTTTCCAATAGAACTCAGTAAGTGTAGCGACCACTTATGTACTAATGAGCAACATAAAACAATAATCGATGAATTGTATTTAAATCTTATTGTCATACTTAGAGAGGCGGCCACTTATAGTTGTAAAACATTTAATAGTAAAAAAAGAAAACATGTTATAGGGTGGAATAAACATGTTAGAGAAGCTCATGTTCAGGCGCGGCTTGGGTTTCAGCATTGGGTTTTGAGTGGCAAACCGAGATCGGGGCCAGTTTATAATATTATGAATGACAGCAGAAAGATATTTAAACAAAAACTTAAATTATGTCAGGATAACGCCCAACAAATTAAAATGGATATATTAGCATCATTTCATAAAAGCAATAACTTTGGTAAATTCTGGAAACAAACTAATAAATTAAACCCCAAGCCGAGCCTACCCGTGAGTGTAGACGGTGAGAGTGAGCCTAAACGTATTGCGGAACTATTTAAAAAGCATTTTAAGGTGTCATCAACTCTGTCATCTTCGGAGGAGGCCATCAACTGTTCTTTACCTAACAATAAACCGCATATTAGATTTACTGCAAAAGAAGTGGCCGCTGTGGTGAAGAACATGACTAGAGGAAAATCCCCCGGGCATGACTCTCTCAGTATTGAGCACCTTCAACATGCAGGTGTTCACCTGCCTAGAGTACTCGCCATGTTTTTCACCATTTGCGTAGGACATACCCACTTACCTGCCGACCTTATGAAAACATTAGTTGTGCCAATCATTAAAAACCGGACGGGGGACGCCTCTGATGTTAATAATTACAGACCCATTTCTTTGGCCACAGTAATCGCGAAGGTGCTGGACAGTGTGCTGGACAAACAACTTGATCGACATATAAAACTTAATGACGCGCAATTTGGTTTTAGAGCTGGACTTTCCACCGAAACAGCTGTTCTTTGTCTTAAACACACTGTCCGGTACTATACAGACAGGAAAACACCTGTTTACGCATGTTTTCTTGATCTGTCCAAAGCCTTTGACCTGGTGTCTTATGATGTGCTGTGGAAAAAGTTATGTCATGACACTACTCTACCTAGGGAGTTAATTGATATGTTTAAATATTGGTATGGTCACCAGAGCAATATTGTAAGATGGGCGGGCTCACTATCTGATCCATACAAGTTAGAGTGTGGGGTGCGACAGGGGGGGTTAACGTCGCCTAGACTATTTAGCTTATATGTCAACAGTCTGATTGAGGAGCTCAACAGCACCATGGTAGGCTGTTCTATAGATGGTAATATGATTAATAATTTGAGCTATGCTGATGACATGGTGCTGTTGAGCCCTTCAATTAGTGCTCTAAGAAGGTTGTTAACTGTGTGTGAACGGTATGCTGAGGCCCATGGCCTCAGGTATAACTCTAAGAAAAGTGAAGTTTTAATATTCAAGGCAGGCAATAAACAGTATTCGAGTGTACCGCCAATCACACTTAATGGTGCAGCAATAAAAGTAGTGTCTGAATTTAAATACCTGGGGCACTGGGTCACAGCAGAGCAGAAGGATGTTTTAGACATAGAAAGGGAGCGTAGGGCGCTGGCGGTAAGGAGTAACATGTTGATTCGTAGGTTTGCTAAATGTACGAGAGAAGTGAAACTGACATTGTTTAGAGCATACTGCCAAACATTTTACACCTGCAGCTTATGGATCAACTACACTCAAAAAGCCTACAGCGCCCTACGGGTTCAGTATAACAATGCGTTTAGGGCGCTGATGGGGCTGCCGCGACATTGCAGTGCGTCAGGGATGTTCGCGGAGTCGCAAATAGATGGTTTCCACGCCATCATTCGCAAGAGAGTTTGCTCCATCATGCAGCGATTGAACGGCAGCACCAACCACCTCCTAGCCATTGTAGCAGAAAGGGTTGACAGTCCTATACTGAGGCATTGGACTGACAAACATGTCAGACCCCTGTTTCTAGATAGGTTTTAGATCTCACATAAAAAATGTTTTTGTTCTGTTTTGTTTATATTTTCACAATGTTTATGTTATTTTTGTTATTTATGTTATAAATGCTATAAAGTTAGTTTTAGTCACTTATGTTTTTAGATTAAGGTGTTCAACATATGGAGATTTCTCTGAAATAAACGTTTATTATTATTATTATTATTATTATTAAATTAGGAGTTTTACCTAACTAGCTCCCAAAACTAGACTAGGTTTTGTTTAAGAGCACTTTTTTATAACTTTATTAAACAGGGTTAGTTGGATAGATTTTATTAAAAGATCGATATTTAAAACAAGCTTTATTTAGTTTGTTATCTACTCACTCTTAGTATCGTTACGCGTAGTTACGTGGTACGGTTACAATCGTCCGTCTCGTACAGTGACCATTATGAACATTCATTACACACTCTGTCATTAAAAACACACTCAGTGGCTTTTGCTTAATGAATATATTTACAACATTTCTATCTATGTGGCGTTATCTTATATTTAGCAATTTGGCAACATGATAACGGTAACATTTACATAATATAGGTATGATACTACGTATAAACTAGGTGTAGGTAATTGACAGAAGAAGTTTGGATTTGTTAAAGACAATGGTAGAAACAATATCTAAATCAGCGTTACATTCAAATAAAATACAAATCCAAACATTATTACCCGAAGTATTGAAATTTAAATAGATTTATAGCACAAAATATATGTTCGTGCAATGTTTACTTCACAAATCACAAGTTAATTTTACCTCAAACTTCAAAATATATTAGAGGGCAGGCAGGAGTTGCGTTAGGAATACAGATGGAGCTACACTACTGCGGCACGATACAGGAAACTATATATTATGTATAATTTTGTAATTTTGAAA
Source organism: Autographa gamma (assembly GCA_905146925.1). Lineage (NCBI taxonomy): Eukaryota > Metazoa > Arthropoda > Insecta > Lepidoptera > Noctuidae > Autographa > Autographa gamma. Next base: position 6,920,791 of record LR989850.1, read on the forward strand.
TGTCGTCAATTCAATTAAAGTTTTATCACAGCGAATATGAGGTTTACACAAGCACAACAAATAATAAAACTTTAAATATCCTCTAAAGACACAATTTTATAATTCATTCAGTCTTACTCTATCTAATTCTTATATTCTTAGTTTATATTAAAATCAATAACTATGATAATAGTGCACTTTGTATTATATATTAATAATAATATGTGTGCAGTGAATTTGTTTATTACATACTTTCACAGCTGAGCAGACTTGGTGCGATGTCAGTGGAGAAAATAAATGTTTGTAGACTCGGATCAACTCTGCTAAGCCGTGAACAAGTTCGAGGAACTGTTGTACATACAATACCTTTAGTTTATATAATTAACAACAACTCTTACAGTAATTACGAATATCATTTTGGTTATGAAACCTAAACCTCTTAAACTATGGTACCATATAACGACGGCGATGTGACTACGTTTTAATATTTTGTTTTTATACTAATTTACCTGCTTCCAAGGACAATAAATTCATAAGTGTTACTTAAGTATGTGTTATTTTTAATGTAACGGTTGTCTGTTTGATCTTTGGTCAAAGCTCTAAGCTCGGTTACGATAACTTCGTTTTCAATTCGGCATGGCTGTTTGTCGAATACAAATTGTGTCTAACATTGTATCATTCAATTAAATGCGTCCTTTAAATTAGTATATCAAGGAATGAATATAATAAAACCGGATTATGTGCAAGACTTTTATCGATCATTAATAACATTTCTAGACAAACGCGTAATTTGGTTGCGATTTCTTGGAAATGGGTACAAATCAATTGCCTGCCCATTCATAAGTGTACTCTAATATTGCGCCTAAAACAAATTAGTAAATACCATCAACGTTTTAAAGCTCCGCAATGAGTTTTGTGTAAAGCCCTGTATCGAGTAAATTGGTTTTGATGTTAGAATATTCCGACACCACATCCACATATTTCATGTGTGCGAAAGATATAAATACAGTGACGATACATTAAAAGACCAACACTATAAAATGTAGGAAACTATTGCTATGGCAAAAAAAAAACTTAAAATTAAATGTTGCGAAATAATCCGGTTTTAATTAAAATATTATAAAATTACGGCTATATATAAAAGCTCGTTGTTCGCTGCCTCTAAAATATTTTTCAACAATTAATTACAGATCATTGTAGTAAAACATCAAACAAGTATATCTATAGAAACATGGCTGTTCACTTGTTCTGACGTCACTATATTTCATGGCGAGAGGATGAGAGCGATATAAAACAATTTCCTTTTAATTTGCAATATCTCGGTCGAGCCAAGCTCGTGTCTGCTACATGTAGGTAAACCAATGGAGAACGGATTCGGACAAATTATTAATTAATGGAATGACGGTATTGAAAGTAATACAGCACCGTGATTATTGGCACTAATACCCAGATGGAACTTCTCCGCCAGTCTGCGTCACCTGAAAACAAAATATAAAATCAATTTACAAGCTATTTTTTAAAATTATTCTTTGGGGTAATTTTAATGACATAGGCAAATGCTTTACCTGACTTATATAAATAAAGAAGCTCTATGTATTTAGCCCACTAGTTGTAGTTTTTGACTTACAAATAAATAATTTTAAACTTGTTCTTCGAGGCATTCTAGTTTGCTAAAGCTTAATATTTAAAGTTTAATATTTAAGTAACTGTCCATACTTGCAAATAACTATGCTATATGTCTAAGAAGTATATTTAAATCATTCTACGGGAACAAATCTTTAGGAAGAATACAACTCTTAAATGAAATCAGACACTGAGTACACTCTATTGGTGCACACTGCGGAGAACTGAGATACAGTCTCAGAAAGTTTCTGCTGAGCGGAGGATGTAGGGTTATTGTGAGATACAGTTACCAACAAGATGGTCAAGTTTATCGCTGTGGAGACTCAGTATCTTTATGTAAAACTTGGTTCTATAAATTAAGATCTAAAGCTAGGTAAGATATACTTTATAAAAATAACAATAAGTAATTTACTTTTTTTCAAAACGATATTAAACTGACCTGTAACCTGCGATGCACCTCCGACCCAGTTGAGGTGTGTCTTCCCACCGCCTTCATCTGTTTTCTGTTTTCCCTTATCGATTTCGTTGAGGTTCGACTGATACTTAGTACCTGCGTCAAAAATAAAGTATAAGTTCAAAGATCGCTAAGAGGCGAAAATGTTTTGATCACCCTAAAAAGTTTATAAAGGAAAAACGACAAAGTGAACTGATTGGGCAAAGGATTCAATATGGCAAGGGACGGGCCGTCGGCAGGCGGTCGGCGGGCGGTCGGCTAACAGTTATTGAAAAGTTGCGCAATATTGTCGAGTAGCCGGAGCCAGCCGTAAATTCGTAATGGTTGCAAAAAATAAAACAGTAGCGGGCCCGACGTGGACGACGCGCCGTCGGCCGCGCCGCAAAAACAACCAGCCGCAAAACTTACACTCGTGCCGTCGCAGCCCCTAAATGGGATTTTCAAGTTCGCGCGAACATGTTCAAATGATATCGTTCAGCTCTTGAACAGATATTGTAATATGTTACACGGTTATTGATATCTTTCTGATATAAACTCCCTTCACTGCTGCGTTTCATCTGCACTCCTACGAGAGTATTATGTAAAGAACGTCGATTCTCATTTTGAATTTATCGTGTTAACAAAGCTTATTAAGAGTTTGCAACAAGGAAGGAGGGGAACACTTGTCTGTAATAGGTTGGCGCAAGATGTTGTCCGGCGGCAGCGTGGCCGGGAAAATGCCCAACTTCCCAATAACGGCGGAGTAATGACGCGAGCAAACAACTTACGACACCAAGATATTACAATGCACACAGACGGTACGTCGATGCTTCCAACATAATGAGTAACCGCCGAACATCAACTATTAATATACTAGATAATAAAATTTAATATTCCTAAACCATACTGCTTTTTTAGTACTCCAACTAAGTATCTTTTGTAAATAAATAAACCATAAAAGCAAATTAGACGATTCAATATGCGGTAGTTGTGTGTGTGCCACAATATTATAAACCGTTACCAAGTATTTTAAAATATGAAAATTATATTCTATTGATTAAAAAAAATACATATATAAGAATAACACATATACAACGCCTTATACATATACAACATCAAGTATTATGTATGCATGTTCCTTGCATTGTAGAGTTGCTATTGAAATTCAGAATTCAATGACAGTATAAAATATTCCAGATACACAAATGACACAACTTTGTGTAAGCTCTATTCCTTACGCCTATCAGCTTAGCATAAATCAATTTTACAATAATTTTACAAGGGCAAAATAATGGGCGCACTTCATAAAATGTTTTGTTTATAAACGATTTGGTTATGGTTTACGAGGGTTCATAACATTCGGAGCCAGTTAACAAACTACCGGCTGGCGACAAGCAGATCGTCGTAATACTTTACGATCTATAAACAAATATAACGGCCACTAATAATAACTGAAACAGCAACATACAATGAAAACAAACTGAACGATCTCGTGGGGGATACAACTCGTAAAGGTGATATTATCTCTTAATAAACGGAATCACCGACATAAAAATGTTGTTTTAATGCATTATTGGTATCGGTATCAGATATTGATAAACTCGTTCGACCACGACATTGCGAGGTGTAATTAATTACTACTCTGATATACGTACAATATAGTATATGCTGGTTGCCTTATCATAAACTACATATACAATTGTGCTCTACTTTCTTGAGCTGTCTTTGGTAAATCAAAGCGCGTTGCATTTAATAAGGATCTGTTTAGTGCCTATACCCACAAAAAATATATTCATTACTCGTAGATAGGAAATAGTAAAGTGACTACTTAATTATTTAAATTATTTAAAATTATATTTAGCACCTTTATCTGATAGCGGAGTGTCACGTCTAGGAGGCCTGGAGGGCGGCGGCAGGGTAACGGCGCGCGGGTCTGGCGTGGTCGTCGGCGGAGACGAAGCTGTACACAAACACATGTTTATAATGTAGTCTATTGCTTATTAAATACATGTATTTTGTGTGAAGTTTGGTGACTTACTGTACAAGCGGATGGTGCCGTCTGACTCCCCCCTTGGATTCTTAGCTATACACTTGTATGTTCCATAATCCTCAGTGTTAATGTTCCTTATCAGAAGTCGCATGTGAGTCTTATACGCTGGTATTCCTACGGTGTTCTCCATGTGATACTTAGGACTCTCGTGAATCATGTGTCCATCGTCTCGAGTCCAATAGTTTAGAGATGTTGGGTGAGCTTCTGTAAAGCACTCTAAAGTCACGTTGTAGTAGAGCGGAGCGCCAACCAGTTGGTGAGGGATCCACAGCATCGGTGGGACTGTATAAAAACAATTATTTTATAAAAATAGCTCAGCAGTAGTCATTGGTTGTACTTTTGCTTACTTGTACTTGTACTTACAATCAACGCTGACTTTAACTCGTTTCGATACGGTCGGCGGCACTCCGTTGCTTGCGATGCACAAGTAAGCGCCCATGTCCAATCGAGAAATTCTTGCCATTTCCAGAACCTCGCCTTCCCACTCCGACACTAAAAATAAATGATAGAAAAAGTCAATACAAAAACTAAAGCGAAAAGCTTTTCGATTATGAACAAATTCGATGTGTCACCGGAATGGCCCTTGCTGATGGAGATTTTTGAGTTGTCGTCCCGTTTCCACTTGATGGTGGGCTTAGGAGAGCCATTAGCGCGGCACGTCAGCGTGACGTTGGCGCCCTCTCGCACGATAACGTCGCTCGAGCTCAACGAGTCGTCGATCGTTGGCGGCACTATAAACAAACATTAATACTACTAGACAACCAGTTCTTTTCATTAACCTTATTCTAAAATATTATTTGTAATTTTCTTCGTTCGAAATTACTTATAATTACATATGTTATAGTTGATCAGATGTATTGTCTTGTATTTGACAGTAGCAGATGTAACGTCTTACCGACTACATGTAGATATCCGAACTGCGTCTTGGCGGTGACGGTGTTGATCTGGCACATGTAGCGGCCGCGGTCCTCCTCGCGCACGTCGCTGATGTGCAGGAACCAGGTGCGGTGCTTGTCGTGCGTCACGCTGACCCGCGGGTTGCGCGTGATCACGTGGTTGTGGACCGTCAGGATCGCTGACTGCTCGAAGTGCATCCATGCCACCTGGTGCGAGGCAAGTTTTAGTCAGTAGTGATAGAGCAAGAAACCACGTTCGCAGTGAAGTGTAAAGGGTGACGATAAAGATGATATTGAGGTTTCCCTGATGTCTCAATGTATTCTTACCTATTTAGTATAATAGCACATTAGGATACTCATTATTCAGCTATTTATTTTTTGTTTAATTATTACGTCCTCTTCATGAATCAAAAATCAAAATGTAAATAGACCAAGTGCTTTTTTTTCTGAATTTCTTCTTTTACCATAAAATTTTATCCTATACAGGAATAAAATATTATGGACTTAAAAAAGATAATAGAAAAACGTAAAATTAAGTTAGCATTTAGCTTATTGTTAAAGATATACCTACCTACCGTTACGAATAAGTGGCATATCTTTAATTCATTGTCATTATTTACCATATTTCTTGGCTTCAAAACGAGACGACGGTAATATTATACTCCCCTGATTAAGCGCCTACCTACCTACCTACCTTCAGAAAATGTAAAACGACGAAACTAGGGTGTGGAGTACGCCTCAATGATTTCCAATCGCTCTCCCAATTGGACGAGTGACGTAACGGAAATTAAAGACCTCTCCGAGAACACATTTTTTTATAAATAAATGTACTGATTTTATGTCAAAAATAATTCACCTGTCACCAAGTGCGTATTACAGACTTATTTCGTTTTATTACGCATTTATTTATTTTAGCATTAGATCTAATAGATGTAATTTCATAAAATTACATTTAACGAGTTCAAAAATCGTTTATTTTATTTTATCCAATTTAAAATCTCAACAAGTAATTTAATTCAAAATTAAATACTTTCATGGAAAAACTTCGGTCAATCTTTTACGGGTGGACCCACTGAAGCTTAGCTTAGTATGTTATTAAACTAACTAATCATAAGCTAATTATTGTATCACCTTAAACTTTTAGTTACCCCTATAACGTTAGCAAGATAAATTAATTATAATAAAATCTCTCTAGGAATAGGCTATGAGGTAACCACCTTATCAGGGCTCACCCACATCCAATAATCAATCTTGTTATCTTTAGACCTTCAGCATCAGGTAATATTTTTACGTAATAAAAGACTTTTTAAAATATTAGGTATACAGTGTAGGGCAACAATGTACTGTACCTTGTAAACAGACATAAATAAACCTTAGGCATATGTATGTTTGACAAATAGTTTTTATAGTTTAGTGTATTTACTTGTGTTCAGGAAGTGGGGCTGTGAGTGTAGTGTGTCAGGCGTGCTGCGTTGTGTACTGCGCGTGGCGTCTAGTGTGCGAGTCGTCTCGCGACATCTGTGTAATTGCTCGGAGCTGCCATCGCGTCCTCGCTTCACACCAATTTCCAAGGCATTAAGCGCTTAAAATGCATTTTACCGAGATTGTTATACTCGCTACGAGCAATCGCCAGTTTTAATCTTCCCCAAGAATAAAAAAGATTTAATTCGCTCGAACATGCCAGCCATTAATTTAGTAGAGACTATTATAATTTTTCAATTAGTCTGCAGCATACTTAATCTGGCGCCGCATATATAAAACATGAAGTTGTTTTTAAAATTTTCGTCCAGCTTGAAGTAAACAATTTCCGTAAAAGGCAATCTACAACTGAGAATATTTATTGAGAGACAGCGCGCTTAAACTTCTGCTCGCTTCACAACTTTATCTGCGATTAAACGACATTTACGAATATTTTTAAGCTCTGAAAGAAACTACACCTATACCATTAATTAAAGTACGGCGATAACAAGAAAAATTAAGTCGAGTGAAGTGGTTTCTGAGCTTTAAAAGTTCGACGTGCATTCTTTATCTCTTAATCCTTTAAGTTTGAATCATGGGTAGTTCTTTTTATCAAGATCGAGAAGGCAATATAGGAGAAGTTTGGTAGCTAAAACTCGTGCCGGGTCACATCTTACCTATCTTAAGTGATGCGGCTCTCAGCCGCTGTCTAATTTATAATGGACTTGAGCAAACTTCGCCCATTTTATTATGCAATGGGACGGTAACCCCTCTAATGACGGCGACCTGACTTGTCGGCGTAACCTGGAGCTCAGGGATATTAAACAGGCTTAGTTATATTTCCAACGATTTATATCAAGTATATTTTCGCAAAATATTTCAGAAAGATTTAATGTAGGTAGTTATTTTCTTATATTCTAGATTTGTCTGTTTTTTTTTTTGCGTCAAAGTTACTGGATAAAAATGTAGTGAGTTTTTCGAGTAGCGCAAGTGGTGTGACATGGGAGGCGCGCGGCGGCGCGGCGGCGACGGCGACGGTAGATGTAAATCTGATCTGCGTAATTGTGGCCGGCGTCTAATCTAATCACGGCGGTGTGTCCCTCTGCACCGCACTGATTGAATTACGAGCCGCAGCGCGTCGCGTCGCAGTCGCCGCCATCTGGATGGACAGTCTTCCAACTAATTTGGCTACATCGATATTCTTATGAACAACATTAATATTAAATAATTCAAACTGTTACGCGAAGCTGCCATAACGTACATCTCCCCGAAACCAAAGATTAAGGTCGTTATCTTAAAACCGTTATAACGCCAAGAGATATTGCTCAAAGTTCTCTTTTACTGTTCGAACAATTAAGATAAAATTAAATAGGAATCAAAATTTTATAAGCGGTCTGAAGATAAGCGTTGAGTGTTGAACTTAACGAAGTTCGCCAATCGTAGCGCGAGGCCGCGCAGCCCGCGCTACGAGTATCTACGCAAGATACATTTTTGGTTGAAACAACTGCTTCGGAATTTATACTTATTTTATGTTCTTTCTTTTACATTAAAATTTTAATATTAATACATTTCTACTAATATATTTGCAATAAAGCAAAGCGAAATATTGAATAAGCACGTAGGTAGCTAAATAACTAATGAAGCTAGCGGAAGTGGCAGATGAAAATATGATATTCGTAATAACGGTAGCGGCTAACTAATTTCATTCGTCTGCGGATCCTAAACGAGTTAGGTCACGACGTCGTTACGCGAGTTGTTGCCGTCGCCCGCACCGCTGCCGGCACTCGGCCCATTACGTCAAATATGCAAAATCACCTAACCGCAAATTTTATGGACAGGTTGCTCTTACATTTTGACTTCAGTTTAATTTAGAATTTTAGTCTTTTAATTTTACAATGTATATTGTATTTAAAATAGACTTAGATACGATGAAATGTTTAACCAGTATTTAGTGTATTTAGGAAGGTACCGAACAACTTTTCTTTAGAAAATCCCTGTTTTAACGTTTCACGGGTAAAGTTAGAGCGGCCTATTAACTCGTTATCTTTTAACCACCTTTAATTTAGGCCCTTCTTTCTTTTTATCTTAATTGTTGAGACATTAAGGAGGCAAAGTTGAAGTTCGGTGGCACGGCGGGAGACGATCTCGTCCCTCAGGACATGCCTGGAAGGCATCGTTTGATTTATAATGGACTCGTTGCAAACTTTGCCCATTCCACCGCGCACCGCACCGAACCTCTTTAACGACGGATCCTATCGCCGCAGGAGATGATTCGTAGACGTGTTTAATAATATTACGACAGATTTAATTATGGAACGTTTAAAGAGCTTCATTTTACGCTATTACCCTAACTTTGTTTGTTTCAAGTTGTGGAATGGTTCACATTTTTTAACTTAATATTCTCTTCGTACTCATTCCTTCACCCGTTATCTCTGGCAATATTACGGCCGTTTTATTTAATTGAGGTACGAAGTATTAACTCATAAATAAAACTATCTAAATCAGAGCAATAGAATTTATTCTCGTAGCTGTAATATTAAACAAACAATCAGTAAGTGCTATTGCAATATTCTATCAGATGATCTGATAAATGGAATACTGTATTGTGAAATTCTGATCAAAGCAAAAAGAGATAAAAGCTCGCAAAACTACTTAAGATACTTTTTACTGGTCTTTGGAGAGATTTGCCCAGCAGTCGCGTTTGATACAACCTTCATAAATATGATAAATATCTAGCTGTGTTACGTATTCATAAAAGAAAATTTTTACATACAATCGTACAAAACTAGTAGATGTAAATAAACTTATTTTCGCACGATGTATAAAGAACGAACATGGAGCTTGTACGTAAAAATTGCCGTAGTTTTCATAAAATATTCTAGACTTACAAATATGAGACTCAGCCTAAGTACATATTATGTGTCAATCAATCACTTTTACACAATATCATTAACACTAAATAGAGATAGCCCACAACAACACATAAAATTATTTTAATCAATGCTTTTCATAAGTTTGTTGTTTGTCCATTTTTGCTTTACTCTCGACGTCACAAAACGTTAGTACGGTTGACACACTAATGCAATGGTGTAGACAGAAATGAGCGAACATCTTGCACGAGACGGCTTAGCTTAGTTCTGCTAAAAGCCCACTTAGAGATCTCTTCAGCTGCGGATTTGAGCCGAGGGCTCTCGAAGTTTTCACGGAATCTTCGGCCAATAAGTTATTTTGGGGCTCATGTAAGTAGTGCTGATCGGAAACATTTTACGATCGGTAACTTCCAATTTAAGTTAATGTTATTACTCTAAAAGTATTTCAGATCTCTGTTGAAAAGCATTTATCAGGTATGCTGAATAATTTTAATTGAAAAGTCAATGTACATTTTTAATTAAAACAAGAATGTGTATCTATAATTTGGAGTCGCGTAAACGAAAAGGATCATTAGAGCGGCTGAACCGCAGCCGGTCGGTTGTCGGAACAAGTGCGCTCATCTTGGGCTCAGTTCGGTCATGCGAGCCCAGTATTAAGGCACGAGAAATATGCCAGAATTTGAACAGGCGGCGCTCGCATGCGGCGCGAGTGTAACATTGCTGCGACTCGTTGTGGCATGTTATTGCAAACCCACATACGTGCTACTGCCGACTATCTGACATTTCATGCCGATGAACCGGCTACGTGCGCATACTTACAGGCATTTGCATAAAATAGGAAATCTTTTCGTCGAATTGCGCCATGAATAAAATTTTACATAGGAATCGCTTATATGAATGTTGAATTACCTTATCAGAATATTAAAGCTCGTAACCTATTATTTTAAAATGTTCTCAATTTGGTCCTAAAGTATTGTGAATTAAAAACTAATTTGATTTAAAACTAGTAGAATACAAAAAAGACGTTAATTATATTATATATTATACATATTAATTATTCATCCGTAATATAATATTTCTAAAACGCTTAGTAATACCTATCTAGGTTATAAATAATATACACGTGCAAAATCTAGCGTCATTTTATCGCAATATTTCGCATGAGTCAATAATTCTAAAAAAATACGGACGAAAAGGCAAATCTTTTTAACCGATGCGGGAAACTAATGGCACAGGCGAGGCTTTCGGTGAAATCCGCTTCTTGTTGTCAATACAGGGCAACCGTGATGGCTCCCCCAGTTAAGCCTTTATTTCAGAAGTACGAAGAACACTATCTCGGCTTTTATTGCGCCCGCACCGTAGACAGCTTCACAAGTAAATGCAATAAAATAAAAAACGCGGCCAAACGGAAATCGATGGAATTATCTGTTGATGTTCTGCTGTTTTGCTCCTACTGAGTTATTCATTGTGTTCTTTACAAAACTTTGCGTTTGAAAATGTAGTAAGCAAATTATAATTAAACTAGCGTAGACAGTCGACGTCGGAGTATTTACCTACGGATTGGCTATTACTAACTAATCTACGTTTCTGGTTAACAGAGGGTGCAGGGAGTTTGAGTGGGAACCGAATGAAGCTGGCACGGGGCGGGAGTGGGCGCGTCGGCAGTTAGCCGGCGTCACCTTGCGGCTTATCGGCCGTCCGGTCACCGGCCGGCGCGCGATGCTCGTCCACCGCTACTTACTGCTAGCTGTAGTACTCGTTACAGATATATGGCGACATTAAATTCATGTCGTTAAGTTTAATCTCTCATCTTATGCGATGAGTGCTAGATGAAACAGCACTTCAATATCTGTGAGTTAGTAGTAACTACAATAATTATTAATGTTTAATGTCTATATTCCTATTATATAGTTTGTTTAACTGTTTGAAAGATTATTGCCTTTGATACAAGAAGCAATAAGGTTCTAAGTAGGTTTAATAACTCTAAAGTATACCTACGCTGTAAAAATATTGTAGTTTTTAAACCATCTGAGCCGCAAGAGCGAGGTGCAAACTCGGCGTAGAGGTTGTAAATCATATCTTCCTCCATTTATATGGACACTTTATTACGACGGCGCGTTCTAAATCAAATGATAAAATGCTTCTTATTTTATGTTTCCTTTCGCCGCTCCACGCATATTGTCGTCTATTCACCACGGTGCCGCAGTGGCGTCGCGTCCCGGCCGCCTCTGAACCTATCTCGGAGAAGCCCGTATTTGTATTTGCGATAAACAACTTGGTTTTGAAAGAAAGGAGTCTGTTTGGTGTATGTATTATGAATCAACCTGTTGTTCTTTATTTGAGTAGTAAGATCAAGATAAGAGGAAATTACCTTATAGGATCCGAGGTTCTTGACGGAGCAGGCGAGGCGCACGCTGCGACCCGCGGGCACCGTCACGTTCTGGATGACATCCGTAAACTCCGGCTCTTCTACCACTGCAACAAAAAAGTATAATGTTAACTTTACATTTCTGTAATATCATGATAACGTATGTGATGTAATTTATTAAGACCAATATTTTCACCCTTTTGTAGTCGCGGCGTATTCCAAAGATATAAATTTAGATAAATTGAACAGATCTCCCCTTAGCCTTATCCAACTGGCAAGATTTTGCAGTTATGAGGACATTTTTGTGTCAGGAGATACGATTTGTAATTCTCAAATTATCAAAGCAGAACGCTTTTAAACAAATTGAGTGGGCGATAAGGAATAATGTCGTCGTTTATCAAGCTCCAAGATAGATGGCCCTTGCTCTGCTCTGCCCATTTTAAATGCGTTTGTCTTCGACTTGCCAAATTGGCGTTCTTTGTTTTCTTCTTAAGTTCTTACTTTTATGTCGCTACACGAATTGCGGAATGGTTAAGTATTGGATCGCGCGGTGAAAACACGATCAAAGAAGTCTGGAGGTGTTGAGTTGGGCGAGGAAGGAGGTTATACAGGGGTTGAATAAGCAAGCAAACATTTGTCATCCCGTGAGAGGTGGAATCTATGTAAAGATCGGAGCGATGTCTCCGACAACAGTATTGAGTCAAGGAACAGTCAAACGCTCGCATTCAGCGTGCTGTGTTTGATTAATGGTTCCGATGTTTAATGTGGCGAATACAAAATTTTGAGAAGAGAAGTCAATAGGGTTTATTTAGCTGTGGCGCAAAGACTAACCTTGTTGTTTGAGTATAAACATGAATCGTCGACGCGGTCCGATTGAACATGCCTTTAGGTACTGGAATGTGTCTATGTTAGTGTTTGGAGAATAAACTTGTTCAGTGGCGATAGTTAGTCTACTCCCCATTTGTTTACATATTGCGTTCAGACTGACAATGGATTTATTTTGTTTCAGTTCGAAAGAATACAGACAAATGGAAAATAATAATAAATTGAACATTGCACAAACATTAAACATTGTTACCCATAAAAAAATCGACTATGAGTACAGTAAGTTACATATTTACACACGAATGACTACTCTGCGATATACGTAGAGGTAACTTTCATTTGGTTCTTAACCATAAAAAAAGGATAGTTTTCTTAAAAAATGGTTCGCTTGTGGGTTATGAGACAATATTTGAGAATTTGTTACAATAGTTCTATACCTATGTGTGGGAATATGTTTACACACCTGTCTGACTGGGGTACTAACACTGAGTTAAACAGTCATTTACTATTAATTAACCCTAGGGTCCACATGTTTACCCCCGCAGAAACGTGAGACCTGCCGAGGCATGAGACGGACGCAGGGAAGGTATGTCACTGATAGAAACAATACACAAGTGAGGCTATAATATGCAGCGGGATCCAAGTAACAAAACTTCAAACTAGCTATTATAATAAAGAGGAGAAAAAAAAATGGCTACTAAGTACTTAAGATCGCAACGTTCCAGCGTTTAATCCTATTAACTATTAAATTACCTATGTAATAGAGTCTACATTAGTATAATATTGTACAGCGCAGCAGTTTTGCCACAGAGCCAACATTTAGATTTACCTACTTATATTTGTGTTTACGAACATGGCTCTAAGAGATACCCGACTGAAGATGAAAGCTCCGGTTGTTGCGTGTTTGCTCACCTGATCGTATTAGCTCTAAGCACGACGCTCCATTTTCTACCCGGGTGCCCCTGACTCAACCGATGTAAATCGCGCATTAACATCTATAACGCACCCTATTAGCTGTGTATGCGTTTCTCTACCTCACCTCAACCTTCATTGGTAACAATGGTAACGGTAACGTTATTGGTAACTCCGGTACGACGTGTGTTCATTACGAGAAGCTACGCGATGGTAATTTGTGAAGTTCTGTAACGCAGTCGATATTCCAAACACGTCGTTAATTTTAAGATCGTTACGCAGTCAATCAGGAATGGAGTGGCGCGCCATAATTGACGAATCGATCTAAATTAAAAACAGTGTGACATTGTTTGTCTTTTACTGATTAATAGAATCAACAATGTTACCCATTATTACTATGATCATATGGATAGATCAATATAATAATTATACATGCAAGTGCTACGCGACTGACGTCATCAAATTTTGACTACAAGTAAGCAATAAAATATAATGCATAGTGTTTAAATATTATGTCTATCCGTCTTTAAAGTCTTTATTTCAACGAACTTGATTTTATTTAATATTACTTTTTACAACTGAGAACTACTTATGTGATCTTCTTTTAGTTTACTGTCACATGCCAATCATATACCTAGAAATATTCTAATAAACAAAGTTAACCTTTTTCTTAACACTAACCGCAAGTCTGTCCTAAAACAGATGCAGAAACCATCTTCAATGAAAGCTACTTATAATACAGTACACACATAAGATGCCATTAATGAGACACAGTAAGTGCAAACGTACGAGTAATGCGCACGTTTAAGTTAATAAGACTCGTAGCGACGAGGACTTCTATTTGTTTCAATAATACCGTACATTAAAATTAACAAGGGTAACGTTGGCAATAATCTTACATACCGCACGAGGCAGTGCGGCGCGTGCAAGGGTATTTAGGGGTTAATTAAGAAACCGCAGACAGCGGTGCGGGGGAGGAGGGTAATCCCTTTGTCACCGATGGCAAGACGCTGCCTCCGCTGCCTACGCTGCGGCTACACGCTCTACTATTGTTGTGATTACAATGTAGCGACGTGTACATCGTGTCGATTAAATTCCTACATGCTGTAATACCTCTATGTTGCATTAAGCCGTACACGTATAATTGATCTTTTCAAAGATAATGGCTTCATTTAGTGATACAATATTAATGCTCTGTTAATCTGTACATTCATTCGTACATTTACACGTCTGGATGTTTGTTTTAATTTTAACTGAAACTGTGATAATACGATCGGATACCAATGAAAAATAAAAAAGCAAACAAAAGTTATTTATCTTTAATTCGTTATTTTTATTTATTTTTCCAAGTTAAACGTTATTAATAGAAAGTACTTAATCAAATTGCATTTACCAACAAACATGTCGAATACGAGTGGCAATTCAAATAATTACGTCCGGGATTGGGTCGACAAAATACTCCAAAACTAATAATGAATGGGACCGCTCCGTCGCTCCTAACTCGGGAATAATCTCATATTAAAGCTGGCCCTTATGCAAATGAGAAGCGGTCAGTCGGAAGTCATCAGGCGCGGACGGGACGCAGACGAGCCGGCGTTGGAGCGGCCACGGCGCGACTTCGGTCCCGCCGCAAATTGACAGGGCCCGCACCGCCAAATTGATTGCGGCTACACAGACACCTCGTTATAATACCAGTGACGCGACGTCATGACAAATAGCCTATCGTTCTATGCTTTATCTGTTTTGAAAGGCCGGCCCAGTTTTCGTTTTTGCACGAAAAGGTTGCAGGAAAACTCTTATAAAAAAAATTGCAGCACTCCAAAATTTAAAATGAGTTACGAACCTTATGATTTTTAAATATAAATTAAAAGATACACACCGTAGTATAGTTGAACCTACAAAAGTATGCTTAAGTTTCACTACATAAAATTTCTTTAAGGATTTAGTGAAAATGTAGAAACTCTTGTACATTTCTCGTCCCAACATTATCTTTCAATGCCCCGACTTTTAGACTTATGTTTTTGTTAGGGTCAATGGGCACATGCCTGTATAACATTGGATAAGGCTAATACATGTTAACGTGAAGGTACATTCGTCTACTACCTTGACGTCTACAACTACACATTCAACATAGTGTTCATCTTTGCTATAAACTACTGCGCTAGTAAAACTTAATTGGTAACAACTTAGTTATTAGTTTAACAAAATCAATATAAAGTTTTGTTATGGTAAGTGCGGTTCTGTAGCCAAATATTTAAGTTTATACGTCCCTTGTCACAGATGTTGCTCGTAATATTCTCATATACGATCAAATTCTTTTAAGAGATCCGCAGATAAAGAACGTGGCGGCGGGTGTTTGGGCGGTTTCGGACTTTCACTTATTTGTATGCTTTACCCTTCGCCGGGACACGGACGTGACTATTCGAGATACATAAACCCTGAGTGAATACAGAAAATAGAAATAAAGTAACATACATAATATTAGTTTTAGTAGACGGATTGTGGAAAAAATGATGTAGGTCCAATTGGTAGTATTTGCTTTTGTTGTTATTTGGTTTGTTTCGTATTCAATGTGATATTTTACTAGCTATTTATTGTTTTGTTTAATTTTATATTAAAGTGGCTTATAGAAGTAAGAAGTCTTTAAACTAGACGTTAGGGGATGACAAACTATGACCCGATAGTTTCCTAAGTAAATCTTGTTAAAACATTTCAATTGGATTTCTCATGAATGGTCAGCTTCAATCATGTAGGTGCACCACAAAATTCTGCCTCTCCTTTGGCACAAGTAACATCAAAGAATCGTGTCTTCTCACAACTAGGGAGCTCAAGGCAAAAACCTACATCAGTGCAAGTTAATCGAGGTTTTAGGGTAGTGTGGTGGCCAGATACATGTTTTTAGGGTCATCGAGGCCGGGTCATGTCGCGGTCAGTTAAGCGGAAGTACGGAAGCAGATGTTGACAGGTCGCGGGAAGTCTCCCCTCCCCCTCCCCGCGTCTCACTACAGCCCTCCCCCTCCTGTCACCGGTGCTTACTTGTGATGCCCGGAACAGCCATTCAATCTTGTTGCCCAATCATAAATATATACTCAAGACTTTCTACGGAGTACATCGTATATCTTTATCCTTTGTTGTGTATGTCAACCACATTGTGTCCATTTTACTTATAGTCTTAGATAAGAGTCTAAGAGCACTGCATCTTAAGATGTAATACAAGATTTTCACTCGGCTTGGTTTCCGTGGAATCCTTTGCAATAAGAGTAAAATTTTAGTAGTTGTTTAGAAATGTTTTTGGTGTGAAATCTTAAGTAAGGTGATTGAGAAGAGGTTATTTAGTATTTAGAATTACCACTGAAATCGTTACGTCAGCCGAATATTAAAATTATTGAAGATATACATATGTAAAACAATTGTATTATGTTCAATGTGTTGTTAACAGACTCGCTACATCCGCTGTGTGTGACGACAGAATAGTTCGCACGATTACTGCTACATATTGGTTTTGTTCTGTGTTCACACCAGTGCCCGTCTACTTGATATACCTATATCTAAATTTTGACTGCGAAATGAATTAAGGACAAAAAATGATCTGAATTTGAAATTTATCAGACAACTGTAAAATGTAAACAAGTTTTGTAGATACGTAACATGCTTAGCTTTAAATAAGCTTTAACAGTTTTACACTACCTTAACGCATAAATACATCTTACGAATAGATTCCCTAAAAAAAAATCTCTTTCAGATGAATTCTTATCTTAAATAAATAAAATCTTTATAAAATTGTATGGACTAATTCAAACATAACAATAATACTTAAACATTAAAATGAACAAACAACTTATTTTAAAACGGTCATGTAAAGAAGCGTACAAAATGTTGTATGAATAAAGTTTCTTAAGGTTAATCACTAATGGAACAAGTGTTTCGGGGCTGGCGGCGTAAGTCGTGAGATCTAATTAAAGCACCTACCGCGGTGCGCCGCTCAACCCCAGTCGGAGCCTATTATCGCGCCTCCGCCTCCTATTAGCATTGTCTCTTCGAGGGCGATACTTATCTTTATTTAAATTCACTTCTTGGTAATTGGGTTGACGAGTCGACAACGTGATTTGCATTGATGAAAATTGGCCAGTGTACCGGGCCCTCGTAACTTACTTCGTCGCCTAATTTGTTTTATTACGTTTGTAAAACGGAGACGATTTTATAGCAGACGCGATTTGTTTACATCTTGTAATCTATACTGAAGCAACAAACCAATGTACTCGAACAACTTAGGCATGCCAACAATTTTGCTGTAATGAAAGAGCTGTATTCACATATCGTTTCGAGCTCTACAGAGTTGTCAGTAAGTGACAGTCTTTGTATGTGTGTTACTGCACTCGTAATAAATTAGGAGGCATAGATGTCACTTGTAGCATTTTTGCTGGCAGTGCCGTACGAGCGCAGTCAAAGAGGATGCGCTTGGTTATTTCTCATTACGGCACACGCGATAAAATCACACAGAGTCGTTGCCTCATTAAAATCTTCTGGTGCGCGCATCTGTAAGCCTTTTGTGAAGGCGGGAGCGCGCCGCTCTTGACGCCTTTCGCGTGTCATTTCGGGCACAATGCCGCGCGGCGAGGGACGCGACGCCTGGCAATTTTTGCTCTGACATGCCAGCGTGTACTTTTTATCAGTTTATCGGGAAATATTTTATGCGGATACACTGTTATTATATTCTCCTCACGTTAGATTCGTATTCTGTACTTGAATGACGTGTTCATATCTACGGCATGTTGTACGAGTTACATAATACATGCGTACGGATAAATTATTATAGTTGTAAGATTACACGTCTTATGTAATGTAATAATGTTCGTATGCTTTTCACGTTTCCTAATTTCACTTGGGCCTATTTATTTTTTGGTTATGTATATAGTCAGGTGCTTCTCATTGTATTTGATGCCTATTCTATTTATTGTTTTCAGGACTAAATTAAAGTAAAATTAGTACAGAGAGGATAGTGTTTAAAAACAACAGTAAAAAACGTGTTTGCTTGTTCGTGTAGTCTCTAACTATAATAATTGACTATTTCATAACAGAAATAAGAAGTCTTCATTAAAGCCAAGTTCCGAGAAGCAGTTTGTCGCAAACTGCAGACGCAACCAAGTTATTGTAGAATAGAATTATAAGTTAACTCTCAACTGTTGCTTATCTGATGGTATAATACAACATTTCTATTACACTTTTCCCTAAGACTATTTCGTTGCTACGGGATTCGTCGCAGATAAAAGCAAAAAAATTGTAATAACGTTAGACAACATAGCTTCAGGAAGAAAAGTAAGATAATCAAAACACCCTTTATTAATTGTATTCCATCTACGTAGCAATATCCTCGTTTATTTACTTTATAATAAACCTCTAATTTGTTCTAATTCGGAAGTTTTAAAGTTGGCATGTAGCCAGTCTAATGGTAAATTGCGCAGTTTGGCTTTAATAATACACAAATTAAAAGTTGTAGATTGTGAGAGGAGTTTAGAATTAAAGCGCACATTTAGGCACAATTTCGTACAATACGGTAGTTCAATATTTAACGTGTTTCACTTTGCATATTCACAAGGCGGTCGGGCGGGTTACCGCTGCGCGCTCACCTGCCGACTTGGAATGGTAATGCCGCCCATTAAGCGCGCACTGTGCGGTGCGCCCGCCCTTGTATCTCCGACTTATTACTTCATTTTTGAATTCCTTATTTTCGATCATTGGTTTTAAAGTATCTTGCTTGATTGTTCGAACTGTCGGTTAAGTGTTTAATTAGTGGGATGCGCTTTTGGAACTGTGAGGACTCAGTGAGATGTCGTACAAATCTCGCAGTCAATGTACGACCTAAATGAATTTACTATGCTAGCAGTAGCAATAAAACGTTTTTACCTGCGCACTTGTTAAGCAACGTAAAATAATAAATTAAATTTCGAAAACTAAAATTATTTTTAGCTTAACGTTGTATATTTCTGCATGATATTTTGTTCCGGTCTGGATAGTACTAAGCCGTATGTTTACAAATTGGCAATACAATATAACAGAATGGAGGGCACGTCGCGCCGCCGCCGCGCCGCCGTATCGACGACGCAATGGATGCAGGTCACGAGCGCGCCGCACCGCGCGCCTGTGGCCACGCAACGCTACACACATACAACACACGGTGGACAAATCTATTGCTTGTTAACTTATGTTACCAAATTACTTGGAAATTATTAACGAAGACCCTGTTCTCGTTGCACTGTTCTTGAACACGTACAACGTACAATTGATCTAAAGCTGAGTCTTGATTAGCCATCTTATTACGTTTATTTATTAAAATCTGTGTAATGGTCTAGTGCCGTGGTCCAGTGCGACAAACAACAAACTGAAATTTCCTTTACATCAATAAACTACTGTGATTAAAGGATCTCAACACACCTAGCTTTAGCTATTTAGTTGTCGCTTCGAACTCTATGCCTCAACTGTTTAATATAAAGTACAAACAAGTCAAACGGCTCAGACTTACACGTCAATGTGAAGCTAAGTAATATTGAAGCACTTAGCACTTGAGCACTAAGAGTTCTGTCTACTTGACCGTTGACTTTAAGGTTCTTATGTGGAAAACTAATACGTAACAAATAATAACGAACTAGACATGTTAAATTATGTCTCATTTAGACGCTATGGCGACGTCACGGATTAAGTAACCAACAAGTTTTTTTAAATATGTTTGTCACACTGCTGCGTGATATAGATTCCATAAATTTCACTGCTAACTTTTTATATGCCTCCAAATGGACAAGGCGTTAAACGTAAGTCTACATATTGGAATGGTTTTCAAACAAACTGCTATAACAGGTGAATTTTTTTTTTATAAAGATTAGGTAGTTAAAAAAATATGAATAAATAAACGAAAAACAAGAAAAGGTGCAACTGCGTTAGTATAAAACCAGTCTAATCATCTACATTATTTCTATGCATATACTAGAAATAAATTTATGTTAATCGGTAAGAATGTAAATTTGTAGATAAATCTTAGATTCCTTTAGATTATTTATTTATAAGCACAATGAAATCTAATATAAGAACAAACTCTAACTATACTAAAATTAAAACTTACATTAATAAAAACTAAAGCGTCAAAGAACTCATCGTCATCCTTGTCAATGGCGGGGAACGTGCCCAGAAGGCTGGCTGCATTGCCACGTTGAATGGTATTTTTCCCGGTAATATAATAAGCTTAGATGGAATTCTGATTAACATACTCGCCGCTAAAAACGTCGCACAACATTTTCCTTAATTCTCCTTCAACATCCTGCGGCATGTCGTGAATTTTGCATTGCAATGCGGTGCACGGATGTGTGACGCAGCGTCTCTTAGGAATCAATGGTCCTTTCCGCTTGCCGCATATGTTTGTGTACCTATTTTAACAGATTTTGTCCAGCCAGCCACTAATTCAGCCAACTCCATGAGATCGTGCCTCGAGTTTTGAAGCTTTAAATTAAATGTTTCACTGTAACAGCACATATACGTACGCGTAGTTTATGTTTGCAAGAAAGTTAATTGGCGTAGAGAGCAGTACGTTGATGTGGTACGAATACTAAGAATGAATGGAGCGGAATATGATCGCGACGACAACACTGACTGAGCACTTTCTCCCTGCTCAATAAAGGGAATCTGTTGTGTGAGATACCTTTGATAGGCAAGCGTTCCGTTAGTATGTAGATGTATGCTTAGTGAGTGCAGTTACGTATTCTGTCGTCGGCAGCGGATCGTTATCTGTTTCCACTAAAGGAAACTGGCTTTTCCACGAAAGAACCACCCCAACGGTTTCAGCGTCCCCCTTCGCCCGACTCGACTTCTCCTTTTTGCGTTATTTCATTTTTCTTTGGTAACGTGCACCTGCTAGTTAGCTGCCTGGGGCACTCATTGCTCCTGCGATGTTAGCTGCCCGTTTTCTATATCATAACAAGCTACTATAAATTAAGTAAAAAAACGCGTCACAAAAAACAAGTGAATCTTTATTCTGCTCGCCATGAACTTTATGAAAAATAAAAATATTGAACGTCCCACATTTTCCGTATAAAGTGTAGTTACTGTAATATAAAGCGCAGGGTCGGCTATGAAGTTTAATGTTAGATGTCAGTACAAAGGATGGCGTTCAGAACAGCGCTAGAACACAGTTTCCTTGATACATTTGTATTCCTTACAGACAAGTAATCAATATCCGTTGAACGCCGAGAGCACGGACAGGACTGTCCTATGTTCAACAATTTTTCTTTCAATATCTGTCCAGTCTAGTTCTCCAAGCAGTGTGAAAATAACAAAAACATATTTTGGAAGTGGTCAAGCAATACAACATATTAAATTGACGTACATTATTTTAAACCTCACAACACCACAAAATATCATTCTCTACACAACAAATATTTGCCATTAATAATAATGATTCAATTTTAAATAATGAGTCAATTATATGTAAAATTATTTATATGGTAGCTGCTGGCGTCGGTGCAAAAATATCAGACGACGGCGGGACAATATGATATTCTCGTATCGTGAAAAAAATAAAGCTGGTATGTACGGCGTCACGCGTGCGAAATAAAATAACAACGGCAACATGGTGCGCATGGGGCTTGATACATATTTGAATACATTACCGAACACGCAGATAATGCCACCAACATGCCATACTTATTCATAACGCCTTCTCAAACTGTGAATGAATACAAATACACCATCTCTCTTCGGCGCGGAGGCTGGTTTCAGTGATCAATTCGGTACTGATTCATTTGGTTTCTAATAGGATGTGTACAACAGTCCCGTCTAAAAGTTTAACAGTAATAAAGTTAATAGATACGATACGATACATTAACGATGAAAAAAAGTATTTTCAAATAAACAAGTACCTTGCCAAGTGACTAACTGCAATAGTCATAACATTTAATAACAGCAAAAACAAGTAAATCGTGATATTAGTCAAGTTATCTATTATAGAAAATGTTATTCCAGTTGAAAATAAACAGTAATATACATTTTCAGTTAACATTTCCAAGTTGCATTCAAAGAAACCCACAGTTATCGGAGCACTTTGAGCTCGCAATCATTTCAATGTTCGCGACGAAACGCCATTGGTGATGCGCCAAACGTCTTCAATTACATCAAGAATGAATGGCTCGCTACTTGTTGGTCTCGGCCAGACCTCTAATAAAAACCTAATTGAAACCGAGGAATATTAATTAACGAACAAGAAGTGAAAAGACGGAAAATGTTGCGTGTTTTAATTCATACTCATATTATTAAAAAATGGCTAAATGGCTAACCCAATGATCGGAAATTTTGCGTTGAGCTTGATATATCAAAACAGGCATTATAGGCTAACGATTTTTAAAACTGACATATTCTACTGACTAAAATCTGTATTATTATTGTAAAAAGTATCATATTAGTAATAGGTTTCACACAAATGTGTGTGTGGTTGAGATCTGTTTCGGTCGAGAAGGCACACAGTTCTGATTTCCTGTAAACACATCTATTGTGTCGCCGACAAGCTCACACCCTTCACAGGGGAAAATGTTGTGAATAATTATTATTTGTGTTACGTTTGTTATGCGTGCTTAACCGTTCAACGGACGAGAAAATGCCTCGTTTTTGAAGATGTATAAACATGCTTAGTAATTTTATTTGAGTTAAATTTCAGTAAAGGATGTAATAGTATTTACATAGTTTTTATTCTTGTGCTGGAACATTTATAGTTTGTGTAAACTGTGGCTTATGTTACTTAGATTATTATCGTATGTAGTGATACTTTATTTAGACGGGAAAGGGAGACTTAACAGTTATGAAGTAGGAAAATAAATATTTAAAATTTTACGACGAACATGTATAATTATGATTCAATGTTATTAATGGCAACAATTATAACATTATTAATTATGGCTCATTCGTTGGTTAAAGGTAATGAGGAGAGTATTAATTACCGGGTACAGTTAATTTAAATGAGTGAGATTAAAACGGTATAATAATGAGCACTCAAATGCGAGAATATAATTATTACGTGTAAGTATTTGGTCAAGATTTTGCAATTTCGGTTAAATACCTTACATAACACTTAAAAGTCTTAATTGGTGCTTTTATAGTTTACAAATAAGTCACATTAAAAATGTAAATAAAATTAATGTACTTGTATAACTATTTCCAGGGCTGCGTAAAAAGCTGGTGTGTTTTTAGAAATAACTTGATCAAATTTCAATATACAACAATACCCAAAAATATATTTACAAATACACAGCGAGGAGAACTGCTTTGCAGATATTCGCTTTTATTCCATTATGAGGTGTTCCTACATAATTGATTCGCATTGTATCGAGCAAATTGTTGACAAATTGATTGTTAATAGGCATCATCGTTATAAATTCAGAATGCATAATGAACAACTAATTAATGCATCGAAGAATAGATTTTACATCAACACCGAACTGAACAATGTTATACATTGAGTGATCAATTATTTATTGATGAAGTGACTGCACTAATGGTTATTTTGAATAAAAGTTTAGTTTGAAAGAAGTATAGAAAAAATTGCTGTGAATAGTCATAGTTCATCCAACTTTGTTAAGTATAATCAGTGATGCAGGCAGCAGATGCATAATTATAAACAAGATTAGAAATAGTTGGAACCTTAATTTCATATACAAGGTTTCATACTTGATAATTAGGCTATCTATTATCTAACGTGTAAATAAAGATAAATTAAATCTCTTGCTATGGAAAAATCCACCTATTAAATATCAAGGAGTCTATAAAATATGATTCACCATAACAAATGTACAAGCCTGGCAGTAATTGATCAGTGAATTATTGACGGAAGTGGTTCAAGTGTATCAATGAGATAAACTTGAAGCTGGAAGATTAGACGGCGGCTGTCACCTCGAGCCCTCGTCGAACTGGAGGGCCACTCGAGACGAGCCCCGGACCCTCGCGACATTTGTGAGCAAACACGCCTCGCAAAATATGCAGAACGCGCCCTCAAATTAAGTTTCACCTTCCTGTTTAGTTATGTTATTCAAAATAAAGTCAGGAATGAACACCGTCTGCTCATAGGGGCTGTTTTATACACTTTCATTAGACATTTCTGAAGTGCTACGACATTGTGAAACATGTTTATAAGTTATTTTTCTCTTGTTTGTTGTAGATTTCATGCGTTGCATACAACTTCAGCTGGCTAAATCTTAATAGAGATATAGGTGTGAACATGAAGTTAATAAGAATTTGGGCTATTCAAAGCGAGGCGAATAATTAGAAATGTTCAGGCGCAGCGTCCGCGAGTGATTGATGTAGTGGAAGTCGCTGGTATTGCCGTGCCGAGCCCCCTCTCCCCCCCCCTCCCGGGCATGAGCCCCAGACCCCTCCCGCTGCGACAACTTGGAGACATTAAGAATATTTAAATTGTAAATTGCTCCCCTGCACTGAATACCTATTTACTGAAAGTTTGCCCTTTCATACAATCAACACAACCTGAAAAAAGGTGCTTACAAACATCTTTTCCAAATAATTATATCATATACTCGCATTCTTTGCAAAGTAAACAAAACAAGAATTTAAGTTTCCACACATATGTAACTTATTCCGAAATTCTAATTTTGTGTAGTGTAGGATGCATGACATTCCATCGCGACCGAACATCCGTTATTGCAAACATACCGCGTTCTGTTACATCTATTATTAACTTATGTTATGCACGACTGTTGTGACTAAGCTTTTACTCTAAAAGTTGTCTCTGTTAAGTTAACTTGGTCTGAGAATGCATTGCGCCTACTTATTATCTTTTTTGATTTCCAAAGCCATTTTACCACCTTGAATAACTTATACGACTTTACGGGGAATAATTATCACATAACGAAAAATCTTCCAGAAAATGAAATGTCAGCCAATTGCCTGCAGCTATTAATAGCTATAAATAAGCCTGTATGAATGGAATAGATGGCTATCTCGATCCACTTAAGATTTTCTAGAAAAATGAATTTAAGAGAGAAAACTCGCAAATGGAGCAAAAAGACAACGTTATGATAACAATAAGGCTCGTAGATGGGCTCCTGTAACATGAATATAACAAACTAAAGAACCGGCTTGATTGAATCATCCGCTGTTCTTTGTCATAAATCCGACAACGGGCGGCCGTCTAACAATGCGTCCTGAAATCGTTCCATTTCTCATTTTGTTACTCTCCCCTTTAATCTCGCATCCGTAGAAAAGTGGATCAGCGTTGCAAAAGGGCATTGCGATGCAGACAGCAGACATGTCTCTGATTAATCTATTGTGAAATTATTATCTGATGCCCGGCTCTAGATTAATTAAGTGCTGATCAGACAACAATAAAACCAATATACTTCTACTTTGCGGTTTATTACCGATAACTATTTATTTGGTCCACCTTTATCATATTTGATGATGATTTGTAATGCATGTTCATAGCTGTTGTGGTTTTTTGTTTATTAATACTTTGTCTACTAGACAAGAAAAATGACAATTTATCACTAAACCAGTAACTTATTTCAAAGAAATTTTTATATACCCATAATTTTCAATTCCCTAAAGATATTATAATTAGAGGCAGACCACTATATGCATGTTAGTAACTTGCACTCTTCAAAACGGTACTGAGTATAAACGCATTGTTAAACATTTATAAGGCTCATAAAATGCGGAGCGAGTGTTTTCACAACATAATGAGAGCAGATGGGCGTCCATTGACCAAACAGTGTGCTTCATGGCCACTCGAGGCGCACCCCTGCACCCCTGTCAGACGCGATGAGAAAAACACGATGGCTTTTATTTTCTCCGACTAATTTGAAGTAAGGAAGTTAAGACACGGGTTCTAAGCGGATTTCCATGCTAATCCACCGTAACGACTTTTAGTCGTTAACACAGTTTGTGTTGACCTCTTTTAAACTTTGCATAAATCTAAACATTAATTTCTTTAAATACATAAATGTTAAGTAAATATTCTATACGGAGTCAGTGGAAAATAACTTTTCTTTAGTTATTTTTTAATAAACTGAATATAACTTTATGGAAAGATGACTCTGTGATAAAGTTTATTTAACACATTATTTAATTAGTTCGTAAAATGTCAGCGTAGGCGGCCTACTCATAATCCATAAATAGATGACGACAAAAACGGGAGATATAAAACTCCTCATAAATAAAGCTGAGCAAAAGAAACATGCGAAAGCCACATAATTGTATAATTCCTGTTACCAGAGAGCAGAAAATCCGAGACAGCCGAGATTACAACCGTTAACCAACTGATCCCGGGACGGAAGAAAACAGAATGTCTCGCGACTTGGATAATGTTAAATTTATTGCAGCGCTAAAATGTTTACGGATATCGCGCGGAAACGAAACGCCCCGAGGACGGCGAGCTCTACTCACCCTTGTAAACACGTTTTATTGGCTTTATAATATGTTTTACGCGTGACGTTTTACAAACGATCCCCGAGGAGCGTCGAATTATTTTTACGGCACGTACTCGTACACCGCGCGAAAATACCGGAAAATTCAGTACACGAGGGATTTTGTAATTACACCTTTTAAACAAACAGTTTTTGTTCCATGATACACAACGAAAACAGAATATGGGATTTCCAACATTTTAATTGTGCCAGTGGTTGAAAGTGTTCCAAGTATTTAAGTAAAGAACTCTTTGTCCGGATGAATGATTAGTTTTTTCAACGATTCAGGCCCTTCGCAGACATGGGTGCTAATTTGTGAAATCACAGAGTGAAATATGTGTTGTATAGAGTGTGGAATGCGGCGCACTGGAACAATTGCACGCCCTAATACCAGTCAACCGCTTGATGAAGGTCCAGCCGCACCCGCCGCCCGCACGGCTTCCTGTCAGCTCACGTATATGTAAGCTGCTACATACCTACACGCAACTCTTTAACGGACCCTAACGTGCAGCAAACCTTCTCGAAAACTACTTGTAAATAGTATTTTAATCTCTATAGGTATGATGTAAACAATATGGTGGCTAACCTATAAACTAAAAGCTTTGCCGTCACGATGAAGTTTTAAAACTTACTACATTTCCCACAATGTCATAGTTAATAACTTACAGTTTGGAAGTCGGCCAACATTTTTCGCATATTATGACATTTCTAAACAGTAAAACATTAGCAAAATAAAGTTATCGGTCTTTATTGTATCGACATCGAGACATAAAAAAAACTCGAAGGAAAATGTCAATAATAAAGGTAAAAAGCTGTTTATATAAATGCAAAACAGATCGGCACCTTGTCAGATCGGCTCAGTGCAGATCCTTCTGATCGAATATGGATTTAGAGAATTCCCCATTTCGTCCAGTCAGCGACGCACCCTCCTGCCCTAGCATCGTAGTCGGGCAGCCGAAAAATTATCTTTCGCCGTCTAACATAGTCGTGTCAAAACTTGACTATGAATGCTATTGACGTTGTGTTATTGCTGTTTACAATAATATTATATTTATGATTTGAAAATATTACTTACTTTCAATAAAATAGGTAACAGAAACCTATCAAAAATGCAAAATCAATGATGATGTAATATGGGAATGGAGGGCTTCTGATTATGATTTAATGATGGATAAAGATATCAACAAAAGTAAACCAAAATAAGGTAGAGCCGTCTCAGTCGATTTCCTTATCATTCGATGTACGTATTAGTGTTGAATGCGAATTTCCTTTCAATATACCTTCGTCCCTAGCTGCGGCCAAATCCAATCGGAGGGATATTAAAACTTTCCGCCCGCTGTACTCAGGCCCTTTGTACTGAGAGCGGCTGCGAGCACAACGAAAGTACCGATCTGGTCTACTGCTATAAAAATATATAACTAATTTGGTTCTGTACAAGTCTTAAACAAGCAAGTCGTATCAGAATCCTAAAAAGTTCAAATTAATTTAACAGCAATATAACTAAACGTATCTATAAATAAAAACATGTTTTTTTTTTTCTTATAACTCCCATACATTAGACAAGGTTTTTAAATTCTGTATACAAAATGTGTATCTATAGGTTTTTGTTCGCTAATTTGGCGCAGTGAAGAAAATGTGTTCCTTATTCAGCCTGCAGCGCATAAATAATTAAGAAAGCGTTCGACGCAGCCGCCCCGACTTCTCCCAACTGACTACTAATTAGAAGTTTTTATTCATTCCTTAAATTCAAATATGTATAGGATGACCACACATTATACAATACGGAAAGGATTTGTTTATCAATGCACAGATCGATGACTATTTTGCATAATACTATGATTTGTTTATTAACCTTCTCACGGCTCAACTGCTTAACCCATTTTATAATGTATGTCAATAAATCAAAACTTGTTGAGAGACACATGTTTGTATCACAATATAAAGCTGACAATTGATAGGTCTTAAAAATAATATTTCGACGGGTTTGTAACCTCAAGGGTTCCGATTCTTAACTAAACCAAACCAAAATAGTGCTCACGTCTAGACCACAAATGTCTAGACATATTACCTAAAATATTATCTCATGTTAGGAAAAACATTTCTACTAAAAAAATGTTGTTGAAAAGGCATTCCGTCAAAAACAATTGTTTTCAAAGAAAACGGAAGTGAAACGTAAAGCTTTTCATTAAGTGAATGATTAGCTTACCTAGATAGTCGCTTTGCTTTTAGAACTATCTCGAATCCAGACGCTGCACACATTAACTAGTTTTGCGCGAACGAAGTCTGCCTCTTAATTTGTATTCGGCCCTCGGACCGCCCGGAGAAGCGGGCGTGTGCTCCTTTTGTAGCTTCAGAAACCAATTTGTATACCAGTAAGAAAATTAAAAACTTTCGGATGTTTTTGCAGTTACCTTCTTAACGCAATAAAAGCTTTTTTAACCGACTTGAAAAGAAGATTAGCAATTCGACACGGTCGTAGGTTCACCCCTCAGATGTCGGCGGTTAAGTAATTTAAATAACATTTTTGATGGGGACATTTATTTACATATTACCAAATACTTTTCAGCTGTAAATGTTGGAAGATTTATTTAAGGGAAATTAGACCTAATAGCGTAGCGGTTCACTTTTGTTATAATTAAGATTTTATAGGAAGAAATTAACATTTATAACATATCTGAAGCTAAAGAATTTGGGAATTAAACAGAAAGTGACATTAAGACAGATGTTAAGAGCCGGAACAATAATTAAGAGGCTGTCGGTTTGAAACCGCGTCGTCGTCGGCGAGATTTAATTAGTGAGAGAACAATCCGAGGCGGGCGCGGGCGGCGCGGACCTCCTCTTGTACTTTTGCACGCCGCGCCGTGTGCCGCCGTGCACCGCCGTGACCGTGCTGACACTGCTCACTCTGTTACGGTTTATACTACCTACAAACGAATTTATATGAATAAAACTGTGCACTTATTGAAATGCATTTACCCCGACAAATGATGGTGCCTTTTCATTATTTTATTCCGAAGACTATGCTAAATATACTTATATGTTTTTTTAGAAATACTAACTTAAGTTTCCGGCACGGCCAGTTGGGTGTTTAAACTCTAAATTCTTTCTTGGAATTCAAACTTGTCGCAATCCAAGTTTCATCGAAATTGGTTTAGCGATTTAGCGTCCAAACGTTAGAGACTGACTTTCACATTTTTAATATTCTTATGGATATGGATAAAATCCATATGTATATTTTTTATTATAATTTTACCAAAATAAGAAATAATACCACACTAGACATGACTTACTGTATTGCTAAAACTATTTCAAACGGTTCCAAATTACTACAAATAAGGGTTGCAAAGTATAAAATGAAGTTCTTAATCTGGTGACTGAACGGTAAAACGGTTTGGAAAAGGGTGTCGATGTAAAGGTCAGCCCTTGAGATAGTACCGACGAAGTCTCGTTTTTCAAATAAAGATCTAATACGATTCCCGAAACGGTTTTTATAACACCCTTAAGCGACGGTTCAATGTAGACAGAAACGTTTCACGGTAATGTACGCACATTTGTATACTTAAGTGCGACTGATACCAGAAATTATTGCAACTGCTGTAGATTCGGTATATGCGCACTTAAATTAGCACATTAATTTTCTAAGAGACTATAATGTTTCTACAGGTAACTTTTGTTATTTATTTACCACGTGTACCATTTCTATCCAATTAAACACAAATAGAAGA
Source organism: Autographa gamma (assembly GCA_905146925.1). Lineage (NCBI taxonomy): Eukaryota > Metazoa > Arthropoda > Insecta > Lepidoptera > Noctuidae > Autographa > Autographa gamma. Next base: position 6,951,378 of record LR989850.1, read on the forward strand.
ATAAAATTTTAACATTTAGTTATTTGTTGCGGTTCTCTAAAATGCTATCCCGAACTCCTTTTTGGCGGAAGATACCGCGGTTATGATATACGTCGTATTGGAACCTTGTCTTATTAAAATGTGATATGTTTCACAAAAAGAGTCCGATAATACGACACGTCTGGGACTACTGGCAAATCCGATTTCCCTATCTCCCCATATTTGTATTCGAAGCCCGATCCATCTAATATTTCCTTCCAACTCCACCGACGCTATCTGCGTTCCTTCCTGACACTGAATCTAATCGGAATAGATATTAAAACTTTTCTTACAAGCGACTCGTTCTTTCGATTATATTACCGAAATTACGTAATCCGGAGTTTGATACTTGCTGCTTGTTATTGCAGTACGTTTACAATCGTTTATGTTAACTAACACAAAGAATGTGTAGACAGTAGTATATGCTAATGGATTAGCGTGGGCACACCAAATGGAAAAATACCAAGCGGTTTAGAGATACTTTTGTCAAATAAACACTCAAAGGACGAGGTTTTGATTAAATGAAGCGTCCGAGCTTAGAAATGCGAAGCGTGCAGGCAGACAATATTCCGTGTCTGTTCCCGAGAACTGCGGTAGCTAAGCTTTGTGGGACTTTCGAGAGGAAACGATAAAAAGAAAAAATGTTACTTTGATTTCCTGATTTATGCAAAATAGTGGCAATGTCGACTACAAAACTATACGTAGTGAATGGCGTGTTCAATGGACCATGTTTTAACGTGACTATGTTGTTTTGCTGTAATGTAGGCAGTAGTAAAGTCTAGTAAATTTATCTAAATGCCAGTTTAACGTGTATGTAAATCGTTTTAGCTAAATCGTGAGTAATTACTATAACAGCCTAATAAGTTTCACTAAATAGCCGCATAAAAGTGTTGACTACGCAGAAAGTTGCTAAGTGCCTTCAGTGGCAACTGCGAATATCCTGTCTTATCTAATTTATTAAACTGATAGCGGACTCACATCGCAAACAAGTTTCCTGTACGGTACATCTTTATGCTCTTATGTCTCGACACAAACAAATATCTACGCATGGATTCAAACTTGCTAGAGTCCAAAATGTAATTTTCTTTGCGCATTGAATTTTTCAATACATTCTAGCTGTCTTTATGCCAAAATGTCGATAACGTGTAATTTTAAGTAAGGGGGTTCTACTAGCCACCCTCCTCGCCACAGATTCCGACCGCAGGTTTTTTATCCGGTCTTCTTTCAACTGGGCCCCTCTCCTTTTTGTAATCTCCCTGCCTTTTCAAAACAAGTTCGCAAAAATTACAAGACTGTAAACCCGGATTAGCACAGACCTTAAACTTAGCACATAATAGGCAGGCTATACTTACACTCGCAGGTATTTTTAATAGCTTTTCAAATATTGAGAAAGGTTTTTGGTCTTACAAAGAGAAGCTTTTTGAATAAAGGGCATGCTTATAAATAAAGGTAGGAAATATAAAGTGTTTTAATCGAACCGTAAAGAAACATCGCAGTTTATGTGAATGTGTAGTACAGTGGAGCAGTATAAAATATTTATCAAAAGCGTCCCGCCTGCGTCCGGTCTCAGGAGACGCAGCGTCCACGACTACCTTACACTCCCCACTACTTAACACATTTGAATAACTATTGACTCTCTTTTATTTGTGAAGAAGCTTAACTTCGTGTTCTTCTCTATAAACAAAGTTCAAAACAAAAAAATGTTTAAATTACATTCACATATAATATAATCACATATAATCTATTTTGGTTTTAAAATGTGATTGGAGTTAAAATAAAAGAAATTCAGTCGAACGCACAAAGACCGTTGTAAAAAATATGAATATAAAATCAGGGTGCAAACTAGAAAAGCTACGTTCTTTACACATAAATCTCTCGTCTCGCCGTTCTGTCAAGTAAACCTAAGGTTATTTGAGAGCTAGACGATGTCCTTAGATTGATTTCGTAAAAATGTTTTACAAAGGTACTGAACAACTTTGGTATGGAAAATGTGAAGCTAAATATTAGAAAGTATAATGTTCTATGTGTAATGTTTTCGGCTTCTGTAGGAAAAAACTAATGCAAAATTAGGACTAGGCAAAATAACCTACCTTGTTTTTTAGATACGCGATAATAATAATTATTCTGAAATTAAAATAAAATGAAATAGCCTATAGTTTGTGCCAAATTAACAGGAGATACTTATGCACAAATACACCAAAAAAAAATTGTTTCATGAGTTAAGAATAAAGTAGTCTACTGAACACAATAAAAAAACAATCAATGTATAAAGCAAAAATAAATTAATTTGTTGAAACCGTTTATTACATTAGCGGTATTTGTTGAACCGAGGTAGTATAAATGCAATTTGAACGGTGTGTACGATTTTGTTTCAAAAGTTTGAAGGTTGAGAGGTGGAAAAACGGTGCACCGGAGCGGGTGAATGGCCGGTGCTCTTGCTTTGTACGCCACTGTTTGGCTGAGTGAATCGGCCATGTTTCACCCTGTTCACCCTGTTCAAACACGTGACAACTGTACCTAAAATAAATTATTCAACCTCTATTCCTGTCTTCAATTGTGTGCTGCGACAATAACCTGACAGAAATCGGAAACTGCTTTTTGTTTCTTTCTGCAAATAAATAGCAGTTGTTTTACGGTTGCACTATATTCGAGATTTCTTTTATTTATTTTTATAATTCGCAAGTGCAGATAAATAAAATACGTTAGTCTTTAGGTAAGTAAGTAGGCAGACGAGATACTAACAATGCACAATAGTAGTAGATTTGTGACAAAGTATGAAAGTCATATTTTTCTTTTTCGTCTTTTACTCAAGCATCGTCAAGTAATTTAAGGATAACCAATATTTTCTGTCTTCCAGCAATTGTTTAAATAATAAAGAATCTCAATGCAGTAGCTTTATTTCTTACGTTTCCTCTAAAACTAACTTAACTTGAACATGAAAACGAAAATACCGGGACCGAATTCGTATTGAAGACTCAACCGATCGATGGCGCTCGTTCAAGAATCAAGTTTGAACTTTTTAATTAGTTTAAAGGCAGTAACACTAGACTATAAATAATATATGTGATCAGCCAATATACTTGAAGCATATATCTGTATTGTATAGCAACAATTCCTTTATTGGAGAGGCCTTATTAGCCTTTAAGGAGAACCAAAAGCATTCACTTATAAAATTTTGATTAACACTCCAAGTTTAATCAAACTTTAATTTATAACAGTAAGATAGTGAGAATATGGATCAATTGCCTAAGATACTTAAATTTCGCTCAAATTACTCACGTATCACCTTACATATAAATAAGGCAGAGTTAATAGGCGGTATTGGAGTAATTGTATTGCCAGAACACGAGCGATTTCATAAATTTATGTGTGATGGTAAGGGCGACCGGTGGCCGGTGTCGGCGTGTCCGCGAATGAATGGCCATTGAAAAGTCATCAGTTATGTAGGGCGTATCGTCGCGCGCCATGTGTTCGCCGCGCGCCGCCGTACGCTCCTCTACGTCATTTTTTCGCGGGCAATTTTCCACAATTTCCCAAACAACCATCAGCACCGCTTTGCCCTCGCCCTTTATTTAAAACCGTACAAAATGCAAACCTTCAAAACGGACTTATCACATATTTTGTGTTTGTCCATTGTACATAACACGCGCACTGTTCGTTGTGATGAATAATGCTGGCTCGGCAAATTGTTTTTAGAAATGGAATAGAATTGTTAAATGGGTAAACCCTAAAACCATTTCACAAGTGTTTGTATAAACTTTAAAACTAATGACAAAGTTGAAGTACTGCTTCCATTTAGCTATGCATAAACAAGAAAATCAGATACGGTCCCTATTTTTATGATAAATATTCTCTGCGTCAAATGCAGAAGTAAAAAGTTTGTACCTAGATAGTACACAATAGTAAGATGTACTTAATTGACTACCTACCAGCAAATATTTGCCATCGTCCATATTTGTTAAAAATATCACCAACGTTTTCCTGTTTTATAGACTTCAATCAAATATAGATACCGAAAAAGTGCCATAAAGCCACTAGATCTAAAAGGTAGCAACAAAAGTGAGTAAAAGCTAAAGCACTCTACAGTGGACAAAAATTCATGCAAATTGAATGAAATGTATTGATGGCACTTTGAAAATATTTTTCGTTTCAATGTGGAATGCCTCATAGTCGCACTGCATTATTTATTTCACACACACGCCTACGGAGCAATCATAGAAATATACATGATTTTATTCGCATCATACACTTTGGGCACAATCGAGTTGAATGTTCACTGACACATTTTGACAAATGCAATTACTATTCTCTGTTATTAATTTGGCATCGTTAAGTATACTTTAAACCCTAAAGTATTAATAAATGGAACATGATGATATGGGTATCAGTTTACCTATACTATAGTTCGCTGTACATATGGGTTCTGATATCATTCCGTGTCTCACTGGATAAAGTTGAATAACCACATATATTAAAAGAGTTCGTAACAAAAAGCCCCATAAAAAGTTATGCTCAATCTAGTTCCATCCAAGCCAGTTATAGTTTAGGAAATTGATGCAACATATTGCAAAAGAAGATTAATAAAACAGGGAATTTAGATAGCTGGGTTTTTTGTAATATCAACGTTTTGTTGGCAAATATGTTGAGTCAATGTGGATTAGATATCTAAAGAAACCTGTTGCAAGAGCATAGCTTAAAGTTTATATTCCAGGAAAATTAAATGACTGAAAACCATTAGGCATCTTAGTATGGAAAGGACGTTACGTAGAAACGACCTGCAGCTGTACAAAAATGTTGACATTGGCTATGATAAATAAAACTGACTTCAATCCGTAGATGCAATAAACATCACTGCGACACTGCATAAGCACTGACAAGAATGTACAACTAACTTCCTATATTAATAACCGACAAGGTAATGCGTATTGTCATGTAATTAATGTTAATAAATTAATCTACAGTTACAGGAGACAAATTAGACGCAGCCTGCTCGACTAACGACGGACTATTTGGATTAAATGGAGGGTTGATGTTTATGATTTACGGAGGCTTGTGTAATTGTGGCGCCTGGCAGTCGCGGCGTGCGCCCACACCGCCACCGCGCGACGCGACTGCGCTACTCGACCCGCCACCTCGCCGACACTTGCAAATTAACACTATAATTACAATGCTTTCAACACCAATTAATTATCACTTAGCACTGTATTATTAAAAATTGCCGCCTCTGAGCGTCACTAATGTTAGAGGTTACACGCCCCCTTGTACGTCACTACGGCGGGTATTATTACAAGCACAATGCGCTTTAACACGCTGTAACGTGATGCTGCGATAGCGCTAATAAAACAATGACGATCTGCTCACAATGCGACGCTGTCGGTGTGTTGACTATTCATTAAAGCATCTCGCCGTAAGACAAACAATCCTGTTATGTTATTAGATTTCCTGCATAGTTGGAGCGATTCAGATACAGGCACATAATTATGTAGTTAATTAATTAACAACTTTGCTGTAAAGTATACCTGAACTTCGTTAATTAATGTTATAAATAAGCTATTCCAATATTCATGCGGTTGATGGTTCGATAAATCACCCAAAATAACCGAGCAGACGGAGGCAGTTATCCTATTTGTAAAGACAAGTATGTACCTACGTAGACAGTGTATCGAAGAAACTAAGAGACACAGCTTGTTTGTCCTCGCAGACTAATTAAAAAGTTTGTTACTACAACTTCCGAACGGAAGTAACATCGAAGAGAAGTAGGCGTTGATTTTGTTGAGAAATAGATTCCGACCCAATACGAGAATAGGAGTCCGGACGAGACGGGAAGAACAAAAAAGGAAACGTCATTATAAAAATTGGATCATAACGACGGTGATTTAGTCGTGCAAGCGCGAGACTCGTCGAGCGCCGCGTATGAATATGTATGGGCCGGTGGACACGATCCTACAGATAATGAAATCTGCACACGAAAGGAGATCCGATTAGTTTCTGCCACAATTAGCAGGTATGAGATAAAATATGATGTTTCAAATAAAACGAGATACATTAAAACTTTTTTCAGTCCGTCAGACAGTTTTGAGGCGACTAATAATACATGAATGCGTGTTAACGATTAATTTTAGCTTATCATCCTAAACCTAAAGAATTAAATTTGTGGTAAAAGAAATGTAAGCAAAGTGCTCTAAAACTTTGCTTGTTGTTTTATATTACGATCATTCAGATTGAAAGTATGTTAAAATATTCCAGACCGCACTCTCCGTGTACTGCAAGTAAATATGGGGCATGAATAAAGATTTGTGAATGAGGCTGGGAGATGCGTGATACTCCAACCACGACATAAGCACGTGCTGGAGTGATGTGATGTAAGTGCAAGTTTGGAACCCAAATATTTACAATACAGAAATAATATTTATGTGCAAATAAGCACACAAAAACTTAATTTAACCTGAATTCATAGCTGTGCTCTTTTATGCCTGTGTAAAAAACCACATTGCATTTATAATGTTTGGTAATCTGCCGAAACCATCGCAACACGGGATGTCTATGCCTACATACGGTATTTGGTATAACACATTAGCTATATCCTTGTTAATTTGTGTTCACACGTGTGATATGATCAGGCAGCGTCTCCGGCGGCGCTGCGGCTCCGCGCCGGCCGGTGCTAAGCCCACTGGTACGCCCTAATAAATTGCGATTTAACTTGTCTCCCGGATAACGCCAACTTTTCCGCGTTTGTTCCGAGCCCGACACTTTTTTCCGCCTCTTCATTTCCTATCTCTTACTTTTGTATTTTCCGTTCTTTCCTCGCCGAGATAAACAGGCGAGAAACGCTGAAAGAGGCTTTACAAATTCAAATTGAACTTATCACACAACTTTTTACATTTGTTTCTGGTCTCGAGTTCGAGGGAAAAGAGCGAAGAGGCATTTAATAGTACAATCTCGGGAAAGATTGATGATTTTGTATCACACCTCGCTTCGGGCGGCTCGTAACGAGTCGGATGGCTCTCGACGTGGGTCGTGCTGCGTCTTATCTGGAATGGGATGCCGCTTTATCTCAAATTACATATTTTACTTGAGACGTTCCTGGAATTGCATTCTTTTTTCGCGACATACATATTAGTAGAAAGACTTTAAAAGAAAATTAGGACTATCACTATCATGCTAACACATGTATTTCATTCGTGTAAGCTAATATGTAAGGCAGAGGGATGCAATTTTTTTTTATGCTATTTGAAGGTTAGTTATGATAAATAATAAACAGGATGGCTTTGATGATTATAAAATGACTTCCTTAACACTCATTCTTCATATTCTTAGACCAAACGAGTAGTTTGTACGTGATCTTTGATGTTCCCTGTAATGCTCACAATCGCTGTAGCGCACGGAGCTTGGCGGTGCGCTCGACGTCGTCGGTCGCGTCGAGGCAAACATCTTGCATTTAATAAGGCAGCAGTAAAGGTAAACACAATCTAGTTAATCAAGCGGGCAAGGAAGTTCCGCCGCGTGCAGTAAATAGCGCTCACTTAATTTGAGGGCCATGTGTGGGCACATAACCGCAGCATATTTATCCCATTATGCACGGCACGGCGGGTAGCCACGGTGATGCGAGTCACGTCGTCTGAAACGAATCGCATGTGACATTATTTGTGAAGATCGTGCTCTATCTTCGTCGGCGACATGGCTGGGACGTGGAGGGATTACTCACAAAGAAGTACGATTTCAACGGTACGATAAAGGGGCGAGAAGTTACACACTGGCTATATTCTCCCCGGGATTAACGCACGGTTAGGCGCGTTTCTTTTATGTACTTACTTTAAGACGATATTGATTTAACACGTAATAAATGGTCATGAATTAAACTTTGCTAATCAATTTGTTGCAGTGAAATTGTACGAATGTAGCGATAAATTTAATATGATAGAAACTTTTGAGATAGGTATGAGTCACATGTTATCTTCTAAATGAAAACAATAAGCACATCTATTCATATGACACAAAACCAATACAATATAATATAATACGACTGCACCATTCAAGCTTTATATTACCGTATGTATCTATATCTGAATATTTATGGGAAACATACCACAATGTCTCATATGACATTGTTTTCATTCATGTTACGTATGTCACCGCGCCAGTACGATGCAATAACAACGAAGTCACGCCACACATCTGTGTAAGTATCTACAGACAATGTTATTACTGCACGCGTCAGATGCATTGAGTTATAATCACATAATTCGCATATCAAAACACGTTCTGTTGATACGTAAATTACGTCCTATTTGAATATCATTTCAAATTCTAATGGCAAACTTGATCGAACATCTATTTGGATTGATTGAACCGAACAAAACTATTTACTATTGATTAGTAAACACGTAGATCAATAACTAAGTGCATAATGTGATTTAATTAACCCATTAGATTTTAATGTAATTTATACGTAACTAATTATATCACTATCTCTAACCGTAAAATGGTTTGGAGTTGGCAATTTTAATCACATAAGCTGAAATTCAAATTTCTATACTTCTTACGTATTACATGTCGTTAAGGTAAAGAGCTATGCAGAATTGATTCAACCACATCTGTTCTACAATCATATGTAATTATAGTTTTACCTACAAGTATATCACAAGGCTCGCTTTCGCCCTAGTATTATTACAGTCTAGTGTCAATTAATACGCAATGGACTCTTTCAAGGTTTTAATTTATTTTACAAAGGCTCTCCTTATTTCTTCGAAACATTTTTATCGGTATTAAATCTAACCAATAGAAAATGAACCTTACTGAAAATTTCTTGTTGTCTAGTTACACCAGACTCTATATTTAATTCTATGCATGTTTTTTTATTGTAATTAAAAAAACCCAAAATAATCCAGTTCATGCAAATTATTGAGATTGGTCAAGAGACTATAAGAGTTATCTGTCTATAACACAATTGATTGTACCGTATCCCATGACAGATTGCATCCATTTAATTATAAATACAGGTAAACAGATAACAACTAATTAAGACACATCACGTCAGCGTTGACGTAAAAAGGAAATAAAACGATAAAGGGTGTACATTAGTAAAAGGTATGTGAGTCAGCACAATATTAGCTGAGGCCTGCCGAGGAAGTGAGCGGCTGCTTGGTATGCGTCGCGCGCGCGGCACCCCCCGCGCCCGCCTGCCTGCCCGCCCGGCGTTAGTTAGCTTTATACACATTGCAATAACACGCTGTCATCGTCTTACGAAAATAATACTATAACTATTACGATATTGGTAAATTGGTTTAGGCACGAAAGGTTATAAGCGTCCATCTAATTAAATTTTTCGAACTTATTCTCTTTAAGGTATTTAAGAGAAAAACAAAATATAGGAAATTTCTAAATGCAACAGTATATACCTAATAAATACCGGTTCATAAATATTCTAATTGAAAATAGAGTGGAACAAATAATATTTTCAATTTTATCGTGCAATTAATTTAACTGGCTTTCGCTCAGCATTATTTGATATTTCAATAAATTTTTGTGTATAAAGTGAACGCGCATTGTCTGTCTGAGGTCGCCATTATAGCAAAATACCCATTCATTTTTCCGTGGGCTCGCGGTGCGGCGCCCAACCATGCGTGATTTTGTTTTTGTGCGTTTGTTCAGTGTCTGTGAGCTTGCGGTTATTTGAATATTTCGAAAACCATTAGACCTGAAATAAAACAGTAGTGTGATATTTGATTAGCATTTTGTACTAATAGGTTTATATTTACTTAACATTGATGCAGTGCAATAAGCGTGTACGGAAATACTTTTGTGTTTTCTTTAGTAAACAATCTAATCACATTATTTGATGATTTAATAAATCTTCCGATAAACGCGGAGACGCAAAGTGAAAGCTTGCAGAATGTGACTGAGATAAAAAGATTGTACGGTTCAATAGATTGAATAGAGCAGATCCCTAAGTCCCAAATTAAATCATGAAACATCTTTGCACCTGGTGGATGCCTCGCGAGGCGCGTTTGCCTCGTACACTGCCTGACGAATCTTTTCCATTATTCTTTCTCTGATTTCATAAAACTGCAGGAAATAGTACATACCAGCTTTATTTTATTAGTGCTCCTGTGTTGATATTATTATAGCCATTTATTTAAGATGTTTATATTTTCTCTGAAAACACATTTACAGTAAGCCTGGATAATAAGATTTTATTATTAAAGGCTTAATAAAAAAGCGTATCGTGAGTTCCAGTTTATCCGATCTCTTTTGTAAACATTGAAAGATACGAAAAGTGCTGCAAGTCACAGTGAAGTTGAGTGTTAAGGATTTAGTGTGACCATTCGTTGGAAGGGACTACTATCTCTATCTGTCCATCGAATGTGAGAAAAAAGCTGCGGCTTTAGTAGGACAAATTCGTTTCGATTCAGTCACGTAGCGGCAAGATGGGCCTCTTAGCAGATTTGGTAAACGTATGTTTAGATTTCTCCGAATTGTTTATTGAATGGGATCGAAAAAGTGTTGTGGGATTCTGACCGCTATGTTGGTTTCTATCCGTTTATTACGTGTTACAAGGAAATAGCGTTTACTAATACACATAAAATGAAATAGGTAATAAGCGTTGCCTGTTCAATTTCTTAAGCGAGTTCACATGGGATCACTTTAAAGATATCATAATAAAGTCCACTTTAAAATAGACCAATATATTTTTATGAATAAAATAACATAAAATTGTTCAGAAATAGGTTTAACCTAAAACTGTGTTTTCAAACACCAAAACATCGTTATCCCATAGTTTTCAGTTTGAAACCTGGCAGCAATGTTACAAAGTGTACAAGCAAACAAGATCACTAGTCGTCATTTAGCGCGTAATTGCGACGCACAACTGACGCGACCGGCCGACACGTGCTACGAGGCTACGAGCTACAGACCGCTACAAACCGCTACGCCAAAACACCGCTCACTGAAAGTAGCTACAAATTGAACGAAATAAAAAGTTTACGGGGACATGTGCAATATTTTAATAAGTAAACCTAAATGTTTGATGAAAACAAACAAATTTTGTCGTCACCGCAAAACGTTAATTATCTTTTCGGCCATTATAGAGGTGCGGACTGTGTGACCTGCTTTTAATTGTACCTGGAAATCGTTGGGTATTAGCAGTCGGTTGTAAAGGCTATGTGATCATTGTGTGGCTTCGTTGTGCGGGTAAAGAGCGTTGTCGTGAAACACGCCGCCGCTGCATTACCGTTGGAACTTGTGCAAACATTCGTTATGTACTTGCGTCCAAGGAAAATTGCTGTTGCGCTGAGCAAACAATACAAAAAGCTATCGTGCTCTGTTGTCCCTTGATATTTTAGTACGTGTTAATTGTGTTAACATTTCATTCTCCAAACAAAAACTTGAAACAGTGCTTAATAGACCGTATTTTATTAATAGTTTAGTATGATTACATGTTTTACCTATTGTTTTTTTATTCCACACGTTTCAATGGCAAGCAAAAGCATAATTAAGCAAATAACCATTAGTTTCATAATTATTGCGAGTGATGGCGTTTAATTAAAGTTCAAAAGATGCAACATGGCCACAAATAGCTTAAAACATATGAAACTTTTCGCCGACGTACAAACACAGATAATTAAGGAGCATGAAACCATTTTGAATATTTTATGAATGAGTATTTCATATGTATGAGAGCGTGGCTACTAGAAGGAAATTATATAAATTTGCATTCCTAATGAATACATTTATCATGTCATACCGACGTGTTCTGTTTTTGTCGAAATATTAGGACACGCTAGCATAGCTAAGAAACGGTGTTAAAGATACAATTTTATTTGTATTAACATTGTAAACATTTGTGTCTCTGCCAAATATCAAGTGGGATGATATTTCGTTGAATAAATTAGAGTGCAAAAACCAGGCTCGGCAAGCGCGTAATAACTGTGCAATTGCTCATAGACAATCTGCTCTTAGCCCGCAGAGAATTCGTCGCATTATAGAGTATCGTAAAGCAAATGTGGCCCGGGTCGGTGTCGGCTGCGTCATTTCGGTGACGTTCATTCGGCTGATGAACGCAACAAAACCATGATGCGAGCACGGGCTGCCACATTGCGCGTGTAATTGCCGCGAGCGTGCGACGAGCCGCCATTAATCTCGCCAACACTCGATAAAACGCACAAGTCATGCTACAATGTTATACTCACACCCCTCTCGAGCCAACATTTCGTTATGTAATGTAAATTGTACAACTACTGCGGTGACGAAATTTATTATAAAATACCTGCTGTTGAACTGTTTATCTTTCCCGGCAGATTGATCACCTACATATAGAGCATTTTAGTGTGTTAGATTATCCTAATAAAAACTAATCATTATATAAGTCAGAAATATTTCATTAAAGCATCTACTTAATTTAATCAAAGTAATAACTAATCCAACATAGCTTAACCAAAATAATATGAAACACAAAGTTTTCACATTTACCGTGGTTTTATCTTGCGAGATGGTCGTAATGTACGAACTTACGTCGATAGACAAATAGTGTGACAGTAATAGGAGGGAGCGTGTAGGGCTCGGCCGGCCGCGGCGCGTGGCGGCGAGCGCGGCCGCGCGGTGCCGAGCGCGCGCGGCGCTCTCCGGCCGCTCTTCGGCGCTCGGCGGACTTCTGCTCCACACTCACAGAGCATTCGAGACAAATTTAATTTACGCGAGCGTCGACGACGAGCCAGTTTGCCCTGCTAACTAGCTGCGACGTGAATGCTGCCACCCTTGTCTTTATATTATATCTGTATAACGATTTAAGTCACTAGCTCCCGTGTCTATCTCCCTACTCACTGATCTACTGATCAGAATTCCATGTTAAATAAGATGACACCTTATAAGCACATTATTATTCTTTTTTTATATTAGGTATTGTCATATTAACGTTCAATGTTTCATCTGTTTAAACACTTGACAAACGTTTTAGTTTAATTACAGAAAATATATTTAATCTTAAAAAATGTCAACGGTATTTTATAAATATATACTCATATACTCATTCAAATACAATTCCATTCAATTCTTTCAAAAATTATTCTACACAGTTTCACACGATTAGAACTGCGACAGAAACAAACAATTCGACATAAACGTTGTTGTCACATTGTCTAAAAATCCAATAATAAGCTACCGTTTTCAATCAAGATCCAGGGGGCACACGAGAGCGGAGCCAGCGGAAAGCTTCTAATAGCAAGCGAGAGAAAACACATTTGTCTTGTCCCGGACCGTTAGCGTATATTACGCCGGCCTGAGACATCGCCCGCTGCGTGCTTCTTAACTCAGTTTCACTATGTTAACTTGTGCGTTTTTCATCGTTACACTAAAATTAGTCAGAGTTGTTCCACAAAAACAAAACGCTAGCACAACTTCTGTATTATCATAAACTTTGAAGCTCTTATGATAATTACGCGAATCTACCAGCTACTAATTTGAAATGTAAGTACTTACAGTTTCAGGAGGAAGCTTAAACAAAGCATGTTATGTCGTCGGAGCTTATTAAAAGTTTATTTTTCAAATAGAGGAAGTGCGCAGTAGTTAACTTTATGACAACAACCTGCAACAAGAGGTCCCCGCCGTAATGAGTGAATAGGGAAACTTCGCCACCGACTTGCTCAACTTGACGTCTCTACCGATACTTTATTATTCAAACTATACTCTTTAGATGAGGTTTCTTTATAACAATACGGTGACCTAGATATTAAAGTACACTTTAAGTTGCATTTTAATTATATTGTACCTATAATACTAATTTTCGAAGGAGGAAAATCTCCTACAGCAAAAGTCACGTCGTATAGAAAAGAATTGAATTGGTCTAAACTAGAGTTAACACAACATACGTTGCTATACCTGCGCTATTATATAAAGGCGGTCAGTAACTGTCACGTTGCAACGACCGCACCTTCCTGCATCTATACTGTTATAACCTTACAGCTTATTTTCAAACTACGTGTCTTTATAAAGTTTGTATTAAAGAGAACAAAATATAAAACACACATACGATTTCGACATTTTACTACAGACAGCAAGGTTTGAAACTTATTACATAAAATGTTATAGTTTATTCTTTAGCAGTAGAATAGTTTAGTGTTCGACAAAAGCAATAACACTTGGTCTCCCGCCTTCCGCAGTCTACACCAGCGCCCTTTCTTAGGTTATCCGCAGAACTAACTGCTTGTTTTGAATATTTTTGTTCAGTTTACATAGCAATATGTATGGCTTATACTTTATTTTAAAATATAAAACAATTTGCTAAAAACTGCAACGTAATTATCTAAAAGTTAACTTTAACTTTTGTATGTTTTTTTCTTTTATATACTAATCAAGTCCTGTTTTATTTACTTACAATGATGTTAATTCTAGCTTTTATCTTTTTTTAGCTTAAGTAATTTTATGTTACAAGTAACAATGACAATGTAATTTATTGTGTTTTGTTATACTTTTAGGTAAAGTATAACACATAATATTTAATACGAACTAGGGAATGAGTTGTGTAGATCAGTTCCATTAGGCATTAGAACACTTACGCAGTGTACAGTAGTTATGACAAAGTGGGCAACATGCTTGGCGCCGCCGCGTCTCCTCACTTTTGTCCCCTCTAAATCTTGTAGTAACACGGTGTCATAATGCAAGCAAGACACAAACATGTCTACGTGCGCCAACCTTGTTAAGTGGTTTGGAAGAAAAACATCACAAAAACTTTTTTTATTGTCGTAAGCCATTTAAGCCGTATGTATTTCTTTTGTATAGGTAACGTTGGAGTTAAGAGATAAAAATATGTTTGGATCTATTGGATTTTGTTGGAAAATAAAAAGTGTTTATAAATAATTTTTTTAATTGACATAATAAAAAAAAACATTACGTCTTAATAATTGTTAAATGTGCTCGATATTACTACGATATACTGACACAGCTAATAATATGAACTATGTGTACTGTCAAACCGTAATCGCATTATGTCTTAGGATTTTTATTTCTTCTGAAACTTTCATTCATATGATATTAACAGTTTAGTTGTCACGTTTAGAAATTCTGATGTCTTCCTCCACGCCGAGGACACGACGTGAGTATAATATGTCGACTTGATCAAAAACATCCTGGTCCTAGCCTTTGCCGGAGCCCCGGGATCACCGAAGCATGCTCGGCGTGGCGGCAGGAGCTTATAATAGGTGCTACTGTGCCCAGTAATGTGCTTTTACATGTCCAATAAAAATTTAAAATTATAAACTACGTACATATCATAGGTATTTCTATGTAAAATAAAATGAACAACATGAAGTACCTATAATCCTATAAAAGCAACATACATTTTAAAAGCTATCAACAATTAGGGGAGAGGAAACCCTTGCTTAGAATGCAGTGTTTCCCGGATAAGGAATGCGATAAAAGTTTACGGTTGTCGAATAGTCGTAAAAAGATCACCGCATAGAGAGCGCATTTCCAAATCCTCGGTTAGCACTCACGAGAAATCTTACGTTAATCGATTTTACCCCTACTATTGTTACTTTTTTTTCGTTTCTTAGTATATTTGTCATTGAACTTTGATAAAATTAGAAATACATATCATTTTATTTAATTGGGTTTAACGTGGAGAGCTATGTATGAGACATTAAAAATAATATTTCCGTTGTCGTATTACATGATTAGGACATAGGAATTTACAGATATATCACAAAACCTTTTAATTAGAGAACACGTGTATTTCGGGAGCATAGTAGAGGGATGACGTGTGCCATAATAGGTGTCGGAGACGTCTGTCCCCCGTGAACTCCATTCCGGGACTAGAGTCACCCGGCAGCCGGCAGTGCCCCCCGTGCCCGACCCTGGCCCCGCTACACAGCGAATATTTTTTGTGGGGACATCATAATAATAGCTCTGTATTACTTCAGGAGAAATTCCAAGAAGTTTATAACTCGAGATGAGTTTCGTGTTCCTTGTCATAAATAATAAAGCGGTCGTCGACTACAACGTTGTGCAGATTTTAAGTAAAGTAAAAATTCAAGAAATAATTTTTCATTTTCGGGTCTCGAGTCAAAAGGAAATTGTGGGAAGTTTTTGAAATTAATGAAGATTTTATAGAGAACATGGCACGACTTTTAAACCTTGACTAACCACCCGAAAAAAAACCCTTCTGTGATTTTATCAGAACCCTATTGAAAAATTATCATATAAAATTTTACAAGGAATACATTAACAATCTGAGAAAGTTACGCTTGATCAGGCATCTTCAACAGCAGCATTATGTAAAGGGTGACTCGTGATTCTGAGCTGACGTACAACAAATTTCTTTCACATCAAATTATACGCATGATAAATTACAAATAGTTAGCGCAAAGTGAAATACTTAGTTAACAAGAAAGACAAAAGACCACTAACTAAACATGTACATAGTAACCAATCAATCTAATATCATAAATTTCGTTTAACGCTCAAACTATCTCTAACACGGCGGCGGAGGCACTATTCTCTCCCATGCTGTCTACAGATACTACTTAAGTTAATGGATAAGTTGCGAAGGCACGGAGTTTACTTTGTGTTTTCAGGTAGACGGACTTGATCGAGAAGTTTTCTTCGTTAATTTGAACAAGGCAGGAGCTTTACAAAACTGTCAGGTTAGTTTCAGGAACAAGGCGCCCTGATTATTGACTTTATAATTACAGTGCTAGCGAAACGTTCTCATTGTTCATAACTACTTACATTATATTATTTTTACGTTTTAAAATCAATGCAAAGACACATAAAAATAAAATATGAATATAAAAGATACCGGAAAACCTGTGGGTTTTAACTTCGTCCGAGTAAGTAAACATTCAACGGCGTAACAAATTACGACTGAATTACAAGTTATTTTCAAAAAAGCAAGTTGCCCAAAACTTTCTCCGCCTAAAGAATTATGAAGATTAGCATAACAAAGTAACCTGAAACTGTGTTCAGGGAATGCGTTGCTTTTTGCAACTCACAAATCTTGTACTTTATTTATTTCCAAAGTTTAAACAATATTGTACGGAATTAACAGGGACACATTTTTTATGATTGTTCTGTCATTGTAGTATTAAAAGGCTGCAACCCACGACTAAAAAACGTGGCCAGCGCTCGCTCTACGATTCGAGAAACAGGCCTATAACTCGCTTTTGCTACCAATTACGCTAATGGAATTTATTTCATTTGAAACCTACGTTCCCTCCGAAGTATGTACTATGCGCTCAGGGTACTTTATTGCGACTTGAAAGGGATACAATATAGCTTTTGTGAACTAACTTTAAGTCAAGTGAGTGCTAAACTTTATCGCATGTATGTAAGTAGTGATTAAGTTTTAAAAGGTTTTTCCACACATTCTTATGCCGATGACTTATATTTTATAAAAGGTAACTATTTTACTATTCATCACTTCGCTCAAAAGAAATTATCAATCCTTTAATCATTACACCATTTTCGTACTACCGCGATAGTGATGGATCAAGTTCGCGTATTAAAAGTTAAAAAAGTAGCCCTTACAAGGCTCGTACGTGTTCTTTGTCTCAAGTTTTGTGCTCACCTCTAAGGAAGTTCCCCCTCGGAACAACTAATATTAGTCAATTAGGTATTCAGGACGCGCACAGCGCACCCCGCTCACTGCTGCGTCTAGCGACTGCGGCGGACTCGCTTTCGGTTCAATTCCACGCTGCAATACCAATTAAAAAAATACCGAAGCATGCTGCCTAGTGTTGCGAACGTCTGGTAAACTTTTAAGTACGTTCGTGGGAGTGTCGTAAGTTCACAGCAAACTCCAGCTTATATTTAATTCATAAACTAAATATAAACAACCGACTCGAGCAACTTTATATACATTATCACATATCCTAGTAAATGTGCGAAATTTATTACATATTTAGATAACCGCGTATCCAAAAGCTTAAAAAGCTGTCATTTATTTATGATCTACTCAGATTTTATTTAGGTATTCTACGCATGTCAATATTTAGGGTAGACAGTAATTCTGACAAAAATCCAAATTTAAATATTTTATGTTCGTTTCCCTTATCATATTCTAAGAGTTCTTTTTAGAAGACTCTTGGGTGTTACGACTTTTATCGCAGGAAATCTCTCTCCTCTCTGCATAATTCATCGCTATGAAGTTGAAACCGAAGTCGTAAAAGAAATCGTTCTATGATTTCATGTCTTCGGCGGGAAACTTTCTACTTGTCTTTCTTTTGAATCAACGGTCGCTGCGGGGCATGTTACCTACCACTGTATTATCGACGATTGCAGTTTTGATCCTTTTTAACTGTCTGGCCTTTTATAATAATCTTTAATGCTGAGTAAGTTTTATGTTACTACGTATATCATATGGTTACTTATTTTATTTTAATTAAGTAAAAGCTTCTTTGTAAGTGTCAGCATACTAATTAATTAAAATGACATGTTAGGTGTATTCACCTTAACTTAAGTAATTGAAGATGGAAGTACTAGTACTAAGAAGACTAAGTTCCCATTCACAGTCTCGCATCATACGAGGAAGGTAACTTACCAACTTTGTAAAATATTCAATGAACAGTGGCCGGTCACATTTTAGTGGCGTTTGTTGCAAGTTTATTTGTAGACTCATATTTTACTTTCTACATGTTGAGGCCCGTCTAACTCCTGCCAACGTCGGAAGCTTCTTCTTTACAAGAAATGTTTTAAGACGAATTCCGAAAATTTCCCCTCAACATTGCGATTCAAAGAAACAAACTTATATTAAAGTAATTTAAATGGCGTCTTTGTTATTCTTGCCCAAAGTTAAAAGTTATGCATTTTGCATTTTTGCGCAAGGCAAGTGGAAAATATGATTATTGTTATTGCTTTACACAACTACAGCGGTTCGTTTTTTTAATAATAAATTAGGTTTCCTATTTATTACACTTCCGTAGATTTTTCATATCATATCAAACCAAGCTTTAGGCTCATCAAGTAAATTTTATATGTCACCAGGTCAAGAGAGTGCTCAACAAAACCAAACTTGTTACCAACAAACGTTTTTGTCAACAAATTAAAATGACAACTTTAAATTATATTGTTGTTTCGTAAAGTCGCTTCCAAGTAAGGTTAATTTGAAATTATAATGTGATTACCTTTGTCTCGGATACAAGCCTGAGGATGTCCTTCGCAATAATGGTTATTTACTACATCGGCCGCCGGGGACAATATCTGAACAGTGAATCTCAGACCACTTTCTTCTATAAAATTATAATTTGTTATCTCGCGTTTAAAAATTATGGGAACGAAAAAAGCATCCGTCCATTGAAACAAGCTGCTGCCAATATTAAATTCTTAAAGCTTGGGAAGACGGTAAATTGAATTGCCTTTTGGAGTTACGATAATAATATAAAGATTACCAACTTTGTTTAAACAGAAACCACTACAAGATCCTGAATTAAATGCACCTTAGATTTTATTATTTCAGGTAGGTATTATAGATGATTTTTAGGTAGATACAGTGTTTATGTCACTTGATTATGTAATTATTAGCCTACACGCATTATTTTCTGATGTACTTTACACTGAAACCAGTAATTTGGCCAACCGGACCAACAAATAACAGAGATAATTTAATAGACTGCACGATTTTTCTTAAAAGCAACTTTTGCTTTAAAGAAACTACTGAAATGGTCAAATCATTCCGCCTTTAGCACTGTTTTCCTTTATTTGGTGCAGTTATATTTCTACGTAACCTACATTATTCCCATGTCCATGTTTTAACAAATAAACACAAAATTATCATTCACACATTCATTTTCTCCATAAAAAAACCCCTACAAACATTTTACAAATAACTCGGTGATTAATATTCAGTAAAGCCGATTTCTTGCCGATTTAATGTGAGGATGGTATTATAATATAAATAAAGCCAATCTCCCCACAAAATGGACCGTGTGCCTGCCTAATCCTGTAATAAATCATCATTTAGATCGAATAATCATCATAAACCTTACGTCGGCGTCGACGGTGAGTGAGCGGCGAGCGGCGAGCGGCCGCGCTGCCGATCGCGTCCATACATCATGTGGCGATTACTTGTATCAAATAAACATTACGCCGGACTTGCCTTCTCATATTCCCAGAGAGCCGCACGCCGTTACACCAATAACGATATCTTTCTTTTTTGGCAAGCAAATAGATTTATGATTGCATTTATCTGCCTATCATTATACACAGATGCTTGCACGCATAATTTTGTCATGTTAGTTGTTTATTAATTATATATTTCAATTCCTTATTTTCGATAATTTAACACTACTAACATAAACAAACAAAAATGTGTTATCAATATCCTACAGTGATCTTAAAAGAATTTATGATAGCAGGATGGTATGAATTTGAATTCGTGAGGCGATGTCATTCACTGGGAACTGTGAGCCGGGAGCCGACACCCCCGGGGCGACCACGAAGGACAAATGATATTTTCCCGAACGATTCCGATTAAAAATTCGACAGGGGCGGGCTGTGGCATGTTGTGGAAGTTCAAGTGTTGAGCCCAACGGCAGTCTTGAGAAAGACTCGTGTGGATGCAAATTCACATTTTACGCAGTCTTTCTAGAAGTAGTTTTTTCGTCCGTTTCATTTGCAATATTTGTATTATGATTCCGCTGCAAAACTAAATTTTTACAAGTTTGTTTTTTTTTTATATTTTTTAAGTGCCTAAAAGGTAAGTAAAACAAGGGTAATAATTATTTACAATATAACACATGCATATCAGTGACGAATAAAAAACAGGAATACATTTTTTCAGGCCATGAGAGGCAAGAGGCCATGTATTTTCTTTTATACTTTCTTGTGGAACATCACCGGGCAGTGGTAGACAGCGCCATCTATTTTCATAAGCATGAACTATATCTATATGGTATGGCCATTGGTACGCAGTGAGATTACTTATGGTTATCAATAATATACTATTAATTGTACCCAAAGTGTACCTTTGGGCACATGCTAGGAAAATATGTTTAGTATACATTGAGTATTGCTTTAATTATTTATTTAATAAGGGTTCTAACGTTGACTGTAGATATTGTAATTTCAGTTCTCGTAAAGTTTGTAGCTAAATGCAATGATTTTGCAACAAGAAGTTAAAAAATACAAAGCTTAACATTTTCAATGAAAGAGATTTTCTGCCAAAGTCGATAAACTTAAATATGTAATTTATAAAATAATCTTTACCATAACGGTAGCGATACGGGGTACACCCCTAATGCTGGCAAATTAAAAGGCGCTGTAGTCTCTAGGGAGTCCCATTTTGAAGCGGCAAAGATTTGCGGAGGGTGCGGACCATTCTCTATGGTCGACAAGCTACAATCGATCATTAATTACGTTTAGTCACATTTACACGCCACATGTTACTAGAAACGCTCGTGTAATGTCCCTTTATAGCCCTAATTATATTATTTTATACGTACATATGTATTGATAATTAGATTTTGGATGCTGACATTACTACCAATATCTAATAATGTTCTGTGCGTTTTTATGTCAAGCTTTTAATGCGGCTTTCTGTTACTGTAAAGCACTTCTTATAAATTTCCAGTAATATATAGGTAAAGACATGTTTCATTAAAACTTGTTGTGTCATAAGAGGTGAATTGTGAAAAATGACTTATTCTCTAAAAAAACTTAATATCTACTATTCCTCTTAAAATTACAATCAACTAAACAATGCTCGTATTAGATAGCTATAAAACTAAAAAATATGGATTACCAAACTTATTTTTTCGACATTTTTTTCTACCAAAAGTTGTCTTCATCTTCAGAATAGTTTTATTTAATAGTATCTAGTCTTTGGGTGACGGGTCAAATATTTACACATAAGACAAGTGATTTAATCAAAAGCCAAAAACGAACCGTTATAAGTTTATAAGCATTCCGATTTTCCTTTTTGATTTAAGGAACACTAAAACCTAAGTTGTTCAAGCAAAACATTAATAATTTCGATTACGTGGACGTGTAAGCAATCAAGGTAACAGCAAATGAAGAAATTTTGCTTTAAGAAAAACTATTTTGCTAAATCAAAGTAAATGTAAATTGCTTGCAATAAATATTTAAACTCGAGCGCCTGGTGTTTAAAATTGTTTCAGAAGAATTACATTTATTAAAATAACATTTAAATTAGAAATAGCAGCAGCACGCCCCAACCCTCGTCATGTACAAGGTTGATTCAAACACGTATCGTAGTGCGGCAGCTGAAGCATTGGGTTATTGAGATTTTAAAATTTTATTTATTTATTTATTTATTTATTTAATAATTTATGTACACACAACACATTAATAGATAATATTTCATATTTAAAAATTATGTACAAAGGTACTGGTACAAGGACTACTTTTAGTTATATTTTGGACTAAGTTTACGTAACAAATTGAGTTTGCATACCTTATTTTTGTATTTAATTTAATTACACATACACTATTAAGATTTATTTTTATTTACATTATTGTCAACGTGATATAAATGATATTTTTGCTCGTAACTTAATCGAAGTAATAAGACCATATTTACTTGGTAGGAAGAGAATGTAGTCGGAGGAGAGAGCGCGTGTGCAGATAAGCATCTGCTGAGTGGTCCCCTTGTGTTTTTCGATCGACACACGCTCTGTGTTGCTATTAATTTCTGAACCGAGTCACAAAGCTTGGACATAATGTGATTATATTTGCAAGTAAAATGAGTATAGCACTATAATTTTATACAGTCCTATTATGATGCCTGGGGAAAAATCCCTGTGTGAACGTTGATAGACGCTTCTAATAAAGATGGAAAGATAAAATAACGACGTTATATCTGAGCCAGGCTCGATCGAGTGCTGAGAGTTATGTCTTATGCGGCATCACGCAACTCGAGACGCACTACGCACCAGAAACTAACTGAACTTGAATAATGAACGAGAACCAGTTATCCGCAGCTGGTATGACTAATAGCTCGCAGTATACACACGTATGTGCGGTATACACATCGCGACCACAACGAGTCAACAGGTTAACCGCAAACTACAAGCTGCAAACCTGTGGTCATCGATCTATTTACTATTCACAACCTCTGCAGAGAGGTGCTCAAAGGAAACAAAAATACGAGGCCAAAGTTTGTCTTCACCTTGACTTGCCAATAAGGAACACGTTCCTAAAAATGTAAAGTGAGGGGAGACGTTAATAAAAATTCCACGCTGAAACAACAAATTAAACGAAGCCGAGCCACTCGAAAAGCCATAAGTACTCATCTCAATTGCTACCGATAAGAAATCCAAGCCTTGGCAATGTATTCGAGGCACGTTTCGGCTCACGGTTTTTTCTCGCTATACTACAGTGGCGTTTAAAACGAATTGACTCTTAAATTCTTCAGAATGAAATGCTGTCGGAGTTTTATTAAATCGAGTGTAACCATTCCTGACATTACGCAAATGGCGGGCCCTCCCCTACATCTGTCGCAGGGATGCACCCCCTTAATAAGTGTTAACGCTCGCCGGCTGCGATGAACACTCCGTCCCGGCTCAAGCTAAATCTCTACAAATTCTTGATACAAATTAATGCCGTGGGAGGACTCCGCGAGCATCTCTTGTAATTTCATTTTGTATTAGCAATGTACCCCCAACACACTGCGAAACTGTTACGGCGTATGTAACGTTAAACGTGCTTAATAGTTGGTACTGAAGCTTTATCTACTATCAGATAGAAATCTTAAAGATACTGCTCTTCATAAAATGCTTTGTCAGAACATTACATTTTATGAAAAACACTGCTACAACATTGGATCAGAAAAAAGCTAAAATTAAGGTTTCTACAGAAAACTTTTGGCTAAGGTTCTATCAAGTCAACGCGGCAACGGCTAGGAACAACCCTGTAGCATTTTATTTAAGGTGTCCTTTAGATTACAAAGTAGGCACAAGTAGCAGAAACTTAACTATTACTATCGCCATAAAAGTAACAAACATAAATCATGCAGAGAATGAAGTTATAGCTATAATTTACGTACAACAATAACATCATACAAATTGCGAATCATTTCTATTTTTCAGGCCATTAACTCAGAACAATAACACGGCAGCGGAACGGGCGAGAGTAAAATAAACGCCGAGCGAAATAGTTCGGAACTGGTATCATCGTTGCAAATGTAAATGAACAATTAAAGCGCTCGCCGTGGCCAGGGACAATGATGATAATTATTTTAGTTTGCTGTCGGCGTGGTTGTCAGTCGGCACCGACGCCCGCTCCCGCGCTGGAATGCTCCTCGGACCCCTATTTTCGCCATTAAACAGCGACACTTCTGCTGTTCGTAAATTATTATCAGCTAGCGCTTTCATTACTCGGTTCCGTAACAAAGGAACTCTCTCCGAATGTACGTAGTGATTCAACTTCAGTTCGAGTGCGCCTCCACCTCTATTGTTCGCCACCAGAAATCATGACTCATATTAGGCCCCGAGGTGAAATTTTGATTAATTCGTTACACTATTCTCCGTTATCGGTAGTTCAGGCCGCGGAACTTCGCTCAATGGAAGCTCTCACTTGTGGAATAAATTGCATCTGGTTAGTTTCTGACGTCGTTTATGCATGACGTTGAATTAGCGCTAGCTGCTACGGACCTACGTACCTACTCATTTAAAAAGATGAATTTAAAAGTTTTCTCTATTTTGTTGGGTACGGTGAACTACAGTGTGTTTATTACACACTTCATGTTTTCCTAGAATACGCCTATTTTTAAATAGAAAACTGATAAGATTAGGAAATAGTTCGTTACTTATAGACCGTTCAGATATCAAGCTTGGATATTGTTAAAATAAAAATCTACTTCAGTAAATTGTACTTCAAAATAATCGAGTTGCATAAATGCTTACTTTTAGAGACACTTTATTTTACTAGGAACACCTTAGGCATGTAAAAACGGTTAAGGAATTTAACATAAAAAGAAAGGTACGTAAGTTATTAAAACATATCAATTAATTTAATAGAAGTGACATGTCATCTTAAAGTAACTAAATAATTAACAAAAAGTTAAAGATAAAAAATTGCCAAAGTCTAATTAGTATAAGATATTCAATTACCTATCATTGTGGGCGTGCTATACAATTAGGTACTAATAACATTAATGTGAAAGAAGATATATATTTATTACCAACTGCTTAGTTAGTATACAGATGATTGATTCAATTATTGCATTATATTATATTAATAAATTGATGCTTTTAACCACAATTCGATCACCTACATAAAGCTTTTAATGGTAAGCTAGAAACAAGGGTTCTCAATAAGACTTTTTTGTATATTTGTTACCTGATTCCACTCCAGATCAGATAATGTAAGATAAATTAAAAAAAATTGGTCGTGGAGGTTATACCTTAGGTGGTCCCCCATAATTTATTTTACATTTGTGTGTAATAAATTATTGAGAATTCAGAATATTCATACAACTAATGAGGTTGGTCTATTAGTAGCATAAATATGCAACCAAATATGCAACTCTAATATTATAAATAAGAGAGTAATTCTGTCTGAAATTTTGTGTAGAGTAAGCTTAAACCAAGCAAGGACTGACTGCTAGTCACTTCTAAATCATGGACCGCGCTTTAAATATTGGCCTTCGCCTTAGTATATTAGAATAATTTGTGCCATGACATTATTTAAAACGCTGCCAAGGTCAAGGTTAATTCAATCGATCAAGGCATCCGATCCAGCGTCCGTACCAACATTAGTTTAAAACAAATTAAAACTGAAGAAAAGGTGGGGAGATTTCATTCAATCTTATTTCAGTATACACCGTTAGTCTAAACAAACGAAAGGCGCAGATATTAACAGTATTATTAAGTGAAACTATGTCTTAAAAACTCTGTTATTGTTTGAGACAACGACATTAGAATAACAAATATGAAAAGGTCAGCCATATTGTAAAACCTGAAATCTATATTTCCTAAAATGTAATTCTACGATATTAACATGTCACTGCTAGGGTATGTATTCAATGTGTATTTATTTTTGTTATTTATTTAATGTTGTAAAAGGTTTGAACCGTGAAAAGAGAATAAATAAAAATCAGGCAAATTAAAGACTTCTACAGGGTGTTACGTAACCCCTGTCCGACCCGAAAGGGGGATATAGAGTTCACCATCACATGCCCAAATAAAATGTTAAATTTGGAATATTCATGATAATAATAATAATAATATAATAATAATAATAATATTCCGGGACATCTCACACACGGGTGTCTGATCCCAAGCTAAGCAGAGTTTGTTTCATGGTAACCAGACAACTGATAAACATACTTATATATTTCTAAATACATACATATTATAGATAAATTACACCCAGACACCGAACAAATGATCGTGCTCATCACACAAACATTTGTGCCGGGTGGGACTAACAATAATAATGAACTTTGAAGTAGCCGTGAAGATAAATCAAAAACTACACCACCATTTTCGTCGTTGTAAATGGTGGCCTTTTGTATGATCATTTGGCAGAACCTGTGATGATGCCGTCACTCTCACTATCAATTTGGAGAGAAAAAAATTTTTGGTTATAATTATTTTTTAATTTTTTCCATTTATTTTCTACATTAATGTAATCAGATATCGATACCTAACAACCCCTTAACGGATCGGACAGGGGTTTTGTAACACCCTGTATACACAAGTCCTGTGAAAACCTGAACTACCCTCAAATCAAAAAACTGTCGTTAAGTAACATGTAAAATAGTGAATTAATTCAATACTATTTCAAATTCTTAGATTATTTTGTACAATTCATTATTTTACAACAAACCCTAGCATAAAAAGGCCATAAATATAACGTTTTTAATTACGACGAACTGCTCGCATTGAGCAATATGTTTAAAAGCTGGTTCTTTCACAATCTGAATTGTAATTACCGAATTACTCAATTCAGCAATCAGATTGATTAATCGTACCATGCTTCCTGAATGGTAATATCATCGGTACCGTGTAGGTGTGTTTGGTTAAAGAAAAATAAGCTCGAGATTAATAAGGCAATGTTTGAGTTAGCTATAAGACCTTTCCTAAAATCTGTCTATGTCCTCATTCACTGGTCACACTTCTATCAATGAAATGACGTATATCTAAATCAAATTACAAACACAAAAATACACTACAATTTATTCCGAACAAATCACACTCTTTTTGCAGTAGTCAGGTAAATATACGATATCCATTTAATATATTATTTATTAATAAATACTTCAGAATGTCATTGACATAAACATATTATTATTTCATTAATAAGCACAAGTATGTCATGGAGGGTTCATTGTAGGGAATAAAATATCCAACGTTTTTAAATAAGACAGTAAGGTTTCAGCTTTCCCAACGTTTCTGGTATCCAAAGCTTGACAAAGCGAGTTAGTATCATGCGTCCGGCTAACTGATACAATTTCCGTACTGTTTATTAAGATTGACACGTTATTGATGGCAAATGGCTCGCAAATGAAATTTCGTTGATTCAAAGCTCATTTGTAAAGTGCATCGGATGTCTGCGTATCAGTGGTCGTGCGAGCAGTGCGGGAATGAAAACGGCTCGCATTCGACAGCGGCGGAATGCTTTCAACTCGCGTAATTCAGTTAAACGAGTAATTTATGACTGGCCAAATTACTGGCATCACTATTTCCGACTATCTGATGCACGGCCCTAACTGTTAACGCGATTTCGTGTAATGTTAATGTAACCATGCATCTGTATAAATAATTACTACACTTTGAAAGCAAATATTTTTAATTGTTTACGTGATAATTAAAATAATGTCTTAAATTATGTTTAAGCTATATTTCCACTTGAGTCTTTACAGACTGCAGTGGATGGTAGACCGCAGTGATAATGTGTAACTGCCTGGTTCTCAGTCAAGGAAAAAGAGAAATTCCCATGTGATTTTTGTCGGTTAGGTTCCGACTTTCCCAGGTTAGCAGAAGTATCTTCATTAGGTTTTGCCTTAATTTTGTAGCTATCAAACAAACGTTTACATAATGCAACTCAGAAAAAGGCAAAGATACCGCTACGTAGACGTGCAAAGTGCAATTTTTTGTTAGAGCAATAGTTTTTCTGTCACCAACTGGTGTTTTAATATTTATATTTTTGCACTCAAAATAGGTAGGTATCTTCCTAGAAGCACAATTCAACAAAGTGATTTGTTCCTAATATCCCTTATTTTGTCCTCGGCAAATCCTTGCTTAGTTGAACTGCAGATAAACCGGCGCTGAGTAACATAGGTATATTTTCCTGACCGATATTACAATTTATATGTATTTGAACATTTTTTTTTCATTAGTAGGCAATAAGTAAACGTCATTTTCAATTACTTGCGGCGCATTGTTTTTACAACTAAAAATATGCACATGATTTTATTAGCAAAGCCTGGCAACAAAAAAGACAACAACAACATAAAAAAGGAGAGGCCAGCAGTTGGTGATTCCAGCTGCATATGATGATATCTCGGTATTTATACCTATTATTTTGATGATTTTATACCTGATGAACAGACAGATATTTTAATGGCTTTAAAGAGATGAGTTAATTAAGGTAGTTTCTCTTAGTGTAAACTGTAAAATCAGTTTCCCTGTTATAAAAACGAATATAATCAAATATGTCTTACCAGCGGCTTCACCTAAAATTAATCTAATTTGTAAAAATACTACCCTACTCAGCAATAGCGTGGTAACCGCCTATGTGAGTGTACATTAAAAAAACCGGCCAAGTGCGAGTCGGACTCGCGCACCGAGGGTTCCGTACAAACCTGTAGGTATCTATTTCTTTTGATTGCGTTGACATAAAGGTTTGACTTTGTTACAGCTTAAAGACTTATTATAGACCTGAGGATTTTATATGAATTTCAATTTAATATCTCTACGCGTTCATGATCAAAGTAGTAGTAACTGTAATATTTTCAAAAATACTTTTTATTTTGTGAAAACAAAAAAAAAACGGTTTTCGCAATTTTTCCTCTATTTGTACTACAAGAAGTTACTTTGTACCGAAGTTTAAGATTCTAATTTTCACAGGAAGTACCCTGTAGGCTTTGATTTGTAAAAATCAAAAATGCGAAAATTTGCAGCATAAACGGTTGTATCTTTTGATTGCTTTGGTATAGAAGTTTGATTTTTTCACAGCCCTAAGGGGCAGTAGACATTAGTATTAGATATAAATTTCAGTTTGATACCTCCATGCGTTCCTGAGAAAAATGGTCTCGACAGACGGACGGACGGACAACGAAGTGATCCTATTAGGGTTCTGTTTTTTCCTTTTGAGGTACGGAACCCTAAAAATAACTAAATATGTGTAACTATATAATATTTAGTTTTAGAACAGTTAAAGTAGTAATATTTAGTTTTACAACTACATAGAAATTACTCACACTCCAATTAGTTCATTTAAAATGCTCAAGGCCCAGAACAAAATATTGAAATGTTTCTGGCACGCAAGATTTATCATAAGACGTCGTATATAAGTGAGAAGTACATAATAGGTGTTGTTCTATTTAGAGACCGCCCACCGTCACGCTAACGAAGAACCTTCAAATGATAATAAAATACAAATATTTGAAGACTGAATTTTAAATATAAATATAATAATATTTCAAATAGTAATTCTTTATGATATTGTAATACATAGAAGGAACTCGCATTAAAGTTGTAAATTGAGAATACACCGAAAACAATCAAACACAACCATTAATAATTATAATAAACGCTTATTATTATGTTACTGATAATGCTGTCACATTACCTCTTTGGATTAATAGAGCTAAATGTCCATAATTACCCAAAGAAAAGCTGACCTTATTCTTGATTTTGAAACATACTTAATATAAGCATATTTATACTCCAATATAGATACTAAGTATGAAATCTAGGGTTATTATATTAAATTACATTTACTAGGACAACCTAGGTTTTTTATCGTAAATAACCCTACAAATGTTGAAAGTAAAATTCGTCCGAGTTATATAATGCAACCGTTACACTAATCATTTTACTCAGATTTTACACAACACAAAATAAACTAAAAGGCTGACTAAAAATCATGTCAGAGAATAGTATCGTAGAGAGAATTTTAATACTATCGTAGAAGTAGGTATAGTGACTCAGATAGAGTAAAAACAAGCAAAAGATTAATTTTTAAAAGCTATATGTCCGTAATAGAAATTAATATAACATCTAATAGATCAGATATACCGTGGATTTTTTTTATCCTTTTCTTTAATTTATTAAATAACATTAATACAAAACGTTAATGTAGGTTACTTTTATTAAGTATACAATATATTATATCATAGTAATAACACCTTTTAAATCCCAGTTCAAATATAAAAGCCCTAAAAACAATATTCCATCCCATAATGACACAGTTTAAAGTCTGTGCCCTCCGGCTATTTATTTAAACATCATTTTAAATCATCAGATCAAACATTATTATCTGTGCACAACCCCGCATCCTATAAAAAGTGTCTGCGGTTAATGTGTGGTTCAACCATTATGTTATTTTATGCCTTGTGTAAAACATGTTTTATTATAACAACAGAATATAAATATCATAACATCACATTTGTATTCCCGTGAGGGATCGGTAGAGTTGGTGCTCTAACTAATATTCAACCATTGAGTTTTAGGTTACATAGGGTGCGGTTCTTTTTGGATTTATAGGATAATATGACAGTTTAAAACGAAAAATTGTATTTAAAACTGATTAGCTTTACAAAGCCTACTAGTTTTTCACGAAATTGAAAAAAAAAACCAAAAAGTCTTAAGAGGCCACAAGAATTTCTTACTCTTTTGCTAACTCTATTTAGTATTTTTTCGCTTAAATAACAGACTTTTAATTGATTATTCAATCTGTAAAAACGTTATAAAGCTTTTATAAATATATACTTTTTATGATACATTTCAGATTATAACGTATTCATACAACATGATCTCTATCTACATTTTACATTTAATTTTACAAGTACATTATTTCTAACATGAATAACTTTTGTAAGCCAGTAGATACTTCCTGAACTACCTAACTAACCTTAGTGATTATGTTAAAAGAACCAAGTGTATGCTCAATAAAAAGAAAAATTAACCTTGCTGTTAAAGAACCAACCATATTGTCACTGGTTTTATCCTAGAACT
Source organism: Autographa gamma (assembly GCA_905146925.1). Classification (NCBI taxonomy): domain Eukaryota; kingdom Metazoa; phylum Arthropoda; class Insecta; order Lepidoptera; family Noctuidae; genus Autographa; species Autographa gamma. Next base: position 6,982,526 of record LR989850.1, read on the forward strand.
GGCCAGCTTTTCCCCCGTGGCTCTGGCCGGTAGAAAAGGCATAACCTTTACATTCCCCAGAGAAAATAAAATCCAGAAGGATTTGAAACGGTCAACCAAAAAAAATAAGTCAGTGAAAACCGTTATAAAATTATTGGACCGACGACACTACACTGTTTCATATTACGCCTGTGATAAATTAATAAGTGGTAAATTAATTTTCATTATAACTGTTCTAGATTTTTTTTATTTCTTGAAGATTTTCTAGTAGTAAGGTACGTTGTTTTATTTCAATACCGCACTTTTTATTTCCTATGTTCTTATCACAAATATAATACAAACCTAGATAAATGATGTAGGCGTTCTCTATGTCTTTTTATTAACAATAATAGCTTTACAAGCTTATAGTACTAGCTATTAAATAAAATGTAGGATTGTTGGTTAATTAAATGCACAAAAAATATTACTGTTTTACTTAACGCAAAGTAAACTTAGCTGTTGATTCGTTATGTTTAACGTTAGATGCACATACACATACCTATGGAATAAATGGTGCATTATTTGTAATCAGTAATAATTACGTCATGTGTGTAGTTTCTGCAAATTGTGATTAAGATTGTTGTCTGACCCTTGATAAGTGATTAATATATTATTGTATTGGCCCTGGTAATAAATTGAGATTGTAAATGTACTACTTCTTCAATACTTTCATGTACTGTCCTACTACATACGATAAGGAAATACACAGGGTTTATTATCTGAGATGTATTCATATACCAATATACCTACTACATGTACCGTAGCTACGTTCAGAAATAAAATATGGGAAGATTTTTTTCCCAACAAATCTCGAATCTATTTAAAGCAAGATTAGCATTAGATTCAAACCCGTAACCCCGAGATATAACCCAAGCATAACGTTCGACGTCTCTTTCCCTCAATTGTAAGGTCTTTTCTACTACTCTTCTCTCTCACCGGACTTTTATCTGTAATCTTATTTTATTTAGGATGGTACATAACATATTAAAACATAGCAAAAGTACCTGAGTTAGTTAGAGTATTGTCTCCAAGTCCAGTGGACGTGTCGACATCGGCGTGCGCCTCAGCGGCGGCCGTGGCGAGCAGCGCACATGCCCACGCGCACCCGGCCACCAGCAGCCGGGCGCAACACACCCCTACGCAACTACTGTGCTGGCGCCGCCTAGCCATATCACATCACCAATTCAATCTCTTTTAAAACATTTACTTCCACTACTAAACTTTTTAAAGTTTCTTAAAGTTGTTAAAATAATAACAGTTGCATAGTTTAAACCATTTAAAGTAACTTTTTACTGAAGCTTGTATAGAAAAAGTTTTGAAGGTAAAGTGGTAAAAGTGGTTGTCGCGGGCGCGTCGCGGCGTCGGTATCGGTGTCGGCGGCGGCGTAGCGTGTGCGGCGGGCGACGGCAGCGTGGCGACTCGGTCGCGGCAGGACTGTCGGCTGCACATCGCGCCGCGACCGGCTCCTTCGAAGTCTTGGCGTCTCACACCGGCGCGAGGAGGGCCGCTGCGCGCGCACCCTCCTCGCCGACCAATGGCGCCGCGGGGGAGGGCCCGCGCGTAAGACGCACGGAAGTATATGCGAAGGCCTATGTACAGATGATAGCGGACAGGTGGTTTCGCGGCCGTAATTAGGCTCCTGATAACTTATTGCTACATAAATATGCTTAAACGCTGGACGATTAAGATAGCGCCCGGAACCATGTCGAAGTACCGACCCGACTCCCGGCTATTTCACCACCAATTTACCTTTTTGCAATGTTATGTACTTTTCAGGTAAATTGTAATATTCCAGAATATATTTTAAGATATTGTTGTAAGGTTCAGCTTAACTTGTAAAATACGGCCCAGACATCTTTCCACTTTGTACTCTAAATTGTAGAGTAATCTTACTTCTATTTTATTTTAATGTGTACCAGAATATAATTTAATTCGGGTTGGCACTTACCTTATCGGGTGGGGGCGGGGGTAACACACTTTTCCTTGGCTCAAGGTATTTGAGGGAATTGTTAAGTGATCTCATATTTAAAACTTGTTAGAATATTGGATTATTAGAAGCACAAAATTAATAGAAAATATGAAAGGAGCTATATAATATGTCCAGCAGTGGGCTATGATTGGCTGAATGATGATGATGATGATGAAAATAGCTTCACTTTTTTATGATTATTTATCATTGCTAGTTATTTAACTGAAATCCTCTTTCTAAATAAGATACAATGTAAATGTAAAGTGTTCATAAAATGTGGATAAAATATTATGTCAAAAGTGAAAAATAGATATTAATCCCTAAAACCTTACCTCTTTGAAGATGATTAGATGTTAGAAGTAATTCAAAAAGAAGCGAAAAATAATATAGCTTTTCTCTAACATGCCTATGAATATCAAGCCAGTATCTATAAGCAGGCATTTGTTATTGGGACGGCAAGTGGAACGGACGTGCTACCTGTTTACTCGAAGATTGTAGGAATTATGTTAATTAAGTCCTCTAATATAATTATTTCGGGTTTAGTAATCGTTATGGTGATATACAATTTAAAACGAATAATTCAATGGGTTTCAAATAAATACTTGTAATCTATTTATTTATTATGAATATTTATTTTGAGCCTGAAACTGTCCCACTTTAGGGCAAAGGCCTCCTCTTGACAAACGTTTCTGTAAAGAGATTATTTTTGCCAGCTAGGTTCATCCCCAATTTCCGCCCGGGTCTTCCACCTGGCTTTCATCTATTGAGAATCCCAGTCTGTAGAGGTCTTTGCCCACCGTTCCACTGACATTCGAAACAAGAGTCCGACCCAGTCCCATTTCAATTTGGCAGCCTTGCCTGCCTTACTCACTTGTAAATAATAGTTTATTTTAATTGTAGCGTAATTTTTGATTTCGACAAATTTTATTTATTTAATAATTTATAATTTATGTACACACAATTATTATTTCAATTCATTACAAACTTTTTTTGTTTACAAGCTCAATAATTAGGTAATTACATAAATCCCCACTTGATTAGGTAATTACACAAGATAAGGTGTGAACAGGCTACCGTTTTAGTTGTGGTCTCAACTGTAACTTAGAAGTTGGCGAGCCCAAGGCTACGTCGTAAATAAGCCCAGTGTCGCACTGGTTAACGCCAAATCGAGCCGAATGGCATGCTGCCCCTGTTGCTATTTCTTACTTTTTTGATTAGTTTGCGTTTACTTTATACTTATATTACTTTATTATAAATATTTTTTAGATATTGTATGGTAAAAAAATAGCACGTACAGCCGACTTTCAATGTGCCTGGCAAGATGTAAAAACCTTTAAAACTGTCCTATTGATTAACTATAATATATTGTAAACGAAACCGAGGTATGGGTGGAACCGCGGGGCACATCTAGTCAAAAATAATAAGATTAAGTAGAGAGGCTTGTGACTAAGTGTACTCCATACGGTTAGACCGAAAATACAGGTTAAGCCACGCTCGCCGCGGGTGGTCCGTAGATGGGTCACCATTTCTAACCATACCGAGGCCCCACTGTCTTGAAAGCTTCTTGGTATTCAGGATTATTTTATATAATGTATGTAATGTCTTGTATGGTTATAATTTTCCCTTTCAGAAGAAAAAATAGAACATACAGCAGACTTCAAAGGTGTCTGGCAAGATGTTTAAGCCGTTTAAACTGTCCGTCATTTGGGGTAACGTCTTTTTATAGGTCCTCAAGTAGCTAACATATATAAAATTCAGCTTTTATACTATGACGAAAGTTAGGTCCTATTTTTTACACCTTTACTATCTACCTAATAGCTGCCAAAGTAACCGGAACCCAAACTCCATATTCGCAGGTCCTTCTCACCTGTGTAGGGCACATGCACTGAGAAACTTTCAGCTTTTATAAAATGACGAAGGTCTGGCAGTCGTTGGCTCTTAGGATAAATGATAAGTATTTGTGTAATTGTATTAGTATTTCTCTCTCGGTGAACTGCGGGACTACATAGGCAACGAGGGGTTTTGATGTGGGATGGGCATAATTTAGAGGTTTTATTACTAAATCGATTCATATAGTGACTGTATGTGAACTCAAGAGATGCCTTCAACTAACCCAAGATGATTCAAACAGTAATATTTTACTTACAGAACATACCTACAGAATAGGACAATTAATATTCACATTGATGAGATTGATCATTACATTTTCAGGCATCATAACCGAAATTGAAATTTTGAAGCAGAATGTCCTGCAAGCCAGCTACTATTACTACTCGGGTCAATAGTAACTCAAAATATTAAATTCCAATAGGTAGGCAAGAGCAAATATCAGTAGAGAAATATTTCAATAAGTTTTGATTGGTTTGAACAATCCAATTAAGTACGCTGTACATTAATTTGTATTTTAGAATTATTAAGTCTGAGAGGCTTTTTCATCGCGATGAAGGAATAATAGGGTATTTTAACAGCCCATGAATTCCAGAATAGTTTTGTGCGAGGAAGGAAATTAAAAAAGCCCTAGATAGAGATTACATTAATGTAGCATAGCCAGAAAATAAACTGGTTGGATAAAGAAGCAGTCGATCCGTGTAAAATACACAGGAACCTGTCTGTATGCGATAAGATATATGAATTTATAAAATTCAATTCACATTACCCAACTGCTTACCTTAGACAGGTACTAATACTTAAATGACGTCATATGCCCTGTTCAAGTCAAATGACCCTGTCCCATCAATTTTCTAATCATGTCTGTTCATCTATTTCATTTAAAGAGTATATATTTTTTTTTAAATTATTTAAGGTTGTGTTACTTGTAATTGCTATTAATTAGATTTGTCTTAATTATTTGGGAGCCCGCAACTTTTATAAAAAGATTCCTGTAACTTCCCGCATTTCTCAAGAACAGTTCGGTGGGTAGGTAATAGCCAGAAGTTTTAATGGTTTTCGAAATAAACTTTGGCAGAAGTTGAGCTTTCTGATGATATAATAAGTGTACCTCAGATACAGATACGTACACTTTTCCCTTAGGTATCTATAATAATTAATTGATGTTCACAAAAACGTAAAACAACAGACATAAATTTAAAAATAAACAACTTCTATGTTTATATGGGACCACCTTTGAAGACTCCTATCTAAGAAGAAATATTTTCAAATCGATCCAGAACCGTCGTAGAAATTGCGTAACATACAAACAAATGAATTGAGAACCTACATTCCTTAAATTCGGTTAAAAATGATGAAATCGTATTAAAACACAATGGTTAGCATTTTTATTTTGATGATTGAATTAGCAATGTATTTAATTAGCTAGGAATTTCAGGTTCGGTAGATTTGGTTAACGATTTTGTGTTTATGTACTAGGCTAGGTATCTCGTAACCTACCGCCTTAAAAAGTAGCATTTTTATGGAAAGACTTCCATTTTTTACTAAGACGATTGAAATTTAATAATAAAGTTAATAAGTAACTATTATTATGTGCTCGTACGTACATAACACTACCTCATATGTGGTGCGGAAATGTATGCATATAATGTAGAATACTTATGACTATGATACATTTATTGTTCAACTTTGTCATCATGATATCTCCGGAATGGTAATCCACAGGAAAAAGTATTGAGACAATTTTGTAAATAGATGCATGATCTAGAACTTATGTCTGAACTTTTTTTTGCAATGAGGAAAATGTGACTGCCTCGTTGGCGCGACTGCTACGCCAGAGTTCTTGGGTTCGATTCCCAAGTCGACCAAAGTGTAATTGTATTTTCCTATGAAATTCTCAGTGCCTAGCAGGTTGGAGTTTGGATTTGAGCCCGGTTAGTGGCAATAGGCTCGCCCCCTATTACATGGGATGTTGAACATACCGGCGAACTGTTTATGTACATTGGTACACCTCTGCCTAACCCTTCGGGGATACAGGCGTGATGGTATGTTATGTTATGAAAAAGTAAAAGGTGATTTTATCGATATTTGACCTTGTGTAACGTTTCTAGCACTTCAATTATAATGGTCTCCACCAATTTTCAGCTCTATGCGAATTATTGCAAACTGAAATGTCTATTTTGACTGGACTGTATAATACAACTTAGTAGCACTCGCAGTTAGAAACTGTATTTGTAAGCCTCAATTCACAACGTAAATTCAAAAAGATAATGATTATGTCACTGAAACTGCTCGCTACTTCTTCTATCGAGCCCTTAATCGACTTTGCTTTGCCTGGCATGACTAGTTCAATTAATTATTACCTATTACAAAAAAATATTTGTGGGCCACCACGCGAAAAAGATTATCGCAATTCCTAACCAAAATAACCAGCATACAGTCTTTGCGGAAACTGAATCTTTGTGGCGTGAAATGAAAATAAAATTAAGTAACATTAAATAATTCTAGCTACATTCATATGCGATATTGAAAACACCAGCGCCATCATTCCCACGACCGTTTTCTTCCCGCACGGATTATAATCTAACTAGTTTGCTTAAAGTTACCAGTTTTGGCGCATAAATCTTATATATAAAAATGAATCGCTAAATGTGTTGGTAAGCGCATAACTCAATAACGCCTGGGCCGATTTCGCTAATTCTTTTTTTGTTGTGTTAGTTATTATCAGGAAAAGGTTCTTATGAAAAAAAAATGGAAAATTGCGCGGAAAAAAAAATAAGTCATCACCGGCCAAACATAAAGGCACCGGGAACGGGACCTAGATATTCATGCGGGTGAAACCGCGGGGCACAGCTAGTCTTATATATAAAAATGAATTGCTAAATGTGTTGGTAAGCGCATAACTCAATAACGCCTGGGCAGATTCCACTAATTCTTTTTTTGTTGTGTTAGTTATTATCAGGAGAAGGTTCTTATGAAAAAAAAATGGAAAATTGCGCGGAAAATAAAAGTCATCACCGGCCAAACATAAAGGCACCGGGAACGGGACCTAGATATTCATGCGGGTGAAACCGCAGGGCACAGCTAGTTACATATAAAAATATCACCTTCGTGATATAGCTCACATGTGGCAAATAGCTTAATATCCAGAATCCAAAAAATATTATGCCAGTGTTGCTTGTCTATGAATGATTGACATTCTGCTGACATTGACATTCGCTGAATGACAACGAGACACTGACTGACTGACACTTGCCAGTGCTAGTTTAACTACGTGTTCCAGTTTCTAATACAATAATTATAGCATACAATCTATGTTTTGAAATTAAAGCTTTGCGTTTCTTCATTTGTGAAACAAAGAAAGTAGATCATCAGTATTTCGGTAATTTTATTTTGCCTATTTAGTCATCAATGGTCAATGACGTTTTAAAACACCTGAACGGTGAACGCGCTGTAACTTTTCATGATAAGTAAACAGTCGCTAGAGATGTGTTTCAATGTTTTATATTAATATTCATACGTAAACTATAAGAATTAATTTAAAATGGATCAAAGTAATCGCCAAAGGAGAAATGATTTAGATATAGATAGTTTTCGAAGTGATGAGCCAGGATTTGACAGAGCTCGTATGAGAAGACAATCAGGAGGTTTTGTGGATTTGGGTAATGAATCACAATATGGTACAGGTGGACACCAAGCTTCTGGAGCTAATGAAATATTTGCAGACATACAGGTAAACTTATTTTCCATTGCCCTCATTTTAGATGCCTCACAAATATAGCATAAGTATCTCATTATACCTGCTGTGCAAACGTAAATATTGCAAGTAGTGTTAAATATGAACTTGTAAGTTATATTAAAAAAATGTTATCAGTAGGTACAAGAAAACATTTGACACAGGCATATTATTAGGTGCATCCTTGAGCTAAGTACACAATCAATGGTTGCGGTTGAAGAGTGAATCTATAAGCATTTTAACTCTTTATTTACATTATTAATTATTAATTAAATCGACATTCCCCTAACAAAAGAATGCACTTACCATAAATATTGTTAATACTTTACTTATCTTATCATTAAATATAAAGATTTAAAAGAATGATATGTAATAGATAGGAACTTTTATTTAGATTATTAATGTATGTTTCAGGGTGATGTACCGTGGTGGAAGTCTAACTTCTTCATATCACAGCCAGTTTTGTTTGGCACTTGGGATGGAGTGTTCACATCATGCCTTATAAACATATTTGGTGTCATTGTGTTTCTACGGTCAGGTTGGATAGTTGGACAAGCTGGCCTAGTTAATGCAATATTTATAGTACTTTTTACAGGTAAAGTGGGGAAACCATTAAGATTGAAAATAGCTTTTTATAAACACACTTGAAAAAAAATATTGCTTTAATGCTTATATTTTATTACGCTTTAGCTCAACCAACCAATGGTGGTTCTTTTATCAAACTTTCATGTTTATTATTTTCATTAGACTTTTAAGATTATTCAAGTTCCATACTATATCATTTCTTTTGCAGTTTTTGTAGCATTGATCTCCGTATTGTCAGCCGTGGGAATTTGTGAAAGATGCAGAATAGAAAGTGGAGGAGTGTACTTCTTGCTGGCTCACACACTAGGATCAAGAATGGGTGGAGCTCTGGGCATGATATATTGTTTTGGTCAGGTACAATAAAATAACTGCTTAATTTATTATTTAAAACTTTAGTTTTATTCTGGTTCAAGTCCCCTTAATAACTTACTTTCTGAACTTTAATGTTTGCAAGAAATTGCACAATACTGATTATGTTTCAACCCTATTATGTCAGCCCAGCCCTTTCCTGATAGCTCCTATTTAATTTATTTTTAGAGTTATTTATAAACCACATATTCTATTTCAGGCTGTGGGATGTGCCTTAAATGTGTTTGGTTTTGGTGAATCAATGGCCGGTTTTGTCATTGAAGACCCACTCAGTGACACTCACAAATGGGTATCAAGAGGCTTTGCTATTGCTGCTGTACTACTACTTGGTACTATAAATGTGGCCGGTGTAAAATGGGTAGTGAAGTTACAATTTGCTCTGCTCATGGTCATCATGTTGGCGGCACTAGACTTTTTCGTGGGGTCATTTACAACTGTTCCCACAGATCCACATTGTAAGTAAACAATGAAATTAAAAAAGAATTCATTAATTTGAAAAAACTTTTTGACATACAACATGTTTACCTATTCTTACAGTACAACTTGAATTCAAAGGATGGCTCAGTGGTGTTGCAGCAAATAATACATGGCCAGCCTACCAAGATGGTTACACATGGTTTAAATGTTTTGGAGTATTCTTCCCCACTATAACTGGCATATTAGCAGGAATAAACATGAGTGGAGATTTAAAGAATCCCTCTGTGAATATACCCAATGGATCTTTGGCAGCCATTGGAACTGGGTAAGTCAGGGTAGATTGGCCTATGTGTCATGTAAATTAATTTGGAAAACCCACATCAATACGGACATATAATTCTGTGTGTGCAGTAATTGTAAAAGGAAACATTTTTTTTATACAGCAACAAGCAAAATAATTTAATTATGTTATTTCCAGGACATTTTTATACCTGATGTTCATAATTACATTAGCAGCCACAGTTACCCGGGAAGGTTTGCTGAAAAACCTTTCAATAACCGCCGACATCTCCGCCGTGACCGTCTTACTGCTCGCGGGCTTGTATGTCAGCTCCATGAGCTCGTGTCTGGGTGCCATGTACGGCACGCCCAGAGTATTACAAAGCATTGCCAATGAGAAAGTTATACCTGGACTAGAGTTTCTTGGACATGGGGTTAGTACGAGGAATCTACGATTAATCAGTGCTATTAGTTTTCATCTAGAATGCTAGTTTAGTTATCCCAGATTAATTTTACCGAATCCAAATTCAATTATTCGTCAGTAATTTTATGAAACAATAAAAACAGTCAATATATATACTATATACTGCAAACAAATATCTAAAAATGTACGTAACAAAGATCACTGTTCTTTTAAATAAATTCTAGTACTAATCACAATATATTATAGTACTAGTAATAACACACAAGTACTCAAATGAAGTAGGCTAATAAGACTACATACCTAGTAGTTAAATAAGACTACTATCTATCCTAAAATTAATCACATACATCAGCTAAAACAATTTCCTAATTTCACCCATACAGTTGATAGGTTCCACTGGAAAGTATGAGGATTGTTGAATAAAGATATGCCATATTTATTTACAGAGAGGCCCAAACAAAGTGCCAATTTATTCGATGGTCGTAGTAGCTGTGGTAACCTTCACATTCATCATAATCGGTGACATCAACCAACTTGCACCCATTGTCACTATGCCGTTCCTCCTCACATATGCTTGCATTGATTATTCCTACTTTGCTCTCGCTCAAACTTTTGATTTGCAACATAGACGCGAGATGAGGTACGTTTTTTTTTTCTTTTTTTTTTAACACTTCACATTATACCTGCATGTAAACACAACACAAAGGCCAAAACATGAGGCTTACTGCGAGAAAGATCGTAAATCTTTTTACTAACCTACTTGAATAGTTTTTATTTATGCAATAACTATAAAATTACACCATACATACCTAGATAAAAACATCAGTAAACACTAAACATTTGTTTAAATAAAGGAAATATAAAATTGTCTACAGATATCAAGGTCATTCATCACAACGGGACACTCAAGTATACGGCGCCACAGGCAGTGACCTAGACTTACTGTTCCCGGAAAGGATAAGGCATAAAAATGTTGGGGTAAGTTGGTTTATACGTTTTATTAAAAATAAGGCAATCAGTACAATAGGTAATTAGTGTAATTACAGCTTATTGAACTGTTTTTTATAATTATCATAGTATATATTTTTATATGATATTGTAAGTTTATAAGATTGTAATAGTAGTGGTTAGTGGATTCCGTCTTTATTATACAATGTTTATTGTACTTCTGGTTCCCGTTTCTAGGACTTCACGCCCTCTCCAACGGATTCTGCAATTATGAACGGACGGATGTCTAACGGAGACGGCGTTCGGCGACCAAGTATTAGTGTTCACTCTAAAAACAAAAACTGGTACTCTCATCTATGTAACCGTTGGCTATCATTCATAGGGGTAAGTGATAAACAATAAAATAAGAAGCTAACCTACCCTACCCTATATAAAAATAATGTATCCATCTCTACTTTTCAGGTAGCAATAAAATTGTTGCTCATGTTTCTTGTACACTGGGGATACGCTCTCGGCTGCCTCAGTATTTTGTGGTTGTTCTGGCTATACATTGGAGCGGCAAACCCAGCTCTCAAACCGGGAAGAGCATCCGAATTCCGCTTTTTCCACTGGTTGAAAATTTCTTTCCTACAAATAATAGGGTAAGAATTTTTTAAATAACTCTACGCGATACAATATATAAAAAAATGCCTTTCGACAACATCGGCAATAATTAAATGGATATCCTATCATTGATTTATTTAACTCATAGTATGTTTAAAATTAATTTAATTATTTCGTATCATAGCAAGCGGCCCTTAGAATACGAACAACTGGTTGTGACTCCGGTGCATGCAGATATATCTCTAGAACAGGAGAGACTGAACGACGACAACGAGGACTTCGCGTCTCGGCGTCGCTACCATCAGTCCACGGCGCTGCAGAGCCATCTCGTCAGCGTCGATAGTTAGAACATTTGTTGCTTTAAAACTTTGAGATTGCTACATGTAAAAATGAAATATGTAACCTATTAACAAACCAAACTTGCTGAATAATATTCGATCAAATACAGCACTTCATGCTGTAGGTATTCAGTTTCTTCTTTCCAATCTTCTTTATTTCCAATTTCTGTCTGTTATTGACATAATAATGTACAGTGTTCTAAAGACTATTGAGAATTCCAATGTTCAAATAAATTAATAATATTAGGCTTATTTTAATGTACCAATATGCTTTTATACTTTGACAATTATTTTTATGTGATATGAAATTTTAATGTTCAATGTACATACCAAATTAATTTTATTATCTTTGCCACTTAGCAGTACCTGCTTAGGTATACACAATAACGTAATATTGTTTACTAAACAAAACTGTCTATCTACTTATTGCCTTTTTTTATTCTATTTATGATTTTATTTTAGCTACTACACAGTTCTGCACAATAAATAGACCGGAAATAATGTTTATGTGGCTACCTAATCAGTGATCAGGTAGCCACAGTTTCATAAAAATGTTAAGAAATTAATTAACAATATTGTAACATTTGACTGATCTAACAAACTGTACATAAACACTTTGTAATTTATGTGCCCAGTAGAGTGTATGTGATAAGAGTTAAAATTAAGGAATTATTAATAATATTATATATTTATTAAAGCACTTATACATTTGTAAGATACTAATTGGAGCATTTTAATAATAAATTATTTTTATATTCTTATTTATTTACATTTTACTAAACAACCACGCTCCTAAACTGAAGCTACCAAGATTTTAACGGAGGAAGTAAAAAAAAAATGCTACAGTAAAGAATATTCTAGTCTAATGATACAGTATTCTGTATCATTTTTGTAAGAACGTAGGCCGCATGTGCCACTTTCGCGCAAGAATCGGCAAGATGGAACAGCGCGGCGCGGGTTTTGGAATGTATTCTCTAACCAGGGTTGTTAATTTTTGACTATTTCCCTTAAAATTTAAAAAGGCCACCAATCAAAACCCCAAGGTACCAGAATTCGGATGGAATGAGACAAACCTTAGCCTGTTTCTATATTCCAAGTCTTTGATTATAATAATCTAAGATTTCAAGTCTATGCAACGCCAGTGACGCATCTACAGGCAATTTTTTAAGATTATTCTATCAATAAATCAGCAAATCATGGTCCACTGCTGCACATAGGCCTCTCCTAATTTGCGCCACAACCCCCGGTCCTCCGCCTTCCGCATCCAGTCCCTTTTTCAGGTCATCAGTCCACCTGGCGGGCGGGCGTCCTACCTTACGGTTGCCGAGCCGCGGTCTCCATTCTAGGACTCGTCTGCTCCAACGGCTATCGGTCCTTCGACAGACATGGCCAGCCCATTGCCACTTCAGCGAGCTAATTCTACGAGCTATGTCGGTTACCTTGGTTCTTTGTCGGATGACCTCATTACGCATTTTATCCTTCAAAGACACTCCGAGCATAGCTCGCTCCATAGCCCGCTGTGCGACTTTAAATTTGTTTCTTAGTCCAACCGTTAATGTCCACGTTTCGGCACCGTAAGTCATAACAAGGGTAGGACGCACTGGTTTTATGCTTTCGTCTTCAGGCATTGCGGTATAGGCGAAGAAAAGACTACGAAGTTTGCTAAACGCTGCTGAAGATTATTGTATAGCAACATTAGCAACATTGTGGCCTGCATAGAGAAATATAATAAGGTGGCCTGGCTCGAGATGAAAGGGAACTAAGGCCTCATTTACGGAGACGCGGGGCGTCTTGCGTCGCGTGTGGCGGGGCGTCTCGCGGCGCGTCGGGCGTTTTTTCTGTTTACACTGGGGCGGCGCGTGAAGCGGCACGCATCATCGCACGCGCAAAACGCAAACTTATAGCAATATATGACGTTATTCATAGAGAAGCGAGGCGGGAAGAGTGGCGGTGCTCGCTGCTGCGCCCGCAGCGAAGCACGCGGCGGCGCACGCTCGCCTCGATCAAATAAACTAGTTTTGAATTTTCTTCTAAAAAAAAACTCGATCATATCATACTCCACTGCGACTGTGTCTACGTCTGTGCTGCGCGATTGCGAAATAAGACTGGCAGAAGATTCCGCCTCGGGCATAGCTTCGTTGAGAATTGCCGCTGCGTGCACCGCCGCGTGAGACGCGTCGGTGCAATCCGCGGGACCGGCTGCTAAAAACGCCCTATTTCAAACAAACTCGTCTAAAATCGCTTCTCCGTAAACGCACTCATACAACGCCATATATTTGAATGCAGACCGCGCCGCTCATCGCAACGCGCGATGCCACGCGTCTCCGTAAATGAGGCCTAAGGGCCTGGCCACAGCTTCTATCGGTGCGGTGCCGCGGTGGGCGGCGTGATTTGCGGTGGTATGCCATAGCTCGACTAGTCACGACTGCGGCGGCGTCAGCGGTGGGCGTATTATTTAGAACTATTAAAATGGTCTAATCGTTTTTTGAACTACAGTTATAATAAAAACAAGTAATATTTTTAATTTATATCAAGTAAAAAAAAAAATAGGTAGGTAATAAATACTGACGACTAGGAAATTGTTGTTTTATTTCTTCCCACATTTTTTTTTATAATATGCCTATATTTATGATGTGGATGTTTTAACATCCATATTGCTGGTCTACTAAGTATTTCACTAATGAAATGTTTCGTTTCCATTGCTTTAATAAACAGAAAGCGCGTTAAAAGCAAAATTATTTGTTTCGGTCGCGCGATGTCTGAATGCGTCCGCCGATGCAGCCGCGCGCGCCGCTCTGAGCTGTGGCCACCTCGATACTCGCTAGTACATTTGTTTCACTCGCACACCGCGAAGCCGATCGCCGCCGCGAGTCGCGCGACTCTTCCCGGCCCCGCGCCGCAGGTCGCACCGCAGTTCGCGCCGCCGCGCCGGTAGCTGTGGCATACTTCATAGGTTGTCCACCATTTATTTACGCCGCTCACCGCTCGCCGCGCCGCAATTCACGCTGCGCTCGGCTGTGGCCAGGGGGTAAGGGAAGGAATCACTTGTGACAAGTGTTTTGTTATTTATGTGTTATTTCTATGTAAAAATTATCATGTGCTAATTATAAATTTTAAGACCAACACAAACCGTAATACATTAAAATAATTAGTAACATAATTATATAAATATTGAACGAAATTACTAAAAATTTAGGAAGTGCTGCTTGTAAAAGAAACTTATTGAATTTAAAAATAAAAAAGACGATCGATATAATCCAAAATAAAATCGGATAAGAAATGACGGATCACTCGTCGCTTTAATTTTAAATTTTGTTCACTTTATTTCGAGAATCGAGAATGAGAAGTCAGGCGTGCGCCGTGCTTAGCCGACCTTTTCTAATAAAGTATTTGTTGACAGTTTGTGTCTGTGGTTCTTAAGTCTTAATAATCTGTAATAGTAACACGACCACAGATTGCAAAGAGTATAGTAATATAGATGGAATAGAGAACCCTCTCTCGAGAATTTTTGACAACTATATTAGACGGTGTCGCCATCTGGTACTATATCCGCTGAACTAATCTCGAAATCTATAGATGCGTACATAGGTATATATCTATACTATACTCTTTGCTATACTCCGAATAGGTTTTCTATGTGTAGGCGGGTAATTTGAAATGTAGGCCATATAAAATCAGTTTTATAAACATTTTGTGTTTGTTCCATAGCAATTCATGCTTAGTTCTTGATTAACTTATGAAATAACATTTTTCAAAATAAAAAAAATAAAAACAAATGCGGTTACATAATGTTTACAAAATTGAATGTTTTACAAAGCCAGCACAAAATAAAAATGAATGTGTTAATATTTAAGTCATTTATTGGTCTTATTATGGCGATGTTTATTAAAATAATTTTGAGCATACATTTTTGTTTCATCCTCACCGTCGTATGTAAGTTTCCCTGCTAAAATCCGGTTTATTGACTTGCACCAACTATAAATTAAGATATTTATTGATACATCTGTAAAGTATTCTTTCAATTTTTCTTTATGTGTTTCACATTTGAATGGAAACTGCACAAATATTTCCGTTACTGCTTTTATTTCTTTTTTTATTCCAGTTTTCAGCACATCACTTTTCAAATGTGAAACACATATACTTTGTATATTAAGAAAGCATTCTTCCAATTGTTTAGAGGGATAACATAACAACATTTTGTCAGGAAAATATTCTTTTGCTGCAATGTAGGCATTTTTATCATTTTTACCGCATAAAACAGTTTTTTTGCATGTTTTGCAGTTTTTTATTATATTTTTGAGACATTTTCTCAAGATCCACCCACACACATAATTTCTCTGCCCTAAATCGTTCGGAAGTTTTACATCCTTAAGGACTTCCTCTCTAAGAGTTATTTCTTTTTCCTCAGAAACGTCGATTATGGGAGCAGAATCAGTAGTTTTCGTAAAAAAATGTAGCGATTGTAAAAAACTATTATTATCTTCTTCGCAATTTGCCTGAGCTGAATGAGCATTTAAATTATTTAATAAAATGGTTTTGAAGGCGCCTTCAAATGCCATTACATTGGGTGCAATGTTTCTTGCCCCGCAATTTCTGATACTTCCGAAGAAATTCTCCACAGGATCTTGGTTAAAATTTCTCGTCAACATTGAGTCAAAAGAATATTTTTGTGATAGAAGTTTCCACAGTTCTTGAATGCCTTCAATAGTTTTTACAAAATTTTTTACAGATGGAACAACAGTTTCAAATTTTCGGATTTCATTCCCTATTTTTTTGCACGATTGAAATTTTATACTTTGAAGATATTTTTTTGCTTTTAGCCACAATTGATGGTGAGGTGAATTCCTTTTTACAGGCCCTTTGTAAATTTTACCATTTGGAATTTCAAAGGTATTACAATTAAGACTATCAAATAAATTATCCACTAATAGAGTAATAGGAATAAGAGAGCGACACTCTTCGGGTAACTTTCCTCTAGCCGTTAAATGGTCTGTGGTAACCGCCACACTATGGCTAAAAATCTGCGCTGCAGTCTTCACTCGCATTTTTTTTATTTTATCGGGAACGACGTGTTCTTCTGTCAACTTTTGGAGGCAGCTCAGTTCTCCACAAGATTTATCTGCAGCATATAACTGCTGGAAATATTCCCATTTTATGGATTTGATTTGATTTCCATCTCCATAATCCACATAGGTCATGGTTTTATTGAGAAGATTGTTTCGCAAACCTTTCAATAAATGAGGGACATCATATAAAGGAATAATTTTCTTTCCATTTATTTCAAATATATCAAGAGGCATTTCCTTCCCTTTTCTCAAATATTTTACTTTTGTTTCTTTTATTAAGCCTTCTATGGCGCTTACATTAACCGTACTTTGGTCACACACTGTACATAGTACGATTAGACCAGTTTTTTGAACATTTTTAA
Organism: Autographa gamma; assembly: GCA_905146925.1. Taxonomy (NCBI): domain Eukaryota; kingdom Metazoa; phylum Arthropoda; class Insecta; order Lepidoptera; family Noctuidae; genus Autographa; species Autographa gamma. Next base: position 6,999,527 of record LR989850.1, read on the forward strand.
TAACATCCTTTATAATAGATTTTAAATCAATTTGGTTTAAGGCATTGGTGAAGAAATAAGCAACTGGTTGTTTGTAATGCTTTTTTATACCCTTAACCATAAAAACTAGAGCATGGTTTGCAATCTGGTTTTTTCCATTACTAGTAAATCCCTTTAATTCATCACTTGATGAGTCATAATGTATTTGTGGCATTATTGACATCTCATCGAATATGAGAGTACACAGTCTGTCTTCAGTATCCAAGTTAGACACTGTCTGTTTGAGCTTGTCAAAAATGATTTTATTGATGCCAAGGCTTAATTTAATTTGAGCTAACAACCGCTTTAAGGATTTTGTTGAAGGTAAAACAAAATATTTCGACATTAAGCCGTAACATTTCGGACTCCTTTTATATAATGAAAGTGAAAGAACCTTCTCTTCAATAGTAAAACGCCGTCCAGTTGGTTTTTTTCCTACTTGGAAATACTGCATATTGGTGAAAATTTTTGCAGCAGGTGTCATATCCTTGACAAGTTTTAGAAAAAACGATTTCTTGAATTCCTTTTCGGCCATTTCCAGTCGCGACTTTAGGCTTTTTCCCCGCTTCCTAAGTCGACACATCTGACTTCTTAAATTTTTTATATTTTTTTGATGTATAATACATTTCTTCGAATTCACTGAAGAAAGCTTACTCTTATTCCAACCTGTAAAATACAATAATCGTATCAATCATCATTGTTATGTGAAAACTAATGTATTACAAGTGACATTTTGGACATGTTCAGCATTTCATTTCCATTACAAAATTTAAAAACTTGTTAACTAGAATAAGCAAATAAAAACAATCCCATGAGCTTTAATTCTTAAATGCCTAAAATAGGATTAGATAAGCTTGGTTCATTAAAAAGTTATTTAAGAATTCCAGATTAACATAATGAATACATACTTCTTGCATTATAAGTTGTCCCCAATGGTTTGTAATAATTATGCTCCAGTAGTGGATTGTGAGGTACTTCTTGAGATGCACCTGAAAAATTAGGTAAAAATTAGGTATGATTTTTATTTTACAAGAGCCCACTAGGAATTTCTCCTGTATTGTTGGTGTGTTAACAAACATTAATCACAAATAGACCAGTCAAACCCGGAACATCATCATACAAACATTTGTTCCGCACGAGAATCAAACCCACGACAAGCATAAAATTCATACTGCAAAGGCAAGTAAATCATGCAAACTCTCGACAGCTTGAATGATTTTGGGGGGTCACCGCGCCTGGGGATTGGGCTGTAATCCACCAGGGCCATGCGGGCCCAGTTCGGGTTGGTGGATGTCACATGTGTGTGTTGTGTCTCTTAGATGGTAATTTTTAGCGGCAAATGAAAATGCGAGTTTTGTTTGTGACTTACCAGATGTAGACTGTTGGATGTCTGATACTTCAGGAATATCCAAAGAACTCTTCTCCATTGCTTTTTCATCAATTTTACCTGGAATACATAATGGTAAAGTTACTTCCTTTAAGTTAGTACTTGTTCATCGCTATAGTGGAACTTTATTTTGAAATCCTAATAAATTATTAGTACCTAAGTTAGAGATAAGTAGGGTAATCTAAAAGTATTATTAATGATACTATCTATTTAATATAAAATGAAAATAATATTTCCTCTTCTGTAAATGATTGCTGTTATCATAAATTAAAGGGCGCTCTTTCTCTGTTTATTCAACTTTCATAGTGTTAACTTATAAATATACTCTAATTTAAAAATTACCAAACATACCTGATGATGATTGATGATAATTGTCGGCTACTTCAGGTTGATTGAACGTCTGTTCTGATGTGGAGTTCGATACGCCACAAGTATTACTTTGTTGTTCTGAAAAACAAATTATTATTAGATTTTAAAATGCCTACTTCATTATTTAAATACTAATCAACATGAAAATATACATACCACGCAAAAACAGTGATGGAACTGCTAGAGCATTCAAGCGGTTATAGCGATTCCGATCCTTTTCAGTAAAATGTCTGTCACAAATTCTCATATTTCGGTAATTAAAATTACATTCATCTTGGCCACAAACGACACGAACCCAAGCTTTGAACTGCTCGGGAAACTTGTCGGGATTTGGAAATACATGAAGTACACCTCCTGTAAATCAAAAAAAAATATTATTACCTATTTAGTGAATATTCATTTTTGTATGTGGTCTAAGGTAACTTTATAACATACATTAATTAAAAACCCGTCTTGCTAACAATTTAACCCAACAGTGTCTCCGAGACCTACAGCAGTTAATGTTCTGATTAAGACTAAGTAGCAGAGTCCGTCTGGGATACAGTATTTCCTGTAATCCTGAATGAAGGTACTATTCCTATTCATTCGTTAAGCTGTGAAACTTTGATAACTTAACATTGGGTGAATTAGTGACATACTTTGCAATTCTGAGTGTAGGCAAATTTCTATAGAAATTTTATAAATCTAAGTAAATTTGTATTAAAGCAAGTAATGTTCTTACTCGTGGGTGTACATCCTAATCCACAACGTCTTGGCATTTTAACACAAAAATAAAAAACACAAGATCTGAAAGCGTCTATTTCGCAAAACACAGCACTCAAGTTAATGAGGTTTCCGGATGAAAAACTGACAAGGAAGACGGGAGGAGGACTACCACTCAACTCAACCGCACTTTCTGGAGCTTTAACAGAACCGAAACACCACAAAAATGACACAAAATGGAAGAGATCTACAAACACGCGCACACGCCGAAAGTAGCGACCATTTTGATTTTGTAAACCACAGAGTATAGTAGATAGAGTAATGTTTAGCCGAACCTAAAAAAAAATAGTTGCAATTGCAAAATGCTGTTATAATAAATAAATAAATATTTATTCTGTTTTAGAATATTATACATTTATTATTTTTGATTGAATTTTCATTATCAACAAGGCTTACTATGCACACTGGCGATAATTGGCTTAAGCACCATCTATGTCATTTTTTCGTACTAAATCTCTCAAGTTTACGCGGATTTCGTAAAAGATGGTGCTACTATCTTTGCGAAAAATTAGACGCCTACGTCAAGTACGGCAGTGTCCCCCCCCTGACAGATTGTTTAAAAAAAATGGTGCAGCAATAGCGTGTTACTGACAAAAATATATTTTGTAAGATTTCAAGTTACAATTGAACAATATTTGTGATGTTATTAGATTACTAGTATCTTTGAAGAAGAATACATAGTATTAGTGCACTGTTACAATGGCTGACGATTTAAGAAATTATAAATTGCAACTTCAACAGGTCAGAGAAATATTTATCGATCATTATTTTTGTCTTGGCTGGTCTTTGTTACATTTGTTATGAAGTTTTTTTCTTGATTTCCAGGTGGAAGCAGCGTTACTTACGGATGCTCAGAATGAGGAGTTGCTGAAGTTAAAAACTGATTTGGAGGAAGTAATAGAGTTGACTCAAGATCTTATAAAAACTCAAGATGGTGACTCCAAAGTTCCTAATATTCATGGTTCTAGTAATGATCATGATGTTACAGCGTCCCTGTTGGCGGCCGAGGATGATGAAACCACGCACAAGTTCTTTTCAAATTGGCAAGTTGGTGAGAGATGCCTAGCTAAGTGGAGATCAGATGGACAGTGAGTCTATTTGTTATTGTTTTTCTTCCATAAATTACGAAATGAACACTCTCGTGAATAGAAGATAAGATACCATATTATTATTGTCTTTTTTAAGGTATCATATTTTATTGTGAATATTTTTTATTTAACTGTAAGTATGCATATTAGAGTAATAATGATTTACTTAATGTAGTAAATTTAAAACCAATTATCATTAGCAATGAATTCTGATAACTTATTATATTTAAATGATAAACCCTGCTTATATTTTCTTGTGTTATTAAGTGAAACTGTTACTCTGAAATCAGCTGTTTACAAGTATTGGGGCAAGAACAAGGCAACATTAACAAGGCAATGTAATTGGGTCACTATTTATAAATTGTTAATAAGTAATTATCTTTTCTTGTCATTTACCAGTTATAAATTCGCACTGATTTACTAACAAACTTAGTGACCTTGCAACAAAAAGACTGCAAAAGCGAGAGCAACCAATGTACAACTACAATGCTATAATTGTCAACAAATTACTTGTTGACAATTTCTAAATTGTAATTCATTGTTTTTGAGGCTCATATAATATTTAACACTTTATACATTGCATTGAATGTTGAGTGCACATCAGTTCACTCCGCCCCTAAGACAACCCACTAACCTTCCATAAATATTCCAATCTTGTAAGTTTGCGACTATAGATGTTTGATATAAATACTTTCAAGAGCAATATTGTTGAATGGATAAAAAGGGCATTTATTTAACATTTAAAATTGATTCTCAATAACATGTAGGGTACTATTTATTTGCATAATTTTATGAGATCATGGAAAATTTACACACATTGTTGTGTTAATATTGTCTAAAATATTTTATTTTTCAGATTTTATGAAGCTCTGATTGAGGATGTTACAGAAGATAACTTAAAAGTAAAATTTGATGGCTACACAAGTTTAGAAGTAGTGTCTGTTAATGATGTCAAGACTTTGCCTGGCTCAGGAATTAAGAGACCACACAGTGGAGATGAAAGCAAGTAAGTTAGATGCTATAATAAATAACCTATCCTTTCAGCTTTATAAAGCAATCCCATTATCCTTATTATTATAGAGTCTTCTGCTATGTGCTGTTATTTAATGAGACTTGAAGAAAAACAAATAGTATGGTTTGCATCAATAGTGATAAGAATATTATTAAAAGCATGTGAATTTTCGTTTTTACAACTGGTTCTTGTTACAGACATGGAAAAGGCTATAACAGAGAATATCTGAAAAAGAAAAAGCAGAAGAAACAGCAAAGGTTTAAACAAATTGAAGAGGAAAGAGAAAGTGAAAAAAACAAATGGCTCAACTTCCATACAAAAGCTGCAAAGAAACCAGGTGTAAGAACAAAAAGCATTTTTGCTTCACCTGACAATTTAACTGGAAGAGTTGGCATTGGCACTTGTGGCATATCAGGAAAACCTATGACTGAGTATACACCAGGAGAAAAGTGGAAAAAAGGTGGATAATACACGGGAAACTGTTATTAGTATAAGTTAGACTAACTTTATCCAACCCCATACTCCATTTCGTAGATAAAACTGAAAACGAACTGTGTGATGTATGTACAAAAACTTGAAACAGACTATCAGATATTTAGACATGACAATGAATTGTGTCCATGTGTATAAATAAATTCATATTATAAAAACTTAAAGTTACATGAGCTTTTTTATACCTTGCTCCCATAACTGTTGGTTAGTGTGTTAAATTGATAGTACTGTTATTGGGTAGCCATCTATCCATTTACAGTACTAGACTACTAGATAACTCTTTGTAATGGCCGTCAGACACATCAATAAATAATAAACAAGTATTTTCTCTTTTTTTTAAATAACGAAGAACATAAGTACATTTATTTGACATATCGCAGGGTGTCAAGATTTTCTAGAAAAATATGAGGACTAGACTCTTACCACTCCTATATTATTTAACTGACCGACGGGTTAAATAGATTTTGACATTTGTTACCCAGTAATCAACCCTTTTATTTTAATATCTTGAAAGTTCATGAACGAACTAAGAGTCTTTATAATTGAATTGTCACAACATAGCAAGCAGACATTGCGGGCTTTCTTCGTCCATAGAAAAATAACGGTCATTGATTTCGTCAGTAACCGCTTGCTTTACGCTCGTAAAAAAAATACGACTGCTTTAAAGATTTATAGACATTTTTAACACCCTATAATCCCTGACCTTTATTTCACCATAGAACGCCCTAATAGGTGCCTACCCTAGGTCCATAATTGATGGAAAAGTTTTCTTTCCGCGTATGATAAAAAAGGTAAGTGGTATGTAAGTATAAATATATATAGCTATATTAGATTGATAGATTTAGTTTCGAAACAGCGTATTTGCAGTACCTATCGCCTTTCAGTTTTCGAGTTTCACTGAGCTTTATAATGTGTGCCTCTGTTCCTACTGCGAACATTTGCGTTGTGAAAACGCCGTCGTCAGCCGTAATGCCAAACCTCGACCTCCCGTGAAGGCAATTTAATAAAAATATAATTCATTGCTACTAAATGTTTTCACTACTAAAATGTGACGATGGTTGAATATAGGTATGTTCCCACTTTTTTTTTCGTACAATTTACTGAATAGGTACCTACGTTTGGACGAAATTTTCCACGAAGGTAGATTATTTCCTGGACTAACATAGGTACCTAAATTATTCTTAAGATATCTACGGGAACGAAGACAAGAAAAAGTTCAATACCTACTTTACAGGTATTGTAGTTCCTAATTTCGGTGTGGTAGGAAATCTCCAAACTCCACCAGCAAATCCATCGATAATACGATTAATCGACAAGGTCGGGAAGATCTGGCGCAAATACAGGTGTTTTCGTAATGATACAGGTAAGTAACAAGATAAAGCAATATTTTATGTATTTGTTTCAAACCAGCAAGCGTATAAACCTGGCCATCTTATTCAAACCGTCTGAACTACGTTTTTTCGTAATAAGTAGGTAGGTGTCTACAACGATATACCTTGGTATAAGAGCCATTAACACAATTACATGCTTAAATAAATATTTATGCAGTCTGTAATGGCAATGGTTTTTGGAGTTCCTCCAAAAAAACGGCTTTATCCAAGCGGTGGAATAGCTGCGATGTTAGTTGATCACGCAAACTGTTATCAGATCGATTAGTGACGTCACGCATCACTGAAATCGGTCGCTTTTCCTGGAACTAAAGAAAAAACAAAATGATTATAAAAAGGATAGCGTAGCGGTCCTTAACTACAACTACATAATACCTACAAAATTTCTGAAATCTTTTTTGTCACGAATGCTTGATCATTAAATCCTTCAATGTCGCTATCGTTATGTATCTACCTACACATAATCGATCCATATCGCCAAATATGCTTAATAAAGTAAGGTAGGTATCAACGAATCTTCTGTACGTGTTTACTTAAATATACCTAGGTACTAAAAACAAAATTATGCTGATTTAACATGGGCTATTCGACTCTTCAATTGGCCTTATGGTTGTTGGAGCAAGTACCTACGTATTAGATGAACCAAGACACAGTCTTCTATTGTAAGCCCAAGTCATTCATTGCTTATAGCATTAACCAAAATTTCATAGAATACCGACAATTAAGTACCTACCTAAACCGTTTTCTTACTTAAAACCCAGCGATGGAAGGTATCCATAGATAGATAAACTTTTGGTAACCACAAAACTCATGAAAAATAAAAACTGAATTTAGATAGTTACCTACTAAGTAAGTAAGTACCTAACTAGCATAACTACTTAAGTATCAGATTCACCCGAATATGTTTGGTTTTTATAGATACGGTACAATGTCCCATGAAGAAGAGAAATAGTTGTTCTATAAAGAAAAACACTTGTTTTTGCTTACGGCAGTTGTAAATTTGCGACAGGCAGGTACTAATCTATGTCATCAATAATATGTAGAAAGTCGGACATTACGGGGATTGCCTCTCTGGTCCCGTGGTCGAAAACAACACCAGTAACTGCTGAGTTTGAAGGTTTTGGGCTTGTTTTCTAACTTAGGTTAGTTTCGGGTCAGTGCCCATTTCAATGATGCGCCATTTGTTATTGGAGTTAGTTCTCACATAAGGTTGTTCATTTTTTCTTTAACCTAGCTACTATTGTCTGTACGATCTACCTAGTTAGACTAAATAATTGTAAGTTGGTGCAACACTATATAATTAACCAAGGTTTTTTTAAGAAGTGTGTCTTCATCAAATCTTACAATCAGGTAATATTTTATTTATATTTTTTTTACAATACTCAGGTTATATTCGGTTTGCTTCATCCGTCCAACGAACTAACCTATCATGGTTAGGACATGATTGCTTTAGGTACCCACCTAAAAGCGTGTTACTAAATGTTAATTGCCAGTTAATTATACCAAAAACTGTAAAACCTGCATAAGTGTGGGCACTCCTACAAAAGTTCGCCTTTAGTATATAACAGGTCATTTTATATACGTATTACTCTATACTCATACTAGGACACTATATGGATATGCTAGATCTCACTTCTATTTACTTCTTAAACTATTTACGAAATTAGTTTATCTAGCTGGACTACCTAGATACTAAGTTAAATTTAATAAGGTCACAGGTAATAACAAGGATAGGAGGACAGGGATATTTAAGCCTACCTAATGAGAAAAAAACGGAAGGATGTTTATTTTATACTTAGATCTATCATTTTTGTCATATTATATATTACTAGCTTTGCCTCGCGGTTTCACCCGCGTTAATACCTTTATACCGTTCCCATAAAATAAAGGGATAAAAAGGATAACCTATCTACCTACATACCAAATTTCAACCAAATCGGTCCAGCCGTTTTTGCGTGAAAGAGTAACAAACATCCACACATCCATTCGCACAAGCTTTCACATTTATTATATCTATTAGTAGGATAGAGTCATAAAAAAGTGCAAAACAATATTTAAAAAATGTAACCTTCATACAAAATATGGCTTGCCTACCTACATACTCTAGTTTTACAAATATAACAATGAACGGAAACTCTCACTCAATAACATTGACGGATTAACCGTTTTGAATACACGTCAGCCTCTACTGTACAACAAATCGTGTCCGTGGCATTCATAAATAATACACTTCATCATAAGAGCCCCGGTTACGTCCATTACCACACTGATCAGAAACCTGGTAACTGTGTGTCTCCGAGACTTCATCCGATAGACAGCGGTTTCCACTTTACTTTCAGGCGAAACGCTTCCTCGGTTGTCAGCCAAAAAAGCGAACAAACATAGATTGAACCACAATTAAAGAGTTACCGATCTAATACGGCCTACTTATAAAACCAGATAACATTTTATGGTATTCTCATATTACAAAGATTAGAAAAAAGATTAGAAAGATTTCTCTATAGGCGAAGAATTCCGTTATTTAGATAGAATAATGAAATAAATTCAACTCTATTAAGGTACGTACTGAAAAATAAGTAGGCACCTATGTATTCATGAAACCGTTTGAGTAGTAGCTAAGTGAACTCTGTGATTTTCAAATACTACATTCAAAAAGCGTATAAAATGGGGAGGCAATTATGGCAACTATCATTGACAACGACATGAAACGAAGTCAATACTAACTACAGTTTAATTCGTCATCTAACAAGCCGGAACCCTGATCGCAAGATAGCGTGTAAACTAAAACTAATGTTAACCCCTCCTTCAGTAAAACTATTGTATCGCAGCTCGTAGGTCGGACCGCAAGTTTGATTATCGGATTAGTATAATCACAGTGCAACACAGACTACACGTAACTTTCACTAATAGGTAACTAATATACGGCACGCGCGTAGGCGTTAATGTAAGCAAATCAGTCATGTGCGCCTCGATGTTTACAAATACAAGCCGTAAATTAGTACCACTTCAATTCAAACTGTAACTACGCCATCATAATTTACAGTTATTATACTAAATCTTTAAATAAAAGCTTAGAGTTAAACAATTAGATTATCAATTGTAAGCACTTGACTTGAAGAAAAACCTTAATTTTATTTGATTAAACTAGTTTCAGTTGCGCAAAACTCGGAACTCAGCTGGAATTTGCCTACAAATGCATTTCCTGCTAGTACAAACTATGTTCTGCCCACATAACAAATCAGAAAATACTCTGGTCATGATTAGCTGACTGTTCTGCAATAAATATTAGGAAATATCCACACTACCAATGAGTTTATTTCGAGAGATGTGTAGAAGTATGTACGAATGGACCGCACAATATGTCAGCAACTTATCTCTCGGGCTGAGTCGTAAACCTCGGCTAAGAAAAGGGTTACTGATGTTTTTGTGGAGCTATGTATAGTCGAGACCCTGCTTATCTAGTTCCTACCTACGACATTTACCAAATCTCTCCATATGTGGCTACGAAACTACGAAATCTAGATAAATTACGTAATATATTATTTTTAAAACTAGAATTGATAAATTCAATTATTGAGATATAACAGTAAGTCGACTTGAAACAGCTCACCAGGTTTTCTGGATATTTGGTCTATACATGATGTAACAAAGAACATCAAGTCACCCTTTAGTAAAAAAAGAATAATGGTATTCATTTATTTCGCTACGAGCGCTACGCTGCCACAAATCTGGTTAAAAAATGTTAGACGACGTACCGTAGCCGGAGCTTACAAGCTACACCTATTTTATAATTCACTTTTATTGTAATCAGATTATTCTAAAAGATTGAACCAATAAAAGTTTTTTTTAGTGTTCCGTTTTGCATACCTATCATCAGACTGTTATAAGAATTTCCAGCAACTATTAAAGTACCTACCTATTACCGCGATCATGATCCAATACTCGTAAATTCAATAAATTATTATTAATCCTTCTAATATTATAATTGTTGTTTTCAACTTACAATATTCATACCAATTCTTATTCCTTATTATAATTCTTATTACTCTTATTCGTACAAAGTAGCTAAAGCTATGGATGTTTAACAACTTCTTATCAATTTAATTATGAAGAAAACTAAAGGAATGAATGTAATATTGTGAAAGAGTTTTTACATTTATAATGTTTTGTCAAATAAAGTGATGATGTTTGGTTAGGTAAAAACTTGTAAGTTCATAACTTCAACTAGGTCACGTGACAACCACAACGCTTGTGATACAAATGCTACGAGCATTATTATTATTCTCTTCGTACACAAAAAGTAAAAGTCAAATATTTCAACTCCCTACAGCTGTACATCGCTGTACCTAGATAGGACGGGGGTCAGTCCCATGAGGTTTTCCTTTCTCTATTAACACATTTTTTGTAGAGCACACAAACTTGGGTAACACATGCGATTGTTTATTTTGGCACACAATTTATATGGTCTACTTAGGTAGCTATAAAAAATGTTTCTCCTCTTTTAAATATTTTGTAGGGACCTCTCCGCTAAATAAAAAATTTGCCCGCCTAAGTTATTTGCTAGTAACTTTTTATGAAACTGTAGGTACGTAATCTCGGCTTGAATTGAATCGCAATATTAAATATGTAGGACCGACCTGAGTTTTCCGTTCAGGAAAAAAAAAACACATGCAGGTACGATGACCTGGATCGTCAGAGGTGGCCAACAATTAGAATTAGAGGAGTGCGGGCGGACGGGCGCTGGGCGGCGGTGGTGGCGGCGGCGGTGGCGTGGTGGCGGCGGTGGCGGGCGGCGTGCGGCAGTCGGCGTCCGCGTCCCGCGTCAGTCGCCGCGCGCTGCCGAGCTCACGAGTGGCGGGAGTATGCCGGCGCAGCCCCGCTCCGCACGAGCCGCCCGAGCGCGCCCGCCGGCCGCCGCCACCGCCGCCGCGCCGCGCCTGCACCACACCGCCGTCTACAGCTCCGACACCATAACGCACGCTATTACACGTCTCACGTCTACCGGAATGTAAATATTTATGGATGTCAGTTTTCAGTTGTTTAGATTGGCTGTGAATTTTAAGGTACGTAACTAATGTCTGGTGTTTCGATTTTTGCACGACACGTATTTAGAGAAACGATTGTGTCGATTGATTTAACTAAATGGGTCGATTATAAAATTAAATAAATAGCATGTCTGTTCGATATCGCATTGTGCTTTGTGCCTTTGTATATAATTGCTGACGATGACTTCGATTTTAATGGCGTTCGAAGTATCCTTCTATATTTGGATCGATAGTTTACCATTAAAGCTAGGTAGCATTAGTCGAACAGATTTTTCGCATTACATTACGTGATTAAAATATGACGGCGGCAAGCGACAGTGCGCCGCCGCGAGTATGCCAAATTGATATTCATAACAATTGACAGCCTTCATAAAGTTTAATTAATTATCACAAACCCTTTATACTATGTTGTAGGTTTATTGATGGTAGATATCTATCAAACAGAGTTTATTTCAGCGCGAGTTTCACTCATTATTTACTTAATAAAAACTTTTTTATAATGTTTTATTGCTGGATATCTAAATTTATTTAAAACTAATAGTGTCACTGTTTATGTGGTAAGAAAAAAAAAGTTACTTAAAGTTTACTTAAGAAATAGCACTGACGAGTTAGAGATAAACAGGAGCAAACAACAACTACATACCAACGTGACTTTACATAACCCACACCACTACATCGCTGTCTTTGTTTCCTCGCCACGCGAATTAGCAGTAATAGAGTTACGAATTAGAATCACAAAAGCATTAGCTAAAAATAAAATTTACATTGTTATTTAAATAACATTATTTATTGGCATAAAATGTTTAGGTGAAAATGAAATCGACAAGGCGTGTTCGGGTACATGAAGATGCTATACGCCATAGGTAATATATTACCCTTTATTTTCTTTTCGTAGACCTTGTGTAGACAAGATAATTCCTACCTACCTTTTTATTTATTCTACCTTAGTTATTTTATCCTTAGATAAACTATATTCTTCAATAATAAAACTATGAACTTATCTTCAAAATAATAATTTGGCCTAACATCTACCTAAATACTTGCATTTGCTTCAGTAAATAACTAGTTAGTGTAAAAATATAAATTACAATATATAATAAAGAGTTTTTTATAAACCTTTAAATAGCCTAATATGTTAAGTATGATTTAAGCTAGGATAACTGTTATGATTACATTAATTAAATAAATAACAAATACATTTAATAACTGTTCATATAAAAGTGCGCACATAAAAATTTCTTAATACATGTTGTATTCAATTACTATTAAAATTAGTAACTGTCCTAAAATTAATATAAATTTTTTAGTTAACAAAAATTAGCAAAACTGTTGTAATATATGTTTCTGTAGTCATATTCGTATCGTGTATATATAATTTGGATCCAATTTCTGTAACATACTGTTCGCGTACCTATTTTTCGTAGGAAGTTATTATTTTTTCATTATGTCGTTGAATTAATAGTATACACAATTACGATTTTAAAATTCAACCGATTTTTTTAACATTCATTCAAAAAGATCTGAACCTGAAGCTAATCTTGACAACAAAATACTATTCTATAACTTACTTACTACTTGGCACTTTCTGTGTTAACACTACTATCCACTGTAAATAAATAATAATTTGGCGGTTTTATTACACAAAATTAACCAAACACAGTTTTTATTACGAAAGCACTTCTGTCAATCACGGCATTAACTTTAAATAATAATACGATATTTTAATTACTTCTTAATATTCGGTCCAAAATTCAATCAAGTTGGTAACACTATGTAAATACAATATCTAAAAATTTAATTCTCTGTGACACGTAGACATGTAGCTCTATGACCGTCGTTGAATAGCTGATAGTTTGCATGGATAAAAATACGAATAGAATATTTTATTTTGAATGTGTATAAGAGAGAGCAATCAACAACTTTTTATATGTTATACCCTCCCAGGAGGGAAACAATAACAAACTTTTAGAACGTTAATTTTATTTTCACCAGCATTAAATCGGTTTGGTTCACGATAAGGTACTTACATGAGTCTAACTTACTTAAATAATAGCCAAATATTTGGATTTTTGCGTAAAATAATTAGAAATATATCCGTTACTGAAAGTTATTAAAGTACATTCTTTTCGCAGACCACCAGTCACGTCTAAAATAGACATAGGTATCTTTATAATATTACTGTAAAAATAGATGCTACAATCTGTCCAACGAATATTTAAGTTATACTTGCTGAAAGAGACGTCTACGAGCTTAAAATGTAACTCACATGACATCCCATATTACTTCACACAACTCTCGGAACACGAGATTAACGACTACACAGCCATCTTATTTGTAAATGATTAACTGGTGAGCGGTTAATCGAATTTCAATTGGCGATGAGCAATTTATTCACCACAGGTATAATTTATCGATGCGCGTTCGTAGAGGTACCTGTGAAGGAATGTTCAACCAATAAATCTCTGTCAAAATAGTTAAAAGTGTAAAACTAAACTATTTCTTATGAATAGTTGTAACATAATTTTGTTTCAAATACATTCTGATCTAGTTAAGAAGCTATGCTCGATTCAGATTGTGCTTCACTCAGCCTCACTTCAAAGTTGTAGGAAACGTTGAATGGCGACCCGTAGCTTTAACTCGGCCATAGGAAAATAACTCTTTCAGTGAAAACTTTCTCGAGCAATCGATCCTATTGCCAGTTGAGATACGAGCACAATCAATTGTTGTACATTTTGAACGAACTTATTCTGTATTTATTAAAGCTTTTATTTCCCCTCTCTTAGTGGTTCCCGCCTGATTTGAACATAAAAATGTTTTAGAAATATTAATTTAATTAGTACATTAAATACCTACTAGATAATTGTAAACAAAGTGACAGTTAGTTTATTTTGTACTTCCACGATTAGGTACCTACATTAGTTTGCGTTAAAACCTATTTCATCACACCTGTATTCTTCTAAAACAGGGCAAGTGTGTATGGACATGTATGAGCTAGCTGCTGCGAAAAGTTTTCCAAGAGAAATAAATAACATGGAAAGCCTATAAGTTAATTGATCGCCAGTATGACTCAGAAAGACCATAATTTGTCTTTTGTGGGTAGTTTGGAAAACAGAACACATTTTATGATACCTACAATACCGTAAGAGAGAGAGAGGCGTTTAGAATATATTCAAATTAATGTTATTTAATCATTTATAACATGAACATAATAAACTTAACCTTGCAGAGCTTTTAGGTATTGTCTGGCTATAAAAGGTCACATCGTAATAACAGCATGGCTGCAAACAATTATTGCGGGTAAGCACAACGTGGATATCTAATATAATTTATGGATAGTAAAAATAAGATTGGATCAAAACGTGATCCCTGTGGAGAACACCGGCACGAGGTCATTACAGCCATTGACTCGTGTCTGTTTTATCACTACCTACGCTTTGACTCCGTTCCCAAAAGTATAACTACAGATACCAATCTATTATTTCCACCTCCATGTAGTTTCCACTAATAATATGGTTGGCTTTATTGAAAACGACGGAACCATTTTTTATGTCCTGACAAATCATATATCATGATAGATAAGTACAAACAATTAATAATGTGAAGGTCAATGTTGTCAATAAACAATCTAACGCAACTATGGTGCGATGAAAGGCTTATACCGAATGCAATAAAAGTGACATCTGTCGTGCTATCCCTGAGGGCAGAGCGACTAGAGCGAGGTATGCTGACCTACATGTACGCGCAGCACATAGCTCGCACATGACGGCACGGGATCCCTCGAGATAGGCGCACACCTTAATACTATTAATCATGCAACAACGCAATATAGGGCTGCCTATGTTTTTGTTACAGTATAATACATATAACTTTTACCAGACCCGTAAACCAAACATAAATCAATCAATTAGTCTTGGATTTGTGGAGAGTCAAGAACCAATGGTCCTCATCGCCATAGTACTCTAATTTTAGTAACGTAGGTCGAGTTTGTTTACCCAAAAGCGTAACAACATGAAAGCAATTGAATTAAATATAATTTAGTTAATGCAAATATATTATTCAAAATGAATTAGGCTCTTGATAATATTAGTGACTATTATTAGTATAATCACCTTCGAACACGACCTATGAAATGCATGCTCTAGTAATGTACTACCAACAGTAGAGCCCTTCACATTAGAATTATGCCGACTGTCCCGAATCTTATATTTACTCTACTATTAAAACTATCCACGTATGAAACACAATCCACAAAAATAATATTCTTGAGAACGCTTATTGCAACAAACAGTCCCCGACGCCTAAGCATATAATATTTAAAAACTTCTTCGCAAGCATTATCGACTTGCCCAATAAACAACAACATATGCACGCATAAATTCTGTGAAACTCGTTTAGTAGCAAGGCTAATTTTCACGCCAAGGTAATTAACTTGGTAGGTATACATGATATTATATTCATCGTAAGCAGAATTAAGGGGGAAACTTTGACACGGACTTTGATGTCGGCTTAGGTAAGTATACCTTCTTCGTCTTATAACGTCTTGTTTAAGCATTAAGATGTCATTCAGCAACAAGGATTACTCGCTTATCTATCTCTGTGAAGTATATTTTACAAGGATTTTGATTCATTGCAATACATTAAACTACACACAACTATAAAAACCTGATGAGCCCATTTCCCGTGTAATATGAGCGCTGCTGTAGCTACAAGTAGAAAAAATATATATTTTATAAGCACCTCTGAATAAATTCATGTAATTTTATGTCATGAAAATTGCTTTTACTTAACCCATAATGGTACCTTATTTCGTATGCTCGACTTGACATTGAGGTCACGTTATAATACGTTCGGCACTAAATATTCAAACAATATCCCTTGGGGAGTAACTAAAATTCCTCTATACGTAAATCTCTACAATAAAACACTTGGTAAATCCATTTGGCATAACCGCAGAAAATACGATATACATCTGCATGTTTTAACAGACAGGTTGGCCAAGATTGAATACGTATGTAATGTATCTATAAAGCAAAGCTCTCTTTGTTATTCAGAATGCTCTTGCTGTTATTAATTAGTAGATGGAGCTGTAGATTTACATGAGCAAGCTACCATTTTATAATAACAATTTTAGTATTTGTGGAACTATCCCACTCAGGGCAAAGGTTATTTTTGTTATTTAGAAACCATTTCAAAGAGTTTAAATAAATCTAAATGTTATTGCGGGAAAGCTATTCAAGTAGAGTTCGATTTTGTTTAAATTAATTACGCGTAATATATATTTACAACGT
Source organism: Autographa gamma (assembly GCA_905146925.1). Lineage (NCBI taxonomy): Eukaryota > Metazoa > Arthropoda > Insecta > Lepidoptera > Noctuidae > Autographa > Autographa gamma. The sequence continues at coordinate 7,016,376 of LR989850.1, forward strand.
GTACCGTAACTGCAAAACTCACAGAAGAAAGAGTTCATTGAAGTAATAACGTACAATATTTAGATGAGAGAATGTATCAGTTAAAGTATGTTTTTCATCAACTACAACGTAACGTATTCGTAAATGGTAGCAACTATCCAATTTCGCGAAATGAAAGCTGACGCGTAGCGGTGGGTAGCTAGAAGTGATACGATGTTGTCGCCGTCGACGAGAAGGCAAGTTTATCGTCGCGATTTCATCGCTTTTCCGCCGTGTTGATAAACGGAACTGTAGTCGCGCCAACAACCGTGTATACAAAATGCTAGTTTACTGTAACTTACGATTTAAGGCACACTGCATTTATCACTAAAAATAATTGTTGCTTAAGAATGGTAAAAGTATATGTAAGTAGTAATCGAGTTTTATTCGCTTTTAGTTTTTATCTTAAAATTTTCACATTGTGTTAGTTAATATTGTTGTATACTTAGTACTATGTGTTAGGAAAGCATTTTTAGTTTGTGTTGTGTATATTGCTTAATAGTTATAATATTACTAAAACGATAGTTTTGTGTTTTATATTTTGTCGTGCACCGCGCCAGCAAAATTGTTTTTGAGCAAAGCACTTCGAATTTCCACGGCACGCGATTTTATTGAATTTCATTCTGCAAAAAGCAGTTAGCGCTGCAAAGGGAACATTCATGTCAGTATTTTTAACAAGATGGACTTGTTACAAGGCAGCTGCTAACTCTATTACATTATGTAGTATGACTATTATATAATATGTTGCTTTAAATTGTTTCTGAAATTTTGAGGATAATAGGAGATGGCGCTTCCCTTTCAAACCTTTGTTAATCCTTCTTAACAAATAACCTCTGGATACCCATTTTCTCAGCACAAACCTCCACGCATGTTAAAAACTAGATGATAGAAATTACGGGGAATGTCTCATCTGAACTAGTAGAAAATACAAGTACTAAAATTATTAAAATAAGTATAAATATATATTTGTAATTCTCCACGGATGTATAAAGTATTCATTAAATAATTTTGGAATGTTACTTAACAGCATCCAAAATAATCAGGCTTAAATTATACCTTATTGCATAAATTAAGACAAAATTAACTGTACAATAAATTACTTATCAGGATACTGTAAATAATTAAATCTTACAAACCTCCTGTACCATGATAGGAATATCCAATCTCATTAAAAAATCATAAAAGGTCATATTTATAATACGCTACATTTCTTGAGCGATGTTACACAGTGGTGCAACCAAAGCCATGAAACCAAACAATCAATCTATTTGTATTGTGATCAAAGCAAATTCATAAACGCATAAACACTCGCCTCTAAAATAGAGGTGGAGCTCAGTTAAAGCGAAGAAACACCGTAATACATAAATAACCATTACTAAAATTGTTTAATGACTGCAATTGGACTCTACACTAATGCATTAATGTGTTTGAGTTGTAAATAGGGTAAAATATAGGAAAATGAATGTTTCATAAAGTAACATTTTGGGAGAGCTCTTAGGACAAGCTAAATTAATTTAACTGCCGTCTTCTCTATGAGTGTATTTAAAAGGAATGCGTCCAGAGGTTGGGATCAGGATTAGCCGTGTAGGATGAAGTATGATGTGGCTCGGTTGAGCGTAGTGGCGGTGTGCTTGGTTGCAGTGAGTGTAAGAGTGGCGGCGACCGGCTGGCGACGCCGCGGATGTCGCTGCTTGGCAAGCCGCTCAGCTACCGCGCCACGCGACGCGACGCGCGCTACCGCCGCCTCCAGTCCAAGTTCTACAATTTCCTCGAACGGCCTCGAGGCGTTAAGGCTGTCCTCTATCATATGATCGTGTAAGTTGCCTTGCCTCCACCGGCTGTTTTCAACGTTCCAATATCTCAAACAATAAATTTGGCAGAAGGTAGTGCGTGCGTTATATTAAACTGATTACATTATATAACATTTCCTTTTTTCGCAACTCTGACAACATTATAGATTTCATTCTTTTCACATGCAATTATATATTAGGTACTACTTACTGAAAATATTAGTTAATTTAAAGGAAACCTAGTAGTTAAGGTCACACTACACGGCATCCAATTCGTTTCTACACAGAGTCACAATTTTATACAATTTATACAATTGCTCGTTTTAGTCTAAGTGATAGTATTTGGCTAATATACATTTAAGTACCCAAATAAATACAAAACAATAGACATAGTTGCTTGCCAAGAGGAAACGACTTTCGACGAAAATTACACGAGTGGCAGTTTCAACCGAATTATCGTTCGTATGCCGTGTAATAAACGGGACCTTTACATACGACTGTAGCAATGTAAACAGAAAAGAGAGCTCTGTAATGAACGACCTAACATTAATATTTTCCGGCATCCGGCGTCGTAGCCGGCGACCCGCTATGATTTGCTACGACGCTACGACTCGCTGCGTGCGTCCCCAACATGCCAATGAAACAATCTTTCCTCGTAATTTCGTCCAACGAATTCATGCCACTACTAAGACCGTAGCTACACTACTCGTGTTCAAGTATACGAATACCTTTTGCTTGTACCTACTAATTAGCTTTACATTTTCTCACTTCTAAGGGTGAACACGCGCAGAGTATTTTACGATATATGTTTACCATAAGATATGTTTTAACCGTTTAATTAGTGCTGAACTCAAATTAAATCATGGCATGTTTAGTTTAAAATAACGCACGCAATTAGGATTCTGGATTTAAATTCCCGAATACCCAGACTCAAATTTTGGTATGTATGTACTTCTGATTCGTTTATTATAAATACACGTTTCTATGAAATCACACGCATCTTGTTATAAACAACAGATGCAAATTAAATCGTAGGAGTTAAATAGGAACACGCCTAATACAATTTGACAGCTAACTAACGTATTTATCGTCGAAATCCAATTACGTCAGATTTTGATAGTTAAGTCAACATTCTGGCATTCCATTGGCACGTGTTACAACCTCACATCGGGTGTAAAGTAACGTTTTTCTGTTCAGGTTTCTGATGGTGTTCATGTGTTTATCGCTGTCAGTATTTTCTACAATTGAAGAATACGAAGCAAAAGCAGGAATTGTCCTTTTCTATATGGAGACAGTAGTGGTTATTTGGTTCGCTATCGAATTCTTTTTAAGGTGAGTTTATTAGCTAAGTTATCTACTTTAAACTATAATAAAGAAACGGTGTCCAAAAAACTCTTCCGCCACAGACGCAGATTTAAACACTAACTTGAAAAATGTATTTGGCACCATCTTACATATTTGAGTACAAAAAAGGTTGAGAATTTACTACAAAAGAATACAAATCACGCGTCTATAAATATCCATTTCAATAGTTTATACGGTGCGATAACTATCTATCTCGGGTTTCAATTCCGCTATCGTTTTACAGCGGCCGTGTTTTGTTTGTATGTTCCACACACAGCAAATAACTCTCTCATAGATACGGCCTGAGAGCTTTGGCGTGAAGTAGGTAGTAATTCGTCACTCAATGTAGACAGATTACTCCGGCTACGGTACACTTCCAGACCATTATTATTTTTATAGTTTCTTTTGTATTTTTTTATTCGTCTCATAAAAGTAGTTTCTGTTTTATGTGTCTGTCATGACATTGATGACATTATTTATAAAAAGGTATTAACATTGCCATTAAATTCGTGCTCACGAATTTGGACAACTTATTTTTACATTACTTTTGCTATCTTTGAAGATTTCAGTGCGGAAAACAGTTGCTAAGTTTAAATCCATTATCTTATAATTTCGAAATCATGCAATCCCAAGTTACGACGGCAGTAAAAATATACCTTGAACGTACATAAAAGTTCATGCATTTCACTTAAGTGTTCCTTATACACTTTGTTAGGTATTAGGAAACTAATTAAATGTTGATTGAAGTTTGTTTTTAATACACATCAAAGAAGTTGCGGCCCATCCTCTTGATATAATCTCTTAATCGCCTTTAACAACACCCGGAGTCCGCCGGGAAGAAGTTAGCCTATTCTTGGCCGGAAACCAAGTGGAAATTTACTAAGTAAATTGCTCTAAATAATATTTAAATCTTGTAATAAAAGTTTTAGGTACACAACGTTGGTCTACTACTTTTTTTTAAACCTTTCCATAACATGGAAAAATTATAAAGCGCTGTAACAGCCTTATAATATTAGAACATAATTTTTCATTATACACAAAATTACGTCTGACTTAAACAGCAAAAACAGCTATTGTGTGAAAATATCGACCACAGCGCATTGTGGTCAACACAAAGAGGGCCAAAGTACATGTCGTTGTTAACTATTTGACTTTGACGAGTTCTATGAAAATGATAAACGAACATTGTTGGCACCGAAATTTTCTGTTCCACTTGTTTTGTAAATTACTGTAGATATAGATATATTACCTAAGTTAGGATTGTAAACATGGGTAGAAATACTGCAGTTTTGTATATTACTATTCTCTACTCGCTTATTAGGCTAAGTTTATACTATAACACTTGCGATGCAAACTGTTATATTTCTGGGAAGTTATTTATTATATTATTGTAGGTCGCTATGAGTGTCCCACACTCACACGAACACTATATATGTGAACATAGCTTTAGATAGTCAGTGTGCAACTGCGGCCGTGTATCCGACACTTGATACTTCGACGACACTTACCTGTGATCCCAAACGACCCACGTCGAAGAAAGCCGAGAAGCGAGTGACTGAATAGCTTCTACCTACATTATATATGTCTGGTGGCTCTTAACAATCTTAAAATTATTAGTATCCTATTAGTACTTAGGTAGGTCTCGGATCTCTATTATCAAACTATAATTTATGTAGCTAAGCCAGTAATATCGAATTTCAATTGCTATATAAGTATAAAATAATACAGTTTTTATTGACACCTGATATCTATTATACTATCTACCCCATTTGAGTGGAATAGGCACTTTATAAAATCAATCGTAAACTTCGCAAGAATTTTATTACTACGTACGTTACTCGAGTAATAAAATATGATAACCGCGTAATTGCACTGGATACAGAGAGAAGGCAGAATATCAGGACTCGTGTTGCAAACTTGCTGGAATAGGCACATTCATAACATGGCACTGGAAAAACCAATTTAGTTTTATTAAATATTAAATTTCTGATATACTTATTAGATACGTAATGGCTTATTGAGTTCTCTCAATAAGCTCCTTTGACAAAGTGATTTATCCATTTTAATCTTCGTAATTACAAGCTGTTTTTGTGCGTATTTTTAAATTTGTTTTTTTTCTTAGGTTATGGTCGTCAGGATGCAGGTCCCGGTATCAAGGCTCAATAGGTCGCCTCAAATTCCTGAGGCGGCCATTTTGTATTATAGGTGAGTCGATTTTTTTTAGTTTCATGTTTTGTACCTACCTATGTTAAATATGTTGCTGCTAGAATATCACATCACGAGGTTTGTAACTATTCGTTTTATTGAACAAAATAAAAGATGTGTAAAATTTTCGCATACCTTTATATTTAGGTTTGGATGCTTAATCAACCAAAATTGCGTTCCAATGCCCAAGTATAAAAAAAGAAAACGAAAAATACGAACCGAACGTACCTATACGAACATTGTTTTTGATCAATTAACCATTTAAGTAATGGCCTCTAGTCATTACTAAAATCCCCTTTTAATTAACGATTTATTTTTTCGTTTCGCTGAACAGCTATTAAACTCTATTTAAAAGCAAGCATACAATTTAGCGAAACATTTTTATAAATTGCTTTACTTGTTAGATATTCCGGTATTGATATGTAAAATGTTTGCAAATTACTTTCCTTCCCTCATCCGTCTACAACTTTCCCGTAAGTATTTTCCTTAAACTTGAAGATGTCTTATTGAGGAGAATCTCTTGCCAAAAAATGCTAAGATTCTAAACAAATATTTGTAGATTGTAATAATTGCAATCAGTAAATATGTTGGTACTTTCTTTGTATTTGCAATTATGTTTTAAAATAAAAAAACAATATCAGCTTCAAATGGTGGTCTGATATAGAAGTGAGTTCATACAACAATTTTATATTTTTGTATGAACTCACTTCTATTTATACAATAATATTTTATACCTACAGAAACTTGTTATATTGTTTGGGCGTTATAAATGTACTTAATGTCACTTTCACGTTTGTTTGCGTTTCACGAGGGTCATCCAATGGCGTGTACAAAATAACAAAACAAAAAGAACAAACTTTGTCGGCTCTACACGTTAAGGACGACAAATAAACAAACGAGGCATACAAAGAGCAAAACAGAGGAGACCCAATTTAAAACGTCTTCCAAGAATCGTCAAAGCAAATGCCTGGCGAATGCCAAACAAATATCATAAAAGAAGGGAGTTGGAAAAAATGCCGCGGGTTCGCGTCCTATGTACTTTCATCTTCAACATTTCCAAGTAAAAGTCACGTTTTGTCTATAAACCGTGACGAAGTGACCCTATTTCAGGTGCGAGCAATCCGCTATGACCTTCGCATTTCGGGCTCGCTCCCCTGACACCAGTTTCGTGACCGCTTGGCGCTCTCCGGGGAGCTGGCCGCCCGAGACCGTACTAACCGTCACACACGCACACATGCACGATACTACAACCGACGACAATAAAACGATGCCATCGTCCCTCAATTATATATTAATGTTGCAGTACTTCCATTCGCGTGGCCAACGATTGTGGCTCGTTTCAAATATAAAATTTAAAACGTGATTTCTGTTGCAAAGCCAATTAACGTTGCAGCTTTCATTTTATCGAAACTTAATAGTCAATCTTAATACCATTAAAGCGAAAACATTGTTCTTTCATATTTGATAGCTATTGAAACGAATACAGTCAACAACAAAGCTCGTCAACGAAACTAAAACTCGTGTTAAGTGCGCGTCCTGATTTGAGGTCTGTTAAATTGTTGACATGTCGCACTGCAGATATGGCATTTATCTTATAATTAATATAAATTTTGACCGACTTTAACTTTATTTAAAAGCCAAACACATCATTAAACATATTTTTATTACAACTGCATTCGTTCCGAAGAAACTTTTAACCCAATTAAGTTAAAAAAAAAAAATGTGATCTCTAAATTTGGGGCTTTGTAAGTATCATAATTGGCATTGTGTAACGATTTCAGTAGGAAAAAAACAAGGACGGGGAATACAGTTACTGTCAATGTCGTTAATAACTGCTACGAGGCAACATGCTACGTCGTAGCACTTTTTGAGTACAAGCAACTAATAAGGATTAGACCAAACTAATATTTTTTATCCCTTTTTGTATCAATGTGGTTACGTACATGCAAAAAATAATACAAATAAAGATAAGCATTAAAATCATTTACGTACTAAGACTAAACATAGTTGATATGACACAGATGTGACGACCATACTCGCGTCAGTGGTGGTGCTGGGCATGGGCTCGTCGGGGCAGGTGTTCGCGGCGTCGGCGCTGCGCGGCCTGCGCTTCTTCCAGATCCTGCGCATGGTGCGCATGGACCGGCGCGGCGGGACCTGGAAACTCCTCGGCTCCGTCGTCTACGCACATCGACAGGTAAATTATATCTCTCTCTAATTCCCTCGTCGACAGGTAAGAGGTTTATCGCTATCCCTCTTGCATTCCCATTTTAATTAAATAATTCCCATCAATTTACTTAAATATAATAGAGAAGAAAAGACGGCAATACTATGTTTATCAAAGTGTGTCGTGCTTACGTATAATATTGTTTATTGTTTTTCCCTGAACACAGATTTGTTGCCGTCACCGATTTTTTTACCGTATATAACAGTTTTAATAAAATGTTAAACTATAAGTTGTCAGTAGTGTCTCAAAAACATCTGTCTTAGATGCGAGATTGAAGTACATAATTCTTGCGGCTAACAGTAAATCCATGCCACCTAGTTAAGTACTCGATAACAAATTTAAGCCGATTTAAACTTATTACAAAGTCTGAGTACTTACTCCAGTAACTTTAAAACCGACTGAGTTCTCAATTATTCTTTATCCAGCTTGTTTCTTATAACAATGTGATAATCAAACTCTGTACGTAAGCGGTGTGCCACCAATCGCCGTTGTAGAAAGGGGAATTCACCGGATTTCACCTGAATCACTCTGCGATAAGGCACTACAGCCCAACTTTATGTGCCTCTAAACGGTATCAATTGGATACTTCTTTAGAAATAAACATATAAGTAGAAAAACCTGAATAAAAATAGCTTTTTTTTTCATTTATCATGTTAAAATACAGCGATTTGAAATCAAACATGAAACAAAACTACGAACGCCGGAAAGGAGTTCGTAATCATTAAGAACGTAGTGTGTAGCGTGCTATTAAGTGTCTATAGGTATATGTTTGGGTGTAGGAAAAGTTCTTTGTTGTGGCCGTACGTTTTTCAAGAAATTTGCATAGCTAGGCCACGACCGACTGCGGAAAACGAACGGAACCGTAATCTAGTCTACTCAGGGTACAATAGGTTACATTTATAACTCGCAGTGACGAAGGTAAGGCGGAACTCTCTACTCGCGACACGTGTTACCCCCTTTAGTGTCCCTTTAGCTAAATTAAATTACAGAAATATCATAGAAACTTGTCAATGTACGTGCTTGCTAATATTATTAAAGCTAACGAGAACACGCCACATTTGAAGTTGAGTTGATAAGTATTTATACCTTTAAAAATCACCGCGTAGTGAGTGTGTCCGATGTGTTGATTTCCTCACGCAATCCACTGCATTAGCTAACTAGATTATAGATCGTTTGAATCTAGGATAGCGTATAGTTTCATGAAATTTCAAAAACCGAAAAGATTGGGACATTCTTATAATTATGCTATCTGTAACCTTGAGGGTACTACTATAGTTTGTTACTCAAACGATGTTAGTTTGTTTTAATTACTCGAAGTTCTTGATTATTCTAATTAGTTATCATAGAAGACTTGTAAACTATATCAGTAAGAAACGACTAATTTATGATAACAATTCTATATTCAATGCTTCAAGCTGCAAATAATAATGTTTATTTTGCGAAACTACATTTCTAGGAACTACGATATAATGTTCTTACTCTCATGCACCGTTTTCATGTAACACACAGCTTCATCCTCGATCATTCTTTAGCTTTAATTCCCTTATCTTACGTAATGAACTGTACTTAAATGATTTCCCCAAACAATTTTTCAATCCTCATAAGGCAGAAGGTTAAAACGGTAATTCCATATTTTAACTCCCATTATTGAAATCGTCACGCAATGTATATTGTAATTTAGTACCACAAAATGATTTAGGTTCGATCCATATAGAAATCATTAGTGTAAAAGCGACGATCTAAGTAGGTAGTTTGGGAAGTAGGAGTTACTTACCTTTCAGTGTTTCTAGATTGTTTTAGTCGCATGTAAGACTTATGACACAAGTTTAACGTTATTTGGTCTAAATAAACTGAACAGGTAATAATGATTTGACAAATTATCAAGGTTTCTTATCACTTGTTTAAATTGCAAGGGTATACAACGCGTTATAAATAGGCCTGTGTCGAAAATGTTAACCTAAAATTGTAAGTTCTCACCATTGCGCCGCGGTACGCAGTGGCGTGCCACAGGGCAGTATCGTGGGTCCTGACTTGTTTATGACTCAATGTTGACCTGTATGTTAGCAAACACAATTCGAAATTCATTTATTTTTAAGGGCAGACCAATTTAAATCACAATATTTTGATTAAAACACACAAGTTTTGATTAAAGCATTTTAGCGTACCAGATAACATAACGTTTATAATGAAAATCATATATGTATACATATATTAATACTCAGCTTCTGACGGTTTCCGAAATTGTACTGTGTATATATTATGAAACAATGGTCAAATCTACTATCTAAAAATATATTTACTTGTTACCAGTTACCTATCACAATTAGTGTTGGAACGCTCACAAAATAAAGTTAGGGCAAATCACCTTACAATAGATAAAGTTACTTAATTAAGATTAAAGAACAAGTAAACTTCTATTGATTTACTCAAAAGTTAAAACATTTTCCTTTGATTCAACTTTATATTGACTCAATAATCAATTAAGTCCGGTGTAACAGAATAAATACCGTCTGTGCTACATCGTTAAATATAAAATACTGCTAGATAAGTGAACATTTCAAGTTTTGTTAACAATTTCTTAATTCAGTTTTAATCCACTTTAATACTTACTATTTCTGTTATGTTTTCGTATCTATGAACTATGTTTCAATAAATATTTATGACTTGCACTGACATATGAACAGAACCATAGTTCACTGGTTCTTAAAGCCCGCTGTGGCCCCGATCGTTAATCATAAACTCTTAATTATTAAAGATTAACTTCCCATAATTTATTGAAGCTGTAATTAATAATAAGTAGGTCAGTCCATGATAATATCTGCCGACATACACAATTATATATTATTCATAATTAGTAAATGTTCATTTTCGTTAAATACATATTTTATTTCATTTGGCTCCGTTTCGTTATTAACGTACACAAATAAAGATGTCTTGCCGTCTCTGTAATAAACTTCTACATTCGTCATGATATAAGAATAACAGGTATTCAAAACAAGATTGAACGTTCAAGTTGGTGATGTTGTAATGACCCGAATCTTAAATTTAAATACATAAACATAATAAAAGAAAAAAATGCATTAAAGCGTTCTCGAGCTTTAATTGCTGATAGGTTGGTTACAATTTAGTGTTCAATAAATTGGTTTCGAACAATTTACTAGTCAATAAATACGTTTACAAGACACTGTAATAGATTTAACGTTGCTCTTAGCTTTTGCTATGTAAAATACGAGTGTTTGTAAGTAGGGGGAATCATTTAGAATATCAATTTAGTCATGCAAAATAAATGTATTACTCACTGTAAGACATATTCCATTTCCGCAGTAATATTTACTATACATAACTTAGTGCCAAAATAATATATTCCGCCGGAATTTCTCAAAGCAAGACAAGTTAATTAGAATTAAGATAGCTACCATTGTTTGCTGAAATGAACTGCGTAAATTCAAGATTTATCTGTTTTAAAATCTATAAATACTCGTAGTTTGACGCAATGATTAATGTGTTTCAAAATATCAGTTCAATCATTAACACGTTCCTGTATTTGCCGACATGTTTAACATCTTAATTATTCCTGTTCATATTAATTACAAAAAGGGACTTCAATTTGTATACATCTACAAATAAAATACCAGAAAAAAATGTTTTCGGTAAATGATATTAAAAGTGCCTATGTATCACGCTTTGTCAAATTAAAATTACCATAAAAACACAGCTACAAAGTCATTTCATGCCGGATAACCCTAAAAAGAAGAGTGATGTAAATTAATCAGGGCCAGTTTAATCTGCGTTCACTTACAAAATAGTCCCCTTGGTGAAATAAAATCTCAACAATCCCGACTGTAAACTGCTTTCATAATAGGATTGTAGGTTAAAATTCTATTATGCTTTTTCAGTATTGGGAGTAGTGCGCAAATGTACGTGGAATATAAAAAAGCAGGCCACATATTTTAAGATTAGGCAGGTAATTAACGTGTTGTGTAAGTTTAGCCTTGCTGAGTAAGCATTTCCTCGGATCTGGTCGCAATTTCCTCCCTCCTTAGTTAGGTTGGCTCTGTGTAGGTATAGCTACAACGCAAGGAGGGACTCAATATCTACTCACAATTGCTTAAGGTTAAAGTTGCATGATCACAATGCAGAGCAAATAAAGCGGAGCAACTGCCGCATTGCTCGCTCCTTCTACATTATTGACTTTGGAACATTTCGTTCTTAGGCAAACACAAATGCTACCATCCCATTTCAACGCTGACGGGTGCTAATTTAATTTCTAATATCAGCATTAATACGTAGGACTTTTATTCGACTGTTTACGTCTTGAATAGTTTATATCTAGGAGAGTTGCCTACCCACATGGGACTTGATGATACCAAGGCGCTCGTACAATATTTTAGTGTAAGTAGCAATTTCATCCACAAAAATTCACCTTCCTGACTTTATAGCTCTGGGAAGTATTGGTCAGGAAATGGTTGTAAATATTTGGTTTTATTTCCAATTTTCTTGTCATCATAAAATTGACTTACTATTTTTCAATACTTCGTTGACTTTATTAAAATTTTATTTATAGTATATATTAGTAGGTATCAAAGCTACTCCGGAAATTTATTAGACTGACAAAACTTGACGACAGTGTAAATCACGTCACAAAGCTTTTGGTAACGACTTCATTAGCTTACACTTTTGCTGGTTCTATTAGGAAAAGTAATATGGACTTAGAATTGTGTTGTCCTGAATGAAAAACGTTAAAATTCAATTCCATTTGAGTATTTCATAAATATGATATTATCAAGCTGGTAGATAGGTATATAGCATTCACGGCCCTAGCAGTGAGTTACGGCATCTAAATAACAGACATCTTGGTCGGAGGCTTGGTATTTAGAATTCCGCATTTTCCCTATACCTTCTTACATCGGTCGGCACAATAGAACATTCTTCACGTGCCTACATATTTTACGCGCCCCAGAAGTTCTTCGTAGACGTGCAAATTTCCTTGTAATGTTTTCTTCGCAAAGAAAGATTCGATAAATCATTTGCTCTATTGCCTAAAATGCTAAGTGTCCGAAAGATAGTTTGCAAAATCTAGAAGTATAATCTGAATACACATGAAGTATGTAAGTTAATGTTTTTGAAAAGGCAAAGCTAGGCTGTGTGGAGAACATTCGTATAAAATTAAACACCCAATACTACCGCTGGAACAAAAATTCTTACTTACTGTTTCACCTTTCTATTTGATAATCGCAATGCAGATTGCAGTTATGCTACTTTAAGTTAGCTTTATAAAATAGATTGAATTTTTACAATGTCTGAATTTCAAACAGAACCAATAAACGACCTCCTCTTAAGTACCCACTACAAACAAAATAAAAGCTAAAGTAATTGGATCCTATCAGACTCACAAAAACTTAATGTTTGTAGAAGGCAACGTTAATGTAATACTAACGATGAGATGTTAGGGACACTGAAATAATAAAAGTTATTTCGTAATCAGAAAGTCTGAGAGTTATTTAATTTTTTGTCGAAATGTTGTAACAATATATTTATTTATGGAACGTTATATAACCGAATATCATAAATAAAAGGTAATTTTGTTTCAGGAATTAATCACTACATTGTACATTGGGTTCCTTGGGCTGATATTCGCCTCCTTCTTGGTTTACCTAGCTGAGAAAGACGTCGCGGACACTAAGTTCAAAAATTTCGCGGAAGCTTTGTGGTGGGGCGTAGTAAGTGCTCTCTTACCTACTTTTGAGAATTATAAAAAAAAATACTTGTTGTCTTTATAATAAAAAGTAACATGTAATATGAAAAACTTTTTGGTATATGTTGATATGAAGCTGTTAAAATGTCGTGCGTTATCGTAGATCACGCTGTGCACGGTGGGATACGGCGACATGGTGCCGCAGACCTGGCAAGGGAAATTCATTGCCTCCTTCTGCGCACTCTTGGGAATTTCCTTCTTCGCACTTCCTGCCGTGAGAATCACTTACATATCTAATTGATTAATGCAATCAATGCCAGTTTGTATCGGATCCGCTTAATTTAATTGTTTAGTGATTTATTTATTCCTTGTTTTATCGCTTAAGGTACTACTGTAAACATTGTGTTACGCTTTTGTATTCTGGTGTCCTGGTTTTTATGAAACATGCTACTGTGGGAAAATTAATTCTTCCTCTTGTATAAAACGTTCAAAGGATACTTACTACGTTAAGTTTATTATTTTAAAAATGCCAAAGTCCTAAAACTTTTACCAATTTTTTTATGATCAGGGTATACTGGGTTCCGGTTTTGCACTTAAAGTCCAACAACAACAACGACAAAAACATATGATCCGGCGGCGTCAACCGGCCGCCACCCTCATCCAGGCGCTGTGGAGGTGCTACGCCGCCGACGAACACTCCATGAGCGTGGCTACTTGGAAAATACACCAAGTGCCTCTCCCCAGCCCACAGCCCAGGTAACCTGAATCATTCAAGTGTACATCTACAAGGCACAAGCAGTACTAAACTATTCAACTGCACTTGCTTAGCTGTCTTAATATAACATCGTGTTGTACATGTATGAGTCACAGAATATAGAACTATTTCCTACATAAAATATGTAATAGTGTATACTGCACAGTAACAACTTTACGTCTGTTATTGCTATTAAAAATGATATGGAATTTTGCTTTCCTTCACGAAAATTACATATCCGTGAAAGAAATTGAACTGTGCGTTGTGCGCCAATTGTGGTAAAATGAACGGGAGGGGAAATTTCCGGTCGCCAGTGACGAGTGTGTATATATTTGACAGCCGAGTGATGAGTGCGTCGTTCAAGAACAATGCATCGTTTGTGTCGCGGCTGCCGACGATCCGCCGCCACAAGAGCACGTCCCTGCACTCGCCGGCGCCGCACTCCAAGCCCGTGCACAGATACGACGTCAATGCTAGTGCTGAAAATCTCGGTAAGAATATACCTCCACTTACCTATACTTCTTTTACTGCTTTGACATTTTTTTATGACTTAAGCAGTTATATATACTAAGAAAACAACCACCTTTAACCAACTTGAATACAACTTTACTAATTACATTTAAACCATTAAATCTGTTTATAAAAAAATGATATTTATATTCATTTGATAGTGACAAACAAAGCCTTAGTTAATACTTCAATAAACAAACACGGAAAGCCTTATTAGGATTCGCACGATATCACTCATTTTTACGAATCGACACACAGCATGGACTTTTCATAAGATTTTGTTTAAATCACTAAAATGGAATACTTACCTTAATACAGTCAGCATTCGGATTGCTATGACACGATTATAGAATATCAACAAGAAACTAAATTCGCTAAAACCCGAGACAAAACATCACGTAAAAAATGAAGAGGGAAATCAGACAACAAATGACAACACATCGGCTAATGAGTTTAGAAACCAGTTCACAAATAAGACAAGTCGGGAGTAATAAATCAATGTAAGCACATAATAAAATGTTCGCTGCCACATCCTTCCTCCACATACAGGCCATAAACGTCGTGCACTTCAATCGCAAACTTTTTCAGTTGGTAACACAACAAAAAGAACAAATATTCATCCACACTCTCAATTGACGAGCCGTTTTAATTAGCGCAGTGTTGTGCAGTGTTTGTGACATGTGAAGAGTTCACTGGAATGGAGTGTGATGTCATTTATTGCCCTGTTCCGTAGATAATCATACGTCGGGAGGGGACCGTGCGTGTTGTCTACTACATTGTTGGAAAAGCTGCTTTAAAGGTTCTGTTATAAATATTTTAGACGGCACTATGGCATGACAATATTACAGTCGATAAACTTCCGCTGCGTTTCTTGATTCTTATTAGTAAATACTTTCCAGAAATATGTGAATACACGAAAAGCGAACATGTTGACGTAGCTTTGAGCCCGGACTTAATATCAACCTTCCGGCGATAAGGGCTACGTCTCTTAGCTCCAGACACGATTGCTGACATCCTACTTATCTTCTACTTCTTTCTATTATTTTTCACTTTTTTTGGAATAAAAATGCACCCGCGTAGATTAAAATATCGCTTCGAAAACTTTACAGTACTTACTCGTACTTGTATGGCAATCAGAAGCTTCATATACCTGTATTTGACAAAATGGCTTCTAAATAACATTTGCTTCCGCGTATTTTAAGTGCTATGGTTAGAGAGATGAAATCTGACATGTTATTTCGTTATTTATACCGACTGCAAGGATTGCGTTCATTTAGCATCATAGATCGCGGTTCACACAATGAATTTCCAGATTATACAAGCGACCTCATGTTACTGGAATGGCTTTCTTATAAGCTTGTAATTTTAAGTTCGGTTACGTATCTTAAATAAATAATAACTAAAAGTATTTACACTGCTTTGCATTTTTTATTATGCATGCCAGATAGTACATAGGAATCCTGTAACATATTTATAGGTATTTTATCCTCACGATGTTTTATCTACTTTTGTGAGAGAAGTTCGTATATATTTTAATCGTATATTTTATTAATAGGATATTTATGACTTCTTATTATTTTCGTTTCAAGAATCTGGATTCAGGTACCTACTTTTTCTTGTGTTGACATCCATCTGTGTCCACTTCTCTTACTTAGAAATTGTTGGACTCTTATTGAATATGCCTGTAATTCCTAGTATACATTTTCTTGGCAGTAAATTTGAGTAAAACAATAAACATAATTGAATACTTTAGGGTTAATTATTTATTAGGCTTAATAAATACAATTTATGCCCAAGCTTGCTAGACTTGAAAATGTTTGAATTCTAAAAATCGATCCGTTATTTTTTACGTTTGTACGTAAGTTTTGTAAATGATTTCAATTTTGCAGTATAACTTCAAGTGTCCTATTTATATTCACGTAAGGGCTTGTTTACTATGTACGATACTTATCTACTTTAAGTGTGGGTTTAATTTACTTAAGGAAATCTAGCTGTTACTCCTTTTATTCCTATGTAGGTCATGGACCTCATATCCTAGGCTTAATATATTTTTAAACGACACCATACGTCTGTCTTATAAAGGAAAGAAAATTATTATTTGCGCTAAATAACTATAATACATTAAGGAGACGAAAATATAACAAGAAGCATAAGTAATGCGGAAATACGCGTTACACCCGTGCAAAACGACCAATGCTCAGCATATGTTAAGAGCAGCGCATATATATCCTTATACTGTGATTAATGTGTCATAACTTGACAGTAATATCAAAAAAACTAGGTATGTGTTGGCAACTAAATTCATAATATTAAAACCAACTAAAAACAAATCCCTTGTGGCTATTTTGCGGTCACAAGTCGGACATAAAACGCCTTCACTGTATGTAAACAACTTTGGCTGTCATAAAAACAGTCTCTGTATTTCCATTCCCTCTACAGTTCGCACGTTTGTTTGTTTTTACTATACAATGGATTTTCCTCTACGCTACTCGGTAATGCCTATTATTTATCAATGTTCAGTTCACACCCATGTCACGGAATTGATAACTGGCCGTGATTCGGCACATCTGTTTTTTCAGTTATTCAACAAAAACAATTTAAAACTCTGTATTTAAACGCTGTGATGGTATTGTGACGACCTGTACGGACATTGGACGATAAACAATACCTTTCAAGTATTGTCATCAATCACAAAATAATATTATGTTGATGTTGTCCGTACACGATAGAACGATAATTATGAGTAATTTAGGGAATCGCTGTGCCTATATCATTCAAGCACAATAAGCTACATTCTTAAAGCGTTTGCACATTAGTCAGAAAGAGACGAAGAACGGATCGATAGTTTGCCCGAGACATTAAATGGCAACCGCTGCATTGACCTCATTATTTAGGTGTTTCTTCAATGCAGCTCAAGAATTATGATAGTAATTCCAAAAGAACAAATTAACATTATGTTTAAGGTCAAAATGTTTGAATAAATTGATTGAGTCAAATTGAATATTCGATGTATAACGTACGATCAGTGACTAAGCACAAAATCACAGTTACGTTGTGTCTGCTAACGACTAGGTTCCTCTTGAAAGAAGATATAAAAGGATTCCTTACCCGAGACATTTTCCACAGCCCTGTAATATAAAACAAGATGAAAGACGAATCCTACTTAGCATAAGCTATACGGCGCGGAAAATTTCATTTAAAGGATAATATTAAAGCCCACATAGCATTAGTTGACATTTAAAAAAGAAGTTAGGATAATAAGAAAAGAAAAAATTAAACAGATCTTTAGAAATAACGTACTTTACAAAACTCAACAAGTCGATTATTTAGATGTTGGATGGACTTACACAATTTAAGAATTGACTAATTAATTTAACCGTAAATTGCTCAGTTTTTAAATCTAAATACACACATATGTGTTTATTCATTATTGTATATATTTATAAATATATCCTAGATTAACTCGAACCTTAATGGATTTGTATTAATTCTATAAAAGTAAGTAAGTTTAACATCGTCCTAACCAACTACCCTAAATAATAAAAACACGCAGCCGACAGGCGGACTGACGCGAGACGATTTCATGTTTTTGGCACAAAACAGCCTGGTGATTTAAGGCACGAATAAGCTGTTATTATCTTCTTTTGGCCACTGAACGTGTTTTGATATGGAATATTGTGCTAAGATATCGTGATGTTTAATCAATAGTCAGATGGCGACAGCCTCGCTACCTGTAGGTCGCAGTAGCAGGAGTAAGTTTAGGAAAGGTAAATAAGTGAGTGTGGGTCCAGTGTTGAAGTGAGCGTGTGTGTGGCAGGCGCGACGAACGGGCGCACAGCGCGCGCGCGGCCCGTCAACCCGTCCCACAGCGAGGACTCAGTGGCCGAGACAGCCCTCTCCAAGAAAAACTCTGATGGTAAGAAGTGGAAAAGCAACAAATATCTACAAATAGCTGTAATTCGTATTAGACAAAACTGTTTGTCTGTTGAGATGCTCTTACTGTCGCTTTTGAGTAGATTAACATTTCTTCACTAGGTGTATGTACATACGTAGTGTATGAAGTTTGATACGATTGTGTATTTTTCAAACACATTCACTACTTTCCGCCACCTAGATTTCAGCGTAATGTTTCACAAAAGTTTACACTTAGAGCTGTGGATTGTGTATAGAATATGTATAAACTAACTCAATAGCTATATGACACGAGCTTTATACATATGTATTTGTCTAGAAATCAACGTCATTCGATACTGTGTATTGGTATATAATTAGAACTGTTGTCAGCTCTATCGGATGCACCTGTAATATAAGTTTTACGATAAACATATACACAACAATGTCCATGAATGTACTTAGCTGTGTAGTCTCTTAGAACATTGCATTGAACAACATTTTATATGTCAGTTATTACAAATACAGTAGGCATTCGATAATCCGACACGCCCTGCAGGAACTTGAAGGCATTTAGCGAGTCACTTAAACCACAATAAAATCCGGCAGTTTACACTGTCGACAGCCGGATTACAGAGCGATTAGACTCTATTTCTCATCATATACAACACTTATTCTTCTTTTTAATAATCCAGCATTTCTAGCTGTCCGGCAAATGTTAAAATGCGCGTGCTGGATTACCGAGCATCTACTGTACTTATGGTTCATTAACCTACATAAAACATATATATCGTGTATGTATAGACGTATAAAGTGTTGTGGAATTGTCACATAGTTTAATTGTTTCTGTGAATTAGGCTAATACCTATGTATGTATATCAAAATGTTTTATTAATGTAGCATGGTACAATGATCTTATTAGGCACGATAACGCATGATACAATATGGAAATGCAATGTGTGAACTGTGAACGTAAACATTCAATAGCTCTGTTTCTCTACCTATGACTTATACTAACCTCTACCTACTAATCTTATAAATCTTTACTCCCCTCCCTATAATAAAGAATAATTTGTATACGCAGCAAAATCACCAATTGTTGATTACATTTACCCATTCTATGTTATTACCCGGAATAACCAAACAAATAAAATATCCTCTTATCTACGTTACATTAATCTGGACGACCTTTATACCTCATAGAATAAATTTAACACAAGCTCTACCATTGCGCATACTGTGGCTGTTTTGTATATTTCGAAGGAGTTAAATATATTTCGACGAAAGCTGATTTTGTTAGGAGTGGACGTTATCAGTCGTTATAAATACAAATTTATTTTACTTTATTCTTTTATAACTCTATTAAGGCAAACGGTACAAAACCAATCGTTGCGTTGGGCGGAAAACTTGCAATCCACACGGCGCGAGGTGGCGTAAAGGTCTAGAACTGAATATTTTATATTCAATAAAGGCTCCATACATTGCTAAAAAATATTAGAGAAATCACTACGCTTAATTAAAAGTCATGCATGAGTAAACGAAAAGCCCCACCGAAGCCTTGTCCTTTTTTTGTTTGAATTGCCCAAGGTTTACAAATCATTAGAAGTCCGTCGATGCTTCCACAAAGCGGTGTTACATTAGTCAGTGTTTAAACGTGCTGTCACCCCTAAACTAATCTACTTTGTTTGGTCCTGTCCCCGACTATATTCCCATTAATATCAAAGATAAACCCTTTATAAACGTATTAAAGTCGGCTTTACAATTCGGTCTTGGGATTGTAATATTTGGATACTAATACTTACATAATATAGTTGGACATGGGATAAGCGATGCTCGAGGGCTTTAATTCTCGACAAGGGAAGCATTTGTGTGAACTCATTTTTTCCGCCGCTTTATATCTGCGACCGCTGGCGTGCAGCGCGTTGTGAAATACGAGTACATTCTCGTCTCATGTCTATTTGATAATCCTTGTCATAATATTCTCTATTTTGTTATGTTTTCATTAACTGTTCGTCTCTTTCATTGCGCTTAACATGTTTATATTAAAAAAGTTTGTTTACTTCTGCTGTCAACGTACCTTCAGTTTGCCCCAGTTATAGAATTAGAACGCATTATTACGTTAACGCTTCATAAATTGAATCGTTATATTAAGGTTATTTTCTACTGTACCCTTAGAGGGTTAAAATAACTATTAATAATTTAGTCGATAATTCAATCAAGACAGGTGTAACGTATAACATATAAGGTAGGTATGGTATATACACATTGGTTTTAGAGTCCACTAAATTGCCTGAATGTTGGTATTAAATAAATGTATACATATATGCGCTTTATTAAATCAATTTTATGAAAAGCTTTCTAAAGTTTATATAAGGTAAATTAAAAACAAAGCTTCTTATGCGTACTTTATATTTCCTTTGGGCGCTGTTTCAAACTTTGAAGCATGTAAGAAATTATTGCCGCACCGGTGGAAAGGTACCATCACTAATAACGTCCGCTCCCTGAAAGGTTGCGGGGTCACTCAAGGCCGCCTCGTGTTAAACCGAACACATAATTAATATCAAATATCGTACGCAACGTCAACTACTTATCCTATTGTACTAACGGTGCTAATAGACGCTAGATCATATTACAATGAACGAATAAAAGCGCCACTAAAGTGCCATATTTGTCACTGCGTTTGTACCCCAAGATAATCCTTATGAAATCCCTCCCCCCTGTGGAAGGCGGGGGTGGCTTGACGGACTCTTACCCACTAAAACCTAACTGGGATACTTATCCCTATTCCGTACCAGGACACTGGACAGAAAACAACATTTTCCGCTTCTATTATGTATTAGGATGGCTGTTTCGATCTTTTTCGCCATTTTACATGTGCATTACACGTTAATTTAAAACACTTGATGTACGATTTAACCATTTAGATTTACTTATTGAGGCTGATTAACCACCAATTTGACTTTATGTAAAATACTAGTGAGATCATAGGAGTCACTCATATTATTATATTACCTGAGCAGTGAAAGGATAAAACTAATTTTCATCTGCCCCGAAGCATATCCCGAAATATCTATTGAAAGGAAAAGCAGAAGACAGGCACTAAATTGTTACTTTACTTGTCAACCATTCAGTTAAGCAGTAGACACAAGTAAGTAGCGGCAAGAATATAAAGTAAGTGAGTAATTAGATAGCACAACGCCAGCGACACTGTTTTAGTTAGCGTTGTTTCAGCCCCAGTTTCAAGTTAACTAGAGCGCGGGACCAACACACGCTGTTTTCCAATGAAACTTGATTTCCTTCGAGATTGTACGAGGGAATGGCTTGTTTTTATGACAGCTGATAACAGACGTTAAAGTTCAGTCATAAGAGACAATATAGACGTCGCCATTAGGTTAATTATCGGAACTTACGTGACGTATTTTATTACCTTTATAATTATAGCCTCGAACTAAGCTCCACCTACGGAAATAAATCAATTAGCTTGGTGATTCAAAGAAAATTTAATGAACTGTTCAACAAGAGAAATATCTATGTGTCTGTCTGATATTTTATTTAAATTTAATTTACCCAATTCAATCTAATATAAGAACAAACTCTAACTATACTAAAATTTAAACTTACATAAATAAAAACTAACTGGCGTCAAAGAGCTCATCGTCATCCTTGTCAATGGCGGGAAACGTGCCCAGAAGGCTGGCAGCATTGAAGGACCTGGTAAATGTTAACTTAGGATCAAATCACTTAAATCTACAACATACGTATAACCAAAACGAAAACACATAAAAATTTAATTACTTACCTTCACTGACTAAGGTTCTGAAGTTCGTTCTAAAGTCAATAAGCGAAATCTATAAACCGCATTGCGTTTAACCGGGCTTGTATGTTTGTATCTACGTCATGGGGTCAATTATGCGGTTCGCCAAATACGTTGGTTGCGCTGTGATACGTAGGTAGGTAGTAGTGGTAAGAACAGGTTACTATAGCGATGTAACCCTCTTACCTCGATATTATAACCCATAAAAGAAGAAGAAATGTTTATTTTTATTCACCAAGGTACAACATAAGGTGATACCAGTCGTATCATTAAATATAATTAGTGAAATTCATGTAATTACCTTTTCCGTAGAAAGTATACGTTATTTGTTTGTGCAGACGAGGACGAGGAGCCGCGTTGCGTGACGTTGACGTCGCGACACAAAGCTGCCATACGATTCATAAGAAAGGTACGTAGCGCTTCATTTGAACCTTTAATATTATATGCTAATAGATGACTCACACTGCCGTACATTATAGATACATAAACGGTTAGTCCTTAAATAACAATAAAAAAAAACTTGAATCGCATAAAACACGAATAGTTCATTCGTTTTTGTACACAGTTGTGAAGAATCAAATCACTTAGCTTTGAATTCACAATTACTTTTGCAGTTAAAAACTAAATTAATATTTGTAGCAAACTTGACATTAATTTGACAAACTAAATAAGAGGATAAAATGACTGTACAACGTGAACACATTTGATTTAACTTGTACTGGTCTGCTGATATGACTATACACCTGCAAATAAATTATAGTACTGCAGATACATAATACTAAATAACAATTAAAATTCATGTTCAAAGTCTTAACGCGATAGTAGTGGAAACAATTATTTTTGTTAATATTGTTTTTGAACAATTAGTAAATCTGGGAATGTATATCTGGCAAAAAGTATTCTTGTTAAATATCAATTCGTAACTAAATTGTGATATTCTAACAGATGAAGTATTTTGTGGCCCGCCGTAAGTTTAAAGAAGCGCTAAAGCCTTACGACGTCAAGGACGTTATTGAACAGTATTCCGCGGGCCACGTGGACTTGCTGGGCCGAGTGAAAAACGTCCAGACTAGGTATTCCAGCTGCGATCGCCCCTTGTACACCATGCACCGCCATTTACTTGCTACATACCTACTATACTATCCGTCTGGACTGTGTCTTGTAATGTCTTCGTAGTCAAAGTTGCCATCGAACTTAATACCTTCATACTACCTCAGTAGTTAGTGTGTGCAACGCTATACATAATGCATAACTACAGTACATTACGTGGCTGTCTCGAAATCGCTAGAATCTCTTTTCTTACCACTTAAGAAAACACGTATCTCCATTGTATTTTATTCGTTTGAGTGATATACCTCACTTACAAAAATATCATCTTTGCGCTAGTGGAGTTACTTTATGTAAAGTAAGTCTTTTTTAGATTTATTTAGGCAGCAGAAGAACATTTTGTTGTAAGGTACATAATAAGGCTAATAGACAAATATAAAGGTAGCGGTTATTATATCCTATACTTATAAAACATATGTTACCTGAACTGTATATGGAAGCGTGTATCATTTCTTTCTCCTGCTGATAAGTTCTAGTGGTGTTTATCAAAATTATAGCGATTTTGAATCGGTCTAAACACAAAAAATATATATAATAATCCCTAATTGTTCCTTGCGTTTCACTATTGAATGCATAACAGTTTATGACAAGACCTACCTACACTGTAACAAATTATCTATTCTACAAAATATATAACTAAACAAAACAAAAAGTATTTATTTCTGTTACTTAAGTACTCAATACTGCATGGTTGTATATCTGATGTATCCGTGTATTAAGTAGGTCGTGTCATATAGGCTACATGACATCGGTTATCCTGAATGTCCCTTTCAATTAGTAACTAATATTAATGTTGACATGACAAATTAATTTAACGTAAATTATTGATCAACCTGGTATCAATAGAATTATCAACATTGACATCTAGACAAAACGCAACGTTCCTAAGCTATTTCAGTTGTCCTTTTCTATGAAAATATGAGACCACCCTGTAAACGTCAATTCTTTAATAGTTTTACAAGTTCAGCTATCAGGATATGTTTTATTTCCGTGTAGCTCAAGTATTTTGTGGCACGCAAGAGATTTAGAGAAGCCTTGAAACCTTACGACGTGAAAGATGTGATAGAGCAATATTCGTCGGGGCACGCGGACCTGCTAAACAGAACCAAGAACCTGCAGTACAGGTGAGACGCGAGAGGGCTTTGTTGTCGCGCCATACGCACTGACGCCGGTTAGCGCCGCAGCCACTTCATTCACTCATCATCAGCTACTCGTAAAGCCACTCGCCACATACGCCGCTCACGCCGCCGCGCCGGCTTTACCGACAGTAACCGAGACATTTGACCATCACTAACAGGTCTGCAGAGCCACGTAGGTATCTACTACATGTTAAAGTGCGACATTTTGGTACTGTGTTATACCTAATTATTGTCTATAACTGTGTCTAAATGTTGTGTTACTAAGGCCTTGAATTGCTTTGTAGTTATCTACTCGATGTCAAATGTAAAAAAGTTGTACATAGTTTGTTAATAGTTAGTACAACAAATGTCAAGATTTAATTAGATATTATGAAATGTTTAATGTTTTTTTATTTAATATGTTTTGTAATTGATGTTTATTTTCAAGAATTTTTGTTAGATAATATTTTACGTTTAGTTTAAGGTGCTATTTTCCACGCCAGGTATCGAAATGGAAAACAGTGTCTTAATAAATATTATTGTCTTAAATTAAAATCCAGGGAATTTTCTATTATTTAATTTCAAGTACGTATTTTGCGTTAAAATATCACCATTAGGTAGGAATAGTATCTTGTTTTTTCAGTTTTTTTTATTCCAATTTGCGCTCATAATAAATAAGTAACTTTATGTACTTACATTCTTCGATGAAAAAACATAAAATAAGCGTATTACTATGAGGCGATTTAAATCACTCACTCGAATATTATGCATCACAACTATTTATTTTTGCATGTATTTTGATTAATTGCACAATGCGTTCATTATGTTATCTGCATTTAAATATTACCTATCAGCCAGTCATTTTTAAAGACGTATTTTTAGTACGATCCAAGTGAAAACCGACTTCAACAAACGAAAAGGTTTAAAGAGAGCAAATACATCAGTTTTTGCTGACTCTACAATAATTATTTACGAAATTAAATCTGCGAAATCACTGATTTCCTGTTTAGATATTCATATTTTTTACTGAATAATACTTTAATTTGTATACGGATAAACTAAAATAGACCTTACTTGCTAAGCACACATTTGCTAGGATTTAAAAAAAGTGCTTGAATTTCAGTTTTAAATTTGATCTGTTTTCTCTCTGCTAGCAGGTTGCAATGATGAAATTAGTCACTCATTTGGTTAAGTAATTATACTAACCCGTACAAAATAATCATTTCTTATATTATCGCTTGTAGAACTGCACTTATATAGCAAAACCAGCTTAATCAAAGTAGGCAGTTAAGTGGACATAGTTCAGATGTTTCGTTCAAGTACTTATTTATCCCCCATTCCTTAATCAAATTATAACAAATTGCAAAATTTTGTGATGAGGTGTCCATATAAACATATTTCCCAGGGTCTTGTTCTTGTAGAGCTTACGGTTGTAAATTACTTGTATGATTTTAATCGAAACATCTGTGTATTTGAATTCGTATGCCATCTAATATTACCAATCTACACTTAATTTTTTAAATTAAGTTTTAATTATTGTTCTTAGCAGGTACTGATATAGCACTATATAGTTGCATTTAAATATTTTAGTTCTAGTAAATCTTTGTATGAACTTCATGCCTA
Organism: Autographa gamma; assembly: GCA_905146925.1. Taxonomy (NCBI): domain Eukaryota; kingdom Metazoa; phylum Arthropoda; class Insecta; order Lepidoptera; family Noctuidae; genus Autographa; species Autographa gamma. The sequence goes on from LR989850.1 coordinate 7,042,472, forward strand.
AACACAAAGCTACCATATTACCTTCTATAGTTATATTTAAGTTTTTTAAAGCTTCGGTTGTCGATACTGTAGGTAAGTGTGCAGCCGAACTCTACCAAGTCTAATTATACCTGGATCATTAAAAGTGATTTATTGATTATACGTTTTTAATACACAACAGGTTAGACCAAATACTTGGAAAACAAGGATCTAAAGCTAAAGATGTGTACGCATCAAAAATCAGCCTAGCTTCCAGAGTAGTTAAAATTGAAAGACAAGTAAGTGACAAACTCTATCATACATATAATCTATAATGTATCCTGTAAAATTATGTAGAAAAATCACAAAATTTTAATAATGTATATCCTTTAATATTTCTTTCAGGTAGATGATATAGAAAGTAAGTTGGATCATTTATTAGAATTGTACAAAGAAGACAGAGGAGGGTCTAGACGGATAGGCGGCGGCGGCGAGAGCGGCGCGGCGGGCAGCGCGACGGGCGATAGCGGGCCGTGCGTGCGGCTGCGGCCGGCGCTCACGGACAAGCAGTGCTCAGAGCCCAACTCGCCCGTGTCCCGCACCTTCGAGCCGCCGCAGCCCGCCGCCGCTCCGCTCGTGCCCTACAAACGTCCCATGAACCGAGGATATTCCGACCTCGGCACTAGATTCATGAAAAAGAAAGTCATAGTAAAGTAAGATTTTTTTCTTTCGATGTTTTATCACCACTTAAGTTCAACTCATCAATATTTTATGCTACGAAACAATCTGTTTATTTATTAAAACTTAAATATTTAACCCTACTCTCCATTTATTATGCTAATAAACAAGTGAAATGATAATGTTCCCATCAATTTGCTACTGAAATGTATGCACAGTTGGATAATAAATATTTACAGGACATCTTCTAGTCGGAACGGTGATTCCCCCAGAGACGATGAAGTAGTAATTGTAGTACCGACGGACCGCGATGACACGCCGCCCCGGCTCGTCACGGATAGCTCAGGTCAGTATCCCTCCCACTGCATATTCATTATTCATAATATATATCCACTCACATGTATATAATATTGGCCTAAAATCTAGGCACTTTACGGTGCCTGAGATACAAGTAGTACCTAATGTGATTTAACCATAACCACAATTTTTCACAAATTTGTAGAAATTGTTTAGAGAATATACTAATCACTCTACCAAGCATATTCGTACCTATTGCCATCACCATAATTGCAATATTCATGTAGTAAGTACCTGATACCTACGAAGCACTAATCAATCAAATGAGAGAGTAAATCATTGAAGTATTTGCACATTTCAAAATAATGTACTCATCCAAGACACAACACTAGCTCTAAACAATGTCTACATCATTCGCATCCGCCCATACTAATCGATATTGAAACCACTAACCACAATAATTTGTATGTACTTTTATTACGTAGATTAGCATATTTACTAAGCATACGTATTATTGTTTCCTGTCTGTAGTTAATGTGATGCTCACTAAACCAATTAACCGTCGTTGCCATAGGTATAAATATGCGAATATTACAAAATTGCAGCATCTTATGAAGATTATTCGTCGTCCACCTCTCTCTGACGGACGACATGGGAGAGCCCCATAGTAAACGGCCGCCGCCGGCTGAGTGAGTCCTACACCCTACCCCTATCGATGTGTGGAATGTTTTAATAGTATCTCTCTGTGTCCTCCTAGACCCGCCTACAATTTACTCTTACCATAATGTACTTATAAACGTGTTGTAGATTTTTAATAATGTATAATTTACTATGATATTCATGTGATTATTTTGTCTTTAAATGTAAGTCATATCATCTTCATTTTAAACTGAAGTAGGTACCCATTTACAAAATTAATAATACGCAAATCTCCTTTAAATTGTCTCTGTGCATGAAGCAATGTCGGGCTAATTTCACTATTTATTACGGAAATGGTGAACCGATTTTTATGAACTTTAATTTGTTGGATATGTTTCCATCCTCAATAACATATATAAATAATTATTAGAAATTAAATGGAAACTGAAAGTAAAACCGAAACTGTAGAATTTTCCAAAAAAAACTGTCCAACGGGTAAAACCCTTGGGCACAGCTAGTATAATTAATAGGCTGAGCGAAGTACGAGTTCGATTAATAAAAATAATTTTATAATTACAAAGTTTACTGGATGAAATATAAGTGGGTACCTATTATTTAAAAAATATATTATTATATTATTAAAGCGCGGCTTTAGCCTCTTATAAGTTTACCAGAATACTTTAAAGCAAATTCTTTCATTTTGTGAACACCTTTCATTAATTTCAGCATGTATTCGTAACGTAGACTAATATTTAAGTATTAAATAGTTATTTATTACTCACATGGGTTTGTTAGGATTTACACAGGTACTGCAGATGTTCAATATGTGATAATTTCGAATAATTTAAAGAATTCCACAAATATCTTTTTAAACAACATTATCTAAGTACTTACATTTCAGTTAGATAAATTGTCGACACATTTTTTAAAATTTATAAGAAATAGGTAGAGTCGAATTATTCAAACTTTAGTTTATGCTCTTTTTCAGTAATGTTTACGTTTTTCTTTTTCTAACTAGAATATCTTCCCTTTCAAATAAATATAAACTTGTCGTTTACCTACACGCCCGAAGATATCAACAACCTTAAGTCCGAACACAAGGCACTGATATCAGGTTCTAAATAAAATTTATATTCGAAAATTACAAAACATACAAATATTTTTGCTCTTTAATTACCAAACCTACATTTACATAAACTGTATTATTTTCTTTACCCTACACACATAGACAGACATTTTAAGTCCTGGGACCGTAAAGGACAGCGCTTTGCGCTATGTAAAAGTTAAACCCTTTTGAAAACATATTTATCACATTTCGATGAATTTGAATAATGCAACACAATTGAAAGCTACCTACACGTAGTAAGTAGTTTTTAATTCTTTATCCCTATATTTATTACAGGTAAAACCCCTAACTATTCATATCTTCAGGACTACTAAACCTATTTTGATACGAGTTGATAAAAATTCAAACGAATAAATGATAAATTCGGTTAGTAGTTTTTAAGATATGTTTGGATAATGTATAATATACTTCATATCTACATACACTCGAGAGCAATAAATCCGGGTCACTTAAAGAATGTTAAAAATCTCGGAAACTAAAAATGATAGGTTAATGCAATAAATTGTATTTAATAGACAATGTAATACTCCTTAAATGAAAGTAAAAAAAATATGAGTCACCATACATTTTATTAACACAAAATTATATAAAGAAAAAAACTGCTGATCTCTCCTTAAAACAAAAATAGGAAACATGAAATTTTTGAACTTTATTACGATTTTCTTGAATTTTAATACTTCGTATTGCCTCCTCGTGCTTCCATTACTGCGTTTACGCGGTTTGGCATGCTGTACACCAAGTTCCTTATACGATTTTGGGGAATATTCTCCCATTCCTCTGTGAGAGCAATTTTGAGCTCACGAAGCGTAATTGGGGGAGGGTTTCGTTGTTTTACGCATCTGCCTAGCTCGTCCCAAGCATGCTCGATCGGGTTGATATCCGGGCTGCGCGCTGGCCACTCCATACGAGTAATGTTCATCTCTTGAAGGTAGTCATTCACAATCCTACCTGTATGAGGTCGGCCATTGTCATGCATAAATATAGCATCCTCACCTAAATTGACCATAAATGGACCAACGTGATCATTGAGGATTTCTTCCACATATCTTTCGCTAGTTAAAGAGCCGTTTTCTATGATCACCAGCTCTGTGAGACTTTCAGAAGAAATTCCGGCCCACCAAAGTACAGACCCACCACCGTAGGCTACTTTTTCTTCGATGCATGCTTGCTTGAATCTTTCCCCTGGTCTTCGATACACTCTGTGTCTTCCATCGTGCTTGTAGAGCATAAATTTTGATTCGTCGGAGAACATAACTTTTGACCAATCTTCAATAATCCAATTTACGTGGCTCTGGGCATATCTTAGTCTTGAAATACGATGCCCACGCTCCAGTTTAGGGCCGTTTGCAGGTCTAAGGGGTTTTAGGTTAGATTCAGCAAGCCGACGTCTTACTGTCCATGCACTTGGGTTACTTCCTCCGAGGCGTCGAAACTGATTTGTGAGTTCAGTTCCTGTGAGCAAGCGATTTCGAAGCATGGTGTTCACCAAGTATCGGTCTTCTCGTGCTGTGGTACACCTGGTTCTGCCCGTTCCTGGTCTGCGTAGGTTAGAACCAGTTTCTTCGTAACGTCGGAGAACTCTTTGTACTATTGACAGCGACACACCGACAGTCCTGGCTGTATCGCGCTGACTCCGGCCGGTTTCCAGCATTGTAAGTATTCTGGTGCATTCTTCAGGCGTAAGCAACTGCTGTAATTTCGTAGTTCCATCTTCGAAAGTGGCCCTTTTTCAAATTTGTTTTTTTTATGATATAACTTTACAATAACTAAGAAGTTTTAATACCTTCATTTAAGGAGTATTACATTGTCTATTAAATACAATTTATTGCATTAACCTAGCATTTTTAGTTTCCGAGATTTTTAACATTCTTTAAGTGACCCGGATTCATTGCTCTCGAGTGTATTACATTCTTACATACCTACGCTTACATTATATTTTTTATAGATTTGTTTGGCCTTTACAACAGATTGTCGTATACGTAGCTACTAACTTATTGCAAACGTATGTAGCTACGTAGGTACCTACGTACTTCCGAAACTACAAAACTTACTTGCAGTATTCAAAAATACTTACCACATAAGTATTTCTCAAAATTGATAATCCTTCTATCCACAACATGTCTTCTCCTACATATTTCATGTCCGGAATATAGATTTCAGAAATATTTAAATATAGATATGATTACAGAGGTTTGCGCCAGTTGTTCGGCGGGAGTGGAGACCGAGCCTCGCTCGGGTAGCTCGGGGTCCGCGTCGTGGTGCGAGGGCGACGCCGGCGAGGAGCGCGGCTACGGCTCGGGCGACTCGCTGGCCGAGGACGCGGCGCTGCTCGGCGACGCCGCGCAGGGCTCCCTGCAGCCGCGCCTCATGCGCAACCAGAGGCGGGACGTGGCAGTCGACCTCCACCTCCTAAGACCTGACGTCTGACTCCTATTCTCAGCATCCGTTTAATTATAGGCTTTCCTACAAATATTTAATGCCTTTAAGATTGTAAATATGTACTACGTTGTTCGCACAATAAGAAAAATGACACAAAGCTGTCCATTCACATAATTTCCTTATAGATAGGTGCTTGTAATGAAAAATGAGCAATCATAGTATAGGTCGGACAAGTAGGTAGTGGATAATGTGTCTTGTGAAACTCCAATAAATAAAATATACAACGAGTTGATGTTGTGATAACCACTTCCACTCGTGTACGTATAAAGACCAAGGATTTCTAGACCGAGTATGTACCTAATATTTATTATTACGCTTAAATTGTTTAATTAATTATTGCTTTAAAAGTTATATGAAGTTTACGTACCTATAAATAGAGATCTTTACTTTCTAAAAAGTTTACCTATATCTAAATGTTAAGTTGTACATATTTTTGTAATAAGTTGTTTAATATTAATAATATAGACCTATAATGTTATCTAGGAAATGTTATTCGCAATTAACGATGCCGAATAAATCATCAATGCTGAAAGATAGATAGGCTAGATATTATTAAATGCCTAAAAACTAAAAATTTATACCTACGACTTAGAGTTTTATAAGTGGAACATCCAGGATTATGACGTTTGCAAATAATGTAGAAATTACATACAAATAAATATATTGTTTCTATACACATAGGTAACATTAACATATTTGACAAAGAAACTGTGATAGACATTCAGTTTTCCATCATGCCGATCAGAACTAAGGATGATAGTATCCACTACAGAACAGACCACATAGAGTAGGTACCTACTTTACCTAACATAGGCACACATCTAGATCGTCTCGGTACATGCTGTATGTATCCTTTACTTTATTAGTTAACTCTTGAACCAATTTTAACATTTTAGATATGTTTCTTAATAAAAGCAGGGTAAATTATTGCCTGAAAATCAAATAAATAAGTAGGATTATAAATATTGGTATATATATTTAATATCTAAATAGAATATATATTTATTTAAAATGTATACCAGACCAAAATCATGTCATGTCACCGATGCCGCAAATAAATTGGCATCATAACTAACTTTTATCACTGGTTATACACATTACTTATTCGAACACACGTTTATTTAAAGCCGAATATCAATCATCAGTTCAGTAAAATAATAAATACAATGGGACCTACTATTGCCTAACTGTTAGATCTATGAATTGTGATATGTTTATGAATTACTTACTTACCTAAGTCAATTTACACTGTATATAAATGAAAATAATGTAATAGGTACTGGCAATATTAATACTCGTACGTTACTGTAAAAAAAATACATAGCTAGGTACTTAGGTAACTAATGGTACCTATTTTAAAAAGGGTTTTGAGGTTTCATTCCTCGAAAATGTGAACTGTTTATTATACCTTATTGAGTACATAATAAAGTAAATCTTTATTTACTGAATCTTTAAACAATTGGTATAACTGTTTTTACAGTAACGTGCAGACGTTACCGAAGAAACTGTTTCGGGATGTGGCCTAATAATACCTTGAGATCCCGGACAACCTAGACTTAAAGCACGTACAAACCCTTCGCTTGTCAAATTAACATGATCGAAACTATTCGGACCGATTAAATCGTTTATAATTGACACAAGTAGCAACAAGCCAGCACAAATAAATTCATCACAGACAACTGACTTTTATTTTACCCTAACTGTCCGTTATCATATTGTCCAAAGAGTGAAACGTAAATGTTTCATGCAGTTCCAACCTGAGATGAATATCGCTACCACCTAGCTATGTCGAAGAAATTTCCCTTCCCATCTAATTACTAACCATTCACCAATCATGTTTCCATAACAAAAAGTTACAAATAAACATGCAAAAAAGAGAATGAAAGAAGAAGAATAGGTTGATGAATAATATTAGATATATTAATAAGTAGGACTAAATCCTTACTCTATCCCACGGAACAGAAAAAACAGGTGGAAGTGCTAAGTAGGCGTGGCACGCGTGTCACAATTAAGCGTTGTTACGCTTAACTTGCGCTTAACCGATCCCAGTTGCGTCTGTCATCGCGTCGAGTTGCTCGTCTCGTGAAAAATTAATATTTACCTAGCTATGCCGTATTGTTCCATTTAAGCGTGCAAAAATGATAGTAGGAGAAGAAATCTTACAAATGGAGGTATTTCCTATCATCGGTAAGTACGATTTTTATTGTTTTCTAATAAAAATCTTATTTTCTTCCAATTTACAAAAAAATAATAGAACGGTTAGTCAAAATAAACCTTATGCAGTGAAGACAAAGTTTATTTTCGATTGTTTTTTTCCATAGAACATTCTAGAAAGACCTTCGCTACTCAATGTAGTGATGTGGTCAAGTCGAAAATTGATTTTGTCGATTGATGTCGATACGAGGAATAACTATCTTAACCCAAACAGTTATTTTTATTTATTTCGTTTTGCATTACAATATAGGTATGAGGTCGCCTTAATTCATACACGAAATTTATATAAAGTAAATTTATGGTCGTTTAAGTGGTATAAAGCAAAAATATAAGCAATGTTTTAAATAGTAACATATTTATTACAATTTATTAATGACTGAGACGTTACACACAGAGTGTTACAAACAGTAACACTCTGTGTGTAACGTCGGTAAGGTTACGGTTACGGTAATAGATTTTTTAACCTTCATAAAAAAATCGTTTCAGGTTTTCCAAAGTCACAAGCATGAAAGAGAAATGGATAGAGAGTGCGTCCTTGCGTTGTGGGAGGCCGGCCGGCAAGCTAAATCCTGATTCATCCACCGGTGGATAGATGAAAACTCGTAAAATCGACACTGCACTTCCTTTCTTCAAGTTTCACGGCAAAAAGTCCATTTAATTCACGAGAATCATGAGGATTTCAACATTATGCGGAATATTAAATTATTTTTAAATTATTAAATATAAGCAATTATGTTGATAATTGCTTATATTGATTATATATCGCCATCTATGGTCAAGTAGCAAAACTAACTCGTCAATCGAACTTAGTGTGACTGTAGACCATAGATACGTATTGTTGCTAATGCAAAATTAACCTTATTTTTAGATAGTCAGGGTTTATTTTATTTCTGTGATGTAGGTTATTTTTGTCTAAATTTAAAACTACCAATCATACGGATTATTTCGTTGTAGTGCATATGTTATTATCGGATTATTTGTGTGAGTTTGGCGACAGCGGTTCCTATAGTAATTTTGGCGTATTGCACTTCCACTTGTTTTTTCTGTTCCGTGCTCTATCCCATTATCAGCCAACATTACCTATGGCTCGCAAGTGTAAGTACACTTTGCTCGAGCTCGAGCAATGTAGTGCGGCTTCGATCCACTGTTTAACCAATTCGAAGTGTTTTATTGATTTTAATATTTTTTTACGTTTTGTATAAACATTTAAGATAATTTATTTTGTACAAAGCAAATGATTGAAACATAAGGTAACAAAATAAAAATAATCAGACCCTAACCCTAAAGAATGTACTACGAAGTAACTAGATGCCCTACTGGATGCCCTAGGCAACGCAGAAGATTGTGACAGCCCAGACGTACGCGGTAAACGTAGGAAATTTAAATTCGAACGAATTTGGCCGCTAAGGTTCTAAATATTCATGCAAGAAATTGAACTGAGAAAGATTTTGCTTTCTATATACCTTAAATTTCATATAAATGAGACAAGATTTCCAGATTTCCAAACTGACTGCATAATATGATTCATTTTGGTATCGTTCTAAAGGCAGTGATCCCAGACCTTGTTGTTGTCTATGGCCCGAAAAAAATTATCGCTTTTTTCTCGTTTGTTGTCAAAATGACAGCAACGAAATAATACAACAAGCAAATGTCAGTCAGAGAAATCCCTTTTGAAGTTAAATTGTTCGACAATTAAAGTTATACACTAGAATAGATATTAATTTGTATTTTCGTATAATCACGTGCTATTTAAATTGTTCTTGTTGGTGTGAAAAATGCCGAGTCAGTATGAAGAAGAGCGTACGTGGGAAGCACCCAACCACAATCAATTTGAGGTATGAGCGATAATATTTGTCATTATTTTAGGACAATATTACTTTAATAATATTATCCTGAGACAACTCACACACGGTCATCTAATCCCAAACTAATCAAAGCTTTTACTATGGAAACCAGACAAATCTTAAACATACTCATATATGTCTAAATACATACATATAGATAAATTACACCCAGAAACAGTAGGAAGAAATTTAAACAAGACCGAACACGATGGTTTTATTTGATTGACTAAGTAACTGAGTCCCTATGACTTTCGGTTCCAACATCAGACTATCTCCAAAATTTCACCTCAATTGGTTGTCTAAAAGTGGTTCTAATTTTGCTTGCTAGATTTAAACTAAAAACACAATGTGTACACACTTATGTTTATTTATTTATACATCACAAGTTAAATAAAACTTGTACAATGCTTTTAAATTGCAATAGACTGAATGACAATGGCCTTAACAATTGCTTTATCAATCTAGGAAGATGGTAATGAAGATGTCATTGAAAATCCAGAAGAAGTCTTACATGAATGCCTGGACAAATTTAAAACATCAGACTATATTATGGAACCTGGAATATTCAGCCAACTCAAGAAATACTTTCAAGCAGGTGGGAATCCTGAACAAGTGATTGAGCAGCTATCAATCAACTACAGTGCAGTTGCACAAATGGCAAATTTACTTGCAGAATGGCTTATTTTAGGAGGTATGTAAAGTATATTATGAATGATTCATTATATTAAAATATAAAGGAATTAGCTTGAACCTTCAAGTATGTGCATACATGTAACAGTTAAACGCTGTTCAATAATATGACATTAATATTACAGGTGTTAAAGTGACTGAGGTCCAAGCAATGGTTGAAAACCATTTGAAAGATATGATTTTGAAAACATTTGATCCAAAAAAAGCAGACACTATATTCACAGAGGAGGGTGAAGTAAGAATATAATATTATTATATGAAAATTAATTATTTCCAATTGTCTAGTAACATACAGCTTGAGAAAAGAATGGCAATAGATAACAATTTAATGATATATTTATAGTTTGATATATTAACTAGTTTTCTTCTTTAACATCACAAAGGTTTTAATGGGCATGTTTCAGCTTGTCAGCCAATTTGCATGAGAATCCTTGTTGGTCTTGTCTGCCTTTTTCTAACTATGTATGTACTAGTGAAAAAGAAAATGATGGTGTTACAGAAGCTTATTGAGTGTTTATCACACTGAAAAGTGTAAAGTGTAATGTAACAGTTGTCCCAACTGCTGAGCAAGGAGTATGCAGGATGTATATACTGAAATAAATTATTTCTTCTAGACTCCTGCTTGGCTAACAGAGATGATTGAACATCCTACTTGGCGGTCTTTAATTTATAGACTAGCAGAAGAGTACCCAGATTGTCTCATGCTCAACTTTACTATTAAGGTAAGAATTACTTTTTTAACTAAATACTACTACTGTAAATCTTATGGTACTCTACTGTAAATATTAACTTATAACTCCTAGTTGGTACGCACTGAACATTTACCCACTACTTTTGTGTAATTCATTCATTTTCAGTTAATATCTGATGCTGGCTTCCAAGGAGAAATTACAAGCATATCAACGGCAGCACAACAAATAGAAGTGTTTTCAAGGGTGCTCAAATCAGCCATAGTCGGATTTTTGCAAAGTTCTGATGACTGGCAAAACAGTGTCAATGAATGTGCTGTATGTATCTTCATTTTAATAATGTTGAAAGAAAATTCATCTTCCTCCTTTAGTTCCTTTAAACATGCTGTGTACTTTTGAGTCTGTAAGACATAAATATCCATTGAACTTAATCAATTACCCCATTGCAGAAAATGGTTTGCCATGGTGCACATACATATGTGTACAGTCAAGTTATAGTGCATATACTATCTCAAGAGCCCAGGGGTGGAGCAATCATGAAAAGACTTGGTCAGGAAATAACTCGCTGTGCACAACAAAGGTCAGTCAGCCCACAAAACAGATGAATAATGTATTAATTTACTTATTAGTAATCATTATACACAAGCTTAAAGCACCTATAGTTAAATCTTTTGTTTTAAATAAATTCTAATTATAAATAATACTGCTATACATGTTTCTATAAATGTATTAATATTATGTAAACAAGGGAAGTATACATTAGATTAATAATAATAAATGCGGGCAACATCACATACATTGCTCTGAACCCAAAGTAAGTAGCTATTCAGCACTTGTGTTATGGAATTCAGAAACAACGAAGGTACCACAAACCCCCTGACCCGAGGCAATGTAGAAAAGTCAGTTCCTACATTGACCCGACCGGGGATCGAACCCGGGACCTCAGAGCTAGCGACACCTTGAAAACCGGTGGGTACGCCACTCGACCACGGAGGTCGTCAAGATTGTTCAATCATTATACTTTTATATATGTTTTTTATAGTGGGCATGACGTGACTCCGATCACCTTGGCCTTAACGGCGGGAGAATCATGGCGCAACGCTCGAACGGCGTTAGCGGCCATGCTGTCACGAGGCGCACTCAACCCTGCTGATATTTCAGTGTTATTCAGGGCATATACGCAACAGGAACCACCGCCAGTACATTTGCTGAGAATCCCGCAGTTTTTAGGTATGTACTAGTAGATGGCTTTATAGAGGTAGGAACGGCTTTATAAAGGTGATGACATATGTTGTCTTGAAAGATGAGTGAGAATATTTGTACATTATTTTGCAATTAACATGCTACAAGTTGCATCATTGCTATCTCTAGAAATCGCCATATATTATAACCCTTCCCTTCCATTAGGATTCCTCGTCTTGATAATCCAAAAACGCAAATGTTGAAGGTATGAATTAATAAACGCAAAGTTTTTTTATTTTTCAGAACTCCTTGTCGACTCTTTATTCAAATCAGGAAGTAAACTAAATCCTGAACATAAATCGAAATACATGTACTTGTTGGCGTATGCTGCAAGTGTTTGTGAAGGCCTTACACCTGGCAGGCCTGTCAAAGATGAGTTGAAAGCAACTGTACAAGCAATAGAAAAAGTGCATGCCGTGTGTAGCAGCTCAGCCAGCTCCAGTGAATTAATAGCAGAATTACCGACATTATATCACTGTATAAGGTACTTATATTTTTATGTTTTCACTTTCTATGATCTATCAATACAAAATAAGCAATTTAATATGATACAATTTATTATTAACAAAGCTTAGTATCGATTCAATCTTAGTTGCTCGATACTTGACGACGGATTGATAATCTGCCAAAATAGTCACAAAACATTTGTTAAAAACAGTGCTGTTTCATATATGTCTGTATATTTTATACTTTTTTAGGTTTCCAGTTGTTGGTATGGGTGTCTTAGTATGGGTAGAGTGTGTTGTAACAGAGCCTTCATATTTCAAGCTGTGCACAGAACATTGCCCTGTGCACTTAGCGCTCTTAGATGAAGTCGCGTCCTGCCACCAATTACTGCATCACAGACTGTTGAGGTTACTGGTGCAACTGTTCGAATCTCCACAAGATGAATTGGAAATTTTAGTGCAGGTGAGCTTAATATTATTTGTTGGCTAGCTATAGTTTAGGTACATCTTAAAAAATAACGAGTCTTAACCCATTCAATGCGGCGCACGCCGATCGGCGTATAATTTTTTCATACTCAGATTCTGAAAACGCCGATCGGCGTAATATAGAATTATTTTATATTTTATCCAATTTGAAGATTTAATAATAAGATATAGACCAATGTGCTTATAATTTATAAGTGAAATGCCTGGTACAAGTAGTTTTTGGATATTTCAGTAGCGTTAGCGTTCTAGTAACGTTGAGTTTTCTTAATCAGCTGCTGATAACGCCAATCGGCGTATTCCAGGGATTAACAACTTAACTACTCACTTTACTTTTATTTGTTAAAAAAATATATATACATAACATCATCACGCCTGTATCCCCGAAGGGTTAGGCAGAGGTGTACCAATGTACACCCACAGTTCGCTATGTTTAGGTCCTATGTAATAGGGGGCGAGCCTATTGCCTACTAACCGGGCACAAATCTAAACTCCGGCCTGCTACTGAGAATTTCACAGAAAAACCCAATAACACCTAGGTCGAGTTCCCAAGTACCGAAATGTGAAACATTATAATCCAGCCTATAAACGTCCCACTGTCGGGCACAGGCCTCTTCCCATATAGGAAAGGCACGAGCATTGATCAACACGCTTGCTCTCTGCGGATTGGCAATTTCAGATCCCAAATTTTGGAACCCTGGTTTACTCACGATGTTTTCCTTTACCGTTTGTCAGAAGTGTCTTAGAATAATTAAGAAAGTACATATAACTTTGAAAAAGTCACATTGGTACTTGCCTGGGTTCGAACCTGCAACCTTGTGTATACAAATCCGTTCATTGAACCACTAGGCCACCACGACATCAACGTAAAAAAATGTGAAACATAGTAAAATTCCAAGTATCAAAGGTTTACGGCATTTTGGCTAAGAATTTATTGCTGTTTTTTTTTCTCTTTTCTACCTATAAAAAATATGTTAGCATATTGAATTCCTGATTAGTTTTGCCCTCAGTTGTATTTTTGTAAAATGGTTTGCTACCCCTGATATTATTCGAATCGCTGATTGAATTCGAAATGACTAATATGAAATTCATAACGAAATGCTGAAAACGCCGATTGGCGTGTTTTCTTTTGTTCATCAGGTGCGGTTCACGCCTATCGGCGTTTACGTTAAAACATATACCACATAGCGAGAGCAAAATTTGTTGCCGCATTGAATGGGTTAACTTCTTTTAAATTAGTTTACTCATGTGTGTAATTGAATAAAACTACTTTTTACGGATTTTTTCGCGGTTTTAATTTTAGATTTAGGTCCCGACGTTTCGACATCTTTGCAGGTATCATGGTCACGGGCAGACTGTGTGCCATCTGCCCGTGACCATGATAACCAGCGAAAAAAGTAGTTTTATTCAATGTCTAACATTCGCGTAAACCTAAGAAACCAATCATGTGTGTAAATTAGTACATGTATAAACTTTGTCACAGAAATGCCGATGACCTCTTTTTTTTATTCACAGTTGGAGTTGAAGAAAATGTTACTTGACCGCATGGTAAACCTTTTGAGCCGGGGGTGCGTTGTGCCCGTCCTGCGTTATATTAAACAGTGCTGGCAGCGCGGCGACACTGATATTTCTTTAATCAGATATTTTATTACTGAGGTAACATTATGGATGTTTTATAATCAGTTGGATTAATTACAATTTAAAACATTGACTTTTTTGTGCCTTTCCATTTTAGGTTTTAGATGCAATAGCGCCACCATATACCCCAGAATTTGTTCAGCTAGTATTACCGATGGTTGAAAATGAAGAAATAACAGGAACTATGAGAGCAGAAGGAGAAAATGATCCAGTCTCAGAATTTATTGGTAAGGAGTTCAATAATACATTTTTGTTTATAAAATATCTCTTTTATAGTATAATTAACGATCTTTCTTTTTGTTTCAGTTCACTGCAAAGCACACTATGTTGTAGTTTAAGTTCAAAATAAATAAAACAGGAGTTTTTAATGTAATTATGTTTTTATTATTAATATAATTATAATACCTTATCCTTGGACTTTTGGTGCTAACAGCCCCTTGCAGATTTTCTTTCATAATATCTCTTTAAAGCTTCTTCAAAAACTGGTCCAACTGTTCTCTTTTTCCAAATATCAATTTTTGGTTTAGGCTCTACAGTTTTAGTTTCTTTAGCTTCTTGTTTCTCTTGTTTGGGTGATATATCTTTATCACCTTGCTCATTCTCTGATGTATTAGGTTTAACCGCGTCAAGTTTCGAGGGCTTTTTCTCTTTATTTTTCTGGTTAACCTCCTCACTAGCTCCCTCTTCATCACTTGATTCGTCAATCGAAAAATCAGAGTCTGCATCTATATTTTCATCCTGTTTAGTCCTTTTCGCCATCCTGAGGTCATCAAGGTTAACACGATTAATTTCTTCATCAGAATCCTCAATCTCTCCATCAGATAATCGAGTTTTACTGTCTGATGATTTTCTTTTCCTATAATTCCTTTTCTTTTGAGTGTCAACTGACTCCGTAGTTGTTTTATGAGAAGTGGTATTATTTTCTTTTGGTAGTGTTTGAGGTTCCACATTAACTTCTTTATCTTTTCCCAATTTTTGCTCATACAGATGACGATAAAAACCACCTAGAAAGTAAAGACAACATTTTTATTTAAATTACATGGAATATCCACAAAACAATAGGAACATAGATCAGAACATGTAGGTTACCCAAATCATTTTGTTTTGTTACATCTCCAATGCTTTCTAAATATTCTTCACGCTTTTCCTGCTCTTCTTCCAAACGCATTTCTTCTAATTTCTTTTTATATGCTGATGTCACAAACACTTCCTTATCCTGAAACTCACTCCCCTCCAATTCCCTTTCTTTTTGCACCTAAAAAAACCAGGATTAATTTCTCAAATGCAAACAATTAAGATGAAATTCACTTTTAGGTAAATTTAGTTGTAATATGGATGATCTGTTTAAATCAATTATACAAATGACCAACATTTTACTATCTAAGATGTTAATTGTTAATCATTAAGATTAATAACATACTTGTCTTTCAATTCGACGCTCATTCTCTATTTTTCGTTTGTTAGCTGCTTTCATCAAGTTTTCTATATATTGAGGTTTTTTTTCTACTTTAGTCTTTTCTTTAACTTTTTCTTTTTTACTCGCCATTTCTTCATAAATTTCATCATACTGATAAACAGTGGGATCTTCAGTTATAGCTTTCTCCTGGGTAATTCTAGCCTATAGGAAAAAAATTAAGGATAAATTTAATACTTAAAAAACATAATTTAAAACCTGCTGCCCTACCTAACATGACAAAAAATAGAGGAATTAATTTATTTTATGTACTCAATTCTGAAGCTACCAACTTACCTGTTTCAAATCAGTTCTTTAAATAAATTATGATTAGCATGCCAATTTCAAAGCTTTTCACTAGATACTATGCAATAACAGAACCATGGGGGCATAAAATGGAACTAACAGTAAAATCATTCCATAAAAAGTGGTTATCTTTCCACACCATAGATTCTACTTATTGCTTGAATAGTATCATGTGTTGCAATCAAATGTGCAGTTCACATAATATAACGAATTTTATAGATTTATCACAGTATTACATGGTTATAAACTAAATATATATATTTGGAATTTTGGATCTGTATAATTTTGTTGTACATTTTTCTATTGTACCTGTCTTGTTGTATTATCACTTGGTCTCAGCAAAACTGGCTTTTTATTTGTTTCATCTTCAGAGTCAGAATCATTTCCGAACACGTTCCTTGAAGCCTGGAATATTGGCTTTTTTGTTCCTTTTTCTGCCAATATAAGGCCATATCTGTAACAAATAAGTTAATGTTTAGACTTTTGCCAGCAGTTTAACTAGCATGAAAACACACAAGTACATACTTTTTATTCGACATCTTACGTATTTCCTTTATTTAATTTTAACCAATATGTATAGTTGATACGTAAATAGTACTGACAACTGGTTACAAAAGATAAAAGTAGTGTAGTAGATCACAGATTCGAATGCGTGGAAAATTAACAGGATCAAAGTTTTCGCTAACTAAGCTTCAATTCGCTATTCTATTTTTATTGGCAGGAGAATAACTTGCCCAAAGGAAGCCTCTTGCTCTGTGATAAATAAATCATATAAACACTACGTTGAACGTTCTACAAGCAAGTGTCAAATGTGTCAATCTCAATGTCAATTGTCAAATAGGTGTCTGTCACTGTCAGTGTTGTACCTTAGAGTATACACAAGCAACTAGAGTGAGCCTATCAGAGTTTGAACGTAAGCACTAGTATGAAATGGTTTTGCCGTGAATTATGCATAAAGCTGGAGCTTGCCGTTTTAAAAAAATCTATTTAAAACACTAATATTATCTTACCAATGTACCAGCGATAACCAGCGATATTTTCGTATATAAGTCTCTCGTTGCGCGATAATTAACTTAAATCAGTAAACGAATGGACCAGATACAGACTAAATACTGCTCTTGCCTGGCACAAGGGGAAACTAGCGATAGTAGCAGTCTAGTATATACATACATACATATAATCACGCCTGTTTCCCGTAGGGGTAGGCAGAGACCACTTCTTTCCACTTGCTACGATCCTTACATACTTGTTTCGCTTCATCCACTGTCATAATTCTCTTCATACATGCTCTTCGGTTTAGGGTACTCTTGACCTGGCCTTTTTTCAAGACGTCTCCTATTTGGTCTAGAAACGTCCGCCTAGGTCTACCCCTTCCAACACTTTCATTCACACTCGCCTTATACACTTTTTTCGTCAATCGTTCCTCATTCATTCTCTCGACATGGCCAAACCATCTCAACATACCTTTATCAATTTTTGTCACTACATCTTCTTTCAGACCACAACGTTTTCTTATTTCACTATTTCTTATTCTGTCACTCAGTTTAACTCCTATCATACTTCTTAACGCTCTCATTTCAACTGCATTTATTCTGCTTTCATGTTTCTTCTGCCATACCCAACTTTCACTTCCGTACATGAGTGTCGGGACCAACACTCCTCCATGCACAGCCAAACGAGCCTTGTTAGACACCTTCCGACTGTTCATAAAGGAATGCAAAGCTCCATTCACCATGTTTCCTGCATTCACTCTCCTTTCAATATCACTCTCACACTTTCCATCTCTTGTAAACTTTGAACCCAGATACACAAACTCATTCACCTGTTCAATTGGTTCATCCTCAATCATGATATTGCAGTCTGTCACTGCCTCGTTTCTTTCAAACACCATTACTTTCGTCTTCTTTACATTCATCTTCATTCCCTTTCTAACAAAAGTTCCACTCATAGCAGTTACCATCTCCTGCAACTCCTCGGCTGAAGATGCAAGTAACACTTGGTCGTCAGCATAGAGAAAACATTTGACGAGTAACTCATTCATTCTCAACCCACTTTCATTCTCTTTTAAATCTGTCAAGCAATTGTTCATGAACAGATTAAACAGCCACGGTGACGCTACACATCCCTGTCTAACACCTTTTTCGATATTAAACCATTCAGTGTATGCCCCGTTTATCCTTACACAAGCACTAGAATCCCTATAAAGAGATTGCAATGCTCGTATGAGGACACTGCTCACACCGTTCACGGACAATGCTGACCACAGTTCATTCCTCACCACTCTATCATAGGCCTTTTCTAGGTCCACGAACGCGCAATAGACCTTCTTGTTTTTAGCCAAGAACTTTTCGGCTATGCACCGCAAGGAAAAGACCTGATCCGTACATCCCATTCCCTTTCTAAATCCCGCTTGTGCATCCCATACTTTTTCGTCTGTTTCATTCACAACCCTTTCAATCAAAACTTTCGCATACAATTTGCCGACGACACTGAGTAGGCTTATACCGCGGTAATTTATGCAGTCCTGTCGTGACCCTTTCCCTTTGTACAATGGCACAATAACGGCTTTGCACCAGTCTCCCGGCACTTGTCCATTGCGCCAGCACAAATTGAAAAGGCGATACAGCTGGCTAGCCACTATGCCTTGTCCAGCCCTCAGCATCTCGACGGTAATCCTGTCATACCCCGCAGCCTTACCTAATCTCATACTTTTCAACGCTTTCACTATTTCATCCACTCTTATCTCACTTTCATCACCATTTATATTAGTTTCCATGGAAGTTGCCGGACGTTGTTCCTGCAACGATCCCTTTCTTAAATTTCTTCCACAGATCTTCAATCACACTTACCTCTTCTATGCCTTTAAAACTTTCTTTCAGTTTCTCTACATACTCGTCTTTCTTTTCTTCTTCTTGTAGATTTTCCACTTTTATTCTTTCCAAAACACTCGTAGCCTCGGCTCCTCGATGTCGCCATAGTTTAAAGTAGTCTAGTATACGTAAAGTCTATATCTAGTACATTCGTTTACTGATTGTCAGGTTACGGTGTTTTATTTTCTTTTTCCTTATAAATCAAGGTCAGCCGGACTATAAGCCTCCCCCCACACTTATCGACGCGGAATCGGCTTAAGCCGAGTGGGTATTACCACACTACTCGACTGCATGCTGGCCTTATGCTGGCCATCTACAGCAGTTGGAAACGTTTCGCAGAGTTTCGCTAGATTCGGCATCGTATGGATGCGATCAGCTAATCGAAAATCGCCGGTCGAGCCGAGCCGATGCGAATCATCGAATGGTAACACCACGGAACAGAAAAAACAGGTGGAAGTGCTAAGTAGGCGTGGCACGCGTGTCATAATTATGCGTTGTTACGCATAGCTTGCGCTGAACCGATCCCAGTGGCGTCTGTCATCGCGTAGAGTTGCTCGTCTCGTGACAAATGAATATTTACCTAGCTATGCCGTATTGTTCCGTTTTAGCGTGCAAAAATGATAGTAGGAGAAGAAACCTTACAAATGGAGGTATTTCGTATCATCGGTAAGTACGATTTTTATTGTTTTCTAATAAAAATCTTATTTTCTTCCAATTTACAAAAATTTAATAGAACGGTTAGTCAAAATAAACCTTATGCAGTGAAGACAAAGTTTATTTTCGATTATTTTTTTCCATAGAACATTCTAGAAAGACCTTCGCTACTCAATGTAGTGATGTGGTCAAGTCGAAAATTGATTTTGTCGATTGATGTCGATACGAGGAATAACTATCTTAACCCAAACAGTTATTTTATTTATTTCGTTTTGCATTACAATATAGGTACGAGGGCGCCTTAATTCATACACAAAATTTATATTAAGTAAATTTATGGTCGTTTATGTGGTATAAAGTAAAAATATAATCAATGTTTTAAATAGTAACATAATTATTATAAATTATTAATGACTGAGACGTAACACACAGAGTGTTACAAACAGTAGGTAATAGATTTTTTAACCTTCATTAAAAATTTGTTTCAGGTTTCCCAAAGTCACAAGCATGAGAGAGAAATGGATAGAGAGTGCATCCTTGCGTTATGGGAGGCCGGCCGGCAAGCTAAATCCTGATTCATCCACCGGTGGATAGATGAAAACTCGTGAAATCGACACTGTACTTCCTTTCTTCAAGTTTCACGGCAAAAAGTCCATTTAATTCACGAGAATCATGAGAATTTTAACATATGCGGAATATTAAAGACGATTTTTTACTATAAAACCCGAAGTTTTATTTATCTGATTCCTTCTTTAATTACATGTTGACAATCTGTATTAAATTTAAGACATCATATCATAAGTGTGCACTCTGGGCCAAACTCACTATGAAACTTGTGCATGGCCCTTTACCTATCTGTCTGTCAGTCTTGTGTGTCTATTAATTAATGGTTTAAAAGGTACAGCGGTTTGTGTAACAAATAAATAAATGTACTCCCAACGAGTCGTATTTATCGTATTTGAACAAAAATCGGGTATCTATCGATATCGATAAAGAATTTAAATGTAATACGTGGTGTGTCCTTGGCCGAATAGTTTTAGAGTCACGCCATTGTCAACCGTATGTCGAAAGCAATTATGTTGATAATTGCTTATATTGATTATATATCGCCATCTTTGGTCGAGTAGCAAAACTAACTCGTCAATCGAATTAAGTGCGACTGTAGACCGTCAATACGTATTGTTGCTAAAGCAAAATGAACCTTATTTTTAGAAAGTCAGGGTTTTTTTTTTTCTGTGATGTAGGCTAATTTTGTCTGAATTTAAAACTACCAATCATAGGGATTATTTCGTTGTAGTGAATATGTTATTATCGGATTATTTGTGTGAGTTTGGCGACAGCGGTTCCCATAATAATTTTGTCGTATTGCACTTCCACTTGTTTTTTCTGTTCCGTGTATCTATCGATATCGATAAAGAATTTAAATGTAATACGTGGTGTGTCCTTGGCCGAATAGTTTTAGAGTCACGCCATTGTCAACCGTATGTCGAAAGCAATTATGTTGATAATTGCTTATATTGATTATATATCGCCATCTTTGGTCGAGTAGCAAAACTAACTCGTCAATCGAATTAAGTGCGACTGTAGACCGTCAATACGTATTGTTGCTAAAGCAAAATAAACCTTATTTTTAGAAAGTCAGGGTTTATTTTTTTTCTGTGATGTAGGCTAATTTTGTCTGAATTTAAAACTACCAATCATAGGGATTATTTCGTTGTAGTGAATATGTTATTATCGGATTATTTGTGTGAGTTTGGCGACAGCGGTTCCCATAGTAATTTTGTCGTATTGCACTTCCACTTGTTTTTTCTGTTCCGTGGGTAACACCCTTTTTGCCTACCTACCTAGGCTTTCTTGACTGGCGTTAGCCGATACCGCGCCGACCTTGATTTATAAGGAAAAAGAAAAAAAAAACACTGAATAATTAATAGTTTTGAACGATTGTTCGTATATAGGACAAAAAGAGATAGTAAGTAAATTCGTCGCCACAATAGAGGCACATCTACGTGATGACCACCTATCATGAACGCATTCTCTCAGCGGCCGGACCATAATGACATAAAGTTGTTTATCAACAATTAACCCAATCAGAATCAACTATCAAAGTTAATCAAGCAAACACGTTACACGATAGTGCTCCGCAGAACATGCACTTGCTGTCTGCTGACAATAAAGTACTCTGTGCTGCTGACACTTATAGAGAGTTAACATTTATCTGCAAGTACTAAAACTATCTATTACTAAATAGTAGAATGGATGGAAAAAGCAGGAAACGAAAATCCAACAAATTTCCAGCAACTGCCCTGGCATTTTATATAAAAGTTTACTGTAAACAAAAAGCCTCATCGAAGACTAAGGTATGCAACTAATTCTTCAGGTTTTTATTAATCTACCTCCTTTTTTAATTTAATAAGTGTGTACTATTTGAGCATGTTTTTTTCAAATTGCTTTACCTATTACCAAGAAGAAAAAGATTACCTATTGGTTTTATTTTTATTTCAGTATGTTTCCAACTTAGTAGAAGCAATAAAATCCTGGCTGTCTTTAAGTGAGTCCGAAAAACAGGAGGTTTATGCTAAGTACAATGATAGTCAACAAAAGTATGAACTAAGATTTATTGATCAGTTAAAACATGCAGAGACTTTTATGAAGGCTAAAGATTCCAGGTTAGTATAAAACTCTCATGACTAATGCATGTCCTTCTTGATTAGCTACACTTAAGTCCGACTACTAGAATTTGTAAGTCTTAATAAGGCTATTCTTTTTTAATTTAAGAAATGTTTATGTGGATTGTTGCATAATAAGTTATTACTAATGTTAGTTCCAAAATAATAACCCTGTTTTTTCAAATACTGTAGTTTACTGTATTGCTGTCTAATTATATTATTATTGCCATTACTATTATCGTTTGAATTTATTTGAATATCATTAATTTCATGTATCCATATGATTAAACTTTTAAAGAAAAAGTATAAACATTTTTTAATTTGTATTTCTAGATGTAAAATACATATTGATTGTAATATAACTTTAGTAACTTTTTATATTTTAGGTTGAGTAACTTAAGAGTAGAAACTTCCAATTCGATTATCGATGAACCTGATCAGGAAAATGAAGATATTGCTGGAGAACTGGAGGGTCAAGCCCCAATTGAACAAATGGAACAGAGTACAGAACTTGATTTGGTCTATGATGAACAGGATTCAAACGTGTAAGTTTTACTGCATGATTATTAAAATTTGCAATAATTGAATACATATGTTTATCCAACACTGTCCATTGTAGGATCAAAGCCTCTTCCTGCTTATGCCAGTAACAATCTACACTTCCAAAAGGATTGTGTTCAGTGCTGCTATAATTGCATTAACATGAATTTTAATAGAAATTTCTTAATAAAATCAGTTGTACAATAATTCAAACAATTCATGTAGGTACTTATATTGTAACAGTCTAGATTGTCTCACTGCTGGTCAAGTTCCTAGACAAGTGCTATGAAAACTGCATTTCTTAGCCACTTCAAACTAAGTCTTACTCATGATAATCATCTAAGTCAATGAGATGAGAGATTTTGATATAATAATAATGTTTTTTTTTTTTTGCTTTTAGTAATGAACAACAAAGTGAACAAAATGAAAATGCAGTAGTGTTATTTGATAAAAATGAAAATAATGGAATACCAATAGAAGAAACTTTATCTCCATCATTAAAGTAAGTCCTTGTGTTTTAAGCAGGTACCATGTTCACAGTATCATTATTAATTGTTTACAGAATTTAGTACTAAAAAAAATAAGCAAGGCTTTTATTTTTGAAGAATTTAGTTCTTGATGTATATAATATTATTTGACATTATATAATCAAAGTATTATCCATACTATATTATAAATTATGAATAGTTGTCTTTCAAATTGGATGCTCGTATATCTCTAAAAACACATTCAATGTTCCTAATGAATTGTTATTGTCTTTCAGTGGTCAACATCAAAGTGAAGGAAATGACAATACAGTAGAATCATTTCAAAGAAATGACAATAATGAGAGAATTTTGATAGAAGAACCTTTGCCTCCAACTTTTAAGTAAGTATTTGTATTTTGGTGTGTACCATGATGTGCACTAAAGTCTAAAATATTTTCTACATATAAATTGTTAATTAGATATAATTTAAAGTTTCATCCTTTTTCTGCTAAGTGAATATAATACATTCCGAATTGTTAAATAATATAGAATATGGCTATTATATATGTATAACACTCGAGGGGTTTAGCGCTGATAGCCGAAATACAGGCTCTGCCTAGTTCGGCTACAGATGACTACACCACTTAATCTGACCTAAATTAGCCTGTAAAATATTTTGTAATTCATGTCTAAGCTTCTTTAAATAAACATTATTATTATTATTATCTAGTCCTACAACCCTGAATACAAATTACACTAATGCGATCTAATATGACTATTATAGTATAATTCAGAGTTAAGTAGTTACAGTCAAAACGGAGCTCTACTTATTGGTGTCATTGTTTCAGGACAGGAAAAGATCTATTTCAGATGTTGAATAACTTTTCATACTCGGGTGAAGATACTGATAAAATAAATTGGACTTCATTAGCTCAGTTTGAGAAAAACCAGTACAGTCGAGCAGTATGTTTGTTGAAAAAAGATTATTTAACTAAATATAGGGAATATTTAGATAGTTTATCGCCTAAAGAATTATTTGAATATTACAATAAAGCAATTATTTAATACAGTTGTGTTTTGTTTATTTGGATATTCTGTAATTTACCTACTCATTTCAATGACGGTTATTGCTCTCATCATTGTAGTGCTAATGTTACTCTAAAAGGACATGCAAATATATATATATATATATTCATACTCTGAGGGTACCTGGCGAACTGCTTGTGTATTGCACAGAGCGCTGCATTGCTCAGATCGGGAAAAGCCGTTACACAACGAGGGATGGACGATTTGTTTATTCTAAAAGGTAGAATGTGCATAAAGTAGTTGGAAGTCTATCAGCCTTTCCGCATATTGCGAATGGAACGGAAATGTATGACGCATTCGCAAGATTTGGAAACATCCTTAGAACAGTACGCTACTGGGGAAAGACTAGTGTTCGACCGAAATATTTTGCGGAAACTAAACTTTTTTCCGAAGCACCAAACAATCGACATACATCTTCCATCATATTGTCTGATATTGTATGTCGTAAAATAAATATGCAAGTCGTATTTAAGAGTTTAAATAATTTAATTTATTAATAAGGGTTATTTCTTAACATATTAACCATTAATCTAAAAGCATATACTTAGGTAATTGGACATAATTTCGATTCTATAACTAATAAGATGCATACATTAGATGCAGACTAGACAACTATACTGTTTGAAAAATATCTAGTAACATTATGATGCAACATTATGTTTATGTATGCTTGATCATACACAGAATAACAAACGCACTGGAAGATCTATTTTCCACACAGAAGGCCAATAGCCATGCCGGCAGCAAATGAAGCAAAAAATACATGTGATTCAGTTGCACGGTAGTGATCATCTCCTTTAATGTTGTGCACCCAACGTTTAGCTTTGACTTCTTTTTTCTTCAATAAATCTTCAGCTTTATCCAATTTACGGTCCACAAATCTCTCTACCTATAACAATAAACAAATTATTAGTCCTTATAAATTAGGTTCTAAAATACAGAACAGGTAACTTGTAGGAAGTTATAAGGTTGCGTCCATATCAAGCGAATTTGCAGTTGGGCGCTGAACTTTTGTAGTTACTGCGACTGTTTGGTGCATCTCTTTAGCAATACTCATGCAAAGCTAGCTCTATATCGCGAGCGCTTATTTTTCCCTTTGGTTTCATACTTTGAATAATGGCCGTGCTAATGCTGGGCGCATTTTCTCCAGGGGAAATCGCCAGATCTGGACGCACCCTAAAGTACCTATACCTTGAAACTAATACAGATAAAAATAATACAAAGAAAGAAAGTATGTACTTTCGAGTCGTTGTTGAGTCCTTCATGAATCATTAATCGTTACTACTAGTTAAAACCAGTAACAATAATAATAATATGCAAATCTTAATGATGTTGGTTTTTTTTTTGCAGTATTTTACGGAAACTAGACTGAAATTAAGTTACATTTACACAGCGACACTTTCTTGTAATAAGTGACAATGTCGCGAAATAATATCCCATACGGCAATATAAAATTTGCACAACCTGATGCTAAGAAAATTTTAAGCAATTTTTGGTCGCGGAAATTGCGTGACATTTCACACACTTAAAGAAAAAGTTTAATATCTCTGGAAATAAACTGATTATAAAATGTTATGTTGTTTAATTCTTGCTGTAAGCCATTAAATAAAGCATCAAGTTAAATTAATCTTAAATAGTTCAAAATAGAACAAAAATAAACTTAATTTAAATGCGCAGATTAGACTGAATTAGAGGTATTGTGGAATATGGACTTTGGGTAGTTAATATAAAATAACCGGATATTCAAGTTGACCAGTTAAATCTACAAAACCACTTTATGATTTATCTGATAAGATTTTTGACCTACTCAAAACGATAAGTTTTTTTCAAGTATTATGATTTCATAATTTAGTCAGTAGGCAGTTGTATTTTCAGTGCAAAGTGATGAAGTAGTTCTTTCATCAAGTATCACATTAAGAGATGCAAGTATGCACATGACACTATACAAGTAACGAGCAGACAAGATTTTTGGTGTTTAATATCTTAAAAAAACAAGACTTTTATGTTCTTCAAATGTTGTGTTTATTATGTTTTCTAACTTTTACATAAGGAGGTTTTAATAATAATGAATAATTACATATTCTTAATTGAATTACCTCATATAATCTAAATGACATTAAATATTTATTTTAAAATAATAGGTATATAAAATGAAATATGTGTACAAAGATATATACTTAATCAAATAATCCACAAAGATATAATTCAGATACATCTCTAAAGTTTACATGGCATTCATGAAGAAGCAATACCAAAAAAGAATCCTCCAGTAAACCCTGCTGAATAATAGGAATTATTTCTGACAAATAACATTACCTGCAACAAATAAAGTGCAGTTGAAATATGAACAGTGCCTCATCATAACTATTGGGACATTCATCTTATTTATCAACCCCATAAAAGATTGCTTCACCTAAAAGACATTCATAATAATTGTCCTTTGTTAAAAGATTCGAAATTGATACTCTGATTAACTGAAATTACCCAGGTTTTTTTTTTATTGAAATGTTAAATATTTGTCCAAAATATTTGTGGGTATTAACAATATTGGAAACCCAGCCATGATCCTGATGCCAGGAAGCTCTGTGCATTTTGTCTATTGGTTGCACATTACACTTCATAGTTTTTATTAAGTCATATAGTATAATTTTGCTTCCTTTTAATATATTGATTTTACCATCTGTAGTTTTCAAGATTTATTCTGAATAACCCAGAGCCAAGAATTATTTAATAAAAAAACAAGGTAGTCACCAAAAAGTTAAGTTGTAAAAAGTGTCATGTACAAACTTTGTTAAGTGCCTACAATATAATTCAGTTCTTGCTGCCTAATTTTGAGTCAAAAGTACCTTGCTAACATTATGATTATAAGAACAAGGTCAAGGTAACTGTTAGATGGGTAGATGATTGGCTATGAAAAGAAAAAATCTATTGAGTATGTCAGTAAGACAAAAACAATTTATCTGAATAAGTAGATAGAGCAAATCAAGGTTCAGGAGTGGGGGCTAATGACATCATGCTTATGCACAAATACATAGATCTAATGCAACATTACAAAGCAATATAAGATCAAGGCTACTCTATTGTAAAAAAAAATACTGTCTATTATCCTCATTTTCAACATACCTTAGTAAAAAATTAACACAATTCTACACTACTATTTTATAAAAAGATGGGAGTAAGCCTCTTTAATATTGTGTCAGCAGCAGCCAAATCTTCAGCAGCATCATCTATTCTATATTCTCCTTCATTTGAATTACTAAATAGTGGTAAGAGTATACTACTGTGAAAATTAAAATGTATTAAATATAACTTATTACTTACTTTTTCAAACCAGTCTGGGGATTGACCTGTGGCTTCCTTTTCAATTTTGTCTGTGATTTTATCAACCTTCTTATTGATTTTGTCCCAATTTATGTCAATATATCCTTTTTGGCTGGCAATATGTAACAATATAACACTTCCACCTAAACCCACAGCAGCAAATTTTCCAATTTTCATTGAAATAAAACCAGTTATCCTGAAAAATTTAAACTTAATCATTTAATGCAAATTGTTTACATAACTATTTATAAACCTGAGTAAGTGTAGTATCTTATTAAATCTCTTAGATCGTAAAACAAGATGAATCACAGATTTTATAAAGGCCATTGCAAGGAGTCTTAAATCATATATTAGTCATTTTACGGCGTCGATAAAAAATATGTTTTTTCCTTTTTGTAAAGACTACAAATAGGTACGTTACAAATACTTTGTACATAATAAATTATAGTGCATAGTACAACAAAGGTAACATACCATCCTGACGCAGTTCCTAAAATTAACTGCTTTGTTGCTGAAGTCTTTCCGATATCTGATATAGCTTTTTCAATAAAATTTTTAGCCTCATCTACTATTTTCTTTGCATCTTCCGAAGCGTCTTCTTTACCTGGTCTCGCCATATCTGTTGTAGGAATGGGAAATTATTATTCTTACTATACAATTGTCGTCGCAGTACGACAAAAGAGCAATAACGTCTGCCAAAACCAAATTGGAAATGTATGACGAAATGTCACACAGACAGACAACCACAGACAAACAAAATTAAAAAACAAGCTGAACTAAATTGACAAGAGACAAGAGTAACTAATTAAACCATAGACAGATGCGCTTTTTTATGCTTGTACGCATGACATCGGGGTTGCATCGGGGCAACGAACGATATTAGTCATTGGCTCGTCGGCTACTAATATCGTCTAAAATAAAAATATATTTCGTCTAAGCTAAGCTAACAATGATGACTTTTGGCATTTGGTTCTCGCTGCATGTTAGCTAATTTCTGTTTTTCGCGCAAAAACTTGCTCATGTGCGAGACTTGGCTTTAAGCGACACGCGCACTCTATAATTTTCTATTTTTCTTACTCTATTTATGGGTAGATGTCAATTGTGTAATTTGACTGATATAATAGATCACTGACTTAGAAACCTAAATGGACTTGCCATACCTACGAATTGAACGTGCATACCTGAAAAAATTGGGCAAGTAAGATGGCTGCCTTTCTTAGGGTTGAACTGCCTGAAACGCGCTAGATATCGATATTTAACTTTCAGTGTTATTTAAGCTATTACACAAAATTGTCATCTGCCACAAAGTAACAAAAAAAAAACTACTAAATCGAGTGGAAATATCTGAACATAACCCACCTGTAGTTTTCTGGCTTCTCCTGGTCAGTGACATGAGGTTTTATTAAATTTTCCGTTTTCTTTATAATGTTTATGACTCCGTTAGAGGCGTATTGAAGGCCATCGAGTCGAGTCTTCTGAGTAAAGATCACTAAGGTCACTATAATTATTCAAAGTGCATGGAGCAGACATGCCATATTTTATGTCTTGGGTTTATATTTTCAGAACCAATAGCTTCCATCGATTTCTTATTTGAAATTTCGTTTGCAGGAAATCTGTGGATTAAAACATAATTTCAATGTATTTTACACACTTCATTAATTTTATCGATACTTACGGTATGCGAACATCGCACATCACTAGCCGGACTTGACAATTATTATTGTTTGTAAACAGTACAAAGAAATGAAGAAAGAAATGAAATAATAACGATATGAGCCATATAAACATGACACAGGTTCAATAATATTCAAAAAGATTATCTTATAACAATACATTCTACAACATTCGAATGAATTAGTGAAAATTAGTTACTTACTTGTGCAATGTCAAGTTAGGCTGATTTTTGCTTTTCCTCGCACCACACTGTTTTATGCAACACGAGGGCATGATTTTCCTTCTATTGTCCAAACTCAAAACACCAAAATAACTAATTACAATACGTATTTCTCTTTAAATCCACAAAAATATTTCTAGCCAGCAACTGTTTGACAGCACAACTACCACAAAGCAACCTTAAAACAACTCAAGTCTTAGATTATGTACCTAATAATAATAATAATACAAGACATAATCTAAGACTCAAGTACTTTGGTCAAGTAAAATGGCGACCGGCACGCAATGACATGAAGGTGACATTCCACAACAGTGTTGCCAAATTTGGTCCCTGTCAGACATTTTGTTCTCTCTCTTTACAAATTCATTTCTTGGTTAGTTAAAAAGAGACAAAAAGCTTTTTGACATGTGCGCGTCGATACGATGGATATTTATTTATTTATTTATTTGAAATATATAACACCATTACAGATCCATAAAATCCAATGCGATGCTATACATATATTGGTATAATTATTATTCATATAGTAGAATCTGCTCACTCCATTATGTATATCTCTATGGAATAGATTCAATCATTTCTCTATGGTTTCAGCGAATTGCAAAACTGAACTGCTGAATTGAAGTGTAAATAAATAATGAGCAATTCGATTTAAATTAAATAACTATTTGTTTAATATAATTTAAAACGGATACGTTTGAGATTTTTACGAACCCTCTGTTAAGAAAGAACTATGTATATAAGCTATTATTTTGTAAGACCGATTAAAACTCATGGATTAGAGTTTAGATCTTTTTATTTAAAATTCTAGTTCGTTCTGACTATAGTATATTACTTGTTGTAAATCCAGCTATAGAAATGGCACTTAACATTCGTAGCAACTATCCAAATACAAAATACTTACGAAATTTAATCGGTTACTTTCATAGAAGCAAAAGCAGTTTAAGGTTATGGGTAAGTAATAATTTATTATTATAATAGAAATATATAAGTATGTTTATAGTACATTAACTGCCTAGTGTTTGAATTTTTTCCGAGATATTGTGATATGATATTACGTTTTAATTTCTCGATATACATAAAAGTATATTTTTTTAAGATAAAAAATAAAAAAAAAACATACTACAATAGGGTCCAAGCTGACGATGGTTAGAGCTCCAGAGAGATTAAAGAACCTCGCATTTCTCACTTTATCCAGTAGTACTGCTTTCTCAATCAAACCCTTGACCTTGATGCCTAGCGAGAGCTTATTTAGTGTTACAGCCCTGATTAAGTAAAGGCTGATGATGATCCATCAGTATGACACCAGGAAACACTTGATACTAGTTAAAAATCATTAATTTCATCTTTCTTAGATAGTTTTGATTTTGATATAGGGTTTATACAGTCAATTTGATTATCTTTATTATTGTCAGGCTATGTACCAAATACCTATCAAAAAATAGCACTCCTCAGAAAGAGACATTTGAATTGAAACTAATTCTAACTGTACTTATAAATATTTATGCATATCATTGAGTGTGTCCTTTTGATTGTATACACATCAAAATCTCATTGGTTATATCAGACCTGTAAAATCCAATGATATAAGTAGTTTAATTTTAAAATTTACAGGAAGAAGATATTAATACAGATATCAAATTAAAAATAGAAAAACATTGGTCAAATGTTGTTTTAAATAGATCTTCTAACAATAACAAGGACAAGACTTATTATGTCCTTCCTATGTTCCCATATCCATCAGGAAACTTGCACATGGGACATGTCCGTGTGTACTCTATATCAGACACTTTAGCAAGATTCCAGCAATTAAATGGCAAGAACTGTATTCACCCTATTGGTTGGGATGCATTTGGTTTACCAGCAGAGAATGCAGCTATAGAACGAAATATTCCACCACATCAATGGACAGAAACAAATATAAATTCAATGAAAAATCAGCTACAACAATTGGGATTTAATTTTAATTGGGAAAGAGAAATTTCAACCTGCAATCCCAATTATTACAAATGGACCCAATTTATATTTTTAAAGTTATATGAAAAAGGATTGGCCTACCAAAGTAAAGTGAGTATCATTTTAAATTTATATAAATATTTGCTTTAAACCTTTTACAATCCTTAAATCATTTAAAATTAATGGTGATTTTGATTGTCACATTTTGCAATGGAGAGAAATATCCAGTCCAGATAGATTTTTGAAACAAAAAAACATTGCTCTTGTTTATGCTCAATCTATGTATACATCTTCATTATTAATTCAATCTAACCTGGTCTAGCCACAGCTGAAAATAGACCCTCCCAACTTCTTCCAATGAGGCTCTCGCCCTGATGTTCCTGTTTATTCATTTTATACATATGTATGTTCGTTGATTAATGGCAACAATGTCCTTACATTCCAGGAACAAGTAAATTGGGATCCAGTTGATAAGACTGTTTTAGCAGATGAACAAGTAGATGAACTTGGTTGTTCATGGAGATCTGGAGCTAAAGTTGAAAAGAAGTACCTTACACAGTGGTTTGTCAAAACTACAAAATTTGCCAAAGATTTGTATGATGGACTTGACAGTAAAGATTTAGAAAATTGGAAGGATATCATAAATTTACAAAAGCACTGGATTGGCGAATGTGATGGAGTCGCAGTGACATTCAAAATATCTGTAAATAATCAAATCAAAACCTTTGATGTCTGGACTACAGATCCCTATAAATTCATTCATGGCAATTTTTTAACAATGAGCACTAGGCATCCGTTGATCCAAGAATTAGAATGCCAAAAAATCACATCACTTACTTGTCATAATCCTATATCAAACTGTGATATGCCCATTTATATAACTGATGATGTTATATACCCAATTGGCAGGGATGTATCCATTTCATGTTCCATGTTCGATATTGAGGATAAAAACACTGCTTTGTCATTAAATATACCTATTAGCGAGGAACAATATGAAATTAATATTGAAAAGGAAAACCATAAAGCCATAAATATAGCTGTCAATAAAAATGTTGGAGGACATTTTGTTAGTTCTAAATTAAAAGACTGGCTTATATCTAGACAGAGGTATTGGGGAACACCTATACCAATTGTTCACTGTAGTAAGTGTGGAGCAGTTCCTGTTCCATATGAAGATCTTCCAGTGCAGCTACCACAATCGGATTCTCATAAGTCAGGTATACAGACATTAGACAAAATAGAAGAGTGGGTAAATTGCAAATGTCCTAGCTGCCAGTCTAGCGCCAAAAGGGAAACTGATACTATGGATACATTTGTTGATTCTTCTTGGTATTACTATCGTTATTTGGATCCTGCTAATCAGGAAAGGCCATTTTCAACAGAACGGGTTTCCAATCAAATGCCCGTGAATATTTACATTGGAGGCAAAGAACATGCAGTTTTGCATTTATATTATGCTAGGTTTATGAGTTATTTCTTTAATTCACTTGGGTGGATACCTACCAAAGAACCATTTAAAAAACTTGTAGTACAAGGAATGGTTATGGGGCAATCTTATAAATTAAAGAAAACCGGTAAATACATACCGCCGGAACAAGTGGAAAAAATAGGTAATGAGTATAAAGAAATCAGTACTGGTGAACCTGTACTGACCCAATGGGAAAAGATGAGCAAATCTAAATACAATGGTGAAAATCCTGAAAGACTCCTGTCGAAGTATGGATGCGATACAACTCGGCTTCTTATTCTAGCTGATGTTCCGCCGGCTACACCGCGACGCTGGTCAGACGCGAGTAAGTTTCGATATAGTTAATTATTGTAATTACTTTTTTTGTATAATGATGTATTATATTAGTCTTAATACTTTTTCTTATTTTAAAGCTTTACCTGGAGTACTTAACTGGCAACACCGTTTGTGGATGACCATGAGAGAGTTTTTAAAACACCGAACCGCCGAATATACTGCAGATTCTACGACAGAAGAATTTAAAAACTATGAAAGAAAAATTTGGGAATCTAAAAATTATTTTATAGCTACTGCAACCTATCATTTTAAGTACACCCAAAAACTTAGTGTTGGTATCTCACGTTTGCAGAGTTTAACCAGCGTTTTACGGGTGAATATAAAAAAATAATATTTATTATTACTTTTGGTAGGTACCTCCTTACATCTGGTGTAAATCAGTAAGGTGTCAGTGTTTTTTCTGGTTGGCTGTAAAGTTACCTAAATACCTGTCCAGCGCCGCTATAGTCAGCGGCGTTAAAGGGGATGCAAGTACCTAACTGTACAAGTCCCAGTTTGTGTGGTGTAGGTACTGTTGTAAAAATGTAACCCAATAAGGAGGCAAATTTATTTACTTACAAGTAAATTTCCTCATAAATCTATGGTAAAGACTGCTTATAGACATAAATAAAATAGTCATTTATATTCTCCCATCAACGTTCTTTACAATAACAATTTTTATAACAAGACTTTATGTTTCATAGAACAAATTACCACCCGAAGTAATTGCTAGAAGCATTGAATTTGAAAGAGCGTTAGCTGATTTAATCATAATGCTGGCACCAGTGACTCCACACTTTTGCTCTGAGCTTTGGGCTGGTTTCCTGTCAGCACCAAAGAGGATGGACTCGCAAAATCTCATCGATTGGCAAAAATCTGTCTTCGAACAAACATGGCCCAAAGTTGATGGAGATTTCGAATTATCATTTTTATGTAAAGTAAGTACCTATGTTTTCTGTTGGTGTTTCCTTAAATACCTTTATTCTATATTATTATACTAATATTGTTTTTATCGCTTCAGGTAGACGGAGCTGACCGATGCGAACTTAAAATAAAAGCTCGTGATCTCAAAAATCTCAGTCATGAAAAGGCGTTACAGATCATGCTTAACGAGGAGTCTGTTAAAAGAAGACTTAAAACCGACATACATAAAACTAAATTTGAACTGTTTCCTGATTGTCGTGCGATATTACACATATTCCCTAAAAAGAAACAAAAGGCGGTGCAAGTAGACGAAAGTCTGGCTTCGTGATTGTTCGTAACGGTATGTATATAATTGTTATATAAATAAAAGAAATATAAAACTGTAAGAAAATATCTCGTTGGTATTTTATTTATGTACACATTTATAAATAAAATATTACAATCGGCCCTACGGCCACAATAACCACGATTGTTAGGGGAGACCAGCCCAAAACGGGTAAGCTAACGTTAGATGAAAAAAAAATCAGGTTCTTAACAGATTTCAAACTTTTGTTTTAATTATCATAGTTCCCTATTTAAAGAACTTTAACAAATCAGTCTCAAACTCAAAAAAAATCTTCATTACAAAACAAAAATGTCTAAAATGTAAAACCTTAAAAAAACCCGTTTTGCCCGGAGGGGGTGCCTAAAGCGGGTAAGGCGAATGGGCAAAACGGGTAGTAGCAAAAATAATGAGAAATTAATCAACTTTAACATCTAGTTAGAACTTAAAATAACAGTTTTGGTTTTCTAGAGGCACGGCAGTGGCCCGGCTAAGTCTCGAGCAAAACCATACCAAAGTACCATCCTTTTGTCGAAGCTATTTCACCCCCCTATACCTATCATCGATACGGAAAAAGAAAGGGGTTTAAGTTTTCGATGATGTAGAGTTAATAATAAAGCAAGCTCAGTATCAAAATTACCTAACATTTGAACCAATAGTTTACGAGTTATGAGCGATCAAAGTTACGCTATTTCGTCAGTCACTGATTCACTCACTGGCCGATAATCTAAGGTACTTCTAACAAACTTAGAACCTTCAAATTTGGCACCAAAATAGGTTTTGTAACAGCATGTTAAGAAAAAATTTAAAAACGGTTAGTAATTATATAACTTAGTAAATAATAGGAAACAAATTAATATTTGCGGTTTTCCAAGAACATGGTGTATGAATTTTGACTGCATTGTTAACTTTGTTCTTTGTTTAGGTTCAAAAAGTATAACAAATCGATTTATATTATTAACAAATTGTAATAATGTATTGAATAAAAGCTAAAATCTTTCATGCACAGGTTCAAGAGACCTACAAAAAATGAAGAAGATTCCACCAAAAACATTCAATGTAAAAAAGCCAAGTCTCTTTATGTAATTCTTCCATCGTAAAAAGTTTTGAGATCGCATAGGAGCCAAGTCCTGGTCAACTTATGTTGTGATAAAAAAAAACAATAATTTGTGACTATCAATAGTTTTGTATACATTAAAATAATAGGGTCACACAAAAGTTACGTATCGAAAATCTGTCAGGGCAAATCGGGTAAGGGCAAATCAGGTACCTGTTTTACCCATACCTGATTTGCCCAAACGCACACTTGCATTTCGCACATTCATAATCTCAAAACCAAAGCTACCCGGGTACAAATCACTTCACGGATATAAAGCTTCAAATACAACAAAATAATATCACCAAACTAGTAATTTCGTCCAACAAACCAAAATCGACTAATCAGAATTGAAAATTCTTTAATAATTTTACCATAAGTAGCAAAAATATTTGATTACAAATTATCTTGCAACCGCGTGTTCCGTGTGTGTGAGGATACTGCCTGTGATTGGGCGACGCCCGCGCTATCCTTCTACATGAAAACATTGAAACTTATGCGAAAGGCGCGAAATTTAGAACGCTTACCCGCTTTGGGCGGTATACCCGTTTTGGGCTGGTCTCCCCTACGAGTAAAGACCGGATTATATGCAACGTAAAAAGCAATGCTATATTAGTTTTAGGAATCAAAAAAAAAATACTTTACAGTTTTGCTAATGCATAAAATTCGGTCTCTAGGTTCGATTATACAATATAAAAAATTGGTCGCAAATTGTGTACCAATAGTACCTAAATTTATTTTAATAATATGTTGTAAAATCGGATGCTAATAGTCATGATTAATAGAGAAACATACATGTAGCAAACAGGATTTTACTATATATGCAAACTTACAGTAGGTACATCGGAAGCCTCTCTTTTGATAGGGTACATCCAGTTTACAACTCACCCCTAGGCGATAACTTATCATAACTTATTTTAACAAATATTTTATTGTCCTAATTTAAAATTGTCTATATGTTGTTTTGTTATTACACCCCAACTGTCAAATTTGCTACCTCGTGTTTCTTGTCCTTTTTGCTCTAAATATTTCGTCCTTGTACGCTTTTAAATTTGCTGCGGAGTCCTGTAAAAAAATCAAATATTTATATTTTATTTTACCTAGAACACAACAGCCCTATGACTTTTTAAACCTTACTTCGGGCCTTCTTTTTAACATACGACCTTAAAAAGAGCCTAGGAGTGTTATGTGTGGTACTTAGACATTTTAGAACACTAAAAGTACTATTGTGACCTAATTATAGTATTGAGAATAAGTGTCTAAACACACTATGCCGAAGTAACGCGACCGAAGTTAGGTGGCTGATTTTACGTTCCGACGTTTTCGGCTGATATGACACACCATAACTGCCGAACATACGCGGCAGAAATTAAATTACGCTGCTCCCCGCCCAGGGGAATCATTAGTTTAAAGGGATCCAGGGGAATCATTTGTCGGCAATCGAACCGAAATTCAGTCGCGTAAAATGTGTGCTCACAGAAAAAGTTGCCGCTGAAGTTACGCCCGACGGAAGTTAGGCCGTACGCTATGACGCGACGTAATTTCGGCATATCTGGCGTTATTGTGCTGAACTTCGGTCGCGTAATTTCGGCATAGTGTGCTTAGACAGTTATTCGTCATGGACTTTTTGTACATATTTTTTATGTAGGTATTAGGACTCGACTAATAAATAATAATTAATTTAATAGACAAAACCTTGCTTACTTTGGGTAACATAACTGCGATTGTCTTAAGCAATTCTATATACATAAGCCTAAGTTAGTCATGATAACTTGGCTTTCTAGTGGCGTTTTATTTTTAATTCTGTTCAGCGCATTAGGATTTATGTGGTTATTCTGTACAAACAGTAGAAAAAATCCTTCCTCTTTTTAATAGAAGTAGGTACAGTTAGAATACTGACATTATAAAACTTCCTAGGTGTAGAAATAATTTAGCTAGATAACAACCATTAGTCAAGGTACCATTAGGCAATTTGGAAATATTCAGTCATAGATCGGGTATATTTTACCTTTTTAGCTTCTCGCCATTCTAGATTACGAAGTCGGTTCAATCCTTTGAGATTACGATCAAGTATTCTAAGGAATTCTGCTCTGGTTATCTTAGCCGTCTCTGTAGTACCATTGTTTGAAGGATCTGGAGCTGCTGTCACGGTCTGCACATATATGTTTAGTTAAAAAATCATACAAAACGTGTTATAAATCCCCACACGGTATAGCAAAAAATATTTAAGATGACCTTGAACGGCTTTAAATTTGCATTATTGTGGAGAACATAATTAATACTGAGGTACGTTCTATAGCCACTCGACCCGATTGTAACAGTCTTGTGCTAAAGGTCACTGTTCGCTCTTAAGACACTTACTTAATTCAACTCCGGCATTTACTTGTACTTGTGAAATATACGCGCACACATGATGTGGGTAAAATGCATAGGTTCTCAATTTGATTTTATTTCGACGCGCGACGGCTCAAGTGTAAACAGTATCGTAAGTTTAAAAACACAACTTTGCAGTAGAGCGATCTAAAGGATATAACACGCTTTTAATTATGACATTATGTCAACATATGTTTGAAATGCAAACATGATAAAGATACACGTAAAAAAATTCAAAACCGTGTGATTGGTTCCTACTGAACACAGGTATAGCCACCTAAAGATGTTAAGTTTTCAAACAATTTGTATCAGTTCGTTTGTGATGTTTGCTTGGCAACGAAACGCTACCAGGTTCCCTGCTTTAATCCTGGCTCTTACGAATTATAACTGATGGGGTGGATAAGTTGAAAAAAAAACATTTGGTGTGGTATACAAACGTTATCAAATAATACCACATGTATTTAAACTCAAGTAGTTAATTAGTACTGTGTTCAGCAATTCACGATTTTTCACCAATAAAAGAACTATATTATAGATTTTGATGCGATTTGGTATACTGACTATTCTTCTTTTTCCCATTCTCCTAAGCAACATGTTGTACTTTATTTTGGTCAAAGTTCGATATTTTGGTCAAATGGCATTCTCCTTCGTTGTAAGTATAGCATTTACATTTTGATAGTTATTATTTCCACATATTTCTTAATCATTTAAAATACAGACGGAGGACTGAATGAACACCTAGGTTTAACAATAAAATAGTGTTGCGTTGGAACCGGTTTAGTAAGGAACCTTAAGCACGTCAATACCTATCATAGTGTTTTAAAGTACTTAAAAGCCTTAAAGCCTTTTGAGTTTTGACTAAAACCTTTTCTTTTTAAATTATACATACATATAATCACGCCTCTTTCCCTTGTAGGGGTAGGCAGAGACCACTTCTTTCCACTTGTTTCGCTTTGTCCACTTTCATTATTCCCTTAATAAATGCTTTTAAATTATAGCCATTGACATAATTAACCTACAGTTTAATTAATATAATTTAACTTAATAAAGTTTGATGAATGCAATGAAATTTGCAAACCGCGCTTGTTACCTTAAATAGACTCCTCTAGGTCATTATTAAAAACCGAGGTATATAATTTACCTAATTATGTTAATGACTGCATTTAGTAAACGAATGAACTAATGGGCCAGTTATTACATATTGTAAACTAGTTACGAGGACATGTCGAAATAATACTAGGTATCCAGTCCGTTTCCAATACCTGCCTTACCTTACCTCTTACCTTTGGTTAAAGTATTGTCATCCAATGATTTCAAGGTCGAAGGTACTTACATTATCATCGGCAAATTGATTGTTTACTAATTCTGATATTTGATTGTAAGCGCTTTTGGTGTCATTGATTTGCTGAAAAAAATAACGAAAGTCTTGTACATATTGAAAAGTATAAGTTACACATAATACACAAAAAGTTTTTGTTTTTAAAGGACACTATAGAATTAATTGTAATCTAAACTAGGACTTGATATAGTAATGAGAAAATACGTACCTCCAATATAACATGAAATATGGTTCCAAAAAATCCTCGTTTTGGAGCTAAAGCAATACTTTTACCAGCTTTGATAGCCGTTTGCCTAGCAGCTCTATCTCTCTCTATTGCATCATCTGCTGTTGGCTGTAAAATACACATAGATATACAAGAATTAAAGTTATTATGAACTCCTCTTCCTGCCCTGTTCTCAATCATCCGATAACTTCTATGCGACGTCTCAGTGGGTACTTGCTTCTTTTTTCTCACGCTATCTCAAGCATCTCTTTTAAGAAGTTTGAGAAACTCTTCGGTTGTCAAAATCGACCCCAATAAAGAGTTTCTTGAACTTTTCTGTCGTTCTGCTATGTTTTATTAGTGTACCTAAACATTTTTATAATGATTTTCTATACCTAGCATCTATCACATTTCGTTTTTTTTTTTTTTAAAGAGAATTGCCGCAGTTAGCCTCATGGAGGCTTTTACTGCTTTACCGGACTAAGTTGGCGAGACATTACTAACACGCATCCAGCCAGAAGCTACAAATTAATACGAGAGTTGTGGCAACGAAAGCTAAGGGCACCCCCTGCGGGGTTCGACCTTCGACTTAGTTCATTGCTCACGATCATAACAAATAAAACACCAAGAGAGGGCTGGATCAATGATTGATTATTTAGGGACTGTTTTGATTCTAGTTTGACCGGCTCGGGCCGGTATTAGGCTGCCTGTCCACCGGAGCGGAGCTAGGCTGCGGAGTGGAGAAACTGAGAAATATTAACCAATAGGATTGTCCACTGAAGAGGAGCGGAGATTTTGTGCAATCCTATTGGTTAATATTTATTTACCTGAGGTAGCACTATTTTTTCTAATATTTTTAATAAATTATAAGTTCTCGATTCGCAACCATAATTTAGTAATTAAAGAATGGGTACTTAACTCAAAATCCAGTTATTTTCAGGTCAGTTTTTTTTTTGTAATAAGATAATTTTGAATGTTAGTTCAATTGTGGGTTTTATTCGTTTTGCGCATAACTACCGTACCATTTTTGTTAAGATTACACTCAAATGTGAAATGTATATCGTCTGAAGCGCTTACAAATATGAATCTTCACCACAGCATTCTAACGCTTGTAGCGCCATGTCTTGCATAGCCTTGAGTGGGCGCGGGGCAGGGGCCCAAGTCTGCTATTTACACTCGGTTCAATGTCTTCATAGTGGCGTGCCAGCAGAGCCCATGCGCAATTTTGACGTTTTGACTTTTAGTAGAATACCAATTTTCCGAAAATGGCTCTGCTGGCACGCCACTATGAAGACATTGAACCGAGTGTAAATAGCAGACTTGGGCCCCAGATTAAGATGATGATAAATAGCAAAGAATGTTAACGCAATTTCTAGTATTTAACCCACGACGCAAAAGGGTCCTATTAGTTGGATAAGTAATAAAAAACTGAATAAAAACAACAGTAGATGGGTGTGTCGTAAGGCCCTATCTTTTAGATAGGTAGGTACTTACTAAAAAATATTGAGATTCTAAGCAACATTATATGGTTTTTATTACTTACTGGTTGAGCACTAAAGCAAGGTATTATGATGGCAAGTACTAAACATGTAGCTAGGACGCAGTGTTGCGCATGGGGTGCCATCTTTGAGCAGGATCTGGTGCTGGCGCCTTCCCTGAATGAACAAATATTCAAGTGTTTTTGTTTGTTATACGTGGCCGTAATCTGGAATAAATTAATGTTTATAAATAATTTCATTAAACTTACAATGTAAAACTTACAGTAGAGCGAACATGAAAGGCATAACGAAATAAGATAGCTACTCGTACATATTTCAAATCTTAGTTAGTAGTTAGTATATTTGAAATCTTTAGGTTAAATTTCATAATTTGTAGATATAATAACATCAAGGTGTTGTCCTTACTTTAAGAAGTAAAAGTATTTATTTTTACACTTTGAACCCTTGCATGTCTAGGTGTAAACGTAGGTACAAGGTCGAAAGACAAGGACGATAAGTATGTTTAAATAACAAATGGGTAAAGTCATTTTACAGTAGTAGGTACCTACCCATACCAACAATTACCTAAACACAGTAAACTATCTACCTATTTAATTATTTC
Organism: Autographa gamma; assembly: GCA_905146925.1. NCBI lineage: Eukaryota > Metazoa > Arthropoda > Insecta > Lepidoptera > Noctuidae > Autographa > Autographa gamma. The sequence continues at coordinate 7,084,213 of LR989850.1, forward strand.
ATCCTGTTTATTATAATTAGAGGTAATTGTTAAGGCTAGGGATAGAAATAAATATATTTTTCTTATAGATAATAACATAACTAAGCCATTCACTTCCATTCAATTGGTTGTGGATGTTTATTGCTTGAGAAAATTACCTCCGTTAAAGTGTTGCAAGAGCTTGTCGCCGCAAACATATATAGTACTTACCTATCACAGTAAGTACCTACCTAAACATACAACTAGACCTTAAGGAAGCATTGCTTAAAAGACTACAACTAATATTAACATCTGATATAAGAAAGTATTGGCATACGTACCATATCCACTGGCCTATAAAGGCGATTTATTTGGCTACATAATTAAGTAGGTAAGTATATCTGTTAATGTAGAATTGTAGACCTAAAAAGGGAATTAATATAATAAAACTATCTCACTTTACGACACGAGGTTTTAACTTCTACTAATGAATACATAAAATGTGGGTATTAGATGTGAAATCGTTTTGAACACATGTGAGTTCGTTTAAAATCAATTTCTTTCGTAACACAGAAATGCGGAAAAACTAAACCCGTCTTACAAGATCAACTACGGTACCTACGCCGCAGTTGATACGAAATAGGCCAGTTACTGACTACCTAGTGTGTAATATAACAACCAGACGGTTACAGGAAATAGGTACATAAGTTTTTAGGTGCATTATGTGAGAATAAAAAATCTGCAGCCAAATAGTATCTACTATCTAGGTTAATGAACTGACGGACCAACGCCCTTATGAAACTCTCCTTATTTTGATGTAGTTTCGTCGCAGTTGGGTAAAAGTCCAAATACTTAAATAGAAAACGATTAAAACCTATCGGTAACATCATGGTCTATAATTGAATTTTGGAAGGTATTGATGGAAGTATTTTTTTTAAACGTAACGACTACTTACATAAATAAATTGGGCCAAAAAAAAAAGAACAAATTCAAATATATGTATCGCGGAAACGGTTAACTTTTGGTTAGGTTTGAATACCTACTACTTACTGAAAATTTAATTAAACAAAGAATTGAAGCCGACTTGGTGACCCTGTACTTAGACCGTAACGTATGAGTTGCTGTCTAAGTAGGTACCTACCGTATTTTTATGCATTAGTTGTAGATTTAAAAATATTTCGTTCTTATTCTATTATTTAAAGAAAGTTTTTTGAGGTAATCAGTTTGTTTTTAATTAATATTATGTTATATTTTTTACAAGTTACCTACCTACCCTCATTTAAAATCAAACAGGCTAACGATTTTCATTTTTTTCCCACTTATACTCTACCGAAAGAAAGCTTTTTTACCTATTAATAACTTACCTCGAAATAAGGGTAAAAGTACCAGTAAAAGCTCACTGTAACAGCATTTTTTTTAACTAATTTTGTCTCGTCACATCACGAAAAAAAATGGTTTCACAATATTTAAAAAATTAGGGCCCGAAATATTAATTGTTTCTTGTAATGAAGCATCAGAACATAACTAGATATGCAGAAATATATTATAACTATTAACAAATTATCACCAATTTGAGTTTTTAACACTTGGGTAGGTACACACAATTTTATTAAATATATAAAGCAGTATATTTTTTATATTAAAAAAAAAATACCAATCTTATTTTTAAACATTACCCCACCAATGCAACCGATCACCGTAATCAATAATGTTAGATGAGAGACATAAATCTAGCACTGTTTTAAGTTGTAACATAATAAAAGTTACAGCATATAAAATTGCTTTTACCTAACAACGCGATGTACAAGTTGGAGTTAGGCGAGGCGCTTGCACACCAGCTCCGCGGGCTAGGCTGGCGAGTGCACTGTGTAGCACGGTGTTCACACTAGCCGCGCAAAGCCCGCGCACAAGTACCATCGGGGCCAAGGCCATCGCCGGCGCTGATTGCGAAGCAGTCATTTGTTATGTCAGCTTGTGTTCTACTTATGCAATGCTGCCCCACCATTACGCTGCAGTTCGATGGCCTAGTCACTGATTATACCTTATAATTTCTTAAGGTTCGATATCTTCATAGGTGTTATTTAATTTTTAATATAAGCTTAGTTTAATAACCTGACCTAAATATGTTTATTACTGAACACAAACAAATATTACTGAATTATAATGAAATCCGGATGGCCCGGATGCATTTATTGGAACACACATTACTGATCTTGCTTGTCACCACCTTTCGTATTGCAAAAGCTCCTTGCAAAACGCGGACCTGCTGGGGGAGCTAGGTAGGTATATTTTATACATTCAGAAGGGCAGAAATTGGTTTCTGGAGATTTACTAGGGATTTATGAAATGCCCCATTCGCAATAAATCTCTCGCTGAATTAACCAAATCTGTACTGGACTCGGCTAGTGCTGTTTGTAAATGTAAGACGTAAAGGAAACGTAGTCATCAATTGTCTTCTTTTCTTCGCTCCATTACATTTTTTGTCCGTCCATCTCGCACAAATCTGGCGGAATCTCCATGAGGGTAACAACCCATAAAAATTACAAATTGAATAGCTTTAGGTATAGTTTACGTTAGTTTACCTTAATGTTCAAAGAAACAAGATAGTGAAATAAAAAAGAACAATATGTAGGTATTTATTTATTCAATTCATAATATAATATTGTATTGCAAAAATAACTATTAAATATGTACGTACGTCTTTTACCTACTGAAGACCGAGATCACACGGGCAGAACCGCGAGCGTTCAAAAGTCAGGTTTAAATAAACTTAAAACAAGTCATCAGTATAACTTTAGATTATAGTAAACAAAGATTACACATAAATTTGATTGCGATACAACTATGTATAAAGAATATTTACTTAATGACTTTGCTAATCACAGAATGAGCTTTTAATTAATTAAAAATGGCTAATCAGCAACGACGCTTCTGGGGCCCGAGTCTGCTATTGACAATTGCTTCAATTGTCCGAGTGGGTGGCGACAGTAGGTCCAGTTTAGGATAATTGGCATTCTAATAAATGTCAATACGTCAGACTCGGGCCCCTGTGAGTTGTTTTCAATAAATGACATGTTACGGTATTATATGAGCAATAAGACTAATAGCAGGGAATGATATTTGAAAACTACGTGCCAAAAAAGCATAATATTGCTGAATAATGATATATAGGTACCTACCACTTACATAGATCTTTACGCTACGCTACATTTGACAAGTTGTAACTAATATTGTTGGTACACTTAACACATCATTCTATTTATTTCACAACTACCATTAAATCGTAATACTTACATATTACAATTGAACGTAATCTTACCATTATACCATCTCTTATACTTCAATAGATTAAGAGGTCACTAGTTCCATTTTTCTATATTTTTTTCTAAGTGTTGAAACAGGGTCTTTAAACAATATTGGATCTAATCTTAAAACCGAACGCATAAGTGGCATATAGCCCCATGCCGTAGCGAAGGTGTTGAGGCATGATTGTCTCTGCACGAAATGCTCTGGATCACTCCACGATGATCTAAAAATAAAATAACATTTTTAACCGACGAAAACAGAGGAGGTTCTCAATTCGACGCGTATTTTTTTTTTTTTTATTTATGATCACGCATATCTTTTTACTGAGTAGTTCGATTTTGATAATTCTTTTTTTATTGGAAAGGGTATACTCCAAAGTTGGTCCAATATAAATTTGGAAAAAGAATTCCCACCCAAAGGGTGGAAAAACAGGGGTTAATTGATTGTTCACGCACTTATCGTAATGTATTACCACGCGTAACTTTTTACAGAGTAGTTCTATTTTGATAATTCTTTTTTTATTGAGTAGTCTATACCTTGAAGTTGGTCCCATATAAATTTGGAAAAAATATTCCAATCCTAAGGGTAGAAAAATAGGGATATATTGATTGTTCACTAACTGATTTTAATATATGACCACGCGTAACTTATTACAGAACAGTCCGATTTTGATAAATCTTTTTTTATTAGATAGGGGGTTATACCTTGAAGCCGGTCCCATATAATTTTACTCTAAGGTTGGGAAAATAGGGGTGATTTATTGTTCACTCACAGATTTGAATACTAAAATAAGGTAGTTAGCTATTTTAAAAATAATAAATAATTCAGCATGTAGTAATTAGTATATAATAGCCACAAAAAAATATAAAATAAAAACTTTTTAACAAATAAATTAAACCGCCGAAAAAACTGAAAAGCAAAAAATAAGAAACCTTTTTTTATTTAATCTTAATAACTAAGTTCTTAAACGAATGTGAGTATACCTAAATAATTTTGAGGCGGCGCCAAACTATCAATTAACAAAGATCACAAAATTACCTTAAAAATAAAGAAACAACCAAATCAAAAACGCTATATACTATAATTATATTCTTACCACCTATAGACTACGGGCCCATGAACAAAATGGATGGGTCATATGAACCACCAGGTGACGTATATAGGACGATAGAAGAGCATAAAATAATAAGATTCAGCACTATGCCGTCACTTGTGATCAGTCCAACTGGGTGCTGGTGAGCATTCAAAAGTGCAGCTAGAGTGAGTACATTTTGGTCATTTATTTCTGTACGGCATTGTTACCATCGAATAGATCCATGAAAAATAATAAGAAAGCGCGCAGTGCCATACAAAAATGGTGGTCCAAAAAGTTGGTATTTTAGTTTTACTTTCTGTCAATTTCCAGGGTAAATTTGGTCATTTGATTCTGTACGGCGTCAGTTTCACACTGTTTCAATACAGCTTCTAATCCATTATCAAAAAAATATTATCTATGCATGAAATACTTTCAAAATAAATGTTGTTCAAATCACGCCTCGGACCACGGAATGAAGGCGCGGGTTGTAAACCTCGATTTTTTTCCCCTTGTTCAAAGATTTTTGTACGGCGTTGCGGAATAATGGATAAGAAGGTGTATTGAAATAGTATTCAATGAAACTGATGCCGTACAGAATCAAATGACCAAATTTACCCTGGAAATTGACAGAAAGTAAAACTAAAATACCAACTTTTTGGACCACCATTTTTGTACGGCACTGCGCGCTTTCTTATTATTTTTCATGGATCTATTCGATGGTAACAATGCCGTACAGAAATAAATGACCAAAATGTACTCACTCTAGCTGCACTTTTGAATGCTCACCAGCACCCAGTTGGACTGATCACAAGTGACGGCATAGTGCTGAATCTTATTATTTTATGCTCTTCTATCGTCCTATATACGTCACCTGGTGGTTCATATGACCCATTCATTTTGTTCATGGGCCCGTAGTCTATACTAATTCTATTGTGGAAAGCAAATAAAAGTTTTGAGTTTGAGTTTGAATCAACTTAACAATGCAATGAAATCTCCAGCGATAAACATTAAAATTTCAAAAAAAAATAAGTACCTATATATCGTAATTAATTAATTTGCCTGTTTGGCGCCGATTCGAAATTATTTAGGTATACTCACATTCGTTTAAGAACTTAGTTATTAAGATTAAATAAAAAAAGGTTTCTTATTTTTTGCTTTTCAGTTTTTTCGGCGGTTTAATTTTTTTGTTAAAAAGTTTTTATATCCATGTCTACACTTTAGAAGTTAGAATATATTTGTTTTATTTAGCTTGTTCAGTGTCTCACTGCTGGGCAAAGAACTCCCCACAAAATTTCCAGAACTCTATTTCTGTTTTTTTTTTACAGATTTCTTATGCCACGTTTTCCTTGGGTATAATTAATGTTGAGAATAGATGACCTTATGAAGGCACAAAATAATAACTACACATAACGTTACATGTTCGCATTAGCACAAGACCGAATTAGGCAGTTATGTACCTACCCACAATAATTGTCATGCATATTCTTATTAAACAAATACGGTCAATCTGGGTAACTTAAGCTTTCAGTACAACTTTGACTCACCACTTCCAATTCCGATTAATATTTTTTTTTCTGGCTCTGTACAAAACTTTACGCAAAGAAATATTTTTTATTAGATACCTAAAGGACTTCGTTACAACCCGTCTAATGTCATTATTTGATAAATGTTAAAAATCCATAGATATAAAATAAAAACGGCGGGCTGTGCGCAACGTCTTTTTAAAAGTGCTCAAAAAACTTTGTTGCTTTGCGATTCTTAGACGCTGAATAAAGGTGAGTTTCAGTTCAGACAATAAATTAAAGCTTAAAAACTTATACAATTAAAATGATCGCAATATTTTTATGAATATTTTTAATATTAGCAAAATTATGCATGAGGTCCTTTAGAACTCTCAAATCCAGGTAACTTTGACTCGGGTCAAAGTTACACTGACGGTTTGGACTAACTCCACTAAAGTACTGGGGAAACTTAAATAATTGAAGTGTTGCCTAGTTTTTAAGGTAAACTTACATTAAAATGGCGCGAACAAAGTAGGTGAAAAATTACTATACATTACATCATTATAACACATTTCGATGGTAAAATGCTTAAAATTTCGCTCATGCAGGAGGCGATGGAGGGTTGAAAGCTGCCTACTAAGCCTGATATTATACGCTGTTTCCCAAATAATGTCGTGAAATATTTGCCTAATACTAAATTGACCAAACGAAAGAATTTTATATCATTAATGATGATTTTCTTTGTATGGAATGGGGAGAGTAAGGCTGGTAAACAGCTGATTTTGTTATTTTCATTTTGAATTTTTACGTTAGTTTTTTTAATTGATTAGGATTTGTTAACTTAGTTTGGTTATTAATTAACAATTATCAAGACTCTTAAGACCGATTAGATCTTAATAAGTTCTAAAAACCCGTGTCTTCTTAAAAACTAGTGATTTCCCTAACTGCGCACTTTATTCTTCATGTTTTCAACCGTAAATCTTTGAGAAAAAAAATAAAAATTGTTTATAATGTTAGTTTGTTTCATATTAAGGCATAAAAAGAGGCTTAAGTTCACCAAATATAACAAAAACTAATTTAAAACATCAAAATCCGTATCATTAAATGTGTGAGGTAATGTTACCCAAGTCACCGTATAACTTTGCCTCGTCGAATTTTCAATGATTATAAAGCTGTAGTTTAAAAAAATAGATTAATTTTTTTTATTTCTAAAAATAGGCATTGTAAAGCCACTAAAAACATTTATTCCACAGTAGTTTGGTAAAAAAATTATATACGTAATTTTAAAAAAAGCTCATAAAATGGGTCAAAGTTACCCAACATGATGGTATGTGAAATTTATAATGATTTAGATAAAATATTTATTTATATTTACTTGTAACGATGGTGCGCTGTCTTATAGCGGCGACGCTGGGCGAGTTTGAGCGGCGGGCGGCGCGTGAGGTGCGCCACGAGGCAGTTGAGCAGGATGTCCTCGCAGTTGCGCGCGCGCCGCACCGCCTGGCGCAGCGCCGGCGCGCCCACCGCGTACTGCGCCAGCGCCGAGCGGTGCACCAGCGCCGCGCCCGGCAGCACCATGGAGTACGCCTCACCCCACTTGCTGCTATAACCCCACGCGCCCTGTTCGCACATATACTTATCCTAACAAATATATCTAATTTCCGTTTAAATGTGCTTCTCATATAAAGTTAATGTGAAAAAAATTCATTATTTAAGGGAGGTCATTTATTATCAGCTATGGAATGGTTTAGGATAAATAATAGTGAAAGGTACCTCCAGTGAATGAGCATATAAGGTACCGCCTTTTTGTAATGTCAACATTCAAAAAGTGCTACTTAAGGAGTAGCCTATTTTGAACAAACGAAGTATGATTTTGAGAAAATCATTTTGACTTACTTTAGCCTCATCCCAAAAGTGAGTACGAGCAGGGTATCCAACTATTCTCTCTGGAAAATGTTGCCACACATGAAAGGCAAAATCTAGTTCTTCGGCAAGTAGCGGTGCATCGCCATCCAAAGAAAAAACCGCGGCTGTGGGGACTGCCCACAATGGCTGCCATCTAGCTGAAACGCCTTCCCTATAATTATTAAATTATTAATCAATGAATATTTAATTTGTACTTATTTTGTTATTCTTAGAGTTCAATTATTTTAAAATTACCCTGGATAGTGTGTGGTTGCATCAACTACCAAAACAGGTAATGGCTCCCGTGTATCACCAGCTACTCGTGATAACGACTTGAGCGAAGGTGCGGCACGCTCGCTGTCCCACACTAACACGACCTTCGTGTAAAATGAACTCGTTTTTAATAATTGGTATTTAAAATTATATAATTTACGTAAACCTACGATGAACGAATTTACGATTTTATTACCTTTTCACAATATGCGCTAGATGCTATATTGGCAAGAAGTTTATGTAACGCCGGTGATGTAGCTTGAACGTATAATAAGGCAGTATACATGTTACCCGGCGTCGAAGGCGGCACCGCCAGAGGCACAGACGGTGCCGGCAGAGGAGCGAGGGGAGCTAGAGGACAGGGGGGAGCAGAAAGAATGGGAGCCACGATAGGCAAGTGGGTTCGGGAATCACCGTAGTTTGCTAAAGTTCCCAGAGCGCCGGGAGACGCATTCCATATCAAAGCTTCTCGTTGTTTCGAGGATCTATGCTCCAACACACGCTCCAACAAAATCTGTAAATATACATTCAGATTACGTATTAGAATAAAACGTCTTATTAAAGTAAAGAATTAAATGTCAATGTGTACTATATTTACCTCTATTGTCGTAAAAACAATTTTTTCTATTGACGAAAAATACTGTTCCCACAAGAATTGAGTTTGTTGCCGTAGAGCAAGAATACGCTCAGGCGAAACGGAGCGCACAAGCTCGGGCACCTGGCATTAAAAAGAAACAGAAAACAAAATGAAAATAGAGAAACACTAAAATACAAATATAATTTTGTTGGTGGCTAAATTTTATGACCTGTGTAGAATGAATAAAATAAAAAAATCTAGAACATATTCGTTTGAATTTTGTAAACATTTTGATATATACTTCATAAGTTTCCTAATTACCTAGTATAATATTGGTATATCCGTATATTAAACCACTACTGGTTGCCATGCGGTTTATTAAACGGTTTTTCGTGCATAGGGTAGCTGGTTCAAACCTAGGCAAATAACTATGGGGGTTTCTCAAAGTTATGTGTACTTTGAACTTTCTTAATTTTTCTACGACAATACTCATCAGTTTTGGAACACTCATTTATCATGAAAGTGCTTATCTATCGGTGGAATATTTCCCTTTTATTGGTGGTACAAAGTTTGCCAGGTCAGCTAGTAAAACAATAAAGGTGGATAAGTGTAGTACCTACATGGTATATTTATATACCTACTGTGGTATTAATATGAGACTAGGTAAGGATTGAAGTTGATTCTAATAGTGTGATATAAGATCTAGCTATTTAAAAAATCATTATAGATTATCATTTCATGAAATTATTTTAATGTTAGTTCCATTGTGAGCCATGTTAGTTCTTACGTTTTTGACACAGATTTTTAGATTTAACACTAACCTGTAATAACAAACGTTCATCCGCCCAAATAACAGCACGACGCCAATCAATTCGTTCATCGAAAGGCAGGCGCCAACCGTTACTCAAAAGCACAGGTATACATCCGGCTGCTAATGCTTCAAGAAAACGATATGAGCCGAGACGCCGTCCTCGTGCAACAAGACAGAATGTAGAGTTTGCTAACAACTGTTCATAGTCGAACCTGAAAATTATAAAAACTAATCTCAGATTCCCTAAACCTGAAAGCAGATGATTTACTAGAGTTAAGTGGTCAGAAACCAGTGTCAGTGTGTCTTAAGCCAGAAGGCAGTTAGAATTCTAATATATTATCTGTATGGATACTTTACTATACTGAATATACAGTGTTATAGGTGTACATCCCATCTATTTTACACAAGACTAGGACTTACTTATCATATTCTCTGTTATCTTCATCACACCTTTCATCTCGTACATCTTTCCATGATTTCCCATGTCGGCATGTTGTAACTAAAATGAGATGATTACAATCATGCAAGTGCCAAAGTGAATTTCTTGTTTCACTTCCAATTCCATGCACATATCTCTTTCCTTTAAATGCTAACAAATGTCGCCGTGGAGCTGGGAATGGATTGCTTGTAGCTGCAGGTGGCACTCCACCACGCTCAGGATGTTCTTTGTGAAAAAGAGGTAATGAAACATCAAAACCATCCCTAAAAATAGTTTCAGAGGCACTTGCTCTTGCTAGTATTGCTTCACCAGGATCAAATCCAAGAGCATCTTCGGCATAGTTTGGCCAAGTACCAGCATATAAATTAAATATGATATGATTTCTTCCATTTTTCCAATATGGCAATCGTGATAGACGTGATGCCACATCAGGGACATGTTCTGGCGATAAAGGATCAGCATCTAATGTATCAATTGCAGGTACAAAGAAACAGGCTTCATTTGGATCTCTTGTTGCATATCGTGATTCACGTATAACTGATAATACTTTACGATATGATGCACTTACTGCTCCATCACTAGGGTAAACATATACTTTTGGATCTTTTCCACACTTTGAGAAATCAAAACAAGTGTCCATCCGACAAGGAATTCTGCCATTTGTTGATTTTATGTGAGGTAGAGAAAGTAAGCCTGATAAATCTTCCAATGTTGCAAAACTGGGCAGTTGATTTAGACGACTTTGGTTTAATTCCGATTTCCAACGATAGGTACCAAAGTAACAATATAATAGAATTACAAAAGAAAAGAAAAGAAGGATGAAACGTTTCTTGGCTTGCATTTTATCACTTTATTATGCAAAAAATAACGAATAATGTATCGGTTTATAATAAAAGTCGATAATTACTTATATTTTTAATTAAATTTATAGTTTTGGGTTTAGTCATTTTGAACACGGACAGGGCAAACCACGAGATATGTTTTAGTAACTATGCACTGACATTAAATAGGAACAATCAATACAGCAAAAGCTTCTTTCTTTGTCAAAAGAACAATTCACGAAAAGCGCTTAGAATAGCAATTTTTCTTGCTTGTTTCGTGTAAAAGTAAATCCCTATTCATTGCTGTGTTCTGTGTTGTATTTAGATTCTAGTTTTTTAATTTGTTTGTCGTTTTCTGTTTTCTCTCGTTTCGTTTGACACCTTTGACACTTGACTGACTTGACAGATGACAATGACAGTGACACACAGCTCGTGTGGCATGAACTTAGAGTAAAAACTATAGAGTGCGTTTATCATAGTATGAACCACGAGGACTAGACTCTGTGCAGAAAGAGAACAGTGGTGGTTTAAAATCAGTACCTAACATTATGAAAAAAATAAAAATCATTTATAAAAGAATGATAAAAATCTTACAATCCTATATAACTTATGAATATCCATCCACATCTTACAGTCGCACTAATATAATTATAATAGCGCAATAGTGTCTATTACTTCAAATATACTGTAATTTTACACAGCAGCGTGTCCAAATCCAGAGACGACAGTTATAACCTTTCCACCCCGACTACAGCTCAGTCAGACTTCAGACTCTATCTGATCTGCCAAGTGCCAACACTGCCGACTGCAACGAGGTTGCATTGAATAGAGCCAGTCTAACGTTCTTTGATCCGAGAGCACGGCTGTGATCACCCGCCAATTTCGATGTCACGTCCAATTAGTGTCAAAACTGAGCGCGCCGCGTTTGAATCTCCCGGTTTAGGTGACAAACATTTAAATCAAAAATGGTGAATTGCGTGGTGCTCAATTGTAATAAACGATTCAAGAAGAAACAATAAACAAAACATTGACATTTCTATTCATCGGTTAGTAGTATGTTTATAGAAATTAACCTTTTTTTGTCATTATTTAGTAGGGCGAACCAGGGGGTGCGGGGGTTCGCGAGGGGGGAAGTCCGCTTCAGTCCCCCCCCCCCTCAAAAATTCTCCGCGACCGGCTAGTGCGAGGCAGTTCCGTTAAATTTTTCGATAGTTATTTTTGTCTCAAGTATTTTGATTAAAATTAAGTTTGTGTTTCTTCAATTTATTTATTAAAAAATTGTTTACCAACAGATTCTGTATATTCATGACATAATAAGTAAGATAAATTAATAAGATACACTTTTGCGAATTACGGTTTAACCAGCATTAACAAAAAAAATGTGATAACAGGATAATTTAAATATGAGTAAAATTAGAATAATAAGAACAAAATCTGATTGACAAACAATATTGTTCAAAAGTTTTTAGAATTTTACAAAGATCTTTTGGAATTATTTAGTTTTATGTTTCTGATTGGTAAGTATGCTTGAATGGACTTTTTCGGTAACTTACAATTAATTAATTTGATGCTGGTATCGGCTACATTAATTCATAAAGTTTTATTTTTAGGTAATTTGTTTTTTTTTTTTTTTATTATCTCAAATCCTTTTAATGACTTTGTTAATATTCACAACTATCGATAATTTTGAACGTCTGTTGTCGCAGGGACATCCCTAAGCGACCGGGAACGCACAGATTAAAAAGTGATTTCGTTTGTACCAATAGAAAAGTAGCGATAGTAGCAGTCTATCTAATGCTACGTCGATGGCCGACTGCCATTTCCCTACATAGAGTTTTACGCTAGATAGAGTACCTACCTACCTCAGAGCAAAGTGTAGTCCCTAATACCTAGTAATTACTCTAAGGCCCCTACTACTGGGTAACGGAAAAAGCTGTACCTATATAATACTGTATACATACATACAGTTCAATGTAATATTTGTCATAGCAACACAACACAATTCAACTTAGACTAATAACTAACATAGACGGAGCGAACAAAATAGACACAAATTACGATGAATCTAAGCTTCTCTCCCTTATGGTGCAGATGGTATATATGAAAGAGACAAACATATATGGACTCATATATGCTTCAAACTAAATGGACGCTCCAGAATTGTCAAATGGTGTTAATTGGTCTCTTTTTAGACGACCAATTAAAAGAGCACATAGTTGCTGATTAGAACCTTTTCTACACAGTAAAATGACCAAAGTATTTGACAGGTATTTGATTTAGTCGTATCATACGTTGTGAATGTCAGTCGTTGCTGGTCATTGTTTATCTTACAAATAATATTATTTTATTGCATAATATAAGCAAATTGAGTGTGTACAAAAGGTGCAAAGGACAGATAAATAAGCGTGTAATATGGGTTGTTTTGTTTTATCGTGTAAATCATATTCATCACGGAAATATATCAATAAATATGTAAGCGTTCAATGGTAAGTGTTTTTTTGCAATTTTCTAATAAAATCATGCGTAATTTTTGTATGCGATCACTTATAACATACACATTAGACCGATAATGATCCCTTCAGCCTATCTTTTTTACTTATTATATCGTGTAAGCGAATTAATATAAAAAAAAACGAAATTTGTTTATTTGTGAGGTTATGTTATGCTAGTGAAGTGAAATTTTTCATCGATATTATTCGATACGATAATTAATTTTATGTTATTAAATTGTACCTAATTTCGTTTTAATTTACAGTATGCCTCCGAATGATAGAAGAACTGGTGTAAAGTGCTAACAAGAGCCAGAAGTTGTTGGACTAAGCATAGCCGAAAAAAATGTCCTCGTCTCCGCCCCGAATATACCCGAATAACTACAAAGACATCAGGAACTGCACTTAGTTATTCACGCGGGTGAAACCTTGGGGCACAGAGAGTTTTTGTTTATTAAAAAATTTGTTTGTTTCTTTTTACTTTAACTCCTAGATTATAAAGGCCGATCAAAATAAAGATTTTTGCATTAGATCTTTTAGTCAACCAATTACGTATTTGTTTTATTTTAAACCCTTGATAATTTGTAAATTTGGGACTTAATTTGTATTGATTGCCTTGGTGATGTATATTTTACAAAAAGGCCTTTGGTGTGGGACGCAACGTGCGCCGACACCCTTGCGCTATCCCATGTTTTTAGTTCGGCGATCTCTTCTGGCGCTGCGGAGACCCATAAATGGCGAAAATATAATATAATGTATGCGAAGCGAAAATATAGTAACCTAATAGGTTATTACATTTTCGAGCCGTTTGGGGTTGAGTTTGTATGAAATCTTTTTAAAGAACGTTTGGTAGACTCTACTTGTGATCAGAGGGCTGGTTTGTTCCTTGAACAAAGAATCGGCACAGCCATTCAACGCGGCAATACTGCCAGCCTTTCGGGCACGTTTCCCACCATTGACAAGGATAATGATGAGTTTTTTGACGCATGTTAGTTATATTGATTTATATAAGATTTAATTTTAGTATAATTGTTTTATAAAAATGTTACATAAAAATAACATACATTCAATCTAAGTACATATTCAGTCAAGAAATAAATTTATTTCGATACCTCTACCAAATACGGCACATCACTACCAAAGCAAAAATAGTGGACAACGTAGCTGCAAAAATCCCTTAAAACTATATATCTATCCTTTTTTTCATATTGAATGTGTCATAGGTAAGAAGAGTACAACTATAGTGAAATTTGATGTTCCCTCTATGCTTTAGTAATTACTCTGAGCAATTCAACATATTGAGCATAGAGAAAAGTAATAAGTAGGTACAGAGGTCTCAGTAGAGTAAAAGCATAGAGATATATACACATGGAGTGAGCATATTCTACTATATGAATAATAGTTATACAAATATCCATCGTATCGACGCGCACATGTCAAAAAGCTTTTTGTCTCTTTTTAACTAAACAAGAAATGAATTTGTAAAGAGAGAAAACTAAATGTCTGACAGGGACCAAATTTGGCAACACTGTTGTGGAATGTCACCTTCATGTCATTGCGTGCCGGTCGCCATTTTAAGTTACAAAAGTACTTGTGTTGTTTGTGGTAGTTGTGCTGTCAAACAGTTGCTCGCTCAAAATATTTTTGTGGATTTAAAGAGAAATACGTATTGTAATTAGTTATTTTGGTGTTTTGAGTTTGGACAATAGTAGGAAAATCATGCCCTCGTGTTGCATAGAACAGTGTGGTGCGAGGAAAAGCAAAAATCAGCCTAACTTGACATTGCACAAGTAAGTAACTAATTTTCACCAATTCATTCGAATGTTGTAGAATGTTTTGTTATAAGATAATCTTTTTGAATATTATTGAAACCTGTGTCATGTTTATATGGCTCATATCGTTATTATTTCATTTCTTTCTTCATTTATTTGTATTGTTTACAAACAATAATAATTGTCAAGTACGGCTAGTGATGTGCGATGTTCGCATACCGTAAGTATCGATAAAATTAATGAAGTGTGTAAAATACATTGAAATTATATTTTAATCCACAGATTTCCTGCAAACGAAATTTCAAATAAGAAATGGATGGAAGCTATTGGTTCTGAAAATATAAACCCAAGACATAAAATATGGCATGTCTGCTCCATGCACTTTGAATAATTATAGTGACCATAGTGATCTTTACTCAGAAGACTCGAGGTGGCCTTCAATACGCCGCCAACGGAGTCATAAACATTATAAAGAAAACGGAAAATTTAATAAAACCTCATCTCACTGACCAGGAAAAACCAGAAAACTATTATTTATATATTTTCAAGTTTCTGACGGACTATTATGACAGCGAAAAAATATTATACTCGCCGCACAATATAGAGCATAACATCAACCATAGGCTGTTGCTTGTGAAATCTATAATGCGTTCATAGACATAAGGTTTCGGTACAATGCTAACTATTTTAATAAGTTAATTTTGTTTAGAAACGAATAAATGCCTTTTTTACACTAGAAATTGTTTTATTTTACATAATTTGTTGTTTAAAAAAGGGTAGGTACATAAAAATAACAAATAAACTAGCCCGTGTAACAGGTGGGTTATATTCAGATAATTCCACTTGATTTAGTAGTTTTTTTTTTTGTTACTTTGTGGCAGATGTCAATTTTGGGTAATAGCTTAAATAACACTCAAAGTTAAATATCGATATCTAGCGCGTTTTAGGCAGTTACAACCCTAAGAAAGGCAGCCATCTTAATTGCCCAATTTTTGTAGGTATGCACGTTCAATTCGTAGGTATGGCAAGTCCATTTAGGTTTCTAAGTCAGTGAGTAAAAGTAAGAAAAAAAAAATGGCGTCAGTTCCTTTCCTTCTCATTTCCTGTCGCTCAATTAATTGTTCTTTACTTCTTTGAATCTGCAGAGTGTTCTGTTGTTCAGTAATCAGTTCGTGTACCGTTCGTTTTTAAGTACGTTTAAAGCACAGAGCATTATTGATATTAAATAATACATAGAGTCTACCGAGTACTTTTTACACCCGAATAAATAAGTGCGAAATTCCGAAGGCGAACACCTGCCTGGCGGGTATCGTGGAGTGTGAGTGAGACTATTTTAAACTGGAAGTTAGTGTGCAGTAAATATATCTTAAGTATATTAATACTGCATGGTAAGTAAAATTTTGAAATATCATACGTTTATAATATTTTAATGTCCCAAATATACTGTAATTTGCCCTGTTCGATTCAACAAGACGCCATTTTCTGGAATTTTATTGCCGTGAAATGCCGTGTGGCCGGCCGCCGGCGTTGTTTGCCAAACCTGAATGCTACAACAGTACGTTTTTTGTTATATTTCTGAGCATCTAGTTATTGATCTACTATATCTTTTTTGTTTTAATTCTTGGCATCTTGAACAACATATATTTTATACGTATTCAATCGAAATAAGAAAATCGTCATACGTAACCGTAACGTAACACATCGTTAAACTTATTTTTGAAGATGCTAAGAGACATGATATTATGTATCATACATAACGAAATAGATAAGTATTTGTAAACACAAGTCATGGTTGGTATGATTGGTAAAAAAATATGTTGTAGTTTCAGGATTTGTGAACTCCCTATTCAACGGGATAATTCAGCTTGATTACACACACACACACACTGCAAAGCCGGAGATATTTATGTCATGTACATAATCTCATTACAATCTCTTCACCTACTTGTGGTCATCGACCTAACGATTATAGCTAGATATTTATACCACGACGTCACGACGATCATAATTATTCATAATTGAATGAAAACCGTGATGATCGGCGTACACCTAGCCGACGGACTTTCTTGGTAGGCGCAATATGCGATAATTCTTTTTTTAGTCTGGTGCTCGCCGAGCGACATACTAATTGCCTGTGTTCTCGTAAAAAAACTCCACCCACACTAGTTGTGAAGTACATGAGTGGTATTTCATTTGTATTATTAGTAAGAATTCAAGTAACTCTCTTGTTATATTTTTGTTTAAAGTCTGGAACTATAAGTTAGAAGCTAAAGAAAAAAGTTATGCATTTGATAAATGTGTACTAAAAGACTGTTGTGTGTTTGTTTATTGAGCAAGACAAACAACAACATTGTTTAACATAGAGCTATGAGCCAATGGCTTTTTTGGTAGGCACAATCCCATCAAGAACATAAATGTAAAAGGCTGCCAAGTTCGATACTATGGCAATGCTTCGCCTATAAAAGAAGTGAGATCTAAATAAGTACCAACTTCCATAAAAATACCTCAAATCATAATTAGTTATAGAAATGCACAATTGATTTCCAGCAGTTTTTAAGGTACATTTTGAATAAATATCACATTACAAAGAAATACCTAAAATTATACTAGTCAGAGAAACGCACACCGGTTTTTAGCAGTTTCCTGATAACATTTATTAAATGTGTCAAGTATATAATTTTCTATTATAACTTGCCAAGTAACATCATTAAAAAGTACAAATTTCAGGTTGGTACGACCATTGGAAGATAGACCCAATAAGTTCATTATGACTTCATAGTAGAAGAAAGTTACACCTCCGCTATTTTTAAAACTGACTCACACTTGGCTGTTTTAGATTTTTCCCTTTACTTTGACCTTAAGACCTATCTCCATGCCAAATTTCAAGTCAGTACCATTGGAAGTGGTTTAGGTTTTTGATGAGTCAGTGAGTGTATAGTAAAAATACCGTTTTCCTGACGTCAATATCTCAAGAACTGCTATAGATAGAATAATGAAATTTTGTATTCTACACAATTAAGGGGATGTCAACAGACACTCGAAATTTCATATGCGTAGATAAAATATGTTTTGAGTTATAGGGTGGTCGAAATTGGCCCGAAATGATTCGTGTAATGTAACCCACGGCGGTGTTTCGCTTCTTTTTGCTCGAACTTGGCGGACACACTGCCGTGTGTCTAGATATGCGTTCATGCGCCCAAGTGTGCCATATACACACAATTATATGTAATATTTTCTTTTCAGATGTCATCCCGAGGCAGAGGCTATGGAGGTCGAGGGAGTTACAATGGTGGACGAGGAAGCACTTATAGAGGGTCATATAGAGGAAGTAGCAGTCGAGGCACTTATGAAAGTCGTGGAGGTCGCGGTGGTTACTCTTCTTATAACAATGAATCACGCTACACTAGTGGTAGTGCCAGCAGATACAATTCTAGCCGTGACAGAATGGAGGACTACAAAAAAGCTTATCGTTCTGTAAGTATGCAAAATAGTTGCAATGCAGGTAATAAGTAGGAACCAACAAAAATCCGAATGTCTTAGATAAAGACTTAAAAAATTATATATTTCATTTATAAAAGCTGCATAGTTAATTAGAAATTGTTGTTGCTCTCGCTGATTTTTATCAAACCATTATTTTTAAATTAGTCAAAATCTGAAAAATGCCTGTTTTGCTTGCTGCATTCAAACAACCATCAGGACAAAGGAAAACCAACAGAAATGCATGGAGTATAGCCTCAAGTATTGAGGTTGACCTTCAGTATGTCATTAACAAGGATTTTTTGAGCTCTATAACTTTTTCCTTGGAGGCAAGTATCAAATAACTGAGAAAAAAGGTATGGCATAAAAAATATTGCTTACCCAATGTTATAAATATTGATTGATTTTCCAACCTTCTCTCAATTATTGTAATTCTGCCCATGTTTTGCCATTTACTAAAGACAAATGAAGAATTGACGAAACCAAAGAGTTAATTAATATGATGATATTCATACAATACAAATACAATGCTCAGAGACGTGTTAGAATATGCCCTTATTTCGTTGTTGTGTGGTATCTTTGCGTAAGATTATAAAAAAAAAAAACGATTTCCATATCAATAAAAAAAATGAAAATTATCTAATGTACTATATACATGCTTTTAAAATGTTTCATTCCATGTTTTCAAACTTAGTTGCATAAAAAAAGTTGTAGAGCTTGAAAACCCTTATTCAACGACATACTATGCAACCTTAGTGCTTGATAGCCCAAATTGACAATCCTCCTTGTAGAACAATAAAGAAAATTATTGAAGCATTGATACTTCTCCTCAAAATCTGGGTTAGTGTTTAGATGTAGCGCGCAAAAGTTTCTTTTAATACCAATTTTTCAGACTCCTTGGGATTTATGTCCAGGGGAGACATTAATCCCGTGAAGTTTGAAAAATTATGAAAAATGTAACAAACAACGAAAATTATTTATTAATTTATTTCCAGGAAAGTTCGGCTAATTATTCTAACCGTGATTATGGTGGACGTTCGGGTTCACCGGACAGAAAAAGAATGAGAATGGAGGTCAGTATGTTGTGATTTCGTGATTTTCTTATCCACAAACAGGTTATCTTAGGTTGTAAAATGGTCAACATCATAATATATTTTACACTAAAATTATCCACAAAATCAACAACAATCCGCAAAATTGTATATAAGTCATGGCCGTCACAACACTTACAGTGAACCTGTTAAATATACAGTAAAAAAGACTTGATAATAGAGTTTTAACCCTGAGTCTCGAAAAAAGTTGATAGCTATATATTACTTAAGGACACGTGGGGAAATTGATAAGAATTGTCTCATCCGCGACAGGCAAAAAGTATGACATATTGGCGGAATTAGTCATTTAGAAAGCCATGTGTGAATATAAAGAGAAGAGAAAATTTATCGTATATTAATTCTTGGATTTGACATGCAGATCTATGGTAAACCATGATTAATTGATAAACAGACAGTATTGAAATGCATTCAGGCATGAATTATAACTTCAAGAATTAACAAGGATAACAAATACTTAATTACAACTATTCAAAAGTGAGCCATGAGTCATGATAATGCAATCACAAGGAATAAAGGATAGTTAGAATAATATAAGTGCCAGCCTATCCTGTTATTTAGATTTGGATATATTCCTCTTTTGTAATAGACATGTGAACATATGCGATGCGACACCTATTTTTTATTTATATGCGTTATTCCTGACTGCTAAGCGAAACAATAAATCTAGAGAAAAAACTAGATTAAATCGCATTGGACTTATGTCTCGTAAAAGGAGTTAATTGGTGCTTTAGACTAGTGTGTTTACACTTTGACGAGGGCTAAAAAGAAGAAAATTACCATTTCCACCCATTAAACACTTTATTCTATTTCATATGTAAAGCGTGTCGAAAGAAACAAAGAGAATTGTGTACAGGGCTCCTCGAGCGATAGACGTAGCCATGATGGTGGCGGCCATTACGGCGGATCATATGGCGCTCGACAAGAGAGTTACAGCAGCGAAAGGAGATCATTCGGTGGTGAAGATCGGAGACGCTCGCCTAACCGAGAGAGCTACCGCAAGCCGAGCGGAATGGGCCCGCCGCGAGAGGTGGCGCGCCCCGCCACTCGGCCGCGCGCCGTGCGACGATCCTTCCGCGGCCGCTCGATGCGCTCGCGGGCCTCCTTCCGAGGCGCACCGCGCTCACGCGGTACATTTACCTCTAGGCGATACAGCGAAAGATCGCTGGGATACACCCGTGCGTTCCGATCACTCAAAGGCCGAAGGTAATACGATACATTGAGTATGTACCCATTGCTTACATTTAGTTTATTTTGTAAGAAAAGAGAGAAAGTACCAAGTTTGTATGAAAAGCTCCAACATAAATTCTACAAAGTGTGAGACATGTAACAATTGACAAAGGAGATGCTCTAAAAACTGTAGAAATGTGAGCTATCGCGATGGCACAGTGGATATTCAATGAAAGTAGAATTCATTAGTAAGTTAATAGTGGCTCTGAATGACGTTTATTAAGGGACGAATGTGAATTATTGTGGTAGTTTATCTTGCAAAGAAAATTAGATTATTTTAGTTTTTTCACTGTCCTAATATTTTTTTTCATTATCAACAAGCAGCTCCGTCAAGTCAAAGGAAGAAGCTTCCTCAACGGAGGAGGATTGGGATGCTGATGAAAAAGAGGAGGCTGCTGAAGAAAAAAAGGATACCAAAATAAAATCGCCCAAGGTATAATATAAAACATTTTTTTTTATTTCTAATGAAATATCTTGTGATCAATTATTTTTACTTTCATTGAAAACAAAAGTATCCTAATTCAACTGTTACCGCTAAATAATAAATCTATCTTCACAGCGAACAAGAAAAATCAATTTGGGATGACTTTTTCATGGTAATGATTAAATGTTTATAATGCTCATTAGGCAGAACCAGAAGTGTCGGACGGTGAACAAGTTGAAGGCGGCGAAGATACAGACAAGGAACCAGACGCCGCATCAGATACGGCGCCGCCTCGGCCACGGCCTTACGTCCATCTGGCCTGCGTGCATTGCAAGGAGAAATGTGCCACTTTTGCGGTGAGCTGCGTTGTCATATAAGTTAGGATTCGCGCGCAACAACCGAGTCCGCGACCGTAACGTATCCCTTGCGCAGGCGTACGTGAAGCACCTGGTGTCCAGCAAGCACCGCGCCGCCATGAGCGGCGTGGCGCGGCGGCACAAGGCGCAGCTGCTGCGCATGCGCGTGGCGCAGCGCGGCGCGCAGCGGGAGCTGGAGACGGCGGCGGGCGCCGTGCTGGCGGCGCGCACCACGTTCTGCCCCGTGTGCCGGCTCAACCACCGCACCACGCGCCACGCGCACAACCTCACCGACACGCACCGCGCCATGAAGCGCTTCCTCATGCCCTTCTGCCAGATCTGTAGACTTACTTTTCGTTCGCCGATGATATACGAACATCACATTTGCTCCTTGGAGCATCTCAAGGTGAGCACTCAAAAACTTGATGCACATTAATGTAAATTGTTACAATTGCCAACTTATAGCAATTGGCGTTATCTTAAGAAAAGTAGATTTTTGTTATCAATATAATTTCTTTGTGTTAACAAAGTAATTATATGAACTCATGTTTATTTTTCCTTTTTTGTCTCTTGTCATTTTAATTGCTTAAGGTATAAGGAACAGAATACATATACATATCTGTATTTATTGTGTTTCTAAGACCAGGTATTTAATAAAAACAAAACAAACTGCCTGCTGAGATAATAAATGTTTCTAAAAATATATCTAAGCATAATTTTAAGCTCTAAAAGAAGTTACTAATTAATATTAAATAGTCTCGTGCTCTTCCTGGGGTCGACGTTAAGTCTATTCTATTTTATACCAACCAACACACAAGAACGCAATAAATTATATACTCTTGAAAGAAAAACATATAAAAATGTATTTGTCTGATTTAGAGAAAAGCCAGCCAGTCAGCTAGACGTGTTAGTCCCAAGGCAGAAGCTAGCGGTGACGAAGGAATGGATGTTGATTTAGACAACTTTATGACTCTCGACTCTGTGGGAGATGTTGATGGTAAGTTATATTCCCAAATTTATGTAGGTCTATCCCGTACCCAGTACCTCGAGTTTAAATTAAGTTTACGAGAGGCACTCCTAAACATACGTGAGTTCGGTGAGACGTAGCTAGGAGTAGGACAGCAAAATAAAGTAAAATTGTTTGTTCAATTCCCGCCGCTTTCCTTTGCGTTTGCGATTTGATTCGCCCTAGTAAGACAATACATTAAACATTAACTTAAAAATCAAAGATGTGTCGTCTGCTCAATGCGATATTTTGAATTACTCTTGTCCTTCTATTGCAGAGGTGGAAGATGACGATTCTGGCGGCGAAAAGAAAGATGAAACCTCTCCAAAAAAAACCAAAGTTGAAATTAATATCGGGAGCGAACATATAAAAAAAATGGAGGTATGTTATTACCAATCACAGGGCTTGAAGCACTAAGACATGATGACATAATGATGGGCATGATCATTTATTCTGTATCTCGGTGTAATTAAAATTATTTATAATATGTATGTATTTATAAGTATATTTATCAATTGTCTGGTAACCATAGTACAACCGCTGCTTCGGTTGGAATCAGATTCACAGTAATAAACATTGCCGACCTCTAGGTATTTACTTACGTGAAGCTATAATACCATATTTTTTTTATATTTTTTCAATGGTTAATATTTAGGTTTGGTGGTGTGAATTATGCCGAGTGTACTTACCGCGAGTTGAAACAGGCGGTACAGAAGAAGCTGAAGCGTTGCGCCGCCATTGTCGCTTACGAATTCATCTTGGCCGCTATGTTCAGCACCGTGACACTCGCACGCTACGCAAACACGCGGAGAGAATTCATCGCCAGTTGCATCAGCAGAAAGGTAAAATATTCAGAAGTTTTGTGGATATGTGATATGTTGTTACATGGAAAATTCAGATAGAAATTTATAATTATTTGCAGAAGAAGAGCAAGAAACTACAACTTCTGAATCAGGTGAAAAAAAAGCTATTAAAGTTGAAGCTACTGAAGAAAATAAGAAAAAGCTTGATAATGGTGCCGAAAATTCTACTGCATCTGGTGAGTAACTCTGTAATATTTTTGGAACAATTTTTTTTTACTAATAATAAATATTATGATTATAATTAGCTTCAAATATTCTAGGGAGTGAGGATAAATTGTGGGCTGATGTGGACAAAGACATAGGAGAATTACTGCGCGAAGTAGATCCTCAAGGCAATGAAGGCAGCGATGATGAGGAAGACCTGGGAAGGTACATATAATAATTTAGACCTTTCTTTTTCAGTTTTTAATCATATGTTAAGGATGCACATTTTCGCCTAAATCATAAGCTTTATGTTATTATCCTTGTTAGATTTCTATTTAAATACAAGATCACTATACAGTCTTATTATTTAAAACCCGAGACCATCCTTCAATAGAAAATAAAGTTAAAGATTCTGCGAAAAGAGAATAGTCGTGGCATATAATGGCACTAACATTTGGATAATATTAAATTCATTCCCTATATTAATTATGCAGATTAAACGATTACGTTCTAAATAAATAAATAATAAATGCGGACAACATCACATACATTGCTCTGAACCCAAAGTAAGTAGCTATTAAGCACTTGTGTTATGGTGTTCAGAAACAACAAAGGTACCACAAACACCCAGACCCGAGACAATGTAGAAAAGTGACTTTCTACATTGACCTGTCCGGGGATCGAACCCGAGACCTCAGAGCTAGCCACACCTTGAAAACCGGTGCGTACGCCACTCGACCACGGAGGTCGTCAAACTTCTCGTGAGGTCGACAAACTTCTTGTCCTAAAATTCTCGTGTCACAATGTTAGTTATCATACTACTCCGAAATGGCTTAACCGATTTTTATGAAATTTTGTATGAACACCAGCAGTTCTTATTAAATTGAAACATTTGAAAAAAAAAAAGAACATAATGTGTTTAAAGATGCAGAGAAGAAATACGGCTCTAAACTAGCTCTTGAGAATATGGAAATTAAAATTTTACAACATTTTAATTATTGTTATACTGTTAATAAAGGCCATAATTTGAATAAAAATGGGCTTTATTTTGTTTTGAGTAGGGTACCTAACTGAAGCATAAAATAATATTCGTACTGAATTTCATTTATGCCCGCAAATATGAGTAAACAACCTTGTCAACACTTCATACTAAAAAACAGACACTTGTTTTCGTACTGGTGCGGGTGAAAATCTCGTGAAGCTATCCATGAAGCCTCTAGATATGATATTCTTTATTTTACACCATTAAAATTAAATAATAATACAAATACATCAACAGTACAATGCCTCTAGGCAGTAGGTATCTGCTAATCTCCAGAATTGTCTTATAGAGTCTTTCCAACCATGTTCGCCGAAAAAACCAAGATGTGATTGTTTTTAAAATCTTTAACATTATGTATTGATTTACCGTTTTTTTAATAATGTGTTTTTCTATCTAGGTACGATAAATTCAGAAAGAGTGACAAGAAAACAAAGACTGCTGAAAATGGTGAAAATCCAGTGGATGCTGTAGATGTTGCCATCGAAAAAAGCAATACAGAAATAAATAATACACCTGCTTAAAATATGAATTTTATCTTTAAGAATTATATTTTAACTTCAGTAACAATTGTTAAATGAACTTGCAATACATAATTGCACTCTTATATTTTCAGTTAGTAAAATTAATTATATTCCTAGTATAAAATTGTGTGTCATTTTTCGCCCCTGATCCTAAGCCTCGTTTCTTTTTGGTAGGTATGTAAAATTTCATGGTATTCATTGTCAAACACTAACATTTACGTGCAGTGACGGATTAACCCTTAAAAAAATTTAACAATTGCCTAGGGCACCACGTCTGGGGGGCACCAGAAGAAGAAGCAAAAGAAAATCCTTCCTTAGGGTATCACGTATCATTCTCACGTCACCTAAAATTACAACGAAAAAATTAAAAAAAAATTGGCTATGGTCCAAAAGGAAATTGGCTATGGGCTCATTTGCTAACAGCCGGTTCCAACCTAACTTATGAGGACCGAGGCCCGGGGGCATGCTGTCACCGGGTTTTCATAGGGGCATAGTGCTTTATGGGTTTTTGGAATTTTACCAGAATGAATATCAACATATTGTTTCAATGCACAATAAAAATTGACAGCGCCCAACATGTGGACGTCTCCTCAAATCTCGTCTACGTTGGCCATTTGCATTGGCTTCCTTCAAACTTGCCGAACATCTAGACAGTACCGCTTGCCTTGTGTCCATTTGTCTAGGCTCGCGTTGGTCTAAGCTTGGCCAACATGTATTGCAGGCTTAACAAACTATATCTTAGATTGCCACAAGCTGGCATAGACCTAGCCAAAGGCCTCTTCAGCACTTACAAGTATTCATATCTAAAAATATATCGATACAACTACTTAAGTTTAATATTCGAGTTTTTAGATAATGGAGTCAATGAAGCATTTCACCAGTAAAATGTCAGAAGCAGCACCGATTTGGACGATATTACGTTGACATTTTTTTAAACCAATGAAAAACCAGGCTGCAGGAAGACCTCCATAATGTACTCTGTGAAGACCTCTCCACGAATGGCAAATGTCTTTCGAATAACCCTTTAAAGGTTTAAAAAATATTTTACGGAACTAAACATTTCTTTCCTTTTCCGGATATTTCTGATTTTAAATAGTATTAAAATACTAACCAAATAAAGGAAAATCAGTGCTGTTTCTGAGAATTTAAAAATGGGGAGACCTTTGACAAAAAGAAAAATATTTTGTTCGGGTCAAATGGCATTAAAAAATCTGTTCGCCCCCCTCCTAGACCAGAGCTGGGTACGTCACTGCTTCTTGAAATTTTACCACGGCTATGTGACCACCTTCTAGTTTTATGCACAACTAAGTTATAGGGGGTCGAATAAAATCTTACGGTGGTTTTTGCTCGACTGGGTGGGAGGACTGCTGCCCGCTGATTAGGTCTACTTGAGTATCACAAGCAAAACGCGCAACTAACTCCATCTCATAGTAGTGGGGAAATTAGGTATTTGGCCAAAACCGTGTAGGAGTGGACTTTGTGGCGGTCATACACTAAAACTATTGATTCTACAAAAAAAGTTCAACACATATTGTATATTGTAGGATATTTTTTTAGTTTAATTTATTACTTATCTATTTATCTCGTAAAATTAATCTGGAAAGGAATTGTTGTCAAAAAACTGTTTTTAGCGCCATTTTCCCCATGTAAGTGGCAAAGATACCAGGTGACAAAGTGAAAACTCGAAAAGAACACGTCGTATTCTTTTAGTAAGATCGAAGGTTGCAAATCGTAGTATTGTCAATTCGGCAACTTCTGAACTCTTTTATATACTTCGTTTTACGTAACCCTAAATACCCGGCCTACGTGTAGGAATGTTAGCAACTTCCCAATGATATTATAATAAAATATGTTTTTAGCGCGCAATCGTGAAGACTCGAAAACGTCCTAATTGGAACGTATTGCCTTTAGTCTGCGTCAGGCATCTCGACGAATGACACACTGGAACGAAATTTACATAAAAGCTTTTAAATGTCATCTTGTGTATCCAGAAACTGTACCATTTATGATAACAAAGTAAATAAAAAACAAGGGATCTCATACCACATGTAAATACGCAATATACTTCGATTTAATAATATTTTTTATTTATTTTCCTAATATTCTGATAATTGGAGGTTAGAAAAAAGAAAGAGACGGTAAATACATTTTTTGACGGGAGGAAGACAAGGACGCGTGATCGCACGATATAGAATAAAAGCACAGATGCGACTATTAGACATTAAAGTCATCATTACTCCAGATTTCCGTTTCTTTTTTCTAATGTGGGATTATTTAATCATTTGGTTTTTTGAAATAGTCGATATACTTAATTATAAATTAAACATGTCATGTGTGGGAAAAGAAAATATGAATAGCTTACCTTTATTACCTTAATATATTTATAATATATCGCAGAAAATGTTAAAATAAAACTATTTCTATTTCCACTTTGTTGCTTTAACATCGTGATTTATTTCTCACCTACCTACCTTTAGTAGTGTTGCTTAGTTGTTATGGGCACAAACCGTGTATACAAATTTAGTAGACGCGGTTTGTACCTTCTGTCTCGTTAAATTTGTTAGTCAATGACGCCAGCATGCTGTGATTGGTGACCAGGAAAAATGTTTGTTTAAATTGAAGCGTAATTGACAACACTAATTGTCCCTTTTCAAACGACTTCAAAAAAAGGAGGTTCTCAATTCGGTTGTATTTTTTTTATTTATTTTTTTATGTTTGTTACTTGATTTCTCAAAGACGCCTGAACCGATTTCAAAAATTATTGTTCTATTTGAAAGGTTATGCTTGTCATTTGGTCCCATTGTCATCAGGTCAGGACCTGATGGTGGAAACCCTGAGAAATCGAGGGCATCTCTTGAAAATTGTAGGCGAGCATGGGTTAAAAACTTGAGATTTATGTGTGTATCTGATGAGACTACAATACTATGGAGGTTTAGAGCAGATCTGATGATGGAGACGACAGAGGATCGAGGGAACTCCTCAACGGCACATCTTAACTTCCTCGTATTTGGGCTTATGTTATTCGTGTTGACAATATCTTTACACCGAGATGGGTAATGACTGCCATTGCAAGGTCTGTGATGCAGGTGCAGCACAGTTTAGGGAACTCCTTAATGGTTGATAGCAGATACATAGTGTTTGAGCTTATTTTATTCGTATTGATGCGCACATGGGTAATGTTGCAACAACAGTTTAAATTATAACAATTAAAAAAATAACAATTTAAACAGTTAATAAAAAAATTGTGTATTTAGTAATCTCGCGCAAAATAACATTGGATTTAGATTTCCTAATTTGCGATAGGCTTTTCTCTCTTTCCTCGTTTGTCTCATTCAAACGACGATTTCCCATATGAACAGCGCATTCCGTAAGCCTACCCATGTTTACGCAAAAAACGAAATCGTCAAATTCACTAAAAAATCTTTAAATAAAATAATTTTTAACAAAAAAAGAAACGACTTCAAAACAAAAATAAAATGCAGTAAAAAGGACAAAATAACTGCGTTATTTAAAAACTCTCTATTTTGAAGGCGGTGCCTAGTAAAACTAGTAGACACACAATGATAATGAATAATAAATTAATATTAAAAGAAAAATGAGTTCAACTAACAACCTTCTTTAAAAGGTTATCTAAATTACTTAATATAATAAAATACATAACTAATAGCACTAAACTAACACACCTATTCGAAACTTAAAAGTCAAAATGAGAAACTCAGATAAATATCTAAGTTAATTCAATTCGTTCAATAGTTTTACTAGGCACCGCCTTCAAAATAGAGAGTTTTTAAATAACGCACTTATTTTGTCCTTTTTACTGCATTTTATTTTTGTTTTGAAGTCGTTTCTTTTTTTGTTAAAAAATATTTTATTTTCTTATGGGTTTTATCGCGCTATCTCTTTTGTATCATTTTGACTCGTAGTGACATGGAGAATGAATGAAAAGTGCGTATGTCAGCTGCCGCCGCTGCGCGGAACACTTTTTTCGGTTGTTTTGTATGCGTATAACATATCTGTTTATTATAATATCATTGACTTCCAATTTAATTTATTCATTTGTGATATGAAAATCTTTATTTTATAAACAAGAAAAATATATTTTGGGATATTAAAAATTATACGCTCCGTAGTCGGGTAGTGACGAAACGTTACGTTGATAATATCGGTGTAACACCTTCCATTAAATCGCTTTCCATAATTAAATACTTGTTTAAATTAAATTGACCGGAAGTGTACTCGTCGTCGTGAGGTAGGTGCAAGCGCAGCAAAGAACGAATCCCGAATTCCAGAATGACAGCTATGACGTGATGCGCTGCGGGCCAATCACCGCCCTTTAGCCCACCCCGCGCCTTACGCGTACCTCAAAAGGGACCCAAAAAATCACTTCTGCGCAGGTGAAGGTCAGCGCTCAAGATCCGTGCCGATGATTGTACATACAATAAAGAATAAGAATAAATAATAAGATAAATCTTTATTTATGTATTTATTTCATCACTTCTTAGCTTTAGTTTCTTTAACTGCAGTAGGAGCTTTAGTGACATCATCGGGATTTTCTGCAGCATCCTTCAATCTCTTGGCACGGATACCAACAAGTTTGGCAATTGATCGCGCCTGTAAAAAAAAATAGTTTAATACTAAATAACATAAGATTAAACCATGTGCAGGGTTTGCACATATACAGGGTAAAACCCTTCATATGTTTTATACATATATGGTTTTAAAAACAGCCCAGTCCGACATGAAACGGTGATATAGGTCACGTGTCCAAACATAATAATTAATTAGGAATATTTATGATAGTGAAACTCGGTGAAAGTAAAAAAGAACTTTGAAAAGACCATTTTTTGACCCGAAATTCCCGAAAATTGAGATTAAAATAAATTACAACACATATATGTATTGTATATGCTAAAATAATAATTCAAACTATTAGTTTCCTGGAGCGTAATTTTATGGAGAAGTAGAATAAATACGTTTTATTTCATTACATGTATTCAATTTTTAAAATACGCGATCTGTTTGACTCTACTACCATATATACCAGGACCACTGAACCCATTCGAAACTTAGTAGCTTTATCCCTCAGAAAGGAGATAGTGCTACTTTGGGTCGCGAAGGCAGACAGACATCCACTCGGGCTGGACCATGAGCATCAGTTTACATAAAATAAAACTGAGAACCTTGCGGAATAGTGAATACAATCCATTGAAGCAATAGAATATTTGCACTGCTTGATAATACAATAAAAAAACTACAGCCACAATATTTTATAATGGCCGCCGACCCAACATCGCGAAATTGGGCATGATGCTATTTTATGATTTTGGAACATCAAAAATACGTGTTTATGTATTTTGACAAGCATACATTAACAATGTGTCTCAACTGTTGTGTTTTTGCCTATGCATTGATAGAACTTCACTGGCAATATGCTGAACCTTTACAGAACAAAAGAGCCTAAAGATTACAGTAAAAAAAAGTATTAGATGTAACTTACTCCTCTGAGGTATTGATAAGCCTTGAAGTCCTTTTCTTCTTCAGTGATAGCCCGTGCAATAGACTTAGGTGCTGGCTGCTGCACTGGCATCAAGGGTCCACGTAGTTGTGTGGCCAGTTTGCGCTCTTCTTCATTTGCTTCACCCTTCAATACCTAAAAAGTCAAATTACATAAATAACAAATTACTGATAAGGATAACAATAGAAAATCATAGATAATGTGAATGCAAATAAATTTTGGCAACATATTATGCAGCATTATTGCTTCTAGTGGTAGTGCAGGTTCTTCTGAGTACAATGAGAATAGGGATTACAAGATTATTAACATGTTTCTAAACATTGTATATTACACAGTTAATATCCAATCTCACTCAAGTGAAAATAGTTTTCACTATAGCCAGACTGAAACCATTTTACTGATCCTTAGCTATGCAAGCAGTGGCTCCTTTGTGTCATTCTGTCATAAACTACTTAATTTCCTTGTTCACTCTACCTATTCTAATAACTGCTGATTACTTATATCATGCATCTTTGTAGCAGTATCATGTTTTAAATACATGAACAGCTTCAAATATTATACTTTAATATTTTGAGATCTGTCCAACACAGAATCTCATGTGAGTAATGACTAACACACCCCACCTCCCCGTACTTAGCTAGAGAGTGGTACCTAGTATCAGTCAGGCTAAATATATGCTTTTATTACAAAAAGCGAAAGGTTAATGTTCCGAATGAATTTGTTAAAACAGTAATAACAAACACAAGAAAAATAATACAGCCATGCAAGTAAACAGTACCTTCTTGCCCTTAGGGAAGAGTATTAATCTTGCACGGTATTCCTTCAATCTTTGAACATTGGTCTGCAGAGACTCCACTGATTTATTACGCCTGCGAGGATCTACAGCAATGCCAATAGTTCTGGCAAAAGCAGGATTTAGACCAGCTGCCTGAAAACAGAACAAAAGATAAGTGCACTTTGAAATTAGGCTAAACAACTATATTTAACAGTAAACACTCTTATAGACAGTTTATTGTAATAAATGACTATTCCGATTTTACCTACAAGTTAAATTAAATTGGGTAAATACTTTAATTATTAACAGCAACAAATTATACAAAATCAAATAAATGGGGGTAGTGGCATGACTTAAACCACAATGTATATACAAATACATTTGCCGCATTACTGAACCATGCAAACAATTAGCAAAAATGAAATAATGCCTAACATAAACAGTAAGGACCTACTGGTAAGTTTTTAATTTAGAAAAAATAAGATTAGCCCTTACCCTTATTTCCCGCAGCGTAAAGCCACGGCCAGCACGAACTTTCGTGTGGTAACGTACAGTTGGACAACGAACAACAGGTCTCAATGGTCCAGCAGCAGGTCGCGGAGCAATAGCCTTAGCTTTCTTGATCCTATTTTGCTTTCTGCGGTAACGTCTCGCAGGTTGATTAAACCAAGTTTTAACGAATCTTTGCCAATCCTTATGGAAATGGCCATTTGGGATCATATTATTTCCCTTCCCCATGTTTAGATAACCACAACCTCACCTAGAACACAATAACCATAAATTAAGTCGCGAAAGACTAGCACAACGGCCACTTAAAGTAAATCCACGTAAATACACTTTATTAAGAAGAGGATTTCTAAAATAAATTAAGATTTAAGATTGACACTAACCGGTGCCAGGAAGAAGTTGAGTAAAAAGGACAGTATTTCAGAACTTGACAACTTGACAACTTGACCGTAGTGTTGCTATACAAAATAAAAATATTGCGAAGAAAGATTTCGCCTTTTGGATTTCATACCATGATTTCATCATGGAAATGTGGACCACAATCGAGCCAAAAAAAATAGCAGCGGTTGATTGATTAAATATAAGATGGAGACTATAAAGTCGAAATATTTTTTTTAAATAATTATTATCAACAACATCCAACATGATATAAATTAATATTCTAAGATGTCGTGTTCATATTCATTTTATGAAAAGAATTTAATGTGCTCATAATGTGAGTTCCATTATTTATTTATTCCTTTAATTTAGGCCACTAGGGCCCATAGAAAATACAATACTTAAATAACATAACAATATTTATAAATAAATAAACTAATAACAGTTGGTGCGGTACCGCAATGGTCCTTACGAGTATGCTCCTTTTTCATCCTATCTACAGGTATTTTGTACCTTTACGAAGCCATCCTTGTCGCACGTGTCCTTCTTTGGACTACTCGGTGGCTGTCGTTTACCACGAGATTTGTATTCTCGTGACTATACCTAAAGCTTGTATAAGTAATTGGTTTCTAAGGTTTACGCGAATGTTAGATATTAAAATAAAACTACTTTTTACCGTGTAGTTCATGGTCATTCTGCTTGTGACCTTAATACCTGCAAAGGTGTCGAATCGTCAGGACCTAAAATCTAAAATAAAACCACGAAAAAATCCGTAAAAATAAGTTTTATTTCAATTGTATAAAAAAGTAATTAGAAGACTATTATAATATTTAGGTATGATTTTAGCAAAAATACGTGTGCTTTTGTTTGTACAATACCTACGCATATTTTCGGTTGTATGCATTATTTAATTAAATTATGTTTGCCTAAGTCAGCGCTGGTAGTTTCTTTCGTAGCACGTATTGGCGATATTTTTATAATTGCATGTTGGACAGTATTTTTTATTAAATTATATTTTGTTGCAGGTTTTTTTTTCTGTTGTATTTAACTTTTCTTTAAAGACTCTGTCACATGAAAGAAGTCCCGCGGCGAGTGGTGCACTAAAAGGTGACTAACATTGAAACTGGGAGCAGACTATTAAAGTAGGAAATCAATTAAATATGTATTAATATTGATCTTAATCTGATATTGTTTCTGTGAGAAGAGGTAAGGTAGAAAAATATTAAAAATCAAGTTATTTTATTTTGCGACAATAGCGCCATACCCACGGGACTTCTTTCATGAGACAGAGTCTACCTACCGTCTGCCGTCCCGACGTCCCGATGAATGATTTTACAATGACATGAATTAATCTATTTCAACACAGTCTAGCAAAGCCAATTCGTTGGCGTTCGTTGGTACGACTAACATGTGGAAAAAAATAACGTTTCATATGCCAGTGGCCAACCAATGACACCCAAGTCAGCTAGTTTAAACCAAATACCTTTTTTTGTTGATAGGGAAGGCCGATTCTAAAACTTTGGTTATTCAATGTATCACTATTAAGTAATAAGCAGCTTTTTAAATAGTAACATGTATTTTCACACAACTTCTATGAAAGATATTACAATAAAAAAATACCTACCATTGTTAAAACATAACCTAAGAGGTGCTTAAAAGCCAAAGTTCCAAGAATTTTGCCATAAAAAAAAACACGGTCATCATAGTCAAATCTGTGAAATATAGTGAATTGAAATTCTTAAAATTTTAGGTAGGTAAATTAAATATTATTGACTATTTGTGTATTTTCATTAACTATGGAAGACACCAAAGCAACGCAATCTAGTGACTATCATAACGAAAATGAGGAAAAACATCAAAAGAAGAAAATCAAAAATAAGAAAAAGCGTAGCGGTGGAGATGGCGACCACGGCGTTTCAACTTTGCCGGATGGTATAGTTTCTGTACCTAATTCCAGTGATGGTCACCAGAACATCTCTTTAAAAGATTTGAAGATGGCTATGGAGGTTTTAAACCTCCAGCAAAAACCTGCTAAAACGACTGAAGAAGCTCTCCATAAATCTTATCAATTTTGGTCAACCCAACCTGTGCCGAAAATGGATGAAAAAATTCTTTCTAATGAACCAATCGAGCCTCCGAAATCACCTGAAGATATAAGATCGGAATCTTATACCCTGCCAGATGGATTTCAATGGGATACTTTGAATTTGAATGAACCTTTGGTGTTAAAAGAATTGTATACATTGCTGAATGAAAATTATGTTGAGGATGATGATTGTATGTTCAGGTTTGATTATCAAACTGATTTTCTGAAGTGGGCATTGCAGCCCCCAGGCTGGAGAATGGAGTGGCATTGTGGAGTACGTGTAGTGAAATCTGGCAGACTAGTTGGTTTCATATCTGCTATACCAGCACAACTGAGAATATATGATCATGTGCAAACTGTTGTTGAGATTAACTTTTTATGTGTACATAAAAAGCTTCGAGCTAAGCGAGTTGCGCCAGTTTTAATAAGAGAAATAACTCGTAGAGTTAACCTTACAGGTATATTTCAAGGTGTTTATACTGCTGGCATTGTTTTGCCTAAACCAATTGCTACTTGCCGCTATTGGCACAGGTCCCTTAACCCGAAGAAGCTGATTGACATTAAGTTCAGTCATTTGTCTAGAAACATGACAATGCAGAGAACACTTAAATTGTTCAAGCTCCCAGACCTACCTAAAACTTCCGGATTTCGTAAAATGGAAGTTGAAGATAGTGAAAAGGTAGTGAAATTATTGAATGACTATCTGGGAAAGTTTGATTTGGCTCCCATTTTTTCAGAACAAGATTTTAAGCATTGGTTTTTGCCACAGTCTGGTATAATTGATAGCTTTGTTGTTGAGGCTTCTGATGGCAGTATAACAGACTTTGTTAGTTATTATACCTTGCCTTCTACTGTAGTCTATCATCCTGTACACAAAACTTTAAAAGCTGCATACTCATTTTATAATGTATCTACTAAAACACCCTGGACAGACTTAATGCTTGATGGCTTGATAACAGCCAAAAATTCTGGATTTGACGTCTTTAATGCATTGGATCTGATGGAGAACAAAGAATTTTTGGAGCCTCTTAAGTTTGGAATCGGTGATGGGAATTTGCAATATTATTTATACAATTGGAGATGTCCAAGTATGGCACCTAATAAAATTGGATTAGTACTGCAATAAAAAAATACTGTGTATTTAATGATACCAATTGATTGGTTTTTTTTTTGTTTTTGTCACTTTGTGTAAAGTGTTTTATTAGTTGGAAATATAGCTTTAGTTCGCAAAGTGGTTGTTATTAGTAACAAATTAAAATATAATATTTCTATACAGTCAGAGTTTATGAGCTCTATTTTATAAATACCTACCTACTGCAGTTCAGTAACCTATTTAATTCAGCAGGCAGGTAGAAGTATACCTAGAATGTTTACACCTCTGGGTTTGTGGAGATATAGTAAATAGAAAATACTGTTCAACAAAATTTCATCATATTAAAATATCAATAGAAGATCATGATGCACCCAAGTGCAGTCACATGAGTAAAATATGCACCCATACCCATTTATCTAGAAACACGGCAGTGTGTCCGCCAAGTTCGAGCAAAAAAAGCGACGCACCGCCGTGGGTTATATTATACGAACCATTTCGGGCCAATTTCGACCACCCTATAACTCAAAACATATTTTATCTACGCATATGAAATTTCGAGTGTCTGTTGACATCCCCTTGTCTAGAGTACGAAATTCTCATCATTCTACCTATAGCAGTTCTTGAGATATTGACGTCAGAAAATAGCTATTTTTACTATACACTCACTGACTCATCAAAAACCTAAACCACTTCTAATGGTCGTACTGACTTGAAATTTGGCATGGAGATAGATCTTAAGGTAAAGAGAAAAATCTGAAAACAGCCAAGTGTGAGTCGGTTTTAAAAATAGCGAAGGTGTAACTTTGTTCTACTATGAACTCATAATGAACTTAATGGGCATATCTTCCAATGGTCGTATCGACCTGAAATTAGGTTCGAAGGTTTGTCTATAGGTCAAAATAAAGTAGAAACCTGAAAACGGCCAAGTGTGAGTCAGTTTCGAAAACAACGAATGTGTAATTTTGTTCTACTATAAGTAGGTATGGAGTGGAAATGAGATAAGACTTATTTAAATTCAGATACATACCAATTTAAGACAATACATGTTTGTCTTAAAGACAAGAACAATAAATTGTTCACCACTCTGTGTGTGTCTGTTGCGGGAACCGAACCCGCGATTTACGAAGTACAAAGTAGGTCACTAGGTACACTAGGTGCGCTGATTCGGTCAAACATCAATGAAAAGACCATGTTTTTCTCGCATAGTCTAAATAATTTCTAATTGTACAACTAATAAAATCGCAGATTTAAGAATATGGCAACCATTTATACACTAAGATAATAACAATTAATCAATAAGTCTTATCTCATTTCCACTCCATACCTACATATAGTAGAACAATGACAGATTTAAGAATATGGCAACCATTTATACACTAAGATGGAATTATAAATACTACTGCCCATCTCACTCTCCGATACGCCACGGGATGAGATGGGATGGTGCACTTCAAGCGCTACATAATAGGCCACCAAATATAATACCTACAGTTACTGGTAGGTAGGTATTACCAAGTTTTTAATTATCTATGTAGGAAGCGTACTTACAAACAGAATAAAGTACGTTATTGATGTATGTAATTATAGTTAAGTAGGTACATAAAGCAAAATTGATAAAAGAAATGATGAAGAACCTACACCTACCAAAAATAAATGAAATCACATCAAAAACATAAATGTTAAAGGCTGCCAAGCTCGATATTATGGCAATGCTTCGCCTATAAAAGAAGTGAGATCTAAATCAGTACCAAGTTCCATAAAAATACCTCAAATCATAAATAGTTAAAAGAATGCACACTTGATTTCCAGCAAGATTTAAGGTACATTTTGAATAAGCATCATGTTACAAAGAAATACCTAAAATTATAATAGTCAGAGAAACGCACACCAGTTTTTTAGCAGTTTCCTGATACCATTCATTATTTTCAGTACTTTTTAATGATGTAACTTGGCAAGTTTTAATAGAAGAATTATATACTTGACACATTGCAGTCCAAAGGTGTCGATTAATTGCGTTGAAAAGGTGTGTGGTGTGTGAAAACTTGCCAAGTAGCATCTTTGAAAAGTACTGAAAATCACGGACTGAAAATAATGAATGGTATCAGGAAACTGCTAAAAAACTGGTGTGCGTTTCTCTGACTATTATAATTTTAGGTATTTCTTTGTAACATGATACTTATTCAAAATGTACCTTAAATCTTGCTGGAAATCAAGTGTGCATTCTTTTAACTATTTATGATTTGAGGTATTTTTATGGAACTTGGTACTGATTTAGATCTAACTTCTTTTATATGCGAAGCATTGCCATAATATCGAACTTGGCAGCCATTTACATTTATGTTTTTGATGTGATTATATTTATTCTCTAAACATCTTAGTATTCAGCAATTATTTAGCCTCTAAATGGTGCCAATATTTAGAATACCCAAGTAAAAAATGTGCAACCAATTTTTTATCAGACATATTAGATTGAATAACAACATTAAAAAAATGACGCGATAATTTCAACTACTAAAAAGTATGTTGGTCAAAATATTGCACAATTTATTCGTTACTTAATTGGTAAGTTTATAAATAAGTTTGTTTTTAGATGTCGGTCAGGTAAACATGTAAGGTGGTTGAACGCAAAGGCTTTTTGGTGCTAAGCGCACTCGGAGAGCTTATTTTTTAGGAGAACTACACAGCTTGAGCGTAAGCTTTGGCTGCTTCACCGAACTTTTCGCCAGAATCTTAAAAGCCTTTAGCCAGAACTACCCTGGACTGGCCTGGAAAAACATTCGTGATTTTACTTTTGATTGAAAGTAGAGCTTTGATTCCTACAAAATGTACGCTACGGCATAAGTAGCATAAAGTAATTTTTATGCTTTATGACCATGATGAAATAGCCCGTTCTTCCAGTTTCACACGAAATTTGTTGTGGATCTAGGAAGGTTTTGTGGTGGTACTGACTAGCGTACTGCAACATTAAGGTGTGCGTTGCCCCAGCGGAAAAAGTTCGAATTTTATAATTTGAGTTTAACAGATATTTAGTGTAAGACGTCGTGTAATTGTGTATGGTAAGTAAAAATTTGTGCATCCAACCATTAGGGAGTTATCATCAAAATGTCCCAGCGGATTTTTTTTATCCCATGGACGTAGAAGAATAAAACTAGGTTCAAAAATTAGTGTATGACCTGAACTAATTGTGTAAGTATGTCTAAATGAAATTTGTGTGCCATTAAACTGCGAAGATATTCAAGTTTCCGCTGCGACAACGTTTGGCTATTTGCTAGATTTCATATAAAACATTTTTATAGAGAGCTGTAGATTTGTACGTACATTGTTTTGAATTAGTTTATAATGTTTGTGAAAACAGATTTTGAAAAAAAAAATAGCGTTCAGAAGTTTGTTGAATTAATTGCTGAGAGTACATCAATGATATTTGGCAAGACGTTGCAGAATCTTACAAGCTATGTATAACAGTTATAAGCTAGATCCTAAAGTGCGTACTTTAGGTACCAGGACCTAATAACCTTATTGTACGTTTACTTACATGTATAACTTCTGAACGCTATTTTTTTTTCAAAATCTGTATTCACTAACATTATAAACTAATTCAAAACAATGTACGTACAAAATCTACAGCTCTCTATAAAAGCGTTTTATATGAAATCTAGCAAATGGCCAAAATCGCGAATATGGTGAATTGGTCCAATCGCGTCTAAACGCATTAAGGGTAATTGGACTCATGTTGGGAAACAAATAAGGCAGTTTTGATAGATCTAGTGCTTAGCGAACTGTTGTTATACCGGAGATTGTGGGTATCGAACCCACAATCTCCGGTATAACAACAGGACCCACCTAATAACCTAGGACGATGGTAGGTAGTGTGCATGATCATCACACAAACATCAGCATCTACATGTATTTTATTAATATAGATAAATTGTTTATCAATTGTCTGGTTACCATAGTAAAAGCTCCGCTTAGTTAGTGATCAGATAACCATGCATCTGCCTCCATTGTTTCCTAGTGTTCAGTGCAACAACCAGTATTTCAGAGAATTTAGTTATTTGGTATTGAATACCAATTAGGTATGCATATTTTTTACGTTTGGCTAATCGCTAAAACATCAGTTACCCAAAACAACCATCAATTTACAAAATAGGTTCAATGAAATAAAACAACATTCATTATTGTGAATATTCCACAGAATATATGTAACAAATCATAAAGGAAATATTGAAATCAGTTACATCAGAGACCAAGTTTACAATCCATGGTATCATATGAATGTAGAACTGATTAAAGATAAAAGAAAGAAATTTAAAGAACATAAGCCAACTCCCTTTCCTGAGATACAAGACAGAAATAAAAAGCTAATGACAAACTTAAACCACTTCTCAGTAAATGTAAAAAGTTAAAAGAGTTCAGAATACTCTTTCAAATATAGAAATGTTGACAGTTTCTTTATTTTTGTTTGTAGACTTGCACTCCAGTATTATAAAGTTATCATATAATTATTTGGAAAGAGTGCAATCCACTTTTTTGTTTTTTTTTCAATTTTTATTTATGTATTTTTATGAGCGGGATTAACAATGTAAGGTGTTCAAAGCATTAAATTTAACAAGAACAATAAGAGTTCTTGTAACTTAAAAAGCTGGTCATTTTTTATTTATTTGGCCACTATGATGTAGACTTTCTACTCCTTCTTAGTAGCTTGCTGCTTAGCCTGGTGGGCCTGTAAGACAGCAACAGCTTCATCAACTTTAGCTTTAAGCGACTCTCCATGTTCCAACATATGGAGAAGTTCAGAATTATCAATTTCCAAAAGCATTCCTGTTATTTTACCAGCCAAATCAGGATGCATTCTTTGAATCAATGGGAACAAACGTTCACCAAGCATTTGCTTTTGCTCTTGAAGAGGTGCTGCAGCCAACATAGTCGCAGTTAGGGGCTCTTGGCCTTGTATGTGCACAGCAGGCTGTGGCGCCGGAGGATTGCGCATGTTAGCAGTATATTTGTATCCTGCAGGCCGTCCGCTTTGGGTCACAAGTGGCGCACGGATAGATGCTGCGGTTGCTACACCTTGCTGCCCTGTTATGGGTCTAGCACCAAGAGAGCTGCGGAGTGCAGCTTGAGTTGGAGCTCTCGGCGCTGGACGGAAAGGTGCCTGCATATTCGGGTAACCCGAGGCAGCAGTTTGAGTACTGGGCCTAACAGGCGGCTGCGCAGTCCAGCGGGGTGAAGGTCTTATTTGAGTCATTTGTGCAGGACCATAGAATCTCTGAGCAGGCGGAATGGTTGGTACAAAATAGCCTCCAGCACCTCCTGGTTGGAAAATTTGACCCATTTGCTGCATGCGCATGCTGGCCATTCTTTGCATATACTGAGATGTTAGATGAGCTTTACGATCTTCTTTGCGCTGAGCCAATGCTACATACAAAGGCTTTGTGCCAACAATGCGACCATTCATTTCTGTCACAGCTTTTGTAGCTTCTTCTGGGGAAGAGAAGCAAACGAAGCCAAAACCTTTACTGCGACCATCTTCTAACATTACCTGAAATAAATAGATATTTTATAGTGGTGTACAAGTATCTCTTGTACTATGGTACTAAGACTTGCTTCTTTATAAATATTAAACTCACTTTTTTTAATGAATTATATGACCCTTCATTTAAACATAATACTTAAATCAGATATTGTGTATGAATGTAACTCACCTTTGCAGACGTGATAGTTCCAAAAGGTGCAAATTCTTTACGAAGACGTTCATCATCAATAGTATCATCCAAGTTCTTGACATACAAGTTCACACCTTGATAACGAGTCAATCGCTCAGACTTTAATTGTTCAAATTTACGTTTCAACTCCTTTTGACGTTCAGCTTTCTTTTGAGCACGTCCGACATACAAAGGTTTGCCCTCTACCAGTTCTTTTCCGTTTAATTCGATGCATGCACGTTCTGCTGCATCTGGATCTTCAAAAGCTACAAAACCAAATCCTCGGGAAGAGCCATCATCCTTGTACATAACCTTATGACTAGTTATGCGGCCATACTTTTCGAACATATCTTTCAGCATTTCATCACTAAAATCTTCACCAAAGTTTTTCACGTAAACATTTGTAAAAAGCTTAGCCTTTTCACCAAGTTCCTTTTCACGTTCTTTACGTGGAATAAACCTACCAACGTAAACCTTTTTTCCGTTCAGTAGCATTCCATTTACTTTTTCAATCGATTTGTTGGCAGCTTCTTCAGTTTCAAAATGAACAAATCCATATCCTTTAGAGGCACCTGTTTCGTCTTGAGCAACTTTGCAGCTTAGAATATTTCCAAACGCAGTAAAAGTGTCATACATAGCTTTGTTGTCAATGGTTTTGTCAAGATTTTTAATAAAAACATTCCCCACGCCAGATTTGCGTAGAGAAGGATCTCGTTGGGACCACATGATTCTAATAGGTCTTCCTTTTAGAATATCAAAATTCATAGTGTCCAAAGCTCTTTCAGCTAAAACAAAAAAGAAAAACGAATTAATTAAATATATTAACAAAATTAAGATAGAGTAGCACTTTTTTACCACAGTATAATAACGATAAATAGATGTACATTTCTTTTTGTACATCCGACTTTAGTCTAAAGCAGTTGTAATTTGTTGACATGAGTCACAAGAATTAATTTACTTTGTTTCTACAATTTGGTGGAAATAATTAAAAATTAATTACATGAACTTTAAATGATACATTTTCCTAGCAAAAAGTTGTTGCACTTTTCAATTTTATAATAAACTACTTGTGCCCTGTCGTTTCATCCCCTTTGTTACCTATATCCTATGGATCCCTAACTTTTTTGAAAATTTAATATAGCCTATGTTAACCGCAGATAGAGTAGCTTTTCAACAGTGAAAGAATTTTTCAAATTGTTCAAGTAGTTTTGGAGCCTATCCAATTCAAACAAACAATCAAATCTTTCCTCTTTATAATATTAGTAGAGATATCAACAAATTAAATTTTTATGTCAATTTAAATTGAAACAATCTCAGTTAACCATTAAAAGAAAAAAAAAAGGTTTTTTTTCACACTTGATAGTTTTCTGGGTTGAATAGGCGTCTTGGGAGTGTCTTAACTAGCCACAAGTCTATAAGCAGTAGATCTTAAGCATTCATAAATTAAACTCTGCAAGTTCTAGATGGAAATAATCAGTTTAAATTTAATGTCTATATCCTGCACCTCCTGTTGTATCAATTTAATAATTGCATACATGAATGTTACATAGGTGGCCACAGGGGAGTAGCATTAATTTATAGAAACCGAAGAATTAGTTCTGTATTTCTGAGTAAATTACTATTGTAAAAAAGAAAATAGAACATAAATAATAATAGTAATACAATAGACAGTAATATTAATAGGTACATACTAAAACACATAATGATGGTAGGTGCCTTCTAATAGGACAAAATTATCATCAATAACCAGTTAATAAACTAGTATAAGCCAATGTGGCAACATTAATTACTTAATGAGACCAGTCCTTGTGCAAATATCAGCTTGATGTCAATCATTGCTGTAACTGGATAAGAACCCTATTGAAACTACTTAATCCGGAATAATATTTCAATAATTCCAGGCAAAATAGGTTTTACAGCCGATCTTCCCAAATTGAACTTTTTTCATTTAGTTCTTCTAGATAATAATCGATAGAAACGACGTTGAATATAAAATGATGAAATACTCAAACATTATCAGTTTAGCTTAGCACATTGCTTTACTATTGCTAAAATGGTAGTAATTCCGTCCTTGAGGAAAACTTACTACTAATTAATTTGAAAAAAATATATATAAATAAGTACTCACCATCAGCGGGCTGCTGAAAATTTACATAAGCGTAGCCTAGGGATCGACGAGTTATCATATCGCGACAAACGCGGATAGAAAGAACCGGACCAGCGGTTGAAAATTTTTCAAACAACATGGCTTCAGTAATATCAGAGTGTAAATCCCCGACATACAAAGATGCCATTGGGTAATTAGGAGGTCCAGGATTCATTTTTAAATTTTCACTGCGGCAGTTTACGTAGACATTAACTTATACGTAGGCAAAGACCAACTTCACTTTCTCTTTATAATGACTATCGCATTCCTCAGACCACGTTGCACGCTTACGTACACTAACTTAAAATCAAGTGATTCCCGTTAATTTTTATTATTTTGCTATTTTTTTGGGTTTTATGATTTTTTTGTTTTTTTTTTTTATTTTACAAGAATATTTCACGAAATTCTGAGGATTGTGTGACCTATTTTCGAGGGAACACACAACCTCACGTGAACACACCTTGCCCACCAAAGGAATAGATGACGTTTCACAGAAACCAAGATGGCGTATCCAGAAATGGTAGTTCTGCCAACATTCAGGAAACAATTAGCCGTAGTATGTACATGGCGTGCAACCACTTAGTTTAAACGCTTATTGACAATGTACAATTATTAAGAAAACTAAAATAGAAGTAATAATAAATCTGAAGATGCAATCACAGTATGGACGGTTTAATACCGTTCACTGTGATTTTTGTTCTCATCCAGGTTGTTTTCTAATGCTACATATACATTGGGCCAACGAACGCCAATGAGCATATTAAGTTATTAACGGCGAAAGTGTGGTAAAGTAGCCAGAGATAATGTATGCTCTGTTTTTTTGATTCGACACGTATATATAAATTGG
The DNA here is from genome assembly GCA_905146925.1 of Autographa gamma. Classification (NCBI taxonomy): domain Eukaryota; kingdom Metazoa; phylum Arthropoda; class Insecta; order Lepidoptera; family Noctuidae; genus Autographa; species Autographa gamma. The sequence goes on from LR989850.1 coordinate 7,128,362, forward strand.
CCAGTTTTTTGAGTATTTATGAATCTTTTTTACAAACTTTTTCCGGCAATCAATAGCAAATCTATCTATTTATCTATATATTCTTCTTCTATCTATCTATACATATACATATAGTTTTTTTTTTTAATAAGGTTTCATTATTTATTTCTATATTTACTGGTAAATAAGTAGTAACATAGGCATTGCTTACAACACAAAAACTGATAGCACGTCAAATCAAATCAAATCATTTATTTGGAACAAAAACCAGTAAGTAACATTAATTATGCGTTAACAGCCACATTAGTCAATTTGTTAGTTTTTACAATAATACATATAATAAAAATGTATAAAAGTGGTGTCTGTATAATGGAAATATAATTAAAAAAAGTAGCAGGGGGTTGTTATTATATCGATGCCGAACCCGAAATTGTAATTTTTGTCTGTTGTTCGGTTTGTCTGTGTGTTTATGCAGGCTAATAGCAGAAACGGCTCAGTCGATTTAGATGCAGTTTTCACTAATATATTGAATTAAGCTGCACTTAACATTATTTCATGTCATAAATAAAAAAGTTATGTCATATAACGTTCTACACAAATAGCAATTTTGACACAAAGCTTATTGATACGAGTAAGTTTCGTCATCCACGCGAACAAAGTCGCGGGCACAGCTAGTTCTCAATATTAATGAAATAGAAACTAACATGTGCCACAGAAATGATCTAAGTCTCCAATTAGAATAAAGCATAGAAGCCAGATCCCTGGGAAAGAAACTGGAGATGAAAACTAAGCAATGATAAAGCGCTGTACGCCTCCTTAAATACGCCAGATATTTTTTAGTTTACTTTTCATTATCTTTAAGTAATATAATAAATGAAAGTGCACTACTTGCTGCTTATCGTGGGTATTTGGCATCAATCTTGAGATTGGAAATCATGTTGTGATGTTACGCTATAAGCAAGGAAGACGTGAATGTTGAATGACATACATTTGTTTAAGCTTTGTGCAAATTAGTAAGCACTGGTAATTGAAATCCATCGTTTGAATAGCTTTCAACGTTTGAAGCCTGCATGTTCATGACCTGTCTATATTTTGTTTCACGGAAAGTCAGCGTGTCTCCGTTATTGATAGCTACAAAAGCTCTTTTCCTTAAGAGTGTTGAAGCAAAAGTGACTAAAACATAATGCAATCGTATAACCAAGCCCGAAAATAATTATTTACATAAAATATTTTTAAATGACTTCTCGACTAAGCAAAATATTATTTTACCATAATACTATTGAAAATTGTATAATCTATATAATTATGATAGTTAATTGTGATAATAATTAATTAATATGATAGTAAATATGGAGCGGGGCTCGTGGCTATGTGCAGGCCGTTTGACCGATAATAAGAGACCGGTTAAGGCGCACTCGCCACGGTTGGTCCGTGGATGGGTCACCATTGGATACCGTATTATCCAGTAAAATGGGTCGTGGAGATGAGAAAGAGAGTCGCTCCATATAAAATACGGTATTTAGCTGAATCCAGTAAGACTGGTAAGTGGTAGCCGACCCCCACATAGTTGGGAAGGACTTGGAAGATGATGATGATCAATTTAATATGGTGTTGGCCCAAAAATATGTAAAGTATAAAACTTATGTCATTTGTATGATATTATGTGTTACTAATTTTGATAATCTGTGAGACATGTTTTAGGAAATTCAAAATAAGTTAAGCGAGAGCGCGCTAGCACACGTGCAGCCGTCAACTGAATGTATTTGGCTATACCTACGAAACGACCTACGCAACGAGCGTGCGTTAGCCAACGCTGATTTATTAATTCTCGTTCGTTGGTCTTGTGTGTATACAGCATTTCACAGAAGCCAGTGTTTAGTGTTGCCATATAAATTATCGACACGACTTAGTGTTATAACTTCTTGGTGGGATTCATTAGATTGGGCTAAATTGAAAATTTTGTGAAGTAAATGCAAAAAATTGGTTTGCTTCAAGATTGTTATTAAAATATTGAAACTTACTGAAAGTATTTTTTTTTGGTTTTAATCAATCGTGACAATATTGGTACGTACCTACGGTTCATTTAAACATTGTTAAAGTTTTATAATATTTTTTCATATCGTTTAGTGTATAGTGAAAGTAGTGCATACTTTTGTAATTTTTGTTAATAAATGTTCTGATTTCTCTTGCATATGCTTACGCGTCACGAATTGTTTCAGGCTATAGATTCAGAAGTGTTTTCGGTCTTATTTAAATGGACTGTATAATATTATTCCGGCAATTTGCGCCATAATCTTGAAATATTTGCCAACTGAGATACTGTCATTATTTTACCACCGGCATTTACATTTCGGTAGGTACTCATTAATAATTGTTTTCATGAATTGCACTTAACAATTTTATCCATATGTTTAGAAACTGTTCGTTGATGCAGTTTTTTTTCCCGGTAGTTTGATGACATGTAATGCAAATATTTTGACACAAGCTGAATAGGAGGGAGCTTTTATAGATGGTTTAATTTGTAAATAAGATGGTCCCATAGAATTTGACCATTGTATAGGAGATTCCTTAATTTAATTTCTGTGTTATTGTGTAATGTTATATTCTGCTGATTCTTTTCAAATGTCTCAACTAATCTGCTGAGTTATTTGGACCTTTTTACTACCACACACTAACTGATATTGTAGTTATATTATACAATCAGTGTGTAAGTTCTAGTAATGAATAACCCATTTGTTGTACACTTATTATTTACTGATTTTTGTTGTAATTTGTTAATTAGTAATTAAGTTGCCTCTTTTTGCTGTTTAGATATGGCTGACAAAGAGCAAGTTATCCAAGCTTTAAGAGCTACTCTTATTTCTGTTAAAGGAGCTCTGACAATAAAGCAATGTAACAGTAAGTTTGTTATGCTAATTATCCTATTCTGTTAATGAAATTATATTGTTGTTGAAAGAATAATAAAATAATAAGAAAATGAAAAATAACATACAAATAAATATAATTGAAGTGTCTGTTGGTAACTTCTGATTAACAGTTTTTTACTAAATGTTTAAGAAAGTATATATATTTACATTGTTAAAAAAAATGTTTTCCATTTATTTAAACCATCTACTGAAACTTACCTAAATAAAAACTGTTAAAAAAATGTACAGGAGACTATCGAGAACTGCAGGGGGAACCAATACCTTTCAAAAAGCTTGGCTATTCCACATTGGATAAACTGTTCTTGGATGTTCCTGGCTTTAAAGTTACGCAAGTCAATGGGGAATGGTATGTAGATGCAATAGCCAGCCAGGACACACAACATATAGCTGCTATGGTGTCTCGTCAAAAATCTAGTAAGAAAGCAACACCGAAATTGAACTATCCAGTAAGTTAATATGCTGTCATTAATTTTTTTTTCTTTATATGGTTTGAGCTAAGAAAAACAACTGATGGTTATAACTTCCTCTTTTAGTGGCTTCCCATAGATGCAGATGGAATTGGGCCTTACATTACTAGTAGTTACCAAATAGTTTAGGACCTATTAACGTTTTTGTAGGCAAGGCAAATATATTGTGCTCACTCTTGAATTAACGGAGAATCTGTGTGATTGTTTTGGTCACTAGTAATTTGGATCAAGGTTATACTCGGTGTTCTTCCACTAGTTACTTTTTTATAGTAAAATTATCAAAAGCTGAATTTTTAACCCAAACTTCTATTTGGTCAATGAATTAAATCTCAAAGGTTTTTGATCATTATGAATCTTTGATATTATATTTGTAAGAATTAATGAATATTATAGTAAATTAACTTTTATGAAATATTTTCAGAATCGATTTCCAAAAAAGCAAGGATCATGGCGAAAACCAGCTTCGACACATTACAGCTCAAACTATAACAACCAATACTCCAATCAACTGTATAGAGTGAAGGCCCCATTCAATAATAACAATCAGTATCATAAGGTATAGCACTAGCTTAAAAAAATAATTTATGGATCATGTATTTAAGAATATACTCGGCACTCGCCTCTGTTTGTTTAGAGAAGGACCAGTATTAATTGCTCCAAGCTTGCTCATTTGCAGGTTGGCTATTTCAATGTGTATAATATACACATATAATTCTAAATATATTTTTTTGTGTGGTTCCAACAATTTTCAAAGGTGTCTTAGAATAATGAAGAAATTACATTCATATAACTTTGAAAAAGTCTCATCACATTGATTCTTGCCTGTAATGGGTATCTGTGAACTTGTACACACAAATCTATTTATTGAATCACTAAGCCACCAAAACATTTTTGTTAGTACAGTTCAGATTATAACATACACCAGAACATAACCATGTTAAATTGATTTTCTGAGTGGATGTCAACTTTCTGTTTTTTTTTTCTCCCACAGGTTAACAAGTATAATTCAAAACCGAACGAAACGAAATCTTTGCTTCCAAGTGTGAAACAAAATACAAAGACTGCTAATGATCATATAGAAAAAATATCGAAAAGTACCAACTCATCACACAATTTAAGAGAAGCCAATTCACACAATGATGAGGTTAGTGATGATTAGAACATTTAGAATTTTATGATGTAGGATTATATTATAAAGTTTTCAAAGAATTCTTTTATTTTATTCAACGCTAACATTTGGAATGTACCTTCGGTTGGATATCTCGATCTTCATTTTAAATATTGGCTGGTTATTGAAAATTAAAACTGTATATTGCACAATATTCCGTGTCGTTAATTGGGTGTGTCATGTTACCTGTGTCCTTAACTATTCCATGTTTTTTATTCAGTTTAAGCAACCAGTGCGAAGTCACACTGAGTCAGAAACAAAACAAAGTGGTAAAGTTTCAGCGTCGCAACGGCTTTCTAATTTAAGAGATCGTCTTAATACGGTGGATCTTATACCCTTGCAGCTGCCAGCCGCTACCAATGAATGTCTGGTAAGTAGAGTTACATTTTTTCATGTTTTATGAAGTACTTAATCAAGAATTTCGCAATTGTCGAAGTTTATTCTTGAGCTTTTAAATGATCGATCTTTTTTATCACTTATTGACGAACCTCCGTACGTACTATTTCAACAGCATATTTTTAATTTTGAATTTCGATATTTTATTTTTGCCTTAATTTTTTATTTTATTTTAATTTTCATCTTTTGTATGTGTTACCACGTTTTTTTTTTAAGCTCACATGGCTTATTATGCATGATGTGGTCACCTTTAATTAAGGAAGCACAAGAACACTGTAACCTTTTTTTTTTCTTGTATAGCATGTAAGGTGTATTCTTTGTTGGTGATCCATATAAATAAATAAATAAATCACTTTCTGTATTTGACTAGAATTGTATGAATTGTATGTTAAATTCCATGAGACTTGATATTTATAAATAATTCTGTAATATATATATTTACTAGTTAAAGCAAACCGCCTTTTAACCGACTTCAAAAGAAGGAGGTTCTCAGTTTGACCTGTATGTATGTTTGGCTCATTTGGCTGAATCGGTGTCAGCCGGGAATAGCAAATTTTAATACTGTATTATAAGGACAAACACCGACTCCAAATATAACAATAATTGTGCTTGAAGTATAATGTATACTGATTATCCTAATATTTTGGTCAATTTATAAGCAGTACATTTAAAATTATTTCATCCTTTTCAGTGAATCGGGTCTTAAAGGCGGTACTCTTTAAAAAAAAAACAAAAATTACTTGTTTTCATTTTTACTTTCTTTATACTGTATAAATTACAACAAGTGTATAAATTATTACTTAAGCAGGATATAATTTTTAAAAAAGTGTTTTCGATTTACCTAGTTTTAAGGTTACTTGGCTTTTATATGTATAACAACAGCAAACAGGAGCTAATCTACAATTTTACCCATGTAATATGATAGCTTGTTTGATATTGATAAAGTATGTGCGGTTCAAGTTCGCCTAGGAATAATTTAAACTTTGTACTTGCTTGGATATATAGGTACTATAAATAGAACGATACAGAGAAGACTAAATACCGCCGCGATATAAGAGGAAGAAGAAGCACGACATACGACAACATGGCTATACGACACTCCTGTCGTATAGTTACACACAGGCATATGATTATAATTATTACTAGGAAGACTGGTATTCATTATGTTATTTTCGCGATTAAGCATCTGGGTTTAGAACTTGAAAAAAAAGCAAACGCAAATTATAAATTAACTAGTGCTCAAGTATAAAATCCTAACATGTAGATATAGTAATAACATCATATATTCAACTATTCATTGACAACATATTATTTTAAAAATGATTTATAAAGAAATTTATCTCACGACATGCAAATTGCAATAAGATTTTTTATTTTCTGATGTAATAAATTGTTTTATATGTTGGATTCGCCTAGGAAAGCAGTGGCCCCGTGACTAACGTTGTGCCAGCTCATAATTTGGAGCCGCCACCAGATACCACGTCTTCAGTTGAAAAACTAGCATGGACTTGTAAAAAGTTAGGGCTTTCGGAACCTATATATAGGGTTCAGGATATGCGGCCAAAACGAGGACCTGTCAGCTACGATTGCACAGTTAAAGTGAGTACAAACTTGATGTTTTGTATAATGAAGATTAATATGATACTGATTATTACCTATGTAAGCAGAGCCTTCATCCTAAAGTACTATCTATGCGGATTGACCTATTTTGAAGGTCAATCGGCGTTTCTTGAGGGTGGCGGCGTGGCGCCAAAACAAATAAGTTCATGGTATCTAAAAACCCAAATCTGAACCTCAAACTCTGATTTGGATCCCGACACCCATACTGCCACATGTTCCGCGAATGCACTGTTTATGTAACACACAGTTTATACCACGCCGAGACGTGCGAGCTGTGCCTATTCGAAGTGGACATCGCAATGGGAATACAAATGACAAGCAAATTGCGTCCGCCTATGTAGAAATTTCAATTCACTTTTGCTTTAATTTATAGGTAGGAACATCCTATTGCGCTGTATCATATCCTGATTCGTCACCGTCCGAAGAATTAGCTAAAGAAGTGGCTGCAGTTAAGTTACTTGCAGTTATAGAAAGTTCTGAGGCCGATGGTATGCCCACTTCTTCTAGCAGCAAAGCTATTGCATATCTCACTGAATTAGTGTCAGAGCATGAAGCTGGACTTTGGGCAACTATAGTCCCTCATATGTACAGGTGCGTTAAATAATAACTTGATTACATACGATTAGCGGCCGTTGCGTACAGAAGGATGTTACCAACGCGAGTATTTTGCGAAATTATTTTTTTATTAGATATTTTCACGTTTTTACGCAAGTATTTTTGCTCCATGTCCTTTGGAGCATGCACTTTGTCTGAAGTGTGAGTCTAAACTGGACTTGATAAGGCGTCTTTAGTATATCGAGTGTGCCATTTAAAGAGCACGCGATTTACGCGCGTATTTTCCATTCGCGCAATGTTTGGAACTGTTTTTACGCCCTATATCTCATATACGTGCTCATGTTTTCGGTAAGGTATAAAATATAAATATCGAGTCGCATATAAAATATATTTATATGCGACTCAATTTAAAGTCGCTCAATTTACAGACAGTAACATGATATTTTATTTTTTTAGGGAAAAATTTGGTGAAAACTTGCCAAGTAATTGGCAAGAACTAGTTGAAAATTGTCCAAACATAATAAAGGACAGAGTTGTTAATGGACTTCTAGTTCTTCTTCCCAATAAAGAGGTATTTATTCATCTTTACAGTAATGTAAAAAAACAATAATGTACCGTCCAGTAATGTAAAAAAATGTTAATACATACATATAATCACGCCTCTTTCCCTTATAGGGGTAGGCAGAGACCACTTCTTTCCACTTGCTACGATCCTTACACACTTGTTTCGCTTTATCCACTTTCATTATTCCTTTCATACATGCTGCTCGGTTTATGGTACTCTTCACCTGGCCTGTTTTCATTCACACTCGCCTCATACACTTTATTCATCAATCGTTCTTCATTCATTCTCTCGACATAGCCAAACCTTCTCAGCATACCTTTCTTAATTTTTGTCTCAACATCCTTCATCTGACATACTTCATCCACCTTTCCTTACATTCCTCCTCTTACATTCAACGTAGCGAAGCGGCTCTCCGTGGGCCACTTTTCAAATTACACTAACATGCAAACTATATCAAGTTCATATATCTTTTTTTTTTTCAGCAAGACGCGTTATCACCAAATATAGAAACAAATGTAGCAGATGATACTCTGGAAAGTGACTTACCTCCATTACAGTTCCCGGAAAATGATTTTTGGAATGTATTCGTAACTGTTGCTAACTCGACGCTTGAAATATGGCTTCGAATTATAGGAACGCACTATAGTGTAAGTGTTATAGTGATAATTTTTAAAAGAGCACAACAATAAAGCAGTCTGGTTCAATTACAAACATACAATTGTGAGAAGGCTTTTATTGATTGACCGTTTGAAATAAACGTATTTTTGTCGCCTAGCTATATTTTTCTGGTCATAAAATATCAATTGGTTAAAATAATAGATTTATTGTAATTAATTGTTACAAAATGACTTCTAAACTTTGTTCGGCCGAAAACTTGATCAGCGCACAGCTCGGTGCCGACACTTTGTGCGCGCTGAGAGGCACACATTGACGCTGCACTTGAATTAAGATGCTGTCAAGGAAATAATTTATTCAAAATGTTGAACATTTTAGGATGCCTTCGAAACTCTTCTAGCTGATATGTCGAACTATTACGAGAACTCTGGAACATCCGTGGAGAAATCGATGATTGTAAAAAATGCTTGGTAAGTAGGTATATAAGTACTTTCACCGTATTTTTCTTCAATTTGATTCAGTAGTAGCACACAGTATTGTAGGCCTACAAGTTGTAATAAACACAATATTAAAAATAAAATTAACGCATCATTTTCCTCATCATGCATAAAAACTGTAGATACAATTAATTGACAGGTATGCTGTGAATTTAGATGACGGAGGTTGGCAACGTGCAAAAATATTAGAAATTGAAGATGATGTGGCTACTGTGTTTCTTGGTGACCACGGCGACGACGATGTAGTATATTTACATAAAATAAAAATACTAGAGCCTCAATTCAGGAAATTACCTGCCCAGGTAAGGTTATTTCTTCAGTCTTAGTCCTAGTGTTTAGGTAATTTTCATAAACAAACATTTATAAAGAAGCTAGTTTACTGAAAAACATTAAAAAATATGTCTCAAAAACTACAAAAAATCGCGGATAAATCGGGTATATTTGGAACCATTAGTCTCTTCTACCATAAAATTAAAAAAAATAATGTCACTACTTGGACCAACCTGTATAATATAAATCTGGCGATCATAGACAGAGATAGAGTCGACTGAAAAGCGTATTTCGAACTAAGCCATCCCGCGTCTCTGATTTTTTCCACCATGATTCGAACGCTTACTACTATATCACTTATACGTCCTTGCACAAAATGCACTATTTATAGGTTTTCAATTCTTTGGGAAGAATAAAATATTTGTTAAGGTCAACAATGACAGAATACCGACTTCTCGGCCTCCTTATTATGAAAGTGCAAAGAACTAGAGTAGTAAAAACATAAAATAAATTATAAAACTATATTTTAACTAGATATGGGAAAGCTTGTTATTGAAACAAGTTGTAGTGCAGGTAAGAAAAAGTAACAGTTAATAATTAATTGCTTAAATATTGTAAGTGCAAGAGAATGGAATTTTTATTTGACGGCCTCTGGGTTATGCGCAACTGTTGACAAATATAAAAATAGAATTTGAACCGCAACTACCGGAGATATAACGTACTTACATAATTTATTTATGACATGCCGATGTGTTTCAACGTTAATGCTACTTACATATTAAAATGTTTTGTTAAATAATAAATATTGGGTATGATATTTTTTAGAACTGTAACGGTATTGTCCAAACTAGCATTCGATTAATGATTTAAACCGATTAGGCATTAGATGCATGTTTTGTATTTGGGCAGGCAATTTTGTGCCGACTGGAGGGCGCGGAAGAGCTGGCGGCGAGCGCGCTGGGCGGCGAGCTGGTGCGGCGCCGGCTGCCGGGCGAGGTGCTGGTGGCCGCGCCCGGCCCGCGCCACGACCCCACCGACCCCTCCGTGGCCGTCGTGCTCTACGACACCTCCACGCAGCGTGACCTCAACCTCAACAAAGAGATCGTGCATGATTTCTGTATTGCTGGCGCGTTTACTGTAACGCAAGTTAGTATTATTCCTTTCTCGTACCTTAGCTCCCGACGTATAAGGAGTGTAATAGAGCACAGGACGCTGGATCGGTGATTAGGATGAGAACCAACGACAGTATGTGTTGCAGAAGCCGTGCGAGGTGGAGGTGGGGTGCGTGACGGAGGAGGGGCGCGTGTGGGTGTCGCGCGCGGGCGGCGCGGCGCTGGTGCGCGGCGCGCTGGCGCTGCTGACGGCCGGCCCCTACCGCCGCCCGCTGCCCGCCGCGCCGCAAGCGCCGCCGCCCGCGCCGCACGGCCTCTACATCGTGCGCACGCTCGCCGGCGACTGGTGCGCACCACTCCACTCTCACCTTACATAATAATTATTCACTAAAGCCTTGTCCACTATTATTGATGTACTAAAAAACTCATCACACTTCTTCTTTTATCTCTGTCAGTATCAATTTTTTATACGTGTCATTCAAAACTCGTCTTGGATACAGGATTAAAGCCGAAAAAAGAACTAAGTGAAGGTCGTGAAAATTTTGCTTTTCTTTTTAAATAATTATATTAAATGGCGAATTACTAACGGCGGCGCGAGTCAAAAAAAAATACAAGCTGTCATCTTACAGTAAAGAATGAATTTGAATAATATGAGTCATTGATGGTTTTTGTAAGCGAAAAGATTTAAATTAAGGAGCGCGTAGGTTGTTTGACAAACGCGTTGAGCATGGTCAAATACGATCAAAATGTTTGATAAAAACGTACAGTTTGACAAGCAGTTTGATCGTTTATAGCGGGTTTTGCTAAGACTAAAGCAAGTTTCCTGATTTTTCCTAAATGTGTTTTCCGTAGGGTTCGCTGCACGATTATAAGCGGTCTTGACGGTGAAGGCACCGTAAGAACGCAGCTTGTGGACAGCGGGCTCATTCTGCGAGCGCCGCTATCGTCTTTAGTCCCGCTACAGACTTTTTCACCTGCGTTAAACGCTTTTCCACATCAGGTAAACGACACTATGAATAAATATTATGATGTTACTCATTTATTAAATTGGCACAGGACTTGGTCTCACGATAAGGCTGTGAGTTGGCCTTAGGAACTTCGTGAAGTAATAACACAATCTCATTGTGTTTAGGCTTGTGATTTGTCTTCACTAGCGGATTAAAATGTTTGTATTTAAAAATACATATTCAATAAAAACTTGTTTTATGGAGTCTATCTCTTGTCATATCTATTTTCTGCGATCATATACAACTACTAGTACTAATACTACTAATTTCACCGGTAAGATTCCAAATAGTAGATATTAAAAACTCTATCCCTCCGATGTTTGCTATTTTTGATCTATATTAACGATCTACCTAAAGTACCATCATGTTGGGTAACTTTGACCCATTTAATGAGCTTTTTTTAAAATTACGTATAGAATTTTTAACCAAACTACTGTGAAATAAATGTTTTTAGCGGCTTTACGATGGCTATTTTTAAGAATTACAAAAATTTAATCAATTTTTTAAACTACAGATTTATAATCATGGAAAATTCGACGAGGCAAAGTTATACGGTGACTTGGGTAACATTACCTCACCCATTTAATGATACGGATTTTGCTTATATTTCGTGAACTTAAGCCTGTTTTTATGCCATAATATGAAACAAACTAACGTTATAAACAATTTAATTTTTTTTTCTCAAAGGTTTACGGTTGAAAACATGAAAAATAAAGTGCGCAGTTAGGGAAATCACTAGTTTTTAAAAGGAGACGGGTTTTTAGAACTTATTAAGATCTAATCAGTCTTAAAAGTCTTTCAAATTGTTAATTAATAACAAAACTAAGTTAACGAATCCTAATCAATTATAAAAACTAACATAAAAATTCAAAATGAAAATAAAAAAATCAGCTCTTTACCAGCCTTACTCTCCCCATTCCATGCAAAGAAAATCATCATCAATGATAAAAAAAATCTTTCTTTTGGTCACTTTAGTTGTAGACAAATATTTCACGACATTATTTGGGAAACAGCGTATAATATTAGGCTTAGTAGGCAGCTTTCAACCCTCCATCGCCTTCTGCATGAGCGATATTTTAAGATTTTTACCATCGAAATGTATTATAATGATGTAATGTATAGTATTTTTTTACCTACTTTTTTCGCGCCATGTTAATGTAAGTTTACCTTAAAAAAAAGGCAACACTCAAATAATTAGAGTTATCTCAGTACTTTAGTAGAGTTAGTTTAAACAGTCAGTGTAACTTTGACCCGAGTCAAAGTTACCCGGATTTGATAGTTCTAAAGGACCGGGGGCACAATTTTGATAATATTAGCAATATTCATTGCGAACATTTTAATTGTATTTAAGTTTTTAAACTTTAATTTACTGTCTGAACTGAAACTCACCTTTATTCAGCGTCTAAGAATCGCAAAGCAACAAAGTTTTTTGAGCACTTTCAAAAATACGTTGCGCACAGCCCGCCGTTATTATTTTATATCTATGGATTTTTAACATTTATCAAATAATGCCATTAGATGGGTTTTTACGAAGTACTTTATGTATGTAATAAAAAATATTTCTATGCGTAAAGTTTGGTACAGAGCCAGAAAAAAAAAAAAAAACGGAATTGGAAGTGGTGAGTCAAAGTTGTACTGCAAGCTTAAGTTACCCAGATTGACCGTAATAAATGCTGTAAGTATTCTTTTCGCAGATGATATTTCAATTGTTTTCATTTACGAAAACGAGTAGTATCTCAAAAACGATATTAATAACATACTTAACAATGTAACAAGTTGGCTAAAAGATCACAATTTAGAAATAAATTTTTCGAAAACAAAAATCATGCAATATATGCATATCAAAAACGTAACCTAACTATTAATTTTGAGTATAAAAATGAGAAATTAGAATATATAGACAATTTTAAACTTTTTGGATTAAATATCGATACCCATCTAAATTGGAAATCTCATGTTCATAGCTTAAGCAATAAATTGTCAAGATTCACTTAGGCTCTGTAGGTAAATTCATATATGTTGCTTAGTTAGGTATAAATTGTTAAGTTTGGAGCGGTCCCCAACGCGACGTACTTTTTATAGAAGTATTAAAACATACTTAGATACTTTAAGATTGAGTTATTTTTTTTTTAAAAGGGAATTTAGATGTTATGGCGGGGGTTTTTAAAATTTAATTTTCATTTTATCTTTTTATAGGTATATACCCACCACCAATTATCTCATCAAAAGAAGCTAAGAACAGTGTCGCTTAAGTTATCAATATTCCCTTTCAGTGCGCTTTCATTTGAGACCTCACTCGAGTATATTTGCAGATATTTGGTTACTCTCTTCTTTCCCACTTTTACCCCCACAACTTTTAAACGGCTCAGCCGATTTTCATGAAACAAACACTAGCTGATAAGTCACCTTTAATATAAAAAAAAACTAAATTGAAATCGGTTAAATCGTTCGGGAGCTACGATGCCACAGACAGCAGTAGTGAGACGCGATGTGTTCCGTGGTGCAGGCGCTGGCGGTGCGGCTGGGCCCGGCCGAGCGCGCGGCGGCGGCGCTGGTGGCGCGCGTGCGCGAGCTGGTGCTGGGCGCGCGCGTGCTGTGCCGCGCCCTGCCCGGCCCCGCCTCGCCCGGCGCGCCGCACGTCGAGCTGTTCGTGCGCACGGGCCCGCAGAACATCCTCGCCTCCGTCAACAACGCTATCGTCATGGAGTACGACTACTTACAACAGTGCGTATTTTTTCTCATCCACTCGTGTCCGCGTTTCCTTATGGTCCATTTAATTTAATGTATATTTTCTAGTGATAAAGTTAAAGAAGATGAAAAGGACGCGACTAATCATGTGGAGGCGTTACACAAGAAAAAAGAACGCATATTTCGAAGCTTGTCCATACTAAGTGATGACAGAGTCACGTCAGGTGCCTCTTTGCCAGCGCCGCCTTTACCTGCCCCCGGAAAATGTTTCGATGTATACATCGCTATGGCGGCAAGTCCGTGGAATTTTGTCGTAAGCATCTTTTAATTCATCAATTGAAGTAAATTATTTTATATACGTCGCAGACAAAAAGTATAATTTGGCATTTTACATACGGCGTTGTCAGTTTAAAAACGTTTACGGTTATGTAATATGCCGAAGGCAAAATGACAAATCATTCAATCGTTATAATAATATTCCTTGATAATTCACACACCGTAATCTGATCCCAAGCTAAGTTCTAAGAGAGCTTGTGTTATGGTAACCAGACGACTGATAAACATACTTATATATTTCTAAATACATACATATTATAGATAAATTACACCCAGACCAGAACAAGTGATCGTGCTCATCACACAAACATTTGTCCAGAGTGGAAATCGAACCCACGACCTCCGGTATAGCAGTCAGGGTCACTAACTCTGTCACAAAGTCTAACCTAATCAAGGCATTATGTATATGGTGTTAAAATTTTCGATGAAATGTTGAGGCATATTATAAAGTGACACGGCAATCTACATTTTGCCTTTGGCATCTACACTGATATTATAAAGAGGAAAGATTTGATTGTTTGTTTGAATTGAATAGGCCCCGAAACTACATGACCGATTTGAAAAATTATTTCCCTGTTAGAAAGCTACACTATCTCCGGGTAACATAGGCTATATTACATTTTCAAAAAAGTTAGGGAGCCATACTATAACTCCAATAATGTAACTTTACGCAAGACGTTTTTGACGATAGAATACATTAAATATCTTTAAAAAGAAAATCTGTGAATATATAACAACCCCAAATCATTAACTATGAACTAGCATAAATGACAGAACATTTCATTTGTGTTAATTAACTCATTTAATGGATAATAGCATGGTATTTTATCAAAAAAATTATGACAATTCAGAATTTTCAACCCTGGATAAAATCAAGGGCAGCGATGCCACAGCTGTGGTGCCATATAAAGAAATGCTAAGGAGGACGAGCTCTATCGGAATATAAATTTCTTTTTGGTTGTCCGGCACTTTCGAATTTGGACCAAAACTGTATACAGAGTGGATGATGTCCTTTGACTTTTCTACTAAAATAAAAAAGGATTAAGGCTTAAAAGCGTTGAAGACGAAAAAGCCCTAAAGTCGGCCGTTCGCGGCCTATAGTCGCCAGTCGGCCATGTTTTTCCTAAACGTCGGCCGGACGGGTGTTTAAAATTAAGACGATGAAAAATATAATCAACATGATTTATTTTGGCAGGATTATACATTTGTATTTGTTTAAAAGTTACTATAATTATAACTATGTTAAACATCACAATAAATATAATAAAAAATAATATGCAATAAAAATTACAAATATAAAAAAAACAACATAATTATAAATAAGTCAAAGGAATTAAAATAGTTCATAGAACAGAAGTGATTGTTTGTTAAACTTTTAACTTCTCCATAACCATCAATCAAAAACTACTAAAGTAATCAGCCTGTATAGTAGCGCTCTAATTTGGGGCTGGCCGACATTACGATATTTAATAAATCTAAAGTCGGCAACTGTTGTGAGTGCCTCATTTCTCGACATTCAACTAATATCACCCCGGCCGGTATTTGGCGACTAAACGAGAAATATATTTATTAACCTATTAAGGTTTGCAAATTCTCCTATAAAGCTATTGAATTGGTAGAATTTGAATTTGTAAAACAGACGGCATTTACTTTAAGTCGGCCCCGGCCGAGAATTGGGTTTAAAGCCGAAACTGGTATTCTAATGGCGGCCTCCTATTTTTTATTTAAAATAATACGCAAAACTTTGAAAAGACGATGTCAAAACGTAGTAAAAATATCTTATTAGTGATAACAAAGCATAAACAAAAATAAAGAAACGTCTTGCCGTTGTAATATCAATCCCTGAAGCGTGGCTATTCACATCAAGTAATCGAATAGCGACAGTTTGTGCGTATAGAATATGAACTAAGGTTGCACTTCGAGTAGTAAAATTACCACTTCATTATCTTTGGAACGAACGCAAGATAAAAATGTGCAGACAGCCGACAATGTAGGGGGGGGGGGCAACGTTTGGCGTATCTACCCTACATTCATAACTCAAGAACGGGTGGACCAATTTTCAAAACCTTTAACTTTTTGGATTCATTTCCTCCCCGTATAACAAAGCAACTATAAAGACATCGGGAACGGAATATAGGTATTAACGCGGGTGAAACCGCGGGACACAGCTAGTAGTACATAACTGCAAACGTTTTTAAACTGACGACTCCGTATGTAAAATGCCAAATTATACTATTTGTCTGCGACAGATATATTTTATTTTCTAGAAAAATAAACAAACTTTATTAACTAGTGTAATGTCCCAGTCCCAGTTTCCCAATCCTAAGTAGATGTTTAGAAATTTACTATTATTTACAGGTACAGCCAAATAGTACTAGACATACACTTCAAACAATGATGGCCTCGTTACAATCAGAATGTCCTAAATTGTCCGAGTTGGATGCGCCAGTCAATCCAGCTAGTGGAGAATTATACACAGTTTATTACGATAAGGATGCTTCATGGTATAGGTAAGAATACTAAAATCTTTTTTATTATTATCTAATAAAACCATGTAGTGATCGTTCTTTTCTTTCATACAAGACGATGTTTTGCCTAGCTCTATGATATACCTTTATTAAACTAGATAGTTTAATAAAGGTATATCATAGAGTTAGGCAAAACTAGATAGTTTAATAAAGGTATATCATAGAACACAAATTCTATTTTTGTTTTAGAGTAACAGTAGCAGGAACTGTTTCATCAGAGATGGTTTCTGTATACTTCTGTGACTATGGAGATCTGGCACTATTTGAGCCTAAAGCCTTGAGACCTATACCAGCGGGAGCACCATTAGCTCGCTCGTTGCCACCTCAAGCCATAAAAGCCCGACTATATGGTGTGTAATTTTGTTTTATCTTCCAACAACTTCATCTTGCAACTGAATTTGTATATGTGTATGAATGAATGCTTAACCTATTTTGTTTTCAGATGTTTGGCCTTTGCATCAAGACTGGACAGTAGAAGACTGCATACGGTTCCAAGAATTATGTGTAGAACAGCAATTTGTAGGGATTTGCAAAGATGTTGGAAAAGACCCTTTAAACCCCACTGAACCATTAATAACTCTCGACCTTATTGACACATCTACAGATGAAGATATTTATTTAAACAAAAGATTAGTTGCAGAAGGTAGAGCACGACTTGCTTCAGCTTCTTAATTTTGGTTATTCTCCTCATGTTAACTTATTATTTATATAAATCACAAGGCATAACAAACTAATCTATCTATGTCGAACGAAAATATCTTGAAAATGAGAGAGGATAAATAGACTGAGTAACGCAATAAATAAAAAAAAAACGGTTAAAAAAATGTTATTTACTGCGTTGATTGCGAGAGTTATGATAATTAAACAGCAGGCAACTAATTGAGGAGAAGGCAATTAAATTCAAGTATTTTTTCGCGGCAAACGATATTAGAAACCACGGTAAGGCTGGTACTGGAGGCTGTCATACTGTATCTTATTGTGTCTCTATAGCCTTTATATCCCGGAATTAATTGGACATCATATAACATTTTTCTTGTTGTGAAACAATAATACTGCTTTAGTGTTTTAAACAAAGATTAAAACAAAAAAAGTAGCTCACTTTTCCGGCAATGAAAATTGCCTTTTTTAGAAATAAGTAACTTGGTACTGGTATTAACACAATAAGTAACGATTAGAAACTTCAAGTTTGTTATTATTAATGGTTGTTTCTATTAGTAACTATAAAGTTTCTAAAACACTTGAAACATTCAGAAAGACCCATCGTTTTTATTAAATTCATCTTAATACATATAATTTTCTCGAAGTCAGTGATTGTGTATTGTTGGTAGACTAGAACAGTGCTATAGCTTTGTAGCAATGTACTATATTTTTTATATGTGCCGATATATTCTAGTGTCCCAAGTGCTTATAATAGGTAACCAAGTACCTAACTATATAAATTGAACTATTTTGAAGTGAAAACTAAGGAACACTGCTTAAGACTAATATGTACGAGTTTATACTACATTCGGCCAGACGTATAATAAAACCGACATATTTTCGGTCGTCCAGAGTAACTTGACAGTTTCGAATATCAACTGAGATTACTTTGTTATACCTTAAAGATTTCTGGTATATTTGTTTATATCATACTCACTTGTTATAGTAGTTATTTTGTTACGGATACATATTTAAGATACTAAAATTGTTTTAAGGAAAATACGTATAATACTCTAAATAATGTAATGGAAAGACAGCTGTAGTTTCATTAAAATATCGAATTATAACCGAGACATTAAAAATTCAAATTAGTTACCTATATTTAAGATAAGTTAAACCATGGTCAATGAGGCCATTGATCAATCAATCTGTTATGACGTTTCTAAAGGTGAAGAAAAGTAACATTTGTTAACTTAGCGTGTACTTCGCCTAACCATTATTCCTATCACTGTTACATTATACATTCAGCAACACAAGGTAGAGATGGTAGTAATACTAAAGTCAAGAATGTCATATGTACCTATATTTTTTTCAGATTGATCTTTTTTTTTGTGGGTGTCAGAATTTCTATTCCTGTTTCACAATATTATTGTTAAAGTTAAAGAAGTTTTGTGTTACTGTTATTTGTTTAAATATGGTTATAATTGTTAAATTTATGTCTTTCTAGATTGATTGATTTACTACATACCTACTCTATTGATGTAAAGTTTTTATAACTCCCAAATTTAGCAACTCATTAAGTATAGTGTCTGAAGTCGATTTTGTGGTATTTTCAGGTATTTCAAGTTATTATTACATAATATTCTAGCTTAGCATATTGAAGTGTTATTACATCATACATTGATATGCATGCACCTACAATAAAATAATGTGTAATCTCAAAACAATATTTTATTTTTACTATTATATATCCATTGATTCCATATAAATACTTTAGATTTTCTACAAATTGGAATAATGAAAAAAGAAGTAAAATAGCTCCAATTTAGACAAAAATACATTTATTTTATTTGCGAAGATCCTCACTTGATATACCATATTTCTTTTTCAGTGCATCAATTTCCTCTTGTTTCTTCTCAATATCCATACCTTTAAATGCTTTATTAGACCTATAATACAAAACTACTAGATATCTATTGCAGACATTAAAGCCTGATAGATGATCACATGCATTTTTGGCATCAAATATATCTTCATAGACTACAAAAGCTGTTCCTCTTGATTCTGGAGTATTTCCTCTGTGAACAGATAAAATTTATTTTATTCTTGCAAATCAGTCTTTAAAAATGAAGGACTAATTGTTAGAATATGAGGTTAAATGTTTTTGAAAGGAAAAGTGGCACACAATCTAAGGTAGCTTCAGTACAGTATAAAACTTAAACTTATGTATGGGCTCTAATAAAGAAAAATAGTTGTAAATTGTGTTTTAAAAAGGCAATGGTTATAGGTAAACACTTACACTCGAATCTGTCTAATTGCACCATATTTGCCAAATATGTCATACATTTCTTCAGCAGATATTTTGTAAGGCAAATTTCTTATGTAAAGTATTCTATTAACTTCCGGTGGTAGTCTAACCTGTAACAAACATAAATACTTGTGATTATTTTGGGAAGAAAACAAAAATACTTCTAACACGAAGAAATCTATTAGCGTGTTGATGATATTGTACATAATATAAACAACACCTGAGAGAAAACTATTATTATAAAATATATTTCCTTACGTTTGCTCGTCTTTGAAGGGCTAATGCCATATTTAGCGAATCTGAGCTACAAGCCGCTACCACAACAATTTACAATTAAAAAAAAACTTGTTTAATGGTATCAAGAATATTTTTAAAGAATTGTAATCGGCAATGAACAGTTTAGTTTTGGAGCGCTTAAACAATAATACTCTCGTCCCTTTGGAGATTCTTAATGTTACCAATCAATACGTAAATAAGTTATTTAGTATTTCAGTCTCACAAAGCACAGTATGACATTCACATGACAGCACAACTAATGCCATAGAGAAATATAATAAGTAGGGTAATGAATGCTAATGTAGACTTCACTAATGCCACATTTTTCTATGAATGCCAAATGCCAAAGAAAGATTATTTCCATAGAGATATAGCGTGACGTGAGCACAGAGTCTATTTCACAGACGTACTAGAGATGCTACGCATGTCTATTTGTAGGTAAGTATAGAGTTTAAGCAGAGTGCAAGTAGAGTTTAGTAGAGCGCAAAGAACATAGACTATGTAGGGCTTCTGCGCACGGGTGGCTTTTGTAAGGGTTGTCTATTGTTGCCATAGACCGGTAGTGTTGCAAGCCTCGTTGGTTGATTTTTTAAACTATTTCATACTAGTGCTTACGATTCATAGTATTCATACCCTGATGATGGGCTCTTAGACTAATAACTAACATAGACGGAGCGAACAAAATAGACACAAATTACGATGAATCTAAGCTCCTCTCCCTTATGGTGCAGATGGTATATATGAGAGAGACAAACATATATGGACTCATATATGCTTCAAACTAAATGGACGCTCCAGAATTGTCAAACGGTGTTAATTGGTCTCTTTTTAGACGACCAATTAAAAGAGCACATAGTTGCAGATTAGAACCTTTTCTACACAGTAAAATGACCAAAGTATTTGACAGGTATTTGATTTAGTCGTATCATACGTTGTGAATGCCAGTCGTTGCTAGTCATTGTTTATTTTACAAATAATATTATTTTTTTGCATAATATAAGCAACTTGATTGTGTACAAAAGGTGCAAAGGACAGATAAATAAACGTGTAATTTGTTTTATCGTGTAAATCATATTCATCACGGAAATATATCAATAAATATGTAAGCGTTCAACGGTAAGTGTTTTTTTGCAATTTTCTAATAAAATCATGCGTAATTTTTGTATGCGATCACTTATAACATACACATTAGACTGATAATAATCCCTTCAGCCTATCTTTTTTACTAATTATATCGTGTAAGCGAATTAATATTAAAAAAACGAAATTTGTTTATTTGTGAGGTTATGTTATGCTAGTGAAGTGATATTTTTCATCGACATTATTCGATTCGATAATTAATTTTATGTTATTTAATTGTACCTGATTTCGTTTTATTTTACAGTATGCCTACGAATGATAGAAGAACTGGTGTAAAGTGCTTACAAGAGCCAGAAATTGTTGGACTAAGCATAGCCGAAAAAAATGTCTTCGTCTCCGCCCCGAATATAACAGAATAACTACAAAGACATCAGGAACTACACTTAGTTTTTCACGCGGGTGAAACCGTGGGGCACAGAGAGATTATAAAAATAATGTATTTTAATCGTTTTTATTTATAAAAAAAATAGTTCATATTTCTTTTTACGTTTACTCCTAGATTATAAAGGCCAATCTAAATAAAGATGTTTGCATTAGATGTTTTAGCCAAATTTATTTGTTTTACTTTAAACCCTTGATAAGTTGTAAATTTATATTGATTGCCTTGGTGATGTATGTTTTATAAAAACGGCCTTTGGTGTGGGACAGAACGTGCGCCGACACCCTTGCACTATCCCACGTTCTTAGGTCGGCGTTCTCTCCTGGCGCTGCGGAGACCCTTAAATGGCGAAAATATAATATAATGTATGCGAAGCGAAAATATAATAACCTAATAGGCTATTATATTTTCGAGCCGTTTGGGGTTGAGTTTGTACGAAATATTTTTAAAGAACGTTTGGTAGACTCTAATTGTGATCGGAGGGCTGGTTTGTTCCTTGAACAAAGAATCGGCATAGCCATTCAACGCGGCAATACCTACTGCCAGCCTTTCGGGCACGTTTCCCACCATTGACAAGGATAATGATGAGTCTTTTGACGCATGTTAGTTATATTGATTTACATAAGATTTAGTTTTAGTATAGTTGTTTTATAAAAATGTTACATGAAAATAACATACATTCAATATAAGTACATTTTCAGTCAAGAAATAAATTTATTTCGATACCTCTACCAAATACGGCACATCACTACCGAAGTAAAAGTAGTGGACAACGTAGCTGCAAAACACCCTTAAAACTATATATCTATCCTTTTTTTTATATTGAATGTGTCATAAGTAAGAATAGTACAACTATAGTGAAATTTGATGTTCCCTCTATGCTTTAGTAATTACTCTGAGGATGGGCTCACTCTCTAGATTTTGAATTAAAAAAAAATTGTTTATTCTTCAACCATTAAACTTTTACAGTTAACCTTACGCAGGGACCTTCTTCTAAGTAATAATGTACAAGACTTGTGCTAGAAGGACCCGCTCTTCAATTACATTGGTAAATATGGTAAAAGTTATGTACACTAATAATATACTATTATATACTATTAACAGACGATCGAATTTGGTAGGTATGGAGCGGACACCGGACTTGGTACGCTCCGTACCATATCAGTTAGTGTGGAGAGTTGTCCGCCGAACATAATTATTATTATTTCGTGTCCGCTCGGTCCGATGGTTTTCGCATCGGATTCGGTCCGCTCCGTACCAAGTCCGCCGGTGTGTTAGCTCCGTGGTTAGCTCGGACCGGACAAGCGCACGGCAGTCGAGTTCCATTTAAACTTAATGGCGGCTCTTTAACATTATATTTTTTTTTGCTTTGTTTTGTATTGTACTATTTTTTTTTTTAGTTTTGGTGTGATATTCATGTTATTTGTGTAATTTTTGTTTTTTTTTTTATGGGTTAATACCTGACAATAAACGAATTTGAATTTGAACACGAGGCGAGTCGCTGCGCAGTAACAAACTTATGCGCCAGCGGGGGTGCGGGTGTGCCAGGCGAGTTACTGCGCAGCGTGTAGCTAACTTCAGAGCCGCCATTAAAATTGAATCCAACTATAACAGGTTTTCTCATCACTTATGTGTTAATAAATGGTTTTTCATTCTTTCTTTCTTCATCACAGTATCAGTTTTCGTGATTAGAGGTTTAACCAAATTAAAACTTATTTAATTTACACATATTGATAAGAATGAATATGAGTTTGTATTGTAGATAAAGTTGGATTAATTGTGTTGTGTTTGTGTAAAAATATGAAAATCATATTTTCATTTTATATACCTAGCTATATATTATATATTATATATATATATTATTGCGCATTACAATTTGTACCAAATGTATGATCTATTGGTCACAGTCGTTGAACATTGAACCGAATCGTTCCAATGCGCAATTTTGACGTTTTGACGTTTAGTAGAATACCAATTTTCCGAAAATGGCTCTGCTGGCACGACACTATGAAGACATTGAACCGAGTGTAAATAGCAGACTTGGGCCCCTGTGTGCACGCCACGCGGTTAGTGCGAGATCCGACAGTCTGCTGCGACTAGCGAATTTGGTCCGCCGGACCTAGTCCGCCGTCCGGCCCGAACCAAGTTCGATCGTCTGTTAATAATATAACCGTTCGTTTTTGAAAAATGAAAATTATTTCTATATCAGCTGCCTTACCCCACAACATAGGACATAAGACATTATACTATGGAAGTAGCTAAAATAAACAAGACGAGCTGTGTCTACATCACTGATTTGCCTAACTATTCTAAGTTAGGCAGTAGTAGCAGTTCCCAAGTAACCACAACAACTAAGCCCTAAGTCGCTGGTTGCTAGCACCTGCTTAGAGTAATTACTCTAAGCTTACCTGGAGGTATAGGGCGCATGCACTGAGAAACCTTCAGCTTTTATAAAATGACGAAGGTCTGGCAGTCGTTGGCTCTTAGGCTATTTGACCAAATTAATATTAGATAGACCAAAATTTTAACAATTTTCTACTAAAAAAACGTACGAATGACGTTTTAGTTCTAGTTCGAGACGTTCTAGAACGTCATTCGTATGCAACCGTCGAATTTTTGAAACAAATAAATCTCTTTTAATGATAAACAATGATAAATTTCAAAAATAATAATAGTTTAAAATAATCAATAATAAATTGACCTAAGCTATTCTTACCGTTTATTAATTTCAGTTGTATTAAATAGAAAACAAATGAAAAAATCACCAAAATCAATGCTGTTTTTGAGAGTTTCAAGCCATTCGATGGGAAAATGCTTTATTGGCTCGAATATCTACAGGGTTTAAAACCCCTGTCCGATTTGTTAAGGTGTTGTAAGTTATCGATAACTGATACCTTAAGGGAAAGAAAACATAAAAAAAGAGCCAACATGCGGCCTCTTGAGATTTCGCTCGGAAGCCGCTTAGAACTCGCATTGCGTCGCCTTATTAACTTTGCTCAAAAGAGCCACATAAAGCACTATTTATGTGGCTCTCATGTATGCGGAGAGTGTGACGGTTTGCGGTTAGGTACTCTTTTGAGCAAAGTAACCCTCATGTAATCCGGCTGTAGCCGGAGGGCCCCGGGGCCCTTCCAGATTATTTAGAAACCGGCCGCTTGCAAGTGAGCTTATTGCAAATGTTTTTCTGCTCTACAAAATAGGCAACGTGTTTTTTATTCTAAACTAGGTCTCACGGCTGACTAAGTACATTTAAATTAATACCGACGAAAATGTTTGTGTAGTTTTTGATTTATCTTCAATTTGTGGGAATTTGGCGGCTACTTCAAAGCTCATTAATTATTATTGTTATTATCATGAATATTCCAAATTTAACTTTTATTTGGGCATGTGATGGTGAACCCCTCAGATCACATCAAACAAGGGAGATATGTTATAGCGCCCCGGTATGTGCGTACGCATCTGGCTCAATTTGCACTTGATACCGATTTTTGCCGCCAGTCCAAAGTACCTACACGCTCGCGTCACGTCTCTCGATTTTTGCCAAAATGCCGAGTTGTTCTGTTGTTGTTTGCAAAAATACAAGCAAAAAAGTGAACTACGTGAAAGATGGAATCTCATTTCATGTGTAAGTATTACAATATTTACATATTTCTGCTATAAAACCACAAAAATAGAAATTAATTATAACATAAATGACATTAAGTGACAATTCATCCTTAGCGTAATAATAAATACATTGCTTGCTAAGTAAGTATCATTCAATTATTCGTTCCGCTCCATGGCGCAATGGATGCTGCGTCACCAATACTCACAAATTCAAAATATAATGTCAGTCGCGTGGTACCTCCGCTGTACCCGGCCGTAAAATAGTGATGTAGTTTCACGAGTGATCTGTCGTAACGATAAAACAATGTATCGATATAGTGTTAAAGCGTGTGTTTTAATGTTTTAGTTGTTTATTTAACTTTAACCGTCTTCAAAAAAGGTGGTTCTCAGTTCGACCCGTATGTATATATCCCGTATGTATATGTCAGCGAAACACGACGCCGACACTTCGTGTAAATTAGTATTAGTTATCAAAATCAAAATCAAAATCAAAAATCATTTATTTAACTTAGGCTACAAAGTAGCACTTATTAAACGTCAATATTTTTTTTTTACAAAAGACAGCACCCCAGGGGTCGGTTCATATCCGGCGGAAAAGGCAGCGCGCAACATCGGCCGCGCAACGCCAGAACGAGCAAACACACAACAAAACATCCAACCTCTCACACCTGACGCACCAACGCGTCAGGTCAGTGTGAAAGGCCGAACGCTCCATCATGCGTCCGCCCGCCCCAGCGCCACGCGACCGACGACACGCTACCACCGCCAGATATGAACCGACCCCAAAACGCCCACCCTTCACCGCTTCCTAAGTGCTCTGGCTGAGGAGAAGAAACGGCGCAACAAACTCCCCAGTAGCACGCTGTCATTACAATAAAAATTATATAAAATAATAAAAAAAATAAAAAAATTAAGTTAATTATGTAGTATGTATTTATAGTATTATTAAGTTGTATTAAGTAGAGTATTGTTTATATTTATATAGGCCTTGATGCCTGAAATAAATGGATTATTATTATTATTATATGTATGTTATTGCGAGATTATCTCGTGTTCGGCTAAACCAAGTTTAGTATGGTTTTCAGAAAAGTATTTGTTACGTTTAGGCGAAGGTACATTAGTACATATTGTAACCGACTTCTAAGAAAAGGAGGTTATCAATTCAACCCGTATGTATGTTATATTTCCAGAACTGCTTAGTTTCGTATATATTAGTCTATATCAGCGTCTGAACAAATGTGCCCAATTTCAAAAGTGTATGTATGTAGGTTTTATGTTTGTATTCGCATATATGGAATTACCGAATTACTTAAGTCGGCCGGAAATATTTTTTGTTGTACTAGGTATTATTCAATTTAGGGAATGCTTCAAGCTTTATTAAAATCGGTTCAGTAGTTTTAGAGATACGACGGTGTCAGTTTTTTAGCAAAAATTAAACTTTATCAAAGTTGGTACAACGATCTGAGCATGAAGAAGTAACAAACACACATATTCACAATCTTTCGCTTTTGTAATATTAGTTTGATTAGCAGTGCGCCCTGGGTTTGCTCGTGGTACATACATAGTCTTTTACGCTCAGGTATAAAATACTTTACCTTTCTAATTTTGACATAGGTCCGATTTATCCTGGGATAAGCGCATTCAAACAAACCCTTCAGCTCGTTAATATAAGTGTAGAGTAATCTACCTACTCATTTGTTTAATTTTTCAAGTCAAATAGATATATCAATACCGGATAATACCGACTATATAATATTTTTTTATTTATTTGTTGAACCATATTTTGTTGTCTGTTTCATCGATAAATATTTTATCGACCAATTTTTCCCATCATTAGCGTGTGTGAAAAATGCCGTGATTGGAGCATTGATTTGTGTGAGTTAACAGTAACAATGATATTGTTGTGTTTGTGGCAAATCACGTTGACTTTTATGTTTGTGTGTGCGCTGTTGAGATAATCGTTTGGGCGTGTACAAATATAAATGTGTGAAAAGTGGCGACATCGGGTACGCATACTAAAATTACAAGGATAGCAAATCTCCCTTGTTTGATGTGATCTGAGGTGAACCCTATATCGTTCAGATGGTTGTTATGAACTTCCCCAAACATTAAAAATAAGATACTAATAAAATAATCCTTTACCCCCTTTTTGAGACCCCAGTAAAACGACAATATGGAGCACCCGTTTCAGCCAGTTCGCGCACCCTTCGGAGAAGCGTTCTGTGCTTCGACGTCTTTCCTAGGGCAGAGAAAGTAAAAGTGGATAACTCAGAAACAAAATGAAAACTCTCGCAATAATTTTGTCGTGTTGTTGACTGAAAAATTCAAAACACATGTGTTGTTGGCAAGTTACGGTAATCATTCTCATAGGTGCATTAAATTATTACGGTGAGAGTAAATTGGTATATGCATGTTGTTTAAATACCTAATAATTAAAACGATACAAAATGTTAACGATTAATGAGGTAAGTGCGTATTTACTAACGAAGTAAAATAAAAGATTCACATACATTTAATTTATATAATTAATCGCTCCCAACACACATTCCATTAAATTTTGTCAATCCTGAAGCACATTCAGATCCGACGAAGGCAGAGTGCAAGGCAATACCAGAAAATGCAGGTGTGGTACCGGAGTTTCTTTTGTAACTTTCTACCTCTTCAGATGGCGTTGTATCGCTCGGATGGCAACTTGTTTGATACAAAATCAAAGTACAAATTAACATTGCAACAGAGTATTTCATGGTGACCGTTACACGAAACTGCTAGTGGTACTATAGAGACAAATATAATATAAGGTTGGTCAATTTATTGTTTATCATTACTTAATTAATAAACGAATTAATACGAAAACCGGTTACTAATCACCGACTCTAAACATTTTTAAAATAATAAAATAATAATTGGCCTCTACATAATGGGAGTCAGAAGACGGGGCGGCGCACAGTGGTAGTACGAGCATGCGGAAAATATTATCTTTAAGTGAAAAAACGTTGCGTTTGTTCATAATACTTTTTATTAATATTTACACACTTTTTTTATACATATGAAAAATAAACAATATTTTTCACATGAATTCATAAATATCATGCAGTACCTTGCTATATATGCAATATCATGCAATTAATATATATGCCTAAAGGCGTTTCTGTATAAAAAATAAATTTAATTAACTAAAGAAGGTAAATTTAATAAACTAAATATAAAACAGAGAAGACTTAGTTTTAGAGATCCTGAGAGCTATCCACTAATAAAGTGCAGAGGATGGTATTTTTTATCCGGTACTGCACGTAAACTGTTGATAAGTTGATCTGAGGTAGCATGAGGAGAAGAGCATATTCATTTCACCTTAATTACATGATAGACGCGAACATTTTCTTGAATTAACTAACCTATATCTGCGGTAATTGCGGCGTCGTCCGCGGTTGTGAATTTTTCAACTATGGAATATTCACCGTCAGATCTATTACCTACCCATATTAGTTTAAAAACAATGTATTGGGAACATGAGTAGACAGTAGGTTATAGATAAATGAAGCTAGGTATATATTTTTTTAAAACATAAAGATAAGTTACTGACTAAGTACTCCTACTACTGCTAATTTAGCTAAGTGGGGATTAATAAAATCATGTCATAAAAACAAGTACTCGAAAACAACGAATTTAATTACGAATATAGGAATTAGTGATGATCATCATTGGCGACGGTAAAGTGTCGAGACCGTTGTTGATACAATAACAAAGCACAAATACATAATAGTAATAGTAGCACTAGTGCCACTCCACACATCGCAAATACACCTCCCCGAAGTCGATTTTCCCCTGAAACAGAAACAATTTGATAATCATCAAACAAATCAAAACAATCCAATGCATAAATCGACAGCAGACATTAAATTTTCATGGTACCTATAGGTAAACTTGTTTGGCTCGTTCCGGGGGCAAAATTTAACTTCTTATATAAAGTTGGTGCTATTGCATATTTGAGGGAATCCAACTCAAGGGAAATAAATAATTTAAATTTAATACTACCCTTTTTCCACCTTTTTTTCCATTCCTGTATCTGTTATTTGGGTTGTTTTAATAGAAAACATTAAAGACAAAAAAAAACGTGCATTAAACAATAAGCACGCAATAAGACACTAGCATAAACAAATTGTAATTAGTAGCCTCAAATAGTTTTGTAGGGTGTTCTAGAATCGTGCCGTAAAGCCTTGTTAATAAAATACAGCAACGCCATTTTGGTTAGGTTGGTGAAAACAAATAAGCGCCACTATTTTGTGTTACTTGTTGTTAATGTTACTTATGTTTTTAACTTTAAGTAAGAATAAAGGTTTTATTTATTCTCACCTTTTTGACCAGTAAGTTGTTCGGTTTTCTCCGCTGATTGTAAAAGATTGTTGAGTTCTGGCAAATACTGAAGCCAAAATCTGACGTCTCTATCCGCACTGTGATAGGTGGTTTTTGCGGCTTTCATGTCATGAATATCGTATATTTTTGCATCGCCCGTCTTATATCTCTCCCATATGCTCTCATCTTCTGGTGATCTTTTAACAAAAATATTATTAGAAGTTTAAATTTAAATCAAATTTTCCATGCTTTTGAAGCATTACAGATACCTAACGATTTAATATGATTTAAATAAGTGAGTTTAACTTATTTTTATTGTTATACATAATTTTAGAAAAAAAGGTTCAATAAGAGCGTCCTGATAATAAATATTTAAAACTGAACTTTACCCAAACTTAATAAAATTTATCACATGACTCTGGAAGAGCAAAGATACTCTTTTTTCATCTATACTCGAAGGCCGACGTGCGACTTGAAGCATTAAAGCATCACCTAGTAGTGATACTAAATCCGTGCCATGGGCAGCACCTGTTACAATGAATATAATTAGTATTAGGCTTTATAGATAAAGCTCAACTATTGGTTCAATACTCATAAACCTAAAATTTTAATTTTTTACCGGTGAAATTATGGTTTCGTCCATTCAAATCAACCCCTGCAGGTTGGGAATACCGGTACACGTATAGACGATTTACTTTTCGAGACAAACGAGCTGCAATAAGCGCGATTCCTGCACTCCATTTTGCTGAAGATTCTACTCGACCGATGAATTCAATGCTGCTTTGAGTCTCTGAACTTTTTCTTGTTTTATCACTTAAATATTCCCAACGAACGGCTTGTGTTAACTGCAAATAATATCGCAATAAGATACTTTCTGAAACATTTAGCATCAATAACCCTACTCGTCATACTTAAAAAATTATTTTATAGGTAAAGCAGAGAACCATTTCTAATGTATCCAATCGATCCAGAGACAAAAGTCGCAAACTTTGAGGTATAACTTCTTTGTTTGCATAGTCAGATAAATATGATTTGCCTTGTTTCATTAATATCTTATACTCGTCGTCTGAAATATAATACGTTATGTCAGTTTTTAACACTAGATAGAGCTAGAAAGTACTATTTTTCTTAACAATAATAATTGCACCAGATTGGTACCTACCATTGTAATGTAAACCTTCAAGGTCGCAGGCCCCAAGCATTACGTCCAATTGCATATTTGCCAGTTTCGATGCTGATAAAGCTACCAGTAATGATTTTGGTAAGAATTGTTCAGATATCGGTAAAAAATTGTCTGATATAGGCTGCATTACTCTACTCCAAGTTTCATTCTATTAAAAAAAAAAAAAACAACCATTACGAACAGCGATCTGTATGGACTACGTGGAATAATACCATTATAACATTACCATCCGTATAATATTACCGAATATATTGCCATTATGTCCGATACTGGCCGCTCACGCATACATTGCAAAATTTCCTGATCTTTATCACTCTTACAGCCGAGGGAACGAGCAATTTCACGAGATACTTTTTCAACTTCAGTGGCTTCAATAACGATTTGTTCATTTAAAGCTTTCCAGAGATCAAATGGTGACATTATAATTGCTCTTTGAAATAATCCTGTTGACAACATGAGATGGTGAGTAGCGTACCAAATTTTTGGCTTATTTATTCATTAGGTTGTATACATATATCTACAAACTAAATAGTTTATGCCTTTCTTAAAAATAGGCATCTAGGTACCCCAAAATACCATTATTTTTCTTATTCCCGATCATTTAATTGCTTGTTTAAGTATATGAGCCCGCAAAAAAAAACGATTTCAATCGCAAACTGACCAATAGATCGAGGTGATGTCATGTGGTATAATAAACTGTCAGCACCAGCAGAATGACCGAGGACTGTGATCGCAGCAGGGTCTCCACCGAAAGCGGCGATATTATCTCGCACCCACAGCAATGCCAAATATTGATCCAAGAGTGCTAGGTTACCACGCGCTGATATTGAACGTAGGGTGAAAAAGGCGAGCAGGTGTAAGCGATACATAACAGTGACCACCACAACACCATCGGCCGCTAGGTCTTGACAAGGAAGAGCTATTCCACCCTTTGTCCAAGTTTCACTGTATAATATTACAACCACTGGTAAAGTTTTACCATCTGAGCGCTACCTAGAAAAAACGTCAATAAATTAAAAGATACAGAACTGTAAAAATATAAAACTAGTACATTAATTGATTAACCTAACCCGTGGAGTCCAAATGTTAAGGTATAAGCAATCCTCACTGTAATTATCTGCATTGCCATCTCCTATATGTGGACAGTGTGGAGGAATGCGATGGGCATAAAACGTTCGTCGCCAACCAGCATGACGCTCTGGGGCCTAAAATAAATAATTCTGATAAAAACTGTCTTTTTACAAAGCTTGTTTTATGTTTACGTAATACTAAGTTGGAAGGAGCAGAACGTTTGATAAAAAACTAAAGCATTTTCTTTACAATTTTCTTCATATGAGTATAACAGGACTTACCGAGAATCGATATCTGCCCTTAGGAGGTGTTGCATATGGCACTCCGTAGTATATTTCAACTGGTGTATCAGAACCTTCCGTATAGGCTTTAATCTGTAATACCAGTTCATTCGTTTTCATTAGTTGTTAGGGCCCATTTTCGAACTGCGAGAGATTTTGTAAAAGCACCGATCGACTACTTTCGGCCGCGTACGGAGGTACGCGGCCTACCAATCCTCATCACGCCGCATGTGGAATAACAACTGGCGCACTCTCATTAGTCTTTAACCCACTGGGCACTAGGAAATAAGACGAGATGATGAACGTCATTAAATTATCGATATTTTTTTGAATCCGTACAAATGAATAGAGTTGAAGTGCCCGCTTGTAATTTCGAATTAAGAGCTAACGTAAAAAGTAACAAAAAAATATATATTTTTTTGACTGTCTTTTTGTTCCGGCTTATGTCTTGAAACGGCTGAACCGATTTTGACGTGACTTTTACTCGCAGATACGTGCTAATATTATAAGGAGTATCTTAGACTACTTTTATTTTAGACATTTGATAAGGGTCACATCTTCGGGTCTTCTTTGTATTCAGGATGGACCAATAGTCACATCAACATGGCAAATATATAGGTAATTATATCGAGGGGTATCCGAAAATGGCTTTTGATACTTATTTTTTTTACTAGAAATTAAAAACTACTTAACATTGATGACGTGACTATTTAGCCCACCCAGTAGAAAAACTAATTCTGGTGAGTTATACCATACTCAACTCAAAACCGGTAATATTATAATGTTTTTTTTTGTCTTGTTCGTATCCACCCTTAATAGCAAAATAAATACATAGTAAAGGATGAAACATTGGAAAAACTAATAATTGTTATTGCTTATTATTATTTGAATGCGAATCTAATTGTAAAAAATGAAAAGATCCTCATCAGACCAGGGGCCCGAGTCTGCTATTGACAATTGTTTGAATCGTCTGAGTGGGTGGCGTAGTAGGTCCATTGTAGGATAATTAGCATTCTACTAATTGTCAGAACGTCAAAATTGGCCGTCCCAATGACCAATGACGTTAAAATTACGTTTTACGTACTTAATTATCCTAAAATGGACCTACTAACGCCACCCACTCAGACGATTCAAACAATTGTCAATAGCAACTTGGGCCCCAGGCCAAGCTCAAAATTTTACCGATATCCTCGTAGATATGGAGAAGACGGAAAGACTCGCTGGGCACTTACCTACTTGCTTATCCCTGAGTTCTTTAATGTACCCTTTTGAAGCAAAAGGGAACAGCAGACAACAGCTATGACATCAACCCATTCTTCCTAATTGCCTAGCGTAATTAAAACAAGTACCTAAGTACCTGACTTGGACTTACCCCTACTATTCGTCCTTGTGGTAAATTAGCAACCGGGTCTTGAGCTGATATGTCATAAATAAAACCAAAAACACTCATAAAGCAAACACCAAGCTTCCACATTGTGTAAATAAAAACGTTTGTATTAGCGGACGATTGCGTGTAGTAACTATCTGTAACTGATGGTTTGACACAGTGTGTATAGACATGGTAATGTAGGTATGTGGTGTTTGATGTGCAGCTCTGCTATAGGTAACTCCTATAGTGTATGCCCACACATTTTGATTTTACAATGATTGCGCTTTAGCCCATGACGAGAGAAACGTAACGATGACTGGGCACCATTGTTCTAATTTACCAACAATTGCTGTTGTGACAAAATACATTGAATTACGCATCAAATGTGAATATTGTGATTTTTTTACGGTCAGATACGTAGCTATTTAGTTGCTTGATTTCTAAAATCATTTGATCTAAATCCCTTACATTTTGTAATTCATAGTTAGGTACGTACATGACCATATATTTTATAAGTTGCAGAACTAATGAGGTGTACTTAATCAAAAATTAATAAGTATATGAAAATACATTTTCCAGATTTATTATAAACATAAAATTGTCTAAAAATATTTTCGAAGTCACTTAAAAATTTAACTTCACCGATCCATTACGCTAGACAGTTTAGTATTTATAATCAACAAACATACGTCATCACACTTTTACGGTACTATATGCGATGTCGAGCTTTTTTAATAGTATTTTATAGTAATAGTGGATCGGCTGATTGTTTGCAAAGCCGATGGTTGCCAGCATTAAGCCGTAGCCGAGTAGAATAGAGAACAACTTGTGCCTGGCCAGCCACTGGCGGAGCCCACCAACTGAAAATAAAACGCAGACTTAGAATGTAGCTAATTTAAATGTAATTGGAATAAAACATAATATTATCAGCATTATTGTACAGTATTAGAGTAGGTAAGTACTTGTTTTCATTACATTGGCTAAAGTTAATGTAATTAAGTCAGGCAGTGCTCTGTCATTGACTGGAAGCTTGTAGACCTAAACTAGTTAAAATGAGCGAGAACATTTTCACTCAATACCTAGGTACCTAAGTAGATAGATATTTTTAAATGACAGACTAGAAATATAATCCTTAGTAATTTAAAAAGCAAAACGTTTTATGATAAATTTGAGCAATTGACTAAGCTCCTTAAAACGGATAATAGATATATAGAGTTATTTAAAGTACCATTTCTATTGACGCTTGCTGTAGGAAACCTCATAGATGCGGGCTGTTTGGCGTACACAAGCATGTATCGCACTCTCACTAAATCACAGTTAGTAACGATGTATTGTGTCATTTGACCGTCGCCACTCTGCTCAGTGAGTAATTTGCTTTTGTCGTCTTCGTATATGCCGTCACCTGTTATATCAATATCATAAAAGTTATTTTATTGTAGGTGCCGAAAGCTATCCCTCGCTAACCTACCTTTAAAACACTTCGAGATACACGCCCAAAGCTAAAGCTTTCAGTCAATTTACTCAGACGTTAAACAATTAGTTTTGCTAGCGATTTTTTCTGGTGAACTCTTTTCTTTACACCGTTCATTTCCTTTGCTGGTTGAGTAGAGCCGGTTAAGACTCAACATGCTTAGGCAATTTTAAGGGGCCCTGATTCTGGTTAGATAACGTGTTAGTGACTCGAAAAGCTTTAGACAAATATATTGAGGGCTTTGAAAATAACAGTGATACCTTCATTAGATACAGGTTTTTGGTAATTAATTCCTTCGGGGGCGTCAATAACTTCACACATGGCGATACAAGATAAATGACCACCAATGCAACTTGCGCCCCATCCGAATCCTCCATGACTGTATGGCAAGCTTATATTCAATTCGGGTGACAGGTAGACGCCGTTACCAAGAAGAGTGTTCTATGAGCGTTGAAAACACATATTAGTTAGCTACCTACTTAATTTATATTTGTCAAGGTATGCCGCCAGTTGGTAAGTTATGAATCTTATTGCTTTGTGAATTTGATTTGATTCATTTTTATTCAGTTTTAGTTACCTTATTTAAGTGTTGCTGTAAGCCAAAATTAAGGATGGTGTAAAAATTTTCTAAACGATTTCCGTGATATGCATAGAATATATGATGGTTCTTAGACAATTCCTTCCATTTAGTTTCTGCGGTGGACTTACAGGAGCTTGCTACTTGGAATATATATTGCGGCTTCGGTGCAGACAATGTTGAATGTGCGTTTGCTAATACCGTCTCATGCTGGAAATAAGAATTATTCTATTAAATTCTTTCTTATCAAGATACAAGGCCCATATAAACATTATAAGTATTTAACTCTAAATTAACAAACGACAATATACATTCGGCCAGGTAGAAAGCGTATGCCCAGCAGCAGAAATCCATCCATCGATAGAAACAATTATGTAGATGATCAATATTGTTCATTGTTGCTATGTAGGTAACAACTATCTTTTTAAAATGTTATCTAGGTAGGTACAAGGGTAGGTAGGTAAGGAAATGATTAACATACCACTTCTGCGGGCACTGTTTTCAAAGTAGGCTCCTTTAATCTCACGAGCACATAAAATAATAAATCAATAATATCGCTGATATTCGACAAATTATCTAAGTTATCCAATTGTTGTAAAACCAAATCTAAAGCAGGAACGTCGGTTATTACACTAAGCTAGAAATAAACTCGAGCATTAGTAAGTGTTTTTTTAACATTTAGACATTAATACCTTAATAAAAGAATTGCACTGATAAGTATTACATCTACCTTGTCTAAGAACGTCGTCTAGATTTAAAGTAAAAAATTAGGACACTGCATCCAATCAGTAACAGAAAACAGTTCAGATAATTCTAGCTCCTGAGTGGGAGTAAACAGTAGGTAAAACTAGGAATAAATTATACAAGCATACTAATTCATCCATATCCTTGACTCCATTTTTTAAGAATGCTGGTGGGAAAGGTCTCAGGCAGCTTTCATATCGAAAACTAAAAGCCGCTGCTACGAAAAGACTCCATTTAATATCGGCAGCTTTGAAATCCTTTTCCAAAACTAATCTGAAATCAAACAAGGGTTACTTATAAGTATTTATTTGAACTTAAACATTACCCAGTACCGACTAACCTTTTATTATCAATCTATGCCTTTTTGAGTTCTATTCCTTTTAATTCCTAGGGCCAAGAACATAGGTATGTAATAACATTATTTTGTGAGATTTATCAGTCATAATTTTGGATTGTCTTGTCACATAATAAGTGAAACAAAAATGTAAGATTACCTTAAATGAACAGCTTTCTTCTCTAAAGAGTCTAGTTTAGCTTGATTATTATCTGATAACGTCTCAGATGCAGATGCCAAGTTACAGTTTGTCGCTGTATCAGATAAAGCTTCAGGCTCGCCGTCCATGATTGTATTTTGGTCACTTAGAATAAAAAGAAAAATATTATATAATAGTCATAATTTTGAATTCTTTCAAATATAGTTGCACATCATTTTATTTCTTATTTCATTATGTAAGTCACACATACAATTGTCAATGTAATAAAACAAAAGACGATCATACAGCCAGTAATTTCAGTTGCTACGAATTGGTAACTTGTAAGTAGATACCTTTTTTAACCCGGAGAAATTATCGTGCACTTCTTCCGCCATCCGAAGACAAAGGAGTAGGGTCGGGCTCTTACCAGCTAAAACCACAAGCGTGCTTCTCTTTTCCCATTTACCGGGACCAAGTGGAAACGCAAAAATTGGACGATAATAATGTATATCCAGCGCATGTTGTGTGAATAAAGTGCAAAATTTAAGTATCGCATTCTGATCAGCTCGAGGATACTCGTGACATAGAATAAGGATTATTAAGGATGCCGAGTGTTTAGGACTTCCCAGCGAATAATTCAGTTTTAACCTCCGACGACAAACTTGTAACGGTAAAAAGATTTTAGTATAGCGGTGCCCCGCGGGATCACTCTAAGTACCTTATCCACGACAAACGAATCCAAAAATCATGGACCACCCGTTCTTGGGTAATAATGTAACCAACCCGTATCTGTTTTTGAGTAATAGAGGAGTGTTAGAAGTTTGACTTGTCGGTCTGTCTGTCTTTCTACCTGTCGATCTGTCTGTCTTTGTGTGTCTGTGGCATTGAAACCCTAGGTAATGTGCATAGTTCTTAGCTGTCTGCCTAACCGAATTTCGTTACCATAACAAGTTCATTTATAGAACGACAGTTAAAAGAAATAAAGAAATATTTAATCATATTTATGACACTAGTGTGACACACCTAGCTAATATCTGAGTAAGTTTTCTTTATAGCTACAGAAGAACTCTTCCCCTAGGTAAAAATATATTACTTCTCTGCTGAACCCATGTAGAGTTTGCGAAAGCGACCGAATTGGCCGCTTTAAAGGCAAGATCGGGACTGGGGTTGTTTTAGTCGGTGCTATTTCAACATAGCCCCACGTTGTGCCCTCGGCGTGAATTAAAATTAATAGATAATATTAGATCTAGTTGGTCACCGACGCCCAGTACAGGGTGTTAAATAACCCCTGTCCGACCCGAAAGGGTGATATAGGGTTCACAATCACAAATAAAATATCAAATTTGGAAAATTCATGATAGGAACAATAATAATGGATTTTGAAATGACCATTTTTTGCCCCGAAATTCCCTAGATTTGAGATTAAAACAAGAACTACAACTCCAATGTTGTCCCTCTTTTGGGTTTTTTGCGTCTTTTATTTGTTAATTAGGTAGCATCTGTGACGATGCCACGTTTTTTTTATCAAATATCGATACCCAACAACCCCTTAACGGATCGGACAGGGGTTACGTAACCTGTATATTCTTTGACAGAAATGTGACGTTACCAAGCTTATTTTTTTGTTTTAGGTATCACCATGGGTGTAATCGGCATGGTGGTATGTTGGGTTTTTAAGGAATATAGACACTGCCGGCATAGCAGGACCCAACGAGGTTGCATTTGAAACTATGGAGTGAGCCTATCAGAGTTTAAACCGTAAGCACTAGTGTGAACAAGTGTTGTCGTGAATTATGTATGAAGATGGAGCTTGCCGTTTCAAAAAGTCTATCTAAAACACTAATATTATCCTAACAATGTCAAAACCATCGATATTTTCTTATATAAGTTTCTCGTTACGCGATAATTAACTTAAATTAAAAACGAAATGTACTAGGATCAGACTAAAAACTGCTCTCGCTTGGCACAAGGGGAACCTAGCGATAGTAGCAGTCTATGCATATCATACGTCGATGGCAGGACCACTTTCGCAGTCACAGTCCTAGCGGACTCGCTTTCGAAGGTGAGGTGAATTGGAGGGATGGCTTACTTTTCTAAAAACGGACAAACTCCTGGCCTAATCTGTATGCATCATTTCATCCACTCTTAATTGGCACTTATTACATCTCATGTGCTTATATATATATGAACAAGGTTTTTTTTATTCATGTGAAACTCGTTTATGAGCCAGCCTTGCATATCTATGGGGATGGGGATGCAAACGTCGGGCCTTCCAGAGCCTTGAAAAAGGAAAAGGAATACGAAAATTAGGCACAATAACAAGTACACTGGAACGTATATTAATCCGCCACTCACAGACTTAAAATAGCAGCATCGGGACCCAGGCTCACTTTACGATAAAAATAGGTCGGTAATCATTTAAACTAGAGATTTCCAACAATTACGGAATTCGAAAAAAGCACTTGGAAATCCATTACTAAATCACCAATTTTCAACACTCCCGCAAAACTTGAAGAAACTAGAACGATTAAATGACTGGACTAATATGCTATAGATCCCTTTGTACCAAACGAGGGCATTTTTAGGGATCCGTACCTCAAAGACTTTGTCAAGTGATTGTTGATAACCCCATTGTTACAACATAGTATGTGTTATTTATGGATAATAATAACCATCTAGCTACTCAAATTGCATTTACTTAAATTCATTTGTATTTAATTTAAATTGTTTTTCATTCAAATTTTAATTAGCTATATATAATCTTTTTTAACTCAATTAATATATTTAACAATTTTAAAACCTGTGACAGATTTTTATGTAAAATTGTTACCGTTTTCTTTTGCATGTGGTGCTAGCCTATAAGAAATTAAAATGTACTGTATAAACAATTGTTGGCTGGCCATAATAAATAAATAAATAAAGGGGAAAAAACGGAACCTTTATAGGATCACTTCGTTGTCCGTCCGTCCGTCCGTCTGTCAAGACCGTTAAGGTATCAAACTAAAATAAATATCTAATACTCAGGTCTACTGTCCCTTGGAGCTGTGTAAAAATCAAACTTCTAAGCCAAATCAATGAAAACATATGCCGCAAATTTTCGAAAGTCGCACGGAGACAAAACCTACAGGGTAGGTACTTTCCCTTGAACTTAGAATCTTGAAATTAGGTACGAAGTAACGTCTTATAGTACAGATAAAGGAAAAACTGCGAAAACCGTAAATTTTTATTTACACCATATAATAAAAAAACATTTTTGAAAGTGTTAAAGTTAGTTCTTCTTTTCTTATGAACGCGTAGAAGTATTAAATTGAAATTCATATCAAAAACTCAGGTCTATAATGCCTTTATAATCCAGCCTATAAACGTCCCACAGCTGGGCACAGGCCTCTTCAGGATCACCACGCTTGCTCTCTGCGAATTGGCGATTTCAGATCCCAAATTTTGGAATCCAGGTTTCGTCGCGATGGTTTTCCTTCACCGTTTGTCAGATGTGTCTTAAAATAATTAATTTTTGAGGGGGGGGGGGGGGGAGGGGATGGTAGTGCTTGAAGCAGAGATCCCTCGCGTCTCTTGTTCGGCCTACTGAATTTAGGTAAATAATATATTGAATAGTATTTATATAGACTTTTAGTATATAGACTATTATAATAAGGACAATAAATGTTGATATTCTCTTTGTTTCGCTTTCGTCAACTTTCGTCAATCATTTTTGGAAGCAAACTACCTACGCATTTTAGTATTGTTTATTAAATAAATTATGAATTTATTTCTCGGGCATGTAAACATGGCACGCTCAGTTTTGAAACTAAATGGACGTGGTCGTGCAGTTGATGTGAGAGTACATGTGCTCTCGGATCATAGTACGTTATTACGTTAGACTCGCTCTGTGTTAATGGTAACTCTATATTCACCTATACATCCAAACAATCTTTCACGTTTATAATATTAATAAGGATTAAGTTTCTATTAATATTGGTTAAACACTGTACATCCATTGACAATAGTGTAAAAATATCCTCCAATATCCATGTTCCTGTGAAGTAGTATCTGTGGTTTCCTTCGGTAAAAAAATGAATATTTTTGAAGGCAACACTTACATGTGACGTTTTCGTGTGAATTGTTGCAAATGGAAAATGGCGTTTGTGTTGTATTGAAGGGCTGTAAACATACGTAGTACATTGTGTGTAAATGAATATACTTCTAGTGAATGTAAACTAGTTTGTATTTTAATATTAGCTAGTGATAACTATAAAGTGGACTGATGAGTTTATTGACCGATGTCTGCCGTGGCTCCCACTATCCCCGGTTGGTAATAATATGTTGTAGATACAAAAAGGATTCCACGTAATTTTTAAGTTGTTAATAAGTATGTAGTTTCGTAATTTAATTATTATTATTATATTTCATTCCATATAAATTATCTTAAAACTACCACGTACTAAAGATATCGACCTATTTTCAATTTGACATTGCACCGCGTGACGCGTTGTTAGTTGCTATAAATGTAAATTCATAATTCACGTGCAGTATACGGTATACCACATTCCGCATTTATTTTGAAAGGAATGCTTAGTTCTAGGTACACAATTGTTACTAAGCCAGTTTGATTATTTTTCATAGATACAACAAAAAATTGTTATGAGCTATGCTGACTAAGTAGTATTCATGCACTTTCAGATGATTGTTATAGAAATCATTTTACTCTTTCACCGCTTTTCAATTAATTTCATGTACCTAGTAATTTGTTTATCCAGGCAGTACTATATCATTCTGACTATGCTTTAAGTAAATGATTTTGTACTTAAATAAAATATAAAATCTTCACTTCTAATGACCTTGATTCATTTCTGGTGTGAAATTTCTTAAATTGACCTACCTAATATGTTATATGTCTAAATTGATGGTTAAAAAGTTCTAATTTTGTTAACTAACATGGTCAATCTGTTCCTTTACTGGATCTGTCAACTTATTTTTAAACTCTTATAAGTAAGTAGCATGAAATATATATATATATAGTATTAGACTACTAGTTCACACTATACTAATTTCATTTGTGAGGCATGTTTAAGCGTTAACCAACATGCCCAGAATAGCCATGTAGCAAAAATGTTATCTTGAAGGTATTGAAGAGGCAGTCTCAGAATGAACAGACAAAATCTATTTTCTTCGTCTATTTGCTTATATACTGATACAAGACATGAAATTCTTTGCATTTTAAAGAAGAGAATGAACAAATAATTCATGTCAATCAAAGTTCAGGAATAGAAGCTCTTTATTCCATAATTTGATGTCATTTGACGTTTAAAATCATTGTCATCTACCCCATTTCAATAATAGTTTAGGTGGTTTATAACCTGAGTAAAATTGTTTATGAATTTGTTACCAACAAATATTTTGTGGTCAGCAATTTCCTCTCATAAAATAATATGCACTGATTCCATTCTTTTTGGTTTCGCTGACTGGCTAGATATTGAAAGAAAATTATTCCTTATTAATATTCGGCATAAACACATTGATTTTGATTACCTTGTCATTTAACAAATATTACAAATTGTTTTGAGTTAACTCATTAACTTGTTGTAGCAACAATCTTCATAAAAAACATACTTATTACATTATATTATTATATTATAGGGGCTGACCCATCAAAGGATATACAAAAACGCCGTGCTGGCAGTGTTGGGCAAGTATAAAGAGCATTAAAATTTGTTTCTT
This sequence comes from Autographa gamma, assembly GCA_905146925.1. Lineage (NCBI taxonomy): Eukaryota > Metazoa > Arthropoda > Insecta > Lepidoptera > Noctuidae > Autographa > Autographa gamma. Next base: position 7,170,674 of record LR989850.1, read on the forward strand.
TTTTATTCTGACTGTATTGAGATGTAAATCACCTTAATTGCAACTTTATTGGATATTCCACATTATATTGTTTAACTGACAAGCCGGATGATAAATAAGATACACATATAGTGGATGAGAGGCAAAGACTTGTTTGTATATTGAAATGTGTTCAAAATACTATTTTTAGTTCTATTACATATTTTAGTATGTCAAGAATAGAATGCTTGAGTTTGTTATTGCAATTAACATTATTAAAATAAAAATTAGCAACATAATTAACAACTTCACTAAAAAAAATTTAGGCCCCTATATATAAATATCCCTATAATAATAAATTATATCAAGGGACAACTCACACATAATTGTCTGATCCCACTACTAAATACAATCTTTAATATAGCAGTCAGGTTCACTGACCACTAGACCAAATAGAAGAGTCAATATTATAATATAATAAAATCACTATAATCAGTGCAAAAAATAACATATATTATGTAATATATTGGTGTGGTTATGTTTGTCCTTTGGTGCCAAGAAGGCTTTACAGCAACCATAAGTTTACATGTATACTATAAGTATATGAACATTTACAAGCTGTACTTTATCGTAAGTTTGTTTGCATATTGTTATGGGAAAGAATGAAGTCAATTTATATGTTTAAAACTATTTTTTGCATTAACGACGTCAACCTTTAATTGAATTAGCTGTTGTTTTCTGTAAAAAGTTGGTGTTTTACTTTGTACATAAGTGTTTATTGCCAAGGCGTTAAAGACATTTTTTTGTACTTTATATTTTTTTTACAAATAAAATATGTTTCTCATTCTAACCATAGGTCAGATGAAGACGACGCAAGTGGCGGGAAATATACAAGGATGGAGGAGGACAACATTCAAGACAAAGAAAGATTTGCAAGGTAGGGAACACTGATGTTCTTCTTACCGTACGGCATTACTATATTAAGCTTTAGAACGAATCACTTACAGGTTGCGCGCTTACAGGTTACACTTACACGCCTGTATCCCCGAAGGGAAGAGGTGTACCAATGTACACCCACAGTTTGCCGATATGTTTAGGTGCCATGTAATAGGGGCGGGGCGAGCCTATTGCCACTTACCGTGCACAAATCCAAACTCCGACCTGCTACTGAGATTTTCATAAAAAAACCCAATAACACCTTGGTCGACTCGGGAATCGAACCCAAGACCTCCAGCGTAGCAGTCGCGCTTAGCACCACTAGGCCAACGAGGCAGTCATTATTTTAAAACTTCGTCATAGAAAATAATATATTTCAGGAGTGATTCTGTTTGTTATATTAATATTAACCTTATTAACTTTGTACACTAAAAAATTTCTATTTAAGTGGACTTCCATGACCCGCATGCAAAGTGGTTAGATAAATACCCATACCCTCCCTTCTGTATGGTATGAGTTAATAAGTCAGGTTCGGGACTGTTGTATACCTTTATTTACAAGTATCTATAGCAGCATATTAGCCTGATGAAAAATAAATTACGAAAAAAAAGCAAGGTAAATCCTGAAAATTTGCAAGACGTGACATTAAACACATTTTCAGAATATGAATACCTACTTCTTTATCCATAGTATAATGTATTAAGGTAGGAACGTAGTGTATCTATTATGTTGATAGTAATTGAATACAAATCTCAACATCAAGGCCTATGATTTTCCCATAACCACGGTACTCATTATAATATTTAGGTAACTGTGTGATGATTGAAAACGTGTCTTATCACGCAACAAGTGCGCACGTTTTCTGTTGTACCTACCTACTAAACCATAACTCATATTAATATACTAATATCAGGTTGACTATAGATACACAAAAAGTAAAAAGTATAAAAAAAATATTCAATGTTGTACTTTTATTATTTTTATTTCTTCTTATCACTTTTATATTGTGTTAACATTTTCTAGACGATATTTTAATATTGCTATGTTGCGGATAATTTGATTAATCGGGCAATATTAATATGGATCGGACCTCATCAATAAAGACCGAGAGCATCGGTCCAATTGATAAATTTATCCATTTAATAAATAAAGACTATCAAATCCCAACCATCATTTAAGTGCTAGGCACTTGTCGGTGTAGAAATTTCCATCTTTCTCAGTCCAGTGTCAATTCTTTCAGCATCATCATTAGTACTATCCAATAAAGAACAAAAAACATTTTAACTTTAAGTATAATATTTGAATTACGTCGTCGTTCGGGGGTGAGGATCATATCCGACTCTACAGTTGCATCTGTTTTATTATTTGTTCTAATGTAGGGTAGTCCTTATTATTCCTCATAATGACCGGAAAAAGTGATTAAATCATGCAGTTTTAGTCACATGGCCGAATTTATATGGGCCTTAAATATTATACTCTCAGCTCAACGTGAAATACACCTGTGGTATAGATGTCGCAGACAAATAGTATAATTTGGCATTTTACATACGGCTTCGTCAGTTTAAAAACGTTTGCGGTTATGTAATAAGTATGCCGAAGGCAAAATGACAACTCATTCAATCGTTATAAAGCGACGTTAGTGTTATTTTAGGGTGACTATGCTAATTAAAATCTCGAGACAAATTTTGAATTACATACGTCGTCGCTCGCTTCGCTCGCTCTGTTCCAAGGTCACAATATCTAACCTAACCTATTGATCTCTGTCACAAAGTCGAACCTAATCAAGCAATGGATTTCTGGGCCTACGAATATATGAATATTCGATCAAATACATGTTTTTTTTTACCAAAAATACTCTGCAGGAGTCCTTCACGACCAAGAGTCTATGGATACCTTAGCATTTTTGACGTGCCGGATAACCTCAAAAACCAAATACTTCAATTTGCCTCGGCATTATGTATATGGTGTTTAAATTTTCGATGAAATTTTGAGGCATATTATAAAGTGACACGGCAATCTACATTTTGCCTTCGGCATATTACATAACCGCAAACGTTTTTAAACTGACGAAGCCGTATGTAAAATGCCAAATTATACTATTTGTCTGCGACATAGACATAATGTAAAACTTGAAAAAAAATGCGTCTTATGGGAAAACATAGGAGCATAGACCTAGTTTATATCTATACAATTGCACAAAATCATTTGTTCTTATGCTCTCTTTTCCTATTCGTGTCGGAATGTTATACCATGTAAATTAAGCATGCACTCTTGTTTGATTTCTAAAACTTGAAGGTTCTTTATTAGAAAGTAAGACTCCTATTATACTTACGGGATTCGCATAAAACACACAGTTTAACAAAAGACGCTCAAAAATTCACGGTCACCTATACAATTATATTATGTATACACAATTCATATGTAGTACCTGACATAAATTTTTGTGTATAAGTATGTCACATTGTATGTTTTCTTACCTTTCAGCCGTGAGAACCACTGTGAAATTGAACGTCGTCGAAGAAACAAGATGACAGCATATATCACGGAACTATCCGATATGGTTCCAACATGTTCAGCGCTCGCGCGCAAACCAGACAAACTTACTATATTGCGTATGGCAGTTGCGCACATGAAAGCCCTAAGAGGTAAATACACGCATCCTAAAAATAAACCATTCTAACTAAAGTAATGTCAAGATGGTTTCTTCTTATTACACCAAGACATATAAATATATTGTTAATAAATATTATATTTTCCATAGGCACTGGCAATACTTCTACAGATGGTACATATAAACCTTCCTTCTTGACTGACCAAGAACTTAAGCATCTAATACTTGAAGCAGCTGATGGGTTTTTGTTTGTAGTCAGCTGTGACACAGGACGTATTATTTATGTCAGTGATAGTATAGCTCCAGTACTTAACTATTCACAGGTGTGTATATTATTATTCTAATACATTTTTTTTCCTACTACAGTAATGCATTTAAAAAACATTATGATAAAGCTTGGTTGAAATGGCCTCAGCCTTATTCGCAATCAAAATACAAATAATCATAACATAATGTTTTAACTTTAAATTATTATAAATTTTATTTTTCATCATATTAACTTCGAATATGTTTAACGACTGACTCATCCGTGTACTCTTTTATGGATATGAAATGTATGAAATGTCTACAGTACTAATTATAATATAATAAACGTAAATAAGTTGTATTAGACAAAAATATAAAAAAACCGACTGCCCTGGCAAGAAACATTCAAGATCTGCTCAGGCAGTTATTTTTATAGTAATATTTTTCATTTTAGCATTTCCCATTCTAAATTACATTTAAACATACATATTGCATAATATAATATATTTATTTGAAACCTTACTCGATTGTAAGATAAGTCGACAATAGATATTTTTGAACCGAATCAAAAATTATATATTGTCGACTTACTTTTTATTACCAAAATGATTGATGATGACTTAATATAAAGAAATCAAAAATTAAAAATAAAAACGAAAAGTTTGCAGTCGGTTAAAAAATGAGGCGGATAGTTTTTTAGTGTTTAGCACTCACATTATGAGGAGTCTAATATTTTAGAACACGTACATTGTCAAAAGATAGCTTAATATATGTATAGTATACTTTAGTGCAACTTGTCATATTGATATTACCAGCTTTTTTAAACGTCGGCAGCTTTAGAGGTAACATACCTTATACGTAATGTCATTCGGTACAAAGGTTTTCTTCACTAATTAATGCTAAGCAAATATAAACGATAATGTTTTGTCTATAATGATTGAGGAGACTTCTAAATGTATTGGACTATTGCAATAAGAGAAATATTTACTTTTAGGGTGAATGGTACTCATCATGTTTGTATGACCAACTACATCCTGATGATGTTGAAAAAGTAAGAGAACAGTTAAGTACCCAAGAACCACAAAATACGGGACGTATATTGGATCTTAAGACTGGGACTGTTAAGAAAGAAGGACACCAATGTAAGTGATGTATTTGATTCGTGACTGTCATGATTTACTACTTGATTTTTTTTATCAGTTTCAATGCTACATTTACTATGAATTACAGCATCTATGCGTCAAGTAATGGGCTCACGTCGTGGTTTTATATGTCGCATGAGGGTTGGCGGTTCTGCAGAAGGTGCTCATCTAGGAAGACTTCGTGCTCGAAATTCTTTAGGTCCTTCACACGATGGTCATAATTATGCAGTTGTCCATTGTACAGGATATATAAAAAATTGGCCACCGACAGGTAACGTTGATAAAATTACTCGAAAAATGTTTGTAAACTTTTTTCTAGTTTTTTTTAATTTCTTGTATCTGTCAAGCAGATAAATATTACTAAAATATATATGGTTATGTATATTTTTACATGCAATATCTTTACCAAGTATATAAACAATTCAATCTGGCACAGTACAGTTATTATCTATTTTTTTTTTGTTAATAAAACATAGCTATGAGTTCTTACGGAAAAAAAAAACATTCAAGAACATAGTTATAGGTATTTTGGGACATCAGATCTGTTTTCAGGTATGCAGATGGATCGTCCTATTCAGGAAGAACTCGATACATCTCATTGTTGTCTGGTTGCCATTGGGAGATTGCAGGTACACTATATTTAAAATTTACGTATTTATGAACTTATGAAGCAGGCATATCCAATAATAATTTGCTTTTGTAGGTAACCTCAACTCCGAACTCTTCAGAAAACAGTTTGTGTAGCGGAGGCGTGGAGTTTGTATCGCGACATTCTGTAGATGGTCGCTTTACGTTTGCTGATCAACGAGCTACACAAGTCGTCGGGTACGTGCCTGCTGACTTATTGGGAAAACTTTGTTATGAGTTCTATCACCCTGAAGACCAACAACATATGAGAGATAATTTTGACCAAGGTTTGATCAGATTTGTATATTTATTTTATTTTTGTTGTACTCAATTGTACTTTAGAAGTAAAACTTTTAACATTTTCTTATTTCAGTATTAAAATTAAAGGGTCAGATAATTTCGCTGATGTACCGGTTTCGCACAAAAAGTAGAGAATGGGTTTGGTTAAGAACCTCCGCCTTCGCTTTTTTGAATCCATACAATGATGATGTTGAATACATAGTCTGCACCAACACATTAGCCAAGTATGTATCATTTACTTTATACAAATATTTACCAGGGCCCAAACAATAAAGTTGACAACATATTTCTATGTCGATCTTATAAAATACAAAACAGAACGCATGAAAGATAAAAAACTTTGGGCACAATTTTTTTTACTGATTTGTCCCTTTTTTTTAATAGCCGATCATTAGGGAGCACTACTGGCGAAGCGGCACCGGAAGAAAACTACGATTACCATTTACGACACCGGGACGTATATCAAGCACAAGCGCCTACTCTCCATCAGCAGCACCACGCACCACCAGGTGGGTAGCGTAGCGGGGTTAGGGCATTGCACAGTGTTTAGGTGGGTGTGGAAAATCAACATATCGATCGGAAAAAGTCGGGATCGGTGACATGAGACAGCGGAACATCACTAAAATTACAAGAAAAAAATCCAAAGCTATTTATGGTATAGCTTCGGTCCCATTATCTTTATAAATAAACAATTTATTTTATTTAAATACGAATTATTCTTCATTTTGGTAAAATACCTTAAAATATATATTAATGTAATAATATTTAACTTAATCAAAGGACAATGGGGATTTTGTATGGACTCCGGGCCCACCACCAACAGTCAATAGATAGCCAAAATACCTATCGTAGTTTATATTTTGATGTTGTTTATAATAAACATCATCATTGTTCAAGATTAATCAATAAATTGCTCATATTATATATTAACAATTATAATATGATGTTTTTTCTCATAACCTATTATTAGACATAACGTGACTAGTTTCGTAATCTGATCAAAAAGCAATTAGTGCAGAATATTGCATTGGCGACAATATTTAGAAAGCAATATTCTACACGTCGTCGTTTTTACAAATATACTTTTTTTTTCAATTTCAGCACCTAACTTCATAAATTTGTAATAATTCTAGAACAAAGTTGAAATATAAAGTAAAAAGAATGCACCCAATCACTACAATAATCTATCACGCAATTAAATCTGGAAAACTCTGGCAAAGATTTCAATGAATATATAAGACAATCTGTGAGGCACATCCTATCTGCACACATCAAACAAGTCTATCTCTCTATTATGAATCCCAATAATTCAGATTATGTTGCACCGTAACATGGTACAAAATAATGTTCCAACGAAAACTAGTATTTTTTTATGAGTTATCGATTATTTTTTAATACTTGGTAAATAAATACAACGTCTTTCCGATTTGTTGCTTAAACAACAAAAATAAATTTAACCGTCTACGCCATTGTTTCACTCGCTTGCCAAGTAATTAGATGTTTGACGAGCCGTATTCGACTCTTGCTATGTATAATTGTTACGTCATTACTTGACAAGCAAGTTTTTCAGGCTAGAACATCGGCACTTTAAATGGCAATAAATGATCATAATAAAACGGCCATAAAATGTACTAAGTGTAATATTTTGTTGTGTAATTGTTACATGAAGGCGGCGGCGGAGGTGGAGTGAGCGCGCGCTCGCCGGGAGAGGCGGGCGTGGCGGCCCCTGCGCCGGCGCCGGCGTACGCGCCGCACTACGCGCCCGAGTACTCGCCGCACCGCCCCACCAACACGCCACCGCACACCACCTGGACCACCCTGCGGACGGTGAGCTGACTTGTATAAAACAGTGGGTCGTTCGTGGATGAGCATATTATTATATGTGATGTGTCGTGTCGTGCGCAGAGCGGCGGCGCCAGCGGCGAGAGCTACGCGTACAGCGGCGAGGCGGGCGGCGCGGCGGGCGGCGGCGCGGCGGACGCCAGCCCGGCGCGCTCGCCGCCCGCGCCCGCCTACCTGCCGCCCGCCGCGCACTACCACCTCAACCACCACCCGCATCCCTCACACGGTCAGTAAGCTAATATAATATCATGCTCAGGGAGAATGCACTACTTGAAATATCAAGGAATTTTGAAATCTATCCATATCTTGAATTCATTGATATATTTAATCACCATATTAAGTAATCCTGTCTATTACTATCTGATAGGGATTTGTTGGATTCATCTCCGCCCCCAATTATATAAAGGCACCGGGAACGATACCTATGTATTCACGCGGGTGAAACTGCGGGCACAGCTAGTCACCTACGTAATTAAAAACTACTACTACCACTAAAAAGTAGTAATATACAAGAAAAAAAGAACCATCTTTCACCCGCCTAGATTTCGTTTAACTTCAGATTTCATCTATAGCAAGTATTTAACTCACAGGCACATTGCATTGTGCAGAACACAAAATCAGGTGTTAGAGAACACCCACAAAACCTTTTCGCTCACATTTTTAATACTTATTAAACACTAGCTGTGCCCCGCGGTTTCACTCGCGTTAATACCTATATTCCGTTCCCGATGTTTTGATAGTTACTTTGTTATACGGGGCTTAATCGAATCCAAAAAATTAAAGGTGTTGAAAATCGGTCTACCCGTTCTTGAGTTATGAATGTACTACCTCTTTAACCTCGTTACGTTGTTAGTTTCATTACTAACTAGCTGTGCCCTGCGGTTTCACCCGCATGAATATCTAGGTCCCGTTCCCGGTGCCTTTATTTTATTCAGGGCGCAGATGAATCCAACAAATCACTATCGTAACAAAAGTCAGGATTAATGAATTTCATTTTTTTTTCCCGCGCAATTTTCCGGTTCTTTTCTTTCATAAGAACCTTCTCCTGATAGTAAAAAACACAACAAAAAAAGAATTACCGAAATCGGTCCAGGCGTTATTGAGTTATGCGCTTACCAACACATTTAGTGATTCATTTTTATATAATAGAAGATTTGTTAATAGTAAACTTACTATGGAATAATAGAAATTTGCAAACAACTTTTATTCCCGAAAGGCTAAATTGCAATTATTAATTCGCTAATATTATTATGATGCCTTATAACCGAACGGCGTGAGAATGCGACATTTTTTAAATAACTTAGATACATTTTCTAAACTTGTGATATCTTCCGAATGGAATTTTCAAATTGCAATTCAAATGCAAAAAGTAATTTAAAAAAAACATATAAAGGTATTAAAGTAGACTTAAATATGAAGTAATTTATTTTGATAAGGATTATTTCCAAAGTATAAATTAAAGAGCTTTAAGAGCAGTGGCATTTATATAAATATTATTAAAAATTAAAAAGACACTTATTGTGACATAGCTATAATAGTTAGACATATTATGCTGTTGCGATTTTTTTGTAGATAATTATATGTATGTTCTACAAAGACATAGTACAGTTCTATAATCAATAGTTTTCTCAGTGCACGCGATGTAAGAAAGATTTTTGGTTATTTTTTCACACCTTGAGTACATTATTGAAGTTTTAGTATGGATCCCTAACTTTTTTGGAAATTTAATATAGCCTATGTTCAACGCAGATGGTGAACCTTCCCAACAGTGAAAGAATTTTTCAATTCGGTGAAGTTATTTCGTAGCCTATTCAATTCAAACAAACAAACAATCAAATCTTTCCTTTTTAAAATATTACTGTAGATGTGAGAAAAACGAAAAATGATAGTTTGATTACGTATTGTCCACTCGACGATATCATGCACAAGTTCGGACTCGTGACTACATTCAAGGTGGTCACAAAATTTGGCGCGGGCTGTAGATGTCGCACCTTAAAAAAAATAAAGTTGTTATCGTTTCTTGGGCTAAGTCCATCCATAATATGCGTGTGTTGCAGGCATGTGGTCGTGGCAGGGAGGCGCGGGCGCGGCGGGGGCTGCGGGCGCGGAGGGGGCGCACGCGCCGCACGAGCTCTCCGACATGTTGCAAATATTGGACCAAAGCGGGACCGCCACTTTTGAAGATCTGAACATTAATATGTTTAATTCGAACTTTGAGTAATTTTACTTCAATGTACAGTCAAGAACAATTTATTTTTTAAATAATGCGTCCCTTTTGTTTGGAGAGAAAGTTCAAAGGTTGAAATTACAAAGGAAAAGTATATCTTGTCGGTATAGTTAGGACTGGCCAAGTGAGAAATCAGAATATTATTTATGTACATTGTACACTTGTTTACGTAAATTATATAAAAAATGCTTTTGTGTGAGTTATGTGTTTATGAATCTCAAAAAAAAAACACCATATCGTACAAATATTTATGTTCTGCACAATTATTTGTCTCAATCTTTAATAGCCGCAGAGTGTGAATCATTCGACTATAGAGGTCGTCAATACATTACTATCCCAAAAGCGTCCCCATTAGTCACCATATAAAAAGCAATCAAATAAAAGTTGGATGCTATTAAAAAAATACTATGTGGTCTTGACTGTATCTCATTTGATTTGTGAAACATGAGTACTACTGAGCAACATGAGGACGAGGATGGAATTGCGTCGAAAACTTTATTACATTGGTTATGTAAATGTTTCATTATTTGAGTAAAAGTACAGTATGTTTTAAAATACCTATAAGTAGTTATTTTATTCAGGAATCGACACATTTTATTAAATATTTTAACGAAAAGAGTCTACTAAACATTATGTTTCGATTGAGGTTTGGAGATTCAGGAGCAGTGTTTGATAGTTGTTGGTTTTTTATACCACAGTTATTCACTGGTCATATAAAACTCTTTTAACTTTTTACAGAGTGTTGAGACCGAACTAATCCTTATGATTATAAATTAATCACTTGCTTAACGTTAAATATTAATAGTTTTGTTTTGAGTTGAAATACCTGTAATTATTAATGGTGTCTTGTGTTTAATGACGTTAGTTCAATCACAAGGGATTCTCATTACTCCTGACACTAATCGATATATCAAAAGTATGTTTAAGTAAAGATGTATCCATAATTATTTTATTATGTGAGTGAATGAAACCGAATTACTACTTCTTTTGTAATATTATACAAAAGCTCTTATTTTGGAACATTCCCAAGCTTGATTGATCCGTAAACATGCTCTTTTAAACCAATTTACCAAATAAAAAACCAATTTAACAGATGCGTAATCGCAATAACTTCCCTTGCGTTTGAATGACGAAGCCGTACATTTTATTTAAGTACTATTTGAGATGACTTTTTTAATTTAAAATTAAATTTTAATGTCAGTGTAAATATAGTCCGGTCAATATAAACATTTGAGCTTACTAGTAAGCTATATTCGCACCCAGCAGTAATTTGTTAAGATTGACCAAAACACTATCATACATGAAATCTAAAAATTCCTCATCGATCCTGGTATTTTGAACAGTCCTACAAAATTATAGCTTAGGGCGAATTAAAATACCTTCCCTCCTATTTTTGGTCTAGTATGACCGGACTATTAAGCTATTTTTGGCAGCTACCATTTTGCAAACAAACCAACGTTTTACCAGCGGAATTATTGTAAAGATACGTAAAGTGTTTTGTAAATTCAAGTTGCAGAGTCAGTTTTTCTGCAAGTGGTTTTCAAGTTTTTAAAAACAGGTTTAAGTGTTTTCAATACCGATGGTGCAACTAGCAAAATTTAGTTGAAAAGATTCTTTTTGTATTTAGAGTAATATTATAGATTTTTAAAGTTATTTTTAAGACTTCCTTAGGATATTTTTTTACTTTTACTGTAAGATCCTTTTTAGTGTTTTTGACGTAGGTACTGTAACCACCATTCCACTTGTCGCTAGAAATTTAGAAAATATACAGCTACGTTGAAATCGCAAAAAAATATTATTGTTTAGTTTTACGTTGTTCAAATAACTGGAAATATCGGAATAAATACTCAATATATATTTATTTTATAACATCCACCACCATGTAAGGAGTTCCGTACAGTTAACGCTACGAAACCAAAGAAGTGCATGCATAGATAATGCCTTTGGTTGCATTGCTTTTGCTAGTTCTATCATTGGGCAAATGCAATGGTTTAATTTACAAAACGCAGACCTTAAAGAATTAAGAGTAATAGAGTCCATTGTGTTCATAGGGTGTGAAACAACGACAGCAGGCGGGTTCTGTTGTTTTTTTTTAATATAATTTGTAACCAGGCTGAAGTTCACCGTTATCATCAAATAACACCATATAAAATAATAATCGCGTGAAAGTAAATATACAAGTACATGCAATTAATTATGTCGTACCTACTGTAAAAATAATATGCATACTTCTAAAATGTAGTGTCACAAAATGTTGATGGTAATTGCTTTGTAAGCTGTCGTTTGATTTTATTTTATTAAATATGTTACTTTAATTGAAATTATACCTTAATTATAATGAACTATATTTTTATGTGAGTAATGCATTTACGAAATTATCATCGTAAATTAAATTTTATTATTTTTAATTGGTTAAATAGGGATACCTAAATTTTGTAAAATGAATTTTTCATTAAATATTATCGAATATGAGCATGACTTTTATATTTAATCCCTCTTGGTCATTATATTTAAAGGAAAAAAAAAATAGACTTAAAACAACACAATATTTGAATTCTACGAGAAAAGAAGGAAATACGACAAGAAAACCTCTGCCATCTTAAACAGGTGTCCGGTAAATAGTCCGACACGACACGTTCGACAGGATAATCAGAATTAAAATAATTATATGTGAGATGACCAATAAGGTGATTAAACTCTTCCCCCCAGCTCTAGTAATCCACTTCAGACAGGCATCTTCAATGCAGCATTAGGCAACAATCTCTTCCCACAGAAGTGGAAAGAGGCGATAGTCATAGGCATCGACAAACCCGGTAAACCGAAGTCTGAGCCCTCTAGTTATCGCCCAATTAGCTTACTCAAGATTCTTGGGAATTTATACGAGCGAATTATTTACTCCCGTCTTATGGACTATGCCGAGTCCAGGAGTCTCATACCAGACGAGCAGTTCGGTTTTAGAACCCAACACTCGTGCGTCCAAGAAGTCCACCGCATAGTCGAGCATATAAGCGCTGGTTTTCAGCGTGGAAGGCTCACTGGCGTGCTCTTCTTCGACATAGCAAAGGCCTTCGCCAAGGTCTGGCACAATGGCTTGATCTTCAAGCTATAACAACTCGAGGTGCCAGATCGTCTAGTGCTCATCATCCGGGGCTTTTTGTCGAATCGCTCTTTTTGCTGTCGCGTCGAGGGCACACTGTCCTCCCCTCACCCGATCCGCGCCGGAGTCCCTCAAGGCTCCGTACTCTCTCCTCTCTTCTTCACGCTATACGCTAGCGACATTCCTCGCGGTGGCAAACCCCAAATAGCTATGTACGCCGACGACACGGCCATCTATTAATCAGGCACCAGCCCCTTAGCGATAGGTCGAACTCTCCAGACCGCGGTCACGATCCCCGGGAAGTGGTTCACGAAATGGAGAATAGAAGTTAACCCTACCAAGAGCGCAGCCGTGCTCTTTAGCAAGAAACGGCAGCCTCCCGCTCCTCCTCCACCTATAACACTCTTCGGCAAGCCTAGCCCTTGGGAGCAGCAAGCCAAATACCTGGGTGTAATCCTTGATCGGAAGCTTACGTTCGTAGCTCATATTAAAGCGGCACGCGCGCGAGCCGCCTTCGCCTTCGGCCGACTTCATTGTTTGTTGAACAAGCGCAGTAAACTGTCTCTTACTAGTAAGAAGAGAATTTACACTGCGTCCGAACCCCGCACGGGGTGCCCTTAGTGGACGTTGCTGACGTAGTTAGTTTTTCCTATTGCTCTGGCTGGAGGCCTTAAGGTCCTCGCCAAAAGTCCGTTGAAGCAGTCAAAGCCTGCGCTTAGGCTAACTGCAAAGATATCTACCAAAACAAAAAAAAAAAAGAAATTGGCCAAGTCAATTCTTCTTTATTCTAAGTTCATCCGCAGTGTGTAACTGTTTGTTTACTCCAACAAATGAAAAAAAAATCTAACCAAGTCAAATTTAGATTTGTATTTTGCATAGAACTTGGCACTCATTTAGAACTCTATTATTTTTTGCGGCGAAGCCCGCACCACGCATAATTTTTGTATTGAACTTGGCGTTCCTCTTTTACATTCATGTTTTTGGTGGGATACATATTAACCAAAACCAATAAAGAGGTCAGAGGTGAAATTTGAGTCCACAGTCTCGATACCTACGTCAGCGGCTTAAAGGTTAAATAGGTAATACGGGTATGAACCAGGTCTATGATCCGCGAGCAGGAATAAGAACTAGTTTATCCTATAAATCGATTTAGGATAGAAGGGAATCCTGGGTTTCCATGTCCAAAAGGAATAAAGTATACTTCGGTAAAGCTTATCGCCAAACGCCTATCCGAGATAAGCGTTTGGCGACGGCCTGGCAGGTAGGGATAAGTTATCCATACCTGCCAGGCTAAATCGTTTTACATTTTTCATGGCAAAGAAGGTTCATGACATCGATACTTTTATTATCCATAATATTAAAATTTGGTCCTGGCTTTGATTGAAAGTATCGGTTTTACTCGTTCTCATTATAAAAGTATCGATATTTACTCGTATCAACAGAGTTCTTATAGTTATCTTTTTTATTTAATACTTTTTAGTGTTAGGTAGTTTGCGTACTTACTTAAATTGGGTTAAGTAAAACGCGAGATAATCGCGTTTAAACATACAAACATACAGGGGCCCGAGTCTGCTATTGACAATTGTTTGTATCGTCTGAGTGGGTGGCGTTATTAGGTCCATTTTAGGATAATTAGCATTCTACTAAATGTCAGAACGTCAAAATTGGCCGTCCCAATGGCCAATTTTGACGTTAAAATGACATTTTACCTACGTAATTGTCCTTAAATGGACCTACTAACGCCACCCACTCAGACGATTCAAACAATTGTCAATAGCAGACTTGGGCCCCAGGTCAACCTGAGAACCTCCTTTTTTCAAGTCAGTTAATTAAAGAATACCGAAACCTTCTCCTTGGTCTAACAAACACTTACCTGAAAACCGTATCAAAAACGGTTCTGTCAAACACGAGATAATCGCGTCAAAATATTCATACATACAGGTAATTCTGAGAACCTCCCTTTTTTCAAGTCAATTAAATAATAAATAATATAACATAATATTCCTGGACAATTCACACACGGTTATCTGATCCCAAGCTAAGCTCTAAGAGAGCTTATGTTATGGTAACCAGACAACTGATAAACATACTTATATATTTCTAAATACATACATATTATAGATAAATTACACCCAGACCAGAACAAATGACCGTGTTCATCACACAAACATTTGTCCTGAGTGGGAATCGAAACCACGACCTCCGGTATAGCAGTCAGGGTCACTAACCGCTAGACCAACAGGCCCTAGATCCTAAAAACTTCTTAATGTAACAAACTTTTTCTAAAAGCCGCATCAAAATCGGTTAAGCCAAACGAGGGATAATCGCGGACAAACATACATACATACAGGCAATGATATTCTAATAAACAGATTATGTTATACACATACAAAACAATCAAAAAAAGTGTTCCGCGCAGCAGCGGCAGCTGACATACATGTCACTATAAGTCAAAATTATGCAAAAGAGATACATAGCGCGATAAAACCCATAAGATAAAAAGAGACAAATAATGTTGTTGTTGAAAGGCAATAGGTCCCAATTAGGACCTTTTCGAGTCTTCAGGATTGCACGCTACAACATAACCAACTGAGAACCTCCTTTTTTTTAAGTGGGTGAAATATGTTTAGTCTATGGTGTCGACTGTCAATTAGAACGTCAACGTCATGTCAACGTCATGAAAGTAGGTGGATCGCAAATTGCTAAACATTATTTTGATAAGACATTGAAAGTGATTGTATTAAATTTAAGAAAAACTTCACATTGATGAGCGTTGATATTGTTATGTTGTGTGCAGTGTAAAGAAAAATATCAGTATCATAAACATAGATGACAACAGTGACTTATAAAATCAAACATGGCTAGATCAGGAAAAACAGCTCAGGAATTTATACAAGATTCATTTTCACCAATTATCGGAGTTCTGTGCAGTCCTAAAGTAGATAATGTGGTTGCCAAGAATAATCTATCGTTTACAGAATTGTTACAACCATTCACTTCTATGGACTGGGAAGGTGGGACTTACTTCGATTTGTTTATTTTGTACCTTAAAAACATGTAATACAGTTTTGTTTTGATCTAAAACTTACAATTAATAATAAATTTATTATTTTTCTTTTGAGGTCAATTTCGAGATCCTAGTGGAAATCAATGTACAATAAAAAATTGGAGACTGATCATAAGAGATGTAAATTGGAAGCCTCTTCAACCAACAGAAGCTAGAAGACAGTTAAACAATGCTGTATTGAACAACTACCATGAGAAAACTGTATCTCTGGAAATAGGTACAGTTCTAATCCTTGTGGATGCCTAACACCAGGGTTGCAAATTATGAAGTTATTTTCACAGCTAATTATCTGACATCTATATCCGCGTAAATAGTAGTATTATGAATATATAATACAGTATTTTGAATTTTTGAAATTCTGTTTAATTATAATATTTTATTTAAACTTTTATAGAAGATCTGTGTGATAATCAGTGCTTCTCGTTGGCGGAGCTTACATGCAGTATCTCGAGCACATGTTCTTTATTATCAATTATAATTATCCAGTGCAACCCTGATTGTGATGCACCCAGAATCCATTTTATAAATACAAAGTTATAATTCGGCTTGATAAGCTGCTAAAATAATACCCCTCAAAACTGTTTCTTTCTCCATTGTTCAAGTTTGAGATAAAGAAGTTTAACTGGCTATGACATTACTAGGTACTAGCCATAAGGTAGACAACAATGAATGATTAACATATTTAAGTAGCAATAAACCCTTACAGTAATTATGTGATGAATACAGTTACATAATGTTAATTCCTTTGTTTTCAGAAAAACGCAAATTTGATGTTCCTCAATCCACACATTGGTTTGATGGTTGGAGGGAGACTTACTTAGAAGTTCAGTTTCCTTCAGATCATGAATTCACAAAACATTTTATTTCTTGTATAATAGTAGGCACTACTTTGGATGACAATGTTATAGACAGTTTTAATAATTTGAATCAGCAATATGCCCAGTTGCAAAATGTTACACCACCTAAACTCCCAAAATGGTTTAATAGTAGTGTTCTTAAATGTTATCTCCTTTTGCATGATGTGTCTGCAGTACCCAAGGAAAAGTAAGATTTATTATATTCTTGTAAATAATTCAGTTTTAATCATGTAGCATAAAGATAACCATATTAACAGTTATATTTGATCTATACTTACAGAGCAGATGCAGCTTTCGAGACACTAAAACAAACATTTGGAGCTACAAACTGTTTCATGTTGGCGATAAACTCAAAAAGCACCCTTGATCAAAATGTATCAACTGACTTGTGGTCCCAGTTTGTTAAGAGATCCTCCCAACCTAATGTTAGTATGATTATAACCTATTCTGTAATTGTCTGTTATATCCTAACACTTTATTTGTATATTCAGAATGAGATGTCTACATCACTTACCAACTTACCTACTACACCAGCTGAACCACAAACTGTGTTTACTCCAGCCAACACAAATGTATCAGGTAGGTAAAAATAGGTTATTATTTGAATAAACATTGATACATTTGGTTATGGCACATTGACAATGATGATTTATATTTATGTTTTGTTGCTTAGATGAGAATACTACAACTATATCTTCAGTTAATCCAGAAAATGCACATCCCTTAACAGCTTTGGAAACAGATGTGTATGACAATGCAAACAGTTTACAGGTGATACGAAAATTATTATACAAAGTATTTTTTGGTGATTATGTGTTCCTAATAATGTGAATAATTATAATACCTTTCAGACACATTCGTTTTCTGGAAGCTCTGAAAGTGTTAATGTTGCGGGAAGAGGTTTAGATTGTTCAACAGAAGTTCATGGCACAGCACTAAATTCCAGTGACATTGAAGCAATTAAGACTTTTTTACATGATTATGCATCTAAAGCTTTACTGCCATATATGGAGAAACAGATAGCACAGTTATCTGAGATTGTGAGTTAATAAATTGTAATTAGTTAGGACTCAATGTGAAAAGTATTTATGCAAATACCTCTTTTTAAGTATAATTCTTTTTAGGATTTCTATTCCAAAAATTTACAACTACGAAAAAAAAAATATTATTTTCATGAACTTATTTGTAATGTCTACAGGTTGCAAACAGAAAAGGCGTTAGTCGATCATTACTTTCGGCGACAAAGCGTTGGTTCGGAACTGGAAAGCCGGGAAACACTACGGGTAACAGCACCGTCATGTATGTAACTAAGTCATTTTACTACATTTTGAGGTATTATTACTAAATAAGTAGAACCTAAATAAAAATCTTTCATGAATCCGCCCCTATAATCGAGGTATATGCGTAGCCTTATATTATGATAAATTTAAATAATAATAGAGATACATGAAATAACTGATCACTTTGGATGTTCCCTAATATTTGTTCTTACCTAGGAATGTTCTAAATGAAAAGAGCAACAAATGTTTTATTATATAATAAATTACTAGCTGTGGCGTGTGTGTGTACCGGGCATGCGTTGCAATGCAATTTTTTTAATTAGCACCTGCCTACTACCTGTATGAAAAATAGATAGTAGCCGATTCTCAGAACTACTGAATATGCATATAAAATTTCAATAAAATCGGTCAAGCCATTTCGGAGGAGCATAACTAACATTGTGACACGAGAATTTTATATATAGGATTTGTCTGTTTTAGATATACATCTGACTGTCCAGAATTGCAGTTACGTCGTCTAGGTGATCTATGGTTCTTGTGTAGACAGTGGCAACGTGCTTTTGACGCTTATCATACTGCGAAGAGGGAGTTTTATGCCGACAGCGCATGGCTATGTTACGCGGGTGCTCTTGAGATGGCAGCAATCAGTGCCTTCATGGCGGGGGACTCTAATCGTAAAACACACGGCTATATGGAGGAAAGCATCGTAACTTATCTAAATACTTGCAGGTTAATATATCACAATGTTAAAACATATATGTATAATGCGCTATTGCTCATAACATATGATTTTCTTCTTTTCATAACAAAAATATATAACTATTACATTTTTAAATATTACTCTCCAATATTGAATATTTTTGTACAGTCGCCATCAGATATATTGTAGCAGACAAGGTGACCAAATACTTCTGAACAATTTAAAATGTCAATAAGTTCTATTCGCTACAAGTTACCATTAATATCTGAACATTTATTGTCTTGTTAATATCTGAGCAGATGCTTGTCAATAATATCTATACAAACTACAAATCAAAAAAATCTGAACACTCACAACGTGTTTGTGAAAACGTTGTTGGTTCCATGCGGTTATTGAATGCAGAAGGAGATTACACAAAATACTTATATTTATTTTTGATTCCTTCTTTATATCACGCAATAACGAACTAGGTGAGCTCAGCGTTTGACTGACTGACTTGACGTTGTGAGTGTTCAGATTTTTTGGTTTGTAGTTTGTATAGAAATTATTGACAAGCATCTGCTCAGATATTAACGAGACAATAAATGTTCAGATATTAATGGTAACTTGTAGCGAATCGAACTTATTGACATTTTAAATTGTTCAGAAGTATTTGGTCACCTTTTCCGCTACGATATATCTGATGGCGACTGTACATACTCGTGTATGTACAAAAATACACATAATATTATGCTTCGGCTAAAATCATTATTTTTACTAATATATCAAAATCAAAAAAGTTACATTATATAGATGGACATAAACACACAATTACTAATCTGTTTTACAATTCTATAGGATGGTTCAGTATGCTGTGAGAGCTACTCTATTGTCAGTCCTTTGCTTGAGCGGCTCGGGTTTGCATGGTGAAGCAGCAAAGCAGCTTATTCGTATGACGTCGGAGGACAGTGATTTACGCAGTGCCATGCTGCTAGAACAAGCGGCACTTTGTTTCTTGTCTGGCCCTGCGTCCAAAGGCATGTGTAGAAAATACGCCTTTCATATGGTCTTGGCAGGTCACCGGTTTTCAAAGGCAGGTCAAAAGAAGCATGCCTACAGATGTTACAAACAGGCTTATCAGGTATGATTTGTTTGATCGTTTATGTATCGTTTATGCAGAACTCGTAAATCATTGCATTAGTACCTACCCACTGACGTAGGCAATATATTATAAAGTTTGTACTGTAGGTGTACGAGAGCAGCGGGTGGCGGCTGGCGACGGACCACGTGCAGTTCGCGCTGGGGCGGCTGGCGGGCGCGCTGCGGCTCACGCGCGACGCGCTGCGCTGGCTGGCCGCGCCGCTCGCGCCCGCCGGCCACCAGCCGCCGCACCAGCAGCACGCCTTCCTGCGCGAGTACATGATGGCGCACCAGGTCACTACACTACTCAACATTTACATTTAAACATAATGTTTTCGTTTACTACTAGGTATTTTGTGAAACACACCTTGTGCTTGTTTTTGAAAACAGCAATGGATTGAAAGTTCGGATGAGCCTCGAGAGCAGTTGGAGCAGCTGCCTCTCCCGCTGGTGGTGGAGCGCGACACGAGCGTGTTGTGCGTGGGGCCGGCGCCGCTGGGCTCGCCGCGCCGCCGCGCTGCCAGCTCGCTGGCGCTGGGCGGCGAGCTGGCAACGCCGCCGCCCGCGCAGGCCGCCTGGCGCGAGCTGGAGGAGATGCTGCTGCAGGTGGCGCAGGGCGCGGTGCCCATGATATTCAAGCCCACCGTCGACCTCTACACCGACGCCACCGATAGTGAACCGCTGGTGCCGCAGGGTGGTGAGTACTCTCAAAGCTGACACTAATAAATGACAACTATATGCATTTATCATATAGATGAAATTTTATGCGTGTTATTTACACAATAAAATTGAACCTGTGGCCCCATATAAACCTTTTAAAGCACCATGTACTCTAAATATATGTATAAGATACACATATATAGGTAAATTAATAATTATAAAAAAATATTTAATTTCCTCATCATCACAAAATATTTTTACAGTGTGTAATTAAGCTCTAAGATGAGAATCCTTGTGATCAAATTTAATGCTTAATATTTTTACTAGTGAATTCCATATCTCAACAGACGAAATTCGTTGTGCAGCTTTGCCTAGATATAAAATTTCGTTTGCTGCTCAAATTTCATACATTTCTCATTTCAGAACCTATACAAATCTCGATTACTTTATGGAATCCTTTGAAGATATCATTAATTTTGAAAGACGTTGAACTGTTGTGGCTCTTCGTACATAAATCAGACGATGGCTCCGCTACCGGCGAGGAAGTGTTGAGCAACGAGCAGTCAGTCGCTGCTGGGCAGGCTTTGGAAAGTAATATAATATACAGTCAGAAAATTAAATCTGTCCTTTTGGAGGGCGCTTGCAAAAAGTTACTCATCTTCACACTGACGCCTCTCAGAGTCGGTCAACTAAATATTCATGGGCTGGCCTACAAGTAAGTTATACTTGTCTTCATAACTGTTTCATTCACAAGCATTGCTAATTATGTTTTGGTGGTACAGCTTCAGTTTAAGATAAATTCATACATAAATATGTTGCTTACTATCTAAAATAATATAGTTACATAAATTAGATTACATGCAAAAGATAATGATGTAAATATATTTAGACTAATAAATGCCGGGGAGGGAGGAACTGAAAACGGGAACAGCGTGACGATAGCAGGGAAAGTAAACCTGACGCCTACGGGGAAAACCCCTGACAAGCGCCTACAAATTACTGTGATTCCGGAAGCGCCCTGTTTACAGGTATTCACTTATACAGTTTTTTCGCAATCAAATGAGCCAGCGAGGCGATCAATGATCGTGTCTTTTCTATATGGGCCTGTGTCCAGCAGTGGGACGTTTATAAACTGGTTTTATATAAAAGACAAAACAAAAATACCTCTGCCACATATTTTATTATGTCGCGGATCTAAATAGTGTGAAAATCAGCTCAGTTGTGCAAAGCATTGTCAGAATAATATTTAATCGCCAATTTTTTTAATATTTTTAGATGACGTTTTCTGAAACTAGTCCGGATATTATTAGTGGAGAAATGAGAACAATTGACGTAGAATTTACTAATGTGGGTCCAGTTGATATGAACAATCTTTATGTTGCTGTATCGCATCCTGACTGTGTCAACCTAGTCACCTCCGATGATGAAGATGATTTTAAAGCTCTGTACGATGAGAAGTACCGCACACCGCCTTCTTATCCAGGTAACCTTTGGTAGCTAGTTAGCCCGTGGGCTAACTAACTAGCACTACAAACAAATGTCATAGTAATCTCAATTGTTTGTAGGGGTAGTTAGACAACATTACAAAAAAAGCAATTTATTTTTAAAATACATCTGTTAGTATTTTCAAAATACCTGTTTATAACTAAAACGACGACTTAAAATAATTGCTATCATTCGGCTGCTGAGAGTATGCGTTTCTGACAGCTACCATTTGCTCTCGATTTGTATGCGGAAAAAAACCTTATTAGATTATTCATATATAACCTGGCATTATGAATGTAGTTCAATGATAATGGTATTATTCGTGTATAGTGTAAATGAGGAATAGTAATCTATGGTTAGTAAATTCTTCGCAAAATTATAGTTACATCTTTCTGTTGAACAACACCTGTCAGGCACGCAACCCCTCAGCGGCCGTACTGAACAATAAAATTAAACAATATCTGATGTGGAATGGCGATTATTTTAGGCGTTGAGATTGTTGCGTTGAGAAGGCG
This sequence comes from Autographa gamma, assembly GCA_905146925.1. Lineage (NCBI taxonomy): Eukaryota > Metazoa > Arthropoda > Insecta > Lepidoptera > Noctuidae > Autographa > Autographa gamma. Next base: position 7,193,343 of record LR989850.1, read on the forward strand.
TTGTACGTGATTGATGACTTTTTCACTAAGCCTTGTGGAAAATGAGTCGATTGCTAAGCAGTGTCACGTGCAGCAATTCTATTTGTGTTAGCTTGGGGTTTGAAATGTTGTGTGCGTGCAGACGAGCGCGCGGCGCGGGCGGCGGCGCGGCAGAGGCGAGCGGCGCGGCACGTGCGCGCGGCGGCGGCGCGGCTGGAGCGCGGCGCGGGCCGGCGCGCGCGCCTGCTGCTGCGCCCGCGCGCGCCCGCCCGCGACCTGCTGCTGCTGGCCTACTACCACACCGGCCTGCGCGAGCGCCCCTACCGCCTGCTGCGACACGTCTTCCGCTTCCGAGTTACTGTGAGTCGACGCTTATCTTACCCTGCATGACCTACCTATTTGCAATGTGTGCTAAATGTGGCTATTGTTCCAGGAAGCCGTCGAGCTGGCGGTCACACCCCGTCGCAGTCTGCGGCGAGTCGACGGCGACGTACTCGAGAACATGAGTCTTGCGGTCGAAGTTAAAAACATTTTTGGCGAAAAAGGCGAAGACGCGCGTGTTGAAGTTTTAGAAGCCTCACTGCTCAGTCGCCAGTGGAGTCTGACTGGCTTCGTTGCAGTGGATAACGCAGCAAAGCCTCTCAATGCACGAGAGAAGTTGCATTTTGTTCTGCGAGCACGGCGAACCATAACCGCTCCTTTAGAGGGACAAGTGCAATATACCCGCGTAAAAATTGCTGACAGCCACCCAGATGCCATAGCCGACGTTAATGTTTCACCATATTCTAAATTCGTACTGGACGGCCAGTATTCGATCACAGATGTTCCTGAATCTTCTTTTACAAATTATGAAATATCAAGTAAAAGAACAGGATTAATACAGTCCATGTTTATTCTTCGTTGGAAAGTCCATGAAGATTCTAAAGGAAAGACGGCAGTCGGGCAACATTGCCTATGGTTGGATTGTTTCACAAAAGCAATATCCCGTGAGAGGGAATTTCTTCCTGGAGAAGCAATTCCTATCCAAATTGACGAATACGATAAAAAAACAGAATTGCGTGATTCAAGCGTTAAAAGTAAAAAGGACAATGTTGTGATATTTGGATTAGAACATTCCAATTACATTAACCACAATTTTAATGACATGAAACTATGCCTCGTTCCGATCACGCTGAATATAGTCAACTGCTATGGGGTTCCCGTAAAAGTTTTTATAGATATGACTAAGCAGAAAAATAGGTATTTATATTATCTAAGTAATAATTACACTAAAAGTACTCTTAGTACTTTTGTTACATGCAAATACTGAACAGCATGAAAGTGAATACTTTTTACCCTTTTTTAATGTTGTTTGAACTTTCTTCATTATTCTAAGCCCCCAGCGGTTAGTCAGTGATTAAAATACACGGATTGCTTGAGAGATCGACCGCTCTTTCGATCTTTACCGCTAGCTTTTGTTATAACGCTCAAAGCAGTTGAACTCCTTCAAGCCGTCTTATGTACTCGTTTGTGTATACCTTCGCGCTTACACATAAATCTGTACCGTGTGTAATCTAATATGGAATGCATCAAACAAGGCCGTAAGTGGCCTAAGAATTATTCGTGATACTTACCGCATTAAAATTGCACCCAAACTATACGTAAATGTGATAAGATGCTGTAAATATATTGTTGAGGTGACTTACATTTATTTTTTTAATCTTTCAGAGAATCATCAGCGGAACTTGGATGGGCCGGTGCTCTTAGTTCTGGATCGGACATAGAAGCCAAGGAGTTAGGCGTCAGTGTTAATTTAAACAAATTTGAATCTAAACGAGTACAAGTTCGCGGCGTATGCGCTGCACCAGGAACGTATCTTGTTGGTTCTGCGTTCTCAGTGTCTACTACTGCTGATGATATCAATCTCAACGTCTCTAATGTATCTAACAATACTTCGCTACTTATAGTAGAGCAAACCGCATAAATGTCTCGATTCTTTCTATGCACTCATTTATCCATAATTTTGTGATTTTACTATTCTGCTAAATGCTTATATCCGATATCAGGGATATACTCGTATTAACAAATAAAAAAAACTCTATGTAATGTTCAAAATGTAATCTATTCATTTATAATTATTTTTTAACTTGCTAACAACAAAATAATAAAAATCTATTTGCTTAATATATTTTTTTTATGTACGGATAGCTATAGTTGCCCCAGGAAGCTGCAGCTAGTATTTTGTACTAAAGCCAATCTAATTCACAGTTAACTCAGTGTATTTTTTAGTTTTTCTTTCTTGATAACATCACGCTTAACTACCATCGCACCTGACTTTCGAATGCACGATATTGGCCTATTATATATATTAATATTTAAAAAACTCGATCACGTCTTGACAATAAGTTTCTAAATACATAGATTGAAGTTAAATGGTGATTAACGAATATTACCCAAAAAAAGTACCTAATGATTAGGTAACAAAAAACAATTGATACTACTGGTATAGCAGTGACCGTGCACCCTGCAGCCCAACGAAAGGAGTATAATAATATTGCAAATAGAGTACTTGCCTACTGTAAATTAATAAATATGCATTGAAAATAAACATTTTAATCAATAAATATAGATCAAAATAGTGCTTATTAAATAAATCCCTTTGAAGTTGTTTCGATTTTCGGCCCCATAATTTTGTTAGGATATGTTAAAACGACAGAAATGCTTAGACAATTAAAATAATGTTTACCTATTATTACTTTTTGTTAAATAATATATAAACAGAACATAATGTGGTTTTTATTTGACATACCGACATATACTCTCACAGTACGTTTTAATGGATTCTTGATTTAACCTTTGAAATCGAATAAATTTTATAGGTAACATATTTCAATAAGTTACCAATATTTTATAGTTTTATGAACGACTGTGGTAACATGGTAACGGAATTCATAAATTTGTAAATTGAACATGGTGTTATTTTATATTTTAGCTAAAAATTGTTTTATTTTTTTCTTATTATGTGGTGAGTCTGTTAGTTCTGTAAGTCTTAGTAGGCGAAAATATCATCAGAGTTAAATAAAGTAAAATTCAATAATACACATATTTAATTTAGGTATGTCGTTAAAACTATATTTTGTGTACAGTTGCCTACTTATGTGGTAATAAGAACGGCAGCAAGAACGTAGACTGTACCTACCACGGTGCGGCACGTGTTACACCAACTTTTATATTAAAAAACTATAAGACTATAAACTGTTTTTTGAATTATTTAAGACTAGCAAACCATCTTTAGTGCTTGCTCTTAAATTTCCAATTATCTAAATGGTAGATGCGGACTCTGGTAATCAATACCTTCCAGTCACAGGCTATCAGAATTCATCAATAAATGTATTTATTCTAGCTTAAACTATGTTAGTTTGTAGTTTAACCTTCTCTATATGAAAAGAGGCCAGTAACAAGCAGTGGGACGTTTATAGGCTGGTATCATTATTATTAAATGACAGAACTGCCTTAGGGAAGGTTAAAAAATATAAGACAAATGATGCAATGAACTTGACTAGGTACCTGTAGTAACAAATTTGTTTGTCCTGTAAGAGAATCGAGAACGATAATATCATATAATATATCTCCAGACAAAATTAAAATTGTGGCCTTTACAATGTATATATTGTGCTAATTTTTATCATACACAGTTACCCTTTAAGCATTTACGTAAATTTAAACTAACAGCAGACTAAGCCTTATCCGTTGTAGAATTCTGTTTGCAATACAAAAACAATACTAAAACGAGCTGAACTGGTTACTAAATCCTTTTTATATTTAAGCTTGTTCCGAAACGAATTTTGTTAAAAACATGTTTTAGATATTGACAGGCTAAAGGAACGTACTAAAAAAATAGACAGTCGGAAACGTAAATTAATTGCAATGAATAGCCAACTGATGACGTAAGCAGTTAGTTATTAAAATGCATGCCACTAATGTAATGCATAAAATATAAACTTATTCCAATAAGAATTGAACTTTGTATTAGTTTGTATAAGTGTTCTTTTAAAGTTGTTAGGAATGTTCGTCCAACTATTCCAGATACTATTCGTTGGTACTGTCCGTGTGTACGATAACTAGAATGGGTTTTCAGGTTTTACATGTTAAATAACATTTTGGTATTTATTTATGCAGTCATCGTCACCGCATTATGTACATACGTCACCAAATTTTCTCATTTTGGTAATAATACCTATCTAACATATTATTATTATATTCATGAAAAAGTGCTGCATTTGTGTCAGTACCTGCATATATCATAAAACTAAATAGAAATTCAACATTCGGCAATTTAATAATATTTCATTGTTATGTAATTCATAATTCATATTTGAATAATTATTATTGTGCTATTGGATGAGGTCAGTGTCTTGGATGGATGTGAAATGGCAACACAAACCTAATAATTATTCTGGTAATACTGGAAGGGTAGTAATTGGTAGTAATTTAGTAAAGTAGGTAGTGGATAGGTGGGCGTCCATCTTGAAATTTTACTGGGTTTGAGCCGGTTTAGTTCTAATAAAAGTGTATTTTGTAGCTTGCAGTTCATATTAATCGTTAGTTTTCAAGAAGTTTTATGTATGCTGAAACTATTAATCGTTTAAAATAGGATTAACTGCAGTAATGTTTTAGGTATGAACCTCTGCTAAAACATTTAATCGTTTGACGAGTAATGGCGTGCGTTTTTCTCTTGAGAAGACACTTTCATATTTTATTCCATGTCGTCAGATTCTATGAATAGTAAAACATAAAGCATGTGATTTATGATTGTGTAGATTTCATCGTTATGATCAGCTAAGCTTTTACAATTATGTTTGTTGGACAGTAATTCTAGCTGGATGTCGTTTTTAGGTTATACATCACAATACTCTAATTGAATAGTGACTTGTAATCATAACCGCCTATGATTCGATTCGTCTGGTCGAACCAATGCATGAACACATTGCAATTATTTAGTGCATTTCTTCAAAAACATGAAAATATGAAAGTGACGTTGAACATACTTTATTCGCAGTATCGTTACTCAAGACATACGCGATTTCCGGAAAGACTATCGCTGATAAAAGCTTAAGTTGGCGGAGGCATAGCACGATGGCAGTGCCGAGTAGAGCGCGGGTATATGCCGATGTCAACTCACAACGTCCACGAGAATACTGGGACTATGAAAGCTATGTGGTGGACTGGGGTAACCAGGAAGACTACCAGTTGGTGCGTAAGCTTGGCCGCGGAAAATACAGTGAAGTATTTGAGGCAATAAATATCACAAATAATGAGAAATGTGTAGTTAAAATATTGAAGGTGAGTCATTTTATTATTTATTTCATGTATGTCATGTTCAGTTTTGTTTATGTCGTAAAATTATTTCTATGGCCAAGCTAGGAAATTGATTAAGCCATGTGTCCTTAATATCTTTGTATTTTCAGCCTGTCAAAAAGAAGAAGATAAAAAGAGAAATAAAAATATTAGAAAACTTAAAAGGTGGCACAAACATAATAACTTTACAAGCTGTAGTCAAAGATCCTGTTTCTCGTACTCCAGCACTCATTTTTGAACATGTGAACAATACTGATTTTAAACAGCTGTATCAAACCCTGTCAGATTATGATATAAGGTAAAACACATTATAGTTATTTTTTAAATCAAACAGTGAAGATACTTAGGATCAACAACATTTTACATTAAATATTGTAGTTATGTAATTTAACATTGAATATTTACCATATTAAATTTCAGATATTATTTGTATGAACTGCTGAAGGCATTAGATTACTGCCACAGTATGGGCATCATGCATAGAGATGTGAAGCCTCATAATGTTATGATTGACCATGATCACAGAAAGTTGCGTCTTATTGACTGGGGGTTAGCTGAGTTCTACCACCCAGGGCAAGACTACAATGTTCGTGTTGCTTCTAGATATTTTAAGGTATGAAATTCAAACAACAATATTTTGTTTATATTGTTTTAATGATTATCTTTAAAAATACATGTTTTTTATTTGTGTATAATCTTTTGTTAAACTTGTTCAGGGTCCAGAGCTCTTGGTGGATTATCAAATGTATGATTATTCTTTGGACATGTGGTCATTAGGATGCATGTTAGCATCTATGATCTTTCGTAAAGAGCCATTCTTTCATGGCCATGACAATTATGATCAACTTGTGCGAATTGCTAAAGTGCTGGGCACTGAAGAGCTATTTGAATATTTGGATAAATATCATATAGAATTGGATCCTCGATTTAATGATATACTTGGAAGGTATGCCTTCGCTTTCTCTAGTTCAATTATGTTCATGATATGTGTGGTGTATTCACTACATTGTCATATTTATATTGACAAATCTAATTTAAATTATGTTTTTAGGCATTCTCGTAAACGATGGGAGCGATTTGTTCATTCTGAAAATCAACATTTGGTATCTCCTGAAGCATTAGATTTCCTAGATCGTCTTTTACGTTATGATCACTATGAGAGATATACTGCTCGTGAGGCAATGGATCATCCTTACTTCTGTGAGTATTTTTCCAATGTTTTGTTGTTATATCATATTGCTCATAGAATTCCCTGTGTTAAATATATTTAGGGATAATTATAATTTTTAAAATAAATTTTTTGCTTTGCTTTTTGAGCTTTGAATTATCTTTTATTTCTAACTTGCTTAATTATCATTATCCTCACATGCCTTAAATACCACAACTTACTGAAAGCTTGTTGAGTAGTATTGATACTAGATGGCACTAGTGTGTGAATTACAAAGTCTCAATGGTTTTTGTTTTTTAAATAAGGAAGATAACTGAAAATGGATAGTAAACATTATTATTGCTAAGCATGATATTTCATCAATATTAATATTTATATACTTATATAAGTTAATTTTCTGGAGTTTAATTATTAAAAATCTGTAGCAGCCAGAATGGAAGACATCATAGAGCTCAAATGTAAAAAAAGGGATGTTTTCTTAAATAGACGATTTAATCAACATAGTCATTAGGTAAAAGCTGACTCCAACATGGCTTGTGAAGAAAGATATGCAGGAAGCAAAATAATAATAGAATATTTTAAATACTTCTTCATCTTTTCATTATAATGGTAATTTTATTTTTATACTGAGACACCTTTTGTTTCAGATCCAATTGTGAAGGAGCAGGGTCGAATGGTTTCTTCCAATTCACCAACTCCCAATGCATTGCAAGGACCAATAAATGCCGCAGAATAATTGTTGCAAAGAGATGATCTTTGCTCTTTATAATGTATTGATATGATATACCTGTACAAGATTCCGGAAGAGAAACACTGTAAAAATAACACCAAAAATACCACTGATGGTGTAAATATATACACAGGGACAGTGATGGACACCAATTCTGTTTAACAAACACTGAAGTAATTCCAATGCTTGGTAAATAGAATAATTTGGAAAGACAATATAATTTAGTGTTTAATATTAGTAAATCTGGTTTATTCATTGTTTTAAAGTGTTTTATCTCTGGTATAAACTGCTGACATATGTTTGTGAAAGTGCTCGTGTACTCAAGCTGAGTAGGTATCTTGTGGTGGGAGGGGTTCAAATTGTTAAAGTAAATTCTGAAACATCCAATTTTTTATATGAAATTCGATAATAATTAATTATTGAGATAAAGAAAAATGCATCGAGTTTCATTGCACTTGATCTTTTGCATTTATTAACCTATGGTATTGATATTGTAATTACTTGTATAATATATTGGTAACACCTGCATACCATTTGCAAATACTGGTTAGCAGCTTTTCGTTGGTACTCTACTTATTAAAATTTTGTATTTATGTAATAGAAGTAAAATGTAGATATGTGTGATATAAATACAAAATTTTAAGATGATTAATTAATCGTTTTCTTTTATTACGTATTTTATAAAAGAAACCAGCTAATTCTAACATTAGTAGATATTGTCGGATTTAAACATTGTTTTCTATAGTATATTTTTAATAAGTTACGTTAGCTGTCCTCATAAATATTATACATAGTTAAAATCAAATCGTATCTTCAATTGGAAGGTGAGCCTCGTGGAGTATAATTTATTTTTAGTGTGATAACTTGAAGTTGTTGCAACTTTTCTGAATAAACAATACTAACTTTGCCTGGAAATGTTTTGGATTATTTATGATTAAAAAAATCAATATCTGCGCATCCTTGTTTCGTTAATTGTTAGTTTTTTATAAAGTATTTCTGAAGAATGTTGAAGTTCGTCACAACAGTCATTTTACTGAGAACATTCCTACGAGTAACTGACGTTGTAACATGGCTAGGTGACTGATTGATACACTTATGTCTTCTATTACTACAACTTTACTGGCTACCTACCAGAACTAAACCAGCATACACATCTGCTGGCAACCAAATATGTGTAGATTCAAATACTTAAACTTGAGTTAATTTATTTGTCAAGTTTCAAATCAAGCACTGGTAAAGGAGTTGATTGTCTGTTAGTTATATGAATTTTGCTTCAATAAATTCAAGTATAAAATAATCCACCTGTTGGATGTTTTTATAAAAAAATGTGTCGAACTTTGTGGCATATAAGAAATTTTAACCCAGTATTTATATTTAGTACATTCATGCAATTGATAAGTGTAATGAGAGCAGTTTTGAAAACATGTATTATAGGCAAATAACATTAATATTAAAATGTGTTAAAAATAATTGTGGTATGATATTTGAATGATAAAAGCCTATTTTTCACAAATAGTTATGAATGTATTTACTTATACACTTTTAGATTTAGTACAATTGCTTTAGAGATTTTTTGTAATTATTGGTTATCCAAGTCTACAACAGAAATAAATCATTAGTGCTACCAACATAACAAACATTTGTTAAAAAAGGAAACAAACATTGCACTCACACCTACAAAATTTTAATTTTAAAGATCTTTTAATTGTAAGTCGATATAATGCATTTTTCCAACACATTACACGATTATCAATTATGAGACGAAGAGTTTACAATATTAGAAATGTAAGACGAATCACATAGTTGTCGATGAGGGCATACCATAATATATCTTTTTATTTTGTCTTCATCAATTAAAATACAGTTTGACCAACATAACCATATTTACGGAAATTGGCGAGCAGGGTATTCATACATTATTATGAAGACGTTTAAAGCACTTGCAGTTACTAAAATCTTTGGGAGAACTTTGGAACAACTTTTTTCCCACAGCAATATGATACAAGTATCATATTGATGCCCTCAAAGAAGAAGTTGTAAACCGCAAACAATAATTTCCAACTACATATTGCTTAAATTATGTGCTCTATTGCCAGGCGTCCTATGGTTCGGCTGGCCGTCCTTCATTTGGCCAAGCCACTAAAAGTTTAAACAGCGCCATCTATTGGTTACAAATTTTATCAAAAATAGTTTGGCCTAGGTGTTGTTAAAATCTATAAACTATAATTAGGACAAAACATAAAAGCCTTTAGCGATGATTAATGTGTTACAGTTGCCGGCAGGCAATTTGGCTAGGTATTGGTGTCGTGGGTAATGTTTGCGCATCCACGTCAGATTAATTGCTACTTACAGTATTTTCTCGGCGCGTCGTGAATCTTGATAGTAAAAGTCTACTGACAACACAACACATTGCGTACTATATACTCTCTAGATCCCGCGTCCCGTTTTATAACCGAGGACTACGGTAAGGCTTTCGGGCCAATATATTTCTGTTATGTAAGGTACCTTTGGGTATTTTACAATTTCTGGTACCACATAGTAAGTACACACAAGTACTATTCGTATTTATTGGACGCTTTGCCTTTTTTGTCAATCTGTTGTGAAAAAACGAGTGTTAGGAGGTTCAAAGCATTTGCTCTTTTGATATCGTACATAGGGCAGTTCCACGTAAGCGACGTGGTCAATGTTATGCGCGCTGGGTCTCTGATGGCTGCTGCCACTGCGTTTACCAGTTCGAGCCCCCTAGACCGGTTAAGACTACTTGATGCCCTAAGCAATCTACTTCTGTGGGGCAATCTAGTTCTATACGTTCGCCAACGAATACTACAATCATTAAAAATTTGTGCTCAAAAAACGTTACTTGAAAATTTTTCCACGAGATTTAAAATTGATGATTTCGACGTGCTCTTTTCGAATTTTAACACTGTCACTTCGTACCTTTGCCACACGCGCCGCCACATGAAAAAAAATGGCGTTTTCAATATCATTTATTGTCAATAATTCCTTTCCGGATTATTTTACGTGAAAAAAAAAATTAATTAATTAAACTAGAGAAAATTTCCTGCATTATTTATGTATTAACATTTTTTTTGTAAAATCAATCGTTTTAGCGAATGAGCGCTGCAAAGTCCAGTCCAACACCCAGTCCGACTATTAACTAATTTCCGCACTACCATGGGGTGTGTAGTGGCGTGTTTTTTCCTAATTTACAGGCAAAGAAGTGCCCCCAGACCTGGTAGACTTCAAATTTCATTCAATTTGAACCAGTAGTTATAGAATTGATAACTAGTCAAAGTATATAAATTTTGTCTCTCTCTTATTTACTGACTGACCTATCATCATAACTCTAAGACACAACTTCACAAGAGACCATCCTTTTTTCGGTGTGGTTGTTAGTGATCTGAGAAAGGCGTAATTTCCTAAGGACCCCCAGAAGAGAAGCCCCACGCAATTGCTTAACTTGATTAAGGGTTAACTCGTCACTGCCTAGTGCGTTTACTTTACAAGTTGGTAACCATACCATACCTACTAAAACAATATTTAGTAGGTCTTTTGCACTACTAATGCATTGCTCAGTAAACTTAGTAAATAAGCATAAGTACTTAAACGAAAAAAAAATCTTTGTAAACGGTAAACAAACCTCCGAATTCACATTTCTTACAAATTGCTACCCTTTTTATAAATTCACTCTGCTTTCACAGTTTTAGTTTATAAAGTCGGTACGGTAATAAGGCTTAAGGAAAATTAAGAATTTTGAAACTGAATAAAACATAGATGCATGTATATTACAAATATTTACTCCACTAAAAATAAGACAATATTATATCACAAATATTTTATGGACCAATATTTTAAATATGGGAGCCAAATTAAAATCTTAATCTATAAGATATTTGTAACCGTAAACACTACTTGACAGAGGTATGAAGGACTTTCTCTGTTGTTCAGGCCGTATGCTCAAACGGTATGTTTGTTACGCGATATCTCCGGCAATTGTAGATAGCAGCAACTCAGGTTTACTCATTTCTGAATGATTTCTACTGCATCCATAACATAGATATTTATTTATTAATGGAAACATCGAAACATTAACGTTATTTTGGAGAATGCTTAGTTTCGAATTGGTTTCTAAATCGAGTTTTAGGTGCGTATTCCCAAGCGAAACAGTTCTTGATATATTAGTGGCTTCAAGAGCTGAAAGTTTCATGTCTTTGGCGTACAAATCACTCTGAAAAAGAAAAATACAACTGCAGTCTAAACAAAATATTCGCAAGTTCTGATTGAGGGACGCGTCACTCGCAGTTCTATATTGTGCACACGAAAATTGAAAAAATGGTGCTGCCCATGCTGGCTTATAATTATATTTGTATTCAGCAAAAAAATGACTATTGATACTACCCATTTCAAGAAAGATATTTTTATTAGTGGACACCAATTCAATTGAATTATAATTAATTTTGTTTGTTGGTATTAAAAATAATGCGACTGTTTTTAAATCTTTACCTTGCAAATGGTGCATTTACTACATGCTTTGTCTTCATCATAATCACCAATTTTGTCAGCGGTTTTACAAACAGTTGATATAGTAGACTGAAAATTGTCTTGAAGCTCTGATACAAATGAAGAGATAGTTGACTGTATGCTATTAAGCTTTATATTTGTTTCAATTATAGGATTCAACTTTTTTATGTTCACATAGTAATCTAATTCCTCTTTACTGATATCTTTCATGGGTCTTAGAATTTTTACATTTTCATCCCGTATGTCACAAAAGCCCTGCAAATCAGAAAAAAAACAATTATTCAGAGTACTTACATTATTACATGAATCAATATGTTTATGCAAAAGTCCAATACTAAGTTGTTTTAGTCTACATAACATAAATCAATAAAAAGATATCAAATATATTGCAGATAAGTTTACCAGCTTGTTTCCACTAAATATTATTTTAATTTTAAAAATAGTACTCACAACATCATTTTGAACTTGGGCTCCTCGACCAATAGCAAGATTACAAAGTAAGTTAATTGCCAGTGTATTTGTTGTTTCTGCAGTAAAAATTGCACTACATTTTATTTCTTTTGCATATTTTACAAACAAGTTTCGTTTAACTTTTAATAAATAATCATTTGCTGCTGTAGGTGGCATACTTTTCAACAGTTTTGTAAATTCTTTTATTTCTACTTCATCTCCAGCTACAATTTGATTAGCTTCAGGCAATTGAGCATTACTATTCAAATAATTAGAAAAATGAACAAAATAAACATGAAAATTGTATTTTTGACATTGTTTTAATACTGATTCAGCAATAACTGTAGAATCATCATCTGTAATAAAAGATAACAGGTTTAGTAAGTACCTCACTACACCATACAGGAACTTTCTTACACATTACTACAATAACAATTATTTATTTCACTCACCATACAAATGCAAAAAATGTGGGACTATTCTTAGCTTTTTATTATTCTCTAAAGATATTCCATGGTAAACTAGGTCTAATAGCACGGCAGAGCCGACGCCACCTGATAGACATATCAGAACATTTTCATTCGGTGACAAAACTTTATTTTTTCCTATGCATGCTCGAAATTTATGATTCGTGCTTAGCATGAAACAATTTTCACAATAATAATCTTTTTTCCTTAATATAACTGCCACTTGCGATTCACACTTTTTACAGTACATGTTTAATTATTAATTGTTGATTCTCCTTAACATTAGTTAACAGTAAGTAAGTTTATCCTACTTATTTATTACTGTGAAATGTGAATACTTTGCTCTTAGAGGCAGTTAGAGGTTATTATTCACAGAGTACTTTTATTATTACCACTAATATCAGACTATCAGTAGACGTAAACGTCAAAACATATGGTTTTTTCACGTTTTTTTGTTCTCTCCCATTTCTTTGGAGTAGAAGTCTTTTGGCTCGCTAATTGTGAAAGGCGGTAAAAGTGAATGGTTTGTTAAGGAGAACTTGTTTTGGAATATAATGATGGTACAGATTAAACCGAATTTAATAATAGGATCAAATACTTGATAATTTAGGAATGGCTTCGGCCTCTTATAATAATTATTGGGCACAAAGATACATAAACACATACTATTATAGGTAGGTTTCCAAATTATTATTTTTAACATTCAGACCGTACCAGTATAATGATCTTCTCGGGATGTTTGCCTACCCTACCTGTAGCTAAATAGTAACTTACACATACTCATGTGTTCAGACCCTCTCTTTCTAAGTAGGTTACTTTACACTATTTGAATTGTTTTGTGATTTATCTTTATACCTAGATCTCTGTTTACTACATTCAGTCCTAGCCTGGCCTCTAAAGATTGTATAAATCATGATATTGTTTATTTAATATGGACCTACATTAAATTATAGCGTCGTCAAGTTAGCAACCGCCAAATACGACTAATGTTGCCATATTCGAGTCCTCTGATAAAATCAAAAAAATCAAAATATTTTTATTTCAAGTAGGCCTTGTTAAGATCCTTTAAAACGTTAAATTTACTGACTCTAGTTGCAGGTTCCAAAATGTCATTCCAATGGAGAAGTACCGGCAAGAAACTCCAGAGGTTACTCTTTTTTTAAAAAAAAGGTTAACATCAATGTTACCAATACAATTAATTAAAAAAATATACATATATCTACAAATATGCGACAACAGCGTAAATAGTAATGTAAAATTTAACATCCAAAATGGAAGAAATATTTAATTTTTTGTTTTTTATAATGGAACTGGTTCATAATTTTGGATTCGTTAATTCGCCAACCCATTATGCAAGCGTGACATGACATAGTTTTTTATTAGTTGCTTGAGTACCTAGGTACTGCTTTAGTTAGTGGTAACTATAGGAAAAGGATTTTTAATGTACTTTAACCGATTAAATGGCGGGATCTACCAAATCGCTGTGCAATAGTTAAGGCACAATAAAAGTTGACTTTGGTCATCACTTAAGATTTTCAAATAGAATTTGCACCAGCTACCGCGTCTACATGTATTCTATTTACAAATATGGGATATTTCATTATTAATTTAGAAGGTAGAAGGGTGAAAATTTAGGATTGTTTGTATTTCTTTAATGCAGAATTCTTCACTAATACACTCAGTTACAACTGCGCGCATAGATAAGTTGCAACAAAACATTACAAATTCATGATCAAGTTGAGTATTGGATGCTTAAATTTGCTTGTAGCCTTTAAAATGTAACATTAAAGTAATGTCAAAATGTATAACACTACAGCTGGCACTGTACACACTATGATGCTTCGTTCTACTTCCCTGATATAGGTAATTCTCAATTTAGCAATGTAACATTACAAGCAAAAGCTTCAGGTGAGGAACTTAATTAAAATTGAGCAGAAGTAGAAAAAAAAGGCACATTTATTGCTTTAACTTCATTTTGTTATTAACAGTTTATAGGTCTTGTTAAACTTTGTTGAAGGCTGCAATGTCAACACTTTGAACCTGTAAACAAAAATAATAATTTTAAATAATGAAAAATAAATAGTGTAAGTATCTTATTTTATAGTATTAATTGTAAAATATTGTAAATGCAATTTAGAAAAAGCTATTCACCAAACAGACTAAAATATAAGAAGCCTGACATAAGTTGAGAGGTGTCATAAGTTTGATTTGTTTGGTCTGTTAGTCTGTGACTATGTAGCTCTTAAATGAACAGACCGGTTTTGAAGAGTTTTATTAGTTTAAAGCCGACGTGATTCTAAGCTATATAATTTACGAGAATCAGTTTACCCTTATGTTCCAATAACTGAATCTGAACCAAAGATATCCTATTTTTTTTCCAAATAAAATATTCAATTAAAAGCAGTTT
The DNA here is from genome assembly GCA_905146925.1 of Autographa gamma. NCBI lineage: Eukaryota > Metazoa > Arthropoda > Insecta > Lepidoptera > Noctuidae > Autographa > Autographa gamma. The sequence continues at coordinate 7,208,402 of LR989850.1, forward strand.
TTTGTACCCAAGCAAAGAGCTAACCAAAGATAGTCAATTAATTTTCATTGAACGTCATTGTCATTTTGGGTACTGAAATGGCCATCATTATTTTTATTTTACATTTGACCTTAATTAAGTAACATGTTGCAGTTATCTGGTTAAAATCATCATTACTTCATGCCTGGGCAATACCTCAAACCTGGCTCCAATGAAATAAATAGGTTGATAATAATTTTAACTAAAATCACATAATAATAATAATAATAATCGAGCCCTGGCAAGCCGAGCTGGGCAAAAAAATCACACAAAGTTTACAAAAATTCTGGCACAAGTGTGATTAAAAATTTGCTCCATCTTAAAACATAATTGAAGAACACTTCACACCATAGAATGTTTGGTTGTATTATGGTTTAGTTATAAAAAAGTATGTAGAGTTAATTCAACTTACAAAATCTTCGTTTTTCTCAATCTCTTCAGTTAGCCAGTCCACAGATACTTTATCATCTTCAACAACACAGGAGATCTGTAGCTTGTGGATTCCATAAGCCAAAGGGACAAGTTTACCAGCTCCCCACAACAGACCATCGGTTTCAATTGCTCTGACGGCTTGCTCTAGAGCTGCCATGTCTGTTTCATCATCCCATGGCTTGACGTCCAGAATAATGTTAGACTTCGCAATAAGAACAGGTTCTAAAATGTTTAAAATATAAATATTTATCTTGTATTTGTGTGGTACAAGAATTTTTTTATTACTATATATATAAAATGTTATAACATACTTTTGGATTTCTTGGCATTGTAGGCGGCTAGGCGTTCCTCTCTTATTCTAGCTGCTTCAGCAGTTTCTTCTTCATCATCAGAGCCAAACAGATCAACACCATCGTCATCATCGTCATCTTGAGCCTTCGCAGGGACTGCATTTGGTGCTGGGGCCTAATACATAATGTGATGGTTTTAAAACAATAATTATTACATTGTCATGTTTTAGTTTAGAAATTTTTACTTACTTTGGAAGATTCAGTTTTGGCACCACCACCTGTTGATTCCAATGTCTCTACTCGAGCTTGCAGACTAATGACCAAGTTACGCAGATCATTAATGGCCTTTTTCAGATCACTATTCTCTTTTTCTAGTGTGTTCACTTTACTAGTCAGCTCTGTGTTAGGCACTCCTGCCAGGGTAGCCACACTGTCCATCTGTAATTAACAGTAACTAATTAACTATATTAGAATAAAGCCAATTTGAGATGAAATAAGAAAGCAGAAATTAAGAAACTATCTTATTGACTTTATAATTTTAGCTAGCACAAATCAAACTAAAAAATGCTAAAACAACTAAACAAATCTACAAATAAATGTGTGAATGATAAGTTAATAAAGGTTACTCACACATTCTAAAGAATCTTTGATATGTTGTCTAGCCTTAGCAACTTCACTGGCCAAAGAAGTGCGAGCTACTGAGAGTGGAGCTTGGACCTATGAAGGTTTAACATGTTTTATCACTTAGTAAAAATATGTAAGTCAATAGAAATATTTAGGGATGTTAAATTAACTATATCTACAACACTGTAATATACAAACCTTTGACAATGATTCGTAATAGTTTTTCTCTGCATCATTGTAAATGTTTTTGTCCAACCAAATCTTTTCGTGAATTAAGGTAGCCATTCTGAAATATTTAAAAATAGCTAAATCATCTGATCGTAAGAGGCTGTTAACAAAATCTATTAGATTTTTTACATTTATCAACAATTTTCACTAAACAATAATAATAATTTCAGTTCCTATGTAGGTATTAGGTTATGATAATTTTGAGACAATCTGCCTTATTTGTAATGAAATGATTTTTAAAGTAACGGTACAAAAATTCTACGTAAAACATTAAATGGTATAAATATTTTAGATTATATAAACCTCTTGTAGCTAATCAACAGGGCGGCAGATTAAACTTTCAAATTTCGACTACGTTTTATAGGTTAGAATTTTAAATATTTGTGTACGTGCTACAATAAAATAAAACAGTATGAATACTTACATGTATGGTTCTTAAAGAAATTAATTGGAAATAAACAGAAAATATGTCACAAAACTATTGAATTGAAATCTGAACTTATCAACAGGAATAAAAACCGCACTCGTCAGTTTTTTGGTGGGCACGGAAAGAAAGAGACAGACATACAAATAAAAAAGAGATATAGCTTGATGTCCATTATGAACCAATCGCAACACAGCAGATACTAGTCCACGACGACGTTCATCCACGTTGACACTAGTTGACTTGACAGATAATATACTTTTTATGTTGGTAAGGATGCGTGGTATTTTAAAGGAAATTCTTCTAGTGATAAATAAAAAATAAAACTAGAAATTCGTGCACATTTTTTTTTACGATTTCTTGTCAAGTTCTTACCTATATAGGTATATTTCGTTTTATTTTTATCGAAAGTAATTTTTGTGTTATAGATTTAGTGCAAACTGCACTAGACAAGTCGGGAATTTTAGTTTATTTTTTGTCACATTTACTTTTGCTAAATCTTATTCATTAAAATAGTTTTATGTTAACACACATGTTGTGCCTGCTGCAACAATCATGGTCATGTTGCCTTAAAATATACCCAGGAGCGCCGAGTTTTTGAAATTCCCGCGGGTGCACCAGCTTTTTTAATGACATAACTATGTACAGATAATATGTATTTTTGTTATTTAATAGACGCAAGAAAATACAAGATATTTAGCAAAAAGATAATTTTACGAAAAGGAACAAAATATTTCGCATGCGGGATCTATTAGGGGGTAATCTGTGGACTCATTTGATGATTTTATCACGTGAAAAGAAAAAAAATATGTCTCGTGGGTGCTGGGGCACCCGAGCACCCACGGAGTCGGCGCCCCTGATTATATACCTAGACCTGGGTCTCTGGGGACCAATAGCAGGCGCTGCACGTGAGAAACGTGTGGTGTGCCACACGTTTGTCACGTGCAGCGCCTGCTATTTGTTTTATTACTTATCTACCATTTTACTGTGTAGCTTTTCCCAACCTATGTTTTAGTGGATTTACCATCCTGTAGCGGGGTAACTACCTATAGCCATTCATTTTAATTTTGCACAATGTAGCTACTTCCTTTAATTATGTGGTAGAGCCAATTTGTTGATGATTTATATAAGACCAACATAGTGCCAACAGCTGAACATAAAGCTTACTCTTTTTATTTGTACTAACTCACAACTTGTGCATTGGCTGAAGCTTTCAATGAATACTTTTTATTCGCTATTCAAAAACAATGATTAGTGACAGGGAGGGACTGATGGCGTGATAATTACTGATACCTACCCCTGGCTCTGTTTCATGGTCTATCGATCATCGACACAGTATGAAGGAGTAGGTAGCTACTTTACATTGCTTTTATTTTGGTGGGTTTCAACCAGGACCGTTGTGCGCATAACTTTAGAGCTGTGATTTTGTATATTAGTATGCCTCGTTGCGGCCAATTTACATTAGCCGTTAGGAATCAAACCATAAAAGTCAAAAGGTAGAAATCGTTGCGACTCTGATGCTGCGTTTTGTTTGATTTGAAGTGTGAAAGATTCATTCACGAGCCATTATAAAGGGTGGTAAATCATTTGCAAATCTTCACGCCTTGTCATCACCTGAAATGGCTTCGTAGGCAGTTCAATACAAACGAGAGAACACTAATAGGTAGCTATCTTTATACATATACCTACTTATTTGTGCATTTCTTTTTTTGCATTTATCTTATGTAGCTACTTACCTACATACTTTGTTTTATTTTATGGGTACTTGGAATACCTGAAAATAAACGAATTTGAATTTGTATAATGAGATAATTGTAATTTAATTACAATTAAGTGAGAGCCTTTCATATAAAGGCGTAATTCAGGTATAGGCAGTTGTCAGTCTTATAATCTGCATTTTAGTCCTTACACTTACTGAAAAAGGGATACCTAATGATACGGATTTTGTGATTTTCCGATATGGACCTTCGTTATCACTGATACCGTAACACAAGTCTTTTACTTCTACTAGCTATCTACTTACTTTTTCAGACGAATGTGCGTGATCTTATCAACATTTATTTTAAGGAATAGGTTTTGGTGTAGTTTATCTTTTTAACGTAAATACCATATCAAACGGTATCACGGTGTGTTATTATATCGAACTTTCGTAAATGGTACTGCAGCCACCCTGTCCGTAATGTGTTACACACCTGTTTTGTGTAGCTTTCACCGCTCATTTTAAACAATTCTTGGAAGTTAAATAATCATCCGCGGTCTTGTGCTGGTCGTTTGCTACACTGTTCGAGATCCATATTAAGATTACCTGTAATAACATATTGAATATTAATTTATCGTGACTACCTGCTGTAACAAGTTTTTCTGTATAGACATTGGTTTTAGTAAGTAGGTTTAATTAAAAATGTTGTCCATAGCAAATAATTTATACCTGATAATGTAAAACGATACTTACATGATTAGGTACCTATCTACCTACTTACATTTGAATTGATTCATGACATATTTCAGAAGACATCGCTCTCAATAATACGTTCCAAATTTCTCCTGTCTGCCAATAAATCTAAATATGTTGTTCAGGCTACTATCCTGGATACATTTACAAGTGGGTCCGTAAATGATTAAACTGATGATCCCATCTTTATGATAAGTATTTAAACAACCGAATCCTATATTAGGTAAGGATAAGCTGGACAGCCTGCTTCGATCACATAATAACTTATATAGATGGAATTAAAAACAATACTTACAATATAAGTTAAAATACATGTTACAACTTCATTTTAGTGATGGAGTCAGAGGCAAGGAAACTGCCTACTATAAAGACTCAGACTCAAGACAATGTCTTAAAGTGGTTTTCTATATTGACCAGTCATCATGGATCGAACCTGGGGCGTCATAGCTAGCGATACATTGAAATCCTATTGTTCAAGGGAAATTTGTATGCAAAAGGTTGCAGGTTCAAGCCCAGTTCAGCTAATTACTAGCTAAATTCATTAAAGTTCTCAAAGTTTAATTCCTTATTTTTTTAAGACGTCTTTGTCAATCCATGAGGGAAAACACCATGAAGTAACCTGAATTTCAATAGATGGTATTTTAAATTGCCAGCCAGCAATGAGCAAGCGTGGAGGTAAATGTTTGTGCCTTCTCTACATGAGAAGGGACTCGTGGCCAGCAGTGGCACAATAGGTCTATGTTATTACTATAGGCATGTAGTTAATCTATCTATACATATATATAAAAATGAATTGCTGTTCGTTAGTCTCGCTAAAACTCGAGAACGGCTAGACCGATTTGGCTAATTTTGGTATTGAATTATTTGTGGAAGCCCAGGAAACAACCAGGAAAGGTTTAAAAGGTGAATGAATTTGAAAACACGAATAGAAAAAAAAAACAAATCCAAAAGAGGTTTTATTTATAGATTGAGGCAGAAAGAAGTCTGCCAGCTCCCTAGTAAATAATAAGTAACGGATAAAAGTGGTTATAAGTAAATGTGAAATTTAGTTTTGACCATCGAAAAGGAGCTAAAGGTAGCATTCGGATGTCGGCGACCGCGACGTCGCCAGTCTTCAAGAAGTTTTTATGTGTGATGGTTGTGTTCTATTGTAGAGCGATATCTCAGGACAATTTCTCCGGAGCGAAAAAAATGCGTTTAATGATTTAAGTTATTTTTCGCGGAACGAGAAACTTATATACAAAATATGACATTGTTAGGATAATATTAGTGTTTTAGATAGATTTATTTAAACAGCAAGCTCCATCTTCATAAATAATTCACGACAAAACTAGTTCATACTAGTGCTTACGGTTCATACTCTGACACACTCTAGTCTCTTATCTATACTCTAAGTAATCAGCTTTCAAGGATGGCAGTTGACGTTTTATTATTTCTTTTTTATAATATAATCTGGTTGTTTTTACATACCAGTAACATTCTTTTCAACACTTCTCGCCTGCGTCGCGCGACCGCACTGCCTCCGGAGCGACCGGGTCGCTCCCTGGCCCCATCGGTCGCGCGACGCGGTCGCGGGGATTGTTTAGTGCTCCATATAAATCCATACAAAGCAGTGGGTCGCGCGACCCGATTACGGTCGCGGTCGCGGTCGCGGTCGCGCGTCGCGCGTCGCTAGGAACCGAATGCTACCTTTAGGGTTATGTAGAAAAAATAGATTCATTATCCTTCTTTTATCATGTTCGCAATGCAAAAAGTTTCGTAGATCCGGTTAGTTTGTGATCTCTTAGCTTCTTTAAAAGGATAGCCGGATTAAATTGTTTTATTTTTTGTTTGAAAGTTGATGTGATCGGAATGGTACCTACCTTGTTATAAATATGCGACACTTTCTTTAAGTCATCGGACGTCACTGGAAATAAGTTATAGCATCAGGCGTTACTTTGCGGAAATCATGTAATGTTCCTGGAAATTTTAACTAATAATTATTTTATACGTGTTTTCTGATCTGCGATGCTGTATTACAAATGCTGATAAATGCAAGCTGGTGCAAATAGCTTTAAACCAATGCACACGCAAAACGGCACACAAGGATGTTATATGCTGCTATTTGTAAACATTCAAAAGGCACCCAAGGATTTTCACCGCACTAAAACTACCGCGTTGGTCACCATCAGCACATGAAAAGGGACTTCTGTAACCTGTTAAAGAACAAACCAGAAGCCCTCCTAGGCAACGCCTGTTAGAGCACATCCCTGAAAAGACTGTAAAGAGGTCTTCCCTGAGCCTCCTCCTCCGCCTAGCAGCATTGACCAGTGCTGCCGTCTTTTCCGAGGACACTTAATGGGCGACAGAGTCCCCTCTCTGAGCACCCGTGACCTCAAACTATTTGTATAACCTAAACTATTAATTTCAAGCCTCAAATGGGTCCTCACCAGCAAGCGAGTCTCACCTACGCTTGTGTAGAGCCCGTGCACTAAGTAAGCTTCACGTTGACATGGCCTTTGGAAATCATTCCTCGATTGTAAAGAGCTACAAAAAAAGAAAGAATTAGGGGAAGAAGTAGAATGTGATGCATAGTCTTTTTAGCTATCCTTCGATATGACACCCATACGCAGGCTCTATACCTGTTTTCTATGGAGTATGGATCCCTGGCGATGCAATGCATCAGCAGGTTGACCCCGTTGCGTTGGCCAACTAAGACACAGGATGGCGCCAGGTGGTTTGCGGAGTGGTCGGAGCCTTTTTTAAGGCTCTGGAAGCCCGGACACTTGCACCCCCACCACCCATGGAGATGCAAGGCTGGTTCATAAATGAGTTTTACTGACTTTTACTAGAATAAAAATAAGGGCAAAGTAAGGCCAATGCCTTTCTACTAAAACCCCTTCATGAGATTTAAAACTCGATTGAAATTTTAGGACTAGCGTGCAAAATTGAATACACTCTGATTATTTTTAACCTTAACTTTTTCCAAAAAGAAAAGTAAAATCTTTCATTTTTGCTGGCTATTTACCTACATATGTTATAGACTACTGGCCCATCAATAAAATGGATGGGTCATATGAACTACCAGGTGACGTATATAGGACGATATAAGAGCATAAAATAATAAGATTCAGCACTATGCCGTCACTTATTAGCAGTCCAACTGAGTACCGAAAAGAATTCAAAAGTGCAGATAGAGTGATTACATTTCGGTTATTTTCGTACGGCATTTCTACCGTCGATAGATCCATGATATTTTCCCCTTGTCGCATGATTTTTGTACGGCTTTGCGGAATAATGGATAAGAAGCTATATTAAAACAGTATTAAAACTAATGCCGTACAGAATGATATGACCAAATTTAACCTGGAAATTGTAAAAAAATAATACCGGCTTTGTGACGCACCATTTTTTTTACGGCCCTACGCTCTTTCTTATTATTTTTCATGGATCTGTGTTGAGTGCTGAATCTTATTATTTTATGCACTTATCTCGTCCTATATACGTCACCTGGTGGTTCATATGACTCATCCATTTCCTTGATGGGCTCCGTCGATGGGCTAGTAGTCTATTACACTGTTTGTGTAACCACTATAAGTCTTTTATTTGGTAATATGGTACCTGAAGGCTTACGTGGTCATATCACCTGGTCTAAGGTGACGGGGTCGATTCTGGACGGGCTAGTGTAGAAAATGATTTTTACATTGTCTTGGACCTTGGTATCTGGGTTTTAGTGGCATCTTAGTTGTTTGTTACCTCTGAGTTCCATTAATCAGGTGCTTTAGCTACCTACGTCATGTTCATAGCAATGTATGTGATGTTGTTCACAGATGAACCTAAGCTTTGTAAAATATATATAATAATCGAGATCCGTAACTTTTTGTGAAACAGAGATTTTGAGTGTTTTAACTTAACCTCAAGTTCATTAAATATATAGCTATAACTAATTGTTGCAAATAATGTACTTGTCCACTGGCGATTCATTGAAATGCTTATTTTGTCGATTTAAGGGATAAGATGTGGTTTGGGCGTGTATACCTTCTACTAGGTAGGTATTTATTTGACTTTCGGAACCTCAAAAGGGTATACTAATAAATATAAAATTTATTTAAGTATTATTCTTTTATAGTATAAAGCATCAAAAAATATATATCAATATTTTTGATTTTTATTTCGAATAGGCCTTTCCATTGCGATAAACTAGACTACTTAGGTGCCTGCTTAGTTGAGAAGGGTATATGTTTAATTTGGTTGTCCTCAATTACATAACTGAATCGGAAATATGGGGAGCTACTGTTTAAGAGTAATGATAACGAAAGTCAAGCTCCATTAGTGTGAAAGGAGACTCCTTAGCCGGACAGTGACAGGTTATTATTACATCGATTATGTAATTGAAGTATAATTAATAAATTGCAACTGCACAATTTGGGAAACTGTGAGGCAGCGATAAGCTAATTGGTATTAATTGCGAAGATTGAAATATGTATATGCATCACAATTTAGCCAGATTAATGAGAACATTGAGTATTACTTCGTCGTCTGAAAAAATCTAGAAAAAACTTAAATATCATCACGCCTGTATCTCCGAAGGGGTAGGCAGAGGCGTACGACCTGCTACTAAGAATTTCATAGAAAAACCCAATAACACTTTGGTCGACTCGGGAATCGAACCCAAGACCTCTAGCGTAGCAGGCGCGCTTAGCACCACTAGGCCAATGAGGCAAAAACAAGTGACGTTCTAAAATCCCAGAATATAAAGGATACATATTACTTCCATCGGAGCCTCACTACTGAAACTTTCATTTACTTGAGGTTAATTAACTAGTATAATAATTATTTCTACGAAATAAGATCAACAGTTTAACCGATTGTCATGTATTATAGTGAAATGGCTATTTATTTATTTATGGAAGATTTACAGACAAATTATTACATTGGTTCACATAACATAACATATCATCACGCCTGTATCCCCGAAGGGTTAGGCAGAGGTGTACCAATGTACACCCACAGTTCGCCGATATGTTTTTAGGTCCCATGTAATAGGGGGCGAGCCTATTGCCACTAACCGGGCACAAATCCAAACTCCGACCTGCTACTGAGAATTTCATAGAAAAACCCAATAACACCTTGGTCGACCTGGGAATCGAACCCAAGACCTCTCGCGTAGCAGTCGCGCTTAGCGCCACTAGGCCATCGAGGCAGTCTCACATTGGTTCATATACATATCTATACATAAAGTCCTATGCCATTTACAAATCTTCACAAATAATCACATAAATAGTATGAATCAGAGAGCGGCTCAGTACATATCTAAATACATTTACACGTAAATACATTTACATTTAGCGCCCAGTGGGGTTTACAAAAAAGTCGTTTGCTATAAGTTTTTTAACCGAAGAAGTGCTTGAGCAAAATAGGTCAATATGCAAGGGTAATCCATTAAATGAGCTACATGCACGTGAAACAAATGTATTGACTCTATACCTAGGATAAACATGTTGTATTGTTAAAACATTTTAGTCCTTACTCACGAGGTTTTTGTTTACCTACTTCATCAACAACAATTTTTTCCCATTCAATAAGTAGCTAACTTTAATATAGTTGAATGTATAACTTTTCCCAACTACAAAGAAAACTGACAGGTATTAACAGTTACGCTAGTGTATAAAATAAAATATTACATTGCATTATTGTGTTAGATTTTACTGAACATCGCCACGATTAAGTAAGTTTGTTTATTTATTCAGTGACCAACTTACACTAACAACTTCTCACTACACATAAAAATTGGAGGTTAAATAATAGTACACTGAAAACTCAAAACAATTTACCAATAAGTTGTGAGCATACAGTAGATACTTAGATATGTGAATTTTAAAAAGACGTAGTTTTTCGTTTAACATAGGTGTGTAGAGCGTAGTGTTTGGTTTCATGCTAGAGTAGAACTGGGCCAGTCATCTTAGTCACAAAACTCCCGCCGTATCTTGGTGAGCATGGCTACAGAGTGTATTCCTATGCCTCTTTGTTGGCGAGCTGTCATCGAGCACTACTTGCAGCGGTGGGAGGTGACTTACAGAAGAGTCTGGGCCTGGTCAAAATATAAGTGTTCTGTGGTCTGGACACATCTGCCGTCAGCTATGCCAAGTATTATTATGTGCTTTATAAACATAGCAGGTTCTATTATAATCTTTAGCAAATTTCAGCTACCATCTCTGATCTTCAATCTTACAGAAATAGTGACAGACCACACGCAAGCTAGTAAACTAGATAAACACAATGAGTTTGTATGGAGAAATACTTACATTGCGTGTATTGATTGATGGGCGATTGTGTGAGAGCTGTGTGCAATGTTATGATACTTTAATCTTTGTCTTTCCTATCCTATCCTTCTGCTCCTACTAATAAATAAGTAAGGGGTGCTTTACTAATGTCTTATACAGAAATATTGGTGAATATGTATCTTGTTATGTAATTTATCATATCGATTGTTTCTTAATACTTATATATCACACAGGCCAATAAGTATGTCGCTCATTTAACCGATATATATTGTTGCATGAAAGCTCAATAAAGGAAGTTGCGTAAAGTTGAGCAATTCCAGCGTCGCAGGTCGCAGATTTTGTAACGTCTGTAGCTGACGTCGCCGCGTCGCTGCGTCGGCTCGCGAACCAGTAAGACGCGACGGAGCCCCTAGCCCCGGGCGCAGCCGCCGCCGCCCGCCGCTCCCGCAAGGCGGCCGGCATGCCGTAGACATTTGCAACTACATATATTAAAATCATAATTCCTCAAACTACACAAATAACGCTTTATTATCCTTGTCCTAAAAATAATATCATATTCGGATAAGTGTATGAAATTCTTTATACCTGTCCTTGCATAAAATGATAAAGAATAAATTGAACAGAAGAAAATTCGGCCGTGCAAGCACCCTGGGCAACGTCCTCGAGTAGGAGGGCCAGCAGGCACGGAAGATAAATTCGTCGTTTTGGTGCGTGCGAGAGCGCGGCGCGGCGTGCGGGGAGCGCGGGGGCGCGGCGCCGGCGCGCGGAGGCTGCTGCGCTCAGAGCACCTGCGCCCGCGCTCCGTAGCGCCGCTCGCCGCGTGCTCGAGTACCGCGCCGCGCCCCGGCCCGCGCCGAGCCAGCGTCGTGACGCCGCCCACGGTATGTGATGTGCCGGTGGCGCGTCGGGGTCGGGCGGCAGCGCGTCCGCCACTGCGCTGCGCCGCTTGCTGGCGCAGGCGGTTGCGCCGCCCGGCCGGTTTTGTAATTTCGCCTGGCGGGCCGTGACGTCACTATACTAGTTTGACGCGCGTGCGTGACAGCCTGCGCCAGGACGCCCGCGCCGCCGCCGCCCCCGACCTTAGTACTAGTGCAATGACGTGCCCGTTTGTCTCCTCCGCTCTTAAATACCAGTGATAATGATAGTGCATCTACATACTCGAATGTCTCGCTGCAATGGTTTGTCGAGCTGTCTTTACTATGCTAATTTTTCAGTTTGTTTTGATTGAGAGTAGTTATTTATTCCCCACACAGTGATTGAAACGAGATATTTTTTATTCCCGCGTCTATATATGTTTAAGGTGTGTGCGGTTCATATGGTACATGTCCAGAGTACAGTCATGACCAATTCTCTTCTGCGTGTGAGTAAATTATGTGCGCTTATGTCTTGTAACGACGTGTTCGGCGAGCTTCACCTCTTTATGTGTGTGCGCGCACACTTTGACAACTCAGCTCCGCGGCAGAGCCTTTTTGTGATTTTATTTTTCCTGCTGTAGTTCAGCTACGTAATGGTTCGCAAGCAAATTTTAGATTTGACAAAGATATTGTATATTCAATAAATATGCAAATCATTTGAAATGTTAGTTTAGTAAGATCAGTTTCAGATGTCCTACAGGTTCAATGGTTAGTTTCAAGTCTTTTTAATTTAATCCACCAAGGTAATTTATAACTATTTTTTTCTTATTGAGGGTACTTAAAACTTATATTGCAAGTAAAACACGGGATCATCATTAGTTATTAAATTGTATTCCCTCGTCGGACACAAGTGTGCTTTTGAATATCTACTTAAAGATATTTTATTTTACTTTTAATATCAATATGCAAATGAGATAAAAAGTTATAGATGTAGCACACAAGAGACAAAGAGCGACATTTTATATCGTGAAAAATTCCTTATTGCATGATTGTGTATAGGTACATAATATTGATATGTATATGGTAGGAGCGTTGGATACTCTCGAGCTTACATCTCGCCGTGATATCTCCGTCCCTGTCGCTCGCCGGACCTCAGCCTCCGTAGCAATGCACCGAGAACTCAGTATCCCTCTCAGTACAGCTTCTGAACCAATACGATTCTTTTTGTCTTTTTATAAAATGGGCGCGATAGCTATTCAGTGTAATCCAGAGTTGTGTGTGTGCATTTAAAGGTCTCGGTGGTTTTCGTGTTTTATTATTGCATTTATCAATAAGTCTTTGTGATATTGACCGATGCGTTGTTGTTGTGAAAAAGATCATCCTTCAAGGTAAATAGTTTAAAAGCTTACGCACGGCGTAACTGATTTGTTTGTAAATAATTGTTTACTGACGAGTTTGACAAGCACGTGGATACAATAGTTACCAGTTTGTACCGTTCGGTGGTGGGTCTCGTGTCCGCGGCGAGCGGCAAGCGGCAGCGCCCGGCCAGGGGCTGCTCAACAAGTTCGGGCGCTTCGCGGCGATCAGGTGCCACTTGATACTCGTTCTTTTCTAACTGGATTTGAATCAGCTGTTGCTGCTTGCCCTTGGCGACACAGAAACGCACTCACAACTGAGAACCTATTTGTTGATTAACCTTTTGTTCTATTTATTCCTTGTGGTAGTCTTGGTTTAAAGTCTTGTATTTTTTCAGTTGTTATTATTTGAAAAGGGTCGGTTATCATATCATTTTCTGACCTAGGTTTTAAAAAATAATAATACGAGACAAACGGGCAACATCATTGGCTTCGGTACAATTTAATACTTGGACGCATATTTCATAAAGTATATTGTTTCAGAAATTGTTGTTAGGGGAGTCAAGTGTTGAGCGGGGTGCTCCAGCGAGGAGCCTCCGCCTGCACGAAGACGTCGCCACCCGCGCCGAGGTACCGCGGCATGTCCGCGTCGCCGCCGCCGTGCGAGGCGCGCGCGCGCTCCCCGCGAGGCGGCGCGTCGCCCGCGTCCGCACCGCGCTCGCCCGCGCCCGCGCACGCCGTGCTCGCCACCATGACCCCCGTGCAGCCCGCGCACGACTACTACCCGCACAAAGTCGAGATGGACTCCGATGACGGCTACCCCCCGGAGGCTCACTCGTACCGCCACTCTCCTCACGAGCTGGCCGCATATGCCACCGACAGCAAAGTGCCGGTGCAACCTGACGTTTACGACCAGGGGATGGAATCTATCGACGAGAAGACCCCCATAGATTTAATATACGAGGATGAGAAGCAGACCGTTATATACACGACGACCCCAGACCAGAAGCGAGTGGAGATGATCAGCGGGCAGCTGGACGACGGGCAGCTGGTTAGCGGCAGCGGGCAGCTAGTGGACGGCGGCGTGTCCGTGGTGGTGGGCGCGCCGGGCCAGCCCACCGTGCTGGTGCTGGCCGACCACGTCGTGGACGAGCTGGGCCAAGTCATCACTATTCCCAGGTAATGTCGCATCACCACTCTTCACAGCCCTCTTAAATATTACAACTATTATTCTTAGGTACTAGTATTTAACATGTTTGTTGGCAACTATTTATCGAATTTCGACTAATGGCTTTTCCATAAACATCAATGTATCGTATCGTATTTTATTGCTTTAAATTTATGAGATGATATGGAAATATCGCGTAGCCACTGTTGCCAGGTGTCTTTGATAGTGGGAAATTCCACAGTCAAATATATGAATTCCGTCATTGGGATACAATTTATTATCATCCTTTTGTGTAAAATAACAACTTAATATTTTAGAAATACATTTCAAACATTTTATAATTTAGCTTGTCATAATATATACGTATTTTATAACAAGGGCTGCTAAAACTTTATGTTTGAGACAAGATGTAAGTGGTACTACAGGAATTAGTGTAGTGGTAACAGCAAGCATGCCTAATAAAGTCATGTTTGGTATTGGCACCTCATCTCTGGTTAGTTAGAGCCAATGTATTGTTTGTGCATGTAAGCCGTGTGTAGTTAATTAAAAGAATGAGGTGTTTGTGTCGGAGGTCCAGTACTCCAGTGTAACGGTTGTGCGCGTTAGGAGCGGCGCGTGTGGGCGGAGCGACGCGCTCACCTTGAACTTGCCGCGAGAGCCGCGCCGGCCAGCGCCAGCCCGCGCCCGACCACGCTGCGGCGCTAACATTTTGCCAATTGCCATTGTTTTCACTCTACCACGCCATTATACTGCCTACTCCAACAGATGATGCCTATCAACATCTTTGAGAAACACAAAAGTCATAAAAACCTCTTTCCCTAACTACCACTATGCGTGAGTCTTTAATATTACATGACTCCAATAGAAACTTAAAGACTTTCAGTACCTTCACATGAGTTCTAAGAACAAGATTCACGATCCTACTCATTAAACCAAAGTTTATCTTCGGGGTTCTAGACATCAAAGTTAATCTTTTAATCAAATGACACATAAATCTATGAGATGCATTTTATTTCAACACAAACTTTTAACTTCGTAAGTTTATAGCTTAGGTTAATATCTACAAAATACATGGAATATGTATGGACAGTTCGACTTGTTGTAGCTGAATAATCGTCAGTAACAATAAAGAAATGGTGGTTTAGCGGTTAGAAATGTTGAAAAGTTATTTATTTAATTAATCGAAACAGACAGCTCGAAACGGTTAAACCAAAACAGAAAAGTTCACTTCAATGAGTTTGAAGTTAACACTCAAACGGATCTCTGTCACTTTAAGATTATATTACAATTAGTAAAGCTCTAAAGTGACTTCAGAATTATTGACAAGAAAACCGCACCACTAATCAATTAGACTTCGTTGTTGGTCATGGTTCAGCAGTAGAAAAACTTTAGCACAAGTAATCAATAATCTAACTAGAATCAATTACGAATGTTTAACGAGAATAACTGTTATGCTACGTTTACACAATGGCACTCAAATGCATAGAATACGCAATACACGCTGTGGGAATAGGAGTGTCCAAGTGTGCGACCAATGACTGCAAATAGATACAAGAAAGATTTTTCGTTTATTTTTTGTTAGAGATCTTTGCAGTTAGCCTGAGCGCAGGCTTTGACTGCTTCGTCAGACTTTAACACACAAAAAAGTGTCGAACATAGATACTATACGCCATTAAAAGTGTCAGAGTGTGACCAGGTGTCCAACATTTGAGTCGCGAAAGTGTAAAAAGCCTTTACACTCAATCTTTGTATACACTAAGTGTATTCGCACATATGAGGGAAAATAGTGTCGTAGTGTAAACGTAGCTTTATTTGTATTCGTCTAATGCGCTGCTCGAAGGTAACTCGTGTGATTAAACAAGGCGGTTGCCAGTTGAACGTAACCGTCGCAAAAAGCGTCCGCGCGCCATGTGCTTGCATGTCATTCATATCGCATGACGTTCGTCTCAGCGCGACGCCCGCGCCCGCCGCGCTCCGACGCCGCATGTAGTAAAATTACTTACGTCTGTTTGCTGCCAGACAAGTTTGATAAGTGGCATCCGTATTAGTTTATTCTAATGTAGAAATAATACGCGTTCATGCCGTAACCGTAACTTAACTCATATAGTAACGGGACTATTACGAGCGTGTACGAAATATTGATCGTTTTAAGTCTAAGGAGATTCATATTTAGTACACGTTACAATGCTGACATACTAATTTACCTAAATCGTGCCGCCTACAGTAGTACCAGCTTATTTTGCAGACTATATTTTAATGTCTTAATTGACTTATAACCTAAAGCTAGTCTCAGTTGAATTTAAGGCAAACTATTAGGTTTTATAATTTTGATAAAAATTATGTCCAACTACCTAGATCAAATTAAAAGATTAATTGCAAGTAAATCTTTCATGAAAAAGGGATTTCTAAACCCGAGACAACACGTTTTCCTTTACAAATTATAATTATAAGTGGAAGACTTAAATAGAACATAAACTAATTAATATTTATAAAGCAGTAATTAAAATTCCATTCTAACATTCATATCTTTTTCTAGATAGTTTCTGATTGATCTTATCTGATCCTCAGCAGAACAATAAGCTCAGATATGGATTTGTAATGAAACAGTTGTTGTATAAGTATATTAAGTATACATATCATGATAGAGAACGCTTACGGAACGTTAACCACATAATACGTGACTATTTCAACATTGTGAGGCATTCAAACGGCTCTCCGTAACTGTCTCCGAACTAAAATCACTTACCATAATCAACTCTTCCACTAGCTAATCTATAAATTATAGATATGTTATCTCTTTCTACAACCAGTTTTTGGAATATATTAAGAAAATGGACTTGAAAGAGGAGGGAATCTATTTCATTTGGTATCGTGCGTGAGAATGGCGTGTGGAAGGTATGGAATTGGAAGAATGGACCGAGCTTTATTCATGGAGGAAACCTTTATTAATGTAGCGCACAATTATTTTAACTGTTTGATCAAATTATTAATATTAGTTTCTTTCATGTATGCATTGGAACAAACACTAATCCGATATGATAGGTGTCGAATTTCCGTAGCATCCTATTTTTGATATTTTGTTATATTCGATAGTAATCAGACTGATAAGGGAACTTTAAAGGGGAGAGCTCTTAGTAAAAATGAATAAATAAGCTTGATATGGATTGGTAAGTGATAAAAACTCGGCTGAATCGTTTAGGACGGAGCGAGAGGCTGCGAGTCTCACCCGGCGCGCCTCCAACACTTTAATGATGACTTTTTGTTGCATCGTGGTCCATCTCATGAGCGGATAGCGGGTTCATGTAAACGCTGATGTTTTAGTCCAGCTACATGGAAGCTGTATGGCAGGCAGGAGATATACAAAAACCGGCTTTTGTTTCTGAAAATAGGAATCTTTTAAATACTTTGCTTCTTTCACAATAAATATTACAATTGATTCATTTGACCGCCGGTATGCCTGTTACGTCTACAGGTAATGCCTGCGTTAGCAGAATATTATTAGATTTACAGTGTGACATTATAACACTAGGTCTACTATTACTCCTCAAATCGGACATAAAAAAAAAATAAAAGTCTTAATCGTTTGCTGTCTTTATAATGTTAAAGTTCCTAAGACAGGCTCAACCCGCGTCATCTCATCCCTCGAGCCTGCCTGTAAGGCGACAGCCGCGCCCCGCGCCCCCTCCCGAGCCCCGCGCCCCCGCGCCCCCGCCCCGCGCCACCCTGCCGCCGCAGCCTTATTTTATGGCCTCGCTCTTGCTCGTTGCGGCGAGCCCTCGAGATGAGCTTACCATCGCTCGGGTTCTCGCCCCAATCATTATTTAATGTAATTATTTGGCCGGTAAACTGCTTTTTTTGGAAATCATAACAGTTATGTACACTTTTTATCGGGCGGCTTCGGCTTTACATGTCCTGCCTTATCGTGTTCATCGCTACAACCTTAATATATTATAAATGTCATTTGTTAGCAGGCATTTTATTAAACTACATCTATTTGTTTTTAATACTGACTTTAAAGTTTGAAATAAAAGCGAAGACAAAGCTTTCTAATATTTTAAAACTTTTTTTCATTCTTACTTTCTATAAATGAAGGGTCAAAGAGTCAATTAAGATAAGATTAAGAAGAAAAACGATTATTACGCCCAATCCCATCAATACACGTTTCATTATCTTTCCCTAAATAATAATACCAGCCTATAAGTGACTCACTCCATAGCTAAGGCTTCTCACACATTCAATATACGAATAACTTTTATTATCTTCTTATACTTGTATCGGTTATAATTGATATTCGTCAGTACCTTTATTTACTTTTCTAAAAGAAACGTTGAATTCTTTGCATAATTCTAATGAATGTGTGTAGTTTACTTTTCCGTAGTAGAGTTATTTTTAATCTGCGTCCAAAATATGTATGATGTATGTATGGTCATTTGTATGGTACATTCTTCCCTGCGATAGATCTTACGATATCATAACTGGCGAAGAATCGAAAGCTGTCGGGCTACGAGAGAAGTCAATAAACTCGTGAAAGCGCGACATATTAAAAGCTCTTAGCAAAAGACATCAACGGGTGCGGTGATCCTCCCGTAGCACCGTCTGGGAATACCACCGTATTCGTGACCATTGTGCTTCATTTACTTTTAGTATAACTCATACTAATTAAAAAACTGGTTGGTCAGATAACGTAACTTTTAAGTTTACTTTCTGCTTGACAAGCTTTTCCAGTCGAGTCTTATTTTAGGTAACAAAATTGCAGACAGAATTGTTTCGTAGCGCTACGAAAACATCTAATGAGTAAAAAAAAATGTTATATTTGGCAAGAATGCACTATCACTTTTGGTTCACCTACCTCGTATAGGATAGTCACTGTTTAAACTCAAAAGTTCAGTGTGTCCTTTAAAAATTAACGATCATCCTTTCTACCTGATGCCGCTGTCCGAGTGCAAATAAAAAACGGTTTCCCCGCGTAAAGGGTTCACTTCCCATCACATGGAGGTTGAAGGTACCCAGGCACACACACACACACGCCGACACACACTCATGCGCGTGTACACGTTGCTATGTAACTTTAGGCACCGACGAGCCAGCGTCCGACAGAAATCTCAACGGGGGATAAAATTTCTTTGGAACGAAAGAACATTGTGGATCGATCAATTGAATTTTGTTTATATGTAGATATGTATGTTTTATATTCATGTTTTTACTTTATAACGTTGCTATATGGAAAAATGACGTAATCCGAAATGAGATATACCTACGTATATGGCCTTGTTAATGTTATATTTTGTGAAGATTAAATGTTTCGTTATATCATTGTGGCGGCAATAACAGGACAATGTTTAAATTAATAAACTACAAATCTTATTGGCGTAGCTTATATTTAAAACGCCTTTTTAGTTTTAACAGCAGATTGTTTTTATTACAAAAATGTTTAGTCATTGGTTTTGGGACAGGAAAATCACATCCACACCCAGAAGTAGATAAATATTTCATTTTTTTTTTGTAACCACGACTACACAACAGCAAATCCATTATAGGATTTTATTATCTTACATCAAGGTTCTGAATCGACCATCAACAGAGTGCAGGGTCGCCGCGGCCAAATGAAAATAAGTCTACAGTCCCTGAACCTACGACTGAAATTCATATAAATGTCGGGAGGGGAGTTAAATGTTCATAGAGATACGCAACTTTTTTTTTGTGAAGTTCGGGGATTCCTTTGTGGTTAGCCTCTTAGTCGGCCGTGGCCACATTCGGTCCCGTTGTTTACCCTTTACACATAGTGCTTGCGTTCTACATTAAATAGGTTTAAGCTGACCAATTCTTAGCCACCCTTTACAAACCTTCATGAATATAAGAATATATATTTTAAATTACCGCCGCAAACCAAAAAAAAGATTATTTCAATACTTATTGATTATTCCTTTGTTTACTAATCTAATAATGAAAAGATTACTTACTGACAAAGTTTAATCCACTGCCTTCGAACATAATATAATAACAAATATTTTTACGAATGTATCCTATTATTTTATCGTTCGAGAATCGCGTATTCATTATGTGACGGTCGCGATTATTTTCGCTCAGTCATGATTTAGGTTCGCTAAGGTTGTGGCGGCCTCCTGCAGCGCCAACAAATGCGTGTTTGACTTTGAGGCCGATCGATCTGTGTTACAGTTTTATCAATATAAAAATGTAATGACGAGTAAGCCTGGCTTAATTAGAATGTTTCTGTTAATTGATGCGTAAAATATATTTGGATTTCGTTACGCTTCAAGTTTTTATATTAAATATTATTATTTCATTTTTCTTCGGCTGCCTTTCTTTTGTTTCGCTTAACACAAAGCTCTACATATTTTATACGGAGTTTCAGTTAACATATAACAGGTACAATTGTAACACCAATATAATAGTTGCGTCAATATATCGTCTGTTTTATTTTTTATTCTTTCCCAAGACCACTTAAGTATTTCAAAATCATTAACTAACTTTGCATAGATAGGTATCTATAATCATTGAGTCGTAAAATCGGAGAAACTGTTTATTCATCACATTGACATCGTGTACGCACACAATGAAAGGCTGTGGATGTGTGTGTGAGGCCTGCGCGTGTGTTGTTGCTTATTAGTGTGATAAAGACAGAGCATGTATTGATCTGCGTGACAGAGTGAAACGGACGTCAACAAGGCTAGCTTTACCTTATAAGTATATGAATGTACGTTTTTATTAACTTGATTCGTTATACGGCTTGCCATTATAATAATATATGGGTACATATAATCACAATTCAGTCCAATATTAAGATTACCGTCTCATACAAAATTATAAAAAATACAAGCATATTATTTCTTGATTATCGTTTTAATAAAACTTAATAAAAAGTTATAAGGTAAAAAACATGACTTTTAAGATTATTCAGAGTTGTAGGAGACTGTTAAAGTTGGAACTTATCCAACAGATGCAGCGTTTCTTTGGTTATCCAATTGTTGTCTAAGCGTTATCGCTTAGACAAGTTAATGATTGTTAGCGGTGTAGTGTTACCACAATGGTACGTTAAGTATCTGGAAGTATCTCCACCAAGGCAGGGTTTATGACGTCATCATCTCAAGTCTGTAACTCCAATAGACTTAAAGGTATTGTCTTACGGTTACCATTTAGTAACTTGTAATCACTGAGATTGATTGAGAGGCCGAGAAGAGAACTAAGTGGCGTGCAATTGGAGAGGCCCTTGTCCAGCAGTGGACTGCCAAAGCCTGATGATGGTAATGAATCATTCATTAATTCTCGAAACTTATCTACTCAATCTAAGTTCCATAACTATATATATGAATGGGTTAACTATTTCGTAACTTTAAATATCCAAAATATATTAGTTTATTGGTGACTCACATAAGATGACGCAAATGATCAATGCATTTACAAAGTAATTAAGTAATATTAGCAACGCCGAAATAGCGTTCTTAATTTGGTATTGATGTTAAATACAATTTGTGAAAACAATTTAATTCATTTATCAATTTGGAAAGATAGATTGTGTATGAACTGAGTGTCTAAATTGCCTTTTTTACTTTTCATTAAGATTTAATTTATAAAAAACAAAATTTCAATAATTTACCACTCATTTACTAATGTTACGTAGGATATATATGTAAATTATATCTAATAATAATCTTATTTGAAACTTTGTACAATCAAATAATAATTCTGTTTATGAATAATGAATACTAAAAAACTAACTATTCAGGTTTTATTGCAGTATTTACGTCCTACTGACAATATAATTAAGAAAATAAAGACGATTTAATAAAATATGTAAACTAAGACCAGACTGAAATCAAAATTTAAAATAAAGTTTTTTTGTACGAAAAAAATACATTGAGTACTTGAGACGTTTTAATTCTTAATCGACAGTGCTATCACTATATTTTTATACTTATTGTAACAGATTTAAAAAATATCTGTAATATTTAGATAAATCTTCTAATAATAATTTCTTCTAGGACTTTTATTAAGAAAGTGTAGGAAAAATGTTTTCAAAATTTCAACATTCAAAAAGAAAGAAAAGACTTGAAAAGTGTGAACAGCAATTACCTTACACTTAACCACTTACTTATGATACTCTGCTTAGACGGTACTCAAGATGAATTTAAGAGAATTGGAGTACCAACTTATTAAAAAGTCTTTACATATCTATAAGAACGCATTCTGAGATAGAACTACGAGCGTCAAAAGCCTATCTGTACTTTATATCAAAGTAAACAAAACAAAAATGTCATAAAAAATAATTAGGAAAGTGTATATAAAACTATTCAATAATTTATGTCGCGTTTACATCTCCCAATTTGTGCATCCGCATCGTAAGGCCATTGTATCAACACTTTTGACATTCAACGTATTTTATGTTCTATAAAGTATTGTTAACGGCCACTTCTGCCACTCCAGGTAGAAGTAAATATTCGTGAGAAATTATTAAAAAGTTTAAGCAGTACCGACTTAAATAAATAAAAATAAAATTGCATATTTGTATCAATGTAACGTTGTTACTTACATTGCTTCGGGTTATGAAACTGTTGCATGAAACAATATTGAATTGTTCGAATTTATAGTGACTTTGATTTAAACAATGATTTTTGCAGCGATAGTGGTCTGTATTCGGTAAACTGTTTCATTAAGTCCTACATTTTTTAGTATTATGGAAACTCAATACTCTGCTCTAGTACTTTTATATTTTTTTCTTAAATACAATAGCAGTTTATAATGAAATTGTATTCTAGTCTTCTTGTATCTTCATAAATCATCAAAATAATATTTTAAACATATCTTAACATTCTGTATCACTCGTAAGCTGCTGTAAATTTGGGCGGTTTTAACAGTTTTTTTTAGTACGAACAACAACAATGCACGGTAAAGGCTAAGGGCAGACATATCCAAGGTGAGACGATTCCTGATGACCCTTCACTTTACATTTAGCTGTCGTTCTTCAATAGCGTTTAATAATTCATTTATTATAAATTATTGCACTATTCCTTCATTATCGAAGTTATTTGTTCCAAACAGTAATGTGCGTATCTATCTACTTACCACGAATCGGTGAGTAGCTAATGCACACTAGCAAGGGGTGGTATCTGAGCTAGTATTTAGGATAATTTTCAGGTCTTTTTTTGAAATACAACTTATTCTATTTACGACAAGCCCTATTTCTCAGTGGAGAGGAGTTGATATGACTATTGCTTGATTAAGTATTACACAGTCTGGTAGACATACCTACTATTTAAATTACTTTTACTGATGAAATAATTGAAAGCAGACACTCGTATTTAATTTTATTTTCAATATAATTTTCTTATATAAATTAAATATCATGCTTAAAGTCGTTTATTAATAAATAAAAACAAAGATACATGTTTAAATTAAGTTCCAGTTGCCATGTTCTAAATATAATAAATAATCCAGGGTTTTAATTTTAGTATAGTTAGAGTTTGTTCTTATAAATAATTAATCAGTTAATTTTAATTTCTGTGGGGCAACAAATCAATGTTAACTGAAATATAATCCAGGGCGTGTATTGTGCAAAACACACTTGACTTAGTATTCTATTTCCTATAGCACGTGTTATGCAAAATTTAAACTGTGCATTGATGGTAATGCAATGCATTTCTGATACAGATTCAAAATTATTGCGTTATATCCATTTTACAATTCCTGTCGACAGCTAACATAAACTATTCGTTATCTGTGTAATTGGAACTCGATAAAGGCGGCAAAAATATATGTAAATTGTTGGCACGGCTAAAATATTACACATAACTAAACATTAGAAATGTTATATGTTATGGCTAGATATATGTGCTATATATACTATAAGTGAATATATGAGAGCAATTCACGCTCGTCCCAATTGCTGAACTTTTATAGTTATTCAGCTTTGTAAGATGGTGACAAATTCTACAAATAAAAGATAATATATAATAAAAGATAATGATAATAAGTTTTATATACATTCAAAGTGTTAATATTAAGATAGTATTAAAACATAAATATTATAACCGAAACGGGCGAAGACGCTGGCTCCTGTAACACAGGCTAGCCTAGCACAGGTGTCAGGGTTACATTTAGGCTGTACTTTATTTTTTATGTATGTCAATAAAAAACAAATACATTTTACTTTATTTAAATGCTCCTTGAAAATCGGTCCAACCATTCTTGAGTTATAAAAAGTAACTATACTGACTTAGTTTCGATTATAGTTAATTCAGTTAATAAATGACGATCACATATTCAAATGTAATTAAAAACATGTAATGTAAAATTTATTTTTATAATAGTCATAAAGATACAGGTAATTGTTTTTTAAATAATTGTTTTCTATTTGTCAGATTTACGGCCCTTAGGATACAAATAAAGCATTGACCCTTATCTAAATAAGCGTAGGCGATTGTATTAGTAATTATATCTAAATATGAACTAATGATATCGTGGTTGATTTAATAGTGGTCCGTTGGTTCGATTTAATAGTATAGGTATAGTTCATAACAATGTGTTATTTAGTGCTATGGTCAATCGCCAATTTAAAAATATGGCGAAAAGAAGAAAACACGTCATAGACTTACATTTTTATTATATATATTTTTCCTTTTAGTCAGTTATTCGGAATAAGAACTGTTTTTGCCTCAAAATAAAATATGTGATATATATTTTTTAAAGTTACGTTACATTAAAATAAAACACTGTCTACTGAAAAAAATGCGTACAATCACATACAGATTTAGTAATATTTGTTTACTCTTACCATAAAGTTTGATAGTGGAGCCGCATTGGCGGGTGGCGGGACTTTAAGGTTTTACATTCTCTCGTGACCTCGAGAGCAGGGTGTTTGGCCGGGGTCCGAACTTGCGACGACATTGCGGCAAGGACCGCCGCAAGGGCGCGCCTCTCACTCATGCACGTCAGCCCAAAGCTTTCGGATGCCAAGTAATTACTACAGTCATCGATACCTACTGGAATTACAAAGAATAAATGACCTTTAAATATGTTTTTAATTCAGAAAAGTCGAGCTCCATTTTCATATAAGTAAACATAATTAATGAATTCTTGAATCGCTAGGGTTGTCATTACATTTATTAAGTTATAAAAACTTTATAAAAGAGAATTCTGATGGAATGCCGTCATGGATTGATTGTAGTTGGAAATTATATTTTGCAGTCTTTTACAATTCTGACTAAAGGAAATAGTTGCGGTATTGAGTTGATTGTAAAAGAACGTTAGAAAAATGGTTTTCATTTTCAGTAAAAATATGCGTTGAGAAAAAAAAAAAACAGAAAAGTTAATAAATGCTTTCCGTTCATAATACTTTGGAACAAAATAAACAAACATCCGGGCAAATAATATTGTATTTTGATAAACAAATTAAGTATAAAAGATTTTCTTTACTTTTTATCAGCTGCTTGCGTTGTAATGATAAAGTTTATCTTTTAAATTGAATGCAATGTATGGATGTACGTTGCGTTGGTCATTAAGCGAATACTTCGAGTACATTAAAAAAAGAAAGCCTCAAGGAGCAATATGGAAGGTTTTTTGCGTGGCGCGGTGGGTTCCGTACGCGCCACCGGCCGACGTACAAGGAGTTGCGCTCCGCCACGTCCGCTGCGTCGCGATGTAAATGATCCCCTTGAATAATGTATCCCTTTCGCGGCCATCTCTCTTCTACCACCAGCGTATAAGGCACACGACAATCAACCGTTACTTCTAACTACCACTACTATGTAAGCTTATATCACGAAATAAGCTAATTCTATTTTGTGATTACTATAACGACTATGAGCTATATTTTGTTCTGTTTAACAAGAGTTAGTTACGTACCTATCATTAAGTGATTGCTAGGTTCAGCATTATGTAAATAGCTGCACACATTCCTTATAGGTAGGTCCATGAGCTAAGTGTTAATGCAAACGTATTATTACTTACAATTTCGCGTTACGTTGTCTACGATGAAGCGGAGTTCATGACCTTCTGAGTGCGAGACTCCCAATGCTAGAGGTTTACGTTCATTTGTTGATTACATACTTGTCTGTTTCGTTTCGTTATGTTCCGGTTTACGACTCAATGAAATCTTGAAAGCGGCCTTTTAAGTAAATGTAATTAATTTAGTGCAGAACATTGAGCATTGCACGAAGTTTTGTTCATTTTTTTTTCTTTCGATTCGATGAAATAACAAAAAGTGATACCTATTACATGTTATGAAAACCAAGCTATTTTTATTTCAAGTACCTAATCGTTTTCAGGCACTTTTGAAATGTAAAATTAGTCTAGATGCGCTTTTACAAAATGAGATTCCTATGGTGAGGAATCAGAATAAGAAATCACTTTATAAAAATCTGCCTTTGCCTGATTAAATAGTAGTCGTACTGTTTGATATGGTTGGAGTAATATATTACGTTTCTTACATTACATTTCAATTAAAACGAATAGGCGCTTGACACAAAAGGGCATGTAAAATATTTGTTTACTTACTCATAATAGCAGTATAATTGAGACTGCTTTAAAGGCTAGATTCTTATAAATATTCTAATAGCAGTATAGGTTGTTATGAAACTTAACAAATAAAACCGTCTATGATCTCAGCGAGTTGCTATTTAGTGTAGGTTCTGACTGACTCAGTTTTCGGTCGCGGAAGACAATTTAGTATTATTTTAGCATGGCACAGCATCATGCTAATAGTCCTAAGGCTATCAAATATAGGAAGACGAACTAAACAATATTTTTATGACTCTTAAATAGATAATGCGTCTTGTTAAGGTTAAAAAAATCATATTTAATGAAATTCTTAGCATCTGCTTCTCATGTCATATTTGCTTCGTTTAGGAAACCTTGTCCAATAGGATGACGCATGCCTTAGAAAAGCATCTAGCTCGCCAAGAATTAAGAGGCTGTGTGCTGTATGCTGTAAGAGCGGGCCATAATATCACCGGTGTCGCATTAGATACAGCCGAGACATTGTACTGAGAATTCGGGTACAAGTGATTGTATACTCTATTGTGAATTTCATTGATATGAAAATGGCAGTGTGGTGTGGTGGGCAAGGCGCGCGAGCGTCGAGCGGGTCACGACTGACGCGCACGCGCGTTCGTGACCTTGCCGCGCGCGCCTCGCAGAGGTCACACTCTTGTGTTGATGCGCTTGCGCTCCACACCACGCTTTCCATATTCCGAAGCGCAACTTCTAACAACCGCAAGAAATCTTTGAGACATGATCTTCTCGGTATAAGCCCTACAATTTAGAACCTGCAATTTATAGATGGCTGTGAGAATGTAGTAGGTACCTACGACACAATAGTCATTTGTGATTTAACCGGCACTAATTTTGTTATTACAATGTTAACGCAATTAATATAAAATTTATATCGAATCCAGGTGTTTAGATTTCCGCGATAAGGTCGTAATAATTATGGTTAAAATTAATTTTACTAGCAATAGTTCCGGGTCGATTACCTTGCATTGTATTATTTAGTATCAATATCTAAAGAATGGCGCTACGGATGTTTAATTCACATTATATGGAATGGTAACTGTGACTTGTAATACCAAAGTGACATATTTACGCGAATAATAGGAGAAAAGGCTCAGGCTGAGGAATGAGAAATGCCGCCATAACAGGGCTTTGCGCACTTTCTCCAGTCGAGGCTCTCACTCGGTGACTCGGTGAGTCGGTGCACCCTCTAAATGTACAGTTAACGCGACGGATTTATAAACAATTATCGTTCATGAAAATGGCTGTTGTACTATGATAGTTCATCAATTGTACGAAGTGTTAGAAGTAACTGTGCGCGTCCTGAATATAATAAACGGCGAGAATGGAGGCTTTTGGTCACGGTTCAGTACAATTAACCCACAAATGATAAATAATAAATTGTTTATGTCATAATTGGGTGTATTTCTTGGAGTGAGTCACAAGATATTTTTTAAATGTAATACTTTTCGGAGAACTGAAAGAACCGAGGCTTGAGTAATATTTTATAGAGGGTTACGTCATTTATAAGGAAACGACATAAAATACTAAATAATCGAATATAGGTATAGGTACAACGGCGTATCATAGAATAATGTAAATATATTTCGGAATTGGTAATTTAGACGAGACATTTTTAATGAGTAGATGATAAGAAATAAATCAAAGCAAATGTTCTTTCTAATTAATAACGAAACTGTGTAAAACAGTATCAGAGAGGAAGTCGCATGCATTTATTACTCCCATTTTGGTATTAAATAACTTATTGCTGTATTAAATTTATTAATAGCACAATTTTACGTTATGTTGTTTGTCGATTAGTAGTAGTTTACTTAGACAGTTATAAGCGGCGTAACTTCACATATTTTTATATCTAAATTAATAGAAAGCTACATCTATTTGGCAATTTATTTAATATATTTAAAGAATTATTCAACCTTAAAATAAATGGTTAAACTAAGAGGAAGGTTTTATGTGATTAAAAATTTAAGAATTACTAATGCAGTGTACTCGTAAGTTATAATTTTACAAAATAATCTTTTCGAGGGCTTAATTACGGGTCGTTGGGCGTTACACACCACAAGCGTTACGGACCGCGGTGTCAACTGCCCAAGAGCTGTTTTTGAAGTGGTTGTTTTACACCGCGGTGTGTAACACCTAAGGACTTTAAGCAATTGGTCGATTGGAACCGCACAATAAAGTAGGTACAATTTTCTTAAAGTACAACCAGCAACAAAATAAAATTTAACAAATAAATAATAAAAACAAGAAATGATTAAATATTTGAAAGAATCGACAAGATTTCTTATTGATGGCACATTCAAAATTTGTCCTAAGTGTTTTTGTCAAGTATACACTATTCATGCAGATATCGGCAGCAATGAAGAATATGTCAACGTGGTTCCCGTGCTATACGCATTGCTTCCCGACAAAACAAGGGCTACATATGAAATTTTATTTCAAATTATAAAAAGTCAAGTGAAAGAATGGAAGCCTTCGCAAATTTCAATGGACTTTGAAGTGACTGCGATTTTAGCAATAAAAGACTTATTTCCTGAACTGAACATAGTTGGGTGTAATTTTCACTTTAGCCGCAGCTTATGGCGTAAAGCTAAGAAACTAGGAGTGCTTAAAACAAAACTGGGTGTATTTCACGTAAAATTATGCACACAATTATCACATTTACCTCCGAATTTTTTGGATGAAGGCTATACGTGATGGGAGAAAGTCCATGCAATACTGAAGGCACCAAACTCAATTATTATTTTGTTAAGACATGGCTACAAAATTATATACTCTCTGAAACATGGAATACATTAAATGTAAGAGATAGAACCAACAATATGGTGGAGTTTTTACACATTAATTCGTTATTATTCACTAACCACTTTTCTACTCAACTGTACGAACAAATAATAAGCATCAAAATTTTAATATGAACCTAAATCGTCGTTTCATTCTGTGGTCCGTATCAACCTATTCCAAAAGATACCATGGGCGTTTGACACCGCTCTAACCACTGTGGTGTGTATGAACCTATTCAGTATCAGTACTTGGGCGCTACACACCGCGGTCCGTAGCGTTCGTGGTGTCAAAAGCCTAAAGACCCTTAATTACGACGGAAGAAGTAATAGAGTTAATTAAAGCACGTTAATTATATAGATTTTAAAAAGCTTTCTCGAAAAAGTTTTTAACTTAAATGTTAACCGTACCGGCTTTGGGATTTTACTTAAGGACTGTCTACTTGTCAAAATACCTTTGCAAATGAGTTTTATAAATCATGAAAGAAAAGCGCTCACCGTTACCGCCATATTTGGTCAAAAGTTGTAATGAGTGCCACAAATGGTATCGGTCCGAGGCACGTCCCGGCTTGCACACGCTAATGTTCCTCATTAAATACTGGAACATCAATTTGTATCTGCACCACGTAGAAGAATACCGAAGCCATCCATTTTTATTGCGCTGTATCATGGGGACATTCGCAGACGTTTAAAAGAATATCCTCGCTTATCTGATGTTATTTTTATTAACATATTTTATGTAAATTCGTTCATTATGTTTCTTGATTAATGTTTAACTCTATGACTTCTGCAAATTATCAAGAGTTCAAGGGCAATAGTGTCATGAATTTGCCTCGGTTATTAAAACAAATGAGTGAATTATATCTAGCCATTGACAGCGCTTTAAAAAACTCCATTTATTTTAATTGAAATAATACCATCGTTTTGTAGGTATTTGCATGAATGTGAGCTCACCGGATTGGTGTATTCTAACCGGCAACAGGTTTCGATACGATAATAAAGTCGATAATTTTTCTGATGCACCCCGCGAGATGCGAGTATTCCGGTTAGTTCCGTTACGTCTTCAACCAAAGTGGAATATCCACTTATTACTTTAGTGTTCGATGTTTTTCACCCTTTATTTTTATACTAGTTGAGGTATTTAAACTGGGGATGGAATGTTTATTTTTCTTGATTATTTTTTTTGGATACGACGCGACTTAAAAAAATGTTAATATTGTGACAACGAGCTATAGTCTCATGTTGTTATTTTTCTTAAGTAATAGTATGCGAACATATTTAACAGTTTTGTCTGATTTCGCAGTTAATTCCCATAACAATAATTTAGCGCAACACAAAATAACTAATTAAGCTTGCACCGCGGGTGGTGTTTTTATGTTTCCTCCGCCAGATAACACTGATGCTGGCCTGCTAGTTAAAGCAATTTGTCAATAATATATATTGAATTTGGGAAATGTTTACGACTCGGAGTTTAATGCTATAATTTACATTTTAAGAATTATTGTCTGTAACTGACCTTTACAAATAAAAAATCATATCAGGTTGCGTATTTAAAAATGCGACTTGACGTGTAGGTACGGTTTTTGTGAGTGTTTTTTGTTTATATTTAAACTACTCAAGACCCTGAATCGTATACGTAAACATTAATTATGAATAATTGGAATGTTTCAAAAACCTATAATTTGCTACGTAGGTTGAGAATGTTTATTATTTGAACAAAATTTTATGTTTTGGTCTGGTTAGGTACCTACTACTAGATACATTGGCTGCTAGTTTCTAGAAAAAGAAAATGCTAGGTTTTATTCACGACTTCATAGGAGTTAAAATGTTTTTTCGCTCATATTTTAAATAACAATAGCCACATTTAAAGCACAAAAGTGTTAACTTATTTTAAAGATAACCTCTTATATTAGTAATTGGTTGAATGCGTGCCTCCTTGTTGTCAATTTAACCTTTGCCGCGAGTCCGTCTGTTTATTGACGTGTTTTGCAATAAACAAATAAACTTATCTGCTATTTCCGTCGTCGTGTGAGAATGTTAGATCCACGGAACGCGCAATAGCAGTAGCTGATGGAGATTACAGGCTCCGTACTCGCCTCGAATGACGTCCTGTATCATCTAACTACACCCTTTTAGCTTGAACTTACTCCAAGAACTCAGATAAAATGTATTTTTAAACTTTATCATAGATATAAAACTAACTGGTTTGGTATTAATATTCTGATTCAGCATATGCAATGTGCAATGTTAGATTAGCAACGGCTACGATAATATAACGCTTTCATTAATTTATTCTTCAAGTGAAAGTCACTTCGTACGCCAACATATAGGTCTATGAATGTTGCCTAAATTATGCCTAGTACATGATTATCTAATCATGTTTCAAAATTCGTCTGTCAATGTACTCCTCGGGTTACGAGTAACTTGTCTGACCTAAGTTTGATCGATCGCGTCGTGTTCATAATTTGAAGGCTTTTTATACGGAGGAAAAAACACAGGTAAACTTGTAAACGAAGTCGTCATCGTATTTATAGTAATTAATTATGGTCCCTGCCTGATCAAATACCATGTTGTTTATAAAAGAGTTTTTGTCACAAATTGCGAAGAATTCCAGTAATTTAATTGAACTGCAAACATATTAGAAAAAAAACATGTGTTTTGAATTTTTCTATTGGTTTGAGTTAAAATGAAGTTAGCTAATAAGGCTGGCAAATTAGAAATAAAATAAGAAAAATAATAAACGCAAAACCAGATATACAATTTGCTACTTTTTATAGATAAATAATAGTAAAAACACTCTGCCTGTCCTTAAACGAATTTAGGACATTCATTATTAAAAAGTCAAGTATAAACCATTGAACATGATATTTAAATGTAGGGTACTCATTTTTAGAGCTGAATGCAAAAAAAACGCGTAGCTTAAAAAGTTGACCCCTTGTAGAGTGTTTTTTAACACAATTATGTTCAAATTCGGTAACGTTACATAATACCTTATGTAAGACTGCAGCATTTTATGGGAAATATATACAACAAGTATTATATGTATATACATATAATACTTGTTATAATAATATATAGTTTCAGGTTTAGCGCATTGCACTGGACGGATGGGCCTCCATAGATACTTTCTATTTAGGAATTATGCATTGTTTTATAGTTAGGTTAGCTTTAAGCTATATTGGATTTCGAGATTATAGTTGGATTTTTGCACTCCATTAGTATCCTGAACAATCCAAACTTTTGAACTCAGTCACTCTACAAATATCAATTTAATTGTTGTATGTACGTTCAGATGTACATCACAAATATGGAGTTATTTTCTGTAATTAATAAACGTAAATCTAAACCTCTGGAATTAGTTCATCTTATCTATTCTCCATCCAACCTTTGAAGTTGAGATTTAATCAAAGAATTACCATAGTAGGAGAAGCTATATTGATTGAGTGCGTTTTTATCGGAGTGATCGCAAGAAGCGTATATGTACGCAACGTCTTTATAAGGATAATGGATTCTAGCAAAATCTTGTCATTTCCTTAGCATAATGAACAATATTAAGAGGCCCGCTAAGTGTAATTGGGGCTCGAGCAGCAAAGTGCTCGGTTTATGCGGCCGCATAATTACGTATAATAGGTGACTTTTGCAACGCACGCGCATTCAGAATGTTTAACTCCCCTGAGACAGAAGTTTTGAAACACTCTGTAATTATAAGTTATAAGGTGTATATTATGCGATTAACTTAAATGTTGCCATTGTATTAACCGGTTTGGAAATTTAAAAATATTAAATCGATTATTCTGAATTTATGAGCGCCTTATTTGTCTAGTGGCAGTTAAGCGGCCGAAGGTAAATTCCTTAGTTTGTTTTCTAGGTCGGTTAAAGCATTACATTATTGGGATTTTCCGCTAATTAAACTTAAGTTCAACTTGATACACGTTACTTTTCTTTTTAACTTAATCTTGTAGTTATAATGCTGGAATAAAGCTACAACAACTACTTATTGATCACGATTTTTTGTTTGGTCAATGGAAAACACGGAATGTAGGTTTAGTTATTATTATCATTCACACCTCCCGAATTATGTTATCATGTTGTAAAACATGAAGCAGCCAATTAAGTACCATATATGAATAGGAAAATAGAGATTTCACATGTGACAAATTTTACAGAAGATAATAAAATACTATTTAGTGAGTGCGTGTTTGTTCATTTTAAAGTTGTGATGCAAGACTTGCGAGGCTTTCGTGGAAAACAGTAAAAATATTTGTCCGACTATATCGGTCAACGCCTTGTTATTTATCATATAAACGGTACTTTTGTGTAAAGCCATTCTTAAATCATAGACTTAAAGGTTTTTGACTTATGCTTTTTAGTTTTAAAGGAAATAATTATAGTGTAATGCTGTCGCAATAACAGACAAGATCCGCAGAAGCAAAGTTTATTCGACACCTCCATCGTATAATTATCCGTCTCTTGGCGGCGTAGGTACAGATTACTCTAAGATGTTAACTACCTAGTAACAATACTTTATGGTCATTTAAGTAGTACTCGTTGATTGATTTTGAAGTTGCTTCGAGTAACTGAAGCTTAGAACTAAAGCGTCTAGCTTTAGTTACTTTAAATAGAGAAAACAATTTAGTTTGTTCCAGCGAATGAGCACAAAAAAGTTTTTACTTTCAATAATAATAAAGGAATGATGTGAGCTAGCCATGTCGCTGCTGGTATTTGCGCATGCTGTAGGTAGATGTGCTATTGACTGATTGCCAGATTGGCAAAAAAGCGCAGCTCCATCAAGAATGAAGACACCGGTCTCGATGAGCTCTGCTCTCGCGATAATTAATTTTGTCGCCTTTTTAGGATCATTGTTTTTGCTCACATATTGTATCGAGGGCAGTACTAATCGGGACACAATTACGAAGAAGTACATCAGTATTTCATACATTTCGTTAAGTTCCAGTAACATAAATCGAAGTATGCGTCTCTAGAGTTAATAGGCTCTTGTATTCCACGAAATATTCTTAGCGCCCGAGTAACATCGCCCTCCCTATTACGGATACTGGTTATACGGCGAACAAAAAAGCTGAATATCGATGTCCCTTAAACTGAGAATGGCTAGGCAAGATTGTAGATTATCGACATGTACTTCCTTGCCATATTAAAAAATACCCGTAAGTAAATTTTTGCTTTGCAGCTTAACAACGAATGAAGTTTAAAACATTATAAGATTCTATTAACTTAAGTAACGTATTCCCGTCTATATCTTAAATAGCCAATTAATTAAGAACGAATTGATTAAATAAGCCTTTCCCAGAGTTGAATGGAGATGAGTGTAACTGTAGGATATAACGAGATGATTGTTTGAGTGCATTTGTTTTTGTACCTACCGATAGCATTTTATTTAAAACAATAGTGCACGTGGTCAGCATATTTATTGAGGCTTACATCGGCTGCGACAAACTTGTCCGACTCCGCCAATCAATGGTCGGCTTAACAATCCATGTAGGCTTTATTTTTATGTACTTAAAGGATATAGGTCCAAGGATAATAAAGTACGAAGTCGTTTATCCAATAAACGATGGAACCCAACCGCTGATTGATTTCATTATATAAAAAAAACAAAGACATATTTCCTTTGAGGCTTACATTTAGCTGTAAATCTTGCTGTCTTCTATATAAAGAAGATTTGTTATGGATCGCGCCTAATTGTGTAGCTAAAGGACTTAAGTACCTAACTAAGTATTATGTATTTTTAAAAGTGAAAATATCTGATAAACTACAATCGATCTTACTTTATATGTAGTCACTATTTATGTAAAGTCCAAGATAGTAGAATTTTGAAATCGTTGTTGTTATTGATTTATTTGCTTTGTGATATAATCTTACCGGATTCCTAAGTCTGATACGAAATAATATCAGATTTCCTAAAAGCAGATACACGATCTCTATCGTTTTGGAGTTTAGTAAGAGCGATAAACGAACGGAATAGTATTTTATACTATGGTAAAATTAATTCTTCAATTTGTACTAAAATGTAATACAGAAATCTGCGACAAGACAATAATTAACTATCATTACCTGTAACAGAAGTAAAACTTATGAAAGAATTTTCTATTTGCCTAACATATATAAAAAAAAAACATGTTTCGACTGTTCGACCACTATGCGGCATCCCATAGGAATCTCTTTGGGCATTCGACTCGAGCAGTAAAAAAGCTCGAGTAAAAGTTTCGACGTACCCATAAGAGATGTCTCTGTCGTATGCATGGACATCGTTTTAGTTCACTTGCACGTCAATAGATGGCGCCACTCAAAGCTTTTATAACTAACGCGGATATTTTCTTTTAACTTTATAAAGTTTAATCAAGGCTAATGCATCGATTTTCAGTTTTAATACACATAATTGTTTTGGTAATCGAGAATTCTTAGGCCTATTTTTGAATTGGTTGTTTATCATTTAATGTTATTTAAGCGAATATATTATTATACTCATTTCTTAAAGCTTCATTTAAGCTCCTTCTGAGTACCTACATTTATGTCTTTCCACAAAACATTGTTTACTTTTATTTTTAACGGCATGAGTTAGATTGTAGCTTTGCATAAACAAAGTATTAAACGTATGTAAGTGGGCATTATTGTATGGTCTCCAGGGTATCTATCATATTTTGTATTCATAATTGACGTTCTATGCATAAACAGTAATTTTATCCTATTATTTAAAATACATAGATATAGGTAGTACTTTAATGATGATTAATTAATATTAGATATCAGGTAATCTTAGGTAATTCATCATATATTGTTACCAATTAGACGCAATAAGACAAGAACACATTTCCTTAATCTATTCTACTTAGTTTTAATTATCAAATCAAAATCAACAGAAATCCATTATGCTAAATTCCTATGTAGTACGATATTATTAGACTATTAAATTGCACCGGAAACTCTATAATTGGCGCCTATTATATTTTATAAGCACCTACGATACTTAATCG
Organism: Autographa gamma; assembly: GCA_905146925.1. Taxonomy (NCBI): domain Eukaryota; kingdom Metazoa; phylum Arthropoda; class Insecta; order Lepidoptera; family Noctuidae; genus Autographa; species Autographa gamma. The sequence goes on from LR989850.1 coordinate 7,244,807, forward strand.
TAAACGCGAATACATTACGTGTATCGGGCTGACACCTGAGCTAGACGCAAATTGAAAACGCACAAAGCCGGCTATCGAACTAAACCGTGCATTACGTTTTCTTAGCAGTTATCATATCCATCGCGTTATTGACCTTAATCTTTACAATTTATGGTCATTCAGTACACACTACCATAAACGTTTTATTGACAGTCGTTATTTGAACCCATGCAGCCGTGGTTAAGACGCTTTTATAGCGATTCGCTGTTTGTATTTATTTACGCCAGAGGCTGTGATGTTATGACGTACTACTCAGTATACTTTTTCACTTCGCTTCTGAATATATTTCAAGTTATAAAAAATGCAAATGAAAGCACTTGTAATTGAAAAATGTTACATAATATCAGTATTTATCTTAAGCACGCATAACGTTGCATATCATGACGTAAGTGTATTAAAAAGACCAGTGGACAGTTCTACAAGTGTCAACTGTTACAATGTGATACAGGTACTTGTGTGTACACAAACTAAGGGCATGATTGCCATATGCAACGTATCAATACAATGAATCTCATTGGTTGAGTAATAATGATATACTTTTTATGATAACGAAGTATATTTTGGTATTTCGTCGATCGGCTCCAAAGTAACCGCTGTAAAAAGAGGTAATGTGACGGTTGTTTTAGTGCCTTTTGCAATATTGTCGATATTTTAAGTTCCGAAGGAGGATATCATGTTTCAACTGTTGTTTTTAATAGTTATATATTTATTCAGTGGTGACATTTCCTCGTGGAATAAAGAGAATGTCCATTACATAGCCGTATTATATTGTAAATACGAGTACAGAGTACGGGTAATGTAATAACAGGATCAATGTATATAGCTTTATGCGAATCTCACCGGTAGTGGTCAATTCTGAGGACGCAGCAGTAATAATACATCGCGAGATCGCCAGTACAGTCACGTTTCCATTGTTCGTGGGCGGCAGATAAAAAGTTCACAGAGAACTAATAATTAGTTTCAGGATCGAGAGTGAGCTCGCGAAACAAGAAGCTTAATTAGCACTCATAAAATAACTTGTAAGCGCAGACTGAATAATGCAGGGCTCTTCTCACCAACCTTACCATTGGCCCAGTAATTACGATCACAGTGTTATTCCTAATGTTATAAGATTAGTACCAATTAATATTTTCACTTTCATTTATTTTTCCAATGAAAACTCTTCATTTTGTATCTGTGGTATTTCAAAATCTTTTATTGTTCGTGAAAACTAATAAAGGAATTTAGTATGTAATATTGGTTAATACTGATCAATAATATATAACATTTGATAACTTTACGCCGGAATGTTCCTCTCGTCAACAATGTCGTAACAAATAAAGGGCAAAGAAATAACTTTAAATCGAATTTGATTTACCAAAATTATTTTATAACTTTACATTTAGTCAGATACAATTAGACAAATAAGAGATCAAATCAAAAAATAAACTCGTTCAACATTTTAATATTCTCGTTTTATAGACTGTTGTTTTACTCCAACTGTATTGTTTTGTTCGGTAAGGTATGAATGATTTATTCACATGCTCGTTATTAAATATTTGACGTGTTCTTTGTGTATAAACAACTTGAAGGAGGCATTAACTTGTAGGCATGTCAGTTGATGACTATCAGACCTACACACGACTTTGGCTACAATTGTATCACATTGTGGGAGGTGCCATTTGTAATGTCGAGCAAAGTGCATGCGCGGGCGCACGTCGCGTATCATGCAGATCTGTGTAGTGATAGGTCACCCGAGCACGCGACTCCGCTCGTCTGAGAGTTCTGCTCTAGCTCAGTTCCGCCCTTCGCGTTAATGTACTCCGTGCATAAATCTCTGTCGCCATTCGTCACCGTCGTTCGGCTGTCGCCTGAAAAACGAACGTGATTCGGTTATTACAAAGCGCTAAACGAACCACTTAGACGGCTCATTAAATAAATTTATTCCATTCGATAGTGATTCGATACGATTGTAAGTTGGCCGTTGGACGATGTTTGATTAATGCGGTTCGTGTCGACGAGAGCTTTATGAGCAAACATGTTAGGGTGTAAGCTTATCGACGTACGAGCGTACATAGTACAGTCGGAGGTGTCTGTTGATTATATGCAAATTATTTCGTGTGTAATAGAATTCTTAGGTTTCGATGATCGGCGCACGTTTGAGTCCGCCTGGAATAATTGCGTGACTAAATTCCGAGACGTAGGTACTGTATCAGGCTCGCAATTCATTCATGTCGACGCGGCTCTGTAATTAATGAGACAATATATTAGAATAGAATTCGTTTTGGATCGATAACTAATGTTAAAATATATCTTAAAGTTTTCTAAAGATTGTACGCAATGAGTGAATTAAACGACACCATAACTTATTGGAACAACTTTTCAGAACAATTTGAGTAATGGTGCGATGGCGGTACTGTCGAGTAGATATTATGTTGTTATATTGCAAAATATTGTTATATTAGGTATAGTTTAGAAGAACGTATTTAATGATACTTAATCTCAAAATAAGACTTAATTGATTTGATTGATTGAATAAAAGTTTATTCGTCATCTCATCGACAGTTATGTATTTTATTTCCTTTTTTTATTGAATGAAATATAATCTGGTATGTTAATTATCTAAAAAAAAACTCCTTTTACGACAGCACTCCTTCGCGATGGCGTCGTAAAATACGTATTTTATATTTAAATGGTTGTATATTCTATGTTTATTTGGTGCTAATTATGAATAGGTTAGGTTTTCTAGGTAATATCAGATAATGTGAACATCATAGATTGTATTTCCCAGTCAGCACTAACCACTGCGAGGTTTCCGTGCGCTGGTGTCCGTGATAAGCAGCCTGACCGCGCGGCGGCGGGTCACTATAAATATTTCTGTGTTGAGTCCCGTTTAAATGCTATATTGATTGAACATGCACCTCATTATTAGTTCCCTACAAACAACTTTCGTATAAACATTCATCATTTCCCACCCGGATCTTGTCTGTTGGAATGCTATAAATCTACACTGAAATCAAAATTTGTAGCAAATGCTCCTTTCTATCCTTAGGTACTTAATTACTGTTGGTATTAGATATTACTGTGAACTGTCAGATTTGACCAACTAATTTGTGCGGTAGAATAACATTGATACTAATTACAGTGCTGGTAGAGGTAATACCTACGAATCAAATTATTCCTGCAGACGTTTTATCACTCTCTCACGATCGGACTTTTCTAACGGCCATCACAATTTTTTTAATTAGCTTCCAAAATAGAGCCCTCATAAATTTTATAGCAACATAGAGGTGTAATGTAGCGTCGGCCCCTGCCCGCTGCGCCTGCGCCGCCGCCGGCGTTCATTTGGGTATCACAGTTTTACGATAGCTTTTATGATTGATTAATCAGTGAGCCTGAAGTTGATCGCTTCCGCACTTATTCATCTGATTGCAAAACATTTTATTTCGTCTACATCTAAGAGCGACTGTAATTTGTCTGTTCATGAGGATGATGTTAAATTACTGACGGGTGATACAGAATTGAAACTCAAGTGGTCGCTTAATGTGATCATTATTCACTGATTTGGTGTCATGCAGCCAATGCTCAACCGTATTGCTTATATATGGATGGCGCATGTCAGGAGCAATGACGTGTTAATATGCGTTACTACAAATTAGGCCATGCGCCATTGTTCTGCTATTGTGTCTCGTAAATGGCAAATCGAGTTTTACGTTACGTAAGATTTATAGCTTGTATTTACATTACATTTGTTGGACGAAAATTGACTTATAATTCAACTTTGTTCTACTTTCGGTAGGTATCTGATCTAGTCTGATTCATTTAGATTGTTTGAGCTTACTTTACGATACTGGTTTTCATATTGCAACCGTCATACGTGGAGGTTGGTCAGTCATAAATAACTAAGCTCTAACATAGCTTTCAAGATAGGCATCTCAAACAGTATCGTTAGATTTGTGTAGATACTTGGCTCTCTGAAACTGCTTTCAAATAAAAGCTGTCTAATATGCACAAAAAATATGAAACGTTACTCTAGTTTTTTTTACTACTTATTAGGCTAGATATGTTGTTGTTTACTGAGTAAAATACTTACCAAACAATATTAAAACTAGAATAGCCACGGTAACGGCACCTATCTCTATCACAAGATGTTTATGTTTAACGATAAACACTAAAAAGTTATAAAAACGGCAGGTCTCGTCAGTATAATATATAATGTCCTCGTTTTCTAAGAAAACTTAGATGTCTGATACGCGGTAAATGTTAGGCATCATGGGATGTACCCTCTACAATTTTCTTTGACCCTGTGTATGGTATCTTCTGAGGACAAAAATTATACAGTAGAGAATACGTTCATATCACTCGGGCATCTGACCGTATAATATTGCAATAGCCATTACGGACACACCGTAGCATCTTCAAAGTGCCTCGTAAACGCGCTACACGGCTACTAGAAATGTAATTTAGCGGTACTGAGAAAGAAACGATGGCTATCGTCAGATGAATGAAGCAGTGCTAGTGCACCGTCACACTTTTTTTACTGGTTAAGGTGTTCTGGAAACTTATCTCTCAATCACATGCCGTAACTGTACGTTATAAACTTATTTTTCAGATCTGCCCGCCTCGTTGTCGCTCCATAAAACTTTCGCAACTTGTAACACATACGACTCATACGCAATGCTCAGCCCGCGAGCTACTACTAGTTGTGTGTATATATTTATTATTATTACCTTGTTGTTCGTTATTCGACAAGATCGTGAACTCATATTTATTTATTTTCCTTCTTTTAAGCGTCATTCTCAGTGCGCGTTGCAATATAGGAAGTACAAAACTTTTAGCCCGAGCAAAGTAATTCTGGAAAACAAGAGAAATATCAAATACCTTGTTATGTTTTTGGATTCTGTATGCGTCTTTTGTATTATATTCATACTATGGCATAATAGTAGGTAATTGCTATTATTACTTCCTTACCGTTTTAGTTATTATATTAATCCGTGTGTCTATGTAGTTGTAATGGTGATTGTTGAACAATGCCGTGCTAGACTGGTTTGCAAAAGAACAATACTATGAATGTGAGACAAACATTTGAACACAAACAACAACCAACAAAACAAAAACTAGCGATACTTTAATTTTATTTTAATTGGTTCGTTCGAGAGTGACATTCGAGGCTGTCAGATTTAAGTCGTGTTCAAGGTGATAGTCTCTCTCGCGTCGAACTAAAATGGCGACCGAGTTGGCATTTAAATGCCATGCATTTTTAAATTCATGCGACGTACGCAATTAACAATTCGACTTCGATTACTTTGTCATAAAGGTGCGCGTGTTTATCGACGTCGCCCGTTAGGAAGCTGTTTATGAATTCATGACACTATTAGTGTGGAAATTAACTTTATGATTTCTGTGAATATCGAAAACATTTGCAACTTAGTTTACGAGAAAGATATTAGTATTTTACATTCTTTGATCATAGCAAAGGCTGCATAACTAGTGTACTTACCTACAACGACAGGCGAGTCCAATAAAATAGGATCAATTTAACATTTATGTTGAGTAGAGTATTCGCCTGCAAATAACTTTGCTTTGCACTTTATTAATCTTGGCTCTATAGAATATGAGTTGAACTCGCGTTAATTATGATTATTACGTATGATTTAGAGCTTGTACAAGTGTCTGTATTAAACTAAATGTCGTCTATTATTGTTTAGAATTATGAAATATGAACGTGGTGACCGAATACTTCACGGTTCAAGTCACGCGAACACTATTTTATCTGTATTATTTGATATCAATGAAGTCGCATTAATGATATTGTTCCGAAGCACATCGGCCGTGTGCTAGTTGATAATAATCGTGTATCGTGGGTTGCCCGCTCCTAGGACATGTGTACATACTTAAATACTTAGCTAACTATGTTGATTTAACTTAACTGTACATACGATTCCAAGAACTTAATGGCATAACCTAGGCCTCTGTTAACAAAATATCAGTTTTTTTTTAATTTAGGATGCTATAGATATTTATTTAAATACATCTTACAAAAAAGAAACTAGGAAATATAAATGAAAGAATAAAAATAACAACAATAACCCTTTTTATTTTATTTTCTAATAATGTATCTTTTGATGAATTCAATATCTTCAGACACCTCAAAACCCACTATACTGAAATTGCTTTAAATAATAATTTAATACCTACACATTTTAATGTAAAACATTCTCTGTTAATATTCATTTTATGATAATTCTTCATCCTCTGACATCTAAGCTTTATTTGCTTCATTTATAGTGTCTTGCATACTAATGAGTGATCAGATAACAATAAATAACGAGTTAATTAACTCTAACGGCACTATGTAGTTCTAGGTTGTGTCACAATGAGAGCGTTGTACTTGAAAGTTACTTGTTATTTAGCTATGTTCTACTGCACTGCAGTTGCTGTGCTTCAGATAATAAGCTCAGGAACTCTTATTTTTTCGTTTCAGTTATACGTTACCATTCATACTAAGCTATAAAACTCTCGCTGCATTTAACTGCCCAATTTAAAAGGTATTTATTTACTTAAAAATTATGCGCTCGCAACATGTGCCAGAGTCCGGGTCATACAGTAAAATAAATTTACAATATAAGGTATGGATAATATATGCGCTTGTGTTGAATGTTTTCCTGAATAATGTTGATGGAGGCAGGTACTCGGCCAGTGCAGCTCATGACGCTGCAATAATTAGCCCAGACTGTGCATCATCTGTGTCTGAGTCACTGCAACGTTCCTTTTATAGCAATCGCAATTTATTTAGTATTTTACAAATTCAAATGGCGCCGAACAGCCGACATTAATAGTGCTTACATATTACATTGACATAGTCCATTTATATGTAAGCGCTTACTCGCGGTTATAAGTAGACAGTCGCCGCAATTTAACACTGAAGGAGGATGGCCGCGACACATCCCGTCCTCGCCGACAATCAATTATCCACAATCCATAATCACGAACAATTAATTTTTTCTCGACGCAGTTAATAGGACTGCGCTTTCGTCGGTTATTTTCTCGATAAGGGTCAAATTGATCCGCCCGCGGCCTATGTGAACAAAACAAGCAATTTACGGCACTCGATACATTACGGTTTTTATTATTATTCTACTCTGCTGGTGTTGTTACGGCGCGGGCGGACGGCGGACGGGCGGGACCGCGCGGTAATAACAGTGCGCGACTTACGCTGCCTGCTTATATTAGTATACCGGCGGCAATGCAAAGTTGTGCTTCATCTACTGCGAGTTGGCCATGCATCCTGCAGTGGGTGTTTTCTCTGATAATTTCACTATAAATACCGCTGAACAATACACGAGCCGTGACCGTTTGACCCGCTTGTTGTGTAGCCGGAGAGAGAACATAGATCGTCACGTGTACACAAAGGGGGTCTTTTTTGATAAATCGTTGAAAAGAAACAAAGGGCGCATAAATTTATCGTCGGCTGGTGGCTTATCATGATCCCGTCGACTTTCTCCGAGTGTCGATACAGCGCGCGGCGCACGGCAGCATCACACACGCGCATCGGCCGGGCGGCCCACAGAAAGCTAAAGCTACATTGATCACAGGGTACTCAGCTCTCTGTACTTATACCTAATGGATTTGAACTTTTAATGCTAAAGGGTACTAACACTCTGCAATTTGTCTAGCAGGAATTTCTCTTACAGACATTCTTCCTAAATTCCAAATAGAGTCTGATAGGAAAAATTTGGACATTGAATTCTTCTGAAGTCGTTTTTTACTATTCAGGAATTATATTGTGTGTGTAAGTGATAGATACAGTCAGTCAGTTCAGTCAGTTAAATATATCATCATGTACTATAAAACATAACATATCATCACGCCTGTATCCCCGAAGGGGTAGGCAGAGGCGTACCAATGTACACCCACAGTTCGCCGATATGTTTAGGTCCCATGTAATAGGGGGCAAGCCTATTGCCACTAACCGGGTACAAATCCAAACTCCGACCTGCTACTGAGAATTTCATAGAAAAACCCAATTACACCTTGGCCGACTCGGGAATCGAACCCAAGACCTCTAGCGTACCAAGCGCGCTTAGCACCCCTAGGCCAACGAGGCAATCTACTACTATTATTAAACTTTTAAATAAGAACGACGAAAAAAAATTGAGTATTACTAATCATTTTTCGACTTGTTACTCTGATAAGCTTGCTTATCCGTAGAACAAGCCAGTATTAAGGTACAAGCTGATATTCTGTTCGTATTTAATCACTAATTTGAAGGGATTGTTCAACAAATCTGTGACTTAGCCGTCAGTTATAAAAAAAATTGAAAGACGTAGATCCATATGGGTATTGTAGTTATTTGTCCACCTGCGTTAAGACGGACTGTGACCGTTTGCACAGTTTAGAGGGGTCGCGTCCAAGTAATGTCTTTCAAAAATTACAATCCATTCAAAGTTAAAAGGGTTGTTTTTTTGTGAAGAGACAATGTCTAAACAAAACATTCGATGACCGCCGATGACCAGTACCCATGAATGACCAGTGTGGGAAGGAACGTTTATTTCTCTGTGAAAGCTTGACCCTTCCATTGTGTCACCTTTATAGAATATAGATGATGTTTCATAGTGCAAAAGCAAAGGGTCAGCACAAAGAAAGAATATTCGGTACTGCTGTGATTTAGAGCTGTATTTTTTGCACGGCTTAAAACGGTTAAGTGAATTAATAAGAGAGATAAAAAATATCGTTCGAGCTTCCCATGCATGTATTTTTCCACCTATAATTATGTGAACACGGCATGGACTCCTCGAGATATTTTCGTGCGCACGACGTGAAGGGCTTGCACAACTGTTCAGGCGTTTCGGAGAACACCGATGTGATAAATCGGACCCTCCAATTATTATTGCATTCGGTCCGCGAAAGTACTCACTATACTTATGGCGATTATTGACCAAAATCGGTACTTGTTCTCGTTACGTCAATCACATACAAGATCTGTACTGAACAAGCGTGTCTACTTGGAATATTATGCCTCTGCAAAACAGAAAGTTCGCAATTTGTAAAAATAATATCATTTAATTTTATCATTCATAATATAGAACGAAATCAATACAAGTAAAAAACACAAGTTTTATATTAACTGTTTCTTTTTATAATCGATACATATACAAACAATAGCTTACTTATAAATCTTTTACATTAATTATAATAACAAATATGTACAAAAGTAATCATGACCATGGAAAATATATGTTTGCTACGTTATTCAAACAAGAGTCCGCGATACAATGGTCAGACTCTGTATCAAATCTATTAAGAATCATATCGGACGGGCCATTAGCGATCTGCTTCACTAGTTAGTGTTATTTGGCTACTTAAAAAACGAACATGACACATTATCTGCGGCAATCCATCTCGACCGAGTGTGCTTCTCTAAATCTCTTATTTGCCGCCTGCGAGTGGGCGCGCCGGCCGACCGGTATACATACGTACTCATAAATATAAGGCATAATTTTGTAATTATGTAAAACGGTAAAAAAAAACCAAGTCTAAATCGTTTGCTATCTGTAACGCAATATAAATTAATGGCCGTTATAATAAAATTCGTAGACGGCAAATGTTTGAAGCATTTTCGTTTCCAATCAATTGATGTAAGTGTTCTACTTTATCATTTAATAATAATTAGACGACGTATTTGACTTGTTAGACGTCATTACTCGTCGCGTTATGAGAGCTGCACTCGGACTGTGCTAGAGTCTAATCAAGTTAATTCGGTCGCTTAGCAGTCAGGCATATAAAACATTCTAATGACTCATCACTCATCAATCATAACTTATATTAGAGTATTAAACTCATTCCACTTTTTAATAGATATTTTTACAAGATATAAGTTAGATACTTTTATAATTAAATTTTATTACTAATTTATCTCAATCGTTTAATGCAAATCACTTGAAAATACCCACGAGTGAAGCCGGAAGGAGGCATTCCGTGCTACATGGACTTGGCGTTTCGTAAGCGGCGATGATAAGTGTAGATGTTTGATTGTTTTGTAATGACAATGCTGGGTACGGTATGACTAACTTCCACAATTAGTATTAGTATTATCTTCCGTCTGGGATTGTTACGGCGGCGGCGGTGGCGGCGGTGGCGCTATAGTATAATTAAGTGTAGTTTACGTATCGCGCGGTGACTTCCGCGTCGCGAGCCCTCCACGCCTCTCAGCTTCACTCAAATTTGACTTCTAATTACTCGGCCACTGCCGACATTTTATGTTTCCTTAGGCCATAACTTTAATTAATTCTTACATCGTCTGAGCTTTTCTCACGCTGTATTATCGTAATTAAATTGTAGTGTTAAGGTTTCGTCTTTTCAATTATTTCTATAAATTATATTTTGATTTGGTAGTTCAATCCTCGAATGATGTTTACTTCTTAATTTTATTACGTGGCTATTATTTTATATTGCGTAAGATTTGAGCTTTACGTCCTGCTCTAAAAATCTAAATTTACTTACATAGTCGTAGAAATATAGTCTAGTTTAAATTGCCTCAATTTATAGATGCATATATCTTGTGGTCTATTAAATAATTATAAATCGAAGCTTACATAAGAAACTAATTGCCGCCGAGCGCGCTAACTGGCGGATCATTAATGGCACTAAAGGCAGAAGCCTCATTAATATTTAGAGTGATATATTCGAGAGCGGAATTGTCTTGGAATTGAAATGGATGAATTAACGTTAAGATGTCGCTTTGATTGTGCTTCTGAATTGGTTTATTTCGTATTCTCAAAATTGAATCATATTATTTTATTAAGAGCTTTTAATTAGAAGTAAATCAGTTTCTACCTACTTGAGAGTAACTTTATAAATTGACGAATAAAACATCTATAACCAAAATAATACAAATAGGTTTAATCTTATCAACCCAATAAATCTTCATTAGTTAACAAAACAGCGCCACGATTTTAAGTACTTTCAGTGGTCTTAAAATATTACACTTAAATCTTTTACTTTCAAGTGCGTTGATAATTGGCTAATATATCAAATAAAAGATATGCATAAAACTGCATATTTTAATATAATTCAGCATGTCCAATTACATGCCTATGTTTTATTTATTTATTCTTGATAGGTATAGTATACGCGAGTGGTATAAAAAGCTAACCTAATGCTAATAGGAATTCGCCACTAACCAATAACATACATATTATGATGTAACATATTTTTGTTTTTCTATTGATCGTTTTCCAGAAATGACATGTTCTTGTTTACGGATTATAACTGTTACTGTTTTTATATGTTTTGGGTAACTATAAAGTATGTAGTTTCTTAAAATAGTAAGCTCTATAGAAATAAGAATAAATGAGAAATATTATTTATCGATATAACTGATTAAATAAATGCGTATCAAAATATTGTATCGATTTTGATTTTTGGCTCGTTGATGTCTTTTGTATGAAAAAATATCGAAATACCATAAGCATAATAATTCAAATTCTAACATTATTGAATTTGTCTCAAATAGTTTTAATACATGCCAGATGCTGTTATCGTTTAATTGGGATAACTCCTTTTTTATTTTAACGTCTTTCGAATCCCTCCGGCATATAATAAGGAGTAATACAAAAGCATCCTGGTTAAACAATCGGCAACCCTTTATGAATGGGCAAAGAGGAAGAAGTGCGATGTCACCCTTCTCCGAGCGGGTCGAGTGAGCGTTCGGCGGCGTGTGGGGCGAGCGAGCGGCGCCCGGCGACGCAGCAGTAGCGAGCGACGCCGCACCCGGACCGCACCGCCGCCCGCCGCGCACTGACGCCGCACTCACGCCGCGAACCTGCTCGCATCGCACCCCAGCCGCTGACCGGGGAGGGTGGACCGGACACTATTGTGTACAAGTGACCCCTATTGGACAACAGTGACAACTGACCGGTACCTGACGCGTCATGCAAAACGCCTTCGGACGTTGATGTGGGGTTGCCCAGCTGCCCCCTCGCCGACCAGTTCTCAACTTGTTCCGCAGGTATTTTCGATTATTGTCGTGACCTGTTCTTCTTGACCATTGCTCAAACAACGTATTGAATCATTATGATAACATCGTGGGTTGTAACGTACTGATGTCTGATAGCGGACGTAAATAATTGCTGCTTATTTGACACAATACCCCCCGTAACCTGCTACTGAATGTTTATTAGCTACTGTTTACTCAAACCTGAATGAGTTCAATTTGTTTAGTCTTTATTTTTGCAAAAATAAAACATAATATGCCGGTTTCGCAGTCCGCTATCTTATTGATTCCGTTCAAGGAATAATGCAACTGACCACTCATACATTAATTAATGTATTGATATTTTTAATGAACCACTTTAAACTTTTGAATGATTGAAATAACTAAGATTTAATAACTTTGATTCAAGTGCAATGGTTTGTTGTAAGTTGACTTGTAGTGATCATCACTTTGATGGATGGCTTTATGATTGAAATTGATAGTTGCTCTCATGCTAGCTTGTTCAATATTTGTTTACTATGTCTGTAACACTACGATGATCAAGAACTTGAATAGTATTTGTAGATAATTCTGATGGTTGATAAAAAGCAACTTCAAGTTACATATTCACTATAAAGTTAATAGCATGTAGTTAACAAACGAATCAGAAGTTATTGCCTGCTGTTATTTAGGTAATGTCACAATTACACCGTATTTCATTTAAACTGATAACATATTTATGTAGTTACTGCATTAGAATTAATTTGCAAGTATTTAGAATTACATTGTTTACTTTACTGCGAGGAAAGGAAGTTTTTGCGTGAGTATCACGACTGAGATAATCTGGTCGCGATGGTAGCAACATCGCAACAACAACACGCTTATCCATTTAGTAGTGACGCATTATTTGAAATATATTCAGATTCTCGGCTGCGGCAGATAATTAGGTGGTAATATCTCGGCAAGACTTCCGCGTCGGCCGGGCCCCGCGCTCCTCACAGATTTATAGCGAGTTTGACCGTGAGACCTCAAGCGTAGCCGTTTTTTGCCTAATGCGTTATTTATTAAAATTTGATTATAAAACAACCGAAGTTAATTTTATAAGTCGGAGTCGTGTCAAAACTTAGAACATAATACATAAATATCGTCAACTATTGGCTGCTTCATGAATATGTATGTGCAATGCTTAATATCTCTGTTTATTCATAACGAGACCTCAATTTAACTAATTACGATATCAGATGTGAACAAGGATGAAGTTTGATAATTGCTACGTCTAGGCTCAACATACCATCAATGTTTTTATGTTAACAAGTTACACGACTACCAACTGTTTCCTAGTTTTTGCCAGTCACGCTGTTATAATTGCAATCCCGAGGTATATTTAAAAATAACGCACGAGATCAAATTGTTGCTACGCGATTGTTGTAAAAACAGTCACGTAATATTATGACAAAGACCAAAAGAGCCGCTAAAGAGCCAGATGCCTTGAGTGGTGTCCATGTACCGCGACATACATTAGAATAGTATTTTCGAATATCAAATATTGGTTTTGGCGGCGGTCGTTGTGCAAACAATTAATGTTTATTTCTCTAAAAACATCGGCGCGCGACCGCTCACATTTTTGTTTAGATAATAATTTATTTTTTATTTACTCCTTGAGTGTTGCTGCACGAAGACAACGGCAAATAGCGTTAGGCTTAGACATTTTCTCACGGAACGCGGATAAGCAGTATCACCGCCCGAGCCCGTTATACTTTTCTTGCGAAAAGCTCTCGCAGCTCGCATGGCGTGCGTCGGCGGAGCGCGGGGCGCGGCGGTGACCGGGCGCTCGTGTGTCACACGTCAGATCAAATACACCAGATAAAACTTAAACTAATGTACACTCAACTCAAAGCTTTTCACAATCACCGGTGAGGGCAATAAATAAAGCTTCGCCGAAGAACGGGAGCAATTAATATGGGCGCGCCCGACTCGCGTGAAAGTAGCAGACGCGGACCACATGTGTGGACGTCGCGCGGACCCCGACGTGTGCTCGTGTTCATATTATACCTACACATATACACACGAGAACTTACATACTGTCCATGCAAGTTAAATTGCATTGCCCGGCCTATAATACACGTCAAACTATGCTAATTGATCGTCTGATAGAATACATTGTCCATAACGTAGAGGTGTTACTTGTAGTATTTGACAAATAAATAATATAATTTACAAGTACATAAAATACAGTCTCAGTCGTAATGTTTCCAAGTAGAGACAACGGTTAGTGTAAACAGCAGGATTGCCTGTATAGACTCTTTTGTTGATGCTTTTCATTGTCAGTTGATTCCAACAATAAGCAAAATTAGTAAGAAACATGATCGCTAATGTAGATTATATTAATACTTCTAGTGTAAAACGTTATAACACAAACTGTGAATACCAACTTCTATAAACCGTTGCTGGTTTCACGGGTAGACAGCGTGTAATAGTTTTGATTAACATAAGCCCAAATTAGCATATGTGGAAGCCATCAATAGGTGAGCCATAAACTCGACGTATAAGTACAGGTATACACATTGAAAGCATTTATCTTTCTAAATTGCGACTAATAAAGAATAAATCATAAACTGGTATCATAATAACAGGCTATGATGCAGTAAAACATAAACGGCGCATAGGTGTACAATTACTTGTATATCCAATTACTTTGAGGCGATATTCGGCTGACCCACATATAGAACATTTCGCGATAGTGCTTCCTACGCATGTGAGCGACATGTCGATATTGGCGTATCGGTGATTTCAATATGGCAGCGCGGCGCGGGCACGACGCGGGCACGGCGCGGGCGCGGCGCGGCCAGTGTATGCTAATACGAGCCGCGGGCACTCGGCGGGGCGCGTCACACTATCTATGTAACAGAGTGTACACATGCTATGCAATTACCATTTTATTAGTTAGTTAGCTGCCTCCACTACACTTGGCGGAATTTCACTTAAATGTGTACGTGCATAAAACTTAGTACCTTAGTATATGCACACCTATCTCGTACCTATTAAATACTTAGATAAATTTATGTATTTCTTCCAAGAACTAATGATTAATTACTTTTTGAAAAAAAGTTTTTATTAACCGATGTATTCCAAATTACACTAAAATAATTAAACAGCATATAAATCGTATTTTGATTGCTCTTATTATATATTACGTACATTTTGTTATTAATTAAAACTATTTAAATATACATCCGTTGAATTCATACTTTTCATACATTTTCATACATTCATACATTTTCATAAAAAACAAACGATGCAATTAATTCGCCATAGTTTATTACTGTCACAAAGTTTGATAAAAAGCTTGATGAAAATAGGTTCAAAAAACTTGCAACGTAAGCTCTCTCAAGTGTAGTCTAAATGAACTGTCTTGTTAACGTCATATTTCTGAAGTAAATACAGAAAACGGGGAATATTTAATAATGTGGGTGTTCATTGTGTCCTAACATAGCGTTGTGTTTATTTAGCGTGTTCCCGAGAATCCCACGCGCTGTGTAAGTTTTTCTAGGTATGACGCGAGTGCAGCGCGGAATGCGGCCCGCGAGCCCGCGCGCTCTCGCCCGCATTCAAGGGTAGGCCGGCTCGAAACGTTCCTCATTGGTATTTAGAAACTACCATTAATTGGATTATTTTGTTTAAATTGTAGGTACTAAGTATGCTTTTATATTGTGATTCTGCTGTAAATATTATCTCTACACAAATTCTTACTATGCGTTAAAGAAAAAGTGCCTACTACTAGAAAGTCCCAGAGATATTAGTCTACAATTTCAAAATAGGTACTCTAGAAAATTAATTTCAATGAGACGCATTGTCATAAACTCTTGACATACTAAATCGTTCTGTCATGACATGATCCGTGAACGTCTAATACATGTAACTGACATTTGTGTTCCATATTGCCGACTGTCATATGTCTGAGGGCGCTAGCGGTACGCGGCGCGGCGGCGTCTTGTTGATACATGCCAGTGCACGACGCGGCGACGTGGCTACGGGCTACGCGCCGTAGATCATAATCGGACGAGTATTTATTGGTGCGCGCTTTCTAAAGCCCTGCACCATCCTCAATGCTCACGAATGTCGAGTGACACGCGATAGCCGACGTATTTTATTGCGAGTTTCGTCGTCAACGTTATCGTCATATTCTAAATGTAAAGCCTGAGTGGCAGGTGTGCGCTCAGATTTATTACACACTTCCTTTTTAGTGAAACCTCCGATGGCAGTTATTACTCGGGCATTAATTTATTAATCGAGGTAATTAAGAATAATCGGCTGCTACGAGTTACGGTTAAAATAAATTATATTAACTACTACTATTTTCACTTGAACGTTAATATAAAATGTTTAAGTTGTCGAATCAAAAGGTCGTGGTTAAAAACTTGAATAGTATCATCACGACGACGATAGCTATAGTTATTCACAACCAAACAGTCATTTGTAACAATTAATTTTAAAGCAAGTAATAGATAATGTTTATGTTCCTTGTTAGATAGGTATGATGCGGCGTATAACGGCACTTTACATTTATTGCTTTCTTTTACTTAACGACCTCCAATCTCTTAAGCTTCGACGTGTCGACTGTCCAGCGACACAACCAACATTATTGTCTCCCGTTACCAAAATATGTACTTTTAAAATGAGTATTACATTTATTCTACAAATAGATAGTCATAAATTATTCAAGTTCTTACTGATAAGTGAACTTTGATTTCCTCTAAATTACATTTCATGGGTCATAGCTGATTGATACTTAGCATTTACAGGTTAATGTTCGTAACCTACAGTCTCATAATAATAATATATTCTTAAGTACTAAACTTATTATTAGAACATTATAGTTACACGCTACACTCGTCGGCTAGTAAATCCTATTTGTGTCAAACGTTTACAATGAAATGATTGTCAATGTTTCAAAGTAGTGCGATAAATTTAAACAAATCAACGGCAATTTGCATTCAATTTTACAACATTAGTGCACACCTAATAATAATCATATTATTAGCAATCACGGGGAACGAACAATGTTACTGCGAGTCCATCACAATACGCCGCGCAACCAATCTTGACACTTGCGTCTTTAATATCTTTTGATATCATTTAAACTGACACTTACGATAAGAATCGATATTTTTAAAACACGAAATGTGTCAAAATAAATTACTTGCCAAAATTAACCGGATTTGAAACAATTATTTTATACCAAGATAAGTGTTAAGATGCTTTTCTATTTTTAAAGGCTCTGACTTTATATTTCAGTAAATGAAATAGCGTACACATAAAATAAAATTGCAAGAAATAAATTGTCTTTTTCAAAATTATTAAAGTCGTACCTATGATGAAAATTACCGTTATAAATTAAGGAATAAGTAATATTAAATATATATAATTTACACTATTACTTAAATATTAAGAAGCTTCTTTCACGAATAAATTATTATTCAAGTAAAAAGTTTTAATTCGCTTAACGAAATATGGTTTACGTGTAATTATAATATCTGCAAAATAATAAGTTATGGATCTAAACGAGTAGGTCGCAGTATAGCGGAGCCCGGGCCCGGGCGGTCGGTACCTGCCGGGAGCGTGTGAAGTCCGGCGCAGGCAGGGGAGCGCGCCACAAAGGAATATTCTAATGCGCTCCTGGACGTGGCTCGCATCAATGTGTATTACCCTATGACCATATTATTTTTAACATGCAAAGATAATGGCGCATCGGGGCGATTCTTAATGTTTTTTGTGCCTTTCTTATCGCGACCCTTTATTAAGACCCGCAACGCTTGAGGGTTTTTGTGCAACCGGCGTCAAGTTGTCATTAAGGCTAAAAATCATTAATTATATTTTCGCACCGGTTTAAATATGTTTTATTTGACTGAATTGTAGCAACTGAATATTTTATTATTGGCGTAGATATATTAACTGATTCGGTCCCAACATTAAACGTTTTAATTTGTATAATAGCTAGCCGAAACGGTAAAAAAAATATGAATAAATCATATTTCTCATGTTAACAAAAATGACTAAATGCCAGCACACCAAGTTATTAATAACTAGTTTTTTCAGTAAATCAATATGTTATATGATTATTACATATCCGTTAACAC
Source organism: Autographa gamma (assembly GCA_905146925.1). Taxonomy (NCBI): domain Eukaryota; kingdom Metazoa; phylum Arthropoda; class Insecta; order Lepidoptera; family Noctuidae; genus Autographa; species Autographa gamma. The sequence goes on from LR989850.1 coordinate 7,262,936, forward strand.
TGATTAATTATCGCTGTCTGAGGTCCATAATTTTCGCACGCAATTAGTTCCCCGGCGTTAGATAAGGTTCAAATGCGGTAAACAACAATAATGAATAATAAACATTGTCCCGTCGTCCACAACCGGTGCTTATGGCACTTACCCTGTAATTTGGCAATCAGTTAGGTCCCGCACCGCGCTATTGTGCGCTGCACCACGCTGACATCAGGAGCCTGTAATTTTGCGGTTACTCGCAGGTGTTTATGACATTAGAGCCGCGACATGAGATTAACTTAAATTAATATACTGCTTAGAAGACGACAGTTAGATTTTATCAATATCGTAAAAGTTTTGTAAATGTCAAGGTTTACCTACTTTATTTAATACCTTGATTTACATATTCAATTTTAAGGCAAAGTATACGTGACATAACTCGAATCATTGATATATTCTACGAATAATTTTAAGCGGAAATCTTACTCAACGTTTAATGAACTCTTTACATTGATAACAATAAGTTTGTAATTTGTGTATTTTGACTATTAATCAACATCATTGTATAAGTACTAACGTCAAAGATCGCTTAATCTCATCTTGTAAAAAATATTAATTTATTCCGTAACTTTACGAGGCCATCTCGAAAGTAAATTGTCTTCAGTGATTTCACACGGTGAGCAGTGCACTGACCATTGTCTCCCCTATCATTAAAAAGAAAATTGCGAACGAGGCATTGTTGTATCTTCAACCCTTTCTTTGCCCTCTGTCCATGTGTTACGGGCGCGGTAATATCTCACAGTTTTGACAATCGGCCGCTGCTCGGTGGGGACACACTCATTGTTTCGCAGCATCCGAGGGTCCCGCCGTGAATTTATGCTCGCCTGTCATAACACTGTGAATTTACGCATTGTGAATTAATACAGCGATTTCATCAATAGACAACCTTTGTTTTTGGGTGTCGAGCTTACGTAATGTATTAGGATATGTCAGCAAACAGTAATATGTAAGTGGATACTTTAGGCAAGACAATGGCCACTCATTTATATTGTGCCAATATTCGATAAAAGAAACCGGTCAGCTATGAAATGCAGCACGACATAGTATTAATATACCTACTGAATATATAATGTAGTCAAGTTGATAATACCAAAAGTCGATGATAAATAAATAGTCATTATGCAACTGGATAATATAGTTGTTGTAATTTACTAATTTTATATTTAGTATAAAAGAGGTGTTATACATAGTATCTATTTGTAAATTTAAAATATCTATTAAGAAATTCATATTAATAATTATTTGAATAGAATGTTTATCGATACGTTCTTTATGCCTTGTTTTAGTATATTTTTACTGTTATTTTGTTTTATCTGGACTTTGACCATCGAAAATGTCTAATGATATTTAAATCCACCTAGTGTACCATTTGTGTACATGAAATTTGAAGTACATAAATAAAATATTTGGTGGCGATCTTTAAATTGTTCGAAAACACTTCATTGCGTCGATGACAAGCGGGGTATGAATGTTATTGAACAAAGATCGAATCCATTAATAGTAATTGGGTTAAATATAAATTTATTACCGTAATCCCAGTTTGCAGGTATACAATTATAGTTAATATGTTTTTACGGTAGTGCGACTTAATGTTTTCGTTGTATAAATTACGTGCCCATAACATATGATTTATGGGACAGTGAATATTTACATTAAACGTATAGATACAATTTATTGCATATATACTTTAAGTTTTGCCTCTCAACATTTCTTGTTTACACTCAATACTGTAATTTCATAATTCAAGCGTTTAAATGCATAGCTTTTCGTGAGCGTTCGCAAAAAAGCGCAGAGGCTCGCTGGAACGGCGATTACGGCCCTTAAAATAACATCTTACGTTTAAGTTAATGACAGACATACCGACAAAATGCACTTATAATTGCTTATACAAAGAGTTTTGGTGAAAAATTATCATGTATATGGTATTACGGCGAGGCTCTCCCACGTCTCCGAGAGGAAGTGTTTTGCTTCTCCTACGTAGTGTACGAACCTTTTACAAGTATACTATAGTATATTAAACATTTAAGCTAATTGGTTTGCTCTCTAAGTCAATCGAATTATATGAGGTGCCGTAATTCAACTAATACATTGGACTTACAGATTGCAATCGTGCACTAATACTAAGGAATTAATTAATTGATTTACACTGCATTAATAAACATAGGTAAACATGAGAGCCAAGGGCGCAGGTTGTTTTGCCACATTAAATACCAATATTACACTTCCACTGAAGTGTACACAAGATTTGTGGTCACGACCAGTGTCCAATAGGAATCTTAAAACAAGAAGGAATTATTTGCAATTAGTTCATTTGTCCCATACAATATTATTTGTTAAGACAGAGCTGATAACATATTGAAGGATATAAGAGAAATCAATCCCTTATTGGTTTCTAATTAGTATATTAAAATAACGGAAGTGAGTGAGAACCTACAACATGTAATAGTGTCTTTGTTCAGTCTCTTGAAACCAATTATAATGTGTATATCGTTTTAAGGAAACTGCCTTCATCAACATTTCCTTTTTATCAGAAGCGTCTATCCAAGATTATTTACAGCTCAGTTCCTAATTCGTATACCTACGTCGAGTTCGACAGTGTAATCTAATACGATGTTCATGTTTGAATCGAAGCGAACGTAATGTTTAACCACAAACTTTAAGAATCGTTCCAAACGATACTACCATACGAATATTTTCATGATGATACAATTAAATAAATGTAGAGCCTCTAGATAATTATGCTTATAGGAAGTATTTATTTAAGCTTCCGTTACCTTCCTATTAATGAATAACAGAATTAGTTTAAAATATTTAACTCTCAATTAATACCAAAAGTTCCGATGGCCAAATATTTATAAATTATGCGAATAATTAGAATGCTGACAGCCAGAACACACGTAGTGATAAATAAAACTAAAAATGTTGCCATTATGTAATGTCACCGAAGTATTAAATGTTTGAAACATTGCATAAGCAATTAGCAGGTCTTAGTCGTGGACATACATCAGTAACAGTAGCTGTGGGTAGCGGGGACGGCGATAAATTCCCGCAACTAGTCGGTGGTTACTAGGCAATAATCGACGTTGCATATTTGCATAATTGTGGCCGCTAAGTGTCTGTATCTACATAAAATTGCGTCTTTTTCATGACTCCTCTATATTTAACCGTGATGAAAATCGCTCAGAACAAAATATTTCCTCCGAACCTTAATTAATATTTATTTTGAATAATCTCCGACGACGATCATATTATAATGACGGAATGGTTTTATTAATATCATTAGTCATTGGTCATATTATTCTGTTCATATATAATAAAACTTAAACTTTATGAAGTATCTTGGAGTATCAAATAACAGATATGAATCTAATTAACTATTACGTATTCTCATTTGAGGCTTGACTAAGCCTCCTCTGAGCGCCGTTATCTTAACTAATAGCCTTCTTATTGGTCCTTTTGACCTTTGAATGACTATTTTAGTACTTGTTATTCAAAGAACATTTGTTCAAAACAAAAAAAAAACCTTAATAAAATCTTAAACTAACCAACGTAAGGTAAATGATGAAGTATTTCCATTCCACGTGCATATTGATTATGTCATTATTGATGTGCGCAGGGCGCGAATGAATATGTATTAAAAGCTAAATTGAGATGTAAATAAGAGTAGACTCATTAACAAACTCCGAGTAACGAGCCTCCGTATTCACCACACTTGTGTGTTGGTTTTGGCAAACTATATAATAGAATTGAAGTCCACTTGTTATTAGAAATGCTTATAAAAACAAACGTAATTAATAGAATCAATATGTCAGTGTCTCACAGAGCGCTGCATTTATTTATGTATTCAAGCGGTACTATTCGTTGTATATATTATTATATGTTCAATGACATCATAGCAGGACATGCTGTAAACGAGAACGGAAGATAAAAAAAGTGTAACAGAAAACAATTTTATTACAGAGACATTTCCGTTCGGTTCGATCGGAGATAATTTTTAATCTTGAGACCTGAACACAGCTAATCTAATTAGATTCCAACTAGTGGAACTAGTCGATAAAAACGGTTATGAAGGTGGAATGGACGCCGCTACCGAGCGACAATTATGTGTAGATATCTGATTGCTAGTGAACACAGCTTTTATGATTCGCTACTAAAACAACCACATAGAAATACAGCTTATTACGCCTTGTTAAAGGCAACTGTTGATTTGCACACACAATTAAAGCAACAAAGGTATCCAACAAGTCGAACTATTTACAAATTGAATTAAAATATAAATACAAAAACAGCATTGCAAAGATAACAAATATTCTTACAAATTGTTTGATATTAAATTATTGTAAATTAATATAATTGCATAAGTGCATTTGGTGTGACATTTGAGACTATGTAGATGCATTGCAACAAGTTATTTGTTAAATGTTTACGCAGCTACAGTAATGGATACAGTGCCTAGACTCCGACCTCCGCGTCTACTTGTACTACACTCATGATAAATGATTCTGGGGATTGCGTTTCCTTAAGCACCTATTGCATTTAGGTTCACTTCAAGGCTCTAAACAACAAACATATTTCTCTTGTCACTATTAGTTTAGCTAATAACTGTACTCAATACAAGCGTAAACAATTTACTGATTGCTTTTAGCTTTAAAAAGCCATGATTTTTACAGAATAAATGTCAGTTGAAAACTAATGGGTATTAATCTGATAAGACATCATATGTTATTTGTATTGGTTCTAGTAATCTGGTTATGCTTCATATAATTTCTGTTGGCATAATTGCATTGTGAAATGGTATGAACCGTGGTGCGTCGCACGGTCGCGCCCGAGGGCGACTCGGACGGATAACGGAGCGCGAGCCGTGAGGCTGATTTATCGTGGACATCCACCGAACCTATCCGATTTGCATTTAGATAGCACTGCGGCGGACGCGGGCGGCGGGCGGCAGGCGGGCGGCAGCCGGGTCCGACCAACACACCGTTTTACTCTATCGCACGTAAATTAACTATGAAATTATCTTTCTGCAAAAAAACAACAACTCCGTCCATTTATCCCACAAAATAGTTTATAACGTTCTCGTTGATACCATTTCGTCAAGTTCTCTATGCACCTAAATACCAAAGATAATTAATTCATTAATATGCCATTTCCTGAGAAAGTTTGATAAAAGTGTATTAACCAATCGGGAAAGATATTTATTTGAGTACCTCAATCTAATCAATAAACTTGTGCTACTACGTGTAGACTGGTTTGGAGTCATCATTATCATTATGAAGAGCAAATTTATAATCATGACGATTAACCTATCAGTTTATCTAATGCGTTTTGTCGTGTTACCTAAATAGTTCAATTAACACATTCCTGCAGGGCTGTTACGCAGTGGCGGAAGGCGGACGATGACGGCGCTAGGTTATTCAGCCCGCTCGTAAATTATCTGCCTCTGCAATTAGCAGGCGCCGATTTGGCGCATTTTACGTTTCCTTTGCCAACCAGTAAACATTGCCCATACATACAGTCACTAATTTTATTACTTTGTTATTAAGTGTATTGTTTCAAGGTAATCTGTAGGTAACATAATTTCTATTTATATAAAGCAGACAACTCAGTTTTTTCTGGTTTTTGAGAGTAAAATATCAGCGTAGTAAGTACTACGGCTAATGTTAAACATTTATTATAACTCAATAGATCTTATAATAGTTGAATAAAGGCAAAGAAAGCGTTTCTTATAAGCAAAGCCACGCACACCTATTTTGGATTTACATGTTAGGTACTTAATAAAATGCAAATTACACTGCACAACTACAGACATAAGTATTAATCGAAACTTCGAGTATAAAATATGGTGTCAGTAGACGTTGCTAAATGTTTTACAAAATGGAAATCGCGATTCAGACGGGTTGCATGTGTGGCGCGCAGCTTATTGCAAATTTTCCTCGTGAGAGCATTTAATCTTTCCGTCAAACAGATGTTATCCATTGCAACAAACCCAACCACTCTGGGGCGTAAAAGGAAGAAGCATACGCCCCTAATTGCGATATATCCACGAGTATCTCCTACAATATGTAAATAGGCGTCCGAGGTAATTAAAAGCTTATCTCGCGCCCTGCCATCGCGGCCTCGCTGATTGCTTCGTAAAATGATTGACATGCTATTTTAACAGTGTACCGATAATGAAAACGTTCTTGCACGGTTTAATTCATACTTTATTTATTGTTGACAATTACTATTTGCACAGGATAATTGATCGCGTTCTCACAATTGTCAGGTTGCTGACGAGTTGTTTGCGATTTTTTTAAAAGCTGCGTAGCCGCGAGGCGCCGTCCTCCGCTGCTCCACACACAGTCACTGGCACTTACTACTCCGTTCACAATTTTTTTTTTATTTTTTTTTGTCATTTTTTTGTACAGAATTCCTGATAAATTATCTTAATACGACAAATATTTACATTCGTTTTACAAAGCTTATTGACTTGTCTCTCGGCAGGTACAGGTATTTCTTAATCGTTTTAAATAATATTTTTTAGACTCTGGTTAGAACGGTTTAAGCATTAACTGCTAAAAGAAGGTGTTTACTTAGCGGTCCGGACGAACGTTTTGAACTAAGAATGGAATTCGTAAATAACTCAAAGCCTGGGACTGGTAATAGGTACAGTAAGACATCAACAAGCTTTATCTATTATTGTAATATAATGATTGCTCAATTGTTTAGTTTTGTAACAACATCTACAGTTCATCTGAGTTAAACAATGCGATAACAAATCTGAATGCATTAAATCAACATTGCCATATTTCCGTGGGCAGTGTCGCAGAACTTGTATATCTTTTGGGAATAATGGCTTCGCGGTTTAATTATAGTCGCAGGAGTATAACATAATCGGGCATAAATCACGTTATATAGATACCTGCCAACCACAACCTGTTTCAATTCGCACGGCACAATGCGCGCGGTGTATTGTGCGCCTGCGCAGACCACGTCGCTCCTAATTTATACCTTCATGGTGATTTAACGACAGCAGCCGAATCTATCCAAGAATACGTATCAAAGTTTTTACTATTGCTGTTCTAAAGAATAAAATTCATTTGTAGTGTCATTTATAGGTTTTTTATTCGTATAGTTCGCATCATGAAATTTATAGATATGGTCTCTTTGTTCAGTTGGCCGTTCGGTGAGTATCACGTTTAGCACACAATCGAGAGCATTAACATTTCCATTGAAACGTGCAGACTTTAATCAGGCGATACGAGTCGCTCAGCCCAAACATGACTAACTGACAGAATTGCAGCGCGAAATGAGCTTCACTACAGAATCGGGTTTCGTTATTTTTGAGATTACGACACAACGTTCTCAACTTATTATTTTACGGAACGCTTTAAGTTATTAGTGTACACAATTTATATTGTTTACAGATTTATAATGCTCGTAGTTCTGATTTATAATAAAGGCTCTCGAAGCTATTAAGTAACGCCTTCTCGATGAACATGGACCACACACGGCATTCAAATTAGAAAAGTCAGACAAAACGGAAACGAAGCATTTATTTTGGGTTTAGAGAGGAACGCCGCGGGCGTTCCTTCTCTCTACACTCGTAACTCTTCTAATAAGACACTTTACGCGAGATTAACTAGAGCTTAATGCGTGCAACTTCGATTGTATATATCATTTTGATTTGTAGTGATACCGAAACATTTGTACGTCTCGCGTCTCGACCGTTAAGACGATTAGTGTAATAATTTTTGTGAGACCGTACTTTGTTAGACATATTCTCCGTTTATTTCTTTATTATTCCCAGATAACATAATATTTACCTACCATTTAACTTGTACGCTTTTAAAACGGGATGTTTATTTATTGTTAAATGGTAGTTACAGATAATTCGTTTTAAAATGATCGATGATAAGTGCTTGGTTAAGTTTTTTGTCGTATACGCGCGGTAATTGCGAGCATATTCTTATGCGATGCAGACAGGCGCAGGAGGCGTTCAATGCCGTCTCTATTTCCGCACTTCCCCTCGTAATTAAATGCCGCAAATTGTCTTCTACATTCATACGGCTTGTAATGTTTATTGTTTAGTTTTTGTTTCGGCTAATGGCGTTGAGTCGTGGTTTTGTAATTTGAGTGAGTCACGTCAATGTAATTAACGTGAATATTGTTTTGCCTCATCTCGGTGGATTTTGCAAATTCATGAATTTGGTTTAAATTTGAAACCAAATCTTAAACTTTGCTATTTATATGACAACTGACATTTGCGATTTTTCAAAGTGATGTGCCTTTGAGTTCGTACTCTTATTCCTTTTGTTAATGAAGTGTGTATTGATCGCGATGTCTGACTGACTGCGGCGCGGGCCCCGTGTTACGGCGTGTCCCACAGCCGACCGCGCACAATACAAAGGACACTTATAAACGCGAGTTAACATCGCATTGAACGTCGCCGTCAGCCTTCTAAGCGTTGTCACTCAACGGTCACTCAACGGTTTTACTAAAAAGAAATATGAATAAAATTTTTATGTGCCATGAATTAAATTTACTTTAAACCAAATGACAGATTTTGAATAAAATACCGTAAGTCTCTATAAAGAGAAGTGAACCATACTTTAAAGTATTTAACAGCTATTATTATATCTTTGAAAATAACGGTCTCACATATGAATAGAATATAAACAAAGAGTCTAACGTCACAATACAATGATATTTATAGCACTTGTAAATAAAGGGACAACCCTAAGAAAACGTAATCGATGCGTCAATATCACCCCTATCATAACGTTACGGAGTAACAAGTTACTGTTTGTATTTAGATTTGAAATTAAAACAAGCACGTCGAACAATAATTCAAAGATACCGAAATCCGTCATTGTGACAGTTTGGTATACAACAGCCTATTGTCAATTGTTTAAAACCAATAATTGTAAGTCAGCGCGTAATTATAGAGCGACGTTAAATTTTCTGACTTGAATGCTACTAGTTACGCAGACAGGAGACATGACTTATTTAGTGCCCATGTTGCGTTTCCATCTTTAATCTGCGTGGGCGCATATTTCTGAGAAAACATTTCTTGTTGGCTGTACATAATGCTGCCGAGAAAACAGAAGTAATAATGTTGGCCATACTTGTACGGTGAAGAACTCCGTAAATGAATCATCGCATATGCGTTCCTCGTCAACTCGCAAAAAGAGGTTTGTCGAAAATGCTTCTCGTTTAGTTTTGCTCCGTGTGGCTTCGTCCGCGCTCGCTGCTCCCTGTACTCATCCCTTATTTATTTATACTGGTATGAAGAATGTACATTTTTTGTGCTGCCATAACAGTGTGCGTTCAACGCTGCCACAATCCGAGGCAGCGAATTCTTTAATTGACAAAATGCAGCGAAGCCACATTCCACCTCCAATCGTTAGCTTTAATGTGGGAATACAAAATGGATGATTAATGACACATTTTGAATTTTGCTAAATATAAACAAAATTCAAGGCTAAAAGATTTAATTTCGGATATTGCTGTGTTGATCACGTTTTTGGGTAATAATTAAAATATAAACTAGCATTGCAGTCTTTTTTTTCTTTTCTGAAAGTGGAAAATACTTAACATTCTACAAGGTACAATTATAGGTTTAAGATTAGAGTAGTGCAAAAATCAGCTACTACTATTTCCTTGTGCACGTGAAACGTGTGATGTGTAAACATGTTTAATTCGTTTTTTCTACCAAGAAACTACGATATTTAGTTTAGCGTTTTTTATTGCAATACTTTCTAGGTTTTTTATGAGGGAAAAAGAGCTTAGCTGATAGTATCTTTATAGCATTATTTAGCGCTCGCTCGATTGGTAATGAGTCGTTAGTATCGATAGATACTAGTTTCTCTTATCATCGATGATAAAACATGCGTAGATTTGAGCCGCACCCTGCACTTTCCCTCGGAGGTAGATACTGCACCTGCCGGGTGAGCGAGGTGAGGCTGCGCGGCCTGTTCCGCCGCTAACGCATGACTCAATATATCTGCAATGCGACGCGGACCTTTATGGATACCTACGTGAGGTTATTGCATATGAGACAGGTTAAATAGATCCACGTGAAAGTTTTCCGTCCTAGCTCACTTTAAAGGAATTGTTTATTATTATTAAGCCAATGTATAAACTGGGTGTTAGATGCTTACTTGCTTACAATCTATACCTTTCCTATGTTACCAGCTTGCCTAACATAGGAAACGACCGAGTAGTTCCTTTATCTTGGGTTCTCGGATTTTAATTAAGAGATTAATAATTAAGCAAGAGCGAGTGGCAACGACCGCAGAGGATAAGCGCGGCAGGCGGGCGCACGCAACCCTACGAGACATGCGTGCCGCTCCGTTACGACACCTACACCAAATTTTTCCACATGCCCGAGCAGCAGATAAGCGGCGAGCGACGCCAACGTGTTATTTATTAACGAACCGAATGATCGATAGTTGGACGCGTCACCGGACGTGGACGTGGACGAGCGCCGCCTTTCGAAACTCGCCGCCGCCGACTGATCGTTTCTCTGTACCACCGTACACCTTCGATAAATCCATCCCGCAATGTCTCCGAATCGACCGAGCACGAAATTCATATTCTGTGAGACGAGTTCATAGTCTGCATTTCAGTTATGCATGGTCTTGGTTTATTTCATATGATTTTCTATGATTTTAAACAATAATCTTGAGTAGGTTCTTACAGTCTGTCCGTAGAATCAAGAATTTTTAAGTTGTCTGAGAAAAGTCGTGCACGCAATGTCCGTGTCGAATGCATTGTTTGTGCTGTCAAGGCTTCTTCAACCCTTTGCTAAAGTCATCCGTTCCGCTCTAGCATACGTAGCGCCGTCGTGACAGCTGTGCGCGATACTTTCTAATCGGTCCATTCAATACCAACATCAAACAAATACACAAGGAGTAGGCAACTTGCGAAACATTAAATGGCTTGAACAATTGACAGCCAAGAAAAGAGTTATCAATTAATTATTTATAGAGGTGTCAAGCGAGGCTTTGCCAAAACGGTTGCTCAACTTAATTTGCGGAATACCTACTTGTTATTTTTGTTCATTAAAATAATCAGGTCTAGTATAAGTAAACGTAAACAAGCTCGTATGTTTACATGTATCGATTCGAGGCAAACGTGATAGGAAACGATCGGAAATTCGAGGTTCAGCTGCACAGGGCAGGTTAGACCAGTCCCGGTGGCCTCGCAAGGACCCCAGCAAACCTGTTAGATTCGTTGCACGATTTTTACGTGCGCACCTACCGGAATCTCATTCACGTGGTGCAGCCGCGCGCTCCGCCCGGCCCCCTGCGCCACCGCCTGCCAGTTAACTCGTCAAATGACTCACGCTTCGGCTGGTTAAATGCCAGAAGCTGGCTTTTCCAGTTCTCTGATCCAATTCGCACATTCTATTCTTGCTTGATACTAAAGCGACATTCTATCGCCTAGGTTAATACATTGATTGGCATAGGGTGTGATGTGTTTCCGTAAAATAATATTTAAAAGCTATTTAAATTCCTTGTTTGCAAGGTCTTTTTGATCTATCCTCATTCGTACCTATGTCAATGTCGACCATCATTAAAAGCAGAACTCTACAAATTATCGTATTCTGGGAGAGCTGGGTAAATCCGTGGTATAGTCAGTCTGTAGCCGGGATAGTGGGTACACAGAAGTATGTCACATTTCACACAATAAATGCCAAGATATATTAACACACCAGGAACAGGAATCAGGTAGAACTACGATCCGGTCAAACCCGTCCGACGCGTGCTTCCAACATTTTTTATTTATTTGTCTGCATCGTCGGATACCGCTGGGCGTGACGTCAGACGACCTAAACTGGTTAGCGAGGGAGCAGGGATTTGCCTCGTATCCTTCCGGTTCTGCGAGTGGTTCAGACCTGTTCTACATCAGGTTGCGCGGCACCAGGCGACCCGGCCGCGTGACGTATGAGTACTACGGCGAACTTGCATAAATTCACCCGAATTAGACAACGCCCCTGCGTACGTTCGACGCCCGTTCCGATAACTAGTCATTTCACTCTCGCACCAGACACCAGCAGCGCTGACTCATGCTCTGTGTGCGCAACAATTAGCAAACGTAGCGTCACATTATGCGATGACCGCCGCGAGTACCATCAAAGGTCAGTATCCGTACCGAAATGGTCACGCCTAATAACTGGTTCGTAAGTTGTAGTCGACTCATTCGTAAACTACAGTGGTTTTGTATACCAGTATTTTACGCTATGTTTACTCGAATTACTACACGGATTGAATGAAACTACACACGATCGATTTGGGTATTGCTATTGAGGAGGATGTTATGTGTTTAAGACATTGGAGTAAAGTCGTGTGTTTTGTTGCAGAAGACGCAAGGAAGTGATGGAAGTGAGCGGGGAGTCGTGGCGCGCGTACTACTCGACGGGCGAACACCCGCTGAGCGCCGCCACGTCCGCCGTGCTGAGCGCCGTGGACGACCAGCAGCAGCCGCTCGAGTACTACAAGCTGCCGCCGCTCGCGCAGGACACGCACCTCACTCTGCACAAGGATGCCAAACTTGTCGATGTCTGGCCGTGAGTCCTCCACGCTACTTATACCATCTTCTTATTGTTGTTTCAGCTTAATGGTGCTGGTGTTCCTGTATGACCATTTCTATCCAATGACTTGTCATCTATTTCTACCGACTCTAGTGTGTTCACATAATGTCACCTTATTAACTGTATCAAAATGTTAATCTGTTTAGCAATTAGGTATGTCACATTTAAATGAAATACGATAGTTTTAGATTTAAATTTAATTTTGTTCGCATAAAATTTTAAACTAAAAGTGTTTTATGCAAATTAACATAAGAGTATAGGTAGATAAGTAATAAATAAATAGGTGTTTTTTAAACACACTAAGATACAAAACTAATTAATAATAGTACAAATATGTACAAGAACGGCGCTCATGCTTGCGTATACCTACAAAAAATAATCGAATATGCAAATCCAATCCCAAATATCGATATCCAACAATCAAATGGAATCGAAGAATGATCGCGGAAAATCAATCGTCGATTCTCACGGCCGTACATCAAATTGAACCTTCGTGTATCGGAGCAATTATCATTATAATCGCCAAATTTCGTGACGCGGTGAATACGGAATGAATTTGCGTAAAATTTATATGTAAACTATGATAATATGCAATCTTTTTGTAGTGGAGTTTTTGTACCCGTTGAGAGGCAGGCGGGGTCGGGGGTTGTGTGTGTTGCGAGTCTCACGGACGAGTACACTGAGACAAGACGCCGCGTGGCTTCCGGCCCCAACGAAAGGTGTAAGAATAACAAATAATAAAAATGTTAATGTTCCACTCAATAAATCATACGTGCTCATTTGAATACCTATGGCGGGATTAACGAAATAGCAGTTCGCAACTTCGGTGATTCCCCTCCCCCCGCTCTCCCCGCTCGCCTCGTACCGCTTGTGTATTTTATTCGCATATTACCATATTTTTGCTATTTAACTCCATTTGCGATGGAAACATGTGTCTATTTTAGCATTTTGGTATTTTAATAGTAAATGTCACATATAAGTAATCATTCGAGTGAAATGCACAAGATTTAAGTAAAATAGTGGACATATTAAATACTAGGTAATTATATTAACACAATATCACTTTAATAAACACTTAATATAGTTAATATAAGTTATCTAAATACAGCAAAACGAATAGACACGTCTTACAGAAAGTATACAAACTGATTATAAATACAGTCAGTGCATTCAACGAATTCCCATAGAAATGCGACCCCGATCAAATTATACTCGCTCTTTGAAAGAGGTTGTTAACAGCATCCTTTGAATAGCGGCGAAAAATGAGCAAACGCCGTGTCACATTCTTAATACAAGGAGTGCATAATGTTAACTTGACCCTATACAGACCATTTAAACTTTTATGAACGTTTCATTATGTTCCATAAACACTAGCTATAATGGAAACTAGTTTTAAATTCGTGAAAATGTTAATATGTGAATAAAATGTTGACTACAAAAATGCACCTTTTTTAATGTTAAATATGTATAACTGGTATAGAAATAGTGCTGCTTTATGTAGGCTGTTCACATGATAATGGGGTACTGGGTAGTGGTAAAAGCCTCCCACGTCCCCACACACGACGCCGCGGCCGAGGGTCTGGTGCTGCTCGCCTGCCTGCTGCGCTCCAGAATGCGTCAGGCGGACTGTCATACCGCCTGTCATGCCCGTCACTGTTTACGGGAGTGCATAATACAAATAATGACAATAGACGGATGTGGCTGGAAGCGGCTCACATTGACAAGGACGCCCAGGACTTGTCGCGAGTCATTGTCGGCACGCGTCCCACGCGCCGGTTCAACGCGCGCCGCTATTGCTCATTCATACATTCAAAATTATAACGAATGCTCTCAGTCGCCCGCACCCATACGCGCGTTCTGTGTCTACGAATGCGTTTGTATGCTAATAGTTCAGCGCCAGTGCATCGTCAGGTTTGAAGCACACTATTTGTTGTCTAAATCGCTCGTATTATTTGAATTGAATGCTCGATAGATGTAGAAATGAACTAGTTCCGTCTGTATTCCTTCGAGATTCGTAGACGTAGGCGTCAAAGTGTTTCGTAAACGCATTGCGTAGTGCGCGGGCGCAGCTAACCACGTTCTAAGTTCTAAGCACAGGACTACGCGGATGTTACGGGTATTAAATGGAGACGGCGGCTATAACCATTAATAGTTGTCGGAGGCTGTCGAATGCTAACGCTAAGATTAGCATAGAAACGCGCGGCGGGATGCCTCTAGGGAGGGCCTCGCCCTCTTGACCCTGTCACTGTTCGCACTTGCCGTACTAACGGAACTCGGTTTCTCCACACTAATGTACCTAACTTATTTTACGACCTAATGATAGAAATTACCTACGTATTTAATTACTATGTAGGTAAGCAAGTAATATTCACTAAACGCAACTGAAGACTGGTCTTGTAATAACGTAGGTAATTTTTAGTATTCCTAAGAATATTCTATAGAAGGTTATTTTAAAGGTAGCATATAATGACTTTTTTATGCTAAACGTCTAAGTGAATAGTGTAATTTAGCGAGCGAGTCAGCACATGCGTCGTCAATGTCGCGGTGGTTTAACAAAAACTCAGGGAGTTGGAACCGTGTGACCCATTTAGGACTAGAACCGGTTTCCTCTTGAAGGTACATCGTTATTGTTAGAGACACAGTAGTTAATGCCATTCAATTCCCCTGGATATAACGGACCCTCTTATGAGGATAATGTATAAAAAGATGGTAACATCGTTATGTCGCGGTCATCACGTAGCGAATATGAAAACCGGGATTGACCGTCCTGTCTTGACCATGCTCCTTTGTCTATTCTTTATCATGCGAATATTTCACATCGGACAGCTGCGCAAAGAAATTCAATTATAGTCGTTAGACGGCTGAAGCTAAATGTCCAGCTCTGTATTATTATTAAGCGCGACGTCGTTTTAGGTACTTAGTTAATTACGTTTAGGGAATAACTTACCCGTAAATTAATCACTAGAGACAGTTATATGTAATGAAATGCCCGATTTAATGACTTAGACAAATGGCGAAATCGTTTTCAATTAAAGTTTTTGATAATGTATTAGTTCCGTGAGAAAAGTAGCAATAAACCTACATTTAACGAATGATATATTCAAATAGAATGAACTTACGTCGGTCGCATCCGCTGCAAGCGCCTCCCTCGTCTCGTTTATCGTTCGGTAGATTGTAATCAATTCGTCAAACGATATAAACTGTCGCCGCTTCAGATTTTGATGTAGATAGGGACCGCTGTGCACATGTTAGCTTATTAAGTTGTTATCAGAGATTCTGTAAAATATATGATCAATTTCAGCATCCATGTATGAGATAACGGCACCATATTTGGAATGAATCTAAATAACATGAATAATAAAGCAATAACTTACAAAGTAAAGCATTTACCTTATAAACATGTAAAACAACGGTCTTGCGTTGGCAACCTAGTGATATAGATTGTGTATAAAGTTTTTTAATAATTATCTTAGAAAAAATGAACGATGTCCTTTGTGATAGGTAAGAGGCATTTCGATAAACGCACTGAATGTATGTATGAGCGCGAGGGTCTCTCGCACCCTAAGCATCGCATTGTCGAGATCTCGTCATGTGTGAAAGGGTGTTAAGTAAACATTGCAAATAATTATAATGGCAATTGCATCCGAGCGACTTACCGATTCAGCTTTGATAAGAAAATTTATATTTGCATGCAAAATGTAGCACACAGCCGCTAGAGATGGTGCTCATTCTTACCTTTTATTACGTTTACTGTTATGTTAATGCAAGCAACATGACACTGATATCAGA
The DNA here is from genome assembly GCA_905146925.1 of Autographa gamma. Taxonomy (NCBI): domain Eukaryota; kingdom Metazoa; phylum Arthropoda; class Insecta; order Lepidoptera; family Noctuidae; genus Autographa; species Autographa gamma. The sequence continues at coordinate 7,279,335 of LR989850.1, forward strand.
TTAACAGTTTGGGAAATCTATTCCGCTACCTGATACAGTGTGAGAGGTGTTCCGGGATAGGGGAACATTATGTTCAACTTAAATTGTATCAAACTTGTGCTATTTTCTCAACTTCAAGTATAAAAACTAGTTTTTTATGTGCTGTTTTACAGTTTACACTCAACATAGCTGAGGCAGAAATGGTTTAATTTGCATACCTAATTAAATTATATACAACTGTATTTAGAATGAATAAATGATCGAAACACATTTCGAGCTTGTTCATTTTTGTTAGTAAGTAGTTTGATAACAAGTAGAATAGAACAGCCATTCCTATTTAAAATTATCCTGTCTTTTTACTTTTTGGTATTGTATCACATGTAGGCATATACGTAACTTAAGACCTAAGAATTTATTTAAATGCTGAGGGGGTCTAGTGAAAAATGCTAAATGGAATATGATCAAAAGACATAATTTTCTATTATTTTTCCATTCATTTGTTGAATCTGGGTGGAACACTCTACATACAACAATTTTGTATCGGAATTATCGAATCTTAGAAAGATAGTCGAAGCACCCATAGCCGCGGGCTCGAACCGTCTCAGCTGTCAACGAAGCGCGCTTTGTCTCCTTTTTAAAAGCGTTAACAATGAGCGACAAGCAAACACCGTATTGTGCTCTACGCATATGAATAACGATATCTATACACCGCCGCCGGCATACCGACCTCGGATTAATACCAATAATTCAATTTGCATGCGACGCAAAAAGTTGCCGGGTGAAACTTCACCAAATCGCAATACATTTAAGTTCTGACTTAAATAAAAAAAACACTACATTTCATAAGGCGCGTTGTCGTTTGTTACCGCATCGCGAAATTTGGTGATACAAGCAGAAATATTTTATACGGCCAGGCTTTATCTTATCGAATGAGCGATTTCACACTCGTTCCGTTTCTCTTACAAATCGCGTGCATAAATCGTGAAGAATGAGCAAAGCGAGAATTGCAATCGGACACGGCGCGGAGCGTCCGGGCCGCGGCCGGCTCGCGGGAGGTCGCGCGTCCCGGCCAATTCGGACGCATGAAATAGTGCCGCGAGACTCTCTTATCTAAAATAAACATCTGAGCGCCGGTGAAACATGTCTTCAATTATCATAAATCGGCGCTCACTGACAACGGCCGACGAAAGCCGCGCCCCGCGCCTCTCGCGAGCTGCGCGCGCTTACATGCAAACAAATCAAATCGCTCGTATGTAAATGCAATTGATTAGACCTACTTCTGGCTTTTAAGCTATAGTTTATGTAGAAAGCAGAAAACATGATAATGTTTTTCCTTTTATTTTGATTGTTGCGTAAAATTTATCCTGATCTAAAAGTTAATAAACTACTACGTTTACGAAAGTGTCGTAGCTTCTTTGTAAAGTTAAAAACTGCTCCAGCATGAACTCAACTGGTTGGAGCAAACCCGCTACTGTATTGCCTTTTTGTCTTTGTTTGAATTATTAATCTTCCGCTAAAACTTTTGATGGCTACTCAGATATATGAACTAATTGAAGTGCTACGAAGTTCTACGAAAGACGTAGATCTTCGTAGAGGCTAATGAGCGAACATTAAAATCATAAACATTAACTATCGAATAATTAAGCATTCATTTGGGTATTTTTTTTAAATGACGTAACGCTTTAATCAGTTGGTATTTAGTCACTGCGTGCTACGGGAGCAATTACCTCATTTTACCTTTTTACGAAATTCGACTAAACAGGAGTTGTATGATTATTTATTATTATGTTGTGCTTTAATTTTATGTATTTATGATTATAATTATAATTGTAGGAAATCTTTAAAGCAGGAAATAAACGTTAGTCGACTCCATTTCGTCTGGCGTCAAGTGGGTCATGGATTTAACTCGCCATCGACTCCCACCTTTCCTGCCAAACGATATTTATTTGTTTCAAGCAGTATCAAGTCTGACCATTAGGAGTAGGTACTATATTTCCAACTCCATCCACGATAAAATTTGTAATGGTATCGCGGAGCAAAACTGTACGTTTTATTTGAAATAAGGAATAATTTTCGACTGATTTTGTTTTAAAGAGCAGATATCACGTCATAATCCCGCGAAATCATTTTTTTATCAACTTTATTTGAGCTGAATATCTATACTTTAGAACCTCGCTATCCAGAGAGGTTCACGTAATCCGACATTATGAATGAATGAATTAAAACAATTAAAAGCAGGCATCGATTCAAGTTTGCTTTAACTAAGAAGTTCCCATACATTTTCATAGATGGCAGTGTCGGAGCCAAACAGAAGGAATTACGCGATTAAATAATTATTTAAATTGTATTTAATACTTTTTCAGTTAAATAACAATTTTAACAACACATATTTTTATTCGTATTTATCAAAAATAATGTTTATTTGGAAAACGGTCGTAATTTTGGCTAATAATTTTATGCTATTATCAATATTTAACGTATTCAACATAATCATGTATCACGGATAAGACATATTTTCATAACATAATAAATATTATAATATGTATATAATGTGATGGCTAAAATGACAAACTAAATTGATTTGTAGCTACTAATCATGATATATGAGAATAATCTTTTGTGCTAAGTGAGGAGATCTTTTAAAATTAAATTAAGTTTTTTTTTCTATCATTTTACCTTAATTTTAAATCGTTACATATTTTAAGGTGCCAAAAATAATTAATTCCTACCTAATTAAAGTCACGGTTAATTTAAGATTCTTAAGTGTGTTTATTTTAGATCTAGACATAACTAGTTTCAGATTTTTATGTAGTTTAAATGAAACGATAAAATTAAAATAGTTATCAGTGATAAAGTGTCTAGAAATGTAAACAATTTTAAATTATACAGTTTGAAAGTAGGTTTCTATCTTAAAATACCTTATTAGGTTTGAGTAAAGCGTGCAGGCTAGATGTCTGTAAAATAACTTTATCTAGGATTAGATATTTACCAAGAAATATAAAGCGAACCTTGCAATAATGTAAATAACATTGCAAACTGCAACAAGTATGATAATTTTATTTGTATTTTGATTGCAAGGAAAATACCATGTGACAATTTGACAGTGTGTAACACCTAGAGCGAGAATGATAGTATGACAAGTTAGCGCGCGCATGGCGAGGTCGGGCGTACTCGCAGCGGCGCGCGCGCACCTCGCCAATCACGCCTGTCTCCCCTCCGCAGGGCCGGCGCCGCGCTGAAGGCGGCCAATGGCGCGCACGGGGCGGAGCTGGCCGAGCTCTCGGGGCTGCTGCACGCGGGGCTCGTGAAGCGCGAGCCCGAGGACCTCAGCCGCAAGGTGGTCGACGAGCCCGAGCCGCACGCGCTCAAGCCGCCGCGACACAAGGTGCGTCACACGTCCGCACGCCGCCGCCGCGCGCGCACGCACTCACACACTTACTGTACCGGTCACTCATGTATTATTTATCGCGGTTTTCGTACGATGCGCCGAGCACCGCGCTCGCGACGCACTAGCCGCGCCCGCCCGCGCCCAGACCGGCCGGCCAGTGCTGCCCGCCCAGTGCATGCTGACCTCGGTCAATACCAAGGACCATTCATCTTTTTCGGGATTACACACATTGATAACCGTGAACGTGATACGATAGATCGACATTTGTGTACGTGAAGCTGTGAACTGTGCTTTGACGCGGCATGTACGCGTCGACTTTGCGGAGCGGACAATTGTCGTGGGAGAGCGCGTGTAACCGGCGCGTGTGTCCGCAGGTGGCGGTGGGTGAGCCCGGCGAAGCGGCCTCGCCGTCCCCGGTGCCCTCCCGTGCCTCCTCAGCCGGCTCGCTGCTGCCGGACGCGGCCATGTACGCCGCCCAGATGTTCGCGCCGCCAGGCACCCCCAGCCCCACCCCCTACGGCGAGCAGTACTCGCGCCAGCCCGCCACCTTCGCTGGCGAGCCCTACTACAGAGAGTACTTCGTCGGTGAAGGCTACCAGCAGAGGGCTGCGCCTCCTTATGCTGATGCAGAGTCTGCCTCCGCTTCCGCTTTTAGTGATCGATATGCGACTCCTCGCTATCACAGCAAGAGTGTGATCGCAGCGGCTGGGCTTACAGTGGACCTGCCCTCGCCAGATAGCGGCATAGGAGCCGATGCAGTGACTCCCCGGGACCACGCGTCTGCAGTTCAGCAGGTCTGTGCATCGATTCGGGCGCGGGCGGGCGGGCTGCCTAACACACACACAGTGACAAACACACATACTCTATACACTTATGTATCGTTGTATTTACAGATAACTGCGATATAATTATCTTAGGGCTCACTTAATCATTTAATTACATCCTGAAAGCATACTGTCTCTTGGCTTAACATAGAACATTAAATGCCATACTATAAGGGAGATTTCTCTAACTTTCACTTGAACCTAACTAGGTACATTTATACATTTTCATGTAATAGAAACTTACATTTGTTTGTTCAAATTACAAGGTATGCCATTTCTTAGTTATAATTGGCACAATTGCAGAAGCCCACCCGCGCTCTACATTATTATTTAGTAATTTTACATGTCAATTTTCCATTTGCAATTAGTTCTTTATTTTTATATCGTGTTGTACATGTTTCCACAACGAAAAGTCATAAAAATGGTAGTAATGATTATCTATCTTATAGTAAACAATCATATTATTAATAATCCCAGAGACGCTGTAAAAGTAAATAAAATATTCATATGTAAGTTAACGGTAATTTTGGTTAGTCAACAAATCTAATAAGAACGTTAGCAGTCAGTCAGTCGATAATAGATAACTAAGTATAATAGCTTAGTCCACTAATTGCAAGTGCGTCGATGTACAGACAATAGAGTCGACGCCACGCGAGACCTTCAAGCAACACAATTGCCGACACCTCGCATTTGACTTGAAATTTATGAGTTTACATATTAAAATAACAAATTGACATGACCGGCAATCTGGTTGAGCTAAGTGGTTTTGAAGGACTTAGTAGTTTCCAGGGCGTGGCGATCACGAGCATTGTAACTACCTACTTACTCGGCCGATCTAGATTGCACATTTATTATTTCGCCTTTTGTTAAGTCGACGCAAAAGAACGACTAGACTGACATGAAATATATTCAACTTGACACCTAACTACTGAACATTGTCCATAACTTGACCATCGACTTCAAACTTGAATGTTACATTCCTGTAGTGCAGGGCTTTACATTCTCTAAATAAATTACTTAATGCCTTATTCGTAATCAGTATCCAAAGCTTACATTTTCATGGAATAACTGTAATTAGCTTCAATGTTTTGAGCACAGGTAGTGACGATGACGTAATTACAATGATATTTTAATGTGTAACCATTATCATAAATTAGTCGCTAATTACACTTAATAAATGAGAGATTGCGACATTAAATGAATCCTTTACAAAATAACTTTTAATCAGAGATCGATCTCTACCAAAATAAATAATCGAAAGACTTTTAAATTTCTAACATTTGATAATATCACTGAAGTGTTTATGTATGGTCGTACCTTTTCTTGTAGGTAACATTTAGGGTCGAAGTCTGTCTAATAAGATAAGCAAATAAGAAGCTGCTAAATTCCAATGTCAAGTAGGACGTTAGGAAGGAAACGGTTTTTAAGACCAACTAGCATAAGAAATCTAATTTTACCGTTAATTTGGATGTAGTTTTGAAAGAAACTAATATTTTATGGCTTAACGATTCAAACAACTGGCTCTTTGATTGTGTAGTATTACTATGGGTTGTTATTATTGTTGTATTAGATAATAATGTGTGTTGTTATCCGTGCAGTCGTTCGACTACACGGTGATATGCCAGCAGCCGGGCGTCGGCGAGGACGGGCGAGGCACGCCGTCTGCGCACCACTCGCCCGCGCAGGCGCCGCGCACCAGGCCCTGGCACGACTTCGGCAGGCAAAACGATGCCGACAAAATACAAATCGCCAAATTGTAAGTACCTCTAAATCCGTCACTTCACATTCCACAGAAACATCACTAATCTTAATACGTGAATGCGATCGAAAAACAGGAATGTAGCACCAATCTCTTATAAAGAAATACAACATTCATTAATTTTTAACCACAGTGTCACTTTTTATGCACGATGTATCGAGACCAAGCGGTCGTTTCATACGCAGCCCGCAGGATATATTAGCATTTTATTATTTTTACCTAAAACTACTTCCATATTATCTAGTGAATTATGTAAAATGATTCTACATTATATATGTATATGATATCAGCTAATTTGGACGGTAAACTGTAGTAGATTCTCGTCCATATTTTTACATAGCAAAGCATGCTCTTAATGAGGATCCTTACCAAACTTAGATGTACATTTACTGCAGATGCTTGTCCTTAATAGTATTATAATTACAAGCATTTATTTTGAAATCTATACGAAGCGTTAAAATGCAGGATAAACATTTGATTTCATGTTTAACAACTTATAGGGTATTACTGGATAGGTGTTGACTAATAAAAGTTAAACAACCGTTCTATTCAAATACTTAGCAGAATCTGAATATCTTTAGTTTTTATACTTATTTATAAACTGTATACTGAAAACAACCTAAGCAGCTTATAACCTTCTACCAGCTTCTGGTATAAATATAAAATGTAAACAAACAATTCGTTTCGATCAAAGCATTTTTGTTTGAAAGATGTAAGTAATTTGCTGGTGTGAGTGGCTCAAGCGACAATATTGACTGAGCACTTCGCACCTCCCCGCATGACTGTTATAATGTGGCCCTTTCTAGGAAACGTACACATTTTGTGGTCGCCACGGACACACACAATGACTCCCAAACAATGTTACAACTTGTTAAAACAACAGTAGTTCTAGATATACAGATCCAATAAAAAACATTCGAGTTTTTCCCTAATGACAAAGTAAAGAAATACCTACGAACATTCCGTTTCCACCACATTTAAATTGTAAATTAAGAACATGATAGAGCAAAAATAAACGAGTTCCAAAAAATAGTAAACAGCCAACAAGTTGAGTGAGCGCAACATTGATTTCTTATTCAATGTAAGATCAAGAAATAACACGAACTGAAACTAAAACGAGCATATAACAATGTTATGATAACACTATCTGACGTAATTGGAACAGTTTGCTGGTATAAGGACTTATTGCAAAATCGGACAGAACTGCAAAGAAAAAACTAAGGCTTGCTTTGTTTTTTTTACGAGTATTTTCTTTCACGTACCAACAAGGTGTTTTGCTTTTTTATGGACGATATGTTAAATAAAGTAAAAAATCTTGCGGTTTGCGGTTGTTGAGTCTGCCAACACATATCTGTTTTAACTCTGTTAAGTGTTGAAAATTAATAAACAAAACGTGATAATTTAAATACCAAATGAGTGTACGTTGAGATCCTGTGCAGTTTTGTATGCAGTGCACATTAAAATTCAGTGATTCAAGTTTCACGGATCAATAGTTCGGTAATAAGTTAACAATCAGCATTAAAGCTTTGATTAATTAATTAATGTATTAACAGAGCACTTTAAATCGATTTTCATTCTTCGTTGGATAGTAATAAGGTAAACTGACTTAATATACGTAAATATATAAATAAATTAGATTAATACTCATCGTGTGATGCTAGTCTCTGGCTAGTGAAATGTCACTAAGATCTGAAGGTATTCAATAAGGGTCACAGTGACCGCGCCGGTGTGACGCCGGTTGTATTTTACCACGCGTTGTTAAGTTGTTACCAGAATAGTTTTTTAAGAGGTGCTAACTTGCATTTCGTGATCTTTGTATAAGGCCCGTAAAAGCATGTGTGAATTAGTAATTTCCTAACCGACAAGTTAATTTACTTGAAGGGACTCTTAATTGTTTTCTCCTTAGATAAAAAAATACGGCTAGCGCAATTTAAGGTCTTTCATGAAAATAACTTGCAACGATACAACGTTTAATAAAAGTAACAAGTTATTTTTTGTAACATTCTCTGACTGTTCGTCAGTTCAAAGGTTTTGTTAAATACTTTAAATTTATTTCACGGTAGTAATACATGATGCAAAATACATGAAATTACTCATTGAATGTTTTTGTACTTATTGTTGGAAATAGATCAAACGAATAATGAACGTTGTTCTAAGTATTTTAATTATAAATTCGTATGGGTGACATGGGTGTGTTACAAAGTTATCAAAGGAAGTACCTATCTGTAAGTGTTATTTACGCAAGTATTCGAATAAATTTATAATTCGTACAATGACTAATTCCGTAAATTGATACATTTCATTATGATAAGACACTTATTTGCCAGGAATTATTGTTACTTTACTGACTCTACATTTTAACATTTCATTAAATTCCAACAGATACTTTGATTAAATGAATAACACATGTAGGTATACTGTTTTCGATAACATACTCCAAGATAATATTTTTTTAGTTTGTAAATAGTTTTTTTTTTTTTTCTATATGTGACTCGTTTGTTTTCACTTAAATTTACATTATTCTGCTCTTTGAATGTTAATCATATACCATATAATTTTAATTCTCACGTTAACATGTCTGGATCAAAGGAACGGAAAACATGTAAGTATTCATAGCAAAAATATTGTTTTACTTTGTAGCTAATTTTAAATACTTCGTTTTGTCGTACTCAAACAGCATTTTGAAAGATTTACAGAATAGGAGAAATTCGAATAATTTTAAAATAATTATTGAAATTTACTAAGCATATTTTTTTAAGTTAAAATTCTCAGCAACTTCCACTTAACGAAAATTGCCCTAATTAATTGGTCGATTTAACTTAAAAGAGAAACATCAGAACACCCTACAAATGAAATCGTTGGTAAGAGGCATCGCTCCGCGCGACGGCTACGGCGACGCGCGGCGGAAGCACTCGTCGACATGATAAGTGCATTAGCATTATTATCTCAATAATTACTTGCTTGCATTTGGCCCAAATAGCGCGGTCGCTCCTACCGTCTTAAATTACCTGCGATACGCGCTCGCCGCCCGATACCAGCCCTCACCACACACTCGTTCCGACGCCCTCACTAATGTTTACTCTATTACTTACCGAGCAGTTAACTTCTGTACCTGTAGCTGTACCCACCACTCAATGTATTAAAAACTCGAATTCTTAAACGAATAGTAACTTAATCAAGTCATGTGTATATTTGATTATCACTTCAACGAGCTACTACTTCACGTATTTTTTTGTATTAACGAATTAATTAATTGACTGATAAATAATACTGTAATCACTTTTTACGTTTATTCAGAAAAATATATGTTACCATTTAATGTTTGATAACGAGAATGCGCATAATATTCTAAAGTAATTATTTAATGAAATTCACCGTTATTTTAATATGATTTTTATGTTACAAGTTCATTACGGGAGCTTATAAATGTAGAGAGCGATATCGCAGCAATGCTTCAGGATTGCAGTGCACACGCGATCCTAACATCTGTCCGCTTTAAGCCAAATGAATGTATACTTTAAACGAATGCCTTTGGCTGTGTTCACTTAACGTTTTCATTCTACTACTTTATCAGATCACTGGAAGAAAATCATTCGTCTGACTAAATAAAATTTAAATGAGGTTTTGAACTGTAAATCACAGGTAAACTTGATTTTATCTTGTCCAACTTACATATGTTTGACATTGAGTTAATCAGTAGCGTACGACGGGTGTAATTCTTACATTCCTTGTAAGTGTTTTAAAGGTTCCATGAATCGTTTGCGGGAATAGTAGCAGCAAATAATAACAGTTTGGCTATGATGATAGGGTAGTGCGGGTGCGTGTGTCGGTTGTCAGCCGCGGCCGGCAATCAGCGCGCCACCATTACGCGGGCTAAGCGTGCTCATTACGCGGCTGCCGTGATGCCACCAGCGCGGCATGGCGGCAGCGCGGCCAGCTCCTCCTAGCGTGCCAGCGCTATCTCCTCCACAACGCCCTCCCAGTATTAAAAGATAAACATCTTTTAATTTCACTCATGTAACAAATAAACCTTCTTCACTCTCCTCCACCAATGAACTAAATTGCATCTTGAAATCGTTTTTGATTTTAGTGTTCTTTTATTAAATTAATGTAAATTATTCGAAAGGAACTTTAAGGTTCTCCCTTCCAACCATTTGAAAAGTTAAGACTTGACTTCTTCACCCTCGCTATTTGCCTGAAGCGAACAGTAGAGCTTTAATTTCCATCCAAGAATGATATGCTTACACGACGTGACACGGATTTTTCACGGAGTCCCATTTTTGGAATCATTTTAATGTTTAATAAATAAACTCTAATTATTTGGACGGACAAAGTGGTCTTTTCAAATCTTCTGCCAAGTATGAAATAAGTTATTTAAAAATTGTAGAGCTCGAATGCACGGACAAAGTGGTCTTTTCAAATCTTCTGCCAAGTATGAAATAAGTTATTTAAAAATTGTAGAGCTCGAATGCAACTATGTACATAATTGGAAACTACTTAAAGTTGCATAATTTAATGTAGCAGTTAAGTACTTTGGACACAGGTGTTATTGAGTTTCCATGATTGTGGATCGCAGTTAGCGAAAAAGAATTCTCGAGTACAATAAATGGTGTTTTTGCAGCGAGTGTATATGGTTATAGAGGGTTCGTATTTATGCGCATATAATTTGGGCCGCAGCGCTCGGTGTCTCTGCGGGACGTTCGTCTCTCCATCTCTTATCGCGGCATGCGTTTTTATTGCGAGCACTTTGTTGTCGTTGCGTTCCAAGACTTTTTGCGCACTCATCAATTTCCGCGCCTCGCCGATTGATTTATTCATGAAAGGCACGGCTCTTGTCTCTACTCAGGAAGTGCCGTTTTTTGACTGCTTCGCCGCTGAAATTTGTAATGAAGCTCATTCGAAAACAATGTGTTATTTATTACTGAATACAAAGAACTCATGTACTCGCACAGCGCACAGCTTGCACCTATGTGTGGATATCGTTATTCGCATTGTCTTTTAAACTTTCCTTATTGCAAAATTATATATAATCTTTCTAGTGGAACGAACAGTCCATCAACTCAAAGTAAACAAAGGATAAGGGTAGTTGAAATGACAATACAAAGCAACATTGCAAATGTAAATTGTGTTCGGAATCACTTAGAGAGCATCAGATAGGCGAGCGCCGCCGCGACCGATCCGTCAATGTCGGCCCGCGTTTGCATTACACGGCTTTTATCTTCACAAGCTCGGCTCAAATCGCAAACATCAGCGGGGCTGTTTACCAAATTGTTTTCAATAAGCTTAAGTAATGGAGTAACCGTAGAACTAAATCGATGCAAACTGCTCTATCCGCATTCCTTGTACAGATTTAAAGGATTAAATGTTTCATAACGATTTATTACTTTTTATCATGTTACATAATTTAAGTCGGAGCTACAATGGCCCGAGTGGATAATGACTAGTTAGTTTGGTGGTGTAGTTTAGCGTTTGGCGAGAGTGTTGAGCGTGGGCTGCGTCGAGATCAGCGCCGTGACAAGCGCGAGGAGCGCGGCGCGGCGGCGCGGACGCAGAGCGGGCGCGGGACGAGTGGCGTGCGACTCACGCACTCGGTGTCGCTAACGAGCCGCGGCACGCGATCTCCGCTAAATTAGCGGGGTTTTCCTTCCGTCGGGCCAGCACTCAGGAAATCGCGAGAAAACACAGTTTTTCATTGCGTACTACGAACTGGATCTCCGCGCCTTTATGTAACGACGCCGCTGACAAGCTGTACCGGCCTGCAATTAAGATTTCCACTTTTTGCACACTTTTATTGCTTTACTTCATGGAAACTTTATTGTCGAGAACGTGTATCCGTAGATAACTATCTCAAAGAAGAAATCGCACTTTTTCTAAATGTTACAGAAACCAGCTTTTATTGTGCATTTTATATTCCAACAAAACATTTACGACAAGTCGCCTACTGCGCTACTCCGTAATACGCAACTTTTTGTTTGTTATCTCAAATCTGGAATTCACAGGTGTCACTCATGTCATAGCGACTCACAATGTCTCGATTGTTATAAAACGATTTATTTTTGTACGTGCCAGGTTTTCCCCGTACGGGTTCAAGTACCACCTGGAGACGGCCAGCAGCAGTTCGCAGAGACGCGAAGACGACCGGATCACATACATCAACAAGGGCCAGTTCTACGGCATCACGCTCGAGTACGTCCACGACCCTGACAAACCACTCAAGAACCAAACAGTCAAGGTATGTTTATTAATAGGATTGTCAGAATACAACACATTTGAGTTAAAAAGTCAATGAAATTATCGACGTTAACGGTTAAGTGGCCGGATGTTTACTTGTATTGGACCTTAGAAAGCGGCGGCAGTGGTCACTAAACGTACAGGGAATCGTAAAACACGGCCGCGCCTCGCCCTGCCGCCGCCGCGCGCCCGCCGACGAACATCTCAATTTATAACTGTACTGAATTATTACTGAAATTAAATATACTTAACTGTTGCTCCTGTAAAAACATTTCCTATATCATATATAGATATTGGTTACATTTTCTCGTTAAAACCATTTTACTGGTAACTTTTCTTAAAGTAACTTTTTGCTTAGGTTCCAATAAATTTTTCCGATTGAGCTTAAAATGATTTCTTCAAATAACTCATAATCAAACTATGTAAATAAATGCTGCCCAGGATAATGGAATGAGCTTTTTGGAAATTACGATTTACGAAGTCATTTCAAAGTTAAAGTGTATTATGTAAGTAAATTAACAAGAAGCTTTACGTAATCGGTAATATGTTGCGACATAATTGTAACAAGGGCTACTGTAGGTAGTAAGCAGTTAAGTGGGAGCAATGGGAGTCGCGCCTCGGGAGCTCGCGACCGCAGGCATCTCGGTTGCAACCTGCACCACCCAACTCCTGTTCACCTTCACGAACCTATTCACTTTCATCTTATTTTTACTTCGCTACTGGAATTACAGTATCGTTTACTTTGAATTGCACAACAAGTTTTGTTGTACCTATTTACTTGATTAAATCAACAAGTAGATAAGGATCAAGCGATTTAAACTTATATTTATTGAGTTCTTTTTATTTTACGTGAGGGCTATTGTCTTTACCGACTACCATAATACCTATACGATAAATACCAATCGGGTAGTATATTAGTCGATATGTAGTAAACCTCCTAAGTATCATTCGTGATCATCCTATTGTTGTCACCGGTAGTTAATAGCAGTATCTAGTCTAAATGCAATGTAATAATGACACAATGACGTGACTTTGTTATCCATTTAACTCGTGAGAAATTCTATATAGACAAAAGATTAACCACAACGATTATATCCACGTGGGTATCGTGTCGGCGTGGAAATCGGAAATCCCATCATTATTGTTTCCTGACACTTCCCTGAAAAACATGATGATGAATTGTACTTACCGAGGGAAGGTTGACACAATAAAATTACACCATAATACACATTAACCGTGTAATCTTGATAAACCAGAAATTCCACATTTGGTAATCTGGTTAATCAGGTTTAGATAATTGAAGTTAGTTTTTTCTATTGTTTTGATTTTGATTTTATTGTTCGTTATAATGAAGCTTAGTATGTATACTACGATTCGTTACTCATAGTACCGCTACCATCCAACAGACCGTCGCCGTATAATTTTATTCGATCTTTAATTTTCCTTTTTTGACAGCGCCTAACATATTCAAACACGTTTTATCTGTATTCAATAGGCTTAGATCGGAATAATCAGAGATACAATGCGACATACGTTTGAAGTTATTATTAAGGCAGTAAGTGGGCCGCAAGTCCGGCCGCGGCCGGCGGCGGGCGGCGGCTCGGCGCGGAGCGGCGGCGGCGCGGCGTTCGCCGTATCGCATTCAATACGGACTCAGATAGGTGTACAGAGCTTATCTCGCCGCAATCGAGTCCGCATTGTATAGCCGCGCCCGATAATTAAGACGACGCTTTTGACATTCGCCATATAGGAATACAATGACCGCCCCGGGAGTCCGTGCCTCCGCTCGGATAATATCGCTCCCTTTAAACAATAACCATACTGTATTATGATAAAACAATTTCAATGCGGCAAACATCGTGTTTTCTTAACGAGAATTCTTTCATGTGTCCAAAAAGAAAACCAAGCCACGATATTATAAGCTTATGTAGGTAGTTATTGTGCAGACACGATTCATGATAGTTAAATTGTTGAGAGAAATTTGTGTGAAATCTTCCTTTAACATACAGCATTTTACTATAATTTTGAGTTTCATGGCGTATTTTATACAAACAAAGAATATTTAATGGTTACATTTAAATCAAGCGAGCACAAAATTGATAACCATGCCTACACTATATCTACGAAACAATTTTATCGCGTTATCAACCATAACTAAAAGTTGAATCCACACGCGATGCGAATTGAATCCGTTTTGCGTGCCAAAAAGCGGTTAAGAGATTGTAAGAAAATTTAGTAAACAGAGAGATTTGGCCTGCGAATGGGGTGTGCGTGGCGGGATTGTAATTACGGCTGGCACGCCCCTGTTTCGGCGGAGCTTTGCCTTCGACCACGATACCATCGCCTGGCTTTTCACCGACGAACGCACGACACTACACGAATTCCTGATTCTGCACCTAATTAAACACCGTACAAAATACTTGACTGACATTACCTGCTTTAGTACATTTTGGGAGTTTCGGTTATGTTCACACGCCACGATACATTAGCATATAAATACATAATGACAAATTATATTTTAAAATGTTATCTTACGAAGCTAGATGAGTTGAATAAATTGAAATGTCTTTCTACAAAAATAGTTTATACGCAAAAAATAGTATGAAAGGAGCTCAATCAATCACAGAATACGATGGCAATTAATCATCTCGCTAGCAACGCAGAGACGTTGTTGGTTATTCAGCATCAGTGCAAGGGTTACACGTCGCCCTATATCCTACCAACATATTTGTTTTGCAATATCTGGCGAAAAAAAAGTTTTTTATAATTTATAAACGTATTTGTTAAGTTTTGTCATCGTAATGACTGTTTTCAAAAGGACGAGAGGTAATTTTTTTGGGTTCAATCATTTATTTTTCCTCTTTGTAGCAACTGAGTTTTATAATTTGATGTGTGTCAAAAATTATCATTTCGAATATAATAATTATACAGCATGACTTCATAATGAAGTCAGTAGACAATGTATGCATGATTATGTCTGATTATTGGGTTTAATCTACAAGCTCCAGTTTTTGTAGTTCACTAGATAACTGTGAAAATCTGATAGTAATTACATTCTTATTACCCATATGAATAGTCGGTACCCATTCGCCTACAAACTATTCATATATTTAAATTGAAATGTAATTAATTTAAACATACCCTTTATGGAGTTATGGAATATGTTAAGTCAGCTCTATAATTAAAGTTCAATAAAAGTATAATTAACGAGCCGATATGAAGCATACCGTTCAAGTCGCTACTAATAAACTTCCGCCCGATCTGCTTATTGTGAACTACGATTAAGCCATGTCTTGCGTGTCCAAAGCGCTTCTACTCATTCAGAGCATTTTTTGCTCGGGTTTTTATCGGCGCACTGACATCATTGTGTTCACTTTCGTAGCAACGGAAACTCGCGTAACGAGACACGTCGTTGTTTATTTTCTTTTTATAATATTTTGCGACTTTAATGATTGCTCCCGTTTGCCTTTTTAAGGCAATCGTTAATGATGCCTTTTACACTGAACATATTACGCTTGATGAGGGATTATAACGGTTCACATTCTGAAAGCGCGGCTCCTGCCGGCGCGCACCTTTCGGCCGACTGCATCGATACAGACGAGTGAAGGGCTGTCATACGAGACAGACAGAATATTTCTCACAGGAGGCACTCGGCTGTAATGAAATTTACGTACTCAACTTCGCGAGAAAGGTTTCACAATGTTCGGATAAAAAATATGCAAAAATTTGCATGCGCTCCGTTGATAGTTGCAAGTTGCCAATCATGGGTGCAATCAATCACGTGTTGAGATGTCTCAATTTAGCTTGCACCCTCATCTCATGTTTTTGGCGAAGCGAAGCGCACCCCGCGCCGCCGCTCTCAGCCCTGTCGAATCAGAAAAACGTTAATGATTATAAATTGCAGAATTATACAGAAAGCTCTCGGTAACGGTATTTCTTTAAACCTTTTATATTTCTTACTTGCGATAGACATTATTTATACATTAAATTTATCCATTTTTTTATCAGAAATATTGTAGAAGTGCTTTGCGATGATCGTAGTAACTTAAAACGGTTATTTCTGAATACATTAACGTAAGGTTTACTAGGGACGAACAGTACATTATCAATAAATATCACTATTGCTAGAATAGAATACTATTATCAGATGAGAAGAACACTTAAGCTCTGCTATTTGTAGACATAAAATTCATCCTGATCAACTAACTCTAGAGAAAAACCAGCTATGAAAAAGCCCTATATTCTTTAATAAATAAATAAGGTCGATACCTTAACTAGCAGAAGGAATCTGTCTTGCGGATTAAATAAGGCTATAGTTTTTTTGGTTAATTAATTATGGTTGACTAACTGTTGAATTGTGAGATGAATGTTTCGTCAAAACCATCCGTGTTGTTCATAAATTCCTGATACGAGTATGGTTATTTATCAGCAGAGCTGTCTCTTCTCAACGTAATGTACTTTTTTGCCATTCCTTATTTTTTAAGAATAATTTATGGGATTTTAATGTACCTAATTGCTTTTTTCGCCTTTTTTGTTCTTTATACTAATAAAAATTTCGGTAATACCATTTTAAGAAAAAACAGATAATTGCGTTGTCTGCAAATGAACATTCCCGTTAACCTGAGATATTCAATAAGTATCTACAAAATGTACGGGGCATCCATTATTGCATTCTTTTATTTATTTATTCAATGAGCAGACAATAAAAACTGCTCGCATTTAATGTCCCACCAATCAAAAGTCTTTAATTTATTAAATGTAATGGCTTTGTTGCTGAACTGTAGCAAGCGGTTGAGTGCACACCACGTGGTCGTTATGGGTGAGCTCTAAACGTGTTACTTTAATTATAATCGAGTACACATGTAGATATATAATTACACATATTTAGTATCCGAGTAAACAATAAAAAACAACGCGTATGCTCGTGGTCCGGCCACTGTGCGCGGGCGGGTGCGCGCGCGCCGCTCGACCGAGCGTGAATTTTCCACGTTCGGTTTCAGGTTCGCATAACGCCACTCGATAACTATTACACTTTCGAAATATTACGTATTATTCGGTAATATATACGTAACGCCTGAAACTACATAACTAGTAGTCATTCATCCTGTAACATCTTTTTGTATGTATAATAGAGCACTTTCTTCGAAGTGGATGTAAACATAACGTTCTTTGTTATGCCGACTTAAATTCATGCACATGTGTAACAATTTTTATTATGTACAAAAAGTAAGCTAGTACTTATTTTCCCTGTTATTTTCTGCAAAGAAATTAATGTAGACATCGCAATAGCTTGTTTCGAAGGCTTACGTATCGGTGAAGCTAGTCGTAAGTACTGTTACACAATCCGGGGTACGTCATTGTTCCGATATTGGTACTGTCACAGCACGAACGTATTTAGCGTCAATCCTCGATACCATCGCCGGCTGACAACCGCCCGTAATCAGCGACATTAGGGTGACATAAGATACGATTACGTAACGCCAACTGACTCAAAGCTTAAAGCTCAGCTATACACAATACTTATTCACTGTTCTTAAGTTCATAAAAAAGAAAATGAACTTTTAAACTAAGAAAAAATCTTGGCGTAGCACCGCAGAGTAACAACTGATGATGCTTTTTAGCTTTGATCTAAACATTATTTTGAAGAGAATTTAACTTAAATTTAACTTAAGATAATAAAATTAATAACATATTGCACGTGGAATCACAAATAATGATGCGGATTAGATGTGCAGGCAATGTAGGTGATTGAAAGCTGTGCCCACCGACTCGCGGTAGGTACCGCATCTTAAGCCGCATCACGCCCTGAACATTACAATCTGACATTTCCTTTCGACATTTAAGCAGATTAGTGTTACAACGCGGCTTCGGATGTTAATCTGACGCTCGACGTGTCGCGGGAATTGCTCCGATTTAATCGAGATTTAGCGGTCAGCGGGCACTGCGCAACGCGACTATTAAAGCTATCAATTCATGCTGTAACCATGCATTTGCAACAGCTACTTCTGTTACGCTGCAAAACTAAATAGCTGGTTCGACTAGAAGGAGTAGTCTGATCTGTCTCTGTCATTACGCCAGTACCCATATTGGTTTTATGGACAAACCATTCTCACGCGATCACGATAATATCACGTTTACGTTGAAATATAGCAGTTAATGTAGAGTTACGTGCTTAATATTCAATTATAGTAGGTGGCTGTAAGAGCGGCGGATGCGCAGGAACACCAGGCAATTTGTCCGCCGGCGGAAGCTGCACATCTTTAGCAATCTCCCGTAGCTCGCGGCGCGGCGCACGGACCGCTGCGGACGCCCGGCGCGCCCTAGCGCACGCACTACATGATGCGCAGCTTAATATGCCCATAGACTTAGAACGTTTTCAATACTTATTACAAAACTTCATTTAAATATACTTGAGCCTATCTAAGTAATAGCAACCACATCTCCACATTTCGATTCCGAGGCAAGGCATAAAGGCTACACGAATGTTTTGCTAGTTAGCGCCTACGAAGACCCGTTTGAATAAAAGACCGAAGAAAGGAAATACATATACTGTTATCGCTTTGTTTACGGGACAAAAATGGTCATTGATATATTTCACCTGATGTGAAATAAATACCGACACGTAGGCAACTGCGCGGCAGTTACACCCACAGTTTCGCTCAGAATTTATGTCGAAACCGACATTCACTGCGGAGAACATTCACAGCAAATAACCTAGGCGTTAAAACAACTAGCACAGACAACTAGCGCACTTAACAAACAGACGTATCCGTATCAGATATAGCCTATCGAGACGGCAGGACATTACTTCTGCGCTATCGATAAAGCTCAACGGTGAGCGAAATAGTTTTGCCACGCAGTGAACATAAATAATTGTCATAAAATAGATAGGAGCTGATGGATGGGCGCCGCGCCCGGCCCGCTGCCTAACGAGGAAGCAGTTGTGACGAGCAAAAAGCCCACTACTCCCTGACTCGTGTTTTCTGCATGATTACACACCCACTCCAATTTACCTATCGAATGCGTTTACATTATTTAACGGATGATGCATCATGTCGAATATGCTGCACATGACACAACGTTCCGCTGATTAGAGATGCGCGCTGCTGGCGCGTATACGTACTAGACGTAACTCTAGATTAAATCTGAAGTAATTGTTACGTTAACGATGCTATTAACTTACAATTTATGGGTAACAATAAGACAGGTGTGCATTCACTGGTCGCATAGTGCCTCTAGTAGACTTACTGACAACAGTAACGGCATCAATGAGAAATAGACATCGATATAGAAATAAAGTGAATACATGTTCGGGCGCTATACTTAATTAGATCATTTATCTCTGTGCCACGCGGCTGGGTTCCTGTCGTTTGATATGATGACTAGTATATTTAAATAGATATTTAGGTACTTCACACGGATCTCAAATTTAATTAAAATTCTAAGAAGCTTTAATTTTCTACTTGCTAAGTAAAAGGTATATTGTAATCACGCTTTATATACATTATTATAAGCTTAAGAGAACCTAATCTTGAATGAAAAAAACACAAATCGTTTGTATTAAGGGCTTATTTAGGCTTTACTTTATGTTTAATGCTCAAGAGCTGTCACATCATGTAAATTTTATATACGTTGCGTATTTCTATGTGTTATAAATATGCAATTGGTTATTTATTCAAATAGAGTGACGAAATGAATGCAGAGTGGTTGTCGGAGCGTAATCGCATCGGCGAGCGACACATGGCCACAACAGTCCCCGGGCGTGTGTGACACGCCGCGAGAGAAAGCGTGCTTAATCAGATAACTCAGATTGTCAACCGCGCTCCTGAAATCGGGTCGAATGTCGATACACTCGATTAATTAATTGACGGTCCGAAAAGTTGGAAATAACTGGTCCACGAAGCCAAAACCGTAGACGCTCTTGTGAAACTGCACGATGCTTTAAATACAAATAAACGGTAATACTATATCATTATCTTAATGCAATGCTCTGGACTGATCTACTTAATGATTGCACACAATTAATTAATGATTTCAAGTAAACAACAGATTCATGAAAGTAATCATTATAAATAAGTTGTTTTGTGACCAAGTGACCAAGAATGCTTTTTCTTATCAATACGTACCTACAAATAAATGTTACATAATTTTGAATATGTGATTATACGATAAGGTAACTAATAAATTTGAAACACAGCTACGACTAGACATTATTTGGAGCTGTCATTTCGTATTAAAAGTCCAATTAACGAGTGGAACAAGCGTGTTGCGCCCACGCATTGATCCAAAATGCAAGAGATAGTTCGACTAAGAAGCCAGGTCACTCAGATACATCAAAATACATTCGTCTTAAAATTTTGGAAAATAAGTGTACAAAAAAATTGTATAGGTATATTTATGTCGTCTAAATTGGTTATGTAATATTAATCATATCTAATAAAATTAAAAACCCAATAGCTACTTACTCTAAACACTTACTAAAAAGGTTAAACATCTAGCTTTTTATTACCTATACCATCCCATTGAAATTAATTATCATCATTAAAACCTTATTAAAACGGTAAGACTAAAGTCATTCAATGCTATCTTGACAAGCAATATTAAAACTTATCGACACTTAATATTATCTAGCAGTTTAACTTATTTGTTGACTCATACTTGGATAATAAAATAAGTGTGTGACATTCTAAGACAAAATTAAGAATTAAGGAAAAATCAATTAACAAAAAAGTAAAAGATACAAGTGTCGATTAAAATTAGAGTTGAGTAAAACGATGGATTAAAAATATAACTTTATCAGAAATTCCCAATAGCATTTCATACATTTAATTGAAAATAAATATATGGAAGTTATCTTATTGTGTAACATATCTCTACATTCCAATCCCACAGAAGTTCTTAAATACAGTAAATTAACATACAAGCAGCGATTAGTTAAATCTTAATACAATACTAGTTGCATTTTCGCAATAAGCTCTAGAAACTTGTACATAATGTCAAATTAAAGTCGTTAATGAAATCAAAATAAAGCCTGTCTCTGATAAATTGTGCGGTAAGTCAAACAATTATGATTGCCAGTTATTACAATGTATCTTTGTCATGCAACAATAGGCAACATTGTTCAGTACCAATTGCAACCAGAAAATAGGCACTAAATTACGTAAACCGTTACCAGTTAGACTCTAAATTAGTTAGCAAGTGTTTATGAATCATTAGTTCCAATACTATAAACAAAACTGGCCAGTTAAGTCAGCGATTATCTACAGCAAATAAATAAGCCGGCAACAGAGAACAATAAAAATATAATAGTTCTATAAACTCTAAAATTTGAAACGTAGACATAATTTAACTGCTGTTTTGGTATTACCGACGCTGTGATATTAGCTTATTTAAGTTAAGCGGCAATATGATGTGAAATGCTTATGGGCGCGGGAAATTATAATAAAGTAGTAAATGTGTATATTTATTTATTATAAGCGATGAGACGGTTAGTAGAGGCGGTGTTAACCGTTACAATTTTATACATGGGCTATCTATTAGTATGCACGGTTCCGTTGGGTTTACGCGTCGCGCGCCCGATCTGCGGAGAAAGCCCGTGTCCCGCTTATAGACTCGCTGAACTATTCGCCGACACAAATTACTCGTAAATTCATCGATTTACAGTAAAATTGTGTTTTTATTACCCCCAGCCAACACTGTAACTGAGGGTCCTTGCTGTATTTAATTGCAATGCAAGCGTAATTGCCGTATGAAGACGCCAAATACTTCATCTCATTTAGCTTATCTTTTCCTATGCATATTCATGATCCGATAATAACGTTGAAGTCACAGTTAAGTTGTAAATAGTTATTTGAGCTACGGACAGTTATAGAGTCACTTCTTTAAACGCTTTTACTGACCAAGGAAGGGTGCGTCAATTATTTACAGACTATATCCTGAACCATCGGAAAGTCTTTCGATTGTATCAAAACTAGATTATTTTCATGTAATGCGTCACAAATGTCACTCACTCTGAGGTTTCTTACCAAAGAGTATCAAATGAATAGCAAATTAAAATATTTTCTTCAATTATCCTTTGTTTACAACAATATGAGCGTATTTTGAGAAATAGTTTTATCGCATGTCTTCTTTGCAATAGAAGATTATATTATCTTTAATACAACTGTAAATGAAACATCCATTTTGGAGCTGAGGTACAAGGAGGAAGGAAGGAGCAGGCGCGCTTGGGCATGATGTCTCGCCGCGGCGATCCATCAATCCGCGGCGACGATCGGAGGTGCTTTCTCGTCGTTAGCCCTATAAGGCACGGTCGGTACCACGCCTCGCGCAAACCACTTCTTTTTCACTTCATTTTCTAACGCGTCGATAGAAATCGTCTTAACAGCATATTTAACTTTTTCATTGAAACGGAAACGGTCGAAAGGTTTCACGTTACTTTTGAGAGCATTTAAATGCGTATGAAATTAAGATGCCCGCCGTAACGACGTAATCGCACTCGTTTAACGTAATCGCTAAGAAATGCACGCCGGTAATCGCGTTTTGCGTATTCGCGAAATGCTTACGGCGCTTCGTCTGTACTTTCGCCATTAAAAGTTGGCAATAAATAAAGTAGAGGCATAGCAGCTCGATGTCAGGTGTTTCTAATGACCACCCTCCGTGTTAATTTATATACCGTCTTATTTACAGTGGATATTACTTATTTAAACCGTATTCGATTAATGTTATAACTTTGAAAGCAATTTGTAACGTCTATCTTTTATTTGTTTCAGAGCGTAGTCATGTTAATGTTCAGAGAAGAAAAGTCTCCTGAAGATGAAATCAAAGCGTGGCAGTTTTGGCATGGTAGACAGCACTCCGTTAAACAAAGGATATTAGATGCCGGTAAGTATTTTTATAACTAAAAAAAATATAGTACCAATCACCGACATTCATATTGCGTGAGTTGTGATGAGTGACTGTTTATGTAATTATTTACCTAAGATGATAATTTGAAACACAATGACTGTGAAGTTTTTGCTAAGTATACACTGGATAGTAGCGCATACAAGGGTTTAAGACACGATAGCTGTGCAAAAACAGAGTCGTGCTCGAGGCGACACAGAAACATGGCGGAGAGGTTGCGTGCGGCGGCGGGCGGCGGGCGGCGGCGCCCGCTCGGCACGCAGGACCTAATTACC
Organism: Autographa gamma; assembly: GCA_905146925.1. Taxonomy (NCBI): domain Eukaryota; kingdom Metazoa; phylum Arthropoda; class Insecta; order Lepidoptera; family Noctuidae; genus Autographa; species Autographa gamma. Next base: position 7,302,693 of record LR989850.1, read on the forward strand.
GTGCTGCGGGCAGATACCGCGGAGACGCACCCGCGCACCCGCCGCTCCACCATTATATCTCGTTAGGACATTTGCATAAATAACGCGCACGACGGCCGCGGCCCACACCGACCGGAGAACCTATCAATCGCGGTGACTAAAAATAAACACCTCTGGCGCCGCGGCCGCCTAGCCACGCCGCGTCGCCTCGCCCGGCGCGCGACACCCTGCTCTGAGCTTTATTTTATATTATGCTACTTGTAATGACACATTCCGACATTATCCAGATTATAGATATAAAACTAAATGTGAGTTTCCCCGACACAGGCAAATGAAACTATGTAATAAAGATATCTGACACGATGAGCTCTATGAGACCGAGTAACAGGAAATCGTTAAAATTCGTGAGAAATCTCTTATATCCAACGACACAGTAGAAACACCTGCCTGTATTGTCGTTTTATGGTTTGATAGGTATACAGATATGTATAGTTTAGCTACCTTAGGCTACGCGTGTCGAATGTCCACAAAAAGGATAGGAAATATAAGCAATTTTACAATATAGTCGCGCGCGGACATAATTACAGCGATGATATCGGGGAGCGCGCTCATTAGCATGTTAATTGCGCGATGGGCCTCGTCTTGCGCTCGCGCAACCGTTGCCGCCCCGCTCTAGCTTAGGAAACTTACTAAGTATATTGTTTTGATACATTTTTTGCACTAGCTAATAAACTCTTGGTTTTATAATTATCTACCTACTGTTTTAAATTACAGTAGGTAGATAAATTAAATAGTTTATTGCATTTTTAAAATAAATGTCCGTAAATTGCATAACGAATTAAAGGTATGAAAACATAACTCTTATTTAATAGATATGCGTTAACCGATTAGTTAGGGAGTTACGTCATCAACGGAACGCTTACTTATTAATCGCTCGGCTCGAAGTAAACAGCGCTGATATATGACACTTTACACATTCTAACATTACTTAAGTGAGGTCTGTAGCATTTGTAATGAGTGACGCCGCGGCCACAAGCACTGCCTATAAATTAAATCTCAAGGAAAATAAAAACATGGAAGCCATTAATTCGCGCGGTCGAGCCAAGTTTAATGTCAAGGTTTTTTAGCTTATCTCGATGTTAGTTAAGTTTTATTTTTTCATTTGTTGACGATATTACATAGAATGAATTAATGTCTAAACACAAAGGAATTTTGTATTTTATCTCACAAAGTTTACATATTTGTTTTTAATTTTATTATTTTATAGAGTCTCAGATTTCGTGGGTTGTTTTAGCTTTAGCAGTAACTATATTATTTTACTGTAAACAGGAAATTGTTGTTAATGACTACGTTATTAGTGTAATTATTCAAAAATATTTAATAATTCAGTAGCTAAATGACTTTGTCAGGAGACTCTAGATAGTGACTCTACAAGTCGGAATTAACTCTGCTCGTGTTATAAACCAATTTCTATACCGACCAAGGGTTGTAAATGTGTATAAAAAAATCAACATTAACAACGCTACAAATAAATATGTATATAAGTCTTAAATGAACATACACATGTATAACATTGATGTAGGAAACTATTATCTTAGTGGCAACCCTAGGTTATATTAATTATTACCAAAGGGATATAAAGTATGAGGTTTTCTTAATAGGTAAGTAGTTATAGTAGTACCTGTGTTAGGGGTAGAGAGTGTGGTAGTGCACCATGAATGTATGCGTCGAACTTGGAAGCCGCGTCAAGGGCGACACCGGACACCTGTGCGCAGGCGTGTGAAAGCGCGGCGGGCCGGGGGGTGGCGGGGGGTGGCGGGGGTCGCAACGCACTGCGCGCCCGCACAATGCCTTCTCCGATTACCTACATGTCTTCGTATATCGCGTGTCCACGCTCAGCGCAGCTTCTTTGCCTCCACACTTATTTCTTATGACAGTTTTCTTGTATACCACGCCTCACTGATTCTCGGGATAACTCCAATAAGTTTTTGTTTTGATGATATTAAGGAATATCCGTTTGTAATTTTATACATCGATAGTCATAACAGACTCATAATTTATTTTCATATTAACATTTTAAATTGTCCTTGATTATTCGTCTGGATATTGATGAACACCGTAAAGTTTTAATTAGATATTAAAATTTACGTTTGGATTTTTCAATAAATTGATTTATTTTATTAATATATTGCCGTTGCTATGTGAAGATCAGTTTTTGTATTTAATACTATGCTTACGTTCTACCAGATTAGAAGTACCTAAAAATTTCCTAAACCATTCTTAGGAAGAACCTAATATTACGTCAGCTCCCATAAACTAAAATCCTTTTGTTTTAACAAATCTGTTTACATAGGAAGTTCTTGCGTAGGCGGATTTATTAGCACATAGCAGGATGTTGCGTGGACTCGTAAATTTGTAAGAGGCTGTTAAAACAATAAGGTTGTCGGAGGGCGGCGTCCCCCGGCGGCTCATAAACACGTCAGCGGCGACGTCGCCCGCGCCCGCACAGAGCGGCCGAGCGCGCGATAACCACCCGCCCACGCGCCGCCAGCCGCCAGCCACGCAGACACACCACCTCACTGCTCCAAATACAACACTACTATCCAATACCTATGTATTATGATTATTCTATCCATAAATGTCACTGTTGTACACCATAGATTTATAATTAAGTAGTGGGTCAACATTACATGGTAATAGGTAGTAACTTTGCAAAACCTTAGTAATAAATTTATTTACTTGGAAAATAATAGTTAATGCCAATGTTTATATTTATGACTCTACCAGTTCGGGTAATAGCGTACAACGGGGGCTTAATGTTAGCAATATTATAAAACGTTTAATATTAAAAGCATAATTATTATGACCGCTACCAGCTTCTGAATTTTGTGTCTTATTATTACTTTTATACAGCTTTATCTAAATGTAGTAAAACTACTTCCTGAAAATATACGAGTATGACAAATCTGCGTAAATATATTTACATTTATATGCAGGGCTGCTAATTACCGATCATAAAATTTAATCTAGGAAGGGCAAAAATGGAAACACTGCAGTCGTCAATAAATTGATCCTATCACGTGATTATTCACGCCCAGCAAATAAATTTCCGTCCTCGATGACGTATTGTGCGTTGATATCTTAATCGAAATCTCCGCCGCCATTACTGTACAGTTACCTGAAGACAAGATTAATGACAATTTATTGTTTTGTTGCAGACACGAAGAACAGCATCGGGCTGGCGGGCTGCATCGAGGAGGTGGCGCACAACGCCATCGCCGTCTACTGGAACCCGCTCGAGAGCGCCGCCAAGGTAGGCCCTACCCTCCACCAAACTATCATACTCGGAGCTTAGGATAATAATCCGACACTCGGAGTTTATACACACATTACTTATCAACTTATTCCGTTTTATCATATAACTCACTTTGTGAATGTTACTACAAACGATACTGGGCCAATATGTCTTCCTGTCGTAAATGACGACTTCGCTCACCCATGTGAATATAATTGAAGTTACATATTTAAAGTGAACATAAACACTTTAGCCACGCATTCTCACTGTGAGAACGTACAAAATTAAAACGCAGATCATGATTTTACTGCACTTATTAAAGTGTAATTAAATAGAGTCCTGCAACCTTATTTGGTCGAGTGACTTCGGCAAATGAAACAAAAAGCGCGTGGAGCACGGCCGGCAGCGCGCAGCTCCACCATCTACACTCATTATATTGTTGAATAATAAACAACACTCTGTGTTTTTAATTGCTTACATAAAATTATACAGTATCTACTACTAGCGGCACAAAAACGTATACTTCATTGATAATGTTATGTACATAGCCTTTTAAATATTCATCAAACAATTAAAAGTCCGCGTGAAATAGCCTCAATTCTATGACAGTATGTTAATGCTAGTCAAGGGAGCAATTAACGTTTAACGACTACTACATCGAATCACAATTTCGAGACTAATCATAAAGCTGATAGCTAAAATTTAATTTTGCCGTATTAAAAACAGTTTCATATAGAATTTAAGTTGTTTTTTCATTGATTTATTATTGCTGTAAATTACTCGAGTCGAAGTTGCGGCTACTAGTATGTTATCAATATCCGTAATTATTTATTGTTGGTAAGCGAAATTGTAGCGGATGCAAGTTGTTTGCGACAGTTAATGTGCGTACGGACAGTCATCGGTGACGGTGTCAGCGGCATGTAAAAACGCAACAGAGTCATTTGCATAGACCGCAGTAATGAGCGGGCGTCCAGCGACCGGCCCGCCCTCCCGGCCACTTGCAGCCAAGAGACGCCCTGTGTGTCAATGTACGCGTGTGCGTACATACACACACCACTAGCTCAATGAATTTCATTGAAGGCTTTTAACCCATTACACTTTTCTTATAAACATAGTTTTCTACGCATATTATTTTCTAAGAATATCTTGTGCATTGCTCACAACTACTTAAACAACCGCGGCGCCAGTCTATGTACTTGAGATATAGTCAAACATAATATATGCGCATAGCAATGTCAATTATTTATTTTCAGATATTTTTTACTATGTTTAATTAAATATTTATTGTTATATTTGTTTTTACAGATCAACATTGCGGTACAGTGTCTAAGCACTGATTTTAGCAGCCAAAAAGGAGTAAAGGTTAGTTACCATTAAATTTTATTAAATAAATAATTCATAGCATATAAATTTTAATTAATTAACTGATAAATCACTACTGTTACAATAGTAGGTAGTTATTATAATATAGACAATATGTAAATTTAAATCGATTCTATTCGATAAAAATAAATAAAGCTGTTTATATATTGCTCTTCAGAGTCTTGTAGAGGAAAATGGTAACTTATTTATGTATTTGCCCATCACTACTCACATTTTTTTGAGTTGTTCAAATATTTAACTATATATCTAGGAATATATGTAGGCACTGTAAGTTTTAGAACATTTCTAGTAATTTAATGGCCGTGGGAAATATTATACTTACAATTAAGGCAGTATCATCTCTAAATGTTTCTGTATTGCAAAATGTTAATTAAGTTAAGCACATTGAAAGTATGTAAATTGATGTGCCGATACGAGGACATCAAGTGAGGTCGGTAACCGCGTTGTCACCGGAGACGCGTCAATAGCTTGGCGCATAAGCATGGGCCGCATGGGCGGCGCTCGGCGCGGCTCGCAGCGGAGCGGACGCGCGCCCGCGCCGGCTTACTTAATCGGTTACGACTCAGTATTGACGAGAACTGATACCGCATCTTGTTTATAACTAGCTAACGACCGTGTGGCCTTACTTACGGCAAATGAGCTGTCTGCGGCTGGATGTGATCCACTGCAGGGGTCGGTCTCGAGCCGCGTCCGGCCTACACTCGATATGAAACGAGTCTGCTATCAGACTCTCAATTACCAATCCAATGCGCAGTGACGCCGCACCAACACCGACCTCGAACGAACGCAATTAAGACGTTTTAACGCGATTCGATTCAGACACGTGCATATTTTTTCCTTATTCGTAAATTTATCGCAATTATCCCTTATGAACGTTTATTAAAACTGTTTTTTTTTTTGTTATCATTCTAAGATAAGTGTAGAGTTCAACCGTGAAATTGCTTGCCTCAAAATATAGTCGATTTGTTTATATGACCATGTATGATATCATATACATACAAAAATAGCGTGAGAGTTGTGTCTTTACTTAATTGGTCAATTAGACCTAGCCTTCTTCCTAACTCCCCATTTGGGTAAAATTTACACATATGGACAAGCATCATTTTGCAATTAGAAATCAAATATTTGAAAGTATGCCTGAGCTGTAAGTTTTCACACGTATTTAATTCTTTACAGGGACTACCGCTTCACATACAAATAGACACGTTCGAAGACCCCCGGGACACGCAAGTTTATCATAGAGGCTACTGTCAAATCAAAGTCTTCTGTGATAAGGTAAGATGCAAAACAGTAACTATTATACATTATATTGAATATACAGTATAAACCAATATCCAGCATACAATAATGTAATTGCATTACTTTTCAATTGAAGGGTGCGGAAAGAAAAACGAGGGATGAAGAAAGGAGAGCAGCAAAAAGAAAAATGTCGGCTACAAATAGAAAGAAGTTGGACGAAATCTACCACCCGGTGACAGAGCGCAGCGAGTTCTACTCCATGGCGGACCTGGGCAAGCCCCCGGTGCTGTTCAGCCCGGCCGAGGACATCGACAAGCTGACGGGGATGGACATCCAGGGCTTCTACGGGCACGACGACTCCGCGCTGGCCGAGGCCCACCTCAAGGGCGCCTCGCCCTTCCTGCTGCACGCCGCCAAGCCGCAGGCGCCCGCCCTCAAGTTCCACAACCACTTCCCCCCCGACGCGCCAGGGTAAATACACACACTTATAGCTACTATTATGAGTGGACATTGCGCCTTTTTAATTAATGTTTCCTTTCAAACTGCTAAAGATCTTACATTATTTAAAAAATTAAAACATTTTACATGTGATATAGATTTTTAATAAAAAACAAGTAGGGCATTCAATAAGTAGGTATAATCTTAAAATATAATAATAATATGTTATTCAACTTACACGTCTATAATCTAAGGCAATTAATATATATTATCTTACTCTATTCATATGTATATGTATGTCCACAGCGTAATGACATTAATTTATGGATAGAATAGGTCGTGGAATAGATAATCGGAATATAGATGAACATTAATGAATGTCATTCATATAACGTTGGTAGGTATAAAGATTACGGGCTCTTAAAATATCGATATTTAACCCCTAAAACCAATGTTCAGCATTTTTATTAATTTTATGAGCTGCATCGTCAACTTAACCGTAATCGAATAGAATTTTATGAACTTTATATTGATTCCTCTGATGGGTTATTTATTAGCTATTGAGTTTCTTACGTTGACACTGTGGCTTTCATAAAACTTGATAACTGTTGAGTGAGAAAATGTTCATTACTTATTTATTGCCTCGTGAATTTAAGCTGGTTTACTTCCATCAAAGATTAATTTTCTATGAAAAGCTTTTAAAGATTTTAAGGCTTAGGGCTAAGGTCCACTAAATGATGATATTTTTGGTATTCATGTTCTTGCCCTTGTTATTCAATTTTTATATTAACATTTTAGGTATCGGGAGGTAGGCGGGCTGTCTCCGTATAGTGACCGCAAGGACTCGCTGGAGTTGGAGGGCGTGCTGGGAAAGCGGCCGCGCGTCAGCACGCCGCCGCTGAGCGAGCGCGTCATGCTGTACGTGCGGCAAGACACCGAGGACGTGTACACCGCGCTACACGTAGTGCCGCCCACCACGCAGGGCCTGCTCCACGCGGTTAGTACCACTTACAAACAACACTACAATATTATACCCAACGTGCACCTCGATACCTCACGCCCAATGTGACCCAGCACTGCCGGGACAAGTGACGTATCGAAATGCACGCCGCTCGTGTCCTGGCACGATATAACCTTGGTGATGTTAGCTAACCATAGAACACGAGCTAGCGAGATGGTTCCCATGGCTTTCTCGGTTTCTCGTCGTTCGTTAATGAACATGTCATTGTGTACTTGTACTATGAAATAAACGCAAGAAATCGAGACGCTTCGTCGGTGTGCGGGCGCCGGTGCGCTCGCCGACCGGGCCGGCGCTCGCCGCTGTAACCGATTGGACGCTTTATAACCTGTCTAATAAACACACGATCATCATAACCGCATGTTGTAATTAACATCCGCACGGCCGGCCGCCGCACCACTCCGGCGGGTCCTCGCGCGTATTGTCCCTACAAAACCACTAGACCGGTTACTGAACTTTCGGTTCCGTTAGACGAGACGTCTCGGTTCAAATTGGCGAAAAGCCCATTTGTAACTTTTTTCTTTTTTGCTTATTTTCAGATTGAGAATAAGTACAAAATTTCAAGTTCGGCAATTAATAATCTTTATCGAAAGAACAAGAAAGGGTAAGTGGTTTTCATTGGCCTTAGACAAATTTGACTACAAAATCGCACCGGCCGCCTCGCGTTAATGCAGCATCGCTTGTCCCGAGGGCGCGCCACTAACTGATAACTATGCAAAGCTTTACAATACAAACACCCCCTATAACTATCTAATGAGCTTTATAATAGGTGCCCTCCACGTAATCGCCTCCCCTAAGTCCGATATGACACCTTAATCTGGTTCCAAACCTGAAACAGGTACAATGCTGGCAACTACACGCACTGAATTAATATTAATGGGCACATAACTATAATAATGAATAACTAAAATATTTGTTTTAATGTCATACAGCTCTCTTTTGATTCACCTGATTAATTTGCACGTGTTTTTGTTTGGTCGAATAGCAGTTATCCCACCTCTGAAACAAGACAGCGATTGCATATATTAACATGTATTTAATTACAGGATTACGGCCAAAATTGACGATGAAATGCTGGCATATTACTGCAACGAGGACCTGTTCCTGCTGGAGGTGCGGCCGGCGGGCGCCAGCGAGGACGAGCGCCTGTACGACATCACGTTCGTGGAGCTGCCGCTCGACCCCTAGCGCCCGCTGCCGCCGCCGAGCGACAGTTTACCTTTAAGCGATTCCAGATTTACACACATTACGTGAAAAATCTTTATGGGATAAGGTTGTATCAAAAGTGTCGATCTCAGGTTGAAATTTACTCGTAAGCGAATCATCCTCTCTGTATTGTTTGAAACGGAATGTCACAGAATCTTTCGGTTATCGTTTTAAGCTAAGCGATCGAGTCGAGACCGTTGTGTAAATATCTATTCTAGTGCCTTATGGAATTACATCGTGATTCGAATGCCCGGTGATGGCGGAAATACATTTGACATTTGTTTATCAGAAGATCAAAATGTTTAATGTTTTAATGTAATTTTATTTGTAAATGACGATGATTGCTGCTGAATATGAACGCGTGTGCCATTCACTCGGTTATCATAGGTATGTAGTTAACATTTCAACAGGTACCTTTTATTCTTGCCATGATGATAAAGTAATAAATTCTTGTCACAAACTTATACGTAGGTATAATATATCTACACTGAGAAAACTTGAAGTGCCTTCGTCATAAGAATTAATATAGCTTAATGTAAGTGAGTTAAGTCAAATTAAATGCCATCCACTTTGTTAAGTTTTGTAAGCCTAAGTTTGCTTTATAAGCTCGCTCAATTCTTACAATTAGTAAAGTTGATATTAGTTTTAGGTACAAGCATAATGTGGGTACGTTGCTTCCACCAAGTGACTAGTTTCCGGTTTATTTCTCTATTTATTGATTATGTAAAATTATGAATTTTAATAAAGTAATCGGTCATTTGTATCTTAATTAGTTTCGATCATTACCTCGAATCAATAAATGACGTAGATACATTTGAAACGGAAGCGATGGCATAAATTACAATTTTATGAGATAGAGCCGAGGTTTCGCATAATGTTGGATGTATAATAGTCATATAAACATAGTCACAAAATCGTCCATCCGAACAACATTAACATTATCATCGATGGGAGGGGTTTATGTATAATTTTAAGATTTTATTAATATTACATTTGTTATAATAAACGAATTTCGATATGTAGATTATCGAGCCATGACAACAATTTAGTTTATGAAGTATTTTATGTCCAAGACTTATTTATATTATAAGATTTCGTGCCGGATAGGACCATATCTTTCTGTAGCAACTTAAGTTTTAATTGTTTTAAAGAGCTCATTACAATAAAATGTAAATTTGATTAATTATTTCGTGATAAATATTTGTATTTGGAATCAGAATCAGCATTATCACCACTAAACCATTCGTCTACAATGAAGCATAAAATTTATTGTTAAGTTATCTCCACCGATTATTCAAAATCCAGAACAAGGTTCTGTATCTGCGCATGCGCGTTGCGTGTTGCGTGATGTGGTTCGATGCGGGCCGCGGGCCTAGTGCGGACGGTTCGGTTAACTGCCATATTATGACATAATTTAGAGTACTTAATGTTCTTAGGCGTAGATTCTTTAACATAATGTTAGTTCTTTTTACTGTGTCTCATGTGACTTGCAGGTAGACATCGAATTTTAATTAAGATATAGTACATATTATATATTGTAATGTGTTGTTTTTATTTTTCATTCAGCTCAAGCTGCAATTGCGTTGTGACATGCTGTCCTCGCATGACTCTGATCTTCCAATCTTTTGGCTTTTGTACACTTGTTATATTTTTCACAACTGGAATCTTGATTTCCTTAAAATGTTATGTTTTGGTTACGACTTTACGACTCCGTTGCTCAATGTCCGCACCCGCAGTGGCGGGCGGACTCTAACTGCATTGTTTTTATACTCACGCGTATTCAAGTAATTATATTTATTTATATACTTATTAATATAAATTGTGCAGCTTTAATGATTACTTACAATGATGTTAGCTCGTGATTCAGAATCTCGTCATAAGTCACAAATGTCAGTAGCAATAATACAGTCTAGTAGTTAAAATGTAAGCGTCGGCGGCGTGTCGCCGGGCGCAGGCCTTCTCCCGGCAACGTTGTGCAATGTATAATCAGAGTTTACTATAAAAGTTTGTATAATTATTTGGAAAATGGTGAAGTTTACGTCAATTGGATTGATAATTATATATAATATTATGTAGGGAGAAGCGCAGCGCGATGGCGACGCGGCGCGGGCGCACGGCTCGCGGAGATATTAGTCACACTAGTTAAAACACAACCCGAAAGTGGTAGCACATTTTCGTTATTAAATTGTACTGTACTTAAGGTTTAATTGAATAGATGTTACGTTATTCTTTTATATGAATATTTGTAAGTTGTCATAAAAATATTATTAATATAATTATTTTTATCAAAAGTTTATAATCTAAATAAAAATGTTTTTCTTGAAAACATCACTTTTGTTTTAATGTGCCTTATTTTTTATGTCAACAAAAATTTTGTGTTTAGGCATTTAGCTTACACCGTTAATAAATACACCTGTATACAAAATAACAGCGCAGCCAGCTTTGTCAGGGGCGGCGAGAATTGGTATTTATTAAAACAACACTGTGACTTCGATAGTTACTTTTAATCAATTCTTATATTACTATAACAATTGGTAATTTTCATATTCTGTACATTTAAAAGCTACAAAGATTACGAAAGCGTTGAGACAGAGACTTGAAGAAAGACTAGATACTTAAAGGTAATCTAAATCCGTTAGAATAGTTACAATAAGACAATTATTATAGCAATACTATTAAAACAGCGTTTTTAACTTCATGGCTTATCAAGATTTACGGTTTTAGGAAAGAATCCCATTTTGAAATATTTGAAGTTAAGAAACTTGAGCTTGGTATAAATGATATATCACAGACATTAAAAGCAAGCTAGCTGAAAGTTTGAGAAACATCTAATCTGAAGATCAGTCAAATATTTGTAACTTCAACACCAACTAACTACAACGGTAGAACTATAAAACTTATATGAACTGAAATTATTTTGACAAAGGATTTTTACAAACGGTAAGAAATAACGCGAAAAGCATCCCCAACATTCGAACAGGCACTTAGTGTACATAAGAAATCAAAGTCCTTTTTTATTAAAGTCTATAGAAATTAATGTTCATCGTAGCGATTAAGTAGAATCATATATAATATGAGTAAATTAATCATAATATTAATAAATAGTATCTAAATAGATCAAAGTTAAAATCACGCAGAAATGATGTTTTATGACAAGCATATGAACAACTCCACAAAAGCTTCCTTCCATAAAACACTAAGAAATTACATGAAGTAATAAATTCTTAATAAAATCACATTCACTTACTTTAAACATTATAATAAAGTAGAGATAAATGAAGATTTTAATTTATTTTAAGGAAATATGTACGTGTTATAGCTGATGTTAAAATATATAACTATAGGTAAATAAATTGGTAAAATAATGATGTGTTAGCAGTTCTTATGCAAATTTACCTAAATTAGTCAATAATAGTGATACATGACACATTACTATTAAAACACACGAAAAATATTTAATTTTGTAATGGTCTACTAACAGCGGGACACTAGATAATTTACTACGGCTATAATAATAAATTATATGTACGTATCTTTGACTCACGAGGCCACAATTTAATAGCTTGACATTATTGATTGTTTTTTCCACTCCCACGCGATTATTAGACTTAGCAGAAAACTTTGTGTATTTAAATTGATTGGTAATTGCTAACAACACTTTCACATTCCAAAATAAGATAAAATTTATTTACTTTCTATAATGGCACATTAAATGCGATGCATTTCAAAATCGTCCAAAGGGATCATTAACACTCTCGAATTACGTTTCAGGTAGAGCGTAAATGTGAAGCAGTATAGCAGAATGGGTACCTGTTATTATATTTGTATGTGGAACCGTTCCCCGTCGGAGCAGTTCTGGAATGATTGTTATTGTATGAGGGGCGAGCTCTGGCTGTCGCTGAAGTCGAGCGTGTAGTACATGTCGGTGGTGTCGAGCGCGGCGGCGGGCGCGAAGGCGGCGGGCGGCGCGCGCTTGTCGGCCAGCCAGTGCGGCGCCGCGCCCGGCCCGCGCGCGCGCGACAGCCGCGACAGCAGCCGCGAGTACGTCTTGTTCACGCGGCAGTGGCATGCCGTCACCTGGACACCACACCACATCATTTATGACCCAACTACAGTGACTGCAAATCCTAAACTTAGTCACATAACAGTATTTCCCTAAGGTGGTTTAAGCCAGTAGGAGTCTAGTACACCTTTCAGTCTTCTCCTGCCAAATCGGAGATAGTCCATGAGAAAGGAACATTTCAAAAGGGTCCAAAAAAATACACACAGTCAAGCCGTAGATATCTAAAGCTATTTTTAGTGTGATGAAAACTCATATCAATATACTTTAAAAGAAGCTTTTCAGTAGAAGAAGTGAAACAGATGCGGCTGGCATGAAACCCTGTGGCCTGGTCTATGGAATTAGTGTAATATGTACGAGTATTTATGTGTGAAAAAGTATTTTCAACAGCCAGAGGCTTCTTCTTCTAGTGGTTTATACACATATAAAACAGAAGACCTCAATAATGATCATAATGGATGATAGTTTGTTATAACTGACCACGACTCCAACAATAGTGATGGCGGCGCCCAGCGTGCCGGCCGCGATGTACACGTTGTGCAGGCGGTCGTGGTAGAGCCCGAGCGGCATGCGCACCTCGCGCACGGAGCCGCCGCCCAGCCCCTCGTCCCGGCCCCGGCGCGGAGGATCGTCCAGGCCGCCGTCACTACCCACCACCGATTCCAGGATGAAGTCCTCTGGAAAATGTTGGAAGGCTTTTTGGAAGTTGATCTTTAATTCTTACCTTAGACGAACGTAGTTACAAGAGCTGGTTTGAATTTACACTTTTTTCTTATACGTTTGATAACGCTTACAGGACAGACATTTCCTTTTTGGTAAATCGAATAAACAGGGTATTTCTTCTTCTTTTTTACTAGCCATTTCAGTGACACTGCAGGGAAAAAGATGCTCTACCCTTCTATCATCGCTCTCTGGTTAGAGCTGAGTTAAATCATTTTTTTATCAAAGAAGAGCGATACTTAAGTGCTTAAAAGCTTTTTTAGAAAGTTAAAGCAGCTGGAGCTGATTTGCAATTAGTACCTTCGCAAAGTTTTCCTGTGTAGCCTGGTCTACAAGAGCAGTAGAAATCTATTCCACTCCAACAAGTGCCGCCGTGAGCGCAGGGGTTGTTGTCACAAGCCTGGAACATTAACACAGCTTAAGTAAATAGGCGGATGAAACGCCCCGCGATCCGATTTTTCGACTCCTCCGAAACCCACCGTAACCCGCTAATCGTAGCGGCCGCGCGATACGTACCTTCCGTAATATCTAAGATTAAACGCCCCAGACTTACTCTCTCCTACCCCGACGATAAAAAAAACGCTTCTCCAAGAAGCATTCGATCTAGCTAGCACTAGCAATACAAAACACAACCGCCGTATATTACGTGCTCGCCGGCGAGGCCCGTCGCGTATTATAAATAATAGTAACGTAAATGTTATCCTCGCGTCCCTAGACAAAGCTGGCCCGATCCGGCTAAACTAGCAATAAAAATATGTCCCTATATAATGAAAACTTAGATCCAGCCATCCCTTGCTGTTTTGCTTTATTAAGATTGTTAGCAGCGCACTAAGTCGAGGTCCGAACCCCGCAGGGCGTGCCCTTAGTAGACGTTGCTCGCGTAGTTAGTTTTTCCTATTGCTCTGGCTGGAGGCCTTACGGTCCTCGCCAAAAGTCCGGTGAAGCAGTCAAAGCCTGCGCTCAGGCTAACTGCAAATACCTCAACCAAAAAAAAAAAAAGTAAATAGGTGTTAGTATTTAATATGTAAGAGCGAAAGTTGTTAGATTACAGTCCTAGCTGACTGACCAATTTCTTTGGTAATTCAGGGCCTATTTTCTATTTGGCATTGTGGTTTTCATAATGACACGAAATATGTATTTATTGATTTTGAGGTTTACGCAAACGTTAAGCATATAAATAAAACTACTTTTACGGATTTTATCGCGGTTAGTATTAACATTTTAAGTCCCGACGTTTCACACACACGAAAGACTGGCCGAAATATTTAAGAAAACTTTTTATAAATACCTCATGACTTCAAGAAGTTAATTGACAAAGCCCGCAAAAACACAGGTGTTTCCATTCCCTTTACCGCGTTAAATTATAAAGAGATATAATTTAACGCGGTAACATAAAAATAACCACTTAATACTACCAAGTCATACGTAATGTAGAGCTTTTATATTTCCATTTGAAAACGTATGCTATTATTATTTGTGTCGGATATTATATATCTAATGTTACTTTATGTTACTCATGACACGAACGGAAGTTGTCGTTTATCACAGACCGCGTTTAAATTATGAGAAAAACAAAAAGTAAACCTTGAAGCTAATTTACGTATACCATAAATATAAAAACATATTAATAAAATCATGCATCTACGAATAAATTAAGGTATAAGTAGGTATGTACCTACATATGTTTTAAGAACCTTTTATAAAAACCCGGCAATCAAAAGACTCCTCAGTCATACAGTGTGATAATTAATAGTATCTGCTTCTAACTTCTTTTATTTAGATATGACCATGATTTTTCCATCAACCATGTTTTTTACTGAAGGTGGAGTAAAAGTGTTATGCAGTTCTAGACGGTTTTTTTAGAAATGGCTTTTTGAGAAAGGAGAGTAAAGAGAGAAAGTAGGCGTTTCAAAAGTGCCTGTAAAAACTTACTTGAAATAAACAATAAGCGATTTTGAATTCTCGTTTGAATGGTTTGGTGAACGGCCGAGACCTTTCAAAAAGACTTTGTATAGTTGTCTTTGTATCTTACTATCTCCTAATCAAAGTACAGTACAGGCTTTGGGGATTCACCTATGTCAAATCAGGTGTACTTACAGATCTAGCTGGTATGTGGCACTCCTCGCCCACAAAGCCTTGTGGGCACTCGCAGGCGTAGCTGTTACCGTGGTCCACACACAGCCGGTGCGACGGACAAGGGTTCGGAGAACACAAGTCCACCTATTCGCAAAGAAAAAAAGATGATCAATATTGTTGCCCTTAATTTCTGTTCTGCTTATTATATTTGAATCGGAAATTCCTGCAGTATTAAGTCATTCGTCGTGGTGGCCTAGTGGTTCAATGAACGGATTTGTAAGTACAAGGTTGTGGGTTCGAACCCAGGCAAGTACCAATGACGCTGTTTCAAAGTTATATGTACTTCTTTATTATTCTAAGACACTTCTGACAAAACACCGTGAGGAAACCTGGATACCAAAATTGGGATCTGAAATCGCCAATCCGCAGAGAGCAAGCGTGATGATCAATGCTCGCGACTTTTTTATATGGAAAGTGGCCTGTGCCCAGCAGTGGGACGTTTATGGGCTGGATTATTTATATTAAGTCATTGTTATTCGACAAAAGTAACAAACTCAGTTAGATACTTGTACTTACACAGTTCCTGATAATCGGAAAAAAGATCATGGTCAGTAAATTGGATTGTGTTCATTAGATATGAGCATCAAGCTGTAAACTGACAAAAGCATAATCAGAAAAAGGTTAAGTAGAAGCCTGTAATCAACATGTGGCTGCCACAGCAAGTCCAGTAATCCACTTTTATAGAGTAGATAAAACCATTTCACTACAGTTTTAACACAATTTGGCGGCAGAAATCGTACAATAATAATAACAGAGTGTATGATTAGTATGTAGGTATCGTAGTGACCTTGAGCTGGCACGTGTTGCCGGTGTAGCCGCGGCCGCACTCGCACACGAAGCCGCCGACGCGGTCCGTGCAGGTGCCGCCGTTCGCGCACGGCGACGACTCGCACTCGTTGTACTCTAGCTCGCAACGTTCGCCGGTGTACCCTGGGAATTATATGGACATCTGTTAATTCCTGTACAGTAACAGCATACAATATAAACACCTACAGATGGTGTAGTGTACATAATTTTCATGTAACCATTTGATAGAACTCGGTTTTTGAAAAGCTATTTAATTCTATCTTTTTTCAAAACTAATGTTGTCTCATAACGTAATTGATTGATAAAATTAGGTACTAACGACCAGGACTAGCACTTGAAATAAGATTTCAAAAATGAACTACAATATCTTGCCACGCCACGTGGTCAATGGCTTAAACGCACCAAGTGATTTGATATAACTGGTGCACATATACAAGACGAGTGAGTTGATATTTACGTATTTATGAAATGGTCTACATTTTGGAGACAAACAATTTTCATTCTCTACAAAAACAAATAAGATATATTGCGCTACATTAGGTGCATTGCAAATGGACTAATGTCTGAACCACAAAGTAATATATGTCTGTGACAGAGAAAAATACGAGACAAAAATATATGTAAAGTCGCATCTCCTTCGCGACACGAGCAATCTGTCGCCAGGGATATTTACTCCCAACCCAAAACGAAATGTTCCATGTGGCGAAGAAAAATACCCTTGATTAATTCACTCCGTCCTCGCTTGTACCTACTATACAGTTGTATAAATCGTATATGTTTGAATTAAAATATTGTAGGTTTAAAAAGAGCAGATTTTAATCTTATTTTATTGATCTCTAATTTCCATATCAAGTACAAAGAACTTAACTACTTTAACTGGTAAGTAGAGTTCTTTCTCTGGCCAACTAATTAGTAAGTTCTTGTACCTTCAGCGTCATTCTTGCTCACTACAACTACGTAGCATGTCCGTACACACTGTACGGACATGCTACGTAGTTGTAGTGAGCGCGTACTTTACTCTATATTTTATTCATAACATGAAACAATCGACCATAATTCTATTATTAGTTCTTTTACTAAATATTTATTGTCATAAGTAGTTAACAGTAAGTTCTTATATAATAACATTAAAGAATGGCTCTCCTAGTAGACAAATTCGATAACTTCAACTAAATTGAAAAAGGTTTACCTATATTTTAATGTATTGTACAAATTCATTAATTTCAACAATAAACAAAATTATATCACAAGTAAATTATTATTGTCACAAATTCAATTTGTATCTGTTATTGATAATTTCATTTGAAATGAAACTGTTACGAGCTTGCCTTTAACAAGAGCGGCCCTAACCGCAGGACGGTCGGTCGTGGGCAGCTTTCCAACTTTAACTCCAATAAATCACAAGCGCAAATTCACCCAGCAAGTACTTATGCGCATACAAGTTGAAACCATTATTAAATTGACCCAGCTCCAAAGCTCTATTTGACCTCGTAGCCCGTAAAATATTTAAAAACTTCATTCGGGTACGCCGAAAATCCATTGAAAATATCGTCCTTAAACTATAGTAATTATATATCTTTACACTGTACTTAAGTACTCGTTTATAACTGTTTTATGGGTTATTCTACTTTTACATTTTCAGGGCCGATCGCAATTAGATTTACCGCGTAGTAAGTTATTTTTATACATTCATGGTTGCTTTTTGCTTCGTTACGCAAATAACCTGTGTATTGTATAGCTACATCATAATTTTGCATACATTAACCATAATATTTTCTTTGACCTCCAATCGCTGAACCATATTACAAAAAGCGGCAAACAGCATGCGCTAAATATAAACCAGTGCAATTTTAGAAAGTTACAGGTTTTATGTATTTCTGTAAAAAACAGCGCAATAAATGTGTCAGTCCATGTTACATGGAGTCCCTGAATAGTATTATTTTGACATACTCCCTGTTGAAGATAAACATGTTTATACTCATACCCGGTTGACAGAAGCAGCGATAATCCTGTCCTTCGGCGTCGTTATCAGTTTGTTCGATGCAAATCCCCTTAACGCAAGGATTAGATGCGCAAGCGCCGCCGGTTATAGAAAGCTCGCAGTGCGCGCCGGTCCACCCGTCCGCGCATGCGCAGTGGAAAGTTGTCGAGCCGTTCATTGCCATACTCATGCAGGAGCCACCGTTCAAACATGGCGATGAGTAACACGGGTCCCTCTCACATTTTCTACCCGTGAAACCTATATGGGATGGGAAAATTATTTTAATTATAAATGCATATATGCTCCTTAACAGAACTGCGGAAAAACAATCATCTAAAGTATTCTAAATTAGATACACCTAAAAATATAAATCGATCTAACTTCAAACTCTCGAAAATCAAAAGGTTTAGCACCCACTTTACGAAACTTACTGATATTCTAAATACCCCAAATTCTAAAAGAAACTTTTCTATTCAAGTATTCACAAAATCAAAACCCAATTCTGAGATACGAAATTGTTCTAAGAACTTGATAACTTTTCCAAGCACCTTAGCACTTGTTTCTTTTTCTGTATTTTAACACAAAGAAGATTTTTCTTCATTACATTTATGTAAAATTTAATTTGATTTAATATATCATTCAATTGTCGCGTGTCTGAATACTTGTTTGTGAAGGCACCTTTTATGGTTTTCTGAAAAAACTGTTTACTGGGGTATAAAATTGGGTAAACTAGATAGTTTTTTAATGTTACCTAGTAATATGTGAGTGTACTACGTGAGCGCGACAAATGGATGTGCGATTAACGCTTATGCGACAAAACTGTACTGCGACTCACCGTAGTTCGAATGCACGCTAGTGCGACACACTGAAGATCGACATCTCGCTAGTGCGACAAACGATTGCGCGACAGTAGTTCGACACTACGGTAGTGCGACACTACGGTAGTGCAGTACGTTGGTGCAGTATTGCAGTAGTTTGACACCTAGCAAGGGTAGTGTAGTACGTTGATGCAGTATTACAGTAGTTTGCTGAGATAAATTTTGAATTACATATATTAAATAAGTAGATATTAAATAATCAAAGGCCGTCGCTCGCTTCGCTCGCTCCATTGCAAGGTCACAATATCTAACCTAACCTAACCTATTGATCTCTGTCACAAAGTTGAACCTAACCAAGCAATGGATGTCTGGGCGTATGTCGGTTCTATATGTTTATGTTCTATTTCTTCATATCGCACTAGCGAGATGTCGATCTACAGTGTGTCGCACTAGCGTGCATTCGAACTACGGTGAGTCGCAGTACAGTTTTGTCGCATAAGCGTTAATCGCACATCCATTTGTCGCGCTCACGTAGTACACTTGTAATATGTAGAGCAGAATAAGGAATCCGATAAAATGTTTGACGTACATTATGTAACATGTAATTGCCACAACAATTAAATGAACCATAATACAAGTTTCTTAAGATTGAAGGACAAACAAGCTTGTTAGCGGGATTTTGGGGCTAACAATCCTATATTTTCCAAATGAAAAAAAAACATAGTAAGATAAATATTTATGGTAGGAAAATTAATTTCATCTAACATACCTAGATCGACCTAATATATACTAATTGAATACAAATAAAAGCAATAGAGAACGAAATAACCTATTTATCTTAGTAAGTAGAAGTTATTCAGGCGATGGTACTCGCAGACATTAGCTAGCAACTACATAAATGTAACCACTAGTTGACTTTCTAGGTCGCAAGTACAAAAGAATCGAGGGATTGTTTCATTTTACAACCTTCCGCGCCCTGAAAATGAACCAACGGGCGCGGTCTGTCACTTTACGTTGACAAATGCGCATTCTAATGACTCTCTATTATACGTATATCGTAGCGAAGGTTATGATTGTTAACGGCGTTTTCCCACATAATAGATTATCACTTTAATACAACTTGGGGACAACGTGTACAACTTAGACAAAGGGCGAAGTTACCCACTTATAGTTGCAAGTGATAAGACAGCAAAAACGTAATTTCCTTGTTTTGCTGACAGACATTTTCCGTTCCTCAAATTCAATAGAATAAGTCCTATAATATGGAACTCTGACCCGAACGGCCCAGAGAAAATCCCTAAAGATTGGGTAGTGGGAGTTCCCAATAACATTTTCCTTGTAATTTCAGACTTAGCAGAGACGGATTCTAACATGGGTCCGAATTCGTCATATAATTTACACTTATAGTTGACTGGTTTCCAAGATAGAATCTCAATTTAACTGACTTTAAAAAAAAAAATTAGTTTTATAACTAAGTGTAACTTAAAGATTACGAGTATATAAGAGGATCTAGAGTCTTCATAATAATGTTTAGAGTTAGAGTTAGAGTTTTCGATAGATGGCAGAAATTATCGCAATACCATGGATGCTATACCTATGTATCTAGGATATAAACGGGTGAAATCAGTTGCATAGTGACGTAATAATGTACGCTATGCGGTCACCAGATTGCGTCACATTGGCGCTCTATTCACCAAAAACAGAATTTATTTTCAATGGCCATACTAAAAAGTTTTTGTTCGATTTGCGAGTGGGTAGATGTATTATTTGCCCTCTAGCGCTACTAGTCTTTCCTTTCACTGGCTTATTTCGAGGTCATGGCGTGATCATATCGATTAAAAGAATCCATCTAGACATAAACAGATATATGTACTGAGACATAATTTAAATATACCGTAGTACTCAGTCCCTTGATGAAAGTAACAAGTTTATTATTTGCAATAATTGCAATCCTGAGTTCTCTCTTATTTATTCTGTGCTCAAATAGATGAACCAGAAAAGAAGAAATGTTGCTTTTGCCGATTGTTCATTTTAAGAATAGAGGATTATTGAGGTAAGTTCATTTACTTTTATATTATACAGTTATAGTTTAACTAACCTCGTATGACTATAACGATTACTAACATCATAAAAAAAATATTAATTTATCTGATAGTTGCGAATAAAGGACAAGCTGCATAGGAATAACAAACCATACCATAAACATACTCTACCTCGTCATCGCCACCGTAAACAAATTCAAACAATAATACAACCATGCATGTCTAGAGCAGTCTATTTTAGGGCATAGTAAATGTTTATCATACCGTATGGGCAAAGGCAGCGGTAGGTGGCGCCGTTGAGAGGTTGCGTGAGGTCTACACATATGCCGTTGTTGAGGCAGGGTGATGGATTACACGCGTCGCGCTCCTCGCAGTGCGGCCCCACGAACCCGGGGCAGCACTGACACTCGTACCCTTCCTACAAACATATTACCTCGATTACCCTGTCCCACACATCTATATCAAAAACTACATCTACATACCATAGACACGTTTGTGTAGCACACACCCTTCCCCGTACAGTCTTGAGACTCTCCGCAGTTGTCCGACTTCACGGTTACTTTTAGTCGCACGCATTGAGACTTCCAGTTTTCATATACAACTGAAATCCGTGAATTTATTTTAAATCAAATATTTATGAGGGAAAATTAAACAAAAAAAACCTTTGTTTAATTTTCCAACAATAAAACTCAACGATAACTCAAAGATATCAAATAGAACGCGTCAGTGAGTTTTCAGAGCCGCTATCTGCGGCACGCAATGTATTATACGGCGGAAATTCCGTACATCTATTGTGCGATATAAAATAAAAACGCTGTCGGCCTTTTTTGTCTGAGGTTCCCTCGGATCTGAGGTCTGTTGTAGGGTAAATAAAATATCTTAAATGTTTCATACCCTCAGGTATTATGCTACGCAAAAATACTTTTGAATTTAAGTTACCAAAATAAGTAGGTACCTATCAGTAAATTGACGCCTTCTGTTAGATCTTTGTCGTACAAGGTGAAGAGCTTAGCGCCGTGCTCGTCAAGAGGAGTAATGTCCAGTAGCATGCCGTCAGAGACATCGCAATGTTCGTGGCCCTGCCGCGTGACCTGGTACACCGCGGGTTGCAGCACTGTGCGATGTGCCCTGTGAAATAAATCTATATCGATACGGGTGGCTAGAACCTACAAGCCAGTTCCCCAGCTTACGACTACAATACAGGTCACTTCACTTCATTTATATTAGTCTAAAATTAGCTGACCTTTCCCCATCGACGTGTGAAACGTTCGCCTCAGGAGTGGCATTCTTTACTTCGAGTTGGCCAAAGGTGTCGAGTAGCAAGGAGTCCGCGATGCGCACGATAAGGATGTCCCCGCTCTGAATGTCGGCGGAGCCCTCCCACGACACGATGACCGGGGGGCACTCCTCCTCGGGCGCTCCCGGCGCGCTGCCCCCGCCGCCGCTGCCCGCGCACTCCTCCGCCATCCGCACCACAAAGTCACACATACATGAATTAATTACCAAGTCAACCTCTGTGAATACTAATTGAAATGGCCTCTGTTTTATTTACTGTATCATACAATATGCACCAAAGGGTTCCTTGACTACAAGCTTTCAATTAAGCTCAGTACAATTTAATTGTATTCGTAGAAGCACTGTAGCAATGTATTTTGTGCGTTAAAATGGTTGCAAGAGATAAAGGTTGTCTCATAATTTTGTGTTGCGCGATTAACTCGAAACGAGCAATTGTAGCATTTTGAACTGACCAACATTTTATTACTTACATGAGTTTTTTTTCATTATAATTTATAATTTTATCATTCGTGTGATAGTACACTATGGTTTCAGTTATGTGACAAATTGTAATCATCATAGTAGCTAACATTACTTTGTATTGCGAAGATCTCGAAAAACGTAATATACAATTCATTTTTGAGACGTAGTACAATCCAATCAAATTAAATTGGAAGTAAAATATCTCGTTTCTTTGTCACAAAGACACCACAACAGCCTAATCGTACATAAATAATGGATTAGACGTTTTCCTTAAACAGAAGTAATGAATAGAGTTCAACTGCTGGAACAGAAAAAGCTTTTTTCCTTATTTCTCCTTGCGTAAGACGATTTATGGTTTATGTATTTGACCTCGGTATGCTCGCTGCTGTCACGATCAAAGTTGCGCGAACAAGAATATTATGCTCTCAAATAAAGAAGCCAAAGTAAATTTACTGTTAAAATTGGCCATGAATATTAAGTATATCAGGATCATGTAACCTTTACGTGCATGTACTTATGTCGCTAATGTGTTACCTATAGAAAGAAAATATCATTTTCTTGTTTTCTTGTGCATCCGTTAATCTAAAAAATCTATAATGTAAATTCAGAACGTAATAAAAACGATTGTATTATAATATCCGCTATGGAATTTAGGCCAGGTTAGCATAACATTGTAGCCCCTAACAAACAGCGTTGGTACTACGTAAACAAGACAAGCCACTGCTTCTGGGACAATTTTGCTTGTTAAAGTGACTTTAAGTGACTTTAGACGGGCCTGTTACAAAGACTCTAAGTTAACGTAATATTATTCAGTCATATTCTTCTTGAAGATAAATAAATACTATCAGTCAATCAATTTTAAACTTTCGACGTTGACTAGCTTAACAGTCCTAAATCCATTAGATGCTACGTACGATGCGTACTTAAAGCACTTTTTATGAAGGTAAGGATACGAATTCGATTAAGGTTTTCACATTGCCTTTGTGTAGTAAAGTATTTATAAAAAAACGCATATTTTCATTTAACAAGTAGGTACTTACCTGTTTTCAGTAGAGGCTACGTTTTTTTAACACGTACAGAGAGTGATTTAATCCTCTAATTCTGAATTCAAAATTATATAAAATTGCCTTATGATGACAGATGACGTTCTTAATAACGACTCAGTAGGCTGTTTCTAGAAGTGAAAAGCAAAAAATTATGTGGCTTCTTTCTGCATACACCTCAGAAAGACGGCTTGATGAAATAATATTTATTCCAAAATCTGTACCAGAACGCTAGACATCACAAATCGCAAAGTTGTATAAAACTTGAATTAAATAAAAGTTTTGTAGAATTCTAAATCTGAAGAATTGTTTGAAACAGTCAAATTTTGTGAAAGCTTCGGAGAAAACAAAGTTTACTTCGTTGTTCAATCGTAAAGTACATATATTACTCGTTATCGTACTGTTTTATTTCAAAGATAGAATGTAAAACAACTGAAAATGCAGAGTTCGGTTAGATAACATTTTTATCTAGAACAGTATCAAGTAAAGCGCAGGCTATAAAGAAGGTCCAAGTTACAATTGATCGGCATCCACTTGGACCGTTATTAGATAACATTTGTAGAGCTCCTTTTAAACAATTCTATTCCTGTGGCTAGTTGGTAACCAAAGCTTAAAATAGAGTTAAACGGAGAATAGACAATAGAAAGTGTAGACTAATTCTCTCGGTTTATGGTTCGTGTCCATGATCTGCGACTGTCCTAATCTCTGAAACTCAATCTAATAAATTTTACTGGCTACGTTTGAAACTGATGGGCCACGGCTAAATAGCTACCGCGCAGATCGATTGTTCGTTACACAATGTTAGTGTAAGTTTGACTTCTTATGTCCTTTTATACGAAAAAAGCTTTTACTTTCTTCTTTATTTGTTAAATAATCATAATAAAATTATAGTTCTGATTTATGTTTAAGGCGAGTACATTGGGACCTTTTTCTCGACACGCTAGCAAAGCAGCTTGCATGAAAATATTACTGGTTACATTAGGAGAATAATATACAAAGGATTCTAGCAAAAAGAAAAATATTCTAAGCTATTAAAAACAGAGCAATTTAATGTCTTCTTTGACATGGATTTTGGCTTAAGTTTACCTCTACATTAATAATAGACAAGAGAGGGTGTTAATTACAGAATTTTAGTTTTATAGAAGATTATAATGTAACTCGGATTCATCAATAATTACTGGAGATAAATTGCAGACATTTCATATTTGAATCACGTTAAAAATGTAATATGATTTATTTTAACTTCTAATGTTCTCATTTTATTTTTATGGTATTAAATACAAATTGGCTACTACTTAACAGTATTTTCATATCGTTTATTCTAAAGAGAGAGATCTCAGTTTAGCTCTGAGAAAATATAATGTTGGAATAAATGAATCCGTACCAATTCGTTATTTAGATTCACGTGTCATGTTTTATTATATATTTATATTGAGATGTTTTGTAACAATAACAGTACGAGCTCTTAATACCATAAGACAGATCTCGTCTCCTTACTTGATACTTGGAGATTAGTAAGTAATTGTCGCATTACATAACTCAAGTACGACGCATTAGCCAAGATGATACTCAATTAATACCGGGATCGACTTACGACGCTGAACAGGAGTAAACAATATCTTGAAACACAGTTTACTGAGTTTGTTCCACATCGATTACAATTAATATGCATTACATACCCAACATTCTGTCCTGTAGTATTGATAGATTGGTAGATAGAAACAACGTGAATTGGCTTTAAAGGAATGCTGTATAAAGTGTTTTAAATTTTTAGTATCACAATGCTTGGAAAAAAACATTCACAGCGAAGGCGTAGATATGCAGAACGCGTTTGAAAGACGAAGACGAAAAACTGATGCATTTGGTCAGCAGTGGAATCAGACGTAGGCTAATAAAACCATTCTCCTGGGTAGGTAGAGCAGTGCCAGGGCTCTCTCTCTCTTTGGCAATCAATATTTGAATATTACAGGTACTTACAAGTTCAATAACTAATACTATAGGTCTATAGCCCACAGCTAGAGCATTCTTTTTTTTATAAATCGCTCTCCTGATTTCTGCTTCATCCGAAAAATAAAACCTAATTGCACAAAAACGCACATAATCTTTTTAATGTTTCCTCTCACGTTTATCCTGTAAGTACCAGTGTCTCAAGGCACATAGCGCAGGAAACATTAGAACACCTAGTGGCCGCACTAGGTGTCTAGAACTGAAGTTCTATATCGAACGTGTAGCATACGATGATAAGTATACGAAACAGAATAGTAACTAAGTATGACATAGTATACTTACAGTGACCGGCAAGTTGAGCTCGTGAGTCTCGTTGCCGCGCCAGAGGCGGGACTCGCGCGGCAGCACGGGCAGATCGCAATCTATGGCCCCCAGCCGCTCTTGAAGCCGCGCTGGTGAATGCGCCGCGGCGAGGGCACTAGAACTAGTGTTTAACTTTTGCCTTCTTGCACTTTTCACAACCCCCTTTGTGCTTGTGTACACTTTAATAGTTGAATGGCGCGAGGTAGCGGAGCTCTCCGTAACAGTGTACGCTTTTGTTGTTTTAAAGCTTTTCTTTGTAGTTGAAGTTGTAGTCGTTGAGACCACTGCAGCGTCTGATGGTTCTGCGTTAAGCTTTTTAAGTAGTGAAGTCGGAGAGGCTTGAGTACTGGAAACAGTTTTAATCTCTTCTTTAGAAGATAAAGCCAGCTCGCAATAACAGGCGCCGGCTAATGACAGGATTAGCACTACTGCCGTAAACAAAGATAGTGAGCTCATTATCTTGACGCGCATGATGCTCTTCGTCATGTTTCCTTCGTATATTAAATTCGTTATTTAAATACAATATCTATTATTATGATTTTATTTGGCACAAACACAGCTCTCGTAGATAGTGTGGACTTCAAGGTGACCTGTCGAAATAAAAGAGATAAAGCTTTTTAACCTTGAACATTAGGAATCCCTTTGTATCTCTAACATAAATATGTAACACATTTGTAAACTTAAGGACTGCTACAAAATAATAGTAGGTACTACTTAAAAGAAAAAAGGTTTTCCTATTGTTAGTATAGCTATAAATAATCCTTATATCTTATTTCCACGAAGGCAGACACCTCTAGATAAAACACACATAATTGGACAAGCTGTAAGGCCCTCACGTTGAGGGGCGACCCTTATCAAAAATGAGTGCAGCTCTTGAATTAACTAAAGATAGCTTATTTCCATTTTTAATTACAAAGCCTATGAGCAGCTTACGATAGAGCTGCTCATAGGCTGCGAAAATGTTTACAATCTGAAACAGTCACGAACTACATTGTATTTTATTAAATAATTAATGTAAATTACGGGAAAATACATATTAACACTCGTATCTACATGCTAAAAGTATAAACGCCCATATTATTAAGTCTATCAGGATTAACAACCAAACTACATAGAATAATATTACTAGGAACCAATTGAAAATAACCTTTCAGGCATTCTATAAATGGTCATGAATAAATTATACTTACGTAAGAAAGTACGTCGGGAGAAATTATAATAATATCGTCAAGGAAAAAGAGAAACGCTTACACAACTAATTCACAAGAAAGATAAACAGTTTTTATCTCATCTAACGTTAGCACAAAATCAAAATAATTACAACTTTTATCATTCGGGTCCGATGTTTTGATAACTGTACTTTAGAATAGTTTTATCAAGACTAGTTTATGTTAATTTCGTGATTTAAACGTCAAAACAAATCAGGCTTTGATTAATTAGTATGTTTTAGGCAATGTTTTGGCAGGGCAGTAGCGAGGCGCAGGGCGGGCGACGCAACCGGCCGCAGCCTCCGCGACACTGAGGGCGGCTGGCGCCCCTCCCCCCCGCCGCCGCGCCCCTGCACCCCTCACGCGCACCCTCCACGCCTGGTATCTTGACTTATTTTACTCCACGCCTGTATTACCAATGTTTTCCTTAACGCAAAACTCATTCTAGTTCATTCTGTCCGATTTTTCGAGTCAATTCCCTACATACAATTACATATTACGAGATAATCTATGTTCTATATTTGTAAGGATGTATTTTCGTAGCGCGACTGATAGAGTGAGCGGTTTTGTCCCGAGGGCGGCGCACTGGACCGACTATAAACATCTCAGCTGAAGCAACCTACGAACCTCTACCTGCTTTCAATATTTATAGCATTACATTTCATTGGAATGTTCCAATATCGCAATCCAATATCATAGAGCCGTTTGAACATATTATCTTTTCGATGCAAAAAGGGCAGATGTTGGTACTCAACTAGTGATAAAACGTAAACCTGGTTCTGTCTAAAACTTATTCAAATGCATTATGAATTTTAAAATAAAAATAAATACTTATCACTAAAAAGAAAAGTGCTAACGATATTTCAGGAAATTAAAAGAAATTGGCATCGATACATTATTGTTCACATGTATGAAACGAGGATACCATTTACGAAACAATTACATTTGCATTTTGTTATATCCATTAACCCAGTGTTTATCGCGCCGATAGATATACCTCGCGTTTATTTAACGTTAATGTCTGTATCCCAGAGTCAGTCTATATCGTAGAAGTTAATTAGCCATTAAATAGATTGGTATGCAAATCAAAACAGGAAATTGCGTCCATTTCTGATATCCGGCCTTGTCTAATGAAGCTCACGGCATTGCTAGCTTTAATAACGTACCTTCCTATACCATATTTATTTTCAATTACATTTTGCTCAGTGGTTAATTAATGTTCAAGTCAGTAAGTGGTATAATTAAAACTTCATGTGCATAGCCATATACTTAAAACGTACTGTTAATAACTAATCAATAATCATTCATTACACACTCCAGATACGTTACATGAATGTGTAATATAAATGTTTATGATGTAGTTACCTAAAGAACAATGGCAGAATTTGGTCTGGACTTTTTTTGGCGTCCATAGATTTCATAAATATCAATCAAATTTAATTAATTTTCTACGATTTTTCAATTATTCACTTCTTCTTGTAAAAGCCGGAGTTATTTTTATGTTTTTAAAAGCTCATAAAATGATGTTCGAATTAGGTTACCTACATTCGACATTTTACCATTAAAATAGTGGTGTGACGCAGTATAATCAAACGAATGATCGATATAATCGACCGATCGATCGACCCGTGTAGAGTTCGTTTTGTTTTTAACATAATATTAGAATTATCTATTCTTTCGTCTTTAATCAATGATATGTTTGAAGAAATGCTCCTACTTTTAAATCCAATTAATAATGGATCAAAATATCAGAGGATCGTTTCAGTGTCGTATCGATTCTCAAGAAAAACGAATCCAAAAGTGCAGCACTACTTTTGTTTTGGACAGTGAATGTTATCTGTGGTTGTCTGTCAAGTGAAGACGCTACAGAACTACCCTCCATTATATTTTTCTATGCTACAAAATCCTTCCGTGTTTACTATGTCGGTTGTGTTTTATGATTATATTTGGCTTTCTATTTATTTTTACCCTACCTGGACTGTTTATGGACTGATTGATACTGCCTTGTGTGACTACTGTGACTAGTGCGTGCCCTTAGGACTACGATATTGCTTTTGCGTGAGCATAAGCTAATCTTACTTTGCTTCGATTGTGCCTATATAGTGAATTGGATTTTTGTTATAAACCCATAACAATAACTATGGAAGATTACGATAGAGATCATCGTCGCACGCGCATTTTATGTGTAATGATGATAATGAGATGAAGAATGAAATAAATAATTATTTTAAACAAAATATGTTTTTTATTTGCCCTAACATAGTTCTATTGTTTACGCGGCAAGTGCATATTTTTAATACGCGCTCAGCTTTCCTAAACATTCAATAATTGAGTACTATAGTAATATTATAGAACGGGGATTAGCGCGTACATGCGTAAATACCTTAAGGGCTTGACGTTTCGTTCTATAATATGCAGCGCGATAGTTTAAAAGTTTAAATTGAGTACTACTCTACATCGAGTGTTAGAATTTATTTAGGTTTTTCCCATTTATCCGTAAATACTCTTATTCTCACTTAGACCACACCACATTATCATTTCTTAAGGACGTAATTTCGATCTGCGTTATGTTTTATAGATATAGCTAATTGACATTGACGTTAATTCATAACCTAAATAATAAAATTCTAACACCGAAATCTTTTTTTTCCGGCTTTCCCAAATGAAAATAGTCTCATTTATAGATTCTAGAACTAACGCCAAATCTTTTAACATATTTTTCATTAAGGGACGCTTCAATTTGATCCCAGACAATTCTTAGTATGGAGACCTGCCATTGTCCTTTTCTTAATA
Organism: Autographa gamma; assembly: GCA_905146925.1. NCBI lineage: Eukaryota > Metazoa > Arthropoda > Insecta > Lepidoptera > Noctuidae > Autographa > Autographa gamma. The sequence continues at coordinate 7,332,927 of LR989850.1, forward strand.
TTGTTTTTTTTTGTTTGCGTATTTGAGCATGTTTTAATCTCTGAAATCGTCGTAAAGTATTAAATATTTTAAAATCAGAATTTCTTTTTATGATCAAAGCACTATTGTTCACATGTATTTAGCGTACCTATATCTATCTAAAGTTACTGTCTCGAAAGCTTAGATAGTCATTGGGCCGTTATCGAAGTGTAAGGGAGTTCCAGCTAACTACGTAGCCGAACGTCGATTAATTATTATAGAGGCATCGGAAGGGGTAATGATCTCGAAACATAATACCTACCGAGCGGCCTTAGTGCGGAACGAGATAGTTAATAGTTGCAACGACTCCAATTACAATTAAGGGTGTAATCACAACGAATTTATTAGGCAAGTAAGTATGTTCAAAACTTCGTTCAATAATGGTTTTATTTTAAGTAGAGTTAGTTAGTCAATTACTCTAGATCAGTCGTTGGGAATTGTTAGCAATTCGTTTAAATAATAGTTGGGTCGGGGAGAGGGAGTGATACAGTTTGTGAAAAGAATAAAGGTTACTAAGGCTATACAATTTCTCTGGAACCTCGAAACAATATAGAGTCGGTCCATTCTATTGTGCGTGAAACCATTTATCTGCAGTGATCATAGTTATTGTAAATTTTATTATTACTTAGTTTTCCCTCATTTTTACCTATCTGAATATATTTTTATATTGATATAAAATGCTGTTATTACTAAATACGTCTTTTGCTGAACCCTTACAATGCACTACATTGCTGTAACTTGTGTGGTTCAAAAAACAAATATTTGTATTAAATAACCGTTGGATTTCTTTGTTATCACTTACAAATACGTGCCAATTGAATAATGATTGTAAGTGAAAGCAGAGTCGTAAGTATAGTTTTTCAGTGTTATGTAATATGTAGTGGAGCGAGCGGCGCGGGGTCGGGACGCGGCGGCCTCGCTGGCGTCGGGCCAACCTTCTGACGTGTGTGAGTGACTACCCTTTCTGCACTCGTCCACTGATCCACCTCCATGCCTCATTTCACTTTCTAGCTATTAGATACTAGCTGAGTCCCGTAGTCTCACCCACTTTATTCCTATACCCGAGGTATTATCGTAAAATATCTTACGTGTAAACTATATTTTTTGTTTACGTGAAAATGTAACTAACAATTACAATTTTATTTCGAACGTTAATTAATTCTACTAGTCATTATCAGCGCTTTGACAACACTGATCATTGTATCTACTTGGATTTTGGTTAAATATGTTAGTTATTAAAAAAACTATGTTGTCTATTACGATAAAGATAGTATTCATTTATTTTCAATTAAACATATTATTGATACTTAATGCAATTGTGGTTTAAATGTCATTTAAAACCAATTATGTTTTTGTACAATTAACGGAAAGGCAATGTGTAATGTTATCTTGTTGTAAGCATTATTTTATTAAAAGCACGTTAAAAAAAATGGGCAAAGTTACCTCCGTATTTGTGAATACAGTTCAATAACTATTTCTAGTAAGAGCCCAAAAACTGTTAGTGTTAATTTTATTAAATATACTTAATGTAACGTTTATCAAGTGTCGTCTCAATCAGTTAAGTAGTTTTCGAGACATGACTAGACTAGACTACTTCTTTACCTAAGTGTATCATCACTGAAAAAATCTCGGATATTGTGTAAGCTATTAGTGACTTGTTTAACTATCTAATTTTGCACACTATGAAGTGTATGCTAAAAACTCTTACGAAAAGCCAGTCTCATTAATTTCTACGTATTCCATTAAAAATATCTAATTTATGATCGTATTCGTTTTAAACGCTACGTAATGAAAAGCGATATAATTAAAACACAAATAGCTACCGTAGTTACCGAACTGATTACGAACACAGCGAAAATGTAATATAATGGGTTACATATGCAAAACAGTTGATCGAGCGAGAGGTTACCTGAAAGGAAATTTCAGTTCAAAGTAACTTAAAAACCACTTAACTATTTATATTATTTTATACATATAGAGTCAAGTTTGTATATTTTTGTAATTATTCATTAATTAACCAATTAACATAGGTATATTAGTATCTTAACCAATATTAGTAGCAACTAAAATTAAATATTGTTATAAGTACTTTCGCGTTTTACTTTATTTAAATCCGCAGAGACGGGTTTTATAAAGTAGACAAGACTGACTGTGGCATCATAGCAGCTAAAATTCTAAAGGGAAAGAAAGATTATGATGGATTTCATTTGAAACCTGAGAGAAAGAGATGGTTTAATTTATGAAGATCTTTTCCGCATTGTGTAGTTAAGCAAGCAGCAGTGTTGCAATGGGGTATATAAAACATAGATTTATGTACTGAAGATATTATAATATGTTTTTTAAAAGACTATAACACCAAAATATTAAAGTACGATGTATTTTATTAGGGTGACTATTCTTCAGAAACGCTCCATGTAATACAATGTCTAGGTATTATTCTAATTTTGATTGTGTATAGTTTGCGCGGTTTACGATGTTTATAAATCAGTTTTAAAAGAATTCGAAGTCAAAAGATAAAACCAAAAGTAATTGTTTATCATTAATTTAAATCAACTTGTGTTATTATTCGCATACCCAGAAAATTTATTATCCATAGATAATATCAAATTTCCCTGCAGTGGGACAGAAATGGGTAGGAAAAAAAAACAAAATGGCAAACTGTACAGATAACATACTAATTCCATTGAAATGAATTAATTACAAACAATGTTTCATTCAGATGTATTTGTACTATAAAATAAATCCGTACGCCAGTTACTAACTAAATTATTTTTTGTGATCAATAAAAGACTTTTTAATACTGAACTAGTAAGTTTTATTAACATTTCAAGAAATGCGGCATATACCCCGTTTTATCCTACATAACTAAAAAAATATTAAACTTTGTTATATGCAAATGGTAAAACAGGGTAATCAAGACAAATTGAAATGATTTGTATACAAATTTAATATAATATAATAACTACGCTATTTAAGAAGTTATACATAATCTATAGCTATATACTTTCTTCTACCTATACAAATCAGACTGCGTACGTAACACTTAACTGTATTATATAGCCTCGACTTCGTTCTTCGCGACTGGAATGTTCACAACTGGCACATCGTTCTTGATGTAATCCTGAAAACAATCATCAATTGAATGTTTGTTTTAAAAGTGTATAACTTGTTAACATTAATAATAATTACTAATTGAACAATACATATTTAAATTGCATTCAATATTGAGGACAAATACATCCTCGAATGCAAAATCTGTTTACACACATATTTAGTAACTTTTTCCTTACCTGTTGTAGCTACTTGTCTAAATTAAAGTTTTTTTATTAGGGAAAATTTTTTTTTAATCAGCCTTGATATTAAGAAAAATATTATTTCTTATACAAAACCCTATCCCTTAGCTATGACAGTTGATCATATTTTACACTGGCAATCAGTTAACAAGCTTTATCAACAGCTTAAGAGATCAGTCACCTGTTGCAAAGCAATCTGTCCGTAGTTGTTGAAGGAGTCGTGCGCGTGCGCCATCTTGTCGGGATGGCAGCGCAGGCGGTGCGAGCGCAGCGTGGACGCGTACGAGAAGCGCTCGTCGCACCACTTGCACGACAGCGGCTTGTCGCCCGTGTGCGTGTACATGTGCACCTGAGTGAAAAAATAAACTTAGGTGGTAAGAAAAATAATAAAATTTTCTGTGTCTATATACCCTAATTGGTTGACGATGTTTTTATTAACCTTGGAAGTATGTAAATCACTTTAATATGTAGCATATTATGTTATGGAGTACTTTTGTGTTAAAGCACCATGCTGATACCGATAAAATCGTGTCACGTTTACTATTTGTTAAATGTAGATTTATCTAGTCATTGAAAAATCTTTAAAGAATGTCTTTTAAACCCGCTAGGAGCAACCGTGGTGATCAATGCTCATTCTTCTCTATATGGGAAGAGGCCTGTGCCCAGCATTGGGACGTGTATAAGCCGGTTTATTATTTTCTCATGTAAAAATCACCTTTAGCGTCTGCCTTCTCTTAAAGGCCTTGTTGCAGTAGGAACAGACATGTCTGCATTTATCCTCGTGCACCAGCAGATGTTTGCGAAGCGTCCGGCGGCTGTTCAACACCCGCCTGCAGATGTAGCACTCGTATGACGTGTCCTCGTGAGTATCCATGTGGGTCTTCAGGTTTGAATAAGTCTTAAATCTATGGAAAAAGTTAATTGTTTAATATTTTAAGTGTATGTACGGATCGAAGCAAGTTGAAAGAAGCAGTCTCTGCCTACCCGTACGTGAAAGAGGCGTGATTATATGTATTATGCATGGCACACTATCAAAGATATACATATACATTATAGTGTGCCTTGCTTGCTACACGATAAGCTTTGCTGCGAAAATATAGGATAAAAAAGAAGCATCAATCACATATATCCTACTCAACAATAAGTACTTCTAAAGATTTGCCCTAAACGAAAATTGCGCAATACAATAATGACTAGCTATTAAAAATGACATCGGCAATGACGCTGCAGTTAGTTATATCATCAACTCGAAAAGAAGAACATTAAATGTATGGACATACTGTTTGGGACACTTCCTACAGCCGAAAGGCTTCTCATCGCTGTGTATGGCCCGGTGTTGTCGCAGCTCGCCGTTGGTGCCGCACGCGTACCCGCACAGGTCGCACACGTAGCCCTTGATCTTGTCGTGCACCACGCGCTTGTGCGACGCTGCCGACGAACGAGTCGTGAACCTAAACATACAAGCTAATTTAGTATTTATTACTTACGCAATAAGGGATATTATACAAAATGTAGAAATACTCACTTCATATTACAAATTTCACAGTGATATATTTTACGTTCTTCGATAGGTATGTGAGATCTTGCGTGTGATTTTAACGCGTCCTTCGAAGTAAATATTTTATCACAAGACGCACAACAAAACTTTCTTTCCGATTTTGGTATGTGCCTCATCTTATGTTTATTTAAGGCAGTTAGGGTTTTCGTTATGCGCGGACACTTGTCGCAGCTGGAAACAGACAAACAGCACTTAGATTGAAAAGTAAAAACGTCTCTTTCTATTAATTTAAATGGCATCAAATAGATTTCACAAAATGAGTTGTATTATTAATACTTACGAAAACACATTAGGATTTCTATGATCTTGTACATGTTTGTACATGACTGACTTGGACTTAAGAATAATACCGCACATACAAGACACTACCGGTGGTACTTTATGATGCCTTTCACTATGATCCTTTAAAGTATACCAGCTCGAACATTCCTTATCACAGTTGGGACACATAAACCTGAAAAGTAGAATTATTTAATGTAGAGTATAAATTACATTATATTACAAAAAATTTGTGAGAAGGCAGTTCAAAATATTTCATATTTCTTAAACTATGAAAGTCTAAAGATAGGAAAGGTTAAGTAAATTAAGGGTTTAATATGGTCTCCAAGAGTGGGCGACATACACGTAAAGTTAAAAAAAGATCATAAAAACTTTTACCTTATAAAATCTTTGACATTTACATTTAAACATTTCATGTCTTGCCTTTCAGCTAATAGTTCAGGATTATTCTTAATCGCTTTTCTACTTTCAACCTTGTGATCTGCTACATGTTTATAAAGAACACTTTTAGATCTCACAACGAAACCACACAGGCAGTAAGCAAATGGTTTACTTTTATGTTTTACAGCATAATGTAGACGTAATTCACTCCAGGATTTTTGCTTCTCAGAACAGAAATTACATTCCAATCTAAAATAAGATGAAATGTTTAATTAACACATTAAGTCATTACAAGTCAGTCAAGCAATCAGTAAAATTGTTGTATTTACAAGTTGTCTTGAAAAGTGCAATTTTTATTACCTTATAAAGTTACTTACTTAAGTAAATCCTTAACTGTAAAATTTCCTTTGTTAAGAATTTGATTTAATTCCTCTGTTTGTTCTGCAGTGATTTCTTTCCTCTTAATACGTTTATATTTTCTTGATTTTAATGTTGCTATAGCAACATCTTCTAATAACTCATCATCATCGTCATCTTCATTGTCATAATCATCGTCATCATTGTCAAAATCCTCATCATCATCTTCACCCTGCTGAATATCTTCATCATTTTGAATATCATCATCTATATGATCACCATGAGTGTCTGTGTACAAATCTATCTCAGATAATGACTGTTCATTGTTTAATGCACCTATAATGATATTAACACCATGTATTAGATCAGTCAGAATACCTATTTATTAATTAGAGGACTTGAAGCACTCAGAGATTTAAATGGTCACATAAGGGATGCTATAGTAACAACTTTAGAAGGCCAACTCTAACTACTCTCAGTCTTCTTCTTGTTCTTGGAATTGAATTGGAGTAATAAAAATAACTTGCTTGCATACATTTTTTTAGATGTGATTATTCTAAACTCTTACTTACTAACAAAGTCTTCTGCAGACACTTCATCTTTAACCTGCAAGAAAGAATAATATATTGCAATCAAAATATTCACTTATCACAAGACTAAAATAGGCAAAAAGATAAATTAATTGATTGCAAGAAAACAATGTAACAATTGATAAACTCAAAACAGGGCTAAAGAATTAAACAAATGAAGATTATACAACTAAGACATAATAATAGTAACTGTAAACCTTAATGTAACTTGGATAGTTTTGAACTCAGTACTGAATCTACTTAAATTCCTTGATAACTTAATCAGGATCACAGGCTTACATTTCAAATATCTGATTTATTTTATTCAGACATATAAACATGAAATGACCAATATTATAAAATAAATAATGGGAAAAACAATAAAACTTACCTCAGATTTTATGGGACCTCCAAAATCATTAAATTTTGTATGTTCCAGCTTGATATCACAATTTTTAGAACTGTCATCATACATTTTTTTAAGAGTTTCTTGAACTTTATAACATTCAAGACTAAACAGTTGAAATGAAATAATCTTTTCTTCACAGTTCAGGCAAATCTTGGTAGGCATATTGTCAGTGTCAAATATCTAAAATAATTTTAAGAAATGTTTACACAAATCACAACAGTGTAATTATTAAATGGGATATTTATGAATGTATACACCAGTTAAAGAAAATATTATATTTAAAATATCCAGTGAGCTTAAATTACTTATTCAACAGTTACACCTATGCTTAGTTTAATAAATAAAATGTGGATTCACGCATAGGTACATTTAAATTGAATACAATACGCAATTGGTTTACTGTTGTACTGTACCAGCAACAAATATTGTGTTGTATGCACATTAATGTAAAGTAATATCATTTCAAAATATCTACTACTAAAGATTATTAATTAAGTTCGGTATTAATTGACAATAAACCATTAAATTTTTTGTTTCGACCGCATTTTCATCACAGCAACAATATACTATCGGTTGATACAAATGCAAACTATATCTATAAATTAAATTAGTATGTAAGCACTCGTTGAATTGTACTTACGATAATTTGTAGAAAATCTTGTATTATTTTTAAAACATTTCTATTGCTTTCATCCAGTAGATCTTTAGAGAACTCGTCGAAAACTTTCTTAGCACATAATCTACACAAATCATTAACACTCACAGCCATTTTAGCGAGTAATCAAAATGATTTAACATTTAATTAACTTGATCATTGATAAAAATTTCCCTTCCGTATGTTATAACACAATAATACACGAATAGAACATTACACATTTTGTACAAATAAGAACAATAAATAATATTAACTTTTCACCTCACTTTCTTTCAATCGGAAACTTCATTTAACACCACAGACAAACAAATAATACAGAATACAGACTCCCCAAAGTCAAACTCCACAGCTTATAAAAAACATGTTCTAAATTGAATACCTACCTAGTTGATTTTGCTATGTGTTGTAAATGACCCGAGTTCCTTATATCCCACTGACCTGTATTCGTGTAGATATTTTCTTAGAAGCCATTGAATTTTCTAGATTTGTACAATGCTGATGTATCTGTTCCATATTTATCAACCATCGTTTATGTATTGAGACGTACCAAGGGCTAACTTAAGAAGACGAACGAACCGCCAATAAATATAATTCGTTAGGCGAGTACCCCTATTGTTTCTTAATTTAAAGATATGCGGAATTATTAATCATGCAAACGCAACATACACTTTTTAACTTATATCTTGCTAAATGTAGGCTACATCTTTTTAATCTTTTCACTTAACTAGTCGATTAGTTAATAAAGTTCAGTTTATGGTAAATCGTGTCTGACATGTCTGTGGCCAATTCATTGAATTTCTGACTTTTTGTGTTTTTAGTCTATGGATACGATGCCGAATGTAATTTTATGGACGTTTTTGTTTAATAATAACCGAAATATGTTTATTTAAGGACAAATTTGAAAAACGTCTAATAGTAATTTTCGGTTTCTGATAACACCAATATCATGCATTCTTCGTTTAATCATGAGTGAAATTAAGATACCAGTGTGTTTCAATACCGGAGGAAAGTTAGTCTGGTCGTGTATCATGGAATTTTAATAGAAAAGACATCTAACTATAATAAAAATGGATGTTCACTGTGAGTATGGTGAATCAGCGAAGTCTATTCTCTCTTACGATAATATAAATTGCTACAGCAAAGCGGAGGACAGTGGATACCACACATCGTTTACCCCAGGTTCGTTGGAACGCTCGGACCTGTCAAGTGATTATTTGGATGATCGGTCTGTAGTAACAACCACAGCAGCTTTTATTGATCAGATCCAAGTTGATTACGTTACGCCTGATGGGACCTATAGATATAACCAACTCAAACCGCGCAATGACAACACGCTCTCTGAAACCCCACCTCAGAGACGAGCCGTCAAGCGACCTCATTCCAGTATTTCAAGTATTGAATCTACGAAACATGTAACGACAATACCTACTCCAACAACATGGATTGCTGGTAAAATACAAAGTTTAGAGGTCAGTGAAGACAAAGAAAATGCTACCATTTCCATACCAGCAGAGAGTGCTCATAGCACTGAGAGGAATACAAGATTTATTTGCAGGTTAAACATCCGGGAAAAAACATACTCGTATCCCATTACACCAGTGAAAAGAAATTGTTTAAGTCCTTGTAGAAAATCAGGAAGAAAACTAGATTTTGTTATCCATTCCCTTTCATGTGAAAAGCGTGAGCTACAGCCAGGACCTAAACTAGTACCACATACTAAAATAGGAGAACCTATTCTAGCCAGACCCGACCAAAAAATAGATATACTTAGATTGTTAAATCAAAAAAGTGCCATACCACCTTTACAAAAAATATTTCAATATCTAAGCAATGAAGATATCTGCAACTTCTGTGCTGTCAGCACTACATGGAGTGATATATGGAACTCACATAACACCAATAAAAAGAAACTGGAGGTAAAACAACATCTTAAAACAGCAAAGGAAAATCAAGAAAATATTTCTAAAGAAAGTAGAGCAAAAGCAAGAAGTACTAAGTTGTATGATGGTTGTCTAAAAGAAATACATAATGAGATAAATGACAATCTTGTTAACAAGATTCCTCTTAGTCCACAATATTCACCAAGAACAAACAGATTCAGGAAGTTCATAAAGGTATTTTACTTTTTTATATTTTTTAACTTTTATTTCTTTAGATCTATCTATCTTTATGTTATTATATTCAAAAGCTTTGGATGTTTATGTTTATATTATGGCTTGATTTATCTCAATAAAATAACCATAATATCCATTTTTAGTGAGGGATATGTCTAATATGTATGTATAAAGTTGGGGCAATTCAGTGATACTTTTATAACAGACAGATTGTGTCTTTTCATATAATTTTGTTAAGTCACTTGTTTTTTCATTTCAGTGTGCTTCATTGGACTCACGCTTACAGTTGTCATGTGTGAGGTGTTCACAGCCTGCTAAGGTAACAGAGGAACCGTCAGGAGAGGAATGGGTTGAGTGCACCAGTGCCACATGCTCTTATCAATTCTGCAGATCTTGCAATTGCAGTAGGCATCCAGGTAAGAGTTGTAATCAATATGATCTTAATGCTCCAAGCCCGTCTAAACGAAAGAAATGTGATTATGCTGTCGGAACAAGAAAAAGCAGAAAGAACTTGCGTAGACTTCTGTGATTTAATCATAATACTTCATTTGTATACCAGTGTTTTTATTGTGTTACATTCCGTGTGTAAATTTTTTAGTTGTAGCTATGTTAGATATAAAAATTTGACAGCGCACTGCAAATAAAAGTAATATCTAATATTATGATTAATGATATTTGAGATTACAGGGTGTTAGCCCATGTCTGATTTTGTGCCATTATTTTATCAATACATGCATTTATTTTAGTTTAACACAAAGTCAGTTTTAGTTGTTTGGCAGTTTTAAAGTAAGTCATCTTCATTACAAATTAAGAATCTTTACGGGTTTGCTTAGATGTACCAACAGTTTATCTGTTGAAATAATAATAATGTAACATTAAATATGGATAGCCCTTGTGTTAAAATACTGATGATACTAAAACATTGCACATTTTTGTGTTTGTTCATTAGGACACTAACAGTAGTTCACTCAAATTGAAAAGCTCATCTATATAATATATTTTACCAGTATATAAAAAATCCACTTATAATATATTTCGAAATAACTTTTTTATTGAATTATTTTAAAAATTGTTCAAGCAAGGGCTGTCTGTAATTAAAATGTGTATTAATTTCCTGACATTCGAATATAAATTACTCTGAAGTAAGACTGTTTTATACATCACTTTAAATTAGTAATAGTAATTATTATTATGTTGATCTGTAGTTTCATACATTCTTGAGTGTTTGGTGGGTGCCTACTTATTCTAATCTGCTCTTTATTATGTTAAAACAAAAAGTTTTTGCAGTGTTTTTGAACAGACTTTTAAGAAGTAGTAAGAGTTTTGTGTGATTATTTATCTTAGGTTTTAAATACTCAGCTTTATGGTCAGTTCCTGACAATTTATATAGCGTGGCCATAACAAAACAACTCTATCATTACATTTGCTCTTTTTCTGAGCACTGTGTCTCCTGTGACTTATTAGATAATGTGCTTTTTTATTATGTTAATTAAATGAACAAATTTTTTGAAATTAATACCTCCAACTTTTTTTCAACCTCCAACGGTTTTTGTACCAGTGATAATTGTATCAATTGACTGAATTATTATACTGTATTATTATGAAGTCACTAAAAGTTGAATCAATATGTGAAGGGTGGGTATTATATTTGATATTTTACCAATATGTACTACACCTAATATTTCATACCCTTATAAACTCGCTGTTTAAGTTTTTGATCACATAAACAGACCACAATTTACGAACAAGTATGTCAGTTTTAAGTCGCCTTTAGCTATAATTTTATATTAAGAAACTGAAATTTACACACCACCCACCTTTTCTAAATATATATTTATTGATATATGAAAGGTAACAAAACATTCTAAAATTATAATATTTTTTAACATATTTTAAACATTCCTAGTCTTTTTAATATGTGCCTACCTAGTTATTCAGGTGTGCAAAATGAATTTAAAGGAGCCCGTTATTATAACAATTGAATATGTTCTGGCAAGATTCTCAATTTACTGGACATCCTGTTCTGATCTGATTTAAAATATAATGAACAATTTTAAGTGTATAATAAATGCTTCTCTACCTTACTGTCATAGGTTGGAATTATTAATTGAGTAAATATGTTGAATAGCTTGTCTAGTATGTTGAACATAGAATTGATTTTTTAAACTTTTGAAAAAAAAAAAGTGCTTTATTTTAGTATAATTAGCACCAAGAAATTAGCTAGGAATAGTCAGTGGGTACCTAAAACACTTTCAGAAAAGATTTTGATATTTATTCACCGCCTAACTGGTGCCTTAGGTCACAAAATGTCGCAAAAAATACAAATTATCATGTTTATTGTTACGTGATATAAATACCTAAACCACAGGGACTCATTTACTACATCCTTTATTGGCCAGATTCATATGTGATTACGTAATTAAATTAGTAGAATCTCCCAGTGCATACCTGTGTGATTAGTAGCTGACTTACATAAACATACTTTTGTAATTTTAAGTTTACAGACTGGCCATTTTTGGGTGTGGCAAGTGATCTATAGTGGTTTGTCTCTTCAGTTCAGCTTATAATGTTCTTGTCGCACTCTAATGTTTCTATTTATTTTAGTTATGTTGTAAAACGTTTTAATCCGCGAACAGAGATCGCAAGAATAAATTTCTAGTTTTTTTGCGTATTTAAGTCTGGGACGAATTGAATCTCCAGTACTAGTGAAAATAAGGTAAAACTACTACCTGCAAGTGATGTGTACGTAAAAGTTCTGCTAAATTTTGTAGACTCACCTTATCGGTCGGCGATTCCGCTTATAGACTTGTTTTAGCTTATTTTATTTCACCTATTTAAATACTATTATTACAATAACCGATGAAATAAGGTTTTAAATATCTACTATATGATTACTGGTGTTTCCAAAAAAACTTAATACTAACTGAGAAATGACTCCAGACTTTGTCAATCTATTTATTCGTTCGTACGACTTATACCTGCGATACATTTTAATAAATAGTACATTCTTGCTATGTGTGGTCGCGGTTTCAAATAACCGATCAATTTTCTTATTTTGTAAGTTATGAAACAAGAGTGTGTATAATTGTAAATATATAATTAGAATACTTGTAACGAATGTAATTGCGATGTTATCTCGCTACAAAAATAATTATCCAGATAAAAATTTTGCTCAAAATTTTTCTGGACGATTGACTTGCATGAAGGGACCAAGAATGCACAAGTTAATTTTATGAATAATTAGTAATACTCAAAATTTAATTTAAATATGACGATCTGTATTTCAATTGATACTGATTTTGTCGACCAATTAATTTTAAATTTCAAAATTCATGACATGTAGGTATTATTATAATTGTGTTTTAGTCTTGTAAATAGTGTTATTTCAATTTATTCTTTGATAATAAAAGTGTTTTGAAAATATCTGCTAGTTTAATTAAAATTACTGATTCTCCCCTATTCACTTGATCACTAAGGAGATATTTAGGAGGTATAATAAAACAAATTTTAGATTTACTAATTTATTTTTACAATTATAATTAATATTTACAAAAAGGTTTGATAAATCACTACTAAAATGTAAGTAAATTAATGTGGTCTCGTATCTAAAAACAAACATATTTTGATCGCTTAAACATGTATTCCTGAGAAAATAAAATGCGTAATGCACATCATTTGTTAAATATTTAGGGAATAAATAACTGTTTTGGTTAAATTGAGGCGATCTTTGAAAACAAATAAGTCATCATGATTGAGCCCGGTGGTATGCTGAGTTACACATTCTTGATTTTAACGTTTTTCAGCCGAGTCCCATCACAAACTTTGGTATTTGATATGCCACTTGAGGTAATTGCATTATCATGGAAACCCTGGAATTCAAAATAAATTATAAAATCCATAAAATATGGTTAATCAATCAACCAAAAAATGCAAACATTACTCATAAACATGTAAAAGGTGTATAATTTTTTTAATTAATACAATTTTACAAGTCACCGCAACCGTTAAATTATTTACATAGTTTCTACACAGTTTTAGATAAAAAAGTCATACATTGGTACCTAAATAAAAAACTGTGTTATACCTAATCCTTCATGCGAATCTGGAATAACGATGTTATTATTTAATCAACAATATAATTTATACTGACCTGCGAGTTGCGTGCCGGAAACTTAAGGCTAATTCCACCACCATTATACTTGCTGTACAGAAGGAGGCTCTCTGGATGTAACAAATATTTACAGGTAATTTCTTAAACTATATACATTAGCAAGAAAAGAGAGAGATTACTGTATAGATCACCATAATTTATGGATCGGATTGTAAACCGACACTTAAAAATAATGGCTTCCTGATTTCAGCCACCTGAGGAAGACTCTTCTGCCATGTCTTTTTCAAGAACAAGGCTTATATCTTTTACCTGCGCTTCTCAGAATCAAGGATATTAAATAAGAAAACTAGCGCATGCGAAGTCCATTAGCCGGGTCAAATTAATCAGAGTATTGTAGTAATACATTACAAGACTGCTACAGTTTATATACATCGTGATAAAGGTGAGTAAAAGTTTAATCAAAAAGTTTAAAGCTGTTATTTCGTGTGACGTATATACCAGAATTTAAAGTGCGCATAGTATGTACAAAGCTTTGGCGAGTGTAAAGCAAGCGTTAGAGACTTACGAGACGGATAGGCCGTTGTAAAGCCAGGCTCGCCAGGTTTGGGGCGTTGGGGAGGCGCCGTCGATGCGAGCCTCGATGGTCCCACACAGCGCTCGTCGGTCGTGCGACCGACCCGACCGAGTGTCACACACTAGCCGCTTGCGACACTCACCGTCGCATGTACCACGACGTGGGCTGTTCTTCCAGTAGTGCCTGATAATAAGAACAATATTATTATATTTCATGGAATTATTGTGTTGTTTTATATTGTAAGTCCAAGTAGTAATGTAAGACCCTTAAAGACGGAATGAAGATGAACATTCACTATCAAGGATGATGTTTTAATCGATGGCTATTTCTCGTTATGTAAAATAACTAAGTAATTAACTTTTATATCAGCCTATAGGATGATAACTAATTAGCTTTACCTACTACCTGTTTCTCAAAACCGTCGACTAGTTTTCCATCAATTACCTGGTTATAAAGATTAATTATCTAGCTTTACTTATCGTACAGCGTTAATGACTCCTGGCTCGGTGTACTGAGTGTACAGTTAGACTAACGTCTATAACTTTAAACTATCTAGTAACATCCCGGAGTCTTGCCTACTTTTATAGTTCCTTATTTCTGACGATTATTATCTTTGACGAGCTTTATCTAGTCACAATATAGGTAAATTTTATTCTGCTTACCATATCTACTACGACTACCATATCCTTGCAAACTTCTTAGCCTGCTATCTACCATAGCTGCTTTAGGAAATAGGCAGGTACAGGTACCGTTTTAATGCCTACCTACTTTCACATAAATAAAGTATAAGCATTTTAGTAACAATATAAAGTAAACTTTACTTGTAATATAAGTTAAAAACGTCCTCTTTGGTGGTCATGTCGTCAATAAACTTGTCCCAATCCTGAGGTCGCAGTGCCGGCATCAAGTATGCAGATCGGGCCGAGTACAACTTGTACCAAATCGGGTACCCGAACAGATTAGCCTCTTTTAAGTTCATAATCCACGTCTCATGGTCAACTACTTGCTGGAAAGTTACAAGAATGTAAGTTATTTACTAACATTACCATTTATTTATTCATAAAGTTATAAAAATCTAATTAATGTAGGGACTTACCCGAGTAGTTGCTTCATGGTCGCCGTCTACATAATATATTCGATATCCTAAATTCAAATCATAATACGGAGTTACAGAGGGTCCCACATATGCAATGCTTGTGGCTCTACCTACAAATAATAAAATTAAGTTAATACACTAAAAATTACCATACATTTGTGCCCTAATCAACTCGTCAAGGTTCACTTACCAAGGTCATTCGTATCATAAAAAACTTCGAATTCGTCGAAATGAGTGTGTCCGAAAAATTGGGCCGTTATCGTGGATTCATATCGATTAACAATGGCGTAGTAATTACGACTCCATACTTTCAAACAATCAGAATGGCCCGGCGGAGTGTGACCTATTATGTGAACCTTTTCGCCGCTGAACTCCGCGGATTGCAACTCATAGATCAACCATTGGAGTTCCGTCGCTGGGTCTGTACTGTTCATCAACAGCCACCTGAAATGATAGCAGAATACCTTCTGTTAAATAATGCTTTAAACAAATTAATTATTTAATGAACATCTTATTGATAGATCCACTTATATACTTTGCTTGTATTAAATAATTTTAAGTTTGCCTGCTCCCCTTACCAGTTTTTATTATTACAGTAGTTCATATTGAGCGATATGATACGGAAGCCGGGTCGTACGAGGACAGAGTAGAAGGCTCCTCGCCGCACCGTGTGGGAGACTCCCGCTGGTAGCCAGCGTCGCCACTGAGCGTCCAGCTCGTCGTATAGCCACGCGATGTTCAGCTCCGAAGATGCTATGAACGGCGGTGGGAAACTGGAAAAAGGATTTAAAACTTAGGTACGCACAAAGCATTAACTTAATAATGAGTAGGTACAGGTAACAATGAGGAAACTGGAAATATGCTTTTACATTAAGAGGTCATAAATCAAGATTGTTGCCGTTGTGGAAGCGAGACGCCGCTACGCGCAATGTAGAGCTCCGTCCCTCTTCCACGAGTGTCATGATTATTAAGAGTTTATGGTGCAGGTACTGACGACCCTCACCAATAGCCAAGTTAAGATCTTTGAACTGTAGTTATCGAACCGGTTCAGTATTAAAAATTGTTTTGCAAAGAGTGTGTAAGATTGCTATTAATACCCGTGGCGTGTCCTTTTACTTTCTTGATATGGATTTAAAGTCTCAAGTATCTTTTTGTTTTAATTAGGTACTTATTTTTGTTGTCTTATATCGTAGGTGGAATGGCAATAATTTAGGTGATACATTTTAAATAATATTTTTAACTGCAAAGTTTATTGCTTTTTAAAAGTTTTATACGCTAATTTCATAGAGAAGGTAAGAGGTTTGATACACATAGCTATTCGCGACCACGTAGCAGGTAAATTCGAGACATAGGAAGGAATAAATAGCGGTTAAATCTAACCACAGGCATTTCCGTCCATTTAGTTCTAACTAGAATCGCAGGAGTATTATGATATACATCCGCATGCAATACATACCTAGTTACACTTCGTAAATTGTTGATCTTAAAAGGGATTGTCACTAATTAAAATGACCCTGATCGTTAATAGTGCGTAATTGTCGGTATATAATTGTACAGTTACCTATTTACTGGTGAAGATTCATGGTTCCCAAGTGCAGGGAATATCGGGACTCCGGGGAACATATCTGACATTTGAGCGACGGTTTCCTGCAGGACCTTCAAATTCTCCTCTTTTGTTTGATTCCATACATCGTGTGGCGGTAAATCTCCCGTCCATAAAATGTAATCGATATCCTGTAACAAATTAAAATGATGCTTTATAAATAGTTCGGTTATGTTTAGACATGGTTGATATTGTAGGGTACCTACTATTCTAAAAATTCTGGCTTACTGCTGACTAGTTTGGAGTCATTAGTCTTGATTGCATATAAGTATGTAATAGGTAACGTACCGTGTGAGTATCTGCTATGTGTTTCAGCATGTGGTCGATAGTCCGCTTGGGCGTATCACACTTGCGGTAGTCTCCCCAGCGACCAGCTCCTCCGCCGGGAGTCAACGCTGGCCCGCTGGACGCGCGACAGCAAAGAGGCTCGTTACATTCAGCATTAGCACCTTAAAGGTATTACATTGTTAGGAACTAGAGTCTTATTAATAGTAATAATAATAATTCAGCCTATAAACGTGCCACTGTTGGGCACAGGCCTCTTCCTATATAGAGAAGGCACCTGCATTGATCACCATGCTTGCTCTCTGCGGATTGGCGATTTCAGATATCAAATGATAGAGATAGATAAGTTTAGTATTGCTATTTAAATATTTATTTTCGCCTTATTTTGTGATAACTTATGTATGTTATCACAAAACTGCATAGTTTTTCTTGATGTCTTAGCTTACCTTCAGCGTAATATGGGTCAAAGTGAGTGTCAGAAATCTGTAGAACTTTGAAAGTTGGAGCTTTATCCACGGGAGCATCGAGCGACCGCAGGGCTGGCTTCGGTACCGGTGGGAATGCTACCTCCCACTCGTGATACGGATTGTAGACGTCACCACACGCATCTCCTATCACAAAACTGCATATCTCATCAGGTCCTATTGTTATACGTTTCAGTACGTACACTACTTCGCTCTGTAATTATGAAAATTACATTTAAAATTGTGTTATGAATATTTTTGACCACAAAAATAAATATCTATAAAGCTGACAGTTATCTTACCCCAAAAAGTCTTGTGATGCCTTCACACACTCGGGCAGATTGAATTTTCAAAGATACACAGAATTGATAGATCATCTTGTTGATTTCATCCTTACTTTTACCGAGCCTTATATAATGTTGAAGTAGCCCTGCCCCGGCTTTGCAAGCGGTACAAGATACCCTAGACATCACAGAGTGCTCTACTTCGTAATAAACTTGTTTTAAATTAAGAAGTTTTAGAGCCTTTTCTACAAAGACTGGTAGGTTTGAACTTTTGTCGTTATCCCATAAAAGACGAGAGTAATTTCGTTTTAAAGCAGCCATATGTGCAATCAGTTCAGTCTCATTAGCAGACGGTGGTAGTGTATGATTATAATTAGAGGGAATTAGGAATGGTTCTTCGTTGCGAGGAGTTAGTGTCCAATTCCAATCATCTGTAGGCGGCATCCATTTTATCATTGGTCGATGATTCCTTCCCGTTTGTGGTAGAAATATTGGGTTACCTGTAATTAAATATAAAATTTCCTTATCCCCAGTTGTAAATAGTGCTATAACTTAAATAGTGCTATAACTGTATTAATATCTTACCTGATATCATCAAAGTTATAGAAAGTATCGCAATACATTGTATTAGCCATCGTATCCGTATAATCATAACTGTGAAGTGAAGGAGGAAGTATCTGAAACAACAAAAAGTATTGAGTTAAATTGAGCACTCTTGTTATGTGTCAGTGACGTGACAAATTTATGCAGATATAAAAAGAGGGTTTGAATTATTCAATTGAGATAAATAATTGGCCCTAGCCTACGTCTTTAGTCATTACAAACAAATAATATTAATAAATCGACGATGTATGGCAAATAGATTGAAAATAAGGATTCCTCAGCCATGAAATAAGTACAACATAATGTCTTTCTCAGGATGGATGTCCTTTGTCTCGCAGTTGGAAGAATGCCAACGAAAATGCTAAGTTTTCGCTGGCATTCACAAGTCACCACATGATTAATTTCGCAAGAGTTGGAAATCATTGAACTAACATAGGCAGCAGAACCTGACAATAGTGTGTTAAACAAGCAGTTTACAAGCCAAAGTGCCACAAATTGCGACAGTTTGATCACTCAATGCATTGCGTCACTCGAGTCCTGTGCTATATATGTTATGTAATAGAAAACTACCTATATCACGTCGTCACAGTTTGTCATTTATGCAACTACTCTTAATAAACTTCGCACGTATTAATATGCTAGAGACTTATGAACGTAATGTGTCAACAGAGTTGGTTCACTGTCTTCGTAAATAAATATTTATTTGGACACCTATTAATGGTGGCCATCAAGGTAAAAGGTTGACTGTTAAGTACCTTATTAATTGTATAAATTACCAGTTTAACCAGTGACCAACAGTAGGGATTTAGAACTGTGCATATAAATCATGGTATGACTCATAAAGTGTATTGTCCTTAGACGCTACTTCTTTTGTATTCGTAAGAGAAATCCTTGCAATAACTATGTTCTATAGGCTATCATTTTATAACATAGACATTAAGTATGTATCTTATCATGATATATTTTTTTAATTATTTATCTTTTAAGATATAAATAATGTTAGTAACCAACTTTAGGTAATCTGTGCAATAAGTAGCTAAATTGTTGTCGTAATAGTTTTTTTTGCAAACAGTCCCTGACCAGATTATGTCTCAAATATGCAAGATCGTCGCCGAAAGGAAGGTCAACGACTTACGAGGCAGAGTTAAAGTAGGGCCTTTATAATGACCAACTTTTGACATTTACTAAGAACCGTTTATTGCTACAAATATAAATATTTGTATATTCTTTGTAGGTTTGCTAGGGTTAAATCAAAGTAAATCAAAATCATCATTATGAAGATTCTGATTTTTCAGACTTGCTATCTAATGAAAATGAATGAATTAGGCTAGATTTAATAGCTGTTTAGCTATAACATAGCTGTTTAGCTATTATATCTAGCCATATTAATTCAGTCGGCATTGCGGGCAGGCTTCTTGCCACAAGTAGTAAATCGAGTTTGTCACCATTTGCAGTAAAGAAAATTAGACAGCTTTCAGATTGACGTAGACTGGTACAGCCACAGCCTAGTCGAGAATGTTCTCGATAATTACGTTTTAAAAAAGGATTCTGCGGACTCTGCGGTCAATGTAACTGTATTCAGGAGAGACATCTTAATTCTTTTTTGTACACATATACATTAAACTTTATTAGAAAACTTTGATCACACCTTGTAAATCCTCTAACAAAAAATTTAACTACTTGAATATTTTTGCAAAATATAACTCTCTCGTAAATAAACTGTAGTATATACTGGGTACTACTGAGTAAAGACCCATTATTGATATTGTTAATAATGAACATATCGTATCGCGCTTGTATCGCGTTGTACGGCGATAAAGAACTGTTGAGTACTTAGTTGTTATATAAATTGGTAGGCACTTATGTTTTAAATTAATATATTAACTACCTAACTAAAAGTAATTTCGATACCATCAATTCATAAAGAAATATTTGGATTCTGCGATCGTTGTAAACGAAGCATTTTCAAAGATTATGGTAGCATTATGAATTCATAAATATTTTAATATGCTTTGACATTCTTGTTGCCCGCATATTTTATGATCAGTTCTCTAAAAGTGGGTTAATAATACCTACATAAGTATGTAAGTACATATTTATTGATTGCGCATTCATTTAATTACCATGCTCATGCCATTATTGTATACAACAAAGTATTGCAGGAAGATAACACGTGTTTTAAAAATATTGAGAAAATATCAGTTTTTGAACCTTGTTATTAATTTCTGCTTTTAAACTACTGCCTATTCTTCTTCTCAAGCTTTTAATTGTTGGTTTAAGTAATAACTTTAGAAATTCAAATAAAAGGAAAGTGTATTACAATCTGAATTGTCTCTACAATAATTAACTTTGAGAAGTCAGCAGAATTACTCAGGGGAAACAACTTAATCTGTCGTCAAATCAATAGATCACGAATTACTACTGGAATTGATTGACCAATCGACTAACGACCAATCACACCGCTTGACATGATTTTTGACAAGTGATTAACTTATTTTTGTGTTGATCAACGTTTCAGAAACCGGGGGTCAATGTCTGATGACTCCTCAAGTTTAAAGTTTGTCATTCAAGATAGGTATGCTTCATAATGCATACAATGGGTAGGTATAGAAGCTGACAAAAACGTTCGTCATTTAATTCGTGAAAGTCATAAAAGCGCTCTCTCTTTCTTAGCATACGATATCCTCTAAATAGGCGTCCGGTGTCCATAAAGGTCCGTTATTATTTTTATTTATGTAGTAAATAACTTTCAACAGTCTATATTTCTCGTCAGTAAATATTCAAAAAGTATAATTAATATAGTTACTAACCCTAACCTACGCTTAACTAATTTTGATACGTAAAAGGCTCTCGGTCGGTCAGTAATGCATGACCTATCTATCTGTAAGCTTATTTAAATATTTATTAAACACAGTACTTACTATCAGTACGTTAAAGTAATATTAAATTTTATTTACGTAGCAGTACTCACTTTCATTTTTAAACAGTATGAAATATAACCACATGCTTAAATTTCAATTTAGCTGTTAATAATTATGCAAAGTATATAAGTCTCGTGTCATAAGGCGTCTTGAGCCATTAGTTCCCTTAAGTAGTTGTGACAAGACAAAATAACTAAGTACAAAAGATATAAACTACTAAAACTAGCCTTACATGCATGTACAATGGACCCATAACAAAAGGACTTACTATAGTCAGTCTAAGTTGGGGCGTCTATTAAATAATGAATAAGAACTTACAAAAGAGATTTTACAGTCATGTAAAAATAAATTGAAAATAATATTGAGTTAATTTAGAAGAAAATAATCATACAAACAAATGACTAGCACGTGTAATGCGATCGTAATAGTATTAAAAATGGTTATTTGTGTGAAGCGTGAGTCGCGAGTTGTGAATGTTACATGAGTCAGCGGATTTTACAGACGGCAGTAGTACGCGGACGTGGAGGTACCCACTTTCTCCGCGCTTCATTGACTCTGTTGGAAAGTGACGGTCGTATCGCACGATGCGTTTGCTCACCTATCGTACCTGTAACTCCTCGACAACAATGCAATTGCTCAATACATATTGTTGTAGTAATCTGCTTCATACATCTTAACTGTTACGACTTAAGACGGATTGCTACTCGCAAGCGACGAGTGTCTGTTTACAATAAGCCGACTTCTGCTGTGATCAGCTGACTGTACACTTATTTATTTACTTCTATCTAAAAGATTACCTTTAGCTAGAGCAAGCCAATGTCAGTTAAGTAGAGCTACAACTCTACAACTATTTGGGCGTCTAACCCTAAGTGAGTCAATTAGTTTAGCCTTCTATGTTTACATACAGGAAGTTGTGCTGCTTTTAAGGCAAGCACGTTTGGTACCATCATGAGACTACCCTACTTACTTGGTAAATGCGAAAGCTTGCCAAATAAATAAAGATTACTTTTTTATTTTGCTTTTCACTAAAGGAAAAGTCTTGAGCTTATACGTTGCTTTATTTTAATAGTCTTTACAATGTTGTATGTATACGAGGAACAGTTGGGTAACTAGAAGGTATCATGATGACTATCATGTCGATACACGCTACAGACAACAATTTGTTTTGTATTATTCTCTATTACAGACATGCAATGATCCTTCTGTATGTGTATCATGATGTTTTAAGGCGCTGTGTATAGTAAAAATGGGCTTTTTCAAACAGTTTTTTAGCAAACTGTATAAATGTCAGAGCAGCTAAAAAAATATATGTTAATCTTCATCATTTTTGTGAGATAACCTTTATTTCCAAAACACGATTTCATTAATTTTTCTCGATAAAAAAAATTCGTGAACATACCTCTAAAATGGATTTTCAAAAAAGTTTTCCGGTATTACTGATGAACCAATCATGATAAATTTTTCAACAGAAACCTAATAACTAATAATGAAGATAACCTTTATTTTAGTTTTTCAATTAAGGTAGTATTTTTCCAAATATTCAGATATTTAATGAAAAATAACACATTCCTGACAAACTAAATATGGCGTTTTGTTCGCTTCTCTTTCATTCCTACGCGGACAGACAGTGTGCGCTGAGGCGCGGTGCTAGACGGACCTGTGTCACTTTTTTTCTGATTGACAGATCTAAAATACATGACAAATCGAAAATAATTTCATGAAATCTGTCAAACAATGACATATAATGGAATTTGTATAGTAATTACTTACTGTTTTTTGCACATCTAATCTCTTTTCTATTGATCCTCTATAGAAGCGTAATTTGAAAAGTTATGATGAAGCGACATTGGTCTAGCGGCCGCGTGCTTATATAAATTTGCGATGTGATAGCTGTGCGCAGGTTCGAACCTAGTAATAGAAATTTAATATTTTGCTTTCATGTTTTTTTCAATGATGTATTTTTTTACTTTTTGTGTAATTTTTAATAAATTGTTCAATTTTAATAATAAAAAAAAAACAATTAGTAATTATTGATTTCTAATAAGATGCATTTTTTTTTCATTTTCATTCATTACAACTTTTTCATGATGAAGCTTATACATGGTGTACAATTGAAGTAGCTAGTGATACCAAAAGATGTAATTGAACGCAATAACGTTTGTAATAATTACAATAATGAAGTAAACTGCTGTATTTTAATTGATGTGAGATATTTGTGAGGAGTCATTTATTTAATGAAAACTATTTCGGATCTGACAAATTCAGTATATGTATTTTGTATAGTCTAGTATAGTTGAAAGACGACGAAAAGTGTGCGCGCAGACAGAGCAAAGTATTTTTTTTTTTATGTAGAGGTCTTTACCTTTAACCTGAGCGTAAACTTTGACTGCTTCACCGGACTTTTGGCGAGGACCTTAAGGCCTCTAGCCAGAGCAATAGGAAAAAACTAATTACGTCAGCAACGTCCACTAAGGGCACCACCTGCGGGGTTCGGGCCTCGACTTAGTGCGTAGCTAACAATCTTAATAAAGCAAAACAACAAGGGATGGCTGGATCTAAATTTTTACTATTTAGGGACATATTTTTATTGCTAGTTTGGAAGGCTCGGGCCAGCTTGGTCTAGGGACAGGAGGATAACATTTACGTTACTATTATTTATAATACGCGACGGGCCTCGCCGGCGAGGACGTAATATACGGCGGTTGTGTTTTGTATTGCTACTGCTAGCTAAATCGAATGCTTCTTGGAGAAGCGTTGTTTTATCATCGGGGTAGGAGAGAGTATGTCTGGGGCGTTTAATCTTAGATATTACGGAAGGTATGTATCGCGCGGCCGCTACGATTAGCGGGTTACGGTGGGTTTCGGAGGAGTCGAAAAATCGAATCGCGGCGACTTTTATGAACTGCTTGATTGTTGGCAGCTTTAAGTCACAGTGCAACTGCAAGTTACGGACGTAACCTGGAGCGCCTGTGGCTCTACGCATGAAACGGTTTTAGAGAGTTTGCATTCGTTTGAGTCGATAACCGGGTACGTGAGAGAATACGACGCTGCCATAAGTCATGATAGACGTCATGCACGCAGTGTAGATTCTCTTCTTATAAGTATAGTAAGAGTAAGAGTTTACTGCGCTTGCTCAACATACAATTAAGTCGGCCGAGAGCGAAGGCGGCTCGCGCACGTGCCGCTTTAATATGAGCTATGAAGGTAAGCTTCCGATCAAGGATTACACCCAGGTATTTGGCTTGCTGCTCCCAAGGAATAGGCTTGCCGAAGAGGGTGATAGCTAGAGGGGTAGCGGGAGGCTGCCGTTCCTTGCTGAAGACCACGGCGCTCTTCGTCGATTCTCCATTACGTGAACCACTTCCCGAGGTTCGTGACCGCGGTCTGGAGAGTTCGACCTATCGCTAAGGGGCTGGTGCCTGAATAATAGATGCCGTATCGTCGGCGTACATTTGGGGTTTGCCACCGCGAGGAATGTCGCTAACGTTAGTGTGAAGAGAAGTGGTGAGAGTACGGAGCCCTGAGGGACTGCGGCGCGGATCGGGTGAGGGTCAACGCGATAGCGAAAGGACCGATTCAACAAAAAGTTTCGGAAGATGAGCACAAGACGATCTGGCACCTCGAGTTGGTAAAGCTTGAAGATCAAGCCATTGTGCCAGACCTTGTCGAAAGCCTTTGCTATATCGAAGAAGAGCACGCCAGTGAGCTTCCCAAGAACCTTGAGTAAGCTAATGGGGCGATAACTAGTGGGCTCAGACTTCGGTTTACCGGGTTTGTGGATGAAGATGACTATCGCCTCTTTGCACATCCGTGGGAAGAGATTGTTTTTCAAGAGGAGTACGCCGTAGGCTCTCGTCGTGAAAGCACGTCACTTTTTTGTTTGAAATGTCACTGGCGTGTTGTAATCCATCGAACGAAGCACAAGGCCATGCTTTGGAGGCGTGGGTGGTTTCACCTACCTCTCCCTCCTTTATAGAGGGACGACGCATATGTGCGGGTGGTTGCACGGAGGGTCCGTGGTTGATTTAACCTTCACCACCCCAGCACGTAACGCCACCGTTGCGTATAGGCAGGTCGAGCTCGTGGAGAACCTATCCGATCACCGATACATACGGATAGGGTTCTCCTCTCAGTTAGAATAGGGTACGCAAGGGTGCTCACCGTTCTCGAGGTGGTCCATTACCTACTTGGACCTCCAGCTAGGAAGGCAGTTCACTGCTTTTCTGCAGAGCTGACCGATCTACGACGTGCCTGCTCGGCCGCTAGAATAAGCTATGAGTGGCTTAATCGACGTCGCCAGAACCGGGATC
Organism: Autographa gamma; assembly: GCA_905146925.1. NCBI lineage: Eukaryota > Metazoa > Arthropoda > Insecta > Lepidoptera > Noctuidae > Autographa > Autographa gamma. The sequence goes on from LR989850.1 coordinate 7,358,811, forward strand.
TTTAGGGTTCAATCCGGTTCCACCTGCAATAGCAAGAGGCGAGGAAGCCGCTGACAGTCGCCATTTGAGAGGGAGAGGGAGGCGATGTTGGAGGGTCTCAACGCCAATCCCTGGGTCAGACCTTACAAAATGTTGTGCAACAATCTGCACCTCATTAGTCCTCCACTGACGGAGACCCTTCAGACTGATCTCATTGGTTCAGGCGTTTTTCCCGAGAGCCGTCAACGTTACCCTGCCCAGGTTGAATTCAACCTACGGGATGAGCCCATCGGAAGACATTTCCTGCTGTCCCCGGAAGAGTTTGGGGACGCGGTGTCCTGTCTAAGTGCAAGAGGACGGCACCCAAATGGTTGCCACACGCCTTCTAAAAACAGCTAATGAGCCCCAATATAGGGCTCTCTTTATAGGAGAGTAAACTTGTCTCTCCTGCCCAGGCCCCAACGGCGCATTGGGAAGGCTAATTTTACGAAATGGAAGACACGGCATAGCACACATTCGAGGTGTGCACTGCCTTTGAAGCTAAGCGCCGTGTCCTACGTGGAGTTCTTGGCCCGGACCTTTCGCTCGTGGGTGTGGTCAACGCCATGCTCGCAGACGACTCGTCTGCCTTAGTGTCTTATTTCTGCAAGCTCGTTATCTCTCAGAAAGAGACCTTGGAGCGCGAGCGGGAGGCTGACCCTTTCGTTCCATTGCTCCGCCGATGGCCGATGGTGGGCAGTGCGCGGACGAGAATCTCTGTAGCCAGACCTGCCCTGGGGATGACGCAGAGGGCGGGGACGGGGGTCCCTCAGGCTTCATTGCACGTATCTACTTGGGCGAGTGTAGTGGCATGCACTGCCCCCGTTGTCCTCTCTCCTACATATCCAGCACTAAGGCAAATGATGGCACCAGGCGTTTTGCCAGATTAGACAGAGCCTTTTTCAGGGCTCTCTCTCGGACTCTTGCATCCTCACCCTCTTGGACACGCAAGGCTGGCTCATAAATTAATTTCACGTGAATAATAAAAAAAAAACAAAAGAGGTTGATCAATTTACCATTTTGTACACAAAAAAAAAAAACCTATAAATATACAAGTTTTACGGGTGAGTGTTTGGACTATCTGCAGTGTGAGCACTTCATACCACAAAAGTTATTCACAAAAAAATAATAAGTTTCGCTACTGTTCGAAACACGCTGTATCTCCAGACTGAACCATCAAGCGTAGTGTATTTATATTTTACTCTTGATACTTATAGATTGTCATAAAACATATTGTTCAGGTTTTCAATTATTATCTATATATTTTTTTTTCAGAAAATCAGAATAGGTATTTGAAAAATTATTCTAAAAATAAATCAACAACATTAAATGCTTGTTTTAAAAGTAAAAACACGATATTATGCAGTAGGTGCATAATACTTTAAAAATAACAATCCAAAAATTTATGATTTTATCGGGATTCGAACGTACTGTTCGCCGCGAGAGCGCAGCTCAAAAGTAAACGTAGTCAAGCAGGGCTAAACTTACATCTAAATAACGAGCGAAATAAAGCTTCAAAGTTATAACACCGTTACGCATCGGACGAATTCGGAAAAAACGAGTAGCAGGGTCGGGGCTACTTCGTCCCGCACCTGCCCGCTTCACCCCTTCAATAACATCAATGCTGGCTATACACAGCGCCTTAAATGCTTGATTCTAGTTCCTATGGTACTGAAAATGTACACGAGTATAAGCGTCAATAAGCAATACGTATTATTTATAAGTAGCTACTTGGTTATAAAAAAGGTTTTAATATAGAGCCAAAATGGTCCACGTTCGGTTGTTATATCATGATTAAGTAATGAAATAGATTGTGATATCAAGATCATGGCATCATTTCAAGCTACATTACATTCGACCGCCATCGCCACTTCGGTTTGCTATTGTATAACACTTTTAATATATAGTTATTTACGTGGTGATACATGTATCTGTGTTAATATAAGTTTGATAGCACTATAAAATGCGTATTTACGAAATCTTTTAACTGATCATCTAGCTAAAATCAGAAAACAAACCTAGATACGTTTTGAGTGTAAAAATAGTGATTTCTAAATAGGGACCGATACAGTTTAGAATCAAAAATCAAAATGTTTTTATTTCTTATCAACCAAAAAAACGCTCAATAAACGTTACGTTTTAAACTACTGACTCTGATTTCTCGGTTGCAAAGTGTCCTTCCTAAAAACATCACTTTAGTTATTTTTGGACGTCACTTTATGTTCTGAATAGCTCTATTTATTATAAAAGTTACGTCGTAATAATACTGAGATACGTAATACAAAACGTATTAAAGTTTATCATCTGTTGATGGCCATAAAAACAACTATTTAATAAATTGCTTTCTTATATGAATATGTATAGTGTTATGTTGGTACAGTTTTACAACAATGGGTACACATTACATAGAAAACTCATTTTAGTGAAACCTAACAAGATGATTCGCCAAAGAGCGGGGATTAGATGAGCTGCTACAAACATTGACAAAAAAAAACACTTTCTCGGCGTTAGGCCGTGATCAAGCGTATAGTCGGTTTGTAATTATTATATAGGCACTCGCGTGTCTTTGTGTGTTTAACAACTCTTATAATAACATACAAATCTGACTGTTACCTCTATATGCTGGACTGCTCGTCATTATCTAACATGGAAAGACAAATCTTAACCTTACGTAAGTATTTGAGATAAAGGTGCCTCCAAAGACTAACAAGGAATTGTGGAACATGCATTTAAAACATTGGAACATTACATGGGTGTCAAATGAAAGCGATAGGTCAACGCAGTGTGTACGAAGTGGAAGTTATACATATTTCCTGGTGACAGTAAAAAAAACAATACACTAATCGAATAGGCTACCAAAATTCTTGCTTAAATAATTTCGGAAGTCATCAAATTCGTTACGGATTAAGCAATTTGGGTTCTGTAGATTTGAATATTTATTTTATATACGAATTGCTATTCGTTTGTAAATTACTTCCTTTCTCTTAGGCTAATAAAATTTTACTGTCTATGATGCTTTACAACTTTAACAAGGAAGTGTTAGTTTCTATATCTCCTCTCTCACAAAGAGAAAGATCGATTATGATTGGAAGTAAACAACAAATACTTTAACCTTTTCATATAAATGTCAACTCTCACAATAATAAAGGAAGAGGTCATTGCACCGACAATTGCATGTAAATTTTACTCCTGTGTTAGTCAAATTAACTTTGTGTATTCAACGATTGACCATCATCAAGCTTTTCCTCAAATCAATGGATCGAAATGCATTTCATCAAAAGGGAACCCAATTGGTACATCAATAAAATATATTGTTACGTAAGTTTTCTGTTCGGATGATACAATCGAATCAAGGATTATTCATCCAGGCCACTTTCTTTTGGTTGCCACAGAGCTACATGCGTCCACTTTCACTGCTACACAATATACTCCATTTATGGCTATGAGCATAATTTTGACATTTGTAAGATTATTTACGTAATATTGTTACAATATGTATCTATTATGGATTTGATACAAATCGATAATTTAGTTTCTAAGACTGTGTCGGTCGCCGAATTGTAGAGCGTGTAGAGACCTTCTTAACGTATTAACTACAACATATATTTTTTCAATAAATATTTATAAGGCTTCTTTGTAAAGTTTATAATCGTACAAAAACAATTATCGAAATACTTTAATCTTTTACCTATCTATTTACTATAAAAAATAGAATATAATAGTTTTTTACCGACTATTTCAGTACGTTTTAAAATTTTCCATTACATCCTAGTTTCCTAAACCAGTCTAGGTTTCTTGTTTTGGTATCTAAGTTAAACCTGTATGCAGACTTCTATGGGTGCTAGGAGCTACTCGACTATAGGTATCGTGGTAGGGGGGCACACAATCTCCGTCTCACTCTGCTAAACCGTTATAGCACCTGTCACATCACATACGGAACATTGCACTTCGTGCGTAATGACTAACTTCCGCAGCCTTTATATATTCAAACACAATGATGGAAATACAACAATTGTCTAAAATGTTCTTGAATATGTTGTTTGGTTCAATAAAACGCAATCCCTTTTGAAAATATCCGAGCAACGATAAAAAAGAGCGACACTTACTTTGTTTTTCAAGAGTCTATTTTTCGCAATAAATTTCCTAAAGCCGTGTTTAACACAATCTGTGTCTCATTCTACTATGACCGATCAATCGTTGTCCCACTCTAAGTTTATGGTGTATACTGTACATATAGCATGGTACTCGTATTGTGGCCATCGATATAATATGTGAATCGGTAGAATATATGTAAATGATCGTGACTGACAACAGCTAGATACTGATACAATTTTTTTTATTAAAAAGGCATATTTTCTAGACTAGTTTTACATTTTGATCCTTATCATTTTTATTATCCAATAAGTATTTACAATTTAAAATACTATTCGACATAAATGGTTTGATACAAATACAAGTGTCATTCGTTCCGACAATAACATGCGGGTTTATTCTTATGCAACACCATTCTATCCCGCATCATAAATTAAATTCCATTAGTGCTTACGTAATACTTTGTGATACTATTTTTCATAAAACACATCTACAAAAACTTTACTTAGATACGGTTATAGAAGTTTTTACTATTTTGATTAATTTTAAATAATTGATAAAAATAATCTCGAAAAAGAGATGTACCTAAGTAATATAATATTTGGGTCAAGCGTGGTCCTATAAAATATTGTTATTTATGTAACAAGGCAACAAAAACAATGTTATAGAGATTTCGAGAATGGGCGTTAGCTGCTGTCTAATCGTTGATCGGAACTTTTACTAGCACTTTTAAAGGCCTTCCTTCCATATTTCATGGAAGCTTCTTAGTCGAATTAAAATTAAAAGAATGCCTATTATTTAAACTAATAAAATTTATCGGTTTTTACTGACATGTAAGTTTCAACAATTTTTTCTCACTTTTTTGAATTTTTACTAGTTTTTGTAATTCAGGTACTCAGAAGTAAGCTGCAAAAGTTTGGTTAAATGAACTTTGAGTACGAAAACAAAGCTGTACATTCAATATCTATCATGCCAATGCCCTTGATACTGGTAAACAGTGCAATGATAAATAGGACATCATTGAAAATGTATTACTTCTACCGATACCAGAACAACGCATTTCAATTAGGTATAATCGGTCACAAGATTATAATATTGTGAAACTAATTTAATTTTCTGTATCAAAGTATGTAAGTGGAACCGTGCTATGAAAAAAGACTTTGATTGATTGCACCTTGACCGTCAAAATTCTCTTTTTTTACGGATATTATACAGAAAGTGATTTTTTTTGTTAAGGTATAGTACATGTTTTATATAAACAGTTAATAAATCACAAGCTTTTCATGATCGAAACGTATTTATTATAAGAAAAGGTCTCATCGACCCTTCTCACGCATGGATTAAGCCGCGATGATACCTGCGGTAAATTGTTCAGTGCTATGTATTTTTCTATGAAAATACTTTGAAACAAAGCACATGAAAATTAAGAATTGAAAATATTTTTTAATCTATCTGCAATCTAAACAACAATGCCGCTTACAAATACATTGTGATATGATCAACAGTTGCGCTTTTTACTTTCTGGAGAGTGCGTTCACACGCACCGTCCCGGCTGGCATCCAGAATCCCTTTGTAAAAACTTTCGTTTGGTTCATCGAACTTACTTTCACCTATTGTAAGCACATGCTCTCATCGGAATGCACTTCAATTATATTTGTTAGCACGTCCCACGTCTTTGATATTAATATTGTTGGGATGTTTTGTATTCAATGTAAGTACCCTTAACGCCCGCTGGAAAATTAGCTTTCTTTACCAAAGTTTCTCTAAATGGCCCTGTACTACTTCAATATGAAATAAACAGAAGATCAATATGGAATATAAATTAAGATCTTGAGTCACATAATAGTTAAGTGTAACAAACGACCCGAATTGCTTTCATTGGCGAAATTCTCTTAATTCTTGGCACGCAACTCTCGCGGTTGAACGAGGTATGTTTGGTTTACTCTCCTTCTTGGATTCACTAAGGTGGGACGGTAGGCAAGCAATTTAATGCACATTATTAAATTTAAATGAAGTAGAATTGAGCGAAGTTGGTGGAGGTTGAGGGCGCGACTGGTCACTGTTCAGATTTTTCTCATTTGCTATTCAGTGTTCGCGTCGCGCTGCCCAAGCTATCTATAGTGAAGTATAAATAGTGTTAGTTGCCGGCCTGGACGCCGGAAAACGTGTACACATGTCTAAACAATTAAAATGATATAAAGTCTCAGTGTTAATTACCAATTAGATAATTGAAATCTTTTCTCGATACTTTTGTTTTGTGGGGTGAGTAATGTTAATTGTCTCTCTGCAGTTAATTCAAATAACTACGAATCATTCTTGGCCATAACACAATCACAACATAATAAACGTCTTTAATTAATCAAGAGTCTGAATTGTTGCGTAGATAATGCACATCCATGGAAACTAGAAGAAAATACAAAGACGGAACGCCGTTCTCATAATTATACTGTAATTATTGTATAATGTATGGAAAGTTTCTTACCTTTTGTTTAGACTAGTTTTCGTTTATGTGCTAGACAATATGAGAACACTTTTCTAACAAATCCAATTACTTAATTGTTGATTAAACATGTTAAATTGTTAATTCACAAAATTAACTACAAAATGTAGAGTCATAAATAATGTTACAACTGACTTTAAAACACAATAAATATATGTAAAAAAGAGAACGTTATATGACAGTTGCGTTAATAAAGCACTTGTGAAAATCAGACGACAATTGACCCCATCAATGTGCGACGGCTACGATAAAAAGACTGACCTCTAGCGACGCTCCGAGTCTTACGATTACGCGGACACAGTCTTTCTTAAATGCGACTTAAAAGCAAATACTACGATAAAAACAATATTTATCGAACAACTGACCTTAATTTCAACTATTCTCACTCCTATAGTTACTAGAAAAAGATCGTACGATGTTTAAATCTGTTTTTACAACTTAGTTACACTTATCTTTGACTGACCATTTTATGTAGAACATTTTGACAAAATCCGTCATTATAGGTTAAGAGAACAAAGTTATTAATTTTGTACTTTATTGTTACAGGTCGTTTACCTTCGTGGAGATAAAAACAAGCCGATAAATTGACATTATCATATCTTCATTATTTTAAAAGGAATAAATATACAAAAGCTTTTCAGCACTCAGGTAGGAAAGAAGTAGCAAATAAAATGCAAAGCATTATTTATGTATTTTTTATCAAAATACATAGGAAATAATTTATTAAAAAACCGTTATTTAAATCTTATTACGAAAACAAATACAGTTGTCTTTGTACTACCTAGCTACAATATCTAGGTCAGTGGTATACCGTAACTTCTTTGGATTGTTTTCCTACTGTGTAAAGCGGATCATTCTCACACCAATTAGGGCAATAGGCTGAATCGAATATTAGGTGATAGTAAAAGGATGCCGGTGTGGATGACACAGGTGTCGAATAGATACAAGGTAGTTTACAATAGACGTACCTAATCATGCTAGCATGTTCTTTCATGCGTTTATACACCAGTCGCGCGATGCTCACGTGTTTTACCTTCAATATAAATGAGCAAGATTCAGCCATCAACGCTTTAATTAAAAACAAAATTGAAAATTGTTTTCCGTCAGGCAGGAACTAATCAGGAACTCTGCATTCCGCAAACGATACCTACTTGTGTCCTTTATTACATTGTTCACACATAGTTATGAATGCTGTTACGGTTTTTGATTGAATTCTTTTATCGATACACATCGCTTTACACGGTAATATATTGAATACTACGGTTATTTGATGCGTCTATGCCAAGCAGCAACTATGCCAATAAAACAAGTTAAATAAAAATAAATCTATCGAGCACAGATTTTTTATAGTTACGAGATTCCAGATACATTTTTCCATAGCACAATTAACATCATCAACAAAATATTTCTGGGTCTGATTCAATTCAGTAGATTTTCTCGTAGTCGTTCATTTACAATGACAAAATGAAAATTAGTATTTTTTTTTTTGTAATATCCTGATTTCTAAAGTTATTCGAATGAGACGAAATATCGTAGGAAAAGAATCACAACATATTGTTGAATGTAAAAACGTAAATAATAATTGTTATTTATGATGTGGCCTAAATAAAATTTATCAGGGCCATGAATGACGAACTTGGTCAATAACTTGCAGTAGGATAATTATTTGTTTGTAGATACGATATACTACTTAATTGTAAACGTATTACGTACGCATCATGCGTGTTATCTTGAATATAAGTAGGTACGATTAAACTATAGTCCAATATTTGTAATAAATAATGAAACTGTGTGTGTTTCTATGCGTCGAATTTACACATTTACAATTTTAATCAGTTGAATGTTAACGGCAAATAAAATTGTTTTATTTTATGTTAAGTTAAGTAGAGCTAAAGATTTAGTTACATCTCTTCAGTAAAACAACAAGGTTAACTTAAGCCGTGGGTTATGGGACAGCATTAAAACAGTTAAATAAAAGTATTAAATACAAATTGTGACTGCCATAAGTTATTAATAAGGATAACTCTACCAAGATCAAAATTTTAGTAATCTGTACTAGGAAAATATGCAATGTATTTTTGTTCATTAACTATATTTTCCTTAATGATAAGTATTTAATATTGATTTTGTAATGGTTAATTGTACTAATGATGTTTTTGAATTCCTATTATTTAATTGGAATTGAAAAGATTCATTAGTAAAATTTGCAGTGTATTTAAACTGCAAATTTAAGGCAGAGCCGACTCGACTAATAACCGTTGATGTTTTAAAAATATAAGTAGAAGAATAAGAATCATAATGGATGAGCAGTTTTACTAAAACTTATCACGTACAACTTAATCCTTTTCAACAAATAAGTAATATATTTTATTCCGAAGTAGATAGAGTCACGCGATGAATAACGTCCCTTTTGTCAATGTTCACGGAAATGTCGATGATAAATAGATTAAAACAATAAATTCCTTGTAAGGTGGACGCTATAATTCAATCCTTTGTTATAAAACAAGGACGCTTTGTATGTAGGACTTAATGGTACTTAATTATTTTTAACACGAACTTATTCGCTAGCATCGTCTGCCTTGGTTTTTACAACTAGATAAACCTTTTTCTATGATCTTGGTTTAATACAGTAGTGATATGTACCTGAGATTATTGCAGTATTTTTACATGAACCAATTGCCCTTTTTTCTTTTTTTTCTTGACTCAGTTAATAAAAAGGCGGTAAATATTTATTTGCTTAAATATTAGGCGTTTTCGATGCCTTATCCAGCGTTATGCATTAAATGTTTTTATTATCGCTTGACCCACGGCAAGCTTTCCATTTATGACGCAAACGCATCCTTACACAAACAACTTTCCGATGCTGTTATTCTTGCTAACTTACATCTTAAATAGTAAGTTGATGTAACGTTCTATACTGCATCGAGAACATCGCGTATTTACATGCGAAAGTGCATTGATGCTTCTATCTAATAAGCAAATTAATTATGTAGCTAGCTAAGCTAGCTAAATTAACGCAGCTTTGGCAAAGTAAAAAGGTCTGAAGTATTTTTATTTAAACATGAAAAGAAAATTGGTACGGTTTTACGTTTTGTTCGCAACGCAAAACATTAATGAAGAATACAGCTTGAGTCTTTCTTTCGCTGATGAAATTTTGTTTGGTAGTTTTTGAGTTTATCAAGTTCAAACAGACAGACGCTGCGGGGGTTTTTTTTTAATAATTTGTGTAGTTAAATATTAATTGCTACCTTCTGTAAGTGACTAAATATAACTATGACCAGTTATTAACTAGAAATTAATTGCTAATTGCTATACGTATTAAGAATAGTTAAGAGTAATGAGGCAAAAGTACCTAATGTGGGTATTTTGTAAATTACTTTATAAGTGATCAAAAATACCAGATATTAAAATTATATTAAAGCGTGTCATATCCGTTCTACATATTATGGTTTATCCATTCAAGAAGCGTTTATATTGTTTACTAAACTGAATAACAATAAAAATAAACATTTAATTCTTGAAATTGTTACAGCTATTTATATTCTATAGGGGTTCGTTTAAAACGTTCCATATCACTTAAGAATTCTAAGCACAGCAAAAATCGCCGTTAACCTCCTTTGGCAGGCCAGAAAGAAAGTAGTCGCAATCAAACTTTGGTTTGGTTCGAATGATGCGCAAAAAACAGTGAAATTATTTCTAAATTCACAGATAATTTAACGTTGCTTAATATTATCATCAATTAATTAGGTAGTTATTAATTAGGTTGCATTTATAGACTTTCTGTAAGGAGAATTCTTTGTTACATTATTTTCTTAATAGTTCAAAAGTATTTGCATTATTGCTTAGTATTTAATGAGTTCATTTATTACATAAAAACAAAACAAATTAATTATTATAAAATTCTTTGTTTTTTGTTGGTCGAAAAACGGATTTGATCGTGGTCTTTTACATATTAGAATGTTGGCTTATAGACTAACTACAAATATTGCAAAACTTTTGCCTACTGCGTCAGCTCGTGTTAACTAATGTCTAGAATTAACTAAAACTACTACATTCCAGCAATCTTCATTAGCAAACTAAGTAGATACTACATAATTAAAAAGAACATGGCTGTGACAGTACAATGCCTATTTTACTTTCTTTACTTAAGAAGGTCAACAAAAAATAGTGTTACAATTTAACTTGTGCTCTATCTTCAGAAAGAAGAGTCTATTAATCAAACTACAACTCTTGATAAAAAGAAATCGTGAATTTATTCTTGTACTATGTAGTCCAAACTAGTATTTACACTAATATGAGAATAGTCATGGGTACCTTCGCAGAGTATAAGTGTTATTGTAGGTAGAGTCAGTTGTTGTTGTCATGGTATCTGCGTTCCCATTATAAATTACACACACATACCTTGCTTTATTACAACTTGCGTATTGTTTCTCTAGTTTTATATTAATTTTCAGTTTATGTATTAATTAAGGGTAACTCAGACCCAAATATATTTGCTATAAACGATTGACTGAATAACTTATACGCTAACTATAGAAGACAAATAAAACAGTATCTTGTATTATAAAAACGTAGTAGCTATGTATAAATAAGAGTTGAAACGTTGACAGCTGAAGTAAATTAGATTAGTAGCGAAAATCGTAACCAATAAGCGGACAAAATAACAGTCCGCGACTTGGTAACTCGATGTCGTTTCGGTGAGAAGTGGGACATCTGACTTTCTGACCTACACACGGTATTCTTGGATATTTGATTACTGAACAAATCGAAGTATTTGAACTATAAATAACAGGCACTTGGCGGATAACTTCCTTCCTCAATTTGTGAAAGTTTGCAGTAATTTTATAAATAAACGCGAGGTAAACAATTTGCAGATGATAAAATGTTTTGTTCAAACTTACCTTAACTGAAAAGATGCGGTCAGTCCCTTACATGAAGTCTGTCCAAAGGCGAAACAAATGCGTGCTGATTAGTGAGCGAACAACATTTCACTCGTTTTCGTGTTGAACAAATAAAAACGTCGCATTCACATACTAATTAATTTTCGAGAGAAAATGCGCGACGTACGGTATAACGCGCATACGGATAGCTGTGTGACAGAACACTGAGGTGTGTGTCGGAGCCGCAACACGTCCGAGTGAACGAGGCGAGGAGGTGGGCGAATGACCACAACCGCACGCGGCGCGCGCAGTGAGAGTTGTGCCTTCCTCCAATTGCGTGTCGCAGCAGCACGCGGCGAGCCAGCCTCGAAGGCCGCCGCTGCATCCGCGAGATGCTGCACCCGAGAACTCGGCACATGCACCAGTGTCCCGGCACACAGTGGCGGTGTCAGCTCACGCCAGCCCCGGGTAAGCGATCGAAGACTGCCACCCGCTTTCACTTACATTATGTTTGCGACTGGTGTAACTGTTTGTTTACATCGCTGTCAAAGTAATATATTATTTAGCGACGCGAGATGGTTGTCTTATATGCAATAGGATTTCTCATGCATACTTTTATTAAACTTGAAGCGGTTACAACTTACAGACCATTTAGCACACAAAACCTCTTTTAGCTGGGATAAAATATTAGATCATTTTATCTGTAAGTGTAAAGTGACTACAAAACTTGTTAAGACAAAATAAGAAGCGAGCTTCGATATTAGGCATGGGACAATATGATACAAGAGCGTAGTTCATGCGATAGGTTCATTAAACTAAATCATTAGAAACACTAGCTTCTTTTCACTTCAGTTATAGTAAGTAGTATTCATACAGGTACATTAAATGACTGCGGCAAACGGGAATGAAAGAAGAACTGTATAAACTTAAAATAATTCTAACTTAAAAGGTAAGGTGTCTAAGCAAGTTTTTGCATAAGTACTTTACAAACCTTAAATTATTTCATGGAAGATAGAGCACGTAAAATGGCATCGTAAGGTAGATTTATACGTAAAATCTACCAAAAAATGCAGATCAGTTTTTGGCAAAAGCTAATATACATAAAAATATTTGGCTGAAATCTTGTTGCATGTAGCTTCAAATCGTTAAGATCCTGAACACGACGAAACTTTCGATAAAGAACAAATTATGAGACCAATTTAGTTTTTTACCATAACACGTAGAATTTACCCATAGCGTAGGTATACATATATCGACTTGCTAAAAGCTTTCGCTGTTTCAATAAACATAGTTACAAAAAAAATGTTTTAAGGGGTGAATTCAGTGAGTCGTCTTTAAAATAATGTTTCCCTTGAAACTTCTTACATAATAATCAAAAGCAGTTTATAGCTTTGCTGCAGGGTTTCAGTATTATCTAACTAAATAATTTATGTAACGACGACAACACGCAATTTTCAAAAGCACGTTATTTTTACTTATTGCCAAGCTTCTACAGAATGTTAAATAAGATTTAAAAAAGCTTTCAACTCCGAGCTCGGTTACCTAACAGTGCCTACCGTTAAGTTATTGACAGTTTGAGGGAACAGATGTTCGTACAGTTGCAAACGTAGCACGTGTCACTCATGAACGAGCACGGACCTTGGCCACAGCGGCTCCACATTACACCAACCCTATTATTTCATCCCTTTCTACCCGCCTTGCAGTTGTATTACTAATCCCTCTCGCACACTGGTACGACGTACGGGGTGCTGGTGTTGGTGTAAGGTTGTTAGACGTTGTCACCGGCAACGGTAGTCCGATACACAGCACGCGGCTGCACAGCGACCTGACGTGTTCAATAACTTGCACTCGACGATTTTGTTAAATCATTTAAGCTATAAGTGTTCCTAAATAACATGGACTACATCACCCCATGTAAGTATTCTTTACCAATTTTTAATTTTATAAAACTTTACGTGCTCGCGATATAGGTACCAGCTGAGCATGTTGTATCAGACTTAGCTAGTGTAGAAATGTAAGTTTGACCTAGAAATTGTTCTTGACCTACCGTTTATCTGTTACTTCAATGCTCGTGCATTAATCATGCAGTAAACATTGTTCTTTTTTTTGTGTTTATATAAGTATTATTTTTAGTATCTACCTATTCAATAAGAATCGTGTTAAAAAAGTTACCTCAAAACTCTACAAAATGTTTAGTGTTTTAAATCGTGCGATAGTACTATTTATAAATGTAAACAGTTTCAATAGCGTGATAAGTTTTCAGTTACCTTTTATAGCTTACGCGTTAATTAATGGAGCATTAAAATTTACGAAATTACTTTATTAAGTAAGGAATCGAACTAATAACGGCTAACACCAACGAATGTCAACTATATTTAGGTAGAGATCTCCTTAAAAAAAAAGTATTTCGTGCAAAATGATCATAGAAAAATATAATGGCTGTGGAATAATAATGTTTATTGCATTGGAAGTAAACTCAACATGTAGTGATATTGAACTTGCCGCCATTTTCTATTTAGTACTTAGAAGTTTTCCCGCCACTCCTCTGGCGTTTTCTATGCCATTGCGGTTTTTGTCTCTAGGTACAAGGAAAAATATTGAACCATTTGAGATGTAGCTACTTGAAAGCCAAAGATGTATTATATTACTTACTTTTAAAGTATCGCGCTAAATGTTTAAAGTTATATTATATAACGAATACGGAAATTAGCTCGAACATGTATTTCAATTTCTAATTTGATCGCAGCAACATAAAACCTTTACTTATTGAGTCAGAGCAGATACATAGACTAATTGTTTTGTAGGTAGAGCAAACCCAGCTACTTAAAATGTAAGTTATGTTAAGAGCTTAAAAAACAATTATGCCTATCAAATAAATAAAGAAACAACTTGTAAACTACTACTACCAATGATATATTGACTACTACTATAAAATACAACGATCCGTCCAGTGATCCGTGAAATGATATCATTCACACACTTCATTTGTTACGATTATGTTACACACTAATTACGCGTCGTTCTTTCCCCCTCGTCCATAATTTTAATTTAGGGTCTTCAAGACCGAAGCCAAAATAATTTGATATGCTTACTTGGGTCGTTCACTTAAACGGTAGGCAAGAAGTCTTATATCTATAATGACTAGGAAAGAAATGAAAGGGACTAAGATTAAAAACATATAAATAGCAAATATTTAAAAAACTGACTTGCATGTTTTAAGACTATTTGAATTATCGCAAGTAAATGTAGTTGTGAAAGAGTACCAAAACTCAAGTATTTAGTAACGTTTATTTCTTAAGATCTCTCGATTGCCTATAGCAGCATTACGCGTTATCTACTTGTGCATAATGTGATTATTTATCTATGACTCATCCAACGTTTTCTTTTGTTTCAGATTTTAAGTCAAGTTCATTGTAAACAAAGTGTAATGTCAAACAAACACAAACACTCCATAAAACATGACATTGTCCGAAATTTTCGATGACCCGTCAACCGCTATAGACAGCATTGAAAGTTCAGTCAATTTAAACTCACTGTACTGTTCCCATCTATGGGCCAACAGTAACTTACGAAGTGCAATTATTACAGCGCCATGTAGAGATAGAAATGTAATAACGTATTGTTATACATGTAAAGGTAAAATAAGAAAATATGAACTTAAGTCAACTAGAAACTTTACGCCACATAATCATTCCACTCCTAACAAAGAAGCCACAATAGAAAAAGATGAAACATATGCAAATGAACAACCAGAACATGCCATTGATAAAAATACACAACAAGCAGTTTGTTCATATAACAAAACCTCACAAGACTTAGAGTCCACAAATGTGGAAAATAAACAACGCATTCCTTCCATATCCCAACAGATTGATTCCAGCTTTAGACAAAAATATACCTCGTATGAAATGGATTCTAATGATGATAATCGGCGTAGACTAAGGAAAAGCCTGAGAGGTTTCGGGTGTATTGTTAATTTTGCTTCGACTGATAGCTCTCTAAAGAAGAGAACGCAAATACAAGCCTGCTCAATAAGTGTGATGATTGTAGCAATCGTAATAATAAGTTTTATTTTGGTCAATTTTGCAAGTCCTAATTTTAAAGGTATGACCAACAAAATTAGTACAACTGTAGTGCCAACAAATAATAAAATCAATGAATCAACGTCAAATATTACTAATACACATTCAGATATTCCGTCGATAACAGAAATTAATATAAATAAAGTATATTTTACTAGTACAGAACCTATCAGCTCTTACAGCACCGAGAACTCTACATTAGTGAGTGTTATATCTAAAATCCGTAAGAATATAAGAACATACCCAAAACTTTCAAGTAAGTCAGATGAAAGTGAAAAGCCTAAAGACGTGAATAACAGAGATTTATCTCAAAGATTTTGTACGTGCCAAAAAAACGAAATCTGCATGTTAGACGAGAACAGTGGCACTTCGTTATGTAGAAAGCCAACGGATGACGATGATCCAACTGGTACGGATGTCATAAGTTTTTTATTGCTCTTAATTTCGATGGTTTTAAAATTATATGCTTAAAAGATGTATGTTTTATATGCTGGTGTTGGTTTAAGCCACCACAGTCTAAAAGTGCTTAGGTATTATTTAATACTGTGTTCCGCAGGTTGTGGTGGGTTGTGCGCCCTAGAGACTGAGGCTTGTCAACTAGTGGATAAAGCGCGAGGAGTGCGCGTGTGCCGACTGCTGACGCTCGTGACGTGTTCCCCCGACGAATGGAGATGCCGCAATGGACTCTGTGTTCCCGCTGATGCCCGCTGTAATGGCTCTATACAATGCTACGACCGGTCTGATGAAATGTATTGTGGTAAGGTGTCTTAGGTACATACGATCCTAACTAATTCTTTACTATATTATTATAATAACAATATGAACATATATTTTACCTTTACAGAGTGCGATTTAACGAAGCAGTTTCGTTGCGGCCATTCTATATCTTGCTTTTCACACACAAAGTTATGCGACGGTATTATTGATTGCTGGGATGGTTACGATGAAGTCAATTGCACGACTGGTAAGATTTTGAGAGTAATCTCTTCTAACAGAATAATTATTTACCACATAAATAAAAGATAAGTACATAATTTAAAGCATTCGATTTATAACAGAACAAGAAAAACTCCGACTACTAAAATAACTATAAAATTATGCGTTCGCAGCATGCCAAACTGGGTTATAAGAATGTGCTCATTCAGACCTAACGGGGCTTAATTCTATCAACATCCTCGCTATTGATAAACGAATAAGTACCTTAAAACATAAATGCCCAATCGTAACATATCTAGCAATAACAAATCTAGGTATGAATTCTGTAGCATGGTAAATTTTACATAAATCTAATATTTTTCTTATTTTTTAAATTTTTAGAATGTCCAGCTGACCAATTCACATGCACTGATGGCCAGTGTATATTAGCCTCGAGATTCTGCGATGGTCTAGCAGACTGCGCTGATGGGAGTGACGAACCTGACGGCTGTGGCGGAAATTGTGGAGCTCATGAAATACGCTGCAGGAATCAACGCTGCGTACCTCGCGCCGTGCATTGCGACGGCTTCGACAATTGCGGCGATCTCACTGACGAGATGCAATGTTCTAAATAATAAAAAAGGGAAAAATACTACGGAATTCATTTGACGACTATTTATTTTTTGTTTGAGTTATATATTTTGTTTTATTAGGTAGGTATTTGGTTTTATATTTTCAAACCAAAGATACAATTAGTGTTTCCATTCTATGAAATAAATAGTTTTTTTTTAAATTAAATTAATGCCTTTCTCTCTGTATGAATAATGAATATCGTAGTAGGTTTGAGTATTAATTCAATACCGAACCCTAAAAAGTATCCAATGTAAGCTTACTAGACTCTGTTTCATGAAAGAAGTCCCGCTTCAAATGGTGTAACTAAAACGTAAAATTTAAGATTGGAAGTAGGAGCAGACTATTAAAGTAGGAAATCAATTAAATATCTATTATTTGTATCTTAATCTGATATTGTTTCTGTAAAAAAAGGTAATATAGAAAATATATGAAAGATCAAGTAATTTTATTTTGCGACACTAGCGCCACACCCACGGGACTTCTTTCATGAGACCGAGTCTATGTAGATAGTGTAGGTACTTACTTGAGAAAAGATAACGTCATGAATATCATTTAAATATTTAAATTATTTTATTAAGTCTTGAATTAATACTAAGCTTTACTTGATAATTGTTTTCTGCAATAATTTATTCTTTACTTCCTTTTCTGTTACCTATTTTGTACATAAAGTAATTACTAAATAATAAATGGTTCTCAATTTGGCAGAATCTAAATATTTTTTCTAATTAAGTAAGTACCAAAATTACAGAAATCGAAGGTCAGAGTTGAAAATCACTTTTTGATTGAATGAAAGGATAATAATGCCCTTATAATGCCTGGAAAGTATCTACCCGGTTAGATAGGTAGGTGGTCCTGTTTGATTATATAATGTCTAGATGGAGCGTCGCTCTACATTCATACCAAAGACAACTAGGACGCCATTTTTGTATGTGTGCGTGCAGGCGTCGTTTTACACTATACGTCAATGTCTCTGTGTGCGTAAATAGTGATACCAGCTATTACAAATTTTCCCATAAATCACATTAAATAAAGACGAATTAATTATAAAAAAATATTTACCTATTTTAGTTATACTATATAATATATGTACTTATGTGGTATTATTCAGTTTAAGTGTAGTTTAATAATAAAAAAAAAATATTTTTATTAAGTATTTACTTTTTAAATCAATAAAAAAAAAGAAAGTTGGAGTTGTGTGTTTGAATCGAGTATTAAATCAACTAAGTTAGTATTTGGTACAATATTAAAACATAATGAGGTATAGGTACTTTCACATTGAGTTATTTATTTTTTTACTTTTTATTGATTTTTTTATTTGAAAAAGTACATCAGCGCAATTTTATAAACGTAACGATAAACCAACAAAATTACCCACAAAAATGGGAGAATGAATAACAGAAACTGGTAACACTGATAAAATATGGCGTAATTTTGGTAATCATAAAAACAAAATTAATTATAAAGTTTATTTAAATAGTGTGTAGTAGTTTTAGTGATAGGTGATGTGTGTTGATATTTTGTTGCCTTCCTTTTTAATTCCAGCACACTTTAGAAGCACATACTGCCATTTTATCGCTGTTATGTGGTTAATCCTTAGAGCGCGTAAAACGTAGTGTCACGAATGCGGCACGATCTGTACTGGTGGCGGGAAAGTACTTAACAACCACTTTTGGTTGATATTTTTTGACACGTTTGCGCGCAGTTGACAGTCCATCTAGACATTATATAATCAAAGGTGGTCCTATGGTCATTAAATTAAGATTCAACGATGGGGTCCCACTTCCCAGGGAAATCTAGGGCAACACTCAATTTATAAAGTGACGTGTTTCAGATTCTTTTTATTTTAAGTGAATTTTGAGATCAAATATTTTAACATTAATTCGTATAATGGTGGACTGGCGATCGCTACCACGAGGCAAAGTAATAGATCGCTACCTAAATCTATTTAAACCCCTATTTTGGCGCTGCGACCTACGTCGGTAGGTACATCCTGCGAGCAGTCGAATACCATAGAGCATAG
Organism: Autographa gamma; assembly: GCA_905146925.1. Classification (NCBI taxonomy): domain Eukaryota; kingdom Metazoa; phylum Arthropoda; class Insecta; order Lepidoptera; family Noctuidae; genus Autographa; species Autographa gamma. The sequence continues at coordinate 7,377,951 of LR989850.1, forward strand.
TAATAAGTAGGGTCCAACACTGCGTCAGAGTGAGCGTACATGGATGGAACGAATATTTTATAGATGATGTAAAACTAAAAAAACAAGCTCGCCTTTACCTTCTTTACTAAAACACTTAAATTGAGGTAAATAAATAAAGCGGTCTAAGATTTTTTGTTGTTACTTATTTAGATTCGTTATAAATCATCAGACATTGGTGGAGCCGGGCGCCGGGCGCCGAGCGCATGGTACATTAAATCGGCACAAAGAAAAGCTGCCCCTTCATAAGGAATAGCCAGTCCCACTGACTTAGAAACCTAAATGTGTATATATATCTCTATGGCCAGTCCAGAGTATTTTAGGTCTCTTTGCATAATTTTAGTCTGTGGTCGACTGCCGACGCTTAGACTAATAACTAACATAGACGGAGCGAACAAAATAGACACAAATTACGATGAATCTAAGCTTCTCTCCCTTATGGTGCAGATGGTATATATGAAAGAGACAAACATATATGGACTCATATATGCTTCAAACTAAATGGACGCTCCAGAATTGTCAAATGGTGTTAAATGGTCTCTTTTTAGACGACCAATTAAAAGAGCACATAGTTTCAGATTAGAACCTTTTCTACACAGTAAAATGACCAAAGTATTTGACAGGTATTTGATTTAGTCGTATCATACGTTGTGAATGTCAGTCGTTACTGGTCATTGTTTATCTTACAAATAATATTATTTTTTTGCATAATATAAGCAAATTGATTGTGTACAAAAGGTGCAAAGGACAGATAAATAAGCGTGTAATATGGGTTGTTTTGTTTTATCGTGTAAATCATATTCATCACGGAAATATATCAATAAATATGTAAGCGTTCAACGGTAAGTGTTTTTTTGCAATTTTCTAATAAAATCATGCGTAATTTTTGTATGCGATCACTTATAACATACACATTAGACCGATAATGATCCCTTCAGCCTATATTTTTTACTTATTATATCGTGTAAGCGAATTAATATTAAAAAAACAAAATTTGTTTATTTGTGAGGTTATGTTATGCTAGTGAAGTGAAATTTTTCATCGATATTATTCGATACGATAATTAATTTTATGTTATTAAATTGTACCTAATTTCGTTTTATTTTACAGTATGCCTCCGAATGATAGAAGAACTGGTGTAAAGTGCTAACAAGAGCCAGAAGTTGTTGGACTAAGCATAGCCGAAAAAAATGTCCTCGTCTCCGCCCCGAATATAACCGAATAACTACAAAGACATCAGGAACTACACTTAGTTATTCACGCGGGTGAAACCTTGGGGCACAGAGAGTTTTTGTTTATTAAAAAAATAGTTTGTTTCTTTTTACTTTAACTCCTAGACTATAAAGGCCGATCAAAATAAAGATTTTTGCATTAGATCTTTTAGTCAACCAATTACGTATTTGTTTTATTTTAAACCCTTGATAATTTGTAAATTTGGGACTTAATTTGTATTGATTGCCTTGGTGATGTATATTTTACAAAAAGGCGTTTGGTGTGGGACGCAACGTGCGCCGACACCCATGCGCTATCCCATGTTTTTAGTTCGGCGATCTCTTCTAGCGCTGCGGAGACCCATAATGGCGAAAATATAATATAATGTATGCGAAGCGAAAATATAGTAACCTAATAGGTTATTATATTTTCGAGCCGTTTGGGGTTGAGTTTGTATGAAATCTTTTTAAAGAACGTTTGGTAGACTCTACTTGTGATCAGAGGGCTGGTTTGTTCCTTGAACAAAGAATCGGCACAGCCATTCAACGCGGCAATATTGCCAGCCTTTCGGGCACGTTTCCCACCATTGACAAGGATAATGATGAGTTTTTTGACACATGTTAGTTATATTGATTTATATAAGATTTAATTTTAGTATAATTGTTTTATAAAAATGTTACATAAAAATAACATACATTCAATCTAAGTACATATTCAGTCAAGAAATAAATTTATTTCGATACCTCTACCAAATACGGCACATCACTACCGAAGCAAAAATAGTGGACAACGTAGCTGCAAAAATCCCTTAAAACTATATATCTATCCTTTTTTTCATATTGAATGTGTCATAGGTAAGAAGAGTACAACTATAGTGAAATTTGATGTTCCCTCTATGCTTTAGTAATTACTCTGAGTGCCGACGCTTCGTTTCATTCATTTTGGTTTGTCTATGGTTGAATTTTCTTCAACTGTCTTCTTGATTCGTCGACACGACTGATGATTGATGAATGAATAGTGTGATGACTTTTTCTGAGGTTGCATTCAGTTGATTTTCGGAATTATAAAATAGGACAATACATTTCATCTAGGTAAATAGAGTTTTATAAATATGGCTGACAGTGATGATGAATATGATCGTAAAAGACGTGATAAGTTCCGTGGTGAACGGGGTGCCGCAGAAGGCAGCAGTTACCGAAACAGTGACCGACGCGAGGAAAGAAGTCGTGGTCGAGAAGAGTGGTCAGAAAGGTAAAAAGAAAGTTTAGGTTAAATTGATTTTCTCTGATTTCGCTGAACGCTCGCATTATGATACGAGATTTTTTGCAGATCCCAACCTCAATCCTTTGAACCGCCAAAAATTCCTATCCAAGTTCCCAAACCTACTAAACGATCAGTAGCTCTTATAATAAGGTAAAAACTTGTAATGTAGGTCAAAAAATGATTTTAGATAATTCAGTAGTGATTAGATTATATAATCCCTTTAAAACACTAGTCTTATTTAGAGCTATACATAGTTTCCACATAAGTATAATATTCTTTGTATCAAAGTCCTACTTTTCCTTGTAAAGTTAACAAAGTTGTTGCACTCAACTATTTACCTTGCTGTTTCCTATTTATTTAGCTCTGTTGCATGATAGGTTTTGTTCTCTGTTCTTTTAAATTTAATCTAGTTAATGTAAAAAAATCTGATGACCGTCTAAAAGAATCATCTCAAGTATTCATACTTATCTAGTTATCTTAGTGAATGATTCATGTTAGGCATCATGATAAGATATATTGTAATGTTAGTCTATCACATTGTATCATCATTATCATCTTCTTTAATAAAAATTTTAAGTGAAGCATTATACTAGGTAGAGTGAAAAACAAATAAATGCTGTTTAAATGAAGAACATTCTGATTTATGATCAATAATAAATATATGTATATTTTTAACTGGAAGATCTCGTGGAGGTCGCTCTGGTCCTGACTATAGAGACTATCGAGGGGGAGCCAGTGCTAGTCGTGGATATTCTCCTGTAAGAGGAGAAGGCCCACCTAGCAAGCGCATCAGACCTGACTGGCCGATAGACGAGAGAAGATATGGAGGGATGCCACATGACTCTTATGGCTATGGCTGGCCTCATGATCACTTTGGGCCTCATCCAGCACACCAAGGCTATGGGCAACCTATGCCCCCAGTACCTGCAAGGTAAGAAGTATTCCAATGTAAATAAAAATTTTGTGTAGGTACTTAAATGTTTTGGATATTTATTATTTTTTTATGTTACAGAGACACGGTGCTACCATTGGGAGCTACAGATGGCCCTCCCACTATGATGTCATTCAAAGCATTCCTGGCTGCTCAAGATGACTCCATCACTGTTGATGATGCCATCCAGAAGTACAATGAATACAAGCTGGAGTTTAGGAGACAACAGCTTAATGAGTTTTTCGTTGCACACAAAGATGAAGAATGGTATGCATTTCTTTACTTTTAATAAATCTAATCTGTCCAGAAAATTAAAACTCTTCAAAATTACTGGGAATAAATTTTTTGGCTCTTATTGCATGATAAAATCAAGTGGGAATTGGCCTTTCAACTATAACTTTAGGAACCAATAACTTGCTCTTTGTATGTTTGCTGGTTATCGAGAAATTCTAAGCATACATTTAATAACATGTAATTCCACTTAGAGTAATATATACAACAAAACCTGGTTATGCTTAGAATTTTTCAAAGATGCTATGCAAATGTTAACAGTTACCTTTTTTCCTACAGTCTACAGTGTATTCGCGTGGATTGCTGGACATCGTTAAGAAAACTTAATTTCAACTTAATGCAAATGATTAAATGCTGTGTGTAGCTAGATTATTTCGCGTTGACCCGTAGCGCGCAATGCTACAGGTTTCGTTTCTGTTAGGGGTAGGGCTAAAATATTCCACATATGTGGAACAGGTGAGATTATGAAGATTTTTTAAATATATGTATACTAAGCAATTTTAGTTTTCTGTGACATGAAGTTCAACCAATCTGGATGTTTTACGAAAGGTCGTTTATTTCCTTACGTATTTAGTTACTGAGGCCGATTTTTAAACATAATATCTTCCGAATGTTTTAGGGTTGAATACATCTAAGCTTATTATTCAACACCATAACATACATGTTTATATTTAGTTTTTCACTATCTTCTGCATTTATTTTATTTTGTAGGCTGTGCAAAAAATAATGCAATACTTTTTTATTTGCTGTGTGTTTTTTCTTGTGTAAAAATCGGTCTAATTACTTCAGTTTATTTAGTGTTTTATGGACTGTTTCATCTATAATAATACCTCTAGCTAATATATGTATCATTTTTCTTAGGTTCAAGATCAAATACCATCCAGAAGAATCTGTCAAAAGGAAAGAAGAACAGCTGGGTGCCTTAAAGGTATATACATCAGAGATTAATCACTGAATACTTATTGAATTGTTTTTAGACTTATTCAAGAGGCATTATTTATTTACTAATGTTTTGTTTTCAACAAACTATTTCAGAATCGTCTTAACGTGTTCCTAGAGTTATTGGAGAAAGGAGAGCTTGACAAAGTTTCTGTTGACATTGATAAGTCTGAGAAATTGATCAGGCTGTTGGATACCGTCGTCATAAAACTTGAAGGTGGGACTGAGGAAGACTTAAAGGAGCTGGATGAGCCTGTACAGCCAGAAGTTGTCAATTCGAACGATAAAGCAGGTAAATACATCCATACATACATATAATCACGCCTGTTTCCCGTAGGGGTAGGCAGAGACCACTTCTTTCCACTTGCTACGATCCTTACATACTTGTTTCGCTTCATCCACTGTCATAATTCCCTTCATACATGCTCTTCGGTTTAGGGTACTCTTGACCTGGCCTTTTTTCAAGACATCTCCGATTTGGTCTAGAAACGTCCGCCTAGGTCTACCCCTTCCAACACTTTCATTCACACTCGCCTTATACACTTTTTTCGTCAATCGTTCCTCATTCATTCTCTGGACATGTCCAAACCATCTCAACATACCTAAAATAACATACTTAAATTATGTTTTCTAAGCATTAAGACTAATTTGACACTGTTCTAAAGCAATAGTCATCAGTTTTCTACAACAGTGTCAATGTTGACCTCAATAACACATGAAGGTATATATTGTCATCTAATGAAAATTATTATTTTCAGATAAAATTGAAGTAGAAAAGCCAGTGGTTATAGACATAGATGACGTGAATGTGAAAGAGGAAAAGGAGGATGATGACAAAAAGGTTTGTTCTTTTAAGTATATTATTATTTAAAACCCACTTATTTTTAAACTGTTTCAATGTGATGGCGGTGTGCTTTTTAGAAATTAGTCACTGCAACAAAATGTTGAACACGATCTCGCAAGTTTCCAAGTGTGTTATTCCACATTTCTATTTTGTGTCTATTCCATAACTAACTTTACTTTTGTTGTTACATAGGAGAAAAAGTCGGAGTCCCCAAAACCAACAGCGCCTCTTACCATGGAAATCGATCCCCATTTACGACAACTACAAGAGCAGGCAAAATTGTTCTCTCGCTTCAACTCAACCGGTACTGAATCTGGGGAACAAGGAGAGGTAGAAGAAAAAGAACCCCGTAAGTCTCATACAAATTAATTTGAAACTACTTATCTTGGATTAGCAAAGCGACAGCAAAATATGTACAATTATTGTTAGTACACACACTTGTTCACTCAAATTGCAAATGCAAAAAATAGTAACGGTGTTTAAGCGATACAGAAAGCAGTGTTTCCATACATATATAACAACGTTATTTTATTTCACCAGCTCCGCCAGGTTCGTCATCGAGTTCATCGTCCTCTAGTTCCTCGTCATCCAGTTCAGAAGACGAGGGCGAAGTGACTAGTCGCCGCAAATCAAAGTCCAAGTCTAAAACTCCACCACCAGACAAGTCACCTAAACAAAAAGAGAAATCCAAGTCCAAGTCTCCGAGTGTTGAGAAAGTTGTTGAGAAGATAAACGACAAAGAGAAAGACAAGAGTGGTGACGAAAAGGCGGAGTCGGTCAGTGATGTCGTTATTGAGAAGAAACAATGTCGCGCGTTACACAAAACTACTTCCATATTTCTAAGAAATTTAGCTCCTACCATTACAAAAGCTGAAGTTGAAGCGGTAAGTAGTCACTTCAATATTTGATGTATTCTTGAAAGCCGTAAGGTTTTATGTCTCTTGCACTTTTTTTATTTCTCACTAAATAACTGACAAATGTTTTTTAGATGTGCAAGCGTTATGGTGGTTTTCTTCGTGTCGCTCTTGCTGACCCATTGCCCGAGCGTCGCTGGTTCCGCCGCGGTTGGGTCACCTTCCGCCGTGACGTGAATATCAAAGACATCTGCTGGAATCTTAACAATATTAGAGTAAGTTATTATTCTACCTAGCATTGTGTAGAAATGCAGAAATCTTCAATTTTATGTTCTATATGAGGGGTTTTTACTCACTTCACATAAGTATGTATAGAATAAATACTAAATAATGAAAGCATGAAAGATTATATATATCCAAAAGGGTAGAAGTCAGAAGAGTATATTTAGTAAAGAGACAGTTTATAAAATTTCATCTCAAAATTACTGATATAATTACTATAAATTCAATATTTCATCAAAATTATTTGACATCATTCTACCTGCTAATAAAAAAAAAAACAAATCTCTTTTCCCTAGCTTCGGGAGTGTGAGCTAGGAGCAATAGTGAACCGCGACCTGAACCGTCGCATCCGGCCGGTGTCGGGCATCACGCTGGAGCGGCCGGTGCTGCGCGCCGACGCGCGGCTGGCGGCTCGCCTCGCGCATCTGCTCGACACGCGCACCAAGCTGTGGCACGACGACCACACTGAACAACCCAATGATGCTGGTGGCCATGGAAACGAGGTACCAATATTTTGCGATTTGAAATTCATTGAATAATTTGAAATTTTAAGCACCTAAGTTGATTCGACTGAAAGCCGACCGCAACATGGCTGGAGGCAATGGCGCGAAAAAGGAGCAAAAGGCTAAGCGTGAAAGTTGTAAGGTTGGATGGATGTTTGTTGGTCAGATTGACGAGAGAACTATCGAACGGAATTAAATGGAATATGAATTGAATTAACACATTCAATGAAAACTCTCCTTTCTTACGTTTTTAAAAGTTGGCCATAATGCTTTTAAAACATATGTTTTTCTTTATAGCAAAACTTCAGCCTTAACTCCAAGAACCCAGTACTGCACAAGATAACAGAGCATTTAATAGAAGAAGCTTCAACTGAAGAGGAAGAGCTGTTAGGACTCGAAGCGTCATCCGAGTCGACGCAGGTTTCTGAACAACCGGACCCTGAACTAATCCGTGTTCTAGATCGCCTCGTACTGTACCTACGTATAGTACACTCCGTTGATTATTACAACCATTGCGAGTACCCGTACGAGGATGAAATGCCTAACCGCTGCGGTATTATGCATGCTAGATCTGGACCACCAGCAAATAAGGTAAGGACTAACATACTAATTAAAAAACAAAACTAGCTAATATTCTATTAGTAACTGACTGTTTTATTGTATGCCTGTAATATGAAATCTCACAAATAAAACACATGTTTAATTAATACTATTTACATATTTTTATACCATTTGTGTCTATTTGCAGCCAACTCAGCAGGAGATACAAGACTATGTAAAGACATTTGAAGGAAAAATGTCTGCCTTCTTACAAGATGTTAAACCTCTTTCTGACGAAGAGCTGCACAAGCTCGGAATTAAGGTAAAAATATTTACTGAGCTTGTAAGTTGGTAATATTATTAATTATTATATTTATATACCATTTGTTTATCTCTGTTCAGGATACTGACGCTGAAGTCGAAAAGTTCATTTTGGCTAATACTCAAGAGCTTGCCAAAGACAAATGGTTGTGTCCTCTGAGCGGCAAGAAGTTTAAGGGTCCAGACTTTATTAGAAAACACATTTTTAACAAGCATGGTGAAAAGGTAAGTTTTCAATTGTTTACTATGTACGTCCTATGTATAAGGACCGGGGAAACTTGATTAAGAGTGCAATAAAATGGTGTTATAATGTATCTGTTGTGCAGGTGGACGAGGTCCGGCGCGAGGTGTCGTACTTCAACGCGTACGTGCGCGACGTGCGGCGGCCGCAGCAGCCCGAGCCCGCCTCGCGCCAGCCGCCGCAGCACGCGCCGCCGCCCGCGCCGTGCGTACACACGCTACACACACTTATCATGCCAAGCTGCCAGCCACATCCAGACACTCCACACCCTCCTTCTATTCCTTGACTTCTAGATATATCATCGTTCGCGCGTCCTCAATATAATTTAAAATCATTAAAATCTTTGCGATACAAGCGTTGACTATTTCGAGCGGAGCGATCTATATATACTAATATATTCACGGTTCGACCAGGCTACACCGGCCGTGGTCGAAAAGTCAAGCCCTAAAAATGTACGCGCTTATTGTAGTTGAATTATATTACTGTTAACATGCAGCGCGGTAGTTTAAAAGTTAGGATCTATTAACACACTTATATTCAGACTGGCAAGCACCGAACTTTAACTTAACGTTGTTTTTATTGAGTGTACATTGACTGTATTAGATATGTTGTTCCGTTAGCAGGTACGGCGGCGGGCCAGGCGGCGGCGGCGGCGGCGCGCGCGGCTGGGGCTGGGGCGGCTGGGCCCCGCCCGCGTACCAGCCCCGCCATCCGCGCTTCACGCGACCCAGGTAACACACACCACTCCACCCATATCTGCCCATATCAACATCATGTATTGCTATTATTCATCTTCTACACATACATACTACAATACTACCTTGTTTTTAGTATAAAACGAAACAAATGCCAAATGCTCTCATATACAGTCGACCATAATTGCGCTGTTCCACTTTTAAAACATACTATCCATCTTTAGCTTAATTTACACAACTGCACTTTATCTTATGCCTGAGTGAGAGGCTTAGACTATAAAGTGGAATATATACAAACATTCAAGTGTTTCAGAACACACACAAAATAACATGTATGTGGTTGTTACTACAACAACATTTTAACCACGCATGCGGTCATAGGTCCACAAATATTTAATAATAATAATTAAAATTTCTAAGTGATTGATGTCATGTGGCTCAAGACAGAAAAGTCTGGAGTCAGAAGGTGAAGACCTTTGCCCAGCAATGGTACACTAAATAGGTTACAAAACAAAATCAACCTTATTTCAGGTTTCGTGTTTATACTAAAAATAAGCCTGTATTCATATTTGCATGAAGAACCGACAGATTCAGTACTCAATACATGCAACAATACTTACAATTTTGGTAGAACATTTTTGGTTCGCGAAACTTAACTTATACCGCAAGTTAGGCTTTGATTCATTTTCTCAAAATATAATCACAAGTAAAAGCCATGTTTGTATGGTATTCAGTTCTGTTTGCATGAATATTTTATTTATTTATTTAAATACCTTACTGCTGCATGTACTATTGGAATGTTGTATTCCACCAGATCACATTATTTAAACGGTTACAGGCCTCGTGAATCAAACTGCTGTTCAACTTTATAGGCATAAAATTTAGTAAAATATCCATAAAACGATTGCCTTATTTTTGTAATCATCATATTATGACGGACATACGGGGTTGTTGCAATCATATCCATATTATTTATGAAATTATTTAAGAACACATTTTCTTCAGAAATCTCCGAGATATTTCCGTAGATATTTAATATTTATTATACTCAAGTAAACATTATAGTAAACTCAAATCTTGTTTAAATAGTTTTATAAACTTATTTTGTATGTATTATATTTATAAATTACCTAATATCAGTTAAGTGTGTTTTCGTGTTAAGATAAAGTAATATAGTTCTTATTTACTAATGGTTGAATTTTGATGCGACCAAATATGCTATTCTACTTAAATAGCTCCATTCTATCAATATGCACTTAATTTAAATTGGCAATAATAAATTATCGATTAGGTTACCAATGCAATCCATGAATTTGATTTAAAAGCTGAAAAATGTAGATTTAAATTCACGTTGCATATATGCATTGTAACAAGTCACAACATAGAATGACAATGAGGGATTAGATCATTTGCAATAGCTTGCCTGTAGTCACTGTTAAAACATAAGATTTTCTGATGAACTATGGCCCATACCTGTTAAACACTGATGTTAGCAACTTCTCATTCAATTTCATGTTCTATGCATGTTTGACACACCTTATTGAAAACATTACCTCCCATAATCGGTATATTGTTTTTGATAAAGCCGCTATACTCACTGGAGAGACCTAAATATGAATCATTGCAATTCTTACCGACGTTTTTGCATGACCTTAACATTTTGATTTTCATCCTGCTTCATATAAATGTTATGTTGCTTCATTATTAATGCTGGTGTCAACTGGGTTTTAATATTATTACTGTTGCTTTGCATCCTTCAAAATTCCGAAACAAATTGCTTACTATAATTTCAGAACTATTCTAAATTGTAGGAAATAATTTCCAGGGAAAATGTGGACCGCTCCCGGCCTATTATTGCATACAACGATCTTGACTTCCCGGACAGTGGTGACATATTCTAAACGTGTGTAAATGACAAAATATATCATTATATTGTTATAGTATGCATTCCGTTGTATCTATTTGAAAAATAATGTTAAATAAGCTGAAACATACATGTGTAGTATCGAAACCATATAAGGTGCTAAGTATAATGTTTTTTACTTAATTATTTTGTCGATATGTAATCTAGCACCGAGCAGAATTACGTTACCAGTAATAAATCATTTTCGTGATAATTATAGGATGTACATCCTATATCATTTCAAGATGCACATTCTGCCATCAACTATCGTCAAGATAATTAATTTTCATTATACATATTTTAATACATTGATAGACCAGCTTGCTATGATGCTTGACAAATAAGCTGATTGGTGAGTGGAAGACGCACTGGCACTTAACTTTGAATCAAAACTGTTGATAATTAAATCTCTTTAGTATCGATTGGAATGGAATTTAAATATACACCCTACTATATAGAACAAAAAGCTATGATTTGAGGACAAAACTTTTCAAAATAAAACCTATGCAGTTAGGTACGCTAAGACGACTTTACGCTCATTTCGTCTGTTAGGGGGCGCGTCGAGCGAGATCGCACGCACAAGAATTTAAATCTTCAATCCCCTGACCCGTCTGCATCAGCACGGGTAGGAAGGATTGATATGAATTGTGTAAGTGATTCGTGCATTTTCTCGTGCCGCAATGCGACCTTTTATGACCTGTGCATATCCTTCACTATGTGTTATCTCTGGATGTTCTTCCGCAGCTAATACGTCGATAGTTTTCATTTACCTTATAACGATTGTATTATTTAGTAGCTATTTAGTAGCTTTATTCAGATAAATATTATAATAAATTAATTCCGTAACTTTTTACATTTGTATGCTACTTTTTATAAACGGTATAGTTATGTATTCTTAATGATATTAAAGGGAATAACAATTATGGATTGGTATACAATCTTGTCTTCTACCATTATTTGTTGTATGATTTATAATAAATAGTCTTAAATTTTGACGTACCATCATTTTATTCCCGAATCCTTTGTAAACCAACATTCTCCCTTGAAGCTAATTTCTTACAAACTCAAATGCGCTTATTTAATGATGCAGTGTGACATTATATTAGTCAAAGTAGTAGTGTTTGTGAGTGGTCTTCCAATTGTATTGTGTGAGTTGCCGCTAACGTAGTTAATGTGGTTGATTGTTAAAGGGGCGGCGGCGGCGCCGAATTCCGTCCGATGATACACTACCGCGACTTGGATGCCCCACGCGAACCCGACGAGTTCGTTTAACGTGGACCCAACAACAACTTGCCAAAGGACACTAGATACTGCCATGTTTATACAGACCCTCAGACTCATGATCGCTGTATATAGATCTGTTTTATTAGTAAGGTTCACAAAAAGCAATTTCTCGCCTTAGAATGTAAGCTATTCCTAAACAAAATATTTCTCATATTTACCTAACTGTATTTTACGAATACATAAATTATTTCTTAATTTTGATATTTTATTTAGATAACGAATACATGATTTCCAAATAGTCGTTTTTTACAAACACATAACATAAATCATACTTTTGGAATAATTCAGAAATTTAAAATAATTATGCTTACAGCTTATATTACTTAAGTAATCAACAATAACACTTCAGGCTAAATAAAAAATGTGACAGAATTTGACATGTGACTTGGTATTTTAACGTGACAATGAGCATGTAGATACTTCACTAATACTCCGTACCTTACCTACTTCGGCTACTTCACTCACATCACTCATGTAATATGACAATTATGGAAACTGACTGCTGAATTCTTTATGTAAGTCTGCCACGATGTGCCTAATATAAATAACCGGACAAGATCTAGGACTCGCACTTTGGGTTCAGCACACATTTTACTGATCTTCACGAATAAATGACCCAAAAAAAAAATTTTTTTACTTGCGTTGAATAGAAGTTTGTTTTGGAATCAAGAGGTCATAGACCTAGGTATTTACCCGAATACTTAACATAACTTGTTAGTTATGTGATGAAACATGGTTATATTTCTTCAGGCAGGCTATAATGGAATTGTCGGCACTACCTTTGTAACATGAATAAATGACGTATTGAAAATGTGATGTCATCGTCGTTGCGGATATGGAATGAATATCATTCTCTTGAGGTTCTTTCTAATAGCATTGAAAATCGTTTCTTGTTCTAGTGTAATGACCTTCTTGAACGGTTCTTCGAAAATCGAAAACAAACAGGAAAATACGCGCGGTTTCCCATGTCGGTTATATTTTTTATATAGCCAATTTAAATGTTACGAAGTTAAATCATCACAAAAATGATGCAGTAGACGGCGCAGGTTGTATCTGCTACAAGGCAGGCTGCAAAGCCTTGACCTCTAAAATTACCTTCGGCCGTACATTAAGCACGTTGGCACGTTGTTGTCATATTTGATATTCTCACAAGTGATCTTATGACAATATTATATCAATTTATTAACATAAATCTAGTACATCTTATAATTGAATAAAATCAATCTATAAAAGAAGTTGTTTATTACGTGATTGGTATTCCATATTCGCTGTAAGTCAATGTCGAGAGCACGACTTACTCGTATGTATGACTGGTACATGCCTATATAGTAGCCGAGTATGTGTGGAGAATTTGTGGTGAGTACATTATGTAAAATGCGACGCGTCACCCGGATGTGTGCTGTATGCACGCTTGCGGTCACACGACAGAAGCGACGCACGTGAAGGGTGGAGAGCATTACTGGAACTTTCAGGTGGGTAGCAATTGACAGTGCAACTCGTAATACTTTACTACTGTAAGTATACTGCACATTCAATATAAAAATAATCCGACTAACGAATTTTCCCGCGACACGGATCAAGTCTCCATGTGCGGAAGATAAAAAAATATAAATTCATTATCTAAAGACCGAACGGCCCGATTAGATTTTTGAAACAAATGCTGAAGATAAACTAAATAGATTTCCGATGTTTACCTTTCTACAATACACACTACACTGTTCAACACTTAACAAAAGAACATACCTACGTGGAAAGATTAGTATCTAATAATGAAAGAATTTACAGCAAAAAATTGCTGGGAAATGCTACGACACCCTATTAGGAAAAGTAGGTATAACTAAGCAGATAAGAATTATTTATTAGTGATGCGTTATAGAAATGTCAAGCGCATAAAGGCTTCATAAATAAAGATAGGGTTAAAGGACATAAAAAAACACTGATATGTCACAGTGGCTCAGTGGCCGGATTGGTTTGTACAAGGTTCGAATCGGCTACCGATCATATTCGTATTCTTAAGATATTTTAGATAGATTCTTGGATAGCATTAAGGCACCTGTAATTAAGATTACCACTCGGAGAGAAAATATCTCGTCACAACATAAGCTTGGCTAACCTGGCTTGGCAAAGCTAGGCAAGATAAAAAGACCCTATTATTATAAAAATCTGTTCCATTCTTATAAGATCGGAGCGCTTATATATAAACTGTAATTCTACGAAGAAAAAATTTAAAAATAAGCTTACTTCGACTCACTTGTTTATGAATCTTATGTTATGGTCGTTTATTAAATATATTTAGCTGTAATAAAAAAACCTATATAGAATGCAGGTTCCAACACTTTGAACCCATGCTTTATTAAATCGGTGAAATCAGAGTGAAATAAAAAATACCCTTTTATATGCTTGTGTCATAGGGTGTACTTATCACATTAGCAGACAGTTAACTACAAGGTACCTAATTAACTAAAGAACAGTTCCGATGTGACTATATAACGTTACTGTAGAGCCTAAATACTTTGTACCTAAGTACCTGACAGAATTAATTCGTAAAGCTATCGACCTTCATGTTGTTTGCTTGTTACTTACTTATTATGTTAATTTCTAACCGATATAAGTTACACTAGATATTTAGTTACTAGTTACTACTAATTTCAATTTAAATTAAAGTTATTATGGAATGTTTTCTTGCCATAGTCATCACGCTGAGCAACATGGTTAGTTTTGGATGCGGAAGACGAAAGATAGAGTGAAACAGGAGAGCATCACGCTATAAGCTAATTCATTAATTGCTCGTATTTGTTTGTTATTATGTCAAATATTATGAGGTAGGAAAGAGTACATGAAGCCTGTAAGTATCAAAAGTCATTAGATGCATGAAGATTGGGTGTTCGCACAAGGTACTTTAAGTTAAAATCGCCTTTATACACGCGTATCGATTAAATTAATTGACACATAATATATCTACATTACAGCGGTATCTTCAAAGCACTGAGTTTACATTGTACCTGCCCAAGGACTAATTGTAATTATAAAAGTCACTAATTATGCAAACTAGGGATCAATGTATAGGTATAGACTCAACTTATAACTATAGGTAGCAAATGTTAAAAATAATTTGCTTGCTACTCACATATCAAATATAAACAACAATAAAAATACCGAGCCGGCTATAGAACGTAGAGTTATGTCAACGTGTTTTCCCGCGTCTTTAGATTTTTGAATGACATATGACTAGGTGAGTAATACATTTTTGTTTGGTAGCTACATCGCTACATGTATACTAAGTACAATGTTCTTTGTAGAGTGGTTTAAGAGCAGGGGAAACAATACCTTCCTACGCTAACGCAGCCACCGATTCGCGGTATCACCAACTGGTTTTTTGCTATAATACACAAGCGTCTATTTGTGTATCGCTTTATAAAAGCAAGCGGCATCGGAACAAAAACATTGTGACTGAGAAGCTTCACAATGATGGAGCTCACGTGTGCATTCGTATTAATATTTGCGAGCTTAGTGTCCGCTACTCCGTATGGATACGGTGTCAAAGGTGGTGCATCCGCTAAAGGTATGTAACTTGCTTTGCTTTTCTTCGTTACCTTAATGTTAAAGGAACCTTAATGATGCTATTTTATGACCTCCGCGATCGAGTGGTGCAATCACCGGTTTTCAAGGTGTCGCCAGTTCTGAGGTTCCAGGTTCGATCCCTGGACAGGTCAATGTAGAACAACCACTTGATACATTATCTACTCTCGGGTCTGGTACTTCATGGTACCATCTTTGTTTCTGATTGCATTACTTTAGTAGTTACTTATATTACTTACATCGGGTCCAAAACGATGTTAGGTTTGAATATAACCTTTACTAAGGTCGTTACATTGTATGCAAAGAGTAGTTCGTATGCCATAGCCTATAATGTATTTAGCTACAAAATAACAAAAACTTAAGCCATACTAAAATTTAATTTTAACTAAATATAAATATAACTACTCGTATGTCCCTAAAATAATATACAGAAACTTATTAATTATTATCAAGCAACTGTATGCATGTAATTATATTATTATTTTCTTATAGGAGATGTAGATATAGGTATTTTGTAAATGAAAGATTAAAAGTTTTTTTTTTTATACAAGCGTTCACTGACCTAACCAATACAGATGTAAATAATTAGGTACCATTAGTTATTTAAAATCTTATAAAAATATTGTTATTTTATTACCTACCGCTATAATTTATTAGGTCATATTATTATTTTCTAACATTTTGTTGTCCTGTTTTTATCAATCTTATATTATTAACAATAGTTATTTATATTATGTTGGACGCTTATTAAGCAATAATACCAATATATATTTTGCCTTTTTTCAGCGGAATCAAGTGCCTCTGCAGGAGCTTTTGGAGGTGTAGGCGAGGTACCTGTGGCCGTACCCCTTACTGGACCCGGAGCTGGTTACTCTGGCAGTTTCTCCAAATCTTCTGCATCCAGTTTTGCATCTTCGAGTGCCAGCTCAAGTTCCAGCTCTAGTTCTTTTAGCTACAGCGGCGCTGGTGCTCCAGGCGCGTTAGGATTCGGAGCAAACAATGGAGCGCCTGGTAATGCTGGATGTTCATCAGGACACTGCCAGAACGCAGGTCCTCACGGGTTACATGGCAGTTCTGCTAATGCTGCAGCAGTAGCCTCAGCTGACGCAAGTGCAATATCAGGAGCTGGATGTCAAGGACAGGGTAAAGATTGTGATCTTAATCCAAAAAAATGTGCAACGGGACAGTGCTCGCCAAAAACACAAACTGGAATTCCTTCGACAAATTCCGACAACACAAAATGTATAGATGGTAACTGTGGATCCGACGCAAACAGTAGCGCATCTCCAGATAATGATATCCGTGTTGTACCGGATGTATCAGGATCCACTTACAATTCAAAAGATAAATCATACAATAGTGATGGAAGTGATTGTAATCATGGTAATTGCAGGCCTAATGAATCCGGAAAACAACATTTACCAACTTCAAAACCTGGAGTACCCAACAGCTACCATACACCAGCTACACATTTAGAAACGCCTAAATTGAATGCAAACTGTAACTCTCCAAATTGTGAAACTAAACCGGAAGAAGCTGGTCATAAAACACCACCATCTAGTTACAATGTACCTATTCATGGTACATATGATAACCAAGGTGGACTGAAACCTGCTTGTGATGGTGTCCAATGTGAAAATGAACCAAAAGGGACATATACTTCTTCGAAGAGCAATTCAGTGTCTACAAACTATCTCAAACCTCAGCTTTCGACTGATAATTATGTTACAAATGTACCGTCGTCATTTGATAAACAAAGTCCCACGAGCTGCGGAGGATCAAGCTGTGCTGGAGTACCTAGTCAGAATTTCGGGCCTTCACCTACTCCCAAGCCGGGTAATGGAAATTATGGAAATTATCCAGCTGATACGTCTTTAAATTCAAATGGCTGCAAGACACCGGACTGTAGTCCGTATCCTACAAACCCAGCGGCTTCAAATGGATTTAATGTTTCACCTGGACACGTTAGCGTTGGACCGAGTGATAATGTCAAACCAGCAAACAGCAAACTTCCAGTATACACTGGTGGTTTTGGAGGCCCGGCCGGTCTATTTAAACCTAATGAAAATAATGTCGGTGCTGCACCATCGGGTCACCCAAGCCACTCACATCCTAGCTCATCTCAACACGTTCCCTCATATGGAAGTACCTCTATTGGTTGCAATGCGCCAAATTGTGCTGATCATTCTTTATCTTCGCCTGGTATCCCTGATCAACCGTTGTTTGGTGTTAACCAACCTGCCGAAGCAAGCCGTCCTAATGAAAAGCTGCCAACTTATACAGGTGGATTTGGGGGTCCTTCTGGAATGTTAAAACCAAACGAATACAGTACTCAGACCGTAGTCCCAATCAATCCAAACTATGCTCATCCCACGAGCTCATCATACAATAAACACCCGTCGTCTTCGAATTATGGTGCTAACCAACCTACTGAAGCTAGCCATCCCAATGAAAAGCTGCCAACTTATACCGGTGGATTTGGCGGCCCTGCTGGAATGCTAAAACCGAACGAATTCAATATTCACTCTCCGGTCCCGAACAATCCAAACTATGCTCATCCCACGAGCTCATACAATAAACAACCTTCATCATCTAATTATGGTGCTGCAGGCTGCAATACGCCAAATTGCGATGGACACTTTCCTACGTCAGGCGCTTCATTCCAACCCAGTACAGCACCGGGATTGTTTGTAACGACAAAACCAAGCGCTGGAAATAGTTTACCAAACGAAAAACTGCCAGCGTACAACGGTGGTTTCGGTGCCCCGTCAGGAGTGTTAAAACCTTCTCAATATTTTACTCCAACGACTGGTCCAGATAGCCATAGCTATGGTCCCACAGGTTCATATAATAGACCTTCAACAAGTGGAAATTTGGCAGGGTGCAATACGCCAAACTGTTATCCATCGGCTGCCGGCGCTACTACTCCCACAGGAAATCCCCAGCCTGACGTATTTGGTGTTAGTAAACCTAGCAGTGCCTTACATCCCACTGGCGTACCATTGCCGTATCCAAGTAGACCTTCTGGAGAAATAATCCCTCCCGCTGTATCACCGAGCTATACCAACACTCAGTACCCATCGGCGCCTGGAAGTTACTCGACAGGTTGTAAAACAGCGAACTGCGCTACTTATCCAAGTAGCAGCGCATCAGCTGATGCCAATGCCCAGGCCGGAGCTTATGGAAAACCAAATGCTGAGTCAAGTTTAGGAAAATTACCTCAATATACAGGTAGTTTTGGTGGACCGTCTGGTACTTTAAAACCCCATGAAAATGTATACAACACACCTACATCAAGTCTCCCAAATACCAGCTGTAAGACCCCTAATTGTGTTTCTTCTCCGTCAGCTACATCTGGAACCCATTCTGGCTCAGATGTAACCACCAAACCTAGTCAACTCCCAGCGTATACCGGTGGCTTTGGAGGTGCTTCGGGATTACTTAAACCAAATGATTACACAGTTCCTACTGGACATCCCCTTCCTCACGATTCTCATAAGCCGTTGGCCCCGAATAACGGTGTTAAACCGAGTATACCCTGCACTTCTGGAACTTGTAACACTCCCGTAACTCAAGGCTCAGCAGCAGACAACACCGCAAACGGAGCACACGCTACCGCAGCTGCTTCGAGTGATGCAAAATCAGTTCCATATACTGGAGGATTTGGTGGGCCACCTGGTGTATTAAAGCCGTACGATAATGGCGAGATAAAACCTCCACACAGCAATAATGGACAGCATCATGGATCTCCAACCGGTGGAAGCTATAACTCTCCTAGTGCTAACGTTAATTCACCACATAAAACACATCCTGATGGTACTAGCGGACCATCGGGACCTGCAGGTATCGCAGGACATGGTGGAGCTCACCCAACTGCTCAAGCTGGTAGTGCAGCGGGTTCATACGCCGGGGCTGCTGCCGGCGCCAGTGCTGGCTCGTCATATAATACTCAACACTACAACGGAGCAGGAAACGTAAAGGGAGGCAGTCCGTGCGGAGGTGGATGTGGTGGCGACGGACAATTAATTGGGCTGAACGGTGGTAAAAGCTTAGCTGGTGCCGCCGCCGCAGCCAAGAGCCTGGCAACAGCTGGCGCTTATGGCGGTAGCTTTGCTAGTAGCTCAGCATCTGCGCATGCTTCTGCTGGTGCCTACACTAAAGGAGGTAAGGCCTATTGAAAATCGTCATAATCTAGTTATGACCTATCAAAAAATGTTAGCATTTATCTTGACTAACGCACCTATATGACACCTTGTTTGGGCGATAAAGACG
Source organism: Autographa gamma (assembly GCA_905146925.1). Classification (NCBI taxonomy): domain Eukaryota; kingdom Metazoa; phylum Arthropoda; class Insecta; order Lepidoptera; family Noctuidae; genus Autographa; species Autographa gamma. Next base: position 7,397,923 of record LR989850.1, read on the forward strand.
TAAACAAACTATAAGCTATTTAAACGTGAAACAAAAAACTACAGCAATAACTTCCTTAAATTATTTAAGCCTTATTACGCGCACTTAAGTAGTTAGTAATTGTTATTAACATGTTGCTGTGCCCTTACCAGGTTTTGGGTTGAAATTATTTTAAAATAACTTACACATTAACGAAATGAAAGATTTGATCTTGAGTTAGTGTCATACGTCAATCCTAGGAAAATTGGATTTAAGTACTTAGATGATATTTTTGGTTTCAGGATATGGAAAACGATAACTTGCCGATTTTCAACAGAACAAACCTAGCATGTTATTAAACGAAGACTTATTTAATGTAATGTTTATCTTGTAAGTACTGTAGTCAAAAGATATTGTGATAACATCGTGATAAGAAAAAAAAACCCAGTTTAAATAAAACTTGAAATTACTTCTTTTAGATATAGATATATTTTCGTTAGTGCCATATTAAAGACCACTAATGACCAAGCTTGGAATAAATAGCTTAACCAAGCAATTACTTATGCTGCTCCTAAAGCAAGAATTGATTGCTCGACTCAAACTAAACGAGTTTGTTTTGTTCTAGAATAATAAGTAAATAATTACAAATAAGTTCAATCTCGAAAAGACAATATCGCTATTGTAAAAAAGTCAATAAAGTATATGAAAATGTGAACAATCGTTTTATTATCTACGAAATATGTTATTGCCCAATGAATCTATTGCGTAAAACATAGATATTTAATGGATATACTTTATGTGTGTCCTAATTACATATTATTGAGTTGATTACGCAGTTTGATCAAAATCAGGAAAGGTGACTTGGCATTAAGCATAAAAGCAGACAAAAAGATGAATGGAATTAGAGTAACTAATTTATTTCCTTATTAAATAACATTTGCTCATTCAATATTTTTAACCTTTATCAAAGGCCTTGATTTATCCAGATTGATAAGTTTGGATTTCCCTTGTTCCGGATATGTGTAAAGAGTTGCATCATTATCTAACTATATATTTTTTAAGAAACCTGTATGTGTGATTTCATTATTTAGTAAACATTATCTAAAGTTGGGTAGGTAAGTTATGGTAACCAATTCCAAAAATAAAGATTCTGAGAAACGGTCATAAGTATTCTCATCTGGGAAAAGCCAAAAGATATATATATATAAGTAACTACCCAAGGAGCGGTTAATTCCAAGTTTTTATAAGACACGTTATTCCTGTTCAAGAACCTATTTATTTTCAATATTATTTATTTATTTAATAATTATGTAAATTGGTTGCAGCTTAGGTACGCCTATCTACTTTTTTTAATACCTTGAACGTCTCAGTCACGAAGTCTGTCTCGATTCTGTTTTAATTTATTATGTATCTGTAGTAAACAGATAACAGATCTCACTGAATCTAAATCAAAACTAATAACACCCATTTGTAAGAAAATAAATAATGACGTGATATTGAAACGATAAATGGTATTTTATGTTATAACTATTAGATACTATTATACAAGAGAATAACAATAATTGCAATCATTATGCGTTAGCCTTCTAAAGACTTAAACGGAGGATTCATCTTGTCATGTACATAAATCATTCGAACCGTGTCGTATGTTTGCTGATATAATCATCCACATCTCTCGTCTATTGTTCACGAGTATGTACGACTAACTCACGGATGCTGTGCAAATAAATTATTCATAAACGTTCGACATCACCTGCCATCCGCACCCACTTACCATTCGTATGATATAAGAAATAGATCTTTATAGGGATGTCCTCATTAATGAATTAAATCATCAGTTTCTTAGTATCCACACTAAACTCTGTATAATTATGTGTAAATTATCGAGCTTAAATTCCGTGTTAAATACAATCTGGTGCTATTCTAGTTTTCCAATAATTAAGTCATCAAAAACCAAAAGTTTACTGGTAAGAAGGTACCTATGAACGGCATAACAATTTTTCCTCGTCTTCCATATACGCATAAGTATGAATGATTTAAATATCAAAACATTTTTTTGCATAAATGTAGGTAGACCATACTTAGTGGTGACTGTACTTAGAACTACTGCCGTGGGCGGAATGCGTGACGTGTTGACCCTGATTAGTAAAAACAATTCCTCGTTACTCGTAAATACTTGTCGACAATCGTAAGTACGCTTTGTATTTTATCTCGGCTGGTATCACGACTTCCCTTACAATTATTTCGAAAGCTTCAGCGAGTATTTAAATTGAATGATTAAAAGCGAATTTAATCGACGATCAAGACGTTTCATTCAGCCTACCGGGACCAAGGTTCTTGGACAGGTAGTCCATTTCTTGATCAGGTACATCATTACGGGTTCAAAGTTAATAACATAGAAAGCTTTTGTACTCTCCTCTTACAACTTTAAAACTTATTCAAAATGTTTTGTGTACGAGCTCCGTGGTTCACCACTGTTCATTCATCTCCAAATTCTCTAATTCTAAACATTTTGGCCGCATCACCAAGAATGAATTTTTGATCTTCCTCCTAATCTCCACAAACTCACTGATAGCAATATAATAATTAAGAGCAACACTCACCAAAACAACGATATCTAAATGTAGGCGTTTTAAACACGCCTCTATCTAATCTTTTAATAAACCATACACATATATATCTATACTAGTACAGGTGCATACATGTATTATAATTGATGAGGATAAATGAATTGCCTAAATATTGTACAAAATACGTGTTTTTTTCAACAGAAGATCCGGTTCATAACAATGGGAAAATTTATTAAATGCTTAAATGACCTTTACGAACGCGTGCATCAATGCCTTTTTATAAAATAAAACCTAAACTTGGACCCAGCATAAAGAATTCTAATAAACTAGCTAGAACCTTTGTTTGTTAAAGATTTCGAATAAGCAAAGTTTGTTACTAACTCAATTTAGAGGCCGGGTCTACCTATCTGAGAACTCTATGAGAAAGTAAAAGATTTTTTTTTGGTTAAAATAATGATACATATAAGTAATACTTATTACATCACAAATAAGATAAAGTTAGGTTTCTAATAGCTTGTTACAGCCTAGTACGAAAAGACTGGCGAATAGATGCATGCCGTTGTTTTTAACCGGTTAAAATCCTAAATACTCCTTTCGCCTTTCAGATTGCAAGAAAGCCTATGAGGATGTGCAACGAAAAGGGGAGAATAACAAAACAGGTTCCAGCATGTTAAATGCAGGTCAACATTAGTGGTTTTCTATAATATATCATGTAAAATAAATAACCAGTATGTTATAAATAGCGATCTCGTAATATTTTTGCATCTAGGTGTGATGTTTCGTCATCTACGCGTCCAGACTAAAAACTTTATTACTTACATTAAACTGTAGGTAAGTAATACACACTTGTATTTATGTAAATTTTTGGAATAAGTTATTTTTAATGATTGCCTTTGAGAAATTAAACAATTAATATTTAAACAATTAATTAATTGCGCAGTACAGGCCTATTTCCATACTCCCCTTTCTCTCCAAAGTACTTGAGCACATTGTTCACCGCCAAGTATCCGACTTCCTAACGTCCTATAACCTTACTTCCCCTTTCCAATCTGGTTTCCGCCCTGGCCACAGTACAGTAACTGCCCTTCTCAAAGTCACTGATGATATCCGCTGGGCTATGGAAAACAAATCCCTCACCATCCTTGTGCTACTTGATTTCAGTTCGGCATTCAATTCCGTGGATTTTGACATCCTCTTAGCTATTCTCCAAACATCCAATTTTTCCTCATCCTCTTTAGCTTGGTTTGGTTCTTACCTTCGGGGCCGCTCTCAGCGGGTCCGCCTTGATGAGTCTTTCTCTGACTGGTGCGATCTAGTTGCGGGCGTGCCTCAGGGTGGTGTCCTATCACCTCTCCTTTTCTCCATCTTTATTAACTCCGTCTCCTCTGTTATTTCTTCTAACTTCCACCTATATGCAGATGATTTGCAAATTTACCATCATTTTCCAGTGTCTGAAGTAGATTCTGCCATAGATAACATGAACCGCGACCTGGCTAGCATCAGTAGGTGGGCTAGATATTATGGCCTGCAGATAAACCCTGCAAAGTCACAGGCTATGATAATTGGCAGTAGGCACTACCGTAACGCGCTTGATCTGTCCTCTCTGATGCCTCTCACTCTTGACGGTGTTGTGATTCCCTTCACCGAAACAGCGAAAAATCTTGGGGTAATGATGGATTCACATTTATCATGGCGTGATCAGGTTAACGAGGTAAGTCGTAAGGTACACTTCTCTTTCCACTCGTTGAAATGTCTCCAGACATTCTTACCTTTGAAAACAAAAATCTTACTAGCTCAATCCTTAATTCAGCCGATCATTGATTACGCCGATGCCTGCTACCTTGATGCCACAGAGGAGCTATTAAATAAGCTTGAGAGATTGCAAAATATTTGTATTCGTTTTGTCTACGGTCTCAAAAAATACGATCATGTCTCTCACTTCCGCAAAGAACTCAAGTGGCTCCCGATCCGCCTTCGCAGGAACACTCGCATCCTATGTCTTTTATATAATATCCTTCATAACCCCCTCTATCCTTCCTACTAAGACTTGCGTGATCGTTTTTCCTATGTGCGTTCCCCTGATGTCCTTTGTAGATCCCATCTTAAATCCCACCTCAAAATCCAACCCCATACCACTGATTTTTATTCCTTTTCCTTCTCTGTCCATGCAGTCCGACTGTGGAATGCGCTGCCGCCTAACATACGGGATTCTCCTTCTATTTCTTCCTTCAAGCGTCGAGTAAAAGAACACTTTCTTTCTTCCCAGAATTAATGTATCCATCTATAATATAGTAGTTTTGTATTTATTTTGTTGTTTTTTGTTATTTTATTAGTTAATTATTGTTTATTTATTTTATATTCTTACACACTGTGTCTACGTCTCTTTTAAATGTATTCTTTCGCAGGGCTGCTGGAAGAAATTTCATATGAAATAAGCAGTACCTTTGTACCTAGTTGTTCTGTATGTGTTAATTACTTGTGCTTGTCTGTTGTGTGTGTACATTAATTTATAAATAAATAAATAAATAAATTAATGAAAAAAAGAAAACCTCACAGACCCACAGCCGAAAAGTAAGAAAACAAGTTGCACTTAATGGCTAATAGTCGTTTTAAGTCGGGGAACCCCATGGGGTTACAACAATAATTTAATAAAATAATTCATGAATTTTCATATTTTTACTGAAAAGTTTTGAATTTAACAATATTTTACAAATATTAATTACATTACATGTTAGTGTTCCTAGTTACAGAATGCGCTCATCAAGACCTTCAATTCAATACCCATAGTGTCATGGGCTCATTGCCATAGCAGTAGTGCACTAGTGCCGTATTGTTTCTGTACTCTTATTTTAAATTTTGATATTCCACTCGAGGGATAAGAGAGATCCCGGGTTCGATCCCCGGATGGGTCAATGTAGTAAGTCACTTTTCTACATTGTCTCGGGTCTGGGTGTTTGTGGTACCTTCGTTGTTTCTGAATTCCATAACACAAGTGCTTATCAACTACTTACTTTAGGTTCAGAGCAATGTATGTGATGTTGTCCGCATTTGTCCGCATTCATTTATTAATGTTATTTGTACCTAAGTACCTAGTATCTATATACCAACGTATGACGCCATGCAGTGCTTTGTCTTTTTATAGGGATTAGCGGAGAATTATAACTGTATTTATATTTTATATGCATAGTCATGTACACATACAACTATCCACTTAGGTAGACACTGATCCATCCACTCGTAAACAAACAGTCGTAACTCAAACTTATTTTACAATTCAATTAATTTTGCGTCAATTAATATCAGACATGCCTAATTGCTTATGTATTTTTTTTTATGTTTAGTCGAATTTTAAATTTCCAAGAAGACTAAATAAATCTAAGTCATAAATGAAAATCCCATAGTTCAATGTATCTTGATCATTGTGCAATAAATCAACGGTACGTGATCCAAATATCCGGCTTCGAAAAGTAACAGGTAAAGTTCATATTATTAAGAACTTGACTCATGAACATTTAAAAGCTACGTCACTTAAAACTTAATTTGAATGGAATGATGTACATAATTGTTTTTTTATATCCGTCAAATAGTGATTCAAATATTTTTTCTACATTTGACATATCATTTTTTTTTATTATTTCATAACTTAAGACGATTCATTATGAATGTCGCATGAAGTGAGAAAAACGCACATTTACACCAGTCCCGAACTTTGTTTTGCTTTATCTAAGTAATAAAAAATACGTTTAAAATATTTTTTATTACATAACTGACCAAAATACATTTCGACTTTTCATACGCACACATCTACCCTATTCGTTTCATAATTGAACCAGTAACTTAAACATGATTGAATGGGACTAGGTAATAAGTATGTGTGCAGTCACAGCAAGCCACCTGCAACATTCCTTGCAAACTTACAATAAAACAATTTAAGCGAATACCTTCACTGGAAAATGTAGAGTTTATATAGTTCTTCGCTCCACACCCACTCGGTATCGACTAAGGTTGGTCAGGGCCATATCCTGTCATACAACTAATCCATACAAGGTACAGTATTTATCTGTAAATAAACATTACGCATTTACGCACAAGTGGATTTTTTGAAGAGCTTTTTACACTCTGAATTTACATATTTTCTACGCAATTTTGCGAGACATCTAGGTAATTGTTGATGGAGATTACGCAGAAACCAGTAAATCTCGCATGTTTATGAAGAAGTAAATAATACAGTTTTTGCAGAGTCAGTGGTAGGATTACACTTTTAAATAAATGTTTTTAAAACTATATGCTGCTTCATACATACGCTCAATGTGTGAGTGTTTTTTTTAATAATATAATCACAGTAAAAAACCTAAATATTACAACTGCAACTTAGGTAGTGATTTAGAAATAATATCATCATATCATAGTGACAGAAGAAATTTGTAATGAAACTTGCTAGCGGCGGGTAGCTTGTATAGCCTTCGGCCATCCCAAATTCGGGGCAAGCTGCACCCGGGGCACCTCTTGGGCAAGCTGTACCCGGGGCACCTCAGGGGCAAGCTGCACCCGGATTTTCATGGAGGATAGTGCTATATGGGGCTCTCTTGTATGCTGAGAGCATCACGGTTCGCGGCTGGCTCTTTTGAGCCAATCGTAGAGTGCAACGCAATAAAAGTCCTTCGCGGTTACCGAGATATCTTAGATGGCTGAGTACTGGTATGGACGACGTGTTTAGCTTATTTATGAATTATAAAACTCTTATATAAGCTTAAAGCATTCAATTATAAAAAATAATTAAAGCAAATTAAGATGTCAAAAACAGCCTTTAAAATCGAGTCTCAATCAATAAGGCACCTACCCAAACTTCAGAAAACGTGCATGCAAAATTGCTTACGACTTTTTTACCGCGCACACGTCATCATATAATAGGTATATTATACTTACGAGATGCTAAAAGAGTAATTCTAAAAAATATCGTGCTCTTCATCTAAGCAAGTCACCTTGTGTCACTGAACGGCGACCGCTAATACTTTGCTTAAAATAAACATTGGTCAAGGGTTGTCGATGAACAAGAAATTTGGACAGTAATAAAAAAAATATGCGAGCATTTTAAATAAGGATCGTACCTACAGGTATTTGCCATTATATTGTACTTAATCCGTTGATATATTTTACATAATTGAAACTCGAAACATTACATTTAAAGTTTCAACATTCTTACTCAAGCAAATAAAGCGTTTCTAATACATACCATACATTATATCTAAGCAGGGACATCTGTATAGGAAAAACACAAAAGAAATAGAAAGTTTAGATAACGCTGACGTGTCAGCCCTACAGTTTTTATAACGTCACGATATCTTAAATGATCAATTACTGAGGTCAATGAATTCTTATTGTTAACGCATTGCGTACATGCTCACCTACGGGCCCATTTGTTTGAATAGTTTTATAATAAGAGAACCGAAGTTAACTAGAAGAGCCGTATACATAATGCATAACAATATAGGCGTCAAGTGGATTCTCAATATGTATTTTTATTCTCTGATTGTGTTTACCTCATCGCATGACTTTACCCGATAGCGACGACCGACATACGAAATAACAAACTGATGCGTATGAAAGCTCTTGTAGAGCAGGTTCTTGTAGAGCGGGCTGAAATAAAAGAATGTAATGGACGATTTTAAGTATAATAAATGAAAAATACAAGACAAAGAAATAGAGTATTCAGAATCAAATGTTCGACCCATATCCATTTTTATGGCGAGGTACAAAATCATAACTTATATCTCTAAGTTATATTCTTATATGATCCGTATATGATTGTTTAACTAGATACTCTACGAGTATGTATAAATGTCACTTTATGTGTAAGTTATGGTAACTTGAAAAATTGTAATTATTAGAAGAAGAGCTAGAAAATGACGAGCTTATTAAATCCTGTGAAAAACAAATTACGAAATAAGTAATAGTCAATATTGATCTTTAATTTATGTGTTATAAATTGCAAAATCAGTTATCGTAATACCAGTAGGTTAATCTATGTCAACAATAACATGACCGACGCACGCTTGGCTACATCGCGCGGCTCGCGAAACTGGGGTCAGTTACCACTTTCCCTAATGCCCTCACTGAACTTTAAGCTGTTCAGATTTTAAGATAAGATTAATAATGACAAATGAACCTAATTTAAAATAAATATTTTGACACTTCTCATATTATGTTATTTATGCGGCCTCTTTTTAATTCTGATGTAAGCATATTGAAATTAATAGAACTCATCGTAGACAAAAAAAGTTACGAAGAACATATATCTTGTATGTATTGTCGGAAAATTTTGTATCATACATCATGTAAACATACAACGCCTTACAAACAACAAGCAAGCCTATGTAATAATGATAGGTATTTGATTCACATACACATTTTCACAGGCGCTGTATATTTATCGCGGCTTTCGCAGACTAGTATCCATAATGCTCAAACACCTCGAGAAGGACCTTTTTTATTCACTTATACATTATTACTCAAAATAGCTAAATGTTATAGATATATGTACTTTACCTTAGAAAATATCAGACGCGAGCAGAGCAGAGGTGTATTAAAGTTAAAAGCACTCTACATTTTTGTCAAAGCAATAAAATGAAATCAAATACAATAATTGGAGTATGTTAAACTAACAATACAGCGGAAACTGTAACAGACACAGAATTTCATGGACGCGGATTATCGTGAGGTGCGACCGTGTAAACAAACTTATCTACCTACTATATGAAGTAGATATGCGTCGGGTGTGTGAAGCTCTTGAGCAACGTTTCGCAAAACGCTTCTGCGGGCGACAATACCGTGACAAGCGAAGACAAACACAACTTGTTATCTTATGAATAATGCCGATTATGTTGAGTAAACACACACACACGCGACTGAGTGCATTTTTCACAAATCTTTATCGTATACAGCATGTTTGAATGATTAAACTTAAATCGCGGTTTACGCGAGCTGATCCAAAATAAACCTCTGAAGCTTTCGGACCACAAAATAAAACATTTATAGAAATCTAATAAATGTGTGTATTTTACATAATATATATTTTTTCTAAACTATTTAGACATTTCTGCTGTAAAATATGAAATAATTAGTTTTTTTTTCCTGAAACCGCGTTTTTAAAGCAAGTCAACCTATATACTTGGACTGAAACCTGAAATCCTTCGTTTATAATTTTTTTCTGGAGCGAAAACGTCTTATTTGAAATAGTCCAATTGTGAATGAGCTTAATTTCGAAGTCATGAAAAAGCTTTCAGTATGAGCTTTGCCGTTAAACTAATGTTTATCGTCTGTCATACTTTCTTTCGGAGCTTATTTATAAGTTGTTTTGGCAACTTAAGCCTTTTACCATAATTACGAAATGTCCATTGTTGTCATTCAGCGAAGCATGTGGCATGATTTAGATACAACCTGTGCGTGCGGGCGGCGGGCGGCGGCGCACGAGTCACCTAGATGTACCACCTATTGTCCACACCGCGTGTCCGACGCAGGGTGAGCCGCCGACAAAACCATTACCTCATACTTTCAATACTGGGTTACGAGAATTTTACTTCAAGGTTCTCGTTTAGAAGCAAATAGAGGAGGTATAAATGCAAAGACGAGCAACAATAACACACAGTTGGAATTCAGCAACTCGTCCGAAAATGTATTCGAGCATCGGTTTTGTTTTGTGCCTCTTAATCGGTACGTGCAGTGAAACGTATTGATTGTTAATTTAGTTCATGTAGTTTTGTAATAAACTTTCACAATGTTTACTTTTGTTTATAGGGAGTAGTGTGTCATACTACCCGCAAAGGGAAGCGCCGTACTACACCGGCCCAAGTGATCCCTATTCAGCTGGCTTCTACCAGAACTCCTTCCAGGAGCCGTCACAGAAACTGTTCTGGGGCAACCAAGGAAGCAACCAAGTGGGAGGCACAGGATTATGGGCTACATTAACTAATAAGTTCCCGTTCCTGGGATCTATGTTTGGGCGCATGGAGCTGCCGTCGCAATACGGTGTGCCGAACCAGTATAACGTGCCGGCTGTGTACGGGGCTCCAGGAGTGTACCAGCCGCAGTACAACCCTCAGCAGTTCTACCAGCAAGTGCCGCCACAGTTCCGACAGAGGTTTGTACCATCTGGTCGCGACGTAGCCTTTACCGACGATGCTGTGATCGTGACGCCGCCGTTCGTGTCTCCCATTGAGCCTGCGCCCGCGCCGGTCCCTGCGCCGGCTCCAGCTCCTGCGCCGGTGCCAGCTCCTGCGCCGGAACCTACGCAAGACTTTGGATATGCCTACAATAGACCCCAATACAGACTGGAGTTGCCCCACAAATAAGGTACTATTGTCTAACTGACATAGAACGTAGAAATTAGTAACGCACCCTTTTGCATACCTCTTTTTATTTTATGATGCCAAAAAGTATTTGTCTATAATATATAAAGTGTGCCATACGTTTCAGTTTTACATCTCTATCAAATGTTGCCATCCTTATTTAAGTACGCTAATTGTAGTTAGTATTTTTTTATTAAACAGAATGTTTGTGATTGAAGTGATATAAATACCTAATTAAATATACCTACTTATTACAGTAATTTGAAGTCAATGGGAGTAAGCATGTAAGATATTGAAGCGTGCCAATTTTTGCTTTCTTTTTTGCTTAAACCACATTAATAAACGTCTGTTTGAATTTTTGATACATACAATTATGTAGATTTTATGATCAGATATTCAAATTAGAAACTATTCGGCGTCCTCAGAGTCGTTAAAGGTTACTTAAATTCCTTTTTTCGTTTTTTTTTTAAGTCAGCTTAGCCTACTCTTGGATTCCCAAATCTTACATACCTAAATCAATTTTATTTTTAAAGTACATAAAGGCGTTTCTTCGAAGTCTAAGAGATTGTTTACTTCTAATCGATCCCAAAGAATCCATTTAAATCTCTGAGTAGCACTTACTGTATCAACAGAAATGTTAAGGTGTTGTCTTGCGGACAAATAATTATTTAATTAAATAATCGATTACGGGTATTAAGGTTAAATCACGCCTCTCTCTATAATAACAATTGATTTGTACCTATATTGTAGGCAAATAAAGAAATAAACACATATTTAAGCTTTTTATTAAATGTCATATTACTATAAGCATCCCGAATAATATTCCTATTTATTGATTATATTAATTAAAACATTAACACATAACATATTTAACAAAGTAGTAATAAGGTGGAGAAAAAAATATCGAAATCAAATAAGTACCTAGATAACACTCATTGGTCTAAAAAGTTACCAATTAAAGTTACCTCAGTTCAAGTTTTCATTGGTTTTCAGCTTTAAATAAGATTTCATAATATAAAAAAGTTCATTTTTCCTCTTTAACTGGTTGCTGCCATACTTGAATACATTGTAATTAATTATCAATGAACATTGGTATGTTCTGCACTAAGTGCTATCGCGAAATTATGTAACAGCGATTGGAGAAAGCCTAAAAAAGACTTTTGCCCCCATAGCAGAATTATGTTTCTGGCGTTAATGTTCATAGAAATTGCTTATAAAAATGTCACTTGTGTAGAGGAGCTGATTTTTGGACTTTGCATTTTATTTTATTTTATAAAACATCAATATTAAATTATAGCTATATATCATTAAACAGTGTGTAGGTTTTCTATTACTTTAATCATTCTTGTCCTTTTTTCTTACCTATTAATTTCTAACGATATTAGTAGCATTCCATAGTCCATTTGCCGGTATTCTTTTTACAAAGCAAAGTGTACATAAAATCTTATTTTAGTGGACGTCAGTTTCTTGGTCGTAATATCCGTGGCCGGAGGAGTCCAGGCCTACGGAAGAACTGGCGGTTACTGAGCGGCCTAACACTGGCCCGAACTGGCGTCTTGACATCCCAGCACTGTAAATCAAATATTTACATATACATTGATATACATTGGAGATTGACGACCTCCGTGGTCGAGTGGCGTACGCACCGGTTTTCAACGTATATCTAGCTCTGATGTCCCGGGTTCGATCCCCGGACGGGGTAGAAAGCCACTTTTCTACATTGTCTCCGGTCTGAGTGTTTGTGGTACACTCGTTGTTTTTTTAAATTCCATTACACAAGTGCTTAATAGCTACTTAGTTTGGGTTCAGAGCAATGTATATTTTATTTATTTATTAGGGAAAACCAACAATTACACACTTAACATAGTTATCTAAATATAAGTTACATAAGTAATAGAATCAGTGCGTAACTCACTACGTTATCCACAGGTTATGAACTATATTATTATTATATAGTGCTCCCTTATTTTATAACTACGTCTGACTGCACAGGGGGCCGAGTCTGCTATTTACAATGGCTCCAATCGTCTGAGTGGGTGGCGTTAGTAAGTCCATTTTAGGATAATTACGTAGGTAAAACATCATTTTAACGTCAAAATTGGCCATTGGGGCGGCCAAGGTCTACTTTAAAATTAAAATTTAAAGTCCTAACATTTTTTAAGTATTTTTCAGCCATTAAACTAAACAAAAGCGTACAAAGAACATTTTAATTCAGTAACCAACTAAATAGCCCCTTCTAAAGGTGCACTCAAAATAGTGCGTTGATGTCCTTTGTACTGCTACTGTTTGCGCATGAAATTAACATTTTAAACTACTCACTAATTATTGTCAAACCATTGTGTTATTTGTTTTACTTATTAATGTTATATGGCTTTTCATTAAGTTTAAAGTAAAACACGCATATGACACATATTATCGTGGTTCGTAATCTATGTGTACAATGTGTACTAGCATGTTAAAATTATTCTCATTTGATTTTCAGGCGCATTTTTGCAAATGAAGTATGAAAAACGAATATTACTAAGAACAAGAACATTTATTAGTCTACTATTAAGGTATTAATTACAATAAATAGGAATAGAATCTTCCGGCAGTTGCACAGCGGGTGCGCAGGCGCAGAACGCGGCGCGGCGTGCAACTGATGGAAAATACGCGTTCAGGATGCATGTGCCGACACCATGGAGTTAGTCAAGTAGGCTGCCGCCAAACTAATGCCTAAAACACACAAAACAATACTTGGTTAATCACGTGAAAACAAAAATACCAACGGATGGGAATACTTCTTTTAAATATATAATCGTAGTATATTGGTTTCCTGTCGGATTCGCTTGCTTTATTCTGATTGCGATTTATTCCGATGCTTTATTCGCGAGACTTCGGCAAATACAAACGGGACCGGAATGCTTACAGTCAAGTCAAATGCAAGTCTGACATAACCCAAATGAGCTCGGCGTGAGTGAACAAAGAAAATATGAAGGCTAAATTTCAGAAATTGGAGTTTGAAATCAGAAACTTTCAAGTAGCTTGTGCGGTAAGGAATGATCGTTTATCAGTTGTGTGACAGTAACAAGTCAATAATAATAATAATTATTATTATTAAGCGATATGTATCGTCATTCTAGAACCACTAAACTGAGGGTATGTGATAAAACATGGGGATGATGTTTTCTGCAATGTGTGGCTTTAGCACTGCAGATGGATATTTATTTTAAACTAAAATTTAAAATCTTGCGGATTGGTGAAGAATGCATTGTTCAAATAAGCTTTAAGTGGTATTGTTTAGTATTCAATTATTTCTAGTTATCCCCAAAAGCAACTCAATGTTAAGACGTTTTAAATCTGTAACTGCTTTACAGTTTTAAGTGTAAGAGGCAGCGACTTAAAATAGGGTTACGTGTGAATATACCATAAGTAATGTAATAAGGTTTTACTTTAGAGCAGGGTTGGAAGAGCCGTAGATGCCTGAGGGGACTCCCCAGCCGCCCTGGCCGGAGCCGCCCCAGCCGCCCTGGCCGCCCGCGGAAGCGTGGGCATTCGCGTTAGCAGTCGCAGAGCCTCCGTTATCTGAAATAATAATACAAAATATAAGAAACATGCCACTGATGTACACTAAAAGACCTTATAATATAACATTTTCAAAGATCTGAATATTTTCATAAATTATGGCTAAGAAGTAAGAACATTAGGCAGCATCTCGTTTACAGCCTTAAAACAGAAAACCGCATCATATACATCCTTTTTAGTTAGAGGTTAAAAATATTAACATACTTGAGAATAAATACAAAATGCTGACTACTTTACTAAACATAGAAGTATAGATATTTGGCACCAACGAGGTTGCATTTGAGACTATAGAGTGAGCCTATCAGAGTTTAAACCGTAAGCACTAGTGTGAACAAGAGTTGTCGTGAATTATGTATGAAATGGAGCTTGCCGTTTCAAAAAATCTATGTGAAACACTAATATTATCCTAACAATGTCAAAACCATCGATATTTTCTTATATAAGTTTCTCGTTGCTCGAAAATTAACTTAAATGAAAACCGAAATGTACGAGGATCAGACTAAAAACTGCTCTCGCTTGGCACAAGGGGAACCTAGCGATAGTAGCAGTCTATGCATATCATACGTCGATGTTTGGCACCCCTTCGAAAATAATACTGAATACAATGTTTTTATTTACATCAATGGGAAAACTTCCAACTGAACGAAAATAACTATAGCATTAAATAGGCCGACAAATTTATTAGGTAAAATTTAGTTTAATAATAGATATGTAATAAAAATTATTTCTAACAGTACCTAATTCCAAAAAGGCGTGTACCACAAACCAGTTAACAAAATACATACAACTAGTCATTACACTATGTAGGTCGCATAATAAACATAAAACTTTTTATAAGTGTCCCACTTTCTATCGGTAGGTAGTCTGTACTCTAGTTTCCTGATCTCAGGCCACAGAGAATGATGTTTATCGATCACTTTTTGTTATACTTAGATGGCCGCTTGACCGGCACTTCAAGAATTTCGTGACCGTTAGACGAACGGCGACTCACACCGGCGCGGGCGCAGCGCTTTTAAGCTTACTCTACACGTCCCTGTTCCACATTCAAACAATTATTTACTAAGAAGTATTGGTAATGTTTTAAATATTTATGCATAACGTGTCGGGAAATGCATTTAGTGCATAACAATGGTCTATTTGAGATTTACAACCGCAGGTGACGGTCTGAGATTCTAAGTAAAGTATTTTATGTCTTAGCAACTAACTTCCAGCATCTGAGTAAATACAACCTAAAAATTCAGTCAATTCAATATTTCTCGTACAGTTTTGGATAGGTAGAGTAACATGCCATACCTCTGCGTCAAAAGTATCAGGCGGTTATAAATTAGCGAATATTTGATTGAATTTTTACAATCCTTAATTGTGAGTATTCGTGACTTTATTAAATTGTAAATTTGTAAAATTCACGGATTGCGAATTAAACATGAAACATATAAACTAACGAAAACTGACATGTATTCTAGGAAAGCTTTAAAAGGTTAAATCCATTTTGTTATATTATAATATGTGGTAGAAGCAAGAAGACTTGACAATACAAATACACGAAAAAATAGAATTCGTATCCAACCTTGTGACTTCATCTTTGATTCGTGAAAACCTTCACTTGTATAAATTGTAATGTTTTCTATATATTCTTAACCTTGTCCAATAACATATGTACAATAAATCACGACATTACGACCAAACATTAACGAATCATTGTTAGGAGCTGGTAGCCATAACTACGTATTGTCACATAGATCAAAAATCCTATTAAGTACTAATTATTCCATTTACTTTATGCAGCCTTGGTAGACCATCACATGGGCATTACATACATTAAACGTTTTTATTTAACCCTTTGAATGGTACGTGAGTCGAGAACATTGTTTAGCTTTTGTGCACATGCACTCAACGGGTAACTGTATTTGATTGGTCTCCGCGCATTCTTCGCTTTCGTCAAGTCCTAAACTAACACGTAGTAAGCCAATAAAACAAGTTAAGTCC
The DNA here is from genome assembly GCA_905146925.1 of Autographa gamma. NCBI lineage: Eukaryota > Metazoa > Arthropoda > Insecta > Lepidoptera > Noctuidae > Autographa > Autographa gamma. Next base: position 7,414,346 of record LR989850.1, read on the forward strand.
ACTCGACAAGCTTGAAACTTATGTGAATAGTGTTATACACTACTCAGTTATATGCACGAGGGTTATGACTCTACAAACATTTCTATTCAAACACCTCGACTCTACAAAGTCATTGACACATTAACTAGAAAAATGCACATGCATAAATTGTATTTTTTATGATCTTAAAAGTTAATTTTATGGTACCTAAATATAATAATAATATTCCGGGACATCTCACACACGAAAATACTAAATAGGACAGAATATTACCCAAACCTATTTCTGATAAGCACGTTCATATATGAGCTAAGCCTTTTTTTTAAAGGTCTTTAACTTTCTGCATTCAGTGTGATGACCCAACATAGAACTGAGAAGGAATATTTATACTTAGATTGATGAATGAATATTTGTTACTTTCTTAGATAATTTTATGTACGTGATAGTGCCCCAATCATTGGGCAACATTAGGTTTATATTTAATTAATAAGGATTTAACACATAAGATACTTTTTATCTCGATACATTCTCGGAAACTACACGGGTAAAACCACGGACGCAGCAGATAGGCGGTCATGTCTGATGTAAGTACTATTAACTATTGGAGAGAAGGGACTACTAGGGAAGAAGACCAGGTAGATAAATAATAATAAAAATATTCTGGTACATCTCACACACGGTTATCTGATCCCAAGCTAAGCAGAGCTTGTGTTATGGTAACCAGACAACTGATAAACATACCTACTTATATATTTCCAAACACATACATAGTATACATAAATTACACCCAGACACAGAACAAATAATCGTGTTCATCAAACAAACATTTGTCCTGGGTGGGAATCGAACCCACGACCTCCGGTATAGCAGTCAGGGTCACTAACCACTTGATCAGCGGGTATGTCTTATAAAATAGTGATAATATTATGACTTACAAGCTTCAGCATTGGCGTTAGCGTTGGCGTTGGCGTTGCTGCCGCCGCCGTACGGGTAGGGCATCAACGGCGGCATGGAGCGGCGCAGACGACGCAGCGGCACCCGCGCGGACTCGTGGCCCTCCGCGTCTATCGTGTAGTAGGCGCGGGGAACATAGTACTGTCCTTCTGGAATGTGCAATTAAGTGCACAAATATGTCATTCATGCTCGACACAATAAACCCTTTTTAGAGGTTGCGTTGGTACGCGAGCAGTGCCCAGCGTGGCAAATGGTCGGGTAAGGTTTGTACCTATGTACTTAAAAACTTTGTAATAATAAAGGTCTTGTTATATTACTGTAACAGATAATATTTTTGTTTTTACTAAACGACTAGTTTCTTAATTAGGCGACACTAAAATCCTGCAACTAATTTACTATTCCTTTTAAACGCGTTCTCATATTTACATAAGTGCTAATCACTCGTTAAGGATATCCGTTTACTTCTCGTTTAAAATTATCTTTAATTAAAGAACAGAGCCTTTGATTAACAAGGAAGCTCTCTATTACACGCTGAGATCATCGTTAAGCACCCAGTGTGGTAAATCGTAAGAAACGCTTGCTATTTAACGATGACCTCAACAAATCGTGACCGACAGGATTTTAATACTCATCACTAAACTTAAAAACATAAAAAGTATTATGAACGAAGGCTGGTGAGTAAGTAGTTAACAATACGAGTAACATGACGAAACCCTTGACTTAAAAGCTCATAAACGCTTTATATACTCAGGTAAGGTTTGATTTTAAGCTCCCCTAGAGTAAAAAATAAACTTAAGCTTATCCGCAATATTGTACACCATTTTAAGCTTGTACTATTACTTGATAGGCAAAAAGATACTAGGTATTTTCAGGTAGGTACTATCTTAATGCATATAAAGCTTTTACAAAAGCTACAATACTAGAAAGCTCTAATCGATTTGTAGGATAGTCACACCAACCACTAGCTATTTGTAGGATGCATCAACCTATAGTAGTACTTACGAAATGAAAAACTTAGACACATAAAAGTTCGGTAACTAAGAACAAGAAAATAAACATTAAAGAAAATAAACATTATTGTGACTAAGCTACGTATAAAAAAACAGCATAACAAAAAATTCAACCGAAAGTACCTTGAAGCACGAACAAATTCACTTAAACTGTATAAGTAATGCTTAGGCTTCACTTATATCGACATCAATGAACTCGGGTACCTGACGTTATTTTTAGCAATGCGATACTATGCAAGTAGGTAATCAATTTAGCATTACCTAAACTGAAGTCTCTCAACTTATCAAACCGAGAAATTGAATCACACACGTAAAACGAATTACAAACTAAATCAGCGATCTCTGAATCGAATTTGCAATAACACAAAGTGACACTTAAAAATGAAACTTACGAGTCAGTTCCAGCGTTATGGCGGTAAAAACTGAGGGGCACTAACCTGCGAGAGTTACGGCGAACAGAGCCGCAAAGATGAACAAAGTAATTTTATGCATTTTCAGTGTACGTCTAGACTGTACAGATGCCGATCAAGAACTGGCTTCACCGTGCTCGCTCACACATTTTAAGGCTTTATATATCGCGACGTTGGAAGCGTCGCGGCGGAAACTCACGCGCATCTGATGCACGGCCCGCAATAACGGTCGTCGCCGGCAAAAAGCTATCATTACATTCAATGGACACCAAAGTATACTGAATAGCTTTTATAAAATCGAAATGAAAGTTACTAGACGTCCTATTAGCATTGAGCATTCAACCACTTTCATATCTTTAAATTGAATTACTTAAGTATATCTTACAAAATGAAAAATGCTTAGCGTCTCAGTTTCAGTTAGCGGAGTAACTACCTGGACAGTTATAAAGATAATTTAGAAAATATATTATTGGATTCCTACTTCAAGTGTAAATCAATCCGTGTTACGAGTGTATAGGGTAATATATGGTTTGAGGTAGGTTAAAATACTTCCTCTTCCTTGAAATTTATTTGCATCGGTTCGCATCCTTATCAGTACATTTCTTTAGGAGAAGAAAGTCACAGACAGGCAAACACGTCAAAGTTTTCACATCCATCTTTTACACGTTTTACGTTTTACTTTTACGTTTACAAAACAGCCACACCAAAATTATATTACAATTCCAAACCATAGAATTATAACATGATTCTCTTTCATGAAGGATGGAGTATGCCCAATGGTAGGCTAGCAGAGTGGGCCAACAGACCTGACAATTACAGGAATTACTGTTATCTTATAACTATTCCGGTGTTGTATCGTCACTTCGCTCTTCGTCGCTTAATGCGATTTTTATACAATAATCTGATCAGACTGCCATCTTGGTCTTAGGCCAACGAGTCTTGGGAATCTAACTAAGTGTATTCCTAAGTGTAAAAAAAATCTACATTGTTTTTATATTTTGTTATGCATGATTTTTTATGTAAATGTGTGTATTTTTGAGGATCTGTGAAATCCATTCCAGTTACTTATAAGGATCTTATTAGAAAAAAGTACGAAAATAATTTCTTGCCAAAAAAAAACTCCTAACGGAGATCAAATGGGGGCCACCATAATTCATATAACCCTATGGGTGGATCAAGTGTAACTGCCTATGATTTATGGCAATTTACTTTAAACTTGCACTTTCGTGTAGTTAATTAGGTGGTTTGATGATCTGTATACCTACTACTCTGCTATCCGTGCAATCGAAACCTGTGTAATGATATGATGTAATTTACTGAGATAAATAATAATAATATATTTATGTAGGTACTAGTTCCTAATTAAACCTGTGTTAAACCCATCTACTGAAACTGCTTACGGTACGGTTCCGAGATAATAAATTGATCCATTTATTTTATTACATGTTTGTTAAACAATGGAAACTTAAGTAATAATTAAAATTAATGTCTGATATTTATTAGTCTGTAAATTGAATAGTTTATGTATTACCTATTTAATTATTATTACTTACCTACTAATTACTCTAGCGTTAATTGCTGTGCAGATATGAGTATTTAAGCGGGAGTTAATAAGGATGGTATTAGTTCTAGGTTGATCTTTAGAGAATTCCTAAATATTTATTGAAAGAATATTCTGTTACTAGGTGTTAGTTAAAAAGTATATCTTTTTGAACGAGTAATAGGCATTTGGGTATTTTATAAATGCGTTGTGTTGCACTTACATATCAGACTTGTGAGAATCGAAAGTTTACAAACATTTTATTTATTTCCGAATGTTGAATTCATTTCATATTCTATGATGACATGTTTATATAACATTCAAAAATACATTTCTTTTTACCATTTTTATGATTTTATTTTCTTTAACTAATCGTTTGAAATGAGCAAGCGAGGTGAGCAATGCTCGTGCATTCCCTATATAGAAAGATGTCTGTGCCCAGCAGTGGGACATTAATAAGCTGGTATTATTATTATATTATTAATCTTTTTAAATAATGCACGCTTTAATCATCGCTAGACATGTTATTTTTATTCGATGTTCGAAAGAATCAAACACTGACAAACAGAAAAGAACAGGTGAAAATGACAAAATTAAAAAAATCCTTCTTACAAAATTTTTATTTTGAAATAAAAATAACATCAAGCTTTCAAAATTGACAAATTCTCATGAAAATTATATAATAATTTATGAGCACAATTTCACATAGGAAGAATAATTTCATTATTTTTTACTTCGCGTCATAGTATAACAATAATCGCGGAGACAATCTCAAAGTGTTTTAGGCAAAATGTTCATACCAAATGCAGTGAAGATAGTATGTAGAAATAATAAAACTGAAGAGCACCTGATTACAATCTTACAGCACAACTAACTAAAGGAAAATACTTATCTTGTTAAAAATATAGAAATCGCTATGTTATTATAAAATTATACTGTAAATATAAAAATATAATTTAAAAAGTAATATTGTATTGGAAACCATAATATTACAACGAAAAATAATTTCTTTAAACATTGAAATGCAAAACAAAAATGGAATTTCATCATTTAATGTGTATGAACACACAGTACTTCAATATTCTTATCAATATATTCATATAAACAACAGTTTAACCTAGACTCATTTTTTACACTTTAGGAGATATTTTTACAACCCTGTATCCACTATACGTTTAATGACGATAATATGTTCCACAGTATTAACTAGTGTTTAAAAAATGAAAATACAATATAATTAACTACGATAAAAGTAAGTCTTGTCACGTACGTGCTTGATACCTATATTAATTAACATCAATCCACACCGACGTCGATTACATGTACCAGAGTCACAGATACGAATTTTAAATACAAAATTACAGTTTGTGCTATATTATTGATATCTACAGAGGAAGATTAAGATTCGGATGAAGTAACCAAGGTGTAGAAGTGGAAAGACTTAGTTACAACGGGATGACGACAACGTAACATTAGAGTAATGTCAGAGTGTTGTGAGCGGGTGTTCACTTGGCCTTGGCGGCGGCGGCCTGGCGTTGCCGGAGGGTCTTGTTCGTGTTCTGGTCCACCTCGGGCAGGTCCGACTCCTCAACTGGGGCTTTCTTTACTGTACAACGAAAAAAAAAAACAAATTAAAACTTGAAATACCGGTAATAACGTTTTAAACTACAATAGTGAGGTACAAATTGAATTTATATGTCTTAATTTTTATAGTTGATTACATACCCTTTTCCTTCTTGGGCTTTTCTTTTTTCTCCCTCTTGGGCTTGGCTTGAGCCTGGGCACGGCTCTCCTGCCTCTGCTTGATAGCTTCAGTGATGAAGTTGAACATCAGGTAGACCTGCACATAAATAGAAAAAATTTAAGCCTTGACTATCAGAACTAGTTGTTAATAAATATCAGCAATTTTATTTTTAATTTTGATGGGTTTCTTGATAAAAATCAACTTATATCTAAACACAAAAAATATTACAACCAAAATGATCTAAGGTAGTATGTAACAAAACCTGCATACATAATGAACGTATGATAGAACATCTAAACAACAATGAACATTACCTGGAAGGAGACGAGCACAGAGAGAGCAGCGACGCGCAGCACGAGCGGCGCGGCGCCGGCGAGCCCGAAGTAGAAGGTGAGCACGCCCAGCACCAGCGAGCACAGCCGCACCGCCACGAACACAGAGCCGTTGATCAAGCCCAAGACTGCAAGTCAACAATTCATATTCAAATACCAATGCTGAATGAAACTTTTTCATACTGCATCTACAATCTATGACTTTGTTGTATTTACTTCATAACAATTGTTCGACCTACTGTAAATGTCGAAAATTGCCAAATAATTAACCTAGATTATTAGCTAGCTTTTTTATTTACATGCCAAATTAAAAATGAATAGAGACATAAGGAATCAAAAATGCATTTAAAGTGGTCACCATAAATATATTTGTTCAATACAGTATTACATGATATCCTTAACCAGTCTAGATTTTAAAAGATTTGTGAATTATGAATTAATGGGTAGGGAACTTACATTTGTCTAACCAGTCTTCACGTTCGCCCCTAAGGATGGTGTTAAGTCGGTAGCTGTGCGCCACAAACTCAGCCAGGGAGTGCAATACAACTAAGCACACACCCACTCGCTGGAACCTAATAAATAAAACATTTATAAGAACAATTTCAAAAGAAAACTTGAAACTTGATGTCTACTATTAATGTTTTCTGTGAAAAGAAATGAAAAGTTATCTTTTACATAATAATTATGGTAATTGAATATAACTCTAATTCTTGCAATGTAAGAATTAAACAGAGATTTTAGTTAAGTCACATTAGCATAATATTACATAACAATGAATGACAATATAACAACGCTAACTCACAAAAAAGAGTAAAACAAAACAATGGGTATGAAACAATTCTAACTATTTAGCAAAATTATGTCACCTTCCCTATTCATGACTTAAAACAAATGTTGACACATAAGCAAACTTACTTGAAACCGTAAGCCAATGCGACGAATGCGAAAGCAGCGGCTGCCTGTCTGATACGGCCGGCCCATTCATCCTTCTTGATGCGCTGGAAGTACAGTTCAGGGACGGCGTGGATCCAGTAAGACGCCTGCACAATCCACCACAGCTTCAGCAGGAAACTCATTGGGTGGTTAGGGTAACCTAAGAATGAAAGTTAATATGAAAACAACTTCTATTAACTAATTTCTAAGGTATGTTAATAATCTGGAAATGTAATTCTTTTAATTTTGTTATAACTTATAAGCCTATACTAGTCACTATAAGGAAATTCTATCATTTTATCGAAGCACATAACTAAAAAAACTAAGTGTCTTTTTGAAGCCTTAAACGATTAATTTACCTTTCCATTTTATTAAAATACCCAAACATTAATTTTCTAAATTTTAAAATGTAATAATTTTCAACATTTCTGTATAATTATAACAGAATATTCATAAATATCTGTTTAAAGCTACATTATAATTATAATTCATTAATTAATTACATTACAAATTACTATAATGTGAAAGTTGTGCTAATGTTTAAAATAATGAATTGTACCTATGTTACTCTAATCATTGATAACATATCTCATTACATAATTATCAATTTAATAACAGAAGCTGTAGATATCAAATTTACAAGATTATATTAACTGAATTTATATAATGCAATAAAAAGATGTTTGATTTCTGCAAGGGACTTTAAAAAACAAATTACTTGCAAACAATTTCCCTGCACCACCAGTAGACCAAAACTTTGAACCATTTTGATATTATTTGTGACTCATATGGTTAATAATAGTTACTTTTATAATGATTAAGGAAAACTTACCATCCCATAGCTGAGAGACATTGAAGACAAAGCCTTCACGGATGATGGCATCACCACCCCACACGAGTGTCACTAAGTGGAACAACACCAGCTGACCAGACTCATTCAGTGCACTCAGTCTTGACTTAGACAGGTGGAACTTCTTTGATATTTTCTACAAATAAAAAGTACAGTTAACTCATTAGCACCTACTACAGTTGAAGCACACTTAGTAGGTCACTATAGATATTATAGTGCCATATTGACTTAAACATATGTTTTAACCAAGTAACACTTACATCTAAGAAATATTCCTGGAGAATGGCATGCATGACAATGCAAACCAGTGAGTAAAAGAATACTGCACAGGCGTCTTTCCAGCCCGCTTCGTAGGTGAAGGGTTCTCCTTTCGGCGCTTCTCTGGTGGGCTCGACTCCACTGACATTGTGGTGCAGGCTGATAAATAAACTCGCAATGGGACTAGTCGACTGCAAAGCAAATTAAATAACACTGTCACATATGGTACTCAACAAATAATTGTAATGAGAATATTATTTACGAAGGATGGCTTACGTGGCACCATTCGTTACTCACCTGTACCATCAACCCCACCAAAAACACCATAACCACACACGAAACAATATCCGCATGATTCTGAATCACAAATTCATGACTTAAAATAGGTGGGTTCTTGTTAGATTTTCTTCCAATCGCAGGCTTAACACCCATTTTTCCCGGCGATAACCTGTGTGAAAATGAACTACTTAATTTGATAAATCTGAATGTAACACGTAATTTATAAATTAAAAACTGATCACGTATTCAATTATAACTTAAATTCGTTTAAATTGTCGTACCTATATGCAGACGGAGTGAATTATTTCAGAATAATAATATTTCTGACAGGAACCCGATCGACGTGACACTTTCACTTGCTACGCGGTGAAACGTCAACGTCGTTTGTTGATTACGGAAATACGAAGGTTGTTGTGTTGGCACTTGAAGATATCAAGCACATCTGCAAATAAGTTTATTATCGCTACCGATTCATAAAAACCGACTAAATGGCTCACGTTATTTATATTATTTTAAATAAGAAGTTATAAAACAAATGAATCTTTTTTATTCATTGTTATTTGCTCAAATGCAAATAACTAATACAGGAAATGGCAGCTCATAAACAAGATGGCTTGTGAATAGAAGCATTTACCATAAAGTTACATGATGGTGTTTCTAATAGGCAATATTTGCAATCGATTGCTTTTACTGCCACCTTCGAAAACTGCCACAAAGCAATCAAAATCGATTAGGCTTTTGTTATTCAAATTGATTCTTACTATTCATAAAGCGGATTATTGTAGTTATAAAAAGGGATGGACACATGAGTAAAATTTAATAGAATAGATAAATAAAATATGTACTTATATCGATTAATAAAATAGCTCAAATAAAAAAAGCATGCTTTAAAAAATAGATATTTATATCCGCTTTTTCACAGAACTCTTCAGCTCCATAGAACAGCACCTTTACATCTTCCTAACACTTAGGTGTCTACGTGTTAAGAAGGAAATTAGTACGCACTAGTTACACTGCTTACGACGCATTCTGTCAGGCCATTAACCAATGCGTTGTTGCAATAGTGTATCGTCAGCTGCATCGTACGAAATAAAACGCTTCAAAAACTAAGATAATAAATTTATTAGAAAAATTAAATACGTTCTCAACAATATGAACAATATATTTGTAAGCCTGTCGATTCAATACAATTGATATTCTTTTATTTCAGGAGTACCGTGCTTACAAAAGTGTTTGCAGTGTTGCCGTTTTCGAACATAGATAACTTACATGGTATTAAATCGACAGGCTGCTCGTTGAATTATTTATATTTTGATAATTTTGATTATATACGTGTAAACAATTTACATAAAATACTGACACAAAGTGTAATCTCTACCAATTCACGCTTATATATTATCTATCTCATATAATTTAAACTTAATCTCAGATACAAATACTTTATAGCCAATAGTGCCGAATAAAATAATCCAAAAAATCATACCATTTTTCTTAAAATATAATCTCCTACGCACTATAGTCGCTTGTCTCAAAATAAATTATATATTTTCATTCTAAAATAAATTAACACCATTTTTGCACACAATTAACAGTCAGTCCACAGCCGCTCGGTTGTAATGTACATATTTTATACCGTATATTAAATAAGTAAAGTGTATTAATGTAATAGCACAAGGTTGTGAAGTCTATTGCTACTTGTACATTATAGTTTAAGGTCTAACACTGGTCTGTGGTAGCTGGTAAAGGTATAAATCACATTAAAATGGTGGATAATAAACCTATGCATTTAATTTATATCATGTGAGTGTCATGACAATTTATAAAAAATATATTACCCTACAAACTAAAATGGCAGACTATTTTTCCGTGTGTGACATAAAATCAGAAATAGCTATTAATACTTTCTAAATCAAGTGTAACATTGTATAATATTAGAAGCGTAATCTACTATGCCATACACTAATATAACACACTACAGGAGATTACAAAAATGAAACATCTATCAAAATCATATGATTTGGGAAATTGGGAAGTTTAAAGGAGGAAAAAGCCCAACAGTTTTATCTTCAAACAAAAGAGGAAGGACGTAATTGCATAGACAGTGAAGTAGTAAAATGAATTCAAAAATTCCAACCAAAAAGGTAGTTTGTTGTTAGAGTTAAGATGCTTTCATTGTTCAATACTTTCCAAATATAACTTTTGATAGATGTTTTTGTGAGCATTTAAATAACGTTTTCAGAATCAATTTCTCCTTGTTCCACAGTCATGTACAGGCCCTCCTCTTCGTAAGTGGACTCGTGCTTCGCCAGGATACGGAGCAGAGGACGGAGTTTAATCCACCACTGCTGCTTCGGTATTCTTTGGCTGAAAAAGGAAAAAAGTATTAAAACTTTACTTTTATTTTCGGGATTTAACTCCAATGATTTCTACCCACGCTGAGGGCACAGCGGGGGGATATGTCGGACTTGCACCGACATATCCCCCCCACTCCTCGGTCCCGCCTTAGCCTTGGTCAGAGCCAAGGGGTCGCTTACGCAATCTCTGCGCGATTAATGCTTTACCTAAGGCATTTATTTTGCTAGCTATGTATTATAACCGATGGGCAAAGATCGTAGACGGAGTATAACAATCACTGTTAACTGACTAACCACGGCGAAGGTGGTGTGATGAACTAGATTAAGAACCTGTATTATGAACACGTGACCAGAAATATGAGATTTGGAATAAAAAAAAAAAGGATGACTTTGTCCAGCAAGCAGGTCTTGTATAGGCCTTTTAATTAAAAAGGGTTATTTTCCTCAATTACCTCATAATTGTTATAGTTTTGCACAAAGTGAAGCATTTTTACTACTTCTGCAACAGTGACTATTTTACTATTCTTTATAACACAGTCGATTATTTAATAAGATTAATTTTATAAGCCAATTCGTTAAAATCAGCAATAATTTATATGTTAACTTACGCAAAGTTCGTCTGAGCTTTCAAATCTTCGAGAGGAGAGAACTTGTACTGCCGCTTAACGATGCCCAAGAGACAGGCAGAGTCGGGCGCGTTGGCGGGGCCCTTCTGAATGGTCTCAACCAGCCAGTGCAGGCACTTGGCCGCCATCTTGGTACCCATGTTGCGGTCGAATGGGGTCGGCGAACCTCCTTGCTGCATGTGACCTACAATTTGTTAAGAGCATCTTTTAAGTTTGTGATGCTGTTACTCTTTTGAATCCTATGTAGTTTAAATCTAAACATTGGAACTTATATTTACTGAAATGTGGGTTCTTTAGTCTAAAATAAGTGTGCGCACATCAAGCTTGTTTCAAGCTATTACAAGCTACTCAGAAGGCCATGTTATGTGATGTTATCAATCATGAATATTGGTCCACCCCTTCTTGAGTTATAAATGGTGTAGCTAATCCGACATTGTTTTATAGAGAGGATATAGCAAGATCTTATTTATTCCTTTTTAGATAGTAACTACGTTAAATGATTATTTAGATATTTACGCACCTAACACGTTCATCCTGGCAGTGAACAATCCTTTCCCTTCCTCAGAGTAAAGGCGGTAAATAAACTCGGTGTTATAGTTGTCATTGGCCTTCTCGTTTCTTAGGATGAGACCTCTTTGAATGCCGCCAGTCATCTTGGACGCCATGTGGTACACGTCCTGCTGCAGGTCCTTGATGGAGAACTTCTCCTCGTAAATGTAGGCAGCGTCAGCACCGCCGGCCAAACCTAAAAAAAAAAACATTTTAAATATATTCGCGTCAATCCTTTAATAAATAAATAAATTAGTATCTAAATATATAGTTAAGTTATGTGTCTTTAAAATAGGTATATTATATAATTATTTATTTTATCAATATTCGATATCTACTGTTTTATCTATTTAAAACAGTAGGTAATTTTATTTTAAGAACTTAGATATAGGAATTATAGAATTAATAGTTTTATTATATTTACCTGCTAAAGTAGATAAGTAGCCGCAATAACCTCCCATAGTTTCAATTACGAAAACACGACGTTTGGTTCCCTAAAATTAAAATATTTAATTATAGATACATTTCAGACTGTATTTCTGAATTATAAAGCCTTCACCTTCTTTTAACAGTCATTTCGAGCTCTAATAAGGGAGTTTCCACATCTGTCTAACGAGCATTGCACGAGTAGCTCGTAAGCTGCTCGCTCGCAAGCATGCCGGGAACGCACAAGTGTCAATAACGTCGTCTGATAGACGCGCCGCTCGTGTAATGCTCGTTCGTCAGATGTGGACGCACCCTAAGATCAAAAAACACTTGTTTTTCATAAAGTCATTATTTTACAAGTAAAATGAGACCAACCTGCGCAGACTGACGAATGCGGTCACAAATCTCTGTGATCTCGTTGAGAGCGGTATCGGAGCCGAGCGAGAAGTCGGTGCCGGGCACGTTGTTACTGATGGTCGCCGGTATCACCACCAGCGGGATGCAGAACTCCGGGAACTGGGCGCGGGCCTCGTAGATCTCCAGACCCGCTTGGTAGGCCTGAATACAATACATTTCTTGTAGTAAATTCTGATAGTAGGCGCGTTCAACTTGACTAAGGTAAGATACCGTTAAACAATAAAAATATAGATATCTAAAAATGAATAAATCAGTAAATAAGGCTTAAAATATGTGGAATAGGACTGGTTACATCTGCTGCATGCCAGAAGGGTTGTGGGTGATGGCAACCACACTGGGTTCTCAAAGCCAAAAGAGAACTCGCGGCAGACGGGATATGGCGGGACGAATTCGACTCCTTCGCGCGGAGGTGGTATGATACAGTGATAGACGGAGATAAGTGGAAAGAGAGGTATTTGCCCTGCAGTGGGACACCACGACTCTTGATAATGAGCGAGTTTTCAAAATACCTCAAATCCTCCAATAATGAGGAGTCCTTGAATGTTGAACTGCTTGATGCGGGCCGCTATTTCTCCTTTCTTGTCTCCCGGCAGAGTACGCTTAGTGCCCAAGAAAGCGCCTCCTTGTGCCACCCATCCAGTCACATCCGACCTGAAACGAACAAATATAATTAGTTCTATATTATTGCAATATAGCTATTGTACAATAAAATTATTTACCTACATTAAAATTTTCGACAGTATTTTTTTCATAAACGACGTATTGTCTTTCAATTAGAAAGATAAAAACACCTAACTAGCGGGCCAACAAAAAAAATCTGTTTCAAACGTAACTGGATCCTTTCTTAATTTTCAGAAGGTTTTTTATAACATATTTAATAATTATAAAACACGTTTACCAGTCCATGTTGACGATATTTCCGCTGATGAAGCCCTCGATACCGTCATGGATGCCGAGCACAGTGTCTCCGCGGTAGATACAGTTCCTTACGAAGGAGCGGACCGCGGCGTTCATACCACAGGCGGGGGCGCCGACATGCATCACAGCTAATGTCAAACCCTCCTATAAAGCATAAAATTTATTATAAATAATAAGTAATTTAGTATTTTAAAGCTTACATAAATAAAAACTAACAGGCCGGAAGGCAGGTCAAAGAACTCATCTTCATCCTTGTCAATGGCGGGGAACGTGCCCAGAAGGCTAGCAGCATTGCCACGTAGATAAAAGCATAAAAATATGTGTGTCTTAGTATGGGATCTAGAGAGAAGGTTTTGAGACGAAAATCAACGATCACCTAGATACCTACTAAGATTGACCCATAGTAACTCAGGCAGGACAAAGGTGTGTAAAATATGAGAGTAGCCTGTCAAAATAAACCTAGACTAGATTACATAAACAGAATGAATGTTCAAAAGTAAATTCAACTGAAAGAAGTACTTAACAGCGAATTTTGTGCGCATTTATAAGGAAAACTATTTTTGTCGCAAGGTGAAATTATATTCTTGTTCGAGTGTATGCTTGGTATCAGATACGAATCCGATCTCCGTCGCATTTTTAACATTTCTGAGCCAAGAGATCTTGTTTTGAGATATCAAAATAGGTATGTAGGTACATATAATCTTCTCATCTATCTAGCCTTTTCCCTGTTATGTTGGGGTCGGCTTCCAGTCCCACTGGATTCAGTTGAATACCATTTTTACATGGAGCGACTGCCTATCTTATCCACACAACCGAGTTATTACATGAATAACAGCATAATGTAATTTCAACGAAGTATTCCCCTTTTTTATGACTTAGAAGGATAAGGATAAAAGTGGTCATATATTCATCCATATATAATAGTAAAATTCATACTTACAGCAGGCTTGCCAGACGCATCAAAGGCCTCCTTGGGAGGCTTCAAGCGGGTCAACATTTTGTAAGTCTCCAAGTTGCGAGCAAAACTGCGCCCACGCAGTTGCACCGCCAAATCCCAGTTTTTGTCAGTCATAGCCTAAAAACATAATCCATTTAGTTACGCACTTCCTTCATTTAACAACTTCGAATACGTAATAAGTAAATAGGCAAAATGTGTAATACGAGAGAGGACATTAAATATATAAAATAAAATATAGCATTGTTTATTATACCTGTTAGAAAACTCTAAACTAATAGGTTGCTCAAAAGTCAAACCAATAGCTAGTCTGGTTGACTGGAGGCACGAGTTCTAAGTTCCAACAGCAAAAAAACACACAGTGTTTGTACCTGCGCCACAGCCTTCGTGCGTCGCACACACTCCATGAGAGGCAGGCGCACGGCCTGGTTGCCGTCCAGCGACACCACACACGGCTCGGTGTCCGGTGAGGCCTCCATCAAAGCCATTACAGCTTCGGCGCCCATACGGCAACCCTACATAGGAAAAACATATTTTTGTTAGCTAAAGATACAACATTGTATAAATATCTGGTACGGTTTCTCTTATATAATTCCTTTATGTATTGGTTTTAAAAAGATAAACAATATTTAGATCTAATCTAGAACCGATTTTAGTTATTTTTTTATGAGAAGAATTTTATTGTGCCACTATGATACCATAAAAAGACTTAATGTGCTGGAAATGGATTTTCAGTCTTTAATCCAATATGAACCCGATTTACTAAATTCAATTATTTAAGGTAAAATACATATTCAAGAGTTTATAATCAAAGTCTGTTTACCAGGATCCTGTCGAAGGCGGAAGGCGAGCCTCCTCGCTGCACGTGGCCCAGCACAGTGATGCGGGTGTCCTGCTGCAGGTTTTCCACCACCACATTCTTCACCAGCTCGGCCGTGATGGGCTTACCTTCGCGGTCGATAGCACCCTCCGCCACTATAATAATGTTCAGACGCTGGCCTGATTTCCTTTCCTATTCAAGAAACATTATATCAGATCATCCGAAGTGAAGTGTCATCATTGTTTCATATAGGTAGTTACGTGTACCCCCATATAAATAGAAAAGCAATCACAAAACTAAAAGTAACTACACATGCATTGTTAGTTATGAAGAAATATGAGCGTGAATATGATATTTGTATAGTATGTGTACAAATTAAGTGTGACATACTTCAAAGTAACAGAAGCTGAATTAAATAACACACAACTCAGACGCTTTACGTATATAAATAGTTAATTAATACCGATTAAAACTCCAGCCTCTTTTATTGACTGAAATCAATTTCAAGAACAAAGTTGTTTAGTAAATACGTTTTCGATTACAATGAATTAAATGAAAATATGCAAGACTGTTTTAATACCCTTCACCCGTCACACCATTGACCACAAATAGTTTTACTGCACCTGGTGTGTGTTTCAAATTATTAAGAATAACAAAAGTTTAAGGTTATTTATTTTTCATCTAACGCATTGTGTAGAACATTTTCGTCATAACATATTTTAAAAAGCTCATTAGAAGCATTGTGTGTTATCAATATACAGAGCCGCTCAATTAAGCCTGCATACCTGCGCCAATCGTTTGCAAAGCTTTTCGACCCAATTATTGGGAACAGGGTCTTCAGGAATGAATACTTGATCTGCCTCGCTCGCCAGAGCGGCCACTAATGCCAGATAACTGCAACAACCAGTGCCCGTAATCGTTCATGCAAACATTCCCAAAGTTACACTCATCAAATTTTATGATGAATAATATGAAAAATTTTTAGAATTTACACATTATTAAGTTTGCCAATGGATTTGCCAATTCATATTTGATGAATGATTAATTTTCAAAGTGCTAGTGATCCTGCTCCCATAATAGATATGAAATTAGTCCTTGCCTCAGCTATTTTCGCACACAACTTATTTTCCCAATTGAGAGGCGCTGGGTCTTCGCAAATAAAACTATAAGTAGCGTCCGTACAGAGTGTCGTGTAAACTGCAAGAAAACTAAAGGGATACTTGAATTATAGGACTAACTAAATGCAATGTTGTCGAGGACATTTTAACTGATGTGAGGAAAGGACATAAAGATGGAGCCAGAGCTTGCCTGTTCTAATTTATCACAAAGTTTATCTCTCCAGTCAATAGATGGTGGAGCTTCTGGGATAAACACAAAATCCGCTTCAGAAGCCAAAGCCGTGACCACAGCAAGGTATCTAAGTGAATAAACATTTATTAGAATATTAGAGTGTTGTTACTGAATTGGCACTCATCCATAATCCATTACAATCTGGTGTAACTGTTGAGACAAAGAGCTGCATAGATTTGCTCAAAATATAAATAACTTATTTATAAAATTATTTTGGTCACATAGCTGCATATAAAATAGGAGGTAAATAAATTCAAGAAGATATCTTACCCACAATGCCTTCCCATGACCTCCATAATGAATGTTCTCTGATGAGAGTAGGCAGTGCTCACAATAGCATCAATGGCTTCAATAATGCGATGCAAGGCTGAGTCCGTTCCTATTGTCATGTCAGTACCACAAAAGTCATTATCAATGGAACCCACCTAAAACGGAATATACTGCTTTATTTACTTAGTTTAAATGAAACTTTATTATAATACTTTTGATTGCCAGGGTTGTTCAACCTTACTTAAGAATAACTGTTGTGACAAAATTGATTCTTAAAATTGTGTTATCAAGATAGTAAGATAATTTAATATTTTGGTAGTATATAACTTTAACTTCATTTATTTGATCAATTACAAGGCTGGCATTAATCTATTTGGACAGTGGCACTAAAAAAATATTTATAATTAATTAATTATAGTGTTATTTACTACTCAATATAACCAGTATATTAGATTTACCATGCCAGCGATATGCAGGAACTTATATTTCTCCCTTTGGTCCTTTGTAATCTTGTTGTTAGCTAACAACTCATCAAGTAAGCTAGACCATTCTTCACGGAACAAATTGGCTCCGGTCAATGAACCATCACCACCAATCACAACTAAATTGGTGATACCTCGGGTAACCAAGTTGTAGGCAGCTTTAAGACGACCTTCCCTTTTTCTGTAACAGGCAATTTTATTTTCATAATTATTTGTAACTGGGGAACTTGTTAGATAAATATTGCATATAATGACTTTGATAAATAATGTGTTTATGTTTGTCTGACTACTGTAGCAAACTTAAAACGTTGTCTGTTTTAAAATTGTAATAAATAAGTAAACCTACATGAACTCCATGCAACGAGCTGATCCAATGATAGTTCCACCTTTATGAATGATGGAGCTCACTGAAGACCAGTTTGCTTCTTCAATATTGTCACCGCCATCGACCATTCCTTGATATCCTTCCCTAATAAAGTATACCTTGCAGCCCAGGTAAATACCCATTCGCACCACTGAACGTACGGCGGCGTTCATGCCCTGAGAGTCACCACCACTAGTAAACACTGCGAGGCCCTTTCCTTTATGGGACCCACGCCCGATAAACCTCTGAGTTGAAGCCCCTTCCATTGTTTAGTTTTTAAGTTATCCCAACACCTACAAACCATAATAAATATATTTTTACTGATATTACATAATTCATTACATATATTTCATCACTATTCATATCTTATCACTTTGCGTAATATTCACTATTTTTAACCGGTAACAAATTTTATATCTACGTACCAAAAAAATATTATTAAAATTACTGAATTCAAAATCTTGAACTTCACCAAGGTGACCTTTAGTGAATGACATAGATTGTCATTGATAAATGACATTAGACAAGACTCAGGGAGACTGTTAGGCATGCCACAGAGTATATTTTTAACCCTCAATGCTTAGAGTAATGGCTAAGCCTCAATACCTTGAAATTAGGTACCTACTTAAGTAAACTTACATTCGTTTATGAACTTAGTTATTAAGATTAAATAAAAAAAGGTGTGCTATGTTTTGCTTCAGTTTTTTCGGTGGTTTAATTTTTTTGTTAAAAAGATTTCATTTAATATTTTTTGTGGCTATAATCTAGTACCTAATTACTATAATAATATGCTTAAATTTTCATTATTTTTAAAATAGCTACCTACCTTATTTTAGCATTAAAATCTGTGAGTGAACAATAAATCACCTTTAGGGTAAGATTATATGGGACCAGCTACGAGGTATAACCTTTCCAATAAAAAAACAATTATCAAAAATGGACTACTCTGTAAAAAGTTATGCGTAATACATAAAAAAATACATATGCGTCGAATTGAGAACATGCTCCGTTTTCGTGCGTTAGCTCAACGCTTTTAAACACCTGTTAGCAATGATATTCTAATAAACAGATATGTTATAAGCGTGCAATCGTGAAGACTCGAAAACGTCCTAATTGGGACGTATTGCCATTACCAACAACACTATTTGTCTCTTTTTTTCTTATGGGTTTATCGCGCTATCTCTTTCGCTAGCTGCCGCGCTGCGCGGAACACTTTTTTCGATTGTTTTGTATGTGTATAACATATCTGTTTATTAAAATATCATTGTGTTAGTCTGTGTTTCTGTCTGTAGCATCATAACTCATAAAAGTACCTACCAATTCTAATGTATTTTTTTTTCTTTGAAAGTCAATGTGGTTCTTATCGTGTATTAACAGCACACATACATTCTAAGAAGAAGATTGTATTTTCTTTAATTAAAATTATCTTAAAATTCACCAGCATTAAAGAAAGTGCAAAGTAAGAGGACTTTATTAAGTCTGGTCAAAAATCGCCTAAAGTCTCATTTTATCTTTGATTAATTTTTCTTTGCTATATATTATGTTTACAATTTTGAGCTCTAAAATCTCCCACAGAGCAAGAGAGTCAAGTCACTTCCACAGAGAACAGTAATATAGAGTCACTTCATTCAATACCTATTATTCAGCTTAGTGTACAGAAGGAAAAAAACAGGGGAAGGTATTTCGGAAACGGTGGTGTTGTATTATAAGTACATAATTAAGTTGTTGTTGTTATTACTGTACAGGAGCCATTCACTACTTTTTATAGAAGTATGACAGTAAAGTGTAGTAAAAGTTACAAGTTCATGTAAAAAAAAAGCATGAAGTCTTTAGGGAACTGAAAATGTTACAGTGCTCGTCGTCATCTTCGTTTCATCTTGAAATCTAGCAACTGCAGCTAACAAAATGTCTGCTGAATCTGATGATATGGAATATTCGGACAACGACGGCGACGACTATGACTATTATGGAGGACAAGATGACTGTGACATGGAAACTGTGGATCGTAGCAAATCAGACCCTGAGTACTTTTTATATACCTGCTTAAAGGTTGAAGAAGTAGAGAAATTGTTGAATGAATCGATAGAATTGCTCAGCAATAGCCTTCAAATCACGCCTTCGCTAGCCAAGGTCTGTGTAGTTAGTGATCCCGTAAAATGATTTGTTTGAGTGCTTGTTATACAATGTTAAACTCTTTTGTAGGTAACACTGCACGCGTATGAATGGAATGCTCAAGAGATTATAAATAAGTATAAAGAGAATGCTAATGAGGTGTTAGTGTACAGTCGCGTGAAGTCGCGCGTGCCGTCGACGCAAGCTGGTTCCAGTCGCACCAGCTGTGCTGTGTGTGCCAGCACTCCACCCATACAGAAATACAGTGCACTTGCCTGTGGACATTACTTCTGCAATGACTGCTGGGCAATGCACTTCGAAGTACAAATTATGCAAGGTATAAATAAGATGTTGTAATGTAGTTACAATCACAATGCTATCAGAGAATAAACAAAAATCAAATTCCTTCTGTAATGTATCAACAAAGGTTGTTTTTTCAGTTCAATGTAGCCTTCTATGATTAGCAATTCATTCAAAGCACCTGGCTCACAAGCTATTTATTTGTCTAAGTTATAAATAAACCTTTTTCAATTGCAGTCTTAGGCTAATATATATGGCTAAGACTTTTAGCCATCTTTTAATGAAATACATATATTACATAGCAATAACTTTTCTCCATTGATGATATTCAATGGAGATAAGTTATTGCTATGTAATAATGTGACAGGAATGTGTATTATGTAGTTAATTTTAAATATGTTTTAGGAGTGTCAAATACTATCCAGTGTATGGCACAAGATTGTGAAGTGAGAGCACCGGAAGACTTTGTTTTGTCACATGTAACAAAACCTACTTTGCGTGAGAGATACCAGCAGTTTATGTTTAAGGATCATGTGAAATCACACCCAGAACTTAGATTTTGCCCTGGGCCTAATTGTCAGGTTAGTATTTATAATTATTATTCACATTTGTTTGTTTAATTTGCATTATGTCTTGTGGATAATACACAAAAACCTGTGGTAGCCTAGAAGTTCCATAGACAGACTTACTATATGCACATAGGATACAGGTTCAACCTGCAAGGCAAGTAATAATGTGGGTTTTTCAAAGTTATATGTACCTTTGCAACTAATATACATGTTTGTAAGGCTAACTGAATCTGAAATTGCCAACCCACCAATGAGCAAGCCTAGAGAAGAGGCTTGTGCCCAGCAGTGGGACATTTATTAGTCAATAACAGCAAACAATTGGATGTGTAATACAACTGATTATATTTATCATTTTATTCATAAGAAATATCTGTCAGTAGATCTGTGTGAAGATAAGTAGTAAATATTGGCTGTCTAAATACTACTCAATTGATGTGTGTTATCACTTTTGCATTTCATATAGGGTTAGTGCAGTATAACAGTCTTACTTTTATCAATCAATCCTCATACTGTGTATGTTAATGATTGTACTTATCAGATACAAACTCTAAAGATTTTATTTGGTACACATTAAAATTAATTGCATCTTACAATAAGCCCAGTGACACCACTGATTGTAAACAATTTAAATATTTAAAATGATATATTATTTCTGCTAAATTCGTAAAATATAGTATTCCTCCTCCACATCAATAAATATTATTACTTTATTGGTCATAGAACTCACCAGTGATGTTGTTATTGCTAATAAATAATTTAAGTTACTGACATGCTAGATGATATGGGCAACTTTGTCAATACAGAGTAAATCTTGTGTCAGCTGAATGCCCATTGGATTTTGTATAGTTATTGGCTGGCTGGCCATAGAGGCCTATTATAATAAGCCTGCAACACTATTTACATTCCCACTAGCAACTGAATTTAAGTTTTCTCTTCTTTCTATGGTGTGACTAGCTGAAAATAAATATGTATGATTTGATATTCTTCCTAAAACCATTTTGTACTGTGTTGAATGATGATCATCAGCAAAGATGCAATAATAATTGCACATTGACCAAGCTGTGCCTCTTTCTAAAACCTCTTCAACAACTAATTAGTGCCAACCAGTAACAACCTTTAATCGTAATAATAATCGTAATAAAAACTGAGATGATAAATAATGTTTTAGTGGATATTTCGAGCTTGGGTTCGTGAAGGTGCGCGTCGTGTAGAATGCCAGGGCTGCGAGCTATTGACTTGCTTTACTTGTGGAGCTCCACATCACGCGCCAACCGACTGCTCTACCATTCGTCGCTGGCTCACCAAATGCGCTGATGATTCTGAGACAGCCAATTATATCAGTGCCCATACTAAGGTAATCAATTATAGTATTTTACCTTA
Organism: Autographa gamma; assembly: GCA_905146925.1. Classification (NCBI taxonomy): domain Eukaryota; kingdom Metazoa; phylum Arthropoda; class Insecta; order Lepidoptera; family Noctuidae; genus Autographa; species Autographa gamma. The sequence goes on from LR989850.1 coordinate 7,436,527, forward strand.
GCTAAAGAAAGCAACAAGCTTATTTTTTAATTATTTACTAGTTATGTAGTTACAATTTTGATTAATAAAGTTTTCTTCCAGGATTGTCCAAAATGCCAGATCTGCATAGAGAAAAATGGTGGCTGTAATCATATGCAATGCGGTGCATGTAGACATGACTTTTGTTGGGTTTGCCTCGGAGATTGGAAAGCTCATGGTTCTGAATATTACGAATGTAGTCGTTATAAGGAGGATCCTAATCTGACCAACGACAGCCAGCATGCTCAAGTATGAACAACTATTTATTTCTTTATTTTAGAACTTTCTAATTACGTAAATATAATCATGTTTTATATTTTTAGGCAAGAGAAGCTTTAAAGAAATATTTGCATTACTATGAAAGATGGGAAAATCATGCTCGATCTCTAAAATTGGAAGAACAAACTTTAGCTAATTTGAAAAGTCGGATTAACCAAAAGGTAACTTGTGAATTGTGAATTCTCTCATGAATAGCTTCTTTCCACATAAAAAAAGATGTTCTGAGCTATATTATGTTACGTCAGTAAATCATGATTTTTATTCTATTTCCTAGGTAATGGCTGGTGAAGGTACTTGGATAGACTGGCAATACCTTTGGGACGCGGCAAAATTGTTGAAGCGTTGCCGATATACTTTGCAATATACTTATCCATATGCTTATTACATGGAAGTTGGGCCTCGGAAGGAGTTATTTGAGTACCAACAAGTAAGTATAAATAAGTTGTATGGAAATGTAACCAAGATTAATTTTAACGTATTTATTTACACGTGGCTTATATTTCAGGCGCAGTTAGAAGCTGAAATTGAAAATTTATCTTGGAAGGTAGAGAGAGCTGAAACAACTGACAGAGGTGACTTAGAAAACCAAATGGATATTGCAGAAAAAAGGCGAACTACGTTACTCAAAGATTTTCTCGAATTCCATACCACTAACGCCTCAAGCAGTAAAGTTTAATATAAATAGTAACACAAACCACAGAATATGTCTTAGGATTTTAATTATGATGTGGACACATTTGTATAATATTTGTGAACGCTAGAATCTTTTTGTTCTGCCAAAGTATATTTATTAACATGACTTTGCAATAAAATTAGTAAATAATAAAGTTATCTTTTAATTTAATCAATTTGAAATCTAACCCTATGATATCTTATTTTGCGCTAAGTGGACGATTCATGTTCATAATTCGTTTTTATTTCAATGTTGTTGTTGTCTAAATCTTAGAACATTCTAGGAAATAAATAAATTCTAAAAATGATGTTCGGAAGCTTTAAATGACAATTCTTCTTTCATTGGCAATTATTTAGATTCAGTGCCTTGAAGATATGGGCTAATAAGTCTATGTGTAAGCTAGGTTGTTGCTAGCTTAGTGAAAAAAGCCGGAGCATAGTGAAAACAGAAAAAAAAATACGAATTATTTATTAGGGAAGTTTCTTATTCCTTTACAAATTGTGCCCATTGTATGTATTGTTGTATTGCTATACCCTATATCCTGATATATTACTGGGCACATCTGTTTCCGTCTCTAAAGCTGGATTATTAGTTACCTACAAACTTATTAATTTAATGATTACTTAAATAACAGATAATTATTTAAACAAGAAAGAACGCTAACAGGAGACGAGCGTCGAGGCCGGCTTCGCTTCTTTTTTTATGCATATGTTGTTTTTGATACGGTTACTACATCTAACACCGACGATACCTACCCACTACTCTGTTGTAACAAAAGCTTACTTTCTTGGATATTGTTTACAAAATTCTCCTGAATGCTCCAGAAAAAAATATGGCTGGGAGATCTCTGACAATTTTTATTTTAAGATGGTACGTCTTTTAAAAACGTTTCAAGAACTAGTTGTAAAGGACAATTGATAAAGAATTATTTTAATAATACTAAAATGAAATAAGGTAGCTATTTTAATAAAAAAACTAATAACATTAGTTTGGTTAATGGAATTCAGTAGTCGATTATACAAATAAAAATGTGTCCCAACACTTTAAACCAAAGACTACGATTAAAGAAATTACCATAGACAACGCAGGTATATTAACCTATGACATTGATAAACGACTCTAGTAGCCAACAAAATGGCTACCACGAATGATTCGAAGGCGCCTGTGCGCCAAGTAAAAAGAGTACAGTTTGGTATATTATCTCCAGATGAAATCGTAAGTAATGTGTTATGATCATTATTTGATGAGTGATTAATATATTCTATTAATTTCACCGTCCCGAATGCGTGATGACATATTTAAAGCTAGTCGATAAAGTGGCACGCAGTTGAGCTTCCTATCTGCCACAAGTTTTAACATTACAACATAATTTGATGATATTTGTAAACAAATTCTTTTAAAATGATTTAGTTCATAATAAACAAAAAGTAACGGATAATGATTGTTTTTATTGATTAATATACGTTCTTAGAAGGTTTATTGTTGCACAACAAACATGAAATATGTTTGGTGATTGTGCATGTGATAACCTTCATCCCAAACTATATTATGATACCATAATATATACACTTTACATTATACATATATTCCAGCGATTACAATGATTAGCAATGAATTGATATGAATACAGGTTTTCCAGTTTATTTTCTTGTTGAAACCTGTCCTTTTATAAATTTATCAAAAACATTATTATCAAGATTGATATCAACTCACAAATGAATCATCTAAGAAGATAACGTTGATTGCTATTTATATTAATTTTTACATTGTTTTTGCTCTCTAGCGACGGATGTCAGTCACTGAGGGCGGGATTCGATTCCCTGAAACTATGGAGGGCGGTAGGCCCAAGCTCGGCGGACTTATGGACCCGCGACAAGGGGTGATCGATAGGAGTTCCAGATGTCAAACATGCGCTGGAAATATGACTGAATGTCCCGGACATTTTGGACACATAGACTTGGCCAAACCAGTTTTTCACATTGGTTTTATAACTAAGACAATCAAAGTACTGCGATGTGTTTGTTTTTATTGTTCAAAGCTGCTTGTTAGCCCAGTAAGTATTTACATTTGGGGTTTATAAAATTGATGTAGGTATGTATCTGACATATAAATAGATATCTTAATACAATCATTAACATTTTTAGACTAATCCAAAGATCAAAGAAGTAGTCATGAAATCAAAAGGACAGCCTCGTAAGAGATTGACATATGTTTATGATCTATGTAAAGGCAAAAATATTTGTGAGGGTGGTGAAGATATGGATATAGGAAAGGAAGGTGAAGAGGGCAAAAGAGGCTCAGGCCACGGAGGTTGTGGTCATTACCAGCCTTCCATTAGAAGACAAGGTCTTGATCTTACAGCTGAGTGGAAGCATGCCAATGAAGATACCCAGGAAAAGAAGATTGTCATTACAGCTGAAAGAGTGTGGGAGATTCTGAAACATATCACAGGTAAATATTATAAAATGTTGATGATTTCTGCAGAAAGGTCATGATGAAAATTAGTAAACATAGTCTGGTGCTTAAGGTATAAAATCTAATTGATGGCTTAAGATTGTTGTAACATCAAGTGATTAACCCACATGACTCACTTTTACTTTCCCCATTGCAGTATATATTATTGAATATAAGAATTTTAATGTTTTCCTTATTGCATTTTGTGTAAGATTGAGTTATACAGAAGGCAACTGAAAACATGTGTAACACTAATTATTTGTTGCAGATGAAGAATCCTTTATTCTTGGTATGGACCCCAAATTTGCCAGACCAGATTGGATGATAGTAACTGTACTGCCAGTTCCACCATTGTCAGTACGACCCGCTGTTGTGATGTTTGGTTCAGCCAAGAATCAAGATGACTTGACACATAAACTTGCTGACATAATTAAAGCTAACAATGAACTGATGAGAAATGAACAGTCTGGTGCAGCAGCTCATGTCCTGGCTGAGAACATTAGATTGTTACAGTTTCATGTTGCCACATTTGTCGATAATGACATGCCTGGTATGCCAAAGTAAGTTTTATTTTAATATAATTGTTGTATTATACATACCTGTATGTTTTTGCTACTAGCTGATTTTAATGCATTTTTTTTTCCTTAGGGCTATGCAAAAGTCAGGAAAACCCCTCAAAGCAATCAAGGCACGTCTAAAAGGAAAAGAAGGTAGAATCAGAGGAAACCTCATGGGAAAACGAGTTGACTTCTCAGCTCGTACTGTTATTACACCAGATCCTAACTTGCGTATTGATCAAGTAGGAGTGCCTCGATCCATTGCACAGAATTTGACATTCCCTGAACTGGTAACACCCTTCAATATCGACAGGATGCAGGAGCTTGTCCGTAGGGGCAATGCGCAATATCCTGGCGCTAAGTATATTGTTCGTGATAACGGAGAAAGAATAGATTTAAGGTTCCATCCAAAGTCATCTGACTTGCATCTACAACATGGTTACAAAGTGGAGCGTCACTTAAGAGATGACGATCTAGTTATCTTCAATCGACAACCTACACTTCACAAGATGAGTATGATGGGTCACAGAGTAAAAGTACTTCCATGGTCAACATTCCGTATGAATTTAAGTTGCACATCGCCTTATAACGCTGATTTCGACGGCGATGAAATGAATTTGCATGTGCCCCAGTCAATGGAAACAAGAGCAGAAGTAGAAAATATTCACATAACTCCTAGACAGATTATCACTCCACAAGCTAACAAACCCGTCATGGGTATTGTGCAGGACACATTGACAGCTGTCAGGAAAATGACAAAGCGTGATGTATTCTTGACTAAAGAACAAGTCATGAATCTTCTTATGTTCTTGCCAACATGGGATGGTAAAATCCCACAGCCGTGCATTTTGAAACCCCAGCCACTGTGGACTGGCAAACAAATCTTCACCCTTATTATTCCTGGTCCCGTAAATATGATTAGAACTCACTCCACACATCCTGATGAAGAAGATGATGGTCCATACAAGTGGATTTCCCCCGGAGATACAAAGGTTGTAGTGGAACATGGAGAACTGCTCATGGGTATCTTGTGTAAGAAATCACTTGGTGCTTCAGCAGGTTCCTTGCTACATATTTGCATGTTGGAGTTAGGTCATGAAACTGCTGGTCGCTTCTATGGTAACATCCAAACTGTCATCAACAACTGGCTACTTTTGGAAGGCCATTCTATTGGTATTGGAGACACCATTGCTGATCCACAGACTTACCAAGAAATTCAGCGTGCCATCGTAAAAGCCAAAGAGGATGTAATAGAAGTTATTCAAAAAGCCCATAACATGGAATTGGAGCCTACTCCTGGTAATACTCTCAGGCAGACCTTCGAGAATCAAGTAAACCGTATTCTGAACGATGCTCGTGACAAAACTGGTGGATCTGCTAAGAAATCTCTCACTGAGTACAACAACTTGAAGGCTATGGTGGTAGCTGGTTCCAAAGGATCTAATATTAACATCTCTCAGGTTATTGCTTGTGTAGGGCAACAAAACGTTGAAGGTAAACGAATTCCATTTGGTTTTCGTAAAAGAACGTTGCCACATTTCATCAAAGACGATTATGGTCCTGAGTCAAGAGGATTCGTAGAAAACTCGTATCTTGCCGGTTTGACCCCGTCCGAGTTCTACTTCCACGCCATGGGAGGTCGTGAAGGTCTTATTGATACCGCCGTAAAAACTGCCGAGACTGGATATATTCAACGTCGTTTGATAAAAGCTATGGAGTCTGTCATGGTTCACTATGATGGTACTGTTCGTAATTCAGTCGGACAGCTAATTCAGTTAAGATACGGTGAAGACGGTCTGGCTGGGGAAACAGTAGAGTTCCAGAATCTACCTACAGTGAAACTCTCAAACAAGGCATTTGAAAAGAAATTCAAATTTGATCCTTCCAATGAGAGATATTTGAAGAGGATCTTTAGCGAAGACATAATCAAGGAGTTGACTGAATCTGGTTATGTTATCAGCGATCTTGAAAGTGAATGGGAACAGCTTTGTAAAGACAGAGAGGTGCTGCGTCAAATTTTCCCGAGTGGTGAATCAAAGGTTGTATTGCCATGCAACTTCAAGAGGATGATTTGGAACGCACAAAAGACTTTCCATATTAACAAACGTATGCCGACAGATTTGAGTCCTATAAAAGTTATTTCGGGTGTCAAAGACCTACTTAAAAAGTGTGTTATTGTAGCAGGAGAAGATCGCTTGTCTAAGCAAGCCAATGAAAACGCCACTTTACTCTTCCAATGTTTAGTGCGCTCCACTCTGTGCACTAAATTCGTATCTGAAGAGTACCGACTCTCAACTGTGGCATTTGAGTGGCTGATTGGAGAAATTGAAACTAGATTCCAACAAGCACAAGTAAACCCTGGCGAGATGGTTGGTGCTCTAGCCGCGCAATCTCTTGGTGAGCCCGCTACTCAGATGACACTGAACACTTTCCATTTTGCTGGTGTGTCATCCAAAAACGTAACTCTCGGTGTACCGCGTCTTAAGGAAATTATCAACATATCTAAGAAACCTAAAGCTCCATCTCTAACAGTGTTCTTGACGGGTGGTGCGGCTAGGGATGCTGAGAAAGCTAAGAATGTGCTTTGTAGGTTAGAACACACAACCCTGCGTAAGGTGACTGCTAATACTGCTATTTACTACGATCCTGACCCACAAAATACTGTTATTGCCGAAGATCAAGAGTTCGTCAATGTTTACTATGAAATGCCTGATTTTGATCCTACAAAAATTTCTCCATGGTTGTTACGTATTGAATTAGACCGTAAGAGAATGACAGACAAGAAACTTACCATGGAACAAATTGCTGAAAAGATTAATGCTGGATTTGGTGATGATTTGAATTGTATTTTCAATGACGACAATGCTGAGAAGCTAGTTTTACGTATAAGGATTATGAATAACGAAGAAAGTAAATTCCAAGACAATGAAGAAGAGACTGTTGATAAAATGGAGGATGACATGTTTTTGAGATGTATTGAAGCTAACATGCTGTCAGACATGACTCTACAGGGAATAGAGGCTATTGCTAAAGTATACATGCATTTACCACAGACTGAAGCGAAAAAGCGTATCATAATTACGGAACAAGGAGAGTTCAAGGCTATTGCCGAATGGCTACTGGAAACTGATGGTACATCATTGATGAAAGTACTTTCAGAAAGAGATGTTGACCCTATTAGAACATTTAGTAACGATATTTGTGAAATTTTCCAAGTACTAGGAATAGAGGCCGTGCGTAAGTCGGTTGAGAAAGAAATGAACGCTGTATTGCAGTTCTACGGTCTCTACGTAAACTACCGTCATCTTGCCTTGCTTTGTGACGTAATGACTGCTAAAGGTCATCTTATGGCCATCACACGTCACGGTATTAACAGACAAGATACCGGAGCTCTTATGAGATGCTCCTTCGAAGAAACAGTTGACGTGCTACTGGATGCCGCCAGTCACGCTGAAGTTGATCCCATGAGAGGTGTATCAGAAAATATTATTATGGGCCAACTGCCACGTATGGGAACTGGTAAGTAACATTCAAAGTCAATCGATAATTCTGTGTATGCTACGACATGATATTATAAATGTTTTTTTTTTGTTGACAGGCTGTTTTGATTTACTCCTTGACGCTGAGAAATGTAAACTTGGTATGGAAATGGGCGGTCTTGGTGTTGGCGGCGTCGGTGGCGGCATGTACTTCGGCGTCGGAACTCCATCTATGACACCGCTCATGACCCCGTGGTCTACACAGAACACGCCTGGATATGGCAGCAGTGCATGGTCTCCAGGTCAAGGTAAGGATTCTACAGTTTTTAATTATATATAAATGATATAAGAGAAAGTATTAAATATTTTTTCTTTACGTTTTGTGCATTTTGATAGAATCTTATTTTTAATATTACAGTGGGCAGCAGCATGACACCAGGCGGACCTTCGTTCTCGCCATCTGGAGCATCGGACGCGTCTGGTCTGTCTCCAGCTTACAGCGCGTGGTCCCCGCAGCCAGGCTCACCGGGATCGCCGGGACCCCCGCTATCGCCCTACACGTCTCCAGCCGGCGCATCTCCTTCCTACTCGCCCACAAGCCCCGTGTACGCGCCTGCCTCACCCAGTCTCACTCCGACGTCGCCACACTACTCACCGACAAGCCCTTCGTATTCACCAACTTCACCAAACTATTCACCGACCTCTCCGATATACTCGCCAACTTCACCGAGCTATTCTCCTACATCTCCCGGCTATTCACCAACGTCGCCGTCGTACTCTCCAACCTCACCCAGCTATTCACCCACGTCACCAAGTTATTCACCGACAAGTCCGGCCTATTCGCCGACTTCACCGAGCTACTCGCCGACTTCACCTAGTTACTCTCCGACGAGCCCGTCGTATTCACCGACTAGCCCATCGTACTCGCCTACTAGTCCAGCCTATTCACCGACGTCACCTGGCTATTCCCCGTCTTCTCCGAGTTATTCTCCGACCAGCCCTGTTTACAGTCCTGCTTCACCGAGTTACTCGCCTTCCTCGCCAAATTACACCCCGACATCGCCAGCTTATTCTCCCACAAGTCCGTCTTACTCACCTACGTCACCTGCATATTCCCCGACATCGCCCAGTTACTCGCCGTCGTCACCGAAATACTCTCCGTCACCAAACTATTCGCCCACATCTCCATCTGTGGCAGGTGGCAGTCCTACATATTCTCCGACAAGTCCACAGTACTCTCCCACGAGTCACCAGTACTCGCCGACGAGCCCAGCATATTCGCCGTCATCTCCCCAGCACCCGGGAAGCACACGCTACTCGCCATCTTCGCCCAACTATTCTCCATCATCACCAAATTACTCTCCATCATCGCCGGGCTATTCACCATCTTCTACAAAGTACTCGCCAACATCACCGACGTACACTCCGACTTCTCCCAACTACTCGCCGTCATCCCCGGCCTACTCCCCGTCATCCGCGGGACCAACCACATACTCCCCAACTTCACCCTCATACTCTCCTACGTCGCCTAATTACGACGACGGTGACGATTAAACTAATTATTTTTGATTATGTATTTCTTTTTCATATCACTCGATATATTTGTAAATATCTTTAATTTCTATATCCAAATAAGAAATTAGTAAGCACATGTTTAATGTACTAAGGCAATGTAGTATGTATTGTAATTAAGATTATCAACTCTTGTCGTCTAATAAAACATATGTTACAAAGCCTTTATAAAATAAAAGATGAAAAAAAAGGATTTCCCAGATCTGTTTATGATTCGAAGGTCGGGTTTTTATTTGACTTAATATTTTTCATGTGTGGCGTTGTATTGTTCTCGATATATCGCAATTAATTAAGAGCGTTTCATTCAACTGACTTTAAATTGAAATCTGACGCAAATTTAGATAATTAAGTACTACCTATATGGTGATTAATATGTTACGCAACTTTGTTAAGCATTTTGTGGTGGAATAATAAAGTTAAACTATTTATAAACGATCTTTTATTTTAGCTATAATGTCCCACTTTTTTAACAACTTGAAAGACTTCTAAAATTCATTTTTTACTCTAACTTTAATACAATGTGTAGGAATTGCGTTCGTTAAATACAAAGCTTTTACTAACCATTCTACTTCCCAATACATTGTACTCTACTCACTTGTGTTCGTTGCGCGCACCGAACGCGCCACATTTTCCTTGCCTAATGAACTCTCTTAGTAGGGGAAACCACGTTCCTTAATTAGCATTTACTCGAGCGTCGTAGAGAGTTAATCAGTCTGCAAGCCATGAGTGTTGAAGTCACACATGGTAAAATAACCACACTTAGGTGGTGCAAGTCGGCCATAGGTTATAAGGATAAGAAAAGGACAAATAAATACAACTATATCCTATCATCTATATTTCTATGTATAGACATTACCTCATACAATTACAAAATACAAACCACTTAATACTATTTCTTGTGTTTATAAATCTCGAACACAGCCATTTTATATTCTTTAAGTTACTTACATACTAAAGCCAGATAGGTAATATTACATTAATTAGTACTACACAATAGTATGTTTGTCGCAACCTAAGTTGGTTACAATATATTTATTTAATATTTACCCTTTAGAATGATAGGTAGGTAATCTTTTTTATGGAATTGTGGTATGAGTTATTCTGTCTACTTATTAGCAATACTTCTTATCTCTCTACATTTATATAAAACATGACCTACCGTTAAGAAAAAATACAAATAAGTAATGAATAATATGGAAGCCGATTTGAAGCAATTCTGTTAGTTCTTATTACTAAATTTGGATTTATTTTCCACGATATATTTCTATAATGCGGTCTTGATCCACGTATTCGAAAATGTGTGGAGCATCCATCAAAATGCCGATCGTGCCAGCTGTAGTCACGATGAAGAATATGTACAGTTGTAGCCTGTCGATCACCATCGCGACGTATTTCCAATCCTCACGAGTCTGAAATATTATAAAATTGCATATTTATATTTACATTAGAGAGTTTGCAAGGGGTTGATGGAGTATTATCTTAAACTCAAACGCGATCAGTTATAATTGGTAGTTGGCAAAACTATTTATGGCAAAAAAGTAAGTTAAAATTGTAAAAAATCTACCTTATTAATCAGGTATCTACATAAAGAACTTCAAAGAAACCTTCAGCGTCCCATAGAAAAATATACGGATATTTATCATGAGAGCCTATCGGTATTTTTATTTGGTCTACCAAATGTAAAGAAAACGTAACTAACCTGAATATAAAGGTCTTCGTTACGTAGATGTTCGGCTATGAACTCTACTGCTTCCGTAGCCTTCGCTGCTTCAGGGGACAGAAGTAGAGAGTCCGAGCTCTCGGACTCCCGCCTTTCTCCGCCGAGCCCCAGGCCGCCGAGGGCCCCCAGTCCGCCCAGCGCGCCGACCTCTCCGCCGCCGGCTGCTCGGTTGATCTTGCAGTTCGGGTGGTGCAGGTCCGACATCTCCATCGCCTCCATTTTGCTTTGTTTTGCACCAATCGCACTAAGAAGTTAGTATATTCACAAAGTTCACAGATCAGATAGAGATGATAGTCATCTACTATGGAGTTTGTTTTGACTCTGAACGTACCTGATGTGTTTAGGCAGGTCGTGTGGTGCAGCGGCGTGTGGTGGAGCTCCCATGCCGGGCATCTCCATCATCCAGCGCAGCCTCGTTTTGCGCGGACGACGCATCAGCAGTATTGCCGGTAGATAGTGAAGGAAGACACTTCGGATCCAAAGCGGCATTCTGTTGAAAAGGGAAAGTGTGTATAGCAGTTATCGTTTTATAATCTGGAAGGATTAATCTTATAGTATTTCTTCGTAGAGATACCTGTGTGTTCTCGGTCCCCTGAAGTTCCAGTTGATAATAATGACGGTAACCAGAATACTGACGGTGTTCATGATGAATGTAAAGAGCAAGTACTTGGCGATGAGCGGCAACACAAGGGATGTGGGCGGAAGAATCTTTGACACCAGTAGCAAGAACACAACCAGTGACAGCAAAATACTGATACCCAATGTTACCTATAACACACATAAAAAATTGTTACGTATCTTTAAAATTATTATTATCGTGGGTGTTATTACTATTACTTAAATACAAAACATCTCACCTTCTCACCAGCCTCGGCGGGCAAATAGAAGACCAAAACGCAGAGGAACGAGATCAATACGGTTGGTAGAATTAAATTGACGGTATAGAACAGAGTCTTTCTTCTGATGATAATATAGAACGTAATGTCTGTTTCAGTGGGATGGTTTCCTTCGTAGATATTCAGATACGCTGGTACTTCAATAATGTCCCATGTTCCAGACTTCCAGTAATCTGATAAGTCAACAAAGTTTTTGTTGTTGTATAAGGCAAGAGACACTTGGTCTCCGTTGAAGGTCCACGAGCCAAATTTCATGATGCAAGTTTGTTGATCAAAGGGGAAGTATGTGACGTCAATGGTGCATGAACTCTGTAAAGCATAATAACATTAGCAAGCTATATTAAGCACCCAGCTTGATTAAAATTTTGTGTAACTAAGTAAATACCTGGTAAATAGCGGGAGGAACCCACAATACTTCTCCGTTAGGATAAATCAGAACGTTCGACTTATATCGCACTTCATAGTTGCCATCAGCACTGGAAATTGGAAAACAATAAATTAAATAATCATGTATAGTATAAACAAAAATTACACATTAATTAATTGAGAGAACCCACTTATTGAACAGCACAATGTCGGGTTTCCAGACTTTGTCGGGCGGTAAACGCAACACGCCTATGCCACCGTAATCTGCCTCATCCCACATCAGCTGATAATCCATCCACACTAATCGAAGCCAAACGTTTGATTTCATGATTTGATTCTTCTCGTTCTGCAACAATTTAATACAAATAAATATTTATTTTAATATAATTGTCGGAATCTTGCAAAGGTTTACTTGATTCATAAACAAATACATACAACGTTGATGAGCTGTACGAAAGCTAGTCCAAATCGCACGTCGACTTTCTGGGTCATATTTTGTACTGGGCGGATAAGTTTGTTGTAGCCACGGAAAAGGTCCCGGACCAGTCTCTCCTCGTCTTCCGAACACCATCCTGAACCAATGAAACAAGGAAATTGTGATTGAATACCTAAAAATAAAAGTCCCTAATGCCAAGTGATTAAGGATCAAGTGTTGAAGGGCTAATAAATGATATCGTACATGCTATAGTAAACAGAATATGTGATATAAATTGTAGATAAACAGATTTCTCTGCCTTTATTGATGGTATTTAGGTGATAGGTGTTCCCGGAACATCATTGCAATGAAACTTTGACATGAATTTTGATTGCACACCTACGCTAACGTTGTTAATTAGTAGATACCTACGTCCGTCCTAATGGTTATTTGAATCTTTATGAAATGTAATAATAGCGTAAATATAAGTGTTATTAAAGTACAATTTAAATAGTTATTCATCCTTTTAAATGTTTTATGTCGAAAGCGCCGTCTTGAATAAGCAAGCATCTGTAGCCGAGATGCTGCTGCGACGTCAGATCAATAATGAGCCCACCCTGAGATGGATTTTGTTTAGTCATATATTTGTCTCTGCATTTTAACACTAAATGCTTTATTAATACCATAAAAGACTAAAATAAATAAACTTGAATTATTTACTGCATGTAAAAAGTAGTATTTTTAGATAAATTAGAAAAATCTTTCTGCATTCCTTTAAAATCTGTTTGTCCGTTATGTATTTATAATATATTCATCCGGGAAGAATTATATAGAATGGCACATGATTTGTTTATACATTGCAAAATTGCTTATTTACACGACTAACTGGTAACAACACTTGTAATTAAGAGTAATGTTTAATGAATGTCAATATTTAAGTGATATATAGTTGATGTGGTGGCGTTGAGTGTGTGTGGCAGGCCAACGAGTTCGGAGTACCTGAGTATAGGAGTGTGAGGAGCGCGGCGGCGAGCAGACAAGCGCGCGTCCCGCCCGACATGGCGGCGCGCACTGCCGCTGCGGCCGCCGCTGCCGCGCAACCCGCCGCGCCTACACCCCGCCACGCTCCCGAGTCCCGCGTCTACACCCCGCTACGCTCCAGAGTCCTGCGCCTTCACCCCGCTACGCTCCCTATTCCAGCGCTACACCCTGCTACGAGCCGAGTCGTAGCCCGCCCAACGTAACACTAAGCACTACCAAGTTAATGCACCTGCATTTTGCACCATCAATCTTATCATGATTTAGAATTGATATAGCACAGTACTAAACTAACATGTGTAATAAATTACTTTACTACCCAAATCTACTGTTACTGTAATTAAGAATAAGGTACAAGATAATGCTTATATGTATATGGAAACATCTTTCAGTTACTGACATTGCATTTCATCTTTATCATTTTGTATGAAAATCAACTTTTACCAATAACATACTCGTATTACTCACCTATATACTTACATATAATGTTATTTCTATATTCCCTTTATTTGAGGGATGTCGACGGCAATTTTCGTGGATATTTGCGAAGGGAATTGCGCATGTGCAGTTATCCCGCGGGATGGCATCGATTGCTACCTCGCTCGGCACCTCAGCGGGAATATAATGTAGGTCAGGGATGATTTACATAAGCACCTATCGTGAAACTGGTTCAGGAGAGAACGCCTAAAAGCAGGTTTGAATCGAGATAATGATAACAGATCTTGCATTTTAAAAGCGTGTTATTCGCAATTTCACAATTTCCTTTTTTTTAATTTGTGGCTTGGATTGGATAGATTTGTTACGAAATAAATAAAACAAATTGTTTGTTTCATTCGTTTATATTTAGTAAACAAAGTGCAATTCAGAGTATTAACCCTAACAATTGAACAAATCTTGGGGACATCGGGCAGTCCCATTGCCGACGGCGAGATGCCGCACATGTTCTATCATATAACAAGATAGAGCAGCCTGGGCGATGGGCGGGGCGCGCGGCTCCACCGTCCGGGTCGTCACACAACCTCTAGCGAATGGTACAAGATATAACAGTAAACAAACTGATCATTGAAAACATTGACGGGTAATCTAATCCGGCCCGCAACTTCCTTAGGGCCGTCTGAGATCACGTACGCTCCCGCTACCTCGGAAAGGGAAAACATTACGGGAGCTTTGCGAGGGTACATTCGCTTGTCGTGTGTACCCGCACATTCTCACCGTAGGTTCTACGTTTTCCGTTTAAGAGGTTCACAATGTTTCTATATCAATTATTATCATCGATTATTGAAATTAAGATTAAAATGATATAACAATGATTATGGTAGAGCATCAAAACAATCGCGTTTAAAGTTATGATGATATCTGTTGGAGTGTGGCAGACGAGCGGCAGGATTGGTCGAGATGTGTCGGATACAGTGTAGGTACTTATCAACTGAGTGTGCATCGCATCTGTCAATAAATAGGCACCTTTGTGTTATATACCCTCTATGTAACGAAAAACCGGTTCACGTTAACTTGGTTTACTTATAAAATGTTGTATATCTTATAAAATGAGTTATATGTATATTATACATGTCTGAAACGATGGTCGTATTTGAATTAATTTTCAAAGAAGAAAATTTTACAAAGCTAATATTATTTTCAGCATATGAATTACTGTAACTGTATGGAAAGAAGTACAAACGTGATATTAATACGTAATTTAATTATTTGTATAAGTCGTTCTGATAGACCCAGGTATGACTTTATTAAAATAATATTTGTTTAACTACAACTTGTAACGAACGTTTTATTAAGCTATAGCCATGGATATTTTACCATTTATAACAATATCGACCCGTTCACAACGAGGCATATCACAACCTGTACCAATTGAATCAACATTGTTTGTAAAGTTCTATACTAGCTACTGACACAAATATATCCGAAAATAAAACTAGGGATTATAACACGATTCATGGAATCGAACAAGAAGGAAACAAAGGGCCATTGTTTCACTGCCCAAACTCTAAACTGTACAATAGATCTCAAGAATCGAAGAAGTTCTAACAAAGTTTAAATTTTAAATGCGAATCAGGTCGTTCAACGGTAAGAAGGAAGACATTTTTGTGCTAAAAATTTGTTTATTAGCCACAGTCTTGTCTAGTGGGTGGTCACTTGCTGCGGTGACTAACTCTAGCGCGCGGCGGCGCCGGTGCCTGTATAGCACGTACTGCCACTTATCGCTAGGGCGACCGTTCCGACGGACGGAACGCCTGCTACGGAACCGCTCATCGTTTCCAAGAGAATATCACTCTCAGCGCACCCTACGGCTCGATTGTAGGGTACGGGAACAATTTCAGTGAGCGTGACGACCGGTTGTCTTTATATTCTTGGAAGAAAAAGTACACAACGCTGAAGTTCTCAAGGGATTAGAAGACGTTAGTCGGATAGGCAGTTTTTGTTGAGCTTACAGGGTTGGCAGTCAGCGGTAACTTATGTCTACAGGGGGGCGCGGGCGTCGAGGCAGGCGGCGGCAACTTCAGCGCCGCGGCGTCAGCGCCCGCGCCGCTTCGCACATCACAACTTAACAAGTATTCGCGGTATCACAGAACGTTACGCATGCGCAGCCGCAAGCGGGCGGGTCGCTACGACACCATGATGTGTGGCGCGGACAGCAGCACGGCTAGCGTTGCGATGATTGTGAACAGGGTAAAGATAATAAGGCACAGTCTGTCCACGACCATGGCGGCGAACTTCCAGTCGCGCGAAACGTCCGCATCTTCGTCGTCCTTGCGCATCTGGAAGAATAGTGTGATATTAGCTCAAGGTCTTGCGAGGCATTCACTATTTATATTTTATGTTAAGTTTCTAATCCGTGTTAAAGTACCTGATCTGTGATGACTCGTATCTCCTTCAGAATGAGGGAGAGCTCGTAGTCGACACCGAAGCAACTGTGTGCTGCCAGACCCGCGCCGTTCTCCTCACCCCCCCTGCAACAAACACAGCTCTGTAGTCACCGGCGACTTGTGGGCCCTATACTACAGGTGGAGCCGAGGATCGGAGGGCACTACAGGAGTTATGCCGATTAGATGTTTCAGATCCAAGACCCAGAAGTATTATTAGTCGAGAAGTGAAATCTATGAGATGGTCCGTGAAAAAGAATGATTTGAAATGTCTATTAAATGCTCGTTTAGCTATTAGGTTGGGTTTTCTGCGGAACGTTCGAGGCTGGGGTGAATTATTGTAACCGTGCTATTTACGGCGAGTAGTGTTCGTGTAGATCGTCGAGGGACCTGTAGTATCGGCAGCAGGGCGGCTGCTGCGATTGCGCGTGGCGGAAGTCGTCGTCGATGTCGAGCACGTTCGCTAGGAGCGACTTGGAGGAGCGTTCGCGCAGCTCCAGGTCCGGCGGGGGAGGCGCGCGCGCCGGCGGGGGGGTCGTCGCCGAGCCCGGCCTCGACATGCGCAGGACCCACGGCAGCCAGTACAGAAACACGCAACGTATCTGAACAATTACAACATTTATGTATTATTTCTTCAAAAGAAGTGGAACGTCTTAAAATAATAACAAAATTCAAAGGAAAACAAGTTATGAACGAACCCAATCACTCATTTCATGAGTATCTGCGTGCCGATGATGGTAATTCAGGATGAGTATGGTGGACACGACGGAAGACGCCACCATGAACATGATGCAGTTGAAGTACGTGCCCAGCAGAGGCACGGCATCCGACGTCGCCGGCATTGTCTCCGCCACCATGTTCAGGAACACCGTCAGCGACAGCAGGATTGTCACACCTGTTATTATTTCCATTCAAAAGTTTTAATTGCTATTGTGATGGAAGATTTTTAAAGAAAATTAAGTTTATTTGCAGAATCGCTTATGTAGAGGTGTACTGTTATTTATTTTTCTGCATACTGTTTGGAAAATTACTCTTAAATAAATACAGATAGCTTTAAAAACCTTAAAATGTTCTTCAGTTAGATTTAGGTTAAGGTAGTATAAACAACGGTACCTAATGACAATTTTTCGCCTGAGTCTGGTGGTAAGGTGAATCCTAACAGCGCCATGGAGGCGATGAGCACGCAGGGCACGATCAGATTGAAGAAGTAGTAGAGCGTCTTCCGCCGGATAACGACTGCGAATGTTATGTCGATGTACGGCTCCGGACAACAGTTGTAGTAAATCTCATTGCGCTTGCCGGGGACTCCTGCACAAAACAACAAAATGGAATTCATACTTGCTTTTCATTGCTCATCAAAAAACAATATTTAATCCAATCCGGTGGATTTTTTATTTACATTACCTAAGACACAAATGCATTCGAGCGATAAGTTTACGGTTACCACATTTCAATTTAAGTGATTGTGCAATAATTACAAACTAAGTGCATAAAGTAAACGTTCAATAGTTCAGTACCTATTAATTCCCATTCACCATTCGTGACAAAACTGCTTATATCTCCTCCCCCTTCGTCTTGTAGTTGAAGGTCCAACTGCAAACAAAGATAAGTAAACAATCTAGATACACAATAGGACAAGTCACTTTGAAATGTTCAATCAAGTCAGTCTATTGCAGGTCACTGCTAGACATAAGCCTCGTTTGAGTTGCACCATGACCTCAGGTCCTCTAAATTCCTCTTTATGTCCGACACAGCTATGTTTTATTTCTACTGACCTGATAACCATCATAAGTCCAGCTACCAAACTTCATTTCGCATCTTTGGTCATCGAAGGGAAACCAGGTGATGTCGATCTTGCAGGTGCTCTTGAAGATGCCAGGCGGTACGTACAGACACGAGCCGTTGTTCCGCACAACCACGTTCGTTGGATACGTGCTGTCGAACCCTTCGTCCGCGCTGCATGAACAAACGAAAGAAGGTTTCAATACAGGGTTGATTATCATCGATTTATAAATTTAATATGTAGTGAGAGCTTCACAGAAGAAAAGAACCAGAACATATATATTTGTAAATTGTAGCTCGTCACTGTTTTTAAAAGTTTTGCTTAGATTTAGACGACGGTAATATATATAGTCAAAACGGTATCAGAAAAATCTACTACAAATCATCAAAATTTTACAATTGAATTACCATACAGAAACGGGGACATAGGTATAAAGCTATAAAATAGGTAGACTGGTATTATAAACATAAATTTGCTGTAGAGATATATTACAATTTGATTGATATATGGTTTTAATCAATAGAAAAACGGACAGAAATGTATAAAAACAAATTAATTCCTCTTCAAGTTAGATAGTATAGAGTAGCTTTTCAGTTGTAAACATCTTAAAATATTTGAGTTTAATGGCACTTTCCAATCTCAAAAGTTCAATTTTAGTTGAATGGTGGATGATATGTATAGGCAATAACGCAAACCACAATTGATTTTAATGTGTACTTAAAATCTTCTTTACAGAATTAAACTGTTTGTTTGGGTAATGCTTAAAATTTTATTATATAACTGTAGGTCCAAATAATGAGGAAATTCTTTAATTAGTTACATACCTGTTGTACATAAGGACGTCTGGTTTCCATAGTCTGTGGGGCGGTACTCGTAAATCTTTGACCCCTCCGAAATCAGAAGTGTTCCATCTCAAGTTCATGTCATTCCACTCCTGAATGAGAAAAACAATAGAAAATATTCAGTTAAGAGAAATACTTAATAATAATAATGTCAGCCTACAACTGTCTCACTCAACGATCTCTTTTCAAACAGAAAAGGAACGGTCATTTATCAAGAACCTTCCTTACGTGCACTACTTTGCTATTTAATTTCAGAATTTAAATCCAAGTACTGTCAGACGTGAGAAAAAAAGATTTTAATTATAATAATAGGCAATATGATTCTTAACACCAAATCGACGTAATAAATTGATTGAATCCAATTGCTATGCAAAAAATATTAATTACTTTCTTGTATACAAGCATACTTGAAATAAAAACATACTCACCAGTTTAAGCCAGATGTTTGTTATTAATAGCTGGTTCTTCTCGTCCTGTGAACATAAATTTGTATTTTATTACTGCAACTCCGTCCCGTTTGTTCATAGATTGAACTTGTATTAATCATTATTATAGTGTGAGAGTCGGTCAACGAGGAATACACAAAAACCTGTATCCAAACAGGTTTCAGGACGTCGTTTAGACAAAAACTATCAATAATGTTTGAGAATTTACGCACACTAATGTAGTGTTAAATTCATGTGCACTTAAAATGTTAAGACTTATTAGGAAGACTTGATTGGCCAGCTTATTTAATGGGTTCCAGAGTGGCTGGTATCGTTGTAGTTTATTTTATAAACGGTACATTCGCCTAATCATGAGAAGTTAATCTTGATGCATGTGGGTATTTTTAACCCTTGGCGAAAACAGAAGGGTTTTTTAAGTTATGTATGTGAATTTACATAATATGCTGAATCTGTCTGCAGTTTATGGCTATTGCAACAGAGGGACTGTTTTTAATGCTTGTTTTTGTTGGTGAAATTTCTCAGTTGTTATTACTAAGATCTGTTCAGTCATTTGGAAAACATGAGCTATCTTTTCTAAAATTATTCGGCGATAACTATTTAACTACTTAACTGTCCCGCCAGTGGACACAATAGTTAAACAATGGGAATGTTCATATGTGAGTCACGGGACAGGGAAGTGATTAAGGTTGCTGTGTACTGACCACGTCAATGATCTGCATGAGCGTGAGGCCGAAGGAGAGCTGCAGCGGGTCGCTCTCGTTGACGACGGGCCTCTCCAGTACGTTGTAGTGGTCCAGTAGGTGGTGCAGCAGCCGCTTCTCGTGGTAGCCGCAGCGTACCCCTGCACCATACAAACATTATAACCTAGTAAAGGATGGTGTTTCCACAGATTTCGGTGAGACTTGTTCCTAATAAATTTTGTCACCGAGCACATGGCACACATACACGTGTTGACAACAGTTGGGAATTTTTCTTTGGTTAACCTTAGGTTTCAAACTAACCTAAAACTGGAGTGAAATATTTTTTTTTTGATCTTAAATTACCTTGCTGTGCCATTGAGGATATCACAGCAAACAGTAAATGCGTGCATGTTCTAATTTAGAGAGGAAATTATTGTGTTAATTATGGCATCATCCAAATAAATACACAATTAACAAAACATGTTGTAATTTTCACTAATGTTAAGATGTGTAAATAGGAGAATGCTACAAATCTCCTTTTTATTTATATACGGGGTAAATTCAGTTTCATTACATATATTTGTCTCAATGGGACTAGTATAGTATTTTAACTATTGTAGTTAATTATATTACAAAATGTGCCTGTAGACCTATATTGTCTTAACTACAGTGTATTTGTGGAAAAGGTTTAGTAATATCTGTATTCTGTAAAACGATAAGACGAGTAGAAAGTACACTCTAGCTTTTCATTGTCTTTATTCAATTGCATACCTAATATTATATATAATATCGCAATATATAATAGATAAAATATGTAACGAAAAATCTCAGGACTACCGCTAATTACACCATTTGCTAAATAATTTTATCATGGAAAGATTACATGTGTTTCAAATATAGGACATTTCTTATAGAAGACAATTCAATTCAATTCAATACTTTATTGCATACCATAATGTTACATAGGTGGTCAGTACAGTGAGTTAACAGTTCATTGTGGACCCTGTCAGGCTCTGCAAAAGTAGGAGAGAGGAGGAATTTGCTATTCATTTTATGTATTATGATATATTTTAATATAATATATTGTGCGCATTTTATATAATTATCCTTTAACTATTGGTTTATTTGTTATATTATTTGTATATATCTTAATTTATTTTGTTCTATTTGCCATAACATTGTTAATTATACTATCAACAGTGACAATGTGGGAATGTGCGACGAATTGAACCTGTGAACCTGTCCTGAAGAATATAGAAGTGAATAAAAATGTGACTCAGTTCTTTAAATACAGAGCTCTTTCCCTTGTTGCATACTATTTATGTAATTGTCTTTATATAATTGTGATACTAATTATATGTAGGTTTATAGAATGTTCGTAACATAATTGTTCTGAAGGTCTACCGTATGCAAAAGACAACTTAAAACTTCTACTAACTTAAAAGTACTACCGATATCATTTTAAAGAAATATTAATTGATTTTCAACACATAAGGTTTTCAACTCAATGCGAAGCAGAAATAAAATATTTATTAAGTAAATCAATACTCTGAAACTGGACGTCCATTGTCCTATAATATAATTTATGGTCATAACACAAAGACTATTTTTGGGAATGGGTTGCATGCGTTATTGATTTTTTTTATTTGGAGTTTTGATTTTTTAACTAATATTAAATTACATGAAGTCTCTCAGCAGTAAATGGATTATATTTTTCGACACTTATTAAAATAGGTAATTTCGTAAGTTGTGTATAACAAGCTTTTAGAGGTGGTCTTTAGAAAATAATGTAATGTAATATACTAGTAAAAAATAAATAAATTAATATGGAATTTATTATTCCTGTGAATTTAATTTCATTTTTGCATTGTGTAACCGTCTTTTGTGTATATTTACTTAGTTCTGGTTTTGTATACCATATATTCTAATTAAAAGTAATTTTGTACAAATCTTTATCCGCCATCTCTAAAAAAATTGTATAGGTAGCTTAACATTCTCCTGACGCTTGAGATTACACAATAGACGATCGTTACAGGTCGAAGACTTTTAATGACAATCAAGTGCTTTCATTACAATAATAGTTACAGTTATTTAATTCTAGATTATATGTATCTGAGTAAATGTATCAATGCAAAGAAAATATATATTTTTGTTATATTATCTCATTCCTTGCTGCTACGGTTGGCACCATTCTAGCTTAATTGCGTTTCAGTAATTACCTGATGCAAATATTTAAATTTTTATGGGTTAGAAATGGAGAGCACATGTTGTATAATTAAGGTTTGTTGTTATGTGCCCAGTCCAGCGACTCCAGTGCAGGATGCTGTGGCAGGCCAAGGGTTGGACACAAGAGTATGCGGTGGCTTACCCCTCGGCCAGAGCAGGCACAGCAGCAGCAGCAGGCCCGCGGGCGCCGCCAACAGCGAGCGGCGCGCCCGCCCGCCCATGTCAGCGCCGCGACGCCGCCGCGCCGCGCGCCGCCGCCGCCGCCGCCCCGCGCCGCGCCATTACCCCCGACCGCGCGACCCGACCCCCGCCTCCCAAACGCCGCACTCCCGCTTCTCTATTAGGATCTATCGAACACGATCGGCTTAAAATTAAATCTTTTTACGGTTTTCATATGTATGTAACTTGTTCACGACCGCTCGCCGACGGCCACGCGTGCCGTCCGATTCTTAAGCATCGCCTACTGCGCCGAGGGGATGTGAGTGGAGTCACGGCGTGTTTTTGAGCATTGTTGTTCAGCGGAGTGCGGCCGACCGTGGGGCAGCGGAGCCGCCGGTGTGCGGACTGACGGAGCGCCGGGCGCGCAGCCGCGCCGCCGCCGCCGCCGCCGCCCATTCAAGCGCCGCGCCACGCCGCGCGCCGCGCACAGCGCTGGCTCCCGACCGACCTTGTCTCCACCGCGCCTCTGCTGCCACGAGGTCCTCGCTCCGGCCCGGACGCAACCACCATCCAACGCAACGTCTTACTACCATACTATCATATCTAATGCTATTAAGAATGTCAACTAAAAATTAACAGTTCAATATTACATTACACCAAGGTATTTTTCGTTACTTACATAATGTTTACAAATCGGACAGAACAACTACAATATAATATAAGTACCTCATCAGCGGTTTCACATGAAACACACAAAATATAACTACAACTTGATGTTTCTGTCAGTCTTTTCAAGACCCAAAAACTACAAATTACCTTTCTAACACATGCTGATGATTGTTCTCTCAGATGTGCACCTAAAACTGAATGTGTACATGTAGGTGTATGTTGGGTTCCTAATTGTGATTTTGTGTTAGACAGTTGAGTAGTGGTTTGTGTAGCTCGGCGACAGGGCGGGGATGCGGCGCGCGGCTCGGGCGCGGGGCCGTGCGATCAATGAGGCCGCTCTCTTCCCTGCTCGCTGCCTCCCTGCACCCTCTTGCACCCGCCGCGCCCCGCACTCGCCCCTAACCATGCTGAATTCATCCCGTGACTATTGCACTTTCAATTGGTACATTAATTTCAAAAAATATTAGCTTATGCTCATATTTTTCGGGTGGCATAAAAAATCGAATAGAGATCTTGATAACTGGAGTATTACTCAATCTTTACTGAAAAAAATGTAGAGTTTAATTGTCATCAAGTCTTGTTCGCTTTAAAACGTATACTACTTCATATATTTGCCATTACACCATCTCGGTATTTTGTAATTCCATCAATTCCATAATTGCTTATCAGTCACCTGCCTGATTTTTTGCATCCGTGACTGAAAATATCGTCGCTACATTAAAATTAAACTCAAAGATAGAACAAATAAATATTTTAAGTATTAGAAAACTTGATACGGCAATTAATATCAATTATGTAGATAACTTCGTTCATCGTGCTTGAAATCATTGTTATCAATTCAATAAGGCTTGCTTCATTAGCCAGTGATATAAGCTAGCAGACATAGAGCACAATGGGGTCCAGGGGTCACGAGTCACGTGTCGCAGAGAGAGTCGCCGAGGCATGCCCGCGCCTAATGTCGCAGAACCTGATAATGAAGGGTGTTTGCTCATTACCGCCGCGCGCCGCCACTCCGCGCTCCCACGCCCCTGCGCTAACTGCCACTTAACACACAGATATATTGAAAAACTACTCATTTATATTTTTGCAAAACTATTATGTAAATATTATTATGATATGCCATTTTCATCTCTCCACTTTAAAAACACATTTCGGTATGAAAACATTGCTGACACCGTGCTGACGCAAACGAAAGTGATTAAACCTTTTCAGACCAGATAAAATAATTTATTAGCTCATTAATTTACCCCTTGAATTAATTAGTACCTCCAGATAATTAGTACCGTGGTGCAGGCAATTAATTATCAACAACAATGTAAAGGCCTGGAACAATGCTATACTCGGAGTTCACGATCCAGTCCCGAGTCTTTATTAGGCAGTGGATATATTTTGTAAATGGCAAATGTGTTGAGAACTAGGAAGCTTGCGAAACTTGGAGAAAGCGACTTAGAAGTATGTACGTAATGTTGAATAGACGAGTGAGAACAAAAGCTAAGAAATAGACGAAATAATGAACGTCATATACCTGAGTGAAATGTCAAAAGTAAAGGTTAAAAGTTACGAGCTCATAAGCGCAAGACTAGCGGCGCTTGAAGTTCGGCTGCATAGGGCACTCGTCGCCGCATAAGCCACGAACTGACGCATTTCCATGAGCCTATGGTCTCCTGCATATGCATGCCATTAGGTAAGACATTCTCACTCCAGTACAGTGCACAATCTGGGATATAAGTGTTTCAGTGGGACAAACACACAAAAGGTTACTTTGTTGCTATGGTGGCAGCTTTCCCGTAGTTTTAGCGTAAGATTGCAGTTGTTTGGTTTGAAGCCAAATGCAAGTGAAATGGGAATTATGTGTTTGACCTAAAATTGATAGTACTTTTTCACTCGACACTGAAAATGTTTGCATGTTAAAGTTAAAATTTTATTAAAAGTATTAACAACTAAGTACAGACTTAATTAAGAACACGAAACTAATTAAACTTAGCTGCCCATTACTTAGCTTTGTTAAAATAACTGTTATAAAATTCATAATATACATATTTTTTTCGCTGTTATTAGGGTAAATTACTTATAAATTCGTAACAAAACGCTTTGAAAACAGAAGAAAAATTTAACTTACCAATTCAGTAATGCAGGTATACGTCATAACCTACACCTTTGTACTCAGTAGCTACTGAAAGCTTGTATACAAGTCTGGGTTCACTGCCCTGGTATAAGATGTATTAACTATTTGGAATACTTGTGAGACCGTCTGCACTTAACTGATTACGTCTAAACTTTTCTAGACTTTCGAATAGCACAGCGCTTAAGTATTTTCTTTAGTTAAATTTCTACTCGGGAAAATTATATTTTTGCATTACAATATAATTATTTACAGCTGCATATCTCAGAGTACTAATATTATATAATTTAATCGATTAAATGACTCGTACGTAAGTAATTATTGTACCGACAATATAATAAAAACTTTTTGGTGGATGTATAAAAGTTTCCCACGCTAGTTTCTTTTTAGACTCAGCCATACATTCAATGATTCTAAATGTCGTTTATTATATTTTCGATGTAACTGTATTATGCACGTTATATCGATTTCGGGGATGATGTCATATGCAATATCTGATGTGAATGTTTTCTCTGCAGTTTGTTTGCAGAGTAAGTGTCGTTTTCAATTAAAATACCATTTTGCCATTTAGTGATGTTCTGTTGTGGCGGTGGTGCGGCGTGGCAGCGGCGGTGCGGGTGCGGGAGACGCGCGGGGCGTCGGCGTCGCGTGACCGTTCGATGGCTGCCTGCAAATTGCACATTACACGCCGTGTTCGGCCTGCAACCGACCATTAGTGCATTCTCGCAGATTACTTCATAGCGAAACCAACCATATTAAACTGTTACATTTTTTATAAACTGCCGCGCCTAAATCGTTTTTGAAGACTTGGCTCTTGTGATACTAAAATATTCGCTGTAGCTTTATTAAAATACTTTATTACATAGAGCGCCATTGTAGATACCGTATCGAATACGCTTAAGTATTAGAATGAAACGAGCTACCCAGTAGACAAATGACCCAACTTATTTAAGATGTCAAAAGAAACTTAGGTACCTACGTACACAACTACTTATGTACGTACACCTACTGTAAGAAACCATATCCCTGAAATAAAGCAATAATATTTTTCACGTCAGGAAAATCGAATTGTTTAATAAAATGTATAACAATCTGTGCAAGGCATGTTGTATTCATTCTTGGGCTACAATATTTATAGCTCGATGACAACATATTTGTTTACTAATATGATCTAAACAACAACGGAATTACTAATCACAACACTCTTCAAGGAAATACCTTTACATTGAGCAATACGTCGGTGGAAAAAGTTTTTTTTTTATTTTCACGATTGCTACATTCGATTTATGACTGCGGAAAGGGTGTCGTTAATATTGCACGGACTATGAAATTATATTTATGTTTGTATTAGTGGGCGACCGAGGGCGACGGACTGTTCGCTCTGATTACTTATTAATGACTACGAAGTTGCGGACCTGCCAACCCCGATCGTCGATAAAAATGGCCTGAAACAAATTCTGTCATTGACCACCAGTAAAACAAAGTACCTGTATGTTAATATGAGGCTACGATGAAATAAGACTGTAAACAAAGGAATTTCTTTAAAAATGATTAGTATATTATGTTAGAAAGTATAAAAATTGCCTACGTTGCATGTTACGTTTTTAATAAACGACAACAGATACAATAACAGAAGTAGAGAGAACCGAATAACAGAAGTCGAAAGAATTTATACTTGAAAACTCATTTTAGGTGCCCATAATAATATGGTTTCTGTCTTTTTAGAACGTTTTAAAGTTGAGTCGAGTCTTGAAGTATTCGGGGGTTATATAGTCACATCTCTGTGGTAGTTGAAATAAAGCATTTTGTATGGATTATGTCGCTATATAAAATTTGCTACAAAAATCATGGGGCCTACTCGTACCTACCCATTACATGATAACGAAGTCGGTATCGGTTCTATTTGAAGAAAGTGTTATTCGGTTCTGCCAGTAATATGACTTGAGGCATAGCCGGTCGTGTTTTAAAATTGTTTATGGTAACTTAATATCAAAACTGCGGTTGTCGGCGTAAGTCCCACAAAATATACAACGGATAGAAAGGCGACTCATGTCAGGAAGTGGTATTACACCAGACATTTATTTCGTTAAACCTTAGATCATTTCCCGACAATTTCTACGTATTAAAGCTAAGAGCAAAATAAATAGTCTTGAAATATCTAATAGCTTAAAACATTATCCTGATATATTTCAGTGGAATATGTTTTAAAATTCGCGAAGAGAATATCTTAAGGACAGATTTATTGAAGCGACGGTAAGTAGCTGGGATGTTTGCCTTCGGAGCGCACAGTTCCGGATATGAAACTCGTGACAAATTGTGGAATGTTATGTGTCTGACGTTGACATATGGCTTTTATAGCACAAGAAGTCTTTCAGTTTGAGAGCCTTATGACAACAAAAACATTTGTTGTGAGCTTTGTATACTATGACTTATTGAATTTGTTTTAAAGAGGTAAGCAGTTTAACAGAAATGTGTGTTAAAACACTTCAACTCCGGTCTGTGGAGAATGTTTTGACTTATTTACGCTTACACCAACAATATTGTGGTTATGGTCATATGTAATGATTGCTGTCCAGTCTCTCCGTGTAAGTAAACCAGCTTTTCTTGTTTGAGTTTTACAATTCCTGGTAACGAAAAAGATTTAAGTACACAACTACCTGTGACCTAATTTTTAAATTTCGGTTTTTTGAAGAATATTTTTTGACATTACGTTGTATGACATGCACAACCTCTTTCTATATTAAGCATGAATGAATGCCTAAACAGTGACAAGACTAATGCGTGCACTTGCACATTTGTCCGCAAAATGTTTAAATACAATTTCGGAGCTCTGGCAGTAGGTGTTTTTTAACAAGGAGCATGTAAAATTTCGGTTTAAATTGGGTATGTAGAAACTGAGGTATGTACATTTTAATCAAGAATGGTTGTCGATGCATGTAGCTACAGCTCAGTGTACCGTGGGTGTACGAGCCGAGCCATACACAGTGTAATTGGGTGAGCCTCTCACGCCTCCTATGGAAGAGACGCAGCGATTTTCATTAACCTCGAATGAGAAAAATGCCGTCGCCGTGTTCACTTCGATACCAACTATGCTTAATGGCTACTCAGTACTCTAAATGATGAAACTATTGATAATATGGTGTTTATCGGGTATTAAATGTTGCTTCTAAAACTAATATAATTTAGTTTACTGTGTTTATTAATATTTAATGACGAAATTTGTCAATAAGTTTTTTTGTGTAGAACGTTATATGACATAACTTTTTTATTTATGAACCGATTGACATGAAATAAACACTAAATGTTAAGTGAAGCTTACTACAATATATTAGTGTAAAGCGCATCTAAATCGAATAAGCCGTTTTTTATATTAGCGTGCACAAACATACAGACAAACAGACAAAAAAAATATTGATGACAATTTCGGGTTTGGCATCGATATAATAACAACTCCTGCTACTTTTTTATATATATTTCCAATGTACAGTCACCACTTTTCTACATTTTTATTATATGTATAGATATAGATGTCTTTTTTACGTACAATATTTTGCTCAAATACGAGTTATATATATGACAAGCCAATTAAATAAGAAAACTAAAACAAAAAATATTTTTCATGTTAAATTTTAGCGCTACATAATAACCATAATTTACATGGCTTTTAAAGGGTGCAAAAAGTGTGATGTCTTTTTGAAAACTTAATTATTTCATCAGTTCAAAACAAATTCAGGAACGCCTCATAGTAAAACTAATTTTAGATAAATGCTTATCGTCTCAAAAAAATTATAACATCTGGTTATATCATGGTTTCAACCTAAAATGAAATGTCGACATGTAGAATATATGACTATAGAATGAACAAAAGCATTAATACAAATGTAATAAAAAAGTAATATTATGGTAGTTATTATAATTATGAAATATGTGTCTCGTCACGCCGATACTGCCGGGTATATATTACACAAATCGCGCCGTGGGCAACTTACTTTGAGAAATTTTAAATTAAAATGTCTGTCAGCTTTATTTGTGTATACAATTTACGAAAGCATATTGTTTTGGTTTGCTTTGATGCCTTCAGACTATTCAAAGATAAATTAACTATAGTTGCTGTTTCATTACGGGAATTAGCACTTAGAGTACCGAATAATTGAATTAACGCTTGATTGTCTGCATGTCAAGAAGGAAAAGTGGTGGCAAACTTATCTCTCGTGTTATCTCGCGGAGAGAATTGGCAATTACTTTCACTGTCTCTCGGTTCATCAAAGTCTAACTGAGTAATGTTCATCGGAGCTGTTAGAAGTTTAAGATTGACACGTTATGTCACAAAGAAAGCCTCCATATGCCTACATGCTTACTTACTACTTACACACTTACTTATTACGCTTACGATAACTGAATGTCGTAGAATTACCTAATTCAATTAGAACTGTGTAACGCCCCGGCCTCGACAATGTAAGTCAACGTCTTTACCAGTCGAGTAGTAGTGTTTGCATCGCAGGGACCGATTTGATTCGGACAAGAACGTAGGACAGATCTTTCTAAGACTTTCCTCGCATAGTGACATAGAAATGTGAAACTTTCTTGTAGATCGAACGCGGTACGGTGTCAAGTGCGATTATAGCGAACATTGTGGCAGGGCGGCCGGCGTGCGGCGCGGTGAGAGCGCGGCCCGGTTGCGACCGGTCGGCCCCACCTGGTGCGCGGGCGCACACGCAGCTCTGCGCCGCCGACGTCGCGACGCTCGCTCGCGCTGCGCCCGTGTGCGCTCTACACCCGAACCACATCGTCGCTATCGAAAGGATATTACGAATATCGCGAAGCCCACGCACCAGGACGCACAACTTACGATGTTTTGAACATTATGCTCTGTGGAACATTGACTATATAGTGATTGTTTTTTTTTTCTGAATTGTGTGTCCGAAATATTTTTGTGTTCATTGGAGGGAAAGCTTTTTTGGTGAGTATATTTTGATAAAGTCAGTGTAAGCGAAAACGTCCTTGGAGTTTTTATTATTATTGATGATGCGTAGAGTACGATTAGTATGCGGGTTCCCGTATCGGTGTAAGGTCAGCGGAGCAGCCGTGTGCGCGGTAATGAGATTAGGGACGGACACCGAGGCTGCGTTCCCGCGTCCCGGCGCGCCCCCGCCTCCCGCGCCCCCGCGCCCTCTGCCCGCGCCCCCGTATCGCGCCCTTACACACCGCGTGCGCCGCCCGCCGCACTCCTTGTTCTATTTTCCCGCCCGCCCTATTGAAATCTAGCTTTAAGTTGTAAATTTTACAAAGTAGTTTTTAACGAGTTTTGTTCAAATATTTAATGTAATGAGCTTTTTACTTTAATGACTTATTTTTAAGATATTTCATATTACGGTAGTTTAGGTCCTGTATTTTTTGTTTCTTTTTTGTTCAATTGAAGTTCAAACTATTGCGATCCCTGTAATAAAATCGAACCGATTGACTTAATTTCATAAAGCATTCTCTACAAGTCTACCTTCAAACATTCTTATCCTATCTAATCTAATAGGTAATTAAAATTGTTTAAAAGATGACTATAAAAATCTGTGATTTTAATACCTTATGAATTTTAAGCTTACTTTGGTATTTGCCGATGTAAAAGTTTTATAATTTATTGAATTAATATCTAAAAGAAGTTTTAAGAAGAATTAGTATATATGTATAGTGTACACAGTAGTTGTCTTTTATTTCAATTTTGTAAACAAAACGATTTTGTTTAAAGTTGCTCAATCGACCAATGCCAATGACATTTCTGAATTTTTAATGAAATTTTAGGATGATTTCGCTGTTTATTTAATTTAACATATAATATTTACATAATCCACGTGTTATATTAACATATGAATAAAAAGAGAGTTAGATAAATTTCAGAACCAGTTTATAATGAAAACTAATATATCTTGAGGAGCTTTGTTTATTTTATTAGAGAAAATTGCAATACATTTGAAATTTCTATAGTTTTGTTATTCGTCAAAGAAGTTTTCTCAATAGTAAAGTTTTACCGTTCATGAAATGTACCGTAGTATTACACTATCTTAAAATTAATTTAATCTTGAGAGGAAGCCATAGGTAATTATACCTATTAACACCGACCTATTATATTTAATTTGAAAGCTATAAAAAACGAGACACAAAGTATAACGTTTGGTATATAAAAAGTTTCTAAACATTTTCATTGATATCGAGACGCGGCGATTAGCGGTGTCTGATATCTTGCAACTTGTTATAAAACTGTTATAAATATTCTTGTGTCGAACAGGCTTTTTGATATTATTTGCACAGACAAGAAATTTATAGACGGTTTGTAGCCGAAAGAAGCCTCAAACTGCGTTAAAACAGAGTCTAAAATCTTAGTTATCGTAAAAGAAACGAAAAATAAGAATTAGAATCTAATTTTCGATAATTATTTTAAATCGATAAATATAAACAAAATATAAATAGAAAAATAGTAACGCATTTGAAAAACGAAATAGGATTTTTACTTTTCTAGGCGTACAATTGCTGCATTGTTTTGAATTCTCCTTTTAAAAGCTGAGTTCTGTCTAGTAATTTTGCCAGATCTGTGATTATTTGGTTTTCGAGCCAAGCTTATTGGTCCATCGGTTAGGCACGGACGCACGTAGGATGTTCACCTCTCGGCGGCGACACCGCTATCGTCTGATGTCATGCCAGCCATTGACAACGCCTTCCATTTCCTAACATTTTATAACTTCGCTATTTTACATTTAATTTCCATATTTTATAATTTAATGCTCTTGCTGAGACTCATTTTCGACTTTGCGTTATAAAAGTTATCGTGTGTGAAATGTATAGATTAGAATATATTATTATTAAACAGTTTACAAATCTAGCTAGAAACTGTAATATTAGAATTAATATTATATTTTTATTTGACCTGTAAATCTTTTGTAATATTTCACAAAAGTCTTTTGAAATTAATGTAAATCATATAACATATTGATTAGTATTTTAATGAAAGCTTATTGTAAAGTTTTTAAGCACCAATTCTGCCTGTGCCTATAGTAATTAGTAGATTTTTGTATAGGTTCATTCTTTAAAAAGCGAGATCTAAAGACAAATGAGTTTCGAATAGTGTGATGAATTGAACATTAGTCGGTCATTAATCAGAAACACATTTTGATATCGAACTTGACGGCCTTCATTATTTACAGTTTTATTGAATTTTTTGAGTCTCAAGTGTTCGCTATAATATTCTTCCATCAAGTAATTTTATTTAGGTAAGTATTTTGTAATGAGTTCCTCAAGAACTTTTGCACCGGTCTTCCAAAAACGTTTTTAATAAATAATTTTCTTCTCTCTTGGTGAGCAATATTACTCAGCGGGAGACAGAATTATTAAGTTGCTGGTTTTATATTTGTCTTCAATGTAACAAAAAACCTTTTAAACCGACTTAGAAGAGGAAGAGGTTGTCATCTTTACTGGTTATTTGGTTGCATATTTACCAATTTTAGACCGATTTTTTCTTTCTTGTAGTACGGAACGTAAGTTTTGTGTCATTCATTCTCGATGTTTCGATGCCCTTTCAAATAACATGGTCATCGGTATTTATTTGTAAAAATCTACACGTATAGCTAGATTAGCAAACTACAACAGTAGTTATGGCTTATTTATTTACTGTTTACATAGTTTTGTCCTGACATTGTATCAATAACATGACATTGTGATTGTGTCACACAACCTGTGTTATTGCTTGGGATAAATTCCATTGTAAGTCATGTGTCTACTGTAAATAATTATCATCAATGATGAAGGTTGAAATTTAGGTTTTATTGGTATCAACCAATAAAACCTAATAGTTTTAATAATGTTATCAGTTTTAAATTGGATGAGATGTCTGTGATGTGATAACAGACAAATAGCTCATTTATTTCTTTATGCAACATTTAAGTAACTTTATTAAGAGTCTTAAAGACCTAAGTACAGCATCAAAGGCTGATAAAGTTTCAATAAGAAACATACTAACGACTAAAAGCTGGAACAGGGTAAATTTTCGCAATATTAATTAATTGTTTTTCATGAACCTCGCTCATGGAATGCAGGCTTTAATTTTTATTACGGCTATCTCAGTTTTTGATCCGCGGTTCGTTTGTTACGCCTCTCTGAGCGCTGTTTTTGGTGACACATTCAGAGATAATGTCCAAACCGCTCGCCTTTTGCGGCCCGCTTCTTTATAAGCGGAGATTTTATCAATCTTATTTCAATTTCGTGTAAGATAAGTGAAGGAGGGCGCTGCGTGATAGACTGTTGTGAATTCCTCTCGAGAACATTGTGTGGACCGCGGAGGTCTTGTCTGTTATGACGCTAGCTCGCCGCGCCGCTGGCTATGTAAATGTCGCATGCCGATGGAGTCATAGGTCCCAAAACCAATATATTCATTGCAAAATTGTTTAGAAAACGTTGTTTTACATAATGGCGGATATTGGCAATCAATAGTTATTTTATAGAATAACAATATTTCTATAAATATACTAGAGTCACTTTTACTATAATCCCTGTATACATTAATCTCCCGTATAATTGATTGTAATGTGGTATTTCCACTTTTACATTCAATATTTTCACTTTTCACTTAAATCTCTTTGATAGTCAAGGGATTCACTATCGAAATTCCAAGAGCGATACGATCTATGAACCTAGCCAGCAAAAAACTAGCTGCTTCTCACTAGTTCTGTACATAACATGTGAGCGGTATTTACCTCAAATAAATTTACCCATTTGCAACAAATTGAGGACGAATAGTATTTCAAATTATATGAATATTCATTATTTATGGCTAGGTAATTTTAAACCATCAAATTTCTGATCAAGATAATTGATTATTGAATATGAAAAAAGTGGCATTCTAATTAATTGTTCAATGAACTTATATGTGGGTTCGGCATACACTGGCTACACATGTAGCTGTATATCGTTGTATACTTATAACGGTACACTGTTCCTGTCTTTCTAACTATTCCTTTTTGGAGTCATGTACGAGAGGACGATCAAAGAGTATTTATTTGCTTCTTTCAAGGTAACCGAACATTCGGGTCACCTAATTGTAAGTGATTATCCATAGGGGAAACATTGCCGCATTGCCGAGCTTTTGTACACCCGTTGTCCCCTTTCCAAACTATGAAGCTGCACCGTTTTGCTGTCACAGTTTCGAATTGCGGTTGAATTTGTTAATTGTTAGTGCTACACGTAGCAGTATTTTCGTATGACAAATTTCTATATCGAGGGGTAACGGGCTATTTGGTTTAAGCGACATTTTTGCAACTTTACAGGAGAGCCATTTAAAGTTTGAAATTTCGAAAAAAAAATCATAACACAAAAACTTCTGCAGCTATTTGAACGGGGTAAACTGCATTAAAATTTAATTAAAAATATCTAGTTGTTGATGCTAATACCAAATAAAGCTGACCTTTAATTACAAAGATAAATGTCGCTTAATACAATCTGCCCTTTTTTAGAGACAGGAAAAACGCTTCAAGTGACTGCATAACTACAATTGGCTACAGCGGAAAACAATTAAGCGACGACGCATTCTATTTACAGAGTAAGCCAAAAAGTATGAAGTAACGAAACCCACAAATAATAGAAACAAGCTATTTATCTTAACTACCAATTTCAACTAAAATGACTGACAGGCTAGTTTACTTATGTGATATATAACATTGAAATTGTAACGTTTAATGCCTATGTTCATTAACATCTAAGACTACTCGTATCAATGGCTGATAAAACAAGCTGATTTTGCTGATTAAGACTGAAAAGTAAATAAATATAATTGATGTTCCTATTGAGACTGTACTATAATAATTATTTCGTATAAACAGTTTAAGCGACGAACCCTGTCGGATTTGGGTGACGGACAAATGGATTAAGTTACATCACACCGTGTGATTAGTGGGAAGTCAAAAAGACTCAAGTTACTTTTTAATAAAAATTAGAAACAGGAAAAACGCTTTAACTCTCATTGACTTATTTATGAGAGACAGGGTGACTGGTTTATGTCTCGGTTATTAATATGATGGCATGGTTCAAGTACATGATTAAAAATAAAATGCTAAATTCACGTCGTTTAATACACTGCCACTTTGGAAACAACACGAAAATAGTATTGTTTCAAACGCCAAAAAAGTGCTCCGATTTTAATGAAACCGGCATCATTCGACGGAGAAAAATTCGCTGATTCCAAATATATATATAACTCAATATCACCCAAAATGTCGCTTAAACCAAATAGCCCGTTACCCCTCGATATACTTATGCTAACAGATTGGAATGATATTATTATGTATGTTTAATATATGTTATGAATATGTGAAGATCGTAAATAATAATGACTTATACTTAATTTATAAACTAAGTTCTTATCTTTAAAAGCAAGACTGCTCTACAAAAATTTCGTCTAGAAAAAAAACAGAAAATCTAGATACGTTAATCAAATATTGGCTTAGTCTCAAATTTAAAATCGTTTAGTTATTTAGGCAGGCTACGTATGCTAATCTTCGGTCTAAACTAGCAAATTAGTGCCGCTGCAGAGTTTTACGGAGCTAAGTAATAAACAAGGCAAGCATTGTGTCGATAGTTACCTTAAAGTATTAATAAGTAAACTATAGAGTCCTCACGGTGTATAAAGTGTGCGCAAATATTTTGATTGAGATTTTGATTTTGATTTTGAAAGGTATGAACAACCGTAATCAATGGTCAAAATGAGCTTTTATGACGTTTGATAAATACTATCTCTTAACCAAACCATCTATTATATTAAACAATCATGGAGGAACCATCGATAATTTCGCATGAGCATCAAAAAATTACTAAACGAGCGATAACTTCCGCAAACAATTTGCTTATGACTGGCACAGTGAGCCATTAGCGTGGTGCGCACTTTATGCTTGCTTATGTATACTCCAAGGTACCAACGTACTGAGTGTTGCATGGCGCCGCACTGTGCTTGCACAACCCGGGATCCTCTAATTAGATGACTTGGTGCGATTGGCCGTCGTTTGCTGCCTGGCTCCGACCACGAATGTTGCGTTACGTTACACTTTTCCTTTTATTTTTCATGACTTAATATTCATAGCTATGTTGCGCACTAATCGATCACCTTAAGACGTAGAAGGTTTTCGAAAGTTATTGTGACATAAGATGTTTACGATTATTAGAAGAACAATTATTTATTTATCCTACGTGTTTATAACGTGGAAGTAGGTTCATAGCAATAGTGAATGAGGTCGGTCGATTTACATTCTGATAAGGAATTCAAGCACGGCGCGGAAATAAAGGGCTGTTTTTGCATTATCAACGTAAGGAATCTTTGAGGAACTTACAAATTAAAGATTGTTTTATTTGTAAAATGCATTGCGTGTTGCATAGTCCATCCTTAATTAAAATTAATTAAATTGTGCCGGGTTGGGTGCCTACTCGTATTCATTGATTCGATTGGGTGTTAGGAGTGTGTCTAATCAATGACGAGTGATGCTTACGTCACGCTTTGTTTGCGACCTCTTACACTTAATTAGATTCTGCTGGCTTGATTGTGTGATAAGGAGCACCACTATGCAAAATGATAGCAATGTTTGCTCGTGATATAACTGATAGTGGTACATTTACCTGCACACGCCGAGGGTGCAGTGACTGCTGTGTTAGTTTAAAGCATATATTCTTCGGATATTAGCATTTCGCTATCGTTGAACAAACAGTTCTAACACAGTTCCTTGTTTAGCGGATTACACATGTTTAACCTGAGAAGGATCTTGACGTTCGTTAGTGATGTTGTTTATTCTATGTTAATTTTCTGTCGGTTATTGTGATAGACGTATCTAAGCTACTAGTGTTTATTAAGAAGGTGATAATTTTAATCCATCCTTATCCCTCAAAGTTACCTTTAACGCATAACATAGACAATTATTTGCATTAAAGTAATGTAAGTCTAGAATATATGTATTTCTTGTAGAAATATCCAGACAAACATTAAATTCTTTACAAGATTTTTATGTTTTGCATTTGAAGACTACATAAATGTATATGTATATGAACGTAACATAAAAGCACACTTTAAAAATGGCGCATTTTACCGCAAAGTCACAAGTCAATTTCAAATGGATTTGTTGAACTTAAGTCTGTTTAGTGTTTGCAGACGTGTAGCCGTGTACTTACCGACGACCCACTTTATGTAGTTGCATACAGTGAATTGTAATTACATTGGCTTTGTTAAGCAGTAAACGCATGACCGTTTTAACACAACGCAAAGTTCAATGATAAACAAAAAATAACTAAAATCTTAACAAATATTGTTCACGATGTACACTTATTAACATTAGCGTGTATAACAATAGCAAAACGTAACGTTTCACCCACTTGTTCATAAGCTGTGTAATTAGCGATCTTCAAAATACCGTCTCACACGGCACGCGCTTACGCCATATTACCGACCACTCGTGAACACAATGAATATTCATGCACACTAGTACAACATTATTGAATGGATTAGGCTCGTGATAATATTCCAAGTTCATGACTGACTAACGGTGTTTAGATACGTTCTCCAAGCGACTCGTAAAACTTTTAAACAAGATTTACCTACTTTCCATACGTGTAGGTGTATTATTACTTTATAACTGGTCGTCGAACATCTCAAAATAATATCTTTTGTATTGTAGGTTACGGTGTAAAGATTCAATTATGAGATATCGCTAAACAATACCACATACGATGCAGCAACCTTTCTTTGTTTACGTGGTAACAAAGTGAAACGGAGCTGATTCAGCCGATGTGTTTGTATTTGCTCCCATTCTCCTCAACTTGTAGCCAAGGTCGCTGCTCGGAGATTCAGGATGGGATGAACATAACTAAGTATAAGTTAGCGTCAATTAAAACTCGTTTTTCGATAACAGCCTTAAAGGTTGCATATAGCATGTCGCTGGTTGGAACATAATAACAGACGAAATCGGAAATATTCAGACTGAATTCCATCGCTATTATCGTTACTTAAATTCTTAGCATGAGCGTGTTGTATGGAATTTGTTGGTTGGATCAATTTCGTATTTTTTCAAGACCATTGGAATTTATGTAATTCGCAATTGGTACTTCTTGGTAACGCACATATTGTTAAACTAATTTACAAGTTGTAATTATTTTCATTACAAAAATTTTACTTGTACTCTTAGACAAAATAATACAAGTTCCTGGGTATGGCTAAAATACAATTAAAGCAAATATGTTTTTCTGTGGTTGTAGTATATAAGAAATTTTAAGTCATACGTCGAGTACTAATAAATAAATCATAATATAAAGCTACATATAATAACGGACGTATATTTAAATTGTCTTATGAATTAAAAGCGTCTCGTTGTTATAGCCAAAAGGCCGCGAGTACAATCTGTCAACAAAAACAACCGTTTACTAAAATAAAAGGTTAAACAGGTTGAAGATACACGACACAATTTTAAATCAAAGATCTAAAATTATTAAGTTAATCAGTGAGACCTTTGAGACTAGTTCTAAGGTCTAAGAAGCAATTACCGTACCTATCACATCGATAACCACGTGATAATGTTATGAAGGTATCTGGGAAGTAGACATCAATTTCGTTTGAAAATTGTCGAGAGCCGTGAGAATGAGTGGCCCTTCGGAACGGGACCCGGGAGTAACGGGCCGCTGCAGCCCCGGGCGATATGCTAATGCGTTGATTCTCTGCGAATACCGGCGACGTAGCCTGCACTGCCTCTGGTGCTACTAACCCACATCTCGGCCATTCCAATGATGCGTCTGTTTGTGGTCAACACGTTCCCTCGGCTCGCAACGAATACGCTCGTTATACTTTCATATTGATCAACGAAAGTTTCGGCCGATCGTGAGTAGTAAGTAGGTGTACGTCGTTAACTAGCGAGAATAAAGAACATGGTCATAAATACCTGCTGTGGTGTGAATGATTTCTTCGGTAAACGGAAGCCAGTAATACTAATGATTTTGTGTTAATGAATGATTCAAGCATTTTATTTTTGATTTATTTTTCGTTTTTGTTTTGCTAACCTAGTCCACATTTAGTTTAATCGTTTGTTAGCTCCAAACTCAATAGGCATAACGGAGACCGACAATTTGACTTGTGACTTTGCTCATCTCGAAACGTTCGAATGCACCGCAACGGTGAAAGAGAGAGGCTGAGCGCGGATCTTGCATGTTGTCCGTAGCGTGCGCGACACAAAACATTAAGTATTGCATTTTATTACATAAGCTGATTATAATTTTTTGTCTGCAGGTTCGAATCCGAAAGCGGTGATTGAAGCTGCGCGCGTTTCGCTTCTCGCGGAATGGCGACGGACGCGGCTGTGGAGGACTTCGTCACCATAGTTCCGGTTGGCGAAGGCCGGTCTTCCGCCAGGGATCCTTCTTTTGTAACAGTGCTCACAGTAGGTGCAGCGGCTGGTGCCGCGGAGGTCATTGTACGCCGACCGCGTGGCGAGCGACTTGGTCTGGGACTTAAATTTGAAGGCGGGTCAGCCGCTGCTGAAAAAGTGCGTCGACTTCTAGTACAATCATGTGCTGAAGACAGTCCGGCTGCAAACGCTAGTGCACCGTGGGGTAAACTCATACCAGGAGATGAAATACTGGCTATAGATGGTGAATCGGTATCGAATTTAACTCGAATAGACTGTGTTCGGCGGCTGAAAGATTCAGATGAAACATTGACGCTGCTCGTGCGACATTTTGAACAAGAAAATAATACAGAACGAAGTAATATGGATATTATAGAATCCCTAGTAAATTCTAAACAAGCGTCAGAAATAGTGAGACCTACAACATTACCACCACCTGTACCACCCAGAAAACTTGGTAAGAAAAACTCATTTAAAGACAAACAGACTTTACAAACAGTTGGTGAACAAAATTCTTGTAATAACGACAACCAATCAGAATGTCAAATGAATGGCAAACATAATGGAATTGCCACAATAACAAAGTTATCAAGAAAGTCTTCTTTTGACAGCCACATTCTAAGACAAAGTAAAGAAGGCATAGCTTACCTAAAAAAAGGTTCTCCAGAAGAGGTACGACGTTTAGTGCGACGGTTATCAGACGGTAAAGCGATGCCTCCTGATGCTGAAGTATACATTGACTTGTTGTCATCAGAGTGGGAGCGCTGTCTCGTTCTAGCAGATGCCGAGTCTGACGATACGAGTAGTTCAATATCCACTGTTGTTGATCGATTAGGATCCATGGCCAGTTCTGTTGAGAATAGCATTCCTTCAACTCCAACTATGCAACCTAAAACAATCGATATACAGAAAGTACTAAATTGTATAGAAAATATTGACACAAATATTTTGAAAGATATGACTAGTAAACGATTTATGGAAAAGAAAATTGATATGAACACTAACGGTTATAATAGTCAAGAAAACATTAAAATGCATAACGACAAAAATAATAACAACACAATGGTCACTAATAATTCCGAAACGAATCAAACAAAAAAAGTGGAGAGCAAATCGGAAAATGTCGCCGAAAAGCCTAAACCTATGCCAAGGAATGCAAAAGTCGAACGTTCTGTAAGCGATAAAAAACCGAGACCGATTCCTGTTCCAGAAATACCTCCTCCGCCAGTCCCCGATACTTTACTTACTCCAACGAAAAAGAATTGCATAGAAACTTGGTTACAGCGTTCAGAAGCTGAGATGAAAAACAAAAGTGTTGAAAAGTTAGAGGAAGCCCCTATGCCGGAGGTGTTACCGCGATTAATAGATTTCGTTCCAAAGCATCAGTATAAGGAGAGTAGTAATGAGTCAGTGACAAGACCGACTTCGGCTCCCCCGCCCCCACCGACCGAGACGCGGGAAGACGGCTCCGGAGCATCCCTCGACACTATTGGAGAGCTGGACGAATCTGCAGACGTTACTGATAATGTGTAAGTACCAATAATTTTACAACTATGTAATTTTTATTCTCTGTCCAATTTCGGTACTCTTCTTACTACACCTGCATAAGACTCGTTACGCTTAAGTTTCGTTTTAAAAATGCTCTTCGATTTTTCGGTTAGAAATTTTAAAGTTGGATATTATTTATTTTTATTTCATATATGTATATAACGCAATAAGCTAGTCTGTCCATCAAATACCTTGTTAGATTACCTACTATAGTTTAGTGTCGTGTGTTCTACAACATCTACGTATTTGTCCAACTTGGGTCCTCGATAAAACTCTTGAAGCATTCAATGCAAAAACTAATTTGGTTTCTTATTTTTGCCATTTGTTGTGTAGGCCAAATTAATTAGCTAAACGTTATTTAATTTTTAATCTTAGTCTGACACGCGAACATTCATGTGAATAACCGGAAAACTAAATTTATCAATTACATTTTTATTGTGCATATGCATATTTTAAACTCAATTAACAATGTGGAAACAATCTTGGATCGTTTTTTTTTACGTTTCGTCAGAATAAGATCAAGGCGAATTTCTAGATTTTGTAACTATGTATGAATATTAAACAACATGAGGCACTAACTAGTGCATGTTTTTATTTGCATGGCTAATGAGAAATTTCAGCGTAGTTAATTAGTTGTAGACATTTGAAGGTTTACAGACCATTTGTATACAGTAAGTTAGAAAGTTCAACTGCTAGGATCATTTAGTGGCGATGCACACTGTGAGAAAACAGTCATCTGCAATAAACACTGGCCAATGATGTAATAACAGATTACCTAAGTTGTCTTAGCTAAACTATTAACACCACCACTATGAATGTAACGTGGTGGTGATCATTATGATATAATACTGGGTAACTGTTGTAGCACTACTACTGATATACTTTTAGTATCACAGAATTTATTAGGGATCTCAATCTCAATACTCCTGGGTTTCTCAATCTGAATACTCCGTGAAGGATTATGTCATCAAAAGATTTGTTTCTAGAAATTAAAAACATCCCATTAAGGATAAAACCTTGTTATTTATCGTGGAAGGTTAATGGTCTACCTATTAAATACAAACTATTTTAATGAAATAACTTTATTTTTCAATTCATTTAGAATCAAACTAAGTTTGTTGTCGGGTCGCATTGATTCTTACCGTGATAGTTTTTTCTGAGGACAAAAGGAGAGCTTCGTTAAGGATTGTTTACAGTTTCGCCACATATTACAGAAACTGAGAAAAAGTAAATTAAGCGTTAATTATAATTTCCAAATATCAACTGAAATATCTACATAATTAAAGAACGAAGAAATGTGATATTAAAGTACATAGTATTTATTGGACGTGCAACGTTGCACGAGTTGGGAAACTTGCACAGAAACTCGGTCATCAATGAAAGAAAGTACATTTTCACCGAAGGGGAAGTAATCACTGGTTGCAATTGAAAATATCCATTTACAAGTGTGCTGAGCGAATGGTTAGAAATTAAGCAAACGTTTCCAAGAGAACTGAGGCCGTACCATGATCGTACCATAGTGCGGTTGTGGAAGCGAGACGGCGCACTACACTGCGCATAGCGCTGTCTCGCTTACTCAACCGCAACGGTCCTGCTTTAAGAGCTATGGTAAGCGTACTGGACAGAACTGGAAGTAACTTTTATGTTTTCTCCTGTTTCTTGTGACGAGCCGAGGCCGCAGCTGCATTCGCCGCTACATGATTACTTTGAAGCTATAAGCAGTTAAAAACAAGGACCGAATCATTTCTATTAAAATTGGATAATTTTCTGTTTCCTTCAGTTAAATTTGTTTTGTTGTTGTCATGGACTTCTGGTTAAATTATATAAAATTGTGTGTGAGTTTGAATCAATGAATTTTGTATAGGGTTTCCGTTATACATAGATAGGCTGAATAAAATTTTGTGATCGGTACACGGTTTCATAAATACAGGAACTCGGTATTGACATTTTTCTAAAGTGCTGATGCTGCTCAAAACATAATTACTTCATTCTTTGTCTATTTCATAGGCACGCACGTGGGCTCGCTATATTTGCATTAAGTAACAATAAACAGGTACCTAGTTCTACCACATTTGTGCTCTGAATATCAGAAAACTGGCTTGCACACAATGATTCGTAAGTACATTAGTAGATAAACGCGAACTAGATTCCTTCTAATTTATTCCGGTCGGTTAACTCTATGTGCATGTACATTTCACATATACTTTAATTATAGGCCATTTTTCATGGAACTCTGAATATCTATTTTATTGAAGAACTAATTAGCTTTCACCTGTTAGTGTCGAATGTGTCATATAAAGACAATACAAGTTATACGTAACCGGCGAAATTGTTTTATGAAGATTCCGCTAAATGATAAAATACCTAACTTCATTGTTTTCTCAACAAACAATACTTTTACTAGTTGCACAGGAACAACGGCTATAAACAAAGAAAAGAATATTTTATTTGGAACGGCGACACACATGGAGAGTTTTCTCTATTTTCATGCAAACTAGCGGGTAACAATAGCGGGTGGCGGCAGGGGGCGCCACCGCCGACCGACTGCGCCCTCGCCCTCCCGCGGCGCTAGACGTGTACTGTGCCCTAGCTGCACTAGCTGCATTACCTACTCACTCAAACACTATCGAACTCTACCGCGAAAACGAAAATACATTTCTGTATCTAAAATTTGTTATTTTTTTCATGTATATTCTCATTTCAAATATGCACTGTGTTTGGAATAACGTCTACAGTATTTTATTCTAAAAAAACAGACAGTCAATTAATCATTAGAAGGACATGCAACAATGTCATGACTAGCTACGGTACCCAAATACATTACCAGTACAATATTATATACACTTTTATGAAATATGTTCTAAAATTGTATTAAAAAACTTATTATAAAATAAGAGCCGTAAAAACGGCATAATATAGTAAGCTGTTAAACAACGGCGGTACCAGAGTCAACGGTAAAATTAGTGAAATGAGAAGCGCTGTCAAATATTACTGACCCACTTTTATGATGTTTGAATACATGTGTTTACAAATACTTTTCCAATTAAGACAATGTACACAAGAACTAGGTTTTCGGTTATTTGCTTGTTTAATGTTCGAGGAGAATTTCTGAAGCATGATAAGTATGTTAGCATGATGATGCATAAGATACATCTATTTAAGATGTTGACCTACAGTCTACAAAGGTTGTTGAGCTAAAATGTTGATGATCATGTTGTAAGTACTTGTAATTAAATGTTTACGTAGAGACGGTAATTAAATGGGTATATATCCTAATATATAATTTATGTTTAGTAATTTTAAAGATATAAATACTGACTTGAAAATCTGTAAGGAATCCTTAATTTGATGATAACATCATCTTATGTAGTGGGCACATCAGTTACACATACATCAGTTTAAAAATATCAAATCTAAAATTTGTTGTTTTCTCATTTAATATGGGCATTGGACATGCTACAAATTAAATAAGAATTTAAGTAGTTCAT
The DNA here is from genome assembly GCA_905146925.1 of Autographa gamma. Lineage (NCBI taxonomy): Eukaryota > Metazoa > Arthropoda > Insecta > Lepidoptera > Noctuidae > Autographa > Autographa gamma. Next base: position 7,481,241 of record LR989850.1, read on the forward strand.
AGCTTCAACGTTTGAAGCAAATTGAATACATCGTAAACAGCATCGTATTACAATAATTAATGCAGTAACTATTTTATAAATGATCGAGTTTAAAATATTATTCTAAACATTGTCTACTTCAATTCCAAAGAGCTTCGGATAAATAATATTTATGTAAAATACAATTTTCGTGTTGTATAACAAATGACGAATCGCAGAAGAGTATTAATGAAGACGAAGTCGTCATGGCTTCAGAACATGAAATAGAAAGTAAATTGTAATCATTGTTGACCACTCAGCTAATACATACCCGAGACTGATCTATTGGCTAGTAACGTAATAGAAACAGCTATCCATAAAGAAGACTCACGGTACTAAATATTATAAATATAATAAAAATTAAAATATTATGAAAGGGAAGATGTACACCGTGGACAGCTAGGACATGGTATACAACTTGATATATCATATACAGGTTGTAGCCTTATTTTTAGTAAATCAGAGCGTAATTATTATTCATTGTACACCATGAGAGTAGCATTTAGTTAGCATTAAATGATACTGCATGTAAACAGAAAAGAAAATTCTTACACTATTGCAAGTATCTTTATCTTCCAAAATTAAATATAAAATATACTAATGTGCAAATATGTAGAAAATATATATTTTTTGTTAAATTATGGTGCACTCGTTTAGCTGTAATTTGGCTATTTTTCTTTCTTACTAAGTGCATAAATGTAAAATTGTTGATATATTTTTTATATTTTTCAAAATAAATTAATTCAACATCGTCGTTTTACACTCACGTATTTAATTTTTAACCAAGGAGGCCAAGGAATTTTGAAATGATTTACTAAGAAATCTGAAACACTTTTTTGCGTCTATATTTCATGTTTGTTGTACCGTATTTCATTTGAAATTTCCTTACTGACTCATGTTATGAAACCCAATTCGTCAGAAACTACGTGATTAGGATATACGATATTGTTGCATGCGTATTACTAACTGCAACAAACTGGCTGGCTATAAAGTTTATTACCTACCTGAAAACACTGTATGTTAGTAAATCAGAAGTGCCTAAAAAAATATATAATATATGGTGGTCATTACACAAATAAGGTTTTATTTAAATTTTCAGTTTGTATTTTTATGCAGTGGCAGTGTTTGTTCGGCATTTCAATATACGTGCAAGCTCATTGCGTAATATCTAACTGGAATTTCACGTTCCGACTACATTTGAAGTGTTTTGTGCAACGAATGCAGTCTGCAACATTCCTAAACTCCTAAAGTGTGTACTCTTTTAAATGTAGATTAGGTAATCCATTGTCAAGATGGTCTAACGTAGACAAGGACTGAATACTCATTCGACGATGATTAAACACTAGTATAAGATTCCTTTGTCTCTCAATCATTATAAAATATTGAACATCAATGAAGTCATATTTTAAAGTAGATGTTACGCTTGTGTTCATATGTTAGCAAGAGCTTGAGAATAATGTTCGTACGGTAAACACCAGTAATGTCCTGCTAATGACTCACGCGTTTCTGTTCTCATGACTTTTCTTATGTGCCAACACAAGATCTGACATCATGATGTATAACTACACGTATCTGCGGCTTACTGATGACGGGAGATACTGTTTTGTTTTTAGTCTTTGGCCTATGACAATAACAGTATATTTGGAGGTTTACCTACATTTATTCAAAACAATATGTATATAAATATATTTTTTTGACTAATTGTAGTGTAATATAGTGTAGTCTGTATTATATAGTATCCCGCGACTTTACCTGCGTTGTTCTCAATTTGAGGACTTGTAGTGACAAAAAGTACATTATGTATTTGTCCACATTATTTATTTTGTAAACAATCCCTAAATCCGTTATGTACTTTTTGCCATACCGTAGTTACAAAAATGCATCCGTCCATCTTCTAAGACTTATATTTTATTTATATATGAATATAAATAATATATGAATAGGGTTACTAGGTACCGAATTTTGTAAGAAGTTTAATGACCTTTGCCATCCATTTAATGTTAGCATGAAAATTATCTTTATACATGAAGTTTCATCATTGTCTTCTTGACAATAAGTACTAAGAATGTTTTTTGAAGATTAGACCTAAGAGTTATTGTGACATACATTTCTTGACACTACGCTTGACGCTACACACTACGACACTACTGTAAGGATATTTTTGCGTGTCTAGGAGTCTCTGACACTAAATTTCTTGTTTACAATATACGTTTGTAAACTTGGTGTGCAATATACACTAGTTCAGTAATTGTTTCAGTAAAGTGTCCCTGTGTAAACGTGGCTAAAGGACTAACGCCATGAAATGGAATTACATAATTCATGCAGTTAGATTGGCTTCGCTACTTCATCTTATTTACATGCATTATTCACTATGCTTGCCATCAACAGTAAACTAACATGTTTACCAATAAAGATTTATATTTAAAATAACTTAAGCAGAACACTACGTCACTCGTGCAAAAAATATCTAGTTAATTAACTAAAAATATCTAGTTATTAACTGGTTGAAAACTTTAAAATCTATGCCGAAAAATGCTTATCATCTCTGCATTTTTGTATTACTTAGTCACCTCATATATATATATAGTACAGATCAAAAATAAAGGATGTGGAATAATAAAAAACCTTTTATTAAAAATTCTATAGTATAGTAAAACTGGGAAATACTTAGAATGATATTTTACTCCGTACTAAGAGCCTGTACTTAGGTACCTGCAAAACAAATATATGTACTTTCCCATTGATTTTACACGAGTATTGTAAACGTGAATTTGGTAACTTTGGGGTGCTCATTATTTGGCTAAAATATCGGTCAAATACGTATATAGGTCAGTTCAAACCGATGGCCTCGGAATGGGGTCAAACGATTTTTTTTCGAATAATTCCTGGAACCAGCACCACTGACGCAGTGTCGCTTTCTTCAGTCATTAAGCAATATAAAAGATTTTTAGTGCATTTTTGCAACTAATTATTTTTTTCGAAATATTTTTGGTGTTGCTGTAGATATGTAATGACTTGGAGGTGTTATAATTCCGTTGTCAGTTCGATTCCAGGACACTTACATAATTTCCTTAAAAGTAAACATGTTCTTTAGTTGTTACGAGTATAAGGCCCACTGAAGAGAAGACTATCATAATGAATAAATCTTGTATATATCTAATATTAATATTGAGGAATGAGCCCATAGTGAACAAGCGTGGTAGTCTGTATACTCGTTCATTGTAGCGAGTATCCTGCAGGGTGACAAATACAGGCATTTTCAGGCTATTGTTAGGGTTGGTCCTTTGAATATAGAAGCAGCAATAATTACCGCATTGCGCCTGCAGTACGTGCGCCTTGCGCGGTCGGCGCCATAGACGTGCCAACTCTACGTGTCTATACTACGTATAAGGTACAGGCTCCCCCAAACTTCTGTAGCCGTATGCCTGTGATAGGAAAGACTAGTACAAATTATTACTAGTATAAAGGTTTAAGACCTTCTGATATGTCTGTACTTAATCCTTTTAAATGAAAGAGATGGCTTGATACTCAACGGCCACCTACCATCAATTTTTTCTAAAATCTCGCTCGGCCCCCGAAAAGCTCATACATTATTATCATTTTATGTTCTTATTTTTTGGTACTGTGATGCTATTTGTGTCAACTTCAGATCCAACTATCTTTAAGTTGCATACGTACATCACGCAAATTTATTATCGCTCTCTCACTGAAAGACTCGATTTTTGTACAGTACAGCACAAAAGTTGGGTAGTTTTGTTATTGTAAGTTAAAACGCATGATTGTAAGGTACATAGGCTGTAAGACATAGTTTTTGTTAAAGTTAAATAATATTTTGTCAAGTAAATGCGTTACATGTTTGTTGTGCTTTCGGAAATTTTGCAGTCTTATGAATAGAGGTGCAGTAATAGGTTCTCAATATTGATATTACAGATACATACATATAGGAATTATAGCTAGTATTTTTAGTAAATAGATATGTATTTATAGAAAATTCACAGAAATACATTTAATTGGTTTGTTGATTGCAAATTCATACTAACGTGAAGCGAGCATGAGGTCTTAGGTTCAACTCTAACAAAAAGCGATAGAAGATTTAAGTGTTCACGTTAAATCTGGAATTTCTTAATTGCAGTCCGTCATTTATACATTAAATAAGTACTAAACTATAAAATAACTACTTTTTTAATCTTTCCTAAAATGAAAATGAAATATACAAACGATGTCACGTAAATAATTAACACATAAATAATCAACTTATTTTCAAGTTACACCTACTTACTCCTATTTTGGACTTAATATCTCAGACAGAATGGGTGCTCATACTACATATTTGTAAAATCGATGTTTTTTATAGATAATCAAAGCAATAACGATCACGATATGACCCACATTCTAGTTTGAAAGAGAAAACATGCTCAGTAACGAATACCAGAATAATGAGAACTTAGCAAGCTTTCGATCGGGCTTTATAATGGATAGGTGTAATGTAAATGATCGCTATGCTACACAATATTGACTTGCCCTAGAATGTGACGGGGCGTGGTCACTGCACATAATCTATTATTGGAGCACAGTTTTGTTTTACATCAATGTGCAAGTCACTGCGACGGGCACAAGACAGCGTTCGAGGTCACTCAGACATGTACTCTCTAACGGACCATCTTCTTAGATTTGCTATAGTATTCAGTAAACGTCTGTACGCGTAACACTTAGGTATTGGTCGCAAATGTTGGCCACGGTCTTCAACTAGGTTTTGTCATAGAATTCCAAGTAGTGCTGTTAGGCCTCATTAGGATTGAGCTTATCGAAAATTTGTGCTAAGCATTCATCTATTTCTGTTTGCTTAGTTTGGTTTTTGGATCTTGTGAATTTGTTGATTGGTACATAATCTCTGATGAGTGGTCCATTATTTGTTATTAAGTAGGCTGAGTCGTCTGTTGGTAGCATGTGGCCGGCGCGGCTGCTGCGAGTAACGGGACCCGCGTCGTCGTCGCCGCACTGATTGGCCCTGCAACTCTCAGACGCGTCTCCGCAAACCAATACATCTAATACTGTTATTAAATTTATGTTTGTATCTGTTCGTACTTTCTCTCATGTGATGATAATCATAGGCATTGATCGCAGTGATGCCATCGAATACTCTCCGTCCTTTGCATTTTTGTTTACGATAACATACCTCAGCTGCATACATGAGTACCTACGTAAGCATGTTTGAAAAGCAAATTTTAGTTGTCTTTGTAGCTATGTAAACTGTGAACGGATGGATCGAAGTTATGATAAAACGTCACTTTGAGACCGATTTATTATTGGGATTTATACTCCAGATTAATACACAAAACATGAACCCATTTGTTAGGCATTTTAAGTAACTAAATCTAGCCTAGTATGTAGTAAAAGTAACAGAAAGCAAATAAATGTTTAAACTGCCAACCAGGGTGGGTGTAAATGTTATTCGGAACGCAACCATTTAAAAATATCTCAATAATGAAAAACTCAGTTCTGTGTTAATTTATGTAGCTATATGTTTAAAAAATAACATTCAAAGAGCCTACTTTAAAAAGTAAAATTCGTTATCCCTCCCCAAAAGTACATTTAAAACTTTTAATAAATGAAATATTTGCAATAACGCTGTGCGCAGAACGCCGCATTCCAACTTTGTCATTTAATTTAACCCGTATCGACGCGGTGAATGTATGGAATTCCAAACCGGAGAGGCGGAAGCGGTGAACGAGGCGCCTTGATCTTGTTCATATACACTTACCTATAATGTGTACACCATTGTGTACTGTACTCATGTAGAGGAAATATCGCAAAGTGACGTTGCGGTGACAATAGCACGTTCGACCCTGTTCGCACGCTTCTCCCACTTTCCATTTATCGACTTGTTCGCCGCCCCGTTTATAAGGGGGCTATTTACTCATTTACAAGTACAGGCATCGAAAGATAACAATAACAAATGCTATACGTAAGTGTTACGACAAATCAGGTCGTAATTTCTCACTTCTGCGTCAAGTTTGAAAAAGACTTATAAAATAATAATATATATCAATATGCTAAACGTTCAACACTTTCATCACCTAAATTCAGATGTACAAATTATAACAGAATTTATAGTTTTTGAGGTATTTAATTAATACATACATACATAATTAAAACACGTTCGTAGCTAATTGTACACTACTTTCGTAACGTGGACTCTACAAATAATTAAGTTCCATTATTCTTCTAACATAAATGAGGTGAAAACTTTCTTTATTTAATGAAGAGTAAATTATTACTGTGACACATTCATTATTATTGATACTACTATTATTGTAACTAATATTGAATGTTTCATTACTATGTTCATAAAAAATCTAAGAACCAAAGTGGTCGATGCAGGATTAAATATGCTCTATTACAATATGATTATCGCATGTTGTAACTTTTTGCTGCAATAATATACGGAATTTCAAAAAGTTTAAGTGATGAACTTTAACATATATTACACTGTGATCAAAGAATCATAGGTACACTTAATGATTTGTCAAAATACATGACGATGTTAACAAAAAATTGCTAAAGGACAATTTTGTCCCCTGGTCTAATTAGAATTTTTGCAATACGTAGGTTCGACGAAATATTTAGATTTTTACAATAATAATTAGTATTTGCAATGAACGTAAGTAGGTTTTACACCGAAGTTCTTCAAAACCTTGATAGCAATTTACACTTAACGAGCTTCTGTGAACAAATAGACGAACTAGTAATTCATTATAAAACCTACTTAGTGTGTGACATGATTAAGGCCATCCATGATGTTTATTGTAGGACTAGCAAACAACCCAGTTACAATCCTAAATAATATAGAGCTTTCTACAATAATGGAGGTTTTAATCATAATATTTCAAATATTTTATGACTTTATTGAATGCTTAGGCTACTCAACGATACTACGACAAATATTCAGGGACTCGATTCAGCTATTTAAGAGAGCTTGTTTGAGAATTGTTATTCTGCTGTCATTACGATCATTAATTGTTCATTACGATCGTTCTATTATAGAGTTCAATGAGATTTCATTATCTTATAGGGCTTATCTGAATACGAAAATTAGGCACAAGTATATTGACCGACCACTGACATGCATTTAAAATAGCTGAATCAAGGCCCAGGTGCAACTGAAGTTTAAGGAGCAGTGAAGGCCATGCCGTCTCTCTTTCATTAAAGTGTAAAACTGCGACGGATAGATATTTAATAAAATATCTAACTTAAGTCGCGCTTTAATATTTGGGAGTATATACCGGAACCTCAAACCGAGAGTTCGTGTGCAAACATGAGTGTCTGAGGGCCGAATATTAAATCGTCAATTACTTTTATATTTATGCTATCTCTGTCACTTTAAAGTGTAAAGTAGCGATAGATAGACATTTAAGGACGCCTTAAAGATAATTTGCGTTTCAGTATTCGTTATGTGGGACAAACACTACATACACGTACACACATATACTAATAAACGTCACTTTATTCTTAAATGTAAAGATACATTTACCTTTCTTAACGTCTGAAAGGCAGTACGTCCTTGAAGATTTAATACGCATTTCTTTTTATTTTGTAGCTATTTTAGGCTCCAACCAAAAATAGCAATTAAGTGGGCGTTCCGAATCTAAAGATTCAATAGTAGTTTTTTGGTGATTTTATTTTAAGTGAGCCAGTTTCTAATTTATTATTTAGTACTTATTTGAGGCTGATCGAAATGGCTTTCAGGTTTACGAAACGTATTTTTTTAATCAATTTATTTTGTTATTTTGAGACAAGGAGTACACAAAAAGGAATATATTAAGTAGAGTACATAGAGCTTTTGTAGCGATAGATCACAGTGATACTTATTTGACACAAACATATCTGTTTGTTTCGATCCTAAAATTCTTGCAAGTTATTAGACCCACTTTATCACATCCCTCAATACATTATTGTGGTACTTTCGTATGGTCCGATGATGAAGACCAAAGGTTGCCATGGGAACTGAGTAATGAAACGAGAATCCCATCGCGTTTGACTTCTTAAGGTTTGTCACTACAAGACCACAGTGCGATGTAAAATAACAATTGTTAAAAAAAATAAGAATGTTTTTGGTACATTCCACTAAATGAAATCCAGTTGGCCCTTAATACGTAGAGATAATGAAGTTTAGATTGGTACTGTTTCTGCGAAGTTCGCTCGTGTAACCCGCTAACGGTACCGAGCCCCGCATCGACGATGGCTGATCTCGGCGAACCCTTCTTATCAACACTATCCTTTCCTTTATAAATTACTTCGTTTTCTTGTTCCTTTTAATTTCCATTAACTTTTGACCACAGCTTTTTAAGTATGAATATTTGGTGTCGATTTAAAAGTTGCCTTACACTCTGCAATTAATACTTGCCAGTAAAATAATTTTGATTACTTAAACAAACAATTTTGTTATAAAATAGAGATCAAGCTCTGACAGTTCTAATAGTACATATTTAATATTGTTCAATTGCTTTATGTTGACCTCTGATATAACCTTTTTCCGCAACTCTACCGTGCAAAAGCTCAAACCAAGAGACTTTTAATTGTAAGAAATATAACTTTCATGTTCTTGTAATCTCGAATGTTTATTTGTTGACTAAATGTATAAGCACACATTTTATCAACCATATTAAAAAGAAAATGGAATAACATTTAAATATAGATTTTTATGACATTTAGAATATAGGTCCTTGTATTGTGTGAAATGACACGTTACCGTGACAGCTTATCATTAAAAAATAACTATTAATCCGATTATAAAAGTATATGTGTTCAATGCAATTACGTCGTGTAGTGTATGTAGGCATTGGCTTCTTAGATGGCGTCCTGACATGACCTCACAAGTAAACTCCATATAAGTAGAACATTATGAGCCTGATGAAAGTTGTTATGAACAGGTACCGGTTTAAATGCAGAAGGTTTAGGTGATCAAGTAGATCGATATTTGTAACTGAATAATAACGTGAAGGTTTTCCGGTGAACGAGTGGTACGTTGAGCCTGCTTGCCAGCCGAGCGAGACGCGGGCGCGGGGCCCGGGGGGAGTCACGACGTGGTTAGCCTAGCTTACCTTAGGTTAGGCTTGATTCCATTCTGCCTTTCGAGATTGCTCGGTATTTCACGCGTATAAGTAATCGTTATGATCTTCTGTATAGTATTAAATTAATAAAGATCCAGGAAGCTAACGCTAACGCCAATCATTTTGATTTAGCTTTCTCGGAAAATGTAGGTGCTTTTGCAATGGAATGTAGAATGTAATGACTATATAAATATCATTGACTGCTATGTATGAAATACAAGGAGTTATTTTTGTGTTATGACCTAAGCATTGTCATATTTGAAAGTAATTGGTGGTCAAAGTTGTATTACTTATAAGATGGATAATATTATTGAGCAGACAATTTGCGAAATAAGAAGATGAAGTTATTAAATTTATGTGCCTTTTGGAAAGCATATAAATATCTCATAAGACCTTGACTCTACACTAGACTGTATGGAGTAAAACGTTACAGAATAAGTTACTAATAGAAAAAAGAACATTTGCAATGTTGGACGCGATTCAATGTTGTGTTATAAATCATAAAACAATCAGTGATATCGGTTGCATTCATGATTCAAATTCACCAATCTGCTGGCATTCTGATTCGATTCGTCGCCGCTACGGACCCTGACATTTCGATAAAGACAGCCGATGACCTGTTTACGATGTTATTCGTTGTCAAATGTTTTAAAATGAATTCCAATAATGTTGAAACAGTCGCTGTTACTGCAAGTAATTTATTTGATAGAATTTGATGCAGTGAGTTCAGATTAATTGAGGCTAAGAATGTAAATTTAATTTCAAGGATGTACAATCATTAAACTGGTATGCCATGTATATGTTTGGCGTCATTTATACTTATGTCATTTCTTTTTTTGTATCATTATGTGGGCATACATTTTATATACACTTTTTCTGAAACTATGTGACTTTTACTTTAATAAAATCTATTTCGTTGTTTAATATCCGTGTTGCAAAAATGGAACAAAATGAACGGACGCCGTCGGGCGGCATGCGGCAGTTACGGGGACTGGAGGCAATAGGCGGGAGCAGGCAGTGTGTCGATGCAGGAGGCGGGTGCGAACCCTCCCGCCAAAGCTAATTGTTACTATTACAGAAATTGGTCACTTAAACAGAATTACGATAAATCACTATGCCTGTAGCCCCCGCTGTGCCTGTGGCCTCAAAGCGTGCACAACCGACGTTCATTCGATTAGCTGCTCGCTTTGTAAATAAACTGTGCACTCACACGTTATTTTGTTGCAAAACATTTTATTATTCATAATTGTACACATACCGGCGAACTTTTGTAGCGTGACTGTAACTTACCCTGGTTATTATCATTATCATCTAACGTTTGAGAAATAATGTCATCATTTCGTGACATAGATGTTGCTTCCGTGTTCCTGACACGAGTTGATTATTCTTTTTTTGTTTTCAGCAAACCAGTCATCGATGTGAAGAAGAAAGAAAGGAAATCGTCGTTTGAAAGGAGCTTTTGGGAAGGTACGTAGTTATTAGAAACATATCTTTTTATAAGATTAATAGGCAATAGTCCTTGCCGGAGTAAAGTGAATGTGTAAGGTCAAGTGATGGGTTTCTGGCGAACAACTTTTGTACATTATGTCACACATTCCATTCAGTTTTACCGCTTTTCGTAACAAATGCGAATGACGTCATGTCAATACCGGGTCAAGCTCTGCAGAACTTTTAACGTTTTTTAGCATAAGAGCATAATGTAAGGTACAAAGGGAACATTCGGAAGAAATTTTTAGGTATAGCTGTTATTTTACAGAATTTGTTACTGTTTCATTAATTTTGAATCGAAAACTGGCACAACTATACATTTCCATTTAATCTCGCTTCTCTTTGTGTTTTATTGACGAGAGCTTTTGTATGGAAAAAGTCCGCTCCCCTTTCCTCTTAAGGTTCCAAATAGCGTTCTGTAGTGTATTTAAGAATCTAGTCGTTTTAGTAGAACAAAAAAAGTGTATCACGAATTTTGACATTAGTTATGCGACAAGGTACATAACCCTTCTTGGCAGTCGGGTAAAAATACACAAATGTCAAATTCATAATGCTCTTTTTTGGCTTCAGTAATAAAGCAAAATCAACACTTCGACACAAATCTAATATTCTCAGTAACTGCCTTTGCGTGGCGTTGCTGCTTAATTAATCGGAAAATTATAAATAACGATATTGTAATTGATGTAATTTCAACTAACTTGTTCGTTGCCATGCAATCTTAAGTTTTTTTCAGATAATTTTGAGTTCAAGCAAACCGGGTTCTTGTTTAGATTAAACTGACTACCCATAAGGAATACATAGAAAAAAAATTAAATTGTCAATGTGTGGCTTATAATTACGATAAAGGTATTTCCATAAGAAATAAAACAATAATATTATGAAATGGAAAAAAACAGTTTTTTTTGCATATTTTGCTTGAACAATATGTTAAACTCGTTTTATAAAATGCTATTAGTGAAGCATTATAGTCTTAATATATAACATTATCGTTTAAAAGAAACCTATGTAAATTTCTTAAGCTTGTGGTGTTAATGAACTCATAGAGAAACGTGTTATTTATGACATCCTTAGTCGTTTTTTCTTGTTTTTGGTTTCGTACTGTTATTACTTAAATCTGGATTAATCTAGATTTATTGTAAAGCACCTGCAAGGTGATGTTGCAGGTGTTCACCTTGCCTCTTATCTAAACAATTTGGTTTACTTTAATTGAGTTTCTTAGATCAATTTTATTAATTGTTCTCAATTATGTTTGTCAAAAGGCTTCATTTTATAATAGATTAGAGAGTATATTATATCCATAGGTACTATAATCTATATACATATATAATAATAGATGCTTATCTGTTTTTTTGTTACAACGTGATATTTTTCCAAATCTTTTATCATTTATTATTTTATATTACGAGGCAGGTTATAGGCTTTTTAGCATCACGAAATCTGTCTTAAGAGAAAAATAAGGGTATAAAATTCACGGGACACAGCTAGTAAAGTATAGTTTATATAGCTATTTGGAAAATAATGTAGCGCTTTTATATAATTACTAATATGAAAGCTCAAGAGGTTTCTTTTTAAACGCGCTTACCTCTGAAACTATCTGATTTGAAAAATCCTTTTGCTATAAAGCCAAATTCTCGAGGAAAACAAAGGGCACAGCTAGTAGCGTGAGTATATAAAGTATATGTAGTTATAGTTATTTGAGAATCCTTATACCCGGCGCATACAAGGTGCACTACCCAGCGGCGGTTGATGCACCTGCTCAGGCAACACATGGCGTAAGTTTTGGTGCAAGGCTTGAACCACATTGCCAGCGTGCCACTTCGTGTATCGATACGTAATACCCTTTAAAAATGTCCCAGTTGCATAATAATCCTTGTTGTATTCAATTACGTCACTTATAAGGAGAGGAATGTATTATGTGCCATGTTGCTTCGAAAGCTTAAGATGATTTTATTGCGTGATTTGAAAGATGATTTCTTTTACTAAATATATTTAAAGCGTGTATAAGCTAGGGATATTTTTGTCAATGGTGGAGATTGTCGAAAAGCCTGCGCCACGTTTTGTTTATCCGTTCAATCCATTATTATTTTTATCCATTTTAATATTGGCCAATGTCCTCCAAACTATAACTAGATTTTGGGGTGTAATTAATAATAGATTTTATAACATGACTATGTGCTATATAAGACTGTCCAATTAAGTATTTTAGTATTTTCCTTCAAACTTAAGTGCTTGGTGTATTTATAATGTTTGTCTCTACCCGTTTAATAGACCGACGTTATAAAATAAAACTGAAGTCCAAATTTTGAATCATTAATTGAGTTTTTATTGCCGTCTACACGGACTGTCTAGTAACAAGTCGGTTGCGTGTGCGCAACTTTATTACACGTGTAGATAAGATAATATATGTTTGAAAATATTTCAGCTGCATACCTTACGATAGTATTTTAATGTCTGATTGGTGTATAAGTACTTTCAAATAAATTCCCGCGACGAAAGTAAGGTGGTTGGAACCCCGCTGCACGAGCATTAAAGTGACGACCACGACCTGCCTGTCGGCTTTCATTGTTCAGCCACCACTCACCACTTTGCATATCGTCTCAGCTATCAGCTATGACCGAAAGTGATTGTTAATTTGTGCTCCGATACTGTGTTACCAATGGACTTAGGCCTAGTTTCTATATTATATAGCTTAGGGACTGTAGGACTTTCTTCTCATTATTATGAAAATTCTATCACTCGTAAGAAAAACAACCGCAGAATGGCAACTGGCCGTTAGTAAACAACCCTACATTTTACTGGAAATACATACTAAAGGTTATCGAAGAATTTTTAAATGATTTCGGGATATAGGAAAATACTAAAATTACACCGTAATGTAACCTCAAAAAGATTCTGTAGCGCAAAAATTTATCCGGTTTGCAATTAAATTGGAAGTGGCATTTCCTCTGAGAATTAAGCAAAAAATGTTTTCATGTCGCTAAACTGATGTACGACTAAATATGAAGGACATAAAGTCTTTATTTATAAGATGGGTTTGTGCGTATGTTTGGCGGGCCCCAATGCGTGCTTTAGCCTGTTTGACTTGCTATTCAGTAACAGCATAACGCACTAAAAAGTATTTTATTAATCGTGAGCTGTAGGTATACGTAAGATGTGGCGTTGTTGGCCATTCATTCTCAGCAATTTGCTCCTCGGCTCCTCATAAAGGAAATTTTTAATACAGTTAAATTGTGTAATGGGTGATTTAAGATTCAGAAATGTAGTTTTTTTTTTGTTTTGCTAGGATTTAAAAGGGTCTTTAACAACATCTTTGCCTAGATCTGTTTGTTTCTGTTTCAGGACTTTTAAACAGTGATGTTGTTTTTCGATACCTTTTGGACGAGATAATGTCTGACGACCTTTACAGATATAAATGTTGCGGTTATTACTGTCTTGTTTTGTTCAGATTACGTAAGACATGTCACTGGAGAAAGTTAATTTAGTTTTGAAAGTGAAATCGATTGCACTTTCTTTCACTTATCCATTTCATAGTTTCGCTGTTGGATACGTCGATTATTATTTTCAAAGAATGTAAATTCTAGTTCTTTTCAAATTAGCCAAACAGTACTGTCATACTGAAGTTCAGTAAACTCCTTATTAACAACCAGATTCCTCGACACTTTAAATAATAAGACATTTAAAGTTGTATGTTCTAAATAAAAAGGTAATCTGAAACGCGATAGAAAATCCCTACTCCAGTAAAGCTCTCGAGATCTATTTCTATATTGAGGTAGGTAGTACAGAAAGGCTTAATAAAAGGACGGGAATGTAAAAAAATGTGCAAACAACTCCGCAAACACGTCGGAGCGGTTTAAAGGCCGCGTCCGGATTGTGAGGGGTGGCGGCGGCGGAGGGCTCGGGCAGCATTCCAGCCTCCCGTGGTCACGGCGACGTCACTCCTATATACCTACAAGGCGCATTCCGCGATGCCACTCGTTCTTTCACCGCAAATATGAAAAAGAAAGCCAAAGAAAGCGGCTATTATGAACTCGTTTAGCGCTAAAGGGTTGTTACATATTTTAATGCGATTTTAGGAGCAGAACCTATAATACATTCTTAACATGTACGGAAATAAAAGATCACGTTAGATAAGGGGGCACCGCGACCCTGACATCTGTGGTGCGCGGGCGCCGTCGGCTAATGCGAGAGCTCACGGTCGCCGCCCCCCAGCGCCTACTGGCTAAAAATAGCTCACGATACCGATCGATGCTTACCTATTGCTTATCGAGATCAAAGTAAGAACACTAGAATTATCGTTCCTGCAGTTAATTCTTGAGGTTGAGTAAGATGCTAGGCTAGTTAGCGAATGTTGCGTGGTAGTTTTAATTTGTTTCGCGAGTCTAGGTCACAGTGTTAGTCAGATCGTTGTGGTTAGATATTAATAATGATAGTTTTGGTCAGAAGTGATGGGCCTGTGTGCCGGGTGACGGGTGTGCAGTGGGCCGCGGGGGAGCGTCGCGTGCGCAGCTCGGTGTCCGTCCCTGGCTCGGAGCAACGCCCCCGTCAAGGGCGGCGACGCTGCAAATTTCTGCAAGTCCACCGCGAGTCAGTGCATCGCGCCATGTCGCGGCGGCTCCGCGCTCGCCGCTCGCCGCTCGCACTCCGCCGTGGGCGCACGCCACTGCACGCACCGCCCTATGTAAAATAACAGTTATTTCGGTCGTTAATGGACACGTTCCGCATTCTTAACTCGATCCTCTTTCTTCGGCGATTTTGAGATCCGTAACATTGTTCAGTTGCCAAATAAGAGGTTCTTCGTTTTCGGCCGATACAAAGTTTTTTATGATATATTTTCCGAAGTGCACAATGAAAGTAAGTTTTCAGAATGAACAGGATTCAAAAACTGGTTTGACGAATGAAAGTGTAGTGTTATGAATTGGTTCAAATGACGATCACCTTGGAAGTGGCATTTTGTTTTTTTCACAATGTTGGAGACGAGGAAACTGCCGAGACGATCGGTGTCGCTTCATGGTTTGTATAAGAATATTTGTTTAGCTAGCTTGCTTTTGAAACTTAATAATCGCAATGTGGGTATGAATGTAACATAATAATAATCTTTTTAAATCTGTGCGACCGCGAGTCCTCCGCTCGGTATATAGTGTAGCTATATGTTTAGCGCCTCGGCAAGCCGTAGCCTGTAGCCCACACACACGTACCTACGTAGAGTTGAACCTAGCGGTCACCTTCTTCAGGCCGCTTCCTAGGATACATAGGTACATTATGTATAAGCCTGCATTGGACAACTGGTTTGGAACTAATGTTGTAAGGAACATAGTTTATCGACTATACTGAGGCAATAAAAATAATAATTTCGTTGGAGAATAGAAGGTATAGAAAGTCTAAAGATTCGTTGTAACTCGAACCGAATAAATATAACAATGAAAAGATGAGATGTGAGATTTGTGTTGTCTTTTAAAAATATGTTTCATATGAATGTAGGTAAATATTTGTTAACCAGTAATGTATATAATATTAAAAAAGTTTCACTATACAGAACTCTACATTTTCTGGTCGGGATTTACGATATATTAATGAGTTGCTGCAAACATGTTTTAGAAATAATTTGTCAACTACCTTAATTACGTATCAAAGATAGTTTGATATAGTTATATATCTATCATAGAACAGATTAATTCATGTCTAATGTGAAAGATACTAACTTAACACGAATCTGAAACTTGATTATAAGTACGCAGAGCATCTAACATTATTAAAATAAAGTAACTGCTGTTTAAATTTATACAAAAAATAATAACGTCACAACTTGGTTACACATTTAACAGTTACCATTACCAAGGCTATAATTGTACATATTAGAAGGTATTATACAAAATTCAAAATCTCTATAGACTGATCTTATAATTCCAAGATAAAAATAAGGTATAAATTTACATATTTTATAAACTCATGTACTTTCTTAAATATTCTAAGACACTTCTGACGGACGGTGAAGGAAAAGATCGTGAGGAAACCTGGATTCCAAGAATTTGGGATCTGAAATCGCCAATCCGCAGTGAGCAAGCGTGGTGATCAATGCTCGTGCCTTCTCTATATGGGAAGAGGCCTGTGCCCAGCAGTGGGACGTTTATAGGCTGGATTATTATAACCTCATTTTGAGAAGTATTGTAAATATATGGTACAGTTAAGATGTTACAAACATTTTGACATTCTGCAGTTTCCGGCGCATAAGTATTCGAGTAGGTACAAATCATTATTATATTAAAATTATGTCCCATTAATTTAAGAGGTACATTAAGTATATTAATTTATACTTGCCCAATAAAAATATGTTATAGTAATTGACGTCTAAATAGCTCTATTCATAGCTCTATCGAATCATTATTAAAATTATTCTCTCCCAGAAAATAAGTTGATAAAAACCTGAATTTATTGTTTAGAAGGATACCTTTTGCTGCCTATAGGCAAAGACAAAGTGGCGCACACTTTGGCGTAGGCAAAGTCACGGTGGAAGTTAGTTTTCAAACATGTTATGATAAAAAAAAAGGTAAATTGATCATTATTTATTTTACGGATGACGACGAATAATTTACGCAACTGAATAAATTATTTCAATGTCTTTGTTTCAATTCGGTGACGATGTGAAGGTAATAATATTGTAGTAGCGGTAAGGTTGTATGTTGTAAGCCTGAAATTCAGAAGCAGCTGTTTAAATATGTGGAAGCGTGCCGACTCAAAACGGTTACAAAATTTAATATGAAACATTTTGCTGAAAAAATGGTAGTTGGAACTTGTCGCTAAGATGGCAAGCATTTATCTTCCGTAAATAATCAAATTTAAGTAAAATGTCACGGTGATCTACTTTATAATTTCGAGGATGTTTTTAAATAAGTAAATTAGTGTTAAATTAACAGTCTTAACGCGATGTATAACAAAAACGTGCTAGTGTTAAATTCTAAAACTTATTGCATTGTAAAAATTCATCATTCACGTTGTTTCCACCAGACCGATCACGAAAAAGAAGGTATATTCTTATTTTGGTTTACTTTTATGTTAAAATATAAATTTAATTTTTTTATTTGGCCAAAACTAATAAAGTATTTTATTTATATATATTTTTTTAGTTGACTTGCAGCTTTATATGTTTATATATCTCACTCTGAATGCAGAAATATTAACAAAATTGTGAACACAATTTCAGTCATAGTGTTTTCTAGTGGTCGTTAATTAAAAACGTGTTGCGTTTTATGTTAAGTATCGGAGACAAAGTACATACTTGTTATGAAGTACGGTGACGCACCATCATAGATACCTAGTCCTACTGAGTTGGTCAACTGTAATAGGATACAGCCAGTGATTCATAAGGTTACCTCATTTTCATACTTCCTTAAAAGATATCTATCAGTTATCACATTAACATGACTTCAAATGTTCTAAACATGTGCAATGAAATCACTGCGTATGAATGTTAGTACTTTTACCACGCGGAAACTATAAGTTGAAGTATTACGATAACATGCAAGAGCTGACCTGCTTACAAATATTTTGTTTGTGAACTTATATCGTCGGATACTATTATGTGGATGCTGGATTTGAATATAGGTACACTAAGATTTAAGATTTGTGTCGTTATAGGTACCTATCATGAGAACATTTCAGAGTAACTTCCTTGTGTCTTGAATTTTGATGTTGCCTCTTCCTATAGGACTCGTAATCATTGTCTCTTGGGCCATTTGCTAGAGAAATTCTGGAGCGCTAATTCTTTTGGTTGTTGTAAAATTGTCTTGTATTCCGTTTATGTTTAAATTTTTATCTCTCCACACATCATTTTTAAATTTATGTAATTTCTATAAGGTGAATAATCTCAAGTGATATTTTTAATCCCTGACACCTCTCTCTGACAACTCTGTATGTTTACAATATAAGTTGCTAGAAGCTAGAAGAAGAGAAGGTACCAACCATTTTCGGGAGATCAGTATTTAGATGAATCCTTACTCTCTGAACATGATTGCATCTCTTATACCTATAGACAACGCTCAGACCAGATCGCGTGCTGATAATAGCCGAAAGAAAGTGTAGTAGCTACGGGAAACCCTGTTATTTTTAACCGTTTATCTGATTTAGTTATTTACAACAACTTATTCGGTTTAGTGACTGCTTAATAAATATTAATAGGTTGATTGTTTAATTTCAGATCGTGTACTCAAAAGCGACGCTGAGGACAAAAGTCTGTCTAATGATGAAACACCTTTACCATCGTGTCCGCGCCAGCCGCCAGATGGAGTGGAAACTCCTTGTGATGCAGTGGAGAAGACGCCGGAGCTAACATCTCGCCTTCCATTACGGATGCCAGCTAACTGGCTCGGCACGCGCCCACGCCTTTCTTACACTTCGAGGACGCAAGATGCCCGAAGTGAGGCCAGTGTCAAAGATAAAATTGCTATGTTTTCTAATGATCGGGCGACATCTACTGATCGCTTGGATAAATGTGGCACTTTACCAACAAGACATGCTTCCAGCATCAGAAAAAGTACAGCGCCCTACATGAATAGCTATACTGATGTATCCTCCTTGGATAGACGTTTGACCAAATCCCAAGACAATCTTGATGAATTGCCTCGTTCGTATAAAAGACCTACAGAAAGGCCGGAAGTTTTGGGAGGCGTTGAACGTGCGTCAGCTGTTTTAACTTATAGTTCATCAAAGGGAAGTAATACGTCATTATATGCTGAAAGCAAACCTCTATTTTATGGGAGCACAACAACTTTACCTTCAAGTATAGATCCTTCCTTTGCGAAAACTGTGTATCACGTACGAAGTGTTAGCGACGACAATGGCAGCAAAAATATATCTAAGCATAAATCTAATCTGGACTATTTAATTGAACAGCGAAAAAAGTCCATGTCTAAGTTAAGATGTTTAGTAATACCTGAAGTTCAAACACCAATTGTGGACTTACCGGAAATCAAAGTTCAGGATGCCATTAATAAGTCATTGCTTTTGAAGACAAATCAATGCAATATGAATTCAAAAAGTATCAAACCGAATAACTTAAAGCCAGTAAGTTTGAATGAAACAAAATGGAAAGCTGATTTGCTGCCAAATAATTTACCTAAATATTCTCCTGCTTTTAAACGTAAATCGTTACAAGTGTATACACCATCATCGCTCTCTAAAGAATCTACTCCTGAACCCAATTACAGTGACAGAGTCAGTAAAGTAGGAAACAAACTACATGGAAATCATAATCACAGAAGCTCTACAGATACCAATGGGTTAACTGGCCGTCTGTTAACAACAAGCCTAACAGCAAACAAGGCTTTAGTCACGGATAATATAAGTTCACCAAGAAAAGAACATAAAGATATTTTAAATTATATTCGAGACTACAAAAATGTGGACATTAAAATCTGCACTGCTACTGACGTAGTAGATAGCGATAATGATTCTGCAATGAGCTCAACGCAGTCCAGTTATCGGTCCTCAGCTTCTTCTCCCATGCATACTATAGACAATATTGAATCAGACAGTTCACGCCTGTCACCACGAGTTTCGCATTATGCAACCTATTCGGTTTTTAAGACAGAGATTCCAAACAAATCAAATACAATTGAAAACAATCCACAAGAATATGTTAAGCGCAACGTGTGCCGCTCTGTATCCTCTGATACCAATGTGTCGCTGAGTTCTTCAGCGGGTTCAGCAGCTACGTCTGGATCGCAAGCGAGTTGTAGTTCACTTGAAAGTTCTGTAGCTGACTCCGACAAGAAAAAAGTTTCGAAATCGTATAATATCGATACGATAAACAGACGAAACATTTTAGCGTCGGCAAAATGCAGAAGTGGCAGGGATGCAAAATTAAAATCACCTGTTGTAGAATCTAAGTTCCCACACGAGTCTTGCGACAGGTCTCCGAGTCCAGTACACAAAACGTCTGAACGCCTTTCTACGCTCACGCCAACAGTGAGTGTTATGTCGAATAAAGGCGAAAACAGACGACGAAGCAAAATAATTGCAGAATCGGACTCAGACAGTGATAGTGACGTTAACGTGTGGCAGAGAAAGAACGATTTCAAAAACACAAGACTGAAGCGTAACTCGAGTTCAGCTAATAAAAATAAACAAAGTGATAATAATTTCGAAAGTCAAAAGAACGACGATGGCCCTAAAATTATATCAGAAAAGATTATTAAAGAGATTAAAAAAGCTGGACTAGATAATTATAACAATAACAAAGTTACAAGTGTAATAGAGAAAAACGATTTCCTAGCTAACAAAACGGAAAGTGTGGTCACTAATAAATATGAAAGAGTAAGCAAGACGGATGCTATTGAACTTCAAAAAAGTTCTGATAATGGTATTGGTGTGATTACAAACGAAAAAGAAAAACCTTTAGAACAAAGCAAAAAGACCGAAAACGATGCAACAAACGACACAACAGATAGTATAGATAGTAGTATAGTTGAGGTAAACTATGTACCAGTGAAGACTCAAACTATTTCACTTAGACGTGGAGCAGGTACAGGTGTTGGAGTTATTTTGGCCGGCGGAATTGACTGCGAAGCGAAAGAGGTTACGGTACGTAATATATGACTTATAACTTGACTTGGTTCACAAAATACTATTTTTAAGAATTTTGTCGCGGTTCGTATTTCAAGTTGCCCTAGACGTGAGTCGGGCAAGTAAATATAAAACCAAAACCGCTTGTGTATATTGTGGGTCTATTATAAATATTTGTATTTTACAATTTCAGGTTCACAGAGTCTTAGCAGACAGTGTAGCGGCCAAGGCGGGATTGAAAAGGGGAGCCAAAGTTAGAAGTATTAACGGCTGTGCTATGACGGGACTAACACATGCACAATCTGTCACGATCCTAAAGGTAGATATTTCTTTCTAATATGCTAAACACTGCATTTTTTTTATTATACTCACTTTTATTTTTCTCCTTCATATTTATACTACATGTTTAATAAAAGCTACTGAGAAGTGCGGTCTACCTAGAAGTGGCTCGATTGTGGTTATGAGCGTAACAAATGACAAAAGAAACAAAATATTGTTTTACTTCTTTAAATACCTATGAATTCTGTATTAAAATTTTCTTTTGTATTAAAGAATTCATCTTCTTTATAGGAGCAACGTTCAGAGGTTACAATCGAAATTGAGATCGAAAATCGACAAAACGCTAATGGTGTTGGATGCGGCTCTGAAAAAGGTATGACAAGATTAATAAAACTTAACTATTTATTTGCAATACGTAGTCTACCTTCCATATAATATATTGCTAATCGCCATATGCTTTTGTTTCCAGCGGAGTCGAGGGTCCGACATGAGGTAGATGATAAGAACTTCGGAGACGACGGTAAAGTTACCAGACCTGTAGTGACAGTTTTGTTGGAGAAAGCCGGCGGCGGAGCTGGCCTCGGCTTCGGCTTGGATGGAGGCCGAGATTCTCCCCGCGGAGATCGTCCCCTTACTATAAAGAAACTCTTTGCAGGTTAGTTCACATGATTTCTATGAGATACACAATATTGTTTCAAACAAAATACCTTGCGCTTTGATTAGATAGGATAGGTATATCTGTATATTATATTTATTTAATAATTTGTTTATTTCAGGAGGAGCGGCAGCACAAAGTGGCCGTGTTCTAGTCGGTGCGGAACTTCTTTCGGCTGGAGGGCAATCGATGGAAGGATTTACACGCACACAAGCCTGGGCAGCTCTTAAAGCATTACCAGCTGGCCCGGTTACCCTTGTACTTAGGAACCCTAAAGACGATATGAATATGTGAAATCAAACTAAACACGTAAATACAGTGAGGTCTATAAAGAAATGATTTTTTGAGAAGATCTCCTTGAATAATTGAGTATAGTGACGTGTCTCCGAGCCCGGTTAGCAAATGGTTTAACAGAACCGTTTATCTGGCAGCTTTTCTCCAAGGAGACGGAGCGATGCTAACTGACACTGTTCAATTTAGTAAAGTAAGTGGAAAGTGTAGGGTTTCGGGGCTTGTTATTACTTCTTCTTTTATTTACAATTTGCCTCATTCATTAGTCACTGTTTCTTTAAGATTGTATATAGATAATTTATGTGATCTGTCTGTAACGGATTTTCGTGAGGATAGGTATTGTAAGACTGTCTCATTTTTGTTAAAATCGTTTATTTATTAATTCGGTTCAATTAACTAGTCTGGACTGCAAATTGGAAATTGGGCAATGTACTTTAAGTACATACACGCTGTAAAACGTAAATTAAAAATGATATTTATCATTAGTGCCATTGAAAGTTATACGAATTTTAGTTCATTTTGCGCACACGAGGATGTACATAAGACATAATAATAATATATTCTAACATTGTGAAGCGTCATTAATAAAGCTTAGCTTTCCGAGTAGGTACGTTAACATAATTATACTAAGGACGCATGCATTTTTCATGGAGATCCCTACTTTGCATACAGTAAAACCTCTATTGTTAATATTTGAAAAATAATATTTAAAGTACGCCTGCAAGTGTTGTGGTGTTTTCACGTTCATTTAATGTACCCACGTTTAGTCTTTGTGTACAATACGTTAATATTACTATTATGTAAACTCATATATACTCAAGAACATGCTTTTTAAACAGTTGTGTTGATAAACGTATCCAAAAGTTGTATGTTTTTCAGATAAACCTTTACTTGCCATGATACTTATTGCCAATAGCGGTATTTATCATACCATTGCTTAGTTGTAATGCATCGAACTATCTAGATATAAACTTGTAAATATTTTGTTATTTATTAATAACTGTACTTAGCGAGTAACGTTTGGATGTCCGCTTGTAATAACTATTCTTCTAAAATTGACAAGTTTCTTTCATAAAAGCAATTCTATTACTTCTATTTTGACGTAAATATTTTTGCTTTTTTATCAGCTTCAAACATTTTAATAATACGTATATTCGAGTAAATGATAGTTATTGTATACGTAACAAAATAATTTTAAGCAACTGTACACAAAACATTTACATTTTACCACAAAACTGTGTCCAACGTAAGCCAGTGTACAATTACCAAGTGTAAAAATCGTGTTTTGGTGTTTCCATTCTTCTGCCTAGTCTTTTTCCACGATATTTTGGGGTTGGCTTTTAGTCCTACTGAATTCTACTGAGCATGTATTGTCATAAACTCCCGTGTTCAAAAGTATTGCGCCGTTTGGACTGTAGAGGGGCTGTAGATATTAAGAAGTTGCCATTGGGAGGTCCTAACCGATAAGCTTATCGGTGAGAGTAAAAAAAATATTTAGTACTAACGTTGGCCACCGTTTTGAGGTGAAACGGCATAAGTTAACTCAATTACTTTAAACAAAACTACTCATAAACAATAACCTGAAGTTTTACAAACGGGCTTCATACGTTGCCCTTCATTAACATCTGATTTTATAAACTTTAATAATAATAAACAATATTCTTTATTTACTTACTAGGTGATATATGTTATCTTAGTTACTATTATTTTTTATGTTACTATATTATATAATCACCGTAATATATTCTTGTTTTCTTTTTTGGAACCACCAGCTTTTGTTTTCAGCAGAGCAGCGAACGAATGATACGAAATTTGATTTTTTCGAGATGGAGGCACAAAATCCTGAAGGTTTCCTAGGTGTTAAATGATACTTGGGTGGAACAGTAATATTATTTTAAGAATTGTACTAAATTCAAGCGTATTTTATTTGAAGAAGCGAAAGAGGCAATGTAGAATGTTCTGGACACCAAATGTCGACTGAAATGTATTTTCTTTACTGCGAGTGTTACCTTAATTTGTGCAGTGTCGTTCACGTTTAAGTGTTATTATCATGATAATGACGTCATTCGAGCAAATGAGGTTTGCAAGAACATTCCTTTCACTTCATTCCAAAGAAACGCGAAATCAAATAAACTGCAGGTTAATCTTCTGCTTGATTTTATTTGATTATATCCAAGATTAATTAAATCCTAGACTAACTTACTAAATGCATTTAGAATCTCCGGTTAAACAAATAAAACAAGCCGTAAAATAAACGATGTTCTCTAGAAATTATAGTAGAAGTAAGCAAACACCTCTAACATTAAAAATGGCATTGAAATAAAATTACTTTTCGCGTCGTCGCGGTTTATTTTGATTTTAGGTCCCGACGTTTCGACACCTTAGCAGGTATCATGGTCACGGGCAGACTGAGATGGCGTTCGTATAGACAGTAGATATTGCCCGTTCTACCTTCATATTTAAATTAATTATTTGAGATCCGACAGAAAATATTGCCAATGATACATTTAGGTTGCATTTCATATTTGAGAAAGGTTTAAATAAAAATACCTCCGGTATAAGTTTTACGTGTATATTGTCGCGTATAAATGTCTACAGTAAAATGCTATACAAAAATGCAAAAATGTTGTTTAAATGTTACGTTGGTCAAGTACCTAGTTACCTACTTATTATTTCGTGCGAAATTTACAGTTAAGTATGTATACATTACATATTATATATATATATATATATCAGTTTTTTGGCGTCTTTCTTGTGTGCTACTTATTGCAGGTCATACACTTCTTAGTCGCTAAATACGTCGTCGAAAACGTTTTAAAATAATTCAGTATTACATATACATATTGCGTTTCTTCAATACAAAAATAAATACAGAGGAAATAAGATAGTTGTACTCACTTGAATAATTAGCGTTTACAAAATTTGGTAATGTTACAATTTTTTTTTTCTACAGGGAAACAGAGGGTTTTGGACACGTAGAGATTTTTTTTATTACGTGGCTTATTCGTCTTAACATAGGCAGTAGGCTAAGAAAATCTATTTGCTTTAAAATCACTTTTTTCAAGATATATGTTAGTTTTCATTTGGAGATTTTAAAGATAAGACGACTTCCAATTCAACGAAAACGCCATTATGCCTTTACTACTCCTTACTCTAACTATTAATTAAATATGTACTTTCAATTTTACAATAAATACAAGATTTAATCTACTTGTAAAATACATTTCGAATTACAAAAATAAGTTAGTTGCCTTATATTTAAGTTAATTACAAAACTACATGCCATCCACTTTGAATATCATTATCACAGACAATTATCAAATTGTATCAAACTGTGTATCTAATACTTTCGTTCCTTGATTAGTTCGTTATGTCTTAAATATTATACTTCTTCCAATTTAGAATACAATAATTACTTACGAAATCTTTTATTAAAAATATATTCGAGTATATTATAAATAAACTCTGAATGACTTATTTTTAAAAGAGCAACCCTACTGAGTTAGTAGCGAATAAATACACGACATGTTACTATCTGCCAGCTACATATATATGGCTACAAGTTCTAAAAATACAATTTTAAATATATTTCTCAAAATGTTTTTCCAAAATATTACATTTAAGATTTTTTCTTTTTTTTTCTTGTTTTGTTTTCTTACCTTTTACTAGGCTCTAGGTTAGTTGTCCGTTTCTTTTAATCAAATTATGTAATAACTTTATGTTTGTCATGTACTAGATTCTTAATAGCGAGGCTCTATTTTTCAGTTGTGCAGCAAACTTTCTCGTTATAACGCTTCTTGTGTTCTGATATTATAGGCTAGTCTTTTATCTTGCTTGATATTTAGTACAAGACAAATATACATTTCATGAATGCTGGATGTACCAGTTGTGTCTTGATTTTCAGTTCATAATACTATTACATATAATGTTGTTGCCATATCAGCTCAAGTTACTGATCAGATCTAGATCTATTTTGAGAGATTTGAGATTGTTCTGAGGTTTTACAATCATTCGTTCCGTTGAAAATAGGTATGCTACACATACAGCCCGATAGCCATGCAGGTGTCTTTCGTAGACTAGTCTAGACGCGAAGGTGTCAGCCGTAGGCTAAGTGATCTTGCGGCTCGGGCCAAGGCAAAGACGGGCTTGGGGTGTTTTTAGTCATTGCAAGTCCGACATACTCGTATACCCAGGCGCAGTTGCCATTCGGACGGGTGATCCGTTATCAAAGACAGAAGGCTTTAAGCGAAATCTACATTATACAACAGAACTAGAGTTATGTAGCTGGATATCTCAGCTACAAGGTAGAGTAGATGTCTGTCGGGGGTGGGAGCGCCTGCTGGTGGTCGCAGCAGGCGCAGCGCAGTCAGCGCGGCGGGCGGCGCGTGGCGCGCAGCAGCACCGGCCCAGCGCGCACGTCCTTGAACAGACGGATCGCTTCCCCGTGAGTCAACCCCGCTGTGCACCGACCGTTTACTGACAGAATCTCGTCACCTGGAATTAAAAAAATATCATTAAGGGACATTAAGGGTGCGTTTTTGGCAAAGCGTTGTCAATTTGTTTGTGGCGAATTTCAGTACTCAGTTATTCGAGATCGCTTGCTTTTGTAGATCAGTATTTCGAGGCATTCATTAGGTACATCTTATTCAAGATTACACTTTTACGCTCTTCGTCTTAAATTGTAGCATAATATTCGAATATAACATTAAAAATTAGCTCATATTAATAGGACGTAGGGTAAGTAAAGTAAGGCCTAATTAATTGTATAATTTTAAGCTTTTTTGAACATTGGAGTCTAAAAGAAAATCAAGATGGATACCGCTCTAGTAGGTTTGTTTTTCAAACATAGTTTTAGCCAATTAAATACTAGATTGGACCTATTACCTAGATGGTAAGGCCTAATAACCTAGTTAGTGCATGTTCACCTTAATTCCCCACAACAAAATAGTGATTTATGCAGATGTGCTGCACAAAATACATATCATAGGAGGATGTAACTGTGAAAGTAAGCTCAACTGTCAAATATACTTAAAAACAAGATCTTTTTTATAGACAAACTTGATTTGGAGTTTTAATGTGGCTATGAACATTCAGACGCATTAAAACCCGTTTATCGTCTTTCTTTACGTTACAAGTATAAAATTGGCTTGAACGATTCACATCGACTTTATAAAACTTTAAATACCTAAAAAAGTAAAATTCTGCATATTTATTTCATAAGTAAATTACCAAGACTAAGTCTAAAAAAAGGAATCTTACAAGTTTCGTCATTTCAACTTAAGTAACTAGGAAATCAAACAATTATCGCTATCATAATAATAAGTGTAAATATTTTGAAGGTGTTGCATATGGAAGATACTTGGCATTCTACAAGGGCGATCTAATTGCCACGTGCCGGTACTAATTAAATGGTCTGTTTACTTTCGTGAATATAACCTTTAAATTGTTATTACTGGCTAATATGGGTAGCAGGTGTAAATAACGGTTGGGGAACATTGCAGCTGCCGTGCAACAGTCACTGAGGAATGTTCTGCACCTTTTTAATATGTGGAAATAACGATAGTTTGCGTACCCATCAATTTATCAATACATACCATTTATAAAATGTATAGTATTTGGTCCCAACTCATCCTTATATTCTAAGTAGGTATGTTGGAAAGTTGTCTGGTAGTAAATGTCGAACATACCTTCTCTGAGGGAAGATTCAGCTGCTTGGCCGTTATTAAAAATAGTTTTTACGAATATCCCCATATCCCCGCGAGGTGAGTCACGGCCACCAACGATGCTAAACCCGAGCCCCTTTCCACCAGCCGACTTTGTAAACCGCACCTGGAAGTTATTAAAAAAGTCGCTTAGTAACCACAACATGAACAGATGATATAATAATCTAAATATATTAATGTCTTATCATCTTAATACATGGTATAAAATGCTATGTACCTCAAAAGTGTGTGTATCTCGAAGTTCCGGTGCTGGCGGCCGTTTCCCCGTATGTGTGGAGGCAGGAGGCGCGGGCGGCGGTCGCGCCGACCGTGGTGTCGCACTCACTCGCAACTCTGCGACACCATTCCGTAACTGATGCATGGGATCTTGTCTCGATTGCACACGTGGCAGTCTATACGGCTCCTCCCATAATCTCTGGGAACTCTCACATGGAAGCCGATTATACCCATTTCTATAAGGGATATCTAACTCTACATTTTCACTGTATGGCCGACGGCTTCGACCATCAGAACTATTTTTCCTTCTATCAGGAACGTAGTTGTAGTCAACCACATCTCGACTTTCATCTTCTTGAGAAATGAGTGGTGTGCGATCTCTTTGCGCTGCAGCGTCTTTACTTGCTCGATAAACGTTTGGTGAACTACATCGCCTTCGAACTGTAGCCGAGTGTCGTGGAGGGGACGGAGATGGCGGATGCCTTGTTACCGTAGGACTAGGAACGTAAAAAGTTGATGGTTGTTGTTGAGGCGGAGCTAGGACATCGTGAGCAGATAGTGCCCGCCTCCGCAAACCACCGCCTAATTTGCCCAACGCGCGGAGCAAGTCAGGAGCACCACTTGTGACACGAAGTGACGCTGTAGTGTAGACTTTTCCTCGATGCCGAAACGAAAGTTTAGATGGTGGCGCCGGAGAGCAGTGTGGTGGTGGCCTCGGGGGCGATGGTGAACAGCGCACGGGGCTCGGCTCTCGGTTACCGGAGCCAGGTCGTAAGCGAGAACAGCGACGGCGCAGCTTTCGCCATCTCTGCGAAAGGTTGGCATTCCATCCTTCCTCTGCAAAATATTTACAAAGATCTTAGATATAGTTAGGTACCTTCAATATTTTATATATTTAATCATCAGTCCAAATGTATGCGTTACCATGTTGATATCTAATAACTGTGTATTAACTATAATTCTACGAATATGTAGAATGACATTAAAGCCATATTTGGTTTTATAAGTCATAATAATTATGGAAGTTACCTTTTTTGTTAGTGTCAGCGTCGGAGGCGTAGTCGTGCGTGCGCGGGGGCGGCGCGGGCGGCGAGGCGGGCGCTGCGAAGCTGTGGCGCAGCGGTGTCATACGTAACAGCCGGGGCCGGTCTCCGCCGCCGCCGCGGGAACCCCAAGCTGGGGCACCCATTTTCTTGCTTACCTCTGGAAAACAAAAAATAAATAATTGTTATCTAATAAAAAAAAAGTCAACATACTATAGCCCCTGACCCTTGTAAAGTTATAAAAGGATAAAAATGTGAATAATTTTATAGAATCCGTTTAAAGTCTAGGTACTACAGAAGTCATGATAACTGCACTGAGTTCACTGCAGTCATTCATCATAATTGCTAAATATAGTAGCCACTTGTGCTTATTAGAAGCTCGACGTAATCATACGTTATAACCACTTAGATCCTAAGAGGGTCTTTGATATTGCATAGGCATAGCATGTGGCCATATACCAATTGAATGTTTTAATTATTCAAAAACTGGTTGCTGAGGATTGTATGCATTTATAAACATTGACCACCGTAACCGGTGGTCAATGTCGAAACCTAAACCCGAAACCTAAACCCACGCCGTGTGGGACACGGCGTGGGTTTAGGTCGGCAAACAACGACGTCCGGTCACCGGGGCCCTGTCGCATAACTTCAACAATTATAATAACTAGGCGTGACCTACATGCCCAGTAAAGTATTCGTTACTTAGCTGACGTTTAAGCCAATACTAAGGACCAAACTGCCATTTATCTTACTTACTTGATAAACGATAAATTCTCAAATCACATTGCACATTCACCCAATTTAAGGCATGCCTTAGAATTTGCTATGCGTAACACGTGTACTGGTTAAGTCAAGGTTATATTATAATTAGATAAACTGAGAATTACTCATAGCTCCCACATCACGACGTCGTTTACTATAGATGCCATTGAATTAGAATCCGACCCAAACAAACGTTTTCTCTGACTTAAGTGGGACTGTGGGCGCTGGCTGGTACTTCTTGCGGATATCCGCTCTGCCAGACGTACCCACAACCCATACTAAACAGTAGATGCGCACCCACTGCACTCTACCGCTTATCGATTTATTTTTACGTGTAGTAATTATAAACGCTTCAAGCCCGAGTACCCAACACAACTCGCGAGGTTGTGTTATTTAATATCAACTAGTTAATTTACAAAGTCAATGTGCCTAACACACTGTTAACGGCACACATGGGACACGTTATTGTGTACAGAATATTGCAGCTACGCATTACGCATGCTGTTTATAAATTCTCTGTTAGACCAACTTTGTGAGGACTAGGAATAGCTTCTAAAGACGACTGTACCTAAAATCAATGTCAGGGATATTAATGTAAAAGTTGAACAGAAATTTTCTTTTCTAGACAAAATGTAGAGTTTCCTTGTTATAAGAACTGTTGAACTCCCATTAAAAATCCTTTGGAGACTTAAACTTTCGGATGTTCAGCTGCTTTAGAGTTTATGAAATTTGATAGAGAAGTAGACACAAATATGCGTTAGGACAATTCTGTGGAAAGCATTGATGTCACAAGACTTGAATGTAGGTAACATTATTCCATTAGAGACATTGTTGAGGACATTGGTCAGTAATTAAATTCCGAGTTTCGTTCCCGAGGGTGTAATTTACGACGGACAAGAGGGTATCGCAGGAGAAAAAATAGGGGATAGTTGTTTCAAACGGCTCTCCGTGTTCTTTTCAATATAAAATGTTGCAAGTATTACGAAATTTTTGAATTGTCTATAAAGAAAGTAAACACCAGAAAACCAGGACAATTGTTCTATAAACCATTGAACAGGATGGGAGTGGATTATAAAGGAACAATACCTAAAACGTATATTTATAAAAGTCAGTTAACAACAATACCGGATTCATAATAAACATAGGAACAGTAGAGGAACTCTGTGTTAATTTTTGACGCCTGCGCAGTACCGTTGTGAGCCGAATTTGGTGTGGCTCGAAACGCACTGGTCACTGATCTTCCGGTGACTCGTTCTACCATCGCCAGTTACAAAAATAGCAACATTCATTTAATGAATAATTACTTGAATATTTACCATCACATTTACCTAGACTTTTTATGCAATCCTATTTAATGAGATATGAGATCTTTTTTTTCTTTTAGTACTATTGCTGGGAAGGTACCTGTAACATTTTTTTTTATTCCTGTTACCAATAAAAAAGTGTACCAAATGATACTGTATATCCCAATAGAGTATGTTTAGAGTATTTTTTCTGAGATTATAATCAGTAAAGTAGGTTATGTTGAATCATGGCGTCTCAAAACAAGTGACATAGATAAAAAGACGCCAATAGAAACACTTTGAAATCGTAACAGGTTAATCCCACACTCTAATGTTGTTATTAAGACTGTTTGCTTATTTGTAACTAGTTAAAGAAGTCAACAAATCAATCAAATTAAAGATACTTATCATATTTATTTATTATAAGATATATTCTCTACATTTTTATTCATATATTTTTTTGTTATATAGAATTACTTTATGGGTAACAGTTTTGGGCATAAAATGCAACAAGCGATTGTTCACACATAAATAAACAAAAATACAACTTCTCAGTTATAACATATATACCTTTGCAGTTCCGTCGCTAGTCCTTAATAATTTTGCTTTCAAACTAAATGGGTATGATGTTATTGTTTGCGTTGTTTGCCTATTTTGAAAACTATAATAATATTATACATGTTCTTTCTTGAAATATTTATTCAGAGACTACCATATATAATAATTAATTTAGCTTAATGACAGACTACAAACCGCATAAACTTCTAAAGAGACATATGAACTCATTGTTGTTATAAATAGCACTAGAATAGAATTGGCGATGATTGCACGAGTCGAAGAATATACCTACTTTACACCATTCAAAAAACAATAAATTCAATATTATCCATATAAGGCTGAGATATCAACTTTTTGGCAAAGACCAGTCACTTTAGGCCACACAATATTGTTATAGAAAATAAGATATACAACGTAACAGTTTGGTGGCCATGTTCCGCCCACACTTATTGACCAAACTGAGATTTATGCGTAACTACGAGACCGATAGTGGCACAATAGGCCCTCAGGAATGTGACCCGCGTTTTATTTGTTACCTACTGGCGCTGGCCCTTTCATATATTATAACCTAAAAGCTTTGAAATTGTAAACTGTAAAAGAATAATACAATATTATACAATGTATAATAAAGTCTAAAAGTAATACTTCATTAATTTCTCTTTATTATTATCTATCAAAGTTAGAGCATTCTGTAGTTTCTGTAGAGGGACATCAACGACTCTACCAGCGACTCTACAGAGCTCTTTCATGCGTTTCTCAATCAATTTAAACGCTAGGGTGCTTTTTCAATTTGCTACATATTTGCCAAGGGGTTCATGAGGGATTTGGCTTGAATTTGGAATACAGCACTCGGCTAGCCGAAGGCAGTTGGAAATCGAAAATTTTAGATTGAGTTAACAAACAACTTACTTAGAATAATAATTTGAATTTTTTGACTCTCCTTTTTATAATAGGGATGCAGAATGCTTACTTGTACAAAAAAGAATATGATTTAGAAAATATTCACATCAGTAGCTCAATTTACAGTCACATAAATTTTCATAATCAATTCTTATTTGTGTTTCATAAATGTGCCAAGTCTAGGTGTTTAAAGGACGTAGAAATGATGTCATAAGCGCATTAGACGGACGGCAGTTAAACAACAAAACGGAACAGTTGTAGCGATTCTTTCCAGTCGTTTATAGCGTTATTTATAATTTGTATGACATGGACAAGTAGGCCGACTACGGTATTGCAATACGGTGGCTCTCTGTTGTTAGATGTTACATTGTTTGTACTGGAATTAAGAATATACCCGCGCTCCACATCTCACCTCATCGAATGAATCTGGGAAATTGCTTCTCGCTCTTTCTATTATGATGTTCATCGTTATTTATTTTTCTCTAGAGAAATCGGTCTGTTCTGATTTCATTGTGTTAAAGCCTTCAAATCATGTTATACAATGAAAGCAAGAGAAATGAACATAAATTGAAAATTTATTCTAACTGGGTCTAATTATAATATCAATAGTGTTATTAAATAGTCATTGTTCGAGGAATAGGTATGCAAAGTATATAGATTTATACCTATCTTATAGGTAGCAGTGGTGTTTATGAATGGGTATGAACAATAAAATAATAATTGTAAATGATGTCACCAATTGTGGTTAATTAATTATTACAGGAAATAATAATATATTTTGGTCTGAATGAATAGCTTTAGTAAGATACTAGTCACATTTTAAGTATCTAGTTTTATGGTCAAGGTGCTAGTAAAATCGGCAATCCATAAGCAAATTAGCGAACTGAACTTATCGGTCCTTCGCGGATCAGTGTTTGTGATAGTTCCGTTTGCCCTGCTATGCCATTATTCCCATATTTTTCAAACTAAAACTTCGTCCAAATATTCAAAAAACACACAAAAACTTATTTGAACTATTGATGCGCTCATAACTATCGTCAAAAATGTTAATATATGTATATCGCCACATATTTTCGTTTACAAAGTTATTGTTCTCTGTATTAGTCATAAGTGTACGTATTCATACTATTTTACATGACAATGTCTAAGTGCTTCAATGCACAAACTTCCTAACTGTGGCCTCATTCACTAGGATCGCGTCATTAAAATAACAAGATAAACTAACGCTTACAGGCGATATATTCGGGCGTAGTAAGTAGTAAATAAGTAATAAAAAAAAGAGTTTATTAAAACGTTTTTTATTAATTTGTTTTTTTTTTGTTCTCATTAGGATCGCCAAGAACAGAGAGGTTTCGAAGAAAAAAGGGGCGGCCTTTTTCCAGCAGTGGGATCTAATTTAGGCTTATAAAAAAGTACTTTATTGCATATCCGAGTTCCTATAGGATCATTTTTTTTATCGAGGTACCTCGATTGTATCTGGTGGACTTGTAGTCTGACGTTTCTAAACTTTCAAATCTTTCTCTACTTTAGAATTGCAAATAGAAAATCCTATAAAAGGCATTATGCTATAAATGACATTCATTTGTTATTGCAAAAATATGACACTGTAGTTGTAGTTGGTACAGTACATTATAGTGTGTCAGTACGTTTCAAGTTTCAATTGATTGATGACTGGCGGCAGCAATTTTGTCGGAGTAACGATGTCGTATGTGGAACGTTAAGGGTTTCGCAAGAGTAAAAGCGCAGTAAAAGTCAAATACCAACCATACGAACAGGTTACAACGATGTTGCATATATGTTTCCGTTGTAGTTGTTAAATTTGACATTTAAAATTAAATTATGAATGTGATATTTATTGCGGATGTTTAATCTTAAAGCAAACTTTTTATGTGATGATGATTATGACTGCTAGAAGACTTCAATTATTTATTCGTTAACATTTTCTGCGATCCAACTTCAACAACAACCACTTTGACAGTTTAATCTTTCAGCATTTCAATGTACCCAAGTTTTTAATTTAAATCTCTTTGTATTTATTTCCCGTTTTAAGTACCCATTTGGTTGCATGTTTTGGGCGGTACTTTAATTTTCACACAATTCTACGTCAAATATTTATCTCTTGATACCGTAATTGGTTCATGAGAGTCCTATTAACATGTAACTTTGCTAATCAAAGGCGTCATTGTCTTTATTATCGGCGTGGGAGACCCGGAATATACAGAGATGTTTTTGTTATTACTTACTAACTGAGCCGTATAAGCAGTACCTACGTAACAATCGTGTGTCTATTGAGATCAGCGACTCTCTGTAAATTGGAACAAGTGGTTTAGTTAAGAACGATAGAGTAATTTTGTGATGATAGTAACTGTAATATCGAGGAATAACTCAGTGACTGTTGGTTCCTGAAAGGTCGATCAACAGAAGACTGTAAATCAATCAATAAAATTAGCCGTCATAATACCTCAAGTCTGTTTCAATAATCTTTAGGTCAGTAATAATGAAAAACAACACTTTTTGACATTCTATGGTATTTGGTTTCTTTTTTGAGGTTTTTTGGTTTATTATGTGGTATCAATTATTTAATATCCAATTTTTTCCCATTGCACTTGAGATTATCTGCAAAAAAATCTCAAATAAATGGTGACTCACGAGATACAGCTAAAAGAAAACCCTTTATGAGAGACTTTTGTTTGGAACATTGACTTAACGCTACAGAACAGTGTTAGTGATGTAATTATAAGTGAGTAATGTACAATTTAACGTACTTGTCCTATCGTAGACGTAACTAACAAATGTAAGTACGTTTTAAGTACGTATTATTGTTTACATTTTCCTGTTCTTCGTCACGGTACGGACGTCTAACACATTATCAAGTAGGCGTATTGGCACAAGCGTCGCGTTGCTTCGAAGGTTATTTGTATTATATCCTTTTTAGTTTTCCGTACCCAACTGGACCCTATTAAGAAGCCTCAGCTGTCCGTCCGCCTGGTTGTCGGATAGCAAACTATGTATGAACCTTAATAGGAAAACAGTTGAAAGTTATCAGGGTATGTATTTCTGACGCCGATATAGGCAAAAAAAAATCGCATACAAGATTAAAAGAGGATATCCCTACCTAAATGATCCTAGCTAGTATTTTATATTTATTACACAAAGAATACTTGTCATGTCTCATCAACGAGCTACTTTCTTTGTCTTAAAGTTACACTTGTGAACGTTCATTCTTTCCAACGTGACCTACAACAACAACGTACTAGGATGTACTAAGTCGAATGTGAAAGGTTAGAAGCCTATCAAATATTTCATAGTTCACTCTTGTCTACCGATTACTATAGATCAAGGACTTCAGAAATATCGTGGTATCGATAGAATGTATTTATAACTTTAAGCCTTAGGTCAAATATGTAATTCCTATACTCTGATTTAACATATAACATGAATAGGTACTCCAACTGAAAAACTAATAAGTTGTGCAAGTAAAAACGGATAATATATTTTTAAAATTAAAAAACCTTTTTTGATACTCAAGTGCACTTTATATAGTGACGTAAACGGAGTGTGTATTTAAATAAAATGTAAAAAATGTGACCCCATTGAGTTCAATGTTATCAAATTTTGATCCCATTTAAGTTATTTACTTATTAAGTATATTAAGTAATACGAAATAGAGTCATTTGTTTACATAATCATTCTGGATAGATAAGTAGTCTATTTTAACTTAACATTGATATGTCTGGGTTTTTAATTGTTGCTCTACACGGTACAATTTTTTTACAGCGTAGACCAATCATTAAAGTGGCAAGGACTGTATGCGACTGTACAGACTGAGAGACAGCTCAAAATAGAGTATTTGGTTGTACTTTTAGTTGATAGGCAGTGTGAGGGATCTCATCTGGCCACCTGCACCCTCTAGAGAGGTTGAATGACCTTACGTTTTGTGACTTTTTATTAGTCAAATTGTTAATAGGTTTCCAGGAAGTACCTATTACAACACACCATCAACACAGTCTCGAAACAAAAGCAGGTTGTAAAAACCTACGATGTAAATAAGAACGAAAATGTTGCAAAGTGAAACTCTTTAAAACTTAACACCTACGTACCCATATATGTATATTAAATATATTTATCTAGAGCGATCATTTTTGTGAAGTATATTTTTGGTTTAATTCTGTGTTTTTTCAGGTGTTTGGCCATCAATTCAATCCTATGTACCTAATTCGTGGGTTTCTAATCCTTCAAGTTCAACCCACACTTCCTTGATCTTTCTCGTAAACCTTATTCGTCACCAAAATAATATAATCTGGTTTCCAATTAAGGTATCGCAGACCACTTAAAAGATACTTATTTAAAGATGCACCGTTGTCCGTTGGTCCTTAAGGTAGGTAGCTGGTTGTATATCTGTTAGCAATATCTGTTTCAGTAATGGAATAATAAGTAATCAGAGAACAAGACTTTTCTATTGTCCATGGATGTATTTAAATGTAAATACCTTCCTAGATATGACATTTTAAAGCATTTCTTTATAATTTTTTGTTTAAATTTTAATGAGGCCAGATGATCTACCTCTAATCAAAAGAGGATTTAAGGCTCCAGAGCATCATTTGCATAATTATCTAAATGTGTAGATACAGATTAATCTCTCTAATGGATTGATGCAAGCCACAATAAGAACCGCAACATGCATACGGTATGGGTAATAAAAGAGGGTGCGGGATGAATGCACGACGCTGACGATGCACAAATAACAAAGCCGAGATTCAATCAATAATGAATCTTATGTCAACGAAATAAGGCTTTTGTTACTGCACATAGATTTTTGGTACCTCTGTCTGCTGGAGTGTAGCGGGCGAGGGTTCAACTTCAAACTATGAGGGAACGTATAAAAGCAACGAACTGTACGATATTTTTTGTGCAAATATTTGTTTTTAAATTACTTTTATTTCAGGTGACTGAACAGTACAAAATAAATAACCGGAAACACTCGTTATTTTCATAAAAAAATATCTAACGGTTAACGACATTCAAATATAACAGATCTAAAACATCTATTAGTTTTAATAGAATAGTATTCGAATAGGTGCAAAACATAAAACAAAAAGAAATTTATAAATAAAAGTAACACAAAGTTCGTTACCGAACATTAAAATAACGGTTACTATTATTGCAGACTTTCAAATAAATACCATATGACCTACTATGCAATATGGTTTCTATGACAGGTATATATAGTTAAGCATCACCTGCTTCAATTAACCAATAAGAAATATCTATTTATAACTTAAGAAATATTAAGTTGAACTTTATCATGTGTGTAGACCATGTTATGTTTATGCACCGAGTAAATAAAGCTTACCTCAGACTATAATAACCGAAACAATCAAGTCCTGTTAATAGAAAAGTCAATCATAGCGGGTTCTGAGCTTGATTATTAAGCAAACACTGTTCTACACAGACACTGCAATAATGCACTCGATTGTACAAAATATCGATCGTGACGTAACAAACACATGAAGCCGGTAAGCGCGCCCCGTCCGCACGTTCGTCTCAAGCGAATGTTGAATTAATACTAACATAACCTTAAATTTACGCGCGCCGCCGAGAAATTGTTTATGCTGTCTGTACACCCATAAATGGGGTTCAGTTGTGAAGAAGATGGCAAATACAAAAACACCCATGAGAGACAAAGAGCGAATGTTCACAAAGGTGTATTATGATGGGGGATCTGACTATACTACGATAGAGTTCTCGTTAACGGCCGGCGTCATTTACTATTTAAAATAAGTACTATCCGAACATTAAATTTATTTCAAGGAACGCAATTTTTTTACTAATTTCTTGGAGATACAGGAAAATAATACAGGACACACTGAAAACATGCACAGCAACAAACAAGGTAAGGTTGTCAGTATCACAATATTTGAATTTTTTAACCGTCATTCTAATAAGGTTGGAAACCTTCAAACTCGTAATTTTTAAGAAAAAAAGTTTAATAGTGTTTTTAATTGCACATATACTTAATTGTATAATACATATCTTCTGCCTTCTCCATACATACTTTAGTAAGCTTTCATTTATACCACATTCAGACGAATTTGTTGTATTTCATATAGCGCTAATTACCTACCAAGAAAATAGATAAAAAAAAAAATTATAACAAATCTTGCAAATAAAAAAAAATATAATTTAAATTATTTATAAAAGCAATACATGTCTCCTTCATAACAACATGGTGGGAGAGAATAGTTCTGCCACTTGAGCACCACAACAAGTGGATGTCAAAAAAAGGTTTTATTGCGTAGCACTTGTACCTGCGCCCGCGCACCGTATCCCCGGGAACCATTCCCATCCCATAGAAACCATTGAAGCGTGGTGAATGAATGATTTTAAGAACCCGCTAACAAATACCTGCTTTACATTCTTCTCACTCGGTCTAATCTGTATTGCCTTTATATTGTTAGGTTTTTTTAATCCTTTTGCATAGCATAGATTTCAAAGAAATTGTTGTTTGACTTATCATAATATGTTTATACAAACTGGCACCACGTATTTCCTAGTGTTTTGTGAGCGTATTTCATGTATTGTTCTATTTTCTTGGTATCAAATGTGTTATAATTTCATTTTTCGTTTCAAGGAAAAGGCTCGAAGTGTACTATAACTCAAAGTCAGTCAGTCTTTGCAGAATTTTCACGATCAACCAGAGATTTTTTGTGGGACTTTTCCTTAGTCTTGATGAGTGTTCTGCCATGAATACTATTTATATTAATAACAGACTGTTATAGTAATAATAAGGTAATACAATGTTGTTAAGAACATATTTTTTGTATTATTTTTAAGACTCTACTATGAGTTTTAGTAATCCTAGGGAAGTGTTTTATAGACTCTTATTTAACAGAAAGAATATCATTTACTTTTTAAATGAGCCTAGCAAACAAAAGATTGTGGAAAAGTCAAGACTACTTACAATTTGGTCTTCATAATACAAATGTAGAGCTCGCTTTCATAATATTACTGCGTATTGCACAGAAGCAAAATAGTATAAACCACGAAAAATAAGGCCACGTGTGGTCCAAAATCTTTATTTTAATACAAGTTTTCTTTATGTGTGTGATCCTGTAGGTTCCACTTCTGCTTTTTCGTACAGGCAGCTGAAATAATTGGCACTGGACAGAGAAAGATGAAAATTGCTACACCGACAAGTGCCTAGCACTTAAATGATGGATGGATGGATGCGATACTGGTAGAATCACAGAAACAGAGATTTTAATCTTAGTAGAAGAATCTTTTTAAAACAATAATGAGTAAAAGATTAGGATACGGTGTGATAAGTTCGTGGGAGGGGAGCCCACACAGTCAGGCCGCGGCAACGGCGCCCAAGGCTGGAGCTGTCATCATATTTTATCGAAATGCAAACAAATACTCTTTTCGAAGAATACGCCACGACTTTCTCAAATAGAGCACCCACTTATCAGCCGTATTTATCGTCGCGTTACGTCGATGTGACGAAGTCATAGCATACCTCAGGCTGTAGGCTGAATATCTCTATAGCTTTCCATATTTACTTCAGTAAAGAATAAACGTCAAATATTGAAAAGTTATTTTAAAATCAGCTAGAATTTAAAATAATTAATGTATAATTAGCTCAACTGCTTGTCATTGCTCTACTCTTTGCAGATTGATTGAATGCCAAATATAAAACCAACAGCGTTTAATATTTAGCTGGCCTCCTTGACCTGAATGACCTTTACAAGTTATTTGTCAAGTCCATAAAGGTAAGGGGCTTAACGACCGTGTGTTGACTGGGGAACGTAGCGTAGCGGTCGCGGTGGCGCGTGTTTCCTGCGCGCGCGCACCGCCACCGCCCGGCGCGCCTGGAGGGGGCACGCGCATGCGCACGACTCCCCGAATGCGTGCCGTTAACGTTACCTAGCCGTGTTTTACAATAATTATAGTATGTTTTGGTACCATAACACACACTCACACACACGCATATTTCTATAACCCAAACAAAAAGTCTTTGAACAGAACAATACAATTCGTGATCGCCTAACACATTGAACTGTACTTAAGGTGGATTGAACCCCGTATATTTACCCCGAAGTGGTATATTTACACGATTAAAAAAAACTCTCTATTTTGCAATGGTTTTACAAAAGTTTTATGTTCTAAATAGGTACGGTATCATGTAACGCTATTTATTGCAGCTTTTAATCAACCTCTTTCTTTACATTGACGAATTGATTTTGAACGAAGCTTTCCAAATACAGTAATAAACTAATGATTTAGTTATTAGCCGCTGAGTTTTTATATTTTTTCTGCTGATAGTTCGCAATTTTGGTAAGGAGATTATAAAACGAAAGTTTTAATTTATATTTTAAAGACGCGTCGTCTGCTGTTATGTAATTATGTTACAAATTACGCTGGATTTCTTTTCAGTAAATAGGATTTAGAGGACAGATAATAATTAAAAAAATGTGAAATAACAAGTTAATTTTACAGAATAGAAATAATAGCTCGCTTCTTGATGATCTTGTAGATATTATAAATTAGAATAATCGATAAGGATAAAGGTGCATTGGTATTACCTCTTTGAAAATTGTGAAAAAATATCGGATTTAGTTTCAGAGAACCCTTCTATGTTGAGGGAGACGACACTTTTAGCTGAAACAGACATAGGATGTTGCGTGGCCAGTAGCTTTCTGTGAGGGTTGTTTTAACCTTGAAAAAGGCTTTTGGCTTGGCCCTGAAAAAGGCCGGTTGGTTGATACCATAGGAGATCGGTAGGTTGGCCTTGAGAAGGGCCTTTTACGATGGTGTGTTGCCATTGATCGTGGCTAGAGGATCAGCCAATCTGCGCTACCGACTAAGCTCTCCACGTAGATTGTCCTGAGTGCGCCGGACGTAGGAAATATTAAGGTACGCCGCTCGGAGAGACTCCTTTTATGCACCACAACTTATGGTGCTAAGACTTTGGTTGGACCAGGTGTTTTGCCGGAGAAGACGGAGCCTCTAGACTCTGGAATTCTGGACTGTTGCATCCCCACCCGCAAATGGACATGCAAGGCTGGCTCATAAATGAGTTTCACCTGCATAAAAAAACGGTGTATCGGTTATTTGGTACTAGGTATCTCATTAAAATACATGAGATAAGCTTACACAAAATAGCACGTGTCGTATCCAGTCGTATTTAGAGAAACAATTATGAGCACATAGAGCTTTGTAAGTAAGAAGTCCAATATTTGGTAGGTGTTCGCTTTGCGCATG
The DNA here is from genome assembly GCA_905146925.1 of Autographa gamma. NCBI lineage: Eukaryota > Metazoa > Arthropoda > Insecta > Lepidoptera > Noctuidae > Autographa > Autographa gamma. The sequence goes on from LR989850.1 coordinate 7,523,385, forward strand.
TGTGTGTGTGGTTTTGTTTTAGTTAGGAGTTAGCAGTCGTGTATGTTCCGCCCGGGTGCGTTGCACGGAAGCCGTTGGCCGTAATCACGATTACAGAATGAGAGTTAAGCTGCGTTCACACTGCGCTACTTATTTACAAATGACAGCTCTTATGTCGATTCTAGTGTTTACTCTTTTCTTATTCCTTGATAGCGAGTGGCACAATTATTATTGTAGTTCTGGTAAACTGACTAACTGAGTGTATGGGTCATAGTTTGTCAGTGTCATAGTGAAGCTAATACTCAGCTTCGAACATTCTGGCCATTTTTTAAAGGACTTGTATCTTAGACATTTTTTGAATTTCAGTTTGTTTTTTGATTAAACGAAAAATAGTAATAAAATAAAATTACTTGTGAGATACGATATACAATCTATACGCTATCGATAACAGAAGTTGAAGTTACATAACAAGAAAATAATAAATGATAGTTATAGTAGGTATGCAAAATCAGTTTCAATTATGTACAGATTTATAAAATATTGTTACAAGAAAGCCTTTTAGTTTAAGCCATTAAAATATATTTTTTTAAACCTATTTATATTAGAAATGTGAGTACGCCTGCTAGTTTTGTCTATCGTCGTTTCGGTATTTAATTCTAGATAATACCATGGATCATCGTTATTCATAGTATATAATCAACTTTATTAACAGCAAATGCACAATTGTGGTTCAGACTAGGAGCGGCTCGCTGAAGGTTATGTTGTTAGGTATCTATTCGTGTCACATGAACTTAGGCCTGAGTATTTGCGATCAAGGTTACCGACAGGACATTTAAGTAAATCTAGCCAGTTTAACTTCAACGAATTCCCAAATAATTAAATAACTGCAATGTTAAAACTCTAAATTATAGCATGTGGCTTGACTTATTTTGTGGAAATGTATAGAAAGTCACAGTGATGAATCCAAGGCAATAAAGGCAATAAAAGCCTCCTTAAATAGTATCAACATTTTCCTTAAAAAACCTTGAATCACCACTAAAAGATCAATTGTACATGTAACTTAATAAAGGTATCAAGTTAAAGATCCATGTTTTAAACTGTGATAGGTTTTGTTTAGTGTCAAATCGCTCCAATGTATGCACATGGAATGTCAAGTATAGGTCACATGACTTTTCAGAATGAAAAAATATTTCCATTAATTTAATGTAATTTAATATATTTATATTATCGTCAACGCCAGTAAAGATATTTCTGTGTTAAATTGCATGCATAAATATAATGCTACTGTACCCGGTACTAGATAATCAACGAAAACTAAAGAGCTTAAAAAATTGAACCTACTTACTGTTCTCACTAATTTTGAAATTAGTTAACACACATTATAGTCTTATTCTTGTTACAAAATGAAGGACCAAAATCATTTACTTAAGCGAAAACTGTTCGCATTGCTATCATTATTTTATTATATCACCGGATACAGAACATCGGCAAGCCTAATTAAAATGAGCATGCAAAGTAAAGTTAATTAGTTGAAATAAAATAACAATGTGAATGATCAGAACGATGCGCGGGAAAGAAGGTCCCACGGCCACGCAGCTATGTAATCACTAAACCAGATCTGGTAATAGATATCATTGCTTGGTATCAGAACACCTTGGGTCTGATGCTGCTATTTTAAGTCAGTGAGTGGCAGGTTAATGGACTTCCCAGTGTACTTGTTGTTGTGCCTAATTTTCGTATTCAGATAAAAACAGTCACTGACAATCCTAAAATCACAGTAGTGGCAAGTAGGTTTACATTTGTCATTAAACTAAAATTATCTGAATACGAAAATTAGGCACACACGTTCATTGGAACGATCATTAACCTGCCACTCACTGACTTAAAATAACGGCATCGAGTCAATGGACTGAATGCTCCAAAAATTTATAAAAGTTCTGTGTCGCATTAATTAGTGAAATTCCATATAGATATAGAATGAAGTGTTGTTGATATATTCATCACTACACTTTACCAGACTGTGGTTAAGTTGGTGCATGGGTTTATTTTATTTTAGTAGCATTTATGTTTAACATCAAATACTGAAATGTCTGTTTGTCGCTACTTAACACCTTAAAAATGTCAGAGAGGCTTGTGAGAGATGCGTTTGAATATTCAACCTAAAATCTTAGATAGTAGCTAGGATTGTAGTGAAAACATTCGTTTAATTGTGTTTGAGGGAATAGAGAAGGTATGTTGGTATTAACATATCTTTTGAATATGATACATTTATACTACATGCCTATTTTAGTTCTGATGTTGCTGATTGCATATATTTTCTTTCAGATAGAGCAACTGCTGTATATAAATACTCAGCCTAAGAATACAGTAATACCGTATGTACTTGTGGTTAGTAGGACGTCGCCTTGAAAATGTCGTACCTTTTTACTGTTTGCTGTAAAACTGGAGTGTTCCATTACCTCTACATGGTTCAACGTTACGCCGAGTGATTCGTGTGAAGATGGCAACAACTCAATTACTGTGAAGTCTGCACTTCCGTGAGAACATGTAGAAAATTATTAAAACAAAACGGTACCTATTCCGGTAGTTATCTGCAAACATTCTCTCGATTCTATAGGCTGCTAGTGGAGAACAACTAAATGTACGAAGGATCAATCTGAGTGAATTAACAAAGACAAGACTTTTTTTTTACGTTTAGTCCTACTAAAATCGTTGATTAGGCAACATATGTATTGTAAATGTAAGTAAAGGTTTAAAGTGTTTAGCCACAAGCTTTTACAGCAGCTAGGCACATAGCACTGCATTGTTTCGTTACGGGATTCCTTTGGCATTTTCCGGGCCTAACATTAGACTAGCCCAAAAGTACCATAATATAGTATTGTTCACCAACTTATATAAGTCTAATTAAGTGGAACTATTCAGATTAGTTTCCCCCTATTTTATATAAATAAACTTGTAGTTTCGTATACGTATACGTTCTGTATACGTAGTACTTAATAAGTTAAGTTTATATATTTTTTTAAATGTGGAACGCTGCTTTCCCCGTCCTGGAGGAGGGCGCTAACAGTTGCGCACAATTAATGTAACTCATCTTGTTTTTTTGTTCCAATAAATAATTTTGTTTTTTTTTTGAGTTTCATTCATCAGCGTGTGGAAACAAGATCATTTTGGATTTCATTACATACCAATCAACTCGTACATGCCAAATGCCAATGGTAATGAGAACTTTTGTATTCTCATTTGAAGAACTAGGCAGCGGTGTGGCTCGTCAGCCGTATACGGTTACATTATGGGAACTGACGGCTGTTCCACTAGGCTGAACCCACTATCACCCATCAACCACTGTCACATACCGTTACTGGCATAAGAAAATGTACGTTGACAATAGATACTGTAGAAAAGAAACTAAATATGTAAGTACCTTCTTACGTAGACGAGAGCATATCTCCGATCAATGCACTACATATTCCTTTTCAAAGATTGCAAAATTGACGAAACACATATTACTACGCATTTTTAGACATAAACAAAATCACACCACGAGCCATTTATCAATGTCTGAAAGGTCGCCTGACGTACATTTAGTGCAAAAGTATGACGTCATTAGCTCCCACTTCCGAATTTTGATTATATCCTTATCATATAATATAAAAAGGAAAAAATACGCGTCCAATATATTTTTATACATAACAGATGGTCGAATAAATTTATTTTGAATATCCAGACTTCTACTGCATTATATGATACTTAAGTCGTACAAATATTCTGCTTCTGTTAGTCTCCTGTCCTTCCTGGCTGTACCCGAAGGGGCCGAAGATCTCACAGTGAGGAATGCAATAAAGTTTAAAGTATCAGTCTCAATAATAATCAAACCATACTTACACTAGTTGACGCAGTTTATGTAACTTTTCATGTAACCAGTCTAAGTAACAATGTTATATTGTAGTTTAATATGCAGTTAGCTATTCTAAGATGTTACTGGTGAACACTTTCTACAAGGTATGAGTAATCTGTTCCCAGAAAATATCAATATTCTCGACCCATATCGCACGGGCTTGGCAAATGTGGATATTTATCCACAGTAGTCAGCAGTAGCAATGGTGAGTGTGGTTGATGTTTAGATTCTATGAGTTATTAAGTGGGCTAGATGTTTCTGAAATAAGTTTTTTAACTTTACTGGCCATGGTAAAGCTGTTGCTGTATTCAGCGCATACAACCAAATGGAATGGTAAGTTGCAGATCTTTGTCAACAAATACTTGATGGAATAAAGATCGAGTGTAGTCTTTAGCATAAGACTGGCTAAAACTAAGTAGCTTAAGCTTTTCATCTAATTAGCGCTGTGTTTTTAGACCGGATAAGACGGATTGACGTAGAACGAGGAACGTTGACTGTGTAAGATATTGCAATATGTTGCGTTACATGCGTCGCTACAACAATAGCTCACTTTCACTACTTAGACCCGCACATGTAGGGCGGACGCAGTTTCTGGACCATAAAGGATATCGTCTATGCATTGTTCTCTTACACACTTTCGACCTTGCGTCTCCGTGTCACTGCGAAATACTGATAGTAGGTAAAGATACGACGAGTTAACTACCTAATTTTATTTAGAAAACTGTTTGAAGGGACAACTTTTTTGCAAATGGCTTATGTATGTTCATTATCAATTTATACTTGTGTAAAAGAAAAGTTAATAACGAGTAGATAGATTCAATAAATTTGTAGAATGAATCAGGAAATTATTCCAATTAGGTGTTTAACAAATGTCTTGTGTCCAAGAAAAATACTCGATTAGAGTATTAAGATTTATAATATCGTTACTGTTCTTACTAGTCTATCTACGATTTAACGATTTTGATTCTACGTACTTTTCCTGTAGCGCCATCTGTTAGCATTTTGACGAGTAATTATGAGACAAACGTTCTTAATTCATCCGATAGATTGAGCGCGAAAACGTCCGCAATGGTCCGCAATGCCCCTAGTCTGTGACAAGTGTAGCCAAATACGCAGAAGTCAGTATTGCCAGGTGATATAAATATATGCAACTTGGTATTTTTTCTTATATTTCAAGATACATAACTATTAACTCAGGAATTTATAAAAAGAGTGTTTGTTGCTAACTACTATTTGTTATAAGTTTAATGTAGTATTTGCTAACTGATAATCAGTTTTCAATCATTACTACTAATGCGGTTAACGCTTATCAAACTATCCAGAGATACCAAAATAGAATCAGGTATGATTCATCGTACACTGTGATAACAAAGCTAGTGGCGGCATGCAATATGTGGTCGTGTTTGCGCGTTCATTGCGTTTAAAATGTGCAAAAAACTGTTTATGTGACTTTGTGAACAGGATTGAGAACTAGAGGTTACTTAAGTGATTTGTGCAAGTACAAGTTGTACTGAAATTGAACAATGTTGTGATATAAACGGTTTTGTGAAATTTGGCGGCAAAGTGTTCGTTGTTAACTTATTTCTCCATTTTTAAGTAAATAAATAATCATCAGAATTTTATTACATTCACAACCATATAGTGTATATACAGTTGATCAACCAGGAAGAAAGGTCAGTAAATGAGATCTTTACCAAATCTATAATTTTGAGCTGAAGAGATACAGTCGAAAATAAAAAAGCCAACATGAGCGAACAGGAAAATGGACAAGATAACGAGCTCAGCGATGATCAAGAACAAACAAATATTTCTGGAACTAGTGCAAACGAAAATGATGAAGTTAGTGACTGTGATGAAAACAATATTCCCGAAAAAAGGAGCAAACTGGAATCAAATATAAATGTGAATGACGAAAACTCATCAGAAAATACCGAGAAAAAGAGTAGCAAAAAATCTATCAAATGGACATCTTTGGAGCACAAAGGTCCCATATTCCCTCCCGAATACAAACCTTTGCCTGATATAGTTAAATTCATTTACGACAAAAAAGCAATTAAGCTTTCTCCAGCTGCTGAAGAAGTGGCTGGTTTCTATGCTAACCTGTTACACCATGAAAATACAACAAAGGAGATCTTTAATAATAATTTCTTTATTGACTGGCGTAATGTAATGACGGATGTCGAAAAAGATCTCATAAAAGATTTTAAAAAGTGTGACTTTTCTGAAATGCATGCTTACTTTAATGTTTTGGTAGATAATAAGAAAAAACAAACAACAGAAGATAAGAAATTGTTGAAATTAAAACAATTAAAAATTCAAAATGAATTTGGTTATTGCATCATGGACGGAAGAAAAGAAAAAATTTGCAACTACAAAATAGAGGCACCTGGTTTATTTTTACCGCACGGCAAACATCCAAAAATGGGCAAGTTAAAGACACGTGTAACGCCTGAGGATCTGACCATTAATTGTTCAAAAGATAGCGTTGTTCCAATACCACCAGCAGGGCACAAATGGGGAAAAGTTATAAATGATAATACTGTGTCTTGGTTAGCCTCATGGGTGAGTAACGTTTCAGAAAAAACTAAATACGTGGAGTTAGACTCTAGTTCTCAATTAAAGCGTGATAGTGATAAACAGAAGTATGAGACTGCAAAAAAACTACACAATTATATTGAGGAAATAAGGAATAATTATACAAAAGACAGCGAAACTAGTAAGTCAAACTCTGTACGTCAACGTGCAGTTGCTTTGTATTTTATTGATAAACTTTCATTGAGAGCAGGTAATGAGAAAGATGAAGATGAAGCAGACACAGTCGGTTGTTGTTCATTGCGTGTAGAACACGTAGAATTACACGAGAAAAGAAACAATGAAGAAAATGTCGTTGAATTAAATTTTCTTGGTAAAGACTCTATTAATTTCTATAAAGAATTATCAGTTGAAGCACATATATTTAATAACCTTAAGTCGTTTAAGGAAGGCAAGAAAGATAGTGACGATCTCTTCGATCAACTTAATACAAAATCTTTGAATGATTACCTCAAAGATTTAATGCCTGAACTGACCGCTAAAGTGTTTCGCACATATAATGCATCTATGATGTTGCAAAAGAAGTTGGAAGCGTTTAATAAGCCTAACGCGACTTTAGAAGAAAAGATTCTGTATTACCAAAAGGCAAACCTTGAAGTAGCCGACCATTGTAATCACCAACGTACTGCCAAGAAAACTAATTCAGCAAGTGTGGAAAAGCTGGAAAGAAATATTAGTCAAAAAAAAATTGAACTTGCTCGCGCCATAACTCCAGCTGACAGAGATCGTGCTACAAAAGAATTAAACAAACTCCAAATACGATTAGAGCAAAGTGCAAATAAAAAAGTTGCCCTAAGCACCTCAAAGCAGCACTATATGGATCCGCGCATTACTGTTGCTTGGTGTCTCAAACATAAGGTACCGATTGGCAAGGTCTATAGCAAAGGCCTTCAGAATAAATTTCAATGGGCGATAAAACTAGCAGATAAGAATTATGTATTCGGCTAATTCTTTGAAATTAGAGATAATAATATATTTGTTGCACAGATACAGCATTCATGTGAGATGGATTTTACTTTTTCCTTTTTTATGGATTTAGTAACAAACAATTTTTTTTTATATAACCTAAGTTTACGTTCACATTTTCACAATGTGGTCAACTCAAGCTGCATTTAAATCGATCATTGCTCGACCATAATCTGTTAATAAAATACCTTTTTTTAATCTATAAAAGTAGTTATTCAAAAGATTAAAGTCCTTTGTTTAATATGCAGGGCGCATGAATATAGTTTATTTAAGAAAGCTTTAAAGAAGCTAATATAATTGATAAATGTTATAATATTGTTAATGAGTTTACATGATAAAAATGTGTTTTATAATAATAGTTAACTTTAAAACATTTGTTTACCTTATTTCATTAATTTGTTTATTTTTTTAATTTCTTCAATATTTTTACACCTAAATAGTTAAAACATGCTGGTCTAATTATAGCATTGTCACCTAAAAAATACATATAATATGTATTATTAATGTACACGTGTTTAAACTAATAAATTATCTTTATCTTTGAATAAGGCAAAAAATAATTATATTATTAGAATATAAAAATTGTAACCAAAGCAGATAAAAGTATAGCATTTCTACACAATGTTACCAATTGATATGTTGTTGTTTTGTGATGTTTGTGACTTAAAGTACAATAAGTGAAGACCAAAAAAAATAAGTATTTTATGCATAAACACACGACATGATAAGTTTAGTTTAAATATTTTTTTTTTATATTTGTATTTTTGATGCACTTTTTAAGTATTAAATGTTTTGCACACAAAATCTGTCTATATATTTATCATCTATCGTATCAAACTAAATTTGCAACTACATCGATGACAAAATATTTAATAAATAGGTATAACTCTTACGATAACGGAAGTGTCTAATATAGTGCCCGAAAAACTTCTGTTTTTTACACGATGTTATGCTCATAGACTCTCACCTCTCTCCTGGGCACGACGAGCGAGGCGAACCGGCTGAAACCATCAGGATGCTTCTTCTCCTCAAAACAACTCTCCACTTTCTACTTTTCTGCTTGGAAACAAGACATGAGAGTTCTGTAAGTATCTTATTCTTTTATTAGTCATCCACCGCTTTTGTTAAAAGGATAATGTCCATCCTCATTACAATCAAACGTAGAATGGTGCTACCAGTAAATCCGGTTGAGTACCTTACTATTTACTAAGACAACGTTTTTATATTATAGTTACAAGTGCAAGTAAGGTATATTAAAATGGGTTCAGCAGTTAGCAGCATGTTTATTGTGTTCCTACAACTGAAATGAGGTCTAGAAGAGGCGACGGTTTATAGAAAGTATTAGTATACATACTAACATAATACTTTACCATAGTTCACAGTCATAGGTATGGTGATTGCCAGTGTTTTAAAACTGGTTGCATCTAAAAAGTTAGAATCAAAATGTAGTCGCACTTTCGTGTGATTCAGAATGGGTCGGCGTTGATAGAATATTAAACGATTGGCTGGCTTGCATGACTCATGTATTTATGATTTGGTTGCGTTTACAGAGAAGGATTAAAACTATGTGCACGATCATGAGTAATTTGGCATACGCCCGCCACCGTGACCTTAACACCCGCTGCTTTTTGAAATGCAAAACAAACGCCAATCTGTTTTATGTTTATATCCCATGCTGCCACACTTTAAGGGTATTAAGAACGTCTTAGAGTTATATTGCATTTCAGTATCCGAGGGCTATTTGGTGTCGCTATTGTGTATTCTCTCTCTCTGCTCTTAAATAGAATTAATTACTATTTAAGAGACCGATAAGTAACAGGATCGCAGCAGAAGTCTATTTAAAGTGCAAGTTAGCTACAGATAGACTCAAAAATGTAATTCATCGTGCTTTTAGTAAAGGCGGAAAAATTGAGTAAAAGAAAACACTACTGTTATAGAAGTTTTTTTTTACCCCGACGAACAACAAGTTGTGTTATGATTTTGATGTGTAGGTCTGCGAGGACCGATTTTGATGCGGTTTTTGTCGTTTGAAAGCTGACCAGATCGAGATGCATATGGTTCATGTAACTATAATTTGTAAACTACTTTCAGTATTTTAAAACATATTAAAATGTATTTTATTTTTTTCGGAGCTTAAAATATTAGTTATAATGCATGTAATTAATTAATGGTTTTAAATCCACTTATAAGTTTATTGTTTTCTAGTATTGTACTTCCAGTTGTAAAATCTTCACCAGTAAGCTAACTTTTTTGAGAAGCGAAGTAGCTACTTAGTGACCGACTGCGTAATTTCTATTTATAGACTTCGATTGCTTGCACACTTATCGTATATTAAATAATTATATACCCTTGCGTTGAAGCAGGAAAATAACCTAATAAACAGATTATTTAAAAGATAATAATAGGTCAGATGTTACATTCAACGATATGCTAAAAAAATATTAAGAATATTTTTATTCATCGTTTTAGTACATTTCAATAACCTTAGACATTTTTAAATCTTTATTGAAATCCAATATTTCAAGATTAATACTAGATAGCTTGCAGTCTAGTTTCTGAACGGTTAATGATAGATTAAAATGCCCCTCAATTATGGTGTTAACAATGGCGATAAAAGGATACTCATAATCTTGGAATAATAACGTAATCAATATAATAATGACGTCACAATATGGTCACTTCACCATAATTAAGTATTTCCGTAGTAACTGACAGTGCCACCTGCCTGAACATAACAGCTACATACACTACATGCAATGCTTGTTACCTTCTCGTCATGGCTTCAGCGACAAACTATACCATATTAGATGTAGATGGCGTTGGCGTACTATTTAAAAGCATTCAGAGAGGGCGCTGTTCTGGCACCTTGCATTACGTGGGAAGTCATCCGAAAGAGCTTTTGCCTCCCACGCAAAGCTCAAACCCCTACACCGTTACCGGGTAGCGATACTCTTTTGGGTAAGCGATACATGTCTCGCCACGTTTTATGATACCAGCGTCATTTCTCGTTAAAGCGGCAATGTATCTTGTTAACTAAAAGCGATCGTGTTTTGTTAGTAACTGGTAGTGTCGTGGTGAGCTGGAGTTGTGAACGCGGGACCGGTAGGCAGCGGCCGGCGGCAGTAGATTCGTGTTCGCTAACATCGGCAGGTGGCACGCTGCCCCACACAAGCCTCTAACTTGCGCTCGCGATTTCATCTCTTTTGTATATAACATTTGTGATCTCCGTTTAGTGTAAGTTCATAAACTGTAGAGTTTAAGACAAGTTCATTAATATAACAATGTAATCTGTGAACTGAATTAAAGTGTCGTGAAGTGTTCGGAGAAATACCGGCTCCGTCAGTCGTGTTGTCAAGTACGATTTAAGTGCAAAAATAATCTTACAGAAGTTAAAACTGACGATGATCAAAAATTCCGCATGTTGCTCTCCAGCTTAATTCGTGAACAGGAGAACTTTGGACATAATTTCTAAATTGTAAGCATTGAAATTTTTAAATGTTTATGTAGATATATCTAATAATTTATTATTCACAAACACCTGCCTTACCTACGTAGTCAACTTTATGCAAGGCGTACACCATAGCTAATGGTTAAAGAGAGTTAAGTGAGGAAAAAGGCCTGGCTCTTGGTGCTCTATTAGTAATTATATTACGATGTGTGACTAATCGTTTTGGGTTTGAAACAATTCTTGAACTGACCGAACTTTGTTGTGAGAGGAAGTTGTCCCAATTTTTTGAAGGAACGAATTGGTTGATTGTGGAGGGATTGAACAGTTTGTCCATAGGCAGTGTTTTCCATGAAGGCCGGCACGGGCTGTGCGAGGCCACGGTTGAGTTGAATGGCCGCCGGCGCGGCCGCGGTCGTCGCGCGGTACGCTGTGCCCGCGGTGCATCCATCGCTGGCCGCACTTACCTCACCTTGGCAATAATCTCATTTGTTTCGTAGCGGAACTGATTATACAGTGGCCTCATGTACTTTTGAAACCTATTTACGGACAGAGTTATTAAATTACCAACTAGAGACACATCATCAAATGGCTAAGAACAGTTTGGTTTCTAATTGAGTTAACAAAAATGTATGTAATTTTCGATAACATTGTGCTATGTTAAAACTATTTGGCAAAGGGAAATAAAATCATGTGACATTTTTCGAAAACTTTGGTACAGGTAGGCAGGTTAAAATTAGAGTGACTACTTTCCTATATTCATTGAGCGGCGAACTGACTATCTTCATTGGTATTTTCGGTAGGAGATGGTCCCCTGGGACATTGCCATCTTTCTTCCGTTCTATCTCATCCTGTCAGTGATAACGAGGTCGAACATTTATAGCTTATGCTGGGTCCCATGTCTTTGTGTTCAGGTTGATAAGTTATAACACACATTTTGTATATATCTTGAATCTTCTCTTGGACTTATTCTTGGAATATAAGTAATCCTTTTTCAAACTCTACTTAACCTAACTAGCAACAAAAGCTTCAGCAAGGCAATTAAACACAGTTAATCACTTGATATAAGAACCTATATGTCTAATACTATATTGACTAAAGCACCTTTTATACAAGTAATTTCCTCTTTAATATGATAATACAAAGTGGTTACTCGGGAGCCATTTAGGCACGTAACGAGAGGGTCAAGGAGGCTCTTGTCCCCTGCAGAGATTTGTAAATCGCGGTCCACTCTACAGTCCATCCACTTCCTCGATACCATCGAAATGGGATCATCGACTTACGTAACTTACATTCTAGATATGGAATAGAATACTTCTTTACGTTGCTTGAATGATTAGGGAATTGAAATTTAATCAGGTGAGTGAGAATGACTAACACGACACAAAACAATGGAACGTGCAATGCTGATCGAAAAATAGTGATGCATATTCAATGGTGTCCTTTTCATTGAAATCCAAATTAATTAATAGAAAAGATATGAAGACTCCTGTTTTCTGATCTACAGATTTGTTTGGTTTCTAATTAACCAATACGTCGAAAAATATCATTTTTGACGGCTATCATTGCTGATTCATGCTGGTGTGACCCAGGTTTTAGGAATAAGATCATTATCAAAAAGTTTTTATTTGATAAGGATTTGGCCTACAGAAAATTTATAAAAAACAAATTACCTCTAATTATAAGTATTTTCCGTAGATTGCTCATTTCTCACATAATGTTTTATCTTCACTATTCTTTACACTTTTAGTTTTCACTTCAAGCCAAGCTCTTGTCAGGTTCAGATTTATTTAGCCACGTTAAAGTTGAATAGTCCGTTAATTATAATGTTATGTAATAAATGTAATAGTTAAATCAAAAATGACGGTTCAACTAAGCTCAAATCAAAATTAAATACGTTTAACTTTCCAGTTGCATAACCAACAGGTATTAGTGTTTGACCTAATAAGTCTTCACTTTTCGGTGCGATAGCGTAAAAGTCCGGTCGGCTATCAAAGGACTTTTCTTGTATAACCTTCCTATTAATAACTGCCTGTTGAATATATCAAGTATTTACAAAAAACACAAATAACTTAATGAAACTAGTGGGGCTTTTATTTGTTTTTTTTTATACATTCGTTAACGGGCATTTATATTCAGTAGAGGTTTGAGTTTTACTTAAAATGTTCAATTTCGACAATTCGAGACAAAATGAATCCACCCCTTATTTGGGACCCCCACCCCATATTGAATTATACAAAGCTAAACAAATCACAAAGTTACCAATTAAACCAAATTTTACAGCAAAAATCAAAAAATCTTGATTACATTATTACGAGTCATTCCTCTTTGAAATTTAGTTAAGATGCCAAATAATTATAATCGAAGATGGAAACAAAACTTCGAGGTACCCATAGTCAAAAAGAAAACGAAAGTATTGTTTATTTACCATTAGAATCCAACAAGAAAAGAACAATAACAATTTAAAATCTTCAAAATTAATTAAATATATGGTTTTGGTTCCAGAATAATTAAGAATGAAATTGTTTTTACCAGAACAATATATTAAGGTAGGAACAGTGTGTTACACTTTTACTTATAAGATTTTCATGAATCAATACGTATTTTCTACGATAAAAAATTCTAAATAGCATTTAACTTTAAAACTTCTTTTATGGACTATAATATGTACTGTCAAAGAATTGTCCCAAAAAAAACATCAATCACTAACTAAATGTACCTATACAAATTCTGTAAATACAATTAGCTATATAGGATAATTGTATATCGTAATGAGATCACTGACAAACATAATGATTGTTTATTGTGAGTATTTCTCCGGTGAGCAACCTCCATACTTCAGTGCCATACAATTGCTCATTCAAATATGTACATAGTACACCTGTAGGTTTAAATAGGTTCTATTTATTGTGACGGACATGTCGGAATCTGTGTGCGATGTATTATTGGCATGAATATTCGCGGGCTGGCGGCGGGCGATGGCGGCGGTGAGGGCGGGGGCGCGGGGGCGCGGGGTGGGTGCTGCTGCCGGAGGACAATAGGGCCTTTGTTGCAACAATGCCCATTTCCGATTACCAGATTGAATCGTGTCTGTCAAAGCGCTCCCGTCCCAATAAGCGGTGGTAGAATTATAGGTGTTTTAATGGTAAATATTAACATACTACATAATTATTAAAGTGAGCACCGAGATATGTATAGAAAAACGTAATTTGCATAGATCTGATCTTTTTTGATCATCAGTTTTCACCCAAAACAATGAAGGCAAAGATTGCAGATTGCTAACTGGTACATTAAGCTATCCGCACTCTTTCTTGGAAGATACTTATATGAAACCCGTAATCGTCCATCATTAAATCCGAGCAATACAAAAAGAATTCAAAATATTGTTTCCGGCCGCAGACCCGCAGTACATGCTTAGTTAACAATGAGCATAACTGGTGAGCAGAGATCGTTCAGTCGAGCCCGTCATGAGCTGTTTGCGGTCAGAAACTTCCAATAGGAATCGAACTAATAATACAGCTTCAGCCTTACACTCTCGACTCCGGGGATTCTCAAAGTTTCGTTGTTATTTAATTTAACCTCTCGTTATGCGGGCGGATGAGTAACGCGCAGTCTGCGAAACGACGCCTGCCGTACTCATTGTTGCGGAAATTTAGACGAATTTGCGACGATCGCGTTTCATTAAGGGGCGTTTTAGTGCGAAAGGAGCACCGCTTTTAATTCACAAAGCGAGTGCGGTGCGAACGTAAAACAAAGTTTTAGAGGGGTTCTTCGTTAGTTGCTCACTCATACAAGCTGGAGAAGCGCGCCGTGGAGACTCACTGAGTATGTTAATCGCGAACATGCTCCAACTTCCTTCTTTATGTATCACTATGTATTATGAACACCAACTATAACTGTACCAGGATTATAACCACTAGAGCTTATAACACATAGTGACAGTCGAGGAGCTCCCATCTGCGACACGTGAAATACAATACGTGTAGAAGTCCATGATTACGAGTTATCTTACTGTCAGAAGGAAATTTGCTTATTTACGACTATACGATAACTTGTTTTATTCACATTAATACGTATTAATTTCAATGTCAATCACTGAAGCACAACCAACTGTTTACATGAGCTGATTGACCCTTACTATAACCCTTACTATATCAGGCAGTTCCTTATATTGTATGAGCAAAATATCTGTATAAAAAAATAAAGCCCTATATAATCTGATAAATAAATTAGATTTATAACCACTTGACTAGCATGCTACGCTAGATACTAGAATGATAAGTAAATTCAAACTCAAGGTTCAGAACCATAAAAAACTTATAAACACCAGTAACAGCTGTGACATTCAGGGCAAAGAACCAGCATTGCTTTAGGAATCCTTATGCGATAACTGCAGCTTTTTAATTAGCTCTTTTATTATGACGTCACAAAAAATAACGATCCCACAATTCCGTCGTTCGTACGGTTTCCTAGCTGTGGATTGAGGCGCACAGCCATGAGCGTGCGAATTTTATATGTATTTAATGCTAATGTACCCGTTCGATGTACTAACGAATAACAGCGTAAACAACCGAAAGTTTTGTTTTTCTTTTCATAATACGGTTCGTTTCTGTTACATACGAGTACACTTCCATATAAACAACTTTGGATCGAAAAATATTCGACTTCAGCGAAATAGAGCTACAATTATGCTAAAAAAATATCCTGTAAGAAGTCCCTTTCCACTTTAGAGTAAAACCCTCTTTTACTCTGGCAATGAATATCGTAATTATAACATAATTATTCATATAGTTTTAGGCTAGATTGCCGTCTGTACTGTAAATTTTATATTTTTTGCCATTTGGCAACTCTATTTTGATAAATTTACCATCACCATCATGCTAATTTGAAGAAACTTTTTAAACCAGCCTGTTTAATCAAATAACTTAAATGTAAATTGCACAGAAGAAAACTAAACCTTAACTTCTTAATAATATGTAAACTTCACTAGACTTTTACTAATTTGAAGCATTAGTATAATTTGGTTTAGCTGGAGAGTACCTAATAATTTAAAGACGTTGACCCTTTCATAGTAATTATGGGCGAACAAAATAAAACCACAATATCGCGCTTTGGCTTAAGCCGAAAATAATAATGACAGTATAATTGGAGTGTTCTATAATAAACAATGCAACGAACTAGTATTAATTCCCAGGCGAGTTGAAAAATGTTAATCTGTGGGCGGGGCAAGCTGAGCCTTCACATGATGCGTTACCGAGCGCCTGCCGTTCCACCGCTCCACTGATTGTTGCTGCGAGCCGCCGCGGGCTACCTGCCTTCATTTGAGACTCCAGAAATTACTCATAATAACAAATGTACCTACTAATTTTCGAAATAAGGAAAAAAACTCGTTGATGTGGCTTATACTACTTGGAACATATTAACATGAGTCATTCTCGAATATTTCAGGCGTCACTTTGACGTTAGCGTTTTACATGATTACTTATTTTAGCATAATAATGATGAACAGCTTTGCGAAACCCTAGTAAATTGTACTCACACAAGACCTAGGTTTACATGAGTAGTTATTTACTTACGTTCTATTTCAACCCTGGTTTTGGCTTGTCTCCAGCTAACTACTCGGATCCAAGTCATCTGTTAAGTTTATTTCAAGAATATGGCGCTTAAAGCATTACATTACTTGAAATATAGTGGCTAGTCTATTGAATATTACGTCAGTTCGTATGTTAAGCTTTTGTGTCACGAATAATATAATGATTTTAGCCTTCTAGAATGGTAGAACTTGTAGCGTAATTGCAATAGATTGAAAGCTGTTTATTTACTAATTATATTTTGCGTGCATTGAAGGTTACATACGAAGCGCGAAAAGTGCGACCGGTTCTGAGCAATTCTATAACGCTTACAACGTCCGTCCGCTGAGATACGGCCTCTGAGCGATTTATTTCCTAACGCTACCTTTAGCTGCGTATACACACCGAAACTTCTTATAAAACAAATGTTAGACACATGTTTCTTGATATTCACACCACGACACTTACTTTGTTTGGCAAGTGCGTTATTCCGCATTCGGCATTTCGTGTTCACACATATTGTTCAACAAATCAAAACAGATTGTGGATGGATTGTGGTCTTACCATTCAAAATTATCATTACCCGTTCAAAATTAGTAGGAGTATTTTGTTTTCGGTAGTTTGATCTTAGGTAGTCGTTTATTTCTATAGATGAAATAAAACTATTTCAAGTATCACCACGCATTTCCGTTACACCTTTATATAGGTGTCGGAGTGTAAACGTAGTATAACGCTTTACATCAGACGCGTACGATACACACGCAAGTAATGCGTGCGAGTTATAGCCGTATAAAATTGGAGTTGGCCCATTTGACTTAATGGGAACGCACATACTCACCAAAATTTGAAATTTAAAAATATATATACCTAGATGTCATCTGTTTCACACGGCTGATCGCCATGTCTCGAATTGTGATGCTCATAACTTTATCGGATGTACATGAACTTACTAATTACTCTAAGAAAGTCAGATTCTTAGAGTAATAGTAGTCTTTTAACCATAAACACTTACAAAACATCATTTTATTAAGTGCTTCTAAGTGATAAATTACATTCTACAGGGTTTGTCCAACTCACTGTTAGGCTAAATCACCAAATTACTTGCACTAAGCGATAAAAAGTCTCCTTTATTGCACTCTTGATTTATTTTTCTACATCTCCATGTTATAAACAGGTCATATATTTTTGATACAATTGGTTAAAATTCTGTATATCAAGTATTATTACTCGATATCTCTGTACTTACATAATTTAATTCAGTATCAATAATATTAGCAACATTTAAATTAGTTAAAGGTTTTTGAAACAGTCTGGAGTGAATAAGTACCTAGTTAGGTAAATCGATATACATAGTTATTTATCGATTAAATTTTATTCGTCCTTTTCAATAGCTAGGCACAAGCGCATTCCATTGAAATTCATAAAACGTCGGTAGTTGGGAGTCATTTAGTAGCAGTTGGTACAAAGCCACTCATTCATGCAGTGAATCCGGACGAAATATTCACGTTCCGTTAGTCAAACGAACTACCAATACGTACCTGTTTATAGCTTATTGATACGAGTACATTATACCCTTTTTTTGGATTTTACAATCACTGTTTGCATTAATTTTCCAGTCGATTTGGTACATACTTATATGGTATGTAGGGTATGGTATATACTTGTTCTATAACTTGTGACTCAATTAAACACGTTTTAAATATACAAGCTTTTGATTGTAGCACCGCCCGCGCTTATGCTGCTTGAGCCACCATCAAGTCGAAGTCTATATTTAAACCCAAATTTTATAATATCACACAATATTACATTTCATAGTTCCAGACGGACAGACCATGCATATACATATAATATTAAGTGTACAATTACAGTTTACATTCGTCACTATGGTTTAATAGCACACACAAGCAGTTTGAGATCTTTATGGCAATAAATGATAAATCTGTTTAAAACAGACCTTCGGTCAGTGAATGGATATACTTACTTATTACGAGTATACCGGTTTTTTGACTGATGGTTGAGCGATACAAAAAATCTCCACATGTTTGCTACAATTGGTTACTGGGGGTCTACTCTTATTCAACGAAAAACGAAGTTTCGATCGAAATTTCGCGTCTTTCCTACCACGGTTCCATTTCGTTCCGAAATTTCGAACGAACGAACATTTTTTAACGTTACGATTCTCTAAACCTACTCTAATTCGAAATCTTCCGAACGAATATTTGAATTTGACAGATGATTGATGAATGATGAATTAATTTATTTAATATTTATTAATTTAATTTAATTGTAGTAAATTTAATTATTTTACACATTTTATTATATTTATTTAAATTAATTTATTTTTTATTCAATTAATTTAATTTTATTTTATTATTTTAACAAATTAAATTAATTAAAAATTTAGATAAATTAAATAATTAAAAAATTAAAGTTAATGAAATAAATTAATAATTTATTGTAATTAAATTAATTAATAATTTCAATAAATTAAATTGGATTTAATTAAATATATATTTTTTTTTAAATAATTAAGTAATTTAATTATTAAAATTATTTAATTTAATAATTAATATAATTATTATTTATTTACTTATTTTATTTTATTATTTTCATTTAATTAATTAATTAAGTTAATTTAATTTAATTAATTAACATGCGCACGCCGAAATTAATACAATATTTTTTTTATATTACATTTTTTATTATATTTTTATATGATCCTTTTTTTTTAATTATATTAATTTAATGAAGTTAATTTCTATTAATTTAATTTAATTCAAATTGTAAGCCATATATTACTAAAAAAAGACCCACACGATATTATCGTTCACGAAAATTGTCGATGGTTACGAACTTCTTATGTGTGGCCGAAAATGAAATAGAGTAAGGTCACTGACGAAATTTCGTTTAAATTTCGTTCGTTAACGAAGTTTCGTTTCGGAGAAAGAGAGTAGACCCCCTGAATTGCTTTTTATTGCTGATTAATTTCCGCTTCTTGGTAGCTTTGAGTTTATTTAATATGTATTTTAAAGTTTTTTTGGGATAATTCTAAACTGTGGTAGAGGTCGATGTTTGCTAAAACTTTAAGAACAAATGTATATATTTTTTCAATTTTCAACTTCTCTACTTAAATATATATATTTTTTTAAGTACATATATTTTATTCGGTGTGCGGGCAACTTATATATATATATATATATATATATATATATATATATATTTTATTATAATCCTCTTAGAATGATTGAAAAATCTATTTACAGCACAGATAGAGTAGAAATTATTATTATTATTACAGACTGTTAACCAGTATGGGCTACCATAATTCTGTACACGATAGACTTAATGTAATATTCGAGTGCAAAGGTGAACATAGGTGTCCAAGTGCAGAGCATTTGTTGCAAGGCACAGACTCTACCCTGGCTAGGAAAGATTAGCAGGTAGTGTAAACGTAACTCAGACTCAACATTACGGGTATATTTGTATTATTTTGGTTAAAGTACACTTGTTACCTTCATTCTCATCTATCTTTATTGTCCATCCAAAGGTTTTCTGGAAGATATCGCTGTTGGCGATAAGATCGCCAATGTACGCTTTACCGTTAATGTTGATGTAATTTAAATAGTGTACAATAAAGAATATTGTATCTATCTATCGTAAGGAACAAATTGGTCGCGTTTCAAAAAATACTTTGAAGTGTGGAATGATAAGCAGCATAGGGTATTATAAAACAGTTGTGGTAGTGTGGGCCCCGGCGTCTCACTCGCCGCGTCTCTATCAGTATGCGCGCGGCGAGTGCGTGTCGGCATGCGGTGCCGTCCGCTCACCGCACACTGTTTATATCACCAATAACTAAGAAACATTTTTAAATAAACGAATTCCGAACCGTGTACTAGCCATGTCCTATTTTATGTTTGTTGGTTATCCAACTTACTAACAAGTAACACGCAGAACTTGATTTACCCTATATAACAATAAAATATATGTAGATTATAATGTCACATCATACTTACTATTCAACACATGAGATCTATAATTAGGTTTACAATGTACTAAAGTAAGGCCTTTGAAATCCTGCACTTTGTATATATTTCCGTAATCACGCAAATTACAGAAATAAAATCAATCTAAAAGATAGAAATCGTAACGCCGCGGGAGGAATTTCTTAGAATAAATAAATTCTCTCTTCCTTTGTCTCATAAATCCTTTGTCCCTGCTTAATAAATTTTGTTTCTTATAAATCGCTTGTTATGCGTAACAACAAGGCATATTTCTCAACAAACAGAGTTCTGCACCGTAGCAAAACGTAAAAAATGATACTCGAACTTTTTGTTAGGAACTGTTAAATCTCGTTACCTCGATGCACATGGGAAATATTATACGTGAGAACGGGGCTGGTAATAGTATAGAGACATTACAACGGCGCAAGAATATCGCCGGATACTCGTGTTATTTAGATATCTCGTGTTGGCGGCGATACCATCGGACTATCTCGTGTGTATCTTCTCAAGAAAACAAAAGAAAAATCGCAAATATCGAGTGCAACCGCGATGGAGCGGGGCTGCAGGCCCGCGCCGCCCGCGCCCTGCGCAGCCACGATGTCAATCGCGGCTCCTCTTTTTACTTCCTGCTCAGTCAGACAATGGCGGGAAAATGTTTCTACGTGTGGGGACGCGGCGCGGGGTGTGGGGTCAATAGCGGGAGCACTAATCTCTGTCGGGATCGTTCGGATTAATGGCTCGTATTGCCGTGTCTGTTGTTTGTTTCCACAATTCTTGGTCCCTCTTCCTTTAGTTGTTTGCTACAAGTTTCTTCGTAAGTTACATTCGCAGTGTTAGAATGACTTGTTTGCTTTATTGTTATAGGTACCTTCCTATTCTGTGTGGTCTGAGCAAAATTACAATTAATAATATTGTAGTAAATAATTACTATGTTATCAGATTGTTCGATGTATTAACTACTAACACAACATATTAAATTTTTAGCTATGTTCTAGCTCATTTTCAACGAAAAGTATGGTCAACAATCTAATTCTGACATAATTTCAAGATAAATCAACTTAAATGGATCACTTTTAATGGGTTAAAGATAAGTTCTCAATACACGATGTTGGTGGAAAACTAACTGCGACATTGAAAAACAATGAAAATGAAAAGCCATCGAGCGGGTCCAAGCGCACTTGACCGACTTGGAATGGGTGCAACGCGGAAACCGGGAATTTATCCTACAGACACATAACAAAATAAGTGGAAAATATACATTATAAGTTCGACAGGTATTCGTTGTTTTACTGATATGAGATCCATGTTTGGTCCCGTTAAGGGTATCAGAGCACAGGCTAGTTTTTAATTTTACCTACTTTTATTTTGCACACAACAAGTACTCAGTAAAATAAGTAAGATGGAATAGAAAAAAAAAGAAAAGAAAACAGAACATAGTAGGTAACTCCACAAAACTTAACAACACTTATTATTATTATAATATAAGTAAGTTAACAAAATTGAACAAAATAAACCCAGGTACAGAGCAGAGTCGAAAATCAACGCTTTCTTTTTGTGTGTGTAAAAAAACGAGCCGAATCAAATCCGCCTATTAGGGAGGGCGCTGCTACTAATTAAAATAAAATTGTTAAAACACAGAAGCGGGTGCGCGCTCTCTCCCCACACCAGACTAACTTTTAACGAGGATATATTTGGTTTCGACCAACCCTTTGGTGATTTTACTATTGAGTCTAACTGCAAATAACTCCTTAATTGACTTCAAACAACTTCTGGCTTTGTGGATAGAATACCGAGGTTACTCTACCTCTTGTGTAACCACACTACCTGAGTATCGTTACGAACCGAAACTAACTACAAATCATCAAGTATGTAGGTAACAAATTACATGCGTACCTTAGGAAATGCTTCGTGACCTTTTATTGCTTCGATCACATCATAAATGAATGCCTGGAATCTCACATCATTTGATTTAATCCGAAGCCTGTTTCTATGTCAATCAATCTGTTAAAGCTATGAAGTAAATTGTCATTTCTAGTAGACGATAGACACAACATAAGAACCAGATATTATTTGTACTACATACAGTACTTTCTCTCTATAATCAAGCCAATTTCTCGCTATGTAGGGCGTGTTATATACCGTAGGCTCCGTATATGACTGCATCTCGCAATTATGTTTGACAAGAGATGTCATTTGTTGCAGAAGTCGTGTAGCGGCTGGGCAGGCACCGGTGCGGCGGCTGCGGCGGCTGCGGCAGGATGATGGACTGCCTGTGCCCCACGCCGCGCACGCTGGCCTGTCGTGTGGTGCTGCTTGACGAACGAGAGCTCTTGCACGAAATACAGGTAAAACACCACATTCTATACCAATCGCTTATAGTGCACTTAGCTAAGCAACTATGGATCTTTCTTACGTTTACTTTGGACGTTTCGTGTCAGATTTGCTGAGCTAAAAGATGTTTAAACTTTTTAATAAATCTAACATCAGCTTAGATGAACACTTGGACGCTTCGGCATTTCCGAGTCCCGACGGGTGCTGATAGTATTTTCAATTTTCGCTTCACATGAAACAACGCAAGGATTTTTCTCCATTTCTCAACCCACACTTGTGAAATGCAGCTATTCCGAAGCGAATTATTTGAAGTACACCCAGGGGCTCAAGGGAAGTCTTTTATATGCGAAGCTCGGGTCCAAGGTGCGGGCGATGAATTCACTGAATCGTACGTCGGCTCTATGAATATTAAATTCTATTTGACTCGCATTGTCGCCGCGTGGTGAATGTGAGAGTGGTTGCCGCGACAAGCGGACCGCGCCCACCTCAGGCCCTATCAACGTGTCCTTCATGTTTACTTGCACCATCAACTATCAATAAAACTGTCGAAACATAATCAATACCTACTGATATCAGCTCTAGAATCACGCTCTACATTTAGGAACTCACAGTTAACTTAAGCACGTCGCTAAATCTTAAGACCATATAATAAGCCTTTGAAAGCCGTAAGGCCTCTCATACTAAGATAACTCGTATAAACCTACATCGTAACCGTAAACAACTTAGGAATTTATGCCAGAAATGCTTTTGTTCGGTCTATGTGAGGACCCGCAACTTGCTACTGAAATAAATTCTCGAGATATATTGGGCTTAAATCATCCAATTTGGGTAAAGTGGAACCGACAAGACTTCGACGTTTCTCGCTAGATTGTATGGATATTTAAGACAAATGGCCATTTTTTCGGTAGTTTTCCCTATCTGTAAGGAACATTGGTCTGAAACTGATTTGGAGAAAAGGTTTTCTCGCCACAAAAACACGAATATAGCGAAAATATATAACTGTATGATAGGTTGGACTTTTGCACAGTTGTGGTTCAGTGTAGGCTAAACATTTTATAATAATTACAACGCATACTATTTATTTCAGTTCTTAGCAAGTACTTCTTCATTTATGTAAGTAGTGTAATCATAATTATGATCAAAAATGACTACTTGCTGATACTGTTCATTTAAATGTTTGAGAATGTACAACTTATTTATCTGTAACCTGTAATTGGTCACGCTTAAGCTTATTATAGAAAATTACAGATGAGAGAGGCGAGACTCGATGGGATGATCTCATGACTCAACGCTATAAATTACTTTTATTTTTAAGATAAATGTGCCTTACTAACAGTTAGGTATTGCCCTTCTATGATTTTATCGCACACAGTCCATAGAAACGTGTTGTACTAAACTGTAAAGAATCTTAAAGGTGAAAAATATTAGGTGTTGAGTCGCTAAAAGCAACAAGCATTTCTTTGTCAAGACAATTGAGTGTCGAGCGACGCGGACTCGGCGTTTTATTTGGCTCGGATAGTAAAGGGGAAGACAAGGAATAGCGCAGCAATTTATGAAGCGGCCCGAAGCGGGGCGAAGCGGGCCTAGTGTCGGCGGCAAGTGGTGCGAGGTTCGACGTGTATTGTCGCGCAGCAAATTGACTCGACGGCATTTCACGGTCTACTGCGTTGATGCACCTCGTTCCTAGTTCTGCTTTATTGGTGACATCTTCATTGACAATCAACGGGCACAATGGAGCAAGTGATTAACTGTCTCGTTACTGCTGCGTGAATGACTTTGTTTTGATTTCTAACTATTCAGTCGAGGATTTAATCGTATTAATAAAAACAAAACAAGAATGGCATTGAATTAGCAGACGCATCGTGACGAGACGCGGCGCTGGCCCGCGGCGGCATCGCGTGCTCGCTACATCTACACTGCTGCCAGATTTTCAAATCGTTTGTTATTTTTCGAGCTTCACGTACGTTGGAAGCAAACGCGCTCTGTTATTAAATCATTTATTATTCAGCCCAACGAACTGTTTCGCAATTTTCCCACAAGCCGGCTGGGACTTCTGTACCCAAATACACACTTATATTGATATGTTTTAAGTCCAACAAAAGTCTGTTACTCAATTGGGACATAATTAGAATATACTCTATTGTAGTTAATACTTAAATTATTTACTAAATATGTAGTTACTTATATTAACTAGGTACGTAGTTCTGAAATTGTGATTCATAAATTAAGCTCCCTAATTTCAAAGCATTCGCTGTATCACATTGAAGAGGTAATTAATTTTGCCCACGTAGTTTTAGTTCAATAGGAGGTAATGTTATGGCAAATAAACAACAGTACGCTGAATGTTCGCAATTTACAAGTGTATTGTTTGACATCGCAGAAAACAGTAGTGTACCGTTGCAAATATAGATTGTTTGTTCGTAGAATATCTTTCTTCTGTTGGACAATAATAATATTGCAATTTCTGCTATTTTAAGTATTTCTTTTTTTTATGGTCGATAACCAATAAGCCTGAATAATAATACCCTAAACCAGGCATTATAATAAATCCCTTCGAAATTAAAATTGTTTGGGAAGTTTTTAAACTAGCACCTTAGGGTGTAGTTATCGTGTCGCAAGCGCACGCAAGATGTGGTGCGCGTGAGAGCGAGTCTCGCTCACGAACCCGTTCATTATGTTAGCAATACACTTCGCCTCGACTACTGGTGTTACTGGTCCTCAGACCATCGCGTGCGCATTAGTCTAATTGTGGAAACCTGCGCATCGAGAAATGCTAATCGGAGATAGTCACTCTACATTATAGCTTCTTGCTTCTTGCTTCTTATACTCTCTGATTTCTAATTGTACCTAGTCGCCGACTGTTTATTGACAGACATGATCAGGTTTTGGATCTTTCTTCAAAACATTGTAATAAAACTGGTATTTGCATATAATTAACACGATTACCTAGTTTATCTAAATTCTTCGTGAAGACTAAGAACAGAAATGTTTACTTATTTGTATCGCGTATTTTAAACTAATTTAAGAGGCGCATCAAAACAAATTGCTCCATAAGGTTCAGGCGAAGCTGAGCGAAATTAAATCGCAAGTAGCCAAGTATTTCTATGAAGGCATTCCTCAGCCGATGAACGAATAATAAGAGCTTATTTTCGCCAAATTAAATGGCGACGGCCTATAAATCCAGGTAAGTGCGTCGTTATGCCAAAATCAAATGGATCTTCTACATGGAAGCTTATTGATTAGATGTGACCTACAATTTTCCACTACCTAAAACTGAAGCCTAATTTACATTTAAATAAAAATTCATGATTATATAAATTATTACCGATGGTTTAGGTTCCGAATTAACCAGGATGATGTCTTCAAAAGAGTTGGCTGAATTTAATCATTTAATTTAGTTTACTTGGTTGCTACGGACTAAAATAAATACAAACAAAAAGTATGAATGTACTACAATACCGGATACAATTCAATTGATGTTGAAAGCTCATAAAAAGACAATTCTGATGCACCTTATCATTAATCTCAACTTTTTTTCAACAACAAACTTTAACGTCTACATTTTATTGTTCTTATGGAATCTCTGAAAATCACAATACGGAACTGAAAAATGAAGTAATTAAATTCACTTATTTATCCACAATTGAAGTTGAAAATCAAGTAGGGGAAACAACAATGGCTGAGTTTGGAAAAAAACACACAATAAAACGAAGAGGCTTCCATATTTTACCCCAACGTCAACTGATAAGACCATGTGTTACTTGTGTACTTGTTTACATTGGTATTTGTGTCAACTTGCTTTTTTTGAAAAATGAACATAACACTAAATAAAACTGAGAGAGTCATTTGTTATTCCAGTAATTAAACGGTATTTTTTGTTATAGGACAACAACACAGGGCAGGCGTTATTGGACGTGGTGTTTAGGCATTTGGACCTCCTTGAAACAGCCTACTTTGGCCTCCGCTATGTCGACCAAGATAATCAAACTGTAAGTATCCAATTTACACAACATTCCACCTTTTTCTTTTACAAACAATGGTATTCAATGTCTTTGGATTAACACGAAACAAAAACACTTGAAGATTTTGAATTTAACTGGTAATGTTTACTCGAAAGAAACCACTCAAATAGAATTACAAGAATAACGAGCATAGGTTCTCAAGAAAGTTTTGGTTCTTCGGAATAGAGCCATTTTGCACAGACGACACAGCGAAATTGGATTAGGAGATTATATCCCATCTGCAAGATATTTTACTTACGTCTGAGTCCCGCATTGGAAATATAATAAAAATGTAGTTTTTCGAAAAGGAAAACGGAAGATGTATTTGTAGAGATTTCATTTTTATTTTTTTTGCAAATATAATTTTAAACTGACGACTCTTAACATTTCAAATGTAGAAATGTCAGTGGTTATCAATTTAAATTAATCATTAAATTAATTTAGAAAGTATGTAGGTTTTGATTGTATGATTCTGGGTTTATGATAATGATGTTTGTTTTAAAATGGCATACTTATTTAGAAATCTGTTCGCAGGTGAAGCGAAAGTTTTAATTAACCTTTTTGCGATACTAAGCTTTGTTTTAACCGACTACAAACAGGAAGGGTCATTCATTATTTCAAATGGCTGTAATAATATAAGCAATATTCATATTTGATGTACCACATTGCTCTGCTGATTTCATTAGTATTTTTGTTTGTTATCGTTAATCAGCTTTAAAAGTAGTAATCAAAATGCAATGATCAGAAACGACTTTGAATAAAATTAATCTATTTTAAGTGCAAATATTATCATTTTTATTTCAACATTTCTGAAGACACGGCATTCAGGATATCATTTTATTGAATTGGCTTGAGAAACTTTTTAATTACAAATACATGGACCAGAGTAGCCAATACCGATAGTCCTTATTTATATAATTGATATTCATTACGTAAATTTTGATCTTGTTTTGTTTGTCACAGCACTGGCTGGATGTCGGCAAGCGACTTCGTCGACAACTGCGAGGCTCTGACCCTCATACCTTCTACTTCGGAGTAAAATTCTACGCAGCCGACCCGTGCAAGCTACTCGAAGAGATAACCCGGTAAGTGGGCCATGCGTCATCCATTGTATTGCACCTGCATCTGTACTTTCATTGTCAGCCCATTGTCTCTAATTAGCCGTAAGTATAATTTGTGTAAATATCAATATTTATAAACAAATGCAATTGTCCGCATACAACCGCGCCGTAGGAGAAGCGTAAGGCGAAGTATTAAAGGATTATTTGAAAAAACAATCATTTTTTCCTACTGTAATGATACTATAATGGAATGGAAAAGATTATTGTAATTCGAACGTTAGTCATTAACATAACACTTCGTATATTATTATTAAACACAACAACAGCAGAAAAAAAGCAATCATATTTTTATGAATACGTGTTTAAGTAAAAATACTCACGTTC
Organism: Autographa gamma; assembly: GCA_905146925.1. Lineage (NCBI taxonomy): Eukaryota > Metazoa > Arthropoda > Insecta > Lepidoptera > Noctuidae > Autographa > Autographa gamma. The sequence continues at coordinate 7,551,610 of LR989850.1, forward strand.
CAAATGTTGAATACCTACACAGTATTACAAGTCGAAAGTTGCCTATCCCATTTAAAACTTTATTAGCTTGTTAATACTTCGTCCATAACAGGATTATTATCAGCTTCAGCCTCTTTCCGGAGATGTTTTAATAAGATAATTTGTATATTTCATACAAATTTGACCTGAATTTAAATCTGACGGTCGGTCACACACATGTACGTGTAAATATATTACAAAATTTGTTATTATAATGAGTTCCAGCAAAACCGCTAACTGCATGTGAAAATCAAATTAATGGTTGAACATTAACAAATTATACAGAGCGATATTTATTAATGTGGTTTCCCATCAAAGCGTTGATAGCGAAATCGACATTATGTGAGGGTAGATGAGGATTGCCGACACATACATGTGTGACTCGAGTTTTATTAATAATCAAAATAAGGCTATAAATTCGAAAATGTAAAAGGATATTTGATAGCACATAGGTATAGATGATAATTTTTATTAAAACTCTGACTGCAGCAATTTATTTATAAAATAAACATGACAAGCTTACAGATGCTTACATGCCATACTAATTTCAAGCTATATTGCAAGAATGTCTCATGTTTCGCAACACATACTTAAATTAAGTTTAGATATAAAGGGGCGTATTGCCTCTTGGTGTAACGCTTAAACGAGAATAGTGAAACATTGATGTAGGTAGACAAATAGGTAGGTATATAGATACCTTTGTAGTCGATGGTCACTTGAATGACTCAACAGGACACTTTCCTTGTTTATCAGTACAAGTGATGCTACTTACATGGTACAAACAACGCTTATATAAATTTATATGAACCCTTGATTCAATTAACTATACCTATAACTATGTTATATTTTACATTAGTCTATTAAAATTTCATAATCATAAAACAGAGTGAAGTCTGGAAGGACACAAAAGAAGGTGTAGTGCTCTCGCTATAAACCCGGTGAGCTCGTAAACTGACGTCGCACAGATCAAATGAATGGGGCGAGGCGGTGGAGCTGCGCTCAACTGTCAATGGCACAACATAAACACAGGAATTTCATCCCATGAACAATTTTAATTGGACACCTTTTATAAAATAGGCTCCTCTCTGTAATATTTACCTTTCACTGAAACAAGAGTTCGCTAATTTTTTTCAACAGGGCTACAATTTATATTTCTACCTAAAATACCTTTTGAAACCGCGGGGAAACTTTTGCCTACTCGTATTTCCTTTAAACTTTACAACAAAGGCTACAATTGGAGTCAGTTAAGTGGAATTTTGAAGAGTTTCCATTTATTCTTTATCTTCTTCAATGTGAACGTCGGGTGGGCACAGGGATGTTTTATTAAAATTTTGTGATTACGGTGTTGTCGTTGCACCGTGGGTCCGTGGCTCCCCGGCTCGACCCGCCTCCTCTATCGCTAGATGCCTACCTACAACTCGGGGAAAACGTCTTCCTTTAGGTAAAGCCCGCAGTTTAATACTCGTAAATTCTTTGAAAACCTTTGCCTTGATGGTCTTTTAATATTTAATTTCACAGTAAGGGCAATCTTCTTGTAACGCGTTTGAAGGTTTCTTCAGGTGAAACGAAATAAAATATACATGTATACTGAACGGAGAACTTAATAACTTGGCTTAAGGAGAGTTAAACGTCTATTTGTACGTATAATTGATGTATAATGTGTAAATTATTATGTGTGTATTTGGTTCAGGTACCAGTTGTTCCTGCAACTGAAGCAAGACGTGGTGCGGGGTCGGCTGCCCGTCAACTTCGACCTCGCCGCTGAACTCGCCGCCTATGTCCTGCAATGTGAGTCACTTCATCTTGCTATATCATACCAAATCTTCATGTATAACTATTTGCAACTAATTAAATAAACTTATATTTTGTCATAATTTAAGCTACGGTAGTAAGTGATAACGTTTAATACTAAGAAGAAATATCTTTGTAAAAAGAAAACACACTACGAGACGATTTTTTGGTCTCCGGGATCACTTCCAACATTGAATTCAGTACCATTTAAAGTTACAGCTTCACCTTAATAAGCACGCAGTACATTTTAACGACTTAAAATCCCTCGCTAACCAATAAGGAAAGGCACGGACCTAATCCGATGGTACTTGGGGAGTGTATTTGTTGTTAACATCGGCGACAAATTAGAGTTTCTCGGTGTGGTACGGCGATGGCAGTTAACCCGCAGCTGCGACCCGTGCTCTGGTTACAAAGCGGCTTTGAGGCCACTAACCTGCCCAGCTTATTGTGTTGCTAACCTGGAGGTTGCTACATATCTCTCGTGTTGCCAGATCTATGTAACAAGCTTGAATTTTGAACGCTAAGAAAATATTTCAACTAGACAACACATTATTTAACTTTTTCGTTTGGTATCACAAAAATCCAACAACCTGATTTAACTGCATACTTATACATTAACAAAATCTATAGCAATCAGTATTTATTGTAATAGGCTGCCGATTGTATCTCGTAACCAGTCATATTTTAAGCGACAACAGATGAAACCATTTGCGAAACTCGACGCAATTTCAGTTTAAATGGCAATTTGGTGTAACAGCAATAATGATCATGTTAAACCTATTGATTTTCCTTGTAATTCGATATCTTTTACATTTAATTTATTTGTGTCGATGAATACTTGCAAATACATTTTAGTGAAGTGGTGAAACAATACTGAGTGTCGATTGTTTTCAAACTTTAAAATATATAGATAGTGACATTTACTGATATGTTTGAAAAACATACTCTAAGTATGACAAACAATAACATTAGCACATCATTAATTAGTACCAACTCTACAATTTCAAACAAATTAAATAAATTGCATAAACATTTTATTTTTCTATGGTGCCTTCGTAGTTAAATAACATATTTGCAAAAGCAAAACAACAGTCTTATTTATTAACCAGCAAGTTTAATTCACTAAATGACAGAATCGAATTCAATATATAAAATAAACAAAATCTTTTATTGTACCCATTGAATAAATGTTTTCGTATTTATGAAAGAAAATTGTTTACACGAAGGCGTAATGGCGTAATACCGCGTGCAATCATGTGTGACTATGAGGGTTGACTCATCTTAAGAGGGCCCGAGTGGGAACCGACACTTGTACACAACTACATAAACATTGTTCAACTATAAACCGTCTAGAACCTTAGTAAAAGCTTCGATAACAAAAATATAATCTTTGTAGGTTCGTTGTGTATCAGTTTGCGAGGGAAGAAGTTTGTTTCTCTTTCACACAACAATTGCTTAAGTATACAGAGTCATTGACTAGTGTTCGGATAGTAATGAACAACTTGGTCCAAAATGGTTACTTGTTATTAGGATAATAATATACTGCAAAAAACGGCCTCTCATACTAATTTTGATCAAATATTGTTTTTTTTGTTTATGGGGGTAACAATGGGTTTCCTCTGAGAAAGTTGTTAATTTCTATAGGCAGAACCGATATTTCAAATATGACTATGCATTTTCGTAGTACCCTTTAGGTTATGGACATAAAATATTCTAATTATGGTGACAGAAACTATGCCGACTAAACCGTCTGGCTCCAGGCATTAAACATTTTAGAGTAGCATTACTTCAGAGAATAACACAGCATGAATTTTATCTTGTTCAATAAAGTTGTTTAATCTTCTGTATATTTTACTCGAATGTAACATGAATGGTTTCCAGTTGGATAAGATACCGCCAGTAATACTTAGCTCGGTCCATTCTTCTGAGATTCTGTGCCGAGACGAGCAGACATCTCACCGCAAACGCCGTACAATTTATCTAGCATTCCGCTTCAGTACTTCGGGTTTTGAATAATAGCTGCACCATGCCTGATAGCATGCTAGCTACATTTTGAACAGCGCTGCATCTTCATCTATTAACATTCAAAATTCGAATTTAAGGAGTTTTTAGCTCCTAAAAAGTAAATGTGAGTGAATGTATCGATACGATAATTGAAACGAACAATTGGATGTCGTTTACAAAATTACCTCATTTTGAGTTGAAATTATGTAATCTGACTCTATAAAAGATGCACTCTTCCCCCTTTTGGATAGCTACACCCTTTCGGTAACACTCTGTATAGCACTGGGTAGGCAATCAAAAAATACCTGTTCACCAGTTATGGCATTTCTTTACAGCATAATTTACGCAATCAAATTCACTTTTATAAACATTAGATGATAATTACATCTCGTCTCGACCTTACCTTTGAAGATCCGCGTAATTAATTACGCTCCCAGTTTGATATTCGCTTCAATATTTATAATTGACTTTGGAACATAATTAATTTTATTGCTATTTTCTTATGATCTCGTTAATTTTGAATAATATTTTATTAAGATCTGAGACGTGCAAATATTATACCTTGATAAACACGTATTGTTTTAAGAAGGAGATCCTGTCGGAGTATTTTATTATTGAACACAAAATAATGAAGAAACCTTTTGGGTATTTATTAAAGTCTGGCTTGTTTTCTAATTACAGCTAAGACAAGGTAACTCCTATAACCGTTTACAAGATAATGCGCAATATTATTTTGAATCTGACAATGAAGAACCATGAAAGTTTTTATAAAAGTATTATACATACATGTTTAAGATAATCGGTATTATAGCTGGTCGGAGATGTGAAGTATAATATCGATGCGTTATTCAAGAGGTAAATGGGCCATCAGCGAGGCAGCGTCGTTTGCATCTAATCTCCTCAACATCAGGCGCTCCTGGTACTTCCTTATGGCGAACACCAGCTCTATAAGCGTATTTAGTACTTGTTAGTTTTCTTTTTAGAGTTCCGTACCCAAAGCGTAAATAAGGAGATGTACGAACAAAAGATAAGCTCTTAAATTGATGATGATGAACCAAAGGTAGCCAACGGGATCTTATTCCGTCTGTAACCGTACTAACGGTTTTGTACAGCATCAATAATAAAATATAGGTGTACATATTGTAATATACTTATCTTCAAGAAGGACAGAATACCTTGTCACCATTATCTAAACCAATACGGATAAACAAAAAGAAAATGTGTTATATAAATTATATTTTAGATAAATACGGTTGTTCACACAACGTCTATTTATACCTACTGTGTAAATTTAATAAACGAGAACGTAAAATGTTACATTTTTTCCTCCCCTTTGCACAAAAATAATCCAATCTGTTATCGTCCTTATGTCAGTGTCTATTATGTCACGTTAAATGTTTATAATATACTTATAAACATACCTACTTCATTTCCATTATGATTGTATAAAAAATATATTTCGTGTTTATAGCTCGGTTTGTTTGCTGCGTCATACCAGTAACATTTTTATAAACAGTACGGCTTGCGTTGTATCGAAATTACAGAATTGTTCAGATGTTAAAAACGTAGTCTATTACAGCACTAAACTTGATTAAAATATTGCATCCGGAAATCCGTAACGTCTGTTTGTATTTTCTAAAGTAAATCTATCGGATTCTCTTGTAGTTTTCATGTAATCATTAAAATACCGATACCGTGAAAAGAGAAAATTCAGATAGTAACATTAACTTTCGTTGTAAGCAAAAACGTATCAGTGTGCACGTAGTTGTTTCTGATCAATCACAGAGACGGGCTTTAGGCAACACTAAAATACTATAAATCAAACCTTTCATTGTTCTTATTTTGTCTAGTCCACAGTCTCGGTTTTGTGAGAGACGAATGAAGCGAAAACAATCTGTCCTTCGCAACAAGTTAACGGACTCGAGTTACGCGTTCACATTAATCAAGAAGACGGACAATCGCAGGCGCCGGGAATGAGACGTTACCACGAAGATACTGCATTACCACTTCAAATACAAACATATGTTCGACTATATTAATACAAAAATTACAGATAGCAAAAATATGACGTCAATAGGTGGGTGTAATTTATCTATATTATGTATGTATTTAAAAATATATAAGTATGTTTATCAGTTGTCTGGTTACCATAACACAAGCTCTGCTTAGCTTGGGATCAGACAACCGTGTGTGAGATGTCCCGGAATATTATATTATATTATTATTATATATTATAATTCCAACTGACTACTTTAATTTCCACCCATCAAGTTAAAAAAGGCGAATTAAAACAAAAATCTTTTCCATAAACGAATGAATTAAAAATAATTGTAAGCGTAACCGTTGTTCACACATGTTATGACGTAAAAAATGTAATTAATACAACCAATCTTCGTAATAGCACACATCTGTTTGCAATTTTACATTCCTCGTTTTGAGTCACAGATTGTGGGAAAGTACTTAGAAAATGTTTTCAAAATATAGATGAGATTAAAAGAACAATTAAAATTGTTTAAAATATATAATAAAGGCGCGTGAAGATTGTCCGGTCCAGTCAAAAACATTGAATTAAAAAATAACCAGTTAGAGATCTAATATTAGTTTGAAATAAATTCTTCTATATAAAAATGTTTTCATTGATTAGCGCTTAACAACGAAACGTTCTATTGTTCATCATGAAATTAACTTACAGTAACCAAGTTTCGTAATAATGAATTTAGTAGGTTTTAGAATCTTATAATTATTATTACCCTGAATTCCTACGCGCGTGTACTCCTAGTATACTAGAGCAACAATTATTAAGTCCATTATGTTTACACGGCACAATAGTTTTGTTTAGTAACATAGTGTGGAGGGCTAGTGTCTGTGGCAGGTACCTACCATTCATTTATCGTTCGTGACGTGTGGGCGGTTCGCCTCTTCGCTGAATGATAGATGGTCTCTTCGTCTCTTCACATATCACTCACACTTACAAACGTAAAACAGATTCCGACTCTGACTTATACCGATCGGCTGTCAGATGTAAACCAGCCAGATTCTTTGAACTTATCAAAATAAGATATTATTATGATAACGCGCAGGTGGTAGATGTGCTGATGTTTATTGTTATACGTCACTCCGTCTCATCAGACTAGCATGTGGAAGTTTTGTGTACCTCATTGTAATCGACATAGGCTTTCTTTGCACCATTTCAAACTGAACTTACTTGTTACCATAGCGGTCGAAGCAAAACTCTTCGACTATGGTTTATGATATAACATTTTCACATAAGCGTCATATGAAGGACGCTTATGTGTAATTATATTAAATGCCCATCTCTGGCAGGAAGAGGAGCTCAGATGGGCGGCTTATTGATCACTGGCGTAATTACATATACACAGCAATATGTCAACGTGTACACTAACATAAATAAATGATAGCAAGGCAAAAACAACAATATGTTACCGAAAAAGACAATGTATCGCAATGTTTCATGGGTTTTCAGAACATTCATAAAATAAACCGTAGCGACTCAGTTTAAAAATAATCTGATTTATGGCCGCCTGCAGCTACTTGCTCGGAAATTAAACGACAACCATAAACATGTACTTAAATGGGAATAAAAAGAACGGCTCTCAAAATTTTCAACAGGAGGAATTTTGTATCTGGCTCTAGCGACGAAATAAACATATAATAAGTCGCTAGAGTTCTCAAATCATGATCAAACATAATTTGTTTTGTCCAAAATTTATTAATCTATTTTTAATCTCTCTCTACGTAACTTAACATGCTTCAAACACATGTGCCTTAAATATTAGAAGCGTGTGATAATTGTAACGGCGCGGCAACGCTACATTTTGTTCTTCAGACAAGCGTTAACGTAATGTATGAAAGGTCCGAACAACTATGTGAATACCCACTAGCGTACCAGATGGTGCGATTTCCGGGTACGAAAAAAAAGATATACGACGGGAAATGACTGTCAGCCTCGTTCACCAGTCATAGTTTTTCTTAGTTCCTTTTGTGGATATATATTCTTCACCCTGTTTAACATGGCTAGGAAAGTACTACAGTGGACAAGTATTTTCTATTTACCTTAAGGAAGTCCACACATCACATGATCTCGTTGAATAAAAAATGCATTTTTGTGGAGTAGGTTTCCTGTATCTAAACAAAAAAGTCATCAAATGCAAAATTCAGGAATATTGAAATTATATTAAGTTGGCCATACTTCAGCACGTGTATTGTTTTAAACAAGTCCCATTCACAAAGATACTTAAAGTGTAAAAGACTCATAATAGTGTTCCATCGCCAAAAATAGCCTCCATAAATCCGTGTGATTTGTAAGAGATATTTTCGGCCTACTCTATATACGGCGTTTGATCCGAAAGAGGAATAACGTCATCTTTTCAGTCACTTCCACTATCAGTTTGTGGTGTGCTGTCACAGTATTATGATCATTACTTTATTGTGTATAAGTTAAACTCATCTACTTTCCGGCATGATATAGCCTGCAGTTTTTATGATTAATTATACTTATTTGTTTATTAAAGATCTAACTTCGACGACTTGACTTTTAGCTAAATATAAGTCGGCTTTATGTGTCATAATTTCATTTTAATTCATCTTATTTTAATATTATTTGTTTATGCCCATGTATAGCGGAGCTGGGTGACTTCGATCCGAGACGTCATGGTATCGGGTACGTGTCGGAGTTCCGGCTGCTGGCGCACCAGACACCGGAGCTGGAGGCGCGAGCCGCGGAAATACACCGCACCCTCACGTAAGTCTTAACCCAATAGTTTATATACCAAATAATAACATATTCACACAGACCGACTGGTAGGTCCATGAAGTCTTTATCGGTAGAATTTGAAACTGTAATACAATTATGGAGCTACCCTTACTATTCAGAAGGTCTCTATGGCTTCATGTTCATGTAAGAAAATTTATAGGTAGGTACACTAACCTATTCTGGAATTAATTTGTAACTGAAACTTTTTCTTTAACATAATAGGCAAGAACATACCAACTAGACTTAAAATATTCGTTCCTGTTATTCATTAACACTGTTGACTTAATTAACTAAGATGAAGCAAGTTAGTAAAAACTAAGATTTCGAGGCGCAGTTTCACGCCGAAAGCGTCGCCGTCCGCCAGGAAATTAAACTTCGTCGCCTTTCTCGCCTAATTGAATGAATTTTTAACTGCGCAAAGATGCAGTCTGCGGCCGCTGGCGCGTCACAAAGCCGCAATTACATGCAAATTATGTGTACCTACCTACTTAACACCAAGTGAGCCGTGGCTCAGCGCAGCGACACCCGCTCGCCGCGCCACCGGGATTATCCATTGTTGCTTAGCCTTTTGTACTTAATACCCCCCTATTAATTAAGCACAACAGATTAATTGACTTTTAACTCTTACTTTTGAAACAATATTAATAATTGCCCTCTCAACAGGGGCATTTCACCGGCACAGGCTGAATTGAGCTACTTAGACAAAGTTAAGTGGCTGGACATGTACGGAGTAGATCTGCATCCAGTTTTGGTAATTATACACCTATTTATTCTATCATTGCAGTATGTTAGTTTGATTATGTTGTCTTTATTGTATAAAGTAAATTGTTTTGTATGGTAGGGTGAAGACAGTGTCGAATATTTCCTCGGCCTGGCGCCAAGCGGTCTTCTTCTGTTACGCGGAAAACATACAGTTGCGAACTATTATTGGCCGCGCGTCTCGAAACTTTATTACAAGGGACGCTACTTCATGCTCCGTGTAGCAGATAAAAACGTAAGTACAACATCTTCTAACAAAAATAACTAAATGTAAGTTAGAAGAATAAGTAAACATTAAAATCGCTTTACTTGACCCATTTCTCGTTTCGGATCGCAGGGAGTGATAGTGAGCGCACTTTGAATAGTGGTGCAAGATAGAGTCCACCTTGCGTCGCTTCCTTGAAAGACATTCGTAGGCAGGCAATTACAGATAAGTCGCGTAGAACTGAGCGCAGTATTTACAGCGCTGTGGGCGCGGCGATAACGCAGCCAGCCGCCCGCCGAACGCCAGCCACCGCTTACTACCCCACTTTCTTTTTACTCAAAGAGCTCAAGATGACGGTTGCTTAAAACATTCTTAATTTTCTAAAATTTAACTCGGTATTAGCAGACTATTTTGCTGAAATAAATGCAATTGAGAACTACACTACCTCACATTCAAGCTTTTGCTGAACTAAACAGAAGCTCTTGATTGTTTTCAGCTTAAAATTGAACAATCTGTCTATGTTTCACAAATAACACATATTTTTGCACAACTATTTAATTTTACATAGAATGTTATGTACCTTATTTACACACATACCTTATAATAATTTTACCTTAATTGTGAACAGCAAAATTAAAGCTTAAATCTTTAATTTTCTTGAATTCTTACCTACTGTTTGTGTTTGTACAAAAATAATCACTTATGCGTATTAAGAAATAATTAGGAGCAGTTAAAGTCTTCTGGTATTTTGCGTCGAAAGCTCTCAAGCGGTGAACCTACTGGCTCGACTGCCATCGTTAGAGAAATTATGTTTTGGATTTTAAATAAATAAAATAAAATTATTTATTTTAAATATATACATTCAATTTTGTAGAACGATACGTCAACATACGGGTTTGAGTCTCCGACGAGGTCAGCTTGTCGACACTTATGGCGCTGCTGTTCCGATCACCACACCTTCTTCCGAATGCAACAAACAGCACCGGCTTCCGCAGATATCTTTGCACTAGGGACCAGGTTAAGGAACAGGTAAGATTTCTTTTAATTTCTGTGTTAGTTTAAATCTCAGAAAACACCGTCGACCACGTTTTGGCAAATTTTGTGTCAGTTAAGTAGGGCCTTGATACAAAAGTCGCCATGGTTGGTTGCTTTTTATAAATAATTTATTGATAATATGTTTATATTTTTTGTGTTTAGTGGGAGGGGCTCTCGACCTCGGCCACCACCAGCATTCACGAGGACTCCATCCCGGCGCATCGGCCGCCCGCCTCATGCGTCGCATGCATCACTAAATGATGGTACATTCATATAAACCATAAATAACAAATTTCATCGAATTGCATGTATAAGATCTTTTGACATTAAAAATTTTGTTTCAGTACCAAAATTAGAAGACTTAAGAATAAAAGACTGCCCCCCAGAAATGAAACAACCTACCTCAGTAAACCGACCAAATTCGTAAGTTTTTTATCCAACGCTCCTTTCAACTTCAGAAAATTACTATTTAGTATATTACGTGTTATTTTAATACTAGGCTTAGAATACCTGGCGATGTAATGGGCGGTTGCGAAGCTCCCACGGTTGGTGGGTCTCCTCGGTCTACTCGGTCAGCGCCTACTCGCCGAGGGCTGTACTCAGCGTCGCCGACGGCCACCAGGCCTCCGCCGGCGCCGCGGCACCGCTCTGCATCTGTTGACTCACAAAGCTCTAACGACTCCCGTTCCAATCGCAAGTCAGTTTTACATACTTATTACCTTTAACTTTTTTTAAACTAATCTAAGGAGGGTTTTGAACTTTATCTAGACTCAACCGCACTGCACCGTATCCGTCGCTCATAAATGTAGGTCATACGCTGGCAAGACGTAATATTTTCTCATTTGAAGTACGAAATAGATATCGTTGGTAAGACACCAACTTTGTTTCCGCATCAAGTGTCTCTCGCCGTGAATAATGGCGCTCTTTAACTTTCTAGCTTAAATTTAAAAACCATTATTTTAACGCCAAAACTTTCCGAGTTCCTTTATTTAAGAAGTGAAAATACTTTTGTATTTAATCTTATTAGTCTTCAAATCTTGGTCTATATATATCCTATATTGGTTAATATTTAGACACAAGCATCGCTCGCGAAAACAGCAATCAGACGCAGAGAGTGAGCTTTCGCGGGGTTCCGGACGATCTGGACGGCGACACCGACGTCATCGGTCCCGACACAAGCATGAATCTGGTTCCGAGAGAGACGACTCACAACCAGATACCAAGTCAGTAACATTCTAAATAACATTACAAATGTACCAGGAATTATCTGTAACGGAAGTTTCATATAAGCTTATTAATTTACAGAGAATATGAACTGGTTGAATCAGAGTCACAATGGAAAGAAGTATTACGGCAAAGCACTGTTGGCAGCGGTGTTCAAGTAAGTAAAACATCATGTCACGTTAGAATTTTTATTAAGTAACTATATTCTGGTTTGATAAATCGCATGTTTTGAAATTCATAGGTTGCTAGCGTAAGGCGTTCGCAAATGGAACCAGAAACGGGAACGCACAGATCATCTCACAGACATAGGAGGCACAGAAAACACCGGTAAACTTTCACAGAGTTTATTAACTTTTAATTCAATGTAAATTAAAAAAAATAGTAACATGTACATTACTTCATTATTAGATCAAGGTCGGGATCGCCTAACGAAAAGAAATGGTTGCCCAGCGAATTGAAACAGCATCTGGAATTCTCTTTAGTTGATACCACTGGAATGACAGAGGAGCAATTGAAGGAAATACCATACACCGTAGTCCAGACCAGCCATGCGCGACAAACCAAGCTAAGGACTTCGTCAAAAAATAAGCAGTAAGAAATATTTTTCCCCATATGTTATGTCCCAATAGTTAATGATTCAATCTAAAATATATTATTTTCTTTTACCTAGGACCGAGCACGGATCTTTAGCAAGGCGAGATAAAAGCTCTTCATCACACGGAAAAAATATTCACGACAATCATATCCAAGGATCTCTACGATCAAGTTCTAGTACACTCAGTACACACAGGACCGGTCACGAGAAACATGGAAGGTACGCGCCGCAACCCATAAACTATAATTTATTGCTCAATATGGATGATTTACGTTATGGGTTTTTGCAGACGTGTTTATCCGAGCTACGATGAAACCGTCGGACGAACGGGCGACGATTTCTTGACAAATAATGGATACAAAGGCAACGTGACACCGATCTCGAGCAACAACAACCCTTACAGCCCAGTTACCAACAGCAACAGTAATAGTTCAAGTGGTGAACTAATATCGGGGAGTGCGCGCGTCTCGCACGAACACACGGACTCGGGCTTGGGGGCCGACCAGGATTACGCTTATTCTTCCGAGAGGTGACTATATTGCGACACCTATTTCTATATGCTGTCACTTCATTTTTTTAGGTACAAATGAATAGTTTTTTGATTGAAAACCATAGTTGATAATATTTAATGTAGACGTCAAACTTAAAGCTTATCTAAAGATATATGAAGATGAGAACTAGTTTCGAATGCTGCCGAGGAAATACTGCGTGTATAAATATGAACACGAGGTATGAAATATAATATAAACAGCCTTCGTGTTCTACATGTCTATTCCTATGTAAACGCAGCGTAAGAAATGAAGTCTCAAATCCTTGATTTAAAACAGACCAAAACGTGATTATGATTTGAATACTTTATCGGCAGCAGGCGAGTGGAATCTGATGTAAGGCCCATGTCTGTCGGGTGCAGGTCGAGTGACAGCGCCAAGTGTGGGGCCGGCGGGTCGTCGCGCGCGGCGCCTGTGAGTAGGCAGTGGGCGATGGGCGAGGGCGCGCGGGAGGCGCGGGAGGCGCGGGGCGCGGGCGGCGGCGCGGGCGCGCTGGCTCGGCGGCCGCCGGCGGCTCCGGGGCGCGCGCGCGTGTCCGCGTCGGGCTCGCAGCGCTCGCTGCTGTCCGTGGCCAGCGACTCCGCCACCGCGCGCCGCCCCCGCGACCTCGCGCCGCGCTACCCTCACCCGGCCGACGGGGGCTTTTCTCTCTTCGTGAGTGGGCGCTTTGCTTTCTAACATGCCTTCCGCTCCCCGATGGCCCTTGTTATTTCAGACCCCTGAAAACGAATAAACTTTTCGATTGGAAGCAAAAACATAATATTAAAATTCCATTGGATAACTATTTCATGACTCTATTTTTTGCCCTTGGTTATACACTATACCTCCAGTTGAAAATGCTTGTGTAAGTAAAATGTGCTACCGGAAATACGTAGCTTACAAGGGCCGTCGGAATAATCCGCAGCTCCTGTTTCTGGGTCACTGAAAAAGCTAAAACAGTGTACAGGCCGCTGTAATTTGAGAATATTTTCATTTCCATTTATTTCATTAAAAGACACAATCTAAGGATATATTTATATAAAACGTAGATAGATGAAAGTTGGCTACATAAAATATGTATACTGACAAACTTAAAAACATAATTATGCAATTCTATTTGTATGTAGGTATTATGTAGATACTTACATATTTCAAAGATTTTCTCGAGACTATTCTACTCGCTTCAGGGGCTTTTAATTTTGCAAAATGTGCTAAAGTGGTCAGTGGCTTTTTTGACATTTATATAAAATACCATTTTTACAAAACTGTTAATGCCCATTGTCGACTCACCACTATAGCATACTGAACTATTCTTGTTGGAAACTTCTCTAGTCAATACTGATTTATTATAATTTATATATCGACTGTCCATAAATGTATAAAGCTATGAGGTGAGCACAGGTAGTTTGTGTAGCGTGTATGATTATTGGGATGCAGAGACATGCTAGCAACAACAACATATTGGTGGGCGAGAGCGGTTCGCTGGCGCGGCGGTACGCGCGGCCGACGCGCGAGTCGCGCGACTACAACGCGAACGTGGCGCGCACGCACTCGCGGCTCGCGCACCGACACGACAACACCCTCGACATTATCCTAAAACCTCTAATAGAAAGCACGCAGTAAGTAAGGCACGCCCCGACGAACCTCCATGTTTGTGTCGCAACACGTAGCGGAATGAGTAGCTGCACGCATCCCTTGGTTTGTTGTTTGTTCCACCGATTGTTTGTTTCTTTTGTGTATGCATGTCAGTAAGGTTGAGGTTTTAGTTAAGTTTACTAACAACGGTTAACTAACCAGTTTATAACTATATTGTTTTAATTGTGACTGATTTGATTTATTGTGTTAATTGTTAATTTTTGTGTTGCACCTTGTTGTGATTAAATTTTTGTTAACCAAATTTGAATGTGACTGATATACCTGAATCTATGTTGGTTATTATGAAATACTTTTTGAAAATTGTTTAATGTGTTATTTGGCAAAAAGCAGATCATAAAATGTTGTATTATATATAAACAGGCTGCAGAGCAACTGAGTACGTCAAATGAAGCCACATCTGGGTCTTCCAACGCGCCTGGCGACAGCAACAAGCCCGCAGCGGCCGAGATGAGTACTGAGCTCTGAACCGTAAAGTTATTGTTTATATTACCCGCTATACTCATCAATTGATTTTGTTTAATAGTAATTGATTATCTTTCTCAGTAACGTTATTTTTTTTTGCTGAGTTATGTTGGTGTTATATAGTATCATAAGGTTTTTGAAAAACTTCGTAACTTAAGCGTCTAGTGCTACAGTATTTTTATAAAAACTTTTTATGATTAGTGTTAAATAAATATTTTGACCTCAACTGTTCGAAATATTCAATAGTTAATTTTGTTACTCAAATACTTTTTAGAGCATCTAGTTACGATTATTACTCATATAGAGCTGCATTCTGTAAGTAGTTCGGATTTTTATTATTTTCAGTTACTTTATTTACAGATATTTTATATGTAAATACTCTTTCCTGTTTATTATTTTACATGTAAAAAAAGAGATTTTCACAATTGCGTTTTCAAAATATTTCAGTTTATTTAATGACGCAGACTTTTTCATAAAAAAATATCTTGTGCCAAAGATTCTGTGAACAAAAATCAGATATGGAAATTTGTTTATTTACCTGTGTGTATATAAGGAAACAATTTTATAAACATTTACCATTTCAACAAGTTACTCGAAATTATATGCCTAAGAGTGTTGTAAATATGTAACTCGTTCTCTACATTTATACAGCCTCCGCTTTATAAGAAAATTATTTTCACGGATACAAGAAACATTTTAAAATTAATATATTGGGTATTTATTTATTAAACTTTGACGACGGGTATTATTTAAAGTCTTACCATTTTCATTAATGTGAGTTCAAATCACATAATCTTGTACAGTTGTTATGTAGCTTAGTCTTAATAAATTCAAGTAATTTAGCTGTAGTTGGTAACCTCTATTATATCAGAAAATCAAATTACAAATGAATACATGGGCCAATCCGTAACAACCCACGTGAAACAAGTTGAACAATCTGTTCCTTTTTTAATTTCAGCGAAGTCAAGGCATAGTTTGAAAATTAATATGAATGCATTTCCACGATATTGCAGAATAGTTCGCTGAAAATTAAAACTTCTCGGCAAGACTGAGCTCGCGTTTTTTCCTTTTTGCAAAATGTCGCATGTAGAGCAGTCATTACCGCGGCGCTGCATCGACTGCCACTTAAGGTCACGGTACTAGGGGGGAGCTAAGGATCGCGACTTCTAACACTCATGACATACATTACATGTTTTTGAAGTGCTCTCTGTAAAATAAAACCATACTCTAGCTGTAGCACAATTATCAAACTTCATAGTTACAGAAAGATTCATTTGCTCAAAACAACGCTTCGTTTCAAATTTTTGTTTAAAACGACATTCTTAAAGTCTTTGCTGCTGCAATGCGAAGCACAGAAATCCCCTAAATTTCCATTCATTTATACCGTCAACTAAAAGCATCTTTTTCAGAACACGCCAAATGTAAATAAATTGATAAAAACTCACGTATATGCTCAGATTACTGCCAAGATGTATGAGATAGTCACCTGCAGCTAATTTAAAACTTATTTGATAAATACTGTCAATCTCAATATTTGTAATGTACGCCGAGCATCGGAAATATATATTATTCATTTGTATAATACTATTATATTGTATTTCAAACGATGCGATTAGTCTGTCAAATTGTGTACTATCAAGACTGATAAGATGCGACTGTATTGCTACTCACACAATTTTTGTAACCGATTATAACAGTTTATATGTATTTTTTCGAAATTGTTTCGATTGTTCACATTAAACGATCTATATCAATTCAGTGTTTTTCTCTCATCCTCACCTTACCTTATAGATAAAATTTTCTTAATTGGTGCTCTGTTATGACATCATAAAGGACGTTTATTAATCTACTTATTATTAATGAGCGCCAAACAACATCACAAATGATTTATCGATTTTCTGACAAAGAGTCTGGCTTTGGCATTAATTAAGCCGTTCTGTCTCAGATATCGGTTGCGACCGACCGCCATTACAACTAATGAGGACGACTTGTGCCGTTACTCACCTAGTTTGGATAAAAATTATGTCAGCACTAGCTATCCAAAACCAGTTTAATGCAAACACGCTTATATTTTTTTTCTATGAATAGAATAGTAAAATTAGATTATTTCTTTTCAACTTCCATCGTGACTAAGAAAAACAAAACTTGATTGCGTGTTGGTTTTTACTTGCATCAAGCTTAATCCCTAATCAAAACAAAACGAGCAATCCCCCATCAGAGCCGCTTCTGTTGCGTCGACGAGCAAAATTCAATATCGTCCAACACATTGACTGCGAACCCGAACCTAAAACGGAGCTAATTGAGTGGACGCGTGTCACTCGGGCCCAATTTGCCTGCACGGGAGTAAAAGACAAAATAAGGTGGAGCAGTCTATCACAGCTCCGATGTCCACTATTCGGCGAAGGGTGAAAACTCATTACCAGTAATGAAAGGGTTCCCGGGGCGTGTATGATTACTAGTTAATTGGAAGGCGGAAAATCAGAGGGCGACGAGATAAAGTTACCTTATTCATACTTAAGTCTATATGGGCAACGTTGCGTAAGTAACAATTGTTGTTTCATTAAACGGTAACCAAGTTTTGTTAGCATAAGTTCGTTTATGTGGGTATGTAATTTATAACAAATTAAATTTTAAGGCCATAACCCTCTTATTGAAATATGATAAAGTGTAAGCAGGTAAAGACATCATGAGTAAACCATGACGACCACTCCACGAGATTGCGTCGTTATGTAACATAATTTTTATGGCCTTCTTACAGCTCCAACATCAGACCTAAATAAAAACATTTTCAGACAACTGCTAACTGATACAAATTTAAATTTATCAGTATTAATAGTTATCTGTTGAGAATCACTTAATTACAAATATTTTTGAATTGAAACTAAGCTACTTCAATTAAAACTTTATGCTAAACTAGGTTCTGACATTTTAGCGTCATAATAAAAACATGTAGATATTGTTTTCGTATATAACATAGTGTATACATAAATACGTAGTAGCAGAGGTAGTGGCAGCATCTCTAATCACGCTGAGTGCTTGTCGCCATATATTAAGTTCACAGCGAGGGTTTACTAGTCAGTAGTCGTATTCAAAGCAATTCAGACAGGATTTCGAAATAAGCCCCCACACTGCAATTTATTTTATTATAGCATCACATTTAGTTGTTTCAGGTAGCTTTCACTAAATTAGAGGAAGTTGAGATTTGCGCTGGCTTTACGATTTTACAGTGTACAGTGTTGGGTGATATTAATTGTATCGAAAAGCAACAAAGAAAGACGCGGTAGGATTATTTATATAGCAGATAATAGGGTAATAATAAAAGGAATAACGAGACAGACTTCGTCCTGTCCTGCAAATGGAAATTAAACCTTTAACTACACTGCAGGTCTACCTGCTAGATACTATTAAAATGTTAATATTGGCTCACCAGCTCAGATCATCTTGTCTGACTTACACAATTACATATTATCATGTGTAACAAAAAGTTACGTAAGTAGAGAACAAATTGTGTTTTTTACTGTGTGACTTATCTCAGAACTACAATACACATAAATACACACACGCACATACACACACACACCCTCACACACACACACACACAACAAGAAAAGAATATAATATGTTGTGTTAGTGTGTAATATGTGTAGTGCTATATTATGTAATAAGTCAATATTATGTACTGCAAACTTGCTCCAACCCCTTTATGCTGTGCCCTTCCGGGTCCATATTGTTTCCAATATACTGTTTTGACTTTATAAGATGCCAACTGTATAACATATGGAACGAAAATGAAGAACTGAATTAAAAAATTAAATGCGTAACTGAAAATAGATTTTATAAACAACTTTATATTAAATAGACAGCAAAACAATCACAAAACGCTCACATCTTTAGTAGATACGGTGTCTATTCAATTTACATGGAGCCAAAAGGGGATCGAATTTCTGAACAACTAAAATTCATGTTCTCTCTGAAATCGACAATATTTTACTGAGTACATCTGACGAAATCGTTTAAGCAGTAAATGTTGTTAATATCATGACGACTACAAACCATACAATGGCGGTACTAATTAAATTATTTAGGTATTATAATTAAACTGGTACAGTCGACCGAAAACCGGCATTCGCAGTTTGACCTTTAAATCAAAGCAAAAGGGTTGAGATTTGTTTGTCGTTGATGTCACTGACATGCGGACCATCGTACTTGCGTATGTTCACACAAATTAAAACCAGCCATTGAACAATTTAGCCTTTGATACAGTTCGTCGCTAAATCATATTTGCGATGGCGTTTCCTTTGTTGAAGCCAATATACCGGCTGTATTGAAACACTAATTAAATTTACCTTATACAAATCTCTGACGCTTAAATTGGAAACTAAAAAGCAAATTGATGTTATAAATAAATGAACTAATGTAGGTAAATTAATTTCAGTTCGGTGAAAACTCAAATAAAAAGATTAGCATATTGTGGCTCATAAATACTAAAAGATACAGCGTTCAAAAAATAAAATTCTCTTATTTTGGAGTCGCTTAATATATTCAAATAGAGCTAGAAAGAAATTTATTAAACAAAAGGTCAATTTAGATACATTCATTTTTACGTTAACAAACTTTGTCGGGGCTTGCGTTGGCGTAAAACCTTGAGTTTTAAATGCTTTTAAGGGAGGAAGAAAAAACACGTGCTTCAGCGTACTTTTTGGAGTATACGAGAAAGTTTCCCTGTGAACATAAAATAAATAGAACCTATACTACGAATGATACTATGCAAAGTATTGCTAGCAAAGCTAAGAGGTAAAAGAATTTAAAGTAATGTAAACACGAAAAGTTTGCTTTCGAGTTGAGGCAACTCAAGCCGGAAGCGCATTCGAAGTCAACTGCCTGGAAAAATTAATTCGAAGCTGCGGCGACGAGGGCGCCCTCACCCCGAACCAACTGCGTGCAGCCTTCTCTTTTCAGGATCATTTTCGCTCCTCATAAACGAAATAAACAGACTTTATAATATCATACTCGTATCCCCTCGCCTAAGGGGCACCTCCTCGCCTTGTAATATTTCTGCAATAATCTCGCCGAGATGCGAATAAATATTACCTTATACCTCATTAAAGTTTTAATGAGAACATCTGGTGGCGTAGCATGAAAAGCCGAAATTGCATATTCAGGGGAAAATAGACAGGTATTGTAAATGTATGTAGATGCGGGTGGCGAGGGTGACGCGGTGACGCGGGCGGCGCGTGCAGTCGCCGGCAATTAGCACCGTGACAATGACATTCAAAACGTGTGCAAATAGAGCAGACGGCATATGCGAGCAGCGCCGCCCATACCCCCTGTATGTTCTGACAACTTGATTTGTCGCTATAATAATACAATCTGGGGGAACGTTCATATGACAATAAACTGTTACGACGACTTCCATATTTTAGGCACGTCCCTGTTGTGGCGTTTACCGCTGTATAATGCTACCCTTGTATTCTGATATCACAGAGCATTTTCCACGAGTATGTTAAGTATATCTGTCATTTCGTACGACGTAACAACTTACCGACGTCATTATAATACAAAATACATCTTTTCCTATTATAGTAAAAATTATACAAATTCTTCCTCGTGTTTTTAACTCTACACATGTATTTAGTACCTAAAGCCTTAATTTGTAACATGGTTTGTTAAATTGTCAAATCGTCCTTATCTAAATTTTAGTTGAAATTATAACAGTAACCCAAGGTTTTTGAAAGGATTATCAAATATTTCTGTTGTCAAATTAACTGATCACGACTGTGGCTTGTTAAATAAAAGACTAACAACCAATCAAAGCTCTGAAAATCAGATTTGACATGTGCTTAACAAATTATTGTGTCGATCAACGGTGCAGAAACCGGGGTACGAGTAAGTAAAAGATTTTAGAAAAATAGTCTGTTGAACATACAAACAGTAAGATGAAACAGGTCAAAAGTCGAAGAATAAAGTCGTCCAATCATTGTTGCTAACAATAGCTATTGAAAATATCCAATGAGGCGTACAGCGAAGACTCCACTACAACTAGTCTGACCGAACTTGTTGTTACATATAGTAAGGGACAGATTAGACATGTTAAAATTTCCTTTACTTTTTCCTGTAAATAGAGATATAGTACATGGTAGTACATTGCAACAAAAAAACATCCTTACAAACTTTTTTTTGGTAATAGTTATACATTTCATTCTGAACATCATCTTTTAAGACAAAGCCGCAGACTCCAATGGCTATTTATAGACGCTAAAGGACGCTTCAAAAATTCTACTCATTATTACTTAGCAAAGCATTACTTACTATAATCGCTTCCCCATTCAGTACATTAAAAACCCAAGAATGAACTCTTTTGTTTTGAAGTAAGATATCACTCTGTATGTATCCCACTTCTATGTATATAACGACAATACCCCAAGCACGAACCATCGCTTTGGTTATTTGTGTAGATGTAAACCACAAATCAATAATATGAACCGCAAGAAGTGCTAATATTTTAATCCAAGTAGCGCGAGCTCTTGCCCTTCCCTTGGAAAATATTTCGCCGTCAAAATTAATTTAAACATAGGTACCTTAATTTATCCCTTTTAACTTCATGTGAGTATCAACAGACATTTTGCAAAATGGTGATATCGTGACTGATTTAATTACATAATCAGAAATACTTCATTCAAATTTAGTTTTTAACGTATAACTAGCTACTATATTATTGTTTACAAAAAAAGCCATAAGCCTTTTTCCTAGACGTGATTCCTATCACGCAAAAATTGTATTAACTATAATTTCATATTTTTTTTATTTACGAATCAAAAGACAGTTTCTGTAGAAAAAATCCAATGTTATCTAAAAACTAATCTAAAAATTAAAAAATATGAAATTATGTTGTATTAGGTATTTATGTAGTGGTTGGCAAGTAATAAACTTGTGTCTCACAAAACGGTATTAAACTCTAGGTTTACTTCCCTTATATGCAGACAGGGTTATAAACGTCTGGTCATCATGTTTTGTTACGTTGTCCTCAAACAGTCTCGGGCGAAGTTTACAGACAGAACAGCTCTTGTCCCAATCGACATCATCTAGCTAGACGACGCCAGCATATTATGTCGAGAAGGTACTTGCAAATAAGCTACAATTGAAACTTTATAATCGAGGATAACTTTGAAACAGTCGTTATGTGAACATAAATGAACAACGAACTAAACTTCAACAATTAAATGAAGAACAATATGATATGTGCATACGGCTTCCCCATTTAATTTGTCTCTATAGAAAAGTTTTTTAAATCCTAAATTAATAAATTTAATAAGAAAATATTGTATTTTGTAACTCAATCATTTGACGGCACATAAAATTTAAATTTAAAATAATTAATATTTTCTCTAAAAATGTTGAAACTGGTCACCGTTTATTAATAGCGTTAATTAATTTTTTTGTAGAGCCTCGAGTGGAAGATTAAAAAGTAAATTGTGTTTTCATTAAGCTGCGTAACGACCATTAGTATGTATTCAGATATTTGAAATTTAATTAAAATCTACTGATTTGCTTTGATGTAGCGTTTGATTAAATCAATTGTAAGATAACTTTTTGCATTATGAACATGATTTGTGTACTTAAATGTATTTTTGAAGTAAGTTAATTAATACAAACTGTTATTTCTAAAGAGTAAATACTAATGAACATATTATTAAAATCATAGTCTTTATTTCCAGTAAATTTAAGGTAAGGTTAATTATTTATTTTAGTTAGTTACCTGTTGACAATTCCATTACAATCATACGCACCTACGCTATTTAAATATAAATGTAAAATTCTTTTTGTAGCTTAAAAATAAAATATAGAAATAGTATTGTACATACAATAATATAGATTCTATAGCTATCAATACCCCTTAACAATAGTTTGTGAGAGTGAGTGGATATGTGGTATGCAATCACTTTTGGACACGACAAGAGCAATGAAATAGGTACGATGGAAGTACATAACAACAAGCTCAGTTTATCAAAGGCTTGTTGGCCGATTAAGGGCTTCAGTGGAAATGACGTTTGATTTAGCTTTGTGGCTACCGCACACGCAAGTGCGTAACCCGATACTTGCGACACTACTGTACAGTCAGACAACAACAAAAGTTGATTTATCCTAAAATATAGCGTCTTTAGATTATGATTAAAGACCTCGGTATATTTGAAACTAGTCTTCTCTTTGAAATAATACTTTTTAAGGATTTTGTCGCGGTTTATTTTAGATTTGAATTCCCGACGTTTCGACAGCTTTGTAGCTATCATAGTCACGGGCTGACTGTAGTCTCCTCTTATAGAAGCCCGCAAGTTAGCTGTTTTATTTTTTGTAATACAAAGTGGTATATAAACATCGATGAAAAAAAATATGCTAGTATTCAAAACGTTTTCAGTAGAGTTATGGTGTTACGGCTATTTTCTAGACACAATATCACCTTATTGTTTTCGTTTTTCGTCAGTTTTTGTAGTAAATACGATTCTGTTCATGGACTTGTGTTGCTGACTGTATAGTCGACCGCGCAACAGCAGTAACACTTTGTTATTGAGAGCGCTTTAATGTCAATGGCATAGAGTTGCTTTTCGCAATTTGTTGTAACCTCTTTCCTGTGGTCGACCCTACTAGAATTGGATACTCTAATAGTTTCATTGCAGATTTACAGAAGATATTTACTGGCATTTTGATAAACGCTTGTGCATTTTATTTAGATACGTATTAATTTCCGATATCGTATACTTGGTAATCAAAATGGGTGAATCAAATATTGTCTGATGAGAATGTGAGAGTGTGCACGTAAAAATAAATATTTATTATTTACACTCATTACTTTAAAAGTTTGTTAAAACGAGGATTTCTGTTAATATAACGTTAGTTCAGACACAAAGCTCGACATAAAATCCAAGCTGAAAAAAAATACGTATTACATGTCCAAAAAATAAATCCTTGTCCCGAGCGTCCGAATCGGCTACGGGACAAACAATTGGCCCTTTGTTTGTGCCAGCTACGTATGGTGTATACGTAGCTAGATAATAACTATGTAGACCTGGAAAACAGAAAATATTCGCAGCACAACAAATATCCGAAACATCGAGCGCTATTTTCAATGAACATATTGTTATACACGAAAATGGAATGCAGTTATGTAAAATATTAGTTACCATAAATATTTACGGGTAACAAAAAAAAACAATTTTCATGACTAAATGAACTTCATGCTATTGATACTGTTGACTTTATTATTAGAATTCAGAAGCCAGATTTTTACAGCAAAAACAGTCAACTACATAAGAAAATTTCAAACTAAAAGGATTACCTTAGAAAGGTGCACCCTAAGGTCGAAAGGTAAAGAATTTATAGGAACAATGTAATCAAATTGGTTTATGCGTTGGCCACCGCGTCACACGGCTCTCAATCACAACCTGTAACGATTTTCCTTAACAACATTACCGGGCAACGGGCGTATCCTGTAACTTTATTACAATTTCCTTGTTTCCTATAACGAGTGGGTCGGGATCCCGCGTCTAATAGTTATCTGTTTTGTTATTAATGCTCATACGGCGCTCCAATTATACCGTCAGCGGGCTCGCCTCGCTTCAATAGGCGGCTTTCTGTTTGCCATCACACTAACTCAATTGATACAAATTAATATAACAACCACTCTAAATATTCACTATTCATGTAGAAATGTTTCCCTATCATATCTATATATGAAACGTATAGTGTTAACAATTAATTCATAGACGTGCTTTGTCTGTCTAGTTTAAGTCTGAGATTGGATTACATACTCAGGTAAATTAATCAGGGTGTGGCAGATAGACGTCTGAACGTGATAACTAATAGTTAATATATTCCCCTTGCCGTTGCCTGCGTACATATTACTTGTAAGTGTACTTTAAGGTGCACACTGCTAGCACATATTTTGGCAAATATCAAATACCTATCACGTAGAAATTAAACCTTTTGTTCAATTACTGTAACTGCGTATTGCTCCATACCTATTATGTCTAGATTGACTAGACTGATTGTCTCCGATAATACAATAGTATTTGTAACATCTCGCTCAATTTACCTTTTATTTACTAAACGTATCAAACATACCTATAACATATAGGTACCAAGATGAAATTGATTTGTTCCCTTAAGGGAAAGCACGCGGCGATATCTTTAAAACTTATAATGAAGGTTGCTCTCCAAAATTTGGTGTAAAGTTTTTAAGAGGTTCTAAATTACATTCATAAACAACCAACGAACTTGTAGATATTATTTGTATAGTAGAATTTATAATACCTTTTAGATTCTAAGAACAAGCTTTAAATGAAGAATGCTCTGAAAATGCAGAATGGAAGTTTGAACATCAAATATTAGCCAACGAGTAACTTTGTTACATTATGTTAATGTACATGTAATAATTTATATTATATATAAACACTGACTTACATCTATACCACAGGAGCGAATGACGTGAATCGGTAACAAATATAATTATTTAAGTAAAAATCTTTAGCATATCTGAACACTTAACTATTAAACTATTTTTAAACGAATTCTCTCGCGAATAATTCACATTTAGTTCTCATTTCAACGCATTTACAGGTGCAGTAGATAGTTTCAATGTCTAACATTCGTGTAAACCTCAAAAGCATTACTTATATCTATGAGCTCACGGGCTCTAAGCACAATCGGTGTAGGAAACGTTCAGAGCATGAAACAAAGTCGTGTGCAATTTGTCTCGCAGTGAACAGACGACGGTGTGATTGGAATTCTTATCGTCGGTTCAAACAGGAACTGTAATGTAACTGAGAAGTACGTAACTCATATAGAAATGTAGTTTTATTTAACTTATATTTTACTATTTAAAAAAGAAATGCTTCTTCTAATTCCTGATGTACTTGTATTTTTTGTAATTATGATTATACAAAGTAATATGGTACAGTCAACTCGAGGATGTTTTACAAATATTAGACAGCCAAACCCTTTCACAAGCTTGTTGCGGAATGTACTACCGTTACGAGCGATCGAATAATTCACACATTAGTACATACGATATTAACACAAATCACATAGATGAGAGAAGATGACACAATAAGTACTTAAAAACAAACAAAATTTTAATATCAAATCTTTATGTAAATAAGTGACTAACATGTAAAACAATGTTAATAATCTGATGTAATGAAAGTTTAATTAACTCTGAAGAGTTTTTCTGTGCTCGTGTCAACAGCCCTCCCTCAGCTAAGCATGTATATGACATTACTAAAGGTTCGCTTCTAGCGATGTTAAAATTTAATTCTAATTGCAATCCCAGAAATTTACATTAACCGTCCGGACCTTAAGAAATGGAAGTGTGGTAATTAGCAAATTTAAATTCTCTTGCAAATATGTGTATTATATTTAAGTAAGGAAAATCCCGCCTACAAGGAACGCAGATTATGTTGCAAGTTTGCAAGTTATATGTTCAGTGGTTACAGCAATCTTTGCTTGTTTTGTAATTTTATACTTCGTTTATTAATTGGAATGAATTTTAATGAGACTTAAAAGACTTCGCGTTTAATGCTTGTATTCGCATAACTAGATTTTTGGTTAAACAGTGTTTAATTATGCATTAAATCAAATGTTTTCGTTATGAGTCAATGAAATTTCATACGATAGATAGCCTTTCCGACTAATATCAGTAAAAGGGAAGTGAACAGTAATTTTAGCTCCGGCCTTTCCGTCTGGGACGGTGAAAGTCCAAGACTATTGTCACCAGGAAACAAGAAGTAAATAATCATTACCTATACCTTTTTGCACACCTCCTCGACTTACCAATAAAATGCTACGAAAATCTATTTCTCAAGGACTAAACATCCGATAATACTAGATCAACCCACTAAGCTTAGATTAATTATGATAATACTGTCGGATTGTTTACTCAATCGTTGTGCAAGAACCCCCATTTGTTGATAGAAAATAGGACAATGGTGTATAGCGGAACTGAGCCAAATATTGGGAGTTATTTCCATTTACGAAGTTCGTATTAGTCCATGAAACAAAGCGGTTTTTGGAACTGGCCAAACAGTAATAAATAATTTACAAAAGCGGTCATGTGAAAGAGGATCCCCTCCTCCGGGGGAAACCATGCGGTGGTTAGGTATTTGAATTGCTAATGACTTTCCCGGTCGAATAACTTGGCGAGTAACATTAACTGGTTTCGGAGACACGGGATACATTGCCGCGGGTTGCCCTCATGTCACCAACTCGATGACCTGCCCCTCTTACCAAGTGACATTCGACCTAACGTTGATCGAACCGCTCAAATACATGGAAGTGGCAACTCTTACAGTCGTGACTTATCTAAATGAACTGTTATTTCCGTACATTGAATGTCATATAAGCGATTTCTATCATCGCTGGTGACCGCTCTTTACTTCTTGCTACAGCTAATGCAGAATTGCATATTGTCTTCGTCGATCAATATCTTTAAATATTTGGAGCTGTATTTCTGGTCTTATTAAAGTCCGGTGAAGCAGTCAAAGCCTGCGCTCAGGCTAACTGCAAAGATCTCTACCAAAAAAAAAGCTGGTCTTTTCTACGAGAATTACTAGTGAGCTCCACATATTTAGTATCGAAATTATTTAAAATATCTAAAATTCAATTAGGACTCTACTCTTATCAAAATAATATCCATTGTCTTTGAACATTATCTAGGTTCACTTTAAAAGTAAAAAATAATAATCTAAATCGGTTCACCCTTTTGGGTGTGGCTGCAGACAGACAAAGATGTATCCATTTTTTGTGTCGTGGGTTCAAACATACTTACTAATTATGAGCAGGAAGGGACAACCGAGAATGAATAGCAAAAAAATAATGTTTTTAACAGGGTATGGGGTATTGTATCTTCCAATAACGTTCAGAGGTCATGAAGGTTTTTATTCTTAATAGATATTTAAATCCAAAATTTGTTGTTTTTGTCTTTTTTATGTCATTATCCCTCAAGTTTTCAATAAAGTTTTTCGTCGCAAAATTATAAAAAATATGTCCTGTACCACTGTGACAAATGTGACTTTATTTAATTGAGTTTAGTTTGAGCATTCCGCCATGTATGCACACCTTACATAACTATCTAAAGTCAATAAATAAATAATGCTCTCTGATACTTACACAGAATACGAATATATTACTCAAACATAAATCATTTTGCCAAAGGGATCCGACAATCACAAATATCGTCTATAAGGATTAAGAGGCACTGTTATTATTTCTTCTGTAATACTAGTAATAGTGTTAAAGAAGCATTTAAACGAGCACAAAAAATCTTTGATAGAATTTAATAACATTTAGCTGCTATGCGCGAATAAACAAGGTGGGCGGGCGACGCGACGGGGGCCAGCGGTCAGTGCCGCGCTGTAATTAATTGCAAATTGTGGTAATTGCCCCGTCTCCGTCTGGTTGCGGACTGTACCGGGGCCCAGCCCCGAGCCCCGAGCCCACAGCCCACTACACCGATACGCCCGCGCCCGCTGCATTGTGGCCATACCGGCTTTCACTTTACACACCACCCTAGGATTAAATCATGTCTACCATAACATACATCTACAAGCTCCATTCTATACTGCATACTGCCAACATCACGTGTTAATAAATTACTGTCTGCTATGTCAGACGAAAATACCGCACGTTTTTAAGTTTCGAATAATTCAGTTTATTAAAAACGAATTCCAGATTTTATTGAATTTTTTGAATATCCTTGATGTGAAAATTAAAAATTGTTGAAATACGCGATGTCCGTAATTGAGCAATTTTCTGTTTTTTATGCAGATTAAATGGATGTCTTTTAGACCTTCGTTATATTCGTTAGAAAGTAAATTGTTAATTTCTAGCTATATTATTATAAACAAACTGTTAAAACTATGTTGTTTTGTTCACTTGGTCATATAAGTAAAATAGCCTAATAATATTAAATCGTTGCAGACCTTATAGTCAAAGTTGGTCAATTTATCCGATAGGAGCAGAAATTTATAACACCACTGCGACAGTGATGATATCATATATTAATGTAATGTTACAATATCTATTAACTTCCGTAGTTATCGGCAATTTGCGCTCAGATAGAGCCATAAAAGTAATAATAAAGAACTTATGAAAATAGCCGCTAATAATGTTCATGTTTATCACAAAGCCAAAAACAAGGTAATTACGTGTTAAATAGAAGGCGTGTAGACCGATTACATAATACATTCAATTACGTGGATAAAGCATACAGGGATGTAAATTAATTCAGTTTCAATTCATTAGTCCATTGCAGTTTGATTTCAATTAGAGAAAGTCAACAGCGGTCGCGGAATCGACCTCATTGATTTGCCGCCAGACTCATCATAATTTTATACAGAATAATTACCGTTAGACGCAAAGTGAGGTAATTGAATAAAATAACAAATTGGAATGTTTGACTTTGGTTAAGTATAAGTTATGTCTCTACATTCATGAATAAAGTATGACGTCGGTGCCTCGGTGACGCGCTCATGTTTGCTGTCTAGACCGGCTTGTTTGCCTTATTTCGTATCTCAGCCCAATTAAAATGTATAACGTTTTCAAATTATCCAGTACGCCTTATAAACGCACAAAATTGGGAGAAAAGGTTTCAAATTACATGCCTTCGTTAATGAAACACGAAATTGGAAATTTAAACGACTCTTCAAGACTTCGCTTTTCGCATTGTTTGATTAATTGTTTGGTATAATTACTGAACACAACTTTTATATAAAATTCAATCAAACTTGTTATATCAATGTGTCAGTAACATACATTCTGTACTGTATGATATAAGAAGAATATGATTCAAAATTTACATTTTGTACTTACATAGACAGGTATTTGCACCTTTCAAAGAAACATTTTGAAGAAACTCATCTCTGTGAATCAAAAAATATGCCACTTAATAGTATGTCATATGAGGGAGGCAGAATGCTGAACATATTGTGGTCGAATTAAATCGTCTGCGTCGGAGCCATTCCTCGGATTAGAGCACCACATTACACTATTGTGGAATTAAAGAGATTTTGTTTTCGTACAGATTCCGCCGGCTTTACCTTAATCGCATTTTGCAGGTTGCTGAACAAAACAATTCCAAATTTCTATATAACTTTGTAAACAAAACTGCTCTAAAACTTATGTAAATTCCCGTCTTTGGTAGACTTCGTAACAATTTAGAACTGATTACTAGATTACACGACGGATAATATCTAGCGATTACCTACACCAAATCTAATTGAATTTCAGTATTACTTTCTGAGTAAATAATAAGAGGGTATATTTTGAAAAAAAAGGAATATGTGGTATATGTTTTTTTAATGGATAGCTAAATTCTAAAAACATCTTATTTGGATAATGCCATATTTAACATTTTAATAATTTGTAGCTCTAATATTTTGCCGCTTCCGCAAGCCTCATTAAATAAATAATAAAAAAAAACGAACTTCTCCTATAGTTACAAAACACAGAAATTTTAAATAGATTGTGTATAGAAACTTTACTTTTGATAAAGAAGGGTTCGAATCAATTGGTGCAGCTTCTTATCGGAGCGTAACGGGTAACCCTTTCGCGGCCGCGGGCCGTGGCTCTACCGGAAAATTGAATTGTAACCTCTCCGGCCGGGCTTATCTCGACGCGACGACTTGCCAACCCGCTCACTCGTTACCCTAACACCTATGGAATTCTCCCCCACCTACTCTAAATACTTCCGGGTTTGTTCGTGTGAAACAGTCGCTAAAAGACTTGTATAGGAGCAAATGTTTAGTATATCAGAAATACCTAGTTGTTCCACATTTTTTGACATGAAAAATATTTTAAGAGCGAATTGATAAATAGAATATAATTTAATGATGTATTAAAGACAAATTCCAAAGTAAATTCTTAAACATAAGCTATTACCAAAGAATAAGTCCTGTGTTCAACAGTTGGAGCAGACTGCAATAATGGCATTTAGAGAGGCGGCGAGCTGTAATAAGGTAGGGAGTGAGTAAATGTCAGGCTCGCCGTGAAACTTATTGCAACTTGTTTACTCGCCGTCTTCGACGCCCTTTGTTCTGCTACAACTTTACAGACGCGCGCAGACGGTTAGATACTCCCTATAAATACAATTTACATTCATTACTCTCGGAAGCTAGCACGAAATAATAGCTACAATAATAGTCAGCTGGCAGACGGCCAGAAGAATTTTAAACGTTAGACCCATTAAAATGCAGTGAAACAGGTAAATCTACCAACTAACCGACACTGTAGAGATTAACTGCTCGGAAGTATTACCGAGCTGGCCGAAGCCTTACTTTTACATGATATTGACTCTGAACGGACATTTCGCCAGCGCAGCGGAATGGTAATAAAAGGTATGTTCATACCACAATGTCGCCGACGACAGTATAAACTCCAGACAGAAGCTACCATCAAACTTTACTACAAATGCTTTGGTCTAACAGCGTATAATACGCCACAAGAAAAATTTAATAAAAGTGCCTTTCAGGATTCCATAAAAATAGAGTAGCTTCAACATTCACTAAATATATATGTGTCCAAATAAAATAACGTGATAGCCAGTGAGAAGTAAATTTATTACCGGCAATAAAAGTAAATCAATCGTACTGAGGATGGCAGAGAGGGATCTCAATCGGCCTCAATCGCCGCATGTCTTAGCAAAGCCCTGTTCCCCTAACTGACCTGACGACCTTATTCATATTTACAACGCTGAACGGTGCTAACTCGAGTTTTCTTTTAACTATTTATGTTCTTTGGTTATTTAATTTCGATCGACATCTTATTAGCTGGCATTTTCTTAACTAATCTTTGGTTTGGTCAAGAAGTAAAGGTATCAAAACCGTCAGCACCGTTACCAAGTCCTTAGTGGTTAGAAGAAGGAAAACACAGAAAATAAACGTTAGCTGAAGCACATTTCGCGGCGGAGTGGTCCCCGGATATCGACTTAATGAAGAACACTCGGCGCCATCACGCGATGTGGCTCCGCTATTTAACAGGATGGTCGGCTATTTACGCAGATTAACCCTTGGGATCTAGTGGAAGACGCAATTTTTCATTAAAAACTCTATCAAGTCTGAAACTTTATTCAAAAATAGACGTTCATTTTTAAAAACCTTTCATCCTTGTTTGCATTAACAAGTTTTCCGTCGTCTAAAAGACTAATTAAGTGTTTTTATATTCAGTAGCTGATAATTTCTGAGAATGCGATCTCATTATTTTACTTCGTTAGATTATGTAACTGAACAGTTCATTATTCTTGTTTTATATTAATAGCCTTCATTAATTCTTATCAATTTCTGTATTCCTTTGCAATTACTGTTAAGGTCGAATATCCGTGTAATTATGTAGATGTCCAATTAATATCTAAAAGTCAATTGGGCAGTGGTTTGCATTGAGCGTGTATTTACTTTTGTGAGGGCTCGCGTGGCGGCTCGGCGGCGGCGGCGGGCGGCGGCGGTCCGGTTGAGTAGGTAGTTGATAGGCTCATCGCGTCGCTATCACGGATCGACTTAATCAAGTGCACTCCGAGGGCCGGTCCATTACCTTAACATATTGCCTCCGTCGGGCGTCGCTGCTTGCTCCACCTCAGCAGCTTAGGATGTGCGCACATCGTATCATTATATAATTAAGCTTTAGAATCAAACTCACACAATTAATTAGACACCACATTTAAAGTTTTGTACAAGATTGTGTGTAAAATTTAGAACAGGTAAATATTATTTTAAATTTAACTTAATTTGTGGTATTTACCTAATGAGCATATTGTCAGATTCTGTAATTTACATTACTGCCTATCTGTCATGTAAACAAATGTGAGATTCGTTTTCTCCTAGTTTATTTGGTATATGTTATTAGGTAAGTTTTATTCGAATTAAATTTTCAACATCAACACTATATCCTTAACCATATTATTTAAGTAAAACATTCAACGCTAAACATGCAGCTTCTCATAGAGATATCTACGAGTACATTGAATAATTAACATTTATAACAGAAACAGAACAAGGATTGCGAGCTAGACTGCGGGGATTCATCACATAGTTTCAACTAATTGGGCCTTTTAGACACCTGCAAATTAAATTTAACGAGACGAATAACCCGACTTAAATCTAATTTTTTAAGTCAGGTTAAAACCTAGATGTAACCTTTGATACTCAGTGACAATGAAGATTTCGTTCAGTAAAAAAAATCCTGTGCAGCGGATCAGTAGATCAAGAACTTAGACAAAACCAATTTTAGAAGATAGCTAAAAAGTTTTAAATTGATGAAGATATCTTTGGATATTATAACTAAGGACTGTCTCGATCAAATCTTTCAATTAAAAATTTATCACCATCAGGCCTATCGTTTGGCAGGTGTAATGACACAGACAGACACACAGATACAATAATCCCCTGTTTCCTGGCGCGGATTAAAAGTAATGTTTAGTGTGTAGAGAATCTTACACTAACTAGCTCCATTTACGTCCCAGTAAAAGGTAATTTGTTACCTATCTGATTTATTCGCTCCACTTGATTAGTAATCAAGGCTACTCCGTGAAACACATTGTTAGCTTTGTTTAGCTTGATCGCAAATAAAGCTAAGTTGACACAAACAGTACTTACTGTGCCACGATATTTGCAACTATATTTCAAAGCAGTAAGATACATTTTTGTAAGTTATTCTTGTTGAGAAACCGCTATTTTTAGTAACAATGTAGAACAAAATAAGAAAACAAGAGATTTGTGTTATGATTTTACAAAATTGCAAGTACATATTGAGAAATGGTTATAGGTGTTGTTTTTTGACTTTACTTGACTTTACCGGGTCATAAAGTTTTAGGGTATATTCGAATTGTTAAGGCCCTGATAAAATAGGATTTATAGGTATTTTACACCATCAAAAGGCACGATTGAGTTGTATTACTTTGTGTAAAGCTTTAAGTCTCATATAGAACGCAAGTACAGCAATGAATATCAAAATATGTACTTACTTTTTTGTTGCTCTACTTAAATGGAGAGTCTATTTTGACGTTATTAAGCAGTGTAGCGTATTTCACGCCAATTATAAACAGTTCAGTTACCTGACGATCTAAAACACTCATTACGTGGGATTAAGCAGAGCGCAAGTCCTGGGAAATATTATATAACATTATTCCTGTAATAAATATAGTAACAACCGTATATTCGATTAGATTACAGCAATTTTAGACAAGATTGTTCCGTTTCTTTGCCAAATATGCTAAATAAACTACGAATCTGGAAAGCTTATAGTACTAAAAACAAGAAAATATGTAAAAGATTTTAAAATCCCAAGCTACTCTCATACATACATTCACAACATACCAGTTTTTCTGAACAGCCTTGTACTGAAAAATAAATAAATCTAAAGGATTACTTCTATGACCGATAAAAATTCCGGGACATCTCACAAACGCTTGTCTGATCCCAAGCTAAGCAGAGCTTGTGTTATGGTAACCAGACAACTGATAAACATACTTATATATTTCTAAATACATACATATTATAGATAAATTACACCCAGACACCGGACAAATGATCGTGCTCATCACACAAACTTTTGTCCCGGGTGGGAATCGAACCCACGACCTCCGGGATAGCAGTCAGGGTCTCTAACCACTAGACCAACAGGCCCGTCTAAAAATACTAAAAACCTAAAATATTACAGAAGCTAGTAGGGTACTTATACATACATTTTTTCCATTCATGACATAAATTATCCTTTACAGTAAGTAAAAGTCTATAACATATTCCACATTACTCTACTTCTTTTTTTATTTGGTATTTTTGTACATCAAAATTCATACCGACTTTAAAACGATGTAATTTCCAACTTTGTTAATAACGTTCGTTGGATATATAAATTCTACAAAGGGTAGTTGTGTCTACTATTCACATAGACGTCGCATAGTTTATCAAGTAAATATTGACATTTGTAATGAAATGTATCTTGTTTGTGCTCCGTCTATGTAATTTATATTGATGAACATATTAGGTAAAATGCACCAATGTTTTTATTTCACTTGTTTATTTAACTTTTAACGTTTAATTGGACCAGCGAGCTGTGTTTGTTCAACATCAAAATGAACTGGCTGCGTATCATTTATTTATTTGTTCACTCGATAACATGTCTATTTAAATACCGACAAACGAAATCGTATTGAATATTTCTTCATATTTTATTTTATTACGTAGTATAAGTTCAATAGTTAAATATCATAAAACAAATAATGCAATATGTTTTATGTTTCGAACAGTTTCTATAATAGGTATGCTAAGCGGTATTATTTACTGTGTATAATAATGTAAAAATATTTTATATTTTTTTCTTGTAGCAATTGTTAACCACTTCAATTGCAATGCCTAAACGGGCAACTAAGTTCTAAAAAAGTGCCTATATTTTTACCATCTCTTCTGCACCTACGTTCACAATAAAAAGAAATGAATTTGAAATTTCATTATAGGCAGTATTACTAACTGTATGTCTGATAAAAATTAATCTTTTGACGGGTAAGCACAGCACACGGAAACGAAAAACAAACAAACATTTTTTAGGCTTTATCATGGTTCTGGGACTCGCATGCGGAGAGTACGGACGAGAGATAGCGTTCGCAAATTAATTCCTGTACCTTTGATCTCGGCGGCATTGTCGGTTTGTTGTACAAATAAGCAAGCAGACCTGTGAGCTGCCACAGCCCTCATAACTCCCCCGAGACAACGACGGTGGACCGACTCCGCTAAAAGCAGTTTAAGCTGTTACAAGCCAGGTAATAAACCTGAAACCGTCTACTTTATAAATAGACGAGCCTTTTCATAAGAATTTATGATCCACCTTTACACTTGATATCATAGTAAATTCATTTTATGTAAGACCCTTTCTTATTAGATGTCGAGTATTACTCAGCATTCTCAAAATAGCCGCTCACGACTTTATATTGTCATTTGGTCAGATATGGGCGGCCAATAAACAGAATATAGCAAGTCCTGGTCACGTGTGGAACCTTCATTAATTTTTATGTTATTGTTCCAATTTCATTCGTAAACAAGGAGAAAATCTTTTGTTTAGTAGTGTGAATAAGTTGCTGGATTTTTATTATAACCTTAATTAATAAATCGGAAACTTATCACCACATTTTTTTCATTATAAATTAAATAAATCTAATCGACAAAGAAATGTTTGTTGTGATTGATACTTAACTTTCATGAAAAAAGGCTTAGGAATTCACCTGGCAAAATACATGCACAAGTTAAATAAAACTAATATAGCTATTAAACATACGTAAACGGCTACGAGCGAGTTCTCGACACATGTAATCCGTGCTACAAATACAAAAGCACAGAACACTTGGGGGATATTCTCGCATTACCTTGCGTTTTTGCGAGTGCTACGGGCTACGAGAGTGCTATCGGGCGGTGTTCCGTTCCACAGAGGCGCACGTTGTTATTTTACCGTGCTACGCTTCGTAGCCCTCTACGTAATGACGAACTATATCCAGCGTTTACTCTATCAAAGACTCCCTTCTTTTGAAGAATAAATTTAATACATTTAAATATGTAAGTACTTTTTTATTAACTGGGTTATTGCACCCACGCGTTTCGTTATCGTATTGTTTTCCTTTGAAATAAAATACAGAACGCGAAAACCTAGTTACAATAATATGATACTAGTATATTGTAGTCAGTTATAGACACTCAACTACAAAAGAACAAGTCTAAACGACTTCTAGCGACAAAGGGATAAGTGGAACTGTTAAAATGACAAGAAAACCTTTTCCAAGTCAAAGTCGTAAAAACCGTTTGAGATAAATGTTATTCCCAATTGATTCCAACTCCTACCTACCTGTACTGCCTACCTGCCTAGCTATACGTAACACTAACCTACCTTCCAAGAAATAATTCCCATTGTGACGTTTCCATTTCACAGGACGCTATCGTAAGCAAAAAAAGGGAAAGTGTAATATATAAAGTTTTGTAATAAGAAGCGTGTATTGAAGATATGCGAGCTCTTTTATGTTATGGCAGAATAAAATTTTACAAAGTTAAGTGTATGTATAAAGCAGTGAAGACAGCATTCAATTTTCTCTATCTTCTCAAGACTCTAAAAGACTGGATTAAAGCCACATCTTTGTGTCATGTCGATGTCTCTATGTCGACATCTTCCAATTTATACACTCGCTGCTTTTAAACCTACATTTCTTTACCCATAAAACAGTCTGTCTACAGTTTCTTTGTTTACTAAAGAAAGTTTAAAATGAGTTTTCTGTTAGCTGATAAATAAAATACTGGACGTCTAATAAATTCTAATTAAAACTTCGGTAGGTAAGTTATAAAGTTAGCTACATGAAACTTGTTTGAATTGCAAAATTCTTAGCTTATAAGCTAAGAACGTGACTCTCATATCAGCGAGACGGGCCTGAAGTTCAAATTTGGATATTAAATAGAACGAGAAAGCTAGCGTAGTGCTGACAGACAATTTTCTATACGTATCTTTTTGGGCTTAAACAATGTTTCATACGTTTGTCGCAACTCATAGTAGAGCAGTAAAGGAAGTTTCGTGAAACCGTAGTATAATCGGCACAATCATAACCGGAGCTATCCTATTTGGGAAATACGTAATAGAGAGAAGTTCGCCGCCAGGCAGGCGCTCAGCAAACGAGAATGCGTGCTCATTCCGGCCTATTTGCTAGAATAACGTCGATATCCTGCCGATGAGTCGCGACTGCTCGCTCCGAGCGTGATCCCGCATTTCATTTACAGCCTGATACCGAAAAATGACGCACTAGATAACAATCGCCTATTCCTAAACTACGGACATTTTATCAGTTGTCACAGACAAAGAGATCGTGTCCTTTGAAATCTTTTAATAGCGCACCCTATTGCTATCTACCTTCAGAATAATAAACTTTGTAAATGCGAAAATACGGATAATAGGGGAAGTCTACACAATAATAGATCTAGAGGTACAAAGCCTTTGTCGTTTCGTTCTTAATCTGATAATAATTGAACTCAATTTCGTTGTTATTATAACAGGAATGAGCGCGGCTGTGTATGTGTGTCGGCACGGAACACCCCACACACTGCCATAGTAATTGTAATAATAACTTTGTTACGGAAACTTCCTTTCGCAACATATTTGTAAAGCTACATAAGTATGGAAGTTTTGAAATATTTGTTTATTATTTGTGTTGGAAATATGGAACACCTGGGCTGATAACATGCCTTTGTTGTTATGTAAAAAGTCTAAGTCTGTTATAACAGGATATTATGTAGATACATACATACCAACCCTATAGGTATACACAATTAATTACGTTATCAACCTACTTCATTGAAGTTTGTGTGATAGCTATTTAATATAATAGTTAGCATATTAGTATAAGTATGTTGTAGTCAGGCCAGTGGATTCCGTTGTAATGTATAACTATGCATAATACGAGGCAAAAACACAAGGATAATAAATGTAAAGTCATTACCATATAAGTTACATGTCACTCAATGTTGTTACGTTTCAGTGTAAAAATAATGAGATGGTAAAGTATGGAATGAGTGGAGGTCGTTTGGCGTTCCGTATCGCTCTGGAAATACCCGCGCGACTCCCGGAAGCGGATGCAAGTCATCTCCGACTCAGATCGAAAACCCTGCACCCTACCTTACTTTCATACCGGTATTATGATAACACCAAAACACAACACCTTTTCTAACCCACGATTTTTATTTTTCACCTACACATAAACATATACAATACTCTCGTAAAATCCATCGACGAAAAATCTTTTATTACTCCGCACTCGAGACTTTGAAGTGCAGCTTTTTATTTTGTGATCGGTTGATTGATTGATTGGTTAGTGCTTTTGGTTGTGCTATAATATAACATGTGCTGTGTATTCACGGTCCATCGGCAATCGGGCTTGTTCGTCATGCGTTCAATTTGCCAGCTTCCTTTGATGCATATTTCAACAAGTTTCATGGCGGGCGCGTCACAGACACTGAAAACTGAAATTTTACCTTAATTAAAATTGTTCGTATCAGTACCGTACATCACTTTTGTCGGCGAACATTATTCACTGATAATTATTGTGAACCGAATGAGTTTTGTCAATACGGAGGTATTGTGGCGTAAACATTTTAATTATTATCTACTTTATATTTTAATTATATCTGATTCGAACGCAACGTAGGTGTAATAAACAATACCTATAGGTAACAATCAATTGCTATTCGATTATCATAAATCATGTGAACACCAATTGAACAAAGAGATCGTTAGGTATATACAATTGTATATAACGAAAAGTTGAACAAAATACTCGTACGTCACAAGTCATCGATGGAGAGCTGTAAATAATGCGGTAAATATATTTAAGTATTGTTGTGTATAATAATGTTCACAAGTATACTTTAGTCCATTAGCTAAGCTCGTGACGCGGCCGCGCGGGCACTCGGTAAGCGGATCAGAGAATAGGTTTATGCGTAGATAAGACGCCAGGACGCTCTTGCAAAGTTAATGGAGGCTTAAATAAATCAATACAACAAAAATATCGTGACGTGAATTTTAAAGCGAAATAACATCTTCCTTAAAGTGAAGCAAATTAAAAATGTGCTTACCTAGTGTCTAGACTCCGCTAATGAGCTGTTCCCAGGTTTATTAACTAAAAAACGTTGATAACGTTTGAAACCGAGTTCGGTTATGAATTCAAACATGAATTCGGAAATCTCACAAATTTTCCAGTTGATTTCCCCAGAGCCGACGTAGCTACTTAACTCTCAGTACCTACATTTGTCCTAAATAACACCCATATTTGTATTAACCAAACATGTGTGTGTTTTGTTACATTATCCAGGGAAAATGAATAATAGAATACACATTTTATAATAATACTTTATAGAATAATTTCCGACCATTCATAAACAGAATAAACTAAAACCTATTTCACAATCTCGATTTGTAATTGCATAATAAAATAAAAATAGAGGTTGTAAATTAAAGTTATTTGAAATAGAATTACACCGCCAGACGGAACGAGTAGTAAAAGCGCGGTATGCAAACTTCAAAGAAACTCAAGTTAATGAAGACGGCACGCAATAAAGTTTTGTAGGACGGCAGGTGTAGGAAGACGCTTCCCTTTCAGTTCCGTGTAGACTGTCGACGGTACGAATGTACGATAGTACGGCGACAGAGCAAACAACCACTACACTAGAGGCTCGATTATGTTGTCTTCGAGTTAATTAGTGCTTATTATTCATGTGAGTTAGACCAACAAATAATGTGTTTGATTTCTTGTTGGCTTACTTGTTTGAGAACATCATTTCATAATTGTGTCATAACAAATCAAAGTAAATAATTATTGACTTGTTAAGCTTCTAGTTACCTAACCCTATTTTGGTACAATATATATTTGTGTGAGAGTAATTACTGTTAGCCGGAAGTGGGAGGTGGAGAATGTAGCGCTTAGCACCTGTACGTAGCTTCCGTGTCGGCTCTGCCTGTGTGCGTGTCGGGTGGATCAGGTGACAATCGGTGTTTGAGGCATTGCCGTTTGTTTCCGCCGCCCCCTGACAATTTATAAGCCCTTCGTTTGGAGACAAAGGATTGCCTTATCTGTTTCCAAACTCATGAATTGTTTCGTGAGCCATCAAGACACATGAATGGTATTTTGTTTACTGGAAATTCGTTTCAGGCGTTATTTATTACCTGCACAGTGCACTCATGATGAAATTGTAAAAAAAATATTTTGTTAGGAGTGATTTATGGATTGAAGTAGATTTGTGACTA
Source organism: Autographa gamma (assembly GCA_905146925.1). Classification (NCBI taxonomy): domain Eukaryota; kingdom Metazoa; phylum Arthropoda; class Insecta; order Lepidoptera; family Noctuidae; genus Autographa; species Autographa gamma. The sequence continues at coordinate 7,592,460 of LR989850.1, forward strand.
ACAATAAAGCTGGTTCCTTAAACAGTACGTTGGTTAATTGTAATTAAGTTTAATTAACGTGCCGCGTACACAATACGTGTACATGTATAAGGAAGGAAACGTTTTCAAGCAACAAAGCACTTCACTTATTGGAAAATCCGAGCTAAAGCTAAGAAAATTCAATAATATGAAGGCAGCGAGGGCAGCGGGGGCGCAGTTAGCAGAGCCTGAGTCTAACAACGCGTCGCTTATTGAAAGTTATTTGAAAGCCGTCTGCGGTCACCGCCTGCCTATAAGAGGTTTCACGTTATTTACGACTTGCTGGTCGGGGCATTTTCACATACATAGTGTTATTACATTACAGAATTTGTGTCTGCCCATTCATGATCTTCGTATCTCTGAAATGTAGCTACTACTTTTATTGGACTTGCTTACATTTGCAGTGGATATACGTACACTATGTTCATGGGGCCATTGCTGCATTGTACCTACCTATATTGATTTAATGTACGTACGCCACTGTGATTAGGGTAACGTACGTATGAGCACCTAAAAGATAAAGGGATTACTTCACAAACTTCTATTTGGGAAAGAAGTCGTATAAAGCGACGAACAACATCCGATAAACGATATAAAATGATATGTCAAAGTCGGCAATTTACTTGGAAAAACCAATTGCCTAGGCTCTTCATGTTTTCCAACGGTTAACATTGACTAACATTTGTACGTTAGTGTTGCCTGTCTATCACGTTCGGTGCTTGTAGTGTTCATACGGGTGAGCGTTGTGGGCAAGCAAGTGCTGTTTGTATCACGGCTGCATCACGCAACATTATACTGTTGCCTACGCGTCATAAAGGTGCGACACACGTCCCGGCGGATCAGGATACACTACAACATAACCGTAAACACACGCCACGTATCATACGCCATATTTCCAAAATTTCCGCAGAGACATATAAACCCGAACCTGACCATACCATAATTGAGTTTCGGTGTATTCGCGCACCAAATGTGTTTAACGTAACACCAAAGTTCACTAATACAATTTAGTAATAAAACGGTTCATACAAAGCCGGTTGTAATAGGACATGGTCCCGATCCGTTTGCTACACGGTAATAGTTGTGCAAAGCCCCTAATAAACCCGGGAACAGGACAATGGTTTGCCCTCACTTCGACGCGCACGGTCGCTCGATTACTGGATGCAATATAGAACGAACGCACAGCGATAGCGATTAAAATTTAGATTGACGCAGTCGATTCGTGCGATCTCCAGTTTTATATTGGAATAGCTAACCAATATTGAGCTATTAGATATGTATGTGTATGCATATATGAAAGTTATGACAAGGCATTAAAATAATATCGAAGCCTAAGAGTCCTGAGGTACACTGCTGAAAATTCTTATAATCACTTCATTTTTGTATAAGTACTTGGAACACGTAAGTTACGATGTTATTTTCAAAGAAAATAGTCGGGTTAGTTCTATAGACTTATTTTAAACCCACGAGCTTTTCATAAATAAGTTAAACCCGATAGTATCTAAAACCATTAATAGGTTCGTACAACTGCACCCCAACCCTAGGCGGCCGACTATAAACAACATTTCGTTAACATCGACAATATCCACATTTTAACCCAGCAACGAAGCGAACAGTGCTGACTATTTACAAAGCGATTCACACTGCATCTGTGCAAACCTGCGCGGATTTTCGAACTGAACTTTTGCAATGGAGGTATTGTAAAAGCTGACTGGTGGCGGCCATTAGCGCGTTCGCTAATTACGGATGTTCGGATGTACCGCAAAATCCACGACCGGCACATCACCCACACAGCTACAATTATAAAGCAACCCATAAATAGTAAATACCTCAGAACATGTAATTTATTCCACGTTTTGAGATAATAATTCAGAACAAGGCAAAATTATATTACAAGTAAAGAACAAACACAAAAGCAACTGGGCTTATTACAATGAAATTAAAATACTATTTCTTCAACAACGCCTTAAGCAAAACCATAATTGCAAAAGCCTTATTTTTCCTTGAGTATTAAGTCACAAGCGTAGAATGTTCCTTAGTTTTCCAATTATAAAGTAAAGCAATTTATACTTAAATCTTACATCGCAATTTACAACAATGACTTGAGTCTAAAAACTTAGTTAAAAAATAATGTGACTGTATAATAATATGTACTATGTTTATATGTAGTTTTTAAGCTTTGTAAACAATGTTTACATCAATAGGTAGCTAAGATGAATAAATATGTCTCGTAGTTACTTGCTTATTCGCTTATGTACTGTTTTCAAGTTATACGGTACGAAATGTAGTTACAGTTTATTGAAATTCTCAAGTAGTTTCGAGAGTAATTTTGTTGAGAAGTACCAATATATTATAACTAAAGCTGTTACGTGTTTCAAGTATTAAACACATTTTGCTTATTTATATACCAAAAAGAATATTTTATGCGACATTCGTATGCTAATACATATATTAACCATGATATCGTGCTTTGTACAAAGAGCGAGACAGGCCCCTCATACTTGTGATCATACGAGTTCGTATCTAATCGGATTATTATTCACTTTAGTCCTTTGATACGCTAGCACAAAGCGTAGCCCAATGTTATAGGGGAGAGCGGCATTTCTCGTCTCGTGGTTGACGTAGAAATTACCTAAGCTTAGATTTGCGCGCAGACGACGGCGACGCGCGCTAACTCGCGCGAGTTGTGCCGTGCTGATTGTCGGCTCAGAATCCGCTGGAGGCAGATGCAACGCTAACTACTTATCATACTAACAATTGGGACGTGTACCTTGTCGTTGTTCGCGACAGACACATGTATGGTTAGAATTTCACATCTCGTAGTATCATTGTTCTCGTAAATAGCACATTTTAATATTTTAGGTAAATCTTTTGATGTACCACTAACGAAAAATATATTTTTTCAATATTTTGATCTATTTGTATATGGATGCTAAAGGTTGAAACTTATTTTAAAGACGAGTTATGATTAAAGACAAAAAATATTACAGCGGCTGCATGACGAATTTTAAACCAGTTTTTAAAACTTAAAACTAACTTAAATATTATCTATGTTTAAATACATGTGTATGTATTCAAACACTTCTACATACCCTTATAATGATGACATAAACAAGGTATAAATCTTTATAGCTAGCAATTTGAGCCGACCGTATGGCTGGGCGTTGTGACTGAAGGTTTTCGATTTCAGGAGCGCGCAGTCATGCCCCTTGAGGATCGATTCCCTTTCATTGTCAGCAATAAATTCTCCCACTTCCTTCATATTAACACACGTATGTTATTGCTAAAAACCGAATGGGGTTTCTTCTAGATTAGCACGACAAACAAACTTTCATACTCGCTCAACACCCTGAATTCTCTTTTTTGTATGAGAAACCATATGTTGTGAAAATATGTAATTATGTAATTTGGTAAACAACTATATTGGTTTTTTAACAATGTTATAAGATTGGGAACATGATAACTTATAGGTGCTGCTGCTGAGTAGTAAGTAAATCCATAGTTTTTGATTTTAGATCGATTTTTCCGTTTGCCCTATAATCGCTTATTCCCACGATGAACATACACTAGGTAACTCCGTTAGAAGGACTTTATTTATTACAAAATAGCTTTTTAATATTTATAAATGTGAGACAGGTCACGTAAACATGTAGGCGTGGTTACAATAAAAGTCAAATTGTAAAGGAGTTTATTAAAGGCATCACATCAATATTTTAGTATTTACAACATAAGACCCACGAGATTAAAAGATATACTTGTAGAGCGCTCATCTTAATCTTAATGTAAGACTAAACATACACTGTGCAGCCCTACATTATACTATAATTCTGTAATCCTCTTTCTTTATGTCGTATACTATTACCAGAGTAATCGTAATTAGTCAAATCGTATTAGCTCCCACTATATCCAGAAAGTAGAGAACATGTGTTGGAAAAAAAACGACGTAGTGCGGACGCTGGCAAGTCTACAACGATCAAAAGACGCTAGTGTGTACTAGAATTATTCTTCTTTGTACATGTCAAACCTGAAAGAATTAGTATTCGAAAAAGTTATTAATGGCTATATTATACCCTGTCCAGGTATACCCTATTAAAACAGTTACTAAGCAATACTAGTTGTCAAACTACGGGATAGTATCCATCTTGGTTTCATACGGCACCGGCGCTCAACCCCCGCGGCAACCAATCAACCGCAAAGGAAATTAAACTGTTGAATTTATTAACGGATAGACTCAAATAATAATCCTTTGTGCGTATATTTATAGTTTTAGTATCTATGTAAACCTACATACAAAGATAACTAAGTATAGTTTTAAATTGAATGTTAAATACAACTGCCACGATGATACAATATGTGTAGGTACTAGATATTTATATTTTTTTGGGTTTCTAACAATGATATTCTAATAAACAGATATGTTATAAGCGTGCAATCGTGAAGACTCGAAAACGTCCTAATTGGGACGTATTGCCATTAACAACAACACTATTTGTCTCTTTTTTTCTTATGGGTTTTATCGCGCTATCTCTTTCACTAGCTGCCGCGCTGCGCGGAACACTTTTTTCGATTGTTTAGTGTATCTGTTTATTAAAATATCATTGGTTTCTAATTTGAAAGTTTTTGCGTATTTTTTAGTACTTAATACCCAAAATACTACATAAAACTTTATTTAATTTTTTCAACATTAAACAAATTATTATAGTAATAAGATGTCACTTAATACTTTCCCATAAGGTTAAAGATGAAGATAATTGATGAGATAGTTCGATTTATTTTCAAATAAATGTGTCTTTTTAAGAAATACAGTACCAAATAATGTGTAAATGTAATTTGTATATCCGATGCATGATTCAGTAAGTATTTTGAGTTTCCCTATAATATCGATATTTTAGACTTCATTGTCAGAATAGCAAAGTTTGTTATCATTTGATTGTATCTTGGAACATGTTATTGGTTTTGTCGTTTATATTCTAATAAGATGAAACAAGTACCGATAGGTGGATTATCATTCGATAAGTTGAACATAAATAGACGATTAAAAAAATAACCAAAATATTAAAATAGGTATCTTTATGGAAATAATTCTATGCCCTCTGAAATAAACTGTACTGTTAGTTCATGTTCATAAACAAGAAAACCTCATCACCAAGTTCCATTGTCCAAAACGGACCCTCGAAATAACAATAATAACGATAGAGTAAGAATAATTAAATAAATTAAGCAAAGGGTTTGTGTACATTAGTGACCAAAAGTCATTTAACTTTGGTGAACTAGTGTAAACTGAATATGTAGGTGCCGTTACTATTTACTCATTAACCCACGATAAAAGTTACTCTCGCCCACCTTTAACCGTTCGGGCTATTTATCACGCGGTTGTTACAAAAGTTTTGTAGAAAGAGTTTTCGGAGTGGACCCTTGTGTCGTCCTTCCCCAAGATTGATGGTTTCCCTCAGTCAACTGGTTGTTCATGATGCCCTCGCTCCCCGCAAACTCCCTTTGTTTGCACTATTGTTGTGAGTTTTATAATCATCATTAAGATCCTTGTCTGTGCGCGTTCTGTTTAATTAACGATTTTAACAATTGTGTCTCTTAAATACACAATCGGAGTAAATAGCCAAATAAATTCGGTATTTCGAGGCCTCTTCTCATGTAGAGAAGTAACGAGCATTGATCACCACGCGTACTCATTAGGGGTTGGCGATATAAATGCAGGTTTCCTCACGATATTTTCCTTCACCGTACCATACTTAACGTTTAATGTTTGCAGTGCATTCTATCGTTTTCAACTATCATGTTCGATTTCATAGATATTTACCGACAATATGAATAATTCAAACGGATAGTGGCGTGAAAGAGTCTCAAAGGAAATGCGAGCACCTACAGAGTTTAAAATAGACGGTGCTGTCTGTTGGGCTTCGCTTCAACGTCTCGGTTTGCTAAATTTTCAAGCAAAGATTCATACACAATACGTGATCAGATGTATGCTTTGAGACTTTTTAGTAATCTGTGCATAAACGAGATAAAGTAATGATATATAATTGTATAATCAATAGTACAAACCCTATTATATATTTTTTATCAAGAATGTGTTTTCTAGCTAAGTTCTAGAATCAGGCGAGGTTACCAGGATACCGATTTTCAGTCTTCCAGAGTAAATTGGACTTATATTTTTGCCAAACTAAGAATCGAAATTTGTGGAATAAAAAAGAGCATTGCTTGCGACGGACATATTGCAAAAGTTTTTTCAAATCAGTCAACTTCCCTTTCCAAGAGCGAGTTAAGTCTCATTCAAGCCACGTAGCCCAGCTTTCATTCAAATGGACGTGTCGAGTTATCGTGGCATTTCAAATACTTTAGCATAGAGTAGATCTGTTAGACCTTACTATAAATAAAGATTGATGATACTTAAGGAAACATATGTATGTAGACGATATGGTATATTAATCAATGACGTTGCGAGCATTAAGCATAAGGAACTTACCAGAAAAAATCGTGAATCGAATTATACACACCTTTCAGACATGCTGAAAAAGTACTGCACGAAAACCAATCTTAGTGATCTGTAATAAAAGCTATCAAACTCAGATTTACAATGAGGTGCACATTACTCTACTAACTGTCAAAATGATTTAAACTCAATAAAGCCCCAATAGTAATGCCTAACTTTTGGAGTCAGACCCACCTGCCGTGCAATTTCCTAGACAAAGCCAAACTTGATTGACATAGACATTTAGCAGCGTTGCGCATGACAATGCATATTTCACTGCTAAATACCTATAGTATCAATAACTAATAATTTAGGTAGCTACGTAGCTTAAAAATTTAATAGATCTAATACCAAAAGTCTGTTAAAATAACTCAATTTTATTACATAAGCTTCAATCTAATTGGCTTATGGTGGGCAATCTACTTCTGTTGCCGACTGTATTTGCATACATTAAGCGGAGATTAATAAGAGTCGTTAAGCTTAGAGAACCCTGAAAAGCCTTATATAGAGGCTCAGAAAATCAATATACCCACTTTTGGTACGCAGATATTGGCTACACGTATTGCAAGACTTACACACTGGTAATACTTTGCTAGTATACTTTTTAATAATTAGGCGGTTCTCGGAGATAAGATTTGATCAGCATATTTGTCAAGTTTTCAATTTGTGATTTTATGAAACACAATTATACGAATAATGAAACCTAAGGTTCTAATGTTGCATTTCTAACGTAGGTTTAATTATTCAGATAATATAACTTTTTCGTACCTTACTTACCTTACCTTATTAATAGAAACGTACCCGTTTCTATTAATAAAATTTTTCAAATTACTGTAGGTAAATGTTACCGCTTAGTTACAGCAATCGTTTTAATGTAAAGCAAAAGCTACAAACGTAACTATAAAACACGCATAATAATTCACATGAAACTTAATTTACAATAGTGTCTCCACAACGGGGACATTCCGTAAAGCTGGCTTGATTAATTTAATTGCTAGCACCACAGTAATGTGCCCAAACTATCGCAGTCGCACGCAACGCGATACATAAGTGCGAACTCCGTATTGCATGAAACTAAATATTAGGTTTTCAGTCCCTGCGGCACGACCATTATTTTTTAATGTCGCTTACCAAATAATTGGCTATTAGTGTGGGGTTTAATTCACTTTAGCGGAAGATTTAAACCATTTAGTTATTACTGCGTTAGGTTTCGGGGCGAGTCTAGGATATACCGGCTCGGAAACGTAAAGAATAACACAAGAAAAGAGATACATACACTCAGTAGAGATGCATATTTTTACAACATCTAAAATCTACAACTATTAGATCCTTTGTCGTGTGTTAATAACACTTGCATTATATCTATATATGGCATGATATTTATTACTTATATGTTTACAAACAAAATATAAGTAGACATATCCGCAGGACAAACCACTAGTTGTTATTACAATATTACACCGCTGCCACCCGCGGCGAACCTTCATTTTTATTACATACCGCTCGGCGCCGACAGTAACGCACATGGCAACTCGTACATTACAAAACCATTATGATATATGACCACTAAGCTAAGGGTAAAGCTCCCACACAATTACCCCATCGCATGTTATATAACATTAAAGAATTTTATGGATTTATTTGACCAGATAGCCTGATTAGTAAGCAGATAAACTGCTAATCTCGTTAAATGATACCATTTTATGCTGAACACGTCGGTTAAGCTGAAACTTAAACACTAAACGCTCGATTAACACGTACGTACAGCTACCCTTCTCTTTATGCTCTAATTCGGTAGCATGTACTCGGGACCAAACAAAAATTACGAATTAAATTTTAAATCCTACCTTAATAGACTCGCCGCTTGTCCTAATTGAACTACAGCTTACCGTGGCGTACGAAATATTAAATAATTGTTGTTTTTTTTTTTGTTTTCAGATGCCTAAGGGCGCTTGTCAGCTGAGAATGGCGTTTCTATATAAGATTATAGACTCTTCGGGATCCCCTCGGCTGGCGATCTTTTTAATTATTTTTTCTCAGCTCCCTACTGAGTGGGGGAGACGAAGGAGCGCTGGAGTGATCCTCTACACCGTTTTAGAAAACAGGCACTCATTATATAATCTATATAAACAGAGTAATAATGTAACTATTTATGCTCAAATCAATATGTAATTTGCTCATTAGCATATGGGTGAATTTCAACAAATGCCATTTTTCTTATCATATCGGTGAACTTTTACAATTTTTATTTTTTTGTAGATTTTGCAGGTTTTATGTAATCTTTAGGATACAAAATATCCCCAAATTTAATATCATCAACGTATCATTTAAGACTGAGGAGAAAATTCAGTTTGAATTTTGGTTTCCACCGATGTGAAAAACCGGCACCGATTATTTTTTTTGTACACCGATATGATAAGTGTATCCACCGAAATGATGTACATATCCAGCGATATGATAATCTATTCACCTTTGAACATCAAAAAGGAAATAGTTAGTAGGTACTTAAAGATGACTAAGAAATGAAGATCTGAACTTAGGGTAGATCACATCCAAATAGAACTGAGTTCTTAGATATAAAATAAAAATGTATTTTTGAAATTATGTAGGTAAGTACCTATTTTTTACGTTTTCATTATTTTTAATAATCATTATTTTTTAAATTTTAATGTAAATGTAAAAATAATAATAATGATTATTTTTATTATCATTGTCTTTATTAAAAAGAAATATTAAAAAAAAAAACAAAAATCTCATATCTAATCTTAACACAGAATCGCTTTTGATTTAAGCTTTTCTTATTCTTTCCAGCAACCTAATCTACCTGTTTTTCTCCTCATCTTTTAGTTTTGGCCTCGGCATTCTTAAACAAAATTAAGCCACTATTATGTTTTCTTTTTAGCTATTAATTATTTTGTTATTTATTATTACGTACTTACTATTTTTTTAAATATTTTGTTTTTGCCATAGAAACTTTTAATGACTTCAATTGCTCCACCTCACCATCATCATCTCAGCCTATGGACGTATTACCGAATACAGACCTCCCTTAATGATACATTTATTTATATATCTTCTGCTACCCAGTGGTATCGTGGTAATGATTTTGGCAGTCTATGTAGGTAAACTTACCTTGTATGTATGTATGTACGAATGTTCGTATGTAGGTATATATGTATGTGTCTGTATGTATGTTTGTATGTGCCATTGTTTCTTTGTATACTTAACGAAATGACACGGGATCTACCGATATGATATAACGACTCACCGAGATGATAAAATGATATACCGATATGATAAAGCAATCCACCGATGTGACAAAACTGTGCGTTGATCACGAATCAAAACACCGATATGAGATATATGACACCGATTGTTTTTTTCTTATAATTTCGGTGTAAATTATCACATCGGTGGTAAAAAAGACCACCGATTACAGCGATATGAGAACAGCGACATGAGAAAATACACACTTTTTGGAAAATTATAAAAAATGCATAATATCTAGGATAAATTCAATAACAGACAATGAAGCTAATTCACTTACTACCTCTGTGAGAACCAAACAACAATAAAAAAGCTACTCATTACAGTAGAAAAATGCAACCACCGATTATATAAAATAATTGTCCGGGAGTAACTGAAATGGCGTTCTTACAGTTTTGGTGGGCATATGCAGCGATTTAACCCACTTCTATCCTGACTACCCACTAGCACCCACCAACGAGGGAATTACAATTGGGGTGGGGATGCTATCCGACTCGTCGATGTAAAGTTATGCTTGAATTACTTTTGTCCAGCGATATGAGAATATTTTTCAGGACAAGTACGTTTGTGGCTCTCAGTAATAATAATCGTTAATTATGTAATAAAAAATGCTATATATCAATAACTACACTAATATCCTATGAAATAGAATAAGTTATATACCTAATTTATTTATTTTTAGTAGTGTATAAGCTGTTTTGTTTCCAAAAAAAGTAGTGGGACAGCACCGATTTGCAAAAAAATAGAGGTTTATGTATTTTATTTCTACCTTTGTAATAGTCCTAGGCAAATCATATTTTTGCCACAACCCAATAACTACCTATTGAATACTAAAAAAAAAAATTCAGAACTATCTTCTTTTTTTCAAATACTAATTCCAACGAAGACAAAAAAATAAGGCATTTGGAAAATTCACCCATATTGTCGTACGTTGTATTAGTATGACCATAGAACCTAAATTTCATTTGCGTCCACACTTACAAGGACTACACATTTACGTCCCGTACTTTGACACAATCTCCCATTTATGTTTACCCCGCAGCTTATAGTTTTGATTCATAAGGTGATTTTTGAAGAAGGATATAAATCATTCTTCAAGAATCATGATATTTAATCCAAAAAAATAAACAAACTCTTCCAGCTTTCATGCTTATGAAAAATTTAAAAAGGATCGTATAATTTGTCGCAGGTTTCCTTAGATTCCATTCAGAAATAGCACAATAAATGACTTATCTCTTTGTTCTGTACAGTCGTCGAGTCGCATGTATCGGCTATGTTTGACACAGCATGTAAAATTTACGAGTGTCACACCCGTATGGAGGGAGCTCGCAGGATCGCTAGGATGACATTCATCACACCATCGCTCGTCACACGTACACACGTGCGGTAAATCACAGCGATGACGTCACGTATTAGTTTAAAATTCAATCGATTCAAATCGGTCGTATTCACATTTAATCTTTTTACCCCATATGTGCTGCTAACTGAATAAATACAGAATCGAATTTAGGTTGTTATTCAATACCACATTCGCAAGCTTAAAATACCCAGTTTTAATACCAAGGTACCTAGGTAACGCAGGATATGGTATTTACGAAGGTATATAATAATAATATCCTAATATCCAGGGACATCACATATGTTACATACCTGCAACACAAAGGAAACAGTGAAAACGTAACGAAGGTATCATTGCTTTGAATAAAGGTAAATATCATGCTTAGTAATATTCTATTGCTAACATCAAAACCATTTTGCTCAATAACGGTTAAATAGCCAAAAATGCGAAATGTGTTATTGCTCGTCTTATAACCCTAAAATGCAAATCGAATCTATTTTCGCATGGGGGAATGTTTGCGTGTGGAAGTCTGAAATAAGCTTAGCGGAAAGTACGAAATTGGCTTGGATATGTCGATATTATTTAATGTAGCGTACCCCCGAGCTTGTTTGTCGAGTGGAAAATATTTATTACAGTTTACCTCAACTAAAGTATTTTCATCTGTTTTTCTTACGGAATAGACGCCCAAATTTTACGACACTTATTTGTGTAACTACTTAGAGTTGAGCGAATAAAATATTTAATTTTATATGTTTGGAAGAAGCGTGAGTGGTCTATAGTATATTGAACATGATCTACTCAAACATACACGTAAAAGTTACAACAGAAAAACTCAAACGTGATTAAAATGGAGCGAGTATGTATAGCGATGATAAGTAAGATTTCTTTAGGTATACATACAAATATTATACATAATGATACACACCTGCCTAAAAACTTTACTTGTTTATAATGAAGACCTGACTTGAACCCAGTTGAAAGTCAATTTGCATAAAAGGCGCGGAAATGAATAATATCGTTGATATTGGGAAACTTGGAGGCAATGTTTTGAGCTACGCACACAGCTAATAACATCCGACAAGACGTTCGATATTTGCAATAGTGACAGGGTTGACAATGAGAGGAATATCATTTAAATGAATGCAAAATAAATTAAATTTTAACTTCATAATAAGTTTGCAAAACCGTAAAAAAACTTTGTTAGTTATTTTATAGCAATAAAATAAAATTAATTTACATACAAATTCCAATGAAATTATTAAATTCATTTACCTAATGTAGAACCATGTATGTAATAATTTTAAAAGATGTACTGAACACAAATGCATAATTTATTAAAAATACTGCATCTCTGCACATGCTACAACCCTACCACACAAGATCGTAACAGTTCGCTGTTTGCCAGAGGCTTCGCTCTCTTCCCTTCTATAATATAGCTCCTAATGCAAATATTTTGAAACTGAGCCATACGATTCAATAACATTCCCAAATTAAATCCATTACTAATGAAGATTTCTTATATTAATCTGTCTCAAGTAAGTGAATAAGAACTTAATAAGACAAATCCTATGCATACAATATTACAAAGAATCACCGCTGTTTACGTTTGCACTCTGGGGAAATAATGATCGGAAAAACTGTCGGCAATCTCGCTCAATCTCTGTAATGTTGGGGAGCTTCAGCTACAGTTCACATTTCCACCAAATTAATACAGGATGAGATCGTTTGAATGGTAAATGTTCCGAAGATAGGAACAAATTCTGAGAACCGGCTTTAAAAATAAAATCACTTTCTACATAAGGTGCTCACAATGGCTTCCTTATGACGGGAATTTTCCGTTTAAAGCTCTGCTATACGTGGCGCTTAATTGCCTAATACTACTAGCGAGAAATTCAAGCTGAAGTTATCTTTGTGAAGCTTGATGTGGACGTTGAAAGGCATTCCTCATCCCGTGTATGTCGGTACCTACACGCTACACGCTACACGCTAATGTTCGCAGACTTGTCTAATTTCGCTCTGCCTCACTTTGTTTTGCGTAACGCTCAGTAATTCTACTGAATATAAATGAAGTTTCCCTTGTTCTATGAATAACATTTGCTAAGAGCGCAATTTACATTTTATTTAAAGGCTGCTATGTACTGTATTCTGATATGGAACAACATTTTTTATTATGGTATGTAACCGCGATTTCTCAGGCTTCGTATGTTCGTGCTGCGAAAATAGGGTAACGTGTCAAAGACTACTTTTTACGGATTTTTTCGCGGTTTATATTAAGATTTTAAGTCCCGACGTTTCGACACCTTTGCAGGTATCATGGTCACGGGTAGACTGAGGTGGTGTTCGTCTTGACGGTTGTTGTTGCTCGTTCTACCTTCATATTTTTATTAATTATTTGTGTTCCGGCCTACGCAATATGAGCTCACGGTGTCTTGAGGTCTTGCAGCGCTGCTCTTGGGTTTGATTTTGAGTTTGTTAATTATTGGATCCCAAGTAGGTGATATCTTCCAGCCGTCTTCTCTATTGAAATTAGGGTGTTTTTTAATCTCAATAGCCTCGCGAAACATCCTAGGTAGGAATTTTGGTTCTTTAGCGAGAATCTGTGGTTTATCAAATCTAATGTAATGGCTGGAGCCTTCAGCATGATCGGCGACTGCAGACTTCGTTGAGCGGCGGTGTTTCACGTCAGCAATGTGTTCTTTTACGCGGGTCCCTATACTGCGTTTTGTTTGTCCGATATAAGAGAGTCCACAGTCACAGTCTAGTTTATAAACTCCTGCATCTTGTAGAGGTATGTGACACTTGACGGATGGTAAGGACTGACTAATCTTCTTGGGCGGCTTGAAGTATGTTTTGATTGAAGCTCGTTTTAGGATGTAGCCAATCTTGTCTGTGACACCTCTGACGTATGGTAGTACAGCAGGTAAACGATCAACTGTGGCTGGCTTCACTCGGTTTCTGTGACGGGGCCGTGGAATCTGGAGCTTGTTGTCTCGCAGTACTCGCTTGACATGTTGCAGCTCCGCGGCAAGGTGTCTGTCATCACAGAGTCCGTGTGCTCTCTGAAACAAAGATTTTCCCACGGTAGCTAACTTTGTTTCAGAGAGCACACGGACTCTGTGATGACAGACACCTTGCCGCGGAGCTGCAACATGTCAAGCGAGTACTGCGAGACAACAAGCTCCAGATTCCACGGCCCCGTCACAGAAACCGAGTGAAGCCAGCCACAGTTGATCGTTTACCTGCTGTACTACCATACGTCAGAGGTGTCACAGACAAGATTGGCTACATCCTAAAACGAGCTTCAATCAAAACATACTTCAAGCCGCCCAAGAAGATTAGTCAGTCCTTACCATCCGTCAAGTGTCACATACCTCTACAAGATGCAGGAGTTTATAAACTAGACTGTGACTGTGGACTCTCTTATATCGGACAAACAAAACGCAGTATAGGGACCCGCGTAAAAGAACACATTGCTGACGTGAAACACCGCCGCTCAACGAAGTCTGCAGTCGCCGATCATGCTGAAGGCTCCAGCCATTACATTAGATTTGATAAACCACAGATTCTCGCTAAAGAACCAAAATTCCTACCTAGGATGTTTCGCGAGGCTATTGAGATTAAAAAACACCCTAATTTCAATAGAGAAGACGGCTGGAAGATATCACCTACTTGGGATCCAATAATTAACAAACTCAAAATCAAACCCAAGAGCAGCGCTGCAAGACCTCAAGACACCGTGAGCTCATATTGCGTAGGCCGGAACACAAATAATTAATAAAAATATGAAGGTAGAACGAGCAACAACAACCGTCAAGACGAACACCACCTCAGTCTACCCGTGACCATGATACCTGCAAAGGTGTCGAAACGTCGGGACTTAAAATCTTAATATAAACCGCGAAAAAATCCGTAAAAAGTAGTTTTATTTCAATGTCTAACATTCGCGTAAACCTAAGAAACCAATATGTAACGTGTCAAAGCTTTCGTTGAGAGCAAAAATTACTGTTCTGAGATGGTTCTGAGTAATGCGCTTCTTTATTAACAGCTGAAAATATTGCTGAGTGGGGCGAGTGGTAAAGTGAACACGCCCATGATAAAACCGAAAAGATTACCTGCGACGTTTTTGAGGAAAATAATAAGAAGACATTTATCTTAGTAATAGTAGGAAAATGTGTTCTGCAAATTTCAAGCGGTACTTAATGTGGCGAAACCTGTTGTGATTTTTAAATATACCTATTGATGATGAAGAGTTTTCATTTGGTGTGTTGATAAAACCAAATTAAGAATATCTAAGTTATGTTAAACAGAAGACATATTTTAAAATCACACTAAATATTTTTTATCTCCGTAGGCTTATCGTTTCTTTAATCCACCCGTTATTACTTTTCGTCGCATTAAATTCACCGAGTTCATTACCCTCATTGTCTTCAGTAACTTCGTCTTAGATGGATATTATAACTTTCTCGGATACGGAGCAAAGTAAACGCCCGAACAATGTTGTGCCACGTGGCTAGATCCTCGCGTAATAAGTTTTAATGACGGCTAAAATTACTCTAAAGATGATCACCTGCATGCAAATTATGATCGCATTATTCAGTCATTTGAATTTTTATTCCAAAGGTCTTCCGTAAATTCTTATTCGAGGGGTGTACTTACTCAAATTTCCGTCGTGAAAAGAGAAAGTTAAAATATTTCTTTGCTTAGAGATAAATTAATTTTGTGTTTTTAATGCTACGACGTTTTTAGGTTTCCAAGTGGCTACTTGAAATCCGGTTTAATACTTCTTCTCATTTTACACTGTTTTATTCGCTTTTACTTAAATACATTATGTAAATAAGTATACATCTATACACATGTGTTTTTGCTTAAAAATCTGTGCGATAAAGTACTTTTGCAAAAGAAAAATAGGAGCTATATAAAATGTCTATTTGTTTGAACTTTTTCGGTTCTCGATAACAGTCGTTACACAATATTAATTAAACGTGAAGTAAAAAGATAATTTAGACCCTGTCGGGCACAGCCAAGTAGGAAAAACGGACAAGGAAGAACACCTACTGCTATTGTTAGTAGTAAACGTACATATATGTATATTTTTTATGTATAAAGATGATTGTTTTCATTTTCCCAGAACTTTCCTTTTAGGGTAATGAAAAAGCTGCTGATAGCTTTTATTTAACTCTAATTACAATTAACATGTGTAGAATTTCTTTTTTTGACGACCTCAGTGGTCGAGTGGCGTACGCACCGGTTTTCAAGGTGTCGCTAGCTCTGAGGTCCCGAGTTCGATCCCCGGACGGTTCAATGTAGAAACTTACTTTTCTACATTGTCTCGGGTCTGGGTGTTTGTGGTACCTTCGTTGTTTCTGAATCCCGTAACACAAGTGCTTAATATCTAGTTACTTTGGGTTCATCAAAAAAAAAACTAAATCCAATTTAGTAAAATCTGGTTTCTCTACCTTTCAAAAGTATTTATAATAGGGTTATATGATATAGTTTTCACATACTATAAGTACTGTTTTAGATTTATATTAGATATGTAGTTACAACACAACAACACTGTTACACAATTCCAAAACTAGACAATGAGGTAAACAACATAAAATGTTGACAACACTCTATACTATTTATCTAAAGTGCTATTAACCGGTATTATTACACTGCCAACACATTTTACCTGCATATAACCAAGTGATTACTATTGTAATTACTTTATCCCAACGTCGACTCGCATCGGTTTCAAAAATATACTTTCACTATTTTCAGTGCGTCTGAAAACAAAATGTTATTGTAAAACTCGATACTATGAATAATTCACGTGGGAAAGGTTACCGGCGACGAACAACTGAAACAACCAACGACTCCTAACAAAAACTTTTCAGTTTTACTGAAGTCTAGAATCGATACGAATAAACGAAATTCTCGGTACTGAAAGTTGAATGAATATCTCTCTTAATTAAAATTGTATCAAACAAAATACATGTCGGAAACTTTATGACTTTCCTTTAAGATATCATTTTAGTCAGTTTCGTTTGACTTTTGACAAGCTCAAATGGCCTCAGGCTTTGTAGTGTTCTTAGGTATTTCAAACGACTAACCCCCAAACATTTCTGAAACCACAAGTACAAGATGATTATATAGATAATTATATTTACCTTAGATATCGCTTACAGTACACGTTTCTGACGTAAGCCGGCTTGTAGCTCTAGGGTTCCAAGATTTCGCCAAAACAATTATTATTTAAACGTTTAATTTTCCCGTTTCATATCCCCAACACGTGTCTTTCAATCTGTTTTTATTTACATATCTCAACATTTAATAAGACGGAACGAGGCACTTTAGATTCGAGAATAAACATTTTATGTTACCGTTAATGTGCGAAGGGCAATAAGATAACCCAAACATAAGCTTCACTACTGCCATTAAGTGAACTTTAGTGGCCAGTGTCTCTTCTATTCCGCCATTTTAACCCTACTAATGCCTACATTTCAAATGATTCACCCATTCCAGAACTTGTTTAAATAAGTGCGTGACGAGTACATAATTTGACTGAGACTTCGTTAAACTTATACAATTTCAGTAGCTACTCTGAACTGAATTGAAAATAGATCAATTATGTGCCGATTGGTAACATGCCACTTAAAGTTAGTTGTGTGTCATCATCTCCTTTAATAAATAATTCTGATATCATCCAACTGTTATTCTGCAGCAGTTCAGTCTGGACATACGTATATACTAATCCCCTACATATTTTAATGTAATATAAGTATAAATAAATGTCAGTTTTCACTTCACTGTAACATGTAGGCAATTTGTCTGCAGCTGACAACCGATGATCCGTGGATGAAGTGCTCTGTCGCCATGACAAAGCTTTGTTCTCGCGACTTTTTAGAATTGTTATAAAGTCTATTGTGGACGTTAATGAACGACATTCGCTGAAAATACTGCCTGAACGGAGATTGCCGACTCTGACGAGGTGAATATTAACGATAATTACAGCTCTCCGGCGTGCAGCTACGAAAGCGGCATAAGTGCTCAGCTATCAATCAAGCGCTGCGCTCAGCGCGATAATATTGTTGTTCAAATTAGTCAATATTTCTAATGTATTACGTCAGCGATTTAACTCATCATATTCATAACAAATGTTTAGTATATTAAAAATGCAACTGAGGCCTTCGAGTTGTTCTTAAGTAGTATATTAGCTAGTTGTTCCTTACTGTATCTAAGACAAATCCCTGAAATGTTCTAAGACTTTATTTTCTTAACTATAACTATAATTTATAGAAAGTGGTAAATGAAAAGCTTTCACTCACTCAACATTAGTTTTTATAACATCACAACTCCGCCCGTAAATTCTGAGAACATTTTTGAAAAAGAGTTTTCCCTCGTGTATACTTACTTACTCTTATTTATATTTACTGTTTACACAGACTCGGAGCTGATAAATAATTACGATTTCGTAGAAAACGTTACGGAAAAACACAATAGTTCATAAAAATATACCATTGGCTTAGCGGTACCTAAACGGTATGTATTGTGTACATTACGCACGATAAAATAAGACAAAGCGCCCTGTACCTAAACAAAGTGAAAAGTCAGCTACATTTGGGGTTGGTTATTGTAGTGTACCATAATTCAGTTGGAGGGTAGATAAGTTCCAGCGGTAAATATACTCGGGGGCCAGATACCGCCGCGGCTGCGAGACAAATGAAATAATCTTTGATAAAACTCGCTTGTATTCTGTTTGGAATTATACTTCTTCTCGCTAGCTCAAAATATTAATAATGAAAGTTAAATTAATATTTATGTTTCTACGTTAATTTTTTTTTTACCTTATGTACAGAATTAAATGTGTTTATTTCATGTTTGTGAAACCATCCGTAATTTGGTAATTAGTCGTATTAAACATACTTACACCTGATTTATTTTGGTTTATTATTTCCTCTACTTTTAATTTTCCTCTCAGCGTGTTCTTAGTTCAAGTGTTTCAATCTAAAAATGTGTGGCTTTATATAAAAATATAGAGTCTGAAAATGATAGTAAAAATAAAAATCAAAAATTGCCTCTCGAACAATATATGTACGGACAACATGTTTGTTTCTACAATCCGTACACAACTGCCTAACTCGGAGAAACATGGTCGCCAATACCCTCTCAGTCCGTAGCGGAGTAATACCATTATAACTGATACGAAATAGGAGACAGCCCACTCAAACGACTCGATTGTGAGTCCCGAGCAGTCCCGAGAGGGTGGCGTCACAAAGGGCATGTAATGTGTACAAGCAAACGGCGCAACAGTCGCGACGCGCCGGGCACGAGCGCGCGACGTGCCTCGCATGCTACCTGACTGACCTGCCGGCCGCGGACGTGGCACCGCTCTTAAAGGAGATTAGTTTTCACTCCCCTTTGCCTTTTCACAGCGCAGATAAGCACCTGCAACATAAAAGCTTTACCACTACTTACAAAACTACAATCTTAACGTCACTACCGCAAAATCATACACGATAAGAATCAAGTCCGTAACTACTGAAAATCTCAGTTAATACTCGACAATAACGTGATAATTAGTAACGTATGTCGTAACTGCATTGAGTTCATTATGAATTCCGCATGCGTAAACTTACAACGCTACGTGGAGGTAGACTAATTAAATTTTCATAATACCTCAAAACTCTTCTGCTCGACTTAACTAAATGAAGTTGTGCTGACACTCTCGCCACATACAGAACCTTAATAAGGTTTCGTTGAATTAATACAATTGTTTATTCATACTATTCAGAAAAATCATGATTTATATTATTATGTGATTGATCCGAATCGATTGTATCAAAACAATTTAATAAATCCTAGTCAAAATGCTGGGATAAAAAAATATTTTGTTATAAAAAGACGGACTAAACCTACCTCGTAACTTATTCAAATGACATGTGGATGGGATAATGTATAAAAATATCGTTCGACGCTCTCCGATAAGCTTATTTTATAGATACCCTTCCAATTTTTATATCCTTTTTGAAGACGTGTTTATCTCATACAAAGAATAAGACGAATAAGAGATACTAAACTGATTTTCTACAGAATCCATAAAGAAGGATCCTGCTACTGAATTTTACCACAATGATCTATCTACTATACTGCAAGCGATAAATCAGTAGGTATATTTGATATGTAATCGTGCTGATTAATCTTATTATAGGTTTATTGCTGTAAATGGTTAAGAGTAAATAATAGTATTCTTAGTAAAGCACAGCATCAGTCTTCTAGAAATCAAGAAAAAGAAAAATATATTCTTAGGATCAATGACGAACTCAATTCTCAAGTGGAAGTCCATAACCTTAGACTAGATAATGAAAAGAAATACGGATAGGGCTCAATGAGGGAGTCTTTTTTATGAAAACTTCAGCCATGTCCCACAGTTCAATAGAGCTTGGAATTCATTGAAATACGCTCATTATTGGAAGAGTGCACTTTATAAATTCACCGTCGTAACAGAATCTCAAGGAACTGAGTAAGCAACGGCCAACGAGTATTTCAATCTATTGGTGTATTTGATCTTCATTTTTTATTTTACTTGTGGTCATTTTCATGCTTTTTTGTTTCTTATATTAATATTATGTACCTAATTAGAGCCTACTTGGTTTATAAAGCAACTTAGATTTTCATGAGTCTCTAAGAAAAAGGCTTATAAAAATGTATCTTCATTAAGAAAAGAACTACCAGTATGATTGGAAACATATTTGTACTACGTAACCTTAGTCATTTTTTTTTCAATGATTGCCGCAAGTGACCACTACTTTATTTTAAAACTATTCAATAAGCCCATATTGTTGAATAATATATTTTGTCCATTATATAGTGATACTACAGAAAAAGCCCATTGTTTTGATAAACATTCTAAACAAACACCAAAATTTGATATTTCCTTTAAGCACAGATATCTCCAATATTCATGATGGTGGTATTTTGGAGCAATTCTTATAACGAATGGTATGACTTATTCATGTTCTGGAAGGTAGACGCAATAAGTTCGAAGACTTCAGATGGCGAGCCGTATAATAAACGAGACAATAACGATCGCGAGTGTCCATGACGACACCCCACCGATCATAGGCAGGGGTTTAAATCTACAAGTATAGCACACACCCATGTACAGAACACAACAAAAGATACTTGTTTAGAAAAAAACATAATTTATTTGCATTGCTTTAACAAGTAATTTGCAAAAACTTGGATTAATAACATTAGAAAGTTTCATACAAACATCACTCAAGGCGCCGCTATCGGTGTGTAGATTTGCCAAATATTATTCGGAAGTTCTCGTCCGTAAACGTCGAGGCAAGTCTTCATTATAGGTGCACAAATCTGTAATTAAATTCAAATCATAATTTCTAAATATTCCCTTTCATGTCCGACACAAATCTAATAACTGTTATTACTAACTTTTCCATAAAAGCCCATGGCCCAGCGGCCAACATTAATACCTAAATTAAGATTTGTCGCACAATGATTTATTACGACATCTGTGTTGACCTGAAAATAAAGACGTTACGTTAATTGAATTCCAACTCCGAGGATTGCGTATTTAATATCAAAGGAATATTATTTCGGAATTATTCTTAGTTTACCTTGTAATATAAATTATTTACCATCGGAATTCCTTGGAAAATTTACTGTAACGGTATAAGTTTTCACTTCTAACCTAAATTAACGTTACGGAGTATTTTATATGTTTACCGTAATAGGCATCCCTTCCTGCTCGAACCTAGTGATATTGGGATTTTGGATGGGCAACACTCTCCAGCGGGTATTGGAAACAGAGTGCTGGCTCAGATATAGCGGGAACATGCCACACAACCCCGGGATAGGATTCGGATCATACCGTATGTATATAGGCTGAAACACAACGCATCTTTCACGAAAAACCTGCGTATCAGGTACATAAGAAGGGACAGAGCTTATTGACATGAATGGAATTTTCGTTCGTTCTCTTTTCAAGATTAAATTTTTCCGGATCTTAGCAATTTTGTTTTCCTTATGTTTTGTTATCCTATGTTCTCTCTTATTGGATAAGCTGATTTTCATCGGGTAAAATGGGATGTTTATAAATAAATTCAAGTAAGTAGACATAAGAAGTTTGGTAAACAAAGAAACAGGTGTTTTTATCTAAAAACGCACTTTAAAATATTACCTGTTTATTGACAGACGACGAGAGTGTTAGAAGAAATTCTTGATTATATTTTAAAGCTTCCCCTTCTCTGTCGCAGTAATCGGCGCTAGTTATGACGAAAGTATGTCGTTCTGCCGGTTTTATGTTAGGAAGTCCTACAACGGAACAACCATCTTCTAGTTCTTGAGAATATGTGATGTCATTTGAGGAGATCCTTCCACCCAACAGTAGTCCGTTCTTACCTGCTACAGCTGGATCGGTTGCTACAACAACAATATCAATGGAATTAACTATCGTGCCGAACATATAAATATTGAGCCGAACTTAGGGACCTAGAATTAAGATTAGAAGAGATTCTATGTACCTGGCACGTGTGGCGCATACAAAGCTATTCGAGCCCCAAAAGCAATACTTCCTGATGATTGTGTGAGAACCGTTGGCCTGTTTAAATTCTCTGTCATTTTCCGGAACCTGGCCAGCATAAGATCACCCTTTTTCATTTGTTCCAAGAATTTGTTTAACTTATACTGTAAATATAAATACAAATTAAAATAAACAAGACCCGTTGTAAGTAAGCAAGCGGGATAGATAAATAATAACAAAAGTACCTCTTCCAATGTAGCTGCTTCATACCAATTCCCCAGACGAACCCTGTTGCAATAAACGATACCTTTATCATCCTCTCTCTTCAACATTTTTCTAAATAAATTGTAACGAACACCAACGTAAAACACCAAATAGCTTTCAAAATGAGACAATAATTGACAACAGTGTCACTGAATCACAAAAAGTCAGAGACTACGTAAAAGTAGCGATAGTTAGAGTGAAAATGGACTCAGTAAAGAGGTTACATAGTGACCCTATTTTACTCGGCGGCTTGAAACTATGAGCGCCGGAGGAGTGCATTGTTAGCCCTTGACTAAGCCTTTGGGCGTCAGGGATCGGTCTAGGGAGTCTGTTGTGACCTCTAGCTTTCTTTCCGCCTAGTCCATGACTTTCGTCTCCAAACTTTTGCTTGCATGTTTGAATGTTTGTTGCTGCTGGAATGAGTTTTCTCGTTTGCTCTTAAAACCACTTGCTATGAACTTTTTTTATTCTTATCCTATACTGTCCCACTTCTGGGCAAAAGTTATGCATTTATTTATGCTATTTCGTTTACATTACAATATACAACTGCCAACAACATAGTCTTGACAACATTTAAATGCACTTGCTGAAAAAACCAATTATCTATAATAGACCGAAATAATGATGTCGCTAAATGCCCAAACGCCAAGCATGTCATAAGAACTTGCGACCGGAAGGAAAAGGACTCAATTCCAGCCATAACCATGTCATTACTTTGTTTAAAACAGTTATGTACCCTCTACCTTCTGTATTATAAATACAATTGTTACATTTTCCCACAAATGATATTGCTACGTGTTACTTTTTACGACGGACATAAAATTAAACACAAGGAAACAATCCGTTTATGTGTATAATGTATAAATTAACCCAAAGAGGAGAAACAGTAGGGTTAGACTGATGGAAAATGATAGAGGTGTATTTAATAGATTATTATAATATGAAAAATCTGCTTCGACTCGCCCTCATCTTTACATCGTTACATTTAATAACTACCTTATATTTAACCCCGACCTAGACCTTAATAATATGATCAACAACGTTTAACCCGTTCAAGTTAATTTAATCCAACGCCACTATACCGTAGACGATAAAGTCACCAGTAAATACTAGAGAACCCTAAACTATTAGGTACACCTGGAGCTGGGTCCGAGATAATTAATTCACTTAAAAAGAAAGGTAAATGAAACAGAAGTGAGCTAGAAACTTTTATTTAATTAAAACAGAAGCGTAAATAAGTTTACAAGAAATATTAAAACCAACAATTATCACAAATAATTAAACCATATCTTATTTCAAAAATAAAAACTAGATTTTACAAAACGAAAGTTGTATAACTAAATGTAGGTAAGATTTTTTTTGTGTATTAGTCTTTTGTCTTTGTCTCGACGTCACTAACCAAAGTGAAGACGTTTTCCGCCGTAAATCTTCCGTGTAGGTCGATAAAGTTTCGGCAAGTCACGCCGCACTCCTGCACAATTATAAACAGAAGTACATTACAGGTGTAGAAATGTTAAGAAAACTACTAGACTTGTAATCCAGTCTTCATTTCTTTACTAAGTAATAATTACGTCATATCACAAGACGGTCACCATCTGTTGCCTTATGTAAGAACATTTCTAAGATTTCTGTCAAACTTTACTGAAGTTTAACTTAAACCTGGTCAGACCTCGTAAACAGAAAAAATACCCTTGTTTATCATTCAGAATGTTTGAATTATATAAGAGACAGATGTTTTAATTATACGCAAACAAAAACTGCATTAATATTTTTTTACTCACAGGCCCAAAGAATGTCTGCATCCAGTTTTGATTCATGACACACAAGCTCTTGTCCGCGACACAGTTTTTAATGATGAGCCTGGCCCCAGTCTGGAAGTAAAGTATTTCTATGACTAGAACACTCAAATAATCTATAGAAAATGAAATTTTATGTAAGTGCAAATTAAATCAGCAAGCATCGATCTGACCAGTCGCTCTAAATTAGGACTCGCTTTCATATAATATTTTCAGGCTTTTTTAATATTTTCGCTTTCATTTAATTTTTAAAAAGGCACAAATACATTGAATAAGTAACTGATCTGGGCTGATTGCAAGGATTCTCAAAACAAGGACATGCATAAATTATTAGAAGACATGGCCCATGTATCAAACATGAGTTATGTCCATTGTTTATTTATGGTACAGAGAAACTGTGTATTGAAATAAAACTACTTTCTGAACGGATTCTATTGAAGTTTATTCACGTTTAATCTCCCGAATTCAGAATCATAACATTCGCGTAAGCAGACAGCATTATGAGCTATTTGTGTTTTGAAATAATATTTTATGATAGATTTTTCTTCAGTAGGTGCCGATTCCCAAAAAATGAGAAAATCTTAAGAAGGATAAGACCATGTTTACCTTAACAGGGCTGCCGAGTCCCTCCAGTCGGTCGCATGGCAACAGCGGCAGGGTTGTCCAGCGACAGTTGCTGTCTTTGACGGCGCTCAGACGGATGGGCATACGGTCCGAGGGAGCTGGCGTGCTGGACGGCGTGAACCGGACATACAGAGGCTCTGCCTGTAAGTTATATAACGGAGAATGGACAAGTTTGAATAAAATAAGCTGAATACTTAGCCGTATTTGTTGTTTTTAACGTTGGTTACTTTTTAAACACGTAATGAGGCCGTCATGTGCCTTACTAGAGCAAAAATCTGCCTTTTATTTATCGCCATTGGTTAAGTAAAACTAAGTTAGTTTTAAACTCTTTTTTAGCCGACCTTTAAGTATCACAGCCAGAAGCACTAATAAGGGAAAAAAATCCCAAACACATAAAACAATTATTCTTGAACACTTGCTTACCAAGCAACATTGAAGCTAAAGAGAAATCCCACGAAACAAATAAAGACAAGAAGGATCCACCCATACTACATCAAGCTTAAAACCCCTAGGATAACTTAACAAATGAAATAAAATTAACCGTAGGATCTCCATAATTCTCAGCTTGTAACAGGAACTCATCACCGTAATCCATTTTCTCTCCGCGAATGCTTTCATCCTTAGCACTGTAAACAAACCATATGCAAAGTAAAATAAAACGTTCGTATCATAATGAAACAGACGCATATGAGAGTACTAAGCTTACGCTTTTGCTTTCTAAGCAAACACACACTAGTTTTTCTGAATTGAAACTCAGTCGGAATCATATTAGTTTCCCAAAAGCTGCTCTATATAGACCTTCATATATGACACCCTAATAAGGGCTAAACAAATTGCAATGATTAATGCATATCAAATGCAAAATATGTTGTGATCAGAAAACAACATAATTTACAAAACAATACTGAGATCTATTAACTTATTCGTCCATTATTCGGAACTCAAAATCTCTGAAAAAGAAAATTTGCCTGGGGTGTGATGAAAGTGCGGATTTATCGACCTTTCTTGAACTCGTACTTTTTGCATCCGAAAAATCGACACTTCATTGTTAGAAAGTGGGACTTTTGTATGAGTATATAATATGTATTTATGAAAGAAATAAAAACCATTTATTCACACATAAGTAAGTTATATGTAACACGTGTAGTCATTAAGAGAACATCGTTAAACGATACTGGTCATAGAAATATCAAAAGACTCCTTTATAATAAGTATCTGTGAAATATGTAAATAAGGTAATATTAGTTTTAATACCTGATTATAACAAATGTATTTCGGCAGCAAGGAGTGGTAATGGGCGACAGAGTCATAAGACAGCCGTCTGTTATGTTCTGCATGTAGTCCACTTGACGCTCTCTCACTAAAATCGACATAGCCAATCCGTACTGCGTCTTGCCGTCGACAATTTGAGCTTTTGCTAATAACATAAATATAACTTCTAAACCTTCTTTTCAACTATCTAATACTTACCTAATATTCATTAAATAAACAACATAGGAACTTATTTCATTTAAAAACTCAATCATCTTCTCAAAAGAATACTTTGGAAGACTGAAAAAGTCCCAAAGACCACACCCACCAACGCCAATCTACGTAAGTATTATATTCTGTAAAACTCTCTAAGATGTATAGGTACCTGGCATATCAGACGCAACTAATTGTACGTTAAATCCATACAAGACGTATGTTCCGCTAATTGCGAGAGGTCTCTGAAAAAGATTTAAGTTTACAAATAATTTAAGCTGGCCATGTGAGTGGTCATGTTGTTTTTCGAATAGAAAAATGGAGAAATGAAGTTAAGGCAAAAACTGAATAAATTGATTATACTTTTGGGGTAAGTTAACTTTATAAAGTAATACCTCCTTTAGTAAATTGCTAAACAAAGTCCTGGACCTCTGAAGCAGTAACTCACGACGGTCACGTTTCCTTAGAAATAGTTTGAATTCGTACTATAACAGAAAAATTAAGTAGTTAGTAATTTAGTATTCTAATTAATTTTGTTAGTAAATAAGCACTTTAAGACTTGATATAGCTAAGTCTTAAATCCAAGTTAGATGTTTCAGTATTCTACAGTTTCAACAGCTAAAACATTACTTTCACACTAAGGTATTCTATTCGTTCTTTTATTAAACATTTCTGAACATAACAATAACTCTTTATTTTCTTATCACTACAAGACTATAGTTACAGATGTAGGTACTTAACATAGAGACTGGTGTCCGTAGTAGGTACCTAAAACCTGTGGTAAGTATATGATGAGTAAATACCTCATTTTTTAGCCTTTCCTCGCTCCAGTTTCCAATGAGAACTGAATTGTTGTACATAATTACCAATATATTATAAGCCGGTGTATAAGTTGATTTACTATTGTAACATTTTCTTACGGATCGTGCATTGTCAAATATTTGAAAGATGATTGAAAGTTCATATCAATAGGCTGTCAAAATACCGTACAAAATAAGGTTGAAACTACCAAATAGTCCAGTCAACAAAGAGATTGTAGAGTGCGTGAGCAAGGCCCTAAACAATTACTTCAGAAAATTGTTCAGGGTGCTTAGATACTTAACATACTAAAAGTCCTGACGTCTAGGGGGTGAGGCGGAGTGGGGGGAGGGGTTTAAAGGTCCCATTTTTCAGTTTTTCGCTAATATCTTTTAAACGGTGCGTCATGGCGATAAGAAGTCTTCTACGCAATGAAAGCTTATAAAATTATGTACAACTTTTACCTTATGCACTTTTTCAAATTCCTACCTATTTTCGAACTACACGTTCCGGAAGAGTGAAAATTGAAAAAAACTTCTTCTATTGAATACTACCTTTTGTATACTACTTCTTTCACGTTATTTGGGGATCTAGACACGCGGCAGCGAGTCAATCCAAGTTCAAGTAAAAAAACTGGCTAACCAGCGCCAAGTGTATCATTACACGAACCACAAGGTGCCACTTTTGACCCTTGTATAACTCAAAACTTCTTTAACGTAAACACATATAACTAAGTGTGTTTATTAATATCCATAAGGACATCTAGAAGCCCAAATTTCATGAATCTAGCTCAAACGGTTGTTAAGATATGAAGTCAAAAAGTCGTAAATTTTAGCACTGACTGACTAACATAATAATATAGTACCTAAACCTAACCTACTTCCAGATGACCTAGAAGAATGAAATTTGGCATCCAGCTCGGTAATTGTGTGTAAACGTAGGAAAAAGGCTAAAAACAAAAAAAAAAGTAAAAAAAGAGGGGGTCCCCATACAAAAAAAAAAGTATTTCATTTTAGCGTTGGAACCGTTACAAGCAGATATTTAAAACTATTCCAATATATGTATTATTGTATTTAGCAAAAATAATTATACATATATTGGAATAGTTTATGACTTTTTGACTTTCATATCTTAATAACTGTTTGAGCTAGCTTCATGAAATTTGGGCTTCTAGATGTCCTTATGGATATAATTAAATACACTTAGTTTTATGTGTTTACGTCAAAGAGGTTTTGAGTTATAGAAGGGTCAAAAGTGGCACCAAGTAGTTCGTGTAATGATACACTTGGCGCTGGCTAGCCAGTTCCTTTACTTGAACTTAACTTGACTCGCTACCGCGTGTCTAGATCCCCAAATAACTTGAAGGAAGTAGTGTCCAAAAGGTAGTATTCAATCGAAGAAGTTTTTTTCAATTTTTACTCTTCCGGAACGTGTAGTTCGAAAATAGGTAGGAATTTGAAAAAGTGCATAAGGTAAAAGTTGTACATAATTTTATAAGCTTTCATTGCGTAGAAGACTTCTTATCGCCATGACGCACCGTTTAAAAGATATTAGCGAAAAACTGAAAAATGGGACCTTTAAACCCCTCCCCCCACTCCGCCTCACCCCCTAGACGTCAGGACTTTTAGTATGTTAACTATCTAAGCACTCTGAACAATTTTCTGAAGTAATTGCTTAGGGCCTTGCTCACGCACTCTACAACTACTTTTGGGTGATTTATTGACTGAACTAAAAGGTACCTAATTTCCTTAATCCGAAATATTATTACATCCATTATAAAAACGTACCTATGAAAAAACTGTACCTGCTTCTGTCTCTCTAACGCAGGTTTCATTACACATGCTTTAGGATACCCTACTTATTGCCTTTTTTCTATGCTTTAGGATTTTAAGTACTTACTACTAAACTAACTAACAGCTAATAGGTAGCGTGTGCGGTGTGGCCTAACCACGGCCTAACCATAACAAAGCAGTGCAAGGAAAGCACAATAATGTTAAATTTCAGGATTCTAACGCCACCTATCGATTGTATTACTTTTTAAGACGACATTTGAGTTTTGAAGTAACTAGAAGCAGTGACAATGTTTTGTTACTAGATGTCGCACCAATCCATTCATAATAGTTTCAAAAATATAATTGATTTTACTCGTCTCATACTCTCGTACTATTTAATCTACATATTGATATAACAATTATGTTTACAAGTCTTGAATTATTACTTCATTTTTCGAAACGTGTATCGTCAAATTCCAAATTAAGCCGACTAATAATATATGTAGCACACCCTCCATTTTACCTTAAATTATTTAAGGTTTTAGAAGTTACTCATTTACAATGGTGTAAATATTTTTGCTATTACATTCTACGAGTAAATTAACACAGTGATAGCTAGGTACCTAGTTGTTATCTTTGTTAGGATGATGTCATATGACATACTTTAGTCTTGCTTGACTACAAAATATGTCATCACTTCACCAGTTATTATTGTTTTTTATCTATGCCATTTTCATTTTAAAATTGTTAACGTAATGTCAACGACTTACGTCGAGCGATCAACGAAGTGTTATAATTGCATTTATAAATCGTTTATTTTACTTTCGGTATCAGTTCTGAAACGTATTACCTGTGATAACAAAAACACGACGCGACAAAATGATTTCTAAAATTAATTTGCTTCTAATTTTATTTCTTGCGGTTCAAAAGTTTGGTGACTGTCAAACACTAGCTTCTTTGGATAAAATTTATCAACAGGGAGTGGATGCCTACTCAAATGATAGATGGTCAAGATGTATTGAAAAACTTGAAGAAGCCCTACATCTTTATAAACTTTATAAGTCTGTCGTGGTAAATTGTAGGTTAAGGTGTAACTCTGAAAAGTTTGATTCTCAAGTAAAAGAAGATATTGACGACCTAAAGATATTTGAAAAGTACTTTAACAAACGAGATTGTTTGAATAAATGTCAGGAGAAAGAATTTCGTGGTGTAAATCTAAACAAAACTTTGGATGATTCTGTTTTACATGATATGCAAGCTAAAAGACCTTATGAATATCTACACATATGCTATTTCCAGATGCGCATGTTCCAAAAAGCTGCTTCTTCTGCATTTACTTTTCTAAGTGCCAATCCGAGTGATGAGACAATGAAATCAAATGTTAAGTATTACTTGGAGCAACCAGAAGTCGATACCAAAGAGGTCATGGATATGGAAAGCGATGATTATGTTGTGCAGTATCATTTAGCAAGAAAATCATACAATCAGAATAATTGGGCAGAAACAGTTGCTAGTTTTGAAGAAGTTTTAAAAGACTACTTTGTATCAGAAAACAACTGTCGAGTAGAATGTGAACGCCAGCCTGGTCAAGAATGGTCTACTGAATTTGTTATAACCATTTCTAATACCATTGCATCACTTTTACATTGTCGACAGCAGTGCCAAGATAAACTGCAAAGTCTGAAATATAATTCAGGAGTGGAATTTATTGCGGAGGTACTTAATTATTTACAAGTAGCCTATTATCACCTTGAGAAACATGATGATGCAGCCCAAGCTGTAGAAACCTTTTTGGCCCTGATGCCCAATGATGAAGATATGATGGAAAACCTTAAAGTTTATTACAATCATGTTAATAAAGAATCTTTTATTCAGAGGTCTGAAGTAATACATTATAAGAAACGTGATGAATATGAAAAGAATCTCCTTAATATTTTTCATCAGGGAAATAAACATGACGTTGATTTTAACTCCATTCTTAGCACTTATAAGTTTTTGAAATAATGTAAAGCTAAGAAAGTTCCTTCGTGTATTTTTAGACTCCTTTACTTTTTGATATATTATATTTTAACAGTACTTAATTTTAACTTTTTAAAAGTTAAGGATAGTACAATATTAATGGGTCCTAATGTAAATAGTACAACAAGTGCTATTAATTGCTAGTTTAAGTGAAGATTTATATAACATTTACTTAAAGAAGTGCCATACTAAATAATATTTACATACTATGTTAAACCAAAGATTTTATACTTTTATTAAATTTTTTACATTTTGAACATTGTTTTATTACAGACATACCTTGTATTTAATTCTAATAAATGTAAAAATAGTACCTTTTCTATATAGTAATCAAACTAACAGTCAATACCAATTAATGCGATCTGATAAATAAATTCGGGCACCCTGGGTGGGAGCTAGTGTGGTACGAATTAGAGCATGACACTGCGATGCGAGGATACATGAAGCTGCGTAGAGCTTGCGTGAGAGTGAATGTCCGGTGTATTTTTAGTCGGTGCAAATTCGACATATCCCACGTGGGATGAAGGCAAAAGAGTACCACATAAAAAAAATGCGGCACCTATACTATGCACACATTACAGTGTTGTGAATGATTCCGATTCGTGACTTACGAATAGCGATTCTATTCCTCTAATACCCATACATACATTTTTTTTATATCCGGAGTATTTAGATACCATCGGTATTATATTAGACAGGACCGCACAGGCGTTTGACCAACGTTGACGAAATAGTCCTTCAACATCAGACCGAGCACGAACTTTAGGCCGACCTTAGCTATGGCATAAACTTTGTCACTCTCAACTTAGTCGTCGATAGATGCTGAAGTATAAGCTTGCTAAACAAATGACTGCCCAGTGCCCCTGATCCACCCTTATCTAGATTGTTTATTGAATCTGTAGATATTACCAAACGGCGGTTAAATAAACGCGACAAGCACTTCTGTAGCTTTCCACCGTTCCCATGAAAATGGAAGTGGGTACAATAAAGAAACGAAAATACGCTTAGGCCCCATTCTATCGAATATTACCTATAGTTTAATCCAAATTATTGTCGAGATCCAATTTCTTATAAAAAAAATGATCGATTTTCTAGCCAGTTCAGTCTAGTACCTTCGTTGGAAATATGATATGGTAGTATCCTCGACGTAACTGGTAGGTGCTAAAGAACTTAGGGGTGAGGGGGGATTCGAGATATAATATCATTTAAATGAGCACAATGGCGTATTATCCATATTATTTCCTGTAACTTGTAAAAAAAATGCAATTGCATTTTAACCAACCTCAAAAAGAAGGATGGCTGAGATCGACAGATCCGCTAGCAAATTGCGATTTTGAATTAAGTTAAAATGTTCACTTCAAAGTTTGTAGTGCTTCATTTTTGTGTAAGTACCTAATAAATAAAATTGGTAGGTGTTTAAATTCAGCCTCTTTCCCCAAAACATATAATGAGTAACAAGAAAAACAAATCATTGAGTTACTCCCTCAATGAATACAATTTCATAAACCGGTAAGATATCGTACCCTAACAATACAAAATTTTAGAGCACGATTATTTTTTCGCACACTGGCTACACTAAAACTTTTTCGATGCTGGCGATACTTTGTAAAGTTTATCCTTAGAACTCGACAGAGGGCGTTTTAATTTGTATAGCTGTCATTCAAGTCAAGAAGTAAAATGTTCAATCGTGAAAGACGAATAAATTTTATGGATTAAAGTAAGCAACCCTTTATTTTTTCGTACATTATTAACATATTGAGATTATTTATTGTTCCAAAACAAGTCCCTAGCTTCGATATTCAACCATAAGATGCACTCATGTATTGCCATGTTTTATAGGTATACCACAACTTGCATGTTAAAAACATAGCTAATCTATAATTTCATTACATGCGAATAGCCTTTCCTTTATAATGACCGAAACCTACAATCAGGTTGCACTGCAAAGAAAGTATAAAAATGTAATACCTGAGTACATTAAATAGTGCTGGACTTCCTAGTTGTGAATATAAATTTAAATTAATTTGAACAGAAGGTAAAATTTGGAACTTGTATACTTAGGTATTTTTGAGGTGAGCAGGACTAGAGCCTTTTACTTTAACACTTTACTTTAACACAACTTTTACTTTATATAGGTATTAAAAAAATATTATGCTCAAATAGACTAGGAATTAAACTAGTGAAACTAGCTAACTTGAAATGGGCAGGTACTTGAGTAACATTATTTAAAAAAAATATCATATTGGGTATTGGAGAAGAATATCTAGTTTAAATGCAACAGGTGTTGGTTCAAGTCTGATCTGATTAAAAAACACAAGTTAATTTTTTTACACAACATTATTTTTTAATGAGACAAGCTAACTAATAGTCCAACAACTTATTTTTTAACAAAGTTATACTAATAATAATAAAAGATT
The DNA here is from genome assembly GCA_905146925.1 of Autographa gamma. Taxonomy (NCBI): domain Eukaryota; kingdom Metazoa; phylum Arthropoda; class Insecta; order Lepidoptera; family Noctuidae; genus Autographa; species Autographa gamma. Next base: position 7,626,252 of record LR989850.1, read on the forward strand.
TGCCAAATTAATGTGGACTACACAAAATATCAAAAGACCTCGTGGCCGGCCCAGAAGGAGATGGCGGGACGAACTTGACTCCTTTTCAGCATTTTGGAACACAATAGCTCAAGACCAGGTGAATTGGAAAAAAGAAAGGGAGGCCTTTGCCCTGCAATGGGACGACAGTAGCTGAAAATAAAAATATTAAAATTGCCAAATTGCCAGTTCGGCTGAATTATATTTAGGTCTGCTTGTATTCAGTCTGCCGTTCAAGTTATCATAATATATATTTTTTTCAAATCAACCTTTTAACTAGTTTTTTTTTATAACACGTAGTATTTATGTTTAATCTTAGATTATTAATGGCAACTTAAGGAAGGAAGACTTATTTATTGGCAGAAATAAAGAGAAATTTAATTGTTGTGTTTGCATTTCTTTCAGATATTGATTGGAAATTACAGCCATGGAGAGTGTAAATGAAAAATACAGTGTTAAAAATATCTTATTTACTAAGGCTCTGCCTAATTATGTAATACCATCACCAGTAAATGGCCACAAAGTATATACATGTACTGATTGTGGGGACAAGTAAGTTTTGGAAATCTTTGTTTAATATTTTTTTAGACTTATACAGGGAGCAAAATGAGTTATGTATCTATATTATAAGGATCATTTAAATCCTAAACATGTTTTACTTGGTGAAAAACTATCTTTAGATAAAATATCATCTTAATCTATTTAGTTCTTTTTGTTTTACAGTAACATCCATTAATTGTTTAACTTTTAGTGTGTAACATAAAATAGGATAGTTTATGTTAGTCACTATGTAAGGTTACTATTTACCATAATACTATGGAAACTAGGTATCACCACCACATGATATTGAAATCATTTGTGTTAGCTTGCTTGTAGGAGGCAAACACTTTCCACACTTAGTTCCTTACTCCAAATTATGTCAGTCAATATACTGATTTTTTAATGCCTTTTATAAAGTGAATTTGATATTATTTTATTTATGCATTCAATAATAACTTATACTACAGACTTTAGGATAAATTCGTTACAAAACTAACTAACAAAATGTAGTGTGGTCTGAAAACTGACACATCTTATTTGAAAAGTATCATCAGATTCGGACCAGCAATTTTTAGTGATTAACTAGCTTTAACAGACACTATGATTTCCACATAATCAAGAGTGCTAGATGTTGACACTGTGCTCGTAAGGGAAGATTAATCGTAACTACTACTTCTAAAAGACCTATGCTGTGGTCGCCTATACCATTTTTTGTGTTAGGTTCCTGTTAGTTCCTGCCTATTTACAGTTTTGTTTTTTTTTACGTTCGGTACTTAACGTTAGGCCTCCACCACATTGGGCGTGGACGTTTCTCGAGCCAATATGGATCATGAGCGCCGCGCGCGTTGTGCTTACGTCGCGTTCTGTAAGACCCCCTCGGTAGGTGACAGTGCCGAGAGTGGCTGGTCTGTCGTGGAACGCGACGCGAGCAGGGGCACGAGTCTGCTATTGACAATTGTTTGAAGAATCGTCTGAGTGGGTGGCGTTAGTAGCTCCATTTTAGGATAATTACGTAGGTAAAACGTCATTTTAACGTCAAAATTGGCCATTGGGACGGCCAATTTTGACGTTCTGACATTTAGTGGAATGTTAATTATCCTAAAATGGACCTACTAACGCCACCCACTCACACGATTCAAACAATTGTCAATAGCAGACTCGGGCCCCTGAGCGTACGAGGTGTGTGCACGTGTGCGAACGTGTTCGCGCTGTACATACGCCTCTAGCCGGCCAGTGACGGGTTGAGCCGGGGCCCAAGTCTGCTATTTACACTCGGTTCAATGTCTTCATAGTGTCGTGCCAGCAGAGCCATTTTCGGAAAATTGGTATTCTATTATACGTCAAAACGTCAAAATTGCGCATTGGAACGATTCGGTTCAATGTTCAACGACTGTGCCCAATAGTTCATACATTTGGTACAAATTGTAATGCGCAATTTTGACTTTTTGACGTTTAGTAGAATACCAATTTTCCGAAAATGGCTCTGCTGGCACGACACTATGAAGACATTGAACAGAGTGTAAATAGCAGACTTGGGCCCGTGGTGAAACGCTTGCGCCGCGCTGTTACTTCTCACACGCAGCTTTGGTTACGTCGTCCGCTCTTAACCGCGCTTGAGGAGGCAACATGCCCAATGTGGGGTCACCTTAGAACTAGCATCATGACCAGTAATTTAAGTTGATTTGGGACAAATTAATCTTTGTACGTTTATTTAGTTATTTAACTAGCTGTTATAAGTACGATTGTAAGTGTTCACATTGAAACAATATAAAGTGTATACGTGTTGTATTTATTTTAATAAACGTTGTCGTTTTGTTTTCAGGTTCGTGTTCGAGTCCAGTTTTAAAGACCACATCAGTCGCAAATCTATGAAAATTTCATACATGTGCCGGTATTGTAACCAATTACGAATATTTTTCAATAGATGCAATCTATTGTTTCATATAAGGTCGCATGTGTTTAAAACGGCTACAATAAACGTGACTGATTTAAAAATAGAACCGTTGCCACTGAATCTTTTCAAGAAACCTGTGAATTACCCACCTGTAACAAGATCAAAATCTCCCCCACCTCCACCTGCACCTGTGTCTGCACCTGCACCTGGACCAGTAGTGGCTGAAACCTCTAATTCGAGTGAAAAAATAACCGAAATACAGACCACATTATCACCGTCAAGGCCATATTGCTTCGAATGTAAAACAAATTTGACTAAAACAGGTATTGGATATAAAGATCGTGCCGCTCATTTTATGGCGTATACTAATGAAGTCTTTTCATGTCCTGTATGTTTATTCGCTTTGCCAAGCATTTGTGCTCTAAAAACACACTTGCGTCTGCATTTGAGGTGCCCACCCTTTTTCTGTCCAGAGTGCGGAATTGAAATGTCTGCAAAGAATATTAACTATCCATACCACCATGATTGTGAAGGATTTAAAATGATGCGGGCAACCGCCAGAATAAGCTGCGCTGCAGCTAAGTGTCGTCCTTATCATCCGAATGATCTAAAAAAGCACATGTTTGAGTTCCACATGAACATGAAAAAAGTATATAAATGTCCATACTGCGTCGTTGCTTGTTTCAATGATAAAACTATGCAAAAGCATTTAAAAATGCATAAAGCAGACGCTAAGGCGCTTATATTTTACCAATGTGAACTATGTCCAGGAAAATTTGTATTGCCTAATCATGCTGATGTTATTTTGAAAAATCATGTTACCAATCCTCAATATCCATGTTGGCCCTGTAGTACTAATTTTAAAGATGTTGCTGCATTACTGTACCACTTCAAACGAAAGCATAATAAAAACGATGTAATTAGAATTGCATTAACTAATATCTTATCTGAATATGAAATGTTTTCATCCAAGCCAAGGAAGATTTATCGCGTAGTCAAAAGATGTGACCAATGTGAGAGAGATTTTACCTATAAATGTAGATATGAAGGAATACATAATTTGCCTAACGAGTGCCCCTTCGAATGTTCATCGAATATGGAATTACGCGTTAGACCAGATAAAGTGAATAGTAGTTCGAAGATTACATGCTTCCTTTGTAAAATGATAATATCTCAAGATTGGACCGAAATCAAAAAGCATTATGCTGTGATGCACAAGGAACACAAATGCTTGGATGCTAAAATAGTTCTACCGAAAGTTAATATAACAAAATATTCTTCACATAAGGTTGTATCTAAACCTAACATGAAAATTATTGATAAAAAAATATCAAAGCGTAGCAAAAAGCTTCAAAAAATTAAACCTAAACCAACACCTGCTAAAGTTATTATTAGTCCGCGTGCTGGTAATACGCTAGTCCAAAATACGGAATATGTGTGTAATATGTGTGGTGACAATTTTGAAAGTAAATTGAGTTTAGAAAAACACATGATATTTCACAAGGATCTTTGCATGGCATATCAATGCATGGAGTGCGGTCAAAGTTTTGTTGTCAAACCATCATTTTCTAAACATTTGTTGTTAGAACATGGGATAAAAGATACTGAACATTATATAACTACCAAACAATGCTACAATGAAAATGCTCTCATGAAATACCAAAAAGACATAGTGACTTCGTTGGAGCCACTCGGTGAAAATCAATGTAAAATTTGTCGGGAAGAATTTGAAAGCCCTGAGGACTTAGAAAAACATTTTCGTGTACATGGAATGGCGTTCTTATTAAAAAATACATCGAATAAAACTCAAACTATATCTTGATTTTTGAATAGGTAAGTACCTAATGCCGATTTTTTTCTTTAGCATTTTAGTTATATAAGTACCTACCGCCAAACCTGGGATCTCACCTGACACCCGTATTTCCATGAGATAATTATTTTTAAGATGCGTTATTTGTTAAATTTTAGTAGTGTCCAAACTGCATGAGACTTAGGCCACCCGCACAACTGCTTGAGCAGTCCATAGGTATAATATGTAATGTTTAAGTATTCCTGTGTTAATATTGTTGTCGTCTGTAAACGTACGTCTACTTACGTCTATCTCACAATAAGCTTTGCTAATTAGAATAGGTATAACGAATATTAATTTCCACTCTAATTTTAGGGGCAAACATTATATGACTTAGACTTATTTATATTCACACATTTTATTTTCCACCAAGACTGACAACGTAAAATGAAAAGAAGGTATCCATTGGAACCTAAAAAGTATTTCCATTTAAAACGAATCTCGCATATAACTAGTAGGTCTAACGTGCTCCTAAATATCCCTCAGGGTCGGTTCATATCTAACGGAACGTAACGCCAGCTCTGAAATACATACAAAAATATTTAATTCACATTCGACGAACTAACGCATCATCCGTTGAGAGTGAATGATTGAAAGTTTTACTATATATTTGCCTGTTCTGGCGTTACGCGACGCATTTTCCGTTTAATATGAACAGACACCGATTTTCTTTGCATGTTTCTATCTTCACTTACACACTTACACACTCACAGGACTTGATTTAGATCAGGCTCAGTGTCATTTTTGTTAGCATAACTTTAATCACGTAATAGGTACACTGATTGCGTGAACCTATTACGTTACGCAATCAGTTTACTTATTGATTGCGTAACGTAAAAGTTCGCACTTAAGTGCAAAAGTTCCACTCACTGCACGTTTCTGGAACTTTTGTACTTATATCATTTTGCGGGTCAAACGATTGCTAGGTAATTGAGGGGGTTTGACGCATTTGGTGCACTTCTCAACATGTACACCATGCACAAATGGTGAATTCAACAACTGGTGCACTTCTCATTTGGTACACTTCGCTACTGGTGCACTCCCAATTGGTGCATTTCGCAAAAGGAGCACTTTTAAGATGACTATATGAGACTATACGAAAAGTGCACCAGTTGCTAAATTCACCATTTGAACATGATGTACAAGTTGAGAAGTGCACCAAATGCGTTAAACCCGATTGAAGTAATTTGTATACGTGATTAAAGTTATTTATTGTTTTGTATCACCAGCGTACTATTTGTACCAATTAAACCGTAGTTAAGCAAGTTTATATTATTACTTAGTTATGACTGAATATTATTTAAGTAATAGAATATGATGTACATATTTTTCTATAGTAAAATAGAATTTAAACGTTTCGATCCTTATTATTAAGAAAGACATTTAAATATTGTCACAAAAGGAAAAAAACTACTATAATTTGTTTATTATATTACTGTGTTATCAGTTACAATATTGTTTTATTTTTATTTTACAACCCCGTGTTATATCGCCACGCAGGTAACGTACCTATAGGAACTCAGTCTTCTGAATAGTCTTTTTTTTCAACCAATATTGCCTTAGTCTCATCGGAATTAGCCCAGTCCCTTAATTTTACCTTGTGATTTGTTAAATCAATGTAATGGTCACCCATTCAAGGACGAAACGCGGCATAACGTTGATGATCGGGTAAGCCGTATGATGAAATACAATAGTAAAACGAGTAGGGTTTCCGAAAATACTGAAAAAAGTCATTAATATCATTAGGTTTTATTCGAAACATCATCTCAAATCAAAATACCCTCATCATACTCGGTCTATTCGTTTAGAAACTACGATGCCACAGAAATATTAAAGATGAAAGATAAGTTACATGACAGTACAAAACAGAAAGTAAAAAAAATCACCCTAGTCTAGCTAACCTACTCTTTACATAACTTAAAGGGAATAAATGACGGCAACAGGGCAAGAGTAAATATAAGGCTGGAAAATTAAAGAAATTAAAGGTGTGAAGACATTTTTAGCTATTTTAATTTATATATAATATGAATAGAAATACAATCAGATTGAGTGCTATTCTAATATAGAACCAAGTCATAAGTAAATAAGATTGTAATAACTAGTTATATTTAACATTCTAAACCATCTAAAATACAGCCTACTAAGAACAAAACAAGAGTTATCAGGATTTCAATCAATGTTCTGTAAAAATCCAGCAGATTATTGAGAATTAATTCTATTTATAAGAACCTAGTTATATCTATTTAATTGTAGTTGTTTATATGCATAGAATCTAGGCAATCTGCAACAATAAAGAAAAACTGTTATTCAAGAAAGAGTACACCAAGTTAATATACTTTGCAAATAGGTATTGAAAATAAAATATTACATGTCATTTCAGTTCAGTACTACATAAATGCAATGTGTCAAGAGTTAAATACATTGTATGATTTGCAGAAAATACTTAAAATATAATTTAAAGAATAACTATATTAAATTACATGTAGCTTACACATACTCTATAACAATGTTGGTTTGTTTGTATAACATCACACCTAAATTCCCTTGAGGGATAGGCGGAAGGGTTTTGTTTATACCCACATCTTACCAGTTAATTGTGCTATGCACTGAGCAGAAATATTTACTAATTAGGTTAATGTTGCTTTAAATTAAATTAATGAATATATTTACAGAGGCATTGCTAACATCATATTTACAATAAAATCTCACATAAATTAATAGTAACAGATAGTTTAAAAAAAAAAATGAATCAATCTTTGCTTAAATAAAGAGGATGATAAGCAGTGCTTCCTTTTAAGTTTTGTCTGCAAGTGGGACATTTTTTCTCACGTTTAAGATACTCTTGGAGACATTTCATACAGTAAACATGGCCACATTTTGTTGATGCCAGAGGATTTTTACCAAGTTCATCCCAACATATAGGACAACCACCAAACTGCTTTTTCTTGCCACAGTTTTCAGCTTTTGGTGATGGAGTAACACTCTGAAACAATAATTTTTATTGCACATATACATGCAGGTACCTACAGCAAAATAAGGTACACATTTAACTTGGTATATAATTTTAAAAAGGAATGGAACAAAAAAATAATAAAAGAAGACTTTAAGAACAGGAGAATCTCCTGTACTGTAAAGTGGCATCTTCGAAAACTTAATAAAAATATATATATATATATATATATATATATATATGTATATATTATTTCTCATTTAGCTGTCTTCATCTTAATGAGAAATAATATAGCAAATGAATTTTTATTAAGTTCAAGACAGAAAAAAACAACATTACCTTTCTTATAAGTGATTTTTTCTTAATTTTTGTTTTTTTACGTGTAGGGCTAGGAGTGTCTAGTATAACAGCAAGTACCCCCAATGACTGTTTTGGGTTTGCAGACCTGGTTAACATCGGTTCTGAGTCGACTGAACAATTAGCTTCAACTGTAAATAGAAAAACAATCAATATCTATTTATAGCCAAGTCTTACTTACAAAAGAGAAGAGATATTCAGAATTAAACTTACTGCAGAAAGAGTCATCTGTATCGTCAATAACAATAGTCGATGTGCTACATAAATTCGGAAGGGTAAATGACTTCGTCAAGTCAATAATATCACTTGACTCGGACATAGTTCATATACGAATTACTACGGATAGTCAGATTTTGTTGCAGATGATAGTCCTACCTGTAACAGTAACCGTGACTTAATTAAAATTGAATTGAATGCAATGCAATCGAGCATTGCAACAGAAAATAAATATGTACCTACCCAGTGTTAGGAAGCCACATTCATTTGGCGGGTAAAAGTTCGTCTAACTAGTAACCTAGTAAGTAAATTAGACGCAGTCAGACACAATAAATTAATTGTAATTCATTAAATTTTATTAAATACCCTACATTAAAATGCTTCTAAATATTAACGTTTAGAAAATATTTAGATAGATCCCGTTTATTTAATTATTATTTGACATATGACAATGACAATTTCTAATTTTCTCTATGGACACTCTTAAAGACTATTAAAGAGTGACTCTTTGATTGGCTTTAGGGGCTTTGGCAACTAGTAGTTGGTATCACAGACTACTAAAATGTAGGTACTTTGTATTTCTTTGATCTGACATACCTACTGCAAGTTCTTGTATACCTAATATACCTACCTACCTACTGCAACTTATGACTCATTTACTTACCAAAGATCTCTCGTTATTTTTTATTTTATATTTGCAATATAAAACTATATTATAATAATAAAATAATACTATAATCTCTTGTTCAACTATAATAATTATTAGATTATAGAATTAATGAACTCATTTTAAGAAAATTATTCGTGTATTAAGTAAGAGCCCTTGGAATAGTACCTAATAGTACTGAAATTATACCCAAAAGATCCAAAAAGCAAAAAGATAGACCATTCATTATGAACGTCTTCATATTTCCACTGTTAACTCCAAATATCATTTTATTAATTATTCTACACATCAGCAAAACACGATGTTCAACTTTCGTTTATCACTATCGAATGAAATTAATTAAAATTATAATGCATACCTAGAGTTGGAATCACGTTTAGTATTAAAATTACTATTTACGTCTGTAATCCTTTTCTGTCCGTACTCTGTGGTCTCGTCAGCGGATCACTGATCAGCAGTCAATGAATTCTGTCATTTCTAAGTGGAGTAAATATTATTATAGTTCTAGTAATTACAACGAGCTATAATCATCTAAAGTTTTGGTATTTCGAGATTACCCTCGCAGTTTAAATATTTTTTACTGTAGTATATATGTATAAAACAAAATATTTGTGAAGAGCGTGTGGTTAATTCGACAAGTACGGCAAATGTTATTTTTATTTCTGTTCTATTATATTGTATGGTTTTGTATTCATAATTAGTAAATTTTCCAGTATGCATCTTGGAGTAAATATTTCCAATGCTTTGCAACAATTAGAGAGTGTAAAGGCAGCGGTAGATCAGAGTGATGACCCTAAGCTAAAGGTATGTAACTTTGTTTTTTGCTAACCCTGTGTAAATATAGAGAGAACTAAAGCAAGACTTAAGAAATGTATATGTTCGTTTATAATAAATTTCTAATACATACAAATCTTGTACATACATGTTACTGAATGCATGTGTGTTTTTTGAATGTAGGTACAAATTCCTCAAGGCAATAATGAGTCAACCAAGAGCCACATTTTTGTTACTTGTTGCTCAGACTGGCACCAAATAAATATCAGGTCTTTTGCTTTAACTTTTAGAATACATTGCAGTATGCTAGATGAGTAAGACTCATCACATTATCATGTATTTTTTGTGTATAGGCTGCAACAAATGATGACCTGAACATGCTGATCAATTTACTGGAAAGTCCTATTCTGAAGAGTATAGCTACCTTACAAGATTCAGTGGGAATGCTTGCCACTCAAGTTGCACATCATCCATCAATCATTCCTGGTGACTTTGATATTACTCCTGCAGGTAAGAATATGTTATTACTATGTACTTAATTTTTTCAATGTCATTCACTAGTTACTTAGTATAAATATTTCATAATACTTAGTCTAAGTCAGCAGCATACATTCGAAGAAAAGGAATTAAATTTGATGTATTTTTATCTAGCTCAGTCACAAAACTTCAGTATACAGAGTTCTAAAACTGTCGAGAAATATAAGTGAAAGTAAAATTGTAATGAGAACAATCATTGTGGATTCATTAAGAAACCACAGGTTTTACATTTCACTTTGTTAAGTGAATTAAATATAAATAATAACATTTTCTTTTCTTTCTGTGTATAGGAGATCTTGCTCTGCAAGCCCGCAATCTATATGGAGGACATGAAGGGGAGGAAGAGCAGCGTGTACCCCAGGTCTCACCACCACATAGCTTGGAGTTTGGCTCCAGTTCTGACAATGAAAGAATTCTAGGCCTTGATAGTGGCTCCGTCGACTCCAATATGTCTCCAAAACAGGTAATTGTACGGGAAAAGTAATTAATAGTATGCGATCTTTCTCTTTTAAAACAATTTCTTTATTTTGTAAAACTGTTCAGACTTCAGTTTCACATGGGTATTGTTTATGCATGGTTGATAGTTGCTAAATCAAGGCCTGTATTGAATTTTAAGGTTAAAGAGACATTCTTAAAGTAAATTACTTACTAAATTACTTTATTTCACATATTTAAATGGCTTCAATTAAGGCTTTAAAGTGGAATGTGACCATTTAATGCGCCTTGTCATTATTCTATGTTTCACAAAAGTATTATTATGAACATGTTAGTTAATAAATCTCCTCAAATTTATTTCAGAACCATGGTTTACTTGACTTGACAAGAGCAGATGAAACTCTTGGATCTATGTCTCACAGTATTGTTGGAAGTGACTGGGCTCAAGTTGAAATTATCAACTTGGTCAATGATGGCACTGGATTAGGTTTTGGTAATTATTACTAATTATAAACTAAACTTATACTTTCCATGTATTTCTCAAAAAACTTTGAATACCTTGGAGTGATCTTATTTCGAAAAACTGAGTAACATTTTTTCAAGCACCTATATACTACATACAGAAACTCGTTTTTAGGTATAATTGGAGCAAGAACGAGTGGCGTTATTGTGAAAACAATATTAGCTGGAGGTGTTGCTGACAGAGATGGGCGGCTTAAATCTGGAGACCATATTTTGCAAATAGGAGATGTAAGTAAATAAACATTTCTTTGTTGAACATACCAATCTTTTTATGTTCAACTAGGTGACCTGGCGAACTTCGTGCCGCCTAACAGTTGATTCTTATTTTTTTTTATAATTTTTCTGTCCTATGAAAAAATAGTTAGCCAAATCATACTATACTTACCTGATTTTTTCTTGTTTTCGATGGTATATAGATACTACCAGTGGATGGGCTCATTATCTTACTGCTTAATTAAATAGAACTGACTGATCTCTTAGCACAACAATTGTGTTGATGGACTTGGTTAGCCATAACTAATATATATAACAACCTAGTAAATGATTGCTTGCATATGAGTTGTGTTTGGTCCATAGACTTTAGATATACATAGACCGCTACGATCGCTAGTTTCCCCTTGTACCAAGCGAGGGCACTTTTTTGTCTGTATCTAGTATATTCGTTTACTTAATTATTTTTCGCGCAACGACAGACTTATATACGAAAATATCGATATTTTGACATTGTTAGGAGAATACTAGTGTTTTTGATAGATTTATTAAAACGGCGAGCTCCGTCTTCATTCAAAATTCACGTCAAAACTAGTTCATACTAGTGCTTACGGTTCAAACCCTGATAGGCTCACTCTTTAGTTTCTTATCTATACTCTAAGGTTCGATGTAAGTATGTGTGTGTGTGCAGGCGCACCTGATGGAGATGGGGTCGGAGCAGGTGGCGGGCGTGCTGCGCGCGTCGGGCTCGCGCGTGCGGCTCGTGGTGGCGCGCGCCGCAGACCCCGCCGCGCCGCCCACACACTCTGCGTTGCCAGCACTGCCCGCGCCGCTCGTGCCCGCTAGGTCACTACTCCTTTATATTGGTTTCATTCAATGTTGCAATTGCTTATATTTTAAGGACTATATTTCTGACATAAGACACAAAAACTCATAATTCTATCTTACTGTTTACCGATTTAATTGTGCTTCGTGAATGAATCTGATTCATTGATTGAAAATTGCATGTAATTGCAAATCAATGTAAAGAATAGCTTGTCTTGAAATATTTGATGTCCTATTATGTAGCAACCTGAAATGATGGAACAAGTATCACTAAATGTGATACTAAAATTAAAATGCAAAAATTGATCGTCAATATATCAATAATCAATATTTTGTTCTATGTTATTAGATTGCTATCAGACCCTGAAGCATTGGACCGCTACCTTTTGGACGCAGGCTTTGAGCAAGTGTTCCACACCCAACCCACACCTGTGCCACATAACTCTAACGCCTCAAGATTTATCTTCGACCGCTCTATGACACCACCCCCTGATACTGGTATGTTCATTAATTTTAATATGTTCAATAAATGCCTCATTGATTATTGAACTAAACTTGTTTCTTTATAATAATATAGATGCAGAGTCTCCTGAGGTAGACAGATTTACAGTACAACTGAAAAAAGACGAAAATGGCCTTGGAATCACAATAGCAGGTAAATTACATTTCCTATTTGAAGTTTTTATTATGGTCTATTAATGACTGTATCAAGGGAAATAATCAAATACATATTTACTGCTTGTCTTTTTCTTATCAGGAATGAGCTAATTTCTCTATACAGAAACAATTGATCTCTAGCATAGACATAAGCCAACCAACAAGGATGGTACCTAGCCTAGTTTTACCGAAAGGAGGGTATATCTATCCTAACAGAGTGAAGGGTACCCTGTTATAGTCAGTTTACAAAATAACTGCTCAAAACTTAGTTAAAATCGGCAATACCATTCTAGGTTACGTATGTGAGAAAGAGGAGCTGTCAGGTATCTTCGTGAAATCCGTGACGCCCGGCAGTGCGGCGGCGCTGAGCGGCAAGGTGCGGGTCAACGACCGCATCGTGGCTGTGGACGGCGCCTCGCTGGCCGGCAAGTCCAACCAGCGCGCTGTTGACGCTCTCAAGCAGAGCGGCAATGTTGTCACACTTGAGCTAGAGAGGTTACTTTCAAATTATTAACTCGAATTTCACGCAATGAGAAATCTAATTAGGCAAGGCCTATGCCCTATAAGAAGACGGTAGCGGATTCTTCATACGCATTACATGTTCAACTGAATCACTAAATCTTTAAACATTGAAGTAAATTATATGTAACATAGAACTTCTCACATATACCCCTAATAGACAGAGAATCCTGTCCCTTTTCTAGTCAGTGGGCACAATATTAGCTTTGCGCTACACTGATGCTATTCTACAGAAGAGAGATACGACCTCTAGAAGACTTACGCCATAAATATTTCACACACTATATCATCAGCTAACGTTTTATGGTAACAGGTACCTCCGCGGACCGAAGTTTGAGCAGCTGCAGCAGGCGATAGCGGCGGGCGAGTCGGCCGCGGCCACTGCACCCGTACACAACCCCTTCCTGCACATGCACCGGCCCGACTCGCTCACCTCTCCAGACCTTGATATACAGATGACACCCATGACGCCGATACATAACTCGTGAGTAACTACCATCTAACGTAGCTGTAATTATGTAATGATTATTCCAGGACGTAATTCAAGCAACTGCTCGACTGCCTGCCCAATGTGTACTGTACAACTTATATATATTCCTTACAATGTCCCTAACCGTCACATCTGTAAGCATTTGCACAAAGTCAAACATGGTAGCAACAGCAACATTTATAATCTGAAGATTTGGGAAAGTGCACCTTTTTGTTTATTACTAATAATATCCTGAGTCAACTCACACACGGTTATCTTATCCCAAGCTAAGCAGAGCTTGTGTTATGGTAACCAGACAATAGATAAACATATTTATATATTTCTAAATGCATACATATTATAGATAGATTACATCCAGACTGTTACCGCGCTGTCATTAAAATGTTGTGATTTGAATATTCCCGCGCTGTTATAAATCATAAATTCAAAACCAGCGGAAGCGCGGCAAACACAGGAAAGTACGCACGACGCTAGCGCCACAATCGAGCAAACGGCGCGGTGGTGCGTGGGTGAACCGTTCATTCGAAATCCAGAACAGAGTGCAAACGGCCACAAAACTACACTAATACAGTGACAAAATATTAAAACTATCAAGAAATGCATTAATATCTAACTAAAACCATCAATCCTGGCTGCCGGTAACCCGATTCAACAGAAAAAGGTAGAAACACCTACACAGACACAGAACAAATGATCATGTTCATCGCACAACATTTGTTCTGGGTGGGAATCGAACCCACGATCTCCAGTATAGCAGTCAAGGTCACTAACCACTAGGCCGTCGTTACTAATTATTTGCTCCCAAATTTTGACTGTAAACAGCCCTTTCTAATTCTAATTCGAATATCGTGTTTTTTCTTATAGTATAACCGCGGAGAATGCAGTAGAAGAAGTGGTGAGCGCATCTCCCCCGCCGCCGCCGCCCGCAGTGCCGCGCCCGCAGCCGGCCTTCGAGATGCCGCGGACGCAGGAGCAAAAGGATGCTATCAAGAGGAAGTGGCAAGCTATATTAGGTAATATTAGAAAAACTATTCTCTTATTTTTTAATAATTTTGTCTTAATATTGTGTGCGTAGTGCAGCAAATATTTCTTACATGAGCTTATATAGCAAGAAGTACTAGAACGAAGTGGAACGGTGCTGTCAGCCGTATTGACAAGTGTCACCACGCGCTCTGGTCTTGCTTCGCATTCTTTGAGTATATGCACACATGTCGCACGCTCGTGTAACGCGGCGTTCACGCCCTCATAAAACGCGCACGCCCAACTATGGAGGAATTCCTAGCACCAAATTATGCCTTCTTTGATTGGTTGTTAGGCTGCCTGCCTTGCCGTTTATAATGAATAACTTGATGAAGATGAACCTTAAGTGTGTTGTGTGTTAGGATCGGAGGTGGAGATCGTGGTGGGCGTGGTGGTGCGCGGCGGCGGCGGGCTGGGCATCTCGCTGGAGGGCACGGTGGACGTGGAGGGCGGGCGCGAGGTGCGGCCGCACCACTACGTGCGCTCCGTGCTGCCCGAGGGACCCGTCGGCCGCGCGCGCGTGCACCGCCCGGGCGACGAGCTGCTCGGTACGTACACACTGTTACATACTACACTACACCATACGTGAATCCCACATATCATGTGCTTACAAATTGATTAGAAAAATGAAAAAAAAAAAAAAAAAAATCTGTCAGTAATATACTATTCATCAAGATCAACTCTTGCGCTTGACTTCATACTTAAAGAACTACGTACCTACTTCACGTGTACTTTCAAATGCACATATCATTTTCACCGACTACAGAAGCGGAGTTTTTTGAAATGTGTTTTTTTTTTTCATTTTCTTATTTGTATGTTTAACTTACATGTTACGTGACAACCCCGGCAATTTTGGATCGTAAAAATTTTCTACATTATCTACCTACCTATAATTATCAACCTGGAGAAATATTTCATAAATGTTTTATCTCGTCCAGAGGTGAACGGTCACCGTCTGCTGGGCATGAACCACCTGGAGGTGGTGTCGATCCTGAAAGAGCTGTCGAGCGAGGTGTGCATGGTGTGCGCGCGCCCGCGACCCTCGCCACCCATAGACCTCGCCCCGCCAGCCGCTACACTCGTCAAGGTAAACGACTTATTATTCTAATATGTTCACTTGTATAGTATGGTCAAAATAACTTGGCGCATCTAAGAAGAGATAACAGGTAGTTTGAGCGAGATGCAATATACATGCGCAGTGTATGTGACAGGGACAGAGATATAATGTAGCTCTTTCCAGAGGTGCCAAGTAACGTCAGCCACACTGTACTAGGTTTTGCCTAAGATTCTGCCTGCGGTTATTGTAGCAAAAATGTACCCATTGTTTGGAATTTAACATTAATTTTTACCAAGTTATGTCGGTTTAGCCGTCCGACACATTATAATTTTGTAATGGGTGTGCTGCGATTCGTGGCTTTCACCCTGCAGTATTTCTTCCTTTGGATTTAATAGTAGTGCTAGCTTTGGCGTGTGAATCAGCTCAGGTGTATGCCTGTTATCGCGAATATTACATAACACCGCGACATATTGCGACACATTGCGAAAGTGTCCAAATCCAGACTTTTTCGAAACAAGCAACTCTCAGCTTTTTTTCTAAAGCTAATCCTGTCTATGCCTAGAAGAAATTAAATATATTTTTTAGGTTAAAACGACTTAACAACACAATTCCAAGGACACCGGAAATCCTCATATAATAATCATCAGTGTTAATCTTTTCCTACAGGTGTTCAAATTATTATCAGTCTGGAAAATATAAACACAATATGTGTGATTAATTTACCATATCACATGCTTGTGTTTATTTACGGACTTTAAACTTCTAGCGAAATTGAAGTGTAAATTATGATTAATGAAATAATCATATCAGACTATCAATCATATGCCTGTAAACAGACATATGATTGATGCTAATAGACAAATACTTAAGATATTGATAAGGGATTTGTAACTTGATTCTAGTTAATTAATTAGAGTTTTCCTGATAAAACTAATCCTAAATCCGTCTGTCATGAGTTCTATCTATAAATTTTCCGCCAATCACCAAACTACCGTACTTTTGAATAGCGAAAACCCTCATTTATCATAAATGTTTGTAAATTTGATATTGTGGGATCTGAATAATATATATTTTTAGAGAGGTTTAAATTCTAAGTAATGAAAGAGTAAAAATAGTTCATAAATAATACAAGCCAAAGTGCATAGATGAGGATTTTTTTACAATTAATTATTAAGTAGTGTTTACAAGAAACTCCTTGTGCTTAGCCTTTTCCCAAGTTATGTAGGGGTCGGCTGCCAGTTATCGATTTTTGATGAATATTCACTCATATAAAAATATATATTTTAGGCTAAATCAGATGGAAGCTTAGCTGGTGCGGGCGCCGAAGAGGGTGGGTCCCTATCTGCGGGCGGTAAAGTGCGCTCCCGCAGTCTTGAGCCGCTGACGGGGCTCGCTATGTGGTCGTCTGAGCCGCAAATTATAGGTATGTACTTAATTATACTTATATGCAACGATACGTTTACATTATATCAATTAAATAAATGAAACAACAAAATATTGGACAAATAAATTAATCTAAAATGTTCTCTGAATCTTTCTTAAAAAAATCTTCTTTTAATGATCTCATTTATATCTTGTTCAGAATCAAAAAAAAAATGTGACTTCATACCTCCCAAGCTAATAATCGATTTTGAAGCGATTTTTTTTCTTTTTATAAGGTGATTAAAACAAGGTTACCCATTTAAAATTATTAGCTCAATTTTTTTTTATGTTAAAATATTTTTAAACAAAACACACATGCTTTTTGTTTCCCCAAGTTACTATTTTACTAATAAACTGATCTTATCTCAACAGAGCTGGTAAAAGGCGAGCGTGGTCTCGGCTTCTCGATCCTGGACTACCAGGACCCGCTGCGGCCATCGCACACACTGGTGGTGATCCGCTCGCTCGTGCCCGGCGGGGTGGCTCAGCAGGACGGACGACTCATACCCGGGGATAGACTGCTCTTCGTTAATGATCAGGTCAGTATTAACAAGCTATTCTATCATTGTACGAAAGTGATTGGCGCGGTTCCTATAACCTCATGCACACCGACCATTCGTTGAAGGTCAGGTCAAAACTACTAATCCATTATATAGTCTTATTTGTTCCCGTTCCGAATATATCTTTTTCTATTGCTTCTGATAAAATGGTGATTATTTGATTCGCGATTGATTGGTGGTGCTTTATTGATAGTTTTCGTATACATTATATTATTTCAATCAAGATTGTAACATACACTTGGTACGTAACCAAACACATCTATAAGAAAGAGAGACAAACATTGATTACAAATCATAATTATCAATGAGTACCGCATTTACTATTGATGGCGATTTTAACCATCAATAATGTGAGAGACTTGAAACATTATCAATCACACACTTATTGTCCCTCTACAGTCAACATAAAATAAAATAACATTTCTTATTCATTTAGAATTTGGAGGACGCGAGCCTAGAGCAAGCAGTGGCAGCGCTGAAGGGCGCAGCTCGCGGCGTGGTGCGTATCGGCGTAGCTAAGCCGCTGCCGCTCGCAGACGCGCCGCCGCCGCTGCCGCCATCCGCCCCGCCCACGTCGCAGCCCTAGATACACATACTACACACGAAACTACCTAAACAACAACACATACACTACCCACTAAAGAAAAACAGACTATAAGAATAAGCGATTTCACCAGTTCTTTACATTAACAACGCGTTTAAAGGACCTTATTGATCAAGTTTTTCATTTTAGAATTTCGGAGCTAAACAGCTGATGTTTTAACAGAATGTGTATTAAATGCGAGAATAAATTAGTTTCAATATCGCGTCTATAAGGTCATGTGTTCTGTGAAATCATTCCATTAATGAACACAATAAGTTCAAAAACATTCCTTAAATACATTCCATTTACACTTATCCACGACCACTGCCAGCTAACAAGATACCGCGATAAAGTATATGTAAGTACTTTTACTTTGTTACGTAGTCGTTCCCATCGTGTTAACTTACTTCAAACTTCACGCATAGAAATTCTTCGGATACAATTTTTCTTTGGTGTGGACATTTGGTCATTTCTTAAGGTCATATTTTATAGTATTATTTGCTTATATGAATCTGTTGATTTGTTAAAACTGCTGTATCTGCCTGCCACTGTATTATTTTACATAAAGTATAAATAAGTATTATTATAAAAGGGGAGGTTTCAATTGTATGCCTTATGTACTTACCTTAATTTTCTAAAGTTTTTATGACTAAGATTTACTTTATCGTTACTATCGTTCGTCATTCTCAATATTATCTAGCTTAATTGTTATTATTTTGAGTACTTAAATAATGATAAGTATTTCAGACGTCCTATTATTTACAGACAGGTGGTATTAGACAGATGTACAAACCGAGATAAAGCTAATATTAATTGAAATTGAGTAAATACGCAACTATTACGCACCGATGTAACACATAAAAGTATCATAAACATTTGACTATCGATTGCCCCATTGCTCGCTAGTGGCCAAAAACTGACGATAATATCATGTTAAAAATTAATGTAATCATGACAATATTATGTATAGTTCTTATTTACTTCATGGCGTATTACCTTTATTTAGCAGAAGCAATAGTTAAATAAGTATGTTTTCTTTAAAATTTGGACCTTATGTGAATAGACATAGGTTTGAAAATAACTAGAACTCCGAGTCTGTTTCTTGATCATTCTGTTATGTATTGAAACAACTCAAATCCTATGAACGTTAGAACCTCTTAGTCAATTTTATTGTAAGCATTGAACAAGGTTTAAAGGATTTGACAATAGGGAATTAGAACCGTTCACATGCAATTATCTGTATTTGCCGTAGATAGAGTATGAACTATAGATTCGCTATCAGCGTGCACCCACATGAGATGGCTATAGTCTTGTGACATTAAATGGAGGTTGCCAGCTGAATAATTTTACCCATATTCATGGGTAGTCGACCTTTTACTCGTGATCATTTAAAACAAGATCTGTATATTAAAAAAATACCTTTTTATGCTTAGACGCAGTTGGGTAAGCAGGTAAAAATAAAATAAGAAAGTTGAAAGAAAAAATGTTTATTCAGAATACATAATCACTGACCCTTAAATAAAACTAATTTGTTATAAAAATTTCGGACCTTGTCATCCTCTTCAGACATTTTTTTTGTTGCGAAATGCATCCTAACTTTCAAGTATTTCATGCAGATTGCTTTAATTAGAAGTGGAAAATGGCAGTCTAGAAATGACTGTATTTGGAAATGTTGGGCAATTTGACAAAATAAGCTAACGGACAAGCAATTCTTCAGACATTTTTGCAAAATATTGTGAAAAATGTTTTTTTCGCTAAATCTTTTGTTTTGGCGGAATATTTTTTCACATATTTCGCAAATAGTTATAACATCTTTGCTGGGATAGTGCAAGCCCCCCTTATCTTTTTTTAATTGTAAGCTTGTGTACTTTTCATCAGAAATTAAGGCAGACAAACATTCTTGGCATTTTAAATCATTTTCGAGTTTGTGGACAACAAAACCGCCAATATAGATCACGATTTGTTTAGAAAACTCGGTGAGTCTACTTGGATCCGCCAAATAATCATGATCCTTCATAGTTTTTATCAAATCTATTTCTGCTCCGTGGTTTTCCCCAATGTTATCATCGGAATCCTGAATTAATTTATTCCGATCGACTGTTTTGTTGATTGCCACTTCAGGTTTAGTATAGGTTAAAATATTTATTTCCTGTAAAGGAATACAATTTCCTGTCGTAATATGCTTAAGCTCCCCCTGTACTAGCATCCTTTTGAAGGCAGATCTAAATTGCCTCGCCGTGGGGTTGTTATTAAAACCGCCCTTAGCTCGTATGGCACTGAAAAAGTATTCCAGATGATCCTGGCTGAATTTGTAAGTACAGAGAAAGGTAAGAGAGTTACTTCTAACATAGTTCTCATACAAATACAAAACACTTTTTATACATATTAGGAAACCCAAAAATCCAGTTTTCCTATTAGTTTCTAGGATATTTTTTCCATTTAGTTTCAGTTCCGTTAAATATTTAAACATATTTATTAAAAAAGAATGATGTTTGGAAAAATTTCCATTAAATAAGGGTTTTTTGTACGTATAGGCATTCATATTACGTGTATTCATAACATCAAATAAATTATTTATTTTCCGAATGAAATCAATAGTTGCATCTGAATTTCGGAAGCCAACAAGATCTAATTCATTTTTACAAAATTCTATAGCATCTGCTACCGACTCACTAAAAACTTGGGCTGCCAATTTTACTTTCATTACTTGTTTATTAAAATTGACATGAGCTCTTTTTAATTTGTTGCCCAGGTGCAATCCTTCATTTTCCTGTAATTCTAGTAAACGTACAATGTACTCCCAAGATATTATCCTACCTTGCCCGTCAGTAATTTCACCTTTTTGTGCCAACGTATTCCTTACTAACTTTAACATGTGGGATGGGTCCGGAAATATAACGATGTTTTTATCCCCAAGGCTAAAACAAGGATTCATTTCGTTTATATTTAAATTGCACCCTAGCAATTTGGCCATTGCAAAATTTGCCGGACACCCGTCAAATGTTACGGATATGATATCCACTCCACATTCACGAGTAACCATTTCAATACCAATCTTTACTAGGGCAGCTTCTTGTTCAGCGGAAATACCATCGATTAAAAAATAGCCGAGTGGTATCTTCCATGATCCATTTACACACGTCATCATAAAAACTAAGGCTTCTTTCGCTAATTGGTCATTGTCTAAATTGTTGCCATAATTAACAAATCCAACACAATCTTTTCCATCAAAATCTATAAACTTTCTGATAGCCATTTCGTCAAAGCTCAACGCACAAAGTAATTTTGTTTTTTCTTTCTCACTATGGGCTTTATTTAGAAGTTTGACAGCTTCTATAGACTCTCTGCTAAACCCCGGATTACCTTCTACACACTGATACCAGCGTGACAGTGTCCGTGGATGAGGAAGACAAGTATTAAATTGTTCCCGAACAAAATTATAGGCCCTAGGACTTATAAAATTTAAAGTTAAGGCGAACTTCCGTATCTCCGGAGAATATTTTCTTTCGCTGACATCTTTACAAAGAAATCTTTTAAAAAAATCCTTACTTGCCGGTTCTATATAATTTAACATAGCAGCAGATTCTTCATTTATCATGGAACGAGCTTTTAGTTGTGCTATCATATGTGATAACCCAGTAGTCTTCTTTTTCAACCTCCTGTTTTTTGATTTTAAAGCAATCGATTTCCTTTTCCTGCTTTCAGCTAGAAGAGTTCTTCGGCTCAATTGTTTTCTTAATTTACGTTTCCGAGGTGTTTCAAACAATGGCAAAGGTGTAGGTACAGTAATGGATGCATCGCCTTCAACCTGAAATCAAATATGTACACATTGAAATACATACGAAAAACAAAAAAAAAAGGCTGATTATTTTATTTTTAGCTTACAATAGAACTTTCAACTTCCATAGGCACTTCAATGTCTCCAGATGGTGTACAAGAAGATGTATATGAATGTGAAGATGTATATTGATCTGTATTTAAAATATCTTCATGCAGACCCTGTTAAACATGCGAAAAAAAAAAGAATTAGCCAAAGAAGTTCCCATAGCCACTTCCACCTGTACACTTGTATATGTTGTACTTGATTGATTGCAAAGTATTTTTAGTTTATCCTAAAACAAAGTCTAGACAAAATTTGGAAGCGTGGAAAAGAAATCAGAACTTTTTAAGGCAACTGTTAATATTTTCTTATAAGGAACTGATGTTTTTGCCACACTTTGAATTTATAGCAATAAACTTACCGATAATTTGATTTGACTCATTTTACTAGCACTAGGTTGCACAAATATGATAAAGTTGTCTTCTTTTTCTGGAGGCTAAAAAGGAAGGGATGGTAAAAATAATTGAATCAATTTCTTGTAAATCCTATAGCAGATTGATTGATTTAAAACTATTCTAAATTGGAAGAACAACAGCATTATTTTTAATATATATTTATGAATATGTTACTTGCAGGAATAAAAAGTGTTGGAATTGAATCTGGATTCAAGTAAGTCAAATGGTTTTTTGTCTTGCGAAAGCAAGAAGATTCAAAGTGTTTGGAACATATCCGAGCACTTTGGTTTGGCTGCCAATTTTTTCGTCCAGTAAGGAGTATCCACAGATCTCGTATTCTTGGTTTTTTAGGGAAACTGGTAAAGAAATAAGCGTTATTAGAATAAAAATTTGATAGGAATTTGGATTTATGGGTAAACTTGCCGAGTACTGGTATCCCTAAAACTCATCAAAATACACTACAAGAATATTACTACAAAACAAATTAAAATATCCGTATAAAACATATTTAATTTTTCATTACTTCTTATAATTACGTGATATTATAATGAATGACGAATTCTATAAACGTTTTAAAACATAAATACTACTATTACATTAGAAAAACTAACTCGCTTACCGATGAAAGGTTATGTCTTCATTTTTTTGTTCTGGTCGATTTGTACAACCTAATAAACTACAGCGCCCCATAATATAAGTAATATATATTAAGTTCTGCAATTACACATTCACACAATTAAAAAGAAAGCGTCGCAAACACAGTTTTCCAATTAAATTGTATCACGATAGCACTGACAGTTGACAGTTGTTGTTTGTTGGGAGTCAAACTAAACTGGCTCCAAACAAAAAAAGGTGAGTCGCAAAAAGGGATAGAAAAACCCTATATCTGTCTTGCTTACTCTTTCTACTGGTTTAATAAATGTGTCCTGCTCTGATTTATTATTATTATTTTAGTAACCAATCTATAGTTCATACTCTATCTACGGTATTTGCTGTCATATATTTTTCAAAAAAAATCAAAATGTATTCGAACAAAATGGTGACTATAAGAAAGATAACCTATTTGGAGGTGAAATTTAGGTTATGGTAAGAGATAAACCTAGACATTCCAGGTTCTTTATAACCTGTTACTTGTATTGTAGGTATGTAAATTAATATTAATTTTAAAGTGATTTATATTATCAAAAACAATCATATTGCAAAATGGTTTGAAATATATCAGAGTAATACTATTTTATCATACATGTTAAATTGTTATTACTTCCTTTTAAATACATTTATTGTTCATTCAACTATATTATTATTCATATATTTTATATTATAATTAAGGGTCAAAATAAAACCTATAAATATAAATAATGTTGTTTTTTTATTAAAACCACGTTAGATTTTATAAAATATATTTTTTGTAACAAAAATATAACCTATATACACCTTTCCGTAAAGTACTATCAATCACATTGATTCCGATGCACTAGTCCCTAGTTGAGCAATAACAAATTAAGTTAACAATTATTTTCGTTGTCCCTCGCCCTAAACGCTAAGCTTATGTTTTAGTCTTTATAAAAGTCTTCTATGATGTCTTTGTACTTTTCGTAGACTACGTTCCTCTTGATTTTCAACGTGGGACCTGGAATAATTCAAAATTAAATAAATTACTTACTTCAATATAAACTAGAAATAAGCTCTTGTTTCTAAAGTATAGATAATACGAATTATTATTATAAGCACAACACAAGCCCGAGGCAAGATTCTACACACCGTAAATGAATACTACATTACGTTTAGCACAATAAACCTATATGAATGTTGTGTAATATCAACTTACCTAATTCTCCAGTGTTAACTGAGAAGTCAGCGGGTAGGATAGCGAATTTCTGGATTTTCTGTGCGTTCGATATGGCGTACTTGTTGGCGCGAGCCAAACCTTCTTCAATAGCTTTGAAGACCTGAACAAAACGGAATAAGATTATAACATAACATTTAACGAGTAATCGCTTGAGTGAAACAAATTGACTTATGACTTCACTTTGACCTTGGTATCGTAAAGGCTGATAAAAAAAAATAGTCAATCACCTGCCAAATCTCATAATAATAAGCACTGAGATTGGTTGTTAGTCTTTTGTTTAACCAATCTCAGTCGTGAATAAAAAAAAGTTTAGCATTATGTTAAATTGCGAAAACCGGGGTAAGACTCTTCGGTGATGCTCAGACTAGTTTCGGACCCGTATGGGGTATTTTATGTGTAGAAAACTAAATAACATATTATGGTGACTTACCAATGGGTCCTTGGTGTTCACAATTTGGCTGACTTTCGTAGCTGAACTTCCGAGGCTTGACACCCATTTAACCGTCTCGTTCTCAAGGTCGTCCAAGGGATCTCCAGTCTCCGAATTTACTTTAGACTAATTGAACAAAAAATATATGATTATAAAGTTTCTGTTCACAAAGTTAAGATGTAGATTTTTTTAAACATTGTAGTCAGACGATTTGAATCTAATAAAGAATCAAATCGTAACTTATTCATGTTGAGGGCTCTGCCTTAAATCATACCGGACCAACTCTTAATGAACATTGGCATGGCAACACAATAATATGGTAAATTACCTTAAGCGTTAGCAGTATAGAGAGGAATTTGCGTCGGTCACCGATGAGCACCGCGTACCCGACGTGGAGCAGCTCAGCCTGCACCGTCTGCTCGATCAGCACCGGGGCTACGTTCTCACCGCCAGCCGTGATTAAGAGTTCCTGGAAAACAAACGTTATATTATGCAATATGTTACAATGTGTACTAAAATGGAAGTTATTGGTTTGGATGCTTCTGTTTTCGAAAAAAATAATACATTCGATATGAGAACCTTCCATTGGTGAAGTCTGTGAAAAAGTAGTACTTTCTCGGTTTTCGAATATGTCTCATGAATTTTGGAAGAAAGGTGAAAATTTCGCATTGCAGGTAATTTCGTTTGCTGGTGGTTCTCAATTACCAGGTCCTACGACTTAAGTAGAAACAACTGCTTCCAAAAATCAACAATGTTGTTTTTGCCATATGTATTTCAGATGATTTGAGATATCTACTTGGTTAGCATAAAAATATTTTTATCGTATTTTGGTAAGAACATACCTTTATTCTTCCAGTGATATACAGGAGGTTGTTGCTATCCACCCTGCCGATGTCTCCGGAGTGCAGCCATCCTTCGTCGTCAACAGCCTCCTTCGTCTTGGCCTCGTCGTTGAGGTAGCCCATGAACACGTGACGCCCTCGCATCATGATCTCTCCGGGTCCATTCGGGCTGGTGGAACCACCGAACATGGTTTCCGTACCGTCGAGTAGGCATCCGGCTGAGTCCAATGAAAACCTGAAAGAAAGTTCATATAAAATATAATTTTAAGAAAGGTACAGTTTGCGTTTGCATCGTAATGTCCGTCGTTTCTCTCCTCAGTTTTAGGCAAAAAGGATTATGGAAGCCTTTACCCGAGATGATGAAAAGGATGATGAAAAATCAAAAGGTAAATAAACAGGGCATAAATTAGGTAATTGAAGACGACCCTGGATATCTTTTATCTCAGTTATTTACTACGGCATAATTTGACTTATATTATCTTTACGGGGTTCACTATCTCATTGTCATTGCGGTATCATAAATATTTGATAACATCAAAATTATCAAATTACGAAATTATAGATATGAATTGTTTTGAATCTTGATAAAGAACTTTTATATCATTATGCCTTCTTATGATATACCTAATATGACCTAAGTGAGGTATTATTATAAATAATTACACGAGCTAATCAAAACACACACGGAAAATTGTGTCATTTCGTCAATTAAATAGAGGATCTACCCAGCGGTTTTTGACTAAGGTGGTCATGCAAACATCTTACAAACTGACGGTACGGTTAGCCAAGGCCTTAGGTTAATCACAAAGGGAGATAGATACTGTAGGTTTATAAATATATGCGTACTTAGGATATATGCTGAGGGTGTGCGCTCCAGAGGCCTCACTCATGCCGAACGCATCCACAATGGGTATGTCAAGGGACAGGAAGAACTTCTTGATGTCAGGCGACAGTGGCGCCGCGGCCGTCACGAACGTCGAACACTGGTCGAGACCCAGGGAGTCATGCACCTTGTTGAATACCAGCCTCTTAGCCATATTGTAGCCGAACGATGAACCGTCCAACCTGCAAATATAACGAAAATTCAAACCACCGATTTTCTATGAAATATCCGTGTTCAGATGTGTGCAGGGTTGAATATTGTAGACCATCGTAACCTTTCAGTTAATAGTAAATAATTATTTGGCGAAAGAATTGATATGAGGCGATATTGGTAAATTTAAAGCCAATAGGTAACACAGAATAATGTGTTAATGGATAGAAGGTTAATTCTTAGACCTAAAGTACATTTGTCTATTACACGTTATCGAATCTGCAATTAAAGGTTTACAAGGTTTCGCCATGGAATTGTCATCCATGCAATTACAAAATATTAGTTCATTTCCGTTTTTAAATTAAAGCCATTTATAAATAATACCTGTGTTGGCTTATATAATTAGTGTGACTGTATACCTAACGTTTACTATGTTTACACTAATAAGTAGAAGTCATTCCGGTGTATTTATCTATAATTGAAATTTGCTCTCTGTTCTACAACAATGGTAAGGACATTTACATAATGAAGTAGTATTGAAGGCTTGGCCAGGAACTGAACAATAGGTTACCAGAACGTACCTATTAATTAGTACCTACATTCTTCTTAAAGTTTGATCAATTAGATACCTTCATTATCATAGTAGGTACCTACAGTACGGTGCAAACTTTATGGCGGCTCTGAACACGAGGCGAGTCGCTGCGCAGTAACATACTTATGCGCCAGCGGGGGTGCGGGGCGAGTTACTGCGCAGCGTGTAGCTAACTTCAGAGCCGCCATTAAGTTTGAATCCAACTATACCTATTTATATCTTGCGTTACCGTGCGCTGACGAACTGCGCCACTAGAACTATAAAATACCTTTTGACGTTTGAAGTGTTGACTACACAAATATTTTTTTCAAATTCTAGAGCGTTATTTAGTGGCTCAATAATGACATTGCTGTGATAAATCTGGATTTAAAACTGGCCATTTTCCTAGTCAACTTCCTTAGACAACATTTTTGTTTATTACCATGCATCGTTCACACGGTAGACTAAGTGTCTTAGGGAAAAAGCTATGTAGGTACCTACCAAGTTATAATTGTGTAACAAAAGATATAAACAATGATAGGCACTATTTATTACTACGATAAAATTCTAGGTACTCAAACGGAAAACTAAACGAATGTTATGATCATAAAATGGCTTAAAGTACGTAATTATAAAAATAAAAATGGTATGTGCGATGTGAATTCTTTGCAACATAAGGGTTCTAATTAAGCATTGCTTTAATTGCCACGTATAATATTATTATGTACATACTAGCTAGTGATTTTTAATGCTAGATCTTTTTTTATACACTACTTTCTTATGAATAACATGAGTTATCGAATGCCGCATGTTCGACAGGAAAAACTGTTTACGTCCTGTAAGCAGTACGTTACGTAATGTTACGTAAATTATCTAATTACTAATCAAACATGCTAACTGTATTCTCATACTCAAACTCAAATCTATCTACAAAGGTGCTAAATACACAAGGAAACATGCTCCAAGCAAAGGGGTCATTGCTTACATACCAAAATTGGATCATTTCACCGATGGTGAAGTCAATCGGTAGACTGTACATACTGCTCGATAGCGCACTGATTGAAAAACACTTTTATTAATAGGACTTTCAATCTCTATACCAGCATTAAGAAAGCTCCCTCCCAAAACTTAAGGTTTTTGTGTCGTTTTAAAAATGAAAACCAAGCTTTGGTTTCTCGCCCAGCCTGCCTGAACACACCTAAGTATTCTACTTAGGTATCCTATTTTCTAAAAGAGATCATATTAAGTAAAGTGTGGTGGTCTTACCCATTGATCCTTGCTAGATGGTACTTAAGACCTTTTTCCTTAGCACATAAAGCGATCTGCTTCTTAATAGCGCCGCTAGACGCACCCACAGCCATAATCTTTTCATACATCTTTTCCCATACACGAGGTACGCCCAAAAATCTGTTGGTTAAAAAACAAATAAAATAAATATCAGTAGAAACAAATTTAGGTACAGTTGAACAAGTATTAAATAATGTATGACGTATTATGTTATTAAAAAAGCCAAAAACACAACCATATTTTCGTTTTAGCATAATGGAACCATTGTATTATTATTTTAATTTAAACCATTTTCTCACCGGACCAGTCTCCAAAATTGGATGGTCTACGTTTTTGGCGGAAGTAATTTTGGAGACATTAAAGTGTAGATATATCATAACAATCACATCGACCATCAAAATAATCACATTAAATTACCTATTCCGGTTTACAATATTTTGGACTTTGTTTCAATTTTAAACGGAATATTTTCAAACACTCTTTATTTTAGTAATTGGTAATGCATTGTTATGTTTGTGCTTGTTTATATTCGGGACACGTTACCTGGTCGGCCTGACTTCCTTCAGCGTCTCGACGATGCTGCCTTTAAGGGCATCCGGTTGCGCGAAGAACACTGGGATAGCGTTAGATAGAGTTGTGTAGATGTCCACCACCTAAGGAATTTAAAAGAAGTATATTAATAAACGTACCTTGGTAAACTACGTCTATGAGAAGATTTATTATGGTTAAAGTTATTCCGACCTTCGAAAGACCAGGAAATGGCTTCTGCCTTCTGGAATACCAACAATCTTGGACAATACCCACGTAAAAGTACCTATAGGCACTTCTAGAAGCCGAATACTATTTTAAGTTTAGGAGTGATAGTTTTCTATGCATGACACCTCAATGCTCTGGTGTAACTATATCAGCATTGCCGATATCCTCGCTTAAGTTTCAACGTTTTACTGTCTTTAATAGTTCACTTCGAATACAGACCTGTGCAGCCACGTGGCTGAGTGGTAGGAAGGAGATGATGCGGTCCTGTGCGGGCTTGAGGTCACCGACACGCTCGCTGATGGAGTAGGCGTCCCACGTCAGGCTGTCGTGCGAGAGCATCACCGCTTTCGGGGGACCCACTGTTCCAGACTACGGAAAATGGAAATATATAAGCACAAATATTCACACAGAAATTGAATGTCACGGGACAAATCACTTATCACAGATAGATTTGACCTGGATGGGAGTCCAACTTACGGCCTCCGGTTCAGAAGTCAGGGTCACTAAACACTAGTTTTGTATTTAAGTCTGTATTACTTAATAGGCTCTTCTCAAACCAGTTCTCTGTAAGGTAGTACTACCTACATATTTTTCCAAGGATTTCTAGATAAAAAATATGACATTGGCATTCTCATCAAAAGCAACACTTCATAACATTAGTGAATTGATAAATATGCAGAAATCTCATTAGTCCTTTCCGACTCAAACAATGGAAAAAATACGTCATTATGAACTTAATTCATTTATATTCACTATCAGATAAACTGATCTCGGAGTAAAAAGTACCTAATTATCTACCTATCTTTATTATCAAAATAATATAAATACAGTGTTTGCGTCATGTTTTTTTAAATACCTAAAGATACAATGTAACGAAATCTGCCATGACGACAAGTAGATAAACCCTCTGATCCATGAATACTGAAATACCCTTTAACATAACGACGATTCAAAACTGATTGACTTTTCAGTATTCCGTCAGGTACTTATTTGATTGCACTGCCCTATATCCGGCATGTCAACAATCTATGTGGCTTAATCGGAGATTAGGTTAGTAGTTCAGTAAAGTATGGATCTCATAATTCTTGTATTAAAACTAGGTGAGTAAGTGAACTTATGTAATTTACTCATAATATTTTGCACGACTCAGATTTACACCATTGTTCAAATGCAAGAAACCTTTAAACAAAAGTCCTTTGTACCTGAACTACTACAGAATAATAATACAGAAATACTACAGAAGAATTAATAGCCATTACAAAAAATATTTTAACATAGCGGTTGTAATAATAAATTAACAACATGATAGCTTCTAACTAGTTCTACCGTCTACTAACTATAGTTTATAAAAAACTTATGGAAACACAACAGAAGTACATAGGTATCTACACGTTGATGTAATTGGTTTATAACACGAACGTGCTGACCTCATTTCGTGCCAATCTCTGGGTTTAAAAGGCTAAATAAGTTCTGAATATATTTAAATGAATAAATAAGTTATTAGACTTACGGTGTAGACCAAAGTGCAGCATTCGTTGACAGCTATGCTCTTTAGGATATTGTTCAGTTGCGTGTCGGGCTCATTCTTACCCATTTCCAACAACTGATCCCACTGAAAATACAATTCTTTGGTTAAATATAGCAAATTGCAGGATTATTTATTACATAGGTGAGCTTGTGTACAAGGTGATATGAGCAAGAAAGGGGTAAATGCTGTCGACTAATAGGCATAAATGGATGAAGATATCCTTTCTTCTAGCTGACGTCTATTCGTCAAACTTGTGAAGGCAAAATGGGGAAGAGAAGAAGTCATAGGTAAGCTTGTTTTCATTTACTAGAAATGTGTGGGATGTAAGTTTAAGTTTTCTTACACTATAGACTCCAGGAATTGAGGTGTCGACAGTTCCCTCCCATTGCACAAGGGCCTTCAAATGTGGCAATTTATGGCGGACGGAGAGGATCTTGTCGAGCTGTTTCTTATCCTGAACGGCGCAGATGTTGGCTCTGGATGATGTGAGGCAGTGGTAGCAAGCGTCCGCAGAGTTCGTCGTGTAGATACCTGCCGCGTAACCCCTGAGGATGACGAAAATGAGGTAAGCGCTTGTTCCAGGTGACCTTGTTAACCCTAACCTATATCAGTTACTGTATTGTTATAATTCGGAACGAAAATGACTCGTGAATTAACATATTGGGTTCATTGCGAATAGTGTCTATATAAAAAAAAACTCGTATAAGACCAATGCAAGTATCTATCTATCTACTTAGATTGCATTTCATGTTGAAATAAAAGAGCTACCATTCCAGAAGCATTATTATATTGTGGTCCTGAAAACATTGATATTGGTAAAGAAAATATGAAGGTAATAATATCAAATTATGTCAGCCATAAATATTGGTATTTATGTTTCTTATCTTACGAAACATTCGCTAGTTATTAAAATGCTATAACGGGCTCATTTATACGCCGTAATCTTTTAACCCAGTCGGTATGTCCAAATGGAGGAGGCACGCAATACGCACATATAAGTATACATTTGAATAGAAAACAGTTGTGAAACAATAGGATTGTGAACTATTTTAATCGCGTGTTAGAAAAATCGTCATCATAGAATTAGTTCACTAGTGTCGGTAACTACTCATATGATATTTTTTTATTTCCATTGTGGAATAACGAAGAAGTAAGCATTGAAAATAGTTATGTCGAAATTATGTATGAGATGTGGTGTTCCTTGTTGGTAATTACACCTTCCTCCTACCTTACATTTTTGATCAGCTACACACTATGAACAGATGTTTAATTTTTATATCAGATTGAATTTTGATGGATCATAAAGTGATGGCTTACCCAGCGTGTATAGCTGCGAGATCGGCGACGAACCATTGCTCTGAGTTGAATCCTAGAATGCATACAGAGTGGTATCGTTCTAGACCAAGTTTCAGGAAACCTTTCGCCACTGTGCGCACGCGTTCCTGGTACTGTCTAAAATAATAATAAAAATAATCATAAGTATTTTATCGACTAGATTTCGTGATGGGGCCTTGTTTAGAAAACCCTAAAAACTTTTCTGAAAAAAGAAGTCATAAATGACTCATAGAAGTTACAGGACAGGAAAACAGTTAAATATTGCACTCCTTAAACCGTTAAATTGATAGCAAGTTTGTAATCCCCAAGATTAGTATCTATCTATCATATCATTATTAACCTTTACACACGTTCAGGAAATCTACTTTTTTATCATTATATTTTTTGTTAAATTTGTGTAGTTGGGTGACGCATACATGCATCCTTATCGTTAGTTCTAAAATATAAAACGAACATGTGAAAAGGTAGTTTATGTGCTTACTTGTATGTTATTTTGTGCCATTTTCCGTCAGCTTTCTTTGTGGCTAGCGCTGTGGCGTCGGGGTATCTGGCGACAGTCCTGCTGAGTAGGCCAGGCACTGAAATAGGTGGTTCCGAGGCCACTCCCCGCGCCGCTACTCGTAACTTCACATGGCCTCCAGGTGTAGCTGTGGTGTAGTTCTCCACCGGTACCACTTGATCCGGCCCTGGAAGTATATTCAGTAGATATGGCAATGTTCTTGTTATGTAAACATCGATCAAAGGATGAATATACAATGCACACGTGCTCAGTAAGATGTTTAATATTAGTTCTATATCCGCTTAAGCTTAAGTCACTTCAATGACTTTGTTCTTCAATGCAATCTGTATAACAATATACATTGAACTTGTTTCGACACTGTTACTAAAGGGTAATTGTGGGCCATTGTTATCGTGCTACTCTTTATAAAATTACTGGTTAATTAAATCTTTCCTCAATACATTTTCAACGATAAAATTATTTACACTCCCGTTTATCTACACTCAGAATAGCGTAACGTTACTGTTGTTAATGAATCATTATCAATAAATCAGTGATTTTTATCATCTCATTAACGATAATAAGACAACAAAAAATTGCCTTTACAGACTAGATAAGAGTAGGCATATTACGATACAAGGCGTAGACTAGTGTCTACCTTTAGAATTGCAGATGTTGATATTAAACACAAGATACAGGAAAGAATTGCGTGCTCACTGCTCAATGCGCATTATGCGTCAACAAGGGTATCGGTAAATAATGTAAAACTGAATGTTATATTCGACAGAGGATAAATTAAACGTTTCTATTATACATATTAAAATATGAAAATATATTTACCATTCATGTATTTTTCATGACTGATTCCGTTAGGAACTTGCATTTTACTAACTTTTACTATTTCTTCGCCGTTTTCCACGATGACTGTCGTGTTGTTCTGCAATAAATATAATTGATTAGTTTGACAAAACTATCAGATTAAATGATAAGAGGAAAGTTATTTAAGAATAGGATGGATTGTGATTTGTGGTATAGATTATGTATCTATGATTGTACCAGGCGATGTCCTCGATAAATCAAATGTTAAAGTGTGATAATTTAAAACTAACACGAGTCTTTCAGGTGGTCTTGGAATCGATTACCATGTCGCGAGATCTTTTATGACTATGTATATTTACAAAACTAGGTAGGTGTACTTAGTTTCCTGTCAAATTCGCCATCCAGACAGTAGTTAAACAATGAACGGACATGAATCATAATAATATGTGACACACGGGTTAGGGGAATGGTCAAAGCTAACTACAATCTCTAACTATGAGTTTTCTCGATTTTCTTGTTAGCGTATTACGGTACCAAATAAAAAACTGCACCTATGTAATAGTATGTTCCATATCTTTGTATGCAATTTGAGAATGAACACACGTATTTCGAGACATTGTAATGTCTGACAAAATTAAATTATTTCTACCCATCGGATTATTTAAGAATAGCGAAATGAAATAATCTTGCGCTTAAATAGTAAACCAATTATACTTATACCATTATTTAAAAAAAGTAGGTAGGTAGAAGCAAACTGTCGACCGTTTCCTTTATTGAATTCCAAACACTATAAAATTAGTTTCGAAAAGTTTATGCGAACGATAAATCATAATCTTGGTAAACGATAATGATCAAATTCACTTTTATCGAAATTATTTATTCCGATCTAAATATAATCCTAGGGATTTTACTTTTATTTAGTTAATAATTTAATATTATTTTCCGTATAGTTAAAAAAACGTTTTATAAGCGATATAGTTGATAAATCACGGCATTTTATAATTTAGGGTCACTTGTCAAGTTCGTGAACACTTTGATAAAGTTTATTGACCCGATCACAGCCTTCTAAGCACTATTTTGTATTACTACACTTTTAATAATCCTGAAAGATTTAGAGCGTTCGAAATAATATTGTACCTGTTATTTATCTATTGGTAGATCTATTTGTTTTTGTTTATTGTATTACCTACTTACATAAAGGCGTTTTTATTTTGTGAGATATGTAGAGCAATGTCGAGATTCTTAAAGGTTTAAAAATTATTGTTGGAACTATTTAATAATATTTCCATTCTCCATTTATATTCAGGTATTAAAATTTACCATTCTATGGGTGAGAATAAAATATGGTTTATGATATGAGAGAGATTCTTAATGTTTTTTTACTTTATCTGAACGCAATCCAATAACTGATTGTAAAACAACCAAGGGATTTGTTTCTTTTCTAAAGCTAGATAATTTTAAATTTAGTATGTTTGGCAGTTCTTTGACACAAAATTAGACACACCTGAATTTTCACAATCGAATAAAAGTTTGGTCCATTGAAAAGTCGGCCCTATAAGGACTTGTTATCTGAGCGTTAAGAAGAATAGCTGTTTATAAACAATAAGATCATGAAAGGAGTAATCAATGTGGTACTTGTATAGTTATATTTAATAACAGTTATGTCACAAATGATACAGGCACATAATACGAAAACATTAAAAACAAAAGTAAAAGTTTACATACTCTTACTTATGTTTTAAGGAGCATTAAATATTTACCTACTGTACTTATCCAGTTTGTTGTCTATATTTTTCAATAAAAACATATGTACTCGTACCAATTAACGATACAAGTACATTCACGATATTTCGAACAGACTTTTTGTTTTATACTTAATTTTGTAATACATAGCTGCTGCTATATCAAATAAAAACTGGTACCATATTTAACAAAAATATTGAATAACATACAAAAAAATCCTAAAACCTTCTCCTTGATCTGAGAAACGATTTTCTGAAAACCGCTTCAAAATCGGTTCAGCCAAACGTGGGATAATCGCGGACAAACATACATACGAGTAAATTTTTCTGTTCCGTGGGTCAAACTGTTCTCAGTTTTATTTTTGTTTGAAGTCGGTTAAATAGCGTTTATTGTATATTCTTCACTTCAAAAAAGATATCGTTGGGTATAATTAAATAAAACTATGTACATGCACATTGTTTAAGACTACCTAATCACAATAATTTATATGTTAGTTTCTTTGGCGTAGGTAGCTTCTTAAGATACGAAAATGAATGAACGAATACTATAACAATTTAATCGGATGTGTTGAATCCTAAATGAAAACTTAGATTAGGTGTAATATATAAATCAATCAAAAACTTATCTAAGTTGAATTTATAAGATGCGATACGAAAATTATCAACATTATTATCTTTATGAATAAAAAGGCTTACTATTACTTAGTTTGTTATTCTTTATATGAATTATTATTGTTTATTTAGTACCTAAAATTGTGCAGTTTCATTTTTGTTCTATTAGCGACAAAATCTAGTTGTTACAAATCGTGTCGCTACGTAGCTACTAATCGTTGATTTTTTTAACAGTGTTCAAGTGGTTGTTAATTTTATTACTTAAGCATATGATTTGCATTCAAACTATTCTATATTTAGACATTAATTTAAAATGTGTACTTAATAAACGTGAAGGTGACTAGCACAAAGTGGCAAAAAGTTGGTAGGTAATCTGTTTCTCATTTAGTTTCTTACATTTACCAGTTGCAATGAGAATCATTTACCTACACTATGTAGACTTACAATAATTAGTTGTAATTGGCAAATGTATGTACCTAGTCTGCGCACTTAGATATTTATTTTTAATGTTTGCATGCGTGACAATAATGACAACAAGTGCGCAGCGCACCTAAGAGTGCACGCATGCTCTTTAGTCGTCAATAACTTTATTTTATTTTCAGCTATTTCATGCTCACTATCCTTGATACTCCTCTATTTGACCCTGACAGGATTGTTAAACTAGTTTAAATTTATTGAAAAGTATTTCTTACAGTTGAATTTACGTCAAAGCTTTGCCATCTCGACAATGTAATGAAAAAGTGAAAACACTCATTCATTGCGCTATTGATTTTACTATATAATTGTTTGTATATTTAAATTGGCACTCTATGTTATTTGTATTTTGTTGGAACGTCATTTTAAAATGGATTATCTACTTACTTGATAAAAAAGGGCTTTAGCGCAGGCGCTTAGTGTTATGTAAATAATGCAATAAATTAATAAATTTTCAATGTTTTATTGGAGACGATTTATCAATATTTTGTTATTATCTCAGATAAGTTTTTTTGTACTTAAAATCATTAATTCGTACCTACATGATGATGGATAAAGACTAGGGGGCAATCTCAGTGCGAAATAAACATTAATTAACATGTTGATAAATAAATAAAATATCATTGTGTTATACCTATGTACATTTTCACTTATGTGAAGCATTTTCGTATAGTATTTTACCTACTTAAATTGTGACTTTATTCACAATCGAGGTGTATTTCTATTTCTCGTATACATTGACTTATTGAGTAGATCATTGGCTAGTGAAAAAAAATGCAGAGTCAAGAGGTAGTTGATCTTTCGTCGCTTTTTCGGTTGTACAAGTGGGTACAGTCAGTTTAAAAAGGTAAATATTAAATTATACGTTTTTACTGTAAAAACCCATTTAGTTTTTGTGTTTAGCAGGGTTTTTCAGCATACAAAGTCCTAGCAAATAGCGTCTGAGTAATAAGCAGTGCCGCTAGAATCCCCCCAATAATGTTACTTAAGGATTATCTTATCAATTACAAGTCTAGTCTCTTACCTAACATTATTAACGACATTATGACATTTCTAGATAATTTTACACGAAAAAAGGCTCAGTAGATACGTATGAGATGTTACTACTCTGACCGTCTACTTCACCACAGCACAGACTTGTACAGTAGACGGTCAGAGGTCAGAGTAATTGTTACTAAAAGGTAAATGACTATTTATCTAAAGCTTTTTTAATTTTTTAGTTCCTTTTATTGTGGTGATAAGGAAAGAGTATAGGTAAATTGTTCCCTCCTATCCTTATTTCAAATAACTTTAGCTCTCTTTATTTTAAAATTATAAAAATATTTCTCAACGAGGTTCTTCATTTGATATATGATCACACAAAATAGTTTGCACATACATTTTTTTTTAATAATATCTAAGTACTTTACCACCGAAAGGGGTTTCAATGTTTAAAATTATTTACGTTATATTTCTATCTATAAACGTTATAGGTACGTCTTTGTGCCACCTACTTGCAAATGAGCACCAAATTTCATTTAAATCGTTCCAATAGTTTTGGAGAAAACCGTGATACACGGACGACAGACACACAAGTTACAAGGTGATCCTGTAAGGGTTCTGCTGATAGTTCAATGTTCCCACAAAACAGTTAGATGGCTTTTGCCCCTTGCCCCTTGTTTTCCCTAAGTATGTCAGGTATTGACATAGTCTTAGTCTCTAACTTCCACTGTCCTAGATTATTTTAAATGTAGCGAATAATGTGTCTAATAATTCCTTTATCATGCGCTTAGAAGATATACTGCAAACATAAGGTATCGGAACCTATCACGAAAGTAGTGAATGAATACCAAATCTTTATTAATAGTCACTTCGGATTACTTTAATGATTCATTAAGGAAACAGTTATCAATAATTGTACGGTTACGAGTATTAAGTATGAATAATTCGGCGCCGTTTATTGAACGTAGAATCGAATTCATTGCAAAAAACGATAGCTAGATACTACTATCGACATCGATATCTTAGATTAAATCCTGTACTGACTAATAAACCTCGATATTTTGCCTATGCGTCAGCAATTACCTATAATAGATGAATATCTCAAAAGAATTGAGTTGTATGCTGATAATGCTTTCGTAAATTAAAATTAGCTCTATATAATGTCACAGCCATGTTTAAATGGAGAAATCTTTCGTAGTGTACCATGGTAGAGTGCGTTTTATGACGAAAACAGTCTGTCGCAGTAAGAACTTTCAGAAAGGTGGTCATTATTTTCACACATCAGCTGTTACACTGACCGCACTCTGTACCTTTGATATCATCATGACGACAATGGATAACGAAACATTTAGCACTATACGATATAATTCAACATTTTTGTGATATGAGATCGCTTTATTATGTTATTAGATTGGAGCAGTCAGCAACAAAATACCTGTACAACCGTATCGTATTGTTTTTTTTGTAAATTAAAGGAATGTTATGTTTTCATTGTCATGCATGACCTGTGGCCGGTGCTTTACGCAATACGCAATGCGGATTCTGCTTCCTGTCATCTCTACTATTCAGTTTATCGTCACAAGGTTCTTTTCTTATGTAATTTTTCCCACCTTCCTTCTTATAAGCCTTCTATCCCTTGAATGTTATTTTCCTGCATGTATGTATTTATATATATACATAGTAGAATACATGCGTAAAAAGTAATACCTTATATTACTTTTTCGTGTTACTAGTAAGAGCAAACAATTAAATAAATAACTGTTTAAATCTTTGATAAATCGCAGAGAGTTAAGTCTCAGGCACTGGAGAAACAGAAATATGTTTTTTCATAATGAATGAGAAAAGGTATTTGTTTGTATGTCAAACTATGAATCATGGAATAATAATAAAACGTTGACAGTCTGATAATGGCTCATAATTTAGAGGTGTTAAGACTTGACAGTTCAATGCAGATTATATGTAAAGATGAAGCAAGTGTTTAATGTAAGCGTACAAAACTTATGGGTACCTACGTTGGCAAGGGGTTCAAGAAAATCATCAGAAGGCGAGAATCATTGTTTTTACATTGGTATGGTAGTCGTCTATATTCTTACTATAAATGTATTTAAAGAAAGATACTGTAGGCTCTAGAAATCCAGCATAAAAAGCTTTATTCTGAAGTTTTCGTGATACACTAAAGTATTTTATTCTTATCCCATGATCATCCTATTATTTAAAAATTGGTTTTACATCATAATATAATAATAATCCAGCCTATAAACGTCCCACTGCTGGGCACAGGCCTCTTCCCATATAGAGAAGGCACGAGCATTGATCACCACGCTTGCTCTCTGCGGTTTGGCGATTTCAGATCCCAAATATTGGGAATCCAGGTTTCCTCACGATGTTTTCCTTCACCGTTTGTCAGAAGTGTCTTAGAATAATAAATTGAGAAAGTACATATAACTTTTGAAAAGTTACATTGGTACTTGCCCGGGTTCGAACTTGCAACCTCGTGCATACAAATCCGTTCATTGAACCGCTAGGCCACCACGACTTACATCATAATATATTTAAAAAAATATATTTAGAAGTTTAAAGATCTTAACTTTTTTGCAGTTCCATTTACATGCTCGTATAAGCACAATGTTTATTTCCGACGTAAGCAAATATTACGAAATAATATTATGATTTAATAAGTACCTGATTGTTTATATTTATGTATACTATAAGCTATATACAGACTTTCACGTCCTAAAACAAATAACATCGCATTTTAATTTGACAGAACAAGGTGCTTACTTTGAGCTGGCACGAGATATAACTACGACAACGCGCACCATACGATTTTATTGACAGTAAGCATGAATCCAAAACAGGTTATTGATAACTACGCTAAAGAAAATCGCAGCTATACTAAATACAAATCCTTACGTAAGGTACCGGTTTCGGAGATTAGATAACTAATGCATGCGATTATTTCGATCCGAGATAATCGTACGGCTGTGGATTTTTTTTCAATGCATTAATCAAATTTGTAATCGCATTAATCATTTTTAAAAATAACTATCTACTAATATCGTCATTTTCCTTTCGGAGAATGTGAATGCTTTCGATAACGAAAATTTTTATATTTTGTTGCGCCCTTGACATTCTGCTCAGCTACCGATTTCCGCTGATGCAGACATTTACAAATAATAGACAACAGACGTGTGGAGGGTGTTACGAACATATTGTCGTGTGCAGTGCAAAAGAAATGGCCTGTTTAGAAA
Source organism: Autographa gamma (assembly GCA_905146925.1). NCBI lineage: Eukaryota > Metazoa > Arthropoda > Insecta > Lepidoptera > Noctuidae > Autographa > Autographa gamma. The sequence goes on from LR989850.1 coordinate 7,666,638, forward strand.
AGAATGTTGTAGAGTGTAAGTGACCTCTACAATTCCCTTCTCTTTCACTAATGTCGATTTGGTTAATAATACATAGTGCCTTCGTGCACGCTTATTTGTTGTGTTCTCTACATTTCATCTCTAAGTTTTAAATCAGACCAATGTTTAAGAATTTCGTAATATCTTAAATGATTAAACTCTACTTTAATGAAGTCGAACGACTTTATACAAAAAGGCGTCGTAAGTAAATTCCAAATAATAAAAGGGCAAAAACGCTGCTTACAAATTAAAAAGTTCAAGTCACAATATGTATGTGAGAAAATCATTCATGAAGTAGAGATTTTAGCATATAGTTAAAGGGTGTAAATTTAAGGTTTTCTGCCTGGAGGCCCTCGAGGTTCTTGCCAAAATTTCGTTCTACTAAAAAAATTTATATATAGCACAATACCTAGGTTAGAAAGACTTCAAGATAAAACACGGATATACTTATTTGTTCCGAAACGTGTGACCGCTGTTATCTTGGCGTTATCAGAGAAAGATAAATAGCATAAAAACGTTCACTGCCCATTTAATTTTTAATGATTCCTAACATTATTTTTAATTATTCTTTTATAACGTATTTTTTTAATTGGATAGTTAAGGACCTTCCTGGGTTTCTAGACTGAATAGTTTTCCGAAACCGTTATTAAAATTGTAAATAGGTATGATAATGGTAAAAGTAATTAATAGATATAGATAAATATACCTTACTTTTTACTTACTGTTACTTTCACCAATTTAAAAACCAATGAATGAAACACATTAAACTTAACTATATGGTTAGCTCTAAATAATTAAAAGTCTAATAAAATACTGAAATAAAATTAAAAAGCAAAAAGCGTGACAAATTTTCTGATATCAAATATTAATAGTTTCTGTAATGTTTTGAAGCAGATAAGATTGTCGACTCGCAACACTAATAACTCTACTTTGATTCTTAGTTTTTTCTTGTTATTTTTCGTCGAATAAATTAGTCAGTTACTGTTAACTTATATCCAGTTAATCCAGGTTTATAAATATTATAGTAACCCCTGTGTAGACATGTTACAGTGATAAGAGAGCGATAATGAGAACAGTTATCACTTATCAGCGAATGGCGTGATATAGGTACGCAGGCTTGGCTGCGTGCGTACATGTGAAATGTTAAATTATAATCATACTCTGAACTTGTGAACTGAGGCCATAAAATAGAAAAACACCTACACAATTACGTAGCTCTACATATTAGTTCGTAAACACTGATTAATTTAATGTAATGAATCTTCGCTGTTCACTTAAACTAAGTCTGTTAAACTTGTTACTTGAACTTATTACAGAACTCTACATTCGCAGAAATTTCAAACATGGGATCTTTGCATACACACATGCTTGAGAGTGAAATTTTATCTCTTAGACAGCCAGATGAAAATATCTTATTTCAATTTTATTATTTAACAATTAAGGAAGGAGTCTTGTGTTATTACATATTATATCGATTTCATAATAAACGATACTGTAAGAGTTATCAATATATGACAACTGCTTTTAAGATACCGATTGATGGATAGTGACTATAGTATGATAATTAGATATGCAAAACATCTCATGGCTATGTAAATTTAGGCAGACGCCCGAGTAACGGTGTCTCGGGTTATTGTGCGGCGGGAGTTTTGAGCGTGTGTCAGTTTTGGGCACCTTACGCTACACAGCGGAACTTCTAACACTTTTTACTGCACTTATTTACAACGCGGAAGAACGATTACTCCGCACGAAATAAAACTAACGTTACTTCTAGAAATGACAACAGTTTGCTACGACCAACAAAATGTAGAGTTACTTTGGAAATATTCGTTGTGATTGCAATAAGAAAATGACTCTTAACAGGTTTTTGTCACTTTTTAGAAAAGCATAACCCACTTACAAAGAAAACATGAAGAAAGTGCTTACCCAAAATAACAACTGAACTACGATAATCAAGACAAAATGTTTGAACTATCCTTCACTGCACTTTATAAATAGCTCTATTACACATTCATGTCATTGCACGGATTAAACCTCTAAATTTGGTTTAAAATTGTCAGTACTTCTGGAAAAATATAGAGATAACCGCGATCGACAGCTGACCCTGTGTAGGTCGTCGTGGAGACGGAAAATACATGGATGGTAGCGACCGAGGTGACGCGAGTGCCGACGCCAACTGGCGAGTTGCCCTACTGGCCATAGCGCGACCACGTACAGCTCGAGTATAAAGTTCACTTCACTGTTCGCGAAGACATGGTAAACACCTTCAATTTTCGCGGTTATTATTTTTTGAAATTTTTCATCTGTTTTTCTAATGAATAGTGTGTGCCTAGTTTATGAAAGGGTAAGAGAGCGTAACACGAATTATGAAAAAAAAAAATAACTTACGGCTGCATGATGTTGCTGGAGGTCCACGTCCATGGCGCGAGGTTCTGTCACACTCGGTACTCGGTAGTATCACGGCACACGTGCTTGGAAGCGACCGCGCAGATGACTGAGTGCGCGTCGTTTACACTCGGCCGCTGTATTTCTCAACCGGCTCTGATAAACAACACTAGCTTTGGCTAATCAGAGGTGATTGCCACATTATTAATAAAGTACCTATTCCCATTTAAAGTAAAACAGTATCTAATCTTTTTTGAATTCAGTATGATATTGCATTGAAATTACAGCGAAAAGTGTATGTCATCGAAGACAGCTGTATCAACTCTATCCTCAATCCTAACCGTTCATGACAGTCATACGTCTTTACGAGAGTAAGCTATGCATCTTAAGCCGACGTAGCTATTATATGTAGCTGTACCCATGCAATAAATGTTCGCGTAAGTGCGTAACAGTCAGTGGGTCCAATGATCGGTGGTAATATACTTGAGATGAACTCGTACCCTCTCGTATTGATTACGTATACGCGAAACTTAAAGATAGAGGTCAATGATAAATATAACCATAATATAACGATTGGAAAGAGACAAGTGTATTTCATATGAGAAACAAACATTAAATTTAAAGTAAATAACGCTCATCGGCATATACCTACCCATAAAATCAAAGCCTATGTTTAAAAAAAATACTCTTTGAGGGGTTCAAAATAAGAGAGTCGTAAATTTAAAAATGAACATCTTTGAGGGGTATGTAAAACAAAGTTTTCTAGTGAATACCTACTTAACTGACATAAGCAAATATTTTGCACTTACCAAGTTCAAATAAAGGTCATCAAGCGATCCGACTTAAGGTGGATATATAAGTTCACACTATCTTGAGATAATGTAAATTTATTTTATTGGATTACTTAACAGTCATATATATTACAGATGCGCTGGATTAATTTTATAGCAGAGAGACCATAATTAAAATGATTAAAAAGCTTGTACGCGTGCAAAGCGATCTCTCAGTGCCTTCAGCCTTCTGGTGTAGGAACCGCTGAAACATAAAAACATTCTAACTGTATTTGTAGGAAGAGTTCTATTTCGGAGTTTTTGGACCCCTGTTCCAGTTATGCCTCGTACCTACCGGATAGAACTCACTCCTAGTATTTTACATGGAGGGACTGCCAGTCTGACCTCCACAACCCATTTATCCGGTAACAGTACCTAACCACTTGGTAGGATTGGTTTAATTTACATTTAGGGGACTGTGGTGAATGATCTAGCTAAACAGTTGGGGCCAAGTCGAAAAACCACGGTAATACTAATATAGAGTTTTACATGGCACTAAAGGATGTCAAGAAGAACGGTAAAAAACGTAACCTTCTATAGTTATTGCTGAGCTCTTTTGCTACCTATGTGTTGTGTTTATTTTATTTCTTTATTTTACATGAAGTTTATAGCGATATAAGGTAAAATAAAACATTTAATAATTTTCTGACATATCAAACATTTTTTATTTTTGCCTGCATTCATTATTTCACTATACATATAACATAATCTTGGTTGACTAGTTTCAACGTTAACCATTTAAAGGTACAATTTCAGTGCCTTTTGTAAGAATCGTAGCAATGAATTGCATCTTCGCTAAAGTAAGAATTTGTATATTTTTGCTTCAGAATATAAATATAGAGCTACTTAATAAATAAAAACAGAAAGAAAAATCATACACAGCAGTGCTAATAATCCGTGTGTGGTGTAAATCTTTTTGTAGAGACTTTTTACAGCTCAACTAAGGAAGTTGCCGATAAATTATTGTATGGAAGAAAATCACTACATAGTATAAAATAAAGTCGCTTTCCGCTGTCTGTCCCTATGTATGCTTAAATCTTTAAAACTACGCAACGGATTTTGATGCAGTTTTTTTTAATAGATAGAGTTATTCACGAGGAAGGTTTATTATGTATAATACATGCATAATATAGTAGAGGAACACGGATAATCTTAGAGATTTAAGTAAATGAACAAATTTTTTGCGCTTACATTGAAAACGCTTACTGAACCCTACGAGATAGATCAAAATAATGTACTACAGTATTGTGCACCTTAAAAAGATCTACAAAAAAGTCCGCGATGGCATATGTCTATCTCTTGAGGATAACCCACAATAACCATTTTTTATCGTTTATTTATTACTTATTTACGAAAAAGCGATTTTAAGCTATACAGTATTAATCCTTATACAATTAAGTACCTTTAATAAATTGTGCATGTAATATAGATCAATATTGCCCTTTACAGCATGTAATTTAAATAAATATTTTCGAAGATATTACAAATTTAAAATGCAGGGACATCGCGGTTGCGGCGGTAACGGCCGGGAGGCCGGGGGGCGCGTGCCTTTTTTTTTTTTTTTTTTTTTTTTTTTTTTTTCGGGGGGAAATCCTCATGGACTTCCTCCGCCTGGGGAGAGGCGGAGGGGCATGCCGGATTCTTACCGGCTAAAACCCCCCGGTGTCTCCTCCTCGCACGTGCACGTGGGGCCGCGGGAATCCAAATTCTTCCGCAGCCCCACGCTGGTGCTGGCCCGGTTGTCCGGGCCTCATCTCGTGCACGGGGTAGTGAGGTGTAAGACTACCCCGTGCTCCGCCACGGAGGCGCGCGCCGACACCCGCGCGCGCCTACGCCTCGGGTCCAGCGGTTAGGGGGCGGGGACTTCCCCAAGTCCCTCGCCCCTGGACCCATTCATGGGGGGCGGAAAAGGGCGTTGTCCGCCCTTCTCCTGCGCCCGGTGCGCCTTCTGCGGCCGGGGAAGAGAGACGAGATCTCCCTCTCCCGTTCCGCAGTCTCCTTCTGCGACATCACGTCCTCGCAGAAGGACACCACCGCGTCCCACGACTCTGCGCTACCGACCATACTCTGCACTACGGCCGGCGGGGGGCGCGTGCCTATGCCAAGTAGTGCGTCGAAGGCTGTGCTTCGCACTACAGAACTTTATGATTGTGTAGATATGTCGCAGACAAATAGTATAATTTGGCATTTTACATACGGCATCGTCAGTTTAAAAACGTTTGCGGTTATGTAATATGCCCAAGGCAGAATGTAGATTGCCGTGTCACTTTATAATATGCCTCAACATTTCATCGAAAATTTAAACACCATATACATAATGCCGAGGAAAATTGAAGTATTTAGTTTTTGAGGTTATCCAGCACGTCAAAAATGCTAAGGTATTCATAGACCCTGGGTCGTGAAGGACTCCTGCAGAGTATTTTTGGTCAAAAAACCATGTATTTGATCGAATATTCATATATTCATAGGCTCAGAAATTCATTGCTTGATTAGGTTCGACTTTGTGACAGAGATCAATAGGTTAGGTTAGGTTAGATATTGTGACCTTGCAACAGAGCGAGCGAAGCGAGCGACGACGACGTATGTAATTCAAAGTTTTTCTCGAGATTTTAATGAGCATAGTCACCCTAAAGTAACACTAACGTCGCATTATAACGATTGAATGATTTGACATTTTGCCTTCGGCATATTACATAACCGCAAACGTTTTTAAACTGACGACGCCGTATGTAAAATGCCATATTATACTATTTGTCTGCAACAGATATATAGTGTAGGTATCAGCGTTGCACCCGAGCAAAGCCGGGGCGGGCCGCTAGTTAACAATATATTATAATTTTTTGTGTTTCCATGTTTTGACAAGTGTTTGCCGTTTTTTATTATCTTAACGAAAGATACCGGAATATGACCAATCTACATTTTTATATTACTTATATATTCAAAACAGCTGTATCCTTGAGCTGAACTAGAAAACGATCGCTTACTGTTTGCTTATATTTCAGCTGACATAAACGTACACACTACAAATTGCAATACGTATCGTCTTGGAAATCTGCGAACAGATATAACGAGCCATGTGGCCTCAATACCTTGAAATTCTGTTACTATGCATCTGCGAAAGCTCGATACTCTTCAAATATATCTAGCTATTTACGCGCATACAGGCAAACATGTTCCTGAAAGGGTAGAGAAATAGCTACCTTAGTTATAACTATTTTTAATTAAAACGTTAATAACCTGTTAAGTACTGTTATATTCATTGACCTGAAGCTCGCATATCACTTTTATCTTCATAAAAAGGATAATTCCATATCTGATTTTATGGAAATTAATACCACACAACTGTCAAGTTGAAGTAATGAAGTAAATAAGTAATTATTCTAGGTACCTATTATCTAAAGAGAATGCAAGATTCCTTTTTGGTAGATTAACTTAGCTACATCAGCTTTGCAGAGTGTAAAATGAAGTCGCTTCCGCTGTCTTTTAACTAAGATCTTTTAAACAAAAAAACTTAACGGATTTTAATGCAGTTTTCAGCAATGAGAAGAGTGATTGAGGAAGAGAGATGGAAGGCATACCAAGGCTGGATGTACCTACCTAAATAGGCTAAGTAGTTTGAAGTTTAGAAATAGTTTTGACTGGTAATTCTTTTGTAAGATAAAATAATCACCATCAGTTGTATGCATGGTTTAGCAATTATTTTATCAATACCATTGTCCGGCTTACGCGTAAATTACGTACCTACCTATCTACCCTATTTTTCCTATTACATTTACATATTTCCCACATTACGCTGAAGATGTTGACGTCATTCACTACGATTTTACGTTCATTTCAAGAAATTAATTGTAACTTCAACCATTCCATGGAAAGTGTTGTTAATTATTTTTTACTGTTTTTTTCGCTCTAATCCTATGATCCCCCAAAAAAAGGAACCTAAAAGGCCCTAGCCGTAACTTTTTTCGACAATTATTCAATTTAAAGCCTGGCATAAGAACTACCTATATAAGTACTTGTAGAGGAGAGAAAATAAATGTTTATTTCGGCACGAATTTAACTGAAGTAGAGTATACGTACTAGAGTAGAGTTACTAAAGAAAAATTCAGGGTGATATGACAAGGATAAGGTCAAAACTATTGTGCTTTACACTGCCAACTCGAAAGGTGCAAAGGTCTTCTGAGAGACGAGTTGGATCTAGTTATGTTTCAATTTTAGGTACTGTTTTCTTAGTACTTAGGTAGATTGTACCTTTGTGATCAGTGATGTAATGTGTTTTTTTTTTTATTAATGTGTAGGGTCAAAACCAAAGGGGCAAAACATTATTTACATAATAATTCGGTACATTTTGAAAATGTAATCAAATTGTGTATGTAGGTACCTAATTAAGTACTCTAACTTAATTTCGCTATCCGTGGAATCCTAAAACAAAAGTATTGGATAGGAATCTAAATAAAATAATCTTAGGAAGAAATAACGTTCCAATCTAAGTAATTCATTTAACAAAATAAAGTAATCCACACAAAGGTAAAATAACTATTACCTAAATAAACTGAGTTTATAAAGGATCTACTTGGTAAAAAAATTGTTACAGTATATTTTCCTAAGTTCACAAATATTTGATAATCTTGTTTCATATTGTATTTATGTAAGATTTCAGAACGAACGGAATGTCTTCTTTCTTCGTCGGCCATGTTTTGCACAACAACATCACGTCGCATAGCAAACGTCAACTATTCGTTTACGAATTTCAGGAAATATCCAAATATTCGCCTTAATTAAATCCATTTGTTTTTATTTTGCAATTCTATTAAATGTTAAAATGAATCGAGCCGAGGGGTTGGTGCAACGAAGAAACGTAAACGTTATTAAGGACAATGCAGAATTAAAGGAACACCACGACGTCGATGATAAGAAAAATGATAAAAGTTATGATGACGGGGATTCAAAGGAAACACGATTGACACTAATGGAAGAAGTATTACTTTTAGGACTAAAGGACAAAGAGGTAAGGGAAGATCTACACATGTGTTTGCGAAACAACTAAAATTTATACACGTCGTGACTATTTCATCTATTGTGATGATCATTTCAGGGTTACACATCATTTTGGAATGATTGCATATCCAGCGGCTTAAGAGGATGTATTTTAATTGAACTGGGTCTGAGAGGCCGCGTAGAATTAGAAAGAGCTGGTATGCGTAGAAAGGGATTGTTATCTAGAAAAGTAATAGTTAAATCAGGTAAGAGAAAGGTTTAATTAGCTTATTAACACATAATCATGTAAATGTATTAAATGACATACTTATATTATTAACCTTGCTAAGTATTTTGAAGAAGCACATTGACATTGTTTTTGCTTGTTTTATTGGTAATAAAAAGTCATATTTATTAGGAAAAAGAATGCTCTATGATTAAACCTTTTAATGTCCTCCATTAGTAATGCTACAATCAGCTGTAATTAAACGTGAGTTGGTGTGTTAATTCAAATTATATGGCTATACCTATACTACATAAAATTGTAATTGTAAAGAAGTCCATGTAATTGTAATTTTATGTAGAGCATAAAATTTGAAATATATAGTGTATTAAATAATAACAAGACATGTTTGCCGAACCTAATAGCTCTGCATAGTTCAAACATAATTCTTGAATGTATAGGAAAACAAAGAAGAAATAGCATAATATACTACAATATAATATGGTTTGTGATTTATTCAGTTATGTGTAATATGTTATTTGTATAAAACTTGTTACAGATACACCAACAGGTGATGTATTGCTAGACGAGGCCTTGAAACACATGAAAGAAACCGACCCACCGGAGACAGTCCAAAGCTGGATAGAATATCTTAGTGGTCAGTAAAATATTTAATTACTCATAATAGTGTTTTATGTAATATGTGTTGTGTTTATTTGCTGAATTAAAAAATGTGTTTAGTAAATTCATTCCGATTGACAGAATAATAACTTTTTAATAAAAAAGGATTGATAAAGTAATGTTTATTACAGAATGTGTATAAACTATTGGTTATTATTAGAACATGATCTTTGTATTGGGAAATCCAATTCCTATATTTTACCTTGAAATACTTGTTTCATGTTTATTAATGTTAAGCAGATAAGAAAAATGCACATGCTGTTTCAAAAAATTTGTAGCAGTGATTTAAAGTATTGTTACTATATTATGGCAGGTGAAACATGGAACCCAATGAAACTAAAATATCAATTGAAAAATGTTCGTGAAAGGCTGGCAAAAAATCTTGTTGAAAAAGGAGTACTGACAACTGAGAAGCAGAACTTCTTGCTGTTTGATATGACCACACACCCATTGACTGACAATGTGGTCAAGTGCCGTTTGGTTAAAAAGGTAAAGTACAATATATTTACTTTAGTACAAACATACATATCTTCAGTATAGTATTCTTATCATTTAAAGATATGAAGCCTTCCAGTAATTAATATTTGGATGTTCCTTGTAATGATAATTCGTTAATAAATGCTTTTAAAATTGTTGATTAAATTAAGATATAGAATATAGATAAAGGTACACTAACATTGGTATTTAGACAAATTATATTGCAAAACCATGCAATGTTGGTGATATTAAAGACAAACAGGTATTTTTTTCAAAACAATGTATGTAAAAGCAAAGTAGTTGTGTTTATTGGTATCCAAAATATGTAAACAGAATTGTTTACATAAACAAATGCACATCACAAAATAGTATATACACTATTTGTTCACTTTGCTTGCAGGTACAAGAAGCGGCCCTTAGGCGCTCTATCACTGACGTCGCTCATGCGGATAAACGATCTCTTGCACTACTGATGCTCGCCCATTCAGGTGACGTATTAGAAAACGCGTTCGCGCCTCTCTCAGACGAAGACTATGAGTTAGCGACGCGACGCGTACGCGCGCTTTTAGATCTAGATTTCGAGGCGGAAGCCATGCGACCAGATGCCTGCGAAATTATGTGGGCGGTGTTCGCAGCATTCACTAAATAGCGGTAACTCGTGTCGTCATCACTGTTGGCAACTAGAAAATGGTAAATTTATGTTGAATTAAAAATAAAATAGTACTTTATAGCCCATTTACTTTAAACTTAAAATAAATATAAGTTAATATTGTCATTTAGTTTGTTTTTATCAAAAGTTAACAGTAATTGACACTAATTTATAGGCCATTGCAATTTGCTAGTAATGTTTCCCAGGGGAATAATTGTACTGCAGTATGTAACAGATGAAATGAACTTGTACAAAATCAATATATTTATTACCTATATCATTTTATTATAACCAGTATTAAATTATTTCATTTGGGTCATTCGAAACATTTTATCGGTGATATTGGGAGTAGTTTATTTAACAAAAATATAGCATGTTAATGCTACTTGTAACATTCTTAGTCATTAAAACATTGTCATATGATTTTACTTGATTTAAGCATAGTTTCTAAATTTATTTTATCTTTTACACTATACCTATTATAGCACAAAGGCAAACCCAACTAATTTGATGTCTAAAATTAATTTTGTAGATGTATGAGCTTGTACAGCTGGGTGACAGTACATAATGCATATGACGAAAACGAGTGACGTAGTTATTAAACAATCGTCTTTGTTAGTGATGTCGATAATAGTAAGTTTGTGATTAAGGAAATAGGACAGGGGTAGGTGTGGGACAAGGAGGGAGGGCGGAAGGAATAATTACTCCACCTGTTTTCTAGAAACCTGTTACATTGACCTATTGTCCCTTTTGCGGCAACATAATTCGATTAGCTTACTATTGACTTACTGTTATCCAACTGTACCAGTTTACACATGCTTACGTATTATTTTGTAACAGTATATTATTATGTTGGATATATAAAATTTTAGTAGATTTTTGTATATGTATGTTGATCTGCTTTTCAATAATTTGAATACCGTTTATTGTGTGTTACAGTTCTTCATGAACTTGAAGCTGTTAATTGGTGTTATATGATTGTTTATAAAGTTTGTTTTAATGTTATTTTTTTAAAATTGTGTGTCATGTTTACAATATTGGAATGCGCAAGGACCGTGATACGAATGTGAAAGATTTCTAATAAGATTTTAAAACATGACGTGTGTGTATGTGTGGCGAAAATCTTTCAAAATTATATCATGTTATGTATGGTAATTTTGTAAGTCATTTTATGTAAAGGAAAATATTGTTATGTTCTTGAGCACTTCGTGTGCCCAATAATGTCGGTGTATGGAAATTAACAACTGGGTTTAATATTCAAATTATCAATTTGTGTAAAAAGCTATACAAATAACACGAGATTTTTAGCCCAGTACTTTAAGATAGTTGGTTTGTTTTATCATTATTTTAATATAAAGTTAGTTATTAATGTGAGTTAAATATACAAGTGGAACGATATTTCTTATAGCTTGTCATTAAGGTAAAAAATCCGTTATTTACAATGTTCAATTGTGACAAGTTTCTTTGAAAGTAAAATTGCCTGTGTTTCATCTGACGCAAAACACGACAGCACTGTTTTCTTAAAAAAATACAACAAAATCAATAAATTAATATACCGTGTTGTCATTTTAGATAGGTAATTTATAAGTAGACTTAACTGATCACTCCATAATGATTAATTATATTCCGTTTGTTACATGGTCTATGTAAGTTTTACATACGATCCTTATTTTTAGTACCTAAGTTACTACTAGATTTTGGGTTTGTATATAAATACGGTATTATTTTGGTTTGTAAATAACCATGAAGCCGCAACTATTAAAGTTAATAATAAATTCAAAAGTGATGGAGACATGTAAAAAAATAAGGTAAATAAAACTATGTATCATACACGTACTATAGTATTTAAAATTACTCAAATATATTCCTTAGTAAATAATGATAGTATTTTTTACTAACTGGCAAATCAAATACTCGTACTCGATCATTCGTTCGAATTTTTGACAGGTTATGAACTCAATGTTATGTACAAAAATCCGGATATAACAAAAGTGAATAAAATATGACAAAAAAATATAACGCTGGTTATGCTGACGATTGCCTGTTTCTCTCTAAAAGAGGTCTTTGCACTATGGGACAGTTACCGGCTGGTACTACATTTTATTACCTTTTGCGGTGCCAGGAGGCCTGTCCTTGCAATAAATTAAGTTAAAGTAACTCTGCCTGCATAATTATGTCACGGACGCGCTCGCAGTCGTGACGACACGCTGTGGTAGTAAATATCAGACAATAGTGGTGTTTAGGATTAGTGTTGAAGTGTTTAGTCACAGTATGACGCATCACTGCTGGCTTAGGTCTTAAGGTGCGATAGTCATGCGTTGTTCATTTACCTGTTTTTAAACGACCGAACTTACATTATACATAATTTCTTCTAGTTTTGAAAAATATAGGAATAACAATTTATGTACAGTCGCGTAACAAAAAGTTGGAAGATCTATCTGTTAATTCCATAATATATTGTCCCGGAAATCCGTCACTATTATTGTAATTTTTATACTATATCGACTTACGGCTTTGTGCTGCGCAATTTTGTTATCTTTCCTCAATAATGATAGGTCTACTTCCTAATCACGTAAAGATAAAAAGATGACTAAGTCTATGTAGGTATTATTTCCAAAAAATGTACCTAAAGGTTTTTCATGGCAGTTAGTAGACTTTTGTATATACGAGTATTATATACCAACAAAACTACTAGGTAATACTTGCATATTAACTTATTTATCAACAAAACTTAGCGATTTGATTGGTGGATATTTGAATATTTTTCTTTTTTTTACACTCTTTTTCAAAAGTATAGGCAGCTGGCAGCATATACTGTTATTACGTTGATTTTAATCTGGATACCAAGCTTACTGCTATGACAACGAAATGATTTTATATTTAGGTCGTATTTTAAAAACCTATTAGTTGTTCGCCAAATAAACATGTCCGGGAATATTAATATTATTATATTAAATGAGTACTTACGGTTGAAAGACATCTCCAGCCTTTACGCCCTTTCAAATGTGATTTCGAGTTCCTAACCTGGCCAAGTTATCAACTTCATGCCATGTTAAATAGATTGGTAGGCGGGGTAGATGACAGGAATGTAGAAGCCAAAATATTTGTAAAGTCATACCAATTTTCTTCACACACCTATCAAATCGAATTGTGCAGTGTGTTTTATAGGACATTCGATTGCAATTATTTCAAATGCACGGGTAGTTCCTTCGGTAGGCCACTACTTACGGTCGACGCTATCAGCAACTAAAAGGTGATTAAGGGCATCAATAAAAACAGTTTAATTTTATATTTTTTTATTAAAAACTCACACTTCTGCCTTCGCACGGTGGATAAGTCTTGTATCTCTTTATGACATAATTTCAATAACAGTAATTCAGTTCGCATCTCTTTAAACTATAACATACTTGTGCAAGATATTGCGATTTGGTATTGTCAGAGCAAAACTATTATGACAGTGTATTAGTGAAACTAAGTGTGTTAAGTGAACATAATTGGTGTTTTTATGTGATAATTAAGTGTTATCTAACGGCTTCCGGCCTATGAATTCCGGTCCATTACCGCAGTTTCTATGATTATATAGTTTATGTGCGTTGAAATTAGCTTATAGATACACCTAATGACACAAATGAAAACTATACATAAAAAAAACATTAATGGGTTTATCATGGCCACTAAATTACCGACGCACTAGAACAGTGGTATTTAAGTATTCTTTAGGCCGGAAATCATGACTTAGATTACCCCTATTAAACAATGTACCTTATAATGTGTATCAACATGCAACATTATTTGCGCAAAGAATTATGATTACATTTATATTTGCGAATAAATTCCAACGGCTGTCCCGGCAGTAGACACAATAGTTAAACAATGGAAATGTACATAGTATGTGACTGACGGGACAGAGCAATTGATTAGGGATTATGCTATAAACAGACAGTACGTTAATAAAAATCAATTACATAAACATTTCGACTCGCCACAATTATGCATACCTGTTGGTACTCTTTCTCACAGCCCAAAGACTCCTTATACATTCTACGATAGATATAATATTACTTAAAGCATTATTTCTAACTATACTTATTAAACTACGATCTGTACAATTTTCTCGGTTAACAAATAAAATGATGCAATAAATAATCTTAAACAACACAATAAAATGGCTCTCACAAGCCCTAAAGCGTAAACATGGCAGACCTAAGTTTCTTTTTACAAGAACATTTTCATTAGATTAAGTGTAAGGAAAATAAATCATGCCTGCATAATTTAATTTTTGCCATACACGGCCGTTATTTTACTTATTTGTACGAGTAAGCTATAACTTATAATAATAACATATACTTAAACAGAGGATAATATTTGTTTGCCTATGTGTCGCAGAACTAGGTACCTAATACAAAAACGGAGTTGTCGGAAAATAAAAAGTATGTTTATTTGTTTATTTATCGTAGCATAGTCTTGCAATTGCAGGCATTAGATTTCTACCTATTTTATTTATAATTCAGTAACATTAATATCATTTTCAGGATTCAAAGATTTTACCTAAATATTTCAAATCTTAACTAGAATTTAACTATGATTCTATTTGAAAATTATGGGATCAATAATATTAGTCCTGTTTCGGTTTACCCACTTACAAAGTAGTATTCTCGCATTGTGGTCAGCAGTGACAGTCAGCGTCGAATTTTGGCTTTGCCAATCTTGAGTTTAAACATCAAAATTTAGACGTTTAGATAACTATATGGCTGTATCGCTGTATTTACTTAGCATTTCATTAACAGGAATTTTACACTTTGACTAGGCCGTACATCTCTGTAGTTAAGTAGGTAGGCATACGGTAACCGAACTAATTAATTAACACCCACCAAAAGTCATAGACAATAGCATTGTTAAAATGAAACTTAAAAATAATTGGGTTTAATAGATACTTTTGGTTCTTCGTGCAAATTTAACTTATTTGAACATTGTAATACTGGGATAAAGCGCTTTGAGATCGTATGTGAATTATATGGTGGAAGAGGAGGGGGTCCGCATGGGTGCCCGCTGTCACCAAGCCTCCGTGTACCTTATGTCGTACTCCTGCAAGTGAGGCAGGCGTTGGCGGAGAATCTCAAAAGCCTCCGCCGATAACTTTGTGCTATTTAAGTTTAGGCGACGCAGATTTGAGAGACCTGAAACAAACGACGACTACTTTAGAATACAAGAATTTAAACAGAAGACTCATAAGTGCGGGATATTAGGTGCTTTGATTTACAAACATGAATCGTGTAGCCTACCTGATAAAGCCTCAATTCCTTTGTCGGAGACGGGTGTTTCGCAGAGGTTAAGGACCTGGAGCTTTGGAAGGTGCTCAGCAATCAGCTGCACGCCACTGTCTCCGAACTTCGTGGCCCAAAGGTTTAGGTAGCGTAATGATGGTAACTGTAGAAATAATTTACTTCATTAATTTACGATGCATTTCTTTTTAGCGTTGGTTTCTCCTTCTTCAGCTCTACTTTTCTCTAATATTTAATTTGAAGAATTATTTTTTTAATATTTAATTAAAATATTAGTCTTTCACTTCACTTTAACTCAAGCTGCAAAGTGAAGATCAAGTTTTCATACAATAAAGACACAACAATTAATAAGGTACCTATTATGCTTGCTCACTAACATGTCGGTTATAAGTAAATAGCTATATGTAAACCTACATAAAATACTGAAATAAAATGGAATGACGCAAAACATCAAGTACTATTGCTACATAAAACGTTTTCTTGGAAGGTAAAGCTTATCGTCATAATTGCCGTGAACATTACGGACCTTAATGAGATGATGTGCGCAGGCGCTGGTGACGCTGGTGAAGGCAAGAGAGAGGCACTCGAGGTTGCCGAGGGCGCCCGCGTCCAGTAGCGCCGCCACGTCCGCGTCCGTCGCACGCACCGGCAGCGCCAGGCGACGAGGCCCGCCCTCCGCTTGCTGGGGGACAAACATCAGAATATTAGAAAAATATTGGAAATAGATCTTAACAAAACTACCTTACAACGTAGATATAATTAGATAAATAGGCATTTAAAATAATGTTGTCGATAATACAAGAACAATATGACACTCACCAATCTTTGAAGGTTTTGCTGTCTCTCACACAAATCTTTGTAATATTTCTGTCCTAGTTCAGAGCCTTGTAATGCAGCAATGATTTCTAACTGCGTTTGTTCTCCATTGGTGATTTCCCATTCCAAAAACAAACATAGAGCCTCTATAGCTGCAGGCTGTGGAAGACAATACAAATGAATAAAACGTTCCAGGACTCAACGAAATTGACAAAATTACCGTAAATTATTACTTCGAGGAAGAAAATACTTACATGTGCAGTTAAAGCCACTAAGAAGAAATCGGGCAGTTGCTTGCTCATACTTTGCAAAAAACTTTTCCTTTTACAGCAACAGTTTAGGAGGCTTCCAAGCTGCAAACAAAGGGTTACTATGAAATAAGAGAGCTCACTTCACCTTATTATTGAAACTGGTACTTATGTATTATGAGGTATTTACCATATCTCCCCAAATCGAGCACAGCTCTTCATGTGGTAGGGCCAGCATAGGGTCTGAGGGTGCGGCAGCCCTGAGCCAAGATGGCGGGTAGAGCCTGGCGGCCCTGGCGGGCGCCACGCAGGCGTGCGCGGCGCAGCGCGGGTCGTGCGCCAGCGCCTTCAGCAGGCCGCCCAGCCGCGCCGCCACGCGCGGGCAGCCCAGCGCGCCCGCACACAGCGGCACCGGCTGCAGGACTGCACCCACCACTACCAGCCAGTCTTCGTACTCGCACCTGCAACATTCATTATTGACGTTACTTATGATGTGGACCGAATTTACTGACATGTTAACTATAGCCATCAAAGTAAAGTTGAGGACACTGAAACCACCTCAAGTCGTCGGTGTCCCGTGAATATTGACATGCACTCAATGAACTTATGACTTAGGGATCCTTTTAGGCCCTAAACCAGTGGGGCATTTCCAATGTCCTCGCATGAATACCATCGTTTCAGAGTTTTCAACTCCAGGTCAAGTTATTTAACAGTTTTTACTTACATATGCGCCAAAATATCAGCAAAGCAGAGGACTTCATCCTCAGCATCATCGCAGACGTGTGGCGTGGCAGCGTTGCGGTAGTGGTCGTCGAGCGCGGCGAGCGCCACGGCGGCGAGGTTGGGCGCGGCGCGCGGGTAGGGGCATGTCGCGCGGCTGCCGTGCGTCACCTCCACGAAGCGACGCACCAGCGAGCTGCCAGAGTTGTGCGCGCTCAGGGCACTGCGGGAGAAACTATATTACTCTACTGCTGTCAATATCGACGGTTAAATTGATGATAGTCTTCAAGTTTCAGTATGTTTGTAAACTATGCTCATATTTCCGCAGAAGCAGACCATGTGTTTTACTTTTAGATCAAAATAGGGTCAGTATTTTTTTCGGCCATCACGTCGTCTAACCTGGTGTTCTAGGAAATAGGTTGCTTGTAGGAAGCTTCCATGATAAACATACGATGAGAACTTGTACATAACGACCTATCAGTATACATAGGAATAGGCAGTTTTGTAGCATTATCGTAAAATGATTGACGTCATTTAAGTACTCGAATTGATTGGGTTTTGTTAAAAGCGATTAATGGCCTTATTGTAACCAAATGAGGTCACGAGGCTAATACGATGAGAAACAGGTTACCATTATGACGGTTACTCTTCGAACATTAGAGTCTGGGTTGTTGTGGTGCAGAGACTCCACTTCTAGCTACTTAAATTTCTTTATTTTCACCTCATTAATTATTTGGGCCGGGTGCAAGATGAATCGACGATGAAAGTCTCGAGTCGACTCTTTATGAGACTAGCTCAGGACCGTGGAGTATGGCACGAGAAAGGAGAGTAGTCGGAAGACAAGGGCTGTGGATGATGATGATAGATGAGTTACTTAGCTAAAATTCTACTATCATTACAACATACCTTATATAATCTCTAACAAGTCGCCTTGCATTCGGAGCTCTAGCAAAGTCAACGTTGCGAGTGAGGACTCTCCGCACAGGCGGTGCGAGGGCCGGCAGTGGGGCAGCGCGCGGTCTCCGCCGACACAGCCGCGCCAGCAACGCACACAGCTCTCCCGTCGCACACCGCTCAGCCAACAACGGCGCTGCTGCACTCGTAGCATTCTCCGCCCACTCCTCCCAATCATCATTTTCCCTTTTCTGAAACAGACATTCGAACAGCCATAAGTTATGACAGCGCAGAAATAAGTTATGACAGTCAATTGTTAATGTATTTTTTGCTATGCGTGACGTTAAACCGTGCGTCATGCGGTTGAAGTGGTAGCGAATTTGAGTAGTTTTTTTATGTCTTTGGAATTAACATTGTGTTATCGGAAAATGTACTTTTTCTTGAAGTAATTTTACTTATAGTGCAGTGGACTACTGCAGCACTCGATATTTTCCACCAAAATAATTTTGTCTCCTTATTTGTTGGGTAAAGCCTGAAAGCATTGCTGCACTACCTACCAGCTGCGTGTCTTTAATAGCAACAATTCATTAATTATTTATTCATTTCATAAAATTAGGTTCTGATTTAATACTATTAGATTCTGAATTTTTGAACATTTAGCTGAACTTGACTCTCCTTTATTTTAGTATTACTTTCTTTGTTTTATACGCTTATTAACATCAGTTGTTCACGTGAAACCTAAATAGATGAAAATGTTTTATATTTGTTACTCCGAACTGCGATTAAAATTGTATATAGCATTGCAGTAAATAAGCCCGGTAGGTAATGACGCGAACACATAACCTTGCCAATACGTTGAGACGTACATGTACCTATGTAACATGCAGATATTTTAATGGTTTAAAAGCTATGACGTCAGGCTTACCTACTTTAAACAGAATATAATAGACAAGAAAAAAAATATTAAAAACACTTGACGCCACTTTGGGAAGTAATTTTACGGTTTTGCTCTTTGAGATTACTTTGTAATTCTTTTTTTAAATATAATACAATTAGTAGACGAACATTTCATCCAAATGAAGACTAAAAAGCAAATGATAAAACAGGGTTATTAAGAAGTTTGTTACTTTTGAACCTTGATATTGTTGGGTCGACCATTTTAACAATTGATGTACTTAGTTCTAAGTAATTTTGTAGAGATAAGCTAACGATTGGGTATTAGAAAACTGTATACCTAACACTAGCATTCCGTAAAACCGTATCAAATGCTTCAGGTATAGACCACGTGTCCGCGCCATGATTTACGATAAGAAGGTAGAACCAATCCATTTCTGTCGCCGTCGACCGTCGAATAGTAAGTAGACTCATTCATTCTTCAAACAAATTAATCAATATTTGTGGAGCTGCCATTGTTATGACTGTTACAATAGAATATCAGTCGCACCACTCGTCGCTGTTTGGTGATAGATACCGAGTGCCTGCGTCAATCAATTACATGAGCAGATCACGAATCACATTTCATGGCAGATTCCAACAATGTTATTTTATATTCTTACCTACCTATCTATTTTGTTTACATGAAAATTGTGAATTCTCACCGGTATGTGATTTATTCTACGTCCGCGAATAGAATTTTATTTGCCTCCTAATTTATGCTTGCTTAACGACTTTAACTTGTTATTTTTCACACAACACGTATTTTGTAAAAAGGTGGTGAATTTTACCTCGGATAGTAAGTCTGTGAGAATCTGCATGGGAGCGCGCGTTACACTCTCGTCTTGTAAAGGCGTGGTCATAACGAAGTCAACCATATTCTGAAACCACAATAATGTAAATAAGTCGAATAAATTAAAAATACAATTTATTTCTAGTGTCACGTCATAGTATATTCACCTTTAGCTCCTTTATAACTACTTCTTTTCTGACAGTCTTGGTTAGGAAATTTCTGTAGCGTATCATGTTTTTCTGAAAATTAAGGGGCAATTAAAATATTTGTTCCTCATTACTCGTGTTGCAGCAATTATTTATGACCGCAACAGGAAGGAAATTCATAAATGTCTACTCACCCTCCATACAATGGAATGATACCATTGGTCCCGCGTGTAAGCGTCGTTTGCCTAGAAAACAAACATCATCGTGAGTTACACTGTTTAATGAGTGTCTTATCTCTGGAGGTAAACTAAATGAGAATACGGTAATGTTTATTTTTAACTCGAGTTCCGCACTAGGGAATAATCCGTGTCCCGGGGGATATCAGAACATACTAGTGGTATTAAAAAAAAATCCTGTATCACGGATGTCACAAACAGGGAGTGAACCGCACATTGGCAGTTTGGAGCTCTCCTTTATCACTCTGCGATTTATTAGTACAGTAATACCTACATAAGTATAATTTACATAGTTTAAATAAGACCTACTTGCAATAGAAGTGACCCGTGCGGCATGACTATTCGGAGGCAGTACTTCCTGGCGGGATCCCAGCGAGAGATGCAGTACACCTCCTGCATGCAGCTGTACGAGAGAGGGTTCTCTAACAATCCGGAAGGCTGTAACAAAAAGAAAACGGCTCGTTAGACATAATCATTGGAGAAATAAGCTAATCGAAATAAATATTGAGTTCTGAGGTTTCCTCGAATGTTAGACATTTAAGTTAAACTACTTTTACGGATTTTATTGCAGTTTGTATTTGAATTTTAGTTCCCGACGTTTCGACACCTTTGCAGGTATCATGGTCTGGAGGCAGCCCGTGACCATGATACCTGCAAAGGTGTCGAAACGACAGGAACTAAAATTCAAATACAAACCGCGATAAAATCCGTAAAAGCAGTTTTATTTAATCGAAATAAATTTCATAGCAAATAACATTCCAATTATGCCATACAATCTGTTTGAGCGAGTATGTGGAAACACATCAAATAACTACTAATTGGTTAATTATAGTTAAAAATAGCAGTATGATCTAATTTAACAAGTATTTATTGAACTCTGAATGCATGGTAGGTTCTTCTTATTATTTCAAATGCTGAAATTAACTCAGACAATAAATAAGTTGCATTTTCAAGCTTAATTAATTAAGGACCTAAGTATCCTGAATTCATAAATATGTATCGTGTATTGGAAACTTAATTAAATAATGGTTGAGGATAAATATAAGCGCACACTAAGTCATTAATAAAATCGTCATGATATTATGAAGGTTTAAAGTGTTAAGTTTAAAATTTTAGGTGAAGGTTGTAACCATGAAAACGACCAAAATGATGTATTGTATTGAAAAGTAAATTAAAAATATAAGTCCACTGTTTCTCCTATGCACAAAGGCCTCTAGTATTTAAAAACTTTCAATGAAATTCAGACCGTTATTACGAATTGCATTTGGAACTTGCAACCTTATGCATTCAATTTAATCATTGAACCGTTATCATATAAATAAGAAAAGGGAATGGATGATTGGACTTGTAGATATACAAGATAATACTGATAATGATACAATAACACGGCTAGTTATCTCCTTAGTCATCAAAATAAAAGTGATCTGTTTTAGAATAAACAACATTGGGACACGTTTGACATACTATATCAATTATAGATACTATTATAGACCTGTAACCACCGTATATAATGTAATCGGTAAGTTAATTGCGTTGAAAGACTTTCTGCAACATAAAATACTAATATAATAAATACATTATTTTTCAACGCACTTTTGTCTGAAACCTTTTGAAACTTTCAGTCGGTAGATTTTTTTTAGTTATTTTGAAGGAAAGTTTTTTACTAAATATTTGACACTACGCTACTCGCTTTTTGAGATAAGCAAAGCTAGTAAACTTGGAGCACAGCTAGTATAAATTATATTTAATTACTTTCCGCTTCAACTTTGCCCAGCATACGCGTAGCAATATGATTACTAAGCTCATTTTAATCGTCTAACTTTGGACTTTTATCTCAGACTTTGTTCCTGTCGATTGATCATGCGGGTTTTAGTATTTCACACGAGTGGGTAATGTTTGTAAACGTTCCTATTAATTTGATTAATTTGTTTGTGTTCTCAAAATGTTGGTTTAATGTGTAAACTGACGCTAAGACCCAATTATACAAGAACGGTTATCTGGTAGTACCCACCTAACCTGTCCATCTAAACCTTCATAATGCTATATAAAATAGTGTCCTTTTTAATTTATTTTCGAAAATAACGCACCTCTATAAATACGATGCACCTGCTGCACGCCCGTAAATAATCAAAATCATAGCTCGATAGACGTTTTAAATCGGGCTGTAAATAGCAAGCAACCTATTTTCGTATGTTGTGTGGATTCGATATAGAGAATTGGGTCAACTATAGAGAAGGGCGCAGTCATCGCTTTGTGAAGAATAGTCGTAGGCGGGGCAGTGTACGGCTGGCTGTGGAGTGTGGAGTGTACGACTGTACGGCGATGTATGACGTCGCGGAGCATTGCCCTGCGCGAGCCTCAGGGGCCGCGGCACTGCGTGACGTCACGCGCCATCCTTGCCCTGCCCTCCGCCACGCGCCACCACCGCGCACACCACCGCGCCACCACCGCGCCGCCATCGCGCTGCTCTCGCTCCCTACCCTTTGTTTCTTCTCAGCTGAATTTCAGTTCAATATTTTTCTATTCTATTTGTTTTTATTTAAAAATCACTACAAATTAGGGTTCTAATTGGCTTCTTATCACAATAATAATAGGAGTAAATTCATCAATGTTTACATTACCTTGCCAAAGATGTGAATTTGATAATTTGTCAATGTCAGTGTGTTTTGCCCTAGATATTTAGCACTTGTACGAGCGTGTGTGCCTGCGTAGTACGAATAGTGCTATCGTAACCTTCAAACTTCCATTTTAACCAACACTCTGCTTGCACCTAATTTATCTACATTTTTAGACCTTGTGATGGATTTGTGCGTTTTAAGCTATTTTTAAGTACTAAACGCTCAATAAAAACGATCAGGTAGTAAGACTTGTGAAGCCTGGTCATAATATGGTACGAACAATGTAATGATCCTATACAAATCTAATTTAAGTAATGACACCAGCCAGTCTGATCGGAATAACAATAGCTGTTAATAAACTATGGGCGTACAACAATGACATAACGAAGGTTGAGCCACTTACAGGCAAATTGTAAATAACCTATTATTGTAAACCGTATTGTCCAATTTTTATTTATATCTGCAATGTTGATTAGGTTTATAAAAGTGTATAACAACACATTACTAATTATGTAAACGACCACTACAAAGTAATTAATAAACTTTGACGTCAATTCAACAGTTATTAATTATTTTACATACCTATCTGACTATGAAAAAATAATTGAAAACGAGTTTCTACAATGGTTTCATACTAATTAGCTCGTTAAATATTTAAAAAACGGATGAATTAAATAGCTTTTCATAATTATAAATGCATTGTACATATCATTTATGTAAATAGCAAGTGAATTTAAGAAAGAAGAACCAAACATTCTTAGATATAATTTAAGAAGATTTGTTTAGAATTTTGAAAGCAATTTACTAAAATACAATATTTGAGAATATTGATGTTGACTGGGTTTCTTATTTTTTATTTGGTAGATAGATAATATGTGTCCTAAAAAATAACTAAAATATTCGCCCATCAGTAATTAGCAATTACAGCATTATCCTTTCCATAGTTAAATATAACAATTGCGACCAATGGAAGAACGTGAGCTAAAAGTCAAATAAAAAATTGCATAAGATAGTCAACCTACCCGTGTCTCTGCCAATGAATTGTATTCCTAGGTGTAAATTAACCAAATCAGTTATTAAATTTAACAATTTGACGTTCCTAAATTAATAATCAGATATAAACAGCCTTCAGTAAATTCATAAATAGGATAAAACGTATTCATTTGAAAGGCTATTAACTGCGAGTACTATTCGAAAAGGGTTATGTGACATACAAAGCCACGATAAGTGTCGAACATAGTACTAAGTGTTAAACTAAAACAATAAATCATAA
Organism: Autographa gamma; assembly: GCA_905146925.1. NCBI lineage: Eukaryota > Metazoa > Arthropoda > Insecta > Lepidoptera > Noctuidae > Autographa > Autographa gamma. The sequence continues at coordinate 7,690,834 of LR989850.1, forward strand.
TGATAGCTGAATGACGTGCGTAAGCCACGTTTTCTGTAACTCTTGTGTAACAGTAATAATAGAACAATGGGAAAGGTCGCGTGACGCCTTTGCTGCCGTTATTTTTTCTCAACCTTTTGCGTGTCCTCATCAGCACAAAGCCCTCTCGTCATCCATACTTCACTGTCTTTCATCATGTCGGGTCAGTCCTTCAGGCCAAGTGACATTCTCACAAGTGTTAACATTCACAGAAATCGAAATTCATGTATGGAAATGACACTTCATTTCGATAAGTCACGTGCTTTTCATTTCTATACATATAGGTACTTGAGCAATTCGATCAGCCTTAACGCTTTCAGGAATGTTACTTGACTAGAGACGCAGTTAATTTACATTGACATTAAAACGTCATTTCATACGAGATTAGTAAAAAAACAGGTTGCTGTTTCAGGCACTCTATATTTCAGGCCATGTTTCCTATGTATTTTTCTTTCTATAATAATTAGAACATACTTTCTTCGCCCAACATTGTTTGCACGGGATGCCAAGAACAATAAATTGTAAGTTCTTGCTCCATTTTGCCCACATTCGAGAGTATGTAAAAGTACGCTCTTTCAGGAATAATATTTGATTTGATTACCTACATGAATTTTAATTTACCGATATGGTTATCAAACAACTACGTCAATTCCGAATAATGCGACGCAAAACATTCTTCGCGGTTCGTCATGGAAATTATGGTAAAAGGCTCATTTCATATTTTATTTACCTATTTGATTTTAAGGAAAAGTTAAACTGTATTTTAATAATTTATAGGGATTTCTCATTCTATATGGGATAGCCTGTTGTGATTCCTATAATACCCGAGTTATTTATTGATTGACATTATAATTCAAAATAATTTAGAAAATCGATTATATTTTTACCATAAATATCTTTTCTACAGTGTCTGGTGAAAGCGGTGACGTTTACTGTGAAATGTTTAGTCTAACCGCGGCGACCCCTGACATTAGCGTAGAACTCGCGCCAGACACTTCCGCCTTTACTGCAGACAAACTACAAATGCAGATGTTTGACTTCAAAATAATCCCGCAGCATAACTGATGAACTATATCATAATTTTCGCTATTACCAAAAAAAAAAAATCGTTTATAAGAAACGAGAATTATTCTACACTGCGCAGTCTGGTTTTTCCGTTTTAACAATCAGAAAAGAAATTCAATAAACATATTTATTTTTAAAACATGTGCCTTATTTATAAAAGTAAGACAGTTTTATGGCTAATTAAACAAAAGTTAACTACAGCATAATTAAGATATAATCCATTTGGCTTTCCAAAAGCTGTGTAGAGCTCTTTATAAAAATCAAGTTAAGAGATTTTCGAGTTCACAGAGGTTATAACTCATTTATAGCACAATATAACCGCTCTTCGTTACCTAAAAGGCTGCCGATTAGCATCGAATTTGGATACCGAATGCAAATGTGTTCTGCGTATAAATGACGTCAAAGGCGAACTGTTTTGAACAGCAAAAGCCGTTTATGTAAATGTAAACATGCATGTTTTCTTTCTCTTGGGCAAGTTTGGCGGGCCGTGCTAGTTTATAAAGATATTTGTGAGATATGAATGTAATCCGTAGGGTTATAATGCTGCGCATTACATAATGCTGTGAACGTTTAACATATCGGTAGCCGGACGTTAATATAAAAGTGGTGACGCACGAACGCTCTCTTATCTTCGATTGACCTCGTTGAAGGGTTCGGGACGAAGCTGCAATCGTCTAATTTAAACACCAAACGTCATAATAGCGATTATTTTTATTACTGCCTCTAACGATGTCGAGATTTTTTCGTGATAGTAGTCCAATTTCTATTTTATGTAATAAATATATCATACTTTAGACTTTAACACAGTTGGCGTTTGGTTGGGTTCTGAAATTATATTTCAAGTCTATGTAATGAAAAAAACGGAAACTCGATGAATGTTTGTGATTTGATTCCAATCAATGTAAAAACGAATTCTGTTTACGATTCTGGTGCGTCCAATATTTATTTTATGAAACGTATTTGTAAATAGCTTACAAATATTGATTGCAAACAACGCTGTTACAAGCAGCAGTATATTCGTAACTATAGAGAACAATAAACACTTACGACTAGTGAAGTATGTGTTTAGTGTTATATATAGCCGCAGGCCTCCTGGCTGATACACGCGATAGATATCTGATACCATACCACTGATACTTGTCAAACTACGATAACAAAAGGTGAGCTGTTTTATTATGAATTGCGATTAAACAAGATATTAATAATACGTCAAACTTATGCCTATGAACCCTCAACAAGAGCAAAGACGTGTGGCAGTCTTTTGTTAATTTAATTGTTAATTAATTACTTACCTATCGTTATTCTAATGTTAATTACTGACGGAATGACGTCACTACAATTTAAATGAGTTTAAAAGAGTATATTGATTGTGGAAATACGTATTTTTAACGACAACTTATCGCACCTACTGGTTAATAATATAAACATTTATTTTAAGTAGATATGGTCGTATATAGAGATATGAGTATTAATAGCAGTTAATACCAATTATCTCTACGTTTTTACAGTCGTTAACCAAATATGTAGTAAGAATATTATCTACAATGAATAGGAATACGTATTTAATATGGACTTTTACAACAGAGCCTAAAAGGCTTTAAGATTAGCGCTAAGCAAGAGGTACATAATCAATCATAATCTAGTTGGTATAGGTAAGGTATATTATCTATATCCTCTATAGTATTTTCAGTTGTTTTTTTTTTAATTCGGTTCACTAGGCGCAGGCCAGACAGAAAAGACGTAAGACGCAGACGGGGGGCGGACATTTGTCTCTACCGCGTCCCTTTCATACAAAATGTATCGAAGCGTCGCGACGCAAAACATACCGAAGAGACGGGGCGCGGGCGCAACGCTTCTGTACATTTTGTATGAAAGGGGCAAATGTCCACGCCTCGTCTACGTCTTAAGTCTCTTCTGACTGTCCTGCGCCTTAGGCAGCCCAATATAAATAATATTAAATATCACTGAGTAAAATGAGACACGTAATGATTTCAATTTTCTATTTCAATGAAACTTTGTGTTGTTGAATGTTTGGTTGCCAGTTTAAAACACATTTATTTAATCCTATACCCACACAAGCCGAGGCTCCTCAAATCTAAAAATAAGTGTAATTAATATAAATATTTAAAGTACCTATTAGGTAAATCAGTTTTAGCTCATTATTTCTATAATAAGGTATCTAGATGATTATGGTTTTCCTGTTACCGGGGAAAACCAAGAAAAGGGAAATAGTTTAGTACCTATTAAGTAAATAATGGCTTCAAATGCTAATTACAGAAAGAACCCAATTTCTAAACATTACAGGGATAAACATAATACTGCATTAAGATCATTTTAACAATTTATTTTAACTTTTATTTATTTTCTAGATGGCAAAGCTTTTCTTTTCTTTTTCATGCATACATTAAGGTGTGTTCAGTGCAAGTTCAGTGTAACGTAAGTTTTAGTAACGTGTACCTCATCAATATTATCGTCTTTTTTTGTTTTTTGACTGACTTGTTACACTTTACAACAAGCCTTATTCGTTGATTCAAAAATTGTACTTTCAAACCAATGTATTGCCTATCGGATATAAAAAAAAATTGTAACAACATTTATATTGGTTATTCGTACATTACAACGAGCACCATTCATCATTTTAGGCAAACAGGAATGTGTAATTGACACTGCATTGATGTCACAGACTAATGTCACATTATGTGAATCGATTAAAATTTCTTAATTACTACGCATAAATATGCCCGATGAGTAATCATTGACGTATATTTGCACAGATGTTAACGAGATTACAAGCTATTTAAATATGACATTCGATTGTTATACTCTATGTATGGAAAAACAACTTCTGCCTATACCATCGAGAAGAGCTAAAAAACTTTTTACCGTAGAAATTTAATTTACCGTATGAAAAAGTAATAATTGGTTATGTAATTCAGATGAGAACACTATTACAAATCTATACGACTAAATTTCTTCATTAGAAAACAGGAAAACACCCTTTCTAGAATGACTAAATCAAATTCTCCAAAGTCCCACTAGGACCACAAAATGAGCAAAAAATGACAGCACAATGTACACGCAATGACCGGTAACCGGAAAAGCTGACAAAAAATGTACGTACTCAAAAAATAATCTATTACGTAAATATTTAAGACATATGTTAGTCATTGAACCGTCACGCTATCATAATGAGTGACACAGCGAAATACGTCAATGAAAGTCCGGTAATTTTGAGGTAAACAAATTAAAAATTACCATATTGCAAAAGTGACACTCAAGGTCTGGGACTTTTCTAGTTCATTTTAATTGAGAACGACTGCTAGTAAATTTTTGAACAATGTCGTAAATGTCCGAAATTCTGCCAGCACAATATCTGTTAAAATAGATTATTATACACTATCGGAACAAAACACGGAACATCATTATTGTTCCAGGGACAAAGTTTCCCATCGGCGTGACGTAAAAACTACGTAACCATGCATTGGTATCTGATTCCAAAGTGCGCAAGTAACGGATCTTCGAATTTTACGTAAATATTTGTAAACAAAAACTTATCTTACCGTTTTAGATACAATATGTTGTTCTTCGAGGCAAAGAACATGTGTTTCCCAGCGCCTGAGGAACTTGGCTGCTAGTATTTTGTCGACGACTGTCCGGGTGTGTTGGAAGCAGCAGACTCGGAGGGATCCTTCCGTGGCCAGCTTGTAGCGAGGCCCTGGCGGCGGCGCCGGGGTGCCGGTATTGGTGGAGTCCAGCCCAGCTGAGCTGGCGCAGCACTCGGGACTAGAACCCTGTACAACAGAAAAAAATCAAATTCAGCAAATTAATTGCAAAATAGCTTGAGATTGAGAACTCTCTATTTTATTTTGCACACACTTTTTGGACTGGAGCCATACTAGATAGTATTGTCAAATGTTTAGAGAGTTTTAAAACATCATTTTTCTTCTACTTATGTATACTTATGTACAGTGTCCCAATCATTGACTCATTGTATAATATATTAATATCACACCTGTATCGACACACACCCACATTACGCGCGGCAGAGCTTAGTCACACGTAGTCTAGGCCTCAGGAAAACTTAAAACCATTTAGAGACATTTTACAACGCACCCAACGTAAGTGTAAAACAAATAAGGTAAATAAGAAAGAAAGTGGTACTCAAATTCTGTGAAAGATATGGTAAACGTGTACATATTTGCATGTGAATGCTTTGCGTAATATGACCTTTTCGTGTTGCGCTCTTCGCAGATGGTCACCGACGTACCTTATTGCCCATAAGTGATTTAAAAAGCTGCGTCAGATGTCGCATTCTTATTCTCAACATGCATTTGTGACGTAAATAGTAATAGCATGCAGGCAATAAGCGGTTGACTTCAAACCGACACCTACGTGCAATTTTAAATTGAGTGTTCAACAGGAAATATTTACTTTATGCTAGTACCTAGCTTACTCATGTAAAAATAATAATTAACAAAACAATAATAGTTAAACTGGCCGAATAAATAATTGAAATTGATAATTATATTTTTGAAACTACAAAATTAAGTATTTAATTAGTCTGGTATTTTGGTAGACTAGTATTTTTTATATCTGTCTAGAGAAGAAGAAACAAACATAGAACATTTTTGGAAAGCCCTCTATCCAATTTTAAATTGTTATTAAGGTTATAAATAGGATCATAAGCGTAATTTACTAACTTCTATTTATAGAATAACAGGAAACCAGTGAGGTGAAAAGTAAATATTTTTACTTTTTGTTTTGTAAAACTTGTTTTTGCTGCTGACCGGGAAGAAATTTGTGTTTCCCCGGCAATTTATACGGAAGGTGGTAAACAAACATATTTTATAACGTTATTATTGAAGATTTATAGCATACTTGTAGTTTTACTGACCAGTATTGACGTCCTACTAATACTATCTAATCTATGAATTAAGTCTAGGTAAGTGCCCGAAGGTAGCAATTTGTTATGCACAAATACATTTTTATTTTAAATTTTATGTAAATACAAATTGAACATTAATTGTCTTTGATTTGTAAAAATAGAGACCACAGTCCACACTGTCCTAGAAAACAGTTAGAAACCATGAATTTATCATGAAAAATTTACAGTATACAGCAATATTATAATATTAAATAAAACACAGAAACAAAGCTTCTTCATTCCCGCTAAACGTACCTAGCATACATAACTACAAATAATAATTTTACATAGTACAACAAACTACGTCAGTAAGAACCTTGTACGTTAATTTTTAATGCAGATAAGAATATTTTATACTTTAACTTATGAAATTCATAACTGCGTATGATATTTACGTTATATTTGTATTTGTTCATGCTTTCTCCGTTTATTTACGCCTATTGTATTCGAAATGAAATTGATTTTCCATAAGCAATATAGCGATAACAAATCTGCAACTTCATAACTACATGGCGCTGAACTGAGGCGAATGCTGTATGAAAGCCGGGCGTGCGCTCAAAATCAATCTAGGCTAAAATTAGATATTGCTACAAGCAACCATCTTTAAATTTGATATACCTATATTTGTCAAACAAATATAAATATAAGAGGGTAGTTTTAACAATTATTTAGGCAATAAATATTTTCTATCGAAACATAACTAAACTTGTGTCTGTCTGACAGTCAGTCTGAACGCGATAAACTCAAAAACGACCGAAAGTATTTTCATATTATTTTCACCAAAAAATATAGTGTTTCAAGAGGAAGTTTAGTGCTTATAATTTATTAATTATTTGTACCTGTGCAAAGTCAGGGCGGATCGTAAGTACTAAATAATTAGAACAATTTCATAGAGGAAAAAGTTAGAAACTTAAAAGTGACATACATATTGACATTGGTTTTTATTGCAGTTAAAACATGTATGGTAGGTAAGCAAACCTGATTGATATACACAAGCTGATTGTTATTCTATTGTTTTCATGAAACCGCAAATTGTACATGTATGCAGGACCAAGCACGTTCACACATAGGATAGTCTGTGTGTACTAAAAATAAACCATACATTGACGTAAGTAATAAAAATGTATTTCATTGCATTTATTTTAGAATTAATGAAAAATAAACTCGTGACAGCGCGGCAGCGGTACAAATTAAATTAAAAACGAAAATAAAATTACAAAATATATGCAAACAGATTTTAAAGAAACTTAAACGGTCAAAAGAATGGATGTTAAAGTATATTATGCTATAAATCTGTAAGTTTGTTTTATGCAGATAATGTTTACACTGTACAATTTTAGCGCACTATTTGGGGCGTCTAGCCCAAAACAACAGTTTTTGTGTTTACACGTGCAGCTCTATTAATCTGATTATGTTTGGCCTCTCAACTGTTAAGATTCTATCGATATACAGAATCGAATTTTTCATTGACTGAATATCTTATTATGTATTCTCTATCTAAGTATTTTTTTTTTCAAGCTAAAGGTGGCAAACGTAACTGAAACACTTATTTAAAAAAGGACATCATTGTGAAAGCACAATTATGCTGAATTATCTACCTATATTTTTTTAGCTATCTAAGTTATGTCTAAGTAACACTCGTGTTACATAAATAAATAATTATTCATTATTACACAGATATACAGATTTTATTTATTATATTTGTAGTACAATTAAATAGTTCAATAAAAATATCAAATTCAACAGTTCGTCATCCGATAACTTTAAGCGAGGCTACGTCATTCGGATTGTTAGAATCAATCCTGTTCATTAGCGAATTGATTGAAGACGTTATGCTCCAAATATAAACCGTAATTTATTTAGTGTGCCACTCCAAAGAAAGTTTGTCGGTAATTTATCTTTGATTGTTTTTATCTAATCTGGTGCAACATTCGAACGCAGAGTGGGTCGGTGCGGCGCATGGCATGACCCACATAGTGGTCGCTGTTCGATGACGTCACTGCGAAAATTTGGGTCATGAGGGCGCGCTTTCCGAGGCACCACCGCGCTTCTTCGTTTGAGGAGTTCGACCCGAATAGAGAACATTGTGCTTAGATACTCCTGGTATAAATCACAAACAATAAACAACAATGACTTACAAATAAATTGAAAAATTTCCATTTCCAAATAGAGGTCACGTGAAATTTGCTTTTTCTGATCTTAAATTAAATTTAACCTTCAATCGTAAACTGACTATTAAGTAGATACAATTTCATTTCTGTAGTTTAAATATTAATGCTAATTAATACGTCAAACAAATACTAATGTATAGTTATTTATATGTTTTCATAACCTTTTAATGATGCTGCTGCTGAATGTTTGGATCACTTATCATAAAAAAAAATTGTAAAACATTTCTACAATAGTGATTATTTTTCGCATCCTGTATAGGAAAAATATGGATCATTTAGAATAAAAATATACATTTATATATATTTTTAAATTCTATATTTAATTTTATTCGATATCTCTTGACCACAAAGGCCTGTTTTCAATGAGGTTTTATAAGCATTGTCACATTTTCCATTTCCACCTTTCTCTTTATGTCTGCCGAGTAACGATTTGTCATCGCAGCGTGTCGTTACTTTAAAAAGGTATGCATGACGTACATTAAAGAAACTCGTCTCTGAATCACATCCGGACATCCCATGTTGATACTACATAAATTTCGACGTCCGTGAACTTATACATGTCTGCAACCGGTACCAAGACTAAAGACTCAACTCATTCTGTTATGATTGCAGGCAACTTAATGACGTCTTTGGGATTCGAGTAACAGAAGGAAAACGGAAATATGTTCACAAAATGAATCATTAGTACCTACAGACAGAACAAGAGTCATGAATAGTCAAAATGGGGTTCGTTGAAGCGTGCGCGCACCCGCGTAATGCTGCGGTCAGGTAATTATTGGGAAGCCTACACCTGATACTGATGTCATGGAATCATATTGGATTGTAATTAATTGAGTTGTTCCAGGAACTAATATTATCCTCTTATTATTCAACTGTCACAACCGTCAAATAAATACAAGACTTGTTATGACTATATCGAAGCTAAAAAAGTTACCATTAAAGGATTTACCAACATTTTTGTTACACTCTGCTTCTTATACTATCCTCAATTTCTATTATACTTTTATATTATTCTAGCTTAATGTTGAATTTTCTTTCTAATTATAGTATAGTAAGCAAACTAAAAGCTTCTATGAATTTCCAACACAAAGTGCTGTTGGCTATTTTTGTAGCAAGCTTTTAAGTTCATTAACGGTGTAAGTCAACCTCGTTAGTGGAACAGCTAAAGTGATATTACTTAGTAATATTGTCCCTCAGGTTGTTGTAATATAAGTATTGTATCCTCGTGTACATGCGGCGAGCTCTATATTTATGTTCAGCTGGTTTCAATTGCTGCAATATTACCGACGCACAAGGCTACATTAACTAACAAAACTCATAACAACTTACTCCCGTCAATGGAGTCTAACGAGATAAGTATATGCTTATGTAGATTTCTCATTTCTGTTCTGACTACGCATGATAAAAAATGTTGTACAAAAACAGTCGAGTCCATTCTTTTGTTATAGCTTTGTGACGTAAAATGACTGGTCAAGAAAAAAAGAACGTGGGGTCGAACCAATCGATAGTATACGCTAAGGAGCGGCGCCTTGTGAGAGGCATGATGTGACCGCGTGCTCTGGCCTGTAGCTACCTACTATAGCTCCTACATCCAAGTGTGCTGCCACTCAACCGGGGTGAAGGAGACTGTCGCCTAATTGAACACTCCAACACTTGAATAAAAATACGCTTCACGTGCCTGTTTACGTAAATGATGAGGAAAATTTTCACTTCCAGATATTGCTTTACTGATATCGGGTTATTTCTGGTTAGTTATTAAATGTTAAGATAAAAATCGACTGATCTATTTTGGTACATATTTTTAATTATACACTATATGAAAGGATCGACAATTTGATGTCCTATTGAAATTGTAGGAACTAATGAGCTTGAACTTTGGAGTTCAATACCCTGTACGTTTATTTTTGAATAGAATTAAAATACATAAATGCACGATAGGTTATTGATACTAACAATATAGTAGGTTACACTATGTAGCTGGGCCACTGACCTATCATCACTTACATTTGTGTCATATTAATTATGGAAACTCAACACGTTTCTATCACGCCTCGGCCTGTCAGTCAATGATACCAGTCGTAGAGACTAATATAATAGTTCGCGTATATGTTCTTAATGAATGACCTATTTCACATACACACGGATAGCAATTTATGACTAGCTACCTAATTCTTCATTGCGAGAATGCGAAAATAATCTTTCTTCGCTCGATTTTTGTATAGGAAAGTCTGCTAATATAACTAAGAGCAAGAATTTAGGGTTTTACAAAAAATACATGCATGTAGTTCAGATTTGGAGCATGTAATGTCTGATTTAATCTCATTTTGCCTTTAAAGTACTTTTGTCAAGTTCTGAGTTTCGGTCTCATATGCTACGGTAACTATCCTTTTATCTTTATTAGTTAACAACTCTGTAAATCTGTATAAACTATCTATAGGATAGTTAAGTCCTGATTCCGTTTTAGGGGAATGAGGAAGCACAACAGAGGTTTATCCGTTAAGCTTTTGGGATACCTCCGTCTTCCTGAGGGCGAAAGAAGTCTATGAGGACATTCCAGGAACATAATATTTTTTCTCGACTCTCTTAGTTTCAGTAGTAATATTGTAGTAATTACTAGTTCATTAATAATCAATAATCGTTCACGTTTACTTCTGATGTCAATCCATCTCTGCATGCATGCAATTCATAACTGTAGCATTCGAGTATCCGACCCGTGAAGGAAATAATGTGTAAGTTACAAAATAACAATAACAAACACAATTTTATTATCTGTTTAGATAAAAGTGATACCTGTGTCACTTCTGTGGGCATAGATAAGATATTTGGACGAATTTTTGGCACATCTTTACTCACTATTACGACGAAAACTTTTTTATGGCTACTATCTGTCGATTCATACGATTAGATGCCTTAGTGCCACCAATGACTGGGTGGAATGATTTCCGTGGCCTGTTTTTTGCTTGTCTGCCGAAGTTCTACGTTGTTAGTGCCAGATTAGGATTTAGAAACAGCTGTGCGTCCGAATATTGTTTCCAAACATACATGTAACCATCGAGTGGTAACTATGACGTCAGCACGATTTATTAAATAATGTTCAGACTTTTAATGACGTACGATTGGTGGCCGTGAGATGTGTTTAAGATAAAGTTAATTGCTTTTCTGCAATTGGATTCATTGATAGTGTGTACCTTAAATCCTTGACATATCGTCTGGAATATAGAAGACAAGTCAATATTTTTTCGGGTCCATTGTATTTTAGAAATGAATCCTAAATTTATGGTTAGATACGGAATAAGTAGTCTTACCTACCCTCCTACCCTCTTTTTGATCTGGATGTTTTTGCTATCGGAAACAATAATTTAAGGACTAGCCAAGTGTGGTACTACTGGTGGTTTCATAAGAACAGTTTTTAAATTGTCCAGTTCATTAGATTTTAAATTTTACCGTTGCAAAATACCTCTTTATATCATGTTTCTCATCTAAGTTCTGCGTTTCAACTGGGGTAAGACTGCAATGTGGTTTAGAAACCGCGAAAGCTGAACTGAGTTACAAGTAGCTAAGTGTATCACGTGGCTAGTACGCTGATATTACAGGTATTTTTAGTAATTTCAACGCGTACTTGCCAATTATTTGAAATACATTCCAAAATTATTTATTAACGTTATACGCCTATTTAACAATTCAAAGTGTGTACGTAAAATTTTGACGTACGTAGAAAAAATGCTTTGTTTTCGACAAGGTGCGTGCGTCTACAGTACGCAAATACTTGCTTGTGTACGTACTTAGGTGTTATGTAAATAATCAGCCTCCGTGCCGTAAATGTATGCCTTTTGATAAGAGCGCTTACAGGTAGTATTTTTTGCGTTTAATAAACATGGTGTAACGTGATAAAGATTTCTTAGGACTTACAAAATATTCAGCGGAGCTCTGGTCGGCCAGCGAGGGTGAGAGCAGACAGCCGGGAGACGGCGGGGCGGTGGCGGCCGGCGGCGGCGGTGCCAGCGACAGCAGCTCGCCCGCCGACGCCGACATGCTGCCTGCCGCGGCCAGGCTGCGCAGCCGGTCGGCCAGGTCCGTGTGCCCGCCGTTGCAGTTGCTGACGTTGCCGTCCTTCTCATCTTTGGTGCTCAGGTTATTGATGATTCGTGGTCGGCGCAGCTTACGCGAAGCTGCTCGCCACCGCCTCAGGCGGCAGGCAGCGTTGTTCAGCACATCGTCAGTATCACGGCATTGTGGTGGCTCTTCCTCGGATTGCGTTGCGTCTTCTCCATCGATTTGCTCATCTATGTAAGGCAGCGTCTGCCCCAGGGCTGAAGGAGAAGGTTCGCCATCACTAAGAGCTATGCTCGGAGGGGTCAAAAAATCTCTCAAAGCAAAAGCAAGCCTCTGATCAGCGTTAAGCCCCACCGGTGTATTATTCGATACTTTTTCGGCCGACACATACCGACTCTCATCGATTTTGCCATCTTTGGCATCAGTCTTTAAGGCACCATTTTCATTAGAATTCAAATCCACATTAATTTCTTGATTATACGAAGGCATTTTGAATAGTCGGCGATTAATAAAATTTATTTAATGAATCCGCATTGGCGCTGTGGGTACTTAAAATAAGAATTGCACTTGTTTTATGTTCCGAATGGACTACCTCTTATCCCGGCACTCGAGTGAACCAAAACAACATGGACAACAATCCGCACATTTTTATCATTTACGTGGACGAACACTAATTAAACTTTTCATATTTAAATAGGCACAGTTAATTGAAACGTCTCGAAACGTTAACTCACTGAATTAAAAACGATGTTATATCCTAAATTCATCACACAAATCTGTCATAATTAAAACTCGCGGCAATAATAAAATATAGTATGGATTGCATTCACAATCGGCCTCGAATTACACAAGCAGTGTACGCAAACTGAGCGGAGCACTACTGGCTGGCGCTATCATCCTAAGCTATACATATACGTGACGTTCTCGACACTACACTTCTTGTTTGTATTGACGTATGGTCGGCTTGCGCAAAGCCGTTCCCTGCCGCTGCCGCAGTGGCGCCCTCCGCTCACCGCGGTCGATATCGGCAACTCCGACAGCGCCATCTGCACTTGTTCTTGCGATAAAGTATGCCGACATACAAACAACTCAATCATAGATGAATCAGTACAAAGTATTTACGTAAGGTGGCAGTTACACACATTCCTCACAACTAATTAACAATTTCTGTCACTAATTTGATAATAAATGTTACATGAATCACTTGTTATTACTGGCCAGTAAGGAAAATCAAATGAGTTTGTAAAATTTTGGGTTACATTACATGCAGAAATCATAATAAAGAAACTAAGCATACCTAAAACTATAAAAAATATGGAGGTCAGGCTCTTTTTGAGGCCTTTTTCGATGGATACTGCCTCATACCTGTGACTGACAAATGCACAGGCGTTGAGACATCAAGCGCTTAAAAGACAAATAAGTTGTTTGATTTCAATGTCTAAGATTCGCTTTTATCTCAGAATGCATTAAATTATATGTATTTTGTGATTTATTACAACTATAAATACTAGAAACTGAGACCGATGGAAAGAATGGAGGGAGGCCTTTGCCCAGTAGTGGGACAATGCTGGTTTACTATATGTTAAGGAGCACAGTATTTATAGTTGTAGATTAGATTAAGATGACAAAATGTAGTCATATGTTAATGTCAGCGATTGCGCAACGCAGCCATACTTTTGTACGGGCGTTGAGACTGGTTAACGAAGGCGAGTGTGTGGGAGTAGCGGGGTAGCCCACCCGCGTACTCCGCCTGCGACCGTGTTTGGCCGCAGGTAGTAAGTGCAAGTAGCGGGGTAGCCCACCCGCGTACTCCGCCTGCGACCGGGTTTGGCCGCAGGTGGGCAGTGAGAGTAGCGGGGTGACCCACCCGAGTACTCCGCCTACGACCGCTCGTATAAGAGTAGGTGTGTTGCGCATTAGCTTTGTAGTTCAGCTTGGTAGTTCAGCAGTAGTACAGTAGTTGCAATCAGTATTGTCGGTCGTAATGCCCAATTGTGTGCATACTCTCAATATTGTTAAATCCCTGCTGTGATTACCCGCCGTAATTGTGAATCTGTGAAAGAAACTCCTGTGATTTGTGTGTTTGTAATAAAAGTGCCTTCAAGCAGCCTCAACCGTGTTTTAGTGTGTCAGTATTCCCTGATTCAACAAACCCCCGCGCCTGAATAGAGTCGCATCCTCTTACACATTTTGGTCCTTCGAGCCGGATCAGGGAATCAGACTACGGATATATCGTCGACACGCACGATGAGTGAGAAGAGCGCTGTTACAACCAGGAGCAAGTTGCGGCGTATTGAAGCCCTGAGAAGACGGGCTATCGAAGCGGACTCCGGCGTGCCATCGGATAGGGCTCCGGGTTCGCCGTCCATCGCACCAACTCTGCATCAGGACCAGACGCAAGTCATCCCACTGACGGGCCCGGGACGTATTGTCGACCACCGGGACATGTCGACGCCAGTGCGGTCGGTGACAGCGAGAAGATCTGGGGCCAGTGTAGCGTCATCGAGGAGCGGCCCAAAGAGTGCCGACTATCTACGACGCAGGGCCGAATATGAAGCAGAGAAGGAGTTAGTGCGCATGAAGGAGAAGCTAGTGCAGAAGAAGCTGGAAGCGGACCTAGCAGAGATCGACGCCGCCGCCGACGAGGAGATTTACTCCGAAGCGGATGATACAGTGTGTCGAGTAGAGGAGTGGGTAACACATACCACGCCTGTTGCAACCAGTCAAGAGCAAGTTCGGACAAGTCGAGACATGCCGCCGCCCGGACTGCAAACTCAGGTACCTACCTCAGAAATACTAAGTGAAGTGATAAGACGGCCGTACGCTAATATGGACGCGAGTGTGTCCGCGACCGCGCCGCCGCCCGAGCGAGCGCCCGCGCCTATCGTATGTGTGCCCGCGACCGTTCCGCTTCGTGACACCGCGCGTCCGGCGCCCACGGCTGTACACGCTAGTACCGCGCACGCACCGTTTCATAACCCAACTGAGTGGGACACGGGCGTGGAAGAGGCGGACAGGACCAAGACGACGCGAGACCGAAAAATTGATCAGCTGGCCGAAGCGATCGCGAGCATTGCGCGTCCACGGCCTATACCCAGACAGGCGTATGAGTTGCCGCAATTTAAAGGTGACCCGGCAGAGTGGCTGTGCTATAAGAACATGTATTTTGACACTACTACACTCTACGACTTTAAACCGCATGAAAACCTCGCTCGGCTCAAGACGTCGCTACAAGGAGAAGCGAGAGTAGCAGTCGAAGACTTATTACGGGCATCGGCCAGCCCTTCGGAGATTATTAAGACTTTAGACGAAGAATACGGGCACCCGAACTTGATCCTCGAGTGTGCACTCAAGAAGGTTCGCGAGCTGCCGAGAGTTACGGAGAGCGGCCGCGAGTTAAGAAGATTTTCGACAACCGTGAGAAATTGTGTCTCGTTACTAAAGAGCGTGCGGGCCAACGGGTACCTAAACAACCCACAGCTAGTGAGTGAACTATTGTGCAAGCTCACACCCGTACAACGAGCACAATACGGCGACTTCGCGATGGGAGTGGCAACCGGTCAAGGCTTAGATATGAGAGTGTCGCCGAGCTTAGAGATGTTGTCTGAGTTTCTGAGTCATCTCGCGCGCGCCTCATCATTCTACATCCAAATGGACATGAATCAACCGGCGGTATTGACAAGCCGACCTCGGGTCAGCGTGCCGCCAACGAAGACGACGAAGTATCCTCAGCGCCTGCATGTGCAAGTGAGTGCAGATAACAGCACCCGGTCACAACCCGCTGAGGAGCCGTGCATTGTGTGCCAGGAGAAGCACGCGATCGAGGCCTGCAAGAAGTTTGGAGCTTTGGAAATGAACGATCGGTGGGCAGTCGTCAAGGAAAAACGGCTGTGTTTTAACTGCCTGAGCGCGAGGCACTCAAAGAGAAACTGTCGTCGGATGAAGTGCCCCAAATGCAATTACGCACACCATGTGCTACTACATCAAGAGCGGAAGCCAGAGAGCGTCACTAACGTAAGTGATTATATTGGGAAGGCGCTACTGAAGATACTCCCAGTTAATATCGTCGTCGAAGGAAGAGAGCAGCCCTGCTACGCGCTGCTGGACGACGGCGCCACTGTGTCACTCATCGATAGCTCTCTGGCCGGGGATGCGAAAGGCAAGCTAGTGCCATTGACAGTTCGAAGTGCGCGCGGACATCAAATAACAGACAGTGAGTCGCGAGTGTTAAGTGTTGAAGTGCGCGGTCCCAACGGACATCTTCATAACATCAAGTGTCGTACGTTGAAAAATATGGACCTGCCCTCTCAGTCTGTGCCCGCCGCCGTCATGTTGGAGCACGCCCACCTCCGCGACTTGGGCTGCGAAGCGATGGAGGGAGCTAAGCCGCTGTTGTTGCTGGGCCAGGACAATTGGGAGCTGCTGATCGGCAGGGAGACCCGCCGAGGGAAGTCAGGTAAGCCAGTAGCATCTTTGACCTCGTTAGGCTGGGTTGTGCACGGGCCCCTAGGTTTAGGTAGACGCACTAAGCATTCGATAAACTGTGCTGTAGAGTCGAACGAAGATTTACATAACTTAGTTAAGCGACAGTTCGAGTTAGAAGCAATAGGCATATCGGAGACGCCACGCAAGCACGAGGACGTGGAACGCGCCACGCGCATCCTTGACACCACCAGCCGTCAATCAGTGGACGGAGCGTGGGAGGTGGGTCTGTTGTGGCGGAGGGACAACCCTCTGTTACCAGACAACTTTGAAAGCGCACGCCATCCATTGGCGGGCATAATGCGTCGGTTTAGTAAAGATAGGGCCTACGCAGAAGCATACGAAGCTCAAATAAATAGATTGATCGCAGAGGGATACGCGAGTAGAGTAGAAGGAGGTGCCGACACCGAACCAGTGTGGTACTTGCCCCACTTCGGGGTCACTAATCCCAACAAGCCCGGCAAACTACGCTTAGTTTTTGACGCCACCGCTAAATATAACGGGACGTCATTAAACGACCAACTCCTCACAGGACCTGACCTATTGAACCCGCTGTTAGGGGTATTGCTTAGGTTTAGGTTAGGACCCGTCGCCTTCACAGCAGATATAGCCGACATGTTCCTGCGGGTTAAAATACGAGAGCAGGACCGCGGCGCTCAGCGGTTTCTGTGGACACCGAAGGGTGACGGGCAGCCGAGTATATATCAAATGAACTCCATGATATTCGGAGCAGTGTCATCGCCGACCTCAGCGATCTATGTACTAAATAAGAACGCTGACAAGTACATAGACACGCATCCAGGTGCAGTCGCGGCGATACACAATAACCATTATATGGATGACTATCTGGACAGCACATGGTCAGTCGCACAAGCCGGTCAGCTGATCGAGGAGGTGAGCCACATCCACGCCGAGGGCGGTTTCGTCATACGGGGGTGGGTCACGAACTCTCAGGAGCTGCGCGACAGACTGTGCTCCGAGGTCCCAGACAAGGTGTCATTAGACAAAGGCGAGAACGGCGTAGAGAGGACGCTTGGACTAACATGGTCGCCCGCCGCTGACAAATTGGCCTTCGACCTCTCTTTCAAACGTTTACCGAAGGAGATAACCGAGGGGCGGGTGGTACCCACGAAACGTGAATTCTTAAGATTTATTATGTCGATTTTCGATCCATTAGGCTTTTTGTACCCTTGCGTGATTCAGTCTCGTGTGCTAATGAAAAAGATATGGCAGACAAACATAGGATGGGACGAGCCCCTAAAGGAAACAGAGGCACGCTGTTGGTTCCAATGGTTGAGCAACCTACAGTCCCTTGCCGACGTCTCCGTTCCCAGGTGGTACGGGTTGAGTACAGGCCACCTGGAGATGCACGCTTTCGGAGACGCGAGTGAGTCCGCGTATGCGGCCGTAGTATACATTGTAGGTACAAACGTTTCTGGAAGCCGAGACGTCTCGATAGTCATAGGAAAGGCTAGAGTAGCGCCACAGAAATTAGTCTCCATCCCGCGGTTAGAACTGCAGGCAGCTGTGTTAGCTTGCAGGTTAGCCGACACTGTAGAGAGAGAGTTAGGCACTGTCATACATAGGAAAAATTTATGGACTGATAGTAAAACAGTACTTAAATGGATAAACTCGGAAGCAACCGAATTCCAACGATTTGTGTCACATCGATTAGCCGAGATAGATAGGAGGTCAAAGAGGTCACACTGGCGCTGGGTCCCTTCGGCGATGAACCCAGCCGACAAGGCAACCAGATTTGACTGGCCCGGCGACTGTAGCCAATGGCTGCAGGGCCCGTCGTTCCTTCGCTGTCCGCAGGAGCAGTGGCCGGTGTGTGACGACTCTGGCGGAGTGGCGGAAGCAGATCTCGAGCGGGTTCAGCAGGTGCACGCGACGAGCACTCCCTCAGAGCCGGTGTTGACTTACGCCCGGCTGCCAACATGGACGCGGGCTCTGTACGTGGTGGCCAGAATATTAATATTCTCCGAGCGCTGCCGTAAGCGTCGGCGGTCCCCTGACGTGACCGCTGACGACCTCGGCGAGGCGAGACTTCGACTGCTGCGCCTAGCGCAAGCGGAGAGCTACGAGGCGGACATGGCAGCTTTGCAGAGCGCCCGCCCGTTGCCTGCCAACAGCAGGCTGCACGCGCTAGACCCAATGATGTACGAAGACGGACTGCTGCGGGTGCGTGGCAGGTTGAAGGCTTGCAACGAGCTGAGCTTCGGCGAGAGGCATCCCGTCATCCTGGACGGCAAACACGAGCTCACCCGCCTCCTAATTCGACATTATCACGAGGCGGCCATGCATGCAAATCAAGAGGCCGTAGTGAACCAAATACGAGAATCGTACTGGGTGACGAACTTGCGGTCTTCAGTGAAAGCTGTCGCCGCGTCATGTCAGCGCTGCAAGGTGGAGAAGGCGAAACCCAGCACGCCCAAGATGGGCGATCTACCCACTTCCAGACTGCAGATGACCCGCAGAGCGTTCGTGCACTGTGGGGTCGACTATTTCGGCCCCATGGAAGTGATCATTGGGCGACGGCGAGAGAAGCGGTGGGGCGTGTTGTTCACATGCCTCGCCACACGTGCTGTGCATCTAGAGTTAGCATCATCTCTGAGCGCTGACTCGGCGATCTTAGCCCTGCGGCGCCTCATTGCGCGCCGCGGGCGGCCGACAGACATATACTCCGATAGAGGTACGAACTTTGTCGGGGCTCACACCGAGCTCCGTGCCGCCCTCCGTGAGCTAGACCAGACACGAGTGAAGAATGAGGCGACCAGCCGCGGCATCATGTGGCATTTTAATCCCCCGGCGTCCCCACACATGGGTGGATGCTGGGAAAGACTGGTGCGCTCTATTAAGAACGCACTAAAGGCAACTATGCGTGAGCGCGCCCCGCGCGAGGAGGTGCTCTACACCCTCCTCCTAGAAGCTGAGCTAGTAATTAACAGCCGGCCCCTCGCCTATGTGAGTACCGACGTAGACCAGCCAGTGGTTCTAACGCCCAACCATCTCCTGCTGGGCACTGCCGCGGGAGATGCACCATGTGTGAGAAGCTACGAGCGCGACGAGGACTCGCGTCGCATGTGGCGCCGGGCGAACGCGCTGGCCGACGCCTTCTGGAAGCGGTGGCTGCGCGAGTACCTGCCGACGCTGCAGCGCCGCAATAAGTGGACGGCGAACGCGCCGAATATTAAAGTGAATGACGTAGTGATAATAGTGGATGAGAACAGACCACGAGGTCAGTGGACAAGAGGAGTCATCCAAAGTGTTTACCCTGGTGCGGACGGAATCATTAGAGTCGTAGATATAAAGACTAATCACGGTGTCCTGCGCAGACCCGTCGTTAAGTTAGTAGTGCTCCCAACCGATGGATGTATGGTCGGTTGAACCCTCATACGGGGGGTGGAGATGTTAAGGAGCACAGTATTTATAGTTGTAGATTAGATTAAGATGACAAAATGTAGTCATATGTTAATGTCAGCGATTGCGCAACGCAGCCATACTTTTGTACGGGCGTTGAGACTGGTTAACGAAGGCGAGTGTGTGGGAGTAGCGGGGTAGCCCACCCGCGTACTCCGCCTGCGACCGTGTTTGGCCGCAGGTAGTAAGTGCAAGTAGCGGGGTAGCCCACCCGCGTACTCCGCCTGCGACCGGGTTTGGCCGCAGGTGGGCAGTGAGAGTAGCGGGGTGACCCACCCGAGTACTCCGCCTACGACCGCTCGTATAAGAGTAGGTGTGTTGCGCATTAGCTTTGTAGTTCAGCTTGGTAGTTCAGCAGTAGTACAGTAGTTGCAATCAGTATTGTCGGTCGTAATGCCCAATTGTGTGCATACTCTCAATATTGTTAAATCCCTGCTGTGATTACCCGCCGTAATTGTGAATCTGTGAAAGAAACTCCTGTGATTTGTGTGTTTGTAATAAAAGTGCCTTCAAGCAGCCTCAACCGTGTTTTAGTGTGTCAGTATTCCCTGATTCAACAAACCCCCGCGCCTGAATAGAGTCGCATCCTCTTACACACTATAATAATTATATTATTATAATTAACAAAACAAGGACAGGGCGAAGAAGTCAGGGACGACCGAGAGCACGTTGGGTTGATGACATAGCCAAGGTAATGGGAACCACCTGGATGAGGGACGCGCAAGATAGAGAACAATGGCAGAAAAAAGGGGAGGCCTATACCCAGGAGTGGACTCCGGGCTGATATGATGATGAATTAACAAAATAAAATTTCAGTTGACATTTTCTTGTATTTGATATTAAAGAAGTTCCTTTATATCGTATGCAGAGCAAATAAAACAGACAGATGAGCGAATGGAAGCCCTTTGGACACTATGGATACGGGAAAAGTACAGAAAGAGGCGATTTTTTTCGGTATCCGAGAATAAAATTAACCATAATTTTTACACATTCTCAAATTTTTTACGGAAAACGCTTAGATAAGATAAAAAGAAATTAACAGCGCTGTTACAGCTACTGCTAATCTTCTGCATTTAGTATACTGATCAGATCGTAGTATGTACCATACAAATCGTAATCATGTTAATTACAAATACAGTTAATGTGCATCTCCGGTGAGTAATCTGTCTGGAAAACGTCGGTTTATTTGATTTGACCATGCCACGGTCTCATAACTATGCATGCTAAATGGCTTACTTGTTAATGCAACATTATGTATGTGACAAGGACGAACAGCAGTTACAAAAACGGTACCATTTTTTTAAATTAGAGTCTCTTTATTTTCCTCTTCGATTTTATAATGCAAAGTCACCTGAAAGTATTTTTTGACAAGATAATTAGATCACAATGACACATTTGTACTTACGTCATGTGTTACGAGGATGGGTAAGTAATCAAAGGGTTCACCACTGTGTTGAGCTTTTGTTACAGTCCTATTCTAGGATACTTACGTTACAATTGAAATGAGGTGAGATTACAATAATTTACTCTTTCAAATGACGACATTTGCCGGTCAACAAAACATTAGTAATTCACATTTTGTTGATTGCAACAATTTGTCGCTATATGATCATGCGCATTACACCATGAAGGCTGCCATTGTTAGGGGAATACCATCGATTGTAATTTTAAGGTTGTATTTAATGTTCAGCTCATCATCACCTTCAACCATATTAATCTGGGATCAGTCGCGGTGAACGGTGTTCATTTAGTTCTGAGTTTATTTCACGGTATATTCCATGTGTCTGTGGATTCTAACAGCATGCCTAGGGTTGCTACCGGCCAATCCTTCGCCTATCGTGGTGGTTCCCGGGGTTCCAGCACCAATAATTGTACCTACAACTGCAGCGACAACCACGACAACTACGACCACCGCACGGCCTGCTAACGTGACCGTTCCACCTACTGCGGCACCAACAGCAGCTCCTTCGGCAGCTCCAACACTACCACCAACGGCGGCGCCGACGGCCGCTCCTACAGCGGCACCTACAGTAGCACCTACAGCGGCACCAACTGCTGCGCCTACAGCTGCTCCCACCGCGGCGCCAACTACTATAGGTGCAGTGCTTTTAAATTTAAGAATTTGTACTGATCCTGACGTTGTATGTATATTTAATCCTGATGAAACCACCGCAGGGCCGATCCCGATCGATCCACGCCTTGGCACCACTCCGGCACCGTCGGCGGCGTTAAATATGCCCCCTATTACGGGGTATAGTGCACAAATACCGACGTACGACTCCGCTGTCAAGTTCCCAAGACAACGCAGAAGCGCGGGCAGTAAAAATCTAGCAAATATTAAAGATTTCTTAGACCGTGTGAGAAATGATAAAATTATTAAAAGTCACAAAATTGTGAAAAGACAAAGTTGTTCATGTGTGCCTACGGGAACTTGTGTTCGTACGGGCAGTTCCTCCGGTGCTGGAATGATAGACATCAGGATCGTTACCCCAGTAAGTCACTTCTTAATTATTTTTTTACATAAGAAGGGCCAACCATATGTTGAAGTCTGATTTTATCATGGCCATGACTAAAATTTTAGGTAGCCGTTCAGTGTGCGGCCGGTCAAGAGTACTGCTGCGGTACAACTACAGCCGCTGCCCAAATAGGTTGCGGTGTGCTACAGACTGTTCCTGCCACGGCTATCACTCCTTCTGCCGGACAAGCTAACTTCGGAGAATTCCCTTGGCAGGTAGGCATTATAAAATTAACTAAGTATGAAATAGCTACATTTATTTAAGGTAATAATTGTAAGAAATTTCTTTGCAGGCATTAATATTGACACAGCAGAACGATTATATTGGCGGAGGAGTACTTGTGGACCAATTAAACGTTTTGACCGTTACTCACAGACTAGCGCCATATATGTAAGTAAATAGATGTATGTATTTGCCTGTTAAACCAAAAGCGCTTGCTTCGTAAAAAGATGAAATGTTATTTTGATCGACAGTGTTTCAGGAACGGCACCTAATGTTAAAGTTCGGTTAGGGGAATGGGATGC
Organism: Autographa gamma; assembly: GCA_905146925.1. Taxonomy (NCBI): domain Eukaryota; kingdom Metazoa; phylum Arthropoda; class Insecta; order Lepidoptera; family Noctuidae; genus Autographa; species Autographa gamma. Next base: position 7,714,010 of record LR989850.1, read on the forward strand.
CGCTGGTACTTACGAACCGGTTCCTTTCCAAGAGTACACAGTTGCTAAAGTGTTCAGTCATCCATCGTACAACGCGAATACCCTGCAGTATGACATTATGGTGCTGAGATTATCAGCCGCAGTGCCATTCACGCCTAGTGTTGGAGCCGCTACCACCATCAATAGGGCTTGTCTTCCACCATCTTCGACTACCACTTATACAGGACAAAGGTGAGTACAATTCATTCCGTAGAAAAAAAAAATCAAGAAAACTATGTACAATCAAACGTAAAGTAGAGAAGTATTTTTAAATGTTAGAAGTTGCCCTCATAGTATGTAAGAACGAAATCTTTTCTGAGTCGTGGATTCTCAGATGGAAACCTGCGGTATTATAGTATTTGCTTATAAATTAAGAATGTATAGTCGGAGTGGCCTATCGATTCTGAACTTTGAAAGGATTATGTGCATAAAGTTATAGGTGCGAACCATTATATCATATGCAAGTACAAATGTGTCTTCTAAAAAGCTGTATGTATTATGTAGTATGTAGCAAATGATTATAAGATATAATTGTCGATACGTGAAGGAAAATATCGCGACCAAACCTGGATTTTAATATAATTGGGATCTGAAATAGCCAACCCGCTATGAGTACTTTATCTTGGTGATCAATTCTCGTTCCTTCTTTTATTGAGAATATGGTCCAGCAGTGAGACATCCATATGCAATTGTAGCGAGTTTCATTTAAGAATGATGTTTTTAAAACAGATTATTATAGCATCAAATTGTTCGTAGGTGTTGGGTATCCGGCTGGGGCAAAAATATGTTTGGTCTGCAAGGCCAGTACCAGCAGATCCTGAAGAAGGTTGACGTGCCGATAGTGGCTCCGGCCACCTGTCAGACTCAGATGCAAACAGCGAGGTTGGGAGCCACCTACGTGCTGGATACTACATCCTTTATATGCGCCGGAGGAGAAGCCAACAAGGATTCTTGTACGGTATGTGTGCATTTATAAATTATTTTGAATTAATTAGAACTTAATATAAATTGTTATGATGATCTCTTTTTAAGTAAATACTATTTTTGCAACTGACGCAAAAAGAGGGGTGTTAGAACGTTGTCGTATTTGTCAGTTTGTGGCATTGTAGCTACTAAACAATTAGACCGATCATGTTCTTTCGTTTGAAAGATGGCGCTTCTTTAGAGAATTTGAAAGCAATTGGCCTAAAAATATTTTATTTTTTGGATTTTAGTTTTATAGTATACCTTAATAATAATTCATGTACAGAACTAGTGAGAAAGAAGTGATTCACTGTTTGACAATAAATGCCCTTGGGAATTACAGTCCGAAGGTCAGTAATTTATGTGTATTCTGATTTCAGGGTGATGGCGGGTCAGGCTTGGTGTGTCAAGTGAACGGGCAGTGGGTGGTTGTGGGTTTGGTAGCGTGGGGTCTCGGCTGCGCAAACGCTAACGTACCAGGAGCATACGTCAATGTAGCAGGTCTTCTGCCCTGGATACAACAACAAATAGCTACCCCTTAAATGTTTTTATTATTTTGTATCTAGAATTTTTTTTACATGGTTCTCAATAAATAGGTACAGAAATACATCCAGATTGGTATTTTAGTTATAAATACCATTTTTCCTTTTTTATCCCTTTTTTTGCCGGCAGTAATGAGGGTACTAGATTTAGGCAAAGAAACACCGTGTTATTGAAGCTTAACATAATATATTAAGTTAACAGTTAATACAAATAGCCATGTAAACATTATAAAACATACTTCTAGCCAACATAAACGATAGGTACGAACTACTTACTGGAAATACAGCGTTCTGAACGCAAAACTTTAACGACTAACCTTTAACGAACCTAACCACTTATAATAGCTCGTACGGACGTAATCTAGTATTGCAGCGGGACCCAGGCCCGCGTCAGGGACGACATGTTATTATGTGCTAGCCGCGCTACTCCTCGTCTGGCTTCTCCTGCTTCACTACGGGTGCGGGCGACGGCGGGGCGGCGGGGGCGGGAGGGGGCTGGGCGGGCGGCGGCGAAGACACTTCAATGTACTCTTCCGTCCCACGTTCCTCTTTAATCTCTGGCTCACGCTTGACTTCTGCTTGCGGTGGCGATATCCGTGGCTCCGGTGGCGCTAGAGCTGCCCAAGCCGTAGCAGCGCCCCGGGCATATGCCTCATAGAAAGCCCTCTGTGCTATCTCTGCTTCTTCTAGGTGCACGAATGCGTGATTGTCTAGTTCAGCGCGGAAGAAGAACTTTAGACCGCAACGCGCACAGTCATAGGGCCGAGGTGCAGCTGCGTGCTCGGGAAGATGGCGCTGCAGGCCAGCGGCGCTTGTAAATACTGCAGAACACAGGTAACAGGTGAAAGCACCAATACCAGCAAACGTGTGTTCAATAAGGTGGGCTTGAAGACGAGTTGGAGAGCCGAGTGCTCGTCGACATAGACGACAGTCGTGGTCAGCTGGCGGAGGCGGGCGCGGTGCAGCATGCCGCGCGTAGCAAGCAGAACAAGCACGGGCACCTTCACCACCCTCTCCCTCTGGCAAAGCACGGAGGCATATGGCGCATCTCTGTTCATCTTCACCCGGCCGAAGGTGGAAGCGGGCATGCAGACGAGCCTCAGCCTCGGACGCCAATGTTTGCCGGCACACCACACACGGTGCCGGTAAAGCTGGATGGTGCCGCGCCATGTGTCCGAGAAAAGATTCCTCAGAAAGCAGCCGAGCGCGACATCTCGAACATGTGTCGCCTGATATAACCTGCAAAACAAAATTATATCTATTAATGAAATCAAATGTATGCAAAACCCATTTATCTATTTACATAGAGTTAGAGTTGGTTGTATGAGAATCAACATTATATTGTACCCACCTTGCAGTGAGTCAGCTTATGTTCTGCCAGTACTGCTGCAGATGGCAGCACCTCGTCACATATCAGACACTTATGTCGTGCCGCGGCCGCACCAGAATGGGCACGAGTGTGTGCCTCGAGCTCTGCGCGACTGCGAGTGCGTTCCCCGCAGTACGCGCACTGCAGGGCAACTGCACCGTTCTTCCGTCGTCGCTCTTCTCCAGCAGCCACTACTGCAGTTGTAACGCCGCCGTTCTCAGCTCCAGGAGTGCACGGCGAACGAGCGTCATCGCCACCCTCACCACCGTTACTGGTTTCCATTCTCTTCGGTCTATTCATTTCTCCGTTCAAAACCTGCAAATATTTATTTATTAGCCTTCCCTTTTTTTTTCACTTCATCCTGTTAAATCATTTTTTTATAAAAAATAATAGGACAGACGATAAAAAGCAACATACCTGTTGTTGCATCGCATGATGCGCCTGCATATGTCTTTCAAGCAGGTACTGCACCGCAAAGGCGTCGTTGCAGGCTGGTACTGGGCATCTATAGGCGCGATGAGGTCTGGGAGTTCTCGCTGATACACCACTGCCCAGGAGGGCGCCACAAGCGCAGCGCGGCGCGGTGGCGGCGTGTCGCGCACGCACGTGAGCTGCACCTTCTGCCTCAGAGCGGAGGGCACCGGCGCCAGCACCACACGAACGACATACCCAAACTTTATTTTCACCGCTATGTGCCACCGCAAAATGAACCTAAACATAAAGAAAAAAAAAATTAAATTAACACAATTTACAAAATATATCTAGGCATTAAAAACATTGATGGAAATAAAATACCTGAATTGCAACCTTCGAGTCAAAAATTTCTTTGCATAGGGCGCAACGGTACAGATGGTGGGCGTGTAGTTCAAGTAGATGTTTCTGAAGATCATCTGGAGTAGGAAAGCTTCTAGCGCAGCTGTGGCAAGTGTATTCACACGAGACAGCTAAATAATGTGCTGTGAGATGTCGCTCTGAGGCAGCAGCGTCCGCAAATGTAGCACCACAGTGAACGCAAGGAGCAGGACTGGAGCGGTTCAGTTCACCTCCTTCCTCGAGGTGACCTTTCAAATGAGCTCGGAACGCTTCAAAATCTGGAAGAGCAGCATCACACTGATTGCAAAGTAATGTGCTCGGCGAGAGTGTTGTTTGTGGTGTTCCAGAGCCAGAGCGTGGACGTTTAACTGGTGGAGCATCTTCAGTGGCTCTTCGGCTCAGGTCAGTGGGTACCGGTTGATCGACTTGGACCGGTCCTTCACCATTTAGCAGCGCTGAGTGTGCTGCACGCACATGAAGTTGCAGCTGTTCCATGCTTGTGAAGGTGTCCCGCGTGCAGTAGATGCAGGCGAGGAGCGTAGGCGGAGGTTGAGAAGCGACTCGTCGTGGTGGTGTCATGGCTGCGGCGTCGACGCCATGTGCGGTTGCCATGTGAGCCTATAATTTATTTAATCCCGTTAGAATGTAGGATTAAGTGCATTTATAACTTGAAGCTAGTAAAAGCTATACTTTGCGAAATGAATTAGCAATGTATTTCAGTATTCTTCTACATTATTCTTGATGTACCATTCTTGTAGTGCCAGTTACCGTACCTGCAGCAGGTCGGGTCGTCGGAAGGCGTCCCCGCAGCGCAGACAGCGCAAGGCCCTGCGCCTGTCGGGCTCGCGGCCCTCGCGGTCCCGCTTGTGGCCCTGCATGTGTGACGTCAGAGCGGCCGCCGTGTTGTAGCCCCGGTTGCACACTGTGCACTGAAACGGCTTCTGGTTGTCGTGTGTCTTCATGTGGATCTTTAAATGGTCGCTGAAATAAACATAGTTCATTAAGTATTATAAAAATGTCAGTCACAAGGACCCTTTAAAAAAATTGAGATAGAGCTGATGACTTGTTAGATATAAGTTTGAGTGTTAACTAAAAAAAATATGTATGAATACTTTAAAAACACCCGTATAAGGATTTTAAAATTGAGATAAATAGTCTTTGTGTGACCGAGCTGAGACGACAATTTGTCATATGAGACATAAGTACCCACATAAAGCACGTACCAAACAGAACTAACAAAGGGGCTTTTCACGCAAACTACAGAATAGAGGCGTTCGCCCAAACACCTCCGCTAATGGCCGCGCTCGCCGTACCCGTTTAGGTATGGGCCATTATTTCATTTTTGTGAGACCCTCGACATCATTTGTCAGCGCATCATCTCTTTTCACTAGTCGGCGGTTCGTTGGGCCGACAAATTGCATGGAATTAGTCACGTGGTCGCGGTAAGGTGACGAAAAAGGTGACACGTCGCCTTTGGACCAAGAGCGCGAGCCCCGTCACTAGAGGTGATTAATCTCTCAGGGACGCCTTTGTCGTCCACGCATCTTCTGAGCATTCTTTTATGTGTATATTAATCTTAAATAGCTTTGGATTAGGAGCATTAGCATTCGCTTTGTGTACACATATTTGAAAACTTGTTCCTGGGTATATATTCGGTTGCTTAATAGGATATAGAAATAGAAACTCTTAGGTTGTAATAAATAGCTTCCAAAAGTGTAGGTATATTTTGTTCTATGTTGATTGTTGGTGTTAACTACTGGCCCTGAATTTCATCTAGTAAGTCTAGAAGGCGAGCCAAAGGTGATATGAAAGTCGAATCGAAAGACGAAATGTTCTGTTTACCTCCTGGAGAAGGCAGACTCGCAGTGCGCACAGCGATATTTTCTGTCCCCCGTGTGTAGCTTGACGTGGCGGTCACGAGAACGCTTGTGCTTGAACAGTCGCGAGCAGAATTCGCAACGGAACGGCATCTGATCTGAATGTGTCTGAAACAATAGCATTCGGTCATAAAAATATGTATTACACATACTTGTTGCATTAGTTTTAGGTCATTTGTTATTCACTAGCACGATACCTCGTTGAAGATCAGGTATTCGGAATTATTATTACTGGTAATTTTTTTCTTGTTGTAAATGTCAGTTTATTTTCGGAAATTAATATGATACAAGTTCAGGCAAAAAATTACATCCCTACATTGAGGATTCCAATAAAATTAGGGCTCCTAGAAGTTAGGAGTCAAGTTTGTTTCTCCACCTTCTTTTCAGTGTTCTGGGATTCAGTCCCGTAGATAAGAAACATTTATATTTGCATAATACTATTGAAGACATTCAAATATCGAGGAAAACATTTAATTATTATAAAAATTATTCGTTTAAATCGCAGCCTTTTGTGTGGTCGAGAAAATGGCACGGTTTGCTAAGCCTATCTAATCGTGACCAAGCGGCTGGCCTTTAAACATCATAACAACATTATTAATATCAAGAGCTATTAAAATATGTACACATTAAATCACACAATAATCGAATCGAAATAACTCCGGGTGCGTTCACAAAAACTATCGTGAGAACAGTCTGTGAACAATAGCCTGGCTACCGACTACCGTTGCTGGTGCGTGAGTTGGCCAGCTTACAAGCGGCATTTTATGTCAATAGAGAGTAAAAAATAAGAAGGACCCAGTAAGCCTTGCCGCTTCGTGACGTTCAAGTAAGATATCAATTATTGGGAACCGCTGCTTCATCGCATCGCCCCGATCGATTACCAGTGATAATTGTTCGATTAATTATCTGCGTATCAGGTATTTTGATCTAAGTTGGAACGTTGGTCCATGAAATGAGCCAGCCATTTTGTGCAGTATTATAAAAGTGGCTTTGGTAACAACTAAACTGAGGTTTAATAAGATCTTCTTTTGTCTCCAATTACGACCCTATTATAATTAATTCATTGACACATAACAACATGACGTATGACATATATGACACACAATATTGACATATGACAATACATACATGATTCCATATTCAAAACAACAAGGAAATATACATATTTAAAAATAATCCACAATCCGCTATCGTTAATTGCCACATTTCAGAAAGCCTTAAATAATTAAATAGGTACCATTATTTGACAGCTTTTGCCATTGCGAACACCTATTCCCTGTTAACAGCCCACTACGGGTTGTTACATAATGTATCCGACGCTTTAGTATAACGAATCGATACGTGAAATCGATAACATTCCTGCGCAGGAGCATCGGCTTATCACACCGAGATGGATTTGATCGGTAACGTTCGCCGCCTCTGCGAACAACACGTTTTCAAGTTACGTCTGCTCCTAACGGTATAAGAGAACAAATAAAACGAAGATAAGTGCGAATTGAACTCGCACTTGAAAGGTTCCGTACTTAAATTTAACATAGTTTAAATTTTGATATACGATGTAAAAACGCTTTAATAATATCGTTTCCTTATTTTCTCTTTTAGTTTTTACATTTCATTTCTTTTATTCCTAGTTATAGTGGCAACACAAAAACAACAGACGAATGAAGTGTAAAGATTTAGTACTAAGGTTTGGAAGAAGGTACTGTTAGGGCGACGGAACCCTAAAACTAGGTAGTAAGGCACCGAATGCTCAGGCTAGACAGGTTATGAAACATGCCGTTAACGGCACGCAGTTCGTGGATTTCGCACACAATAACCTCGGCACTTAGGTGCTACTTCGCTTTAATGGTCCAAACTTTGTTTACACAGCGTACAGGATACCTTAACGAGCCGACATTAACAGTATTGCGATCGAATTGTAATAAATATTAGAAGGAAACCCACTTTATTTTTATGCAGAAACATAATTAAATTTGTACGCAAAGGAAGCAGAATTTGCAATAAAACAAATCTAAAGGAAGCCAATCCTTTCCTTAAAGTTATGTGTGATAAATAAATGTGAATGTTGTTTGGCGATACTTTACCGGTGTTTGCTTTCGTTAATCGAAATAATTATCGTGTGGTTCACAAGACCCATAAAAATTTTGGAAGTCTTGAAATTGAAATTCTCATAAATTTATATTTGCTTGATTTATATCATGATTTGAAACATAAAGTGAAAAGTATAAATCGTATAATTCCAAAGGCTCTAAACTCTGAAAGACGTCGAACCATATCTTGTATCGACGTGACGAAATACGTTGAGTTGTAAAAAGCGACTATTATTGGGCTCACTGAAAAGATTATTCATGAGTGAGTACATAATGAGGATGCTAATGTGGCGCTTGTGAATAGCCTGTGAGACATAATGACAGCCGTCGGCCTTCGCACCACCGTGAACTGGACGACACATAATAGACTCCCAAACTGACAGCCAGTTCACGCTTTTACTAATTGACCACCTCAGCGACGTTCATTCAGAACAACGCTAAACAAATGTTACGAATGATGGACTCGTTCTTATTCGACGTTTACTTTTTGCATTAAGTACTTTACAAAACAATAACACTGAATTTTAAACAAAACTGTTGTGTTGGTTTTGGAGCTGGAGCTGGCTTATGCAAAAATTATAGGTACAAAATCTGACTCTATATCTGTATACTTAATTGTTGATCAGTGTGTGCTCACTGATTTTGCAGATCTGTCTCACAATTTAATAAAAATATGTAAATTAGGAAGTAACGCATGTGCCTTTTAATACTTTCGATACCGTTGTAACTAAGCTACGTATGTATATTGTACAAGCTTTTTCATCATACTAATAGGTTGGTGAGAGTAGTCCGTGTGGCCTACACTTAACGAAGTCTAGATTAGTATACTATGTAACAAAGCTATATTTCTCTGATTCCACGGCAGCATCGGAGCACCTACACGACTACACGACTATCATGAAGGGTAATCCACAGATTGATAAGTGCCGCGTATCCTGGTGCTACCAACACCAATTATGAGCACGGAGTCGAGCTAATTGGGCTAAGTGGGCTCGCATCCGCCGCCGCACCGCTTTCTTCTTACATCAAGTGTTTTACTATTATTTTATGACGACTATAAAAGTTTAACTTAGCCGCCTTATAGATAAATAGATACCTGTTGTGTCGATAAACGTGTTATATCATTAATAATTTAATCTAATAGTTCAATCAAGGATTGTAGTTGTAATTATGATTTGTATGGTATAACAAGGCCAAGATCCGCTCCTAAGCCTTTCTTTATGTAATAAGAATTAAAAAAGTATCCCCTTAAAATACTGCTTTACTAAAAGCGGATTTGATGCGTTGAGCACTGCATTGCATTCATTGAAATTAAAAGTAGCTTCTAATTAAATTCTGGTCGCATAAACAAGTGACGAGACTCACAAGTGATATTTAAATCACATGTTGTGATTAGCGGTGAGTGACGTGCGAATTTTACCGCGAAGCGCCCGCGCAAGCAACACATCGGTACGGCAACACATAAACATAGCAGCGGCATGTTTACTCCACTCACTTAATTGGAGCAATCGGCCCCTGACAGAATTAATAAATTTGATCGTCCGTGCACGATAAATCGCGCCCCGCTCCGGCCTGCACTACAGCGCCCATGCCCACGCACTCACTTAAGAGGAAGCTACCCTCAACGCAGCCAATTAGACGCTCTCCAGATTGACAATCGATTCATCTTGAGCGAGCTTTTTATGAGACACTGTTTTATCGCTTGACAATATTACTGTTTGCAATCTCTGAATGTTATTTGCATTGGCAGATGAGTGATAGTTTGCGCTCATAAAACGTACTTTTTTGTTTTTACGAAATATTGGCCCTTGTCATCGTGATACTTCGTGCGAGAATTCAATAAGCGAATCGATGTTGGGACGCCGCGGGGGCTCGGCCCCTGGGTGCACCGCGGAGCCCTGCTGCTCTGCCGCGTGCTGCTCCCACCACGACACTACACAAGGCTTATGGTAAAAAGACACGCGAATGGTATGTATCACGGCTCGTTATTTTAACTGCTAACAAATACCGTGAGAGCGCTCGACATTACGCTCCTAATGGTGGTGGGTTTTCCGAGTAAAGCGCACCAAGAACATTTTAAACTAGTTTGAGGTGAACGTGATAGCCAATAAAAGCTTGGGAATGGGCAGTGGCGGGCTACTGAGCGACATTTAAGATAAATAACAGCTCAACGTCGCGGTTCACATGGCCAGGTGCAGGTCGTCCCCGAGGTCACTGCCAGAGAGGTAACACTATCAGACAACACATCCAACAAAATCCAGTACTATTAATCAGTCATAACTTAAAAAGCCGACTTTTATTGCATATAATCTACTTGCGCACAAAAGGCACCTCATATGTAGAATAAACATACCTAAGGCTGTGGGTACCTAGAGCTAACATCTCCTTTACTTCACATGCAGAAAACTCTTTGGCTTTATGATAAAAAATCTTAATATTCTTGTGAATCACAAGTTCTCCGAAACAGAAGCTATATCGTTGGTGCTCATGCCTACTGCTAATAAAGATGTAAATCTCTCTGAGTGGTCTAATTTTCTTATTCATCCATTTAAATAACGACTTACCTTACCTGAGAACACACATGCATAATATGTTCACAATCATATTATGATGACAAAATAACACAGATGTAGTAAACCATTGAAAACATATAGTTTTACCCTATTGTGGTAATTCCTGATCTACCAAATGCAAATATAACAAATCCATCTGCAGTAACGGTAACGATACGTGTAAGGCTCTGTCCACAAGATTAAGCAGAACTTTACGATACTGATTACCTCCAACAAGTACAATACGTATCAGACAAGTTAATTAAGCTGGACGGCCAAGCACGTTACAAGCTATCAATTGTGTTTCAGCATTAAAGTAATATTTTCACAAGACGTTTTACTGCTTTACGATTTCTCCGGAGGCGCAACGAGAACAAGACGAATGGCAGGTATGCGTGGACTCTGTAATTGATTTATTCTTATAATGATCGCCTTTCCCAAGCAGCGGCGCGATGATAAAGGTGTGGCGAGCTAGGCTAGGGAGTTGTTATCGCAAGCCTATTTCCGGCCGTCACCGCGCTGCTGTCGCGGCTCGCGACGCGATCATCGCGCGATACATTTGTCGGCGCACACCCGACACCAGCCGCGGTCGCCGCGATGCGCTGATCGATATCGACGCGCGCGCAACACGCCAATTGCATACCGATAATCTAATGAAATCCTTTCTAGATATTCGTCTCTCATATCTTAAATTTATGTGAGCAAGACCTCCCCTAATTTTAATTTTGAACAAGGTGTCGGTTTTGCCACTTGATGTGTACGTGTTGATCTATATCCGTATGTAGGCGAGCAGCTCGCGGCGGCATGCAAAGTGACGTTTCTATTTGTCCTATCTTAGCTAGATCTGTCTCGGCGTGTGTCGTAATCGTAACGCGGCGAGATCGGCGCGACACAAAGGAGCCGAGATGTACGGCCGGCATAATGGCCGCGCACGTCACAGCCCTCAGCTCGCCACGCCGCGCGCCGGCCGTACTGCAGCCAGAGAGCGATGCATATCTACGCACCGGCTCTGTAAATGGGCTGTTTTGGGTATCTACTTGCTAATGAAGCGAAGTCTTCATGCATGGCGAAACTGGGCTGTGGATTCACAGATATGACCGCCGTAGCAGTCGTATTGTCTGCGAAGCTGTTAGCCACGTTACTTTATGGAAATGAGAACAGGGCCTGCGCACGTATATTGCCCGTCTCAAATGTTTCTTGCGTCAAACCAGAATGTTTGTAATTGTATGTCACAGGGCATAACGACCATTCTGAGTAGGATGAGTTAGTTGGTTGCTAAAGGTAATGTGCAATGTAACATCATTATAAATACCTGTTCATGTTTCTTGAGATAAGAAAGCCTCGGGAAGGCTTTATCGCAGAACTGGCACTGGTAGGGCGTGTGCTCGGTGGCTCCGAGAGTGAAGGGCGGCTCGGCCTCAGCGTCGGCCGCGTCGGCTGACGTCGGCGTGGACGCCGGCGACGGCGACGGCTCCGGCGTCGACGACGGCCAAGAGCTGCCCGCCGTGCTGCCCACGCTGCCCAGCGCCTCTGTTATAATAAACAGCGTTTTATAAATGCTACTTTAAAAATATGGACTTAAATTATTAATTGTTAGTTCATTTGGGTAGTTATTTTTCCGATGATCTCAACCGTATTATGTTTGCAGGAGTTTTCTATTCTAGTTTTTTTGTTTCTCTAATCGCCCAACAAAAGAGAAAAATAAAGTTATATTAGCCAGCCCTTATTGTAGCTTTAGTACTTTATTTATATCTCTTCTATTACCACCTACGAACGGCAAAAGTCGTTACCTGTCAAATTCGCTAGTATAATAATATCAATTTTAAGATTTTCCAAGGTGTATAAAGCACATTACGGCAGACAGTCGCATCTCGGTTCGCGGATAAAGCTATCATAAATATCGGTAAGGCCCCATATTTCGGTGTTAGGGCTAGAGGCAATATGTCTGCGGAGCACCTCGGAGTGGCGTGAAATATAAACAAATTGAATGGGCCGCGATGAGGAGCGCCATCAGCGCAAATGATGAGTAATGTCGGAAGCTAGCGAGCGAGCGCGGCCAGGCGAGCTTCAAGAGCCAAGAGCCTTACCGTAATCACGTCAATCACTTCTTGCTTTTTTATAATTAAATCATATTTACACAAATTTTTCAAGTGTAAATTGATTCTATATTTGCAACAATCAGCAAATATATCATCGATTACCAATTAATTTTTAATATTCTATATCACAATTTGATTATTTATCTATCCTGCATTTTAGACGTTACGTAATTAACTGTCCGTAATGAGGACAAGTCCATTTAAATTCAGTAAGTAAGTAGATGCGTAGTATAATGGCTACTGATTTATCATGACGCTACGCAATTTATTACTTTTTTTTGCAATATAACGTTTCTTTTACGACTTATTTCCCTTCCATACCAGCGCATTTAATAAGAGGAACTATTTATATCAATCTGCCGCCTCCACGCCCCGGACGTGGGTAACGACTTCTACTAATGGCGGAAATAATGATAGCTGCAGAATAAACAACATTATTCAATTTAATTCACAAGGACCATTGTTTAAAATGCGTTCTTTCACTTCGTAAAGTCGTACGTCTAAAACCAATAAGGTTTTTCGTGTCATCGGTTGCTGAAGTTTGGTACCCAATAACGTACAAAACAGATACCTTTCGAGGTCAATCAACACAGGCAGTGTCTTGGCTACGAAGCGAGTCGCAAGTCGTAACTCATAACGGGACTCGTGCAATTTGAGTAGCGCTCGGTGGATGTGGCCAGCCGGCGGTCACTGAGGATAGCCGTAATTAGCAGCGATTGCAGGCAATTCCTCGGCGGGTGACGGTGGCGCCGCAGCCGGCGACCGGTGGGCGGCGGAAGCACACTTCCTAATTGCGCTGTCTACGAGACACCTCGACCGGCGCCTCAGTAATCAACGCCAATCGCTCGCTGACATGGAAAACCGACAAACCACTTTATACCGTTCTTAGACCTTGGATTGGATTTCACTAATGTGATGTGATCTTCTTCAGATATGGCTTTCAAGATTCTGCATCATATTTACTTACAAGGCATTGAGTTGTTCTTCATTGTTCCGCATGAGATGGAAAGCCATCATAAATTACTACGCTTATGCGAGCAGATACTAAGTTTAGGTCCTAGTAACTAGTGAAACAAAGTGTCTCTTAAAGTCTTAATATTCTTTTGCCGTGGAAATAATTTATTGATTACTAAAAAATACTTGACTAATTCATTTACATGTGAGATAACACCCTAAAAACAATCATTTCTCAACTAAAAAAAAGGAAACCAATTGAAAAAATCTTCTGTGTGTATTAAGATAAATTTTAATATGCATAAGATCCCAAATTCGTAAAAACTCCTTACAGAGTTGTTAGTTAACCATAAAGTGATCAAGTACCGTGATTGATTCTGATTTGTTTGCACGCAATTTTCAGGCTGATTACTTGAGACGACACGGATAGAAGATTAACGAGTTGATTAAAGTTTAATTGCAGCGGCAACATAAGTGGATGGTAGTCGACGACCATTCATTTACATTAAGATAGCTGAATGATTTTTTTATGATCCTGTATCATGCTGCATCCTAGATCAACCGGTTCGCTTTATTGCCGGCTAGATATTCATAGATAAATAGTTTTTGCTGGATTTCGTACAATAAGTACCAAAGTAAAAAATAAGTGTCCAAATTGAACGTATTCATAGGTTCCATTTCGAGACTAGCACAGGACTGTAGAGCTGTAAAGAGTAGCACAACAAAACAGAGGAACAGCCCAGCAATGAGAGGACAAGGTCTGTGGATGATGGTAATAATGATGATAATAATAAAAATAATAATAAATGCGGACAACATCACATACATTGCTCTGAACCCAAAGTAAGTAGCTATTAAGCACTTGTGTTATGGAATTCAGAAACAACGAAGGTACCACAAACACCCAGACCCGAGGCAATGTAGAAAAGTTGATTTCTACATTGACCCGACCGGGGATCGAACCCGGGACCTCAGAGCTAGCGACACCTTGAAACCGGTGCGTACGCCACTCGACCACGGAGGTCGTCGATGATAGGTTCAGATTTGAACAATTTTGTACTGTATTTGGATATATAAATCAAAATCAGTTTAGTTACACTATTTATAGTCAAGAACGGGTCGACCAATTTCCATGATCTTTGATTTGTTGGATTTTTCTACGCCAGCAGAATTATTATAATAAATCGGGATGGGGACTGAGTACTTACGCGAATGAAGCTTAGTGGAACAACTATTTAAATAAATTTGACGAGAAGTTCAAAAACATTTTTTTCAAATGCAGCCATAATTAGGACACATAATTAATTGTATATCACGTATTTCTGCAATTTAAATCGCTAAACGGAGGAATTGTAGTTGTTAGTTACGTTTTTGTTTAAATGTAAACGATTAAAACAGGCGTAATCGCGTAACAAAAGTACCTTCGTAAAGTTCTTTCTAATACAGACTTAAAAAAAATCTTGATGAGTTGTCAACTAATGAATTCCAAGTCATCAAAGAATTTGTAATAGCTACCTTAAAGGAATCACATATACATACGTCAACACTGAAGAGTTAAAAGTTTGAAACTTAATTCTTTGGAATAAAGAAGCGGTTAACTGGCAAGTGTAGGCAAATCTGTGCGGCTGACTGTACAACTGTTTGGTTTGCGTTTAGGTATACTGCCTTTTCGCTCAAATTAATGGAGCCTTATTCTTTGTGTTTCTTAAAACAGTATTATTATTGTTTATGTTAGGTCATATTTATTATCACTTGGATTAGACATCGTAGGATAGGAAAAGATATTCATCGCATCCCAAGTGGACATCTAACAATCGGTACAAATAAGTAAATACATAATAAATTAGTTTAATAAATTAAATTTAAGGCATGATCGAGATCAAAGAATATAAAGGCAAATATACTTTAGATTAAATTACTTTTAAATTTTGTGGCTTTCAAAGAGTTTTTTAGCGCTTGGATAATAAAATGCATTTTTGCGGTATGAGGTAAATATTTACTGCAATTAAATTAAAAACGTAATAATCCGAATGTAATTGGGTATTCAAATACTAAAAGTTTAACTTAATAATTTCTTAATTCATGATAAAAAATTTAAGTAATTAAAATATTTTAAAGGATTTAAGTGTTTAATTTTGCTTAACTTTAACTTACATATTTTGTAAGTTTTATATGGGTAACGCCCGCTTTACACGATGCAATGAAAGAGTGAGAAGAAGCTTTAAGTCGTGCATTTATATTTTTTCAAATTTAAAAATCCTATATTTAAGACAGAGTTTAAACTTACATATACGAATAAATAGATGCTTATTTATCCGGTCTAGAAATAAAGAGATTGTTGGTTAAGCTAAAGTTATTAATTGCGAGGGTAAAATATAGATCACAAAACTATTCTCATCACCATTCACCAGGAGTAGAACTTAGAGCTTTGCACCTTCAGTAAGAAACCGAACAAAGAGTGCCAACATTCCCATAGGATTGTATTTCTTTTCAAAGTCATGTCAATGCAAGATTATATTAAACTTGCAATGTATTTTTGTGTCTAAATTAGATGATACTTTTGAGATGGGGCCCGAATCTGCTAATGACAATTGCTTCAAATGTCAAAACGTCATTTTAACGTCAAAATTGGCCATTGGGACGGCCAATTTTGACGTTTTGACATTTAGTAGAATGCCAATTATCCTAAAATGGACCTACTTTCGCCACCCATTCAGACGATTGGAGCCATTGTAAATAGCAGACTCGGGCCCCTGGTCTGATGATAGAGTAAGAAGATATCAAAACGAAGCAGTCCTAGTACTTTTTTGTAGGTAATATGAACGTAGCTAAATTGAAAGCTCCTATTTAATTAGTACTTACTTATGTGTAGTCTCCGAGCCGATTAAGAGGCTGAAAGTCAGGTACATAGTCCTTACATTGAAACATATATTCCAATAAGAAGAGGTAAGTAAAGGGGAAAATTCGACTTGTCGATTATAATTTAGCTTTTAAACCTAGTAGGTATACATATTATGTAGTTGGAGTATACATACTATAGCTATTACTATGGTCTACGCTATTCAATATTTTTCTACGACTTCAAACACATATTGATTTCCCTATAAACTTATCCGTTATAGATTAACACACATTTTATTGTGAACCAACGGTGCCTAATGACAAAAGATATTTTCATAAGGCTAGCAAAACTCGTGCTTTATTATCAAGCTTTGTTCATTTTATGGGCTGTAAATGTGTTTTACCGTATAGTAAGAGATTTTAACAATTAAAATATGTTAGTAAACTTGGAAGAAACTGAAGGCAAGCCCCGTACGCAAATTAAAGCTACGTATACACTAAGCTAAGACACCTATTGCCAATAAATGTAGGACACTTTATTGCTGTTCACACGAGAACACATTCTTCGTGCAGTATATGTTGGGAATCTCAACAGAGATCACAATATTTTTAAAGGATTTGATATTATCCTGCACATTTTAACCTATGGCGCTCAGACCTGGTCTCTGACCGAATAACAAAAGTATCGCCTTGGAATTTGCCAGAGAGCTATGGAACGCAGCATTTTCGGTGTAAAAGTATTGGAACACCACACTGCGTTCCGGAACGGGCATAATGGATGTAGGCAGGAAGGCTGCCAGGCTCAAATGGGATTGGGTGGGTCGCTGAGCAGAAAGAACAACACAATGGGTGCCTGAAGACAGACGACGCCGCCAACACCGCCCCAGGAGGAGGTATCAGGTCGACCTACAGTCGTATTGCGAGGGTTAGTTCGAGGTGGCTCGAGACAGAGCAATGTGGAAAGATTTGGGGGAGGCCTTTGCCTAGCGTTGGGACAACGTAGGCTATTAAAAAATTATATAGATAAGTAAAGCCTTTAAAGATTTCAATCTACAAGAAGATGACTTCTCAAATAGGAAAAGTTACAGCATTCATCATCACACTTGCGCTCAGATCAACTAACAATAACTTTCACTACAATGTTTGATTTATAGTAATATGTTTGATTTGTCAATAATAAATATTGTGATAAAATCAGTAATTATTTAATAATTAACCTGTTTCTACGTTAATTTATTATAAGCCTCTTTCCAAACTGACCTAAGTCTGTATTAGTTTAATAACCGTTTTTTTTAAGTTACTTAAATGAAAACATTAAAATACTCTTTAGTACTTTATAATACAATACAAAACTCATAAAGCCTAAGTGTTGGATCAATTTAACACGGTAAAAAAATATTATCAAAGTACTTATTAAAAGGAAAGTATTCCAACAAAACAATTAAATTCCTTTAAATATTGCCAATAGGTTAATAAAATTAAATCGGATGCTTGCACCTGCTATTATTGTGCCATTAGCCTCCGGTTGAGATAGTGTCTGCAAAACGTGACGATAATAAAATTACACACTCCTTATATTAATTAACTGCTAATATCGAAGGTTTCGGAAACTCACAAGAAATAAGTAAAACTTTACTGCATTTGTTAGTGTAGGAATATGGTAAACCTGAATTAATTTACGAATCAATTTCTTCGAGAGTAGAGGAGTGGTCAGCGTTATTACACCATAAAAACGGATACATAATCCAAAATAAATAATAAGCTCTGTTCAAATCTTTTCACTTTTGAAGAGTAATAATAATACCTTATGTAGTTCTGCAATAGATCAGGGATGAAAACAAAAAGACAAATTAAAAGAGCCTTCTCCTTTCTCCTCTTAATTCGAATTCGAATCACATAAAATCAGGCCCATAACATGGTCAGGTCGATGGCCTAATGAAATGACTTAATGGAAAGCAACTAAGAGGTGTTTTCCATTAAGTCCTCAAAATATTTTGTTTTCACATAGCAAGAAATATGAAATCCTACCGCGAATATCTTTGCTAATCAGCGGGAGGTCACAATTAATAAATAAAAAAGCCAAGTGTGAGTGGCTCCTGCAGAGGGGTTCCGTATCATCGTAGAAAATAGTATTCCGTCAAATCCGGGTCAGTGCCCGTATATAAATATAATAACTCATCTCCTAAAAATATCTGGACATCCTTAAAATTTTTATTTCAAAATTGCACCAAAACTTAAATTTATGTCTACTACGTTTCATGAAGTATAGCCCGCTTCCAGTCGGACGGAAGGGAGCTTAGTTAGGAAAGGCTTAGTAATAAAGCCCCGGTTAAAAGGAGGTTATTACCGTAAAATGAAACATAATATTCCTAGCAAATAGATTTGACACACAAGCAAAACCTCCCACATCGTCTTACCTCATTACTGTGGATAGATCCACGCAGCAAGGTGATGTTTGTGCATGCACTCATTTACACCATGCTATGTACCTTATGTACCTTTTATACAAACCAAGGTAGGAAGGAATAACCCTGGTTTGTATAAAAGCCTTAATGAAAGATTTTGCAGATAAAAGGGAACACATTCACGGGATCTTGAAACTTAAATCATTATTTTGATATATTCATGCAAATTTGAGGACCAAATTACACTTCGCTATTAAAAATTGTTTTCTCTTCTATAAAGCTTTTCCAAATTATGTAGGGTTGATTTCTATTCTACTGTATTTACCTAAATCTTTTTCGTCATCTTTCAGGTGACTAAGACTATTATCATGAACTGCATTCTCTAATAAGATTTCGTAATAGAAAAGGTATTTCAACTTACTAAGTACTACTATACAAATTACTTTAAAAAGTTAAATTTATTAGATATCTGCATCTTCGCGAAATCGGTTTTGATTTCCAAGATACTTTGTTATTATCTTTCCAAGAACAGATCATTAGATGTTACTTTTCGTAAATATAAGGGTCCTTAGATTTTCTCTCTGATATCTTTCTAAGATTTATTTCCAGTAGTCAATCGCATCATAATAACGTGCTGTAACAACTATTATGGCGATCATATTTCAACGTATAACCACTCTTTAATAAAGTCAAGGACCACTAGTTGCAATATACATGCTTTTTATTATATCTATCGATGTTGTGTCCGTTCAGAATTTAGTACTGTTTTTATTGCGAACATTAAATACTAGCCTCAAATACTTTCCTCTCAACACTTGCAAGAGCCAGTAATTAATAAAAGACGAAAAGCCACATTATGGCTTTTTCTTTAGAAAACAATATTATTCAATAATGTATTATTTTCATGCGGTTTATGACGCCTATGAAGAAATGTTGCTAGAGAAATAAAACAGCTTTGCTGCTCGTAACATTAACTTGGCAACTAAAGAATCTTTACAAATTGAAGTTTCTGTAAAATGATTAGCTTGATGTCCGATATTGTTCAAATAAATAAAATATCACGTATCTTGTTGTATATAAAGTTATTTCATCAGCTTTCTATTTTATGATAGTTTGTGTGGATATGTAGGTTCGATCTTGCAAATTGTTGAACTCACAAAAAGACACACAGGTAAAAACTGAACAAACTTGCACCGACCGAACTTAGTAAAGTAGTTTAAGTAGCTTGAAATAAATTAACTTCATCATAATATTGGTTCGTATAAATTTGAAAGGAGCCTTTTTTTAAATATCTACAAGTAATTTTCGAATTCCCATAACCCTGACCTAGTTTTTAAAATCTCTTTGCATAAAACAAAGTCAGTTAACTTATCTTCCTATAACTCAAGAAGATGACCGTTTGTTATGATCTTTAATTTGTCCCGAATAGCAGAATAAATATCAAAATACTGACAAAAAAATGAAAATTTACAACGAAAAGAGGAACTGGTTAAGCGGGTGAAACCGCAGGTCTCAGTTAGTTATTCACATAATTAACGAAACAAAAAAGCTAGCATCGTGATTTCATAAAAATAAATATTTTCAAGATTCATGTATCTGTAGGGAGAATGACACCTGATGTAAATAAAAAGCAATTTAATAATTTGGGAGGGCATTAGTAGTACTAGGATATTTTTTTTTTTTAATTAAAGAGTTAATTAAAGAGAGAGGCCATTTTCATTTAAATCGATTTTAAATAAATACACTTTAGACCGATTTTGAGAAATAATTTGTTTTCTAAATATGGCTGAATTAAGTATAATTATAATTAAGTATACAATGTCTTAACTTCAGTTCAGTGCTAAAGTACCTCTTACAAAATATCGCGCACCCTTACAACGACAATTACAACACTGTCCACTTGGCTAATCACTGCTTCGAATTTGTACAATTTTTGTTTTTAGTTACTTCAGAGTTCGGACTTGTAGGCTAATTATATCCATTATATATATTTAGTTCATTATATGCATAATTTACAATGTAAATGTTTAACTGCATAGGACAGTTTAGCCTAGAATTTCAGATTTATACAAATCCAGGATTCCGATCTCTGGAACAGGTAGTGACATTCCCAAAATTCTATTAACACAGTCTTGTACTTTCATAACTATTATTTTTACTAGTGTCTATAAGTAGTATCGCCCTAAAAATATTATGTAGAGCTTTGTAGTTTGGGGTAGAGCTACTGATTGTATCAATAGTATTATTTTTAAGAATGTGCATATCTGTTTGATTAAATCTAAACCTAAAATCAATAATTAAATAAGACATCAACGAAAGATTTTTTTTTTGCAAGATGCTGTTTAAAACGTAGATGTTACTTTAGTTGCTAGAATTTAAAATATTATCTATGAGATAATATTTTAAATTCTCAAAGTTTATAATCAAAGTTAACAAATAGATCGAATCATCAAATTCGAAATGATTTGAAAGTAAGCCAACTGCTGCATGAATCGTATGACTTGTTCTTGGTTAAATATTGATGTTTATGTAGTGCCAAAACCAAACACAAATCCAAGGTTTATGTTTTGTTTGCATTTATATACTAGGCTACTACAGTACAGTAGTACGATTGAATAAAGTTACAGGATGTTAGTTAGTATAACAAAGATTAGTAAAACCAGAAGTCCTATTGGTACCCAATTGTTAGTAGTTATTACAGATTTTAGTTAAGCTCGTCCTCCCGCTTAATTAGAAATAAATCCTAACCTTTTATGTCCTCGGTAGTGACGTCGTGATTTTCTTTGTTCGCCTGTATCTTCTCAATGAGGTGCTCCAGCCTACTACTGTTGCCCTTGAATAGCATGATCATATCTCCAGGAGAGCTCAGCGACTAGATCCTGCACGGAAGTGTTCGCTCGGGCGACTCGCGCACTCAGCCAGCTCCGCGGCCGCTGATTGCCGCAGGTGCATCGGTTCCAGTTTATTTTGGAATTTTTTGCGGGTGCATTTATGCGAGTGCGAATTAAACGCGGCGCGTGTCCGACAGGTGCCACTAATTGAAGGGGCGCCCGTCGCGGGCTGCGCTTCGTGAGCTTGCTCCACGCCAATTATTTGGGTGCCTGCTGCCGATCGGCTTAATTAGCGACGATCATTCGTGGCACGCACCTATATTTCCCGATTACAGGTGGTTATAAATTCCGAGGTGAATGTCGTCCGTATCGACAAAATGATATAATGATGGGGTAGAGTTACGGTAGTGACGACGTGCTCGTGTCTTGGTGCAGTGATGCAACGGAACGCGCGCCGAGACCGGCGTGTGGTGCGCGACTGGCAGCAGCGGCGCTCCGGTGGGCGAGCCGCGCCCGCCAGCACCGAGGTGCTGCACCCTGCGCCCCGCCTGCCCGCCCCGCCCACACAACCTCCCCCCTACCGGCACCCACTCCCCCTTTCTAGTCTTCTTATTATGGTCAGTGTGGTCAACAAGACCACATTTTTTGTGCAGTCACAAAAAACAAATTGAAGCTACAACAAGTTCAATCAGTTGTCATGGTTTCACAAAAAGTTTCACCAACTAAAAGTACTTACCAACGTACTGACTATACTAAGTCAGTAACTAGAGCGGTAGTAGAGGCATTATATCTTAGGAACCAGCAAGACCTGTCATATACCATTTCAAAATCATATTTTGTGTCTCACCAAAAGCAACAGATAGGTATTTGTCGCAGAAGACAGATATCTGGAGGTACAAGTTCAAGGAGTCCCTAACGTATTCACGTCGCATTTGACGGCTAATACATTTGTGTGACAGACGCAAATATGCCGCACGACGGATACGGCACGAGTAATGAGTCGAATGACAGGAAGATGACGCTAAAAGCTTTTCACATGTAGAGCGTTCGGCAATGGAAAACTGGTTTTAGATTTTCCTCGTTCCACCCACGGACGTGGGCGCGGCCAATGGGCGCCGGCGCCCCGCGCGCCCTCACTCTCCGCGCCGCTTCACTAAACTTTGCTAAACACAATGCACTCAGCGAAATACTTAACTCTATGTACATTTTTTTCTTTTTTAAGTCGCCTCTGTGATACAAACTCGCCGCCTTTGTTATTGACTTAATAACTTTTCATTATTGAAAAGCAGCAAACACTGTCTATATTTTATTAGGTTCTTTCATTTATGAGGACACGATAACTTTATTATAATGTGGATTATGATATGATTTAAAACGCTCGCTCGTGATGGTCACCGGGCGTCCGCGGATGGCTCCTCGGGGGGCGATACGGTCCGTGCGGCGACCGCGACGTTCCTTTTAGTTTTGCATATATTAGTGGGATTACACGCCGACGCCGCAGCTGTGGCTATTTAACGGATCAACTGGACAAGTATCTGCATGGCGACCGCGATTTGTACCGGACTCAGGACTCAAATCTGCCGAGATAAAGTTACCGGACTTATTATAGGTATGAAGACTGCATTTTTTGGTGCTACATAAAATATGTGTCTGATAGATGGATAGAATCCAGTAAGAAATGTCTAATATAAGTCATAAATCTACTTAAAAAAAGTTTTTGCCCAAGTTCTAGACAAACTTACTCCGAAATATATGTATGACTACTAATTTCTCTCCAGAACTTCAATATAAAACTCTGGTCACTTAATAAGCCAAGCAGAGACCAAATAATAGAGACCCGTTAATTTAGATCCAATAAACAATAGCATCTACCTAAAGAATCCGGTAAAACCATCGACTCTATCGATTCCAACTAGTAATAAAGTTTTCTACTTATGCTTTCAAAATAAAGTTAAATAAAAGCATAAAAACTAGCATAACATACCAGCAAAGCAACATTGTAAACACTCAGCCCGGAGTCGTTTCAATAAAGTCATGCATTTCACGTGGATTACAGAACTTGACAAATTAATGAACATCAAATATGTAAGAGACGTTCGCGGAATAGGATTGACATCGAGTTGTCGGGCGCCCGTCGCGGGATCGCACCGCGCCGATACAAAAGGGTTAAACATTAATACTTAAGAGGGACGCACCTCACTCCTGACGCGCACGATTACACTGTCACACAATTGTACTGAACCAAATCTCCGACCCTGAATAAAGCATTGTGAAAAAGTGCTTCTTATCGTCTGCAACGTAAACCAGCCATGATGAGGGTCTGTTTTTCAGCTTTAAAGTCCTCTGCTAATACTGTAATACACTGATGTCATAATAAATATGACAATGAAAGGGTTTGTTTTCAAAGTCCTTTTAAACAGCCTTTTTAAAAGGTGAGTTTCGCCACAGATCCCCTGAACCCTGGATGTATGTGACTCAAACCATTCTGAGGTAAATTAAAAAAAATGTTTTTACTGGTAGTTATTAAACAACAAAACATTAAAACTTTCATTTAAGCTCGGTATCATTTTTGAGACATTTTTTTAAAATATAAGGCTTACATAATGTACAATCACAATAACACAAATTCCCAAGTGTCGGGAACTAAACGCGGCAACACGGACATCTTAAATATTTGATGCGGACCGTGGAGTGAGCACACCCCCTTCTTCTTCAACTAACTGTAGGGTTAAATATCAGCGAGATTTGGGATATTTGAACGTTACGAGTTGTCGTGACATCTATCCGCTATCGCCTCATTAAACTTTCATCGTTTGTTTACTCGACGGCTGGATACTTTATCACAGTATTCGCTTTGGACAGCTACAGTTTTGGTTAGACTGTTTATTTCGCAGTCTCGTTTTTATACATTTACCAGTTGAGGTATTATTGTTTAGGTATATCATATATGTATTAGTAGTGCTTCATCTTAACAATACGTATTTAACGTAACTCATCTTCATTGTGTTATTAGATACACCAAACCCACAAAAATGCCAAAAAAAAACAAAAACAAACAAATTCAACTTATGATTCACAACAACTGCTCAAGAACATGAAAAAAGAAATACTTTTTACATCTGCATTTAAATATTTATTTCGGAGCATGACGTTGCGTTGTCAACAAACACCCAAATATTTTTTGTGCGTACCTGAGTCCCATGAGGCGCGGGCGCGGGCTCGGGCGCGCGGCGTACTGGGCCATACGTCTGTTCTCGTCCTAATAAATCAACGGGACAGCCGTCATTCCGATGGATTAGGCACGTCGGGCACGTCCCTATTCTCCCCTTTGCGTCACTTTTTGCGTGATACGCCTTTCGTACAACTCTATCACGAGCTTATTCTATAATAGCTATTGTTAATGTATGAGAAATTATGATAGAACCTCTTTTTTACTTGTTTGTGTATCATTTATAAGTCCTTTTAACGTTGATAACGTACAAAAATAGTTAATGTAGTAAAATGTTAAAGAGGTACTGATAAAAAAATGACACATGGCGTTATTGAAAGCTGACTTTTGTCGTTGTATTAAATTGAATCTTGTCCACAAAATACTAATCTGGTCTTAATTTAGGTACTGTAATTAAGTGTGTATGATGAGATCAATTCGTGTTACATCGACACCGTAATTAGAAATCTGGTCAAAAAAATTCTTACCCTTTACTGAACCTTGATCTTAACACAAAAGAAATTTTACGGTTTTAGGGGATAATTTGAAACCTTTCAATAGTCACGGTGGAGCCTAATACGAAGGCCACACAGCAAACAAATCGATGGGGGTGACGTTTTTTCGTAGATTGCGGAGATAGCAAGGCAGGGTGGTCCGACGCGCATGATATGCCACTTCACCCAACACAAGTTTTTTGTCTCAAATTAGAACTTTGTTGGGTACATGTTTACGTCTAATAATGAT
Source organism: Autographa gamma (assembly GCA_905146925.1). NCBI lineage: Eukaryota > Metazoa > Arthropoda > Insecta > Lepidoptera > Noctuidae > Autographa > Autographa gamma. Next base: position 7,739,316 of record LR989850.1, read on the forward strand.
CTATGTGTTTTGCACCCAATTTGCTCCAGTTATTTGAACACAAATGTTTTAAAAAATCACGTCCTTTCTCACTGGACATTTTACTCCTTTTAGAGAAGGACCAATCCGTAGGATCTACATATATGGCACTAAATGATCCCTATACATAAGTGCATATATTCAGCTGCTATGAAAAACTATTAACCAAATACCTTGTTACATTACTACTTTACTTTCTACTAAGTACTACTTACTATACTCACTTAACATATAATTAACCTTAAAAATTAAGATTCTCCTAAATATCTAGTGAAAATCTTACAAAAGCTGCTTTTAAATTTAAACTTTGGGTGTCGAAAGCCGCTAGTTGTTTGTGTCGGGATTCCAACACGAGCGTGTAATGTTGGCAATAAACACTCGTCCACAAATGTGACCGCTTTGATATCATCAAGACCCTGTCGTGATCCTCCACAATCGTTTATGACACTTTACTCACACGGATTCACACGTTTCCCATAATAACATAAACAATTATAACATACGACGTCCAAAAAGATTACACAAATGGAGATATACCTAATAAGACAACTGGAAAAGAAATGTAAATATGAGAGGTAAAACTCGTCTCAAATACTAAGTAAGTAATACAGGTATAAAAAGATAGAGTTCTAAAAGCTACGAAATATGTAATCGTATATCATGATATATTTCATATAAGCAATTTCATTAAGCGTTCAGTAATCTGACATAATAACACCGACTACAAAAGACACTGTCTGAGGTTGACAGTCAAACATGGCTGGCTAGACAATACAGAAATGACAGTAGAATAGTAAACGATAGCGGCGTCACGTCCTGCGGCGATGGTATCCCTGACGCGGCTCTCTGTGAGCGCAACATCTCACACGAAATGGGTCAATTAAGACGTGGGAGTGGAGCCATACGTGACCGTAACGCCTGATCTCTGTGCGCGATATGACGCGGTGCTACGTTTCACGCCTTCACCATCGTAAACTGCTGCCTGCACGATCTCATATCTGAGTCTGTCGTGCGTAGTGCGCATGATTAACTATACCTCGCGAATTAACTTCGCAGATCTGTGCTAGATAAATAAATATTTCAACATTTTATTACCCCTCTCACTTCCCCTAATTGCTTTTCTGCCGTTCTGCTAATGGCAATCTACTGTAAACACTTCGATTAGTTCAATGGAATGAATGAGTGCCTGGGCGTGAAGCCCAAATCACTTCCTATTTCGGAAACAATAAATCTCGGAAAGGTTTCTTGCACTGCCCTATCTGATCTTCAAATATATCCATTTATTTGGCTAGTAACAGCAAATTTAAGTTCGAATATTTGTATCTTGCCAAATGTTACGCTTTTTGTGATTTGCTAGAAGAGTAATTTTTTAACCGCAACGTTTTTGTGTTAATCACAAATAAGGTAGTGTTCCGTGGGAAACTGTTCCGCAGTAACTGTGCAAGAAGACATTTAGTCGGTCGGCATGAGCGTGAGCGCGGTGGAACGAACCGAAGCCCATGCGCAGCTTGGTGGCCACCGCGAGGTCTCTGCGCCTACTACGCCGAGGTCACATCGGCGCCCGAACTACGGTGACCAAGTTTTATGCCCCAATAAAATTACTTGGCTATATGATCCATAGCCTTTAAATAAATATCCTGTCAATGTCAAATCTCATTTATCTATGTGATGATAGACTCTACAACAAAGATTGGCACAAAAAAATAAAATTTATTTTATTTTACAGTGATGTTATGTAAATTTGACTGCTTTAAGGAAGCCACAAACAAAAGTTAAAGACAAAATGTCAATCAATCTTCTACGCTGCAAACAATTTCCTTGTTGCATTTTTTTGCATCCGAACAATAGGCTCTTCTTTTAAGTAATCACTTTTGTCAGGAAAGTAGTCTGCGAATCGTCTGCGACTTAGCCACAGTGGTGACAATAAGTAATCTGCGAGAAAACAGTTGTCTGGTCAGCCGTGGTGCGGTCGTGAGCTGCGATTGTCACGGCGCACCGCGTCGCGCGACTTTTTACCACCTTGGTGAGTTATGCCGCGTTAGCGAGTAGTGCACGACCCTCGGTGCTACCACGCTCTGCCTTGCAACTACCTACTGTAATCATCCAAACGTTTTATGAAATACTACCTAGTTAAGTTAGTTAGAGAGTTATAGTGGAATGGGTTTCCCTTACTCAAGAATAGAGAAATTGAATGGTAAATATACTTTTTTTTAAAACCATATATAAGCAATGGTCACCATGTTAACTCATATCGGCATGGTGGTCAGATATTTCATGAGCCCAGCATCCGCGTAATTTTCCTTTGTTAGGCAGCCATCGCAATAACGAAGAATACATGTAGTTATATCTATAGCTTGAATTCCAACATGTATGGCAATGTAGGCAAATGACTTTTCCGTCGGCCTAACAATGAGCTATAACGTCATCGACTTCAGCACTTCACACTTCTCTGTGTGAGCTGTTGACAGCTAAAACAATAAAGAGCTATAAAATTCGATTAGAGTTCGATGATGTTAGATGGGTGAGCGACAGGCGAATCGGCACGTAGTTCCGTCCAGCACAGCGCAGGTGATGCTGCGGTCAGCTGCCACCTGCGCCGCACGCTCCGTGCACACCGGTGGCATCGCACCAGCGGCAACGACGTCATTCCATATCACAATTACTTAATACATTAGCAAACTGCACGTGATTTATACAAGACCTTGTATGAAAGTTTGCAATCAATTATTTATGATGTATCGCACACAATGATATTCTAATAATCAGATATGTTATAAGCGTGCAATCGTGAAGACTCGAAAACGTCCTAATTGGGACGTATTGCCATTAACAACAACACTATTTGTCTCTTTTTTTCTTATGGGTTTTATCTCGCTATCTCTTTCGCTAGCTGCCGCGCTGCGCGGAACACTTTTTTCGATCGTTTTGAAGTGTATAACACATCTGTTTATTAAAATATCATTGATCGCACATAAACATTTTCATAATTGAATAGATAATGACGTTATGTATGCTTTCTAAAAATCTTTGTTTTTTTTAATAACTGTCATATAGTCTGCAACCTACCCCAAATGTGTAGCAAAACATACTTTGATCAAGTTAGTGAGCTTCTTAATTCTGTAGGTTATTGAATTCCAAAGAAATTCCATGGAGGCCAACATTCTTTACTTAGCCTCCGCTGCCCAACCCTTATTCCATAAAACCTTTGCCCTAAAGTTAGTAAGTTATTAGCCAAGAAAAACAATAAATTCCAAGCTAAGACGCAGAGCTCAGTACAATAGAAAACAAGTGAAGACTATTTTCAAAGAGTGAGGTATTTGCATAATGGGGGCTAAGCAACTCGTGGAGTTGGTACAGGAAGCCTCGCCCTCGTAACTGGCCGGCAGTGGCGGCAGTGGCGGCAGTGGCCCGTGCGTCCGGCCGTCCGGTGCCGGAGCCACTCGAGATCGCGACTAGATGGACTTCCGCCTTTTAACTGCTCTTACCAGCCTCAGACTCATTCATTTATTCAACTGTGTACGAACATACATCACCCCTGATTTATGACGTGGATATTAAGAGCTGATTTTACGAATAATGAGGCGGTCTGTTAAAGTTTTAATTGCAAAATAAAGAGAAATTATGCTGCTTAATTTTCATAAAGAAAAAAATACTTAATTTACATAATTAAAAAGTATAAAGACCGTACTGAAAGGTTTTATATAATTTGCTGACGAATCTCTACCAGGAATAAAAAACCTTACGCAGTGAATTCCTAATCAAAATTAACCTACCAAGACGAGCTATTAAGTTGTTTGTTAATAGTTGGATTTACGTCTTCGGTCTATAGAATGCCAAACTATAAACTAAGCGAAAACCGGCAGAAGCAATGAGCGAACGTCTAAACAATAACAACAATAGACGTAGGGCCGCACCGGCAGGAAATGCCGGAGAGCCGAAGATGAAGCTCTCCGCTAACTGCACGCACAATGGCAATAACAAACAAAGGACGCCATCAACACATACACGTACGATCCAACTCTATAAACATACCGACAAAATTCACTGTTTATATTACATCCAACGCAGTTTCTAATTATCCGCAACTAAATTAAATAATCGATTGAAACCAACTAATATCATTGAATGGACCTTCATCAGTAATCGTAACTGTTACAGGTGGAAAAAAAACCACCGACACAAAATACTCAATTTAACACCATCCATTTAGCTGAGGCGGTTTAGCCGTGAAAAAAGTGCGGAAGTGGGTTTGATTGCCACACAGAGTACATAATAGCACGCTAGCGGATAACTGATTACATTTAAATTGTTTCACAGTGCCTATAAGTTGGGGGTGAAAGGAGATTAGTTGCGCACGCGTCGATGAAGACGTTGCCACCGTTTAGACGATCACCTGCCCAGTGATTGTCCGCACCGCATCCACCTGGCTAAAACGCTGTGGTTGCCGAATAGATTACTTTATTATTAGATTTTGTGTTGAATAGATTACTCTACAGAAAACAAGAAATGTATCTAAATTGGCGTTTTTAGTCAGGCCTGTATCGTCAATGTACCAATCGCAAATTTTGACATCGACTATTCCGAAGCTATTTATGCTATCCGTTGTTTCCGCTGTCAAGACTAGTCCACTGTGCAAAAAAAAGCTACCAAACCTGCTTTTGAGATCACGGTAAACACATTTAATTATTACAAACTCACAAACACCGTTAACGATACCAACGTTTAGTAGGTGACGACTTGGTGTGGAGACGTAATGGCGACCCAGTGAGGTTCTCACAATGACTCACACATAAGCCCCTTGTCACACGTTCCGGTAACCGGTCCGTCTTGTACTGGCTTTCCTTCCGCGAAGTGTATAGCTCGCACGCCAGCTTAATTTAACAGTCGGTGAAGCAAAGTGCTCAGATGTCCGACACCATCTACCCGGCAAGCAAGCCGTGTGAATAGACTCTAACAGTGGCACGTAATCAACGACATAATCATTTTAAAACCCAGACTCCCATTCTCAGAAGTTCGCCTTACGGTTATAAGCGTGAATTATTAATATTACCTTCAATTTAAATTCAGTTTCTTGTATTTACGCTTCACATTCAGAGTAAATAAGTTCATCTGTCAAAATTGAATAATAAATCCAATCTATCTGCAAAGTCAATCTTGGACACAATGTTTAGATTTTATGGGTTTTGAAAGATATGGTATGCGCTGATTTTCTGCCATTGCGCGATGTGATCGTGACTAGCATTTGGCGCCAGCCCCATAAACATTGGAATTATGTGTTTAGTTTCCCATGTTTTTTTTAAAACACCTTAAGTACCTCATAAGTTGTATGCTACATTTAAACCGCAACATTACGAGGTGCTTACTTGTTCGTGCCCAAATCTTGGCCCTAATTGCTTGAATGCATGTAAGGGAGTGAATTTAACATGATTTGCTTGGTACCATACTCTTCAACCTGATAGCTTAACTAAGTAGGTACTTATGACCAGAGTGCCTTTCTTCTTAGTGCTTTCGCAACTAAATACATACATACATACATATAATCACCCTCCTTCCCTTATAGGGGTAGGCAGAGACCACCTCCTTCCACCTGCTACGATCCTTACACACTTGTTTCGCTTTATGCACTTTCATTATTCCCTTCATACATGCTGTTCGGGTTATGGTACTCTTGCCCTGGCCTGTTTTCATTCACATTCGCCTTATACTCTTTATTTGTCAATCGTTTTTCATTCATTCTCTCGACATAGCCAAAGCATCTCAGCATACCTTTCCCAATTTTTGTCTCAACATCCATCATCTGACACACCTCATCCACCCTTCCATACGTTCCTGCTCTTACATTCAACGTAGCTAAGCGGCTCTCCGTGGGAAACACAACACACAAACAACTAGAATAGAATTTTGAAATATCTGCTAAAAATATGTCTAAAAAATTTGTAGGGATATTCATCTAGAAAACGTTATTTATATTGGGCGCTAATCCATACTTTAGAGGTGGGTTTATACCGGCGGAAGAACTCCTTACTTTTGGGTGGTCGCCCCAGCAATTCATTTCACGCATTTTAGTGGCCATTAGAGACTCTCAACCTTCAACTTTAACTTACAATATAATTCAGATTAGGTACAGCCTCATGTTAATTTTATTTATGTAACTGACCAACAAATCAACTCATTATTATTTGTTGTTACCTGTAGCAATCTTGGTAATATTTTTGGTAATATCAAAAAATATTGCTACTACTACTGAATTCATGAAATAGCTAAGATAAACAGCACTTTTTTCATAATTAAGTTTGGTTGTGTTAGTGGGCAAGTACTAGTTCACAGGAATTCATACCTTTCATGTCTATAAAAAAGTCCGGTTCAATGAACGGATTTGTATGCACAAGGTTGCAGGTTCAAACCCAGGCAAGTACCAATGTGGCTTCTTCAAAGTTATATGTACTTTTTTAAATTATTCTAAGTCACTTCTGACAAACGGTGAAGGAAAACATCGTGAGTAAACCTGGATTCCAAAATTTGGGATCTGAAATCACCAATCCGCAGCGAGCAAGCGTGGTGATCAAAGCTCATGCCTTCTCTATATGGGAAGAGGCCTGTGCCCAGCAGTGGGACGTTTATAGGCTGGATTATATGTCTTTAAGTGAAAATAAAAAGGTTACATTTGTTTTCAAACTATTACTTCAAAAAGAATACAATTCAATTCGATTCTTTATTGCATACCATAATGTTACATAGGTGGTGAATCCAGTGAGTTAACAGCTCGATAAGCCTGTCGGGCACAGCAAAAGTAGGTAGAAGAGTTATACCTGTTCACAAGTGAAATAAAAAAAACGTTTCGATAATATCCTTTAAACCTTTGACAATTTTTTTCGGAAGACACATAACCCATGTTGCTTAGACAAGTGGGTGCATTGACCAGTGGAGTAAAGTCGCATGGGTGCTGGGTGGGTGCCCGCGTGGGTGCGCGGGGCGGGGCGCGGACCGCCCATCGCAACGCCCAGCGCGCCACGCCCAACTGCAACTATCTTTGTAGTATTTTGAACAGTTTTTAAACTAAGTTAGAAGAATAACTTTATATGGAACTTGAACTTGTATGTGGTAAAGGTTTTGGAAACAGCGTTTTTTTTTACTTTAGAATGAGGTGTTTAATTTATTATTTGGTTGATATATATGTAGTCGGTCCTAACTTTAACTGCTCCACCGCACTAGGTTCAACAGCAGCTCTTATTGTGAAGCATCAATTATTATGACAAGTAGGGATTAGAGTTAAGATATTTTCCACTTACCTACAAAACTCAATATTTAATGCATCTAATTCACAAGACCCAAAACTCAAAGTTTTCATACTTTATTGTTTTGTTCTCGTCGAACTAACTCCCCTTCTTTTAAAAAGTAATGGAGCAGATAATATGGGATTTCCTTACAAAAGGGGGAATGCGATTACTTACATTGTAGGCAGTCGAACACGATAAAAATCAATCAATTCTGGTTAACCAGCAGTTCTGGTAAAGCAGCTTAGTATGAACTTATTATTTCAAATCTGGTTTACAGATAATATACCTATAATGCTCGTCGATTGCATATACCGAGACCGAAGACCGAAGACCAATTTAAGGTTTTGTAGTCGATACCTATGTAAACTCAATAATATACCGACCTGTAAGGAAAGTGTCAACATAGGGTCAATAACCTGAAAAAGCTGCCTTGAACTTTTCCTTGGCGTAATATTCACAAAATTGTTTAGGTGAGGTGTGTGTATTTTTTTTTTACTTAGTCACCCGGTCTATTGAGTGGTTATTCAATATTCAATGAATATTGTGTATGTTTGTATGTTTATATACTAATATAAAACAAAGAATTTATCTTGCTGCTTTTATATTTAATATTGTTTCACTGACAGATCGATAGCTAAGCTTAATTTGCTAAACTTACCTTTAGCAGAATACTTATAATGTTTCAGTAGAATTTAAGCATAAAATAAAGTATAGGTAATGTCGACACAAGCTAGTTTTTTCTTCATTGATTTACTTATTAAATAATTTATGTACACACACAAACATTAAATAAATTTAACATATTGATAAATTATGTAAGTACAAGGGTCCGCTTATTTCTTCAGAAATATTTGAGTAGATATTTATCAACTTCGATAAATTTTTAGTCTAGGTTTCTTTTCATAAATCTAAATCCTAGACATGTTTATACTAAGCTTTGTGATAGAGATGCGAGAAGAGTAGAGGCCTGTGGTCTGCAGTGGGACCCAAACCGCTAGAAAAAAGGAAGGATAGTTTATTTTTTCGCCCCTTAGTCCTTAACAGGGAAAGATTGAAGGAGAGTAGAGCCCAAAATTGGGACGTAAATAGCTACAAATCTACAAATAAATAACTCTTTTGCGTTTTATTGTATAAACACAGAATATTATAAAATTACATAAATTACCGGCAACTGTAATTAAAGAACAAATAGTTACTCTAAGTAGTAATTATTAGGTAGGTATGTCATGTCTCGTTTTGAAATAGGCTCTACATTTTTGTTATTAACCAAATTCACTGATTTAAGCAGAGAATAAAAACCGCATCACACAAAATACCGTGAAACATAGATTGTGATACCATGGAAGACATAATGAAAGATTCTCAATCTTTAATATTTATGTGGATAAGATATGCTCTTAGTTTTTCGAAGTCGGTTAAAAATAAGTGTGATGCTTGCGGACAGTTTTATAAAGAACAACTATTATTTATTATCCGTTTCAAGTTTTTACTACCAACGCCAGCGAATGAAGTTACCGCCCCAAAAGTTTCCCCGCCACTAGTAAAGTCACTTTGTTGCTAAGTTAATTCCATACTTTTCCGGTAGATGTCAGTATTCACTGTTTGAGTTTCCGAAAGCTCCCACCCTTGTTCAGCACCTCCCCTCAATTTTCACTTTTCTCCCTTTCGTCGACAGAGCGCGCTACCGATAACATTCTCTACAAATACGATTGTTCTTATTTGATATCAAGGTGCTGAACTTGTAGAACTAGCTCTAGAGTTTTTTTTAGAAATGTAAGTTAATGCCTATTTATAATTCCACGTAGCTTTACATAACAATAAAGATAAAGCAATACAATTTAAATAAAGTGATGATAATCAAGTAAATTCAGTTAGTAAAGTGGCGAGATCCTGTAGTGGTGTGCGGCGGCGGCGGTAGGCCGCGGCGAGATGAAGGAGCGGCTGATACCATCGCCGAGCTTTGCGACACGTCGCCGCCGCCGCGCCACGCGCCTTGCATCAAATAACTGATAAAATACGTACGCACATCTTTAATTTCATCTGCAGAAATACAAGTATTTAATTTTGATTAGTTCTTTTAATTAATTAGCGGTAAATTGTAATGCTAGTAACGCGGACGCGACCTCGAGATTCCCACGCCACCGCTTTCCCCGGCGACCGGCGGCGGCGACCCCGTCGCGACACCATTGTCACTATTGTCAGTTACCGGCCACTCAACAGTTATCGCATTTACGTATTAGCATACTGCTGTGATCACTCAAGCAACAGTTTATAGAATCGCCATTGGCGTTCCGCTCTTGATCACCACTGAACAATACACACGCAAACGATGATCGTTCAAGGTGAAAATCGATGTCCGCTGCAATTTCATGCCTTTTGTACATCTTGACAAATATCTAGGTGGAGTATTCTTCTCAATAATTTGATATTGAGACTACAAACATTCAAATTATTATTAGCATTTTAGTAAAAGTCCGGTGAAGCAGTCAAACTTACGCTAAGGCTAACTGCAAAGACACCTACCAAAAAATCTACCAAAAAATTAAAAAGTTGTAGGTTTTATTGATTAGTGGGTAACTGTGGTAGCTGTGAATGACATAGCTATTTTAGCAACAAGTTTCATTCGTAAGTGCTTCTTCCTGTACGATTTTTAGGTCATTTTAGGATTTTTACGTTAAAAATACTAATGGGACCTATATTATACAAAGGCGGGAGTTCGTATTTATTGATGTAACTTGTCCATGTTATTTTATTTGCTAAACGCTATACACTTTACTGATAAACATCAGAATAGGTAGATTGCAGTTAACAAAAACAAATCTTATTAACTTGAAAATTGACTTTGAAACTTTGCCAAGGTTTGGTATTCGGGAGTCCAGTATCTCTGTCCATGCATAGTTAAGTGCATCTGTGTCAAGTGTTGACGCAATATCGGAGTTTCCCGGGGGATTGAAGGCTGTCGATTTAACTTCTTGGTGGGCGAGGCGTGGGCGGTGGCCGCGGACAATCATGAGCATGATGTTCACACGCTGCAGAGCTGTTCATGCATAGATAAAGAGGCCGAGAGCTCGTGTCCCGTCTCCCCGGAGATGCCGCGAGCCTTGAGATATTACTTCTTTTGCCACCGTCACAACTTTGGTTACTTGCCTTATTTTATGAAAATATGATGTGCAAAACATTATAAGTAACAGCTATCAGCGATTTTTCTTTTGTTAAATTTAGATACTTTACTTTCCATGTGAATAGTTGGGTAGGAATATAGAGGGAGTGTAAGTAGGGTTAATTGAATCAATGATAAAAATGTGTGAGTTTTATTAATTTTTGCTTACTGTAAGATATCGAAATGGTATGCAGAAAAAAAAATTTTGACTGACTTATATTCACAAATTATAGAAAAAAGCTGCTGATAGCTTTCAAGAGAACTTTTGGTATTTATCTCTTAGTTTTAGCTTTGTATTTTCGGTACGTAGTAGGTAAGATAGCCGGTGCTCAGGCATGCTGTCAACAACGGCATGTTAAAGTTTAATTGAAGTGAGACACAGCGGCCGGCCGGGACCGCACCAAGATTGATCCCGCACTGCTCACTAGATCCTATCAGTAGATAATAATAAGAATAGGGTAGAGACTAAGTATGAAAAGACATAATCAGTTTAACCCCTAAACTTAACAATAAAAAATATGACACCTATTTTTTCTTGATTAAGTGCATCAAAATTCAGGAATGGAAGTTAATGACATCATGTACAAATTTTGTAGTCAACATTTTAATGAATAGCTTCGAGTTTTTGGTGACATTAAAAGGAAATAGTCATCTACTCTGGCTACGCAAAACTGGTTATACATATTCTGATATCTTTGGTTAAAACCTTTTTTGAGGCTATTTGAGAACATTGACCCAGACGCCTTGAAGGCAATTGTTTTAATTATCATTTTGATAATCAATCACAGGTCGCAACATGTACAAACATGTCTTCATTAATGCATCGAAAATGTCCTTTATCAACCTAAACGATATCGATGTAAATTATCGCACATTGTGATAACAAGCCTAGATTCAGCAAATATATTTAGTAGTAAAAGGACGCGTTTGCAAACGCACTGTTTTGAATAGTAATGTGATTAATAAAAAAATTAAAATTCAATTTAAAATACAAAAAGCAAAGTGGAAGAAGGTAGCACTGAACAACTTACATGTTAATGAGATTTAACCATAAGACAGTTGGGCGGATATAAGTACAATAATTACTAATAGTGGATTTAGAATCTTCCATTCATTCTTCAATTTGTCTGTTCCTCATAACGAACATAGAAAAAGGAAATTGATACTGAGTGAATAGTGGAGCAATATTGTGTTAGTCGGATAGGGGCATGCCAAGATATAAGATATATAGTGTTAAAAGTAGCATAGATACAGTGTTGACGTTAATATCAGAGACCGGTGAAAACAACAATACCAAGAAGAGATACAGGGAAACATCAAACGCTAGTACCAGTTTAGTTAAATTTAGGAAGATGAACGAAGATATGAAGAACGAAAGAAAGTCTATCAAATGGAAATATTTGAAGAATAATGGTCCGATGTTTCCTCCTGATTATGAAAAACTGCCAGATGATGTTAAATTGATGTATGGTGGTCAAAAAATAAAACTTTCTTTAGCTGCCGAAGAAGTGGCCTGTTTTTATGCGAAAATGTTGGGCACTAAATATACTAAAAAGGTCATATTTAATAGAAATTTCTTTACTGACTGGCGCAACGTTATGAGTACTGATGAAAGAAAACGTATTATAACACTGGATAAGTGTAATTTCAGTCACATAAAAACACACTTAGAAAATGTAAAAAATACCGACAGAGAAAGAGAGCGAGAAAGAGAGCGAGAAATGCAAAATAAATATGGTTACTGCACTATACAAGTACAAGTAGGTAACGGCTGGGAACGCAGGAAAGAACAATGTAAATATAAAATTGAACCACCTGGGTTATTTAGAGGGCTAGGAAGGAATCCAAATATGGGTAAGTTAAAAAAACGTGTAATGCCTGAAGATGTGATTATTAACTGTTCTCGAAATAGTGTTGTTCCCGAACCACCATCAGGACACTATTGGAAAGAAGTTATACATAATGATACAGTATCTTGGTTGGCCTCTTGGGTTGGAAAAGTTTCAGGCAAAATTAAGTATTTGGAATTAGACCCTAGTTCTAAGTTGAAGGGTGAAAAAGATAAACAAAAATATGACACTGCTAAACTTCTTCACAGGAGTATAGACAAAATCAGAGTAAAATACACAGAAGATAGCAAAAATAATAGTAACTCAGTAGAACAACGGCAACTTGCAGTTGCTACATATTTAATTGATAAACTTGCCTTGAGAGCAGGGAATGAAAAGAAAAGCTATCAAGCAGATACATTCGGATGCTGTTCATTGCGTGTGGAACACGTCAAATTGCACCATATAAAAAATCATATGAAACATGTACTTGAGTTAGATTTTATTAGTAAATCTTCTATCCCATACCATGTTGAAGTATCTGTCGAACCACATATTTTTAAAAACCTTAGCTTGTTTAAGTCTGACAAGAAAGAAAGTGATCGTCTTTTTGATAAAATTGATACAATATCTTTAAATGGTTATCTAAGAACCCTGCCTGATGCAATGCCTAATCTAACCGCCAAAGTGTTTCGTACGTACAACGCGTCTATGAAGTTACAACAAAAACTGAATACATTTATACCATCAAAAATACGCAACCTTACTTATGAAGAGCAAGAAAAAAAAAAGATTGAATTTTACCTTCAAGCAAACCGCGAGGTAGCTGTCTTGTGTAATCATAAAAAGACCAAAAAAAACAGGCAATCAAATGAAGATCAGGCAGAAGAGAGTGACAATAAAGAAGATTCGTTAATTACTTCCCAGAGGCATTATAATGATCCTCGCATCACTGTTGCTTGGTGCCACAAACATAGAGTACCGATAGCAAAAATCTATACCGAGGAACTCATTAAAAAATTTAAATGGGCTATCGATTTGAAAGATTATAACTATGTATTCGGTTAACATAAAATGGAAACACATTGTAGTTTACACCGCTATTGGAAACAGTCTTTATGTAATAAACTGATTGAATGACACCGGCCACATAACAGTTTCACATTATCTGATAAGATGTCTGTGAAAACCAGTGAAAACGCTCTTGAAGTTCTTAAATATCTGCTAATTTTGCATCATGAGAATTAATGCGATTTCATACTTTATAGTATAGTTATTTTCAAGCAAGTAAATGATTTACTTCTATGTGAAATAAAATTACATAGCTGAATGAAAATGGTATATAAATGTACTTTTTTTCAAATTAAATACAAATAAATATATATTTTTTTCATATAAATTTCATTCAAGTTTAGTTTCCTGTTTTACAAATTATATATTTCTACTGCTATAACTCAAATACTACAAATACTTAAAAACTGATTATTTAACAACATATTTAAGGGGATTCATACAACGGTGGTATGGAACCCTTCTGATTAGCTCTTGGCCGGTTTTAAGTTTTTTGTTAATAATTATATTGTTATTTTTAGTTTGATTGCTGTTATCAATATATAAATGTTAAACAAAGGAAATTATAAAGTTGAATTCAATGTTATCGTTACTTATCTTATCTTTATAGGCCGGTACAATAGGCACCAATTTTACGAAAATAAATATCTTTATATCCTATACGATACAAAATCGATTGATAGATTAGTCATTAAGTTTAATTTGCATGTTTATTTTGAGTGTTTTATAACAAGAACACCAGAAAGATTCTTATGGTGTACTTAACTTTTTTTATTTGTATTTGTATTTTTATTATGCGCTGAGTTTGGTCTCTGTAGATATAATATGTACCTTTTATTCTATAATAGTATGGTACCCATTTACACTTGTTCATTTTGTAAGAGATCGTGCTACTAAAGAGTTTGTTGCGCCGTTTCTTCTCTTTAGCCAGAGCACATAGGAAACGGTGAAGGGTGGGCGAATTGAGGTCGCTTCATGTCTGGCGGTGGTTGCGGCACGTGTTGTCGGTTGCGCGGCGTTGGGGCGGCGTGCGCATGGTGGAGCATTCGACCTTTCAAACTAAACTAATGCGTGGGTGCGTCTGGTATGGCAGGTCGGATGTTTTATCGTGCATTTGTTTGTTATGGCGTTGCGCGACCGGTATTGCGCGCTGCCTCTTCGGTCGGATATAAACCGACCCCTAGGTTGCTGTCCTTTATGTATTTTTTTATGTAATAAGTATATTACTTTGTAGCCTAAGTTAAATAAATGAATTTTGAATATTCGTTCTTTTTTTTTAATTCTATGGGTATGTTGCCTGAGGTACAATTTTTTTTATAATAATAATAATTATTTATTCGTATAAATTGATATGATTTAATGTATTGATTTGGCTCGATTAAGAACTATTTAATATAAATTAACGTTAAAAATCGAGGTGAGACAGATATCATATCAACAATGTATTATTTTTTTAAATCATTACTTTGCCTTGAATTTAGAGAACAATAATAATGAGTTATCTTGAATGTAAATTAAAATCTAAAACGCGTTCTATTCCCAATATTTTAGGGTTCCGTACCTCAAAAGAAACGGAACACTTATACGATTACTTCGTTTGTTCGACCGTTTTTCTTTGTCTTTAAGCTGTAACTAAATCACACTTTTATGTCAACGCAATCAAAAGAAATAGCAATTTATGCCGCATATTTTCAAACTCGCAACTACTCACGAGGGAATCAAAACCTAAAGGGTACTTCCAGTCGATCTAGAATCTCGAAATGTAGCATGAAGCAATGTTTAATAGCACATATAAAGGAAAAATTCCGAATACCTTAATTAATTCCGAATACCTTAATTTTAAGTTACATCACACACACAGGTTTGTACGGAACCCTTGGTGCGCGAGTCCGAATCGTACTTGGCCGGTTTTTTTTTTCAGTATTTAATACCTACAATATAAAATGTATTGTAGGTATTACAATACATTTTATATTTATTTATTTTATTCGACCTAAGATAAAATCTCATTAAAAAAAAACAAACTTATTTTTCGAGCCGTTTGGGGTTGAGACGCTCGGTTCATGAGGTCCGAGTGCACGAAATCTTTTATTAAGAACTTTCTTAACGGTTGGTAGACTCTACTCGTGATCAGAGGGCTGGTTTGTTCCTTGCACAGAGAATCGGCATAGCCATTCAACGTGGCAATGCAGCCAGCCTTCTGGGCACGTTCCCCGCCATTGACAAGGATGACGATGAGTTCTTTGACGCCGTTTAGTTTTTATTTATGTAAGTTTTAATTTTAGTATAGTTAGACTTTGTTCTTATATTAGATTTAATTGTGTATTAATAAATAACACATAAATTTTAGTATAGTTAGACTTTGTTCTTATATTAGATTTAATTGTGTAAAAATAAAAAAATACAACAGAAATTAAGTAGATCGGCGTGTCTGTCTTTTACAAACCCTGACCAATACTATTTGCGTAGTTCTGTTTATGACGTAGTTATTCTCATTTTATTAATTGTATTTTGATTGTTACTTTTCGCTGATCTCACTTGTCCGCTATGAAAAGTAAAATTATAAAAAAAAACATCCCACATTACAAACGACAGCTTGTTTTGGGACAGCTGTCTGCAAATAATGGTAAAACGTATTCTGTGTAATGTTATAAGTTAACAAGAAGTACATTATTTTATTATTCTTATTCTAATCATTTATTCTGTGCTATGCAAGCGATGTCGCAAGTTCACGACCCTGAGGTAAACGACCATGCAGTCCAAGAGCCATAGACTTTAACAGCATCCCAAAAAATAAAAGATAATCTAGCAACAACGAGCGTTATTATAATAGTTTTTCTCCTTCTCATTAATTGTAAACACGCATAATTCGATGTGTTTTGTAGGAGGCTTGTTGTTCCAGGCCCGCCCTGACCCGCCTGTGCCACATTATCTTTCCTCGATCTCCAAGTACCAAAGGCATAATGCCGGGACCCATTCATCTGCGCAATTCACCATAGAAACAATAAGCGTACCCTCAGATCACATCAAACAAGGGAGATTTGCTATCCTTGTAATTTTAGTATGCGTACCCGATGTCGCCACTTTTCACACATTTATATTTGTACACGCCCAAACGATTATCTCAACAGCGCACACACAAACATAAAAGTCAACGTGATTTGCCACAAACACAACAATATCATTGTTACTGTTAACTCACACAAATCAATGCTCCAATCACGGCATTTTTCACACACGCTAATGATGGGAAAAATTGGTCGATAAAATATTTATCGATGAAACAGACAACAAAATATGGTTCATCAAATAAATAAAAAAATGTTATATAGTCGGTATTATTCGGTATTGATATATCTATTTGACTTGAAAAATTAAACAAATGAGTAGGTGGATTACTCCACACTTATATTAACGAGCTGAAGGGTTTGTTTGAATGCGCTTATCCCAGGATAAATCGGACCTATGTCAAAATTAGAAAGGTAAAGTATTTTATACCTGAGCGTAAAAGACTATGTATGTACCACGAGCAAACCCAGGGCGCACTGCTAATCAAACTAATATTACAAAAGCGAAAGATTGTGAATATGTGTGTTTGTTACTTCTTCATGCTCAGATCGTTGTACCAACTTTGATAAAGTTTAATTTTTGCTAAAAAACTGACACCGTCGTATCTCTAAAACTACTGAACCGATTTTAATAAAGCTTGCAGCATTCCCTAAGTTGAATAATACCTAGTACAACAAAAAATATTTCCGGCCGACTTAAGTAATTCGGTAATTCCATATATGCGAATACAAACATAAAACATACATACATACACTTTTGAAATTGGGCACATTTGTTCAGACGC
The DNA here is from genome assembly GCA_905146925.1 of Autographa gamma. NCBI lineage: Eukaryota > Metazoa > Arthropoda > Insecta > Lepidoptera > Noctuidae > Autographa > Autographa gamma. Next base: position 7,756,524 of record LR989850.1, read on the forward strand.
TGATATAGACTAATATATACGAAACTACGCAGTTCTGGAAATATAACATACATACGGGTTGAATTGATAACCTCCTTTTCTTAGAAGTCGGTTACAATATGTACTAATGTACCTTCGCCTAAACGTAACAAATACTTTTCTGAAAACCATACTAAAATTGGTTTAGCCGAACACGAGATAATCTCGCAATAACATACATATAATAATAATAATAATCCATTTATTTCAGGCATCAAGGCCTATATAAATATAAACAATACTCTACTTAATACAACTTAATAATACTATAAATACATACTACATAATTAACTAATACTAATACTAATGTACACGAAGTGTCGGCGTCGTGTTTCGCTGACATATACATACGGGATATATACATACGGGTCGAACTGAGAACCACCTTTTTTGAAGACGGTTAAAGTTAAATAAACAACTAAAACATTAAAACACACGCTTTAACACTATATCGATACATTGTTTTATCGTTACGACAGATCACTCGTGAAACTACATCACTATTTTACGGCCGGGTACAGCGGAGGTACCACGCGACTGACATTACATTTTGAATTTGAGAGTATTGGTGACGCACGCATCCATTGCGCCATGGAGCGGAACGAATAATTGAATGATACTTACTTAGCAAGCAATGTATTTATTATTACGCTAAGGATGAATTGTCACTTAATGTCATTTATGTTATAATTAATTTCTATTTTTGTGGTTTTATAGCAGAAATATGTAAATATTGTAATACTTACACATGAAATGAGATTCCATCTTTCACGTAGTTCACTTTTTTGCTTGTATTTTTGCAAACAACAACAGAACAACTCGGCATTTTGGCAAAAATCGAGAGACGTGACGCGAGCGTGTAGGTACTTTTGACTGGCGGCAAAAATCGGTATCAAGTGCAAATTGAGCCAGATGCGTACGCACGTGCCGGGGCGCTATAATAATAATAATAATAAATAATAAAATCTTTATTGTCAGGCGACTAAGGCCCATAGATATATACCTTAAAAAACTAACATACATATTTTATAATACATTTTGTGTTAGTATATACAGACTTAAACCTATGTTAGTAAACACTTCCTTATTTACGTTCATGTGGTATCTGTCCGCGGAAGCGACGGAACACCACGCCAGCCGGCCAAAAGTCTTCTACCATCACCAGGTGCAGGAAACATGAAGGTACTCGCACCACAAACGCATTGAAGTTGACGTTGCGGCGCGACTCCAGTAGCTGCACTCTCGGCATGTATTTTATCTTTTGGCGCACGTACTCAGCGATGTCCTCCGCCTTAGTGGTGTAGTGTAGGCGAGAGATGTACACCGGAGTATTCGGTGTCGCTGCACGTATCTTCACACTAGGCTCCACAGGGGCCGTGCCGCAGCGGTTCTTGACTGTCCGATGACGGCGCTTCCTCCTCTGGACCAAGACGAAGCCATCATCGACGGTACTTTTCGGAGCCACTTCAGGCACAGACTTCCTCGCGGGAGCAGCAGGTGTTCTTGCTACTACGCTTGCGAAATCCCGTCGATGCAATTTCGCTTGAGTTGCAGGCACGTGCAGCGGGTCAGTGACACAAGCGGCGCGTGCGACAGCGGGATTGCGGGGCGCGCAAGGAGTTGTTTCTGCGCACTCAGCATTTGTCGGCGACGGCGATGTCAACACGGCGGATGCGAAACTTGACCCCGATATATCAAGGCATGCACCGCGACGCGTGTTGACGTTAGATGCACTAGGTGACCTTGTTTTCGACACGATTTTGCGCAACTCTACGACTTCGTTGCGCAAATCGGCGACGGTGTCTTGGGATGCATCTAACTTCTTCAGCACATCTGCTAAACTTGCCTTAAGAATGACGATGTCCTTCAGCAGGCTTGTGACGTCAACATGATCAAACGTGACGGGCGGGAGCTTGTTAAGGTCCTTCGCCACGAATGTCGGCACGTCATCCGGATCCGTCTCCTTCAGCAGCGTGATAATATCTTGGATACTTTTCTTTGTCCCGTCACGCCGGCGGGACACCATCTGGTCACTCTTATTGAGCGATCGGTACAGGAGGAGCTTGGCAGCGGCTACGTCGTCCTCGCTGAAGTTTGTTGCACAGATCTGGATCGCAGACACCTCGTCCATTACGTCCAGCTTCTGCTGCAGAAACGCCAGCAGTTCATTTGCCACAAGTTGTTGACTCATGGCGATGTTTTATAATTTTAATGCAATGTACGCAACTATGACATAAAGGCAGTCATGTTTTTACCGTGCGCTTTGCACACGTCCGCATCCGATGCGCGCAGCGATCGAACGGAGCTATAACATATCTCCCTTGTTTGATGTGATCTGAGAGCGTACCCTTCGCCGCGCCCGGCTGAAAGACTACAAAACGCAAAAAAATAAATTATTTTGTACGTACTTCTTGGGAACCCTTTATTAATAGCGAGGGCAATCGAATGCTTAAAACATTGCAATCGAATACGAGACGGCGGTAGCAGGGTGAATGCTGGCGCACAATGAGGAGCGGGCGGCGGCGCGGGCGGCTAGGTGTCGTATGTCGGTCGCGAGTCGCCCGCGCCGCGCCGTACCGCACCGCCGCACCTCTTACCACCGACATACGATATCGCCTTTTTATTTCATAATTCCTATACAATAGAATCGCTGCAAAGGCGTAGGGTGAAGACAATGATCCCGGAGGTAAAAACCGCTCGGAAACCCTTTATATTCAATTTATTGTCTCAAAATAAAATCGGGTGCAAATTAAAATATGTATTGAGCCATACGACCGGTATCGCCAAGGTTTTTGTAACCGTCCTTTTATGTTTTAACCATAATGCTAGATAATACAGCACACATACGATGATAAGTCGCGGCAGGGAGAACATGTAGAGAGTACGAACACAGATGCGGTACGTATTCAACATAAATAAGAAGGATGTAAAAACAAAGGGTGCAGACGAAGACTGTGGAAACTATTTATTTTCTGGTTATAGCTATATCACAATTCCGTTGTAGTCTGCTCCATGCGGTTAATGAGATAAGAGTCGAAAACAACTCGTCAGAGCCGCTAATAAATTGTGGGGGGGGGCTTATCGAGGTTGGCGATCCGGTGTAATGTGTATGTTTGGGTAATCAGATGTGAGCCTTCCAACTTTTAATTCCCTGAGATCGGCTGGCGCGGGGTGGCGTGGGGTCCGGCGCCAACGCCGATATCGCATATAAAAAGGTTGCGGATCGCTCGCTCCTCCATCCGGCGATTGGCTAGGCGGCGCCCGCTGCTCCCCAGGGCCCTATACGAGAAGCGAAATGGGCCCCAGAACACCCATAAGAGAGCGACCCCGCCCGCCACGGCCGAATAATTAGGGCTCTTTGTTTAGATAGCGGCAATTTTATTTGGGAGAGAGCGGGCGCTGGGGACGTCTTCGGCCATTCCAACCGCCTGATATTAATAAGAAACGTGTGTGCCGTTGCCGAATAACAGCCATCGCTGAATGAAAATGCCGCTCCGATTTCATTTTCCTTAGCTTGAACAATGTTCTTTTAAAATATGTTTGTTAATATTTATATACCTACCTACAATAGCATAAAGATTAATTTTGTTCAAAAAAATATGCACGTGTTTCAGATTGTTAGTCAAAGTTATGAAAGTGTGAATTACAGCGACCACAAGTTTATAGCAAAGAAAGGGGGAACGTTGACAGTGCCAGGCAATATCACATAAATAATGCAGCCAACAAAATTGGGATTTTGATTTGTTTTCTTTCCAACTTATATTTGTCTTTAGCTGGATTGGGGAACACAATGGTTTAGTGTTCACCTTCGCTTAAAATTTTCTTCGATCTTTACAATTCAAACTTCCTGGCCTATTGTTGTTAACGAAGTGGAAAATTAAATAGCTTTAACTTATTTTAACGCGACTCTACATAGTCCTAATGTTCATGAATAATAATCTCAACCTGCCGTATAATGCTGATGTTAAAATAGTTGTCGTTACTTGTCTTGCTACGATGCCAGCCTTGAGACATGAGACATGTATTACTATTAAGAGAGTGAAACTGAATTTGAAGATAAAAGGTATCCCAAAACGGCAAGCTGGCACGACGGCCACTGCATATTGTAGAGGTATGCATAGCGGTGAGAGGGCAGGCCGTGGCGCGCGGTTCCGCGGGGGCCTCCACACGCTCGCCTTTGTCTCGTCCCCGCAAACTTGCCATAAATGTTAATATGGGATCTTCTCACATTTGAATATCTATTTCTTCGCGAGGCCGGTTCGTTAACGCGGCCTTGAATTTTAAATTTTATCGCCGCACCGGGAGCGCCGCAGATGAGGTGCGCGCCTACGTGATCTCCCCGACAAAATAACCGAGGGAAACTTCTTTTTGTTTGTCTCCTTTATTTTTTGTAAAGTGAAATAGATGATTTGGGGAAACTTAAAGTATAGAGCAACGAAAGTTTTCTGAATAGCATCTTCAAATGGTTAGAATTTTGCAACATAAACCTTCACTTGAACAATGTTTTTAACCTAATTTAAACAGCTTTTCGTATACATTAATCGTTCATGTACCTAATGTGGTGGTTAATTAGTTGTCTTACAATGGATAACACTTGATCCGCTCGTAACTACAAATGCGGCTCAGCGCGCTTAATTACTAATTTTCTTGTTTCTGTTTCGTGTCTGTCACGTCTGAAGTCAGACATGTCGTACATCGTACGTACTTACACTGGTAACTTGAAAAGCTGCTCAAGTCCTGATTAAAGTTACAATAGTGCCGCAACTAAGGACTGTGCTTAAGCAATATTCTGATTATAAAACTGTTAACTACACAGTTTTGTTTGCAAAACAGCTTCATAAAAAACATCTTAGGTTATCAACTTTTTATTTTTAATAATTCATTCAAAAATAGTGTGTTACATAAATGTTAGTACCGGTAACTTCGCCGTGTATATTTTAACAAACGTTCGCAGGTCCATTAGCTGGCAACGCGGCGGCTGTTCGATGTCGCGAGTCGGTGACGATCGGAAAGTTTAGCTGCGAGCATTTTAATGCGCCCCCACCTCCCTGTCTGACCCTCAATTATTGAAAATGCATTTCTGTCCGCGCCCTGCGCCCGCTGCACCATGCCAACGCCACATCGCAAATGCACATTTTAAACTGCACCTGATTGCAGAGTCGTGTTACTATCCAGGGCTAAAAGTCGTGCTGTCGCTTTATTTAAACCGAAAATTGGCTTTATTATAGCGGCCAGTTATAACTTCGAGTGCATGTCAAAGCGACGCCGGGGTTGATTATTTAATCGAAACAATTAAGACTTCTGCTAATGATTTATCACAGCTCTGCGCAGATTCCGTTGTTGTAAAGAGCTCATGTGGAAGTTTCAAATTGGATGCATTATTATGTTAAAAAATAATATTTATAATACAGAAACATTTTGTATTCGTGCTCTAAAAATATAGGTCATTAACCACAAACATCTTTAAATATTAATCAATAGAATACATTGATTTATTTCTTATCATAAAAGAGATGACGAAATTGTAGAGATTCAACATGACATCAGTTTCAATTTAAGAGTTTTAGAAATCTTTTAATAAATAAAATAAAAGATTTCCAAAGAAAATCAATCAATCCAAAACAACTTAAAATAAATTGTACAAACACCATTTACATTAACATCAATGACTACACGGCCCATCAAATTGTAGAGACGATAACACAAATTGCTCTAAGCAAACTGAAAAGTCCGAAAAAAACATATTTATTGCTAATTTAAACTGTTCTATATCGGTAAAACAAACAGCATGTAAAAATAAATCGTCATCATAGTAAGAGGCCGAGCGAGGGGTGGCGCGAAAGGCCCCCATTCATCGGGTACTAAGTGACGAACGGTGTACACAATTTCGGGCGTCCGTTTTAATTGTAAGTTCGGAACGACCACCGTCCGCAATGCAATTTTAGCTTCCACATTTTCCGTTAGAACTGTATTTGCTCTTAGTACGAGATCCCCTTTTAGAACTTTTTTTAAATACCTACCTCAATTTTGCGCTTGAGTTTTGATTTTAAAGTAGAATATGCGATAAGTTTGTTGGCTTTTCGTATTTCAGATTTTTGTGTTTCATATGCAAAAAGTACATCCATTATCATAGGTTACATAGAGTACATTATATTATTATAAGTTTTGTATTTAATTTCGTCCAAAGAGACTGATTAGAAATATGCATGTTTTGGTCATTAAAATCTGTTACAGTTTATTATGAATTTTATTAAACGTTTTACCTGTGTTATAATATGCGTATACTCCATTATTATTATTGGTATTGCAAATAAAGTGTATTGCTATAAAGGCTGTATGAGGTCCAGCGGGCGGCGCGTGGCGGTCGCTCGGTCGCTCGGTCGCTTCCGCAAACTGCGTGTAGCGTACATCGTCGGTAGTCGTACCGGTTTACTGTCGCCTAGAGGGAAACTACGATTCCTCTGAGCGAGAGTATCTGCTCCTCAACTTTATGTTCATTTTATCTTTTCGGCTGTATTGCGAAGCGGGGACTTCGGCAAAGGCCCTCTAGGGCTCCGTTAACGCCGGCCGGCCCTATCACCTCCGACTTCAACACTTTTTTACACGCCTCTATTCAAATATTAATATGAAAGCTCCATTCCGTAGTTGTCTCTTAAGTTAAATTTTATTCTTACGACAGGTTTATTATGAGCTTCGCCTACTTTAAATTTCACAGACAGTGATATTACGGCTTAGTTATTATTAAGGTTTATTTTGACTTACCCGATTCGAAGCTGTCCATGCTTTCTGATTTAATGTCAGCCACATCTGAAACAATAATAAATATATTATAAGTAATAAAGATCAAATTTTATCTAATTATTTCTAGCTTTAATATAAATATAATTTCCTTTTTTAAAAGCTGAGGATCTAATAAAATGTACATAAAACGGATTATTTAAATGTGATACATAGGTATATTGTTACACATTTAGATTTAATTGTGTAATAATTTTTGTTTAAAAAAAAATGTGATAAAAAAGTATCTGAATATAATTTTTGCGTAATTTAATTTTTTTGATAGTTGGTAACTATGTCCGATGGTAATTTTGAAAACATTAATCGAGCGATAAAATCAAATAATGTAGACTTCAAAAAAATAAAGACACGAAATACCACAAAGTAACTTCATTCAAATACACCTCACACGTACACCTGCAAAGATTCTCATAAAAGTAAATTTGGGGTGTTATGGAAGTTTAAAAAGATTTCGTTTCAGTTAGAGCGTGGTTACCGCGGGGAAGTTGGCGTGCAGTGCCCGAGGCGCGGTCCGCGGTCGAGGGCTCTAATCCACTTTGCACCGTATCGAGTGCCCCTATCCCACCCGAGACACTTTTCCTCTGTTTTAAATTTGGATAGGTGATCCAGTTTAAACTTCCTCTCTAATTTTGTAGTGGAGTCCCTTTGAATGTTTTGTGAATACGAGTATAATTTAAGTCGCTGAATGCGGTATTTAGGGACTTACAGAAATATTTTTGGATTTTACTTTAAATAACACTGAGCGTAATAGATTATTGCTGAAATCAATTATGTGAGTGCTTTCTGATAATATCTTCTTGTATAACTAACCATACAAGTAACATGAATCCATTTTTGTCTTTGTCATGAAGACATAACCTACGTAGTTATACATGTAGATTATGAATTTTACATAAGTCGTAAGTAGATATCCTGAGTCCGGTCAGTCGGTCCGTCCCCCAGCCGTGCCGTGTCCGGCCCGGGGGACTTCGTTACTGTCGAGCGCCGAGCTATGCAACCGCTTACACGATGACCCCGCCCTGGACCAAGGAACAAAACGAACTACGAACCAGTCAGGTCAATGTGACAACTTGATGAATGCAATTCCTGAACTATACACGTTCAAAGCTTTTTACACGAATGACTTGAGTTGATTTTCGCTACGATGCTTTTTCTTGCCAAAATTTAGTCGGATGTGTTTCAATAAATTCTCAGATTTAAACGAGTGTTAATGATATCTATTATTACCGATACGAGAACCATACTTCAGCGTCAAAAAAAACTGCTATAAACCTCTTCTGTCTGCGCTTCTTAGTAATCTTCTAATCGTAAGGCTCGTTCACAATTTAATCAAGTCGTCACTCGTCAGTGTAATGTTAATATAATGGCACTAAAAGTAGTATGTTAGCTAAGTAAGTAGATAATAGAGGCGAGCACGGGGCGCTTGCAACATTAATGGACAGAGGCGCCTCACCGCCGCGATTGGATCTGTGAATTAGTAAGGGCATGCGGGACGCGGACTCCTTGCCGATGCTAAATTAATCTCCGTGAGAGTGTGTAACTTGCGCTAAGTGTCCCCTTGCTCCGCTCCCTAATTGATCGATTAGCTTATTATTGTGACGCGGTTAATTGAGCGGAGCTTGAATTAATTAACACACGAATGAAATCTAGAAGTATGGTTACCGTATGACCACTGCGTGAGATTAAGCGAACTTTAAAAAAAAAGACTATAATTAAACTATGTAGGTAACATAACAGCGAAAAAACTACATTTACATAGTCTTTCTGCACTGACTTCTGAAATTATCAACATGTGCTGAAAATCTCGAGTCAGATATCCTAAGAAAAATTAGCGAAGATACTAAGATCGGTCGTAATTATAAGTGAGTATGAGTGAAGAGTGGTAATGTAGTGGGTCACGTCGTTAGTCGTCAGCGACACCGTGAGCGCAAGATATTAATACATCCCGGCGGAGTGGGCGCGGCCGGGCGGCGGAGGCTCTAAGGCTGCCGCTAGATTTCCCGCGGGGGCACGTTAATTTTCTGCCGCCTTGAGCATACTGCCCCCCGGGGGCGCGCTACCTTTCGCGCAGCCATTCAGACTGAAGGTGTTATTCCGGTAACGCCGCGGACTGATGCCGATATGCCCCTCAAGAGAAAACTTTTTCACGTAGCACTGAATAAGAATAACAAACGCACGCGATAGTGCGCGACCTCTGTGTTTGTCTTACGTAATGTGTTTGGGAATGTCACATTAGCTGAAAGTACCTGAAAAGATGGTGTTGACGGATTTCTTCAAAGTGAGTAGATTCAATAAGATAATACATATTCCTTTCAAATCGAAAGCAAGGAAAATACTAGTAACATAACATAGAAAGATTCACGAAATAAGCTAATGAACAGACGACCGATAATTTCAGAAAGAATATGGCAGTTAGAATACCGAATTAGAAAAAAATCAAGGGAATAATGCCTTCATTATTCCCCAAAGGGTGGAGCAAAAATGAAGACTTCACATAAAGATTTCTCTAGTGATAATTATATTAATAATATAGTTTACGTACACACAAAGATAGTGTGGGTTGGATTAATAAAGTTACGGTGGTTCTTCTCCATAGTAATAACGTTTCGAAAGTGTCTGAAAACTATTTAAATTAAAATATTTTGGATTTGTTTCTGATCTATCTCAGATTGAGAGTGAACTATTTAGAGTGAAGTGTTTGAAAAACTAAGTATCTACGCCTAAATTCCTATTTGCTAGTTTACAATTCAATATAAAGCGTCACTTGGCTGCCCAATAGACAAACTCAATTGCATGTAATAAATAATGCAATTATGTAAAAAGCTGTTTGATAACAATAAAAATTTACAATAATTTGAGTTTTCAAATCAATGGCACGTGTAAAATATGCGGAAACTACTTAGTTTGTAGTGCATCATTAAAAGTTTTACCAACAGGTTTGTGTAGGTTACAATGCTATGACATTAAACTTTTGCTTTTATGGACAAAGTACATTCGTTTACTTTTTTTGAAAAATATATGGCGTGTTACGAAACCCCTGTCCGATCCGTTAAGGGGTTGTAAGGTATCGATATAAAATTACAAAAAGTAAAAAAAAAGGAAAAAATATATATATAACCAAAATCGGCATCGTCTCAGGTTCTGCCAAATAATCATACAAAAAGCCACCATTCACACCGACGAAAATGGTGGTAGGTATAGTTTTTGATTTATCTTCAAATTTAGGGATTTTTGAGGCTATTTCAAAGTTCATTATCATTGTTATTATCATGAAAATTCGAAATTTAATATTTTATTTGGGCATGTGATTGTGAACCCTATACTTAACACCCTTTCGGGTCTGACAGGGGTTTCGTAACACCCTGTAGAGTATTGCATAGTAATGTAATAAATATGTTCTTCGATGCATACTTCTGCAATACAAGTTGGTAAAAATGTTTGATCACGGTAAAAATTACAAGTACATTATATGCATACTTGCATCAAAGCAAGATTCATGAAAACAAAGTCAAATGTCAATTCACGAGTAAACCCTCAACGAAAATGTTTCATACATGAAAAGATTACCAAAAAAAATATTTTTATAATAAAACTGAAATATAGGTATGTGTAGTGCCCGGGGGAGGTAGAGCGGCAATCAGTTCGTCTGCCCCGGGAGGCTGCATTAATCACGATCCGCCGCCGCCGAGCCGCGCCGCGTCGTGCCGCGTCGTGCCGCCTCGTGCCGACTAGCACGCGCCACGCGTAATACACAATACACACCAGTCACCACAAACTAAACTACGTTTAATTGCTGTTTAGCAACCTGAACAACGAATTATCGTTGATTGGTTGCAAAGCTATAAAGTGACCTTTTCGAGCAGCTTTTATCAGCAAAATTTTAAGCAGATTCAGTTCTTTCATTTCGGTAGCATGATGAAACTCTTTCCGTTATCTTAAAAAGGTAGAGACCAGTTAAATTAATGACGACAGAATTGGTAAAAATGTATAGCTAGCTTTGTATAGTACTGGCGTGTAGGTGTAGGGATTCACACAGGTACAGACTGTGAGTGTGTGCGAGGCCGGGTCGAGGAGTATTCCCTGGAGACGGAAGGAACTGTGGCCGGAGAACGCCACCTGGGACCCGGGCGCGGGCCGAGGGGAGGGAACAAGTAACAGACGGAAACGATGAATGCTTTTGTACCATCAACAGAGAACGTAACAACTTGGCCGATGACAAAACGATATCCACGATGTGGATTAAAATCTTGCCCCTTGTGTAAACAACAAACACTTTTAGTAATTAAGCATTGAAACAACGGGCTCAGGTCGCGGGTCATCCCCTCGTGGCTGTTGATAATATCTAAATGCCTAATGGCTGCTGGGCCTGTGACGAATGTATCGGGCCTCCCCCCGCGCCTCCCCTGCGCCCGCCCGCTCCTCCACTATGTGATAATTCCAAACGCTGCGGCCGCGCCACCTGGGATCACACAGAGCCGCACTCTAATCACGACCCTCATTTTTATTTAACGATTATTTAACAAAAAGTATTTTGACTTAGTTTTATAACTAAATGTACTTTACATGAATAATTATTTCGTAAGTCGATATGTAATAAATAAATTATACTTATGCGGTACGAAATAATTCCAATTTCCGAGTAACAAGTTAATCATAAATGACTAGAATTCGGGTAACTTTGCGAACAATTTGGGATTGTTGACGCAACAGCAGCGAGGCACGCGGCGCGGTGTCGTCGGCACGCGCCTCGGCGCCGCGTGGCATTCCGAATGCACCCCCGATGTCGAACATCGGCATTTAATTAGCCACATGCCGGCCGAGGAACCGTCCTACACCCGGCCAACATAGCTCGCATTGTTCACCGTCTAACTTGACAAAATATCTAACACAACGTTTGGGATTTATTTCAAAACGCATTAGAACAGTACCTTGGAGCTCTCGAATTAGGACTCTACAAAATATATAAGAAAAAGTGTCTGGTAAAATATAACCTATACATTGACGTGTATGTGCAAAGCTAATTTGTAACTGCATTAATGCCAGAATTCTGAAGTACCAGTACAGCAGTGGTAGTCAGACTCAGTTAAAAATATGGTGTCGTGTAGAGTGCGGTCCCTGCGGCAGTGTCCCACGGGAGCGAGCCCGCGCGCCCAACTTCGGGCTCAGCGGCGGCGCCCCCGCGAGCCTCGCCCCCCGCGCCCCGCGCCCCACCCCTCACCCCCGCAGAGAATACATTTGCGCAACACGAGTGTTGGCCTAACAACGACTGCGACACCGGGAACCACTCACTGGGAAAAATTACTCATTTTCCAATACTGCCGGAGATAGTTGACGTCTTGTAGCGAAACAAAGCATCCCGCATCACGGTTGTTTGTCCCTACATGTTCCTACGACAGCCCATTTGTCCAGTTTCGTAACATGCAGTAAAGGATTTGCCATAAGATTGAACAATGAGTAATTTACTTATTATTGTAAGGGTGCTAGGAAGGAAGGGCCCATTGTTTGTCACATGTTAGTTTTCTTATTATTCGATTGTTTTACCCGCATGTATAGCTACGAAACATGTAAGTTGCATCCATAGAATCGTGCATGTCTGAAACATCGCCATTTCCCTTATAGAGAATATTGCTTTGTTTATTGTTTTCTATAAATAAATCTCGCCTGTGCCTGCTAACACTAGGTACCTATTGTAAAACCAGTAATAACGAAGAAATTATAACTTCATACTTTTCTCGATTATAGATAAGGACAGAAAACTCAAGTTGTATAGGTAATTCTCGGCCTCCTACAAAGACTTTGTTACGACTAGGTAGGTACGTAACATAAAAGCTAAATTATCTGGGTGGTATAAAATTAAAACGTCAACGCAGCGGTATGGCCTACTGTTTTAAAAACTTCTAAAGTCATAAAAGATAAAGTGAAGGTAGCGTCGGTCGATGATGGGGCGCGGTGGCCAATTTATTTATAATCTCTGGTGCAGAATTGGCTACGAATTAGCATGTAAATATTTGAGGTCCAAGGAGCCGGGTGGAGATTTATCGCGAATGGCGCGAGATAAGCGAGGACGATGTCGTAAAGCACGGGCGGGGACTTGCCGCGCGCCGCGACACACCACACCCTTTGACGAAGTTGTAAAAAGAGCATTAAACCGCAGTAAAAACGCATCGGCCGCGTCAACGGCGCGCTGTGGCGTGGGCGATGCTGGGCCCGCGTCTTACTTTACTGGCCTTCTTATGAATTTCAATGAGATTTAGTCGTAATGAGCTCCGCTCAGAGGTCTTTGCGATATTAAATAGTGTACTCTTATCTTAACTCTGAAAAGTTTAAGATAAATTATTCATTATTTACTCACATTAAATCTTTATCGTATCTTATGTTCCAGAAATAATTTCAAGTCCTTTATTTTACCATAACCTCCAAAGGCTGCTCAACATAGTTAACCCTTATTTAAATAAATGATAAATATCTTATTATTTTTGTGCGTCCGACAGTTTAGTAGCGTAGCGTTTGAGATCTATCTAGCGCATGGCATTTAAGACTCTTTTAGAGTTTGAACTATCGGAAAATCAGTGTGAGAAAAAGTGGAAAATTAAGGGAACGTTACCCACCTGCAACATTTTCAGATTCGAAGAAATCAGCCTTGGTATGATTGGTTTCTTCATGGTCACCATCTGCAACAATGATTGTTCCATATTATGTATATTGTTATTTGTTAGGAGTGTTGGCTGACATTTCACTAAGTCTCAGACTAAGTAACTTATCAACAAAAATTTAATTAAAAAGTAGCAGTAAGTGTATTTTTGTAACAAACTGGACCAACCCTGTCGACAATTTCAAACTACAATTCGCTGTTGTTCTTTATTAAGCTACGTTCTTCAAGGAAAAGTGACAAGTTTTTTGGCTCATTTGTTCAACACACGTCCACGGAGCGTGTCGGATGCGTGGGATGGGTGCCTACGACTACATGTGTTGAAGGAGAACGAGCCACTTGACGACAAACGCTACCAAACTTCTAATTTCCCAAGCTTACACAGAAATATAAGGCCAACGTTCAGACGAATTTTCTATCGGAAGCAAAATTATATTTAGTCATTAAAATAAATATTTTATAAAATCTTTAAGTAATTAGCCAGAAATATACCAATCCATTTTTTTTTTAAAGTAAGTCACAATTTCTTATGTAGGTAATCCAAATGGTAGAAAATCAAAATCAGGCCGCACATCGTTCGATCTTTCTGAATTCTAATGTGAACCATTCATTATACATGTACTCAACAATCATAAAACCCTTCGCGTCGAGCGACGAGCGACGGATCCGTCACCTGGGGCCGCGTATGACAAGCCCAAAGTAAAGACGATAATGTAAATGCATCGAACTCGAGTATTTTTCTTCGTTCCCCACAATTTTAAGAAAACATGTCTTGAAGCATGAAGCTTCAAACAAGCCTCTTTTGGATGTAAGAGCGTAATGTATTCGAGAATGGCTGTTTAGAATTTTAAACTGATCTGTGGCTTCAGCGAGCGGCTGACTAATCTGACGATGGATGGGACTCGATAAACGCGACCAGTGAATAGTGCGGAGCTTCAAATGCATCTGACACGTGACTAAGTGCTGGGTGCGGACGCTACCACTACTATAAATTATTTGCATGTGTGCCAACTGCGTATAAAATTCATTTCACTAAGCTATTACATGTTTATAGAGATAGGTCATTACTGTATTAACTCTGGGGAATAAATGTTTATTTTAATAAGTATTTCTCTAGAGGCCTTATAGCAGTGAACGTAAGAGAATTCATTACAGATAGCAAATATTACAAACAGTAATTAACTATGTATCATCATTCATTAACACAAAAGCTTATAAATAATGTATGTGGATATAGTTATTATAGAGACACAAAGTAGTCCACGTTTTTGTAATACCAAGAAACTCAATTAAACGAGACTACTTTATATTTATCTATACTTGAAATCTAATATCTTAGAAATAACTATTTTATTTGTTATTAATTTTAAATACTTTACCCAAAAGTCTATCTAAACCTTCATTTTCCATTTTCAGAAATGATATTGTTCTCTTGGTCGGCATCCCTACATAGTGTCGTGTCGTGTGTCATTCGCAGACGGACGTCGTGTTGCACCCAATGCGGCGCTCATACGTCATCCGTTATCTGTGCCCCTACGTCAGTGTCAGCTGAAACTGCACGCACTTGCCATATCCTGCCGCGTCGACGAACGTTCTACTCGTGTACTCATTTGGAGTTAGACGTATCGCATCAACTGTTAACCCGTACCGTAACGTAGATCTAACATCTTTATCGACCAGACATTTTAATTTATGCATGCAACTTTTGGTATTTATGAAATGTGAACATATTTTCCCAACGTAACCTAATAAAATATTGGTAATAGAAAACGCTCTGCTTCCGTTTGACGTATTATGCCGATCTCAGGAATCAAACCTTAAATCTAAAAAACATGTTTCAAACCATACCGTACAGTATAGAGCGCCATAAATATTTGTATGTAACATGCTTACCTTCAAAGTTTTCATCGGCATTTCCCTCATCATTTTCATCGTCTTTATTTTCCTCGTTACTCCCCGCTTCCTCCAGTTGATCCCCTCCGCCGTCGTCGCAGTCATTATCATCTGCTCCTGGGTCACTAGATGCTCTCTTGTTACCATCTGCTACCGTACCATCTTCATTCCACTCTTCATCTTCCGCTGAAAACATTAATTGTCTTAATTTTTTTTTTCTTTCCATGCCGTCTTGGGGTCATACAGTAAAGTGGTATATGTAAAATATATGCATATAGGACTTTCTACATGCATATATTTTACATATATCACTGTGAACTGGTATTACCTAGGAACCTTCTATCTTTATGGTTTGAGCATTATTACGCCTTATTATGTAATTGAAAAACAAATAAAAGACGAGTGTAATTTAAAAGAAATATTTTTTTATATCTTGTTATTTTTATCTTAAGTCCTAGGTTTGAAGTAGGTCATTTGCACCTTTAGTCGTCTTATTGCAAAATACTTTAAACTAGTTTCAACCTTTTCAGAGCCTTAACTGTTAGGTGTAGCCACCATTAAGTTACATTTGTGTTAGTGCCCAATTCCAAAATAATAGTCGTTTTGACAATTTGGAGGGATTTTCTTGTTTGGTGATGATATCGTACACTTTACAATAATAGCGGGGCATGGAGCGGACACCGGGTGGATGAGAATCCCCTTACACGTTGCTCTATCTACAATTATGGTAATCTTATAGTGTATCTCCAATTTCAGTAAACGGCTCGGGTGATAGTAATGATAATGTTAAAACAAGACCCACCAAAATACTATTGCGGAAATTTGTACCAAATTACGTCATATATTTTAATTTAGAAGAAATTGATGAAGTAGAGTTGTTATTTTTGAAACCTCAGTTTCTATTCAATTTTGTTTAAAAAGGATGATGATGACATCTATAAAATAGATAAAAAATGATTTCCGTGTTGTCAGAATTAAGGGAGCGAGAGAAAACTGATTCAAAAATTGTTTAGAGATCTGATTTTTAAAAACTGTTTTACACTGCAACATTAATTGACAATAGGAACTAGTTAGGCGGCATAATTAGCAGAGCAGGCAGCGGCAGGGCGGTGGCGTGATTGTGCCCCGTGAGCCGCGGCCGCACCCCGCGCTCGGCACACAACACTCCGAATTATACAATTAAACACAAAGCTGTGACATTACTGAAAAATCGACGCTCCCGGTTTGTTTTCAATGTAAACTATTTTAAGCACGGAATAGGGGAGTTCCTTGTACCGAATTTGATGATGGTTAATGGAGTTCTATTGGGTCTACAAAATAGCAGGTTAAAATAGGTACAATGAAAAATACAAAAATAAATTCATTTCATAAATATGAATATGAAGTCATGCCGAGTCATCACATAAATAAATCAGTTCTGTACGTTCATATTTAGATGAGCTGAGGCTAGAGAAGCGTAGTGGCGCGGTCCCTGGAGACCCTGCCCGGCCTTCTGGCTCGGGGGAATGTCCATCGATTCATCAAAAGCAGGCCAGAGGCAAAATCCTAGCAATGCCACGGAACCCGCACCTCCCCTAAGGCTGTACTGTACTATATACCAAATATTTGGTGCTGTATTGTAGGCTATGTTGGTCTTAAAATTCAGACTGTTTTTTTAATAAATCACAGTCACTATTTATTGCCAAACCTTAGGCTTAAATAATCTGTAATTTGGTTAAATTACCATAGTTCTTAATTGTTATAAAAGTTAACTACGCCATAGATTTTAAGTAGCTCTAAATCATAAAGTAAACAATATTCTTTATGTTAGTGAACTAAAAACAAAAATTATGGAACATATGTTACAAACTGTATGTTTGCCAACAATTTCCTATAGAATAGGTTCGCATGTCGTCCGCACAGAACCGTCTTAGCACCATCGCGATAGCCCATCATAACTCGCGCTCGCAATGTGCCGCGCGGGAACCATTCGGCACCAAAGAGCCGCCGCGCCGCACCGATACTGCCGCCAATTCAATTTTCTTACTAACCGTATTGCTATTGCTTATTACTGCCTTTATATTATTGGAGGCGTAGATAAATCCAACAAATCACTATCATTTTTTTTTCATAAAAACCTTCTCTTGACAATAACAAATTCAACAAAAAAAGAATTAGCGAAATCGGTCCAGGCGTTATTGAGTTATGCGCTTACCAACACATTTAGCGATTCATTTTTATATTATAGATAAAATAAAATGTTTTGTTTCTCGACATTCGACAGAACGGTTACGAAACTAATTGCAAAGCAGATTTCAAATACGCATTGGTATTATAATAAAGGAAACTTATAATGACGTGAGTAAATAGTCCTACACGAGGCAAAACCTTCTCTACGGACGGCACTAAATGTGTAGGTAGGTACGTACCTAATAATTTTGATTAAGTACTCTGGGAGCACAAAGGAATAATAACAATCCCATCTCGGCGTAAGTCATTGTAGTTTCGCTCAGTTGTATATCCTTGGAAACTGTAATTTTAATGTGTTCGGAGGCGTCGGTATGATGTCGAGTGGGAATAGCTGAGTAGCCGAGGTCCCTGAGGTGGCCGCCGCCGCCCGGCCGGCCAGGAGCTGTCCTACCCGCGCCGTCGCTACATCGTTAACTAATGTACAGTGTACACCCAACATCTACAATGTATACTTACTACTTTATGTATTATGCATGTCTATTTCCGTAATCGAAATATCGGACTGTGTGAGCCTCATTGGGTGTAGAGCATAGGACGTTTTACAGGAACAAATTTTAAAAACCTTCATTGAGTGCTGAAAATTAAGCTTGAGCAGAGTGAAAGTAAACAATCCGAAAGATAAAGTAAAAATAATGTAATCGGATAATCGATTCCTCGCAGCTCATGAAACCTTTAAACAAATGAACTTACAGAAGTGAAGATAGGTAAGGGTTAGCTATCAATTAAAAGTCGAGCGTCTCAGCTGGTGTTTTCCTTGGAGAGGTCGGGTTGCGGGGTGCGGGCGGCGGGGGCTGTGTCCCGAGGGAGCAGGCGGCACGGCTGCTGGGCCAGGCCTCGCGGGACGTGGCCGCGTGGGCGGCGGCGGGCGAGAACTTCGCTTCCACTGGGACTGGCCCCCACTACCCACCACCTAGTCCCCGCTCGCTGCTCACAACTCCACCGTGATATTTTTAACAGATACTGTTATGCGCGACTCTCACAAAATTGTTTGAACCACATGAGTACAGTCAATATTATCAGTTGTGACTGTAAGTTACTTAACTTTATATGATATTTGTAGGGCCTGTCTATGTTATGCTAATTCCTTACTCATCATCAATAGTACAACCTGGAACGTGTACATCAGTTTTTAATCAAAGTTCTGGCTTTTGCTATTCATTTGATCTTCATAGCTAGACATTAAGATGTCTCGACACCTAAGATTCTACTCGCAAAGCACAATACATACCTGGGTCATATCTATGAATTTTGTGTTAGTGCCAGTAATTTAAGATACCTCATCTTCTTATCTAATTATAACATTTTGTATCGCATTGTGTTAATCTTACACGTCCTGAATGTCATAATCCCAGATTTCTGAACCATAGGCACACCTACATTGATTTATATTCACGTGATTATAAATATTGAAATCTTGCCTCTGTGATGTGTGAAATACACACAAAGATATTAAAAACCCACATAATGTGCTCCATATTATATCCCACATTATTATTGTTACCTTTTATGGATTTTTTTGCGCGAAACAGGTGAGTGATTTATGACAGTCGACTGGGATTTGAAAAAAGAATTCCTCGCCATGTTAACAGATTGCATTAATGTTTTACATTTTTTGTTTTACTTTCCAATGCGCGAACTTTATTATATAAAACATAATAACAGTTTCATTCCATTCCACACAAATTCCGTGTGGAATGGAAGCATGGTAGCATAAATTACTACGTCATAGGTTCGTCTAATTTAATTATGATAAGGATGTGATACGAGACACGCCAACTGTTTTATTTACAAATCCGTTTATACCACACTCACTTACAAGCGATTAACGCCTTCAACTTCTACCAAGAAAAATATTAATTAGCAAAAAGGTTGCTCTCTTTTTGTAGATACTTCTTAGGCCACACAAATGACTTCGATTAGGTATCTCACCGATACGTTAGCTGTAGATGAGAGGTCAACATCAACATAAAACTGTTATGATATGGCTTTAGCGTATTTCCCAGAGGCACAGGGGAGGTGCGCGCCACCCAGGGGAAATTTCCCGGCGACTCTCTGCGGGGCCTCTACAAGTTTTATGGACGCGCAACACCTAGGGCTGCTACAAAACCTGGACCTATTCCTAACAAATAAAAAGAATTACCACGACTTACACTTAAATTTTCAATGTTCTTAACCCTTGCCAAAAAGCTCTACGAACTCTCTATCTTATTGTGTTTATTGCATATGTTAACATATTTGTTTGTTATTGTATTTCGTAAATTATAATTTTAATGCTGTTTTAAAAATACTTGTTTTAAGTGCCTCTCTAAATATTTCGGGACGGCTGAATTTTAAATGAAACGAAATAAACGGACAAAGATTTTACAGATCGTTTTTGTATAAGAAAATGTAAATATATCTTCAAAGTTTTATTGTTTAATGCTAAGGGCAGGTTAAAACCAGTAGGTAATATGTGTGACATTATGTCAGTTAGATAAAAAAAGCAAATACTAAAACCGAAAAGATTGTCAAGTTTCAAGCATATACAAACTTTTCCATAAACGAGCTGTTGGAAGTATGTATATTCACAGCAGAAAGTAGCCTTTATCCTTTCTTAGGATGCAAGCTTATGTGACATTAAGATTTATCAAAATCTGTTTAGCCGTTTGAAAAATAGACATAATTTCTTCCGCATTTATTATATGTAAAATATGATACAGTAAAATATTATAAGCCATGAGTGTCTAACAAAATCCAGGCGTAGGTAACGTAATCCAGCAGATATAAAGTAAAATGTCCCTTACTTATCATCCATAAACAAGCAGACACATAATAGTCCTTTAAAACTGGAGCAGGTAGAAAACGACTTTGAGTAAACAATTCAAGATACAGCAATACGTTTTTATTGTATGCCTGGGACAGGGAAGGATTAACATTTTCGCTGGATGTAAAATTTTAATTCCTCCGCATGAGGGACGGAGCGCTGAAATTGACGTGTTATTGGACCCTAGCGAGGGCAGCGGCCAACCGGGCAACACCCGCATATATACAGATCAAATCAAAAGAAAATCGAGAACAAACAACACAAATAACATAATTTACACGTAGTGAAACAAAATTGTTAAAAAATCTATTTTTACTACAGTGTTGTAGATTGGTGGCACACGATTCATTGCCACTGCATACGGGTCATACATTGTGATTGTGTAACAGTGTAAGCAACAATGAAAACGCAGCATATAGTGCTTTATACGTATAAGAACTGGAGAGCTAGTATTGCATTAGGTATCCCTAGAGCCAGCCGGAGAGTCGCAGCATCCTCGCGGTCCCCGCGGGACGCATTACGAAAGTACTAGACGCCACTAGATCGATACATAAAGTTACTACATTACATAGCTGTTAGTTTTGCAACAAATAACATTGTGCTCTCTACTTACTAAACAGTAAAGCTCGGGTTATTCACAAATATTGAACTAAATTATAGCTGTTCGGCAGCTATCATTTAGTTTTTATGTTAAACTGATTTCATCGACACCTGTAATGTGTTAAAAACTAGTTATTTGTTTAATCTCCTTATCTACAACGAATTGTTGCAGAGGCATATGATTTCATATGTTATACAAATTCAGACACAATTAAAAATATGTTTACACATAGCGATATTGGAAAACAAATTAATCGAGATTTTTGAGCAAAATCTTAAAAAGAAATATAATAATATGGGAACTGTTTTCAAGAATTTCTTCATAATACGTTTTACAATAACATTCCAGAATTGAAGAGACAATCGATGGCAAAGTGGAGATTCTTTACTTATTTTTGCTCATGACTGAACAATTTAGCAAACTTTAATCATTCGATGTATAATTAAGATGGCTAACCGAGCACTGCGTCAGTGATGACGGTGTATCATCAGTAAGCCGGTGTCAGTCGCTGCAGGAGATTCATTGGCGCGCTGTCGAGCGAGCGGCGACCGCGACCGGTCACTGATAAAACGCTGATATTAGGGCGCCGCGACCGCACCGCGCCGCGGAGCGTACATCAAGCGGACCGACGCCCTCTCATTGACGCCGCGCTATTAATTGTTTGCCAACGTAATTCCTAACTAACTGGACATTTATAGGAAAACATATAGGGGATTTTGACCCTATTATTTAATTTATAACTTTTTGAGGGAATCTAATTGACATGTTTCTTACGCACTTAGTGATTATTTCTTATTGTAACTTCGAGTGACCCTAATTTTTAGACTCTTCTCACATTTCAACGAAAAGAAACAAGTCTCTTACATATTTCAATAAAACAGCCAAATTTTTTAATTTGTTTGTAATTTAGTTATCTATGAAATTATGGTATAGGGAATTTGTGAATTTGCTAACGCAGATTTTTCATGTGGTAAATTTTACATATCGTAATCTTATGTTTTTGCTATTGCTTCGATAGACGATACAATAGTAAGTTAGATAGAAATAAAAGCTTCATGACAAAAACTTCATGACATTAAGGATATATATTTTTTTTAATTGTCAATTAATAAAAATAGAGAGTTTAATTTATTATAATTTGTTTTAAGATTAATCTCTCCTTCCCGTTGTCCATCTTACAAACTTTTTTTCTCTAATCAGTTTTTACAAGAAGTAGTCAAGATTTATAAAGGATAGCCTGTAATTCTTAATTAAGGCCGAACATTATAAGTAATAATTCGTATATTTTTAACACCCTTCTATAAACAAAACTTTTTAAGAAACGCAATAAAAAATATGACCAAGTCTTATCCATGGTAGAGGAAAATGCGAATTAATTATCAATAAAAGTGGAACGACTAAGTTTTTGATCTGATAAATGATTTAGTAATAATCTTGTTTAAATCTCCTACTAATCCTTTGATTGTGTAGGCATTGATAACGTCATCTAGAGTTTCAACTTTTAATTTATGTATCAAAGGTAATTCGTCATACAGTGTTTAAAATACTTTAACTGATGACAAAGACACGAAAAAAGGTCAGTATTTTGATGTTTGATGATAGTCAAATGTGTTTAAGCTATCTGATAGCTAACAATCTGGTTTGTGATTGTATTCTACTATGGTAAGTAAACATCGCTCTAAAACCAAAGGTGGTTAAGATTATTTTCTGAAATGAACAATTATTTAGGCTTGTATACGAGTACGACATCAATTATAACGCTCGCTGTATTAGAATTTTTAAAACTGAAACTTATAGATGGGTTCAGGACCGCTATCCCACATTAATTTGGCATGGCAGTTACTGCTAATAAAATTAATATGAATTTTTAAAAAAGCCTTGGTATTGGAGGAAGCCAGTTATTAGGCCCGTTATAAACTTTATTATAATAATAGATATCTGACTACTTTACGTTTTAATATCTTAACAAATTAGTAATAAAATACATTTGTACGAAGTAATTTCGTATCTATACTTAATTAACCTAGCTTCACCTAAGAAGCAAAAGATATAGTATTATATTAAAAAGGATAAAGATCCCTTGCTTATTACCTGTGAGTGATGTAATTAGCTCCTGTCTACAGATTATATAGAAGACAAGTAACGAAAAAAACAATAAAGTAGTGTTAGTTTTTGTCCACACATAATTTCCCAGTCATTATTTTACGCTAACAAAAAACAACTATAAATTAGTCAGCCATACGATTTCATATGCTGAAGATTTCATATTGAATTGTACCGCAATCGAAAGCATGGGAAAATGAGTGATAAACACAAAATTATAATTACGTACTTAGGCACCAATTGGTTTTCAAGATTTAACTTACGTTTAAGAGATCTCGGCTTAGCTTGCTTCCTTCGAGACATGATCCTTCACTATGGAAGCGAGATAACAGCAGTTTTCAATCCATTTCACTGTCAAAAATCACTCGGAACTTTCTTATCACTAATACGTATGTTTATAACGAAGTGGCGGTAAAGTTTATCGGGAAAGTAAAAGTGTGTGGCGTCGGGAGTCGGCCGGGACACGTGCCGAACGCGCGGTTCTCCCCGCGTACTGAACTTACTGGCGCCCAACAAGTGGCAATAACAATATTGTAACCTTGCGCGCAAACTCATAAGACATGTGCTATGCACCGATATTTACTTCGTCTTGAACGAGGTGTTAGAAAATATAAGTTTGACAAAGAAAACAATGTTATGAATTGCTTTGTTTTTGCTGATTCTTTGATAATAATGATTATAGTTTTAGTTAAGTATTTAAATTTTTAAATGGATTCGATTTTAGCCGGTAAGAATCTAGTTTTTCCAGGTCGGCACGGCGGAAGTTCGTAAGAATATAAATGGCTCATAAAAGTTGGAGAGTAACCAACCCTTATACATATGATTAATTTATTTTACCTCTACATCTATCAGGAATTGGAAAATCTTGGACAAGTTTAAGTTCGATTCCAGTGTTAGTTACCTACTTACCGTTATAGATAGGTTGCGCTGATATTTTAATGTTTATACTAATAAGTAGCTAATAACCTAATTATTCAAAATTCTAATTTTCAAGAAAGGCATTTGCATTGAATTTCAGGTAGGTTTACTTTCTAAGTAGCTACCTAATAAATATATTTACTAAATATATGTAGCTAGCTATATGTGTTCTGAACCAATTTTTATGTAAGAAATAATTAGCTATAAATGTAAGTTAAGTTATTTGAAAGACCCTTTTCTGCTTGAGAGCACGTTCTACAGAAGCGCCGTCTCCGCTGCAACTCGAATATCTTACACAGACAGTCGTTACAGGCACTTGTCCCAAGCC
Organism: Autographa gamma; assembly: GCA_905146925.1. NCBI lineage: Eukaryota > Metazoa > Arthropoda > Insecta > Lepidoptera > Noctuidae > Autographa > Autographa gamma. The sequence goes on from LR989850.1 coordinate 7,780,864, forward strand.
CAATAAATGTCAATTAGGTTATTAGCCATCTGAATAAATAATACACATCCGTAATATGATTTGTATAGCCATTTATAGATAACTATTTCTTTCCCGTTACCTATGTGACAATATTATTTAAATCGCTACTTTTTTTTCAATTTAATCCTTTGAATTTAAAATTGATGTTAAATCTGCTATTACAGAAAAGAAGAACTAAACCTATTCAGTTATACAAAAACAGAAATAAGTAGGTATACCGACGTACATCGTAGACATGTAGCTACCGTCGAAGTAAATAACTACCCAAGCATGTGTCATTATCGAAATTCTTTTTTGTACAACCAACCCTAAACGAATTAGATGTTAAGACAATGTCATCTCAGTAGTTCCTTGTTCATCTAAGAAATATCATATTTTCGCAACAATGCTGATGTAGGCTGGTTGGAAAACTATAGTTGTTTTTATTATTTTTCAAATCTCTACTGAGAATGATGATTCAATTAAGTATGTAATAACACGTTAGACATCAGTAGCAACAAAAGATAATTAATTAAATGAGGCATATTAATTACTTAGATGCATGTAACACAGTAATGTTTGTTATGATCAAATTATACTAGAGTCATCAGATGTAGAGCGTGTACATCTGATGAAATCTAAGGGCCTGCAGGACATGGCAGCAACAGACTCATGTGTGGGACGATACCTACTACTTCTCTCTATTTGTAAATCTAACGGACATTATTTTTTCACTTAGATTCATTTAAAGACCTTATAATTACTTATACATATCTCCCTGAGTGAAAATTCTCGCGTTACGATGCTATTTATTACTGCTATTTAAATTAGATTAATTAGAAGTTTTACTTTATAACAATGACCCAGTACCTATGTGTAACGAAACGTCTAGTCGTTTAAAAACGCACCTGATTGTCAAAGTCAGGTGTCAAGTGTCAGATGTGGATGTCAATATCAAAAGAGTCAAAAACACGGAAATAATTTGGATTTCAGTACATTCACAAATGTAACAATAAAAATATCTTTTTATAAAGAATAAAATTCCACTTGTAGTACGAAAAAGAAGAGCCAATGGAGCTTCCGTATGAGGTATGTATTGTTATAATCAGTTTAAAACATTTGTCTATAATCAATTTTATTGATATTTTCTTTGTTCGTCCTGTAGAAGTTTTTTTCACGTGATTATCGATTTTTTTCTTTGTCACTTGAGAAGCCCCAAAGTTCTACTATACCGTTATCATCGTTGTTGACAAGATAGTATTCACACATAGGAATAAATTAAGTGAAAATTAATGTATTTTTAATGTCTGTTCACAAGTATTTTGTGATTATTTCCAGGTTTTGGTTTATCTTTTTAAATACCTGCCGAAATCTGATAGAAAAGCGGCTAGTGAGACTTGTCGCGCTTGGTATCTGGCGGCAAATGATCAATGTTTTTTGAAGAATAAAGTAGCTGTATTTTACAAAACTGCTCTCACAGATGATTTGGTCTCACCCCTCAATATATTTGAAGAATCACCTATCATATATTACAATTATTTATTCAATGAGGTAGAAATTTCAAATAAGCAAAATGAATTTTGGAATAAAATGGGTGAACACATTAAATGTCTGACCCTAAAAAACTGTGATATTTGTGAAAAAGTATTTGTGTATATGTTACAAAAATGTACAAATCTAGAAACATTTAATGTACAAAGCTGCAAAGAACTTTTTATGTCAGGGCGCCTGTTAGAAGGTAAAACGGAGGGATTTTTAACACATAATCTAGAAAACTTAAAATCCTTAAGCTTGTCAGGTAATCAGTACTTGACAGATGCACTATTTAATAGATTTATATCAGCTGCTCCAGCTTTGGAGGAATTAAATTTATCTGCATGCTCCCTGCAGTTTCATCTTGGCTTGGTTAAAAAGTTTTACCCACCAAGTATTGATATTTTCCAAAATCCATCCGAAAGTGTCCTAACATTTTATTTTATATTGCAACTGATCATTATTAGAGCTAAAAATATAAAACGTTTGCAATTCTCTTGTACCCTTATTGATGGAGCAGCACTCAAATCCTTATCTGAGGTGGAAGATTTAAAGCTGGAATCATTACAAGTACATTCCTGTGATCAACTCACCAACACAGGTATCTTAGCTTTGACATCATATCAAACTTCTCTGAGAGAACTTGATATTGGCTTGTGCACCCGCGTGACTGATCAATCCCTTGTACATATATGCAACAATCTAGTCAATTTAGAATACCTCAACATTCAAAGATGTAGAGCTGTCACAGATTTGGGGATCAGTGAACTTCATAATCTAAAGAAATTAAAATCTTTAAATATCTCACAATGTGAGCTGTTAACTAAGGAGGGTCTAGAAAACGGCATATGTAAAGAAGAGAACAATTGTCTTGAAGAACTTGATATAAATTCATTGAATTTAGATCAAACCGGTCTCATCATGATTTCGGAACGCCTACCTAACTTACGCTCGTTAAACTTGAGCTATTGTTTCAATGCAGTAACCGATACATCTATACAAGTCATTTTTAAGAACCAGCTTCTGCTTCAAGTCTTGAAAATGAGTCACTGTGACAAAGTCTCTGATGCTGGATTAACTGGTATGGGCAAAGTGGAAGCAGAGGGTGGTGAAGATGGCCCCATAATGTCTAATTATGACGAAGCGCACATGACGCCTAGGATCCATTTAGGATCAAGAGCTGAAGAAGAAATAGTTCGTGACGCTAGACGCAAACGAGATGTCATGCGTATGTGTGAGAAGCTGTCAATGGATTCATACTCAGGCTACTCATTAGCTCGAATGAAGAGCCTCAAAGAATTAGACATTGGTGGATGCAATAGAATTACAGATGTGAGCTTGACTTATGCATTTAACTTCAAGGAACTATTTATTCTAAACTTGAGTAGATGTCAACAAATTACTTATGAAGGGATAGAACATTTAGTCAAAAATTGTCCCAGTATTGAATATATCAATTTAACAGATTGTTATAATTTAAATGACCAGGCTGTGAAAGAAATAGTCAGAGATTTGAAGAGATTGAAACAACTTGAACTAAGGGTAAGTAAAAGTTAATTAAAAAAATTGTTAAAAATCATCGTGATCTAGCACTTGAGATAGATTTACTGTAGGTACCTACGTATTTACATATTTATCTTTATAGCCACTTCAAAATGACGATTTATCTTTATTTCAGGGTTGTAATCAGCTAACTGATAAGACATTGGAGGCTGTAAGGATGCACTGTGGAAAACTTCAGTTCTTGGATGTGCAAGGATGTCGCAACATGTCGCCTGAGCTTGCATGTTCGATTGGAACTTTACCTTCGCTGCATACTGTATTGATGTCTAAACCAGGTCCTTACATAGATGATGGTCTGAAAAATAGGGCTCCTGCGCCGGCTTTTCTTCCAGCATTGATGAGGAAATTACGCTTACACTAGTCTATTTTATTATAAACGCTAGTTGCATAAACGACATTGTCAGTGAATCTTTAAAAATGTTGCAATTCACTGACTGGTTTGTGATTAGTGTACTAATGTTGTGAAACAGTCGCTCAGCTGAGTAGGAAGTAACTTGATCTGGATTATCTGAACACTCTTTACGTCAACATCTTGCAAGCGTAATTATCTTTAGCATTACTTTTACTGCCGACTGAGCAACTCAAGGTCAATGTTGTTACTAACTAACGGCTAATTTTATTTATTAAACTGTGTATAGTGGCTCTAAGCCAAATTAAAACTTTAGAAAGTTAGTGTTAACAGAGGAAATATTGTATCGTGACAAATTCTGTTTATTTCATGTGTAGATAGAATATTCGGTATTATTATATTATGTGGTTATTGTTATGTTAAATTATTATCCTTATATTACAATCAACTTTGGTTACAACTGAAATTTAATTTAGACGTGTTCCTAATAAGGAATTAATCGCAGCTGTGATAACATTTTATATCATATTATATTTCTATTAAGTACAAATCCATGAAATAAAGAGTTTTAACAACTTATTTTTTTTTAATTATTTCATACATACCTAAATAAACTGATGCAGATGTTCATTAACTAATGGGTAAAGTGAAAGCGAAGGTCACCTTGGCCAGCAGGTCAATGTAGATTTAATTTTGATCCATGTAGGTAGTTGTTCAAGGGTTATTCCAGTTTACAGGTACGAGGACAGTAATCCTAATGGACTACCGTCTCATGTTGCTAGTATAATAGAAATAAAGCACTTATTAGGTTTCAATATTTTATTACATTGAATTTAAAAATAACTTATATTAAACATAGATATTGTATTCTTACATACTTGATTTACCTTAATCTTACCAAACTTTGTTCATAAACATATTTAATGTTATAATACAATGGCTGTAGAAAATAAAATAATTGTAACTAAAACTATTGTGGTTGTATATATACCAGCTAAATAATAAATTTGTTGATATATGTAGTTCTGCAGAGTATAAGGAAAGTACTAAGTTACAGCATTACTTAACGAGTTTCCCGAGTTTGTTACAGTGGCCTAAAAATAATGGGTTTTGTTGTATAAACAAAGTGTTAGAATACATACTATACAAGATGTACAATTTTAAATAACTTATTATTTAATGACGATGAATGCAACATAATACGTGTTGCTGCTGAGCATGCATATCAGAAAATGCACGTTAATAATACTTTAAAATTTTATAGGGATTTGGTACTGTGTATGTAACCTCAAATTGAGATATTGAGTTAATTAACACCCTAAAATTAAGACTTACATAACAATATATTTTTATATATGATTTATATACTTGAAACTCTTATATACAAAGTATATAATCTGTCAACAAAGAGAAAACATTTTATAGCATTTATACACATGAGCGAATTATTAAAACCTTTTTTTATAATTTAAATATCCCTGTTCATTGGATCAACAATTGCAGTCACACTGCTTTATTTTAAATAATAAACAAAAAATGGTTTATTTGTACCAAAGTAAACCTCACAAGTATCTCTACCTAGCAACAAAACGGTCGAGGGATATTTCTCAAAAACAACAATAGGCAACAAGATATGTCAGGAAAACATTATTGCTCATTAGTCACGAGTCTTACTTGAGCTTTTCATACGTTAACTAACACATATCCCTATCTAAAATGGTTAACCCTCCGAGGCCTATCGGTATGCCCTGAAAAAGAATCCCAGGGACTATTTTTAGACTAAAGTGGCAGCTTTCATATATCTATTTGCTGAATATTTGCAATGGTGCCACTGGTGTTTACGTAAACTGGCGTGCCGGGGAGACACCAGTTCATATTTTTTTATGTTATTAGGATCTATGTACCTATAGAAAAAATGAGGGTCTGACACAAAATAGGAAATAACTAAATGTTTTACCTATTTTATGATTTACCATCGAGTTAATTAACTATTGAAAAGTTATATCAGGATATCATATCCGTTGGCATTAATATTATTTCATACACTGTAAGTTTCAATCTTAAATAAGGCACCAAAGCATTTGTAGCGACCATTACATGCTCAACTATTAACAATATTTGTGGCTGTTTTCATACTATCTATTAGTTCAACCAACCTCAGTCGCAGGATAAAACAATTAAGAAATACAGGCTGATGTAGTGAATAAAGGGCTCAATTAGCCATTTAGGACCGTTATATTGTGCAAAACAGGTTATAATTATGACTGTATAATCAAAAGAAAGTCATTTTCATAATGGTTTTTTACCTGTCCCTTTTTTCAATACATCACTCCGTATAAAATTATACAAAGGTAACTTCTTTAAGTCATAAGATTCAATATAGGTAAACAAAAATGTACATACAATACATTGTCTGAACTATTTAACTGTACATAAAAAAAATCGTACTGCCATTTGCTGGCTAGTAAATCAATTTACAATAACTACAATTTGTATCATAAAGCTTTGCCCGCGACCGTCCCGGTTTGTGTAGTTACCTTATAGATGGACGAACTACTTACAACTAGTTTTTTTGGTTACTTTTTTCGAAATGTCTATCTATCTTAACAAAGAAAAATAATCAATCACATAATTTTAGTATTTTTAACTATAAATGACTTCATAACAACATAACCCATTTCCTCAAATATTATTTTTTTTCGTAATGGATAATTTTAAAATATTTAAATTGAATCAGTTCAAATGTAAAATTTTCAATCTAAAGAGACAATAATTTAAATCGGCCACTAAAATTGTATTTTATACAATACGTATTATGTTTATTTGGGTCAGCGCGGACCGAGAGATGTGCAGCTTTAAAGATTATTTGATAACATATAAATATTAACTATGTTGGCAAATTAGACACTAAAAATACATATTTATATATTGCTTTAAGCAAAACGCGAGGTCGCGAAGGCGGAGCGGGTATGTGCTGCTAATAATTATAATTTTGCTCTTCATCAAGAAAATATTTCGATGTTACAAATAAACTCTGCTCCACCCACCTCTTGTTCTACACCGACCCTTTGTTACCTTGTTTCTTTTAAATGTAGACTACACTAATCAGTTTTCAAAATCAGACCACACGTAAGTATTACCGAAGCGCAAATGCCTAGAATTAGTATGTTAGAGGAGCTCTCGTGGCGTGTCGAGGTTTCCTAGGCTTTCCTTATGGTTTCAAGGTGAACGAGGGCGACCGTATCTGCATCTGCGGCGTGTTTAGCGTGGAGCTGCCGGGCGCGGGCGACGCGAACCCCGCCTCCTGAGAGTTATCGCACTCCAGATCTGGTATGCTAATATCCTCAAAGTCTGGAATATTTCCTGTATACGACATTAGCTGATTCCCTTCAACTGAAAGTTGCCCAAAAAAATATTATTAATATTTTTCAAAGTTCAATTTAAAACCGACTGCAGGTTACTACATGCTAGTTAAATTTTAAAAACTAGAAAATACTAACGGAAATATATGGTATCATAATGTATAACAAAAATGAAATAAGTGTAATAAAATAATATTATACCGTCAATCATGCGACTAATAAAAAGCAATCATAAACTAGGTACTCAATACATAAACATAATATTTGATAAATCTTAACTGTAACAAGTATAAGTTTGAGAGCAATATCATACCTATAACATACGCTAACTTATGGTTAATCACTACGTAAGATTTAGATATACATACAACCCACGCCCAAAGTGTATAAACAAAATGGAACATAAAAAATTAAACTCTATGAAAATGCAGCTTTCGAGGGTAAAAGGACTTCAAAGCGCGTAGCATTAAAAATTTAAATAAAAATAATTCTATACGCTTTTCATATGACAAAACAATATAGTACTAACTTAACATTCAAAAATCGATGCTGAAGGATTAAAACATAATTGCCTCTGAAAAAAAAAAATAGGCAACCAAATGTACTTAAAAATGATCATCCTCATAATCATTAGAAATTGATTACTACAATTAATTCGTGCAAAATTCTATAATTAAAACATCTACTTTTGAGTTAGGTATGCGTAAAATGAATTACTACCAGTGTCCTCTGAAAACAGGTTCTGGACGCGAGAGTCATCACTGCTTACATTCGAAATCTCACCTTTCTGCTTCTTTGCTTTAATTAACAATAAAATATAAATTACAGATAACACATTACATAACATTCCTATAAACTATAGTGTCTTATTTTAACGTGATAGTAACAACTATAATAGGTCGCGGCAAAAATGAAATCTTTGAATATTAAACCACATTATAGCTGTAGTCATCCACTGAAAAAAGGTTTTTTTATTATACAATATGAATTGCAGAATTATGTTAACAAAAATAACATAACTATCACAACGTAGTGGCAAAAACAGTAGATAAACTCCTTAGTAAAAAAATGAATAAAAAAGACATTCATGTGATATGACATTCTTGAACATATTTCGTTGTGCATAGTTGCGTTTCAAATAATAGATATGACCTATAAAAGTTCTGAATCCTGATGAGGTCAAATTTGTCGCGACAGAATCTACCTATCCGTAGCACTGACCGAAACCACCACGACTATTTTAACCCTTTACCAAAAATACGTAATCCAACACGTCAAGTGTGACGCGGTCAGCGTTGCAAATAATCTTGAAAGATGAAGTAGCAACAGGCTACTTTGCAGGGGAGGCCTCGCTGTTACCGATCAGCCAATCAAAATCAATCATCGGATACTGTTTGGTTGTAGTATCTACAATTAACATAAACTTGAAATATAACTCTGAAAATACATGCAGGTATGTAGGCCTTTCAGATCGCAATGATTAGTTGATGGAAGTTATGCTTGTGCCTGTTGGTTTGGATGATGCTGTAGGTAGGTATGTAGGTACACACGCTTGATCTTATTACATTATGTTAAACCAAAACGGCATACACTCTGGACATAGATTATTTTCAACTGTGTCTATTGCTAAATACCTACAAGCTCAATTAGTATGTATGTAGTTGTAGTTGTGTAAGCGACTAAGTTATCGCGTTATGTTTGTGGTGCAAGTGATTCAATATTATGCGTTATGGGTGAAATAGCAACCTTCGAGATCCACACAGCAATACGGAGCAAGGAGTATGTTTAATTTGGGCAGATTCTCAGCTTCTTTTGAAGATGTGATAATTGAAGAGATACGTTTAAAAATAAATTATGCTCGAAGCTGTAACTTACCACTATTAGCCGCAGATTTCGTTCTGTCCTCCATTGTGTTATAGGGGAGGCCGTAGAATGGATCATCTGACCCAAACAACTGGAATGAGATAGATATGATTAGTAGCTGTTTCAGGTTCCAAAGACAAGAATACAAATAAGGAACAGAACTACAAACGATGAAGTATAAACCAATAAATGACGGATATATCAAAATAAAAACAACGACATACTCCAGCAATGTCTAAGCCATTAGAAATTCTAGCTGCAATAATTAAACCATCAGTTCTATGCTGTGGTAATAAGGGTCAGATTTTACTTAACAGAAAATATCCATAATTTCATTTTTATGTAGCATCTGTAAGCCCTGCCGATTAAATATAACTATTACATAATTATTTGATGTAGGCTGACAGGTGGGTATAGCGAGAGACATCGTAGGTAATAGTCTTGCATCAGCATTCTATGGACAATACAAAAATAATTTTATGCATTTTTCCATAAATTATAATTAAATAAATCTAGATTATTATCCCTATCTAAAATAATACTTTTATAATACAATCCGTATAAAAATTAAACCCACGATGGACAATTACCCAAGCATAGTCATAAAATGTATCATTACATAAACTCGGGATCGTTTCAAGTGAACCGGTCCGTATTACGAAGTCGTACGTCTGTGTGCGAGAGAATGGTGTGCCGTGCCGCACAAGGCTCTACACGCGGTCTCTACACGTTGCCTGCAACGTGACTTTAGCGGTGCTACCAACCTAACAAATATAAATATCAATGTTTACACTGCGCTTCACAGTAAGCCAGTGTGTGTGTGCGGAACACAAAGATATGCTCGATTCTTATGGGCGCGTTCATTTTGTCGTCCAAATAGCAAAAAAATATAGCACTTAACAGAATGAACGAAAAAGTAGAACGATTCTAAACTGTAAAGTTATATTTTTATGATAAGCATGTGAGTGTATAATACCAATATGATATGATAAGAAACATTCATAGTAAAATATAAAGGGGAATTTATAATTTTATCTTTACTTAATATAATGAATACGAAAGTTACTCTGTCTGTCTTTTACATTTGTCATGGCTAAACTACAGAACAGATTCTGATGAAACTTGGTGAGGAGTGAGTTTCAATCCTAAGAAAATACATGGCTTATTTTTGCCGCTATAAGCAAATTCCACGCGAACGAGGCCTCACGCTAAAGCTAGTTTAAAATAAAGTCATCCTATTGTTTTACACACTTTACGCGCTTGATACTTAAAGATACAAGATAGATTTACAATGCCAAGATTTATACATTCAGCAGATAATATACAGCTGAAAGAGACTGAAAAACTAAAATGTATTCCACTATAATAAATAATGTATGAACTATTATTATAATTTATATAAAAACGATGTCTATTCAATGATCTTGGGGAACGTGAGCGAATATATTGCTATAAAAATATACATACCCCTAATAATGTGTTGGTGTCAAATGCGTACGAATCACTTCGAAGCAGCTCTCTCAACGATTCAAGGTCGGAGTGCATCGCTTCCAGGTGGTCATCCACATCATGCCTGGAAAACAAAAAACTGTTGTTGATATGTTTCTTGCAAAATTATTTGTGTGTGCTAGTGCTATTCAAATTGCTTGGCGGCTGTGAAGTACGCTACAAGCTGCGCAGTACCTCACCCCGCACCCCGCTGGCGCATAAGTTCTTTACTGCGCAGCGACTCGCCCTTTGTTCAGAGCCTCCATTAAGTTTGAATCCCACTATCCCCGTAATATATTTACCAATTATTCAACAGCCTATTTATTTTAGAGAATATCAAAACCAGATTGGCTCAGTTTAAAATTACTAATTAATTGTCTTAACTTACGATTACAATAAATAAATTAAAAGAACTTTTAAAATACGTTGGTTAGTTAACAAGCCACTTGATTGTACGAATTACAATTACCCCAATTAATTATTATTGTTACACATTTATTAAGTGTCATATAGATACTTATTGAAGTTTTTTCAAGTTTTCTTGTTGGTGGAAATGTAAATTCAATAAATATTTATAGATATTTTGTTCAGTAATCCTTGGTTAGGATGACTGAAGAATTAACATGGTTTTTACATACTTGGTTGAATTTGTTCCAAAGAGAGAAGTATATTCCTCCCGGTTTTTGCTTATGTTATCTCTCCTATTCCTGAATATTAATTTGAGCATTATTACTTTAAGTAGGCATTTACAATCAGTTTTCATCAGATGTCTGAAGTTTGAGTCATTTCATTTAATCATATCATTTAATAATATGCCAATTATGTTTATAGTTTTTAATGGCAATGACAGTGTATATGGAAAAAATACTGTTTTGTTTTTTGATCCTTTTTTTTTAATTTAGGTCATAGTTATATTAAATAAACTGGAGTAAAACCCTGACAAAGAATTCATAATATTTCTTTTACTGCTTAAGCTAATAAAAATTATCTTCAGCTTATCATTTCAATCAGCTGAAGCAGCATTTCAAAAATGACTAGGCTATATATAGCAGCCTTAAGAAATAAAACTAATACATGTTCATAATCACCTTGACTGGAACCTGCCGACATTAGTGTTGTTGTTGACAGTAGCAAGAGTCATGTTGTTCCAATCAAAGTCGTCCTGTAGTTCAGTTTTGATATCAGCCAGGTTTAATGCATTAGTCTCAGCCGTCTTATTACCATTCTTTGCCTTGTCTTTTTTACCCTTTTGAGCATCTGCTATTCTTTCCAGTTTAATATTGATACCACCAAGCATTTTGTCCTTTGAAGTGGTCACAAGTGACTCATCGACCAGCTCTTGTAGTGCATTCTGCATGTTGATGTCCTCAGTAGCAGCAATACCTGCATCACTCACTGAATCGTCACTTGCAAATATTTCAGCTGGTAGTTTCAAATCAGCTGCTGGGTTTATGTTGTTGTAGTTATTAGGTGAAAGCAGACTTTTGCTTGAAGATGTCACTGTGCTTCTGTTACTTATGTTATTGCGGCCCTTTGAGTTTGATGGCATCTGAGCCTCAACTTTGATGATAAGAGGCAACGGTGAACCCATGACATTGGCAGGTTGTTCAGTTCCAGCTTGGTCTAATGTAGGGGTCACTGGTGTTGAAGATGCTGAGGTGATTATAGGATATACAAGCCTATTTGCTCCTGAAAACATTTTTAAAAATTAAAAAAATTGTTTAATTTATCTATAAGCAATATTAATAGAGAAAAATTGAGTACCTGATTCAGTATCCTCTCCATCTTCCATAGTAACATGATACATGGATGAAGAAGGATCAACAGGACTGCGGCTTGTAGTTGGGTTGGTAATGTTGGGTATTTCCACAGATAGATAATCTGTGGCAGATAATTGGTCTGGATTGTTCTCATTGTGAAGAATATCATCATGTGCCAATTCATGAATAGTAGGGCCATCCTCCTAAAAGTAATTAAAACACATTTATAAATATTGCAATAATTTGAAATGCAACAGAGTTTTGTTTTATGTGTTCATTTTATACAAAACTTACCAGATTGTCTTCACTTATATCATCTATATTTGCATCTTTGTCCAACTTCATATTCTTTAGTCTCCCAGGGTAAGAGCCATCTGTACCAGAATTATGAGCGGCACTGTTTATCATTAACTGGTATGGCCTCTTTACTCCAACATTGTTCCCACTAGCATTTGGTGGCCTTGTTGGCTGTACTAGGGACATTAGGAATTGTATAAGCTGAAAGATAAATGTCGTATTAGATGACCATACTGTAATATGTAATAAAGTACCATAAATATACCCAAAAAACATATATTCTACTCAGAACTTGAGGAAGGAACAAGTGCTAATGTACCATATGGACCACAACCCACATAATATCGATGTTTATTTTTATAATGTAAAACTTACATTGTTCACAATTTGTTGTTGTTTTATGTGCTTCTGTCTTAGAATGGCCACTTCTCTCCACAGCGCTTCATTTTCTTGTTTCATGGCACTGAACTTTGCATCAAGACTCTCCTGTTTCCCTTTCATTTGTTTTACATCAGTCAATACTTTGTTCATAAGCTCTGGTTTCAGAAGCACCTTTTCACCGTTTTCATTACTAGTAACTATTGATTTAGGGTTAGCAATTTTCCTTTTTATGTGTTCTAAGAGATATGCATGACCTTTCATGAAACAGGGGTGTGAAAATTCTATTTCATCTTTCTCATAGCGTAAGCCACCATTTTCAACTGAAGTGATCTTATGAAAGCCATACATATTTAATTGCCGAATAAAACTTGCCATGTTGTTGTGTTTGTAATAAAGAGGCAGAAGCTCCCTTGCAATGTCTGCCTGGTTTTTAATAACAAATGTTTTTCCACTCTGTAATGAATAAATGTACAAATATATGAGTATGTTGAACCCTATGAACATCATTCTGAACAATACTTCCATTGAGATCTATTACAAGGAACTGTTAAGTACTTAATACTACAACCAAGTACTTATTACTGTACCATACACCAACTTTCAATAAACAATGACAATGTTTAATGAAAGTCTAGACTGGTAACTACTAGAATCCAAATACATTCAACTTTTATTCCAGCAGCTTTACTTTATTGACATAATTAACAGTCATAATATACTAAGTACTTTTTATAAAAATATTTGCTTTCTACATCTGCTATAAAATCTGTACAAAAACAACATAACAAAAACTGCAATCAATAACAACTGAATGTGAAACATATGTTATCATACAAAAATGATAATAAGGCCTAAATTAATCAGTTGCGTCCATTAATTCACATCAGACACCTAAAGCATGGTAGAAAACGTGACCTGTAAACTATTTATTTATTAAGTTTCGTTTCTCGGGCTCTGTCAACTTGCAACATTTTTAGGTTGTTTTCGTAATGACTTTCTAGTAGGAAATATCCTACTAGTACGGTTTGGAGTCCCCTCAATGATCAGCAACATTATAGTAAAGCCTTTTTGCGATATTTAGTAACTTAAAAACACTCACTGGGCTCCAGGAAATCAAATGGTTCGTCTCTGTATCATTGACCATTTTCCATAGTTTTCCAAGGAAAGCGGGCACACTGGCCCCAATTTCTACAACTGAACGCATGTTAAACTCAGTTGATTATTCACCACTGTATAAAAATTACTGTTTAAAGTACACTTTCGATATTTTATAAGAAATATTTTGTTATTACTCTCAAGAATACGATTCTCAAATCGCCATTTTAAATATTAACTCACACCAATACACAAAATTACTTCACACTTAGATACGAATGTAGACAGAGAAAACAAGATCATACGATTCAACACAACACACTCACACATACACAATTAGAAGTTTAGTGCCAACGTTACGAAAAAGAATGCGTTCAAAATTTAAAGTATGCAAGATGTCATAACAGCAAATTATGGAATTACCTAATTTGAATCTATCTGAGGTGATTTTGCATTTTGTCGTGAGCAATTTTTAAACTAAGTCTGCCGTGGCTGTAGTGGCCAAGTACGAAACATACATTACATTATTATATTACGTACATTACTTAATATGATTGTATACAATATTATGTTCACTTATGCTTATTTTCATTACGTTAAAAAGTGAAAAAAAGGTGTCGTTTTCATTCGTAGTCCGAAATGTCTGAAATTTTTACACCCTGCTAATTCCTGTTTTGAAAGTGGCCGTGGCCAACGTGGCCCAAATGTTGTCAGACAAGAGTACGTTATTTGGCATACTGTTATCCAATTTTTGGGCATTGTATTTGATTAAATTATTTAAAAACTGAATATTTTCTCCTATTAAAAAAAATAAAAAGGAGAAATTATAAGACGTTAAGTTAAAGCCAATAAAAATAATTAAAAAAAACAAGCTGAAGGTGACGTGACGTTGTCGGTGTCACTGTCGGTCACTTTATTGTCGGTACTCGGTTGTTTGTCGGTATCCATAAATAATCTTTCGTGTATCGCTAATCGCATAGAGTACATTATTTATAGGGCATCTGGTATATCGTTTGATGAATTTAGTAATAATCTTTAGGTTTAATATGAAAACCTATTTATTTTAATTAGGGTTAGTTATTATACGTTTGGTTTCTGAAAGAAAATATTGATCAGGTTCCTGAACTCTACACATCGGACGAGATGGAGGTAAGAAAACATTTCAATTAATTTAGTATATCTTATGAGACAGGAACTGCATCTTAATCAAAACTAATTTATAGATCGAAATCCTGAACGCTTCCGGGTCTAAGCCTATGGGGAAGATAGTAGTAAATGAAAGTACTACTATAAAGAATGTGAAAGACAAGATTCATCAGACCGTAAAGAAATCCTTAGACCCTAACCGCCAAGCAATAAGATTAGAGGCTAAAGGAAAAACTCTGAAGGATGAAGAAACACTAGGTGCTCTTAATATTCGAGATGGGTCGAAACTATTTGTCAAAGATCTTGGACCTCAGATATCATGGACCGCCGTGTTTTTGGCCGAATATGCTGGCCCCTTATTTATTTATTTATGGGCTTACCAAAGACCATGGATTCTGTATGGAACAACAACTGAAGAACCAGGATTAGTGGCAACGTAAGTATTATAACATAAAGGTTTTTATTTAAACACTTTATATAATAAATAAGGACTACAATTAATAAAGTACCCTATTTACAGACTTAAATTTTTTCTATCATTAATTTAAAAATCAGTAGGAATGGGACTAAGATATTATTAAATGTGTATAAGAAAAAAGGTATTGAAGTTACAATATGTAAAAAATAATAGAAATGTATTTAATCAAAAAAAGTAATTAGTTACTAAGAGGTAACAGAAACATTCTAAAACTATTAATTTTTTTGTTACCATTTTAATAATCTATTTTTATATGGATCATGTTTCAGTGTGGCAACAGCATGCTGGTCATTCCACTATGCTAAGCGAATCCTGGAGACAGTATTTGTCCATCGGTTTTCTCACGGCACCATGCCCCTACGCAACTTATTTAGAAACTGCGCTTACTACTGGCTGTTCACTCTCTACGTAGCATACCACATCAACCATCCTCTATATACTCCGTCTTGCAGTGCCTGCTTCTATACAGGACTCATTGGATTTATCGTAAGTATTTAAATATTTTTAATTTGACATGTATAATTGATATACAGGGTTATTAGTAAAACATTGACAACCTATGAAGAGGTCATTCTACTCCGCATTATAAACAACTTTTACTATAGGATGGAAAATCAGCTGATTTATTAATATTGACAAGTTATGTGAACACAAGTGTATGGATCAGCTGTTTTTTATAGCAATTCGGTTGTGGTCCTATAATAAAAGTTCTTCATAATGCTGAGTAGAATGACCTCTTAAGAGGTTGTTGGTGTTTTACAAATAACCCTGTATAAAGATATAGATCAAGTTCTGGCTTAGTTGAGTCTAACCATTTTACATAAGACTTATGTTTTATGACCTCCTATGTACCCTTTAGGTATACAGTGATAATAATATGATGTACATAACTTACTTTACTGATTTTACTTCCTAATACACTATTTATATAATGACTGGTTGTGTTAACTGTATTTAATTAGTCTGTGCTATATGGAAATTAAAACTACTTTATATTTAATGACTTTTTAGTAAAGTCTGATAACTTTTTCAAAAATAATAATTTTTGTCGCCTTGAAGAATATAGAAATGTATATAACTATTCAAATTGTTGAGATAACATTATTTAAGAACAATATTACATCAATCCAGCAGTGGAAAAACATGCTGTCTTGATTAACACCATTTAAGCTACATCCATCTATTAAAAGTAATAGTGAATATATCACTATATACAACTTCCCTGTAGCATAGAATGCACAAAAAAATACTGAACATGATTTTACTTTATCATTGCGTGATTTACGTGAAAATTTCTTTATAAATGTAAATATACGCGTCGCATACAGGCAGAAGCTACTCGCTTGAGTTTTGTTATAGTCATTGCTAATACAACAACCTATAACCTTGTGTAAGGCACAAAGTCCAATCCGTCGACATTGACCACTTCGGCATTTTTAACAACATACAAACATAAGGAGCACTTGTTGAATGTTGAGTATTAGTATTCTAATTGATTGAAATATTTATGTAACAAGAAACAATTATTTAATAGCTTTTTTATAAATCGATGCGTTTTTCCTTGTATAGGTATTAGGTTCATCTACATCCTTGTACAATTATTTTACTTGTTAAATGGGTATGAACATAATATTCAGTTTGTTAAATTAGTCACAGAAAACTGCTTTAGTGGTAGATTTTACGAAATGATAATTTATCATTCCGTAGGATCAATATCAAAACCGGCCATATAAAATTGATTGCGTAGGCTTAGGTATGGAAAGTTCAGCAGATTTGGGCGAAACCTGACACACAGCTAGTTTATTTCCGAATTATGAATTTCCGAACATATCCAAGGCAATTAAACCTACGCCGCTAAAAACGCGCGGCGCAACACATAATTTATTTACATTAGAAATTAGCATTACACATGGTTGATATTTACTTCCAGTTCTGTGAGCTCGGCAACCTGAGCATCCACATACTGTTGAGCAACCTGCGTCCCCCGGGTACCAAAGTGAGGAAGATCCCGGTCCCAGACGGCAACCCCTTCTCTCTGCTCTACAACTTCGTCTCCTGTCCTAACTACACTTACGAGTTCGGCTCTTGGCTCTTCTTTACCATCATGACTAAATGTGCACCAGGTATGTAAATCATTAACAATTAATTATATGCAGCGAAAGCATAGTCGTCGATTAATGAAATTAAACCTGCCAATGATTTTTCTAACTTGAGTGAATATAAGTTTGGTGTAATCACGATAGAAATTCTTATCTCAGACCAAAATACGTTGAACAAAGGTTATTTAATTTCGGCAAAAAATCGACAACTAATCGAATTATCTTTAATTATCACAGACATACTTATCTAAAGTAATCTGGTATTACTAACTCATTGATGATTTTAACAGCTATTATGTAATGTCCATGACAAAATAAAATAACTATAATTAAATGAAGTAAAATGGAATCATACTAAAAGTTAAAAGCCTAATGAATACGCATTGCTCGTGAACCCTACTTGCGTGTATACAATTAACATAAATTCATTACGTATGGTAATGATTTATGAATATTAAACAAAGCAATATACAAAGAAGCGCGATTACGTTAAGTTTATATAATTAATTTTTTTTCTTTAATGTACTCGACTTTTTTTTTCTTGGCCTCGAAATAATATTTTGTTATTTTTTTCAGCTGGTCTGTTCGCTGCTGCCGGTTGCTACCAGATGTCGGTGTGGGCGCTCGCCAAACACAGGAACTACCAGAAGGAATTCAGCAACTACCCCAAGGGACGTAAAGCCATCTTGCCTTTTATTCTTTAAATATTCTATTAGAACATTGTATGAGCGAACGCTCAATGCTAGACGAGGACTCTTAGTCACAATATTCCACATCTTAGTTTAACGGTCTGGTGTTAGATTGGGATCAAATGGGTGATGGCTTGTATTTATAGAATGAAATGGATGTTTTAGTTAAGAAATATTAATTAATTACACTTCATAAAATGTGTTTTATGTTATAATATGGTTAATTTAGTTTTATTAAATGTTTTATTATTTAAGACGCGCAATAACGAACCTCTCGTTTGTTTAATAAAAGATTTTATATAATATCTATTTTTTTCAATGTCTCCTATAATCCAATGAGCAGAAGAGTTTAATTATACGCTTTATTAAATAATCAGGAACATAATATTAGTTATAAACACATTTAATCCATATTCGTAGTAGTGTCGCCGTCATAACCTTTTTCGGGCTCTTCAAAACATCTGACTTTAACAAGTAAACGCTCATTTTCTTCTTTCAATGCATGTATTAAATCTTCCCGTTCCTGAGAAAATAAGAACATATTTAAAAATAATGAATCTGCCAAACGAAACGACCTTTCGACTCCTTGACGAATTTAAATTCTATTGTATAAGAGTATTTAAAATAAAATTAAAGTTAACTGCAAATTAACAGTTCATGTGTTTATGCCTTTTCATATCGCTACTTCTCTATATATTTAAGTAATAATAGAGAAATTCGTCGGCATACCGATGTTAAATTAATCTAACCAAATCTGACAGGCTTAAAGATAGGAAATCTCGAATCAAAGACGATTGGAGTTCAATTTTGACTAAAACCTTAATTGATCGCTGCGTTTGAAAATACACTGTTGAATATTTGTCTGAATAGGTTCTTTTGGCTGTCCTGAGAGCTGATAAACTCTTAGGCTGCAGCGAAATTGAGTTAAAAACCGCTAATGGGTACTTGTAGCGAAATAGGGATGATAACATTTTTTTTTTTTTATGTCTATCTTTTGGGCAGTAAAACAACATTAGACATACATTTTTTCTTTTGTCTCGTAAACAAAGAATTTTGAAGATTCAGCGAGCACATTCTTGCGTGACTTCACTTCTAAGCATAAATTGTACCTAGTTAAAGCGGTTTATCTTCTTATTTTTTCATTAATTTGATAGAAGAAATAATACGTGTTTATTATATTTTGATTATCTAAATGGCGGATTAAATTAATTTTGACTTTTCATATCTAGTCATCTACCTTATTTTAACATTATTAATTTTATTATCGTACCTCCATCTTCATCTTGAACTTGTCATCAAGTTTCTCTCGGTCTTCGGTCACATGTTTCAGCTTGGCGCGAGCGGTCGCCGGTGGTATGTACCGCGCAGATAGACCCAGTATAGACTCCATTTGGAAGCACCGAGTCCGAGTCGATTTCAGCTCAGTACGGAGGTTGTTTATCTCGGCTAACAGCACGCAGTTTTCCTGAAAAATATTATTCAGTTTCAGTAACTGATGTCGAATTGTCGACATATCACCGCGTATATACTTTTTTTATTTCATTTACTAACTTTTTCATAAAAAGTTGCCATTGTACCTATCCCTAAACGCAGTACTTTTTATCAGCTAGTACATAAACGACTGCTTGAAACAGTTCGACCGTTTCGTGAGGTCGGCAAAATAAAAAAACAAGACATGAAAGCGCGCACAGGGGGCCGAGTCTGCTATTTACAATGGCTCCAATCAATGATATTCTAATAAACAGATATGTTATAAGCGTGCAATCGTGAAGACTCGAAAACGTCCTAATTGGGACGTATTGCCATTAACAACAACACTATTTGTCTCCTTTTTTCTTATGGGTTTTATCGCGCTATCTTTTTCGCTAGCTGCCGCGCTGCGCGGAACACTTTTTTCGATTGTTTTGTATGTGTATAACATATCTGTTTATTAAAATATCATTGGCTCCAATCGTCTGAGTGGGTGCCGTTAGTAAGTCCATTTTAGGATAATTACGTAGGTAAAACATCATTTTAACGTCAAAATTGGCCATTGGGGCGGCCAATGTTCAAGTTTTGGTGTTTAGTAGAATGCAAATTATCCTAAATCTTAAATAAATGGACTTATTAACGCCACCCACTCAGACGATTGGAGCCATTGTAAATAGCAGACTCGGCCCCCAGTCCGTTTACATTGACCACTAATTTCTAAAGCAGTTCGTGTATGTAGCTGTTTATGTGCAAAAGAGGTTCTTACGTCCATAATCTTGCCGATGTCATTCTTGGAACCGCCCAGCGCCTTAGACAGCTGGTGTTTAAGGCCCGCCACCTGTTTCTCGAGATGGTCCCGCTGCCGGTTGAACTCCCTGACTGCTTCGTCGTCCGCTATGCGACTACGAACGAAGTCTATGTCTTCCACGTATTTGTGAAATAAAGTCTGCGGGTAGAAGTTAGTTTTGGTATTTAGGATGTCGCTGTTTTTTTAGATAAGGCAATTAGGCGTAATCGGATAGGCTGTTGCCGCCCATAATGAAAATTTGATGGCATGAAAGTCATGTGGTACTCACTTTTACTGCTAGTTTCAATTTCGTCGGGTCTTGGAATTCCGCCGTCATATTATGTAAATCGATTTTAATCTTTTTGAGAGTATTTTTTAATGTTAGGTTTCTATCAGCCTCTGCCAAAAAGTCCTTTTTCGCAGACCCCAATTTTTCATTGAGTTGCTGAATTTTAAGTTCTGAAAAAATTAATAAAACGTACTTTATTTCAAAAGGGTTTCTCAAAAAATATTACATAAACTAGAATAAAATTAAAAAGCAACTACGCCTAACTACGGTTTCTAAATCGGTGGTTAATGTTCTACAAAAACTAATAAATCTAATGTAACAACTCCAAAAACTAGGGTGATTACAAGTCAATGCAAAGGTGATTGTGATTCTAAATAATCAAGGAAAAAATTACAACTGAAGTACGTAGGACAATAATATTTTACCACGGAAAGCTTTTTTCTTAAGAAGACTTTCCAAGGAAACCTCCAAATCGAGAATGCGCACTTTTTTTGCTTTTATTTCACGTTCTAACGGGTCTATCTGTTGTAAAAAGTGAATATCTTTTTAATAATCTCGCAAGTAACATGCCTTGCAGCTGTAACTTTTTTCTTATGAACTAATGAGTAAATAATACTTTAATCACCTAGAGCATAAAAGCATACATTAATCTGTTCTAAACGAGTCAAGTCCATGTAATCATACCAAGTTCATGTTTGACATTCAAGAGTTTCAACTCTTCATTTTCCATATCATCTATTTGATGAGCTAACTCTCGTATTTGTCGTTCTTTTGGCTCAATCTATATTATACATTGTTGTATTGTTATATTTTCGATAAATCCTTAAATATCTCAGTAATCGGACCAAATTGCAAGTGTCTTACCTGATTTTTGAGTTCTGTTATCTTGAAATTCAGTACAAATTTGTACTTTTCAAGTTCTTGCTTCTTTCGTTTTAATTCATATATCCTTTTTTCTTTGTCCTGTATTGAACTGTCTCTCTCCCCAATTTCTTTCTTCAAATCGGCGACATCACGTTCCAGAGTTGAAATGACTTTTTGGAACTGTTTGTGCTCGGCTAAAAATAAGAACATTATTAACGAAATAATCATAAAAAACCTATTTATTTAATAATGCATATGATGTAGACACCTTTTAGTTGCGCAATTTGATGTTTAAATTCATCAATATCTTTATGTGCACTGATGAGTTTCTTCTTCATGAGGCCAGTTTCTCCCTTCAGCCTAACATTGGCATCCTTTTCTTCCTTCAACTGAACTTCGTACGCCGTCCGGATTTCTATAATTTCGCGGTCGGCGTCCTCTTCTATTGAGGTCTTAATAGTTTCATGCTCTCGTTTTTCCATATCAGCTTGTTCTTGTAACTGTTCATAAGAGTTCATATATTAAGAGACAATAGTCAGGCGACGTACTCATAAATTAGGCCATATTATCAGCCACGTAAAGTTTAATCATTTGAAATGAAGGAAAGTTTATTTGACCTATTTAAATCTGCAAGATGTGAATATCCCTGGAGTAAATATGCCAAAACATTAAATGCTACCTGGTTTAATACTAAATCGTGTACCCCAAGGCCAGGTTATTTACATAGTTACATATTACACAGCAAAGGTTAGTAGGGCGCCCTGAAATATGTAGGTATTAAGGTTGAAAGGTTAGGTGAGCGAGTACGTAGACCATTGTTCTTAGAACCAATCTAAGCCGTTGCTAATGAAAACAAAATAATGCTTCTGTAAATTCTGTAATATGACGAGAAATTACGCATCCACTTTCCTATTAGGCATTGTATACTGGCCATAAAACATAGCTCAAAAATCGTATAAAAAGAAAATAGAAAAATCATGACACCGGTATTTGTAATGCGGTTTCTTGGTGCCAGTGCTTATGACTTTGCTTCCTTGGAACATTGTGCACCCTCGTCATCCTTATGGCGAGAATGCTGCGTTTTTACCTCTTGAAGCATGAGATCCTTTTCTTCTAATCTGGATTCAAACATACTGTTCATTTCTCTAAGCGCTTGTCTCTTGCTTTCGGCTAGTTCTTCAAGTCTCTCTTCGTAATCTTTACGCATTCTAGCCGTTTTGTCTTCAAGACTCTGAAAACATTATTAATAGAAAAATATAGCTATCGCAGTATAAAGCTATGAATCAATTTAACAACCTCTAAGATACTTGTAAAAGGAATTTCTCACCTGATATCTGTCGTACTCACTAATCAGCCTGACATTGAAATCGGCTTCCAAAGATTGCAACGTTCTCTCGTGGCCCGACCGTAATTTAGAGATATCTTGTTGTATCATTCCTATTTCGTGAGTATGCTCGTTTTCCATTTGCTGTCAAGGTAAATTAAAATGTAAATTAAATTCGAATTAACAATTAATTAGCTGTCTGAGAATTGAGTTGGGTACGAATACCTACTTCGTTCTTTTCCTTGAGCTCCTCGATCGCAGCGCAATAACCTTCGTGAACCTCTTTGAGTTTTTCTGCTTGTGTTGCCTCGGCTTGCCTCAGCTGATACGTGTGCTCTGTTTCTAGTTCACTCATTCGCGTGCTCAACAACTAAACAAACAATTAATCAATTAGTAGTACCTACTCTAGCAACGCTGTCGCTGATAAAAGCACAAGTTAGGTACAATTTTACTTGCTTAACTAAATTAATTCGCGATAAGTGGGTTTATCGACACCCACTGTGAGTACTTCTCATAAGTTCAAACAAAGGCTGTCTGTTACCCTTACCAACGTAAGAGTTATGTATGTAATGGAATAGTCATATTTTTATATATAGATCGTATGTTGACTCATAATGATTATGCAAGATAGTAATGCCTGAATAAAATCAATAATGATAGCAATTTAAAGTAACATACAAGAGCACAAAATTTAAGTACTAACATTTATATTGTTTATTTTTTCTTGCAAATCTTTCTTGCTTATCAAAATTTCTTTGGAATAAGCGAAGTCTTTATCAAGAGCAATAGCTCTTCCGTCAGCATTAGTCAATCTCCATAAGCAAATGGAAGCGTCCTCAGCTACAGACACCAACGTTTGGTCGTCGTAAGATAATGCGATAGCTGTAACTCCTTTGTTATGCATATGGAATTCGTTAAATATGGCTTTGTCGAGCAGTGGTAGTTGCACAGACGTCACGCCACCCAGACCGCCCGTGATGAACAGCATCAAATCAGATCTAGATAGTACAATAGTGTCGAGCGAACATCCAATCAATGGCAAATTTCTTCTAATAGTATTGGAGCCGATTTCTTTGATTTCTCCATCTGATCCTACACCGTATGTTGTTTTGCCAGACCTAAAAAATTGGTTAACATATGAAATTATTATCTTACATATGTTCTACAGTATTTTTTATAATAAATGTCTTACCCATTGACCGCACATGCGCTGAACTGGTTAGTTTTTAAAATGACTTCGCCGACTCGCTGCCCGGTGACCATGCTCCATTCGTAAACTGCCCCCTCGGTACCACATGACACCATTGTCAAATCGTGGGCAGACCAAGCTAAACATGTAATCTAGGCAAACATTCAAGTTCATTTTTATAAAACATATAAAAAAAAACTGTGTATCTAATAAAAGTGGGTCTCACCCTCCCGTTGTGTCCTTTTAAGTTGAAAACATTTTGAAATGAAATCGAAGAGAATACTTGTATCACTTGTCCGTTAACTGCAGCGAAAATTTGACCGTAGGTGCTAAATTTAGCCTTTTTGCAGTTTCGTATAGGGAATTCGCGCATCACTTCGAAGTCATCTATTAGCACCACCATGAAACGTAGCTTATCGGAAAATCCGACAATGGCGAACAGACCTAAAAAGTACATAAGGAAATCAGTGTCTGAATAATTTGAGCATAAGTCAATTTTGGCAAAACAGTATTGAGTTTTTCAAGAAAACTTTGTTTTTCATAATGATTCGTCATACCAGTAGGATGAAGAGAAACGCAATGGATCTCTTCCTGATACAGTTTGATCATCTCTACGTCATCGGTCATATAGTTCCAAATCCTGATGCTCTTGTCATGTTCCCCTGACGTCATGAAAATCGGCTTCCAGGCGCACATTGACAAGGAATTAATTTTTCCGTAATGCATAGCAGGGCCAAGCTCAGAGAATGGTATCTCTGGATTCTAAAAGCACACCATAAAATATAGTATTTTGTTGCTAGATTTGACCTTATATTTAGCTCTTATTAACAAACCTGTAACATGTGCTGTCCAAACAACTTGACATAATACAGTTGTTTCCTCAAAGTTGTGATAAGTAAAGTTTCTTGATTAGGGTCTATCGTTATGTGTTGTATTTCGTCCAGTGGCGACCACAAAGGATGTTCTCGGGTATGTCTAAACCAAAAAAACGAAATATAAACATACGCCAAAATGTGAATAAATTAATAAAACCTCAAAAAAAACAATTATTAAACTCAGCAAATATTTTAAAACACATTTGCGCACTTGTATGACTTTTTTGAAATTCTGAAAACATTCCGCTTTCTCCAATGGTGAAGTGTCTCTTTTTCGAACATGTGTACAAAGCCGGGGCCACAACCGAAAGCAAATCCTAAAACAAATTCAACAGGTATGACAAATTCCTTGTATTTTTTTCCATTCAATACTCGTATGTACAAAAATTTGAATTAATCTTTGTGAGCTTTATGTACCTTTACTAAAGTTAACGAAGCATGTAACTGGGTAACTTTCCTCCTCCTCATGGGTGTCGCTAGATGAATCTTGTTTACTAGATGCGATACTGCTTTTATCACCTTCTTGCTGCTCTTGTCTGTGAATTGCGAGGTATATTTCATGATTTCATAGCCACGGAACTGATAAAACAATAATACATTGTACTTACTCAGCTTCGACTTTCTTCAACGACATTTCCATGACTTCCGAGGCCTTAAATACGCAATTTTGTCGCAGTTCACCATTTTCCACCATCATGATCATTCCGTTGTCCGTCCCAAACATGATGCGGTCTGGCGTCAACCACATGCAGCTAGTTATGTTAGTCTAACCGCACGTGGAACAAACCAATTACGTTATTTACCGCGTCGGTAGGATCTATACGATAATCTTGTGTGGGCGAAGGTCAGACATTTCATACAATAACAATTTAAATATAAACTGTATCAAACTATCAACTTAACAAGACAAGGAGCAGTGTACTACTTAAAGTAAGAGATCTTACATTTTCAGCCTTGCACCAACCCCATTGACGCCAAACTGTTTCGGAGACGTTCATAATGCGAAAAGTATAAGGTCCTGTTATGACAACCAATGTAGCATCGGACGGATTGCATTGCACCTAGTAATAGTCGAATATTCTTTAATTATTTATTCATCACTTGATGCAATAATCTCGATGTTTTGAAAGCTTAGAATAAAACTTACACTTTCCACGACGCCCTGGCCACTTGGATTTTGCGCTTTAGCATGACTCTCCACTTTGCCCTTGTCCCAATTATAATAGTAGAGGTACCAATCAGGCTCTCCCGTTATGGCTACCAAATATTTGGAGTCATAGGTAAACTGTATACAAGCAAATTCTCTAGCTTGGGAGTGTTCAAAGGGCACCGTAAGGATCTTACGTCGCTTGTATGTAGTTAAGTCGTAGATTGTTATTATAGGTTTTTGACCTTCTTCGGCGATTTCGTTTAATGCGAGCCATCGTCTGTGGAAAATAACGACAGAAATTCAAGCAACATATTGTCTTCTTGTCAGCCAAGTCCATCGAATTCTTCTGTTATTGTACTACTTAGCATAAGATTTATTTGAACAATAAGAAGGTAGCTAACTTACCGATTAGGCGCAAGAACTAAAGACTTGATGGGCTTATGTTTATCCTGTAGTCTGATAAACTTCTGTTTCTTCTGAAGATGATTGTGAATTACGATAACACCGCCGGCCGGATAAATAATCTCCGATTCCGACAAATAATGGGCATTATACCTGTGAAATAATTGCATGCAATTAAGCACTACAAGCAAGTGTGATATAAACACCTACTAATTGATATAGGCACGTAGTTACTTAAATAATTTGTAGTGCGCTCGTATTTTCAAACAATATTGTTTTTCTTTTTAAGTTAAATCAAATTAATCTTGAGTAAGTTACATGAAAATATTCAAGGCTTGTTTAATATTCTAGGTACCTAATTGGTTAAGTAGACACAAAATAAATTAAACAATGCTTTGTTAGCAGCCATCACGCTAGGTGTATTTGTGCAAGAATCTATTGTTATTACTTGCAACATCCTAACAAATATTTGTAGTTTATTATGTAATAGAAATAAAATTATTGTCCATAAACCTCACACGTCCGGGACTTTAGTACTTACTGGATGTCTGTCCGAAGACCGTAAAATATACGAGCCGAAATATGCGGAGGCGACGGGCCTGCCATAGTCACTTAAAATGATAAAAAAATATAATTGTATGATTGTGAAACCCACTTGCAATCATAAAATATAAGAAACTGAATTGTAAACGTCAAGTCAAACTGCAACGGTTGTCATGGATACTGGGGTAACTTGTATTGATTAATTTTGTCAAATGAAATAAATATTCATTATATTGTTTACACCTTTTTCGTAAAAGTTTCATCAATATGGTATCATTTATTCCTATTGATTGTATTGTCTAACTTATTACAATAGCCATTAAATGTGTATCATATCTTGCTTTAGTACCAAGGTGTAAAAACTGGTTCAGAATGAGTTTAAACGCAAAGCAGTTTTTTCGATGGTTCTCGAAAAATGTAAAGTGGAAATATTTTAAAGATTGCGCACAAAAGAAACTGCGCATTCACCATTTAGATGTGGTCCGTTTGATTGGACCTCAATGTCGTCCGTAGTAGCGCATCCTCTCTGCAGTGTCCGTTAAGTCGCTGCTTCCTCCCCCCGACGCTGCCAATACAAATCATACTCACCTCTTTCTTCATACAATACTTCCTACTACACGGCCAAGGTCTTTTCACCTTCTACCGTATAGTATAGTTCCTTGCACTAGCTAAATATAACTGCACTCTGTGCTATTCTCGAAACGTAACTTCAAACAACTCAGAACTGACATTTATAAAGTTTTATGACACATAAACACTTTGTTTAGTGTAATTGGTCAATTTTATGCTATTTTTACAAGCCTTGAAGGAAGTACAAGTAGACACATTCAAGTTACTATCAATAAATGTATATAAAATACTTACTCACTGACTGAAATAACAATAGGTTCACGCTTGTACCTAATAATAAACTAAAACTTATTTCTAATTACATATCGTTTGTTTTATTTTTACGTCAGTGTACGATCGCACATTCTCAGGCCAAATGCATACCTACATACCAAACTGGATTTATATTATAGTTGGCCTTTCGAACGACAACCCGGTAGGGAACTCAAACCCTCTGATGTTGACTCATTTGTTTGGGTTAATGCGTACTTTTGATATTATACACCCTCTTTGTCTGTCATCATTATGAATACGAAGTTCTACGTTCTTTGTAAATGACGTAGGAAATTAAACCTATAGCGGAATATATTACATGAAATTTCGCGAAACCCCAAAGAAAATTGTGATAAAATTAGAAAATCGATAAACAAAACCAACTTAATAGAAAAAGATAGGATTTTTGCAATAACACTAGTCGCTCTAGTGATAAAAATAAAACATATTAACTTTAGACAATAAACTGAATAATAGCGGTTATTAAAAGTATTTCAATTAGTAGAACGAACAGGAGGTAATAAAGACAAGACCTAATAAATCTTAGTTTGATTGGCACACTTGTAATGTTAATTTCGCGGTCTGATTTCGCAACACAGTTTTATTTGTCGAGTTTGCAAGTATCTAGGTAGTTGCTAATTTCTCTTTGTTTCTACTCTACACTTGTTCCGGTTAATTAGTTGAGTCAAACTGTTTATTACGAGTTTCTGACTAAACATGTCAGTAAGGATATTTCAGAAATGTTCCTTATATTTTTTTAAGAAGTTCATTTTGATGTCAGTAGGCCAATAAACAAATATACTTTGTAGAACCTGAAACTCTGTCTACAATAATTTCGATTTCTTAAATAATAATATTAGCATGGTTTTATTTCGCTTTTAATGGAATTCAATGACAGTTTTATATTATAGCTTACGAATAATTAGCGTTTTCCTCATCTGCAAAACCAATAAAATCTCTGAGTATTTCTGAAACATGCGTCATCTTAGTAGCTGCCTTATGATCTAGTCTTCCATATCACATCTTCTATGTTTCGTTATTTAAATAATATATATATATATAGTCTATAGTCTGTCTCCCTGCAAGGCAAAGGCCTCTCCATAGATATACGTAATCATCATCCACAGCCCTTTTCCTCCCACTGCTGGCCATAGGCCTCCCCTTTTTCGTGCAATATTATACGGTCCTGTTCCAGCCTCATCCAAATATAAGTAATGCATCTCTCCAAGTCAGAACAAAGAAAAGAAAGGAGAACAGGACTCGTCAAAACTTCTTCAAAAATGTTGTCAAAAAAGCAACCCGTAGGTATATTCAAATTCAACACAGTCACATCAAAGTACCAGAACAGACAGTTACAGAAAATCCCTATTCAAGTAGTAATGATCGTACATAAGTGTTTTCATCACAAATTGATACGTTCCCATTACATTATAATGCCAAGAAAGTAGATAACCGCTCATTAACGAGTGACCCAGTCAATTAGTTGGCGATATTGGTCGCGATGGTGCAATACAACACAATTAGACTGTTCCTTATTATACTTTATTCGTCCTGTGTAGCTTTGAAATAAGAGAAAGTAGAGTTACGTTTCAAATTGAGTTTCCATGAAATTTTACATATTTTTTCCTTAAAATACTATATTATACATAGAACCAAGCTGATGAATACGGCTTTTGAATTCTCTGAACGCGATCTTTTAGTGACTCTACCTTCTCGGAACAATTTTTTGATTAGTTATAAAAATAAAAACCAACAAAGAAATCGTACCTAATTATTTTATATTACGTTTGTACAAAGTGCAAGCGTCAAACAAAGAACAAAAACAGTAGATGAGTAAGGGGTCATTTTGTTGCTGGCAGGCGGCCAATATTGTAACGTTTTACTTGGTTAATAATAAAAACTAATCGACCACGTCATTAGCTGGCTATTGTTTTTCGACTGCAGGTGATCGATAACTGCAGTTACTGTGCTGACTTATTTGTACATAAAGTTTTAAAATTATTCTATTCCTAATAAAACAAATAACTTTTCACATAGGTATCTAAGCCTCAAAAGCAAATAGTCTATTCAAATTTGTATTGGTAGTCTAGGTTTTACCTAGTTTTTCACACTATTCGACAAATTTCTAGTAAATTAGTCCATGCTAAACGGACAAGCGTTTCGTCCATGCGGTCAATAAACTGAAATTCAGCATGAGCGTGATAAACTTCACGCTACCTCAGTGCTCACGATTTCGAAGTTGAAAGAGCGCAAGTACATAAGTAAATGAAAATATAAGTATACTATAGTTACTATAGTAAAGCTTCTTTTCTTTATTTTCGTGCCAGGTGAGGTGGATCGATATTACAAAGGCGGTCCATTTGTGGTGGTACTTTAGTTACGGTGGGCCGAAGCTCGCGTGCCGCTGCCTGACTTGCGGGTTGCGACCGTCCACCACTGAAATAGTCAAGTTAATTATAAACAACTGACACGTAGTACAGACAGACAGCCATCAAATGATGTTGGTTACGTGTCATAAAATCACAGCTTCGTTTATTTTTCCAACAGCACTTGAAGAGAGATAAAATGCCCTGATGCGAATAACGATTTTAAATGTCAGTCAGTGACCTGTTTCTGGGTATTTGGGAATCCGAATCACGTTTGTTTTTTTGTGTTCCTATTTTTACACATGCAAAAGCAATTCGAAATCAATATTTATAAGGCGTTATTAAATTTTCCTAAGTTGACGCGACCTTCGCGCTATGCGGGTGACGCGTCTGCATGGATGGCGTCATCGTTGGCAAACATACTCCACTGTGTACATTTTGGTAAACCACTTTTATGGAATAACTACCGAGTTTAACAGAGTGATAACTTATTTATAGTTTGTTAAAATATTGACGACTATGTCCCAATGCTTGGGAAACATGTTCTTCCGTCTCTCCTATCTTTTAATTGCTTAAAAATAAATAAATAAAAGTATATTGCAGACTAAGATGCGTGAGAAAGTTTGCGGATAGGTATTTATAGCTGAAAAATATAGATAATCACGCAAACGTCATGCCTACTAATTGTTCCAATTGTTTTACGGCTAGAATATCGTATGTTTTTAAGTTAACTTTCTTTTTGCTGATGTTCGGTTAACGGGTGTGCAGTGAAGCACAGTTGTTGGTGTAGCGCTCGATGGCCGGTGGCGGAGCGGGTGGCGCGGCGTGATAACGTCGGGTGGCGCTGAGCCGCGTGCGCTCGCGGGCTGGCCGCGGCCGTCGCGCGCTAGTGTGCCTCAGCCCGCGACGCCGAGCGCCGCGACGACCGACGATCTCTAGTCTCACAACACCGCGCGCCAACGCGAAAACAAACACCGTAATTATCTCCCCGCGATAAAACCATACAACGCGCTATCAGTTCTTGATAACTCACCAGTGTGATAACTGATAAAGTGAGTGGTTGACGCCTTTCGTACTGTGTATTATGTAAAACCAAAAAGTGGATTTCCTGGAGACGCAATTATGGCAGCGGCGACAGCTCCCCGCAAGACGGTGTCTATCTACGACTACCCGGAACATCTGAATCCTTTCCATGAGGAGGACAACCACAACAAGATCCGGTTCTGGACGATCGGCAGGCGGCTCAGCAGATCCAACAGCATCAGTTTCTCAGGACTAAAGGACCTTAAGAACTCATGGTTAGTTGTCCAAAATATTACTTTATATTATTGTAAACTTCTGTGCATTTATTATGTGTGTAGGCTGATATCAGGCCCCTACGTAAGTTACAACCTTGACAATTAGATTCTGGCTACTACTAAATAATGATTTCTCCGTTTCGTGTCGAGAAGTTATTGGAACTCCAATAACAACAGATGTTTAATTACTAATACCAATTAGTTCTAGTAACTTTCCGAGTTTATTAGCTCCTTACATCATACATTAGTACCTACCTACTAAAAAATAAACAATATACAATATCTAAATAATAGATTTATTTAAAAGACAAGCACTCTTTGGCATTCAATGAAATATGACAATAAGAAATGGCACGCGGTTCTTGGGATGTTTAATGTTTATTTTTATGCACGCAAGTAGGAAGGTATATTATACATGTCTATGTAAACATAATACATGACTATCAACTTTGTCAGCAGGTTGACTTTTATTAGCATTGAATAGGATATCCACCTTGGAACCCGGATATCCTTCTAGGTTACAAAATACCTGGGTATGTTTAGCACAGGGTATTTACTTTACACGTAGGCACTAAATATAGAGTTTTGATCATATGCAAATTTATATTAGGTGTATCATGATTCATTACTTACGAAATACAAACATGATAAGCTGACTGTGCTTTTAGTTGAGTTCCCTATACATAATTATAGTATGGTACCTACTCTGCGGTTGTAAGGAATTTCAGTGTTCTAAAGCCGAGTCTTCACTGGACAAAAGTTGCCTTTTTATGTTGTAAACACGTGTTGGTGACAAAAGTTTGAATAAAACTGGGACTCTACCTAAAAAATGTCCGCTTTTGTTTTGTCAACAAAATGTTAGTGACAAAGTTGCCAATAGTTTTAGTGAAAACGCAATTTTAAGTAGTAGTCAGGGCAAACCGATGCTGCACCTGGCAATCATATTTTAACAGTGAATATTTATTTGCGAAAAAGCAAACTGTGGTAACTAACATTGATGTAACTTTTTTTTCAGTATCGTTTTCTTTTTGTCATGTATTATTGTTTTTATTTAAGTCATTGTGTACAATTCTTAATAGTGAAGTTCATAATACACTACTTTAGAAAGATGCGTCACTGTTGACAGTTAAACTAATTGGATCGCGTGATTTTATGAATCAGTGTTTCTTTAAGACAAGAAGGTTTGTTGTAAGTAATTACTACAACGAAAACTATTCACTAGGAAAATGCATTTTTTCTTAATTTACAATAGTTAGGTGTTTCAGTCACGTCTATGTCACACTCTAAAACGTTACATAATTTGGATAAGTAAATACTTATAACAAACATTATATTTTTTATAAATATTCTCAAGGCACACGGTCACATGCTGAATGTTTAATCACACATTAATTTACATATCTACTTAGCTCTCTACTTGTAGAGTTAAAGTAAGAATACATTTATTTATTAAAATCAAAACTAATTATTGATATTTTAATGACTAAATCAGATGATTATAAAAGTGCAGTATCACCGTGAACATGCATTATGTGATGACACGTCAGACGTCACGTCACGTCTGCAACATATGGACAAATGGCTTAGGGATTATTATCCTAGGTATCCTCCATTAGGAATAAAAATACACCATAGTGAAAATCCTGAAACTAGGGGTAGAGACACTTTCTTAACTGTTGCCCTATGATTCTTTCTTCGCTATTAATATACCATTCTGGGACACCTATGGTGTACTAGTACACCTAGTCGGTGGGTAGCTGTAGAGTTTTTCTAAATAGAAAAACTTAATGTTTTTGGTCCGACACGAGATTTGAACCCGCGACCTCGTACATAACTGTTGCGATTGCGACCACTAGACCCTTCCCACATCATTGCTATCATAATACTTATGTGGTATAAGGTGGATGTGGCATATTAAAAAAGTATCATTTATATACTTAAAACATTTACACCACAAATACTCAACAAGCGAAATAACTAGTAAAGTTAGTCTAATATAAAACTAGTTTGTCGAAAATACACTGATACCTGTAACGCGTAATAGGTAACCGCAAGAACCACATTTACACAATTATCATTAAAATTGGATGATTGCACTATACTTAGTACATGATTCACTGAATACTTATGAAATTCGTAATAAAAGTAGGCAGTGCTAGTTTTTCAAAAGTAGATACAAGTGTACTCATCAGCGGTAGTTACCCGCCGAACATTGAAATCTTTAAAGACTTTATTTCAAGGTGCTAAGACCGACTTCTGTCATTGCAAAAGTATATCAAACTAATGAAATAATGAATGTATAAGCTTACCTTTAGATTAGAAATATTTATCAATACCAAGGGAAGTGGTTACTTGTTATCCATACCAGGTAATGATCAATGATTGAAACTCACTAGTTAACAATTATATGTAATTATTGTTTTCATTATTTTTCTTTAGTTACTCACGTATTGTAGAGATCAAGGGCAAACTGATTTACATAACAATATACAAGCATAAACGATTGTGATTCGTACTAAGAAATCTTGATCCTTCTCAGAAAATACATCAAGATAAAAGACGTTGAATTAATAAAATAATAAATAAATGCGGACAACATCACATACATTGCTCTGAACCCAAAGTAAGTAGCTATTAAGCACTTGTGTTATGGAATTCAGAAACAACGAAGGTACCACAAACACCCAGACCCGAGGCAATGTAGAAAAGTTGATTTCTACATTGACCCGACCGGGGATCGAACCCGGGACCTCAGAGCTAGCGACACCTTGAAACCGGTGCGTACGCCACTCGACCACGGAGGTCGTCAAATTCATGTATTTTTTTGAAGTTTTGATTGACTTTAAATTGCTAAGGACGTTTACCTTTTAACCATCATTTAACATAGCCTACAATTTCAACAACTTGTTTGCCAGTACTACGGTGAGGCAGATGGATGGATTACATAGAGAAAACTATCAAGCATTGATCACAAATCCAAACTATTAAAAGATAGAAATTTATATTATACTTATTATACCAAAATACAGGCCTTTAAATTTCTCACTGCTGCACGCAGATATTTCTCTTAAAGAGTAAAAGCGAGCCAGTTGCGGTTTGGCTATTTCGGATTCCAATGTTTGGAATTGAGGTTTCCTCACGATATTTTCCTTCATCGATTGTCGACGATATCTTAGAATAATAAAGAAAGTACATACATAAAAATTTAAAAGATATTTTGGTAGTTATTGCAATGAGTTCGGACTCTCCTTTTGCAAACAAAATGCTAGGCCACCATAACACTTATTTAGAATTAAACAAATTATCCCTAGTTGCATTACTTACTGTCCAAAAGTGACTTCGCATTCATCAAAAGTGTTTTAATGACATAGCATTAAAAAACTTTTTTGGTTGGTTGGTTCTAGTCTAGCTCCGAATTTGCTACCTCATGCCAGGACAGTCACAATCTTGATTAGCGACTCACTAATAGATGACCATACAATAACGTTTAAGACAAAACAATTCAATGATCGCAAGACTGTCGTCTACAGAAGAGAGCAACATGTTTGTTTAACTTTATCAACTGCTGTGTGAATAATGCAATTGTCGTCAGATGTTTATTTATAGGATTGAAGTCATATTGCTCCTTGTCGATATTGAGCAATACGTGATTGACATCTAATTTACTACCTCGTAAACTTGCTTGTGATCGGG
This sequence comes from Autographa gamma, assembly GCA_905146925.1. NCBI lineage: Eukaryota > Metazoa > Arthropoda > Insecta > Lepidoptera > Noctuidae > Autographa > Autographa gamma. The sequence continues at coordinate 7,816,099 of LR989850.1, forward strand.
ATGGTAATTGTATGTAGATACGTACCGACGGATATGTAGGGACTTAGTTCATAGGTAATTATAAAGTTGGCTCTATGAAGTTACGAACACGTGTATTTGTAAATACAAAGCAAATAAAATATCATCATAATACCAGCCTACAAATAACCTTTTTATATGTCTAGAATATGTTAACTGATCCACAGTTTTTTGCAATATTTTTATCAAAAGGTTGTCCTCCGATTATCAAACTTTTTAGAAGCAGGATTGAAAGTGACATCGATTGAGTCTGATAGCGTTGATCAATACAAACAACCAACGAGTACATGACTGATATCGCAATCGTTTTTCACAACGCGCCATTGATATCTGCTACACTAACCCTAGGGAATTATGAATAATTATAATCACATTATTGCCAGTCTCACAGACTGGCTTAATACTACACTGCGATTAAAAACTGTAAGTTGTAAACTATGTACTAGTAACAACTACCATAGGAAATAGCTACTACAAAGAATGATTAAAACTAAGTACGCATAACATGATCTAAATAAATCAAATAGTGCTATCAAATGTCCACTGTCGCTTCTTTCATATTGAATGAATAATTTCATTCCGATCTAAAAATATATAAATCGTATGATGTCATATGATGCAGAAATAAGATTACGAAGATTTTATCACTATGATACGCTGCAAGTTGATATAACAAGACTCTGCAAATGAGTTGATATTGGCTCTACCAGATATATCATTTATTATTTCCATGGGCTCTACTTTTAATGTAGGTACTGCATGACTCTATAAGTAATAAGTGCGTAAACTATTATAACCATAGATTTTATGCGTCATTTACTTTGTTTTATAAGTAAGTTTACAATACTAACTATAAACACAGTACCTACATGACAGTGTACTTACCTACTACATATTTCGTTGATTGCTAAAGTTCGAAGGTAGAGGCACATTCGTGCAAGAATTGACGAAACCTGTAATTGGGATTTGAAAATTTATTCTGGGTCTATGATTGATCAGTTAGTCAGTTAATTACTTACTCAACATCGATTTCCATAGACCATTGTACATAAATTCTTGGATTGTCTACTAAAATATATCAGACGGACAATAATAATCGTCGATCAACATTTTATTCAAGCAAGACTATCAACTTTTTGATTTATAAACGTTCGTTTTCTTTAACGCAAGATAAATAATCCGTCAATAAAATTTAAACGCTTACGTTTTCCGTCAATCGCGACATTTGCAATCCAAATACCACACATGGGTTCTTCATCTATTAATATTTAATGAAAACCAATTCTGCATATAATGTTAAACGTTCTTACATATTGTTCAACCCGTTTGTTCCATACTCGGCTAGTACATTGGCACTAATCCAAGTTCTTCGCTGGATTACGTTTATTTAACGCCGTGATTATTCTGAACAGGATATTTGATAAGCAAGTACGAATATATCCGTAGTAACAGCACCTTAATAGTTCTTTACTTTGCAAAGATTTTTCATTCTGTGTTATGGAAGTGCTAAGCGGAAATGCAAACTATTTTGCATTTCAGGATAAGGGGACTGTGAAATTTATTGTTTACACATTACAATAAAGTGTATTTTGTAGAGAGGAAGTTGTATTTATTTATTTTAGACCTAAGTAGTATTATTTGCTGATATTTAAGAGATGTTAGGGCAAGTAGTGTAGTCGCACCTATTGAAAAAGACTCAAGAGATTATTTTCTTAGAGATTCTAATCTGAAACTCAAAAAATGGTAGTCTGAAAGTTAAAATAAAAAATAGTTCCTATGTTTGAATTAAAAACCCTACAAGTTTATTTTCCGCAATATTGTCCATGTTTTTTTCTTTGGCTTTTTCCTGCCATCATTGTGATCATCAACGAGTCTATTCAGACATCTTACTATGGGCAATCAAAATAATGAAGTCTCGTCTAGTATAGCAAGGTGAAATTCCAACCAATCATAATAATGTTTGCGTGACATAATTTAAGGCATGCCATCGTCAATCATATAAAAATAATTACATACAAGTAGTACATACTTGCTAGAGTGAAGGGCTATTTTTAAGTAGCTTATTTTTTTGTCCTCTATGCTTTACTTCAATTGTTTTTTTTTTAATCGCATTTTAATCTCCTTGCTAGAAAATACAGCTGAAATCTGGATAAATGGTCAAGAAAAATAGGTTTTATAGGCTTTGTTATTATTATATTAGTAGATATATTAGTATCTATTATTGATACAATAATAGTTATTTTATGAGCTAAATAAATTATCTACATCCTGATTGTGCGTTTCGTTTAATGACTACAGATTTTCTGATCTCATGTAGCTTACGATATACTTAGGTCTTGTGACATCAGATGCAATTCGAGAATGTAGGATATAATGACTATATTAATTTGTATCCATTCTCAAATTGCACTCCCATATATTTTCCAATTTACGAGCAGACAAGTAGTTATCTAGGTATATGCTTAACCTTCGTTATCACTAGAGTGGCGTTCTCCGTAATTTATTTTTATTAGTAACACGCTTTTAGTAATATAATACGAAGGAAATATCTATCTAATGTATGCACATCACGGTACCGCAACTCAGGATGAATAAAACAAAACTTCCAGTTTGTAAACCTTCCTACATAGCATATTATGACATAGTTACTTGCGTTTGTATTTATTTCTAGATTTATTATTAGATATATTAGCTATATGTTATGTTAATCCTTAAAAAAAATCCGACTCCAAAGTTAGACCAAATTTAGGAAGCAAAAAGGGAAGCACCACCTTTCAAAGAAAAAAAGAATTATCAAAATCAGTTCACCCAGTCGAAAGTAAAGGGGTAACAAACATAAAAAAAAATCAGTTGTATTGAGTAACTCCTCCTTTTCGAAGTCGGTGAAATATAATTATGTTCCTATCTGTATTATACCAGTTTCTTCATCTATAATTATGATGCAATACAAGTTTTTCCTACTTACGAGGATACTTACTTAGTATGCTACTGGATTCTGATAACTTTGTATTGACTTAGATGTACACATAATATGTGTGTGGTGTTAATTCCGCGATAATAATTAAACATGGTCGACAAATACATTTAAGGATCTTCATACAAATCCTAGACGTTATTAAAATCCTTACTAATAATATTATAAATGTGAAAGTTTGTGAGAATGGATGTGTGGATGTTTGTTACTCTTTCACGCAAAAACTATTGAATGTATTTTAATGAAACTTTACAACAATGTAGTTTATACATCGGAATAACACATAGGCTATAATTTATAAAGATAGTGTATGTATTGTCATTCACGCGGGTAAAACCGCGGGACACAGTTAGTACTGTATAAATTATACTATGGCGGTTTAAGAAGGTTTAAGCTTTCCTTTTTAAATCTTTATTGAACCCTGAATATGGCAGAAGTCATAACGTCTCATATTCGGAGAAAACCCGGTAACAAATTTCTTGCCTTTACTGGGAACATGGCGGAAATGCATTTTTAATTTACCGTAATTATATTTGTAGCTACAAGAGTCAAGAAGTCATAATTTAGTTATTTTATATAATCAGTGCCATTAAGGCAACGATTTTTTAATTACCAACATACGCCACAGTTTAATTATTATTAAATGTACAATGAGCAGCGCAGTCATTCCTTCATTTATTACAACTATTGCAAGAAATAACATCTTGTAAGTACCTAACTGAATTTAGTTCAAGTGAAACACTTGAGATCGCATAGTTATCAAGATTTACCTACTGACAAATAACTAAGTATGACGCGTATCTCAATATCTGAGTATCGTATTACGAAATAATACAGGTTTCAAATAGACAATTAAACTAGTGTTGAATAACTTTGTTACGGTATGTAGAAGTATGAAATTGTTGTTATTAACAAAGAAAACCAATAAGATATGACACATAGTACATTGTAGGATATTGTCTATTAATTAACGGATATGTGGCAAGCGTGATGTAAGTACCTATACAGCGTGAATATTAGGTCATTGTTTTCCCGAAGCGAAATGAGTTTGTATCGGTCATACAATCGATTAATATATATAAAAAAAATTAGACTCAATAAATGGCGGATTAACAATTGTTATAAACAAAACTCGAAAGTGACTTCAACCAGTAGTAATACATCGCGCTATACATACGCGGGCGGGCGCGCGGTTACCCCGAACGCCGCGCGGTCGTTGCACTTCGCGTGTAAATCAGCTGATCGCTACTCGTGATTTAATAAAACACAAAACCAATAAGTAATTCAAATTTTCGCTTCAAACTTTTACGGGCTAAGGATCGTCATAAATACTTAAAAAATCAAAATAGGTATCTTTAAAAAAAGTCGGAATTTGATAATTAAGTATTTAAGGCGTAGGTATTTAAAAATGGAATCAACTTATTTACAATGATTTTGATTACCTAACCTACTTTTAAATGTTTATTTACAAAGTACGAGTACTTACACTTAACGGTAGCGGAGTAATTGTTCGAAATGTAAACCACTACGTTCAATGCACAAACGAACACGTTTTAGCTGATTGTCTTTAAGTTTCATTAAAGTGTCTCTGTCACGTCTCACGATATTAAAAGCGTCCACTATCGCACTTATCAAAGAGTCGCGTGTTTGGTGTTCCTCACGATACACCACTTGGTGTATTGCGCTCAAGCCACAAATAAAAGTCCAAGGGAGTCAAGGCCGGGCTCCTCGGAGGCCAAGGGTGTGGCCCGCCACGAAAATAAAATGATAAGGATGCAGTCCTTCTGTGTTGAGCACTTTCATCGCACATTCATCACTTGACGTCATCGACGTTCGCGCACAGAACACTAACTAATAAGTAGGTAATAGGTACTAAGCCGTAGGCACAGAGCGCAACATTTGGCGGCATTCTATTGTGTTTCGGCGCTTGCCGCGTGCATGCAAGCTAATTTATACCGTATCACCATGGCCGAGAGCTTATTTTCCTCTGAACATTTATTATTGATTCTTTCTTTGTAAGTTTGCCGACAACACGTGGCGGCGGCGTGTGCGTTTCGTGTCACCTACAGGTGCCTACGTGATCTCTAGTGAGTGAACTACTATTGATTATCGCTCTTTCGAGTTTATGAATACTTTTTTAATGATTTGAAAAAAAAAACATTATGTTTTTTAAGTTAAACTTTGTATTTCGATAGTACTACTGATGGGTAATCGTCCTGCCGCGGGAAAACAACCATTCAATTTTCACGGTGTATAGCTAATAGCTATTTGTGTGACAAAGTATAAACGTTTCAATAAATCAATCAATATAAGAATCATAGTGAAGCATCTAGAAGCAGAATTCAAATAGCTCCTTTAAACGAATTCTTTACTATCTTAGGTCAAATACCTTTTTTCAGAACCAGGTCATATTCATATGAAAAACTAGTGAGAATCAAAGGTCGGTGAAAAGCTCTGTCTTATAATAATACTATTGTATCTGTCTACCTTTTATAGAACTAACCAAAATCACTCCTGGTCCTCAGAATATCCTTTTTTATCACGAACGACTTTATTCATTCTTGAATTCTTAAGATTTGTAAATAGTTACAGGTAAGCTAATAAAAGCGCCTTAAAAAAGGCGCCTTAACCCCTACATTACATAAGGCGTGTAGTCCGACCTAGGTCACACTAATGGACGAATTTCATTACTGCTGGGCCATTTGTAATTTTACTTGACATTTATAATGATGCTAAAATACTCAGCAATATTTGCATTTGCAATTTATACCTAGCGAGTAGCGTTACAGGCATTTGCAACGCGTTTCTGCAATCTTCAGTTGACTGTCAAATTACATTACGACATCATTTTCAACACAAGTTACATCGAAATTACGCTAAACAAATATTGTTTTAACTGCAAATAAATGCTAAAGTATTGTTTATTTGACACTATTGCAAATCATGAAATGTGTAGTGTTTGTTTCGTATAAAATAAAGTTGTCGGATGTCATTGACCTACTTAGAACAGTTATATCTATAAATTATCCACACTTGAGGATTGTTCAACATCTTTATTATTCCATAATTATTTTTTATCCGATGTGACCTTTCGTATCGGGTCAAAGACTAAGTTCTCTTTTTTCAGTATGCGTAAGAATTTAGTTGCAGTCCACCTAGTTTGATATACTTGCATCAGTTGCATCGCGTTTCGAAGTAACTTTTAGGAATAATTAGAGTAGGGAATCAAACTATTTACCCCACCAGGGACAGCCTAAAGGTATGAGTATTGGAAAAAGATAATTCCTTTTACACTTAAAATACGAAAAAAATACCGGTAGAGTTCGTAATCATCGCAATATTAAAAGGCAATCGAAAAGTGGTCTAAAATTCACTAGATCAGGCATTCACTTAAGGATTGTGCAGACTTGGCAGCACCTGTACGCATACATTTCAATTTGAATAAACAACTGAAATATACCTACTTATACGACCGCTATAAGACTAGTATAAATGGAATGCTACTATATCAACATGCAACATAATGCGGCTAAGGTGAATCACACCTCCGAAGTGTGAAAAAACGTTGAAACGGAAAACTGGGTCATATGTAGTTCAGTAGGTAGGTAGGTATGTTAGGATAGTTAGAGCAGCAAAAGCCGTTAATTTTCTTAATGCTTGTGAAGGTTACATCCTTGGTTAGGAGCAATAACATCTATGTAGCACCGTTATATCTCTTGTGTACGATAGGAAAGAGAAGTTAGGGAAATTATGAATTGCTTAAATTACATAACAAAACTCAGGTATCCTATTTAAAGTATGAGCGGCATTTGATCATAACTTTCTTAACTCCGCGAAAAAAATAGGTTTGTTTCTGGTACTTTATAATTTTCAGTACCTAATGTGCAACATTTCTCAAAACTATTAAGTATTCATTATTTTGCCAAATGCTTTAATGACGGTTGGTCCTCATGTTACTTTGCTGTAAGGCTTAAAATACCTTCTATATGAAATTCATTTATACAAAAAGAAACCAATTTATAATTAAACCTCCAAGTACGTTTTCTTTGAACGACCTTAAGTACTTATGACCACAGTGTTATGAAGATAAACGAGTTTAGAATAGGATTTTTCCTGTTGAATAAGCTTAGTGCACACCTTTGTAGCTTCATTAATACTTATCATAATGGGAAGATTAATCTTCTTGTAGGTAATGTGAACTAATGTTATATGTTATCTACATAAATGGTTAATCGCCTTGTAGGTGTATGTACCTAATTGGTAACACATCGGCGCTGGATGTCGAGGTCGCAACAAAATCAGGCTCTCCCCAGTTTTATCCTACTTATATATTTGGGAGATCTGGAAGCCCAAACCTCTTTTGAGGAATGAGAACTCGAGGCTTTTGGTCTTGGAGATTTTCTTGAGCCACTTACCATTGGGCGAACCGCCTGACCTTTTATCAGCCTAGCTATAAGTCGTACCGTACAATTTTAGAGTAGGTACGAGAGAGTAGTTTTTACCTAGTTATGGAACACCGTTTTGAACTTCATTTCTCACGAGTATCGAGGCCTAGTCTTCAGCCAAGCCTAAAATTACAATGAAATCGCGTGAACCGTTGCTGAGACTAACAAGCTACGATCGAATAATTGCTTATTGCTAAACTACCTTTACAAAAGTTACATGCGGGCTCAAACTCAAACACAATGTAGGACAAGCAGGGCAACTTAACTCCCATTGTTGACACAAAAGAACTTTGATAATATAATTGCTTGTGACTTGTGTGCTAGGGTTTATCGAACATCAGTGTTTGGTAGTAAGTACGTACTCGTACGAAACTGCACTTTAAGAGATGTTGATCTTTCCTTGCCAATGTTATGGTATAGCCCGGCTGTTACCGTTACAAATGATTGAAGTGCCTATTCATAGGAAAACTGTAATAAATTGTATGCTAGACACACAGGTAAAATGTTCTGAATTCACCTTTATGTAACCTTCCATTTAATAACAGGTATGCTTACATTACTAACGTAAGGTACAAAATCTAACATGCAATACCGCATATAATTAATACGTTTTTAAACAAAAAACGGTGTTAGCGTAAATACTTTTTGTTTGTCTCATGTTTGACGCAGTGAATGGATTAATTATTTTCTGAGGCAAGGGGTCACAGATTTACTGCAGTGGCGGTCATAGAGTTTTTTCACTGATTAATAAAGTTATAGAATAACTATATAAATATGTATGACATAGTTATGCTCATTAATAGCATGCACATTGCACCCAGCACATTCATAATAAGTAATGTGCTATCAAGCAGTCGTATGTAGAGATAAGGCTCAGGGTTCGAGAGCTAAATACCTAGATGTAACCAGATGTTCTCATCCAAACTGTTTCTAGAAAGAACAAGACAAGACATAATGCAGTCAGCTCCGGCTCAATCTACCACAGATTTGTTTAAAGCTTACAGAAATTTAGATCATGAATATCAGGCCATCTGCAGCTGATGCTATGAAGCTCAAATAGATAAACGATAGATTATATTGTAGTAATCTTTGACCCTAACACGATACCACGGATCAAATCCACGTGGCGTACAATACAACAATGCCAATGTAACATTTTACAAGTAAAGGTTAATTTAAAACAGAAAATACAGAGTTTAAAGTAATATCGAGTCATAGCAAGGGGATCCATTTGAGATCAAGTGCAGGTCATGCAAATCTCGCATTATCTCAGCGACCTACGAGATTTAATGACTTACAGACTCACACTGACTGTTTACAGCACGAAAGATAGCAAACGAATCATTGAATTGTTTATAAAATTGAACACTAACAATCTGTGATCGGGTCGCAGTAAGTCGAGGTTATTTATCGCAAATATCCATAAAATAATCCGTTTTATCATCCTATATGACATGTAATTAGTAAGTCAATCAAAGAATATATTCATTGAGCATTTATCACTTAAGAACTTGGAAAATAATTGCTATTTGTGTCTCTACTTTGATTTTCGCCATTTCGTAAAATAGTTTTTCTAATAATACTCACCTCATTCGTTGCTAGCGATCATATGAAAAACATTGTTCCTACGTAGGTCATGACATTCGCCAAAAAATATAGTTATTTAGGAACCTTGAAAAATCTTCATTTCCAAATTCAAGTACGTTGAATGACGAAACTTTATCTTCCCAACTCCTCGATTAGCGTGTATCCAGATATAAACAACGGCCACTTTTTTTAGGAACCTTGAAATTTCGAATTTCAAGGACGTCAAAGACTTTTTCTTCGCAGCTCCCCGATTAGCGTGTATCCAGGCATACACAATGGCCGAAGTCGGTGGGCGTACCCACTCAGCGTCGTCACGGCACAATTGTGACCGCTCAAGTGGAATCAAGTGCACTAAACTTCCATTACCTTTGTCAGTGTTGCGCCTACAGACATCCGTTAACAGTATTGTGAGAACTCCTGGACTATAACTATCACTGTATTATTCTCCTACCTACTGTACACGGGTCCCACACTACAAGTACTTCTTAATTCGGAAATACAATTTAAGAGTAGAACGATTTTTAGTCGTGCCGTAGGAGAAGCAAGGATATAGTAATTTGAGGGACTGATCGGTTAGGATTGTTTGCAAGCTTTTTCTATATTATAACCAATCAAAGCTGAAACCAAGTACATATACAAATAACATAATAGACAAAAGAGCAGATGAGAATTACGTTTTTTTGTAAGGGTTTCATTTGATTTTTTTTTTATTTAAGTAATCATTTTTTGTTTTCAGGGCTTTTCGGTCGTTTATGAAAAAGGGAAAGAAGGGACAACAGGCCAAGTCGAACAGTAATTTAAATGGAGAATCCTCACCTATTATGTACCGAAGAGCATTGCAATGTAAGTATTTACTATGTAAAGGACATCCAAATAACTTCTGTTATTAGTACTATGGCATTAATCCATAGAAATTGTGCAACCTTTAATGTATTGCAACTGTACATCCGTAAAGAATGAACTAAGTACACATAAATAAAAATGAACTTTGTTTTATATTCCTTTTGAAGATGCTAGCTAATTCCATGTCACTAAAAAGTAGACAGGGCTCATAAAATGACTATAAAGTATAAACCAACCATTCTCTTCACGCAGATTCAGCGGCCGCGCGCAGTACGGTGGGATCTCCGGAGAAATCGGATCGCTACGTGTATGGAGGCTCCATAACTCCCTTACCTCGCTCCCGGTTTCAAGAGCGACTGCGAAGCACCAGCCACTACGAAGTCCAATCTTTAAGGTAACTAAATCTTATATTCTGAACAGTCTTTCCCCGAAACTGTGTCGGGAATGGCTTCCCGTCCCACCAGTTTCAGCTGAAAACCGTATTTTACATGGAGCGACTGCCTATTCGTCCTAAACAACCTATTTTTGCTAGATAATTCAGGTGCGCGTGGTAAAGCTGGTAACAAAAGCCTTATACTTAAACTTATTTACCTTTAAGACTTTATAACGTAGTTAGATAGATATAAGAAGTCATATCTTATTTTCCTTATAGGACAACACAGTTGATATTATTTACTATCGTTTGCATATACTTAAAATCAATATGACATCACGAAGGACACTAGAAGTAGCACCGATCCGAGTACAAGTATAATAAATACTGTTTGAATTGCCATTGTGAATAATGCAGTGAATGTATAATTTGCAGTACAACGCCCCGCTTGGCCCGCAGCGAAGTCACGGGGTCACGATTAAGTGTAGAAAGCACGAATCCGTTCGAAGAAGACCCTGTCCCGCCCGTTCGAGCTTCCCGACGAAAGAAAAAGCAAGCTCCGTTACCACCAGGACCGGTCATCACTACCCCCGAAACTGCTGATACCACTGTAAGCCTAGTACCAACCAATATACTTATATTTATTAACAGTAACCCAAATAACACCTAACAAAGACCAATCCATAGAGAAGGTATCTTATGAGATAGTTACAATGGTAACAAGGACCCCATTGTCAATTATCTTTCCGACACTAATAAAAATATCTACTGTACAAGCGAGTGGTACAGAAAAATTGATAAGATAAATATTGACGCAATTTTTATCCTTTACAAAACTAGAAGGATATTATAATTAAAGATAATTATAATTAACGAATACTAAGAGATAAAAAAAACGACGATTACTCTGACATGAATTCGTATAAGTTTCCCAAATTCTTAAATGTATTTTAATTTATTTTCAGGTGTCCAGTATCACCTCAGACGTGCAAATTAGTGAGTCCGACGAAAGCAAGTTAAATAACACTAACGGAGATTTAGAATTAGAAGATATGAACTTAAATATCGAGCTTAAAATAGTAGAAGATGAAGACGACAAAGAGAAAAGGCCAGAAGTGGTAGAAGTTGAACAAACAACTCATAATAACATTAACCATAATGGAGAAGGCCAAGTAGAGGTAACTACAGAACAAAAAGTGGATAAGGAACCCACTGAAATCAAAGACCAAACTAACAATAATGATCATGACGACGATGTGACACTCAGAAACAGTAATTCAGAAGAAGATATACTTAACTCAGCAGCATTTCATAAAATAGACATTGTAAAATACAGACGTAATTCCAGCGTCAATGAGGATGACATACGACTACGAAGAGGTAATTTAGAAGATTTCCAGTCATTATCAAACAAAAGAAGCAAGAGTCTTACAAACACCTCGGACACGACATTCATGACGTACGATATAAACTTAAATGAGAGCAGAACGAACCTCGACTCCAATGGAAATGAAGAACCCCAAAAAGTTGTGTGTAAGCTCTACGATGACTCCGATAGAAAGAAGAGTATTGAAACTATTTCGAGTACTGAAAAGGAATTCCTTGAGATTGACAGAGCAACAAGAGAGCTCGAAAGAGAAATAAATAAACTGAATTCTGCTCTACACGAAGATGATATACCAAGCGTAGACTCGCGTCTTTCAGTTTCAGAAATTAAAAGAAGGTTTGACAAGAGTGATGTGTCTTCACCAAATCCAATACCAAAGCCGAGACGAAGTCACTATGGCGGAGGCTCCAGCACCCCATAAAGAACCATTATAAAATATAATGGAGTCTGGACTTTATAAATGCATTATTTATTTACATTTGACGTGATGTACGATGTACGCAAACAATTAGTTTTCCAAATTATAAAAGTATTTTAAAGGAGCAAAAGTGAGAATATTATGTACGCGAATATAATAAATTATTTAAAATAAATTATAAACAGTTTAGCTGTGAGATATGGTAAAAACGGTAGTCGAATGCAATTTATTTAAGAACCATAATATATTTGCAAGTTGTCTGAATAGAGCGATGTCTTTTAATAGAGGCAAACGTTTAGGTACAATAGGAAATAATAAATAAGTATAATGTGTTGTAACATGTGATGTTTAGGTAAATAGATATTAGATATATCTCTCAGATATTCAAGGGAGTTTGCAATATGTTACGATCAAGTTGCATTGCACAAGCTTAACTACTACTTATGGCCGAAGCTCAAACACATCAATTTTAAGTCGCAGAGATCGTGCTGTCTCTTTCACTTTAAGGTGCAAAGTAGCGACAGATAGACTTTTGAGAGCGTAGCATTTGAGCATTCGGGAATAAAACACTAGATCCCTAGTGCCTTCGTTAAATAGTACGTACTATAATGTAATAACAACCATATTTATACGTAAATGACAGCCTTAACTAGAACCATATTATATGTTCTGCCATAAAATATTTTAAATATTTAGCGGCGTAGGATAGGTTTAATTGTGATAACTATTTTAGAACAATGTCTATGCTTATGAATTATCATGATAACCACAAATCAAAGAGTAATTGTTATACTGCCGTACCCGAAGACGATAAGGAATAAAGGCATATTTAATATCGGTTTCAATCGATACTAAGAAACCCCTTTCGATTCATCATCTGAGAATTGACTTGCCTTAGTCGATAATAACAAAACCCTTAAGTTTTCACTAACGTCTCTGAGTGCGGCAGTGAGTCTATTAATTTATGTGTAACAAGAGTTTATTCTAGAAATATATATGTAGATACCATTGCGAGTAACAATGGGTAATGATAATATATGTGCACTGCATTTGTGTGCTTGATTCCTAGCTATTTATACAAATGTTCACATTGGGATTAGTTGTTAGTCCAGTCATTGTTGTTTAATAAATTATTATTCTATTATCATTGAATAATTTATTTTTCCTTGTTAAGAATGTCATTAAAACTTCAAGTTAGGGTAATAAAATATATAATTATATATCAATTACGATATCAACTTAAATCAAATAGAGGTTTAACATTTGTTATAACTTTAACTTACGCTTACAACCTACTTATTCTGGCCTTCTTGTACTTTATGAATCTCGGCAAATTCGATGACGCTGTGCTGACAAGCACCTTGTACTCTTTAGGAAGCCTTTTCTGCTGCCTCATCTAAAATAGAAAAAAAAAGAATTGATTATAATTATCTTGACATAAATATAAAATAAAGTCTTCTGCTTCTGCTGTCTGTTCGCTTAGATCTAATAAACTAGGTACTCAATGGATTTTATTGCAGTTTTAAGCAATAGATACAACTGATTCAAGAGAAAGGTTTATAAGTATAACAAATACATATCATAGCACAAAAAAGCCTTAAATCTACAGGCTACAGGAAGGGTAGCCATATTTTGTAAATATAAAGTAATGATACATATTAGTAGTAATAAAACTTACTTTGTTCTTTAATATTGGCGCCAACACAGCCAACTTGTTAACTAAATTAACTTTAGCCGCCAAAACGTCAGTTTCATCTTCTGTATATAAATCCACTAAAGTATCCACTGCTTCAGCCAAGACCCACACTTCATTCTCCTTGTGTGCTTGTTCTAGTATAAACTCAGTGATAACAGCAATAACATTTGAAGTCATATCATTTAAGTTGTTTACTAATAGTAAAGCAAGAATTCCAATCATTCTTATTAAGTTAGCTCTTATTTCAGGGACTTGGCATACCCTGATTCCATTGAGCATTATCTGAAACAACAGATAAAAGGTTTTGGCACTACTCTGTCAGGAAGGCACACTTCACCTTACAGATGACTATTTTTTTATCTAAATTCGGGACATCATATAGTATCATAAATCAAACCTAAAGTAACTATCAATTTAAATTAAAAAATAAAACGGTAAAAGAACAGATAGATCATAAATCATTCTAGCTCTAATAATCCCGAAATTGTCTCAACACCAATGATGCTGCGAGTTAGACCAAGCATTATAGAATTATCGATGATCAATGCAGAAAGAAGAATTAAAAACCCCTACAATTATAAGTGTACAAATATATAAACTCACCTCAATATCAGACAAAGCCAAGTCACTAAACATGCTACTGTCATTAGTATTTCCATTTTCTCTAAACTTAATCTTGTCTAAGGCAGCTCTCATAACTGCTGTAGCAGACTCGGAAAGGTTTACATTATCTGTGTCTTGTTTGAAAACTAGTTTGCCGACATCAACCCAAATCTTGTAGACACCGTTCACGCCACCAATGTTCTCAATAGGGATGGTAGATAACAAATTGTTTATACACAATAGTGCCCGAGTTTGTAGTGTTAGAAGTCTGAAAAGTAATGGAGCAATAACTATCATAATCCACACTTGAAACAAAGGTTATAGATGTGTTTTATTAAACTTGACATCTAGATTCATTGCTGGTCAATATACAGATAAGTTGAAATTGATGTCAAGTGCTATCACAGTAATTAGAAAAGCAATATTGGGACACCCTGACAACATAGTCTTCCACCAGATCTTAGATGTGGGACATGTCTTGCCAGAAATTACTGATTCTAAATGTTTAAGTGAAAATACATACCTTTTATAAATCAATTGAGATCCATCATATTCCTTTAATATTAACAACACATTTTGTGCTGGTAACTGGGTCCTAGCCCAAACTTTTTCGAATATCTCCAAAGATATTAAAGCTTCCATCACTTCAGGAGGCAGCTTGTCTTCAGCGAGGACACCCTCATCACCATTCTCACAGACATCTTCCTCACCATCGTCACTTTCTGATGAATCATTGGCTTGTTGTTCATCAGCATCTAAAAAAAATTTATTTATATTTTATTATTTATTTTTAAACTAGAACACAACAGCATTACTTGCTTATATGTTTTATTGAACTTACCTTCACAGGAACAAATGTTAGCTATAATTTCAATAGAGCTCTGTTGGGCTGTTAGTATTTCTGACACGGATTTCAACTGGCTTTCCAACTGCTGCGCTGCCTTCCCTTTGAGGGGCTCCACTTTGCCAGCATCATCACTTAATGGCACACTACTTGACAACTGACTACAAATAAGCCTGTGGTCAACAGACAGTGTAGTCCCTAGTATTGACATAATCTCACTTATAACTCCTGGAGGTAATGTAGTTTTGTTACCACAAGTATTTATTATTACACCAGCAGAGAGGGTTTTCAATAACAGTATAGTTGGGTCATTCCCTTCCAATCTTAAAATGGTTTCTAACTGCTTTTCAGCGTTACTCTTTATTTTAGCCATTGCTGTAGGGTTGTCTTCTACCACAACAAACAAACATTGTAGGACATTTATTGCTATGTCACTGTTGAATGTCCCAAGGTCTAGGTAACGAGGTAGAATGTCTAGTATTCTAGACTGTCCTAAATATCTGACAGCTAAATCTGCAAAAATAAATATTATATTGCTTATTAACTCAAATTGTATATTGAAACAGTGAAACTAATAATATGAATTACTTCTTTTAGGTAAACATGACATGTGCACTGAAGCCTAGCTTACCTGAACTCTCACATAGATTCAATAGCAAATTAACACACTGAATAAATGTGTCAATATCTTCATCTTTTGTTTTAGAACTTGGATCTGGTACCCAGGTTTCAGCATGCTGAAATGTTAAAACAATAATTTAAAATGCCAACTCACACTTAATACATGTAAAAAGGTCACATATTAGGTGCAGTATTTTAGTTATGCAAGATAATGTTAATTGAAACATACCTCATGGAAATAGCATGTCACAGGAGTCATAATATCTTGTTCCATCATAGCATCGCACACATCCATGGCCACTGTAGACAGATTCCTAAGAGTGCCTGCGGTGGCATTCCTCACAGAACTGGCTTGGTCCAGCAACAATGGAGCTGCTGCCTTCACTAACCCATGAGACATCACAAGAGGTACATTGTCAGGGTTTTCTATCATAAGAGCTAAGGTTTGTAGCCCACAATACTTTTCTTCTACATCAGCTGCCTGAAACCAATAAATTCTATGTAAATGTTTATCGTAACTGAATTCAAAAATATCGTTCTAAATAAGTTCAATGTCCTGTTTCGAGGACAGGTCAAAAGAGTCATGTGTTATAAATAAACTATTTAACTTTCTTCTTGCCCCACAAATGTAGAGAAATAAATATTTATAGCTAGTCAAAACACGATTAAAAGCAACAAGCTGCCCTCACCTGCAACTGGTCTAATATAGTTTGCAAAGCATTTTCTTTGCTATCGACTGGTAGTTGCTCTTCCTCGTCACTTGTATTTTCTACAGGTTCAGTTCTCTTAACCCTGGAAGGTTTAGTTCTTCTAACTTTACCCATTTTCAAAGCAATATAACCTTCAAGTCACACATGCACACGCCGCAATCGAAGTGTAAATAGCTGTCAAATTCAAATGTCACAAATTGACATTGTAGATGCCACAGAGAAAATAGTACATACGTTTAGTTACAGCAAGCGCAACTGTACTTTAAATAAAGTATTTATGTAACGTCTGCTTAGTTTAAAGTATTCTTTAGAAATTAAAATCATTTTTTTTTTATAACTGACAGACGATATGTAACTGTATATTAGATACCATAATTAAATGAAATGCTCATAATAGTATCAATAATAAGGGCATAACTGTTTTTGCCGTAAACACCCCCAAAATACAGGTTTAAAAAGAAAAGTGTTAACATGATTTTCGTCGTTATTTCGTCGTTATCATTGGCGGCATTGTGTTTGGTCCTTTGGCGGCACCTGTGACGACGCCGACAGATACCGGTCTCAAAGGATGCAGCGGCACGTGCTCTACCACTAGGCTAATAACTAGAGATATACCATTCTTGTACGTATAGAGTATACACAGAGATAATATATTATAGATAAGTTATATTTTTAATTACATATTAGCGGTTGCTTGAACTGCACGGTAACAATGTAGTGTTCTTGCTGTAAGTGCCTGTAAGTTCAAATCCAGGTGTACCTACTGTTGAATTACAGTTTATAATAAGAATGGCGACTATTTTTACAATCAAGTCATAATCACTTGATATGTAGCTGCCCTGCTACATAATTATCAAGTAAGAGTGTTTGAAAGTCAATCAAATTAACAATCAACACCCGGATTTGCGCTTATCCGCAACTAGTTATGGCTGTGGAAGAAACGATTGAAATCCCAAATATTTCATTTTTATTTTTTGAATTCGATCGTTCGATTTTGTATAACAATGTTATGCTTGCTAAAGTATATGTGGCTAAATGAACGCGGATCCTTAACTATTATGTTTCCACCTCATTGTTTACCTGTATTCACACAAAATGAAATAATGAAATAAGTATTATTAGCACTCTTATCAGTGTAACTATTGTGATTCTGAGAGCGGCTTCTTTTGTCGGCACTAGGGATAATTCAAAGACCAGCAAATAATGGTAAGTATAGAAGCGAAACTTCGCCTTGTTTTATGAAGGCTCATTGTGCAATGTTACAGGAAAGGACAACCCTATAATATTTTTAACAGTAATATTTTTTTGAAAGTCGATTTCTAATTATGCTTATCTATGATTGAAATAAAAGCACAGAATGGATTTCAATTAAAGAAAAATTTACTAAATTGAATGTTAGATACTATTATTAAATAGGAAGGAACGAGAAAACGTGAGTTGGTTTGAGTGATTTTGGGTTCTACTCATTCGGTGAGTAAACAGTAAACACCAATTCCCCGCTCCATCTCGCTTAGCGAATGCTGATTGATTCGATCCACAGGGGTGGCGACTGGCGAAAATACGACGGTAATTGAGTTTTAACGTCGAATCATCAATCATTCAGATAATGGGATTACTTATTTGTCGCATAACAGAACACGGGCTTTGCCGGGTACAGTTCGTCTCATCTTTGATTTAAATTAAAGAAAAAAAAACTCATTTGTTCCAATACTTTTCAGGCAGGTAGCGTACCAAATTCGAACTATACTCTTTACATCCAGTTCACTACTTACAACAAACCGTTTTTGCTCGAAGTACTTATTTCAAGACAAAAGAGTCGGACTCTTTCAATTCGACAAAGCCTAGCCTATTTTATTACAGACAGACAATAATTGTTTCTACAGTAACTCAACCAGCCGATTTGCCTAAAGCACTCTGGCTGGCATTCGAAATTATCCGAGATTCCGTAACGCCGATGGATTCATTGCAAAACATTTGTGAACTAAAAAGAAGTCTTAAAAAAACAATTACCTTAAAATCGAAAAGGACTAAAACTTGGAAACAAATTGCTAGGATTTCATTTAAAGCACCGAACGACAAGGGCATATACTCGTTTACTCCATTTGATAGATCTATACAAACATCTAAGAGGGAATAGGATGAGCAAACATTGAACCGACCGCCCGGCGCCACGTTGCTATGTCAACTAAGGAAACTTGGAAGCGCATTTAATTTGATACATAGGTTCTTCAACCTTCCCCTATTGCTCCAAGAAAAACATTCAATAAAACTAGCGAATTCTAAGCATGTATGTATGCCATGACGATCGAGACTCATCTATGAAATTTTCATTTTAAATGGCTTAAATACTACATTTCATCTCAAATCTGCTCAAATAATAACCACTAACGATAGTTTCTAAGATGCCTTCAAAGTATAACATAATGCATAATGCTCCGGCCAAGCAGGCAATAAGCAGAAAAGTTTTTAAACATTCTTGTAATGTTTTGTAAAGCCTTCTATTGAAGTAACGTTTTTGTTGTAGTTGACCCCAATTCTTTGCTAAAGACCTCCACCGGAGTCCACCGGGTTGTTTGGAATTAACGTTTATGTAAAGCCGGTGGTCTGGTACGCTAACATTGTTCTAATGATTAAGTAGTTAAAAGCATTCGTGCATGAAACACGTGTTTACATAAAGATTAACTGAAGAAGTAAAACCCAAAGACCGTCGGTTAATTAATCTCATTAAACCGTCTTCCTGCGTGTAGCATTTATGTAGTAGGTCGGTACTTGAGTTAGTAAATAAAGTAATTACATTACAAGTCTATGTTATGTGTAAGATAAGACTTTCGGACAACGACCATGTAATCCTGTGAAGCGATTTTATTTACATATATCTCCATAAGTATAAGGTTTACCATTTACCTACCTGTAACTATTTAAATGTAATTTTAAAAGCTCAAAATTTGTTTACAAAAATATATTTTATATTTATAGCAAAAAAAAACAAGCTCTACACGCACACACAATCAAAACTACCAAGTAAGTAAATAGGTACCATAGCGAGCTTTGCGAAGCACATTTAAATGATGATATTATTACCTACATTTATCTACGGTTCCTCCTTTAAAAGAATACCGCTAATTAAAGCCATTATGAACAAAAATATCAACCGCTATTTTTTATAAAAAGCGAATCTTAATTTACGATTTTCACATAATAGAGGACCTTGAATAAATTCAATAGTTCAATCTTAATCTGTAATAACTCATTGATGGAATTTTTATTTCACATATATGTAAAATTAAAGCGTAGCTAATAAAAGGTTTGGGCGCGAGGCAGATGCGGCGGCTCCTTTGTGCGCGGCCGACCGCCTCATTTACATATGTTTCAAAATCTGGCCGCGCGGGACGGACTTGTCGACTCCCCGCTAGTGCTGTCTGACTTAACACCTGTCGACAATTTCAATTTAAATAAATCTCATTACATAGCGGCATCATTATTTTTTCCATTAAAGAAATTCAAGTGATCTTGATGTATGGTGTTTGGTTATACATAATTGCATTTTAATGAACAAGTTACGATGTGCATAATACTTACCTACCCATGTTATCTATGTCTGTATAAATGCCTAGATAGAAAGGTGAGTTATAAATAATGATATAAGTAATATAATAGAGAAGTCTTGGTCATATAAGCACTAGGCTATATAATTTACCCACAGTCTGTCGTTAGAAATGTATCGAATGTCTCTATCTTTTGTTTTATATTTTTTGGAATAAACAGTTTGCTTGTCTGGAAGTCTTGTCTGGAATAAAATTTACTACTAAACGCTGTCAAATAACATGTGAAGAAGACAATAATATTATCGTGTCAATCAAAAGTTCGTCGTCCGTTCCTGAAGTTTAATTAAAGCTCTTTCTGGATAAGAATACCAAAAATATGTCTAAATTCGAGTGCCGAGCAGTAAAAGAGTCGATACATTGACTTCACTAGGGTGCAGAGAGCGGGCGCGGCGCGGCGCCCGGTAGCCGCCTCTCGAGCTTTCTTCATAAATCAAAAAGTTGTATTTGTGTCTTATCGGCGGATAATCGGCGGCTGCTACCGCACTGCCGAAGCCGCTTCACCCCCCCATTCCGCTCCCCTCGACCGCCGCTATCGCCCCGTTGGACATTAACTTTTTGTCGAATTTTAATGGGAATTAAACATAACGAACCGATAATCATTTGGTCCTCAACCACTATCGACCGTTCCCGGCCCCGCTAAATGGAAGCTATTAAAGGATTTTAGTGTAATAGATAACAGGGGCAATAACTAGAAATCCGTGACTTAAGTAGGTTGGAATGCGAGGATGTCTATGAAAGTTGAAACATGCCTTTGTTTTCGAAGATTAAAAAAACAACAATGGTTTTATAGTAAGCTGACCTTCCCATTTTGAGGCTAATTTAGTTTAATATAAATAGACATATACCAGCTCGGCTACCTGTAAAAATATTTATATGTATCTGCGTGAGAAGTTTATTTAAATGTAATTCCAAAACAACTTACGTAGAAGATACAGCGTTTATTCGCCAAATATGTGACGGCTAAAGCTAGACAACATGGTAAATAAAGAAAAGTGCAATGCATGGACAGACAATATTTAATTATTAATTAAGTGTAGCATAAAATGATGAGCGTGGTATATGCGTAGAGGCGCGGCGGCGCGGCGTGGTGGCGGCGGCCGCTCGTGTCAGCACATCTACTTCGCCTAATTGCACCCCTGCAGCGTGATGGATGATCCGCAGCAGGCCGGCCGCCGCCCCGCCCCCGCGCCCCGCGCCCCTCGCCCTCACCCCACGGACACAAGGGTTGTTCCCAGAAATTCCATTATCATCCGACTGGCCTCGTCGTGGGCCGCTTCATTTAACATTGACAACGCGCCGACTGTTACAATCGCCTCATTGTGTTGAGCACAGAAGTTTCCGAGATTCCACAATTTGGTAGGTCAAATTACTTAGAAACTCTAAACCAGAAAAAGTAGAACTGTTTTTTTTAACGACTGCCGAAAACAATATTGTGCCAATTATTAAAGGGGATTAATCAGGCAAAAAGTTCGGTAATTACTGTTATGTCGAATTAAGTAGGTACTTACCTAATACCTATATAAAAATGGTTTCTGATATTTTATCCGCGTTATTAGCAAACTGTATATCTAAACATAAATGTTATTCATTAGCCGTTTATCTAAGTGTACGGTTTTTACTTTTTATTCTTGATTCTCATAATCGATGAGACATTCGACCCCTAATCGCTATTTTAATGTTTTCGGTTTTATGTTCTTCAAAGAAACAACAAAGGGCTCTATAGAAATCCATGATTTATAAACGTCGTAAATAAATGTTTCATGGTACACATTAAAATACCTGTACAAAAACAGGACGTCAAGCTACCCACATAGGAATTATTTCTAGTAACATTATACTTGGCCGAAGATAAATGAAACAAATATTATATTTCATATCACATAATTAAATTGATTAGAATAAACAAACCGCTTGGCTCGATGTACGTACGGGTCGGAAATGAATGGTGGCTTGCGTTGCATTGCACTGCGTGTTGAATTGCTTTGTTTGTAGGCATGGTGTGTTCAGCACTAACGTAATAAAGGGGTGATCAAGGAGTATTGATTACGAGGTTGTCGACTAAAATCGACCCTTTTCCGGCCTATCGAATAGAACGGAAGCGAAAAAAGATCAATATTTGGACAGAAATGATTATAACGCACACGACCGGACGCGAATACGCTCACTGGCGCTAATAAAACGTGAAGAACAGGATGCGATTTTCGACGGAATCTTGTTAGCCGGTCTGTTCTCAGAGTTCTCTTGTCACAACAAAGATCAGTTTTTTAGTCGAATCGTATTCGATTGAATTGAATCGGATATCGAGCTCCGCGGTTGAACATTTTGTATGCCTCGAGCGAATTCACATTGAATCGGCATCGCGCACTTCCGCATCACAATCCGATCCCGAAGCTATTGAACACGATCTCGTGTTTATTTTTGTTGAGCCTTTATACCTGAGAGGTATAATGGATGTACTAAACTAGCAATTTGAACCATGTAGGATTTTTTTGTTGTACACCTGTCAGAATCTCTCCAAACTAGCCTTAAACATGTGCCAAGTTCGAAGTCGGAGAGAGATCCTAAGCGGATTCAAAAATTATTGTAAACTAAATTGGTAATTATTTCTACATAGGTACAATATGTTGAATGAAGGTTCTTATAAAAATAAATAGATACATTAACGTTTTTGTTTATTCTTTACGTTATTTACATTCAGCCTATAATAAATTCCTCTTTTATTTACACTACGGCATTGATTCCGGAGCTATTTACACAAGTTGATAGATAAAGAGCGATAAGAAAGCGGTGATCTTGTCATGAGAAAGAAAACTAAACAAATAAAGAGATCCTGCTCTCAGGTCGACTGTGTAACACCGGGGGTTGCTCTGCTTGATAACGCAAACAACGAGATACTAAAATTAGATACTTTGTACGTTGAAAACTTTATTGAAATACCGCTTTGTTTGTCGGGTTGCGCTTGAAGGTAGGATACTGTTTAAATTGTTATAATAATATTAGTCACAGATTAGATTACGTTTCAAACCAACGTATTCGGAGGCTTTCTTTGGTACACATTTAAATACGTTTATGAGGCTCGAGTTATTATCAGCATGAATTTTAAAAGCTTACACGGTTTAAAATACCGAGAACCATAATGTGGCGATATAGGTCTACATTTGCAACATAGTAGTTAATGTAAGAATTTAGAAACTTCCTAGAAAGTGGCCTCACGTCGGTCAGCGCCGACTGAGCACAAATTCAAACCTGTAATTTGAATATGGAAGGCGGTGCGGCCGACTACGGGGCGACGCGACGGAGCTACGCTGCCTCATTAAAGAAACTACGTGAAACTAGCCCTACTTACAAACCGTACTAGGGAAGGGACCAACATCGTTTAAATAGACATACAACTACATAATGATTAATCGACACTGAAAAGCGTATGTATCTAATCACTCTATCATCGGACGCTATATTTTGGTCACGATTTAAAACATCAAACAATCGACGTTGTTTTATCGACTGTCAGCGACAAGTACATTAACGGGCTAGCTGTAATTGAAGAGGGCACATTCTACGAATGTCGGAAATAGCGCTTCCGAGTAACTCTTACATCGGATCTCTTGTCGCCCGTCCCGTGTTTATTTATACAACTCCTGTAATCTGATGGCAACCGCCGCGATCGTATCACTCCTCTACTAGAATAACTGTCTTAGCATCAAAGAAGGTCAAGCTGTTTTGTAATGCTGAGACAAACTTTTAAAAGCGTTCATCTAAACATAACTTTAAACTTTAAATCGGGATAAAACGTTTTTACATCTCCAAAAGTGAATCAATCGGCGCTCGCGCATTGATGCTTTATCGGTTGATTTTTACTTCTGAGTATTTTACTTTTTATGCAGCGTTAATAAAATACCGGTCGTTAAAATTATTGGTTTTTGTACTAAGCTTTACCTTTAATTCGATGTAAAAAAGACAGGTTCACAAATGAACTAACCTTTTGTTTTATGTCCTATTGTCGTTAATGCTGGGGATCCACTCTACCTGCGACAAATAATTTGGAAGAATAGAATGGAACTATAAGAGCAATATTTGTTTTTTGAGAAATCACCATTATTAATTTTTAGATACTAGACAAACGTTTTGTATCTAGGTAGGAGGACAAGGCTGTTGAATGCTGGCATTGCAAACTATACACTTGCCATCAATAGTAAATAAAGCGAAAGAAAATACCACCCATCTCATATATCAAAAGTAAGGATACTACATGAACTGATACGTGATGACTAAACCTGATTCATACAATGTTGACATAAGTGTTTTAGCTCGCGTCACCTAGATCACCGCTAAATCGGCATTGAATAGCGCTAATTGCGCGAAACTTCGGCTGTCCTCAGTTGTTCCGAGCTGGTCGTACCCGTCGTACCTGGTTCACAGTAGACCGGCAGTGGCCGCGGCGCGGGCGGCTCGGGCGGCGAGATCAAAGCTCGGCGCGGGTCGACGCACGCGGCTCTCGATCGGCCCGCGTCACGTCCCGCGCGCCGCCCTGACTCGCCCGTCTTCAACTCAACACAATTATTTTTTGAACGCGGGAGTCGTTCACGAAACACAAGGGATTTATTTCGTGCGTCGCTGGGGGTTTTACAAACATTATAACCGCATGCTCATATAACACCCCCGAATCTATATTCTTTGAAGAATATTGTAGATCGTACAAAAGAGTGTCCCATATGAGAATCGAACCTGCAGCACATAGCGCAGTCGAATTGGATTGCTGAACTATCGGTGCCTGGCTATCTGTGGAGTTGATTTTCGTCTGACCATTTACGAATTTATAACAAGTTCTGAATTAAAGTTTCCTCGGCCTAAGCACTCGAAACAACTTTAATCTTAACTACAAAACGAATATTTAAACCGGTTATTGTTTACAAGCAATGTTTAATGGCAAAAAATACCAAAGGATAAAAAAGGACATACCGAAGTAGATATGACCTTGCAATCTAACGGTATACAATAAAAAAAATGATTAATGAATAGGAATAAAAAAACTTTTAAATGAAGTTTCTAAATTGCACGGCTGCGGCTCAGTGGTTAAATCCTTGGATGTCGCCTGTCGGCCTCGGTGACCCTAAAATCTTAAACTAGTAATAGCTAATTTTGCTTTTCTTTTTTGTCATTATATTCATATAGGACGAGCTATGTAAGTATATGTCAAAAAACAGTTTATTTAGACATATACATAGTCATTAAGGTTTATTATGCTATTATTTCACGTAGCACAGTAGGAACGTTTTTACAAAAGTCAAAATAAAAATAATTAAATGAACTTAACATTAACACGCGACTCATGTGTGAAACCCGTTAGCTTCCCCCAACTCAAAGCGAGTTCCTCCTAATCCCCTTATAACATAAATTGTAGGAAACAAAAAATAAAACGTAAGTAGTTATAAAATCAAAGCTCGGCGTGCGTTCGCCGTGGCGTGTCTGACGGCCATCGTAACGCAACGGGTTGAATTAATTAGTAGTGCACTGCTCGGCGGCCGAGCCACTCACTGTCTTTATAACATAATTTGCACTTCGTGCGGCGAGATCAAAGCCGAGGCCGTTCGATGGCGGCGCCTTTGATCACGACGCGCCTTTGACTGCCGCCGCCTTCGCCGACCACGCCTCGAAATAGTCAATTTGTCGCTGGTTTTTTCAAACCCGGAGTCGCGGTACTCTACACACACCAAACATCACAAGATGTGAACTAATTATGTGTAACAGTGTTATTGTGCGTTGAGATAATACTCGAATGAATCTTTTTTATGTAAAAAAGATACGTTTAAATTTTGCGGAATGTTTAGAGCCATTGTCAAAGGCGGCGATAGATTGTTTCTACAAACGATAACAGACATAGACTGTATTTGTTATCGTCTACAGAAAGTAATCTAGTAGGTATAACCAGGTACCTATCATATTGTTTGGTTTAGGCCATAACAAAACGATTGATCGATAAGTTCTTACTAACATCGTTATCTATATTGCAAACTGTTTGTTTATTCGTGTTTTCGACTTTGTTTACTGAAGCCCAAGTGACTGTATTCTTCGTAAATCCTACCAATAACTGTAGAATACGATTCATGAATACACAATATGATTTCATTGATGAACGAACATTCACTTTTTAATGAAAGTTCCGTTTGCTGACCGGCTCGTTGGCGGACCACTTCTAAATGTACCGGATATTTAGCAGAGGCCCAAGATAAGGAAATACATAAAAGCAAATGTAAAAAATATATATATTTTGTAAAGGGAGAGAAATGAAAAGAAAACTTACAACTACTGATTAAAGTATTAATTAAAATTCGTAGCAATGTAATACTCGTTTATGTGTAAACCAGTCCGTATTTTCAGGTAGACCGTAAAGCCGACAAAGAGATGAAATATGGTGGTAATCAATTTGATAGCGCTGGCGCAGACTACTGGCCCCAGATCCTATCGGAAAGCACATTTAATTTTCGACGTCGGAATTGCTCACATACTGTGAAAAACAAAAGCTTTTATTGCCTGTACTTATGTGCCTATAGCAAACTTTAAAAAGTAAGGTCGGCAATGTTGAAATGACTACCCCTAAAAAAGGTTATACGGGGTACATATAATGTACGCATTAAATATTAATGAATTTGTAGGTATGTAGTAAATTCAACAAGCATGTCAAGCATGTTGTGATTAAGGATGTATGAATGTAACGATAGAGACTGCGAAAAGAGTAACTTTGTTTGTGACCATAATAATGATAAGATTATATTACCTGCTTATTTTATGTATGTATAATGATTTCGAGGAGATACCTACAGGCGGAGCGTCTAACGCGGCATGGCAGCGGAAAGATCAAAGTCACAACTTTGTATCGTATCGTCGACGTCGGCGGCAGCGAGACCCCGCGCTCTTTATTCCTTTTTTTTTTCAACAACTTAGCGCACGTTTTCCCTTCACAAAGATCTGCATTCAAAAAGCTCACAGTAAAATTATTAGGCAATGTTTTGTTACGGAAATGCGTTGTAAACTGAGTTATCTTAAAATAGGCTCGAAAAGCAAATTTCATTATCTCTGCTGTGAAAAACTAGTTATCTTTGTAGTGCGTAAAGTATTCCACACATACATTTATGGCCGTATGCTCTAACAACAGACGTCGCGCCGCATTTGTTTATTTGCCGTCCCTAATTTGCCTACTTCCGAAACTTTAACATGGCAGGTATGTATATCCTTCTTCTACTTTAGTACCTAGTTCCTCACAACAAAACTCAAAATAAAACATATTTTTGTACTTACATAAGTTACTTACATGAACATCCAAGATTTGGTCCCAGGTAACACTACCAATAAGAAGGTATAAACAAAAACCGCGACTCGACGTGATGAATCAGTTCTGAAATCAGTATAGGTAGGTACGTAGGTAGATACAAATCAAGCATTACTATAACAGCTGCCAGAGAGACCGGTTCCATTCAATTTAAAAAAGCTTCCTCTTTATTGAACTACAATGCTACAACGAACTACAAAGTCATTAATTGTATTGAAATGAAATCTCCTTTGATCGTTGGACTCAAAACTGTGTGAATGTTAACTGCAAAAGTTTTTGCTACCTATTTGCAGTTGCAAAGAGGAACTTGCCAAACGATGATGGCACGTGACGCAATAGCCCGCGGCGCGTTTGATGTCCGCTTTGTATCCAGTAAATCCAGTAATGGATCGGCGGGCAGGCAGAGTTGTCGCTTGTGATGTTGCCGCTCAAGAGCGTGCCGACAAAGGGACCCGCGGTAGCACAAAGCTATTGATATCATTTAAATCCCTTTGATGATCACCGACGCTTTTACATCCCCTTCAAAACTGAATGCGTTACTAGTGCATAAAGTCGTCCTACAATGTGCACATTGTGTGTGCGCTATAAAATAATTTTAGTAACTAAAATAAAATTCAACAAAGCACATTTTTATTGCAATGAACACTCAAGTTCCGTTTTTTTGGCAAATAGAGTAACAAAGGGGTTGCAGTTAAAACCATAAAAAGTTATTTTTTTTGCCAAGAAACAAATAACTACTTATACATATTTTACTAAATAGCCATGAAATAATCAATCTCATAGCTTTACTACAAAACATGAAAACATCCATGCACACCTAAATACAATCTACAGCACCAACGCGTACCATCTAATAATCACACTTTGTAGCTATTAATTCGGGATCAGTTTTTAAGCGTCGGCACATAAGAGAACAGGTTTCGTTGTAGGTGAATGTAAAGAAAAAGAAGCGTTCACGCCGTAAAGTATAAGGGGATAAAAGGAGATACGTAATCGTATGTTATTATTTCTTTGAAGTACCGAGCCGACAGACGATACCGTGTCTACTACAAATTGCATCTGCGCCGTGTTTTGCTGCCTTCGGCGTCGTCGGCGGCTCGGCCGGCTCGGGCTGTTCGGGCGGCCGAACCCGGCCGGTCACTCGAGCGCATCGCATCATTTTGTCTTTGCTCGAACAATAAAATATTCCATTCATTCTAGAGTAGCTAAGGCTACTTACAATATTACAATCAGGTTTTAAATGGCGTTATTTACAGGTACGCTATCAATTCAAGTTTTAATAAAAAAGGGAACGATTGGTGATTATTACATTAATAAAGTAGCAATCGCAACTAAATTACATCTTGGAGTTGGACGCAAGGACATGGATGTCATTAAATGTTATGTTGAAATTAAAGCTGTAATTTCGTGTGTTGCAATTGCGGCATCAAATAGAACCTTTGAGCTACTTTTTCTGCAGATAGGCAATTAGGCACTTTTACACAAAAAGCTGAAGATTTGAGGAGTGTGATGAAAATACATGAGTGGGCATTGCCCACGCGACGCGATAGAAGTCGAGCGACCACATCTGGCGACGTGCCAGCCGACTGAATAGCAGAAATAACGCCACTATCAACATTCCAGGTCACTTCGTAAGATTATCTTTTTATTAGATGCGTATACAAAGTTTTGATTTCCTTACTAATAATACTTACAAACAATCTACATATAGCTGCAGCCGGAGCCACAAGTGAAATCGCCTTAGGATTATTGATTTCGTAGTCCTGGAATTGACCCTTCAAATGTATTAAGTGGTCTCATTGTTAAACAAAAATTTTGAGCTTTTGAATTAAAAGCTGCGTTTATCGATGATATTGAAAATGGTCTGGCAGTGCCATCAACACTATTTCGTGGAACACGCCACCCACGTAGAGCCTGCGCGCGAGACCCTCCCGACCGCTGTGTATGGTCATCTTATTGTAACTTTATCCGCCGATAGACGTGTTTTAGAGAAAACCTAAAGCATACAAACTGTGATTCACTCCTAGTTTACTAACGAGATGACTCTAAAGCACTTAAAAGTATCACAATGCAGATGCTTCTATAGGTAGGTGGAGGTACCGCAATAAAATTTCATTATATAATATCTAATGAATGCGAGACTACAATTTTACATCTCGTGAAGATTTCTTTATTACAGACATAAAACTGACATAAAACACTGTTTGTTGTTAGTCAGTTTTGGAATACGACCTCATCTTGGTCGACGATAACTTTTCGACAATAAACCTAACACGAAGAGGCCGTAAAATTCTAATTTGAAACGTTCTTCCAGTGCCGCATCCCTGGCCGGCACCCCACGGACAGGCGCGGGCGGTCGCACCCTCCACCCTCGCAGTCAACACACTGCCCAACTTACACTACTTTACTTAGTATCACTCATATTAGTATAAGACTATGCAATTTAGCAGTATGTTTATCGTATACCTACAGTATTGATTAAAATATATACTGCAGTTATAGAGAAACTACATGGTACATTATACGTATCGAGCAGCTTTAAAGTTTTTGACAGACAAGCAGTATTTTTTCCTGTCAAAACCAGAGCATCTAAGATCTAGCAGTAGACTGGAAGTGTGACTTATATTTTCTTAAAGGAAGTACCCTGTAGCGGCTCGACGCTAACCACTAACCGAGTACCTACTACATACCTACCTTAATCTTTTTTGTAATCGCTCACCCAGGGTCATCGACCGCATGGAGGCTGCCATTGCCAACGTAGCGGATGCGCGTTCACCTTTCACTCTATTACTGCCCTATAGGTATTTACCTACTGCTCACTTTCTTCACCAAGTAAAAGTTGCCGTAAATACGAGCTTATCCATTTCAGGGAAAGTAATTTGAGAATTCATTGAAAAATCAAAATTTATGTAATAGACGATCAGTGTTTTTTACATGGACACAAACAACTAACAGTTTTTTAAGCCACCAAAATGATTCATTATAAGCTCACTCCTTTTAGATCAGATAAAAGGCAGCCCGTGTGCTTTTCAGTCTAACATTCTCTGGTGTAAACCTTTTTCATCATGTAATCACTTAGCATTAGTGAAAGATTAGTCATAATCTGTAAGTAGCTAGTTCTGAACACAGGTTCTGAACAATATAGATGTTTGCTCTCCGACACAGTAGGGCAAGTAAATAAAGTTAGCTTTTTCAGGCTCTTTTTCCTGTTCCATTGATTGCTCTTATATAAATTTCATAGCTAAACCATGGAATTTTTTATCAATAGGTATATCGAGGAACGACTAAACCTGACTGAAAAAGTAGCTGAATAGGCATAGCTCATAATTCTTAACTTATCTAGATACTAGCACGAAACTTTTTGATAAAACACTTTCCTATGTATCTTACGCACTGATCAGTGTTTTAATAAATTCGCGGTTTTTGTGAATTATAGCAGGTAGAGTTGCAGATGAATGGAAATTCATCAAGGGTTCAAATTGTGCTTTATTTGTACCTATGTTAAAGTTGATTATATCTATCCGATAAAATGCCACGCTGCTGGGGTTCGGTAGTGAAGAGCAGTTATAGTTAGTACGCAGTAAGTACATTGGATTAATATCATAACAATATTTTATAAATAAACTACCTACTTTGTATAGACTCTTAGACTAATTAGGTAGGTACCTAGTAGGTTTTTATGATTTCTCTTATTAAGATTTTGAGGATAACTTATTCGACAAAAGCTTTTTGTAATCACGTCTAAGTAAGTGGAGATAATTGATAACAATATGATCAAGGGTGAAGAAAATTTTAGTACTTATTATTTTGATTGTTTTCTCTTCATTAGTATTACCACAGACTAGGTACCTAATCCCAAGAAGGGTTCCATATTTTTTTTTTTACCTAATAGGAATGCCTATTTTAGGAATTAGTTTATTGGGTACAGGCTTAGAGCATAATGCTCTAAGGGAACAGGTAAACACATCATTTGCTGTTGGAATACCATTGTATACCTACCTAGATAGCTTATAGTGAGGTTTAGGAAGGTTGATACCCCAGGCCCTAGGAACGTAGTTTTATTTATAACAGATTAAGTAGGTACCTACCTAATATTAAAGTTTTATCCAACGTTATCAGAAGAGAGAGGCGTAAGCATAAACTTTCAGCAAAGTTTTAGGCCTTCATTGAATGTATGTTTATGTTATTTTGATTTCTCTTAGGTATTTATGTAGCTATAAATTGTAGAGTATGAATATGTACGTAGGTAGGTACCTACCTTATTTAAAGATTACATCGGTAGGTAGGAACCTACCTGGGTAGTACCAAGAAAGAATCCTTTGCAAAACTTTTACGGTATACAAGCACACTAGAAACATGATTGGGCTGAACCGCCGAACAACATCTTGTCCGTCACGCATATGGTTGTATTTTGTACGCTAGCAGGCGTTATTTGTTTCGCGAGTGTGACACAGCAGCCGCCGCCGCCAGTGCCGCCACACAGCGTCGCACTATCCCGCGCCCTCCCTACTCCCTTCATCCATCAGTCAGTCACTCTACAGCACGCGCGGGGGACGGTCGCTCGTTTTCTCGCTTCGCCCAACATTCACGCGGACAACTGGGTCAAAGGCTTCGTGCTCAGATTGAATCCTTATACGTCCAGGATAGTGAACGATACCAGTGCAAGTGAAATATAATTAAAGTTAGTGATATTATTAAACAAACTTGCGGCTCTTTTGAAGTGTACGGGATGCGTGCGTGAGCGCAGCGCATGACGTGCTACGAAACGTTGAGAGCTCCGGCACCCGCCGCGGACGCCCCCATGGCGCACCACTTCGTCAAGTGGTGGCGCAACAAGTTTAGAAATGGATACAAGAAATTTAGCAGTAAGTTGTCATAACTATGATGTTTCATACTTCCAACCTCCCATAGTAAAAACTACTTGCAAAGTGCTTGCGAACAGTGTGTGTGCGTTGTATAGTTGAAATTTGTACCTGCTAGTATTTGTAAAGTAAAAACATTCAAGTCATTATTATATAAATATTGAAACTCTAGGTTGGTTGATGTTTAAGACCATGAAGGTGGATTATAACTTGCGATCAAAACGTAAAACAACAACACAAATACATGTGATACGAATAGCTAACTTCCTATTATGAAAACCGGTCAAGGGCGAGTTGAAATAGAGCAAGAAGGGTTCCATATTTTTTTGTTTACATTTACAATAACGCCATCTATCGTTATATAATAAGTTAAATAACGGATTGTTTGCATTAAGTTTTTTAACTTTGATTCATATAATAAAAACAACGTGTAGCGTAGGTCCCTAAACGGTATTTCTACTTTCTATTTAGGTATATCTTTTACTTCCGATAGTTACCAACTTGTTACATTTAATAGCATTCTCCTATCGGGCTAAAGTGAAGAAGGTACCTACCTACCTACTAAAACCACTATTATATAGTACTACCTACCTAAATAATAATGTGTTGGTAGGTTAATGGTTAAATAACTAGTAGCGCTTTACTAAAACATAAATAGGTACCAACGGGTCAGTATAAATGACGGACGGTATGAATGAACCGCCAAATGGATTGTAGGCAGTCGGCAAAAGCAGTCAGTATGTAGGTAGGTACCTAGATAGTTAGCTAGGTACCTATCTAGCGGTTTATGAACATATCTGTTGACACTAACACTAGAATTTTCAATAAAGCTTTAATTATTTAGATATGGGTAGGTGTCTAACTGACTAGCAAACTGTCATACATATGTTTATTTTTTTAATAAGGATTTACATACAAGATATGTACAAAAACAATTTGAAGAGACTGAAATAATGGCTTCTTAGTAATAATAAATACCTATAGGCACTAACAACGACACTGAAATTATGTGTACATCCATAATTTCTATACTTACGTATGTATAAGTATTATAATAATATCATTGCGTCCATGTAGTTAAGTATACCTAATGTAAAGGTTAAATACCTACCTATCGTTCTTATGGATTTTACGATCTCGCATGATGTTATCGAAAGTCGGTAAGATCAAACACGGCACGGCGCGCGGCGACGACCCGCCGACCGGGCGATTTGTTCGCGGCATGCATTAAATTAATATAAAAAAGGTAAATCAAATAATAGGACTCGTCTTCCGCTCTCCATCACGGCCCACGTACACAAACCCACGTTGCTATCGTTGTGTAAATAAACTAGCATGTAGACTCTTTGGATAATATCGGTACTATAATAAATACATTGCATAATTCATTCTATACATACCTACATCAAATATATTGCTATAACAACGAATCTTCTTACTTTTTGCTAACTCTCGCAACTGCAATTTGTTTGATATCGAGTATACATTCATAATTTCTATTTGTTTGATACCGGTAGCGAAGCTGCCCGCGAACAAATTTAATAAATCCTTCATGATCTTGTAAATAAACAAAAAAAACTCAACTTCCACGATATGTATGTGCGCACCTTTTGAACTAATACTACATCAAAGCAAACAAATAAAAATAGCGCTTTGATCTCCTTCTGTTTAGTTACCAAATAGTGTGAGCTGAATACTTCATTTAGAAGACGTCTTTCATTTTAATAATCTCCTGCTGTATGTTCAAAGATCTAAACTAAAGTTAATTTGTTAATAAAGACTTGAGTGTAAACTGTAAACCATGTGTAAACTGCTTCGCTCATTTAAAAACTTCAAAGTGAATTCAGAGAGTGACTAATATTATTATACAGCAACAGCAATAATGGTATCATCTGTACTATCTGTACTAATTAATCCTATTAGATACACTGAGTACGTATCTTTTGTTTTTGATTTGTACCTAGTTATTGGAGCTACTAATAATACAAAACATGACATAACGAGGAGTAAGGGGACTTTATTAATAACATCCCCCCATTTAAACATTTTAGAGTAAATAACTAAGTGCTGAAAAGATATTTGCATAGTTAATAACGCATTAAGGTTAACTTTAGTGTCCAATAAAATACGCGTCAACTTTTTATTATAACGAAGATTAGAAATTATACAAAGCTACGTTGTACATAATAGTATAAACATCACGGGAATGTAGCTACGCGCAAGAAGTAGTAGATTTTTTAAATCTTATAATTCAGCTATTACTTGTACTAACATCTTTAGCTATAATACGATTACGATATTATTAAATGAAAATTTGTTCGTTTGGTTTTTTTACCGCGTACAACGCTTTATTTTTGTCTTCATATTGTGATGTTCAATTTTTTTTGGCCTAAGTGTGGACAATAATTTTCTAACATATTTGGCCAATCACCAAAGTTTAAAAAAACAGCGTCCTCCAAAATTGAGGACTGGAATTTATTACAGTATGTCAACATACTCAAATCATTAAAAATATGAACGTAAATATTAATTTTATTATACATAACAAAATACCTAAATAAATAAATAAAAAAAAGCCGCAATTTTAATCTATACGAGATGCTTCCACTGACACGAGGGCGTGTAATGTGAATTTCCGCCGATTCGAAAGCCATTATATTGGAATAATGATGTTACCATCTGGATAATAGCATACGAGAATACTATTATGGAAGCCGACAAATAATACTATCTAATGTAAAATGTTGTTGCTATCATTTATAAGGGCTTGCATTAAATCAAGTCTTCTAAATGTCCTGATTAATCCCGAAGCTAAATTATTTAGACATTTAGGTCTATTTATAAAATAATTATGTTTTATTAATCCTTACATGAATAAGGACGT
This sequence comes from Autographa gamma, assembly GCA_905146925.1. Classification (NCBI taxonomy): domain Eukaryota; kingdom Metazoa; phylum Arthropoda; class Insecta; order Lepidoptera; family Noctuidae; genus Autographa; species Autographa gamma. Next base: position 7,851,296 of record LR989850.1, read on the forward strand.
ATCAAAAATCTTAAAAGTTATATTTATATACTAATTTATATACTTAAACTTATTATTACTGAACTTATTGATACAATCAGTGAAGCAAAATCTTCAGAAACATACCTTCACTAAGGTTAGTATAATTAAAAATGTCTTCAAGCTAACCAAAGGTTTGTTAGCTTGATAAAAGAAACGCCGCCTCTTTTGAGATAAATAACATTAGCGGCAGATGTGCGGTGCTACGTGGATCCCAAACGATCTAAAGGCCGACCCACTCACAGGGCCTTCCAGGAAACGACTCAGCGCTCCTCGTAACCTTGTGTCGTTTGCTTCTCTCCGTAGTCGGTCCGCATCACACAAACTTTTTGAGTTCCGCCGACAAACTGTTGGATATTATTATTCCTTTTTTTGGCATTGTATTACTCGCATTGTATTTCATTGGCAATGATTACAATGGTTAAAATAGCATGAAATGCGTGTTCGAAATAATACAACTTTTCAATTATTCTAAGGTTTCTACCTGTCGTTGGGTGGACCAAGCCACTGCCCATAGCACGTTGTTTATTATTCGTTAGATGTATTTTCAATTTTGGAGTCGCTCGTAGTTGAGAGCCGTAATTTTTACTTGTTATTTTTGTTTTTAGTAAATTGTGCGCAATTGTAAAGTTTTAGAACTTCTGTTCTTCGTAAAATTGTCCCAAATAAACTTATAAAGGTTGAGGTTTTATTGGTGCTTGTTTTTAAAAGCACGCTAACGATTTACCAACTGCGTTTACAAATCAGTATAACGATATCGACCAGTTAGAATGAGAGCTACGGTAATTTGTAACATCGTTAGTCGAGGCCCCATATTTTTATGGTTTAAATTGGAATATCAAACATAAGTAATGAGTAGTAACTAGTAATAGTCATCATATGGGATGATCATTAGAATGATGAACAGGGCAGGGATGCTCTGTTTTCATTTAAGAGGTCGGCGCAATAAAATAATGACTATATTTTATTACGGGTTTTCTACAAAGATTTGTTGCCTCAAGGACAATATTATGGTCGTCAATTACCTTTTAGAGTTGTGTAACTCATACAAGAGTCACCTCAAATGTACCATACACAATGACAGAATGTCCCATCACCTCAAAAATACATTTTGTCCCACTTCAAAAAATGAGGCATGAGCATGAGCGCGAGCGTTTCCGTCGTCTCGCTTACTTGTACTGTGTGTGAGTGAGCGGGACACAGTGCGTGAGAAACACCTCAAATAAGGGTTTTTACGTGAACATTCGTTATCTTTCGGTTGTTTTAATTCGAATTGATGCGCCGCTACGATTAGTGAAATTGAATATTAAAAGAGTCGTACTTCGAATCTTTATTGTAATAAGTATTGCATACTTGGATTAATGTTACACGTATAGCTCAACTCGTGTATTTGTAAAATGTCACAAATAACAGCTCAACTCATGTTTGAAGTAATGTCACAAATAACAGCTCAACTCATGTTTGAAGTAATGTCACAAATAGCAACTCAACTCATGTTTGAAGTAATGTCACAGTACATCTCAACTCTTACTAATGTCTCAGTGGTATGACAGTGTCCCACTTCATTTGAGGTGGTACATTGTCCCACCTCACAATTCGAAATGAGTTACTCATACAAACTCATTCATATCGCGTGTCCTACCCATCTCTATTACCTTTGCAGTATAGATTGCAAAACAAGAAATTATTGCTTGATTTTTTTACGTAGCTACTAAAGCAGCTTACTTGAACTGTGTCGTTAATTTACAATTTATTATTTTTCAGTTGGTACGGAGAGTGAGAGGACAGACACCGAGGAGTTGGTGGGACGAGCTGCCTCCCAGTGCTCGGCTCCGCCTGACTTGTTGCCGAGCGAGGCTCGAGCCTTGCTGCGGCCCAACACACCGCCTGCGCCACCACCACGCTCATCGCACGAGCCCTCGCACAAACCCCCAACATCACCCTCCCCGGCGGCGGAAAACACCGATGATAAACCTAGATTAAGATTTGAGGTAAAATTCTATACCGATATACTTTGATTAACCTCTTCTAAAGGACCGGCTACATGCTCAATCTTATTTGCAATAATTCCTATTCCTATAAGCAAACAAGTGTGTTATAACGTCAAAACGGAATCGCGCACAAACAAAAGCTATTATACCCCGTGAAGACGGTACAATATAAATTACGCAAAGCAAGTCTGTATTGTGCGGACTTCAGATACATTTTGCGCCAATTTTTGCAAATTATCGAGTGGTAGCCGAGTCTCAACATAAGGCCCCCTGATCGTGAAACTACTTACAGTATGGAATTGGGTTATTTAAAAGTCAATTTAAGCCAAACCTCTTTCTACCCTTATTTTAACACAAAGCTGGATTATAACTCGAGCAGGAATTAGAAAGTGGCGATTAGGAGGTACCCAACCAAGTTCGTGACTTAAGATTTAATCAAATTCATGACTTTATCATCTACATAAGAATTCCAAGAGAATTCATATTGCTGCGGCAATTTCTACGGTTTTCTAACATTTCGTAGATATATGTATACTAATATTACAAAGGTTTCTTTGATCTGCTAACTATTTGATAACTCACTACTAAAACCTTATGTAACATCTATAAACATATAATTACATCTATTTAATCATGTTGGACCTGTTTCTGACCTTGACAAACTTGTCCCTAAGTTTGTGTCTATAAATACATTTTTAATTCTACTGTTAATACCAATTCGGACAGCCGTTTAATCCAGAATTAACTGCAATAACTTACTAGGAAATAAACAGCTTCTGTTTCTATTTATTGTTTACAAATGTTGGGGCAAAAGCGAGCGGCGGGCTTTGCATACCTTGTATCTGGGTGATTTTAAAGGCATTTCTAGTTTCCTTTTAAAGCGTGAGATAAGGAGGACGCCCGCCTCTCCGTCCGCCACGCGCGTTATGTCCGGCGCCAATGGGTTATCTACTACAACATAACCTTTCGACCGTAATCCAATAAGGAAACGGTATAAGGAACACTGATTACACTGAATACAAACTAGCTATCGCATAGATATCCTCTTGTTGCGCCCTGAAAGGCAGACGCCGATAACAACGATCAATGACTTATAGAAAACGAAATTAAATAGTGAAATCGTTTACCCTAGATAATGCAGTACTAACCTATTGTTTTTTTTCATTACAGGAACTGACGTGTGATGTTGAACTGCAGCATCCTGAACCTTCAAAGCAACAACCGCTGCAGTTCTCCTTTACTCTCTATGATCTTGATGGACACGGTCGAATGACCAAGGACGTAAGTATATTTGTTTTGTTTTACACATACAGTGAATACCCATAATAAATATTCAGATTAAATAAACGTACTATTTTGTTTACAGGACATAGCTGGCATCGTGTCAACGATATATGAATCTATAGGAAAATCTGTGACAGTGCCACACTATGGATCAAAAACTATTCAAGTAAGATTAACAGTAGTGCCAGAAGGCGGTAATGTTAGAAACCATAGAGAAAGACGAGAGGCTCGAAGACGCCGACGTAGAGAATGTTCATCAAATGTCAACGCCGCGCCACCTACTTGTATTGACCTCAGTGAGGAAGAACAAAGGGAGAGACTGTCGCCTGATGATGACGTTTCTTCCAAATCGTCGTGTTCGGGTGACAGGAGACCAGCTCAAAGGCAAAATACTTTCTCTCAATCCCGAGCACACCGCCAACCACGCAGAGAACATCGTGAACGCAAACATCCCAAAAAGCGATCTGGAAGCTTACAGAGACGTGAATTACTTGAAATAATCCAAGCTAACATGGAGAAAAACCATCTGAGCTTTCAAGCCTCAAGGTTTGTTAAATTAATTTATATTATGAAATTTATTGACTAATGCGGCGACCCTGTAGTTCACGGTAGACCTCGGCAGACCGAAATTAAAGCCTAATATGTTGAAGTTAAATAAAAATTAACTCACCAACGACACAGACGAGTCAGCTGGTGCTGGAAAATTCTCGTTGCCGTCATCTTAAACTCTTGCTAGCGTAGGCTTACATAAAGTCGAAAATAACGCCTCAAAAATAAATTGTGCTCAAGAGTTCTCCTTAAAAATTACTTAGCTTAAATGGCTCATAATGCTATTGTAATTTTCTAAACTCCTAGCAATTTTTTACAACTGGGCTTTTACCGCGTTGATTCTAATTTAACCTTTTCTTGTTACAGAAAGCCCTGCGAAACTGTTAACAATGATGATGAAGTAATTAACAAATATCACAAACTCCGAAATAGATCTTATACGGTCAGTGATAAGCCGATGAATGCATTCCAAAAGAAGAAATCTGAGAATTCGGGTAACGGGTACTTGGATCTAGCGAGCGGCGGCGACTCCCACTTATGTAGGTACGACCGTTACCTGCACGCGGTGATATGTTCGTCAGCGCGGCACGCCAACACCGGGTACCACCAGAAACAGTCGCAGGTGCCGCGGCCGCCTCGCGTGCCGCACACGCACCACGCGCGCTCCCGCTCGCACGACTTACCCGCCGCCCAAGTGCACTCGACACAACCACCTAGAGTATTACAAATTATATTCTTATAGAACTTATGAAAGGGCATGACCTCTAACGGTTATGTCCTTTTTCCTTGTTGACTATGTTTGTGTGTGCGATTGTGTTATGATTGTAATTTAATTGTTGAGTTACCAAGCATCATTCTGATAGCAACTTTATAGTTTAGCAAAAGGTGTAATTAAATTTTCAGACCAGTTGAAATGTTATACCTTTATAAGTAGTTTTAAAGAAAGCACAGCAGTATGTTTTTACTAATATTTCCACACTATAGATCTGTGAGAAGACTTATTAATGTTATTTTAAAACTTGATTTATCCTATATGGTCACAATCACCAAGACTTCTTAATTGACGATGATGGTTAAGCTTAATGTACTTAAGCAAGAAGTGTCGTTATGCCACACTAATATTATTTGCTTGTTGGGTGAAATGCACACGCGGCCTTAATGTTTTGTGAAAGTGCCTTTACTTGGTAACATTGATGTTAGTGAATCTGAGATGACAAGTTCAAGATGTAATGTATACTGATAGGTGATAATGCTCAGTAGACTATGTACCTTTATAAATACAAGACTCATTTAAGAGTTTCATAGACTGATTTTAGTTTTAAGTGTTAGGTACTTCAGATATGATAGTTTATAAACATTGTTATGTGGTAAATTCTTGAACAATATTAACAGAAATTTAATTAAAGAATTGGATCTATACAGTAATTACAAAAAGAAACTCAGTCCCTACTAATAATGTTAAAATTCAAAGCAAACCCCATCACATTACCAATATCAGTATTTGTTATTTTAAGTTAATGAATGAAAGAATCTCTATGTTTTATCTACCTCTATTTTGCTTTCATAATATATTTATAACTTATTGTGGATGGCTTAATTGTAATTATTTTAACATAAGCAGGTAGGTATTTGTGATAATTTTTTAAGCAAAATAAATTGTATGTAATGAATTCCAACTGAAAATTGATGATCAGTTGTCAATGTACAACGTGTACAAAGTGCTCTATCTTGTCAAAAATATTTATTGTCAAATATAATCATGAGAATTACAAGTTTTATGTTTTACTTGCTCCTCATCTTCCGATGCGTTTTTGTCTGATGCTGAACCAAAGCACCAAAATAACCATTATCACAGCTGTTACTATGATTGTCGTCTCCTTTGGTAAGCCACACTTGTTTACTGAATAAGTACTGGGTGTTATGGTCACCTAAAATTATAATATATTAACAATTAAACAGCTAGGAAATATAAAGAAGTACTGGAAAAAATTGTCACTTACCAACATATATTTGGGGTTAGGTCTATTTCTCCATGAAAAGGAAGGCACTGAATATTCATAGAAATCAAATTGATCTGTTGGAGACTCTGAAGTACGATATACGTGATGTTGTAAACAACCGTGGTGAGTATGGCCACCAAATACAACTCTTGGCTTGATCTTCGAGGCAAGAAATTCAGTTGCATCTTTCGATAAAGCGTCTATTTTCAACCGAAACCGCTTATTTCGTATTGACAGTGGCGGGGCATCCGGCTCAGTACATGATTCATCTGATATTCTGTACAAAGGGAAATGCTGCAATAATTATAAAACTTTTAAATAAGAACATAACTTTTTGTATTAAATAAAAGTCAAGATTCTAATTACCTGCATTAGTATTGGTCTGCTGTATTCTATTTTATTAATTCCTTCATAGCAAAAATCGGGATTTTCAGAACATTTCAATACGCCTAAAATGTTATATGTATTATATTTAACGGCACGATTATTTAACCTCGCTGATCAAAGTAAGCAAGCAAAAATTTCAAAAAACATCATCTATAATTATACCAAACCAATATGATTTAGGAATTGATTTGAAACACATGATGAATTATACTTTCAGCATTTAACTAATTATGTAAGAGTTATGCCAACCTCTTTTATAAAAAAAAAGATGAAATAATCAAAATTACATTGCTATATTCCAATTCAAAAATAAGTCACTTAATGCAAATTAAATACATGTCTTTACAAAGTGACAAGAACTTGTATAAAATAATAATATTTACCACCAACTTTAAGAATGTCGTTTCTAGCCTTGGTGCATAATCTGCAAGAATCTCCCTCCATTGCCATAGAATTGATCAGAACAAAATGATTATCTTTCAAAGTTATAAACTGGACAGCAGTTGAGTTCAGCAATTTTGTAAATCTTTTATCTGAACCCCATCTTATGCTAAAAAGAAAATAGGTAGGTATGTTATTAGTATTTGTCCAAATACCTGGCACAATATATATCGTTGATTGATTTGAAATTTCGCATGATATTGGTGCTCTTGCTTATTTTTAAAAGCCTAAAATTTTGTTTAACATTTTTTACTATCTAATCTAACTAGTTGAAAAAACAAATCATGGCTTTTCATATTTTAGAGGCAGGATATACAGTAAATAATCATATACTTACTGGTTATGAAAACCAATATCATGGTTTCCGGCAACAACATGCATCAATGTATCATTGGGTACGGCAAACAATCTGTGGAAGCGGTCCACATAATCTTGGAATTGCTCATCACTACTCCACTCTCCTTCATCAAATAAATCACCTGAAAACAATGTTTTGTATTTGAATAAAGTTCATTAAAATAAATTTTATGCATGCAGTCACAACTTGAAGATTTAAAATATTTACTTCTCATTTATTGTGAATTTGTTCAACACAATATTGTTATTGAGCTATCCCATAAACTATGAAATATAATTACATTTATCTTGTTAGACAAATCTTAACTTTCAAAGAAACCTAATGAAAATCCATGTGGAAAAAGTTCATTAGGGCATGAAGGTACTATTTAATAAGAAAATATATTATTGCCTAACTTGTTGTAACAGTAAATAAAACTTACCTAAAACGAAGACTACATCAGGCTTATGTACCATCATAATAGCTTGAAATGCTTGATGCATTTGCCACTCTCGTCTCCATTTGTCTAGCCAGTGTCCCTTCCTTGGACCCAGCAAATGTGTGTCAGCTAAAATAAATGCTTTAAGCAACTGTTTATCATTGTGTGGTTGTTCTACTGTTGGCCATGAACACTGTAAATGTAATAAATAAAAATTATATATAGGTATATTATAGAAAAGATCATTATGTAGTATTAAAATGTACAAAATTAATAATAATAGAGGATTTGATAGCAATTTAAGTAAAGGAAAATTAATATAATTAACTTACCTGCAGGGCCACAACATAATAGATGAGAAATTCACAATAAATAAATGTAAATAGTAAACCTAGAATAATTATCAACAACTTCTTTGTAACTCGACGCATCGTGTTTCGTGCTTATTTGACATATTGATACTGTAATAGAAACATGAAAAAATAGTCCAATACCAGGTAGGTATCATTTTATCTTATCAACAGCCACAGTACACAGCTAACAGTATATAACTCGGATACAAGAAACGGTCAGTCGTTAATCTAATATCTACTCTGATATTAAGATTAACACATAGCACATCACGGCCAGACAACCGTTATTAACCTACAACAAGTTAGTAATAAGTTAGAATGACTTTAGAACGTACCTACATACTATTTGCTGTGAGTACTAAGTTGGTTTTATTTATTTACGGTCGGTCGTAATCTGTCACTTTGGATAAGAACAACATTCATTGCATGTTTCTTGAATGTAGACCGAAAGGCGAAGTAAAACTTTTTTATCTGTGCAGCGTCAAAAGTATAGTCGCAAACAGCCGTTTGTGACTCAGTAACATTCCCAGCTTGAGCAAAAGCTTGTATAAACATTTTACTGTTTTGCTACATTTATTGGAATAAAACAAAATACATTTTGTTAGCCTCGTGTTTATTAAAAAAACATGTACATTAGATACTGAAATTGATTCATAATTAAGTATAATTATTTACAATTATATGTCATTAGCAGAAAAAAATCGATAGCTAAGCACAAAAGCTTAGAAATTGTTGCAATTATTACTAATGTTCAAGTATTATCAAATTATCACAGTTTGAACGGTATGAAACATTTAGCTTTAAAAATGTTATTTAGAAGCAACATAATCCAGTAACATAATAATGTTATAAATTTCATTACGAATCACAATAAAAACGAATAACCAAAAGACACACTACTGACCCTATTAAAACGCAGATAGGAAAATGATAATGATAAGTGATGTCTTTGTACTTTTCAGTATTCAAATAAATAATAGTAGAATATTTGGTATCATAATACTTCATCAAATTGTTTGAACTTTTGGTACTTAAATAACGAAAGTTGAATTCATAATGATTTATGTGTTAACGATTTACTTGGAGCATTTCTTCAGGAGCGCGAAACTAGTTTTGGACTCTAACGGAGTCCCTTATTTAAAGCAAAATTTTCCATAATTTAACAAAGTAATTCTCATATTTTCTGAGATTCAAAATTCACGAGCAAATGCTTGTAAGTAAATCGTTATCACGTTAATAATCTTACATTAAAAGTAAATACTAGAAGGTTTTTTTATCATTAGGTAGAATTCTCAGCCAGCGAAAATTAAATTCTTAAGCTATTAGCACTTTTTCAATTTCTCTTGTCTTGTGAAAAATATGATCGAAAAAGAAAATGCTGAACCTGAGTTGCAAAATACGTAAAGTGGTTGGATTACTCTTGAAGAATATGAAATAAAGAAAGCTATTATGCTTATTAAACAACCACAAAAATGGTAACGAGAGAGTCATCGTCTTTTAAAACAGCTTATCTTTTAGGTTTAAATTTAAAATTATTATTAATTTTAATTGTTCGATTATTATGTCACCTTACTAAAGGTTTTACACAATTTCATATAAAACATAAAAATATAAAAAGTTTTAGCACTCTTCAAGGTAATATCCGACTGAGCTGTCACGGGCTCTCGGCTATATCGGTGGGTTCGGGAAACCTTACTAGCTCATCGCGCAACCTCGATGCCTAATGAGGTCCAGTCCTTTGAGTTGTCAGTTTAATAATTTTAACAGTTTAAACATGTATAAGAACTTAAGTAAACTTGTAAACAAATGGGTTACTTAAACAATTAGAGTCATACTACTAATATAAAACTAGCATCTACTAACAGTTATGAACTTAAGACTTACCATAGAACTTACTATTCAATAAAAATATTAATAGGTTCAAATTAATTTTAGCCTTTCCAAACATGTCCATAACTGCACAACCTTCATACTGTTTTTGTAACAGGTCTTGGATATCTATTTCAATGGTTTCCATCTCAACACCCATGAATTTGCCTCTTATTGTAAAGACTCCATTGTGGTCTGTTGGGGTGATGTCAAATTGTACATTTTTGAATTGAGAATGTGACAATCCATCAATTTCTAGAAGAACGCCTCTCTCCATCAACTTGGCGCCAGAATATTTAACCGTCAATTTGGATTTCAATTTCTGCATGTCTTTTCCTGATCGTCTTAAGCAAGCATGAACACTCCTGTGAAAAGAAAAATTATATGAACAAATGTAAATATATTCGAATTAAAGTGTTATTTAAATTATCCTAACTACTTACTTTTTGCCAGTGTGAAGATTTGCAAGACATGATTTTATATACTGATCATAAGATTTGCATTTCTCTTCATAATACTTAGTTTTTTCTTGTAGGCTTTGCTTTGTGCGTGTGAGTGTGGCCAAAGCTCGTCTCTGGGCTTGTCTATACTTGCCCTTGTTGCACAGATCGAGAGCTATTGATGTGACTAGTGCTTGGTAACCGTCTTCTCGCGTTACATATCCTTCTTCTTCAAGCATTTGTAGATTCTTGCGTAACTTCGTTATGTGCTCTCGTAAACTCATAACTTCGTCTTGACGTGCCTGGCCAGAATAAATTCGTCTTTTTATTCTTTCAGCATATTGTTCTTGCTGCGCCTTGGTTGTACCTATACATAAGGCTTCCAAAAGATGTTCACCTAAAAACAGCATAATATAAATAAAATTTCGTTTAGGAGCAGAATTATTACAATTTGATGTACCAATAACTTACCGTTTAAAAATGGTATAATAGAGACACATAACTCTTTAGTTTTGATAAATAGTTTGTTCAGGTCTGTCATGTCGTCTGATGGCGCCTGGAACTTATTTGTAAGCGCCAAACATACTTCGAGCCGCGCATTCTCTTCAGTAGTATCTCCCATTTGCTAAAATGAAAAGTCACATTGTATACTTTAGGTAAAAAGGCTTGGATATAAGAGATTGTTTTAAAATTCAATTTACTTACAGTATCAACATCTCTGGATGCAAGCTGGGCGACAGAAGGTACATCTCCTAAATCATCCAACAAATCATTGAGTCGGTCTCGAGGATCTGGGGCTATAATGTCTTGATATTCTATGAGAAGGGCGTGTGTATCCACTATTTCCTAAAAATACAAAATTTAATATAAACATTTTTTTTAAAGTCGAAAAGATTCCACTTTTGTTAGATATGTAAAAGTGATACCTGTTGATCTACAGAAATCATTTTACGTAAAGACATACATGTAGCATGTAGCAATTACACCTGAAAGAGGCACGAGACTGAATTCGAGAGTGGTTTGCATCTCGCATAATAACCATTTTACGATTATGAACATCCAATACAGAGCGATTTATTCGACAAGTTTATTTTGCATTAATATAACAATTAACTTGGATATTTTTAAATTAATTTCAGTTAATACCTGAACAGTGATATAAATGTGCGGATGATGTAGCATGGTAGCCTCAGTGTACTCATCGACGGCGAAGTATTCCTCAAGGGTGGGACCACGACAACAGCGCCGGAACAGTTCCTTCATTTTCTCGTGGCATTCAACAATGAATGGATTTAGGCAACGTAGATGACTAGATTCTTCGCCAAACTAAAACAAATAAAATCAATTCAAACAACTTTCGTCATTATTTATCAAACTTTGTTTAAAACTGTTCTGCTTTGCAAAAATAGCTATATAAAGTTCTATTACATTAATACTTACGCCTTTTTTAGCAGCAGAGAAGTGCAGTATTTTTGCAACAGAAGCCAGATTCTTTCGTTGATCCGTCGTAAGTCCAGTACCATTGGGTAAATTGATAATGTGGAAAGCATCCGGTGCTACGATGGCAGCATTTAAAAATTGATAATACACGAGATTCCCTATGACCTGAGAGCAATAGAATTAAATAATTATTTACTAAATTGTGAAACAAATAATAATGGTTTGATAAGTTACTTTTTTCTTATGTAATAAAAATATTGTTCATTATATATAAAGGAAACATATTTGATAAAAAAAGGTCCAAAAATATCTAACCTTCAAAATATCCTTCTCAGGAGTGTATGGGAATTTAGAAGTCAAAGCTCTATGCAGAACCCGCGCCATGTAAGTGATGCAAAATGGAAGCAATTCAGTGGAGCTTATTATTTGATCCAGAAACATTGCCACTATTGTCTTGAGCTGAGAGAGAGCCTTTTCTAGCCGTGTTTTTACTTCAGGGTAAGTCAGAGCCTCTTCTTGAGTCACAGTATAAGGGAGTTTCCTAAAAAATAAGAATATCTTTTTAGGGAAAATTTCATCAACTTTGTTCATGCCGACATAAAACAACAAAGTTCGTTTATTACGCCTAATTAACGTTTTTTAATGTTGGTGAGATGCATATGTGTGAATTATTTTGAAAGCGAGCCTACTCAGCTCAAAATGTTATTTACAAACACTTACGATATTTGTCCTGTTTTCATTTCCGTTTCATTTCTCCATGCTTTATAAATTTCCACAGGTCCAGTTTCTATATTAAGATCTCTATCTTGCAACATCTTATTAACAAGAGGGCCAATTATGGTTTGCAAACTGTTCAATCCAGATAGTTGTCTCGAAAGGCTCACTGCCATTTTAAGCACTAATGGTGTTGCTGCTATTATATCAAAGGGTTTCACTACTTTGCAGCTTATTTCCTCTTCAAGAGTAAATCTAAATAGTTTAAGCAGCAAATATTCGTCCCTTGCATATGCTCCGAAGTTGTATAAACTTAAAACCACATTTTGCAGGAAGAAATTCGTTTTATTTTGAGGTATACAGAACAACAGCTTTGATAAGTAAGTGGGATTAGTTTGTAATTCGTAGAACAGGTGTTGATACCCATCCAGAAGTCTTTTACTTTCTTTGGTAAGTGATTTCAATCCTTTAACAGCTGTTGAAACTGTCAATAAGGATCCCTTACCATCAGACCGTTTCTCTAAAACAAGTTTAGTCATAGAGTTATGTTTGACGAGATTGTTTAACTTTAGACCATGAGCAGCAACTTCTTGTAGAGCAATACGGTTTTGAACAAGTAGTCCAATTTTGAGATCCATATTATCTAGTAGTTTAGACAACTCTTGATTTTTTCGTATTGACTGGACAACTTCTGATTTAAGTGATTGTAACTCGATTTCTCTGTCGTAATCTTCAGTCGAGAAATCTAACATAGGTATGAATTTTTTAACCACTTTTAGGGGTGGATTGGATGAGTAAAACAAAGCAGTAAAAGCCTCTCTTGCTCGGCGCCCTCTCCAAAGAGCTTGTATTTTTATTATTTTCTGCTCCTGTAAATAAAACAGAAATTCAAATACTGGTCACATTTGAATTACTAGTATAAAAGAATGAATTATAAAAAAGGTTTGGGCTCTCACCTGCACTTTATACCACACCATTGGATTTTCTTTTCTTTCCCTTTTCAGTTTTGCCTCTATGGCTTTCATTTTTATCAAGGTCCCATATTTTTTTTCCATAGTAATCCTCCTCCACCAAGCCTGTATCTTGACTATATATTTTACATTATCTATATATAGCCTAAGTCTCTCACTTATTGCTTTCCTTACCAAGTATCCTCTACCATAGGCTTGAATTTTTATGATAGTTTTTTCGAAAACCATCTGCATGTATTTATTAACATGGTGCTTATTTGTTTTTTCAATAATAGCATTAATATCTTTCCTAGTCAAGTAACGAGCGTATGGAACAAAGTCCTTGGGAGTAGACCAAGAGTATGTATATGATTCTACATCAATGTATACTGTGTTACCCGCATTTGTATGACAAACAATCCAAGGACAAATGTGATGACCTCTCTTTTTTAACGCTTTGGAAAACATTTGGAAATAAACCTCTTTGCAAGAGCTTTCAATCATTCCAGAAGTGGACAAGCCAGGTTGCATCAAGGCATCCCAGAACTCTTCAACATTATTCTTCATTACAGCCAAGTTTAACTGAACTAGTGACTCAGTAAGTTCCTTAACATTATGAGATTCAGAGTTTACTTCATTGATAGTCTCTACAATATCGTCAAACCAAAGATTTTGAGATTCTTTGTGAACTAGAAGTTTTTTAAGCATACGTAAATAGAGATGACTTTCCTCCTTGTGTAAGGGTGCTGAGAGTTTTAGAGATGAATGTTTTAATAAAATCATCAAAGTATCTGCATCTTCGTCAATAACTGCTTTATTAATATGTTCTATTACTGTCACCACTGTAATTGCAAAATTCAATGTTACTGGCTGAAATTTGAACATACATAAGAAATTTATAAAAAAAATATACTTACATTCGTCATTATCATCATCTTTCATGTTGACCATGTCTATTGCGTCTCTGATGTCATCAAGGGTTAGCAATGTACAGGCACATTGCTCTCTTATTTTCACTTGCAAGGCGGTTGCTAAAGCAGATAAATAACGGCGGCGGCAATGAGGTCGTAGTCCTTCCAGTTGTAATTGTTTAGAGTTGAGTCGGTTCCATACAGCTGCGTCATCGCCGCGGTCAACCGCTTCTGATATGGATGCTATAGCTAGTAGGTACGAGACAGACGCTGCTATCTCACTTTCATTTAAATTCTTTTCCAATTCAAACTTCTCTAACTTCATCTCTTCGTACAAGAGTGGTACAGCATACTTATCTATTTTAAAGTTCAATTCTAAATGAGGATTATTTAAAGCCTCATATAAGTCTTCGAGAGTTCCCTCATCTAAAGCGCTGTTTACATCATTTATTGCTGACTTATGATCTTTATGTTCATGTGACTTACGATTACCTTCATTAATAATGTTTTGGAATATTTTGTGCCAATTGGTAACACTCTCCACATCAACATCCTTATTGCAGTCAATAATTTCCTTAACAACATCACAATAGAAGTCCAAATTTTTGGGATTGTAATTGTTTGTCTTCACCCAATCTTCATTGAAAACTTTATCAAAGGTGCTGATATCACCAGTTTGTGAGGCTGAACAAATCTTTTTCCATAAATATTTGTAGTTGACAGCAGTAATGTGTCCTTGTATTTCAACAAGGGTAAGCAGTTCATCATATTCATCTGGGATGTAACTATCATTAAGAGAGTGGTTTTGAGCAGTTTGCACTTTGTCATATTTAGCAGCTTTTAACACTTTTCTGTACTCATCAATTAGCCTGTTCTGTACATGTTTTAGTTTTAATTGGGGGTTGAGAAGAGCTGAAGTGATTGATTTATCTTTTTCCAGTAAATTATTTAGCTCTACTATACATTTATGTAATGCAGCACCATCTTCACCACTATTATTTTTTGATAATAAGCCTCCAATCTTTTGAAACATTGGAAGTGGATGTTCACATTTTTGTAAATCTTTTGAAACTAAATCAAGTTCTTCATCTAAAAGGAAAAAAAAAACATTTGTTACAAAATTAAATATTACACAGGAACAATAATTATCAATAAATAAAATCATATAACTTTAAGCATTACTTTACCTGTAAAAACTGCTTTTCCAAAAATGTCATGAATAAGAGGAGCTTTGCCCAACTTAAACAGATGTGAACTTAGTGCATGGATGCAGTAAATTACTCTTGGCATATTCTTTTTATCATAAATATCAGTTGTTTCTGGTTGAAAGGTCTGAAACATACAAAACAGATATATTGGATACAGAGAAAGGAGAGGAGCTTACTTCAAAAATTTAACAATATACATACCACTGGCAATTCAGTCTGTTTTAGAACTTGAAGAAACTTATTTATGTTGTCAGTGTGTTTAAATTGCAGACCCATAAACTGAAACATCAGGTTTAGTTATTAAGATCAGGTTATAATAATAACTTAGAGAAGGCATGAGTTTTATACAATATGTATTTGTAACATTCTAAAATACAAGTCAAAGATGTGGGATGATCATAACTTGAAACCCAGGCAGTAGGTTAATGTAAGTTTATCAACAGTTACTCTTATTGCTTATGTTTGCAAAACATTTCCAAGGCTAAACTGCTGAACCAATTTAGATGAAACTTGATATGGCATGTAAGAATGCCATGAAAGGACAAAAGCTACTTTTGCTGGGTACAAACATAAGGTTTCGTAAAGCATATTTTGTAAACACAACATGCAGGCTAAGCGATGGAATAAAAACAGTAACACAAAAATTTAACAGATATAAATATGGCATAAAATACACTTTAATATAGTTTATATACTTTTTTAGTTCTTTATAGTATTATATATAATTTACCAATTTTTACCTTGTATCGTTTTTGATCTATGTCATAAATTTTATTCATCGGAAGTAAGTCTGGGGAAATAAAATTTCCTAGTTTCGCCAAATAGACGCCGTTACGTAAACATTCCTCGAACTCTGTCGCTGGTGGTAGATTTTCCCTTAAACATGCTTCCATCCAAGTTTTAGCTTCTTCTAAACGACAAAGATACTCGTAAGCAATAGTTCTTTGTCTTATCGTATCCATTTCCTGTCCAGTCTTGCGGATATCAGAATCGCCTAGCAATAAGAAATTCTATATTAATTTTTCTTTCATCCTTCTAAATAATTATCTTAAATTACCACTGGAATATAAAAATATTGATATAAAAGTGTGGAATGGAACTTTTACTTACAGTCGTCGATTTTTCCAATTCGTATCTCATCTGTGTCTTTCCCCATGGTGGTAAATGTTTCACTGTTGATAATATTATCATTTAAATCACCAAGATAATCTCAATATAACACAGCTAATATGAAAGTAAATAATTATTCGTCACCACGATAATATCGTTTTAAAAATACAACACTTTCGGTTATTTTTATTTGATTTGAAGATTTTGAAGTGCAACAAGACGTTAAATCATAGACTAAGTGTTCTGTGAGTCTGTGGAATACCACAGAGTATAATAACCTCGTTAGAGGAAAAGTATTCTATGGTTTTATTAAAATGGTACCTACCTAGTGATTTCATATTGTTATAACATAATTTTAATAAATACCTAATTAATAATATATATTATCAGAAACCATCTTACTAGTAACTCTTTTATGGAATTAATTTAATGCTTATTATAATGATAGTTTCATTTTTCATTAGGCCACGTCGGTTAGGAACCTTGTCATTCAAATATGAAAGCCAAAAATTTTCACCAATTATAGCTTTTATAAACTCCTATAGCGAATAAGTTTGCTGGCACGTAATAATTGAGTACAATACTTACTTATTATTTTGTTTAATTAAGAAAAAATACGGATTTCACTTTTATCGACTGACAGGAGCAGTAACTACGGCTGATAATTATTAAAATAACTTTATATATTACTGTACCTGTGACCGTAATCCGCATAATTGTCTTAATAGGTACAAAAGCATTCATAATATTAACAAAAAATGGCGACTCCTCAAAGGGAAAATGATGAAAGTGCAGTGGGATCTGACCCTGAACCTGAACCAGCGCCTTCACCACCACCTATATCACTTTGTAAATGTATATTGGGCAGTGAGTCGAAAGAAGAGGTCGTTATTTCAGAACGAAAGAATCTTATTTTTTCAACAGTCGCTAGAACAGAGAACTACCTTCGCGAGCGACGAATTCCTGAACTTCTAAGGTTTATGCTAACAAAAATATTAGCAAATAAGGATAGAAACCCAGCTGTGTATGCGGAGAAACTCATAGACCAGTGTATGTTATTTCGTGCTGGTTTTGGACCAGCACCGGTATTGTACGAAGACAGGTAATTTTTACATCAACGCCAGCATCGTCTCTTTCTTGGTCTGCATACCTAACTGACGAGATAAATCTTTTTCTTAGGAGGTCATTGTTTTATATAGCTATGTTCTTTTTTCATTATTCAGGCATGTGGAAGCTGTTGTCAAAAGCTTTGATCCGGGACAGCGCGGGTGGCTTAGCGCTGGACAAGTCCGCAGAGCATTTACTACACTGGGTCTGACTCCAATAGAAGATTTAGACGAAAGAGTTCCTACTGATATAGTTTTAGAAGAGTTAAAAATTACACAAGAAAATGAACTTTATGATTTATTGGTGGCCGGCATGGAAATAGATAGAAAGCGTAAGGATGATTCCCAATCGATAAGTACTGTTTAGTAAACTAATTATTTCTGCGTATTTATAGGATATTTTGTTTTATTTTTAAATTATTCTTACACATGTGATTTTTAGTCGGTCAGTAGGAAAAGTCTGTATGGAAAGAGACCCGTCGTACTTTTAAATGCAACAAATTTCGTTAAACGAACATAAAAATCATTCCATACATTATGACGACGGCATTAAACACATTAAGTTCTAACATAATTTCATAAACATTCAGATGCTTAAGTCTTCCTAACACGTCGCAAAAGTGCTTCTAACTGAAATACAGTATATAGATACAGCAGCGAAACCAATCCACGATGGTGCTCTTTCTCACAGACCTTACCTTATTATGACCGGAGAAAAATAATTTGTATCTAATTTAGTTTACTGTATGTTTTAATTTTAATATAATAAATATTACAATAAAACTGTTTTTTAATAAAACATAAAAGCTTTCGCAGAGTAGGGCGAATGGTAAATAAAGCCTCAAAAAGATTTTAATTTAACTGTAAAGAACTGTTGAATGTCCTCAAAATAATGCTGCGCTTTGTGAGGGCTACACAGCTAAAGGGCGCTAGTTGTCGAAAACAATCGATAGTGGCCGTGGTTGGTGATGCTCCCAGCCACAGCAAAGTACTTCAAGCAGTCCCAGCCGTAGATGTATGTACAGCGAGCTCTACTCGGAAATTAATTCAGTTATTTGGAACGAAAATTGTTCGGCTTGTCCAATCTTACGTAAGAAGTATTGATCACCATGCTTGCTCATTTGCGGAATAGGGATTTAGATCACAATTTTAAAATCAATCCTCACGATGTTTTCATTTACCGTTCGTGGTTATAAAATAAGAGTACATATGCTTACAACTTCGAAAGTTACATTGGCACTTCTTCGGGTTATAACCTGCAACCTCATAGCCTCGTGCATACAAAACCTTTCATTGAACTGCTAGGCCACCACGAGAGAGCTGCGAGAGATCGAGAAAAAGAAAATAGATGCACTCGAAATGTGGTGCTGGAGGAAAATGCTTGGAGTAGCGTGGACAGAGTTTCGCACCAATGCATCTATTCTCGAAGAACTCGGCAACAAACAGCGCTTAACTAATACAGTTCAGGCTCGAATCCTACAGTTCTTTGGGCATGTTTCACGACGGGACAACACCTCCATAGAGCACCTTGTCGTGCAGGGGAAGGTCGAAGGCACAAGGCTGCGCGGCAGGTCGCCCATGCGATGGACCGACCAGATTAAATCTGCAATAGGCAGCCCCGTACACGAGTGCACGCGTATCACGACCGACAGGGAAGGATGGCGTCGCATCGTGAAGCGGATTACGGCTGCCCGCAACCAGACTACTTGATTGATAACCACGACCGCTCTGTCAAGAGCGAACCGGAAAAGAAGAAGAACGCCACCACGACAGTCAGGTAGTGCCTTAGTCCTTTTTAAAACTTATCAGATTTTTAGTTTTCAGCTAAAGATAGAGTTATTTAAAAGAAAGGATTAAAAGTAACACTAAATATAACACTTAATGTAAGTCTGATATAAGTCTACCCGACTAATCCAACAAGTCGCATTTTTTCATCTATAATGTTATAGGTTCTAACCCTCAGGTGAACAAACTAAAAGGCCAATTGAACGACGTCAGTACTCGTCATGCCAACCTAGTAGAACATCACAGAAAACAGTAATTGGAGAACAAATATGGTCATAAAGGGAATAAACACTGTCTGTAAAAGAAAAACAAAAAATAAATAAAAGAATATGTAGGTACTTCAATTCAAGATGACAACGAATAAAGTCAAAATTTTTCATAAATATTTGTATGGCAATGTCATTTAATTTATAATTGAGATTTTATTATTTATATAATATTTTATTTTGTTTACTTCTACTAATTTCACACCTTCTGCAATGAGCCAACAAGAGAGTGCGTTTATATTCCAGCCAAACAGTGCAGCGCATACTTCGGAACCAATATTACTTTGTAAATGTCTATTATCAGAATCTTCAGAAGAACCAGCTGTTGTTTCGGAACATAAAAAGCAACTATATGCTAGAGTCGCAAACACTGAAACTTATTTACGTGAGCGTCGTATTCCCGAACTTATAAGATTTTTTTTGTGCAAAATATTGGCTAACAGAACAAAAAATCCTCTAGATTATATTTGGAAACTTTTAGACGAATGTATGCTATTTCGTGCAGGTGTCGGTCCAGCACCAGTCCTGTATGAAGAAAGGTATTTTCTTTTTTACTTTCAAACTGTAAAATAGTAATATATAGCTACTATTCGATTGGATTACCCAATAGACGATCTGGCACTGGCCAAACTATCGTTAACGTAAATTTGATATTCTCTAGTCGGCCAGGGGCCCAAGTCTGCTATTTACACTCGGTTCAATGTCTTCATAGTGGCGTGCCAGCAGAGCCATTTTCGGAAAATAGGTATTCTACTAAACGTCAAAACGTCAAA
Organism: Autographa gamma; assembly: GCA_905146925.1. Taxonomy (NCBI): domain Eukaryota; kingdom Metazoa; phylum Arthropoda; class Insecta; order Lepidoptera; family Noctuidae; genus Autographa; species Autographa gamma. Next base: position 7,871,667 of record LR989850.1, read on the forward strand.
ATTGCGCATTGGAACGATTCGGTTCAATGTTCAACGACTGTGACCAATAGTTCATACATTTGGTACAAATTGTAATGCGCAATTTTGACGTTTTGACGTTTAGTAGAATACCTATTTTCCGAAAATGGCTCTGCTGGCACGCCACTATGAAGACATTGAACCGAGTGTAAATAGCAGACTTGGGCCCCTGACAGGTCGAAACCCATTCGTAGAAATTCTATTTGTGTCTGCTAATTAGTAAATTATACTGTACACCTTTTTTCCCACAGCTATTCGATACATTAATCAAAAGAAGTAGTGGTGGTCCCAAAAACAAATCCGATAACATATTGCTTAACTTTATAGTGCTCGATAGGCGACGTTCCATAAATTTCTGCCCCTCCTTCTATGTATTTAATTGTAATGTTTATTTGAACGGAACATACTTTCTTATTTATTTTCATTCAGACATTTGAAAGCAGTTGTGAAAAGTTTTGATCCAGGTGAAAGAGGTTGGCTCAGCGCTGGACAAGTCAGGAGAGCATTCACCACAATGGGTCTCACTCCGGACGAGAATATAAATGAAAGGACACCCACTGACCAGGTATTAGATACCTTACGAAGGGTGCAGGAACAAGAACTTTTCAATTTATTGATAGCTGGAAGTAATACAGAAGATTGAAGGAACTCTCTAGCAGATAGGTACTTAGTGGGTTTTGAATTATATTTTTATTACGTTCCACAGTTTATTCTAGAAAGAAATTTATTTTTATATAGACTATTTATTTTTATAATTTTTTGAATAAAGCAGATCCTTAGTAACGCATGTTATTTTTATTTTCATATCTGTATAAAGGCAAATTTTCATCAAACGAGGGAGTGCTCCCCATACATTAGGTACATTACATTATTATCCCCACCCCGCGAAGTTCTTAGATTATGAAAAAGTGTGAAAAAGGGTTGTTCGTTGTGACAGATATAACTAAAGATAGTGTTATAAAAATGGTGCATGGAAACGCATCCATTAAACTTAACTTAGTATTAGCAAAAATAACAATAACGTATGCGTCGTAATGTATGGGTGTAATGAGTAATGTGAGGGTGGTTAGAAAGAAGCGCCATCATTTTCTACAGACTTTTTTTGTCAGGCTGTAGCTTGCTGTTCCCAATTATTTGTAATCGGCGCAATGCGTTTTTATTTTAGGTTCATCTCCTACGAGTAAAAAATACGACTAGCTACTTCGATTCATCTTACTCCTTTGTCTCTCATAAACAGCACGCTTTGTGTTAATACAAATTATACAACATCACTCCAATCATTCGTCACCTCAAATTATTGCTCACTACCTACCTATTTATACTATGAAAATAGTAATATCTTATCACTATAAAGTTACTACGATTTGTTCTCTACTCTACGATTTTGCCAGAGAAAAGTTGACATGTGTGTCTGTGAGTCATGATGTCAGTTGTCAATGTCTTTTATGTCACAATATTAGCGAGCGCTGGGCGCCGATTATAAAACTTTATTTTAATTATTAAAATAAAGTGTTATTATACTAAAAAATCTAGTAAACAACTTGGCGATGTAAAGCGGTTTACTTTTGTTATTATTCTCATTTCAGTTGTAAGATTTAAATAAGATAATGGTCAATTAAATAACTTAATCGCTGTAGCAAATTATGAGACTGTTGTTATGAATGATTATTGCCTCTGAATTCTATCGTTATGTTTATCTTTGGGATTTTAATACACTTAACGTTTTTGTTTTCAATCTTTGACATATATTTCAAATCGCCTATTGTCAAGAATGTAGATCCCTATCAGCCTCAACATGATGAATTGGCTGACCGCTTAGTCCTTTTTGTAGTTGATGGACTGCGAGCTGAGTCTTTCGTTAACTACACAACTATGCCTTATCTGAGGTAAGTAATTTATTAAGTTGTTATGTAGAATTATTTAATTGTGGTTATGTTTAATAATATAATCTATGTTTCCAGGTCTGTGGCAAATTCTGTTGGTAGATGGGGAATTAGCAATACTCAGGTTCCTACTGAGTCACGACCAGGGCATGTGGCAGTGATTGCAGGGTTTTATGAAGATCCTTCTGCTATTGCTAAAGGCTGGAAAGAAAACCCTGTTGATTTTGATTCAGTTTTTAATCAAACTTCATACACCTGGTGCTGGGGTACTTATGACATTGTGAATATATTTACAAAGGCAAATGTTGATGACCACATAATTGTACATGACTTTGACCCATATGACCAAACTTTTAGTACAGATAAAAATACCACATTACTTGATGCATGGGTCTTTGACAATGTGAAACAATTTTTTCACAAAGCTAAGCATGATAATGTTGTTAAGGAAAAGCTATTTGGAAAGAAAATTATGTTCTTTTTGCACCTATTGGGAACTGATACTGCAGGGCATACTCATAAACCAAGAACACTGTAAGTAATATAAAGCATATGTAATACTACTACATTTATGCATATGCTTTAATTTAAAGCTTTCTTGGTCTTCATGACAAGTACTGTTATCCATTAATTAATAGATTTTATTTTTGACATCTGGAATTCCTCAATTTTACATTTTTCAATGACATTATAGCTAGACCAAAAATTTTAATGATATAATAATCTGTCTGATGTTTATGACTGGAAAGTTTAATGATTTTATGATTGACATTTATCTCAGAAACTTCTTAACAACACTGAGTCATGTTGATCAAGGCATACAAGAAATGGAGCAAGTTATAAGGGATTTCTATGGTGATGATGGCAGGACAACATTTCTTATGACATCAGACCATGGAATGACAGATTGGGGTAAGTTTGTAACATCTAGTGGCTAACTTCAATATTCGAGGAAAAAAACTTTCAAAGTAAGATTCAGTTATCTATTATTAATCAGATAACTGAATCTTACTAAGAACTCATAAAAATCTCTTTTCATAAAAATCATAAATATAAACCCAAGTGAAGTCAATTAAAGAGCAAGATAGTTACTGTTGCTAATGCAGATAACTTTAGCAGATCTATCTATCAAATAAGAGGTCAATTTAGTAACAATGTTCTATAAATGTTAGGTCAGTATTGTTCAGTTCTGCTTTATGTGTGTTGTATACCAGGGTCACATGGAGCCGGTGATGATCATGAAACTGAGACACCCTATGTAATCTGGGGCTCTGGTGTGAACCAACCAGGGAAATTTCAACCTGACCCTGACACCAAAGGCATGTCCTTGGAACATAGGCTTGACATCAATCAAGTGGATTTGTCCCCACTTATGTCTACTATTCTGTCTATACCTGTTCCTGTTAATTCTAAAGTAAGTTATTTATACAGTTTAAGGAGCAATATATAATAGAGAGTCAAAGAATTGATATAAAAGTGTGTTATGACTTTGAGCTAGTATGAAGTACCCTTTTAATTAATAGTTGCTTTTATATTTTTGTTTAAATGTTGCTTTAGAAACATTTATTTATGTGTGCATGAAGTACATCATGTATTAAAAGAAAATTACCATATTCAATAGGTTTATTGTGATCAATTGCTAATATATTTACTTATGTATTTCAGGGAAAACTAACAACTGAATTATTAAATATGACCTTGTCTAATAAAGCCAAAGCTATATATAGCAATAGCCGTCAATTAGCATCACAATATAATAAGAAGAGACTTGATGTAGAAGAAAATGCCATCCCTTATCTATATAAACCTTATATACCGTTTAGTAAAGAAAAATATGAAGAACTCATTAAGTTCACAGAAAAATTGCTCCTTGAAGAGGAATTTGAAAATTTAATTATATTGAGTGAAGAAATTATACATCTGAGCCTTTCTGGGCTGCAATATTATCATAATTATTATCAGCAACCACTTCTTATTCTAGTCACTTTATCGTTTTTGGGGTGGATAGCTTGCCTATTGAAAGTGTTATCAGAACAAAAACTCTTCACTGCAGCAGAAACATCTAATTTGAATATTGAGGCATCAAAAACAGTCCTGTTTAGATTTATAAATATACTTTTTGGTGGTTTAGGCTTAGTAGCGGTATATTTAATACATGGTAATCATTGATTAATTAATTTATACGATAACTGGAATTAGTTTATTTTTATAATATCTAATTTTCTTATTATTAATTTATTTCAGTTCAACAATTACCGGTGCAATATCACTTGTACTCTTTCATGCCATTGTTTTTGTGGTGGTATGCCTTATCATCTATTCACGGATATAAACAATTTCAAAAGCATAGAAATATTTTTGTATTGCTGATACAAGTTTTGTTTTATACCTTGGGATCCTTAGCACTAGTAAGTAAATTTAGACTACTTTTTGCTCACCCTTGTGGGTGTCCGTTTTCGTGGCATAACATAGCTTTAGTTAAGATTCCCAATATGTATGAGCGTCGAAGTTTACCCAATGCAAAGTTTTATCAAAATCGGTTCAGAAATTTAGCTTTTAAAGTATAAAAAATCAAACTACTTTCGCATTTATAATATTAGTGAGAGGATTTTAGGTGTTTGAAATAACGATTAACATAAAATCTGGGTAATGATAAATTTTTCAACATTTTAATCTGTGCACTGCTTCATTTCAGGGCCTATCATTTACACATAGGTGGATGTTGAGTGTCCCATTGCTGGGTATGGGACTATGGCCGTTCCTTTCTTCAGCTAGACACCATTTAACAAAGCCTATTCTTATAGCATGGCCTATTAGCTGCATGTTCCTAAGTATTTTTTCATTTATGCCTGTTGTCGGAAAAAGCGTGTTTATAGAACAAGTGTAAGTATACAATAATTATAACCTTATACAAAATGAATATTCTATTTAATTAAACTCTCATTATAATGATTAAATGCTTTATCTTTCAGCATTATTGCGGGAGTTATTTGGTTGATAACAATAATAGTATACATTCGTAGAATACTACTGCCATTGTTTTATGCCAATAAGGAAAGTAAGCGCGAAGTTATATCAACTACCATACAAGCTGTGCTACTTGTTCTGTCTCTACAGAACATTTATGTACAATCTAAGAGATTTGAAGAGGGAACTCCTGTGTCACATTTCTATCAGACTTTAGCATGGATAACAGCAGGTAAATTTTAACTTTCTTTTTTGTCTGAGAGGCACAAAATTTCTTATTTCGCTGTCCTCGGGCGTCTAGGCCTCTTTCAATTTAACATAATACTAATATTATCATTATCATGTGATTACTGTAGTGATAACGATTATCTAAATTAGAACTTATTATAAAGAATAAATATTTAGGTGATGATAACGCCACCTGGTGTTTCCAATATGAAATCAAACTTTTGTTATTTCAGGAACTTCTTTGGTGCTACCTCTTACATTTTCAAAACGACTCATCTGTCGCCTATTAGCAATAAACACTTCAATTTTGAATATCTACCTCCTTTTATCTGTTTCTCATGAAGGACTCTTCATAGTTACCTTGATGTTCAATTTGATGTGTTGGATATTTATTGAGTTTAGATTACTCCACATGAAAAGTACGAAGGTAACTACATCTTCTAATTTTTTATTAACATTACATTTTTATTGGAACACTGTCTTCTCTGATTAAAATAATATGGATGTTATTAATTTAAGTAACTATATTTTATTCTAATTAAATGCAATTTTTACAGCTTATTGACGCGAATTTTGAAACAGAAGACAATCAGGGAATAAAATCTGTTATATCAATGGAAAGAGAAATAAGCAGTCAAGATTTTAGAAGGGCCTTCTTTTTTGTATCCTTTTGAACAATGTTCGATTTTTTAAGTATTTAATATGAATTTTAAGGGTTTCATATATTGTAATACTACTTTCAAAATAATTCCTTAACCCATACTTCAGGTGTTGTACATAATTTTAGCCTTCTTTGGAACTGGAAATATTGCATCATTAAACTCATTTGAAGTGAGATGGGTGACATGTTTTATAACATCATTCCAGCCATTTGTAATAACTGCACTTGTATTATTAAAAACTATAGCTCCATTTTTGAGTGTTGCTTGCAGTTTTAGAGCAGTCCAACATTTAACTAAGGTAATTATGTCACCTATTTTGAACCTTTCTCAATTTTTTATGAACAATATCTATAAATCTAAAGATGCTGTGCACAAATTAACAATATGTTTTATTGTTCCAGGCGCCAACGGGTTATCTTATAATTATTGTTCTAATATATTCAAATATAATGGGGATACAGCTACTCTATAATGTGAAAAATATTGGAAGCTGGTTGGAAATTGGGACCTCCATCTCTCAATTTGTTATTGTTCAAGTTATTACTTTATTTATTGTTATTATTAATCAAATAGCTAAGTTGTTGACTGATATCAGTATTCATAGTTTTACAGATAGATTATTTAAAAGTCGAAAAAAATATGTTTGAAACAGAATTTTGTTTTATTCATAGTTTTAACCCCTTAGTATCTACAAATATAGTTCAAAATCTATTCTATTAGATGTGTAAAACTGGCTGTCTTCACCATGCTTCCTGACCCAGACACCAGTTTTGAAATGCCCCTCTGATGACCATTTCTGCATTTGCTCAGTTGAATGTGGTCCTGATATGTCCTCATCATTCTGATTCCATTTGAACTCCCATTTCACAACAGCCTGTTCTTCCTCATCTTTATCATTTTCTTCTGCTTCAGGTTTAGTTTTATCCAAAACATTTTTTTCTTTCTGATCAAAATCATCAGCATACATATCTAAGTCAGCATCATCCTTTTTATGCTCACGTTTGTCAACATAGGCCTTGATCTTTTCATATGTTTCTTGGTAAATGTCCATATTACCCATTTTTGTTAATATTTGATTAGCAAGTTCTGTTACTCGAGTAACAATTTTACTGTTTTCATCAACAATCCCAGCCTTTTTTCGCTTCCAACGCTCAGCACTTGAAATTTTTGAACTTGCACCTGTAAGTTAACAAGTTATAAATATCATTATTTTACAAGTTTTCTATATAATCAGCTTGCAAAAGAACTTAAGATCAGGAACCATACATATTAAACAAAAATGTCTAACAACATAGGTAGCAACATAGTAATCTATACACTTACATGCACTGGTCTAATTATACTAGTAACATATACCATGTCATACTGTGACAAAAATCTATATAGCAATTTATAACCAATTTCAAACTCACCAAGTCGTTGAAGGGTTTTGGCAATTGTTTCTCTTGGTTTCATATGCTGTATGATTTCCTTGTAGTTGTCCAGCAACACAAACTTTTCTTCTGGCTGCTCATCTTCACTGCTAGATTCATCACCAAGCCCTTTGTTTTCATCATCCTTGTGGATCTTGTATTTATCTTCAGGCCTGCCCTTGACCTTGACCCAGTCAATGTTGTCCAGCCAGCCATCCCTGATTTCTTTTTCTTTTTTCCAGTGGTAATGTCCTTGATTATCAAAGTGGCCTTCTTCAAGTTCTTCTTTCATGTTGAAGGGAGTTATGGTTATCTACAAATTAATGCTATCTGTGAGAACTAGTACTTAAACTATTATACAAAAGTGCCCTACTTTATTTACTTTCATCTTTTACATTAATGTTATCATCCAGCCTTTGAGAGGATGCTTTTGTAACACCTGTTACTTGTTCTTGATTTGTTTTGGTATACAGATATAGTTTCAATGATATTAGTTGTTTATAAGGTAAATGTGATAGAAATGTATGTTTAGTAAATTCCTCGTCGCATTTAAGTTACATCTAGCTGTTTACCACGATATGCAAGGAAAGCTTTCACTCAGCGGCCAGACTACAACAAGAGATCTGTGATGCATGAGTATAAGTAAACAAAATATAAGTACTCACTTCACCTTCCATTCCACCCACGCCGTCTTCTTCGCCTTCAATATCATCAGCATTGAGGACATTAGTCTTTTCTTCCTCAGCACCACTATCCTCTTCATCTGAATCCAATGAATGTTTTTTACCCTCCGTCTTTCTTATTTCGGTTTCTACATGAAAGGCTTCTGAAGCCGGACGTTTAGCCATTTTGAAGTATGTAATTAAATAAGTATAATTGTACAGAATGCAAGTACAGCGATTATTGATTTATTTTAAAACTCACAACATAATACACAACGTACAATGTGACATTTGATTTGACAGTGTCAGACAGCCATTAAAAATATCCGTCCACCCGCCATAGATAATGTAAGACGTAACCGATGCTTCACAACGACCTTTGTAAACCATAGGAATTTACAATAACAGTCATATACAAAAAGAAAATGTATATATTTTATGACCTAAAAAGCCAACTATGAGGAAGAACTAGCTTTGATAACAACGTTGGCCAGATCGATCTGACTCATAAAGAAATGGCTGGACTTATTTGTCGTACCCACTTTACATTTATCAGAAATTGTGTATCAGTCGAAGCCCTGGCAGATCTTGAATTCTTGATAAAGTTAGACAGTAGGCCAGTGCCTGCTTGATAGGTGCTCTAACGATTTTAGTATATTTATTAGTTAAAGTCTACGAATAATGGGTTAGGTAGATTAAAACTAAAGTTTTACTTCAAAGCTTTGTATATTGAATACATAAGGTAGTATCATTCAGATCTAGAAATTATATTGCACGTAGGTTCTAGTTCTTTTTCCATATTAAAGTTTTGTTATTAGCAGGCATTTCTATGGTGTCCATGAGTGACAAATTATTTTTTTCTCCTAATTTAATCAAATCCGTAATATCTCTAATGCCCCATGCGGCATTCCTGGCTTTAAGTGAAGCATGAAACTGCACATTACTTTCAGGAGTTATTTGACCATCTTTGCTATATGGGCCATATGTTATCATGAGAGCATCAGGTTTCAAATAATTTCCTGCATTTTCAAATAACCCAACAGTGCATGCATAGGGACTAATATGAATCATATTTGCATTATACATGTAATCAACACTATTTTCTTCAAATCCATAAGTTGACAAATTGTTACATATGTCAATAAGCTTAGGTGGTAGTATATTTTTTGTTTTGCAATGGTTGGCATAATAAGTTATACTTCCAATCAGACTATCATCCACTTCAGTTGGTTGGAACTTGACTCCTGGGAAATAAGGAGCAAAATGTGCCACATGTTGTCCGGAACCTGATGCTATTTCTAAAAACAGTGGACTCTCTTCATCTTCAATAGTATCCACATCACAGATAATGAACCTTTTTAAAACCTGCAAAATGGGATCTTGATTTCTCGTTGCTGCTGGATATATAAGCTTTTCATCCTTAATACTGCAACAAAAGAATATATTTGAATGAACAGTATAAACAAATTTATTCAACTGTAGATGTTTTTAAATGAATGCTGAACTCCTTATAAAAAAATCCTATCCATAGGCCTAGAATCAGAGCCAATACAATATATTTTAGAAAACTACCCATACTTTCAGAAATAATTGGTTAAAACTGGACATAAATAAAGTTGTGAATGTTGCATTAAATAATGTAACTGATCTATAAATGTTATGTGCAACAGTTATTTGTACTGCTAACAATATAAATATTTTTTTAAACAATATAGCAGTTTTATAGAAAATTTGACAAACTGATTATAACATGCATTGATTTTGGGATGTTGTGTCTCAATAAGTCCACAGAAACGAGAATAATGGTGGTAAAACTGCAGCGCACTGATAGTAATATATACCACTGTCATTATGAGTAGGGCTTTATGTGGGAATGTAAGTAATAACTACTTTAAGAGATTATATTTATATATTGCTGTATTAAAACAAGAACGAAAAAAAACCTCATAGGTACCTTAGATTTTGATAGACCAGAATGTAATAATATTTGTAAACAAAAAAAGTGATTTTTATGCGGAGTATCACTTACCTTTCTTCTCCAGAAAAGAAGGACGCGACATCATTAGCCATTGAAGTTGGCTTCAGTAGATGTCTCGTACGAATTAAGAGTTTAAGAAGAATTGTGATTGATTTATGAAAGCCTAATGAATTTTTTGTTGTTCGCACTGTTAGGCGTTCCTGTCAGCAATTTCAAGTGGACAGGCCTCTCTGTCTCTGCTATGTTTCAATAGCCGGCTCTAAGGTGTTTGTACAGTTGTTACCCAATCAACTTATGACTGATAATATCAATTACTTTTGGTCTTATACTCTAGTTATATGTAGTATTGAGAATGTTCGTCCTGTTTTGTAAATTTCAGGTGTCTCCCAGACAATTATGTAGCCGCAAGAAACCAAATCGATTACAAATGAGTGCGCTGACCGCTAGGGGCAAAAAAACAGCTGTTCTTAAATGACAATGACAGGTTTAACTTCTGACTTCTGACGTTGTGCCTAGAGATGACGGTTCTCGATCGTATTTTTTCGAAAAAAATTAACAAAAGCTGTTCTGTGTTGTTATGTTGTAATGAAGTTAAAATATTAGGAAGCTTGTGAGTAGTATTATATTTTTTTATGAAAACATGCCATCATAAAGCAGCTATTTATAATGATTGGTATTTTTTTAAATAAACTTTTTGTTGTAAATTCATTTATTATTATTGTATTGTTGTAAATAATTTATCACACTATGGTATGTAGAAACTAGTAGAAAGTACGAGAAACGTAAAAGTAAATAGCACAAAAGGTCACCACTAGTCACAACAATTGTAATGTCAAATTGTCAAAATATTGACAAGATTTGATATGGCTGTTAATTTCAAGTAAACAATCTTGTTTTTGTGCTTTCTGAATTAATTATTTGTGCTTTCTAATAAAAACATAATTTAAATAGGAAAACCCTGAGATACATGTAGAAAACTGAAAGTGTACTAGAATGAATAACTTCCAAAAAGAATTTATGATGAACATGTTTTTAGACAATGACAATGTTTGTACAATAAATAGGTTAGTGGTTGCGGTAGCTAATATAGTTAACGAAAATAATGAAAATATCAATACGTTCTATAAAACACTTCCAAAAGAGTTCCATCAAACGTCCCAAACGGTTAACAAGCGATGCTCAAGCTTAGCACCCACTCGCCGCGTTAAAGGATATTATGAAAATACTATTCGAAACTTTACTGAAGAAGAATATAAAGTCCGGTTCAAGATGAAGAAAAGCACTATCCAGGTAAGAAATATACTAACAGGCAAAACAATATAGGAAAATCAAACTTTTATTAATTTGTTCCAATGTGTAGTTTTATTTATAAACAATCTTTATGTTTATTTTCAGGCACTTATAAACCATTTGAAGAGCTATGTGAAACCTGGTATAATTTCCCTTGATAAGAAAGTTCATGTATTTCTTTGGTTTCTGGTGAGTGATTGTTCTTATAATGATGTAGGCAAATTGTTTGGTATGCACAAATCCTCTGTCAGCTACATATTTCATGAAATAGCTACTCATCTCACTGAACAGAGATATAATTTTATCACTTGGCCTTCAGTAGAGGAGCAGCATATCACAAGAATAAAGGTAAACAGTAGATTTAAATTCCCCAACTGCGTAGGTTTTATTGATGCTTGCCGTTTTAAAGTGGGCTTTAAAAGAAATAGAAAAGATAAACCAGATATTTTGCTACTCCAAGCAGTTTGTGATGAGTCTCTTATGTTTATTGATATTCATGTAAGTGAAGTGGGAAAGACAAAGAAAAATAGGGTGTTCAAAGAGAGCCCCTTAGCGCAGGAGTTGAAGAATTTTGTGGAGTTTGAGAATCACATATTAGGTGACTCAGACTATAAGTTGAGAAAAAACCTCATCACACCATTCACTAGTGAGGAATTGCTGACAAGTGAAGAGATGAAATTTAATGAAATTCATTGGAAAACTCGGAGCTACATTGGTCATGCATTTGAAATAATGAAGGAAAGGTTTGGGAAATTGAATCATATTGACATAGTGAAGCCTGAATCAATTCAGTTACTTATATCTACAGCGTGTATTCTTCATAATTTTATATTAATGCATGAAGGGTGCTCAGAAGTTAAAGAGGAAGCTGTTACTTGTGAAGATCCTGTAACAATCAACACTAGCATTGTTCAAAATGCCATTGAGAAGAGACAGTTTTTATGTAACTACATTAATTATATTGATAAAGAAGATTTATGATACATTTTGTATAATGATGGATACTTTTTGTGTCAGATTACTACAATTATGTATGTAGTATAAGTGTGTTTTTTTTTGAAATGATTTATTTTTAAATATTTTTTATATTGTAAATTCACAAAATATACATGTTTCTTGTATTAACTTGTTATTATTTAATGACGTCAACTCTTGATGGTTCCAATCCAATGCAAAACAAATGCTTCTTTAAATTAAGAAAAAGGATTAATTTTGATTTACTTTTCTCATAAAAGTAACCCTCTAATTTCATCCCATGATATTTCATGAGGGTAGATGACTGGGTATAAAATGACAAAATCTATTTATTATACCTCAGATACTAAAACGATAAGATATATGAGATACCTATTTTTCTTTTTCATCAGAATTAAACTTTATAATTAATCAAAGTTCAGAGCTTATGACGTCACGATGGTATACAAAATGAAAGTAGGTACCAATTTAATCAACGTGACACCATGCGACATTTCAAATTAGCGTATCGCGGTGAGGGTTTGGCATAGATGTAATAAAGGAGTCTTTAATATTTCAATGGGGATTGGTCACGCAAAAAAAAAATACGAATATTTTTTTCACAATAAAACCACTTCGTAATGTTTTAATACTTATATTTTCTCCTCTAGTACTGAAATGTATATAATTGCCAGCATTATGATATAAAAAATATAAATAAAACATATTTTTCGAGTGAGTACTAATGATATTGTGTTGATGATAATACAGTATTTGACATAACATTATCCAAAAGGGTATAAATTATACTCATTACACACTTAACCATGTCGAAAAGAAACATTTTGTGATACTCACTTTATTTATACGTACATAGATAAATCACTTAGTATATTCATACTCTCTACTGCTTATTTAGAATGTATGTACAGAAATAGATATATAGTATTATAATCTTCGCTTAAATTAAGAGACTTTGATTGTTTTACGGTGGGAATACTAGCTCATTGTTAAAATGTCTGGTGGTAATTTCAGCCTAATAGGTATTTCAATCCATATCAATACTATGTCATATAGGTCAAATATAATTTAGAAATGTAATGAAATTAATTAATTAACACTTTCGCATAAAATAAATTCTGCATAGTTCTAATACATATTAATAACAAGTCAAGCATACTTGATCTGGCATTGGTTATGTAACAGAAGAGAACAAATAATTCAGAATTATTCTATAGTTACAAATAAATATTTTTCTCTGTCAAAGTGTATCCTACATAACATTAGGCACTAAATTGGCAACCTACAAGGCACTATGCACTTAGCACAGCAATATATGCTATAATAATTATATTATGATTTATATTGTAACAAAATTTATAGTTTTACCTTACTACAGCTCATAATACTATTTTGCAGAGTTTTAATAACTGGCATAATTAGATTTAAATTTAACTAATTAAAAAAACTGTTCTTCCTTGGCTTCGTAGCTGTAGAGGAACATTTTTAATATAAAAGAACTACATAATAGATAAACTGCAATATATGTTATTGCAAAGCTTAACTATTAAATCGAAACTCGAAATTCGTATGTTCTCTTTCACATTTGTAACAATTACTTACTGCAAAATAAACGTGCCTAACGAAATTAAAATACATTGATATTCAGTCAACTGATATTTTATATTCAATAATATACATTTTGAATACAAGTTACTCTCAATGTGTGTTATAAGGAATTCTATAGGCATACCAATATTAGTAATTTTGAACTAAGAGCAATGTTATTTAGTGTTGATATAGGCAAATAAGTTTCATTTAACAAATACAAATGAGTATAAAACATTGATGAATTTTGTGCCCACTTTGTAAAAGATAGAGTTCCTTATTTTTCCACATTGCCAGTAACAAAATTCTCATTTCCCTAAATTCATGACTTGACCATGTCAAATCACTATACATTGAGCCCCTTGGCTGTAGATAGTTTTAACAATATAACGCTATATACACATTTAATTATATTTACATTAGCTGCACCTTTTTATAGTACTTAGGATTATGGAATGTGACAAAAACTGTTCCTAACTAACTAAAGCCGAATATTTACAATCGGTAATGAGTTCTATCAGTCTGATTTATTGTTGTCCTTAATGTATATGCCAGATGGTTCTGTTTACATACAATCAGTATCATTTTATGATTTTACTGTAAAACAACAATTATAAATTCAGTGCTAATAGATATATAAGACTCGATAACTACACTCCGTAAATGTTTACAGTCATTCTGTTGCTATCTATATTTTAAATGCAATATTCACTGTTTACTGTAAATAACAACATTAACTATTAGGAATATCCAGTAGACTGTACACAGGCAGGAGACCGAACATTTTATTTACACAAGTCCTAGTCAACACTGAGTCGATCACTTAACACTGTCTTAGTCGAAAGTTTTTCAAGACTTGGCACACGCGATATTGTATTATCGTCTCAATCACTTTTCAATGGATCCATACATGGTTTGTTGAGGTAACTTTCAAATATAAGTCTTTTTAACCTTCTGTAAGGTGCCGCACTTGAGATCTTTGTCTAATGATTCGGTGGAGTTCCGCAAGTCTAGCGTGCGCTCCTTGCCGAGCTCGAGGTGGAGATTGTCCTGCTTAGGACACACATTCGCCACCATGTTCACGTTTTTCGATCGAGGCATATACGCTGTGTTAGCGTTTAGAGGAGTTTCCAAAGGGCTTAATCTGAAAAAGAAAGTCTAATTAGCTGCTTTGTTAGGCAAGTTCGTAAAGTAGTTGCATTCACCTACATTTGGAACAGTTATTGTACAGTGTTGCTAATGTGATTGTACCATTAGCATGTTGTTCATTAAGTTTGGTTTGTATGTATAATTATGTTACATGTGTAGTGCAGAAACAAGTCATTGTGTCTAAGCAAGTCAGATCTGTACAAAGTACGTAAAATATTTATAAAACTAGTGCATGGGCTTTGATGTGACATAAATTTTCAGCGAGCATTTGGATTATAACTACGACTCACTTCTGGAAATCATAAAAACTCGCCTGTAAAGGAAAACTGCATTGTCAATATTTTCACATTATCATAAGCAAACCATCTCGAATTAATGAGATATCTACTTTATGAGTTATACTAAACCAAATATTTACCTGTTTAAATGATTATGTTGTTCATTGAACGGTGAGGTGTCGGTAAAAAATGGGTGGCGAAATCGTCGTGAGAAGAGATATCCAATGACGAAGCCCACCATGAGCGTGACGAGGCAGGACGCCACCACGGCGGTGAGCAATGCTTGCGCACTGTAAATGTTGCCGTCAGCAGCTTCCACTGTCAGCAAGTCTGTGGGAATAACAACATATTCATTAACCATATACTTCACATACCCTAATGTTCAACGTAAGTTTAAGTTCAACAAAGAGCAACATAAGTTTAAATATTACTATTGATTTTCTTATAGGTGGTGTGGTATGTTTACCTGTCTCATGTTTATTGTTATTAGGACTTTTCTCCTCCGACAACACATTCGTTTCCACAACTTCTATTAATATTTCGTTCTGTATATCATCCGTCTTCTGTCGGATTTCAGATTCTGACTGCGTTGGCTTCTTTGTGCCCGGATTTCTATTGCTATGTCGATCGCCCGGCAAGAGGGCTGGCAACTTATTACATATATCAGTCTTTCCATATTCTACATTCTGTAGAAACCGCTCAGGATTAGGGAACTGTCTGTTTCCAACCCAAGAGCATACTTGCTGTTTAGAATCCCACGCACAGTGAGGATCTTGCAATATGACACATTCTCTGAAAGAAAAGAATTTAAATTAATAACAATTATAACTAAAACAATGAGTCAAGGTAATTTATCTATCAATCTAGGGTTATTATAGTATTGCTACTATTGTGAACACTACATTCCTTTTGACTGATATAATTATCGTGACGCACAATGATCCTGGTAATTGTTTCCTGGGAAGAATCCCACAGTTTGTATAAAAATAGTGTAAGAAAAAATAAATAATACCTGCACGATTGCACGTTTCCACAATGTGATAATGTGACTGCTCTAATAATATCGCCAGACGCGACTATAAGTTTTTCCGTAGTAAGTGCGACATGCATCTGTTTGATCGGCACGCCTTGAGGTAGAACTTGAACTTCCGAAATCACAGCAGTCCTCACAGGGTTCCTACTGTACTCGTCAACACTGGCATCGAAGTCTCCTTCGTTAGCAGCCACATTTACTGCTTTGATAACTCGTCCATCGTCAGTACCGATGTACATGACATCGTATTTGTTTCCGTTCATTGCTTGAACTTGGGGGTGTACTGCGATAGCTGAGAATCTGTATTGTAAACTAACTCTAATGACAACTGGTCGTGCCAGGAAGGATGGGACAGCTTTGTCCATCAGAGGATGTGTTTTTATGAAATTGACGGCCGAATCGGATAGAGTTCGACTATCTTCAACGCAGGAACCTGGCCTGTTTTCGGGCAGCTTTTCTTTCTCCAATGGTAGCCAGTTGGAATTCATGCCTTCTTGACCTTTAAATGATCCTTCGAAAGCATCGATGATATCTCTCATGGCAAATGCACATACAGCAGAGCCGCCTATAGCATTTTGAGGAGTAGTAAATACTGCGTAAATAATATCGTTTTTGCTGTTACTTTTTCCGTACATTCCATTAATTAGTTCAGTTGTAGCCTCTGAAATGAGAATAGTAAATTAGTAAAAATCAGAAGAGACAATCACAATCATATAACATAGCTATAATAGATGAAATTTTCGGGGACAAAGTCAAGCCATAGCAGTAGCCATAAATTGAAATCCAAATTGAATTATTTCACTTACGGACTTCGTCGAAATAAAATGGATATTCTCCAGGCATCGAACAGTTGAGACGAGTTTTCAAAAATGAAGTCCACCGATCGCTAAATGTATGAGGGCCTCCCTTGTCATTTAAACATATCCTGGCGACTCTTGAATACACTGCCTGAAATTTTATTTTATATTAGTAAATCATATTTTTCATGACATACTTGTATGTATGTACCAATCTATGATAAAGCCTGAAACTAACCTTTCCGCAGTTCATAAATTCAACAGCAGTTTCTCGGTAGAAAAAGTAAACATGGCTTGTAGAGGCCACAGCTCCCACAAAAGAAGGATCGTTTAACAAGCGTAGGTCCGAACGTTCAGTTCTGACTGGCTCTCGGTAAATAAGCGGATCAGTTCCAGAAAAGTCGGCAGCTGTTGCTGTGTATAATTGACCATCTGTAAATAAACAAGAATAGTTTAAAACCGATGTTTTCCCGCTGTAATTTCGTTTTCGGTTGCTTTTTTTGGCATATATTCTTCATTTTCTTTGAGGAATAAACTTACCAACAAAAATCGCCGTGGAATTATGTTGTGGATCATAAGGACATCGGCCTGAGCCGTCGATTTCTTCTAGATGGTGGTTTGGTGGGTGCCTCGCGTACCGCCGGCATAACGGTTTAAATGCATTGGTGCCACAGACTAGGAGTCGTCCGTGCGACCGCGCCGCGACTCTCGGGTAGTTCTGGCATTCGTCCGCAGACTTCCCTTTTAATTGACATAGTTCCCTGTGTGCGTCTGTTGACTGCCATTCTAACCTCTGTAGACAAATGAAATTGCATATAAGAGCTAATTTACGGTTATCCTATATGAAATACTCTGAGTGGTCTGGTTTACCTACTATCTTAAGTATGGTTTACATAACTCCCTTGATTACTTTCTGCATGATCTAAATACACATAATACGGATACTCCATTATAACTTTACTAGTCATACTATATATTTTATACATATGAGACCGTGTTCATTTTTTGTATATGATGAATATGTTTGCTGTTATTAACTATTAAACGGTAAGAAGCAGGAATTAAAGCGCAGTGCAACCTACATTTCAAATGGGCAACGTTATCATTTAAGCGTACAGTTATCATCACGTTATACTTATGATAGCGGTACTGATATCGTTATTACTGTAAAAACTTCTACGCACTGGAATTACTGAACGTTCTGATTATAAAAACGAGGTATTAACTAAGGAGCTCCTTTTAGGGTTATTTCAGGTAGCTAGATACAAAGAGCATTTTCATATGTTAAAAAAAAAAGTAACCGTATGTGTTTAGTATTCTAGCGAGGTGGAGTGACCGGGCAGCGCCGTTGCGTTGCGCCTCTAGACTGAATAATTCAACGCATCACTGAGCCGGCCAACTCTAATATATTACGAGTAATTTAAAACACCAAGCATGACATTGAATTTGAACCTTTGAACACAAGGATTTGAAACGTTCCTACAATATTAAGGAATTAAGTATTATTAAACAATCGTATATGGTACTTGAATTTAAATAGCTTAACCGCTGGACGTCGTGTTCTTTATTCTTTACGAGCGTACGTAAAGTAAATATTTGTGTATAGGATGTAAATCTCTTTAAGCATTGTGATGCTTAAATGTGTTTAACCTCTTTTCTATAACTGTTTGTGTTAAATTAACTAATAATACTCGTAGTTTTGCAATAATAATGCTCAAGTGTTTTGCTTACCAACGTAGCTCGTAGCTGATTATTATTGTTGTTATTAGTCTTAAAGTTTTTGAGATTTTGGTTAGTAACTTGAATGATAAATTCATAATTATTATTCATTGTGTATGAGCGATTAATGAAGTTCATTTGATTTATCTTAGGGCATTGAACGAATGTTTGACTTGCCGTCATAAAATCATGTCTATAGGTAAACACAGAGCTGTTTTTCACGAGTGAAACGTGAGTAATTTTTGGCTGTGAGCCAAACAATCTCTTGCCCTACGTCCATACGTCCATTTTGCTTCGTATTTTTACGCGTCGTGTGGTGCCATCAATCGGAGCCTCAAATATATTACACACTTACGAATTTTGTATATGACGTAGCTATCTAGATAAAAATCTCATTCAATACAACCCACATAAACTTATTTCTCTCTACTCGTAAAGTGACAATATTTTATTTATTCGAACTCTGCAAAACTATTTGGGAATAAAACAACGGAGAGATATAGAGTTACTGACACCGATAAACTATTTACCCTCACAATAACCAACGATTTCAATTGTTTATATTAGTTTTTATTTTCTAAGTGCACGCGTAAATATGTAAAGATTATGAAATACAATCGATGAGGCGTATAATTGTTTGCCCGACGTAACTTTTACAAACGTACTATGCAACCAAGAATGTGTAGCGTGCAAGTAAAGTTACGTAATCTCATGATTCACTGTTATAGCAATTGACTCGGAAAGCATTTGCCTTTTAAAATGTTGGTACGGCGATGGTATACATATAACGGTAAATAAAATCTTATACGATTTAGAAAATAAACAGCTAGCGCGCGAAATGGGTCGTAACGTAACTAAGAATAAACAGTGAGTGCAGTAGAATACATTCGTACCAACTATAGTTGTTTGCGCAAGATTAGATACGTAAACCTGTAGTGGAGTGCGATACCTATTAAGGTTTTCTTTACTGGTTTGTTGCCGACAGGCGTCTGCTACTACATTCGAATCAACTTGGCCAAATTTATGGCGATATCAATCTGGACAATCCTGTTACTGTTCTGGAGATATCCCTTATCTAGAGTTCCACATTTTGTGCAAATACAAGATAACTTCCTTCGTAAAATAATTTTGTGCTGTAGACGGTCTACGGTATTTCTTACAATCATTTTGTACCGTAATTAGCACAAAAAGGAAAAACTATATTCTGTCTCATAATGTAGCTCTGCTCTATCGTTAATTATGTAAACCATACTCAGATAGACCTAAATTCAAATAATAATTTCTTAAGTGGTTTCCTGTAGAACCTGTTTAATAATAAATAGTATAATAATTACCTGTTCCACATTTTCTGACAGATCGTAGAGGCTGAGATTGTAGACTGTGTTTCTGCAAATGTACAAAAGCATGTTATTTTTCGTACCAAAGTAAAATATTAGATTGCTATAACTACCTAATATTATGAATAATGGAACAGGTTTGCTCTGAGAATGGTAGCACCTGATTAAATAATACTTTGTATTTCGTAATATGCCTTCTTTGGAATTGGCTGATCGGAATGCATTTGCATAATTGGTACATTTGGTACGATGTGAATGGAGTAGTATTATAGTAATGTTAGCTTACCTGCCACCGACTATAATAGAGAAGTCATCTTTGTCTAATATACGGAAGTGGTCCGGTGCGGTCGAGTTTCCAATGAACTGCTCTGAAGTTTCATCACCTGAAACAGAAGATGAAAGTTTTGTAAAGGATAAAAATAATAATTGATTTTAGTTAGCATAAATAGTTTGATCTCTTTTTGATGGCTGAATGTCTTATTTACTGAAATTAAAAACATTTCAGTACTATTCTCGTTGGCAGATAAAAGTCCACTTTGGATAACTTAGGTAGGTACCTATGTTAAGGAGGTACCTACCAATCATATAATTTTTAAGGTTTATCCAAGATATTAGCAAAAGCTTGCGTGGGTGTTTGTCTGTCGGTGAGCTGGTACATTATTCAGACAGATACCGAGCTCAGGTTAGATTAAAAAAGATGCTAAACATTTCTCACATTTAATATTTAAATCTTAATGTAGGGGAGAGAGCTGCACTAATTCTCGCTGGCTATTCTTGCTATATCTATAAATAGTATATTTAAAGCTATGCAATTTAGATAGCAATAGGATTTTTTCACGCTTTTGTTGTCGATTTGTATGTGCATATTGAAGATTTTTTTGCAGAGATCAAACGAACAATGTTCCCATTGTACAGCGATTAAACAACAATGAACGTTTCCGATTTCATAACAATCTGTTGGGAAATTCTCACATATCTCTATAATGCACCGAAATCCCAAGAAATTTCTTGCACCTGCCATGTAACACAGGAATGAGATGTTTTTTTATGTTTAGATGTTCGATTTGAAATAAAAATGGCGTGGTGGACTTACAGGTCTTCAAGATAATATAAAAGCTGTTGTTGTAATAATAGTAACTTACCATATTTGATATGTATGCGTGCGTTGGCATCCGGCATCCAGGCTTGAGCCGTGGACGCTAGAAGCACAAGGACCGCGCGCGCGACGGCCATTTTATTTTAATATCTCCTTTCTATGCGCGCCATCTTCCAGCACTTCGTGTTCTCTGCAACAAAGTAACGAAACTACGTTTAGAATAGAATACCATCAATTTGACAACACAACACTTAAAGCTTGTTTTAGTTTATTTAACGATTTTGCTATTAAACTTTTATTGAAAAAGCGTATTTGTGAAATAATGGTTTTACACATTTAATACAAAATACATATTATTTCCTCATGTATGGAACTCAAATATTCAGGGTTATTCATATTACGTTGAAATATTTTATAAACTTCATTGGGTTTTATTATTATTTCCCGTTAGGTCACATTGTTACGAAATTAATTTCGTATCTCAATCTTTAACAACTTCGCTGTTCCAACAGTAGAAACAACAGTTAAACAATGGACATGTTTAAATGTGACTCACGGGACAAAGAAAATGGGCTAACAACCCTGTTTCAAAGTTTTGTACGTATTCTAACATTTACGTAGTATTTTTGGACCATTAGCTTGAGTAAATGTAGAGCTAGATAGCCAATGATGGTTCAAAATTTTACTAGAAGATGCACTTTTATTAATGAAAAAAATCGATGTCAAGTATCATAGTGGGACCGCAACAGGTAAGGTTTGAACGAGAATTATTTTCGCTCCAAAACGGCATCTCTATTAGACACTGTATATTTTAAATGATGAATGTTAATGAGAGCGTGTGATGTCGTTGGAGACACGCATGTCTAGTGGCTGGTCTGGTTCTCGGTCACACGGGACGGTCGTTTGACGCACGCAGCATGCATCCGCACACGCACTCATTGCTCAGGATTCGCATACATTTTTTACATTATTTTTGTAACTATCCTTGCCGATCGTGAGAAACAAAACTCGATCGTCTCGTCCTGTTCGTGATCTTAGCACCGTTTACTCGTTTCGATATCTTATTTTTAATCTGCTTTTTATACCTCGCTCGATACAGTTTATTGAAGACGTTTCATTTTTTTATATACACAGGCATTACAGTAAATTGTCGTCGTAAACCGGATACTTCTGATCTATCTGATAAATATTTAATTGGTTTTCTTGACAGTGTTTTTATCGTGGGCGACCAAATGCGGTTTATGTACTCAGTAATATATTTTTAATCTTTAATACCTATGCATACATAATTTAGAAGTTTAGTTGTTAAAACGACAATTGAACCGAAATTTCACATGTTGAAATGATTGCAGGTAAATTCCTTAAAAGTTATTGAACTATACCAGGCAGGTACCAACGCTTATGTTATGGGTTCATTACCGTCTAAACATAACTGGCATAATGTGATATTTATATAAATATTATTCTCTAACTTCATGTGAGTAATGGTTGTTTTGTCTTTGGTGTATTAAAAGGCATCGTAAATAACTGATTATTAAAACTCATACAATAATGGAATGTCATAAGTTCGCGTTGTGTAACAATACATTGTAATTGAAAAGGGTTGAGCATTGACGTAACATGTTGGCTGGCTGCACGCGCACTTGCACAGATGTGCCATAATAGCACGGAGGACTGAGTGCGCGGGGGCGACGCATACATTTGATATTTTCATGAGCCTGTTTTGCCACAGACGGTTGCTG
Organism: Autographa gamma; assembly: GCA_905146925.1. Lineage (NCBI taxonomy): Eukaryota > Metazoa > Arthropoda > Insecta > Lepidoptera > Noctuidae > Autographa > Autographa gamma. The sequence continues at coordinate 7,894,480 of LR989850.1, forward strand.
TTTTGGGAGCAACTGTTCACTGATGTATGCTATTTAAACTGGTTTGGCTGAATCTACCCTAACGATATATTGCAGTTCGAAAATACAATTTATGGGTGCCGTGTGTACCGGAATAATTGCGAAGTAAACATTGAGCGATTAGCAGCCGATAGGGGCCAAATGTAATTAAGTTTTGTACTAAAATGTTAAACAAGTGACAAGGTGCATGTATAATTTAAACAAATAAATGATTTGCGCCAGCTGCTGACATCGAAATATCAAAGAAATAAATAATGACATCGCGCCGTCTAACTTCGAATACGAAATAAGAAAGATATAAAAATGTAAAGGAGGTGTTCGAATGAATATTTTATAGAACGAGTTAGCAGCAGTAGTTGGTACTTGTTGTCACATTGCAGGCAGCATACGGAGTCATGGCCAATGCTCTAGTATGTGACTCGTTTGAGTTAGTTTAAGAAATAAAATTATGATGTGTTAAATCAAAGTATGAAAAACGTTTGATTTATAAAGTTATTAAACTTGAGAACACAACTAACACATGGAGACTTTCCATCATTCGATGCCTTTACGTACCTACGTATCATGCACCGTTTATTCCGTTGCAATAAAGGCTCTTTCAGCAGATTACGCAAACTTAATACACTGTAAACAAGATAAGGCTGCAGCGGCAAACCGGGTTGACACTCGAGCCTTAATGTGGAGACAGATGCAGCGACGTGACGAAACCCCACACGATCTCACGCGGATCAGGAAGCTGCGGTTATTTTCCGTCAACCGCAATAAATAACAATCCAAAACGCGCAGGGTTTAACGTTCGCCTTGAAGGACTATGGTAAGACGATAAAAGACAGCTTCTCGCCATTTTTCCATATCAGCACACAATTTATTGCCGCTTCTGGCGGTGTCACGCTTGTAATGTGTCTTTGAACAATGTCGGATATCAGTGCTACAATAAGGAGATACGTGCGATGAATATAGATTACATTTCAGATAAATATTACAACTTTTTAAACGTGTATCCATTCATAAGACATTTTGACGCTAAGTAATTATACTTTGTAATTTACAATCAGTAAAAAGTTATGCTTCGACTTAATTGACAACGGTGTAAGAAGTTAATTTTACGCTTATTAGGTAAACGGGTGGCTGAGAACTTCAGTCTTTACAGTAATCTAGATTGTATTTACCGTTCTTTTAATGAGTATTTAAGTGAAGTATTTATGTAAGTAAACTTGTCTAGTGAGCCTTTGTTTGTGAAGTTCTCTACTACAAAACATAGAGCCATGTTCTAAGTTTAGTAATATTTTCCACACTTGTTCTGATTCTCGTATATTTCTGTTATCCCGGGCTCAGCTCGTTACAGATAAGCCCGGGTGTTATGCAGTTTGCTCGGAAATGTGTAGCTAAACTACGTGCACACTGCATAATGAGCACACTTAGAGTAACTGTTAACGTATTACCATTCATATATATTTTGTAGGTCGTCTGTATTTACGTATGTCACGTTTTGTAAGTCAACTTATGCGGGTTGTGCTGTATACAGGTGTTAATTGAGTCATGCGAACACAAAGTTATACGTAAGTTATATATGAGTGGGTAGTCACAGAATCTTGAGTACTTAGAATTTAGATAAATTTATATATATTCACAATGTCTTTGTGATATATATGAGCTTGTTGTGGTTATGGGTATAATATCTCACGTAGCTGTTAGTGTGCGTTACAAACTTTCTAAGGAAGTAATGTATATGCGGTCTACCAGGTTCATGTGAATGAACTTATGGGGCTTACGGCTAGCAACCAATTGAAAATCTTACAGCCGCTGGACTTTTTATTTTACAAAACATTTTTGAGATAGGTTAAAAATAAACAGTTGTAGAGTCGGTACTATCTAGCTGCGCTCAATCACCAAAAATATGTTCATATTCATATTCATATTCATATTTATTTGCATACCATAATGTTACAATGATGTTACAAGGGGCTTAAAGCTAAGTACATATTATGGACCCTGTTAGGGCACAGCAAAAGAAGGCATTACTAAGTTTAATTACATAATGAGATACAATAATAGATATAATGTACCTAACAGTATTCGATATTAGGAAAGCATTTTTTTATCATCCAGGTATTCTTTGACGTTATAGTAGCATTTGCTTAGAAGAAGTTTTTTCAATTTGTTTGCAAATATATGTATCTTTTTTTCATTTCTTAGTGTTTCCGGTAGTTTATTGTAGATTTTTATAGACATGACTAGTGGGCTTGATGAGTGTATTTGTAATCGGGATGATGGTAGGTTTAGGCGTGTTTTGTGTCGGAGTGTGTATTTTGTCTGTATGTCTTCACGTGTGGTATAGAATTCTTTGTGCGTGTGTGCAAATTTACAGATTTCTAGTATGTATAAGGAAGGTAAGGTAAGAATATTTAATTTTATGAAATGAGGTTTACAACTGTCCGTTTGTTCTATATTAACTAATGTCCGAATTAACTTTTTTTGTGTTGTGAATAGTGCTGGTGCGTCAGTGCTATTTCCCCACATTATTATACCGTAGTTTAGCCATGCATGCGCATAGGCGTAATAAGTGGTTAGGGCCGTTTTTAAGTCTGTTGTCTTCTTAACTTCACGGAGAGCATATAAAAATTTTGATAGTTTTGATTTAATTTTAAGTATGTGTGGTTTCCAATTTATATTTGTGTCTATTGTTATTCCTAATAATGTAAATTCGTTAACTTGTTCTATTTTGTGGTTGTTAAAGGAGAAGTTTAAACAAAGGGCCTTTTTTTGATGAGGGTGAAATGTTATAGTTTTAGTTTTTTCAAAATTAACTTCGAGATTATGTGCATTCATCCAGGTTATTGTTTTTGTTAATATATTTTCAAGGGTAGAGTCAATGTTTGTGATATTATGACAGGGTGTTATAATCGATATATCATCGGCGAACAAAACACAGGGGACAGTTTCTTCTATGGTTTTAGGAAGATCGTTTATATAAACGAGAAAAAGAAGGCACCCAATAACACTTCCTTGTGGTATTGAGGCTGTTACTGTTTTTCTATCAGATCGGTAAGTTTGAATTTCGCTTGTTTTATCATTGAAATATTCTAACTCTACAAATTGTGTTCTGTTTTCTAAATAAGAACTGAACCATTCATGTGTTTTCCCGCGGATTCCTATTCCATAGAGTTTATCTAACAATATTTGATATTGTACCTTATCGTATGCCTTCGTCATATCTAGGAGCAGACCGATTGCGTATTTTTTACTATTAATTATATTAAGGGCTTCCTGTATGAATTTATATACAGCTAGAGTAGTTGATCTGTGTTTGCGAAAACCGTTTTGGCATTTATTAAATATTTCATATTTCTCGCAGAATGCGTACACGCGGTTACACATTGCTCTCTCGAAGATCTTTGATGCAGTTGGTAGTAGAGCTATTGGACGATAATTGCTAGGGTCTGTTTTTTCATTTTTCTTATGTAGGGGTTTCACTATTGCTATTTTGAGCTGGTCAGGGAAAACGCCTTCTTCGAAAGATTGATTTATTAATAGATAGAACGGTAGAGTGAGTTCGTCTGCACATTTCCTGAGTAGTTTTGGTGGGAGGTCGTCAATGCCGTGGCTGGTTTTATTTTTAAGATTTTTTATTAATATGTATATTTCATATGGGTCTACAGGGCTGAGAAACATTGTGTTTTCGGAAGTAGAAAGTACTGGGTTGTATTTTGGTCTATTTGTTTGTCTTTGGCTTTCTTCACCGATGGATGTAAAAAAGTTGTTAAAAATGTTGGCGATTTGTTTGGGTTCAGAAATTATTTTATTGTTTACTTGTAGTCTTAGGTTTGTTCGTTCTTTTTTTAATGTTTTGTTAGTACGTTCGTTAATGATACTCCACATTGTTTTTACTTTATTACTTGATTTATTTATTTGGTTAATATATTGTACTTTTTTTGCTTTAGTTACAATTTGTTTTAATGTTTTTTCGTATTTTCTGTAATAGTTTGTTATTATTGGATTTTTTGCCTTTATTGTAAGTGTTTTTAATAATCTTTTATTTCTGCAGGATATCTTTATGCTTTTCGTAAGCCAATATTTTTTGTATGAATTTTTTATTTTTTTCCTACGTATTGGTATACTTTCATTTAATACATTGGTTAGTGTATCGTGGAATGCTTTATAGTTGTCGTTCATATTTTGATCTGTCGTTATGATGTTGTTCCAATTTATGGTTTTTAACATGGATTTAAATTTTAATATATTAACATCGTTGAATGATCTCTTGTTTTTGTAAAAGGTTGTTTGTGAGGTGGAAATTTTTGGTATGGTGATGTTTATTGTCGTTGCGCTGTGGTCTGAAAAACCTAGGTCTTCTACAGTTGTGGATATTCTATTCGGGTGAAAGTTCGTGAATATTAAGTCGAGGCATGTTGATGTTGTTTGGGTAGTACGTGTGGGTTTTCTTATATGTTGAGTATACTTAAATTCTAACATTAAATCTAGCAATTGACAGGTTTTTTCATTGGTATCTAAAATATTTATGTTGAGATCTCCTCCTATAACAACATTACATTTAGAATATTTAACGAAAAATTTTACATTTAGAATGTTTGGTTAATATCTAATAATTATTCGTTATAGATAAACACTTGTTCGCGAACTACACCAATTTTGATAAACTCAACTTGCTAGCGTACTGCGATAAGAAAACGATAAGATCCGTCCTAAAAGTATTTTATTACTAATTACATGTTGTTCACGAATTTACAGAACTGCTCATGTTAAATGATTTGACCGATGGGTCATGCAATAACTGGCAGACACCTGGGATCGTATTAATGATAACATTGTGTTAAATGTAGCTATCACACACATGTTTGATTTAAAACACGGCTCAGAGCTTACTTTATGTTTTTGATGTAAACAATATCAAAACTCTACCTACGACACAAATCACGGACAGGAAACAAGAACGTGAGGATATGACACATTGTATAATTTAATTAATCATTGTTGGTCGGTACTTAGTACTTGCTTACTTATATAACAATGTGGCATACCTCTTTTATTTACTTATACGATATTACTATTGAAGTAGTAAATATAACAGGACAATGCCGCTGTATTCATGAATTGGGTAGAGCAGTTTGCGAGTACACAGTTTACGTAATACAGGTCAATATTACAAATATTATTCAAGTATTTAATTAAACAGACACTTCCTTACATTGTTTAGTTTCTATATTTACATTTATTGTAATAAATTTATGTATTATAGCTCTATATTTGCGTTGTATGGCTAGACGGGTAGAAGGTAAGCTGTTAGTTTATCGGGCATTTATTTTTAGATAAGTTCAGCGTCCCAGTCCGCGTCAGGTATAAGAACGAAATGGCTTCCTTAATGTCGCCAGCAGACATTACCTTGGCCACTTGTTTCTATCTTCCTTAAGTAATCTTACTTATTATATAAGAAAATGGAACGAACGTGGATCCGTTCATAACTACTAACTATTTAATCGCATTTGTGAATTGTATTTTTCGAAAAGAGGAAAACACTGTACATCATTATAAGTTTTGTGTTACTCATAGTTTAAAATATTTTGTTTTCTAGTGACCTGGTTATTCCCGTGGGCTTCTAAAATGTACGTAGTGTTTTGATAAAGGAATGTACTAACGTGGGTTATTTTCTGTAATGTGGTTATGTGAGTACATTGAGTATGCACAACATATTTTAGTCATGACTGATTCACCGATGAGTATTTCTACTTATTAGCATTTAATGATTATAATTATTAATGACTGCACATTATATAAGTATTATAGGATTGGAAAACACATTAAGTCTTATTAATTTTAACGACCATCTTCCTTTTATTATTTAACCAACAAAACTTAACTGGTATTGTTAAGTTTTGTTGGAGTTATGAGTCAATTATTGATTTTTTTATACGTTTAGCAAACATTTTCTACAATTAGGTAATGTACCTACTTAATAATACAAACAACTAGCTTAACAGTTTATACCACTTCCTTACTTATTATAAATAAATATAGTCGGTTCATTAAAGTAAATATTGGTGGCCTAAGCACTGAAAGTTCAAAAGTAGGTCTAGAATACAATCTTAACAGAGCCTAAAGTACAATTATTAATTACACAATCATAACTATTTCCTTCATAAGCCCTTATTTATAGATTTATTGAAGCTACTTATTTAATTAACTGTTAATAATTATAAGCGCGCCTGTAATTGGATAACTAAATTATTTATATATTTACAACATTGGATTTTGGCACTATTTGAATATATAACGCGAATTAACTTTAATAAACTGACTGTTAATTCGATATTGCAGCAAATAATGCAGAATTTTGACAAAGCCGTTGGAGCGGGTTAAATAGGTTCGTGTAAATTAAATTATCAGTTTTGGGAAGGCAGAACATCCTTTTAATTAGTAGGATTATGGGAAGAGCTTAAATATGATTGGTTTATTTATTACAGTGTTAAATGTAAAAGGTTGATTGTAATGCTCTATATTCACACTTCTGGAGCATACCTACCTATGTACATTTTTAAGTACATTTGTACATCTGTGAATGGGCCTTGTACGTTGCATTGACCCATTGGCCCCAGTTACTGCTAGTTAACATTTGGGCCCCGTTTAACGCATCTGTTATTTTCGTTGACTCTATCTTGTCTATGACACATGGCGCACACAGTTACGCAGGATGTTGATAATGATTTTCATTCATTACTATTGTTAAGTAAAGTAATTGTTTTGTCTATTTATAAGTTGAGCGCCCTACAATCTTACGCTACAATGAATCAGGAAAACATAATTAGATAGGTCAATGACATTCCTTTTGGAGGCACGTTCTAGAAATGTGATCTGTGTACTCATGTAATTATCACATTGTTATTTTTCGCTATAATTATCATATTATGATACGGCCGTTCTGCCCAAATGAATAAATGTACAATGGCTGTTAATTAATATGGTTAAAAACTCTGGTCGCTAGTGGGATGTCTGTGTAGGTTGATGACATAATTCAATTAGGAACTAGTTCAAGTGAACAAATTAGTTCAGTACAACATTAGTAATGCTACGCAATTAAATTTTTTGGCTATTTGGCTATGACTAATATGTAGAGTCGAATCAATTCTTTTTCTCTTAAGAACGAATCGTTTACGTTTTAAGGATAAAACAAAGATAGGCAAAAAGTAGAACAATGTATGTTGCAGGTAACTAGATAGATATAGTTACTTTCTTTGTAAATGTTTAAGATAGTAAAACTGCTTATCTAATTACTCATACACGTAGATATCGTGTTATCATTATGGTCAATAAACTGGGAACACAACACTGTTGTGACCAACAGTACTTACATTTCAATAAAAAACGCAATGACTAACTTTTTAATAATAACTAATTAACCTTATTAGGTAGGTTAAATTATAATTCGCTTAGTTTCCAAGTAAGAGAGTGTCATTGCATGTCTTTTAAACGAGTACAGTGAGTTACAAAAGGGGACATAACCGTCCGCTTTCAAGTCCACAATTTACACCGTTGGCGTTGAGTGTCTAGTTGAGTCGTAGAGTCGTTGGCGGAGCGGGCCCGCGCTCGCTAGACGCTGCCCTGTGTCAACAAAGCGCGCTCTCTCCTTCACTCCCCTATCCCATAGTTTTGTTTGTGCCGCCTCCGCAACGCTCTCGGGCCTCGGCCCATGCCCGCTACTTTTAACTACAATCATTGTTACACAAGTAGACACTTACCAGTTTTGATTATTCCTGATATTGTAATCCAATTTTGTTTTGCGTTCAAGTCACAGGTCATCGCCTTGCAAAGATAGTTAAATCCAAACACTGTTTTAAATAGCACTAACACTCATTCATAAAGAACAGTCTGACATAAAGTCAGATAAACCACACGAACACCCAAAAACACTTGGCAGCACTAGTGATCACAAAGGTAGTAACCGGTTTGTAGGAGAGTGTAACTGGTGGTGTGTTTACAGTGGGCGCGTTCACGAAGCCAGCGCGTAGAGTATCGCAGTCGCGTGCTCTCGCGGCGCGTTCAGCAGGGGCACTGGCGCGACAGAGGCGCCCCACTATCTCGCCGCCAGAACTTGCCCGACAGGCTTCTCTACTTCTTTTTCGAACGTGCGCGTGCGCCGCGCCGATGCCACGTTTCGTCCCGATACGTTGCCAGTTCTACAGTATTTTTTTTGTTTTGTGTTGACGCTTCTAAATGAGGGGCCATAAAATAGAAACGTAGTTCGACGAATAAAAAATTAGGAGGGTAATATTAGTTAGTTACCGATTCTTCTCTCCACTTTGAAAAGCTACTAGAATAAACTCTCTGTTGTAATGCAATCATACATGTGTTACTTTATTACAATGTTTCAATATAGCTTATATACGACTGCTGGTGTGCAAAGAAAAATTAGAACTCTATTGAAATAGGCTTATACACAATTTATTTAATGTTCGAAGTGCAATCGAGTTTATTAATTGCTCTAATAAACGTTACTGTGTCATGGTAGAGTCATTACAAAATGCAATAATATCTATCGTACTTTCCTAAAGCTCTAGTATTTGCTATTATTATTATTTGTGCGATTTAAAGCCCACGAAGGGACCGACACATGTGGCAGTCTCAGTTTATTATGCTGCGTTCACCCCTCGCTGAGCGCCAGGTAGAGACCGAGCGCTTGAAAAAATAACCGAGGAACATTTGCCCTATTCTGTTACGTAAAACTTTTGTCCCAATATTTATGATTTGCTTTGACAACTGTTACTATGCCAGTATTTTTGTAATTCAGTGTTCCTACTTAGTATTTTTGGAGTCAATTTAAATAATTTAGGTAAAAGTTATTTTACACTTCATTATTCACCCAACAATAGGATATCTGGAAGCATTAAATTTGCTACTTGCAAACATATATTTTTTTTTATCGCGACATATATTTATTTAAACACACAGAAAAAAAATAACACGTTTCAAACTTGTAATAATAATAATAGTCCTCAGAAAAAACTCTACAATCAAGCTAAAATGTAATTTACAAATGCCGAAATAGAAGACAACTCTTGTTATGGTAACTTTTAGTAACTTTCAGTGTTTAATAAGATTGGCAATTCTCAGGAGAGTTAATTATGGCTACGGTTTCAAACTAGAGATGTTGGGAAGCCATTGAAGCATGGCCACAGAGCATCGCACGTATTGTGGGAGTATTTGTACGTGTCAGGTGCTACCTGGGCCTGTACCTGCGGTAATGCTATTATTCAGCCACAACCTCCTGTCAAATGTACACTGTGGCATAACCAGACTTACTACTATTACATCCGTAGCCTTTTTTACATTGTAGAGCTGACATTGCAACAAAAACTTTTCAAGATACCGTAAGCCATTTAAGAGAATCATTGAACATTTACTAGTGAAAATGTGTGTAGAACTTATTACCATAATATAATTTGGATTAAATAATACCAAAGTCATACAAAATTAAGCTTTTTACTTATGATTTACCTTCATCCATCCATACGGTAGGAGCATTACTATAATAGAGCCAAGATAGTCGGAGCAATCGATATTGCCCTATGGCTACGTAACGTCCGACTTTCTCTTGAATAACATATTACGGCAGATAAGCTAGAAGAGGTCCAAGATGTCTGATAGGCAGAGCAGGTAGTGGAGAGGCGCTGCGGCTCGCGGCCGGGTACGCCGCGGTGGGTTATCGCGAACATTTGTCACAAGCAAACCTATTCAACATTATGATAAAATGGTCCCAACTCGCAAACAAAACCAACTCCTAAACACATTTCTTTAGAATAATCCCTATGACGCAGAATATTTTGGAATAGGCGAAATTAATGTAAGAACATTAAGTTGGTGTGTTCTGGCTCCGAATTTCCTTATCAGATCGAAACGGTTTACGATCTCGACGGCGCCTATTTGCATATCAGTGGCGGTGGTATGGGTGAGCAGTGCGGAGTGCGCTGCAAGCCGGGAACAATATATTTCAGCAAAAGACGACGCGCTATCTCCACCTATTGTACAGACCGAGAAAGGCAACTGGCATTATGCCACAACCAGACAAAAAAACCTCTGAAATCTTAAAGTACGAGTAACGTTAGGATTTTATGGTTGTATTGTTTAACTGGTCGAGTCCTTCACCGATATTGAGGACAAGTAATTTTACAAATATTATCGATACAGTCTCTTGCAGTCAATATATCGATAATATTGTATTTATTTTCACTAGATTGGTAAATTGAGTGCGAGTGAAGAATCGATTGTCTCCGTTGCAAGTGCAGAACGTAACTACAAAATAAACACTTCAAAAGTTGTGCAGTTTGCAATATCCTCGATAAGACGAAAATAGTTATCTCCGGTATTCAGTGAGGCAAGAAGGGTAGCGCGGGCGATATCTGTTAGATGGAGCTTCGCTAACGACATCGCCCGACATCTCACTCGCCGAGGAAACCGCCACATCTTTTCTACATTGAACGCTCAGATAAGCGCAGAACGCCATTTGTCATTACCATATCCTGTCTATTCGCTCGCTCTGCTCTTATTAATAATGAGTTCACGACGAGCTACGAGAAAGAAAAAATCTACGTGATTGAATGCAGCCATGTATCTGGAAGTTGGGCGTGTAATCCGTTTGGGTTTTCTAAATTCATCTTGAGCACGTCGACTGATAAAATTAGACTGTGGAGACTGCGTGTGTTCATCTTTTATTATATGCTTATAACAATATAAGTTGCGTGGCCGGAGAATTATACTGGTATGGTAATGGCTGTTGTGTAATTTGTTACAAAGACATTCAAATTCCATAGCAATGAAGTCCACGGGCACAAGATTAAGATAACGCTGTTCTACTTATTTAAATGATTTTAGAGAAAGATTTATAGTAACATTCGTAAATAATCGTTTTGCATTAAAATCTAAAGCTTTACATAAAATACCATTTATTGCATATTATTATTGTACAGAGTCTATTAGAATAATTCGCTATTGGAACACTTCCTTACTGAATCAAGCACAGATGTCCGACTGACGCTATTAAACTACTTCATAAAGGAACCACAAAAGGCACGATTAGGTTTACCGTTTACTACACGTGTATGTAAAGAATTTAAATGCGGCGCTTATTATGGTGGCAGAGGCTTGGTGTATTACAGGTGACATAAAACGCTCCGCGGATGCGCGCTGACGGTCTAATTCCAAACAAATGCAAATTGGGCGGCGCTGGTATAGTGGACATCCGCTGAATGGTGGCGTATTGTGCTCGGTGCGCTAATGGCCGCGTAATTGGCACGAGGTTAATCGCGGCCACACGACCGCTCTACCTGCCATGTCCTCTTTAATCTTTCGATAGCGAGACCTCCATTATTTACATCAATGTAGTAACTCTCTTTTATGTGTGAAACGTCTCTTATTTCCTATTGTTTTGTTTGTAACTTTAAGATATCAGTGCTTTTTTCACACAAACTCTACATTTTCAGCTGTGACTTATGTACATAACTACGACTGATCTTAAGATTATATCATAGATTGGTGGGGGATTGGATAATGAGCGTAGGATAAGTGAGTTGGTGTCAGCTGCGTGTCCTTGTCCGGTCGGGCGGTGGCCGCTCTCCGCAGGAAGTGGCTCATTGTGTCGCGCTGACCCGTCACCCGTGCCGGAGCCCCGGGCCGGCTCTCGGCACGCCGCAGCGCTTGGACAGCGGCCACCGGCCTCCGCCGACATACCTCGATATCAAATGATAACATTACACCCACTTGAATCTGTGCGAGAACAGCGAACTCGACCCACATTGTGAAATACTAATTCAATTAACAATGTAAACCAACTTGTAATTAAATTGTACATTATTACCACCGGACTCATAACAATAAACGTCATATATTTTTATTTCATTTCCTCAACAAATTAGCTAGGTATAAATTACTCCAATTCCTTTGTATTTCGTAACATTTCTAAAATGTGACACTTTTAAGTAGGAACAAGCAAAGCGTTTTTAGCGAACAACGGATATATTACAAAAAGTGCAACCGCTGCAGTGCCGAGTATCGTCCGACGAATTAGTATTGTGTGTAAAAACAACGATGAATATACTGGAAGTGACATTATTGTCTCTACATTCAACCACAATGTGAATACAGCTTTTGTAGAGTCTGTCCATCGTGTTTCTAGTTATGTAAATAACTTTAACAACAACTAATGCCTAAAGTTTGAGTGGGGTTAGACATTAACAGATGTTAGAATGCCCTGAAATATTATTTCTAGACAAACTTAGTAGATATGTGTAGATTATTTTGGAATCTTAAATTAATACATCATCCACGTTTCAGTCCATGCCCACTCATGTTTTCGTTGTACAGTACTCGTTGTAATTAAGGTCAAGAGTAGTAATCAATTGCTTTGATTTTCTACAGTTGTATGAACGTCTTTCAGCAATATATCATCAATCAATGCATTAACAGCCGACTCTATCAGTCGTGCAGATAAGTTTGTATTTGCTATATTAAATCCACAGCCAGTAAAGTAACTAATTCGTAAGCATGCTAATATTTTACCAGTTTTAGCTGCGTAATTTGTATCACAAGCAGAATTTAGTAACTTGAAACCAGCGTTGCCTGGGGCTATATTTAGCATCACAAAGGGTTTAGATGTAAAAGAAAGGGTGTGTGCGGCTAGTACTAGTGGTCCGGATGTGCGCAAGACTCCGTAATTACGCGGCGTGACGTCACGGTCCGCTAGCCGACTCCCACGCGAAACACCGCCCTCTTATCATTACAATTAAATCGCACTGACATGCTCTGCCCGACCCCTGACACCACGCAACCAGCTCTCTCAATTAAAAATGTAGACTAACTGCTGCACGTCCCGCATCACGAATTGTAAGGTTTGACTAATAATTTACAACACGAAAAACCGTTATGCCACCTAGGCAAGAAAAACAAGTATGTATGTGACGTTGAAAATTTTCCACATTGTCAATTATTCACGGCTCAACGATAATCAATCTCATAACATTGTTACTGATGGTCGGTCAGTTTAAATCATAATTAACCACATAGGGAAGCAAAAACCGAGCTTAACTTCCGCGTATATCCACGGCACAATCGTATCTTATGTTTACTGCCGCCGACAACACAGGAACAGAATGCGTATAATTAATCTCAAGTATTGAGTGTGAGAAAATAAAGCTAAATGAGTCGGCACTCGTGAGATTGTACAACAACAAAAGTCGCCGAGGCACTGCGACGCTAAATGCGATTCCCACAATTGGCAATATATATTTGTTGGGAATTGCTTTGTGTCAACGATAAAAACATAGTGTTAGTTACTAATCAGTTAGGACAAGAATGAGGTGTAAGGACAATGGGCAATTTTGCTCGCGTGTTCCCAACGTACAATGGAGCACAGCGCATATGCAGTCGACAAGATTTCACACGATATGCAATGCTCGTTTGGAGGTTCAGGGTTGTTTTACTATTGTTTAGCTCTTTTCATGGGTATTTTTTTTGGAACTATGCATAAAGCAGTGGTTTCTGGTGTAACCTTATATTTTTGTTTTAATATGTACGCATGTGCCTGTTGTTCCCATCTTATTTCATGTCCTTACAGTAGGACAGCAGTAAGGACTCATGAACTCATGAACTCACTAAAAAATAAAGATTGAAGCCAGGATACATAGCAATGTATCCTGGCTTCAATCTTTATTTTTTTCATGGTCTATATTCCACCATATTGTTAGTGTCTCTGCGGCGAAGATGGATAACAGTGGAATCAAGTGTCGCGTGTATCGTAACGGTTTCTATATCAAGTTTCATTAAATTTGCTGACCGTTTAGTCAGCACATAATGTCGGACAAATATTGTACCCATTTCTTTTATGTATCTATAATTATGTAGGTACGTAGTGCGGAAGTTCATTATTTATTTAGTCCTTTTTGGTAAAATAATATTATTCATTTTGGTTTACCCATTTGTACTTTACATACTTATTGCGGGTTAAATTTAAACTTGCGCTAAAGGTAAGTCCAGACGGCAAAGTTATTGACAAACAATAAACAATGTCGTCCGGGAAAACAGATTTGGTCTTACGTAGTTTTGCTCCATTCGTCTCAAAACAAGGAAAATGCGATAAACACTTTGCTTATTGAAAAACACGATTTATGCAACCGTTGCGCGGTTGTTAAGAATAGTGAATAGTGTATGAAGAGTTTGCGTAATCGCATATGCATACATGTAATAGGTAGGTTTACGTATACCATTTAACATGGTGCTAACAGCCACAAAACAGGTATAAACCCCGTTGATGTTCTAACGGTACAAAGTTTAGGATTTTATTTAACATGTTGTTTCTTATAGGCAATCGTATAGATACTATTTCATATATTCCTATACTTTAAGATTGAAGATAAACAAGAAACAGTTTCCATTATGTTCTATATTTTATTTAAGAATTTAGTTTTACATAACATTGAAATGTCAAAAGAATTTGTTCTTAACACGTCTATGTACGTATACTCTAACCTTGAGACGGAGAATTTAATAAAACATTTTAAATCCCTAAATTTTATTCAAGCAGAACGAAAGATATGTAAAAACTGAAAGGCTTTAGCCAAAAAGCGAATTTCAAAGTTGTTTGAAAACTGACTGATGTTAGAACTATGTAAAATATAATACCCTTACAAGACTGCGCTGGATCAACGTACATAACTGTTTAAACATTTATTAGCTATGCTACAGTTTAGAGTGAAAAATTTCGCTCACAACAACGTAGTTACGAGTAACAACGGTCCAACTTTGGGTCGTTTAACAAAAATAGACACCGTTTGTCATGTAGTGGTGCAATGTTTTACATCCTGCCCGTCCTCTTGTCCTTTTTGTGTAGTTTCGCATGTTTTGTCCACAGTGGCCGACACCGGACATCCGTACGCGGACATTGCGAGATGCCGCAGATACAGCAATGAGCATTCATTATACCACGTATTTGTTTATACATTAGTCTTTGCTCATTTTCTCACGCTCCTTATTATAATAAGTTATTTTCCAGTTACAAGTATCAAATGACCGCGTCGTGTAAACTGTCAACTTAAGTGTAACTTAAGTATGTGCCGACTTGTTGGCTTAAAATCGTGGGTACAATGTCAGTGGGTTGTTAAGTAATTGCTTAAAACTACTTATTATGTGTATTGTATAGTAAAAAAATACATACCTACATGCTCGTTCCCCAATGTACTCGTATATTTGACAGGCGACTGACGTCAAGTAACCAGCGGCTATTTTAAAACTTTCCAAACAACGCGCGCTTATTTTGCAATTTAGTTTGTTACATTCATCAGCATGTTAGTTCACATGGTCACAGCGCGGTAAATAACTCAATGACCGTCCTTACTTCTACACAATTGTCATTTGTGCTGTATTGTACTAAATACAATGTTTACATTTTATTTTCAGAACAAAACAATAAGTGTTGCATTTCGAATTTGCATGGAAATGAAGAGACGACCAGCTTATTTTCAGCAGACGACAGAGAATCTGTCAATTATGTTAAATAAGAAACCGAGAAATAACCTAGCAGTTTAAATATAGGGTCTTTAAATTTGTTGTTCTAAAACTGCATTTATAAGAGAACCTGAGAAAGCGCCTACAATAGTGATTCTCACTCGGTTCGCTTCGTCTGCTTTGAGTCGTACCTACATTATTCGCATTTATTATTTAACAAGACAATATCACGCTACTCCGGATTTAACGAGAGCTCTTCTCTTGCTTTGCACTGAGAATTAAACACACTAAGTAAGTATTAAGATAGAAAGTGTTCGTACGGATTAAAACACTTTTGTATTTTCGTTTGTTGAATTCTTAATAATGTTACCCAACGACTAATTAGGTAATTAAGACGTTAGGCATTCCTACAATGCAATTATGGTAAATATGTAATGCAATGATCCGGCAAATAAAGCCAGCGAGGTACGTACTCATAATTGGTAACTTACGTGTCACTTTTATAAGCCAATAGTTCTGTGCAACACTGCATCCAATAAAATTTTATTTCTTTTTAATATTTGAAAGTGGCAGCCTACAGCCAGCCTACTTGACGCAACACTGATTGTAGTAAGATTATTTTTGAACAACTATTACTTAAATCAGTTTCAATGTTCTAGATTTATTTAACGAATAAATTGTCATTGTCTTTGAGAAGTTTATTTAAGTTTATTCGTGATTAAAACTTTTAATCGGGATTAATGGCTACAGAATCAGTAATTATTCTATTGGGAGTCGTTTCGTGTAAATTCTTAGTTAATCAAGTGTGATTGCTGATTGTCAAATAGATGATATTCTGTGGCCGTTGAAACGAACCTTAGGCCATGTTCTAACATTTTAGAACCAAGCTAGTTCCAAGTAGTGAGTGATACACAGGATATTATATTTCGCAATAGAATAATAACTCTAGTTCTTCATAATAAGTCTGATGTTATAACTAATATTACAGTTGGAGTGTATGTTTGAAAATAATGTTACAGACTTACAATGATAACATGACGCGTAGGCTGATATGTAGCGAAAACATGTTCAGACGTGGTTAAGGTAAACTTAACAGACATTCTGGTATAATTTTAACTGTGGTGTTGTAGCAGGCAATTTAAAAAGACTATTTTTTTCACGAATGAACAAAAAAAGAAAGAATTGCTTATCCTACAATAGAGTTTTAATATGTTAAAAATAAATGAAATAAAAATAAATAAGTTTATAGACGTCCCACGCCTGGGCACAAGCCTCTTCCTATATAGAGAAGGCGCGAGCATTGGTCACCACGCTTGCTCTGTGCGGATCGGCGATATCAGATCCCAATTTTGGAAACCAGGTTTTCTCACGATGTTTTCCTTCAGGCTTCACCGTTTATCAGAAGTGTCTTTGAATAATTAAGAAAGTACATATTCCTTTGAATAAGCCGCATTGATTCTTGCCTGGATTCGAGCTAGCGACCTTGTGCATGCAAATCCACATAAATAATTAAAATAAAAATGTAAGCACCAAATCACCACGTGTTATTTTAATACTAGCAGTATAACACTTTATCTAACAAGGTGTAAGCAATCGTGAAGACGCTGCAGATAGTCGTAGCGCATATAACCTTAATTGTTTGATTGGCCACGAGTCCCGTCCTGTACGTATTGATGTCGATGTCTCAACCCTCACTCACTCATCATCTCAGTACCTAGTACCAGGTTAACGAAACCACCCAAAAATATTGGGTTTTTATATTTGTGACGTACTCATTGCGCGGTATAATCCTTTACAGAAACTGTGTGTGCTCTTCCGGTACGCAATGCTATACAAATATCAATTATTTACAGACTCATGGTGCCCACGTAATTGTTGTAGTTCTATACAATGTTGCGGATTCAATTACTATCATTATTGCCTAGCATTTATTTGTTTTATATGTCGAGCACGTAGACGCAAATATATGTTCGGTCAACATAATAAGGAATATTACTCACTAAGAGAGAATTGTGGTTAATACCAATCGATAAGTAGCACTAAATCTACCTTTTAAAACAGAATTGATAAAAGGTAAGAGGAAAACTCTACAAAAACTATTTTATCAATACTTAACGTCCATACCACGATTTACTTGTTTCGTGATTGTCGTTTTAAAATATTCTCGGAACAATAACATAAAACACGTCTGTTTAGCTTTGAGTCAAGTTCTGCACTCAAACAGATAAGTTATTTGCATAAGCAAATTCGGCGAACGACGCCGCCCGGTCATTATTTAATGAGGTTCACCTAACATGACAACACGACGACATAGCGACGTAAATTACACATAATTATGCTTACACGCATCGATGCGCGTGTTTTGAGCGAGGACTCGCATTGTGCTACCCGTCTCTATGTTTTCATGTTCAACACGTACCGTTTGATTACTCCCTAAAGGCTATCATAGAATATCCACCCATCCGCGTGTCTACAGACTAGGTACTAAGCAAACAAGCGTTGCACTTGTTCGCAGAATATCTAAAATAAGCCGTTGTAGCTGCAACGAAACGTTTCCTTATGAACAGCAAGACTAGTGGGCGCGCACACGCTAGTTTATGCTTCCCGAGACCAAAATAATTCACAATCGACGGCATCCGTTATTGAACAGTGAGTATTGGTACCGGTATGCGTTATATTATGACGATGAAGCAACGATCACAAATTTAAAAATATCAAAGTGTTTTACATCACCGTGTTTTGTTTCTGGTGTATTTTTTCACATTTGAGAATTCAGTCGGTATGAAATTCATAATAAAAGTGACGGCCATTTTTGTAAACATTGGCTTTAACGTAATAATAACCGGGTCGTTATGTTATTCAAAACATTCGAAAGTTATTTCGTGAAATAGTTGAAAGAACGTGCGGTATGTGAGTAGAATCCGCGAGGTTCCCGCGCGGGATGTACAGCGGCGCGGAGTCATCTCAAGCGGCCGCGTCGCCGCACCATCGGAAGTGCCGACCGGTTGCGGGCATTCCTAAAAATCCTCCCGATTCTACCATAGCGTGCATAAATGTGTGTCAGTACATGACACGGTTACAGTCTCATTCAAGTTAAAAATAAGCGTATCCTTCTAATGCTGTAACGTATAGTTCCGAGCGGATACTACGATTAAATCGATTATATATTTATTGAGCGTGTAGGTATATGCAGCAGCCATCTGTGCCCATTAAAAAGACAGAGTTTAATAAAGTAAGATTCCATTGGATCTATATCTAATGTCGGGTGAGACTGCACACGTGCGCGCGTGATCAATTTATTGTTGCGTGACCTATTCGCCGCCATTGTTCCCTAACCGTGACATTCATAATTATTCGGAGCAAAATATCTGATCACTACATTCTAGTTGCTTTATATGTTTTAAGTTATCGTTGATCTTGATAATGCAAGCTCTGCCGATTAGCTGCTGAAGATTTTTTGCATTGCGTGAAGCACGAACATATTTTTCAATTACTTAACTAGGCTTCATCCACCGTTAAATAGAATTTAATGCAGTTTTAATGTTTGGTGTGAAGCGGGAAGCCGATTAGCTTGAACCATACACACAAACCGTTGCGTGTTGCTTACATTGCGCGATATATAAATTGCTGTTTGCAGAGACAATGGAAATAGCCCCCGGCATTAAACGAGCAAAAAGATCTTCAATCTAAAGCCAATTTTTATGTAGGACAAACAGATTACTAAACCCTGATTATAGTTTAATAGCATGTTTAAATCTTAAGTAAGCATGTCTTATCTACTTTTGTTAAGTTTAAGGCTAAGAACCATAATTCTCTAAATATTTGCAGTTGAAATTGCCGATTGTGTAATTTTAGCTAAGTCCGAATAGATTTTGGAAGATTTAGTTTATGTCTTGGGAAAAACATTTTATCCAATACACGGTTCTAACAGACCAGTGAGGATGTGAAATACCAATCCGAATAATCTTTAAAAGTATAACTTTTTGGATGTCTGGAAAGGTGGGAATTAACTTCGAGGGCGGAAACATGGGATCTGGCTTTTATTTAATGCGAATCAAGTTTTTATTCCGCATGTGCAGATATCGGCCACCACCGTTGCCGGTGTGCGAAATTAACCTTCACCTTTTCTGTGCCGCATAACGAGTTTCGCGAAACTAAAAAATAAGGTAAACAAAACTAACTTCTCGCTAAAAGGAAGCTTCTCACGTACGATGCGATGATGTGCGTGTCTGATCGAACGATTTACGAGTGAGAATGGTTATATATGATACAAGTAGGTTTCACAATACATATAGAAGTGACATAATCATAACGAGGGAACTAAAATTGTCTGGAATTCGTTCACGTTGTTATTGAATGAGAGCGACGGTAGCATCGCGCCGACTGGCGGCACAAATTGTTGATTACAAAAGAGCAGCAATTGAGACGTCAGAGACGCAGGAAGCGAACAGATTGAAACTTATGTCTGCATTGCAACTCGGCCAATCACTACTCATCTAGTTTATAAGTAGATTGTTTAAGAACGGGCTCGTTATAAATAACTACACAGATACAATATGATGTAGCGGAGCGTTACGAAAATTGTACCAGATAATATTTTACTCAACAATGATATCAAACATAATCATATCTGTGGAGAAAGTTACATGTATTTAAGTTTGTAAGGACGGATAATTTCCGGCGAGCTATTGTTTTTAACTGGCTTACATTCGCGCTATTGTTTCTTGAGTAAATATTGCCAAGTCTTATATTTTATATAATAATGCTGAGTCCTAAGATCACGTGAGAAATATTTCTTAGAAGATTGGAAAGTTAGTGTGGTGGTTGGTTGGGCCGATAGGAGAAAGTGCGGTCGGAGGTCGCGGCTTCGGCCCCCGGGCTGTGACACCCCACAAACAACGGGATGACACACTGCTTGCACCGAACTTTGCATTTCGATATATCTAATGCTGCGTCACTATTACCAATCATACTTATTACTCATAAATTTTGCCTTCGACCTCATTTGTTTATAAACAATAAGTAACCCCACTCTTTTCTAGCTTTTTTTTAAGACATTTTTGTGCCTATTGCATGTTGTATGTAAATAAGCGTACTACGTAACTCAAACTACTGGACTTTACAAAAGACTTCTGTGTCTATATTAATTATCAGTACTTAACATATTTTATGATATCAAAGGTCTACCATAAATATAAGGAACGGCCACCCTTGTACGGCTAAATCGTGATAGGCACAATTAACCGTATAATAATGACCGAGTAAACGCGCTGACCGTATACCCTAAAGTCCCTTTACTTGCCCATTAGTAAATAACACCTTCATAATTTATTTCATCTTTCAAATACCGTTAAATTGAATATCACAACAATATTAAAACATAACTAAAAGTAACAGAGGCATTATAAATATTCATGACGACCACGAATGTAATATGAATACATTAAGTTTATCCTTAGAATAACTTTGATTGCCACTGCCAATGCAACTATTTTAAAAGTGTTCAATATTTGTGCAACATGTCATGGAAATCCATTTAGGGAGCGGATGCGACTGCTAGAGTGCTAGAGACAGGATTATTTTATGCGCTGTGCAAGTTGCTACCGATGTATTTCATTAGTGAGGCGCAACGTGGCACAAATTGGTCGACGCAGTCGCCAACGACCGGACGAATCTCATTAACGGGCCAGATTGATAGCCCTGGAAAACACTTTCAATTATTTTACGCTACATTAATATTGAATATCGCACCATCTGCAATATATAGCACAAGGCCCATAATTACTCTTCTAAGGGTTCGTAATTGATTTAGTAAGTGAGTAACACCATAGCGTGTTATGTGTCGGCTACAAAGAGGTTATACCCTGCTCTATGTAAGTAATAACTATCCCGAGTTAATATAAGTAAATAATGTCTATAGTAACAGTAACAATATAGTAGAGATGCAACTTACACACCAGAGCTTTTTACTGCTTAAACTTCACTTCTAGTTTAATGATAAAAATACCTCATTTTTCCATCCTCAGCATATCGCCTTTCTAAAACAATAATGCATTAAACCGATCGATATCATTCTGTTCGTATATTCTTCGAATATCAAACCGTGATAAAGCACGAAAGTTTCATCTGCAATAATGCTGAGAAACTGTTCTTTATCTATATCTTTATTAAATTCATATTGGTAAGTCGTGTTAAAATACTTTTATAATAAAATGGCCTGCTTAGCGCGGCCTAATCTCAACGTTAAAGTTACTATACGCTCATATTTTCATCTAGCTATTAGCATCTATGATGAAGTTAAATTTCATAATAAATTTATAGCTTTATTATATTACGATAGTTATCATAAAAACTTTATAGCGCCAGAAGCTTATAAAATACATCGCGTAAAATACATTTTTACTACATTATTTAACTTTTGCACTCCCACCGTTTCAGAAGTTGCCGTGCACGATACGATAACATCACAAGTCTTTGAAACTGTTGACTCGAATGCAAGAGTAGTCGTTGGTCACGTATTCATGTGTAATTTGTTCGTAATGCCTGAATGTAAGTCGACGCAACATGGCGCAGCCCAAGGGGCCGCAGCGACGCATTGTGGGCTCCTGACACTACATCAGATATATCCGAACTTAATTTAAATAGATAGGTAACGGTTTGTTGCGCAATGGGACATCGACCCGCGCTCGGACTAAAGTCCATTTGATCACTTATGCATCAAACGCGTTCCGACACTCTCCCTCCCGCAGCCGACACCATAACAACCTCGCACCACCATACAACCAGACTTAATAACGTTTTAATAGCCCCAGTCAAGTTTAAAAACGGTCCAAATTTAATAGTCAGCCTGTGCCACACAACCGAGCTGTATATCAATCACTTCTTGCTTTGATTTACATTTTTTGTCATTAACACAAAAATATAGCCTCTTATACATCAAAAAGAGAATATACTTGTGGATGTTTTATTTTCCGAATGAATCGTTTTATAAACGAACATAAAATACAGGCATGATTTGTAGACCTGAGTTAATTACGGCTCTCTTGACTAGAGCACAAAAGTAAATAGGAAAAAGCAATTGCAAAAAAACTCAATAAACTTGTAACTAATGAATCGGTTGATGAGGTTTTTCGTCTAAGAACTTGTAAGTGTCCACTAGGCACGTAGCCGGTCAAAAAAAGCTCCGTGAAAAATTGCTTCTACAAACTGAACTATGTTCTTTGTAAGGGCTGTACGGCATTATGGGAATTCCTAAAGCATAAGCACCTTACTTCTCTAAGGTTAATTGATGGCTTACGGTTTGTGAATGCGTGCAAGAATGCTGCCCTTGCAGATTTAATATTGTTAGTGGGGCAATAAATTGTTTATCCTCGTTTGTCAGACTGAGTATCTGACGTACAACTAGTATACCATAAAAGTTCCGGAGTTCAATTATACGTAGGTTCCTAAAACGGAAATTACTATATTATACCAAGTTATTTTAGGTCAATTCAATGCTGCGTGATTTCTATAAATTAATAACCTAACGAGGACTTAGTTGATGCAATATATTTGAAGAAGCGCACATTCAAATGATTCACACCTTTGATGTTTACGTCGGATACGAAATGTCAAGGATGTCTCCACGTTCTATGTTATCCAACCTCAACCTCGATACTTATTATTCCTACACTTTTTATTTATGAATTTAAGTAGATTAGACGCTGCATAATTTGTTTTTGTGTATTTATGGCTGAGCATGAAGCGTGTCTGGTGCGACTTCCCGCCGTTGCGGACCAGTGCGCAGGATCGTCCGTTGACTTAGTATCCTGACAGAATTGAACTTTGTGCGGGGTCAATTGCATTAAACTTACATGCACTTCGGTAAATTCCATGTTCCTCAATGCATTCTTCCTATTTATTTAAGTACATTAGCGGGACGCGGCGTGGATAGCCGAGATTTATAAATAAAATACATTAGCACGCTGTGCTCCTGTTAAATTAGAATGTTTAGTTAAAGCCACCCACATCGTGCAGATCAATGCTGACATAAGTCGCTTATTCAAGCAGAGCTGTAACTATGGACGTGGCAGCTTTTCACGCACGTAGCCGGCAAATGGATTCGGAAATTTGGGAGATTCTTGAGGTCACGAGCCGCACGACCAGTATGTTTCTATTCATACGCACAACGCATCTAAAAACTCATTCATCACTCTGCACAATGGAGCATGGAAATAGGTAATTGCTTTAAAATATGCCTAAAGGAATTTAGTCAAAAAACGATTAAATATGTCTGAGTTAAAGTTGAATACAAAATAATAATAATAAAAAAAAAATGTTCTCAATATAAAATAAAGAGTTAATATTTTATTAAGTCCTTCCATGCTTATACCTTGTTAAGTGTAATTTACTTTTTTTGATGGATTTAAAGGACAAGCTCAGTCGAAAAAATCCAGAGAAGCGTCACGTTGTAAGAAAAGTCATCAATCAAGCGCTACAAAAAGAAGGAACCCGCATTGGGAGACAACGGCTCCACAAAACTTTAGAAAAAAATGAAATATTTTTTCTTCGGCGTTGACACAACCAATTGAAATATAACTGAGATGTTACAGCCAAAGAAAATAAATTGGAGATCCTTCACAAAAGAAAAAGAAATGATCAGCTTATGTCTGCATTATAATCATTGCTACATTTTATTTTGAAAATCATAAACTCGCAATAATAATAATTTCGCTGTATAAGTAATGCCAACGACTTGGTAGAATGAATATTAAAATTCTATAGCTGTACATTCCGAAGCTCCTCGTCTCCCACTGTGCTATCGCAACATGTAATGCCAACTGTTCGACAACTACTGCATTGTGAAACTGATCGAAGGCAGTAACGCCACTCCTTACTTCTAAATAAGTATTTACATTTATAAGTTCATTAATTAATTAGTGTATGATAGGCGAACGGACGAAGGTGATGTAATTATTGGCAGCGAGCATGGAAGTATTAGTGTCGTATTTATCATACACGCAGCCGGCGACGTGACAGTTCGCAATACGACCTGCATTTGTGCCATTGCACGTGAGAAATGTGATCAGAATACATAATAATAACACACACATACACATACAACGGTTCACTGCAGCAATTTAGATAAGTGGTAGGTATGTAGCTTTAACGGACAGCAGTGGATAAATGAACTGCCACGGTCGAACATGTATTATCACATCTTTTCCCTCAGGGTTGAACTGAGCACAGAGCACAGAATATCGCATCATATTGGCATGGCTGGAAACAATTTGAAGCAATGTTTTCGGTTGGAATAATAAAATTCATTTTTGTACGCCTGCTTCAACTGGACTACTCGAAATGCTGTTGCTTATTTGTTTGTTAAAATTAAATTCATCAGTAAAAAATAATTAAAGTATAGCTTGAAGCGTTAGCTCAACAGAACTTCAAGCCATTAAGTTCTAGCTTCGGAGGTCATAGAACACATGCTCATTGTATCATTCTTTACCAGGAAAAAATTGTCAAAAATAATCCATTAAATTAATGATAGGCTGGAGTAAAAGTGGGGTCCGTGACGCGGGTATCGGTCCGTCCCGCGGGACTCGCGCCATTTGTTATCCCGCGCCCGCTGCCGCCTCTGCGCCCGCTGCCCGCTGAGCTGCTGTCACACTACACGTCCGCTGAACGACTCTTTGTCATTGCTTATCCGAAATGTCGTGATCGGTCAACTGATTATCATTTATAAAGGGGTCAATATCAGTGATTTTTCCCCAATTTAAGAAGGCAGAACGCTTATTAGAAAAGCAGAATTGACCTTTAAGTTATAAAAAGATTTGATCACAAGGTGGATCTGAACTGCGTATAAAATGATTGGAATTTCGAGGTAGTATTTTGGATCAAAACTTCATCTAAAATTCAGAGCGTCAAAGAAGAGCAAAGTGTGTTCATCAAACGTAAACAAGCCGGTCTATTTTCGTTTACCTAATCTCCGGTACGTCGGCTTAACCCTTTGTAGGGCTGTCAACTGATCGTAATGGTTTCCCACATCTATTTACATTTGCGCTGCAACATCTTATGTAAAACATGCTATCTATTCAATATCTGTAAAGACGAAGATGCTCAAGGTTGTTTGAGTGGTTTTGAGCTTTGAACTTTATTATGAAACCTTATATCGACGATTTTAATTGGTGGAAATATGCATTTTTAATTTTAATTGATACTACAAATGTCTTATCTAAATTAATTAAAAATGTGTTAATTACTAACTCAGATGTTGAAACATTTGTTGGTAGCCACGAAGGATTATACTTGTATCAGAGTTAAAGATTTATAAATTCATAGTAAGCAGTGATATTAGTCTATTTATCCTTCAGTGTTTTTCCGGGTGCTTTTCGTTATTACACATGCTTGTAAAAGGTATAGTCAAATAGTACCTTCGAACCTTGTTTCGAGTGTAAATATGAGTTAGTTTATGAAGGTATACAAGATGTTTCCAGCCCTATTCCGATATTAGAGCGCTTGTGCCCGCGGCTCTGTTTCGGAGGTGAATAGAGCCGGCTCGCGAATGAAGACGCTCCCATAGCGCACACTTGCAACACTACCATTTTTGCATAATACCTGCTTTATTGCAGCCACGCTGAATGTCAAATGGTACCGTACCGATCCCACTGCTATATGATTTAAACACATTTATTTGTAATAGACAGGCTAGCGGTTCCGCCTTCTACAGTTAAAGTGAATATATTATAAACGCGACACCCTCTGCTCAATCTATTCAATTAAGAATAAATTATATTATAGAATTTCATTATACAATTATTTAGTATATAATTTTTTAAGTAAAATCTTGAAAATACTTTATTTATCTCTACATGTTAATAAGATTTCATTTTGTGATTATGTTTCCGCCTTGTTTAGTTCTTGAGTAAGTCAATATTTTGACTTAGCAGCAGTTTTGGGCCTTCCTAGAAACCTCAAGTATCTAGAGATTTGTGTACACGAAGGGATGGCGGGTAGACAAACAGTGGACTACACAAATAAAGCTAATGTAAATGTAACAAATAATAGCCGGATTGTATAACAAAACGATTATATTCAACACATAATCGTCTATTTATGTGACATTTGCATACCCACGAGACGTTTCATTAAAGGTTTTTCATATTTATATTTTGATTTAAGCGAAGCTGGATGAGTTGTTCAAATACTTTCTTGACAAAATTCTGCATTAAAATAGCTCAAAAATAGAGTAGTTACCCGGTAGAATTTTTAAACAAAATGTTGTAGAAAACGCATATTTAAAGAACAATTAACTATTCAAGTTAGATTGTAGATTGTCCCTTTTCTTGTGCTATACGGCTTTATTTCTTTTGCAAATAAACATTAACGTATCGTAATATTAGAGTAAGTTCAACAAGGCTCGGTTTTTGCCTAATTATTATACAATTTCTAACGGCACTAATTTGTTTACACTATAATTAAGGCTTTAAACCCTTAGCAGTAAATTAGCAGTTAGTACGTAAACCTAGCGTCTGACTGACTGCACTTCGTCACGAAACATTACATATTAAATGATTTTTAACGACGACATGTTCGCGACTAGTTAATTGCAATGCAGCTGGCCCGGTCTGTCGCGACACCTAACCTTTACTGTCGCGTATTAATAAAGTCTTGCTAGATGCTATCACAACCGCCCGTATCTTTCTGGCATTTATGAATTGTAATTTAATCCAATATTTCTCCACCTGTGATTATATTATATCATCGTGATATAATCAGATTTACGGGAAACACTTAAAAGCTATACAAAACATTCATCTTAAAGGATTGTATCAGCAAAAACAATAGTCTTGGGCATAGACGTAAATGGATCAGTAAAAGAGCAAATTATCGAGAAACAATTGAGGGGTGATGTGGTGGTGACTCACACCGAGGTACTGACTCACGGGCGGCGCTAACAGATATTCTGGGAATAGCAACTAGCCTTGACAATCGCAAGTAGATTGCTCACTCGCCCGTGAAAGCTGTCTTGAAAATATCGCCGGTAAGAACCAAGAATCGTATAGTAGTCCTATTTTAAAACACCCCTTAGACTGCTTAGACATGATACTGATACTTATGCAAATAAACGAGAAACTGTTTAGGTCTTAATACAGGTTACGGTTAGGCTTCTTAAGTACATTATACACAAACAGCTTTAGTAGAATGTAGGTCAGGTTAAATACTGGCGATCTGAATATTATCTTATTCGAGTTGTCGTTTAAACACAATGAGTTATGTTAACAAACATCTTTGCGTCTACGATCGATTTCATTGGTCACTCTAATAAATCTTATAGGATATCTTATATCGAGAGACATAAATTGTGTCCATTGTTCGTGTGTCACGGCCAATCTCGGAGTAACTACTGAAATTTAGCGAATAGCGGGTCACATTGGGTCTGTATCGCTTCGGAAGGATCGAATGCGTCAGTTGTTTGATTCCATCGAATAAAGATAAATTGGTCTGTGAGTGCGGGCTGGAAGGGTGTGGGGACTGGGGATGTGAGGGTGCAGGGGCACGGGGGCACAGGGGCACGGGGCTAATTGGCTGTCAGCTATGAGTCCGGTTGTACACGGCCCTCACTGCGCGCTGAGTGGCGGAGACGGTTTACTGATGCCCCTGTCCTCGTGCTGCCGCCGACACAAACAATGACGCTTGATTGGATCGGTTAGGGAATTAGCCACCTCTACTACATTTATAATGACGTACTAGTGACGTCAGGCCATGAGTTTGCGACATGATAATCAGATTATCGCGGCAACTCAATTTGGTTACCAGTTTCACCAGCTTTATTTAGCACCTACAGTTTAGTATGCATTTTTGGAGAATGGTGATGTTAGTCAGCAAATCAACTCATTGGAAGTTATTCGACATATATGACTACAAAGCACAATTTTATAGGCAGTCTTCATAAACTTGCGAAAGGGTCAAAAAGTTTAGCTAATACAAGATGATATTATAATAATAAAATTAACTTACATTCATCGTGGTTTTGCGTTGCGGCCATTGTGGGCATTATACCTGAATAACAAACAATAAACAAATTTAAAAATTAAGTAACAATAAAGAATAAGTTTATGTACACATAGTTAAAACTTTATGTTTTAAAAGCCTGCAGCATCATTTTCTGTCTATCAAAAGGATTAGTTTGTCTGATTACTAAAAACTGTTAAATAAATATCCAGGGAATTACAGTACCGAACGTGAAAACCCATGGGCAAATGTAATAAGTAAGACACATGTTGAATCAGGAAAAATCTATGTCGAGATGAGGTTCGTATGCATAATATTATGATGCACAAACCCGAGCTTAGCCGAGTGCAGCCGAGGCGAGCCGAGTGGTACCTGTCGCGGCCAGGTGGAGCCTTCATTAGCATTAAAAACTTATTAACGGGACAGTCCGGCTTTTATACGCTTACCAAAACCCGTATTTGACCAATAAACTTGAACTCGAATGCAACTAACAAGTTACAAAAACCCAAGCGTTTGATTATACAAACAATCTTGAAACAAAATATTATCAGAATAATAAAATGCCCATCACTCAATAGTTGTTCATTGAACTGTTTGTCTTTCATTGTTGTTTTTGTTAAGTTTTCTAACTGTTAAGTATAACTATTCAAGGTTCACTAAATCCATTTGCCAAGGTTTAGTTAACGAATCACATAGAACGACAAAAAATAACTTCTTGGTTCTAAGCTTCGCATGACTGATCAAGGTGGTTGAATTAGTAAAATTTTCCAACAGCTAATATTAATATTTACAGATGTTTAGCATTTGGCAATAAATGTGGATGTTATTGTTAGAACCTGATTCGTAAATCCTTGTTTATGTGGTCCTATTAACAGGAACACATTTAGCCATTTATAAAGCGGAAAAAACGCAATTTCGCATTCACGACCGCAGCAAAACAGAGGCTCACATAAATCTGCAGAGACATACAAAGCGAGGAGCGTCCCCGGACAAAGTAATGAACTAATTACATTAGTCTCAGGATGGTCGCAGGAGATGCGGCTGAAATGGCTAAACCGACCGACTATTAGCGGCGTAATGCTGAGAATAATGATGATTGCGCGCTAACAATACCCTCAAATAACATGAACAGGCTTAAAAACATAGCGAATATCAAAATAAGTCTAGACAGCGTATGACACAGCTTTTGAAAGCTTAAATGTAAATCAGCGAATTAACATTCAACATGTTGCCATAGCCGAAATTACTTGTGTTGCTATGTTTACAAAGTGTTGAAATACGAGATATAACTTAATCATTGGTAATTACTATTTTGGAGCCACACGTGATTCTGTAGCGACTGGTGAATTTCTGACCCCGGTCGAAACAATCATCAAAATTGATTGCAATCATTAAACCATTCGGTTATTAACGCGGACCATTAATGTGTCGATTTGCTGTTTTAGGAACATCTCCTAAAATTTAAATATGATGTCACTGGCTATTATGAAATTATATTTCGACAAGAATGGGATTTTTGTATTTAATTGTTGAATATTTATTGTTAGTGTTAACGGTATTGCTTGCTAGCTATTTATTGTGCCAGTACGGTCGCGGTTGATTGAACGTGGAACGCTGTCTCCGCAAGACACGGAAGCTGTGCCGCCCGTTAGGCCCGGTTCAGGAATAGACGTTCCTGTGGCCGCCGCCTGTGTTACACCGCACGCCGCACGCCGCTACCTCCCGCCTGTCAAAGGTCTTCAAACGCAATGTACTCGCAAATGTACCGTATAACCGCAACTTATAAATCCTAGTACCATATTTCAGACTGACTGTTATGTCATTTTGTCGGTTTTGGAGTCACTATTTGCAATCGTTGCCAATAACAGATAATTCGGAAAGTTGTTGATTAAAAACATTCACGATTTATTGTATCGCTAAAGTACCGTTAAATGCTATATATTGTGTGATATGCAATGCAATTCCCTGTTTGATGACTATATAAACGGGGCAGCATTATTATACGAGATAATAATGTTGATATTGCATATTATAGCGGTCTGTGGGGACATCGCCGCTCACCAATGAATGCTCGGACTCCCGATACGGTATTACTACATGGGTTTAATAAAATAATAGAAGTAGTTTTTAATTAAGATATATTAGAATCTTTTATTTGCTTTACTTGTATGAAGGTTAATGTCTTCGTAATCCTGTAATTAATAGCTTTTAAATATCTTAAACTTCGTAATTACACTTCCATATCAAATTCATTTTATTTATAGCTGTAGTGTAAATTAATTAAGGAAGCTTTACAATCTGGTTTGTTCATTCGCACCATTAACGATCTTAATAAAAGAAATTCGTATTCGAAACTAGACTTGTTTTATTATTCAGAGTGATCTGGCAATTATCAATTATAGGTCGGTTAATGTTTTTTGCGAAAACCCATAACATTTTTTGCTTGTCCTTCAACAATAATTTAGGAACAGAGTGGAATAATAATGTTGAATAAATTATGTTTAATGGCGAGTGGGTTTGTTTTTTTAACAGAGAACGGTCGTTGTTTCGTCGAATGTTCTTTTTTTATACGTAATCAATTTTAGATTTGGAGTGTAGTCGTGACCTGAACGCGTGAGCCTCGCAGGCTTCCGCGCAATACGAATCAAACCGGAGTAACTCCGAATAAAGGTAAAATGAAGTTGTAAACTGAAAATGGTGTTGAATTGCATTCAATATTTGTTCTACAAATAAATTTTCTCTTTTTTAAGAAGAGCTGAATAGTAAATATACTTTTGATGATAGAGCTGGTTTTGTAGTCTTATTAAATTAAATAAATCATGTTTTATCAAGATAATAATGGCTTCAACTCAATCCAAAGTTGTAAATGTAAATTGATGTAGCTCTACTATTTTACATAAATTTCCTAAAAAATTAAGGTTACTTAAATATTCATTATTTTTGTAATATAAACTACAAGTTTAAATAAATTTCATCTGTGCTGCTCTTTACAACTTAGTAGTTGGAAGTGTGTTTTAATAAAGTAATTATTATTCATCCACAGTTAACTAAGCGAAAAAACTTGCTCACTTTTTAGCACTTAATACACGAAACGTTTCTAGATTGTAATTTGCATACAAAGAAAGGGAGTACAAAACCGAGACGGCGCTATTTATTACAAAAACGTTTCAAAAGCTGCGACGCGGGAAGAAAATTTCAGTTGGAATATCCAGTTGAGTAAAGTCCCGGACAAATTGTCGCCGTGGCTTTTGCGGACTGCCGAGGATCTGTAGGGATTGTTATTGATGTGAGGAGCGCCGGCAAGCACGGCCCCACTATCAGATAGTCTTCATTATGGGCGATCATGCGTGCCGGATACAGCGCTGAAAGCGGAAAAATCGTGAAATATAGCCGCGGACGTCAGACTTAACGCGTATGAATTGCCGCAAATCCTCGCGCATTACATTTTTATCCCGAAATATCTTTAGAGCGCACACGGATCGCGCTGAACCAATGTACAAATATTTCCTGTTTGTATCTGAATTGATACTGGCATTAGTAGATTCACCGTTCTTCCGTTAACTATGAATAAGGCAGATGAGATATTCCTACTGAATATGATGTATCTTGAATTTCTCATCGTGTATTTAACGTAGTTTGTGTAATAGTCAACTGTGCGGGTCGTGGGCTCTGTTGCGTGGCTAACGATAATGTTCAGCTCACACAATATATTAAAGTTATGACCTATTATGTAAAAAGTAGGACGAGTATAATGTGTCGCTCATTGATGTTGATACTGAATACATATTTAGCAAAACGTTAGCTGTGATCTTTTTCTTATTCTTGTATGTATACTTACGTTTTGTATGCGAAAAAGCTTTGATTATTTTGGTCAATTTTTTAGGTGCCATGGATTTTGCAAACAGTTAAATACGTACGTATAAGATTTAAGCAGCACAATCGATAGTGTAACAAAAGCTTAATCATCTGAAATTAGCTATCAATGAATTATTCACAGTCATGTTCTATTTTAGATCTTGTATTTAATTACAAGAATATAACTTCACTTCGTATATTCTTGCTCTTTAGTTTCCTTTAGTATAAAAAACATGTAATATTTAGCAGATAAATTGCATTGTTTAAGATAAAATCCGAGATAATTATTTAACCCTATTATTACTTAATTTCAGTGTCTTTTAGTCAATCTGCACTTAATAACACGATTTGCAACTTTTTCCTTAGGCGGCCGTAAAACATTAAGCCTCTTTGTTCATTTTGTATCCGAGTTTCAGAAACATTTATTCAGCCATGATAATAAATTACTTTTTTTGTACCGCGTTATTTGTTACGATCAAATCCCAGTCGGTACGTTTTTTCACGATATGTACCTAACCTAATAAATTGTCTATACGAAGCCTGAATACCTTACAAGCGGTATGATTAATCTACTTTATGTTTGTCAAAGTCATAACGAGATTAATATATTTTTTTGGTAAATGATAAGAAATTATTTTGAACCACTTAAATGGTAAATGAAAATTAGTTTTGTAATATTATTGATTAATTTAGAGAGTGATAATTTATGGTGGATAGAAACGGTTCAGGTTGCGTGTGACTATGTGTTACGAGTAACATATACATATAATATGTTAGTAAACAATGTGTTTGTACTGCACGCATGCACCGTGCGCCTGATGTTTGCACTGTACAGTTTACGGCTATTTTAAAATTGTAGGTTCAAACTATGTTTGTAATACTAGAACAGAAAAAAGCGTTTAGAAGTTGTGGATTGATGTATCTATTAGAGGTAGTTTTCAGACGTTTTATTTATATCGTAAATAAAGAGTCGATTCATTGGCTAGCAGATTTTTTTGAGCAGGTAAGCAGATATTCGACTTGATTTATAATGTAATCAATGATTAAATCGACTAAAAAGCTACACTTTGATGTACGAGAATTTTGTAATATATTTTCTATTAGGTAGGTATACTATATTGTACTAGCGATAAATATTTTTAAGTGTCCATAACTTCGCATAAAAACATACTGAAAATATAATATGATAAATATGCGCTTAATAATCAAGTGGAATATTTTTTGGTCGTTTCAATGGATTACAAATAAAATTGGGTTCATTTCGACGTTGCACGAGTTTGATACTGAAATAGATTTATTGAAGCAGAGTTCTATTAAGGCCGGTTTCATTTGTTTAGTCTGTGTTAAAATTGATTTAGTGGTATTATAGGTAGCGTCTATTTATTCAAGTTCTAAATAAATTATTGGTAAATGGATCAATTAGTCTTAGGAAGTAAGGTGTACTGTTGAGTAGTGATCAGGTAGAACATTTTTTTACAGTACCGTTTTGAGCCTACGTAGACTATTGTTACACAACTAAAGATGCTAGCAATGAATATTATTTTCAATTGTCTTTCCATATACGTATAGTTTAAAACGTCCTAATTACTCCATTATTTTATAATGACACATAATTAAAACCGTACCGGTAGAATATCAATGATATAATATGAACAATGTAACTTGTATGTTTCGCGTTAATATTGCCAGCGAAAGAACAAGCGAGTTACACACGAGAGCGTCTGTTATTCGTGGCCCACGGCTACGCAAACAGAGGAAAATCAGGAAGGCAAGTTTATTCTGTCCCAATCCGCAGGAACTATTCTCGGCAGAATGTAATCCATATTCAATTCATAATCGGAATACATTATAGTGCGGGGTGCGGGGCGCGTACTGAGCGGCACGAGTGCGGCGCGAGAGCGGCCCGAGTGCGGCCGGCGCGGCGCAACCAGCCGCATTCTTCGTTCGACAAACGAGCGGCTGTGGGCCCTCAATTATTCCGCCAGCATTGTCCCGGAATGTCTAATTTGCTCACGTAATTTTGGTCGGAATTTGTCCCCAGCCGACGGATGCTCTGAACTATTTTTATTGCTTGTTTCCTATTTTCTGTACTCCATCGGGAACAATATAACTTGAAGCTCGCGAACTCTAACCAACTTGTCTCTGAACAAGTGTATTGTGAATTGCACGTCGCCGGCTCCTTGCACGCGTCCGTGACGACGTTAAATATGTTTTCTTTAACTTTGTTGTTTCGGTCCCGTGAGAAACATTTCTCGTACCTATGTAGAGTTGTACGTTCTGTTAATCGAAACCTATTGTGTTCCAGCTTATTGTGAGGGTGGTCTTTATTCCGGTGGAATACCTCTATGACTACTAACTGTAGCGGCATTGATTCGTTGCACATTCTTCCCGTATGTAGAGCAACCACATAACGAGTCCGACCAAATATTGTTATCTTGGTCGTTAGTGGTACAGTGTTACATAACTGACACAGCTACGTAACAGGCAACATTTGTGTAAATGGTGTTTAAAGGTCTGTTTTGGCATTCACCGAAACAATCTTTGCACTCATAACCCTATAAGTAGTAAAGTAAATACTTTATTGCTACCGAGTTGTAAATTCATGTCAACTCAGCAGAAACAAATTCACTTCGAAACCAGAAGGTAACAAATAAAGTTTATAGGGTCATAGAGTATGCAATAAAAGAGTGAGGTGCAGCGCTCACAGTGATAGATGGGATTGAAAACGTTAGCTATAGGCATCATGTTAACAGTAGGTATAGAGATAAGTGATTTTGGAATGATGCCAGGACGTGGCCCGTGGAGCCCCACTCCATTTGCTCTTTACATAACTCAGTATTCAAGGGATCATTAATCTTCCTAGTTCCACGCCAGGCCGAGTTTAATTTTAATAAACGGCTTTAGCCATACTACGGTATTAATTTACATGCCTTAATGAATGGAACTTGTTATTTGAATTGTTACGATTTTAATTGTGGTACTGAGCAATCAAAAATGTATTAGCAAATGGCGTTGTGGCGCAATCAAGGTATTCTATATAAAGTATAGTTACAAGATTGAGTCTTGATAAGAATATTTACGTAGAACATAATGATGCTTGTAGTCATATTGACATTTGGTAACATTTACAACTATATTACTATCTTTTTCAGTCTGCCTCTTAGTCCTATCTCAAAATTTGTCACGACCAACTTAAGGTTGTATAATAATCGTAAATGAGACCATAACTCAAGAGAAAGCACTACGCTCGTAATTCTGTTAGTAGTCGCTGATGTGGCACGTAATACAAGATTTTAGAAGCGCCCGTAGCCCCTGGGGAATGGCCCTGAATGTTCGAATCCGTCCTTCATCAGACCCGACCTAGGTATTTTATAGCCCGGGGTCAAAATCGTACTAGAACACAGGTGTGTGATTTTGTTACGTTAGACATTGGAACTTCGCCGAATACCATCTCTATATTTTTCTTCATGTCAGTATATTACTATTATTACTATCGCAAATATGTTGGTTTCAATAATTGTTTTTTGTAAAAACTTTTCATATAGACGATTTAATTTTATTCTGCATAAAACGAAATTGGTGAAAAGTTACCTACCTAAAATGAGGGATAAATCTGTGTACCTAAATAATGAATTACTTTTGTTCATAGTTTCGGGCGAATGTTACCTGCGTGAATTGTATTTCACGCCGCACAATAATCCTAAAACATTTGGAACAACAAGCGGGTTGTTCGTTCCAGGCGTAGCCATCAAATGCGTGATTTACCCGCCTTCAGGGAAATACCTTGAAGCGGGCGGCGCTGTCGATGCGGGTGTAATACCTTAATTCGACTAATCTCGTTTTCCACTCGAGCCCTGCGGTCGGCTTCGCGTCCTGATCCTCACTCAAACGCGTCTCACTAACGTCTCATTCGAACACTGCTGTCAAGCCTGGCTTTTTACTAATGCTCTTATTTGCGCCATGTTTTGTTGCGACGGATATTCCTAGAAAAGATTTTCTGCAAACTTGTGTGGTTTAACTCGACATTTATATAAAAACGTTTTTTTTATTTGGCTGTTTTATGTTTCATGAATAGCTAATTCCTGAAATGAGCGGCTACCGTATTTTGGACATTTGTGAATATAAAAATGTGGTGCAACATTAACAGAAGCACAGCAGGTATCGTGGCTGTGTGCGGACAGCTTTTTTATCGCAAGTTTACATCGACATGCAAATCTCCATCACGACACTCGCCTGCCGTAGGTACTACTTCTAAAAGTAGTTTCAAGAAAAACTGACTTACTAAGTAAGCAGTGTAGGTAATATTCCATGTTTCTGCAAAAACTAGGTAACTAGTTAGCTTGTGCAATGAATAAATTGTATCTGGAGATTTTTATCTCAAAAAGTAGCTTTTCACGTATTCTGTCTGGAATTTAAAACTAGGCAACTATGACCTTATCTGTTAGACCAATGGGTAATGACTAACAAAGAGCAATTAGGAGGATCGAATGTTCTATGCTTTGTGAACATTCTATTTTCGAAAGTAGCGCAGACTATGCTGTACTTTCTCTGGCGCCGTCCGTAGTTTTGTCTCCTTATAAGGAACAGGTAAGCGAAGTCTATAGAACAACGGGATAAGTTATATTTTAATGACTCTCATTATTATGTACAAGGGCAAACAACGTGGTCTTTCCTATAACATGAAAAAGTGTCTCTGTAAACGGAGAGCACGAAGCTCTTATAAGGTATGTTGATGTATCGGAGCTTGTGTTTTTATCGTTACCATATTGACAATATTATTATACGTGCTTCGAGTTTCCTGCTGCTCTTAGGACTCGGAATAGTAATACGAATGTTGGTTGCATCCAGCTTTATATAACGTGTTTAACGTTGCCCATATTTCACTTTAACCATTTTAAGTGGACATTTTATATGTTCTTCCTTGTAAACTTCATTTAACCATTCGAAATGTTTCCAGAAGTTCAGTTCGGATCGGATTAATGGCTCGTGAAAAATTTCCTCTCAAAAACTTTATAACATTCAATTACTTTTTTATTAGGCCAGCTGGTTAGTGTCAGAAACTCAGAACTCGGTTTTAATATGTGCAGTGAAAAGTATATTTGCGTCAATCATTGCTGAAATGTATTTATTAAAACATTCGAACTAGTCTATTTCAGTGACCTACAAAACGTACGTATCAAATATCTGGAAATAGACTTCAATAATACAGATTTTTCGAACAAATATAGTGTGTAAGGAAACTCGTTTAGAGAGGTTATCTCTAGCAGAAAATTGCTTTGCATCTCCAAGGAAATATCACGGACAGGAAAACGCTTCCGTTAGTTGTGACTCACTTGAAATACACCTTCCAAAACTTGTGAAAAAAGCTTTAGGAATGTCGTTAAACAATAGCAAGTTACGATTTTTTTTATCACATTAAGTATTCACATCGCTTTAGAAAATAATTTATAGTAACGTTTTTTACATGTCCTCTGATCTAATTAACTTAAAATAGAAAAGGACATTTTGGCCTTTTGATCCGTACCGTAAGGGTATCTATTCATTTTCGTAATTGAATCGTAAGGCAACGTGATATCATATACAGTATAATTAAATCAAAAAGCGGCTGGGCCTGAGTGGGGTCCTGACGAGTCCATAAACGGGATACAGACAGGCCAATTTGGTGCGTGCGGGGAGCGTGCAGGGGTGCAAGTCACGCGACGGACAGCCCCAACCACTGCATATTAATACTCGGAATTACATTACCGACCAACGTTTATCATTTCCAGTAATCACGAAAAGCGTTTGTTGTGGTTATGGTAAAAGTTATCCTAGACACGACGCTGGCTTTTTAATTTTCTGTTTGTGCGGTCTATTCTGCTGAACATCTTTGCTAACCATACCACTAAACCAATGAGTCGGATGATGGTCGTAATAAAATATAACTAATCCGTTTATTTATATCCGATTATAAAACCCGTTAAACTTGAATTAATGATGAGTCATTAGCACTTCATATGAAATAAAACATAGCCCATTAAAACGTGCTTTCTATTGGTCGTGTACATCAATTATGGGGTAAAACGTGAGTAAAATGAAAGGGGAGCGCAGGACGAAGCACGGAGAGCCCAGTGAGTCAGCCGCGGCGGCCAGACGGCGCCAGCCCCCGCCACGCACTGTCTTAGTCTACCCTCTACACTTTAAAATAGTACCACCGCAATAACATACATGAATTATTATTTTCACCGACGGAAACCTATTTAGCATATAAAGGGTCTAGCTAACGTACGATCCCTATCAACCGTATTGTTTGGATATAAGATTCAAATTACATTTCTAATTAAATAACTGTTATCTAAGGCGGGGTACGAGTTATGAAAACAGACTCTCCAGTAGGATTGGCACAAAACAAAATCCAATAACGACAGTTTAAATTGTTTGAGCTTTCCATACGGACTAACTACGATTTAAAATATTTTATTTCAGTTTGAGTTTGAAACAACAAGGCAGACGGGAGTCGGGAGCCGGCTGTGACCGCACTTCGGGATAATGTTACACGATACAGCGCAGCCATCTCGTGGTTTGGCACTAGACGCAAGACGCAAGCCGTCATACCGGCGCAGCTCGCTACGACCGCTGGGAGCCGGCCCGCATGTCTTATTGTAGATAATGCTGTCTCCTAGGATCTTACTGTATATTTCTACAAGAATTATGTATTCCAGATTCTTCCTCTAAACTCTTATTATTTATTATTATTATTTTAAGCCTGAACTGTCCCACTGCAGGGCAAAGGCCTCCCTTTCCTCCTTCCACAAATCTCTATTGTTTGCTAATTGTTGCCACTCCTTCTCGTATGCGTCCAGTTCATCCCTCCATCTCCGCCTGGGTCTTCCACGCGGCCTTCGTCTGTTAGGAACCCAATTTGTAGAGGCTTTCGCCCACTCCTCTTACTAAACCTAATATCTAAACTTTATGTTTATTGTCAATTCTTGTCAATGTATCCTGTAAAATATGTGAACGTGGCCAGTGATCAGAACTAGACGGAGACAGTGTGGCAGACGCACGTTCAGTACATGCAGGTCTTTTTATAGACGAGGCGCCGCAAATGAAATCGAATCAGACGCACGGCGCGGCGCGCGGCGGGACGCGGCGGATGGCGCGTCTGTGCTCGGCGACCAAGCTACGTGTGTGTAGCGGGTAAACAATAAACTCTTGCTTATACATGTTTACAACTTCAAGTCAAGTCGGCAGCTTCGACCGCATGGCAAAGTTGTGTTTGTTCAAGCACTGGGCTTGTATCGTTCAAGCTTTCACTCGGTTCGATGCCCCGCCACCCAGTCCCAACTAACAGTGAGAAATAGCCGTAACAGTAGTTTAGTACTTCGAAAGACTCGAGTGATGTATTGCTCTTATTTATACTTCTGACAGGTTTCTCAGCTTCTAATATCAACAGAACAAAAGATTTGTTAAATTTATGTGCTCCGATTGTGCGTCTTGGCATATATTATTACGGAACTGGATTAACAATCCCTATAGAATTTGTAATTTTAAAACTTATTTAAGGCCTGTTGTTTAAAAGCTGGACTTTTAAACAACAGGCATTAGTGCTAAGTAAATACAGTAAGATATAAAATATGAGATAGCTAGTCAGATTTGAGTCGACAATGTAAGAATTAACCGTGGTCTCTAAATATAGAGTTATAAAGAGCGCAGTCAGGCGTCGCTGTCGGCGGCAGGATTTATCGCGCGAGACATTCGCAGCGATGCTTGCTGCTCCATTTACATTCTACTTGTGTCCGCATGAATCCTGTACTCCACTGGTTAACAAAGTCCCTACGGCTGCACACAAAAGAACACTTCGGGCCCTTGAATTGATTATACTTGGGACCGTAGGTTAATGACTTACACGCACGGTATTTTTGTTACACTAAACAGGGCAAGTTTAGTTTAAATTGTGTTCTTTTGACTAAAAACTTCATGTTATTTCGTACGTACATCTAAATAAACACAAAGCAATTAGATGTGTGTACAAGAAGATTGTCGTTTCGTTATCTTCCGCAAGAAAAGTATAGCTTTAATAAGGCGAGACGACCTCCGCCGCCTAATGTAGCCGGAGCCATTACTCGGTTTACCCCTAATGGATATTTACTCTTACAGCAAACATAAAAAGTCAC
Organism: Autographa gamma; assembly: GCA_905146925.1. Lineage (NCBI taxonomy): Eukaryota > Metazoa > Arthropoda > Insecta > Lepidoptera > Noctuidae > Autographa > Autographa gamma. The sequence continues at coordinate 7,935,003 of LR989850.1, forward strand.
ATCTTACAGACAAGTCGATAGTACGAGGTTTACTAGCCGTCCGTCGGGTATATTTAACTCAAACCACATATGAGCAGTATCTTCATGTTTTATCGACTTTCTACATAAAACCCTTTTCGAGGCACTTATTATAACTTTAGGTCACTTATTACGTCAGAATTATCTTAAATGTCGTTTCACGGTCTTGAATGTGAAGGAAAAGTTTTGATGGGTAATAAAATCTACCTAAAATTTATGGATACTAACGCTTCTATATGATAACAAATTTGGTATGACTTTAAATGAACGGAGACATTTATGTTAAAATGTTTCTGTGTACTAAGCAGCGGATATTTGTTATTTTTTGGTATAAAAGTTAAATGCCAAAGAGACGACGTAGAAGTTCACATTAAAATACGTTGGTGGCTAAATGGTAGGTATGGTTGGCGTTGTTTTAGCGAGTTCTAAATCAGTGACGGCGGTGGGCGGCGCGCGGGCCGGAGGGCGGCCGCGCCCGACGACGAACATTTTTGTCGCCCTTGAAATTCGTAACTGCATTCTGCATAGTTATTCCTGTTCGCTCAATATCTTTCTACATGTTTAAAATAGACGAAATATTATTGTTTATGTTTTATGTAACTTCTAAAGTTACGGCAACAACACAACGCCTACTTTTATTTGTTTTGAAAATAATCGTCTTATAATTGTCTTCGATTGGATTTTCTTCTCCTGTTTTCACAAAACGATTTTACATGCTTGCTTATGATTATTTTACAAAATGAACTTGAATTGCTAAGAGAATAGATATTAAAAATATACATAATGGTTAATGAATTGAAGAACCTTAATAACATTAGTATTTTTGAGAAATAATTGATAAAATCATTTACTTTGAAGATCACAGCAAATATTTTCAACATACTTCCGCGCTTAGCCTTTTGTTAGAAGTTATATAATTCCAAGTCGAATTAATTTAATAATTCACTCAATTACATGTTTCGCTTTCGTTCCAGTTGCGTCTAATATGAAACGGCGCTCGCCTTTTTGCAATCCATAACTGCCAACACTGGCAACTTACTTAACTACGTACCTGCCTTATACTTACGTACCTAATGTATACAGGTATACTTAGAAATGATAGCACAAAAGTAAGTAATAATTTAAAAGTATTTTTATTATTTATAGGTATTTTTCGTGGGATTTCAAGGGTTTCTAGACTAAAAAGTAACCATCAAATTGCAGTCGGCATAATGTCTTAGTACATTATTTAGTCATGATAAGTTGCTATTTTCGAATTAATTAAAATGTCACATGTAGAATTGAGTTTCAAAGAGACAAATCAAAGTTAAATACATTAAACTAATCCTTTCAAACGTTCGTGTTAATGTGGTGTGGTCAGTTTTCACCTCATTACAGTACATTCACAAACCACTGAACCTTCGTTTTGCCGGGATCTAGAAATCACAGAGTATACAAGAGATGTAGTTGCGGTTAATTACGGGGACACGGTTGTGGCGGTCCGGCGGTCCGGCGGTCACCCCCGGTTGCCGGTCGCCGGTCGCCGGCCACTGCCGCCCCTAATCGTGCCGACTAATTGCGCGTTTAGAAAAACCCCGTAATGATCCCGCATTACGTAACGTTAGCCATGTAACGGTATAGTAACTGCTGCTATTAACATTCTCCGTATTCCAGTTGACATCTCGATGCTCAGTAGTGTTGTACTCTATAATTTACTTACAGTTATTAAAATGTAATAGCAGTGTTGTGCTAGACCGGTTTTTATTCATAAACACTATTTCAGGTTTTACAGTACTTAGGTTTTTAGACCCGTTTATTGTGAACTCCTAGAATTAACCGTTTGTAATAATTTCGGTACATATTGTGGTTCTGAAAACTGCCTTTACTAAGAAAATAATGATCAACGTCATAAATTCTTCAGTACCCGAGGTTGTCATCAAAGGCCAACTAATGGGATTATATGATTATGAGAATAATCCTGTTACCCGAACTAATTATTTATTTATGGCTTATTCTTAATATTATGTTCAAAACCCTTCAAAGAGGTTTCTTCCTTTTTGTTAGTCATGCAAGTAAGATGTTATCATTAAAACATTTCCGTGTATATTGTATACTTGAGTATTAAGTCGAATGCACATGATATAGTAAGTAGTTGCACATTTTGTATTCACAAATACAGAGCTGTTTCGACTAAACTTTTAATGAAGAAACAAACTAGCAACTTTGTAGCTCTCTTTAAAGGAGTGTGCCGTAAATAACTCTGACAAAAGTAATATAATGTAGGAGCGATGTCTGCACTGTTATGTTCAGTGCCTGTCCCTCCCAGGGGATAGGCGAATGCTGTTGCATTATACACACATACCTACATTTCGCTAAAAACAACATTACTTCCCGTGAGTATAAATTAGGTATTACTTTACTAGCTGAATTTCGAAATCTTCTAGTGTAGAATAGTGTTTATATGGAAGTAGATCATAGTAATAATTGATGAGCAGGGGTTTTAAGGTTTTACACAGGCCTTATGGGATACCTACGCCAATCTTTTTTTTTTACAATTATAACATCATATCATGTGTATTAAAACTTATTTGTCCATTACACGGATCTACCTAATTTTTATGTATATATTTTATTGTCTATTGCTAGGCTATCTGTCTGCGTGTCATTGATGCTATATTATACCTATAAGAAGTATTGCATAGTAAACGCAAAAGCGAGAATTGAGCCCTCAATAACCCAGTGCAGCATTTTAATTACTTGACCTATTAGTCTACATACATGCTGTCCTTTATAGCTCTAGTAAGGGCGTTTTTCATCTGCGTTTTTTATTGAATAAATATTACAAGTCAGGTGAGTCCAGCGCTATGTCAAACAGTACAGGAAAGGTCACTGGAGTTCAGTGGTCTGGCGATAAGTTTGCAGGTGCCAGCCAGCTGCGCCCGATAATTAGACACCATTGTACCATACATAAATAGTTATTAATTGTGAATGCTGATAAAAGTATTTATTTTATTAAGAGTTACATGTTTTTGTCATACATGTGTAATAGAGACAGTAAGGTGCACGATGGGCAAATAAGAGTCAGTAGTGAGATGAACATGACGTCTTATCTTCTGCTTGCGTAGCTCTTTCTCAAGCTATATTGAGTTACAATTAATAACATCTCATGAAGGCATTAAAATACAGTAAATTACAATGTCTGTAATCATACAGCGACGTTTTAAATTAAGTTGTTTTCCATTCTTTTCATCAGCATAGGCTTAAGATACACAAACCAAAATTAAGGATAAAAACATGATTTTGTCGCCAAATTACTTTAGCAAAAGTGAGCAAAACGAATCGAGGTAAACAACATTTTAATAAAAAATAAAATGAAACTGAACTTGTTTTCTTTATTTGATATTATTTTAAATGCGTATGTGGAAATATAAACGCGTTTTATCAACGTGTAATTGAGGATGACAATATAATTGCAGGAAATCAATTCAATTAACTGCTTAAAGATAAGGCAATCAAATGACGTCCAATGTAGTTGTGTGCTTTGATGTACGAAAAGATAACAATACTAAGATTGTAGCCCAGCTCACGACAGTTAGTGGTCGTAATTTTGTTATAAAATAAAAATAAATATGTATAAGAAGTTGCTGAAGATACTGTTTATGTCATACAACATTTCTTGCCCTTTTTACTTTTGCACGCCTTTAATATTTAATTTTACTAACACATTTTATTTTTGAACATATTTTTACCTTATTAGTATATCTATATATATGCCTGTATACATTATACAGGCAAGGACATAATTCATAAACAAAAAAATCGACTGGAAAAAGCTAACTGAAAATTAAGAAACAATGCTTTTATTAAACTAAATAAATTAATAAACCCAAACTTAGATCAGGTGCAAAACAAATCTGGATGCAAAAAAAAAAATATTAGGTCGGTGCTGATAGTATTTTTTAAAATAAATATAAAAGCTTTCCGCCAACTTCACTATCATAAACTTTGCAGTTCTGACGGTCAAAACTTTCCTTTAACAATTTCTATTTACGCATAATTGTTTACTGTCGACTATTAATCATAACATCATCACAACATTAGTATTTCCTCATGTTCCGTGCGGCGTTATTTGCAGAATAATCTATGGTACAGTACTCGTCCTGGGTCATCAATCATTGTGAGCGTCTACCGAGGAAGAGGAATGCTTCCACAAAATACATGGTTCTAAGGAAAGTATTACGTATAACATGCTAATCCCCGATTTATGGGCCCTCGCATTGTTTGCACACATTAATCTATCTTAAATGTTGTTAACAGGTTTGGCTAGTCCACTTCTGTATAGATGAGGCCATTTTGTGTATATAAAAAAAAAACTTGAAACAATTGAAACACGATTCTATTTTAAAAGAAGAACGTGTTTTTATAGTTACGATCACGACGTTTTGGTACCTTTCTAGGGATTATAGTCACGGATGGACCGTTGTCTTGTACAATGTCAAGGACAAAAAGCCTTATGGCTAAAAGTAGGAAATCTTCGAAAAAGACTAATCCTTTTAACACAGTATTTATTGCCTTAGTCCGAAGGATTGTCAGACATTTATGTTGTAGGGTTTCCCCTGCGAATAATTTGGCTGCCAACCTCGTCGCGTGCAAACTTATGATTGAGGGTTTCGCAGAAACTTGTGGGTCTCTAATAAATACAAGTGAAACCGTTCAAGTATCACTCATGCGAACATTTGTGACGTAAAGTATTTCACATGCACGACGGCTTAAACAATAATGACGGAAAAGTTGTAATCCTTGAAAAGTAACATTTTCCTAGATTTTTACAGCTTTAAGACAAAAAAACTCGACTTATTAAACACGTGTAATAGATTATAAAAAAAAAACATTTATAATAAATTTAATTGGTGACTTTGCAAAGTTCTGTATATATTTCTTGGAACTCGAAGTTGACGTTGTCTTGTTCATTTATCCTCAATCATTAAATCATCTCAGTCGACAGACTAGTCACGACGACGTTTAAGATCAATATTAAATACGTAACAGTTGAAAGCATTTAATTCTACTATACCTATCTTATAGTTAGTCTTAACAATGGGTGCCTTGCCAGAAGTGAGGTTTGGTTTCTTGGTATTTTTAGTGTAATCTAGTTCATATTTTTCTTGGGAAGCCCAAAGTATGTCTGTTTCTACTTATCCGGTTGAGAGAAGTTCCATCTGTTGGGCATAACAATACGAATGCTAATTCCGGCATTTGACACGACCTTAAGTTTTGATTTCTTCGTTAAAATCAAAGTTACGGCACGACACCGTTTCGCAATTCGAACTGGAATTCATTTATTAATCAGACTGCAATAATTTTACGCATAAATCGCTAGTTAATGCTTATCCATAATGCATAAGATGTAAACTATACTAAGCCTTTAAATTGTGTCGTCAGTTTGTCTGCCAGAAATTCTGATAGTAATTGATTTTCCTTAACTTTACCTTATAACATTTTCTTAGGTAATGATGTCAGTGGTTCGCCTTGAATCTACATTCCGCTACGTTCCGCAGTGCACGTGGAAACCTGTGTAATTATACATTTGCTGCAATTGAACGTATGCGTCAATCAACTTTAATAGAGACCGCGAGACCACGACTCCTGCTCTATTAATTTCGTAAAATGTTATTCGTTCTATTGTTGTTGCTAAACTAATAGCAGAAGTTGCAACACTCAAATTGTTACGTTTCCGGGTTTGAATTTGAAATTGCTTTTTATGCCGAATCAAAATCGATTTCTAATCGTTGATTGTTAATGGTAGTACTGTAATTGGAATCAGCTGAGGATTAATTCTAAAAACTTTTATTTTCTTTCATCGTGTACAGTTTATTCACGCCACTGCGTTGGCACGGTTCACTATAAACATCACATCATTAAGTCGAGTGGCGCGAGTTTCTCAGATAGAGCAGACAACAGCTTGTAATCTGCTAAACAATAAGACCGAGTGAGTGACGTATCACTCGCCGGCATCATAATACACGTTCAATTCACAGAATTATTGTCACTCATCTAAGACAAAAAAATTAAGCCTTGGTACCTTATGTGTTCCGTACCGTGAATAGGTAATATTCTTTATGACACTCATCAAAAGAATAACGAAGTAAAGCGTATGTAATGGACAGGCTTATCATGTTCTAGTTACAACGGTTAAGTGGTCATATAAAATGGATCAAGGAGGTGTTATTTTTTGGAGTCGGTTTAGATTAGACGGAGGAGCGTGGGCGAGTCCTCGTGCCCTGCGGATTACCTCCCGCGGTCTTATGAATGAACAGTACCTGTACCATGAACTGCTAAAGCAGTCATGTTGCCGTTGTGGAAGCGGGACGCAGTTATGCGCAGTGTAATACGCCGTCTCGCTTACACGATGGCAGGAGTCCAGCTTCAAGAGTTCATGGTAAGCTCGCTGGTCGGACGACGCCCACAGATACCGCTGCTAATTTATCGGTGATTCTTATCAAGATCACCTCATTCATGTAACATTAGTTTAGATAACATATTAGATATTTTATCCATTGTTATTATCTAGATATTGTTAGTATTTGTACCATAATTTGCATCAGAATGTTGTCCCCATAGAATGTTTAAATAAAGGTGTAGATACTTAATAATGCATTCAAGCGTATTCAAATAACTATAAATATTAATGAAAGGAAGAACGACGTCCATAAATTTGCAAAGTCACAAGTTTCTGATTTAGTAAAAACTTTGAGGATTCCTTTGATACAGTTTTTTTGGGTTATATACTAACGATCTACAATTTCTTCTACATTTGTAATGTAACGAATCCTTTACAACTTTACCCTACAATGAATAATAAATGAGATAATACATGTAAAAATATATTAGTATGCATAAATTGTTTTTTGAAAATATAAAGTAATTTATTCGCAAAGTAATGCAATAGTTGAAACAATAATAATGCTGAAATTATTCAATACCATAATTTACCTGAATGAGGTTGCAAATAAGAATTACAGTAGTACTTACCCATTACTTGCGAATACGGAATTAGTGTTGTGGCATTTATTGGCAGATATCGCACCACTTGAACTGAAACAAATGAGAAAATCAAAATTATTATAGGCCGGAGTACTTGTTAATTAGTTTGACCAAGAACCTATTAGCGTAGGCACCATTAAACAATCGAGTATCGTGACTACCGCATTATAATAATGACTGTTATATATTGGTAGCGTTCTGTCATTGCTGCCTACGGATTTTGAGCATATAAATATTGAGTACATGGAGCTTATAGATTTTTTATTCGGCCATCCCACGGCACTTGTCTACCAATGCGACTCTAGTAAACAGGCAAAGCACGATCTATTTCAATGTTCATAATATTAGCTATCATTGAGAAATTAGTAGTGGCAATTGGCTCGCCCCCTCTTATATGGGACCTAATCGGCGAACTGTGGGTGTACATTGGTACACCTATGGTTATGTTTATTGAGATAATTAAAAGGCCCGAAAAACTAACAGGGTGCTAGTGTATAATCCTGTATACTGGACACTGACCATTAACCCCTCCAAAATCAGATTTTTAACAATATATCATGTGTATATTATTTTGGTTTTATTTAGACTAAAGTACGTTTTTGAACACAATGTGTCTGCTCGTGCTGTGCCGTCTGTCCACCAACTTTGTCAAGCCGATGCGTCAAGCATGTCGAAACCTAACCCCGCTCCGTGGTAAATCAAGGAACACGCTTTTCAAGAATACTTAAAAAACTACATTACGTAATTGTCCACGCAATATTTAAATTCGTGGATTGAGGTCACGAAGTGTCATAACGCGGTTATATTTTATGTAAAGGTTTAGTAGATAAGTTCGCTAATCGTGGGCGCTAATAGAAGATGTCTAGGGGTCATCGATGGTTTCTCACTACGGATTGTGCAATCGAATGCCAAAACAGATTTAGGTAACTGACCGGCTGCCGCGCCTTTTCATCAAACGCTACATAGTTTTGATAGTATCGTAAGTCTAACGAGTGTGTGGTCTTGGTGAGTCTATTTATAACTATTTTATTTTGATATTTTTGCTTTCCTAATATCTGTTTTCTGTAACACCAAGTTATCATCAAGGTATCAAGTTAAATTCGTAACTTTGAGTCTATATGTTTATGGCGTAAAAGAAAGCTGCATAAAACAATTATAAAAGCGTATAAGACGACGTTAAAAAGTAGTTAACGTAGTGATTTAGGCAAAGTAATTAAAAGTATTTTTTGTTTGCACTACAATACCTGCACAATCAATCATTCTTTTTTAATTTGTAAACCTGTTTCATACACTTAGCTTGGTTTGCTAATTGTTTTCAACATTGAACTTCCAGGAACCGACATTATGTGGTAATTGCAGGGTTTTCCAGTTTTGGTCTAGACTAAGCTTTAAATAATATACGAGCCACTTACTCCTCGCTTCAGCTAATGTTATTTGAAAAGAATTGTTTTCGAAAATACGCGTTGGCCTTTTATTCATTTAAAGTGTTTACAAAACGTTCGAACTTTTAAAGTGTAAATAATTAGGCAAGCAATAACATAATTGTCATGTATACTTGCACAATGCATAAACCTCAACGACACCGTATAAACTTGTCAGTATTATCACGGTTACGCAAGAATTGTTGTTGTAACTGTGACCAGTAAAAGGTACAAGAAAGTACACCCACGGACCAAAACGGCAATACCTTGTTTAGCAACTGTCGTTTTCATCTCGATACACGTCGTAATCAAATTTAACGGTTATTGAAGCCGATGAAAAAGTTAGCAGCGGTGAATTGTGACGGACTGGTGGACCGTGTTAGTACGTACCGATTATTATAACTCTAATAATTTAGCTGACGTTATTACATGACATGGCCGACCGACTGCGATAAGTTTTCTATTAGTCAACTTTAAACGGAAACCAACCTCAACTTATGCCTTAAGAAATAGAAGCATTAAAGTAAATAAAATATTCTTGTTACCGTAGAAATGTAAGTGCTCTATGGTATATTTCTATAATCATAAAGTACTTGTAAATGATGTTGTAGCGCATGATACCGCTACAGCGATGCGATAAGCTCACTTTAGCACTTTATGCAGGTGATATAAAAGACAAGTGCTTGTACTACTTAAACGAACCTAGTTTTGTTCAAATATAACCGATAAGTACATAATATAAAACGTTGCGATACAAGTACCCTCGTCAGCCCATTTGATGCGCAATTTCAAACCCTGACGACTCAATTACAGAATAAATACTCGATTAGTTGAAATGAAGAACCTTTCAGCAGTATTGACACCTCGTCTGTAAAGCTATGTACCCATTACAGCCCTCTGCCTCTCCATTAGTAGTCAATACGCAGTCTACTTTGATTGTTTGCAAATTGAACACCTCACTACTAGGTACCAAATGGTAAACCTATTTTATTTTTAATGGGTTTAAGAAATACATTCAATGCGAGTATATTTTGTTAAATGAGATCTGCTAGTGTCACAATCAGGGCCAATGCCAGAGGTTAGCACTTATTCTTTATAGGTATATGATCAGAGAAAACGTTGAGATCTTTGAAAAGTACGAGTAATGATCGCCTTGGGATGTAGTCTAATGGCGGTCTTAATCGCTATCCGCGGGAAAATCGAGGTGTAATTAACATTAATCATAGAGATGCGGGCTCTGAGGACTAATCGTGAACATCACTCGTTCCCGACGTCGGCCGGTCCGGCGTGCGTACTGATGTACGGCGCGGCTCCGGTTATGAATGACGTTGTGACAAAAGAAACACGCTGCAGATGACGCTGACAAATAACCCTGCGCTCTTTAGCAGAGACTGGTGGTGCGCTTGTCTTTTGTCTTCACGAGTAATTAACCGACATCGTCCCTCAAGATAACATGAGCCGGAACAGGGCATTTGACGATCGTACGTAAATCATAGTGATATTAAATCTCACTAGGTACTACAAAAACTGATAAAAGTTATAGCGCTGTAACTTCGGAAGCATTAGTTGCGAAGTACGATAATTTTTATATTGTTTCCGTAGTTTTTAGTCCAATTGAGTAGGCTGACATCGCGTGACGGAAGCCGCGCGCCGTGCCTGGCTCTGCCGGTGTCCCGGCGCGCCCGCCGTCGCCGCTGTCATGTCTCTGGTCACGCCAGCCCGCCACCGCCACCACCGCCGCTACTGCGCCGCTATGCGGAAGGTAATGCCAGACCAGGCTAAAAATGCTATGACGATTCATAATCTGTGACTATATTAACATTACAATTCAGACCCATAAATATATTTATGAGTTCCACCTTCCTACATTCTTGTGTTTCGTACTAAAACTTGAATACATTTATAGGAGCGCGTCCGGCCCATAAAATAAACACTAGTATGAAAGGTGTTCCATATTGTCTGACATATCTGGTTACGCTACTTCCTTTTAGGTGCATCGTGTCTAAACAACAGCTCCGTCTAACTGTAGTGTAGTGGCAACTGTAGTAGGGCAGCTGCATGATGGCGGGTCTCGTAAATCAGCGCCTGCGCATCAGCCAATGGCGAGCCCGCAGCTAACATGCCGTCATTCGCACCTGCCGCTAAGAGGAAGCTCTAATGAAGTCCCTCGCATGTTGACTTGAATCTCTGATAATGCTACAGAAACTTTATATCATCAATGCACATTTTTTTCCGTATTTCCGAGTCATGATTAGGTTATGATAATAATAAACATTTCGTGTTTTCAATAGTGGCGTTAACTGTTTTTGCCGTCCAAATTTTAGGCGTACTATTTACGTGGAATCGCTATACAATCATTGATTCCATTACCTTTACATATTGTTTCAGAGTGATGGATAATTCAAAATCCAAACAGTGAGCTCGGAATTTATACGTATTTCTATTAATGGAGTTTGCCAGTTCCTCTCAATGAATTTAATAATTTACTTACTCGCTTCGTATAAATTGAATGTAAGAAGCGATCCACGGGGGCGTATGTGCGGTGCGCCACCCCTCCCGTCTCGTGAACGATTAAAATTCAAAGCCTGTAGAAATGTAATTACTTCTCAGTCTGGTCAGAGTTCCGCCGACTTTTATTCGGAGTAATTAAGTTTAATGCTGGTTTTACATCTCAACTTGAGTGTTGAATCGTCTTCTGGATGAGTTGGATGATCAATCTACTGTTCCCTTTGCCTATCATCATTAAAAGTGTATAATAACTCATCTTAAGTATTATACCGTATAAAAGGCTTGTTGGTCGGTGTGCGAGCATCTTCCATCTGTTCGTACGTCCCGTACTTGTATATATCTCGGCTATCTTGCTGCAATCGCGGTATTGTTCATCCCACCTAGTTGCTCAGGTGTTTTCGCCGCACAATCAGCAGTAAAAAGGAACGGAGCTTTCATAGAAGACATTCTGGTCTGTTTTTATGTTTATAATAGCTTGTTTCAAATTATGTTAGCTGGTTAATCTCGAGGGCTTTGAATTATTTCCTCCTCTTCATTGACATAATAAAGTATACTGGCACTATGAACTTATCTCTTGTTCATTACAAAAGGATTTTGAGAATTATGTTGCTGTGTTGTCTGGCGATAGCAAATCGCGTTTTGTATGAGCATCCTATTTATATTTCACATAAATAAAATGAAGAAATACGTCTGTTTTAGCACGCCACACAAATGTTAGAACAGGTCGAATTTATTGTTTGTATCCTTTAATACCATATCCTAGGAAGTAAAGAACTGAATATTTGCCAGGTTTTTTTGTAGAGATTTTTGCAGTTAGCCTGAGCGCAGGATTTGACTGCTTCACCGGATTTTAATATTTGCCAGGTGATATGATGTTTTGTATTGCGACTTAAGCACCTAAGGTGTTTTGTGGCATTTAAAAGCAAGATGTTATAATTTGTTGTAGCTGATCATTTATAACTAAGTACGTCTTATACAAAACATTGACGTCAATTCAAATTTAAAGACGAGGGCGAAGGGAACAACGTCTATAGAATATGCTACGTAAAACTGATAGGTAGGTACATAAATTATATTGTATTGTTAAGAGTTTCGGTCAAGCAATCTATTATCAGTTCTAATTAATAGTTTTCGTAGTTCAATCTTAGTGAAAATTAGTAATATTACAGCGGTTTATTTTTAGTTCTATTTTAAGTTCTGATTGAAATCCGTCCAACCATTCCAGTGTGATGGAATCATACATTCTAATTCTTTCGCATATTAGTAGGATATCATAACATTTATTAGCAAGTTCATAGCGTTAATGTATTTCTGCGAAAACGTTTGTTGTTCTTAACTCTTGCCAGGTTTTGGTTTAGTTTTGTGTGCCTACATATTCTTAGCCACATTATTTATACTAACGCTTCACGTTTAAAATGGAATAACAAATACAATGTGCGAACAAAGTTTAAATGGAATTTTCTAGGAAACTTCAAACGATAAAACGGATTCTTGTAACTGAAGAACTCTTGAGAGATACAAGCCGTGTTGGTAATTACATAAGACTTAAAACAACAGCTCTCGTATTTATTCGTTACTTCTATTTTCAAGACGTACTTAGGTAAACGTCATAATATGTATGTCGGAGTGTAAAGAGGAGCGTCAAGGTTTAACCGCCTTGGGTGTATTCGGGATCAGATGTTGGCAGCACCGTGCGAGCAGTCAAATTTGGCAGGGAGTGGTTTGACATCGGGTGGAATGCACGAGAAGCTAACAGAAGAAACCGACTTCGCCGCGCTCCTGAAAAATATTCATGGAATGGATGGAAGCGATTCATGGAAGCAAAGAGCTAAACAGCGATGACCGCCCACACCACTCTTCGATATGTAAGTGATGCTAACGAAAGGGAAGTTCTAGGTGTGACATAAATAATCGATACAACAATGAACGTGTAGGTATTCCGTAATCGATTGATCCATGTCATTAAGGCACAATGAAGTTTATTCGTATGAATCAGTCTATTGAATAGTATTCTGATTCAGTATGAATGTGCGCATACCGTGAGTGCTTGACCACAGAGTATACGTACTAAGTCGCCAACTGAAGCCGTGGCTATTGTGGCTACTCAATTGAATTGAAACTGTATCTCGCTCCGGTCACTGAGGATATAAAATACCTCTACAATACGTGTGCACAAGCATTAGTAAATCACTTGATATCGATACCCGATAATGCTTAATGTGGCTGCAATAGGCTCTATCCGCACAGGTAAGATGGTGAATTATATCCATCTGTAAAGAAGTCGTACGGAATTTTTAACTTTATCATGACTGTGATAGAGATCAATATTTTATGCAGAAATTCGCTGACAACGACGGTAGTAATGTTACAGAATATTTATACACAGTATCTGCTGTTTACTTTATGATTGTCAACGATAAATGCAGTGCAAGTAAAGTACGGATTTATATTATGACGCTAAAGTTTGTAATAATCGTATTTATCCTGAGTTTCTGAAGTTCCATCCATCTAATATAAACATTTTACGTTATTTAATTCCATTTAGTTACTTACTATTTTATAACCGCCACACTTTGCAAACGCAAAATTATAAGTCCAAATTATAATCAGGCGTTGTCTAAAGATGTAGACACATTTTTATATTTTTTAAATAATAAAATAATGTTAGGAAATCATCCTTATCTTGGCTTACAACCATCTGATATGTATGTATATTTTTCATACATATACCATCTTGACACAACTTTTTTTCTTATACCTGGTCCACCAGCCAGCATTCGAGCACGTAAATAAAAGCTCCTTTAATATTAATCAAAGAAGTACGCAAAGCCTAAATTAATTTCTCTAGTTATTAGTCCCACGGAGCAAATACGTTAGTCCCTTAGGTATAAAAAACACATTGATCATGATTACAGAGTTATGTTAAGCAAACAATTTAATATAAATATAAATATTTGCGATAAATATCTTAAGTGATTTACGTTGTTTACTAAGCATTTACAGTTAATTACCTAAAGGTACTAATTACGTTAGTATAATGGTACAATAAACAATGTTTTTCGAACTTTAAATGCCAACAGTATATAAATCAGCTTTGATACCTGGATATTATAATGACATATTACGTGAAGTCAGCCGACCAATTACACGTTTGCCGAATTATCGTTAAACATCAATAGATGTTCCGTAAGCACCTCTAATTGGTTTCTTAGAAATGAACGTTGTTAGAACTTGAATAATAGGGAAACAAATCAATATTAAAATGTTGAAAAAAATATCGTAATCGTAAAATATATTGTGTTTTGTATATCAGGTTGTTTGCACTAAAGACGGCTAAATACAGTTATTTGAACCGAAATGACAAGAAACGTTACCGTTCATTTATATGCACATTTGCATGATTATGTGGATATGAAATTAATTAATTACTTATCTCATACACACTAACAAAATATTTAAAGAGTTAATAAAGTTACTAAACCTCAGACTTGCATTATGAAAGTAAATACTGTTGTTCTCTGCGACCAAGCTTACTTTTGTCAATTTACATTATCTTCACTTTTACCGTAATAAGGTTAAATACACACAGTCAGAAAACATGTACATTTTGCAGCAATATTTGCTCATGGGAGGCAAGTCATAAGGATCATATTGACTAGTTTCTATTAAATAAATAAATAAATGCGGACAACATCACATACATTGCTGTGAACCCAAAGTAAGTAGCTATTAAGCACTTGTGTTATGGAATTCAGAAACAACGAAGGTACCACAAACACCCAGACCCGAGACAATGTAGAAAAGTGACTTTCTTCATTGACCCGTCCGGGGATCGAACCCGGGACCTCAGAGCTAGCGACACCTTGAAACCGGTGCGTACGCCACTCGACCACGGAGGTCGTCAATAAAACCCCGGTAAAATATCGACACGGCCTCAAAAATGATATTATATGTTTTTGCTAGATTATGCATTGGGCAACAGATTAGCCCATAGCAACTGTCAATACTATGTGGTAACAATTTTCCAGCATTTTATTATGTCACACAGGTATATGTTAAGTAAACTCTTGACATGAGATTAATAGCTGTCAGAAGACCGCTTGGCGACTCATGCGCAGGTGTGTCTGCGTCGCGTTGCATAACACGCGCATTCCGTGAGCTTAGGGTGTCCATTTGTCATACGGGTTTTAATCAGACTTGGAAATGAACAGAATTTGTATAATTGTATATTATACATATCCAGAAGCATCTATATCGGGTGAAATACGCTAGCTTTTCGTTTGAACCTTTTTGCTTTAATAACAAAGGTCTTGTTTTTCGATCTGGATTCCATTTGAACTTTCTGTGTTCTGGGGATGACGGAGAGAGACGGAGAGTCGTGCGATTCTCCTACCGATGCATGTCTTCTTTCTCTTTCTTTGATTTTTGCCATGGGAGACCATGTTATACATTTTTTTTCAGTTTTGAACTCTACATTTGAATATTTCTTTCTGAGTACTATGCACTAAAAACATCTCAGTCGTTATATAGTGGAAATTCCCCAGGGAATAACATCGTATATTGTTCTTATCACTGTATTACATATCTACGTGTTTATAATTATAAGTTTAACATACCATACATATGCAATTTATTAAGATGTCCTATAGTCCTTGCGTCATACTGGCCTTGATCTTTATGTAACAAGTAAACTTTACGTTTCCACATTCAATACTGTTATGTACGTAGGTGCAAAAGTAGCATTTTACGTATTACATGCTCATTGATGACAATTAGTGGGCGGGACTACAGGTGTCTCTTAATGTATTGATTTAAGGTATTTACTCATTGATGGCACAATTTGTCCAAGTGTAGAGTTGACATTGTAGGTAGGTACATCTATATAAGTGTATGTCGTTTGTCGTTGAAGATGTAGCCTTGAGCTCACAGACAGCCTGGCCCCATCCGGCCGATGACATGCGCTGATGTACGAGTGGATATGCCTAAAATAAACATGCATAATATCCACGCAAATTGGACTCACATGTACCAAGCTCGCTACGATAAGTACGGCTTACTCACACTACAATAAGTTTTTTCGATGCGATTATAAAAATATTGTAGATACTCGCCGACCTTCTACGTCCAGCGGTAATCCAAAATGCTAATTTATTTATTCTTCATAAAAACAAATGTTTTTCATTACAGGTAAACGCAACGACCGAATTACCATTTGCATACATTTACAAAACCCAAGTATTTACCTCAACAGTTTTTCTTCAAATTTAAGAAACTAGACACTTTTTCAGTTAATCGTATCGAATCGATCTTAAGGAAAACCGACACTGCCACAGGCTTGGCTCGACGCTAATCGATTGCCAATATCGAATTATAAGTTGGTTGCACTGTGTAATGTTATATTTTACGCTTAATGTTGGACCTTGCTGCAATTTCTTTTTTACTGCGCACTGTAAAGTGTTAGATTACGGAAATAAAAACATTTATCGGAATTATTTGTTTATAAATTTATAAATAGTGGCAATAAACAAAGATTGTGTTAAATAACGCAATTAGTTTCATTCATCCTTTCATTGCATTTGCAATTTCTAACCGTATTTGTAATAATTGTTCCGCTCGTGGCAAATTTTAGCAAATGACCACCTACGCGCGGACTAATCGCTTGGCTAAACATCGGACTGAAAGCTGTACTTTGTTATCCCAAGTTTAACACCTCCAAAGTCGTCGCTATCCAAGCAGAAGGTGTTACTTTTAGTCCCGGCCATACGAACACAAATGAATTATTTACTCAGCTAAGTTGAGTGGAAAGAACTCCCCACTTATCCGAGTTAGTTCTTCTTACTACGTATGTAGGGATACATATTTATATTACACAGAGCTTTCAAATAACTATATTAGAGTTTCTTGTAAGCGTATTATGTAATTTATTCAGCAAGAGACTGGTTACTTCACATAGAAGCTGAAGTCTTCTCTTCAGGGAAAATGTATAAAATTTGTATCAAAATATTTTATATAATATCATTTATTGAATTTTCTACTAGATATTTGAGCGTTGAAGTTAATAAAAACTAAATGGGTCTTGAAAAGCGATCGTTATTATAGGTCAAAAGTTAAATGTAAAAAATTCATAGCCTGAGACAATAGAAGAACAGATAAGTTGACATTTACCCAATTATTTAGAGTAGTCTACTATGAAAATTTTACATAGAAGACAAAGCCTTTGATAAGAATAGTCTAAGAAATGGCGGCGCTAAATACGAACGGATTAATAACATGTTTCAATTGAGTAGTGGTTGCACAATGGTTCACATCAGCCACGGGCACCCGAGCCGAGCCGAGCTAACTAATTGCTAAATCTGTGTACTATATGAAAATTAATTTTGAACTTAAGATGTAGAGCACGAAGTTTCAAGGTTAACGTTGATTAATCGTGGTTTTACTCCCGGCTTCGGTCCACACAACACGCAACACGAGCCGAGATGAATAATCAAGGGTGCTTCGTAATAATAGATAAAACCTTGTCATGTTCGTGATTATTCAGACATTATTATAAATGGACGCTGTTTGTTTCTGCTTGAATAATCACACGAAGAACGTAATTAATGCTGCAAAAAATTTATCTGTGTATCTTCATGATCACGCTGTTATTCCTTTTAGTTAATCACAATCTTAAAATAATGCAAGGAAGGTCCTTTATAAAGATAGATATCAAAAATACGATAAACTAACTATAAACAAAGTTTCATCACCTGGAAATCGAATCATAGACAGCGTTGCCAGTTGTGTTTACGGCCCATCAGACAGTCATAAAAGTATCTCTAAAATAGGTCCGTAAATGCTCGCTAAAGTCGTGACTTACGAGTATTTTCCAATCACAGAGCCCACACGAGATTAAAGAATCAAGCTCATTATGGTAATACTCCACTCTGGCGTACTCTACATAAGGATTTATTTCTTTGTAGTTCGGACCGTCAGAGCCATTATGGAATCAATAGTAGTTCAATCTGAGTCCACTGTTCCTACATTTTACTTTCTCCGAGCGGTATGTAAATAGAGCTTGTTCTGTTACTGTTGTTTGTGTCGCTCGATATTGTTTTCGAAATAGATGCTTAATAACAGTTACGTTCGATGCCCCGGAAACAATATAAATATATTAGAAAGGCTCTCTCATGTTATCATAGTCCACATAGTTTTCCATGGAAGTTTCTAAACATAGACTGGCCGAATAAAATATATGTTTTTAAAACCAGCGGACATACTAACTGGTCCAAATAATATACAGCAGATATAACAATGGTGTGATGATATTAAAACACTTGCTGGTCGGACAATGTGGTTCAGATGACACCTCGCCTAACCCACCCTTTGTAACAATAGCCTCGTTAACTACAACAATAACAGTTCACCTGCGCCCCTGCTCTGCCCCTGCTCTGCCCGCCCGACTCTCTTCATAATCGATGAAAAAATAAATCAAAACCCTTTCATATCGATACCTCTGGCCGCCTGTTTATTTGTGGTCCATTCTGTTCGACGTGCGACATTTAGCGTTGTCACAATCGGCCTATTAAGTCTGTCGGTAGTGTCTATGTGTGTGTAGTTTTAAGCTCAGTACATAAACTAGCATGTTGCAGAGTCGTTGTATAAACATCAAGTTTTATTGCTTGGCTGTGTTCCACGCACGAACGTTAAACCCAGTTGAGCCCTGGAGCTGTTATTATTTACACGATGGTTGGCTGTAGGGGTTAGTGTGGTCGTTGGTCGGGACCAGGGAGAGCAACAAGGAGTGTCTGGTGTCTCGCTCGCGACATCAGTATGCTGCGCGCGCGCCGCTCTCCCCTCGCCCCTCCACCCGCCGTCTTCCCCGGCCAAAGTAGGCTTTCACGCTTAACGCACTCTAAGGATAACGTTACTACTAACTCCAAGTTAGTAAGTACGCATGCATTATGAATAAACTTTCCCTTCATTACTGATGCTGCAATTTACGTGTAGACCAGCGACATTTAGTATTTTATAGACACAATTGAATAGATACAATTGTTTGATTTAAAAAGATATTATTTGAAAACATGAGCTGCGACATCCTCTTATATTGATAACAGAATAGACGAAATGACTATGTTTCCTAAACATAACACAGTGTAACCGGACGTAGTAGCTTGGTGAGATTTGAATTAATCAATGATCCCTAAGTAATGAAGCTGTATTTTATAAAAATGATTCATTTAATAAACAAGTATGTAAAGAAAAGCATGGTAATTTTAAATTTAAATTAATGTTTCGCTTTTACGAAAACTGTACTCTGGAATGCTTCAGTAACGAGTTACATATTTAATAAACCCTAAATAAAATATTAAATGTTTTACAATTTTGCACCATTCTGTTTTAGCACAGCATTTATCGTGGTACCAACTCATTTAATATTTACGCAAACAGATATGAAACCTCGATAGTAAGTTACACAAGAACTATTTATAAATGTTTTGTAGGATTTATCGAGTTAAGTGCATCAAAGATTGTTCGAGAGATGAAGCAATGTAGCTAGGGATGCTCCTAACTAGTGCGCCATTCTTCGTGGATGGAGTCCCGATACTAACTAATGGACGTCTGCCAAACACGACGGACCAACTCACTAAAATGTTATGTTGCCAAAATATTATTTTCCAAATATTGCGTTATGACAAATTCACTTTACAGTATTTTGCACTCGATTTCATTTAAAATTGCTCAATGGTTAGCTTTTTTGATACCAATAAAAACGTTTTGTAAGTCGAATTAGCGCAATCACTTTGCTGTTCGATGTTAATCTACACCTTGAGAAAATTTGATAAAAATAAAATCTGAATGCACTAGCAATATATTTACATAATCACAATACTTAAGTTGTAAAAGAAAAAAATAAACTACTGCCTATTCTTAATATGTTAAGTATAAATGGTGCATATGTATTCAGTGCTGCGTCTGTAGCTATTGTTTTGAAGGAATTACTATCCAGAACATTAAATTAAATTCTCATTCGTAGGCGGCGGGGGTGTCGACTGCTGATTTGGATGCGTGCGAGGATGCGCAGGCCGCCAGAGCGGGCCGCGTGTGCGCCGAATCACAATGCGCAATTATATTTAGCTTGTATTGCAATTATCGCGTATTAACAGAAACTGTGTCATGGCGCTGCGCCGGCACTGTTGCGACACGGGACAGAACACCTACAACGTTATCTAGCCGCTTTAAGCTGTAATCAGCTTTCAAAGCGCCACAGTCGCATTCGTCTGCGATATCTGCGCCTATATAAATTACGTAGCCGCGACACTGACTGAATAATAAATCAGGGCTCAGCTAGAACGCGGCCGCGCTCTAATCTCTGCTCATGTTCTGTATTTCGGATCACCGATTGTTGATAATAGGCGTTCCGATACGTTATTAGTGCGCCATGTTCATAGCGCTTGTCAAAACTTGGAACCGAAGTTCCACTGCACTGCCAACATATTGAGCTTGAGTGCAGCATGCTTCAATAACTTGCTCTAGTCTTTGAAACTGCTTGATTAAATATAATATTTGGTAATCGCTATATCAGTACATAGCGGTAACGTTGATTTCTTGGTTTAAATTCAGAGGTCGCAAACTACAAATTCTTAGGATCTCTGCTACGTTACTAATTGAAAGGTATATGTATTTTTTACGGTTATACCAATTAAGGCTTTATCGTACTCAACAGCAGGTAAATGTTGCTACTATGTTAACGACAAAATGCTATCTATATTTAAGTTACATCTAATCTAACATAAATTTCAACTTAAAGATAGCCTTAGTAATAAACTTAATCGTACAAGACATGCAAAATGTGGTCATAGTTGTGAGCAGAATCTGATAGCAATCTACATGTATAGGGCTCCATATAGCAGTACAATACGAAGCGGGGAGTTAGATAATATAGGCTGTTGTTGGTGTACCTAGCTACATGTAAAATGTAAACAGCGGGATGTACCGCTATCGGCCCACCTCCAACCAGTTTAATGAAGAGATTTGGCACGACTGCGACTGCACGAGCTTTAACGGTGTCTCTTCAGCTAGATAAACCCGTTTATTATTACACACTATATAAACACGGTTTTGTGTAAACGTCGTCATTATTATTCAGTCGCCCAATTTGTATTTGAATGCTAATACGCAGGTGGCTTTAAGACTTGATGTAAATCTCTGACAATATAACGTGAATGTTTCGTTTTATCTAACGCTATATGTATATTAGATGTCAGTCAAGATCGGCCATAATAACGGTGCGGTATAAAAACATAACGTAGAAATGCATCAACTTCGGGAGCAAGAACCGGGCGAGCGTCGATCACGATTCGAAACAAATACTTAGGCGGTACCGTTTTGTCATGCGGCGGACGAGGCGGACGAGGCAGATTGCCGCGCGGCGCTGCCGAAGCCGAGCCCGCACACGCTCTGTGTACCTATCTACACTCGTGCCACACAATGGGTACGGCGACAATGGCGCACCGACCGCCGTCACCGCTACTCCCAATATTCCTCATTTGCATACTCCTCCTGTCGATGTACGTCTATTCTGCTCCGACATGTCTCTTTGAGCCGTATCATATCCGCACGTGAAGCCTGCCTTATACACTCAACTTGAGCACTCGAATTACTTTCAGATGAACTTGCCTTAGTTTCTAGAAGAGTCTGTTCCATATGCAACGAGTATGTTCTACATGTGCCTTTAGAGAAAAGGTACTTAATAATGTTTGCAGATTTGTTGTATTACAAATTATGCTATACTTTTTCCTTAGCAGTTATACGATATAGAGCTTGAAATATCTCAGGATCTTTAACTTTGATTGTCTGCCTAAAGGCTGAACATTTAAAGAATTAAAGGCATCATTTAGACTTGATAACATTAAATTGGTTCCACTTTAGTAGAGTCGGCGAGAAGAGCATGTAAGTTTAAAACCTTACAAATTGAACTTAAGAGAAGGTAGGCGATTCCGATGTCGCTTTGTAAAAAGAAATGTGCGGGGAGACAATTACAAAAACGACAAAAACGCTGGAAGCAATCCAGCGGGCATGCTCTTAATTGGATGAGACCACTTCCTCTAAACGACATCTCGCTCTGTGCACCGCCGCGCGCCGCCCGCCGCTCGCCGGCCGAGCCGCTAGAGCTGCTACTCCACAGCTTTTCATATTCAACTAACAAGGCTTATGTGAATTGTGTTCTCTTTTTACTTTATAACACTAAAATACACCAATATGTCAAAACTGTACTTGAATATTTATTTGAAGTACCCTTAACGTGCTCAGTAAGAGCATTGTTGGACTCAACATATGTAGATTTCGGTTTAATCCCAAATCCATGGAGTACATTCAATTGTCGAAGCTGCCAGTTAACTCATTTATTTTCCAATCAGGTAGACAAATATTATAATATAAACCGTTCACGTATTACGATAATACCGATATAATCTCCGAATGCTATTTTCATAGCGTAATCATGTCACGTGACATGGTCCATTGTTCTAGTCGATACTACATCAAAATAATGGCAACGAGAGATTAACTTTTTGCACACCCGTGACCAACTGGCCGTTTGCAAATTAATGAGACAGCACAGTTAAAACATTGCTGTTGCGTGTCTCTTGTACTTTTTCAATGAGCTCTGTTAGGTTTTGCCAGGTCTCTGTGCCATTGTTAGCGAAAACAGCTAGTAGTAATCAACGGTAAAAACACAATCTCCTTTGTTTATATTGCACGAACATTACTCCAAGCGACATTGATGCATTACTTGTATAATTACGATATTGAATGCGGAGTGAATATCGTAAGTAAAGAATGGAGTGACAATTTGCTTGATAGCTGGCTCTCTCTCGTTTATCGTGAGAAAGTATATCTCTGAGTTTCGTTTCTTTGACAATAGCTGTCTTATTCAGACCGTTTGTGAACTGATTATTCAAAGTGCTTTTTAACCGACGAAAACAGAGGAGGTTCTCAATTCGACGCGTATATTTTTTTTTTTTTTTTTATGTATGATCACGCATATCTTTTTACTGAGTAGTCCGATTTTGATAATTCTTTTTTTATTGGAAAGGGTATACTCCAAAGTTGGTCCCATATCAATTTGAAAAAAGAATTCCCACCCTAAGGGTGGAAAAAAGGGGTTAATTGATTGTTCACGCACTGATCGTAATGTATTACCACGCGTAACTTTTTACAGAGTAGTTCTATTTTGATAATTCTTTTTTTATTGAGTAGGCTATACCTAGAAGTTGGTCCCATATAAATTTGAAAAAAGAATTTCCACCTTAGGGTGGAAAAAAGGGGTTAATTGATTGTTCACGCACTGATCGTAATGTATTACCACGCGTAACTTTTTACAGAGTAGTTCTATTTTGATAATTCTTTTTTTATTGAGTAGGCTATACCTAGAAGTTGGTCCGATATAAATTTGAAAAAAATATTCCAATCCTAAGGGTAGAAAAACAGGGATATATCGATTGTTCACTAACTGATTTTAATATATGACCACGCGTAACTTATAACAGAACAGTCTGATTTTGATAAATATTTTTTATTAGATAGGGGGTTATACCTTGAAGCTGGTCCCATATAATTTTACTCTAAGGTTGGGAAAATAGGGGTGATTTATTGTTCACTCACAGATTTGAATACTAAAATAAGAAAATAATAAATAATTCAGCATGTAGCAATTAGTATATAATAGCCACAAAAAAGTATAAAATAAAAACTTTTTAACAAAAAAATTAAACCGCCGAAAACACTGAAAAGCAAAAAATAAGAAACTTCTTTTTATTTAATCTTAATAACTAAGTTCTTAAACGAATGTGAGTATACCTAAATAATTTTGAGGCGGCGCCAAACTATCAATTAACAAAGATCACAAAATTACCTTAAATATAAAGAAACAAACAAATCAAAAACGCTATATACTATAATTATATTCTTTACTTACCACCTACTAATTCCATTGTGGAAAGCAAATAAAAGTTTTGAGTTCGAGTTTGAATCAACTTAACAATGCAATGAAATCTCCAGCGATAAACATTAAAATTTATAAAAAAATTAAGTACCTATATATAGTAATTAATTAATTTGCCTGTTTGGCGCCGACTCGAAATTATTTAGGTATACTCACATTCGTTTAAGAACTTAGTTATTAAGATTAAATAAAAAGAAGTTTCTTATTTTTTGCTTTTCAGTGTTTTCGGCGGTTTAATTTTTTTGTTAAAAAGTTTTTTTATTTATATGTTTTTTACCCAAATGAATAAGTGATTTGACTCTGAGATTTAGAGCAGATTGCATAGGTTAATGCTTTATCGACGCTCTAGAAAATAAGTGATTGGAAAGCACTAACGATTTGCACACGACGAATTCAATTAAAAGCACTGTGAAAAAGTGGTATTTTAAAGTAATAGATGTTTTGATACAGATATTGAGATGTCAATACAACAATGTAAAAGTGAAGGTTGAATATTCATGTGACATTAAGTACGAGTGATAATGATTGACAGATTATACGTCATCGGTGAATATGATCAACAATACAAGTCTGTCAGTACAAGTCTGTATACTTCTCTAGGGATCTGATTCAAGGCTGCACACGTGCGAAGCTTACGCATGGTATGCTTACATATAACAACACAAGTAGCCAGGTAGCTATAACTGTTGACTAGTCTGTTCCAATTAAAACCTCTAGAAAATGTACTCATTACCGGCCAGTTAATTAAATTAGCCAGAACCGAGCGCCGCTACGTAAGACAAATTTAAAGTGTTTTATTAAAAGTTTCGCGCCTTGTCTATGACGTTCCTGAAACTTTTTGTTCGTTTTTTGTTGAAAAAGTTTATTTAAACGCCAAGTTAGTGTCTAAGTCACGTCTCTTTATAAGAACTGAACAATGAATTCAATCTTTTCCCTTAAAAAGTGTCTATTAGAGCACAAAAGGTAACTTTCTACACCAAAGTGACTATAGTAGGTGTAATGAAAGACTGTTGCATGCAACTGAGATAAGAATGATTCGATGAAGTCCGTACCAACTGGTAGAGACTGGAATGGTACAAGAAAGAGAAAAAAGGAATTTAAAACAAGTGACTGAATAAGGTTGAAAAGCATTAAACTGTGACTAAATTATGACGATAACAAAAGGTCAGAAGAAAGACAAATGAATGTTTGTGTTAATTTAAAACAAATCGATAAAGTTGGTATACAGTCACTGTAAACGTATGAATAAGACATTTTATAAGCCTTTCATCTTATAGTATTTGAAATTTGTTAGCCACGATAAATATGGTTTAATTTTGTTCCTAAACTTTACGGTTTTAATTCTTGTTTATAATTTTGATTATTTACGGATTAAACAGACACAAACGTTGTTGAACTATCTTGAACTCTCTATTGAGTTGAGCTATTACTAGCTTTTAGATACGATCTCTCACCTTTCACTTTTTACAAAGAAAAGTATGAAGAGATATTTAAAAATCAATTTCAGCGACAAATCAAAATTATTTCAAGTTCAAATGAAACAAATTCGAGTGACACCGATTGAAAATACAAAACCAGTTCAGAAAATCCATGACTGAACGAAAAGAATTGAATGAGTGGAATTGGCCGTTGTCCGGACAATCAGTATAATTGTTAGTGTTGTCTTCAGTATTGAATGTCGGTCAAGTAAAGTCAGTTACGTGACCCATTTATTGCAATTGCGACGAATTGATCTCCATCAACGTTACAATAGGCATGCCTATCGATTGCTAAATTGTATTCCACGCACGGAAATTTGAGCCGCAGTTTAACACTCGGCTGCACTGAAATAAGTGAGGCCCGCATACGGTTTACCTAAATCAGTCTGTTTGAAAATATGGATGTGAGATACCTGTGTTAGCGAGTACACACAAGTAACAATACCTAGTTAATTAACTCAAACATCGCGTAGCCACAGAACACTGGTTCTGTTGTTTTTAAGCAAGTCAAGGGGAAAATATTGTATGGATACTGAGCCGGGATCCAATTGCGTTATTCGGCAAGTGACACTTGTGTGGCCTCCCAGAAACATTAGTAATGGCATTGAGTCTTGTTAAATTCAATGATTGTTGGCCTACTTGCGCTTCGTGGGCTCCTCCTCAGCACCTGGTATTTATTTTAAGTAGTATGCTTCTGTGAGGTATCTTTAAGGATTCATTTTAAAGGATGACAAATACTGAAAATACTTTTATTACAACGTAGAACATTCGTTCCAGATAATCCATTCTAAAATCTTTTTGAACTCATTTTCATGCATCAATTTTAAATTCAATCTCTTTAACAAATTGGACAAGTTATAAGTCCTCTTTAAACAAAAGCAGAAAATTAAATACACCGTGAATAAACTTCGAATTTCTCTCAAAACAATTTAAAAATTTGGCATTCACACACAGTGTTGCCAAGTGTAAGTGAATAAAATTATGTAGATATAAATAGATGAAACAATATAGTCGGCAGCGTGGTTGCCATATTAAAAGGTTACGGGCCAAGTTCAACAACTTTTATTATCTGAGTATGCAATATTAACAGCCTACGATTTCGATTAACACCCATTACAAATAGAATAATAATCTGACCTTGATATTGGTTCGTTCACACATTAAGACAATGGCTTTATTATGAACTCTACAAACGAACTACTAAGAATACACAAACAATTTTCTAAAGAATATTACCAAGTATATTCAGTATTCGAGTGGAGTTCTCGAATGAATATTTAATATTCAGCCTTTATAACTAACATTGAACATTAATATACCAAGTAGCCCAGATAAAATTAAATTTTGATCTCGACATTAATTTATTAATTATAATAATTCTCGAGACATTTGATGCTGATTGACTGTAGCAAAAATTACTTTTACGTGACATCCTCTAAATTAATTTTAGGTAAGTAACTACCTACTTCACAAATGTGCATTTCGTTTTAATTATTCAACGGTGTAAACAGTTAGTAACACTTGCCTGCATATATGCAAATCGGTTAACACAACAGGCAGTTCACCCGCCAGTAATCTCGGAGACCTTCAATAATCGTTTACCCCTACTTGACTCTACAATTCATATATGTATGTGTATATAATATAAATAGTATAGGTGTGTCTGTGTGTAGTGTAAGTACAGTGAGTGCTGACGTCACCCACTTTCCCGCGGGGTCAGATGGCTGCGGGATAAGTGAGCGCGGTAAGTCGCAACTCGCGATGAACCCTGATGGTTACCACTGAGTTACGGTAACGACTGCGCGGCCCCGGTAACGCCAGCCCATCCAATGTACCCTCAACGTATCTAAGATACCAACCGTACATTTAGTTCTTAGATGAAGATGGCCGCGATATTAAACTTAAGAATTCAGTTCGTTTCAAACGTAAAATACTTATACATTATTCATTGTGTTTTGGCTTTCGAAGAAGTGACAACATAATAAAATTTCGGTTATTTTGGGTTTATTTTCAGCCTGGTGTTTGAACGTCCAGCACGATAATAGGTACGTGTGTGTTTATATTACGCTAATCTTTTTACCAGCTTTGAAAACGTTCCAACAATTTGTTACGGGTAATTTATAGGTGCCATAGGACCGACATTGTGTTACGGAAAACACACGGTTCGGCCTTTTTATGTAATTTTTAATTAAAAAGGACAAGGATTGCGCTCTTTCGTGTTAATATGAAATTCGGGTAAATAAATACGTACTTACTGATATTTTAATTATTAATTAGCCAGAGCTTTTTCGTGATTAACGTATTCATGTAATAGCTCGTTATTGTTACTGTTATAAGTGGCGCATATAATTAATGCTTTGTGTAAGCAAAAGGTGAATAATTACAAGTCCTTTACAAACCTTAGCGCTATTATAATATTAAGTTAATTGGGCCTTACCTTCACGTTCAATGTTAACTCGGGTCTCTACGCTCACCGTCGCGTTGCCGCGTTGTTGCGGCACTCAGCCTTATTCCTACCACTGAATTATACTGACAGTCACCCACTTTCAATCACACGAACCGGTCCGAACAAAGAGTTCAGTTTCTTAATACATTTTGCTAAAGCTAACAAAACACGTGTTTAATAGATATTGCATACTTGCATAGCTTGAATATATATGTTTAATCTGTATATAAAGTTTACAGTTAAATTCGTAAATAAGGTGAGACAGCTTTTAGTTACCTGCGTACTGACGTTTGAGTCGTAATAATTTATGACATAGTGCGTTATCTTGAGATGGTGTAACACCGCACATCATACGTACACAACAACATATCAAATTCTACACAATAGTACAGAAAATATCAATGGATTCACGTCATAGAATAGAATCGTCACCAAAACAGCGTAGGCGTAGTACCAACAAGCGGCGCGGGCGCTTCGGAAACTCTCGGCCAACTTCGGCTTCAAGTGTGCGTAAATAAGAAAACAAGTCTTCGTTCTCTCTCGCACTCAGGACGACAGGGGAGACTTTAGATTAGATCACTGAACTAAAAAGAAACAAACTTTGTCGTTCGTCCGGTTGGCGTCGGCGTTCAGAACCGGTTGTATTGTAGCGTTTTAATCCTTACAAATAAAATCTCATGCATAGATAATCGTACAACACACGCATCCAGCTTTACGTAAGGCTCTCGCGGTATTATTACGATGGAAGGAAACTGTTACTGAACGGAAATGGACACCAGTAACACAACCTAAGAGAATTTAACGCTGCGGGCTTAATTAAAGTGGATAGAAATGTGTACATTGATTTCCGTTCTACAGAAATAAATCTAATAAATGCAGGTGGCAATGATAAAGTTAAAACAGCTACTATTTTCCTTAAACACAAAAACATACACAACTAGCTTTAATTACCAAACATACAATTTAAGTTCGAGAACACATAGACCAGTGTATAATTTGTATAGACAGCAATACTTTTGCCTTTACATTTAAGGGCCTGTCAAAGCAGCCGAGCATGGCCGTAAAATTAAAATTTGAATGTGCTCAGCGTTCTCAGCGGTACTCTGGTTCCAGTGTCACAAGAGCCGTTAACGAGAGCAGCGGTTGTTTGTTTTCCCACGCCTTAACTCTTCACAACTACCAAAGCATTGACCATCCAACAAACGATTTTACCATTTTCAAAACTAGAAAGCCATAACGGCATTTTATGCTCACCGTCCGACTCCATCCGTAGAATCGATTAATTATGTCCCTACTTAATGAAAATTAGAAATAAATTTGGTATTGTAATGGATTAACTGTTTACGGTTTTCATTGATTATAAATGTCTACAAATTTCTTTTACAATTAATTTAAGTGATTATAAGTGTTTCATTTATCATTGTTTACATCAAATTACTGACGCATGTACAATATTAATTTAATGTTCTTACCTTTTTGGAAAGATACAGCGATTCACAATTCAATCGCAAGTAATATTAAAGTCCCGTTGCAAACTTGTCAGCGGATCCAGAAAGTTGTTTAAAGAGTTTTTATTCACTTTGTGTCTCTTATATGTCGAGTCAAAAATCTAACTCAATAAATCCAAGTAAATCAAAACCTGTTTGAGCGAAATGAACACAACTATAAAAACACAGAACTTTAAAAGTACCTACACACATACAGCTAAACCTTTACTATTGTAACTAGTTATAACACTAAAAAAGCAAATACGGTCGTTAATACCTTGCATGAAAGTAAACAGTTCTTAACTTCGTGAGCTTTGGAAGCTTAATCAATGTGACGTGATGTGACGTCCATGTAAAAGTGTTACAATTCGCTCAACATACGGTTACCAAAGTCATTAACTGCCATACACTGTCACACACTGCGAAGTACGCGATCGTCGGCAATATTCACGATCCCGATGTATTTCAGTTGTTTACCTGCGCGTTCGTCGCGTTGGGCGGCTGGCGCGACACTGGGCGGACTCGTCGCCACGGCCGCCCGCCCGCCCTTGCGAAAAGTTCACGGTAACAAAGTGACTTTCTTTTTGTTTAGTGACATTATTACATTTCACTCGTGTTGAATGTTTGTTCAATATATACAACCTTATTTCTAGAGGGACCTGAATAGTCGTTTGTAATTACTGCGTTATTGCGAAGTGGTCGGAAATTTGATTATTAAACAATGTACGAGTTTATTGAACTTGTCTAGGCTTTACTTTCAACTTTTGTATATAAATTTGAAGTACGCTCTCACTTTAGAGTAACTTTACGTACGCTAGAAATAATAAGTAAGTGCTACATGTTTCGTTAATTACTTTTTCTCACAAACCTACCGTTAACGTTAAAACGTTAGAGCCCGTGAAGTTGTACGTCTATATTTTCTACACAATATTTATGTTTCTTGACCTGTATTCCAGAATTTGGTTCCCTTCAAAGGTTGTATATTATATCTATGACATATAATGTAAAAAACTAAAACTAATTTCAAATTGTAACTATATTCAACTTTTTATGTTGTGATCTTTGATTATATAATGTCTAGATGGAGCGTGGCCCTACATTCATACCAAAGAAAACTAGGACGCCATTTGTGTATGTGTGCGTGCAGGCGTCGTTTTACACTATACGTCAATGTCTCTGTGTGCGTAAATAGTGATACCAGCTATTAGAAATTCTCCCATAAATCACATTAAATAAAGACGAATTAATTATAATAAAATATTTACTTATTTTAGTTGTATGTTGGTACTTATGTGGTATTATTCAGTTTAAGTGTATTTTAATAATAATAAAAAATATTTTTATTAAGTATTTACTTTTTAAATCAATAAAAAAAAGAAATTTGGAGTGGTGTGTTTGAATCGAGTATTAAATCAACTAAGTTAGTATTTGGTACAATATTAAAACATAATGAGGTATAGGTACTTTAACATTGAGTTATTTATTTTTTTACTTTTTATTTATTTTTTTATTTGAAAAAGTACATCAGCGCTATATTATAAACGTAACGATAAACCAACAAAATTACCCACAAAAATGGGAGAATGAAAAACAGAAACTGGCAACACTGATAAAATATGGCGTGATTTTAACAATCATAAAAATTAAATTAATTATAAAGTTTATTTAAATAGTGTGTAGTAGTTTTAGTGATAGGTGATGTGTGTTGGTATTTTTTAGCCTTCCTTTTTAATTCCAGCACACTTTAGAAGCACATACTACCATTTTATCGCTGTTATGTGGTTATTCCTTAGAGCGCGTAAAACGTAGTGTCACGAAAGCGGCACGATCTGTACTGGTGGCGGGAAAGTACTTAACAACCACTTTTGGTTGTTATTTTTTGACACGTCTGCGCGCACTTGACAGTCCATCTAGACATTATATAATCAAAGGTTGTGATATAAACATATTATCATAAGTTATTTATTTGCTGATGTTCCGATACGTTAAAACAATATCTTTGTCGACAAATACATATTTATCTACATAAAACTGAAATTGATTGGAGTAGTAACTAAAGCCAATTTACATATTATTATTAACTTTATTTAAAACGAAAATAATTTAGTATAACACATTACATTTGTATTGTTTTAGCGGAAATATTTAATCTTGCGGAACGATTCGTAGAATTAATTGTTAGCAATATTTACTTAGTATAAATAAACATTTTCTAATATACTCAGCGTACATATTTACACATAATAGATTCTTGTTATACCTATGTACCTATTATCCTTAACGAGGTACCTTAGTTGTGCCAGTGACTAGTTGTATAGAGAACGCTAATATCAGATACAATAGGCTAGTTTGTATTAAATTTGGACTAAGTAAACTGGCGCTTTGGCACCGATTCCCTTATTCGCAAACCAAAATTTAAATTAGAATATCGCTTTCTTTTACTAATTTATAGTGTGAGAAAAAGATGGCAATAGACAACAACTATAATGATGGCAATAAACTGAAACTTTTCACGGTTATTGACACCTACTTACAGTTCTGCTAAGAATCCACCTTTGGTGAAGTCGTTAAAAATAGTTTTTCCCTATACCATCACTGTTTTTAGTGCCAACCTTTTTGCCCATGGGCCAAGTTTTATGAGAATTTTAGACGGAAATAAACAGATAGGTCTTGATTTATACACTTTTAACATTTTGAACAAGTGAAAAAGATACCGATAACCATTAATAAGTTACGTTAGTGTTTAACAGAATCGGGTCGATTATTAGTTGGCAGTCAACTGGGCAAATAGATCCTAAAAGATATTTCAGGTATTCGGCAATCGATGACAACGGCTGACCCGCTCTCGGCAGGAATTCTGTTGTGCTTAACAAATGTTTGCTCCTACGGTTGTGGTATGTAGATCGTGCTGAGAACTTAATCCAACAAGCACTACGTACGTAAGTTGTAAGCCCCGTCGTACATAACACATCTATTCCAGGATTGCATGCGAGAGAGGAATTAGTCCAGACCTGTTTCTGAAAGCTTTGTTGCTTCCAGTAAAAAGGATAACCGTTTTTATGGAATATTGTGAAGGATTAAAATCTACACGTGTTTTACTCTTCTATACTTACAAAACCTAATTACATTCATACATAAATTTGCCAGAAAAAAAAAACTTTTCCAGAATATGTTTCTTTATTTCGTGAACAAAAGTGTTTTATACAATAGATTTTCGGCTTACGTGTCTACTTTTGTCGTGAGCCAATTTAGTTTTATTTCTAATAAAATATACAGAAAAACTAAAGGTTTCCATTACTTATTGTAATCTAATAAAAGGCTATTATTTTAATAAAAAGCCACACAAATAGAAGTAAAGTAATATCCGAGGTTGACGCACAAACACTGACACTGACACGCAGCACGTGTCTCCTCACGTAACACTTTTCTATTTTCGTTTATTTGCACTTACAATTCCAGCTTTATAGCATTTTGGGATTTCTGTCAATAATATTATATGAATTTACGATGGTACCTTATAGATAAGTAGACGTAAAACGAGATACGGCAACTCGACACGCAGATGGTTTTCACAGAATACAAGTAGACAAGTATTTTTTATATCGCAATGTGCATTGCATTCGTTCTGGTCTTGACAATGTAGTGCTCTTTAAAGTATTTTAAAAGTGCCTGGTACGGAGCAACTTGTTCATATTTTACATAACATTTGTACCTTACATTTTCTGTTTCTGTTTACGAAAACGATTGTCAAAATTTTCTTGAGTTTTGATAAAGGTAGGGGTTTAGTTAATAGGGAATTAAAGCAATCTCGGTATTGTGCGATATCTAAGACATTTGATATGAGGAAACAAGCCAGCACGTTCGGTCCCACGTATATCTTGGTTCAGATAACCCGCAAGTTGACATCTTTCTGATTTACAACGGTAAAGACGCTTTTCTCAGACGTTAAAATAACGACTACTCAACGATACTGCCTTTTATGCCGTTTTAAGTGTATCTGATTTAAAAGTCATCTTCAAACGAACTTTTATGTAGGCTGGGAAAGATGATCCATAAAATAAAGATTGTCGATTCCAAAAGGTTAGGTCAGATACGTTATAATATGATGTTTTTTATTGTAATTCGTAGCGACTTACGCACTTATTACTAAGATTTGATTAATATACTACTATTTCATTAAACACTAGGTATCATGTAAACTTCTACTTTATTTATTTACAAAGCTTTATCTTAAACACGACATATGAAGTCATTAGTGGCAATGTTATAGATATAATTTAAAAGTAAAAGAAAAAGGCGGTCATACCGAGAACGAGCCGGGCGTGTAACAATGGTTCCGTACGTTATTAAAAGTACAAGGATGACTCTGGGAACTTAATAATAAGTATTTCTGCTGAAAACATTTATAGCTTTGTTACTTAGTCCTTAATAAAAAAAACAATACAACTAACTATCTTGTTGTTTCCTTTCTTAATGAACGTTTCATAGCTTTGACAACAAATGAAATAAGACCTACATTTCTGATGTTTGTAAGGATCCTTAAATAGTTGTTCTAATTTCACGCTATGCGTTACACGCACGACGCTTTTCGTCGGCAAAAGCTCCCTTGATACCCTCGTGCCCCCGTTCAATTAAGACGTAACAAATGATCTAGGAAACAAGTTGGCGCTGTTAAATGTTGCTATTACTATTGCTTTATAAATAGACCCTAAATTATTGTGAGAGTCGCATACTTCCTTACGTCCTCATTGTGGAATCTTTTATGTTGCTATGCAGTATACTAATGAAAAACATCCGTATCGAATTGATAAGTCGTTACAGCATTCCTATCGTGACTATAATTTGTATGAGCCGTATCAGAAGCCGAAAACAAATTACTCTATATAGACCATTAAAGTGGGCAGACACCCGCCACGTCGACCGCCACACCGCGCCCAGCGTGTGTAATAAAACTATTGGGAATTTTAATAATAAAAGATTGGGTTACCTCCGAGCGGACGAGAAATACTTTCGAGCGAGATTTCACTTTACATACATTGTAGGTACTGTTACCTCATAGTGCTACTATTACTTTTGTATTATAATAATAATAGTTTATCAAACAAGGTATTTTATATTAAACAACATCGAATATGTATACGTAATTTAAGTACTTACTTTATACTATTTGTACGGATACGTTAGCGATTCAAGCCAACGTTTACAAAATGAGCTCCCGGCTGAGTGAGTATGAGCAATTAAGAGACGCTTATAGAAAGCAGGATGTGCGGTTGTTGTGTGCATACGCTCGGAATCTGCGAGATAAGTAATAAGAACCGGCAACAATCTACACAGAGATGGCACCGGATGCCAATGTGCCGGAGGGAAAAACTCATAATTGTTTCTGTGTATCGCTGGCGGCCGAGCCTCCGCGCGGCTCCGGCTTTGCGCGCCCTCTCTACGCCATTAGAGGAAATAGCGTGCAGCGTACCTCCAAATAAAAAATCTTTGCCGTGGACGAATGACATCCTGATTGACGTATCAATTAAAATGACACAACAAACGTGCGGGTATTATGTTACGTGCCGGTTTATATTGGGAATAAGACTAGTTTTTGTACTCTACCTGTAGGTGGCACTAAGGTACGAGCGTTTTTATAAACTCCTTTAAAATTAAAACGTAATTTCAGAGAAGCGATCCTCTATTTTTGTATTATCATTTTGGACAGCTGTAATTACATAATGCTTACTAATTAGATTTATATGAGCCGACCTTTACTGTGAATAGTTAATTATTCAGAATTTGCCTCGTAATTACTTAGTTTTAGTTCACTAGATGTAGGTACGTACTTACAGAGGTTGTTTTCCTAACTTAATAAACAAGGGCTCGCGCATAAAATTAATTACGTTGTGGATGAGATACACGTATTGAATTTTAACTAATTTAATTAATTAATATGAAAGATATCGGGTTACAATGGTTCCAAGGTAGCAGTGGCGCTGCGGATTAAATTATTCGAGTCACGTGAGGCTCGGAGGCTGCACAGTGCCTCTCCCACATCCTCTGGAGCCGTCAATACGCTCGCACATCTCTAATGAAAGCCAAATCACTACATCTTGTTCAATAACCATTGTCTATTAGAGGGCTCTTGTTATTCACGGGACGTTCTGCAAGACCTGTCCGACGATCGATATCTATTTTGGACGGCGGTGACAATTGAATGCCAGTTTTGCAACCACAAAGGGCAAAGGGACATGCAAATTGTAGCTGTATTATCTGGCGTCGGATGTGGAACCAGGATTTACATAGGAATGGTGGCGCCGTTAGCGGCAGTTAGGCGCTTCCGAGGTGGCGGGCTGCGCGGGTCGGTCGGGTCGCTCGTGTCGCTCGGGTCGCACTGATCGCGCGCGTCGCACGGCCCGCGCCCGTACACACCACGATGATTACAGACGCAAATCTAGGACGTTCATTCATAACTCGAGCGAAACGTTCACGAAGTAAATCTGCATAAACGTTCCATTACCGTAGTGAAAATCTAATATTAAATAAGATCCAGTTTCTGAAGTTAAAGAAAATTACCGTTCTGCTTTCATTCCTTCTGTTTACATAAGCCATCAAGGAATAATAACTTGAAAACTCCTCACTGGAATGAGTACATCTAAAAGAATAATTAACTACGAGAATCAAGGTTTATATGTAAGTATAATTACATTTATAGTTAACTCCAGTAATTTATTAGTCGTCAAGGAAATCACAAATTCCCTGCATACGTTAATGTTTCTGATCATGATTGAATAGTTTATTAAGTTGCTTTTAGAGTTCTTAGCGGTAAAGCTCAAACAGCTAATTAACGTTTAGCTAAAACATAATGTTTCATCATTTGAAATGTTCGTTAGCAATTAATTTGCTGGCGGCCAGTTAGTCTTGACAAGACGCGTGGGTTTCGTAACTCGTGACGTCACACCGGCCTGCGCCCGCGCCGATTTCTGCATTAACCTTGGACTGCAAACTGCGCCTGCCTTAAATTGTACGCGATAAGTAGATTTTGACCAAAAATATACAAAATAACAAATTTACAAGATAAGTACAAATTTACTTTGCATAACATTTTTGAATTATAATCTCATTATTAATTTGTTTCAATACAATTGATTAAGTATCTGTTATCAAGTAAATAGTTGTTATTTCATTTTTTGGTGGGGATTAACCCATATTCACATATCTTTATACATTGTACCTATAGACCATAATGTCAATACATAATTTTATTTTATCGACAAATTAATTAAGTTTTATTCCTTATTTTTAATTACACTGTGACTGTA
Organism: Autographa gamma; assembly: GCA_905146925.1. Classification (NCBI taxonomy): domain Eukaryota; kingdom Metazoa; phylum Arthropoda; class Insecta; order Lepidoptera; family Noctuidae; genus Autographa; species Autographa gamma. Next base: position 7,971,673 of record LR989850.1, read on the forward strand.
GAGGCTTTAATGTACACACAAATTTAATGGTTCGCAATTCAACAAGTTGACCAAATGAGAGGTATGTTTTTATTATTCGATTGCAATTTCTCTGTTCAGTTTTATATGTTGTGCAGTTTTTAGGTCTCAGCCATCATTCTGAGAATACCTAATTTTTAATTACTTCACCCGCTGTTAATTTTTCTCTATTATTTCGTCGCCAATCGCTCAACTCTTAAACCGTCAAAATTATCTGACCCGTTCACTTATCTCACTAGATCGGTCCACGTTACTGCTTACTGTTTATAAATGGACAATAAAATCTACTATCTCAATTGTGTACAACATTTATAATGACGCTTAGATACCTAACAGATAACATTGACAAGAAACTATTCGGCGCTCTATCATTATCGAGGAATTATAGTCTGTATCAAGGTATTCTATGCTCTAGAGTCTAGATAAATAACACCCTTGAATTGTATTTTTATGAGTCTTTATCATTCTTAAATAATATAAAATATGATACCTAAAATTGTACACAATCAATCAATCAGTCTAATGCGGTCCCCAGCTGGATACAAACCTTCTTGTACCAGAACTCTATATTAAAACAGCTAACTATAAACTACAATGTTATCTCCATTTTAAGATAAACTATACCCACATAGAGCATTGTTAAGTTTATTTGTATGTTTTGGTCTCAATCAACACAATAAAGGGCATAAGAATAGAAATTTACTTTTGTACAATAATGAAAACCCACAACGCCACACGTAGTCTATTGTCAATGTTAAAGTCAAATTAAGGCATAAAATGTTCCTGCGATTGCTTGGCTCGGAGAAGTTGGAGTGAATGGCCCAATGACAAAATGGTAACTCTCGCCTCGAAACAGGAAATCATAGTTGACGGATAATGGTGTCGACGGAGAGGCTTTGTTTGTAAATACAAAGACCAATAGTCCCTTAAAACAAAGTTACTTTTGTCAATTTTTTTTCTAATATTCAAAACTTTTTTGCCTGAATATTCAATGCATTTGTAATTTTCAGTGCTTCCTTAAAAATAGAAAGTTAAGGCTGATAAATTCTGTGTAACGAATATTTTGCGTATCCAAAAGATTCGTCTCTGCAAATAACAAAATGTTCTGCTCACAAATTGAATGAGGGTTCTATAAGTGTTATTGTATAACACTTATAGAATCTTGAACGTCTAAAAATAACTTGGAATTGTTTTTGTTTATTTCATGTAAAAGTAACAAAATCAGAACTTTAGGTGGTTGACCTAAGGTTGCGGTCGTTTTCCAAAATCAACACGCTATCGTGACGATAATTCACGCCAAAATTATTCGGTCGTCGACCGGCTCACGAGCCAAGCTATTGATTATTGTTACCTAGAACTTTATAGTTTGGAACATTGATAAAGATAGAGACTTTATACTCCACTGCAGTTGACAGTCGAAACATTTTAATACAATATTACGCTATCGAAAAAGACTCCAGTGATTTACTGATTGTTGTTTTCACCAGAAGTCTTTCAAGTTTTTAATATGCTTGTGGTATTTGATTTTAAACAAACGCCGTACATTAGTTGAATAAACATTAAGAAAAATTACATAATCAATCAGGTTCAAACTATTTAAACAATCTGAACCATTATACAAAACTTTAAAGTAACGTATCTAATCAAGAAATATAAAAAATTAGAATAATAACGCAAAAACATAAATATTATTTACTAAACATCATATCAATCTCTAATAACAATGGAGGCGACAGAAACCAAAAAAGAAAACTCCCAAAAAATAAGTTAAGTAATTTAAAATTCGCTGAATGATAAATGAAATTTTATGCATGAAATTTATTATTTATATTTATAATCGGTTTGAGTGTTTCGGTCACGCACGTCGGCGACGCGGCGACGCAGCGGATGGCTGTCGCGCCTCTCCGTCACCGTAACTATGACCAACTCGCTGTTTGATGTAAGAATCGATTGGAGCTGTGCTTTATAGAATCCGGTAGGTATTGTGACCAATTTCGCAGCCAGGAGCGGTTTCTATTTGATTCGAGAAATCTGATACACGGTAACGTTTAAAAGCTAGAATATAATTTTAGTATGGTTACGTAGACAGCAGTTTTATACAGGAAGTGTATGCGCAATTGTTTATAAAACCTAAAGCAATAATATATTTTGGAATGCCAGAATAAATCAATTTAGGCAGCGGTGCAAAATTAAAAGTACCTTGTTATTGTTAGAGTGCAAATTCAAAACAACCAACCGATGCAGATTTAAATTAAATTTTGATAAACGTTCGCCTCGCTGTTCACTACCGAGTGGAAAAATTCTAGCCCAGTTTTATAAAAGAAAACTCGAGTAAAGAAAACAATATCGTACTCGATCGGCTGCGATTCCAAAATGAACAAGTGGAGAGGCGAAAAAACAAGCTTGTTATCTTCAATTAGTTTCCGAAGAGAACGATCGCGGCCGGAATCATAAAGAGGGAGAAATATAATATAATCGGGAGCAAACTGGAGACCCAAAAGTTGGATAAAAAAACACGCCTTGCGGTCCAGTGGACGAGGATGGTGTACAAAAAGAAAAAATATATGTAGAGTTAGGTTTCTTACCGGACTTGTGTGACCACCCTTCGTTACACCTCCGTGGAGTCAAGCCATAGCCAAGTGTAACAGGATACTGTGGCCACAGGATTTCTGGTTCTAAGCAAGCACTATTTCACAAGCAAAATGGTTTATTTTTCCGTTATACTTAGTTTGGCCTGTAAATTTACCGTCAGATAAATATATCGACGATAAATTACATTATTGCATACGATTTAGTAACACGGCCAAATAAAATTATAAAACAGGCTACCCGTAACATCAATTCCATTAGATACTATTTCTTTTTATAAACGAAGGGACCGGTGTTCTTAATTCAAAAAAGTACAAAAAACAAAAGTTGTAACTCCGCAGCATACGTATTACGTACACCTGTCATGGCCACAGGGTTGATCCCCGCACGTCAGCCCTTTTTAAACAAAGGTCAGAATATAACGCAAACTACCTGAATAATTTAACGCGTTGGGAGTGGAACATACCTCAAATTATCAGCACAACGTGGTCCTGCATTTTAAAACAAACAAAATCACACGAAACATAAAGATACTGAGGGAATGTACCTACTCGTATTATTTGATCTAAATTTCAGATAAGTCTACTTGTTTTATTATTTAGCATGACTTGGTTCGCGTGACGACTCGGTTTACCTGACCGATCTCAGCTTCAGTAATTTACAATCTTGTAGAAATTATATTCAATTGTTTGCAATTGTACTTTCATTAGAAACATGTGCGTCACAATCGTCACACTATTGTTATCTTTTAGACGCAGTAAGTAACTTTACAAAAATTCAAGTAAATATTTCCAATCGTAAAAGCAAGGCATGTCATGTAACAAATACATAAAACGCGAGGAAATAGTGCTATTTAAATGACAACAGTGTTAAACGGTCAAGTTAACTGTTATCCACATACAGCTTGTGAAAATAGCTAACAGCGTTACCGTTTGCCATTTGAAAAACAATAAAATTGCTGTGCTGGGATCGTCTGAGTCAGTGGCGCGACTTCCGTTCGTGTCGCCACGTTCTGGGAAACTGGCTCCACCAATAAACTCGACTGCAACTCATTTTTGTGATTCACTGTCCGTGTGACTAATATTTAACTACTCACTAGTTCAATTCCAAATTCGGACGACGTTTTACAAACATTTTTTCTTCATTTCAGATACTAAAATAACATTCGCCAGATGACATGCGTGTGCTGTGGACCTTAGTAAGATGGTGAGTGTATTGTATTCTATATTCGGTATAATATCGTGCTTTAAGTAGATTAGAAATGGTACGGAAAGTAAAATCAACACGCACATATAATTACACTGATTGTTCGTCTGTTAAAGAGAAAGTGACTTAGTCACTTTGAAACCAAGTTAAACCAATATTTGAGCAAGAGCTCGGAGATTTGTATTAACAATAACAAGAATAGTTCCAGAGTTAACGCGACCTATTTATAGTACTTAGAATAAATATTTTGATCACATTTATTCCTTCGTCAATCATCTTCAATTATTTCACTTGTTTACGTCTTGGAATAACACTGTTTTAACAAAACAAAAAGATACGGAAACCGTTGTTTAATATAAACAGGCTGAATTGAAATATGACACTCGGTGTTGAAATAATTATTGCGCCGTATCCGGGAAATGGTAATTACACAATCGGAAGATACTTGCTGAATAACGGACTTTATGTAGAATTGTTAAAACGTTGTAATGCATAAGTTTGCCTGTATTCAAAGAAGTATGGAAATAGAATGTAAATGATTTGGAAGCACATTAATAAAGCTAGATAGAGACATCTTTTATTACGAGCTCATTATGTTTTTCTACGATGTGTATGCCGTAACAAGCCACAACGCCTACGCGCTACACGCGGGCGTCGCATCGTCGTCGCCCGCGCTCCTCCGCTCCCACACACTGACTTTATTAACCCCTTGCTTTCTTTTTTCTGTCGTATAAAATCAAGGGTATCAATTACAAACGGGCTATATAAACACTTTATGATATATCTATAAACTTAAGCTATATAATCCAGAACAAGCTCTAACGACATTTCTCATATAACTTGTTTCCAAGCGTCTTTTGTAAATTGCTCGTTCACTTTAGTGTTGTTAAACGGGACTATAAAATATAGCAAACATTAATCAACTTTAGGACTGTATCGAATAGATGGGTATAAAAATATTCATAGCAAGGTACGTGAGAATGAATTTATTTACGGCGTGGCTGCCAGCGCTTCACATGCGGCGCGATTCATCGCCGCCGGTCAGTGCAGCGCGCCATCACTGTATAACTCATTTCGCCCATAGGTTCCATCAGACACGATCGATTTACATCGCAACGACACGTAAACGGGACAGCAACGACGAACACATAAAAAGTCTGTTTACTGACATTGTTACATCGACACATGCTGGCAATGCTGCACTCGAGGACAAATACTATCCGACACGTTACGCAGGTGGATAAATATTTATAAAAACAATAAATTTGAGTCTGCTTGTAGAGCAAAAAGTTTTTGACATCTTTATTCACCTGGAAACAAAGTCAACAACAAGTAAAACAAACAATTCTTGAACCTTGTTTGCCAACAAATTAAGCGGAAAGGAGTTTAATTGAGCCAGAATTAAAAGTTGGAAAAATTTGATCAAGATATTTCTAGTCGTAACTTATTTAAAAGTCCGTTGTTGCTTTGTCCACGGTCATTTGCAATATAAATATGTCCCCTGGAAGGCTAAAAGTTAGTATCGCCGCCATTGTCGGTCTACTGGTCCCCAGTGCATTGTTAAAGCGACAATCAGATTAAACTTAACCTTTGCAGACCACTATTCCTGCCTGAGGCAGTGTCGTGATTATTGAGTTTAGAGCATTTTGCCTCCAAATTATTTGAATTGTTGACAATGAATATTTTATATAACAGCTGTGGCTAAGTACTTACGTAACTGTCTGGAAACTATAAATAAGTTGAGAATACAGTTGGACTGGTGACGTAACTGCGTAAAGTGAAAATGAAAACATGTCAACCCTCTTTTCCTTAGACTCTGATTTCTTTGAATTGAAAATACATTTAGTTAGGTATACGAACACAAGTTGGTTCATATTAAATAATATACGTGGGTTGGTCGAAAACAAGGTGTATGTGTAGCTGAGGAACATAATATTATAACAGCAGTTAAAATCAGGCCATATGAAACGATGCTACGTATCACTTTCAGAACACAACACGTGCAAGTCTGTCAGGTATTGAGGTTGTTGTTTACAGAATGATAATATAATTAATTAATAATTCCAACAATACATTATTGCGTAACTAGAGTCATTAACGTTTCAAAAGAGTATAAAAGGTTTACTTGGAATAAAAACATTTTGTTTTCCTTTGATTTGAATATGATCTTGCAAAGGTTAATGATCTCTCAGAATGTCCATGCTGCATTTTCCATCGTTAGTCATTCAAGTCCAAGGAAAAAAAATCAATTTTCCCACAGCGAACGAGAACTAAATGCTCGTTTCTCCTCTGTTTGAAAGAGATTTTTCCCTGTTGCGAAATTATATAATTGTTCGTATTATGACTCAACTGACATATAATCAACATGTTACAAAATACACGCAACATTGCATATCCCCTAAACGCAAGGTTAAATATTCTATTTAAATTGCTTGAGTATATTATAACTACAAAGATATTTATAGATAATTGGATGACCTACGTTATAATCTGCATGCGTTCTAATCTTATTCAAAAAAGTGCCTTGACCCTGAATTATAAGGAACAAACAAAATAATTTAAATATTATTTAGTGGCATTGTTTTGTGAGCAATGGTTAATTCGTATGTTTTGAATGTTGTGTGATCTTGCAGGTCATTTTGGAAGGTTAGAAGGGAAATTGGAAACAATTTTCTAAAACAAATACGTGTCATTTCAATCTAACATTTTCCAAGTAAATTAATGTAAAGTCTTAGCATTTTACGATACGCTCAGGTCGACTTGCACCAATAAACTAAATCTTAAATTAAAACTTTTTTATGTAAGAACCGTGAGAAGTATTGTTTGTGTCAAGTTCAGCGGAGCTCGACATTAATCTCAGATTAAATTTAATATTGCAAGTGGGCGTAATTTCAGGTGTTATAATATGCATAACACCTGTAATTTTCAATATCAACATACCCAGATTATCAGAAATGCAAATTCAAAGAAGGACAATTCAGCTAAACTTGTATAAATCCAAGCTTCTAACTGTAATTTTGTTTGTAAGACGAGAATTTATGTTTTAGTGTTTACCTAACTATGTTTATTACTTAGTTAGAATCGCTTGGCACGGCACTAGCAGCACTAGCAGATGTTTAAGAGCCCGTTTAAATTAGGCCACCTACAAGCATTCGCTCACCGAACTCGAGCTGATTTGGCACCGACTCTCATGTAGGACACGTTTGCAAATACGAGTTATTGTTTTGTTTGTGGCCTTGCATTATTATTTTATGTATCAATCTAGAGTGCGTTATTCAGACCATTTAACATGATCTGCTTGGCGTTTAGATGAACGTTATGGGATCGAGTAGCGAAACAATAATTACCATAAATTTTCATTTCGACTTTTAATTTACCCCCCAATTAGACGGAGAAATAAGGAAAATACATGAACATACATTTTTCCTTTCAAATTTACTTTGTAACGGACAATATATTAATATATAAATATTAAAATCTCCTAAAAACAACAATATTTATAATACAAACGTGACTAATGTAATAACTGAAATAAATATAAAACAATCTCCACCACTATTGACATGCTCTCTAAAATATGAAACTTGAAACACAAACTCATAAATATTTGCAAAATCAAAGGCAGTAAATAAAATTCCCGTGGAAACAAACAACACAGATGGGTTCGCATATATTTCAGTTTCAACTACGGAACTGAAGCACTTTTTCGGTCTGACAGTGTCGTTTTTCATATTATATTGTACTATCTTTATTCATACTTTGCATATAGTAAAAGTCTACATTTTCAGTTACAAACTTGAAGTCTTGAAGCTTGGCTGGTCGATTCATTTTCCTTGCGATCGACAGCCAATCATTGGCTACGGAACGAAACTAATACAACCTTAAATGAATTCTCAGAACTAGCCATAAGGTAACAAAATTGAAGTTAATTAACATGGAAGTCCAGACACCACGGCTGCTACTTGTTTGTCTGTTGCATAATTAATTCACCATAGAACGACGAGCTACCGAATGTCGTGACAATTTATACGTACTTGTTTAACATTTCGAGACTCGCAGAATTACAACTAACATTCAATTGAAAGAGAAAACTTTGGTTGACAAACAAGCAAGACAAATATTTACCATCGCTTCTATGGCTTACCTACAGATAAATACAAGTTTCACAGTTAGGTGTTGTATGTAAGATCTCTGTCCTATTTACCGTATTTGACGAGTATTTTACTTGACGTGTAGTGATAATGTGGTCGACAATAAGGCACGACTACCTACACAGTAAAATATAATTTTAGTCGTATAAAGCCTCTTAGATGATTGTTATCGGGTATTCAAATTACAGAATCCCATTTCTTCTCTTTAGAAATAGAGTGAAGCGCTTATAACCGTATATACCTTTATACCCACGCGCAGACCTACTAAATAAATTCCCGTCCGGATTTTACAAAACAGAAATAATAAACAATTTCATCTAAGTAATAACTGGCATGTGTCTGGAGGTCAAATCTGTGAGACAATAATTGAGGTTCACATTTTTTACTAGGTCAAACAAATGTACATACGCTTCAAGTATGAGCATTTTAGCAATTTGAGCAAATCAACGTAACTAGGCCACATTATTGTACGTCGACCGCGAAGTGATGTGACGAGCTAGAACATCATATTTCATGGACCGTTAGCAAATTATTCTATCCGTACCCATTACCTTAATGTGTAATTTGCACACAGTACTTGTTAAGCTAGAAGGTTTTATTACCTAAAGTGGGCTAGACGCAAAAACATTTTAAATATTTCAAGTCAAAAGTACTCCTGGAACTGTTGGAAATGTTATCCTAACGTGGGTATAAAGTTCCGCACCGACTAGCCGTAAAGCTTCGTTGTATCGCTTATAATAATAAAAAACATTAATGTGTTTGTTTAAAGCTTCGAATACTTGACAACGCATTAAGTATTTTGTAACTATCATAAAACCTTAGACTAATTTGCTGTTCGTTAGTAGAAAGACAGATGTATCTGTTTTTATTACCATTGAGATTTCTACTTATAAATAACTATTGGGAATCGATATTTATTAGAATTTGGCTCTTCTTGGTAGAGCATCGTAAATAGGTATACATAGTTCTTCATAATTTTGTATCTTCCCACAAATAGTTTATCGGCATTACTGTATGCTTTATTCTCTCTCTTTAACATTTAATATAATAGTTTAATAAAGAGTGTATTTAAATAGATCTAGATGCGAACGACATCCGCTCATACATAGCACCTATTTAGTATAAATTGTTTTTATTGTTTCATAGTACCAACAAGGCATGGGCGCATCCTTTTGTTCAAAATAATGGAGTAGTACTATTAATGAGGTTGTGGGTATGTAGGCAACGTATTATAAATCCACGTATGTTGGTAGCATTGTGTAGTAGGTGCACATAACTCTGCAAGACTTAACAATGAGCAGTTTTCCTCGTACAAACACCTACTATAAAATGCATGAGGTACAACAAATCCATATAGAATTCATATGCAATTCGTCGAACACAGATTGTTAGTTATTTGAATATTAATTAATAGATGCGTATTTTATGGATAGAAGGCAAGGCCTAATGGTGAAGTCAATGGTTCTTTGTTGTGTGTCTGACCATATTGGACTAGGAAGTGCGAATATGTTAGACTGAATTGCGGCGCCGTAATAAATGTAGGTTATTGTGGTTTCCGAAGAGAGATGAACATTGCATACATACGAGAGCAACACAGGCTTTTATGTAATACTATTGTTGTTAACTTTTATTTGATTGTTTCTTTACCGAATATTTTTTGGAGGCGATAATTACAATCACAGGACCATGAACATACGTTACTACAGTCACTTTGTTCCGTGTTGTTATGTCAGAGATCGTTTTAAAGTCCATTCTGGATAAATAATGAAGATTTATCACTTATATGAATTGTGAAACAGAAAAAGATAATAAAATAATGTTATTCGAGAGCTTTTGATATCAATGTAAAAATTGTAAGTGAAAACTGTGTATTTAAAGATAAGTTTTTAACAAGAATCACACTACCATTTAAAGCAGCTACAACAACAATTAATCAAAGAGTAGTTTAAATTGAGCGTACAAGATTTGACCTAAACATACATTTATAACACGTTATAGAACCATTTGACTAAAAAACTAGGCAAAGTCCGTCCGGCAATCAATCTAAAATTGAAAATATTTGGCAGATGGCAACTTGCCGCTCAATAGAAGGCTCTACGTAACCAATATTGCCGAGCTACACTGGTGTGAGCGACTACAGACTTGGTTATTGAAGTCGATTTTATATTGTCAAAAACCCTCATATTACAAGCCAATAGCAATTTCAATAGTAGGTATTTCAGTATATTCGGGCAAGCTAAAAAAACATAATTTACCCTCAACTCATAAAATAGGCCATAAAATAAGTTTTATTCGTGATAAAAGAATTCATGAAGTTTATGTTAGTGCGGAAAGTGCCTACTTATACGAAACTAGATTATAACGTCCCTTGGGAACTGTTGTGGCCTCGTTTATCCTAATAGTGTCTATCTTCCTTCATACGCTGTGACCTCACATATTGTTATTAGTCAAAAACAAGGACAGTTTACAAATGGGTTCTGCATTTTCCCACATCTCTACAACGTATAAAACCTCCAAAGTACACTCGCTGAGCAAACACGATCTATTTCGAATTCGGGCCAGCCTCCATACCATTCGTTCTTATTTAAATATTGGACTTTGTGCATCTCAGAATTTTCATGTTAAGCATATCAGATATCAAGAGCAACCTGTATACATGAATATTAAATGAAAATTAAATTATGGAGTTTTTGTTCACCTACATATCTCGCCTTACGTGTGATATATAATTTTACGTTGATTCGGACCTTATTACACAATAAAACCAACACAAGCTTTTTCCAGACCGCTCAACTTTCAAGGCTAGATTCTCGTTGTAAACAAGGGAGACATTTAAAACAGACAATTACACTGCACTTACTTCCTACATTACGGCACATGCTATAAATGAACCTCTAACCACGTAATTCCTCTGGCCGCACCGCTAGCATTAATTGGATATTGAAGGTTTTGTTTTGACGCCGACTTCTTGACTTCCCGTTAATGTTTAATTCATTTGACATCATTAACGTGATTAATGGTCGAGACAACCTGCACCGGCGCGGCGGCGCGGGCGCCGCGAATCTAGAGAAAGTTTCAGGTCACAATAGGTGAAAGGTTACTGTTATTAATAGAATCTGACACGCAACCAATATTCATCTTATACTCAATCACCCGATTCGGTCGGCGAAACCACATTAAAACAGAATGAAGGTTACGATAAAGTCGAGTCATGTAATCTAACAACAAGCCTAAAGCAATGTCCTACTACTCTAATATTAAAGCACTTCTTTTATTTACGGTCTTTGTTACCAAATAAATGTATTACTTTCGTGTCGGAATATTGTATTCATTTTTGGAATGACGAATAAAACATGTCAACTTAAGCCGAGTATAATACGGGTAGCAGTTATAAGTAAGTTTGACAAAAACCTCGGAGACAGCAAAAAGCTCGATGAGAAAGTGACATTTTCATCTCGACGAATAAGCGTTCTTGTCCCGTCCTGCACAAAAAATGGCGTATTCTCGCGCCCAAATGACGAGACAGAACCTACAGTGTTCCGGTCGCCCGCAGCAATAGACGCACGAACATTTCCGCTGACGAGCCCTGTTCCAAATAACGACTGTCAGCAGTACTGAAAGCGTGTCATAAACGTTACCAAAATTTTGCCGTAACTTTTTATATGCCTGAAAACGTTCGCGAACTTAAGAATGATAGTAAAATGTAGATAACTGATAAATAGTGAAGGCATAATTCAAATCGTCGCAATGTTTCCGTATTCATTCGGCGGCAAATTTGAGTGTGCAGTAGACGGCACTCATCCGGAGCGAGTAAACAAAGGGCAGCGCGGTCAAGTTTGGCGATTCCGAGGCAACTAGCCGAGTCTGCCATATCTCCACGCCGGCCGTGCACCGCCGCATTGCGACTCACCATTGTTACGCTCACCCAAACACCATTATGCAAAATAAATAGCTTTTAGCGTAAGTAATGACCGGGGTAATTATAATGTTACTATGGAAATTAATGTTTAAAGCCACTATCATCGTGTAGCGTTAACGATTTAACTTATGCCGCGACGAGAAGCGCTATTAAATTGTATCATCTGTTTCACAAAGTTATAGTACATGCATCTCTTTAATCGCGTGTCGCGGATAAGAAATTCACAACGCGCGACATTGTCGACATTGCCAGGGGACACGCTTCCGAGGAAATGTGAAAAGTTACCAACTTAGCCGTTATCTGGAAACTATGCCTCACATCTGCCTTGACAGCGTGCCAAATGGAAAAAGTGGAGTTTAATAACGCCGCCGCTCTAAATAGGTGTGTATGTTTATACTTGTTGATAGTTGATTGATTACATCGTGATAAAGTCAATTGCTACAATCATAAAGTGTAAGGAAGTTTGCTTTCAAGGTTCTGTAAGTCAATTATAGAAGTTTATGCAAACAAGTTTTTACATACGGTCCACACTAAATTAATTCGTGATTATTTTGTTTTGTTCACGGTAGGTATAAAATATTTGTAAATGCTTCTTGTTTTATCTTTGTTAGTTTAATTTGAGGTATTAAGAGCGATGAAAGGAAACAATAAAAGTCAACGTCGGGATTCAAAAGTTTATCTAAAGCTTAGCTGAGGATTTCTGAGATTTATTACGAAACTCTTATCTCTTCTTGTAAACACTTTACACTTCCAAAGTTTCGAGTGATCAGATAAGTTAATAGATTATTTTTTGAACACGTCTTGAAGTGTGAAGTGGTACGTTGTGTTTTTTACCGGAGAACCGGTATGAGCGAGCCTCGTAAAGTTGTCTCACCCGTTTTCTGTGTGCACCTGATTTTAAACAGTAAACCTATTCATTCTTTCTATCTTCTATGTCACTAACGATATAATAACATTTACATTTGAATGTTTGTGAACACTGCTATGTTGGTTTGGATGTAAGTTGTCAAGTATAAATAAGGATGACTCTACATATAATTTATGATGAAAATATTTCTTCCCCAATGCAGAACTAATCAGAAATACAAACATTTTCGGAACTTAATAGCAAAATTTTAGCATACTTCAGATTAAATGTTGTATGTTTCATTATTTTTCGCGATTACGAGGTGCGATTATAACTAAATACCTACATATTAAGCTTAAGTAAAGCTGCGTCGACATCATAAAGTATACCTGATAAATGAGTTTGCATACGATTTATGTTTCTGCCGCTCACAAACCGGTATAATCAGTGGATGTTGACACCTGCCTGATTTTTATTAATACTAGTAATTCTAAAATAGGATAACTATCCATTCCGCTTAATTCGAGATAAGCCTGTTTGTGTTCATATGTAAATTTGTGATTTAGTGGAATTAGTTGCATTATCACAATTTATGGAGTTTAAATCATTTATTTAGGTGATGGGCATTTGTTTGTGTAGGTATAACATATGTTTGTAACTTCACGCTTTTAGTAATAGGATAATGTAGAGGCATGTCGGCGGTTCGCTTTTGCTGCGTTTTAAGAGGCTTTACTTTGTTATTAGCTTAATAAATGTGTAAGCTTAAAGCTTACGTTGACTAACAAAAAAACATGGCCGCCGAAAAAGGAGGAAAAAGTATTTCAGAGCTTAACGCTGTTTTCGGAGTTAGCCTGAAAGACTTATTAATAAAAATATCTCACCGAAAATAACTACGTGTAGGCTGTTTACACGCCTTTGTAGATTGAAGAAATTGGGAAATACTCTGAAGCATATTATTGCCGCTCTTTTTTAATGAAACAGATATTTTTGTTGAAATACGGAAGGTGACAATCTTCTTTCATTTTACATGATAGTTTTTCGTGTCCTTATGAAGCTCCATTACATAATGTAAAATGATAATCTCGTTTCAAATAATTTTTTCAAAGGTTTACATTGGTTACAATTAGTTTAAGATACTACAAAGTCCAATCAAACACTAGATACCTATGTATTTAATATAATATGTAACTAAGTTACTTAGTACTCCAAAAGTCTCTCTGTGAGTGTAGCGATGCGTATCAAGAACTGAAACTGGGGGTAACTTTAGCGTTAGAAATAGGTTACAATGACGCTGCTCTTTGCAACCTCTAATATAAATTAATGATAGCTTCAAATAGGGTATAACAATAGATTTCTCGCTTCACACAGTGCTCTTTTACCATTAAAATCTTATGTGTAAATACGTGTATTTACTTGTATTCTGACTTAGAAAACCCACCTAATCTGTGCTATAATTATAAAAAATTTGTGCCTGTGAGCTGAAAAGGACCAACTTCGTCGAAACCAACTGAGACCGGGACCAACTTAGTAGATAACATGTATGATGTATGTATATTCATAACTTAAAAATACCAAGGTTTTGTAGGCTTTTGTAGTTATAAGCTTTGTTTTGGCGTACGTTCTTTTATTATTTGAACTCCGATGTCCTTTTGAGGGAGGCGATATAGAGTCCGTGCCGTGGGATTCCCGAATAGGCCAATCATTTGTGTGATTCGTAAATGTTTTTTGAGAGACTCCACACGAAGTAGTTACTATCCCCTAGCAGAGGTCGTTTTTTGAAAGAGGTGGTACACAGCATTTTTCCTTCTTTATCTTAAATCGAATTTCGTCGTAAGCGCGATCTGGAAGCTTTGGAACGTTAACATTTTTTTAAACTTGTATTAAACCGACAGCCTAGTATAAGACATCTAAAGACTGATGCAATACCTCGTTACATAAGGAAAATAAACAAAAGCAACTCTCATGGTGTCATGGCATTATAATTGTAAGAGAAGATTATGTAAGACTTGTATCACACCTAACATATTTTTACTCGGCATTTAATGACTTGTAAACTGTGAATAAAGGCCGTTGTACACTTATACGTAACGCGGATATGAGAAACGTTCGTTCCAACTCATAATATAATGTACCATGAATAGTTATACAACAATAACAAAATAAATATTGATGTAGCTATTGTTGTATGTTCGTTTATATAATGGATCATATGTTTAAGTAAGCATATCAAATTATACATGAAAAAACAATAAAACATTGTGTTTTTACTGGATGGTAGTTTATCCTTTTTTGCTTTAAGTCACACTAAAAATCTCTTTGAAAAGCTTTCTTTTATTGAGAAGGTTAAAACAAAAGAGCTAGCTAAACATGTTTAGTATTTAAAACTAACGGTTAATGATCGATGTGTTTTAAAATCAAAGTCTTATTACAACTCGGTGGACACTGACATTTAAAATCTGTAATTGCATGTCACAGCATAGCAGAATTCACTACGACGTATCTCTTTTAAATATGAGTACATTAAAAATAATTAACCTGCTGTACATTAAGTAATACGAATGGAAGTGAAAGTTAAACCTGTCTAAGTCCAGCTTAATTGTGTATGCTTGAATACTTCAGTATGTTTTATTTTATTTTTAAATGTTAAACTTTTTATGTATTGTTAGAGTTAATGATGTTTGTGCAACTGATCCGTTAACATAGTGTTATTCAGTGGAACAAATTGAATTGCTTTCATTTGTATAATACGAACTTGAGGCAAAGAATTGCTTTCTCGATATTTACAATAACAACTTCTAGATTTGTAAGACTTGATGTCGTTGACCCTTAGGAGGCTAATATTATCTTAATTTATTAAAGTCATTAATTTAGATGAATGAATTATGTATTCGATAAATTAATATATATTTATTCGAAAATTTCTTCATTTGTTTTCAAAAGACTTTGTCGGTTAAAAGACCTAACCTCTTGAGCAAATATTCTATAGAAATGAGTATGATGTTTGGAAATCGATGGGCTAACAACCTGTCATTACTGTATGTTATTGCAATCTTTAAACCTATTACGTTATTGCTACACGTTGCTATGAGCGAGCATCTGAAATTATATTCATCTAAAACGCGCCGCCTCTATAAATTACAAAATTACCTGTCGTACCTGATATTTTGTCTGCAGGTTACTTTGTAATCTGTTAATTACGTTAACGTATACATGTATAGTAAACCTGTCTAATTCAATACATTGATAGGCATGGCAACTGACATCTCTTAACAAAGCTTCTCTTCTTCATTGCCAAAGCAATTAAAGTCTATATTAGTAGAAAATCATATAGCTACTATTCTCTTGACTACATACTATTTTTATCACGTAACCATCCACATTTTTATTTAAAAAATCTAAATAGTTATAACTAAATAACGTACCCAAAAACTTTTCGAACTTTCAGCAGTCTGATGACTAACAAACAAACTAACACAACATCCCGTATACTAACATTGAACTTAAGACCGGTCACATCAACTCTAGCCTATGCCGAAATGTACCTCGAACAATTAAAACTAGATCCGTCACCGAACTACGTCCTGACTCAGGTTAACTGTATATGGAGACTTGAAAATGGCTTAAACAACTGATGTGTAAGATAGCTTTTCATATGTGTAACATACACTCTGTCAAGAATGTTTGTCGCAATAAAGGTGATATAAAATTGAATATCTACTTTTCTTTCCTTTTTTATTACTCCTCTGATACAATTTCTCCTAGGTTGTTGTCTTCCATCAGTTATTGTTAATTTTGATCTGTACTCAGATTATGTCTCTTGCATCATGAAATGCTATACAAATAGATAAAGACGTTGCTTAATTTTTTCATCAGACGCCATTATAATTTATCCCATGATTGTGTTCTACATACTGTCAGTCATTAAAGTGTTACGACGCCATGTAAGTAAATAGCATCATGGAACGCCATTGTCTTTGCCATTATGTAAACATAGCTTGAGTGATTTGATGATATAATACTTTTCACCCACTCATGCGACCTAAATGTTTCAAATTTTTCAATAACAACACAAATATTTATTGTTTATATCCAATTATGAAAACAAGTAAAGAAAGCTTATATTTTATTTCTTAACTCCCACGACAGTTGACCTCTAACCTTCGGCTACAATTTCACTATCATTGATAACCATTAAGGCCAAAATTGGACTGTTTACACAAATTTGACCGTCAGCGTCGTGATACAACAGTTAACTGAATTTCCATAGTCGTGGGGGTCGATTATTGAGCAACGATCGAACGTCACGAGCCGGTAAGTTTCTACTCTGCACTAATTAGGTTTCAATTTGCTCAGACTAATAAAGCGAGCTGAGTTCGCTTGCCGGGGAATAACCCGTTAGTAAACGCTACTTAAATCGTTCTGTAAAAAGTGAATGGATTTAAACAACTGGCCGTTATAAATATATATGTGATACCTGGAAGATGTTGACCGACTTTTTACTTGTTTATTATGATCTGCATTCGATATTACCAAACCAAAACCTTTAGGTTCTGTCATGCATATTTATGATGCCAAAATGTATTTCTCTTAAAGTTTAAAATTGTTGGTAGCTATGTACTCACTCAACTATAACCTATTCAATCAATTAACGAAACAAGATTTACCATCTGGTGTTATTCATATAATTAGTAACATTTTTTAAATGCTTGGAATAACTTAATTTGATTACCTGCATGCATGCATGCTACCGTTCTGGTTTAATGGGGGTAGATTTTTTATCCCTACGCATCCTTTCTTAATCTTTATCTGCCCCTCATTTTTTACCACAGTATAGAACATCAATGTATTTAAAGGCACATAAAAAGTAGTTATTTCAGACCTGGCACCTACTACGAGTCGTTTGAGCATTTTTTTTTCATAAAGTTTCGGGATAGCATTACAATTAATTGTTTATCAATATTTACGATTACTCACTTATACCCCAATCAGTGGCGTGCATTGGTTTTCGGCTCTGATAGGCAGACTGGTATATGGAGCAATTTTACCGTAAACACCCATAAAATTTAATTCACCTACATAAACACAAAGATACTTCCAAAATGGGTACGGTCAGAACTGATGAAAGTTAGAGTAGTTAGTTACGAAATAGTTAGTGCGCCTTTTTGGCGCAAGCAGTGCGCCTCTTTAGCGCAAGCAGTGCGCGAGCGGCTCTACTGCAAAAACGCTATTATGAACTAGCTTACTCGCGTACAGCTCGGGAACAGTTCGCGAACTTGAAAGACACACGAGCAGCACGCTAACGGCTCACTAACAATTTTCGATTTGCGCATTCAGATCTGGACACAACCATAGATGTAGCAAGAAGATAATAAATCATCATCCACAACAGGAACAAATTTCCGTAGTAGGTAGGCACCTATCAATTCACATGAAATCTCCAAACGCGAACAACACAAAAAAAAATAGTTTTAGAAGCAGTAAAGCGCTAGGCAGGCGTAACTTTGATTCATTTTGAGTTATAATTTGTAAGGTTCTTACCTTTTAAGTTTGGTCCAAATACACCATCAGTTGATAAGAGGTTTGCATTGTAAGTTTGTAACTTCGCACGTATTTAATTTTCCTTACAATCGTAAAATTGATGCATATAACAATTCCTGTTTATAAAACTACAGCCACTTCACAAAATCTAACTTAATAAAAACAAGTTGCGAAAGACAAGACGAAAACGCGCGCGCAAACGATTAATAAACTATCTGCAACAGATAATAAATAATCGAAAAAAAAAGCAAATGACAGCACATCAATTAAAAAAAAAACATTAATAGAAACTAAATAAAGATCACAAAAGTATTTTAATATTCAAGATATTTTATAGTTCAAACAATATTGATAATTAATTTACAAGTTATTAGTATTTTAGAACACGAGCTTGTATATACCTACTAAAAACTGGAATTTGAATTGGCAGGTGAGATAAGCGAACCAAAAGATTCCTTTTTCAAAACGGATAATATGAGAGATGAGAGTAGAAAGAAAGTAAGAACCTTGATGATTGGCAGGTCCAATTCTTTCGTAATTTTTTACACCTAGCTTACCTGTAAGCTAGGTGTAAAAAAATACTTATGTCGAATGTCAGAGCACTAAGCTTTTCATACAGGGATTTTTGTTTGTGTCAATCAAGATGGCGGCGATTTTTTTTTTTTTATTTGTGCGTGGTATATGTATAATTTTGTTAAATTTGTGTGTACTTAGGAGGCAGTCTCGCGAGAGCCTACTTTGGCACATTATGAAGTTATGTACTGAATGAATGTGAATAAGACTTATGTTTCGTCATTATTTATTGTTTGTTATTGAAATGGTAATTGCCTACCTACTTTTATGATTTGCACCTAATGCACTCCACTGATCCCAATCCTACTTAACCAGGTTACGTTGTACATTTTCGAATCTCAACAGCACGTTGTTAAAAGCATTAATTCCGAATAGACTTCCGGATATGTAGGCTAGCTAAATTCACAATGCTAGCTCGAATATTCACAATACAATCGCCTATAAATACAGAATGTCGCAACTAAAACAAGCTCTTAATTTTAACAAGTAATGGAAACCAGGAAAGCTCTCCACATAACCTATTTTCGAGATATTCTCGGTCATAAATAGTCAATATAAAGTCGAGTGTCGACTGCAGACAGTCTCTATCAGCTAGTCCTGGTAATTCGGTGTCACCCTCACAGGCAGGCCATATGTTTTACCGGCTAGCTTCGATGGTCTTTGAACTAACCTAACGCTTCGTAAATTCCGTAGTTTACGGTCTTCGCGACCTCGCCGGTCAAGACGGGACGATATCATTTTAACTATCTCTAGAGCTATGCTTAACATTCTGCGGAAAGATTGTAAAGTAAATAGTCTAACTTCGAGATTTAATCGCGAATTATTTTTGGTCTAGTTATTACGAGTTCTTTTCTTGTTCTCATACTTGAGTAAATTGTAGTGCAGTTATTGCTATTAAGCCGTTTTTGTATGTAAAAACACAATTAGTGACTGTCGTCTTTGCCTTGAACGTTTACCTTATTACATTTTTTACAAAATTTGGCTTACGAGTGTTTAATATTTTTTTTAAATTGTTCAACAATAAGTATGAATAGAAACAATATCATTACTCGTTTTATCAAGAAAAAAAAACTATTTTAATACACTCATTGGCAATTTAATTTTAAACCGGTAAGGTTGGTTTTTGAAATCGATAAACATATTTTACGTTTTTCTTTTTATTTTCACATTATCATAGCTGCTCCTTCAAAGCCATTTTGTAAATTCGGTTTTTTCCTATCTTATCTGTAATTGAAATCTTAAAGGCTGAAGGTTTTATTACAAGTAAATATAATGTATTGCTTAGCTATAATTTGGGACAAACTACGTAATAACTAGGCTATAATAATGCTACAGTTCATAACGCTATTATTGTAAACATAATAACAAATCCAGTAATGTATCGAATCGTCTTTATTTCGGCCTGGAGCGATATTAGAGATTCAACTTTATGTCGGCGAAGTAAATAGAGTTATTTTTTGCTATGCCACCCGCGGTCTCTCACTCCATCTGATTCGGCATTTATAGCTGGGATAGTGCGAAAAGAATCGTAAAATCCTCGATAAAAGCGGTTTTATCGCGTCCACACTTCAGCGATTGCTTCCTTTTTCGTTTAGTAATTCTGTCATGATTACCTAAAATCCATATCCCCTTAGGTAAAAGGATTTTTACAAAAGGTTACGTACTCAACTTTCAATAAGTTGAAAAATAATCTGAATCAAATACAATATTTTACAGCAATAAAACCCATTAAGGATAATTTATATCGCCCATTTTAGAAGATAATTCGCCCATGAACGCTCCCGAAGGCATCCCGAGTCACGACGCGATCTCGCTCGGCTCCAGGGAGAGCAGCTAACCTCGTTACTTACCGATACGACTTCGACTAGATTTTGCAAGCGAGCAATGGCTCTGTAATTCATTATCGGCGTTGCAACCGGCGCGCGCTGCGGTGCGGCGGCGGCGAGGCGGCGGTGCGGCGGCGGCGCGGCTGGCGGCGACCCACGATCATTTGTGCGCGCTCGTGATTACGGCTTCGCTCAATGGGAACCGATTTCCTCTCATACACTCTCATTGAACGCCACTTTCTGAACGCATTATCAGGCTAAACTATCACGACTATAAAACAGGGCTTCCTTAGCAATTGCAATTGGATGTACAATTTACAACATCCGTGGTCGTTTACCGGTTAAGCAGGCGCAGGGGCCATCTCAGCGGAAATTAATAACTGCTGTTAAGTAAAGCTTACGAGGTGATAGAGGTTGTATAATATCTAGTACCCAGGTATGTAAAGCTAATGACGAAGTATAATAGGAATTTGTGTTTGTAGGGCCATAATAGCTTGTAATCATGTTTATGGTACGCTGAGGTTTAGTAAAAGTATATTTTGCATAACTGAATGCTTAGTTTTAACACCAATTTGTTTTGACATAGGAATATCGACTTCCAATGGAACATTAATTTCCGTGTGCGTTTACGCTAACAGAGCGGATGTCAGGAGATGAAAAATGTAGTAGCATGGGGTGGCGCGACGCGACGGACGGCGCGACGCGGTGTTGCGGCGCGGGCGGCGCGCGGCGGCCCGTGTCAATGCGACTGATTGCGAGCTGCACCGCGGACAGAATCAACCCGCGCACACAATGCCTCATTTGCATACATACACCTCTATATACGTGAACAGCACAATTTGATCAATGATTAAGCTCAAGCTACTGACGCATATTGGATAAGTAACGTCTCAGTCACGACGTATTTATTCTTGTATTGTACATCTTTGTTGAAGTCATCACATTACTTGCAGTAAGCCGCACACACACATTTAAAGCTGTATCAACTTACACAGTCTTGAATCACCTAGTTATAAAGGTGCAGCTCTTTGAACCGATACCCTATATTAATTGAAGCAAACACCCCCGTACTTAGCCCCTAACGTTGATTATGTCTGCACTTTATGTGTGGGTACTACATAACACACGCGACTATGTGTACTTACCGTTAATATAATTATAGCACAAGCAAATCTTTGCACGTGATATTCATATATGGGATTATTTTCTAACATTAGGCGGGACGTGACTTGAGCTAAATTACTCTGTTAACGCAACAAGTTTCAATGTATTTGTATTTCATAATGGCGTGATACATTTGGCCGCTTGAAGGCTTGCGTTTATAATGGAACATCGAATAGTACTTAGCTTAGGACCGTTTAAAGCAAAGTACTGGTAAATGTTAAATAGAGCGGGAATGAAGGGAATTATTTGTAGTTGGGCGATTTCGATGAGGGTCGGTTCGTATTTGCTCGCGGCATCACGCGCTGGTAAACCGCGCCTGCCTTAACGCCGCGCTACGCTTTATAAGAACGATTTGCGTTTTAACCGACTGTTGACACGCTCGGCACTCATTTGCTCTTAAACATAAATGAGCGTCTAATTGGAAATCTTCAAATAAATTATGTGTGAAAACTCTTGTTTAGAATAGTTGCCTATTTTACCGTCAAAGAGGTTGTTTGTTCCTTTAGTTTGAATGAACTAGATGGTTCCGTTCTGAGTTACGTTACGTGTAGCGATAAACTATTCGAGACAACTTTTAAGGGCACTATTGTATTCTAATCACGTTCGGTACTACTACTGGTCATTGTTTTGATAGTCGTGTCGGGTTGCTTTAGTAGTTTAATTAGTGTGTTAAATAATTACTTGTACTTCTATGTTGGGAGGTCATTAGCGTTGAATTTCTTTATGTTCGATATTAACACGAGTCCCACTTCAGAAGGCTTGTTTAGTAATTTGTAAGCCATTTGATTATACTAACAATCGCTTAACTTTCTACTGCACTACGCTCTGAATTGATTGTTGCCTGGCGGCGGCCTGAGAAATGTTATTTAAGCATATTATAAACTGAGATAGTATCTTAGTTGTATAAAAGTTGATAGTAATCTTAGGCCGACGGTAGCAGATACAGTGTCTAAACATAGGTTGTTGTTAAAGAAAGTGGTGTATTGTGGGAAATACGCCTGTTTCATAGCGACACAATGATTGTAAAAACAATAGATTGTTGTCGACACAAAACACAAGCGTTCTCATCAGTATCTTCTGATATAAGTTTTTATACAAATGTGTTTTACGCATCCACTTTGAAATTCCCACGAAATCATTATTGCGACTTGAACGTATAATTTACTATATCATGTCAAAAATTTCTTTTTTAGTTCCCTAATACTCTAAAGAAACTTTGAAATGACATATATGGTTTGCAGATGAGCCAATACCTGGTCAAAAGGTTAATTTGTATCTACTTTTATTACTAAGCATTTCAAATAAATTGATAACCTGATAGTCATCACACCCGACTGCTACTTAGCAGAAACTGATTGCACATTACAAATTCTTGACTGACAGTAAAATAAATGTTCCTACATAATACTAGGTACTTAAGTAAATGATTCTTTTTTTAATAAAGTGAAGGGAAATGTCAGACTCGCGACTTTACAAGTAATAAATTAAACAACACTTCAAGGTAAGAATCACAGCAATCAATGCTGATATAAAACAAAATGAAATATTTCGTAACCATTGAATTTTTTCCTCCCATATTTTGAATTAAAACACTTTGTCATTTTTAAGATAAATATGTACGTGAGATTAAAAACAAGTATTTATATTTAAATAAAAGAAAACGCCATTACCATATTATCAAAATGTAATTGTCGTAAAATAGACAGTATTTACTTAATTTAAACAATCAAATAAAAGAAAACTTCATTACCATAGAACAATAAACGCTATAGTATTCTTAAATTGTTATGACCGTTGAATATCGAGGAAGTTATTATATCTGCTAGGTCAGAGTGTTAATTGTACCTAAAACAAATTTACTTAATTGTTTTTGTTTCGTAAACTGCCAAAACAATCACTTAATAAAGCAGAAAGTGATGTCACGTAACTAAATACCTTTCCATGTTAACATATATTTGTTTAAAATGTATTTATTTATTTTATTTGTCGCCTGAACTGTCCCACTGCAGGGCAAAGGCCTCCCTTTCTTCCTTAATATGAATGTCTACCAAATATTGTTCTTGATATTGTTAAAATATTCTTTGGGAATACTCCATACAACAAAGATTTATCAAACATAGTGAGCGTTACTTTTCTATCTCCGAAAGAACATTAACGTTAATTTGAAAGCACACGGAATTGGATTTTGAGCCTGTGACATGTGTCAATATACATTTTATTTTATGACACCTTAGTTACGATCGCACAGATTATTGTTAACGATTGGAATCAGTAGCTCCGACCTTTTGAGGTTCTCATAAAAGATCAGGCACCGTAACTCCATAATGACTTGTGTCACGGCTACCTCGAATCTATATTTGAGAATATTTCTACGATCCGACCAATTAAGGTTTCAAAGACCGTATTTTTAAAAAGAAATCGTTCCATTTGTTAGTATATCTCTAGTGTTTCTCTTTGTCACTAGAACATAGTCAAAAACAATCACAGTTCTGAAAAACTCAACCAATTCTAGGAAATGGAACCCATGTTAAAAAAAACACATGTCAATCATCGTCTTGACGCAACTACTTCTGATCAAAACTTATGATCAGAACTGCCACTTTGATATATCTTCAATACTCATTATACTTCTTTTCTTCTATACGACTAAAGACTTTTTGTGAACATAATTACATAGAGTACGTATACGTATTATAAAACGGCGGCGTCTCTTGTGCCGTAGCCTATCTTTATCATCGTATCATTGTTATGCAAGCAGTCAACCGTAAACAAGTACTCACGATCAGTATGAGGTTAAAATAAATTAATATTATAATAAACGAGACAGTAACATCATCTATCAAAACATAATTCCCTCTCCGATATCGAAAATACGAAGTAAATAAAGTCAATCTTCAATTCAATTTTACTTTTACTGCGTGAAAAAACATATAAAACTTACCATAAAAATACAGATAGACTGCAATTCAATCCCTTCACTACAACAAAAAATTGAACACATAACAATATACAGACGCCAGGCGAATAACTGGCTTAACATGGCTCTTTAGATTTTATTTTTCCTCCTCTTATTGCCGAAATACAGCTCAGCGCGATATTTCGATTTTATTTTCTCTGCAAAATAATATTTTTATGAGGCTGCCTTCAATATAGAGTTAAATCGAAGGCTGTAAAGAGAATAACAAACTGCGTCGTTGGTGTCCTCTGTAGGCAAGAAGACGGCTCTTCCATCAACCTTAATGTCAGGTTATGCAAAACAACGGAAATGTCAGCTCGCAGACAGCCATTGATCACGTCTCGTGTCGATTGCTCGCACTTTTAAACTTGCGCAATTATTCAAAGCTCTTTTTAAATCACCAGCATTATAACTTTGTTACGGTTGAAAACTTACTGCATTGTAGAAACCACTGGTGGCCTAATAATTATGAATTTTCGTTACTAAATTATATACTAGACCGTAACAAAATTACGGTCTGCCATAATAAAAATAAGAATGCCATAGAAATAAGTGTCATTTACAGAAGTCGTAGCAACTGCACGCCATAACAGACTCGGAGATTTCGTTTACTTGTTTAATTGACCATAAATAATAGCCTATATGTGGCTTAATGGCTACCTTGCAGATCTGCAATCGTTACCTAAAATGGTGACCGTACTTTATCTTAACGTTCATCAGCGAACACGTTAGTCCGTCGGACTAGATTGTCTTTTGATCACATCTCTGACAGTGGTTACGAGAAACTTTTACTGAAAATTGTTTAAACTAGTTGTACGTTTTTATCACGAAGTAATAACAAACTATATAACTATAAAGAACGAAACTTTATTAAGTTCATTGTCCCACGATCATTAGATACAAATTAAGGCAAGGCCCAAATCATGTTGACGGTAACCTTGAACTCGAGCCGATTGAAAACAGCATGTAGGTACTCAAATAAAAACTAATGTGCAGAAAGCTCTAGCACTAAAACAAAATTAGTTTCAGCTAAGTGTTATTACAGTACGTAATGCGCTCATTTATGCGTACTGGTACACAGCACACTTGAGCAAATAACACCCTTTTTAAAGAGAAATTGCTCTCTGGAGGCCTTTCGTTTACTTCAAAGAGGTCATAGTGTTCGGAATCGGACAAAGGGACACGTGCGTTTATTTTATAGTTAACGATTTAGTGCGATATCTACGAGCAACGTCTAGACAATTAACAAGCCATACACAATAACAAAAATCAATACAAGAATAGGAATTCAAAGTATAGTTTAAATGTTATGTGATAATCGTAGATGAACGGATTATAAATGTTTACTCACGCTTTTGAATAGTTACTGTAAATTGTTACATTACGGTGTGACATAGAGATTGTTGACTACTCACTGCGGTCTGACATGAAGCTTGCCGAGTAACTTAGCATCTATAGAGCTTTGTTACAACAAACAGAACTGAGACCTACTTTATAACTTCTTACTTGTTTCCCTCACTTGTCCATTCTTCATATAATCCAACATTGTTCAACCATATTTCTTTTATCGTAGATAGTTCATGAAAAATGTAATTTGGGTTGTTCGGACTATACCAGAACAACGAATGAAAAAAAACCTTCAAAGTTCTCAGTTCTATCAAAACACTGTTCAATACATTACATTACGTAGTAACGCTGCACCTATTTAAAACTGCGACCCGAACACTTAAGCATTTGCAATTTATTCGATACGCGGAGGTTACATTACGGTGTGATACAAGGAAAGCGAACTCCACATGGCAATCTAACAGAATTACACGCGAAACTTGACACCTATATTACGCTTCGGGACAATTACATGCCGGCCAACGCTGAATACCGATTTTAAAAACTGTTTTTTTATTACAGTGGAAAAGTTGACATTGTTATTTCTTTATTTTCGCAGCAAAATTGAAATTTTTGTAAGCACTAGCGTTAGTTTTTATTGTTCATTGTGAGGTCAATGACTTGCACAAGTTTTATAGTATACTAGGTCGACGTGCAGTACATGACGGCTAACTTATGCTTCTACCTATTTGCATAATTAATTTAATATAAGAATTTTTGGATTTGATGTTTTCCAATGTTATCAAAATCCTCATAATCAACGGAGTTAAATACTAAAATATAACATGCTTAGTATCAGTATGTGCTATCATAACACATGGCTTGAAAATGACTTTTGTGGGTAACAGATACAAAACTTGTGTGAACCTAAAACGCGTTCTACATAATAGCCAAATAAGCTTGTGTAATGAAGTAGATTAAACCCCCATAACCCGTTACTAAGTAGTTGCGGTCGTGTTCAGTACAAATTAGCAAATAATTTTGCTAATGAAAGTGCGATGGCCCCGCGCTGCCACCGCGTTCACTAATTTTATTTGTACCTGCCTAATGTGACAACCTAATGTTTAAATGCTCTGGTTATGAGCTTAGTACAGTGATTCGGGCAATTGAACCTTTTTACGCGAACTCGAGACATGCACGCATATGGCGTAACTGTGACAATGTCCTCGGGCCACATGAATTATAAATGCCTGGCACGATATGTGTAAAAAAGCAACGACTTTCACCGACAATTTTATTAACAGGTGCGACGTTGGCTACTTGTTTAGACATGCGCGTAATGAAACAACACGTAGGTACCTAAGTTATTGCAGAACAGTGACCATCGTAATGATTGATTTCAAATTATGATAGAAGTGGAAAACCAAAACAGGAAATCTCAACTATATTCATGTAACTAACGAGAACATATAACAGTGCTTTCATGTTACAGAATTCTATAAACAGAACGTAGAAGCCAGTATCAGTAAATAAGGGTGACAACAAATCCAGTGTGTCGTGGTAAATTGACAGGTATGAGCGGTGGTAATCAGTGCGACGTCGCCTCCCGACGTCCCTCGTCCGGCCACCGCCACGCCGCCATGCCGCTGCACCGTCCATACTGCATTTACATAATGAGATTACAATTCATGACAGAGTGCAGGCCCTAATTGCACTAACTTTATATTCTACGTTTCCACCTAATCATTAATGTATTTGACAATGAATAGAAATACCAAAATATTACCGCCAAATTACAACCCCAGCTTAAAGGAAATAAAATGTATTCATGACTTGTCATACTTTTCATAAATAATAGAAACATCTCTCGAGAAATATGGTAATCTCGCGATTGTAAGGACGAACTTTTGGAATGTTCTATCAGTTTATTATTATTGTATATTGTACATTTACATTATGTATTTATATTGCCTTTGAAGTTATGCTGTTATTGTTTTTCGAATAGTTTCCCACGTCGTTACCGTCGATAGTAAAATAAATGTTCTATCAATATATCTAATCGCGGCAATAGCCGGCCGCGGCTGCAGGAGCGGTCTTTAGATCCAGTTTTTCTAGCACTCGGGAATGCAGTCCATTGCACCTGCCGTACAACTACTACCTTGAAAATAAATCGTAATTGATAGCTTACTAATCAAAACAGCGTAGCTTTATAGCCGCAGTGAATAATGTTACTGCTTTCTAATGTACTTTGATAAATATATGGCATGTTTGGAGTATCTATTACCGTGGTGTAATCTATTTTGGCCCTATCAGTATAACGTTAATTGAGAACATACATTGCTTTAATTATAACTTTAAAACTTTCGTCGAAACGGAGTACGTTTAAATTAATCATTAAATAACTAATAAGTACTGTAATAAAATTTCAAGACGAAACAACACTTAAAATTGTCAAAGTTATTCTAAACTTTCGCTTAACTGCTGTTTTTCATGACGAAAGTTAGCGTTGTAATATTTCATTAATAAAGAAGCCAATAAATGTAAATTCAGCTAGTACAATAAAAATCCAGACAGACATTTTATTGGCGGGCCTTGAACGAAACTAGTTGTAAATTGGTTAAACATTAGCGTCGCGTGCGACATCAATACGTAGTGAATATAACTGTTGGCGACGCGTGGCGAGTCGCGAGTCGCGAGCGGTGAGCGCCACTGCTCGTGAACCGCAGCTACGTGAACGCGCCCTGAATATTATTTGAGTGACACCAAATCACTTTTTTCTGTCTAAAATATATCCATAAAACTCGCGTGTAACCAAATGATTCGTATGTCTTTACATCGGTCCTAGTTAATAGATTTTTTACTGAAAACTTCTTTGTTCCAACAAAATCTTCATTTCAAAAGTATCCTGAAAGCCCCGTTCAAAGATGTAATCAAAAAGACTCGGTTTAATGCTCCTGTTTTTGAAGAGGACGCGAAGTGGAAGAGGGTAGATAAGGAAAACAGTCTATCAAAGAAATTAAAAGTACATTACGTAGGTCTTCTAAGCGGAAGAACCATGCCTCAGCTTATAAAGACATGTACTTACATAATGAAGACGAACAATGGCTTATCGGGGCCTTCCAAAATATATTTTGAAATATAAAAATGCCTTTAATAGCATTTTAAATCTTTTTCAATCGGTAATGTCCCTGTAAAGAAATACCCTTAATGCAGCTGGAACGTTTAAAAACGGCTTTAATTAATTGCAATGCATATAGGGAATCAGACCTAATAAATGGCTCATTGTCTGAAGGATACTAACACCAGCCTACGCAGCTCTGTTCCAAGACAATACTAATGTCCTCACCCACACTTACTCTGCTTCAAACAAACTAACATTCGCCAAACTTTACAATGGCAAAGGTAAACAGGATGCGCCATTGTTTCAACTTCACCCAATAAATGATTGTAATCTTTGCCGGCGGAGCAAGTTCTAGAGACAAACTTTTAATTAAAGCTAAAATTCCTAAGCTATTTTGCATAAAAGGTAAAATATCTTTAAAAAAATTCAGCCTGTACAGAATGCAAAATTGGTATGGTTTTTAAAGCATAATGCTGCCAGAACCCTTAACTTCGAGCCTTGTAAATCGTTTCCGGAACAACCGATAAAATATGTTACTCTTTCGAAGTGTACTTCAGACCTCACACTTGAGCTGTGATAATAGAAAATCACGCATGAGTTACCGATACAATATTCTACTACCTACCCATAAAAGTCAAGATAAACTGAACCCCGGCCGGTACTATTCTTACCTAAAACAAAAACGCGAACTTCTCGCTAGCATGTTTAAGAATTCATGGTTTGTAAAATAAGTTCCACGAAAAAACACGTCATTTCCTTAAAGGTTGCTGCACTGCGCACCTGGATTGATAAATTTGCCAATTCAACTGTGGAGGAGGTATTTATACTTTCCCCTTGTGAATCAGCCACTTGCGATTGCGTATAAACTTTATAGATCCTGCTCTTCAAGGAAAAGTAGCAAACGCAAGCTCCCTTGACACATTCAGGTATCTTAGTAATAGTATTTCATTAGTGAGCTTATAATGGAGCTTCTACATAGTAGCGGCTTTCCTATTACCTACACTAGCGGCGGCAGTGAAAGGATTTTAATAAACGCCTTCAGTAAAAAGTAACAGCTAAATCTCTTTTTAAGTATGAGAATATTAGTTTCGCTCGCGTGAAGCTAAATTATTAATATCCTGTTTATTTCACGGCGGAAATATAGGGTCTAGTCTAGACTTATAAATATTACTTATATAACTAATGATTTATAATCTAGTCGACATCCGTAATTTGAAATAAATCAATTCAAATAATCAAGAACTAAGGAAGGATTACAGGAGTTAATAAACTTGTGCGAAAGTCTTGGGTTTCTCTTAGTAATTCTCGTGTCAGGAACCGCCGCGGTGCCGCTCGGCAAACACTGAGCCCAACCAAGTTTCCGGAGGCGTGACATTCATATTACAAAAGTTATAGCTCAATGAAATATGTGGCAAGTTAGTTTTTACCACTTCCAAAGCCTCGAATCTACCGTAACTTACAGCAAAAACTAACTCCAGTAAAATTAACTTGATGATATAACCAACCTCTATTTCCGCTCTATGTAATCCGATTGCAGCTCTGTAAATTATCTTAAACGGGCATTTTATAATTAAAGTTATCGTTTTAGAAACTACCGCATTCAAAGTGTGTGGTAGTAAACTGGTACTTTGTAATTTATCTTGACATTAAAATTAAATCTAAAACTGGATTCAAATCACATGGAGAGTAATTAAGCGTGTAATGTTACGAGATATTCCGCGCCCTCATTCCACGTAATTGCTTGTAGTTATTTTAATATGGATATCAGTAAACGGTCATACGCAGCTTTTGAGAAGGCTTTTAAAAGTCAATAGACTATTTTACATAATATCTGATTAGTTAGGAACTTTAGATGACGAGAGCGTGTGGATTGATGATAACAGATGGAAACTCGTTAATAAAAGTTAATTGCGTATTGAGCTCGCCAACGATAATGTACTTTTTGAAGTCTTTTTGCTATTAATTTATTTCGCATAACGATAGAACTTTTTTATTAAAATAGTATGATTTATTAGGTTACATTTCAAGTTATAACAGGGAACGAGTCCAAGTTCGCTAAGCATTCATGTCTGTTTGTTATCTTAGCTGCAAATAATCACAGTGCGTTCGTGACCTCACGCGAATTGGAACGATAGTCGCGACTGCATGACCCACATACGAACGACGGCCATTGTAGTCGAGCTACCTATCTTATTTTTGGACACCCGTGTTTGTATGATAACAGTACAGTACTTACCTTGTATAGCCGAACATAATAAGACATTCAATACATCAGTGTCTGTGACATTGACAGTGCCTTTACATAGTAACATTACATAGTAAATTCGTGTTTAATATATTATTGTTATCAATGAATCTTATTTAAGCTACTTAGTTACATAAAGAATAACTGTTTAACTGAAAACATTTTGACACAATGTTTTCTTCAGATCCTAATGAGAAAAAATATCCTATCAATATGCGTAAAGTAACAAAGTGCGTGAGGACAAATGGGGGCATGGGGAATATTAGTGACATTTACTGGCAAAAGCGAATTTGCAAAATGCGCCTGAACTCTCTCCGTTCTAGTCAGATAGACGTTCCGTTATACCTAATTGCCTGAAATCCAAAATGTGATTACATTTGATTCCAAGTCAGAAGTTCGGGGAAATTACAACTTTTAGGCATTTGACCAAATCAGAGCGGTATTCAGTAGGCAATCGTAATAGACACGCGCAATACAAGCACAATTTTTACATCATCGATATTTGTAGTTCTCAAAATATTATTTTTAATGTATGCCAAAATAGTTATGATATTGTTGAGGATGAGCATTTAATTTACATACAAAGTCAATAACAATATAAGTAGATAGGAAGGTATATTTTAAATTTCCGACGTTTCCTTAATGCTTACAAATTATACTCGATTAGTTTCTAAACCAGCAATTCTTATGTTAATAATAGTGACAATGTATTAACATAACTATAGCTATAAATATTAGATAGCAATTATCATAAAGTTCTTGAGTATATTGGGCTTCTTAATGCAAGCCACGGCCCTTGCCTTGAAATAAGTCAAGTGGAAAGTAATCCGCGATTGTATTTTGATCAAGTGGTACATCTGTTCATCTCCCGCACTTACAAACATTGCTGTAGGCATCCTTAACGAGTTTATACACCCATCACATGTAAACCGGGCCACGCTTGTACTAAAAATAAACGTAAAAATTGTTTTAATCCCGCGCCTATAGCGTTTTTGCACGGGATCGCGCGGCAGTTGGCAATAGACGTTGACGGCATTGCCTCCCTTGGATTATGACCTACATTTAATACTTTCGCATCTACTTTAACGATCATAATATTCTCGTGTTTTCATGCGTATAACATTTTCAAAACACGACGTACACCCATCAAAGTTATGGCTACGTTTATGTAGTGCGCTGTCGGTGATCAACCGTCGCGTCGCCTCGTATATATATAATGTGTGCCTATCTAGAAACTAATTTGCCTGTAAATTGTTAGGGTGCGATGTTGTTTTAGCGAAGGGTGAGGCTAGAATCATTAGCTAAGATTACCTTAAAACGTTATACAGCCTAACAGTGGAGGGTGCCGAATAATCAAATTGTTATCAGGGGGTCCCACGTACGCGTTAGTCGTTTGTTGTAATATCGCTTCATGTATGCCAAGACACGCTCCACTGCACAGCCAATATTTATGTCAGGTGTATAAATCTAATTAAGCATTTGGTGCACCTGCGACCTATAATTAAAATAATACGTAACTGCATCATATCGTAAAAATATATGAAACCGTCTAACTTGATATCCTGAAAATGAACTCTATAATAAATCCTATTATCAGTAACTGGTGCAGTTCTGCACTGCGGGTTGCGCTTAAGCTCACAAATAATTAAGTTTAACACCATATTTACCAAGTAATTACAGGAAGCACGTGTGCCTGCAGTAATACTTTGACCTTCGTTGTGTACGAGTAGCTTGTGAAATCGATTAAAAATGTTATGACGTCACAACGTAATTTGTTCGTGTATTCACAATAGAAGTTTGAAGCGTAGGTCGCGTTAATCTGCGCGCATACGGGGATTGTCGCGTGTGACAAGTCCCCCACAGACGTATCATAAATCGTATTAGGCTCTACACATAGCTTAAGCCAGCAGTATAAATCTGGCAACGTTTGCATTATATCGGCAGACGAATTTGATTTGGTATTATGCTTCTGATTCTAGTTCTTCCAGAAAAACTCTTTGACAATATCGAACTAAAACTTGAAACCTTATTTGTAGTATTGTCGTTTATACCTGGCGTTAGCTATTGTTTGATCTACCTATGATTTATGTTGCAAAATGCACTCAATAATTCATACAATAGGCCCAAATACATAATAGCACCAAATGGTTTAATTTAACACGTCCTCCTACGCGAGTCTACAGAAACTGACTTATCAGCTGCGAGTGTTACGACACTGAATTACCGCTATTGTGATCAATTTACCCATTAGGAATAAAAACTGTGACAATAACAAACAAATGTGTAGTAGGCGTAGGCCGATGAGTGAGGAGACCTATTGATTGGATCGTTGAGTAATCGTCTAATCGTGATCTACAGGACTACACTGAGCGACCAACCGCAATTGTTATTAAAACAAAACAATTATCATTTTTATTTATATGATAATAATACTAAAAATATATGCTAATTTACTGGACTGGTGGTGCGTGGACATCATAAGTTGAGAGAGTGCATTTCCCTAATTTTAGCTTGACTAGATACTAATCATAATTTATTCTCCTAATTATAAATGCTCAAGTTCTACAGTAGAAAATAAGCGCCCACTAAAACAGGCATTCGAAGAACTCATTAATTATTTAGAGCTCTTAATTTAAAATATTGTTGGAATGAATAATTTCAGTCGAGAAATTTAGCATTCGTTCAATAAAAGTCTTTAATATCAGAACACAAAATCCAATACCATCCGAAGCATTTCTGATACAAAGTAAATAAGTATGTAAAGCAAACATTTTAAACAAAACACATTTACTTATAAATGGATACGTTTATAACTTTCGGCAGTTGAACAACAATCTTATTGGGCGCTCTTGGAGGCTTTCTTCGGAACCAGTTTAAACTTTGTCGGCAGCTCTCGCTTTGACCTTTTCTGAACGGCGGCCGTGTCACTGCCTTTTTAACAAGCACCAACTTTTCATTACGCTGCTTGTATATCAATGCTGCCACAATTAAAGTAATTAGAACTCCAAAATTTAATATAAATTAAGCAGACCTTTCAAAAAACGGTTTATACTTTAGTTTAATTTTATTGCATTGCATAAATTAGTACCTAAGAACGAGAAAGCAGTCTTATCAATAACTTAATTGGCTGAAGAACCTTCATCACGTAAATAGCATGCAACAACAAATACTACTTCTATTCACTATTACTGCAATAAATGGCAACAGAACTACCATGAAATGCTTCCAATAATAACCATTGCACGCTAGATTTTTATATACCATTTATTAAACCAACTTTTGATTATTGAAATGACTCCTGACTGCAAACGCGTGCTAGATTCTCCACCACGACAATTGAAGCAGACGTAATAAATCGTAATTGCTATTAGTGCCGCCATATCAATTAATGTTGGATTTAATTATCGCGGCTGCGGACCACGACTGTCTAGGCAGAGCAGATAGGACGCTGGCCATAAATCACGGGCATAGTGCCGGGCTATGCGCACCTAGGACACACGAATCATACGATTGTGCAATCGATTGTGACCGATTGTGATCAGAACGTTTTTAATCTGCTTCAAACTTGGAACAAAGGCCCGCACTAACATGACTCAGCTCTTTGATTTCAGATCACATTTGTGCTTTCATTTAATTTTGTGTATGTAGGTTATGACGAATGCTTTCTGTAAAGTTCTACTTTTATGAATTATAGAATTTTGGAAGCCTTAGAAAAAAAAACAAAGCAGAAAATTGCTTTGAAACCTCGACGACTAGGGACACTTAATATATTTTTTCTTTTAAAATTCTACCACATTATTCAGCGAGTTTGAATTTTTGCTTCTGTATTTCTTAAAAACGTAGTAGCGTGTAGTTCTTTGAAACACCCAATCACTTTTTAAGAAAATCAGATTGGGTATTGTTAGGTCTACTTGCAGCACATTCATGGAGGGCACCCAGGTACTTGCTAGTCCATACTTTCTGTACTCATATACAAATTCTTATTTTAACGTAATTCTCCACAGTGACTGTCAGTGACGGGAAACAGTCTGCCTGGACTTATAGTTTTAAGTCGCAAGTCCCAGTCAAGAATGCAAACAATGCTTATTCTAAGTATATCTCAACAAAAACTTTCCCCGTGTTGATATTTTTGCTATGGATGCTTGCATTCCTTTGTAAATGTTTATCCTGCATGAATAATAAGCTTTTATGAATCATGAGAGCGGGAATATTATAAAACTTTTACTATAATAATTCAAGTTTTTATTCTTCTCTTATCTTCCTTGCTCTATTATCATTCAAAATTATCAATTATCATCAAATAAATAAATAAACTAGAAAAAATAAAACAAAATAGATAAATACTTATTTATGCTTATATAATAAAATGCAGAAATAACCGATTAACACTATTTATGACTATGATTATTTCAACATATTTTCCGTAATATATTTCAAATTATTTACAAGCTTGTGGTAAAAAATTAATTACGGGGCGGGCGTGCTGAAAACTGCAAATAACGTAAAATATATTATAAGTGCTATACGGATCGAGGTTGCCCACAACATTTTAATTACGTCCAATTTATTTAATAATTTAATTTTATAGGTGATAAATATGTTATGTCGCCAATATAGGAATTTATTTACCGATATTTGTAATCTATAATCTCCATGTAATAAACAAGATATATTTCTATTAATAGTGTATTTTTTTTATATCTTGAAAGTCTGCTTTTTTTTTAATCTTTCACACATAATTTATGAAAATATTCAATAGTCAAATTATTATGAAGCTTATTATCAAGCCTTTGAATGAAAGTATACAAGCATTTTACCTACAGTTTGTAAGATACATTCTTACAAACTGCACACTCTTACAACAAAATTATCTTTTGTCCGTATTTCCCGTAGCTTAGGGTGATGTACAACAATTGCCTTCTCATTGGATTAATTCACGTTTTGGTTGAATAAAATAAAACTACATAAAAAATCTTACGAACTTTCATAAATTCCCTTAAAACGAATCACGCCCCTGTCTGAAACTTTGATTATAACAAAATAGGTGGATTAGCTTTTCGAGCCTATAAGGACTAAAGCCTACCAGGGTACTATCATTAAAATCAGTTGCGAAATACCAACTCAGTTAAATAAAATGATTCGTGTCCCCGGAAAATAAAACAAAACCCATCGTTATTATTTTGTTTTAAACATGAGGCTGGCGCCCTCTATCGAGCACTGCTAACATTATATAACTTTACTACACTGAACGACTCGACGCTCTACGAGGCGTCCGTTGAATTGCTGCTATGAGAACTCACTACAGTTTTGATAGGTACAACATAGATGGCATTGTAAAGAACTGCATTGTATTTTCCGTTTGAAATGACGGCGGCATAGTCCGAAAAAAAGGCAATGGTTTCTGTAGTTTTGAATTTACCTATGAGCCATTGTAGCGCTTAAACTTTTATACCGTATTTGATGATCCACGTGTAAAATATGTTGGGGCATGACATATTCCCATAGACTGAACATATACATAGACTGCTACTATCGCTAGTTTCCCCTTGTGCCAAGCGAGAGCAGTTTTTATTCTGAACCTAGTACACTCGCTTACTGATTTAAGTTGATTTTCGCGCAACGAGAAACTTATATGCGAAAATATCGCTGGTTTGAACATTGTTAGGATAATATTAATCTTATTCTATATTTAAAACACTAATGTTTAAAATAGATTGTTTAAAACGGCAAGCTCCATCTTTATACATAATTCACGACAAAATTAGTTCACACTAGTGCTTACGTTCAAACTCTGATAGGCTCACTCTAGTTGATTATGTATACTCTAAGCATATTCTAGTCAAGTAAATTTCATATAAATAAAAAAAAATAAGACAGATGCTCCATTCATAAATGTTGATTGTGATGTTAAATTAAAACAAAATAATTCAGCTGCTACCCTCATCTCCCTCCTTTTTGTATCTTTTCTGTCCATCCCAAGTTTGTCTGGTCGATAAGAGATATCGCTAGCGATAAAACCGCCTTTAAAATCTTTCACTGTTCTATATAGTTTAATTCTATAACTCTCTTAAAGAATCATTCTATTCACATTAATACATAATTTCCAGCTCTCCTTTTTTTAAATTTGTCTACTGCAGTACAGACTCCCTAAGCTTTTCTTAGATGCCAGATTCACCCTCCATTTAAAAAATATTTATATAACATAAGTCTAATAAAGTTATAGAATCTCAGAATTACGTAGAAAGGTCTCGACCACACGAGTACGTACCGTAACCCACGGTATCTTTCGTCAGTGACCCCGTTGTATGCGAGAAAACCACTGGTGGTTATAATGTGGTTAAATACACGCTTCACTGTCACTAGGAACTATATGGCGAACTATTTTAGTACATTATCTGCGTGATATGTAGAATACCAATAAGTACCTACATTTGGGATAAGTTGATGATCTTTGTTTAGCATTCCATCATAAGGGTTTTTGGGGCCGGACTCCACTAAAAAGGAAAAGAAAAGTGCAAAGCGGAAAAGTTTTATAAATGACCAATAGGAATTTGTTATTCACATTTTCCTTTGGTCCTCTTTCTCTATCTTTCTCTCCTTCCACTCTTTTCCTCTCCGCTATACTGAAGTCTAGCCGTTTATCAATAAATCCACAAAACCTTTTCCATGCAATCGTGCTGCTAGGCATAAACCTCTTCGAAGTTGGTCTTTCCCTCAAGGCTTTTCCGCGTTTCATTTGTCTTTTCAATTTGAAACCGATGTATAAAAAACCTACGTGTTTTACCACATTCTCAGTCACTATTTGAAGAAGATATCATAATAAGAGATGATCACACATGAAAGCCTACCAAGAAAAATATTTCTACGAGTTTATGCGATAACAAATTAGTTTTATTTACAAACCCATTAGCGCTACTTACCCTGTTAGTGTCGTTTCGCGAATTCAGTCATAAACAGTTAATCATATATAAGTGATAATTGTTAGGTACATACATGTATGTGTTTTGGTATTTTATTTACTTACGTATTGAAAAAGTACAAGTGAAGAAGCTTTAAAATTATATAATTACTAGCGGACCCGACAGACGTTGTCCTGTCTACATGGTCTACAATAACACAATGATAACAACACTTTTTTTTTAATTTGATCGCAGCGCTAACTGTCGGGACAGACTAAAATTAAAAAACGAATATTATTTAAAATTTGACACTGCGATGGTAGCGCCGTCTGTCGGATCCAAAGTAAAACAAAAACTACTAATAAATTAAAAATTAATTAAAGAAACATTGTCCAGCGGACAAAATTGTGAATCTAAACCATTCCCAGATCCCCTTGAACACACACAAAAAAATTCATCAAAATCGGTCCAGTCGTTTGAGAGAAGTTCAGTGACATACACACTCACAGAAGAGTTATATATATAAAGATTGAAATTAAATTCAGTTTCACTAGTTTTGTTTGATCTTTTGTTTTCAATGGACTGTTTTATAGAGCACAAAACGACTTAGTTATTCAGTAATTTTACGCACGTTTCGAAGAATTATACAAGAGCGTAAATTACCGATGCACTGAAGGATCAATGCCCTATTTACGGCCGATTATTATTCGCTAGACCGACAAACTGCAATACGAACCGTGCGACTTTTATTCGTAAAAATCGCTCTATCTGAACACAGTCTTACACGCTTTCGTTCACTCGTCATCAAAACTATTTTTGACTACACGTGTTCAACTAATACTACTGCGTTGATAATTAAACATGTGTACAATTACAATATTTAGTAATCGTATGTAAAGATGTATTTACTATTGATTTCATCTGTTATTGACACGAAACCAATATCATTCAATAAGTATTTTTCATTAAAGAAAATTAATCTTATTTTGAAAAAAAAAACACACTTTCTTTTGTGTAGTGTACTTTATAAGCTATTCATTGTTATTTATGTATGGTAATAATTATATTAATAAAGTTATAATAGTTATCTGACGTAAACCGATAGTCTACGAACGTAGCTCTACATTTTATAGAAATCATGAAGAGAGCTAATGTTTACATTATACACTTTGTTTTCATATAAATATTAAATATATAATGAAGATTATTCAATTTTTCACATCATAGAAAGCATGTATTATACCTAGTTGCTTTTATAATTATTGTAAGCGTATATTTCTAGAACTATGTAGTAAGGTTCATTGACGTGAGAACACTGAATGCCAATGCCATAATGCAAGTGCTAAGCGCACTTAGGCAAGTTTTTGGACACTTATTAAAGAATACGTCTTATATTTAAGTTTGAGTTCCATGTTCTGTAAGGAGCCTAATACAATTGTGATCGACGGACGGGGAAAGGACATCAAATTCGGTCCCAAAAAAATTATACAATATGGAGCTTTATTGATAGTAATTATCGATTGAAGTGACATATTTCAGCAGTACATTAGGGTCACCACTCTTACGTAGTGAGGCATGAACCGCCGATGGAAAGGAAACCCAATACCCACGGAAGCCACGTCCATGTCAAATCACCTACATATTACACACACACACACATGCACACGGTATACCACCCACACATGCGCCCGTAATACCAATTTAACGTCTCACTCAACCCACTACTGTTCTGTCGGAAATCCAATTTTCCTTAAATATTATATCCTTTTTTGTTTAATTTGCTTGCCGATTTATTGTGAACTCATTCAGGGTAGGGCAAAAGCATTAGGGCCAAAAGCTCCTCGTAAGGGAAAACCTTAGTCCGACATTAAGACGTCGCCTTTCCCCTTACAATTCTAAAAATCTTTACTTTACGAGAGAATGTATAATCCCTACGATTTCTAAAGTTTATAAAATCTAAGTAGCTTTAACAGTTACATTGGATTAGGTATATGCTTATTATGATATCGAGCCCAGGTGAACAGACATCACATGACGTAGAGCCTTTTCTTTAATGTGTACAAAACAGCCCCGTGTGTAACATCAAAAGTAAATATTAAATACAAGCTGAGAAAATACTTTTGATTCAAATACAACAATAGTGTTATATTATTACATTAGTTTACGTTGAAGACAACATGTACCTAAGCTGTAGAGATTTTTCACACTTTTATTACAATTGCAATTCATGCCAATAATATTTACTTTCCATATTTATTGAATTTCTTTTAATATAATGATGCAAGACTAATTTACAAATGTGTATGTACTATTATCCGCAAATAAATGCGTGCGTAATGTAACAATCATAAACTGAGTCCCTTAACAACAAGCGTAGGTACTACGTAATTAGTGTCCAATGATCAAACAGTCTAAAGTAAGTACATCATTTGGTGATCTCTTGAGAGTTGAACACTGACTATGGAAGACTAGATGTGTCTGTTACTACTCTTCGGTATAGGGGCTAATTTGATGTCACACAAGTAGAGTGCTCCATTCATAGCACACGCGCTCGCCCTCGCGCACAATAACGCAACAAATACTTAACAATAAATATTATATTAATCATTAAAACAGTGTTTGTTAGCACAGATGTGAAAGCGTTATATTTTTTTTATAACATTGTGTGTAAGGTGATTCACCGAGAGTGTCAAGCGAATGTTACAATTTATAGTCTTCAACTTTGAGCGTCGCATTCGTGAACTGCAGTGCTGTGTTAATAAATTAAAAAATGAGTGTTAAATATGGAGCGACGGATGTGGACAGAAAAGTTGAAGAGAACGACAAGGAAGCGGTTACTGAAGTCGAAATACACTTAAGGTAATTTAGCCGGTGGCATTCCTAATCGCGAGCATTTATCTAATCTAGTGCAAATTCAGTTTAGTGCAACTTATCCAATTAGTGAGAAGGGAAACTGAATTAAGGAGAATTGGGAAAATTGGACGCTTGAAGTGCTTGAACAGAAATCGCATCCTATCTTCAAGAGCACTAGACTCCTCGTACGAATATCCTGCGAGGTCCCTTTCTTAACCAATTTGCCGGATCCCACTGACAGTTTATATCAATTCAGATCAAGAGGATGGTATAATATTCGCTTAAATGCAACGAGAAGAATCGAAAGCAGGGATTTTTTTCCTTTTTCTGTCTAATATTAGAACTCTTGTGATTTACCTTTACTGGCTTTATCACAGAAATTTTACAATATTTGGTAGAGCATCGCATATAGATTCGTTATAGCTAGTTTATTAGGATTTTTTTTCAAAGTCATTTACATCATTACATGCCTTCGAAACTTTACTAGATTTCAATCTCTAATACAAGAAAGGTAAGCTATATTTTATACTAAGAAGACTTTTTAAAACAATTGTATTTTAATAAATCGTATCTTATGATGTAAATCTTAAAAATAAATCATGAATGAAAAAAAGAACTAATTTTAAATTAATTGCCTAACCTGTATCTTGATCCCCGTTTAAATTTCTTGGAGATATTTTGTCAAATTGTCTTTAGACTGATTTCTACGAATTATCGATGCTATGCATATAATAAATAAAGTCTGGGCTTTGTCTGTATTTAGTTGTAACCTTTGACTATATTTAGAGACAACAATACTTTCGTTATTTTTAACTTTTGCTTTCAAATCACAAATGCATTTTTATTATTTACACATTATATTTCTGTGAGTGCAACAGTGAGGGTCATACGGAAGCACGAATGACACTGAGTACTAGAAAAAACAATAGGTCCTACGTTCCCAAAAAAAAAAAAACTTCCAGATAGTTTTACATAGGTAATTTCTTATTGTTGTCATGAAATATATTTTGAACACTAAACAATTGTTTCTAGTTTATTTTTTCTATAAGTAAATATTTTTTTATTTATATTTAAACGACAAAATCTTACTAATTACCTCAAGGACTGACAATGTTTGTCAACCTGTTTTTTTATAAAAAGAGCGAATAAAATATTACAAAAATTATCATCTTAACAAATTTGACGGATAAGAGAGCAATGTGTTCTTATATTTGAATGTACCAGTAGTTCTTTGTCCCTTGACGGAGGGTCATTGATTGTTACGATATAAAGGAATGATAAACATACAATTAAAACCGACTTTTGCATTAATAACATTATTAAAGATATAATATTACGTAACCATATTGAGTCTGTTAGCGTCAAACTGTATAAACATCGTCTTAGATTGATTTAATTCTAGATGTTTTATTACCCTTATTTTAAAATATTTCTTTTTTTCTTAGCGGATCATATAAGAGAAAATGGTGGCGGGTCAGTCAGAACGTGCTGTACGGTCTGGGGCACGTGTACAACGACCTGTGTGCGGCCATGTGGTTCTCATACATGATGCTGTTCTTCCAAGCGGTGCTCAACATGAGAGCTGCCGTTGCTGGAGCTATGCTACTCTTAGGTACATATACATTTTTGTACAATAGCATAAATGACTTATATCAACGTTTATACTATAGATACAGAATCGTACTACTATAATCATCATCTGCTTAGTCTTTGTCCTAAACTATGTTGGGAATCGGCTTCCAGTCTCACTTAGTAGTGTGTAGTAATGAAACGTATGGTATTATAGTTAATACCATACGTTTCTCACACCTTCATTAAACAGTAAAGGTGCCCTAAAATTAGCCTAGACGGTTTATAATGGTCTATTTGAAGTGTGACGAAATCAAAACTATTCAGGCACACATGAAAGATCTTTCACGTGTGCCCAATTGTTTCGATAGATTTTAACATCCGATTTTTACTCACGCATTGATCGATGCGTGAGTAAAAATCTAATGTTTTATAAACACATTTATTCATGTTTATAATTAGAGAATACACCATCATATTCACACACTACTCGTAGCTAGTGTGAGAATTTTAGACTTTGAACCTGCTGTAAAATATAAGAGAGTGAATACATAATGTTTTAAAAGAGACTTTGCAATTAAGCATACAAGGGGGGAAATAATTTTAGCCTAATTTGTACTGGTTTATGCCATGATAAAGTCAAATTGAGATTTCAAAACTAAGAACTTATAGGTAGGCACTATAAATGTTATTTCATGTTAACAGGAATGTCTCTCACAAAGGCTTTTATTAAGGCAATATTTACTACTTCAGGTTGTGCCAGTCAAAACAAATACTATTGAATTCAGTATAGTATTCTACCTTCGCCGTAAACTATCGAACAGATTATTGTCTCATTATGTAATTATGCGAGCGGTCCATGTTTTTCGACCAGTTGTTTACTTTAGAGATTGTAAAAAGACAATATGGAACCTACAGTCGAGTCCAATTCGGAACTTACTATTTTTTTTCTGCTTCACTGTCGCAAATCAACTTATCTTAAAAGTGCTAGACAGGTAGGAGAAAAGGAAGTGGCCTTTGACCTGTATCGATTTTTTTTTTACGTTATGTACTTACTACAATTGTCTGTCTGCGTGTCTAATTCTGAATTTATTCAGAGGGGAGTGAATTGCTCTCGCTAACTCGGTGGAAATGCAATTTTGCTAAACTATCAATCTGGACAGTTTAATGATAAACTATCAGCCTTTTATAAATTTATAACTATACCCTCAGAGAAGAGTACGAAATCCCCACATTATGATACATTATGGTATATAAAAAAAACCTGACTTACCTATAAACACGTATTTTCATTTAGTTTTTTTTTGCGGG
Organism: Autographa gamma; assembly: GCA_905146925.1. Lineage (NCBI taxonomy): Eukaryota > Metazoa > Arthropoda > Insecta > Lepidoptera > Noctuidae > Autographa > Autographa gamma. The sequence continues at coordinate 8,015,784 of LR989850.1, forward strand.
GAAGAAATTCTATTGAACCTGGACCGAATTAAATGTGATTATTTTGTATATTTTCAGGACAAGTTGTAGATGCACTAGCCACTCCTGTTGTTGGCGTGTTAGCTGATAGATATGGAAGCTTAAAAGCCTGGCATTTAACTGGTATGTTAAAAATAAACTTATATTTTTTGAAAAATATCCATGAGAAATTGGTGATGTTATAATTTATTAAATGCAAACAATTTCCAACTCTAATGTCAATCTTAAGGTAATAACGAAGTTATTTCAAACAAGTAACTTTGTTCATGTTCCTTAATAACCCATATGAAATTAGTGTTACAAATTACAAATTACTTTTTCTTAGTATTATCTACAGTACGGTGTGCACATCCGCTGTTTTGTTCACACCCTTTGTGTTCAGTTTCCCGAAATCGCAATATCGATTCTAAAAACCGCGAACCAAATGAACCTACTGAAAAAGTATAACAGCCAGGCATTAGATGTCAATTTTGCCATGCTATTTTGAGCTTTATTCTAAAAGAACGGAGTTCTATATTGAAATGCTGGAGTCAAGAAACCTTCAATTGTTTTTTCCAGGTTGCGCCCTAGTCACTTGTACATTTCCCCTTCTCTTCGTGAGATGTTGGGGCTGCTGGGTAACAAACGACCCCGACTACCTGCTGTGGTGGATGCCTGTCTACTATGGAGTACTCATCGTGGTGTTCCAAATAGGATGGGCTGTTGTACAAATTTCCCACCTCGCTATGATTCCCGCCATTACCGATAACCTCCAAATTCGAGCTGACTTGACTTCGATCAGGTAAAACAACCGGATTACGCTATATTTTTTATATTACCTTATTTGGGTATGTAGTTAACAAACAGTAGGTTACCTACTTGCGGTCGATCGTGCCTATAACTATTCGTTTTGGCTGAAACAAGCTTGTACCTAGTAGTTATATTCTAGTTAATACTTCCATGACAATGACATAAACAATGTCAAAATTCTATCCATTTGAATAGTGCAACGTTTTTATTTCGTCATCTTGTGTGTTCGTTTTGTTAAGAACCGTTTAAGCAAGAAATTTTCAAGACGCAAGTATTCTATTTAACACAAGCCGTAACGAATTAGCTTGAAAAGCTCAGTACAATATTTTGTTATCTATTCACTACATGTAGTTTACGGATTAGAGATCATTATGTTACAATAAAGTTAAATGACAATACCACATAGGGACAGACTCGGTTATATAATCTCAAAGTACCTAGTCATGTAATATCAATATTTTTGTCATTAAGAGCTGAAAGTAGAGTTTAATATTAAGGATCTATTTTATTCCTGATAGATTTGAAAACTGAATCGACTAGGAGTACCACCACTTTATTGTCATTATTTATCCCAATTTTTAGGTACGTTCCCGTCATTGAAAAGGACGATACTGAATTTTTGTCGTCTGTTTGCTTTATTGATATTAAAATAGTGTAGTTGTAAGATTTTTAGCTAATTCTAACGCCACTCTTTCAAGTTTGCTGTTTCCATATTGTTACATCAGTAAATTCGACTACAATGAGTCACACTTGTTACAGATATATGGCTTCGGTTACGTCTAGTTTGGCCGTTTACCTTATAACCTGGGTAGTATTAAGAGCCAGTAACTACAGCACTTTCATTGGACCTGTGGATGACTACAAATTCAGGGTACGTATAATGTTTAAAACATGATGGATAAACAGAAAAAAAATGGAATTTAACAAAAATTAAAAAAATATATATATTTTTTTATCTTGATGGCAGTTTCAATAGAAAACGGATTTTCTATGAATGTCTTTTTAAAAATTAATCTACCTTCATAGTGTATTAAATATTATTTGAAAAAATATATATTTAGGTAAATTGATTTCATCAATGCCTTCTACTTTGAACCACATTAATACTTTCAGAGAAAGTATGCATGCTGATATAATATTAATTATGCTATGTGCATTGATGAATCTTCAGATTTAGAGACAGCAAATTTCTTGTAAATGTGTTTACCATACCGATGTAATCTCGATAATCGGCCGCTTAAATGGTAACATGCACATCAAGTCCAATTTAATTTTTTTCTGTCCATATATTATGAAATATTATAATCAAAATGATTCAATAATAAGGTATCTACTAAATCATACACTTTTGCATTTTTAGGATGTCTCACTGATAATTTCCGGAATCGGAATATTGTCATTCGTGTTTTTCCAAATATTCTTTAAAATTAACTTCAAAGCCAAAGAAGCTAAAACAAATGGTCACGCCGTCAACAATGGAACTACACCAGTCGGTAATGAAGAGAATGGTTCAGTTGGAGTAAATGCCAAGTCAAAAATTATGTACTTTCTTAAAATGCCGCTCCTATATCAAACAAGTTTACTGTAAGTATCTCTATCTTCGATATGTTTTGTACCTTAGATATTATAATCTGAATAGCTGGGAGACGACATGTACCTACATACAACTATCCAAGAACAATCAGGGGCCCGAGTCTGCTATTGACAATTGTTTGAATCGTCTGAATGGGTGGCGTTAGTAGGTCTATTTTAGGATAATTAGCATTCTACTAAATGTCAGAAAGTCAAAATTGGCCGTCCCAAACGTGGTCCCAATGGCCAATTTTGACGTTAAAATGACGTTTTACCTACGTAATTATAATAAAATGGACCAACTAACGCCACCCATTCAGACGATTCAAATAATTGTCAAGAGCTGACTCGGGCCCCTGGAAGTCCAAATGAAATGATTCAACATGGGACAATCGGTTGACCAACTGGAACGGTATAAGTTAGTAAAAACTTAGGGATATTTTGTCTAGCTTTTCCCGCGTTTACTGGCTTTAAATCGACATAAACTGTAAATGGAGGGCAGCCAACAGAAGGTCACAGTAAGTAACATGATGCAATCCCCGATGGTATATTCCAACCAGGTGAACAAAGTGGAATATAAGTCCTTCCCCAATACCTTAACTATACTAAATTTAATGTATGTTCCAGATACGTGTTTTCCCGACTATACTGGGCGCTAAGCCTTGTGTATGTGCCACTGTTCCTCGAAGAACGATTATCATTCAACCCAAGTGCGGGTTCCGAGCTGGTCGCAAGTGTACCTCTAGTACTTTATATATCATCATTCTTCTTTTCATTACTTCTGAAAAGTAAGATCAACAGATGCGGGAATCAGGTAAATATTTGTATATTTTTTTTCTATATACGTAGGTATATAGAAAAAAAATATATTATATATACTATTTACCTATAATTTGTGTATCATGCGTTACCAGATAATTGAGATTGCCATATTGTCAGGGGCTAATTTACTCTACCTAGGTACTTAAACACATGACCTAAGGTCACCTTTAGTTCGAATAAATAACCTTTTTATGAATTATGTTCTCATCATATATAAATATCATGTATCATACTTAGGTACTTTAAATTTATATTTAGAATTAATTCATATTATCAATGCATACGTATCAATCTAAACGGTTGATAATTTGATATCTATAAACATCTATAATTACAAAAAAATATCATTTGTTTGATCAAAATTAATCTTCCTTTCACAGATAGCGTATCTCATAGGAAGCATACTAAGTTTGATCAGCTGTTTATGGATAGCCATATCAATACACCCACATGCCAGTATTATACAAATATACATGGTCGCTACTTTAATTGGTAAGTCATTCAATCACTACTTAATATTTATATGCACCTGTTCTATCTGAAATAGTCCAGGGGAGCAATTCTGCTATTTAAATGTTCAGTGATTTTTGTATTCAGATATCCTACATTGTAGGCTATCTGAAGGATATTTAGGCCCTACAAGGAACAGTCAGTAGCAATCCTACAATGGCAACAGTGGCAAGTGGATGTACATTTGTCACTAAACGAAAATTAAGCACTATTACAAGTACACTGAATCGTTTATTAAACTGTCACCGGAATCGCGCCATAGTGTCTAGTCAAGCTCTCAGTCAGGCTCTCTAACACCTAGCTCTAGGTCACGTAGCTCACCTCTAGCATACGGATAACTATATATATCTATACATATCTAAGTACTTACCTACATCATAATTTCTTACAGGTGCAGGTAGTTCAATAACGCTCGTCTCCAGTTTATGTGTGACCGCGGACTTGATCGGTCCTCATTCACATCAAGGTGCTGCCATCTACTCCATTGTGACCTTCGCCGACAAACTTGTCACAGGCATTGCAGTTGTTGCTATTGAGAATTAGTAAGTATCATTATAGTCTGTGTGAGTCTGTCTGCCTCTAGTGGCTTACAAAACACTGGACCAATTTTGATGTTATTTTTTCTTTGATGGCTGTTTGATTGAGATGAGCCTGAGCTACAATTTATGAGAAGATATAATAAACGACGAGAAAACAATTTTTTCCTGACTATTGGTCCCCATTTTAAATAACTTAATTACATCCTACCATTGTATTTTCACCTGTCCAACATTTATCAATGTGTATGGACGACGGATGATTTTCAATTAACTATTATTAACTGTCTTATATAAAAACCTATTTGTTACAGCAAATGTGAAGATGAAGCTGACTGCCCTCAGTACTACAGGGGAGTCCTCACGTACGCCTGCGGCGGCAGCGCAGTCCTGGGAATGGTCTCTCTTTCCTTCGCAAAGTGTTTACCCAAGCTTAAAACTGAAACATATTTATAATAATCCTTTAACATACATCTCCTTAATTTATTTCATACGCTTCAGTTATGTACATATAAAACATAAATGTTAATTAAATAAAATACACTGTTATAGCAATAATTATTTTAATGTAAGTTGAATCATTTTTATGGCAACATTCAAACAATACAAAGTGCATTTGTACATCTGTTCATCATTTTCATGCCATCGATTCCCATAAAATATTGTATGTATTAATACAGGGTATTTTTAATAAACCAGAAAAAATATTGTTTAAACTATTGGTTTTATTGGATTCAGATTAAAAACGTTGAGATAAGGATCAAAGTCATATTGAACTGAACTATGAGCAGATTCTTTATTTACAACAACTCTTATATGACTTTTATCACATCTCGTTTTAGCCTTATTGAACATTTTTAATAATTTTCCTTGAGCTGTCTCAGACAGTGGTGCCTCAATATAAACATTATATAAATTAGTACATTTTTGGATTAGTGTAGTAGGATCAGCAACTTGACAATGTTCCCACTGTCGATGATCAAGAATATGAATATTTTCTAAAGTGTGACATTGGCTGAATGATGAAAATATAGTTTTAAAATCCATTCTCTTATCTAATATGCGGATATTTTTAACAGTCCGACTTAAAGGTAATGAACGAGAAACGCGGGTAGCACATGGAGAAATAAAAGGAGCTTCTACATTTAAAGTAATAAGATTTTCACAACAGCGAAACAGTACATTAAAGAATTCTGAAGTATAGGACACATGACCACTTAAACTTAAATATGTTAACTTTCTGAGATAGTTGCAATTAGGAGTCACTGATATTGCTGATGTTATATGATTATTGAAAATAAAACTTAACTGAACTTTTTCTTTTTCTCTAAACACTTCATCATAATTTAATACAAAGCTAGGTAGTGCAATTCTTCTTCTTTTGATTTGTGCTTCATATTTTTCAAGCATTCTATCATCTTTGAATAACTCTTTCGGATCTTTAGGCACTATACAGAACCAATCAAATTTTTCCCGAGAAGGCAATTCATCGTACTTGTTATAAATAAAAGGAAAGAATTGCTTAACATTTTTATACAAATTGTTAAAAAACGAAGCATCAAAAGTGGTAGTTTCCTTATTCCATAACATAAAAGCAACATTCCCTATAAGATTACGCTTGTATTCTGTGCAACATTCTATGTTTACATCAAAATTATCCTTAAAGAACGCCTTGAACATAGGTGTAGCATAAACTGAGAATGCATACATATTTAACATGTACATTATAAAGAACTCATACTTTTTATAATCAATGACTGATAAAACCGGAAAATTTGTAACACAATCATATGTACTTGTAGATTTCCAATTAAGCAAAAATACTGAAAGTTGGTTTAACTCAGGTATCTGACCTGTGCTCTGAGTATCAGCTATTGTAGTGCAAATGTCACATGATTCTGCAACACTGAATTTTAAACTATTCAACTTTGATTTATCTAATACATGGAGTACCAACTTTGAGTATAATAGGTTACTCAGGGAACCAACAAAATGCACATTTTCAAGATTCTTAAATATTTCTTGGCACTCCAAAACAGTCTTTAGTGGAATCTGAACCTGTCCAGGCCGGCCAAAAACAAAATTTAAATGAATATTCTTAATAGTTGGACATAAATTATAAATAGCTATAAAATCTAACAAATGCAGGTTTGTGTATGATATATCAAGAGTTCTTAAGTTTTTTAACTTCTTAAATGCTGGTAAAACTTTTGACTTATATAAGTCTGGAACACCAGACATATTTAGATGTAAAAGATGACTTGAAATATCCTTGAAGAAATTTAACTTCAGTGTATTTACTGTGGCCATAACATTCATAGACATATGGCACTCTTTAATAACACCATGCAAGCACACTACATTCCGGATTCTTGAGCAAGTATTGTACATGCTGTGTAAAGTCTGTAGATCTAAATCCCTTATTATCATAATCAAGAGTTCTTCTGGTAGGTCTAGTAAAAGCATCTTTGTGGCTGAAAAATAAATAAAACCTTACAATTGTTACCTACACGAAAACACATAGAGAAACTTCAACATCGATTGCAACTAATGAATCTAAAAGCACTTGTAAATAGTAAATATGTCTCTGCGTAACCACTGCAAGCTTACCTCTTATTTATCCTATTTTCAATGTAAATATTTCAGATGAACGCTGTAGAACTAGTTTGATAAAGATAGTATCTAATCACTAGTTATTCATATGTAACTTTTTCTATATTCCAAACTTAGGCAGTAATTTCCATAACTGCTAAAATATTAAGGTTTAGATGAAATATTTTAATGTTCCAATAATAACTTGTCAAAGCAAGCAATGTCAAAATTGACAATCTTGATTCTTTATCATAATAATATTATAGGTAAAAATGGAGTCCACACTCCACAGTTCCACACAGGATACCTTAAAGTTTAGCTAATTGTTTTCGAGAAATAGTCGGTCATTCTAAGGATTCTAAGTTATGAAAACCGCGAACAACCATTCAATATCCATAATATTATGAATATTCTGTATTCAGCTGTTACAATCGCACCATAATCGCACTAATGCACTATAAAGACTAGGTATCCTACATATTACATTTCTGATTTCTCTATGATAAAGACGAATAGGTACCTAGCTTAGAGTATACAAAAGGAACTAGAGTGAGTCTATCAGAATTTGAACGTAAGCACTAGTGTGAAATGGTTTTGTCGTGAATTATGTATAAATATGGAGCTTGCCGGTTTAAAAATCTAACTAAAACACTAATATTATCCTAACAATGTCAAAACAATCGATATTTTCGTATGTAAGTTTCTCGTTGCGCGAAAATTATGTACTAGGTTCAGACTAAAAACTGCTCTCGCTAGGCACAAGGGGAAACTACCGATAGTAGCAGTCTATGTATATAGTACGTCAATGACGAATAGTGTCATTGACGTAAAAGAAACTTACCCCCAACATAAGAGCATAAGATATAATGTATCATAGTGCCACACGCCCCCAACCCCTCGACAGTCTTCTCTAGTAGTTCCATTCTATTGCGAGATCTACCTATAAATACTATGCAGTGTAAAGTGTAAATATGATTATTTAAACATGAGGTTAAATTAAAGGTAAATATGGAGTCCTTACTCGGAACAAGCGGTAGTAGTTCCAAGTGGGGACTCCATTTTTACCTATAGCTTTATAGCCTCCACAAATTGGTACTGACTTTATTTATTTTAGACTTCATTTTATTTTCGATTACATAGTGGTTAGGCCAACAACAAAGAGCAGAAGTTTAAGGGTGTTAAGAAAAACCCTATCCGATCCGTTAAGGTGTCTGGTGTTGTTAGTTAGGTATCGACTGCTGATTCCATAGATGTCAAAAAAATAAAAAGAAAGCAAAATAATAAAAAATCTATAACCTTGATATTATAATTACTCCAAGATATTATTTCAATTCTAAACGCGAGATAGAGGGCCAACGACGTCACAGGTACTACTCTCTCAAATTTAAGGAATTTCGCGCCAAAAAATGATTATTGTTGTTGTTACCATCATGAATATTCCAAATTTAATATTTTATTTATGTGAAATCGTGAAACTTACCCTTTCTGATCAGACAGGGTCTTCCTAACATTCTGTATATAATTATTTCATTAGTTTTTTTGTTGAAGACGGTGACTTTTTCGTCTCTTTTATTTAAAAATCAAGTACATGCCAACGTGACACGTGACATCTGGTAACCTTTTTGTCCAGCAACCAAGAACGGCAAGAACAAAAGAATTGCGAGACCATTTTATAAATTAAAAGTGTTTTATTTAAATTAAGTGACATTAAAATCTTATCCCAATCCAAAAAGTAAATGTATTAATTTTTACAATTAATAATTATTCTCGGTGTTCTTCAGATGAAGTTATTTTTTTACTTCATCGATTAAAGTCATTATCATTTCTTATTACAACAATACGCGGGCAAATAAGTGATAGTAATTCATTCTATGCCTCAGGCAGCCAAAGTGTATATAATTACCACTCTGTCCAATAAATAATTATTTTTATTATGTACTAGTTTGATAATTATTGGTTATGTTTAATAATTATAATATGATCAATGTTTAATACGCTTCTTCGCTTCTAAAATCTCTTATATTGCTAATTATTAGTTTTAACACATAAGAATACACGTGGAATGCAATAAAAGTACTGAGTATCTTTAGTAAATACTTCTCCATATTCAGGTCATTTCAGGCTATATTCTCCTGTTAACCAACACATTCTCTCAGCAGCCGGGCCATATTATAAGTCACCGTAACCAAAATCACCAGTGCGTGGAAGGCCCAAAAATCTAATCATCACAATAAGTTGGTTACAGAAAGTTACAGTCTGTTTCAAAATTGAAATCAATTGCTAATGTAAAAGAAAAATCTAACGTAAATACCTTACTTTGTCTTAAGTGTATGTACTTAGAAAAAAGATCATAACCAAACATTGTATTTCAGTTTTTATGATAAAATGATTTTACATTACGAATTATTTATTAAGTATATCGAGCATATCATTCCTTTAATTAAAATGCGGATGTGACGATACTGAAAATTGGTAGCATTGACAACAGTCGCTCTAGTGATGTGCTGCTTCTTCATTGAATATCTAACTGTTACCTATACTAAGTAATAACAGTCTTAATATAATTTAATGATATTGAAGTAATTTTAGTATTAACATGACTTGAGGAGACTGAAGAATTTCGTTTATTTCTGAAAAGTATATCTCTAATAAGTACTAGAATTAAACTAAACACTTACTTAAAGATTTAATGTATATAATATTTGTCAACTGTTGTTACTTATCTTTGTCAATTTATTTATCACATATATTTTAGACCTCTTAAGATTTCCGGCACGTTGTATCACATTACGAGTCAGAAAAGCAGGAAAGTGTTTTTCTTATCTTAGTTATGCTAACGGTAGTCATACTACTTGAAACTCTCAATTCTAACCTACTTCAAATCAAGGATTTCGTCTGTTACGCTTTACTTATGGGCAATGTGGATCTGTTTAAAAAAATCTTTGTCACTTAAATTTATTGATCTTGACTGTCTTCAAGAGTTCTGATTGATAGGTTCTCGTCTCTGGGATTTTGTTTTACGTCTAAAAACTGCCTTTATTTAATGCAAATCTAATTATTTTGTTTCTAACTTTCAGCAGCGTAAATGAAAATCTTGAATAATTCCAATATAATATTTATCAATAAAAAGTATCTAATACTTATAATACAATGTAATAGACATCCCTACGCTAAATTTCGTCAGGCAGCTGGCAGATGGCAATATGGCTGTAGCTTTCGAGTTTCGCTGGCAGTGCGCGGTGCTCGCATCATTTCCAGTACAGAAGTAGTATTTCTGACGGCTCTAAAGTTTCGTTTTTAGTTTTTTTAGTGGTTGTTGTCTCTGTTTACCTTGATTTAACTAAAGTTTTGTGGCAAAATTACTGATATTTCATTTCCGTCGTCACCAGAATTTATTCGACGACAAAATGGCGTCGCTTGACAAGATTTTACTGCAAAATATTTTTTCGCATTTTATTCGCTTATCATAAAAATATGCAGTTAAATTTAATACCGTGTGTTTTCTTAACATTTTTCTCAATGAACTATCTAGTTTTTCTTCCTTTCGGTCGTTAATTATATAAGAAACCGTGTATTCCTTGAATTTACTACAAAATGCACTTGGTAAGTGATTTTAAAGCTATATTCTTTATTGTTTTTGTGTATTTGTTTGTTATATTTCGGTTAAAGGGTTTAAAATATTAGTGGAACCTTCTGGAAGTCTTGGGTGTGGCCCCGAAACTAAGTGAAATTTTAAGACGTAATTGTGAATTTAAGGGTTTTTGTGATTGTTTACAATATATTTTGCTGATTTTATGTATGAAAAGTTAATTGTCCCACGATAGAAAGTGTTTGCAATGATTCTTTGTTACGTAATCTATCCATAGCAAGCATTAAAAATGATTTTCAAAAGGGACCCATTTTTGCAATTTAGCTTTGAAAATTGGTCTTGCTAAGCACTGCATACGAAGATACTGGCTTTTGAGGTTATGTTATACTACTGCTATCAATTTCGAATTATTTATAATGCTACATCAAGCATAATTTCAATGCAAGATCACTGCCCTTCATGATTTTTTCTAATTATGATATTTTTCAAAGTTTTGATTGTTTTTGGTGTTTAGGTAGTCAGTTTTGAGGTTATGTCTCTTATTTTATTATGTTTTCGTTAGTTTGTTAGTTACAGAAGATACCAAACCCCTATGCTTAAGACTTTTTAATATTTTCATCAGAATCATGATGGTGCTTCATAGGTTTTTTTTTAATCCTGCGTGTGAACATGGTACATAAATTGTAATTATACTGATGTGTGTACTATAAATATCAATATATTGAATGCCGAAAGAGTGGATATTATAAGTAAAGGGTGTGATTTAATAGTGGTTATTTATCCGCATTAATTTAGACATATATTTCAAATCTTTAATGAATTATAAAAAAAAAAACATCTACTTTTGTGACAGGTTCTTCTCTTCGCAATGAAAGTAACTAATTGTGTATTGTAATAAGTTTTATATTAATTATTTAATTTGTTTCAGAAGGGATTCATGAATGAATCTGGAAGTGATTCAAACAGCGAGAAAGGTGAGAAGAGTGATTCCAGTGGTTCAGGTTCAGGAAGCGAAAGGTAAGTTTTCTTAAATGGGAACTGCTTTTGTATTAGTAATTACTGTTCCTGTAATGAATAATAACTTATTTTAACAGTGAAAGCGGATCTAGTTCATCTGGTTCTGGATCTGAGAGATCTGGATCTGACAAATCTGGGGACAGGTCACATCACAGTGATGATACAAAATCATCACCAAAGCACAGTAACGCGAACTCATCCAAATCTGACCACCATACTGACAAAAATTCTTCTGATGAGGACTCGCCTTCTAAATCAAAATCACGCAATAATCATGCCAAATTGAAATCTGACCTGTGGGAGGATAATCCAGACATATATGGAATCAGAAGATCAGCTAGATCCCGAAAAGAGCCAGATAGACTTAAATTAGCAGATAGTGATTCTAGTGAAAGAGGCAGGACTCACAGTAGAAAAAGTAGGAAAAGAAGGTAGTAAAAAAAAATGCAAGTAAAAATACATATTACATTATTTTAATTTGGTTTTAATATTAAGAAAATATTACAGTGATTCCTGGAATTCAGACTCTTCAGATAGTGATAGTGACTTAAAAGGTTCACCACCTCCACCCTCAAAACGACCAGGCCAAAGAAGTGTACCTCTCCGAAAAAGAAAACCTACTCGTAGAAGATTTACTAGTGATGAGGATGAAAGTTCAGAAGGCAGTGATGATGAAAACAAAAGGTAGTAGCCACAATATAATAAAATATTTTTTAAGAATTACAGTTGAGCCGAATATTCGGCAATTAACTCCAAATTCGGCCGAATTGTGAACTGCAGAAATTAAATGATAATTGGTTATATATTTGTCATTTAATCATAAAATTTGTAAAAGCCTGGAATATTATCAGGGCATTTAAAATTTTTCTAAACCTAACTAAAGATTAGTATTTATAACTTGTTCTAAAATGCAAATGGATTTCTAAAAAACTGAGTCTGTTAATTCCATTCCATTTGGGATAAAGAACCAAATACTTATTGTGCAATTAAAAAGTTAGTGTATTGCATAATTAAAAAAAACACTAAACATGTTAAACTGAAACAATAAAAAATAATTATTTAAGAGTATATAAAATTTTGGTCAATATCAATAGGTATGGTAAAATGATCAATGATTTTACTTATTTATTTATTAAGATAAAAACATGACATGCATGACAGTCTGACACTTTTTCAAATATTTTAAGTGTGACGAATATTCGGTAAATATCTGTGACTATCATTCGCGCGTATTCGGCCTAAAATTTTTGCAAGTTTCGAATACTTTTATTCCAACCAACATGTTGCATAAAGTTGTTATCTATTATTAGCCATATTTAGTATTTTGGATTACAAAACATACTTTAGCATATTCTTGAAGAAGCATAGGAAGTTCATGTGGCTTCTGGAAAATGTTTACAGCTTTTGATTCTGACTGGAGTACTACACTATTACTATGAATCAATAGGGATCTTAGCTCTGGTTGGAATCAGCTGTATAAAGGGGATAGACTGCCTATCTAATGTCTTTGTTGTAGGCTAATATGACAATTAAAATAAGCCTTGCCCAGCTTGCTCCTTTTGGGCTTTGTACAGTTTAAAACTGCTGATGCCTGTATAAGAAGTATCATTACAGTCTTAATGTTTTTACAGAACTTTATTTAGTATTCGGCTTTCGGCTTCCTCAAAGATTTTCTTTATTTTAATATCAGAAATATGATACTAGCTAGCTAGTTGGATTGGTAAATAAATATTCAAAATTTCTTCCTATGCTATGTTGCTTTCAAACAAACAAAATGGCTGCAATGTATTGATGACTACCGCGTGAACTTGACCGAGATGCTTACGTACGACGATGACGTCAGTGAACATTTGTTTACCTAATATAAGTGCGGCGCTCGGCTGCTTCATTGCAATTTTTTTAGCATTTGTGTTGTTCTAACAGAACTGCAACACGACGTACGGGTGCAGCAGTTAGCTACAAAGAAGCAAGTGATGAACAAACGGACTCTTCCGATCTTTTGGAGGTGGAAGGCGTGGATGGTGAAGCCGAGGCGGAGCCTGAACCGGAAGACCATAGTGAGACGATTGAAAGAATCTTAGGCATCCGGAGAGGGAAGAAAGGAGGTAAACAACTTTTTATCCATAAATGATTTTTTGCAATCAATTTACTAAGTTAAACTTTTATTGTAAACTTTGTTTTGTTAACATATGTTTCTTTTGCTGTTCTATTTATTTTTGCATTTTGGTGCAAATACACTGTTAAATTTTAGCTAATGTCTTCTTATCATTATGCAGTCACTGGAAATGTGACTACACTTTACTATATAGAGGAGCATGGAGATCCTAATGAAGGCTGTGACCCAGATGATATTGAAAACACTGAACCTCAATATTTGATCAAATGGAAAGGCTGGTCTCATATTCACAATACCTGGGAGTCAGAAAGGACAATTAATGAACAAAAAGTTAAGGGTCTCAAAAAATTAGAAAACTATATAAAGAAAGAAGCTGATTTGTCATGGTGGAGACAACAGGCGGGTCCTGAGGATATAGATTACTATGAATGCCAAAATGAGTTGCAGCAGGAATTAGTGAAGACCTACAATAATGTAGAACGGATTATAGGTAACTTTTTATATTACTCATTGACTAATAGTAAAACCATTGCCAAATTCAATTAATCATTTTAAAAATATGCAATGGCTAAATATGTAGTTTGTTCTTATCAGTTATTACTGTTTTTTTCACTAGCGGAACAAACTCGTGAGTTAGAAGGTGGTGGTACAGCTCATGAATACTTCTGCAAGTGGGAATCATTACCATATGCTGATGCTACTTGGGAAGATGCATTGTTAATAGAAAAAAGATGGCCACAGGAAGTAGAACATTTTAAGTATAGAGAAGCTGCTAAAACAACTCCTTCAAGACATTGTCCTGTCTTACGTAGAAGACCAAAGTTTCATCATGTTAAGGAACAGCCGGAGTACATGGGCAAAGATGCGGTATGTATGTGTTATAATAAAAAAACTTGACTCAATAATCTGTGAAGTTTGCTAGTTTGGCATGAGGTCCATCTGTCAGTTTCCACATCTCATAAGCCAGTAACTTGTCCCATCAGTGCAAATTGTCAAATATAATTCATGACATGCAAATCTAGCGGCAGTTCAATTGCTTATCTTTTCCTGTTACGAGAAAGAAGTACATTTTTTTAGTTGAATATGTAACTCCATCTATATTTATTACCTTGAAAATTAGTGTTGACCAAATGAATTATATAATAATAAGCCTGTTGTTCCTCTTCTGGGCAAAAGCCTCTTCCCATAAAGAGAAGGAATAAGTATGTATTTACTCTTGAAAATTTTATATTATTCCACATTGAAATTTGATGAAGAAGATCTGTGACTGGATTTTAGTGTTTCATTGGTTTATTTAATTTCAATGTACCAAGAAAACTCTTGCCATAGCGCCATCTATCGCTGTATTTCTGAGGCAGGTGGTGTTACTAGTTTTGTCGTTTTTTGCAAGGCGCTAGTTAGATGTCGCTACTTATGACTTCATGCGTAATCATGATGAAGGACATTAGCGACTTTGTAGTGTAAATAAAATATTATTTATTGTTTAAATACCGTCATAACATAGTTGTAGGTACATTTAAATTTATGAAATGAGTGCTTTTATGGCACATGAGTATACACACATACACATAGGTTGACTATTACTATCAAGTATGTCTATGAAGGATTAGTATCAATTTACTTTTTCTTTTACAGAGTTATATTTTAAGAGATTATCAAATGGATGGGTTGAATTGGTTAATACATTCCTGGTGTAAAGACAACTCAGTTATTCTTGCCGATGAAATGGGTTTAGGTAAAACTATACAGGTGTGTATACAAACATTTGTTTTAGTTTAAGTTATGATTAATTACATAATTTAAACTTAATAATTATGTATTAATTAGTCTTATAGGCTGGATTTATTATTAATTTGTTAAATTATTTTTCAGACCATATGTTTCCTGTACTACCTCTTTAAATCACAGCAACTGTATGGACCATTCCTATGTGTGGTGCCTTTAAGTACAATGACAGCATGGCAAAGGGAGTTTGAACAGTGGGCCCCTGATATTAATGTTGTTACTTATATTGGTGATCTCAGTAGTAGGGATATTGTAAGTTTTATTCCATGAGTCTTCAATAATAAAATTTCATATTTAATGTTTAAATGAATCTGAAACTTATTTCCTTGTTTTAGATCAGACAATTTGAATGGAGTTTTGCCAGTTCGAAAAGACTGAAGTTCAATGCCATTTTAACTACATATGAAATTTTACTCAAAGATAGGCAATTCTTAAGGTCATTTAGTTGGGCGTGCCTCTTAGTAGATGAGGCGCACAGATTAAAAAATGATGATTCTTTGTTGTATAAAGCTCTTAAAGAATTTGATACCAATCATAGATTATTGGTTACTGGTACTCCATTGCAGAATTCATTGAAAGAATTATGGGCCTTATTACATTTTATTATGCCTTACAAGTAAGTATTACTTTATTATGTGAAACATTAGAAATATGTATTACATTTGAGTAGTTTACTAACATGTGCTTTCATATTATAGGTTTGAATCATGGGAAGAATTTGAGAAAGACCATGAAGATGCTGCTACCAAGGGTTATGAAAAACTACATAAGCAATTAGAACCTTTTATATTAAGGAGGCAAAAGAAAGACGTAGAGAAATCTTTGCCAGCTAAAGTAGAACAAATATTAAGGGTAGAAATGACATCAATTCAAAAGCAATATTATAAGTGGATCTTAACTAAAAACTATAGTGCTTTACGAAAGGGTGTTAAAGGGTCTATAAATACGTTTATAAATATAGTTATTGAACTTAAGAAATGTTGCAATCACGCCTTATTGACCAAGCCTGAAGATTTTGAGTCCAGGGCATCATTAGCTACAACAGATGCTGTAGAGGTAAATTTATAAACAAGTCGTATTTCGATTTTTTCTTATGTTGTTGATAAATTTGTATTAAATTGTTTGTTGTTTCAGAAACTACTGAGAGGTTCTGGGAAGTTACTCTTATTAGATAAGCTTTTATGTAGGTTAAAAGAGACGGGTCATAGAGTGCTTATATTTTCTCAAATGGTCAGAATGTTAGACATTTTGGCAGAATATTTACAAAGGCGGCATTTTCCCTTCCAACGTCTTGATGGTAGTATAAAGGGTGAAATTAGAAAGCAAGCCTTAGACCACTTCAATGCAGAGGGTTCTACAGATTTCTGTTTTCTGCTGTCCACACGAGCTGGTGGTTTAGGTATAAACTTGGCTACTGCTGATACTGTCATTATATTTGACTCTGATTGGAACCCTCAAAACGATTTGCAAGCTCAAGCGCGTGCTCATCGTATTGGACAAAAGAACCAGGTATTACACATTTATATTTTAACTGCCTACTTACAATTAAATCCAAATAATAGTTAAGATAATAAAATAATTAATTCTTATTACAGGTCAACATTTATAGATTAGTTACTGCTCGATCTGTAGAAGAAGATATTGTTGAAAGAGCTAAGAGAAAAATGGTGCTTGATCATCTTGTAATCCAGCGAATGGATACCACTGGTAGAACTGTTCTCAATAAACGCGATGCATCTGGGACAAGTGCAAATAATCCATTTAATAAAGAAGACTTAAATGCAATATTGAAATTTGGTGCTGAAGAGTTGTTTAAGGATGATGACGAGAATGATGAGGACCCTGTCGTACGTATTATTAGTTGCTATGATTAATATATTTCTGGTTACTGTGCTCTTCACATGTCCATATAATATAGAAAATATCGACGTGTATAATAAATTGCTTATTTTTACATTTTTAGTGTGATATTGATGAAATCCTTCAAAGAGCTGAAACTCGCAATGAAGACCCTACAATGGCTGGAGACGAATTACTGTCAGCTTTCAAAGTTGCTAGTTTCGCTTTTGACGAAGATAAAGCAGTAATGGAAGTTAAAAAAGAAAATGCTGAGGAAGAAAGCAAAGATTGGGTAAGATTTTTATTTATTTATATATTTGCCTTTTGAACATATTTTGTAAGGTAGCCGATGGTAACCGTCTTTTTGTATGATTCTAGGATGATATTATACCTGACCATGTAAGGAAGACTATTGCTGAGCAGGAGAAAAATAAAGAAATGGAGGACTTATACTTGCCACCGAGAAGAAAGAATCTCCAAGCTCTCAATGCTGATGGCAGTAAGTTATTCTATACTCGAACTTTGTTTCTTTCACACTATTAGGTTAAAAACAACTTTGAGGAAGTTTAAATATTGTATAGTTCATACAGCATACTGTTTTGCCTTATACTTTTGTTAGTACCTATTTCCCACTTCAAGGCAGACATTTATCACCTCTATATTTTATCGCGACGTAACAACGTCTTCATGCAAATTTTGTGTGCACCTAGTTCGTCGGAGTCACCCGTCGTTTAAGCATTATTTACTTGTTAAACTGTAACTAAAGAATTTTAATTCGCAAAACAGCTGAAGGTCGAAAGCGTCGGGGTCGTGGGTCTGGCGAGGGCGGCGATGGCGCCGACTTGGACGGCGACGGCGAGAGCGACGCCTCCGACGTGAGCGCGGACGACGACCGCCCCCGAAAGCGAGGCAGACCTCCCGCCTCGCATAGAGAGAAAATCAAAGGCTTCACAGACCAAGAGGTATTGAAAAACTTTCCGTTACCATTCCATCATCGAAAAATATGTCCTAATGTTATGGGAATCAATGCGCAACAGGTACAACATGATATATGAAACATAATATTAATAAGGATTATTGTTCAATTCCAGATACGAAGATTCGTCAAAAGCTTTAAGAAATTCTCTGCGCCTTTGAAACATCTGGACAGTATCGCCTGCGATGCAGAGTTACAAGAGAAACCCCTTGCTGAACTCAAAAAGTTAGGAGAAATTCTACAGGAGAGATGTAAAGCGGTGCTTAATGACACTTCGGAAGCATCAAGTAAGTGATACATGAAAATAAACAATACATTATATTATGTTTTTGTAATATGTAGGTAACTTACTAACCTGGTTAATATTGACAGATGAACAGATAGAAGGTCGCAAAAATACTAGAAAAACTTTCAAACTTGGTGGAGTACCTGTTAATGCGAAAACGATGGCAGCATGTCAAGATGAATTAGCACCCCTGGATGATTTCTTGCCTGATACCAAAGAAGAAAGGTTGAAGTGGCAGCTGGATTTCAGGTAAATTTATGTTAAATTACTGACTACTGGGATAGTGTTCAAAATCAAAAAATATTTTTCGGTCAAGTAAGATAATTTAACTGTATATGTTTGCAGAACAAGACCTGCGAATTTCGATGTGGAGTGGGGTGTAGCAGATGACTCTAAATTACTAGCAGGAATATATCAATATGGTATGGGTTCATGGGAACAAATTAAAATGGATTCTTCCTTTGAAATTGGAGACAAAATTCTCACCAATGAAGATAAAAAACCTCAAGCAAAGCATTTGCAGTCGCGTGCTGAGTACCTGCTGAAACTCATTAAAAAGTTACTTGATACAAAGAATGGAAAGCAGAAGCAGAGGAAACCTCGAACGAAACGGGGCAATAAAGAGCCTGTTACTAAGGACATAGTTGAAGATGATGGTAGTTCGGCTGACGAGAACAAGAAATCAAATAAGACTGGTAAAAATGATAAATCTGATAAGGTATGTATTTGATACTAAAGTAAATTGTTTGATTATTTACATCTTGTTTATGCTGCCATTAAAATTTATATATATTTTTAGAGTAAATCTAAACTAGAAGAGTTGTCTACACATGATGAAACATCAAACGACAAGAAAGAGAGAGATAAGAAACGCGCTAAGAGAGACAGTAACAGGAAAAATGATAAATTGAAATCAAGAAATAAGAAGCCTGCTGGCCCCATGCATTTTACTGCCAACAATGAACCAAGGGCGTTAGAAGTTCTTGGTGACCTAGATCCATCAGTCTTTGAAGAGGTAACTAAATATATTATTAAAGTCTAGGATAAATCAGTTTTATTATCTTTTTATGGCTACCTAACATAATTGCGAATTCACATCACATCGCAAATATCTTTTTAAACTTACATTATAAATAATTATTTAATATACATTTTTAAACTTTATTTATTTAGCAGGACCTGCGATGCTATCGCAGTTTTGAGTGGAGACCCTACAACCGGAAGAAAAATTCGTTTTTATTACTTATCCATAAATTTGTATTTTTTGTAGTGTAAAGAAAAAATGAGGCCAGTCAAGAAAGCCTTACGAGCTCTTGATAATCCCGATCAAACACTCTCAGAAGCTGATCAAGTTGCTAGAACGCGGGCTTGTCTCACGCAGATTGGCAACCAAATAGACATATGTGTAGATGCATACCCTGATCCTGAGAAGAAGGTTGAGTGGAGAAGTAATCTCTGGTATTTCGTTTCAAAGTTTACAAACTTTGATGCGAAACAGCTTTATAGGTTATACAAATATGGACTGAAAAAAAGTGACTCATCTAGTAAAAGAGAAGGAAAACACAAAGAAAATGTTAAGGTATGTGTCAATTGTTTTAAGGATTTCATATTTTGGAAACTTGAATTTGTAGGTCAGTTTTTAAGTGTTTTATGTATTGTTGCAGAACAATAAAAATAATCACAATAGCAATCATGTTAAGTCATATAAGAAAGATGGTAAGGCTGATAATGCTAATGACAAAAAAGAAAAGAGGCCTAAAACTGATCGTGACAAGTTCGATAAAATCAATGACAAAAATCCACACACATCTGGAATAAAGAGAAAGTTAGAAGAAGGCGAATGTGACCCGGATCCCAGTGAAAATAAGCGTCACGAAAGGTATTGTAACATTTTGAGTTTGAATTATATATTTTGGTCACTAACAACAGCCTTAATTAACTCCATCACACATGTTCACCTGCTTCCTCATTAATAATTTTCATAACATGTTATATTCTCATCAAATCGCTAACCTCTCCTGTGTCGCTCACCACCATTATCGCTTCTTCCATCCCTGCAGACATAAAAACAAACACAAGGATCGCAAGGATAGGGATAGGAGCCTGAAGCGGGACGATTTGATGTACAGAGAGCGGAGTCGGTCGGAGCGGGAGCGAGATCGAGATCGCGACCGGGAGCGGGATCGAGACCGGGAGCGGGATCGCGAGCGGGACCGCGACCGAGACCGCGAGCGCTCGCGGACGCGGCGCGACAGCGGCGGGGTGAGCGCGGCGCGCTCGCGGCCGCCCTACAGCATGGCGCACGCGCACGCCGAGCACGCCGCGCACCCCGCGCACGCCGCGCACCCCGCCTGGACGCCGCCCTCCTACCCCGGCCCGCGCCAGTACCGCGCCGACCGCACGCCGCGCCCGCACGACAAGCGAAGGTTAGTTATCTACACTCGATTCTAATGCCTTCATTATTTATTTGTTTGAACTTGTTTATAACTTACTTGTGGTTCTTCCAGCCGTTACAGCGGCTTCAGTGGAGGCATGCAAGGCGGCCCCTATGGGGGATACTACGACAGTGCGACCATGGCGAGCGGCATGGGCTTTCCGCCCGTGAGGCCGTACCCGGACGAGTGGCGAGGCTATACTCAGCCAGAGTACGCGTACGATGACCGGGACTATGAGCGGGAAGTGTACAGAAGAGATTACGATCGTCGCGCACCTCCCACCTAGTGCCGTGATTCCGTCGCGCCTTGTAAATATCATTGTATTTTATTTTGTAAATAGGTAGCCTGTAGTATCACCTCTTTCCGAGAACGCTGGTATAACCGTGAAAGTGTAAAGTTTAAGTGACAAACAGTGCTGTGGTTTTTATCTATGTGATAAGCGAAAGCGCATCGATTTGATATGAGACGTTATTAGTGACATTTTATAAGTAAGACTGTATAGTAAATTTATTTATTGCCGAATCTGTCGATTGATTGTTAATGTACAGAATTTAGAAAAACAACCATTAATTTTATATTGTTCCAATTTAGTGGCAGTCTTAATTGTTTTTTTAATCTCTAATCCAATTTTCTATGTAATTGATGCCTCATGTCGTTATTTATGTATTTAACTTGACAGAAACAAGTGATATAAATAGGTCGTAGTCAATGTACAAAATTTAGCAATTGTTAGTAGGTTTGCATGTAATTAAAAATCATGTGCAATTTCAAGAAATTGTGTATAGCTTAGCAGAAGGGGCACATAACTTTGTCATTGCATTTTAGCAGTGGACAGGAAAGAGTTTTTATTTGTAAATTCATTTCTCATTTTGCGTGCATTTCCGAGTCTAACATGGCTCGTACAATCCTATTTTTATACATTATGTAAATTCTTATTCTCTGTTACATGCAATTGTGAATGTAATATGGGGTGAAAATGTCTTAAATGGTATATACCATGATAATAAATAAACATATTAAAGTTGAAGTATTTTTTATTTCATTTTCATATAAAGTTTGTGAAGCAACATATAAATTTCCAATTTACGGCTTATAATGTGGCTCAATATATATTCTAAAATGGTAAAAGTAAATAAGGTGAACTGATATTTTTTTATGAATTGTATAATGAAGCCTTATTTAAAAAAAAACAATTCTTTTTATGTAGAGCATTTCACAAAAATCTATGAAAGTATGTGTTTCATTTAATTTTTACAATTGAGGCCAAATTGATGCCCTGAGACAGTCGGTGTAACTTATTGGATTAGAAGCCAAAATGTGTATTGCACTTATAAGCTACTAACTACCTTAATTCATTTCTAAATGAAATCAAATGAATTGAATTATCTAACTCTGCGATTAATTTATAAGACGTCTGAATTTAAAAGTACCCAAGTGTCTTATTTACCGTTACTTTGCGGATAAAGTTATTAGAAATTTAATCGACCTGGGCTGCAGAGGGTTACGTAAGTATTTAGTACTATAGAATTAACATAAATTTAAATGAGGGTGTCCTGTGTTTTTATGGAATCAATACGACTAAGTGCAGTTACGCCATGTTTTGCAGACCCAATTTCAATTTGCTTCCGTGGAAACGGCAAGAAGGTAGGTGGTCAAAGATGCCCATGATTGTTTAAACACCCTACATAAATGTCGTAACCGGTACGAAAACCTAAATCATAATAATTAACTTCAGGCAACGCAGGGAAGTAAGTAAATATGTATCGCTACTGATATTGCTGTTTTGGTTATAAACCATAGTGCTTCGACGCCTTATTTGTAGTGTACCCAGTACTTAACTAAGCAAAACGGGATAAAAAGTACTTAATAGAACTTTAATAATTAGGTTTTGTTTTCTCAGCCCGATTCGTCATTGATACGAGACAATGCTACACTTTTCATAATCAAAGAACTACTTAGAAACGTTAAATGTAACTAATGACGTGGTGAGACTTCCTTAAACATGACGTATCCACTTGCATAATAGAATAGGCTACCTATCTAAATAAGATCACATTAGATATGGTATTGACTGTTGCCACGAATGACGTAGGTTCTATTAAATTAGTCTAACCCGCTGGCTAAAGGTACCTTATTCGCCTACTGCGCATGCTCCAAGTTCATTCAGACAAGACAAGTGTTCAGTGGTCTCCCAGCTTCAGTAGCCCCCTGTCGATTGGGGTGAACGCAATCAACGATGGCGCCACGTGCGCTAAAATAAAACAAGCTCTTCATGATATAATTTGTTGATACAAGATTTATTTAAACCGTTTTAGTGAAAATAAGGATTGGCATATATTGTGTAAGTCACCTAGCTTATTTCTAATTCAATTGATTTCAACCTAGAATGTTTTCCTAATTAAATTTACGTGTAAATAAAAGCAAACGAAATGTTGTTATTGATCGAATTGTTGTTGACGCAGAAATGAAAATAATACATTAATGTGTAAGTATTTCTGTTGTTTTAATTACTACTAAATATGAGAAGGAAATTTTTGATTTTGTAGGAAATAGTGCCACGCGAATATATGACGTGTGATGGTGGAAACAAGAAGGGACAAGTGTGACGAGCGAGTTGAACAATGGTGAGCGCGCGGCTACCAGCGCTGTTGGTGCTGGTGGCGGCTGCTGACTGCTGTTATCTGTTTCCGAGTGGTATGAACCATAGTAATATATTTGACTAGTAGACAGTTTTATGGCAAATGTATAGGCAAGTATGTACAACGTCGCGTAGAAAAAAATCAAAGACAACTTACTGGTAAAGGGAGGATATACTTAGTTAGGTACTGACCAAAACTTATTTACCTACAGTTACCTACATAGGTAAAAAAACTTTACATATATTATAAGTACCTTATCAGAGTAGTTTTGAGGCTCTACAGCTGGATATTGTCACTGAAAATATAATGGTGTTTTAAAAAATGCTATCAGACGTCCCGGACCCGTGCCGCGGTGTGACGTGCGGGCCGGGCGCGTGGTGCCGGCCCACCCCTGATGGCCGGGCCTACAACTGCGAGTGCCCCACCTCCTGCCCCAGCTACGGCGACCACGAAGGCTCGCGGCCGCTCTGCGCAAGCGACGCTCGCGATTACCCTGGCGAGTGTGAAATGCGAAGAGCTGCTTGCGAATCAAACACAAATATAACCTTCAAGTATTACGGTAAATGTGGTAAGTCTCGATTTTGGAAAATGAATACTTTTCCCTTAACTAAATTGTGGCAGTTATTTCCACTGCCATCAACAGATGGCGGCAGTAGTGCAGAACTTTTTACTTGTTATATCCATCTTCCCTACATTCGAATTTAATAGAAAGCAAATCTTTAAAGATTCGGCACATTATTTATTATTATTATACTCCTGGGCCCAGAATCAGGGTTATACTCCTCCTTATGTAGATAAGCGCTTACCCCACATCAGACTTGAATAAACAACGGCTTCTTATGCACAAATGTATTGTTTGCAGATCCGTGTTCCGGAGTGACCTGTCCTGACCCCGAGGTGTGTCAGCTGGACGACCGCCGAGCCCCATCGTGTCGGTGCGCCGAGCCCTGCCCGCTAGAGTTCTCCCCTGTGTGTGCGTCAGACGGCAAGACCTACTCCAACGAGTGTCAAATGCATCGGGAGTCTTGTCGCGCTAGGAAGCAATTGAAGATTATTTTTAAAGGACAGTGTAGTTCAGGTTAGTAAAAATCGTGCTTATTTGAAAATGTTGATCCAAGGAAGTAGTTCTTACTATTTTAGCTAGGTTCAATTTTAGCTATTTCTGATATTTGATGACAGAGATGATTCTTAGATCTTCTTAGGTCTATAACTTTTGATATTATCAAACGCTGTTTTAAAGATGTTAAGTACTTCTATCTCTGTAACCTGCTAGCTGTTCTACTGCTGGCCAAAATAAAACAGATTAACTAATAGTACTACCTCGAGCGATTTATGGCATATACTCCAGCATTGGTCCCATGGCCCATGTGAATTTGTTCCAGGTGTGAATCCTTGTGCGGAGGTGGAGTGCCGACATGGCGCGGAGTGCCGCGTAGAGGGTGGTGGTGCGGTGTGTGCGTGTCCTCCGCCGTGCGAGCCCGTGCTGAGACCCGTCTGCGCCTCGGACTCGCGCACACACGACAGCGAGTGCGAACTGAGACGCGCAGCTTGTCTGCTCGGGAGGGAACTTAGAGTCCTCCACGCCGGCGCTTGTGGTAAGAGTTCATTACGAAAACGGACTAGTGATTTTAGGTAGGTGAAATTAGGAAAAATTTTGGGGGGAATTTGGGTTCCCAATCGTGAGTAAAACATATTTTGGAGAAGGTAAAATGCATTTGACGTGAGCCTTACAGGCTTTAAACAAAGTTAGTTTTATACCTATATACCTACATCAGCAAATAGACTGTACTTAGACCGTTATTTACACAGAGACACCTAAAGAGTTAAGGTGTGTTTTCGATGAAGTATTTATTGTGTCTACCTACTAGGATCGAACGGCGTTTGTGCGGACCGCGTGTGTCCGCACGGCGGCGAGTGCGTGGCGGCTGGCGGGCGCGGCGTGTGCCGCTGTCCGCGCTGCTCCAACGAGTTCGCGCCCGTGTGCGGCTCGGACGGTATCTCCTACGGCAACCGCTGCAAGCTGCAGCTGGAGGCGTGCCGGCATCGCCGCGACGTGCAAGTGCTGTACGACGGACCCTGTAGTAAGTCACAAGAGACCTCCTTATTATATAAATAAAAAAACTATGAAATACTTTACCTTCTCCTATGAAAAGCGTGAACAAAAGAAAACTTGCAGTCAAAATTATCCCATGTATTTTTTGCAACAAAAATAATAAATAGCTATTGTTTTGACAGACGGGTGCGAGAACAAGAAGTGCGAATTCTACGCAGTTTGCGAGAGCGACGGTGTTTCTGAAGCTAGCTGTGTGTGTCCCAAACACTGCGAGGAGGGAACTGTTAGTATTTCCTATACATTGTTTATTTATTTGTGTTAGTTCCACGTAGACCTAGTTGGATACTGGTTTACATACAATACAGGTAAAAATACTGTATGATTGAGCTTAACCTTGCGAAACTAAAAGGTTCTTTTGTAGGAGACGGAAGAAGTTTGCGGCACAGACAACAAGACGTACAGTAGCGTGTGCGCTCTCCGCGACACGGCTTGCAAAGAGAAGCGGCGACTACACATCAAACACATGGGGTCCTGCGGTAAATATGAAAATCCTTAGGTACATGGTTGTAATCCATGCTATCAGCCAAAATAACTTAAACTTTATACAACTGACAATAATACATAGTGGTAGCCCGAATATAACATATAAGTACAGTTATGAAGCTAGTTCATAAGTTTAACACTTAGCTACGGACAATTACTAACCATTCGGCAAACTATTCCAGTCATAGATGCAACCAAAACTTAAACTAAAAGATTCTGGAAATATCCTGCTTTTTGATGCACCTACTTAACTTTTGCACGTCATCGTTATGATCTGTTATTATTGCTGTCTGTTGTTAGTGCCACCATAGTATGTGTTGTACAAATTGTCGATGTTTCCAGAATCGTGTTCGGAGATAGTGTGTCCGGCGGGCACGTGGTGTGCGCGCGGGGCATGCGGCTGCCAGGCGGCGTGTGCGGAGGCCGCCCGCGAGCCCGTGTGCGGCGACAACCGGCGCTCCTACCCGCACCACTGCGCCCTGCGCCGCGCCGCCTGCGAGGCCAGGGCGCGCGCAGAGCCGCCGCCACGCGTCGCTTACTACGGCGAGTGCACCGACCAGGACGAGAACAATACTGCTGGTAGGAATATTGTATGATTTGGCAGCGCTCCTTCCCTACGCCTACAATTCATACTCTGATAAGCGCACCCTGAAGTTTCTTATCTATCCCCTATTAGTTTAATCCTCTAATTTTTGTGTTCCAAATTCGACCCATGTTGTATGACCGCTTGTATAGTTCAATGTTCTCACAGAGAAAAGTAACAAATAAGTAAGTGTTGCTAGCTCCGGGGTCCCTATATCGATACCCGGACGGGTCAAATGTCAATGCTTAAAATCACGTTTCTACATTTTCTCAGGTCTGGATGTTTCTGGTACCTGCGATGCCTCTAAATTCCATAAAATAAGTGCTGTAGCTACTTACTTTGGGTTCAGAGGAATTATATGATATTTACCATATTTATTTATTTTTTTGTGTTCTAAACAGATGGGAACAGATCTGCAAAGCTAACAGACCTGAGCAATGAGATCCGGACTGGCGATGAGAACGGAGCGAACTCGAGCGAGGCGGTGACGGGCACGGCTGTGTGCGCGCGCGTGCAGTGCGCGTACGAGGCCACGTGTGCTGTTGACTCTAATGGTCAACCAAGGTATGTAGGACCATAAGGACGGAAATGATAGCTTCAGATCATATCAGATCCTAATATAGTTGAGCCGATATTGTGAGACACAGGAATAATGATTCCAGTCCAAGAGCTTGGTAAGCTTTTTAAAGCTCATGGTTGTGAAAATGAAAAAGTCTTATAGGAAACATAACAACAGGCCTTTCTGACTTTGGAACCTAAATAAGGTGTCATGAAATGTACTACGTATTTTTGAACATATAGGTTATATCTGGTATCTAAAAGTGGGGAGAAAACTATTAAGTCTGATCCACATAGCTTCTGAATTCACGTAAAAATAATCTCTCACCAGTTTCTATAACAAAATAAGCCTATATAAATCACAATGTAATCTCTGTAGGTGTGCCTGTCTCTTCGACTGCGCCGCAGCGGCTGCCGCAGCCACTTCGTCCGCACCAGTGTGTGCATCCGACCTGCGACTTTATCCGACGCTATGCCACATGAAGCTGGAGGCGTGCAGGAGACAGGAAGACTTGAGGCTCAGACCCTTAGCTCTGTGTCGAGGGCTTGAGGTAAGGTTACACAGATAAAACGGGCTATACACAGCCGGCGAGACACACTGAGACAGCGTCATGTTATATTGCGTCTTGTCTCGCTCCCCGTCTCTTCGTCGTGGTCGTTCTTTGTCGCCGGCCGAGGCTCTGGATGAGAGGCTCTCGGGGAGTGTGTTTACAGCATGAGAATGATTTCATAATTAGCAAACATAAGAATCTAGTGTTATTACTTTTGTGCCTGATGCCAAAGTGAAAATATTTGCCGCAAAAAAAAACAAGGCAGTTGCATTTCAATATGTGTTATTATGTAATTTCAACTTAATTTAGTGTTACAGGTTCAGTTAATCTAAACCACATAATTCTGTTTCATAAATAAATATAAATGAGACCTTTAACGGTCTAACTTTTTTTTTGTGCCAGCTACTAATGTGTTAGTCTTGTAAAAAAATTATGCAATTTAGCCTAACTGGAACTGTGGAAACATTTGAAATACATTGTAAGTTATTGCTTTTCAATTACCAGTTCAGGCCATGTGGTGACGATGAGCCGCTGACGGATGCTGAAGGTCGGCCCATAGACTGCGGAGGCGGGCCTCATCGGAAGGACTGCCCAGCGAACAGCTTCTGCCATCACACTGCTAAGTCCGCTCGCTGCTGCAGGAAAGGTATTACTTATGATACTTTTATTGTTTATAGAGCCCCAGTTTCTTATGAGAAAGTCTAAGTAAAACTATTTCAGAAGACAGTTTTTGCTCCTTTTTTAGTTTTTACCTACTTTTTTTTACAATAAGTGGGGTGCATCTTAAAAGTGTAAAGGAGCAAGTTTAGTGTTACGAAAAAACTTGGTAAAGGTCGCTATGAGCAGCTAGTGGTTATACAATCACAGTACCACATAAACTGAGTTAATGGATGCTTATGTTAGTGACCGATTGTTTGAAGAGGAATTTCTGTTTTGCATTTGTGAATTTATTTGCTCATTAAGTCACCGAACTCCTAAAGATTCAACGCTCGTAAGTTCTTTGAGATTAAAACTTCTGAAATTCCTTGTCTGTATTGACACGCGCTAATGTTATAATTTACTATGCATGCATAACAACAATGTGTCGACGTAGGTGTACAGTTAAATCTATACAAAAATAGTAGATGCATATGACATGTCATAATGAAGTCGGAGCCCGTTTGACGGGACAACGCACAGTGAGAATTGAACACTACAAGAGAGTACGCAGAGCAAATACAGACCGATGTTATGTAGTTGTTTGTATAATTTATTTAGAAAGTTGCATTGCTTAAGACAAATACGACTTGTCTTAATATTTGTATGATCTGTTTATAGTGCTCAGTGAAATGCATTACCAATAATGACAGTGCGTCATATTTGGACAGCATACATTTTATTGTGCAGTTAACTTGCATTTTATATAAGTCCAAGACTCACATCATACTTATAATTCTGTCGTGCGTGTAAATCTTGAAAATGGTACAGAAAGTAAAAAAAAATAACTTATTTAAACACTTAAATAAATAAGTTTGATAAAATATTCTTAAATTTTACTGTCCTGAAAAATGTGAAGCTTAGATTTTTTTATAATCTATGATTATTTATTCTATCTGAAGATAAAGCAGTGGTAGAGAAGAAAGGTTGTCAAGAGTCGTGGCACGGCTGCTGCGCGGACGGCGTGACGGCGGCTCGCGGGCCGGGCGGCGCCGGATGTCCGGCCGTGTGTGGCTGCCACCGGCTCGGCTCCGTCACGGAGCGCTGCGATGAAACCGGACAGTGCGTCTGCCGGCCCGGAGTCGGCGGCCTCAAGTGCGACCGGTGTGAACCTGGATATTGGGGCCTACCGCGGATTGGGACCGGGCATACTGGCTGTATACGTAAGTCGATGGATATTTAAATTTGATGTAAAAGTTAAACTCTTCATTTATTTATATCTATCTATCTTCTTAATCTGAACAAGATTAAGAGTGAAATTTTATGTTTTAGCCTGTGGGTGCTCAGCATTCGGTTCAGTGCGGGAGGACTGTGAGCAGATGACTGGTCGTTGTGTCTGTAAGCCAGGCATTCAGGGGCAGAAGTGTACGGTCTGCTCCAATCATGAACATACTCTGGGCCCTAATGGATGCTTCGACCGTGAGTATTAAAACGATATCTTTGCTATAGCCGCTACTGGCACTATTGCTCTTTATATGGTTGCTGCGGATTTACAATTTTATTGACGTATATGATCCGCAGCGGAATCAACACAATTGCCAGCGACTAACTGCGACCACATGACGTGTTACTTCGGCGCTCACTGCGTGGTCCGCAGCGGGCTGGCGACGTGCCAGTGCGGCGCGAGCGAGTGCCCGGCGGCCGAGGGCCCCTCGGTGTGCGGCAGCGACGGGCGCACGTACCTGGCCGCCTGCCACCTGCGCACGCACGCCTGCCGCACGCAGGCCGACGTCGTCGTGCAGGCCTTCGGGCCCTGCAGCGAGGAGGCCCCGCACGTGCGCCGAGGTAGCCGCTCCAGTAGGTCCAACCGCTCTTCCCTCACACGACAAAATAGCGACCTCCAAAAAAGCACTCCTGTGGAACCCGATAGAATATCGCTCAAAGATTTTGACTATATCAAACAAAGCCCAAATGCACTTCAGTTCACAGACGCTTCAGTAGACACGAGTGATAGCGGCAAGCCAGACAGTCCGGAGCCAGAACTGACATGTATCGACATTCTCCCACCAATTGGATATCGCTAGTTGTAAGCTAGAGATTTTTAGAATTAATTTCGCTGTAGAATATGTCTTGAATTCAGATTTAATACTCTTAAATTGATAATCCACAGAGAAAATTTCTACTCACTCTAGTAGTGTCATAGAAAATAATTTTCAAGGAAATTGTGCTAAATCCAGTTCGAAAGACAAAAGTCAAACGTTAATAGATGATTTCGAAGAAGAGTTTGACTTCAACGAAGTGGAGGATTATTCTTTCTATGAGGAGCATGTAGAAGAAGAAAAGAATGACATATACGAACTGCCCTTGTTTGATGGCCAGGCGAGGATGACAGCTCGGGCGCTGTTTCCTGCCAAACGTTTCGATATTTGGGCAGAGGTGTCAACAGTTTGTAGGAAGGGAGCACTACTGAGTGCTGCCGGGACGAGGGACCATATTTGGCTTGGATTTGTTGATGACAGGGCAGTATTACGTTGGGACGCCGGTAGCGGGCCATTTGAATTACATACTGGGAAGGTTAAAACGGAAGGGAAATCTAAAATATCTGCGAGGAGATATAAGAAAGATGCAGTTTTGAAGCTTGGGTCTTCGGTGGCAAGCGGCTCTTCTCATGGACGCATGACCTCTCTAGATGTCGATCCATACATATACATTGGCCATCCACCGGACAACGTTACAAAGTTAGCTTTTATTCTATTGTTTGTTTTATTTTAGGCCCCTTTATATAAAGTTACATATATAATTTATTGGTGCAGATTGTCAGGTGCGACAGAGATACCTGGCTTCGTGGGTTGCGTCCACCGGTTGCGCGTGAGTGGCCATGATTTGATACCTCCTTCGCGAGGCTTGAATATCCAGTCATTCGGGCTCCAGTCCTGTACCCCTCACAATTTGGCACGACTGGTATGTCCCTAATTCCTATAAATTATATTAAAAAATATGTTATCAAAAACTATCTTAACGACGCTGCTATTGAAAAATCCCATATGTCGTGCCATTGTCGCGCTACATTTTATTTT
This sequence comes from Autographa gamma, assembly GCA_905146925.1. Classification (NCBI taxonomy): domain Eukaryota; kingdom Metazoa; phylum Arthropoda; class Insecta; order Lepidoptera; family Noctuidae; genus Autographa; species Autographa gamma. The sequence goes on from LR989850.1 coordinate 8,047,306, forward strand.
GTTTCACTATTTTTAAAGAACTTCGTAATTAATTGGTACCTACTTAAATATTTCCTAAAAGTTACCAAGTTTATTAAATGTAAACATTACAAATATTTAATGTATGTAGATTATTGCTATATTGTTATAATATTAACGTAACTCCAACTGTACTGAAACTCTTACTATGGCTATACCTTGCAATGTGATATTCGTGTAACTTGAATTTCTAAAGTTTCTGATAATGTAACATATTGTTATCTTTAACATATCTAACTCTATGCATTTTATAATAAATTATCTCCTTTTATAATACAGTTATTTGAAATATTTGTGTGTTCTTTCTATATATCTTTTGTTCCCATACAAAGCTTAGAAATAGTAGATATACATCAACATAAATAATAGTCAACACAAGTTAATATGACCGAGTTTGACTATCCAACGAAAAAACTTATATTTATAAACGTATTTTATATTTAGTCATGCGAAAATTATGGACACAGTGCGCTAAGGTTTGTGAAATTTTATTATAGGATATACTTACCTCTATATACAAAAATCCAATTTAAAAACCAAAAGACATCAATAATTAATTTTCTCTAATTGATTATATTATCTCGTGTATTCCGTTGTCTTGCAAAAACGCATAATAATTTTGGCTAGCACACATTTTCATGAGTATTTTATCAACAAGTTATTCAAATTAACTTAATTTAACTGCAGCAAAAGTACCTTTCTTTATATCACATGTCTTACATAGGTCCTACCACAGGTGTAACATTGAGGTAATAGGCAGATCCAAATCGCTATGACCGAAATCGGTCAGGATCATTTAATAATAAGTTTGAGAGGTGAGAAGGATGAATATTTGTTACTCACGCAAAAAATATTTTACAGATTGTAACGGTAATGGGCACACAGGTATTTGACCTGTAGTCATACATAACACATATAATACTTTTCTTTCCTATAAGAACACTTTGTCACAGAATTTCAATACGTTCATAAAACGGTGGACTGTGTAAGTCAAAATACCGTACATTTTATCAGTAAAAACATTAAAAATATCAGACACATTAAAATTAATTAATAAGTCGGAACATTCCGTCAATTACAACGTAGGAACTATATTATTAAAGCCGTAATACTGAGTCTCCCCCATTTTGATTGCCGGCCCATTATTTCCTTATCAGTGTTTCACCCCCACTTCCCTTTTATAATCCCTCTTATCGTTGTCTACTTCATAAAAGCCGGCGCTTCAAAATTTAAAACCATTATTCTGTTGCAAGAACAAGTGGAAGTCGTAAAATATTTTATAAGCTTTTTCAGACGATGATATAGTTTTTAATGGCTGGTTGATTATAATCTGAGTTGCCTTTTAGTTACACAAAGGCGTGTCCTTTTTGACGCGATGCAATTGTTTATTTACGCTCTTTGTAGGCTTACATTTTAATATCATTTGCGGATTCTATAATTTTTCTGGCTTTTTATTTTTTTTAATTTTTTTGGCGCTTTACAACGTATTGGAGTATCTGAGTAGAACTTTTTTGAAGATATAAAAAAATGTGTACAAAAAGAAAATAAAGTATATTTGTAACAGTTTGGGGTTATCACAGGCCTTTCCATTCCAATTATTTCCATTACTGATAGATACTTTTTGTGAAAATGTCAGTAAATATCACGTAGAATTTACATAATGCTAATTGCATGGGTAACCTTTTTTGGGTAGCATAAAGCCCCAAGTGTTATAAAAACATACATAATATAATTCTTATAAAAACATGTGTATAAAATGCTACGTCAGTCATAACTATGACGTAAAATGTTTTAGTACTGGTATTTTTCCAGTCTTCCATTTGCCTCGTGAGAAAGCTCGTACTCATTCAGATGAGTTATGTTGAGAAAAATACATTTTTAACTCGCGAGTGTTGTCCTCGAGTCATTAAGATTGAGGTGAACCATATGAGCACTCACTTAGTCGGCGACATTAATTTCGTCATAACAGTCGTTTGGCCAACCGCCTGCGCCGCAGTAATATAGCTAAAAGCCTCTATTCATTATTTCTCGGTTCCCCTCCATCGCTTAAACGTTGTCGTATTGATGTGACTTTCTGCGCGGAATGGGATGATGGAAATTAAGGTGGCGTTTGAGCTACAGATTTTGATATTATCTTCCGCTCAGCTAACGTAGTTACTAGTAAGAATGTAATCCGCTACGTAGGTATTCCTTTGGGAATATATTAATCAGATTTTCTTTTGTTGCCGGCTTTCTGTATGTAATACCTCGTGCTTGTATAGTATAATGTGTGTTAGGCCTCCAACCGCTTCTTGTACAATTCGTCTGACAGTAAATAAAGTAGAGACAGAACAAGTGCCTATAGTTGTCACACAAACTCATTGTAGGCAATAATTAAATTAGCTCCGGTATTACAGTTACAAGCTCATATCGTGGCATAATATATGGGCCTCTATGTCTGTACATTGTTACGGCTAAGTGCTTATGAAGTATTTGTTAAGAATGACAACAGAATGGATGCCTATTTAGTACCGATGGTTTTAAGAAAGGGTCCGGGTCGAGGGTCGAACGGTTAAAATGGCGTAACAAAAGGGACTTTATAAGTGGTGTTAGTGAAACCTGGAGCTCTTTAGTGATTATATAGGCTTATCTGTGTCTACGCTTAATTATTATTTAGGTTCACCAGATTCAGCAAAACGGTGTTTTTAATTTGATTACGTTTATTTTAATTCTTCCCCAATAATGTGAATCCCATTACTTGGGATCGTAAATGAAATTACATTTGCTGATTAAAACCTTATATGGCTTTATGTGTGCTTTTAGAGTAATTATTTTCTGCAGATTTCCTCTTCCTGATTATGTGTTTCACTGTAGACGTTCTAATCAATATTTACTTATCTGATATTGGATTACAATACAACGTTACGTCAGTCTTTATTATTAAATTTGAAACAAAGCTTTACTCTAATAATTAAGGCACATATTTACAAAAGCCGTGTAGTTCATAACTACACGATAAAGGTATTTAAAATGCCTGTCTAGCCGGCGCTGGAGCTACATAATGCGTTGTTTATTACATAACGTTTTCATAGGAAGCACCTAGCACACGACATTGTTAGAATTTTCAAACAGGTTAATATCAAGAGCGGCTGAGGAATGTTTAATTACCGCTGTGACATCCTGCGAGCGAGGCGAGGAGACAGTTGGCGCTAGCATAGCTTGCCGCATGCCTGTGTAGGCTTTTCAACGCATGTCTTATAATAGTGACATGGAACTACAAAGTTACCAAATACCTGTTTGCAAATATCAGTATGTCGTTTGATGTTCACGACATGTTCAGAATTTATCGGCTAAAATTAGCATTTTCAGCCGAAACATATTCATTTGCATGTACTGATTTAAAAAGCAATAAAAATTCTAAATTCGTACAAAAGCAACAGGTTTCGAAGTCGCGGGCAATTTTTCATAAGAGCGCAAAGCGAACGTTCTCATAGATTTCACTCTTGGCGAGGAATTAGCGCGAAAGCCACGACAATTATTTACGACGTTTCCAGTGCGGAATTACAGCCTGCCGCACCACCGCGCCACCGCGGCCTTTTATGTTTATTCACGGGTTATAATTCCCCGGCAGAGAGGATTATTTGAAAACGTAAACGTAGGTGCGCCCATATTTCACGCCGCAGCCGCTGTCGGGTGGCAGTTGTGAAAGTAATCACTACAAACATGTCGAAAATTATCCCCCGTGTACCTACGCTTAGGTGCGAGGGGTTAGCCCTAGGTAGCGTCCTCATTTGTAATGTACTGACGGAATGCATAATGGAATACGGATTTGTTTCAAGCCAGTCGGTAAGTTCGTTACTGGCTGACTTTCGTATTCGTATTGACTCTACATATAAAAGGGAACGCAACCTTTGTTATTTGAATTACATCATAAAGTAAACGTTATTATTGGTTATTAGAAGTCAATGTATACTGTGTTGGGTAATGCGTAAACTACAAAAGCAAATCGAAGGTTGTCGTCGTAATCATAAATAAGCTTGGCACGAGTATGGACTATCGGCAATAACAAACGGTGGCTATAACTACGTTCCAAATGAGTATTTACAGGAAATGCAAATGATCAAGGTGTCAAATAGCGACCATTAAATTTGGATAACGCAGCTTACGTTTATATTTCGCACGTAATCCGCTCGACGTGTAAAATACGGCGCGTCAGTAAATATTAAACTCTGCAATAATTTCGCTTGTGTCAGTGTCATAAATATTGTCCAGAGATTTTCATATTAATTGCAACTCCACTAGAGCACCTCTGTGGGCATGAATTTTAATTTTATAACCCTTGTTAACATCGACCTTTGTTAAACAGCAATGAACCTAATTTGTTGATTACATAACATAACATATCATCACGCCTGTATCCCCGAAGGGGTAGGCAGAGGCGTACCAATGTACACCCACAGTTCGCCGATATGTTTTTAGGTCCCATGTAATAGGGGGCGAGCCTATTGCCACTTACCGGGCACAAATCCAAACTCCGACCTGCTACTGAGAATTTCATAGAAAAACCCAATAACACCTTGGTCGACCCGGGAATCGAACCCAAGACCTCTAGCGTAGCAGGCGTGCTTAGCACCACTAGGCCAACGAGGCAGTCAGTTGTTGATTAGTTAGGCAGTTTGTTGATTATATATCGTTAAAATTTGTCTGAAGTTTCTGTCGCAGGCATAATCCATATTAATGTCGCAGAATAATAAATAGTACTTTCTACGCTAAAATTATAAATGCGACAGTAACTCTGTCTGTCTGTTGAGCTTTCACGTTTAAACCGTTATCAGATTTTCCCGAAACTTATGGGATATAGTTAGGTTAGACCCCAAGGAAGGACATAGACTACTTTTTGAAATATAAAATCAATGTGGCCACAACCGCGGGGAATAACTATTTATAAATAAGTATTTAAAAAAAATAACTTGTTACCGCTTGAAGGAGACGGCGGGACGAACTTGACTCCTTTTTGACAAGATGGAATACAATAGCTGAAGACCGGGAGAATCGGAAGAAAGAAAGGGAGGCCTTTGCCCTGCAGTGTGACGACAATGGCTGAAAATAATTGTTACCGCTTAGAGTCACATTTCAATATACATAGATCTTTAGCTCTCCCACTACAGGTTGAATAGTCCTACATCAAACTATACTAGTTAAAAACATAGTCCGTAATTGTCTCTTACAAAGTAAATTGCTACTAAGATTTGTTTCGCAATAAAAACGGCAAAGAGCGAACGGCTCTCGAGGGGCAAGAAAACAAATTGATTTTTGATGTCGCCGGCTCGCTCGTGATAATGATTTTCTGCGGCACATTGCAAGCTGATTGACTGACAAAAACTTTATTTATCGATAAACTTTAATAACCGCCCTATGTAAAAGGATCTTTTACTGAACACCATTATCTGTGATTGATTGAATTAAGTTCACGTTAGCTGATAGTTTAATTATAATTTATTATTTCATCGCGCCTCTGCAGTACGCACTTTACCTCCTGTGTAATTATGAGTTCCAATTTAATGAGTACGTTCCATCATTGGCTGTGAACACGATGTGAGGTATTTCATATAATATTTGTGGACAAAAGGAAAGCACAGGACATTTCATTTCACATTACATTACTTTCCAAAGGATTTAACTGTTAAGTTATATTATTACCGGAGCGATGTCTGTGTTAAATTTGTAAGTAAGATATACAGAGGAATGGAATTTTATAAGTATCGAATCACGCTTATCCTGTTATGTTATGGAAATAATATATTATGTATAATACTACATTAAATTTTATAGAGACGTTTGGGTAACAAATGGGCTTTCTATAAAGACGTGGATAGGAAAACATTAGTTCGTTTCTGGCCCGACAAATCAAGATAGTGTCGCGATAAACGTCCCATCCAATCACCTGGTGTCCTATTACCAGGTGCGTGGTGTTATTTACGCCGAACCAATCGGTATGTAAATATGTAGGGTAGGTGAACGTTCTGGAGTGAGTGGGCCGTGGCCCTGCGCGCGCACAGCCTCCGGCGCGCCCTGCGCTCGCGCGCACGCTTATACTACCGCTTCTAACGTTGCAAATCCTACCGCGGCGTGCTAGCCTTATCTGATAAATGCGAATTGCACGTCGGGAAATATACTGTTGACTTATCGGGGACGTTCATCCCACTAATTGTTTATTTATCATTCGCGATGGCTCTTGGTTCGTTTATACTGTTGATGTTTGCGTTGAAGCTGGTCAACACGGACGTGCAGTGCATGCGGGATTTGCCGCGGCCGCACGCTCGTCAACGTCACGCGATCTCGGCCTGCAACACGAGTGTCACTTACAACAAAGTGTTGCTGAAACACGTCACGCTGCTGTCAAAGTACGTGTTTACCGGCAAAGTGTTTGGTGTGAAATCTGGCTTCAACGGAACGCGAATATACAAAGTGAACATACGTCGGGTGTTGAAAGGTGATTTAAATGAGATAGGTGTGTTGGTGAAGTTTGGAACCGCGAAGGCTCTTCGTTTCAGCGACGCGACTGTATTCGTAGAGAGTTCTAGTGTATCCTGTGAACCTCTGCGTGTGCGAACATACGGTATATTTATAACCGAGAAAAGACGGGACGGAGGCTCTTTGTGGTTGAGCTTAGTGATAGAACCTTTGGTGCTGACGTTGAGGAGCATTGAAATCATCGAAGCTGTTGTCAAAGGTAAGATATATTTTAGTATGGTTATGCATATTTAATGGTTAAACAATACAACAAGTGCAACAAAATTTACACTAAAAAGCCCTTTAAATGTTAGATATTACAAAGGCTTATTTTGTGGTTAGTTCTTATCAAATTACCTGTTGTTGTGACAGTTTCCTTACCCTTTACTATTGCTCCTAAAGATAAATCAAGCAAACTAATTCAACGAAACTTTCATCGAATTCATTACATCCTGCGTAAATCAGTATCCACTTCAGGCGGTTTTAATAGTAGTGTAAATAAACAAGTAGGCGGCAATTAGTCGCAGGGCGGGGCGAGTGTCAGCGGCCCGCGCCGGCAACTTATTGCTACCTGTTACTGCTCCAGACTGCGGTCATCTGCACTACCTGCAATTTTTAAGTCAATCAAACTAATTGCTGCATTTCCTACAATCCAATGTCCCGTTATTAAATGAAGAGAAGAATTTTGAATGTTAATTGTTTCGACACTTGGCGAAGGTCATAATTTGATTTTGTTTTTCTGAAATTACTTATTTTTTTTTAGTTTTTGGTCTATTTTATATATAATTAAAGAAATACACATCCCTTTCTGAAAAGGCAAACATGGGTGTAGTATTAGAAATATATCTGGTTATCGTACACCAGCCGATGAAGATGCTTAGAAAACAAAATTTCGTTAACAATTCGAATGAAACCACGTTCGTTAGCGATCACAAAAACAACGATACAGAACTGCAGGCTATATATATAAATCTCTAAGTACTGACATTTATATAATAGCGTACAAATATTAATTGAATGTAAGTATACGTTTCCACCCACACCTGAGGCCTGGCGTAGGCAGCTGCAGTTGTGTACTGTCATTAAAAGGTTAAAGATCTTATTACTGTCTAGAAATATAAACGAGCAGGCAATTGCTTCAGAACATTTGTGACGTAGCCGGCTTGAATTAGGTCACTCTTAGTCAAGAACACTGACAATTTAGATATATCTTGGCAATCATGACTGACGTTTGTGCATTATCCTCGATAACTCAACTACGCGTTAGATGTACAAGTGTGTAAGACCATGTTACTACTAGGTGTCAATGTATAAATTCGTATTAGGTGCTTAATGACCCCGACCTCTAAATGTCTTATTGCTTCTCATGAAGAGGGAGGAATAAACATTGATCAGGCCTGCTCACTTGCGATTTTAAAATGAAATTTTCCCCACGGTAATTTACTTTACCAGTTGTATATGATGTTAAGTGCAAGGTCTGCTGTTCTTTATTTAATACATACAAAGTAATTTTTATTGAATACTAATAGATTACTTCAAATATGTAAAATATAAAGCACAGTAAATTATTTTATGTAATATTGCAATAGACGTCACTAGTCACATTTGTCATATTGAACCTACCAGTCTGAAATACAATCAAATGGTTTGTAACATCCACCAAAGTATAACACATCAAAACATGTAACACATTTAGCAAATTCAATCCTAAAGTCAATTTAGTTGAGCTCGTAATATTGTTAACTTAGACTACACGAATATTAAATTTACTGGCTGCATGTCTCCACAGAGTTTATGTTTTGAAGTTTCGTTTACCTGCTGCACTACGAGATATTAAAATTATGAAAACCCCAACTCGACGAAACTTCTGTCAGCAAATAGATGAATTTGACTACCTTGTGCCGCTTGCGTAAACTTTGATACTGCGACACAAGTTGCTCTGTATTTGCTTAGTTATTCCTAAAGATACACATTCCTATTTCATTCTCTTCAAGTGGTATTCTGCAGATTTTATTATGCTTAATGGATATTTTGTTTTATTTGTACTGAGTTAAGTAATATTTTTTTTTTAAGACAGAACAAACAATAATGTAAGATTATATTATAAAAGTTTACATACTTTGCCACGTAATTGGCATTCAAAATTAAAATAATTTGTAAAGATTAAAAAAACCATTATTATTTAATATTCAAAATGTATTATGTGGTTTTATTTTGCTATGTTCATTAGAAGTATATAAAATATTAAATTGACAACATTATGGAAAATTAGAAACATGGGAGGGTAGTTACAATTTCACTCACTTCGTAAAAAATGGCGCAGTCAGTAATAACGCTTCCTTGGTCAACGACGCGGTTGCTTGAAAAAAAGTAGCATTAATAAATGCATTTATGGTTAATTTAGTAAATTAATTCAAGTGTGTAACTCTCATAATTAATTACAAGATGAAGTCAAAAGTGTAAAACGTTTATTATAGAGAAAGTGCAAACATGAATCGCCAGTCGTAATCTTCAAGCATTTAATGTCAAGCCGCCATCTTGGGTAAGCATTTAATAATTCATACTTTTACTAAAGTTTCCTTAGTACGCGGTTATGAACAATAAAGTGGAGTTGAGACAAGACAACGTCTTATTTGTCGAGTTATAAAAACGTACCTACGTAAGGATTTTATGTTGATTTCGGTAATATATTTCGCACATCGTCGTCACTGTTATGATTATAAGAATGCATAAAGTTTGACGGGTGATGTTTTACAACAGCGAGCGACTGTCTGATTGAACACATTTGAAAGCAGACCCGTGAATCTTAAAATTGATGTTTTTGTGTTTTGGCTGGTGATTGTCATATGTGAGTTGTGTTTTGTCTTCGAACGACTCACACGCGGCCCCTAGATCCCAACCTAGACAGAGCGCATTTTATGGCAAATAGGTAAACATACACTTATCTTTATGAAGACACACATATTATCCTAAATTATATAAAGACAGGGAGTAAATTATCAAGATAATCACATACACATTATTTTGTCCTGGGTGGAAATCGAACCCACGAAGTCCGGTTAAGCAGTCAGGGTCATAACCTATTAGACCAACGGACCAGCCCATTTTCCACCTTCTTTCGTAATGTTTTCCACAAAGTAAAACTATTAAAGTAGTGATACATACATTAATAATTTTATTGGTGTGGTTTTACGTATGACATACAGAAAATTATTACTTATTTCAATGTGAAAATATACCTACGCCTGTCCCATACAGGCGCGAATGGCAACCTACTTGACTTTTCCGCGAATTGCCGTTGAAGTAATAAACATATAATAATATAATTAATGGTTAATTATTATGGCTAATTTCGACGTTAATTGCCCATCATAACTTTGTATGATGGAAGTGAGGCTTACTCGAAGGATGGGTTTGAGGCTGTAAATACCAACGCCTCCGTACGTTACTAAGGTAGGTAGTGTAGGTACTGCAATCGGTCGTTTGTAATATATCTACTCCTACGACACTAACGACTTTCCAAGAACAGCTTATAATTACTTGGCCGTAGTTGAGCGTGTGTGAGTCAAATGATTAACGCCAACAATTTGTTCTAAAACAATATTAACTATGAAAGTAGGGCGGGCACTTTTTATTAGAGATATTGATTTTTAAGCATTGCTTGTGACTCATGTGAACTCATATACGAACATATTACAAGATAGATTTATGACATCTAGGTACCTATGTAACTAGAGGTTAGCGTAGTTTGTTCTAGGAAAAATACAACTTTTAACTTAATTTGCTCTTGAAGACACAATTGACAACGTAATGCTTAAAAGGCGCCTATAAATAGAAAGCGACTCTTGTTATTTAAGATTATTTTTAAAGATTGTGGAGAGTCCTTATACTTAAGTCATGTTTTCTAAATTTATTCAGGACCGCTAAGTGGTTATCAAAATATAAGTAACAACGTAAAAGTGGAAAGCTTAATGTCTGAACTTCGCAGGTCGTTAAAGTTGATGATCGAGTTCGCTTCAACTCTGACTAACTTCAGATCCTTTGGGAAAACAACGGCAAGTATAAACCGGCCGAATTGAGTCCGAGCGCGATACTTTTATTATTAAATTGAAACACCTTAAGGCGGTATTAAATGAAATCGTCGGCATCCTGATACATAATTAACTCGTCCTGGATATCATTAAAAAGAAGTCACGTGTTTGAATCGACGAATTTATCGGGTATAAATCGGTCTTCCATAATTGTTTATGTGGGATTAATTGTTCGGCGTGGGTCGGTTTGCCGTCGGCGGATGGCGGCGGATGGCGGCGGACGGCGGGCGGTTCACTTCTCGTATATCACTAACCCAACGCGCGATTCAATTAAACCGCTAACTGACAGGGGATGGTCAAATGCATAAAATTCATAAAACTTGCATGTTTCTTCTTTCACGAGCAATTTGCATGGCTGTCAGTCATCGCATTATCAGGTACTTTTGAAACTGGTTTCTCCTTTGATCAGCAAGATTTATTGGACACTGATGTGCTTTTTTGGGATTTAAGAAAGTCTTTTGTAAGTTGAGTTATTAATCAAAGTATCAACGACCGCATATCTGTTCATAAAAATAAACTCTATAATTACCCTTTTAGTTTGTATTCTTACACTTGATACGAATCGATATCACTAGGTTTTTTGCCAAACTTAAGTGCTAGAAGATTTCTGTAACATCATTCAAAAATTAGTGGAAAATTGAAACTGTACGTTAGAGCAGCATAAGCATGTTATGGGGCCTTATAGAAAATTGCAGTTGTAAGCGTGTAAAATTGTTGATCAGTACTGAAAGATTTGCAATTTTAGCCGATACCATTTACGAGATAGTCGCAATAGTGAAGTTATTTTAAGACATAATAAGCAGAGCGAATTTGTAAATAAGATAAGCTAAAGTCATATTTCTTCAATAACTATGTAAATTCTTGAACATTAACTATTGAGTTTTCTAACGTGCTGCTAAAACAAGTTCATAACCACATAAAAGAACCAAATAGTCCTAAATGTTTTTACGATTTGATGTAATGATAAAACGACGTGACCTTGTTTATTTGTAGTTTTAATGCAGATATTCACTAACAAAATTCAGGTCTCATAGAGGCCTGACAGGCTTTGGTAAGCTTTGTCATTTCGACTACAACGCGAAAAATACCACCACAAAGTTTAAGCATTGAGCGACATGGCAGCGCGATTTAACCGCCTGTCTCACTTTGTATGTAAATCCTTCAGATTATACTCTAAGGCGATATAGTCGGTTGAGCGACTGTAAATAAATCTACCTAGTGACGTCACAGATGCGCGGCTAAGTCGCCACCGTGAAACCAGTGTTACCTGCGCAACAACAATTGCTTATTTAAAAGTCCTCTTAGAACAAAGAGGAGGTTTTTGTTTTCATTCTCAAGGGTAAAGTTTTGGCGAGATTTTCTGCGCTTCAGTGGCCGCGGAGATAAGCAATGCCGACAGTTGCAGTTGATTACAAAGTTAATGAGACTGTGTTTACATTGATTAAAATAACATTGAAAAAAAAATATTTTTCGACTTTAACTAGTAAACAGCCATTTGTAGGAAGTTCTTTTCCGCGTTCGTATATTCGTATAAAAATGAACTTTCATTTGGATTTTCTCTCACGAGGTCAAACTCATAAGCTGATAAAGCTGTTTAAGGACAAGTCATGAAATAGAAGCAACTAATACTTTCACAAACTGCGTTTGCTGTTTACTTATGTATGCAATTGCAAAGTCAAGGGTTTCAGCTGATTTAGTGCCATGAACACGATTTGGAGCACGTAAATGCATGAAATAATTATGAAAGTTTTTCAACATCGCCAATTTAGGCAGCATCGTGCACACTGTGCAGTTGCAATAAGCCTATAGTTACTCTTTTCTAAACTAAACAAAAAGTCAAACTTCACAATATCATCGTACAAAATGTTCACGAGATTATGAGTTAATATGTGTTTCAATTAAGTGTCGAACGGTACGATAGCAAGTTAGCGAGTAACGTTACCGTCTCGTCCGGGAGGCAGGGGGACCTGTTAAATCTGGCGCAGATAATAAAGTGGACCGTATTTACGACAAGCTCGGAGCCAAGTTATAGGTCGATTCGATTAGTCCGATACAGAGTTTACTGAACGTGTTTACGGCAGCTGAGCAACTTGTGTATTTAGCTGCCACACGTTCAAACAAACTATTTATCTGGTACCGTCTATTTATTTTGATAGGTTATGATGTCACAGGTGTTTTTTTCTTTTACGTTTTTATCTTGATTTTCTCATCTTCATAAAGAGTTTTACATTACAGCAACTTGCATGACGTCACTTTACCCCAAAAACGTTAATCGCATTTAGTACCAACTGTAATCGATTTTCAAAATTTCTTAATGTCTTTGGAAGCCATTGCTGGCTTTAGCTTTGAAGCACTTTTGGTTTCTAATTCCAGTGTAAAAATAACCGTTTGTTTTGTTTAGTAATTTATTGACATTATCTTCCAAAATTACCTCTGTTTGATGTTTACCGCGTAATTTTGATTCTCGGGAGTCCTTCGACTGACCTTTACAAACAGCATAAGTAGGGTTTGGTTATTTGCAATTAATATGTTGTCTTGGTACAGCATTGTTGTTGACATTGTCCTAAAACAACAATTTGAATATTTGGTCTGTGCAGTCAGGGAGCAGTGATATCACGTCTCTCGCCTACTGCCTTATTATGCAAACTGTACGACATTTGCGGTATTTGCCGCGGAGAAAATGTACCTTTACTGACTGTAAAAAAGACTATTCTAATAACTGTTCGTACTTACAGACCACCCGCATTGTTTGTCATATTTATCTTGTACCCTTTTCTTGATATTGGATTCGCGTCGAACGACGGGTATTTGCACAGCTTATTTCGCTTTATCATTACTTTTTAAGAAAGAGATTTTCCCTTATGGACTTGTGTTTTTTCAATTGAAATAAGTTAATAACGTTACGGTTTTTTGTTTTTTTACAATATTCTGGTGTATCGGGAAACATATACATACCTATCTACGTCATTCTTGCCTAGTATATAATCGTTTGTCCTACGCAGCCCATTTACCTACTTACAACAGATTTCTAGAATATGGGCGACTATACACTTGGAAAACTTGATTGTAAAGTCCTATAGAAAAATTGAAAATATTTGTTTAGACTCCTTAAATAATAAGTCCTCCATAACTTTTCCGCCTGTAGGTAAGTTATTTTAATTAAAACATGACAGGAAGAAATTCAAGAAAATTCGTTTGTTAATACGTGTGTTATGATTGTTTAGGCTTTTGTTTATTTTCCTCGGATCTTGTGTTTAAATACAACCCGTTCCTGCAGGTTCGTTTATAATGCTCCGTGGAATTGTCTCTAGCAAACATTGCTCCTTGTTACAAAATGTAAGCCGCTACAGATTTGCTAACTTGTTTCATGAATTTTGCCGTATGTATTTATTATGTCATACAAAACATATTTTAGAGCTTTGATTTCAATTTATTTACATTTAATAAAGAAAATATTTTCGAGATCCAAAATACAAATAATTTTAATTTTGTCGAATTTACTTAATTGACAACAATGCAAGAAGAACATTATAAGTATCACTATTTAAAATCCTCAGTGTAAATTACACTCCGACCATCCGTCAGGTGTAAACCATACTCAATGTTGGATTCAGCGTATGGAACCTGAAACGAGGTAAGACTTCATTAGTTTCTTAATTTAATAAGTTAGTTTCGAAGCAGGCGTCGGCTCCGTGCACGCATAAATTGAAATCAGCAACTGTTATGGCTTTCATTAAAACCTTTTATGATACGGTGGCAGTTCTCATTTCGCTTGTTCCAGCGCGCATGGTAAATTATTATAATTTTAATGATACCTACGTACGTATATGCAAAGTATGTGGGTTCAGTAGGCACTTTCAGTTGAATGAAGTTTTATTTTATCATTTTATAGTAACGCGGGAATAATCGCGTCCAACTCTTTATTAAGTTGAATAATGAATATTGTAGCTTCATTTTATATTTTTAATAACGGTGCATGAACGGTGTATTTAATTTTTCATTTTAAAGGGAAAGGTAATTTGGTTTCCAGCCCATTAAGGATTCACTCGAGGGTTATTATTTTACACCGACGTTGCTCTACATTAAGTGTAATAAATACTTCAAAACTTTCTCATTGAAGGTTTCGTCATACTTCAATCGGTATTTCAAAGACGCAGAGCAAACGTATGGGCTCCGATGTCTTTATACTAAATAATAAGAGCTTAAATTATCTTAAACGGCACAATTAAGATTACATCGTCGTAAGTGGTCGTAATGTCATTGCCGGCAGCCCATTTACAAGCAGGGGCAAGTAACCAGCGAGCCTATCAGTTTTATTAGCTTTATTTATATTAACATGTGTGCACTGCGGCCAATAATGCGTGTTATTCGAAAGGATGAATCACGACGCTGGGTATTGAGCGAAAGGTATGCGATTGTGTAATTTAAGTAATGTAAGCTGCTCGGTAGTTACACATATTTATAGCTTAATATCTCTTTTACTGTTTATGAGGAATTTTTAACATGCTATGTAAACATCCGAATAAGAAATCACTTAATTACATTTAGAGAATATTATTAAAACTTAGACAATTAAAAAGCAACTAAGCAATGTTAATAGTGACGTTATTATAAGCCAACAACTACAATCTCTACCAATACAATTAAGTTGAACATTGAGATCCCCAGTTAGATAAAAACAATACATAGAATATCAGGTCAATTACTCAGCGGCGTACAAATCCTTACATCCCTCTAATGTTGCGCTATTTTCCTAAGTTTAGTGAGTCGGTCCTTAGGGCCGCGGGGCTCGTGCGTGACGCATTTATTATTTAGAATATCCACCTATTTACTTATTGTCCGGCTAACGAGAGGTTTGCGTGTCGCCCGATGCCCGCTCTATATCTACATTCTACAGCCTGTCTCATCTTGACTGTCTCGAGGGAATGTCGGACGTGAATAGCGTTCATGTTTTTACTATTTTCTTATAAAACTTTATTTACTTACGGTCTTTAATGGCTATCTAAAAACTGTCTTAAGCAATTAAGGCTGGTAATTATTTAAGTGAAAAAAGCTATACCCCGAAATTAAAAAAGTCTTTTTGGAGGATTACCTCAAGACACACTGTCTTGAGGCACTTTTCCAAACAACGCATATATGCTAATGGTTTTATGTTATACAATTTCCAACTCAACCCAAATATAAGAATGCTAATACAATAAATTTTTCATTTGATTCTGGTAACCGTGATTTTTCTGTACTATCAGGATCCTGTATAACCGTTTTTACTAGAGTTATTAACCTAATAATTACCTTTTTATGTCGATAGCCTTAAATTTTCAAAGATATGTTTCCTGACTCTGATTCATATAACATAACATATAATAACTTTTAAACTATCGCGCTGCATGTTTATTGTAGTATTATAAAACGGGGGCAAAGAGATGCCAGACTGGTTAATTGATTTGGTCATACAGAATGAAATGCGAAATAAGAGAGATGCGGATACTGACGTCTATAGTTTGGAGCATCTATCAACAGTTTTTAAGTGTACGATTGATTGCATCCACTGGAACAAAGAGTTATCAATCAGTTGCTACGTATTCCGTATTTTCGAGAATTTCGAGATTTTTCATTATGTTGCCGTTCGTTTACATTTCCTTGCGCTTTGTTTTGTAGAAGTTGAACCGATGGGCCGTAAAGGACGATATGCAGGCTATTTCATGGCTGGCCTATTGTTATTGCATATTGCGAAACTAAAGGTCTTCACCGCAACTATCTTTGTGTGATATATTCGCGGTAAATTACAAGTAGAGCTGTACAACAGATTATTCGGGTGTTAGGGCCGTCACTTAAAAACTAAGAAATCGCAAAAATGCTTAAATAAATGTGCTTGAATGTTACAAAGTCATCATTCATTAAAGAATTCGTACGAAGTTTGCAAAACTGACAATAGCTAAGAGCTATACATCGTTGGATATATATTTTTAATATACCTACCATATTAAAAAGTTAAAACCCCCCCAACTGACAGATTATAAACCAAAACTTGTGATGTCAAAGAAGAATAATTATATAGTAAATGAAAACTCGTTTAGTATGGGGACCGGGGATGGGGTTCCGTCATGATGGTGTTAAATGCTTGTTCAAAAGCAATATTTTACTGGGCTCACTAGTGTCCTAAAGGATTATTGCTCTCGCTGCGAGCCTCGTTTTGTTTGCCAGTGATTAAAAATGTTTTTTTTATGCGTTTTCGAACGGTTTCTGTTTTTGGATTGGTGTTTTTGCTGTACATTAAACTAAGCGGTGCAGTTGTGGTAATCTGCAGTTTTGATTCGGTTTTGATTGATTAGAAAATATGAACCTGACTGATCTAATAATAACAGATGTAACAAAACAAAGGTATGCGTTTTTATAAGATATATGTACCTTGATTCAGGCAATAGAATATAAATAAATAATGCTTTCAATTAAATAAAACTTTGAATTATGTAATGAAAGTCGCTTGCTGTAATTAAATTCAATAGAACTTACGCAAATTATATAATACAGGTATAACAGTTAGACACTTACTTACAAAAGTAAGTGTCTACTGTTAATAAACCTACCACCAACGTAGACCTACAAAGTTGCCTCTCACCATCTTAGACTTCAAAATTAGCCAATTTTCTTTTAAGGAGCGCAATATAAACTCAGCCGATAGCACTGAAGTAGTCATAATGGAGTCAGTTTGATTCCAATTTATTATAACTTTTATGTCTCACAATCTAATTCGTATCGGATTAAGTCGCACAATACTGCTTAATTGTAGGTACGAGTGTAACATAAAAGGAACGAAGAATACGGCTCGGGGTTATTGTTGAATTTCACTTTTATGGGACTGGCAAACGAGCGTCTATTGTGCGGGGGATATCGATTTAACACTGCAATATTTTATACGAAAACAGTGAAAGGTAATCACCTTTGCGTTGTTATATCCATATATCTAGTGTATTTTCGATATTATTTAATTTCTAGAATGCCCACGTTATGCTTTAGTAGGTTCGTCCAACGTTTAACCGCTATGAGTAAAGCTTAATATCCTCGAGAAACTTGCATAAGCAACTTGTCTGGTATCTCGTCCCGTAACAATTGGGTCTAGAGTTAGACACGCTAGCATCGCCGGCGACTGTGCTTGTTAATCTGTAGCGACATAAATCCGCTTCGCCTAATCTAGGGCACCTACTTACTTTGAATAAATTCTGGTAACGATCCCATTGACATTGTCGGCACGGCAGCCGATGTTGTCGCGTCTGGAACATGCAAATGAAGACTTGACGCCGACACCGGGATGTTTATGATCAGCAGTGGGGAGCGGGCCCAGATGTTAACACTAGTGTCGTGTTATCGCCCTCGCCACCGTCTTAAACACGTTTTACGTAACGCCGAGCACTCGATAGCTATCTACATAAATTTGCGGTTATTTGTAGTCTCATAACGGTGTAATTTGCGGGAACAACGTCCCAAGTGCTTCCATTCGCTTGATGTTGTATTCCGGCAATATAATCAAGGGTTTAACCGAGGTGAACGCCGCTGATGCCGCCGTCTATAAAACGATTTTTGATAAGTGTAGCGGCGTTAATAAGGTTCTTTTCTCGGAAAATAAATTGGTCCAAGTTCGACAAAGTAGCTCCGTGATCCACATTTTGTTGCAAACAAGTTTGTGGCATTCTGGTCGATCATCGGACTTAATTGACATGTGGGCGCTAAAGCCATTGTGTTGCTTCTTGCGATAGTTTCTACTTCACAGCATAGAATCATTAGGCGAAATAATACCGTTATCGAAGGATTACTTGCGTAGAACATAATTATAGTTGAGCGGGTGGCAGCCATTTGCCTTTGTCTAAAGTGTAATTAAACCGAGCGAAGCGTAATGCCCACGCGCACCATTAGCTCGGCAGATTCCCTGCACCCCGTCCCGGGACCCCCTTTTTCCCCTCCATCCATTTCGCCGTGAAATAAGTGACAGCGGCGAGCAATTTATCTCATTGATCCCTTTGCATACGTCTCAGTCAATGCGCGCGCCGGCGACGCCAGCGGCAGGGCCCGCCTCGAATGGATTTACGGGATTTCATACCAACAGAATAAGGGGGATGTGGGACCGTTTATGCTGAATTACTTATACATTTTTGTAGTCCTATCTGATCTCCCTTTTTTAAGTGGAATTTGTTTAAGAATAGAGATATTGTCCCATCTTGAACGGATATAAAATTTAGTGAAGATTTTCACTTGTGAGAAGTTTAGAAGATAGACTACAGACTTTTCAGGAGTTCATAGACGGGTTAGAGCTTTACAACGAAAAACGATAAGTATTTAACTATCTGCGTTCAATATATGTAACTTCATGGATATGGATGGTACGTCTTCTATAATTTGAAATCGAGCTCTATTTAATTAGACCCTCAAAGCTTCAGAACGTAATTTATTTATAATATGAAAATATTTCCTATAATGTGTGCGATAAGAGTTAAATTAATCATTATAACACGACGTACTTACTTTCTCCCGCGTCAACAGTTTTCAGAGCAGCCGATTGATTTTATCGTTCAGCCTTGCTAAGTAATGGGGCCTTAATGAATTTGTTCGCTTACATTGATGTAATGTAAATAAAGCGCCGTAAAGTAAATAAAGTTCGCATGTAGCGCCACGGTTGTTTTAGTTGGACACTATTAAAACAACGGCCGGAGACCAGTCGAACGCCGCACGGACTTCGTTCGCGACTACACTACGTCTAGTTAATGAATAGTGTTGTAAAATAGCTTTCGATTGCCGTTTTTCTTTCTGGAACTAGATATTTGTTCTGAAGAAGAAAATTAAAACAAATAAAGAACTGTAATTAGCATGTAATGTACTAAAGTTTTATTATGAGTTTATGATCACGTCGCGACAAGGCGACACTTTGTTACACATGTAACACGAGCAACCATTAAACGTCATTGTAACTTTTAATTTATGCATTTTTGTCGGTTTTTAATGCTTTTGTGATAAATTTAATCAACCTCCTTAACACCATTTTTTATGGAGGAATATTAGCTTCTCATCTTAATCTGCATTCCAATGTAAGTTTTTTTCGTTTCATTTGTTGAGGTAATGAATGACATTAAATGGCTTACATCGCAAAAAGAACGTGTGAAACTTAAAAACAAAATCATGTACCCATTATATCTTGGCATTGAAATAATGCGTTCCTAAGCAGAAACAGATAATAGAAGATAATTTTTCTCTTTACAGTCTAAAAATCTAGTATAAAAATGCTTAGCTTTAGGTTTTCTACCTGACTTATATAGACTTATCCTTGAAGAAGTCTTCTACGCTGTAGTAACAGTATTTCGTCTCGTTGAACGCGACCTGTCAGGAACGCATTTTGTTTTAGCAGTCAGGGTATAGGTACTTAGCATTATGTATTTTTTTTTTACAATTAATGAAAGTTATACACTTATATAGATTCAAGTTTAGGTACAATGCAATTGTCTGAAAATAAATTAACGTCAGACCTATAAAAGCATAAGGTAAAAACTTAAAAAAGTTGCTAACAACACAACTGCTCTCTGCGTTGTGTCGGCGCCTAATTTATTTGCAGTTAGCGAGATGATCGTCACGCGTCGTCAAGATGCAGCTCAGACCGTCTTCAATTAACATAATTGAAAAATTAAACCACAAGTATTGAAGCAGAAAAGCGAAATTACATTCACGGAACAACAATAAAATTAACGATGCAAAATTGAAACAACGAGCGGCTTAACTGACAAGCTTTTACGAAAGTTCTCAATAAATTTGAACCAGATTGAGCAGTCTGAACGCTGAACCCACGTAAGCTTGGATGGCGGTATAAAGAAAAAATATGGTTTATAAAGCTCTCGTTGTAAATTTGTTGCTAGTATCAAGACTGGCTCACTAGGAGATAGTTTTATCATAGGTAATGTTGGGCCTTGCGCAGACGGATATATGTTATCAAGAGACTTGATCGCTTTGTCGACTAAACGTTACTTACGACTAAACATACAAATTGAACGAATAAGTTAAATGTACTTGTCTGTCTTGTGTTTAGATAATTTGTACCGCTGTTAGTTAATTCGTACAATTAAGTTACTAGAACACGAAATGTTTATTTATGTGTGTATTGTGTACGTTTCAGTTGTTGTCAAGGGTATTGTGTGTACTATTATCCTATTTATTTTATGAAGTAATTTGGGTCTCATACATACTAAACTTTTGAAGTTATTAGCTAATTAAATAAACGTAATAATGGCCACCAATGGCCTTTAATATCAAGTAATATTATCCTCATTATTGTGAATTACGTTTTTATTTTTCCTGGAAAGACCTGTCTTCCAATATACCTGTCTAAATATAGTTAGATTATTAATAGCCATCCCAGCATTTGATACATCAATTACTGTACAAGGAACAAGCGATGTTATACGATTCAATTAGCTATGATTCGATTAAGATGCAATTGTTATGCAAATATGTGTACGGATACTTCATTGTCTGTTTGTTTGTCGAGTGGGTCCCAGTTGGCTGCTAATTAATGGAATCTATATTCGGCCGAGACGAGGCTCACAACTCGGAGTCTCGCTTCACTCACAATGGGCCTGATCGGTCCGGTCCGCCCAAGGGTCTATTATGTACTGCCTATCGCCTCCCAGTAGCGCCTTTGATTTCTAAACGCATTCTGTGTAGCGGATCAGATGTAGCGGGATTTTTCCGCATGGTTTGGCGTTTACAGTTGCTTATTGTCTGTTGTTATGTACTCGGGGATTTAACACGAATAATGTGTTCAATGTCCACATTAAATATCAAGTTATATACTTAAAACATTTAAAAATAATGTGCGTATTTAATTACAAAACTGAGCTATGTAGAAATGTTTATCGGACAAATATAAATAATTTAAAGAATTTTATGAAAATTTAAGATAAGTCAAAATTCACATTTGATAACCTTAGAATTACATTATATTTTCGTACGTCATTCCAAAATACTGTTCTTATTTAATCAATAAGTTTAATTACAGGATCAGGTTATAGATATGTAAAACATATACACCAATCCGCACATTCCTGAATACATAACCAGTAAATAAAACACAGATCTTGAATTATTGTAAGATGGATGATAACATTATACGGTACGATCACAATGCACGACAAGGCGAATGCATCAGAAACGCGCTCATACATCGGGCATAACAGTGGCATCGCAGTATAAACAGCCACAGATTTATGATAACACCGAATCATTTCCATGTATATTCAAATGGCGCTCCGTAGACGCCAACCCTACACTAGTTTTGGGGCACTTTCCATCCATTACCGCCCACATTAGCCGGGTAGTCAATATCTCAGTTTCTCAGTGCCTCAGTGCCTCAGTGCGGTATGCAATCTCGGAGTAGGTGCCGTCCGTCGGGGATCGCTCGCATATCTGCCATCGAAGCCTCTCCGTGTAGGCATGCTCAGCTCTTGTTCGAACGCTGTTGTCTATAAATCTATGTTCGTAAATACCTCACGGCGGGGATTTGAGGTTCAGCTAAGAACTTTGTTATTGAAGCTTGAAATATAAGGGGAATGGAATATTTTACAACGTGATAGGATAGGGACGATAACGAAGATAATCTCATTAAAAAAGTTGCTTTACTCTCGGATTATTGCCTATAACTCTCCCTCTTTAATTGAAAACGTTTATATTACTAACCGAGCCCTGCGGTTTCAACCACGTTAGTAGTCTCCGTTGCCAGTTTTTCTGTAATTACAAATCAAATCTCATGAAAATCAGTCCACCGTGTTTAAATTATAAATCAGACTTTGTTTATGTAGACGTTACTATAACATGCAGATTAAAACAGATCGGTTTACATAAATGTTTGTTCATTGCGGGAATAGAACTCGTAACCTGTAGCGCAGCAATTCAGTCACAAGCCTCAGCGCCAACCAGGTCAATAAATAAAAATATTTTGCTTTTAAATTGTTTGTAAAAACATCCACCATTATAATTCCATTTTGTTAATATATCAACATTCTTTTCATTCCTGGAGTATTCGTTTCAGCCAGTGTAGCGAGTAGGCAAGTTAGTAGGCCGTTATAGCGAAATTAAATTCATTTATGAGTGCCAGTAAGCCGTATACAGAAACCTCAAAAGCCGTATTACGTTGTCACATACGTTTTATATACGTGCGTTACAGGATTACTGTAATTGCATTCGATGCGGTTATCATCGTGCGATGCTACGCTTCGATTTTATTAATTTAATTAAAATATATTTTTAATTTGATTATTACGATTCCGATGTATTGAAAATGGCGTGCCTTTATTGGTGTCGTGATTTTAATGAATATGAAATTAATTTCAGTATGTTATTTTGAATTATCTTCTTTAATAGTGTATGATTTTATTTGTAAGCGGATGTTTTGTATTTGAGGAAATACGCACTGATTAACATAAACCATTATTGATCAATCAATCCCTCCATATGTGCTTTATTATTACGTAATGGTAGTGTTGGTCCGATATGATTTACATTTGGATCTTTTTATGAGATGAGCGCCATGAAAAACATAAAAGTGATGTCTTACTTTTGTCCGACAAATCTTATATACAGCACAATGGATCAATTGACACGTTACAGCAACAAATCATTCTTAATAAAAACATAAACACACCATTCCGGTTCCCACAAAAAGCGGGAAAGGTTTTCGTAACCTTCCTCGGACATTTACGGGCAAAGCCGCGATGAATAAGAGTGGTCGAAATTATGGTATTGTATTTCTTCGGAACGGGTCGGTAATAGGCATAAATATTGATATCAGGAATCTATTGGTGGCGGGCACATTGTCTGAACACCTGCCGGTCGCGTATCGCCGGAGTGAGCAATACCCGCGGGCAACCCCGCATAAATATCCATGATGTTTCAATTTATATTCATGATATTAGTAAGTCAGACGGAATGTACGTCACATTTGATTCCCTTTGTTGGTAAAGTAAATATGGAACGATGAAAGTATTCGTGCACCTTTGTGTGGCATGCACTTGCTTGATCTACATGTAGGTGTCATCCATGTTTCATGTTTATGAAAAACAGTTCGATTTGCGAGTAGACTTCAAACATTTCGCCATACAATTTTGGTGTTTGGCGTCTTCATTATGTAAGGACTAAGTTAACCTAAAACATAATAGATAGTAAATTGTTATCTCAATTCTCAATATCAAAGCCTGCAGCCCTCAGTTAAACAATGTCACAGAGATATGACTACAGGGTTTCCTATTGTGTTCGAAACTCCAATACTAGTATCAAAAGTTAATTAAAACCAACTACAGCTGAAGTAGAGCAACGTCGTGTGAAACTAAATGTTATTAGTAAGTTCTAAACATTTCTAATGCCTCGGGAACAGCGCTAGCCGTCATGTAGAGCATGAATTACTGCCGCTATCGAGGGCGAACCATTCACGATGACTCCTAAGCTTATCTTAATATCGTTCACCTCTACCCCGGAGGATAACATAACACTATTCTTAAACTCACAACATTTTGTAATAACATTTATTATAATATACTGTTATACATGCCGTAAATAACTCAGTGTAATGATTGGAATAAATATTTAGACGGTAGCGCAGTGTGATTTCCGATGAAGAAGCGAAGGTGTCGCGTTGGATTTACAGATTATGTCTGGAGGAGGTTTGCTATCATTTAGTCCGTTGCTTTATAAATATGACGGAATCGAGTTAGACTTGTAATGCTAGCTTAGGCTACTCGATTACTCTGTTATGGCATTGCCAGTAGGTATTACAAAAAGATAGTTTACGAGATCATGTAGTCGGATCATATAAAAGTAAAACGTATTTAACAAAGACAAATCGTTATTTTGTCAAACAGACAAAAATCTATGTAATTAATGTCCCATCATCATCATCAGCCGGAAGACGTCCACTGCTGAACAAAGGCCTCCCCCCTAGGACGCCACAATGAACGACAACTCGCCAATTGCATCCATCGGGTGCCCGCCACTTTGACGATATCGTCAGTCCACCTGGTGGGAGGCCTGCCGACGCTGCGTCTTCCGGTTCGTGGTCGCCACTCGAGAACCTTTCTTCCCCAACGGTTATCGGTTCTTCGAGCGATATGGCCTGCCCATTGCCACTTCAACTTGCATATTCTTCGAGCTATGTCGGTGACTTTAGTTCTTTGGCGAATTTCCGTATTCCGGATCCTGTCGCGCAAAGAAACCCCGAGCATAGCTCTCTCCATAGCTCGTTGAGTGACTCTGAGCTTCTCCAAAAGGCCAACCGTTAGCGACCACGTTTCAGCGCCATATGTCATCACTGGCAACACACACTGGTCAAAGACCTGCGTCTTCGGACACTGCGGGATTTTGGACGAAAAGATGTCGCGTAGTTTCCCGAACGCCGCCCATCCGAGTTGGATTCTTCGGGCGACCTCTTTGTCGAAGTTGGACCGGCCTAACTGAACTATCTGTCCAAGATAGACGTAGTGGTCGACAACTTTGAGAGTATCATTCCCAACAATAACCGGTACAGGTGCGACATGGACATTGTACATGATCTTGGTCTTGTCCATGTTCATTTTAAGACCCACCTGTTGGGAAACGATACTGAGGTCGCTGAGCATAGTATTAAGCTCCTCCAGCGACTCTGCCATGATCACTATATCATCGGAAAAACGAAGGTGAGTGATGTATTCGCCATTGATATTGATGCCGAACCCGTTCCAGTCCAATAGCTTGAAGACGTCCTCCAACGCACTTGTGAACAGTTTCGGAGAAATAACGTCTCCCTGTCTCACACCACGCTGCAGTTGGATTGGCTTCGTGCTCTCGTCCTGTAACCGAATTGACATTTGTTCAATTAATGTCCCAATTGCCTAAATTGCTACAACCATTAAAAATTATAAACCGTTATTAAAATAATACTTTTATTACGAAACAAACACTATCGGATGCTATCAAACACGATGACGTTTATCGCATTGGAAACAGTATGGCGATGCCAAATAGTCTAAATGCAATATCATACATAATCTAAAAGCTTATCGGTGCGGTGTATCGGCGTGTCATTATTCCTTTATTCGATCTGAAATACTGATGTTTTATGCAATTTTTGTTCCCAATCCGATATCAATATTTTAAGCCTGTCCAGTTCATGCATATTATGCGAACTGCACACTAGATTAATGTGAGAATAAAAATCTTTTTTACTGTATAATTTTTGATCTAGATTTATGTTGTTGTTTTCGTAATCAATGTGACAAATGTGTCAAGTTAGCTTGTTGTTTTAGTTTTATCTATTTTAAGGATTTGGACAATAACTTAAGAGCTAACAAAAGAACTACCTAAACAACGACAGAATATTCAGTCATTTTTTATTTACATTTTTTTATTCTATTGCGTAATCTTGTTTTATATATGTGTGAAAAAACACCGAAAGACCATTTTTTTAATAATTATGTGACACGTATCAAAAATTGGGTATAAACTGTCCGATTTATGAACGTTCGTAGACAGTCGCCTACGAGAATCGTAGCCGTTATCATTGTCAAATTATTTAATATTTATAAAGCTACGATTTCTACATCAGAATAGCGAAAGAACATAGAAATTCATGTGAACCGTACGTTGCGTTATGAAGGTTCATGGAATTGTGAATCAGATGAGATATACATATGATAGAGTAGTATCCCGTATCCCCGGAAGTGGCGTGGTGGGCAGATAAATTGAATCATTGATGGGATGTCCTCGTACAAACCGGAACTTCTGCCGGCACCCGTCAATGTAAGTTCCGCCCGTGGTTAAGTTTCAGATTGACGCGCCCAATTTAGTCTAAATTTGTAACTAATCCATCGTCCCCTGATCAGTTGACGTTAATTACATTCCGAACAGGATAAACTCAGAGAGCCTGTTTAACTATAGACGTCGAGCTGACATTGCGGTTATGTTCCATAATTACTTTGAGCAGTTGATTAAAATATACCTACCTATACAACAGGCTTGGTATATATTCTGAGTCTCAAATAAAGATGAGCGTAAAGTTATCAGATTTTTTTTGGTAACTTCAAGCTTGAAACACACTAACGCATCTCTACAACCAAATCGATATCTTATCGAGGGATAGAGTCGAATGCTGTTTTTATATCGTGTTTTGAATCTGGTAAAAAATATAGAATTGCATCAAGTTTTCCTAAGTGGTAGTCAATTTGTGTTCGTGCTGGGTGTTAGGCATGATAATATCAGTGTAAAACTAAACATATCTGGTCAATCGACGGAAACTGTTTACCAAATTTCACGTCGCAAATTCCGATTCATATTAAATTCCTGATCGTCATCAAGCAATGTCAGGTATATTCTCAAGACAAGTGAGGCGGAACCAGAGTGTTTAGTATAGGCAATAAACCGAACATCGAGGGTTCCCTACAAAAAGGGGAGTCTATCGTCCAGTTCAGAAGAGTACATTTGGTTCGCATCGCCGCACCCGCTCAAACGAAGCCTTAGAACCCAACACCTTTGTGCTCCCAGGAAGTTCTGGTCTGTTGAACCGTGATTCGCAAAAGACTAATGATATCCCATTTAGAGGTGTTTTATTTTGTAAAATTAAGGGCTTGTTACAAGGAGGCTTGAGTTTTAACAACTTTAAATCTGATACCGAAAATGATTGAACACAAACTGTCTTTGAGATTCAGTCGATCTGCGTATTCCTAAACATTCAGAAACTCGCGAATGATGTTATAAAAATATATTCGAGCAATTTTTAGGCTTTCCTAACTTAACTCAGTGAAATCGTCATCTCTGAATTCCCAAGTACCTGGTTATGCATATGACATGCCATTATACATCGTAAATTCAGCAGGGATGGCTGCTTCACTAGAATGACTTTTCAGCGTTTATTTTAAGCGAGAACATTGGCTTTGATAGTCGTGACCCTAATTACAGCTCTACCACATTTACATGCACAAATGTGCGTTAGGCGCCTCTTGTTACACGGACGAGCTTACATTATGACGATTGTGGACAATACTAGGCATTTTCATGTCCTTCATCTAGAGCACGTACAAAATGACAGTTCAGATACTAATGTGTTGTTCCTGATTCAATACAATATTATTAAAACAAACAATGTGTGGTATTCTAAATGATAATGTAAATGGTCGCCTTATCGCTGAACTTTTGGCACCTTATATAGGATTTAAATATGGAAATGGGTTCACCGTGTAGAATATTGTTTCTTATCCTGCAAAGTGTAAATTGCTCCCATTCTTGTTTCTTTAGTTATGACAACAATCTGCATAAGTTAACACCACTGAATCAGCGTTTATAACTCTGACTAAGTTGGTTTTATAAAAGATACCACACAAATTTCATTTAATTAAATATTGGCAATTTATGCCACCTTATGAAACCAGCTGGGGAAGTTATTAAATCTCGAAGCTTTTGTAGACCTCCCACCTTTATTTACGTTAAGTATCTTCTAATATTGATTACGTCATTTTACGATAATTCCTGGAGTAAGTTTATATAAAGTGAGGTTTCACCTCAGGTTATATGGTTCTCTACTTCATAAAGAATATTTTTAACGAGAAAGTAATCTTAATAAGCTCTGTGCTGGCATCGATTTGCATTTTAATTTTATGCCTACATCTAACTCGCCCGCGTTTCATCGGAATTTGATTCTATCGCTAGTAGATAGAAGGGATAGAGTCGAATGCTTTTTTGTAATAAACTTAGGGCGTTTTTCTTAGTTTCGTCGGTATATTAATTGAGTTAGTCAGCCGTAATAGGGGTGTATCGGTGTTTACTAACCGGGGCGGGCTTAATGAGCGGCTTGTTGCAGTTTGACAGAGTGATTTAATATCGCGGCGTGATCGTTTCAGTAAATCGGGATTAGTTTGGGGTGAGTCCGAAGCGTGAATTATTGCGGGAATATGCCGCGTTGTCGGTACCGAAATTATATTCTGCGTCAATATCATGTGTGTACAATCAGCTATGTCCGTAGCTTTGTCGGTCTGTTCACGAGCTATTTTAGACTTTACGTCTGATTAATAAAACCCATTTCAGAATATCGAGTTTTAGCAAATTATACAACCGTTGTGGTAGACGTGTACTATATTTATCACTGTTCATGAAGTTTCCCAATTGTATTCTGACAGAAAGAAAATCTAATTTGGGAATTGATAGCTCTCAAATTTTGGAAAGGAATTATGGATATTAGACCGAATTACATTTTATGATTTAATGAAATATATTTGTGTCTGTTCTGATATTGTACGGCGAATTTTGTTCGAAATTACCTAAAACAATACAGGTTAATGAAAATTCCTTTTAAATAAAGTATTTCCGATCTCTTGTATTAAATGAAACATAACAGCAATCAGTTAGTATTTCACTCAGGTTTTCCAGATTCATTAAACAGAACATTCATAACTATATTTATGGTTAAGAAATACGAACACGAAATGCAGAATACCCACACAGGGTAAGTGGTTGACGAGCACATCAATTACATGTGTACGAGTACGGGTGGTGGATCGGCGGGACAAAAGCATGCCAACAGCCCGTACCCGAGTTATTAACACAAACAAACCTCCATGTGTGGGAAGATGTGCATTGTGCATACTTTTTATTCTTTCGACAACGGCCTCGGTTTGTTATTATTGCATTACCATAGCGTTTTTTGTTCTCGAACTCGTTTAATCATCACATATTTAGACATCAATGGATACTAGTGCAAGAATTATGAAGAAATGTTTTATAAAGATTATGATGTTGAAAAATAATTAAATATATAAAATATGACTATAAATTATCGGTTGTCGTTAGGTACAGCGTTCCGCCATTAGTGTTGTAGTTTGTTGCGGAGTAGATAACATTCCCGTTTTGCTCACAGTTTCTGTATCAACATAGGTATACTGCAATTACACCTCAAAGATTTGTTAGCATCGGCTGTAGGTGTGGTGCAAAGTAAAAACTGTGCGGATCTTGAAGAAAGAAATGAAACATTACCATCTTATATTGTTCTAAACTGGAGGAAATTTTCCAGGTTTTTTATTTACTATTTTGCTACTTTAGTATATTTGTGTCTGCAACCCTTAAATTACGTTTTTTGCGTAGCTTAGAATAAAAATTGAAAATTCCTAATGAGTTACTGCAAGAGCTCTACGTTATTATTCTAAGGTAAAAGACAATAAAAATCCGGTATTTGTTAATTCCCATAAGTTTGCAAAGTGACTGATAGTAGTAGATAGATGATATTATTAATTCATCTAGCCGCTTGTACCTTGCACTGGTGTATGCCAAGAGGTGTTCGCGGCGCCACATCCCGTTCGCCCACGCGCTCACGCATCGCGATCGCCGGCTTTCACAACCACGCTAGCGTACCACGGACTGAGCCGGTCCGAGTTATGCACAACACTATCTACCTCGCTCCCAGATGGATTTATTTCCCTTCGACTGCCTTCCAGAGCATGCTCGTAATGTGGTATGTCGAAAATGCTGTTGCGACTCGCCGTTTATATTATCGCTGCGATTCGTAAGCTTTGTTTTAAGTATTCTTGGATACCAACTGACACTGATAATTTTATTCCGCTTTGTGCACATAAGATGGCAAATGTTTAAGTCTTTATAAAAAAGTTGAACCTTTTATTAAGAAACATTTTTAAATAAACAGTATTTAACACGTAAATATTTTTAGTACTCAATTAAGAACTAATTAAGTGTTTACGATAGTAGTGAGACGCTTCCTTAATTTAGTGGCGGGAGGCTGCGTGTGACAGGCTTCAGTCAGCGCCGGCGAGCAGCGCGCGCGCACGCGTTCCTCGCACGTACCGCCTTGACACCGTTCTCTGTTTGTTTACCAACAACCCGATCGAAAGCCCGTGAGAAACTCCCGCCAAAACTCTAATGACTATGTTTCGAATAAATGATAACTCTATTTTAAATAACAAATTGGTTTAAAGAATATCTGATTGAAGGATATTGGAATTCGTAATATTGACTTTCTGTTAGTGAGATGTCAACGCCTCGACCCTTTAATAAGCCATCGCCGCCAATGTATTCGCTGCTGTGACATAAATAAGGTGCATAATGTGACAGATACATTTGTAGCGACCGCATATAAGAGTGTTAACCGACGATCGGCGACATGAAGCCCTCGATGGTTATTGTTTATGTTATCGCGATGGCGATCGTCGTCGGTGGCGAGATGAGGATCCGAGGCAAAGTAAGAAAAAGATACACGTCGCACCGGCGGCACCGGGCCGTCCTGCCGCCGTGCAACTTCAATGAGACTATTATCAATGACGAGTGGTCCTTGATGGAGGCGATAGGGAAATCCAAGTACATTTTTACCGGCAAAGTTTTAAATGTTAAGAAGTTTCGATCTGAAGATGAGACTACGAAGAAGAAATCTAATTTGTACACAGTGTATCTTCGGAGGTTGTTGAAGGGGAATATAAGTGAGTTGCGGATGTTTGTGAAGTTGGAAGGGTCGGAGGACACGTTGAGTGGGTCTACGTTGATGGTGGAGAGGGCGCGTGCGCGGGAGTCGTGTGCGCCGGCGCCGCGGCCGCGCCTGTCCGCGATCTTCCTCAGCGACGGGACCTACGCCGACGTGGGCCGAGGACCGACGCCCAGACTCCGGATCCTGACCGATCCCGTCCCGTTAACTCTGTATCATTTGGACAGAATCAATGCTGCAGTCAAAGGTACAGTCACATTTGCAATTCTCCTCAAACTTGCTGATTCTACAAGCGATTTTAATTATTGTACAATATTTACTTATAAATATGATATCTCCATAGATTACTTAGTAAAGCTCTACTTTAATAGTTCGTTTATAGTACCTACCCACAGAGTAACATAAACACAATAAATAAAAGCAAAGTAATGCAATGCAATCGGTTTAACATCATAGACATTACAATAACGTGTGGGTGTTGCATCCATAACGTACATAGCATCGGGAAGGTATTAAAAGTCGATTTTGATCGACATCTTGACAACTGTTCGTTAACTTAATGGAGTGAATGCGATCGGAACGTTTGCCCCAGCCGCCTGTGCTTAACATAAACATAGCTTTATACCGACCGCGATCAATCAATGTATACCGCATCTGATTATTGTCAATGTAAATGTATTTTAATTAAATGAAATAACATTCAAAGATACTGTGCCAATAGCGAAATAGCTCTTGAAGTCCCAGTCAGGTAACATCAAATTCATTTGTTTCTCCGTTCGTATCTTAAGTAGTTTCGTTTGTAAATCTGCAATATTACTTAGCGTTCATGAAACGCTGCAAATTCCTCATTTATTTGTAACTCCAATATCTTTTATTCCTTTTATAAAAGAGGGTTGCCCAGTAGGAAAGAATGTAAATAATATTACGCTAAGATGCTCTTTAATTGAATTCGCTGTGGGTCACGAATAGACTTTATTCCGAGTCAAATACTCTGTAATAAATTTTATTGCGAAAGCCATTTTAACCTAAAAATTCCAAGAAGATCCAATTTAAGCCTCGCATAATCCGGCGATGAGATGAATATCGCAGCATTTCATCCTAGGCGTCCAGGCGGGGCGCACGTTTTTACTCGGAATGTAGAATCGCACGGCCTATCTGCGGCCATATCTAGGACCGGTGACACGTGACTCTTTGTTGTTACGTATCACTTCAGCGCCGCCTTAGTTAGCGGCTGCGACGTCGCCTGCGACCGCACGATACCCACCAGCTCGCCTCCCGCACGATCCGTGAGAATCCTGACTGATAAACTACGAGACCCACAGATGAACGCGATTTTATCTGCTTCATTACACATTTAAGGGCCCGTGCTAAAGTAAGTCGCGTGAGGCCAAACATTGACAATGAAGATTTTTAACATGTTTCTCAAGCAATGTATAAAGGAATGCCATCGCATCGATACGACGATACTTCACTAGGCGGTTTCATATCTAAAACTATCATCGCAGGAGGCGTTATAGACTACAGAGAAAGTAATAGCAGAGTGTATTCGTCACGATAGCAACGTACCACACACGAAGAGTACATCTGATTGCATACTACACGCCTATAATGAATATAAAATTAAAATACCTTAGGCGCGTAATAGGTAGAGAGTATTCAATTATCATCTTGTTATAAACAAGGCTACTTACTCAAGGATCGATTAGGAATGAGATATTGATTTGACGCGGCGCGCCGTCAATTGTGTTAAACGAAATAAAGTGCAACTGATTCGAATTCCAAACAAGATTGAATGCATGCGTGCGTCTGCCACAGAGCTTTGAATGTAATGATAATTCCAATCATTGGAAAGAGATGATGACGTGATTTGTGAGCAAGTTGTCGGCTTAAGTGTTTTTGAGTGGAGCGATAAAATAAACACGTAAACAGGCTAGTCTGTGAAAAATGTTACTAAATATAAAGTGCGACGTTGAAGATTCGTCAAGAAAGCGAGCGAGGCGACTCGCCCGCCCACGCTTGTACCACTTTCCAAATTCCTCGTGTAAGCGCTTGCAATCATCTATGTACGTGCGACGACGGCTAACAACATTTTTTAAATCTCGTTTACACAAATTTATGCTACTACATAGATATTTACAATATCTAGCTATAAAAACTGTAACAGTCTTGCTGAAATAAGATTTATAATTTATGACCTGTTTGAAAGACCAAATCTATAGTTGAACTGCTTACATTTTTAGAGAATAAGTTTGACATCTGTTTGGGTATAACTAGTATTGTTTGTTTATTTTTGGTTTGGCTTGACCGCTTCAAATTGAAGAACACATAAATAATTTTTAATATAAGACTCATACCTATACAGCCCTATTTTCGACACATAAAGAACAAACACCCAGAATTCTAGATCATACATGTTTTATAGCGAATTAATTTGTTTCGTTAATGAACCACTCCTCAATTAATAGTCGACATAATTTTTAAACAACATATCGCAAAGTCAATATAAAGGTTATAATTGTTGTATTGAGAATTTTCACACATTTATTATAAGGCACTTGGTTTGAACCAAATTACAAAATCCGAAACTGCGGATTGTAGGCACAATTAATAGCAAAAGCTCTTAATTCTCTTCAATGTATAATTTAATTACGGGAGAGCAAAGAACTTATACTGACAGGGTTATATAAAAGCAAAAACTTTTCGTAAAATGATTAAACTATAAACTCCAGTAAAAGCAGTTCTTAAATATTCTAGTATTTTAAATAACTACTAATTACTAGCGAGGTAAACCGCTGGTTGAAGTTGTTTAAAATAAGTTCACTGAATAATATAATATCAAGTCCAGTGCTACGGCTTGCCGTGCTTTTAGAAACGTAGTTATAATCTGACGTCATTAGACTAAATAAGCCACATTTTTACGTATCATTAAAAATTATGTTATTGTATTGTTACTCATGTGCATACTTGGATATTTGACGAAATTTTGTTTTTTAAAAGCAAAAAGTCATGTATTGCAATTATAAATTCGAACAAAATACGAAAACAATAAAAATATTTTATTCCCGATTGCATGTCGAGGCGCATTTGTTGTTAAAAATTTTAGTATGCAGTATGAAACACAGGGAAAGTTTCTCTGCTAGTTCACCCCCGAATTTGTACATGAATATTCAGAGGCGCAGACGGGCGCCACTGCGGCGTTCGGCAATAACTGTTAACTTGTGCCACGTATTGCTTTATCCTATCTGTTATCTCGAACCACGAGCCCTCTATCGCTGACGTTGCAATATCAAACGAATATTCAAATTCTTTGATGTCAGATAGCTGAAATAACAGTTACTACTAGGTAAAAGGGAAAGCTTTACGTCAACGTAGCTCTACCACGGGAATGAAATAAAGACTCATTCAGAAAGCTCACTTTCAATTTTGAGCGAAGATGCCAATTAGCATGAGTTGTACTAATTACCTTCTCGAGTCATAGTTTAACGTAACGTAAGCCCATGTTTGTTTACGTTGATGAAGGTTGTATCGAATTGCGAGGTCTCCCAGTCAACGCGCGAGGCTGCGCTAGCGCACGCGTCTCGGTGGCGCCACAGCGACAGATTGCGCAACTTTGTGTACGCCGTGAGTTTACGATCAAATCAAAAGTTTCTACGTATTAACCACTGAAATGGCTCCGATATACGTATGACATTGAAACAAACACGGCCATAACCACCAAAATGAAGCTGAGGTTTTTAGTGTTATTGCTTTATTGCTTCACGATCATTCATGCCTATTTCCGTATAAGGGGTGAAGTGTGGAAACGGGATACGGTGTACCGCAAGAAAGACATAAATGGCTCCAAATGTGTTTTAAATGAGACGATAACTAATGACTACGAGATTCTGTCGTCAGCTGTGTCTGAATCTAAATACATTTTCACCGCCAGGGTCCTAAGCGTGAGGAAGATAAAGCGCGGCACGAAGCCCACCGCCAAAGTATTTATGTCTTACAAACTGTATATACGGCTAGTTATAAAGGGGAACGTCGACGATTTAAGGAGTCACGTCGTTTCAGGGGATGAGCGCACTTTGAACGGGGCGATAGTGTTTGTCGACTGGCTTCGGACGAACAAGTGTGCTTACAAACTGTATAGACATTCGTCAGGCATATTTTTGAGTGACGGTTTTTACGAAGAGTCAAGCAACGGGAACAAGCCTCGTCTGCGGCTGTTGAACGAGCCTCTCCCGCTGTCACTTTATGATTTGGATAGAGTGAATGCCGCTTTGAAAGGTAAATGTTTACTGTCTTGTGAGGTGTCGGCATTTGTGACGACTACGTATGCACACAACTTATAAACTTACGTGCTTTATTGTTCTCCAGTGTGTACCCACACTTAATTTTTATTCTCTATTGGTTTTTATCTATGTGACTTTTATATAAGCTTTTTATTTGTTTGTGCTGCGGATATTTCTATTTGAAATACCATTAAAGTAGATTGTTGTTTTAATCCTTCAAAATTAAACGACTAGTCAGAAGTTATTTATATAAAAACTGGTAAAAGCTTTTACATTTATGCATATCATCGCGAACTGTCTCGCTCATGATTAACGCTGACGGTAGATAGCAAAAATAAAATGGCGGTATTTAACAAACAAGAGAAAACAAAAGCCTGACGGATACTTTTGAACACGTTTGACAGCTCGCAGTTTTTATCGAAGTATAACAATGGGCATGTTGATACAAAATTATATTGGCGTGCGCGTGCATAACGTAGTGAGGCCCTGCTTATTCGATGCTGTTTTGTTCTTGTTCCATATTTAATTAAGGTAAGTAGGTATGTATCGTTCTCTGTAAAAGAGTTATTTACGGACGTATTAAAGGGTGTGTTTTTTCTAAGAAAGTTTAACAATTTATTCACTAAATTATGTTGTTCGTGTAAGTCAAGAACTAAAGTTGTGTATAATGCGTCCAAACGAGCGCTTGTGTAAGCTTCTAAGGTGACGTCATAGTATAATTTATATGAATGTGCGTCTCTATATCAACGTTTATGGAGCGGTATCCAATTATCTGTGTTCGCTTAGCAAAATAATTGATTTAAAATGCTGACGTACGAAGAATAATGCAAGTCATAAAATTATAAATGG
This sequence comes from Autographa gamma, assembly GCA_905146925.1. Classification (NCBI taxonomy): domain Eukaryota; kingdom Metazoa; phylum Arthropoda; class Insecta; order Lepidoptera; family Noctuidae; genus Autographa; species Autographa gamma. The sequence continues at coordinate 8,083,509 of LR989850.1, forward strand.
GGTATCGGGAAATCTTATCGTGTTTTCTTTTCATTCAGGTTTTATTTTAAATGTATAGTATACTTTAGTATTTTCATAGATTTCTAGGCTATGTGGGGTTTACATACATATATCATTTACATTTTAGTTAACTTATATTATTTTTAAGATTAGTGTGCCTACACAGGTACATTAAATATATAACTAACTACCTACGTATAACAAAACAATAGGTCGTTTGAATCCTATACTTGATATGCCTTCGATCTGACGTTTCTAGGCTTTGGCTCTAGGAGCTGATGTTTGAAAGATCTTGTCATGCAGCAAAAGAAAAAAAGAAGAAAAATAATAGGGAACATACGTTTTACTTGAAATTGCTCAAAAGCAATAATTTACAAATTACCTTTAACGACTCAAAGAAATAAAATCATGAGCTCCATTCGGTCTGCGGTTAGACAAAAGTAAAAAATTTAAATAGGCCATTTGCAGTGTCATTACGGTTTCACACCGCGTGGGCGGAGGTCGGAACGCACTACGCCATGCAATTTACTCCCCCGAGGACGAAGTAATGTCTTATGGTAAATTAGGTACTATTGTACGGTCTACTTTAACAAGCATATACGAAAATCAACCTTATGCCTTTGAGATAAAGACTCTTGAAAGCTCAAGTGTTGCGGACAACCAGTGATGTGCAATCGTGCGTAGTACATATATTACCACCTACATTAGAATCCTTGAAGTAGGCATTTTAGATCAGACGTTTACCGATTAATACCGGCTGTTTTAAAAGTAATCTTAGATTAAAGAGGTTTGTTAATAACACCACCAGTTGAGATTACCTAATTGGAATGTCATGCTGAATCTCAGGATTTATTAAATCAAAACTGTAGAACCTGTAGCAAATTCAGTTTTTTGATATTTCATTGCTGACTGCTAAGATAAATAAATGGTTTATTCCCTTTAGCGACCCAACTTATTTATATGTAAGGTAAAGACTACATATCAGATATGGACTGCCATAATGATGAAAAGTCTTGTTTAAGTAAACTATTGATTTATTGCAAATATTAAAGTCGATGATAGATTAAAATTTAATCATCTTTTTTTAGTTAGTATTGTGTTAGTAATGTATTTTCGTTTTAAGGGTTTGTCTTTAAACGACAACAGAAAAAACATAATAGGTATACGGATTTTGCAAGGATAGCAATAAGGAAAATAACGCATTAATGCGATACATTGATTTTATTTACTTACCCATCGCCCACGCAAAACGTATCAAAATAAAGTGTAATTCCATATTTCTATCGAAGATAAACGAGATAATTGACTGATATTGAAATTAATTTATAAATATAAGAACATTAAATTAAAAGCATGTAGTCTTTAAGTCTTGAATGATTACACTATTTATGACCCGCATTGCAACGTGTTCTAATAAAAGAACAAAATAATATTGCGCTTATACTAAAAAAAACCTCAGGGTCTCTGAAAGGCTGTGAAAGATTGTGATTGCTTGACCAATAGACTAACAACCAATTGCAGCGCTTAACATTAATTTTTTCAGTTTGATGAAACCTATACAATTAAATGTATAATACTGGCAATTGCTCTATAATTTGCTCTTAGTATTCTTGAGGTAATCACGCAAAATTCTTCTCAATATTTTGCCACTCGGAGTCTTTGGGATTTCTTCTATAAAATAGACGCCGCCTCGCAGTTGTTTCCAGGACGATACCTTTAACATAAAGAAAACATACTTTTAATATGTTATCCTTTTTATTTCTTCACTTTTATTTCGACGGGACTGTTGGTCTAGTGGTTAGTGACCCTGACTGCTATACCGGAGGTCGTCGGTTCGATTCCCACTCTGGACAAATGTTTGTGTGATGAGCTCGATCATTTGTTCTGTGTCTGGGTATAATTTATCTATAATATGTATGTATTTAGAAATATATAAGTATGTTTATCAGTTGTCTGGTAACCATAACACAAGCTCTGCTTAGCTTGGGATCAGATAACCGTGTGTGAGATGTCCCAGGATATTATTATAATATTATTATTTTTTATTTTCCGGTGTTAGTAGGTTGTATAAGTTAAGTGAGTTTATACAATGCTCTTGAAATTGGTGATGCAATATTTTAACGAGTCATTAATTGATCGATGATGACGCTACGATGATAATGAATGAGATCCATTATAAGTATGAAATTATGATGTAATTTATTCGGAAGGATTCCGTTTTTGCCTAAATAAGTGTTTTTATTTTAAACAGTAGGTCCCGGCTGTTACACATAGATCTTTGTCAGTCGTTACGTCAATTCTGACAACCAGTCTTACTATGGAATACTGTGTTTCCGAGTAAAAAGGGTTGTGGAGATCAGATAGGCAGTCGCTCCATGTAAAATACGGTATTCAGCTGAATCGGTATGATTGGAAGTAGACCACAACATAGTTGGGAAAAAGGGTCGGGAGATGAAGTGTTTTTTTTATATTTGTTTAGTTACTGATTTTACCTAGCTAGCTATTTGATCTAAAATGATGTGATACTAAATATTAAGTTAAATATTATTAAGACATTATCAAAGTTATCTTATTTATATTTATCGTGGATTTGTTACGTGTGGTCGATACTCGATATAGATAAAGAAAAAAAAAAACACAATTGAAGAAAGCATCTAAGTCATTGCCATTAATCTTATCAAAACTCTAATCGTATACGTCACACTGAAAATATAAAACAATTGAATTGATACATTTGTGATATTACACAATTGTTTTATAACTAAGCTTATGTACTTGAATGTTATAAAAAAGGAAAACAACTTTATTGAGGCTTATCGAATGCCATACGTCTGTGTTATTGGAATGCAATTTAACTGCAGGGGGTACAAAACATTTTTAGTAAATAGTAAATACCATACCCATAGTACTTTAAAATTCTATGAGAATATAATAATAATAATCCAGCCTATAAACGTCCCACTGCTGGACACAGGCCTCTCCCCATTTAGAGAAGGCATTTAAAAAAATATTTTTTGTATGATTTAAAAAACGCAGATTTTATATATAACTTACTTTATCAGCAACAAAATCAATAAGTTCCTTGGCAGTAACAGTAGAACCAGGTTTTTTCACCACGAAAGCAGTCGGAAGCTCACCAACTAATGAATCAGGCTTGCCTACAACCCCAACATCCTTTACTTGTGGATGCCTTAATAATATCGCCTCTAACTCTGATGGAGCCACCTGAAAAACAATAATAGTAAAATAAAAAAAAAACAAGTTATAATAAGTTACTTTTTCCAACGGAGTTTCTCTACTTACTTGTCCAGCCTTATACTTGATTAGTTCTTTAATTCTATCTACAAAGTAAAAATACCCATCTTCGTCATAATAACAGATGTCTCCAGTTTTGAAGAATCCTTCCTCATCTGTTTCATCCTCTAGATTTTTCCCAATGTAACCAGCAAATAATGTGGGGCCTTTAACTCGAACTTCTCCTTCTTGATTTGGTCCCAACGTTTTACCAGTCTCCACGTCTGCTATCTAAAATATATCATAGTTTAACTGCCTATCCTAAGATCGTTTTCCCGATCAGATAAAGGAATTTTACGTAGTTAGTACGGTACGTAAGTCATAACAATTCTATCTATAGAAGGGCAACAATCTACTGATATGTTATTGGCTGTAAATGAATGATGAAGACAGTTTACCTTTACAATGTTGCCAAGAACAACCTTCCCGACACTTCCAAGTCTAAACGATACATCTGTTTCTTCAGTCAAAGCTCCCGTACATTCTGTCATACCGTAACCTTGAAACACGTGTCGTAAACCTGAAAACCTGTTCAAATCAATCAATTAGTTAATTCCATAGACTAAACATATACATAGACTGCTACTATCGATAGTTTCCCCTTGTGCCAAGCGAGAGCAGTTTTTAGTCTGTGTCTAGTAAATTCGTTAACTGATTTATGTTAATTTTCGCGCAACGAGAAATTTATATATGAAAATATCGTCAGGATAATATAAGTGTTTTAGATAGATTTGTTAAAGCGGCAAGCTTCATATTCATACATAATTCACGACAAAACTAGTTCACACTAGTGCTTACGTTCAAACTCTGATAGGCTCACTCTTGTTTCTTATGTATACTCTAAGGTTAATTCCCTCTTTGAGTTACCAAGAAGGTTAAGAATATCTGTATACCTTTTCTTGATTTCTTCTATCACCACCGTATCTAGAGGCGCGCCACCACTGTAAATCACTTCGACAGAACTGACATCGTAATTCTTCACGACTGTTGATTTTGTTAACATAACGATTAGAGGCGGAACAACCATTAACACCCCTATCTAAAATATAAAACACCATTGAATTTAAAGCACTATTAATATTATGTATTTTTATTATTAATTTAGAAACCTAAATTGTTTGTTCCTACATTCTTACCTTATAGTAATATTATAGAACGATGATTATCGCGTACATGCATAAATACCTTTAGGGCTTGACGTTTCGACCGGGTTACACCGGCCGTGGTCGCAAGCAGACTCTGCATGCATGTACGCGCTAATCCCCGTTCTATAATATTACTATAAACATGCAGGGCGATAGTTTAAAAGTTATTATTCTTACCTTATGTTTTTGGATGCACGATAAATATTCATCTTCTTTGAATTTTGACAAGTATACTACTTTCCTGTTATGTACCAGTTCATCCATTGTGCAGATAATTCCAACAGTGTTGGACCAAGGTGCTATAGAGAGTATAGTTAAATCCTTAGCGATGAAACTGAAAATCAAATAGACTTGTTTAATGAAATAGAGGTATGTATCATTTTCATTATTGATACCATACAATAGTTTGTTGGAAATTTGACTCTTTACAAAACAGGTTTACCTAGTCTCTATATAATTTAAATTAAATTGGTCGACAGTTAAATTAGATGAAGTATCTCAGTTTACCTTGGTTGGTTGACAGATGTAATTAAATTAAGGTGTGTTAACTTTGCTCCTTTGGGCAGTCCGGTGGTTCCAGAAGAGTAAAGTATTAACGCTGTTCGCATCAGTCCTGAAATATAGGCAACAGTTTATTATTTAGAGAAAGTACAATGTGAAAACATATAGGGCGACACATCGCGGTAGTATACCAGTATGAAGCCATTTAACCAAACGGGTGTTTAACTTAAAATTTTACATAAAGCGTAAATATTTATGTCATTTTTATAGCTATATCCATAAGTATAAACTATGTCAGAATGGTTTAAAAGAAACGGCAAGTAGTTTAGTGAAGACCAAAGCTAATGATTGTGGAATCCTAAAAAATACACTGAAAGTTAACATACCCAAAGAATAAATGATTTAATATTTTACTTACCATTAATATCAGTCTCAGGTCTAAAATCTTGTATATTACAATGGGCTTTAATAAGATCATTAAACTTCAGCAATTTGGGATCATTGACCGTATTGCCAAAAATGAAAAACTTATCCACTAGATTTGTGCTAGTCATAGTTTCATAATAGGTCTTGTATGTCTCAGGAGAAAGAAATACATACTTAGGTTTTGATATACCCATTGTATGCACTAATTCATCTGTAAACGAGATAACACATTTTAAGAAGACAGATAGGAGGAAAACTTCTTATTAAAAAAATGTAATACATAAAATACGTACGAGTATATAACCAGAAAATATGTATTCATCAGTACTTTAAAAAAAGATGCTAATGCTCAAAATAATACATTTGTGTCAAAAAAAAAAAAAACATTGGCCTCTGATTTAACAAAATAACTTCACAAGCATAATATGGATCGAACTTACTTTTCCCATAAGCGGCATTAAGAAAGGTAACCGTAGCACCACTACACCACCCCGCGATTGCAGTAATTAAGAATTCCGTTCTGTTCTCACTGCACACTGCGACCACTTCATCACGTTTCACACCTAAGCGCATCAGCGATGCAGCTGCATTCACTACCAGTTGAGCCAACTCACCAAATGACGTTTGTTCCCCTGTCGATCCATTGATCTTCAAACAAACATTATTAATTAGTACCACATAATTATTTACTCTAATTTCGAGTCACTTGTTTATTGATCATCTTACCAAGGCTATTTTGTCTTTCGTCTTTAACATAGCATCTATAGCTAGCAATCCAAAGTTCATGTGGGATGGAATCAAATAATTTTGATCACCAAAAATAATCCCACGATTTTTATTGGCATCCATTTTTGTTGTGTAGTGTTACCGATATGACTGACGTATACACACTGATCTTGACAGTATCATACTTTTTAGGTATGTTATGAATTTAGTCAAGTAACCTTGACAGATAAGGAATTTGATTGCATGCGATATTTCATATCTGTGATACCCTGGCCCACCCACTAGAGAAATATCTTGACTACCGAATAGGATATAATAAAGTTTCTATAAAAAGAAGGGAATATTGAAATAAATAATAAAAAAATGGATTTATTTTGTTAAAAATTCGAACGACACTACTTATTACTTTTGTAAACAACGATAAATCCCTTATCTTGTATAAAAATAAACATAGTTAAACTTTATCAGTTACTTACTATACGTCTACGTCACATATACAGGGCGTATTTTGTTCTAGCTTGTGTACATATACTGTTTGCACACAGTTCAAACTAATTGAATACAGGTAAGCCTGTATAAGATTAGCAGGTGAGAATGATCTCTGATCTAAGTAAATCAAGTGGGTGTGAATATTGATTGGAATTGGTTTGATCCGGTTATGCAATTATATTCAAGGAGAAAATTGATTAGTTATGATCGAAATATATCACCGGAGAAATCAAACACTTTCGTAATATTTAATATTAGTCGCATTATTAAATTTCATTATTATCTATTGTTCTCCTAATCCTGTTCCTAATTATAATTACTTGTGCTCGGCGCAATGTATAATTTCCTTATATTCGTCCATGTAATATTTCTATTTTTTGGAAAAGATCTACAGATTTAGTTTGAGAGCGCGCTTTGACTGCTTCACCGTTCTCGAAATATTATTCTTACATTCCATATAGCTTATACGGGAATAATTATGTTTTGTCCCATCTTTCATACTTCTATCCTACTCTTCATTTCTCTTTATCTTTATAACTTACTTTATTATATATTAAATAGATATGAAAAGTACTAAAACATTTTGGATACTTATTTTGATCTTAGCGCTGTTGTGACGCAGTATTTGTAAATCCTATTTATCACGAAGTGGTTTATCTATAATATAAAAATGAATCGCCAAATGTGTTGGTAAGCGCATAACTCAATAACGCCTGAATAGATTTCGCTATTTTTTTTTGTTGTTTTAGTTATTACCAGGAGAAGGTTTTTATGAAGTAAAATGGAGAATTATGCGGTTTTTTTTGTTAAGTAATCTTGCCCTTGGATACCAACGGGACCTGGGTATTCATGCGGGTGAAACCGCAGGGCACAGCTAGTATGAGATAAAACTCTTGCTGAAAATACCTATATCTCTTAGGTAAAACATGGGTTTATAATGAGCGATAATTTCGATATGCTCTTGATAATATTGTTATCTTGTTTACGTAAATAAAACAATAAAACCACATACAATGCATTTTGGTGTAATTCATAAAATTAAGTGAAACTAAAGCATGAAAATTTACATTGAAATTGTAACAAATAACCTGTATTTGTAGACCTTTATATATTATGTTTTTGATTTAAAGCAATAATTTGTGAATATATTCCCTTTTTCCGTCTTTGATTTGATATTTATTTTTAAGTTATACTTATTTTATCTTGACTTTTATTTATCGACATAATAATAATTATATCGATTCATTATTCAAGCTTAGTTCGTTTGTTATTTGAATACAACAATGCCGTTTTAATTTAACGTGGTGAAATCCTCTTACGATCTGTGATCTACGAACGTGTACAGTCTGAATGTTCACACGTGCGTATGATTATAATCCTTGTTCTAAACCTGTGGACCGCGCATGCGCCAAATAATTTATACTGACTCAAATAAAGTAATTGTTTAATTGAAATTCATTGAATATTAAGAAATATTGTTTGTATGTATGTGAATATTAAGATATGGGACTGGATGCGGAAGGACCGGGTGTTGTGGCGCAAATTGGGAGAGGCCTATGTCCAGCAGTGGACTATGATTGGCTGAATGATGATATGTTGTTATAAAAATGACGGCCCAAGGTATGTACTAAACTCGTTCTTATTATTTTATTAAAATTTTGTCACTTATGCTTATAAATAACTAGAACTGAATTCATAATTTTGTATTTAATACACACTTTAAAATATGTGATTATCTGTTGTCGGTTTAGTTTGTCGATGAAGAGTTTATAAATGCTTTAGCAATAATATCCACAGTAGTTTCTGCTTTGATACCGGATCTCAGAAAATGTCTACTGCAAATCCGATTTGAATGAAGATAGAAAATAAATGAAGATCTGGTTCAATCTCTTTACAATATTCTAGAAAAATGTGATCATTATAACACATTTCTGATCAAAATTACGTATTTACGCGAAGTTTCTATTTATTAACTTAAATAAGTCTAGCAACATCATTTTTAAAGAAAAAACAAATATAAAGGTTATTTATATATACACATTTAAGAAAATATACTTAACAATTGGAACGTTTTATAAAGCTTTCAAAGTCATACTACCATGGTTTGACTTCCAAAGCCTTATAAAAACATTACGACGATGATTGCAAATTTTGTTTAACAGCCATCTATTAAACAAAATTCGCAATCATACCGTGAATAGTTACAGTTAATTCTTGGAACGTACGTAAAGTTTAAAGCCTTTATAGTAAGCGCTTGATGGCGTCGCTTTAGAACAAGACCCGCCGATTAGTGATTGAGTATTCAATTGTACCCACGCTGCATATGCTGCGCCCTTATCAAGGTTTACAGCGCAGCCAAAACGATGCCGCTTTCACTCATCCCAGACAATTTAACGAATGATCATTTGTTGGTGTTCCGCTAATGTCATCGGCTTTCGTTTCTTACTAAAACTATTAAAGCAAGCAATTTAAAATCTTAATATATGAGTACAATCTTACATCTAAGAGAGTTGGCCTGTATAGGATAAATATGTATCTTACAAAAGTTTTGTGGCTTTTCGTACATAACACCATTTCTGTGTTGAAATATCAAAGAGTACAAAAATCCAATTTTAGCGTAGTGTGATATAACAAAAGTCGTCTAATAAATGGAAAGTGGTTTCGTTTTTATTTGTCATTCGTACAACATAATATAGTGAAATAAATAGTATAAGGTTCATTATCTATATTTAAGGTCTTTCTATATCTAATCTGTTAAAAGTATGGTCTATAAATGTTCCTCTGACTTTATTTGCACAACATTGTTTACAAAGGCATTATATAAGTTGCGTTGGTCCACTAACAAGCTACGACCAGAACTTAGCTTTCAGAACATTTAGCAGAGGTCTGGTTAAGCATTTCTCACGCATTCAAATGCCCGTATTATCCGTATAATATTATAATTCAGAGGCTATCTACAGTACTAGAGGCACGGACCACGGTACATTAAGTTACTCGACTTGGATTGTTGTGGTTGGGAGTGGGTAAACGTAATTTGTTAGTTTGCCTGCGTGCGCGCAGGACTGGCTCGCCCACGCACTGCGCTCGCGACGCTCGGCGACTCTTCTCACGCCGTGACTCATACGCTCGTGATTATTTTGTACCTTATAAATATCGATAAGCGAGACAACTTAAATAAAGGATGCTTAATCAATACATTAGCTTTATAAAATGTCTCTGTATACAATTTAAGGACAAGGTTTTAAGTACATATCGCCACTAGTTTGTAGTAGACAATGACCTGTGATTGTAGTGAAAGTTGTTCTCTATTTTATATTATTTAATTATATAATAGCAACTAAATAAAGTAAACAGTTTGTTTATAGACACACATTTTATAGCATAAACAACTACCAAATACCAAAAGGCACTATTTTACAATCTCACAACCGTTTATAGTTAGTGATCTTGCCTATATTTGAGGTCAGTCCCGCTAGGACGCTCCCCACGTTTACTCAATAAAATGGCCCCCTGTAGTGATGGGACAATTCATGGTAATGTCCGGAGACCGGTCGACTCTTCCAACATAATGTCCTGATTCATTAAGCTATCGGAAGATTACACTGCGGTGGTCGCTACTCACTAACTAATGACCGCCGTATTTAGACGCCGACTGAACATTTCGTTGCATTGCAGATGAAAAAATGTATATGGAAATATTCATATTATTCGATAGCTACAACCCCGAAACGGGAACAGTTTTTATTGTTTTTTTTTGTACGTTTTATATCAATAGTTGACTGTCGTGTACCGTTAAAATATTAGAGCTGTGGCTTTGTTGAAATTCGTAAATGAATTGTGTCAGAAATACGCATGAGTTCAAAAGCCCACCAAAAATAACCGCGTACTCTCTATTTACCTAAAAGCCATGTAGATAACAGTAAACATTTTCCCGAAACCCACACGATATTAATTTATGAACAAGATTATAGTAAGGATTCGCTGACGTAATAAATATGGAATATGCTGGTGGGTGTTCATGGCATCGATAGTCGATGACGTCATAATTACCTCCCGCGTTCCGCAGATATTAGGCAGATATTAGTTTAGTTAATGCCTCAATATAATGGCTCGGAGTGTATTGATGATCTAAATCAAATGGAAGCTATTGTTTGATGCCGTTAATATAACAATGAGATTAACCTATCGTGATTTTAACAAAGTATCGGTTACACGGCCTGTTAGTGCTCGTTTGTGAACATCATGTATAAACATGATTTTCATTATTAATTCATGTTTATCTGAGCTTGCGATACTGGTGTGTATGTAAAATTTAAACATTCGACATAAATCATGTATTTGAAAATTGGTTGGCAATTTTTTTTTTCCTTGTTTTTTACTTATTGGTTTCTTAGGTTTACGCGAATGTTAGACATTGAAATAAAACTACTTTTTACGGATTTTTTCGCAGTAGACATTTAACTAAAATTACTTTTTACTTGTTATGCTTTATGTAGATTTTCAGTCCCAGTACCAGAAAATTGTTGCAAATATAGTTTCCCAACAACGGACATACCTTGCTTAATCTTTTCTAAGATCTTCACTTTGTGTAAATTGCACGATTAGCACAAAATTGGAACAAAAAACAGCAATCTTTGAGTTCCCGCCACAAATGGGTACGGTTTTAACACATAATTACTATTTCAGTTAGACTAATTAGCAGAAGTGCGTAAAAACACTAGTACAAATATCTAAACTTTTCGGCGTGTAAGTTTATTGGCCAGACAAGTATGAGTATGACGCAAACGACCAATTTGTGCTACTTTATGGAAAAGGGCGGACTCACTTAAACACCCATTTGGACGTAGTTTGCAAAAAGTTTTGAGAGTAAATTTAAATATACGCGAGGCCCATACTAGCGAGTGATGACCCTTCGGTGGACATTGGTTTGACCTGACCATATGATCGGAATTGTATTAAATATACTAAGACTAAAAACCCTTTAGATGAGTTGTGGTAATCATAGGAGTATATAAAACTCTTAGTACAAGTCACACTTTTAATTAATCACGCAAAACTGATTTTTATTTTAAAATCTTATGTTGCATTTCTTTTTAAGCTGTTCTGAAAGATTTCAACCTACCTCAAAATGTAACATTTAAAGAGTTATGTGTTTCGCAGCCTTGTGATGTGATCCTTGTATGGTTATTGACATATAAGCTAGAATGACAAGGCTTTCCCAATAAGAGTGACAGTTTCATAAGATTATTAGTATAAGACGATTCTTAATAATGTTATCTTATTATATAAGATACTTTTATATAATAATAATAATATTCCGGGACATCTCACATACGGTTGTCTGATCCCAAGCTAAGTAGAGCTTGTGTTATGGTAACCAGACAACTGATAAACATACTTATATATTTCTAAATAAATACATATTATTATAGATAAATTACACCCAGTCACCGAAAATGATCGTGCTCATAACACAAACATTTGTGCCGGGTGGGAATCGAACCCACGACCTCCGGTATAGCGGTCAGGATCTCTAACCACTAGACCAACAGGCCCGTCATATGGATATATTATATTTAGTTAAAACGCATTCTAAACTTGTCCCCATCAAACTACTTTGAAAAGAAGATTTAAAATAAAATATTCTGTTCATTACATAAAAGGGCAGATACTCGACACACATCTACGGCATCAAAAGTCGTGTATACATGACAGAATATACTGTTACTGAAACATTTACCGTAACACAACTAGCCCGCCAGTTCCAGCGCCACATCCATATTCAGAAATCAAGAAAAGCAAGATTACATCTCACTTAACAGCGTTTAAAGAATACATTAACATCTTCTACCGATGCGACATAATTTATTAATATGCATATAAGTGGCCCGCCACTTATGGTGGTCACACACGCCACATCCAACTCACAAGTGTAGGCCCAAACATGTAACGACTTTGTTTTACAGTCGGCCGGCACGAAGCGCACCACCATTATTACGTGTCAATAATGGTAATAGAAATTAGTACCTTAGTTAGAACGGAGAAGATGTGGGCGTCGGTCACACCAACACGCGATACCGACGGCAACATTGACAAACACTGAAGAAGAATGCCATTCCAAGACTGATCACCTACATTTACCTTCGCGGCTTAGTGTGTAATTATGAAAACAATTATTAGGTTTTCCTGGCCCTTAATGAGGGTTAAGTAAATATTTGGCACGGGTTCCTTTTGACCCTTAATAAAACATCCTTTAATACTAGCGATAAAGACTGCTAAGATTAATTCAGGCTTTCATTTATCATTCGTGATGTTGAAAACTGAACAAAAAGTAAGCATCAAATTTAAATTGAATCGTGATATTTATGTAGATGGTTGCTACATCAATTTCAGAACATATCGTTAAGATAGCGATAAGTATATCAATAACAAGTGTCGTTATCGCGCATCTCTATGGTTTACAAGTTTTACAAGATGCACGTTTGCAGTGCGGCCGGGCGACCCGCAGTGGGCGGGTGCGAGCGTGAGAAACAAATAACTGGTGTCGCGTCCACGGCCCCCTTCAACCTTATGAAGAATTGGACCCCGTCTAATGGCGGCCGCACTGCTGTTATAATTGCTTTTAGGCAATCACAATTTATTACTTGTCGCGTGTCGTTATGGAGTTTTACAGCGCTTGTACACCGCCGTGAAATATTGAACAGTTTGTAAGGATACTTGTATCGAGCGACTCGGGCATAAATAAATTGAATTCCCGGTTTAAATAATTCACTTTTTCCCGTGTTTACTCGCCTGTATTTTTTACTGTAACTGCAGTAATTTGTTCTTACCAGAGTCGCGATAATAACTTAACAGCTGTATGAGATTTAAGTTTTATGTTCTCTCTTAGCGAAAGTTTGTTTAGTATTCAATCGTTATCATGCATGGCATTAGTTAGTAATAAACTTGGAATAATTAAACCTTGCACAAAAGATTGACAAGAGATTTCTGATTAAATAATTTCCTCTTCTTTCCGTATTATTTAACAACATACTTTTCACACAAGGAACAATTTACAGCTACCTTTAGAATGCAAGAACTATAAATTTTCAATAAACGCAGGGCGTTCCGAGTTGTTTCTTGCAATATTTTACGCAATCAATGGCGCGCTGAGTACCGCTATCACTCTCAATTTAGTATCAGAGACCATTAATCAAAAATGCGCAAGGTAGATGGAAATTGAAACTGTGATTTCACAACAAGTGAAAGGTATTCGTCATCAATACTCATTAAAAGTTACATGGAGCGTTTACAATAGTGCGACGGCTTTAACAAAATTGCGATACATTTTACGTATTAGCACGAAATGTTATGACACTCGTTCCGCATAACTTGGTCAAGACCAACGAGGTTGCATTTGAAACTATAGAGTGAGCCTATCAGAGTTTCAACCGTAAGCACTAGTGTGAACAAGTGTTGTCGTGAATTATGTATGAAGATGGAGCTTGCCGTTTTAAAAAATCTATCTAAAACACTAATATTATCCTAACAATGTCAAAACCATCGATATTTTCTTATATAAGTTTCTCGTTGCGCTAAAATTAACTAAAATGAAAAACGAAATGTACTAGGATCAGACTAAAAACTGCTCTCGCTTGGCACAAGGGGAACCTAGCGATAGTAGCAGTCTATGCATATCATACGTCGATGGTCAAGACGAACAGAGGGCTATAAAGATGTGGCCACCATTGACATGACATTTGCATGGAATGTGGCCGGCTATTGACTAACTTCCGCTGAATGGAATATTATGTGTTTCATGATTTTAATGTATTGTACAAACTATTGTTTTACATTGATGTTTAATTGTTTATGTGCGGATGTTAAACTGTTGCATTAGTTTATGAGCGCGTTAAATTATTTAACTAAAAGTGAATGAACACGCGTAATAAATTTTAAACATCGGTACAGTCAGTATTGCATTTCAGAACTTAAATGTTTTATATTCGTACTTGTTGATTAAATGAGAAAAAGTTGTGTTTGACATTACGATTACATGAGTAACGTTTCTCATACGATGTAACATCGTAGCAAGTCAAACGACTGCATTAAAGATCTATAAAGCCAGCGTGACTAAATTGCTTTCCCCTTCAAGATAACTGGACAAGATTAATGAGCGTAACGTGCAAAACGTTTAAACCCATTTCCAACTGAAATCCGACTAGTCAGTTCCATATATTAGCGCCAGCGAAAACGTTCCTGGCACAAATTTCCATCACTAACATTAACCAAATTAGTTAGCTTTAAACCTTCCCGTGAACTAGCTGGACCGCAGTCGTTATACCAACGAATTCAATAAATTATCTACATCTGTGCATACAACTTACCCATCAATAATTCTTGAGAATATTAATTTAAGTAATTATTTCTCAGACTGTCCTTAAAGCGAAAGTTAAGATCTCTTAGATCACCGCGCGTTCTCCAAGCGAATATCCGTAGCGAGAAAAATTACAGTAACTGGAAATTCTACCTCCATACACCGCCATGGAAAGTTGCAGTAAAAAGTTGATTTTGATGATTACAAGCCATAATGACACCGAACTTGAAGATGAAATTTAAACCAGATCATGTACTTAAAAGAAGTTACGATGTAACGTGATTTTGCTATTGCAACCGCATATTCTGTTTCATATATTATTATCGTATGACAATAAACCTATATCGTAGGTGGTCGCACATTCAGCTACATTTACAAACATATTTTTATTGAACTGTATAAGGTTTTACTGCTCCATCCAACAAATCTTTATGGCGCTAAACATCAAGTCTTTTCTCGAAAACAACAATATTGCGCAATCAATAACGAAATGTTTTACATTTTGTGGCAATTTGTGTCGTAAGTTGACACTCGACATAAAACACTAGCTTCCTTTGTTTTTGTGTAAATCAACTTAGAATGTATCCGTCATATATTCTGTTGAAATAGAAGAGTTTTATGATGAGTGACAAAACTATTACTTTGGTTAAAAGTATTTGTTAAAATACTTTTAATGCACACAAACTTACATTCAACGCATTCCTTGGCAATCTGAAATCACTATGGACCAGACGCTTTCCTAACAAATGTCATTTGGTCTTGATTTGTATGGAGAAAAAAAAAATCGTATAATAATATTAATTGTATCCTGGCGTAATAAATAGTTTTGTCCAATAGAATTCGTTTTTAGTAATCTCTGCAACGTATTCAAGTTATTTTTTTCTGTAGACCACCTGTTAGGAACGCATTGTCTCAGCGTCAGGTTTATACAAGCAATACAGTATGAGACAAGGTGAAATAATGTAAATTCAACTGTCATTCAAGATATTTACTCACTTGTTTGTTCCTCAGTATTTATTTAAATACATTTCTCATTTATTTAGCGCACAGCTTAAATTCTCATACCTTTGTCTTTGTTTACTCTGTTGCACTCCTCGGACGACGTCAAAGCACTCTAAAGCCCCTGATTTAAGTCTGACTTGCTTTATGATCCATTCTCTTGCCCTGCAAACATATCAACTATATTCTTGTCAGATTTCTGCACCATTCTTTCGGAATTTATATTCAAATAGCGTGGGACGGTTGCTTAGTGTTAAATAGATTCTAGCTCCACACAATCTGTTTGTTAAAAACCGTGAGTTGCCGTGCTTTCATAAATAATAAGCATGAATGTGAGACATATATCAGCACGCGCCCACTAACGTGAATGGAAGTTATATTAAGGTCACAGACATGCAGACACTTTCTAAAGTAAAATAATTGAGTCAATTTATCGAGCGTCTCCTCGTCTGCAAGGATCGGTGACACTTTAGCGGGCATTGATTACCATTAAGTTGTGAGCGATTACGCCTATGTACGGAGTGTGTACCGACCAGTCCGACAGGACAGCCTGCTTAATGATGCCACAACCTATAGATTCGTGGTACGATATTAATACGGTAGATACCTACTCAGAATTTGTAATCTAAGTGTCGTCAACTAGCGAGAATCGTCACCTGCTACCTTGTTTGTGTCCTGTTGATAAATATTTCAATATATTCGATTTTAGTAAATGGATGTGTTTTGTATTCAGTACACAAATAGTAAAAACTTAACCTTTTTATTCAAGTAGGGTTAAGATTAAGGTTCTCTTTCAAGGTTAGAACAAACACCAATAAATAACCCAAAATTAACTGAAGGGGAAAAAGAATACCGGCTTAAGATGTGAGTCAGTACTTACTCTGAGCACCTAGCCGTAATTAGCTGGAAAACATTTACAGGAACAATGCTCATGTTTATGTTCGCAGCTAAACTTGTGCGTAAAAAACAAAGGTAGTCAATTGGGGTCCCTTTTTGTTTTACCTCATATTCAGGAGCAGTGAGGCCGGGTTCAACGTCTAGCCTTCCTTTAAATACAAGACGAAGGTTAAGTGGTTCGCTGTCTGTTTCACTTAAACCGTTGCCCGCAGCCCTGGAGTAAACGGTGGCCGCCACTTGTATTCACAACATAATATTATTATGACGGCAAACCCGCGGTTTAACCGAGACAAAACAAAAACTAAACGCTGACTTCATAGATTCGCATTGTACTTTACGACGGGCTCTTTGTAAATTGAAGTTTACCGAGTACTTACGCTGAATAGACTTTAAGTGACTACAGAATTTAATTTCGGATCTCGGTCGGCTGTGGCTTAAGAGTGACAAAATTGAATTTCAATATTTTTGAGCTAGGTATTGGTTGAGAATAAATAGTTTTGTTGGTGCACGAGTTTGCGGTTGAGGTGAGGGCCCTCCACGGCTCTCGTCTGGCGGTCAACTCAATACACACTCGTCGCAATCGTTTTCGCCGAGCGCCGGGATTGCTTAGGTTGTTGCTTCTGATTGAATTCATCCGACGGCCGCCCGCCGCGCCGCCCGCCTGACCCGGAAAATTAACCCGCCGAGATAAATGCCGATATGTGTCAAGTGGTTACCACTATAACACGACGACGACTTATCCCTTGTTAACGTTGGCGTATTTATGTCTGACTTGGCAAAATAAAACCAGTAGGAAATTTAAATGTAATATGAAAATCTCGTCAACAAGTCTTTGTTCCTCACTGAGTTTCTTATGCATGCTTTTGTTGTGTATGCAAATGCATAATATAAACTCACATACCATGTCTTTGTCTCGCGTTCTTTACATACATGAGTGAAAGTAAAGCTCAGTCTGTTACCCAGTAATGATGACGTTGTGATTCTTTAGAACAAAAGTGCTTGAGTTTAATTAACCGGTTTGCAATCTGTTCACGACGATAAAAGTAACTGAGGGTAACAGTAGCTGTACAATTAAGAGAAATTTACACGAGTTGAGTGTTCGCTATATAAAACGTGCAATAATAGAAACGGGATACTTAGTTATTATGCTTTTACAAGTCTTGTATAATCGTAATATCGCGCGGTCCATCAGATCTCAACTCACTGTAAAATCCGTGTGGTTTTATGAGTGGCATAAATAAAGCAATTAACACTATGAGGATTTACGTTATCCAATTTAAAACGACTGCACCGATTATTGTTTCTGATGTTGTACATAATTGGTTGTAATTGATTGCTCGTAGCCTTTATTACTGTTACATTATTAAGTGTAAAGTTAATGTTACTGTGTATTGCAGTCGGAATATGTGCAAGTTATAATGGAAACCGGGGCTCTATCGGAACTCAATCGGAAACTGTTTAATTATTCTATAGTGTGTCGTTAAAAATGCATTGGCGTATTCACGTTATTAAAGAATTAGCTCGATTGCGTCGTTCTGTTTCATTTATTTCATTTGTTTACCTGTTTAACATACGTTCAGTGTTTTATCGATAGGTAGGCGCCACTCTAGCCTTGATACAGGTTGTGAGATCATTACCTGTTGTATTAGGAAAACCTGTTGGGAAAAGGATACAGGTGAACGATTATAAATTGTCAAATTATCGCAGTAGATAGTGAATTTGGTTCGTATTTGAGACATATAAACAAGGGATATTTATATATCTTTACATCTTAGGGCAAATAAACTTACTTAATATATATATACTATACTTCCGTAAGAGTAAAAAAAAAACCAATACTTAAAAGGTCGCACATGAAAAGCATCTCAAGTCGATGAAAACATATCTTTCGGACCATAGACCTTAATGCTATGAATACCTTTACCAAGTGCTTTGCGATTCAATGGGGATGATCCCACAAAGTTGCAGTACTTGTAGTCTCGTTAGCGCGGGTCACGGCAGTTGTCACCCTGTCACCGCTGTCACCGCCGTCACTGACGAGAGCTGCGTTCTTTCACTACGCTTTGCAGTCAAAGCGAACGGCTTATTCATAAATTGAAAGCCGCTTGCATTATACTGCAGTTTATGTCTTTTTAGCGCGGCTGCGATCTTAATATGATATGCTTGTTCAGTTTGTTTTGATGCGTTGTATGAAGTACTTATTGATTGTAGCGCTTTCTGAATTAAGTATATTTTTTTGTAGTTATGACAGCACTTTTTTTTAGATTAAGGTTTTAATGTTTCTCAGAACTGTAGCTTACTTTGATACTTAAGTGTTATTATAACTAAAAAATACACAAACCATTATCCAAGAAGTTAGTTTATATCCGAGCTACAAAATAAATCTTTTTATAAACCATCAACGATCTCCAGAACTAAAAGTACATAAAAAGAAAGAATTAACAACAGCGTAACTTGGTGTCTATAAAAATAATAAATTTCTTATTTTAATATTACGACCGCCTATCACACCGTAGCTGCGTAACCAGCTGGTGTGTATTAGACTAATGTTTAAACGGTTTACAAAGTTGATAGGGCATGTGGTCCGATAATGCGCTTAACTCGGCAGGGGGAGATGTTGCGCATAAATCATTGCTAAGTGAGATCGGGTCCGGTGTGTGAACTCGTAAATCACCCGTGTAAATGAGGCCCGGCTTGATACCGACGTTGATGGTGGCCTATCTTTAAAGCGCATTATATAAATTAATCGACTCCCAAGGTCAATTAATTTTGTTGAGCTTATTATAAACCTTCATCAATGCGATCAATAAATCGAATGTAATTGTAGAAAATGTTTCTTGTTCTATCAATATTTGTTTCGAGAAACAACGTCATAAATATTTTAGAAATTGGTTTCTTACTTAATTAAGTATTTGTTTGCACGAAACCTTTCACTTGTCTAAACAATAATCACTGAAATGACAAAAGTTGTTGCAATGCGGTGGTAGTGGTGGGCTAAAGTCTAATGACTGCACAGTCGTTTGTGTGATTTATATTACGACATTGCCTCATTTGGTAATGTTATTTAGTACAGACAGAACATAAACCAACGTTTGTTCTTGTAGCTTTTGAAATAAGTTTCTTTAAAATTCCACAGTAAATACCTATACTCAATTATACTTTACAGTTTAAGGAAAGGAAGACATACATTTTGTTTTCATCAATCTATTGATTTAAAATGGTAAAATAACACCTCTCTATTCAGTATTCCCAGAGGCGTGCTTACACTCCCATATTGCGGCAGACAATATAGTCCGATGTTTAACCGGGCGAGTTTAATGCCATTTATCAGACACACCTCCAAATTAGTCATTAGTTTGCTTTACGTCGAATAAGTGGCATCGGAACCCGCCTAGATTTCTGGCTGGTAAATATAAATAAAACAATGTTGGCGGCAATTCATGTTAAACATTTCCAACTTTAAGAGTTAAAGGGTTTTATAAGACAACAAAAAAGCAAAAACTCTACGATAGCAGGATACTTTGTTCGCTCGAAGCGAATGAGCAAATAAACTTTAAAACATTTGAAATAAGTGATAGGTTCTTTTGTTTTTTTAGGCGCGGTACCCAAAGAAGAAACAATATAAAAATCCCACGCGCGTGCATAATTCACAACGACCTATAATCCAGAATGGGCGTTCGAGCCTTATTTTATCTCTCGCTACGATCGCAGCATTGAGATTGCTTGACAACTACGCATATACATACCTACACAGTTTTGTACAAATGTAGTGCGTTCCCAACGGTCGAAGGTGTAAATGCTCTTGTAATGATCTATTTACATACCGGCGCGGTAATATCGAACCCACAGCTTCCCTATATCGATATGCAATGCGATCAATGATAGTTCTTTTAGCCCTTTTCTCGTAATTCCAATCTTATTTGATGTCCATTCGAATACTTTTCATGGAGATAGCGGAGCGAGTTTTTATAAAAAACTAGTTCTGTTGCTCAGTTCTCTTGAAATTGGTTTGGAAAATTGTTATCGTCATTACTTAATTTTCTTTACTGAGTTGATATGTAAAGTTGTATAGCGGTAAATAGAGCGGAAAATATTGAAATGAAACTTGTGAATTTGTTGGCATTTAGTTCACAACATAAAGATAAATTACAATTAGTGATGGCCAATTGATTGCAATTAATAGGTCTTGACAGACATCAACACCATCTAGGTGTGAAATTGATAGCCACTGCGAACGATCTCATAATGGCTGGCTTATAATAACGAGCGACTAATAGGTTGATTCGACAAAACGTAAGAAAAATGGATAGCGAAATGAATAAAATAAAGTTCACATTTAGGTATTGGTCATTACATTAATTATTATCTGCCAATTTTGTTATTATGATAATATTTATTTAAATGTACTCTAAATGATAATGATTACTTTTCCCTTGATTTACTACTAGCTTAATCTCGATTAATCTCTTAGACACAATCAAATGTACTATATACAATACATTTTCGACTAATCGGAGTAACAATGGTTGAGCATCTGCTGAAACTAAAGGATTAGAACCTTTACTTAAATTAATGTTACGCTAATGGAAGGCTCGATGTATCTTATATCTCATAGGCATAATTTAAAGCTTTTGTTTACGCTATTGTTCCAAAACAAGTACGATATTAGTCAATATAGAGGTTCAACTATAAGTATAAGAGAAAGAAGCATTTTTGAAAATGTTCGTCCAAAATCTCGTGTTATTTGCTATCCAACACAGTTTATTGATCGTTTATTTTTGATCAGACTCAAGGCAAAGAAAACTATCAACCTTAAGCTTTAAGAATATAAGTAGAAATAACCAAATGCGTCTATAAAGACACCCTATCATGGCTTGGCCGTTTTCCCGCGGTCCGGGTGGGCTTGAGCAAAGGTCACGGAGAAAATTGTCAGAGCCAACGACCTGATAAAATACAAAACAGAATTTCTAGATGTCTCACTATAATATTATTATTGTTGAATAACACTTTTATACAAACTGTTATAACAAAAGCTTCGAGCTAAATGTTTTGTACTTTGATCCGTTAGAACTTAGAAATCAGAGAATGGTCATTCCGAAACATTTTCACGTTAGTTTCTCTCCTATTGTATTAAGTAATAACAAATTACAGTTAAGATCTCTAACTAAGTAGACAAAGTAGAAATCGGTTATTGTTTGATCAGGCAGAACATTAAATGTTAAGTGTGGTTATAATTATTGTTCCTTAAATTGGCCAAGTACATCAACAAAAGTGTGTTTTCATATGATGTTAACTATCTTCAAGTAATTAGTTGTATTATTGCTATAACGACATGTTTTATTGCGCTGTATTATTTATTTTCTCTACGTGAGAAATTGTGGAATTATAATGAGTATAATTTTAACGCAGCTATCGACCCTAATAAGAGTTTACTGTACTTAGAACAATGTTATTTCAAATACTTGCGCGACAGTTTTGAGGTTGAATAAGGAATGAGTAGTACCTTTCTATGAAGTTTAGTATTAGTACTGTATCTTGAACGTGGTTTCGCACACTGTATAGTTCAGTGTCACGCAAACTACCTAATCATATTACACTTTCAGTTGCGTTTAAATATTCAATTTAATAACTGGTTAAGTTGCACGCGAAAGGCTCGCGTTAGATCTGCGATTGAAAGCTCAATGTTCTTCGCGTGTATTACTCGATAGACTTTTGTAAGTAATTGCACGTTCTCTATTAATTGAGTTAGTTCGCAATAACAACACCGTATCGGTATATGAGCTGCCATCATTAGCTTAATGACTGGATTTAAGGGGTGCTCTAATGTCGGTTTGTGGCAGATTTTGTGGATTCTAAACGCGGCCCTGATAACAGCACAATGCAATAGTACTCGTATTATACTCTCCTCCAAGTTAATTAAACTCACTGATTCGGAGGGAATTTGGTAACTGTAATCTTTAATCAGCGTCTGTATAATCGCAGTATATATCAGAATTATTCATGCGACATGTATTTAAACGTCTTGTATAAATAATCCGCTTAATAGGTGTTTCTATATTATCAGTTTTATAGGTGTAGAAATTATAAATCGTGAGATTAATGGGCCGGTACCATTTTTATTATTCGTTCAACACTTCGCCGCGTGTCATGTTGACGTATTTAATTATTTATTGGTCTAAGACGTGTTTATACCATATTTTATGGTCGGTTAAATGCGAAATGAAATCTTTACGAGCGTGTACCTAGTTTTGCGTTGTGGCGCCATCTATATATCAGTCAGAACGCTGTGTTCGATTATGTTATGACTGCGCGGGGTTGTGTACGCTGCTTTATAGCTCGTGCCGAGTCCAGTTAGCCAATAAATAACTTACTAAGCACTTAGATCATGTAACTACAGCCCTATTTATAAGGTATATTGCTGACAGTTGTACGTTTTGTAGCGTTTAGTATCCCTTAAGCTTGCGACGTACTAAGATATCATAGAAACAAAGAAAAGCGTAACACAGCGGGTGACTTAATCTATTCTTTCGTGAATGACGCTAAAAAGTTAGTTTCAACGATATTGTAATTAGAACCAACTTTTTATGGACGGTTTTGAACTATTAAACTCTATGAAAAGTGCTCAGTGTATATTCAGGACAAACCTTGCGGCACAGCTAGCATGAGATAATCGTTGCTTTAATAAAAATAGGCACGAGTGTCAGGATACCGACCCCAATGTATTATTATACCGTGTCCGTAATCCGTGGAACTGATTACATACATAATTAATATCGTTTCGGCTGTCCTGTGGCGTGTACCGTCCGGCCAGCTATGGATACCAAAACTGATGATTGACAGACAATTTGACGTCTTTTCATTAAGTTAATGGAGCCGGCAAGACTGGCTCATTAATTAAGACAGATGTATTTGAGCGAGGTGTGTTTTGACGGTTCCGTCTTTTCGGAAAGATGGGTAAGCGTTACAGAAGAAAAGGATTTTTTGAAGTAACTAACACAAACGGTACCTATGTACTTCAAGTATATAAGTATACTTTGTGTTTTGTATGGGAGGAAATTAAGAAAAGAAGAAATAAATTAAATAAATCAATCATTAAATTAAAAATGTTCAAATATAAATATCCGATGCCTATGAAATGCGTATTTAACAGTCGTTATTTTTAAATAAGTGACTTGTTTTTTGACACACATTTACAGCCTTTAAATTTAAGAGGCACAATAGAGCAATAATATAAACTGGGAATATTTAAGAAATGAATGATGAGACACTTCCCACGTTATACACCTCTCTAGAGTGATCCAAATTATTTCCACTTTAAATCTCCACTATTTTGACAATACCATTCATCTGTTAAGCCTTGTTGGAGTAACAATGGTAAATAATTTACGTGGCTTCCACTCTTACTAAGAAAATACTATCTGCGACGGCTGCAACGTAGAAACTTCATTCACAAAGAACTCCAATTACCACAATTTTGAAGCGGAGTCCAGTAATTACTTTGGAAGCTTTTAGATACTCTTAGTTTAGGTATATATTTATAACGTCGTTTTATGCTCTACCTTTTATTTTATATAAAAATATGATATTTAAAATCTTTATTTTTCTTCTCTATACTCTGTTTGACCAGAAACTCGCAACTTGAATGGCACTGTCGTTGGCTTCCATTAAGTCCTGGAGGGAACTTTAAAACCTTTGAAATTCACACATTATTTCAATTATTAATAGATTTGATATACAGAAGTACTAGAAATTTTAAGTGAAAATCGTATCCTTCTTGTACACCAAAGGCAGTAAGGTTTAGGCATTGGATCGTGCTGGCATATTCTCTGATGTCTGAATGTCGATCAACAATTAGCAGTACTAAAGAATTGGACTTCTAATATGATGATGGTTCATTTTTTCAGTTCAAGTGTGTCTATTGTTTAATCAGATAATAACAACTACTGTTTTATTTTTTTAAACGGTACTCAATTCGCAATGCATATTAATTAGTATAATTACATGATTGTTTGTTCGACTCCATTAGCGTTCTAGTTATCGTTTATAAAGTGTTTTGATTGCTGCCCACGGATTTACCGTGTTGTTATGTGCCCATTATATTTCACAATGGAAAACATAAAAGGGCAAATAAAATAACAGTATAAAATAAAATGTGGCTTTAGTTTTAAATACTAATACTTAATCGTTTTGACGTATTATATCTATCACGTTTCTTCACATGTGCCTAATTACCTGTAGAATAGGATACATACAATATGATGACACTTACTACATAGAACATGACACAAAGTTGAATACCATACGTTTGGTAAATAAATGAGACACATAAACCTCGTACATAGGTCTACCGTATATAGCGGTGTAGTATACAGGTAGGGCACATAGTACGTAGCTACCTATCATTCGGTCATTATTCAGTTCCAACTGCGACTGATTTAGGTATTCAGACTCTTGCTCATATATCCGAATATTAAGCTAATGGAAAATCATTTCAAATGAGCTAATGCGGGGATGATTATACCTAATGTCTATATTTATCAGAACAGATACAACGTACAAATGCGTTCCCAGTTGCCGTTGCTGTAAACCTATGTAAAATGTACATTCAGGATACCCTAAGTGTTATTTATTTTTTCCTGGTACACAGGTAAAAGACAATGTTACATAAAATAATAAAGAAACATGCACATAAGGCGGCCTTATTGCACCAGGCAATCTCTTCCAGGCAACCTTTTCCTTAACCTACCAGGATACAGAGAGAAAAAAAAAGTAACAATAATAAAGAAATCTATAAAAGAACTAACAAAACAAAAATGTAAACAAACTCTTCATAATAATGACTAAAAGTATTCTGAAGTGTTAATTCAGGTTATAAACTATCCGTGTGCCAAATTTTGTCCAAATCTGTGAAGCAGTTTTTGCGTGATAAGGTAACATACATACCGTCATTCACACAAACATTCACATTCATAATATTAGTAGAATATTCGTTTCGCGCCGGAAGCAGGTCGGATTTCTGATCCCGGTTGGTCCGTGTCAGCTCGCATCACTTCCTACCGCGTTTACAAAATATCAACATGGTTTTTTTTGCAGCTACGCGAATATACGTGTTGATTTTAAGGTTTGATAGACAACACAAATAGGTTTCAAAATGTTTTTTTTTTGTCGGTAATTCTTGTTATTACACTTTCCACCGCGGTTATTTTGGTTTGCCACAAATGGGAATCTCCACGAAAATTTTACACAGAATACATCCAGATACATTTCCTCATGAAATAGTTATTCTTCCCAGTAGACTTTAACCAGGGTATTCAGTAAATAATACAGTATTTATTGCACATGCAGAACAAATTTAGTCTATGTTTTCAGATTACAAACATCTTGTAAGTAACTTAGAAGTTAGTCATCGTAGTGGTCTTTTGATCTATGCTTGCTCTATTAACTATTTCCTTGAAGCTCAACTTATGAAATTATGTCAGATGACTCACACTGACTAGCCGACAGTGATTCATATCTGACCGCTCATAAACTAAGTTACTTTGTTGTATTACATCATCTTTTTAGTATCAGCTACTCAGTTTCAACAGAACACTGTGTCATGGGACAGGACTTTGTTTACACCACAATTTGACCCCCTGAGGCTGCTGCCCAACTTTTATTCTTTTCAGCCTTGTCACTTAAGCCATAAATGCGAATTTCGAATGGGGTTCTTAAAGCTGCCTTCCCTATAAAAATATAAAAGTTATGTTGCAAGAGTGTTTTGTTTTCTTCAGAAGTTGAACGATCTCAAGTTGGAGATCATTGTCTGGGTAGTTACATAATGATTTTAAATAAAGAATAATCATTTTTGCAATAATAGCTGACGATATTTGTTATTCGAAAAAAAAAAAACATGTTACCTACCTCTTATTACACATTAGTCAAGATTTTTTCTTTAGATTTATTAAAAAAGTTACATACTCAATAAATGTGTGCAGGATCATCTAATAAAGCAATTAAGATAAACCGAACAGCAAACTAAATACTTTGAAAGTTCCTTAAGTCTTGTTTAAGTTCTCGTGATGTATTAAATCCGTGCTAAGCCAGTCTAAGCATGCACCAAGACTGCTGAATTTTGATTAGAAATTAATATGTGAAATTCGTTGTGTGGTGTTAAACCATTTTAATACTTTGAATCACATACTTAAATAAATAGTTGGAATAATAAGCGTCATAAGCAAACTCTTCCAAAACTCTGCTATTTGGACCTACCTATATTGTTTCACCGAAGCTAGGTAGACTTATTTAAAATTTATGTTTTTGCTTTATGTATTAAGTATTTTCAATAAAAATAAATTTAAAAAATACATAACTATGTATATTCGAAATACAGTCCCACTAAAATATTCAAATTTATTATCATATTAACAACACTAATCAGTATCACATCTTCATACGTATTAAACAAATTGAAAACAATGTCTCAATAAGAGAGGGGGGTGAGGGGGGGAGCCACCAACGAAGCGAAAATCACATGAATATTAAAGCGCTGCCACAGCTAGGCTCGCAAAGTAACCAGCTTCAATTAACGAGAACATTGTACTGGGCTTATGGAACTGAATCAAAATAGTATTACAGGATTTACAGAATAGGGATAAAAATATATATTCATAAATAGCATATATTGGACACGTATTTTTTGTTACATAGCCAATTATTCACGACAATACATTGACCTGAAAGGCTCTCAATCGTGATGATTAAACCCCATTCTTGAACTTTTATTCGGCTATTTTAAACCAACTTCTAAAAAAGGAGGAGGTTCTTAATTTGGATGTTTGTCTTTTTTTATGTAATAGCGCAAATCCCATATCAATTTTTTTTTACTATTTGGCAGGAATAAACAGTTTTCAGGATTTCACACCCTACATGCCAATTAATTTCTGCGTTAAGCTACAATTTCAGTATCGAAGTAACTATACATAATACACATCTTCGTATTATAGAGGCTTATATTCAGGATTGGACGTTTACAGGCTTATGTATAGCTATATCGTATATCCTAATATCTCGCACTGTCTCAGGTGTAGACACAATTGAACGTAATCTGAATATCTATACAGTGTACGTCGAGCTATTGCATAATTCCATTACTCTATAAGCTGACGTATTTTGACATAACATAACATATCATCACGCCTGTATCCCCGAAGGGTTAGGCAGAGGTGTACCAATGTACACCCACAGTTCGCCGATATGTTTTAGGTCCCATGTAATAGGGGGCGAGCCTATTGCCACTAACCGGGCACAAATCCAAACTCCGGCGTGCTGCTGAGAATTTCATAGAAAAACCCAATATCACCTTGGTCGACCTGGGAATCGAACCTAAAACCTCTAAAGACTCTGAACCTTAGCGCCACTAGGCCAACGAGGCAGTCTTCGGATATTACTATTAAAAGAACATATACGAAGTATCACGTTAATATAGGAAATTTATTATAAGTAGGTATAAGTTTACCCCTGTTAATACTATTTTTAATTTCCTTTACAAGTCTCTCATTTATAGCTACCGGAGAAACTGGGACAAATATTAATTATTGTAAATATTTCCCAGTGGTAATTATAAAAACCGCGTCAGTTGGAAATCTAGGCTATAAGACTAGTTGGTCTCTTTCTATCACACTGTTGTACCAATAGATTAAGCAAAAAGCACCCTTGTTCTAATGACAGAAGGGTATTATTTTCTTTCATTACATAAAGTCGTCGTTGTCGCAATATTTTACTCAGTAAAACCTAACCCGCAATAGCATTTTTCTAAGGCATATTTAGTAATAATAGGGCAACTACACCTTAAATTCTTGTAATGAGACCAATTGACCAACTTACTCACAAATTTATTTAAATTGCTAGCTGTAAGCATGAATATTTTACACAAGCCTGCCACGCGGCAGCGGTGAAGTGGCGCTATTATTGTTTACAAGTTACTGGCTAATTAGAATCCTTGATCAGGTCTCTTACCAAGAAACGTATTTGCGTCTAATTGCAATTTTATGGCTTTGAGTAAATTAGAACTGCGCCGGCTCCGTGAACTTCTAATTCAATTTAATTTAAACTACTGCTGCTTACCTGCGTAAGGTGTGATGTAATTTGCATGCGATTCTAATTAATTTGTACTTTCCTTATTACATAATGTGGGTGCTAAGGTAAACCTGATACCTTCTTGTTAGTTAATACTTAGCAAATGTTTTTATCCAACATAAATATGTGTTATTTTATTTTTACGAACTTAAAATAGAAATTCAAATAATAAATCCATTAGCAAAAAGGAGTCGAAAGAGGTAAGACAAATAAATCTGTTCTTAAAATAGTCCCCGATGAAGTTGCAAGAACACTGCTGATAAAATATAAAATAAATGAGAATAATTCTAAAGTTTCAAAGATTTCGAGAAAGACTACGTCAACGAGCGAACTCTTAAACTGAAAACCTCTTCAACTAAGTTTTTATTACAAAAACATACCAAACGGTTTTATGTAGTTCAATGAATCGATGGCTCTTATTCGTCTCTATATTTATTCGCAATACTTACGAGTACAAATATTAGCTGGTAAATACTACATGCAAATCAAGAAAGTCGATTGCTTAAGTACATTGTTTTGTTTGCTTTAAAACGATCGTCAATGAGTTGGAAAGTGCTTTTGTTTGTTTAATAAAATACGACGAGTAGGCGATTTTGTAACTGAAGGCTGAACTATTTGCGATGACGAATGAAGCGAGGTGGAGTGTGTTAGTGGCAAAAAAGTACGCGCAGAACGGAAACGAGAGCGTGCCATGAAAACGGCTGACGACTGACATGCCGATGTTTTTTACATGGAGCAACTTTTACGGATAAATTCTAACAAAATGCATAGAACTCTTTTTAACGAGGACGTAGAATTCTAAAGTTTGTATAATATACTTTCCTGACACTATATCTGAAATCACGTTCTTCCAAATCCAAAAATGTGTATTTAAAAATAAAGTAGGTATTTAGCCGTCATCTCGGAGAAGAAAGTAAAATTTCAGAGAGTACAACTAGTGGGTACAACATATGGAGGTGCTGGAACTAAATTTCCCTCTAAAATATTTTCGTCGAGTTGAATTTGTAACCTACGGTTTTGATAAGAGTTAACTTACGTCACAAAAGATAAATCAAGTTTATGTGACGTCCCCTGCCATACCAGGATTTATGTAGCTTCGAGCGTTCTTTCTAATGTATTCTGTTAGTGAAAATAAAATATGTGTGTGTTCCAAAATATCATCTCCATTTCTATCCGTACAACTTTAGTTTAAGTTTCTGTTTGGGCGTATAAGATTGAGTTCAACAGCTCAATAGAAAGGATCAGATGTTCGATTGTTTCTTCAACGCCGACGCGTACGGTTGATTTGAATAAAGTATAACTCGAATTTGAACACAAAGACTAATAATTAGGTCTGATAATAAGAATGGGGCTTTTATCCGTCAAGGTGGCTATGTAAATGAGTATGATAATGTGGTTTAACATAAATGGTGCAGAAGTTGCGGAGTCATGGCTGTAGTCGGTATGCGGGGCGTGGTGCTTCCCGCCCGTGTTACCGGTGTCCCGACAACCGTGATGCAGCGAATACTACACACATCGTAATATTTTTTAAAGATCAATCGATTTTCGAAAATGTTTCAGGTTCAGTGTGTTTACATAATTAAAATTTCTTTAATATAATTTAGCGGTCTAAATAGTATGCAAAAACATTTTTTAATTTTCGACATTACATTCAATTAGAAAAATATGAGTATCTATAAATGTCTGATGTAATTGATAAACTGCAAAATTATTTTCAGTAACTTTCAGTGACAGTTCTAAGAGACATCTTTTGATCATGGTGGGCCTCAATAATTTTTAAGCGGTAAAATAAAAGAGCCTCGCAGAAACAATAGAGATGACATAATTGGCAAAGAGCAGGCCTTGATATTAATGTTGCTCGTCTATAAATTTATGATGCCACATCCAATAACTTCTGCTGTCTCCATATTTTATAAGGCCGTGGGCGTCAAGTTTGACTTGTATTATAAACCTTTTGTATATAACCTCTTTATTACTTCAACTTCTTTAACTACTCGTTAATGCATCTTAAATAGTAATCGAGAAATTTGTATAACATCAACATTCCAAAGAAATTGTCCCCATTCGGTTATAACCGACCTCCACGGCTCATATCTATTTTTATTATAATTAGATACTTAATGTTTGGAAATTTCATCGATCATGCTTTAAATGGCGCCTTCACTTACAAAATTATAATTAATGTCCAATAAATTAATGTTTTGAATTGTGTGCCCATATATTAATCAAATTATATGGTATAAAATCATAATTAATGACGTTTATACCATTTAAATTGAAAACTTCTGCAATAAGTGACAGATAGAATATCAATTTATAAGAATCAAGATAATTATTCAAATAAGTAATAACTTGATTTCTATCGTATCATAGATATATGCTTAAATTTGTATAATTTATTGCCATACATTTTAGCTTTTTGCGAAGTATGACCATAAAGGCTTCACTATCTCCCACACGTTAACTAGCCTACCGATTAAAAATACATTTGAATGTTACGTTTTTCTTTCTCAATAATTTTCAAATTGTATAAAAAGTGTGTTGCCTCTCAGTTACCTATATATATATACCTATTGTAGTACATCAGGATTATCACAAAAGCTCCATATTTTTATAGTTTTAGCGATACTCAATATTGGGCGTATTGGAATCGATAGCAGATTAATAGCGCATAAAGTATTTTATTAACAAGATAAAGTTGTTAGAAAAGATAGCATCGGAAATATTTAATACGGTCAATAGATCCGTGGTGGGCGGACTTAGGACGAAAAACAAAATAAACAAAGTGTTTATCTATTCAATTACTCGATAACGGGTGGGTATTATACAAGTATTTTATATTTGCGTGGTAGTTCGGCCACGGCTAGTCCCTGTTCGCTTCGAATTACAACACGGGCTTGCAAAGAAAACCAATAGCCGTGGTTCACGCGACTGGTTTTATTGAAAAGCTCCACACGCGCATTTTTCCAGGCTTTTTCACTTTTATTTTGCAGTAACTACTGTATTCCTAGCTGTTTATTGCTCACGCGTTTAGGTGAACAGGTGTTCATATTAAAATTTAGATGTGCGCACATATTGCAAGTTGAGCTTTGCAAAGCTGTGATTTCTGAGAGATTACGTAAGACTTATAGAATGGAACGTATGTATTGTGAATTTGGAGTGTTACATTTTGTACCTTACATTTAACATAAAATGCAATAGTACAGAGCAGAGTATTCGACAAATGGATAGGCTGAGTAGTCCGACAATATAAAGACATAATATAAAAAAATGGCTTTAAGAAAAATGCTTTTAGTTTCTAAGTGCTTTTAAATGGTGAACAAGAGATGGTTTAGTCATGTTAACACCAAAAAATTGCTGTTTTAATTGGTCTAATATTAGGAGTCAAGGTCTATCATCGTACAGGGTGATGTTCCAACCGTGCCACCAGTGGTATGACAAGCACCGTTAGCATGATCCACGGATGCGAGGAGCACACACTACACACCCAGCCGCCTACAGGGCGCGTGTTTATGGGGGCACCCACAGCTCGCGAACACGTCCCACTTGCGAGCTGCACCGTCATGTCAACATGCTTTATAGCCCCCATAAAAGAATAAGAACCTCAGTGTTAACAATTATTGTGCTTTTCAAATACGACCGCAATAATTCCTCCCCGAGAATTAAACTCTATTGACATGAAATATTTACTTTACGCTCCAACTGCACGTAAATGTAAATATTTAGAAGATTTATTCTCAACGTTTATAGTATAAAATAAAAACGGTTTATTGTTTCGAAAATCTGATTTGGTTTGTGAATCCGAGACTGGTTACCATAAAACGTACATTATTGGTATTATTGCCGTGACTTTAGGGTTCGTGAATTTGTAAAATACAATCGAAAACTAATTCCACTGTTTATTATTTCCAACTTAGTCTTTATTAAATTTAGTTCACTTTAATCGCCACAAAAGGAACTTATCGAAGTAACTTTTGAATGGCTTCTGAAAATGTTACACAAAGCTTCCTTTAAGTGAAGGTGCTTCGAGAATAGGAGTTAATTATCATCCTTTACTATATTCCCATTAAAAGGAAAGATAAATCAAAGAGTATCTGTCTAAATCAAAACGCAATTACAGTAGAATGTAGAGACACACCCGTCTATTTAAATAGTCATTCTTTAAGTAGGGACATCTGCGAACGATTAATTAACTCTTACTGAGAAAATCATTAGTTAAGTGATAAGTGACGTATCGTGTTGGAATCTGGTCAGTGTCCGTTCCACAAGTGTACGGGCTACGGAACATTTGTGTAGCGACACTCGACACGCGACACGCCCCATCCGCGGACAATGACGCACTGACACCAAGATCTATCTGTTTGTATTACACGAGCTCGTGACCGTGTACCGATTGTGTTTTGTTTTTTTTTCGTTCGTGCCCTCTTCTAAAAGGTCCTGGTATTGTCCCGAGACCGACCTCGGATAATTACGATATGCACTCGACAAAACGGTCACTGGGTAACTGGGATTGGAATTTACTTGGTCGCCTTTATAAGGAATACAATTTCTAAATGTTAAACCTTTTTGGAGTATTAACTAAATTACGGTTAGTACGTCATCGTTGAGTATATAGGTATAAAGGCTCGTTTGAAACTGTTTAGGAATATATAATCTCTATTAATATATACTTTGTTATATAACGTTTTTTGTATAACAATGCTTTGAAATCTATTACCATCTTTCTTAGTGTTTATAAAGGGAAAGTTGCGTGCACAATGGAAATTATAAACTGTAACGCTTATAAACTAGACGACTGGTACTATTTTTATCAGATAATATATTCAGGAATTTTGTTCCCTATTATTATTTACCCTATATTATTATACTATTTAAAAAGATTTATTCCTTTTTTAAATCCTATTGGCACACTCAAAGACGCTAATGACCACTACGAGGGTTACTTTCAAATTTCTGCGAGTTATCTTAATTAAATCGATTCTAAGTCATCATTAACGTCTCTGAGTACGACAGCAAGTCCTTAAATGTTATGTTTTGTAGAGTCACAAAAAGGTATTATTGTATTATGCATAGTTTAGGTTTGTGTTCGTCACAACAGGCATGGCTGATGAAGTATGTTTCGATCAGAACTTTAGCTTCGAACTATTAATTATAACATTGTACACCGTGATTAATTGTGTGTTACGCCATCTTGATTGACGTTTCGCGAAAATGTCAGTTACAGTTAACATATTTCCATTTTCTATTAACAGCTCTTTATGATATTCAATTGCATTTAATTTATACTCATTTGATCTAGCTCTCTGGCTTTGTAACCATTTAACAGGTTACAATAATAAAATAACAGCATCCGTATTTGGTTCATTTCTCCCCTGACAAGGCCGCATTCTTAATAGTTTACAAAAGTTCACAATATCTACCAATGAGATTGCCTTATTCGTAGTCAATTTTCTTACCTACAATATTGACTCATAAAAGAGGTCATGTCTAATATAATTTATTAAAATAAACTCTAACTATACTAAATAAATAATTAGTTATTACATATTATACCGGACTATAATATCCTAATGCTAGGCACAGCTCTCTCTTCGTTTAAAAAAGAACTAGCATGGTAAAATTAATACTGATTTTAATGACATAAGTATTTCGGCATAAATCCGTAGAATTGGTACCAGGAGCACAGTCGTGTGCGGTGTCAGGAAGATAGAGTAGAAATCGTGGAACTAGTGTAACAGTAAGCATCTATTTTGTATTCCGCAGTGTTCTGTAACATGTTGCAGTTCGTCTTGTGTTCGCAAGAATGTGTCGAAAGGATCGCGGGTTTATTTGTGATCTCTGTTCCTTTAGTCAATACTTGTAATACTGTATATCTCTCTACTAGCCTGCCCCAGCCTCGCAAATGTATACAAAATGTTAATGAATTATAATAAATAATCTTCTTGAATCGCTTATTCAATTAGTAGAAATTGGAATATATAAAATTGGATATGAATATGCCTTTGGTAGTTTTTGAGTATATTATTCGTTCAGATAGACAAACATACGATGCCACTTTGTCTTATGAGATGTAGAGATAGATTATGGCTCAAAACTGGTAATTTAAATCTGATTTCAAAATATTATTTATTACGACTTAGCAGTTTAACTAATAGTAATAGTAAATACCATACTTGTTCCTAAATAGGTTTCTAAAATACGTTTAAATCCGTATTGGTAGCTGTATAAAGCGTCAAATCCGTACTTGTAAAGTATTAAATCAGTGTACCAGATCGATAGCGTATTGTTTAATGGTTTAAGCTCCGCATTGTTCGAGGAACGCCGAGCAGTAAGCACTGTAATGGAATTAAATTGTATATCAGCTTAAAGGTAGCGTACGTTGTTTGTTACTGTCCAATGTCCACTGTCTTTCATAATGATAAATTGTTTTTCACAAAGTATATTATTTGCTCTCTCATGCCATGTGAAAAGTTTATAGTTTTCTAAGATGAAAAGTATTCGCTCTAATGTTAGGTGTAGTTGCATTTTCCGGGAAATTCTTATAGACTTCATCTACTTTGAGGAACGCGAAGGAGTACCTTGGAAAATGTATCTATTCTGAAGAATTTTCAGGTAAATAAAATTATTTAAGAAGCTTATTTTTTCTCAAATCGTATAAAATACAATCTGCTTGCCTTACATCCTAACATTTATTTATAAACAGAAAATATATCTGTAAGAAATAAATTGATACAAGAAAAGATGTTTCTTAAGCTATAGGTATCCACAATATTAAATTTTCTCGGTATCCGGCGGCCTAAGCGTCGGCTAATAACATTATACTGCGCTCACTTACTCAATTGATTATTCCAATATTCAGCCGCAGTCCGTTAAAGAAAGCGTCCTTTGGCCTTCGTGACGTCATTATTTATGTAGGTATTGAGGAACAAGCTACAAAAGCTGAAGGAATTGTAGAAAAAAGTAAAGAAATATTTGTATCTAGGAATATGAAACCCGACGTGTGACCTGCATACATTTTTCATTTGTAAGTAGGATGGAACCTAGATCGGAAGAGATTTTTTGCGTATGTTGAATAAAGAAATGTTTCTTTAAGACTCGAAGTCTTGTATACAAAATGAGCTTTTTTAATCTACGTCTTTCAGTATTAAGTTTGTATTTAATGCCTGTAAAAAATCGAACATTACTTTTCAACGTTTGAAATTTCCCGACTAAATATTATTTTAATATCTGAAGGAAAATTTGTAACGTCATAAGTTTGAAAATGGTTTTCTATTTCAGAATAGGTATGTATGAGTTACGCGTTTATCAAACGGGTAAGAATTTCTATTCTTTAGCAAGTTTAGTAACCTCATAAAAAAATGCTTACTTACGACATCGATAATATTTTTGTTGAAGTATCCATTTTCGGTAGCAAATAATTTTAAATAGTAGAATATTTGCGTAACATGGGGGTAAGTATTGATAGTATTAAGGGTAGAACGTTTTATTTATCTACTGAAAATACTCTGAACTATGAAGCATAAAGTATCAAGATGTTAGTTTCCTGTATTGTAGTACTTACGCTGTAAATGGAAACCAATTAGCGGCGTCATGATGGGTATTCAGAAAACATCTAAACGCTTTAACGACCAATTTTACAGTCTGTAAGCTCTTTACTACGTAAAGTGTTCACAAAGTGCCAGCTTTAAAGTAATTAAAATAAAAGTAGACGTATTGCAACAAATGAGGGAAAATGTACCGTAAGTTTTCTAAGTTATTTTGTGAATATCGGGGGGAATGCCATTTAAATCATGGAGATTTATCGCCTGTTGAGTAAACGATGTTTAACACGTACTCGGGTGAATGTAGGTCCGTAAAGCTTCAAAATTTTATAGTTTGTAAATGCTAGACGATGCGATGAACCGTTAAGGACGGATAACATTTAGTTTTAGAATTAAGTAGAAATTTATTTTATGAAGAAGTTTCGCCACCTTGGCCTTTAATTAAGCATTATATAGAAACCGTTTTAGTATGAAGGTATGTTAAACGGCCATTGTTTTTTATGCGTGGGACTTAATAATTTCATAAAGTGTACAAAGATCAAGTCAAATCTTTGTAAGAGTCAATTTAGCTGTCTGAGTGAAACCTAAAGTTAAAACACTACGTACCTTATGCACTGAACTAATTTTACTTATTAGTTAATCATACACTAGAACCTTTTCATCTGTAATTTCTAATGAATAAATAAAAACTTTTAATACAAAAGAAACTACAAATTAAACTTTTAATACAAAAAAAACTTTTAATACAAAAGAATATGCGGGCGGCTTTTTTCAGATACAATTAGTAACATAATATAAAATGTAGGTATACGAAAGCGCTAATTCTCTGAATTGCCAAAACTCATTGATGTTATCCATATTCAGTGGTTCACAGAAATCTTTATTTTTATGACTATCACGACTCATTTTCGTGATCGGTAACGCCCACATTACTTTTAAACGGTACCAAGTCATTTAATATATTGATCGTAGCTGTGTAACTTAATTCTTTGACAGTCGTTGAATTATACCTAAATTGTAGTTATAGACCTTGTTTTACTTTACCCTATTTTATTGTTACAGATACTAGAACTAGACACAAATACTGCACATTTTACAGTTTACATTGTAGAAGATTTAAATTTACAAAAGTACCAACGTAAAGTTCCATCATTTGTTTTGTGGGACATCACTACCTTTTAGAGCGAAACTAATCATGAAGCTGCCATTCGCGGTATTCGTTTAAAATACCAGTAAAGAAGCCAGAGTTTCGTTGGCATTTATCCATGTCTCGAATTCCATTAACTAAGTAAAAGGTGTTATAAGGTGCGAAGTAAACATTGACTATGTGCGAATGCTTAAGAGTGTACTGTGAAAAGCCTGCGCAATAAACTTCTTCGAAAGGTAACAACGTTATTAATACACATACAAGTCAAACATAATTATATGTATGCATGGCTCTCCTTCCAATATTTGTGCGAGAGATGTATGTAAATATTTTTCTGAGCGGCGCTTACTGATGTTGCGACGAGATGGCAATAACGCCGACAGACGTAATGAGGAAGCCTGCTTGTAAACCCTTGCCACGTTCACGGGGACTGCACCAAAGTGTTTTTAGACGTCAGTTTTTAGAGCTTAAGGTCTAAAGTCGCTTGTTCATTGATGGTTGCAGGTGTATGAAGTAAGTTTGCGCTCGTGTCCTCGGCGCCGCGGGGCTCGCTATAACGAGCGGCCTGCGTTGACGGGGCGCCGGCGATCGCGACAAACCGCCTTCCAGTAACCTCTTTTAAAAATTAGCTCTTAAATTTTTACCTTGTGCCACCATCTTTTATGGTTTTGCATTCTTAGCGCATCCTACAGTTAAACTACGTTTTATAAAGTATAAAACAATCCTTAAAATGTCTAAGGAAGTTATTTTACCTGTAGTGAAAGTTAGGTCTTCCTCACTACCGACAACAGGTTTTTTTACTAGATTTTTATGTTGTCATTTGCCGTTGAAATTCCGAGTTTAGTTAATAGTCCTGGCTACATAAGCCGTGGGCTATCTTTTTACGAGTTTGTTATATCTCCGGTAATTACAAGTTTGCAATTAATACACGTTTGATATGTGTGTTCTTGTTAGTTTCCCAGGCTTATTGCGTTGTTAGGCACGCTCGGCGCAAAGTATCTAATTTATGATGTTTCAAGTGTCTATGCCCGTAACTTATCTCTGGTTAAGTATATTATGTGCGTGTACATGGCTCAGTTTGCAAGTTATAATTAAACTGACGATATGTTCTCAAGTAACAATTAATTAGACCTTAACTGAGCACTGCAATAACGGCGCGCAACGAGTGAGAGATGAGTTAGGATGGAAGAGGCTGCATGCAACTTAGATTAGAAAGTAACTAACCGTACACAGAGACAGTTCAACGAGACGCGGATTAATGAAAATTGCGGCCTCTAATGCGGTTGATCTATTTTAGAGGCACGAAGTAAGACTGTTGCATATATGTGCATAATCACATGCAACGGTTTCATTAAAATTATGTGTAAGTGGATTTATTTTACTGTTATATCAATGTTAACATGGTTCAGTTCAATCACTGATGTGGTTAAAACGTTAGTTTTTATTTGGTCTCTTGAAGATGTGTAACACCCACGGCATGTCATTGGACAACAATATTTCACGGCGAGAAGTTAGTGTTGCTCTGTTGTAGCAGTTACTTCCTCATGCAATAAACTCTTATTGCTTCTTCTTGCTTTTCCCACACTCACGCAAATTTATAACATTTTCGATAGAAACGAAGCAGGTTTCGACAATGGTGTAATATTTCATTTTTAAACATTGTATCGTAGCTCCAGTATGCCTTTGTACATAAAGGCGTTTTTGTGTAAAGGGATTCCACGTTGCGATGTTTTTTGTGGATTGTAAAACTTTACGGAGGATTACACAACAAAAATAATGATACTGCAAAAAGTAATGCGACGTTTATCCTCGCTCTACAAACAATTCATACCTCAGCTGTCAGATTAATCTAAGGCTCGGTGTGCATCGTTGATTGTGCGAATAATAATCCGACGGAGCGAAGTCTCGTATAGTTCACGAGAGCGTCAAATCCGAGCGCAAAGGAACAAAGCCTCCAATTACCCGAGCGGGCACGCCGTGGGCTTTTAGTGAATAATGAGCCGCTTATCCCGGCGGATGACGGCTTCAGTAGAATTGTTCTTGAGTGGGTCTGCACGCGGACCACCGGGCCACTCGGGGCGCGGGCCGGACGCCGCCGCCGAGCCGCCGCGCGACGATGGCGCGTCGCTCGCACGCTCCCCGCTGCGGTCACTGCGTCAACACAATTTCGCGCCTGTCTCCTGCTATTCCCCCTTACTTTGACATTTTACACAAAACGGACGCGGTCACCGCACAAGTCCCTTTCAATGCCGCACTCGCTTAGTGCTTTGCAGAAACGAATAAAATATACAAGTAGTATCTGTATTATACAAGGGTCCATAAAACGCTAGAAATAGATTACACGAAGCTAAAACCCGTAAATGGCATTTAAGTTCTCATTCATGGAGTTTTTCCAAGATTAAACATAATAAACTTTGTTAACAAATGGCCAACAAGGGACCGCTGAAACTCAAACGACAGCTGGTTTAAGTAGAGTTTTGTGCAATAGAGAGTCATAAAATTACATGATGCAATTGGAAAGTGTTATATCATAGGAAAGCAGTTGTACTTAAAATTGGTAGTGTAAAAGAAAATGTAGCTATTTAGAATAATACAAACGTAATAAAATTAGACAAAGACAGTCTGTACGTTAATAACAATCATAATAAGAATGATAACAGACACTTGCTCGTTGCTCAGCGGAACATTTATTTGGAGAGAATGCCAACACTGAATAGGTACTTGGGAAATTGTACTGGCTTCGGCACAACAAGTATATTTTTAAGTGGCCGTGATTTCGCTCGTAACATTGAGTGAGACGGCTTTTATTTTCAAAT
This sequence comes from Autographa gamma, assembly GCA_905146925.1. NCBI lineage: Eukaryota > Metazoa > Arthropoda > Insecta > Lepidoptera > Noctuidae > Autographa > Autographa gamma. The sequence goes on from LR989850.1 coordinate 8,123,963, forward strand.
AAGTACCACTTGCCCTTTTACCCCCTTCGGAAATATGTAGCTATTTCGTGTCTATTTTAATTTCGTTGTTTTAGTACAGATTAAAAAAGATATCGAATATAACTTTGATTGGTGAAGTTAAATGCTCCAAACAGATAATAAACCTCAAAGCTTTAAAGTTAAGAATTTCCTGAATCAAACGTTATGTCATTTCTGTCCTTATCTATAAATCGTGTTATCACGTGTGTTCTGTCGAATCGTTTTAAACAAAAGCTTATAAAAAGGATTCAAGTGCTTTCTTATGTAAAAGAATCGGTTTATTGACCTATAATTATTTTTTATGTTTGGCACCTAGCTTAGGTGTCACATTAATTTTCTTGGAACACATTAAACAAACTTTAATGTGTCCCGTGAACGATTCGATCGCGGCTCGAAGCACGGGTGTCGGCCATGTTTTATTGTGAGTAGCTGTTCCCTGACACAAAATTGCGAATTAAAAGAAAATTCACTTTTTATGACGTCGTAATATTGTCGCTGGCAATTCCAACGTTTAGTGTTCCCATTTTAAATGTTCCGTCTTTTGATATTTGATAAGGATATAACGGTTACAATTTTGACCGATGGATCCTTTTAATGATTATGAATGGAATACGTAAGAGTTTTTGGTATCTCATATCAGTAACAAAAAAAATCCAAACATTATTTTTGCACATTTATCCAGAATTTTATTTTCAGTTTAACCCTTATTTATTTTTTTGGGATTAGATAAGTAGGTAAATTTGAAACAGAACATAGGTACAAACATACTTTGCACACCAAAAACTGATATACCGGAAGAAAATTATCCGAATCACTCAACAGGCTTCTGTAGTTTTACTCACACAACCTTCTAATTACACCTTATGAATAATTTAAACTTACTCCGAGTGAGGCAAATAACGTAATTTCTACTTAACCTAATGAGTCACATGTTTGAGCTTTTACTTTTTAATCGGCGTGGATGAGTTTACTTAACATTAAAATTAAGTACGTACAGTGACTTGTAATATCGGAAATGTACGTCATATTCTACAATGTTTAAAATGCTCATCATAAACTAGGAAAAAGGTAAACATAATTTTATTATCTAATGAAAACTAAAGCCCTTATTGCCTTTTGTTTACATAGTTTTAATTTAAATTCATAAGTTCTGATCTTGTAAACAGTTTAATGAAATTGCTTGTTGTCTAATAAATCACAAGATTCTCTTTCCTATTAATAGGATAAGATAGCTTTCTTGTTATAAAATGATTAAAGTTTCTAAGTCAAAATAATGACTTTTTTAAAAGGTTTTTTTTTGCATCTAATTTTTATAGCGTCATGTTTTGGTGACTATCTATGGGTTCGGTGGCAGTTAATATTTTTGAGACTTTCATTATGGAGGATTTACCTAATCGTAAACAAATCAACTTACCTAAATAAAACTAACCGACACTTTACTTGAACGAAAGTGTATAAAAGTTATGGGGTCGCAACTCGAATGTAAGTTAATTGAACGTACAAACGTATGCTTCAAGACAACCTTGAGGTATTGGGGTTAAAGTACGCTCAGAACAGGCACCTAGGTTATATATTATAGTTATTGTTATACATTTGGAGCGAGTGCGCGGGGCAGCCGCCGCCGGCCGCTCGCCCGAACACAATTTGTAGACCATTTCTCTCGCCTGCCACGCGACACTTCTGCAGATTAGAGAGAAAGTAAAATATAGATACAGCTATTTGAGATTATTTACGCATATCGACGTATGCCGTTTACATTTTATAGGCCACCCTTTTGCCAACGTAAACAAGAGCGCTGGCCGTATGGAAAAAATATGCGGGCAAGATAAATAAAAGTGTACACTGTACCTATTGAATAGCTCTTTATTGATGTTACTTCTTTCAACAATACGATGTCATTGAACGTCTCGTCGATATTGGTTGTTGTATCAAAACATGGGTTCAAGTTAAACCTCTCATGTATAGAATTACTACATATTGTTACTACATTATTATGGATCCCTAGGTACGTCATAATAAAATTATATTAATATGTTACTTATTACTACTGTCGTCTGAATCGTCGTATTGAATTACCTATGTGCTAAATTTTAATATTCGTAATCTACTTATTGTGTTATGCAAAGTGCCCATTAGCAAGTTAGCAATAATGCTTTTAAAGTTGAATGAGACACAATAATTTGAATGTTTTTAAATAATTTTCATATACATTTGAATAGGTCAAATTGCGGGCAACAAAAATCAATAAAATATTGTGAACAATGCCTGCGTAGTAAGCTTTCACATAAAAAGCGTTAAGTAGTAAAATGTAAAATTATTTACAAGTTTCAAACTCAGCATTGTTGTGTATTTTTGTGACTACGAAATTATTGTTTTGCTGGTTCAGTTGTGCATAAAATAACAATTGATGCGACTGGGCATTCGCATTGTGTCCGAGTCGAGTCGCGAGGGCGGTGTTCACACTCGTGCGACGCAATTTGTCGTGTTTCTCTCGTGTGTCGCCCTAACAAAGCTACGAATCGAGCTGACGTGAAACTATCGATAACTCTGTTCGGAATTAGTGCTTTTGTTCTTATTTTCGTTTCTACCTTGCAAGCTTTCGCTGCAGGTTTTGTTAAAGAATAAGCAAAGCTAACGCCGTCGTGAATTGTCTTGTTAGCCGATTCGATAGACGAAGTTATGTCAAATCGTTGGATATTGATTATGTAACTTGAGTTATATCGTTTTGTGTTTGACTGTTACTGTTATTTACTTCCCGTTTTTAGTAGTGATTGACTGCTACCTACTTCATCTGAACTATTTGCGGACTTTCTAAATATTTAGGTTTCGCCGAAAACGATGATGACTGTGGGAATATTTCGGTGCATTTTAATAAACGTTATTTCCGAATAGAGAATAGGAAAGTAAACATATTAGAGGCCGTAACACTTTTTCATTCCTCTGTTTATTTGTTTGTGTATGCGCAGAAGGGCTTTTAAGTTCACGCATTCAAATAGATGCGGTTCTCTTAAAGGTAGCTGGCCGAATATTAACGAGGCTTTCTATTACTTTCAAAATTAAAACAAATAACTTAAAAAGAAAATAAATAAATTTTATGATGGAATGAAGTTTTCTCTTTAAACTCACACTCCTTGACTTGAATTGAGCGAAGTGATGATACTTAAGTAGTGTTCATAGAACCGATAAAAATGAGAAATTTAGAAAAAAAATAAGTTCATTATTTTAAAGGTACCTTAAATATTAAAAAGGATTAACAAAGCGTATACAATTTTAGGACCTTATTTGTATAGACCCAATGATATTATATCATCGAAATATATTATCAGCTTCCATTGGCTGATAAAAGCAATATAATACAAGAACACAATGAACGGTTATTCAAGAATATTGGCAATATAGGCGCTGTTGGCTCACAGTTTACTGAATAGTGATAGTAGTTACAATATATTGTTTTTAATAGAGATATCATTGATACTTCTGATATCGTCTACTGGTCTTTCTCGTCAGCATTTACTGAAAAAACTACAAACAATAATTTGGCAGTAATATTTTCTGGCAAATTATAGTCACCTCCCTTATGGAACATAACATAACATATCATCACGCCTGTATCCCCGAAGGGGTAGGCAGAGGCGAGCCTGTCGCCACTAACCGGGCACAAATATAAACTCCGACCTGCTACTGAGAATTTCATAGAAAAACCTAATAACAACTTGGTCGACTCGGGAATCGAACCCAAGACCTCGAGCGTCGCAGTCGCGCTTAGCACCACTAGGCCAACGAGGCAGTTACAAGGAAACGTAAGCTTAATTTCTAAAGCTGTGAGATAAGCATGCATGTCTTTGTATTTAAAAGTGAGGATAAGTATTTTAATGTGCTTAATTTGCTATAACAATAATATTATTTTTTGTTTTCCACATGGATTAAATATTCTACAGGTACAGTGGGAGAGAACTTAATATAGCAGTAATAGTAATCGTGCAATCTGGAAAACAGTGGAACAACGTAAAATTACCTAAATATGATGATGGCCATGAATTTGGTAAATCTGTTAGTTCCAAAGCACCGGGTTGAGTTGTTAAAGGGAGTTGAACGTGCGACCCCGAGCGGGACACTCGAGACTACCATAAACTTGTCACTTTACAACTAAGTTACCATGAGATGGTTACTTCAATCCAAACTGAATTACTTTATTTTTCAGTTACCTTCTTGTAGGTATAAAAGATTTATACTCGTTGGTCTGTGAGGAATGCATTTGTTTGAATTGATGTGATCGAGTCAATGATAGATATCGATTCTGACGTTCAAGAAATATCTGTAGAACTATGAACGATTTTTTACTATATTTGCATGAATTGATCAACTAATTCTTTTTTGAAGTTGGTTAAACACATGTAAGGTTTTTTATGAGTCATGTTTTCTAATCATTAAGTTTTCTAATGATAAAATAGGTGCCAGTAGTCTTCCATCTTAGATTTTGATGGTAAACAATGCTGTAATTTTGATTGACAGTAAGAATCCCAAGGCCATAGCAATCGCAAAAATATTCGGTATTTTGAAGATTATCCTTGAAAATCAAAACATGACACTTGGAACTTTGTATAGTATTTTTCAGTACATTATATTGTAAACGTCCTGCCTATATTTTATAGTAGTCCTGCCGACATGAAAACAGTGCATAAGCAATGGAAGGCTGCGGTCTGCCATATTTATTGTTTCAAACTATTTCTCTATGGGCAATTTGTTTATACTGCTTCAAATAACATTCATGCACTTTGATGTTTCCGGAACCTGTATGAAGATTCACAAGATTTTCCTATAAAATATGTATTATTGATGACTCGGCTACCGGACTCTTTATAGATCATTGTTAGTAAGGCCCTTTTTACCCGACTGCGACTTATTTTAGTCTATCAATATTTTAGGCTACGTTTGTTTTATAAAATATACCTTCGTAGGTCGTCTAGTAAATATTCTAAACATGTCGAGACTGTGGAATCCCTTGACTCGACTTGGCTTCGCGCGAAAAATATTTTTTGGGTTTCACTTTAAGAAAGATTTTTAGAGATTCTCATTACGGGTCTATGTTTACCTTCTAAGTAATTTTATAATAAGAATGGACATGAGCAGGTGTCATCTTAATAGAAAATACATTTAAAAAACTTACTTGATACGGTGTAATTGGATTAAAGCATAAATAAACTCCGTTCATTAACTCGATACAAGTCTAATTGAGTACTTTGATTATATTAGTGGAAAACTGTTTCGTTCAACTTCGCTCTTGTTTATCCGACTGAAATTTCTGTAAGAAAACTGAAGTTTGTTTGCGTTCCGTTCGATCGCGCGTGTTTGCTTCTAAGTGGAGCGTTGCGACCACAAAATGCAATTATCGACCGCTGTCTGCCGCAGCTATGCTCGAATTGCATTCCGACTCTCAAGCCAAGTATGAACTTGAGTATACGATAGACAGGTGACATAAGAGTAAGCGATGACCAACCTTTAGACGTTGGGCTTTAATATCGGTTCAAGTTAAAGAATAAGATTGGACCTGATGGCAAGGTTTTTAGATAAAGATGTATGTTTTTGTATTAAATGTAAATAAAACTAAGTTAAAGATACCTAAAACAATGAAAGAGTTAAATTCAAGTTTGGGTCGGAGTAGACTGATTTAATTTAAGACCTTGGCACTTTTAGCCTTAAGTATAAAAAAAAACATGAAAAATAAACACTCCATACGAATGCAATCAATCTTATAACCTTCAAAAGTAAACTGTCAACTTTAATTCATCGTGTACTTTAAAACAAAATCATATGATTGCTTTAGATTTCCATACACGCATTGTGTTTACGTGCAGATTTGCTAGTTATTGCTCATTCCCAAGTATATTGCACACGACGCTTCCCGGCAACTTTCGTAATATCAGCCGTAAAAGGCACTCAGATTATATTGGTAGATTAGGATCTTATGACTATTTTAGAATCTATAATACCTTTACGTAAATAGCGTTTATTTGATACAAGTTATGAAAATATCCGGTGTTTTATAATAAATTTTAACTTTTACAAAACATATTATAATTAAAAGAAAAATAGATTTGCCATTTTTAATCTAATTGTGAATTGAAATGGTATAAGTATACACACACACAGTATGTCCACTGACTGCCAATATTGACGACATCTCCTTTCGCGGGTCTGCTGGCAGAAATTTCTTTACAAATAAGCAGTACCTTTGTACATCATTTGTAATCATCTAATATCTTTCTTCTATAAACGAATGTTTGTGTACATAAATTATTAAATAAATAAATATCCTAAATAGTTTCACATGCCTGAAAAGAGTTGAAAACTTAATTCTAAAATCTTAAAATACGCGTGATATTATCTAGGTAGGTATAATCAAGATCTTATATTGACTATTTCTATTATTTGTGAAATTAAATTGGAAACAACCACCTCTATAAACATATAGTACATGCTTACATTAACAAGTTGCGTCTACGTGCTCGGACACAGAAGTTTTAATAAGTTTCGTACTGACTAGTCTAAACATGAATGTAACAGAGTAACAGAACGCAGCTCGTGTTAACCAGATGACTTGTGGCTCGTATCTGAATATATTGGACTTCCTATGCAACTGAACTTAAAGATAAACATTATTATTAACATTGAGAGGTAGAGTTTAGTTTGAAAATCTGTACAAAATATTACATTTTACCATTTAAAATGGATGTGAGTTAAGCTTATGTACAATATCTGCGTTTTATTATTAATTATTGAACAGTTAAGGTTCTTATTAGACCACATGAAAAAACAAATACACAAAAAAAATATTTTCTTTTTCTTTGGATATTGCATTACCCCTTGACTGCAATTTTACAATTTTACACAATTTTTTTCTCTACAATTGTATTGACATAATATTTGCCTTACCCATATAGAATATAAAGACTCACAAACCAATAAATAGAAAAAAAAAACTCATCAGTAAATTGAAACTATACACATAGAGACCTTTTCAATCACGCAACTAGAACAAGTATCTAATCTCGAGCAGAACGTACTTGATCAGTGAATTGTCATTGTGGCTGATTAAATGTACCCAATACGCCACTGGCATGAATAGAGCCTTCTCACCACAATACACCCTTCTATCTATTGTGATGATGACGAGGCGATGACGTGACGCTTGAGCATACTGTATGACGTCAGAGGATAATGAAGCAACTGATTTCAAAACTGATTCGAGATTGTTGTATGTATTTCTTTTAGAAGTAGGTGATCTGAATAGTATTGTTTAGCTGTAAATGGCTTGAGGACTAGTTGTGTATTATAATGTAAACTGTGCTCGATGCTGTCAAATATATATAATTTTATTTGTGTTTTAGTACGGTACAGATAAACAGGATTTAGTCACAAAATATTAAATTTTTCATTTAATTATTATCAGAGTTTAGTTGGAACCAATATTCATTCATAAACCGACTGTTTGTTTGAAAATAGTAAATGTATAATGCTGTGAATATATTGTTTGAGTCTAGTTGTATGTTATATTGCTGTTCACGATGTAGTCACTGACGTATAATTTTATTTGTGTACTGGTACTGTACAGGTAGATAAATACATTTAATTACTATAAGAATCAAGTTGGAACATTTATTCATAAATACAGAGTTATTTCAAATGATTATAGTCGCTTGTTTACATCTAATAACCGTTACATAGGCACTTATTTTGTTTACATAAGAAAGTGAAGAATGTTTTAGTATTGCCTCCGGGTCGAAACTTCATTAGCTGATGTTTCATTATTTTGTGTCTTGTTGCGGCACCTTTTGGGTTTACCGCTTATCTGTATCAAAGAATACAGATTTTAGATATTGATCTTATAAATGCGTAATCAGATAGAATTAATGAAGGAACTTCTAACGACTCACCTACGTCAAACAAGAATGGTTTTTAGGTAAAAACAAGTGCATTTTTGTCAATGTTTAAATTTTAAATTCAAGATTCCATTTAATATACGACACACAAATAATGTTACACTTAAACCACTTAAACAATGTTTTAATTTGAAAATAGTCGTTACGCGGAAAAAAAATGTTTTCAGCTATTCGCGCTAACTGACACAATAAAATTCAATACCTTTTTCATTTCACAAACCATATCGTGCTTTATTATGTCTTTGTAAGATATTTATTTCCAAAATATTAAGGAGCACGTTACTGTAACATATTCAATTTGTTCTTTATGTATCAGAGTTAGCTGAAACATGAGCACAAACTGCGTAAAGACCTAACGTTGTCGAGTTTGTAAAAAAAACAAATCCTTGTTTTAAATCTCGCGACTAGTCCCATAGTGTAATCAATTGGTACAATTCAATGATATTAGAATAAATTTATTAGAATATCATTGGTACAATTCCATTCCCCAACCAGGATATCTATGCTTATTTTATGATATATTTTTATGATAGCTTTGTTACTATATTTACGAGGACGTAACTAAATATTCAATTTGCGCGTCATATATCAGAGTTAGCTGGCAGCGACACGCGAGCACAAAGTGCGTAAATTCCTGCAGTTGTCGAGCACACTCGCCGTCACGGAGATGCCAGCCGTGACTGGTCCGCCTACGCGATGCAAACGTAATGCAACTTGATTACTGCTGATCTATAGGCGAGATCAAGAATGTTTCGGAATACCTGATTTTAGGAGTCTACGAATTAACACTATTCAGGTACAAAATTTTCTTCTCCTTATCATACACACAATAAGTCCAAGTGATCGCTTTTAAAGAAAAAAAATATAGATATATTTCGTATTAGCTCATATTTCACATAATTCTCACAAAGTCCTAAAAAAATAATGTCATATCGGCGAAGAAACGTTATTTAAAATTGACAGACACATGTTTTAGCTCTACATTCCTTAATAGTCTAATTGCTTACGATAACTACCGTGGGTATATTTTTTACAGAAACATGTTTATCTTTACTCATACAACCTTTCAACTGTCCAATTAGCACCTCAACTTAAATACAATGTTAATCTGTTCTTAGATCAGACGCAACAGGTATTCAGGTAGAGCCACTACATTTTGTATGTATCTCTAGTGCTACCTAAACTACCCAATGTACATACATGAGGGACTTGTACATGTTTTCACTTATTCGTAAAGTCAAACGGCATTCTCACATACGTATACCTATAATGAGAAGGTAGCTGCATAGGTAACAAGTATATAAAACTCTTACGATCAATTCCAATACCTAAGCTAACATACCAATATTCTAGCAAGTCTTTTTCTTGTTTTTTGCGGTACTAGCTATCCATAAAATTATATAAATCATGACTATATATGGCCGTATTGGTCGTAAAGTTTAGATGCAAATGTTATGAGCCCTATTTTCTTAAGATTATCCTACACATATTGGTTAAGCTGTTAAACATGACATTACGTGATATTAATAACTTGTAAACGCAGTACAGTATAATTCAAAAACAACTTCATCGTGTAAAATAATATTACTACGCGCCGCTTGTTCTTGGCACTAATACAAATAATAAACTGGGAATATCGTTTGAAATATCGCGAACGTATTTGTAGTAATGTGTTTACAAAAGCTGTAGTAGCTGCTTAAGGATTAAAACACAACAGGTTGCAAGTTGCAGCGGATACGATACAGCCTCCAGTCGAGGTTAGCACGGCATGCGGCGCGCGCGCATTCGACCACCACACTTGCACACCTCACGATTTACGTGCATCTTCGTATCGCGATGTTTACCTGTATATTTTATATCGAAATAAAAAATTGTTTAATGACTACAAATACGAAAACGAAATAATGCCCCATTTTTTAAGTGCTGGAAAAATACAGTGACAAAATGTTGAAACAAATACTAATTGTAGTGTTCGTGTTAATTTTTATAACGGACGCGGACTTTATTGTGAAAGGCAAAGTCAAAAAGAGGAACACAATCATAAAAATAAACGACAATTTCCCGCCGAGATGCCTAAACAACAATTCCGTATTTAGAAACAATGATACTTTGAAACAGATTGTGTTCGCGTCCAAGTATATTTTCACGGGGAAAATTTCAAGTGAGCAAAAACGTAAGCGTGGAAAATTCAAAAGGGTTATATTCAAAGTGTTTGTGAGGCGAATATTGAAAGGTGACGTTGGAGCGTTAAGTGACATATTGAATTTTGAGACTAGGACCTTGAATTCCTCGAATCGAGCGTATTTGTTGGCTGAAAGTAGTTCGTGGAACCGACGGTGTTCAGGCAACTCGCAAGGTTGGGCGGCGCTGTTGTTCAGTGGCGAGGAGTTCTCTTCCCCGCTGAAACTGTTGGTTGAACCCGTGCCGACTAACCTTGAAAACATTCGACGCGTCAAAGCTTTGATAAAAGGTAAACATTTCAATGTAATCATGATATGTGATTGTTTTTTTATAAAATGAAATATAATAAGCATTTGAAATATAGGTATTACGTTTCTCGAAAATCTGCTATAACATGTCATTAAAACCGAAAAGAGCTTTACTGAAAAAATATGTGGAGTGAAATCAATTATGACAATGTAAAAATATTTAGATAATATAAAAACAATTATGATAAACTGATTAAATTTTGGTATTTATGCATGTATTGTCATAAAAATTACTAGTTAAAATAACTCGATAAAGTATTGCTTTGGGATTTCATAACAAAATGACAAAAAAATAATGTATTATTTAAGAAACAATATTTAACGCTATGTAATTAGCTGTTTATATTTTCCTCTAAGTATTCTTTGGTATGTTGACTTTGAGACACTCTGTTGAAGCAATCGTAAATTATCGTTCATAGTTGTTTCCTGAGTATAACACAGACTTCACTTCATCCGTTATCTATCATGTCGTTTTGTCCATGAAATGTTAAACAACATATTATTATATTTATTTAATTTTGCGCATAGGCAGACATAAAGCCTTCAGGCATCTGCCAGTCAACATATTCATTCAAAAGGTATAAACTACAATATCGCTTGCTTGCGGCATAGTATATTTATTATACATTTAATTCATTCGTTTTATTGTATGTTTATTGAACTCAATAAAATACTTTTACAATCAGATGTAAGATTTTGATTTTACATCCTTCATCTAAATTTCCAAACTTTACCAGTTTCAATATTGTTTAAAATAATAAATACTTTTTCCTTCTGGTGCAGGTTCGTAAAAACTGTCAACATATTTTATTTCCCAAACATATGTAACATACACATTTCTTGGAATAAAATCTATTCGTAAGTCATATATCTGATACATTACTTCTTGTTATAAGCTGTACAGAGAGCTGGAAAACCTAGTTCGTTACTAGTTTTCTATTAATCCCTTTGATAGAAACAGATGCCAATCCTATTTGACGCGCTTCTCTGTATCTCTTCATCTAGGCTTTGAGACATTACCATGAAGAGTAAAACCTTCTTGTAATACTTAATTAAGCGGTTAACATCCTTCTATCATTATGTACAGTTACGATCATATGAACTTACGCAGTGTTTTCATGAAGATAAAATATACATGATTCAAAACTGTCTAAAATTGGTTTGTATCATGTTTTATAATACCCATCTATAATTAAAAAGTGAAAATTAATTTAAAGTAGCTTTTGTTTTTAATTTAGCGCCTGAATATACTCAAGGTTACATTTCGGTTATACTTAAATTAGATCGACAATTTTAAGTTTAGTGTGCTTGTGACATTTTTAGCATATTATTATGTTGTTCCACACATATTAGTGTAGATATTGATCTATATCCTTTCTGTTAGATCTGTAAACTTTGTAGGCCTTCCGGTCAGGATGGGGTAAGGTCGTGAAAGCTGCACATTCAGGGATAGTTGTATCAAATGTCTTAGTAACGGGAAACCACTGTGAGCCGCCAAGACGTGCGATCGTAAAACGAGGGTCATTCGATGTCCACAGACAAACCAGTGTTGCTGACTGGCTACGTCCTGCCCATTATAAAGTAGTGGACCTATACTGAGATAAAAAAGAAAGTTAGAGAAAACATCTACGTAGATTCACAAAAAAAATTGTCGAAATTACTAATTATTGTGATTGGTTCTTGTTACTGAAAGGTGAACAGATAGGTTACGAGTATAACCGGTTGATATCTAGGATAATTATTATTATTATGATAATATTACGGTAGGAAATAAGACCGAGACTAAGCGGGTAAAAGAGTAAGGCGAGCGTGGTCTTAAAAAAAAAACTTAACCTAGTTTAGTTAGTTCTTGAAAATCGTATATTGTCAGCTTTCCGTAAAATTATATTAAAATCAAGCAATGACAAACTATTTTACTTATGCCAACCTATTTTACGTAAACATACTATTTTTTCCTTTATCGATTCCTGACAAGAAAGTTTATCTGTATACACTACAATGTTTAAACTTGAAATCTCTCGATTCCTTGAATCCCATCAGTTGTGGACGTTTATTTTTGTACATAAAACACTGGCAACATCCTTGCTATCGGACAATTGTCGATTCAAACATTTATGGTGATTTCATGGTGTCTTACCGCCGCCTTTTATCTCTCCGATGATTATCGGGTGTGAATTGTATGGCCATAAGGTGGACGTGTTACCACGAAGCGTAGAAACGTTGGACTTGGTATTAAATTAAATTCATTTAATTTATTAGACATAAAACAGTTTTCTTGGTCGATAGGATTCACTTCACATTAAACATTTTTACAATACTGACACAATTTTGTGCCAATAATTTATTATGTGCGAACAGTTTAAATTCTGATAAAAGTCATTATAAAATAGTGGTATTATCGGATGTCGCAATTAAACTTTAAATTTATATTGGTTTGCAGAGGCAATGTAGCTAGTGCCAGCAATAAAACCCAAGTGTCGTGTCTATATTTTATACATTTTTAGTACTTTTGTTTAAATTTTATTGTTTACATTAGACGTTTTAAAGCCATTATTATGTTTGTTTGTTGCTATATTTTGTGAAAGTCCAGTCTTATCGACGTTATGACATGTCCAAGATTGTGGTAATTTGATTATCCATGTTATAGCTGAATTATGAACACAGAGTTCCACTTGCTAGCCCTAAATGTATTCGTAGAAATGGTGGGCGTGGGTGACGTCCACCGTGAGAAAACATGTTACCAAATTGTAGTCTTTGCCTTTATAACTGACAGGAAATGGGTTCCGTATTATTTAACACAATTAGTGATATCCTTTGTTCGTATTTTAACGATCTGGTATTAACTTAAATAGTGGCTGTCGGTCTGTCTGTCCATTACACCCACTTTGTTACAAGACATAAAACAAGAGGCGAGAAAGAAAATGGATTAAATTCGGGAATAGATATATGAAAAATTTTTCTTTTAAAATAAATTACAATATTGACGTTGTTGACACGAAGCTTTACAACCTTATCTTATTTTTCTTATTCAGTAACATGTAAAGGTTTTTGTTTATGACTTCAGGATTACGAATGAGTTGTATATTAAGGCTTAACCAAAAGTAGGACATGATAGCAAAGAGATCACCATCCAATTCGGCTAGATAAGCTCTCAGAAAGATATATTACAATGAAGACAATGTCGGCGGCAGATAAAACAAAATTCGTCCCCTGGAAGGATTCCCCGGGACTATCGCGCGCTCGGGGACGATCGAATTTATCGAGACCACCGGCGACGCTCACCACCACCGAACAACTCCCGACAAATTTATTGACACTCTTTCAATTAAACCTATTGTTACCGGGAACAGACACAGCGGTCATAACAGAATAAAACACGATAACTTGCTGCGTGTATTCGTAATGCGTTCCCATATCGACCGCCGCCCGTTCCGACCGCCGTAAAAGGAGATTTATTAAAACTATTTGGAAACTGATTCGATCGAAACCGAACGATTTGACATTTAGATAAAGAGTAAAATTTATTTTTCCCTCGGATACACCGGTCGGCTTCGCCGGAGTGACAATGGAATAAAAAGGTTATAAAATGCGACGGTTGCGGCCGCTCTCGCCCACGTCCCTCGGGTGTTGTCGGTTCATACGCGGCTGCATATCTGACCCGGGACGCGCAGCTGCCTCGCTGCCAGATAAAATGCGACGAGTGCGGTATTACAAGCCGCCGGTGCGACTCGCGACCACTCGCAAGCACGTGTAAATTTCCAATGTGAGAACATGACCAGATACCTACCTGACCACTACTGACCAGGCCGCCGCGCGTGGGCGTTAAGAAAATGCACGTGCGGCGCCGGTTGATGATGACCACGACCGGCCTCGCCATGACCGCCGCCGTCGTGTCGCGAACTTCTGGGATTCTGTGTAACCCGATGTAACTGTACTAATGGGGTCAAAGCGAATAATTTATTGACCGATTCTATCGAAGATAAACGGTTATTTTTCGATGCATTGTGATTTTTATTCTTCGTATAGTCAAGCAAAGAATACAATGGCAGTTAGTAACTATTAAGTAGTAAATAAATAACCTTTATTTATAGCTATACTTTATTGGTAAAAATACTTATATGTTATCGTCCAATAAAAACTATACATATTTTTGGAACTCTTCCATTATCTTAATGAGCCCTAAATATATAAACAATAAATTATGATAATTTAATACGTTTTCCGTTATATTTTTGAGAGATAGTAAGATCGTTCTCAGAACCATAAATTCATAATAGGAAATAAACGTAGGCAATATTGGCATCATAAATGTACTCCCACACTACTTATAGTTGCTTCTTGTCGTTATAATGCGAGCTTAGATAATCAAAGAAACATAATAAAATAACACGTCTTTGTTAGAAATGTATTATCTTTTCTCGAGACGTTTCGAAATGTTATTGTTTTTGTACGAGTTGAGGTAGATCAGGGCGACGGAGATAATCTCCTAGGGGACGTGACATAAGAATGAGATATTTTTTGCTGACGCATTGTTTTGGGAGTCGAATAACACACGAGGTGCGAGGCGTTCCTGGAACCAAGCCGTGACAATGACTGGGAACCGGCAGACCGGGTCAACGAGCTCAAGCAGACCACATTCAACTTCCAATTTTCTTATTACACTTCAAATAGCAAGGTTCCACTTGATATGATCATTCTAGAAACCTACTTTGTATTATACAATAAACAAGAACTTTTATTCCAAGAGAAGAGTTCAACGTTGTTGTAAAATTTACATTATGTAGGAAAAATACTCACGGGTCTCCTATTTGCTTGCTTTTAGCTGAATAGAATATTGTGAATGTTAACATCACGACATGAATTTCAATTTAACGATGGACCACGATCGGGCGATCCTCAAAGCGAGGATACGTTGCAAATGTTACAATCCTGGTTGGGAATAAAATCTACGATCGCGATGTTGGACATCCACGCATCGATTCGCCACTAACCGGCGAATTTCAAAAGCACACCGAGACGGTAACTTTAGACGTTTCCTTAATTTACATATCGCCATTGTATCCACTCGAGTTTCCATAAAATTTAACAACACCCGACTTCACGTGTCCTGTGAGCACCCAAGATGCTACTTTACGACGATTCTCAAGACCAACTTAAGGTTATAGCTATAATTCAGTTTTATGAAACCCCTTTCAGGTAACAAAGTGTGTATTTCAAAAGTTCTCACATAACTTACATAAGGATAGTGTATTACAGTCATAAAAACCTTGTAATATATTTCATAAAATCGAAAATTATCTGTACGAGATACAAGTAGGACTATTTTTCTACTTTGCTGCATTCCTAGTGTTGAGGTTCTGTGATAAAATGACCTCAACTCATTTGAAACTAAGTTTTCAGAATTAAATAAATCTGTTGCAGATAAAATTTCTTGATGTTATTGTAACTAAGAGAGATTTCATAACGTTATAAGAGCTAATTTAGTGAGGAAAGCAAAACGTTGTGATACCTGGGTTGGTCGAGTATCAAAACAGTTGTGAACAGACTCGGGAGTCCTAAGGTAATAACACCTTCATTAACTTACACTAATATTTTGCTTTCAAAGGAGCTGCCAGTTTATCTGTCGGTGAAATTCCTTTTATTTGTCTATGTTACGAGATGTTATAACGCTATGAGAAATTCTTAACAAAGGTTTATTACTCCAATAACCAACTTTATGACTTTCATTGCGGCTGAGCACGTGTCAAAAGTGTAGCAGATAACTTCGCACACGACCAGCCTGACGATAAAATTAAAACTTCAATAAATTTCGATGGCCATAGCAACGCAAGGCTTCGGAATTATTTCAAAGAAGTTATTTGACACGTCGGTATCGTGTTTTTACCAGTGGGATGGAAAAGAATAAAGATGAATAACGAGAAAATAATCGGCTTATTTTCGTACAAGGCAATGAAATGGCTTCTCAGCTCAGTCTCTATATTTCTTACAAAGAATTATGAATAGGCGCTTATTTATTATATTCAAATTAAGAGGCTTATGGAGTAAGAACGTAAAAACGTATTAGGAAAAAAATAGGGAAATAAACATCAAACGTTGAAATGTGATTGACAGAATGTGTTAGTGTGCGAAATAAGACGATATTCATTATGTTGTAAGGAGTAACCGCTTAGCTTTCCAACAAGGCGGTGGAAGGGGGATGCGGTGCTCGTAAAGGCCCGTAACTGCGCGGGTGTTGCTGTCATAAAAGAGACCGACTTTGCCGTCGGCACTCGCTTAAAAAAGCTCAATTTGAATTGAAACGCTGTACCGTATGCTTTAGTTTCCTAGAACATTTTATTCAGAACTCTATATACCTACTATGACAAGAGAGATTTCGCATTTAACAGTTTCACAATGTTTTTTTTTTAAGTTACACTCAATATTTTATATACTTTGCCTTTGAATGATATTCAGATAAGCCAGAACATTGAACCATTAATGTACTGAACATTTTTGTTTTCAATGAGCTTGCGGTTAAATGTGTAAACTGGATCAGCCGCGAAAAAGTAAATGAATGTGAACTTTTTCGGGCGTATTAAAGCCTGTAATTAAAATAAATTGGTAGATTAATAGTTGAATCAATATTTTAATATAAAATACCTAATAATTGCAATTAAACTTCAATCGTTAAATAGAAACCTGTATTTACTAATAATGTCTAGGTATAGTAAAATATTATATAAGGTTTTACTTATATACCTATTTTGACTGGTCTGGCTATTAGTATGAGATATGTATTATGGCTTCTCATCGGCGAATACCAAGAATTTTGTTATTAATGTATTTAATATAATAGCCTACACAGAATTTGATATACCTTCTAAATCCTAATGATGACTTATAATTACTAAAATACTCGTAGATAGCAAGAAAATACTAAGTCGTTTTTGTCGAGACAATAATAAAAATTACATTTATGTAATTCAAATTGGAACAATAAAACGTTTGACCCGTGGTCCCTCTTATTTTGCGTCAGTAAAATGACACTACAATTTTATTAATCTGCCTCTGACAGCTGCTTTTAAAAATTAAACCTTATTGCTCATTGCTCAAGTTACAAAATTGATTTTATTTTCACGTATGTAGGGCCCAAAAGCGACTCGTGCGCAGGTAGGATCCGAGCGACATTCCTTACCTTTGTTTGGATGTGATGGGCATCCCACTCACTTCCGGATACGGTACAAAACTTAACTTTTAAATCCATTACACTTAAAAATTATTTCTCGTTAATATTTCTTTTGACAAATACAAGGAAGATATTAAGTTGTGGATAGTTTAATCACCTTCATGAAAGGCCATTTCTAATTGTTTAACTTTTATTACAAAATAAACGTTAAATGTTATTAGTTAATATTAATTCATATTATTATTGCTTTAGCGGTAAAACTAATATGAGTAAACCTGTTTTAAAAGAGGGTATAAGAAATTATTGATGGTATGTTTTGTAGGTAAGTCCGACTATATCCGTGAAGTAGACACTAAATTCCTTTCTAAGAACGTTGCAATTAAAAGTCTTCAAACTAGCAGAAGTAAAAAGTATAGATTTTTTTAATTTTTTAATTTTGAAGTTTACATGACATCCAAGCAGTATTTATAAATATTGTTATGTGTACCGTATACTACGCCAACAATTCCATTTGTTTAATTTTAATGAGCCGTGTTTTAGTCAAAAACGAATGGTTATCGATTAACGAGAATCTTGCATCATTGTCTGCCTAATAGCTAGTTAAAAGATGTTTACTGTGCGCCGTAGGTAGATAATTAATGTTTTTTTAACTGTCAACACGAGACAACTGTAATGGCGTGTATCATTCATCAACTGTGATGATATATGACTTACGGTAGTGCTTTTTTTAGTAGACATCGTTGCTCCGAAATCCAGAGGCCTCAAGGCGCTTTAAAATGGTTAACATTATCGTTACAGAAAGAGATGCAGCTATACAACTAGATAGCGCTATCTCTGTCATAAACGAACAATAATGGTTGAACACTCCATAATAGAGTATCTGATCAGTTAATTTCTGATAAGGCTTCATTAGGCTTTATCTTCAAGATCTTTGAGTTCCGTTAAGGAATAATGTTGAAACCATGCTGTTTACACGGTTTGATAAGATTGCTACTTAATTAACGAAGTTGGTGGTTATTTATTAATAAGTCAAATGTTTTAGTTTGAGTAACTAAATTATTTACTGATTATGACAGATATAACTCTTTCCCCTTTAGAAGTCTTGAGTAGGTTCCCATATAAAAATTGTATGGAAGCTCTGCTGGCTCAAATGGTGCCTTCTACGTTAAGTAGGTTTCAAGAAGCTTTAGATTTTTCCTAGAAATTCAACATTTAAGATTCAAATACCCGTCTTACGTAGCGCTGGGAACACCAAGAGCTAGGCGATGCAAGCTACATAAGCCAACCTAGCATAAAAGTAGCCTAGAACTTGAGCTATAGTATACAAGTATAGTATTGATAGATGCGTATAAGTGAAGTTAAAGTATCTTGCTTAGAGAGCGAAAAAAGTATTTTCTTTGGCGTAGCTGTTATCGCTAAGCTCCATGTGTGACCTGCTCTTTATAAGTGCGGTCCAACTGAGCGAGTACTAGTAGACGCGTAATCGACGCGTTGAAGCGACCAATATAATATGCACGTACCTATACTTACAGATATGATTTGTATAGATACTATGGTACAAAAATTTAATAAAGTTAAGTTATTTTATTTTATTTGTTAGGGAAAACAAACAATTACACACTTGGCATGGTTAACAACAACATAAAATAGATCTACGATAGAACTACGTTATCCACAAATTACATATTCAGATTGAAATTGGAAAGAGTACGAGTACAATATTCTTATTACGTAAATCCTAAAAATGAATACATCTTAGATCTATGTACAGTGAAAGGCACGGTTAATTATCTGTTTCCTCTATCATTTTACTATAGAGAGTTTGTATCGCTAAAAGCTCACTGTGTCAGGTGTAAACATTTTTGGTTGTTTATGGTACATTAGTTTACTGATTTCAGCTATTTTCCGTGAAAGGACAGGCATTTATGCGAAAATATCGATGGTGCTACATTATTAGGTGTTGAGACAGTTTTTTTAGTACGGCGTGCACTGATACTTTTTAACGGCGAAATTAATTTATACTATGCTCAGGTTCACACCCTGATATGCGCACTACAGTTTCTTAAATGACCTCTAAAGGTCGTATACAGTAATGATAGCTAAATGATAATTGTTCCCATCGTTGTACGGAAATTACTGAATCTCCGGTTGCGAACTTGATTTAACCTGGAAATTACACTTTGATTAGTATTAGAAATTATAATTTATTGACAAAAGCGGAAACATTTATTATATATTTTATTACATTATACACATTTTTACATCTTAGAGTATTTTCATTTATGAATACAGGACTTACAATTTTTATGCGTTAAAGTTTACAGTCCTCAGTTTATTTAAAAACTTATTTTGCACATGTGGCTCTAGGCATGTTAATATATAAGTGCTTATGTTAATTATCTGGTAAGTATCTTAATCAAATCAAATCAAATATATTTATTTGCCAAAAATGTGGTACAAAAGTTGGAATATTAGGTAGGTACATAGCGAAACACACATTTTGCTAAGTTTAATTAGCATGCAAATTTTAGAACTAATTACTAGTTAACAATATTATTTGCAAGTAGCATCACAAGTTGACATAAAATCAAAATAACATAATAACAATAGGTAAGTTTTTAACATAACAGTAGGTAAGTGTAAGGGTCATTAGTGCCCAACGAAAGTATACATTATAAAATCTTAAAAACTTAATAATAGAATCCTATTTGTTCATGCTATAGTTAATTTACATTGTTATTAAATTATTACATTGTTATTTAGAAATAAAAGTAAGATGTATTCATAAAAGTGAAATTCACTCCTTCCAGTCGGGTAAAGACAAAATATGTAAATAAGGATGTGCAATTAGCAGATTGTTAAAGACTACTTATAAAACATTACTAAAATGATAGGATTGAGTTGAGTATTTTTTTAGAAATTCTTTGATGGAGTAAAAACTTTCTTGTACTAACCATTTACGCAAACAATAACAAAATTTACTAAAGGGTAAATCTGTGATGTTGCTCGGCAAGGAGTTATAAATAAGTGGTCCCATGTATAAACAACTATGTCTAAACATTTCTAGTCTAGGTACCGGTAATTTTAAACACGCATGTGTAATTTTACGTTTATTAATATTATTTTTAATGTCAAAGAGCTGAATATGGCGTTTTACAAATTTGGCGATTTCATAAATATATAAGCAAGGAACTGTTAGAAGGTTATGGGCTTTAAATATTGGTTTGCAAGATTCGTACCATTTTACATTGAATACTGTACGGATGCATTTTTTCTGCGCTATAAATACCCGCGTAATATCTGAAGAAAATCCCCAAATGACTATGCCATACCTGATTATTGATAAAACGTAAGCATGGTATACCATTATAGAAGCATGTCTGGATGTCGTTTCTTTCACTTTTTTTAATGCAAATACAAACTTATTAATTTTTTTGCAAACTTTATCTACATGTGATTTCCAGTTCATATGTTCATCAACTAGAATGCCTAAGAAAGGGGTACTGGTTGTTTGTTCCACTTTTTGGTTTTTATATTCGATGTTTAAATGTTTTATTTTGGTTTTTAGAGTTCTAAAGTGAATGATTTTAGTTTTTTCTACATTAATTTTTAATGAATTTATATCTAGCCATTTAATAGTATTTTTTAGAGTTTTATTTATATCTGATTCATAAGTTTTTTCATTTTTACATTGTATTATAATAGATGTATCATCCGCAAATAGTATACATTCATGTTGATTTATTGCGTTTGGGAGGTCATTAATATACAGTGTGTCCGGGCATGGACTAGCGATATTCTAAATACTTAAATATAAACTATTTTAAAGTACAATTACACTATTTACTTGGGTCCAATACACTTCCCCGCTATGTGGCAGCCATTTTGTTTTTTTTGTTGAAATATGCTCTATGCGAGTACAAAAAAAATCATATATCTCAAAGTTTTAGTCATACTGAGATAAAAATGAGCTTATTCGAAAGGCAATAATATTGTCTACCATCTGCATTACAAAACAATGTGTTTACGATTCCATAACATATGAAAAAAAAATGTAAAAGTCGAAAAAAGAAACGAAAAATTATGCAATTCAACCAAAAATTGAAAATTACTACAAAAACACCCCCGACAACTGTTTAATTTTTTTTACTAAATCGACAGATTTTGAGCTAAGCTACAATACAACATAAAATTCACAACTGTATGTCTTATACTTTAAGAGTTATTGTTGTTTGAACATAGCGTATGCGCAAGAAACCTATACAGGAAATCATTAAAAACACATAACATTCATATTGAATTTATTTAATGT
Source organism: Autographa gamma (assembly GCA_905146925.1). Taxonomy (NCBI): domain Eukaryota; kingdom Metazoa; phylum Arthropoda; class Insecta; order Lepidoptera; family Noctuidae; genus Autographa; species Autographa gamma. Next base: position 8,145,887 of record LR989850.1, read on the forward strand.
TTTTTCCAATATTAAAATATCTAAAGCAGTTGCTCAAAGTGGCCACCTCCAGCTTGTAGACACACTACGGCTCTCTGTGCCATCTGGGTTGATGAGCGCCTAATTAAATCCAAATCGGCTCTAATTTCTTCGGCGACTGCCATAATTTTTGCGACGAGTTCTTCCCTGGTGTTAGGAACTGTAGCGTATACTTTTTGTTTCATATGACCCCACAAAAAATAATCTAAAGGTGTCAAATCGGGTGAGCGAGGTGGCCATGCTACTACACCACCACGACCGATCCACGGCGATAGATTGTTATTTAGATATTCTCTCACTGCTCGAGAAAAATGCGCGGGTGCACCATCGAGCTGGAACCACATACGCCGACGGTATGATAGAGGTAAGTCCATGAGGCTGTCCGCAAACTGTGTCTCCAAGAATTCTAAAAATCTAGCGCCGTTTAATGTAGGTGGCAATTCCAATGGCCCTATCAGTTTATCGTTGATTATGCCAGCCCACACATTTACTGAGAATTCATGTTGAAATGAGCTTGGTCGCACCGCCCTTGGATTTGCGGAGCACCAAAGATGGTCGTTTCTGTGGTTTGTAATTCCAGCTCTTGTAAATTTGGCTTCATCAGTCCACAGAATTCTTTGTAAAAAATTACGGTTCTGTCTAAAATTTCTATTTATCCACGAACAAAACACAGATCTCGCAGCATGATCTGGTTCGATTATGTCTTGAACCCGTCGAAAATGATAAGGGTGTAATCCTTCTCTTTTCAAAATTCTCCATACATGCCACTTAGACATTTGAAGTTGCACTGCAATCCGTCTAACGCTTAGTCTAGGATCATTGGTTATTAGTCTAAGCACTTCTTCTTCATCTTCGGGCGATATCACGCGATCACGTTCATTAACAGCTCTTTGAATACCTCTTTCGGCTAATCTTGAATGCACGTCAATAAAAGTTTGGCGACTCGGTGTAGGCCTGTTAGGGTACCTTCTTCGATATTCTTCTACAGCCAGATTTGCACTCCCATTGCAAAAGCCATACACAAAGTGTATGTCAGCAATATGTTGCGATGAATATTGACGCTGTGCCATACTTTATCACACTTATGATAAACACTAACACAGTACGTAAACAGAACGGACGGTAAGTGAAAGTAGCGATCACAACGCAGGGCGAGGGACAACTAATCCAACTAATCATTTGTCTTTAAAACTGAGATTTTGTTCCAGGTAGTGGACTAATACGTTCTATCTCGCTCACTCACGCTAGTAATGAACAGTATTTCTGGCCTGTTCTCGCATGGAATGCAGTGAATGCCATAAATATCTCTAGCGGTTAACAAAGGCATTTTTTGCTTGCGCATACGCTATGTTCAAACAACAATAACTCTTAAAGTATAAGACATACAGTTGTGAATTTTATGTTGTATTGTAGCTTAGCTCAAAATCTGTCGATTAAGTAAAAAAAATTATACAGTTGTCGGGGGTGTTTTTGTAGTAATTTTCAATTTTTGGTTGAATTGCATAATTTTTCGTTTCTTTTTTCGACTTTTACATTTTTTTTTCATATGTTATGGAATCGTAAACACATTGTTTTGTAATGCAGATGGTAGACAATATTATTGCCTTTCGAATAAGCCCATTTTTATCTCAGTATGACTAAAACTTTGAGATATATGATTTTTTTTGTACTCGCATAGAGCATATTTCAACAAAAAAAACAAAATGGCTGCCACATAGCGGGGAAGTGTATTGGACCCAAGTAAATAGTGTAATTTTACTTTAAAATAGATTATATTTAAGTATTTAGAATATCGCTAGTCCATGCCCGGACACACTGTATATAAGGAATAACAGTGGTCCAAGTATACTACCCTGGGGAACCCCAACATTGTTAAATCTTGGTTTGGAGTCGTGGTTTTCAAGCATATTAGAATTTTTATTTAGTTTCGTGATTCGAGTAATCTGTTTTCTCTTATGCAAATACGATTTGAACCAGTCAAGAGCTACACCTCTTACACCACATTTTTCTAATTTGGCTGCCAAAATAGCGTGGTTAACAAAGTCGAAAGCTTTGCTTAAGTCTAAAAACAAGACAGAGGTGGGAATTTTTGAGTTTATATTATTCATAACAGATCTTACTAGGTTAAATGCAGCTAATTGAGTAGATTTTCCTTGTCTAAATCCAAATTGTTCATTGGCCAAAACTTTATATTTATCAAGAAAATTAAGAATACGCTTGTACATAACTTTTTCAAAAATTTTGGAGATAATTGGTATTAGCGCTATGGGCCGATAATTGTTTTTGTCTGTCTTTGAACCTTTTTTATGAAGAGGTTTAATAATGGATAACTTGAGCTTATCAGGAAAAATACCCTGTTCGAATGACATGTTAATGATATGGGATAATGGTTGTGCTATGTATGGGGCAATATTTTTAATGAGATCCGTGCTAATATTATCATAACCCGTAGATTTTGTACTTCTTAAAGTTTTTATGGTATTAAGTACCTCTTTCGCATGCGTAGGTTCTAGGAATATGCTATGATCATTATTAAACGTAAATGATTCATGGCTAACATTGTTTGTGGTGTCTGTCTGATTTTGGACTACATCAATAAAGAAATTATTGAACATGTTTGCTATAGTCGAGCCACATGTCGCCGTAGTATTTTTATCTATAATTTTGTCAATATACTCTTTTTGAAAATCATTACCCATGCTTCGCTTAACGATTTGCCATGTGGCTTTACATTTATTATTAGAATTAGTTATATGTTTTAAATTATTTGTTGCTTGAAAATTATTTATGCATTTTTTTAAAGTACTTGAATACGTTTTATATTCATGTTTATTTTTATTTGATTTATCTCTGTAGTATTTGTATCTAAGGACCCTTTTGTGTTTACAGCTTATTTTAAGGCCCTTAGAAATCCATTTAAGTTTATTTGTTTTTATGTAAGTTTTAACTTTAATTCTAGGAAAACATAGATTATAGAATAACGTTAGTAAGTCATGAAATTCATTAAATGCGTCATTCATTGTAGGTATTTCATAAATCTCCGAAAAATACAGTTTACTAATGTAGTTGATAAATTTTGTAATGTTGTCTTTGCCTAAATCATTTTTCATTGTAAAATAGTACTTTGTGATGTTTTTGTTAGAATACTTGAATTGAATAGTCTGAGCAGTGTTATGGTCGGATAAACATAGGTTATGGGTATTACCAATTGCGTCGGGAATATTGCTTATTATATTGTCTATGCATGTATTTTGTCGGGTGGGTTCCTGAATATGGCATTTCATCCCATAATTCGAAACAAGATCTTTGAACTTCATCGTATTACTGTCGTTATTAAGAAAATTTAGATTGAAATCTCCTGCGATAATGATTTTACACTTTTTATGTTGAAGCTTATTTAGTGTATTACTAAGGTTTTCAAAAAAAATATTTAAGTTAGACCCTGGAGTTCTATAAATGCATAAGATGATTATACGCAATTGTTTTATTTTAATACCACAAATTTCAAATATTTTCTCTATGTTAAACTCTTTTATGTCTTCTAATTCATGAATATCAAATCCATTTTTACATAGTATACACGTCCCCCCTCGACGCTGCTCTGATCGTGAATAAATAGCTCCAAGTTTGAAATTGTTTAAAGTAAGGTATTTCTCTTCACCCTCTTTAATGAAATGTTCACTTAAACATATATGATATCAACATTTGTGCCAGACTCTAGTAATTCATTCATAGCTATATCTAATTCTGCAATTTTATTTAGTGCTCCAGCAATGTTTTGGTGTAAAACTACGAAATTGTGAATCGAATTAGAGGTGTGTTGTTTATTCTCGAAAAAATTGTTTTTCATTATTTAATGATTCTTGGCAATTATCGCTTATTGTTACAGGTTCTTTATCAATACTTGCCAAGTCCAATCTTCGGATTAATTTGTGCAAGTCCTGTAGAATAGTCTTCACACCGTTTACTTTTATTTTACCAGATATCGCCGAGAACATTTCGAATGTCAGGTTTTTGTTTGAATCTAGAATATTTGCGTAGTTGTTTGTCCAGGCGTCCATAGCTAATAGCATATTAAAGTTTTCTACCCGACAGTTGTGAATGATTGCTCCACATATATACGTAGGAGATGTAACTATAATATTTGTGTGCTGTACTTCTAGCAGTTTACTTCTTATTTCATATACTAAAGCCATTAGATCTTTTGAATATTTAAAATCATTTTCTCCAATAACAATCGCACATACATCATTTTTCGTGAATCCTTTCAATTTTAAATTTAAACCAGACAGCAATTCTTTTATTCCTCCATTGGTTTTTATGTAGTGGCAATACGAAAACTCATTAACGAACTCTAAATTTTCTTCCAATAAATTTAATATCTTGTTTTTACTATTACTACTTATTATACATAGTTTCCGTTTCTTCTGTGAGGTAGTCTTTTTTGTCTTTTCGTTCAAACTTGTGTTGGTTGTTTTTGTGTCAGTAGAGGATTTCAGGGTAGACAAACGGGGATTTTTACTCAGTTCTTCTGATACAAAATTAACAGTATTTGATTTTATATTCGTGTCCTCCTCTGTTATTGTAAGTCCTAAGTCGGTGGTGCTTGAGTTTAACATTTGTTTATCAAAAGAAAGTGGCGACGCTGTGTCATTTTTATTTTTCAGAGTCCTTTTCTTTTTCTTAGCACTTGATATGTTAGGCGACCCAACGCATATATTCTTCAATTGAGTTATAATATTGCTTTGCTTTAGTAGTTTTGTTGATAGGGCCTGATTTTCTTGCAACAATTTTTCTATCTCACTATCAGAACTTCTAAGTTGAGTATGCAGTTGTTCTATTGTTTCTATTAGCTCTTCCACACTGCGTCCAATTGTGAGATCGGGCAAACTTGACATCCGTAAGTCAGACATTGTAGATGTAAGGGATTCCACGGATGAGCTTAAATCAGTTCGTCTATGTGTTTTCCTTATGGTTATATTATCGTCGGACATATTGAATTAAAAGTTAAATACCAGTCAGATTTGAGTATTCACTGTAATATAAATTTTCCCTAACTAAGGGTAAATATTTTGCACTGGCAATATCGTGTATTTTTAATATCTTAGACCTTCTACTGTGGAACAAGGTGTTTTGAATTTAGTTTATTAGTTGAGTCCCAGCACTATTTCTTTATTTACTCTGTGGTCTTTGTTTATGGATCTTTTGGTTTATGAATGTTATTCGTTATCTGTACTTTGATTATAATTCAAAATGTAAACAAAAGTTAACGTCTTACAATTTGATATTTTCTTGCACTGTTTAATGAAAAGCTTTAAGAATGTTGTTTTTTTACCATTCACTTGTTTAGTTATGTGATTTTAGCACTTCACGTATGACGGTTTTGATTATTTTAGGTAAGGGGTTTTTGTTGCGGCACAATTGTAGGAACGTTTGCTGCTAAGTTAGCCCACTAAATGTTTTGCAAACAATAGTCAAGGTATTTTGCACTGTTATAGAGTCACTGAGTTACTTTTCACTACTATTTTTTCACTATTTCATTAATTATTTACGGTAATTATCGAATGCACGTTATCTCAGCTAAGTTAATAAAGTTGCTCTACAACGTTTTATAACTTTAACATAAAATAAAGATGCTATCGATATTTAATCAGTTGACACATCTACCTATAATGTTATTCAATTACTCGTCCTTTTAGTTGTAATAACATTTGCGTGTTTTATCAGTAAGCAAACTTAGTAATGAGGTCTTAGTAGGTACTATTTGAGTGTTAACACATACAGAATAAGCAAGTTAATTGACTAGTTGAACAAATATTTAAGATCTGCGAAAATTTTAATGATAAATCTTCATTTATGGAGGCAGGGTGAGATCTGATGTCTCCAATATAAATATGCAAAAATATTTTTTAGTAGGTTTGGTATTCATAATAACAACATGGGTAACACAATAACATGGGTAAAAATATTTAATATATTGTTGTCAATCCAAATTATCAATATTAGAGTCGAGAATATTTTTTATGTAGCTTTTGGTTTACATTAAATTCGTAATGATTGATAAAAATAAATACACAGATATATAAACTAAAAGCGCTCATACGTGTATACATTTAAAAAATACTTTGAAACTACAGTCGAAAACTATTTTCCAAAACGGTAAATCGTAAAAACGTTCGCCATTTTCGCTGACCGGCTAACCAAACATCACTTGGCATTTTGAATAAAACATATTTTTATTACCTAACCTTCCGTTAAAGTCACAATAATATAAATAAAGCACCCGGGTCCGTTCCGGTCGTGGGTGTAATATCTTGGTTCAGCGTTACATAATGATTGTACTCTTGACGCGATCCTCGGCGTGACACCCACTGTGATACAACAATGATGCGGGGGCATTGACGTATTGTTATACGATGAGGTAACACAGCTGTTTACTAATTGTTTTTATTCCTTATTGTTACAGGTATGGTAGTGTCTCCTCATCTCGTCCGGCAAGGTCGGGTACATTACTTTTGGTATTAACACTCGGATAAACCAGTCGCGTAAGGTACTGTTTAAGTTTTATTTTAAGAAACCCGCTAATTGCCGAACATAAAAGCCTTTTTATTTTACGTCCTACGGCGACATTTTGTGGAATGAATGACAGATAAGCTACTTACAAGTTGTTTTGGAATTTAAATTAATATGGCTTTATCCTTTTTAATTCAAGAACTTTATTAAGTACTAAAGTCTGTAATGTAGAGTTTTATTTTCATTTACTTTATTATAAAGATCTTTTGCAAAGATATTTACTTTGTACACTATACTATGACTAGTCAAGCCATTAAGTTTATTAGACCAGGATTGAAATCAAATATTCGACCAACCAAAACTTTAAATAAACAGAAGATTCAAACTTCAACATTGAAGTGGTAGCGGTTCGCAAACTTGCACGGAAATTAATTAACACGAAACTTAATTGAAATAATCACGAAAAACAATGCACAATTGCTGCAATTAATCCGCCTAAATGTCAATTAGTCTAACATCCTGTCTGGGAAACTGGCTACAATTCATTGGGCGATCGCAATCAAGCAATGTACGTACATAACAACAATTTGAGGTTTGAATAAATTGCTTCGTTGAATACAGATTATTATTATGTAAAGGTGTTCAGGAGACAATAATAATTCGATTACACTGTTAGTTTAATTTGACTAGACTGCTGGTCTAGTGCTTTGTGGCCGTGACTGCTAAACTAGAGGTCGTGGTTTTTCCGATTCACACCCCGGACTAATATTTGTATGATGAGCGCGATCATTATTTTGTTCTTTTACGGGTGCAATTTATTAATATCAATTATAATGTATTTTATAGAGATATAACCTTTATAAGTTGTCGGGTGCCTTAATACACACTCAGCCTAGTTCAGGATTAGAAGAATCCTAAGGTATTTGTTATATAAAAGATATGATAAGGTATTATTAGTATTTTATATATTTTATCAATGATGAAACTATTTTATAGGGTGAAAATTAACGTATAAAATGTGTGTCGCTGGGTTCTTTAAAACCGAACTAAAGACACAAACGTACTATCTCATTAACCGCAGAATAGTAATTATTGTATCAAGGGCTTTGTATGTGCAGCGAAGTAGGCAACCGTCGAGTCCAGAAGTTGGCTGGTTTACTCTACAACCAAGTCTTTGCTCGGCAAATAACATAAGTTAAAGGCTTGCCCGGAGGCTGACTTTCGCCAATTCTTGTTTACATACGCAGGCATAGTTGACAGTGGCGCCACCGTTGCTGCGTGCTGTTAGCGCAAGGGCCGACTTCACCAAAGTGGAGCGGAGAAGTTTTAAATAACCAATAGGAATTCTTTATTCAGGTCGATCTACACAGCAACGTGTGAATAGCGAAATCTTATTGGTTTAAATTTATCCGCTGTGCTCTGTTCATCACCGTTTTGGTGGAGTCCGGCCCTGAATATGACAGGTTTTAGTGAAATCAAAATTTGTGTAGAAACCCGCAACCGACTCTGGTTTGCATATTTAATTCTGTTTGGCGCGCGCTTCGAGTTCACTTCTAGTATTTGCACTGCCCACTTTAACTGAATTATATGCCGGCTACATATGAGTACGTTCATTGTGAATACATTAAAAGGGATATTCAATTCGTATTTCAGGTTTAGTGGGTTTTTGTAGACTACACATATTTTTTTAATTTTTTGACGTACGTATATTTGTAAATGCATATAAAATAGTCACTTCATTAAAATGATATCGGATGCAATGGCAATACTAGAATAGTCAGTCAGTCTGAAAAAACGATAACTGTCATTATTTCACTATAATATGACACCGAGTCCTTTCACTGAAAATTTTGAACAATATTTCACTACTGTGACGCCAAAGTGACTGAGCTACTGTCGCTTGTTTTCCGAGAAATCGAAACAACAATAGACTGTCAAGTTTATTGTGTAACGTTTAATATTAAATAGGCGAACGCTACTCCGTGTATGCAAATACACGAATAGATATTGACTTAAACTTGTTCAAATAATTACTCGTATTTAGTTGCTAACGCTATGTACGGTTTGCGAGGGTACTTGTCAGCGCAACACGTGTGACTTGTGAACGTCCATCCATCTATGGATGTAACAGCACATCTCAATATTCAATTATCAGTACCAACAAGTATGTGAGCAAGTTTTGACGTGTACCGAATACATTTCTTGCATAGGTGATGTTTACACGACATCTTACTTGCATACGAAATGACACAGATAAGCGTAGCAACGCCGTCAACTTCAAAGTTTTATCTTTTATGAACTAATATGATTGACTGAGTACGTCTATTTCATAACAATATTTGATAAGAGGTTGGTTTAATTTAAATAAATTGTTAAAGGCTGTTTTTTGGTACTCTATACTAAGCTAAATGAGAAACTGCATGTATACAGTCATTTGTTTTCCCTCTCTTGTAATGTAAGTGAGCTGGAACATTTGTGCCGTTGCGATGGGCGTCACGTATTCATTTTATGGTGTATAATGCTTCAGCATGTTCACGTTGTCAAGTCCCTCATGGCGCCGCGAACATGCAATAGGCAGGGACGTGCGCAGATCACAGCGGTTGATACCACTTCACCCGCCACTACGTGCGCCACAAACCCTACATATTTCACATTTTCTGTAATCTTACAAACTAAGCTCTCACGTAAGTTTTAAGGCTTCATAACAAACTTTAAGTTGAAATCAATGTTGCACTTTTCGGCTTCGTTTCACTTTCGTACTTAGTTTGATAAAGTGGAAAGTTATCGTACTTTTCATCGCTACTTTTTACGATATTATTTTTAGAGTACCTATTTTAAATTTTAACTGAACGTTTTATTTAAACGTGTTGTATAAATTTGTGTATAATATTTATATATGAGTATAAAAGGCTATCAGGAAAAGCTTTACTTAAAGAGATTGCGAATATAAATGACACCTAGCTAAACTCTTCTAATACCATTTTGTAGTCAAACGTAGTTATGCACACATTAGGTGCACTTACCGCTACTTAAGTTATGTAGTAACCAGTGGCTAAGAAATAACATTGCATGATGAGTACCCAATATGCGTCAGCAATACAGAGTTAAAGCTATTTTACAACGCAATTCATTCTGAACGAATACTAATAACTCAAGTAAACTACCGCCTCACTCATCAATTGACATCACCAGTATGCTATAAAACATACTGAATTAAACTTGCAGAAAAGTTCATTAACTTGCTTCCCGTTGACATAAAATACGCTGTTGTTGTGTGTTGTCTCTGCAAAGTAACGATTGTTTTGTGTAAGGGGTAATTACCTAGGTACCGCGAGTCATTTGTTACATCCCTAGCGAAATAATTCGTGAGGTTTATTGGTGTCGGACCTTAGGCGACTCTAGGCGCCAGCGACTTGAGTTATCTCCACGTAAACGTTGAGAGATTGGCACGGCCTTAAAACAAGCCATCTTTAGTAACTATTACATTTTAACTGTCTTCAAGTTAAAAGCAGATGCACGTCTTTGAAACGTTGTACTGTTAAGTGTTCCTGAATTATTTTCTCTAAACATTGAGCATCCACTATAAAATGGATAGCAAAATAAATAAACCGTAAATTGCTCAGAACCTTAGAAGAAAACGCCTTATGTTTTCTTGCATATACGGGGCCTCGGTATGGTCCATTAATAAACAATTTTCTCTTTTTCTGATGACGTGCGATATTATTATCTTTAATTGGCGATGACGGCTTGAAATACTACAAAATATTCTTCAGCAAAGAATGTTACTTTTAGAATGTCTAATTGGCCCTTGGTATTCGAGAACGATGGCCTAGACTTGATATCACTTGTTCGTGGGTGTTCGCAAAGTTACGGCTTTTCAATTGGAGCTTTAAGTTAAGAGCGGTAAGAGTTGCAGTTTGTTGGTAAATAATTATTAATTTTATAGTTTTAAGGCGTCGTTGCCATGCACAGTTATCAGCCTTCGTCCGCGGCCGGGTTCGCCCACGCACCGCTCCGAGTGGCGCCAGTGAGACGCAGGCCCCACCACATCAACTCCACTTACATTCGGCCAGTTATTAACTTTTATTCATATTGTGAATTTAAAAGGTATGCAATCAATATGAAGACGTTATAGCTCACGCAATAATTTATCTCACAGGGCCAAGTCTTGTTATATTTACATTAAAACATATCAAATTTATGGAGTTACTTTTAAGATAGCTTTAATTGTCTGTCATCGTATTTAAAAGGATTATCAACAGTTTGTCGCGTTACCTTAAGCCGTTGTAAAGGTACATTAAGTTGGAATCGATTAGTATATTACATAATGTATGCGCGTTTATTCTGTAATTACTTACAAAACCAATAAAGGATGGTAAGAACATTCCATTAGAGATACTTACGCAGCTGGATGTTCGGCTTCGCTGCGATAACAAAACAAATTATTAATGATCGTCAGATATCAATCGGATCGTAATTGTTGTAAGGAAAGTGACTTATTGATTTCTGTACTTCGGTAAACTGTTTGCCCATTTGTTCGTAGATCAATTGTAAACCGAGAAGATTAATGTTTCAGCCAGTTTAGTACTAAAAGCTGAACTTTTGTCTGGATGATATGTGGTTCAATTTCGGTAGGAAATTGTAACGACCAACAAAAAAACTAATTGTGACAAAGAAGACCTTTACGTTTGTACAGTTTTATTTATGAACATACCAATACTTATCACTATCCATAAATTCTTGCAAAAGTTTCTATCAATAGTTTTTAACATAACTATTTAATAAAAAGTAATTTAATTACTTTTTGTTAAGTTTCTTAGCAAAAATCTTTAATAAGTTATTCCGAGAATTTTGAGACATTGCCCCGAAGATTAGCTGAAACTTATCATAAGTGTTCTAATTATTGACAGTTTATAAAGAATAAGACTGAGTTAACGTGTGACTTATCAAATCGATTGTTTTTATTTTTGATTTTGTACGCGCAATTCATGTTTATGATACAGTATTTATTATAAAACTGCGCAAATCTTGACGTAACATTTACTTCAAAACTGTACAAGGAATTGCAGGTAACGGAAGCCTCCTTGGCTGTGTAGGTATTTACTTACGTTACGTTTGTAAAAGCAGAATATATAATAACAATGCACTCTTCAACGGAAATACCTAGGTACTTCATCGTTTAAAAATCGAGAAGAAGTATTTATTTAAAAGTAAATCCCTAAATAAATTGAATATATGCTAACGCTCCCATTGCGTAATCTTCAAATAGGTTCACAAATTTATCTAACGTGAAATTAAATTTCTTTCAACTCGAAACAAACATCTTAATCAAAGGAGACACAAACGTACACACAAAAGACATACTGTTTGTATTCATGCAATCTGGATGAGAGCCGTTATAAATTGCAAAAAGGCGAACCTCGCTTTTGAGAAAGCGATTTCTCGAAATGCTTTACAATACAATACGCTCCCGAAGCATTGTGTTGAGATCTGGGCGTTTCCTCGCTTACACAGGATTTATATATTGTATCCTGCCCAGTAATATCTTACATTTATAAGTGTTTAGAAAACGCGTGTGGGAACCGCGAGAGAGCGCCTTACAACAATATGTTTTCAATTAACAAACGTAATTGTTAATTATGGTAGCGAAATGAGAAATTAATTTACATAGACGTTTCGCGTGAAGTTTGGATGGAAAACAGGACCCTCATGTTTTGAATTTAAATAAATATTTTTGGTGTTGTTCTTTGAGTTGGTACTTGATTGTAGACTGAAACTCCTATTTCTTGATTTATTATATACGTTACTATTTTAAAAAACTGCCTCGTTGGCCTAGTGGGTCAAAGCGCGCCTGCTACGCTAGAGGTTTTGGTTTCGATTCCCGAGTCGACGAAGGTGTTATTGGGTTTTTCTATGAAAAAGTCGGAGTTTGGATTTGTGCCCGGTTAGTGGCAATAGGCTCGCCCCCTATTACATGGGACCTAAACATATCGGCGAACTGTGGGTGTACATTGGTACGCCTCTGCCTACCCCTTCGGGGATACAGGCGTGATGATATGAATGTTTAAAATACTACCAGAAAGTAACAAGGAGTGCTTTTAAGGATATGTTTCCGATATTCTTACTGTAGGAAATTTAAAATCGGTATTGAATCACTATGAAAACAAAGTTTTCCAAGATGCCTCATAACAAATTTACCTGTAACCGAAGCTTTTCATACTTTGCGAGACAGCTTTTCTTGCTTTTCACATAATAGTTACAAACCTTCCTATTTTAACCGCCAATCTTAAACTAACCTTAACTAAAGAAGGTGCTGATGGCACTTAGTAAAATGAACTCCCAGATTTTTAATTAAAACTTATAACAAAGAAGAAGAGAAGAGGATAATTAACGAACGAACCACAATTTCTTCTAAATAAATATATAATAGTTCATCGGTTACTTCGGTAGTAACCGATGAACTATTACTACATCGGTAGTAGTAGTAACTATGATGCTTGAAACTAGAAATGAGTGAGAAAACCGTTTACTTAAATTCATATGAACATATTATTATAAATATATTATTTAATATGTTTACAAAAATAAAAAAGACTTACTTTCCTCGCTTAGAATGATCTTTTTTGATGTACGCAGAGAATTTGTTAATCAGCAATATGTAAGGCTCTTATCTCGTGTCGCGTCCCCTTCGATTACAGGCTCAGGGACTAATGACTTAATACAATGCTCTTACGGAAATTATACATTATTATACACTTTATACGGCTACAAGTCCAACCCTATCATTACAGCATCATCGAGTCGAATATTAATATACAAAAGTTCGAGTATTGTTTGAACATTTTCATAATCGGTTATTGGCAACATTGCGATATGCTCATTAAGTTTTATTAAAACGATTACGTCGATGTTCATGATTTTATTCGATTTTATATTGTATCGAGTATCGCTTTTTTGTTTTGAATGAGCGGGTAATGTAATTGGTGGTTGTAAAGTTAATTTAATAAAAATATGACTGTGTTATTTGAACTGCTCATGAAAGATTTACTTGAAACCTATATCATAACTTACATACCAGACGAGTTTTAAACCCAAATTTAATACAAACATACAGACGGAGTTTTGCATTTATTAAAGAAGTTTCAAAATAAGTCAGTCTAGTAAAATATGTGCTAAAACTAGAGATTATTTAACTTTACTGCTTAAAAAATATACGCTTTTCTAGGGCCACTTTGTGTCCTCCTTAAAGTTATATAATTTAGTGCTGGATGCCATCATAAACATAACACTTAAGTACCATATTCGCACTTAAATAATTCCATGAGTGCGGTGACTCGTAAAGTACAAACAAACTTCAAACATTCGGCCCTGTTAGTGCTGGGCTTAACCCGTGGAAAATATAGCCATAAGTCAACTATGAGACGAGAACAGAATAATCGTTAACATAAAGTAAATACCGACCTAGTTTAGTTGTTCCCAAAAGGCTAATATACTATGCCTACGCAAATTGTAGTAATTAATTTTATTCATAACAGTAATCCAGTGTTACAATATACGTATCCATTTGTGTAAATTAAGCCCGGTATGAATTATTTAACAGGTACAATTGAAAAGATAGCGGCGAATAGACCGACACTTAACATTAAGACCCAGCATTCTGTTACACCATTAACTTTATCATTCGAAATTAATATGAACCTAAGTTGTGTTTGAACATCTCTAACTTAATTAAGACAGTCAGTTTACCTTATCCAAGCATTGCAGCATCAAAACGTTCGAAGTTTGGGCAAGTTATCTCTAAAGTTCCGCAATCTACCTCGTAGGTCGGACCAATCTCTCTGCAAATGGCTCTCTAAGTAGCCTAAAGCAGTGTCGGCCCAACAACTCTCGAAACGGTGTTATGAAAATCCCTCTTGCATAATGATTGCTAACGGGTTATACCTGACGTTCGATACGAGCCCGCAAACTTGACCATTAGAGCTCTACGTGCCCGGGCCACGGCGACGGCAAAAACGTAATGTTTAATTATTTACCGATACATTTCTCATTTTAATTCCGTGGTGTAACTCGAAACCGGCGAAATTAAACATTACAAGCAAATGTTACACAAACAGAAACTTTAAAATACAATCTTTGCGGGAGTGAAAGATTAATGGAACGAACGTTTAAACGGTCGACGGTGACAGTGCCAAAAATCCTCGGTCGCACCGCACTCGTGTGTGAGCGGTAACAAAAACATCTCTGAGTAGAATCCCCTTCATTAACGCGGTGGAAATTAGTGAGCGTTAGTTTGAGGCGCACTCGCAAGAGGGTAGCCACATGCAAGTCATTATGCGGACGATCATTGAATTAATTACGCGGACGTTACGAGAGCGGAAGTGTTGCGGAGCCGCGTCCCTAGGTCGCCGCCACGCCGCGTCGCGCCCTGCGCCTTCCACTCGCTCACAATACACGCGCTACGCTGCTAATGAATCTACTTTTTACAACTGTTTTCGTAAAAAAAGTATTCTTGTCTTGTTGACAAACATTTACATAGGTAGATTAAGAATATCTCGTCTATAACCTACTTATGTATGCACATTTTTATACAAGTCTCTTCAAAACATAGATAAAAGTTTTATAGGTCGTTATAGAGTCACAAACTATGGATATAAATGTTGTTGTTACAAAATATATTTTCAATTTCATTTGGACATGGAGCGCATAAATGTCTATTGAGACTATAAAGTACACCGTACCAACTTAAAAATATAGCTGCAATTCTCTTAATCGGTGACGGAATCCATGCTGTGCAAAAATATACGTGAGCACCTCGCTTACAATACTTATTTCGTTTATTTTGTTTTACTGCTATTTATATTGCATTTTGTCTGAAAATAATAAAAATGTTTCACGCAAACCTACCAGATTAATCGTGCATTGTACGTACGACGTACATGCAAAAAAAATAGAACATAAATACAGGGATTGCTTTAAAGCGAAATTACGAATTGGTTGTAGTGATTCACGACTGAGTTTGCATGTGACCCTAGATAAGGGTTGTAACATTCCCCGCTTAAACACGAGATGGGTGATGGCTGCGCGCCTGGACTATTACGTAACGGGTCAGTCACCGCTCAGCGACACGCTGTGCCGCTCTGTGTTCTTAACCTTGATACGAGTGGCACTGCAGTCATAAACCTCGTGAAATGTGTATCCACATGTTGACAAACTAATTTAGTTACGGCTGAGCTTCGCAGTGGTCGCTGGTTACATAATAAGTCCGTGGACTTGCGCGACGTGCGGTAGACGGGCTGGCGGACGGAGTCGGCTTGGCGAATCGAATTAGGTCGGGTGCGCGATGGTATCTTGCCACTGCAACGCCCGCTCGTCCGCCCTCCGATAACAGAATGTCTGAATAGCAGATAAAGCGCGTTCATTTGCTTATTGCTCTCTACTTGATGATGTCTTATTTAATGGTCTAGGGAAATGTTTTTCCGTGGTCGTGCCTTATCTAGGCATCGTGTCGTCCTTCTACATTAAATAACACCTGGAAAGCTTATTTAAATACGTGCCTTTATTACGCTACGGCGATTAATTAAAAATAATCTTGCACCATTACGTAAGTAATTTGTTTTTTGGTTCATATTTGTTTGTGTACATAACATTTCCTTATTTTTCAATTCACACAATAAAGAATAGAACACATCTCCCGCTAGATGATTGCTGTTACGATAATGTCGTGTTCGGTGCGCGGCAGCTGGAAGAAATGATGTTTTATTGGAGTGCTTCCGAAGCTCTTCCTCTGATATAAAACATTGTTCCATTCTTGCAATAGTGGACAAGTGTTATATCACATAGGATTATGTGGCTTTACAACTCTATATTGTGTTGCAATTCTTTGCGATTGTACTGGTATTTCGACCGGCTTTGTGTTCACAAGAAATACCACTTTGGTAATGCTTTCGGTATTCGTTCCTTCTTTGTACTTATCTGCTCTATTCCGAAGCACTTTCAATGACGATCTAGGATTTTTGTTTGATCACAATTCTGGAGGAAAAGTTGCCGTCAGGGACAAAGCATACAAACATTCGCTAACGTCTGTACTTTACATTAAATATGTTGTTTGGACAGCTCACAAACTATTCCATTGAATTACTAAAGCAGAATACATTCGTGTTTTAGTTTTGATATTTACTATAATATATGTAAATTTAGCTGGTGTGTTCCTATGTCAGTAGTTACGTATGCTGAGATCTTAGTCCGGGTCGTCTGTGCCTTCGGTTCTTGGATACACATTTTAAAACTTTTACTTATTTCTTAGGATGTCGGGTCACGTTGAGGTGCACGTATCTGAAAATAACTAGATAAATATAGGGTTAGGCATCTGTGGAATAGGAATGGGGCTCAATATTGCTGATACCGACTTGCAGCTGATATAAATATTATATGTAGTTACTGTTTTTCTTTGTTGTTCAATACGGAAGTAAAAGAAAACGATGAATAATTTAATGTCGAAATTAATTGCATTCGCATTCTTACAAGCTTAAAGTTACATTGTATTTCTGCTCATGGACTCCCAGAATAATTTTCATAAAACAATTGCCAATTGAGATTGCCATTATAACCTTTGTGACTTTTTTGTAATATGTATATGAAACATATACGTTCGATATAAAGGGGTATAAATGGAAGTTTTATTTCACATATAAAAAGGTTCTATATGCTAGTGTAGTGCGTCGGAAAGTTCTTTGACGATTCTCTTTGCGAAGCGGCGACGCATTTCGCCTTTAGTGCTTAAGTTCGCGAGTTTGATCTTCTCACGGACCAAGTAACCGTATGGCCTCCTGACTTTTCTAAGAAAGAACAGCTCAAACGTATATGCTAATGTCACATACGTGTCTTGAATTTCAAAGTTAGATTAATTCAGTTAAATAACACACGAATATAATTTTCAGTAAATATCGATATCGGTTATTTTACCTGCATCACCTATTTTTTTAGATAAGATTAACTAAATTAGAAAACTCGCTTTTAATGGAATCTCTAAATTCAACAGTGAATTATTTTTTCTTACGTAACTAAAGCTCGAAACACTAGCTCAACTCCAAACAATTTTAAGATAATAGTGGTTCTAACTCACACAAATTTAAGATAAAACTCCTAATTTTCGCGAGCGTGGACTTAATGTAAGGAGGTCAAGTTAGTTATGAGACCTAAAAGCAAAGGTTGGTAAATGACAAAACGGCCATAAAACTTCCCCCATCTACCGGACCGAAGTTTTCATAACTAGGGGAGTTCCGTGTCTCCATGAATTAGTAGCGACCTCATTAACCCACACGAGCCCGCACCCACTTAGATCACTATGGCATTAACAATTAAATGAGCACCGACAATGCCCTCACTGTGAGACACTTCCCCTTCTGCAGGGGAAGGGTTAGGTCCAGGTAATTGCATCACCCAGTGGCTTGGAAAGTTGCCGTATAAATTTCTTAAGTTATCTCAGGTGTTAAATTTTCAGCGACGGACAGCCTGTGTAATTTAGAATCTGGGTGTTGGAATTAGGCTCACACGTAATTAATTATACATTAAAGGTTACATGAGCCATGTATACGCCACAACACAGAAAATATAAAACAAAGAAAATATGGAATTTTTAAATATACAAAAAAAATACCATGAGGTGTAGATATGAAGGTATGTACCAAATAGCTTTGAGGTCTATTTTTAGATCACACTGATTAAGTAAGAGCTAAGATAATAAACTCCGTAAATACAAGATTGTCTAGTAGGCACACCTTGCTTGTAGAATGCCGACACAACCAAACCGAAGGCTAAGTAGACCAGTGCTTACGGTAATAAAATTGCGAAGGGAATTCCTCTGTTTGGGCGGTGGCGTGTCTCGTAGGCGGTGTCGGCGGTGTCGGCCACCTCGATCTAATGTGTCGCCAGACTTTCCGTGCAGACAGTAAAGTGCACATGTTACGAGTACTTACGACGCGACCCACTAAGAAACACACTCTATACGTCCTTTACCAAAACAAAATCGGAATTCCATCGATACTGGGAGTATTCGTATAAAACAAACTCCTTATACAGTTTTACATGTTCATAATTTTAATCTTTTAAAGATACTTGTACGTATACTCGTCGTAAATTATCGGTGATTTTCATAAATTTCCAATGTACAAGTAACTCGAAGCATCATAGCGTACTCATTGAGAACCGGTTGCTAATTGAGCCGTTATAAATACCGACTTTTGCATTCAGATGCTCCTTTAATAAATTCGAGCGAAGACTTCGAAAAATAAAAATCTTAAACGTTAATGCCTCAAAGGTATATAATTTCAAAGGTATCGAATGCTACACTTAAAATGAATAATGATAATAATATAAATACCGTGGCTATAAAAGTGCGCGTGGGTTGCGCCTTTATACCGAGTTGTTATGTCTCTGCTACGAATTGCTTCTTTTCTAATAATGGCCTCTCAATAATAACAATCAGTCGGCGCTCCAAAATATCAGATACGTTGATTTTATTGCTTACGTATTATTATTGCTTCCAGATGTAATTCCTTTATGCGGCTAAGTAGATAGATATCATATACCCATATGATATCTATATAATTTAGCTTAAGGAAATAAGACTCAGATTTTTACATAGATTTATATCGCTACAATTGCCGACAAAACGATTCAAATTATATCCAATCAGAGTAAATTTTGTAAACGTTGAAATAATAGTGCTGAACAAATTCCTTTTGCAATTTCGTAGCGTGTCGCGGTTCAATCCTGGCCTAATTACCGTAGGGCTGCGGAATTCAATGTATCGTCCACCGTTAGTGGGACTCCTATAGCGTTATCTTTTCAATTATTGCGATGTTTTGTATAAAATCTATGCATGTATGTAGGCCAGGTAAAAATGGTCACGGTCTAGTTGTGGAATAAAAGCAACGCGTGCTCTACTAAAGAGACATATTGTTTGTATAAAAGTAAAACAGAGATTTTAGAAGTTAGTGCTACGGTGTAGGTACTAAAGGACTACCTTTAGTATATATATGTTTAGCGTCGTGTATAAATAAAACATCATTCTTGTGATACCACATTTGAAAACCATCCTCATGTCAATTCTAGGTTTCTTACTGCATCGTATCCTAAAATATTTTATTTATTTTCAACTCAGCAGCCTGAACCGAGATCCTGCAATATTATTTACTGCGACATGCCTGCTGCAGGTTGTGTGTCACAAACTAATATTCTTTCAGAGTACCACGGTAACAATAAATTCAAAACAGAATCAATATCGTAAAACAATTCCGGGAACATATAGCAAGAAAAATCGCCAACCACCTCGAACCGTCAATAAATAAAAACAGTTTTTAATAAAAGTGCTGCGTCCAACTAGCGCGTAGGAGCGCGACGCGATCGGGTACCATATTGCATCCGTACAGTATAAATTCGCTAATATGCCTGAACTCGTACGATAAAGCCTAAAATCGCAGAAGTTATTTTACTGCTGGAATAATTCTTCGGATTTTTGACAGCGCAATCGAAGTTTGCCGCTAGGCCCTGCCGCCGGGTTTAATTAAGAGCTGGTACAAACTCCAATTGCTACGTATCGGAGCTCCGCTGCGCAACCGAGGAATTGTCGGTTACTTTATGCTATTACACGCAAACTTCATTGATACTTTAATTAGTCCTCACTAATTTACTAAATGTATGCGCGGAAATAGCATCTCAAAATATATAAAGGCCTCTACATTTAAAGTTATATTTGACGCATGAGTATGATATAATGCCTGTAGGTAAGGTAACCCTAATTCGTGTAAGCAGCGAAGCACAAAATAGCTTATTAACAAATCTTGCCGAGTAGCGATTACAATAATTCTGCAAATTCGGCAATCGTGTACATTCAGAAACGCTTGAAGAAACGATTTTTTATCGGTCGTCGGATGCTCGTGTTCGGGCCGATTCTAACGAGCTCATTGGAAATTCAAATGGAGCTGGACCGCCGCACCCTGTAATCAATAATATTACATGTACGTGCTTCCTGAAGTCGCCGCTCCAAGACCGCTCCAAGGACATGGGAATACCATAGTAACGACCACAATTTAACTCATCGTAAAATACACGAGTATTTGTCTCCATGACTACCAAATTGTTATACGATATGGGCATGGTAAAACGTGTTCCGATCGATGAACATTAATTAACGTAATTAGATTTTTATTGAAAGAAACTTTCTATTCTCAGGGTAATGAAACATAATATTATTAATAATTCCGCAGTCGAACGTCTCGGGAATAACGTTTTAAGAGTCTTGTTTATTCATAGAACAACTCACAAGAGTACGCATAAAAGCTGACTTTGGTTATCTGCGAAGTGTAAATGAAGTGACAATCCTCGCAGCCTACGTCCGTTTTAAACGATGCACTTACTTACTTGATCGCATTCAAATGAAAACGACTTGATAACGTTTGCGTGCTCTACAAAAAATGCAATGTAATTACAGTTTGATAGAATGCAGCTTATATTATGCAAATAGTCGGTAAATGTTAACGAGTTCCATACTATGAGTACGCAATGAGACTATATTATCGGATGCCCACACAAATTATTGCAGCTAGTCAAGTGGATTTCATAGTCAGATCCCGAAAGCAATTACAAAGTATTATTCATTCGTAGCATAGCATACCCGACGATACCATTCGTGTAGTGGATGCGAAGAAAATTGCACTAACTAATGATCATATCGTTTCTTGAATACAAATTCAGGTCTTTCAGCACACGGCGGGCAGCGGCTGGCCTATTACAGCCGTGTAAGACTTGGTAAATTGAATCGGCGTTATGATTTATAGTGAGAGTTCACGAGCCGGTATTACGGCCAGCTTCCGACACGAACGTGACGTGAACTTTAACACGACAAAAATTAACATTTATTTTATTACATCTAACATTAGCCTTCAATATCGTATTTAATGTGAATTCTAATCCATTATTTTATCTTAATAAAACAATTAATAGCATGCGGTGGAAATAAAGCGATACACGAAAACAGGGCTTTTAAATATTCACGTCAGCGTTTTGCTCGGCGTGCGGTGCAAATTCAAAACACATTAATCTCACATAACAACATTTTAATGGGATGGTGTAAATTTCTTCAGTCCAAAATTAAATATCAAGCCAGGAATAGGATGTTCGCATGGAAATGTGCTCGTTTAGCAAAAAGGTTGGCGGGAATATGGAGAGGCTTCTAACTGGGAGCTCTTAGTTTAAAAGTCATATTTAGCTAATTACGCTGCGGGCTGCCGTCGTCCGGGTGGCGGTTTGGCGAACTGTGCCCGACGATTCTACGCCGAGCCCTGTCTGAATATATTACAGGCGCAGCGCACATTAAAAACAATATTTAGTGCGTCTGTGACGCGTATCATATAGATTACACTCAGCTAATCAAATTACTGATAAACTGGATATCTTGCAAATTAGATTCTTTTTTGTTTTTCGATAATGTTAACCTTAAGTAGTCGTTTGTATTCGTATTTAATGGGATGTCGATATCGATATTACAGTTGTGAGAAACAACTTGTTTCGTTACGATAGTTAAAGGTACCTAAGTTAATGAATACCAGGAATAAATTCGTCATTAAAAATAACTTGTTAAAACGATTTTTCGCAATATTATGAATGGTTTGTAAATAAATGTATGTTTTGGTTTGTCTGATTAGTGTTTCAGCGCGTTTTGAACTTTAGCATCAAAATGCTATATTAAGGCGGCACTAGTTACGCTGAGTTCTAGGAAAATTATTATGTATACAATCCGTGGGAACATTTGGATCCACCTAAATGAGGCCATTTTTCGGTGAAATATCTGAATTCTCTTTTCTAACTTAATAAGTATTAGATTATTGTTTGATCTTTTGGAATAGCTTCACTTCAGCATATAACTTTAATCGAGAAGTCATTGGAGATAATAACAAATTGCTCTACACAATAACCTCACATTATTCTGTACGAGCGAACTTGAAATCTCGTGGAAGAATTTTTTAAACCTACTTTATTATACTCGTATAAGCCTATATTATTATAATATACACGTGACTTTTCATGTTAGTATGTTTCCTAAAACATCATGTTTTGTAGAAAAATAATTATTATCGTATGATCCTTCTTGCTGTAAATTCTAATAGTTTAGATTTCAAGTCAAACAAATTACTGTTATTAGTCACCGTTTTCCCTGTGGACCCGTTATTAAACTTCAACAAAACTACTCAAAGCTTTTTAATATCCGCTAGATTTGTAAACAGCTCGCTGTTACATCTAGGAGGTCTCAATTGACCTCTATTCGATGATTTTTGCAGTTGTTACAACACTAGGAGGTAAAGTTACGTAACTAAGATACTCTAGTGAGCAGTTTGCACAAAAAGTTTTATACAAATTTATAACGAGTTGGGATAATATGCTGGATTAGCTTTCCGGCTTTACTTTTCTCAACGTTTTTCTAGCGACGTGGGTATAAACGGTGGAAAAGATAAGAAAGCGGTTTTCCATATATTTTGTTATCGGAGCAATGAGATTGTCACGTGGACGGCAAGCATGTGTTAAATTGTTGTTAGGCCTTTTGCTGAAAAAAGGTAGGGTAGTAAGTTTTTAACATAAATATTTACACTGAGATTTCCTTAAAATATGTACTAAACATTGCGTTCATGTAACAGATTTGTTCATAATTTATAATTGCGAAGAAAAACATCTTTTGGAAGGTAATTAAATGGGGTTATTCCAGTATCACTGTAATAAACTCCACTCTCTAAATACAGGCAGCGCCGGGCGCCTGATGGTACAGAGATTGTTATCTAAATATTGACGAGATCGAATCCCTTGTTACAAACAGACTTAATAAATTGATTCAAGATAAACACGCCCCTTGTCGTATTTAAAGGATTAATACTATTTGAATATAGAACTGATAGCCGTAATACGACCTCTGAAAGTGCTTTCAGTAGGGATAACTATTTATAAATAGCCTATTGCCCTCGAGATTTTTTGGGTTTACCCGAAGGAACCACTTCGCTTTCTAGGATGAAATATTACAGTTTATTTCACCCCCGGGACACGTACCTTTCAATAGAGAATGTTATATCCAAATCGATTGAAAAGTTTCAGAGATTAAGGGTATCGTAAATATTAACATAGTTATTTCCGTTGAGTAATGTACGGAATCAAACAATTAAGTAGGTACTCGTCTGTAATAGTATGCAAATACAAAGTAATATTAGTGAGGGACATTTGCATAGAGAGTCATTAGAAGACCGTTGGTTTACGGCAGGCATAGGTTCGTTGTATAGGCAAGTTGTAATGATTGCGGTGTAGTGAAAGCCGTCAAATTGGCTCGGAGTCGGTCTGGGCACACAGATTGGCTGTGTCACGAACATTAATACAACATGTGAATAAGTGAGGTATCGATGCGGCGTCGAGGTGACCCGGTTACTTAGCGCCCGTACTTTATTGCGGTGCTCTTACAAGTGTCTAGGGAAACTGTGAGCTGTTATTACACGGAAATTTATGAGGTGAATTGCCCCTGCTAAGTTCCAAGTTTGTCGTAAACAACAATATAGAACTTAGCCAATGTTTGGTCGGCGCCAGCCTAATGTGACGTACGAAATGGAAAGAAATCCTCGCTGAATAATTTGTGTAAAGCCGTGTTATAAGACTTTATTAGTTACTTTGTTGAACTTTACTCGTTGGGTGATAATGTTACAGTTAAATGTGCTTGAGAAATATTTTACTCAAAAAATTGTCTCTTTTTTATCAGGCCGTAAGAAAAATAAATACCTTAACTATGTTATTCAATTTAATTAAATACGTTTTTATTTTTAATGTAAAGATTAGAAAAACATAATTTTGTAGTATTGATTGCTAAAAGGGTCAATCAGTTAACATCCTTAACAGTCAATGGGGATTATGAATCAAAAATCAGGAAACATCTTGTTAATTGAAGGTCAAGCAAGATATCTTATTTAAGCAACGCAGGTACTTGAGGAGAAAACCATTTTAGACTTGTCTGGAACAAGCCTTAGTTGCTAAACGTTCACTGTATTCGTAGTGTAGGTAAGATTATAGGTCCAATATTCGGCAAAGGAGCTAACACTACTGGCAAAGGCTGAGTCCGAACCATTTCACGTGTGCCGTTCATTAAGTGAATATGATCGATAGTTGAGCGGAACCGGAGGTTGGCCGTAGCGCACCGCTAGATCATTACTGATATGCGAATGGCGCCTGCGGTTCCAAAACGCCCTTCTGCTCGTTATTAATTGCCCCACGAACAAAAGCAAATGACTCGGTAGAGGTGATCCTGCGAGGGTGGGTCGACGTTATCCATTCAGCCGGTGTAGACGTCCGCGAAGAGAAATGTTCATTCACGATAGGAGAATTTATGACTTTGATTTACGCGAGACTTTTCACGTGGCGCCCTCGACGCCGTAGTTCGTCCATAAATAGAGAAGGGTCCCCGGCTGACGTTCGGAGGCACGTTATTATTGCATGTTACGGCGCGCGTCACTGTCAACCATTCAACTGCCATCGCTCGAACTCAATTGATACGGAAACGGATCTTATTTGCATATTGACTGGATTATTTCACACCTATTTAAACGATTATTATGTACATTTCACTGCATTTTGTAGCTGCGAAGTGAGTTCAGTCGAGATAAAACTCGAAATGGAATGAGAGAAAATCCTGTTACTGGAACGGACAAGTAGATATTATCTATCGTTGGTTTGGAAATAAACGAGGTATAAGATTTAAGTGGACTGTATTTTTGGAGGATGGCTGATTATCGCCAAGAGGTGAGCGAGCGATGTAGGTCTATGGGAAAAAGCACGCATACCTGGCTCTCCAGCGTTGGGCAGTACAAGATGGCGGGCGGCGTTCTTCCCGATGCGATCACCAAACTGTCACGTTCACACCCGCGGGCGGATTATCACAAAAGTTCGCTATCCGGCAGCAGCAGTAAGATGCGATGCAGCACAGGAGCGACACGGGCGCGGTATCGTGTGCCTCCTCTCGGCGATTCGTTTATTTCCGCGGTTTGCGAAAGCGCGTACGTGCGTTACGCGCCAGGCGTGCGAAAGGATTGGTAAGGAAGCGGCGGGGTTCACATCGCTCATTCCAAAAGTGGTCAAATGAATGAATGGAACTAATATTGCGAAATATGGATGAGACAACTAGTAGTCCGTCTTAAACAGATAGATGGCGCTACCATTTCCCCCCGGCCTTAAAGGGTTGCCTTTAAAAGAAATATAATAATAAAAATCTAGATATGTAAGGTGTACTACCGCATAACCTATACACAGTCTAAGACAGCGAGCGTTAAAATATTTTAAATTAATTGCGTTAACAAAGCGGGACAAATTATAATTGAATTACAAACTAAATACCTAAACTAAGAAAGAGATCCAACTTCAGGCTAGATCTCACTGAGTCGGTAACGGACAGAGACGTACAACAGGGCGCACGTAGCTACCCTTAGCGGTTTTTACAGTAACGACGCGGGTTGTGCCGTCCTTTGCGGTATGTAACTTCTCAACAATGCCCAGTGGCCATGAAAGCGGTGCTGAATTATCATTTATAATAATTACCAACGTACCCTCCTGTATAGGGGATGCAGGACTATTCCATTTAGATCTAGCCTGAAGTTGGTGAAGATATTCTGAGCGCCAGCGCCGCCAAAACGACTGTACGAGGTTGTCAAGAAGAGTATGTCTCTGAAGCAAGCTAGAAGAGTCTGCTTCAGGCGCGGGAAGTGACGACAATGGCACAGTATTTAAAAAATGCGCGGGAGTTAACGCGGATGGTTCAGCAGGGTCACTACTGAGTGCTGTGAGCGGGCGCGAGTTAACAAGTGCCTCGATTTGCACGAGGACAGTTAAAAGCTCTTCGTAAGAAAGGATTTGTTGACCTATGACTCTGAAGAGATGCGTTTTAATTACTTTGACCATGCTTTCCCAACATCCGCCAAAATGTGGTGAAGCAGGCGGAATAAACTTCCAATCAATGCGATTGGCGACAAAGGTCTGCCAGCGGTGCGGAGAAGAATTAATCCAAGCGAGCACTACTTTGGAGTCTGAAAATGCATATATCTTATTGATGGAGTGATGGGGCGCAATTGTGTCTCGAACTTTGCGAAGCAACCGAGACAGCAACAGAGCCGCGCACAACTCCAGTCTCGCAACCGAAATGGTTTTGACAGGCGAGACCTTAGACTTGGCACAAACTAGCTGCACAGAGTAGTTAGATCCAATGCGGACTTGCAAATATATGACTCCGCCATAAGCGCGTTCACTGGCGTCAGCGAAACCTATTAAGTTAACAAAACAACCATCTACTAAACCTAGATGGCGCGGCACAATTAATTTATTGAGTGCGGGAAGCTCAGCACAAAACTGTCTCCAAGCAGCGACAATATGGTCGGGAGGAGTGTCATCCCAATCACATTTTGCTAACCAAAGCTCTTTGATCAAGAGCTTGGCATACAAAATGGTAGGAGCCACAAAACCCATTATGTCCCATAAACGAGCCACTGTGGATAGCATTGCGCGTTTGGTACACTTATCACCTGGTGATAAGATGTCAAAGCGGAAGTTACCACAATGTCTGTCCCAGCGTAAACCAAGAACCTTGTGATGTGCGGACCTCTCGAACTCAATGTCCGGAGAAGCTTTATGCGAATCAGGTATGTGCGCGAGAACCTCTTTGGAATTGCTTGTCCATTTGACAAGGTCAAATTGGCCTCGTTTGAAAAGCTGAATAAGCTCTTCACAAAGCGAAACTGCTTGCGGAGCGGATGCGACACTACAGACAATGTCGTCCATGTATAAAGCGGAAGCAGCAACAGCGGCTGCTGCGGGAAAGTTGTCGCCTTCATCAGCGATCAACTGGCGGACAACTCGTAACGCGTGATATGGACTAGACTTAAATCCAAAGCAAACGCGATTAAATTGATACACGGTTAAAGGCTCACTATTGTCAAAACGATATAAAATTCGTTGAAATCTACGGTCGGATTCGCGAATGCCGATATTGAGAAACATTTGTCTACAATCAGCTGAAAGTGCAATTTTGAAAAGGCGGAATTTAATTAAGATGTTAAATAAATCACCCTGTAGATCAGGACCGGCATGCAAAATGTCATTGATCGACTGACCCGATGTAGTTCGGCAACTAGCATCTAAAACCACACGAAGTTTAGTGGAGGTCTTATCTTCTCGAACCACGCCGTGATGCGGAATATAATACGCGGGAAGAGAATTGCCCTCGTCGTTTACAACTGGGCTTAAAAAACCTTTATTTATGTAATCACGCATGATGTCATTATAAGCACCGCGTAATTTAAGCGACGCATCGAGTTTACGTTCTAAACAGTATATGCGCCTAAGTGCAGCAGCGTGCGAGTCGCCTAAAGAATACGGGTCGCCACAGAACGGCAATGCTACAACATATCTACCACTATCGTCGCGAACAGTGGTAGCGCGGAAATGTTCTTCACACTCGAGATCCTTACGGCTCAACGAGGGCGGTGCGGAGACCTCTTCAAGCTCCCAAAATCGCTTAAGAAGAGAATTAATATTATTTTCTTGAAGAACAGAACAGCAAGACGTAGTATAATGTGTATTATGCAGTGTAGGTACGGCACCCATAACTACATAGCCAAATACCGTCTCAATAGCGGGAGGTAAATTATATTGCTCACTACGTACAACATTAGGTAGTAGTAAGTGCGGAAAAACTGAAGCACCGATCAAAACATCGATATTACCCGGCTGCGCAAAGTGAGCATCAGCGAGCGGCAATGTCTCGAGGTGCGCGAGTAACGACACGTCCACGTGAGCGCTAGGCAACGTGTCCGTAATACGTTCCACAATAAGCGATGAAACGTTGAAATTAATATCATTATTGAAACGCGAATGTATTTTAATATCGACGGAACCCTTACAAGATTTTTCTGAACCACCGATCCCTTTAACTACTAAGTTAGTATTTTTAAAGTTATTCCAAAGTCCAAGACATTTGAGACAATCCGAAGTAATGAAGCTACTTTGTGATGCACTATCAAGTAAACAACGAACCACGCGCGGTGTATTGTTCACGTCATAAATAATAACTTGCGCGGTCGCTAATAATATCGTAGTAGACGCGTTACATTGACGCTCTGCTTCGCGCTGAGTATGTTGAGTGCGTGCGCACTGCCGGCGTGCGAGCGCAATGGATGTCGTACACAAAGAAACTCCGGGCTGAGACGCGGGAAGGACAGGCGCCGTGGTACGAGCGGCCTGTGCCTGCGGTACAGAGAACGAAACAGCTGGACTAGGATTTACGTTAACGTTAAGGTTACCGCGGTCGAATAACGGAGATTTTTTCTCAAAATGCAATAACGTATGATGTTGTTGATTGCATGAGTGACACTTAGTTTTACTAGAACAATCGCTTGTTTTATGCTTAATACTCAAACAATTAACACAAGCTTTATTTTCTTTAGCGGATTTAAAACGAGCAGTCGGATTTAAATTATTAAAGGCTGGACATTTAAAAAGGTGGTCGTGAACAATATTGTCGCACAGACACTTGTGTGAGTTATTTGCGGAATCCGAACATGTTACGTAAGATTGTGGGTTAGGGACCGACTTATTATTACTACTTCGCGATTTATTAAAGTTTTGTTTACTTGTATTATTATTACTAGACGAGCTAGACGAACTAGTCTGAGTATTCTGATATATTCGACACTGATCTTTAATGAATGAAAGAAAACTATTTAGGGTAGGTAATTTATTTTGACGTTCGGTCATCTCGAATGCACGAACGGTTTCCGTGTCGAACTTTTTTAATGCGAGTTGCAATAACATAAAGTCTGCAAGGTTTTCTAACTTTAGGTTTTTAAGGGAATTTACTGCGGTAACAAAGTTATCAATAAACAGTTGGAAATTCGAAACTGACGCGGGACCAGAAAATTTAAGATTCAAAGCTTGATCAAAGTAAGTACACGCGAGGATGCGAGTATCCTGATATCTATCAAGAAGTGACTGGAAAATGACCTGATAATTCTCAGCACTTGGTGTGACACCTGCGAATGTAGATTGCGCTTTCGGCGACAGCTTACCTATTAAATAGTACAACCTGTCAGCGTCCGTCAGCGAGGCGTTATCGTGCACTGTAGACTTGAAACTTGCATAAAATAATGGCCAGTTTCGTATATCGCCATCGAATGACACGAGTTCAATCGCGGGCAGTTTCGGTGCTCGGACAGCCGGTCCGGCGCTGGGCTTCGCGGACTGTCGATTATCTAACTGCGATTGTATACGTTTTATGATACAATAAAGATCTTCAAATGAGGTGTAAGCCTGATAATTTGGTTTAGATTCAGGATTAATAGAAAGTAATTGAGCGTTATAAGCGTCTAATAATTTATGAAAATCGGTTCGAATATCGTCTACTGTCATACAATAACTAAGAAATGATTCTTTGTTGACATCGGAAATTTTGGCGGTTTTTGAACGCTCGTAAATGTTTTGTATGCGCTCAAATAAAACATTGCGTTTAGCTTCTAAGATAGCTAATTCATTCTCGTCAGAAGTATATTTCTTTTGTTGCGACATTTTATATACCAAATGTAGGTAGAAGTAAATAACCTAAAATTATGCTGTAGTTTTATGTTATGCGGAAAGTAAGTACTTGTACCTAATAATAAGGCAACGACTTTAAAGGCGGTGGTAAAAGGCGCTTGAAATTATGAATTTACAAAACGTCTATATACCTAGTTTATAATTATTATTGTAAGTCAGTAGGTAGCTACGTTGAGTATATTACCTACTGGGGGTGCGGGAATAACCACGTAATGGGTATATATTTATGAACTAGGAGTGCAGCTAGGTGCTACAACTACCTAGGTAGGCACTTATAAAAGATACCTACGCGAGCGGGAATACGGATATATGAATCCGGGTCGTTCGGACCAAAAAAAATGGTTTGGAAATAAACGAGGTATAAGATTTAAGTGGACTGTATTTTTGGAGGATGGCTGATTATCGCCAAGAGGTGAGCGAGCGATGTAGGTCTATGGGAAAAAGCACGCATACCTGGCTCTCCAGCGTTGGGCAGTACAAGATGGCGGGCGGCGTTCTTCCCGATGCGATCACCAAACTGTCACGTTCACACCCGCGGGCGGATTATCACAAAAGTTCGCTATCCGGCAGCAGCAGTAAGATGCGATGCAGCACAGGAGCGACACGGGCGCGGTATCGTGTGCCTCCTCTCGGCGATTCGTTTATTTCCGCGGTTTGCGAAAGCGCGTACGTGCGTTACGCGCCAGGCGTGCGAAAGGATTGGTAAGGAAGCGGCGGGGTTCACATCGCTCATTCCAAAAGTGGTCAAATGAATGAATGGAACTAATATTGCGAAATATGGATGAGACAACTAGTAGTCCGTCTTAAACAGATAGATGGCGCTACCAATCGTGATTAGGTAAGTACAGTATCGGTAATGTGGTCTAGTCTATAAAGTGATCAAATAATACAAAGTAAGACAATAAACTAAATATGGTTTCGAAGTGATGCGAGCTAACTAAAGTTACAGTATACCAGTATTCAATGCAGAATAAAATAAATTAAATAGAAATATATAAAACCCTGTACCGAAATGCAATGTAAATACTTTAACGAAATATGAGGCTTAAAAAATAAGTAGTGTCGTTGTTGTCGTCACATTGTTTGGTCGGCATTGCAGCCGCAGTTAGGTAGTTTTATCTCACACAATTTCAATTTTTCATCTGCAGCTGTCAGCTCGGCGGCGGCAGATAAGTAACGTTCGCGTTCGCGTCGCGTCCCCGCATAAAAGTTTGTTCCCCGCCAGTTTGTTCGCTCCACTTCCTTTTATAAACTTTTTGTATGAGCCGCCACCGGCGCGATATCAATAATTCTTACAATTTGTGCTCGTATTCAATCGATGGAAGCCGACTGTCGACTCCAACCATTTTGACTACGAAATAGCGATAAACATCTCAACTTTGAATTGGCGTTAGGTACGTATTATAAAACGTAATCTAGACTATTAATCAACCACGATAAGGACTGTAAGGCATGACGTTGACATTTGTGATTTAACGTTGATATTACTTTAAAAAATAATAATGCCAAACGTGCGTCATATTAATTAATGACGCTCGCCCTTCACCCTTGTATACAGGGTAATAGAGTTACGTCAAATTAATGTACCTATATTATTTGTCCAGATATAAATAAAATAGCAAATTGCTTGTGTAAAAAAATATAACTGTGACAAAAGGCGTTTGTGAAGATTAATAACGCCTTGACGTTTAGCTAGTGCAGGGCGTACCTAAATGGTTTCTGAAGTTTTCTTTAGTCACATCGAAGTAAACTGAAACAGTTTAAAATGTTGATGTCTATAGAAAGCCCCCTAGTAAAGTGAAGCTTTGTGTTCTGAGTATTTGTATAACAAAGTTAATCAACGTCCCGGCCCATTCAAGAAGTTGGACAATTGATAACTACAGTTGAAGCCTGTCGAATCCCCTCGTTTGTTTAGTGTTATTTTACGGACAGTTAATTAAAACTGTACGTTCTTAGTTTGACTTGGTGGAAGTTTTACACCAATAACAACATTAATGAAAACTCGTCTGGATTTGGGCGAAGAGTGGCGGTGACAGAGGCGGGCGAGGCGCGAGGGCGGGCGGGGTCCTCGGCGGCTGGCAGTCCGCGCTGCGCCGCACTGCCGACGTCACGTCGACGTCGCGACGCTCCTCCGCCGGCACTCGCGATCGCGAACCCCAATATTTTCAGACTGTTTATGCCGCGAACTATACGCGTGCGATGATGGGGACTTCCACCCTCCCGGGAAGAGAGAGGCCTACGAATGTGTTCAGTGTACCGTATGGATGTGTTTTCGTTTTATGTAATATGTGCTGAAGGCGAGTTCCGTTTATATGGGTGCACTGGTTCGTCGCCCTGCGTGGCTGTCACCCACTTTTGATGATTAGAATGAACTAGTTTGTGACGCACCGTACAGACGATGTCAGACAAATATGATGCTATTTTTGACAAATGAAGATTTATTGACATATCCTTCGTGCTGTTCCACAATGTCCCAAGTGAGATATCGGTACTATTAAGTTAGTTTGTAACCCACTACATGATAGAGTACACGTCGATCAAAGCTAATTAAATTTTGGCACAATTAAACATAATTTTTAAATAATAATTAATGATCGCTGCTATACAAGAGTTCTACAATATCTCAATAGCAAGTCTAGTTGGACAACCCTTATGCCCCTCCATTTTTGTGTTACAACTGAGTACATTCTCAGAACAATACTTATCAGCTGACCAAAATAATTATTTTAAGTGTAGTAATACAATGTACACGCGATTTTAGTTTCCAGGCCTAACAAGGTACGCGGAAACGTATTTATCTAAATAATTAAAACGTATTTAATTGTACAGAATAATTTAGGTTTGCTTACCGTGTGGAACCGTACACTTAAATGTGGGGAAAACTTTATTTTTCCACATCTTGCTGCCCGTATTTATGTTCGTATCAAGGCAAGGTAAGCACCGACTTACTTTTCAGTGAAAAAAATGCTGATAAAAGCTCATGATAACACCTTCCCAATTTTGTTCTATAAATAGAGAAAAAGTTTACTCTTTAAATATTTATTTTGTAGAAAACACAGTACCTGTTATTTACTTCCCGGAAAATTATAAATAAAAATAATGATCCTAAATTAAAACTTTTGGAGCCTTAAGAAGACATCTTGTAACTAGAGAAGACACTGTAAACGATGTAGTAAAGTTTCTTACAAGTTTAAGGATAAATTGTTTGGAAAAAGACATCGTTATTATAATCATCGACTTGTCGACATGCCAGACAGCGCCAAATTGACTTAAGACGTTGAGTTTCCTCAACTTGTTAAGATGTTTGAACTTATAATACGTGTGTTCCAATGTGATTTTTACATGTGAATAGAGTAGAAAGTGCCCTAAGCAATACTGACGCTATTAAGTTGAATGCAAGTCTCAAAAACATTTAATACATATATATGAAAATATATTAAATATACATACACTTTTGCCTTATAAACCAAAATTGCTTACTGTAACATAAAAAATTGAAAAATACAACAATTTTTTGATTTTCAAATTAATAAAAACACTTTCTTAATTTGGTTGACAAGACCCGATATGGTCAGGTAAATTAAGTAAATTGAAAGTAAATAGTAGCCTTAGGCATGTCCGAGTTTAACATCTTTAGGAAGGATTCAGTCAGCTAATAAAAATGTTAAAACAAGGAAATGTACGTAACACGTGTCTTCTATAACTTTATATCTAGTCTAGATTTAGTTTAAGACGTTATCGCGTAAGACGTCAGACGGACGAGCGAAATGCACTCAAGTGCATTTTATCGTTGCCAGCAATAAAATATCTTGCGTCGCTTCTTGATTGGCAGTAAATGTTTTACGCCAGTTATTACGTTAGAGCTTTACATTCAATTGGCCTCTAGAAATTGGAATCATAGCAAAAATGAGAGCAAGCGTTCAATTGAATGAAACGGCTGTTTGAAATACGCTGTAATATTCAAATGCTAACTTTACGCAAACGAATGCCTGCAGATACTTAACGCAACTTGTTTCGCATTTGATACGCGATTGACCGATATATATTGATTTTATCTTTTTATTTAGTAGTTGGATTGGTCATGATGAAATCTGAAAAGGCCTCATTATAATATAAATTCCTCATAGTTATAATGATCGGCTATGAGCTTTTAATGATAGTACATAACAACATATCGGCATGTAAAAGAACTTTAATCTGGTTCTAAATACTTCTTTTAAAGGTACTTTATTGACCGATGCAATGCGGTACGAAATGTTAAATGAATCCTTGGGGAAAACTTAATTATCAATCATCATCCAGATACCTATACATAGTAGTCATCTCCACCTGTCTTGCCCTAAAGCCGATGTATTATCGCCCTTGTAATTTTCAACACCATAAATCGTGCGCATACTATACGTCTGTCGTTGATAGCTAAATCTAATTGTTATCGCTTACCTCGTTTCGTATGATGTCACTGCGGGGCCCAAACGTATTAGATTTGATTACTACGCGTAGGTAACATTTATTATTACGCAGAAACAATTAGCAAAGGGAGTGGGTAAACCTTACGCGCACTGATGGCTCAATATTGGCCGGTTAACCATTGGTAGGGCCGATCATTACTTGGGTGGGTGAACATTTACGTAGTACACATGATTTCGCCGGCCCATGATTAATGGTAACCCGTACCTTTTTAATACTTAACAAGAGTAACGTTGTAAACCATACTCTCTCCTGTACTTTATGTCCGGTCTATAATTGAGTTGTTTCTTTGTCAGATTGTAATTTATTTAAAATCATGTAGTAAGCGACCAAAGAGGTGAAAATATTTAAATTGTCGACGTCCATATTCTAGGAAACCTATAACCTACCATGGACTTATTGAACTATTGACCTTAGAAGGTCATAGATTGAATCAATATAAAAAAGTACGTGACTTGGTAACTGAAAACATTTAATCAGATTTGAATCTAAAGTTAAAGTTAGCTTTAGAAATGCTGATAATGATATTTATTCATCCATCTTTCAATTACTTTTCTTTAAAGTAAAATCAAAAGATGAAACGGCACAACTAAGTCATAGCTAGAATTGGGTTTTCTCCCCTACCACAACACTAGCTGTGTCGATAATATGGTACCTACGTGTTTAATACGTAAGGTACTAAAGTACCAACATAATGCTATTCGAATGCGGAGTTAAGTAATACGGCTTCCCCGAGAATATTTGGGTGTAAACTACAGCCAGAAATAGAACAAGGTATTTTTGTTATGAACAGCTGTTTTGTTTTAATGAGGCATTATGGTAATGTTGTGCTAGAATATAATTTTGTCGCTAATGCTGAAATACGAAGACGTTTGTAGTTAGCGTGATTTTTTTTGCTGTTATTTTAGCGTCATGTTCTTTGATATTTGAGTCTTGTAATAGATGATGTTTGTGTACACAAAAATGTTTTAAGTTATTGATTTCTCTAAAAACCATCCCTTTTTGTTACAAAAACAAAGTATTTGGTTTTAAAAATGAAAGAATCATCATCACTGATGTTCGTCAATACGAATAAACTTAGACTACTAGATAGGTGATTATCATACTCCATCCATCATTTAAGTGCTAGACACTTGTCGGTGTAGCAATTTCTATCTTTCTCTGTCCAGTGCCAACTCTTTCAGCTGCCTGTAGGCTTCCCTTTTCTGCTTTTTACTTCAATTGGTCTGTGTATTTTTGTCTTGGCCTTCCACGTTTTCTTTTTTCCTCTATTTTCCCTTCTATCACATTGGTAATAAATTAATCGTACCATATCAAATTTTAATGACCAATCATATACCCCTTCTTTTTTCTATTTGATCTAAAATTTGCCTTTCCTCATTTACCCTCTTTAGTATTTATTCTTTATCATACTACATAACCCTAAACCCTCCCACACATTATATTAAAGATTTCAAAATTTAAAAAAATATATATACCCATCCATCTCCATCGATTCCTAATAAGATATTCCCTAAAATAGCCACCTTTAGTCAAGTGTTATGACCGGACAGTTTTCATTGGGCCGAGGGCGGGCGCTAAGCGGTGTGCGATACACTACAAACACGACTGTGTACCTGACCGATCTAATATGTACCTCGGACCGCTGGAAATGAACGCTGTTGACGGTACTGTGATGAGTATGATGCCTATGTAACTTGACTTGAACTGTTTTACAAGGAAAATAGTATGTTCTTTTTAACATTGTTATATAAGATGGTATATTTTTATGTTTGTAGATGTAGTGAGCGATAAATTAAGGGGAAAAAAATCCTTTAATAAAGAAGGACATTAAATCGACACAATATGTTAACGTATGTAGGTAGTTGGACTTATTTACCAACAATAGGGATTTATTACTTAACTATTAGATTTTTTTAACTCAATTTTTAAAATAGCGCAAGTGGTTAATTTTTCAGTATTTTTTACGGTTAGGAAGGTATAAACTGTTATGATTGGTAGTCATTGGAATAAAGCCGTTTTTCCTCTGAATTATCACTCGTACGCAAATCTATACTAAAAACAAAAAAGCCTTGCAAATGAATTCCCTTCTTTATTGTATTTTCAAAAACGCATTAGACGCAAATGTCAGTGAAATCCGTCCGTCGTAAGATTATGCCGCAAGATTTAACGTGCTCTTAAAATTCTAACACCTTTTCCGTGTTCCAAGTCTCGTAAAGATTCAAGAAATTATGTTTGAGGACGGACACCATTTTGAGTTTTAGCAAGAGTAATGATCCTATACCTTCTTGTAGTATTTTACGACATTTAAAGGTGCTCTAAGTCTAAATGATTGATAAAAAATGGACATTCATTTGTCGCCTATCTGTACAGTCCTGTATTTATATTTATTTGCATGTTAATTTTATAAGCTGGCAATTTTAATTGGTTATTTAAAATGTGTTGGTGTTTGACAAACAATTCGATTATGTATTGTTTAAACATAATTTTATGTGGAGGTGCTGTAACTTTTCAATTAAAATTA
This sequence comes from Autographa gamma, assembly GCA_905146925.1. Lineage (NCBI taxonomy): Eukaryota > Metazoa > Arthropoda > Insecta > Lepidoptera > Noctuidae > Autographa > Autographa gamma. The sequence continues at coordinate 8,183,064 of LR989850.1, forward strand.
AAGTTCTATTAATTAAATTGTTATTTATTTTATGTTTTTGATGAGACTTTGTTCATATTATGAAATGCTCTGAATGTACAGTCCTAATTCAATAATAATTATGAGATTCAGTAAAAAAAACTATTATAACAATAAGGCATAAGCTATTCCTCTATTTTAAATGATGTCATTTTCTATTCATAATAGTATCCTTAATATTCGTAATTATAATACGTAAATGTATGTTTTCTTTTCCAATAGGACCAAATAAATCAGTTAGCAAGTCCCTTTCATGTGGAGCCACTAATAAACGGATAAAGCAATCAATTGCAATACCTATAATTATGTAGTAGTTAGCTCGATGTCTGTTTAGCCAAGCCTCATTTACGACACGAATATGACTCCACTTATACTAACTAGCAATAGCCTTTGTAAACTAGTATAAGTATATAAATGTATTAATTAAATGTACCTACTTGTCGTTTTAGAGAGAATAAATTTTGATAAAAATCATGAAGTTTTACAAACCGACGGATGTATGTATAGGTAATTAGGTACTAACTTTCCAAAAAACTATAAAAGTGTGCATAGTACTAAAATAAAAATTTTAGGTAGCGGTTAAAAATCCAAACATGTTTTAATTTTTTATTGATACATATTTCCTACAACATTGGAGTAATTAATTCATACTTGTAAAAATATGAATACAAATTAAATCAAATTGTATTAAAATCGATTAAAAAAATCTGCCAAACTACTTAATTTAACGGTGCGATATAAATTATTTAAATAGCAATAATATTATACGGACACTCAAAACACAATAATTAAAATGATTGCTGTGAATTGTAGCACAACTTCATAATTAGTAGGCTGACGTAATACCTGCTTATTATACTCGCTTCAACTGCCGAATACGGAAAACTTTTTAATGTCCACAGTAACTGTTCATTTATAACTTGATGTTACGTTGACATCACTAAAACACTTACGTACCCCGTAGTTTGTTGTTACTGAATAAATTAACGAAGGACGGGAAAATCAATTACCGTATTTTTAATAACATTTACTAAGGTATGTTTCCACAACAGCTTATAATCTAATGTGTACCTTTTCCATCATATTGTGCTAAGTTATTAAAACGAAAAGTTGTTTGTTGTATTTGTAGCTGAGTCATAAAATATTAATCAGAGCGACAATATTTTGTGGAATAAAGTAAATGTTCAATAATGAACAGACCGAGTGGGGGTACAATGAACGTACAGAATTAGTAGCGGCTCCCTAATTCCAACTGGGTCGACAGTCACGACTCGTAACTTGCTGTCCCTCAACTTTTATGTAATGACTTTTGTTTGTTTTTAATTTAATTAATTCGAACGGATTATCCTAGTTATAGCAGGGATTCACTGAAAAGTCTGTCATTGACACTGTCGAAAGGTCGACGTACCCATTCTTATATTACAAACTGACTATTCGAGTAACAAAGAACTGTAATAATTAAATCAGGATCCCTTTTAAGATACTTGGTTGTTACATTCTTATCTGTAGTTTAGTAATGAAGTTATACAACTCACACGTGTCAAAATCAGAGAAATAAATACGGTTAATTTAAGTTAGGGGAGTTTGTTTACTCACGTCGCTACTTCTTTGTCTACCTTCCTGTGTAGCGGGCGCGAGGAGCGGGCGGGAGCTTGTTGTAACACAAAAGATAAATACCACCGTCGAACAAGACGAGTAATTGAGATAAACAGACGTGTATTCTACCATAACTTTGTGCCTTCCGATGTAACGCATAACAAAATCAACAAAGTTTTCCTGTTAACTGCTAATGTAGCGTTGGTGGAGTAGGTAACCTATCAAATTAACCTTTACCTGTACCTATATATAGTACCAGAACTTCTTAACGAAAATAGCATCAAGAAGTCTGTCATCGTCTAATGGTTTCCTAATTCATTTACAGCGTCATTAATGATGTTTTCTTCAGTGAAACATAAGCTCAAATGAGGCGATTAAGCGTTGAAGATGAACAGGCCGGGCTACGATTATACCGTGCCTGCATCCACCACCTATTACGCGAGTAATAACCGACCGCCGCAATACGAGCGCGGCTACGGGCAGCTAACGGCCGGTCCTCTCTACAGTCCCTCCTCTCATCCGCTCTCCAATTACGCAGATGTATATGAAGGCAACAACGACACCACCCTCAGGGCGGAAGAGAGACACTGGTACATAGAAAACCATAAAAACTTACAACCCAACTATGAAATCAGTGACGCTGTTCCTCAAGATGCCAAAGTTAAGAAGGAAGAGGAGAAGAAAAGCGAAGTACCAGTCCGACGTTCTGACACGGGCCAAGCTCGGCAGAGGCGGAAAGAGGACCGGTGCTCGTGCGAGTGCTGGCCTAGTACCGACAATAATATCGTGCAAGATAGTGCAGGGAACGAGACGACGAGGTCACTGTCGGGAGTCGACATGGTGGCCTCGTACGGGGTGTATGGGAACCCGAGGGATGACGACAGTTCTGGGTTTGCGCGACTGTCGGAGAAAAGTGCCGTGTATGGACAAGGGAGTGATGCTCCAGTGCAGGGTGTGATAGTGAACCAGCAGGGGAACAGTGCGGTGGTGCGCGCGGCGTCGCCCACGCAGAGCGCCTGCGCCCGCTGCTGCTCGTGGTCCAGCAGCCCGCCCGCCGCCAACTCCGAGGACTACTGCTGGATCCACTACTGCCGCCCCGCGCTTATAGTCTTACTTCTATTGTTTTTTCTAGTCCTGTTGGGCGTTTCTACTGGTTTCTTACTGACGAATAACTGTAAGTACTCATTTTGAATATAATCCTATTAATTCCATATTGACCTCGCTATAATACGTGGTAATGACCGTCGCATTGCGGTTGATATTTATAGTTTTACCAGATTTGGGTTTCATTTACAACCTACTTATTGTGTAACTCAAAGTGTCGATGCTGATAACCTTTGCAGACGCATAGCGCATATTTTTTAATGTATTTTACTTCCTTTTGCTTATTTCATAAACGTAGAGCTTTTATCCTTATTCAAAAAAGCATATTTTTGGTTTTATTTCTTGTATATATACTTAATATTTTACAAATAGTAGACTCATATTAATTCCATTAAATAACATATTGTATCCTACATTAATTAAATTTCATTTTACTCAAAATAAAAGAACATCACAGTACCTTTTGTTTTCCATTCGTTTTTAACTATTCATTGTAAAAACAGTAAATTTTAATTAAAACGACGCTAGCTCGAATACATTATTACCACTGCTGGCACAGAACGTACCGCGGCGGGTCCGCGGCGAATACAACATTAGTATACTAGTTTTTTTGTCTCGTATTTGGCGAACCAGACAACACACTTAATTATAAAATTGCCATTCAGTGGCAAAAAGAAAAGGACACAGTATGATGGTTTAGAGCTCGTTCAACTGTAATGAAGGTTTGCTGACATTTGCTTTTGAGCATCAAAATACTTGTAATAAGATGTGTCTGAAAAATATGTACGGCCAATGTACAGTAGACGTTTGCTACTCGCAAATTTCACTTACAACATGGCATGAACTATTTTAGTGTGTAAAAAAGCGCATTCCACACAAATATATATTATGCCCTCTACGGAATCGAAAAGATAATGATAATTAATCAGTCAAGCTGTCAGATTTACCTGCTGGCAAAACAAAAGTAAAATTATAAGAAAAAAAGTTAAATAGTACTTACCACTATATAAAAAAAAAATACTTAAAACAAAATTTTACCAAGGATTGAAATCACGTTTGAAATAATATATTGCGATTGTATTAATATAATATTGCCGTTTTGTAGTCTGTTTCTCTTGTAACACCACAACTTGTACCTAAGAAATAAAGCATGTAGTTAAAACTTAACACATAGAGTTAATCATAAATACTAGACTTTACACCCAGACTAGCTAAAGTACCAAAGCTGGCGTCTTCCTTAATCGGAGCCGGTTCAAAGAGTTCCCGAGTAGGCCTTTACTCATTACAGACAGTTAAAAGGTGACATATAAGTCGCCAGTATTTTTCGCACCATACATCAGCAATCAAACTGCCATTAATTTATTTTTACAGTTTTTTTTTTATAGCGAATGAAGCCGTGCCTCATTTGTACAAAATGGCATCAATAAGGATATTTCAAAGACAAGATACTTGGGCAACAGGCCTACGGATGCTTTTTTATTATGGGCTGCGCGGGCTGCGTGGGGATACCAACCCATGTCAGACTTGCGCCGGTCTAGAAACACCCCGGTCCCGTCCTTGCTTTGCCTGAGCTGCGGGTTTCCAAAAGGATGCTTGGCTAGGATGATGATAGGATGCTTGGATGCTTGCCTACTTTTATTTTCCAGTTTCTATTCATAAATAGATAAAAAAAAACATAAAAAAGAAAAACTATTGTTTTTTTTATCCTATTGAAATAATATTAGAACTTGAAACATTCGTCAAATATTCATCAAAGATAATTATAATCAGTACATTCAAACACCACAAAACGCTACTATTAATGTCATAGTATTGAGCCAATCAATGAATTTTATCGACCACAGTCAAATATATCTAGTGTGGATAAGTACTGTTAGAGAAAAGGGTAAAGCACTTTTAAAGTATGGTTGTCTATCTGGTAACAAAATAAGTACGGATGTCATTTTTAGTATTTGTATCTTTGGCCACAATAGGAATATTCTTTGAAAAACAATTACATGGGGCTTAGTAATAGGGTCCCATTGTCATTCGTCGATCACGAAATGTAACTACTAATGTTTAGGTTACAAAAGTACAAAAGTAAAAAAATACTCTTTTATCTAAACACGCTATAAAATAAGACGAACTTAGATAAATGACTTTAATCAAAATAAGAAAATAATTAACGTTTGAAATTAAAAAGTCTTACACAATATGAATAAAGCGGGTCTAGTAGCAAAAGCGTTTTATTTACACGTTACTGAAATTTAACTTATACGCGTTAATTAGATGCCTTTAAATATAATGTTGATTGCATTTCATTCAATTGGCTTATCAAAAGCACAGACGTCATCAAAGCTGCACTTGTATCTAAAAAATCAAATAACTGGAACAGATTTATTCAAAACTAGAAAATACGATTAGGATAGTCCAATTCCACTTACTACACCATTGATATCCATCGATAAAGCTCGTTGACACTATGTAGCGAGGGACTCCATTTGCGCTCGACGCTATTTTCGATTTTATTTCCATTCCGCCAATACAATCAGTATAAAAATAAATTATTCCCTTTTTCTTTATTGGAACTAACAAGTCCTAACGTTCCCGAGGCTGGAATTCCACTGAAACCAGGAACTATAGCGCTTGCCAATCAAATCCGCCTAGCAATTGTTTTTGCTTACTGGAAACAAACTACCGTACATTTTACGACCGCCATTGTAAATCAATGGAATGCATTCCTTACTTCTATATACCGATTGAAAATTCTTTGTAAACACATTATGCTAATATTCCATTTATCCTATTAAGTTTTAATTCTGAAATCCGTTACTGGCTGATGACAAAGTCTGCACTTTGAAACAAAGGAAACATAAAGCACACAGTTTTAAGACTAAAGATATTAAAAAGTTTTAAGCATTCTAGTTTCGAGATTGTGAACAAATTATGATTTGGAGACGTGGAGTTAGTGTTGCACCTGCATTGCCTCGGCGCTGACTGTTACAAACCCCACTTAAGTGTCAACAAATGTTCGGAGCTGACATAAAACTCTCGTAGAAAATATTAAAATTAATTTCGAGGCGACCGGGTTCATGTCAAAGTAAATGTTCAAATACTGTGAGATAACTCTGAGTTTATTTTACTCCACTATCTCTTAGTTTTCATATATTCCCTGGTGAAATATGTCGGTTACGAAATGCGCATTTTGATTATTTTTCATATAAAAATTGTAAATAAGTTTCTAATGAAGTTGTATTTCACTTAATGTTAATACATAAACTGAATTATATTCAAAAAGTAACCTTCATTTAACTAAATCGAAAGACATATACAGTTATATCGCCGGCTGTATGAATACCGGGTTCCATTCCGTTCCGCTCGTTTTTCTCTCTGGCAGAACATTAATTTTAGTGGCACTCTGGGCGCACAGTAGGATTTTCAAATTGCGGTGAAACCATTGGAATTAAGGAAGTGGCTTAAATATTCATGGAATGAAAAAGAAACGTTAAAAATCCAGTTGTCTATCAATATCGGTGTGCGTTTGATGGAAATGTCAATATACAGTTTAGAAATTCCGAAAAAAATATAAATAACGTTGGAGGCTTTGCAGCAAAAAGTCTATTTTTTACACAGCGGTGGAGATTGAAGGTGCTTTGACGAACCTTTTGGCTTTGGAATACTAACCTAAAGCTGGTTAATACCGGATTGCTTTAATAAAATGGAGAGAGAGCAGTAGATATTTTTGTGCCAAATGTCAATTGATGCACTGACAAAACAAAGTTGAAATTGATTTGACGTCTTCGTACTTTAACTGATTTCATTTCTTAGAGAATAGTTAACCCTTTTTATATAAAAGCAGGAAAGACTACCCCAGATTCGTATAAAAGAAATGGAAGAAAGGCACAAACGTGGATAAAGCTTTTCGGCAATATTTTTAGCAAATCTTTAAAGTTTAGCGACCGAAGTTGTTCACTTATACCTGTAACATATTGCCTTCGTAGCTTTTCATGAAGCGAAATTTATTCCTGTATAAACTTGGATGTGGGACGTGTGGTACAAAAAGTTGACGTCGAACTTCTGTGAGTCGTCGATTAACTTTTAATTAATGAAACCCGGAGTTTTGTTCGCGAACAGTTTTCTAGATATTGATAAAATCGGTGGCAACGTTTTATCTGATAGATAAATGGAAAAAGTTCAAAATGTTGGGATTGCAGTAAAAAGTTGGAATAATGTTCAGCGTTTCATCGTTTTGTTGGAAGAAAATATTAGGTTCTGTCTAGCACATCTGGAGAACTAAGCTAGTTGAAAGCTGACTTATTGTTAGAATGGTCCTTCGTAGCTACTCTCAAGATATTAAATTATGAAGGTATCTTACATTGAAGAAAAGCCAAACAATTGTCACATAATCACATTACAAAATTTTATAAACACATCTTAATGATCAATTATAAATTTAACTATCGTTAACATTTTGTAAACATGCTACAAAACTCTTACTTTCTCGTTTTAGAAGCACGAATAAGGCATGGTGACCAAACAGTAAGTGAACACGACAACAGTACTCATTAACTGATACGATCAGGGTCATGTACTGTACCTTACGCTATTGCTTAATCGTGTTGAAATAATGTTGCACATTATTGATTTATGCATATTTTAAACCGTTTCAAACCTTTAATATTATGATTTACGGTCATTTAGAATTGAATAAGGTTGTTTAGAGGTACTTTGTGCTGTACTCACAGACTTTAATGATTATTTATGGGTTAAAATTAGGTAAGCTACCTTTCAGACTTCTAAGGGTCTTAGTTAAATCGATTTAATGACACGTCTCTGAGTACGGCTTTTATGGACATGCCATTTAAAATCGAAATTTGTGCATAAAATTCAGTACTCATTTCTAGCATGACGCATTTTGCGTAATTTCTTTTCTGTAGATTTTAGATCAATTTTAGATGTTTTAACATATTTCGTTACAATATGGAACCAAAGTGATTCGTGACCAAAACTGATGCAAGAAAGAAAAATATATGTTTATTAAAGTTCGTATTTAAAGATAAAGATAAGATAAAGATAAAGATAATTTTATTTGTAGAAACATGAGTATGTACCTACTAAGTAGCACAGGGTGTTAAAATACAATCAATTGCACGTTCATGTTTTGCCTATGAGGCGTACAAATATAAAACGGGGGTTTTGCCCAAATATTATTAAAACAGTTTCTACAATAAGACTAACTTAACTAATTTCACACTTACAAACCCAATTACGCACTAAAAAAAGCTAAAATTATAGCCGTATATCTAATTAAAATATATTAAGTAGGTAGTAGTTTAGTTTAGTAGGTTGGTAACATATAAATAGCAGAATAAATTGTAGAAATAGAAATGACTTGTATTTAACAAGTACTTTTCAGTAAGCCACAAGCTTTCATTCGCCAGTAAATCCTTTAACAAAAAGATTAACTGATACACTAGACGTTTCCTTTTGTTTTAAAATTACCATGCAAATGAAGTAGATTACGTGAATATAATTAAGTATTATCGTTTAAAAAAGGTTTTGCTTGGCGGTTGGCATTTACATGCTTTCGAATAATTTTGCAAGATAACATATCGTGACGTCGGTCATTAGAAAACCTAAGGATGGATTGAAGACGGTAAAGAAAAGGTTACCTATATAAGGCTGTGTTAACTTTAGCAAATGAGTAGTATAGCGTATTTCGAAAATATGTTCAAGTAATTTTGTTTAGGTACATACTTAAATTAGATATAAATTTTATCATTCCTTTGTATCCGAAGTTACTTGTGATGCAAGAAGGGTAAAATGGTTAACTGTGTTTGTGTGTATGTTGTTCTTTTGTGGTAAACTTAAGACTTAACGCGAGAGCCAATTTTGATGGTTCTTATTAATAATAATAATATCCCGGGACATCTCACACACGGTTCCAAGTTACTGATCACTACACTGATCCCAAGCTAAGCAGAGCTTGTGTTATGGTAACCAGACAACTGATAAACATACTTATATATTTCTAAATACATACATATTATAGATAAATTACACCCAGACACCGAAAAAATGATCATGCTCATTACACAAACATTTGTTCTGGGTGGGAATCGAACCCACGACCTCCGGTATAGCAGTCAGGGTCTCTAACCACTAGACCAACAGACAACCTTATTATATTTGTCTTCAGCGTATTACAAAGAAACTACTGGTTCATTCTAAAAGCTTACCTCTACGTATTAAATTTCTAAACAAATGAATAAGAGTGAAGGTATAACTAGCTATCCACTTAAAGACCTAACCCGTTAGTTAAACGATGAAGTAAGATGCTCATTGAGTAGTCTGTATAACGTTTAACCTTTTAAATACTTATTGGTTATTCAAACAGAGATCTGTTAGACTCGCGTCTACATTTACTTAGTTATCTAGTTAAAACTTATTAATTAACTACATAGCAACTTGTTATTAATAAATAATTAAAATATTTTTGTAACATGTGAAGAAATAAAATTTCATAGATATTTATGTTTGTAATTTAGATTTTAGTTTTATTAAATACAAGAGCGATATATATGAACAGTTTTTGTGCCGCTAAGACAAAATGAGGGAATTTTATTACATTGAGAAAGAAGGGGATATTGAAGAAATGTATGAATAGGATATTTTCAAATATTTTTTCGTAAAACTTATGTACTAGTCTCTTGTAAATAAGGAAGTTGAGAATCTGACAGGTTATAAAAGTGTCAATATTCATCGAAATTGCTTAGTTACCTTTCATCTTTGATGTAGGTCTGAATGACTTGCCAATGCAGGGGCATCAAAATTGTTTCGGCGAATGATTCACTTTTATTTCTATTTTTTATTTTGAAAGGGTTCCATATAATATTTTTAGTAAGGTGTACTTAAAGAGACGATGTAGGGTAAAAAAAAATACCGTAGTTTATGAAATAATTTTCTGAGAAAATTTTTATGTAAAATAAATTCCAACCTACATAAAACTTAGCTTAATAATGGTTTTATAGGTAATCCATTAGTTTGTGTTAGAAAAACTATAAAAAGTTTACAACTGCAAGCTATTCTATATTTCTGCACTAATTACACTAATATTATATATTTTAGCATATTTTAGCGCTCCAACGTAAATGCATATAGAATAGAGATCAGAATACAACAACAATGAACTATGTTCGACTTTAAATAAATTATAGTTTGAACATAGAACTGGCGACAGCTTACCTAAGTAGTTCCAGAACTCCTATTAGATATTCATAGGGGAAGGCCAAGTTTATGAGTTAAAGTACGCTTCTCTATTCTGTATTTCTAATTGCCGAACAACCTGTATAATATAATATATAATAATACAAACAAAAATTAATAATTAAAAACAAGCTTATATTAATCATAATCTCATTTGTGCGAAGAAATTGAATGACACTAAACAGGATGGGATTGCGCGAAAACAGGATATCTAAATCGAGCATCCTGTATTCTTATAATGGTTGACTGCATTTCCTTTATTATTTAAAATAAATTCAGTTTCTCACATATTTTCTAAGATCTATATTTGTGACAATTGTTATTACAGGTATTTATATTTTTAAAGAACATTATTTTTTTGCCGACTGTTAGGTTCTAAGAATAGCTAAATAAAAAAGCCGTAAGGTGGCTTAACTTTTATGTCCAATAAGTAGAGACAAACATTACATAGTAATATACAAATAAAATACATCCCATAAGTTTTATGTCTCTTAAACAACATAATGTGCTGAAACATCTTGGCAATGTCAAACTAACTTTATACCCACAAGCGTGTGCGTTCAAAACTTACTAAGTGGCAATGTGACTTTTTGATATGTTATATTATAATGTCCTTTATGTCTTTCTGAAGTAACCATGACATAAATGATGAAAAAAACAATATAAATCTGAATTTAGTACCTAGCTATAGAGCATATGTTGAGGTACCATTATTTTAATTTTAATAGAATGCCGATATACTAAAAAAAATGTTTTGTATGTTCTACATTGTAATATTTTTCTTATATATGACTAATTTTTTTTTTTTATTCGGTCTACATAATGGTCTAAGGTAAAAACCTATTAGAACTACCACAATGTAATACAATGGAGAATGCTAAACAATAGACTATAATACTTTCTAGCTACTACCTAACGGCAAGTGCAATCACAATATTCCCATACGATCCTCGTGTTACCAAGCGTTTTACGTGTTGCAATAACACCGAAGTTGGAACTCCATGCAATAGATTGTCGAAAACTCGGGACGGATCGTTCTTTTTTAACGGCGGAATTAATTTCTGCCGGCGCCCGGTGCGGCTGGGGACTGGTCCACGAGTCACGTTCAACTTTAGCTTTTGAAGCCGAGCGAATGGCTAATCGAACGATTAATTTTCACGCCGTTTGAACACGAAATTCTCGCAGAATGCAAGGATTGGAATCTCTTATTTCTTAGAATACATCCGCAGGTAATGGAAGTACTCTTTATTAAATAACTCGGAATATTTATTGTACGCTTAGACAGGACTATTTAATAGTTTCGTAGAGCTTTGTATTACATTTTACAACTACCCATCCCTAGAGCCCATTAGACTCACACCAGATAAATCCGTAACAGTTTATTGCCATTTGAGAGTAGATGATTTCATCAAATAGCCTATCATAAATCTGTGCTTTATTGAATTTCAACGAACATGAAATTAAATAGATATCAATGCTATAAATACCAATGATTCCCGGTGAGCATTTCAATCGACCGATACGAGATTAAGTCCGATGCGAACGCAACAGGAAACTGGAGCGAAATCGATTCATACAACGAATCGAGCAGAGGCGGCTGTTATGGCGCCGCAACAAATTGAAATTGATACCATCGGTGGGCAGTAGCGAGCGGCCGGATATTACGGGTGTCAAGCGCAATCACGCACTTGCTGCGAGCAATGCCTAGGTGGACGTCGTATCTAACACTTTGTTAGATCGAAGCCGCACGGGATTCTCTGTTGTTCGTGCGTAATTACGCCATTCATTTGAATTTAGTAGCCAATTTTGAGTGACATGCTAAGTAACATGCGTCTACCACTTTCAACATTGAATGTTTGATTATTTGTATTTCTGACATGATTATAACTTGGAAACCAACTTAAACTTGGAATTTTAACCATTAGAAGTTTTATCGGATCTTTAATTTAAATCTATGCAATGAATAGGTCTAAATAAATCCGGTTAACAATACAAAAAATGTTACAATATCACGAAATAAAGGACTGAAGTCAGAATTCGTATAATTTTCTTTGTATAACTGCGTGAATGACTCATAAGGGCCCGCGACCGCACGAAATGTTTCTCCGAGATATAATTCAATACCTTTTGTGCATATTTTTTGTGACTCGTACTTATTACAGTAAAAACCTTCGTGATAACAGACCGTTAGTCATGTTCATTATCGTTGTATAAATTATCCTCGTACAATCATTGTACAGTTCAGGACAAGAAGGGTGTTGTGCGTGATCAATAAAACGTAAAACGTCTTTGACATTTCATAATCCGCTGCCTAATGATATTGCATTTGTTTTATCTTTCAATCTCTTTTTAGTTGATTAATGCTATTTGTTAGCTCAGTTAAAAAAAGGTTTTTTGATGTATAAGATAAGGCATTTAGATCCATTATAGTTTTATCGTTTCCTATTTAATGGATTTCAACTTCGTAACGATGATTTGTTAAATTAAGTTCATTTAAATTGTTGTGTTCAAATAAAACTTTAAAATATTAATATTACACATTTACTTCCTTAATAAGTGGAAGAAAATAATAAAACATTGTAAAGTTTACGAATTCCCTTTTAAATAATTTAATAATATAGCCGGGCCGGGACGACGACAGACTGGGAAGGTAATTATATCTATCTACGTCGGATTGTACTTTAATCGAGAAAGTTAGAACAAGAATTTAACGTTCTATTTATAAAGATATTGCTTCTGTAGATAATGGGACTGGTCTAAAGTCCTAGTGCCTTTAAAATTAATTCAGAAAATGTGTTATTATCCAAGAAAATCTCGGGCGAGGATAAGAGATTGTAAAGTAGGAAGTACCTAATTTGCGGTCTAGTGTAAAGGTTTGGGTGCTGAAACCTAACACCGAGATATTTGAAACTCCCTTGGCTGATTTTATTACAGAATTGTAGTACTTAAGTAAGTTTTAGGGAAAGATTATTAAGGATTCCATTTAACTGTGAGTTTATTATAAAAGGGTACCTAAGCAAAAAAAGTAAATAATTTTAGTTTAACATTTAATATCCTAAATAATTTTAACATGTACTTAATAGCTACTTACGAAAACGCAGATGAAATCCTTTTAATACACATCTAAAAAGTAGTTACCGATTTTTAAATAAAAATAACTGTAACATTTCTGATTTAAAAAAACGCGTTTTATTTATTTGGCTGGTTCACCACACACTACTGGTTTTGCGGCTGCAAATACGTCGAACAAAAATATTGTTTACGAAATCCGATGTATTAAAATAATCTAGTCAAAATCCACTATAATAGCCTTTGCAAAATAGATTAAAAAATCAAAATCAAATGTAAAAGCTATAACGAGACAAGGATTAATCATAATGCTAGTATCAAAAATAATATAGGTATTTTTGAATAATGCAAAATTTTACATAATACGATAAGGTCAAAAATCATCCATATCCTACGGAAACAACAGGTAGGTATGTATGAAGAGAGATGAATTAACAAATTTTATTTTAAACTGCGGTTGTCCCTTGCCCAGCTGTGGGCATGGGCAAATATGGAGCAACCATAAAATATAATACGGAAAATAAGATAAATTGCATTAAACAAACGATTGTTACATTTTTATTCCCTTTGTGTAAACTTTTCCGTAAAGATTAATCTTTTCAAATTATTTTTCCTGTCAAGTTGTGACGATTATGTCAGTCACGAAGTTGTGATAACTGTTTAATGAGATCAAAACAACTTTTGGAAGTTTTAATGTATTTATATAACGTTAGATAAAATCAACTGTTTGCTTAAGACGGGTTATACGTTTTAATGATGTTATTGTCATTCAATGTCAGATCTAGTAAAGTAGATTATGGAGATATTTACGCTTTCTATGGGTTGCTTAAAATCTTGCTGTTAATGTAATAGTAGTATAGTATATAGACCGTCTGAAGACGTATTTATTTTTTTATATGCTAGACAAACATCATAAACATCCCATGTTGTATTTAGAACTGTTAAAGAACTAATGTAAATTGTGTTAGGTACACACAACATTTAAAAGAACATAGCGAAAATATTGAATCATCATCATCATCATCATCATCATTTTTGGTACCTTGTATGCGGGAATATCTCAACCATAATTTGTCATTAACGTGAAATTATATTTACACACTATAAACTTATTACTTAAATGCTGATGTTCTACTAACATTGGTTTCGCATAGTATGTGCTTGTTTTTGGGGCAAGGTGCATCAAATGTTATTTCCCTACGGTTATAACACATCTGCGATGACGATGTGATGTAGTGGAGTACAATTGTAATCATTTCTTATCATCTGACAATATAATACCATACTATGAAAATTAAAGTTGAATAACCTTTTGCCAAATTATTAAAGAGAAAGGATGGGTCAAAAAATATTACCATAAATAAAAATGTACAGCATGTTCATATGTTTTATTACTAATGTTCCTAGCATATTCCAAAACACTGGAGTCCAGAAAATATGATTTAATTTCTATATAGCTGATTTATAGAAGGTTTATTTTTATCAATACAGTGCTATTGTACCAATTACAAAAATCTGTCTTAGTGGTCTCTACAAATTCAAAACTGTATCACAATAACGCTGTATTTTACTCCACAATCAGATATTTCATAAAATATTTCCTGCACGTTCTTAAGAAAGAAAATACATAAAAGAAGTTCTGCACTGACTGATATGAAAACTTGAAAACCAACAGCTCTACCATCAGGGAAACAGACCATTCTTCGTAACAATGGCTTTAAAAATGCAACATTTATTTGCGGCTGTTTACTTCAAATTATAAGAAAAGGAGCAATTTGTTTAACGTCAGCTCCTAAGCCTCAGTTCCGCGTCACGAGCAGTCTCTAACATTGTATGCAGCGATCGAATTCGTTTAACACGTGACTGGACACCGGCGGTAGTTTAATAGCCTCGTATATGTAAAGGACAGGCGCGGTCTACGTCCAACCAATTTGCAATAAAACAATACGGCGCGCCGCCCCAGCACACCCCGGCTTGCGGCCGAGCGTTATGCCAGCCTCTTGTTGTACTTATTTTATATTTATCCCGACTTCGGACTTCAGACCCATTAGTCGCGACCTCTTTGTGTCATTCATTACCGATGCTACGTCTTCTTTTGAGGCGAAATTAATCCGAGAAACTGTAATGCTTCGGAATCCATTAGTCTCCTACCTTTTGATATTTTTTGCGACGTACCTACTCGTTACAAGTCCGATGGAAGAAATCAAGATAAACTAATTAACATGCAACGGAGGGAAATCGGATTAAAATAACTTTTAATGAACCTCTATCCTTTAATATTCATGAAAACGTAGGTACCTACTTAATAAATGACGTCTCAGTAAAGTATTAATTAATACTTTCTTGGCTTATGTATATTTAAATCTCAAAATAATCTTTCATGAAGATTAATAAACGCGAAATCTAATTTCCCTTGAAGTTTATTACTTATTAAGTTTATTTTCCGGAATTCTGTTTCAAATGTCGATAATTACAGAAAAGATCTCATGATAATTAAAAATGTACCTATAAGTGATCATTGACGTGATTTTATACATAAAAACGTGTTACGTTTTTCGTGTATGCAGTCCTTAAAAGTTGATTCGTATCGTAAATTATGTAGCGTATTTTCGTAGGATATCCAAGGACAGTTCCAAGAATAGCCTGAAGACTCTTATCCACTACTTGAACACCGAAAATGCTGTTACGATGTCATGTTTGTCGAGCAATCCCTTTGAAATCCAATTTTCCGAGTATGTTTGAGTTGTCGCGTACTCACGGCTGTTGATATATAATTGCTTATATTTTTATGAGCTACTTTATAACGTTCGCAATTATACGGAACAACGCTCGCTCGCAATGAATGCTAAATTGTTTTGAAACATCAATATGCGCTTTCATTTTACATACGACAAATTTAATTTTACTTTTTTTTTAATTATCCAGGATTTCAGTCAATAGTAAATTTAAAAATACTTAAATAAAAGAATACAAAAAGTCTCAATTGACACCCAACCTCTTGAAAAAAATTATTAAGTATTAAAAAATTTAGGTAAACATTTACTTATAAATTACACTTTGTTGCGATAATTAAAAAAAACGATAAAAATATTTTAAAACTATACCTAATTTGAATAAAAAAAAATATAAGTCAATGTTTTATTTACCGGCAGAACACTAACTCATAGCTTAAAAAAGAAAAAAAACGTATTTGAAAAAGGAACCCTTAAAAAAACCAAAATGTTAAATTAGGGGGAATCTGCGTCGCTTGATTGTCATTTGTCATCGTGAAACAGCACTAAAATTTAGCCAGAATTACTACAAAATAAACGTATGGCTTAAAATGTAATAACAGTTTACCAACCGTGTATTATTATAACGGTTCTATTTAAATTATACGTAGATTTTATAATTGAACATAGTGACCGGCAGTGGCAGTTAAACTTGTTGCGGTGTGAATATAGTCTGGTTTTACAATTACATTATTTGGTTTGTTAACTAAATGGATGGCAGTTTTCCATTTTCAGATCAGAATATCAGTGACGAAATTGTCAATGGCAATGTGTGGTTGAACTAACGTGATTATTGCTGTATTTGGGTACCTAAGAACTTGCAATATTTCTTTCATTTTAGATATAAATGTAGACTAGGTTTATTAAATTGTATATTAATTTCTTTTTTTATTTGTTACAGATTTACACTATCAACCTCGACCTCCTGCCCCGGAAGGTAAGTTTTTTTGTAATGTTTTCCTCTTTTAATATTAGATGATAAGTTTATGTGTAGTGTGTGTTACTTTATAAGTATGTTTAAGGCAATATTTTTCTAATTATTGAACTTTGTAAGTTCAATAATAAAGTAAAATCTATGTAGGGTAAATATTGCCTTAGTAAAAAAACTATGTATCGAACAAATAATTAAAAGATTTTTATACATAACATCTTTATGCTGAAATGCTTTAAGACTTATTTAATTGGTATCTTTATATTTATGTTAATCGGTTTATAGTCGGTCCGATCCCATTACCTTGTTAAAGCTGAATTACAATAAAATTAATGAATTGAAAACCCGGATTATGGCCCAAAATTAAATAAATGTGGGCTTTACTTTCGCACTACTGTTCGTGTTCACTTCGACTTCATATAATAAATAAGTTGCCAAAATGGGGTCCGCGCAAAATAATGTAAACAAGGTAATAACCCGACTAAAAAAAAAAGTGTAAATATTGATACCTCTACTCTACTAGCATAGTATTTAGCATTATATTTTTAAGTTATTTTTTATTCAGATCTTGTTGTGAAGACATAAACATAATTATGTTTTTTAAAGATATCACATTGATAGATGTCAGTTTCAGGAGAGTTACAAGCCTGCAATATTAGGATAGAGAGTCAATCGTGACGAATTATTTTTTTAATTACTTCCTTACACCACATCTATAGGTACCTATAATATAGTTTGACATTTAGTGATTCTTCACCTCCCTTAATAGTTTTCTTTATTCGCGTTTGTTAAGAAAAACAAGCAGTAAAGCTTACTTAATGAAGAAGTTACTTGGAGCGGTGTTCTGTATCTGATTCTGAGAGACCTTTTAAGTAATGAGGTTTGAAGAACTTAATACACAAGGCTTGATAAGGAAGTTTTCCGTCGAATTACTTGTCATCATAATTAAATTAAGTTTGCTCCTTTAATTAGGTTTATTATGTCTGTATTATATGAGTCTGTTCGTCTTCAAAGCTTATCTTTTACTCCACAATCCACATGTGTAGGTACTGTGCGAGTGACATGCCAACTACGTCGGTGTCTCGAGCCAACAAAATTGCTTTGTCTCCGGGACTTTAGGAGGGCGCGTTGCGAATTATGTGGGCTACAGCGAGCTTCTATATTATAACGTGTTATTATATTATCCTATTACAACTTATGGTCCTAATGGACTTTAATGTTATGAAGTAATATCATCATATTATGTTTCGTATTGACGCACACCTAACAACTTACACGTAACTTGCATAAAAAAATGCTGTTATAACTTTCTCATATTTACAGGATATTTAATTTTGTTTTATTTAAGTATCCTACCTTTGCAACTTATCTGATTAAGTCTTCAGGCTTATCTAATTTGTATTTGTAAATAATGTATTTTAACTAAATGTCCAAATAAGAATTCAGGATTTTTCTACGTGCATGTTAGAATTTATCTACACTCAGATAATGTGGATAATTTAAACAGTTCGCGCCTGAAAAAGCTCCGCGGTGAATTTCCTAATTTTCTTCCATTCACGAAGCATCCGCCATCATTTTTATCTCCCCTCCCTGTCTCCATTTATCTCAGGCTTCTCCAACAGCGATTCGCGTTCTAACATTTTGTTTATTTCTTACAAAATTGTTATTTCCGACTACTTTCTTTCTTAAGCGGATTCGTCTACAACCTTTATATGAAAGTCAAGGAAATGAGAACGCGGTTGAATTCTGACACTTGACCTCTTTTCTGAAAGACGAATAAAATAATAAAAAGCAATTTGTCATTTAAAAAGTTACAGGTTATATTAGGTCTCTCACTTTCTTGTAACCAAGTTCCTATCTCAGAACAATTATTATTACTGAAGCAAATAAGTACTCATATTAATCGTTCGTCGTGACTAATAATGAATGTCGATAAAATATAGCTTTTCAATTATTCTCACGACACACGTAATTACTTCGAGACTTCGATCGATAAAAGGGATAAATTATGAACTCAATTATTATTACAACATAAAAACATGTCAGTCTTAAATATTTATGTGACAGTACTTGTGCATTTCAACGCAGTTTATTATATTCGTAGTCGCCGCGTGTTAGTTGGTGTATAATTAATTGTGAGTTAGGTTCAGCTTTGCACACAAAGTTATTTGCTGGTTAGAATGGGTACAGCTAAAGTCACTTGCAGTCCCTAACAGGGTACTGAAATGTCTACACTAGCAATAAGCTGCAGCGACGAAGCGTTTATTAAAATCAATGAGATCTGACGCAGCTGTTGTCTAGTCTAAAGATTTTCAAACATTCGCACCCTCTTATTGGAACAGGTGTGTACCTGCTCTATTCTTTTCGATTATTAAAATTGTTAAAGATTTTTTAGGCTGTATTAAATTACTTGTAACAGGGAGTGGGGCTAGCAAATAAATTGAGTCTACAAGAATAGGACTAATTGTATGAAAACTTAAATTATCTCAATTGTTTCTAATTAATCTAATTAGATGAGTAATTTGTAGGAATTAATTGTGTGATTTATCAACATGAATTACTTATTTATTACTCTACAATTGCCAACACTTGAAAGTTTGAAATCTGAATGGAAATCGTAAAATAACTTTTACTAAGACGCTGTGTGACTTTGCGCCCGACAATATCTGCTTAGAATTTTAAGAAGACGTTAGAAATCGGTAATCTTTAAAGCCTGCTCCTTCACAATGCTGTGGCAAAACGGGAACTCGCATCTTACTTTAGTCTTCTTAATAATTTAGTCACGCTTCTGACTCCCCAGGTAGAAAATTGGAAATTGTGTCATCCATAGCGGAGTTCACTAAAGAATTATCTCTTCTTCAAAGAATTCGCTGCTGGCTTGCGACGGGATATCAGTTTTATTAGAGCTATTCACGGATGAGCCAGCGGAGGCGACATACCTTAATCAATCCCGTCACTTGCCGAATATTTGCGTAAACCACAAATATCTGAAAAGGAATTTTACATATTTTTAACATTTAAGAATAAAGAAGGGTAGGTTGTTGTTTTAGAGAGTTTATAATAACATATCGATAATGGTTCTACTGCAAAGTAAATGCGTCTTGTCATAATATAATTATGCTCTTAAGAAACAGGTACCTCAAAAATGGAGAGTTATTTTATATGCCATTACTTTATGTTTATTTTGTTAAAACAACACTGGCTTCCAACCCGGTTGTATAACAATGTTATTGTTTGCATTACGTGAAATTCAATTAATTTGTATGAATTTAAATTTTAAGTAACAATTTATTATGTCGCGACTGTGAGTTTTGAATACCTTTTCATTTTACAGAAGCTTGTGAAAAAACGTTTTGTCGTTGGGGCGCGGAGTGCGTGTCCCTCGGGGACGGTCGTGCCCACTGCGCCTGCCCCGCGACTTGTCCTGTGTCCCCGGCGCCCGTGTGCTCGACCGCGGGCCGCACGTACCGCAACCATTGCTACTTACGTAAGGAAGCCTGCGAACGACGACTGAACCTACGCGTCAAACATGAGGGCGAATGTGGTAAGTGTTGTTTACATTCAGCAGTAACCTCATGAATTTAATGGTGATTAAATGTTGTTCATTTAAATGGAAAATTATATTTTGAGCCGGGTATTAGGGTGAGATCACAGAATTAATGCGGTTGCTAATTTAATCTGAATTAATTAAACATGGAATGTAGGTTTCCACATTTGCAATGGTATTCAACTGCTAAATATCAAATTCGATAGCCTTAACTTTCTCATATCATGTAATGTTATTTAAATATTTGGTAATTAGCAATGTGATCATATATCTATATTTTCTAGAAAATGTAAGGTCGCTTAGTTGACATTTCTTTAAAGGGAATTATAATGTTTAACAACTGTCTAAGCCGTTCAAATGGTGATTATACTATTGAATCATAGTTGGTTCTAAGGTTACTAATACTTACTAACTTTATGGCATTTACCATTCAAATGTTTACTCTTTGCTACTTTCTATTGCGCGACTATTTCTCTGTATTTACGCAATAAACTCACATAGACTCACATTGACTCTCACCAGTACTACTAAGTCTTCTGAATTGCAATAAATGTCCCACAATTTTTGACCTACAGTTTAAGAAAATGTTGTGTATTTTATTTACGTAATTCCTCTAACATTGGGACGGTGAAAGGAAAAATACCTATACTTACATTTAAATTTAACTAATGTGGATTGAGTAACCGGTAGTAAAGAAATCATATAATGTGATCAATGCTCCTTCTTCTCTGTCTTATCGAATAACCTCACAGATTTTCCTTGTTTGGTACAGATGCGGGAGACCCCTGCACAGGTGTGTCTTGTCCAGTGGGCGCCCGATGCGTCGCGGCGTACGGCCAACCAGAATGTAGATGTCCCCGCAGCTGCCAACGACGCAAGCCTGTGTGTGGGACCGACGGTAGGGAGTACTCGTCCGTGTGCCATCTCGACAAACATGCCTGCGACAATCAACTGAACATCACTATTAAATATCATGGAAAATGCGGTAAGTGGAAAATTATCCTTCACTTCATAAATTCATGTTACATTGATAGTACAACTTTAAACTGTTACCTGTCCATGATAAATCTACAACACTCGCAAGCTACAGTAATTTTAATGAGGGATTATTAATTAAAACGTAATGACCTTATATTGTTGGTGTCGATCTTTGAGAGCATAAAAGGAACTCGTTAGCAGGAGGTCTTTTCTTAATAATAGACGCGAAGCACACAAAAAGGGTCAACATTTCATTTTGCCCTTGTCAGATGACGTGACTGTCGCGGAATGAAATCGGGTTTTGTAAAGAAACGTGCGTAGAAAGGTGACACGCCTTCTGTCATTTTTACTTTATTCAAAAGTATACTTAGTATAATAACAGATATTACGGTAATACCTCGTATATTAATGGTTCGTAAATTGATGGTAAAGAAATAGTGTTATTTTTAAAATAAAGTTAATAAAACCGATACATATTATATTCTCATTGTAACTACAAAATGCCACTATTCATAGTTTTCAGAAACTCTAATAAAATAAAGCAAACAATAAATAACCTACCGTCCTAAAAGTTAGAGAACTCCAATACGCTTAAAATATTTTCCTCATACAGAACATAAATTGGGTCGTCTGTTTTCTTTTTCATAAAAGTAATTTAATCTCTTTTACTTTATGTACTTACATTTCGCTAACCCTTTTCACTGAACTTGTCTCGGAATATTCGATCTGAACTAAATTTGTACAAGACCGAATGCCCGCACATTCCAACATCCTTTGTAAGATTCTTTATTTACATTACTCTAGCTTGCTTTGGAGCTTTTATTAGATTGTTTCTCAACATAGTCTGTACTCTTTTATTATCTAGTATTGCTTTACCTAAAATGCGACTTATTTGTTGACTTGTGACTTTTGAGTGTGATTAAACGTTTATTGTGTCACACTCAAAAGTCATTTATACAATACGAATAATGAAATTAATTACTATACATATTTTTCTAATAGATCCCTGTTCGGAACATGAATGTGCTGATGGCGGCGTATGTCAGTTAAATGAAGCGCGTGCGCCAGTCTGCAAATGCGGTCCGCCATGCGACCTGCTGGTGCGGCCCGGCTCCGCTGTGTGCGGCTCCGATTACAAGGACTACCCGAGCGAGTGTGCTTTACGACGCGAATCCTGTCGAACACGACACCAACTCACTATCGCCTACAGAGGAGAATGCGCTTCGGGTAATTTTTCTTATCATCCTCCTACAAACCACTTGAACTTGCCCCTTATGTTTTTGAAAATCTAATTTTATAATAAATAGGCGTTCGCTTCCAAAACCTTAGTCTTCTAATCTAAAATTAAATCTTTATTCGGAAATGTAAAAGCCGGCTTATTTGTATCCCGTGTTGAAGAGACATTTTGTCCTTAGAAAAGTAATTGGGTACGAGCATCGAAGCGTCAAGTCGACCCAAAAGAAATTGTGGGAGGAAAAGGAATAATTTTATTATTTAGTATTAAACTTTTAATATCGGGAGTTGTATCCGTCAGCGTTGCCGAAATTTTGTGTTTAATTGTTTTGAGCAGATGTAAATCTGGGTCTTAGGATGAATTAGGTTTGAGACACTGAAAATCCCAATAAAATTAATTATAAAATGATTTTTTTTCCGTTAGCCCAACATCCATGCGACTCGGTTAAATGCGGTTCCCGCGAGCACTGTTCGCTGGACGCTCGCGGCGTGGCGGTGTGCGGCTGCGGCGCGGAGTGCGAGCCGGTGGTGCGGCCCGTGTGCGGCTCGGACGGACACACGTACGACAGCCGCTGCCACTTGGACCGCGCCTCGTGTCTAGACAACCGAGACGTGCGAGTCGCGTACACAGGACCTTGTGGTAAGTTGACGGTTGTGAAACGTGAACTTGGACCTATGAATAAGTGATTAGCCTTATTTGGTTAAATCTAGGTTTTATTTACACCGTTGGCAACAAATCGATTCGACTGTATGCCAACTGAAAACTTGTATTTGACTAGCAGCTTTTTATTTAGGACCGGACAAATACATAGGACAAAACATTTTTTTAAGTATATATATTATACTATCAGTTTAGTACAAATTCAAAGCACTTACCCAGGTGTAGAGAACCCATGCGCCCGCGCTTCGTGTCCGTGGGGCGGAGCGTGCGTGGCTCGCGGCGGCGCTGCGCAGTGCGCGTGCCCCGTGTGCGACGCCACGCTCACGCCCGTGTGCGCGTCCGACCACAACACGTACGGCTCCGAGTGCAAGATGCGCATGCACGCCTGCCAGGAGGGCGTCGCTGATGGCAAGCTCAAAGTGCTCTACAATGGAACCTGCCGTGAGTATTTCATGTAGTACGCAGTCATAGATGTCCATTGGAGTACAGGATACGAACCTATTTACGCCTGACAGGAACACTTTCATACTAAAAGGTAAAAGGAAATTTTAAAGTACTCAAGTACGTAGGCACTGATCATTTACTCAATAAATACAAAATGTAGGTACTAAAATTCCACTGAATTCAGGTTCGTCTGAAGTGGGTATACCGACCTACCTACACGTAAGTAAAGCTCAAGAACAACGCTACTGTTAACTAATTTATTAGAAGAACTTTGCTAATTAAATATAGGCAGCCTAAATAAAACTTTGTAATTGGTGTTTAGAACAAAGCTTATCTTTACAAAGCACGATATTTACAATATATTCTCATATATTATGATTTATTGCTTCAAAGTTTTCATACTTTGATAACAGTGTTGAAAATTGTAACATGAAACCACGTAGGTAATGTTAATTAAACCATTGATAAATACTGCTACAAAAAATATGATTTAATTAATAATCACTTAATCGCTTAACCATAAAATACAGCCATAAATTAAAGAAGCTGTAAAAGTTTCGGTTCAACGAATGTAGTCTTCTGAAAAGAATACAAATATCGATTGGGCTTGACGCTCCGTATCGTTCCCTAAAACATACAACGCGAACCCGCTTTTACGCTGGGTTTATTGCAAGTTTGTAAGACTTTAAAACTTGTAATAAGAATGGCCGTTCATATTAAATCATTCGAATGAAAAGAAGCTCAAGTAGAGCTCGCAGCATCGCTCTCAAAATTTAATAAGCCCCAGTATACTTTTACATGAACACTCATTTATTTTCACTGAAACTCATTCAGTGCAATTTGTTAGCGAGCCTCAACCCGATAATAAATTTTACGTAACTATATCATTGTGCACTGAAATGTCAATTAGAGATTAAAATGGCTCAATTGAAAATGAAAGCGACGCGGATTGATGGACAGAGAAAGCGGATTAATTTTATAACATTAATAAATTATTGAAACAATATTTGATTGAGACGTTCAGCGGCGTGTAGACACAGTTTATTGAAATTTCTTTTAAAAGCTTTCAAGCTTACTTTTCCGATAAATCAGAGGCGACTTTAAATAAAATTACAGCTAATCAATCACGCTGTTCCACAATTACGTAAGAGCTCAATTTATGGACGTTGTATGATAAATGTGTTACGGTGTACATGTTTATCTAATTGACATGTTTGGGATTCTGTTTTTGTCGTATCAAAACGAATGTTACTTTGACATTACGGTCGGGTTTTCTTCACTACATAGTATAAAATAAAGTCGCTTCCCGCTGTCTGTCGCTATGTATGCTTAGATCTTTAAAACTACGCAACGGATTTTGATGCGGTTTTTTTTAATAGATAGAGTTATTCACGAGGAAGGTTTATATGTATAATACATGCATAATATAGTAGAGGAACACGGATAATCTTAGAGATTTAAGTAAACGAACAAATTTTTTGCGCTTACATTGCAAACGCTGGCTGAACCCTACGAGATAGATCAAAATAATGTACTACAGTATTGTGCACCTTAAAAAGATCTACAAAAAAGTCCGCGATGGCATATGTCTATCTCTTAAGGATAACCCACAATAACCATTTTTTATCGTTTATTTATTACTTATTTACGAAAAAGCGATTTTAAGCTATACAGTATTAATCCTTATCCAATTAAGTACCTTTAATAAATTGTGCATGTAATATAGATCAATATTGCCTTTTACAGCATGTAATTTAAATGAATATTTTCGAAGATATTACAAAATTTAAAATGCAGCGACATCGCGGTTGCGGCGGTAACGGCCGGGGGGCCGTAGGGCGCGTGCCTATACCAAGTAGTGCGTCGAAGGCTGTGCTTCGCACTACAGAACTTTATGGTTGTGTAGATATGTCGCAGACAAATAGTATAATTTGGCATTTTACATAAGGCATCGTCAGTTTAAAAACGTTTGCGGTTATGTAATATGCCCAAGGCAAAATGTAGATTGCCGTGTCACTTTATAATATGCCTCACCACAACATTTCATCGAAAATTTAAACACCATATACATAATGCCGAGGCAAATTGAAGTATTTAGTTTTTGAGGTTATCCAGCACGTCAAAAATGCTAAGGTATCCATAGACCCTGGGTCGTGAAGGACTCCTGCAGAGTATTTTTGGTCAAAAAACCATGTATGAACGAATCCATGATCGAATATTCATATATTATATTCATAGGCTCAGAAATCAATTGCTTGATTAGGTTCGACTTTGTGACAGAGATCAATAGGTTAGGTTAGGTTAGATATTGTGACCTTGCAACAGAGCGAGCGAAGCGAGCGACGACGTATGTAATTCAAAGTTTTTCTCGAGATTTTAATGAGCATAGTCACCCTAAAATAACACTAACGTCGCATTATGACGATTGAATGATTTGACATTTTGCCTTCGGCATATTACATAGCCGCAAACGTTTTTAAACTGACGACGCCGTATGTAAAATGCCATATTATACTATTTGTCTGCGACAGATATATAGTCTAGGTATCAGCGTTGCACCCGAGCAAAGCCGGGGCGGGCCGCTAGTTTATTCATAATTTCGAATATAACCCGCGTTTATTTTGTATTCTATTTGTGAGACTTTCCATATTAATACGATTACGTATATGTGAAAAAGAACCTTAGAAAATTTTAATGTTTGTATGAAAATAGACGCATACTTTTGAGTGTATAGACAAGATAGAAGAATTTTATACTATCTATGTTTAGTACATAAATACAGGGTATTTTTACATCTGTGTATTATTCAGAAACTTGCTCGGACATCATGTGCAAAGGCGGCGGCGACTGCGTCGTAGACGCCGACACTGGCCGGCCCATATGTCGCTGCAACCACAACTGCACGGAGGCACAGGTATTGTACACACTTAATTTACTATACCTAAATTTATTGGACACTCGGCTCTGCAGTAACGAAGCTTCGAATATATAGAGAATAGCTCCGAAATACAATGACAAACTAAATAGGTGGAAATTGCTTCGTAAATTTTGTTGGGTATTCTGATGTACACTATCTAACAAAACGGAATGTTTGTGAACATTTTGTAAGCCTTATATTTTTTCGTGTGAAAAATCTAAAAGGAATTGTAAAAACAAGTGTTTACAATTAATTTTAGTGTTGTTAATTAAATATTTAAAATTATGTAAACTCACCAAAATTTTGTCACTGTTTTTACCGGAACAAATAACAGAATATATTCTGTCCACCTTTCATTTTAAATACTACAAAGATTGTAGTGGGCTACTGTGTCTATATTAATACTAACGGCTTGCATAAAGCATTCCTGTGCAATTCCCCTCGACCGACAGCAATATGTAGCATTAAGTGGTGAGATTCTGATGAGACAGCATTCTGAGGTTCCTTACGTACTAGTTAATCTATTATAATTAATATGTCTAAGCTCCTTCATTACTTCATAGCTCAGCGGTATTAAGACACAGTATATTGAGCAATTATATGTTAAGTTATGGTAGTTATCAGCTCAAGTTGCTGCTGCTTGAAACTAGGTGTGATCTAATTTCTGAAGAGAATTAATGTTCCTGACCGAGATTGTAAATTCACTGAAATTTGAGAATACCAGTGATTATATTACAGGTATTTTATGCAACACCCTTAAAGCGCTTTGTGTGAAGTACGGAATAGTGATAATGTAAACTAATATGTCCAAATAGATTAATATAAAGCGGTCGAAGATGGTTGCATCTTAAAAGTATAATATCAATTGAAAGTCATTGTAATTCATAAAGTAGGTTCTTATAAAATTTATTAGAGATTATTTAATTCTAATAACCTCTAAGGGCTACAGTTTCAAACCAATCAAGTTAAGCCGATTTTGAACAATACACCGAAATAAGCTACGGAACAATACATAATTGGAAGAGAAGCTGTGATTATATTGGTTTGTTTTGTGAATAGGATAATAAGCTTACGTTAATATCTTTGGTATTTGTTATAGCAGTAAATAAACACACATGAAATAAAATTTATTGCAATGACCTAGGCACCTATGCTGTATGCAAACAATAGGTCATATTTTTACAAAAATTAAATCTGGTAGTTTAGGCGACAATGTTTTTAACCTAAATAAAGCTTCGCGTGCTATCTTCAAAATAAATAATAGTTTTTGATTTGTACCTAATGGTCAGGTGGCTTCGTTCCTGTCCTAAATGACCTTATAAGTAACTCTTCTACGTCGTAGCAGACATTACGTTAATGACATCGAGAATAAATATTACGAAACGATTGGTTTGTCGTATCTATCTATATTATTTTATGTTGTGTAATATTGCTTAGAAAAAATATACCTTATGTTGTTACGCCATGTACGACTGACTACTGGATGTTTTATTCATTTAGCCACAAAAATGAGTCAAACTTTGCTGTCTACTTTTAGAACTAGATATTCGACTTTGTAAAGCAAAATATAGAGCCATTTTAACATAATATTTCTTGACAGGAGTCCGATGTGGTATGCGGGAGCGACGGACAGACGTACCCATCGCAGTGCGAGCTGGACTCTACAGCGTGTCGCGAACAAAGTGATCTGCGGCTCGCCTACAAAGGCGATTGCGGTGAGTCTAAGCTCATTTACATTAGTCTGTTTGCTATGTCACAAAGAAAACGTTGGTACAAGTCTGCTACTAATAGCTTGAGTAACAGACTTATAACGCCTTGTGGTTTTAGATTTAGCTTTTCTCTTCAGTCATTGCGTCAAACGTGAGATGTAACACGTAATCATAGTCAGATTACGGCATCATTTTTTCTTTATTCGTAACAACATGCATAAATTTAATTATTTTTTATCCCTTTCTAGCCGTTTCTAAATCCTCATCTTCCTTTGTAAACCATCCCTTATTAACTGACAGTATTTATTTTTATCCTTCACCTGTGTTTAATATGTATGTTGGTACGATGTAAAACATACACTACTCACACACCTGTATGTAATGATACTATTAAAATTTTCCTACGTTAAAATAAATACATATCATTTAAATAATAATTTGGAGCATCAAACTCGTCAATTAATTTCATGTTAGTTCTACACGTGTCACGTTATTAGCATGGCGATTACACTATTAGCTACTAAAAGCTTTTAACATAAAATTACATAACGTAAGCCATAACCAACTTCGTGCTTTATCGCTGGTCGGATTATTCATAGTTTTAACTTTAAATTGATGTTGATAGCTCGAACTTTTATACCAATATATCTGATCAAAATATAAAAGCCGAAATAGCATTAGTGGAAAGCTTTACTGAAGTTTACAGACAATATCTGTTAGCCACAATTGTCTGCACGGATAGCTGAGTGTTATAGGTCACCACGTCAATAACCACAGTCCCGACGTGCTGCTGGTTCGAATCCCGCGTGGGATATTTGTGTGCTTCACGAATGCTTGATTCAAATCTAGGTGTTCTATGTATAATGTATGTGTTTGTAAATGTATTGATTTTTTGTAAAACTCTGTGCGATACAGGGATTAAATTTAATGTAGCGGGGGTTGATTTTAGAAATAATATACTATTATTCTTTAAAAACATATTTTTCCGTCCACGAATAATTGTGCTCTTGATTGTGTTTCATTCAGCACTTAATCGGTTCTATAAATCTGCACAATATTACCTTATGTACAATGTCAACAGCAGATATCGATTTTGCCGTTATTTTCGAAACTTTATACATTCTCCATTCTCTCAAAAGTACACAAAAGGTTAAAAAATCTCACCAAACAATACGCGCTGTGCACTAAGCCACAGGTTTTTGGATTAGAATATATAAATAAAGAACCAAGTATGAATAAGGTCAAAGTAACAATGCCTTTATGTTCATATGTGGAGCGCGAGAGTTCAGAAATTTTAATTAATCACTTGTTTGTTAGAAAGTTGTAGATATAAAGGTGAGTTCAGAAGATTGATGAGAGCATCCCTGTTTGAACTTCGTTAGTTACCGCAGCAACTGGTGATTAATTTTCACTAA
Organism: Autographa gamma; assembly: GCA_905146925.1. NCBI lineage: Eukaryota > Metazoa > Arthropoda > Insecta > Lepidoptera > Noctuidae > Autographa > Autographa gamma. The sequence continues at coordinate 8,212,702 of LR989850.1, forward strand.
AAATTTTCTATCTCTGGCGTGTTTCATTACAGCGCAATATTTATAAAATACAGTAGATACACAAGCCGGTAAATTTGCACAAAAAATGACTACCAATTTTTGTAGCGTATACATTAAAGTGAGTATAGTACCTATATGAAGTAAGCACTGGGTTTTATTAGAATGAATGAGTCTGTCTTATGAACCTGTGATAGGCTTCGGTATAACGTTGGGGGATTAGAGATCGATAGCGGATTAAAGTCTCGACATAAAGGGAGTACCCGAAATAGAGTGAGATTAAGTAAATCGCCTTTGTCACCCATTGTGATGTGCATTCTCAAGCCACTGTATTGATCGCGGTGACATCTGATTCTAATTTAGAAATCTCATAATCCCTATTTCTCATTTTATTTATACAGTAACAATAAATATGCGATTTTTAAAGATTTTCTTGTGTATAGGAAAGCTAAATAAAAATGAAAAGGTTTGTTACGGTTTATGAAAGAGGAAATATTAAGTGTGGGAGAACTGAACTGCTATTGTTGAATTTAATTTCCGGGTACGACTATTTCGCAAAATGTACGTAGAGTGATATCTTGATAAAGTTATTGGAAGATGTAATTCGTGTCTCTTGAATATAACTATTGTCATGTGGTTTGTTAGTTAAAACTGAACTCCTGTTTTTAACTACTTTCAATATTTTTTATGCAGAAGTTTACGGGTAAGATAAGGGTACCCTAACCCCAACCAGTTGTAAAATAAAGGATTATGTATAATAAATAGGGCTTTTAATATTACATGTACCTATTAAGCAATCCATTAATTTGCGGGTTCTTGTTAAAGATTACCAAACTAAGTTTTAACCAATTTCAGCGGCAGTTATTGTTGTGTCTACAGCGTTCTTACTTTAAAATTTTATTACAAAACATTCTTACATTTTCCGTCCGGCATTAATCGACCGCTTTCACAAGACTTTCATTTTGCGGAGAAGTGGTAAACAATTGTTATTAAATTTGCACGGGTGTCTTCCCTCATCCCTCAATGAGGGAACGAGGAAGCCTAATTTTCCTTAGCGGTAGAATGAGAAAGTACGATAGGAAGCACACAATTGTCCCACGTAATGACATTATCTGTGCAGCCATTCGTTTCGTGGAAAACTTCAGCCGGGGTGCTTACAAAGTCGTAACCTTGCCAAGGCAGACAAAATAAAACTCGTGCTTGCAGTATTATTTATGACCTCGCCACACGTTTATATCGAGTTTAGGTACCTGATATAGATTTTATAAACTTCACTGATGTTTCTACAGTAAAAGCCATATCTGTTCTTATCTAATATTAAACTAGCCATACAGCTTATTTACTCTGTAAAACAAAAAATATGTTTTAAGCTTTTATATATGGTAAAATAATAGACCATGTTGTTAACAGCTGTTTGCGAAGGAGTGCAGTGCGCATTCGGAGCTCATTGCTCAGCTGGTGAATGTATATGTCCTACTGACTGCACTGGCGCTGCTCGGGAACCAGTTTGCGGCAGCACCATGCAAACATACCCCAATGAGTGTGAACTACAGAAGGCAGCTTGTAGGCTTCCACCGCCAGCAACACTACACGTCATCTTTTACGGCGACTGCAAGGACAGACTGGCTGTTGTACCCCCTATTGCTATGAGTACGTATCACTTACTTTATGTATTTAAATTTCCTAAATATTTTTAACTCTAACCTTACTAACTAACATGCCTAATTAGATGGTAAAATGGTATTAAAACAAAGAGGTTCCCAAAATCAAACTGAAAATGTTTAAATTTAAAACCCGACCGACATCAACCCAGTTGTTAGCAGTAATTTCAATAAAGCGACCCGTCGTCGATCAATTAACTAACTTTCCGCTTTATCGCTTGACTAACATGCAAATATTTGGTGGGGTGGGTAGCAACGACCGCGATGACCACGACCGAGGCCGAAGACGGCTCAACGGATGCTTGGAGCGCAACGGACCAGGACGGCTCGGCTAACTCCTCCGCCTGTCGAGACATCCGCTGTGACTTTGGCGCCAGCTGCGAAATCGGTTCAGACGGCTATCCCCGCTGTTCTTGCCTCTTTGAATGCGCACATGACAACGAATACTTCCCCGTCTGTGCCTCTGACTTCAGACTCTATACCAGTCTGTGTGCTATGCGCAAAGAAGGTTGCCAAAAACAACTTGAACTAAGACTTCGGCCATTGGATCTTTGTAAAGGTTTGTTCTAAGCTTACTAATATACTAACTTTTCTGCAATGTTTCGCTAGCTTAAATAATATAAGAGTAGAACCCAAAAATATTTTCGGCAATGAATTGTTGTTAACCACAGGTATGGAAGTAAGACCCTGCGGTAACAATAAAGCAATGGTCGATCATACAACTGGCCTCGAAATAGATTGTGGTAATGGCCCACACCGACAGGATTGCCCTGTTGGCAGCTACTGTCATATCACTCTGACCGCGGCAAGGTGCTGCCCCAAAAGTGAGTATTACATATTCACATACAAATGTTATTGCAGTCGAGAAACTACATTAGTGTTGATTAGAGCTTATACGAATCGTGTTCACTAAAATAGAAATAGAAATACAGAAACTGCTGCAATTACTTTTATATTGTTATTTGGTTTAATTAAAACCAAATGTATTCAGACTCATTAAGTCTCAGTGTCCATTATCCTAATTGAATACACTGTTCACTCTAACTTTATTTTCTAACATTTAGCATTCGACTAGTGTAATTTGTACCGCGTAGCAAATGTAAACTGTTGCGGTTGTTATGGTGCTGCGTTAGAAAAATATTGTTTTACTGACAATAGTTTGTTGTTTTTCAATGTAAATTTGAGGACATGCCTCTGTGTCTATTGAAAACAGAAGGTAATAACATATTCCTTGCAATTTTTTGAGTTAAATGTTTCGAAATACTTTTTATTACATATTTGGTACAATGTACACCAAGCTAACTTTACTTTCATGCATATTTAATGTGATTCCAAACTGGTGATTTATAAGAGTGATACTAACGGTACACGGCACCAGCAGTAAATTGGATACAATCACGCTAGCCGTCGCCGTTTTGGATCCTTTGTCTCCATCTTATAAAATAGGGTATTTTATCCACTTGTGTGTGTCATATCAAAATGAAATTTCGGTAACATTTTCAATAATACATTACGCAGACGATTCGAGGCAAGTTGAAGAAAAGAAGATATCTCACTGTTCGGAAACGTCGTATGGGTGTTGTTCGGACGGTTCGACCGCAGCCACTGGTCCTAATGAGGAGGGGTGTCCAATCACGAGTTCGACTTGCGGTTGTAATCGGCTCGGGTCGGTGTCGGATCGATGCGATGAGGACGGACAGTGTGTTTGTCGGCCCGGCGTCGGCGGTCTCAAGTGCGACCGGTGCGAGCCCGGTTACTGGGGCTTACCGAGGATCGGTTCCGGTCACACCGGCTGCATTCGTACGTATATATATATACTTTTCTCAAAATGGAAAACTTTATCAATCATTGAATCAACCCATATCATAAAAAAATATTCACTTGACTTTAAACTTTGTATTTAGAATTACATTTTTATTTTAGCATGTGGGTGTTCCGCATTTGGGTCAGTAAGAGAAGATTGCGAACAAATGACAGGCCGATGTGTTTGCCGAACAGGGGTTCAAGGACAAAAGTGTACCGTGTGTGCCGACCACAGGCGCAGATTAGGACCCAACGGGTGCTCTGACCGTAAGTCGTTCTTATTTTCTTTAAAAAACACCAACCCACTCTTCACTGAGATTTAGGGTCCTCATTACATAGGTACTTACAACAATGCCATGCCTGACCCTTGTCAAGATGTTTTTGTATTAACCGTTTTCCTTTTTTGCAGGTAGGTAGTTACTTACTTACGGTTTTATGCATGTACTTAATTTATTTCTTTACAATATAAACTCAATGTAATTCTTTCAACCTAGAGATCATACAAAGGCATTTAAAATACGTTTACATTTTATTATTTTAGCGGAAACAGGTGGTGTAGTGTCTTCATGCGCTGAGTTGTCATGTTACTTTGGGGCAGTATGTACTGAACGTACGGGCGGCGCGTTGTGCGAGTGCGCAGCCGCGCCTTGTTCAGATAGCGACACTAATATGTTGGTGAGTACACACCCTTAAGCAGATTCTGTATAGAAAAACAATTATTTGCATAGTTACAACGTTGTTAAGATTCAGTTTATAATGTACCATAATTTTATTGTAATTTTGAAGTTATCTGTGTTACGAAGTTGCAAACAATTTATATTCACATCGAAGAACCTTGTAACTTCGCTGCTGAACGGAGCTAAGTTTAACCAAAACCAACAGGTATGCGGTAGCGACGGGAAAACTTATGAATCAGAGTGTCACCTCAAATTGCAAGCGTGTCGCACGCAAGAGGATATCGTGGTGCAAGCGTTCGGTCCGTGCAAGTTGGGGGAGGTGGCTGGCACGGCCGGGCCTCCGCGACCATCATCACCCATACAGTTCACACAGCAGGACGATGGCGCCGCGTCCAAGTCTACCAGACATCTCCTCAATCCAGATAAATACTATAACAAGTACGACTGGACCAGAAAGGAAACACCTAGTGACTTTGACAGCATCTTATCCGGGCAGAAATTCAAAGGTGAGAAACTTAATACACTTAGTTACTACTTAGTTAGATCAGTAAACGTTATATTTAGAAGTGTATAGTAAATATAATTAAAGTTAACACACATAATTATTTGCCTTCTAAAATTGTAGAATTTCCCACAGCTACAACAGCTACGGTAGGTTCTGGCTCAGTAGGCGCTCTGTTGGGCGACCTGTGCGCGGACGACGCGGACTGCGCCGCGCTGCCGGGCGCAGAGTGCGCGCGCGCCGCCTGCGTGTGTCGCGCCGGACATGTGCCCACGTTGCATCGGAAGGCCTGCATTGGTAAGTGTGTTACTTAGAATATTTAAATTAAAAAATGTTTCTGTTAACAGTGCTTATTTTATCCTATCGTTGTTTTCACTTTTTATGTTAGGTACTTTTAGCAGCATATTATGGCGAAAAAATTACGACCTGTTTCTTTCAGTGTTTAAAATTTAGTATTCAATCAATTTAAAGTTGGGAATTTTAGGTATATGTTTTGACTACTATTCGTAAAAAAGGTCACTTTCAGTCTCAACTGTTACTTACGTAAAATTGTTTTGAACAACTCGCTTGGTAGCGCTTAAATAATTTTTGGTGATATGATTAGAAACTTGTTATGTTCGAGTGGGTTGTCAGCTGGGAAATATTCTCTTATCACTTATCTATTTCAGTCATGTGACTCGATTAGATTTCTTGAAGATAAACACTGCTTAAATGAAAGCGACGAGCGCAAAGCAATTTACTGAATTCATACTCTTAAAATGTATTTACGTCAGGTTTTATTAGTAAACAGTATATAAAAATAATGTACATATAATTTGTTAAACTACAACTTAATAATCTTTGGATCCCCAAAGAAACTTTAGCGGTTCCAGATAAAAGTTTAGAAATAGTTTCGCTCTACAAGTTTGACCTTTGCAGCATTTCATGTCCTTGCTCAAGGATGTTAGGTTTTATATGGGTAACTAGTTACGAGCTTTTTAATTAAATGTCAACGAGAAATAAGTTTTTTTCATAAAAAACTATTGTAGCTGTAATCCTGTGATAACGATATATCTTAAATAAATTGTAGCGTTCAAATATCCAAAGAACAGTCCAAAGTGCAGTTTATTTGCAAGAAAACGATACTCAGCTCCAATTTCTTTTCACAGAACAAGCACCTCAAGAAACGACAGAGGAGTATAGTGCTTGTTTGTCAGAGCCATGTTACAACCTCGGCACTTGTATTGATTTGCCTGGATCCACTTACACGTGCTTGTGTGCCGGCCCTTACACAGGATTGAACTGCGAATCTCTCGCAAAGGACGGACTTTTGGGAACCTACATAGAGACTCCATCGTTCGACGGCACGTCTTATATAAGGCTGAAACCCTTGAAAGCTTACCACAAGTTGAATATCGATATCGAGTTTAAAGCCTTTTCCGAGAACGGCGTAATATTGTACAATCAGCAAAAACCGGACGGCACCGGTGATTTTGTTTCACTCGCTTTAGTCAACGGATATTTAGAGTTTAGGTGAGCAATATTTCCTTGCATTCAGAACAAATGTAATAAAATTCTAACATTATTGGATTGGATAAAACTGGAATTGCTTTCGATTTTTGCTTACATTTATCCTTATGCTCGATACAGGTATAATCTTGGAAACGGAGTGTTAATACTTACCTCACTAGAAAAGATAACTTTAAACGAGTATCACAAGGTGTCTGCGAAGCGATACCATCGAGACGGGATATTATCAGTTGACGATATGGAGGATGTGGTCGGGCAATCCAGTGGCCATTTAAAAGCATTAGATCTGAACGAGGACGCCTACATTGGCAGTGTACCTACAAACTTCTCTAGGTATGTTTAATCTTTCATGTCTCTATCTACTATTTAGTTGCTATCGTTTATTGTCTCGTAATAAGCAATTAAGTAAATAATTAATGTCTCCATCCAGAGTCTTCGATAATATCGGAACGCGCAACAGCTTTATCGGCTGCGTCAAATACTTACGGATAATACGTCATCAAGTGACAAAGAAATTGGGTCGTCCGGACTCATTAGTCGTTGCTATAGAAAATGTTCAAGAGTGCCAATCTAGCCCATGTATGAGTATGCCGTGCAAAAATGGCGCCACGTGTAAAGCTGTGGATGGGTCGGCAACCGAATATACTTGTAGCTGCCCTATCGGATTTCAAGGAGCCAATTGTGACGAGAGATTAGATCCGTGCGAGTCGAATCCCTGTGGATATGACGAGGGGCTATTGTGCGACATCGGAGCCGACGGTGGGCACGTCTGTCGATGTTTGTTTGGAGGCGAGATTGGCTCCAATGGAAATACTTGCAACAATGGTCAGTTAAATACAATCATCCGCATGTTTTAATCAATTAAGTTAAAATACTAAGTTTCCAATTTGTTTACAGATGTAACTGTAGTACAAGAGACGTGGTCCCCTCAATTCAATGGGACGAGCTACGTTGAATTGCCGCCACTTGAAGGGCTGGGTAAAGCGTTCCGCATTGAAATTTGGTTTTTAACGAACCGATTTTCCGGAATGCTCCTTTACACCGGCCAGTCTAATAAAGCCAAGGGGGATTTTATAGCGATTAACCTGGTTAATGGTCACCTTCAGTTTAGGTACAATTTGGGGAGCGGTATTGCTAATATAACGTAAGTACCTAGCGTCTTTTAAAGTTAGGAAGAAATGTATCTTGCGTTTAAAAGCTTATGTAGTTTTAAACAGTTTGAAATGACATTGGTGTTATATTTATTGCCTTTTCGCCTTCTTTAGATCACCTGTGCCAATAACAAAGGGTCGATGGCATAGGGCTCGGGTGTCTAGATCTGGACGGCACGGAAGTCTGCAGTTAGACCATCATCCCACTCAGAGAGGAAGCTCAGCACCTCCGTTGACGCATCTAGAGCTTACATTACCTCTATTTATAGGATCATTGCCGTAAGTATATTTGAATTATTTTTAGGAACATGTACCTATTCTAAACCATTTTTTATTTCCTTCTATTCTAGTATCATAAGCAATATTCCGTCGTCAAACATATTGAATTTTATGCAGTATCATTGTGACTTTTATTTCAATTCGAATATCTTTGCCCTCTTTTCCTAGCTCATATATTCGTCCACACAAGATGTCAGGCGTGACCAGCAGTTTCATAGGTTCAGTGCAACAGGTCTTTGTTAATGGCAATCCTTTGTCTCTCTACGGGGCTGAGACGGCCAAGTGTGCTATAGTGCAAGATGAAGATCGCTTGCCCTGTGCTACTACTGGGGTCACTAAATATACGGGGCCGCCGTGTGGAGAAGGTTAGTAAACACTAGAAACATCTTGGTTAAGAAAAAGTTTAAACTTTCATAGATTATTTAATATGTCTATATTAACAAAATGTGTTTCTATTAGTTGCTTAGTCTTCAATAGAAGTACTTAATTATCCCGTGTTGAAAATAGGTTTAACACCGTGCAAGAACAATGGGTCATGCGTACCTCTACTCAATGAATACAAGTGTATCTGCCGAGACGGATACCAAGGGCGGAACTGTGAGGTACAAATCAACGTCGAAATGCTGAACGAGAGGACTCCAGTGAAGTTCGATGGGAACAATTACTTCTCGTACAGAAGTAGAGGCAGTCGCAGGTAAGAACAATAACACGCTACGAGAATAAAATATACCAAGTATATGAAATTGCATAATGTGCAAAGTTCGTATTTCTGAACAAAACTTAACTGAGGCGCACTACAGAGTTATAAATTCGCCAGTTTACGAATATGGTTCTACGTCTCGACTTTCTTGTCTAACTTACTTACACTTGATATTGTTTTTAGGTTTTATTACTCTATCTACTAATAATGTCTTGTTTTAATGTTCGAGTGTATCGAATGCCGTCGTCAAAAATATTCCTCCATTTATATGCTAAGTGATGCCAATAATAATTATAACTGATACTAATTTTCTATCTTTCTAGCTTACATACTAACAAAGACGTCGGTGAAGGACACTACGGTGTAAGATAACACTTGAAGGAAACAACAAAAAATACATTAATTAGTCGTAATACATCACAACAGTTAGTTTAGGTAAAACTTTATGTATTTATTATTTTCCTCGTAGTTTTAGTCAAAGTGGGGACATTAGGCTGCCGCGTGGTTTCAGAAACATGAATACTTAATAGCAACGTGGAAATTTCTCCACTTAAAGTGTAATTTGAATAGTTGGTTGGTTTTAATAATACATATTACTGCCGTTTACATCTAAAGCTCACCTTAATATACCACCCTCTCAATATCGGAGAAAGAAATAAAACAATACTTCTGTTAAAAAACTGTTGCTAATAATACATTTAGCTAAAATGTACGAATGTGTAATTTCCTAACCTAAACTTATCTCATTAAGTGTCATTACATTTGAAGTAACCTAATGTTCTCACTTAGAAGGCCATACTGGTAGTTCTTACTATATTTTCGTAAAATGTTGGCCATCTATTTTCATTATAATTTCCGTAGTACCTAATACATTTAGAGGGGTAACATAAACGCTGACATTTATATTTTCCTTCGGCCAACGTATTTATCGATAAAATTATTACTCGAAGGGCTTTTAGGAACTGCGCTGTCTTATTTGTGTACAGTTTATTGCAAAGTGGCGAAGTAATGCGCATCAACGGGCTTTTCTTGGCCTCCGCTCCGAATGTATAAATTTACGGCAAGTCAAATAAGTTACGTCGAAGTTTACGCATTTACATAAACACGTTAACCTAACAACGTAAATAGTAAATACTACTTCCAGATAGCATCTTTGTGTACTTAGAGATCTCTATTTAACTTGTTCGTGTATTTGTATCTTAGCGTTGAAACTTTTATATTGGAATGTAGTTGTTGAATACTTAAAAGCTGTGACCGCATTGTTCTATCATTCTTTATTTTTATTTATGTGGTATGAGTATGACATGTTTTAAATAGATGACACTGATAAACTACTTCCTAAATCCTTTTCATTTAACAATAAAATATTAAAATTCTACAGTATATCGGTTAAATGACTTTAACTTTTAAAGGGTTCCTCCTACATAATTTCAAGGACTCCTTAAAAGTATCTTGTATGTTTATTTTTGGGTAACAATAGATGCCGTACGTGCTTTAAACAGCATTTAGGGGATCAGGGTATGTTAATATAACGAACTTCTTAAGATAAGTGTACGATAATTAATTTGGTAGGTCCATAAACATTTTAGTGTTTAAAATTCTCACGGTAGGATAGATCGTACAAGTTATCAAAAATAAATTACATGGAAAAGCTTTTTACCGTTTCAGTCTTTCTAGACTAAAACTATTTCTAGAATTCTAGTATTCAAGAATTAACACAACATAATAAAAAGGTCAAGGTAGAGAAAAGTCTACCTTTTATAGCAATAATTTTTCATAAAGCAATATAATTAAGTGCGTAAGTCGATGTTGTCATTATAATCAAATAAATTACGGTAAATTGAGCTCGTGTCCACAAAATTGAAAGTAAATTAGTCACTAAAGCCCGGCTTGATAATTATAATTTGACATCCCGTCCTTCCTCAAATTCATAATTTACTGTCTGATAGATTATAATTATAATAACAAAGAATATTTTGTTCGACAAGTTACATAAAGTCACATTCCTATCGTCGTTAAAAAGTCCAAACTAATTTGCTTTACTTTCTGTACATAACAATCTTCATCAAAAAAGTTATAATCGGGTACTTTAATAACACTAATAATCTGTTTTATGTGTATTAGCACTAATGTACTAATTACATAAATATAAAGAAAAAATATGGAAAATTAATAACAACATCTATTTTAGGAACAGCGGCGTCCGCGGCATTAGATACGAAATAAAATTCCGAACATACAACGATTCGGGTCTCCTTATGTGGAGGCGAAAAATCGGTATTAGGCCTCGAGATTTTGTCGGTTTAGGCCTAAGTGAGGGGAAACTTCAGCTTATATACACAGACACTGATATTAAAGAGATGAATTTGGCGACGCACGAGGACTGGTTCCAATGTGTAGAGTCTAAAGCGAGGGTGGACGATGGTCGGTGGCACACGGCTACCGTGAGGCGGAGGAAGAGGCTGGCCATGCTGCAGGTAGATGATACGCCACCGGTTAGAGGGTACTCGCAGTCACTGTTGGTGCCCTCGAAGTCGAACCCCAAATTATGGATTGGTACGTGTTATTTACTTTTAACCACTTTTGTCCCACAGCAGGATAAAGGTCTCTCTTTTATTTGTTTACACAATTTTGAAAAGAAACCAAGTTTTAATTACGTAAATTTTTACTTAAAAGTAATTGTTCTTATTTATGTCATTTAGCAAGTTTAAAAGAAGCAAAAACCAGGTCAACTAACGATAAAAGTTTTAAAGGTTTAATTTTGTTTTCAATTGTCGGCAGTACAACGACGTACTACAACACTTATTATCTTTAGTTCGCGTGCAAAAGTTATGAAAACAATTCATTACGTTGTACCGACAAATATTTCACACAAAAATATAAGAATGACTGTAACCTGCTTTGTGAGACATGCCTGACTAGTTTCGGGCTTAAATGGAAAAAATAAATATTGAATCCTTTTTTAAATTAGTCATTGTATTCTCAGGTGGTTCCCCTTCGCTGCCACTGGGCTTGCCGGCCGCTCTATACACCGGCCTCCGCGGCTGCGTCGCCAGTATCAAGGCGAACGGACGACATATCGACCTCAGCGCACCCATACGTCCTGCGACCACTGTGAGACATTGCGACTGACGACAGTGACGACACGAATAATCGTGCGACACACGCAACATTGTGTGAACTGCCAAGTGGATTGTGAGATTTTAAAAAGTATTATTTTGTAGTCGTTCTGTTGAATAGTGTTTTAATGTACCTGTCTAATAATGTACCTACCGATACATATCCGTTCCGATATTTCGTTCGTATTAGAAGAATCTACTTTACAGCGTATTGAAAGAGTCCATGAACATATCTCTAAAGAGATTAAGATTTTATATCGCCTCGATAAAAAGTATTCATATCTATGTAACCAAAAGAGTTCGTTGCCATAATACGTTATGTTTTAGTGTTAGATCGAATAGGAATTATATCAATTACTATCTTTTTAAATCGGTGCTCGGATTACACATCAGAGGTATAAAGAAGAAAAATATAAATTACGCGAAAGTACTGAAATAATAAAAAAGCTCTTGATATTTTGTTGTTAAAATTAGCAGAAATATATAATCTAGTTTATAGATTAGTCAGTAACTTATAAGAATAGTTTATGTGATAAGTGAGAGCAAAATATCATGTGAGAGTTATAAAGAAGTTTTTAAAACTTTATTGATGTAGAAAAATATGATGATTTGGCTCTAATGGTGATATTTCAGCTCTTATGTCTGCAGGGCATGATTGTATCAATAATAAGCAATTGTTACAATAATATTTTGACTAACATTTTCAAATATTTTTATTTGATAATGAAATTATCATTTTAATTTCATATTTGCCATCCCTTTCGTAATGATATTTAGCAATTATTTATAAATGACAGTGCCATAGTAATTGTACAGTAGCTGTTTTAGGATTTTTATATACTCAGTGTTTAATGCATATTTCTAGGTTGTGTTCATATTTCCTTTCGATTAGTATTTATTACTAGTATTATTTTAGTTATCATTCAGTCACTGAAATGTTCTCACATAGGCTGACGTTCTCAAAATAAATATATGATGGTGTAACATTTATCATCTATTTATTATTGTTTTACACACAGGTATGTGTATATTTATTGTTCGTAAAAGTTTCTGTTTTTTATACTCAACATTCCCAAATGATGTATAATTGTGATTTTAGTTAAATATATTTTGCTAGCAGAAATTGTCTACATTTGAATTCTCTGTGCCATATGTGTTTCCTAACACTTGTTTGTTTTTGTACTACATTCCATTACATTCCACATACACGATAGTTTATATAATGCGTTAAACACCGACACTATTAACTAAGTTATTTTACTTTTATATCACTGAGATTATTTCAATATATTTCGTCTAAGTACTGACGTTTGTAATATATGTACATATGGAACAATAACTATAGATTAGACTTTTTTTACGAGCCGCTTTACTGTTTTAATCGAGATATCTAATAAATGTTACGAAATGTCCGTTATCGTAGTTGGTGAAATTCAAGTGAATATTCCGTAAGTAAGTTCAACACAAGTAAATTCAAGCAAATCCTTTGGGGGTAAATGGGTTTTGAGTTGTAGGTATGAATGTCGCAGGCCTCACAGAAACTTAGGACACTTGACCTACAATTGTGACTTGTTCTAATCTCCTTCAAAGAGCCGCATTGAAATTTGAGTTCAACGCTTTAGACACTTGTCACGTGGCATATGTAATCGATCTTTCTATCTATAAGAAACGTTACTCTTGCTGCAAACTCAACTATATCAAGTAAGGCCGGCTGTAGGCTAGTTACGTTACGAACTAAATAAATAACGAATTTCGATATTATTTGTAAGCCTGTACATTTTAAAATAACTACATACGTAATGTTATGAATAGAGAATTGGTAAAATAGCCTAGAGTCAACTACCTAAGGTTACTTTTAGTTGATTCATTTGTCGTTATGCTAACGCAAAACTAAGCTCTTGAACTAAATGCTAAGTTCGATTTTCTACATTCGTCTAGCGAACTACTTGTAAAGTATTATACCTAATACTAATTAAAGTAAAACAATGACAATATTAAAATATATATATCAAATGGCATTTAGAGTTACGTTTTTCGTGTTAGACATGCTTCGTGGTCGAACGAAACAAATTCACTTTTTAGATGATATTTAGGACAACCCTTATTGCTGCTAATTCGGACTTAGTGATTATCGAGTGCATTCCTTAATAAATTGTACTTATTATAACGTACTTAATGAAAGACATAACTTTTAGTATTATGTATCCGAATGAATGCGAGTAAGGGTTACCAGCAATAACCTACTTTTAGGTACAGTATTGTCACTGGTTCTTACATATCTTCCAGTCCAATTTGTTACGCAATGTGTGTTTTGGTGTAACTATCTTAGTTTAATAAATACAAAACCATTAAATAAAAATGAGACTGCAATCCGTAACTTGTGTTTATTTTCAAACCTCTTAGTCATATAAACGTATTAATACATACATACATACCTAGATCTTGTCTAAATTTAATATGTTGGAAAAGCATTCACGGCAACAATTTGTGTTAACCGAATTTCTAACCAAGCGGCGAGACTGAATTGATTTGCGCTGTAAACCAATCAGCTAGAACTAACAGTTAGGCACCCCAACTCAACACAAATACCTAAATTCAACCATTTTCAATCTACAACCCGATTAAGCGCAGGCCGAACTCGTAAAACCCTGAGGACGTGTCTTATCAAATTCTTGATCGGAAATTTATGGATAATAAATTAGTTAACTGTTTAGCCAACCGTGCCCTTGTACCAGTGGGGCTTTAGGTGCCGCGAATATTACTAATGGCCCTCAAACACGAAAGCTTTTAATTTAATGATATAGACAATTGTGGGACTGGCCACAAGTTATACATTGTTCCGCCAGCCGTTGATAGCTATTAGACGATTGGATTGATGAGCTGGACTTGTTTTCTGTTCTGACACGCTTTACTACTGTTTTATTGACCAACCATGGAACAGTAAGTTGACACAAACTTTTAGGTCAATTTGACCATAATTATTCCTAATATGCCTATAAACATTCCGTACAATCACACGCACAATTTTTATTATATCTTACAAAACCCTCTTTTCATATAAGTTTTCAAAATACCAATAATATTTAATATCTTCTTTTTACTCTGAGCATATTAAAACACTCATCTCTATTTGTTTAAGATGTCCCGTTCCTGTCAAATAGATTTACTGTTGACTCTACCGCTAACGGGCCAACTGAGGCCAGCCAAGTTGATAAGTAAACATCCTCGAAAGTTATATCAGTAATCACAAATTGCAAATTAATTTCAACCCTCGCTTCGGTTCAATATGAACTATATTTAGTTCATATAAAGTTACATTTAACTTGTTCTATGTGTGTGTTGTGCATTGTGTGATTGTTTTACGTGGGATAGCATAATCATGAACGAATGGGTAATAATTGGTAACTTATGTATAGGGTTATACAGTGTACTCTGAAACATAGGTACTAGATTATTCATAATGTTTTGTTATAAATGTATTAAGTAATAAGCTACATTGATTTGGTTAAATAAAAAAAAACAGTCCATGTTTATACACAAAATCGTTGTTTGGTTGTATTAATTTAATGATGATAATATTTATCCAAGAGAAATAAACATACATTTTATTTATTTCACAGTCGATTTATTTCAAGTTAAATATTAAAGATAGGTAAATAGCTATATTTTATTAGCAATTTACGAAATAACGTGGTTTCTGGACTTTCTGTAATTTAATGGCATAATATACGGATACCTTATAAGTAGTGATTTTTATTACACAAGCCTTTTAGGCGTGTTGTAACAAAAGTAAGTATCGCATAAATTCGGCAAGTACCAAAGGTATCAACGTTTCTTTATTTATTTGACAATAGTGCGTAATATACGACGGCATAAAAAGGCGAAACGAACAGATTGATATATCATCCTCTACACAGACCCGCCTCTAATCTCAACTAGCCTGAATTATGGTGTAGAAAATATCCTCTCATTCTTTGCATAAGCCATAAATCACGTGAGCCACCGGAATCCCTGGAGGCATTATGAAGGAGGAAAATAAGCAATAGGTAGATATTAACCAAAAAGTGAAACGCCGCTTAGGGTTGGATTTCTGAGATATGTGAAAAAGAAAACAGGTTTGCGGAGAGGCAATTTAGGAACGCCGCGTGTAATTTAGGTAGGTACAACGTAATGTGCGATTAGACTCAAGTACCTATAACGATGTTATTTATATAAAGCCCAGCCTGAAAAACAATTTCGAAAAAACAAGTTTTAAATCACGTTACTCCATCGAGAAATAAAAGTATTAGACCTATATTGAGACTCCAGCCAATCTTTAGTACAAAAGAATATTTCAGTTCATTACATTTTTATTTAGTTCCTTTCAACTTTTGTCCCTAGATAGAAACAAAAAATCGGGTACACATTTATTTATTCCCAGAAGTTTCAAGTTTATTAAGGTTAAAAGTATGGGTATACGAAAAAACAATAAAAGGTAACGAAATGGAATCATAAAAACATCGCGTGATTCGCGCAAGCGTTTTATCACTTTATTAAATGTTTGGGTCGTTTGTGTTGAGTATGCTTCTGTAGGTGTAAAAGAAGTCCGTTCTGAGCATGTTACAAGCTATTGTTGCATGATGAGGAGTAATAATCGCCACTTTATTGCACTTGCATCGGCTAATTTAAAACATCTACACTAGACGTTAATTGTATGAACAATTCTATTTCCATCGTGGTTTCTTAGTAAGTAATTACTGTTGATGTAACAGTTAGTGTACTTTAAAAACCTTTGAAGGTGAAACTTAGTTTTTATATTTAATCAAGGTAGAAAGTAATTTAAGTTATGCTTGTTTCTATTTAATTGCGGTTTGTGTAGTGTTAGATCCATTAAGTTGGGTATTTTTTTATTGACCTACCTTCTATTTAAAGTAAAATACAGTAAGGATTTTACAAGTGTACAACTCGTGTTATGTTATGACAATGGAAGTTATTAATTGTTTTAGTAGTTGTGGTGTCAAGTGTAGTAACTCATTGTGTTTATAAGTGTTTCACAATCAACCAGATTCGTCGTGATATATCTATTTATAGGTGAGTGAAATTAAACAGTCAAACTATTACTACTGTTTTGTGGGGCTTAGTTTATAAGATA
Organism: Autographa gamma; assembly: GCA_905146925.1. Lineage (NCBI taxonomy): Eukaryota > Metazoa > Arthropoda > Insecta > Lepidoptera > Noctuidae > Autographa > Autographa gamma. The sequence goes on from LR989850.1 coordinate 8,229,231, forward strand.
TTTTAGCAGCATATGCAAACGAATTATAAATAAATAATATGATAACTGATTACTGTGTTAAATAAGTACTAATTTTAAATAGTTTTCTTATAAACTAGTCCATACGAAACAGTTACCGTCGTATTTCAACGTTTATAAAATTGTATCTAATTAATAGGGTACGCATTAACGGTTTTATGTCCAACTTTATAAGACTTAACAGTTTTATATATTAAGCAAATATTTGTATTATGTTTTGGCAAGTCAAGCGTGCGTGAATGTATACTTATGAATTTTGGCATTTACATAGAAACATTAACAAGAACATCTTTATTTACTTTAGTTGTCGAGTTCGTTCAATCAGCAACGGAAACAAAATGTTTCGCAAACTTAGAAATAATAAAGCGGTGGAACAAAACTGCGAAGCGCTTTTGTCTGGTTCACAATCATTCACGTATTTTTCTTTCAATCGTGTATAAATAAGGCTAAGGTGAACATGAAAGTATACGGATACCTACCGTCTCCTGGGATTTGTATCTCGTCTCTCCGCAGCGAGAGACGTGTTGTGAATACGTACACGATTCTTGGTGACACACGCCACCCGGCAAACCCGTTCGAGAACTCGCTGAAAGAAATCCAAACGTTATGTGGACATATACGACTGTGTCCCGCCAATGATACACACCATGCGTTGCATATTCAACAGCGCACGAATTGAGTTTACTGAAAAAAATCCCGTAAGAGCTTCATACATTATTTTATATGCTTTTTATCGTATTAAAATATGGATATTGAACCTCAACTGCATTATATTGAGGCAGCTATGAATTAATTATGAATGTTCAATCAAAACGATTATGTCATCGGCCACTCTTCCCTCATCATCATTTAAACCTATTAAATTTATTCATACAATCCAACGCATTGAGGGCGCAAAGCGGCCCCGCAGAGTGTTCGTTCACAACCTAGAATTTTATCGAGGCCTCTTATCATGTAGCTATGTCCACGTTGCCCGCATAGGACACTCTTTAGGCCACATTGTACAACTGTGTATATCTTAGGTTAGTATTCGAGAATAGAATGGACATAAAACTTAAGAAAATATTCAGAGTAGCAAAATGACACTTAAGTACTGAATAAGCGCTGAAACTGTTAGTGAATCTGATAATATAAGGCCAGCAAAAACGAACTTGTTATACAGAAAATAAATTGGAGTCGATGTATTGTTCCCGCGGAATTCCCATATGATATGACCCGCAAAAATATATGACCATCATAAGGTAGTTACGATGTAAGCAATAGAATTATAATTTGAGTGAATAGCTCCATATGTCGGTACAACCTGAAGATTAATGGAAAGAAATCCCGTGCTCCGTCAGATTAAGGAAAAGCTTTCTACTTTTTTTGCGGTAGACACCAGGTGGTTTGGTTTATAGCTATGTTACAAACGTGTAGCAAAAACCGAACATTTACTGTTATGGTGACAGACGAAAAGAAATTAAGTCATCAATTTTCTTTTTCAAGTAACAACCTGAAACATATCTTCGAAGTACAGTTATCAAATCAATAAATCGAGGTGTTTATAATGCTGCCTGTGACTCAATATTATCATAAATACATTTAGAACGAGCTGTATAACAACAGTATTGGAAGCCGTGACAGGGATCCGTGGAAATCGAAGTCCGTGACTACGATAAATCGTTTAATTCCACCCCGGTGACTCGGCCGATTGCGAAAGGCCAAAACGCCATCACAATTTACTACGATCCAGTCCCAACGTGCTAGAAATAACCCTACCTGCTACTTCGGCAACAATTGTGTTCTATTTGAATGGACTTAATAGTCAATCGATTGTATAACTAGATACCAATCGGAATGACGGCTCTTCTACTACAATACAGAACCGATAGGCAACACCCGATTCGCTACATTCGTACAATTGTGTTAAGGCCCTATCGTAGTACCCTCGATCAATCAATATGCAGCTAATTAATATAGACACGGTATACTGACGAAACGCGTGTGTAAACAAATGATAATGCGAATGTTACGGTATAGCTACGTTACGAACATAAATAGAATTTACATTTCGCCATTTACCTAAGGCCCCGGAGCAGAGATTATCACGCTTGAGTTATTGTATGCAAAACCTCAGCAAAACTGGAGCGTTTCAAGAATGTTTAGAGCTTTGTACCAGGACAAACGCTTGAATACCACCGGCTAATGAAATTATGGAAGAAAGTAATCATGAACGCTGCGAAACATTAGCTATGGAAGCGCTTTACATTCTACAAACATCGCATGATTTTTATGAGGGAACCTGATATGTATTCATGGGCTTGGCTAAAGTCAATTTGCGATATATCGCAATCGTAAAGGCATGTAATCAATAATATATCATAGTGTATGGCTTGAAGCTCGTACGTAGCGGCACGTTTACCCTGATGAGGAAAACGTGGACGATATTATACGGTATTATATTTTTTATGGGACTAAGATCTTGACATTAATATCGCATTTATTGTGGTGCTTTGAAAAGCTGACGACTATATTTCACAATTCTGTTAACATAATACATTTACAATACAAATATACGATGTGAAAAATCAGTAAGAAATACACGTACTAAAAAGATTAATACAAGTCAGTTTTGTGAACATTGTTCTCGTGTTCTTGAGAAAATTGTGGCCGAACATAACGGTCGAAAAGTAAAGAGCTCTTTTTTGAAATACGAGAAGCTTAGCTTGGCTTAAAAATGTGAGATTTTGCAATTTCAAATCTCCTGTAATGCAAAGCTGCGGAATTTTGCTATCAAAAATTGTACCTACTTATATTGTGAAACTACATAATGTTTTATGAACTTAAAACATGAGGTTTGTGATAGAAAAGTGACAAATTTTTAACCAAAACTTGAATAAACCGTAAATATTTATTTTCAATGTATTTCTTTTACTATTCTGCTAAATACCATTAACGTTTATTCCTATAGAGTATTACTTGTTTGTAGGACAAAAAAAAAAACATCTGATTTACTGTCTTGAGTTGTAGGCTTATACTTATAAAAAATGCAGTGAAACGTTCTGCAAAAAACGTTGGAGTGGACTAACACTTGAGCGTTTTACAGGAAAATGTTCGCCACAGTTTTTATCAGACGTACCAAAAGTGATATACAGGTAGAAAGGTATTAATAGACCAGCGTTCAGATCACTGGACTTGTATTTTTTTATAAAATGAGTAGGTACTTTGTGAATATAGTAGTTTCAAATAATATAAAATGAGGGGTTTTAAATATGGTTAATATACAAGTAATCGCATTTTCTGTTACTTATAATTAACGAAACACTATAAATATTGAAATGTAAATTGATACATCATAAAAATCTTATTTATTTATACACATCATAATTATTACACTTATCTACATACTGCCATTTTATAAATGCTAACTTAATAGCTGTTCACGGTGTTAAATGTATATTATATATATACACTTAATACCATAAACAGTAAAAAGAGACATCCTTATATAAAATTGCAATCATAAATTAATACTCATCTCAAACTCATACCTTATGAGTAAAGCAAAAGATCTGAAAAGATAATGAAAAGTCGGAAGTATAATGGAAATCAAATTAAGAATTCACCATGAGAATGACGGCATCAAATAATATTATGAAAAGCTATAAAGTTGCAGGATAAAATAAATCGGATTGTAAATATGATAGAAGGAAAACCGGCGGAAATCACTTTATTTAGGGTTCAAAAGAAAATAACAAACCACATGGATCACTTACTATAGAAACAACAATTTATGAAAGTCTACTCAATGTAGTTTTACACAAAAAATATTTCTTTTGGGTTGAAAATAATATAGTGTTTTCTCATTATTTTAAATCGTAAAATAATATACCGAAATAAGAATATTTACTTTTAATTTTTTGGTATGATAGATTTTTTTTAATGATAAATTATGCTTCCTATTATTGTATGTATTGAGTTGGGCAAAACTCTTTTAATGAGTCGGCTATCATTCTGCATTATTCTCTGATGGCTAGATAGGTATGAAACAAATTATAAGAAGGTTAATAGAACTATTAGAAACCTATTGTTTTTATAGCGTTGTAACGGTTGGTAAAAGTTTCTTAGTAGAAATATAACTATAAAAGTAGTTATGCGATACTAAAATGTCGCTGTGTGTTGAATTTTTAACACAAATTATTACTTTGATAGCTAATTACTTTTCCAATTAATATGTTTAGCTATATAACTGTAAACTTTATATAATTATTTATTATCTCTCCGTAGAGAAACCCTGCTATTTACAAAAATAATATCTACAAAACCTCAGTTTGGTTTCACGTACCTTTGAAGTATTTATGACACTCGTATACATTTGCATTCGTTTTATAGAAAAGTGAAAACGTTGCAAAGCTAATAAAACATGTCGTCAAAAGTAAAGTCTATTCAATAGAGACAGTCTAGCGACTCTCACTGCGTACTGAAAGGTAACCTGCAAACCGTATGTGTACTTGTATGTTTATTTAATCTCTCTAGCGGCGGTGAAACTCAATAACGCGAACCCAAACATAAAGGCTGCTTCGTACTTAGTACGGAATATCAATCGAAACAGCATGTAGGTCGGTAGCAGGTAGGTTGCAGGTAGTCCTTAAGCCAAAATCGTAAGTTGCAACCCACTTACCCACAGCGGCGACTTATATCAGGTAGTACGGCTGAAACAAAGTCAAGTAGTTTCGCAGCCAAAACTGGCATCTTAGTCTAGTTCGGTATGTCGCAGAAGTTCGCCTAAGTCGTATTTAACTTCAACGAACAGCTTGTGTTGCAACCGCATACCAACAAATTTTGACACCGTATACTTAGGTAAGTATAATCGCGAACTGTCTGCAAACTAAGCGGCTACGTTACTTTAATTTACTTTCAACTAATCTGTCTAGTTTGAATCAAACGTTTGGCTAATCAGATTTTGGGATCTGATTCGTAATTAAAGTTTTACTTGAGGGATATCCGGCAAACATGTAGCGTTCCTGCAAGTGCTAAAGCGGTGGGTTGAATGCAGACGGACGACATGCAACGGATAAAAAGCATTAAAATCCAATTAACTAAATCACTTGACTCGTAGTTCAAGCATAATTATGCATAATTGCGAATGTTGGTACAACATTTTCATCTTGTAGATTGTGGGATATAGATTAATACATGTTGCTCTCAAACCAAACTGTCTCGAAACGAATTCCCTTTGTTCCTTCTAAATAAGTAAGAAATATTTATAACTGATTGAATAAGGACTTTATACCCAGCCTGAACTGGCACTATACAAGGTCGGGTAAAGTCGCACGTTTGCCGTCTACCTCTACTGACATTCAGTCTAGCTTGTATTAAAGAGATTTATTACTGTATGTTTTGAATTATTCATCATCCATAGTTTTACCTACAAACATGAATATTGTAATAAGGTAAACCAATTAATTTTAATGTCTTTTTAGCATTTTGGGACTTTATAGGTACGAAAGACGAGAATATGTAAATATTTTGTTACGCTATGTTTTTTTCACCAAAAGGTTACTTTTTGCTAGTTTATATTTTAGTTCATGTGAATTAAGAATTACGAATCAAGAAACATATCAAGACGAGTTTAATTTAAATTAGTCGTGTTCTAGTTAACAATAACAGTGTACATAGTTAATACTGCTATAACGACGAATCACAACTCATCTTAATGAAAATACCTATCTACGAAATGCCTCCGTCGTCAAATCAGATTAGACTATCTGTAGGCCGATATTAATTACGTCTCGTTAACGCGTAACGATCAACACTACACGCCTATCAAATCAGTAGTGATTTTCTCAAGTCATTACCAAGCGAAAATTAAGTCGAACTTACGACGCCGAGCCACGACAGCACTGGGGGCTTTTAATACCACTAAACATGCAACTATTCAATCACTACCTAGCGAACCGTGTTCCTGATGTTAATAGCTTAGCTATTTAAGAAAATACCATCATTAATCTTTAATAATAAAACGCTATTGTAAATAATTGTAATGCGGATGGCTTGAGCATTGAATTTTCAACGGAGTGTATTTTATCCCAGGTGCTCATTTTCACGAATGCCATGTTTTTGTTCAGTAGCGATACTCGATGGAACTACTGAAAGTGGATTACATTGACTGAAATACGATAGTATATATAGCGCGGTGTTTGATTCGGCGGATAAAACTCTTTTTTCCAGAGGTAATCATTGAGGCCACTGATTTATATAAAAATGTGCAAACTTACTTATAAGCCGCTAGAAAGCTAGCTAGAAAGTTAGAGAAATCGTTAAATACTTTAAAATACAGAGCAATAGTTTTGACAATGCTCACATAGTCTTATTTAGTTATTGCAGGGATCGAGACAAAAACAATATCTAGAACAAGACTTATCTAAAACTAAACTAAGAGACAATACAGTATTTTGACTCATGCTTTTAAAACTAACCAACATTGAAACGAAGTGTTACAAAATGTGAAAGAATTTTACATTTAAATCGTACCGAGCAAGATTGGTCTTGCAAAGGCAGAAACAGTAGGTCGCGGCGTCACGGCTGGCTGCCTTTTCCTCTACGACAAAATGCACTCACGCCTCAGTCGAGCCGCGTGCACTCACGAATGCATTTACATATTGATCTCCAAATCACAGTAGCTGTCTGCATCGCAAATAAAATGCATATTTGCGTCGAGAACGCTGATTTTCAAATCTTATTCCTGCAACTTTCCTACCTATGTAATTTACTGCAGCTTTTATTTTTCAATCACGAGTGAAGCGAAATGACCACTTCGCGTTTTAACTATCGTAACGGTCTCCTAGATGCACCTTAAAATCCAATCAGAGCTGTTTGCTTTCTCACTACAAAAACGACTTTAGACAAATGGATTTCAGCTTACTTTACAACGAAGCATAAATTCCTTGAAGTTTACGATTGGATAATTTAAACGTCTTATTTAACGGTAACTCCAAATCATGTTTGAATCTGTATTGTTTCCGCTTCCAGGAAGTCAAATTGGTGTAAGCTTTTAATCCGCCATGAAACGCAAGGACAAACTTTTGGATGAACATTTACGGATCATTTAAAGTAATTACATTGCCTTTTGTTAAAATCAATCTCAAAACTGTTTCCAGAACACGCCGCTTGGGGCATGAAACCCATTGCACCAACGCGACCGTAATTGCCATCACTGATAGTAATTGGCCTACTTCAACAAAGGCTGCATTAAAAGCCAGAGCATTTATTGACATAGAGCATGACGCACACCGATCCATTAGCGGTCTATTCGCCCGTCCCTAGCACTGTGCTGTGTATCCAGCACTTTTACAAAACCAAAGCTTTAAAAATTCTAAAAACTACTTATTATTAGGTTCAGACTTCTTGTACAATAGAATTGTCAAAACCAATTTAGAATTCCATGATATTCGGAAGTTACCATCTCAAAGTATCGACTCGATATCTATCGACCGCTCCAAGAGCGTCGGGAATAAAAATACCCTGGCCGGTCAGTCAGCCGCTGTCTAGCTGCTCTTAGCAAATTACGCTTGAAACATTTTAAGATAATCAAAGATTTTTTTTACTCAGGATTTTTCAAATCTATTTTAGTTAAGGATAAAGTAAACCTTTTTGCAGAAGCCTAGCTTAACGTAAGATTTATTGCTCGAAAACTGGTTAGGCGTTTCTCATAAACGGTAGCTCCTGATTGAATTATCATTTATATTTTTAGAGCTGAAACATATTTTAGAGGTTTTTGAATAATAATATAATAATATTAAATTGAAGTAGTAGTCTCCACTCATTGGTTTAGGTATACGTTTGCAAATTAAATGTCATAAAAATAAGTAATAACATTCCGGTTTAATATACATTACCATGAAAGTGTTTGTCATTAACGGTTTTCGAATCTAGCGAGTGTAACGGTAAAACGGTAATGTTTAGCAATACGTTATACCGGCGTGATAGTATTACGGAGGGGGATGCCGCGAATGCGTGCGGAACATAATTGTTAGCTACCGCAAAATTTCATGTTCGGTTGAATTACATAACGCAATGACGCTGGAAAACCGGGATGTTTGCGTGACTCAACTTGGATTATTATAAAGTTATGCAATTATGGAATTGTCTTCTGGTTTATGTTACGCTCATGTTTTAGATGAATTTGTACTTGATTATATTCTACAAAGTATGTAGGTACGTATATGTAGGTGAGCGTCTTTAGTTATTTCAACGTTGTATACTAAGCTTCTCGCTAACACCTAACTTATTCTTGTAAAAGTAAGAGGCGAAGAAAACACGGGAGTAGCCCACGTTTTTTTTTCTATTAAAATAATACGATGGATAAAGGTTTTAAAACATTTCTTATGAAATGGAAATTGTTTACCTTGCTTTTAAGTTATTCTCATTTATATTTCATCGTTAGGCACGTTCAGGTATTTAAAGAAAGAAAACAACTGTTTGCGGAGTACTTAAAAAAAACAAGCGAGATAACTAGTTTCGACGGGTTTTCTTTTTAAACAAAACACTTTCTTGTTACAAATACAAGTATATGCGGGGTAAATAAATCCATATAAAGATAACTGAAGCAGAAAATACATTCTCAAAATTACTGATATTTTCTGAAGGCGTTCAAATATTCCCGACAACTTCACAATCTTACAGTAAATAACAATACTCCGCATTCGTCGCAACAAGAAGTAATTTTGCAGTCGAGTAAACTCGAACGTGCGAGAACTCGTCAAGGAATCTCATTACCGTATTCTTAATAGGAAAGCAATAATCAAACATTCCAATAACCTAAAACGTTTGGTTACAAAAAGTGAAACGGTTCTGTGGAAATAAAGTGACGGGTGTTCGAAAGGCGACGAAAGTTAATTTCACGGGTTGTGAATGCTTCTTCAGAACTCATCTCGCTCGAACAATCCGCGACTCGTTTCCCATTAATCACCGGAGCCAGACAAATATCATTAGTTCTCTTCCTTGCTGTGCCGTACATAAAGGATTTCAAAACCATTATTGATTGCGTTTGTTTACATTTTACTGAACGGTGGAAACAATAACTGGGTAATTAACTTCTTAAATGTTATTATGTTTTAGGAGATTAACGTTTATATTATAAAGGTGATGAGATATTCTGAGCTTATGATATAAAGGAATAACGTAATCTGATTATCAAGCATTAAATGTTTACACACATTACCGAGAAGCTGCCCCATTGTTTGTTATTTAAAAACTATGCATACAAATATTTTTTATGACTTCCTGTTCCACTAAATAAAAGTCATTGTTAATATAAATATTTTTTTTGCGCAACTGTTTCATGTTGAAAGCATGTAGAATAATTTAAGTACCATTACCTGCTCACCAAAATAACATAAGCACAAAAGTAGCTAGGTTAGTCACCACCATCGTCCTAATGTAAAAAGTTAAAAGTTTCTTTAGAAAATTTCGCAAAGAGCCAGTGGATGACATGCAGAAGTTGCCCAACTTGGCCTATAAATCATACGAACGTTCCGTAATGTTGATATATTAGGTAGATATAGAAAATCTTAATCCACTTTTCCTGTAAAAACGCAGAGAGGGCATAACTTTGTAATCTCGAAAGAGTTTGAGATATATGAGTTAAGAAAACTCTGCAACGTGGTCTTGTTACAGAATAATGCATTTTCAGGAAATACATCACACAGTTTGCTCTTTATCTTTATACTTGCTTCCCAGAGAAAAGAATTTTTGTATTCTGAATATGCAGAGTAAATTAAAATATAATATTATAGTATATATAAAAAAAACAAAACATAAGTAACCTTTCGCTCGGTTTATTTTTTGTGTCTTAGTTGTAGTTAGCAGCAAAACGATTATAAATCCATAACGTCATAATAGTCAAGTTGTTTAACAATAAATAAAAAACCATCTTAAGGGACGAAAGTTTCGTCGTAAGCTTTATATTGCACTCCTCAGAACTTTCAGAAATATATAAAAAACTTCCAAGTTATTTACTCAACCTCTCAAAAACAAAAGCCGATAGTAAAAGCAACAAGCTAGACTACGTCAACCATCGGAAGAATACCAAAATGTCACAATCGAACCTTATTGAACGATCCATCCGTCATACTCCGCCAGAGACAATATCGGCACAAAATTAAGTATTATGTCAGCTATATCGCAAGCTCCTGAGTTTGAACTTAGATAAGAAACTACAGAGTTTACAGAGTGCATATCAGTATTGTGTGAACCGCGAGCTAGTATGAACTATTGGTTTCTTAGGTTTACGCGAATGTTAGACATTGAAATTGAGTCTGCCCGTGACCACGATACCTACAAAGTTAACTGGTAACCGTCGTAACGTCGACACCTAAAATCTAAAATTAAACCGCAATAAAATCCGTATAAATTAGTATGCACTAGTTTCGTCGTAAAAATAGTATCGAAGCAGAGCGCGTTCTATAACAATATCTCAAAACCTAATAAAAAGTTACGAATGCATACATACAGCCCAAATTTTTTCGGGGTTTTAAACGATACACGTGCTCTATAGTTTTACTATATGCTCCTGAGACGTAGAAAAGAACAGTGAAATTGTCTTTGTGAGATAGTAGTTACTCGAGTGCTGAGTGAACGCTACGTGTCTCTAAGATCCCGCGGGAGCGCGCTGACGGTTAACGGGTTACATTCCTTTCCACGAAGTTTGGTTTAACGACTCACCATGTTTCATTTATTCTCAGCCGTATCGCTCTCCGTATGTTATTGGTGTTAAATAACCTTTTCACACTACTCAAGCTACATAAATGTCGTTAAAGATTTGTTTTTACTTTTTCGAGTTTAAAATCTGTTTCAGAATTCTATTACTGTTTTATAAAAGGTGAATGAACTTTTTTGCATTATGTCGAAATTTATAAAAAATATAAAACAATTAGACCGATTCTTGTTTTTAAACTTATACATAATACTCTTACTGAAATATATGTTCTAATGTATACTTAGAAATTAACCTAACTGAAACATATATATTCGGCTATGGCCATTTCAATTCAGCAACGTATAATATTTTACGTAACGAATAACTAAAGGTTTTGGCAATATAAATCAAAAGCTAATATCCCACATTTCACAATTCTAATTAAATTCAAATTTCTTTACCCAATACTTAATATTACATTTTAGAGAAAATTAATTTAATTAACGAAACCCAACTAAGAGTCGCTCATAACAGTTGAGCTTTTATAATTAGTAGTAAATTAATCGTGTTTTATGAAAAGGTCTACGAAAAAAAGTTTTTGTAAAGATATGGAGACAGACAAAAAAAATACAACTGTTTTGTCCCCGCTAATTAATTAAATTGATATCATAATATTTAACATTTCTACCTTTCTTGATTGTGTGAACAATATTTGATTAACTTTAAAGTATAGATAGTAAATCATAGTATCGTAGCGGTAAGAAAGCAATACAAACAAATTACAAAAAACCTCAACCAAAAATAAGAGCAATTCCAATCCTACACAAATTGTAATAGACATGTTTAATAACATCGAACAGAAAACTACATGTACCTAAAACATATTAAATTTCGTTACTATGGTTTTCGACCTCAAGTCAACGACCTTTGAATCTGAATTAATGAAGTTTTGTCCTACCGCTTGGTTTACTTTTGTACTTTAGACGTTTAATTACGCAGCACTTTTTCCAGTCTAATCATGTTTTATTGGCTTTTATAATTATTCCTTTGCTATTTATGTTCGCGTCAGACTTCATAATGGTGGTACGATTCATTATTATATTTATCGTTTAGAAAATATGCTCTAAACAAAGTTTTTTTATGACTTCGCATTTTATAATTTAAAATGTTGAATTGTTTTATGTACATAAAATTGGCAAACAAAATGAATAGAATTAATTTCATTCGATACATGATATTCATGAATATTTATTTATATTTAGTACCAAAATGTAAGGTGGAGAATTGAGGTATTTTCTTCATGGAATTAGCATCTAAAACAGAGATAACATAGGTAATAAAATCTTTACACATCGAATTGTCCCTATACATAAGTAAGCCTTCTAGGAAACAAATTGATACGCAAAAACAAACTAGTTATCAGTAGTTGAACAAGTTTCTAGACATAAGTAAATGGACGTTATGATAAATTAGTATAACTTGGCTGCACGTATATATAACAGGACAAAGTGATGGATAATGCCTAAGCTTCAGCTTCAACTTGCTTGTGTACTAAACGCAAGTTAGATTTGTTGAGCTTAAACACTACTGGAATAGTTACAGGACTGACTGTGTTAACTTAGTTACGAAGAATCTTCTTAGCCTAGTCAGTTCTTAGAGAATTTATAACGATACATCTTCTGCATCGCTACATATAACGTACAAGTAATCGATGCATACAAACTTATTTGAAGTGGAGCATTTTTTATTACAATAATCCTCTAATTACCAATCACTGCTGAAATAATTATCGTTGTAATATTTGCACATATCTGCAACATTCTTTGCGCTAAATTATTATTACAGAACCGATAGTTTTCTAGCTTTTACGGCACTTACTTGACACGGTTTTAAATTAGTGTCCGGTATATAAAACCGACTCATGAATTTTCATCTGATAGATTCTCAGCGGCATTTTACGACGCTCGCAAGAGATACACTGACCTACTTAAAGTCAGATGCCACGTGGGCTTTTCTTTACAATCCCGAATAACGTTCCTGCAAGCTATTCCGGCGTAAACCAAATATGTAGTTACATCGGATTTAATATTCAGCACGAAATGTGACAAGAGTTAGGCATGTTATTAAGTAGAGACACAAATAGGTATAATCTTTAAAGTAAGTCGCGCGGCGTAAGAGGCAATTCAATTTTAGCCGAGAGGCGGGAAGTGCGCTCCTGTGTCACACATTCAAGACTGTCCTTGCAGCTAGTGTATGAATTATTCAGCTTTATGATTCTGCCGAGAAAAGTAATTAAGTTTTCCTTCGTAGAGCTTCGCTTGCGGCCAGCTCTCTGTTAATTAATCATCCTACCCGTCGCTTTTCTCCACTTTCAGAAATAGGTTAATAATGGTTGTCTTTTTCGCATCCTTTCTGCCGTTTCCATTATTGAATAAGCAAATAAATTGCTAAGACTTTTAATTAAATGCAAAGTTCAGTTTTTGCTAGTGGCCGTGTCGTCCCGCAGCAAACTTATTTACATTAATGCGGGAATTTATTTGTTTGTAGGCGGAGACATACATATTTATTACTGTACAACTTTTTTTCTACTTTACACGCATATCAGTGAATTGTGAACTATTTGTATGCGAGTGTTAATACGTTAAGCCTACGTTTTATTGTTGACCGAGGCATAAGCGACCCGTTCGGTAGTGTTTGTACGACCAATTTTGGTCTACTGGTTGTATATTTGTGGCCAATGTCTCTCTTACAATATCTTGTAACCCTACTCGGATATTCTCTTTTCTAACCTTTTATCAACCTACGACTAGGTACTTAATATTAGCACTTAAGTTTTATTATGACACACTAGTGACATCAAGGATGCTTTTATTAAAATAGATGCACATTTTAATGTTACAATATAAAATTCACATAGGTACGTATAACAACTTTAAAAAAGTTTTCTAAATTAAACCTGCAACCTCCCACACACCTACTTGGAAGCGCATGAGGAATTTATCTGCAAAACATGCGGTGTGTGTCACAATTTAAATATTCGACCCAGTTTCTCGTTCCTACTTAAAAATAAACGTTAATTACTAAAGAGGAAATTTTACAAGAAACGCAAAGAAAACAAATACTCTGAACTACCCTTTAAACTAAAAGAGGGAAACGTCTGTTATTACTCGAGTAAACATTATGTAACACTAATAAAACCTTCACGGGATTATTTCAGTCAACAATAAAAATAAAAATATATTCTTACGTCTCTAACATTATATGAACGCTTCAAATAACAATAACAATGAGAAAAAATGTCTAGGCGACATTAGAGCGAAAGGAAAACGCCCAATATTTGTTTTAATTTCGTAAAAAGATCTCTCCGAAACAGTAAATATCAATTAAGTAAAGAAACAATAGCCTGAGTACAATTACTCGTCCTTCATTAGCGAGAGACAAATCCTTTCACTAGTATTGCTCGTTCTAATTGCAGCATTAGGGGAGCAGAATGAGCTATTGTAGTACGTTGCTTGTCGGATCTGTTTTATTTTTAACGCTCCGAGAGCTCACAACAGGGTTTTAGAGTTCGCTACGTAAAAGAGTATTGTTCGCAACAACAAACCATTTATCGATGAAAAAGTATTTCCGATCTCCTATTATCCGTATCTACATAATGTAACAATACGACCCGGAACGGGACGTGTATTGAGTAAGAAGTTGAATATCTTTTCAATTCCTTTAATTACTGTAGGTATTCCGTTTAAGCATTTTTTATTTCGAACTCGACTAATCGTAGTGGATTTTTTCTTAAGTCCAGGTGCTTTTTCTTTTGACCTCGTCCACGTAGATTAATATCGTGTGAATGGTTTACTGTCTTTATCCAGACACGATGAGTTTACACAAAATAGGTTTCAAACATAGAAAGTTCAATGTACACAAATAAATTATAGTAGATGTCATAATAAAGGTAACTAATTAATTGACTCTTGCAGCGCTATTTTAAAGCACACCGACTTCTTGTTAGAGTTATATCTCAGGTAAACTAAACCAACGACAACTTCCCTGCAATACTCCATCTTACTTCATAGGATTCCCAGCTAATACAAGCGTACACCTAAAATAATGTTCGGTTCAGTGCCGCGACGGATGTCTAAGCGGGCTCGTTTAGAAACATCGGTTTAACTTAGCGCAAGCGGATCCCACGCTCCATCGCGCTGCGCCGAATGGAGCCCCTACTAATTTAGGATAAGTGCTCACGTACCGAACTCAACGATTCGGCTACGAATGGAAAATACCTTTGAACTACAGAGCTCCGACGCATCCCGAGCCAAATTACCTTCTCGGTAAATACGCACTATCTAGTTCACTACAACATTGATTGCTCGCTACAGTCAAATGGCAGGTTGCAGGAGACGCCTGGCCTGTGATCTTGTACTATCACTGTAGCGTTTTACCTTGTTATTACTAGGTAAAGTTAGATTTAATTTAGCTTTACTTTCAGATCTGTCCTAACTTTTCCGGTATTTACGATGGAATACGTATTCATATTTTTACGAATGAAAATATAAATTAAGAAACCGTGAGCCTATAGCAAAATTATTTAGGTAAATGTACAGAGTATTTCAGTTTCAACATACTATACAGACTAAATTACCTTGATAGTGCTCCAGAAATGTTAGCCGCATCTTGAGTAGTTAGCCTTTGCAAAGTTACTAACGCGCGCCGAAGTGGCTACGTCTTAAACTCGGGCAATCAACGCAACATTAAGATTGTGTCATGTTAGATTACACGAATTACGTAAATGGAAGTTATCCACAATAATGTTTAAAGTAGGGCAACGAAAACAGATTGATCCTGTGATCAATAAGTACATCTAGAATTCGTAGTTGAGTGCACGCGGGACGGGACGTGAGTGCATTTT
Organism: Autographa gamma; assembly: GCA_905146925.1. NCBI lineage: Eukaryota > Metazoa > Arthropoda > Insecta > Lepidoptera > Noctuidae > Autographa > Autographa gamma. The sequence continues at coordinate 8,244,830 of LR989850.1, forward strand.
GTCGTCGAAGAAACCAGTGAAGCGTGCCCGCTGCATAAACACATGCCTAGAACGGAACAGCTAAGCTGCTCGGCACCGCCAGACGACGCAACGCCAGATTTTTCTACTGGCTTTGAATATTGATGCTGTATAAACACTAGTGAAACCTGGAAGTGTGTTTTAGTGTGTTTTTCCCACAGTTTTAGTGATGCTTGAATTGTTTCTAGATTGAGAGCACTTGTGAGTGTTTTACGACATCCGAACAGTTAGAATGACTGAACTAAATCACAAAGTTTAGTCTGCGGGGAGCTGTTGTTTTGTGACGGGGACAAATTACTTAGTGCTGAAGTTGGTCTCACTGATTTTTTATGCCCTAATATTTATTTCATTTATCTAACGTTTGCCGATATTAGATAAAACCACGCAAACAGTTTAAGGGGTAAAATAATTAAGTATTATATTATAGCAACAAATTTAGTGAGAGTTATTTTAAATTAAAATATTTCGGTATATAACTTTAGTTATGTAGTCACTAACAAGGCTACCAGAGTTTTACTACTTTTGCCGCTTCTACGTACTACTTAAAAAATAATCCAAGTAAAGCTCTAAAACCAGCAAAAAATTCGTCGAAGTAATAAAATGTTCCTACGTTTTTAATAAAATAATTCATAAAAGTTATAACGAAAGAAAAATGTTGCTTTTTACTAAAAGTAAGAATTTTTGCTTGCGGTTTTTTGTAAAAAGGTATCTTGCCGTAAGCGATTTGCGAAAAGTGCGAGGCTCTCAAAGGTTTTCTCCCTCCAATAAGATGGTCAAATATTCAGGATAAGTCCCAGTTTGATGATTCTGAGTGGTGTTGAAAACTTTAAGCTTTCACTTTATCCAAGTAATGTAACTCGTACTCTCTCGAGCACTTTATTCTTGGCGCTAACTGTACACTTTGTAGAAAAAATATTAATTAATGTTATGCTATGCCTTTTAGGGTCGAGTAGCTGTAGCTGAAAGATAAATCCCTGCAAAGTAAAACTTCTTGTAAAAACGCCGTTCTCGTAAACTTTTAAAAGTAAAAAATAAGTTATGTTTTTACTTTTTAATTGCAGTTTTATATTTTTTCGTCCAGTGCTGCGGTTGAGGTTGTATTAGGTACTTCTTATATATAGTTGAGATGCAGAACCATCAAAGGTTTTTAATCAACCCTTGACTAGCTTTACATAAAGCACTTACACTATTATACTAAAATTATTTAAACAGTTCGTTTTTTTTTCAAAAACAGTGCTTTAAATTTATGCTTGGATGCTTCTTACTTTTTTAAATGTATTCTTTTTGTACCTATTGCTAAATTTTAAAAGACTACATTTTATTTATGTATTAGGTTACATTTTTTTATTTCACCAAGAAATTCTGGTGAAAGATTGTGTAATTCTAAATACATTAACAAAAAACATCAGATATCTTTCAACGTTTAAATCTTGTATAAATAAAACAAAACGAATCTTACACGCAGTTTAAAACCTTGTAAAACGGGTGAACGTACATTTACGATGTGGGTAGCGAAGTAATTAGTTATTTTTCTGTTTTCTTTGTTAAATAGGGTTGTGTTGTGGCTATTAGGTTGGTTGGTGGTACTCCCGGCATCCAAGTAAATGTGGGGCCACGCCAATTGCCCGGGGCAATTTCTGTGAGGCGTTGTAATTAACGCCTCAAAGTAGCCGAGTTTGGAGCGAAGCGAGACGAGATCATCGCAAATACACCTTTAAAAGAGAATCTGACGGTGCTTGGTTACGGAAGACGTAACCGTAAGATTTTGGAACATGATTACTTACTTACATAGTCTTTGATTTAAGTGTTTTTGTAAATAACAGGTAGGGAACTTTACCTTTAAAATTGATAGCAATCAAACAACATATTTAATAGTAAAATACTAGTCTCAACTGTCGAAGTTGAAATACCTAATTTATACCTCTAATAAGATCCATTATCAGTCACGAGATAAGCACTCGTATTAAAGAAAGGTTGAATAATACAAATACTTTCAACAAAACAATTTAATACATAAATGTAACAAATATCAATAAAGCAGACCTGTTTTGTAGTGCATGCATTTTGCACAATTCAAAACTCCATTGTGAGTTACGAGGCTATTTTTTCAGCGACAGCGGCTGGAAACGGGTCAGTAAAAATATTAAATTTTAAATCACGCTCTTTGTATCCAACAAGTAATCATGAAAATATTTTAATATATTAAATAAGAGCATTATGACTATTAGTAATATTAATCTGTGGATTTATTGAGACTAAAAAGTAAAAATAACTTCCGAAATACTTAATAGTTAACTTTGTTCAATCTAGTTTCATAATCTTTGTCATAGACTTTCGCAAAACGAGACGATCAAAGTATATCACAATACCTTTTGGACTAAATAACATAATAAAAACTGTCTTTTTGATCTAAGTATCATTAATATTATACACACTTAAAAAATACATAGTACTTATATACTTATAAAGTATTTTATTTTACGATTATGAATAAATATAGCTTCTACGCGATCCGTCTCACACTTTGTTATGTGTGTTTGTCAGACATATTGCTCGTTTCATACGCCGAAACGTTAGTCACGGAATACTTGAATGCGAAATGAAGTGGCTTTAGGGAACCACCTACATGAAGCGAGATTGTAAATATGTTATCATTACTGTAGCTTAAGAGATTAATAAATACTAATAGTTTTCAGACATTATCCGTTTGATGGTTGTAAAGTTGGGTTGCATTTTGATGCTGATTATACGTAAAAACCCAATCTATTTATTCTCTAACGCAGTTTTTTTTAAGAAGTTTTCCAGCAATGAGAATGATTTAAATAAAAATACCGAAATCAATTACTAAAAGATTTATTTATCAAAAAAAAAAACTCGATCTCGAAAAAATATAAAAATAAGGAAACTATGCATAAATTGTAAAGATTTCATCCTGTTATTTTTTGATTACCGACATTTCAGTTTCATTTATAAGACAAGATTAAACAATCTGTTCGATTGATTTTATTTACTCGACAAACAAGCTGCCGCGGGACTCGATAATTTAGCCTTTATTTATTTACCAGAAATGAAGTAAGAATCAAAGAAAACAATGTTCAGACGAGAAATGTTGGTTCCAACGCCAACTTATTCCTACCTTTTGCATACAAATTAGAAGTTTTAATTAATTAAAAGAGTTCATGTTGCTAATTTAATTATAAGGAAGTTCATGAATACATTTCCGAGTTCGAACTGACAATTCTTAGGAGCCTGTATTGTTTAGATTGCAGTATAATTAATGTTAGAAAGTTGGAAGTTTTAAACAAATGTCGTAACCGATGTTACTGATTTTATAGAGATTCTGTTTTCCTAAGAAAAACATAATTAATGTTTCTTGGGGGTATTTTAACAATTTAATAAGGTGCAAGCTATAGCTCTCCTTAGGTTGCTACACCTGTATACATCCTACACAATGTATCTCTCAAGCTCTCAAAACGTTTGTATCCACGACACAATATAAAAAGTTACCCATTTTTTTTTTAATTATGTAATCGTGCTTATTAAATCATACCGACGGATATTACATGTACACAAAAGACGAAAAACCTTTTCATCATACACGTCAAACAACTGTCAAACGAAAATGAATCAGGAGTAATCAGGAGCAATACCAATCCGGCTTCATAACGCAACTAATAATAGAACAGTGAGTATACAAGCAGCATAGCTATCGTAACTAAACCACTGCATAATTACGCACGACGCAGGATCGAGCCCATGATTAGCACGGCGTAATCAAGGATCGTCACTAAACGGCATACCCACACAGACAATGACGTACTTAGGCCAGCCGGGGAGCGACTCAATCATTACTACTCAATGTTGCCAAAACATTCGGTTGTATGACGCTTGTGGTCATTACAAGAAGCAGTATACAAAGATCTAATGAAAAGCACTTGGTAAATGACAAGTCTCAAAAAATCAAGCACTAAAATCTATGCAAATATATACATCAAAATCTGAACAAATAAAAGCTTTGGGGCTCGAACAAATAGCAGAAAAACCAATCAATGATAATAAATAGATAAATTAAAAAAATGTGAAATAAAGTTTAATTATAAAAAATCAAATACCTTAACGCCTCTTGATAAATAAAACAGAATATAATATTATACACATTTATAACAAAAAAAAACATAGTATTTAAAGCCCTAGTTGCGATTATATTAATAGAATCTTAATACCCGACGTTGATATTGTAAATGGAATAGTGTTCAGGCAGACTAAAGGCTTTCGCTTTGCTCGTAGGGTTAGACGAACAGGGTTACTTGCTGCTGGTTTCATAGAAGCGATTAAAGGATTACAATCTCATATAGAGAGGCAGCAATCAGTGTCCCATTGTACTACAAATTCAGACCATAGTATATTTTGATGGTGTAATAGAATTAAACATAAATGTAAAAATTATCCATAATTTCATAAAAAATATATATGGGACCTTTTTTTAGTATAATCGGTAAAAAAATTGTTTAATCAATTTTCATTTGCTGGAGATATCGCGTAACAAACATACTAAAGAAGAGGAACATTGACCTTGCAATATTTTTAACCGACTTTTGCTCTCGTTTAAAAATGTACCGACATAGGCAGAAAAAAATAAGTATACCTAAGTATAATTTAATCTAATTTTCTTCCCCGATCAACAATTAAGATTTAATTCCAAGGTCGAAAAAATTACTCGTGCGATCTAATGAAGCTTAATTCCATCAAATTGCATGATCCAATATTTGCATGACGAAGGTTAGCTACTTTATCTAATTTAATTTACAGATTGCTGCGAAATGATTTTCCACTTGACTGGCCAGCGATGTACGATAGCTCTCTGCCAAAGATTACGATCTGGTGCTTCGTTTACATGAGCAAGGATAGTTCGATCATAAGTTTACAAAGTGGGCGGGTAGAATTGGTCAGCTTCGGGATGTTATTAAACTGTCATTGTTTATGCACAAAAGCAATCTTCAAGCCTAACAAGTTATGGTCATGACCATAGTTTTAAGCAACATTGACATACTGCAAACTAGTCCTTATAGTATATGAAAATAACTGCTCATGTAAAGCTTTAGTTCGTTAAGGACTATAAACATTTGTGAATTCTTTGGAATCGCATGTACATTTTTGATGTCATCAGCTAATACGACACACGGTGAGATTTCCCACGTTCATCTGTACTAACGTACAAAGAAATCTGAGGGATTTCCGTAACAAAGAGGGCATCTGCGGTATTTATCTGCTTTGTAAAGATTCCACGGGCCCCGTAACATAGGAATGCGACGTAATCTCACTCACGCCTTTTTCCTCTATCGCTCATTTGCAAATACGTGAAGTGTGAACGAAAGGTTCCCATGGGAGATTTTATCACGCTCTCATGGTACAGGGCTGGTCTCAAATGATCGGGACGCTCACAATACGTGAGGCCAGCCTATACAACCTTATTTATAGGAATTCCTTTGAAACGTTACTCGAGTGATTGTGACGGTCTTTAATCAGATAGAAATGGACCGATACTATTTACTAATGGACTAAGTTTACTAACGAATTGTTGGGATTCTTCGATTGCTACGGATTATTAAGCTTCGCCCGAGAATTGAGATGTATACTTTTACATTCGGATTTATTGGATTTCACTTGCTCTCTTTAATGAAATGTCGGATTGTAAGTAATCCCGAAATAAATAAAAACGTTAAACAAAGTTCGCTTTCAGTATTTATTTACATCCTTTGTAGTCATTACGCAGTAGGCCACGAAAGCCGCACAAAAAGAATTCGCGGAACAAAGGTTTGATTTCAGTTTAGATAATGCGACTCGAAGGAGGAAATTAATTAGGTTTACTGTTAATAATTATTTCGCAGAAGGGTAAGAACGGAATATAGTGAATAATTCCGAGAGCAGCGCCCCCTAGAGGCCAGTACAGTTAATTAATCGCCCAACTAGCCGGGACTCCTTCTACTCTCGTTACACAGCGGTATCGCTTGTTATGAAAAATTTATTATAAAAACTGAAACGAGTTATAAAGTAGTTTTTCTCCTGTATTTTACGTGTAGGTGCTTTGAGCTGTTTACCTTGATCCAAAATATTTATTTAAATCGATCGGTACAACATTGAAAAAAAAAACAGTTGATGGGTAACGTGCGCAATAGGTAAATGTAAGTATGTTGTTCAGTTTAGAGTAAAATATGATTGTTAAATTATTAACTATATTGAAACTACATTGTTTCCTATGTTAATGTTGATTGTCTATTTTAATTTGGTAATTGTCGATTGTTTTGTTTTCTTAGAGTGCCAGTAATTTATTTTGTTTTTTTTTTATCCTCTATATTAAATAGACGTCTATTGTTTTGTTTTACCACATTTTTTTTTCTTTTCGTGGAAGTAAATTTAGATACAACTCGTAAACAGTACATGCATAATGCGAATACAGAGTGCACACTCAAAAATATTGTTAAATTATTCCTGTTTTAATTTTGTACACAATATAATTATTTTGTGCTGTTGCTATACCTAATAAACAAATAAATAAATAGGTACATTAGGGTTTTCATTTTAAAACAACTAAGCAACAATTTCTCGATCGCCTGACATTAATAATTGTGATCGAGTTTTTTAATTTTTATAAGGCACCTTTTTATTGTACTATCAGCTAGCGTTGCGGTGTTCCTCGAGTTTTTTTAATAACACCTTCTAAAATGCTTTGCTAAGAAAATTGAAACAACGTAACTGCAGTGTATAGGTAGTTATATCCTGTATATCGCAGTATTGAAAGAAGCGCTCTCTTTTTGCAATCAGAAAAAGCTAAGCTCAACCGTTTTATCGATGCGGGTAGCGTCTGTGTGGATCTAATTTAAGGTCTACGATAAAATGTACAATTTTATATTTTTTGCAACGATTGCATTATTGTATTTATAAAAATAAAAGACTCTGTTACCGGATATTAATTTTCTTTCGTAATATTTGAGAGGGAGAGATTCTAGTAAAATTAACTAATTTATTTAAAAAACACGAGCAAGAATTTTTCATGTTTTTGTTTTTATTCAGCATTATTTATACTTCTTAAGGCTGTAGAATAGTACTAAAAGACAAATTATGACAAAACCTCGGTATTTCGAGTAAATTGAGCACTTTATCACCGTTTACAAAATTTCTAACGTCTTTTAGTGTAATCGTGGATTATTCGGTAATAATGTTCGGGCACCGTCTCGTTTGTTTCCCTCGTCGAGAGCTAGTAATGAAGGTTGCTGCGTCAGTGAATTTTCTACGGCGTATTACCCACTAATAGTACCCTAGCATTCCATCCCTTACTAAAACCCATGGTGTAAGTGAGACGCACAGTTGAAAAGTAAATACTGTGTCTAATACCTACGCCTGTAGAACGTAGAGTATTATAAAGCCGGTCACGTGCGTTGCCGATCTAATTTACCGTTCCCAAAAAGTGCTACTAGCATTTCAACGGCCGAAATTAGTTCGTACATTTGGTGACTTTAGTTTTCGTCGGGCCCGTATCCGTATATTTCTTACCCGGATAATCGCTTCAGGAATTGAATATTATGCAAAACATAAGGAATTACTTGAAATTTATTTGAGAAAGTCGCATACTGTTACCTCTTTTGTTCTGTGTTGTAACCGATTACTTTCGATTGAAATGTTTATTAGTAAGCTAAAGAAAATCCATTAAACAGATCCGTTTACAGGAATAATTACTAGCAACGGACTTAAATACTTACAGACATCTTACCTCCAAATCAAAGAAAAAGCAACGTTGTATTTCCTGAAATAAATGATTCCTGTGAACAGCTTCGCAATTTCACTGAAATATTGACGCTATAAACTTTGCAATTTTAAAAGAGTAATGGTAGAATCCAGGTGCCTGCAATCACTATTGGGAAATAAAATGAAGCAAGATAAGCAAATAGGATTTCAGAGTGCAATTGAGAGGAAAAATATACTGACTCGACTTTTTCTATCGTCTGCTTATTTTAATATTAAGTATTAATACGATAGTAATAAAGGTTAGTTTTCCAAAGATAGTATTTCTTGAAGAGTAATTATGTAGCTTAAGCCGAGACAGACAAAAAGGCGCTTTGATAAATGGGACTAAGCCTGACTAATTAGTTGACACTGAACATGAATCTGACATTAAATTAGTTCTTATTTCTTTTTTTATTTCGAAGTTAGTTGCCGTAATGAGTCTGTTTTCTGTACAGAACGTGCTTTATTAACTAACTTACTTTTGATAACTTTTTTTGAAGCAAACGAATTTATTTAAATAGAAATATTTTTGTTTATTAAGTTTTATGTTAAGTTGATAGTTTCTTGTGTTTTTCTCTAAGTGTACATGTAGTAAAGTTCAAAGTTAATATTATTATAAAAAAAACATAGTAAAGGCCTATTTTAAACTTTTCCTTAAAGGGAATGTTCAGCCTTACTATTATTACAAAACTTATAATGTAAAAGAATGACCTTGGAACACAATGATTGTCAAAAATCTAAAATAATATACAGCTAAAAAAACAAATGAGCGCACCTCAGTATAAACAGATACAAATTAAGGTATCACAATTCGGAGATGGTAGCATTTGGGTACCAGGGTCAAATGAGTTATGCAGAGCACATATAGAAGCGATCGCCTGCCCTGCCCCGGTACAAGATCTACAAATTGATGGAATACAAATGCTCCGAATGTTCAGGTGTGCCGTTCAAAAGCTTTGGATAAACGATACCTAGGATACTGGGCGACTTCTGTGTCTTATGTAAATTGTTTTTGTACCTAAAGTTTGTAAAAAAGAAATTTAATGTAATAGCTAGAGATATTTGTGAATATTATGATAAATGTTTTTAAACATGTAAATTCCTGATCAAAATTTATTTGGGTGTTTACAAATAAACCTTAACTTAGAAGATTTTTTTTAATGTTTTATTGTTTATTACTTCATAACTCATTCTGTCTTTTTCATACTTTTGTTACATTTCTCTAAACCTTTTTTTAGTATCAATTTATTGAGCCATGATAAGAAAATAATATGTTATTTTTGTAACTCGATTTAAAAACAGGCTATAAAAGATTTTAGGCTAAATTATTTTGTTAATAGCTGTGTCTACTAACTTAAACCTGAGTGCGGTATATCCCCTGTCACTTGCATAAATTGGCAAGGGCTAAAATCGACGATCAGCGAAATTACTTCGTTTAGTAAATGTACAGAAGTATATAAATAGTGGTAAAACAAACCCGAGAAGGACGAACACGGTTCCATACCATCGTTGGCTATATACTTTGCTTCACTATTCATGAGATATGCTGAAAAATGCCCCACTAGCAGACAGATGGATAGTGTCATCACAAGTCACAGACAAAAGAAAACCAATACTATCTAGTTTCTAAATTTAAACTTCATCATCATCATCGTCATATCAGCTCGGAATCACCGAGACTCTGAGTATAGGCCTGCCCATTTTCCTGCCACTGTTTTCCGTCCAGTCTTCTGGTTCTCATTACCTTGGCTATGTCGTCAACCCAACGTGCTCTCGGTCGTCCCTGACTTCTTCGCCCTGCCCTTGGCCACCATTTAAACTTAAGATCAGCTATTCAGGCTTAACGTAATGTCTTATTTATTTTAGCTGGATTTTTTCCTTGAAATTCGCCTTACTCCTCTACTAAACCTTTAAAGCCAAGTTACTGCTTCTCATCTTAGACATGTTTTGTTTTGAATTTCATAAAATACATTTAAATGTATCATAGGGAGGGACAAAGTTCAAAGACCTCGCTTCAACAAGGTAATCCTAATAGCAGGGACCACAGGCCTTGGTTTTAGAATGATCCGACCTCACTGGACACTGATCCTATACATAATTACTCCGGTTTTATTATCTTTAAATTAATTAAACAGACATTAGAACTCAGCCTACATTTAATTATAAAATAATTACTGTAGGTTTGTTACACTATTGCAGACACGTCTGGTTATTTATTTTTGCCAAAATATGAAGCTCTTGATAAATTTATACGAATTTACGCTGTTTTTAACTTGAAATGGTAGGTTTGTGTAATTGTTTCTAGGAATATTCTATCTAACTTTTTTGCTTACATATTTTTTATAGAAAAGAACTTCGGTAGACGCGGTATTTAGCCACACACAGTGTGAACCCTTGCTTTTAACTGACCTAATTTTCTCTTTGTTAATTCATATTAATGATTTGCTCCTTTTGCTTACTACACGAAACAAACTACACTACAATAGAAACAGTACAATCGCAACAACAAAGGCCAACAGTTTTTGGGTATACATTTCATATTTATTATGTACATACATGAAACAATAAACGACCATAATTCAAACAGGCGAGGTAACAAAACAAATTAGAATTAACAAAGCTAATTCCGTCCGGTTGGCCTGCGCGCGACTTTTATGATTTATCCGTTGAAATTCACCCGGACGAGTGGGCCAGAACACGTACGAGCCAGTATCTACCGCTTACTACCAGCTACCAGCTACCTAGTTATACCTACCTACCTATGTCGCGGATATGGATATTGGCACGTTGGGCGTAAAATAAGTCTCAGGTGTATTTGATGGCCTTTATCCGCCAAAACTGATAAAATATGCCTTTCGCTCAAGCGATAGCGTTAGTTTCTGTTCGGAAATTATGAAGGTTTTACTTTATACGTTAGTTTCGAGATTTAGATGTTAGTAATTAAATTCAAATGATAAGGTATGGAACGTGAGTCATTTATTTTAATCATGTTACTGGTTAATGATTGTAGTAAAACAATTGAACCTAGAAAAGCGAGTGTAACACAGCGTTGTTTACAACTGGTGTAAAATTTGAGATAAGCTTTCATAGTTTTATTTAATTAATGACGTAATAGTATCTAGTTATAAAATAGAGGATTGTTTCGACAGGTTTACTAACTAAATACCTGTAAGTGTAAGTTTTGTTGACTACGTAAAAATGTAGATACATTTTACGTCTAATACCAAAATGCAAAACGAATGCGAGCAAAGCAGTTACTTCGTATCTTTGAAACTTTCCCAAGACCGCGATATTCTTACTCTTTCAAAAATAAACACCTAACACAAAATCCGTTTAAAGTGCATCTAAGTAAAAATACGTATTATAGCGATGTGTAGTTGGAAGCGAGCCCATTTCTATGCGCCGTGCTACTCCTTATCAGGCGCTATCTACTTCAGCTCAGCGTATACAATACTACACTACACGCGGAGATAACAGACTTCGATTCGGATTTCGTTGAGTTCCATGAAATCAATTTCGTGTTGCCTTTCTTGTGTGACCATTTAGATAATTTGTTTTCGGGAACAGTTTTGTTCGAACAAAATTGAATGAAGTTTTTCGTCTGCATCTAAATGCTGAGAATACCTGCAATTCTAAGGTATTCATTTACTCATCTAAACTTGTAAATGACAGAAAATACAGACGTTTAAATGCGTCTTTTTGTGCTATAAAAATGTTAATGCAAAAAGAGGAGGTATCTCTACTTACAGTTAAAGAAGAAGCAAAATAATATAAGATGCAAAGTTATTTCTTCTGACTCGAAAAAACAGCAGCGGCCTAGGAATATATCGAAACGCAGAACTTGACGTATACGCAATATGACGGCCTTAGTTTTTTATTTATAGACCCAATTTCATCAAACGAAAAGTTTTTGCGCAAGCCTACGCAGCCCGCCTGACCATACGCATTGATACACTCATCTAAATTCAGTTTGATCGTGACTTGAAAGCCAATTGGCGGACTTTGCTCGTAGTTAATTTGTACTGAAACTGCCACTTGAAGACGCTCACGAATTCCCTTAATTGGCTTAGACTGAAGTTACAGCAAACAAACAATATTGTCACACCAACGATAAATATTGGAACTGGTACAAAGTGTCTCACCCAACCAATAGTTAGGAAAATGGGTCGCAGATGTTACATACGATATTTAAAAAGTTGAACTGAAATACAATGTTTCTATGTTAATTTAGAGTTTTAAGAATAAAGGTGTAACTTATATTTTATTGTTTGCCTTTTACATGTGCATTATTTAGGAGACAAAATAGAAAATAATGACAATTTAAAAAGTCTCTGCTTTACATCCATTTGTTCAGTTTTATTTATAGAATTATGATTCACACATTCCTGATATAAGCTCCTATTGAAACAACATTCAGAGCGTGTTTCAGAGATATTTTGTTATAAGTAAGTTATTTTTAAAGATTTAGATCAGTCAGTTGAATTTGTAGAGTATTACAGCGCTCGTTGTAGAGGGGATCCGGTTAATGCTCCGCTCGGTTCATAGTGATCCGGTTTAAGCGTACGATCCAGTTTGCTAGCTAGGGAAATAATAAGACTAGACAACACTGAACGCGACACTTCACTTACATTGAATATGTTGAGGGAAATTAATTGTTGGCTTGAGCTTCGGAAGAAACAGGCATTTTAACGTTTATAGTCTTTTTTTAATAAATTTGTATTAGTAAATGTGTAAAGAAAGAAAGAGAAAATTTTATTTGGACTCAGCACCATTTATTCGAAGCGTTAGAAGGTATTTAAAAATAACAAAAAATATAATATAAAACTAAGATCTCTACAAATACTTATGTAAATGATAAAAGTATTCTATTCGTGACTAATAAACAACAAGGTATTTATTTGAATCGCAGATTTAAACTTAACAGTAATAAAAAATGGGTTTGATAAACTAAAACTTCAACACTTTTTTAAATGTTTACATTTTTCGTCTAAATTCCCTCACAAAAACAGCACAAATATAAAAACGCGTGTAATGATACAAAACCAAAATCCAATGTATTTGGAAGAGATTCAGTAAAAGTAACATTGCAATACCAAACCCTTTGTATTTCGTTGGAAGCAGCACACAATTTGGCCACAGGCCATTTTAATACCTAAGCACAAAACCGCTACGATCCTAATTTGAAATCTAGCCTTTGGAACAAATTACTATGTATGTACTTTTATTTACGTGAATAATTGTAATGACAAAAACACGTAGTATATTTGGGTCTCTTATTCAATTATTCAATTTCATTTTTTGTCGAAATGTTAAATACTTTCTTTATGATTATGGAATTAACCCAACTTCTTCCTCTCACGTGTAATCTTCAGTAATCAAAACAAACTGTTTATTAGTTTCAGACAAATTGTTTTCAACAAAATTTGATAAGGAAACTTCCGCAGTAATATCAGGTATTTGACAACAGTTAAGAACACTATCACGTGCTAACATAATGACCTCCTGACCGAATTTGGTTCACGACCGACCTACAGAGAGCCAATTACCTACGCAAGAGATGCGATAGTGCAGGCGCCCGCATATAGATGCACTCTTACCTCATTTTATATGAAGGAATGTAAACGATGACATCTAACAGTCATAGATGGGACAACGGGTTCATTGCCTTATAGATTCTTAATACTAGTTTTAGCTTCTCAGGACAACTTATGAATTCAAGATACTCCGTGACATGTTTTTTTTAGGTACTTAACGAAAATTTTTTGCCTTTTCTTTTACATGCAAAAACGGTTGTATAATTTAAACAGGTGGTTTCGCATTTCCAAGATACACATTAAATAGCATATTTTTACAGCAGCTGCTATGTAACTGAACAAAAAATATTTCAATATTGTTTCTAAATCTTCCAACCTACTCAGAAAAAGGGGCATGAAATTCCTTTATTTTATCAACGGCCTAACATCATACCTTACACTCACTATAAATTCATTACCTAAACACACTACCCGTTTACCGAATACCCACCGAAACCTCTACTAAGGCATTTTCGATCCCTTCGATTATAAATTTGAGGGCAGCGCTGACATTCGGAGACTCATAGAAACTGGGGACGCGTGATCAGAATTTTGATGGCGGGATTAAGGCGTCCCCGTGCGACCAACTTGGCTTTAGAGATCTTCCCTGATGGCTCCTAATTAAGACTGAGCTAATGGAGAGACATGCTACTACGTAATTTGAAAGCGCTCCGGGTTTTCGTACGGTGGTTGTTGATATTAACTGTACGGAAAGTTTCGATGCTGAAATAACAATAAAATTACTCGAGTAAGATACTTTGGGAATACATGCATGTTTTGCTTTTAGCGTGTTTTGGCTTGTAAAATTAACGAATTGAATTCCGGAATAGGACATTATTTATTAATTTTGTCAGTGGGTTTATCTATGTATTCATGACCACGTAAAAGAAAAACATATCATATATTTAAAAAAGTTGATATAAATTATATGTTTATTTAAATATTACTGATTTTTCAGTTCGTTTTTTTAATATATTATTTCCTCTTTATTGTTTACGCCGTTCATTTCAGTTCTGATAAATATTGATCACAAAGCATTGTTTTGCTTTGTAAGCGATTGTTTTTATTTTAAAATAAAAACACAGCATATGATTTACATACTGGTATTATTCAAAGTAAATAAAAAAAATATATCTGAAAATCAAAAACATTCATGACTACTAAAATAAGAAATAATTTGTTTACCCTAACTTGTAGCACTTTTTATTACCAAAAGAAAGATGAATAGACTGTACCGAGGAGTAGCTGAAATATTTTCCCATTAGCAGACATAATTTCAGTATCTCCTTGTTGCTATAAAGCTCGACCTAAGAAGGTCATGTTTTCCCGTCTTAATTAAAGCAAAGGTTTAGAGAGCAGAGAGCCCCAAGCGCTTGCTAGAAATTACTCCGTCGATTGGAGCTCATTAACTTTTATTATTTTTTAATCAAGACCTAGCTTGTAATTGCAGACTTCAAAATTACTTGACTACTAATACCGTCTTCAGTACGACAAGGGTTGAATTTATTTCAGTTGCCGCGTAACTCTTCCGTGACGCATGTGCGCTTTTTATTGGACAACGTTTAAACATAAGTACGGCCATTAATGGATAGGGGGGAGTTTAAAAGCGATATTTTCCCATCGTGATGTATGGGAATCTTGCTTGTAGCTGTAATGAGAAATTCCGATGTCACGGCTTTCTGTGCGATGCGACATTTTTGAACGTGTGTTTTTGATACAAATTGTTCGCTCGTCAAGCGGTGACGTGAGGTCAAAAATATGACGAGGCATTATTCGCGTGACGTAACGATATTAAATTTATATAACACCATATTAGTTTCCGGGTGTTGGTAGCTCGGAGTAAACGGATACAGAAAGTAACACGTACTGTAATAATGTTTTGGACTTTAAAGTTGCAACGTTGCTTGTAACTTGGATTAAAATTCAAATCTTTTTAAATTCCATCCTTTTAACTGAACTTCACCACAATTTCAATCTGTTTTGATTGCGTCAAATTAATTGAATGCAAAATTACATAAAAATAAGAATGTAATGTAAAATGTTTTAAACCTTGAAGACATTTTAATCTATCTTCTCACACGTTTTAATCTATCCCCCGAGCATGTGTGAAATCGATAGTAAGAAAGTTAAGACTAACCGGATTGCTTGCCGACGGATAAGGGTAAAGAGGACCAATAGTTTCAACTTGATCGAATGAGATCTTAGATTATGTTGTATCTTTACATTCAATTCTCGGTACTTCTGTCTTCAGATTTGTATTTATTTTTGTTTTAAATTCTTTCTGCAATGAAAAGGTTGGACAACTAAACCTTGAACATTTTTAATTACCAACTTCTTGTCTATATTTCTATGGATAGTATTTTGATGAAAATAATATCTTTTCGTAGGCCCAACATATTGCGTAGCAGACTCGTAGCTGCTACGGCTACGGAGTGATGGTGAGTACAATTATAAATATGCTACGTTAAAATATTCGTATGCTTATATTAAATATTCAATGTTAAATGCTGCCTATATTCTTGATGCAATTTTCTATCAAATTCCTGAAATCTCTTGAACGTAAGATATTTTTGTACACGTGTACCATTTAAATTTAAGCTAAATATTATTCGTGTAAACGCTTGTAAGGCGCGATCTATACAACGCATATTTTATGTATCTACTAGTTATGCATAGAATCTCATATTTTGTTATGCCGTCAAAGCGTGTAAGTGGATAGTCGTGATGTAATATGTAAGAAGGTATCTTCAAAGCATTACCATGACAATGTTATTGCTTCACACAAAATTGAGCCCTTTCGCGGGAAATAACTACGGCACTACAATGCGAGTTTGATGCGCGACGCTTTCTTCCCCAGAGGGAGTACAGTGACACTTTGACGAAATTCTCTCACAAGAGCGGGTAGCACGTGAGATAGCTTATCTTAAATATGTTCTATTTTATTACAAACGAACTTTTTTAAATTAGAACATTGAAAACTAAAACATATGTTGGTAACATGTTGGTGTTATTTTCTATGACATTGCGGAAAAGGGTGTTCATACTAGTCTAATTAAGGCAGTTGGCTCTCTATCCAACTGGATTTAGTATAAAAAACTAAAGCTGGGATAATTCATGCTACAAGCCTTATTATTAATAGAGGCAGTTTTTTTTAATGTAGATAAAACCAACACCTAGTATTAGCCTCCAAACAGTCTACTATATAGGTACCCACAAAAAGAAAATATGATAATTGTAGCACTAAATTAAAAAAAATACCACCTCCGTTTATATATAAACAGAAAATCCTTTTTTTATAAAACCTTCCAAAATAGCGATTGCGCCGAGTAATTATTAGTGAATACGGGTCGGTACATACCCAGTGTGGCTGGAACGCAAAAATTATACAGTTTAACCGTTTCGCAACACGCAACGGGGCGTAAGCAGGCCGCGTGGGCTCGCGTGACCCTAATCACAGGGAAACGAGTAATTTTTAATTTTAGAAATGGTTACATTTATTTGCTAATCGGTGACACGATTTTCTTTTGTTTGTTTAAGAAAGTTTGTTATTTGTTAATATTATTAACAACGGTATATTATTCTGAGCCTAAATTGAACCACTGCAGGGTTCAGCATAATGCAACGAAAATACTACAATTTTTTTAGATTGATTGAAATGTATTGTAAATTAAGTACCATATATAATACAATATATAGAATGTAACAAACTTTATTAAAGTTCAAATAACAATAGAAAAAATAATAATGCACTTTATTTATTTAATATTTTAATCCTTGAATTAATATTGCATCTATTAGTAATTATTTTTTCTATCCTATATTTACAGCATAGTTTATTCCACGTATGTCACTAGACATATTTGATGGAGTGCTGTGTTACATTAGTTTTACACGCACCTTATTTAAGTACCATGCTTAGTTAAGCTCCAAGGAAAAAATATGTCATGCATTTATTGGTACCAACTAATTGGCACCGCCAAACACGCAACATGGATATAATAAATTTTCATTTCATTTTTTTTTACTAAAAAAAACGAATCATTTATTTTAATCAAAACCCAAAAATACACATCCCTTTAATAACTTATAATCATAAAAATGTTTACCAAAATGTATAATTATTTATTGAATTAAACACACTAAAAATACATGAAACAAAACCTAACGAATCTAAAAAAGGAATATATCTGAACAATTGTTTTAAAAATAGAAGAATATTTATTTTTTATAGTAACCCTCCCACGGCACGTAGCATTTAGCGGGATCAATCACGCGGGCAACTCACGAAACTGGAGGGTTAAATGTGGCGGAACAATTCGATTTATATTGTGAGTTTTTGAGAGCAACTTCACGTAACCGGTAACCGGTAACCGGAATATACACTGAAAGTGATACATTGTAACCTTTTACAATATGTAGCTAGTGGCGCCAACGTCTGGGAAAATCGAGCACAATTCCGGAGTTGCAGATCTCGTGTTACAAGCCTTTTTCGATTCATTGTTTCAGCATTAAATATTTAGAAATTATTTAAAGTAAGAGTGACAAAATGTACATATTAACTCAAATAATCATCTTCATTTTATTTATTTTTCTTTAAGTAAGAACGCAAATGAATTAGTGGGACGAATTTATTGGGTTTGAAAATTACATGTTGTTTTTATAATTGACTCAACTTCATATGAGACTTATATTTATTTTATATATTATTGTTTAAAGGACTTTATATGTGCAATTCTAGGCTAACTCAATTGACAAGACAAAGCAACTTAATTATACCAAGAAATGAACACAATACTTCATATTACATCATCATACAAATTCCATGCAAAAGAAAGCAATAAAGCGTATAAATTCAACAAGTTATACTCGAGTAGTTAAGTTGAATACGTCAGCTAGTTCACTGGAATGAAAAGTTATGCGTTCAGCAACTTCTCTGTAATAAGATCTGAGAGCTAAATTCTTACTGAATGCTGTGAAACACAACTAGCTGTCCTTTCGTACATTTTACACCTGTTTATGCAAAGGAATTTTTCTTTTAAGATGAAATTACAAACAGTTTTGGTATTATTTAAATTTAAAACAGATTTTAATGGTATGAATGCAATTAAAATGTAACCGTTTTTTACGGTATAAATGCAATTTAAATTCGAAAGTATTTTTTTTCCTTATAAAGTGGGCATTATTTAATGGTATTCTATTGTACCTACTTAATCTTATCTTCAACATACTCAACGTCAGCTTCCAGTACCATAAAAGTTGTTTCACGCAAAACGCTGATTTTCACTTCAAATAAAACGCCAAAGACCACGTTTATACATTTCTTTTGCAGTCGCAAAGGTACGAGAATTACCCACTCTTTGTAATGCTAATTTAAAAACCAAGGAATTCATTTTTTATTCATAAGTTTTTCTGCTCCAAAGCCAGCAGTCGGAGCATCCTCGTTTGTGATGAGTTTGAAGTTAAAAAATAAAATTCATATAAAATGCTTTGTGGATGTGCTTGTTTTTAAAGCGGGTTAACATGAGCTGCCCCGGTATTTATAATAACGAGCATGTAACTTCAGCGGCGGTTCAGATGTATGCGTGGCGCGGCTGAATGTTTGTGATCAAAGGTGCTGAGTAAACCTTGTTATTAAATGTTAGTAATCACATACATAAAATGCTTATTTCGTTGCAAAATTGATGATTAAATATTTGTGTTGTATTTAAATGATCGATACTGCCTGTGATACCGAGTTTTAGAAACTTTCTCTTATACATATAGACCCGATATAAAATGCTAATCTTACTTGAAATGTGAATTAACTGCATACGTATGTTATGATCAAAATAACAAATAAACAAACACCCGCCTACGATATAAAACACAAATAATTATAACACCTTCCTTCATATCGCGTAACCATAATAAAAGTATTTTTTGTGTATTATTTTTAAGAATTAAATAAAAACAAAACTCACAAAATTTTCTACGCAGAATGTTAGCGAAACAACTAATGTAATGTTCTAGAATGTAAAAAGTTAATGCCTTTGCCACGGATACAGGTATGTTTTATAAAAATGAAACATTTAAAATTTTATGAACCGCTCTGAAATAAATCCTTTTTAGTTCTATTTTTATGCCGCGTAGTTTGCTTAGACCCATGTCATGTATTCTATGTAATACGGTTGTCTGTACACGTATAAAACCGTAAACATTACCTTTAATTTTGACAAAGTTTAATTATTACGAACATAAGTACTAGAATAATAATTAGTCCCCTTAATACCGCAGCTTTACATTCGAATAGTGCCAATTTGTGCACTCATTCGCACAGATCCAACTGAGCTTATCTCCATTTTAGCGTAATAATAGGATACATCACGAAGCAGTCAATTGTTTATGTAAAACAAATACAATTGGTACAAATTCAGACATACGGCACGTTCCCGACTTGCTTAGGCAACTATCTAAGACTTTAAGTCAGAGGGTCGTTTCTACGAGTAAGGAGAATTACAAATAGATACTGATCTCATTCAGGGCCGGGTTTTCATTGCGAAGAGCCAATATTCGATACTTTTTCCCCGAGTGGCACACTTTTACATTTGGACTGCGTTCCTCATTGACGATTCAACCCTTGCGCGGTCGAACAAACTGGATTAGCTCGGGACATGTTCGCTCACAAGGGAAATAAATTGATTTTTTTTATTTTGTTCTGTTTCCAACTCGCGTCCGCAATAACGGACCACAATGAAAAATAATAATACACGGGAGATTGAACAGCGCAAATGTTTAATGTGACGCAATTGAATTATAATGAAGTGAAAACGTTCTAACATTTTGAAGTCCCAACTTGCATATTCATAATAATAGAATGGTTCCATTTGATTATACCGTTGGATAGCAAACACAACATGGCTATTCCCACAGTCTAGCGTTATCCAACCTCCCAAATCTTCAATCAGGAAAATGACAGTCCGAACTTTCGTTATTGGATGACCACACTGTTGTATTTTTTACTAGAGCTATGAAAAATCCATCAAAAGTTTTTCATGTCGTTAGCGAATCTCGGCTTAGCGGCAAAATATAGTCTGACGATGTTGCGAACAGATGTGCCACTATCGATCTAGTTTATTTATAAAAAAATCAGCACAACACTTGAATAAAGTAGTTTATAATTTAGCTGAGTAGAAGGAAATCCCTTGTAGGACATTACCTGACAAAATTAGGTGGATGAGGAAAGAGAAGCTTGGACGTTGTCCCTTTTTGGGATTTACTGATGTAAGGAAGATAAACAAAGCTAACGACGCGTGGCGTGTCGCTGTATAGCTTTAGCGAAATATAACGTAAGTACTAACAAAAATACACGAGATGTTTTACAAAATTCGAGAACATATTTTTTGTTAGTTTTATGTTTGGATTATGCTTTATCATTTGTCATGGTGTTCTTTTTTCTTACAAATGCAACCAGTGTTGTGATTTTAGTAAATAGAGTTGTTTAGATGAATATGCGCGGGTTTAACTTTGTAACATTTTGGATGCAGTCAGCAGTGAGAAAGATATTTAAATAAATAACATTGCGAAATTAGAAAAGTTTCAACAACATATTTTGTGATAGAATATTATCTATATCTTCTTACATAGTTTGAGTTGATCGTATTATTTAGTTTGCATATTTTATGTAACTAGGACACAGTATCTTAGAACTTACTTCATCACTGTTTGAATATCTAAGTAAATAACATAATTTTCCAAAGGATCTATAGATGAAATGAACTTTTTCTTTTGCTAACTGTACCACACACAGTTCGTCGAATTTGCCTCAATATTCTTTGCCGACTCTACCACATACGTACATGACGAACCGATCGACTTTGTCGCTAATTGATTGTGTATCTGTGCTAGTGGTTACTAATTGGATTACCACATGACAAATATTGATTGATCTAAAAATTTTTGGAGATGAGTTCAGTTTTATCATGTTATTTATAGTTGAAACCATTTTTAATAGGGTAATTATGAAAATCATTTGAAGACGAAATTGCTTTTGTATATTTCAATACAAATAAGACAAAAACTTCCTTACAAGTTGAAAAAAATTACGATGAATCAATCTTTACGCTATCCAATTTACAAAAACATATGCGTTTCAACTATTTACCTAAAAAGAGTAAAGTTCGGATTTGTGAAGTGGATACACGTGATCCTTCTTCTAAAACAGAAGTAAATACCTTATTTTACTAAGGGAAACTGAGCACCTCTGCCTCATAAAATCCTGAACATTTATGATAGATCATTTCGTAGAGCAAATGGTTCGTATCGGTCAGCATAAATATAGATTGGGACAAATATCGGTTCCGCAATGGCCGGAACATTACATATCTGCTTCAACAATCTACGGTGTCACCATTCTGACATGGCACACGAGCCGTATTCCCGTAATGGAGGCACTTCACTATTTTATCGGGAAACATAAACAGAAACGTTTAAACACATAAAGTGGCCGGCAAACGGCAATACCGACGTACCTACGCCATTCGTCGCTATATCAAAATAAACAAGACCCTTTTCGTAGGTACAATTCAATTTTCTGTACGACTTTCATCGTAGTTCGCAGACTCATGAGTGCATATTTGCTCAAGGGATAGAAAATCCTTGTCTGAGGAAATTGCCTCCGATCGGATTGGATGACGGTGCCGAGTCGCCGCGCCCGATTGTCATTTGTTTAGAGCTCAGCCCACAATCCCAGCCGGTTTCCATTATAGACACTTTATCGATAAACAGTAAAAATATACACGTTCCTATTCAATGCATGTTCTGTCAAACGAGATGATTATTGTGTTTATGTTTCGTTTGTTTCCCCATGTTTCGTGTTTAAGTATTTATAATGTAATATGTGTGGCGGTGTAGGGGACGGTCTGGGGTGACATGGTCGCCGCAAAGGTTAAAGTGCAAGTGCGACACTAACTTTTATACCTTATAGAGTAGCCGTCCTTTGCCGCACTAAAGTTCGGTAACCGTGTCCATAATTTATACGTGAAATATGCGCTGCACTAATACTAAAACGTGGCTAATTTGCGCTTGTTTACGATCCCACTGCGTAATGTATGGAGCGAAAACTTATGAAGGAATGTTTGGGTAATCTAATTTTAAACTTACAACAGGAAACGTGTGGTTTCTTAGAACCACAAAGTGAGACAGTGTTCGTGTCTGAAAGGAAGTAAAAGCGCGATAAACATGCAATTTGTCCGCTCATTCAAATCCTTTCACGAAACTCAATTTCCTGCGGCACTGATGTTATTATGACTTTTTATAGAATGAATGACGACTAACAAGCCACAGGTAGGGTTCGCCGTAATTTTCCGCGTTCCAAACAAATTAACTCTACGCCAGTGAGCATTATTACAGTTAATAAACGATTTAATGGCTGACCTATTTATAACATATTAGATTGGCGCATGACAGTTTTGTTCGGCCTGAAATTCAGCTCGGAATTGCGCATTAAGCTTAATGAATGCTAATTAGAATTTAGGCTAGTATATAAAATCACTAATATCTATTAGAGCCGTATCAGTGTTTAGGAATTAGTCTAGTTGCTAGCTTGGGTATTAATGACTTATTGGATATTTAATAATGGATTGAAACTTAGCATTCAATTTAATTTTAACATTGTATCTATTTTCAAAGTAATTTAAAGGCTAATATTTTTAAACCCATCTTATAATATGATAAAAGCCTGATAACCTAGAGTATCTCGTGTAAATAAGACATGATTACTTAGTATTTAAGGTATAATACGAGCTTGATAATAATCTAAAGCTTTCTTTGAAAATGAACATCTTAGTAACATTATGATAAGGCAATTTGTAGCCACGCATAAGGACTACAAATAAAATCTATTAGAGTACTAAAACCATCACATCGCAAACAAAGATCTATCTAGGGAGCGTCCAATGTCCCGCGGGACAATTTCTTGCCGGGCCATATACGGGCTTATGTCCCATTTCCTAACAACGCTTTTACCGTAAATCCTCATACAATTACTAAGTCTAGGAAGCGTCAAAGTATTCCCCGCTAATAAAAACAAACATTAAGTAGCATTACAACACAAACCGGGCAATATTTACCCGGCTAAAAGCAAGATCACTCTGTGTACCCGGTTTTAATAAAATCCAAGAGAAACGTATGAAAATATGTAAGAAGAACTTTGCATATGATATGGACGTGTGGCGAATGCTGAGTACATTACTATCGCATTACAAACGTATTTTGTTTGATCTACGTAAATAAAGAAAATAAATCTAAGAAACACATTTTTTGTAGTCTTATTTCAGAATCTCAAAAAACACTTTTATTATAACTGCGTAAGGTACAAATTACTACAACCATTTCGTGTACACGAACAAAGTTATTTAGACCTAAATTTGATTTTATTTGTGATTCCGTTCTTCGTTTCGTGTCTCAATTAATTTTGTGAAAGTAATCATAGTTATTATTTGGAGTCCATGTTTTAGAAAAATGGATTGATGAAACGATTTCATGGATAATTATAATAGCCGAAGCAATTATAGTGTAATAATAAACGTTATTAGATAATGATATTTCTAATACAGTACTTATTTATCTTGAATAGAGGACTTAATTATAACATAGCTTTTTCAGTTCTCAGGAAAAAAAACACTATTTAATGTAATAGACTATTCTCGGTTTGTATATATATACAGTTTTTCGTTAGCGTAATAACAAAAGGAAGATTCCTAACATCACAATGTCAAACGAACTGTTATTTGACGCAGACTTTAAAACGGCCGTAATTTGAAGGAAAAATAAAACTACACTAAAGAAAACAAAAGTTGAAGAATACAAACAATTGACGAAATTGTCTTAAAAGAAACAAAGACATTGTCACACTGAGGAGTGCAGACTACTTCATAAGCTGTGGAAAGACCACTGACACCAGTCACTTTACGTCTTAAATGTAGATACATTTTAGTATACCCACCTCTAAATTATAAGGAATCTATGTGGAGAGGAGTCTATTCTTTTAAATTTGTGGAATTACATTTGTGGAAGTAGAACGCGGCAGTGTGCATAATAATAATAATATTCCGGGACATCTCACACACGGTTGTCTGATCCCAAGCTAAGCAGAGCTTGTGTTATAGTAACCAGACAACTGATAAACATACTTATATATTTCTAAATACATACATATAATAGATAAACTACACCCAGACACCGAACAAATGATCGTGCTCATCACACAAACATTTGTCCCGGATGGGAATCGAACCCACGGCCTCCGGTATAGTATAGCAGTCAGGGTCTCTAACCACTAGACCAACAGGCCCGTCCAAAATATGTAAAATAATATAAAAATAAATGTGCATAAACACACTTTACAGCAAAAATAACGACCTAAATAAAAAAACAAATGTGTCAAATAAAATACAATTATTTTTATTACGATATCTCTCAATTTATCGACAGTTAACAATCCCTTTAACATAAACTATCACCACTCCCAACCATACTTTGACACATGCACATTCCAAGACATAGTTATTAAACAAATAGGCGAGCATTTCCTTGGTGTTTTAATATTTAAGTGTGTTCCGCCGCTAGCATACGAAGCGTGAATGTTGTGCGGTCCTACGGGAACTACAAGTGTTTACAGTCTTCGCAAATAGTCTGTACGAGTCGCACTAACCTCATTCATTTATCAAAACGTTTTATCGAAATCTTTAGCTTAGCACGTATTTATTTTTGACATAATATTTAGTTTGGCAATGTTATTGCGTGATGAACCTATGACTTTTTTTGATGATTGTTTTGAAGAGTTACCTACGGAACCCCTCTTAGAAAATTATCTTAATTTTTTGTATATATCCGAAATGGCTAGGTGTACAATTTTTTAACCATTATTAGGCACATAACATTTTTATATAAACTGTAATTTGTTTTCTAAAATTATCAATCTATGTTTAAACAAGAACTTTGGACATGAAAAGGCTAAAATGTTAGTTATTATTTTTTGTTATTTTTCTAATTCCACCAATATGTTAACATTTTATTCAGATATAGGTACAGAGATATATGCAAATGTAATTATTTTTAGATTGCGCTTACTGTAACCACAAACAACAGAGGTATTATTCATGTTTCGTAATTATTCATACATTGTAAGCATGGAGGTTGTAAAGGCTTCCAAATGTGCGGAACTTCGTCAAAACGTAATAAGTTTTGATGTTCGCATTCTCTAGGGCAGCGTATCCTTAGCGATTAGCGCTCGTCTACTCGTTACTGACGTCTCTAGAGATCGTTACTTAGAGATTAGCTTTATATATTTGCTTTTAGATGCCTTTCATTATGTTTAACACTTGTTAGGTAACAATTTAGCTCGGCTGTTATGAAAATAACAAAAATATACAAAAAGTCCAAAACATGGAAATGTGTGAAATATACTGAGTTATTTTTTATATGATACCAAAATTTCACCAGCTAAATAATCTTCTTATTGATTTCTTAGGTATACGCGAATGTTAGATTTTTTTTTCATTTTAATTAAACTACTTTTCACGCTTTTTTTGTTTTGTCACCTAAAATCTAAATACAAACTACGAAAAAATCCGTAAAAGGAGTTTCAATCTTAAGTAATTCTCATCCTCCTATACATCATTTCATAACTCATACCCTAAAACATTTCCCAAAGCAACTTTAAAAAGCAATTTAGTGTGGTTTATCTCTGCAATTAAATAAACTAATTCTATTAGTTCCGCGCTGATGAATTCGTTTGGCGAGCGCCATCCATCAGACTCACGTCCAGGCGGCGCGAAGACGTATCGCGTTACTTATTCCAACACTGATACCGGTCACCAACATTCGGGAACGAACGAATGAACGACTGATTGAAGGAATCAATGAGTGAGTGAATGGAATTTTTGGAAATGGAACGTTTTTTTGTTTTAGATTTTTATAAGCTTTAAGAAGTAATTTGTAAGTATATTTTAATAAAAATAATTCTAGTATTGATCAAGAAATTTGTTTTTGTATTTTCGAAATAATAGACTAAACTATTTTACTAAAAAAGTAATTAGGTATAGTTTGTTTCAAGTTTTGTAATTGTAAAGACAGCTGTAAGTTCTTATTTATTTTTGGAATTCGCTATAAGCTCAATAGGCTACTGCTATTGAGTAGTTTCAAATGTCAAATATTAATCATACATTTTAGATCAACACAAAACGTGTTATAAATTTATCGACAGAAATACGCGTACGTAAGCCTTGCCATAGAGGGGTATAGAATATCGAGTTTTCGGATAAGCTAGGATTTTGTTATTCACAATTCGAGATTTAGACCTCTATAAAAGATTTTGCTGTAGTGCTGCCTACTTACGATGTATTTTTGGTTGAGTATGACAAAACAGTATCGAGTTGACGTCACACTTCCACAAATGGAGAAAATGATTTTTGGTTATATACAAATATAATATTTTTTTTCACCAGCTATTTCATCTAATATCGTGGTCAATATGACAAGAGATAAATAAAGCAAAGGTACGTTAAGACGTTATTGAATAAAAAGAGAAAGTAAACAAACCCAGAAACACAAAATTTTACTAAATGAATAACATCCGCAAAAGGAATAAGCGGCTCGATTACACATTCAAAAGAACCGAGTATAAGCTCAGCTTGGTTTTAATAAACCGAGCAGCGCTAGCGGTGTCAGTTATGAATGTTATGTTATTATGCATACTGTAATAAGACGCAGCAACAATGCTCACGGCGTACCTACAACGTCTGCTGTAAAGCATAATGTGAACGTAGTTTCAGAAGCAGAAAGCCCATTTACCTTTTGTAGTGGCTTTGTGCTCGCAGACTGGCGGGTTAAGCGTCGCGGCGCAGCGGGGACAATGGCTCGGACCTTTTTTAAAATGCCTCTCCCATTTCTTGCTGCCAGCAATTCCCGAAACGGAATGGTTTCGAGTTTATCAAATTGGTTCAGTACGGTTAAAGAAATGTTTAAAGACAAATGAATTTGTTTTCCGATGTCTTCTTTTGTTTTATTTATCTAAGATTTATAAAGTTCACACGGGCAACTTTGTTCGTGCTTTGCAAGCGTTAGATGTGAACAAAAGTTTATGATAGATGTATTCATAACGTGTATGGTATGAAAGTGTGGGTTTATTACGTCTTTCACTGCAAATATAGTGTAGCTTCTTTATTACTTTTCGGCTAACATAATACAGATTGAGAGAAAATATTATTTTAGGTTTGTTTGTTCATTTTAGCGTGATATTAAGCACCCATTACGCTTTATGTCTGCACTGCTTTATGTCTCGCACATAATTGGATTTTCGAAGTGGTTTTATTATGCATAGGTCATTATATAAGCCGTGTTAAAAAAGGAGTCGTAATATTTCATTGGTTAGGTACAAATATTTAAAATAAATGACGTGTAACAAAATAATATCCATAATTCATGTTCAGAATGTTCGCAATTGTTTACGATATGCGACATTTAACGTGATATTATTAAACAAAAAAATTATATATTTTATTTCTAATCATACAGGGGTCTGCCACGGTTCTTTAAATTATCATAACAGTTCTACGATAAATTAAACGCTCTATTGTGCCACGTTACGTTTATCTTAACGTTAAGTACCAGCGCAACGTGATCCAACTTTATGTACACAAAACAAAATACGAAGACAACATCAAGAAAAACTTTCTTAAGGACCTACAAAAGAAAACAGCGCAGATTACTGATGCAAGCGTGCTAAATACATTACCTGTGTACAAAGTGTTACACGACGTAAGTGCAGCTAACGTAGATAAAACTTTAATAATGCGAAACTTCGCTGCACCAGTTAGAGCGCAGTAAATTGTTGCAGTTGCGGTCTCATCGCTAAACTAAATCCAATACTTGAATTTGACCCTTATCTCGTCTATTTAGTTTAATTTAGTTGGGTATTCGAGATTTAGTTTAGTTATATAATATCTGCCTTTAACTATCCCAATGGTCTAGGCCTCTTCTTACTTAGAGAAGGAAAGAGTATTGATCAACACGCTTGCTCATTTGCGGGTTGACATTTATAGATTCAAATTTTAGAAGATAGTTTGCACCTCGTATTTTTCTTTTACCGACTGTCGATGGTACCTTAGAATGAGAAAAGTATTATAAGATACATCTATATCATTAGAAGACATCAAAAGACTTAGAAAGTCACATTGGCATCTTGTGCAGTCGAATCTTGGTATAGAACCGCTACACAACCAGGATAATAGTTAAATAAAGTTCCTTTAATCCAAGATGTTGACTTTCAAGCCTTTCAAGTACTCATAAAAGTAACTGTGTTTACGGTAGCGATCTATTTTACAGCCCATAAATTGGTATAGCATGTAAACAAGAAAGTCTTGCTTGGTTGTAAACATAACGAGTAAACGTGAGGTCTAGAAATCAATCTATACGACATATTCTTCCTTTAAAATTGTTACGAATAAATGGTTTTGTACACCGATGCGTTAAAGCAATCGAAGGCTTTTTTTTGTATTGTTGATTTTCAGCGAACATTTATATTGTGTTCGACAATAAAATACCCGGGTGTGAAAACGTAGGTGTTTTCCGGTAACTGAATCAAGCATGCCTCTATTCGATGATCGTTTTATTTCTCTTGACTACAAATGTCTTCAACGCGACGCTAAATATTTCGTCGCAGCAAAATTTATTTGCCAAAAATGTATAAGGATGAAATGTTAGCTATTTTTGTAGGTAATATAAGTACGTAAAAAAATGCTAATATAATATAGTATGTGTTTAAAATAAAATCCAATATGATATTTAGTTTAATTTATAATTGTATTGTTTTAATAAATGTCACTTTCAATCTTACTTTTCCCTTTAAGTTCTTACATTAATTTCAATATAATGCAAAATAACAAAAGATCCACGACTAATATTAACTAATTGTCAATCATTAATTAGCTAACAAGTAAAGCTTTAAATACGTTATTTTGTATGTTATCAACCATATAAAACGCAGCATTTCTAAACTATTCATAGGTAAAGTTACAGAGAGCGTTACTAGGAAAATTAATTAATTTGAAACTTTTTAATTAGCATCGCATTCCCTGTGAATACGCCAAAACGAAATTCGACCATCCCTATTGAGTCAGTAATAAAGTTATGATAGCTTTTTTATTATCATTTCTTAATAAAATCGCAGTGAAATTTTTAACTACTCAATACCTAACAATAACAATATGTACAGTCTAACAAAACTAGAAAATTTTCTAAACGCTTTAGCAACGAAACAAATAGAAAATTGCTCCACTAAAAATCGTAGCAATAAATTATGGCCGCACTAACTCCGCGCTTTTTAAATTGTATAAAATAACAATGACATTCTTTTAGTTGAAAACCGTTACTTCCCGTTTCTTCTTAGAGAACAATATTTTCCAATTTAAGTGACAAAGTGCACTTAGGTCGGCTTGTCTGAAACCAAAACTTTGCCATTTGAACTACAGACCAAGCTGCAGCTAAGGAGAAACTTTTTTAAACTATATGCTTTTGGTTCCGATAGTTTTACTATTCTAGAGATAAATGATCATCGAGTCTTTTTATACATTGTAGTTCTATGACATTTCGAGTGGAGATGTAAAAACTTTATCGAGAACAAAATCGAATCAATCGAATGAGATAGACGGATAGTGTCAATCGATGTGGTGTAAGCGTTAAAAGTTTCCAGCATCATTTGTTTAATTGAATTAAACGTATTATTTGTTATTTTTGTGATTCTATTTGTATTTACATTAACGAAATACATTTTAAGTGGATTAATTGTGTTAAATCTACTTGATGCGAGCATAAGCCAGTTTTATTTACGTAATTTTTACTGAAATTGACAATACATATAATAATATGGTAACGATTTTACTTCAACCACGGCTTAATTTAAAAAAGGATAAATTTTACTGATTCAGCCTTTCATCATCATCATCATCATATCAGCCCGGAATCACCCACTGCTGGGTATAGGCCTCCCCTTTTTTCTGCCATTGTTGTCTGTTTTGCGCGTCCCACATCGAGGTGGTTCCCATTACCTTGGCTATGTCATCAACCCAACGTGCTCTCGGTCGTCCCTGACTTCTTCGTCCTGTCCTTGGCCACCATTCAGTCAGCCTTTAATAGGAGATATTCATTTCACTATATTATTAGATAATAGATATCTAATATCATAACAGATCATCTAATAAATCCTATTCACAATATCAAGTTACTCAATAACATTATAATTACTGCTAATATAATTGTTACTGAGAACTTTCTAAAAATACACAGGATCGAAGCAGTAGACGGCTAAGAATAGCCTTTAGCTGTTATTGTTGTGACCTCATTAGCTAACGATAACTAATAAACGGAGGATTATACTGTAAAAAATGCCATTTTATAATACATAATTTACTTGCTTGTTAGTTTGTCTGTATGTGGCTTACCTCTTGACGCAAAAAGAACGCGTCTCGCATTTGATAAACGTAAATTTATTATGATTATTATCGGAAAGACTTTTCTTTTCTCAGCGCTTAGGCTGGTTTAAACCACATTTACGGGTCAAGACCAAGTAAATGCAGCGTGTGGTGTATAAATAATGGTACTTAATTATTATCTTCTAGCGACAAGAACTTTCTCACAATTCGGCACGTATTTAAAATGGCAGCTTTCTGTAAAGTTATGTAGGTGGATTTGTTTAGATCTATAACTTTTAGGCTATTGTGGAGATTTTTGGGAATGACACCAGTGCTTGAAAGAACTATGGGAACGACTACCACCTTATCTTGTCTCCATATTCGTGCAACCTCTTCTTTAAGCTCTGCGTATTTACTAATTTTCTCAGCAATGGTCTTCTGCAGGTTGTGAGTGTTGGGGACGGCTATATCTATAAGGTAGGTAGTTTTATTTTCTTTGTCCTGTAGAGTTATATCCGGTCTATTGTAATGGATGGTCTTATCGGTGAGTATTGCTCTATCGTAGTAAAGCTTATGCGTGCCATTTTCCACAACAGTTTGGGGAGTGTACTTATAGTAAGGAGTTTTGTTATTTTCTATCAACTTATATTTAAGTGCAAGCTGTTGGTGAATAATATTGACTACTTGGTTATGTCGGTGGGTGTAGTCTGTCTGGGTGAGAGATGTGCATGCACCCGTTATGTGCTGAATGGTCTCTGGTTGAGTGTGGCATTTACGGCATTTATCATTTGTTACTGAAGGATCTTTAATGATGTATTTTCTATAGTTCTTGGTATTAATGACCTGGTCTTGTATCGCTAAAATAAATCCTTCAGTTTCCGGAAATAGGTTACCTACTTTTAACCACTTATTAGAAGCTATTTTATCCACATGAGGTTGTTCTAGGTCATGTGGGTGCCGGCCGTGTAATACCTTCTTCTTCCAGGTTTCCATTTTTTGTTTTTGTGGGTCAGAGCTACTTATATTTAGGGTTTCTGTCTGATCGTTTAGGTTTAAAGGAGTGTAATTGTCATCGTTTTGGGCTATTGCTTTGTGAATATCACTAGTGTTAGATTTTGTTAGGAAAAACGATTTTAATCTACTAATTTGCTTCTGCCATAGGTGATGGATGTCAATTAGGCCTCTTCCTCCATCCTGTCTCTTGATGGTTAGTGATTATTATTATTATTATTATAGTTAAAAATGGTATCCTTAAAAAAACTGTACGAGGCGCCCTATACTGTCATCTTTTTCCCTTAAAATACTTTTAAACTAGGAGAAAGTAGACGGACAGATAACACAACAAAGTATCATACTTTAAATCAAGATCATAATAATGTAACATGGCACTATAAACAGTTTGTAAAATCAGCGTGAAACCCAATCATTCCAAAAGATCGAATCGTTAACCAATCGTCCTATTAGATCAACGTTTAGCGTCATGTTATCTATTTACGAGCCATAGTTAACAGTTACAATTCAGCTAAATTGACGCTTAATTAGTTTATAGGCTTGGCACTGACTACACTAACTGATAATTATATTTATTTGCATTTGACTCATTATTTTCTGTTAATTAGCTGAGCTCGTTTTAGAACTAGTTTTGTTGTTGGCATTTTATGGAGGAAGGTATAAATAAAACTAATAATTAGGTACGCTTTCGTATGTATTCAAAAGTACATAAGGTTCAACATACATCGTAGAATAATAAAGAGGATTATTATGAAGTCTATTTGAGTATATGTATTTTTATATAATTCATGCTTATTCCCACAAGTCAAAAAATATTACACAAAATAACCGATATCATTTTTTTTTAAATACACCCCCAGTCTCTTGCGATGGTGAGGGGATTCAAAGGTAACATCAAAATCTGATCAAGCATAAAAATATTATTGACGAATAAAGAAACTCACCATGATCAACACATTTTTGACTTTTAGGCAGTCGAATATTTTACTATTTATAATTATTAAGTACAAAAATATATTAGACTTATGTTAATACATTGGTCCACAAAACTGTTTTGAACAATTTGACTGTGGACTCCTGTTGAGTCTCATATAGTAACGCAAAAATGTTAGTACAATATAATCTAAGTAATCAGGATTGTATATATAGGTATTTATGTATTTATAGTATCTAAAAGCTAGTTTTTTAATAAAATGCGTTTTTTTTTTTGTCATCAAGTTACTATTTTTGTAACATTAAATTACCAATTAATAAAAAATAAAAAATACCAAAAGCGTGAAATGGTCAACTAAATGTTCAGTAAAAAAGCATATTGGTTTAAACTCGTCATATTTCAGGAGGAAAAGCGTTTGTTTCAATCAAACATTGAAAAGCTTTCAGAGGATTTCGCAGCTTGTACAACGCTATATACGGAAAACGAATAGTGATTCTATTTCCTAAGCTATCCAATGCAATATTCCAATAAAATGTCTCAGAGGATTATTTAAACCTGTTTTTATCGAATTGTGAAACCGTATATTTTATTTTTATGCGCAGTCGTACTGTTTTATTGAGCTATTTAATTGGTTAAATACTTCCGCATTCAAGTGAGCTTACAATTTTGTTTTGGTCTTAATGTTTGCCATACTTAACAGGAAGCTTATTTCTGTGGTGAATAGTGTATCTGAATATGATTTTTTGGATTAATTTATAACATTATGTACAAAAAAATGCGTCTCTAAATAACTTTATTGATCAAACTGACGTAAATTAAATGTTGTTACCGAACATCATTATTATTACTCTATAAAAATATTTGAAAATGACGTGGCAATCCTGCCAGCTTTTTGGGCACGTACCCGCCATTGACAAGGATGACGATGAATTCTTTGACGCCTGTTAGTTTTTATTTATGTAAGTTTTAATTTTAGTATAGTTATAATATAGTTAATTTTAGTATTGTATAGTTTGTTTTTATATTAGATTTAATTGTGTATCAATAAAAATGTTTTAATGTACATTGTATTTATCATGACGTAACGAATAGGTAAATAACACTGCTGAGATTCGATGTGATCTAAGTTCTGTTTGTTATTATCACAGTTTAAGAGGATGACAAAGAATAAACCCTTTGAGTGAGTGGGTCCTAAAAGCCGATTAAGGATTTACGTCAAGAGATCGGCGGCGTGCTAATAACAACAAGCCTCGACTATCAAAACAACTTGCGAGATTATAGCAAATTCCTGCAACCCATTTTTAGACTTAGAAACAAATAATAACAACAGAAAAAAATAATGCATTCAAGGGTAAGAGCCAAAATGTTAGTAAAGTCTTTTTAATTTTTGCATTTTTTTTATGTCAAAATATTTATTCATCTATTTAGTTTTGGCTTTGACTGTTACATGGGACCTAAACATATCGGCGAACTGTCGGTGTACATTGGTACACCTCTGCCTACCCCTTCGGGGATACAGGCGTGATGATATGTTTTTATGTTATCTGTTTAATCCACATCTGACATTAACATTATTTAATACACTAAAAGTCACGTACCACTTATGGGAGTAAAGTAAAAAGCGTATTACATAAATAAGTTTGTTTGTGAGCCTTAAATCACGCCTCTATAACAGCGGATACTAAAATATTAATGTAAAGGGCTGGATGTGCAAAACATAACGTGTGGTCCAGATGGGGCCAACCATTCATCTCTTTCATTGTTCAATTCATTGTTGTAATAAAAAGTGATTTTAGCAATTCACTCTACACTTGTAAATGTATTTGAGATATTTTTTCTCTGCATAAGTTTAGTTTTATAACCAGCTTACGTCCTATTGGTAGAAATATATTCCAGAACATTTTTGACGACATGACATGATTGACGAATAACGATACTATTATGCAGTCTTATGTAATATGATTTTCTTTAAACACTGATGTTTTATGATCTATAATACCAGCTATCCCAAGGTAAAAATAGTCACTAATCCTAAGATTAAATATAGTCTGAGCATCGAAGTAAAACCTTTTCTAGGATGAAAACACGGGTTCAATAAACGGACGATAAAGAGAATTTGTAAGGCGCTGTGACTAGTTCAGAGCAGGTATTACTACTAACATAAAATGTAGGTACATGTACTTTTCTATCTCTAAGAAGACTCCGTAAAAACAGTTTTCGTTGAACCTTCAAATCGATGTGTGAACTAGCAGTTCTTATAGACATGATTGTTAGCTACCGTACCTAGGCCAGAAAATCGATCGTGACAGACAGACAGACAGACGACTGAGTGATCGAATGCTACCCTTTATTACTATTGCATGACCGTATTTCGTCATTTTCAACTGAATTGAAAAGGGTTTTCAATTTGACGATGTTTTTTGCGTTTGATTTGCCATAATTCCGGCAATTAGAGATCGATTTCAAAAATGTTTTTACTATAGGCAGGTTATAATAATATATAATGCTTTACTTTACAGTAAGCGTATCCATTGACAAAATATTAATTGATGAATTAATGTATAATGTTTTGTAAAGTTCGAATCATAAAATTTACATATTATTTTTAATTGAAGTCGTTTAGTTTCGTTTGTGTATAATTAAATATAACAATTTCATCTCCGTATTTCGTTATTTTCAACTAAATTGTTACCGTTTTTACCCCGCAAATGATAGTGAAACGCTAATTTGAATCTTGCACGCTTGCTTACGCTCAATGAAATTATTAATTCCGTTTGCGAAGGAGATAATTTCGAGAATGGTTGTGTTGTTTGAGTTTAATTAATTCGAGGCTTGTCAACGGTTGTAATTTCTACAACGCGTCTGTTTGAGGCATGTATGTCGTTACCGATCAATCACCTACGTTCATTTCGTATTGTTATCTCTCGAAGTAAATTCCATTTGTAACATTCGCATTTATATTTTGTTGTCGTGAAGCGTGCAAAGATATTATGTGTTATACTAGTGACACGATAAATTAAATTATACAAATGTAGCAATGTTAAATATAAACAGCAAATACAATGTTACAGGTTAAAGTTATATTCCAATTCCCCGTTTAAATACAAAGCTCGTGACATAACTAAAATATGGTCCAGCAAGGAATAGGAAACAAATACCAAATAAGTTCGATGCTTTCCAAGTCGCGAAAACCGATAGGTAGTCTCCCAACGCACGCTGAGCCAAACGGAATCCGTACCATATTTCATGTTCTCTACGTTATGCGCTTTGTGAAAGAAAATACATTTTTCACTATCTTTAGAGCTTTCACAGTATATTTTCTTTATTTGTTTCATTCCGTATCCCAATAGTTTTTTATGTAACAATACGGTTTAAATTGGGTTCGAAGTGGGTGAATTTATAGCTTTATTTCTTTTCGCTATAAATGTACACGATTAGTGTAACGGCTCAGAGTTACGCATTCTAGGAATTCGGGTCAAGGGTCGTTCATACATGTGTGACTAGAAAAACTCAATGTACGAAATTGGAAAGCGTTCAAATGAGTTCCGCAGAATGATTTCTCGTTTGCCGACACTTGGTAACGATTCATTTGAGAAACTCATTTGCGCGGAGCCTCCGGAGAACGATCCTCATTTGCGTTTGTAGTGGGACTGGAACGTGCTGGTTACTTACATTGTTACATATCGAGCGGCAAACCAAACACGCCATTATTTCTAATGGCCCATTCCATCATTACCACCAGCGTATATTTGACAAGCCAAGCGAACAAACTAAATAAAATGTAAAACATATTTATGCACATAAAATAACAAAGTATGAAATATTACATCTGTCGTGCGCTGTGCCATATCTTGCAACCGTCTTCACACACAGCTGCGTAACAACAAAAGGCTGTTGAAATCTGCACTCTGCTTGCATCACGAGTCGTGAAGAATGCTCGACTTTTAGAGTACGTAGGGGAGCAACGGAACAGTGACATCTTCCCCACTTAGCGTTCTCAACTGGCGAAGACGACTCCTCGTCATTTAAAACAAAAGGTGAAATTGCCCGAGGTAGCATGCATTCTACAGTCGTTCTCTCTTGTCCGTTGACCGCAGTCGAGGGCACTGTGGGTATACCTTACATAACATGTCACTAAAGCAACTTTTTCTGTTAAGCTAAAAGGGTTTTTTGCACCGCATTATTTAAAGTCACGAACAAACTTTATACTTTAGTATAAATATAAAACAACAGCAAATGAACGGTATTGACCGTATGAGCTCCGACCTCACCGGCAAACTAGACACTTTTATTTAAGAGCAAGTATTTACTGCAAAACCCGATATGAAAACAATGGCCTTCATCTCGATGGCGCTCCGAGCAGGAATTTTTTGCAAAAGCTAATTAACGCAGCTAGAAGCAACAAAGTATGTATATCGTAATATTTCATCGTTGATTAAAAGTGATGTGACGTGTACTCATGGGTCGCTATGAATATTCAGACGTTTATCCCGACGTTGACGTTTCATTTAAAGAGCGCCCGATGACTTTGTAATTTTTTAAGTAATATTAACGTCAACAAAAAGGCCTGAAGTGACCCAGCATTAAAGTCAGCTTATGACTGAGAACGTGATAGATTGCCGGCCGCCCGCCGCTCTCGTTTATTTTTTATTAAATGCCTCGGCATCTGGCTTCAATTGCGGTTACAGCTTTTTACAGTATCTCACATCTGGGAACTGGTAAACAGTCGTGAGGTGCAAATACGACAAACATTCCAATTCGTAACATGTTTAGTAGATATTATTATACAATGCCAAACTACAGAATTCCAGCAAGTCTTCGGAAAATGTATTTATAATCGGTTCCTATAACTGATAAAATAATACTTGATTAAAATGATATTACATGGAATTATGTACCTGTAGAAAATTCTTAAAATGTTTAAAAAGAGAAACTTTAATGGAGTATGTAATTCGAAGAACTGTTCTGTTAGTTTTCAACAGCATACTTTTATATTGTATTCCAAATACTTATAACGTCGATTAAAAAAATCCTAGCCAATTAAAAACAAAATCCAAGCGAACCTTAAAACAAAGCTAAAGTCAAATCTATAACGTGCTTGAAACCGCAGCAATGTAAAAGAACCTTCTAAACACAAAACTCAATGAACCGTAAGAGAATGATGCGAGAAGATTCTTCCTCTCAACCGACGAATATAATATTGTTTGTTCATAGTAGTAAAACTTCACGGTATAAATAACTATGTGAATTGGAAAATGAAAATATGTAACTCATCCTGTTACACTTTTTGAGAACTATATAGTTCTCAAAAAGTGTAAGTGTGTAATTAAAACAATATTGTTTTAATAACAAATCATTGAAAACAAAACAGAGATTTTTTTTTTTCATTTTAATGTGCATTTTAACTATATTTCAGTCATGATGTCCAGATTTAGTTTTTTATTTATCTCTTGTCGTTCTTGAAAATGTACATTACAACACCTGGTATTTTGCGATTTTACTTATTGTAGACATAATTCTGAAAATAAATTTATATGACGCATAATCCGCTAAAATGATTACTAACAGTAAAAAGTAAATTCCGTATCGATTCCATGAAACCATCATTAGGTACTAAATTAACCGGTGTTTAAATTATTTCGTAAATTAGTAAATATTAGTAAATTGTTAAAATATTTTGTTTACACCGAGTGGTCACGCATATTTAGTTTATTTTAGTGCATAGATATTGTTAATTAAACAATGTGATGTCATAGAAATTATTACAATAATAGACCGTATATCTCCAAAACTGTATATACCTATGTTGAAAGTTTATGAATAACTCAGTGTCATAACCAAAAAAATAAACTTTAAGATCTATTAATGTAAGCATTTATTCGATAAATTCGACTTCCATAAACACAGTACTGTAAGAATTGCGCAAAATTCATACATGAAAGCAAATGCTAATTGCACTGTGCAGCTTACAAACAAATTCTAACGTAATTTAATATTGCATTTAATTTCAGATGAACATAAAGAGGAATAAACTCAACAAATTTATTTGAAATTTATCTTACTACAGCAATAAAATTCCATGTATTTGGCTTGTAAAACTAAAACCTGTATCTACGAGTATTTATTTGAAGAATGCA
Organism: Autographa gamma; assembly: GCA_905146925.1. NCBI lineage: Eukaryota > Metazoa > Arthropoda > Insecta > Lepidoptera > Noctuidae > Autographa > Autographa gamma. Next base: position 8,283,732 of record LR989850.1, read on the forward strand.
GAGTGCATGCTTGTGTTGGCGATGCCCGATAGCTCGATCGATTGACATGAAATTTTAACACGTTGCATACCAGAACGTGCGTGTTTTAGTAGTTTTTTTATAGATCGGCTCCACAGCCTAAACCTAAAAGGGCTGTATAAAATACTTTAATATTCGTTTTAGACATTTCGACTACGTGGCATTTGAGACAAGCTAATCTCTAAAATTGGTCTACACGTGCAGTACTTACTTGTTAGGCACAAACCAACTGATTTACCATAGTAATATCGATACAAAACCCATGGAAAGTAATTCAAGTAGGAATAAAGATATCTAAGTCAATAAATCACAAAAACAAAAAGAGTATTTCCATAAAACCAATCAAATAAACAACCTTAAAATCCAACTTCACAATAAAAATTAGAGAACCGAATGTGTCCATTGTTCAAGCGTTACCGCAAATTCTTCCACTTAAGTTGGGCTTGTGACTAATGCGAGGGGCGGTCCAACTGTTACATTTCGTTTTAGCTCGGGCGACCGTAAACCGACGTTGATAAGTGTTCGATGCGACACGTCTCTATATGGACCGAATGCGAGATAAGAGCTTAAATAACTCACGAAACTAACCTCAATATTGCCCCCCTATGAGTCCGGAATACTTAATGCAATAGTCGCGACTGTTGGTTTTGTTCGCTGTTTCTTAAATGCTTCATGATTTTTGTCTGAAAGATGGATTCTATTCTAAGGTTATTAATATTCCGTTTGTATTATGAAATCTATACCTCTAAATAATGTAGAAATTAATAAGTATGCAAATTTAACTTATCTTGAAGTCGATCACAAGTGTAATTTAATTTTGGTTTCATGAGCATATTTAACATGCAGTAATCCTAACTTAAACTCCAATTAATAAACCTACATAATAAATTTTAATATTTTCGGATCGCATCAGTACATTAATAACATAAAACAACTTTAAACGCCTCCCATCCTCAAATGTGATCTAAACTCCGAGCCGATGTCAATGTTTCAGGATTATCTAGTACATAACAAGCGCCAGGCAACGTCGTTACGAAACCAATTTACCCATTTAGGTGAACGCAACATCGATAGAGTGCTCCCAATAAAACAATTCAGTGGTGTGAAAATCCCTCTCCATAAATGAAGTAGGTACACAAATCAAGCGCGCGCTGGCCGACCAAGAGAATTCCGTCACCACTAAAGCGTATGCCTTCCGTCTAATCGAGTAAATGTTTCCAATTCAATGGCTCGGACACGTCGCGTAGAGCTGCTACGAGCCGTAGCTCGGGCGCCGTAGCGCAACGGAGACGTAGCACTACGTTCAGACTTGAACAAACATTTACGTAGCACTCCAGTTAAGTTTGGTAGTTACGATGGAGATATTTTACGGATTGTATTATTTTGTTTCTATTATTTTTAATACTTTCCAGTGTTTATCTTGAAATACATGTGCAGATAGTTTGAAACACTTTAGTTATCGATGTGCAATATCGAATAGAATTGAATCGAATTATAAAATAAACTTTGTAGGTACGTTCAAGGAAGCAGCTTCTTTGTTTTTAGTCCGAGTGTGAACCCTGGCAATACGCCAGCACTCCACAAAGGAGAAGACCTAAATCTAATAAAAGTTTTATGTGATAAACGTAGCAATTTCAAAAACAGACCGTTAGTAAAAGTGTCTACTAATTTCCTTTGAACCAAGGATAATGTTACATAATATTGCCTTAATCACCACCTTTGGTAACAAACGTGTTTGCAGTATTTTTAATAAAGCATTTTTAATTTCAGCGGCAATAACAATTGCCGATCGCGTTTTGTTTTTAATGAGTGTACACCAATTACGCCGCATAACAAAGCCAAAATTAATGTCACCGTTAGGTGATTAAGGTTACCATATGGAAATTATCCGAATTGGAATTTTGTTGCCATAAATCGAGATTAACAAATAACTGAATACCCGACAACAGGCTTTGGTAATGCCATTTATTGGGGAAAATAATTGGATGTAAATATAATTCGTGAAATACATAAGTTATTGATTAATTATTCTATTAAATAAATCAATGATAAAATATTTAATCTCACCTCTCACTATACAGCTATTTATTACAATTGACTCTTATCGCCTATAATGTTTAAACTTCATTAAAATTATCAATATACTATCTACTATCCTTAAAATTTCTGTTCTACGACATCTTATCCTAGTTATACTTCGACTCGACAATGCTCGACGACAAATAATGACAAAAAATAACTAACAATAAATTAACACAAACCCAAAACACATAAAAGCACTCTAAAAAAAATACCAAAGAATTTAAAACTAAATTCTAATTCAATACAAAGTTCACACACACATAAACTCACACATAAATAAACTCGTACATAAAATACGTGTACGTGTCTATGACGATACGGTTTAATGGAGTGTAGCCTCGACGTACGTAAATGCTGACTGGTCAGCCATTGCTGACTTGGCGAGCACGGATTTACCCGTAAGGCATGACACACACATGTGTAGAGGCTTGTGTGTGTGTGTGTGTGACCTCTTTGCTTACGATGTTGACTCTCCTTCGATGTTAATCACTGATTTTGGTTTATTGTTTTCTTAGTTAGGGTTAAGTTCTAAGTTAGAATATGCTAAGGAAGAAATGTATAGTAAAGCAGATTAGTAGAGACATTCAGTCATAACATACATATAATAGTAGATACGTTAGTTAAGAACACAAAAAACACTCAGGTGAATAAAAATTAAACATAGTACAGTAACAGTTTAACCGTTACTAAATGCCAAGATAAAAACTTCCGTTGTATGTTTGTTTTTACTAAAATATTATTCTATTTTGTTTTCATAAATTATTAATTCTGCGAGTAAACGGAAAATAACTAAACCAACAAGCTTCTTATAAGATGTCGGTCATTTATTTCATTCCTACATCAGCATATCAAGATACCTATCGATCGGCGAGCGTTTCATGTTCGCTACACAATTCGTCGTCAGCCCAAGTTGCCGTCCAGTCCGGCTGATACCAGAGATACCTACATTTTTCAATTCGTTTCAAATTATTAAAATCCGTGAGTAAGTCCGCCGCTGTCGCACGTTGGAACGCTAACCGTTCGCTAAACTTTTTTGATATTACTCAGCAGCCGTTGCACGTAAATCTGCCCTTACAGTGGTCCCGGCAACTTTTTCAATTTAACAGGTAAGGATAAATCGTTCATTCTTTTTATTTGAACATAGAACTGATATAAACTCCCCAAAAGTTTAGAAAGTGGAGGCCGATATTGTTTGCTTCCTGTTAACTTGGAAAATCTTTTGCTGAGAAAGATTTGGCTCGCGCCGGTGAATTCTCTATAGTTTGTAGAAGCATCTAATCTAAGATTTTATACCTAGAATATAAAAAGCTTGTAGATTCCTTGCACAAAGGTTTTCCTTTGATTAAAAGAGTTCCATTTTCTTTTAATAGGTAGTTACCTCCTTTTTTATTATTTACAGTCATAATTAAAGTTAACCGTCCAGTAATCAGTCTAACTAGTTAATTTAGCAAAGCAAAATATTTTTAGTACCGCATAATATTATTTAACACTATTTAAAATTGACTAACTATTTGCACATTGTTTTACTTTGTCAAAACAAAATTCAAATAACAATTATCTGTAAACATAAAAGGTTCACATAATGAACCCCTGCACTCGTACTAATTACACTTTATATGCATGCAAAGTGGTAAACATATTGATTTTCCGACATTAATAACAAATAAAAAACAAAGTTCAACCTTTCATAAAAAAGAAACGTTGTAATTTATATGGCTCACGCCACATTTCGATGCTAAATCGATTAATAAGTGAGGTATATAAAACTTTTTCAATCGAGAAGTTTTATCGATTAGCTCCTCGGCGACGTTACTGTCATCTAGATGAAAGAAAGGGGAACTGTTCAAATCGCATCCTTTATACTCGAATGCTCAGAGTCATTAAAACTTTTATCTGGCACAGATGCACTGGCTGTGTGAGTTTATTGTTGTCTACCGGGGATGCTTTCAGTGAGCAAAGCATTTGAAATTACGCTTCAAAGTGCATGCAAATCCTGTGAGAATAGTTCGACGCCTTATTTTTTATGTGCTCGAATTCGTACGCGGCGAAATTCTACTTGGAAATATGAAACAAGAATTTTGGAATATTCACTTTATTACCTGAAGCAAGAAGGTCCTTATAGACTAGAAAACATCCTACTAATATTATAAATGTGAAAGTTTGTGAGAATGGACGTGTGGATGTTTGTTACTCTTTCACGCAAAAACTACTGAATGGATTTGAATGAAACTTTACAATTGTGTAGCTTATACATCGGAAAAACATATAAGCTATAATTTATAAAAAGAGTGTATGTATTGTCATTTACGCGGGTGAAACCGCGGGGCACAGCTAGTATCATTTATTGAAAGTAAATGAAGGTAAAAGCTTAAGTAGGTAAGAAGTCAGTCGTATTGGCATTTGAAAACTGAGCTAAAAATGTGCTTGCTTTCAGGCGTAATTTATGCGGCGATATGTTTAAATTTTACTTAGCCTCCGCTTTCCTATTAGAAATGCACTCCGTTGGTATAAATTTTAGATCTGAATACTATAAAACATTTTGTGCAGATTCCGATAAATTGAACCAAATGGTTGCATGCCTTTGTATTTTTTTTCCAAAATCTTAATCTTAAAGTATTTTTGTAATTGATCAAACATCCGTGATGAGATTTCAATACCTTCATATTTAAAAGAGAGTTGTCACTTCAATGCATAAAGGCAAATGATTTGAGGAGCCATTTTCCAGCGGCAGGGCACCTATTGAGAGCCGATGACAATGCTGTCTGTCGGTGGACGGAACCCCATTGTTATACTCGGAAGCCATTATTGACATTTTCAAAGGGCTATTAAAATATTTTTTTATTGAAAATCGTTTACCAACGTTTTTTGGCGAAAAGCAATAATTCAGCAGTGTACCGCACCAAAATAATGTTAAATATTACCACAAAGGAGCTTCTGACAGATTGCACGTTTGAATATGGCAAATAAATGGATGGTACGTTTGAAAGCGAGACCGTTTTTATTCAAATCTATGATTTATAATGCCGTGTGTATTTATTTCTTCGTTAATGGTGAAGTCTCAATAATAAAAAATGAATATAATGGCTTTTACGTTGTAATTAACTAAATATTACTTAGCTTTTCCCTGGCGTCGAAAAAAAATACCAAGAAATAAAAATGCCTCTAGTAAATATTTTTCCGCTATCTCGGGAATTGTCATGATGCGCATTGTTGTTTAATAATTAAACAGAGGAAGTTGAAATCTTCTGGGGAAACAAAAGTCTAATTAGTAGACTTTTTCTCAATGCCAAACAACCTACAACCTACACACAATCATACAAACGAGTCTATTACGATAAGTCCTGGAAATCGATTCGTTTAGATGGTAGAGTTAGAAACAATTTAGTTTAGTAGAGTACGTTTTCAAGTAAATAGATAAAACCACAATTTTACGTACAAACCTGGGAAGGAAATAGTACTATGATTTTCACTTAAGCCTCTTACCTGTACCCCTTACATCGTAAGTCGTGCCTACGTGGGCACTTACCCAAAATTAGTCACACCGGGCCAGGTTTCGGTCGGCGAGATCCGCTTATAAATATATATTATACACTCTTATGTGATCGACCTTCGAATTATACTTCAATACACTTAAAACTCTAAGATATTGGAATGAATGATTTATGATGAAACGACGGACGTTATAAGCAATTTGGCAAGCCATCATTTTTAAAAAGTAAAGAAAAAACTTGTGTTATAGTCAACGCCAGTATGAAGTATCGTAGTGCCCAAATGGGTGAACCGATTTTGAAGTTAATATTTTTATGGGCAATTCATCGAGTGTGTGATAGCTGTAACTATCTCTAGGAAATCACCATTTGAAAATCAGTAACTGTGTCAGCTGGAAATTTTATCGGCACCTTTTTCATTTTAAGTTTTGTTACTACATTTTAACCCAGTTAAGTCGTCATTTTGTGATTATGTGAAAAATATACTAAAAAACTGCTTTTGATTTTCAATTTTGGTCATAAAGTCCTACATTTTGAATATTCCATGTAATGTTGTAGATACAGTTTAAAACAAGTGAGTGAGTGTGTTCGATTGTAAACAAACGAACGTCTACGTCACTTGATTAATGAATGCAGCCTTGATGTGGTGTTGTGATGCAAATGACTTGAGTCAAACCCTGTGATGACTAACCTACATATTGCTGATGTCAGGATTTCATCACACCGTTAAATGACAACGTATCATGTAAAATATTACTATTAATAGTCTTCCTTGACAGTTATTTTTACTATTTCAACAGTAAACAGTATTTTCTTCTGTTTACAAGCTCACTCATTATTAAGACTGTATGATGATATAACGTCTTCAAAAGTATAACAAAATAGTAAGTAGTTTTGTATTGAAAATAAGAATTTGTAAAACGCCTGCCTTTCATGTAAATAATATAGCATTTAAAATTTGTACAAGCTATATATTTATACTGATCTGTAACCCAAGCAAACCAAGTATCATAATATCTTTATGTATAAACATTTAAATAGAATACTCGAGCTTTTTCTAAGAACGGCTAAGAAGAGCTAAATATTAAAAACACTTTACGAAAATATTACAATTCCAAAACTGGTTGAAACAAACACGACGGAACAAGATAGCATAAATAAATATCATAATAACAACATAATCAAACATCTCATTGTTACTTTGTGTATTAATTTAATATATTCAGTGTAATTGGCTAAAACATCCTTCTCGGAAGACATGAAAATTATTTATCTTTCCTTTACAAACAGTAGCTTCCGAAATTATTTGCTTAAGAGTGGAATAATTGTCGATTTCAAATTATACGTTTTACCTACAATTTATTCAGAAAATATTATATGACAAAAAGTTTTGAAAATGTATGTTTTCATTCAGAGAATTTTAAAAGTTTGCCGTTGGGATCATTATACATAATTAAGTAGTATGAGTAAGTTCATAATTTAAACGCTTTTGTCTTGATTCACATTTTGGAGTCTTGTTTACTTTTTTATAACTGAACAATTATATTGTATTATCAGTTTCAATGCTTGTTCCTTCATCATCATCATCATTATTATTTTCGAGATAAGGCACAGTTTTGACTCTCACTCGACTTGGCGGAGGCAATCCTATGATCCCACATTATTTTATAATTTTAAACAAGTTTTTGGCCTTCTCAACAACTAAATTTTACATTGTAAAAAAAAAAAAATATTTACACTCCAACGAAACAATGTATGTAGTATAAATTAGTCCCCGTTCATTAGCGAGTCCATGTTACGTTGCTATATAACACGCGGCCACAGACCTCACAATGATTGGACGGCAGGCTTTCACGGACGCAGCGGCAACCTGATGAGGCGTTTCTGACGCAACAGCTTTGCCGGCTAAACCATTGTTTGCCCACGCCCACGCCCACCCTGTGATCGAGACGCTGTTTACTAACTGTTCCCTTTAATTAATTAAGGTGAAAACATGGGCCAATGTTGTGATTTAATTTTGGGGTTAAGTTGATAAGCTAGTGATTTTTGGATGAAAATGTTACTGTCATAATGTTAGCGATTGTTAATACCAAACAAAAAACCACAAAAAAAAATTGGAAATTTTATTTACAACATTACAATATTTTATTTAACAAATAACAAAAATTAAACTATTTATCCAAATAGTAAATATAAAGTAATTATCAAACAATTGTATAATAATGGCTCGGCAATAATCTCTTCCAAATTTTAACAAGTTAATTTTATTCTGTACAAGTATGGAATTGAGGTAAATTACGTTTATAAAAAACGCTCTACTGACCAGCTGAATTCAAGTGTTCTTGATAGGTCTAATCTACAAACAATGTACATATTACTAATCTATATACGCGATAAAAAGATATACACAAATATTATAAAGAAGATCATATTTATCAAAGATATAATACTCACCAACCTGTGACAATAAACAGAGACGTGTTTAGTAGTCTAGGACGCCCGACTCATGTTACGTTTGGTTTCAAAAGTTTCTTACTCTAACTCATAGAAAATAATGCCTTTTTCTGTTTTCACTTTTATTTTTTCCTGAGTTTAACGACACTGATGTTGTGACTGCTGCATATGCTTTATTTTGTTAGAAATCTAGACGTGGGTGTCGGTAATTCAATAATAATTACCTTTTATGTTTTTTAGTCTACCTTAATGGAAAAAATAAATAAAAATAATTTAATTGTATTTAAAACTCACACTGAAATATTTATTTTATTTTATTTTTTTATTTAATTCTTCATGTACAATTGCACAAAGGCGGACTTAATGCCATAAGGCATTCTCTACCAGTCAACCTTAGGGTGATGCAGAAACAAATCGTGGTAGATGCACATGTAAAAGATGAGAAAGAAAAGGTGTAAATAAATTTGGGATACCTACGAAATAAAAAATAAAAAAATACATACAAATACATAACATACACAAATATATATATATATATATACAAATATATATATATAAATAAATACATAAAGACTTCTGATAGATAGTAGGAACTTTAATTTATAATAATACCGCTAAGTTGAATCTGCCACAGTTTGATTAAAAAAGTGGTCACGAACCTTCTTTTTAAATAAATAGCGGTTTGATGCCATCCTGATCTCAGTAGGGAGTGAATTCCAAAGAAGTATAGATTGGACAAAGAAGGTAGAGTGAAGAAAGTCAGAGCGATGGGAAGGGCATAGTAGAAGTCGATTGTTAGAAGAACGAAGACATTTAGAGTGGTTCGAAGACAAGAATTTGAAGTGAGAAGTTAAGTAAGAAGGACAGTTAGGAGAGTAAAGCAAAGTAAACAAATATGTCAGGGCCCGCACACAACGGCGCTGTCTTATAGGCAACCATTTTAACAATGACCTGTGGGCGGAAACGTGGTCATACTTGCGAGTGTTGAAAACGAATCGAATGCAGTTATTCAGAAGCCGGTCAAGTTTGTTGAGGAGATCTGCATTCAGGTCATAGTAACACACATCACCATAGTCAATTATGGGAAATATTAAGGATTGCACCAGCATTGCCTTCGTAGTAGATGGTAAGAAATTTTTAAGCCGATACAGTACCCGTAAAGTTCCTGTTACTTTCTGGTTGACATTTGCAACCTGTGCCTGCCAGCCCAGCGCAGAATCGATGAGCAAACCGAGATCCTTGACACTAGAGCTAAATGGAATGGCTGCACCGTCGAAAATAACTGATGGAATGATGACGCCACTCAGCTTGTGGATACCGCGATGACTGCCCAATATCAATGCTTGGCACTTACATGGGTTAACAGCAACACCAAAAGCCTTTGACCAGTTGTTGATAGCGTTAAGATCTCGATTTACTCTGCCAACAGCATCGGAGATATCGTCCACGCTGGACTGACAGTACAGTTGCAAGTCGTCAGCGTAAAGATGATACGAACACTGAAGATTGTAAGTGATGAGATTAATAAAAATAGAAAAAAGAAGAGGAGAAAGAATACCGCCTTGTGGGACGCCACATTGCAGATTAGTCCATGCTGAAGAGGAGTCCCCAGCACGGACCGACTGCTGGCGGTCCCGAAGATAAGAGGAAAACCAATCCAACGCTTGTTGAGAGATCATAAGATAGGATAGGATAGAGGAAAGGATATCGTGATTGACGGCGTTGAAGGCATTCGAAAAGTCAATTAGCACCAAAACAGTAAGTTTGGAGTCCTCCATACCTGACCTAACATCGCCAATCACTTTGAGGAGGGTGGAAACAGTACTGTGCCCAGGTCTGAAACCAGATTGGAAACGGCTAAGGAGATTGTTTTCATAAATGAAGGCCGACAACTGCTTATGGACACAGGCCTCTAGGGCTTTGGATAGAAAAGGAAGGATAGAAATTGGGTGGAAGTGGTTAGGGAGAGAGGGATTAGGGATCTTAGGTAAAGGCCGAACGATTGCTTTCTTCCATAAACACGGAAAGGCCCCGGTGTCCAGTGAGGAGTTAATGATGTGGGTAATGGCTGGGAGAAGTTGGTCGAGGATGAGGACGATCATCCGGCGGCTGATACCATCGCAGCCCACTGCCTTAGATTTAATGGAGAGGATAATCTTTTTAATGTCACCACAAGCGATTGGAGAAAAGGAAAAATAATCTATATCAGGACGCGTTAGACCAGCGATATAGTTATTGGTGTCACGCTGAGTTAGATGATCAAGAGTAGAAGAGGTGGAGAAATGATTGTTCAAGTCATCTAACCCAATAGTACTTGGGAGGTCTAAATGTCGCGTTTTGCCGATACCAAGAGTTCCAAGGAACTTCCAGATATCGGCAGCCGAAGTTGAAGAGATATTATTGTGAATATAACGGCGTTTAGCGTTGCGTATCATCTGGTTACACCGATTTCTGGCAATTTTGAAAGATGCCCAGTTTTCGTCTGTACGGTCCCTCTTGAAGATGCGAAAAGCACGGTTTCTGCGCCTCATAGCCATCGATATACCTCTTGTCATCCATGGTGCTGGTAACCGTTTTAATTTAATTTTCCTTACAGGAGCGTGTGTGTCAAACAGCTTTGTTAACTCTTGGTTGAAAAAAGACACCTTATCATCCAGCGTTTTAGCCTGTATCAATGGCTCCCAGCAAATATTTTCCGCATCCTTTTGCAGTTTCTCCACATCTAAACGGGCAAAGCTGCGCATTGAGAGGATTTTAGGCTTGGGTTTGGGAGGTTTTACTGAGTATGTTAAGTAAATTAGGTCATGATGGGAGAAACCGGAGGCATCAAATTGACCGTGAGATGATACGAGAGGAAGTTTGGAGACAAGGATTAGGTCAAGCCATGTGTCTTCACCAGCTACATTGTGGTGCGTGGCTTGTAATGGTAAAACATGTAGGCTGGCAGATTCCACAAGGTATTTTAGTTTGCGGGACCGATGGGAATCAAGGAAAAGGAGATTTGTGTTGAAATCGCCCATGATGATGTGGTGTGCATACTCCGACCCCAAGGATTCAAGAACCGATTCGAATTCAGTGAAATAGTCAGATCCTGGAGGGCAATAAATCACACCGAGTGCAATCTTACTGTTGCAGAAATCCACTGAAATATTTACTGTTGCAGACAAAACGTAGACATGACAAAGCAAAGAATGTCAAGATTAAACCCACTCAGTTTTATGAATTTATTTAGGTACAATATTATATTATTATAAAAGTAGCCTTTAAAATAGCAAATTTTGGATAAAATAAATTTAATCTTTAACCGAATTAAATGAAAAATTGCGTCAGGCATTTTTGTCGTACGCTGAGTACAGGCTGTCAACGTTCGGGATTAAAATTTCTGTGGTCTTTTAGAAAAAATCCAACACAATTTATCGTTGGCAAATGAAAATCGTAATTTTTTATAAGTCATATTTTATGTTCAAGCTAAAATTTTCAAGAAGTATTGGTAGGTATATAACATGTTTATGAGATATAGATTTCAGAAGACTTAGTTAAATAAAAAGAAATGTAAATTTACAAAAACTTAATATTTGAAATGAAACTAACTACTTCGGTATCATCAGATTTAAGAAAAATAAATTATGATTTCCTTGATATATTAAAAATTCAATGCTAAGAATTAATTATTTACTTAATTAATTGGTAATATTGTGACCGTTGTCTAATCATTATAATTAAGATTACTAACATGAAAAAAAACACTTCATTTAGTCAAACTTAGATATTAGTCTTCCACTTGCCACTACCATTTACTTATATGAAAACTATAGAACTCATCTAAATCCAGTTTGAACTATGCAAAATATGGTAATTTCAAGACTCTTACTTGCACCGTTTGGCTCGAGTTTGTGGCAGACAGACATCATAATTGTTCCTTTGTTCCAATCACGGTTAGGAAAGGCCTGGATTTTATTCCTTTCGTAATTTTAAAGCTGACAAATCCTAATGCTACTTTGTTCGTAATTCAATACTTTTTATTAGCTATCTTACACTCTACTTGTGCTAATAATTGTTATTAGCTTAATACTAGTAGTTTTCTGGTATTTAAATATCGGTAATTTTAATGATGAGCGGTCTCTCTCCTAGCTACGTTCGTTCCGACTTTCGGGACCATCAAATTCAGCTGAACACCATTTTTAAGAAGAAGACTAAGTCCCAATTTCTTGTAACAAATTTCAATATATCCCTTTGTTCCTTACTTTGTTTTCGCCGATGAATTAAAAAAAAGTTGGCAGAGTATAGTTCGACAGTTCACAGAATAATGTAGGGTTAACTAAAGACAATATATACGTCTTAATGTATGTATTCATAGCCTTTGACCATTCCTCTTCATCTATAATAGCCACAGCATCCTTAAGCCAATTCACAAGATTACCAAGTGGAGTGTTGTATGCTAATCAAACAAGCGGAGGTAGTCGAGTACGCGGGAGGGCGGGAGGGGGGAGGGGGGTCGTTCTCAAACTGATTGATTCATTGGCTGTGGTTAGTTCGTCTCTATTGTCGATAAACATAGCTATAGTATGTGTTAGTTAATCATAGTATTAGAAAGTAATTTAGTTTACCTAGCAGAGTCAACAAAGGTGTGTATACAAAAGCGATGAGAAGGTAAGCGTACTCAAAATGCTATTAGAATTCTAGAAACTTATTAGCTAACTTATCTGAGTTAAATGCGCCAAAACTATTTTTTTTTTTTTAAGTTTCAACCTTAACCTCTCATCTCTACAGCAAACATCTCTACAAAAAATAAAAAAGCATCCAAACTTGAAACAAAAAAACCAAAACATCATAATTCCCTCAGAATTAAAACCCGGAACAAAGGTTGAAGCAAAGCATTCCGCGGCCAAACATTACCGTATAATTGTTCAGGTATCCAGTAACTTTCACTTACATTAGTATTTCAGTACACGTGCACACGTACAACATATTTCTTCTTAATACCAAGCCCAGTGGCCATTGCACCGTATTCCCCCGTACTGTGTAATCTAAATTGATATTCAGAGAAAACAAGGTGTAATACCTTTTATAAGGCGATGAGAACTAAATTACAAGTTAATGTATTGTTATTTGCTTTGCGTACCGTTTTTGTATGTAAACAAACCTTGATTCATGTAATTAATGCAAATAGTAGAAAGTTCGCTTCGCACGCGTTTAATCGTAATAAATAATAAGAACGATTACTTTGTTGGAATCTATTGGTAATTTTTCTATCTAAAACCAGTCACACAAAAGTTCAAACATGTTTAATAAAAAGCCAAAATAAAACAAATAATTATTAAAATGCACCTGCGTAGTTTAATATTTAATTTTATATTGCTGCTATTTACAATATTTACATATTTTTTACTCAATCCCTTGCTCAACGAACGCTTGACCGCTTCGGCTTTGGGGTCGTCAAACCTAGAGAATTAATTGAAGGCTTAACCCAGGACTTTAGCCCTTCGTTAAGCTAAACAAGGCACAAGATCATTCCGCGTTTCAATTAATATTATTTTGAGGTCAGTAGGATGCAACACCCAACTCTTTGGGTGTACCTATACCAATTTGGGTCAAATGTTATTTAGCTATTTACACCACACATAATATCGTAAAACATTATCACTAGGTACAAGTGTTTTGCGAGCATTTTATACGAATTTTTACTTAAAAAAAAAATAACGTACCAGTTTCCGTTCTATTTGTTTTACTATAAAATATTTTATAACGTCCGCAATAAATTACTCTCCCACACATTTCGACATAAATATATTTAAAGCAATTTAAATTACATTGGACAAGGTAAAAATAAAATTGCGGTTCATCGAACGTAAAATTTGTGATGGCGTCACAAAAGGGTAAAGAATAAATAGGCACACGTGTACGAAACTGCCGTTATGGACATTTCGATGTTACAAAGTTGTTCGGCGCACATTCGTGCATGAAAAATGCAAGGTTGTACAAATCTGTGACCCTATACAAATAGCTCTGGGCCGAAAGTCTCAGATCTTAGGAGTCAGTGGATGTTCTTTCTATTTGCACGCCACAGCGAAGTCTCGCCACGAAAAATATATTCCAATTTAACAGAGATAGTGCTGCGAGATGGCCTCGTTGTGCCAAAAGTTTCCATTAAAAAACGTTGGTCCCGACGCGCGGGTTCCGCACACCGACACCGACGTCACGAGACACTTGTACAGCTATCCCAAGCCTACAAATGTAGGTATATACATAAGTTAGCATCCTGTAATCCTTACACTGGGACGTAGTTTTGAGCTTATTTTTTCCTAAAATTGAAGGAATCTCAAATATTTACTAAACCTTTTTCACGGAACCCAATGTCGTGACTTTTGGTTGTGCGATAATAAATGTGTGTATGGAAAGAATTGTGAGAGTAGAAGCATAAGTGTCGGCCTTTGGTTAGATATATTTCAGTTACTGGCTTACTACAGGCACCTATTTACATTTATATGTATAAATACTTCTGTGATAGTCAAGTTGGAAGCGTCAACTGACAGAAACGGATTACTTAACGTTAAACTAGCTTCTCGGCATTCAGACAGCGGAGTTGTTATGTACAGAGTTAGGTTGTGAACTCCTATTATTGTTGCGCCCTATGCGTCTGGGTTTGAACTCTCCAATTAGGCGGTTAGTCAGTCTGTCGAAGGGTGGAACCGCAGTAGAAAAGACCAAGCTTTCGTGTTTTTAATTCGAACCGGTAAAAATGATTTGTCCAGAAAAGATAAAAATAATGAGAAGAAAAAACACATTTTTTATAAAATAATCTTATATTTTATAAAGATATGTTCGCAATACTAACTTCTGCAAACTTTCTCATAATGATGAAAAATGTAACGTATAATTTGATTCCTTTACAACTCCAGACGTATGATTTGAATCTCGGGTCCTAGTTATTCATGGCCAGCCTTTGTAGTTACTGAATAGATTTATAATATGAAAGGAATCAGACCGAGCCATATACTAGTTAGAGGTTTCTATATTTTTGTATACCTAGCTAACGACCGAAAATAACCTGATTTTCTTTGATGTTCACATTGCTACAAATTCTTCCGTGCGTTAACTAGGGATAAATCAACAGTGTCAGATTTGTTTTGATTTAACTTCGCCCTTTTATAGAATAAATACTGGGATAGCGGTAATACTAAATAAATAAGTTGTTTAGAAAAACATGTTGAAAACTACTCTCAAATAATCTTTGCTCTACATAATAATGCCTCTTAATACATGCTTTATAATGCAATAAAGTTATAGTCCGAGTTTTCAGGTTTTACGCTCTTTACGCTGATACAAATAAAGAGAACATTTTTAATAGCACCGATAACAAGCATTATTAAAAAGCCACTTAAGAGTGATTAATTACATTTGTTTCTCATTATCAAGGAAGACTGAGTTTAATGGTTTGAACCTAACTCAAACATTCGTGTTACTCACGTAATGACGTAATAAACATTATCTAAAGCTGTATCAAATAGCTTTTTAGGCAGAAACCCTAGTTCATCTTCGTTTGATAGCTGTATTAAAATCTAAATTATCCGTATAAAAGTGCCGCTGAGTATCATACTTTTAAATATCAGTAAAGTGTAGGAGCTATCTCATTTCTATGTATCATCAATCATACTTTCAAATCATTTGGGGCGGGAGATAAGCAGACTTTTTTGAATAAGAACGTTTTTGAATGGCAAAGATATAGGGCGACTCGTCTGTAGACACTGCGATTAAGATAAGATGGAGTAAAACGTTTTTATTATGTTTTTAAACAAAAGATATTAGAGTTAAAGAGTATAATAATGGATAAAAAATGGTAGTAAGCGGATTTAAGAAAATATATTTTTAAAAATTACTGGGTTTTCACGATCGTATTCTTGGCTCATTTGTCTTTTATATGGCCGTTACTGTAATGTTTCCCGAGGGAGGCATACTTCTCAGATGATATTAATAACGACGGAAGCGAACGCTGGCATTTCCCTACAGAATTTTACTGTACCTACCTTTATAATCCTTCTCTTTATTTGTGCGTCAGGGATATTTGAAGTATGCCCGCTCGGTATCGTTGAGAACACACTTCTGTTCAAAAATAAATAAAAAACTAATCAATTTTGTTTTATACTCTGCTATTTTGAATGGCAATTTGTAGTCGTGAATAGTACAGACTAAATCCGGTTATTTTATAACCAGTGCATAGACTTGTTATGCTACGTTTTGCCTTCTTTTTTCTCTTTTTAAAAGTAAATTTTTGTAGCCAGTTCAATCAATCTCCAAATACATATAGGTGAACTGTATAATAAATCGCGGGCCGACATGTAAGGAAGTCGTAGATCTATAATTCAGTGCGAATGTCTCAGCCACGATGTATGTGGTTTCAGGAAGATGCAATTTACATCGAAGCTCGTTCCTCGGCGTATTTATTGAGAGCACTAAATAGTTGTCGTTCGTTACTCAAAGTAACACATAAATCTACGACAACTTAAATGTATGGAGACGTTATTATAGTTATGTTGGTGTTAAGACCCGAATTCCTTTGCTACGCGTTGTACGCACGTAATTGATAGTAATAAATTACGGAAACCAAATTTAGATTTTCGCAATAAAGGTGTCAAAATTGACTTCATAACCGATGTCTACAATACTTCAGATGAAAGTAGTTTCCCTACTGTTATGTTAGTGTAACGTCTTTGACTTTTATTTTCGTCTCCAGCTAAACCAATTTGTACGAAAAGTTTTTAGGCAAGCTTGTTTAATATACTTTTATTCAGAACTACATAGCCTAGCAGCTAGAAATATGACTTTTTAGTAACTGAATTTACAATAATGAAACTTATAACTTCATGTTCTATAAACTATTTATTATTTAACGAAAATAATAATAGCCTCAACTAATATAATATATCAACAATGTTAACCACTCTATCATGTAAGGTACTCGTTTAAAACTGCATGGAAGTGTATAAAGCTTATTAACGTTATAATAAATTCATGTCACATCAACCGAAAGTGATTTTAAATGCAAAATTATCCTACACACATAAATGTCACGTAATTGCAACGAGTTTGATTATGCGCCATTTGACCGATTTATGGTCAATCATAATATAATATAATATAGCAGTCAGAAAAGCAATTATCGTTAGTTTTGTATATTTCGTGTAAGAGAAATGCCTTGCTTTCTACGAGCCTTGTTTTTTTTTTAGATTTTATTAAATTGTCAAAAATAAACAACAAGCGTCACAAACAACTAATCTTACGTAACTTATATACAGGTCATTATTGATCTGTTTATTAAAATTAAAGTTTGTAAACCTCTTCACCTTCTTATGTTTTTTTCTAGAACAAGGATTTTGTTACATTTGAACTTTGTACACAGCCTTTGATTTCCCAATCGTATAAAAGGCATCCAGTCCAGCCAGACTATTAAATTAAAATCAAACATTAATATTCAAGTGGTGGGCAATAAAAACAAACAATTGAGTCTCGCTCGAACAACATTTTATGCTTCCTTCGACCGCGAATTTCAATTCAATCGCGTAAGTAACGTTGTACGCGACCATTTTATGGGCTCTTGATTAACGATACACACTTAACTACGGCTGTTTACTCCACAATCTATGTACATTTAAGTACTCTACGTTATTGTAAATGGTGGTATATTTGTCATAAAATAAGTTTATTGCTGTTTCGCGTTCACTGGCACGCTTTTTATACAAGTACAGTCTCTCGTTAATCTTTGTTACGAATACCTCTTGTTTGCCAGTAACATCTGTTTCGGTAATAATTTACAACGACGGCGACATTCATATTTTTCTGATTGCCAACTGGATTGGGATTTTTAATTTTTGACGTTTCAGTTTTATTTTTTAGCTGGTGCTGCCTAGTGCTACCAAATGCTTTATATTCCTTTTAATAAACAGGTAACTATTTTCACTTCTTAACATAATTTTACATTTGGGAAAAATGTGGATCACGTGTATAACTAATCTAAAATAAACAAAAAAAAAAAGGTATGTTTTAAAAAAAATGTTCTATTGTTTCAATATTTTCTAAGCGTTCTCGCCAATATAAATACTGAACTAAGATATTTAAGCGTTATATTTAGACTTGAAAATATATTCTAGACGAATACATATCGCATTTCTCATACCAGAGGAACGAAGAATTATTCACGCGAAGAACCGCAGGCTAGCAGTAACTGCATATATTTTAAAAGATAGATGTAAGTACCCACATACTATAATTCAAGTGAATAAATTAAAAAATCTTTTATTGCGTACCGAAAACCCACATCATCGTGAAAACGTTATCCTTTTATAAAAAATAAAAATTTCCTATTATTATTAAAAGGCTCTAATCGAGTTATAAACAGTCAATCGGTCGAAAATAATATTAAATCTATCATCTATTTTCCAGCCAATTATATGTATCACATTACTGTATGTAGTAATTAGCTGGTAATTATCCGACGTGAAGCATGATATCCTCATAATTAAGGGCGATTGGTCCTCCTGCCATTGGTCCTTAAGTTCGTCGCACAGATAAGTAATGCCAATTATTTTCCAGTTAGGACCTGGCTCTCAACTAGATTGTTGTAAGTACCAATCTACCTCAATAAACCCTCGTTCTCCCGGGATCTCTTCACGATCTCATCGTCATAATAGCCGGCAATTAATTAAAGGAACATAGAGGAAACGCAATGTAGCGGTTTTTGAGGCTACGGCTGTACATTGACGTTATATTATCAGATTACATAAATTTTGGACAAACAGCGTGGGTTTCGGCGACGCAGCTGCACGAGTTGAACTAATTTCATCTCGACATGACAAGGGTATTAGTTGGGTCGAGTCGAGACCCTTTTTATAACTCAGGTTACTAGCGCAAAACCTGCCTTTGTAACGTGCCCGAATAATTGTCGCCGAAATTAAATTTGAAACCAAAACTGTGTACAACTTAATATCCGCGCGATAATTACTTTTTGTTGCGTACATAGGATACATAGGTCAATGACTGGTCGTATCGTTTTTATGATCTAAAACAGGATAAAGTTAACACTTTGTGAGGAAATAAAAGGCTGAATTTACTGTAGATTTGTAGGAACACAGGGTCGACCATCACATATTCTGTTTGGGTCGGTATATTTTAATTTTTGTCCCAAAGTAACGGATAATGTGGGAATAAGACCCGCGCCTCGGGAATAACATTGTCGGCCCTTAGCTATTAGGCAAAGAGTTCTGTGCTGTAAAACTCGTAAATCTTGGAACACTTTTGCCAGTTTTCTGCCGTAGCTAAAACTAAATTACATCTTCGAGAAATAAATCGGAGACGTCTTGAAAAAAGGCCAGGTTAAGAGTACCCTAAACCGAAGAGCATGTATGAAGGGAATTATGACAGTGGATGAAGCGAAACAAGTATGTAAGGATCGTAGCAAGTGGAAAGAAGTGGTCTCTGCCTACCCCTACGGGAAACAGGCGTGATTATATGTATGTATATGAGAAATAAATCTAATGTTTAGTCGACACTTAAATGCATTGATAGCCGAGTGCGTCACCAAGCCGTTCAAACTTCGTATGAGACATCGATTAATTATTATTCTTTTTTATGAAAATTATGTTAGCATATTTATTAAAGCAATACAGGAATCGAATACCCTAGGGCAGTAGTCGAATTTATTTAATTAAATCTAGAACTTGTACAAGAGTGAATAAAACAAATCAAAATTCGACGGTTTAGGACGACAAGTGTCCAACTATGTTTATCAGATAACTAGGTCATCGAGAGTGAGAAAGGTCCAAACTGTCAGGCCTAGACCGAAGCATATCAGCCTACCTACCTATGCAGCTACCTAGCAGCCTACCTACCTACTTTATATGTCAGTTAGCTAAAGATACAATTTGTTTTAATACCTATTTACGTATGGTGAATGTTAACTATCGCTGTTATTCGTTTCGACTTCATTGTTTTGTCTAGAACAAACTTAGTTTTAGGTCGTGGATAAGTATATTGTAATATAAGACATGTTTGAGTTAAGTTTAAATATTTCAAGTCTTTGTTTCATAATTATAGTCACAAAAGTTTGACAAAGGTTTTTTTTGCCGTTTTGGTTTTATCTTTATTGTACAAACATAATTTGTTAACATAAGTTTTAATAAGTTTTTTAACATAAATACTCTTCCATTATAATTGGCAGAAGCTATTAATGAATAAATAGTAGACTAAAAACAATAAACTGTAACTAAAACTAGTTAATATATTTAACAGCATGAAAATACTCTCTTAAAAATAAGCCTTTGTAATAGCTGAAGCCTTCTAAAAATGTAATTGAATCCGACACAAAGCTAAGCCGTGACAACTGTCAGTGTCGAAGCTCGCTGCCGGGACTTAAATAGGCGCTCCTAAATTATGCAATAATTTGTCGCGAATTAAAGGCTTGTAAGTATTCTTGAGTAGTATTCGAGCCTCGGCAAGATTTAAGAGCGTTGTCGCTCGCAGAACTGAAAGAGATAAGAGTGGATCGCTAAGCGGGTGAATTACCGCCGCTTCTTTGTGTGACATCCTCCCGGCTCCGTCTGTCGCAGAGAACAATTTAGCCGTGTGTGCCCGAATTTATTTAAATTTCCAGAATACCTCGCCTCGGCTTAAGCGAGTGAAGTTAGTAAGACATCATTAACTCGACAATAATCGTAATGAAATGCTCTCCGTGACCCAGCTGCGACGAGCCTGGAAGACAATATTACCGAGTTTATCACAATTTAAGGGCTGTAAGAGGGCTCGAGTCGTTCTATATTCACCGAAAGTATATGCTAAAAGAAATTTTAGGAACGGTAATGTCGGACGATGAGTAATAAAGAACTACGTCAGTTGTAGTCCCGGGCAGTTGGGCTCGAAGGCCTGTAATATATCTACATATAGATTTTTGTGACAAATACACGTGCTCATAAGAAATTCACCCTTGTCGGTGGCGTCGGGCGGGCCCTCGTGAATTATAACATAGAACGCCAAGTTTTTGCGCCGAGATTAACTGCGTATTACAAGCCGAAAGTATGCCAATGAGCCGGTGTTCTGAAACTTCTTAATTACTTACGAAGGATTTTTTGTTGCGACCGCCTTACCAGAGCAGACACGAATTGTTTTCACATTTCAATGTGGAAGAACGACAAGGGAAGTTTGCATAGTTAACGTTCGCAGCAAAAACTTGAACATGAAAGTTCCCCGAGATGTTTTCGTTAGAGAATGATATTATTATCTCATTGAAACTTCGTTGGCTGGTTACTTGCAAATAAGGCCCCTTCTTATATCCGGGTGCGTAAAACATCACAAAGTCGGCCAACAAGACGTACCTATTACTAAAACAGGACGTTAGTGATTTTTTGCGATCTGCAAAGCACTAGCCTATTTGCATTTGTGCTTTTACTTTCGACATTTCCTACTTCAACTTTACCGATATTATCAAAGCACAAAGTAACATTAATAAAAGTATACCATTCGCTTTTCCATTGCATTTCAACAAAGGGAAATAATATAATTCTCATATAAGGCAAACGATTCAAAACTCAAATGAACAAAGACAATAGAAAATTTAAAAACATTAAACAAAGTGAATATCCACGAGAGTGTCTCGTTTAGATTAAAATAGCTGAATAGTAAATACGTTTAATAAACATTTTTGCTTTAAAATGTTACTTTATAAATAATCTCTCCGCATTTAAAATGTTTTTATTTAATGTGTTCTAAAATTTTCGTTCAAAATTATATTGTATTTTTAATTAAATATTAACAATCTGCATCTGTTTCCAATCCAACTCATTCTAGGCCTAAATAGTGCTTTGACTCGAATACTTTTAAAATTCATTTAGTTTACATATATATACACTCTTACGAATCACTCTTATGAATACCTTTGTACTCTACTGAATTTATGTGCAATGTAATACATCTCAGGCATACAAAAATACAAAACAAAAAGTCTTACTACCTAAGTCCCATCTTCACCACTAGCGCCCAGAATTCTGACAAGAAACTTACTTTATAGACAACTATAAACAAAACCAAGTAATTAATGTAGTAGTCAGAGAGTTCATAAATCAAGTCACGATTTAACTCCCAACCTTAAACTTACGTATCTGTGAATCTCTAGGCCACAATGCTGTCTATTAAGCAGAGTTTCAAAATGGTTCCCAACAAAAGTTTTCAGTAGTAAAGCTACAAATGATACGCCGACTCTCTGACATTGAGCGGTACTTAACAAACTTTACATTATGTGTTTCATCGTACTTGCCAGCAGAATGTACGTTAAGTCGGACGTTGCGTATAACTACGGTTTCTCTAGTAAACTACATTTAAGTAGTTACTGAGATAATCTTAATCAGGTTCCGACACAAGAAGTTCTCCTATTTCGTAGCTTACTATCATGTATTCATGTGTTTGTCATGTGTTTTCGAGAAAATATCTTCAGGGATTTTGGAATTTTCGTTGTATAAAGTGAAAATATAAACATAAAAGTAAATGCAGTCCAGGCGTGTAGTTAGCACTTGGTTATTATAACTTTACGCCTTGCAAACATTAACTGACAAAAAATTACGAAAAGTCAAATGGAGTCCATTGTAATCTATGTAACGATTGTTACCGTCCAACGAACACGATTCTTTTGTTTCCTTTACAATAATCAGATTAATCACAGACGACATAATTATGATCCCTGACTCCCAGCTCAAATTAATTAAGTAGAACTGGCGACTCTTGTAACGAACCGCATCGGTTATGTCAACCGCTTTTCACCTTAAACATTGCAACTGAGGTAATGCCTTTAACCGAAACGGTTCATCAGTATTCAGCGGCGAAGCAATTGAAACTGCGGTGGTGCTCGGTCCTCCCACTCAATTTTCCTTGTTCCGACGGCTCGAGTTATTTGCATCACAAAAACACAATGTCGAGGGAACGCGAAACCATTAATCACGCGTAGCGGAACTTCAGCACAGCGGTGAATAGCTTCAACCACACGCGAATGATTCAGACGTTTTGCTGGCCCGATCGAAGGGCGAGCCACCGGCCGTCGCCACGCGCCACGCGCCACATCGCGACCTCCCCACTAATTATAAACCACACGGTGACGTCATGCATTGCATTCATACCAATTTGTATGGTGCCCGAATTCGGCTTTGACGACGCTACGAATTGTGTTACAAATCTCACATCGTCAAAAGGCTAGCCACAAAGCTATCCTTTTAATAAATAAAGCACACGTAGATTGCGCCCGTGCTGTTTAACTTGGTTATTTTGTTACCGAACCAAGTTACACAATTTAAAGCACCAACAAATTAAAACAAAACAATTATCACCTTAACGAGCTGAAATTAATACAATCCCCTAAATGAAATTTATTGTGTAATTCGCAACAATGTGCCGGTAGGTACTGTTCAAATTGTCTGTGCCTATACTTTAAAAGTTTTTTAAGTGCCGGAACAAGCCGCCGTTTTAATTGCGCCAACCGGAAAGGGGAGAGATGAATGGAAGGAAACGGCAGCAGCCTTGCCAACCGCCCTACATTATTAAAACTTGCCTCTTACTCCACCGCGCTCCACTCTTGCAACTGTGAGCATAATGAATGGCGCATCTCGAATAGACTTGAAATAATTTCGTTTATAAAAAATATCACAGTAAAAATTTAAGGGGCGTCGAGATTTTATCTGGCGGACGAATATTCCAGCTGAAGCACCAGTTTCACGTTTCTAGTTTGGACTGGTAAACTTTTTAGGCCACTTTTATTATATTTGAAGAGCTCAAACGACCTCGTTAGTCTACACGTGTGTACGTCGTTCCATCACGCACCAGTCTTCTCTGAGGAGCGAGACACATTATGTTTCGTACTGAGCATATCATTGCAAACACGCCAAACACTATAGCACAATATTGTACCACAGTTGGAGTACGCGAAATAGATCTTAAGGATTGAAGCATCAAATAGAATAAATGAAAATACTGCAGTATATTTTCATGAATAATTCATATTATCTTAGTAGCTCAGACGTGTGATATCAAAACCACAAAGCGTAAAAAATGTACAAAATGTTTCCAGTGGCAAACATTGTGATAGTCGCGAGTCATGCGTCACGAGCGTGCAACTGTCGACAGTGTTTTGTTGTAGGTACGCGCTGAATTCATACGTTCCTGGAAAAACAACAATGAACCTGAAAACTAATTGCGTCCTTGATACAACGAGCCCGCGCTAGCTCCACGTAAACATTGTTTATAAAAGGTGCGAAATAGACGGGCGTCCCCGTATTACCGTGGCCGCCTTATTACATTGTACAAGTACCTTCACAAAGCCTCCGGCGTGCCTTATCTGTGGTACCACAAGAGCCTCATAAGCCCAGGTTGTTACCTCGGAACACATTGTAACACATTATGCGCCGACGCGACGCCGACCTAACGCTCTCATCCGCACGTAATAAGAATATGTAGTCTTATGAATATTTTGCTCTTTCTTGACAATGTGCGATTAGAGATTACTGTTTTGTGGCTTCCGTAAAGCGACGAGACCTGATATTGCTACCTTACCACAGATTTAGATCCAAACGTATGACTACCAGTTTGTGGTCGTCATGTAGAGTTAAACTAAGTTCCAATTGTAAGCAAACGGTAAACTAAAAATCGATGGACACAAATAAAGTCCATACAATTAATTGTTAAAAAGGAACTATGTTCCTATTTGATTTTCGGATATGTTCAGAAACTAAACAATGAAATATTGAATATACAAAATCTAAAATCCAGTGTATCATGCACTTCAGTAATAATTCGGTTTTAATTAACTGATTATGTCTGTGCGCTAAGCAAATGTCAATACCAACGTTTGCATTACTATGCTATTTGAAACTCGTTAGAGAATGATGAATTGTTCAATTTACCCTCATATCATAGGTGCACCTGTCTGCCCGGCTGTTAACCTTTTAACTATAACATAATTACTCGTAATCCGGAATTAATTTCGATCATTCTAGTATGTATATTATTCCAATTCTGGTATTTACTGGCTTTTCATCACGTTGGTAGATAATTATTTTCATGTATCCATCAAGGCGGAATCTGTTTTAATATAGTATTATTTGATAGACCGAAAAGAAAACAAAAATATATACATGTTTGGATACCAAGATTGTACACATAGTTTTCTAATGACGTAATATGAGCACATGTTATTAGGAAAATCCCAATTATTGGGCACAATTCTTACCTCGGGCTATTACCGGATAACCTAACATTTTTGCTGACCCCGGTTTAGGGAAACGAAACTCTTATTATATTGTGTATTTACTGTGTGTTACCTTACTCACGACCGAGTCAACAATACAGTATGTATACTTGTCTAGATATATGTATTCTCATTAGTATAATAGCAGCCGGAATCAGACTAATGAATCCTTATAATAAAAATATATTAATGTATGTTGAGTGATTATAATTATTTTTTATGTAGTATTATTTATTATATGTATACTGAAATCCTATAATATATGCAAAGTAGATAAAATAAAGCCACAACTAGTATCTCTACATCCATGTTGCGCGCTTCGAATGCAAAACTAACTTCGCCGTGGTGTGATCCTCGGTAGGTTTGCAGACTACGCATGTTTGCTTATTCCGTGCTCCTTTAACGACCGGGAGGTCACAGTACACACTAATGCTTCGTAGCTTCAGCGTTATGAGCGCCTAGTACTTTATAAGTAGAATTATATTATGTAAACTGGTTTTGATTATAAAGTTTATTTAATAAATCTTCCACTGATTTTGCACATCATTTATTTATTCCCAATAATAATTGTATAGAATAAGCATAACCTAGTCAATAGTATTAAGGAGTTAAAATTACTTTTTTAAAATTACTACTTACTTTTAAATTACTACACCACCTAAATATATAAAACAATAATAAGCAACGCCAGGACGTATAAAAAGTAAATTCTAGGAACTTTTAATTCTCTCTCTTCTAAAATGAAAAAAGTTTATAAGGAACTGTATCATATATTCATGCATAGTGTAGTATCGATCCTGCATGTATTCACTTTCTTTACATCCTGAACAAGTGTTTTTAGGTAGTCAAATATATATTTTATTACCTTTTAGCAAACATAAATATTTTATAAGTTAAAGGAGGACTCATTTTCTTTTAGTATGTAACTTTTAAACGATCAATTAAATATTAATATCAATAAATTAACAACCCACGGCCTAAACCCATTTATTGAGAACAGGCTTTTCTCTATAATCACAACCATTGAAAACTAGATGTTATTAATTTAGCAGTGGAGCTTCCGGGTATAATCCCCAGTTACCGTTTACGACCTCCATTGGGAGCAATAAAACCCTATTCGCGTAGATTTACAGTATTACACAAAGTACGAGACTGCAGAGTAAGTAGGTAGGTAAACAAACATTTCAAAATTAATAAAAACGAAATGAAAATGCCAACAAAACAATTCACAATGAGATTTAAGTGAATAAATACCACGGACATAGCTGTCCAAAACAGAAATGAAATAATACTGGACAAAATCTTATGACCGCTGCGCTGTCACAGATATAGAGTCGAAAAAGTCTGTGGTTATAATCTGGGTCTCCGCAAAGAGGGGTTGAGAGTCCCGGTAATAATCGCTACCGAAACGTCAATCACACGAGGGGCTGAACCAAGGATGAAACTGAAGGGTTGGATTATAAGGGTCTAATTCTGAGAAGCAACAGGATTACTAATATCCAGGGCCATGGATGGCTTTAATTTACTTTTATGTAATATTCAATTACAGGTTATTTCGGTAACAATATAAGGTATAAATGACTTTCTGATATACCTACTATGGCTTTACTCTTTCACACATAATATTGTAGTGTAGTATCGCATGGGACCTGAAATATCTTACCTACTTAAAACCATCAAAATGTATACAGTACGAAACCGTGCAGTTAACTGAACATACATTGTACGTTGCCGTCATACAGAATAAATAATAAACTCAGGAACTAAACCCCTAATCTATTCTACAAGAAGCCGAGCTTTGAACCTCTGTGCAGTTCGAATTACAACGAAATGCCTGACTTGCGCGATATCAGAGTCTAATAAAAATCTTGTTAAGATTTTTCCTTTGAGAGCCATCTTCAAGAGTATGCGGAATATTTTGCTTTATCATTTTGACTTAATTTTTTTTAATACATATCCTAATTTATTTTGTTCTCGTCTGTTATTTTGAGAAATAAAACGACCAGCTTTCAATATTCACGAAGAAATAAATGATTTGTGATTATAAATTACTAAAAATAAAGTGCGATTACAGTTGGAGTTTTTTGGCCGATTGAAATATAATAGTACGAGACTCGTATAAATGTATGTTCAAAGTAGAATGTAAGTGTGCAAGAAAATGTTTTCTAAAATTTGTTACATTTTAATGTTTTTTTTTTTGCTAATTACTTTCTATGTATATTTTTGTGGTCTTTATACAGAAAAAGGCGGACAAAAAACTCGATTACACCGAAATTATAGATGGCACGATAACCAAACATTACCAAACCATGCAATCATGGCGGAGAAAAGAAAATAGAAAAACATCGGCCCTTTTGTCGCAAGATTTCCTTCTAGATATATTTTGGATTTCACTATCTTAATTAATTAACCTTGGCTAAAAACTGTAGCAATTCCTTTGGACTGATAACTTCCAAGAATTTTATGTTTCCTGAAACCCAAAATACTATGAAGTCCTGAGTGAGAGACTGACACTATGATGACTGACCAGTAACATTTTAATCTTTACGATATTTACTAGGTATGCTACGGGATATTAAACGAAACCGACATAATTTGTTAAAAAGTATCATTTGACGGATGTATGCATCCTTTTTATCTTTTGCGAAATTATTTGTTAGGATAAAGCCGGAACCCCACCGCTGCGCAGGCTGTGCACGGATGCGTGGCTCACCTCTGCTGCGTGGGCTCATTAGTTCGGCGGCGTCGGCCTCCGTTTCCACTGCGGCGCACGGACACGGATGTGTCGCTCACACAGCTCATAGCTATGCGTGGGGTACAGTCACGAGCAAAAATATGTAACATAATAATATGCGAAATTGTTAAACGAAATTAGTGAGATTTTTTGTCGAATCTCTTCTGCCATCTAGCAATCAATGCATACTGACAGATGACACTTGAAAATAAAATAGTTCAAATATTTTTTTTAATAAAAAAAATATTTTACTTAAAGTCAATATATTATTTTTATAATATAGACAATAGCTCTTCCAAGTAACAATATAATTTAGCTATTGTGTAGTAACATCTGTTTTACTTATTTGTATTATAAATTACTTAGTTTTTACACAAATTATACTTATCACAACTTAAATGTATGTATATATACTAGGAACATTAATTGTACCTCTTATTTATAGTTGCTTATTCTTATAATAATTTCTTAAAAATATTATGTGTATACATATTTTTGCTCGAGACTGTACATAGTCGTGGGTCGCAGAGAAATGGCCGACCCACGCAGCTCGGATGCGTCGCACGGCCGTGGGTTGAGCTACGTTCGTGTGTTTATGACGTCATTTGCTGCGTAGCATGTCCGTGCGCTGCGGTGGAAACGCTCTCATACATTTTGTACTAAAGCGAAGCTGAACACACGTGCACAGCCTCTCCGTGCGCCGCTGTGGGGTTCCGGCTTAATTATCTGTGATTTCATGAAAGCCGGAACCCCACAGCGGCGCACGGAGAGGCTGTGCACGTGTGCACGAACGTAGCTCAACCCACGGCCGTGCGACGCATCCGAGCTGCGTGGGTCGGCCATTTCTCTGCGACCCACGACTATGTACAGTCACGAGCAAAAATATGTACACACATAATATTGTTGAAGCATTATTATAAGAATAAGCTAATATAAATAAGAGGTACAATTAATGTTCCTAGTATATACATACATTTAAGTTGTGATAAGTATAATTTATGTAAGAACTAAGTAATTTATAATACAAATAAGTAAAACAGATGTTACTACACAATAGCTAAATTATATTGTTACTTGGAAGAGCTATTGTCTATATTATAAAAATAATATATTGACTTTGAGTAAAAATTTTCTTTTATTAATAAAAAAGTAATTTTTTTTATCTTTGAACCATTTTATTTTCAAGTGTCATCTGTCAGTATGCATTGATTGCTAGATGGTAGAAGAGATTCGACAAAAAATCTCACTAATTTCGTTTAACAATTTCGCATATTATTATGTATACATATTTTTGCTCGTGACTGTACCCCACGCATAGCTATGAGCTGTGTGGGCGACACATCCGTGTCCGTGCGCCGCAGTGGAAACGGAGGCCGACGCCGCCGAACTAATGAGCCCACGCAGCAGAGGTGAGCCACGCATCCGTGCACAGCCTGCGCAGCGGTGGGGTTCCGGCTTAATACACGTATAATAGAAACAAATGCGCTTTCAAATTTGGCACAGGCTCGCTAAATCACGTTGCGGTATTAATCTCATTTCGAAAACACTACAGAGCATGAAATATGCAACACAAAAGGCTCTGACTGATTAACACACCTCAACTGGAAGTTAACTCATTTAATAACAAATTAAACATTTTCAGTACAAATGAATAGTTACTGAGCAAAGGGAACCAAATAACATAAAGAATGGGATATTATACACAGTATTAAATAAAAAGTTGTATTATAAAGACCTCAACATAATCATATTTAACTAAGATGATTTCTGTAGTCTCTTGCGGGAACGTACCAACTGGCGTTGAAAGTCTGCCTTTCAACCGCTAAGAATTTAATTCAGACTCCGGATATGTAGGCAACTGACAAACCTTGCTGAATGACCTGCGTAACAGAATACTAGAAGTCTTGATGCCTTCAACTCTGACTACACCGTCTACTCAATACTCAATTTATTGCACTCCATATGTTACATTAAGTACAGTCAAACATCAATCAATTTAATTGAAACATTGTTTGTGTAACAATTGAGTTAAAACCGCTTACCTGAATACGGAACGCTAAAAATAAAATGAATTATTTAGGCCGACGGTCGTTATGTGAATTGCAAATCGAGCGAAAGATTGTATTTACGAGAAATTATTCAAGCAAATCTTTCCTAACGAATTGTTTGCTGGCTTCAAACTTTTGCAATTCCAAAATAAATATGACATTTTGCAATATTTTATGAAATAAATTTTAATTCTTGGTTTATTTTTTCGCTAAAGAATTTAATTTTGAATAAATTGCGTTAAAAATCCTTATCGTATTTTGTGGTATACTGCCTCCCAATACAAGTTCTTAGAAAAAAACACATTAAATAAAGATTTAAAGCATACAAAATGAAAGCTTACGACTTATGTAGAATATTAAATATTTTTTCTACATGAGAAAACATGTTTATTATTTTCTATGCGGTATTATCGTAACAATCAACTGGGAGAACACATGCGTGGAGTAGAGCTTCGAGCTAAGTTGTGAATATATAAGCAGGTCTAGTGATAGTAGGATGCTCAGTTAAAGACAAAGGAATACGACACAAAGCTATTCCAAGCGAGTCGTCTGAATCTCAGGGGGTTTGCGGCTTGCGTTCGCAACGCTATGTTTTCGCTGTAACTCGCCTGTTGCTGTGAACGTGCCACGTAAATATTAAGAAAATTCAACTGCACTAGTACCGAACGGCCATTTAAACACACACAGTCGTCATTCTCGTTTACTCCGACCGACCCTTACATTATGTAAGTAATGAAATAATTATGAACAACACTCTCGTAACATATCTGACTCTTTTATCCTATTTTTACTGCTCGAAATATTCTGTAAATGTTGGCCATTTTAAATTCTTTCGTCTCATTTTTCACCGTATTACACTCGGAGCTCCAGATTGTTTTATTATAAACTTTTTTTAGAATGTGGGAGTTTTTGCATACCTGCCTCTGTTTTGTTCCGTATCATGAATTCATGAAACGAATTTTTTTGCATTTTAATTTTAAAAGCACTCGTAAATTTTTGTGTTTAAAACAGGTACGAGTTTGCCTTCGTTTATATTTTCATTTATGTAAACTCATCTTGATAATTAATATTATTACGTTTTATCTCAGAATGGTAATTTAAAAGTTTAAAATGTATTAATTCTAAATGGCTGTTTGGTTAGCCCGTAAATGTTTTGAGTGGAAGATAAAATGTATTGTGCCCGAAGATATTACGTCAATAAGATCCGACAAAACAATGACGATATTACATCTATGAACAAAGCGTCACATCTGATGCGAACGTGATATTTTTATTTCATTTCATCGATATTGTTTTTCATTACATTCGTTATTCTGAGTCGATGTTTTGTTGACATTACTGTTCATTGTACTCCGATACCCCAAAAGAATTATGTTGCCGTAAACACGAACAAATTTTAATAAACTCGCGATTCAATTTGTTATCTGTCGCTTTACACATTGTTTCATGAAAATCTAATCAAGCTGGCGAAAAACACAATGGATCCCGATATCTGTTAATTAAAATCAATCCTTTCTTTAAATCTACTTCGGTAACAATAAAATGAAAACATATTGTCTGTTATCGTTTTTCATAAATTCAATTAAATAGAACGAAATTCAAAGCCCTCGTTTATAAGCTCTCGACGTTATTTTTAACGTGCTTATTATATTAATCACGAATTACAAACATGTCTGCTGTAATATTTCAACTAAACTAGGATACTAATAATGATTTATGTACATTCAATATTAAAAAAATAATTAAGCTAGCCTGAACAGATAAGTAAGAAAATGATAATTCACAACACACTATGAACTATGGTTATAAGCCTGTAATTAATTACCGTATCTGATATTATTTATAAACATATTACAAAAAATAACTTTGATTTCCTAAACTTCTTCTTTCGCCATTCATCACAACAGACCGAAAATAAACAAAACAAAATCAATACTTAGTCAAAAATCGAACTTAAAATTTAAATCGTGTTCACTATAAATCAAGCAACAAACTTTTGACATAACGACATTACATCAAAAACGAAGTAAAAGTGTAACATTAATCCTACCGCAATAAATATAAACTCAACTTACATGGAAAGTCAGCGATTCCCTTAAATTTATAACAAAACGACAGCTAAATATCCGAACAGGAAATTAAATAGGAATCAGAACAAATCCCATTATAAAGTGTCATCAATCACAAAACTCAAGAGGCATGAGCCTTCTTTATGGAAAACACTGACGTATGTTACTTGTCTACTGCCAGTCTGAAACTTAGGATTCAATACAAAATATTGTGATTCGGGAAAAGTCTCCGTAAACATAGAGTACAGAATTTAAATGTATGGCAAACCCGTAACAGTGAATTCGAGCATTGAGGTTGTGGCAACAAAACTACTTTATATACTTGTTTAGTGTTCATATTTCAAATAAATACATGATTTGAAATAAGAAGAAAATTTTCAAAGTATCGAAAAAGAAGACTACTTGGGACCCAATAATACACAAACTCAAGGCCAAACCCAAGAGCAGCTCTGCAAGACATCAAGACATAGTGAGCTCATATTGCGTAGGTCGAAACTCAATATTAAATTAAAATATGAAGGTAGAACGAGCAACATCTTCTGTCAAGACGAACGCCATCTCAGTCTGCCCGTGACCATGATACCTGCAAAGGTGTCGAAACGTCGGGACCTAAATCTAAAATTAAAACCGCGAAAAAATCCGTAAAAAGTAGTTTTATTCAATGTCTAACATTCGCGTAAACCTAAGAAACCAAAAAGACGATTTATTTTGGTTATTTTTAGCGCAATTTAAGGAAAAATAGCGACTTGCTGATATTAATATGCAAAAACAATACCTATACAAAAACCTCCTTTATTAGATAGTGACTTTATACCATTTTAGCTTACCAATAATTTAAAACTATATCATTTAATACTGCTTAAAAGTAACAAAAAACTAATCCGATTTAAATATGAATTGTCATTTTTATGGCAGAATAAAATGTACTATTCATTTCATATTTCAATTCGAATTTTAAATATTTAGTGAGTTTTAAATATCGTTAAAAATGAAAAGAATATCATTTACAGTTTTGTTTATATAATAGTTAATAGTAGAATAAACTATTTATAAAGGCTTATACAAATAAACTTATGTTGCTCGACCGTAGATAGGTAGTCAAGATAAGAGTTTTACATAATTTGTATGGTGCTTAAGCGCGAACTAAACCTTTCCCCAGTAACGTAAACTATCTTTTCTCGGCTTATTCCAAACTACTGAAATCCTAAAATCTATCGTTATACCAATTTTGATATTCGAAATTTATTTTACGGTTTGTTAGGTCAATCTTTGCATAATTGAAATGAAAATTGTTTTAACTTTTATCATTAATTTTCTTTGAAATTACAGACTCGTTGGTTGTATTTTATTAAAGCTATTAACCAATTAAGTAGTCTACAGACCGCGAAACTTATGCAGTTTGGTTGTAAATGCTTTCTTTAGAGAAATTATCTGCAGAGGTTATAGTGAGGCAAAATTTAGTCTCTTGGCTAATCACGCAGATTTAGGTTAATAAAATAGTTTTTAAATAAATAAACATAAAGAACAATAAACTATTGTTTTAAACAGTGAATAATAAATTAACGGTAAATACCTGAATAATAATCAAATACAAATAATGATAGTACCAATATGAACAATTTTGGTTTGTCAACTTATTTAAAAACGCTCTATGTTTCAATGAAAATTCTAACTATTTTATAGAATCGAATCTATTGTTACCTCATTTTGATAGATTTTAATGAAATTTGACATAAATATGTAGTTCATAGTTATATAACATATGGATTACATCATAAAATTAAATAAAACCATTTTATTTCTAATAACACGGTCCTTTGGAACGAATAACTGTATTTACATTGGCTTTTATTTACAATTCTCTGAAGTCAATTCGATGAAAAAGCTAGTTATTAAATAACAGGAAATTCCGAGCTGTTCGTGAGATCTAGGAACTCATATTATCAGTAATGAAATGAGTTTTTATTCATTTTAAACGCACTCAATGTTATAAGGAAATTGTACTTTGTCAATACTCATTGCCAATACTTAATGGGAAAAACTTATTAAGTTTATTAAGAAAAAACATGTTTAACAAATACTAGGAATACAGTCAATAAATTAAGTACTCTACATATTAAAAAGTTCTTAGAGATGTTTTTTTTTTGTAAAACAATAAACTCTTTTTATTAGTTTGCAAACGTTGCAATAATAGCGAAGTTGTGAATGAAAACGCAAGCGCGGTGTTCCCTGTAGATGATGCCTGTATTTGGCTCGCCGACCTCGAATTGCTCGTTTTGTTTGGTTTATGTAACAATTAGAGAGGCAAATAGCACGAAGGGGTATCCGCATACTGGTAATGTTAGCCGTTTCGCGAACCGAAATGAAGCCTTGCCCCGAACGGACATTTTTGCTCAATTTTCAAATGTTTGAATAACTACGAAAATTAGCTCCAACAAACTATATGATTGAAACTAAAATGACGCTTCCCGCTCGCTAATTAATCAGAGCCATTACGGTCACTTCTCTGAAATAATATTTCGATAATTTCACATTATAATTATAACGTAGTTGAATAAATAAAATTAAGTAAATATCGATACTGTTTACAGGCGTTATTATTATAGTTTATTACGCTGTATTGCTCATGCATATTTATATTTGCTCATTATTTCGGGCATTTTGAAAGCTAAATATTCGTTTAAGTATGTCCGGGATATGCTGTGACGCTGTATCAAAGACGAGAGTAAACAACGGTACGGTATTTATAGGTAAACATTTTCAGGTAAAATAGTATTCTTAGCTTATTTTCGGGCTAAATTTGCTGGTTGTTTGTCATAGCTTGACCGTAAAGGAAGTTACCGGACAAATCATCATGCAAAGTTTTTACAACATTCGTGCTTTCTCAAGCTATTTAGTTGCATAAGCTGAATGCAAATGTGTGACTATCACATGCGTGCAAACTTTCGTAAAGAGTACGAAACTTTGTGCGCATACGAATGACCGGGGTTATTCAAGCGTACCTATGAGTAAAAATTGTTTCAAGCCACGGCAAGTCTAACGAGCGTGTTTCGCCGTGGGCATAATAGCGGGAAGTTTTAGGAAAAGACTAACTCTGTGGTCTATCGCTAAAGTTTTTTAACCAATCTCAGGTGCACAGATAACCAGAGAGGAAACTAAATAAAACATGAATTTTGGCACCAGATTCAGTCTCTTACTTTATGTTCTGTATTCACCTCTCAAATATTTTTTATTGTTAGATAACTAAAAATTATAAATTATCATATCGAAACTTAGAAGTAAATTAGGAGTCTGAAATCACCAACCTCTTATTTCTCCATATGGAGAAACTAGCTCCAATAATATAATCAGAACTATCTACAGTCTATTCAGCCTCATTTCCAGTCAATTGAACAACAATATTGTCGATGTACGCTAATCAATAATGCATAGTTCGCATGGTTGGGCGGCAACAATTGGAAATGTATTGAAATCTTCCCTTATGCTTGATTAATGTGTCGGCGACGCGCGCCGTGTCGAGACATTGTGTTTTTATGATGCAAATCAGAGGGAAACACTGCAACCGCAGGCTAGGGCTTACTGCACACTGAGAACTGACTTTAAAATGTTTTTTATTATTATTTGCACATTTTTACACAGCCTTTTTTATTTTACCGGACAGCCATTTTACTGAAAAGGGTTTTTGTGGTTTTTAAGTGTATGTGTACTTATTTCTATGTCATATTTTTCGGGCATATATTTTATGTTTGTTATTCTTTTTTTATAATATGTGTTACATTAGAGCGCAGTAGTTGATAAAGCATTGTCAAAAGTATTAAATCGTTTTCTACGAAACATATAAAAATGAGCCTGATCATCAAGAATGAAAATTTTAAAAATAAATAAAATATCAAAGTGGTATATAGTATTGAATGTTTGAAATCTTGATATGCAAGTATTAAAGATTAAAAACTAACGCTACATTATGAAATCAGATTCTGTTCATCAACTTTCAAACTACGTCGACGCTCTTACGTAATGATCACGAACTCTTAAGATTTCTTAAGTTTATACTCGACCTGACCCACTACATAATTGCCTAAGTGAGTGGAACTGACACAAAAGAACTAAGTACTGAAACTAAAAGGATAACTGACAAAGAAAATCTTAAATAAGATCTTCAGATTTTCATCAAAATTACCGAAGTTAGGTTTTAAATTCTTAATAATCTGATCTTAAATCTTCTTGCACCGGTCGCCGTAGGATTAAAACAAAAATGCTTGATTCTTGTGAGTATGTTAATTCTTGCCAATCCAGTGGGTCAGTTGATGACCAACCCAATTGTTCCTTTAACAATAAACTATTACGTAGTTTATTGTTAAAGGAACAATTGGGTTTCATTTTTTTCTATTCAACATATCATAGCACAACATGTAGCCTTTTGAGTGTGGCTTAACTCCTGAAACCATGGCTCACTTGATGAACTAACTAAAAACTACGTAAACAATATTTTATTTCTGTTTCCTAGATAAATATAATTTAAACATCACACTGACAACAACGCGTTCCCGGCCATAATTAGCTGACATTACTTTTCTGTATTACTGTAAACTTTTTATAGATACCCTATTAATATTACCATTCTATCATCCAAAATCGTGACTGGACTTGTATAAGTGACGTATATTATCCTTATCTCATAAAACCTCACAGCAAAATCAATACAACTTAATATACTTCCAACAAGACAGGGCCAGTTAATATAAAAGTCACATCGTTTCATTTCCCAGCATTTGTATCAGACAGTTGAAATGGTCAGATGGGGACGACATTCATAATAAATATGACGCCGAAATATGTTAACATTCTATCTTTTAGGTAGGATTATAACATTCCGTAGTCAGAGCACGTAGACTTATCTACTTAAAATTGAGACCCGTTAGCATTTTAAACAGACAATTTGGAGTACATTGGTAGATACTGCTAGTAATTGAGTAAGCCTTTCTTTATCTACCTACCTGATTAAGACAGATTTTCAGTGAGTAGAGTCTTAGAGAGTTTTCTATTGGTATATATGCGTGAATTCACAGAAACCTGCGTCATGCAAACAGGCTAAATACGGTTCGGAATAACGTTCGCTGTAATAGGCTAATAATAACAATTAAGCTTACCTCGTTTCAGCTAATACCGCCATCGGTGGACCTACACCTACATTACCCGTTTGGGAAAACTCACGCGATTCTATATTATTACCAACATAACAAAATAAACAAAAATGTTTGTACCCGTTAAATAAATGATACCTTTTCATGACGTACTTTGATGTTTTGAACATGGCCAAACAACCAGCGGAAAGATTAAATATAATGGTGCTAAAGGGGATTACGATTGTATAACAAAATATGGTAGATGTTTATAAGCTTATTAGGAAGACTTCAAGAGCCCTAGTTATATACTTTCTGCGTAGAAAGCGAGACAGGAGACATCGAACTAACGATTTAATGGGAAAATTAACTTTATCGCATAATTAATAAAGTGTGAAATCATTTAAGTCTTATGACCGATTAACCGACGTGCTTTAAATAATACGCGTGCTAAACAAAATTAGACTTTATTACATTCGAACAGGAAGTATTTTTGACTGCTTGCGGAATGTATTATTTTCCTTCGTGTTGCTCTCGGTCTGCGCTGACCCTAAGCCGTGTTTAGTTCATGAAGTACTTTGTAAAAGGCAGGCACGCTAATTCTGTTACGTGTTGTACCATTATTTTACACTAGCTTTGGCCCCACTACATCCATGCGATAAGGTTTTAACCTTCCTTTAGTGAAGTACGCATTTTTATAACGCTTTTTAGACTATTTTTGTTAGTTTCATCAAATTATTTACGCTTCATAACAAATATACACAAATATTAAATAATTGTTAGCTTTATTTCAATTTAAATTGCAAGAGACAGTAAACAACACCATTTAGAACCTACAACAAAAACTAAAATAATAAAAGCAACTATGTAGTGAATAGCTAGTAAAAAAACGTTATTATTATTTTAATACAATTCCTAGCGTTATTCTAAAACATTTTGTACGCGAGCGACTTAGCATTTAATGCCACGGTTTAACCATTTCTAGTTCTGTCCAAAGCAGTCGTAGGAATGGGTAGAGGGTTTAATGTGCTCCAAAACACAGAAGTCAAGTATCTAAGCCCGTCCAGTGCCGACTAGTGAATTTTGATTCTGCTCCCAAGAGAACTGAGCAATATAGCTGTATGAAATCAAACCCTTTGCTTGCAAAACGGTCAAATATTATTTTCACGTATAATTTTGCAGAATACCTATACCGGAATTTAAAATTTTAAAACAAGAGTATATTAAATAGATTAAGACAATAATCGAAATTTAAAAAATATAATTTGAAATTGGAATTAAATATTAAAATTGTTGATGTAATTTCATATTTATTATTATTTTACTCGAATTTTGTTT
Organism: Autographa gamma; assembly: GCA_905146925.1. Classification (NCBI taxonomy): domain Eukaryota; kingdom Metazoa; phylum Arthropoda; class Insecta; order Lepidoptera; family Noctuidae; genus Autographa; species Autographa gamma. Next base: position 8,322,358 of record LR989850.1, read on the forward strand.
TTGTTTATATTCCAGACAGTGTTGAATAATAATTATATATCATAATATAGGCCGTAAGTTAAATGTTATAACTGCAATAGAATAGTGTATAAAATACATAAACATGTATTCATTGTGAGCTAGCCCTAACTTACGCTCATATATCTACATAAAGGTGAGGTGTAGGAACCAATTGCGAGACAAATTGTTGCGCCCCACATCGCCGCAGTGCACTTCAATGAAACATTCTACGTTTGAAAATCTGTATGAATCATTATTTTTTATTTTATGCCAGTGTCTGACTGTACTTTATTTATGAAAATATTGTTTGAAACTGTTATTAAACAAATATGAGGTGGTATTTTCTGATAGATAGATATACCTACACGTAACGATTTTGATGAATTTCTTTGCTACGTATTCTAAATCATGTATATGAAGCCTCATTTAAGACTGCCACAGTTAACATTACAGACGGCTTACTCGTCATCAAATAATATATCATCAGCACAAGCAATTACTTAAGTACATGCCTATTAACCCGTTTTTTATTTCAATTACAATATAACTCAATTTGTCTCATAGCCTTTCCCCTAAGTGTAATTGCGTTTCGTAATACGTAATTTGGGAAATTCTCTTCGCTGGGAGCTTGCTCCACGATGGTATAATTAGATACGTCGTTAATTAGACGGTAGCTCTACAAGAGCACTCAGGGGCCGCTTTCGTTTACTTTCGTACAAGAACTAGGCACAACCCTTCTGTGCCAGCGGCTAAAATTAAATCACTTTACGTAGGTATTTCAAGGCAGACAATGAAACTACCTCTCAACTATGATACTCACTTGTTAATTCTAATAATAATACTCTAAAAGTCTTCGAGAACTATTGTACAATTCCCACTTTTGTTATGAAATCACAAGACAGTGATCTCAGAAACAGAAAGCTTTTACTTCAAAAGATATTATATTATTTCAAGTCGACTGACACAGGTATTATAATCAATAACAAAAAGAAGCCAAATCTCTGTCAGCTGTCTATCTCAAGACACAAGAAAAATAGGCGATATAATTTTTCCCGAACACATGGCGTCCCCCGGGGAGCATATTGGAGAAAGCTATTCTGTTAATGGAAGTACAATGGAAAAGAAAACTCAATCAAGCGCACGAGTCGCCGTGATTTCTGCGCCTAACTACGAGAGATATATTGTGGGCCGGGACTCGTCATTAGCCGCGAAACGCCGCATTGCCCACACAGCGGCAGGAAATTTCTCTGAATAACCTCTGCGTAACTTTTCATATGTAAGCCTGATTTAACGTCCGACATCACTCCCCTCTGCGATTTTTCTACTTGTTTATATCAAAGTTAGGGGTCTGCTGCCCTGATCTTTCTTGAATTTCCTCATTTAATTAACACGGCCCGGGGCACTTTTATTTCCTTACGGAGAAATTTTTCAATCAATATCGCGCGCTTGTATTCTTTTTGTCATTTCTCAGTGAAAAATTCAATTATATCTTTCGCCGCCTTATTGTAACTTTGTTCATTCTAATATTTGACTGCAGCATAGTGAGCGGATGGCACATTGTGTTACATTGTGAGATTGTCATTTTAAATATTTCGCCATCGAATAACCATAAGCGTTTATCACATCGAGTGTCGTAACAGTTTCGCTCATATTATAATGTCGTCGTTACGGCATGCGCAAGGACGAAGTATATACATATTTATAGGAGCGGTAATGTCTGTACGGTTGTCAGGCCCGGCACGTAACCAGCGCGTGCCCGGATGTATTGAAAGGGATGTGGTGCCTACCTAAACTAAACTGCAATTTATTGTAATACAATTTCACTGGCTTCAGATGCAACTGCAACTTCTCCTAACCTAACAAGGTTCAAAGTTCACCCCATCATAGATATACAATACTAAAAACGTGTCATCAAGCTTTAACGTAACACCGTCGTAATGGAACTAGAGTCACAATGCACAAGTTAATCTAAACAGAATGCTCTCAAAGATTATTTGTCCAAGTGGCATTTGGTAGCTATCTTTATTATAATGGATACACTTCTCGTGGTGTAACAACGACGATCTTAATCTATAGAAACACCGAGGGCGTTCCATTGTAATATACTTGCGCAAAAATAAAAAGGCAACTTTGAGTTGTTACAAAACTCGTAATCCTAAAAACGTCTGTTCCTAATTTCTTTTCCGATTTTAAAAGAGCCATCTTTCATTTACGTCGACATTTAGAACAAGAAAATTTCAGCCTTCGACACGAAGTTTTGGCAATTTCCGTACTTGGCGACGCTTTTTTTGTGACCCATACTTAGTCGTTAATCTTGCGAACAAAAAGTCGCCAATGCTCGCCGAGTCGTTACTGGTAACTGTGTGAGACGACAGATTTAAATTACCGGATTAAATTGACCGAAGACATTTCATTTTTTTGACCAAATCTGCGGAAAACATAAGATTACTGTAACTTGGTTGGAAAGTCAAGATCGTTAGGTACATAAAAACTGTAAATTACTGGTAATTGTAAACAGAACTTTGTTACTTTGTTTAAACGACGTCGAGTCAGACTATTTACGATTTAAATATCTTAATTGAAGGAGTGAACATTATGAAAAGCCTGACTAATAGTCAACATAATAAAGAATACTTGCCGCCTCTCATAGGCTTAAATAAGAGGCTCCCGGACTTTCCGTAGGCTTAAGAAGAAAGTATAGATAGACCACGACCTCATGAAACATTTTACCCAAACACAATAATTAAGTATTATTGCCAACATTATTATAACGCTATATACCATCATTTTGACAACATACATTAGGTAAATTACTGCTAAAGATATTTTCAGGTACTTAAATGATATAAATTATTTTTAGAAAAATTGAAGAAAATATTAGTATGCTACCTGAAAAACGCAAGAAATGAATTGAGAGCGAGCACAAGTAGTGCTGAGCTAATATAAATCCATCATAATGTATTGGTTCCACTTATTTCGTGTATTCAATAATGTAAAAGAGGTATTCACTGGATTTTATATTACGGTAGTAAGGGATCGTTCAGTTTCTCCATTCGAGGTTATATTCGACCCAAATTTGTCCAAATGCGGACACATTTTCGACGTCTCCCAGAACACTTTTCTTTTTATTGGAATGTATATTTCAGAAATTTCATCGGCACACCCCGGGGCATTTCCGAATTTTATTGCAAATGAAAACATGTTGATAGGTTGCATCTCGTAACATGTTCGTCATGGTTTCATAACATTAGACGCGCTTTTTACAACTTTCAGGTTAAATGGCATTTTTTAAACAAGATTTGTTTTAACGTTTATTTCGGTTTGTCGAAAATGTCCGTCGTTTCCATCGCGTTGACCCTACAGCAACACATCAGCGCCAATGAAATTTTTATCAGCGCGATCGAAAATAGTTCCCAGTTATAGAGTATAAACTTTTAACTACATTAAACTGCAAAAAAATGGCGGTGCCATAACGTTAAGTGTTGTAAGCTACCATATCGGAAATTGCTAATATATTACTGGAAAATTTTATGTTTCCGTGGTTTTTATAGACTCATATATTGAGCTTATTCTATACTGAGCCCATTTTTATGGCTTTAACGATCATAAGCACGTGTTTTACGATGCCCTAGTGAAACCGTTTTAATGACGTGAACGATAGTTGGAATTACCAACATACATCTATAAATGCGGTACAATATTAATGGATGACATCTACGAGTGTAATCTTTTTATACGTAGGTACGTAAAAAAAAAAAAACAGAACTAAAACAAAATAAATTCTGCTTGACAAGATATTAATAATTATTGCTTTATACGTATTCATCGTACCTACGAAATAATGGAATGAAATGATTACATGAAAATTCCTTTAACAATGTCTTTATAAGCTAGAGGTTTAGTCTTTTTTTAGTACAAATAATAGAATAATAACTTTGTGTACACAGAGTAGTAGTAGAGTAGGTAGTGTATTCGAGGGCTATTGCATATTTTTTTAATTCGTCGAATCTATACGTCAGTAATTGTAAAATTATATTTTACTAAAATATAAACTTTAGTATACCTATGCATATATTATAATGACAGAAGGTAAATAACGGATTCCTGTGAAAATTACTGCAACAACATTGCTGCTCTTCCCAGGAATACAAGCAAGTGCGCCGTGTTCGCCATGCGTTAACGTTACAGTAATATATAACAAAAGCAAGGGGTATGTTCCGCACACAATAGTACCAAGACATCGTATACTTGCGAGTCAAAATGAGTGATGCTCCTACAAAGACGGCTCGTGTAGTACACGTATCATATGATACAGCCCGCATTGTAATCCGGTCCATCGGCGTCTTCGACAAGATACATCTCAGTTTATCGTGTATGTTTACATAGAGCATAAGATCAATATTTACAAGCATAACGTAAAAGAAGTCGGAAAGATGGACAGACGGTTTTTTTCGCTTCCCCGTTCCATTTAAACGAACGAATGGTGGAGGTCGTAAAGTTTCACGGCACGCCGCCTCCGGCTGTCAGGCGAGGAACGGGAGCCGCTGAGCATCACAAACCATTTACCACGATCAATCACGGCCTGAGCCGGCAACGTCTCCAGCGCCTATATCACTTTACGAAATTGACTGAAATTTTTGCTGAGTACCATTATTGGCACAAGAGACCCGCACTTAAGGAAACTTCTGAGATGTTTCAAAGTTTCAAAAGTATCCGACAAATTGATGTCTATAAATATAGCAAACAGATTATATAAGCGGAACATTGTAAAGTTCGCGTACCATGACAGGTTTATACGAAACATCGAATAAATAAAACTACAAACAAGTAAGGACTCATACACAATCCATTCTGTACAAATGGTACCCGTGCCAGCTTTCAAAAATACTTGGAGAACAAGTCAATAAAATCTGTCAAAAAGAAAAATAATCTTAAAACTACAATGTAACTTTAGCTTTGTATCAGAACATATTGACTTCGTGGCAGTATTTTCGAAAGGTTAGTCGACGTTCACAGGTTTACGATCTAAATACTTCGACGAACATTGATCTAAATTAGTATGATGAAGCTCACCTGAGTCATCAATTTCCTCTGCCATTTGTCAACTCAGCGCTAAAGTCCCCGTAACGATTGTTTTTATTAAATTTACTGGGCTTACTCAACTTTAAAGGGAGTTTTGGTAGCAAATCTTGATTGATAGCTATTACGAGAGCCCATCAATTTTCTGCCGAAAGCCGCATTTGCACTTTAATGGGTACAAGCAAGTGCCTACACGCCTTTGTATTATAAATCAATAGGCAGATTTAACTAATGCCAAGGTTAGAATATTCTCGTTATCATTAGTCTCCAGGCTCTCGGAGGTATAACTAAGTCGGTGTTATCCTTATCGAGCCGACGGAGGCACAAGGACTTCTGATTCACATACGTTATTACAAAAGATTAATTATTTAGTATCCACGTAATATTTACTTAATCCGCTTAATTAAGACGGATTAATGCGATGTGGCGCGGTGAGAATTCGCTGATAAACTGTAAATTAAATATAAGCCAGGGCTTTGTGTATCAGACTTCTGTCATACATATACTGTGTACTGGTATTCATATCAAATAAAAGCTTTTATTTGTATATTTAAATACTTAACAATTTCGATATAAATTACATAATCAAGTCCCGCGTCTGAATGTCTTATTGCGATGAACTCAAATACTACTATACAGATTTTCATGGTTTTAACTAATAGGTAGAGGGATTCAAGGGAGATGTCAGTGTGTGTATTTAATTAATATTATGTGTACCCTTCCGAAGCCGGCAGATTAAATTGTTGTTTATCATTGTTTTTTAAAATGCCTACCTAATACAGTTGAAGTACTAATGCGTTAACTAACTTACAAGTCTAAGAAAATCCAACAGCTAATTCCGAGTTAATTAGGTATTCTGTCGTAAGACTGAGCAACCTAATACGAGCAGACTAAACAATGCCATTTGACGTCGTTTGTTCCACAATTCTGAGACAGCCAACCCTTCCCTCTCATTAAATATGAAGTATACGCAAAGGTGTCTAAGTAACATTGCCAACTATTTCTTAAAACGTGTGTAAAATTAGTAAGAACCTAGATACGATTAGATGATACATGTTGAACGAAATTTGCTTAGTTTACGTGTAGTTAATTTATTCGTCAGACGTCTGCTAATGGGTGCCTATTTGATATTCAGATTAGGTTCGAAGTAATGTCTTAACGAAGTACATGTAGAAAGAGATTTTAGTCTCGCAGAGCTGTCTAGTCTATATGTCTTGTCTATCGGCCAGTTACTTTTAAGTTATCTACATAAATAAGACAAGGAAGAACATGACAAAGAATTTCTTTATTATCAATTAAGGGTGCAATTCTAACAATCGTGCAGCATCCTTACTCAGAATTACTAATTATAGTCAACGTATGATATTGTAAGTAATATTGTTTTATTTTGTATCAATTTCATAGAATGATATATTTTAATAAAGTCGCCTGTTACCGAGAACTGTTATACGAGTAGGTAATAAATAAAAATATTTTTTTAGAAAGCTATTTCGAATGTGAACACACATTTTTAAAATTCAAATATAGATATATTGCATATTTACTTTTTGCCCAGTTATGCATAAAATATAAAGTATTTATTCTAAAGTTTTTGAATATTTATTGTAAAAAGTTTTTATATTATTATTTTTTTATTGTTTATGTTGTTCTGACTGCCAGAATATTATTGTTATCGATATCTGCGCGTACGGTATTTTGAGTGAAGTTTGTTTTCTTCGCAAGATAACTAGATAATTGTAATTAATTCTCTCTTACCTACGTACTATTATAGTTTGTATCAGATTCACATATCTTAACACTGTTAGTAACTCCAACATAATTGGGTAAAGTAAGCAATGTAATGTAATCGACGCCTATTATCACAACGTTATTGTTTGTGTATTTTGATATGAAGAATACAATATACCTACCTATTATATATATTATGTAAGGTATGTTAAGATATTTTGGTAAAGGAATATGTAAATAACATACGATGTTCTGATATTTCGTCAAATGCGTAGGTAATTTATGGACAAACAAATTTTTCCCACAACCAATTTTCAGTTGAAACGTGTTATAAAAATAGGTACAAATAATTTAATATCTATCGATGGACCAGTAATTAAATTGGAATAATTAAAATACGGGTAACAATATTTAGGAATAGTTAGGAATATGTTAAATTCCATGACGTAATTTCAAAAGGTAAAAAGGTTTTAAATTCACTTCTTACTAAATATCGTTTCTCATAGAAGCGTACCCATGGCAAGTCGATAGTATCTCGAAACTTAATAGTTTCTATGTCTGACTGAAAATTAAAGGAAAACAAAGTGTCAGCTGTCTGTCTTCGCGCACAATTTGTTAAAGTCAACGCGCCTCGTATTGTATTCGTGGTTAATACAACTACTGTTGGAAGCTTAAAAAATAAATGAAAAAGTAACAGAAATGTTCTCAGAAAGTATAGCGTATTGTAATTTGAAGACCTACATAGGATTAACGGATGCTAGACAAATTTAGTTGATCGCATATAAATGTAAAATAACCTTATATAAAAAATACAATCGACTGAATCAACTTTGATGAAATAGTTATGTGACTACCTATAATATCATAACTTGCTGAAATGTTTTTTTTTTTAATTGGGTCACAATTGTCGTACATATCTATTTATTTATAAAGTAAACCAATTTTTATATAGCACAGACGAATAGAGGATTCCTCTATAGAGATATTTGATAATGTGGAATTATTCAATGGCAATTGTCTCAAGCAGTGAGCAGATCACGGTCATTCTATCCGCCGGACAAAAATGATTGCGCTTGACTTTTGTTTGAAGTGGGCAAGTCGACAATCTAGCTTTGTTCATTGTCTGTTCAACGCTTAAGTTATTTTTTTTTCTGTTCTGTAGGTAACGACTAACACATGAGAGAATGATGAGCTTATTTTTTGCTCTACATTTTATTTGTCTTCACGCTATCCTTTGGCGGAAAACAGTACCTATTGAGACGGTTGTGATAATTGTGTTATTTTTAAATATTTTGCGAAACCTTTGCTTTATTTAATGTACACATAACATAGTCTGTAAAACATGTTATGTATTTGTAAACAGCACTGGTATAACATTTACTGCTGTTTACATTAATTAAGCTGTGCTGAGAATAGTTAATAAAACTTTATCAGCATCGCTTTTGATTCTACGAACCCTAAAATTAGACTAACCTAAACATGGAATATACGCGCAACTTTCCCAACTAACAGCGTTTAGCTTGATATAATAAGCCGGTATTACGGACCGGGTTCGGAAGGTAATTTTTGTCGGCAGCTATAGGTTAGATACGTAAGTACAACACCGCATGTCGCGCGCACTTGTTTCACGTAAATTATGGGCCGAGCAGACGCGCGACCAAACTTGCTGTTTTTGTTTCCAAGATTAACGATGAACAACGGCCCTCGAAAAAACGTGTCACAGAAAACGGATATTGCCCAAAACTTTGCCGCATAAATTTTCTTTGTTCGGTTTTATAGCGTTTATGTAAATAATGATACAGCCCTTTTATGACTTTCGTTTCGTTTCTTCCCCTGATGTTTATTAACAACTTGTGGGTTCAATCTCTAATAAATAAGATGGGGTTCGAAAGTTTTAATAAAAAGGCACCGACGTAAACGTAAATAACTGTGAAGAGTTAAATTGATCTCAACATTTTTTGTTTTAATTAAGATTTTTGTGCGGCAGAAACATTAATAACACTGGCCGCATTATTTATAATTATTAAAGGCCTAACAATTGCTTTACTACGAAGCAAACAGAACAATACGCATGACTTGAAAGTTCGTAGGAAATATGCCGTACTTTTGCATTTAATATCATCTAAACTACGAAGAAGTAAAACACAAAAAACTTTCAACAACGTACCGTAGTTTTCCGAGACACTCGAAACAATTCTATTGTTTGACCGAAATACAAAGAAAAACTTATGGAAAAGAAATCAGGACAATGTTGCTAGGAAGAAAAATAAAAACTCCTTGGAACATCTCTTTAGGTACCTACTGTCTATCAATTAAGGTAAACCTATAAACAAAATAAAGTGCCTACATATTATGTAACTTGACATCTTTGAAGTTAAGCATTTCATTAAAAGAGCGAGATGCAATTATTAATAACGATAAAGATTGAATGAGACAGCGATACACTTAACACACTTCAGTGGGGTCAAGCCATCGACGTATGATATGCATAGACTGCTACTATCGCTAGGTTCCCATTGTGTCAAGCGAGAGCAGTTTTTAGTCTGATCCTAGTACATTGCGTTTTTCATTTAAGTTAATTTTCACGCAACGAGAAACTTATATAAGAAAATATCGATGGTTTTGACATTGTTAGGATAATATTAGTGTTTTAGATAGATTTTTTAAAACGGCAAGCTCCATCTTCATACATAATTCACGACAACACTTGATCACACTAGTGCTTACGGTTTAAGCTCTGATAGGCTCACTCTATAGTTTCAAATGCAACCTCGTTGGGTCAAGCTGTTAGCTGTATAAGAAGGAAACGTCAAACGGTCATTGCCTCCAGTCTTTGTAATATCTTCAGAGTAACAAACACTCTAACAAGTCCGCCTTAAGCCGAGACCTTTGTTTTACTACACAGATACCAAGTAAGTGGCGTATTAAATAAAATATTCACGCACAACTTTTCGTTTCAGTATTCTAAGTACTTTCGTTCCCAACGACGACGTTTATCACCAAATAAAATTTGTTTACTTAATATAAGTTTGAAATTTAGGCTTGATATTTATAAGAGTTTTTACACGAAAGTCTTGAGGCTTCTTCGTGAAATATGTGTATAGCATCACATCTATCATTGCAGTGTCATTTGCTTAGATATATCTGCTAGCCGTCTGCTATCCGTAAAAAATCTCTCAAAATCAAAATATCAATATATAATATAATCAAATATAATCAAAATCTCAAAATGTAATATAATTTAAGTGCCAGGGCTAACCCCATGGAACACGTTCCTCTATAAGTCACGACTTCTTCCTACAAGTTGAACTACTTATTTTCCAGCCTTTTAAGTATTGTGCTAATTAATTATGCTTAAAGCAGGAAACAGTAATTAAGTCGCAGTTTTATGCTCAAACTTAATACTTTTCTCGAAAGGCGCAATAATAATACATGAGCGAAGTACTTAAATAAATAACCTTTAGACAGTCAACAAAACAAGGAAGATTTTGAGTCAATGTACTTGTGTATTTCTATTTTGTATTCAGTATATTTATATTCTACATTCCGAATATTTATTCCTCTTTATTCATGTGATTTAAGTTGCGAAATCTCCGTCGAAGTCTCCTTCACAAAAGAAAGGAATTTCCTAATAATAAAGCGGACTAATAAAATCCGAGTACGGATTGTTATACCAGACATCTTCGGTATAAACACCCGCTATTTTCGGGTTGGCATTATCAAGAAACTTAGTCTTAATATAACAACGGCAAGTAACTCCCAACGTACTGTTACAAAGGGTCCCAAACTTTCAGTATTATTTCAAGTACTTAAAACCACAAGCAAAGCCATAGGATTGAAAACTTTATATATCTGATTTAACTGGATCATATTTCCGGCTTAGAGTAATCGTGGGTAACTATTCATGTTTGATATGAAACTAGGGCCACATATATTTTGAAAGTACTTACTCTATTTTCACTATAGTTGTGTGCTAACTGCTAAGAAAAAAAAGGAAAAGAAAGCGCTCAATGAATGCCAATCGATTGTAGTTTGTTTCAAAATAAATAGTTGTTAAAAGATTTATCCGTGAAAAAGTTGGATACATCCATGCACCTACACCGTTTATACGATTTTGTAGCGCCTATTGTTCTTAACCGAATCCTTTTTAATTATTTTCAATAAAAACATTTCATACCAAAGTATACCTTAGTGTTTTTTTATTAATTTGAGAACAAAACCCTGGCATCTTTTTAATCAAATGGTTCGTTCTTATTCTGTAAAGCTGTCACTGTTATAAATGAAAAGATTGCTGTAATTTACATTAAGTATGAAATGTACTAAAAATAGTCCACAATATTTGGAACAAGACGTAATAACTTACCTTTTTTCATGTTATGCGTAAATGAATTTCATTTTAGCTAAGCGTCAAATTTATCCACGCCATAAAGTGGAGACTGCCTAAAATGTTGGGCGCGTTTTATCAGTTGTAAGTTTATGAAACAAATTTTGGTTGTGTAACGTATAGTAATGCGGCGATAACTCAGTGTTTTTAGTGAGCTTACGTTCATTACTAATAAAGCTAGATAAATAACGTACGTATATCTACAGATAGCTTTCCCTATAAGATACGTTTTGCTTCATACTAATTATGTATCTATCTGTAGGGAAACGAAACTATGGATGTTTTTAAAATGGGCCTTAATAGAATACAGAAGATTGATTTTGACGACCTCCGTGGTCGAGTGGCGTACGCACCGGTTTCAAGGTGTCGCTAGCTCTGAGGTCCCGGCTTCGATCCCCGGACGGGTCAATAAAGAAACCAACATTTCCACATTTTCTCGGGTCTGGATGTTTGTGGTACTTTCGTTGCTTCTGAATTCCATAACACAAGTGCTTTAGCAACTTACTTTGGGTTCAGAGCAATGTATGTGATGTTGTCCGCGTTTATTTATTTATTAGTAAACGTAATTTTTAATACACGTTCGAAAATGACCATTTCCTATTTCGTTCATTAACCCTTTTTCTATCCTGCTACATAAAATAATAAAGGTTAGGTAGTTAAGGTTAGGTTGGTCACAGTTTATAGATAATCAATACTCTTATAAATAACCGTAATACCAAAAGTTCCAAGAACCCAATATTAAATTTAGTGCGGCATTAAGGTAGGTTAATGACTGCCACAGAATTTATTATTACTTCATTAAACACTTCTAGTTATCACACCTATTAATTTAGCTATTAATTATTTGACGTTCATGAGTCAGTGCTTTAACGTTCTCTTTGATGTATTATCGTTGCCTCCAATTGAAACTTTGGCTAACAGTCTCACTATATTTAAGATAAAAACAGATCATTCGTACAGCCACTAAAAACAAAAGAAACATCGGATGGCTTTTGCTTAATATGTGATAAGGTGCGGACAGACTAAATAAAATAACATGTTATACAAAATGCGATATAACATGTTTAAGCTAATCTGGACACTGAATGTTATACTTAAAACATTTTATTCTTGTGTACAATATTGTTCAGATTTTGAACTAAGTCATATTTGTCAACCGGTGTAATATCCTCAACATTTACATCACTCCCTTGGTACCTCATTATAAGAAACCGAACCAATATTTAGCCAAATGATTCTAGAATTTAGAAAATTAACTAACAAAAGCTTGCGATTTATTTCCATAATAGCCTGTAACTTACCGGAATAGGAAGATATTAGGCAGCGCAGTCGTGAATAAAAAGTAGCTTATGATCCACTTAAAGCAAGTCCTTACATTGTTATACGTAAAGAATTGAAATACCTCACAAAAGTCGCGTGACTATGTCGACTGGAATACTGTTACAATTATTAACATTGCCTACAATTTACGCTCATAACTCCGAAACAAAACGACTACTGCTTATTACAGAAAATTAAGCGGAAGCTTGAAAAAAATACATTAAAAATGTTAAATTTTAAATATTTCATTCAGTCCATTTACTTGTCTTCGTGTCGTCCACACGTTTAGAAGGCTATTGTAATGATTATCAAGTACTTAAGTGAACATCAATGACTTATATATCTACATAACTACTTCATACACTACAACAATGTACAATATTTTCATATGACTATCAGCTTATAAAGCTACACCAAAAACAAGTATCAATACGATCGTATTATCGGAATATCCCGAAAAATAAACCCTACTTAATATTCATAGCGTATATACAAAGCAAAGGATTCATAAAATACGTGTGACAACACATCAAAAACGTTAATAAATCTAAAACGGAATGTTTTCCATCAGACCCGCGAAATCACAACTCGTTGCAAATATTATTGCGTTTTGTTTTTCCATTTGTACGTTTTATGGTTACTGCTCTGTCTGCCCCGAGCTCCGCAAGGTAGCGTTTAGTTACAACGCGGTGTAATGGAGGGAACAATATTATTCAAAATCAACAAAAATGTTTATTCATTCAAACGTTTCTGGTTGTGTAGCATTCTCATTTTTTTCTCTGTAAAACAAACGTCGGTAATGTTTTCAGTTTACCTATCATGTTTGGAGAAATACTAAATGTATGCGTATTTTTTTCAAGAGTTTTGACATTGACACCTCCTGATGCAATATGAAACGTACTTAAGACATGGTATATAGTCTATATAAAATATTCATTACGTGCTATGTAAGTTTGAAATATATAAACATTATACCTACTTATCCTGTGTGTTAGGAAACCAACTTAAAACAGCAACATAGCACGGTTGTCACAATCAAGTGCCTTGGAAACTTCGCAGCAGTTGCCCCTTTAGTAATATTGACCCGCGTTCCCCTTTGATCGACCAACTAAGTATGAATCGAGAGTCTTACAAACACTTATCGGGTTTCAATCAACAGCATTAAGTCCAGGCAACTAACAGACGCAAGCGAGTCTCAAGGGCTCTTGGGAACGCAGTGTCACCAACTAAACTTATAAACAAATAACAAGCTCGATGTTTAAGCCTTATATTATACATATTTAATAGTTGTATAGTAATATTGCTACCCGAAGCCGAGGATAGAACTAAGTGGCGTGCAATTGGAGAGGCCTATGTCCAGCAGTGGACTGCTAGAGGCTGATGATGATGATGATGAATATAGCTACACAAGGTAAGAGGCCCATCCTCAGTAGTGGAATGATACGGGCTTAAAATGATGAACTGCATAGTTTGATAATCATTAATTATAGTCATATAGGCTTGCATTTTCAGGGCTAAAGGATATTTCTGATATACAGAGTAAACCACAGATCACGACACTCGTTTGCTTTGGGTTGGTGATTTAAGATTCATTATAAATCCCACTTTTCCTTACCGTTGGTCGAGTTTCATAATGACGAAATAATTAGCTAAATTGAAATTTAAACAAATAATATTGCATTTGAGGTTTGGGTTCGTACCTTCAACCCTTTGTGGGTGCCATGACATGTGTACATATGCAATGGAATTTTAGAATCAAAAACCTACATAAAATAACAACTAAAATTACTCACCAAAATAGAAATTTCCAATCAACATATTTAGTGGAAATTGATATAAGTGGTTACGACAATGTGGCTTTATTTAATTCCGTAACTTGTTATTAGTACAGCGGGACAATTATTAATCCACTTAATGTGAGACTAATTAATATAATTTATCAAATTCGGTTTCAACACATTGCTTGAAATCGGTATGCATTGACAAATAGTTTGAATATGTGTTTCATGATCCGATATTACATAATCCAACCTATTTGGTTGTACAGTGGTTTGTACTAATACGATTGAATTGTCATGCAACCTCTTTTGTGGCACAAAAATACTTCGCTTCAAGTTAACACGTTCCAAATAAGTGGGGAGTAAAAGCTACTTCACGGCTCTTCTGGCTTTCCTTTTAATTTTCTTAGAGTAGCATCCAAATACAAGTAGCAGATATTACGTGCCGGTGTGTGGGGCAGCTTCCTAAAGCAATAAGAACTCGGCCACGACGTCCGGTGGAGCCATTAACTACAGCATTATCTCGTTGCTGCTCTTTTCAAATATTTGGACATTTTATTCGCCCGTGAGCTCGTGTACCGAAAGATAAAATGATAAAATTTTGTCGTTTCGCCCCGACACGATTCAATTTGATAAATACGCCACTCGATACTAAAAAGGCCCTCTGCGTTGCCGTAACATGCTTTTCTTTTATGTAATTGAAGTGGGCCATTTAACACTCATGTTAGAACGTTCAAGGACGTACCTGTTATCATTATCAAATCAAGTTATAAAAAGTAAGTAAAAAACGTTGCCTATACGGGTAGTGTGAAGGTATACATTTTAGGACGGGAGATGAACTGTGATCTATTTAACTTCATTTTTTTATTTACTATGGATAATAAAGCGTATTTTAATAATGATCGCTTGTTTTTACTTCCACGACTATCTTCCAACAAATGGGTACGTAATGATAACTAAATCTAACGTATATGGAGGGGTCAATGTCTCCTCCAAGTCCAGACAATTCATGAGAGCCACGCTGAACGCACGCCGAGCACGTATTAAAAACTATTTTAACGTTGAAAACAATTTTCCCTTTTACGAAAATAAACAGATACTTTTGTTACCTCGGTTTGAGTCCAACGCTATTTTATAATGCTCAAAGTATGTGTATGTGTGTGTATAAACTAATAAAAGGTTTACAATGTCGACGACCTCCGTGGTCGAGTGGCGTACGCACCGGTTTCAAGGTGTTGCTAGCTCTGAGGTCCCGGGTTCGATCCCCGGTCGGGTCAATGTAGAAATCAACTTTTCTACATTGCCTCGGGTCTGGGTGTTTGTGGTACCTTCGTTGTTTCTGAATTCCATAACACAAGTGCTTAATAGCTACTTACTTTGGGTTCAGAGCAATGTATGTGATGTTGTCCGCATTTATTTATAATGTTGAAAAATGTTAAAGGTTCTTCATATTTAAAACAAAACACAAACGAATGAAATGTTAACCAAGCCCGTATGTTAAAAATCATCATATAAATGAATCCAATTAAGACGAACTGAGTTTCGTCCGTAACACGCATTTTCCCATTGGATTTTAAATTGAGTAAATATGACTTTGTTTTTAAACAGACTCACTCCATGGGTATTAATAGAAATGGGCCTGCCTCCGGGTTTCATTCTTTAAAATGAGTGGGAAGTACGCATTAATTTCATGAAAGTAAACATTTTGAAACACGAGCTTCACGTGGCATTTTTTTTGTTTTAAATATTTTTACCATTATTAATTTCCTGGAATAGACACGTAATATAGGAATTATATTCATGACCCATTTTCCAGAATTCAATAAAATAAACAGAACGACAAATAAAAATACGAAACTAAATAAATATTGTCCTCGTAGCATTACTGAAAACTACAATGGTGATACTGTAAAGTCTTTACTATCCTTGCACTAAAAGAAACCCCATTTATTTTTCTAAACAACGGCGCAAATTTTCTCACTTAATGCAAACAACAGACAACAATTAACCGGATTAGCACTATCTTATTACAAACTTGGTACACATACAATGGTACTTGCAGCTGGCAACGCAAAGTTATAATTATTTACCACTTGAAGCTAAACAATTCTAAAACAAAGGCGGCACTCGAAACACTTCCCATTGTTCTTCGCAACAGATAGTTTTCACCTGTAATTAAAGTTTGCGGCGCGGATTATATTGGTTGTGATTGCAGGCAACTACTTAATTACGGAGCGGGCCAATCCCAAGGGAAGAGATCGGATCACGCCGCTAAGATTTACTGCTCTTGACCTCTCTTGATCTAAGTCTCGCCCAACAACTTGTAATTATAACATCGATTACAATCAGTGTAACAATTACCAAGTTTAATAAAGCAATAATGTTTGTCCCGCTTTACGACTTTCGCAATTGATGACCCGCGTTTTAATGGCACGAAAGAGTAATACACCCTTGTAATGTTTGTCATAGCGATTGTTCGTTGGGTAATTTCGGCGACTTTCTAAACTAATTATACATTCGTTCGTCGTCTCCCACGTCTCGGGCGCCTCCACTGGAAAATTGGAATTTTATACTGTCGTTTTTGTGACAGGATATTAAAATGTGCACAAAACATTTAAAATTGAAATTTCCATTGCCGTACCTCGCGTTTTATTGATATTGTTTTAAACTTGAGTATATTCTACACTTAAATGTTGTCTTATATTTTTACAGCACCACAACTGACAGAATATCTTTTTACCATAATATATGGAGACCAAGTTATTTTTTTCTAGTTCATGAACTGTTTTTACTTTGTTTTTTTTTCTTTGCAAACCAGTTACTAATTTAATACTCTCATAATAAACTTTTTATAAACTTTTTTTTTAAATGTTATATTACCCTTTGCAGCTACTGCTGCTGCCAATTAAACCTGATATAAAGCAACCTGTTGCATACCGCAATCTGGTTATTTGGTATGTTGGGTGATACGAAATTAATGACACCATTCGAAAACTGCATTTTTAATAAAATCATGGAACAAATTAGTTTTTGAACACGTCCTCGCTGCAAATAATGGAATTAAATTTAAATTAAATACGTGGGAAATATAAAATATAATGTATTCAATAGCACAAACTACATTAAATTTCAAAATAATTCTATAACTTGAAACTAGACGTGACTGAAATTCATAATTACAAATTACCGTCCATCTTACCAGAACCTAGCCTTTTCTGGCGGTCTATCATCTAGTATATAATATCATTAGAATAAAATCAGAACTTTGACGTCACATTTTAAAACAATCAAATTATTTCATATCATAATAGAGGCATTCCTGTACGCAGTACCCAGGTCCCGGGGGACAAGTCAGTAGGCTTGCTTGGTTGCACATTGGTTCTGCCGCGAATCTGCCGTTCCTGAAGCAACAATAACATGTATAAAATTTAAATACCTATACGATATTTTTAAATGGAGATAGCAGAAGGTGCTTTTTGTTTTTGTTTTTTTAAGTTACATTTTTACTTTACATTTAAAAAAATATATTTATGTATTTTTAAAAATAAAGAGAATAATAAAAACTTTCCACTGCTGGGCACAGGAATCTTCCTATATAGAGAAGGCATGAGCATTGATCACCATCATGTAGTTGATGGTCTAACGTAAGTAATTACTTCAGTGTTGATTTTTGTTATCGGCCTGCCTTTTAAGTTTTGTCGTTTGAAGAAAAAAACACACCTATAACCTAATAGCACTTTTTATTGTTTTTCAAAGTATTCACCACGTAGCTTAATACACTTTTCCATTCGCTCAAACCAGTTATCATAACATTTATTCCACTCTAAAGTGGGGGTGTTCAAAATGGCTGACTTGTAAGCGTCGACTGCTTCTTCACCGGACTGGTACCTTTGACCACGAAGAATTCTCTTAATTTTAGGAAATGTAAAGAAATCGTTAGGGCTTAGGTCAGGACTGTATGGAGGATGGTCAAGAATTTCTACTTTTTCCTGCTTCAAATACTCAATCGTCTGACGAGCGGTGTGTGAGCTGGCGTTGTCATGGTGCAGGGTGATGCGTCTCTTTGAGTTAGATTTTCGAAGTTCGGCGATGACTTGTGGTAAACAAACTGTGGTATACCACTCTGCAGTAACCGTTCTACGATCGTCAAGTGCTATAGTCGCAATATGGCCGGTTTTTCCAACGAACGTGGCCACCATCTTCTTTGAAGTGCTTCGAGAACGCACAACTTTAGTCGGCTTTGGCTCGTCTTGAAAGACCCAGATTGTAGATTGTTGTTTGGAATCAGGTTCGTAGGCATAGATCCAAGATTCGTCACCACTGATGATGTCATAGACGTGATTTGACTCTCCTCGGTTGAACCTCTGCAGAGTTTTCTTACACCATCTGACGCGGGCCGCCTTGTGATCGTCGGAAAGCAGATGCGGTATCCAACGGCAAACTAGCTTTCTCACACCAAGCGCTTCATGCAAGATCTTCTGAATGGTTGTCCCTGAGATTCCTAATAGAGCCTCTATCTCTCGATATGTCACATGGCGATCTTCGAGAATTAGTTGTCTCACAGCAATGATGTTATCTTCAGTGAAGGCGGATTTTGGGCGTCCTTCGCGAGATTTGTCTCTGACACTAGTATGTCCACGCTGGAATTCTAAATACCAACGTTCGACAGTCCGCAGACATGGGGCTTCATTACTAAACACAGATATTAGCTCTTCAAAACACTGAAGTCGTGTCAGGCCTCTTCTAAAGTTGTAGAAAATTATTGCACGAACATTTTCCTTAGAAAGGTTCATTTTTCAACGCAACCTGACAGATTCCAATCGACGCTGTGACTAAACAATAGCATTAATCCTAATACTTTCAACTCTTTTGAGATTCAAAATTTAAACACAATCGAATATAGAACATTCCAAATTCAAAATTGCCGCGAAATATGGAAACGACAGAACTTAAAAGGCATGCCTAGTATTATTTTTCACTACTTCTACGAATAACTAACGTTAACTAACAATACACCTTAAAAAACTAAATGCTTTTGAACGAGTTTTATAAAAAAAGGGTTTTACTACTTACTGAGGGCCAGCCGGCGGTATGTTGCCACATTTTATTGTTTGTATAATATTGTACACATCACTAACTGTCAAGTCCTCCTGCGACAACCAATATTATTGATTAGACCATCATATTTATACCCTTTGCAACAGCCACCTCACCTCTCTATGAATAGTACAAATATAGAACAATTCCAAATGTATGAAGATCTGGTTACAGAGATACAATCAAATCGCCCTAACTTTTTATACTTATAGCTATAATGTATGGTAATTCATTAAGCCGGTTTGTTACATCTGTTGCTAAGCAACCATAGGACCGACAACAGGCAACCGCGAAAGGGCACTGTCATTCTACCTACATTTTGTTCACGACATCCTTATCAACGCTTTGACCCCTCACAGCTGGAAATGACGGGAGTGACTTATAAAGTAAGTAGGACTAATTTTAATAACTTTAAATAGAAAACAAAAACCCCAAATTAAACTCTAATTTTTGCTAAGAGATGGTTTAGGTTACATGATTTTTAGGCCGATTAATCAAATGCCAGATGATTTTATCTGAGGAATTAATTAGAATTTTGGCAGTTTTTCAATTCAAAATAAAAAACTGGTGCTGAAAGAACCGGCCCTATAACTGCTAAACAGAACTAAATAAATAAGGTGAGGGTGCGTCGACATCTGACGAACGAGCACTACACAGCTCGCGAGCTGCTCGTTCGTCAGATGTGATCCTAAGAACCATCGCGAACATTTCAACGTTTTATACGTCAATAGCAATCAATTCATTTTAACCAAGAATGTTGTGTATGTTTGTGTACATAATAAGATATAGACACAACTCTTTTACCGTCCTAAAAAAAACTTACATAATAATCATCATCGATGACCAACACAGGTGCATTAGCGCATGCGCCCTGGCACTCGACGACGTCAACACCGAACATCTTGTCGGGAGACACACTGCCGGTACAGCAGCAGGTCGCCTCTTCCACAGCGCGGAGTATTATATCAGACCCTCGTAACATACAGGGCAGAGTCTTGCAAACCTTGATGTGATACTTTCCCCTGTATCGCCTGTGAACAAAACATAATAGAATCGGGGTGATAGGGTAGCAACCACGACTCAATCCTCTACTCGGGTATTTTTTTTAAGAAATCCGTGCTGTTAGCCTGAGCATAGGCTTTGACTTGTTCACCGGACTTTTGGCGAGAACCTTAGGGCCTCCAGCCAGAGTTCCACTAGGGTCGTGTGGAATGAAGTCTATTTGTCATTTTCCACCAATCCCAGTCCAATACCCGGTTGCTCATTGGTGGAGAATGACATAAAAACCTCATGCGACAATAACAACTCTAGCATTATTGTATTGCGATGCCTGGCTAAAGTCTTTTTAAAATGAGTAAAAGAAAAATTACGATTCCCACGTACCTCTTTATCATGCTGTAAAACGTAGCCCACTCGTAGACTCTGATGCGTGGCATACTCAGAATCTCGGCCACCTTATGCATAGCAGAGATAGGGATCCAACCGATCTGCCGCTGGACGAGGTCCATGGCCCCACTGATGGCAGACCTTTGAGAACCATCCGGGTAATTCTGTATGATGGCTGCCAATCTCTGAAACAAAAAACCATATAATTAAATAAACATATGATCATTATCATCTCCCCCTGCAGTGCTCTTAATTATTTAGGGTCAATTCAGCCATATGCGTACTCAGCTATCCCTACTACTCGTCATCTCGGCCTTTACTCCTTTCGTCTAGCCTTACTCCATCCATATATTTTTTGGTCTTCCTCTGAATTTATAAAATAGATAAATATATGTAAGTAATGGATTTATAATACATCCTTGTTTCTATACGCAATGTTTATTCATACTGTTAGATAGGATTTTTAATTAAGAAAAGTTTGACATAATTAAAGCGTAAACAAATCTTTAGACTAAATCAGAGGTGCAAAAACACGTTTAATAAAACATATTTCAGTAAAATTCCGTTACCTTTTATTCACCAAAGAATATGGGACAAGTAATATGAATAGGAAGTGTATAGCGTGGCAGCTGCTGCCTCCATAAGCCAGGACCTGACTCCGTGAACTGCACTATTTAATAGACCATCAAAACTTCGAACTTGGCTCATTTCATACGCAAGCACCAGTACGCCAGTGTCGCTCGAAACCGTTTCATTTAGAACAAATTAAAAGAAGATTTTATGTAAGTTTCATATTTTATCGACGTAAGGAAGTTCGTAGTTTATAGTGCTGTTTAAAAGAAGTGTTACTACGGTTTATCATGTTTTATGGAATATCTTTACTTCTAAGTTTTGTCAAGTCTGTTCTCGTGGGGATTAAGTTTGCTGGTATTTTACCCAATCATTAGGAACGATATGGAGATCTATACGAGATAATACCAATAAATCATATCTCAGGCATTTGGATCGACGTAATAATTAGTTGCAGTATGGTTTCTGTTCAACTCATTTGAGCAATCAGCAAACTCGACTACTTTAAGGAATAAAGGGTTAGAAATTATGTTTAAAATATAATTTACTTGGTTCTATTTACATATTTTATTTAAATACACAAACATGAAAATTGCTGAACATATTAATCAAATTCCTTCAACATAAAATCCGATGAACAAAAAAATCTCAACGCGACCTAACGTAATTAATCTAATTGAAACGACAAACTCAACGTTCCCTCGAATCTTCACTTAAGAGACTTAATTTCACAAATTGCCACTCATCATTAAGCAACATGTCATGTCAATGACTACACCATTACACTGACAGCTCATTATAATTTAATTACACATTGATGATTTAAATCTCTGTACGTTAATTAAACATTATATTTTTAGTACGCTTTAATATGGGATGCTGCATTAATAACGTGATGAAGTAGGGGTTAAATTGACAATAACTTCGTGTTGGTAATAAACTAAAATATGTTAAACGATAATTATGGAATTTATTAACGATTGTCTGGTTTCCAATGCTTGTTTAAAACAGTAGGTACACATCGTGACAGAATAAGAGTAAAGCAATGTACTATGTATTTGCTTTTATAACCGATTAATTTAGCTTTGTTTGTAGATAACAAAATAAATAGGAGTACAGAAATAGCCGTTTTGCCCCAGTGTTAGTTCGATACAACTTAATGGAATCAAAACTTAATATTCAAAACAAGTTCACCAATCAATGTGTTGGTGCTCTCCCACGTTCATTTCATATGATAGCAAATTCTATTTTTAAATATTTAATGGATATTTATGTTTACATGCGCCCACTTCAGGTTTCGACAAACAGATCATATTTTTATAACAGTTTATCAACAAAATTCAACTGGTAAAATTTCAAATGGTATTATTAATATAATTATGTATTTAACGTTAAATATTATTATGCAATTGGCTTTTTAATCTCGTGACTTTTAGAACTGCTGATTTAATTCCCTGGGCAGTCGAAATATTACTCTCTGTAAGCAAATTTCCAATAGCAATGCGGAGTTTGTGCAATTATCCAATAAATAACAAATGAACGACGGATAATATGTAGAACAGGGGGTACTCTTGGATGTATTTCAATTGCAATTAAAAACAATTTAAAATAATTGTTATTCATTTATCAGGCATACAAGCAATATAGTCGTGAAGAAACATAATGACAGTGTAGAAATTCGGTATAGGTATGTCCACGGACAACATATACAAAGTGGTGATTACAATACGACAATAAATTAAACATCGAGTAAACCTCATCATATTATTAGTATTCATAAAAAAAAAACCATTGAAATATATCCAGTAGTTTAGTCACAGGAAATTAATTTTCACATGGTGTTCTCCTGCGTTTCCAATTTTTAACCGACGAAAACAGAGGAGGTTCTCAATTCGACGGGTATGTATTTTTTTTTAAGTATGATCACGCATAACTTTTTACTGAGTAGTCCGATTTTGACAATTATTTTTTTATGCTATTTAGTTTGTTTGAATTTTTTTTTTGACGCTACGGTTATTTTATTGTTTAGGATTATTCTTATGAACTAGTACCGTCCGTGTTTTCATTTATTGTCGTATTGTCATCACCACATAATATTTTAAAATTAACTTTTATCAATTTGGTATAGACAATGTATTGGCAGCAAATTAAATGAATTGAGCTGTATACTTCTTTTAAATCTTACTTACATCCCATCCTAGTTAAACTATAGGTATATAAAACCTCCTTACCCGCTGCATACATGACACGGGCACTGAATTGCATCCTATATTCACAAAGTTTTCCCCAACTCATTGCATATACACGGCTGATTAAGAAAACAAGAAGGCCGATTAAACTTTAGAAATGAACGCGGCGTACAGGCTACCAAGAATTCTAGCTGAATATGCAAGCTATATTAAGCTATTTAAAAACCAAAATTATCATTATTTTAAATTACTCCACTTTTAAAGGACTTTTTGTGTGTCTGTTAGTAATAAACATAAAGAAAATGTAAAAATATATTGGTTTCTTAGGTTTACGCGAATGTTAGACATTGAAATAAAACTACTTTTTACGGATTTTTTCGCGGTTTGTATTTAGATTTTAGGTCTCGACGTTTCGACACCTTTGCAGGTATCATGGTCACGGGCAGACTGAGATGGCGTTCGTCTTGACACGTCGGGACCTAAAATCTAAATACAAACCGCGAAAAAATCCGTAAAAGGTAGTTTTATTTTAATGTAAAAATCTTTATAAACTCTTACTAGTAATTATGCATTCCATCAAGGAACTACCATTTATTTACCTAGAAAATAAGGGTTTTTTTTACCATCTCCGGTAAGTAATGGCAAACCTAACATTTGAAAATCTTCCTCCTTACATACAGATTGAAATAAATTATAATCTTAACCGCATATACCTAAACTTTACTACGGTAACATAAAATACTCTTAAGGCGATATCACACCGTCAATTTACGAGCGTGTTTCCAGCGCGACGATTAATGAACGCTTATGCGGCAAGCTGCAGTGTGACACGCCCTTAATGTTCTACAACTATACCCTGGCCGCTAATACAATGCGTTCCTGACAGGTCGCAATCAACAAGACGAAATAACTTTGATGTGACGAAGACCTTACGACACGATATTTTGTTTTACTTATTTGACCTATCTACGAATATTTTTATTCAAACCTATATATTTTTGTCAAATTTAAATTCATGCTATTGTATAGTGCTTAATTTAACTTTCATTTATTTAGAAAATAATATTATTTTAAATCCGTACAACGCTGGAACGATGTGACGTTCAACGGTTAATATTGTAGTTATTAGGGGTTTAAAGAACGTTATTTAGTCAAGACTATCCTACATTTATGTCAGGAACGTATTGTTTCAGGCTTTCGCGGACAAGATATTCTGTATAAGCTTCAAAAACTGCATCTTTAAGTAACGTTTACCTTCATATTAGCTTCGGTGAACTGAAAAGGTACGGACGAGTTATTTTCATGAGTGTCTCGATGTACAAGTAAGTCATCAGAAAAAAGTCTTGGTGTTGTCGAGATTGCTCTACCACGGATAACCTGAGGACAAAGGAGAGATACCTTAATAAATTGAACGTAATAAACATTAATAGGACTATCTCCATCTGATATATTCCTTTTGGGTCCTTCGACCGCAACCTAGCCCATACAAATTGTTCCCGCCAAATTTAAGACATACGTACATTTGGTAAGATCATTCTCATCTTCGAAACATTATTTCCAAGGAGAGACATTATAAAAATATCAACACAATTGCACAAATATTGCACAATAACTTTAACAATGACAGACTGTGATGACAGATATATTTCTTCTTTACGATGTCAGTAACCAAAGAGAATGCGCTACATAAACACAACCTCTTTTAGTAGCAGCAAAGGAAACTATACCTTGTGCGCTGTAGCTTGGTGCGGGTGACATTTGTCAGTATGACGTTGAAATCTATCAGTATCACATGGCTAAGGATGTAACGTTATGCAAGTCATTTTTATCGATTACGTTTTTCACAGCAAAAATCGCATTCCCTTTTTTATTGTTATAAAAATTATTGTAATATTAAATTCATCTAAGCGTGTCGATGACAATCTATTTATATAAATATATACACTATATAGTGTCGGCCCAAAATTCTGCTACGAGAACTGCATAGTCAGTAGCTTGCATTAATATAAAATTAAATTGCAATATTCATTTTTGTATCAATAAAAAAAAAAATTGTATATAAAATAAATAAAAACGCATTCAAAGCATACTGTAACACGGTATTTTATATTTTTTTCATGATATAATTTTTACGGCAAATAAGATGCTGACCCTACTGCAACAGGACATCAACAATGTCGAAGGTCGTGATTAAAACAAAAAGGGACATTATGTCTGATCGTGATATCCATATTGATAATTTAATGGACACATCGTTAAAATATCAGTCACAGATTCAGATGATGAATTGAGTGACCATTCAGATGTTTCTGACTCTGATATGAGTTTAGACAAAAAAAGTGCGTTTTTATTAGTTATAAAAATATCGACTATCCATCGTAGCAGTACATCCCATCACTAAAGTCGTATTTGGCGTTACGTTTTACGCATAACACTTTGCTTATTTTGTCTATTAATATAATTATATTTGTAAACTAGAACATTCTGGTTGGTTTAATTTAATAAATAACCATGATTTATGATTGAATATATTAAAAATATGGTGCACCTGAAATACTAAAGTCATAATTGTAAATGGCGGCAACTTTCAAGAGTGAAACGAAACATGACTGACAACTGTCACCCGCACCATGCTACACCGCACAAACTGTAACAGAACAAACGCTAAAATAAAAACTAACACCCTCCATGGAGACACATACCTATAACATTATGCAGCAGAAAAACTCGCGCATTTTCCTTAAAGCCGGAGTCACAGGGAAATTTAATAACTATTATTATAATTTACATAAACGTCCCAGCCATTACATATAACGATGTCGTGAACTAATGTACGAAATATTCAGAATATTGGCCATCCCAAAATGTTTGGGTAAGTTCGTAACGCCACAAGAAAACATCGAGGAAAGTGATTCCAACAAACTAAAAGTTGTTACCAGCCACCCAATATTAACGGATATTGGAAAAAGATGGTAAAAGATGGCAGTTGCCGGATCAAGGCTAGTAGGCACTAATATTCCCTGGATGCAATATCGGGGTTCATTGCCATAAAACCGCTCGAGGCGAATATCTTGGGTACGATATTGACCTTATAGCATTTCGCCGAGAAAGCAGATATCTGAGGCAATTTCAACATCGTAAATGATGTTTATCGTGGAACCCACTGACCCTCTACCTATGAACACTTGTCAAACGCCACTGTATCGCTTTCCGTACACGTATCGGTGGCACGTGTAACTAAGCTGTTCCCTCGGTGTGTACCTACGTAATATACAGAGGTAAGGAGATGGTACTCCAGTTTCATGCGACTTTATGTACAGCCGGCCTTATGTCTAATAAGAAAATTACTTCACGACACCATTTTGTGGTCAGGAACATGTTGGCCTGATTTGATCCATAAATAGATCATCAAGCTTGGTGAGACGAAATAACCTGAGATAATTCATATACCTCTTGTTCATATTTATTTGGAGGACCTTGTCCCAATATGTGTGGGAGTGGTACTACTAGCCAGTGGCTTCAAGTAGAATACACTATTGATAATCATGAACGGTACATAAAATTATCATATCCACACTATTCATACCGCATTGCCTTTTAATTACATATCCAGACATAATCTTTTTATCAATATAATTTCAAAGCATCCAGAAAACTGCCAAATAAACTTTCCACTTTATCATATAAAAGCGAATCTGTTCAAACTATCAAAACTCCTTTCATCGCCGCTTCCATGTTATTTAGAAAATCATAACTCCATCGATATAAACGTTCACGCTTTTAATCCATACGAGCCGATAAGTAAGCAATAAAACGAAATGCTTCCAGAAAAATCAACGCTGAAATTTCGACGACAAATTTAATTTCTTGTTGACTGCGGTGGCGTTCGTTCGTTAGATTGAAACGAATTTTCAATCGAGCGATAAAAATATTCAGCGCCAATTTTAAACGCAACCGGTGAGTCGGTGATTCGTTAACACGTCTGCCTAACTTCTGAATCAAGGATATTCAAATGAGCGCTTTCTTAAAAAAGCTTTAGATTTTTTTTCGTGCGGAATTGCAAATTTGAATTTAGGATTTTTGATTTTCGATTGGTTTTAAATGATCTTTTAATTTTATTTATATAGATGTTGAATTAATATTACTTTTACTGGTCATATAGTATACAGAAGTTAAAAATTACATTCATATATTAAACTGGAATACGTAGAAAAGTTACCTTAAGGAATGTTTTATTTAAAGAAAATTACATACTGCTCTCCACCCAACTTAAAGTTGGGTTAGCAAAAAGACAAGTGTTAAGAGAAAAATTTCTTTGGGTAACAGCAAAATATGGGGCCTTTTTGGTAAAAGTAAAGTGTGGTTTATTTATTTCGCTTAAGCTTGACACTTTGAGGACGTACAATTTATTAAATAATTTTCTCAACATAGCTGAATTTCCAAAAAAAATACATAAGAGATGTTGAAAGTATGAAAGAACTTATGATTAGTGTGTAATAATTATTATTATGATTGCATTACTTGTAATGCCGCGGCCGGACCAAGAAAGTAATGTTAAGTTTTGCTTGATCAATTCTTTACAATAGCATTTGATCATTTGTCAAATGTTTTTGCAAGATACATAATACGGCAGACTTGCGTAAGTCAATCGTTACGTGTGACCGGAATGAAGAAAAATGTTAATTATTCTTAGATAATTCGTCGGAGGAAACGAATGAAGAACGATTGACGAATAAAGTGTATAAGGCGAGTGTGAATGAAAACATGCCAGGTCAAGAGTACCATAAACCGAACAGCATGTATGAAGGGAATAATGAAAGTGGATAAAGCGAAACAAGTGTGTAAGGATAGTAGCAAGTGGAAAGAAGTGGTCTCTGCCTACCCCTATAAGGGAAAAAGGCGTGATTATATGTATATATCTGTATAATTCGTCTGTATTAACTTGTATTGTGTTACTGATAGCATGTCTTTAGCGAAGTTAACGTAAAATAAGGGTCTTTAAATTGTGATACTCAACCAGTAAGTCACGTACATAACAATAAATCATTGAAGTTATCAAACGGAACAAATTGTATTTATAAGTATCATTTTTTTAAACTCTCATCCAAGTCTGTGCACAATACTACACATATGATGGACAACAACAGATTTAAATTAATTAAATATTCAGACGACAAAAAAAAAACTGTCTTACTATTTTGTTCGACTGTTTTTAACAAAAAACAACAGACAAAATCAAAGATCCAACTAAAATTAAGAAATCCTTTGACATTGTATTTCTTGATCGAGATATTTTAATTTATCTCACGTAGATAAAGAAATAACGCTGTCGCAAACTTTATTGGCGTAATTATCTACCTATAGAACTGGAGAAGAATTCTAAGAAGTTAATTAGAGTATATCGTGAATAAAGAAATGACCGTATTAATTAATAGTCCCTTAGAAATATAAAATTGTTGGTAATTTCTAATAACAGAAACCACAATTAGAATTTGTTCTTAGACAGTCTGCTCGCAAATATTTCAATAATTATTTGTAATTATGATTAAGAAAATACATAAGTTTATTAAATTGATACCAAAACCACACCAAATTATTTCACATTATTTAGAATTCAAGTTATGCAGTTGATTTGTAAATGCGCTTAGGTATACATTGTTCTCGGTTAGAGGCATTCCTTGAAAGAACAAGGTCTTTTCATCAATACGTTGTTGCTCTAACGCAAAGTACCTACCTATGGCAGTGCTATATAGCTAATTTATCTCGGCCATAGGTCTTACCCTTTACTACCCAACCATCATCCAATATTAAACCTTACAAAAACACTACAAAGTAAAAACGACGTCTAGCAAACCCCACATAATTTTATATTACCATAAAGACGAAAATAGCTTGGCGAAATGTGTTGCTAAAAGTAACGACGTTCAGTCACCGTACTGAATAATAGTTTGCATGTTTACAGGGCGACATTTCGAGGAGAATGCCACGGTCGGAGCCAGGATAATGTCAATCTGTCCGACAGACACACACACAGACAGAGCTTTATTTACCAGGTGGGTATTTTAGGCGCCCTTATACACTCCACTGAATACAAATTTAATTATATTTTTAGTTTGACGGAATTAAATGGTGGAGTGAAGAGTTTGTTGTGATTAATTTAGCTTTTGATACGGGTGAGAGATGGAAATGCTTTTAAATATTAAGATTATTGGACGTTATTTTGAACCACATGGACACTAAAATACCACTCCGGTTTTCTAACATTTACTATTTCATGGCAATGTTACTATTAGACCGTCGACTGACTATTAGACTGTTATTAGTTTTTTTTTTTTATAGAAAGAATCCTTAAAACAAATAATAAAACATAAATGGCATCATAACTTTAACATAACAATTCGAACTAATCAATTTATTATTCATAAATTAATAATTCCCAGGCATCGTGAATTATTCTTAATTTAAATTATTTAAGACGACATTCCTTTATTTATCGCATGTAATTTAATCGCTCCTATTTATACATCTTTGTGTGTAGTCGAACCTTTTCCAAAGTACTACGGTGCTGTCAAATTGCGTTTATTGTACGGCTGAATTACTTACGAGTGAATTTTAAATGAAGGTTCCCCAATAAAACCATTTGTAATCCTGCAGAATTAACTGTACCGAATGTTAGGGCGAATTCCCCTTTCGCGGTAATGATGCAGTGTTCCACTTAGCTGTAACTATTATACACAGGCGGTACTTGAAGTACACTGGCTTGATGGCTGCTCGTGTACAAGAGAACTTCAAAGCTCTACGTACTAAGAACATGCCACGTACGTGTTAATATGTACACCTTACAATTATTAAATACCTACCTGGAATTTGTGTACTCAATCGTAGTTCTACGAATACTTTGTTTGAACTATTTTGATCTTAAGTTACTTGATTATATTGAACTACGTAGATTAAAAATATAAAAACAACACAATTTTAAAATAGTATAATCGTATAGTCTTCCAACGAATACAATAAACGTCATTCAAAATATTCATAAAATTTTATTACAAACTTGATATAAAAATAAAACAACAAAAACAGATCGCTCTTCATTCTTTTTTGAAAAACAAAATAGAATTGTTAAAAGCAAAGGAATAATTGAGTTGAAATGGTAGAATAAAAGGCTTACTTGAAGTGAATTCTGCTCCGGAAAAATGTTTACATCGGCTTAGTAATACTGCGATGCGACTCGCGGCATCGAGACTTTAAATTGAAAAAAGCGAATACTTAAGTAGTATGTATCCTTGAATGATAACTGAATCCATATTTTGCCGAGTTCAAAGTGAAGTTAAAATCGAGGGTAAAATAATTTACGTCAGGGATTAGGCTGACGCTATGAAAAGGAATTATCTTGCTCGACATCTGAACCTTGCTAATGTAATGCTTTTATTTTCCTTTCGCGTACATAATTACGTATTTCTGTATGTATAATAACTTGACTTTTTAAGAGAGATCCATATAACAATTATTTATAGGTTTAAAAAAAAAACAGTTCTTTTTTTCTGCATTTCTTCCATAAAAATAGAAATTGTATGGTTCTTAAATTTTTGAATAAAACCCCGGTCTACGTATATTTCCATAGCGCGCAACTTTAGCTTTCAGTCAAATAGTTATATCTTATGTTATGACTATGAAACGGGCTTGCTCTTTCTCAACAAGGACGACAGTAAAACTAAAATATTCCCAGCACTATTCAAATAACAAAAAATCTTGAAACATTATTCGGAGACTAAACAGTGAACTGGTTACGAAACTCTTGCAAAATGGGAGTACTGGGGACGCAAAACGGTTCATTCCCTTTGTTTTATGAGACAATTAAGAAACGAAGGGACCGGGGTGGCGCGAAGAGTAAATTTTTGTTCCTCGTAATAAAAGAAGCGGGAGCATTCAAATAGCAGATTGAAAACTCCTAACGATCTATGTTAAGTTCACGACGTAACAAGGATTTTTCGGTAAAAAAGGTTACGGCGCGGTAATTTACATTTTATTATCTTGTGGTCGGATTTATTTAAAGGTTGCTCCACACTACGCAATAACGGTTACGTAATGCCAGTCCGTCTGGAGTCAGGGAACTTTATTACCTGTATATTTTATTTGAAGAAGCTTTACATGCGTCCATTTACCCAACTAAATGAATATGTGCAGTAGCGGTGGACTCAAACGCTGTGCGGGATGTGAATACATAATGTATTTTTGTACAATGTTTAATCAACAAATCTGTTTATTTATTTTTACGGGTGACCGAACCTTGTCTTAATAGACTGATCGTTGATGTATGTTCGGTAAATAAAATCGAAAAAAGTTAACTATTTTGAAAGAGACACAAATATATTTTTCTAAAATACTTGTCGTACTTTGCAAGGACACTGATTTTCAATCCGTCTGGCATCCACATTCAGACTTGCCCCACATTGGGCGCCAACAAAACTACATGTATGATAATATGTTATAATAGTACCATGATAAGCCCGTTGCCAAAATGGTTTAGTAAAAATTTGTGTTTAAAAACGAATAATAATAATATAGAAACAAAAAAATCTTCAAAACATTTCAAGTGTATACTCACTACTGTCCAAAATGACAAATAACTTACCGAAACTAGTGACATTGTAGGAAAAACGTTACATGACAAATTCGACATAACACTGCTGGTTTGTTCCCCTAATTCTTAAAGAATAAACCAACATTTCTTTCAGTAAAAAACATTCTTTAACAATTTCACAGTGCACTCCAACCGTGCTGTTTTGAACTAAAAACTTTTCCATTAAAAGTTTACAACGGCTCCTTTATATAGCTATTTAGAAAATGCTGATATTTTATTTTAATAAAAAAAAAAACATGACGATATTAAGCTACTTAAAACAATTGTGTTTTTAAAAGCGTCTAAAAATTCTTGCACCTACTTCTAAAAGGTATAAAAACATCACATATCATCACGCCTGTATCCCCGAAGGGTTAGGCAGAGGTGTACCAATGTACATCCACAGTTCGCCGAAATGTCTAGGTCCCATGTAATAGGGGGCGAGCCTATTGCCCGGGCACAAATCTAAACTCCGACTTGCTACTGAGAATTTTTATAGAAAAACCCAATAACACCTTGGTCGACTCGGGAATCGAACCCAAGACCTCTAGCGTAGCAGTCGCGCTTAGTGCCTCTAGGACAACGAAGCACTCGTATAATATATGTGCGTAAAAAAAGTTATAAATAGTATTCTAATGCCTTGCTGGGTATGTGTGCCACTCAAAACATTTTAACATATAGAATATTAATAAAATAAATACAGCTCGAAAGTATTTAGTTAGTACGCTAACTGGGCAAAAAACTCATGTCCTATTTCCGAAGTACTTGAAGTTTTATTAGCATGACGTCAGTCTACTTTTTGTTATTATACTTTTCTACGGTATATTAACTCTTTCGGTATTCGGTAACACTTATCACACGCGAAGCAAGCCATGAAACGTCAAAGAAAAGCAAAAATGATAAAATACGCTTTTGACATAGCTACTAAAAGAGTTTATTTATTTTATTTAACAAAAACATTTACTTTAACCAAAAAAGTACATAATAAACAGGTTTTTTACATTCATATAAAATTGTACGTGTAACGAGTAATACAATACCAATTACAAATAATGAGCAAATGAGCATAAAAATATATTTCAGTTTATTTCACAAAAGACAAAATATTTATTCAGACGTCATAACATGTCAGAAATGATAACAATAACACGAGACTTAACATTAACGCTCTCGTTAAAAGGTTTTACGTAAAAGCCTTGTTTTTTGCGACCCTCATCACGATAATTTTGTTACTAGCTAATTAATTTATATTTTCACTAGCCACCCACGCCTTTGTACATGTTACAATTTGATCGTCTGTGAACGACAAAGTAGGAAATTATGTTAGGAGCTGATTAGGTTCCTATGTATATCATTATGGCCGGATTTCCCGAAGGGTTAACACACCTCTGGGAGCTCACGCCTCGTCTATTTTGCGCGAAATATGGAATGAAACAAAGATTTCGTTCACCCACGTACTGCGGTTAATACATTATTAAGATCATATAATATTTGATGATGGAATTGCCTATATCCATGTAATAACCTTTTTGCACGTCGCTACAGAAGTATAAACTGTTACCCATAAACTTATTTTTTAGGCATCGTATTGAGACCAGAACTTTTATAAGAAGCTAAGAACACTTGTACCAAGTAACTGTGTAAAGACATCGCATGATAATCCCGAATACTGAAATGCCAAGGAAACGATCCCATTCTACACTAAGCTTTGGGATCCACTTTGATGTAATAAACAAGTACTGCTAAGCTAGTGCATGACAACAAAGGAAGTCTTCAACATAAGACACAGTTGCCGTCTCAAATAAATTCACACAAAAGATTTGTTGAATCGTACTGTGTAGTATGTTACCGAATATAATATTATTCAAGTACCGAAATTGAATTCAAGTTCTTCAACGAAAATGAATTCAAGACGACGTAATATGTAGAAGTCTTGAAATATTGTCCTCATACTGTTTCAAAAACAAGTTCTGCTTATACTATATTTCATATACCCGAAACGCAAATATAGTCCGCGAATTTGTAGGATATGTTTGACGAAAAGCAGGCGACAGATTTAAACTTTGGTAGGTTGGTTCACATTATTCAATAATGTGAATCAAGAGTAAATAAACAATTCCACATAGGATTTATAAATAACCTAGTATGAGGTTTTTTTTGAAGCACGAAGCTTCGTACCTTATTACGTACCTATAGAGCATGGACATCATCACAGTGTATAGGGTTTATATACAATATCTACATTTGATCATTAAATACTCATATATTCAAGAATTGTTAGCTTCTGTAGGTATCTTTTTGGGTTGACCTAAGTTTGACATATAAAAAATCTTGGGTTTCTTGCTCACTGTAAATTAAACGCTTCTTTCATGAACTCCTATTTATTTTAGCCAACATCTCAAGAATCAAGACGCTTTGTCACAAAAAAATATATTTCAAATGAATAAAAACAAAGGGAATAAATTGTCTAATTTGTGAAATTTAATTTTAAGAAACGAGGCCGAACTCCGACCCAGATACATTCACAAAAACTCGACTCATCAACGTTTCAACAAAGGAAGTAGGTGGGTACAAAATTAGGCTTTAGAAAATAAGCTTATCTTAGACCCTTATAATCCCTACCCGGAACTTTGATCCCCTCCAAATGGAGCAGACCTACAGAGATTGACGTTGACAACGTTATCTGTCCCAGCAGGCAGCTCGCTTTGAAACTAGCGTTCGCCGAAATATGATCACCATACGAGTCACCCGCACACATCAAACTGTGACGTCATATTTTACGTATCGTCTATCATGCTCCTTCGTGTTATTTCAGTTGAACGTTTTATGCTCTTTGTATTGTTCGTATTGAACCTGACACATTCTTGAATTTAAACTTACACTTTTTACAGCTTATATTATAGTTTTTGCGCAAATAAATCACCATCTCAAAATTCGAAAAATAAAGAGTAAAAGGATTGATTAAAAAAAGTTAATTTTTTATTTTATCTTTCAAATATCTAGTGTAAACGCTAAATGCTTTCTGAAGTTAATCGCGCCAACACTATCTTGTAGAAACTTATTCCAGAAATAGCATAAAATCCTAGAAGCTGCGAACAACCTTAATCTGTTAAAATGTTTTATGTATTTTTGTATAAGATCCACCTCTATTCTCTACAAAGGTAACCTTTAGAAAATCACATCTTACGACACCTACACAATACGAGTAGAATATTTATTATTGTATCAAGAAACGGCTTAAAACTGTTTCTATCGTATGAAAAGATTTCGTTGAAATATGTTCTAGTCTTTTCTACGTTTATTCGATAGATATCTGGTTAATTTTTTTCAGTTCGTCTGTTAATAGGCATATACACTTCAGTGAATGGTGCAGAATGGCTCTCGCGAACTATTTTACAGCGTAAACTAACATTTGTTTTGCTCGGCAGCGGCCAGCAAAAAGTTTGTTTCCTATTGCCTTTTTTTACGTTTTGAAACAATACGTCTGTTCACAATACTGGTCTATATTTTAAAATGAAATTTAGGAATAACTGAAAATAACAGTCTATGTTACATCCATTCACACGTTGGTCTGGCAATGTTTGTTTGTATACAAAAGGTTTTATCTTAAATAGTTTTTAAAAATAACAGTTTGTTGACATGTTATTTTTTCTTATGTTAGATTAATTTATTGAAAAACTCCGTTGCGATACATGTATTACATCGATGAAAAACTCTGAAATGTAGGTATATATATCTGTCTTCTATTCCATTTTTTTTATTTCAATGTGTCTAATAAAGTGTAGTGTAAGTAATATAACTTCTAATTAATCAGTAGAAAGACAGTAAAATATAATTATGCAGTATTACAATTAATTGGAACACCGTTTATTGTTGCCCAGTAACGTACTCATATGTAATATCCATAAGTCGTATAGTGCATTACATACATTATATGCGATAATAGCGGTTCTCTATCGTGTCACCTAAGTTTTTTATCCATAATTTAGTGTGACATAATTTTTTTTGTCCTAATCATCATTTGTCCGAATGATTACTTACCCGAACTTAATATCACATAATATCACATGCCATAAAATTGAAACCCCTAAATATAATATGTCCGAAATCCGTTCGTCATAATTATTATTATTAATAATATACAAAAGACATAAAACCGTTTTCAATAAAAGTTGTAAGTCCTAAATTTAAATTACATAATGCTTATCTATACTTATGATAAATCTGTAGATTTGCAAATTCTGTGCATTGAAAATATAAAAAAAATGGCGTGGGGTGTTACTAGACCGACACCGAACACAAAAGTGTGAACAAAAATAATTGAAACTGTTTGTTCAGGTATCACGCAAAAACTACCGGTTCGATTACGATGAAACTTGGTATAATTATTTTTTATTATCCTGGGCATTGTAATAATTAAATAATGTCTAATTTTGCATAATACTTTTTTATTATACCTACATTTATTTATACAATACATTTTATATGTACTCAATAAATAATTTAATTGTGAACATGTGTTTTTTAAGTAACCAAACAACTTGAATGTTGCATGCAAGCAAGCATGCAACATTCAAGCAAGCGTGCAGCATGCAAGCGAGCATGCAGCACGCAAGCAAGCAATCATGCAAGCAAGCATGCAGCACGCAAGCAAGCAAGCAAGCAATCATGCAAGCAAGCATGCAGCATGCAAGCAAGCATGCAGCATGCAAGCAAGCAAGCAATCATGCAAGCAAGCATGCAGCATGCAGCATGCAAGCAAGCAATCATGCAAGCAAGCATGCAGCACGCAAGCAAGCAATCATGCAAGCAAGCATGCAGCACGCAAGCAAGCAAGCAAGCAATCATGCAAGCAAGCATGCAGCATGCAAGCAAGCATGCAGCATGCAAGCAAGCAAGCAGCACGAAAATAAGCATGCAGCATGCAGCATGCAAGCAAGCAAGCAATCATGCAAGCAAGCATGCAGCATGCAGCATGCAAGCAAGCAATCATGCAACAAGCAGCAGGCATGGTTTCTGTCACGGCTCCGGCGCTGCAGGGCTCCGGCGGTCCCACGCGAGTTTATCGTAGCAGATGGATTTAACGCTCACCACCGCAGCTTCGGCTTGCTGGCCGGCTTCGCCGGCCAGCCTCAGCCGCGGCGGCGAGTGTTACAACCACCTGCTCCTCAACTCGCGGGCCGCCTCACCCCTTCGCGCCTACGCGACTCTAAATTACACTCTAGGGGTAGGGCAGACAAGACTGCGTGGAGTCGGATTTACAGCGATTCGTTTCTGTCACTAAAACTTAATTTTTAGCAAAACTTTTAGGAATAAAAAAGTCATTATAAATGAAAATTCGGAATAATACAAATTATTTAAATCAATCCTTAGGACATATGACTTTAGGTCATGTTAAATTAGGAGATTTAATCATTATAGTACTCAATATTATGACAGAATACTTTTAGAACTAAAGATAATTATGTGAAACTAAATTTCGGGATTTTGATCATTATGGTTTCTGAAGTTTATAGCAAACGTGTTATGGATTATGATTTTCGGACAAACAATATTAGGAGAAGAAAGGGAGTACCGATAATAGCACGTGTGTGTAAGGCTTTCCCTTTATTATATTAATTATACCGTAGCTAATGTTGTCTTAACGTTTCCTTGGCCTCTAATGTTACTTGAGCATGAGATTGCGTGTAAATATGATATCTTAATCTATGTTTATTTTCATACTGCATATTTTCTATCTATACCAATTTCTAAAAACAACAGTCAAAGAAAAAAACGTTAGTGAGGAACGTTTCAGGCCCTATATAAAATTAAATAGCCTTTAGTTAGCTGTTTAAACCTTGATAAATCGAAAAATGTTTGAAAAAAATCCATACACTATTTGTTACGTTTAAAATGTAAACAAGCAAAAAAAGGGTTGACATTGTTTTGTGCCAGGACTAGAACTTATTTTTCACAAATTAATAAAAATATATTATGATTCAAATAATATCAATTTCAAGCTTAGATGGAATACATTTTGAAGGCAAATAGGTCATCCCCAAAAAACTCTTAAACCTAATATAATAGGTCCTAATTCAATACAATGTAATAATACAAAGCGAGTAATAAGACATCATTACTTTTGCCTTCTGAATTTCTCAGATTTTTATTGAAACTTATTTAATATCGCTTTGAACTACTTTTCTAATAAGATACTTATTAGGGTATAACAAGATGTAAATTTTTCGAGTGTACTTAAATAGGTATCATTACTTGAGGACCAATTCTTTGTATTTTAAATATAAATAAAATAAATGCGGACAACATCACATACATTACTCTGAACTCAAAGTAAGTAGCTATTAAGCACTTGTGTTATGGAATTCAGAAACAACGAAGGTACCACAAACACCCAGACCCGAGACAATGTAGACAAGTGACTTTCTACATTGACCCGTCCGGGGATCGAACCCGGGACCTCAGAGCTAGCGACTTTGAAATCCGGTGCGTACGCCACTCGGCCACGGAGGTCGTCAAATGATAATTTTACTATGTTTAACTTACATTACATATCAACAGGTTTAGTAGACTGTAAAAGGGATTAATGCTGATGGAAGAAGCTGATATGCAGTGGGCGCCATTTATATTTACTAAATCTATAAGATGACGTAGCATTGTTAGGGCTCTCTTTCTAAAAGACGACCAAATTAATATGCTAATGTACAGGTTCATAAAGCGTTCAAGCGAAGCGGTGGTTTCTTATGCTGAAAATCAAGTGTCAAAACATCAGTAGTCATAAAAATAACGTCGAATGATTAAGCCAATATTGAAGTTAAATAAAGGTCAATACATACCACAGCTGAGTCAAGGGTCCAATTCTCTCCAAGTTAAAGAAATGCACGTGTATTCGCTCGGCATTTTTTATCTTAGAATAATTAGGAGTATTATGTAGTTATGTCACGAATGAATTTACTATAATTACCAGCCTTTAGATTAACACTACGCTTAGACTCTGCTGTAGTATGAATTGAGCCTAAGGCTTCGCCCAAGCTTCTACAAGTCAATAGAGATCAAAAGTGCCTTTAAACGTTTATCTAAGCACTGAAATATTCTCGAATGGCAAAATGTCTTATTTATCTACGAATATGTTAAATACAATGTTGCTATACCTTAAACTGTTGAATTCATCTGTATTTCTACAGCAGTATTTATTCATAAGCTAATATTACATATGGTTAGAAGAACTCGTGTTCAGTATTCAAAGAGGACTAAATAAAAAAGTACGAGTCGAAATCACGCATGATAGGTTCCGTAACAAGATTATTATCTTTACGTTCATTTTTGTTAATCCAGAAAAATATAAGTCTACTGAACCCCCGTGTATGGTAGCCCCCCTTTAATTTTGAAATCAAATTTTACTTGTTAATATGGTAAGCATTTGAAGCGACTACCTGTTGCCATTATTAAAACGAGCGAAATCGCCAAAAACACGTTTACATTATATTATTTGTAGTTATATCTGCAACACACACACTTAATGACAACTATCACCTATGACGGTTTATGATGCCCGCTAACAGTCAGACGGACAGCGGAAGTTTAGTATTAAGTAGTAGGCACCCTTTTCATACGGAACCCTAAAATATAATGTTGGTTTGGTGAACTACAATATTTACTCGCATTAAGCACTGAACTTATGAACAAACAGATCGAGTGTTTAGTTGAATCACTTAGCCATTCCAGCTTTCTGAATCCATAAACATTAACAGCTTCTCAGTATAATATCACAAGCAATTAGCTCCAGGTAAAATATAATTATATCTAGTCTAATAATCCTTTTGTACTTTAATCCTTTTGTAAGCTCGTAGCTTTTATAATTCTCTCATACGTTTATAATATAATTAGTTTAATTGTTGTTAATTATGAAATCTTATCCTATTGTTTTTGTTTATATAGAGTATTTCTTAATATCTATTTATAGGACATTCTATTACTGCTTTCTAAATTTCGACTTTAGAGTTACAAGAGAGTCCATTATTTTTGTAATAGGTATACTACATAACATAGAGTATATAAGCTGTTTCTGATTTATATCAAACTAAATTCTATAAAGCCTCAAAACCATGTATTTATAGTTAAAACCACACTCCTTAACGAAGGTCATCCAAATTCCGTACCACCTCAAAATTAACACGAAATTCTAAAACCGGGGTCCTTAACCACAGCTATTAAACATCGAAATATTCAATAAATCTACCTATAATATGAAACTAGCACCAACAAAGTTCTCTGTAAATTCGTAGTGTTTGTTGACCGGGCCAGATGTCCCTTGTGGTTGTGACATCCACTGCTCAAAGGAGCTTAAAACTAGTGAGGCCTTAAATATGATCGCTGCCGACGAATGTTCCCCGCATACGTAATGAGATTATAAGATTAAGCACACACAGATTAAGTCTGGTGTATTACTAATTGCCATTTGCAGATATGCTGCCGTTGATGGCATTCATTAATATGAGGAACGGTGTTAATCGTATTCACTTCGGAGTCGAAGTTTGGATAGTTAAGTAAAGAATAAGTTAGGAAATCTTTGGAAGTTTGCTAAACAAAAAGATGTGGGAGTATATGCCTACGCACAAATTACCAAGTTTAGTATAGTATGTGGTCTTACATTAAATCTTTAGGCTAATTATTATAATTATTTTATTAAATGTCACATTTATACTAAACGTGTAACACTCTAAAACCCAAGTAGGTATTAGCAGAACCTGCAGCAGAACAACCATTTCCTCTTCTCTAAATTCTAATCCTTTATAACTAAATATGTTAAAATGCTTGAAAGAAACACCACACATTAGGACTACACCCCGAACCGTAACAGGCAAAATCTAAGCCAATTCCTTCCGACTTCCCCGTAATCTATTAACAAAACGTATAAAAACAAAAAGGGCCGAAAAAGTGTGTTCGACAATCGTAAATAACAACTTATGTGGCGGCCGGTCGGCTCAGACGTACCCGCTTACCTTATGGCCCTTAAAAAGACAATTTTGGCTCACGGTACATTACACAAGCCCGTAAAATACGCATTGAGCATCTTGTGTACCGTTGCCGCGAACTATTGCCCAATAACAGTTATAAATGAACAGAACATTGCCTTCTCTAACGAGGAAAAAAGGTAATGCAGACGCGTGATGTCTTCCTAAACAGCTTACTGAATGACTGAACTGATTTATTCATTAAAAAAACTTGTGGTTGTATTAGGATTTTTTGTGTTTTAACCGTCTTCAAAAGGAGGAGATTCTCAATAGAATAGCCGTTAACAAAAAAAAAAACAGGTTCAGTCATCCTAAGGTTCAACCTCAAACAAGCCTATCTACCACGTACCTCAGATACCTATATAAATTTCATTGACGACGGAATTTTCACACATATTTGTTATCTATATTTATAATAATATGACAGTATAGTACAATACGGAAGTCTTCAACTAATAAGGGTCGAGTAAATGGCGATAATACCGCAAGGCACGTCGATACATAATACGTGTCCTATGCTACCAAGATAATATTTTACGTAGCCATTTATACTATGGCTATGTTTTCATAGCATTCCCTAAAATTGTGTTGGTGCAAACCAAAACCAAAGTGCGTTGTGTGTTTGTAATATTATTACCAAACGGGTATTTATGGTTTGACATTTCAACCAGGTTATACCGGCGCGGTCCACACGGATTTAATTATGCATAGAGAAAATAATTCCCCCTTACAGCGTAAGTAAAACCTAATGGACCTAAAGTTGGTAAATAAAATATGACATAAGGAAAACTTTTACAAGAAGTAAATTAATAATACAAAACAATAACATTGCTGTTATCTTGCACCAAATTATACAATCAAAAGCTTCTGTTATTGAAAGCCTAATTTTCTCTGAAGTCACTAGACATTGTTAACTTTGACTGTTTTCTTAAAACATTTCAAAGACACGTTTAGACTTTAAAACAGGAGAATCACAGAAAATGTTTTGCTGTTTTGTTTCCAAAATTTAACCACTGAGATAAAGTCATGTACGTAATTTACAAGTTTCGTTGTTGTATAATAAAATAAACATTCATCATTCAACAATCATCTACATAAAAGCTGCGTTTTTAATATTAAATTGTGAACACTATGAAAACTTGCTTCTGTCTGTAACTAAATCTTCGCTTTCACGGCTAAACCACTAAACACTTTTAATGAAGTCTTGAACTCTAAACGCCATCAGATAAGGAGTATCACATATATAATTTTCATGTATAAATAGTGTTAAGTAGCACAACATTAGGGTAAGTGGAAACGTATGTAAGTAGATGTTAGCTGAACTCCCGCCATTAACTGGCCATGGTCCTCCCTTAAAGTTTGGATCGCTTTGGACGCTGAGATTGCGACCACTTAAGAGAGCAGGAAATTGGCTTAAGTATAAACTAATGTCTGCGATGCCTAATGTACTAGATGCATTTTATTGTTTAGATAATTTAGAGCTGAATATGAAATACCTATTATGAAGTAGTATAAAAATAACCAGTTCCGGATGGAATCACAACAATTAATAAAACAAAATATGGCAGAAAAAGTCTTAGTGTTATGTTCTTACATAGGGGTAGGAATAGGAAGTCATTCTTGAAAAATCATTTCTTTCCATTTACGTTGTTTTTGATCTTCACGAATTCTGTTAATAATTTTATTATAAAAGCTGGAGCTTGCTACTTTTTTTTAATAGTTTAAAAGCCTTCTCCTATAAGTCTCTCTCGTCTAAAAACTCATTAAAAAAAAATAAGTCTGTTGCGTTTACGGCTAGATAGCTTAAATCCCAAGAAAAGAACATAAATCTAATTATTGCAGCTGAACTTAGGCGGAACCGCGTGCAAAATCTATTAAATAATAAATCTTTACTTTTATGAAA
This sequence comes from Autographa gamma, assembly GCA_905146925.1. Taxonomy (NCBI): domain Eukaryota; kingdom Metazoa; phylum Arthropoda; class Insecta; order Lepidoptera; family Noctuidae; genus Autographa; species Autographa gamma. The sequence continues at coordinate 8,365,429 of LR989850.1, forward strand.
TAAAATGAAAATCATTTTGAATATCCATTACATTACTTTCGTATTTTTTATAGAATCCTTTGTACTCAGTCTGAGGGCGGCCTACCCGTTTCCATACAGATGTAATGTGATAAGCATGTGTGTGACTGAAATGTGATGGCTGTAACGATAAAGGTAATTTTAATTTGCTTTCACAATCAAATATTACAATCAAAGAGGTTTTATACCGAGCAGGATATTGTGCTTGGAAGGTAAAGCTCTTAGTACTGGCATGTTTTTATGTTCTACATTTCTTTAGGTAGATATAGGAGGGCATTTTGAATATAGAACGCTTTTTAAGCGAGTTCTCGATCATTTTACTCATAGAGAAATATAATAAGTAGGGTAATTTAACTTGTATTAAGCCGAAGTGAGCCTTGTGTAGTACAAAAATAACAAAAGAAACCTAAATTAATTCCGTTAAATAATTCAAAATATTATACAATTTACTTCATATTATTCGTGTTATAGCAGCAATAGAAATTAACATATTCCTTTAAATATTGTACGGACCTCTCATGCAGAAAGCTTGTTCCCGGGATATGTAAAAAATATTACTTTTAAGAATTTAAATGTATTGAATTGCATTAAAATATACGTATTTGTTTTATAAATTTTCAAAGCACGGAGCAGAATAAAGCATTCGATCCAACAATAATATTTTTCTGTGAATATTTGAACGATTTTTTTATTTATTTGTTATGTATATCACGTATTTTTATAACGGCTAATATTAAAACTATGAATTATATTCATTCGAGTTTCACTGTTCTAAGTTCTACGAATCAGTCAACACATTCAATATTTCTTGTTTTTGGTCCTTTTTCATTACTTAAGAGATCTTATTATGTATTACAGCTATCATTTCATATTTTTTTCTGTCTTTGTAATACTTAGAAATTGATAAAATATTGTTTTTACTTTTGTATTTAATTATTCAATCTATATGTATGAGGGTTGAATGAAAACAGCTTACTAGTAACAGAACAGTAATATGTTTGTTATATTTTAAGTATTATACATTTTAAATGTATAAATGGACGTTTATATTTATTTACATATTTCACGAATCATCTGAATATCAACTAAGAAATAAAATCGTTTCATAGTTCTTCTTAGCTTGTCAATGGCAATCGATTGTATAGTGTCGGCCCAGAATTCTGATACCAGAACTGCATTGTCAGTAGCTGTCATTAGATCATCCATAGTGCATATGTAAGGGCCAAAGGACAAGTGTTTTAGCGTTTTAGAGTTAATTTTATTTTTACTTTGAATCCTGGCATAACACATCCCACATGAAACTTTTTGTATTTTAAAAGTATATCAAAAGAACGCTTCAATTTAAATTCAAAAATAGAACGCGTAGGCCTTACCTGTCAGGCATTTGGTTTCTCTTCTATTTTCGTAACAAAACATATCTAAACTTTATTATTTAACGATTTTATTTATGTTTTCATAAAGATCGCAAACATTGTTCACATATCACTGATGTTATTTAAGAGTTGTGTAAAAGTTTTTCCGCACTTGTCAATTAAAATTAATTAGGTACCTTATTTTTTATAGTTTCCTTATTTATTATTATTCTTCATATCAAAGTGTTTATTATACAACATGTAAACAATTATTATTCTTCATATCAAAGTGTTTATTATACAACATGTAAACAAAAATAAGACATACTTCTTAAGGAAATCAAACCCTAAAACGAAAGCTACAAACCTTTACTTTTACCTACAGCGATATAGTCTGCATTTCTGTTTTCCAGACACGTGGGAGTTGCAGAAGCACGTAGACAAACCTACCCGCCAGCCTTAGATAAATATATCTCCAACATACAAGACATACAAGAATACATATTTTATGAATAACCTAACACACCTTAAGCAAGTGAATTTTATATGTACGAGTAGTAATAGTATCATCCTGTAGCCGTCTTGAAGGCAATGACCTTTTCTAAGAACACGCTGGTCTTAGTTCAGTTGGCTTTTAACTCCTATAAATAGAAAAATGTTTCGTTTGAAATACATAAAACAAAGTAACATATGACATAAAGTTACGTTTGATAATAGCGTCTTATATTTAAAAATAGAAACTATCATTCATCGACATTTGACGGTCTTCAACACAAAATATGTTTGACGTGAACTTTATCTCTCGAATAAAAATATCTAGTATTGAAAAAACTATTCATGAAATTTCTTTACATAAGTTACGCCCCAATCACACTAGCATTTTCGGGCAGTCAAAATACAATGAAGGATCATTCCTTATTTTATCCCAAACATTTGAAATTATACCTAATAACTTGGTCCTTCATGAAGGATATATGATATATATTTCGCAGTATGAGTTAATACCACCATGTAGCCTCCACTAGGAAGTATTCTAGCTTAGTAACCGAAAGGGTTGACTTTTTCAATATGCAAGCTCTTGTAACATTCGAGGAGCACTTTAAGCCGTCGTTTGATTGAACGGCTCGTTAGTACGTGTCAAAAGCTAGCAGAATTAATAACTACGAACGAAAATCTGAAAGTATTCGGCAATCGGTTCGTGAATAGTTGTTTGAAAGACAAGCATTTGTTGAGATGAGTAAGAATTTAGCATTCTAGGCTTGTGTCCTTCTAAAGTATTTTTTCCTTACAACATAAGAAATCCTGTTACAAGATCTAAAACATAATCACAGTTTATTATCTAAAATGGTCGACGAGTTTAGTAACTAGTCAGGATTGACACGGTGAGAAAAGTATTAGAAGTTATGTAGTTATAAGTGCCAAAACCACTGAGAGACTTTCAGTGGTCTGTTGCCAAACCCCTATATAAAACTACATCTTAAATATATAGACCAAAGTTATCGATTTTTGATATATATAGATATTTGATTTTTGCATGCGTTAGCAATTAGTCTATATACTACAGCGTGGCAATAAACTTGAAAACCATCAGTAAGTAACCAATGAAAATCTTAAAGATAGTAAAAAAGAGTAACGTCTGAAACAAACTGAATTAGCGAAACTGCTATAAACAATTCTTACAACAGCTACAATTTATAGGTGGAAGCCGGAGATTGGAATATTTAATTCGATAAGAGGAATTCTAAGTGGCTTCACGACAACGGCGCGGACTCAAATTAATAGCGCAATATTCAGCGCTGGAAATGTAAGAAAGCTGTACTTACTAGCTTACAAACTATATAGTTCTTTGTGAAGACGTTCTATAATATATATATACTATGTACTATGTATACGCCTCTACAGCGAAAAGGCTGTACCCGTTACTAAATGTAACTCGGAAAGCAAGTAATGATGGCCTGAATTTCGTATGTAACATATGAAACCTTAAGTAGAAAATAAGACTGTGCGCAACGCGATTATGACTTGTGCCAAACCTTTAATAAATCAGTAAACGACTACACATACCAGCTATCTAATTACATATGACAAAAAGATAAATTCTTATTAATATGTCTTTACGTCCAACACAAACTGTCCAGACGTAAGCACGACAGAAGTAATTATCTTGAAACCATACATTTCCAACTTTTATCACACTGACATGCAAACACTAACCAAGACTGGTCTACGACGTTAACAATGCTACTCGTAGTGCACTCTGTTCTATCCATCTTTTATTTACCAACATGTTCCGAACTATCTTTTGTTTAACTCTAAAAGTGTCACGTTCGATATAAACACGTTTATTTTTCGCGTTTACAAATCCAGTAATGGTGAAAGTCGCTTAGCGTGCCAACATGGCTGCAACGACACTCCATTACCCGACGCATTATCTCTCTCTGGAAAGCACTCCTCACTTTAAAATATCTCTCATACCTAATACTATGGCGCTTTTACCGCAAAACGACGTTTTTACTCAATTATAACGGTGTTTAGAAATGTCTCGGCTATTGTTTTAGTGTTAAGTTTCGGTTATATAGGTATACTAAATATTTTAATATTTTTGAGTATAACCCCGTAACTATTCCAGAAATAGGGGTGTCTGAGAATTGTAATTATCTCTAGAGACTCCTCCAGACTCCGTTTTGAGTGTCTCATTCTTACCAGTATTTAACTGGAATTATTATTAAGCTTCAGTGTTCATGTGTTTGTAAATTGTAACAAAAACAATTGATTACACTATACCTTTGAGGTATACCCTAACGATCACAAATATATTCTAAGAAATTGATCTACAAATCCCGGAGATATAGTTTCGCGCAACAAATATTGAATAAAAACATTGAGCCAATTAGAGATCCTCCTCTTTTTGAAGTCGGCTAATTGAGAACTTAACCCTTTGTGGCCATACTTAAACTTGTCGAACATCTTTCCACTTAATTAATACTTAAAGTAATTTTCGTATCGTAACTCCTACTTTGTTCAGAATAAATTGTGCTTTCATTTGTTTTTACTAAGCAAAGCATTACCGGCGCCTTGCATAGAAAGCGCTGAAACAAAATTAAACTGGGCAAAGGGATCTCCTATTACGAAGAACACTTACTGTTTTGTCCTTTTTCGACAAACATTTTCACGCATAAAATAAATTTACTAATTACTTCTCCCGGTACTTTGCTAATTAGAATAGGCAATTTGGAATTGGGCAGCGTGAATCAGCTCAAGCCATTTCGTTTAATGTCAACTTTGTAGACTATTAGCGTTTTCTGTTAATCTGTCTGTAGTTTTAAACGGGGGATAGTAGAACGCTTCATTTGTTCGTCTTTATTATCAATTAATAAAAACTTAGGGGTCTGGGTCTTGAATCGTTTACTAACATACTATATAGTAGCTTGGTTCTCATGATGTAATATGTACTTTATTACTAACTACATTGTACTACCGATTTTTTTCCATTTAAAGTGACTTATCTAATTACGTCTCATTAACTTTGCTCAATATTGGTTTTTCTCTTGATTCTGCTATTTTTCTTTCAATCGTATAATCTTAAATACAAAATTTTGCTTTATCAAAAAAAATTTTTTGCTATCGAGTGTGATACTAGAGCATTTTAGTCAATCGCCACGTACCTTTATAGATAGTCCTTATAACTTCCGGTAACTCTATTTACCTCCTTCAGGAAAGTCGTGATGATATAAGACCACAATGTATTATGTATGTGTATCTTTGCACGTTGACACTTTATGTGTGTCAACATTGTATGACTCCCTCGATGCCGCCGTGAACTGGTGAAGGATATTTTTCAAACTACAACGTAACACTGTCTTGACAGCTAAGCGTATGTGAGATATTTTACTTGTTTATATAACAATTGCAGTGTATATGAAGCTTTTTTTTCGGAAGTAAATTGCTAACGGTGTTCAAAATAAAATCTTAGCTAGAAATAAAAATAATCCGGCCCTTTACCTACAAAGTAAACCTATGATAGAATCTAAAATTGATAAATAGCACTTTAATATACAACAAAATGTTACGAGTAATATTGATGGATCAATTTTTTTTACTGCTATATATAGGACGTATCGATATGCCTATGTAAAAATGGCTCCTAACGTCACAGGAAGTAGATGTTGTAATTTATTTCAAACACACCTTAAGTCGTTGTTTTACTGTAATATACAATAAACAAACGGAAATAACACCGACGAGCTAATTGCCATCTTGACATAGTACTTGACGTTCTTAAACCCAGGTTCCGCCTCGCAACTCAATTCAAAACACAATTCACTCGACATTTTGATCCCCTAATTTTCAATAGCATCCACTTTGTTTACTGGCTACCATGGTAACATACCTTCCTTAATTATCATTGTTCAAAAACAAACAACTACGCTTTGAAAGATATCGTAAATATGCTGGACTATAAAAAGGACTCCAAACTTACCTAGCAAACTAAGTTCCGGTTTTATTTTTCAACTAATCCCCGAAAGAGTCCTATAATCTATAGTAGGGGTATACTAACATAAACACACACACGCGCACTTTCTCGTAAACAGTCGATAAAAATAATGAAATAATTTATTATATGGACCATAGGATTCGTCCTAAAGGGCATTTTATTGCCTGAAAGTCAGCGTGCAAGCACAATTCTCACGTAAGCGAGTGTACACTGTCGGACAAAAACCTTGGCTCCCCTCTAACGTATTAAATACGTAATGAAACTGCTTTGCGACAGTATCGAGATACCAGGCTTACGGCCTCACCTGTACTCCCCCCCCCCTTCCTTTCCCCCTCAGGATAGCTCGACACATGTAAAGACTAGAGAGACATAATAGGTGCCTTAAAACTGCGAACATAAATTTTAAAAGTTTTCCAATTTGAATTTAACTAACAACTTGAGATTCTCTTTGGAGCATACTAAAAAGTTTTAGTATTTTAACTAAGCAGCTTTGGGACTAGAGTAAGGAAAAGGAGGACAATTATTAACAGCAGAGATTTACTGTGCAAAATGTGCGTTTAAAAGTTTTACTTCTTTTGTAATAAAGATGGCAAATGTTCCAACGTCGGTCTTCCTTAATACTCAGAGTTCGCTAACTCAGTTTGCAATTAGTTTCACCTATACCAACGTTAGTTTTCTAAAGTTTAAAGCTTCCAAAATCTTCTACTGTTGTGTTCTTGAGATTTGTTTTAGGTAACTGTTTATCTTTTATTAACCGTTAACACAATTGCAATAGGTTCAAAATGTTTTTTGTCAAACAGTTTCAGTATTATTTTTCAAGCTATTATAACTATAATTTGTCGTTGCGTCTAGACAACAATTATATGTCAACTCCCTTCCCGTTTTTACTTACTACATATATTTCAAAGAACATTCAAATATACACAAGCGTTTGTATCACAAAACTCATGTACCATTACTCCATTTAGATTTTCCATAACTCCACAATCCAATACTTCATAAAAACAAAAAAAAACACACGAAATTACATGTTACGTAATAACTTACTATGATCGACGAATCACTCGACAAATCAAACAACGATACTCCGAGGATAGGATAAGGCCCATATTTATAACAGGAAAATAAACAACTCTAGCGTCATTCGACCTCTTTGAACAAATCTGAAGAAGCAAGCAAGTGTATGAGGGTTTTAACCTTTGATGATCGCTCCAATAGTAACCTTCAGTAAAGATTTACATAAACATAGTGCCTTCAGACCCTCAGGCGATGTGTTTGTCGTACGATAGTATATTAAATCATATGAGAACACGGTCATGATATTATGTTTGAAAAGTTGAGGTGGTGACGAGATTTACGGGTTGAATTCACATGAGATAATGGATTCAAAGTTTTGTTTTTTTTTTTTCATTTTTCTTTAATGTCCTGCCTACTTCGTTTTTCTTGAGCTCTACACATATGTACTCGTAAATATGAAAAATCAATCAATCAATGTGAGTACTTTGTATTCAATAAAGCACTAAACTTTTACTGCCAGTAGAAGTAAACAAAAACAAATGAATTTTACATAAACTTACTTCTTTCTAAGATTATGTTTATTCGCATCGAACCTCGCAAACACTGGTCAAAGTTATTCTATTAGCTTATTGAAATACTTGTACAATCTTTTAGAAAAAAATGTTGAGTGGAAATTTAATTTTAGCCACTTTCCCCAACTTGTACAATATTATATTACTGGAGTTCATAAAGTTATTTCATTTCACTACCTCAGGGATAAAAGTTAAGTCTTAGGTACCTATCTGTAACCAATACATACATAAATACATATAAATAAGCTAATTATAAGTACTAAAACAAATCGCGAAATTAATATTGTAATTTTTGTCAAAAGTTTCAGACAACTTCGATTTATAAAATTGATTAAGAAAGCAACGTACTTTGGTTAGTTTTACTTACAGACTAAAATGCAAATTCATGTTTATGAAACCATATGAATATTTATTAGCAAAGAATATGAAAATACGATACGATGTTATTTACATAGACTTTTTATGGTTGACTGACGAGTAATATTCTAATTCTGGCAGTTCATCAAATAGTGGCAAATAGCAGACCTTTTGAAAATAGTACAAGTTTAACATAAACGTGACAGCTAGCATTTTTTATAAAACAATATCTTTTCTTCTAAAAACACTCTGTCACTCAAGCATGTTTTATTTTTTTGCTATATAATTGTTGAGTTTTTTGATACTGAATAATCGCTGTTCATTATAAACAAGTGACACAACATAATCAAACACATTTGTAAAGGTTATGTTACGAGAACACATTCTTTAAAAATATAAAGAGTATTTTATACACACTAAAGCATTAAAGCTGATAAAAGATTATTATAATATAGAGTGTAATAATTTGTACTGTTCGTGAAAGTCTTAAAATATTCTTACATCATATAACATCCTGGTACGAGGGCAATATTTCAACGTATTTGACTAAAAACCCTTGATGGGTACGCGGGATGACTTCGATTTTTACTTAACTGTAATAAGTATTCAGGAAGCGTACCTAGAAGTAAGCTTCGCAGCATCGTACGGGGTTGTGAGGCCATGTCAAATTCATGAGCAGTTTCCGTACAAGCTGCTTATAAAAAATGTCAGGGAAAACCGAAATATCTTCGTCATATCAAGTCGAGTAGTGATACCGTCGAAATATCAAGTTTTAGAACGTGTGCCAAATATTCATTTAGTTTAGGAAGATACTCTTGTTTTATTATGTCAGGAAAAGTTAGATTTTTACATTGCATTTGGAGCAAATATTTAATTGTCGTTCTTGTGAAAAAATCTAAAAGTCTTTTGCAAAAAAAATATTTATGTGTGTACTTGAGTAACTATATTAGCTATGTATGAAATATATTCTCAACTTTATTAGAAATAGATAGGCAGAAGATTTGATTTTTAACGCGGGGATACGTTTAATCTGGGTAACTAACATCTGACTCTTGAGTAAATAGCATCGTTTGCCATCTATTTATATATTTTTTGAACATCTTCTCTCATAATATATCTATTACCACGACATATCTAATTTATAAGAAGTGATACCACATCCATTACAAATAGGGCAGAGCTATTTTTTGCGACAATCGCGAGGGGTCGACAACAAATCATGCTTGTTTGGGGCATGAGGACAAAATGATAGCGCGTTTACTAAGCCAGATAACGCCACTCTAACACAAAGCAATCTCTGGAGAATGAACTCATCAACAATGACACGACATCTAATATTCAAAGCATCATTGTGATCATTGATGTTATATTTCAGCTTGATTAAATAAAGTAACGCCATTTGCATATTTTTTATGTTGTCACAAAATGTCAGCACATTTTGTTCGAAATTCGAATAAAGTTTTGTTTACAATTTTATTTTATTTTTACTAACCACAAAAAATTGCATCCTGATTTTGAAATAGGAATACATGGGTGTGTTTTTTTTTTTGTCTTTTTTTATTATGACCAGCAGTTAATTAATACAACAAGAAATGGACTTGACTCTATTTATAAAATTATATTAATTACACACTAGTCTAAATATAAAATATCAGTTGCATATAACTGTATGCACGAAGAAAATAATATAGTTACAGAGGGACTGCTCTCCCCTTTGTAGAATATAGTCGTAATATTACACGTTTTTGAAGATTGAAACAACTTTTGCACAGTTTGACTGGCACTCGCACCGAGAAAATTGACTTTGAAAACTTGTGTTACATTTGTAGCGTAAAAATCATGTAGATAGGTAATTTTCCTAACTTTTTTATTGTATAACAACTTTTGAACAACATTTTGTACCGTTTACCCTGTTTTATTATGAGTTATTTTCCAAAATGGAATAATAAATAACTTTGGTCTGATTCAGTGTTGAATATTGAAGTGTAATTGACGGTAATAAATTGGATTTATATATTTGTGGACATTATAAAAAAATGTAATGAATTGTTTTTAATTTAGTCATCATTAAACTTTAACGTGTCGTTTTTATACATGTTTTATGTGAGAGTAAATAGACTGGGTAAAAAAAAACTACAATTCAGCGTACATAAAAATATAAAGTTTTCCAATTCCCGAGTGCTATTTTTGCAGTCAGCACAGTTCCAAAATATTTCTCCTATTAAACCTTTCACCGCAAGCCTACACACACCGTATAATACACACAGTATTTGTCTGCAAAAGGCTACATTTACAGACACATAATCCCGAATTCACAACCAACCGTACTCGGAAACAAAATATCTGTTGACCATATAAATATTTGAGTAGTGCGGAACCCTACCTGAAACTGGGCCAATAGCTAAATCCTGTATCATAAAGCTCTACTAAATATAATAACTGGAATATTTAGTTTACACTGCAAACTAAATTAGTTTTCGATTTCCGGTACACTAGAGTCAATCTAGTGCGTTATTAAAACGAAATGTACTGGACAGCCTATTACAATGCCCGGGAGAGCAGTAACGTTCGGTACGGCAGTATACAGGCAAGATTGTTCCCTTGCAATTTATATGTAATCGTTAAGGAACTAAATCAAGAGGCACGCGAGACGTGTGAAATTAATTACGTCGCAATAAACTGGGATGGAGAGCTCGCTGTAATAAAATGAAGGCATCGATGATGGAGGTTTGCGAACGATCGTGAAAGTAATTCTAATAACCAACTGACGCGAGGTATTATTATGTAGACAATAGCCATCATTAGGTGGTTAGAAAATTAATTTTCATTGTCTTTTAGATAATAAGACCTGACAACCTGCAAATTGTTTCATATTTTTTTTATTCAACGAATAATTTACGTGCTGCCGTAGAAAACCATATTTGGTAGGTTGGAAGTGCATGTATATCTACTGAATTTTCTAAATTGAAATTAGAATTATATTTTTGAAAACTTATTTCTTTTTAGCGTTAAAACGTAAAAGACTACATGCAAACACAATATTACTTATGAATCGAATCCATCCCGATACTCTTTAAAGAACAATCATCAATAAATTATTGGGATTTTGGAGAGCCCAACAAAACTCTTCAGAGATCTAAAGCATCAGAGCAAGTTTATCCGGTGTAAGTGGGTTTATCCTGCTCGCTATTGCTCCGAGACCCCCTCGCGCGGAAAATTACGTCGTACTCTAGAAGATAGATACTATTGTTTTATAGATTAATAAAAGTTTTAGACATCGTTCCGTGATTTAGAGTCACTTATTTTATAGTTAGTCAAGTTTAGCTGTATATTTAACATTTGACGGAGAATTATAGCGTATGTTATGAGTAGTTTGGCATTCCGTATGGGAAAAAGGTGTTTTTCCGAATTTCGATCAACGAATTTAAATAAACAACCGTGTTTCATTACGATAAGCCCACGGGCTTACATAAAAACATCAAGTAACCAGCATTCAATGCTTTCACCTTCCTCATTCGTTCTTCGGGTCAATTCCATCAGCAGAATTGCTTCTACCACCCAATGACGTCACCGCACAAAATCAATCACACGAATTCGTTCATTCGTTCTCTGCACACTTGATAAATAGAATACACAGAATGTATTTTCTTGTATTGAGAGTTTCTTTCTCTCTCTAACGTATTGTTTTAGAAAAGCAAACTTTTTACTTTCGATATTGTATTTTGAAAGGAATTCTTGAGGCATGTTTTATGTATGCTCGTTTGGTGGGTATTGAAGTTTACGTAGGCGCCGTATATTTTATTCATAACTTTTATGCGAACCATTTTTCTTTGTTAGATATGAAATTAACTAATAGATCAACCCAAATATTTTCCCAGAACTTGTAAGCAATTTTGAGATTAGGTATTATCTTGCATACATTCCGCCTTAGTCTACAATGTGTTCTTACTAATAACATTAGATTATAGCTAAGTATATTATATTACAAAGCTAACAAAGGATATCAAGAGTACTACTGGGTTTTCAATGATAATATACCGGTGACACGTTTATTTATTAGATACTCAAATCGTAGAAATAACGAGCTTACAGAAGATTATTTACTCTTTGTCCCATCAATCAAAAACCTGACTTTTCAAGTCAGTAAGTTTATAACGAGGCTAAGTTCTCAGAACTCATCAACGCCGGTTGCCTATTCTAAAAGCATTTTTCATGCATCAATCTCAACTAGCTTCGAGCTAGCGTCAAAATCATCGCAAAACACCATATTCGGGGCACTGAATACGCAATCATGTCTATATTTCAGTCGTAATCAAATCGGGAAGCTAGACAAAGGGGTGTCAACGATAGCATTGCGGCAAACTGGCATCTGACATTCAACTATTCATTAAACCGTTAGTGAGCTCACGTCACCGTACGACGTTCATTGCTCATAACCAACATATACGCTCATAAAGGGATCAGAAGCTTTACTTGATCGCAGAGAAAAAAGAAATATTTCCTTTACGCTTCTGTGAGCGCGAAATTTCTCCTAACTTTATATAAAAGTGCACGCACGAAGGGATCCGGAGTGCTTACGGGGAACTATTTTTGTGTAGCCGGATTTGTAGTTAATGCAAATGTGCTATGATAATGGCAATACAGTCGCTTTGTGAGCTCCGTTCGAAGATGAGACGGTTTACTTACTGTATCTGATTTAATAAACGAAGCTGTATCAAGAATAGTACTTTTTCGCCATCTGTAGAGTAGTATAAACGTGAGTTACTTATTGTATGAGCAAAATGAAATATATGCTGAAAGACTTATTGTCGTACTCAGAGACGTTAATAGTTCTTTAAGAGATTTTTTGCTCTTGATTTAAGAAAGGAGTTTGAAAGCTACCGAACAAATCCCTTAAGTAACCATTAACGTCTCTAAGTACAGCATTGAATGTCCTAATTTAGCAGTTCTGGACATTAATTCCTCTCTCTAAATCGTTCTAGAGCTGTGTCTTAACACTCGGCTGAGACTACAAGGACGTTGAAGTTAAACAACTTTTGATGTTCAAAGCACCGCTGTTTACATACGTGTAAAGTAAAACGCTCGTTTAGCATTTGACGCTTATATAAATGCAAGCTCAACACTTTTCAGCGCGAATATCCCCGAGGAACTTCAAAGGACCCAGACGTTTGTATATAACACGCAACGCGAAGAAATCTCGTTATCTTGTGTATGTATGAAGTTATAATACCTAATGTACACGCATTTCTTTGATACACGCAAGCTAAGTTAATAATGTAAGACCTAATAGATTTATTAGAAAAAGAGCCTTTTTTGTTCCATATAGTGATACTAAATTTCAAGCTGGAAGTAGAGTCTGCTTGTGACCACGACCGGCGTAACCTGGTCGAAACGTCAAGCCCGATAAGAAATTTATGCATGTAGGCGCTAATTCCTGTTGCATGATGTTCAGAAGTGATTTCTAGACTTCTACTGTAGAGAATAATCCCTAACCACGCCTGTTTCACGGGGATTTACACAAATTACACCCAGACTTGAAACCAATATTTGAGGACCACATTTTTTTAGTCCCATACGGGTTCATGCAAATCCCGAGCACATAGCTCTGTGTCAGTTGCCACCACCTCGCACTATTCCGCTATTCGCCCGTGTAATTAGAAACCTTAATTTCAAAAGTGTATCTCGCCATAAAATACTCCCACTTTTACTAGCAGTAACCTACAAAGGTATTCACCTTTTCTATGTAATTTTTAATAAATATTTATTCAACATTACTTCCAATACGTGAGGTATTCCCACACCCGAGGTAGAGTTCACGGCATCACGCGGATTATAAATTAGATTTCATTTCTACGCGTTCTGAGTTTTGATTTTCGTATATTTATAAGACAAGCTAGGCACACAGAAATACAGCTTTATTGAGTTCTTTGACAACACGAAATATTTTTAGTTTACATTCCTGTTATTCCTAAGGGTCGGAAAAATATTAAAATGAGATGGATTTATCAAAATTCAACAAATCATCCCGAGTCACCGTAGGAATAGATAATTATTTTTAAATAAAATACGGCGAGCCATCTAGACCGATTTCAGAATTTAATATTCGGGAGAGATTCAAGAAGAAATAATTATATCCAAACGTTATTGTGGTGATATTTGCTTATGAAATATTTTTGTAACAAAATTCGTAAAAGGTGGAACTCATTTCAATAATGATCGCAAATTGAACCATCCCTCATTACGTAAATATAATGTGTACATATTGCCGGCACGCCATATTGATTTTCGCTATAGAGTCAACACTCCACAAGTACAATGTGATTCAGTGGAAAATATTCACAATGACGCGGAGTTTCACGCTCAATATAAAACTCAGTAGTACTAAATAGGTAGGCATCGCCAAAATTAATCACAGTTAAAAGCGAGACTGTCAGTGCGATGTAAAACCCCGTAAACAGCTGTTAACTGTGCCGTGAATTGAATTATCACAACATCCCCTCGGAACGCTTTTTTCAATTTCCGCGTTGGCATCGGCACTCCGGTCGGAGATATTTTGCGAAATAAATCAACGGGCTTGATGAAATTTGTATTTTAATTGTTAATCGATGTAATTTAGGGACGTTTGCCCGCTCTAAATGGTAAATTGCGCTTGTTTGTTTATCAATGTTCGTTGCTAATGAACTAAAACAAACTTCCTGGGTGAAATTTTATTTACGTGTGGCGTTAAGACAGTTATAAAACCGATAAAAAGCAACTGGACTGGAAGCCAATATTTTATATCGGCACGATAGAAAAAGAAGAGTAAATTATGAGCGAAATCCGCGCCGCGTATAGATCATGGAAATAAATTGTGCGACCGTGAGTCTTTCTGTAAGTGTCGTAAAACGCGAGAGTGGGAATACAGAGCGCCGTATTAAGATATTGACTATTTAGGTGGCTTTCATGAAGATCATAAGTCTGCCTCACAAAAGGAATTCTGTACGGAATGGTATCACACTTCTTACCTACCTATGTATTTTTCTATTCATCGTGCCCTCATGAATAAATAACACTAATCTAAGTTAGACTTAAAAAAAGTACCTACTCAACCTTAGTTCAAGCCACTTAAAAATCAATCACTTAATTAATTCAAACGTTGTTTACTTGCATTAATTAATTAATACCATAAGCACAAATTACTTAATAGCCATAAGGCCTATTTACCCCAGAGGAATAGCAGCGCTATTGCACTCATATTTACGAAACACATTTAAACTACGACTAATTAAGCGACCTTAATGTAAGAGACCAATTCCGATTTATTGCATCTGCTTTAAGAGTAACCAAACATTATAAAAAAAAATCTTTGAAATTTTTAACCAGTCCAAAATAGGAGCTCAAAAAAAGGTTTTGATATAGAACACAGTTTTTCTTGAAACTGTACCCAAACAAGACTAGCTTATCGTCAATATCTAGTACCAAAGTATCTAATGACTGAGTAGCCTCAAGAACAAGTCACGGTTACCAAACTGGATGAGGCCAAAGGATATTACACGGATGAGATAAGCGAAAACACTCTGTAAATGGAAAAGTAACGGGTCAGTAAGCCCGTGATTCTTTTTTCGCGTTTTGTGACGTGATAAATGGGCAAGAACGCAGTGAAGTCTCGGACGCGACTAGACTTGGCTGGAGAATGCCAATGACGCGAAAAATTACTCTTATTTTTTATCTCCTTGAATGTTGCGCAGCTTGCCATCATTGTTTACTGATTGGACTTGTGAAGAGTTTTAGAAGATGGCTATTATTGTCTGTGAATGGAAAAATATCGGTATTTAAAGCAGTCAGATTTATTTTTGGATGGTTTATTTTTTGTCAAGTCACAGTTTATTTACATTATCATTTAGTGCCTTATGCTCACGCAAGGACCTGTACCTACAACGCTGTTCGCGTGGCTGACTACTGGTCCACAAATATCTAGCTAATAGCAGCTAGATTTATGATAGATGGCATAAGCCAAAGTCATTGATCGATACCTTAAGAAGAATAAGTGCCTAATTACTTTAAAGAAAGTTTATGTAAATATTTACTCCTACAAAGCGAGTAAATATTTATATTTTATTAGTTATAGCATAAAAAAAATCTTTTTTTTTATTTGCTTATGATCACAAACAAATAAATAAAAATGTTTATTGTTTACTTACATAGAGATAAAATAATAATATATACTTGTGATAGGTGGTCCCGCTCTTCTATGCCAATTCAAGTAATAAAATGACCTTCTTACTACTAAATAATGGTTTACATAACAGTAAAATTCTTCTTTGAGTTCTAGTAAATAAATACCTACATAAAAAAACGTTTTTTGAAGGCTTTAAAAGTCACAAAAGTGACATCTACTAACAATGTTTAGAAGCTTAACTACATACACCAAGTTACATGTAAAACAGTATGCTATGCGAAAAACTAGATGGCGCTGTTTACTGAATTTATGTCAACTTTGACTTTACCCATTAGATGGCGTTATAAGTACATAACTTATTTGCACTTTATACCTTTATTAAATTATATCTATGATATTGAAATATTTAAGATAGTTATTAGTTTTCACTTAAGTATTATTTATTCCGCTTGTAAAGTTACAAAATACGCGGAAGAAGGACAATAACAAAATGACGTTATTCTTTTATTATACTGAGCTAGGTACGTTAGTAAAATTTTTTAGGTTTTGTAGGCGTATATTTAACTTATACAATATTTTACTACCCCAACAAAGTTGTACGCTTAACAAGTGTCATGTAGTTTTATAATACTCAATCAGGGTTTATTACAGAACTGGATTCTGAGAATCATCATACTGTGCGGTCCGGTCCAATGTCAGTTGCCGGTGTCTGGTAAACATACAAACAAACAAATGGGGGCTCTTTGCAGGTGCCTAAGTAAATGTCATAAAGTACAAACCCTACCAAGTTAGTAACCGACAAAGGAAACAAATATTGTAAACTTCGCGTACCTATATTGTTTTTGAGGTTATAGTTATTGCATAGTTTTTTTCAAACGCAGTTTTTAAGATTCGAGTTCTGTGCAAAATTGAAATTTAGTATTTTTGCAAATCCGATCCATGATAAATATTAAGGTATACCAACCAATTAGTAGCATTTAGGTTATTTAAATAAATGTGGGTACAAGTAGAAATATCATAAAGAATATTTCTTTACTCAAATAGCAATAAAAAAGGCGATAATATTAACATAATATTAACAAACAAAAAATATCCCTGTTTTGAATCTTCAAGCTTAATTAATTTTGCGCTCATACGAAGAACTTTTCTTTTTACACAGAAAAACTACGGGATGCCCATCCTATGCACGTTATGGAGAATTCTAGATACCAGCATCCATATACGGTAGATGGCCAGTCATATCGGCAGTGAACAGCCAGTTTTTACTCCTCCCATCTGCTTCCTTTGCACTCAAAAGAGTATTTAATGAGGTATGTTGCATTTTAGTTTTTAGTATGCGTCCGGTTTGTAGCAAAGTTTTGAGGTTTCGGGAGGTTTGGTACAGAGCCGAATTAAAAAATAATTAGATATAGAAAGGAAGAGTAGTTAAAATACTATTCTATATTATATAAAATCAATTTTGGTATTGACAAATAGATTTCATTATCATCATCAGCCTACAGCATCCAGTCCACTGCTAGTCATAAGCCTCTGCAATTGGATCAGTTGTCTGAATACTAAACTCATCAGAAACATGCCTCTATTTTCAAATTAGCAGTGTAACCATTTTTAATAGTCCAACCCAGTTATGCAAAACGTTCGGAAGTGAACGAGACAAAGAGCTCTAAAGGTGTTTATAAATGCGGAAGAGAATACGGAAGTCTATAATTAAGATTCACTTAAAGACAACCCATGATTAACCATAGTGTATTAAGTATTCTGCTCAAAGGTTTTAATGGGAAAAGTTACACAGATGCGCATTAAATTAATTAAACGTATTATATACCGAATAGAATAACATGATTGGTGATTGCAATTCATTCTGCGAGTACCTAGTGCATAATACAATCCTTATCCCCTTTACATATATTATATACCATTTTGGTAACACCCTGTGTACTGCCCACTTAATAATAAAACTGATCTGTAGGAACTATCATTACCATTCATTAAAAAAAATGAGAAGCTTTAGTGATTCCAAAAAGGTTACATCAAATTCTTGCTCCATCCAGCCAAATGATCTCATATTCCATTCTTTATAAGAGAAAAGTTATTGACTCTACTAGGCCAGTTACTATAAAGTATTACGAGTAATGAGTATAACGTAAATACCTTACCTTGAGAACGAGTTCAGTAATGTGTCATCCATATTAATTAGCCATGTATAAAATTGTAAACCGCATAGAATTAAGAGAATGCAGTCAAGGTGAACTTTGCACGAAGATTACCTTTCTATAAAACATTAGTGGCCTTGGCATGATCTAACAAAGAAAATTTAGCTGAAAGGTTGAGCTTGGTTTCGTGTTTCAGGCTCATTTCTAGAAAGTATTGTCATTGGTGGGTCCTTGAACTTACCGCTATGAAAACACTATTAGAAAAGGTTGTTTACTGCGAAAACAAAATGTATATGTTTATTGGTAGTCAGCGTTTTTTATAACGTAAATAATGTTGAAGCTAGTTTGGGTAGTTTCTGTCACATCCAGTGTTTTGTTTTCTTATATTAGATTATTCATAGGTTGACAAAAAATCACCAAATTTCAGAATTTTTGTCATTACCAACGGCCATTGGATACCAAGCATCCTCAACGCATGTCGATCATTTCAGATCATCATTTTAGGTTATTTAGTCCTATGTTTTTTGAAGAACATCCGTATTTCCTAAATAACTGCAAGTCATATCACCTCCTTATTCATTAAATCTCTTTAAAATAATAACAATGGACTTAAAATAGTTACCTATTTAGAAAGTAACCGCAAGCATCTTCAGATAATAAGTTAGGTCATCTGAGAAGCACGATGCACGTAACTATAGAATGCTGTGGTCGTGCACTTTTGTCTCGGAGATAATGGGAGCTAGCTCAGTCACGTCCCCATTAACGGATGCATCGGGTTACATTGCGTCTAGCCTTGTTTACCTGTTCTATTAACCTCTGAGGTACTGTCCTACGTGATTCGTAAAGCGATGCGATGCGAGAATTTGTTGTGTGGCAAGGAAAATGAAGGAAGTCTGTCCTAAAAGATTTCCTGAATATTCTCTTGTATACATACCGCTTTAGTGTAAGAGGAGCCTTGTTAACTTTTGAGAGAGTCAAGCGAAAAGTTTCAGATTTTTAATTCCTTAATCAAATGTGTAAAACTCTATTTATAAAGGATAGAGCAATGATACTTTTATGAAGATCATGGTTGAATCGTGGGTGTGCCTTGGTACACCCACGATTCAACCTCTGCCTAACCCTTCGGGGATACAGGCGTGATGGTATGTTTTGTGGTTAAATCGGTCATCATCAAAGAACATCTTTAAGTAACTAATTGAAAATACAACATTTACGTTTTGAGTTTTGCGTCGCGCGTTGTAGCTCTCCTAGAACGCTAGTTTAGTATGTTCAGTAGGTACAATGCCTAACGGCATTTGTCACTACAGCAATGTAATTGAGGAGTTCTTGAATAAACAGGACAGTAACTAGCAAGTCGCAATGTTTAGCAAATGCAAGTTAAACCAGTTCTCTCTGTCATCGTTTGTAGAATAATGAAATTCTAACCAACAAGGACCGGTCTCGTCAAAATTATGTTAACTCGAATGCAATAAAGACACAAACAGATTAAATCTGCATTCCTTACATAAGTTTTTATAAGGCTACATTTTTCTTCGTGGTCATTTCGATCGATCAAATCAATGCAGTGTATCAAACAATATAACATCTGACAGTTTAAAGGCTGAACTAAACGATTCATTTAGCAGCATCATCGTAAAGTTATAATTAAATTCTTCACGTCATGTATCTATAAAAGTTTCGCGACCAGATCGATCGGTATCGTTAACTTTAAAAGTTCGCTTCGTGCCTTATCATCTATCAAACTCGTCCTTCTATCCTGTAGGGAAGATATTTTAATTGGAATCTATTTAAGGCAGGCATAGATCGAAAGCTTGCTTAGAGTAAAAAATGAGTGCTAAGGACGCGACGCCATACATTTTAATACGAACGAGATAGATTCAACGATGTCGTAAATAAACCAATAAATCGAAAAGATGTTTTACTTTAATTGAAATTGTAAATCAGTGCTCGCATTTTGATTTGCAGAATCCATTTTTGTAATTTAAAGACAAGATCTTATTTATTACCTTAGGTTTCTGCAATTTCAACCACCGGTATTCCAGGGTATGTTCATAATTGTCTCATCTTGCGTTTGGTGTGATTCATCGTGTGAAATCCCAAGATAAGACCAAGTATCTTATATCTCGTTACATGAATGATAAAAGGAATTATCCGCGGGGCTGTGGTTTAATATTATATTGAAGACCAGAAGTCGAACTCAATAGTAAATACAACACAAACAAATGGAAAAAAGAGTACATAGAACTTGATCCTAAGCTACTGGTTGCCAAGGAACGAGATTTTATTTACTTTAACTGTAAGTAATTAATAATTGATCATAACCGGACTGGTTTTGCTTGCTGGTATCATCTAAGCTGGTTTTCTACAGACGCAAAAACATACCCAATTGATACCTGTAGGAATTTCAATTCAGATGACATAACAATATTTGGTAAAGCAAAAGCACCATACGAGAGCTGTCCTAAAATTAGGTTAAAACAATTTTGTTTTAACCTAATCTACTTTTTTACTATCAAACTACATGTTTTTAGTATAAATAAATACGACTCTTGCTACTACGGCTTGTGTAACCTGGTTGGGTAAAACTCAGCCCAAAAAGGTAATCTACGTTGTATTCCAAATGTCTGTCTATAACAAACAAAAGACGATCCTATAGCAACTATGGCCAGAAACAACACCAATCTCTGAACTATCTTAATCCTATTATACCACATACTGTAGATGCAAAATAATTATTGTCATGGTCTTAGCTTGATAAGGATATTTACAAGCCACGAATGCCTGCAGCTGATATCGATACCGCACGACTTTCTAGCTTATGTTCCGCTAATGTTGGTCCAGATGGAAGACCAGATAGGATTAGCTATTGTGATTACATCTTGTAACTATGTAGCTAGGATTTGGACTGCAGTTTAATGTGTTATAGAAGGGGGGACCAAATGGTAAATGCTATTTGAACCAGATCGTAATGTGTTGAAGAATGTATGACTTAAGTTGGTAGGATTTGGCGCTTATGACTAGTTACGGACGCTTGTCTCTACATAAAAATTTCTAGCCATATTTGTCTTGATCTTAGTTATTTATACATATTATGTATGTGCAATGCTTAGAAAAATATTTATTAACGTATTAGGCAGTGGTTCACCTTTTTTGTGGCTTAGGCCCATACGTTCTTGTTATTAGAGGATATGGTAAGGTGGGTACCTTCAAGGTGGGTGGGTTCAAAAATTACAAGTTTAACAAATTCTTAACAAAAATTACTGAACTAAAAATTAATTACCTCATTCAGAGCTGTAATTTTGTAAACTGACTCTATACCAGATGTATTTTTCACTACTCTTGGATAGCTATACCCTTTCGGTAACAACCTCTATATTATCTCTTTATTTCATGGTTGTTTCCTCGGTTGTCTACCGTGTCAACGATCAGCTGTCTGGAGGTAGACCACGATACAACGATACCTACCTTGATCAAGGCTGTCGTGCACGCGCCGCATACCGCGAATCAAGATCACTATCGCCGTCCCTTTCTAACGCCGACGCCATAACACTGAGAAACATTCCAAAAGGAATTCACCGTCATCTCTAGACGTACAGTCAACCCACTGGCAACACTATTAAATGTACCCTTAAAATGAAAGTCATAAAGTTGAATTTCACATTCTTTTTATCGCTAGCGTGCGGTTCACTGTACGCATATTGTGGTTCCGTAATAAGTGACGTCACAATATTTTAACGTCTATTCATTTAATATTAAAGTTTACCGTTAGGAATGAGTCATTAATTTGTGTAGAGAGCTATTCCTTTGAAGCGGGATCCACGAGGTGTCCAGCTGAATAAATGCATGTTTATTGTTTAGCAACTGTGAGAATTTCTAGTCTTATTATCATATGAGTAACATATGAGCAGAAAGTTTCCAATGCTCAAAGAGTAGTAAGGTACCACTGACATTTTGAATATAATATTATTTACTTAAATTGAAGTGCAAATAAATCTTACATAAATTTTCACCGAGCTAACACTATTGCACGAGCATAATACCTTAAAAAGATTAAATGCGATAATTTATAACATCCTATCTATTGGCACTTCTTAGAGAAAGTAAAGACTTCTGAATTCCTAGACATTGCCAGAAACGCCTCAATAATTATACAACTGTCACTTCATTGAAAAAGAAAAGCGTTTCTAACTAGACTTTTCTATTTAATGATATAATATTACAAATACCCCTGTTCGTATACGGCTATCCTTTCTAAAATAAATAGTAATGAATTATCTACTTTCTTTATAACCTGTACCTATGCCAATACATTTAAATGTCAGACGTATCAGTTCGAAATAGCCTGCCTGAAATAAAAAAATATCAATTAAGTACACCTGTCACAATTTCAGTGGGTACTTGTTCAAAAATAGATAGGGTATTGCGCACATTTTGCATACGGTTGTATCGTATTTCGGTATACATTGTACCCATTCGAAGGGTACTAACGCATATGTCACGCGTGCAAGCTGACGCGTGTAACGGCTCCCAAACGTCTGTTTGAGCAACCATGCGTGACGACCACGATACGGGACCGGGACCCAGCCGTGCCGACCGCGGCAACCGCCGACCGCTCCCCGCGATAACACGCTATTACATAATTTTCAACCTGTGCCGCGTAATTACGCTCTTATGCATATTAATCACTAACTGGAGTTTGCTTATTCATTTAAAATAGGAAACACGACTGGCGAGATTATAGTTTCCCACCTGCCGCACCTTGCAAGCGCTTTTAGATCTTACTTGTAATACAAATGTAGATAGGTACGCCCATTGGTTCCATGCGCAATATTTTCTCCATCAACATTGCTTGAGACTCTTGAAGCAGTAATGTATTGAATTTAAATAGCAATGTCGTTGTCTAGCTGCTAAAAACACCACAAACACGATATCCATGAACATTTTCCATAACAAGGCGACGAGAAGCTGATAAACAAATTTTATGTATTTCTTCCATTACTAGATTAGCATGGCAAGTATGTACTGCGCAGACGATAGGAAACTTGAGACGCAATACTATTCAACGGGGTTTATGAACACGTTCGCTCTATTATTTTTGAACAAAGTAAGTATTAAAGTTAATGTCGACATTCTAGAATCAATTGAAAGCTTACATAAAAACGGTGAGCTAATCCATGAAGGTCAAATGAAAACCAGAAATGAAAAGCGAGCTAACCTTCGACATTGAAACATAATCAGAGCGACCAAAGATGCCGCGTACGTGATCGTTGGGAATGTATTCCGTACCCGTTGCGGTTACATACCAACTCAATAACATTAAGGTACATTACGTAAGCAGGCGCGTAATGGCCTGTAAGTGGTGGGTTACTCGCAAACACGGTTCGCCGACAGACCAACACAACATCATTTTACAGCGTAGCCAATCGTAACGGACACCCAAATTCCTGTTACTCGGGTCAACAAGCCGACCGATTAAGATACCCCAGATAAATGAACACGAGTCGCGTTATCGGTTGACCTCCGAAAATTGATCAGATTGCATTTCGCCTGCAGAAAAATCAGAGGCACGCCCCCGAAAATTATATACTACACAGCCGCAATACGACCTTTCATATGACTCGGGTTTTAAATATTGTTCTTATTAAGTAGGTTCAACATTGTACGGTAGAGTTGCAATAAATCAAACCCCTCAAATCTGCATATCATTACGAAACATGTTCGCGTAATTAAAACGCAAAGTCATTCGAAATAAGTGATTATGAAGGTATTTGTGCCAGCAATTCTAAAGAGATGGAACAATGTCAGATTTTCCCTACTCTACTTGATTGTAAATTGTAATCCGCGTTCTGCCAGTCAGAATGATTAAGTGGCTAATCGAGACAAAAGGGTAAAGTAGGTACAGTGGAATAAAGTAAAGTTCATCCAGTGTTTGTAAATCGAGTCTTCCTAAGCTTATGTGGTTATTTAAACTTGTATGATAGTACTTGCTCAACCACTAAATTACCATACTTATTTTGTAACGAGCTAGCTAGTAAGGTAGGTATTGCGAAGCTGCGAACATATGCAGTCACTCCTTACAGTTATGTCACAACATTGTACGTCCCCGTAATAACATGACACCTTATTTGAATGTACCCCGAGTGTCCATATAGATACGAACACCCGAGTACAAATAGACTTAGGTCGTAATCCTGACAATCCTGATTTGGATTTTAAGTATTTTATTTCAAAAACGTCCGCAAAGAGTTTTGTTACCTTCTACTGAAGCCCTATAGTATCGATGTGTTGTAGGGGAAATATTGACTCAAGTGGGGTTTCTGTGAACTGTTTGTACGCTACTGGCGGCTTCCGAGCTTTGACTTTGTGAATGTGTATGAGCTATTAAGTTGACATAGGTGTGACCGAGCGTTTACCTAGACAAAGTAGTCGGAACATTACATACAATTTAATGACATAGATATAGCCTTAATGTATCAAGACTCGTAAACGACCTCACTGAGTGTCAGAAATTAAATAAGCTTAATTATATTAGGATTCGTTATTTCGGGACATTCTGAGAACCTAGACTTTTTTGTCCCAACCATAACTAAGTATAATCTAAGTATAATGAGCTAACAAGTATAGAATACTTAACAGAAAATAAAACCTTAACACTGAATACGAGGTGTAAACTGAAGTCATAAAAACACATGTTCACACAATCGATTATAAGTTACGAGTTTGTATTACAACATTATTATATAACATAATCGTGATAACCACATGAAGCGAGCCCATCGATTTCTCACGCGAAGGCGAAAATTTTGATCTAATTATCGTTGTTTGGGAGGCTTTGTTCTTACATCACTCTGTTTAGCCTTAAGAGGTTGTATTGCGTAAAGCTTGCAACGATACATCACTTTCTCTTGATACAGGGCGTTTCTTCTATTTGGGTCAGACTGACTCATGGCCAAGCTCTTGCATTCTGATAGTAAAGCAATCCACTTTAAAAAGGTTTTATACTGATACGATTGTGAGTTATCTACACTTGTCCCTTTAAAGGTCCTTGATCGTTTGCTTTCTTTAGCCCCTGAATAGAATTTCGAGAGTACTTTTTTCACTTTCTTAGATTTTCAATATACTTATTTTTTATTTGCTTTAGTTTGTTTTGATATTTAACATTTTAGAACATGACACGATGTTATTTCAATATCATTTCCTTATTATTTTTGACATACTTACCTATGGTTGATAAAAAAAGTCTTACTTTAAGTTATTTTAGTTATTCTAAAACATTGTATAACATCAATCGATTTATAGGGCAAACGTTATAAACAAGATAATTAGAATTTATAACGTAAAAATATTATGATCCACCATACAGTCTACCTCATAAGCTGTAAAACTTTTTCCTTAAAAGCTGCCATAAATCATTGTAATAAGGTCGAGATTCATATGTACTGAAATGCCGTCAATATTATACCTAGCATACGTGTGCTATACTCATCCTTTTTTGTAACAACCTAAAGGCACAATACAAAATTAATGACTGTTTTACGTGTAGCCATAAACCACGAACCCTCGAATAAAAATTCTTCGCACAACGAAACAAAAAGCATCGCTAAGGGAGGAAGAAGTTTTACCTCAGAAAAACTTTTCTACTCATACCTATGTATGTAGTTCTGATATTTATATTGTAGAGTTTAAAAAGTGCAATATCGTGGTAACGATGATCTGTGTATGAAACCTTCATACCAAAGAAAATGTCATTATGATTAACTCAATTTAACCCTGAGAACCCTGACAAGAATTTAACGCATTGCTGTTTAAAGAAAACTTTCGCAATTTCAGATATATAATTTCACACTTCATTATTTTGTATTGTTGAGTCAAACTTTAATAGTATACGTAATATATGCTCACATATTTGCAAATCTAAGTATAAGAAAAGCACGCGACCCGAATCGTGCGTATGAATGATGAGGTGTTGTTATATAGAATGACTTCACAAATAGGGTTCATTGCCTCTTTCGATACAATGAATACACAAAAAAGTTGAGAAAGGCAACTCACTAATAGGAATTGAGCCATCATCGGTAATCACACTGTGTGAAACATTATTTAAAGACTTGGACTTACACATAAGTCTATTTAACATATAGAGTTTACTAATATGCTCGCATCTAATCTGAGTTATAGCTTAATAGCCAACAGCTATTAGAGCCAAGAACTATTGCGTAATTAAACGTATTTGTCATAGCAAAACCAATTATCATCAACACGTTAATGGGAACTGCTATGTTTTCGGTTAATTGTGAGACAAATATTTACAATCTTAACACGTCTATATGCGGAACAAATCGATTTGATCCGTCTTCGAAAACAAATTCTGAATCTTCGTAATAAAATTCATCGATTCGTCGTAAAATAAAAGCTTCATTTATAAGGTCAATAGGATAGGGAAACATTACCTGATTTATGTGCCTACCTAGAAATGCTAGAATATTACAAATAAAGTATAAGTATTTAAATTACGGAGCATACTTTTCTGGTTCACCTTTTTGGGTACCTAAGTTTTAATTAAATCAACAAAACGCCAATCACATAGGGATGTATTTTGAGGACTTCAAATTAAAATTAATGGTTAAAGCAATTTGACGATTACTACCCTGCTATTCACCTTTTTATGGAAGGTATCTGAAAAAATTGCTCTTTTCGAGTACGTACTGGACGTGTCTAAAAATATGTAATTGGAATATCCCACATAGAACAGTAGTCTGGCTACACCAGACCGAATGACGTTGTTTCGATTCCCGCGCTCGAGTGGTCGAGTTAATACGATACCATTTGCATCGAGTCATCTATTCAAATTGCTTGATTGAGATAGTTCGAAGAGTAATTAAATCGATTTCCATTCGTTCGAGTGCAGCATTGATTTACTAAACATATGGTAGGCACGAATAGAAATCTTGATATCTTAGCATTAATTTTAATATAGCTGTGGTTGATGTGGAATAGCATTAGTCGGTTGATGCTATTGATTTGATATGAGTTTTAATTTGCTGGTAATGATCATCAAACATAAATGGTTCCAAAGAATTTTCTTGAAATAAGCATTGAAATGGGCTGGAGTAACAGTCTACAGTTCAGGTTTAATAGTGTCTTCTGCATTTATCAATTGTCGACACTAACTAACTATTTTACTACTCTACCACATATGTACTTACATCAAAACTGTGACTCCACATTTTTATCCAAACACAATTGCTACAAACTGTGAGAACTCTTAAACGACATGGAGTTTACTACATATACTTAGGAAGATTATAAATTACACAGTCATAACATGTCAATACGTCAATTAATTGCATATAATATCTAATAATAAACCCTGGAGAGTATCTTGAGTGGCATCCGTGTTTTTGTTACCTGCCATACATGGGAGCAACTATTGCCTATTGTCCTTGGTGAGACGCGGAGGTTAAATGGTTTCTTGAGCTCTTTGATGAGTCCCTTTGTAAAGAAATAAATCTGCCAGTTCACTCGAAACTCAAATAAAAACTGAATGTATATGTTGCAGTCACTTAGGTTAATTCGTCAGTTAGGTAAACGCCCAATCTAATACATGTTCTGTTTCAAAGAGACTAAATATTTTTTAGCGTGTGATTATTGACTTTGAAACTTCTAATTGGGGCAATACTTGTGTTTTTCTTGAACAAATGCATTTTCTATGTTCGAAGGTTACATACAAGGCTTTGGCTAAGTAACTATCTAATTGTATAATGTCTTATGTCTGAAAAACCCCATTGGTTCAGTTTTTTACTATAGCTAAGCAATGTCCATTAAGATTTAAATTGCAATTAATTTTAGTAGTAGAATTTTAAGATAAAAGCAAAATAATCAATGAAGACAGCTAATTAGAATGATGACCGATTTTGCTACATAGCTGCAACATATTCAAATTCATACTACATATTTTATGATCCCTCTTGTTTCCCAAACTATTTGTTCACATCAATAGTTTTTGCGAAATTAAATCGTGAGTATAACTTTCCTTTATTTTTTATGAAATAACTTAGCAAATCGATCGAACTTGCGGCTTTCGTATTTAGCTTTCGTAATAGTAATACAGATTTATAAACGTTTGATAACGTTTTGTTTTTGTTGGCTTCGACGAACGGATATTTTGAAGGAACAAAAAAATTATGACAGGAATGTCAGATTGTTTGTCGTACCAGCTTATATTGGGCATAACACAACAATAGGCGATAAGTCAAGCACAAAGTCGCCACAACTTGACAGTAAAATACCATCCGTCATTTAGGTGTCATGAATAGCGCAATATCCATTAAAGATTTCCTTTTCATGGCTTTCATAGTCGGCGCCGTCCTGGGCATCCATATTGAATTTCACAGTGAGGAAATTCCCGGGATTTTTTTAAATTATTTTTCGCTCATGCCTCACTGTTGCTTTTTAGCGCTTGATATTTCATTCAGCGTTCATTAAACAGAAACGTGGAGTTATGAAATGAAAAATGTTGGCTTTTTTGTATGAGTTTTGAAATATAAACACGTGACTGGGCCGGGCCTATTTTGCTAGCCTTATGTGGGTAGGCATTTTGTTATGCTTTATGTGTTTCTGTATGATCTCGTAGAGTTTGACTAGAGATTTATTGGTGCAGTCTAGACATACCTGTTGATTATTTATTGCTTAATAAAAGATGTTCAATAAATTTTGCAATTTTTTTGTTTTATGGTCATATAGTGTGGGTATGTTTCCGCATGCGTGCTAACAACGTGATATTTATGGTACTATCAAATACTATCATCCAAACTAGGATTTATTTCGTATCGTGGGCAGGAACATATACAATGTATAATAATATACATTTTACTTAAAAACCGGAAGGTAAGTTTTGCCAGTCTGTTTGTTTGTATGTTCGAGCGTAGCTTCCAAACAACTGAACCAGTTTTAATGAATGAGGTGTGAGGTGTAACATAGGCTATACAGTTTTTATAAAAAAAATACCCAAGATTCTATTCCCGAATACTACGTTCATACGTTTTCCATATACACAGATAAAATCACGGCTCTACCTTGACCATTTTACATCTATATATTTCTTGATTTCTATTTAAACTACCTTCGTGTTTCTTTCTTTTAAAACCAACTTTTTTACAAAGTCTGGTTATACTTTTTGTGAACGTAATTTATTTACATATAAATCCTGGTAAAGCCCGGTTTAGCCCTTTAGGTCTCACGTTAAGCTTACCCAAAGAAACGAGTGCTTAAACTGACGCAGAAAATATTTTTAATTTTCTATTTCTGTAATGTCTTTTGTGTCAGAACTCAGTATTCAGACAATGTAAAAATAAAATTGCATGGTAACACGTGCACTAACTCTTTGGAATAAGATCATTTGCGTCATTGATGCACATGCGATCATCACACGCAAAGTTACTAGTATAACGTAGTGATTATTCTCTTTGGTCGCTGTTAATAATGTTGATAGATAATTTATGTCGGCCATTGACGTCATTTAACATATAACGCCTTTGTCTTAGAAGTCGGTTATTGCGACAGCAAAATGTTGTAATAAAACTCCTTTTTTTAAATTATGTCTTGTATTTCCTTTACTAATTTCAGCCTGTATTATTTATTACCCATTTTTTTTAGTTAAAATTAATCTAATCCGATTTTTTATGCTTTCATTTTGTGTTTACCTGAATGTAATGAAATAGCTTATGAATTCTTCTTGAATTCATAAGTATTAGTTATCAACTTATCAGACAGCGAACAGTGATTGTCATCGGTGTACTGCAAAAAAAAATCGATGCAGTGTACTGCAAAATATTATGAAGAGCGGGACCTCCCAGCACAGCTTACTTATAAAAAGGAGGTCTCTATGTAATATTAATTGTTTTTGTTGTAGAAGTTGAAGGAATAAACCTTTTTTTTTATTTAATGTTTTTAATAACGCATGACTTGTAACTTTAAAATTTTTCCAACCTGTAGGTACTGTCCAACTGCTGGGCGAAGCCCTCCCCAAGTCAACATCTTTTATAAAGACGATTATTCCATTCACTCCCTTTCAACGACTTTAAGGAGAAGGAGAGGAACTACTTAGGTACTCATTTTATGATCGAACACCCACACGGGACGGAGGAACTTTACGATTACAAAAATAGAATTTATACCTAAGATATGGCCTTATAAATACTTATGCACCTACTTCCAGACTGATTATTTGTAGATTGATTGACTGTTCTACTTAAATGCAGAAAATTAATTAGGAGACCAGTAGTTACCAAGTGATGCATGAGGTTTTGGTGAGATGAAAAAAAAACTTTTTTTTTCGTTTAGCTTAGAAAATATTTATGCAATTATTCTTTGCCAGTTATACATTACCAATGCAGCTACATAGGTTACAGTTTCTTGTTAACCGCTGAAAAATAAATAATCATTTATAACTATCAAACTACAAATCAAACAAAATTGTACCTTCTTGTGTAACTTGTTAAGAAACTTCATTAACGTTCCAAGTTTTTCAATAAACTGAACTTCTGTAAGTAAAGTTAATAGTAACTGGTTCTTAGGTAACAGCGGAAAATAAAGTTCTAAGAGAGCCTTGATATCGATTAATAATTATTGAAAAATTTCCAATGATAACTAGACGGTGTTTCTGGTTGATTTTAATTTAATTGTTTTGCTATTGCGAATTAAGTCATCCGATAGACAAAAAAGAAACAAAGAAAATCGATGTCTAATAATATAAATCAAAGTACAAACGCAGACTTTATTCTCATTACCGATCACTATCGAAGTATCGAACCTCATCCATCAAACTCTTAAAGTAGATTTTGGTAGATAAAGCAGAAGCTTCGTTGGGCCTTAGGCCGCCTTCCGAGCTTTAAGTTCGTGAGCCGACCGCGCACGAAGTCCACACCGAAGCCCCGAAGCCAAACGACCAACGGCACGAACAAGCGGAGCGAGTACGAGTCGAATACCAACAATCCAGTCGGAAACGAAATATCGTCGGATTAGTACGTTGCAGTCGCCCGCGCGCACGCGATCCTAAGTTATTCTCTTCGTCACACATTTGTGACTGTAAGTGGAGTGAAACTTATTGAAATCTTAAGAAATTGTTATAATACGAATCAGTTTAGTGTTTCATTATTGAAGAAGATGTTCCATGGATTTTTCTGATTCATTTCGGTGAACGTTCGCGCCACGAAATTTGTTGTTTTTGTTTGCGCGGTTTAAGCCGGTGCACTAATTGCCGTTTGCGGAGGTAAGCAAGATTTTTTGTTGTAATTGTTAATGGCTATAGCTGGACCTCGTTTCATTTGTTGTTCTTCTTTATTCACTTATTTCGAAATGATCGTTCGTTCGGAGCGAGAACTGGTTTATTTAATATGAAGTTAACAACAAGGAACGAAGGCAAATAAAACTTAAACCGCCGACGGCGACGTCTTCTTTGTAATCATGGCTATTAAAAACCTGATGCATTTATCATTTTATTGTATTCTACTTGTTAAGTTTGTATATTTCTTTTTGAAATAAGTCAATCATTATAGGTATAATTCATTCGGTTACAAATCATTCATGGCATGTTCCAGGGGCTATAAAAAAGGCTACCTTTTGCGTGTTTATATCTATCGGGCCGGCTCATCCGCCGACTGGAACCAGTTCTCGCCAGATGATAGTTTGTTATTATTTTTTGCCCCGAGCGGGTATCTCAGTGGTCCGGTATCCAGAGAACAACTACCATCTTACGCCATCGTCATCCTATAAGAATATTAATAACGTGCGTTGTTTTTAATACGTACAATATGTACTAGGTATGTGCTATGGAATTAAGCTGCTTTTTCTAATATGCGTGGACCATATGACAATGATACATGAAAACAGTTTAGTTAACCCTGGCAAAAAAATAGGTAGGTACCAAACTGAATTCTTAGCTGCAGATAGGTTATTATAGGTTGGGCCTATATCATCAACAGGAGCACATAAGGCACAAGAATATAGAAAAGTATTGAGGTTTAATTTGAATAGAGAGGTCGTAGAACTTCAAGATAACCTAGGTACGTATACGTAGATGCTTAGCTTTATTTTACTACTTACCTCTTACCTAATTCTAAATCCTAACTGCCAACCCTCGTTGTCAATTGACACTCATAAAAAGTAGTGACCACAGCCACAGGCTGGCACTTTACAAGCATTCTTACTTTTTACTATTATCCATTGTCGTTTTTATATCTATTCTCAGAAAAAAAGAATCGTGGCGATATAGATTTGCTATGTAGGCGCTTACCTACTAACCTTCATTTATACGTATTAACTGTCATTGTGAATAGGTAGCTAGGACTATTTTGGATATAGAAAATAAAAAAAGATTAGTTTAAAAAGTAATAAGTAATAATATTCATTTTTCAATAACAAATCTTGTTAATTGATGTTTTTTAACGAATCGAGTTATTACCTGCCTAATAGTAACCTTTTAGTAATAATAATATTGCCTGACAGTGCGTAGAAGGTGATAGAGTTAATGACCTCTCTCTGACCTCTCAAACCTGCGTCTTAGCAATGCGGACGGATGTGGTCAAAAGTTAGAAATAAAAATATAAGACCAGACCAGCATAATATAACTGGTAAATAATAATATAATTATGGTAACTACTTGCACTGTTATATACAAGTAAATAAATCTCCGTATCACGCCGCTATCAAGACGCCAGCGTCGATTATAATTTATTTAAACTAAATTATGTTTAAACCATTCTTCATCTCCGTGCATAGATTGCAGCCATTTATAATCCATGTTCTAGCTTAACTGATCCCAGGACTCATCCGATAGCTTGAATTAATTACTAGCGTCAAGGCTATCCTATTAATTAAAATACTGTCTTTGCTCCAGTGATTGGTTCAAATCTGGACCTGCCATAATTGTTGGAACGAGAGTACTGAAATAAGGTCGTATATCCGCAGTCGTTAAGCGGTGTAGTTAACGCAAATTACAGGATACTGGCTGAATATGAATGGGACCATTTATAAAATAAGAACGATTTTGAATTTAGAATCAAGATTTGCTTATTTAGCCAGTCTCTTTTACTACATTTCATGGACAACTGCTTTAAATTATGTAACCTAGAATCTAGATCAATTTTTGCTGTGACTGTTTGCTTTCCGGCCTAAGGGTTGCGGATAAGATCTTGCGGCTTAAATATTTGTCTTACTTTAACAAATGCACTAAATCGTGTTAAGTACCTATCTAAATACTTAACACGTACCTATTAGTGCATTTGTTATTTAATATACCTACCTATATATCTGTGCGTTTTGTACCATTGAAGCTATGGATGATCGGAGGTCTGACTAGGCCATCCTGCATAAATCTTCTGATAAAAATAAAAGAATGACTATTGTTGTATAGCTTCTAGACATAACAAGTGATAGATTAACAAACATGGATACGACCATGCTGATAAATCGGCTGCGCTGCCCATTTATTATCGTTTATTGAGCCAGATAACACAAAACTGCATTTATTATAAATACGTATTTAATAGGTAAACTCTTCACTATCAGTCATTTGTTTAATATCTGTTGCCAGCTCCAACCAGCCTACAATATTTACTTTACAATGTATTTAAAAATAAACGATTGCACTTAATAGCCCTCGTACACGAAAACATTTAATTGATAAACAATTTTGTCTCGATTAAATTGCAGATATTTGTGTCTGGCCTACTTAAAACTAAATTTATTAAGAGCAGTTTCCTAAGCTGTTCTAACTACCTTTTACTGAAGGCTGTTGTATATGTTAAGGCTATAAACATTGACTAATATTAATTAGATTAATTACGCTATTGCAGTCGACATAACAAGTATGAATGTCACAGACTAATTTGAAACCTGTATTTCAATTTAATACCTACACTTCTATCTACTCTGTGAGGCATGCGTAAGGATATATTCAATTACATAACACCATTATCATCGTCCATTCAATTGCTTTGTTATATCAGATACACGATCAAACATCCGAGCGAAAATAGTTTCGATTCTATTACTGTTATAATAATACCGCAAACAATATGAGAGGGAAAAACTATTAAGGACGAGGGTCAATGGGATTTATTGATAGAACAGAGTACAATCTAAGAAACCTTTTCCTGAAACAACTTTGACGGCGCATTGGGGACACTGGGCAAAATAGGTAACATGAAAGAACATTTCATTGCTGATTTTTTTCTTTTTTTACTAAATCAAAAAACGTACCTACCAAATATTTGTAAAAAATATACTAAATTACCACCACTATCTTGTATTAATTTCTTAAAAATAATTTTAATTGCCACCAGTGTGATATAAAATTGTTCTGAAATCCGCCGTTTTCTACCCTTCATTGCAAACAAGGAGGAAGATTTTCTAAAGCTAAATATATCTCACATTACCAAGTAAAGTAATGTATAAAATTGTGTGGTTTCGTAATATTAATACAAAGTTAAATAAAATAGATTAACCTGATTATACTTACAATGTTTACGGAAACATTCAACCGATCGATTATAACTACGGCATAACTCTTGACGTGAGTAAATTTGGGGAAGTTAATCAAAGTAAATGTATGAATTTCCGTGTTTATTACTTTATTTACTTAACGGTAACGATAAACGTGTTTTGATATTAATTTAAGTTTAAAATAATTATTCATATTATCATTATAAATCACCACAACACTATTCTTTCGCCCGAGCAGATTATTATTTAAAGCCTGAACTGTCCCACTGCAGGGCAAAGGCCTCCCTTTTCTCCTTCCACAAGTCTCTATTGTTTGCTAATTGTTGCAACTCCTTCCCGTATGCGTCCAGTTCATCCCTCCATCTCCGCCTGGGTCTTCCACGCGGCCTTCGTCTATTAGGAACCCAATTTGTAGAGGCTTTCGCCCACGGTCCTTCTGACATTCGGCACACGTATCCGGCCCAGCAGATACTTACCAATTTTTTGTTTAATTACACAATATGAATATTATGACTATACTAACTCTGCTCTCTAGTAACTGGTCACGCAGAGTGTATTAAGGAAAACACAATTTCTTTTAGCTATCCTGATAGAATATCCTGTGATATTAGTTATGTACACCTACTGTAATTCGTAATGTACTTACGCATCATAAGGATCTTCATTCTATTTATAATTATTACACCACCCACTACTTTCCCTAGATAGTTGCGTAAAATAACCAACACATAAACATAAATATTGTTCTTATTAGTTCAAGTTATCGCATCCTGTTGGTCGTCAGGACGAAGCTCGAAGGAACTAATAACATAATACGTTGACCTATCTGTACGTCACTGATAAGCAGGGTAAATGTCCTTAAGACATCCGGCGAAGACCGCCACGTTTTAAGATCACGTACCTAGCTAGGTGATAACGACAGTTTAAGAGAGAAATTACACAACTAAAAAGGAAAACTGAGATTTATTAGGTGGGTTAGTTGTGTAACTTACGTCGTGTAATCTAGGAATTACTTTTACGACGTACTTATTAGGTTTAAATGAGTCGTTTAAGGCTTATGAAATGTCATTTCTACTAACATTAATTTATTTCAGCATGTATGTATTTTATTTTAGTCGCAGTATTTAGGTATATAATGGCTATCCTTAATTACATAGGACTAATGAGATATTATGATTTCATGATACACCTACCTCATACATCATGTCATACGATTGTCTGAGAGTTATTTAAATCCAAAGTTATTACTCAAGGTTTTATTATTACACATTTAACTAATTAAACCGTCTGATACTTTGTTGAAATGAAGCCTTATACAGCAAACAAAAAACGAACTTCCCCCAACTTATTCAAGCGAATCATTTGTCCGGTAAGGTGTATCTTCCCCTCTACAAATTCAGCAGTTTTTAGTTAGGGCCGTTATAAGTAAAACATCTGCATAGGCAAGACGGGAAGTCGGCTAAAAAAACAAAAAAGTCCTTTTTAATAATAATTTAATAGAGGTTGCATTTCATTTTCAATGTTCTGCATAATTACGTCACTAATATATTCTTAACTATTATTTAAGAAGAAGTTATGAATTTTACATGTAATTTAAACTAGATTTTGCTGTGTCAAGCTTTACTTCCAGCTTTTGAAATTCAAAAGATTCTGCATAATTTTTAGCACCCAGAAAAGTAGATTCTTATATTTGAATTACTGACATCACTGAGTTACGTAGTTTGCGTAACAACTAAAGCAAACAATTCGGTGCCTGCTTTAAAAAAAACTATGTGTCATTACGCCATCGACGTATGATATGCATAGACTGCTACTATCGCTAGGTTCCCCTTGTGCCAAGCGAGAGCAGTTTTTAGTCTGATCCTAGTACATTTCGTTTTTCATTTAAGTTAATTTTCGCGCAACGAGAAACTTATATAAGAAAATATCGATGGTTTTGACATTTTTAGGATAATATTAGTGTTTTAGATAGATTTTTTAAAACGGCAAGCTCCATCTTCATACATAATTCACGACAACACTTGTTCACACTAGTGCTTACGGTTTAAACTCTGATAGTCTCACTCTATAGTTTCAAATGCAACCTCGTTGCATTACGCCCATCGACTCATCAAATTAAATAGATTGTAAAATCAAAAATAAATGAGTAAAACGTATCAGTTGTCACCAGTTACAAAGTGCTAATATTAAGTGCTCACGTAATGGAAGCAGTAGCTACTGTAGCTAGTTGGGACATCATATTTACAATTTGAACGCTGCTAGAATATTTTAATCTGGTTCAGACGTGATGCGCTTACATATTAGTAATGTATACTAATGAGCAACTCACATACATGATATTTAACTAAACAGTTAGTCGAAAACTTTATATGTCTTCTGTTAAGAACAATTTTGTTAAGATTTACGGTTAAATTTAATGAAATAAGAATATTTGCTAAATTGCGATAACAACAGAATATCCTCCACCTACTTTCACATTCTCTTAACTTTTGCTGTAAATATGTTTTAAAATAAAGTATTATCAGAATAATCCTCGAAATTAATCCTAAAAATAGTATACTGCAACTTGCTCTTACTTTCGAAGTCATAAAATTATCGATATAAAAACTTGGATTCGTCAATAAACTATTTGACATTAAAAGATTTTATGAGCAATTTTTACATTGAAATCGAGAGCATTAAAATCAGCCACATTCAACAGATGTTTTCGTTGCCGCCGCCAACAGAAATAAATGCTAATCGATAGAGTGACCGAGCAACGGAAGTATGTATTTAAAAGCAATGGGAACGTCCCGAACTGGCCCACCTGACGCGGGGG
The DNA here is from genome assembly GCA_905146925.1 of Autographa gamma. Lineage (NCBI taxonomy): Eukaryota > Metazoa > Arthropoda > Insecta > Lepidoptera > Noctuidae > Autographa > Autographa gamma. The sequence goes on from LR989850.1 coordinate 8,402,872, forward strand.
TGGTTTAGATATAAATAATGTGCTAATTCCACAAGCCAGCTTTGTCGACCGACTTGCAGTACATTGCCACCTCCACATGCAATGTTCTCGAAATAATGTTCTGTTGAATGCAAGCCAAAATGGAAATTAATATCGGATATCGGAAGTCGCAGAGCCTTGGACTATCTAAAACGATTGAGGATGTGAAACGCCAGGATGTTTTTGTTTTACATAAAGTAATATGACGTTATTCAGTTTCTGACGACAGATAAGCAAAGTAAAAATAGTAACAGATCATTAATTTTGGCTTCTTACCGTGGGAAGAAGTTTTTGTCAAGAGTTGGCAGCTACGGACCAACAAATAACAATAACTTTTTTCTTGCTTTACAGATTTGGCTTTTACGAATTGTCTAACCATACAACAAAGTGCATTCTTTGTAACAAAGATAACTGTGCTTAAACCATAAACGTTTTACAACACTCTAAACTGTCCTCGGCATCTGTGCAATGCGTAGGTCTATTATGATAATGACCATTTAATATTCGATTTTTCAAAATGCCACATACATTCTCAATGCCATACGCACAATGCCATACATCTGTTGAGGATTGTATTGATTGTAAATAAGTTTCCTTAAAAATGTTGTTATTCATATCGACACCTTAGTAGATATTTTATTTGCATTATTTGTCTTTTGTCCTATGTTTGTTTACATAAATTGATTTAAAAAAAAACCTTATATTCTCTATCTCAAACAGAGTGCTTGAACCAAAGCAATGATGTCATTACCACAAGGATACTGTGAAATCACGTAAAACACAGTCATCGCGATACTAGTATAACAGGTGAGACGTGCAATACTGGTCGTTAGCATATTGTACCATTGTGATATTCGGCAAGACCGGAATTCTGGCGAGTCAAATTTATGCTGGTTGCGACACAACTCGACACCACGGTACGCAACCGTGGCGAAATGTCGCCCTCTTTTATTCTAACGCTTCATTTATCTCAGTCTCCATTAATATCCTCAGGTGCCCACGACCCACGTCACACCACAAATTTTGAAACAGCATCCTAGAGAAAAGTGAGTCTTCTGTAACATTATTTTCTTCAATGAACGTAATCCTCCTTATTGCTTTTCAATCTTCGACGGTGGTCTCATTTCCTTTCGTCAATAAAGAATAATGTAATGGTTTACCAGAATAAACTGATCGTTGTCAATGTAAGTTAACTCGCAAGGAATTAATGATAGAGTAGGTTTTACTTTGTCACGAATGTTACCATGAGCGCGGTGACTGAAGGAGCAGTGAACTTTGCGGAGTGTCGAGGCTCTTCCACACCTGAGGTTCACTCGCACAGCCATTAGTTCCGACAATTTAAAGTTTCAAGATAGATATCACGTGCTTATCATACATTTTGTGGACTCAGAAACTTAATGACGAGACTATTAAGTCGACGAAAAGGATGAGAACATTTATTACTCTCTCTAATGAAGCTGTTGCGACAAAAACTAATGATGCAATCTATCTTTTTTCTCAGCGTCATTCTCAACAAAAATGAAGTCACTTTATTAAGAATAATTTGTATATTGTATACGTACATATTTTGAATGGTTTCCTGCAAGTCATTCAAGCAACAAACTGAAAAACCGTGTTGTAATTGGTTTTCGATGAGAAAACGAATTATAAAAGGTTGGGTACGTATATTTTCAACTCGCTGATTGGCGTTATAATGAGTTTACGTTTGTAATTACAAAGGAATTATTGTTAAGTACTACATTGTTAATTATTGTATCGGTAAATCAATATTAACTTGTGTTTTCTCATAATTACGTGTTAGCAACTTAATTTTGTTCGAAACTGTAATTGATATCGTGTTGTTTTCGGTGCTATCTGAACAATTTTGATGGATGTTTGGAACACATTCACTTGCGTGTGTATGTAATTTATTTCTGGTTAGCGAGTGGACTTTTACGGCGAACTGAGCGACTATTTTAAGTGCTCCCGTCATGGCAACCGGCATCGTCGTGGCGGAACGACGCTTCACTTGAGCCGCGATAATTAACAAATCAGTTCCACTATTGAATTAATTTATACACCGATTTCCCTTAAACTTTGTACTCATCAATCTTACAGCGTAATGATACAACGAAATATTTACTTTGATAGACAGCGGCCAAAGTATCAAAGTTTCTGTTTGTTGTTTCAAGTTTGTGCCTCATTTGTCCATAATTAACGATCGTGATACACGATTCAAGTTGCTGTTCTTGTACTGAATAATCAGCACAAAAACCCAGTAAAAACAGCTATTAGGTATACATGACTGTGCGTAGATAATATACACATACAAGGTACTTTACATCTTTGTTTAAGCACAACCTTAACGGAATAACTTGCGAGCGGCAAACTGAATGTAGTGCAATTATGCACAGTTTAACGGTATAATAATTCCAGAGTATTGTTGGCCAATACTCGTTGACTAGACGGTAATAATAGGGCGAGAAAAAGCGAGCTTTTATACTAACCAACAGGACAATAATCTTCTCTAGATTGTCTTGTTTTGCTCCATGTTCATGCTTTTAAGGCAGGCATTCTAATTGATTAATTCAAAACTTGTATCAATGACGAGTGATGCCGAAAAATACATCGATGTTTTATTACCATGTGCGCGTCTTATGTAAATTTTCACGTGTGAAACTCGTATATTTTCATAATATGTTGTTCTAAGATTTAATAACATAAATGAAGAACGTAAATGTTGATGTATAGCTTATTGTTGTTGTTACAGGTGATAGCAATGTGTATCGATGTGTGTATTAATATACGATTTTTAGAGTCTGTTAAGACAATATTTTTTAGAGATATGTGTGCATTATTCTATTAGTCTATTATTTCTTCAGTTAGTTACAACTCCCACTGTTAGTAAGGACTTTACAACTAAGGACAAGAAGTATAGGCTGCTAATGGTCTCCAGTTTCCACCCACTTTTCGCCGATGACATTCAAAGTCCTACGTAATAGAATAATATACTAGATATTAGACGTAATATCAGACCATATGGCGAAGATAAGAATTTCCCAAGAGAATAATAAAGTTACTACTAAATGAATAGCATAGTTTAATCGTGCTCAACACTGTAAGAGAAACACGCATAAACTAGACGTAAACACAATTTAATAAAACACAGAAGAATTAAAATGAATGGGGGTCTTTTCAAGAAAACAAAAGAGCAAATCTAGGTCGCGGCGACAAAAAATGTCAGCGAGGTTACAACAAACCTTTTTACACTATTTATATCATAATGCTTCCCTAAAGCCGTGTTTTGTATAATCGCGGGGCTTCTCACAATAAATAGTCGTCATTAGGGCCTCGGGCAAGGGCCATTATGTCACCGCTCCTACCAGACTACAGCGCCGCCGAGAGCCTTTGTAAAACCACTTACACCCTTCCTACGGGTTTTTTACACTAATTACTAGGTGCTTACTCTAGAATGTGTTAAGTTTCGTCGCTTAAATTTTCATTATTTTAAGCATGATATGCTTTCGGATTTAAATGAGTTAAGTGCAATTACAGTATGCACACAATGCATTTATTTTTTCTTTTTTATGTATAAGGTACATATATACAACTATACGAGTCTATTAAAATTACATAACACTAAAATATTTGTTGGCAATAAAATGTCTGAATCCAGCATCCTCATGTCGAACTAAGTAGCACGTAGAGAGACATTTACAGCGTTAAAAATTATTGCGTTTGACTATTTCTGAAATTGTAAATATCATAACTCCTTGAATATCCCGAAATGTGAAAATTCAATCTATCTCTGGATAGTACGCTATAATCCAAAAAATTACATCTATTATTGTTCAATGGGATAATCCATATCCATACAATATTCAGTTCCTTATACCTACCAACATGCTATTAAGTATGTAGAAAAGCGCAATTTACTCCAACTAGAATAAAGGCAATAGTCATGCGATCTGCCAGTAATATTTCCGTATTAGTCTGGGAAATAAAGGTAAAAGAAACTAACGTTTTCCCGCGCCAATTATCAAGAAGTAAATTGCATGAGTTAGAGGCAAAGTGGAAGGTATTTGCGTATCATTACGTACTATATGCATAGACATGATCATTAGCCTAGTATTTATATTATGACTACTTCTAGTTAAACTAGAGTAGTATTTACTATAATACTCATAGCTAGTCGGTTAGCAGATTACACGTGATAGAGATTGAAGAACAGTCTGTGATGAAGTATGGCTTCAGCAATTTGTAGTTATTTCGGCACATGTGCTGTCAATTATCGTCTTTTAGAACATTGTATTTTTTAAGGAAATTAAACAATTTTTTGATGATTGTTGGTTGAAGAAACTAATAAATAACTAAAGATTATTTTTTCTAGTCTCATTTCAACTAGATAACTATAATTCAACCAGACCATTATTATAATATTTAAGAGGATCATAACAAAACAAAGTTTGCGTAATTTTGAATATGTGCGTGGTTCCCGAACAGTATTAATTTATAATGAACCAGGACCACAAGAAGGGAAGATCTCGGAATCTACTATTCTCTAATGTTTCCTACAATGGGAGTCATGGGTTGTTCATTAATAAACAAAATGGTAAACTGTGACTATGAAACAAATCTCACCTATGTAAAAGTACCCATCCCAATGTATTTTAATTATGATACCATTACTAGCCTAATAAGGCCGCCTACAAACGTACGATTAATTCAAAACAATAACATTCTTGAGTCCTAATTTAACATTATTGCATTTGAATATAATGCGGTCGTCCTGCACAAAGGTGGCTTGCCTTGATATATCAAGGACCGGACAAAGTGCGGTTGTAGATACCACAAAATAAATTGGTATTTTCTGGCGGGGCTATGTTTCTTCATGCTGCGCTGTTAATTAAACTAAATGTACATTGTGTGCATTGTGAAATGCCATTCAGGTTGAATGATTGTCAAAGGTGTTCAAATAACTACAGCTTTACGACCACGCGCATTGTTTTTTATGTGACCAGTTCATTTAAGAAAAATACTATATCTGTAAAAACGTTGAAAGAGAATACAATTAATCTTCGCGTGTTATGTAGAACAAGTTTTTACATAGCTTAAGTAGTGAGTATATTTCCAGACCTCGTAAACTCCAAATTTCGTTATCGCGACCTGGATATCAATCCAAGGATCTTAGGTCACTTGCGGACAGACCAATGAGGTGGTTTACTTATGTTTAACGGAGATAATAATTAAGTACAATGAATTATAATCAATACTGCGCTGTTTAAGATATAACCGCAGTATGAAATTAATTAAATACTGTTGCCTAACTACTGAAATCTGGTTTAAGATACTGGCAGGCACTAAACGAATACAAAACTGATACTTGTCACACAGTTTGATCGATGGTTCGAAATTCGAAAAAGAAACAGGGCACCAAACTGTTTCGCATACGAATGACATAATTTAACAGACAATTGACAGATACGCCTCGAACACGATACAACCGTACAGACACTGCTTTATATTTTTCTCTTTGCTCTTATACGCGTCCGATTTGTTTTTTAATTCTGGCAGGCTCGGGCCCTGTCGCATTATTAAAGACATTTTATTGATAAACATAAAACAAATTAGTACCTCTCCGGTTGGCGCCGACTTAAAATTGCAAATATGTAGATATCCTTATGTTCGTTTTTTTAGGGTATAAAGAATGCACCATCGTTCTCATAAAAAAGGAAATACATTCGAGCACGACGATCTTCCATAAAGATAAAAGTATATTTTAACATTTTTATAAACCAAATGCATATACTCAGTTAGTCAGTTCAGGGTCACCATCAAGTCACGGCTTCGTTTTTATTGCTTGTGATCACGAAACTTCAACAATAGTGTGCAGTAAAAAGTATCTATTTTGGACAAGACAAACTATTGCCCTCATAAACAAATCAAAATTATTGCCACACGACCAAAAGTTGAGTGGCACAATATTTCATACGATTATGGTAGGTATGTGTACATACATGGGTGAGTGGTACAGATATGGATACATTTAGGAAAGAACAAAGAGCGTTGAAGCGCGTAACAGGTGTCAAAACAATTGAAGCAGATGGTTCGGAACTCAGACAAGTTTCCTTGTGTGTATTTTACTATTTTACGAGTAAGGTCAGTTTGATTTTCTTTTATTCTTTTAAAGTAGCTTTTAGTCTTCATAACGGAAATAAGGAATTATTATATAAATGGACACGATGGGCTATTTCAATATTATACTTTGTTATAACATTACTAAAATTACCTCTAATCACTGGGTTATTTAAAATGACTTTGAACAACAGCGCCCGCATGATCAAGCATTCGGAACTTGGTCGTAGATAATGATACACTTTTACAGAATAGGGGATACCGATAAATAGTTTGAGGTAAGACCTGTTGCCAGACTTCTTCCGACCCATCTGTCCATGACGGTAACGACTGAGGTATTATGATGGGAAACAACGACTTTTGAGCTCCCCAAGGAAATCGATTTACGTGATACAATTTTGTCACGACACACGATTTACACATTACGTTCATATGAGATGTATGAATCCAATTTCTCGATAATAATATAATATTGTTTTGCACAATATAACACGAAGTAAAACACCGGCTATTTTCTCACACATAAACATTACTCCATTTACAAAATCTGCACCTGTTTAACTAAATTCACTCTGAAACGCGTTTTAACGAATGTTTACATGAACGCACTATTTCATAACATATGATGAAATTTGGCTGAAAATAAGCTATGAGTGTACGTAAAGTGCAAAAGCAGAAAGCTCGATCGATATGCAGGTAATCGGATTTGCCGGCCGTTCCCCTGACACTTCAGGAAGTGACCCCACTCAACGGAAGAGTGAACTCAATAAGCCTTTATTTTCCCTCTATATTTGTCCCATATTCCTCACAGGGAAATGTTCGCGTCGACTAACAGATAACGGGGTGACAACGTGTGAAAATCGATTTGTAACTCATTCATTTTTGTTTATGGTAATTAAATAACCTTTCAATTTGGGTATGTAGGTTCGGTGTTATAAATTGGAAGGGTCAGTTTCTGTGTTTTGACATCAATTGATAAAGATGATTGCTTTCGAGATATGTGTTCAAGCGGCTGGGAATGAGTTAATATCAATTAAAAGTTTGATTTCGTGATTACATTGTTTTAGGCCTCTTGATTTGTTAACAAATGTTAAAGATATAAAGCATCAGCAATTATGCATAAAAATGCTTATTTTAGAATCGTCTTGTAACTTGAAAGGGATATTTTTAGAACAAAATTGTACTTTTACACTATGTCAATTACAAAAAATATTGGTGAGAATCGAACATTGTTCTTCCTCGAACCGGTCCTAAATATGGTGTGATAATTGCTAACTACAATAACGTAATCTTTCACGGCACGTCCAACCAATTTAGATACAACCTGGCAATGCTTGAGTGCATTCTCACGAAACTGGAGACGTTTGTATGACAGTGCAGTGCTAATCAAGTAGTGTATGTAATTGTGTTGATGAGTTAGCGAAACATTGTGTCACATCGCCTTAATGTTTTGTGAGTCGTGATTCTTTAATGGAAATCATTGTAAACAAAACCTTGTAATGCAACGGACACTTGTTGGTACTTTGAGTTAGTCATCGCTTGATATAGGCGACTGATTTTCTTGTCTGATTTCGTTAAAACCCAAGTAATTTGATATCATAAAAAAACTGCTTTAATCCACACAGGTTTCGTTATGAAATTATTTTTAAAGTCTTTCTTTATGTCTATACAGACGACGGACACTACTAAAACATTAATGAAGGAAAAATGTAACGTGTAACCAGGGTTTGCCAACGTTTGAATGTGCAGGGATAATCCGATCCCTAAGCACGGTAAGCCAAGCACTTAGCCACTATTGACAGGGAAGACGCCAACCCACAGATCTCTATAGCAAGCAATGGATCGCGGTTATTGACACGCCATAATCCGAGATCTAAGTGATGAGATCAAATGCTTAGCTTGAATGAGCCATACAGTGAAGAATGATCGATTCAATCCTTTTGTAACTTTTTGATCTTTCATATCAAAGAGCTCTGCATGTATAAAATCAATGAGTTTATTTTTGTTGTCTTCGGTCCTGTTACTTACATAACCAAGTCTCAAATCTCGAGTCTATTACTAATTAATGATTCGCTCTTTCGTAATTTACAATTAATAGTCGATTTATTACCTCCTCTAATTATTTCCTATTATCGTCTGATTTATTACATCTGGAGAATATTACACTTTATATAAAAAACATTTTATGTTCGTTATTAATTAGATCTTTATTTGTAAATTAAATTCTTCATTTTAGTGTTATAAAACTTAGATTTGCATTTTTATGATGTTCATAAGAAAATAACAACTTAATTTAAAAAGAAATGCTATTAACAATGGACAAAGAGATAACTTTATAGTCGTCGCGTAGCATTCCATTCTTAACCCATTCGAACACACACGAATGCCATCAATTTTTTCTACATATTTACAGATGATCTGTCTAAGGAAAGATTCGCGGCAATTTCACCTGGATATTATAATCTCATTCTTGGATCAAATTTGTTCACGTGCGAGAAATCCCGCCTGACAACGTATCTCAGAACCACAGACGACGTTTACTTTACTAATGTAAAATATCTTGAAAGATCTCGCTCAAAACCGCATTCCATTGCTTCCTTTCTACTCCTACGACGCTCGCGTACTTGTAGTAAGACGGCGATGTAACTCGAGTTTATCGATACTGTCTAGCTAGATGATCTGTAGTACGTCCGCTCGGTCCGCCCCGACCGCGGTGTCGACAAAATAACTTTAGTTCCGTGGAGAGTTCCCATCAGAGTGAACGTTTCGAGTGAGCCTTCTTTGTGATAACACATAGTTTTGTTAAGTGAACAGTTTTAAATAAAACTGAACGTGAATTTGAACCTAATAATACTTTTGAATCTGTTGTGTATTTTTTGTGACCACGTGATTGTAATTTCAAGTTTACAGAACTTGAAATAGTTAACTTTGAGATCATTGAAGGTATGTGAAAGATTATTTCATTAATAAATGTTTTGTAATAATTAAAAAGCCATATGATTCTACTTAGAGACTGGGTGTTTTTCTTCGTTTTATACATTATTTATTTCATTTGTCTTCAACTTTCGGGCTTAGATAATTAAAGAAATATTTATACCTATGTTATTCATTAAAAAAAGATTCTGATATCATATTATTAATACATCTTACGAAACAGTATCTTATACATCAAATTATCATAAATCAATAACAAAGTAAATGAGATGCAATCGTCCTTAATGACTCAAAACTTGTGTTCTCAACTTTAAACTAAGTAAGAATTAGCATAGCGATCGGTAACAGCTATGGTAATAAGTTACGCTTTATACATTTATGATTAATAAACATGATTAAATAAACCTGGGCCTCGATTCAACTATTTTAAGTGCATGTCAGTGGTCGGTCAGTGTACTTATCTATGTGCCTAATTTTCGTATTCAGATAAGTCCACAATAATATCTCATTGAACTCTCGATGAGAATGATGAAAAATGAATGACCAAATGAAGTGGGTTATTCAGTCAATTCAAGCAACTCTTAAATAGCTGAATCGAGGCTGATTATTTTATCAGTTTGTATATTATACAAATCGTAATACGGACCTTCGTGTGAAATCAAGTTTGTGGTATTATATAGCGATTACGTCTCCAATGATTAACGTATATCGTAATTAAAGTACCATTATGTGTTCGTATTTATTTGCATACACATGTAATATTGTAATTGGATCAAGTCTAGTAACGAGTACAAAAAGATCGCTGCGAATTATTTGCGCAAGAAGTAGCTTAGACATCACATAATGTATTATGTAGTTGGTTTTGTTTTGATTATCCATGGGTATTAATTACATCATTTTAATTAATTGTATAGTCTGTAAATAGATATTTAGTTATTAAATGACAAATTATTATTTTTAAAAATTATGGGCATGTGAAAACTGTTGACCAGTTTGCAAGACGGTAAACATGAAAAATCTTGAACATCCACACCACAAAAATATGTTTATTATGGTCCTTCTCAAGTTATTTATATTGCTAAAAAGATCAGCATTCGACCAAATTAAGTATAACATAAAATAATTATTTCAATATTCGTTAAATTATAAATATAAATTCGACTTCTTTTACGATGTTTTATAACATTACATAAAGCCGGTGTTATAATCTAATCAATTTAAATGAAAACGTGTATGTTATGACTAACTTTCCCACGTGACATTTGTAAAATGCTTTTACTACCTTTACGCTGCTCATTCAACAAGATTATAAAATTATTACTGAAGAACTCGATGACAAATCGGTAATAATCAGATACTTAAATCAATCGTCACGCCAATGGAATTTATTTTTACGGATTTAGGTAAAGACAAGAGTCATTACGGGGTTTTACGTACCTATACATAAATGTTAATTTTAATAAATGTACATAATGTAATCACAGCATGTATAGTACCAGGCTCAAGTTGTTCTAAATTATATGACATAAACTGCAGTGTTCGTTTTTATTACCAATCTCCAGATCAAAAATGCAGTTTTACTTCTCAAATGATTTTAATTGACTTTATGTTTACATATTTTGTATCCAAAATTACCCTTTAAGATAAGGAAACCTTCGATTGTAAAATTTCCAATTACGTTCTTGTGACAAATTCCGTTTTTGCATTTTATTTGTTTATTGACGTTTTTTTTGTTCTTTTAAGGTATCTTCTCTACCTGCTGGAAGGAAAAGCTGATTCTAAATGTACGTATTTATTCTCACTTATTTATAAACAGACCGCTTACGCACAAGTTTCAAGTGACTTTATAAAATCCAAAGCATCATTGAAAACTCTGAACCCGAAGGAGAGTCATTGACGTGATGGCAACCTTGTAAAAGCCTTTTCACACCTTTAGAGGTTGCCTTTTCATCTAACACAACACCATATCTGCCCCAGGGGTCAACCTCTTATACTTCTGAACTACTTTACTACATTTATAAGTGACCCACGAGACTTGAGGTATAAAAACTTTTTGAATCTAAACCTCTAAAAGCCTTTTAAAGGTCACCGTTTATGAAACAACCATAACTCGTTCCAAATATAATTTTCAAACTCCCAAAGCAATTCCTGAGGAATCGAAACTTTTTTTAATAAAGCAACTTCAATGCGAAGTCCTTTAAACTTCACTTAGATAAAATGTTTCCGTTGTTAGATGTCCGTTGTGAACTGGGCCATGTAATTATTTTCTCACCTTGTGTCTTTGTATTAGAATAACTTTAATATCGTTATTTACGACCTCGCTTTGAGGTAGTTGCCGTCGGGAAATGCATGATTTATGTCACATGTGTTACCGACTCTGTTGTAGTTGGGACTGCAGGAACCTATTATTACATGTGCATAGATTTATGACGCTTTCTCTTTATAAGATCAGAAGTCATTCCAGTTCCGTTTAAATGTTAGTGATACCGGTAAGCCGGTCTTTTGATGGGCTTGTTGAGGAAAATAACATAGCACTTTATGTGTGTTGTATCTAAATATAATAACTTTAAGATCAGCAAACATCTTAGAATTACGTCATGCTCGAAGGTTGAAGGCAGTGTTACTTATGTAAAATATGAGTATATTGTCTCAACCAAGTGAACGATTATTGAGAGGATGTGTGATTTTGTATATTACGTGATGGAGCATCTCAAATATGTTACGGTGTAAACGTATTATATATTTCTTCATTATTCTTCTTCCTTGTCGCTATCACTCTTGACAGAGTGGTCGTGGTATCACTGCAGGGGCAATTCTTCATTAGAGTCTTATTAAATATTATTTTTTTAGCAAGACAGGCAGATAAATTGTTTTTTTTAAAAGATTTTGTTATGTTAAATTGTATAGGTTTCTAATACCGACTGTTCAATATTTTGATAGCGACATTCCTCTCACAAAGATACTGTTAATAAGGATCTGTTATCATATTATTATCAAACTCTTGCTGTTTTATCATTTCTCGACAATCTATAAGAATTAAATGACAACATTTTTTTTTGTCGTGTGTATATATTTCCTATTTGCTATCAGTGTTCAGTGTTGTAGTGTGTTAACATAAACGTCACTGAACATTAACCTTCATTTACAATGTATTTCTGCCGTTACTGTAAATGGTTGTGACTTATGAGTTAGTATACTATAGCAAATACTAGCATGTACTCTTTGCAAACATGCACTTTGTTTACTTTGTATTTTATTATCGCGAAAGGAGATGCAAAGACCTTTGCAAACATTTTTAATAGCACCCTTTAAGCAGAAGGTTTTTAAATTAAAACACAACTCCATATGTTATATGTATGTTCACCTACTTGCGAAGTTAAGGGGACGAATGGACGCCTATTATAATGATTGGTCTTAAATAGCCAGTGATAAAGAGAAAAAGGGCCTTTCCTTTCTCATCTGCTGCAGTGAGAGTTTGAGCTCATAATACTATTAATTTTAAATTTCTAGTATCGTAAAATCCAAGACATTATATTTACTCATTTTTTTTCTATCCATTATCAATTGTCTCCCATGTAAAGAGTAACTCTCTCACCCATCCCATTAACTGAGATGTCAAAGAAATTGAATTGACGATAGTTCCGCATCTCACTTTCACAACATTGTCACGACAAAGTGCTTTTATATCGACTGCATTCCATTATCTAATCGCATTACAGATAGTTTACTATCTGCATACAAACTATACAAGTACTACTCGAGTTACGAAATTTATAGTTTGACTCGATCGTGTATTGATTCATCATCTTGTTTGATGGTAATCGATTAATTATTGCTTATCGAATCAGTTTCACTTACCTAGTTTGTCAATATCCAATAACAGTTGCTTATACCTATCCGTAGAGTTGGTATTATACATTAAAAAAAAACATCAATAGATTAAATAGATGGAATTCTCAGCGTCACGGCTTTCCTTGGGAAAATTAATGAATTTCTTAATTGTTTACCAGAAAGCCTGTCACATTCTAATTGATTTGCTAGACTTATTTATGACTTTTATGATTTAGTGTTCTGATTAAATGTCACATTAATAAAGTATTGCGCAAAAAACGGGGTATTTATTACTGCTAAGATATATCATTTGAAATATTACGTTCAGAATTGATTAGTTTTATTATTTATGTATAGCGAATAGACATTACGAATTATACTGAGGTAAAAGATCATGTAAAAGGAACTTCCTTAAGTCAAAGTTTTGGTTTCTTCTCATCTTTAAATGATGTCCAATTATTAACTGTATATTACGATGCTTTTACTCTGTTTAATATTCTCATATTAAACCGAAATTTCTCGGAATCAAAGCTTGGTAAGAGTAAGACACATTACAGATATAACATGCCTTCTATAAGACAACGTAAAGCAAATTCCATTCGAGGCATCGGTGTATGTCAGGCCTAATTTCCTAATATCACGGTACACGAGCAAAATCTTCGAGATATTAAAGGCTAAGCGACCTTTAATATGCGCAAGTACCAAAATTTCATTAGCAGGTGGAAACATATGAAGCCAGTCATGTCTTCTAAATTCCAATTATATCTAGGTGTTTGTACAGGCGGCAACAAAAGTCGATGAAAAACATCAGTAACAAATAGCCTTATCATGAAAGGTGTTATGCTATGATATCCTTTTCTCCTCCATTCTTATATCTCTTTGTACGATGTACCCTGTATTTTTACTAGCAGTAAACGTATTTTTATTTACTTCTTTCGTTTTTTTATTTATTAGTAAAGTTTGAAGTTTTATTGCGTTTAGGTGTTTTGTAAATCGGATTAGCATTTTTATCAACTTGTGTTGCTGACTGTACCAACATTTTCTCATTACGCGGAACATAAGAAATAAGTGTTTATAAACTGTTGTCTATGTGTAAACAGCTGTTTGGACTCTTGGAGATGTTTACATAAAAAAGGTTTTACATTAAAACTAAATTGTGTCACTCTTGTTGAATGTTACCGTTCCAATTATTTTGGGGTTCTGTAAATGAGGCTGGGTAATTAGCTGACACATAAAGTTCTAAATATACATATATAATAATAAAATGTTATTAAAAATGGGTTGCAAACAGTACCTAATGGTTTTCAAGAAAATTAATTTTAGTAGACGTAATTTTAGAAGAAATGGAAAGTAGGTCTATGATCTTAGCTGAACTGAATAGGCATTAACATTCCTAGAGTTTATTTAAAAACTAGAATGTCAGTAGTCATAATAGTCTGGTAACTTAATTTTACACCTCATTGTCTTCGCTTGTTTTATTACACAAGAACTATCGACAACTTTTATATAACATTATAAACTGACTTAGGCCGTTCGTACGAAAGGCAACGCAACTCTCAGACACCTGATTTTGTTATCCAAGCAACTATCGCTATACAAACCATAAAAATACTTACATAGGCACGCGTCATTGGAAAGTAAAGTCCTCGGAATTTTCGGAGACATGCTTCGTCTAGTGAATGGCCTGAGTTTAGATGAAAAATATTACGAACATAACATAATTCTATGAAGAATCTTATTGACTGGAATTGTCAATTTGCAATAGTCTTAAAGCTGTGTATTTTAACAGCCTAATAGAAGAATACAACTCTGTTTTACAGTATAAGTGGGAAATAGAATCTAAATTAATTTCCTGCAGTAAACAAGTGAGCTGATATCGCGCTTTATTGTTACCTGATGCACAGTGCACTGAACTTATGCTCGTTCATACTACATTTGTTCCGAGTTGTGAATGTTGGATTATAGCAATTATAGCGCTGTTAGCTCATCGCGTTTAGAGCCTATATCTATAGTAATACAGACAGAAAAAAACGTGAGACTCGCTGCAGCCGCTGTTTCTCATCTAGCATTGATTGTAAACGTTTAGTTAAACGGGATACACAAGGAAGTGTTGACCAGACAAAAGAACTACATCTTTTTTTATTTAAAATTATTGAGTAAACAAAAAACATGTCTTACACCTAGCTCTACAATAAGGCAATGGTATGGATAGTGTGTGGATATAATTTGGACGAATCTAAATACTATCTGGAAATGATGAACTTCTCAAATAAGCTATATAGGTATCTGCTTCCTAATATATTCCCCATTAATTGAAACTGTGTAAAGGGAATATCTATCCACCTACACGTGTTTACCTCATCGCAAGTCTAGCCTAGGTTAGACCAGTTACACCGTATGCCTAACTAAGTAAGCCGACCAAACACAAATTGATTAAGTTCCAAATTTAGTCGATCCGACCTGAATTAATCATGTATCGATCATGCTGGTTTGAACACGATTGGACGATTAATATTAGGAGATCAGATTGCCTTATCATGCCTTACTTACCTACGCAAAATTCAGAAGTAAAAATATGGAATAGAAACCGGTCAAATGCGAATCGGACACACGAAGGGTTCTGTATAATCGTACAAGATAAAGATACACCAGTATGCGTCTTTTATTATAGAGAAAATAAAATAATAATTGAAACATAATCTGCTTAACTATAACGGTTTACGAAATACAGCCTGCTAACAGACAGACCGACGGACGGACAGTGGAGGCTTAGTAAATAGAAGTTGTGAAAATTAGCCATTACATAGGTACCCATAATCTATATTATCAAGCAAAATGTCGATGACCTACTTATACTCAGTGTGCTAATCAAGGATGTGTACTTAATGTTACTCAATTCAGATTATCTGTTACATCACGGTAATCAGATAAGAAAATTATCACTTAAATCGATAACAGCTAAAGTGGGATAATGTAAACAAGTTGATGCAAGGTGAAGTAACCTATCTAATGTGACACACTTCATTAATGACATAACCACTTATCCCACATTAAATGTTAGTACATGTAAATAAGCCTCCTCGTTTTACAAAATTACATTTTCGTCATACAGTAAACTCGACAGGCGGTTGTTTAACTATTCATCATAAGTATGAATGCAGCTGCGTTGGCGTACCTCAAACAAATTTCATTACGAACACTTTGCTCCTAACTCCTTTATCTTGTAAATCACCAAGTTTACCGTCAAGTTTCACAATTTTTGAAACAAAGAGCCTTGTGAATATTTCATGTTTTTGTTCCAAATGATATTCCTCGGGAGTCAAAGAATTATTTCCTAAACAAAAACTTTACGTAGCAGGTGTTATGAATATTCATTAGTATTAACAGCCACTTACTGTCCAAAGAGAATCATCAGAAGTAATACACACTTCTTTAGTAAGTAAGGCCCGGTTTCACCAACATAGAATAAGTCTTAGTACTAGAATAAATCGTTAATTACTCCCAAGTATATCCATTTTACGTTTCACCAACATTTAAACTAAGGATAAAACCTCTATACTAGAATTAAGTCATATACCACTGTTTTCGGCCATGTAAGCTGCTATTCTTTGGTTAGTAGTGTCAAAGTCAAGTCAGTTCATAGCATTTAAAAAATGGCGCGCCGTTTGTATGCATTAATAAAAGAAACCGATAGCGAAGATGACGATTATTTTTGTCCTCATCCACGGTGGTTTAACGAAAGGCCTAATTATTTTGAAGAGTACGACGAACACGATTTCGTGATAAGATTTCGTTTATCCAAGAAGGCAGCATTACACAAACGCACACAGAATTATTCACCCAAGTCAGTGCAGTAATAGTGTCGGCGACAGAAATGTATAAGAAATACCATTAGAATAGTTTAGATGATAAGTTTACATATTTTACTTATAAAGTTAACTTAATGCGAGGTATCGCGCTAAAAGCCGAACCAGATTAGAATGTAAGGTGCTAACGCAGTGTGGGGTACCCCGCTGGGCCGCCCACCTATTAGCAATAATTGTTTATTAATTCTTTAAATTTTGATTGTTTATATATTGTTTTATATTATATTTAGAGTTTTGTAATGATAAGTAAAGTTAGGAACAGTAAGTAAAGTATAAGGAAACACAATCTCGTAGAAAACACAGATTTGTAAAATTGACACAAAAATTACGTAACTTGAAAATCAAGTTTTTTAATTGTATAGGAAAAATATTATCATGGTGTCTATCATATGGGAAATTGCCCAGAAATGCCAAATCCGTTTAAATCATAACAATCGGTTCACGGGTTTAGAAGATATTAACATATTTAGTTAGTAAACAAATATAAGGATACAAGTTTGGCATTTCTGGGGCGATAATTAAATAAATAGACAAGAAAGGGTGATTATCAGATCGCTTTCTTTTATTGTTGACCATCATTCAATTATCGGCAATAAAACTAATAACTAAATAGGATGAAAGTATAAGTCAAGACGGTCGCTGTTTTAAGGTTATTCTAAACGTCAGGTTTACGTATTATCCAAACAATTTTAGGAAATAGGAAGCGCCATTGCTGAGGCACGGAACAACCTGACTATTTGTCTTGGGAGCGTTCTAATTTCATTTTATACTTTCGTTCACGGTTACAGAGTAGCTATATGAGAATAAGATATTCGCGGACTAGCATGGTGAAATGAAACTGAAGTTAACCAAAGAGTAAATCGTAACTATAAATTAGTACTAGGGTAGCTACTCTCATATTAATTCGATGTTGGTGAAATCGACTCTAAATAAGTTAGACTGACGTTAAAACCCTGCGTCCGCCGCCTATGTAGATGTTTAGAACCTTTTTGTTCTTTTGTTTACATTAAACCATTCAATACGACGTCAAAGAAAAGGAAATTGCTCGCCGCAAATGTCTATTGTGTATCGTAATGTATGTCTGTATACCCAATGATAAACAAACTTGTAATTAAATTTCCGCGCGTTGTGATGCTTTTCTTTTTGATGTCAACAATGAGTAATTAATCTTACGCAATTCTTTACCAGACAAAGAGCTCTCAAATGCTTTAACGTAAAACCGCGATGATACAATAACAAAAGACTATTCGTCAAAATGAGCTTTCGCGGCAGCGTGTACGTGACGTAATGAATCATGTAAAAGAAACATAATTAATGTCGAGAAAAGGGCTTAATTACTAGCGAATAGTTCTAATCTTATTTATAGCATTACAGCTCAACAGTTACCTACTTAGAAATCCAAAGAAATGGTGCGGATTTATTTGTTTAAATAACGTGCACAGTGTGAAACAATGTTAAAACACAGTTATAGGAAGTCATTCTTAGGCCATGTTTTCCGGGCTGGCTCCAACTTTATTGACTGGTAGAGTGCAGTTCATTGAAGTAAAGCCACAATGTGCGTCCCGACACTCAATAGAATTGCCCCCGCGATGCAAGAGTAAGAAAAGGCTGTGTTCCGCGGCGTGAAAGCCTAAGCCGGTTCAGCTTTAAAGAGTGCAGCCGACTTTGCCAACATAAAATAACCTATGTGTCGGTACTGCCATTGAAAAATATACGCTCTTCACGTTTATAAAGTGGGGAAGGAACCTCTTAAAGATTGGACCGATTGCGGCTTTGTTGAAATTCTTTATAGTGCCATTTTATGGGGGCGAACAGCTTTGTTATTGGTATGTCTAGGTTAAATTATCGTTTGCTAAAATATGGTTAAATTTCTAGAGAAGAGACGGACCATCAAGATATTTTTGGTCGTTTCTCTGTACGTTATGATACATAACATATATAATCAGTTACCTATAATAATTTTAATTAAAAATAAGCTGAGGACTACTTACTTCAAATATGTGTTTGGAGAGCGATAAACAATATAAAGTACGGTCACTCCGAAATCTTATGTTTCCGTACCCTCTGAGAAACCACGTTTTTGTCTTACCGCATAGCAGAGGTACAAGAAGGTTGAATACGCTATTTCCATACAGGGTAGTGACCGGCCTATCCTCTAATGCGTCACTGCTAATCTTAGCAATCTCCAACGCGTCAGAATGACCCACCTTGACATCCAACTGACTCATAATAAGACGATCATTAGAACACTCATTACGCGATCATTAACTTGAATTACAAGCATTGTTTAATTAGTTTCCATGTTTTTATTGTCGATTTGAGTCAATTAGAAAAACGTGGGTAATGTTTGAATATTTGTTATTTTATAATGCATTCATAACATTATTAGTAATGTGGAAGTTTCTGTTTTCAACTCATCTTAATAATACATCATGTATGTAGTTCTTATTAAATGTACATATCGTTACTAAAAGAAACGTTTTCTAGGATGTACTATGACTCATATAAAGATCTAGATTAATCAGGACTTGTCATTCCGTTTCCATCGGAAATTGGAGACTGGAACGTGTAATGAATAAAATCGGTATCTTACCCCGGTTGCTTACATGCGCGCGAACTTTCGTACAATTTACGAATGTTTGCTTGCATGCAAGAACTGACATTTGCCGCTTGAAATGGAATGACGAAAAATCTTCGCAATATATTCGTTGGTTCTTGTATACGCTAATGTGAATGACCAGTTACATAAATTACTAAGAATAAACACGTATCGGAGACCAGAAATCCGTAAACAGCGTGTATGTACGCATTTAGCATTGATTTCTATGCGTCTCGGAGTTCTCGAAGTAACGGGGCTTGACGACCTGCATACTCCGACATTGTCCGCGGACATGCATTACAGATGCCGTTTATGACATTTTACACTAAGAAAAACATTCTTACACTTTTTGTTAGCAATTGCTAGATATTAAAATGCCTGACCTAGCTATCTACATATAATACTACATCCGTATAATATGAACCGTAGATATAAGACGTTAGTTATCCTCACATTTATTGGTTTTGAGTAAACCTATAAGCTCAAATGTTATCATTTTTATTCATATTTAAACTCTCTAATATTTACAAAACATTAACACTTGCTAAGATAACAATGTTTGATAGATACCCCGTTTTATATTTTGGTCCACCCACCTAAATGCTTATCAAATGCATAAACACGATGTGGCCTTGTAAAAAATATGGGTCAAACGTTATCGGTGTTATCAATAAAATCGGCCGATATATCGCCCTCTATTTGCTCTGCAAACACAATTGTTTTCTTTTGTGTTAGATTAAATATTTCTAAAAAACTAACATTGGGTCTTATACTCGTACCTGTGATGCATCTTTCTTTTATTATATGCAACCCTTCTCGTTTTATTACTAATGATTTATTAGACAAACAAAGAAAAAATAAACTTTTGAATTGATTAAATATCAAAGAAACTGACAATGTAAATAGTTCTATTTGTTTTTATACTTTAAGGTTTGCATTGATACTTCTGTGCGATAAGATTAAAGTTAACACAACAAATCACTAGTGACCCAATATTCCAAGTAAGCGAACTAAATAAACAAAACTCGATCAACATTCTATCCAAATTTTGAGCCTTTTTGATCCGTTTTGATGTTCAACGTCTTCACATCCGTAAAGTCGAGTTTGTATTCAAATACTAACTCTTTGGATCGCGACCTCAATACTGAACAGTCGTAAATACGTGATATTGGTCCCCAAAAGGAGTTTTCACTCGAAACCTTTCGATTACCATCGGTACCAGAGCCAGAATAATCAATAGTTCATTGTGAATGTAAACTGCTTTAAATACTCTAGTGTTGATGAAAGTTTTAACATTAGGTATTAAAATTCGCACATGCTTTGAAATAAATATTAGCTCTCAGGATGTCGTGTCTCCTTTGTTTTATACAAATATTAATTATTCATTCGTTACTTGCCTTTCTTTATTTATTGGGTGTCTTTGTTTCTGTACTGTATTACATTTTAAATGAACTGCAACAATAGCCTTACGATTACGAGACCATATTACTTACTTAAATTATATAATTATTAATTCTATCCGATATGATATTTAAAATAACCTCTTAGAAAGTTATATGAACGAACTTTTCTTAATTCGCTATTTCCTACTGCACCCTTGATTGTCAGCTCCACAATCCGTTATGAAATTGCTAATTGCCAATTTACTTCACTCGTTGCACAAAGAAATTAGGTTCCAGCCAAATTTGAACTCTGCAAGAAAATGGCAACGTTAAATAACGTTGAAAATGTCAACCACACGGAAACAAAACCGACTGCAGTGCAATATTCTAAAATCATACCAAAAATTTGCTCGGTTGCATTTAATCATAAAAATTGACGTCAAAGTGAACTCATTTCAACGTTAACAGTCAGTTGTCACGAAGCGGTACATAAAAATGATACCTAAAGACTATTTCACACGACCTTAGCCCCGGTCACTTAGAAAAAGTTTATTCCGCTCTTAAATCCTACTTTGTAGACCTGGTTTTAATCTAGTCTAAGAACTAAAAAAGTATTAATATGTTACAAGACTGGATTAGACGGAGATAAATTGAAAGCGATATGATCAGGATCAGATAGTTAAATGTAATCTCCGCCTAGAGCAGTAAATCCAGAATAATCATTAGATGAGATCGTAGAGGCGGCTCTTTAATTGGTTCAGAGTAATTCTGGAAAGAAATTAAGATGACATCTTTTACATTGTAACTTCACTATAAGCTCACGATTCTAGAAACAATTTATCTGAGAGCTAAATGAAAACTAAGTAGCTGTATCTAAGCCAGATTTTCCGTCATCATTAATGTAAGTTATTCAGAGTTGCAAGAACTTTATGAAAGCGAACTTCTTTCATGCCGGGATAAGGTAAAAGATTCTCTCATTAAAACCACAATATCTTGGCTCTAAAAAGCTTACATCCAGTCCGCTTCTAATTAGGATTAGATGGGGAATAGAATACATCCACTAAGTGTTTTATAATGTAATACAGCTGTAAGTATTTATTGAGTTCACTAAGAATCAATTAGCTGTTGTTTCCGCAAAAGGAAGACCCTCCAAATGATTTAAGCCAATTAAGGAAACAAGACCTAAAGGTGATTAATTTAAAGTGATTCCCACTTATGTAAAACAATGGATGTTGTCATGGGTGTTAAAGCTCGATTAGAATTATGGTAACAAAACTTTCAATCTAGAAATTTTATAAGTCCATCTGCAAGGTGTAGCGGGTTAGGCACGTAGTCAGAATAGATTGCAAGCCTGACTTCCCTATTTATTACATAAATAGAATCACGAATCGGTGTCATAGATTACTTAATGGTTGTTATTAGTTACTGCGTAACAAGGCGCCCATAGCACCATAGTGCAGATGGCAATCACAAACCATGATTGCGTTAGGCCTTTGATAATGATGTAAATATACGAACTTTCATCAAAGAACTCAAATTGCAATCATACATCATATAGTCGTAGGCCGCAGCTCAACAAAATATGCGTAAATTTTGACTTAGTGCGAAGGATGCGCACATCCTTTATTAAGTAAAATTCTTGATACAATGCCAAATATGGATACAAAAAGGTTCATCCATCAACATTAAATGTTTGTTATTTCCATATAGATGAAATTTTGTACCAAAGCTGAGCTATTCAAGCAATGCGAAACAAAAAAAGCCTGTGAAATGTAGGGAAAAGATAATGCTCTGGATAAATGTGTTTTCATTATAATATTCTTCCTTGCGCTTGTGTTTCGACTTTGTATATTTTTAGTCAGATTTGTGTTATTATGATAGATGCTTTTCCGTTACTCATAATAAATTAATATATGCTATAGCAAATATTTGTATTCAATCATATTTTAAACAAAATCATCTAACTACATTTTATGCTTATAAAACTTTGTTAAAAATAATAAAACGCTGAATGCATGTTTTGGTCCAATAGTTTACCTTGAGGTCATTAAGTACCTATTTATATTGCTCTAGCAAATGGGACTGGCACTAATACTTGTGATACTAATTAATCGAAGACTCGCCAAGCAATCTGATCAAAATATTTGTCCACAGAATATTTGCACTCGTAATTATTATTTAAAAAAGAAGCTAAACTATCTAGACAGTTAATTATGATGTAATTCTATCACGAAACGCACTGCAGACATAGTTTAGGACATACATTTTCTGTTTAGTACGCCAGCTAGTATATGAACAATAATTTATTCCCATAATGTTCAATGGGAACCCTCATGGCGGTCCTTAATTTCCTCCCGGAAACCTTGAGAAATGAATAAATAGGACGAGATTTGGAGCGGATCCATAAGGGGCTTCCATATACTACTTTATGCGGTTCTTATTGCTTACTTTATCTATTTCTTTATCCTACAACAATATGCTATTTGCCTTATAAAACTTGTTATAACTGTTGGTGTAGTAAAAATACAAATGACTCAGACAATGCCAGCAGCTTACTAGCTAGCTTAGTACTCGCTGCATGAAATATTCATCTTTCCTGTATGTCAATTTCCATTAGCTTTACAGAAAATTTCAACAAGATTTTCCAATGTTCGAGTTACTAAAATAGGAACTCCATTAGCAGTCATTTATAGTTTGTTTCTACGAATAGAATGTGGGTTATGTAGGTCGGTTTGTTGTTCTTGAATTAACGTTATCTGATTACGTGACTTCCTATCCCGACTAGTTTTAAAAAGCTAATGATGAATGAATGAAATCAATTCGTCTGGTTTCTTATGAAAATATCTACTTGGAAAAAACTTTTGAATACAATTCGCAAGTATATTAAAATATTTATTTTGACGACCTCCCTGGTCGAGTGGCGTAAGCACCGGTTTCAAGGTGTGGCTAGCTCTGAGGTCCCGGGTTCGATCCCCGGACGGGTCAATGTAGAAAATCACATTTCTACATTGTCCCGGGTCTGGGTGTTTGTGGTACCTTCGTTGTTTCTGAATTCCATAACACAAGTGCTTCAGCTACTTACTTTGGGTTCAGAGCAATGTATGTGATGTTGTCCGCATTTATTTATTTATTTCTTGTTGGATTGTTAACTAGTACTGAAAGTTTTGAATTTTAAATACAATTGCTTCACGAGACATTTTGTGCTTGTCTTATGTAGTTAACCTGTAGTTTAAGCTATTTATTTTTTGGTGAATAAGATGTCTACTACGTGTACGCAAAACTACCAGGTTTAAAAGTAGAGCCTTGTATCAAATTAATTTAAAGTTTCCCATGAAGTTATTCCTATATTCTTTTAAATGTTGACCATAGCAACTGTATAACGGGATTAAACCGATAAATAAAAATAAAACAAGCTGGAATTTCCTTAATACAAAAAACCATTTAGTATGGCTAGTTCTCTGTCGAAGTAACTACTTACAGAACCCAATTATTCTTTTGTTTCTTTTACTAAGCGTTCGTGAGTCCGCGCTTATTGTCAGCAAAATACTATTCCTTTTTACTTCGAGGAAAAAGTTGCTGATACGCAATTTTTTAAGAAGATTGCTTTTGTGTAAGTTAGGAATTCGTTTATCGTAAATTACATGAAAAATTGCCTTCGAAATATCTAAACAAGTAATCAGTCCTTTTTGTTTTAAACAAAAGTTTGAAGTTATCGATTATGGACTTGATAATGATTATGAAGTGGGTTTTGAGGGACGTATTTTTTCTAATAAAGCTAGTTTCCAAACATCCGTGTAACGAATTTATTTAAAGAAATGATTATACATCTTAAAAGAAACTTGTCTGATATGGTTGAAATTATGAGATTACTACATAGACATGTTCGAAGCACAGATTATTAAAGCGACTTTTTCAATGCTGTTAAGTTAGGTTAAATATCTACACCTCGTGTCTGTAGATCGAGGGTATTAGCACAAACGTCATACAAGCATATTTGAACGCGTTTTTGCACTACCCACGCATACTCCAAGACTCATATGACAGGTAATACTTATAAACACAATATTTGCGGCTATAGATATACTATGATCAGAAAACTAAGACAAGTATTTCTCAGGTATTGCTTCTAATAATAACTTCAAAATAAAGACTCAGCGGTTCTTCTAATAAAGGTGTAGATTAAATCTCTTTTAAGACCACCAACAACGTTCCAATCTTTTGTAACTGTCACAATTAAAAGATACAAATCGTAAATCTTTTAAAGATTGTTGACAGGCTTTGTACATATTTAACGAATAGTATGTTTATTTATTAGGTTAGGGACGTGATTTAGGTCTGCACATGGATTGAATATTTAACCTGTATCAGTAAATAAACCCGATTACAAAATGGCTGCCAATTTTTGTATGCTTCAATCTTGGTGCAAACAAACCTACGCATTTTAAGATACTGATCTTATCTCTAACAAACAACAATACAAATGTTTATGTGTTTTAAGTGTCAACTTTAAATACTAAGAAAATGGTTTATGCACGCACATGAATAGAATATAAAAGATTTATATCTACATCAAGATCACTTATGATAAGCACACAATGGGATAGTTAATGTTGTTTGTTAGCTCAGTATAAGAAATAAACACTGATATCAAAATAATGCATTAAGAATTAATGAGTTAGAAATTATGGAAAAATAACTGACCATTTTGAATTGTATTAAAAAACCTTCATTTATTGTAGTTAAATACCACCTCGTAGTAATCAGTTTCCGAACTGAAAAAAAAGAACTGCACCAAAACAGGTCCATTAATTTTAGAGCTAGACTACTACAAACGTACAGATAGGTACAACCGTCCGCTTGTTACGTCGGAGTTTAAAAAACCATTGGTAACGCACGCTCGTCCTAAAAGGTGTCCTCGAGACGTGTTTCAGGTACTTAGATCTTACAAACCCAGACGGTGTACTAATGATACCTTTTCTGAAAAAGTAGTCACGTACAATACTCACAAGAAACGCTGATGAAAAGCCTGAATTGCCTTCATCTGTCCGAGATTTGAAATCACTGAAGCTAGTAATTTGTTTTTAATATCAGTTGTGTCATACGGGTCTTACTGCATAATGTGATTCTAAGAAGATGTGTAATGGGAATATGCAATCGGTCAAAAACTTTGCTTTACCTCCTTTTGCAACAGAAAACAGAGATAAGCAATATTTTATTTATCTTTGTAGCTTTCATCGAAATTGGAACACCAGATGTTCTATTTCAGGGAAAGGCTAGAAGCCGTCAAACTCTAATAAAAAGAAAACAATTGAATGAATTCAGCTTATCTCGTAAATTCAAGATCAAGTTTAACAAAACATTTGGCGGTCCACTTACGTAGTTTCTTACGTCTAGATACGCTTGGTTGGAAAACCATGACGTCACAAGACTTGTAATATTTAAGGTGGAGTTTTACATCATATATAGTCTATTATATCTTATTGTAACTTCTTTGAAAAAACTCTATACACTCCATCTTCACAAATTTTAAAATCAGTACATGGTTTACTACTGGTGCATTAAATGTAGAAACTTAACCACAATACTTGCTCCTTGCGTGTTAGTACGCTAGTAATAAGATAAATGTTTGTTATTAGTTTACCTGTAATATGAAACACCTAATATTGGAAAACGATATTTCATAAATACAAATGGGTCCAAGCCGATAGGACTCGTTAACCGGGTTATAAGGTTAAACCTAAATCGAAGCTGCAGTTAATCTGACGTACAGTCCTCCGTTTCAGTATGAAAAATGCTATTGGCTATTTTAAGTGACGCAACTGCAGCGTTCTTCTTTCTTCTCTTGTTTTGTTTTCTAAGTTTTTTTGTTTGTTGCGTCCTTTTTACTTATGTGTTAATAAAAGGTTTTTCTTTCTTTCTTTCTTTCTATTTACTAATATTGTTATTCTTTCAAACATAACATACCCCTTAAGGTATCGTTACCAAAATGACATCCACGCTTACATCAGCGTTCGATGGTACATATATTATGTACGTGCCATATATGAATCACATACGCTTTACGACTACTCATGTAAATACGCGCGCTGTGAAATACGTATATCTAATACGATTTTTACTACGAATTTGAGAATATTTGCTGTGAATTTTGATGTGTGTTCTGTACAAGTGTAGTGGGTAGAAGAAGGAGTGTTCGTGGTTTTCTGTGAAATAGAATATAAATTTTCAGGTAATGATAGTGCGTTATGATTAATAGTGAAGATATGACTTACATTTTTATTAATATACTAGCTGTGCCCGCGACTTAGTTCGCGTGGATGACGAAACTTATCAATAAGATTTTTTGTGAAAATTGCTATTTGTATAGAACGTCATTTGACATAACTTTTTTATTTATGAACCGATTGACATGAAATAAACACTAAATGTTAAGTGAAGCTTACTACAATATATTAGTGAAAACCGCATGCAAATCGAATGAGCCGTTTCTGATATAAGCGTGCACAAACACACAGACAAACCGACAAACAGACAAAAATAATTATAATTTCGGGGTTGACATCGATATAATAACAACTCCTGCTACTTTTTTGTACATATATCTATTGTACAGACACCACTTTTCTACAATTTTATTATATGTAATATAATATAGATAGATATATAGATTTTTTTACACTACAGGCACTTTTTTCGTACAGTATTTGTTATGTTGTATCGACATATAACCGCTGAGGATACACGGCACATATTATTATGTCATATTTTTCTAACGAAATATCGAAAATCTAATTTGCTAACTCACTGAATTTCGTGTTTTCAGTAGAACAACCCGTTTCGACAGTCAATTCAAATAAAAAAAATATTTATCACACATTATTATGATCCAATTACACGCTCTAATAAATCGTTGTAAGAGATCAATACTAACGAAACGGAAACGGACTAAAACCTCTTTTGTACTTCGCTCGAACAAATCAGGGACCAAGTTACGACTCGAACAATTCTGTGAAAACATAATTATATTAATTATCATACAGTTCCTGTGAATTGAGAAAATCCTACTTTCTTTAATTGACTACAAAGCTGACTTACAAAAGGTATTTCCTGATTCCGGCATTAAGAATGTTCTATTGAACTTTGAAATGTAAAACTTGCATAACTTTATAACGAAGTTTGATGGGAAACTTCCTCCGAAGATTCCGTGATGTCGATAATACCGAGTATCGTATGAATTCCATTGTTCTACCATCAATGTGATCATTACGCCGTAATCTTCTCATCATTTACTACAAAAGGTATGAAGATGAAATTGAAAACGTAAAGATACTTGAAATGTCGATTTAGGAACGGAGAAACGTAAGTAGGTACTTCAATAGCCTACTTCGGAAACGAAGATGATCAAAATGCTTGTAATTAGGTTTTGTCAATATTTCACCGCCATTATTTGTTGTAGATCAATCCTAGCTTGTTAATTTGAAGTACAGTAATGTATGGACAAAGTTATGGTTCCTAGTCCAAAATAAAATTGTCCAAAATTATTCTTTAATGATCCAATTTTTATGATAGTGAAGTGCTTGAAACCATTCGCTGCTAATTTAAATTATTTGCCACGAAATAAGGGAAACAAAAGGTTTTTTATTGAAGCCTAAAATATCCATTCAACTCGTTAATTTCCAGGTTCCCAAAACAATACTGCAATAGAATCGTATGCCTTTCTTCTCAGAAATAAACATTCGATATTTATAAACCATCTAGGC
This sequence comes from Autographa gamma, assembly GCA_905146925.1. Classification (NCBI taxonomy): domain Eukaryota; kingdom Metazoa; phylum Arthropoda; class Insecta; order Lepidoptera; family Noctuidae; genus Autographa; species Autographa gamma. The sequence continues at coordinate 8,431,376 of LR989850.1, forward strand.
ATGGATAATCAAAAGCACATTATACTCCGTAATAAACCCAATACTTATAGTATTCATTGCGAAACAAACAAATAACTCTGCGAGACGCATAAGTAATTAATGCGACGATATTCTCCCCGGTTCCTTTGCTAACTTCCGCCATCATTTGTATGCGGAAACCTTGTAAAGACTTCGTTACCAGTAAAAGTAACTCATCGAATATAAAATGTGGTTTATCAATTGGAAACGAACTCTATACGTCATTCCGTCTCGATTGAATGACGCATTGTTGAATGGTAGTCATCACATTTCGTGTTTTTTTTTTGCTTTGTTGGACGTGCACGTTATCGAAATGCAATGTTGCATTTTAAAGTGGTACACTTTTTAGGCACATTAGAGTTCTGCATTACATTATTTGGTAATTTGTCAAAATGTAATGTCAACAATCTTTTTTCAATTCTCAGTATTCGTCTTTGCAGACTGCAAACTCACACATGTATAGCTAAGAAATAATTAACTCGTATCTTGTGTACATAATATATTGACACTCGTCAACCTACTTACTAATTATACCAGTAATAAATCATAACCCATTTATCTCGCAACGCTCAAGACCAGAAGGTTATCTCCGAAGGCAGCGCCACTTTTCCCTAAATAAATCATGATTGACATAGATATCGATAAGAAATGATTGTTTTAATTGTTCATAATCGATCAATTAAATTAATTGATAGGCGTTGAACCTATTTATTGGACACCAGTTAAAGTGAGATCACATTTCAAGAACCAAAGTGAAAAAAAAGAGTCGATTAGTTACACAACACTAGTGCTGGCGCAGCTGCCACCTGCAAGGTTAAACGTTACGTGATTATTTAATCGAGTTCGGTTTCGTTTCTTACGATATGATTTGTAGATGATTTGTCGCGATCACCGCAACGACGCGACGTAACGAATAGGTAACTGGCCATGTTATGACTGCTCTGGTGGATGTGCGAGATAATCTAATGATCTGTGAATGTGATGTATCGGTAGACGTTTAATATGATACTTCAGGCTATGATGTATTCACGTATAACATTCCGATGTGGTTTTTGTTGCTAAGCAAACGTAAGGACTGGTAATGGACAAAAAATAGATGCTCCGTAAGTTCTTGTTTGGTCGCGGTCCGTTTGGTTGTTTATATTTGTTTTAATCCCAGTGTTGTCGGAGTTTCTGAAAGAGTTCTTACATTATTTACGGTTTGTTTAAACACTCTTTAATGCTAAATCGGAAAGTTTAAGCCAGTGGCGTATAGAAAAGCACTAGAATACGATCGACAGATTAAATACTTAATAATAATAATAATATTCCGGGACATCTCACACACGGGTGTCTGATCCCAAGCTAAGCAGAGCTTGTGTTATGGTAACCAGACAACTGATAAACATACTTATATATTTCTAAATACATACATATTATAGATAAATTACACCCAGACACCGAACAAATTATCGTGCTCATCACACAAACATTTGTGCCGGGTGGGAATCGAACCCACGACCTCCGGTATAGCAGTCAGGGTCTCTAACCACTAGACCAACAGGCCCGTCAAGTTCAACTTGAAAGTGTATCACATTTTCTGCTTAAACAGAAAATGATACACATATTGTATTGTACACATTGTACCTCTGTTACAGATTTACATTAAAATAGGTCAGCGTTTTGTTACTGAACACCGAGCTTTAGTTTTACTCTGTAAGCAAGCCTTTGTTTATAATAGTTGTCCGAAGCAGTAGCCAGTATCTTATTAGGCATTAGTTATGATAATATTGTAATATGATAAAGTAGCCTCGCCTGGGGCTGGGACTGTCTAGTTCAAACAAGGAATGGCTGAGAGAGCTTTACCTACTTCATAGCAGACGTACATGCGACAGATCCTTTAGGCCATTTATGAAATGTGACATAATAAAAAACTAGATTATTAAATAAGCTCTGTTTATTCGTACATATATGAAACATGTTTTCTAAAAAGACTTTTATGTATGTAACCTTATAGGACACGCCAAATATAATCACATAAATAAATTAAAAACGATTTTGTCTTTACAAACTAGATACATAATTTAAATACTTAAATCAACATCGATAAAATATGCACTCATCATCGGTAACTTTGGTTATGGCCATTGAAATGCGCCTTAATTCGTAAGCAGTAAAGGTTACATTCGCACTTCGAGTTCTACTGAAGGTACAAATACTTATGTCAACGTAATCAATTGCAACTTGAACCTCGTCACCAATAAATAATTAATATTCGACTTTTTACTTACGCAAGCCATAGCCCAGCAAGTGGCCATGTAAAAATAGGTAGGTATGTGCAAATACTATCGTAAAAGGAGACGGACAAGTTAAGAAACCTGTCAGGACTTAATTACTTTGAAGTGCTCAATGGCACCTGTGCTCTTTGAGTGCGATTGCAACAACACGAGATCACAAGTGGCCGGTCAAACCGCTTGACAATACCTTTCGTCACTTTTTGTGGGCACACCAACAAGTTATGTTTTATATTATTTATTCGATAAATGTCTGTAAAATTACGTTTAATTGCGTGTACATTGATCTTAGTTAATAAACGTTATGAGATATTTAAAGCTTTATTTAAATTGCAGCTGCATATTGCCTAAAATGTTTGACATTAACCATTTGATTGTGTCGAAATATCCTAAAATACTTTAATCCCTCAATTAAACTAATTGCATTGGCACCGTATTGCTAAATGCTCTTTCCTGCAGTTAAATAATTATGTCCATTATATAATTACGTTTAATATTTTAATGAAGATGCATTTAATATTCATTCAAAACATTTATCACACACACAAGTCATAAACATTTTTAGGTGTTACTTTTTAATTATTTGAATCTCTACTTGTTTTTTGGTAGCGACAGATGAAAGCGGCGGAAAGGCCAAATTGCATCATTTAAAAAAAAAACGAATATTACTAAAAGCTATAAACTTCCATACCCTCTCTTCTTTATTTATCGAGTTTGATATCTTACTAAACGATAGTCCAGAATATAAAATGCTCACCCCATCTACGACGTTCACAAAAGTGCCATTAAAAATGCCAGATGAAATAACACAGAATTTCCTCGTTGTTATAGTGAGACGATGATGGAGTGATCATTGGGAGCATGCGGTGGTTCAAAAAGGGCGAGCCGCCTCGGCTGCTTGCTGTGACGCCTGACGAACCGCGGCCCGCGCGCAGGTCAAGGATTGGTAAGTGTTATATCATTAATCAGAAGTAACTTACAAGTCGCTCTGGCTGGAGGCCTTAAGGTCTTCGCTAAAAGTCCGGTGAAGCAGTCAAACCCTGCGCTCAGGATTATTGCTAAGGCAACGACCCAAAAAAACGAACGAATAACCCAACCCAACTCAGAAAGTCGCCGTTAAATTATTTTTAAATAAGGAAAAGACTGGTGAAGCCGAATAAATATTATGGGTGATTTTAGCGTAGACATTAATGAATATCATCACTGTTGTTGATAGATTCAGCTTCGAGCTCAGTGTAGTCAAATGTCAAAGCCATATAATTAATAATAAGCCATTAATATATAGCTACTGAAATTATATAGATGTCAGTAGTCTGAAATAGTCGATGTTTAACCTTTTTCTATCGGGTCACTAGTCCAAGAGACGTTACGTGATGTAAGTTTGTTTAACATTCGAGATTTCTCTTACCTAGCTCATAAAGTTGATAAATATTAGCATTTTTAAGGAGTAAACCTAGTAACCTAAAGTATTAATTTCAAGAGTCAATGCAGGAAGTTCATTAACCTTATTAATAATACGGCTAGACTGACGAAATGTCGTAAAGTTTGATTTAACTGGCGAGCCTTGAAATTGGTTATAAATTCAATTTTGACACCCCCGAAGCTGTCGCGATAGATTCCATCCTAGCACGCTACAAATATTTATTTCTATCTATCTGCAAGTATTGCCAATCACTGCAATGGTACCTGAAGAGAAATCTAAGTGTAAAATATGCACTTAGGAGCCGCTAAATATGTATGAAAACATAAATAAAGCATTCATGCATTATCTCTGTAAAGTTTGTTTATACATTTTCTCTGTAAAGGCGTATTCAAATTAGTTGCAAGCATTTTTTTAACGTTTTGAGTAAACCCGTAATGTGAGAAAAACAAAATCATTCGTGCGAACAACGTAGAATGCAACACTTTTTACTACTTTTAAGAATTGACGTAAGAGTGATTTAAAAACTTTCAGACCACCTGTAGGTCGGTAATTTGGGTGCCCAATTCTGAATGTGTTTAAAGAGAATAAAACAAGTTTTTGGTTCGTTTTCAACTTAAAGTCCACGAAAATTGTGTAAGATAATATTCTGGGCTACAAGTAAATTCTGTTGATATTTGCAATTTTTTTACACATACCGTAGCAAAACATAATATATTTTATTTTTTGGTACATGATAGATGTTTTATCAGAATCACTAAAGAATGTGGTCAAGGTTATAAACGCGCGTAATATCCGCATCATCACATTACTGTTACATCACCCTATTACAGATATCGAATCTGCAACAAAATAGCTGTAAACAGTGTTTGATAAAAATCATTGCGTAGTTATTTCAAGTATCTTCAGAAACTCAGACTAATCCATAAATTCCGATCATCAATTTTATGGAGTCATTGTTTCACTCAATCGTAAGCTATTTGAAATGCATTAAACTACAAATAAGTATATAAGGGTGTTTTTAAAGTGCATAAGCACCCACACGGTAAGTAAGAGTTGCTTTGTGTGGGCAAACTAATGTTTCTCATTGTTACCTCCCACGATATGGCGAATGTCCTACAAATTGCTTTATTTCCTCTTGACCGAGTCAGAGCTTAATGATATTATCCACCATTCAGACGTCTATATCGTTAGCTATCACTGTGTAAATAAGCTTGCATCACTGTTTAAATATGGAGAGGTTACTAAGTCAGTAAACAATATGTAAACAAGATTAACCAATTTAGAACATGTTTACTTATTGAATGATGCATTCGATAAATATGTAGGTTTATGTTCGTATAATACATTATGCAGTAATTGCATAATACCTTCTTTCTGTAAATGGCTATAAAACTAGGTAATTTGGAAGTTTACCTCATATTGTGCATTCCATTCATGAAAACTTGGGTTTTTCTATTTATAAGAATCGTAAAATGGTTTTTCCTATTGGGAGTTTGGGACCTAAAAATACGAAAACTGTTGTAAATAATAAACAAGGGTGACCTAAATTAATGGAATTTGAAGTTCATTATAAAATAATTACGTCAGTCTATATAATTAATAAACATGCCTACGGCACTTATTAATCACTGGCATTACAAGACCATTGACCGACAGACAGGGAAAAGTTTCACATGTTTAATGAATCGACGTTTCATTCACGTTATCCTGCATTCAATTGACATTTTGAAAAGCATTTCTAATATCTAATTGAAACGGTAATTAGCTTATGCGGTAATTTGTTCTTCATTTGTATTCAAATCCTCACTAAGTGTCGCCTGCAATCGACATGCACCCACGATTTGTCATCACTAATTTATAGGCAACGGCCTTTTCCTTACGTAATCACGCAAAACCTCATGGTTATGTAACAGTCAACGGTAAAGAAGCAGAGAAAATAGGAAGTTACTTACCGTTTGACACTTGAATAGATGTTCGGATTTGATCTCAAGAAAGTTGACCATACCCGTTAAGGAAAACATAACAAGATAATGACGTCATTAGGACGCCTGCTGGAATTTACAGGCCGCATTACTGACATAATTAGCATGTAATTGACACTTCTGGTTTAACGAGTGTCTTTCTGACAGTCGATACATTAAGTTGGCACAAACTATCTGAGGGAAAGGGAGTGTAACTTTCCCTAGAGCCTACTCAATAACATGAATATGTATTACAGTCTCTGTTTACTTAAAAGTTGTCGAACTATAGATTACAATTTAGTAGTTTTACTTGTTTTCATTACATGTACTGATTAAGAGTTAATATTACACAACAAAATCTAAGCCTCTAGGGATGAAAATTAGTTTTAACCCACCAATTTCATAAGAGAAACATAATGTTTATAATATATACTTTATTATACATATCTACTTCATAACTATTTACTGGCTTTTTTAATGAACTTTCATTAACAAATACGTATTTTCTTTCCAGATTTATCTCCAGTTCGTTACCCCAATCGCAAAAGCAGCAGCAGCTCAGTGGAAACTAATTTCTACAATCTTAGCGACCAAATTATAATCGTGGAAAAATCTCCGCATCGATGCCACCGCGGTGGTGAGACTCCAGTTAGTCGACGCATATCGCTACAAAGCGGACCCACCTCACCGCAGGAAAGTTATAATACATCGCGTAAAAACCGCGGAGGCTCGCTCGAGAAAGAGTATATGGTGTGTCGAGAAAGGCGAAACCCGTTGCTCGATAAAGTTAAGAACACTAAACTATCTTGTTTCAAATCGAACGGTCCATTGCGGCACGGGGATGACGCCGCTTCAACTTCTGGAAGCGATTGCAGTGGATTCGGACACGTAGAAGACGTCACTAATTGTCGGTATCCCAACAATTATGCTGACACCCACATCGAATTCGAAAATCATAACCCATGGGTAAAAATGCCAAATTATGATGACGATGTTTTTTTCGTAAAAACTATGACTAGTCCTGTTGAGTGCCACTGGAGAGAAGGCAAATCGTTTACCAATAGAGGCACTCGATGTTACAGCTCCGGCTCCGAGTGTGATCGATATCACGCAATACCAAAAGCTGGTACAAAGCTGTCAAAATCAAGTGATCAAATATTTAATGACGATTATGAAGCATACGATAACGGGCCTATAGCACTCAACTCTCAAAAAAAGACTGATAAACTTAAGACTAAGGATGGAAAGGAGTCTGTTGGCCCCAGTTCCTGTCTGTCGGCAAAACTAAGAGCCATGTCAGATAGATACCTTAAGTCATCTACAAACAGATTTCTTTCAAAGCTTTATAGACAAGCGGGTGACAACGATGAGGAAGTAAATACAAGTAGTGATAATATTTTAAAGTCAACCAGTGTATTAAGTAAAAGTCGTAAGAAAAAAGGCGGTGTTAAAGCTAAGCTACGCAGTTTCTCGTACGGTGCACTGCCTGGCTTAGAAGAATTCCAGAAAGGTCATTCTGTTTTCCACGATGACGTCTATCAAATATCATGTGATGACGAGAACGTCTTAATTCAAGACTGTGAAGATGCAGATTCCGGAATTCTTGTCAACGAATCTGCTGCATCGTCTATTTTCGATAGCGACAGAATATCATCACGCTGCGAAAGTTCCGCTTCTCAGGCGCACACTCTTGTTCCCTGTCATGGCAGAAGTATATCCGGTGATCAAAGCTATATGAAGGCCAGAGTCTCAGGTAGGCTAAGCAGGGAAAGAAAGGACTGTCCAAGACCAAGACCTAGACATACCCAAAGGGCTTTATCACTTGATCGCAAAGAAATCCTTAGACGTATGCCAAAAAAAGAGAATGAATACGAGGAGCCTCAATATCTACAGTTAACAGAAAAGCAGAGAATGCGCCAGAGGGATGCTAGTCAAGATTGTGGCATTCCACCAATCCCTCCTTGCAGAAAACCTATGCGAGGTAGTAGGTCAGACAGGCCGCAATCTGAGTTTAAAGTAGTCCGGATAATAAGAAACAATCCGACAGATGAACTCGGAATATTTATAGCGAAAACCAAATTAACTGATGAAGGTCATGTGGGCTACTTGGTTGCCCATGTAGTTCCAGGGGGTTTAGCAGAAAAGTAAGTACATATTCCTTTGTTATGTCTATAATAAGTACTACTACTAAATTAAAGTCATCTACTTTTCCGAACTATCTTACAAAAGCAACGTTAAGAAAAATCCAGACCAATAACATTGCAAGTTATTGTCAAATTATATTCAATTTGTAATTGTATTTTTTCGGAATTTGTGGTACCATAATTGTTTATTTGTATCAGCTGTTTACAAATATTTTATTTATTACAGGGAGGGCACTCTACGTATCGGAGACGAGTTGCTGAACGTGAATGGACGAAGACTTCGAGACCTCACAATGTCTGAAGCCAAAGAAGCTCTCAAATCCGGTTCCGCGGATATCGATATAGTTATTTGTAGGCAACGGGACAAGCCGTCGGATGCCAGACAGAGAGAACTATCCCAAAGGAGCATAACATTGATGAGAGAAAGCTCCGTTGATTACGAGAATGCTATAATTTTAGGAAAGGAAAAACGTGCAGATAAAAGTGACGTCAATATAGGCCGGCGTCGGTCGCAGGATGAGTCGGCGTGTAATCACACCGCACTATCAGCGGCGGACGAGTCGGCCGACAGCGCGGTGGCGGCGCACTCGCACTTCCTCAAGGGCCAGAACGCGAGCTACAGCAGCATGAACAACAAGCTGCTGCGCCGCCAGGTCGTGAGCTACGGTGGCGCCAACAAGGACGGGCTCGCGCTCAGTTGTGCGGCCGACATCGTCAACGTCGATACGCCGGACGGTGCCGAACGGACGAAATGTAAAGACGATAGTGAGAGTGAAACACAAACGCCTAATGCGGCTAACTTTTGTACGTTACCCCGGAGACCGCGAGCGCCGACGCACACGTACCACACGATCACGTTTGAAAAGGGTCACGGGAAAAAACCTCTCGGGTTTACTATAGTGGGCGGTCGCGACTCTCCCCGAGGCCCGCTGGGCATCTTCATCAAAAGCATACTGACACAAGGCCAGGCTGTGGAGGACGGGAGACTAAAAGCAGGTATGTACAGTTATTACACTTAATATTAAATACGATAGTTGCCAGGTACCTTAGTAATCGGAATTTGATACTAAGTAATAAACAGTGATAATTCAAACGTAAGGAATGTGATATGATAAGAATAGGAAGCCACTTAGTAGTTCGACGAAGCAACACAATAACAAAGTGCATAATATCAACTGTCTGGCTATTGTAACTTGAACGACGATACACATGATATAAATGTTTGTTTATAAATTGTGATATTACTGTATATTGACAGCGGGTTCCTAGCGTTATCAGGATACCCAGGAATATCATTATAATAAGTATCTATTAACTATGACCTTTGAACCTGCAACGAAATGCGACATATTTAAAACATAATTGGGTACGCAGCAAAATAAATAAGTTTCAATGTCATTTTAATTTCAATACATTACAGTCACGAGATACCTGCAATGCTATTACATAAAGCATGTTATTTATTCTGAAACGGACATAATAATTGCTGTATTGATAGATAGATTAAGTATATTATAAATGAATGTTTTATTTATGAATTCTTCATAAATCATTTATGATTTAAGAATAAACACAAAGTAAATAGCGAAACTTACAATTAAGGACAACAAACAGAGAACCCTAAATAATTATGTTTTACATACAACGAACTCTTTGTACTTATATAACAAATATACAAAGAGTTCGTATTTATTATAGTATACTAAATGTTAGGAGAAATTGCTCGAGGGAATCTAACCATGGTTTTAGCTAAAAAATGCAGAAGTTTCCACCTTTCAGCATTTAAATGTTATTCCATGAAAAAAATGTATGTGTAGCAAATATTAACATAAGGTTAAATCTTCCAGGTGATGAGGTGCTTGCAGTAAACGGCCACGCGTGCCACGAGCTTGCTCACGTTGAAGCTCTCGCGCTTTTCAAGTCAGTTCGCAGCGGACCCATAGAACTAAGAGTGTGTCGGAGGGTCAAAAACCCACAGTGAGTAGATAATAAGAAGCAAGTCCTATGATATGTAGTAAGTTTGGCGGGAAAACGATTTATTATGGCATACTAGAGTAACAGTGTTTGACACTGCCGTGACCAGGATCTGGATGAGGCTGGCACAGGACCGTATATTATGGCACGAAAAAGGGGAGGCCTATGCCCAGCAGTGGCAGGAAAAAGGCTGTGGATGATGATGATGATGATACCTAGAGTAATTCAGCAGTAGGCAGCCTAAGAATAATGAAATAACTAAATCGTTTATTTTTTTTATTTATTGCACATAATATGAATTATTGAGTGCCAGACAAAGAAGTCGCATCCGTAATCTTTACATAAGATAAGAGCCAGTATACACAAAAAAGAATCTGAGAAAAAATATTTTAAATCGCAATTTATCATTATCTAAATAGGCACATTAAAAACCGCAACGCAAAATAAAATGACATTAATTTAACTTCCTCAATAAATAAGTCTATTTTATATAATGTTATTCGACATTAACAAAAGCAATTACGCACTATCCATAAACCGGCTGATTATAGATACTTATTAATATTTAATGTATAGCAATAATAACAAATAAGTTACTGTAGGTACCTTTTACTGAAATACCAATTTCATACGAAATCCCTATTACGTCTACATTGCAATGTATAGTCGCTGCAGTCATGCAAAATATTATTGTTTGTTGAAAGCTCAGTCACAGACATAAACATTAGGCTTATTATTCCCATAAACTTTCCTGCTTATTTTCCCACAAATATTAAGTACTACATACCTACTTATTTATACTCTGCCAGGATTTTGCTCTCTGCTTTGACTGCCACGTCGGACCAGGTACCGGATTAGAATCCGGTGTTGGGCTAAAAATCACCGACCATGTCTAATTACCACCGTATCGACTGGATTAAAGGAATAGAGAGTGCTTTGTATGCGTACACACTGATGCACAAAAAAATCTCACGTAGTTGGCTAATCTCATTGAGGGATTCGTCCCGACCGAAATTCCATCAGGAAATCTTTTTATTTATATTCAAATTAAATAGTTCTTCTTTTTTTTCAGATCTACCAAAGCCAAATCGTGCACAGACCTTCTAAATGACGACGAGTGAAGCTAAAACTGTACATAGCTAAGCTTATATGCATGATCATAACTTTATTTTGTATGTTTTTTTGGGGTTATTTATTTATATTCTGCATGAGTACTGTTATATCCAAAAAATACATGTTACAAATAAATTAATGTTGATACGCTATTATATAGCTTTAAAGCAATAATAGTTTAAAGGGGTTTTATAAGCCATGTTATTTCACCTATGTTAAAAACAGCGTAGGGAATCGTTTGAGGAAATCATCTGTGGTGCAAACAGATCGATCGTGAAACTGATATGCCATGGATTTCATTGAACCGTTTCGCGATACTTGAATAAAGTAGGTATATCTCTTTAAATGTGCCATTTAAATGTAGTTGCACATTAAACGCTTTCACTTAGGTTAACAATAAAAGTTTTAGCTAAATCTGTTCGAAATGAAATCTGTACCTGACTTATTATTTTTCTATTTTCTTTAATTTAACAACGCTCAAACCTAGTGGATACCTAAACTGAGAAATCCAAAGATAAGAATTAGGTATTTCTGTTACGAAATATTTTCCTATCTACGTTTAGAAAGTATTTAGATAAGAAAATGTTTTGTGATTTTACCTCTAGTACCTAGTAACTTTTCCAACAGAAATTCATTAGTTTTCTATAAATCTAGTAACTTTTGCAGACTTGTTCGATACCTACGTAGGGATTTTAAAAAGTATATGAATGATAAGTGCAATAAATTATAACATTTATAAAGTAGAAATGTGCACTCTTAAAGTAATGATCTGTCTACTTTTACTGTGATAGTTTTTTTAATTGATTTTTATTCGGGTTATTTTGTAGAGGGTAAATAAAGTGTTATTTTAGAAGAAGATATTTGTCTTAATGAATTGATAAAATGTTATCTGAAATCGCTCTATCAAAAACCTCGATAGACTGAACATGGTATAATTTATTCTTCGTTTATTTACATATAATTATCTATTATTTTCATAACCTTCAGTGGTATCTTATATCTTTTAGAAAGATTCAAATTATTTTTGTTATAAAATTGTTTTTTTATTTGTGGGTAGAACTCGGAACTTTTGAAGTGGCACAATTAGATTCCAGTGATTTTATAAATTTAATGTTTGATGACATACTGATGATAGTTGGTAGACTTGGTAGGCTCGAGTTCGTTTATCGATGTATAGGATTATCTGAAGTAGTACAAGTATATTAAGGATTAAAAAACAACATCTGGTTTCACTGTTACTGTAATATATTCTGGTGTAAATCAACATATTCAAGAATCTTGACAGATGCTATTTTTTAATCTTGAATTCTTGCAAGAAATCACTATATTTTCTTAGTTCGCTCGCGTTTTAACGAGCGATTACTCATCTGATTCTTAGTTAACGCAATTATTGTATCTAATATAGTAGGTGTCATTCTCTAATCGTTTGAAAAGGCTTATAATTTTATAGATAGGTACATATCATCGATTTATAATTGTAATAATTGATTGTTTAATTATAAAAATCATAAATACATTAAAGTGTGGTTTTATTTCTTGTGTTCCCTTCGATATCATTTTTGTGTGCTTTTATTCACAAACAGGATCATCAACGCGTCGGAGACTAATTTACCAAGACGTAACAATACAATGTATAAATTTAAGTATTCTCTTAGTCTCTTAAATTAGCTAGTGGCAGAAAAATGTGCACAAGACAGCATTAATTTATAAGAACATTAAATGCTTTCAAGCAGTTCAGATAATATTATAAAATAACTAATCAGGCCAGTTGAGAAATTTTAGTTGATTTAGGTAGTATATTTTAGTAAACAAAGTACCACATAAAGAAAAAAAATTGTTTTAAAATTTAAAATTATTTATTAAAAATATCTACAAAGGTTTTTCAAATCGGAGTAGTTGTTAAAATTGTTGACAAATTGCGTCATATAGAAAAAGGACATGGACAACACAATAGTCAATTTTGAAATCATTATTTTCGGAACATTATAACATCAATTCCCTCAAAAGATTTATCTAATTCTGACATCAGATTTGGTCCTCCCCAATTTCTTTTTATACTCTCATTGTCCCACTGCTGGACAAAGATCTTTAATATTTGACCCAATCTCTGTATATTAACGTTATTCCTACCTAATTTGTCAGTGCAATCAAATATAAATTTGAGCTACATTAGAATCATGTAGTTCATAGTCACCCAGATCATGTTGTCCAAAATACTTAGCTATTATACATATGAAGATATTCAGGGGTGTTGCCAGCTCTATTGCATTCTCATCATCCAGATTTATATGAGACCTAGAACATAAACAATAATTAATAGACCACCTCTAACTTGCGCGTAAAACGGGAGTGATATGAAGATTCAATTGACGTTATTGCAAAGCACGCTTTTTCTAAAAAAAATAAGAGAATAGATTTTGATACCAAGACTTTTGTACTAGAATACCATTTAAACAGTTTTTTTAATCAGCGTGTTCGCGACAACGTCATTAATTATAGCGGTTTTCGACTTAATGTGTTTTCGAAATAGCGTTCCATTCTTATTTTTTTTCGAAATAGCATGCTTCGCAATAACGTCATTCGAATCTTAATATCACTCCCCGTAACACAGTGTCTAGATAAAATTAACAACTTTTAGATATATTCAATGAATCAATGTTGTATGTTAACTATTAAACTATGTAATAGAGCTTATCGTAAGCAAAATAGTACAGCAGAACATAAAGGTTGTCAAAGTAGGTAAGTAAGTATCTGGTATATTATTATTAGTTTCTTGATTTACCTTATTTCAGCACATCTTCTAGATAATCTTCTTAATAGAAAACTTGTGTCAGGCTGTGTTGGCTGTCTAGTAACAGCTAAAAGGGCATGAAGCCATAACCCTGAAAATAGAACAAAAGTACTTATAAATATAAAGTAACTGTTGTTTACAGATTTTAAGTTTACAGTAAACTAGTTTATTTTGTAATAATTTTTTGTGCAGTTAGCCTTGTGGAGGCTTTTACTGATTTACCAGACTAAATTGGCAAGACATTACTAATATGCCTATAGCCAGAACCTACAAATTAAAAGAGGGTTGTGGCAACAAAAGCTAAGGGCACCACTGCGGGGTTCGAACCTTGCCTTAGTTTGGTGCTCACAATCATAACAATTATGTAGTAATAATTAAAAGTTTTGATTACAATTCTTAAATTTAAACCACACATATTATTATAAAGAATGGTGGAGGCAAGAATAGCTAGTGTTAAAAGCAGTCTTGATAAATGATCCTAAAGACATTATGGCTGGTTTCATATTTGAAAAAACAAAATAAGTCATACCTGTCCTCCGATCTATAGTACATCCCGGTTTAACATTCTGTAAGACGGTAAGAACAGTTTCTAAGCCAGGATCAACCTTGGGTTGTGTCAGTCCAACTACATGAGACAATGTTGGGTCCATATCTGTTATTAACCTTTCCCATTGAATAACATCATCTTCTATGTATTCTTTGTATGTTTCATGAAAAATAGACTGCAATTCTCCTTTTCTCTTTGCAGCCATTCGAACTACATACATATGGAGATCAGAAAAGTCTGCTGTCTGTATGTTCTGCCATTCTATTGTTGGCTTTAATTTATCTGGTATTACAGGATGTTTTATCTGGAATTTTAATTTTTTTGTTACCTTTTAAACTTATGTAAATATCACTGAGTGAACTTTCCACTCAGTTTCATAGAGTTGTTTGCTTACCTCCTTAAAACTACTACTCTGTTTCTTGTGTAATTCCAAAGTACTTAATTTACATGTAGCTACTGAAGCATAATTGGCACGTTCAGTCATAACTTTTAATAGATATTCCTCGCCATTAGTTGGTATTTCCTTCATCTCAACATCAGGATTAATTTGAAAACATTTTACTCCCAAATAGTCATCGTTCCCATTTTTATTGAATAAAAACTTTTTATCCGTCATATTATTTAGTGTGTTAAATTATATTCGAAAGGCGAAAGCAAATTTTGTTATAATTTATTTGATAAACTTTCGATCGTGTTGTTTACTAATTTTGACATTTCTCAATTCTCTCAGTTCTCTTGTCTTTGGTTAATCAAAGTCCACCTTAGAGTATACATAAGAAACTAGAGTGAGCCTATCAGAGTTTGAACGTAAGTACTAGTGTGAACTGTGTGTTGAAGTTTTGTCGTGAATTATGGATGAAGATGAAGCTTGCCGTTTAAAAAAATCTATCTAAAACACTAATATTATCCTAACCATGTCAAAACCATCGATATTTTCATATACAAGTTTCTCGTTGCGCGAAAATTAACATAAATCAGTTAACGAATGTACTAGACACAGACTAAAAACTGCTCTAGCTTGGCACAAG
The DNA here is from genome assembly GCA_905146925.1 of Autographa gamma. Lineage (NCBI taxonomy): Eukaryota > Metazoa > Arthropoda > Insecta > Lepidoptera > Noctuidae > Autographa > Autographa gamma. The sequence goes on from LR989850.1 coordinate 8,446,648, forward strand.
GGGAAACTAGCGATAGTAGCAGTCTATGTATATGTTTAGTGTATGTAGTCCACAGACTACTTAGCTGACACTCAAACACAGTGAATGAAGGGTACCTACTTGACAAAAAAATAAAAGAATTTCGGACTAAACGGTTTTGGGATAATGACTGTAGGCTTTTCTGTAATTCACGCAATAGGGAAATCAACACCTAGAAGTTGCTTTATCTGTCTGCATTTTATGTCATTTATTTCACAGAGGGCAAATGTACTTAGTCTTTGGTTTTCGATTGACTTGACTGACAAACTGCTAACATCAACATTCAACACTGAGAAATATTTTGACACAAAATCGCATCCCGGTGCTTGTGCTTGATTGTTCATTGTGTCTTTTTCTCTAGAACTTTGTAAAGCAAACTGCAGAAAATATTTATCATACAGATAGGTAAAATTTGTATTTCAATACGTTGTCAGCTGCCACTGTGTGTAATTTAGTGGTGGAAATTTACAAACATTTTAAAATTCTATATTCGCGCAGGTGGATGTTCTTTTTTGAAACTGACTGTTAGTGGTCGTAAGTAAAGTAAAATAATAGCGCTATGCAATAATCTTTCGTAATATTATAATGTCTACTTCAAGCAACATTTCACAATCTACCTATTCCCCATCAGAACCTGAGACCCCTCAAGTGAGTTCATTAACTATAATACGTTTTCTTTGTAATATGGTTCTTAAAGTATAGCCTATTGCTATAATTAAAATTGAAATTGTGAGGTATAAGATATAAAATTAGTTTTAATGCACAGAGAATTAGATTTCGAGTCGCAAGATACAAGCATAGCTTAGTTTGTGGATAACAGCATTGTGTTTTTACAAAACTTTTCTGAATAAAGATGAATTATTTATTACTATTGTTAAATTACATGCAGAGTGTAATGTATTTTTATTATTTCAGAGTACAACTCAAAGCAGAATTCAAAATTATGACCAGTCCCTCAACCATGCAGATCTTGGTCTAAGTATTGAACAATCATTAAAAAATGCTCAAAAGGAGATGCATCAAAAACGCATTCAGTCTTTGAGAAAAGAGCTTGATTTTCTAAAGTCTACTGAATGGGAGTTTGAATATGACAAGGGATTTGTACAATAACAACACATAATTAAAAATATTTTTTAAAAACCCCATCAAAATGTTTTCTTATATTAAGTCCTTTTTCAATTATTTGTTTTCATTTAATTCATTGGAACAGTATGATAGGGAAATGGAAAATTATTTAGCTGAAGAACTGTTTAAACTTGAATTTGAAAGGGTTAAAGAGGAAGAAAGCTCAAATGAAGAGGTTGTAATCAACAAATCTGATTGTTATGAAAGAACAGGTAATTTTTTTTAAATGTATTACTTTTGTAATTAAATTAATACTGCTACAAAGTTTATCAAAAAGCAATTTATATTAATTTAATAATCCGAAGTAGGATATTCTTTGTGGTGGATGAATTGTTTTGTTAAAAGATTTTTAATAAAAATTGGGCAAAGTATGAAGTTTTTCTTATACATAAATATTAACCATGAAAATGTTCATAAATCCAAAACGAGCAAACAAATAAAGTCTATGTAAATATAGCAAAAACACATTATTTACAGGGGTTATCACACACATCAGTGACGAAGGTGACTATGTGCTTATTGACGGAATGCTATATTGCAATATAACAGCCTGCTCTATAACATTAAACATCAATGACAAGGTAGTATACCTATGCTACAAAGATACCAATGACGAAATAGTTGTGGTCAGAATTCTGAGCAACAACGGTGAACACTGGGGAGATTTTGATGCTGAAGCTGACGAAAGTGGTTACAAAGTAATAGAACACGTCATTATTGGTGAAGTGGAATTTAGAGACAAGCGTATGGTTATAATGAAGGACAGTGACTTAAAGTTCAGTTTGGATGATGTAACTGCCACTTTTATACCGGTGAAAGGAGATTTCTTGCAAATGAAATGTAGGGTTCAGTATGATGAAGACCAACCAATGGTGGTTACCTCAAATAGGGTGAGTTTTATAATATGGCCAAGAAGGTTGCACATCTAAAAACTTTTACTTATTCTTTACTTCTTTTTATATTATTTGTTAACAGGTCTTAGAAGTTATATCTTTTCAACCATTAAGAACTAAAGTTTTATCAGCAGTAATAACTCAATGGAATGGAGAGAATGGAATTTGTAATAGAGAATATTTTGTTCATAAGCCCAATTGTATATGCAGCAGTGATCCTCAAGTTGGGGCTAAGGTATGAACGACTTATTTTTATAGTCATATGTTATTGCAGAATATAAAATGGAAATTTATGTATGGCTTTATTTACGATTGCAGGCCAATATTGAAGCTGTGGAGAGCCATCAAGGAGTCTACAATTGGAGGGTGACAAAAATGGAAATAACAGAAGTGCCAACTGTACAACAAAATGTTGTTGCTCCTGTAGATGACATGGAACAGATAAGCTTAGAAAACGAAAAGCAACATAATGTTGAGGTAACATGCCCTCTAAAGTTTGAGAATGTGCACTTCCATGAAAGGCCCCAAATTACTTTAAACATAACAAATAAAGGCTATCAACAAATAATCATATACAAATGGATGATTCTTTGCAAAAAAAGGGACTCTCAAGTTAATATCAGCCCGTTTTTAAATGCTCCTAAGAGATTGAATCCAAATGAAACATTTTACTTAACTATCAGTTGTTGCCCCAAGTTTTACGGACTTTCGAAGGAACACATGATAATAACATTTAGAGGATTCAAAGTTGAAAGGTTTATAGAAATAAATGTTTTGAGCGAAAATATTTCTTCAGACCCTGGTACAGATGTCAACTTAAGCTATAAGTCAGGACGAGAGAGAATGGCAATGATGAATAGTATAAAAGGAAATGAAAACCCTGTTATACCAGGTGTAAAGCTACAAAGAGCTCCCAACTTTGTAGCTGTAAAAATTGGCCAATATAATATTCCTGACAAAATTTGGAACTTGATTTTAAGTAACTGTGAAGAAAATGGCCAACAACGTAACCAAACTTTTGATAAAATCGAAACAAGTTTTCCTTTCTTGCTACAGTCTTTAAATATCAGAAATTACATAGATCAATGGCACACATTATTGTACTTAGAAGAAGTCCAAGCGACTATGAACATAAAGACTTATAACATTGCAAATACATTTTTGATAAGATGTCAGGAGTATCTCGGCGTTGAAGTTAAAAGACTAGCTGAAAAGCGGCCGTCTATAATTACAGGTGATAGAGTAGTTGTAACTGATTTATTGCATGATAGACTTCCCTCTTATGAAGGCTTTGTGCATGCCATTCAAGGCGAATTACTGTTAATCAAATTCCATCCCCAATTCCATGCAAATTATCAAGGAAGCGATGTTTCAGTAGAATTCCACCTAAACAGGTCTACCTTTCGGAAATCACATCATGCTGTTAATTTAGCTCTTTCCAAACTAGGGCCAGATATTTTATTTCCATGTCGGGTCCTAACACGTCCACCCCAGATACCCCATGAAAACCTAAACAATATTAAGTGGTTCAATGAAGATCTGAATTCAAATCAAAAGGCTGCTGTTACAAATATCTTGTTAGGAGAATGTCGTCCGATGCCGTACGTTATATATGGACCACCCGGCACTGGCAAAACTGTAACAGTCATAGAGACCTTATTGCAAATTCTTACATTCCTGCCTGATAGCCGTATTTTAGTAGCAACGCCGTCGAACAGCGCAGCCAATTTGATCGCTGAAAGGCTATTACAATACAGAAAACAGTTCTCCAATTCAATAATCAGGCTTATTGCAAATTACATGGTAGACTCAGAAAGCATTCCAGATGAAATAAAACCTTATTGCGCGACTTTAAACATAGCTGTAGAAAGTAGTGTGAAATCAAGTCAAACGGTTCAGGATGGTATCAACATGCATGTTCCTGCGTCGTACGTCGCGAGACATCAGGTCACTATTGGGACCTGCCACTGTCTTGGGACCTTGGCACAAATGGAATTACCAAAAGGGCACTTTACCCACATAATAATCGATGAGGCAGGACAATTAATAGAGCCAGAAATTATGATACCCATGACGTTTATAAACAAAGAAAGTGGCCAGATTATTATTGCAGGGGACCCAATGCAACTTGGACCTGTTGTGTTTTCGCCTTATTGTGATGAATTTGGCTTGAAGCATTCATTTTTATCGAGAGTTCTCGAAACGTTTCCATATCAAAAAGACTTGTTGTCCTTCGAAAATGGTTTTAATGAAAAGTTGGTTACACTACTGACGTATAACTACAGATCTTTGCAGGAAATTTTGACTATATCTAATGAAATATTTTACGATTCGACTTTAGTCGCTATGATTGATCGAAGTACACCTTTTATACAAAAGATTGTAAATATTGTTTCTGAAATATATGAATTGAATGATGAAGAAAAAAGTGGTGGTATATTCGTGCATGGAGTAAAGGGCAGTAACTTGAGGGCAGTAGATAGTCCTTCCTGGTACAACCCTCAAGAAGCTTCTATGATTGCATTAACTGTGTGTAAACTTTACAAGAGAAATGTTACGCCTGATGAAATTGGCATCATTACTCCTTATAAATCACAGGTAATATACTAATCCATTACTTAGTATTTCATTGTGAATAGAGAAAAGTACTCCCTTCTCTATTTATAAATTTCCAGAACTTCACTATTGCGAGTGTATAAGATAATGCGTGCAATTATTTCAATGCAAAACTTAATATACTTCTAAAATTATTATTTTCTTCCTTACAGATAAAGCACATTAGACGTCTATTTCAACATATGAATTTGGTGCAACCAAAAGTAGGAACCGTTGAAGAATTCCAAGGCCAAGAGAAATCTCTAATTATATTGTCGACTGTAAGATCAACTGAGTCTGAACTAGCTACAGACCAGAAATACGCTTTGGGCTTTGTAAGCCAACCAAAAAGGTTTAATGTCGCCCTAACTAGGGGTCAAGCTGCTGTACTCCTGTTCTGTGACCCACATTTACTTGCAACTGACATATTATGGAATAAAGTTATAACACAGGCAATAAAAGAAAATAAATACATGGGATGTGAATTTTCTCTTGCAAATAGTAGAGCTATTGAACAAAATGGTTTTGAATAATGAAAGTCAGTTAAAATGTTTTTATTCATTTAACTGATGTCGTTTCCATTGTCAGCTGTCTATTTTAAGTTTTAATTTAAGAATGTAAGAAGGTATTTTAAACAAATAAATATCGTAATAAGCAAATCTGTATATTTATTTTAAGCTATAAAAAACATGTATCATGTTACACAGGACACGTCTCATCAAAATCGGTCAAGTTTTTTTGGCAATAACTTTATTGCCAAAAAAACTTAGTTTAAGTATTCTCTCTGCTATACTTACATGCTATGGCTGTACAGGTATACCTATATGCCTGAGTTGTGCTGTAGGCCCTGTAGTTATATAAATATGGTACATGTACATATCCCCTCATAGGTTTGGCGTCTATTGCGCAACTCCGCGGAGCTGTCAGAGTGCGCCCGGCCGAAATCGTGCAATTTTTCCGCGTTCATCAAAACTACGATAGCTCTGAAATTAAAGAGCACAGCTCGACACACTGAAATCGTTATGAAATGCTATCTGATTTTCTATAGTTTTGTACAGTTTTATAGTGGAATCTATTGTTGATTCGAAACTGAAAGTAGGGTTAGCTACTTTTTCCCAGTTTTTGGTAAAAAAGTCGTCATATTAATAAAATAAATGCATTTTTTCCAAAGTTATTGTTTTATTTACATAATAACACATTATTGTACAATAATCAAGTAAAAGAACAGACATTTCTATACAGATTTTGCATCTGTAAGCTGAGCAAAAAGACGGCTCCGGCAATCAAACCGTACACCGAACAAAAAAAGGGTATGTTTACACATTTATTCTGGGAACTCTGTAAACCAAGTGGTTGTTTATCATAATTTATTACATAGCTTGGTACACAATCTTATCGCAGACTAACGGCCTGGCCACGGGATTTTCGCCATAGCGACTAATCCCGCGGTGCGAACTGCGAGGCGTCTAGCGACTAAAACAAACGGCGAAGCGACCGGCGAAATGTACCGAGCGAATGGCGCGGCCGACGGTTGGAATTGTTTAACTTACGAACTATGAGTCTCAATGCAAACTTTTGAAAAAGAGCTCTAAGAAAGACCCTATTCCTAATTTTGATCATAGTGCAAGTACTATTGCATTTATTTATATTCTGTTTTCGCAATCCACATGATCACGATATTTAATAATGGAAAAACACAACACAAGGGCATGTTGCCTAGCAAAAACATTTACAAAATCAACATTAATCATCATCAATTTCAGTTCAAGAATTCCAAAGACACAGTATAGGATACAACCAGTAGGTCACATCTGAACAACAGAATAAAAATAATGAAAAAAAAGCAATTTACAGACAGGTTTTAAACAGTAAAAATATGTTAAAAAAATGTTCTACGCACATCACATTATTAGATGAACATCCTACAATTCGCCAATGAAACGAACAAAGGTCCTGTACAAAAATATATACCTATATACATACAAAGAAATAAATATAGTAATAAATAAATAAATTATTGATGAAGGGTAAGGAAACAGATGTTCATACACACAGCCTTGTTGCAACCAACACAGTATGTATGCACCTGCTTACGGCAATCCACGTTGGTGCACTTCCGCCGCTGGCGTTGGTGTTTTGACTGAGCTCCAAATGGATACTCAGCCAAGTAGTGGGAGCGAGCGTCGTAGATTGCCGTTTTCTGGTGCATACTCGGTGTGGTTGCAGGCTGCAAAGTGGGGACAGATGGGGAGTGTTTGGAAATAAGGGCTTTTACGAGACAGATACGGAAATTTCGATGACTTAAAGAAGTAGAACGAGTAGAAGAAGAAGAAACTGAACGGCAATGTATAATAAAAGAATTCAGAACGGAGACGTTTAAAAGTCTCCGGAATAGTTTTTTGTACCAGACCTTTGTTCGTTTTCGCTCAATAGGGTACATGGCCAACATCTGATCTTTTTTGTCCACCCCACCCATCATGATATTGTAATCATTTATCAAGATGGGTTTAGTGGACAAATCCCGAGCTTGAGAGACGCCGTTGCCATGGTATGTCGAGATCATAGCGACCCTATTGTTGTCCCTCCATACCATGACATCAACGTCTCCCGAGGTGAGACCAGTGATCTGATCTTTGGCCATGTTCTCCTTGGTAAGACTGTGCAGGGCCTGCGGAACAAACTTGCTATTGGTTCGCAGAGTTCCTACACAGTCAAAGCCCAACGTCTTCAGGCGCCGAGCAAGGCATGGCGAATTATAAAAATTATCCATCCACAACGTGTGACCCTTGCCCTCGAGACCTTTTGTAAGCCTTAGGACAGTAGCCGGCGTGGATGCTTTCATTGGGTCTTCATACTGCTGCGGTGGACACCTTTGAGACTTACCGATAGCGTGAACCTCAAACCGCCATAGGTAGCCGGTTTGAGATTCACAAATCTCGTAAGTCTTGATCCCCATCGTAGCAGCTTTATTGGGAATCAATTGGCTGATGTCCAACCAACCTTTCCACTGCAGAAGACTTTCGTCCAAGGCAATGTTTTGCCCCAGGCGATACAGTGACTGAAATTTGTTGTTCAGATGTGACAACAATGGCTGTACCTTAAAAAGTTTTGCCTCGGAGCCACTCAGATTTTGCTCACACATGTCATGATTGTTTACGAAGTGTAAACACTTAGTGAGCATGATAAAACGTTTACCAGACATGTGTGCGCTAAATCCGGGTGTATAGAATACGTCAGGAGATGAATTCCAGTATTCCTCGATGCGTGACTTGACCACAACCCCCATAGCAATAACCACACCGAAGTAGACGTATAGCTCGTCAGCAGTAGTGTTTCGCCACTGTCGTATGCGGCTAGTGGGAAGGAGGGTGCCTTCATCGAGCATACGGGATTTCAACTGCTGAGCGTATCTATTGGTCTCCGTGGCAATGTACTCCATAAATTGCCGATCCCATATGCTAACGAAAATCTCATACGGGTCGACACATGGAGCTGTCGGACCCACATCGTTGTGCGAAAACATTTCCCGTCTCGATTCAGGTGGAATCGGAACATTCGGAAACGGTTTCCAATCAAATTCATACAAACCCCAAGGCTGGTCCGTCGCGGTTGGGGAAACATACGGGATGTTGGCGTCCACGGCGTTGGCTGCAGGCTGGAGTTCGGCTGCGGGCTGGTCGTCGGCGTCATCAATGTACAAGGGCGTGTCCCAAAAGCTCCTCTGCGCCCTTGGAATGAGTGAAGGAAATACGTCCTCTTCGTCACTCGCATCAGAGTCTGGTTCGCTTCCTGTGTAACAATAGGTAGCTTCAACATCTGGTGGGAACTGGAAGTTTGCCCCTAACCCTGTCCCGAGCTAAAATCAATAGTATTTACCATAAAAGAGCTGATCATCCCGCAGCCTCCCGCGAGGACGAAGCATTGATGATGCCGATTCACACTCCGAAATCCTAAAAAAAAAATTGCGTGTGGGATGGTGTTTAAAATAAAATCAAATTAAAAAAATATATTAATTTAAAAGTCATTAAAATACTTACGACGCTAGCGAGGGTAAAGCTGATACATCCTCCATCTGACGTGGTGGTGGACTGGGTAGAGGGACCTCCTCTACCTTAACCTCAGCCAACTGAGGCGGTGATGGGCTGGGTGGAGGGACCTCCTCTACCTTAATCTCAGCCAACTGAGGCGGTGATGGGCTGGGTGGAGGGACCTCCTCCACATCAAACTGAGGCGCCATCTGAAGTGGGTCGATAGGTGCAGGAGCAGCTCTGAAAACAGGAATAATTCAAAATTATTCTTGCTAATGATAAATAACCAAGATACAATTTTGAACCACTTACAGTGGCCACCGTCGCTTCCTGTTAGGGTGCAGAGCAACCTCTAGAGGCCGACCCCGCGGCAGCTCATTTATGTCGTACATATTTAATCTGAAATACAAAACAATAATGGTTATTTATTATGAGCTCTGGTAAGTGTTAATATAAGTTCAGTGATAAACCGTGGAAGCAAATTTCAAACAACGCTTATCCAACAATTTTATTTGGTATGGTCATTAATTTAAATTGTATTATTTATGCAATTATTGAAGATAAAGTCTTCCAAATATCATTAATATTTTTTTATTTACTAAAAAGAAGCGTTAAAAAGCTGTTACTTTTCGATGGTGCTTGGCCCAGGTCTGTTGGAGCCTGTCCCGGCTCGGCCACGTCCTCCTCGCCCACGTCCCGAGCCGCCCCGTGGTACCACCACCGCCACCACCGCCTCCACCACACCCCGTCGAGTACTGCAGCCGCCTCGCACACGCACACGGCCTTGTCGAGAGTTGCTGCCGCCTCGCACTCGTACTCGGCCTTGTCGAGTGTTGCTGCCGCCTCGCGGAACCGCCTCCGCAACTTGCAGGTCGGTTTGAGGCAAATCAGCAGCTAACGCAGCGCTTGAGCCACCTCGCACATGCACTCGACGTCGCGGCTCAAATACCACATTAACATTATCTTGCATGCTTGAACAATAAAATATAACACTGTCTAAAAGCAAAATCAGTTTAAAAGTAACAAGGACATGCAAAAACAACTCACCAAACAAAAATAAAAACATCAACAGAATTAAAAAATTTAAACCTCTTTTCATCTAAGTAGGTCAAAATTAGGACGCACCCTAACAAATACGCAACGTAGTGAATGTAGCAATTCAAAACTGTTTATTACTTACCTTTTCACGATTAATCTCAACACACCATACTATAACTTGAAAATAACAGTTATTACTATTAATCTTAACCACAGCGTCCGTTGACATAAACGAAATAAAGCATTAAAGCCCACAGTGGCACAGAGTACTTTTTTCCAATTTAAACAAAGGTTTTTTCGTTCAGATTGGATATTTGGATGGTGATGGTAGATTTTAATATTTTATGGTGAAGCCAAACAAGTTGAAACAAGAATAAAAACAACATAAAAACATTCCGATAACTAATGTTGTTGAATGCTTAGCATGTGATGTTTTATGCCTTTCTTATTCTTTCTGTCTGTGTAAGTTAGAGTAGGAGAGGTATAGACAGGCAATATTTGGCATTTATTCCGACCCGATCCACGAAAACTCCAGGAAAAACGCGCGTCTGTCTGGTGGGAATCTCTCGACTCCCACCAGACGCGCGTTTTTTGGCAGAAATTTCCTGGAGATTTATTAGTGGAAGGGAGGATATGTAATATATTATACCTCACTTAATATGCTACTTATATATTATATATGTAGTACTTATAATTATGTAAGTCAATGTTTAGGTAGGTCCTGCACTCACTGTACCTATTTTACCAGTACCTCTATATGCTAATACTTTCCCTATATAATTACTGTGCCTACTCTATGCTGATGTCTACTACTCAGGTCTACTAGCTAGTCTAGTCTACTACCTACAAACTGCGCTTTATCTGGCGCGGTCCCTTAATTATATTCAGTATTATTGTAAAGGCAGCGTGCTACTGGGGAGTTTGTTGCGCCGTTTCTTCTCCTCAGCCAAAGCACTTAGGAAGCGGTGAAGGGTGGGCGATTTAGGGTCGGTTCATCTCTGGCGGGAGGCGCGTCGCGTATTGTCGGTCGCTTGGCGCCGGCGTGGGCGGATGCGTGGTGGGGCGTTCAACCTTTCACACTCAACTAATGTTGCGTTAGCGCGTCAGGTGTGGGGGTTGGATGTCTCATTGCGTGTTTGTTTGTTCTGGCGTTGCGCGGCCAGTGGTGCGTGGTGCGGTTCCGCCGGAGATGAACCGACCCTTAGGGTGCTGTCTATTTTTTTGTATTGTTTGACGTTCGATAAGTGCTACTGTGTAGCCTATATTGAATAAAGAATTTTGAATTTGAATTTGAATTAGCAATTCTGCTGTTTTGCACGTAATGCACGTATCTCATTTTTCAGTGTTGCCAGAAAATTTAAGCATTTTGTTGCGCCACAAACTTAATGTTTTCTACATTAAAGTTAATAATAAAAGTATTGTTATTAATTATTAGGGTGTAAACTACCTGTTTAATTATTTTTAGCACTGTAGCTTTTATTGAATACTTTACTGCGTGTTGGAACTCGTGAAACGGTCTTCATAAACGCGTTTTGACTCTTGAGTTACTAACAATATTTCACAAATTCAAACGCATATTTTTGTTATAACATCATTTAAGTATTCTTTTTGTAAAATCTAGGTATCTATCTTAAATCTCTATTACTATTATGTCAATCGTTTTTGTATAAAATTATTTAATTAATAATAATTACTAGCAAACTTTGTAACAACTGAAAAGTCTGATTGAAGGAGATAAAATTATGTTTTATCTCAACTCGTAAACACACAAGCAGACGTCACGCGTTACGGATCACGAACGAAAAACATTTAGGAATTTTATTTAATTTTAGGTTTATTTGTCTATAAATTACTACAAATATAATGTTTACATATAATAAATAAAGAAACACTTATTCGCTTTACTTTGTGACCCTGCTACTTTCTCCAGAATGGAGGCAATTGGTGTGGTTTTGTGTGACAATTTGATAAAGTGGTTGCAGACCCTAGATCTAAAGGCAAAACATGGGAATCCATCAGGTAAATTGTATTTTTATTTAATAGTTTACTACTTATCATAGATTGTTTACAATGGGTATTACAAATCAAAAGTATCTGGGCTCACATCCTTATTAGGCGGCTACGACTAAGTGGATAATTTCGTCACTTAGTTCTTGTTTTTATTTCATTGAGACATAAGTATTTCGTTTGCGCTATTGCCTAATATGCAATTATTTTCGCTATTGTAGTCGCGAATGATCAAAGTTGGTATCATGTCCATATGAAGTCTCAATGGTTATTGTTGGGTAATATCTCAGTGGAAAATTCTCTAAAACAGTGACAATCTAGTATAATATTCATCTGCCTACTAGTGGCTACACAGTGTCATCCATAATGAAAGTGTAACAAAGTTTCTGTTATTCAAATTAACAACATAATTTGATACGAAAACACCCATTGATAAGGAAACATTCAAAGTAAATATGACTAATACTGTATAATAAATATTTAAACATGACTTACAGTCTCATTTTAAAGTCAAAATTATGTTTGGTAAATAAATGCATGAAAACATTAAAAAAGAGCCTTAAATTTCAAATAGCTATATATTTTCTAGCTATGTTACAAGTGTAGATAAATTTTAGTGCTAACTACTTTTTTGTAACATTCTTTTGTTATTTCAGAACTATCGGATGGTGTGGCAATAGCGGAGGCTCTCACACAAATAGCACCAGAATACTTCTCTGTGGTGTGGAACTCCAAAATAAAGACAGATGTAGGCCATAACTGGAGATTAAAAGTCAGCAATTTAAAAAAAATACTGGAAGGTGTTGTAGGTAAGATAGCTTTTATATGTACATAAATACATAAAAACAAAAGTATTGCATTTTTTATATAGTTATAATACTAATACATACTGATAATCAAATTCACGGGACATTAAAAAATAACAGGTCTTACTGTAAAGATAACCAAATTTATGAATACTTATTTGAATGTGAAAGTTTCTGTTCAATATTATAATATGTAGTTTCCGATGTATTTTCCCATGAGCAGATTAAGAGTGCTTTGTATAACTTTAATAGCAAATTATAATTCAATATCTCCAATGAAAAGAATCTAGTAAATATGTAACATTTAACTAACTTAAATCATATATTTTCGGCTTTATAACATGTATTATCCATGGATTTTATGAAATCCCATATAATTTATCATAAACATGAGAGAAAGTAATGTTGTAAAAAATTACATTCATATGCCACATATTATTATGTACTTTGTTACTCTGAATCTTATTATAAATATGCATAAACAGTTCCTCTTCTGTATGTTTATAAACAAATTGTTTTGTTGCATTAGTAAGTGTTAACAATGGAATCATCTATTATACTGTCCATGTTCATACTAATGATACATATAAATGCGAAAGTCACTGTCTTTCCCTCTGTTGGTGTTCAAAGCTAAACTGCTGAACAAATTTTGATAAAATATTTTATAGGGTATGCTTGAATCCAGAATCAAAGACTTTAATATTACTTTTTGACTGTCAACCTCAAGGTTTTTAAGGTATCGCTAGCTCTGAGGCCTCAGGTTCAATCCCCGGATGGGTTAATGTAGAAATCCACTTTTCTACAGTGTCCCAGGTCTGGGTGGTTTGTGGTACCTTTGTTGTTCCTGAATTCCATAACATACGTTTTTTCGCAATTTACTTTGGGTTCAGACCAGTGTATGTGATGTTTTCCTCATTTATTTATTAACTGACAACCATGTGGGCAGAATTGCAGACAAAAGCTGGTAATGTAGATAAAAAAGATAGATAGAAAAAAGATAGATAAAAAAAATATTGAGTATTTATATTCTTAAGACAATGTTTGTTGCAGATTATCATCAGGATATTCTTAATTTAAGCTTGCAAGAGTTTTCAAGGCCAGATGTAGTAAATATAGCAGAGACGGCAGATCCCTCTGACTTGGGGAGATTGCTACAACTTGTTTTGAGTAAGTTTATTTTCGTACAGAATTAGTCTCCACATGTTTTTGTTTTTATACTTTTTATTGCTTTAGAGTGAATGCTCTTTGCGACATTCGTTTTGGTAAATTATTAGTAAATGGTAAAATGTTATGTATGTGTTATTATAATCAACTCTCTTGGAATAATCATAATCAGTTATAAAAAACAAACAAATAGAGATTTATACATATATTTACAGATTTTCTGAGCTTATGGTTCGATCCTCACTCTTGTAAAAATGAAAATACATTTTAGCCAGCCATTGTTGTTACATATTGACAAGTATTTACTAGGCATAATAAAACACATATCATCAAGCCTGTATCCCCGAAGGGGTAGGCAGAGGTACACCAATGTACACCCACAGTTCGCCGATATGTTTAGGTCCCATGTAATAGGGGGCGAGCCTATTGTCCTCCTCCTCCTACGTACTAGGCATAATATGTTTGTTAATCAATAATTATGATATTAGGTTGTGCAGTCAACTGTGTAAAGAAAGAAGAGTACATCACAAGAATAATGGAAATGGAGTTATCATGTCAGAGATCAATAATGCAGGCCATACAGGTATGATATGGAATCATTATTATTCAGCCTATGCAGTCATTACAATTCTAGTCCATAGAGAATGCAGGTTGGGCTACCATATATGAATTTGAAAGCATCCATTTCTAATGAAATCACCCAAAGCATAATGATGTGTATTCTTCCCATTTTAAATTAGTCCAGTATTTTTTTTCAAATTCTTTTATTTTTTCTGTTTAGATAATAATACCATACTATTTAGGTAATGAACAACAACAATAAACACTACCTATTGAATTAACTAGTTACTTCTTGTTTTAAACCTTTTTACACAACTCTATAAAAGAGTTTAAACAAAGAATCGGAACCGTCTATTAGTTCCATCTTCAAATTAGTCAGCCAGTTACTTTGTTCTGTAGACCACCAATGCCACCTCCTTCAAAAAACTCTTTACTGTCGGTGAATGTGAAGGTCGTTCGCGGAAATAGGCGCTAGTGCGTTACTCACTACTCTTAATTACTTTACTTGCTTTTGTATACATTTCTTATTGTTTTATGTCCATACAACTGTTTATTAAACTGTATGAGCCATATGATTATAATCAAATACATTTGTAGTTGTACAATTTGTCTGAACTGGAGTTTCGTTCTTTATTCAGCTATTCAAACTGAATTGAATTCAGGACGAATTTGCCTTATAAAACTATTGACCTTGTACATAAATTTGCAATCTAATTATAATGTACAATGAGCGTACGAACACAATTACTCCTACGTAAGTAATTTTTGAATGCCGTATTTATTTCTTTCTTATTGAAGTCAATACTTTTTAATATCCTTTGCACAAAAATGATGCTTTTTTCTTCAAAGGCAAGTAATGTTTTTGTCAAGTACCTTATAATCTTACTCAAGAATTGGGCTATCATACATCGCATAAAGATTTAATCGAATCCGAGTGGAAGTTTCAGGAATTAGCGCTTTCAAACAAGAAACTATATAAATATATTTTTTAACATTCAATACGTATTATCTATAATAACTTCTATTGCCCTTTGCTTACCTATCAGTTGGCTGAAGTTATCACTGTAATCTGTTATAAAAAAAAATACCTAAGTATGATTGATGACGGTTATACCTAATACAATTAGTGGATCTAATGTGATTTAAAATTAATTTTGAAATCTAGATACTTTCTAGTTATGTTCAATGAGTCGGTTGAAATAAATACCCATAAGTGTCTGCTGATTCCAATATTTTCAACGATGTGTATTATTCAGCATAGCAGAGAAACGGCAATCCCCCTCATTAGAAGTAATAAAATAAATCTTAAACACTTTATCATCTTATCCATCCGTAGCCAATTAGTCTAACTTTTTCTTATGTAATGTGTAATTTAGCGCAGTCGACCGCCTTTTCATGCATTGAACTATAATGGCATTACATTATATGGGCGACGTTATAATGTAATGCTCATCGTCGCAAGAGTTTAGTAAGCATATGGCTTGCTTAACGACTCCGGAGTTGCATACTCGTTACTTAGAGCGGCAAAGAAATTGAATGTTTTAGTTACGCTTATTTTAATGTCCTTGGAGCACGATACTGTTGGTGGTGGATACGCGGTGTTTGCTGTCAGTTATAGAATGTGGCGCCGCTGACACCGGTGTTTACCTAAAAGTAAAAGTTTGATGCAGTGAAACACTGTGTGGTTTGTTTAGAACGTTATTATTTTGTCGGAAAGGAACTGCAGACTCTAACGCTGGGCGTGAACCGTGGCAGTGTGCACTTGGACGCGGCGCCCGCCGACCAGTCCGATGCGGACATGAGAGAAGCCCTCGCGCAGAGGTGCCATGAACTCGACACACAGGTCTGTTTCTAATACTATTATTTATTTACATTTTGCTTCACTACTTGTCTCGCATCGTTAGGCTCGCGTGCATACCGTAACTATTATGAATTTCACGCTATCAATCAAATTAAGATATATTTTTTAATAATGACAGAGATTATTGCTTTTTGTGAAAAATATAACATTTTAAATGCATGGAACATAATTATTATGTCTGAAACATGATGTACCGTCGAGCACGCTTTCTATTTGGGCACGAATGTATTTTAATATTTAAGCAATTACTGCACCATCCGCTGTGTTATAAATAACATAATATGGAATGTGTTATAAATAACGCATGTAATGTAGGATACTTACTGAAAATTACCTACACCAAATGATTCAGATGTTACTATTAGGCTACAAGTAAGGCAACGTCTTTACACGCTCAAAAATTCAAGAATACTGAGTGTGTTTTATATACCATTTTATTTCATGTGTAGTAATTAGTAGCACCTCGTTTTACTTTGCATTTCAAAGTAGTGTCTAGAATATTATGATTCTATTTAATAGTCTTCACACCAGCTAGTATCTCATTGTTTCAGTCATATCGTTTTATGTGTTCCACAAACGTGTGTAAGCCATTAATAAAATAAAGTATTATAATTTACATTTGTTTTCAAACAGTGTATTAATCACGTTATTTTTTCATAACAACGCGCATATTTGTACATTATTGTCTGAATGTTCAACAATAATTTTCGGTGTAACTTGTTCACTTGATTCAAGTTTCTGTCGACAACCAACCTTCGCCGTGAAACTGGCCAATGATCGCCTAAAATTATTATATAAAATAACAGCTGTTTTGTTTTGTAGGTGAAAATTCTCCAAGAAGAGAAGATGACATTGTTAAGCGAGGTGGGTCGTTTGACAGCAGCGCGGGAAACTGTCGTGGACTCTGGTGACGCGGAACTCGACGACGCGGGCGCATCACTAGGCCCCGCCCACGCCGGGACGCTGCGCTACACTACCATGCGCGCGCAGCTCGACGCGCTTAAAGACGAACTGGACAAGGTGGAGTTGCAGCGCGATGATCAGCATGCGAGAGCTGATGCGCTGGAGAGGGAGTTGGCGCTGATGAAGCTCAGGAATGAGGAGCTGCAGGTTTGTTTAGTCCATATTCTATAATCTTTAAATCCACTGAGAAAAACACTAGGTACGCAATTTGAAATGTAGAGCTCGAACTCTACTAAAGGGAAATACAACTTTTTGTTTGTATTAGAGGGCGAATGCTGGTATTCCAGCCGGAAACTCCAGTCGCTGAATGAAAAAAAAAAACATATCAGAAGTTATCCAATTCTGAGTCTCTTCAATTTTAGTATAATTATTCATAAGTTATGTTATCTTATATTCTTCTTTTTTTAAGTCTGTTGAACATCTAAATAACAATATACTATGAGCTCCAAGATCCAATTTGAGCGAATATTTCGCACTAGTTTTTAACTAAGCATTCCTTTTTAATAATTACTGAAATTGTTGAAATTCCTGCTTGTTAAAATCCTTGACTGATTACATAACGTTACGTATTCTTGCACTGCTTAATAAGTTAACGATGAAATAATAAGACATTAAATCACTCCATTAAAACTGTATTATACAATATTCTCTCGCGGCTATTATTTTTATTTAGTTGGCTGATATATTAAAAAATAACTCTAAAAAGGTTTTATAGCGCAATTTCTACCACTAACAACTAAATATAAAAAAAATTAACGGACTTCAAATAAGGGACCACTAAGGTACCATATCAAAGACAATTGAATATTTAAGATAGGTCAATTGCATAATATAAGGCGTAATCCCACTTCATTTAAAACCGGTTGAAAAAAAAAGTAGTATTAAAACAACCTTATTTACTTTAATAAAAAACAAACTTCATAAAATCTCTTTCAGATGGCAGCCTCAGAGAACATAGCTCTAAAAGACGAGCTAGACGCCTTACGAGAGACGGCCGCGAAGGCAACAGCGTTAGAAGCCACAGTGGCCTCATACAAGAAGCGTATGGAAGAGCACGTGGACTTAAGGCGACAGGTGAAGCTGCTCGAGCGCGCGAACACCGAGCACGTGCAGCGCGCGATCGAGCACGAGCAGGCCGCCGCTAAGGCTAACGCTATTAGGGCGCAGCTCGATATTTATAAGAAACAGGTTGGTTAATATTAATATGTATTTCTTATTCTTCAATAGAGACCTGTGGAAGGAAGAAAGGGAGGCCTTTGCTCTGCAATGGGACAGTTCAGGCTTTAAATAAATAAATAAATTACTTACTGACGAATTTTGGTCATTGATTGACGAATTCCCGTTGAGCAGGAGATTTCAGACAGAACAATATTTAAAGGCCTAGTGTATTGAATTGCGAGCCGAAGAGTCATGAACATGACCAATCATGAACTCTTTTGTTTTGGTAAATAATAATTATCTTCGCATATAATAGTATGCACTGAACTTCAAATGAACTGTGACGACAGCATCAGACAGGCGAAGATACAAAATAAAAGATTTGTATTATACCACAAAAGCGGTATCACTTTACTACAGCAAAATTGCAACCATCCCTATGATGTCGTGTAAAAACAAAAATCCAATGCACACTATAACCTAACAATTTTGATTTCAGATGATGGACCTTAACGAGAAACTAGACGGCGAGATAACGAAAGCTGACAAGCTCGAGATCGAGAACAAGAAGCTGAGCAGTCGCGTGGCATCTGTACAGCGGGAGCGAGACGCACTGTGTCACGAGCGAGACACGCTGCGAGACACCGTCGACGAACTGCGATGCTCCACCATCACTGCCGGTAACTATGACATTCATACGACGAGTATTAAGTCCTTCTGTAGCTGAGCAGTTAGGTCGGTACAGCGGGGGCGAGACGCGCTGTGTCACGAGCGAGACACGCTGCGAGACACCGTCGACGAACTGCGGTGCTCCACCATCACTGCCGGTAACTATGACATTCATACGACGAGTATTAAGTCCTTCTGTAGCTGAGCAGTTAGGTCGGTACAGCGGGGGCGAGACGCGCTGTGTCACGAGCGAGACACGCTGCGAGACACCGTCGACGAACTGCGGTGCTCCACCATCACTGCCGGTAACTATGACATTATTACGTTCTACTGTGGCTGAGCAGTTGCGCAGCGTCGGTACAGAGGGAGCGAGACGCACTGTGTCACGAGCGAAACACGCTGCGAGACACCGTCGACGAACTCCGATGCTCCACCATCACTGACGGCTACTATAATATTAGTCTACGAACACAAGTATTAAGAAAACTACTGTACCGCCTATACGTATAAGGTGCAGTTTGTGCTAAAACGCAAATTTTTACGAGATTTTTTTTGCTGTTCTCTTGAGGAGTATTTTTTTACGCGATGTGTTTTGTTTATGTTTTTATTTTAAAACAAATGTTCCTGTTACAGGTGCCAACGAAGACAATGTATCTCGTGAACTGATCCCCAACGACCTGAAGGAGCAGTTGATACGGCTGGAACACGAGAACAAGCTGTTACGGCAGAACCAGGGCGCTCAGGCCGACCAGGCTTCGGTACAGGTAAGCTTATAATTATATTAAAGAAATAAAGAACGATTTACTACTAAAAATGGGCACTTAGCAAGTAACATTTATATATTAATGTTCAAATTACTTATACCTATGTATACTGCTATTCTACTATTTCCATTGATATAGTCTCTGTTTGGTCTGGCTTTTGTCATGTTCTTCAAAGTAGAAGTGGCTTCATTGATATAGATATCAACAATGCATTGTTTACTTATATATTTCATCAAAGATTTTAACTAGCAAGCCATTAGCATGCCCAGAAATACTGACACGGTTTTACAGTTTACGACATATAATCATTATTATATAGACTTTAAAACTCTATGTCATTGGCAACACTTAGAATTTAAATCCTTAGAAATGCAATAGTAAAACTACAACATTATTTAGACACGAATCCACTATCCTAAATTATTTTTTATCTCACATTCAGGCATTACTAGAAGATTACGTAGCTCGTCTAGAAAAGCAACGCGCTATGAATCGTGAAGCGAACCAGCGTATCATGCAACTAGAGGCTACACTCGAAGCCCCGCACCCACGCCTCGCCTCCGCTATAGAAGACAACCAGAGGAAATGTAAGTACAAACGAAAATAGACCATAAAGCGAGAGCAATAAGAACGTAATTAGCCCGTAAAGTAAATACCGACGCATTGTATACAGGAAAATGTACCTTACAGGAATGATCTTAAGAACGTTATTTGAGTGTCGTGTTATAAAGTGTACAGAAAGGTGAATCAGTAAGAACGCATAGTGAGCCAAATACAAATTAATTCACTGCACGGATGCTTGGATATGTTTCGTAATTATTATTTAATTAATTTGATTACCGTTTTAATTGTTAAGTAACTGTAAATTATATGTTCAATTAAAATAAAAAGTGCGAAATCAACAAAGGATTGTGCTAAGTGTAAAGTGAAAATGTGTGATTTTTGATAAGATATAAATTAAATTTTAAGGATTATAAAGTGAAAAAAGTTTGTAATTTTAATTATATGCGTACTATTTTCATATCTCACTCGATTAGCATAATATGGAATTTGTGTTTTCATATGTGGTTAATTAATTTATCAAGGAATAACAGTGTTTTGTAGTGATTGTAGAAATATGGGTAGTTGTTAATGTATTCAACAAACCCGGTAACACATAATCTGTTCACACATGCGTACACTGCGAGTGCAACAACGCTTACCTATTTCAACGACAAGGTTAGTTCCTATTAGGACACTCCGTATCACCCCATTTACCCCATGTAGAACATACATCCACGGTTTCTGAAAGGCTGTATATTATAATCTCAAGTCAAATCTTATATCATTTAAATGTTATATCACAGCATCGCGCTAAATGGGTTGATAAAAGGCAACATTAGATATTTGAATGATCAATAAAGCTGTTAGCTTTCTACTGTACTGTATGAGGCGACGGACAATGCCGTGTGCGTGGCTGAGTACTGGTCGGGAAAAATTTAACTGCCAATGATCGACTCGATAAGAAGAAGCTGACTACTATTGACTGTGCTTGACAAAAATTGACGAATGATTTGACTTTAAACGCAGAGCAGTAGACAATGTATTGTGAATCGGTCACCGGTGACCGTCGCAGCGCTCAGCCTCATGGCCTTTCAGGAATGGGTGGAAGGTGCATTATATGACATTAGTTGATGTAACTTAATTCTGTTTTTCCGTAGCATTGCAAGTGGAAGAGTTACAGGCGGCTCTAGCGGAGGAGCGGCGTCGGGCCACCAAGTTCCAGGAAGCGTTAGCGGCGAGGGACGCGGAACTGCTGGCGACCGAGGACAAGTACAAGAAGTGCCTCGAGAAGGCTAAGGATGTCATCAAGTCGCTAGACCCTAGGGCTTCGGGTATGTACCTAAAACATGTGTATAGAGTAGTGGTAACTGGTTGAACCTGACGCACCCGGCAGGAGTTCGATCCAAAGATCTTTTTTGACAAACTAGACAAATTTTTGGATTGTGCTTTTACCGCGCGCTTGACGGCTTTTGATTGTCGCCTTCAACTAGACGGCAACAAATAGTTAAACGCGGTCATTTATATCCGATAAACAAATTATGCATTGTGCAAAATGTTTTCTCTCAAAACAACAAGTTAAGTTTTCGATCGGTTGGTTGTGTTTGTATAAACAAGTGTTTTGTTCACAGCCCAGCAATCATTGTCGGACATAACACTGGGCTACTCTCGAGCCGCGGGGACCGTCGCTGGTCCTTCACGGCCTGAAACTGCGCCTGCCGCTAGCAATCGTCATGAGTAAGTCTTTCATAAATCATTCTATACTATTTCAGTCTGTCTGCAGCATAAATTCAATTTTTGACACGTGCGCAGTAGTAGGACGTATTTATCACCCTTGGATGAATCTTCGACAAATCATCTTTTATAAGTTGGTCTTGAGTTATAAACGATGTGTTTATAACTCAAGACCGATTTTTGATTTATTGGGTTCGCTTCCAACTCAAATTTAGAGACTAACGTTTTTCTTATGATAACTTACGCGGGTGAAACCGCTAGTCTAAGCTTAAGTAAAAATTTATTTTTTTACATAATTGCTTATTGTATCAGATGGAGCGGCAGCACGGAGGAGAGCGGTCGCGCGGGTGCGAGCGAGCAGCGTCTGCTGGCCACGGCGTGGTACCAGCTGGGCGCGCGCTGCCACCGCGACGCGGTCGACTCGCGCTTCACGCTGCTGTCGGCCGGACACTCCTTCCTGGCGCGACAGCGGCGCCACGCGCCCCGCCCCCGGCACGCCACGCCCGCGCCCGCCTCGCCCGCGCCCGCGCAGTGACTACAGTCAAGGATACACAGGTTACACACTACATCATTGTTTTAACGGGGCTGTTTGAAGAGACAACGCAAGTCTCCAATATCCAATAAACACTAACAGTAGCGTCTACCTTCTGTCTCCATACAAACTCATAGAGGCTCTTACGAAAGCACTGGAGATGAAAGTAGTCAGATATCGAAAACTTGAGTCGCCTCGTGAACGAACGGCCTGGCAGGCACGGCGTGAAAATCCGATGCCCGCGCTCTTGCACTGCCACTAACGTCTTTGCTCATAGGGGACACACTACATTACTCCGTGACGTCACATAGGGGCTGAGCGAACTTGCTTGACTGTTAGTTGCACGTCAAATAACAAACAAGCAAGTTGGGCCGTGAAATCCCTTTTCGGCTTAACGCCATCGCCTTTATATCAGGTTGTAAAGAACTTGACCAAAAGTTGGTGGATCAGAGGACGATCATGTACATATTGCAAATAACCCCTTTTAGAGAAACAATACCGGCTTCGGTCGCGCGCCGCACAAAGAGTCTTAAAAGAACCTGCACAACCACACATTCGAAAGTCAAGTTCTATCCATCCTCTTATAAAGATAATTGATGAGTCATAACACAACTTGAGTTACACCATATTAGACATAATAAGTGTGTAATCTGTCCCTGGATTCGAGATTAGCAAGCGTTACTTTAGACCTACGCGGTCTGAACTGTTTACTGGACTAACACCTAAGTGTTCAGAGTGAATGAAATGTGATTTAACATCCGAGACCCCTTACAAAGTACTATAAGTTGAGTGTACTCACTATTATGTAGATATACTATTGGCAACATGGGTACTAGTGTTTGTATATAATATGTATATTGCTGACGTTCTGATTGGTTGCTGGCCGACCAATCACTTCCATCCTTTTTAAATGTACGTCAAATTGAAATCACATCATTTTTGTGGGTATCTGTGTAAATGAATATCTTTGAAAGTGAGCCACAAGTTAATTGGTGTTAGTTAAATTGAACATAACATTTTAAAAGACCATTTTTGTATAATTAATGTATGTTATGTGACCCATGTATAAAATTAGGTAATCTTAACACCTTCTAGGACAAAGAATGTTTCCTTTACCCAACTGCCAAGGAGGGGTAATATTTTTTAACTTGCTCATATGTATGTTAATAATTAGCTTTAGTTTGTGAGCACGAATGTAACCACCTGGTTGAGTTAACTGTTATAGTTTAATATTCGATAATTACATTAACATTAGGGAAATCTATAATTTCTTGAATACTGAGGTCTTTATTTTCCTTTGGGATGGAACAAGTCTGCCTTTCGATACGTTGTGGTATCGTGGTGCTTACTCACAGCATTATGGAATAATATTGGATTGTAGCAAAGAGTTGCTCCTACTTTTAAGGAGGTATTTTGTATCTGCTTTACTCGCTTTAATTCGAGACTACGCCCGTCCCTTTAAACTCCTAACTTAAATCTGCAAAGCAACATTGTATACTACATACATTAAATCTCTAACAAAAATTGTACTTCTGTAAAACTTTATATCTTCAACTATGACAAATTTATTTTATTTTGTTATTTTACTTCGTTTTAGTTTAAGTTATAAAGTACGTGTGATCTTAGAACAAACCTAGATATTCTACTTTCACTACATTTTATTTTAAGATAATAATCATAATTTTTATAACGTCGTTTTATATCAGTATTTTTGTTAATATTTATAAATGTTGTAACCAATGGCATATGTAACTAGAATTTATTATTTGTTAATTTTTAAAACAATTATAATCATATTATGAATCGGACGCCAATTATTTTATTAATATTATGTGTAAACATTCTCAATAAAAGTTCAGTGAGAAAGCAACATTTTCCTTAAATTTTACTGGTATACCTTACCAGTACAGTCAATGGAAGTATTTATGCAAAACAGTGCAAATTATTTATTTAATTTAAGTATAAATTGTATAATTGTTGATGATGACAATATAGTTTTGGAATATTTTATAAGAACTTTTCTTTTGCAAGCTTTTCTTATACTTGTTTTATTAATGGTTAACTTCTCTGTTATTTAGACGAAAATAGATGTAGGCAAAAAAGAGAGCACCTAATCGGCAAGGCATATCTGCTATGGGAACGTACATATACCTAAGCGAAATAATGAAAATGGAAGGAAGGCAAAGGCAATACAAAACAAACATCATAAAGTGATTTCATAATTTATTTGTAATTGAGATCACAAGCCACTTATAATTTAATTAATATCACATCAAACCAAACTAAACAACCTGTGTGGTCTCCACGGCAATACGATACACGGTCAAATTTAGTACACAACATGATATCTTACAGCAACACTAAAATGACAACAAAATGTTATGTAAATTCGTTACAAAATATAAAGTTAAACTTCTAAATAGGCCACGCTTATGAAACAATACGTTGTCGAGTTCGGCCGATATGTATGGACTTCACAAAAGAACATAACAAACGTCCATGCTTAGTATATACCACTGATTTGTTTATGAACTCCTAATTTTGTAACTATTACTCTTTTTAGACACTCAAGTAGATCTGCTGCCTCGTCACGAACCCTTGGACCGATACTGCGGACTACACCTAACGTTATGTTTACACAAGTTCGTGACACAGACCGCACCTGGCTTTTATTTTCGTAGCAAGCGCTTAGCCTAAGGTTATATCAAAATTCTATTAGTCGAAGTCCTCATCAGAGTCTGTCTTCAAAACACTGTCTGAACCGGAGCCGGGCTCGCTGTCCACCGCGATCTCACTGTAAGCAAAACGTACATATTAGCAAAGAAATACAATAACAACACGCGTCTCGTATTTATGGCTAAATGATTCACAAAACAAAATGCTTCTGTTTATATTAGTAGCTAGGGTTAAGAATATCAAGTGCATATATGTTTTTTTAATTCGTAATCCGTCCGGTATCATTTATAAAACCGGATAAGTGAGTGCCCTACGCATATTAATATAGGATTCCGCACCTATATTAGAAGGAAACCATGTTTGTACCAGACTTGACTATCAACATGCAATATGAAATGATTTATTCTATCTAATGACGGTAATAATCATTGTTCATTGTTTAGTACTTTTTAACAATAATTTACATTGGTTCTTGGAATTTGTATAAAAAAATAAGCACAAGTTAGGAATGTGTATGATTAAAATTCACTTGATTACATACGCGTTACGGAACCCCTAGCGAGGTCTGTATCAGTCAGTTCTAAATTAGTGTGTAAAAGCGAACAAAATTATGGACATTAGGGATAGTTAACCCTAGCCTTTTTTAACGTGCACCCGATAATTTTGCACATTCTTTAGTTAGTTAAGAATACCCTTATGACTAACATAAAGCAGGTAGATAGTTGCGAAACTCGTATGTGATTATTATCGCTTCGCGTATACGAGTTTGTGTATCTCGTTCTCATACCTTGGGCTTGTGTAAACAAGCTTTAATAATGCGTTCATGCAATAAGTAGGTACGTAGGGATATGCATGATATAAGTTATATCAATTGCATTCGCTCATGCCCTTGCGTCGTCATATCCATGAGGATATGAAGACCTCATTAAGCGAGATAGCTATCAAACAGAATCTTGTCTTATGTAATGAAATGTCAAGTGTTATATTGTGTAATTTTGAAACTGGTTCTTTGTTACCATGTGTACTTGTCTTGATGGTAAAAGAGTGATTGAAATGCACTAGTACGTTTTGAGTAAATTAGTATCAACTACACGCAATATTGTTTCATGCAGTTGTCAGGAAACTCATGTGTTGCATTTAAATATGACAGAATATTTTTTTAAGTCGTGAGAGATCTGTGCGCCTACCATGAACTCTAAAGCAGAACTATCGCTGTTGTGTAAGCGAGACGCTGCTACGTGCAGTGTAACGCGCCGTCTCGCTTCTACAACGGCAATAGACATACTTTAAAAGTTCATGGTAAAGGTACGGGTTAGTTTTATTGTATGCATCAGTTGATTTAGAAACTTGCCTGTCGTTTACTGCATCGTTCATATATATCTCAATGATATTTCTGTCAAGTAAATATTAATAAATTAAAAAATAATAAACCTAGAGTAATTGGTAATGTAAAATAGGAAATTATAATGTGTAAATATTTTGGATTGCTAATCTTCGTTCTTGAGCATCATCAATAGTTTTATGATAATTTAATATCTAAAGTAGCTAAGGCAGCATGTATCGTCGATAAATAAAAAACTAGTAATGCTATCACGATCAACTGCCGTTCACGCCTTACTGGGTGTAATATGATTGAGAATCGCCTGTCAACATCAATTCACGAGTATGGCTCGATATATTCTTCACTATTAACTGAATGATGTATGTCTTCTTATATGTAAGTGTGGCTATCATACTTTGATCTTTGACAGCCTTAACAAGGGATACTGTTACCCTGTATATAGGTTGTAGGCGGTGTATAAGGCGGATAGGCAATAATAGGGAGTCTTTGAAAGTAAAAACTTAATGGTATTTTGCTGAATCCATTGAGAAGGGATACGCTGAAGATTTCTTGCTCTTAGCGTGACAATTAATTACAAAAATTGTCTACAATATTATTTAGTCACGCAAACAGTATTGTCGCCGTGTCGGTGGCGTGGTATAGTTTGTCACGAATATTAACGGTACCCTCTCTTTCTGCTGATGGTGATCGATTGCGATTCTTACATTACTAGAACCACTATTGAGGTAAGAATCTCATAGCAATTGTCCTTATAAGACTGGGTTGGCTTTGAAGGTTCTGACCCTCCCCAAAATGACAAAGAGGTTGTAAAGTGCAGGTTTTGGCTTCAGGTTTTGGGCAGGTTCAGGGCCATTAATATATATATGTACTTAGTTTTGTCGTCTTACCCGTTGAGGTCCTTGGTGAGTTGTATATCTACATTGGTGGCGCTATCGTTGAGGCCATTTAACGCCTCGCAGAAGTCGCTGCCCACGCTCTGCAGGTGCTGAGTGTTTAAGTGAAAACCCTGTGGATGACAATAGTGTTTTATTTAAGTAGATAAACGGATTGCAAACCGTTTGTAAGGTTATGATCTGTCCTTGACAAGGGTAGACCCAACTTAATCCAAAAAATCTGATCGGTATAACAATTCTATAATTAGTAATTGGATAGATATCCTTTATTTCTGAAATAAAAAATTGATAGCCTTTTTTCTGCAATAAATTACACGTTTCAAAATTCACTTAGAATAAGCCCAAGAAAATTACCATTTATGCGCTCGTCACCATCCTGAACTTGATACTATTTTTACCAGTATTATTCATACAGGTGTACGTCATGTTGTAATGTTACTTCGTGTCACGAATCGTAACTGCTTTATGACCGATAGCGTTGAGTCATTCACACTGCATTATCGACAACTTATTCATTGATGAGATGAATATCTTAAATAAGCTTTGTCCGTAGTTTCGTTCATGTTGAGCGAGCTTTACTCGTGTCATGGTATTGATCCCGCTTTTAAATACTGTTTTGAATGAACTTTTCATTAGCTCCGAATAATACACATTAAAAAAATACATATTAATAATATGACAGTAGCCAGCAGGTATCTCGTTTTGCCCTCGCAAATCTGTAATGAAAATGCCTATCTACTTATGCGACTGTATAGAGTTAATCGCATCAGATCGATGTCATTCATAATATTATTACCACCTGTTTCGATAGCCGCGATTCAATATAATATTGCTATAATCTAAACAATTTGCAATCACCATATCGTTAGGAAACGTTCGCTAGTCACGCCAAGCCTCGCTAGGATGATTCATTAATAAAACAACGAACGAATAGCTGTCTTCCCACATAAAGCAGATGGAAGATTTGTAGCGTCTGTAATCCTTATCAGGTAGATCTAGTATCGAGTATGGGATGGACACCGCTAGATGTATTAGCCCATATGTCGAGTAAAGTATCGTTATCATTAATCTGAAGATAAACTGTCATTTCTAATTGGAGTATAAGTGAAGTAAGATGCGTATCATTATTGAATGCCTGTAAAATTACTTATAATATTTTTTCATGTCTTGTTATTGCAGCACATTAGGAGGTGTAAAAATAGTAAGTAGTTTTATTTTTATAATTCTAATACGCAGCTGCAGTTTTTATTCAATGTGCGATTAACTCAGGAGCCTATGTGCTTGTTCACGTTGGAACGCGCGGGCGCGGTAGCGGGCGCGGTCGCGGAGACGTGGCGGATTCGTGTTCACATTGGCCGCCAGGCGTTTGCGCGGGGGTGACGTGTTGTCAGAGATTGTAAACATGGACGACGATCTTTTATTTTTAACCGAAACTAAATACCTAAAGTGGGAGATGATAAAAATTTGAATTGGTGTGCACGAAATTAATAAAGAAAGAGATATTTCTGTTCAAATGATGACTGTGTTTGCTTTGCCAAATCGGAGTTCTAGCCTGAACAGCACTAATAACTCTTCCGTATTAAAAGACATTTAACGGTTATATTTCTTAATATATATATGTAATACCTATAGTTTTATAAATAAAACCGATATCTGGTGAATATCAGGTGTTTTTTTTCGTCACCATGACAATCAGTGAAAATAAATATTTTAGGAAGAAGGTTTGTAGGAGTACGCCACAGAATACTGGTTGAACTTACCTGACGTCGCGAGTGATTCGCGCGCTCCGCCGGTAGTTCGACGTGAACACACTCAAACATCCCTCGCGTTTGATATTACCGCGAGCGGCGCGCGCGCCAGTCGCTAGCTTGCCCGCTACTTCGCCCGCTGGTGCGTTTCGTACGTGAACACTTTGACATTACGCCATATGTTTGATATTTCGTGACCGCGCCCGCTACCGCGCCCGCGAGTCAACGTGAACAAGCACTAAGGTACATTATTGGGTACTAAAAAAAAACACCAAATCATATTCCTATTGTTTCTAGTTAGATATCGAGAGCTTATTTATAGGTACGTAAATAAAAAGCTGAAATACCTAAATTCAGAAGAGTAATATATTACGTATTGTCTCATCTTAGGTCACTGCTCGAATCATACAGATAGAAACGAGAACCTTCTGTGTTTCTGTCTATACGTCAGAATATGGTATGAACATACAATCAGCCGCGATTCTACAAACGATTTTCTTTTTGTCGAGCATTCATTCGCCGAGAGTCCGAGACGAATACTCGGAGGTATAGAAGTAAAATGCGTTTCTCAATAAAGCTTAGAAAAACGAATCACTCGAGAACTGGTTAAACTTAAAAAAACAGTAACGTTAAAGATATTAGAAGGTAGATACAAACCTTAAAAGGTCCTCTGTCGAAGCCACAGAAGGATGCTTCCATGGTATAGGATCTTGTGACCCCAAGGTGCCTCCAGATGGTGACCCTTGCGGTGCTCTCCCGCTCCCGCTCTACGCGGAAGGAACAGGACCCAAGCGCGAATGCCGGTGATATTCGATGCATTAGCGCCGGTAACATCTGCCATGTTAAATTGCAAACGTTTTTGTTACGTTGATACACTGATAGCCCTTTTCCGTCACTTTGCGTAATGTAAAATTGGATAAGGTGCTGCATGCTGAGACGCATGTTAAATTATTAAATAAATCTTTGGAGTGTCACAAATCAGAATAGTTAGTCACCACGATCGTAAAAGCAAATTGCGTTGGGCCATTGCCCTTTTCATTAGCAATGCAAATTAAGTTTATACTGGAAAATTCTAAAAGCTATGTGACTATTTATTTCCTAGGTAAAAATATCTCACTAAGTATTTGACGGGCTCATCTGGCACAATCCGGTCGTTGCTGCACCAGCTCTCGGCGCCCGCACAGCCGTAAAAGAAAACATTCTTCTTGCGGGAATGTCCATGGTAGTCGCAGTAAACCAATGGCGGCTTCTTCCAAACACGCACCAGGTATTCTATTAGTCCCTGAAATATATGCAAGAGTTAGTTCGTAAACGTACAAGTCAGCCAAAGGCTACTATTACGTACAATTTGCTAATGACTATACTCATTATAGTAATTAGTTCCTTATGATAGAGACGACGCTGACGAGCGGGTTTTTATAACCTGAGCATACTAAGTGCATATGAATAAGTGGATTTTTACTGCGTTAAGGTTTAATATAATAACCTCTACCAATTATTTTCTTTCTAGGATTGCAGCAGCAGTTGCTATGTGACAAATGAGGCGATAAGTATTTAAGAGATATTACATACATGTATATAATTCAGGAAATTATATTCCATTAGCTCCTAACGTTATCTTACCTTCGTATGATAAATAGAAGGATGCAAAACGGGACTTGGTTTACACCACCGTCGATTTAAATCTTCATTAGTCAAGCCGCATCGATGGCTGCAATAAGAAATGACAATTTACAGGACGAGATAACCAGGAAATCGTAATAACGACAAGTTAGCATTGATGGCGCGCCGAGGCATGTCCATTGAATTAAAATTACACGTTCGTGGGTCGAGAGTCAGTCGTTGTCATTTGCCCATTGGACATAAAGGCCGCATCGAAACCGCTCATTTTACAACTTCATACAAACGCTCCAGTCGTAGTGGTTAAATAACATTCGATGCGGGACACGAACGCACGGAACATGTAGGCACCTATATAATATTATAATTAATTCAGCCTCTTATAAGGTTAATAGACAAGACAAAGCGATCTTTACCGGGGATAGTTTAATATGACAAGCTATTAAATGAAATGAAATGGAAGACCACGTAGGAACTCGTGGAGACATGTTGTCCGAGGCGTGCGCCCGCGCAGCTCTGAGCACGCGCATCCGCAGCGATGCTGTCAATAGAACATATCTCCACGACAACCGTTCCAATGCTTGTGTTATTGGCCAGCACTTTAGCATTTATGCTATCTATACACGCATGACAAACATTATGACTTCCGGTTAAGGCATTTTGTAATTATGTTTATGGTAGGTACTGTAAAAGCTTTTACACCGGTACTTGCAAGACTCAACGATAAATCGAAGAATTAAGCGATAGCTTAACAATTTTATTACTTGTTGTTAACCGGTATATAACTTTGATGCAATGTAGAAATGTGTAAGAATAGTAAGCACGCGAGGTAAAAATTCTGTGAGTGCGCGCGGCAAGTTCACGTTAATAAAACTTAGTTCCATAAGAGGCCTTAACAGAACTTAAGCTTAGGGTACAAGCGCGCTGAAATTTACCTCATGATTTCTCAGGCCGTACATGTCCCGTGCTGAATAAGGGCTTTCTCCATTGACCGCTAAATAATGAGGTGTTCCTGTACACGCTGGCGAATTGGAATCGCTAATGCAATATCTTATCTGGATGCTTTCTAGTAACATGTGCGAAACTGCTCCACAAGATAAACTTATCAAAGCATGCGCATTCTTATTTACTTAAGTTTCATGCGATTTTTGTCCATAACTTAAAACCTCTGACATTATTTAATAAAGTGCGAGAAATATGTGGTCAAATAAGCTAATGATTCTGACTCTCGCACTTACAATCTGGTCCTTTATGTCCTTACTATGGATGAGCTTCTGACCGCTACTGACAATGCAATACTTGTAGCAAACTAAACCACTATTTCATGCCATTAAATTTTCTTTTTGAGATATCTCATTGATCAGATTTCAGAAAAAAATAATTATTTAAACCACATTTGTGACCCACAGACCAACCTTTATTATATTCATCTTTATGATTTATTTATTTACCATCCATACTAGTCTATAACGAACTGAGAGGCCCTTAATACACAAAATAATGAGCTCCTAAATATTGCAATATTTCTTTGCATGCAGCAGGGTTCTACGCTCCAGAGTCACAGATAACCAGATATACTCGTACCATCTCGTACAAATAAGCGTCGAAGATATTAACCTTTTCTTTTTGTGCTAGGGGTTAAAAATTTACATCTCGTGTTGGATTCAGATGTCCATTCAGGTTTTATTGTCCGATTTGCTTTTCTGTTTTAATTTAAAATGCGGTCTGAATTTAGTTCTTTTAAATGGAACAAAAAGATCGTAGGTTTAGCTTGACCAGTTAATTATAGAGGTAGGTATTCTATTTATAACGAACTGCGATGAACTTATACCTAGTAAACTGGTAAATAGGATTTTTTGGGCGAAATGTATATATTTTAAAGTTTGACATTAAATACCTTTGGATATAAAAATAACGCGGTAGCAATAATTTGATGATGAACTCAATATAATTTTGACTAATTTCAAACTACTATTAAGTATGAAAAGAAATATATGTAAGAATACTGTATCATTACAGCAATATTTTTCTAACGCTACAGGCAATACAATTTCACTTCCTCGATAAACAAAGGCAAGGATCCCAGGTGCTGCTAAATGAAAAATAACAAACGTCAATTGTATCATTACTTACAGCTAGATAGACTTAGTACGTACGTCTGCAATCTACGACTGTTCACTATATTTCTACCGTTATTAAAGGGCAATTCTTATAGAGTACGTGCCTCTGACATAATCGCATTCGCCATGGTACACCAAGGAAAGAATACAGGTAACTGTAATGGTGTTTATAAAACATTATTATGTCATTAAGTGTCCCTGTGATGTAACACGGAAACTTTATAGTTCTCAGAAATGAATCATTTAATATTCACACCTCACATATCTTGATAAGTGATAAAAGTGGAGAGCAAGTAGGCACATCCTATTAAATAACGTTTCCAGGTAAAGACACATTTTTATGTTTGTCGTATATGTATCTATATCGGACCTACGTTAGTTAATTTAGCTGGAATTTAATAATTTGTATGATTCAAAGTGGAGATGTTTTGCAATTCTGATTATTCTGTGTTGTGCGCATGGTTGGCGGATATTTTTTCCTGGAGCGGTCGGGCGTTCGTCCAATTAGGAGTGGTTCAGTGGAGTCGCATCATTAGCGGGCGCGGAGGCGGCGCGGGCGCAGCGCGACTCACGCCCGTCCCTGGCAGTGGCCTTCGCTCCACGACCGGTTGCGCATCTTTTACTCTAATCAGGGAAAAAAATAAGCGTCGTCCGCATGCGCGAATGAAAGCGAACAAGCGAGAAGCTGCACCCCGTCTGCCGTGTTTTATGGTGGATTGTTGCGGTACCGGAGCAACGAACAGGGATGTCGCATGCCAGCACTTAATTACCTCTAACTAAGTTATTTCGTAGCCTGGCTGGTTAAAGAGGCCTTATTTAATATACAAACAAATTAAAATTTAAAACATCTTCACTAAATCAAT
Organism: Autographa gamma; assembly: GCA_905146925.1. Taxonomy (NCBI): domain Eukaryota; kingdom Metazoa; phylum Arthropoda; class Insecta; order Lepidoptera; family Noctuidae; genus Autographa; species Autographa gamma. The sequence continues at coordinate 8,480,366 of LR989850.1, forward strand.
GGTATTTCTAGATAAGCTTATTGTAAATACTCTTTCCTAATGTAATGAATCTATACAGATAAAATCAATTACAATGAATGAAGATTTTAGAGTTGCATTACAGACAATAAACGTTTGTTTTTGTGTAGTATTCTATATAGTTGTATGTATTATAAGTTTATTAAGCAGTAACCCTTCGAGGCGCGTAGTGACGACCGCGGATGGTTCAAGGGTCCGCCTGCTCATCTATTTATAGCGCGCTGCGCACCGATGCTATCGGACCTCGGCAATACTTCGGGCTCGCTCGATCCCTGCCCGCCCTCTATGCACCCTTCGCATATCGTTCAGCCAGTAAAATAGACCAAATAAACACTACCATTTTATATCTATTCCACCTATTTATATCATATGTCCATTGTTTCTGCCTCAGCAGGAATTCATAGCCGACGGCCAATGCCAGTCCTTGGTTCGAGATCGTCGTTATATTGCTCAAATTGCACGTCGTCGATAAATAGGGATACTTTAAGCTTTGTAAATGGACACCTAGAGACAGTAATAATTTAACGTCGGTAGATACCGACGGAGACTAGGGTTCAGTTTAGATAAGTCGGCAGGCCCACGGCACACGTCACGCTCATCCGTATTCCTAGCGCGGAGGCTGTTTCCTGTGAGCGCACCGAGAGCATGCCTAACCACTGGTTCTCGCCTTGTCGATGTCGAGCGCGGGTTGCAGCTCGCTTGGAACGTTAGAAAGGAAGCCGGTGGCGAGTGTGCCGCGTTAGGGGACGCGGAGGGCTGGGCGGCGACGCCAGGATTCGCCAGCCGTCGTCGGCAACTCTGTATTCGTGGTCGACACCGGACACGGTGCGAGTTATTTACGATAGTCGCGAGACAATCGGCCGGTCGCAGCGCTTATCCGGTGCCACCGCGACAATAACATGACGTGGTTATCTTTATTAAATAGCGTTCTATGGAATTAACACACGTGCCTAGCTTGTATTTATAGCCTTGCTGAATCAGTTATCGGGAATGGCAGGTACATCCATTAGATGCGAGAGAACCTTCGTAATTATATTTTAACGACGTTGATGTTTCAATACGAACAGTCGCTTTGTTGTTTCCTAACGGTTTGGTAATTAAGTAATAATTTAATAATTAATTTAATTTATCAGGATTTCGCGGAAACCATAATCTCATCATAAGGCGGTTCAATGACACGGCACTTTTCTCCAGGGACAATTCTCTCTGTTGGAATGCAGTCACCATTAGCCAAGATGTACTCTCGCAAGGGTATTTATTATTTTCACAGCTCTGATTAAGGTCAAAAATGTTTTAAGTGCCCAACATAGGTGTTTTATGTGGAAAAGTTTAAAAATGTTAATTCCTAATGTTTTTGTTTCTTGTTTTGTGTCTGGAAATATAATAATGAGGCGTTCCACGTGGTCGAGTGTGAATCGTGTCTCGGTGGCGACAATGATGTATTTGATAAGCCCGCATGCAGGGGCACCACCCCACCAGGGCACCACTCAGCGCTTCCGCACACCGATTCGCTCCTATTGATTTAGAAGCCGCGAGTGTGATCAGTTTGACGTGCCTCACGACTGTTGCTGATATTCTCGAATAAAATAAACAACTCGTGTACGAAGCTAGTTATTCCTTTGTAGGAAGTAACGACCTAGAGAAGCATTACGAACCACCATCTATTCACTTTTATGAAACACTTGAGTGATTATCTTTTTATGATACGAGTATATGCACATTTTACTCACAAATTACCAGAAAGACGCTTATTTAAATGTACCTACTCAATCACGCGTTACAAGAGCCGCATGAATATTTGAGTTATTAATTACACATTTCTTCTATTATTTATACCTCTGTTTGATGTTAGATAAACAAATATTAAAGACCAAATTGATAAACAGTTGTTGTGGCCCTAAGCGTGTTGACGCGGGTGACGACGCATATCCTGGTTTTCCAATCCTTTTTTAATCGAGTCTCGCGTTCAATCAAGAATCGGAATGAGGCATTGAATTATTAAATTGCAATACCGTTAAGTTGTGACAGGTCGTGATTACTACCTGGTGACTCATTATTACCTTCAGTTAAATGTTACAATTTGCTCGAGTAAACTACCTTTGGCTCCTCGCCTGCTTTATCTAAAGTCCAGACCAGTATGCAATTAATACGTGTTCTATCAATTCAGATGTAGAACTGTAGACTGAATATATTAAGAGGAGCCACTCTAATTAAGCTATTTCCGAGGTGATAACTTGTTTTTATATATGTACTACGTGTTAAGTCCCGTACACTGTTTATGTAAAGGATTTTGTTTTAAAATTTCCAAGTTACTTTCTTTGATATGTTGGTAGGAAGGTAGATATAATCTTATATCGTGATTCGGTATTGGGTATGAGCTATCGAAGTATCGACGTTATTTTCAAGACATGAGATTTATTTAAAAGCCTTTTTTGACTGTTATACTAAGTTTGCATAAGTTTAGGGTTATATGAACGTTGGTTGTCATAGAAATATTTATCATGTCAGTAAAATTGCAAGCACTCGTAAACACATAAAAGTTAAAGGCTTTTGAAAAAATGCAAGCAACGTTTATGATAACAATTTACTAGTGGTATGTGGAAAGGTCGCCGTGATGAGACGTAGTTGGTAAGCGAGTGCCACGGAGTGCACGACATAAGAGTGCATTATTTACATAATAGCAACGACTGGGCGGCCTTGGCGCATCGCAGCCTCCTATAAATTCTCCTCTTCCAGTTCGCGTTGTTCAGCTTATCGCATTATATCAGTATCAACTCGGAACGTGCATCGTAATACTCGTAATGATTCATTATGGTTGTGCACAGCTACGTTTGGAAGACAGTTCGAGTTGAATGATGACGGCGATGACTCGTCGACGGGTGTCGTTGACTCCGGCTCATCCGTCTATTACAATGATGCAAGACGCAGAGCGTGAACTATTCGCACGAGATCGGCGTTCTTTGTTAGCGGTGCGGCTGCGGCGCGGCGGCGGCGGTGCGGCGGCGCGGCGGCGTGGCGTCGGTCGATGAAGGCGAGGTGAGCTGAGGGTTGGTCGCAGCTCGCAGGTACGGCCGCGCGGTGCGTACATTGCCCGCGGCGGGCGGCGCGGCGGCGGCGACCGCGTGCAGCATTTAGCGCCGCGCGCGACCCGCTATTATGAGACTCGCACTCGTAATTCATTAGCTGACTCCGCTCGCTTCGTATTATTTATGACCGCTTAGGTTTTGTACGCGAATACTTTCCTTGTAGGCACTTTCAAAGTTGTAGGTACTCCCTTAATGGCGATACGAGGTAGGAATAATAATGACATCTGAATAGAATATCCGAGGGTCAAGGATTTGCATGATACAATGTTCTTTTCACAGGCCTTTTTCATAGGTTCACTGCTGAGCGCTTGTGATTTATGGCACGTCAAGTATACGTTTGTGTGCTGGTTAGGGTTCATAAAATAGGACAAAGTGCCCATTTGAACTGACGTATTCAAAGCTACCAATTTTCTAAAAATAAATACATGCAGATAATTTTCTTAGGAAGATTCCTATATAACTCGGATTCTTCTTTAGAATCAGTATTTTAGGTTAACAAAACTATAGCTGCAGGTCGACAGGGTTGTGTGAAATTTCCTCTACTTGAAGAAAGTAATTGATTACGTTAATTTTACTTAAGGTTCAAGTTTGGAATATTGGATGTTTAAAAGAAATATAAAGTGGACTTGAACCTTTTGGAGGTCTAAATAAAAATAAACCCGAATATGTGTGAGATTAATTCGCGTGGCACGCAGAGGTTACGGTACAATTGACGAGCTGCGGGAGGTGTCGGCGAATACCATGCTGTTTCCCGGAAGGTTCTGGATTATATTTAATTGCTGGGTGTTGATGCTTGTATCCTTGGATTACTGAAAGTGATTCTCTACTGGCGCATATTAATCACGAGTAGAGGTGCGCATTACTTGCGGCAACATCCGTTCGGCTGCAAACACCCGCATTAACGATACAAGTATTTGACGACGGGAATTAATATCCTTACCGTCGTACAGCTAGAGTCGTACATTTAATATAATAAAAGATAGAGTGTCGGTAAGGAAAATGTATGTTGCGGAGGTGAGTGCAATCCCGAGGGAATCCGGAAGCACAATGGAGGCTACACTAATTGTGCAATTGAGCTTTAGATACGCCGCGCGCCACCGAGTCGCCGCTGCGATGTGAACACCATGATACGCCATGAATTTTCCACATTCACTATTTGTGATGGGATGGTAACGGATCAAAGTCTTCATTAGAGATCAGAATCCGAGCGAGCTTTTAATCTTTATGCAGTTTAATTTCTAATAATTTCCTGATTTTCACTAGAAGATAAGTAGGATCTGAGCACGTTAGCTTAATGATACTGTACAGTACAAAGAGAAAGAGCTATGATTAGCTCAGATGATTGAATTATATTACCTGGCAGTTCAATCCAGTGTTCGACCGGTTGTACCAATGTTCGATAGAGCAAACAGTTCCCACTATACGGGTTGATCTAATGTCAATATTTTGAGAGTCAACACGGATAACAAAGAACGGCACTGGTCGCCAAACACGACCTTCAAACAAAACACTTAGGATATAAAATACATAAAATATTTTTTCTAGACATTCAATTAACACGGCATTATGTTTCTTAAAGCTTTTACTATAAGGACGATAGCAGGAAATCAGGTGTTGCTATTCGGTCGTGAGAAAGCAGTGATCGGCGCCGCAGATGAGCCATTGAGATTGGTTTTACGATATTTCAAAATCACGTTCATAACCTTGAACCTTTGGGAAGGAAATCACACGTCAACACTATAATAATTACGATAACACCTGCTATTTTCTGTTTTCTGCAGTAGATTGAAAATTATTTTATGTCCCGTCAAGCTGGGTAAAATACACAGCAGTAAAGTCTAATATATTATCTTCTGCCTAGCCTTTTTTCTACTACGTTATGCTGGGGTGGGTTCTATTCTTACTGGGTTTTACCTAAAACCATATTCTACATTGAAAGATTGCCTTACCTACCAACAGAACCTCTTTACACAAACGTTAAGGATATTATCAGCATTCCTACAAATGGTCACAAATCTACGGACCAACTCGAGCTTCTATATGAGTCTAATACATTATAATAATCTGTATGAACTTAAATAAGACTGATGCTGACTTGCTGACGCAGAAATGCTTAAAATGTTCAGTAAGATAAATCAAACAGACACTGTTTTATAAGATTACATAATTGTTTAGTATAAAACTATCTTCGTTTTTCCTTTTTTATAAGTCAATAAAACTATTTAGTTCTTTCTAGGTATTTACCGGGTTATTAAACTTAATCCTGTCTATTACGTAGGAAGAAGGTACAGGTTTGAATATTATTATATGAAATCTATTAGCCAGGTGCACTTTTACAAGCGTCTAAGCTTCTTACTTTGTATAAGGTATTTTATTTCTATCGTACATGAAACGTGTTCAGCGTTAGAAGTTTAGATCCGTTCTATACATGGTTGTTTTAAGTTATTCTTTCATATGCGTGGTAACTCTATATCCTTCACACAATATTTACCCCGCAAAGGCTTAAATTATCTACGTCACTTATGTAATTCTCAAGTATCAGCCAGAGTCATAACTACTTAATCCTATCCGACATTTTCAGTTTAATAGATACTTCAAAAGCATTGGTACAAACAAATACGACCATAATACACAAACAACATGGAATGAATAAATAAATGTATTCTTAAAGAAATGACACTAAAATGGAATGATAAAAATAATAGTAGTAAAACTGAAGGAGGGTAAATGGCGCTAAAGAGTGGAATCTGAGGTATTTTCTGAAATAAGCGCGACTTTATACGTTAAATAATAATCGGTTTGGCTAAAAATAAAAAGGATGTAGCGCAAGAAGCATATAATGACCACAATCCTAGCCTGTGCTCGCTTTCGAGGAATAAAACCTTTTTGCAGTAGTATTCATTGTCAGATTATTGAGACACGGTTTGTGACTTCATATTAAGTAGGTTTTATATTTGGAATGATACTTCATCTTTTACACTGATATAAAAAGAGGAGATTCTGTTTCAATATATCTTTTAATGTTCCTTCTAGGTAATTATAATTTTTTTTTGGTCACTAAAATATTATGCTACATGATGAAAGGATTTTGATGAAACACATGGTTGAATTTGAGGAACTTAGATTACTACCGCGATGACCCACATCCATGCGGGTAGAACCGTAGGCAAAAGCTAGTTTCTCATACAGCTACAAGTTTTTATTACACTCGGTTTTTGTTTGCATGTGGCAAAATGTTGAAACTCTTTTTTGAAAAATATTTTTAGAGCAGTTCTCTCAGATTGAGATAAAATTTTATGACTTGGTTTGATAGAGTCCATAAGGTGGCCATAGGTGCTCTTGTATATTCTTTATTTGTTTGGATTATTGGTCCTCCATTTTACCATTTGAATAAAAACATAGACAGCAAATACTTTTATCTTTTTTTGAAATACCATACTTTTGCCTTAAGCTAAATATTTAGTTTAATTAAAATACTTAGCGTCAGCTAAATCAAAAAACTTACTAACCCACAAAATTGGAGTATGATTGTAGTAGATTAAAATAGGTGTTTATATTGGTTCTATTATAACTAATTTGTTTTTTGTTGTATTCTGGAAGTATAATGTCCAGACATCAACCTTCAAATACGAGGCTGACACTATAATTACTATGTCCGCTAAAAGGAAACGAACTTTGTTATTTGAACTTGCTTAAATATAACTACGTATAAGGATTTGCCTATCACGAGGGATAGCAATTTCGAATGTCTCAACAACCAAGCGAATAACGATGATAGCTTTTGACATCGCTTCATAGTTGAGACGTCTTCATACGTTAACGTCAACGAAGCGACCCGCCCTGAGTTGTCCTTTACTGCAGGCGGCAGCAAGTAAGATAATATTAATAAATAAGTATCATCGGCTACCAACGTCACAAGATTAAACTAAGTATCACGATTTTACATAGAGCTACGGCTTATCTGACCTTCACAATCCTCTTAATGGTTTATGGATGTAGGCAACCACAAACTTGAAGAACAAAAAGTTATAAAAAAGGTTATTTGACGGTTTCCTGTTAGGACATGAGGATAATTTATCGCGATTTCTTTGAATGTGTTGAAAATAATGATTTTACTAAACACATTCGTGATTAGGGGTTGTCGGGCACGGCCAGGGTAAATTATAGTGGAGGTGTGAGGCGTGCCTCCACGGCATCCAGTGTTCTGACACCTCGGCCAGGCCCTCGTGTGCTCCGACCATTATAACGGGAAGCGATCTTACGCGGACCAAGACTGATGTTGTTCCTTCAATCTCCAGGGAGTAATTGCTTAAACACATAACCACTGATGTCAGGACGACGGTGCGAGGCGAATCAATATAGCATTACGCCTATCGCTGGCTATCAAATCTATTAGCTGCACGTGGCCGTGCCTTCATAATAGAAAATACATGACGCACATTATTCTCTAACTGTTGTAATACTTAAGTAAATTATCGAGTTATTTCCTATGGGAAATATGTTGAAAAGGAAGCGTTTACAAGTTTGTGACGAGTGTCTCTCTCCTGGCTTTTCGCCTGAGGTTATGTGTAGGTGCATAACGATCATAATAAATTGTTATATCGCTGTTGTACCAATAAAAAATGCCTTCGTCGCTTTTTACTACACTTATGGGACGATACGGGGTGTGGTGTAGTGTAGCTTCTACTTTATATTATAGATTCGATACGACAATAAACATAATGCACGCCTATAACTTCCAATAATAGATAGGTACCAACGTAAACAACTTTTTCTTTCATGCTATAAAAACAACTTTTACAAAATGAATAAATATGCAACAAGTATTACTTGGTCCCAGTATTTCTGTTGCATCTTTAACACAGAGTTATCAAAACAATTTTAGTTGCCACTGTCAATAATTATGAAATGTTATGGAATATAAGATACAAAATTAGTTAATAACTCACAATTAAAAGGAGAATTTTAATCTGTTATCAAAAAGCAGAAAGCTGGGTGCAAGTTGTGGTACTGGTCATGAAAAATGTACACCAAATTAATAGCGACACTCAAGAGGCCAAAAACCTCAAATTGCATCGCGGACCGGCACCCTTTGCAGCGATGTCATGAGTTATTAAGATTCCGGCTACTAACAAGCCAAATCAATCAAATTCCACAGATTCATTAATTATAATATCAAAGCCGCCCGAGACTTGATGTTATCTCTACTTCTGAAGTTGTTGAAGTTAATTTGTGGGCGATTTAAAATTGTTTTATTTATATATTTTTTAATTTAATTCGTCGTGGACAATAAATATTTATTCGATTACAGCATTTGGTTCTACTGTGCTGTTTATGGCTTTATAGATGGACCAAATCAAAAATTGCTACAAAAACCACGTTTTAAATTGTTCTGACAACATTATGCCGATTAGTTCTGTAAATTTTACGCTGTTCGAAACTAGAGAATAGCAATAGGTTTGTTGGAAACAAAAAAGAGTAAATGAGTTTTAGTTCGTTCAACTTTTCACAAGATTTATCTAGTGGCATCGACTAGCGATAATGACTTATAGAATAAATACATTATTGTATCAAGAATATGAGAAGACGGCCGTATAATAGGCCATTTTATTATTATCAATAGGGCAGCTTAAGTGCTTACTTCGGAAAAAGTGTTCACAATACTTGATGTATGTAGCGTTCTTCAACCATGCGTACCATAAGTAAGATCCATCGCCATGATTTATATTCATAATGCTAATAAAGTTGTTTTAGATGGGATCCGAGTAATTGATTAAATGGTTTGAATTATGTGCTTCTGATCGGCACTTGACGATCTTACACATTTAGGATTACATAAATTCTAAACAGACTGTATCTTCTCCGTATCTTACTTGCTCTATCGAATAGTAGTAGTACGAGTAGTTCCATATAAAATAATATTGTTACATGTAGCGATAACGTAAAATAACATCAATGCTGAAATAGTAAACATTTATATAAGCTTGGCTGGCTTGTTGGGTTAGGCAGATTAGTACAATAATGTATCGTGTTGAGTTAGGTTTTTTATCAACATACTTTTTGTTAAGTAATTTCGTAAAGAAAAAAAAAACAGTAAATTATCTGGATTGAAGAAGTAACGCAAATTTGAGGCTTCAAATTGGTTCAATTCCTTCTGTGGATGATAAATGAATATTTGAACTAAGTAAATGATCCTAAGAGGGAGAACTTTAAATTTCAGCTATTTTCTTTAAAAGTTCATTGCTACAAAGGATCAGGGGCCCAACGTCAAAACGTCAAAATTGCGCATTACAATTTGTACCAAATGTATGAACTATTGGTCACAGTCGTTCACAATTGAAGCCTTAAAAGGGATTTGTGATTCGCAACATAATCGGATCACACTATACAAAAGTTCATTTCCCATAGCTAAGTACGAACTAAATCGTTAGAAAACAGGAGAATCCCACGGGAAATAAGAAAAACCGCGGCCAGGTTCGCGGAACGATCGCCTAGCAGGTAATAATTTGATTAAGTAATGGAAATTGTGCAAGTAAGTAGCAAACCGCGCCAATCGTGCAATTTTGTTGAGGGTACTCTCACACCTTTGTAGATACGATCACTTGTATTGTTATTTTTGGTCTTATATCGAACAGCGACCGCCACGCGATGCTTTTATTTTTAGATCCTCTTAGGCTCAGAAAATACTTGGGATAAAACTTACTGGATGTCTTTGGTTATTATATGGAGCACTTGGCTTACTTTTGTTGCTCTAATACCCTAATGTATGTGCATATTTATGTGAAAAACTTTTAGAATTTCAATTGAACACAAACTTGGTTCGGGAATTAAATTTAAAATTATTTATTTTAAATTGACTAAAATATAACTAATCAAAGAATTAACTTTAGGTCCAAGTCCCATGAAGAATTCAAAAGAATATAAATTACTTGTACTTATCAGAAACTATAATTTTGTAATAAAGTATTGTATGCGTCTTTACTATTCTTTTCTCGTTTATTACTCTTTGTGTGCGCATCATTGATATTTGTTTGGGCATCGTAACCACAACTTCATAATTGTTTAAAAATAACATTACGGACCACAACTTGACTATTCAATAATGGTTTCCTTTGATAGCGAGAATTTATTAAATTTTATGTAACTTGTAATTTAAACTGTAGAATTAAAGTACGATAGGATTTAGACATTCTACAGAGAATTTACCTTGGATTGAGACAGCTAAGGTTGTTTTAATCAGTAGCAAAGTTATGCTATCATACAGGTATAAAACACATAATTTAGATCGACTACTAGCAAACTAAGTACTAAAGCTTATTCAAGACATGGGTCCTCGCAGCGTATTTACTTGTCGTAAAACATTTTCAAATATTATATCGTACATAATGTTTTAACCGAACACGACAAAGTTTATAGCTACGTATAAAATGTTTCGTGCACGACGTGGGTTGGATGCAATGTCTACATGCAGCTCCGCAGTCTCTCGTATTAGACGTTGAGCTAACAAAGGTGAACCGTAATGCTCCAAATAAAATGGCAACTTTAGACGTTCCAATACATTCATGAGCCATCGAGTACTCTAAACTTTATATGTGAAGATTCAGATCGTAATGGATAATTTAATAGTAGGTTCTATGTAAATGTCGGACCACTAGCGACGTGCACCCAGCATAATGATCGGGCAATATTCCGAATGTTATTCAGGGACGTCAAGCTAAGGGGACTATCGACGTAATACTTTATTTTTAGTGTTCATTGCTATTGCGGTTGACTATTACGTGGTTATTTTTAAAACGGCATTTAAACGATAGCGGGCTGCATTTTTATCGTAATCGCGGTAATCAGAGTAGTCGCCGCCGACCACCTCGGGCACAAGCATCGCACGCAACTCAAAAACATTAGAATAATCACAGCGTTGACGCACGCCATGATTGACTGCCGGAGACCGCGACACATCCACGGGGAATCCAAAACTTGATCGTGAGCTCCAACAGACGTTTCGACTTTAGACAACAATGGATATTAACGGTTTCCGTGTCTACGTCCTTTAGTTTGGGCAGTTTCTAGTTTGATTTTTATATGTTTACTCTTTTTTGAATATAAATGCTATATTCCAAAATTTTTCTCATACCGTGCAAACATTTCGAGCGCAATTGATGGTAATTATATCAATTAATGTCGTGTCGTTGAGCGCTCAGCGATCGCGCATTGTGAATGGTGCATAAATAGTTTTGTTTGAGCGGCATGTGCGGTCTATTACGACTATTATTCAAAACATCGGAGTCATGCTCCCGTTCAATTAAATACTCCCCGAAGCGGAGTAACATCTTCGGATCAAAAAACATTGTATCGCTCGAATCTCCAACCTTTTTTCATTTTGCAGCTATTAAAGTAATACCTTCATATTTTTTATGAAAATAAAACGGTGAATTTTATTTTATCGACTGGTATCGCCTTCGAATGTAATTCATCGAATGTAAAACAATACTGATAGGCATCGCTTAAATACGATAAAAAATAAATTTCCAAAGTGTTTCTGCGGGCTCTAGAGCAATTCAACTTTCGCAGGATCATTTAAGTGCACTGTCTTGTATTGAGATGCATATTTAAATATCGTCGTATATTTTTTGGCCTAGATTTTTATTATATGGTTAAGTGGCGGGAATGTTTTAGATGTGTTATAGTATGCGTATGTAGGTGTAGTATGTATAGGTATGGCAATGTCAAAGTCGGGATGGTCGCATGGCTTGCAAAGCAAATACCGCCCCACCAATTAACGTGGCTTTCAAAGCAACATGTTTAAAGTGGTAAAGCAGCGGCGGCGGCTTTCAAGTGCCCTGCGTCTGCCCCATTTGCTTTTATTTCAGCAAAGATCTAATATTGAACTCACCGCGTGTTTGTTTGTGTCCACCGCAAGGTCATAGCATGTCAACGTTTATTGGAATACCTCTTAATGAAAGCCCGTGCAGAGAGGAAAGAGATTTTAAATAAGATTCCATGTAGAACGAATAGCTTTTATTTGATTTTATCGAATTTCATACCAAGTATTTGTGCTGCACTCCTTTTGTAAGAAATGAAGTGACATCTTTAGGTTCTGAATTCCATGGGTCTATTGACGGAGCCGGACGAAATGCGTGTGTTGTGTTTGTTAACGTTTTGGATTTGTAGAAATAAATTAGTATGCTTACTATAATTGCAGTCGGTTTGTGTGGCAGATCCTCAATGGAAGATATAATAAAGGCACACCCTTGAAGCCGGCCGCATCGCTTCGTGAGCAGAGAAAAAACTACGACAACGTCGACAACCCTTTGGACAAGCGAAGAATTCGCGTCGACCGCAACAAGAACAAATTGAGCGCGAACTATTGTGCGGTACGATTTGCCGAGATAACTCCCGTGTCGAGGCGCGCGGGCGCCGCCGAGCCGAGCGTCCGCCCGCCGCCGGACGTCCGTGGCTGACGACACCGCACCACCGCCCGAGCGGCTCTCATCCATGGGGCCCGTACATTGCTGGTTCATTGCGTGCCTGCCCGAGTGCTTCGCAAAGAGCAAGGTATTGTACGCGAAGCTAGAGACGGGCGTCGTTATAGCGGTCCCATGCCGTGGTGCGCGCGGGACGCGTCTGTGTTATAAGGGGGGGTCCCGGGGCAGCGCGCGTCAGTGTGCCCGAGTGTCCCGTGTTGCGCGTGCGCACTCCTGTGTGTGCTTATATTTGCCTTTTCGTAGACATCGCCCAACTCTGTCAACATGCAGCTCGTTCTGGCCACCTGCTTCTTGCTGTTCGCAGCCACCCTCGGTCCCGCAGCAGGTATATCATATTCTTGTATTTAGTGTAAACAATGTAATATTTATATTTAGTTTTCTAACAAAACTAAAAGGTTCTATATCATAAGTAGCATTGATCAAGTTTGTCTATATTAATTAGACCTAATCTTATTCAGCTCTAGATATAGACATAGGTATTTCATAAAATCGCGTTTACAAAACTAAATAATTTGTTTACAGGACATGATTACGTAATGTCCTTATGAAAACGTCTTGCTTCAGCGTTATGAGGCACCTCTTCGAACCATAACTTACTATTTATTATTTATTTCACTATTCGGTAACTAAATTAAATAACCAACTCTACATCAATATCAATACGCACTACCTAATAAATTCACAAAAAAAAAAAAAAAATATATTTTCATTGTTTCTAATTTGTACATAAAACAAATCTTCTAACTTTAAAGACCACCAACCACCAAACATAATAACCACAGGTTCAAAAGGTCTTCAAAATTGGTCAATTACAGTACAAACAGTCTCCTTGAAGGAATCAAGGAAGGTATCTGTCTGTAGCTGTTGGATTAGCATTACAAAACGTAGTAATAAGTTATGTAAGAGCTACAATAGCACGGCGTGGTGGCAGCAAGGTGGCTGCTGTGACCTACGGGTCTTCGACCTTCATTGTTCGAGTTTCATTAGAGTACAATAGCTAGTCCCACCATTACTTCTTCTAAATAATTTCTATAACATTTAACTTAATCATCATAAATTTATATAAAGAAAGTTAAGTAATCAGAGCTTCACATAAAAGCTGTACTCAAGCTAAGGTAACAGAGCATGCTTAGAAAATAATCAAAGAAAGAGAGATGTAGAGCAATGACCAATCGAGGAAATCATAGTTCTATGGGAACCAAAAATGCTAAAAACAAATTGTTCATGTACTACAGCTTGTTACACGCAATAAAATTCGTATAATCCGTCGTAACCGGTGGCTAATATCAACAAAACTTACGACATAGAGGTGAGCCATAAAGCTGGGGCAGATCGGCGCGTTTCGCGTGTTGACTCAAGTGCGCATGCGACACACACACGCGCGCGTTGAACAATGCGACACTGCGCCCGCGGGTACCATGCTCCTGTCACTGTTCTACAGATCCTATGTTTTAGAAATGGTATATTATGAGACAACAATCTATTTAAGATTGTAAGGACAACCAGATATATTAAATATACCTTGCGTAAAATAATCGACTTATGACTATGTCCCATTAGAGTAAATAAACTAAAGCATATCTAGTAATCAACACAACAAAAAGATCAATTTATAAACACTAGTATTCGTAAACCTTGCGTAAATATGCCAAGAATAACTAACTACTCTTGGAAGTATTTTTATCAAAGTCAATGACACTTGTCACCGAGGATAACCATTTATTGGAATGCAGCGAGTTACCTCATCAACGTTGCCATGGCGACCACAAAGACATACACCCGTATTCAAGAACGTTACTTACATAAGTATGGCAGCAACACTATGCTAAGTAAGGCATTTCTCACTGCGTTCGTCATGGCAAGCCATTCATTTCATAAACAATACTTAACGGACCCTTTGCTGTGCGGACTCATAGCATTGAATGGGGTGCTGTGATTGGTTAACGATGTGATGCGACTTCACTCGGGTTGACTGACAGATTAAACGTCAACCGCGATTTTTCAAAATAAAAACATTTTAACAGTTTTGTATTATTTTCAACAATTTTTGTCTATAATGACTACGAAATTACCGAAAACATGGTAAGCACTTATATATTATTGTATGTTTCTGTTTGTTCCATAGTCAAAGTCGTGAAAATAATAACACGTATTGTTTTCTTTCAGCTCAAAGAAGTCACCATTTACTTCTTCGGAAAGAGAACAAATTGTAGCTTTAGTGCGAGACCCGCCCATTATTGAGGATAAGCGTACACACGCTCATAATATCGAGTTAAAGAAGAAGGCCTGGGATGAGCTGACAATGGCCTATAATGCACAGTCCTATGTGACGCCTAGGAATAACATTCAGCTAAGAAGAAGTTGGGAGATCATAAAATCTAGAAGTAGACATAAATGTTCCCTCTCAACCAAAAACAAGAAAGGAAATATCCACTGCTAGCACAGGTAACTGAATATTTTGTCAATTCAAGAGGTGTGGGCAGGGATTAAACTCAGATGCTAATAATCAATAACGCAGCACACTTATTTATAAATATGCACTTTATCTTTCAGGTCAAGAAAATTTGTAGTGAACAGAAGCAAGAATAAAGCTATGTGTGAGGAGGCCCTGATACAACGGGAAGAAAATTTATTTGTTATTGAAAAACAACTCCATGGTTTGCAATTAGGAAAAAAATAAATTGGAAATGGAACTATTAATAAATCTAAAAAACTTAAATAAATTTGTTTCCTTTTATACTAGCGACCCGCCCCGACTTTGCACGGGTGCAATGCTGATACTAAATATAGTGCCATAAAGCCATAAAGTGCTATAGGGCGAAGCGCGGCCTTCGACGCACTATTTGGTATAGGCACGACCCCCGGCCCCCGCGCGGCCCTCCGGCCGGTACCGCCGCAACCGCTATGTCCCTGCATTTTAAATCTGTAATTTCTTCGAAAATATTCATTTAAATTACATGCTGTAACGGGCAATATTGATCTATATTACATGCACAATACTGTAGTACATTTTTTGATCTAACACGTAGGGTTCAGCCAGCGTTTGCAATGTAAGCTCAAAAACAAGAGTTTATTTACGACCTTTAAAAACCTCTAAGATTATCTGCGTTTCTCTACTATATTATGTGTAAATAAGCGTATCACAAATCACTACAAACATAACCTTATACTCGATACCAGTTTGTCATGTGTTGATTTGTCGCACTATGCGTTGCGTAAAGTAGCTAGCGAGCTACTTTATCTGTGCGTTGATTATAATGAGCGCATAGTGTCGTTCGTCCCTCAAGTATTGTTTATGATTAGGTTTTTGTGTCCCTGTGCGTCCGCGCGCACTATGAGACCTCACAGTAACGTTCATGAATACGGGTGTGTGAGAAAAGCTGACGATTTAAACCAATCAACATAGTAGGGAGTGATTCCGCTAATGAGGCGTGTCCGCAGCTATCGGACAGGTTATCGACAGGTCGGCAAAAACTCTTCGACGGAAGTCGGTGTTGGGAAAAAATAGTGCGGGGTTGCGGAGGGAGCGGCGACAGGTGCGGGGTTCATCGGCCCTCGCCTAGCCGCGTGGCCAGGACATCTAGCGCCGCAGCTCCATGGAATAATGTTATGGTGCGAGCTCGCCGCGCCGCTCCCACCGCCCCAGCGCCTGCACCGGTACCGTAAATGACTCTAGATTATACACAGACAGTCGCCGCTCTTGTCCGACTCAAGCATTTTCTTAATCTCCAACGATGACTCGCAATATTGCCCATATCCAATTTAATAATTATTGCGATTTACGGATAAATCACGAACCTAAGTAATAAAGGCCACCATAGTTAATTAATGTAGAATAATAACGTAAGGTGCTTTACCACTGTATCATCCTTTAGCATTGACTGTAGAATTTCAAACGGTCATAAATTAAAGATTTCGAGGTCTGAACTCTTGGGTTAAAGATTATAGCTATAATTTATTTTGATAGGTTTATTGCATAGGAACGAAAGGGTTTTGAATTGGTTGGGTATTTTAGGTTAACGTTATTATTAAATATTATTATTCCGAGTCGACAGTATGAAGTATATTTATCGTGCAAAGCTCTTTGGGAATATGTTTGGATTACCTATCCTCTTCCTTTATTTATAAACAAACGTGAATAGTTATTATAACAATTAACATACCTCGTCGACGTCACTAAATTGTTTCCGAGCTTTACGATTACGTATTTACATAATACTTAAGTAATAGTTAGCTTGTCACATCTTAAATATTATTTTCTTTCCTTAAGAATATAATAACTAGGTTTAAAAAAAAGCTAGAAGGGATTAAAGATTTGAACCATAAAGTAAGGTTAATCTTCAAAATTCAAAAGCCGGTGCCGAGAGGCATCTAAGTAATACTATTAATGTGACCTTAAGCTTTTTTGTCGCTATAATTCAAATATTATGTGGCCGCAGCACCAGGTGGTACGATTGTTACAAATAACTTATAGGACGTGAGCTTTGGTTGCTCAAAGAAAAAGTAATTTAGAGGTTTAGTCACCAAATGTTACAGAAAAAACTAGCCACCGATGATACAATTTCTTCAAGCATGACGGTTGTTGTTTTGCTCTATGTTTTTGTAATTTTGTTGTCCATTGGCAATATAATTTGAGTAGAAGCTCTAGTGCTCTCGGACATTTGTTTGTCTCGCTGGCCGGGACCAGGACCGGGTCGGCATCGGGTTTGATTACTAAAAATAGTCTGGTAGGTGCATTCCGCAGCGGGCGCGCGAGAGGAGTCGCGCGCGCCGTCCTTGGGCTCGTCTCTTGCGCATCGCTCGTTCGCTATTATCTTGGTCCCTTTTTTGCCTTCCGATCGTTATCCGACCTCGAACAATCCGAACGATGTTCCCACGCACAACGCCAATCAAAAAATCTTGATAGATCCTAAAATTGCACTTTTTACTCTACATTAATTTACAAAGGTAATTTGATAACCATTTTGTGGTATTTGAATCATCAATCATCACGAATAGATTTGTAATGACCATTGACGTAAACCAATTTTCCGGTAAGAGTTCATCGACTCGTTAAGCGTTGAATGATCTATGCGCAGATGTACTTTATCCGAGTTGTAAATATTCTCGGTGAGTTTATCTAGTCGTGGACGGGGACTTTACAATATCCGATAAAGGTATAATATTTAACATTGAACTTGGCACGGCCGTGAAATACACGTCGTGTAATGCATGGAGTAGATGGAGCGTGCGGCGCGAGGGCCGGGTGGTTGCCTCGCTGCGCCAACTGGTTCGCGTTATGTAATGCATTGCGTTGCGCGCACGCACGCCCTGCACCGCGCCGCGCGCCGCCGCGAGCCGCCGGCGCCAACGGTTTGCGGTTACACGATTACACAGCTTTTAATCAACGTTTAAGTGATAGAAGATCTACTTTTAGTCATTTTCATAAAATTGCTTCCTGTATCTTTTAATAAACTTTTAGTAGACGGAGTAATTCCAAAAATATTTGAGCGGTCCAAATTTACGACATCGTAAAAAGGTAACATGATATTTTACGTTACTAGGAACATAGAGCTGGGTACCTGATTCGTTTGGGGATGAGCGCTATCAAACAAATTAGATGCTTTTATAATACTTCACGAAATTCACCTTCCTTCGAAATCTGATATTTTATAACAAAGAAGCGTATTAGGTACCGGTAGGACCTTTCAAATTGTATAGAGCATGTGTTTTGAAACGAAGCTAAGATTTTTGTATATAAATCGAGACGTTTAGCTTTTCTATAGATTATGGCAGTAGCCGGAAGCTTTTCAGTATGTTTCATAATGAGAAAAAGTTACAATAATATTAAATATAAAGTAAATTAATAAAGGGAATGTTAGACCATACATTTTGAGTAGGTGTGTTTATATTTGTACCTTCAATCATCAGTGAAATTACCTCTGTATTTAAGTAAATTGGTTTTATCCAATTAATTCATTAACTCAATAAATAATGTAGCTATAAAAACTAAGTATTTCTCATATCCCGTGGAGATGAGAGCCCGTTAGAATAATGATGAACTTTCTGCCTCCCAGCCAATGTCCTATGTGGAGGGGTTTAGCGTTATTTTTAGATCCTGATAATGCATAATTTGCAACGTCTTTTAACCGGTTAGAACTGGTTTAAATACCATATCAAGCGATATTAGATACGGGATGAAAGCTGATCGTAGAAAGAAAAATATTTTGTAATATTTAGATAAACCTGAATCACTTAGTTTTTTGTAGAGCCACTGTTGATGGAGACTACGTAATCAATCAATTAATATTATTTCGTACATCAATTACATTATTCGTAATGAACTTCATAGGTGGTAAACCTATGAAGTTCATTGACACATGTGTTCGATAAAACACAACTTTTGCACCCTCGGTTACATAACCGTCTATTCTTATGATATAATAATTACACAACCTTTTATGGAACTCCATGAATGCATAACAATTAGTAATTATGGCATCAAAGAAAGGGTGCAAAAATTATATTTTTTATCAAGTAGTTCTTCTCTAGAAGTTACGGAGAATTATTCAGCCGTAAGAAGTTTTTTAACGATCATATTGATATTCACATTTTTTCTCAACTCACTAATTATCTAAAGGTCTTTCCTGAAAGTATTCAAGATTCATTACGAACATAGTTTATAATGGAATGTACGATTGCTTATGCAAAAAAGATGACTTGTGTATGAGAGCTACAGAAACAAGTTAGCTTCTAGCGTCTCTATAGATTATCTCTTTGAATGCAATGAATGTAGAGATCAACGTAGTTGGTTTCAAGACTTATATCATACAAGTCCAAGAGACTTATTCTATTGCATTTCTCCGAACTACCGACCATTATGCAGTACGTTAGATGTCTGGCATCTACTTTTTTCTATTACCTACCAGTCTTCAACCAGCTTTTTTTAAAGAGAGCGTTTCTCATACATTATTATGAATCCTTGTGTCGCGGAGCAATGTACAAACATTAAAATCAAATGCACAAAGAATACCCAGACTTCAAACAAGCATTTGGGGATGATTCCATAATGTGATCCTCAAATTCTTAGTTAATGTGAACCAAGCCATTCAGCTATACATGCAGTCAATTCGTCCATAAAATATCTTACCCCAAATTTAAGTTTGCGGTGAGATTTTAAACTCTAAAGTGTCCGAGACAGCATGATATTAAAAGGCGATTGAATACTGACGTTTCAGTATTTGACCCTTAGTATTTTGTACTGTAAATCTGTTGCTATGGATTATGAAGAATGAGAGTATCAGGAGGGCATTGCACTCGCTCCAGTTGCTGGTACCAACCCGCAGTAACTGTTCTTTTATCATGAAGAACAATCGTCACATAATGACACATCCAACTAAAGAATGGTGCAATCATCTCGATTCCCAGAATTATCCTTTCTTCATAAAAAGTTATCTCAATTATACGCCTGGTTCATGGTTCATTGTAAAGTATTTGTAATAAATAAAACAAAATACACTAAAAAATAATTGTAAGAATCAGGTACGAATTTGACTGATACATAAAACATACAATATTTCATATTAGCATAAGGGGATATGACGTATGATTTATTTGAAAAGATGCCATTATCATGAAAACAAGCTTTTAGTTTGGTAATAGTATTATACATAAGAAATTTATAGATACTATAAAGATAAGAGTCATAAAAATGAATTGAAAATCGTACGTGATATGGCTATACCAATATTAAGGCAAAAAATGATTATGTTTTCAGATAATGCCAAAACAAAAAGTATGATTGGATATGGAATCCATGGATAGCTATAAAAACTAAAGACGAGGTATTGTAGTATTTTTTTATACGAATAATAATATCGGTAATAACGTGAACTGACACTAAAATCGCAATCATAAAACAGGTAATGTAACTTAGATAAAACACATTTTGGTAGATGAGGAAAAGCGATTTCGTGATCATATCAAGATTAGGAAAAAAACAATGTGACGAAATATGCTAAGATTCCAACTCTACATTGACTGAAACATTAAAACGATGATAGATTCAAAGTTTTTATAGGCATGTAACATCGGTACCAATGAATGGGAGGAAGTTGTTATTATTATATGAGACGTGAGATTCCGTCCCCAGATAGCTTATAAACGAATTTTAATGAGACGATACCAGCGAGCATCGTTGAGAGATACTAATAATGTGATTTGAATCGCGTTCTGTATTCGAATGCGCACGCGCACGGTAACATGTGCTAACTTCCGACAGTCGACGACTGATGGGTGATTGAATAACGATATCCGCGATATTGTTGAGACGTACATCGAATTTATTACATAAAACAACTTGATGCATTACTAAATGTTTGGATACTTATAAATTCCCTACTCTGTCTACCAATCTCTTTCTGAATTTAAACGAGTTCGCTTTTTTATCCGTCTCATCCGCCGATTTAGTAAATGTATTATTCATTTTCCACTTTCGTTAAGTCTACTCTACCTACTGCACTCTAAAGGATTTTTTAAATGAAATGGTATCAAACTTTTTATGGGAAATTTGATAAACATCAATTCGTGTAACAGAGGATTCTGAGAACCCACAAACATATCTCTCTTGGCAACATAAAATAGCATTTTCAGTGCTTTTTTGGTGCTGCACTCGAGAATTCTACATATTATTCGTAACAAATTGCACAGAGAGTATATATTAAAATTCTCCACTTAAAATAAGCTATCTAACTCCGCGATCAAAAACGTCGGCAAGTACAAATCGCGATGTTTGTTTGCGATTGCGGCGCACATCGCGACCGCGACTTTTGCGACGGTCTTTTGGACAGCGGCCCGTTAGCGTCCGGTGGATGAGCCAGCCGGATATCCAGCCGGCGCCGGCGATGACCGAGTGCACTCACCCTTACCTTAGGGGTGTCACGGACCAAGAGTACATTGTTTCATAATTCACACTTTCTTGATGAATCAAAAGTAAAATTGGAGTTATAAATAATTAGAATGTAAGAAGCGTTCTCTCATTATGAATTAATAACAGAGGAAGTGACCAATTGACGGCCCTGGTCAGGTCGCATTGTCGCGCCTACAAAACTAGCGCTGTACTAAATGGAACAGTGCCATCCTCGACTTGGTGGTTCCGATGGCAGTGCGCGGACGGGACGGGAGTGCCGATGCTCTTCATCAGTATGCGGCGCGCGCGCATGAGTCACGCGACGTGACCCGCCTCCCCGGCGCTCATTGTTGCCCGTGTACACTCGTCTCGCTGTCACCACTTTCTAAACGTCCCTAACTATCGCCTTTATGCCCATATATTGCTACATAATAACAAACGTCTACGATTATTCAGATTGAATAGGTTCGTTAATACGCTTCGGTAATACCATAAGCAGAAATGTTGGGAACTCATAGGCAGAGCTTTTTGTAATTTCTTATCAAAAATTAAATTTAAATTGGATTTATATTGTCAAACTAAATGGCAATTCAAATCAAGACAATTCGTAGAAATTGTTGAATAACTTTAGTTTTCGCATCCAGGAACACTTTGCTTTCAGCAAACAGATCGTCAGATAAAACAAACCGTGAAAAGAACAGCAACAAAGTTGTGAGCAAAGATAAATTGCTGGCAGCTATTAAAGTGACTGCAGAATGCGGCATCCGTCAAAGAAAAGCTCGAACAAGAAGTAAAAGCGAAGTAAGCAAGTAATGCGCGACATCGTTTATGCATGAGGTTACATTATGCATGGATTCCAATAGCAGGCTCAGGACCTCTAATAACCGAGTAAAGCTGAGTTGTAGAACTCAGGTTTCTTAACAACGTACACAATATACCATTGAGTTTCTCAATAAACTGTTGGAAAGCAATAAGGATATTTACGGTCATGTGTCCGCATACGTTTCCGTGTAGTTTCGGATTTAAATGCTGGATTACTGTGGAATTTCATGCAATAAACATCCCTGAATTATAATCACTATCAAATGATGGTTATTTGTAAAACATAATATGCGAAATTCAAAATGAAACTGCTTAATCACGTCCTTTAGAAATACGTAGTAAGGATTTACAATCTAAAGAACGAATATCTAAGAGTGTTCGTGAGAATCAATGACAAGGCGTCTATCAATCTGCATCCAATTAATGGTCTAACCACTGCAACTAGTATGCAAATCAGATCAACGTTGAGAAGCTTCCCAGTCTTCCCAGCATCCAACGCAAAGCAGGATACATTTAATTACATATTATTAATCACCTCTCTGATGGATGTATAAAACGTGCGTTGCTCCGAGACTGCATGTTAATTTTCCTTTTCTTCTTGGATTGTTCGGGATGAGTTCACAATTGCATTTTGCGGGGTACGGCACGACAAGTTATATATAGGACCATTGAATGCTATGTCGTTACTTTCTTAAGAAAACAAAATCTTGTTTTTGTTTGTAGGCAGGGAGTCGTGGTCTTGTTTAATATGGTCGTGGTTGTAAAGATGCAGTCCGGAGTATTTCGTGCTCGGCGGAGCGTGAGATTCGCGTCGATGCTTCTTAAAGTGGATGACACTGCAGTTCTAATCTATTATCATGGTGTATTGACCGGTATCTACGCTTTGCGCGTGTACTTGGCTAGATCACTTCAGTTAATATTAAGCTTTCCTTTGATGATAGATTATATCTCACTTAGGTTGTGGGAATCTTACTTCAATGAATGCCGTAGCGCAAATCATTTAAAATAATTGCTCTATTCCACGCTTTGAAGATATAATGTATGTAACTATAAAACAAAATATTCTATTACAAATGTAGCTACAAGTCTTTGCCTTTTACTTCACACTTTCTCAATCTTGTTTTGCGTATGTAACTGGTAATTAAGACGTAAAAGAAAGCCAAAAGTGCATCGTTTTTATGTGTCGATCGACAAATGGACTGGCAATAAAATTTTGCGGTCAACCGCACGAAGTGGACACTGAATTAATTAGCGTTACATCGCAGCGGGGGGCCGACCGCAAAACACTTTGTTTTATATGTGTTGCACGTACCTGCATTATGCTGCAATCGTAGTACGAAAATGACGTGCAAAACTGCGAACTTTATGACAATGAAATTCAGACGTTGCGATTCACATACTAAGTGGAAGTGGAAAGAGGTGTGGGAATACGTTCATGAATGGAAAAAATATCAGAAATAAAGTCGACGAAGTTTTGTTCTAAAATAAACTAACATTAGACATAATAAATATACTAGATAATAATATTAAGTACTAAAGATTCATATGGGATATTTCAATGCTAATCTGGATGAGTATAGTGTCAATGTCAGGCATGTGGCGTGTGATGTAAATCATGAGTTAATACAAGCGAGCTGCGCAGGCGTCGGTCTCATAACCGTCGCATTAAAGCAATGAATGAACTGAATGAGCCGCCATTATCCAGACCTATATACATTTTGTGTCAAGATTCATTGTCACTTATCTCACTCGGAATTAAGTACTTTAATACATTTGACTGAGTAATGACTTTGGCTTAAGACGTAGGGTCCACAAAAGATTTGTTAAATTGAACTTACCTGAAATGTTTGCGTTAGGTTTCAATTTCACTACCTGAGTAATTCAAAGTTATGTAACGGACAGTGCGAAGAAATATTGCGAGTTAGAAGACATTTATTTACAACATAACATGACACGACGTTCTTGTGAGAAACTGTTGATTGCTTGTAACGGAACATCGGAAACATAATTGTCAATTTATTTTCAGTGTAAATTACTATAATGCAGTTAATGATGTAGATCTCAATGACTTGTTTAATGACATATGTTTTTGTATTGTTCCAGCTCAAAGGATAACGACTATACAGCTAGATGGCGTACAATACTTTATCTCAAGGATGAACCCGTACAGCCCGGAACTGAACTATTTCCTCGCTTATCAGTACTGCAGGTACGTGCAGAATTTCATATTTATGGAGTATTCAGGAAAGGTGTAGATTTGCATCTTGAGAGCAAAGGCGTTCCTTGTGAGATATTCCGTAATCGTGACTCCGTATGTTCTTATCTGGTGTGTCGTGTTCCTAGTTCGCGAAGTAACATAAGTAGAGTTGGGTCGGCGTTAACAAGCGCGGCCTGGTGTGCGCCTTAACCCACCAGGAAGTGCAGGGTCATTTACATTACCGTTACTAGGTTCAAAGAAAAGTCAACACCAATATTTGTTACCATTTCGTTCTATACCCTCAAGCCATTTGACATGTTTTTTGTCATCTACATCAAAATGTGCGGCGCTATTTATTTTGCGTCATTTTTTTGAAATAGGTAGATTCCTTTTAAATTTGAACGAATATAATGTTAGATAATGGTTTGGATAACAATACCGATTTTAGTTTTGTTTAACACAAAGCAAACCATATCTAGAAACGCAAACATTGTGCATGTACTAGAGGAAGGTATATTTCATATTATTTCGTTTAACAATGACAAATAACATATCGAGCAAGCTCCGTTACTCCATTTCTTGCGAGTAATGATTTCCTCAGAGAGAAAATTGTTCTATTTGTTTGGTATTGCGCCGCAAGCGCCACTGGAGAGGTGCCATATACCGCGATCTAGATCCGACCACGTGCACGCTCAAATTGCTACGAAAGGTCAGTAGCCCCATGGCTCGGTCACGATGTCCTTCCAAAGCGTCGCAGTCACGACCTATTTACGGTTCCAATTGTTAATGATGCTCTTCATAATAGGCGTATCGCTAAATAAACAGTATCTTTGTGGAAAATAATGGAGCTGAGAAATCGATTAAGGTCGCGACAAACTCGTGGTAAAATATGACTTGAATTCGCGTCATGATAAGCGTGGCGAGATGGTGCACAGGAGCAGGTGCTGCGTGACGACCAGTTTTATGGTGATGCGTCTCGGTCGCAATAACACGGACCCGTGGATAATTCACAAACTGCTTCGAGTCGTGCTACGGTTCATTTTGATCGCGATGACAAAAAGAACCTAACGGTTCTTATTTACGCCGGGGAAGCGCGACTGTCGCCGATTTTTTGTCCTATCGTCTAAATAAGTACTGCGTAGATTCAGAAACAATTTTTTATTGAATCGAGATTTATTCGCAAGGATTTTATTCACAAAAAGCTTTGAAAGAAAATCTATGATGGTGATTGATTTTAAAGTAAAATACAAAGCGAGGTGGGCTATTTGAGATCAATTTAGCAATAAATAAAATTGACTGATCTAAAAAACTGACAAACTGGATTCGTCAAGATCCAAAACGAGAAAGCTGCAAAAACAAATATGGCACTAAAATATGCTAAAAGCGCCTTAATGGACTCAGGCAAATATTTTCAAACAGTTCGTGATGAATGCAAGTGCAGTATAATTTATGATGTTTTAATTCATGGTAAAAAGTCTCGAGTGGAACGTGTTTTGGTTGTCAATTGAGCATTGTTTTTGGCGAGCGGTTGCATTACGTGATATATGTCATTGATGATAGATATAGTTTTAATAAATCGGTTGCAAATCAATAAAGTAATTGTACTTAATTAATTAGCATTGATTATCTTATTTATTGCATACTCTGGCACTTCTTCAATGATTATTTTTCATGTTTTAAATAGTTGTGTAAGTAATTTTGTAACAAGTTCATTAATAAATGTTTATTAAAAAACTACAAATTAACCGTAAAAAGTACACAAGTATTTAATTCACAAAGTAAATACAAATTGCTTTTTAATCACAATAAACGCCGTCGAGTAATAAAGTTAAAACTACTTGAACTATTACGTCCGTCTTACAGTAAACATTAAGAGAGGATTGCAATAATGTCGCCGGGGTTTTTAATCTCTCAGAGTTTTCTGAACTTGGACTTGGAATGTGGTCCCATCGTGGCAAGGCCGCGGCCTGAACGGCCTGTCTCTAGCGAATAAATTGCCTCTCGATAAACAGGCTTTGGTGCAAGTTGTACTCTGTTCAGGCTAATAGCTGAATACGATTAGCAACGATACTTGTCGATAGTTAAAGCGGCTTCACATGTATGGTTACGAGCTAAGTGTATTCTCGTAACGTCTTGTATTACGCGGAACACCATCGTAAATAAGAGAGAATAACCTCTATTTATTGTTAAGTGTAGATTGAGACATTGAGATATATATAGCTATTGAACACTCTGCCTGTATACTAGCCTTACCATAACTCTCTACATTTAATGTGATCATAAATTTCGCTCGAACATTCTTTATGATATTAATTTTCTTGTTAATTACATTTAAGTATGCAAACATGATAAATTTTGTTTGATAGCTGCTTAACATCAATGTGTACTAGCTCATTTACGATAATTTTAACTTCGCAGGTCATTAGGCTTGCAGCTAGCATCGTTTGAAACGAAGGAAAAAGCTGATTCTATTACCACATACCTGACTAATGCTGGTAAGAAAACTACATATTATATGTTTTAACTTGAATAAGATTATTTGACAATGTCACTGACATTGAATCCTTTTTGCAGGCTACAACAAGTACGATTTCTGGACATCAGGCAACAATCTTGGTACGGATATGTACTTGTGGATGAGCACAGGGTTACCGTTCAACGCCACCTTCAACTACATGCGAAGACTGCAGGTGGACGCGCCCAGCCAGCAGCCCGACGACAGCATCGACCCCCTGGACGTGCCGCAGGGCAGCACCGCGCCACAACGCACCGCTAGACACGGGTACGTTGTTACAATTGTAGAGATTACTATATCATTCCAAAGGGAACTATGCAATGTCAGTAATTCCAGATCCATATTCCAAAGACACATTTCACATAACATCTATAGATATACATGTTTTCTCCATCCACTTAAAACCTTATTGAAAGGAAGTCAAATGTTCTCTTATTAAATAGAAACCGGTGTAGTAATATTTTCTTGAAAATTGACGGTTACGCACTTTTCCCACGATACGCTCTGCTGGTTGCGTTAACTTGTTTATAAATAGCGTAGCATTAAAGGGCAATGCTTTTTTAATTCTCTGTACCGGTTCTACAATGCAATATTGCATAAAAACTAGTCGGTATTCCAGAACGGAGCACGTGATGACGAACGGCTGCGTGTCCCTGAAGGCGCCCACCTTCCACTGGGAGCCCCAGCACTGCGGCGAGATCAAGGACTTCATCTGCGAGCAGACGCGCTGCTACTACTACAACTACGGCTCCATCCCCGTGTCCTCCGCGCAGGGGTAATGCCAGGTGAGATGCCAGCCGTCTCCGGAGGCCCGCTCCCCGACTAGCCGCGCGCTCCCCCACTCACGTTTAGCGGCTTCTATACACAGGTCTCGAGTGCCGACTTCACGAATATCGTCAACCGGTAATAAACGTGTCTAAAGGACGACATGATTAACTATTATAACATTTGGGACACTAGTTCGCAAAGTAGTCAGTGTGCTAACAATTCACGGTCCAAGTGTAAACCTTGGTTGTATCTCAATGTTTGTTCGTAGCGCGCGGGCCCGCGGGATCCGGCCTCTGCGCCAACCCAACCACCAAACAAGAGCCCTACACCCAGCAGACTAAATTTGGCAACAATGACGTTATCGTCACCATTTCTTTTAATAACAATTATACAAGTCATATTATTATTTTCAAAATTGACAATATCTTTTGGTGGGTGGGTGAAGGGGGCTTTGCTTGGTATCTCTTGTTCAAGTGATACAAAATGTTGTTCTTAACACTGTTTTTTAATTTGTTGAAAGTAACCTCCACATCTGGGAAAATAATTATAACAAACGTAACACTGTTGTTTCTAAAAAAGATACTAATGTAATTAACATAAAATTTATGAATATAATTTATTTTTTAATCTAACTCAATTTAAATCGTAACACTTATTGACGAACATCATCCACATCGTTCGAGAACCGATACTGTGATGGTGTCTTGTGTACGTTTAAAGCGGTCCTCTAACACGAGGGTCGGTATTGGTCTGCCATCAGGAAGCCGCTCTCGATGACGACGACGACAACCGCCCACCCTTTGACGTCGTCGTCACCGCCGCCACCTCGCTCCGAACACCTGCCGACTCATTTCACCCTCAACGACCTCATCGGAAAACTGCGCCCCACCTCCTTGGACGGCCTACAGTCGCCGCACATCAAGAAGCTCGGCATTCTGCCGTCGGCGTCGTCGCCGCAGATCGACTCGCACTACTCGCGGGCGTCTGACGCGCACGCGCACGACCACGAGCAGGAACAGAAGGAGGAGGCGACGCAGGGCCCGTACGACGACGACGAGGGCATGGCGGGGGACGACCCGGCCGCGTACCTGAGCGCCGAGCGCGCGCCCGCCGACGACGCGCCCTCCACCGCCGAGCCGGACGCCACCGAGCACTCCGTCCACGCCAGCGGCATGCTGGCACCTCCCGCCTACTAGGCTCCGGCGAAGCGGTCGCACACATTTTTTCGTGACAATTAGGTATTGAGTCTACCAAAAGTATTATTTCAATAATTTGAGGCATTTATACGTATATTTAAGGTTGTTTTTACTTCTGAAGCTTGCGTGTTGAGGGTGCACTGTACGCCTTGTTATATCAATATGACGTAATGTAAATGAGATTTCTAGAATCGTAATATTTTCCAGCTTATACACGAATGATTTAGGGGATTTCGAAGGTATATTATGGGGCAATATGATTATTAAACTAGGTTGAAGGTGCTGGCGACTCGCCTGCGTGCGACTTGCCTCCGTCTTCGTTATGTCGAATATCGCAAAATGAGTATTCTACATAAATGTACCTATACTTCGCTAAGGTAATTAACGTAGACGCGTCAGATCTCCGGTATTTTTGATGAACCGTAAAATGTATTAATTTAATGTAAGAAAATTGAGTGAACATTGATTGTCTGGACATATAATTCGAAAAGCATAGTATAAGATAGTGTTTATATACGTGACGTACCTAGTTAAGTATATTAAGTTGAAACTCAAGAATTTAAAGAATAGTGATGTAGCGAAGTTAATAAAGTTTATACTTAATAAGATGTTAATGTTTCATTTAAAACGTTCACCCTACCTAAACTTCTAAATACTGATAGTATAAGTAGTTGTCAACTTGTCAATGTAAACAGATCAAAGATGATAAATCTAAAAACATCAACCAGGGCTTGCCAAAAACACAGCGTTGTCGAGGAGGTATGAAGCCGTACGTTCCGATCCCTATATCCTTACATAATAACTAGATTGTTTTTCAATAAACTATACACTTTCATGCTTTTATGGCGTACTCGGAAATAGTCTTAAAACGCAATTACCTGCCATTTTAAAATCCAAAGCTCGTAGCCCAATACGAGATTAAAATTTTACATAGTTTCATGGCACTTAAGTCATAATTCTATCTCTAGTCAAGTCTATCTTGGATATGTTATTGAAATTGGTAGTAAAACAACAGCTTTGTTTGGCGCTCAAGTCAAAATTCAACCACCAGTCAAAAATACTATCTTCGGATATGTTATTGAAATCGGTAGTAGCACAACAGATGGTAAGTACTCACCAGCCATTGATGACGCCTTCCACATTGAGCATGGGCACGATCTTGAAGACGTACTTGGCGCGGAGGGCGGCGGCGGCGATGGACGCGCCGAGCAGGCAGCCCAGCGTGCCGTCCATCACCCACGACGCGTTGCTCTCGCCGGGGTGCACGCGGGCAGTTAGGAACACTATCTCTCGATCCTGTAGATTTATTTAGAAGTACATAGAAAGAAAAGTAATAAAAACTCGGTAGTATTAGCTAAGATTCAAAAGTACCTACACTAAAACAATGATACAAATGCTATACCGTTTTAACTGATTACATACTGACAGAAAAAAAAACCGTAAGTTTAATTCTTATATAGCTCTTAAACTCTCGTATATTCAACCATTTATATAGTATACCTAATACACATCTGTTAAGGTTAGTAAGATCAAACGAATTCTAAAAAAAAGTTCTGTGGAATAGCTGCACAATGATTTTTAAATGGCATTCAATTTTGGTGTATAAAGAGACATAGGTTTGGTAAGTGTTTATTAGTTTAGTTACAGGTTAACAAATAAAACTCATACAATATACAAAAGCGTAATATGTTCCTGAAAATTTTCTCTTGAAAAAGATTACAGAATTCATTTATTAAATATGTTTTCATTAAATGTATACAAGAATTAAACTTTACGCGTATGAGTTTTGTAACCATTAGTCTTTAAGATACCGTAACAGTTATAGTACCTATTAAATTGATTGGTCCTTGGATACAAAAAGCTCCAGGTAAGCCTACGTAGTTGTACAACATAAAGTATGTAATGTACTTTTCCTTTAATTCCTAACGATATCATGCTTACAGTTGCCTTAAAAGTACCAATAAATTGACGTACCACAGCCGTGTTATAAAGATGGATTCACAGCATCTGTATACCAGTACCAGGACCATTGTATACCGTTAGGAATGTAGTAAGTACATTACAAATTCACACATAAAAATAGCAACAACATGGTCATTGGAAATGGTAAATTTACGGTCATAATTTACAAGTTTAAAGACTCAATTTGCTGAACCGAGATAACACTTTGCGTCTACTGTGGTGCTAATATATGTCCAGACATGTGCTACGTAAGGCCAAGTTAATTGATCGATAAAAATTAGCAAGAAAATACCATTAAAATGTACATCGCAGGCACGAAGAATGTGCAGCATGTTGTTTTTAGTAAAAAGTTCTAAGCATGTGGATTGTAAAGCATTTTTAACAAGAAAACATACCACTATGGGATTGGAAGGCGTGTCTTCAGCGGACACCGTAAGTAACGGGACCTCGTTGTTGTTGAGGGAATAGCAGAGCGGCTCCGCGCGGAGATACGATCCTGTGGGCATCTGCAAGCTCCACTGCCAAATGCGGGTCTGGTGACAAAAGCAATGAAAAAACATCAAATAGTATATAAAAACTATTTTGTTAGAAGTAAAAACATCATATAGGCAATGAAGAATATTTTAGATTAACGATATAATCACGACGGACAGCCTTGGATGTACAAAAAGACAAGCATATAGGACACCGGCGCCATCCGAAGCGTTTATTCAATTCGTTTAAATGACATCAAAGTACTGTCTTAATATGATCATAAGGATTCATTTTAGCTTGCACTATCAAAACTTTCCAAAAAGACTTTAGACTAAAGATGATGATCTTAGGGGCTAGGCAAAGCTTTTCAAACAGATTTAATAAAGCTATTTTATATTGTAATATTGTTATTGAATGTAATCATTGTTTATATAATTTCTGAGCAGGAACGAAAATGTTCAGTAGTTCGTAATGGCGAGTTGGAAATGAAACTCTATGTAATCATATCAGAAGTACATAACAATATAAGTAAAGTCTATTAAATTTTTAAATAAAGTTGTACTCTTATAAATTATTGTCATTTTTTTTTAAGTGTTCTTGTTTACCTAATGCTGTCTATACATAGCAAGTTAAGGCATTTGGTGTAGGTATTGCATAAGACGTGTGCATTAGATTACATGCTTATAAATTACCTTAATCGATTTTTTTAATTTAATGATAGCCAATTCCTTTATTGTTGCAATTGAATTAAATACTCTTTTTAACGACGGATTCGAAGTGAATAGCTTTAATAGACGGATCTTTATGACAGCACCTATTAATGGATTCTATCAATGTGAAGGTTCTATAATTAGTTCCTTTGTCGGAAAATAGACGTCAAGAAATAAACGTTCTGAATTATGGATTGGTTAGAAAATGAAAATCGAATTAAGAGTGGTGGTGGTGGGTGGTCTTTTCTCCATACAAACGCTCTCGTCAGTTTTCTCACTGGTTTCTAAACTCCGTTGCTATGATTTTTTGCAGTAGTATAAATATGAACAAGATCTATGCTTCTATGTTAACCTTTTTTAAGATAAGTTATTTAAACGAACTAGAACCTGCTTATTTTGACCGCACTTTTCAGGTTTTTTTTCAAATTTGAAATCTTTTATTGAAAAATAAAGAAAAAATTGAAACATAGATTTTTGTTTTTTTTCATGCAGTGTATGAAATTTCTCTAAAATTGGTGGAGAATTGGGGGAGGAAATAGTCGAGAGCCAAACATCGATTTAGGTTTTCCGGTCTGAGCTGCATTGTACTTATCACACGAATTTGAGATATTGAGATAAGGGTACGAATTGTACACAGATGAAAAAGTAATGCGATAAAGGATATTGATAAACTCATTTTGCAAAGCAAAATAAAGCAAGTTAAGGCGAAAGGATAGGCCAAACTACAAAATAGACCTCTCTTTGAAGGACTACTACTACTAGACGGATGGACCAAATACATTAAAAAAAATACCTTTATACGCATAACATGTTTGACTTTAAATTTTAAGTTTAGTTTTTTTATTATTTTTCATACTTTTGTCGTAAAAAAATCGAATATATCCTCTTTAAATTTTCAATAATTTGCTTACTGCTCTCAAACAACTGAAGCGATTTGAATATTTTTTTCACACAATCATAAACAATTTAATGCTTTATAAAATTTAAGTTCAAAATTTTACAAAATTATTACTTACGTGCCGTAAAATAAAAAATACCATAATATTCAAGCCCGTCGCGGTCACTAGATGCGAGGGCCAGTCTCACCCTAGCGTTCGCACGGGAAGGCTGTGTCGCATGTTAGCGCTCTCCGCATTATAAAAATTGCGTCAAAGTCAGTCAAAGAGAACACAATGCAGATACTAAGTTTGGTACAATAGTACGGTTGATCTTCGGAATCGGACATTTTGTCTGCGCTTGGACGTTTGTGAATATTTAGTTTAAGTTTTGTTGTTGTTTTAGTGTTATTTTTATTAGTGCATAAACTTATTAGTAAATAGGTATTAAGTTTTGTTTGCGAGTAGACGCTAAATATAAATATATTTATACTATTTAGATAACTACATTAAAACGAGAAGTAGCCATAAGTTTTCTAGATACAGGACATGTTCAAAAACCGCAAATTATTCTTTTCATTTATACACACACTATGAAAAACAAAGTTAAAAGCAAAACTTTGCTTGCTAATGCTACTACGGAACCCTTCATGGGTGAGTCCGACTCGCACTTGGACCTTTTTTATTTGTGTAAGCACATTTATAAAAGCGTTATTATTTCTTTACAAAATAACTAATTGAAATCTATATTTTGATTCACTTTAACTACAATAACAGAATTCACTAAAGAATATTTTGTTCTCAAAATACACATTCAATCGATTATTGTAATACGAGTAAAAGCTAATAGGTAGCGACAAAAATGCTTCGAACGCATCTGCGTCCGGTGATACTCTTTGACGTGCGGGGGAATACGCGGGCGCGCGGGGCGGTCAGCGCTGGCCGCTTGTTTCACGTTCAATGCTCAAGGACGTTGGGGTATCCTATCGCCTTAAGCAAATCAATTTTTCAGTTCGTTTTTGGGTTTTAGTCGGGTTACAAATTTTTTAAGGGTTGCGTACCTCAAAAGCTGAACGTGGAAACCTTATAGGATCACTCTTTTGTCAGTCCGTCCGTCGGTCACAGACAATTTGCTACGATTTACGAAACGAATAGACCGATTGAGTAGAAAATTGGGGAACATGTTATTCGGTGAACGAGTAAAGGTTAAGGAGTGCGATAAATGTAGTTATTTTATTTTAACACCATAAATATAAAAAGATCTTTGGGCTTTAAGTAAAAACAATAAGTAACAATAAACTTTAGTAGATATACCATTAGTTATTAGGTTTTCTTAAAAAACCGAATTTTCAAAAGGTTTTCGGCCCGCTTTTCCTCTTAAGCTTATAAAGAAGGTGCGACAAATACTGTGCGAGTGTAGTTCATTGCGTCTATGTTCGATGAAATCATGATACTATAGCCACGAAGCACCGCAACGTACCGCAACTCGCACGAAATTTACCGCGTCTCGTCTAAACCAGGCAATTAGACGAGACGCAAAAAAATATTTTAGGCAATGAAATAGAGCTGTATTGTATTGGACTATCTTACCATCATCATAGAATACGTGAAGGGGAAGTGGTAGGCGATGTAGACGACGTCGTTGGTATGAGGGAACTCGATGTTGAAGGTGACAGTCAAGTAACACTTGTTGTGGTTCTTCTGGTTCGCGTAGTGGTAGCTGTTGCGGTAGTAGCAGATGTCGGAACCAGCCCTCACCCAGCCTGCGAACAAAAACTGCGCATTATAAAACCAAGCTTCCAGTCGCGAGTTTACTTGGAAAATTTAAATGAGTACTAACAAAGTTAATATTAGTTTTCTACCAAATATTATAGTCTGGTGAAACGTGTAGGCAACAGAAATAGTATGGCATGGTTGAATAAATTATTAACTTTACCGATGATCACAACAACCATAAATAAAAGGAAGAATGAAAAAAAAATTGTATGCATCTGTTTACTGACTTGCGCTAAACATAGTAAGTAGGTATAAAGCGAGTCAATACTAACACTACTCGGCAATGGTTTTTTTTTTTAACTTATGTAATGTCTGGCACGTCTTTAATCTTGGATAATCAGATGCACAGTCTACTTTCTTGTCAGAAGCTACGGCGTTTTACAATAGCTTAAATTGAATACCTGGTCGTCCCATAACAGCTTCCTTCACGGAATACATAACAGGTTTCATGCCGAAGTTGAACTGGCTGTCGGACTTCTCGCAATTGACGATGTTGAAGATGTAGGGCCGGCCTTGCTGCATGTTGCGGACTTCGAAGTAGAACCACTGGTGGTGCTTCGTCGAGTTCACGTCCGGCATGAGGATCAGCTCGTACTCTCTCGGACCTACCTGAAGTTAATAATCTTGTAGATACTCATAATAATGAAGGAGATAAACATAATTATAAGGTGTTTATATTTCTATATGCAATAAATGTGCAGTGGGACGACAATGGCTGAAAATAAATAAATAATAATAAATGTAACCTATAAGAGTAAATTGAGTTATTGAAAACAAAACCATCATCATAACGTCGTCCGATGCATTATTCCGAGTATACGATCTGAATGAAATTGAACTGAAATAAGGTCGTAAGATGAAATAAATGAGACGTACCACATGCTTAGGCTTAGATACGTTCAAATCTCTATTTTGTTGTGATATTATATTTTCAGACCTCTAAAGGAACTAATAGCAACTCGCTGTTTTAACTCGGCTGCATTATATAACTTCGAAAAGTAGTTACCTGAATCACTTTTCGTAGATTTCCAGATTCAAATCTCGATTCAAAGCTCAGCCGGGACGAGAAACTGTTGACTTTAGTAATCTCTTGCTCATCGGTGTTGCTGAGGCAAATGCTCTCCGCGCTGAAACTTTATTAGAAACATTTTATAAGGCCAGTCTTGTAATATTTAGAAAATGGGCGAATATGTTTGTTGTGTGCAATACCAACCTTTTTTGAGCATTCGGATCTGGAGTCACGGCGGTACTACACAGTTGGTCTAAGTCATAAACTGTCTCGTTCATATATGCTTCAGGATTTATCGCCCTATCTACACACGACAGCAACTTCATCCTGAAAATAGTTCATATTCAGATAAGGTAAAAATAGCTGACTATTATGTCAATGTTCTAAGGAATTCTAAGAATCTAAGAATGTTTCAATTTACTTATTGCTTTAAGGCGCTCCCCCGAGCAAAATGCGCAAAAGCGGAGTTTTATTAAACTCGATATTTAAAACATATATCAAATTCACTGTTATACCAAATCATTATTTAATATGTTGTCTTTAATTTAGACAGGGTTTTTTCTTTTTAATGCAGCGAATATTTAGTAGTACTCATTTTAAAAATGGTCTATCAAAATTTATTCCTTGCATAGGCTCACGATGTACACGTATTTTATTAATGTAACTTATACCAACTGATAGAGGATTTAATTCTTAACATTTTCAACAGCTTTGTTTTTCAAAAAGACCAAACATCTATTTTATAATTCAAATTATTCCTAAAAATGGTCAAATTCACAACATAAACACGCTCGCGGCGGCGATCCAGCAGTCAGCCGTAGGCTCTCGACGTGAGAGCACGTCGGTTTTTTATTTGAAATGTCATTTACAATTTAATATTATGACAACTGTCAAAAAGTCATTGATAGCCCTATGTAGTTTTACACACGGCACTGGTGATAAAATTCAAATAGCATGGAACACATATTTATGTTTTACATAACATATCATCACGCCGGTATCCCCGAAGGGTTAGGCAGAGGTGTACCAATGTACACCCACAATTCGCCGATATGTTTAGGTCCCATGTAAGTAATAGGGGGCGAGCTTTATTTATGTTTTAAGATTTTTTTTTTAATCTGACATTGAAATAAAGGGTGAATTTCGACAAATGCCATTTTTCTTATCATATCGGTGAACTTTTACAATTTTTATTTTTTCGTAGATTTTTTAGGTTTTATGTAATCTTTAGGATACAAAATGTCCCCAAATTTAATATCATCAACGTATCATTTAAGACTGAGGAGAAAATTCAGTTTGAATTTTAGTTTCCACCGATGTGAAAAACCGGCACCGATTATTTTTTTTGTACACCGATATGATAAGTGTATCCACCGAAATGATGTACATATCCAGCGATATGATAATCTATTCACCTTTGAACATCGAAAAGGAAATAGTTAGTAGGTACTTAAAGGTGACTTAGAAATGAAGATCTGAACTTAGGGTAGATCACATCCGAAGAGAACTGAGTTCTTAGATATAAAATGAAAATGTATTTCTGAAATGATGTACCTATTTTTTACGTTTTCTAGAGGTACTTAAAATTTAAAAAATAATGATTATTTTTATTATCATTGTCTTTATTAAATGAAATATGAAAAATAAAAACATAAATCTCATATCTAAGTTTAGCTAAACGTTTTCTTAAATGCTCCTCTCTTAACACAGAATCGCTTTTGATTTAAGCTTTGCTTATTCTTTCCAGCAACCTATTCCACCTGTTTTTCTCCTCAGCTTTTAGTTTTGGCCTCAGCATTCTTAAACAAAATTAAGCTACTATTATGTTTTCTTTTTAGCTATTAATTATTTTGTTATTTATTATTACGTACATACTATTTTTTAACTGTTTTTTTTTTCCATAGAAACTTTTAATACGTTCAATTGCTCCACCTCACCATCATCATCTCAGCCTATGGACGTATTACCGAATACAGACCTCCCTTAATGATACATTTATTTATACATCTTCTACTACCCAGTGGTATCGTGGTAATGATTTTGGCAGTCTATGTAGGTAAACTTACCTTGTAGGTATGCATGTACGAATGTTTGTATGTAGGTATATATGTATGTGTCTGTATGTATGTTTGTATGTGCCATTGTTTCTTTGTATACTTAACGAAATGACACGGGATCTACCGATATGATATAACGACTCACCGAGATGATAAAATGTTCTACCGATATGATAAAGCAATCCACCGATGTGACAAAACTGTGCGTTGATCACGAATCAAAACACCGATATGAGATATATGCCACCGATTGATTTTTTGTTATCATTTCGGTGTAAATTATCACATCGGTGGTAAAAAAGACCACCGATTACAGCGATATGAGAACAGCGACATGAGAAAATACACACTTTTTAGAAAATTATAAAAAATGCATAATATCTAGGATAAATTCAATAACAGACAATGAAGCTAATTCACTTACTACCTCTGTTAGAACCAAACAACAATAAAAAAGCTACTCCTTACACTAGAAAAATGCAACCACCGATTATATAAAATAATTGTCCTCGAGTAACTGAAATGGCGTTCTTACAGTTTTGGTGGACATATGCAGTGATTTAACCCACTTCTATCCTGACTGCCCACTAGCACACACCAACGAGGAAAATAAAATTGGGGTGGGGATGCTGTCCGACTCGTCGATGTAAAGTTATGTTTGAATTAGTTTTGTCCAGCGATATGAGAATATTTTTCAGGACAAGTACGTTTGTGCCTCTCAGTAATAATAATCGTTAATTATGTAATAAAATACGCTACATTTTAATAAATAAACTAATATTCTATGAAATAGAATAAGTTATATACCTAATTTATTTATTTTAATTAGTGTATGAGCTGTTTTGTTTGCAAAAAAAGTAGTGGGACAGCACCGATTTGCAAAAAAATAGAGGTTTATGTATTTTATTCCTACCTTTGTAGTAGTCCTAGGCAAACCATATTTTTGCCACAACCCAATAACTACCAATTGAATACTAAAAAAAATAATTCAGAACTATATTCCTTTTTTTAAATACTAATTTCAACGAAGACAAAAAAATAAGGCATTTGGGAAATTCACCCTAAAACTACTTTTTACGGATTTCTTCGCGGTTTATAATTAGTAGTTTTATTTCATCACATATTTATATTTGTTTAAATATGTCCAACTATCAAAAGGTCAAAATAATTCTTATGCGTCTACAAATGTCTTAATTACTTTACATGAAATAATATGTTACTTTTTTGAAGTTTTATTTAAATAGCGTCTAAGTCTATGAAAAAAATATATAAATTGGAAATACAATTGATAGAATCGTACTTTGTTTTTATTAAATTCAGTTATTTATGAGTGAAATTAATGGGCTCTCGTAAGCAATTAATTACTTTTGCCCGACCTTGCATTTATGTGACAGAAATTCATAGGAAATATGTTGAAAAAGTCTTTGATTCTGAAAAAGTAAACCTTGTGAAATATACTATTCAAAAGATTTAATGCGGTTGTTTTATACTTATTTCTAGAGATATAATTATCTAGGTTTTCCCTGGCCTATAGCTTTGTTAATGTTTTCTTATAGGCTTTCTTGTTATATTGTTTAGTGCACAAAAATAGTCTATAAAATAGATGATCAAAAGCATGTATGAAAAAAGAAACAGCATTAATTCAAATACATTTATTTTTCATCCTTCCTTATCACGATATTATCCAGGAAACCAGCAGGTGCAAAGAGGCTTTAAAAGACTTCACATCGTGAAAAATAAATCGTTCTTTTTCACGTAATAAAATCCAATTTAATTTAAAATCGGAGTCAAACATCACAGCAAAATTTCGTCGTAAGTGGTGGGTAATCAGAGTCCTTTGGCTAGCACAGGGAAAAATCTCGAAAGTCCATAAGCAGTCCAAGTCAAAAAGCAAATTAATAGAAATAACAAATGCGCAAACAAAGATTTTGCGCGCACAAGCAAAGTGACGTGCAAGACAATGTCACTGGCATGATGCAAAATTTCACATTGATTGTATCCGTTGTTGTTGCCATGCTAGATTGAAGTTTTCATAATAGTATTTTGATGTCATTTATAAATTTCGGTGATGTTGGGTAGAAATAATAATAAGTCCTTAGACTATTCATGTTCATAAATCTTCAATATATTCTAAAAGCAAGCTTTTAAACATAGTTTACTAGCCAAAATAATGTATTTTTTTCATGGACTTAGACGCTATATTTCATGTAAATCTGTAATTAAGACGTTTGTATATCACGCATAAGAATTATATCAACAATTATTTCGCCATTGCCCTTTATTATGTGCGTAGAGTAGGTATTTCTTAAGTACTACTCCATGCGAGCGCGCTTTGACACTCACACACTGTCAACTTTCACACATTCACAAATCATGCCGTATTGAGACGGCAATACTTTCTTCAAGAACCGAGTTTTCAAAAGTCTCGCCGCCCGCCTTTGCTCTGTATACGTGCCTTGTGAGAATCACACTGAATAAATGGTTAAAAAAATAATTTTTGAAATCGGTCCAGCCGTCTTTGAGAAATCCCGAACTTCGAGAAATACTCAAACGTAAAAAAAAACATCCGCATTGAAAATCTCCTCCTATTTTCGAAGTTGGTTGAAAAAAGATTTTTGTAAAAAGACATTCAATACCTTTCTGACTAAATAACTTTACATCATTAAATGATTCCCTTAGAAGTCTTCAATTACTTGAGTTATAATTTTAGATACAAATAAAATATATTTCTATTATCTTTTTTTTTAATCTTGCGAACATGATTGATTATATTTTTGTCTATAAATTCACAAGTCTACTATTTTTACTACTTAATACGTCGGTATATCAAACAGATGGCGTTGTATTTTCATAGAAAGTAGCGATGTATATGTAGAGGGGCAAAGAGGGGGGTTTAGAGGTCAAACGCTCAAAGTCATTTGCTCGGGGTAGCGCCTTAAGTACTTTGAGAATAATGAAAGTTGTTACTAAATGAAATTCGTGGTGATTACCAACTTCTAATTTTAAATCAACTTTTGTCACGACATCGCCATATTTTGTGACGTCTATTGTAAAGTTATTGAAATTTGAATTACTAACCTACACGCACTTCGCTCCATCTTGTTCAAGGGCTCGGGTTGGTTGAAACCCTGGCCTCCCATCATGTCAGGGTATGCTACCTTCACAAAAGGTATTACACTTCTGACCCTGGTCGATATCGTGCAATATACATTTGCGAATGTACTATATTTAGAAATGTCTTTATGTATTTTTAGAGATGAATTTGACGTTGAAGCTAGAACAGAAACATTGTAGAACACATTAACTTGGGAATGCATATCCGGCACCGTTAGATCACCTATATATATCTAAATAAGTATAGTTGTTGAAGACTATGTCATAACTTTGTCCTATCTACATTATGTAGGTTTTAAATCCTGTTATATATTTTACAGAAAGTAATTTTAATATAAAAAAAAAAATTGGCCTTGGTTTAATGTTTTCATGAAAAGGATAAAATCGTTTTTCGAGATACTTACAGGTGCTTTCATGTATTTTGTGGTACTGCAAGAATGAGGGAGATTGGGACGGTCCCATCACGTTTTCATAGTCAGTATTGCCTAAAACGGCAGTAAGTGACAGGTTCAAGTTAGAAGGCACACTCCTATTGGCGGCAGCCGTCGAAAACAGGAAGTCTTCTAATATTGAACCACGTGAATTAGACCGACTCTTAACAAGTCTTATTTGCTTATTGTACGAACCAAACTCTTTAAAGTAAATGAAATATCTGAAAAAGAAAAAGGTATTTATTTATTTTAGAATTTCTATCGAAAAAGACGACAGTGGAGGAAAACATTAGTAGCCCAAAAGTGGAATAATAAATTCAAAATAACATTAGATCCAGCATGCAATTAAGGTTTCTCCATCTAACAATACGTAACACTGTTTGCTGCGTAACAGTAGTGGTCAAGTGTTATCCTACAAAATATTCATATCTATAGTGTAAATGAAAATGGCTTCTGTTCAAGTATATTTAGAATTGATGTCGTAGTTGTGCTACTTTCTGGATAATCAAAGACTCAATATACAGTTTGACTGATTTCGTTCAAATAATATATGTAAACAAAATGTTGTTCACTTCTTATAGGAAAGGATAATTGCAATTTGGGACTTACTTTTTTAAGTCTTCTATTTCTCTCTCATTTGGATTGATCCAAAGCGTACTTTGTAAACTGTCACCACTTTTTATGTGAGTTTTATCGGTGTCTTCAGTACTTTCAGTTTTTAGGTCATTATCATCAAACTCGATGTCTGGAAACTCATCGATGCCCTCTATATCAGTATCTGGACCGTCATCATCTAGATCTGAGTTGACAGTCTTAGAATCTGAATTCGCTGCGTCTTCTTCATCTTCGTGACAGGGCCACGATGCATTTGTGCCTATCAAAGTATACTTAGCTTTTGTAAAAATATTTGTATATTTTCTTAACACTACTTATAAGAGTCAAATTTAGAGTAATGTTACCTTTAAGTATGGGATTGAGGTTAAATGACGCAGGACTGGATACTGGCACAGGTAGAGCTTGGTGTTTCAAGCATAATGTGATCACGGAACATACTCTAGCCAATAGTCCATCGAATTCTGGTTCGTCTGGACATTGCGAGCAGAACCTGTGAAGTGTCTGAACATGTTTCTTCGTGCACAATGCTCGTCTGCCGGCTTCTGGAATATTTATAAATAAAATATTTTAGAACGAGAGCAAGTATATATTGAAAATTATAATGTTCTTCGTATTTCGTATAGCAGTAACAACAACTAATTATAACAAATCAAGCCAATCCTGAATGAGATTTAGTACTTTTGTGACACATTGCTGTAAAAAAGAAGACGTAGAAGAAAGGTATCAAACATTTAAAAATAAAATACGTACTGATGTTGCAAAGGTGCTGCAGGGTCTGAAGGATGTGTGCGCATATCTTGAGCCTCATGCGTCCCTCGTAGCGGTCCCACCGGTCGAACACCCTGAGGAGCACGCTACAGAGGCCTGTCTTCACGATCTGCATGCAGCACACCTCTGTGTGAGTTACGCACGTGTGATCAAGTGACAAACACATGACGCATTGGACATGCAAACATAATGTTCAAGAAAACATGACATAATTTCATTAGCGACAAACAATACGAAATTTAAGGTAAAGGTTGTGTTGTGTGTGGACTTGTGTTATCATTCATCACAGATAGATTCTTGTGTTCTGCCTTAGATATTGTGTGCAGTCTATTGTTTTATACACAGAGAATGTTGAAACAATTAATCACATAAATCATCTAGATAAACATGATTATTGTAAAAGCAAATTATTTTGTTCACTTAACTATTTTTACTGAAATAGTCTATGGCGTCCAGACAAAGCCGCAATCTTGCCGTCGGGATGAATCCGAGGCTGACCAAAACACGCTCGTAAGTTGCAATTACACCATCACGGATCAAAATTGAGGTTGTAACGACTGAAATAGTAGAATTACTTATATAGCAGTTTGTTGGTAATTCTTAACTTTTGGTTATTGAAAGATTACTTTATATTATTTTCATAAAATACCAAAGCACACGGAAAAAAGCAGCAGAAACTGAGCCTGTGTTTTTTAAAGTCAATAAATAGTAAAAATATTAGTTCGCTTACATTGATTTCACTTACCATTTTTGGCCAACTGCTTCATGATAACAAGCAAGGGAAATATGAGTTTATTATCTGTAAAGTGTCCCTTCAGTATGAGATGCATTGTTCTGACGCATCCGAGCATCCTCACTTTCATGGCGAATTTTGGATCTGAAAAACAATTGAATCAGTTTAAAAAAAGTTTTTGAAAGACGATGTTTATATGAAAGACATTATGAAATGAAATAATATTTTTACATTACATTTGTTTACATTTTAAAATGAATATTTGTAACCTCGTGAGCTAAGAGGTGCAAGTATCCAGAGTAGATCTTGCAGCACGAGCTCTGTGCCCGCGTGTCGGTCTCGCTTGTCGTGCATGGTGCCGATCACCCTTCGTATGATAACTTGTGTGCCCTTCATCTGTATGAAGTCTTGCGCGCACTGGTGCCGGGCCAAGTTGTTAGCTGGAAGCAAGAGCGTGTGTTACGTGAGTCCGTACCTCTCGGCGCTAGCGAGGCGAGGATCCACACGAGGTCCTGCAGCACCAGCTCGGTGCCGACGTTGCCGTCTCTTTTGCTGTGCGTTGTTATCATCGTGCGGATCACCACCTGCGTGCCGTTTATCGATATGAAGTGCTGTGAGCACTGCTGCCTCGCGAGGTTGTTCGCTGAAATTGTCGATATCGACAAGTTTTGAAATACAATTTTGAATAGGAGGGGTTTTTTATTTACGTATCGAATTATTAATATTTACAATTTAGTAAGGCATAATTACTGTTAAAAATAATTCTATTAAGT
Source organism: Autographa gamma (assembly GCA_905146925.1). NCBI lineage: Eukaryota > Metazoa > Arthropoda > Insecta > Lepidoptera > Noctuidae > Autographa > Autographa gamma. The sequence continues at coordinate 8,524,634 of LR989850.1, forward strand.
TAAACGGCAATTGTGACACTATTATATCGAAGTTAATTATGTTATTATAACTCATAAATAAATCAGTGTTGAAATATTATGTTAATTTGATTGAACACAACATCGCAGAGAAATGACAATTGAATTAACAATGCTCGCATATTATCTATACATTGCAAGGTCTTGTTGTCATCTGGTCCAATGTCATTCCAGTGAGCTCTTCTTAAATGTCAGTAGGTAGGCCAAGAAGGTGGTACCAGCTAGTAAAGCAATAGTTGAAAAACAAGTGTTGCTCAATACTTTACGTGCGGTCATCGATACACACTTACCTACACGCGAAAGTTATGTGCAATTAAAATAAAACGTGTTTAATTTATATCGATTAATCTTAGCTTTTATTTTTGTTAAAGTAAATGGTTAATTTATTTCATACGATTAATGCATGCAGTGCGAAATATTTTTTGTAAAATATTGATTAGTTTGTTTCATACATAATTTATTTTAATAATTTGCAATAAATTCCAACGTATTTACACTGTAAGCGGCACACACTAAACATACCCTTTTTAACTGCAGGCACTTTATTTTCTTTGCCTGACTTTTTGGTTTCTTTCTTCTTGATTCCCGATGTCTCAATGGGAACTAATTTATCAAAAATATAATTGAATATAATCGTAAGTTTTAATTTGTGCGTGTTTGTATGTTGTTTATAATTGTTTTATACATGACGCGTGTCCTTAATCTTTTTGTGACATTTAATTTAAATGAAAGTATGATAAGTGGTGTTTGATCTAAAATATAAACTTGTCCTTTGAGCAGATTTATGGCGTAACTTAATAGTGAGATGTTATCTGTGTTCTGTATGCAAGAACAGATATGTAGGCAGGCGTAGGCAGAGATTTGTTGTTGGTATTAAAACGCGACGGCTTCGCGCTCTTATATAAATCATCTTTATTGTTTTGTTGTATTAAATAATTACCTGAACATTTTTTTCCTTTCCCTTGTTTCAAACACAAAACTTCCCTTAATATTGATGTTATATATGTGGCAGTGGCTGTATCTCTGGAACTCTGCAAACAAATTGCGTATAAAGTACACATTGTACATTGATTTATGTTCAAAGATAGTAGGTAGACTTACTTCCAATATGGCAAGTAGCATCTGTATGGCTCCCGACTGTTTGTTCCATAGTTTATCCAGTGTGCTTTGGCGGACATGTTTGTCTGGAATTAAAGAGAATGAAATATAGACGTGTGGAGACACAAGTACATTCGGTAGTGTTTATAAATGCAGTGACATTTAGATATAGGTGCGGATGCCAGAGCGTAGGGTCGTCGTTGTTGCGTGGAGAGGGCGGCCTCGCTGCGGGCGCGATGACCGTGCGCGGGCGCCGCCAGCCGCCGCCAGCTTCCGCGAGTCTTTTTGTTTTGACAACTGGAGCAGAGCATCGGTACCCGAGGTCGACTAGTGGTCTTTTAAGTATTATTACGGTCAGTAAATACCACCATTCCAGTATAATTACTGTAAGACGTGTACCTGTACTAAATCTATTTTATTCGCATTGTCAATTATTTTAAATCGACAACGAATTACTTTCGATGATTTCAAATGGCCTTTTTTGCTGTGCTTATTTCTTTATGTATCAAGTATGTATCGAGGCAAATTTTCGACTTAAAAAAGGCTTCTGGCATAGCAAAAAAAAAACATGTTGAAAGTAAATAGATTAAAAGATAATTATAATTGGAGATTTGGAAATAGGTAATTACTCTGTTTTGTAAGAATTAAAATCAATACTTTAGGAGCATGAAGATGTAGTGATCACGTGAACATTTAGTCAGTTGATTTGCAGAACGTACTTTAAGACAATATTTAAATGTGATAAAAAATATATATTAAAATATCACGCCATATTTGTTCCTCAAAAAAAAATCTTGATCGTTAACTACGGAAGTTATAATCTGAGTCAAGTACACCGTTGTTTATGTCGTATCGAAATGTGCAATCATGATGGCCTAGTGGGGTAGTAGTGACAATGACATGCCGTCTCGCTGGCGTTGGCGGCTCGCCAGCGGGGCACGCGCGTGGCGTCGACGTCACGCCGGCGCGGCGACGGCTGGGCCCAGCCGCCCGCGCCGCTGTAAATACGCGGGACGCACTCACTTCTAGAATATACCGACGCCATAGCAACGGTACGCCAAACCACCGGACGTCCCGGTACACAGTCATTTAGATTGCACGCTCGAAACAATTTAGTTTAACGCCTTTGCATGTTAACTTGTTTACAGAAATCTGGCTATGAATTAAATGGAAAATAACTAGAATTTCTGAAAAAGTTACACGTGTGCAAATTGGATCTTATTGATTGATTGGCTTTCGACAGAATAATCAGCTATTTGATATGCTGTATGGCATTCCGAAATTGAGCAGATATATCAAAACGCCAATATGCCAAGCACGCCAGCACACTTCATTAAACGCATTGACAGGTATTGGCAATCACAATCAGCGAGTGATCCTATCACAATGTATGGCTTTTCGCTGCTAGTTATTTAAGAAATAAAGCACGTTGTGTATGTGGTAGTGTACAATAAAGATACATATTACATGGTAGTACTAGAACATTTACAACGACTGCACTACTCGGGAGTCAAGACGGTGCCAATATTAAAATTGTAAACATGTCCCTGTCTACAACTGGCAAATATTTCATATCAAATATCTAGATTGGCATTACTTGTATTTGAGAATTACTTATGTATAATTGCTATGGCTGCCGACAATTTTGATACCTATGCACACATGTCGTATCATAAATTGTTTTGGAAAGTAAATAAACTTATATCCTACACGGAAATATCCCTTTTGATTAGTTTAGAAATAGCATCTTTGAAGTTGAAGATAGTTAATGATTCATTTTTATGTCATATTATAATTAAGTGTCTCTTTTGATGAGATGGTCTAAAAATAGAAATAAAATTATGAATAAAACTGTAGAATTAATAACGTTCTGTCATTATTAAGACAAGAGACATTAGTTTGTTTGCTATTTCATATTTACTGCTGTTTCAGCCTTGCGAATAATTATAATTAATATGTAACCCTGGTGCAATTTAATTGCTTGTATACTGGGTATATATGTACATTAAAACGGACAAGACATATAAAAACAAAATTTGAAACATACAAACATACCTCGGTACTTATCTTATTAATTTAAGCAGTGTAATGATAGATCCGATAAATAAAAATCCTGTTTATCTAATCCTAAAAAAAGCCCCCTTCTCTCTTTAAAATGTAAACAGTATTTAAATACAACTAAATCAGGATTTTATAACAACTGAGAAGTAATCCTCATTTGTTTACTATGGATGCTATCCTTCACATATCATTTGGTCCGACATAATCGAAATCTAATGTATATCCGATTACATTTATAGGAACTAAATCATTGCCAAATTGAATTTTAATGGCTATTCGTATTGACTGATAGTAATTATTTATTGCTGACACGACAGAAATGCTTAACGTAGTCAAAATTCTGGACGCCGATAATTGGTTACATTTGTAGGAAATTTGGCTTTCATTCAACTCGTGCACCTAGTGTTATTTTGTAGCCAGTAGAGGTTGTAACCATTGTCTTAATTATTCGGAATTGAATGAGATTTATGGGCCATTAGTGGGACCATTAGTACTTAAAAGTAGATCTAGTTTTGTTCCGCATAATAGGGTTGAGAGATATAACAATGATTGCAATAATATATTATCTGTTATATGACAAGTTGTTTATGACCTTTTTTTAGCAATGTCAGTGTTAATTTTTCGTTGATTTAAAACATATTTAAGATATCTCTGGGTGTGTGTAATTTTTTGACCAGTGTTTCCTACTATGATTCTAACCGGAGCACATCATAAGTAATAATATTAAAGTAAACTAAAACTTCGTCAAATAAAAATACATGAATTATAATCTATACAACGCCTGATTATTGAAATACTAATTAAATAAAAAGTAACATAATTTGCTGTTTGCTTTTAAATTATTAATTTTAATACCACCAAGTCGTTCAAAGACTACAACTTTTACTGTAACTACTGTCTGGACTCCCAGACGGTTGATATTTATAAAACACTTAAGTTGCCCCAGGGGCGGTGCAAACACAAACATATATAATATGTATCTATGTATATGTACACGATGTTGGGGAGTGTCGGTCGCCGGACCAATGTCAAGGCGAAACTTGATTTACGCTATCACAGAAATAGATCTGCCGCGCAAACATCGCTTTAATTGTTACTCTTTGAAAACTTTTTATAAATTACGAAGTCTACAAGCTCATTTATCTTCGCAGTCCTGTCTTAATACTAATTGAGTTGAAGTAGCTGCGATACAAAACTTCGAAAATGCAAACTGTTTTTAAAATATCGGGTGTATTTCCTCGATACAAAAACGAATGATGTAGACTTGTAAAAGCAGCAAGCATTGTAAAAGTAATTTATGTCTTTCAAAGCAACACTTAAAATTCGCCTCGAGGCACAAAAGCTGTCAGGAAATGAAAGTGTGGAAACTTCCCCTTGGTACGGTTTGTACCAGTTGTAGATAATTGAACAATGGCTGATAAGTTTCGGATATTGTTGAATAAATTAACGGTAACAATTGGTAAGGGGCACGGGTGGCGCTTGGCCGAGGGCCCAATGCACCAAACCCTTATTTAATACAAGGCACTCACGCGATATTACTGCAGTGATGACACCTCGTGGTCTGATTTACGTCTTTCATTGTGAGGCTTAGATTTAAAGGTTTTATAACACGCAAATGCTTTCGTGTGACACCAATGACACTGCTGGGGATCTGCGTGTTATTGAGTGTTGAATCTTATATTTAAATTATTTAAAAAAACACTTTAAATTGCCAGACTGTTTCTTCCATTCAATTATTATAGCATATTATAATCACCTGTGTCTGTAAATAAATCGTAATAACAGTAGTTACTCTAAATAATAAATACTTTGATTTGTGTTACGACACTCAATTATTTAATAACGTGATAATGTTTAAATGTTATTAATAAATTCTAAAAATAACCAACAAAAATAAATTAGCATAGAAATTAAAACAGCATGATTTGCATAAAATTCCACTGTTCTTGCAACGATTGCAAAATTGTTCCGTTTTTTGCGAACCTTCTTTGGCGTGCCGAATGTTATTTGGTAGTGAGACACGAATTTGGGTAAAAACATTAGCCTACTTGGCGGTACTAAAAGAAAAATGAATACAGAACAATGAACATGCATTTCTAAGTTTTAAAAGAATGGTTGTTGAACTTGTTGGCTTGCGTAGCACGCTACGGTTAAGCGCTACAAAGTTTCTACGTGGAAAACTAAAATTAATTCGAGTAATTTTAATTAGACAAGGTTATGAATTCTATAATTTGTTTACTCTCCTAATTATCTAAATTAAACCAATTAAACTACTTGATGTTTTATTGCAGAGATTCAAATAAATCTCTAGCTGTATCTGAAACCAATTTGAAAATGTTCTTCTAAACCTAGTTCCTTCTAATTTCACACTGACCATAAATAAAATTACTATTAATCGTTTTTTTTTTTTTTATTAGGTATGTAAATAAATAAAATAAAGATTGTATTCACAGGTGCCAATTCGTGATTGGCGTGGCCCCTTGGTATACCGTACACGCTAATACTCCTTACTCCTCAGTACCGCCAGTTCGCCAGTTCACTAAATAAGTCATGTAAGTTTAGGTTCTCACGCAACGTGTTTGATTTATCTTGACGTCATAAATCGAAAGATCTCTTATCGCAATAAAGTTGAACGATGTTTTTATACTAAATCTCTTCGTTGCTTTTCATTTTTCCGTGAGGTTACTGTAGTGAGTTGTTATGGTTTTAGTGGTATAACTTTTGTGTTATGAGTTTAGAACACGTTTTTGTATTAGAGCAGGGTTAGGAGTTGCGTTTTTATTCCACATACATGTAAATGTAATTTGTTTATGAGCAAATAGAGTTATTACCGTTTTATGAGAGCTTAAACTCTTACTTGGAATAAAAACATTTGGATAGTTATAATGATTATATACACTGTAAATTTAGAAGCTAAAACGTTTAGATGACTAGTTTTGCTTAAATAAATTATCCAGTCATAACAATTACCTAGAGATGTAGGTATATGGTGATATAAAAAGCTGATGTATCAGGGTATAATCTGAGACTTTTGCTAAGAGAAAAACTCCACAGAAAATGCGCTACATTTGTATTTTCCAGAACAAATATTACAAGTACGTAACGGTTGGCACGTGTATTGGCGTTTTCAATATAAAATATCCGACTTACGGCCTATATAATATAAAAAGTATATTACAGGACTGCCGACGTTTCCAATATACTTCTAATCTTTGCCGCTTTTATTATTATATAAAGTAAATGTCAAATATTTTTTTTATTAATGTCGCGAGAAACTCTAATATTTGGATAGTTGTCAAGTTTTAATTTCTAGTAAGCCTTGATTATTATTTTATTTATGAGATAAACAGATTTATTATGTAAAGCTCTCGTATCAAATCATCAGTTTTTCTGAAGTTTCGCGTTATTAATTCCACTCAACACAGCGTAGTACCGGATGTTTAGTATTTCGGTCATTTTATATATAACATGTTCTTATAAACCTTGAAAAACGGATTTGATAGATGAAAGACGTTTGTATTATCCATCCGGACTGGGCTGTACTCTAAACTAATAATTTAAGTTTTGTTAATCAACCCAGATTCGTAAATAAAATTCTGACATGTTTATCAGTCTCTTTATTTGAACCCTTGTTCTAACATATTATTAAAATTATTATTTTTTCAATTCCAAAAACGACTTCCCAAAAAGGAGACAAACAAAAATATTTTTCTACTCCATAAAGTACCTAAAATTACTAGAAATAAAGTATAAGCGCGTAAATAAATCTTATCCTTTAATCTTTTGCTTCGAGCCCTAATGGCCTGTAATTACGCTTCAGTTTCAGTGCGTAATTAATCTTTCCTTTGAAACAGTTTCATAAAAGCAATTCCATTTTTTTAGTAGCCTATTTCGTAAATCATCAAGATATAATACAATTTCGTAAGGCCGTACCAGTTACAAGCCAAACTATCAGGTTATATTAAAAGGAAATTAGACCGCATCGTATTATTTAACACATAAAAGAAGTTTGGATGGTCTATTGACTAGTTTAATAAAACAGGAAGAGGTTAAAGTGTTTTTGTTAAACTAAAAGCTATTAATTCTTTGTTGTCACGCGAATAGATGTTTGACTTCTAAGGTGTTAAAGTTTGACTTTTGTACAAGTTTCGTAGACTTTCAGTGATAGGCAAAGAAGATTATGTTTGATTACTTTTGTAAACGCGTTAGTTTTGCCTCGATCTAGATGAAAACATTTTATGCGTAGTATACTTTTAAGATTGTAATACTTTTAAAAGCGTGTAAAGTTCGTCTGGCTGTGACCTTTGACTACGCCGCAGAATTTGATCACAATCTCTTTATTACAGTAATGAAAAGGCACTTTAGAATTTTACATTAGATAGAGTAGCCGTAAAAATAGTATTTTACTGAACCATAATGCCTCAATTTGACAAAAAGTAAACTACACGAAATAAGTATTTCCATAACTCTACGATAAAGGAAAACTTCTAATAAAAAACCTTCTAATTAATCATATGGGTTGATTACACGTGTGATTCAAATATGACAAGGATGTACTAATAATGCCAAAAAAAGCTATAAATATCGGGCTATAAATAAATAATTCTATTAATATAGCTTTCTTCATAACTTTAGTCACGAAATTCTTTTAATATTCGTGTTCCATGTTACGTGTAATACCTCACTCAAATGTCTTCGTTTGACATACAAATGAGTGAGCATTTTAACTTTTTCTTCGTCCATTACCGAGTGAGCCTCAATTATCACTTTTACGTTCTTTTTGTAGGTATTAACGAGAGATGCCGTCAAAATCCAATGGTGGGCAGCATGCCAAAATGCAGTTCGTGTATACACCTACTTATTTGCGTATGTAGGCAATAACAATACACTGGCTGAATGAGATCTGATAGACGTAAACATTGAAATGTAGGATGAGACATACCGATTAGTGTAATAGACACTTTTTGGTGTATTCTTGGAAATGTAAAACTGGACGGGATTTAATGAATTTTAAATTTATATTGGCTGTTTTATGTGGCTATTGGACATTGAAAAATGAAACGCAGTCATATTATGGGAATGCATAAATATACATGAATAATTACCAAATGTACGTCAGCCGATACATTGTGATGTACAAAAATATTCAAATTGTAAAAATAGTGTTTGTTTAGTTAAGTGAAAATATTTTATGTTTACAAATAAACGTTTCGTGTGTACAGTCAATTGCTTAAAATTCAGAACCGTTAAGGGTGTTTTATTTAACCCACTTTGAATTTATCAGGCGTGACCGGAATATTACGCGAATAAGTAAAACGAGCGACACAGATCCAAGGGTTGAGTTATTTTATGGTAAACACGTTAAATGGAACGGAAACCTTGAAAATAGTGATCGGGAAGTCAATTAATTCACAATTTATATTGCAACGTCAAGTGGTGGGTTTCAATGTAGATAAACTATGGGATATATTGAACAGCTATCACTTCTCTGATAAGAATCGTCATCGTATCGTGGCTCTGAATCATTTTCAATACGTATTTAGGTAATTTCCAGATTTGAATTTAAACTGGAAATAGGTAATATAGATATCGTAACTCTAACCAATATTTGAACATTTTGGGTAATTTTGCAGACAGTAGTCAATTTAATTTGGTTGGCGGTTCAGTTTGATTCGATTTGGTTAAAGTGATGGCAATCGTTTTCGGTATCGATAACAATAGTGTTTATTATAGTATACAAGGTTGCTGTGTCGTGATATTGGGTTGTTTCATAAGCTCCATCAAGTTTTGCGGCTCTCACAAACCCAATTACTAATTTACAGTTCATTAAAAATGAAACATGGCAAACGTTATGGCGTTCTAGTAGTAAGGAGTTAATGACCGCATGTGCAAAGCTCCAATCAATTAGTAATGTTAATTTTATGTTCAGTAAAGAACCAAGAAAGCATACATAATACTTTGTAAAAGCCACATTGGTACTTGCCTGGGTTCGAACCTTAGTTAGATGTACTATAAAGACTATTCTGACAAACGGTAAAGGGAAACACCGTGGGGAAACCTGGTTTCCAAAATTTGGGATCTAAAATCGCCAATCCGCAGAGAGCGAGCGTGGTGATTAATGAACATGCCTTCTCTATATGGGAAGAGGATTTATTTATTTATTTATTACTACGAAATAAAACAAATATGAGAGATACCATTTCAGGGTAGATTAACTAAAGAGAAGAACAGGCTGTAAGGAAATGTGCCATATCTACACTTCTAGTCATTGGCTGACGTGACGTGTCATTTTATTATACAAAAACTATAGCTTTACGATGAAGAATAAAATAAATCATAATGTTTAAATATAGCAATAACAGACCTGAAAACTGGTTATGAATGGAAGATTTTACGACAAAGGGACTACTTAAAGGGCGTCAATCTCGATTAACATTTGCTTTTTATATTGTTGTTCTAAAGACAACTATTTATCTTGCTTTATAAATAAACCACCAACACAAGTTATTGGGCTCCATGCAATAAAAATTACAGGAAGATCATTTTCGAGATGTTTACAATAATCGTTTTTCTCAAGACGGTCACAATTCTGTTGTGCAAACCATTACTTTTTATTTACATCCCCATTCCATACTTAACACGAATTAAGGAGGGAATGTATAACGACCTGTAATTATACTTCCTTAATACATGAAGACATTGCCATTACTAGCATGCAGGCTTTGTAATTGAAGAAAAAATAAATGGAAAAGTGAATGAGGTGTAAAAGTTGATAAAATCTCGTCTTATTCCCACGAGTGAGCACAAGAGTATGAATACAGAACTCGCTTTATTCAACATTTAAATACCTTTATTTCTACTTTTTTATTCAAAAGCATTTCTGTGGAAAGAGCATGCCCTCTTGAAATGGGCTTCAAAAGTGTGAATGTAAGCTGAAATGTATTCGTAACTGTATCGCCCTTTCGCAGACGGTCGGTATTGATTACCGGCTTAATGTTCTGTACGAAGCCCTATTTTGAAGTAATTCGTTACTAAAATACCGCTTTTCATACTTAGGGTGAAGTTTTTGGGCCATTTGAAGCAATATAGAATGTTAAATTTAATATTATTAACTCGACTATTCGACTAATCGGGGCATTTATATTATTCATGTCGCATAAGCGTGAATTATATTTTTACATTTGACGAAATGGCTCTTTTTTGGAATTTGTTGCCATTTAGTAACTAGATAGGTATGAGAACTGATCAGTGGTTTTTCCTACAAGAGATAGAATATTCCTAGACAAAAACAAAGATATGACGAATTGTATAAAATCTCTATCTACGGTAAAGATAAAGACGAAAAATTTTGTTAGTCATCTATTTGGAACGGATTCCGTCACGATAAATTATTTAAGCTAATGCTCCCGAGACCTTTCGTGTCCTTTACAGGGATCACGGTTACAGGACGATTTCTTCATGCAAATAATTGAATAATGAACACATAATAACACGCTAGAATCCATTCAAAACAGTTGAAAAAAACATTAAATGTTTTTTTCAACTGTTTTACAACGTTGATGAATCTTCATCACCAACCCTCATTGGTTGGTTGATGTGGTAAATATGTGCTAGGTAGTACTTCTACCTACATAAATAGACCTTTTGAATGCATGGAGGTGCTTACCATGTGACGTGAGCCGCGAGTTGATCCTCGCGGTGATCGCGCGCGCCACCTCGGTGGAATCCGGCGCGCGTTGCTGGTGCAGCCGCAGCCGCTCGAACAGACAGTCGGCCGCCGCTTCGTCCGCCATGCGAAATGCTGAACAATACATACAAAGTTAATACAAATAAATGATGACACATAAATGTGAAAAAAAAACATCTTGACAAAATCTATATGGGGCCTGAAAGTGATCCACAGAATCCGCAGTTATTGTGTGGGAACAAACCTATGAATTGAGACCAAAGACCTCCTTTTGAAGTTGGTTGAGAAATGAAAAGTATAGTTTCAGATTTGTGGTGGAAAGACTATCACACTTGACTCTATATTAGTTTTCATAGAAACGCTATTTACTATCAAAGGTACACACGATCAATTATCTAGAAGAATATTTCTTTGGGATGTCTATAACTTTTGCACTTATGTGTTTACTGTATATGAGCAGTCTGGCTATTAACAATTTATAAGACTTAACAATCAGAGACCAGTTGACAATTAATGGTGTTCTATGGTATCTCTCATAGTCTTCATTAAGGGGAAGTCTTTATTTACATCAAACAATTATATTATTGGGTTAACAACTTTGATGGAAATATACAGTCGCATTGTAAAGCTTTTATGCTTGAGAAATATGTTAAGATTTATAAAGCGGTAGTTGTCATCTACATATAATGGGTTTAATGCATAGATCAAGTTGAGTAAATCTAATGCAAGTAGCTCAAGGCCAAGCCGGGGCTTTAGAAGCCAGATCGTTAAACGACTTTGAAGAGATATGTATCATATGCAATGTGACGATGACTTTATGTTGAAAGCCAGTTCACATTTTGTGCAAAACCATTAAACGGTTAATTAATTAGAACATTCTAGTATTTTAGAACGTGACTCATTGTTTGTCGAATCAATAACGATAGATATTATACTAAAGAGAATTATGTTTATATGAATTCGATATCGCGATCGGAGGGCGCAGTGCATTCACCGTAAACAAACAGATTGGGGACAAACGAATGACCGCACCAGAATTTATGTATTTGTTGGCAACACACATGCTTAGCGAGAAGCGTGATAACTATCTTACAGCTGTGAAAATTAATTTAAATAACATTTTCCCAGTATTAATTACCTACAGTTTTTGTAGAGGATGTTGACGTAATTTTAATTGGAGATTTAATTGTTATGCATAAAGATACAGCAAACTGAGTCTTATTTGATCTGATCGTAAAATTTACTTTTCAAGCTTTTATTCCAATGGAAATGGATATAAAAACCACAGCGTCCACAGCGATGTTTGGCACATGTTTGAACAAAAGTATTTTTGCATGTACACAGTTAATCACTTGCTTTTGTTTGAAACGATTTATTGCTCTTAGCAACGTGTGAACGCGGTTACTTAATCTTGTAATGTTCGTCTACAAATGAAAGTCTAAATACATTCTGCAACGGCTTAGGTTACAATAAATATTGGGCCTGAATCTGATGCGTTATTTTAATTAAAATAAGCTAAGAGCACTTTAAAGATAACAGAGTGAGAGCAAACAAAATATCGACATTATCATGAATGTGGGCTGAACAATGAAATTGTGTTGTCGCTCAATTAAATTTTGGTTTTCTAGTGTTTTAGGATGTGTTATGATACAAGGAATGTTACTACAACGAACGTACGTGAATGCGTGTTGTCCCTGCTGTTGTCAAATGTGACGGTCTAATTGTAAATAAACAGTGTGTGGGGTGCGAGCGTCGGGGAGCGAGCTCGTCGCTTCGCGGCGGTTGCCGGCCGACTGACGGACAGAATGCGACGCCGGCCTGAAAAGCGCAGAGGTGCGCGGGGCGCCGCTATTCACACTGGGAAATGTTTTTCCGTTACGCACCCCATTAATATAAAGTTTAGTTGATATCGACCTATTATTAATAGCCGAGTTGATAGATTAATTGCTTATTTTGTCCTCTATCAACAACAAATTAACATACCAGCAGTCGCATACTTGGAAACAATTAATGAACTTCGGATCATTGTCTATTACTTGTACCGATTATAATTATTTATTGTCACAAATATAAATTAGTTGTAATATTGATCAACTATCTAATGCGGTTAGGTACTAAAGCTTAAATAGTAATTTGCGCTTCATTCGACTAAATAAACTTTAATCCACTTGTTACATTAAGATTAAAAAGCGCTTATCTAGTAAAAATATTTTAAAACCGCACAAATATCAATGAAAGTAACACTAGAAACGTTTACTTAAGGAATATCCTGTGACTATACTTGACACTACAAAGTAACTAGCAATCTTCTGGGACATTGTCGGTGAAATTATTCGTATTATTTCAATTACTGTTTAAAAGTAATTAGATTACTACTTTTTATCATTGCAGTACTGAATTAGATAAAAACTTCTTGAATTATAAGCAAGGCACTCACTAACAATTTGTTGTACTTACATTTTCTTTTGGGCTTGACAATATCTTGAGTTTGTGCAGAAGAATCAGTTGCTAAACACAAAAAACATGGAAAATGAAAATATGATTAAATTTTACATTTAAACTTACGAGATTACACAAGTCCACATAACTACTTTCTCACCTGACATTTCTCATTCATTACAGAAAACTTTGGTATTGATTATTCATCTGTGTTATATTTTTTATAGTAACATTCCATTTCATTTCTGATTTAAATTATCTTTTAAAGTTTTTGAAGCAGATTGGGAATTTTTGTCAGTTTATAACCTTTAAAATGTGGGAGCCTTTTGCTTTTCATTGACATAATTTATACGTAACTGCCAGTGTTTTCGTAAAAAAGGTTTTATGTGGTAATACTTTGTTATTAACAAACCTTTATGGAGTAAAAAGCACATAAAACCTTAATATGAAATTATTATTTCAAAGCAAGTACATATACCTATATTACCTATAGTACCTACCTATATTACATTTTAATAACATTATGTAGGTTTAATAGCTTACCTATTATTATTTTAGCCGTTATCGTCCCACTGCAGGGCTAAGGCCTCCCTTCCCTTCTTCCGAGCTTACCTAACAACACAGAATTCTTATCTCGACTCCACGTGTTACATTCAAGTGTGTAACGTACAGACAATGCCCTTAGGTAATGCAATTACAAATATAATGTCATATGAATTAGTACTAGTTTGGTAAGTTAGAAATGTCAGGGAAAGATTAGATGGAGGCCGGTAGCTGTAAATGTCAGGTTGCGATCAATGATCGAAATCTGGAGCAAGTAGCCTTAACTATTACTCTTCAAGACTTTTAATGTCACATTCAGAGACTTAATTGTTACTTAAGGGGGAATCCCTTAGTGTTGAAAATTCAACACTCGGACTTATGAGAGTAGGTTTACTTAAATTAATAATAAATTAAGCTTAGGGTCTCTGAGTACAGCAGCTAGAGAATTTATAAATGGTAATTGATATTATATTTATACTGTCTTACTAGCACTGAATGTGCTGCATTTAGCTTTTCTAAGAATTTTATTTACTTATATACAACTGGCTGTGCCCCGCGGTTTCACCCGCGTTAAAACCTATATACCGTTACTTAAACGCTTCTACTCCTTTTGACCGGGATAAAAAGTAATCTATATGTTAATAGAGGGTATAACCTATCTACATACCAAATTTCAGCCAAATCGGTCCAGCCGTTTTTGCGTGAAACAGTAACAAACATCCACACATACATTCTCACAAACTTTCACATGTTAATATTAGTAGGATTGTTTCTTCTGTTCCGTATGGACCCTTTCGTCTTGGGAGAAATCGTAAAGAAATACTTATTTGCTACTCTGACCTCATTGTAAGAGTTTTTCACGATGATATATCAATAATACTATTTCGGTACATAAAAGGTAAATCAATTATAATGCTCAAAGTCATTGCGATGTATCACGGAAGATATCTATTGTCTTCCTTTGTTTAGAGGAAACTATTTCAATATTGTTTGTTTACGTGAAAGACAATTAATTAGCTAGGCCATATAACTGAGTTCAGTAGCAGTTCTCTTCACAGTTCGTTTCAATTTGCAGAGTAAAAGATCGGATGTAGACACTTTGTCATAATGTCATTAGTCCGTATTCATTTTATATTATATTTAATAAGTTTAATTTGTTCGAGTATTTGTTCTTCATTGCCTTTTCCAACGGGGATTGCAGAGAAATTTCAGGTTACCCTTATAATTACTTAAGTGTAAAAATGAGTGATATTTAGGAAGTCATTTTTTTTATATTAATAAATTTATGGTTATATGAAACAACATAAAGTTCAAGTTAAAAATATAATTATTGTTTTAATAATCAGTCTGCTAATTGTTAAGTTGATTACATTTATAATGGTTTTATTTATTTAAATATATTTACATAGTGAATAAAAATCCTGGGTTCATTTTCAGTGAACCGTTGCATAGCCAATTCCTTTTTTGGGGTTTCTTTTGTTGATCAACAACAACAAATGAAACATCAGTAATATAACTTATTTTTTTTAAGAAATAAATTGAAGAATGTGCTTACGAGTAAATACATCGTGAAATACTTAATTCTGCCTGGTCCATCCAGGTACTGTATTTTAATCTTATCTATGTGTTTATGTCTTTTCAGGTAAATGGCAAATCTTACATAATATTAGTGTTAATACAACCTTATGATGAGGTTGTATTTAATAACCATGGAGGAACGCAAAGCAACAGGGTTAAACGGCAGTCTGGCGCAGGTAATTTCTAAAGGTTTTTTTTAGCCGTAGACATTTAGTAAAATAATTAAAAATAATAAAATTAAATCTTTTTCTCACTTTTACGTATTGATACAACTACATATGTGTGTGTGCTGAGATTGCGCTTTTAAATTAGACTCTTGAGCTTTATTTTTTTGCTATATATATAGATAATCACTATGTAGTTATTGTAGTAATATGAAAGGTGCCGCGGTTTATAGTATCTAAAATAAGTATGTTGTAAACGTTTGTAACTCCTTTGTCCTAAAGAACCAGTGTGTCCTGAAAGTGCCCTTTGCTCTTGAAATGTTGTCCTACAACCTGAATATATTTCGGTCTAGTGTAAGACAGTAAATTCTCTTAGCAATATTTTGTAGAGAACTCATGTCAATACTAACAAACACTGACTACTACAAAAACTGTTGATACTAGAATGAATTGTTTACTAAAACTTAAGTTTTTGGTATACTTGTTATATACAGAATCAAGTTAAAAACACGGCAAGGCTTTATTGAAATTTTAGAAAAAGGGTATATTTTCTGTAAACGAAAATTTTAGCTCCAGTATACTTGTATTATGAATGTAAACATATAAAAGAAACATAATGTCACTAACCGCCTACATTTTGTCCCATTAGAGTCAATCTGAAAGCAGACTTCCAGTTGATTGTTTCCTGCTCAAAATTGTATCTATCATGTCTTTTGTTTCTAGGTAAATTCTCGGACTCGGCCACGATGTCCCAGACGAAAGTAATGCAGGTGTGGCTACAGATGTTCAAGAACACAGTAGCATCATCACACGTCGGTGGCTCTCACCCAATGCACCCAGAGGTGGTGAAGCCAACCGTTCAGCTATTTAAACAAAGAATCATAGACTTCTTCTTCCCTGAAGTCGGAGAAGAGAAAACCTAAAATGAATAAAATTAAATAATAAAAATACTTATTTTATTCTGAAGCAGAATTATTTTAATGTTTTGGCTATGCATTTTGATACTCTCATTATTTTCTTGTTTATTTTTGTTAATCAAAACTTGAATTATAGAGTGGTAAAATATATTACAATGATATTATCATAAAGGTAGTAATTATTTGCCCGCTCTTGGTACTCACGCTGTATTACCCCAATTTAAAATTTACAATAAAAAAAAAACATCTTTGGCCTAAATTATTTAAATTATGGAAGGTTCATCTTTGCAAAAAAGTTTTCAGATGACAGAAAGTAGCAATAATTAGAATATTAATGCATTTAAAATTGGTATTTAAGTAGTTGGTAATTTTTTTCTATGTCAACCATTTCGTAACTCATTATCTTTGCGATTTTGAAATATCAGGCTATTTTTTTTTCATTTGTTTTTTAATTGGATATAGAGATTTCATTAAGAGAGAATCTCACAACTATTTTAAATCACTTTTTATAATCATAATATTTACATTACAATTCTAATTTTCCAGCCGTCGTCCGTCGACAAAACGGAATAGGCTTTCGTTACATTTATGCTTCTTTAGTCTTAAAAATTTTTACATTAATAAATTTCTTCTTAGAGCCAACGGTTTTAAGTGCAGACCAATATCTCAAGTGTAGATATTTGTTCTGTTATCTGCCTGTCTGAAACCTATTATTTTTATCTTTCGATGACTAAATTTTCTAATATTGGGAAAATGTAATAGGGAATCCCAATTCTTTGTCCAACATTATCGATAAAAACTGTCAATGGAGTTTCAAGTGTGTGAGATATGCAAGACGTATCTAGTATGTGACTTTCTTTGGTGTGGGCGGGGTACTACTTGTATATAAGCCTCGTAAGGAGATCAGCGCGAGTATTACAGAGATCACTTTTGTGCCAATATGAAGGTACGTGCAACCTTGGAATATTATATTTGGTGACAAGTGGTTTGTGAATCGTTTTGTGTATAGTGATTTTTTTTAGTGCGACATTAATATTAATTCAAAATGTTTTAACAAATGTGTGTGTTAGCTTTAGTTGTAATAGGTTTAATTCTACTACAGCAGTATTGAAGCTAATCAAAGCGTCAATTTAAAAAATGTGTTTTGCAAGTTCACCCTTAACAAAATAACACTCAGACACCGTTTTTTGTGACAAAAAAGACAAAGTGGGGTTTCAGTTTTGCTGTAGTGTGAATTGACCTTTACCTTGTTATATTTAGGGATCATTAGGAGAGGGCTTTAGGAAATAAAATATACCCAAATAGTTTATAATCTGCTAGCAAGAATCTAGCCACTACCGATACTGTTTTATATTTCCGGGGTCTATGAAGCATGTTAATTAAACTGAAGTTTAAATACATATGTAACTGTGTTGTACATATCATAGTGCCTTTACGGTACATTGACAGAACAAAAAAAAAATACTTTTAAATTGATCTAGGTTACCATTAAAATTTTCCAACAGTTGAAGTGACAAACTAAATTAAGGCCATTAACAATGATATTTTAATAAACAGATATGTTATACGCATACAAAACAATCGAAAAAAGTGTTCCGCGCAGCAGCGGCAGAGCAAAAGAGATAGCGCGATAGAACCCATAAGAAAAAAAGAGACAAATAGTGTTGTTGTTAATGGCAATACGTAACAATTAGGACGTTTTCGAGTCTTCACGATTGCACGCTTATTTTTGATTGTTATAACATATCTGTTTATTAGAATATCATTGGCCATTAAATAAAAATCGTAGTAAAATTTAGGATTCTAGTATTTTCGTTTACGTAAATCGGTCAGTCGTATAATTTATTTCATATGCATAGGTTTTAGTTTGTAGTATTCAAATGATAGGTCATAGAAATTCCCTGTCTGCATACAAAGTAAGCGACTTTCAATATGTCGTTGTTCTGTTTACTAAAATTACTTGCGTGTATGTAAATTGCACCTCATGTAGAACATTTCTTAAAGTAATAAAGTTCTGGGCTAAAAGCCAGACAAGGAAAGGTAATCAGGGTTCAATTTGATCACATTTTGCTGGTCTTTTGCTTTACATTATTAGTGTGACGAAAATAAAAATTATCATAAATCGTTTTTTAAGTTAAAGAGATATACTATGTTACTTTACATGCATCAGAAACGTTATTCAAATTAAACCCTGTATAGGGGAAGGTGTGATACCTTCCCCTATATATCAAATATATTTCTAAGGTGCAAAGAAGTAGTGATAAGACTAGTAAGAATAATTTGTGGTGAAAAACAGGAAATTTATGGCCTCAATGGTCCAGTAGCCTACACAATTTTTTTAAGGTGTCGATCGCTCTGAGCTCCCGGATTTGTACCCCGGACGGACAAAGTAAAAAAATACTCTTCTTCACTGTCCTCGTTTGTGTTTTCCTCAGATATAAATCTTAATTCCATAAAACCAATGCATTACCTACTTACTTTGGGTTAAGTGCGATGTATATGATATTGTGCACAATTATTAAAAAAGTGATTATTGTTAAAAATATATTGTGCAATTACAGGTGTTTGTAGTAACAGTGCTATGCGCGTTCATGGGATGTGCGGCTGGAGGCGCTATCGCCTGGCCGGGCGCCATTGCCGTATCCTCACCGCTGCTGAAAACTGTCATCCCTGGGGAGACTAAGACGACAGCTTACTCCACAACACAATACATTAATGCGGTAAGCTAGCAATATCTTTCAAACAAAGTGTGAAATTCATGAGAAGAAAGAAACATAGAAATTGAGGATCATAATGCAATTTTTCTTTTATACAGGTGCCTGGAACTTACTCGTTTGCCGCACACCCACAATACGCTTTCCAAGTTCCACAAGTTAACAGCTTCCCTGGCCTGCACCCAGGTTACTACCAAGTAGCCGGACATTCGATCATCCCGGGTAACGTGTACTACCCGTCCCCACCAGCTTTCACTCCAGTGTTTGGTGCCGGCTTCCCACAAGCCCCCGCTGCGCCTGCGTACCCAAGCGCTCCTGCCTACCCAAGCCCTGCTCAGCCTTCTCCTCCAAGCCAACAAGCGCCAGCGCCCGGAGACTCTGACTCTGCTGTCGTAGACTCAGCAGAGTTCCCTCCTGAGCAGCCAAGAGAACCCGAATCTGGACCGATGCCGTCAGCTCCTCCGCAGCCCCAGGCACCACAACCTACCCAGCCGGCCGCACCTCAGTTCCCACCTTCCAACACATTCCCGAACTTTCCCTCAATTTCTCAAGACGGTCAACAGCCTTCTTTCCCACAATTCCCACAGCTCCCTCAAATTCCCGGATTCCCGCAGTTCCCGCCAAACGGTTTTCCCCAAGGCCCATCTCAATCTCCCCCATCAAATCCCCCATCATTCCCCTCAGCTGAAACTGGTACTTCGGGATTGTCCGACGAAGACACAGTCTCCGTGGAGTCAGCTTAAAGGCCAACTCAGTTGCCTAGTACCTGTAATGTAAGCTTGGATTGCCATTACCTATACAATAATGTAAACAAATAAAGGAGATCAAAGACTTTCTTTTCAATCTATGTAAAAATCCTGTTGTTTTATATTACATCTTAGTGCAAAATATACGTTTTAAACTGATGACCACACATTTTTCTTAAAACTGTAGTCTACTTTACACGAATTATTTATGTATCAAAACTTTAATAAATTCATAAAAAAAATACGTATTTAATTCACTCACTTTATATTGTTTATTATTTAAATCTGATACTAAAATCTAAGTAGTAAAATATTCAAAAATAAACGTGTAGTAATTTTGATGCTACAGAAAATATCACTGCACAAGTCGAGATCAAATAATTATCTGGTAAGTTTCGAAAAAAATGGTAATTATTCTATTAGTTACCTCATATAATATCCAATTCAAATAGATGATGAATAACCGCTATTCTGTTTTTTGGCCTTGAGATAGGGCATAAAATAAAAATCAGTCTAATTCATGACCGAAGAAAACTATTGTTCTTTCTATTGTTTAGAAAACCATTTTTCATTGTTATGTCAGTAGGGCTGGTTAAAATTAGAATTAAGAAATGGGAAAGAATGTTCAAAGTCTTGATCTATCCTGTGATTGATTTTCGGTTCTTGAAAAATTTTCTTATTTACTAATTAATTCACTTAACTGTTTTTGACGCCTGTTAGTTTTTATTTATGTAAGTTTTTATTTTAGCATAGTTAGAGTTTGTTCTTATATTAGATTTAATTGAGTTTTAAAAATATTATATCTCGTATCCTAGCATTCATCAGTTGTTATGTTAGAATCTTGTCTTGATATAATTCACTAGACACTAGATTTTATTGCTTTTACAACAATATTTCCAAATATCTCCTACTTTACTAGTACCTGGTAAATTAATATCAGTGAAAACAATAAATTATCCCGGATTCATGAAACTTTTATGATATTCAAATGACCTTGATAAATATTGAGCTCTACGAATGCCAAAATTGAGAAATTGCCAGCCCTAATGTTTTCGTAAAATCACATTGGATTAATAAAGCAATATATATCGAAGTTCACAGCAGATGTGTATTCAGTATCCATTGCAACTTGTACAGTTAAAGGGCAAGGTTATCCAATCATGTCGGTTTTGTGCAGTGCTTTTGTGTTTTTTGGTTTAATATCTTTAAGTATGTGTTTTACATTTCCAAGGAAAGTTAAGGAAGAGAAAAGCATCCAGAAATCGAAGGTGGTATTTCTTGTTTATTTCACCTTATTTGGTATTTACCTTACTTTATCTTTGATGTTAGTGCCTTGAAGTGAATTAGTGTTATCGTGTTAAATTCAAGGCCAACTAAAAAACTACAGCAAAACAAGGCTATTTGGAAATCAAGGGGTTAAATGAAATTCGGTCAATTTAAGCCCTTAAATTGAGGAAATGTGTGTTTTTAATTTTGCTTAATATTTGATAATCTATTTTGTTCTGTAATGTAGTTTTGAAGATATTTATATAAAAAACCGTGGCTTATGTTCGTATCACATATCTTTTTGAATGATGTCAAATAGCCGTTAATGATAATTAAACTTATTTCTTTAAATTCGACAGTCTAGTCGGTGTTAAATGTTCGCGAATGAAAATACTCAATGATAATATGTTTATTTCAATCGTTACGGAGCCTGTTGGGCGCATCTAAAATTACCGATGCAATGGGGATTAAAAAGTGCTAGTTTTGCTTTTCTAAAGCGCAGGCCAGACAGAAGAGACGTAAGATGCAGACGCGACACTTCTATACATTTTGCATGAAAGGGACGCGGTAGAGACAAATGTCCGCGTTCCGTCTGCGTCTTACGTCTTTTCCTTCTGGCCTGCGCCTAATGCGTGTCATAAAATGTATGGAGACACATTTTTGTGAAAGAGCTGTAGGAGGCATTCGTAACCTACCTGAACACTATTAATGAATCTCACTAAAGTTGTTTTGTTTTTAAGGTATTAAAGCGACAGGTTGACTTCAGGAAATCCTAGGCTTAATACACTAAGTACTGCAACCGTTTAAACGATTTCTGTCCTAAAGATTTTGTTTATTTCTTTTCAGGTTGATGATAAGTTTCATCTTATAGTAGTTTTACTAAAACCTTGCAATAGAGATGACACTTTGAGTGTCGACGGAGAAGAACAAAGAAATAGAGTTAAACGACAGTCAGACATTTGTAAGTTTTATTTTTTATTTAAATTTCTATCTATCTATTATTTATTTTCAACTTTAATTTAAAAAATAATTAAATCGTGATTAAATTGCCACATAGACCGAGAGGTACTATAAGGCACTTATTTTAATGGTAATGGTGAATTAAATATACTATTTTAAATTGAATTGGCTTGTTTTGAGTTGAATTTAGTTCGGGCTGTTACACATAAGAAAGAAAATAAGCATAAATAGTACTGCAGTTCAATAATTTAAAATCCACCTAAACTGGATGTTCACAAAAATCAAGGACCATACGTTAAATTTAACGGTGTCATGAAAATGGTTGAAAAAAATGATTTAGTTGTTTTCAAGATCTACTGCTAATTTCATATCCATGTATATTGTATAAACAATAATATGCCTTTTTACAGCAAAATTCAGCGCATCGAAGAACCTTTCGCAGACGAAAGTGGTGCAGCTGTATTTACAGTTATACAAAGACCTTTACACGTCAAGATACGCTGCCAAACCTGTTCACCCCGAATCTATGAAGCCAGTACTGAAGCAATTTAAGAAGAAACTCGTCAGAATGTTCTTCCCTGAAGCCGCATTGAACAAAACTTAATAATCTGTAGTTTTGAATTTTTATACTATTGTTACTAGTGCCGGTACTATGAGCTCTTAAAACTGGACTATAGCGAGTGTGAAAGTGAGATAGCGTTCTACACTGCATGTATCGGTGTCTCGCTTCCGCAACGGCAGTCCTGCTTTAAGAGCTCATGTTAATAGCTTTATACCTTCAAAAATAAATACGTAATTATAATAATTATTTAATCTTCAGTTTTGTTCTTCTGCCATGTCAATAGTATATTTAGTATAGTCGAGGGTAAGTCAGAAGAAACCTCTACAAACGGAAATGTATCTTATGACATTGACTTAAGGCACTATGTTTTCCTGTGTGCAGTTAACTTTGCTATCATCCTGATATCGCTGTTGATAAGTACATACACATTTGTTAAAATGATATTGTATTCACTCAAATTCTCGGTTCTTTTCAGTGATTGAATTGGCAGACTTTAATTATATTTACGCTTAAAAAAAAAACTGTTAAACTAATAAATAACATATGTGATTGATTTAGGCTTAGGTTGTTATTGTTTCATGTTCGTAATAAATAATAATTGTTAATAAAAACTATTTTTATTTTGTTCTATCAACTCTGTCTAACGCTATCTCGTTCTCAAGGGTCCGTTATTATTTGTAAAGTATAATATTTAATTTTTATACGAATGTTTTTACCAAGTGCCTTTCTTACTAACGAAAATAGGCATGATCCTCCACATAATAATAGTAATAATTAAAGCTTATAAACGTCCCACTGCTGGGCATAGGCCTCATCCCATATACATATAGAGTAGCCACGAGCATTGATCAATACGCTTGCTTATTGCGGGTTGGCGATTTCAGACCCCAATTTTTGGAATTCAGGTTAGCCTTAGAATAATTAAGAAAGTAAATATTACTTTAGTAAAAGGTACACATAGGTACTTGCCTAGTTCGAACCTCCAACCTTGTGCACCCTCCACATCAAATGAATAAAACAAACGCATGCATTAAATAAGTATATTTTACCAGAAACCGGGTTTGCGTTCAGGTAGCCAGTCTTGCAGGTCCCTTAGAGTCGTGTTCTTACCATCAAGCGCTAGAGAGAAGTAGAAAGTGTATGGAAACCATTCCGTATCGAATGTCACTGTAATGTTGTACCCTCCTACACCTGTGATGATCGGTTTGGACAGACGGTTGGGCATCATCAGACGCGCGCACACTATTGTACATTCTACACCCGCGGATATCTGGAACAATGATATAGAGATATGAGGAATTTGACTACCTCCGGGGTACAGTCACGATCAAAAATAGGTATACACTCTCCAATTTCTCATTGAGTTTAGGTTGGTACTGTAAACGTGTAATGAGGAAATGATTGAAATCATATACAATAAGTAATGTACATAATTATCTTATGAAGTATAATCCAAAAATTATTAACAATTTTGCTACGTGAGCACATATTTTTGTTCGTGACTGTTTTTTGTGGTTGATTGACGAATGATGACGGTTGAATGAAGGAATCAGTAACTCTGAGGACGTGAGTTCTATCCCAGGACGGAGCAATGTAGGAAACCATTTTTTTTTGTCTCGCGTGTTTGTTGGACATTCGTCGTCTCCTAACTTTATAATTTACTTGAGGTTCAGACCAACGTTTGTGATATGGTCAATAATAAACAAAAACAGCTAGATTTTTTTTTTTTAAGAGTGAAATATGGCGAATAAATATTTTTTTTTTATATGAGTTTTTACAATATTAACATACCTTCATCATAATGTTTAGTTTAGCTGGAGGATCGGCGTTCACTTCAAATTTTTCTGAGTAGAAGAAGGCTGCTCCCTTTTGTTTCTTTAAAGATTTGAAACAGAAATTCCCAGTCATGTAGGTTCGAGCTCGCCAGCCAGTCTTCTGTCTTTTTCTTCTTCTTAAATATTCTTTGTGAATTCCCATACCTAGAATTTTCACACTCCAGTAAAAATGTATGTAAGATTTTATAATTAAATCAACAATAACAACTCTGAAGTAAGTAGTAAGCCAGTATAAGTCTAAATAAGATTTCAGGTGGTTACTTTTAAATAACTAGGGTAATTTAAATGTCCTTTCAATTCTTTCCGATTGTAAAAGATTTTCTAAAGATGAAAAATGTATGCAAAGCTGCAGTTTGTTATAGGATTTATCAGGCCATATCGAGTATTTAGTTTGACTACGGATATAAAAAAAAAACTGCTGACGAAATTGATACTCAGACTGGTAGTTAAAAAACGAATACAATACTGACTAGATCCAGCATCAACCAGCATGAAGCTTTGTGGGTAAGATCTCGGCAGATGATGTGCAGTAATGACGTTTGTAATCCAAGTTATGTAGGGATACACGTCGATGTATAGCGGTGGTTCGGTGTTCAGCCGTCGTCTCATTGAGCGCCGGTGGCAGGGGGCGCCACCAGCGGCCACTCCGAGCAGTTCGTAAGGACCATCGATAGTGTGACTGATGATCGGTGCCCCTGCCCTCACGCCGCAGCCAGAGCTACACAGCACGTGGGTAACGCCTTCACTACCCAGTTTCTATAAATACATTTTTGTTAATTGAAGAAGCTTTTTAGCGCATGAAGAAAAAGTGGTTTGTGGCTTGGTTGTGTGTTGTGTTAATTATTTTAACACGTTTTATTCCTACCTCTTAGATTATTGAATGTGATTTCTGAATGTGTTACTTATTAATGTAAGAGATAATTACCCCTCTCATTCGGTGTCTTTTGCAATCCCTATGAGTGTACAGTTTCAGCGTTTTCTTAGCTAATCTTTCAGAATCGAAGTCTCTTGGCACGGCTGTAAAAAATCACGATAAACTTATGATACGTAGTTATGTTTATTAAGTTTAGTCAAAGTAAATCATGTAACGATGAAAAAAGTGAAGGAACTTTTACATTTCTTTTGTAGGGTAAAAAAATATGTTGAAAAATAAAAACGATTAACGTATATTATACGTTGGTAAAATTAAAAACATACTGCTGATGTAGTCGATCAAGAACACAATTTTATGTTTCCTCTTCCTCAGGCGTTCAGTTACCGTCGGTAGACATACTGGCACCATGTAATCTGAGATAAGAAACATATTATCTTTAAGTGTTAAAGAATATGTACGTATGTATATACCTTTTTTTTTTTTTTTTTTTTTGGTAGAGATCTTTGCAGTTAGCCTGAGCGCAGGCTTTGACTGCTTCACCGGACTTTTGGCGAGGACCTTAAGGCCTCCAGCCAGAGCAATAGGAAAAAACTAACTACGTTAGCAACGTCTACTAAGGGCACCCCCTGCGGGGTTCGGACCTCGACTTAGTGCGTTGCTAACAATCTTAATAAAGCAAAACAACAAGGGATGGCTGGATCTAAATTTTTATTATTTAGGGACATATTTTTATTGCTAGTTTGGCCGGCTCGGGCCAGCTTGATCTAGGGACGGGAGGATAACATTTACGTTATTATTATTTATAATACGCGACGGGCCTCGCCGGCGAGGACGTAATATACGGCGGTTGTGTTTTGTATTGCTACTGCTAGCTAAATCGAATGCTTCTTGGAGAAGCGTTGTTTTATCATCGGGGTAGGAGAGAGTATGTCTGGGGCGTTTAATCTTAGATATTACGGAAGGTACGTATCGCGCGGCCGCTACGATTAGCGGGTTACGGTGGGTTTCGGAGGAGTCGAAAAATCGGATCGCGGCGCGTTTCATGAACTGCTTGATTGTTGGCAGCTTTAAGTCACAGTGCAACTGCAAGTTACGGACGTAACCTGGAGCGCCTGTGGCTCTACGCATGAAACGGTTTTGGAGAGTTTGCATTCGTTTGAGTCGATAATCGGGTACGTGAGAGAATACGACGCTGCCGTAAGTCATGATAGGTATGTATATACCTACTACTACTGTATGTATATTATGCATTCATATATGTTTTAGACAAGAGTTAAGAAAAAGCGGTAATTACATTGAATTTAATAGAGAAAACATACGTGTTAGGCTTGATGTAAGTTTGGAATATGATGAGCAAAAAACTTACGTGATTTCATTGGTCGAATAAGTTTTACTAAAGCTAGACTGTTTCCTACGCCAAACCTGAAAAATAAATAGTGTCAATAAAATTTAATAAATAATAGGGCACAAAGTAAATCAACCTTACTTTTATAAGAAAAGTCTTGCAATGATCATTATTATCTCACATCTATTTCCTTTTAGGTCGTATTTGATTGGACTCTATCAGGTATTTAGTAGCCGCAATAGGGTATGCGTTTCAAAGATATTATATCTAAATTTCACACACATAAATATCTACGCATATGGCTAATTTAGATTTAAATACCAGTTCCATGTATTAGGCCAAGAGAAAATTATTTAAAGAGACAACTTTATCAGATAGTTTTAAACGTTATCGGGTAGTATAAAAGGAAGTTACCTGGTATATTCTGGATGGGGTGTAATATCAAGAAGTGGTATTTCTATATAAGCTCGAGGACACCTTCGGCCTATCTTTATCTGTTGTCGCGATAAGCCGCAATCTTCTTCGTCTCGCTCATAATCTCCGAATACAACATTGCCACTGAAATAAGCCGTGCGATATGAGTTATACTCGATAGATTTTTAAGTACCTGATTATTATATTTGATGTGCAGACGACAGTCAGATTAGGTGATATGTAACGTGATACATGCAGACATCTTATTACATTCAGTAAAATGTGATAGGATTATTATAGATATTGATTTCAAATGTTTTAAAACAATTTATTGATTTCATTTTTACTCATACTCAAGACACATTTTTGCACCTATTTAAAGATACTGCAGTTATGACTTTGTTTTAGTCAATCTTCTTTTGCATGAATTTTTCGCTCACTATATTGATCTATTTCAGTGCCAATGGATTCGGTTAAATACCAATATTATACATGGCCCTTCTCACCTCATTTATTATTTATTTATTTATTAAAAAATTACATAATTGAAATTATAACATAAAATATCGCCAAACTGTACAGCAGTTTGTTGGCGATAATAGCGCTCTTTAGTAACAAAATTATTTATCAATTGTACATCTATTATAATATATATGTATCTATTATTATATTTAATTCACTATTAAATTAGACATTAATTAACTTATACATACAGTTTATAATTCTTGGGTAGATGCAGCAGATCAGTTGCTGTACCGATAACGAACTGTTTGTGAACGAGAATGACTCGTGGTGCCTTACTGTGGTGAGGGAGAGTCGTTGTCACTAATAGAAATAAAACATAATGACATCAATATTTAGGATTAATATAGTGATATCTAATCAGGCTTCTATCAACTAGAAAACTTAGATAGACAAATAAGTCAAATCATATAGGCGATGTAACAAATCGGAAACATTTAAAATGCGATTTGGACAATAAACTAAACTTGATTCAAAATGGTACTATTTGATCAGATTTACTAAAAGTTTAGATGATTCGCATACGAATGTGGCTTATCGTATGACCACTGTTATAAGTTGTGTATGAGAAAAAGAAGGAAAAATATTTCCAATAGTGATTGAAAAAAACACTAAATGAATTTTTTATTAATGACAATGTACTTACCGTGTATATACTGGACGAAGCCGAGCCAAGTGAAGGTGTGTTCCTTTAGCACGCCGTCAGCAGGGTCCGAAGTAAAGTCATCGTGGCAAATTGAGAAGTCCCGTATCACGCACAATGTCGTACGCACGCATACTGCGACATAACAACATATAATACTATACTTTTACTGTAAGTGTAACTACTGTAACATTAACACATGTTTTGTATCAAGAGCCGCTCTATTTATAAATAAATTTTAATTACTTAAATTTAAAATAAAAATTGAAAAAATATACAATTCTGCAACCTTTATTTTATAATTTAATACTCGTTAGCAAAACGAGGTACTCTATCTATAAATCACTTGCGGCTTAAAATTATATCAAATGTAATATTTTTTAATCCAAATAAACTAAATGAGATATCAATGTATACCAACTTATTGTACAGACCGCCACTGACTTCCAACCGCTCATAATCCCCGAATGAAACAAACCTGATGAATTCTTAAACAGTGTGTTGTTGCATTTGTTTGTTGATTCAGAAAATGGAATTTAATAACATTTATTCTTGGTAAACATTCACTGGTAGTTTTTAAAGACGAACGGAACGTTATATAAAATAAACAATTTGAGAATAATTTTTCGATAACGACAAATAATGTAACAATATCAATTTATAAATAAAAATAGTTTTTTTCGGCTATATGTAATCAAGGTACTATAAATAACGAGTTATTTGTTAAATCTTTATGTATTTTTTATAATATTGCGTTATTCTATAATAACACACAATACTTTGGTTATTATCAAGTAGAAATTTAAAGAAAAAACATAGATTACTTTTATCTCAATCTCAGATTTGATTGACTAAATTGTTTTTAACTCACTCAGAAGTATGTTTAAAGAAAGTTGTTATATTCATAGTAGGTATTCCAATGGGGATATGTATTGCAATGAAACAATATTCAGTTTGTTCAACACGCATTTATTAAATTATTAATTCATGAACACCTGCAAAATAAATATTTTGAATTTTGCTTATTTTCAGATAAAGAACGTAAGAGCTTTTTGTGCCTTTTTCAGTATACATAAATAAATACGTTCGTTGAGTATCTAAACAGGTGTTGCGTGATAGAATTCAAACACGAAGATCGAAGGCATGTTAATACTTTGTCTAAAATAAAATTCGTGTAGTTCAATCCTTTGATACGTAAGTTTCCAAACGAAGAACAATTCTCCTTGACAGTAGTAGAGTGGGAGTCGAGATCTGCGGAACAGATGGGTCCGAGGCACGAAGACTTTCATCACGATGCATTGAAGGCGGAACCTTTGGGTACCTTCATCCTCCAATAACTGTAAAATATACAAGTCGATTCCTAATTGACCTTGCCAGAAGAAGATAAAAATATTTGCAAGAAGATTTAGTCCTGCGATGCGTATAGTAAAATTATATAATTTAGTAAAAGTAAAGGAAAACTTCTTTAGTAGTAGAAGTTTTCCATTTATTACTTTTCACTTTCAGGAATTACTCAACAAGGCAGTTATTAGTAAAATATTATGTTACAAACTGGGAGTGAGCAATAAATGTCATAGGTGTCTTCACTATCACTACATAGTATAAAACAAAGTCGCTTCCCGCTGTCTGTCCCTATGTATGCTTAGATCTTTAAAACTACGCAACAGATTTTGATGCGGTTTTTTTAATAGATAGAGTGATTCAAGAGGAAGGTTTATATGTATAATACATGCATAATATAGTAGAGGAATATGGATAATCTTAGAGATTTCTAAAGTAAGGTCGTAAATGAACCCATTTTTTGAGCTTTCATTGCAAACGTTGGCTGAACCCTATGAGATAGATCAAAATAATGTACTACAGTATTGTGCACCTTAAAAAGATCTACAAAAAAGTCCGCGATGGCATATGTCTATCTCTTGAGGATAACCCACAATAACCATTTTTATCGTTTTACGAAAAAGCGATTTTAAGCAATACAGTATTAATCCTTATCCAATTAAGTACCTTTAATAAATTGTGTATGCAATATAGATCAATATTGCCCTTTACAGCATGTAATTTAAATGAATATTTTCGAAGATATTACAAATTTAAAATGTAGGGACATAGCGGTTGCGGCGATAGCGGCCGGAGGGCCGCGCGGGGGCCGGGGTGCGCGTGCCTGTACCAAATAGTGCGTCCAAGGCTGTGCTTCGCCCTACAGAACTTTATGATTGTGTAGTTATGTTTGGTATCAGCGTTGCACCCGAGCAAAGCCGGGGCAGGCTGCTAGTAGTTCTATAAATTGCCACTGTTGCCACAAGAGTAAAATAAGAGCCAATGAGAGGTTTTACAGGGTGCTACGGAAATGAGTTTTCATATTTGAAATACTGTTACCGTCCACAAAACAAAAAACCTACCGTTTTTTAAGAGATTCAATATTTTTTTCAGAGAAGAGTATTAATTTCCTAGAGCAAATTGTTATTTTCTACGAGCAGAATCAGTAGCTATTTTAAATATAGGCACGCATTTCCATAGCACTCTGTATGTCACAAACTTTTGTCTTTAAAAAATACGCACATATAAATAAGGAGCCTGCGTTGAATACCAATCTGATAGAGTAACGTTGGTAGTTTTCCGAAGAAACACCTTTTGTATAGTGTCAGGGCTACACCAACCAAACTTGTAGATGCTGTGAATGTATGCTGCAACAATTGATTTATCATTTATTTATTTCTTTATTTAAAGTTTCTTGTACAATTGTGGTACATAAAGCGGACTTAGTGCCGCAAGGCATTATCTACCAGTCAACCAACTACATCAGTGTAGTCAAATTACAAGTTCATTACCACTTCTCTTGCTAGAAAATTATTTTCAATTTGAAACCTACCCTTGTGACTCTCATCAAATAAGTGAGTTCAAGAGTACAGTAGAAGGATTTTCCAAGTCTTTTTAAAGTCTGGAAGTTCAGAGTAAAAAGTTTCTACCGTCTGTCTCAAGACGTTTTCCAAAAGGTTTTTTCTGGTGAATCATAAATTTTCGGTATTCTAGGTCCTAACTGAGATGTTCTATGAACTACGAGCTATCCTAAAAGAGGATTATAAAGATATCATTTTGTAACTAATTTTGATGAAAATCTTAAATCGCCAAGCCGCACGTAACGAGCTTGGTGATAAATGCTTGTGTCTTCTGTATATATGGGGAAGAGTCCTGCCCAGCAGTGGGACATTTGTAGGGTTTTATTATTTTATTAATATTATTTTAATGTTATTACTGGGACCTTATTTAGTACTTACTTCGAGGAAGTGCATCATCCTCCATAAGTGGTAAGCCATCCTTAGGAGGGTAGTACGCTGCGCGCAAAGCGTACATGGCTTGGCTCGCCGGCACCGCTTTCCAGCCAGATGTGATGGTGGCTTTGTAAAGCAATTCAAACTCTATGTAATAACTATTAGGAACTACTATGGCATACTACTAGAACGACACGTACAACTAATATGTAGTACAGATTTATGCTACTTTATTTACAGTTCGATACTTAAATCTAATATAACAGATTTATTTATGTTTTAAGACAATTTTGAAACAATCCATCATCATACACAACTAATTAATATGGATGTGATCACAAAAAAATCTAAAACCCGAATTTTTATGAAAAACTCACCGACAGAGAGTAAAAGCAGTGTTACAAATTGAGATGTACTAATCATTTTCACTCGACACTTACTACACAATAATTTTGGATATACAAGAACTAGTAAATTAACTTGTTCAGTAAATTACTAGACAGTTACTAGTTAGTTTGCTTGTTAGTGACTAAGTCTAAGACTATCACAACATTCATTTTTAACGAGACACAGATGTTTACTATTTAGAAATTGGTAAAATTCAGCGACTAGTATACAGCTTGTTTTGGTCGTGAACATCCTGAAGGCCAATCACATTAGATTCCTAGATTCTAAAACAAATAAACCACCATTCTAACCAGTGTTACTTTGTACGTCTATAATTAACTAATTAATACTAGTATTATTATAGGTAAGGAAATTGGGATAACAACGGGACGATAAGTAGTAATTATGTGAAACTACAGGTTGATTGCCATTTATGTTTTTTATTATATACAATGAATTCCTTACAACCTATTTAGTTACTACAGATATTTAAAATTAACCAGTACTTATACTCGTAATGCTGTTCCTTGAAGAATTTGTTACAAATTGAGGTTTCATGAGCGTCACCCATAAACTTCTTGTATTTGGATCACAAATCACAAAATATATAAATAACACAAATCCTTGCAAAGTAGACGTTAAACAAAAAAGATAAGACCAAAGTAAATGATTTGAAAACGAAAATATTCCAAATATCCAAGTGAGACCTAATAAGAAAAACAAAAATATAGAAACTCTTAGCTGCGCACTTATCAAATCCATGTCAGTGGATTTAATTTTTTGATCTGGTCCTCTAGAAATAGCATGTAGTACTAAAATAAATAGTATTATATTTATGGCAAGAATCATGCACACTGGTACTAGCACACCTAAAATTAAATAGTAGCCATTTGGGTAACAAATTCTTTTGATCATTGATGAACTAGGTATATAAGTATGAGCATCGAGAGCTAAAGTTAAAATCACGGGCAAAGTTGGAATGCCCCAGCCTATTAATGTGAATTTAAACATAAAGCGAGCTGGTCTTCGTACACCCAAAACTCGAACATATCTTATAAATTGTAAAATCGCTGTTATAAGCATCCACATAAAACTGGCTAAAATAGAAAAGTGTAACAGTGACCCCATAATTATACATATTGGTTTCTTTTCTTCAGCAACAACATACATTCCTTCAATTTGAATGAATATACTATAATCTAAATTAAAAACTAGAATAAAGATTAAAGGTAATGCTATAGCCGTGGATAATTGAAGAAGGACTTTAGTGCCTGCTTTTTTCCTCCAGTTCCCGAAAACTAGTGCAGTAATCCAAATACCAGTTATGCCTAATAGTGACAAAAAACTTCCGGTCAATGTTATAATGTTTAAGGCTATTACATGACTATTATCATGAACATTATTTTCATGATTGACAGTTTTTGGAATTGTTACCAATTGACCAAAATGAGTGAGATGGTAGCATTCGCACACCGTGGTAGTGCCAATTACTTTAACAATGAAACATCCTTGTTTTTTCCATGATCCAGGAATATGATCTACTTGTTGAGGTTGAAAGTCCCAATAGCCACAAAATGAATTAGTCATTGAGTGGTTCATTTGTTTAAAAACGAGGGGCACAGGATATTCCAAATTTGAGATGTAGTCAGGAATAGTGACTCCTACAATACGGCTATTAATCTCATGTTTATTTGTCACTAATTCTTGGAAAATGGCATTGTTATGAAATATTGTTATTATTATGTGATGTTTTTCGGTGGTGTTCACATTTTCTTCTGTACCATTATTTACTCTTTGTATGGTATTTAAAAGTCGTTCGGGCACCCAAGTAGCGATTTCTAAATTTTCTATAGTAAGGACATCTTCTAGGCTCGTATTTTTGTACAGTGGTTGAATTAACATATCTGTAAAGTTATCTGAGTCCGAACTCTTAATAATAGCTATGCCAGTGATATTATTGTAACCTGGGTAAGAAATTTGAACAACAAATTGCGGCTTAACGGCTAATTGATAGGCTACGTCACTAAAGTCTGAAGATTCATTCAAACTTCTTTGTGCAATCAATTCTATAATATCACTTACAGAATCCAAAATCACATTTGTCGAATTGAGTGTTTGAGCTAAACGTAAGTATTTGTAATCTAGAATCATCATTCTATCCATAACCCAGGCTATATTTTCTATATCGCCCGTATCCACTGATGTGGCATTTTCATGAGCAACATTTAAGATCTGTTGCAAAGACATAGACAAGTAATAAATATCAGCAGGAATGATTATATCAGTATCACCAAGTACAAAGTTAAGACCGTCAATAAGAAATCGAGATATGTAAATGTTAGGCATCTGCCTTTTGACAATATTGTATAAAAAAGTGGTGGTTTCAGATGGTGCATAAGTATTATCACAGTGGCCTTCTACGTCACCCCATATGCCACCTAGCAAATAAGATCCAAGACAGTGCCTTTTTACCGGTAAGCCATTAGCTTGGAGGCAGAATTGTTTTGGAGCCGTGATATGACCAATTAAAGTCATCTCCCAGTCCAGCGTAATGACGTCTTTAGAAGTTGTTGGCAAGCAGTACACAGAACTGGAGATATTCACGAATGTAATATTGTAATTTATCAAAAGCTCCGTTTTTTGCATAAGGTCGTCAAATGTTATTTGAATGTTGAGGTCTTTATCTTCATAAATATCTGCAACATCAACATGTAAATGAATTAAAATCATCATGTCGAGTAACGAATAGTCAAAAATATCCATTAGCAATGCTTTTTTAGGTGAAAATATTTCATCAATGTTTTGCATTAAATTAGTCAGAGTAGGAAAATCTTGGACCTCATCTGGTTGCACGTAAAGTTTAATAACAAGAGCAAATACATGCACTTTGTTACCCTTTGGATTGGCAATAATTTTATTTGTAGCAATGAAGGAAAAGTCTACTGTATGCCCCTCACACCAGTACTGAGCGGAACTGTCAGTGACTAAATCAATAATGTAAACAATTTTTTCAACTTGACCTAATGTCGTCGCATTTTGATCTAATAAATCAGATTTTATTTCAAAAAGTGGATTATCGTTAACGTCAACTACTCTCACAAAACCTTTGGCATCGGAAAAACATTGGATTCCTTTGTCATTGCTATCATATCTCCATAACCCAGAAGGATAATAGACTGTGAGATAAAGTTTGTTTTGCTCTTCATTATACTCAAACATGAATTCAGTTTCCCAATATATAACGCTAGCTTCACAAGCCATGCAAGGTAACAATTCTCTAGAATTTCTTAAACTTAATACACCACCGTTATTTATAACACCCTCAAGAGATTTAACCTTATTGTCTAACGAGTTGTTACCATTTACATATTCGACGTCGTCATTAAATCTGTAAGACGGAGGTGCCTTAAACCAGCACCATACGTTATCAGGTAATTCGTGTAACTCAGCAATCTTTTTAAAAATAAATCTTGTTAAATCATATTTGCTATTAGTCATAGGGGTTTTACACTTTTCGTGAAGAAAATCAGTAAATGACAATTGATTAGATATGTTATCTGACTTTTCGATTCCGAAACAAGTTCCACTATCAAGCTTAAATCTAAAAGAATGGTACCCATTAGGGCATTTAGTCGGATAATGAAGGTCGTTGATGTAGAAACATAAACTCGGGTATTGTTTCGTACAGATTTCAGTTATAAGTGCTTTTTGTTGAATATCTAACAGCAAACAGTTCTTAGTGAAGGAAGCGTACATAGGTAGGAATTTACTAGGTGCAACCCGTCTACCTCTATTAGGCCCTGGGATCGACCACACTACAGGATTGAACAGTTTTTGTCTGTGTGCTGGCAGCCAAAAATATCTAGATGTATTAGTAGCAGTGAGAGAGTTCAATAAATATTCGGTTTCTTCGGAAGATAAGTCGGTTATGACAGAAGCTCCACCACTTGCAAAACATGGATGGTCCCATGCTGAAGGTTCACCGATCTGATAACAGTAATCGTTGTTTTCTTCCGAAATTTTGAAATATCCTGGAGGGCATGCTGTAAGATCGAAATACTTAACAACTTTGAGACAGGGTGGAGTTTCATCGAGAGTGGGAGTCCAGCCTAAGTTTGAACAGTTTCTTGTTATTAATGTTTCGTTGAGGTAACAGAGAGGATCCGACTCGACGTTGTTGGCTGTCGGGGTTTGAGGCCAGGTAACACTGATGCCATCGTCGGAAACCTCTTCTGGACAACTCTGCAAATCAAAGAAAAGTTACGTCTTCTTGATCTAGCAACTTATTAGAATGCTAACTCTTGGTAAGCTTTGATTTGATAAATGTGAAAAGAGAAAAAAAAATTGAAACCAAAATTCATGAGAAAATACTGCATTACCTTTTTTGCAATCTACAATGTAAACAAAAATATTAGGATAAGATAAAGCACTGTCTGTTTACAATACAGATAAATAACCAGAATTAGTGAAGGTCGGTTATTAAAGCAAGTCGCATGATAATTTTCGCTCATCCAAATTTTCTGAATAAATTAAGACTTCTATTTCCTTGAAAATATTACCAAAATCGTATTAAGTGATACATATGAAAACACTTTACCTGTAACGTTGAATGAGGTAAAATTCCAATCACTAATATCCGTAACACAAGTATTTTCATAGTGTTTATCAAACTGTATATGATATAATTCACTATCGGTTGCTACTAGCAAATATAGCTTTGATTCCGTAACTTGTACTGCGACGACTGAGCTTCGAAATAATTTTACCTTACTGTTATGGCGCTGATTACGGCCCACGCTTTTAATAAACATGGTGTTTTAAAAAAAAAATACATATTCACATATTTTTGCTCACTAACATTTCATTAATATATTACTATAAATTAAATGTTGTTGTTATTAGTCTTGAAGATGATGAAAAAAA
The DNA here is from genome assembly GCA_905146925.1 of Autographa gamma. Taxonomy (NCBI): domain Eukaryota; kingdom Metazoa; phylum Arthropoda; class Insecta; order Lepidoptera; family Noctuidae; genus Autographa; species Autographa gamma. Next base: position 8,561,602 of record LR989850.1, read on the forward strand.
ATAATTAGAATGAGATCTTTAGTCACTTTCAGAGCATTCGCTTTGACGCAAGATGGGGTTGACTAAATATTGTATATTGAATTAAATAAATAACGCGTAAAGGAAATCCACGAGATCCATCAAATAAATATTTTATTATAAACCTTGACAGCTGCAGATATTTGTTTACGAATACCTGTATCTTAAGAAATATTTGTAAACAAGTATTGAGACTTAAATATATAATAAAACAATAGTATTTAAGTCACGAATAAGAAAGGCTCTGCTAGTAATTCTTGCTGTTGCCTCAGACAACTGTACCATGAAATATTCAAGACACATTTTGGGAACGTGTATAATTATATTTACTGGTAACTTATTGTTTTGTTATTAAATATTTATGACAGTGAATAGTACAATGAGCATTTTTCTAGGCCACTTATAACAAGAACGTAGCTGTTTCTATTTCGCGGATGTCTTATTACATGTGACTATGTTAAAACTAAATTTTAATAAAACTTTAATACTTTTTACAAAAGTATAATAGAACCCTATATCTTGTATTTTGAATATAAAAATAATAGATTCAGTGTAAATATTATTCGATGTAATTATGTTATACTCATTTCAGTAATTACTTATCTGTTCATTTTAAATAACCTAAAAATTATTTCAGTTAATCATTGCTCATGCTGGCGATTCTTTCCAACTATGATGGACTACACCTTCAAAGACTCTGTTCCATACGTCGGTAAGAATTTATTGCATTTCTATCAAAGAATAAATATAGCAATGAAACATTATTAGGTCACCGTCAGAGATTTTTCTGTGTCGTCTCACTTTAACATTGACATCTACCTCCCTTTAAGAATTATACGAAGTCGTGTAACTATATAACCATTGACCTTTGTTCCAGAGCACGCACAAAATGAATTTATCTACGGCGACTGTACAAGGAGGAAGAAGAATTTTTATACTCATGTCCATCTGGACAGAATGGAAGTTTTAGGAAAAATTATCTTAAGAGTAAGTTCTGTGTATCATCCATAATAACTTATAGTTGCAATTGGAAATGACTCATGTGTTACATAATAATATACAAATTCAGCTTAGGTGATTTAGTAATTTGTTACATGATGAGTACTTTTTATGTTGCGAAGACTAGCCTCATGTTTTTCAACGTTTCAGGGCTGGCTGAATATAGAGAGAATGCCAACTTGCATCGTGTTGCGAGGCTCGTCGCTAGACGGCGAACCCGTCGAGCTCCACAAGGGAACAGCATACAGCTTCCAGTTCTGCATACCACGCGTCACCTTCTGCCATTCACAACGGCGGTGGAAGTACTTCTACTACGAATGGTTCGTGCCGTATGACCTGGCTAGCGGCATGGACTGGGACATATACTTGTATGGACCAAAGAACCATGAATGGGTATAAAGGACAATGTCAGATGTCCATAGGAATTTAGGTCCAATAGTGAAAATTCTCATGTTTTTTTGTGGAGTTTAATGTCAGAAGTTTTTCTGTTGTCCAATTTTGCTTAGAATTTCTCAAAAATATTTTTTTCTGACTTTTAAAAGCCGGGAATATGATAAACAAAATGTTTTAAAAATTTTTTTTTGGTAATATTCTATATAACCACAAGATTTTTTAAGAAGTTAGAAATTTATATTTAACCTGCTGTAGGTAAAAGCTTTGTGTCCACGTGAATTTATTGAGTGGGCCGAAATCTGACATTGTCCTTTCAACACAACCTGTGAATACGAATGTAATCGGGATATATTAACGTCAGTGTCATTATACCTGACATGTACACAACGATACCGTATCTTTATGTTCATTGATTTTACGCCACGATGTGATGAGCACTTGGCTTTATTTGTGTGGCGCGGATTGGGTAACAACAACTGAATTCTCTTATCAGTGAAGAACCATTGAGCATGGCTTTTAGCTGAGTCAATAAAATATCAACTTTCATATTATCTATTGTACGAGTAGTGCGTCCAATGATTCCGTGATTTTTTTTTGTTATTAAATGTCATAGAAGATTTATATATTTTGGTGTTTGCAAAGAAAAATATTGTTTTACACATATTACGTATTTTGTATTGGTACTTTATGAAGTAAATTCAAATGTTTAGAAAGGTAAAAGATACGCATTCTGAAATTTTGTTAGCATTTAAAATGGGTGAAGTAATTAAAATTTGGTCGTATTACCTGCACGACCGAAGAGTTGACTGTATGTTTGTAAAATAGTTTCATAAGTTTTGTTTGTTTCGAATTCCATTAATGTAATGTTTGAAGATTTATCGGATGTACTACATCCTTAGCTGAGTACTCATTACTTTACTCTTGAATGAAAGTGTACATTAGTTGGCGGTAGCACATTGAGTAATGGTTGTGTAAAAAGTAAAGCTTAAAAACAGAAATATGAGTTTTTACTACTTGTCGTTACTGCTGTGTTTATTGTGTAAGTATCTTTGATATTATTTTAGTAACACTATCTCTTCTGCATTTTTTTCTATTCTATCAATCAACTCATGTAATTGAAATCCACAGCTAGACAAATACCACTTCTAAATTGTTTTTTTTTTGACTAAATATATAAAAATATCACATAGCTCATTGATCAAGAATGTTAAAAGCAACATATAACTGGAAAAAGTAGAAAAAAAACTTGATTATGTAATTGTATAAAATCTAAATATTCTTTAGCATTTTAATTTAGGGCAGTTATAATATCGGAGTGGACTGGGAAACCTGGTATAAAAGTATTTACTAGACGACATTTCTACCATCCTTGATTTCCAATAAATATTGACAACCAATAAATGTTAGCCGACGAATAATTTCGATGTTCATGAATAGTTTCACAAGCAAAACAGTTAGGTTCATCATGACTACAAGAAAAGACTAAATTACGAAATGGAAAAAGATTACCTACCATACTAAAGTTGTAAAAATCACTACATTTTGCTTATTTAAACTGTGGCGCACTTTTAATTGTTCTTAAATAAAGTATAATTATTACTAAAACTATGAGAATCATGAAATCATGGAAGGAATTGGGGCTTTGCCCAACTGTGGCACAGTAAAGGCTAAGAAAAAATTTTTTAACTTGTTAGATTTGTTTCATGCTACTCAAATGGGCCCGAAAAACGCCATTCATTTTTATTAAATTGTTTTTGAAATGATAATTTACTAGCTGTGCCCCGCGGTTTCACCCGCGTGAATGATAATACATACACTATCTTAATAAATTATAGCTTATGTGTTATTCCAATGTACCAGCTACATTATTGTTAAGTTTCATTAAAATCCATTCATTAGTTTTTGCGTGAAAGAGTAACAAACATCCACACATCCATTCTCACAAACTTTCACATTTATAATATTGGTAGGAATAATGTGGGTTTGGAGTGGTAGGACATCGTAAAACTAAAAATGTTATTTAATATGTTAGACTGTTAGTATTATAGTCCTACAAGGTAATTTATGTTTTCGAAGTGATAACTTTTTTTTTATAATTTTAGTCGGCGGGTTGGAAATATTGGGTTACAAGGTACACACAGCGCTTAACAGTATCGTATTTACGAATATCCCAATGGCCGACGGTAAGAAAATAAACATTTTTATCATGGTACTATGAGAAGTCAAAAAAAATGATATTATTTTATTCACAGTATGAAAAGAAAATTTCTTTTTTTATGAAGTACTATAAAAAAATATTATTTCTTGAAAATCGGACCACCTTTTTTAATAAAGGTATATCTGCTCCGAGTTGCCAGTTCCTGCAACGTAGAAAAGGCTTAAAAGCTTTAGATATAAACAAATTATTTAGCGATTTATCTTCGAAGATTGAACTGTTAATTGTTAAAAGTAAACATAAACTTTTGAGATTTGAGGAATGCACAGATAGAGTCGGTGGTATACCTTATATTTATGCTGTTCTTTAATTTTTAGAGAATGTCCATAGCGAATACTTCTATGGGAAATGTACATCCCGCAGTAGAGAGTTAATGTCACACGACCATTATGGCTATGAAGACGTTGTTGGAAAAGGTCTAATTGTGGTACGTACATTGTTATACTTTTTACTATTTTACTATTTAATATAGAAGTAATTTTCGAGTGACTGAATAACAAGATTTGTCCCAGGACATACCCAGAGATGTCAGAAAAACATATTGCTTAAATTTCTTTAAAGTTAAATAACTAAAAATTAATAACTATATTGCATTGGTTTCTATACTTATAGTAGGTAATAAATCTTTCTATCAAATTGCTAATCGACATAAATCATTAAGAATTTGATAATTGAAATTCTTACCACTATGCGAAACATTCGTGAACTTATTTTATTTGAACAATAACATTTAACTATTATTTTTTCAGGGTTTTATTGAAAATTCTACTAAACCACCGAACTGTGTGTATATAAGGGCTTCCTCGCCGTACGGTAGTATGGTCAGATACAATGCTTACAAGTTCACTGTATGTCTCGGATCACTCTCCTACTATTACATGTTCGAATTTTATTACCATTCTTTCTTTGAATGGTACCTACCCGTGGAAATGCAAGAAGGCATCGACTGGGATCTATTTTTCTACCGGTCATAGTTTATGTATAAACTGAAATAAAGTCATTCACCACATTCTAGTATATTAATCGCGGTTATAATACGAGCCTATTTACTTGACTCTCGAGTTTTGTACATTTCATATTTATTTTTATAGGCTTTTGTTTTTATTGATTTTAAATTAGTATAATAAGGTCAATATTAAGTAAGAACTTTTTATACAGGATAAATAACAATGTTTTGCGCATAGAACTTAAAATGTATTTATTTACAACTATTCTGATTTATCTGACTTAAGGCCGCCTTGAGGGAGAGGCGGTGGGGGTACGTTAGGTATTGATGGGTTCTTTGAGGAGTAGTTCAGAATGTTCAAGTCACTGGGTTCAGGGGGAGGAGTCTGTGCAGATTGCTCCGATGAAACTGGACTGTTATTATTAACATTGTCAGCGACAACAGGAAGATTCTGTCCAATCACATTTGTTAATGGACGGTAGATAGGGAAGTTGGCGTAAGGACTGAAACCAAATGGATCATAGGGATCATAAAATCGTACGCCAGGATACCTGTAGGTAAAAGGGCTGAATTGTGGAAGAGCGTTGTACAAGGGATCTATGTGGCCAAGTGGCAGGACTTGTGGGGGTAGACCGAACTCATTTAGGGGGATCGGGGATTCAGTTTTAGGTTGAGGAGGTGCTGGGCTGGAGGCACTGCCCTCGGGGTCTGCTTTCGCAGGTTCTGGGGACGTAGGGGGAGCCTCTGTTGAAGACGGGGATGGCTCCGTCGGTGGCTCAGCCGTCGAAGTAGGTGTTGCCGCAGAAGGTTGAGGCAGCTTTGGTGGTAAGGCTGGTGCAGGTAACAAACCCTGGAATAAGAAAACATATTTGTTTAAGCTTGGCATAAATATTTTTTCATATTCATAGATGCTACACTGTTCAATACAAAATTATAAGATTAATTTTATTTGAATTAAAAAAAAAATCTAGAGTGGTAACTAATTCAGAGTTTATTTTTAATATATTACCGTGTTCATTTATCTCTTAAAGTTTAATTTGCCACCAGATATCAGGGAGGAACTTATTACCTAGGCGTGCAGGGAACTTGGTATTTGAATTGAATTATAAGACAAGCTTACCTGGCCATACGCCTTTAAGAGCCCTTAAATCACTTGCTTGTAATTACATCTGACTGGCAATTTTTACGTACTTTCTGCGACTTAAAATAACTTTACTACTACTACTTTTAAGCTCATTTCAAAGAAGCTATAATACAAAAGTACACAAATATAGTAATGGAACAACAGTATCGCACACCATACGTTTATTTAACTTACATTCACTCTGAGTCTACGTATACAAATGAATTAACGTAAATTAGTCAGACAAAAACTCTGAACCAAATTGCCCAATTTTGGTTCTTAAATATTTGTAGAGAAGTCGTCGGAAGCTTGAAAACTTCCGACGAATTTTACTGGCTGAACTAAGTTCGCCGTAACATTTAGTAGTTTATAAATGAATGGAAAGGGTACGTAGCCGGTAACTATTATACAGGGTTTTTTGTAAAACACCGACAACCTTTTAAGAGGTCATTGTACTCAACTTTTACTATGGAAACACACCTGAAATTGCAAAAAAATATCAGCTGTTCAACACATTTATGTTCGTATAACTTCTCAAAATATATGTAACAGCTGATTTGTAGAACCTACATAATTATGTATAGCTGTCTGAAATAATCATAAGGGTTGATATTCCATGAAATGATTTAGAAATACTTACATTATTAAGAAAATCTCCACCGTAGAATACAGCAGGCTGGTAGGAGAACCCGAAGGGGTCATGCAGCACTGGCTGGTACACCGGGTACGCCTTACTCGGCTCCAGGTTTTGGTTGGAAGTGATCAGAGCATTGTAGACCTTGGGTACACGGCCCGGGGCAGGGTCGGCGACTGCACCCGAGATGACCACGCTTAACACCTGGAATACGTAAAGTGGAAAGGTAAGATTCATACTAAACTAGATACGATAAACAATAATCTTGAAAGAACTCTTCTTCCTCTTAAAATTAAAAAGGTTTTTTGCGTTGTGTGAGTTATGATTTTCTCTATAATCATTTAAATGAATGCCTTAAGACTTGAAGGTAGAAGAAGATGGGATGGGAAGATAGGAGTTTATTAAGAGTAAAGCTAACCTTGGTTCGCAAACATTCATGTATGAATTTTCTATGTACCGAAACAAAAAACATAGTGCATAATAAACCTAAATGTGCAAAGAATTAAATATTATATCGTAAATTGTTCTCCTCTCTCTTATAAAATCAATTCAACTAGTCAATCAATTCTACAAATATGATTTGAAAATTAACTAATAGAATCTATAAAAAAAAACCACTAGAGTCGTTGGTTACCAGTACTTACAACCAAAGCTATAATTTTCTCTGCATGATATCGGAAACCAGTTTATGAATTACATTAGCGAACTGTAAAGAGAGCAATTATATGTCACCTTGAATGCTTTATTAATGATTCATATAAGAACATACTTAGATTCAAACTACACATACACCTATGTATAAAGTTCGATTTACCCACTGCAAGTTTTTGTGATCTAAAATCCATGAAATATTTATATATAGGTGCAGAGTATGTATTGGTATTCGACGAACTCAAAAAAGGACAAAAGGTATATAAGCGTTTTTTTTTATAATGATAGGTATCTAATACTTGAATGACAACATAACAATAGAAGTTGATCAGTTGTAAATTCACAAGCTAATATAAATTATTTGCATAAATTAGGTGTATAAAAAGTAATGTAACCAATAGCTGACGAATGTTAGAACATTAACATAATTAAACAGAATCAGCAAAAACTAAAAAAAAAAACAAAATCCATCAACACTTTTTTCAATAAAAACTGAATATATCGTGTAGATATCGCGGCATTAAAAGAAATGTAAACCCACAGACACACATTTCTGAAATTATTAGGATAGAAGAATGTTAACATAATATACAAAATATAAACTACTCAAAAGTAAATAGGGCCCACAGTGTTTTTTTGCTGTAACATAAAAATTAACCAATATATTCAGTTTTTATGAATGTACAAGTTGCAAGTGAGCATTCAGAAATAGTGTAGGCAGAAACAATGGAAATATTAGTCTTATTTGTTAATTCAAAATCCAAAATAACACTTTTATGAAAAATTTACGCAAAACGAAGGAAAACATAATCTTGAAAAAATCACAACTATTCTGAAAAAAAAGGGAGCTTGTCATTTTTTAACAACGAGTGGGTCCTTCTCTGCTGCGTATGCACTCTTTGACCCTATCCGGGACACTTTCAATCAAGTGGGTCACGTTTACTTCCGGTATATCTCCCAACAGACTTTTGGGGAGTTAATGAGTTCCTGCTGGCTGTTCACATCGCTGTAATTTGCTTTCAGGCGTCTTTTGAGCTGATCCCATAAATTTTCGATGGGGTTGAAGTCGGGACTCATGGCCAGCCACGGTAAGATGGTGATATTGGCTTCAGAGAGTGCTCTTTGTGTAAGGCGGGCTGTGTGTGCGCGAGCATTGTCTTGCATTAACACAAAGTTATTGCCCACTCTTTGCGAAAATGGGATGACATGAAGCCGGACTACTTGCTGGATGTAACTGGCGGCGGTTACGTTACCTTCATTAAGAGTTACCAGCTCTGATTTGCCATATAAGCTAATTCCACCCCATACCATAACACTAGGACCCCCAAATCGGTCTGTTTCATGGACGCAGGGTCTAGAAAAACGTTCCCCTTCTCTTCTCCACACGCGTATCCGTCTGTCGTCACTGTGAAACTTCACTTTACACTCGTCCGTAAAAAGAACATTCCTCCAGTTATCCATAGTCCATTCCAAATGCTCGCGGGCGTATCTTAAAAGTGCCGCACGGTGAGCCCTCGTCGATTTCAACCGAATAGCTTGTACTCTGGAGCATTGTCCATCTTCGTGAAGCCGATTCCGAATGGCTTGATCGCTGACTCTTGTTCCTGTGGATTGTCGTAGTCGATTTTGTAATGTCCGAGCGGTTACAGTACGCTCCCGACGTGCAGTTAGCCTTATGTATACGTTTTCTTGGGCAGTTGTAGCCCAAGCTCTTCCTGTGCCCGGTCTCCTAGCTACACTGCCTGTCTCCAGATACCATTCCCAAACGTTTCGGATGGCTCGTCGTGATACACCGATGTGCATAGCCACAGATCTCTGAGATTGTCTCTCCTGAAGCAAAGCTACAGCTCTTGCAGCGGTTTCCAAGTCCATAGGTCGTCGAGAATCAGGCATTGTGATCACAATGAACACAGAAATCAAACAAAATCGTTAAAAACGTGAGTGTCCCACATTAGCTTTTAGTGAAGGCTGAAAACATAAGTGACTGAGAGTTTGTGAAATCGATGTTTTTTGCGAGTACTTCAGCTTTTAAGCTACCCTCTTGAAAATAATAAGTTTGCTATCGGACTAATCATTGTTAAGGGCTCCTAAACATGTCAGCTTGATAGTTAAATGCATAACTTTGTCACCAACCAGTTATATAATTATATTTCAACCACAATAGTGAATAATTCGTGGTGGGCCCTATTTTGTTTTGAGTAGTGTATAAAGTTACTTAATATTATACGTTAAACCCTTTCAAGTATGTTACGATTTAATTATATTGCCATTCTAAGTTTTTAGTTAAGGACACCAAGGCACCTGTGTACCTACTGGCATAGTTTGACAACATGTGTAGAGAAAGGAAACGATTACTATTTTATTTTATATAGGTACCTACTAGTTTAACTTTATAGGTTTTGTTTAATTTTGTGAGGATATACACACATCGACATATGAATGTAAGGTGTATGTTATTTACATCGACAGTGTTAGATGAACCATTCAACATTACAGTTAAACATTCAAAATAATAATTAACAAAATAATTGTTTTTAATCGAGCAAGCAATATGCTGTGGATAACGGTGTGAGTTTCACATTTATATAATGTCTTTGTTCATATTGTTTGCGCAGATATAATGTGTTACTGTTTGTTTGTCCCAAATAAATAAATAAATAAATAAATAAACCAGACACGATTTACTTGACTTGAAAACCATGTTTATTATCGGTATTTTTAAAGGTTTTTGAAGGTCCACATAATATATGTGCCTTTATGAATTATGCACTTTAAATGTTATCTTTTAGAATACATAAATAAATAAGAACATTAGTCAAATAAGGAAAACAGGTAGCTAAGTGGAAGTTGTTATAATTACGGTGTTATTGTTGTCTGTATTAAATAACGTTTATAATAATTGACTATGGAATATAATACATATGTTATGTATAACAATAATAGCCTAACAACAAATAGTGCATGGTATTTTGTAGCTTTTATGTCCTCACAAACGGCAATACCTATTGCTGTAAGTAACTTAGAACTCACTGAGGTGAATGTATACAAGACAACGTACAGTAGGTGCTCTGAAATAAGTTAGATATAGCACTAATCATGTGTTTTATTGATTACATAAGTTAAACAAGATATAAATAAAAATACAGTATCAAAACAAAAGATGAACGCTTACATTTCTTCTATCATGAATCATATTCTAAACCAAACGTGCACACTAAATTTTAACACATTCGGTAACCGGGAAGGGGGTTAACTTAAAAATCTAAGATTTGTCTGATCTTACAAATGAGGCTTATAAAAGCTTATTTAAAACAACTCATGTTCAATTTAAGTGATTTGCTATCCTTGTTTAGTGTATGATTCTGCCAAAATTTCCAACATACTACGCCTTCAATCTTTTATATTGATCTACCTACGTTAAAACCCCATTAGTTCAATGGTGCACACCCATGTTATTTGATATTTCACATACAGTGCGTGATTCTTGCGCAAGTGACATACAAAGGCTTGTACTTACGTTAGGGTTACCAATTACTAGTAAAAGCCTTAAAAAAAAGCTTAATCGTGTTTAATGGCTTAGCCGATCGTTAATGGTAAATGTTTAAGGAATTTAGATGATGACAAAAAGTAACGTGTTCTACGAGCGTGTCGTGCTTCACCATTACTGTTTGTTATTATTGTTATGTAATTTTACAGTTATACCATAAAGAATATTCATTATATTCTAAGGGCTCCTGTTGCTATATTGGTAGCAACACGAAGCAGTAAGTTTTGCTTCCATAAGGTCAACAGTCCTGCTATCTACAGCTTATAGCAAAGATCATTTGTAGGGAACCCTATTAGGAAATTACTTCTAATTTATACTTAACTCTGACTTCGATTATCATGTAATCGTAGTCATGGCAGAAAGGGTAACGATCTAAGCTTAGCTTCCGATTTTAAGAGGGGTTCTTGGGGTCCTAAGGGTGTCTGAAAATTGGATAAACTCATAAGCGCACAGGTCTTGAACGAGAATTACAATATAACATTAGGAAAATTCGTTTCTACAGTTTGAAAAAATGTATTTAAAATATATATAATTCATGGTGCATTTTTAGCAATTGACAGCCCTGCTCTAGTGTTATGATAATGATCGTTATATCACTCGCATGATTAGTCTCGCTTTGTGCTGACAATTGTTGTTCTCTCGTGTCTGCCGGGTAAAAAACTACGTAACGTTATTCAATACGATGAAGGTCGAATTAACGAATTACTTTAGAGTGATTATTGAGTGTTTTAGCAGTAATAAGAGTATGATTTAATTATAACTTTATAATCGGCCTTTCATAATCGACTGATCATAAGCTTCCCTGTACTTCCACCATTCTTAAAAGTCCCCTGAATTTTGCAAGTCCCATCATTTCTCCTCTCTCGTACAAGTTTTAAAAAAGTCAAGTCATGATTTATAACACGTGTTGAGTACCTATGCAGTTTTAATATACATTACATAGGTTCTCAATAGGTGAGATAAGGGTAAGATATAAATATATCTTACCCTTATCTTACAAAATTATAGAGTTATTATCAACAAAAAACTAATTTGAAGTAGGTAGGGCCTGTGGAGCTGAAGACTGTTATAAAAAAAATCTTTAAAAACTTTTAGAGCCCCTTAATTTACGACACCTAAAACAATGACATACTCCGTAACCACGTGCAAATAATGTTTTTAATTACGTGTCAGGGTTGTTTACTGTAAATAATTATTTACAGTATACATAGAAGAATGGTTTCTGCTGTTGTGTCCGCTCTCGATCCGGAAATAGCAGTGGGGCACAATGCCGCCGCCTTGACCACGCCCAGTCTCAAGGTCTAAGAAATGACAACGACCAAACTCGTTGAATTCATTAATTAATTATTCATAATAATATTTATTTATGATACAATTGTTTCCGTTGTTTTTATGCGTTGTAAATGGATTGAACGTTAAGCTACAATTGGGTGGTCTTTAAGTAGGTAATGTTTAATTATATTGAGACAAAAACACTTGGGTATGCGATTTATGGATTGGTTAACAAGCCACATGATTATTCCTATTTATTTCTTACTAGCAAGCCTATCCGGCTTCGGTACCCGGAATTTCCCGGCTTTTCTGGCCTACAATATGCGTGTAACTTATAAACTATCCTACTGAATCACTTTATGTATTCCTAATAACTGCATTATTATTTTTTGTGTAGTTTAAAACAAATTCGAATTCAGTTTATAGTAAGTAAAGAATGCACTAAAGACGCAATCTCTGCTCACACCTACATAAACATTGTAGTTGCACCTATAGCTTACCGACGAGTATATCTACAAAAACTCTTTCAAGTGTAGTATTTGTCATAACCAAATGATCACATTGAATGTTAAGGAAAGTTTTTTTCATCCAGATCTCGACTTTTATAAAGTTCAAGGGCTGACATTTTGAACCTCAATACCTACTTAGTACATAAATGTATGTTCATAAGATTCCGCATATTTAATAACATACCTATATACATAATTATCTCTTCTTACCTATTCTAAAGTGCTCTACAATCACCTACGCTGACCTACGGTATAATTATTGTTCTACAGATTAGAAAAACTAAATGTAGCCTTGTAGTAGCATTGTTACCTTATAGGGACCGATTAAAATGGTTTATAGTTTTTTGTGTACGCCAATTTATTGTGCGACTCTATGTGTAGTATACTAACTGACTATTTGACAAGCTATTGTTTAAAAGTCTCTACAAAGAACTTTAAGGAAGAGAATTTAGGTATCAAAGAAAGGTCCTAGCAGCAGATCAACTGAAGCATTTAATAAATACCTTTAATATAGTAAAAATTGTGAAGAGGTTTGAATCATCGTAAAAAGCTCAACGTTAATTGGCCAATTGACCTCTAGGAAGTAAAACACGAAAAATATATTATTATGCACTTTTGGAGAGTTGCATATAAACTGTGTGACTTTTACAACGAGGCTTGTACATCATTGTGCATTCTCATGCAGTTTGGGGTCAACGACCTTACGCCGGCGTCGACTCACGCGCAGCACTGAATCTAAAAGCCTCCAGGTTCTAGGCAAAGCAAAAAGGTTCGATATAGGGCTTAAATATATTATCGTTATCGCAAGCCACAAGGAGTGCTTAGAATATTTAGCAGTTGTCCTTAAAGGGCATTTACAACTTGAACACCTGTGTATAAACTGTTCCTACAGGTACTTACTAAAATAGGTATAGTTTTATTCATACGGGATATAATGAAAATCAAAAAGTAGATAACTTCGCTTGATCATGTGTAAATTAGCAGATGCATAGTAATTTAGAAGTCAATAAAAAAACACTTTATGCTTAAGAAAATATTTCTTAATTAGGTAGTTTATAGTACAATTTTACATTTTCAATCCGGTACCTACTTATAAGACGGGAACTAACTAAAAAAAATACAAACAATGAACGAATCGAATTGCAAACAAACAGTCTTACTAAATGTTGACCAATTTAAAACAAACCTACTTATTTAGTTTTTTTTCTTCAAACTTGGATTTTGGCAAGGGCAGACTAACATAATATATCATCACGCCTGTATCCCCGAAGGATTAGGCTGAGGTGTACCAATGTACACCCGCAGTTCGCCGACATGTTTAGGTCCCATGTAATAGGGAGCGAGCTTATTGCCACTAACCGGGCACGAATAGAAAGGGTAGACTATATCTATTTAATGCTCATTTTACCTGCTAATGTTTAGTATGATTTTTATAGGGCAAAGCGAAATCAATGGCTAGTGTAAACAAACGACGGATTGATGGTGATAGGAAAATTAGCAATAAAACGCGTCATCAATCAGATAGCGGTAGACAAGAGCATTATAGTGATAAGAGATAGGATATTTTGTGTGAAAATATTTAATTAAAGAAGGAAAAGTTCCGTGAACAACGAGACATTTAATAATAATAAACGACGCGCCAGTGTAGTATGATCAAATGAAATCAGTTTTAGGTGAGATTGACAGTGAACAAATTAAAAAAACAAATGTTTTGTGGCTAAACGAATAAAACACATTTCAGATTAATTTTATGACGCTTCACTTTTATTTAAATTTATTTATTTTGGTCTCTTTTTTATTGCTCCTTATCTGAATTCATGTTTTATTTATGGGAGCTTTGCTAATAATCACTTAAGATACAAACCTAACGTTTTTATATAAGAATGCTTTTTCAATGACAAATAAACAGTAAAATTGAAGCCTTCTCTGTATAACAAACATCATTCATTTGTGGCAATGCGCGCTTATGCAATCATGTTGTCAAGTGCCTCTATTAGCCTAATGCACCTTTGTACAAACCGCTCTGCAACAGAGTATGCTGACCCAAATCTATGGAAAATACATGCAAGCTAATTTTGATCAATTTCGCATAATTTCTAGGAAAGAAGACTATTACTTAGAGGACTCATTGTATGTCACGATAATTCATCGCTGCTGATGTTTTTATTGATGGTGCAGTTTAAAAAGGAAGTATAATTGGATTTATTTTGAGTTTTTAAGTTACTCGTAATTTATCTGTTTTGATTTCTAATTACAGTTTATTTAAAAAAAAATGACAATATTAGTAACCCTAAAAATATTGGATATATATTGTTAATATTTAATATTACACATTATAAGCCTATAGTCAACTATGAAACAAAATCAGAATATCATTTCAAAGTAAATAAGTGTTATAGATACCCCGTTTAAAAACAATCAATAATGGAAATTAAACAATCAATAATAATTATAAAAGGAAAATAATATGGTCTTCAATTAAATCTGAATGTAAATATAATAGACTGATAAAACAGTGATTATTATGTTGTTACATGGGCGTTACATGGAAACCTTTAATTATTTATATAACTTACTTTACATCCATACATAATCTTGAGGATGAATTATTTAATCTATGAATAATTTGCGTTAATTAAGATACTGAATTATTTAACAGTTTCCTTGTAACGAAAGCCTTGCAATAAGTTCAATGTTGATCTTTATCGATTTATTGTGAACTTTAAGCTTTTGTTCACTTTCCATGCCATTTTGAAATTCAAGCCATGACTTTTCCGTGTCTCTCTTAATACATGTAAATCTGCAAGCTATACAGAATCTATACAATTTGTAGTACCTTTCGCCTGCCAATTGGGAAGATGCCCAGAAAAAATAAGTAGGAAAGATTTTCGGAAATATGTCAAACGCCTATCTAAGAACGAAATAAGCATAATACTATAACGATTTAAGCCTCATTATGCATAATCTTTGAGCTTCAAAAACTCTATAATGGGGGAAGAAATTGTGAAACACACTTATTTGTAGGAACCAAAATGATAGTCATCTTCACGACTGAGCAACCGTGTGATGTAACTCTAAAGACAATGCTGCTAGACTTATTGACATGCGAATTAAATAAGAGGTAAGAATAACCCCAATTAGAAATTACCGTCGAATTGAGAAACCTCTTTTTTCGAAGTCGGTTTATACGATTAGAAAACAATACAACTTATTTAATTAGATTACCATAGTATATAACGATAGTTCTATCTTTTATCCTAGCAATATGTTAATTTTTTCTTAAAGCTGAGAAGAAGTGAACTTCTTTAGTTAAAAAAGTCATATAAGGATAATTATTTATTTATTCATTTTATTTATTTCATTTGGTTCACCAACAATTGTATACACTAGTACAAACACATAAACACCGGCAACAAATCAGATTAAAGTGTTACAATTACTTATAGGTAAACTCTGCATGCGCACAAAACGTTGTCGTAACTTACAAAATAGAAAAATCTAATTATAGTACTAATAATAAATGATGATTCAAAATTTCAAACTATACTTTCAATTTCATCGGTTAAATTGGCTGTGCATGCTTTTGACATAGCACGCATTTATTTAGAGCGGACATGCGCAAACGCGAGTTAAGGGCGACGCATGATTGCTTCTCGATCGGCTATCTAGTTCACTGCGCATGTCAAACTAAGTGATAATGATTATGCAAATCATTTAGACAGGTACGCACTTAGAAAAGATTAGTCATAAGGATCTATTTAAACTTGAGATACGAAAACGGATTTAGATTACCTCGGTAAGAATTGTCTCAACGTAAGCCCGGGTTTGAACCACAACTTTGAAATATAAAGGCGTGTTATATTATTATTTTCGCGTTTTTTTTTTTTCATCAAATATAAAATTATTACAAAACATAATTATGTACAAAAACTAATACATAGAAATAAAAGTAAAACAAGATAACAAAAATTTCGTCAGTGTTGAGAAGTGTAAATTGACCACATGATAGTTGTTAGTGAAGCGTGCACAAGGTAGTAGGTTCGATTTCCATTCAATGATGATTAAACTAAGTTTAGCGCTACTTAATCACACATGATCAGACTCTTAAACTAGAAATAGAAGAGTATTTGATAATAACAAAATATTTGATCAAAACTACAATATTTGCACATTGTCACAACTAATTGTTTAAGCTAAACCGTGTCAAGGTCCAACTTTATGTTTATGTACCTTTAGTCAAATCCAAAATGTTCAACGGAATCGAACCTACAACGTCAACCGCTAAGCCATAGTTATTGCTAGTGATGTCCAATTACTAATTACACAATCGAGTGATAGAGTAGAGCTCTATGTTATCGATGTTTTAATATTAGGTAATGTTTAAGTAATTAAATGCAAATGAAATAAATGGGATTACTCACGAGTATTGTGAGGTGGTTGGCCATGTTGCGCGCGCTTCGGCGAGTGGTGGTGGAGTGGCGCGCAGTGGCAGCGCACGCGCACCTTCGTGGCGGACGAAGAACTATGATGTATGGAAGTGACATTGCGTGCATTGATTGTTTGTGTTGCAGAGTTAATTAGCTGTTCACAGACTTGGTTTATTAGTTGAGAGTAAGGTTGGATAAATTATGTTATTGTTGTTTAAAGCAACGCATTCGCCTTTACTACGTTCTAACTGTTGGACGTTATAACGTGTGGAACTCCTTTCTTAATTTATGATGATTGGTTTTGTTAAAATTAAAAATATTTGACGAATAATAAATCAATGACAAACATATTTTGACGTATAAGTTGACCAAATATGAATATTAAAATATGAAATTCTTAACATTGATTGCAGACATCTAACAGGTTGGCCGTGACCGATTTTAATGAACCTAGTTACATTGATACACCGTGGGCAAATGAATAGCTGTTTGCAGATTCTATTCTCGTTGATGTAGTTAAGATTACTTGTCAAGTGCGGCTTGAACCTTCAACTTTGCGCCGAGTTTCATTTGTTTTACTGAGACAAATGCGTCAGTGTACGAGAGAATATACCAAGCCATTAATGGTTTAGCTAATGAAGATCTTAATCGCATGTGTAATAAGGTTCAAATTTCAGTGCTTTGTTTACCAAAGCTTTTAGTATTTTTTAAAGTAACTTCCAGTATTGTTGTATCTATGTACTTGTCCTTGCTGGCGAATGCAGCGACAGTGCTTTGTCCCAGTGCGCGAACTGATAAGCTCAAGTATACTTATTATTAGTCCCATATAGACAATTTGGTGCTAATATCTACCTACGGCTAAAGAGATTGTTATCTGTACGCGCCAATAAAAAATAGGGGACTTTATAACTTTGGTGCTTAGGGTTGGCCATAGCTAAATCTGTGTGACAATATATTAGTTATTATGAAATTTTCTGCAATTCTGATTGCACCTTGAAACTAGAGGACATGTAGCTTTTATGGATGCTTAGCACAATTATATCTAAAGGTTCTACATGGCTCATTTATTCCATTTATCAATCAACTTCACAGCTGGCTACGAGTCTCCTACATTTCACCATAAGATACGGTACAGTGCCTTCCGCATCTAGCTGCCAGAGGTCAAACGTTCATTGGGTTAGAGGTTTGCCAATCTGCCACATAGGGAAGAGCATTAAAGCATTCAGTAAAGTACACCTCATAAGCAAGTCTTCAGTAAGTCATAACGTCTTAACATACTTTTGAAGTTCAATACTTCTCTTAGTAATTATATCCTGTAATGTAATGTGTGTCCAAATATTTCTTACTCCTGTTTGGTCCTTCGATACGGATTATTCGGCCTATCCATATTCCAAGTTTCTAGACCATATAAGTAGCTAACATTAGCAGTGACAGCCGTATGTTATTCATTAAGTAAACCATATATAGTCGCTGTGTTTTGGGCGGTAACCTTAAGGTATATTCACACTAAAAACATTTCCACATGTAAAGTGCTTAGCGGTACACAACATGAAAAAAATAACGTTACTGTACATATCGATCCAAAATTGTGTGTCTTAACTTATAAAACTGTCTATGTAGTAGGTTTTTTTTTATGGAATAGTAGCATTAGTAGCCTGAGACACAATTTGAAACTTTACAAATTATAACGGAATCGTAAATCGATGAAAATCGATGAAATCATATAAAACGATGATCTTAAAATGCTTAGATTATTTTTTGGAAACGATAGCTACATAGGCCACTATCATGTGACAAATTGTATCACATAAGTAAGCCACCAGTCAACACTTGCCTTTAGAGATTATCTACAAGGATAAAGCTTGTTTTTGTTCTTATCTCCATAGCTACATGTTAGAAAATGGCTTAATAACTTTAAAGTTTAGATCAAGGTCTGTTTAGAGCAGTCACTATAGCGAGTTCAGTTATCTCATAGTTCAATGTAGACACGACAACTAATTGAATGTCTTTTTAATTAACGTCCAAAATGCAAACAAAAAAAAATATTACTATAAAAGGTTAAGTAATTATGTTCAACAAGGTAGTGGAAATATACATAAATAAATAAAAAAGCTGCTATAAAACATGTAAAGTGAATGCACATTAAAATTAATTTAATCAAAAACTATTCGGTTGTCCTAGGAGCCTGCAATGTTTTATGTTGACTTTTGTCAAGTGCATTTAAAAAAGTTCCGTGCAATATTAATCTGCAATAAATAATTACCTAAAAGTCCAGAGCAATAGGTAGGTTCGATTTCGATTTTCATTAAAAATACATTGTCATAACGAGAAAGGACCAAGAGTCAAAGCTGACACTAGCTTTGTTAAGTTTATTAAACGCCATCTCGTTCTTTACTTGAATACTATTAATATTCCTCAGAAGTTGTTTCTAGTGCTGTATTATGCGAGCATAACACACTTTCTACTTTGGTAGATGAGGTACAGATGGCGCTTTAAAAGCGTCTAGGAGAATTCGCTGAAAATAAGTGTTACATGTAAAACATAGGCTTAGTTAGGTTTGGTTAGGTCGAAATTAAATCGGTCTGCAGGGTTTATTCATCATTCTAGTCGGACTTCTACAAACTTAGAAGTTACAGATAAAAAATTTCGTCGTATTTTGAAACAACCAATAAGATCATTTTTTAAACAAACCTATTCGGTCCTTTGAGACATATTATTAGTGCAAAGTGAAGCCATAGTTGACTTACCTATTTAGATTGACACTAAGTTATTTAACTTCTTAATCTTAGCAATCCACAAAAAAAAGGACAAGGGTTTTTAATTAAGGAAGGAAGTAAGTAGTAATGACTAAGACCCAAATTGGTCAAGTCCTTAGGACCTTGTTTCCGACTTAGAACCATATTTAAATACCTAATATGTTTTTGTTGTAAATATGATAACACAATACCCATTACAGATCTAGGTCAGTATGTTACCAGATCTTTTAAATTGTCAACTAACTTGTCGCAAGCATTTTTGGCTTCGACGCTTATGTCATACTTTTTAATAAAATGCGTCTTGTATGGTGATGACTTTATAATTATGCCAATATGTTGCAAATTTTATTCAGAGTATAATGTGGTCAATGCCTCCAAATATATTATGAGCCGATTTCATAACTCTTATGGTATTTTAAATAAAAACACGATAGTTCTTTACCTGATATTTGTTATCCGACTTTCTGCTAATAAAATCCTATTATGTATCACTCTCTTACTGCTTATTACAAGCGCTAAAGTTTGTAAGGATGAGCAAAACCGGATGAATTTCTTGACTGGAGACTTTAGGATTGACTACAGGGTAAATGATTGTACCATTTTTTTATTGAAACTAGACATACGACCCGTAGTTCAAGAAGCTAACTTAAAATCATTTTATACTACTACTAGAAAGGGAAATATGTGGTTATACTCTCTTCTAAAGTCTTGTTCAATAATTTACATAACTAGTTTCTAGCTTACTAAAGGTAAAGGTTATTACAGTTAATCATAACTAAACGAAACTCTCTTTCCGAAACGAATAAATAATAATTGATAAAACAGTTATCAGTAGTTAGTTTAATGGATTTTCTGATGGAACTAGTTTAAAACTATCCAATCAAGCATGAAGTTTATGGGCGCTTGTAAGTGGTAAATAGATCCACTTTTACTACAGTTTAATGGTAGTTTTAGAAAAGCCCTTTTTACCGGTAACTATATCATGGATTGATGTCACACCCAAAAACCAAAGATACGGGATAATATGGATGCTACTTTTAGAAGGTCTTCTTCTTCTTTTCGTTTCGATGGTAATCATCATTCACAGCTCTTGTCCTCACACTACTGGGCATAGGCATCCCCTTTTTCGTGCCATTTTGTACGGTCCTGTGCCAGCGTCATCTAGACTCGATCCGAGACTTTAATTATGTCGTCGACCCATCTTGCTCCCGGACGACCGACGCTTCTTTTGCCATACCTTGGCCTCCGTTCTGTCAACGCCTTAGACGAAGTGTCGGCAGGGGGACTGCCAACACTTCGTCTGCCCAAGTAGCGATGGTGTGTATAATGATTTGTATAATATTAAATACGGTACCCTGTAAGTAAGAAGGTACTATTTCATTTTAGGAATGGAGTTAAGTTCAGATGTATCGTGTCCTCCTCTTGAAAAGTTGTTCTTCGGCTGGCAGCAGGTTGGTGAATTATTTACTCTACCTATATTTATAAATAGGGTCATTAAAGCAATAACTGTCGTTTCCACATTATATAAAGTAGGTAAGTAAGATCTATATAAAACATACGGAAAATTATTTGCTCCTATTATTTCAAATAATTCGACGAGAAATCAGTCGATTGTAAAAGTAATCAAATCAATTAATATTATTTTATTGAAAAAAGGACCAAAAATAACGAAGTAGGACTCCACAACAAATGAATCGAACATTCTCAACAGTTGTACAACAAATTGCTTCAATATTAAATGAAATTGTTTTATGGTTGAACGTCTAGAAACTTGAGTCATGGCCGTTCATTTCAATAAAGCTCAATTTATTATTAGCAATGACAGATGTAACAATGTCTACTTCGTTGTACGATAATAGAAACAATGATAACGCCTTAATTGTTCTTTATAACCAGCTGAGTAATGTTTTTAAATTACCACAGTGCAGCAGAGGCATTAATTATTTTATATATTTTTTTAAACTAACAAACCGTAATATACACGTCTAACTTTTGTGTACCTAAATAAGTACGCCATAGATCTTAAAAGTTTTTCTTCAAAATCTTTGATCAAATGGGTTAGCCTAACTCATGTCAATCACATAAAAAACGGGTAAAATAAATTACATAATAAAATTTTATTCATTACACAGTATTTACACTTTATACAATCTTAATTACTTCATAACTCTAGTTTACATGACTATCATTCTTATCAAATATACTCGAATGGAATATGGCAGGCCCTCCTAACGACTAGAAGGGGCAATTGCGGTAAGCACATCACAAAGAAGATTGCGAAAGGGCTGAACAAAAGACAGGCGCCTAGCCACGCCATCAGAAACCACGTCGGAAATATTGCTACGTGCTCAAACATTATCTACGCTACTAATTGTACAATGTAGATTTCGCATCACATAATTATAATGCGATATTAAGTAAACGTAACTCCTAAATAAACTTCCAGTTTCATTAACGGTTGCAGACTCCGCTGTCAGTGTGCGTGCATTTAAGAACGCCACCTAGAACAAGAAAAAAATAATTTTAGACAAGTCACGTTGCAAAAACAACGAATATCTAATTAGTAGGTAGACACAAATTTAAGACTTCAGGACCGGGTTAACTTTTTATAACTGAAAACCTTATTTACAAGGATATGTCAATCAGAATGGAAAGAGAGTATTTCTTACATCTTTAGATACCAATCAACTATAATTTAGTAAAAAAGATATCTAGATTAGAAAACCGTTAGGCACGTAAAAGATGAAAAGTTAATCATATTAGATGTTTGAGGTTAGGATACAAGTATTATAGTTCCTGATTGAATAACATTCTATTCATAGATTACATAGATGCAAGCACATAATATAATTAAAAAAAACTTAATTAATTGCAAGTCACAATATAGTTTATAGGTCACCAATGAATAATTAACATTATTATGCATAACATGACTAAAATTTACATATTTATTAAGCAATAAGTGACATAAAATTTTGTCTCATATATCTATAAATAAGTTTATTATTAACCGTTTAGAGAGATTCGATCCGATTCGAGAGAGTTTTACAACATATATTGAATGAAAATTTTATTAAAATAAAATGGCGTCCTTCCGTAATTGAGAAAGCCTCCGGCTCAGTCCCACTGACATATTTTTCCTAAAACATTTCAGTGAAGCTTTTTATTTAAGTTATATTTTTGATTTTTCCTTTGAGTTGTTGCTGTAATCATGTTCAAGACATGTTTTGTACAATAATAATAATTTAAACAATTAAAAATTTTATTGACAATGCTCATTCCCCGTACATTGATCTACTTATGTCTCAATTTTTGCAATGTTTTAGGTTGTTAGGAATAAAACCATTACGAAACGTATGGTAAGTTATTTCTTAATTTATGATAAAATAAATCTTAGAAGTAAGCACGGTGGCTATTTCAACTTTGTCGACTAGGTTGTACATAACAAGTATGAATCAAGTAAGTATCAAACTAAGTAACGTATAATATGCGGACATAGCGCTATCTATTAAGATATTATCCAGTGCAAACTGGATTCCACATACGACTTTACGATAACCTGCTGTGAACTTGCGAATTGCCTACCAAGTAACAGTAATGTAGTAATTACCAATTGAACATATTATAAGAAATAACCTATTTGTTGTCTGACGACATATTCTATTTCATTACGTCCATTGCGATCGCTCCATAACGAGGATTGCAATAACTTCAGTTTTCACATATCCTGTAAAACAGGAATTGTGTAACTAAAAAAATATGTACGAAACTCGTTTCGGCTATTGATTTCAAAATTAAATTATTACATTATTATAGAGACGATATCTATGTTGAGCAACCAGCCCATTACCATTGTTTAAAAGGCCAATTTTTCCACCTCGCTATAAGTTAATTGTATGTGACAATCAAGAAGATATAACATTGTCCTTTTGGCTAAGTAAATATTTCATATTAAAAGAGTGAATTATTAAAATAGAACACGAAACCGCGGGCCGTAACCGATTACACAATATTAATTGTAAAAAAAAACCCTGAAAACGGGCTGTTTACTTACTAAGGTTGCCCTAAGTTTTCAAAAATTCAAAATAGTACGAGTCATATAATTCAATTTCAATTGATTACTAAAGTACTTAATTAACAACATTGATATCCTGTAATTAATAAATAATTGACTAGCCTAGGCATAGGTCTATTAGAACTATTAGGGCCTCAAAATCAATTAAGGAGATATCTGGATATTGACTTCGAAGAGATTTAAAAGCTCTTAAAGACCCAATAGCTCCGCTAGAGTTTGGATGTTCTTACACAGACGATAAAGTTAAACTGCTTATTGCCTCATTGGTGAACGGATAGTTCCTATTACGATTGATTCAGATCGATAAGATTTGAAAGATAGTCTCGAAATAGAATTTTGCAATACCCACCTAAATACACGAACTTAGGTATAATTTTTATAATTGAACATGGACAGTATTTACCATTATTTTTCCCGTTTAGACTAAGTAGTTTATGAAAAATATGTAATTCAAAAATATATGAGTATTTTTCTGATTTCTTGATGTAATACTCTTTTGGAATTCGACTTACGGAGCTCGTTTGAATGTGAACAAATTTTTATGGTGATTCGTTTACAATGACTAGTAAAAACGCAGCAAGTCGAAGGTCGGGATAAGTTTACCATTTCAATGAAATGCTCTACATTGATATGTTAATACAATACTCTATTTTACATAAGTATATAAGAATAACTGTTCTATCTTTATAAGTGTAATGCCCAGTTTACACTACTATTCTAGACACTGGACTTCCACTGCATACATCTATCTATCAATATCTATTCTATACATATAATAAAAATGTAGAAAAGTGGTGTCTGTACAATGGAGATATATATAAAAAAGTAGCAGGGGTTGTTATTCTATCGATGCCGTACCCGAAAATGTAATCATTATTTTTTTCGTCTGTTTGTCTGTGTGTTTGTGCACGCTAATATCAAAATCGGCTCATTCGATTTAGATGCGGTTATCACTAATATATTGTAGTAAGCTTCACTTAACATTTAGTGTTTATTTCATGTCAATCGGTTCATAAATAAAAAAAGTTATGTCATATAACGTTCTACACAAACGCGTCATCCACGCGAACAAAGTCGCGGGCACAGCTAGTTTATTATACTTTTGTAAACAGGAGTGTCCGAAAGTGTACATGTATTGCAAAAGCCTTACACCATAAAACAAAAGACAGCAGTAGTCTGAACTTAGCTTCAGTCACGTAATTTTGATATGAACTTTTGTGTTCTACCATTATTTTTATCGTGATGATATGCCTACCTAGATACAAAAATGAATGAATGATTAAATACTAATAAAGCAACACTAGATAAGCTATAAAAATAATCTAAGTACGTGATAAAAGCAATATTCTGACGTACTGATAATTTGATGATCTTGATTGTGATATCTTATTGTATTTTATGTACACATGCGGATCTTAGGCGTGTTACGATGAACTAAACAATATTTTTAGAAATAATGCGTTATTTCAGATAAGGCTGCTACTTAGTTTTTTTTTAAATTAAATGTAGTCAGTCATTCTTCAGGTTTCCAACTTATTATTCAATCATTCATATTTAATTGAAGTTTTGTGAGTTGTTTTGTTCAAATGCCTGATTTGTTAAGCTCCACAATACTGTGACAAATTATCCTTTTCACGCTTAATATTGCGGTTTTACTTATTAATATAATCGATTATTTAATCGGTCTGGAAAAGGTTTGTTTGGGTATAAAAGCCACACAAAGTTATTGAAATGTTTGGTCATCAATCATAACCTACTTTCAGAGTAATTGGTTTTAGGTTGAAATATTGATAAACAAAGTTGATGATGTATTTAATTATTTGAAGCTGAAGTTTAGTATACCTATTTAAGTATAAAAAAATTATATAAGTATATACCAACTGAAAATTAACACGAACAAACTGAAAATAATATTGTTTTCTTTGAGAAAAAGAAGGTTACTTCGTCTGGGGCCCGAGTCTGCTATTCACAATTGCTTCAATCGTCTGAATGGGTGGCGTCAGTAGGTCTATTTTAGGACAATTGGCTTTCTACCAAACGTCAAAACGTCATTTTAACGTCAAAATTGGCCATTGGGACGGCCAATTGACGTTTTGACATTTGACGCCACCCACTTAGACGATTGAAGCAATTGTCAATAGCAGACTTGAGCCCCTGGTTTTTCAACAATAGACCCCTGAACGCAAGTATCAACGGAATCGCACTCTACTGTAACATTATGTTAATCGTATATGTTTTGAATAACTTAAGTAAAGGAAGGATATTGTCTATGTAGTTATTGTTACGACGATGAGGTAAGTTGGATAACACTGATTATGTTTGTTGACCTTAGTAATATCTATTAATTATTATGTGTTATTTTCTCATCATAGAAAATTGTGTAACATTCTACGTATTTTTCATGTATGTCTTAGAAACGCAAAATAATTACATCTACAAAACGTACAGTAAAATAGAAGACCATTTATGATTTTGATTGCGGAAAATTATCCATTATCTTTATGTATATAATTATATGTATCACTTAAAAATACTTGGCTATATACCAATCATTCTTTACTACACGAGTCGTGGAGTTGAGCCAACAGTAAGTGAGGGTGTGTTCATATCCGTGGTTCATATCATTTGAATATCAACACGACAATAAGTTGTCGCACTTATGTCTTCAGTAAATTGATTGTAAGTTATTAATATAAATTAAATCCTGGCCATGTGTAAAAACAGTAAAAGGTCAACGCTAAAATAACGTCATTTGTAAAAAATCGGAATCTCTTTAAAATAAAAAGCATCAAGGTGATGGATGAGATTTTCATTGACTGCAATTCTAATTGTTTTAAAAATCGAGAAAGAAAATTTTTCCTCTAATCTTTTACCTTTATAAGATTAGGCATAAGATTTTTGCTTAGCAAAATTAAACCAGTTACGTACTATCAGATTACTCAGATTCCGGAAGCATCTAGCAAGTTTAATTAGAAAAATGCTCCGAAAATAATTAAAAAGTGTAAATTAGACTAAAAAATTTGTGTTTTCGCAGTTATCTAATTCAGCTATGTTTGTTTACGCCTTAGTGTTTACATGTCGCAGAGGTTGAAAGCAATAAGCATTTGTAATACTAAGTTTTTATTTAGTTTGCCATTTCCGCACTACACTTTTAGGAAAGTTTAAGCTCATGTTTGTGTTTACTTTGCAATCTCCAACTAAGAAACCTTAGCAAATAAAAAATAGTCCTAGCTTCTTATATGCAAACTAAACGTGCATATCATCATGAAACACTACAAATAAAGAAAAAGTATTAAGGTCGCTTACATTCACTCATTGTATTCGGACAATTTACCTTTGACATCAAGCTCTACTTTCACACAAACAAATACACATTACGACTACTATCCTGAAAACACATATACATAATTTACATAGTATATACATGTTAATATGCAGTAATCAGACCATAAATTAAATAGTTCAAACTGAAATATTCGTCACAATGAACCCTCAGGGAAAATTATACAGTTGGACTCTCCGAAAAAGTTTATATTTTTTTTTTTGGAGATGTATAAATAACGGAGCGTTTGGGGACTAGTACAAAACATGTTCGTATACTCTAGGGGCAATGCATCACACTATATCAGGTTAAGTTAGTTTATTTTTATATTATGAATGAGCTTTATAACGAATTAGTGGTTTTTGAGAATCGTAGCGTCTAAACAAATGGACTAACTATAATATGTACATTTACGTTTGTCTGAAAGCTGACGTGATCGAGATGTTCTCAGGAATGTTTTTAAAGATCATTTTAGGCACTGTGAGTGAATCGTAAGCAATTTTCTAATAGTGGATTTCATATTTATTTTAAAAGGAGTTCCGTACATAACTATCTCTAAACATTAGTATCCTTTCTATTTTTACTCAAAGCAAATCACAGCTTTATACAAAGGTGGGCCATACTAAATTACTTAGGTATAAGTCACACTACATTACGTAACGAATGCAAAGCGATTGTTATGATATTTCGTAAGTAAGGTGTTGTTTGCAATTTGTTTGATAAGTGAATGTGATACAAGATATATATAAAACTGTTTGTATACTCCTTTAGTATTGTTTTAAATACATGTTTATTTGTATGTGTTATTGATAATGTTATCGTTCATCTTATGCATTTGTTAAATAGCAACAGTACAATATGACTCAAGTGATACTTTATATCGGGACAAACAGTGATAATAATTGTGATATTCTGTAATGAAGTTCTAATATACAGTTTTAGTAAATTTTGACTAAGCTCGTTACATAAGTAAAAAAGTCTAGGCTACTCTCGCGTCCTCTTTTGAGCATTAACGTTTATTATAATAGGAACGAGTCTATTGTCATTATACCTTCAAATATTTTTTTGACAAAGGCGCAAATTAGTCAACTAAAATGTAAAAATATAAAAAAATGAAACAAAAAAAATATTTTTATGTCATAATACCAAAATCATAAAATTATAACAAGTAGGCAGTATAGGTACCTATAGCTGAACTGCTGTATCACAATGACATTTTTATTATAAGTATAAGCACAGTTTTTGATAACCCGTGCGATACTAATTTGATTCATAATTTTATACATTAACTTGTTATACACCTAGCTATAAATACAGATAAGAGGTTTGCACGAAACAGATAAATATTGCTATTTTTATTGCTTATTAAATTAGTATGTACACGGGTAAGCTATAGCAGTTTAGCTCACGTTTGATTGTCTTATTGTAAAGACACAAGTGATTCCTGTCTATTAAAATCATATTTATATACAAAGGTAGTTAATAAAATAAATAATAATCATTTTAGTGACTTTTTTGTTATTGTAACTAATATTCAAAATCACAAAATAGGCCTTAATCAAAGAAATGAAAAATGATCTTAGTGAATTTTCTGTCATGTTCAAATTCATAAAATAGGCCTTCGTATAAACAAAGGTGTCCTTGTATGTTTTTGTTTAAAATACACACATATTATGAGTGCATACATCTATTTACCTTATTTCATAACTCAATGACTTTTTTCAAGGTAAGTACTTAGTTATATGATTATGGCGCGATCAGTACAAAGGCACACATGACCGGTTCATTACTTGACGTCTAAACTAAGGTCACTCGAGGTCACTTGAGGTCTCGAGGTCGAGGTCACGTTGCGCAATACATGTTTGACATGACACCTTTGTTTAAGTGCAGCACTACAACTTGTTAGCGTTGCTCTTCTGTTTTAGTACTTACTTGGGTACAGATATGAGAGAGAGATGTAATGATAAATTGTGAAAAAGCAACTAGTTGCTTGAGGAAAAATAACAGATAGAGGGATTTTAGTGAAATTGGTTTTTCTTATGTCAAGTACGAAACATATTGGTCTATTTTCAGAGTTTGTACATATCTTCTAATTAAATGGTTTTTTTTTTAGAACTGACGTCATTGTACAGTAGAATACTCGGTTTTTAAAAAACATTTAAGACTACTTCAAAAGTATAAGGTTTTTTTCAACCATACTTTTTTGCATATTTGTTACTTCAGCAGTAGTGGTGTGGACAGACTTTTTGTAGTCATTTTTTTTATGAGTAATTTTGTTAAACTTTGAAGTCAATAATAATACCTCCTATGTTCTGCGTATGACGACCGTACTTTGAACTCTACAATATAATAAAGAGGCACTATGAGATAGTAAGAAGCATCAAATCACAAGAAATATTAATATGTTCTTAGTATGAAGATCCATTGGTAAGAGGCTCGTCAGGACAAAACTTCTAAAAACATTATTTAGACATAAACTTACATAGGAACCAAGGCAAGGGTAGAACTAAGTGGCGAGTAATTGGAGAGGCCTAAGTCCAGCAGTGGACTGCTACAGGCTGATGATGATGATGATAGGAACGAATCTACAAATTCAATGTAGATTAAAATAAATCTTAAATCACACTTTAGAGGAATATATTCTGCAGAGCTGATCATAATTAAAGATCAGAATTAAAGATTTATAAAATGTTTACTTCCGTCAAATACCTGGGTATTGACATTTATGTAAATATACGACTATATTAAAATGTACCTAGTTCCTTTCTAATAGAAGGCCGGTAGACGTTTTTGTTTAATATAGTATTTGCTCATAAGTAATGATTAACTAATACTAAATATAGAAACAATTTTACTGAGGAATTAATAATCAGGTCTAAGATAGCTTTATGTTATCCTTGAACAGCTAAGGAAGTGATCCATATCCATCCATGCTCCACCTTAAGTATAAATATTAATGTGAGTGTACCTGTCTGTTTGTCTATTTGCCTGTTACACTTCACGGATAAACTGCTGGACTGATTTTGTTAAAGCTTGATTTGGCTTAAGCTTGGATCCCTAGAACGATTTAAGGGTACAGTAAAACAGGCATAATAGATATGACGCAGAATGAATAAATCAAAATAAAATAACTAGGAATGGCCAAGCTATCTTGATCCAGTTCTGTTACATTATGAAAACAGCCAGTAAAGATTTAAATAAAAAAAAATCGTCGTTTCTCTGTGCCCTCACCTCCCCATACCTACACGAGAAGAATCATGTAAACCGATGTCGCAATGGTGTACCAATATTTTAACATTGTTCAACGCACTGATTCACATTATAACTATTCTCAACAAAACAAAGCCTTTATATGTAAACATCGTTAATGTTTATGTATTATGGTGATGTCATCGAACTTGAATACATTATAAGTATCGTATTGTAAATGTTTTGTATTACAACAAAGGTTTAACTCAAAAGACTTGAACTTAATCTAAGTACAAAATGAAATTGGAAAGGATTCACCTGACATCCAATATTGGCTTTTTCCCAAAAATTTTAATAGGAATTTTGGGCTTTAAAAGCCAAGTTATTGTTTGAACTTACTCATAAAACGCAAACAGATTTAGGTTATCCTTTAATCTGTTAGCTCTCTTTCTGCTAACTTAATTTAAAAGCTATTACAGATTTATTTAAGTTCAAATTGCGTTGCCGATTCTGATCGGAAAGGTAAACAGACTACAATCGATTTTGAATGTTTATAATTAAAAAATTACCTTGATATATCCGTGTGTGACCAATATGTGAACATTTGTCACGTCCGCGTTCGTGCGTTATAACAAAGACCATAAACACAAGATTCCTTACACGATTTATCACAGATCAGAATATTTTCCATATATCAACACTCCACTATTGAACAACACACGTTCATCTATTACGGAATCTCTTCAGTAAATGACTAAACAAACAAATGCCCCACACAAAGGATGTAGCCGGCAAAAAACATGAAACATACGTCATGCAAACCGGTTGAAACAACGTACCGACATGGACAAATTATACATGTTTTGGAATAAAAAAACTACATGCCCAGTAAACAGGATCATCTGTTTATTATTGTGATAGGAATAAGCACTAACCGAAGCTTCGAGTCAGCAGCTAGCGAGCCGGCTACCTCCAGACACGTGTTCCTCTCATTTCACTGTCACTTTTTATTAAGAGCACTGTTCTTGATATTGTGTGGTCCGACTGTTCGTTCGTTTACGCCTTAGTTAATGCTACAGAGCCGCGGCGCCCAGCGGCGTGAGCGCATGCAACCGAAGGTTTCGACATCAGCGAGAGGGGAAGCCGACCGGCGACTATCCCCGTCACCTTCCCACCAGTTACGTTACCCATAAGCAAGTGAGATGGGTATACAGCTGCAGAATGCCGCAGCCGCAACTAGACGACCTTCGAGACCTACCATTATTGCTAATAAGCTCGTCTTTTGCAATATCTGATTTTTCTTTTCAATTTACTGAGCTGGAATGTTTTTGAAGTTCCTATTTATTTTTGTATTTGAACTGAAAATATTAACATAAATAATTGTTCTAATATGGACCCACTTAAAAACTGACTTGTTTTTATTCCTAATCTATTTCTATAGTAATAAGCACTAAATATCTAGATCTACGCCTAAAGTATCTTTATTTTAAATACTTATACATTGTTGCTAATTACTTAACATACCTCTTTAATGATAGCTGCATGATCATTTAGGATTTAAACGTTTCCTGAAAATGCATCCTTCAACAAAATTGCCAAAGTCATCCTAATTTCAGCAACCCTATAATTTATGAGGCATTGATCTCCGAACAATGATGCAATTATAATAAAACTTGGGAAAATGCATAAACAAAAAACATGTAACAATGTCTTTAAATATTTTTTATTGTTTGCAATTTTTTACATTGCTTTTAAACTAAAAAGACAAAAAATATTTGCAATTTTAACAAAATATTTTTTATATGAATATTAATATTCCTGAGAACATGTAGGCACAATTTTACGACGAATAATATTATGAACTTGGTCATTGCCATTTGCACAACAAGTAAACCGGCTCAAAAATGAGGTTATGTGTTTACTATACAATTACATTGACGCTACGCGCTGCTGCACACAGGAATGTGCATGTGTGCGTTTAATCCAGCATTTTCATTACATTTATTAATATCCCGCTTCGGATACTGTGAGTTGAACCATCTGGTACAATAATTAAGTGGAGAGCTAATCTTTTAAGAATACCCATATGGTCCATTTCACTTTCAACAAGCAGACATTGACCTCATAAGATTTCTTAATTTTTCTTGAACGAATATTCCATTCGCCGAAATTATGTCATGTTAGGAATTAATTTAGTTCAGGAAGTCGAAATGAAATGGTAAAGTTCAAACCGCAAATTTTATACCTCCGCGTAGAAAAAATCAAACATATTTTTACATACAAAGTTATATGTTGTCCCCAGTTTTCAAGCCAAGCTCATGCCTACAAGTTGCCAATATCTAGATTGTGAAAACGTCGGGACCGGCTCAATATGGAGATTGGGTTGCACTGACTAGGCAAACCTGATATTGGAATTTTATACTGAGTCTTCAAGACAAAGAGAAGTCTTAAGGCTTAGACCATTGAAGTGTAACGGCTGATGCTACCCTTTTAAAATATCTATATGGCTCTATAATAATTTTATCGGGAATGTCCCGATAAAATCTCGTTAATCTTACCATCGAAATATATGGGGCTTTCCCCAAATTGTTTGTATAAAGCGTGAAAATGCATATAAATATGATGTTATTCAGTTTAACTCAGTTGAGCGCCAAAAAAATGACTTTAACGGCCTAACCTTGAAAGTGTTCTGTTGCATACATCTTGCGTGGTTCATTCAAAATAATTAAATGTATTGATCACAGTTGGGCAACTGTGGAAGACCTTGAATGGTATGTAATAATAATATCAGCGTAAATATTGGACAGTACCAAGTAAAGGCGTGAGATTTTATACAAAATCCAGTGGATTAAGCATTTATACAATACAATTATTCGCTGTTATTGTGGGTTATAAAACAATTTAGATTGCTACTTGAACTCCACCTGAGTTTCTCGGCCATGGTCTATCCTTCTTCGATAAAAAATGAAGTATTCGAATAGCTACTAATATTAATGAGTATGTTTATTCTTTATTGTAGTCTTATTTGTGACGTTTCCAACCAACTCTACCACGCAAAAAAAGGAAAATAAGAACGCAAGTTTAAGTCGTTGATTCAAAACAACGTATCTAGCCCAAATCAGGTCAAACGATATCAATTACTTCTGGAATCATTTAAAACTTCCATTTATCAAGATAGCTTCAAATAAAACATAAAATAAATTTGATAGTGGAATCAATCAATGCCATTCATGGTAAAGCGATTCTGCAAATGATCTATTAATAACCAATGCATTTAATATTTGGCCACTGGTTTGGTTGATTGGCGTTACTCCAATTCCGGAACTTTCTATTTTATTTAATACTGAGCTAATCTGAGATATATTTTCAGATTAGCTCAAAACAAAATAGAAATAGCGAAGTTTGTTATATTTAATTTAAATTGATGTAAAACAGTCTTGTTGCTAATACCTATATTACAGCATTTTTGTATTGTTACAGAGCAGCTAGCTGACCTGATTGATTTCTGCTCTTAGACGTTTCTAGCACTTAAGATCTTGAAGACTTTAAAAAGAGGTTTTTTAAAAGACCTTAGGCTTGTTACAACCGAGAGTAATCATGACATAGTTTATATACTTGATTTTCTTAGAATAGACTGAGAAGAGTAAAGTGCATATCTTGACACAGTATAGAAACAAAAAGTATTTCGGTAGGAAGCAAATGAACAAGATTAACATTTTTTGTGAGTAAGGTTTTGATAACTTACATCATCCACAAGTATTCCTCGTTCTTGCTGGTTTGCCTCTGCAGACCTCCGTATTGAGCACCTTAAATGATAAAAAAATACATTAAATAAAGTATCGAGAAACTTCTTACATTCTTAACAGTATGTTTACTTTCACTATCAATGTTATCAGTATTACTCATCTTCTTATACATGTACTATTAAATAAAGTGCAAATACCTACAGTTAACGATGCTATTATCTAAGATAAATGTTGAATAATATTTTGTGATAATGCTACTCAAAGAAACCACGTGATAACTTGAGATTTTATGATAGAATCAGAGAGTCGGTCGAAATTATGTCCTAACTATTTAACTTTGTATTTGCTCCGTGACTTTACCTATTTATATTTTTCTTTTATTAAGTTTTACAAGTTTAGTATCTTAATTATGAATGTAAGTGCGAACAAACTTTTGGCATCGGTTAGCTCAATTCTATGGAAAATTCGAGCACAACTCATAACAGAAAAACGATCGGAATCTACCTCTTATTTTTCTTCATTCATCAACCTTGATATTCAAATTAATTTAAATCCACTTCTTTGTTCTTACATAATCGAATCAACATAAAATGTTTCCTTACCTTGGCCCTTTAATATTTAGCAATTGTTGCTAAATCATTGATAAACAATCATTGATTTGTTACTCGAGTTATTTTTTACGCTGTATTAACTATTGGTATTTTCGATTTGAAGTAAACAAAAATAAAGATCTTGGTTTATTCCATTTTAGTATAGAGGAAATGTTTACCAAATTATTTGAAATGTCAACATAACTTTTATGTAGATAGGTAGCATAATATTATTTAGTCGTTATCTTTGTTTATTATGTCAAAATTACTTTTTTAATATGCATATAAGTTTTTATCGAGAACGTTCTAGAGCCAAATGTTATTTATGTTTACTCATAAAAGTAAAAAAAAACAACTTCAAAAAATGATGATGATTTCAAATAAGATGGATCAATGAACAGCTTGGGACAGGTAAAGCTCTTTTAAAAAATTGGGTTTTGCTCTCGATTTCTCGGGGATACCTTTAGCAGATCCTAACCTGGTGACAATGTGACAACTGCGAATACCCTTCAAAAAAAAAAAAACAACAAATCGGTTCACGTGCTTTTGAGGGATGGAAAAAAACACACACAAAGTAAATATTTTGACGAATTGAGAACGTAATATATTTTTTTTCAGTTATTTAAAATCCCGTATGATCATGATGGTTATACATTTAAATGGCACAATCCTTTCTAGGGATATACTACCTGCTTGGCTGCTTCAACATTTCTCTATTCCATTCGCTTGGAATCCCTGGCTCACTTGTTATAAACGAATATGCAAATACGCTGATCTCATTTCCTATGTTTAAATGAACTGATGATAAATTCTGAGATCCAACTGCACAATATGATGTTTTGGAAATCATAGTCTAAGATGACTGTTCAGTTTATTTATATAAATATTGTTAAAGAAATGGAACTGGAAATAAGATTGGTTTTGAAAATACTTGGATGAATTCTTATTTTTTTTTTAGTTTTAACTCTCATGCTTTCCCTGTCACATAAAGATGTAAAGGAACGACAGACAGACGTTTAAAAACATAACTGCCATGCACAGAGACGTAAATGGTTATATAAAGGTAGGTTGTTTTTCAGAATTCGGGATATTCAAAACTCTTTCATATTTTTGTGATATTTAAACAAATATAGACAACAGCATAGGTACATATAAGAAATGTCGAAACCTGAACAAATTTATCTCACATATCATTTATTTGTTTATGCATGGTAACTACTCCATGTAGTTCAAACAAATTTCGTGGTTCATTGATTAGTTACGGAGTGTGACCTCGGCACAAGGTGCGTATATTTCACCATCGACATTGAATTTCCACGATAGGTACTTGTGTAGTTAAGATCTTTATCAGTACCTTAATCTAAATCTAATGCGCAATAAAAACATTTCCGTCTGGCTCACGTCTGCTAACAAATATCTATAATTCCACACCGTTATAAACAGTAGAATATAGATATGGCGGACTTACAAATATGAGTTTATTTTTAGTCTTAAGTTGGCAAAAAAAATACACGTACTCGTAACTTGAAATGAAATAATTTTTTGTGTTATTAGTTTCAGTATTTCCTTGAACTTAAACGTTGATCTTTTGTCTGTTCTTATCCGTGTATTAAAATTATTCCTGTTTTGCGAATAAATAAATATAACACAGTTATAAAGAACACGGAAGAAGCAAGTCACCAAGTAAATAATTAGGCAGTCCTTATGCCATATTTTAATATAATTGACTAAAGCTAGTCATTACATTTTTTGCTTGCGTAGTGTCGACTGTTAGAATTTGCGTGCGTTGAATAATATCTCTAGTAGCATTTAGAATTCAGACGGAGGGTGGGGTTTTGTCAAGAAGTTAATTGAACCTTGGCTCGAAGTCGTGCGTGCCAATGGCATACCATCAAGCGTTCGTGACGTCACATGATCTTACCCATAAGGTTAAAGCAGACAAAACATAAACAAAACAAGGCCACCTTTGTTGTAAAGTTCATTGATTGTACAATTAACACAACAAAATAATGTTTATAGTTAAAGAAATAAAATGCTACTGACTTTATTATTTATTAATGATGTGTCAATTCGACTCGCTATCATTCATATAATCACCTTGTTAAACTTTACTGCCAGATTAGAAAGTGGCCCCACATTTAGTGGAAGATTTTCTGTGTTGATATATTAAGCCTATTTATTATTAAACCTTGAGCAATGACCCTAGCAACTCCGATCATTTAGATTGTATTTAACATTTAGTTTAACGCATAGTTGACAAACAATCTAACCGGTTTCCATTCGCCCGCTTGTTAACCTTACTTTTTAAATGCACACTACGTGACGCGACGAATACGTCAAGCCCATCCCACGACCCACACGTTTTTTTTTGTTGTTGTCTACATCTGGCTTGCACTAACAGGCCTATATAATTTTTATCACTATGACGACTGTGCAGCATAAAGTATTAATTGATAATAAATAGATAAAACTATTAACGTAATGAGTTTTAGAATTGTTACGCTATGAATAGATTTGTGTCTGTTGTATTTACTGTTCTATTTTGTATAACACAATTTATCAGAAGTTATTTAGAGGATAATTTTAGAATGTTTAGTCCTTGTTAGTTTTATTCCGTCTATAAATATTACTTGTTATTTAGATATGACATAATAATAGTTAACAAACATACCTGATTGACTGCTTTGAGAACTTGTAGAACCAACACTGGTTTCACTATTAGTACGATTTCTTTGAGAAAATAACAAATTCCATGGGCTGTAGCTTGTAACTTGGGTTGTATTTCGATTTTTAGACGAATCTTTATTCTCAGAATCCATTTTATTTTACAACTTTATTATTAAAATATTAAGTAATATTGGCTTTGTTGTTATGGAGTCGCGCTCGCCGGTCGATATTACAGTATGATATGACGCGGTACCGAACTAAACAGTGAGTGAATGCGGCGCGGGCGCAACGCTCAGCTTTGTTTTGGTCCGACCGCGCACGAAGAGATACGGAAATACCCGATAGGAATATTTACGTTGTGTTATGGTGAACTTTGTACAATTAATAGGGAACAGTTAATAATAATTAATGACTGTTGAGTTTATTATGACATGCGTATGATATTAGGTCATATTAATAGAGACTTGTTTACATCGTTTTTATTTATTTTATTCTTCATTGGTTTGTTATAATTTTTTTACTGAATAATTCAAAAAATAGTTTTATTCTAGTAAAACTTCATAGAGTTTGTTAACACTTCAAACATCATAAATAACAACAAACAATATGTGTCAAAATACAAATTCAAACAGTGTCAAAAGGTGAATATCGTTGCACTTAAAACACTGTAATAATTTAATTATTAAAAAACAGTATCGCAAATAAGGCACCATGAAGATCCCCTACGTAGTGAACTTAAATACACGCGAGGCATATTACTCTACACCAACTATAAAAAATTCCCCAGCTGAGGCTGCTCGTAAAATTGTGGCTGAGGACTTTGAATGGGATAATGATATCACCCCACCACCGCTTACGTACTGTGCTGCTCTTGTTCTATCCACGATGTTCCACAAAGTCAATCCGCTCGAGAAGATCCTACAAAAAGATATAGATATACTGATGGATTTGTACCCTGCGGATATTCCGTTGAGGTTTAGCGTTCCTTCTATAAAGGTAATTTTAATTTACTGTGCTTTTCGTGGGACACATAAATAGGTAGGTCCATGTTTGATTCAAGAGTACCCGAAACCGAAGAGCATGTATGAAGGGAACAATGACAGTGGATGAAGCG
Organism: Autographa gamma; assembly: GCA_905146925.1. Classification (NCBI taxonomy): domain Eukaryota; kingdom Metazoa; phylum Arthropoda; class Insecta; order Lepidoptera; family Noctuidae; genus Autographa; species Autographa gamma. The sequence goes on from LR989850.1 coordinate 8,599,795, forward strand.
AAATAAGTGGTCTCTGCCTACCCCTACTGGAAACAAGCGTGATTATATGTATGTATGTATGTTTGATTCATGTCTTTGGGAGAACATTTAGAATTCATGTCCAATTTATAGAGTTTGGATTTTGGATTCATCTTTAGCAAATGTCGTAATGTTTGTTCTAGGATGAACAATACTGGAAGAGATCTTTTTATTCGAAGTTTCCCTCCAGAAAGGAGTTAGGACAGATTTTCTGGAAAGGCAAGTTTTTGTCAGCATGCCTTCAGGATTACTTGGAGTCTGTTAATCCAGACGTCTTTAGAGAAGAAGAAGCTGTGGAACTTGCAGTTCTGGTATGTTATCTAACATTATTAGTATTGTTCCACTACTGTCCTTATCTTTTACCTAATTACTTACCACATTATCACACTGCGTCATTTTTAGGTCAGCCCTTATATCTACTTTTTTGGATTGAACCAACTTCAAATAGTTCGTCAACCAAAACCAGCTTTACCTTCTGATATTGTAGAAGATACTTGCGAATACAGTGTACCTAAAGTATATGACCATATACCTTTGGAACCTGTTCTAGTCAAGTTATACAACCTTCAAGAAATATCTCTAGTCTTTGGTATAAACGATCTGCAAGATAAATATCTAACAAGGTACTTTGAATTCTCGATAGCTGATTGTGAGTCGCTTTGCCGAGGTCTTGAAGATTTGAGACATTTGAGAGTGTTCCGTATAAATCGCAGTAACTTGGATTGTTCTAAAGTTAAACTTATCCTACAAAACCTTGTCAAGAAGGAAAGTATTGAGGAACTAGATTTCAATCATTGTAAGATCGGCGATTATGGCATGAAGGCCTTGGGTGGTTTTATTTACATTCACAAAAACGTGAAAGTTGTCCGAATTGCTAACAACAGGTTTAAAGAAGTTGGGGTTCAGGGGATAGCGTATGCTTTACAGATGAAGCCGGCTGCTCCCATCGAACTGCTAGGTAACATAAAATAATCAATTTTTTTCTTTAATGTTTTTCTGTGCTGGTGAGTCCATGATGTTTTTCTTAAGATTTCAGCTTGAACCCGATGTCGTTAGAATGTGCAACGATGTTCGCTGCTGCCTTTGTCAGGTGCAAGGAAAAACCTCAAACTTTGATCGTTAACTCTTGCGGCTTTAGAGGAGCGTCTGCCGAGAAGGTTGGTTTGACCTTTTATAATTGCTTTTTATTACCATTTATTGATTTAATATTCGAACTTAATTGACGTTAAAGTTAGTCAATCAAGAAATAATGTGGATATCTATGTATGGCAACACCATTATTTTCGTTCGATTGTCTTCTCCTTGTGTAGATGGCTGGTCTTCTTAGTTTAAATCGTGGCCTGACTAGACTGGATATAGCGGCTAATGATTTATCTGGAGAAGCCGAAAAGACTTTGATACGCGCTCTCGAGAAAAACAAAAGGGTCCTTAGGATCGATCTGCGTAGAACAAGTAAGTATTAATAAGAATAAAAAAAAACCTTTTTTCTGCTGCGCAATTATTTACTCAGTTTCTTTTATTGGAGGGCTAAAGAAGAAACACGTGTACAATTACGAGCAATCATATATATGTATAGGTACACATAGGGAAATTGAAAAAATAAATAAGCGAGTTTTAATTTTAAATTCAAAGCGAATAATATGGAATGATTTAAGAACTGTTTAAAATAAGTTATTTATATCATGTTTTACAACAGCAATCTAGAAATAAAATAAATTAAAAATTGCTTAGGTGGACCTGTTAGAAACATGGTCAGTTTTCAGTCAGTTTTCAAAATAAAATACCTCGAATATTCCCAGAGATCTCCGAAGAAACTCAAGCAAAGGTAGATGAACTGTTACTACGCAACAAAGGTTTGATAGGCCAGGACATAGAGCTGTCTGATGAGATACCTCCGCTCTTCCTGAACGAGCCTGAGTACCTGATATGGGAGTACAATCCCAACAACCCAGATTACATCCCTGGAAGGTACCCAGCAAGAGTTCCAGAGGTTTAAAACCCTTTTTATGACACAGATTTGCACTGTCAATTGTTTTCCTAATATGGTTCTTAATATGGAAAAACAAAAAAAAGATGTACGAAAAAAATGTGGACAAATTTGTATATTTTATTTTAATATATTATTTATGTATTATGTAGTTGTATAAAATAGCGATATTTTGTTATGTTTTATTATCTATCTTTGTTTTTTTTTTAACAATACGTTGTTATTGTTATGGTCTTAAAAATTACAGTGAATAATGACTCAATAGCAATAAAGCAAACAAATCATTAACAGGAAACATTATGTTGTGATTTTTGTAATATCCGTGTTTTCAAAGTTTTTGAAGACATTAAAAACTCTTTTAAATCTCGCAAGTCAGACGTAGTTTAATATTTAATATTCTTGATTATATTGTTGTGTTTTTATGTTTATAACTATTATCTTTATGAGAACTTGACTCTAGTTGACCTTACTCAATGTAAAATCCACAATACTTGATGTTTTTACCTAAAAAAATATCAACTACCTAGTACCTACTACATACCTAATATTAAAATAGATATAACGCTGTTTTGTTATTTCGTATTTTTTTGATTATTTTTTATAACTTTGTCTGAATTTAACAAATAAAACAAGAAGATTTTAAGTTTATTTTTATTTTTAAGATAAGATTTAATTTAATAAATCGTTTTCAAACAGTTCCTTAGAAATGTAAATATTATTGTCTCCAACAGAAATTATTGTGTAATAAAATTTTCGCTTTAACGAAGTTAGCCGACTGAAAAGACGCGTCAATTAAAATAATTATGAAGTTTGTATAACCCATTAAAAACTGAATATCAAATTATGAATTTCAAGCAAAATTAATTACGCGCCCATTTTCCCACATTAGATGTCTGCGATGACAGTTCCATGAAAGCGTTGCCATCACTCATCTTGTAATGCATTTATGCTGCTCATCATTTACCGAAAATGTTCTAATGAGTGGTAAATAAATTTGTTTACAAATTGTTTACCAATAGGAGTAAGAATTATGTTTTCTCGTCAAACATAGATATATTGCTTGGAACTTCGAAAAAATTGTCAAAATAGGATCAGTATTGCTGATAAATGAGCAGAGGATTTTCCCGATTTTTACTCGTAAGTTAAACGAGATTGAAAAATCTTCGTGTTGGCAACAACTGGAAACTTAAAAAGCAATCTCTATACCTACATTCACGCCTCAAAAAATGTAGAGTGACGAAATATGAGCGCGCTGGAGATGACACATACATTGACCCAATCTATGCAACGGCTTTCTATTTAGTTCTATGAAGTATTGTTTGCTTCAAAACTCATCACACGAAACATCACGTTACGTCACACAACAATAACGGAAAGGATTTTATTTAAAGGTTGTTGATGTACCTATTCCAACGTACATACAATCTTGTAGCTCATTTCATGACAGGCTATAGTCACCGTCTGGGGCCCAAGTCTGCTATTTACACTCGGTTCAATGTCTTCATAGTGGCGTGCCAGCAGAGCCATTTTCGGAAAATTGGTATTCTACTAAACGTCAAAACGTCAAAATTCCGTCGATCTGTCAGACAAACGCCTATACGGTATTGTTATACTTAACATATCTATACCAATATAATAAGTTGAAGAGATTTTTGCTCGAATACGCTAATCACTGAAAGTAGCAGTCAGATAAATAAAAAAAGGAATTGTATTTTTCAGCCCATTTCTCGAGGTAGGCTATTTAACATTTCGATGTTTGCGTTGAGAGGAAGACAAGACGAGTGAAACCGCGGAACAGAGCTAGCTTTTTTATAAAACTTGTACATTGATGTAAGCCACATGAGAATGTATCAGAATGGTGACATGACCTAAATCTCAAGGATCATCCTTATTATCACTTTATTAAAATTTACAATGTTACAACTTGCAATATTGTTACCACACAGTTTGTTATTTAAAATCTTTCCAATGTGATTAGGCCTATGAGTATAAAGTAGAGTCTTTCACATTTTATGATCTGCCATTTGCAATATTATGAAAATTTATTTCATCTAATAGTGGTTATTAAGTTAACAGCACGCCTTGACCTAAAAAGACAATTGGCTAATTAATGATGTTCTTGAAACTCTATTGTTTCTGATCATGCTAAGTTTTTCATATCTATTCTTAAGTGTATTTAACAAAGGTCTTTTTACTATTCCTATTTTTGACGTCACTCGGCTTTGTTCATTTGGATATTTTGTTTAATAAAAGTCCTGTTTAATGTCTTACAAATGGATCCGTATCCCTTTATACGCAATATAGAGAACTGAAATTAAAATTTTGAACACTGAACAGGGGAAGTCGTGTAGAGCACCATTTTTGTGAAACATGTGCCTGTAAAACAAAATATAATATTTACATAATTATAATAATTACATATGACCAATAGGTACCTAAATATGTTATCGTTACGTTTGTATATAATACCTAATAATATTCGTAGGTATATCAATGGTCAGTACATAGAGTCACAAAATATAAACTCAAGTGTCAGCCTGATAACCTATTAGCTTTTAATGTTATCTGTAACTGAGCTGTATATTATTCACACAGTTAAGGGTAGTTTAAAATTACATATTTAAGTGATCATGAGAGTCTGGAAAACACCAAAACTTTTTATTGTCTCCACTGTTTTTTTATCATGTGCCAGAAAAAATGTCCACATGTATGAAAAACTGCTTCAATTAAGCGAGCTAGACTAGTTTTCAGGCTGGCGTTTGGTCGGCTTCCTCCTATGGTTGCAAAATAGTTCAGAGACATATTTTCCTAGAAAACATTTACTGAAATACCAAACCAACAGTTAAGTGAAATTTTCCTAAAAATCACGTACCAAAACCTGATAGTAAAACCTCGTGCTCACGGTATAATATTAACACCTATCATCAATGTTAATTTGTGTAACACATAATAATTGCGTATATTAATGTATGTATCAATGCATGTGTGTTATATACAAATGTTCGTAATGTTGACATTTCTTGGACTCGCAGTTAATGAGAAATGAAGGTCATTACATAAATGTATTTTAATGATCTCAACTCTACCACAAATAGACTTTTAGTATTAACAGTTAATAATAATAGATAACCGTGGTTACAATAACATGTACCTACTAAGATAAGTTGTCTTCGTTTCATGGAATCATTTGGGAGTACTAAAAGTTACAGAATAAATGCCATACATAATTTAGTGCTATGACAAATATGTTTTTTTCTTATGCTTCACTGGATATCAAATAAAAAGATATACAAATCAAAAATCTCTTGTAAAATATGTTTCAATTTGGTATCAATAAAACAAACAGGAAACTGGTTAACCAACTTACTACATGTTAACAGATATTATTTTTTACGTAATTTATTTAAATACTGGCTTACAGACATACAAAAAGCATTCTCAAAACTAAAGAACGGATCTAGTCATAACTTCGTTTATTCGTAGTCTAAACTGAAGTTCATGCGGCTATTGTCCTATTTTAAGATCGTTTAAAAAGTGTTTCTGACACGCCTATCTCCGTTGAAGAGACATTGAGTATCTCTTTGTGGCGGCCGATCGTCTCTTCTAAGCCCTCTTACGCACTTGCGGTTAACCGCGGGAGCGGCTAGCCGCGCGGTTAGCCGCATTTCCAGTTTCTATATGCAACCGCTTGTCATTGTACGCACTTAACCGCCAAGCGGTTGCATATTAAATTGGACCGCGCAGCTAGCCGCGGTTCACCGCAAGTGCGTTAGAGGGCTAAGTACTAATAGTGCAATGAACATCTATAATGGGTTTACTTATATCGATGAAGATGTTTTGTCGTTTTGCTGCATTCAGTCAATGAACTTTTGTTTGATAGAAAGCTATTTATCATTTTGTATAGGCTTGGCAGAACTTTATAAACGGAAAACGTTTTGTCTAGACATTTATAAGTCCTTAGTCTTGAAATTACAAGTTCCATTCATATAACCAACTTAGCTTATAAAGCAAAACAGTTTGTAACTATAAATTTATAGTCCTATAGGAAGGTATTTTTACATTGAAAGTCTTTATGTTAGTAAATAACGGGAATCCCATTAAAATAAATTCATCTGATATTCTTAATCGGCCTGGATTAGCAACAAGAACCCAGTTTATATCAACCATAATATTATTATGGATATCGCAGATAATGCTAATAAATACTTAGACATTTATCAGCTTCATGTCTTATCTTATCTGACTGTTCGGGTCTGTTTTTATCACGTTTATAACCTATATTGATGGTAACCAGTCTGTTACATTTATCCGTTGTATCAAAATAAACAAACACTAGCATTCATTATATTTAAAGCGCTCTTCATGTCTTTTTGATACATCCATATAATCACGCTTCGTTACCGTATGGGTAGTATTCCCCCCGTCCCTAGAAGAAGCTGGCCCGAGCCGGCCAAACTAGCAATAAAAATATGTCCCTAAATAATAAAAATTTAGATCCAGCCATCCCTTGTTGTTTTGTTTTATTAAGATTGTTAGCAACGCACTTAGTCGAGTTCCGAACCCCGCAGGGAGTGCCCTTAGTGGACGTTGCTGACGTAGTTAGTTTTTTCCTATTGCTCTGGCCTCCAGGGCCTTAAGGTCCTCGCCAAAAGTCCGGTGAAGGAGCCAAGCCTGCGCTCAGGCTAACTGCAAAGATCTCTACCAAAAAAAAACCGTAGGGGTAGGCAGAGACCACTTAGATACCATGGTAACAAAGCACTAGGTAAGTATTAGGTAACTGCCGTGTTCATCGTGACAGTAAACTTATATAAAAGTTTAAAAGGAAACATAGTCTTTTGTTACTAACCCCAATCTGTCTTCAATTGGTTCTGAAAAGCCTCTGTGTGATAAACAAAGCTCCTTTTAATTTATAGACCAGTGTAAGTATCGGCGATACAGCTATGTACCAACTGCATATGATATTAAAATATAACAAAGCGGCTATGCACTCAGTACCCTGTTATTAAAATTCTGTGCTACGGCTACAAGAAAATATGAGCCTAGACTTATAACATCAGATTTTAGCATGAAATATGTTAATTTTAGATGAAATATTATGCCAACTTGACCCGTTTATGTCGCTTGTCAGCCGAACATTGTTTTTTGTAACTAATTTCCTCAAGACGGTATAGTGGAAATTACTTTTTTCAGGCAACTTTTTTGATCTACTCTAGACCCTCAAAAAGGCTCATGACTATGTATAAAAAAAAAACAAATAAATGACCGAGTCAAAAATCTATAACATGATGTCGCATTAATCACCATGAAGACAAATCTAAGGAAAACCCGTATTTTAGTCCAACCCAAACGCAAAAAGTTAATGTTCATTATAAATAAGTAATAAGCATTAGGTAGTGAGTTCGTGATTATTTATGATTGGTTTTGATTGACGTAAATAACACTAACTGAGATCCAGGTCTTGGTCCTTATGTTCTGTAATCTATACCAATTGTTGGATAGGTAGGTTCCTAAGCTTACTTGAAAACCTTAAAGACGATCTTATTAAGTACCTAGTACATGTGTTTTGGAGTCAGTTATGTAGTCGCTCGGTGCAAAATAATAGGATTTATCATGTCCTGTCCGTCGAACGACTCCTAGCACTAGATTTCTGAAAAGGTATTATTTACAAAGGAGAAATTTCTCTCTTTTCACCAAGGTTCATAAAACAAATATATAAAATATGCAATCACTGTGATGGCAATTATGAATTATTCATCGGGATTTAGGTTATGTGGAATGAGCCATCTGCGCCTGCCCGGTCTTACGAGCAATGTTACGCGCCAGCAATTCAATGCTCTGGAGATTTAATCGCCTCTGATTGCGCGGATGTAACAATCAACTTCGCGCTTAGCTATCCGATTTTGTGAATAGAAATTGATTTCTGGGTGACTGCTATGAAGTTATCAAGACTACTGGAATGATGAATAGTATAATACTTACCATATTAATTAAGTAGGTACGGTACAGTCACGAGCAAAAATATGTATGCAATCTAAAATTTTTCATCGATTTTCTCTTCAATTCTACATTGGTATTGTAAGACGTGCTATGAAGGCATTTTATTGAAAACAGTTAATTCATATTCATAGTTTTTTATTCTGACTTTCAACACAAAGATCTCGCTAGTTTTATGTTACAATTTCACTGTTTATTGGAAGAATTGGAACGATTCGGTTCAATGTTCAACGACTGTGACCAATAGTTCATACATTTGGTACAAATTGTAATGCGCAATTTTGACGTTTTGACGTTTAGTAGAATACCAATTTTCCGAAAATGGCTCTGCTGGCACGACACTATGAAGACATTGAACCGAGTGTAAATAGCAGACTTGGGCCCCTGGTTGAATTTCACACTCTTGTTCATTTTTACAAAATACATTATACTATGAACAAAATGATAAGATATATTAAAAACAATCAATGTCTATCTGCAAAGGCTTCAAGCAGTCGCTACCTTTTGCTTCGAGCTGTTTCATGATGAACTGCATGTCAATAGAATATATAATAGACTTTTATGATCACCCGCTCACGAACCGCTTGAAGCAGTTTCTCGGTCATCAAAACAAAAAGCAAGCGAACAGGTAGCGCAAGAGACGCGCGAGAGCGGTCGACATATACAATTGTTATTTGTCTAAGACTTACATTGGTAGCTTTTACTATATACTCCACACTTATAATCCAAAAAAAAATTTAAAACTTTTTTATTATTATTTTTAACTGTTGTCCTTCCAAAGTTCTTACATAAACTTGCAATGCTTTCAATATGAAACAGGCCAATGGTTTGTTTGGTACCTAATTTAAGATCTGCTGTTACAATTCATTAGCTTCAATCCTTACTGCCATTCAACATTTGGAGGTCCGTAGAAGTATATTTCCCAGTTCATACCACCGATGACATCCATTGGTAAATACCATTCATAATAGTAATATTTATGTCTCTTGTGAGTGTGGCAATAAGTGATTCGTGGCACACATATCTGGAAGTTGTACGCTGTGCTGCGGAACAAATCGTAAGAATAGGCTGTACCCCTCAATATGATACACGTCGGTATCCTTTTCAAGTCCAGCCAGCCCTGAAAAAGTTTTTGGATAATGTGATTTTCTAATAAAATGACTTTCGTTGCAAAAGATGACTTTGAAATAACACGCTAAGCATGTTTTATTTTACTACTCTTCGGGTTCTACATACGAACCGCAAAGGTATATATAAAAATAAATCGCAGTAAGTGCATTAACTACCATTCTAGTTTTTATTAGAAAACGAAGTTTTTAGACTTTTTACTAGAAGACTAGGTTTTTAGATTATGACGCGCTTTATTTTCGACTTTAGGTCCCGACGTTTTGACACCTTTGCAGGTATCATGGTAACGGGCAGACAGCTTATTATTCATTCTAAGAAATCATTTATGTAATAGTGCAATTAACTTACTCTTATAATAAGTTTTCCCAACACATCCATATGGTCTAAATGGACATGAGTATAGAAGATCTGGTTTACCCTTTTACAATCGCCGAAATTATAGTCACTGTGCATGTGTTCTGAAATGTAAAGAAAAATATCGTAAAAGTAATATTATGTATACATTTATGTTATTTTCTAGGTAAAGTATTTTTTGTCTGACACTGTATTGAACGAAAATACATACCGACATCTTTCAAGGAGTTATCTAAAACAATGTCTACTAAAGAGGTAAAGAATTGCCAACAGGACCCTGAAGTGACTGCAACAAAAAAAATATGTTATTGGTGGCAGCACAACTTCGGAACGACTGGACCAGATAATTATATTCCTTATTGCAAGAACAAAAGAACATTAAAACTCTAAAAATACCCAGGACACTTTTGTTTTATGGCATCACACTGTCCGGTATTTCTTTAAATACCATTTTACCGTCTTACGAATTCGATTATCTTCAAGTAATTGACCGGTTGTTCAGATTTTTGTCTTATAATTCTAGCCTATAAACGTCCCACTGCTGGGCACAGGCCTTTTCCCATATACGAGCATTGATCATCGCGCTTGCTCTATTACAGATTGGCAAGTTCAGATTCCAATTTTAGCATCCAGGTTTCCTCACGATGTTTTTCTTCACCGTTAGTCAGCAGTGTGTCTTAGAATAGTTAATTTTGTTTTTTGTCTTATTATTACTATTTTCCATATAGCATATTACTCACCAGTAAAAAATAATATATAACTTTTAATTACAATGTGACTTGAATACTTCATTATTACAGCTAAGGTAACTGCTATCTGCGGCAGCATTGTCCCGCACGTGTTTAAATACCATCTCCCAATGACAGTCACCACAAAAAATGGTCCTTGTTTACAAATAAACTAAATATCTCAATGATTAATTACTCAATTTTAAACAATTGAATCAGTAAAATGATGACTGTAAATTGTTTAATGAAAACAATATTATTTATGTCCAAAACAACAGTAAACTCTGGAGAAAATAAAATAATAATACCGGCCTATAAACGCCCCACTGTTGGACACGGGTCTCTTCCCATATAGAAAATGCACGAGCATCCCGCTTGCTTAATGTTGGATTGGCGATTTCAAATCCCTGTTTTGGAATCAAGGTTTCCATAAGATGTTTAGGACAAGTATTAAAAAAAAAATGTTATTACATCAAAGTTTCTTAGTAGCGGGCATAATATAACAGCTTAGTTCCACCGGTTTTACACGAACTACTAAAATCAAATTGGTTTCTTAGGGTGTTACCACACCAATCGATCGATGGTCGATCGATGCCGTCGATCGATGGAGGAATGGATTGGTCGACGTAAATGCTATGGTAGAAACTGTTGATCGACGTCGACTAGTCCATTCTGCCGTCGATCGATGGCATCGATCGACTGTCGATCGATTGGTGTGGTAACAACCCTTAGGTTTACGCGAACGTTAGACATTGAAATAAAAATACTTTTTACGTATTTTTTCGCGGTTTATATTAAGATTATTTGAAAATACTAAAATCAAAGTTTAACATTATATAACATATTTTAAGAGCCATCGTAGAATTGTTGTCTATTCAGACACCCATCGATTTCCTAATGGCCATAATTAATTAATTAACATTGTCATAGATGTGGTAGTTTATTATAATTAATTGGATTGATATTATCTATCATACAGGTACAAGTTATCTACTGTATAGAATATTATAGAAATGCTTATAGTAATATTATAGAACGGGGATTGGCGTGTACATGCATAAATACCTTTAGGGCTTTACACCGGTCTCCTTGCGACCACGGCCGGTGTAACCCGGTCGAAGCGTCAGACATGCAGCGCTATAGTTTAAAATGTATTATTTTTGGCTATGTTATATATAGTTAGTAGTTATACAATTATATTTGATTTATAATTTTGGTCTTGTGTGTTGTTGGCAGTTCGTTGGCAGCCTAACTCTTTTAGTTCCTAGTCACAGTAGAAAATTAAGTTTGTTGAAGGTTACTTGAATTTTAAAGGTAAGGAGAAAACAGATGGCCAGACCAACGGACAAATCTAGTACGGTACAAATCTAGTTTTCTAAAACAAAATCGGGTTAGTTACTCTATTTATAAAGCCGGAAACCCACAGCGGCGCACGGAGAGGCTGTGCACGTGTGTTTAGCTTCGCTTTAGTACAAAATGTATGAAAGCGTTTCCGCTGCAGCGCACGGACATGCTACGCAGCAATTGACGTCATAAACACACGCATAGCTAGCTCGAATGGCCGGTACATAGCTCAACCCACGGCCGTGCGACGCATCCCAGGCCCCAGCTGCGTGGGTCGGCCATTTCTCGGCAACCCACGAATAAGTACAGTCTCGAGCAAAAATATGTATACCATAATATTTTTAAGAAATTATTATAAGAATAAGCAACTATAAATAAGAGGTACAATTAATGTTCCTAGTATATATACATACATTTAAGTTGTGATAAGTATAATTTATGTAAGAACTAAGTAATTTATAATACAAATAAGTAAAACAGATGTTACTACACAATAGCTAAATTATATTGTTATCGCTATTGTCTATATTATAAAAATAATATATTGACTTTAAGTAAAATATTTTTTTTTATTAAAAAAAATATTTGAACTATTTTATTTTCAAGTGTCATCTGTCAGGATGCATTGATTGCTAGATGGCAGAAGAGATTCGACAAAAAATCTCACTAATTTCGTTTAACAATTTCGCATATTATTATGTATACATATTTTTGCTCGTGACTGTACCCCACGCATAGCTATGAGCTGTGTGAGCGACACATCCGTGTCCGTGCGCCGCAGTGGAAACGGAGGCCGACGCCGCCGAACTAATGAGCCCACGCAGCAGAGGTGAGCCACGCATCCGTTTTTTTTTTTTTTTTTGACAGGTGAAACTCATTTATGAGCCAGCCTTGCATCCCCAGGGGGTTGAGGATGCAAGAGTCCGGGCTTCCAGAACCTTGAGAAAGGTTCCGACTACTCCGGCAAAACACCTGGTGCCATCCTTCGCCTTAGTAGCGGCGTTACGGGTCCAACCGAAGTTTTAACACCATAACGCCCCTGGCGACTGCCCGCTTAGTGGCGGGCCCGACATGACCTCCGTCCTATGGAGGAGGGAGGACAGCAGGGGCAGTGCATGGCACTACACCACCCCCACCCAGCAAGGAAGGAGACGCGTGCAATGAAGGCTGAGGGACCCCCGTCCCCACCCTCTGCGTCCCCCTCTGGGCGGATCTGGCTACGGAGGTTCTCATCCGCGCCCTACCCGCCCGCCGTCGGCGGAGCAATGGAGCGGAAGGGTCAGCCTCCCGCTCGCGCTCCGAGGTCTCTTTCTGCGAAATGACGATCTCGCAGAAATGAGACACTGCCCGCCAGACGCTATCGTCCGCGAGCATGCCAGTAACCACACCCGCTAACGAAAGGTCCGGGCCAATGACCCCACGCAGGGCACGGCGCTCTGCCTCGAACGCCGGGCAGACCTCGAGGGTGTGCTGCGCCGTGTCTTCCACCGCGCCACAATGGTGGCATACAGGGGACTCCTCCCGCCCGATTCGGTGCAGGTACGATCCGAAGCACCCGTGCCCAGACAGCACCTGCACCAGACGGAACGTGAGGAATCCGTGGCGTCGCTCTAGCCATGTCTCCAGGAGGGGACCCACAACTTCAGTAACGCGGCGTCCGTAGCGGGCGTTGGCGAGGTCTAACTGCCAACGGAGGACCATTTCATCGTAGGCCTCGCGCCACACGGCACCGCGTTCTTCAGGAGACAGGCGCTCCCCGAGCGCTTTCCGGGCCGCCGTCTGATGATATACGGCGGCCAGGACCTTTGCGTCTTGCTCCCAGGGGGGAGTCCCGGCGAGGGCGCATGCAGCTGCGTGACCCACCGTACAGTAAGCCCTCGCAATTCGTTGCGCAATTGCCCGTTGGGGCCTACGCAGGAGGGACACGTTTTCTCTTTTGTAGAGAGCGTCTGCCCATATTGGGGCTCCGTAGAGCGCCATGGAGCGCAAGACTCCAGCATAGAGGCGGCGGCAGCTGACCCGTGGTCCCCCCAAGTTAGGAAGGAGCCACGAGAAGGCGTTAGCCGCTTTGAGTACCCTTGTTGCAAGATCACGGAAGTGGGGGCCGAAATCCCACTTGGCGTCCAGGATTAGGCCCAAGTACTTCATCTGGGCCTTAACATTCACCCTGACGCCCGCCACCACAATATGCGCGTCAGGGGGCTTACGCTGACGAGGTCCAGGGAAATACAGGGCATCTGTCTTTTCCAAGGCCACCCTTAGACCCAGGCGCGCCATTCTGTTGGCAACCAACGTACCGCCGACAGAAGCTAGGCGCGCCGCTTCCGCATATGTCTTCCCCCGGGCAGTGACAAGAGTATCATCTGCATAGCAGAAGATACCCATGCCCGAGAGGAGGGCGCCCCGAAGAACCCAGTTGTAACCAATATTCCACAGGAGTGGCCCAAGGACCGACCCCTGTGGAACTCCCGCGGCTACTCGATGGCGCTTGAGACTGCCGTCTTTACTTCTAAAGAGGACCTCGCGGTCCTGTAGGTAGTCAGCCAGCAGCGCCGCCAGGTACCGCGGTACCCTGTGGTACTTCAGGGCCTCCAAAATGACGGCGTGAGGCAGGGAGTTGAAGGCATTTGCGATATCAAAAGATAGCGCTAGCACTCCCTGCCCTCTCTCCTTCGCCTCCGCGCACAGGTTTTTTAGGCCATGGATGGCATCTACGGTGGACCGACCCTCTCGGAACCCGAATTGGGCATTAGACAGGTCCGGGCCGATCCTGGTAAGATGATCCTTCAGGCGGGCCGCAATGATACGCTCGAAGGTCTTACCCGCCTCGTCCAAAAGGACGATTGGCCTGTATCCCGACGGGGAGTCGGCCGGGCGCCCATGCTTCCGAAGCAGGACCAATAAACCTTCCTTCCATGGTTTCGGGAACCTCCCGGTAGAAAAACACCGGTCGAAAAGGTCCCGAAACCGTTCTTCTAAATGGGAGGTGGCGATCGCCAGAACTCTCGCGTGTATCCCATCAGGGCCGGGGGCCGTCTTTTTTCCGCTGAGGCACAACACTGCGCCAGCAAACTCTTCCGAGGACAGCGGGGGAATGTCCTCCGATGGACCTATCCCGTACGGGGAATTCATCCTTGGCGGAGTGATATCAGCGGCGCACGGAAACAACGCCTGAACAACCCCGTCCAAGAGATCTGTTGGAAGGGTCTCCGTTAGTGGGGGACCCATGGGGCGCAGTTTGTTGCGTACCATTTTGTACGGTCTCCCCCACGGATCGGCATTGAGTCCTTCCAACATTTCCGACCTTGCTGCGTCCTTAGCCGCCCCAATGGCGGTCTTCAGTGCCTTCTTTGCCTCCTGCCATTGCAGGTGATATCGGGCCTCCCCCTGAAGATCCCGGTTCTGGCGGCGTCGACGAAGGTGTTGTAATTTTCTCCTGGCAGCCATGCAGCCCTGTCGGAGATCGGCCAGCTCTGCAGACCACCAGTAAACCGCTTTCCTGGGCGGGGGCCGGCGGGACCGAGGCATGGAGGAATCACACACCTCGGTTAACAAATCCCGCATTGCTGAGGCTGCTACATCTACATCAGGACTGGTTGGTGGACCAAACCAGTCCTGCACTAAGGTGACCTCTTTCGCCATTTGGCGGTCTAGGTGGGTAATGGCCCACCTCGGGAACGGCGAAGACCCCTGCGCGCCCTGTGGGCGTTGGGTGGAGAAACCTATCCGGATGTAGCGGTGGTCGGATAGAGTCTCCATTAGTTCGACCTGCCATGAAGCAATGGTGGCAGCAAGTGTAGGGGTGGCGAAGGTTAAGTCAACCACAGACCCCCCGTGCAGCCGCACACACGTGTGCGTCGTCCCCCTATTGAGGAGAGTGAGGTTGGCCGAAACTGCCCACGCCTCCAAAGCACGGCCCCGCGCGTCGTTGGATGGATTGCCCCAGGCCACCGACTTTGCGTTAAAGTCTCCCAGGACAACCACCTGCCTCGGTGCCAAACGCGACAAGGCACCCGAAAGGGCAGCCAAGAACTGCTCGAATTCCGCCAGTGAGCGATTAGGCGAGAAGTACACTCCTAGGAGCGCATTCTCCCCCCAAGTGGCGGCAACGAAGCCCGAACCTCTCTCTAGTGATGTCATAGGAGGGGAGTCCATTGACGGCCGTGGGATTATGGCCACCAAACCATCTAAGTCCCCGAGCCAATTAGGGGCAACGAAATAGGGTTCCGCGACCACCCCCGCTTCGGCACCCCATTCGGCCAAGGTCTGAGCCACCAAGTCTTGAGCCGCCCGGCAATGGTTCAGGTTTCCCTGAAGGAGTATTTTCTGTGTGTGTCTTGACATTACTCCTCCATTTGTAGGGAACCTCCTGCCACCGGCTCAGCGGTGGTGGCTTTGACAGGCCCTGTCTGGGCCGGTGTTATGCCTCGCTTCGTGGGGGGTTTGCATTTGGCCCCTCCCATAGTGTGGTTCGCCACCTTGTTGCTTGCCGCGCATACGGAGCAGTGTGGCTTGCTGTTACAGGCGTCGGCCTTGTGGTCAGCTTTACCGCAACGGCGACAAAGAGCCGAACGATCCTCTGGCGATGGGCACCGGGCCCGGGTGTGTCCAAGTGAAAAACACTTAAAACAGCGCATAGGTTGGTCCTCAAGCGCCCGGACAACGCCAGAGCTGAACCCTATCGACAGCCCTTTTTTAAGGACGGCCTCCGCAGCCGCTACTGGGCACGACAGGCGAATCTCGCCGATCCCCCGACGGCCAGGCCGGACGTTGCCAGCCTTAATGGCTTCAGGACTGCAACCACCCACCGCCGCGACTAACGCCACCACCTCGTCCCTGGTGACCGAGTCGTCAAGCTCGGAAATCACCAAAGACGTGCTCTTGGTTGGCCTGCCCACTATAGCCAATCCACTAACCGCTTCCCGCAGGGCGGAAGCGAAGAGATCAGCATTGGTGTCACGGCTCGCTCCCGAGAACTCGAACAGTCGAGCCCCGGTCTGCGTTTGTCGGCACTTGACCTCTTCAATGCCCATCTCCCTCGGGTTAACCGATTGTCGAGCCTTGGTTAACACCTGCTCGTAAGAAACTCCTTTCTCCACAGCTTCGGGTGTGATGGTTAACACCACTGCTGCGGAGTTGGGGGGAACCATTTTGGGGGCCTTTTTGGCTGTTTTCCCTCCTTTTCCTTTTTTTGCCGGCTTAGTCGTCAAAGGGTTAGATTCAGTAGGAGTCTTCGCCTTCTTCTTCTTTTGGCCTTTCTTCTTTTTGCCCCCTACAACCTGCCACTCGTTAGCAGCTGTAGTTGCGGGAAGCATGCTGTCTACTGCAGCTGACATTTCAGGCGCCCGGGGCCTTGATGGTCCCGGATTCGCAGCCACATGGGGGCTGGAAACGATCGCCTTTTGGCGAGTGCCTTTTTGGGAGACTAATGTTCCCTTCGAAGGTCCAGGATTTACCTTCTTGGTGTGTGCAGCAGTGGAGGCCACCGACGCATAAGAAATCGGGGCCTCGGAATCCGCCAAAGAAGCAGAACCCTTAGGGGCCGACTTCTTGCCGACACCCTTTCCCTTTACGGGTTTAGGCGGCGCGTTCTCAGAAACCACCGTTTTTGGTTTGTCCCCTGCTAAAGACGGCCGAACAACCTTGGGGGGATTGAGGCGATCCTCAATCCCCGCGAAACATGATCGCACAAAAACCTTTGTCTCCGCGGCGTGTTTGAGGAGCATTTCCTCTAGTACGCCGCGGAGAGAGGCTGCGGGATTAGTCGTCATGGTCATGGCGGAGGGAGCCACGCATCCGTGCACAGCCTGCGCAGCGGTGGGGTTCCGGCTTAACACAAGATGGGATTTTCATGCACTTTGGTTATTTTTTTATCGTTGGTAATTTTTTTGGTGAAAATGTTTTAATTGTTGAAATAGTTACAAAAAAAATATGTCTACCGGGTAGTTCCTACTTCCGTGCGCTGAAAAGCGAAAAACAGCTCGTAACTTCCCATTATAAAACGAACCAAATAAAAAGTGGGATGTGTCTGAAGTTGAGACCAAAAACTCTTACCCTAACCACAAAAACGTACCCGCATTCGTTTTATGATCCTTGAGCCATTGATCATTCCCTTTATGTAGATTTACGAGCGCATCAAAAGATGTGCAGCCATCACACACAGATTTCAGTTAAACTCTGAGAGTCAGTGTTTTTCTCATTGAAATTATTCAGAAAAAGATAAAGAAAAGATCTATAAATTGAAACCTCGGGACCTAAAACCTAAAATAAACCGCTACAACATCCGTAAAAAATAATTTTATTTCAATATCTTACATTCGCTTAAACCTAAAAAACTAATTAAATTAAGATTGTTATTATTTTTAACAACTATTTAGTTAGGTAAAGTAGCTGTAGAATAATGTTATAATTATAACATAAATTGTTATTATATCTTTAACAATTAATTAGCACCTTTGTGTGCGTTGTAACCACACACCGTGTTTTTGTGTAAATTTAGGATACAGAATCTTAGCTTGACTTATTTCTATATGATATTACTGTAATCTTTAATCTGTATTTTATCTACCTACCTACTTACTACTACTACAAATTAGTACAAAAATTAATATCAAGAAGACAAATGAATAAACTCATTTTGAACAATAAAACTGGGATTAAAATTTATTGTGACTTTTATACTTAGTTAAAAGTTGGGTATCATAAATCCAATTACTAAATACAATAAGCAACTTTGTTACACCTTTGACCCTAAGTTTGAAGAAAATACTTGTTTTTTAGATTTACTAAGAAACCCTTATTTTCAAGTAAATGTCTCATTGAAAGAAACATTATATATAAATACCTGCACAGCTGGAAGATTATGACTCTGCAGCTTTTTAAGATTTTATAATTTTTAGCATAATCTGTATTATGAATGAAATTATACATTTCTTTAGTAGAGTAAATATACTCGTATTTCAATTGTTTTAAGTCGTTCTGGCGTCATTATTGAGAATTTAATAAATTATTTTTAGGGGGCAATGACCTTAGGCCCCAAAGATAATTCTATTTGCTTAGTGAAAAACTAAGAGTCTTCAAAATTGGATTTTCAAATACTTCAAAGCCTTTCTTTGAGATATTGAAAAAAAAACCTGAAACATTTTCTGTTTTACTTTCGATTACGTTTAAAATCATTTTAATATTCGCTCTTGTTTGACTAATCAAGATTTTTTAAGTTTTTACTATAAGAAAATTACTATTAAGACTTAAATTTTCAATTCAACATGCAAATATAAAAGTCAAATAGATATTATAAAAATATATAAGAGCTTATTTTTTGAAATTAAAGAAATCTTTTAGTCTGACTCAAACATACCATTACAGTCAGCTTTCAATTCTTAATATTTCTATGGTATGTGACGCGGATACGTCACTCAGTATTCGCTTGTGACACACTTGTGAGGTTGACCGTAAATTAATAAAATATATTAATACATCGCAATAATATTTACGAGTATTAGCTCTACCAAAAAGACAAAAAATGTATTTCAGGAATGCAATCATTCAGATAGATTCCCACAATATCGTATTATTACCGATTGAATAGGTTACGGCCAGTAGCCGGGAAAAGCTACCATATATCATAGGCAAGTGACAGTTATTATATTCTGTCTGAAGAATAAACGTCGTATTTTCCTGTCGTATTATGTACTGGTATTTCCACCTTAGAACAATGGTTTTATATGGTAGGCTGGCTGATTGATCTCTTAAGCCGGACGGTGGGTTTTGAAATATATCCTGATTGTAGGTAGTAATAAAAATATTTTGTTTCATTTATATAAAAATGTCTTATAAATATTTGGATTTAAAGTTCGCAACGAGTGTAAATTTTTAACACGTTTCTACAGATAAACAAAAACCTAACTCGGGACTTTGGTTATTTTCATTGATGATGCGTTTCACTCAATTTTACTTTAATATAACAGATTTAAGGTAGAACCTATCAAAAAATTTAAATTGATAGACAATTTATACTAAAGATTTTACTATAAAATTCACACTATTTTAAAATAAATACTAATAAAATGTTCAACGAGTATCTACTTGACGCTGCATGTTCCCGTGAGAAGCAAATATTTTTATAGTTTACAGATATCCCAAGCGCGGGTGAAGTGTTGGTTCCAATTTAATGTCGGTAACCGCGACACCTGTAAAGTGCGTTGCGCTTCGTACGTTTTATTAAAGTGATGAAAATTAGGTTTCATACAAAAAGTTACTGGTTTGACACGGGTTATTGGTATTTATTTAAAACCTTTCGAGATACACATACACAAAGTCAGCCGGATGAACAGGTGTTACCAAAAAAGGTTTATAATGTTTGGTTTCGATTAAATCATGCGAATAATTTAATTTCTCATTTTTATTTTTTTTTCTTTCCATGAAAAATATTTGTAGACATAACCGTGCCCTCTTTGAACACACAGCTTTATTTACACTGAAAAGGCATCTTAGGAATTGTTAAGAACTTGGTATTACAATACAATATGACTTGCGTATTGTCCGTATGTTACTGTATTTTTTCAATATGTTTTCAATCTCGAGACCTAGGGATTGTGTTGGGTCAAAGATATTGAAGTTTCATTTGTGATGCCTATTGTTATCCTACCCTTATGCAGTGTGGTGTTTTAAATAAGCGGTGGCGAGTGTGCACAATACTTCGTATTTCTTGAAGAAATGGAAAAGTGTCATATATTTAATCGTAGTCTAGCTTTAAACGTGGGACCTATATCGACTTTCCGAGCGATGACAGAAAAGTACTTGACAACCACCACCAAAGCACTGGCGACTGGCTACTACCGTAAATAAACTAATTTTGGAGTCTTGGGCCGGTATTTTTTTTATTCAACATTTTCTGGCCATGTGTGACAATCATCTCAAGCAGCAGTAATAAAAAAAAACTCTAAAAGAGTTACCCTAAGTTTCAATTATTATTAATGACTGGACAAAAAAATCGATATATTTTATAGTCAAACACTAGGTTGTTTGCCACATAAGAGAAAATGCGTCTCTATTTTACGTTACCATACATTACCGATATACCCTTTCAGTATTAGGTAGTAAAAAGTTTAGGGCAGGCTCGGAACAGATAAAGAATGCTGACGTATACAAATTGATATATTCTTTAGCTATCCCAATATAAGACTTGACAAATATGTTAATCAAATCTTTGGTAGCCTATCTCAAAATACACCTATTATGTAATAAAGCTGTAATAAAATTGGATGCATGTCCTAATTTTTGTTGGCACATGCCTCAAAATGTGTCAGATATTCGCCTTTTGAAAGATTTTGAAGTTGGCTTTTATCCCGGCAATAGAAAACAGAGAACCACTCTGGTGACTTTTGCTAGAACACTTCCCCAGAGCGGAGGCAACCCTTGAGGATTTCCAGCAGTACCTACAAACAAAAACCGTTTGACTGCAGCTTTATAAACATCGTTTCAAAAACATGTAATTTTGCTTGTACTGTAACTTCTAATCCCAAGTGACAAACATTACACGTGTCCATCTTCATTAAGTTACCCTTTGGCTACATATTTAAGGGCCACGTTTTCGAACTCCTAAGTTAAGGCCATGAAGTGACATCCCAGAGGCAATAAAAATAACGCAACTATGTATTTTGTGACGCACAACGTTTTCACGTGTAAATACGATAAGAGTCAACATAGTTTACACTTACGCTATTGGGTGCTTTTCAATACTTTTATGTAGTTATATAATAACTTTTGTACATTATTTAGGTATACAATTTGTAGAGAGTGAGAATATTTTCACAACTGCAACGAGATAAATTTCTACGACAGGGAGATGATCATACTTTTGTTTCAAATAATTAATAGTAATATATAGTAAACCACCATAGTTTTGCATAAATAATTTATAATTAAAAGATTACTATTTAATATTGCGATATTTATTTTCAACTTTAGGTACTCCTGATATTTTAGTTCCTTAGCAAGAATCGCCTATAAAATCTAATCGTGACTCATCTTTTTTTTCTATTTCGCTTACTCGAATGTTGCTTCTTACCAAACCTGTCACTATCAACAAGCATTACACTAATTTCCTGCCTGTATCAGTGCGGTTGTTCAACGTGTGCTCAGAAAACAGGAACGATGACTTAATTGTGTTGTTTGTCTTAGCAAAACATCCGCTCTCGCTTGTTAATTAATATGTTGTGAAGAGGTATGGCGGTGCACATGACTTAGTTTTAATCTAAATCCATCTGTCGACACGGCAAAACCAACGTGGAATGACTCTCAATGAATTGTAGCTTGAAGGTAGTTAATATTTTAATTGTTTCTATGGAAACGAGAGTGTTTGTATATAAATGTACCAAAGCTTTTATTGAGCGATTAGAAAATATTTTTTCGGACTAGTCCAGACTTTGTACAAGCTTAAAGTTTTAATTCTAGTTTGGAAGTATTTAAGTAATATTTTACTAGTCTAAGATAATTCTGTTCCCAAATTGATCCATGTGAAAAAAAAACAAACATACTTGCGCCTTTCTCAACAATTTATGTTAGTAATACATGTATACTAGTTTCTCGAAACAATTGTCTTTACGGCTAATTATACATCTTTATGTTAATGTTTTTAAATCGTAAGTAGCTTAGCTAAGCTAAGTGCAGAATCCTTTCACAGCGAATTGTAAACTAGCTTTTGTAACGACAAGCTACAGATAAACAAATGAAAAACAGATCTAACATTAGATTTAGTAAGCTAAACATATAGGTAGCTAAATACACACATGAAACCGCTTCTGTTTTCCGCAGGGATTTCCACTTTCTACGATCCTGACATACCTTTTTGCAACTAGTGTTGACATTTTGAACACGATTGCGGTTCTGCTATTTTCATTGTAAACATTGGAACGTTTATTATAACGGACAAGGGATGGAGACTCTTAATAGCTTTACAAACTACATGGAATACCGATGGAGTAAGTTATAATAGGTACGTAGAAACTCATCCGTTTGTAAACTAAGGTGCAAAGTAGATGGGGAAAAAGGAAAAAAACGTTATAGATAAATAAGGAAATTGTGTTTTTCCTCAATCATCTCGCTAATTTGATTTCAAAAGTTTAATTGTTAATTTAATAACCAAAATAATATTTTGAATTTTTTTTATCAATCGCCGATGGATACTTGTAGAAGCTTTTATGGGCTGGGGATGACATTATAAATTGTGGGAGTAGGAACCACCCACTTAACGCTGTATATTAATTAACGTTTTCCGGTAAGGAAATTGATACTCTGCTTTTTAATATTTTTAGTACCTAAATTACGTAATTTGATTAATTTAAAGGAAACTGTGTGGTTTGTACGCAAATGGAACACTGGTTGCCAGTAATTAATTTTGGTTAGCGAAATTAATGATCGTTGACAATAAATTATGTTTCGATGTGAATTTAATTATAATGAAAAATAGCTGTCTTATATCATTATTATTGATTACACCAGTATAATTTTTCTTCACAAAGTAGTATTATGTTACCAGTTTTTCAACTCTGGGCATATTTATGAGCACTTTTTCCATAATATTTTATGTTTTCCTTCACTAATTGTTCTTCGTTTATATATGATAAGCAATATTTTGAGGTAGTCCTTCTTAATATTACAAATATAGGTATTCCTCCGCAAACATAATACACCTGTGATACTTATTAAAAACATACACTTAAAACATATTTACTTATGTTTACTTGAAATTTCATGATAAACGACCCTCACATTATACTTTCTCATTTAATAATATTGTAAGTAGAGCTATCTGCCGCAGTACTTCAAGTTGTTGCCTACTTAAGGAAGTTTAAAAATAAATTCGTGAATAAATTGAAAAACTTCGTCGACTGCGCTGAATATATTAGAAAAATATTTGATTAACCATCGCCTCTCCGTAACGAATTTTTCTACAGCGATAAAACCAAAAACGGTAATGGAAATGTAAATTAGGGGATTCAGTATGCTTCGCACAATCATGTTTAGATTAAAGTCGTTTAACGTTACTTTGATTTAAATATTTATTTATT
Source organism: Autographa gamma (assembly GCA_905146925.1). NCBI lineage: Eukaryota > Metazoa > Arthropoda > Insecta > Lepidoptera > Noctuidae > Autographa > Autographa gamma. The sequence goes on from LR989850.1 coordinate 8,623,419, forward strand.
CATATAACTATGTTTTTCATGTAATAAATTAGTTCGTGTAGTTTACAAATCCAGAAAGAAAAGTAGAAAGAGGAAGAGTAAAAAGTAAATATTTGAGAACAAAATGAATATTTTAATAAAACTATATTATTGTTAAAAATATTTCCAACTGCTTGATCGCTACGCTTGTATCATTTTTTTATAAATGCTGATTTTATATATTTTTTGGAACAATGGCAGTTTTCTTAATTTAATCTTAACTGGGCCATTCACTGAAAAGTTATTGAAAAGACTTTATGTCTGTCATTCATTTTTTTTACTTCCACTCTGTGACATAATTACAAAGGGCTTGGAAATCACAAAAATATAACAATGGAATTTCTAATAAACAGACCTATCAACTTTCATTAGGTAATTTAATTTTGGTTAATAATAATTATTGAGTACAGTCATCGATTTAGATCTGCTATTAATTTAATGTCTGCTAGATAAATCGACTTTCTAAGCTCAATTATTAGTAAAATAGGATGTTACTACAAATTATAATTTCCTTGCGTTAACTCAATACTTATATAAATAATGAAATTTTTAATCAGGTAATTTGGGACCCTTTAATCGTTTTTCAATGCAATCAAGCAAAATGCAATACCAAACATAATTAGTAGTAGCATACGTCTGTTTATGTCTCATAGAAAATAAGTCCAGGAAGCACTTGCAAGTAAAGAATACCGTTACCCTTTTACGCGGGTAAAAATATAAAATCCAAGCCCGTTCCGAATACTTAGGCAATTTACCTCGACATCAAAGCATTTTACTACACCTTTTTACAGCGAGAGCCAAGTATTGAATTATTCAAAACACAGGCACCTATAACATGTTTTTTATAATCTAGGGGTCTCTTACTAAAGGTTAACTACTGTAACCCTCAGTGTCTGAAACGTTATTAAATTTAATCTCTTTCAAATCTTAGCCTATTCGTACACGAGGCGACGCAAGTCTCCGTTACCCGACGACTTTAGTCTTCACGGACGCGTGCCTAATTGCCTATCTACAAACCTCTACGAGTTTGTCGATACTAAAATCGACAAATATCGGAGATGTACGTCCGTAGTATAAATAATTTTTTCTACTGATTAGTTGACCAAAAGACTAAACCAATCACGTGTTTGACAGATGATTAAATATTTTCATGTAAATCGGTTCTAGAAACTAGAGGCAAGTGTAGTGTAAGTGTGCGTAACACCCAAATTGTAGGAATATTATAATTTATAGTACCCCGAAGTGTTCGTGACCAACCAATCAATCTCATTGAAATATTAACCATCTTCTAAGTTGACAGAACAATCTTGTGCGGCTTTGTAACTTCACTTTGTTTAACAAATCTTGTAAGAAATGTAACGTTAGGATCAATTCATACTACTACACAGAGATTTTCAAATGTAAATTATTCTCTAAATTTGATATTCATTTCTTAAATAGAATTATAATATAGTTGATCTGATGATTTCATTATAGAGTCGTCTGCAAAATTAGAGCTTTATGAAGGCCTGAGACCGGCTTAGACATATTGACATAAGTTATTGACCGATGTAACCAAATGGGTTCTGATCAGCAGAAAACGCCTATACTCTCATCATTCGCCAATTAAGTCACCCTCACTAGTTGAATAGAAAACTAAATCCGATAAACGTACACTTACCCTTTTTAAATCGTGTATCGCATAAATCTGAGTTCGTGTTCTTATTCATGTACAGCTGTCCAAAGGAATGTCAGCGAAATGTACTTACGAGCCTCGTCGCCGGCACAAAGCGTGGCCTTGCAATTGTGCTAGTGTAGTGATGTGCGAATAAATATCGATGAACAAGTATATTTTAAATAACCTGACATAATATTTTAAAGAACTTTAAACTTTTATTTCTCAATGTATGGTTTATTTTTATCATCTTAGCTATTGGTAGTACTTAAAAATAAACTTGAGAGCTAATTTCGCTAATGTCTTAAAGCTCTAAAAGTATAAAATAATCAAATTTTTGATTAAATAATTTTTAATATAACGTATGAAAATGTTTACACTGAGAAAACATTTCATCTAAGTCTGACTGCTTTGCGTAGTGACTGAGGGTATTAAGGAGATTAAATGAGACTGAATTATATTTTTCTGAATCCCTCCAACTCGTATCGACAGTTTCAAACCTCACCACTAAAATACGAACCAACTTGTTTAGACATAGAAGGTAGAGTAGGTCGTAGGCTCCAATTGTTCCAACTACAACACACACAGATGTCTGGCACAGCCTTAACACTAGCAGCACTTCTTTTTATGCCCAGTAATTTTCAAAGTTGAGTCGTAGGACTATACCTAGTCATTAATTACCCTACATTGTTATAAATTATTTAGAAACCTTTTTTGTACTCGAGGAGAAAGAAATGGCTTTTTATTTTTGACTTCATGAGCATTAACCGAACATCGATAAGTTCGACGCTCATCACTAAACTACTTGTACTTGTGTAGATAGCTACATGAGTGAAGTGTGCGGCCGTGGGCGCTTCGTTTGTTCCGACTATGCTCTTTACAGGTGCAGGCTTAAAACTAGCAACACTCCTATATTGTGCCTACGCATTACCGCGATGCGGGTTTAATGAAACCGCGTCGACATCGATGTTATGTAACCTTGCATAACAATAGCATATATGTACAGTATACAGTCGTCGTCTTATACGATGGAAGTCCACTTAGGCCTTTTGCATAGATTACCTGGTATGTACCACAGTTTTGCGTCGTACGACAACCATATACCTATCTTATCGATGTAAGATTGTCATCCAAGAAGTGTAAGTAAGCATGCTTTATGAAAAAAGTTCTTAAAGCAGTGGAAAAGGTGTGTAATAATGCCGTATCTGACCTGCAATCATACCTCTGATGATATTTAATTACATACGATATCCAAGTTTTATCAAAGATATATCAGAATATTCTGTCTAGTTCTATGCAGAATTGAGTGCATTTTGTTGTTCAGTTCTAAAAGACCCGCGGGCTGCATTTTATTTTGAATTCATCGTATGCACAAAAATGCATTTTGTATATGGGTATCTAATGCATTTCTCAAACTAGCAAACTTTAACTTAAACTACTATATGGGAAGAGCCCTGTGCCCAGCAGTGGGACGTCTAGGCTGGATTATTAAACTACTATATATTTTTTGGTTTATTTGTTGAGAATATATAAAAAGGTATCGTCCCCATCACTAATAAGTAGATTAAATAACACAAAAAAAAAATTGTCGACGGGCAGAATCACATGCTCTAAACCAGTGATATTAAATGTTAATTCTTATGTTCCGCCAGCCTTTTCTCACACTGTAAAAATTACCATTACTAGAATTTTGGTTGACCAACTCAATTTCCACAATCAAACAATATTCATATTAGAATAACAACGTCCGGCTTACCCAGACAGTCTATCCGGGTCAGCACCGACTATCCCACCGCCCTGTAGCTTCCAGGACCGTCATTCATCACACTCGTCCAACTGTAAATGACAGGAGCGTTTCCTTCTCACAGATTTTAATCAAAGGACAATGGCAGGTCTCCATACTAAGAATTGTCTGGGATCAAATTGAAGCGTCCCTTAATGAAAAATATGTTAAAAGATTTGGCGTTAGTTCTAGAATCTATAAATGAGACTATTTTCATTTGGGAAAGCCGGAAAAAAAAGATTTCGGTGTTAGAATTTTATTATTTAGGTTATGAATTGACGTCAATGTCAATTAGCTATATCTATAAAACATAACGCAGATCGAAATTATGTCCTTAAGAAATGATAATGTGGTGTGGTCTAAGTGAGAATAAGAGTATTTACGGATAAATGGGAAAAACCTAAATAAATTCTAACACTCGATGTAGAGTAGTACTCAATTTAAACTTTTAAACTATCGCGCTGCATATTATAGAACGAAACGTCAAGCCCTTAAGGTATTTACGCATGTACGCCCTAATCCCCGTTCTATAATATTACTATAGTACTCAATTATTGAATGTTTAAGAAAGCTGAGCGCGTATAAAAAAAATGCACTTGCCGCGTAAACAATAGAACTATGTTAGGGCAAATAAAAAACATATTTTGTTTAAAATAATTATTTATTTCATTCTTCATCTCATTATCATCATTACACATAAAATGCGCGTGCGACGATGATCTCTATCGTAATCTTCCATAGTTATTGTTATGGGTTTACAACAAAAATCCAATTCACTATATAGGCACAATCGAAGCAAAGTAAGATTAGCTTATGCTCACGCAAAAGCAATATCGTAGTCCTAAGGGCACGCACTAGTCACACAAGGCAGTATCAATCAGTCCATAAACAGTCCAGGTAGGGTAAAAATAAATAGAAAGCCAAATATAATCATAAAACACACCCGACATAGTAAACACGGAAGGATTTTGTAGCATAGAAAAATATAATGGAGGGTAGTTCTGTAGCGTCTTCACTTGACAGACAACCACAGATAACATTCACTGTCCAAAACAAAAGTAGTGCTGCACTTTTGGATTCGTTTTTCTTGAGAATCGATACGACACTGAAACGATCCTCTGATATTTTGATCGATTATTAATTGGATTTAAAAGTAGGAGCATTTCTTCAAACATATCATTGATTAAAGACGAAAGAATAGATAATTCTAATATTATGTTAAAAACAAAACGAACTCTACACGGGTCGATCGATCGGTCGATTATATCGATCATTCGTTTGATTATACAGCGTCACACCACTATTTTAATGGTAAAATGTCGAATGTAGGTAACCTAATTCGAACATCATTTTATGAGCTTTTAAAAACATAAAAATAACTCCGGCTTTTACAAGAAGAAGTGAATAATTGAAAAATCGTAGAAAATTAATTAAATTTGATTCATATTTATGAAATCTATGGACGCCAAAAAAAGTCCAGACCAAATTCTGCCATTGTTCTTTCAAGGCACTTAGTTTTCCCTGCAATAACTACTGCAATATTATTGCCTGTTATGAACTTTTCGACTCGTTTAATTTGTTTCGTCTTCACTATTTATGAAACTTATTGCTTTGCATTGGAGTTTCACGGTTTGGTAATATTTGTTTGTACAATTTTGATGCGTCATTCAATATTGTAAAAGGATTTTCTTTTAATTTATATCCTAAATTAAAGTATGATAGTTTAAAACTAATACTTTTGTTTCTCTATTGATGAGTTTTCTGTAATTTTTATCGAATAGGTTTTTTTTTATTATTGATAGTATGACATACCTTTGTTAGTTCATAAATTTTGCAGTTTGCGACTTCATCACTACCTTGAGGCACTTTTCCATTCACTTGCAGAAACAAGTCATCATAATCACACATCATAATTTCACAATGTGAAATCACATTGTGAAGTACATAAAAAGTCTTTCATATAGCTTATTCTTATAGCAATCGTCTGACAGTCTCAAAACCCGTATGTCTAGAGTTGTCTTGAGTTTCAATAATTACCATTTCACGAGACAAGGTGCACCAAAAAGAACAACGTGTAAATAGTTCGTATACCTCCAACTAAGTTTTGAGATGCTGAAGAAGTTTACAACACTTTTAAACTTTGATGAAGTAGCTACCTTTAAGGAAAGTTACCAGTAATTTAATATCACTTCTACGCAAACATGGATTATTATGTGGCCTAGTGGAAACGAGGACTTTATAAGGTACCTGAAATTACTTTTCACATTTAGGTAGTTGCGAAACCCGTTTTGTTCTTATAAGAAGTAGTTTTAAAGTACAGAAACAAAAGATAATGTTTTGTGGAAAGTGAAACTATATAGTCAAAAAAGTAGGTAGCTTGGTTTATTGCAATAAATGCAATTTAAATGACAGGTAATATTATCATTCGAGCAGACTCTCTTTTTACCAAAACAAAACATACTTCCTTACGCACCATTTATTAAATAATGTTTTACACTACATCAGATACACTATTTTCATGACAGATTATAACGACTTAAACCTTGTTTATTAATGTACAAGATTCATAATTTAGTTGCTTACCGGGTACGACGGGGACGAGCTCGGCAAAACATGGAATTAATATAATCTCCTTAGGGTGAAATCAGAGATATTACGTCACAGGCAAAAAGAGGAAGATTTGCTACAGAACAGATGACGGTAACATGTCTCTCGGATTATTGTTTGCAATCGTGATATTACTGTATTTATTTTGGTTTCCTCATTGCAAAGTAATAAAAACACCTTATGTTTTCTCTGATGTCAGTCAGTCTTGAAATATAAATGAAGATATTAAGTTTACCGGCGTGGTATGGTTTATAAAGTTCATTTATAGGGGACACTGTCTACTTAAACATTTAAGTACTTTTTCTAGTCTTCACGTGTGACAAAATTAAGCATCAGTAAACGAGGAAGAAGCCATGTTTACACCTGTTGTAGTGTTTAATGCTGGGTAAATTACATGCTTAGTCATTTCGGCAGTATTAAACACTAAAATTACTTCCGTTTTTGTGTAACATGACGTCATAACGGCACATAAAATCCTCAATTATGTACGGGTTTAAGGGTCTGTGAAACAAAATTAACATTGGTGGTGAACTGGTGAATAAAAAGTTTAATAAATGAACGTCATTTTTCCACGCGGTCAAGCAATTAGTTACGTGTTATTTAGGACGGACGTGTTTATAAATAGCCAGGCTTTTACACCAGTTGTTGTGACCAATAAATAAACCAAAATCCTACGTACGGAAGAAGTAGTAACCAAGTCTCCTTTAAATGAACTAAGTCAAACAAAATTGTCCAATTAACACTATTTGCATTAACCTAGACCAATTGCTTGATCTTTAACCAAATGATACCCAGGTAGCATTGCCTTCTCAAACAGCTTATAACTTACCAAACTCGATTCCAATAATTCCTTGTAACACCAACCTTCATATTGGCGCACTTAACACCTAAATCCCCTAATTACAGTGATTAGGAACAATAATATCCAGATTTCTAAACGTTACCCTTTACAAATTCAATGCGGGCTCGAGTAAGACACCCTTGTTAGTTTCAAGAGCCTCAAATTGGGTCGATAGAGTTTATATAGCCTTGGCTGGAGTCAAAAGACAATGGTCTGATATACGAATGTAAACATAGTGTACATAGTAGAAGGCATAGGTTAGGGATTGTTTACATTTGTCGTTTGTGTCTACGGGTCAGTTGACTCTATCGCTTTCCTGAAACTTGTTAGCCTTACATTTGGGACTGGTATTTCCTGAAATAGGCATCTTGTAGTAAATGTTGGTTTAATTCACACATGTATTTATGAATTTAATCCCAATTAAAACTATCTAGATTTTTGGCTAGCTATGTAATCCTTGACGATTTTGCATCACGGGTACCATAGAGCCACCATCATTTTTACTTACCGAGGTAATTGTTGAAATTGGTATTTGGAAAGCACTTTATTTTTCCAACTGTTAGTTCCACATGGCCTTCTCCATATTTTGGATTAACTTCACTCTAAATATTCTTTACATAACTAGATTCCTGTAACAGAATAGCTACACGAAACTTTGCAAAGCCTCAAGGCATCTCTTTCATTCAATATACTTCGTTATTTTTCCTTGAATTAATAATCTTTTGAAGTCGAAGTGAATATCGATTCAGTAAAGATTCTAGCGTAAAGTATTATAATGGGAATTATTTACATATCATTACTTTGATACGTATTCATAAAGTTCTTATAGGGCTGCTCCGTAACTCATGGAACCTTAAACTTTGTGAAGGGTACATCAGAATCCGTGCCAGGTTTGTAATGTTTTTTTTTTATTACAATACTATTTAAACTAAAATACCTTGTTAGCATGACACGTATTACGTCAAAAGAGAATAGTTATCATGAGTTCGCTCTGTTCATAAATCGGAAAAAAGAAATGTATGCACAACAAAGTTTTAATACATACGAAATACCATGTATCTAATCGTATATAAATATATCTTTATATATATGTATACTTTAGTGGAAAAATATGTTTTAAATTGATCTACCATTGCTGAAGATACATAACAACATAATAACATAACATCGAATTGAGAACCTCCTCTTTTGAAGTTAGTTGAAATAAATCATCTCCATTAATATAAATGTTCAGTCTCCTGTCTACAATTCTGGTTGTTTACATGCTTCTAAGTCCCTTAATGATTTTACACGTGAATGGTTTTGTCATTAACTTTACCTCTAGACATCCAGTGAACAAGGATACGTAAGATCCAATTACCCGCTCCAAATACATTGTCTATTATAGAACGTTCATTCAAAGAAATTACGATCCTTATTTACATTAAGTAAGGTGATTATTTGCTTACTTCCGTATTCAGAAAGGGACCGCTAACTATTCTTCTTATAACCTAGACATAAAGTAAACGAATTAGAGAGAAAAATCCTTACTAATATTATAAATGCGAAAATTTGTTTGGATGTTTGTTAGTCTTTCACGCAAAAACTACTAAATAGATTTTAATGAAACTTTACAATAATGTAGCTTATACTTCGAAATAACACATAGGCTATTATTTATAAAGATAGTGTATGAATTGTCATTCGCGCGAGTGAAAACACGGGCCACAGCTATGATTGAAAAAAAAATAACGAAATTATTAATTACGAAAAAAGAGATTTTAGAACTTACGGCCAATATTCAAATATTCATTAACGTTTGATCGAGCACAAAGGTTTGATTTAAAAATTTAAATGGTAAATAGATGTGTCAATTTACCTTTCGAAGGATACAAGGCTATACATATTATATTAAGACCTTTATAAACTTCAAAGCTTTTCACTCTTAAATTGAGTTTTCTGAGAAGTTGTCACTTGTTTTTAGAGGTTTCATATATTATTTATAAATATAGAAAGTGACATTTATTTAATAGCTTTTATAACATTTAGGGCTAAGTATAGGAATATTTATTATCCTCTGTCAGTTTAATATCCTGTATGAGAAACTTATTTTTAAAAGCCTAGTTTTCTAGTTTAATATAAATTTGTTTTGTTACCTACTACTAAACAATATCAACATGATTTTAAAACCAAATTACGATAACGGATTCTTTTTTCTTGATACTTAGTGAAATATCCCCATTTATAGGAAACAAACAAAAAACACTTTGTTTCACAAACTTTATTCTTATTTTGTACAGTATAATCAATGCTTATCATTTAACAACTTGCCCTTAATTAAGCTACAATATTTACAACATTTTAACTGACTTTCCAACAACCTTGAGCTTAATCTAGTTTATTTGTTATTGTTAACATGTATTCTCTACCTAACTATGTAAAGACAGTTTTTATTTAACTTGAAGAATGTAATACGTTTAACAGCTAAAACATGTCAGTAGATATCGTTTTCAATAATGGTGGTCAATTAAACACAATAATATTAAAATACTAAAATTATTTGTAGGTCTCAACTTCTTTTATCAGAAAACTTCGTGAACAGATTGAAATAAAATATCGGCTTTCAAATCAAAACTTATGATTGAAACAATAATATTTATTAAGACCAAATACTGTAAAGGCAAGAGGAAAGCTTAGAAAAATAAGATCAAGTAGATTATAAGGCAAAAAGTAAAGTATAATACCACTTGACATAACCTTGATGTTGTATATCCATGCTTGAAACAGACATATAAACATCATACATAAATATAACTAGACCAAGAACACATATTTTTGAAAACACGCAACATTGAAAATACATCATCTATTGGTAACAAACGAAGTATATCTACACCATAATGTATCTATAATATCATACAGTATTTAACATCTTAATTGACATAATAATTTGGCACAAATTATACTAAATATTCAAATAATCTTTGGCATAAATGGGAAATACTTTAACGGTATGAAAAAATCTTTAATATATACAATTTAAATAAGTAGGTAAAGAACGTAATTATACATCAACATCCTTAATTTATCAATTCCGCCCACATAAAGTGGTTAATTATTATAAAACGCGACACATGAGCCCAAAATAAGGTCATAAATCAAATTAAAAATAAATAAAAGGAACAGATTTAAGTAAATAACAAGTAAAAATAATTTCAAATTACGGCTAGCAAAAACATGCCTAACAATGAACAGGAAAGGTTATATAAAGTATACGAAAAACAATATTGTTATAATAAAAACAATGAGTATTGAAAACAGAAGTACCATTTCATATAACATTAAACACAGATTTATTTCATATTTATTTACATGCCCATCAGTAAACTGACTTAAACCTAAGTAACTTCGTACCTACTTTATGCGTTATTTCATAAACAGTCAACATTCATATTTAAATGAGAACTGCCACTAAGTCTACCTCTCCCCTTCACAATAATAATTGGATTTGGAAGCAGCGACGACAAACATTTTGGATACCGGTCGTACAAAATATGCCACGTTCAATAAAAAAGGTTTGCTTACCTTGCACTCAATATCTGCCATGACGAATAGAACATCCATCAGCACTTTGCTTATATTTGCACATTTTCTTCTAGTTATAGTTATACTTCTCCCATTGATTCTTATAAATAACTTAATGGAAAATAATATTATTATTCCCAAGTTATATACATGTCAAAAACGCTTCTGTCGCCTTTCGCATGACAGAGATTCGCGTAATTATTTTTCTTGGAAATCATTAATTATTGTGGCACAGTTATTTTGGCACGATTCATTTATTGACACATTCGTTGGCAAAAGAATATTTTGTTTTCATTAACCCTAATAATTGAGTCGTGACTCTAAATAGGCGGCTTAAGAGGCGTGTTGCCGACGTGTAGGTTGTTTATCTGGGGAAGCAAGATGGCTGCCGTGGATATCGTAGTTACCAGCACGAAGACTGCTAGTAGCGCCCGATCAGCAACCACTGCGACCTGGAAACATTCATACTTCAACAAATCTGTACAAAGGTTTTTAAACATTGAGATGTACTCAATCATTCGGGGTAAGCGTAGTCTCTATTTTGCTTCCATTCATCTTTACTACTCGTCATCCTAGATTTGATATATTACATTTTAATGACCTTAAATCTGTAATGTGAGTATAAATCCAGGACTAATTTAATATTTACATATTATAATTCACAGATATGTCTGACAGAGAAATTAGGAACCAAAATAGACTACAATTATGCAGGATACAAACAAAAGCCACCGGAATTAATGTAAGTACAGCATTAAAAACAAAAGCTAGAGATGATTTGAGCGACTCTTCTGTGCGAGCGATTTGCATTGCATTTTATTTATTGTTCTACGCCAACCACTGCGTACATATTCATATTGTTTCAATGCCACTAGATTTAACAGCAGCGAGCTTGCACCAAATATGTATCATTTTCTGTATAGAATTTAAAACGATACCTAATACTTTATTTGAAATGCAATCATTTGATTTCAATTTCGTGAATATCGAGACTTCATAAAAAGTATTTTAGGAGTAAGGGCTAAGGGAAAAAGGACTTCTTTTTAATATAATATCTGTGATATAATTTAAATATATTTTTTGAATATATTCTTGAAGTTTGTTATACACGTATATTCTTCCTCGTATTTGCTTGCAAACATATTAAAGGAACGCAGCAAATAACACCGAGGTATGTCATATGAGATAAAACGGTGTAGCGTTGGCGTGTCGACTATTATTAAAATAGGAAGGCGTATTTATGGCATTTCAATATATATGCAAGTTTAATATTTATAAAAAAGATTTAAGATAGCATCTATCATATTATACCAACACATGCTATTTAAATCGTTACAACAGCAAAAAGTAACCAGAGGTATTTAGGACAAAATTTTATCAAATCGGTTAAGCTGTTAAAAAATAACAACCAGGGAGACAGAATCACAATCACATTCAATACACTCTTTAGTTACGTCCGCTACGAAGCCGTTCTTTAGTCACCGTTTTATATTGATAAGCCTCCAAGATATTAAAAACACACTTTTATGACCGGAAAAGGATAACTATAATATCAAAGTTTTTATTAGTTCATCAGATTAAATAACGTTTTCATAATAGGTTTACTGGGCTATCTAGTTACCCTTCTTATTAATTACCGAGAAACTGTCTAAGTAAATCTGAATCGCTTACTTATCAAATGCAGGATAATATAAATAAAACTAACTTAAACCCTTTCACCATTCATCATGCAAAACAGTCCAAACCTTCAAAACTACTAAATCTATTTTGATAAACTGAATAACTTAAGCCAGCGTTTTGTGATAACGTTTATGTTCCTATTCAACCTTTAGTAGAATGATAATATCGCTTTAGATCGACGATAATGACAGTATTTATAAACGAAAGTCCTGTTTATAGCCAATAATCTCTCCTCGATAAAATCATGTCGGGCAAGGTAGTCATTAAATATTGAATTTAGCAATATCTGTTCATTAATCAATATTGTTATAATAAAGGTTTGGCTTCGCTTCTGAGCTTATAATGGAAAATGTATACCGTTTAAAACTTTGATCAGACGAGCAGTGTGTCTGGTCGCGACATTTTTAGCGTTAAATTGATGAAAATATTTTGCAAGTATAATTTGCAATTTCTTATGGTAATTTGAGAAATTATGAAAAAATATGTAAACGAAAATAATTTGTGCTTTAGTTGAGGGATTCCGAAATTAATATCTTAGGCTGGCGACAGTTGGTTAAGAGATAATATCTGGTTCTGAGGCATTTTAAGGGGCATTTACCGTAAAATGGTATACTTATTTAAAAAGGTATAGTTATAGAGGTAAATAAAAACATTTGAATGAAAAAGACTGAAGACTGCCTCGTTGGCCTAGAGGTGCCAAGCGCGACTGCTACGCTAGAGGTCTTGGGTTCGATTCCCGAGTCGACCAAGGTGTTGTTGGGTTTTTTCATGAAATTCTCAGTATCAGGTCGGAGTTTGGATTTGTGCCCGGTAAGTGGCAATAGGCTCGCCTCCTATTACATGGGACCTAAACATATCGGCGAACTGTGGGTGTACATTGGTACACCTCTGCCTACCCCTTCGGGGATACAGGCGTGATGATATGTTATGTTATTTTATGTGAATGAAAAAATGTACTTTCAAATGCATTAATAAGGTACTTTTAAAATAAGGATGTCTTTTTTGATTTATATTACAATAATCTTGCATAGTAAAAGTATTCCTTGTCTCGACAACAAACAGTCCGTTTATGCCAGGTTTAGCAAATTAAGTAAAACGTTTCACATAATGTGTCATGTGATTGTGTCCGATACATCAAGTACACCTGCAGCCTTCATTTACCTAATTTTAATATAGCACCATATTTTTGTTATTTCTACCTTTTTAGGATACCTTTATAAATCGGTTCAGAGGAACATTTAGCACGTAGCCTAAGGATTTATTGAGTCACGTAGCAAGTTAAGCCCTAACACCGTGTTTTCTTAATTAACGTGTTTTTAAGTTAGACTGATGGCAAGGATGACGTAAGTCTGGCATTCAAATTATTATCAAAAGAGAATATGAAGAAGCTGAACAGTTTTCCAAAAACTAGCTCCAAACTTATCTGTCCTAAACCACCAGTCTCAGTACCTTCGGTTCAGTCGACCAACTCAGCCAATATGAATCAGAGATCTACCGTTGGACATTGGCCCCTCCTGTGGCATAATAACTAATTTTACACTCTTCGTATTCTGCCTGACCCAGTCATTTTACAGGTCATTTTTGTCCATTCGATTACCTTAATATTTCCTGCTACTGGACATAGACAAACTGTTTGGAACCCTAGCATAAATAAACTAAGTCTACACAAGAAATAACAAGAAATATAAACTATATAAAACTTATAACTAAAATAAAGCATCAAAAAATGTATGCACAGCGCTGTCGACTGCGAGTGTGCCCAAAAGGCTGGCAGCATTGCCACGTTTTATGGCAATGCTTTTTCGCTGACCTAGGTGCCTACCTTATACATAATCTATACCTGTTTCCACTCCAAGTTAGCTCTCTCCAAGCGTTCGTTAGCGGCGACGCGCTGCTCGTGTCGCGCGGCGGCCTCGCGCAGCGTGCAGCCGCAGCACGCGCACCGCGAGCACGCGCCCGCGCCCCCGCACGTCGCCTCGCCCCCCGCGTTCGCTACCCCCCCGCCCCCAGGCACTGTGGCCACGTTTGTACCTGCTAATAATGTAATAGAATACAATTAATTTTGTGATTTGTTGTTTAATTTTATTTTTATAATGTTTTTGTAAATTTATTTTTTTAAGAGTTGTTTTCTTTCCTATTTTTTGTGTTGTTAAATTGTATATAGTAAAAGTGTGTACTAGTAATGTTGGTGGTAGGTGTTTGTGTAACAAACAAAAGAAGTAAAAAATATAACCTAAACTAAACTGTTTTTTTTAGGAAGAAAAAGTCCTCAATATACCTTTAAATAAATTGGTTTTCATGGCTATGGATTTTATAATAATTACTTTTAAATTATTTCAATTGCTCCTAGCAAGGGAAATATGATTAGGCTTCCAACCCATATAATATTTCAATTGCTTCCGTAAATCTCTGAACATACAACGTAATCCTTTTATGGAGAAAAACTTCACGTTCTTAAAGTACCTTATAAAGAAAAACAACCAAGACGTGTTATCCAATAAATAGCTAAGATTATCGACTTTGGAAATAAAAAATAATAAAAAGGAGTGTTGTCATTTACGATTTAAGTTTATTTATATAACGCGGCTTCATGTTGCGATTAAATAGATAATTAAGACGAGATAAGGTTTAAGCCATGAAAGCTTTACAAAGGCTAGCTCAAAGGGTTAGGTCTTTCAAAACCTAAAATGATTCTAAAAGACTCTATATACCTTCCAAATTACTACAGCCTACCTTCACTGTTTACAATTTAATTACTAGGGTATAAAATCTAGTGCTGCTACCAGTATAAAATAGAGTTTGCTATTGTCCTGTCCAAATTCAACTTAACATGGCAGTAACATTTAATTTATAATTAAAGTATTTATTTTATCTTATTTACCATCGATTATTAAATAAATAAACTGGCCTATATACGTCCCACTGCTGGGTGCAGGCCTCTTCCCATTAAAGGAAACGAACAAGCATTGATCACCACGCGTGCTCAATTGCGGATTGGCGATTTCAAACTCAAATTGTTTGTAGACTGCCTCGTTGGCCTAGTGGTGCTAAGCGCACCTGCTACGCTAGAGGTCTTGGGTTCGATTCCCGAGTCGACCAAAGTGTTATTGGGTTTTTCTATGAAATTCTCAGTAGCAGGTCGGAGTTTGGATTTGTGCCCGGTTAGTGGCAATAGGCTCGCCCCCTATTACATGGGACCTAAACATATCGGCGAACTGTGGGTTGTACATTGGTACGCCTCTGAAGGGGTAGGCCTTCGGGGATACAGGCGTGATGATATGTATGTATGTATAATTGTTTGTACATCAATTATTTCATAACAAATTTATTAATTATGCCAAAATACTTATTGAAGTTCATTTCTTATATGAAAACTACTTTCATTCAGAAAGAGGCTTTAGATATTCATAAAGTCTTTAAGATTCTCGGAAACAAAGTCACAGATGTTCATTTACAATTCGTGAGATATGAAGGTAAGCTAAGTTGGCTATCTTCTAATTACCTATTCACTGTATAATTTACAGGTTCATAAGTAAATTCATCTTTATTAAACATATCTGACGCCAACATCTAATGAATTGGAAGTCACGTACACTTCGGAAACTGATTTCCATTTTATGATTTTGAGATTCTTCGTGTAACAATTGGTATAAAAATATTCAATTGCGTTATTCAATTGGTGAATAAAGCATTGAATATATCATCTTCTTATTTAATAATGGTAAAAAGTACGAATCCTTTTGTATGTTTTTGTAATCAAAACACGCACGATCGCGCTCTCTGTCACACATTATTAGACTCAGTACACATGCCCCATTTTGCTCTTAAGCACATTACGGTGCAAAATCGTAATTTACATGTTCCAACAACTGTTTACGTCTTTCAAATATTTTGTTGATAAGAACCGAAAAGTGTTATATTAAGGATTAACATAATATTTACTTTCTGTTAATGAAAATACTCACTAAGCAACAGGTTGTAATACATCTCTTCGTAAAAGACTTGGTTCTTGTAGCTAAAGCTATCGAGTAACAAAGGTTGAATGGCAAAAGATTTATTTTTAGGTACTAAAGATAATGGGTACTTAACTGATTAGCAATCTTAACTAAAGTTGGGATCAATATCTACTTATCTACATATTATTAGATATTGAATGTTAAAGTTCAAAGTTATGTAATTTACGCGATGATGGTCTAATCCATCATGATGTATAATCGATAGATATATAATTCAATTAAATTAATTATATTGTCCCAAGCGCCTGTCATATTTTTCCATACACTATTTCAGATAAAACTTTCCATATTTCTGTAGTAATTCAGGCACTGACTCTTCACGTAAGTATTAATTTGGTTCTCTACCTTTGTTTCCAATAAGAGTTTCGTCCTAAGGTAAATGAATATTCGAGTATAATAATGAAGAATTCTTATTTTCATTACTAGCCTATAAAAGCAAAAGATTGAATTACTTTATCCCGAAAAGGTTGTATCGCATTACGCAATCCCTGAGAACGTTGATATATGATTAAAACAGGCATCTGTCGACTACTGAATATTAAAATCCGTACGCAAGCAAGACATCGTATTACTTAGAAATAAACATTTTATCAAAAGAATCCTGGAAACATTCTAATCAGGTTTAACTATACTTATGTTGAAAAGAGAAACAAAATACCTCAACTGTTTTTGAAATTAAAGTAGTCAGTATAAAGTTCTCTACTTACAAATATAAATAAACAATGTGGCTTAAACTTGTAACGACTGTATACAAAAATAATTTAAAAACCTTTATCGGACTCGGCATCGATTGATATGTGAAAAATGAAATTATTGTACCTAACATAAAATCATGAAATCACAGGTATTAAGTGCTATCACCATTTTTAGAGTATCTAAGTAAATATAGTATTCTGTCTTAGTTAAAAGAATCATCAAACAAAATGAAAGTCTCAATTTGCTTCAAAAAGCTGCTCATTAGGTGTAATTTGCAACCACTGGTGACGCTGCGATTCGACTCTCGTCAGGTATATTTTGTCTGGCAAGTTAGTCGGTTCCACAATCAGTTGCTCCGTAAACTTTCCTCGACTGTCGACAGCAGAGTAGATAATGTAGATGAAAAAGATAAATTACTGAGGTTCTGTTTCAACGGATTTCTGTCGTGACTTGGAATCTAGACTGATGCATACCAAAATTAAATGGAAAATCTGCGACATTTTTAAGGAACAAATTACTTTACAATTTGGGACCTTACACCAGAAAGTATTCTGAAATTATTGTAGTGTTCAATTCCATCAATTTTGACTGACTTCCTTACTCATGTAAACTCACTGTTTTCATACTCGTAGTCAAACATTTCTGATTTGTCCGTATCTCAGTAACTTCCACAGATTGTCTTACCTAGATGATTGTGGTTGTGGCGTGCAAAGCGCGGCGAGGCGGGCGTGAGCGGGGCCCCGTCGCAGCGCACCTCCGTCTTGAGCCGCGAGCCCGTGCGAGGGTTCACCTGCACGCCAGCCGAAGTCAGCAAACCACCGTCACCCTGGACAAAACCAATAATAAAATAAACTAATTCTCGAAGGCATGAACTAAATACCTGTTAGAGGCATAGGTTGGATAGAATTCCTACATACTCGTATTTAAGAACAAATGAAGGAGAAAAGAAACATTTTTAGCTCCCGGCAGGACTCGAACCCGCAACAACTGGTTTAACTCGCCATCGTTGGACAATTAAGCTGCAGAGGTCACAGAACTGATATTAAATTTCTTTTTCATTTTTTTCATTTGCATCTTTATTTTATGATTCGAAATCAATATTTCCCAAAATATATGTATAAAAGACTTAGACCAGAGTCCGAAACCGTTATATCACACGTTTTACTACAAACAATGTGGTAGAAGTTGTGTACATATCTAGGCAGTCTGTCTGATGCCTGAGTGAATACACTTTCAGACAGTTCATGCATCATGGTCACGTTTAAACACATTAATTTCAACCAGTCGCACGGAAAATGTTTACAGTTTTATAATAATAAAATATACATCCAAACTCAAAACACCATATTACTTTAAGCATATTTTAAATATAAAAGATACGGCATCAAATTCATTTAACTAACTTACAACACCTACACGATTTTAAGGTTTGTCGTACAGATCTTCATTTTGAATGACATTTCAGCAACAATATTGAACAAATAAACTGCTAGATATTACTAAACATACATGATGTTTTCGTAACAGGTCGTCAGTCCTATATAAATAAATGTACGCAATGTAAACAACCCCATTCCGATTCACCGCGCACACCTCTACAACCCCGCTTTTTTGAATTTCCTAACACTGATTGAAAAATAACCTTGTATTATCAGATTTTATTGCGCTATCGGAGAAATTTGGATACAGTATTCGTATTACTACCCTTTTAAATGCAGACGTATTCATATTATTTAATGACACATGTATAATGGTAAAGCACTTAAGTATTTACTTTCAGTTTAAATTTATGGAACATGCACTATTATATTGGTAGTTAGTTTAGGTTTAGGCACTATTTTTTTTCTAGTAGGAAACAAAAACATTAAACGGGACAAATTTTGCGACCTTTTGAGCTTCGATAAAATCCAAAACATAGCGCGTATCAAACAACATACAATACAACCCGAAGCCCAAAGTTAAAAAATATCGTTCGTTTGTAAGCTTTTGTGTGGAGTAGTTAAAAATGAAAAAAAAAATCGTTATTCTAGTCTGTATTTTATGAAACGTTTTGTTGAAATTTCAATTGTTTCTGTGTTATATGGCCTTGGTTTTTAACAGCAGTTAGGTTTTACGCCGCTTGTGGTAACATCCATTAAACTGACACGCCGATTCATCACAAAGTATTTATTCGCTTTAATGAATAACGAGTAAACAGAAATGTTTGTATATCAAGAATCTAACTTGTATTTATTTGAGAATCCTAATTGGCAAACTTTGTTTATAATAATGAGAAAATAACACAATTGTGATGATATAACGCTTGTATATTTACGCTTAAAGTGTTGGTAACGACGAAATCGGCTTTGACACATTGGCTGGACTTAGAAAACTTTTAATGGTCATAACTTCGAGGGCAAAATTAGATAATCGAGTTCGGAAACTTACTGATTTTTATTATCACTTTGGAACTAAATCTTATTATTTTGATTGGTTTTTCGATACAAATAATCAAAACCCTGGTGAAATTGAAGTTAATCGACATAACATTGTTTAAAAACTAAAATTTTCGTTACTAAATTGTGCATGTTACGCTTTATAACACAAATGCAGGCATATTTAATTTCTAATTTTTGTTTGACTAGATATTGAATAATTATTATTATAATTATATTAAATTATTGTATTGGATGACTCTGTAATGATAGTGTGTGTTTAACAAATAATGTGGATGTTTAGTAAATAAATAAATAATATATTTTGAGAAAATCTCATTACACCCTAGCAACCACCTTAGGAACCAAAGTCAATGTCATTGTCTTACAAAATATTGCTTCATTAAGCCGCAGGTCAACCGTAAGAATAAAATATAACTGTACTCACGAAAGTAAAGCACCGAAGTATTTTATTTTCTCTAGAATGTTCCCTGGAGTAAATAAAACGCATGATATGAGTTTTTTTTCAGCCGTAAACAGTAATTATGGGTAAGCTTCAGTATTAACGATTGGTTACCGACTTTAAAGCAATAAGTTGGGATTATTGCCAGAATACAAGGTACCAGCTATTTTTCGCAGCAGATATTAATTAAACGTCAATTTTTGAAGTTATATTAGTATATCACTACGCAAGTGTTTGTAGACATAAAACCTGATTAGTGCGTGAAAATTAAATAATTTTATTGAAATGAGATATGTAGAGAAGATTTGGTCAAAATTATGTAAAGAAAATCTATAATTTAAGTTGCTGCAAAGAACTGTATTATACTTAGATAAAAGGTGTCACAGTTTTCCTTCAAATTTAAACTTATACCATTGACGCAATGCTTAGATAAACAACCCTGAAAAATACATTCAATTTCAGTCGACTACTATGTACATTAATTATCCAAAATATGTTTCAAATTTCTTCAGAAACGACCCTAAACATTCAAAAGTACATTATGGTATCACTCAATTATTCTGCAGCTAATGTCACATTGGAGTCAATATTTATAACCGACCATTTATACACATCACCTATATCCAAAGAAAAAACGACTCTACGCATAATGAAAGCTGTAGCTCAAAGACATTTGTTGGGAGCAAAATATTATTTTTAGCCAGCATTGCGGTCCCCTGACAGCATTTACAATGGTGATACATGGCTCGGGAGATATAAGTACATATATTATGGATAGGTAGGCAGTGAATCGACGCCGTAGGCACAAGAGGCAACCACAGGGGAATAATAGACAAAATGTACACTTTTATACTGAGTTCGATACTTTCACGTTGTCATGCTTTATGCCACAACATCGCTACAACACGTACGGCTGTCGTGTTTATGAAAAGGGTTTTGATAGTAACGTAAACTGGGAATTGTATTTACAATATCATTTCACGGCTTACACTACTTCACATTTCTACATTTACAACAATTATTACAACTCGACGGGCCTGTTTGTCTAGCGGTTAGTGACCCTGACTGCTATACCGGAGGTCGTGGGTTCGATCCCCACTCAGGACAAATGTTTGTGTGATGAGCACGATCATTTGTTCTGGTCTGGGTGTAATTTATCTATAATATGTATGTATTTAGAAATATATAAGTATGTTTATCAGTTGTCTGGTTACCTTAACACAAGCTCTCTTAGAGCTTAGCTTGGGATCAGATTACCGTGTGTGAATTGTCCAGGAATATAATAATAATAATAAACAACAATGATTGTCGGATCAAGTGCGGGTCATCCAGCGTAATCATATGTTGGATGACTCTACGCTTGATCGACTGCGCTCCGAAATACAGCATAGCCCTGCCGCCAGCACCTCGTTGCCAGTGATGGCGCCAGTTTTTGGTGCTCCGCTCACCGCCCCTAGTGATGGGGAAGAGGATGATGGGGCTATAACTGTAAGTACCCAGTGCAATGAGTTAATAAGGAGTACATTGGAGGATGCGATTCGGGATTATCGGAGATCGCCGCCCGACCAGAGGCCTCGATTACCTCGTTTGCCCATGCATAACCGCAACAAAGCGATAATGGGTGCCCTAGATTCACTGCTCCCTGTTTATTTTGAGAGCAGTGAAGACCTTAGGGACACGCACTCGATTTTGTACTGCGCAGCTCTTACGGCATGTCGTGTAGCTAATATTGCAATGTGTCATAGTAACATAGCTACACGACCGAAACCAGCCGTACCAGCTTGGCAGTGCAGGATCGAGCAGCGTGTTGCTGAGGCTAGGACACTCATTGCAAAACTAAAAGCGTTTAAACAGGGAAATTCGCGACCACGCGTCATGCGCTTTGTAAGGCGTGCATATGCTGGGACTGATATTAGTCCCAGTGAATATACTGCCCGCGTTACAGAGCGCATCGACCTTTTTAGGCAAAAAGTTTGTGCATGGGCAAACCGTATTCGACGCTATAAACGGCGGGCGGAACGATTTCACCTGAATCGCATGTTCCAGAAAGATCAAAGATGGGTACATAGACTGTGGGAGCGGCCGGTGTCAGCCATGGATGGCGGGTGCCTGCCGGATGGTGATGCCACAAATTCGTTTTGGCGCAGTATCTGGTCGGCGCCTGTCAGCCATTCCGAAGGCGACTGGATACGAGAGGTTGAGCAAGTATGTGAACCAATACAAGAGATGGGGGCAATCACTATCAGCCCCCAAGACGTAGCCAATGCAGTCCGTCCGATGGCAAACTGGAAAACGCCGGGGCCGGACGGACTGCAAAATTTTTGGTTAAAATGGCTTCGAAGTTCACATAGTTGCTTGGCTTCTCAATTCCAGTCTGCTGTTGAATCGGCTTCGCTCCCACAGTTCTTGACTACAGGATCTACCCATCTGCTCCACAAAACAGGTAGTGCTACGGATCCAAAGAACTATAGACCAATAACTTGTTTGCCAACGGTCTATAAGCTCCTTACGTCCATTCTGAGAGCAAAAATTAACGAGCATATCGTTAGTTTCTCTGTTATGTCTGCTTCTCAGAATGGATGTAGGAGTGGATCCCGTGGCACTAAGGAGCTACTCCTTATTGACACGGCTATTTGCCAACAGGTTCGCCGCTCTAAAAAAGATCTGTCGACATGCTGGATAGACTATAAGAAGGCCTACGATTCGGTGCCGCATACATGGCTCATGAGGGTGCTGGAGTTGTATAAAATTAATGCAACTCTACGCGCTTTCTTGATGTCATGTATGGGGCAGTGGAGTACGGTTCTTCACTATCCAGGATGTCGGGATATCCAACAGGGTGGGGAACCAATTAGGATTGAGCGGGGTATATTCCAGGGCGACAGTCTGAGTCCCCTGTGGTTCTGCTTGGCCTTGAATCCTCTAAGCACTTTGCTTGAGAATTCGGGGCTGGGCTATTCGTTGAGGAGAGGGAGCCGGGTAATCTCCCACTTGCTATACATGGATGACCTTAAGCTCTTTGCCACCAGTGGATTGCAGCTGATGAAGTTACTGAAGATAACTGAAAACTTCAGTAATTCCATCAGCATGGAATTCGGTGTTGACAAATGTGCGGTCATGCATGTAAAGCGAGGTGGGATTGTGGAATCCCAGGGTATACAGCTCTCGGATTCCATAAACCTAAGGTCTCTCTCTGCAACGGAGACCTACAAATATTTGGGTATGTCAGAGGCGTTAGGTATCAACGCTGCTGATGTGAAACAATCATTACAGGCACGTTTCTTTGGCCGCTTGAACAAAGTTTTAAAAAGTGTTTTATCAGGCGGCAACAAGGTGCGTGCCTTTAATGGTTGGGTCATGCCAGTGTTGATGTACTCCTTTGGTGTACTCAAGTGGACTCAGACTGAGTTAGACGCCCTGGATAGGAGAGTCCGAACACTGCTAACCGCAAATCGAATGCATCACCCACGCTCTTCAGTAATGAGGTTATATATCCCGCGGAAATGCGGGGGTCGAGGCTTTCTAAATGCTAAGACCCTCCATAATCGCGAGGTATGTAACCTCAGGGAGTATTTTCTCCAAGTCGACGTGGGGATGCATCGAGATGTGGTGGTAGTGGATAAGGGCTTCACACCGCTCTCCTTAGGCAAAAAGAACTGGCACAAACCTGTCGTACTGAGTGTCAAGGACCGCGAGGATGTATGGCAAAACAAGGAGCTCCACGGGCGCCACTACCGGACCCTTCATGGGCCCGATGTAGATTTCTTAGCGTCCGTAGCCTGGCCACGCTTCGGTGATCTTTTTGGAGAAACCGAAGGGTTTGTATGTGCAATTATGGACGAAGTTATCATGACTAATAACTATCAGAAATATATCATAAAGGACGGTACAGTTGACATATGTCGGGCATGTCACTGTCCAGGTGAGTCCTTGAGACATATTATTTCGGGTTGTTCTCGTCTTGCTAACGGCGAATACTTGCACAGGCACAACCAAGTGGCCAGGATTATCCACCAGCAGCTTGCTTTGAGATACAAACTTGTGGAATCTGAGGTGCCGTACTACAGGTATGTGCCCGACCCAGTTCTCGAAAATGGTCGTGTCACTCTGTACTGGGACCGATCTATCATCACTGACAGGACTATTGTAGCCAATAAGCCTGATATAGTGGTGATAGATCGATCGGAGCGTCGGGCAATCATTGTTGATGTCACTATTCCGCATGACGGGAACCTCGTGAAAGCTGAAAAAGAAAAACAATTAAAATATTTGGATTTAGCGCACGAGGTTGTCGACATGTGGGAGGTGGACGCAGCAATGATTGTCCCGATAGTCGTTACAGCCAACGGCATAATAGCCAAGAGCCTCGACCAGCACCTTAAGAGGCTCTCGCTAGGCACCTGGGTGAAGGGTTTGATTCAGAAAGCAGTACTTCTCGACACGGCGCGTATTGTGAGGAGGTTCCTCTCTCTGGAGTCCTAACCACCGGCAGCTTGGACCCTGTCCCGAGGCCGGTTGGACACTATATTTTATATTTTTAAATGTATACCTGTATATTGATTTTTTTTGTATATATTTAAAAATGCATTTTATATGTTTATTGAAGAATAAAGGAAATAATAATAATATAATAATAATAATATAATAATATAATAATAATAACTGTGTAATAATTTATGTATGTATGTACTTACTAACTACTAGTACTACTAAGTGTAAGAACATTATTTTACATTACATAACATAAAATGTATTATATTTGATATTTAAGGCACATCGTGAAAACAGCTGCTAGGTAAAATTCTGAACTGTGTTGTAAAACGCTCATTATCCATACTATAATTTGCAATCTATCTATAATGGAAAGAAAGCAACAAAAAAAAAAATAAGCTACTTTTTTTCTCCAATCCGTAATACAATTTAATGAAATATATACTTGTACATTGTTCACTGTCTTGTCTAAGAAATGGTTATGGCATTATCATTATTTTATTCCACAAGATAATTTGTGGGCCACCTGACTTCCAGTTTG
Organism: Autographa gamma; assembly: GCA_905146925.1. Taxonomy (NCBI): domain Eukaryota; kingdom Metazoa; phylum Arthropoda; class Insecta; order Lepidoptera; family Noctuidae; genus Autographa; species Autographa gamma. The sequence goes on from LR989850.1 coordinate 8,648,187, forward strand.
GGCGCCTTGCCACATTAAGATTTATTACTACTGTCGGGTATATAAAGCCTTCGGCTAGTCCTTTCAGAATTACAGGGATCCAACATTAACAGGCGGTAAATCAACAGATTTGTAGGGAGGTAAATGTTTATGTTACAATACATGATAGGGTTAATGTTTCCGCGAAATTTGGATATCTGTAATTGGGGAAAGGATATAGAAAAATACTCATGGATAATTTTTTGCTCCTAAAAAGCGATCATTATTTGTTTCAAGTTTATGTCGCATGCATGATTAGGAAATACATATGAAGGTTTAAAGTGTGAAAACGACCAGAATACAAAAAGTTTGAAATAGGTGTAAATTGATTTTGACACCGTACCTATTTCATCGTACCTAATATTTGTCCTGATTTTGAACACAACCATGGCTATGAAAGTACGTAATCTGATTATCCTTCCCTTTATCTTTCGTGCTAAGCCTTATTAAGGTTATAATGAACAGTCTCCCTTATCCAATAGTTCAAATTAAGTAGTAACGTTTGAACCTATTTCGTTCGCAAACAAGACTCGTCCATCCAATTAGCAGCAATCTATCAATGTTATGTTGGTTAGGACATCGGTAGTGTGCAGGCAACATAGGTGTTTAATACTGTTTAATGTATTTACTACATGCGATGGTTTGTTACCGTTGATAAGGGCAATTTTTAAAACTAAATGCAGCATTTGAGTCGACTCATTTTTCAATTCTAGTCCATATATAAATTCATATTTGTTTTCGTTATTTAAGCAAAGCATCACCTCCTCCAGCGATCGAGGAAAAAACGACCTCGGCAAATAAAATAGCAAAGAATAGAGCGGAGAAAAGAGAGTACAGAGAAAATAATTTAAAATGGTGGGATAGTAAAAAAACCGTTATTTATTCAAATGAGGTTAAAGTTCTATTCAAGTTCAAGGTAATATATATGTTATTCTTACCTTTGGTGCGTCAGTGTCAAGGTTGATGAAGAGCAGGCGCGCGAGGCGCTGCAGCACGAGCTCGCGCAGCACCGCCGGCACCGGCTGCCCTCTCACTCCTCTACGAGCAACACCACACGTTCACACAGTGGAAATTATAGTGCTAGCGGCCCAGTGTAAGCGACCCAGAGTAAGCGGTCAAGTGTAAGCGAGACATTGCAAGAGGCCCAAACTAAAGGACCCACTGTTAGCAGCCCAATGAAAACAGCTCCGTGAAAACTAGTCTCGTGATTCGAGAGAACAGCCCTTGAACTATTCCAGTGTATAAGTAGATGCAACAGTATAAACTGATTATTACATAGTTTCAACGAATACATCGTTATGTATATTCGTACAATTTGAGCAATTAATTTGGGGAATGTATTATTTGGTTGGTTGTTTACTACTCAACTTCTTGTGGATATAAATAAACATGTCAAATAAAAGCGGTGCCTATTGTTTGACAATTTGTTTTGAAGCACCGATTCCTTAATTAATAAGCTCGTATTTTTCTAATTTGCAATTGCATTGTATTGCTTTCTCTCTAAAAGTTTTGAAAAGAGAACAGGAAGAGAGAAATGTTTTCGTATTAAAACTGCATACAAATATCCAATTAGCAACTAAGTAAATAAAAATCACTCAAAATGGGTTAGTGTTATTACACCACACAGTTATTTGAATATATAATCAGCTCTAAACCAGGCCTTAATTAATTCAATTAGTTCAATCCACAAAACAAACACGAAATTTTCCGTCATAAAATTAATATTGTGGGCGTTATATTTTAACAAATTACCATTATGCTGCGGTTCCATCAGATTGATTGGTCACGTTGTTTGATTAATTTATTCAAAATAATTAGGATAATGATAGGTATAAAATGTATTAATAAAGTGATAAAACTCGCCTGTAAGATATGTTGAGTGTGACGACTGACAAAGATGCGGAAAATGAAACTAGGCACGTACTAACTCCATAGTACAGACCTGAAAAGAAATCACATGTTAAAGAAAAGCTACGATTTATTTTTTAATTGCAATTGAGGGTGAGTTGTTAAGGACTCTACCATATATTAGCTACCTACATGGTAGTTATAGTTTGATCATACTTTGTGGTATAAAAATTTACTTCAGTATCTACTTTACCACGCAGAGTTGTACACTTATTTCTGGATTCGTTAAGAAGGTAATTTTTAATATCAGTTACATTGTCTGAATACAAGTAGTCGCACCACCATCTCGTGCCTAAATTTCTCAGAGTATGTCGTAAACAGAACAAAATGCAAAGAATTTTACTGGCTTTTATTGCCAGATTTATTCTTTCCTTATGAAAATTGAATACGTACTCAGTGTAGAAAAAGCAGTTTTAATTTCCGACATACTACCTATATTATAAACCAACGTTTTTCTATACACAGCTTCACTTCTAAACCTACAGAAAATCATAGTAGTACGTTTAATTTTAGAAAGTATAAATAAAAGAAACTTACTTATGAGTGGCGTTTTCTCAGTAGGCGGCAGCGTGTCTCTTATAGTCATCAAGAACACGGTCATAGATAGAAGAGCACTTATACCCAGGGTCACCTTTTCACCTGATTCCGACGGCACGTAAAACACGAGAAGCGCTGGTGGAAAAATGGAAAAAGCTCTTATTTATTTCTGTTGAGAATCTTTCTTCTTGTTAAAAGAAAGCGGTTTAAAGTTTTGTGATTCGGAATAAATAATAATAAAATTATATTCCGGGACATCTCACACACGGTGATCTAATCCCAAGCCAAGCAGAGCATGTGTTATGGTAACCAGACAACTGATAAACATACTTATATACTTCTAAATACATACATATTATAGATAAATTACACCCAGACACAGAACAAATGATCGTGCTCGTCACACAAAGATTTGACCTTTGTGGGAATCGAACCCACGACTTCCGGTATAGCAGTCAGTATGGTAGTCTCTCGATAATCATCACCATTATTGAGTCTCTTTCTTATAATTACATGTATGTATTATAAATCCATTATAATTGCCAATTACAAATATAAGTGAATTACATCCATCTTATATCTCCGAGTGCCTGTCCATCTCTTTGATCTCAAATAATATCATAATGTTAATTCCAAAATCAAATTGCGTTCATTTAGCCGACCATAATAAATACACCGTTTTCATTCATCACTTAGTCCAAGACACAACTCAATTGAGATTACAAAAGCGAAACATTACGCAGTAATAAGTAAATATGATTATATTAAGTACACGTCTTTGTCTTCATAATATACTTGATTACCACACACTCCATACATTACTTCAATTTGCTTTCATCTTTCATCTTTTACAATGGTAATAAGAGCTCGTTGTTTGACCGAACTTTCTTGAAATTCACTCAGCAATCAGAGGCCGTAGTAAATTATTAAATAAAGGCAATCCACATTAAGCCTCTTGTTGTAAACTATGTTTCGTAGCTTAATCACGGCAAGCCTTATTCTTTGGAGATTTGTGACGGTACAAATTGAGTCAGACTAGCCAGACTTGTTTAAAATTATGAATTGTAATAGTACAAAAATACAATATTAAAATTTCCAAGACGTCATTCCTGAAAAGACTTCTAAAACTAGCGTCTAGTCCCTTACTAAAAGTATAATATTAGAATAGTTCTTGTACTGCAATCATCTTATAAAATCCCAAGAGCTAAGATTACCAGATGTTTTCTTTGTTATTCATATTGTAATTAAGCAAACAAAGAAGCACGCTTAAACATATTATTAATTATGTAATATTTAATTTACAAAAGTAGAAACTAATGTAATTCTGCAACTCTTTTTTGTATAATAATTATAAATAAATATAATAAATATTTTATAAGCAAAATAAACGTTTTAATAAGATACATATAGAAAAAAATATAACTCACCAATGCCGTTAATAAGTAAGCAGGGTAGAATGAGATTGAACACATAGAACATGGGTCTCCTCCTCAACTTGATGACGTATGTGATGTCAGGGTAGGGCTCCACGCAGCAGGAGTAGTACTGGTCGTGGCGGATGGCGTCAAAGCTCACCAGGTCGAACTCGCCGTTCGTCTGGTAGTTCGTCGTGTCGCCTTCATCGAATTGTTTCTTTAAATCCAACTAAAACAAGAACATGGTTTAGACTTATAACAGTTATTCATATTTGTAGAAGTACCACAGAATACTTTAATAGTACTGGCCACTACACAAACCAATTAAAGAATTCAGAATGATATTTGAAAGTTAAGGATTATGTGACGACACATTTACATATACTTAAACTTTTGTAAAGTATACAAACTTGCCATGCATGTAAGTACACACGGGGTAAGAACACATTCATGAAATATATAATTATGTAATATGTATGTAGTATTTATCTATATGGTATGTAAATGGTATGTTTGCTATAATAATTTGTATCACAAAGCTTTACGCACCATATGAGAGCTCTTTCAAGTAGCTCCATTAGAAACGAAAGTATAAATAAATATAACCTTATTTATTGAAACATTTGGTACATACACAAGAGGTAATACGCAGATAAACAAATAAGGATCAATCATGTAGAGCATTACTGTGAACCAATATTTGACGTGAAACAGACATTATTTTCTTACATTTTACCTGAGGAATTACCTAAAAATATGCCTAACATAAGCAAGTTATTTTTTATTTATCGTTTATTTATTCATAAAAAAAAAAGTTTTGTATACTTTACCATATCAATGTATGATAAATGGACGACTTAGATTTAGGCACACCAGCTAGACACACTGGTGTGACGATGTGGATTTTTTCCCCATGGTCACACCAGCAAACTTCTACACTGTGATAAAACCCATTGCTTACTTAATTCAAACGTATTTATTTGTCGAGTTGACGTTAACTGCTGTGAGATTACCTGCTACTAATTAGATCTTAAAGGGTAAGACAAGAAAGACCTTTTACCGTCCGTATCTATTTGAATTAAATTTAATTACATTATAGTACAATTAAGTTAAAAGAACAACGTCGTATTATAATTATTTTGGGGGTGTATCATATTTTTGGATTACTGTACCAGAGTACCTGAGGACTGCCTCGTTGGCCTAGTGGTGCTAAGCGCGCCTGCTATGCTAGAGGTCTTGGGTTCGATTCCCGAGTCGACCAAGGTGTTATTGGGTTCTTCTATGAAATTCTCAGTAGCAGGTCGGAGTTTGGATTTGTGCCCGGTTAGTGGCAATAGGCCCGCCCCCTATTACATGGGACCTAAACATATCGGCGAACTGTGGGTGTACATTGGTACACCTCTGCCTACCCCTTCGGGGATACAGGCGTGATGATATGTTATGTTTAGTACCTGAGGAATTTCTGAATAACTTTTTTAGCTTACTTTAACAAATGCCACTAAAAGTAGAAATAGCTCGAATTATTTTAAAGTAATTGCAACTTTAGGACTCAAGTATATATATAAGTTGGTAATGCTGTTGTTTGAAAATACACAGAAATCATGTCGGCATTTATATGTAGTTCAACTATAATAGAACAAACTTTCAACTTTCACTTTTACAAGTTCTATTTGCGGCTTCATCGATTTATCGGTGCCCGCCAATGTCAAGGCTAAATAAAGCAGGCCAATATGCACTATCTTACGTCACAAGTGGCTAAGAACTCTTTAGCTAATGGAAAAACTTAGATAACTTTTCCTGCTAAGGCTACATGTAGGAACTCGTAAGTAGGAAGTACCTATGTACGAATATGTATTTTAAACAAAAGTCGACAGTTCTAACTTCCGCTTTTATATAACAAAGCTGACTCAACTCCTTTTTTTGTAATTTTATGATTAGGTATTCTCAATACATTACTACTGTCGTCGGCCACCGGAGTCAGTAATTCTAAACATGATAATGTTGAACATAGTAATTTTACGCTGAATCAAACAACGTTAATCCAATAAGTACTACTCACATTCCCGTAACACTATAACAGGTTACCACGTACACGTACGAGTTCGCATGAATGGGTGGTATTCCAGATAAAATTCTAAGCAATTTGACCGGTCCTCTAAATTAAAATATGCGAGAGAATTCACATAAATCACGAAGAATACATTCGCGTGACATACCGACGCACGGTTTGTGGACCATAAAACCTTTATGAAACGTGGAACTAAGGAACTGTAGAGGAAGCAGGTGAGGGCCTTTGAAATACCAAATTTGAGAGGACCCATAACCCCAATCTAATTTTGTTCTGACGTAAAAAAGAAAAGGAGTTTGCTTGGAACAAAATTACTTACAAAAACATTGTCTAATGTTTGGTTGCTACCTAATAAAAACATCATCTTAAGTGGTAGGTAAGCTAAATAAACATTCAGATTCAATATGCTTGGCGATTTGTCGAACAACGATCCAAGCTAAACTTCAAAAGTCACATCCTAACTTTGTCGATATCGGTATATTGCTAAACTTAGCTCAAGTAGGTACTTTTAGCATAATATAGTCAGTATGGAAAGATTTGCTAAAATATCTAAAGGTAATATCAGGTGAGCTGGTTTCTCGTCTAACCTAATATTTGTTTTAATAATAAAGTTAATCTGCTCTTTACACTCATCCTCTTTGAACAGAGTGCGGCGACCTTTGATATATAAAAATTCAAACGTTGAAACATAAATATTTATCTAACTCATTTTCAATTAGTCATGTAAAATGCTACTGGCATACAAGTAATAAAACAGCTTAATTGCTGTGAAGAGAATGTGTGAAGCACATGTATACTTTTAATGGCGAATACCTAATGAAAAATGTAGTAATATAGGCGCAATGCGAACCATTGTGTTCAAAAGGAGTCCTCCACGCAACGCCGGCGGGCTTTCACATTAAGCACAATGACATTCTTTCTCATTTTTTACGATAAACGCCTCCATATAGGGTATTCTTTTATTCAAAAAAGAAACCCTGTATTTGTGACGTCAGTGAAAATTACTGTATTGGTTTCTTGATTTGACTGCTCTGCAATACAACCTTTGGTGCTTCAGAAACGCAAATTGAAAGCGCCATTCTATACTCAATGCAGATATACTTGGATCTCTTGTTGACTTATCTTTTTCGTATCATTCATATATAATTTAGAGGATAGCAAAAATGATGGCAAGATAGGAAACTCGTAATGAATCTGGGCGACATTGCACGTTAAGATTATAGATCCTAGTTCAATGAGGATCTTAATATCACTAGTTTGGAACGCAATATTAAACTACGTGCCGGCCAGTCGAAGCTAAACAAACATGAGACATTATTAGGTACTCGAAAGACTGAGCTTAAAATGAAATATCTTCACCCTGCAAAGAACCGTATTAGGTATCATATTTTGCTTGAATACAAACTCATCCATATATACCAAAGGACATAAAGACAAAAAAAACCGTCTGTCAAATTTATACCCGTTTCCAAAAAAAAATTACTAGCACTAACTTACAGATTCTTTTTGAAAGACCTAGTAAATAAACAATGAAGATTACATAATAAATTTTGCTAGACTCCGAATTACCTTTGTGAAAAGTTACCGACAGCAATCCCCAATTCAAGGATCCCTACATATTAAATGAGGTGCCTACTCATTTAGAAGTTCATATCAAGAATCTGAACAGCGTTCATGACTAATTAATTTCCAATAACTATGGATTAATCCTGCTTACATTATAATTAATTTAAAAGTATGCAACAGATTTCCTGACAAAATAGTTTAAATACTAAACGATTTTTCAAATGACATTCCGAAACAGAACATTAGAAGTAGGTTTGTCACAATGCGCGTAGAATTTTATATTGATTTCCACTCGCTTTATGACTGTGACTGAATTTTTAAACATAAATATTTATGTACCGAGTGAACGCCCAAGCCCTGAACAAATATTTGCGAATCACACAAATAATTTATTGTGAGGGGCGACCTCATGCGTAGAAGGGAACATTTTGCCGCTGCGTCAAACACACCACCAGTTCATCAAACACATCAGTCTTTCATACAAGTCATACATTGTGTTTAAGAGCGTGTTCAGCCGCGATTGTGGCTATATTTATTTGCACGATTTGTGAAGAAACAGTCATTTTGTTCTTAACACCAGTCAAGCGGCCATTATCGCTGATCTGCAAACAAAGTAAGGGTAGTGCTTAAACTCTGACCTTTATTTCGTGAGATCGAATGATTTGACCTGTTTTTGTTCAACAAAGTATCGTTGAGTGTTGTTTGTTCTCTTTTATTTAGTTATTTTTATTCTGTACCTACTAGTGTATACTTTCGTGTATATTTGTTTACAGAAATATATATAATATCGTGTTCAACGTCGAAAATATGAGATGCACATAGTCAATCAAAGAGGAATTATTTCGACTCTTTCCTGAGTTTTAAAAAAGTTTCTTAACTGCCGCACTCATAGAAGTAAGTAACATAAGGAATTTCTTAGTATCGGTTTAAGTAAGCTAACTCTCAGACTTCTAAGAACTAGGCAGTTCGTTATTTTTTATTTCTTCACCTGCTTTCTTTCTTCGCGAGTCGAACACGGAATTTAATTAAATGAAAGCAAAAATATTGTCATTTTTACTATGTCATCCATTCTTACCGCAGGAGGATTGCAAATTAACTTCTCTCATTTCGGACGGAAATTAATTTCTTTTGTTTACGTAAATTAGCTTTTTATCATAACTTTTATATTTCGTAAGTAACTTTGGTTAGTGAAGTTTAGAAGTCTGTTGTGGAAATATATTGTTATGATTTGAGAAAATGTTGAAATATAATCGTAAGTATTTTTGGTGCTGTATAGAGTTCACGTAAAGACGTCGCGGGCAGCAGCTAGTGTTGAAATAAAACTGATAACTAGGGAATAATCCAAATATAATTTTAAACAGGTAAGGTTTCAAGCTTAGTGTTTCACTATTATAAAAAATAAATTAAACCAAACTTGTAATACCTACTTAATTTGTAACACGAAAACAATTTTAAGTGAGACTTTTTTTAAGACTACAAATTCTAGGAAATACAAATAACAATTGTTTTATGGAAGCGTCGCAGAAAACGGACCGCTATTTCGTTCAACTACCCACCACAGCGAAATTATTCGCAACTCTACAATTTTACCAACCTAAGTAACAAGATTTCTTTTGTTTATAAACAATAGCAACATATTTATTACGAGGCAAAGTCATGTTCTCGCAAGAATCGAAAAAGCTCATTACATCTTTTGTTTCTTTAGCTCATTGTTTATCCGAGACAATAATTATCCGTTGCGGAAAAATGTTGGATATAAAGAAATCTTATGTTCTTGCTTACTGTTTTAAAACAGTTGGCTATTGTAATAGAAAGACAATCTGAATAGTATTGTGAGTACTTATTTTAATGTAAAGCAGCGTTAACAAGACCAAAACAGCATATAAAGACACCAACGAGTATAATAAAAACTGTACTAGACGACAAAAGATTAATTTAAAATAAAAAAAAAACGTAGCCATATAAGTATGCATCCAGCTACTTATCTGTATGCACTACATCCCACCGGCTGCACAAGGTGCATAACTCATTTATAGGACTTAGCATTCGTATCTACAATAAACTGCCTCCTAGTATGTTAGAATTACCATTAAATTCATTTAAATCAGTAGTTAAAACGAGGCTCTGTAAGAAAGCCTACTACACATTAAATGACTATTTCAATGATAAAAACTGTTGGTCGCCTTGATTGACACAAGACGGTTCTGAATTGAATTACCGGGATATACCTTTTCCATTTTTTATATTTCTTTTTCTTTATTTTTGACTGCCATACAAATAGTATGTTACTATACCCTGACACAATTATACTATTGTATAATTATTTTTTATTATTATTATATATTTGCTAACTTGACATGTAAGTTTACCGAATCTTATTATTGTTCGAAATTGATTGGCATACACTCTGTATGCAACATTATATTGTTTAATTTGTTTTATTATTAATGCAGTTATATGCATGTACATTGGTGTACTATTTTAATGCCGCTTTGATAAGGGACTGTGCAGTGAATCAGTGCTTGGGGTTTTGTTTTTCTAATTTGTAAATGTAATTTCTTTTTTTTTTTTTTTTTAAACCGGCAGCAGTTTCGTCATGCTCCCTTAGTTGTCATTGCCTGCGGTGGCGTCTTGGGTCGGGTCTCCTCCTTCCCTCTAATATGGCGAGGGAGGGGATGGCTGATCCTTGCGTCATACTCGTGAACGGGTGCCGCTTGCGGTGACTGGTCGTTCTGCTGACCTTGGTCACCACGTAGATTATAATATATTTTTTTTTACTCTTTAATCGTATGATACCGACCCATCTACCTTAACTACTTGTTCACTTTGCGCGGTTCCTTATTTTTTTATTTTTTATTTTTTTTATTATTTGATATTATTTTATCGTAATGACAGCGTGCTACTGAGGAGTTTGTTGCGCCGTTTCTTCTCCTCGGCCAGAGCACTTAGGAAGCGGTGAAGGGTGGGCGTTTTGGGGTCGGTTCATATCTGGCGGTGGTGGCGTGTTGTCGGTCGCGTGGCGCTGGGGCGGGCGGGCGCATGGCGGAGCATTCGGCCTTTCACACGGACCTGACGACGCTTTGGTGCGTCAGGTGTGAGAGGTTGGATGTTTTGTTGTGTGCTTGCTCGTTCTGGCGTTGCGCGGCCGATGTTGCGCGCTACCTTTTCCGCCGGATATGAACCGACCCCTAGGGTGCTGTCTTTTGTAAAAAAAATGACGTTTAATAAGTGCTACTTTGTAGCCTAATTTAAATAAAAGATTTTTGATTTTGATTTTGATTTTGATTTTGATTTTATCGTTTCCACTTGGATTTTACATTTAAAATATGTACTTAAAAAAACCATCACACAAATTATTGTCAAAACAATATTTGCAGGTATTTATCATTGGCCACGATATTATTTACCTCGTATATCACGGTATTCAGCCCACTACCTTTTATCGGATCATTAGCCAATCAGGTTGTTAAATTACTAGCGTTTCGGTTGCACACATCATTTATGTTAACTTACTTAACTGGGAACTCCGAACGGTAACATGTTGTTTCACGAAATATCGACACATCATCATGACTAAATTTCGAAGGGGTGCAAAATAGTAACTGAAGCACGCAAATGGCTTTGACCGGTAAAGTCATAACTATTGATATTCGATATTTATGCGGTAATTTAATACTCCAAATATCATCCTTGATTTATAAAAGAATCTAATTAAGTTATTTTTTTTGTGATATTTAAATGGCCGAAAAACCCTAAGCTCGTCTTATGAGTGATCTTCAAACCAATTATGAATCTATTTCTGGCTTACGTCAGTAGCAATAGAAATTTACAACTTCACGAAAGTCAAAATATTGCCATATTGTCTTATCAACATTAATAATGTACGAGTAAAGCCGACTCTTATGGTGGCACCTTGAACTATCGGGATCACTGAAGGTCTCAATACCATCTTGGATTTAAATATGGTAATAGAAGGTAAGCAACAGGGTGCTAGATATCGCCAACCTTAACCGTAAGAGGATTCAAATTGACGGGGAATATAGGTTGGCTTTAGAAAGGCCTGACTTAACTGCAGTCTTAAAGTTGCTGTAATATTTTAAGCCTGGCTAATCTTTTGATCGTTAACGCCTACAGCTCAACCTACTAACGACCCACGTTAAACTGGCGATATCGTGTAATTTAATATAGTTTATAAGGTATAAAAATACCTGTAGTATCCGTCCGAGAATTCTTTAAGAACTTGTTTCGCTTAACAAAATTTAGTCCAATCCCATTTAGCTATTACAATATTACATTTACACGTTACATTACGCTAAGTAAACAAAAACCCAGCCACTGAATCATCTAAACCTCCTCGTTTATAATTATTAGAGAACAATGTTTGTGGTAATTGGGTAATTTATGTTATAATTTAGAAAATAAATGGTTTTGTATTAAAAGGCGAAGTCGAAGAAAGGCCGTATACTTAGGAGTATATGAATGGGCGAGAGAGATTTTTTCAACAGATTCAAATAAAATCTGAAGATTTTTAAACAAAATCTTCATTCATGTTGATACCATTATGATACCTTATGATGCAAATCCAACTTTTAATGTCCATAAGACCGTCAGAATATATACCAAATCAAAAAACACCAAAATTTCAAAATTTCTTCTATATCAAAAACGAAGAACAGAAACGTAGTAAAGAAGTAGTAGTATATCGATCGATATCGAAGAAAAGTTAGATTATAGTAGACACAATGATCACATGCCAAAAGCGTTCATATAACATTATTCTCATGACACCTTTAAAAAAATTCTATCCTTACCTGAAACCCATCATAGGTCCACGAGGCCCACTTCATGGTGCACAGCTGGACATCAAACGGGAACTGCTCCACATTGATGTCGCACACTGACACGTATATGCCATGGCTGAGCCACGTCACCTCCCCCGTGTGCTTCACGATCACATTCGTGTTGATCACCGCTGACCTGTAGTTGGGGTCCGCACTGTAAGATGAAAAGCGGTTAGAATTCTTGAAGAAGATTTCTGAAGTATGGTAGAGGTTATATTTTCGTATATGTGCAGTAACTTAAGTATAGTTTTAGAAACAAAAATGTGTTTATAGGAGTGTATGTTTATAAGAGAGTGTGTTATGTATGTATGTATGCAAAATGTACTTTCTTATTATAAGAAAAAAATAGTTTTCAATGTAACTTTTTGTACGTAATCCATACATATATATTTCCAACATGTAACTAAATATAGACATCCATATTCCTACGGTACCTCATTAGAATAAAACAAATAGCATGTTACATAACAATCCTATTTGTGTCGCGAAATCTATTCTGATAAATAGGCTTTCGTTCAGCATTCATGACCTTGTTTGAAACACATCGAGTCCCGCTGTAGCATTTGTGGATAATAAATTGCGATGTCATATAAATTGACAGATGCCAAGCTAAATGGTTTATTCCATTGTTTAGTTATACTGCAAATCTTGAGAAAGTATGGCTATTACAAATGGCACTTTCTCTTTAGCTTAAACCATAAACAACATATTATTATAAGCTTAAACCCTATTCAATTTTACATTTTAGAATCTTTGTTACGTTACAGTATGTCATACCGCATCATTTATCGCAAACTTGAGTTCAGGTAAAAAAAAAGAAATACTGCAGTTTCATTTGACATTACGCTGCAGGTATTCTAACTATTCATGTTAGGCAGACTTCTGTATATCTGTTGTTGTTGCCGAGGCCTATAGTCGTAAGGAAATAATTTGAAACACACAAACAATGGTCCACTCACTTAACCCAAATACATTAAACACATAACTTTCAAACTGCCTTTTCCAATAAGATTGCTTTAATTAACATAACATCATCACGCCTGTATCCCCGAAGGGGTAGGCAGAGGCGTACCAATGTACAACCCACAGTTCACCGATATGTTTAGGTCCCGTGTAATAGGGGGCGAGCCTATTGCCACTAACCGGGCACAAATCCAAACTCCGAGATGCTACTGAGAATTTCATAGAAAAACCCAATAGCACCTTGGTCGACTCGAGAATCGAACCCAAGACCTCTAGCGTAGCAGGCGCGCTTAGCACCACTAGGCCAACGAGGCAGTGCCTTAATTTCGAGTAAAAAATTTACTATTCTGTTCCATTTCTTCAATTTGCTTATAAAGTCGTTTCCGTCAAATATTAGCTATTTAAAGAACTTATACGCTGTTGTAAATTCCTTCAGTTCGTAGTTCTGGGTAATATTTAGAAGTGACGTCATAACTGTGTTGTGGGCTGTCGTGAGTTAACAGATGGGTCTTCCGGCACTTAGCAACCGATCGGGTCACTTTCCGGCCGTGGTATACTCGTAGTTTGTCAAATGCAATGTATTTCGTGTTGCCAAAGGGGGACAATATTTATGGGCCGCATTCATCAGGATGTAGGCAACTGAAACTCCTGTTGAAGACTTACGTATCAGGACCTATCCATTATAACCAATAAACTTATGTGCAGAAAATATAAAAATAAATAAAACAAAGCCCAAAAATTTGGTTTTGAATGCATATGCAATAAATAGTATGTCGATTGCGTAGATTTTAGTAGCCATCTACGAACTTTTAACGAGGCGTAAACTGCGATATTTATTTCATCATCATCATATCAGCCCGGAATCACCCACTGTTGGGTATAGGCCTCCCCTTTTTTCTGCCATTGTTGTCTGTCTTGCGCGTCCCTCATCCAGGTGGTTCCCATTATCTTAGCTATGTCATCAACCCAACGTGCTCTCGGTCGTCCCTGACTTCTTCGCCCTGTCCTTGGCCACCATTCAGTCAGAACCCTACTCCATCGGCTGTCAGTACGTCTAGCTAGGTGTCCTGCCCAACTCCATTTGAGTCGTATCGCCCGGTCCCCGACGTCGAACACTTTTGTGCGACGTCGGATTTCAGTGTTACGAACTCGGTCTAACAGATTGATGCCGAGCATGGCTCGCTCCATGGCCCTTTGTGCTACTCGTATTCGGTGCACAGTCTCCTTTGTCAGCGTCCAAGTTTCGGCACCGTAGGTTAATGTGGGCAAGACACACTGGTTGAAAAGGCGGGTTTTAAGACACTGAGGAATCTTCTTGGATTTAAAAATGAATTCTAATTTGCCGAATGCTGCCCACCCTAGCTGTACTCTTCTTGTTGTTTCTTTGTCAGGATGCTCCTTATCAAAAGACAGAACATGTCCCAGATAAATGTAATGATCGACAATTTCCAGATTCTCGTTTCCAACTGTAACAGCTGTAACAGAGTTATCTGGAATGCCTACCATCACCTTCGTCTTAGACATGTTCATCTTCAGACCAACTTTCAAGGATGCATCAAAGAGTTCTTGCAGCATAAGTTGAAGTTCTTCGATGGATTCAGCGAACAAGATAAGGTCATCTGCAAACCTGAGATGTGACAGGTAGACACCATTGATGTTGATACCATTTCTTTCCCAATCAAGTGATCTCATCACATCTTCCAAAGCAGAAGTGAAGAGTTTGGGTGAAATGGTGTCACCCTGGCGGACCCCTCTCTTGATAGGTATTGGGGCAGTAAGTTCATGCAGTCTGACTTGCATTGTTGCGTCATCGTACAGGTTTTTGAGTACGTTTATATATCGAGCATCAATCTGACAGCGATGCAGAGAGTTAAATACAGCCCAGTGTTCAACACTGTCGAAAGCTTTCTCGTAATCGACAAAAGCTAGACACAGAGGCTGATTGTACTCTGAACTCTTTTCCATCATCTGCTTTACTGTGTGGATGTGATCGATAGTCGAGAAACCACTTCGGAAACCGGCTTGTTCAACGGACTGATATTCATCGAATTGGTGGGTGAGTCGGTTGCATATGGTTTTAGCAAATAGCTTGTAAATTTGTGGAAGAAGGGAAATCGGACGATAGTTATTGAGGTTTGATTGATCGCCTTTTTTGTGAATAATAGAGACCGTCGCCTTTTTCCAAGCACCCGGCGATGTGGCATTAAAAAGGACATGATTAAATAATGTTACTAGAACATTAAGTACCGGTTGGCCACCAGCTCGTAGTAGTTCCACCGTTATTCCGTCAACACCAGGTGTTTTATCAGTTCGTAATTGGGTTAATGCCTTTTCAACCTCACAAGCCATGATATTCGGTATTGGTTCAGAGCTCTGGTATTCTGTAGGAGGTGCTCTTGGATCGTTAGCCAGTGAAATTGCTTCCTCTGATCTTGAAGCGTAAAGTTCCTCATAGAATGTCTGTACTGTTTTTAATAAGTCGGCTCTATTTGTTATGACTGTACCGTCATATGTTTTAAGTTTTATAATTTGTTGGGTACTGGAATTAATTTTCTTTCTAAAAATTTTGGGACCTCTATGTTGTTCTATTGTTGTTGTAATTATTTTAGTATTGTGTTTCCTAATGTCCCTTTTTACTGCTTTACTGATTTGCCGATTAATTTGTTCTAATGCTCTTTGGTTTTGTGTTGTATTATTTTGCATAGATCTTCTTTGTTCAATGAGGGACAAGGTGCCAGAAGTGAGTTTATTTTCTTTCTTGCGAACTCTACCGAGGTGCTTTTGTGTAGTTTCGATGATTGTCTTGCATAACATCTCATTCATCTGGTCAACATCTAGATTCGATTCATTTAGCCCATGAAATCTATTACTCAATTCCAATCTAAAGTCATCTGGTAGGGAAAGTATTGCAGGTTTTTCATACCTTGGATTAGATCTTAGAATCATTTTAGTTCTCTCCTTCTGTAAATCGAATCTAAAATTTGCTCTGACTAGACGATGATCGCTTCCAGTCTTAAAGCGATTGAGGACTGTAATGTCTGTGACTACGTGTTTGTGTGAGCTTATAATGTAGTCGACCTCATTTTTGGTCTTGCCGTCTGGGCTCGCCCAGGTCCATTTTCTTGAAGGTCGCTTCTTAAAAAATGTGTTCATTGCGTACATATTCTTACGTTCAAGAAAATTTACCAAAGTTTGCCCTCTTCTATTACGCAGACCAATACCGAATTTACCTATAGACCTTTCGCTTAGTACCGTTGGACCGACTTTAGCGTTAAAATCGCCCATAATAGTGTAGAAGTGTGTTGGCGAATCCTCGAGGGCCTTCTCAATCTCTTCATAAAAGGTATCAACTTCATCATCTGGTTTTTGGGATGTAGGAGCATATACTTGAACTATTTTTAATGAATATCGGTTATTTAGCTTTAAGACTACAAAACAGACGCGTGGTGAGATACTTTTAATATTTTGCACAAATGAAGCTATAGTTTTATTTATAAGAAATCCTACCCCACCATATGAGGAGTCCTCGTGACCTCTAAAGAAGAAAAGATTTCCAGATTGTAATTTAATAAGCTCTTCGCCTTTTCGGCGTATTTCGGATATGCCTATAAGGTCCCATTTGATAGATTCCGTCTCAATTTGAAATTGTAGCAATCGTTCGTCCGTTCTTAACGTCCTGGCGTTGTAGCACGCCAGGGTCAGGGTCGTTGGGTTGTGACAGCTGGGCGACTTCCAGTGATTCTTAGCACCCTCTGCCCCGCCGTTACCAGAGCCGCTGTCCGAACTCGGAATAGCGGGGCTGCTGGGGACTGAGGGCCGGAGATTTTTGGCAGTATTCATATTGAAAAAAGGGGGGGTTTTGGCCATAAAACGCCACGCTGGCCATTGCGGCTTGGCGAGTATTTATTTGTTTTTTAGAAAAAAAAAACCATATGCATACGATTAATTGACAAAGTTCTGTTTATTTTAGCAGCTAAAGGGAAATATAAAATGGCCATGCAATGACGCGGTGAGCTCAAACGCAAAATAGTAAAACCATTATGTAAATGTAATTTAAAGCGTAAACGACTAAATCGATTTAAACAAATGAACCACTATTCGACACTAGACCGGTGTACGTGAATTCATTAGAGCCGTCAAACTTACACAAAATGTAAAATGTATCCAATATGTAGTAAAGGTTAAATAACAGAATTTAAAAAATCTGTGGTGATTTATGTTTTTTTTTTATGTATTTAAATAGAACGTATTTAGTTATTTTTTGTTTGTGAGTATTTTTTTCAGTTATTGCTTTAGTTTTAAGATATTTTCGATGAAAATATTGTCTCAGTCATTATCAAAATCATTAACTTATTACTCAATAAGAGTCATGTACTTTTTAAAGGTTTCGTGTTAACAACACAGAAAAACAGTGATCTTTAAAAAAACATTTTGACTCTGGGCTTCTTCTTCTGGGTATGTTAACACCACAAGTACACACACAGACACATAGTTTCTGCATTCAAAATATTACGCTTATTTCATCCTCGCTTCACTATAAGTTGGGAAAGAGCATAGACTCGATTACATAACAAGTTTCCCTCCAGCCATACAATCTCCGCAATTAGGTCACTTTAAGTCATACGATAGGATAAGGACAGAGGTCAGAAGGGTCTTAAGTAAACGGAGCGGAAAACTAAAATCCAAATACAGACCTATGATAAATTTATTCTAGAAAAATCTTATTGCTATGAAAATTAATTCATCAGTCTAATTTATGGATGTCCTCAGTATCAAAACTGAAAATAATTGCAGCAGCATTAACATAACTGATGATCATGACTTGTATTTAACTAACGAGGTAGAATTATTTAAATAGAACTTAAATATCCATCTAATTTAATGTGTTATTGTACTCACAAAGGGCTGATGAAGTGCCCAAGGCTTTGTGCCGTACTCAGCTCTATTTCAATACAGGTAGATAAAATTGACTGTCGGAAAATGCCTGGTGGCATTAAGTCCTCGTGTACCATTTTGTACATAAAGTTTTAAATAAGCATAATTCTCTTTTGTTCATTTATCAAATAAATTGCGCAAATCTGAGTAAAGGATCGTTTCGTGGAATATTATAAATTAAGATTTCTATAAATAATAAAATGTTAAATCTACAGCTAATTAAAGAGACCAGTTGTACTCTACATAGATATTTAAGAAGTATTTTAAGAAGATGGAGTTTTCAGTAACATAAAACAACTACATAGTTTCTTAAGCGACTTTTGACGACCTTCGTGGTCGGGTGGCGACGGTGGTGTACACACCAGTTTTGGAGCAGCTAGCTCCCAGGTTTGATCCGCGGACGGATTAATGAAGAAAAGTAATTTTCACTATAGCTTTATTTACGTTAAATTACGAGCAAGGTATATATATGCTTTCTACATTATTATTTATTTAAATTCAGTTATGGTATAATCTAGCTAGTACCCACATAGACATGTTGGTCACATATGCTTAACAGATCTCATACCGTTCTTCTGGGAGCCAGTAACCACAAGACAATAAGCCAATGGGGCAACTGACCTGTACCGGTCAGTATGTACATAAGAATTAAAGTATGTAGGTGTATGTAAATAGCCGCGGACGTAAATGCTCTGAAATTGCCAATAAGCAGTGCTCGTTATTACTCTATATGGGAAGAGGTATTTTCCCGGCAGCGAGACAGTTATTACT
Organism: Autographa gamma; assembly: GCA_905146925.1. Classification (NCBI taxonomy): domain Eukaryota; kingdom Metazoa; phylum Arthropoda; class Insecta; order Lepidoptera; family Noctuidae; genus Autographa; species Autographa gamma. Next base: position 8,667,209 of record LR989850.1, read on the forward strand.
GTACCATTATTATGATTACTTAATAACGTATTGTGTTCTCTATAATAACCCCCAAAATACTACAGTAAAATACTTATCTCTTTTTTAAATGTTACCAATACAATTGCTTTATAAAGAGCCAATTTTCAATGCCTGATTGTGGAATAAAAGTCCTGTGCTTATAATAATTGTAGAACTGAAACTTAACTACCTGGAATACCTTTTACAAACGTTGACGTAAGTTTAATTACAAATCTGTCGCCCATAAATTGTTTACATACCCATTACATCAAACGCAGTGGGTACATAATAGTTTCTAACAAGATGAAATCAATCTCAATATGGGAACGGTCCGAGCCGAAAGGTAGTTTCAGGTGTACCACTTGACGTGTAATAAATTCAACTGACAGTTCAATTTCACTAAACTTCGTTCCTCAAAGCAACGGTTATTTACCAAGAAACAGAACTACAAATGTTTTGGCACTTTGTGATTGTAATGGCACATTTACATTATGCATTTATCCCGTCACGACTTAACAGAATGTTCTGGAATGGCGACTAATATATACGCACCATTAACCACAAGCCGTCCAATATAATCGCTGAAGAATACTAATAGAATGTAAATGTTTGGTTATTTTAGTTTTATACCTTTTAGGGCAATAAATATGTTAATGAAGAAATGGGTTGTCAAAGGTATACAATTTGCCCTTAGAAGTAAAACCTAAAATAACATAATCTTCTGATCAAATAGACATTCAATGATAAGAAGCTAATAATTAACAATGAACTTCCTTGTTCCATATTAAGTACGAAAAGCGAATTGAAACAAAAGCACCGCGCAACAATGACAGGCCAGCACTTCAGTATATTAGACACTGTTAGTTGTAAACGAAATACACAATACCTTTTGAATTACTCCTTGGGCACTGAGCGTGAAGGGGCTATTAATTAAATAAATATGTTCAATTTATCCAATCCCCGTTGTCCGATTGCGCACTGGGCTGTTATGCTCTGATAGGTAATGATCTACAATTCGCAAGGGTGCTCACTTAATTATATTCGTTTCATTAACAGCGACATTTTACTGTCTTAGGAATCCTTTAAACGCGCACTTTTCCAATACTAATAAAAAAAGAGTGTAGTCTGTGCGGAATGAGAACCGTCGGATTTGAGGGCGCTGCTGTTTTTAATTATCGTATTTGGGATGTTGACAACACTGTTGCGACTGTAACATCTGGATGTTTATAAAATCTTGTTAGAACATAATGTTCTCAGATGCCAGACAAATTGTTTTAAGGGATAATTCTAATGTTATCATAATGTTTGTTCCATTTTACGAAACGACGGCTCCTTTTTTGCTCAGACTCTAATTTGTAATTTGCTTGATCGTATTACTGAAAGATCGATCGTTACAATTTTGAGGTGTTGATAAACAACAGAGAGCTGATCTCTTGATAGCATTAGGTTCCTGTCAAAATATTGATCCACAATCCATTATGCGGATGGTAATATTGAAACAACACGGCGCGTAATCTAAATACAAGAGACTCTAATTAGTCACGGAATGTAAAGAGGATAATTAGGAGGATAATTACAATTATTTGGTAAACAATTTGGTATTAAGGAGGAAACGTAAAAGTACTTAAGAAAGTTTATATCTTACGACAACCAAGTGCTGATATTTTTCTGATCATTTAATAATGTACAAATAAAGAGAAATTTAAGGTGTAAAAATAAAAATTCGTAATACTTTATGAGTTAATATTGAAATGAAAAAATTGTAGTCATGAATTAAAATATAATTTTAAATAAAAAGATAATTAAAAAATTGTTGGAGATATACTCTATTTAAAATACTTTATAATCAAACTCTAACTCTAAATATTTAGCGTTAGTCAATTATAATTATAATATAATTGATGGTTATGAATACCTATTTTTTTTTTTCTGAGCGTTAAATTAAATATTATTTGGCTGCTCGTAAATAAATTGAATAGGCTGGAATATTCAAAGACAATATTATGAGTGATTTTGCGAAAGTAATTCAATATTAATTTATACTTTTTCGGTCCAGTTAATTCACTAATGAGTAAACGAATTGGTCTAGATACGAAAATAATATTAATGTCAGTCATTAATAGGCGCTGTAATAATAAAACAAAGGTTAAGATAATCTTGTGTTTTTGGTTATTATTATTATATTGTAGCGAACTCATCAATCAATCTATAAGCTCTGATCGATTTGTATGAGCGTTGCTTATATTTAGGTACAAGCTTCGTAATTTCGTAGGACCTTCGTAATGTATTTTGTGATGACGTCTCAGAAGATTAGTTCATATCTTATTTAGTGTGACTGTGCAATATTTTAGCGCAAACATTCACGTAATTGATTAGTTATTTACTAGCAGTTCCATCACTGACATTATATCGTACCTAATAATGTTTAGGTTTATTGATTCCTAACATTGATTATTTGTGTTTCTATTAATTACACTCTTTACCGGTATCTATGTCGCCATTGGCATTAACATTAACAACTTACCCGTACCTAGTGTAAAATTCACATCACTTTTATCTTGTGATTATTATGAAAAAATAACAGGCGAATTTATAAAATGCACGCTATATTTTTACCCGCTCTCAGTAGTTATGACATGTGTCAGTGGCGACCACAGATTATATGTACTTTTATTGTCTATGCACGAATAATATTTAAAAATAGAATGAAACCTTTGCTTTGAGATGGAACTCTTTTTTTATTTTTTTAATTATGCTGCATTAAGTTTTTGAATATTTAATGTTTTGTTTTTACTTACTTGTTATAAAGTATGATGTCTGGTCTCCAGACCCTTTCATATGGTATTCTGATGACGCCGATTCCGTCGAAGTCACTGGTGTTCCATCTCAAGTGATAGTCTGTCCAGATTTGTGTAATCCAGCAGTTGGTTGTGAGAAGCTGGTCTTTTTCCTCCTGTAACAAAAAATAAAGTATGAAGTATACACTATTTATATATACCTACTAATGCAGAAGGTAGGTATCATTAGCAGTTCTTTTTTATCACATTCAGATAATTTCAAAAGGGAAACGAAAAAGGAATTAACCTTTATACAACGGGTAAAATAACAGTATAAAGCAAAACCAAATAAAAAATTCAAGTGTAATATCTGCTGACTAATATTCATTATATCCGTTTCCGAAGAATGTTTTTCATATAAAATTATACCACATCATTATCATAAGGAAAAAGCTATTTCCATTTTCGATTTAAATCTGTAACAAATTCAATACTGCATGAAATTGGAACCCGAAAGAAACTGATGAATATAATACAACAAAAACAATTGCCAAGAACTGGAAAGAACAGTCTTTTGTTTTCGTGAACTTTTAAAAGCAATCCAAGTTTAACCAGAATTACTGTTGCAGAATCTGCAAAAGATTAACGAAAACCGTGTAAAGCATTAAGGACTTTTTCCTTATACATTAACTGGGGATGAATGAGTAATGTTTGAAATAAATCTTCTTTTTTTGACATTACCCTTCGGTAGAAAATAACTTAAAGTGATTACTTCTCCTAAAGTAATTACTCTCAAAGCTTTATTATTCCAAATATTTTATAGGCTTAGTTTTCTTGAGGATCAGCTGCCCAAAGTGGATAGCTAATCCCTAGTTAACTGTTCCCCCAAAAAACGATAAAAACTTCTGTTAAATAGTAGTAAAACCGCGTGATTACTTACTGTTAATCTATCACGCAGGGATTTCATACTTAATCCGCGAACATAATAGGCTTGAAAATATATTTAATATCATGATACCTAAAATTTCTTACACGATATGTCTCAAATAATCCCTCACAATTCCAATAAAGACTGAATAATGAGTTACGAGGAAATCTAAGCGATCATAAAACGATATAGAAATATGGTAAAACAGCATTTTCATTATCCGCGCTGAAAGCAAAGAGGTCTTAATCCGGAATTTACGTGTAGATCGTTTTACAGTTATGAGACCCATATGGTATCAGATTAAATTGCTAACAAGCTTCCTCGCTAACCGACGATGCTTTCAGCTTAAAATATCCTTCACTATAGATGCTTGCAATCTAACCATTTATGGTTTCACTTATCCATAGAAGATTTTCTCCATAAGATATTACACCTAGTTTGTTTGGAACTCAAATTTTATAATTTTTAGGGTTTTCTGCGTTTTTGCTCTCGACGTCAACTGCACGTAAAATTTATATATATTTTTTTTAGCCTACATTAGATTCCACTGCTGGACAAAAGCCTCCCCTTTCTTCTTCCAAACCTCTCTGTTCTTGGCGATATCTGTCCACGTGCGCCCCGCATAACTGGCAAAATGTATATGGTACAGGTGTTTTGTCCGTCAGTTTCTACCTATTTTGCACATTCAATTTTAGGTAGGCGTGTAAGAAGAGGATCTCTAAATAAACAAGAGTTGTGGAACGTGTCAAAAAGAAGGAGGATCGGTCACATTTCAGTTACCATACTTTTGGGTGAGAGCCAACTGTATACTGCAGTTGTATATACCAATTTGCAGTACAAAATATTCGGTCTATCTTTTGTTGCATAGTAATTTCAGTTTCAGTTCAAGATCAGAGAGATCTTGAACTGAAACTTATAAGCAACTGCCGGCTTTCCGAGTTATAGAATTTTAAGTTCAAAGTAAAAGTTGTTGCAATCTGTCTGAAAGATTATCGTATTTAAAGATAGATACAATTTAAAAAGCTGTACACAGTTTGTTCACCTAATGATAGTCAATGTTTATTTTTGAGAGGTCCAGTTTTGTCCCAGGTGACATTACCTGAATATAATCAATAATTAATGTTGATGTGCTGAAAATACTGGAAACATACAGGTAGGATTAACCGCATTATTATCATGTCGGTTTATTCGTCACATGAACCGCAATAAACGTGAAAAATAGAGGTACATTTTTTATCTGACAGCTACAAAATGGCCGAGCTTGCCCTTTCTGTCCCATGCACCCGCGTCAAAACGGTCAACAATGATGTCATAATATTTGCCTCAACTGAAAGATGTCTTTTATTTATGACCGCCGTTTAAGGTCATTGTTGTGTAACATTAAAAATGTAGAAGGTGGCATTATACCCAAATCGTCTGAACATAGAGTATCAAAAATATTTGTTACAGACTGGCTTTAATTATAGTAGTAGTTTGTAGTAACTATAATGAACTCTAGGTAAATGGCGGTGTTCTTTTTAAAAAGCTTACCTTACCAATACTGTAATTAAGTGATTGCGAAAATTCAAAATTAGTCATAACATTAAATTATAAAGTGTGAAACAATTATCTTATGAAAAACATATTTACCTATGCCTTTAAAAATATTTTTTTTTTATAAATAGTGGAAGAGCTGAGCAAGTTCCCATACTCTCTGTTTCAGTTATAACTGTACGCAGACTTGTATTCGTGTAGGTAGCACATTAGCCAATGTCCTTTCACAAACTTCCAGTTATCTCCAACTACATTAATCTAAAATTCATGCAGTGGTTAAACCATAAATACTTAATATAAACTAGGACTATCTACAGTTACTTTAGCTCTTACAATATTAGCATGAGTTCTAGTGAAAATTATATGATAAGGTTTATGAATATGTGTAAGTGTTTGTCAAAAGACTGCCTAAGGCTAAGTCAGCATATTAAGTTTCGTCAGCAAAAAGTAATAATATAGAATTTACATAACAAAATTAATGGTAACTTATTTACCTAAATGATCGCTGTAGTTTATTCTCTGAAATTAGCTCGTATTTAATTTCTAACGTTAAATTCTTTGAGAGATAGACTGTTAGATTATTAAATATGTAACATCTTAATACAGTCTTATATCGCTCAATTTTTTTTAAACATAATGCTCTATTTATCAAATCTGACCTTATTTCATGTTAAACCTTATAAAAGATTCTGAACTTAATATATGATGAAAAAAATATTACACATCAAAGGAAATTAAAAAACCCGCGCGGATGGTTCAGAAATTTGATGAATGACGAAGCAGGCGAGGCTCGGCAAACCGAAAGTAATGAACAACCGAGACCACACCAACAAAATGTATCGAAAATATTCGCAATCTCAAAGAAAGTAAAGAAACAAACAAAAAAATGAATGTTGAAATCGATGGTCGAACTCATCCGTACAATAGATGAATTCCGTACAATGAGGTCGAGGATTCTTTAGAAAAACCCGAAGTTATTACACACAAGTAGAAGTAAAATGCTATCGAAAAATGATGACATACACATATTGTATATATCACCACATGAACCAGCAATCAACAGTTTAATTTGGCGACTTCGGAGCGAGTAACTTCAACATCGATTCAGGAAATCGAATAAAATCAAGCAACATATTTACAAGGAAAAAGTTTTACTTTATATGAAGGAGTGTACTTCTCGACTTTTACTGCTTTATGGAACGTTTAACTTAAAACGAACTAACATGTTCCTTAAGAGTATAACCCTCAGGAACACTTGAGATACTGAAATGCATTTCGCAGGCCGTTATTCAACATGAACTTTAACTGCAATAAACGTTTTTAGTTTCCTCAGTTTTGTTTCTATGCAAGCGAAACGAAGTGAAACATTTTAAAGCAGCAAAACTTAATGGGGGCCATATTTGTTTTCATAGAATATTTAAGCTATGAAGAAATGCGCAGATGAATGTTAATGTTACCTATAAGCTAATTTAATATATGAATGGACTTTTTAAAGTCATTTTAAAACTTCAAATATCTTTTTTCCAATATTAATAATAATAATATAATAGTAATATTCCGGGACATCTCACACACGGTTGTCTGATCCCAAGCTAAGCAGAGCTTGTGTTATGGTAACCAGACAACTGATAAATATACTTATACATTTCTAAATACATACAGATTATAGATAAATTACACCCAGACACCGAACAAATGATCATGCTCATCACACAAACATTTGTCCCGGGTGGGAATCGAACCCACGACCTCCGGTACAGCAGTCAGGGTCTCTAACCACTAGACCAACAGGCCTGTCAAATGTTAATAGTAACAATAGTTTAATATTATAAATATTAAAAGTTTTATAATGGTCATCACTGTTTCGTTGTAAAATTTGAAGGCAATGGACTCATAGGACTCCCTTGTGTCCGTTTTGACCTCTACAATAAATATTTAAAGCTAATTAATCACAATATTGGAGTTGAACTGTTACGTTAATTATTTATGAATCAATTGCTAAATTCAAGTTTATATTGTTAAGTTTTGGATTTTCAGATAAAACAGTAACTTGACTCATCGTGCCTTTACTAATGAATTATAAAACAAGATACCCACTTCAAACATTCAGCTTGGGGCAAACACAAATTAATGTTTTGCCTATGTTTACTAAGCAATCTTCTATTGCTAAGAATTTGTAGAGCAAATTATTATGTACGTTTTCACAAGTTGTTAATTGTTTAGATAGTTATTCATCAGTGTTTTAGGGTATGTAGACTACTTCGTTAGTGTTGATAGATTATGTATTAAATAAAAGCAAGCCCGGGTACGCTGCCTAACGAGAATGGAGGTTGTATACCGCTCGTGTTGGTAAAGTTTGTTTGGAAATCCATTGAGCTGCGTACATATCCATCTTTTATACAAAATAATAAAACCGCGCATGCCTAACTCGCAGAATTAACTTTTAACAATGTTGGATGATTCAAAACATTTTATTATTCGTAACTACAAATTCAATGACATGTGTATGTTCTAAGATTCAATATCCAGTGTATAAATATATTTGAAGCTTACCGTAAAAACTGGTATGAATAAATTGATATTTTTAAAATGCTTTTACCATAATATTAGAACATGAAAAAGATTTTTCGCATGAATAATGTATACGATTTTGACATGAATTTATCGTTAACTGCGTCTTTGCCGTCCCAAGAGCTTTCTTTAGAAAAGGGTTTAAATAAGACAGACTTAGTTGACAGACCCCATAATATGTACTTTTTATATTCATCGTAATATATAAAATAGACTTACGTATACAGGGTGTCCGGTAAATAATCCGACAAACTGTGGTGGCTGATACCTTAGGTCAGGCCCTATCAAATGAACGCAACATATGTTCGCCGAAAAGTTACAGGTTTCGAGTTACAAAGGATTTTCGAAAATTTTAGAATTTTCTACCTTGCATCAGACTTTTCCATTTTTCTTGCTGATACATAGCTTTTGTAATATTTGTTGTGCATCAAATTAAATTTGAATAGTTACTCTATCCTTTGATAAGTCTCATATTTATCTAAAAGAAGAATATATTGGCGATAACGCCATTTGTTTTACAATTTTCACTTTCGGTTTTTCTTAGTGCTCAACTTTGAACTGCAGTGGTGAAAAATAAATGTATGTAGGATTTTTGTACAACAATCTTAAAAACTTGCTTGAATATTGGTGATTTTGGGAAGGTACAATACTTGCATATTTTCTTTACAAAATTTGACAAAATAAGCTGCTGAAGTACACCCGGGCCTATTTTTTGAAATATTACTGATGTAAATCTGAGTAAAAATGCGACGTAACTTAACGCGGATCGTTATGGTCCAGTGAAATAAGTTATTTTATTCTAGCGATTAACTAGTGACACGAAATAATTGTGGTCAATTTCAATTTGGAAAATATTAAAAAACAATGCTCGTTTAAATTTTTACAATGATACGGAACCCGTTAAGTGCAGATGAATTGGGCGTCTAAAACCAGCTATTTCAGTGTTGTTGCATGAAAAATAAGGTGTTATAAAATCGATTTATCTAGTAAGAAAATACTGAAGGTTAAGGTAACTTTACACTAAAACATGTTCTAATCTGGCATAGAGAGTTAATGTCGAGAAGAAAATACCTCATTTAATTGTACAATGACGATCAGCGTTAAGTTACATCATTTTTATTCAGATTTACACTAGTAATATTTCAAAAAATAGGCCCGGGTGTACTTCAGCAGCTTATTTTGTCAAATTTTGTAAAGAAAATATGCAAGTATTGTACCTGCCCAAAATCACCAATATTCAAGTAAGTTTTTAAGATTGTTGTACAAAAATCCTACATACATTTATTTTTCACCACTGCAGTTCAAAGTTGAGCACTAAGAAAAACCGAAAGTGAAAATTGTAAAACAAATGGCGTTATCGCCAATATATTCTTCTTTTAGATAAATATGAGACTTATCAAAGGATAGAGTAACTATTCAAGATCAGTTTAATGCACAAAAAGTATTACGAAAGCTATGTATTAGCTAGAAAAATGGAAAAGTCTGATGCAAGGTAGAAAATTCTAAAATTTTCGAAAATCCATTGTTACTCGAAACCTGTAACTTTTCGGGGAACATATGTTGCGTTTATTTGATAGGGCCTGACCTAAGGTATCAGCCAAAACAGTTTGTCGGACTATTTACCGGACACCCTGTATACAAATCCTACATTTCAAGCTTATGTGGTATCTTCTACAAATATAAAAAGAAGCCCTTATAATCTTAAAGTAATTCAATAACAATTATAGTCTCTCTTAAGTTCTTCCTTATTTTATTTATTACTGAATACCAAAACTTTTCGACATCATAGTTTTATTGAACATCGACTACATAATAGGGCTCATTTTTCAACCCGTGACTCGTAAAGCTAGTATACAAGCTACTCGTTCGAGTTTCTAAAGTTGTATGTCATTAAATCTTCACAGAGCTATCTGTAAGGATATTGAAAAGCTTTTAAAGCTGCTATGAAATTGTAATCCGGCTTTTGTAGTTATATTCAACGAAATTGTGCTTAGCACATTAAGTATGTTAATTGACTGTTACTTTAAAAAAATGCATATAACATAAAACAAAACATAACATATCATCACGCCTGTATCCCCGACGAGGTAGGCAGAGGTGTACCAATGTACACCCACAGTTCGCCGATATGTTTAAGTCCAATGTAATAGGGGGCGACTATTGCCACTTACCGGGCACAAATCCAAACTCCGACCTGCTACTGAGAATTTCATAGAAAAACCCAATAACACCTTGGTCGACTCGGGAATCGAACCCAAGACCTCCAGCTTAGCAGTCACGGTTAGCGCCACTAGGCCAACGAGGCAGTCCACACCAGTCTTAACAATTTCAGTTATAACTGAAAGGCAAAAATACTTAAAAGGTGTATTTGGCGGCCATTTTTCTTAATTATTTTTTGTAGGTTAGTTTGTGTTGTCATAATATTTAAAGTGTCGGGTTTAAACACAATATTGAGCACAGCGTTTATATTAACGTCAACGCAAGCGACGCCACGAGCAAAAACTACTATACTCATAAACAGATGACCTCATTATGAATTCACAATCTGAGAATACAGACAAATACAATAGGTCCGTGGATGCAACAATGCATGCATTCATCCAACCATACATTTTATTGTTCCCATTTCTTTCACCACATATTCGGTCTCATTCAATTAATTTATTCATTAAACCGTTTAGAACTCTAAATGCTTTCACAATGTGGCTTGAAAGCTTCTGTAACTTCATTATGAAAGCCTATTTGGGGTTTTCGTACCTATAATTTTCAATACTTGTATAATTTTTGCGTAATATTTAGAAGTAAAAGTAGGTGCCGACCAGCGTTCGTACCTACAGGACGTCTCAATTTGCTAACAAGTTGGAAAAACACAGCTTAGTACTTTGGCATCTAAGTATACTGCTAAAATAGTTTGTAAGAACGGTACATAGACAATATAGTTTAAACAAGAATAGTTTTTAGACTTTTCTAGTGAAACTTACAGAAAATAACTGTAGCTGAACATATGTCAAGAAAGTAAAAGTTTCCCATCTTCATTTTAATATCGTCATGTCATCGTTGGGAAGAAGCGAACATGCCTAGTCATCCATAGCTAATTTAATAATATAGATTCTTTCCGCAATTTTTCTTCCTAGAAACTTCCTTTCGCCTTCGTAAATATTTATAGAAAAATATTTAAAAATAACACATTTAACTACGCTATTATGTTGTAAAATTTATCGAGATAATTCTTTCCTAAGATACGATTTTTTGCGGTGTTACCGTTTACCATAAAATACTTGTCAGAAATCTTTATATAACAGAGATGAGGGTAAAATCTCACCATAACCAAACTACGTCATTATGACAATAAGGTAGTATTAGCATATCTTAGGATACCATTGTTACCTACTTTAACCTTTCATTTCCTTGAGCGATCGCTTCACAACTGCATCAAACGGATCCCTAAGACCCTTTTCAAAAATATGAAGGTTGAATTAGATCTTTAGGGAAAGGGTTTGGTGGTCGTTACTCAGTTATTTATTTAACTTTATGACTTCATTATTAATGATTTGTTTTTCCGTGAACAACGGAAATGTATTGATTGATTTCTTTAATGTTTTATGTAATATCTATAATTTTTGTTAGAAGTCGTATTTCATTCATTGCGCTTTATCAATAGGGTTGACCAGTCTACGGCTAAGCTATGGACAGCTTCTATGATTTATATGACATGTTGAATTATTGTACAAAATATAGCTGCAATATATCGATGAATCTCAGCTCTATAGCATTTCCTTTTTCTAGAGCAACATATTTCTTCCCCGAATAAAATTCACAAAGTTTTGCTAGAAGTCATTTTTATTAACTTTCGAGTACAATTGAGTGTTCTTTGTTTCTTTCGACATATATTTATTAAGTAGTATTATTCAATTGTATGTACTGTATGGTCACTGAGCCAGAATGTTTCTAAAAATAAAAAAGTTGGCTAGCACACAATCACCAGTCTCATTTAATGTCAGTATTAAGGAAAAAATGGATCAAAACTATTCAAGACAATGTTTTGTCTTGAACTTCTGAAATCACCTTTTGTTATTAAAATATCTTTACAAATAAAACGGGTAAAATCCAGGAACAAGGCTAGTAGTAAAAAACATCGATCAATATTTTCCACACAAATTGCTTGTAACTTAATTACGGTGCTACCAGGCCACCTTCGCCTTTATAAGGTTTAATTATATACTTTCATTATATGAAGACCTCATAATCAAATTGTTAATAGAGAAAGTTTTGTATCAATTAAAAAAAAATACGAAATAAAAATGTTATTGATAGACTGAAGTTAGAAATTTGTATGCATATACCCAACAAGAGGTGCAAGCCCTCGCTAACTAGGCTTTTTGTCAAAGAAATTAAGGTTCACTTACTTTGTTCAAATAAATGACATACTGAACCGTTCACCAAAGGACTAAACAATTTATAAATTAAGTAAGCTTTTTTCTGACTAATGTAATACACTTACCAAAATCGAACTACGGAAATCTGTTTTTGTTTGGAACAGTTTTTCTGCTGTTTTGTCCGATAAACCATTAACAAAATAATTAAATTAATTGGCCAGTCAACAAGTTTGTTACGCGGCCCACTGCCCGGGGTTTTCCGGGTGTAAGTCGATATTAACCGGGTATGGAAGCGGCGAACTACTTTGATTACTTCCTGTTTACATAGGTTTTTGTAGTTTTGGTGCACTACTTTTTTTTGGAATGGAATTTTGTTTTATGGTAGTAGTTAAATATTACAAATATCTGAAAGTAAAAGATCGATTAATTTGAAACGAGTTTTTTTTCCAATTATTCTCATTTTGACTGACGACATGATTCTTCCGTTAAACCTTTCCCAATTATATACAGTTCAAATATTCAAGTCATTCCATAAGAATTTAAGAATGTTTTTATTTTAAAACTTGAGTCACGTAGGTTATAAAGTCGGCATTTACTTACAAGCCGTTAATGTAGTACAATTTTTCTCTTATTTTATTTTTAAACGCGAGGTTTCAAGCAGTGTTATGCTTGAAATGCGGAGAAAGAAAATTTCATGTTGAAAATTAAAATAACAGAAGGAACCTTTTTGTTTTCGACCTCAAACTGTGGCTCGGAATGTTGTGCGGACTGGGGGACAATGGTACAGTGCTAGGTATAAATGAACATTCTAGACTTAACTCCTTTTGTATTTAATATTTACTTGTGTAACTAGCTTTTGCGTGCAACGGGGAAGCTGAATGAAATTGAAAAAAAATATGTAATATTTTATATACACTCGCCGTCTTTTTAGTTGTGTTAACTTGTAAAACGAAACAAATAAACAGATAAAGTTACTTTGAAGAAGTAACGCGCTAATAAAGGTAAATAACAAATAGTCATGTCTTAAAATTTTAATTGACTTTATAATTACAACATTAGGTCATCACACAAAATAATTAAGGTCTAATCGATGTTTTGAAAATCGGACAAGTTTACAACCCTGTCGGGAAATTCTAAAACATAATACAAGACCCCAGGGGTTTAAGAGGGTTTTAACCACATCAACAACTTGCCTGCCGCAAGCATGGGAAAAACTATTACAATGATTAATATTGTTCCTTGCAAGCCGTATAACTTACTCACTTATATACAGATTTATTACAGATTTTTATATATGAAATGACTCTGGGTGGTCCCACAGAAATTATGATACTGCAAACTTGTGCACTTTTCATGAAATTCGGTTAGTCCTTTTTTGCGAAGACATGAAAAATGCACTACACCCTTGACTTGACATTTTTATAATAAGGACGGAAGGAGATGAATGCTACTCTTAAATGCCTAAGCTTCTTATTTTAAAGAGTTTCTGTACGGGGGTATAATAAATTCATGATTTACCATGCTCATTTTTCTTAAAAAGCTAATAATTTGTAAGGATTAAATGTAAGTAAATTCCAAACACATTACTGTCTCATTATTTATAAATATATTCCTTTGAATGTTATGACAAATAAAATATCAATAATCTTAAAACAGAAAAGCCTTTCAAAAATATTCGTTTTCCACTTTATGTACATCAAATATTTAGGCAGGTCTGCCTATATTAAATTTATGCAGTAATAGAAGCGTAGGCAAGGTTGATAGGCGATTGACTTCGTTCCGAGTTCACCCACCTATGGAATCTAATAAGACGTTCGGAAATTCGCGAGTCCCCTCCAAAATGTTGTTACTATGTCATATTTGTGACTATTTGCATTTCAACCGACAGTGTTTTTACTTATCGAAACAAATTCTATACATATCTACATACTTATAAATAGGATTACGAGTGTGCCATTACAGGAAAAATCAATTTATTTATTGTATTAAAAAATAACCTGGATGAGTTTTGACGATGCTGGTAGCATTAAAACTGCTACTGTCTTTTGTTTTAGAAGTACCGCTGAAGGACATAAATTAAATTCGTATAAATTATTTTTAAACCAGAAACAACAAAATGTAAAGCGTGTATTCCAGTTGTAATGAAATTTTAAATAGTCTGTTTTATAACATCGTCAGTGATTTTAATTGAGAGCTGCAAAATTGATTTTGCAATTTGTTTTTACCGAGCAAGCACTAAATTGATTTGGTGCCTTCAACAATATTATTTCAAACAAATTGCTTAAAAAGAAATACGACTTTAGGCACCCTAATTAAAACTCAATTAAATAACTACGAAGGGAATAGTTTCGACGAAAGCCAAGTCCAACAAAAACTTTGTACGCAATTGAAAGCAAATGTTACATTGAATGTGTGTGATTAAGATTGATCGACTCTTCTTTGTTCAGTCACACGGAAACCACATCAACAGATTTTTCCTTAACTAGGACTATTAATATTGGGGTATACCTATAGTGTTTTAATTAAGTGGGACATTATTGCTTTGATTGATTTGGTTAACTGATGGGTGCCAAAGTCCGGATACAAAACAATTAATTGAGCTTAAATAATTTATACAAATTGCATCGCATATTTTGGCATTTAACTACCTGTTTACAAATATATTCTAAAAAAAACATATATTCTGCACATTTTCATCGAATGACATAGAATATTTTTTATGCTTATTAGCGTTACTTTTACTCCAGAAAATATACTTTTAATCAGACTTATACCTGTAGATGTTTTTTATCATCAAATATTAAATAACCATCCCCTTGTATATTAATTGCTAAAAACATTCTTTTTCATTCGATTTATACATCTGGCATTGAATGAGAAAAACACTTTTGGTTTTCGTTCATTTCTATGAAATATTCAAAAAAAGACCTTTTTATATTTTTCAGTGTATCAGGAACCCTACAAAAATCTTAATAAAGGAATACGACGAAACATTCCCACACTGTTTTTGACCTAGTTTTTGGAAAAATACTATGCCATATCGAAAACTAGTTGGTTCTTCGAATTGAAACTAGAGTTAACAAGCTACCTAATTAGAATATGCTTGCATCTACAAGTTTGAGGGGGAACTGCCACGTTTGTAAGAATTCAGTGTGTATTTTATATTAGGTACTTAAAATTATACACTTCCTTACAAAAATTTTTATGAAATAAAAACAGTTCGATAGGTTTTTAGCATAACATAACATATCATCACGCCTGTATCCCCATAGAGTTAGGCAGAGGTGTACCAATGTTCACCCACAGTTCGCCGATATGTTTAGGTCCCATGTAATAGGGGGCGAGCCTATTGCCACTAACAGGGCACAAATACAAACTCCGACCTGCTACTGAGAATTTCATAGAAAAATACCCAATATCAACTTGGTCGACTAGGGAATCGAACCCAAGACCTCTAGCGTAGAAGCACCACTCACACTCACACAACGAGGCAGTTTTTTTTTGCATTTAAATCTTTTTCCTGAATACTTATACGTTAAAAGTAGTTCAAGAACCCATATTTTTCTTGTTTTAATTAGTTGAAGAGTTTTAAGACAATATCTAATTTTCTCTGAGAGGTAGAGTTTTATCGGAGCGGTGAACACGATATGAGCTTATGGAATAACTTTTGGAAAACGTTTCTACTTTATCTGATGAACAATTACGATGTAATCACATTGTCTTACTGTTTGAAGAAGATCCTTATGTATAAGGTGCGCGGGTCTCTTATTTAATGAATAAAACTTCGAAAGTTTTTTTGCATTTGCAAACGGCGAAATGGCGAACAAAGAGTCCATTGACAACCATTGGACAGTTGAACAATCAAGCTCGGATTAATTAATATCTCAATCAATATCCAAGTAATGAAGGACAAGGCACTCTCTATTGTTCCAACATAGATGACAAATTGTCAAGGTCGCAAGCATTGACGTACTATATAAATAGACTGCTACTATCGCTAGTTTCACCTTGTGCCAAGCGAGAGCAGTTTTTAGTCTGAACCTAGTACATTCGTTTACTGATTTAAACTAATTTTCGCGCAAAAAGAAACTTATATACGAAACTATGATGGTTTTGACATTGTTAGGATAATATTAGTGTTTAAGATATTTTTTTTAAAACGGTAAACTCCATCTTCATACATAATTCACGACAAAACCATTTCACACTAGTGCTTACGTTCAAACTCTGATAGGCTCACTCTAGTTTCTTATGTATACTCTAAGGTCGCAAGGCTACATTATGTCCAACGCTGATCTGACAAGTACTGACAGCCAAACTGATTGTTTACTCTATATTAACCTAACGGGATACTTACTATCCTGATACATATTAGTTCAATAAGTGAGACGCTTTTCGCCAATACCAACTCAGAACACATACATAATACAGTCCTTTTAGTAAAAAGACTGTATCATGTAGTTCCGAAAACAGAAAAAAGAATTAAAGTTAATTTATTTTTAGTTAAGAATTGTATTTGCGCAAATGCAATTCTGCTACTCGTCAAGGTAGAAACAGTGCTGGGATGTTTTTAGTCCGTGAGAGTCTGACATATGTCTGTTTCTAAAGTCTCTATAGGTACGCTTGCATCAAAATAGTGAGCAGCACATTTGTTCATAAATATTTTGTGCAAAACTTCAGCATTGCACCTACAAAGTAGATATCGCATATAGCTTCTGTGTCTACCGGCAAAGCTGTGCGTAACTTTTGAGCATACAAAAATATCGCACAGCTTTGCATGTTCATGAAACATGTTCATTGAACATAATTTGTTAAATGTATCGCTGAGAAAAGCAAAATAATCTTCAGGTGGCACACCAGCCGGAACTATAGCGTCTGTCTCGAGAGAAACAAAAGCTACTATACATAGAATACTGACCACATCAATGATGTGATGCAGCGACACGCCGAAGGTGACGAGCAGCGGCTGCGAGGAGTTCTCCACGGGCCGCACGGACGCGTCGTACTTCGTCATCAGGTGTCGCACCAGCCGGTACTCCTCGTCACAGCATACCGCACCTGCACAGGAAGAAGATGATTTATCAATATTTGCTAATCAAAATAAGGTCGTTATGACCTTAATTGTAGGGTCTAGGTCAATATTTTTAAATAACTTATATGAAAAAGTCAATCTATCTATCCGTCTTCTTGTTTGTTTCGCTTTTAAGGCTAAACCAAACTAAACGGTTTTTTTAATGTTGCTTTTTTATCTCAATAACTGACAACCTCGCTCTCGATAATGCGAACGAAACTTAGTAGAAAATAAAAGTCATCGCAGTTAGTAGTCATGATACATATCATTGATACAAGGCTCATAATTGCTAGGCAGTATGGTTGATTTCAGCAAATCATTAATCACCACCATCGACGATATAAGAATAGTTCGATACAACTCCGTAACGAGTTCACTCATCGAATAAGCACCTGCTCTTAAAGCATACTAGAATACAACTGTGCAATTGTCAGGCAACGTTTCTCACAGTCGAGAACGGAAAAATTAAAAAAGAATCGCAAAACGAAAGAATTTTCTTCATACAAATACAGGCTGCTTTATTTTGAAGAAAAGCGATATTTACATATTCAAACAGATCGTTAACCCTCAATAACCTTCTATATACTTCTATTTCTTTTGAAATAGAACCTATTTTTGAACCAAGAACATATGAGATTTCTTAATAAATACCAGTCAATGCTCTTTCGAAATATCCGGGTAAAGTGACCCAATTGATTATTTCCTGGCGAGCACGGATGTCGAAACCAAACTTTATCCTGAATATGTGGTCGCAAATAGCACGGTAAAATATACCACTTCCTTTTCTAAGTTTGGAATAGAACTGGATCTCAGGTAACCAAAGGTCATGTCTATCAAATATGGTGAAAAATAATTTCCAAGTCGAGATCATAATCTTAATTTATAACGTGATTCCATAGTCCTCGCCATTTTAGGTTCTTAAAAAAGGAGAATCTCAATCGCATATTCAATTATATCACACAAAGAGAGAATTAGATAGTTAAAATTTGAGTTTCATTAATCATACGAAAGCAAGAAAAAGTATTTGACAATATTTATTAGAGTAAAGACACAAAAACAAAAGCATATCATACAATAATACGCACACTGTTATTCTTCAGTGATATTGGTTACCTCGCAAGTCCAATATTTCATTAGAATAGGCCATGCGTACACGATCGCCAAATGGATTGGTAGAAGCGTTATTAGCAAAGGCTAACAGAGAATGCATTAGTATCAGTACTGGATTTCAACCGAACCCGTTCATCATTTACGCAGTGATTAATAAACATCCATTATTATTTTCTAAGCAAGCATTGCATCTGAATATGCACTGTTGAATAATCTAGAGAAAATAGATTATGCATATTATAATGTGAAATTAAACGTGATTCGTGTTAACATATTTAGAACTGGTTGAACACATTTTAAAGGTTTAGTTCAAATTATGACTTGGCAAACAAGTTTAAAAACACATTATTTTATGTTTCTTGTTTAGGTGCCTAACATATAAAAACCATTTCGAATGTATGTAAATTCCTTGTACTTTTATACACAAAACTATTCTATGTATGCCTCACAATTGCAGCATGTTGTGGAGACATTTGCATACTTATTGTTGTTAGCAATCAAAAGCTTAATAAGCCTTCCTCGTACATATAGTAAAGTTACGAATAGGTAATGGTGTATTTTAATATCATAGTAAATGTGGAGTGTAATGACATGTTTTGTAATTCAGGGGGAGTATAAACGCATCTTTTTTCTCACTAATCAGCGTTATCAATATTCCGCTTTCCAAAGGTTTATTGTAAACACACATGAAGATCTGAATTACACTTTTCTACAAAATATCCACCAACAAAATTCCGCAAATGAATCGGTGTATCGCAAAACAACCTTTTGATAGATACACAAGATCATTTCGTAATGTGATATTTTTGCGATATCCTGCTACAGGGCACTAAAAGCATTTTCAGAAGCCTTTGGAAATGAGGGTTAGTTTAGTTGATATATTTTTGCACTGACTTTTACCTTGTATACAATGATGTGAAAATGACGGTGCGAGGGTGACGCAGGTTTAAAGCCACGTTGAAATTTGTAATACTCGTATGTAAAAAAATATTCAAGCAGAACTTCAATCCATCATGATTAAGATACTACCTATGTATAGGCAAGTATAACTTTTACTTATCAGAAGTACTTTTTGTTCCAAACGGTGACAAAGTTCAAGAGAAAAAAGCCACGCAACGACGAATGTACGAAAACATTTTCCTGTCAGGTGAGAGAGGCAACTATTCGAATAACTACAGTTTCCTTTTAGGACACCCTTCCGTTCTCTACTTCACTGTTCTTTGCAGGAAACTTAACAGGATAAAATATATCACGTATAAAGCACAAAAGGTGCTTTCCAATGAAGAAAGAAAGGATTTCTATACTTTTTGTAACAATGTATTAGGTACATTATTTAATGACCCTTACTTAGAGTGCGAGAAAATAAATACAATTCTTTTAAAATTCTTCGGCACGTGCGAATTATTGGGATTTCACTTTAAATGTAGCGGTTAATTGACACGTTCTAATGTTAGCCGGAGGGCGCGATGCGTGAGGAATATATTCAGTATTTCTAAATGAAAACCAAATAAAGTATCAAAGCAGGTTTAAGTATTTCATTTAATGTACTTTTTGAGAGGTTTTTGCCAATACAATAAGCACTTCATCGTTATCTTTTAAATAACAAACAATTCTAAGGCAAATGGGCATTTTTTTTTTCATTCTATCTAGACACGTACGAAGGTCACTTTCTTTCAAATTTACCAAACGAAGATAAACTTAACAGCAACAACTTGCAAGCAGATCTCACATTTTTTTCTTTTCTCTTTTACGCTAAGTTAGAAAATGTATGTGTTTACTAAGTGCATAAATAAATACTACGACAGTAAATTCATTGCAATACTCTTGCCGTATAAATAATGCTGCATAGTGCAAACGATATTTGTATCGTTTGATCTGTCAAATTTGAGGTAGGTTCAACCCACGAGAATAATATACCAACTCCGTGTTTAGCGATCAAAATATTTTTCAAATATGAATAAATGTTTAATAAGACAGATATTTGACGTAAGAGTGATGTTTAGTCCACAAAGCTGTTTTGTTTTAAAACTTAGTTATTTACTTAAAGACAAAATAAAAATAAATATTCAAATGTCGACTACAACTGGCAATTCCTTTTTTTTACTATAAAAATCGTTGCCAAATATAATGTAAAATTACGTTTGTATTAGTATAGACACATTTCAATCACTAAACACAAAATTAAACAATTGATTAAAATAAATACGGCTTTCGGGTTCCACCCCAATATAACTAATTAAACTGTTTATATATCATTTATTTAGCCATCTATTTTTCCTTTCTAACGATGCCGTCTGACATAGGAAAGCAATCTGTAAGACTCGTAACCTACATTGTAATATCAGCTGCGTCATTTCTCATGCAAGGAACCACTTTTTTTCATTTTATTGTTTTTGGGCCAAGTCGATTTCGCGTTAAAATAACAATGGATGTTTTTATTTCCATCGCCCTAGATGGGACTCTAAATCTTAGTTGTATTGAAAGGATTGTGATAAGGCGAATGTGTTAAGATGGAGAATCTCGCCTGCTTCTGTTTTATTTACTTACAGTTTTACACATACCTATTTATTTATATTACATTTAAGATCTGAATTGCCAATCCGCAAATGAGTAAGTGATCAATGCTCGTGTCTTTTCTATATGGCGTGTGCCCAGCAGTGAGACTTTTATAGGCTCTTATTATTATTATTACTTGTAGTAAAAGACACTTGTGCTTAACTAGATAGCGTTATTAATTAACACTTCTCACACACATACAAATAAAAAAAAAAGTATTTTAACAACATAAAAACATAGCTAAAACAGGTACGTAACCAACAACCGAGTCGGCTATCTAACACAACCAATTTTGTAGTAATTATAAACCAAGATCACCTGGCGACGCACTTCAGACAAATCTTCGTAATCCTCTAAAGCCGTCAATTATAAAGTTTCTGTATCTCTGACATTGAACGTCTAACTTTCGAATGTCTGACCGCCGGATTGCTCTATCAGAGGAATCATTTTCTAATCTTGTCATTACGCAATTACGAAAGGTGTTTGAAACTTCCAAATGGAACGAATTATTAACTTGTTGAATACCTAATTGCCTGAACAATTGTGATTTTACTTGCTAGTGGCCTATGACTTTACTCCCGGAGGTAGGTTTACACTATAACACATGTAGAAAATTTACTTGTCCAACGGGTGGTTTATATATTATAACGCTGAGGCTTATTTGTTTTACTTCTAAATGTAAACTTCAACTTCCGTAAAACATTTTATTACACAAAAAACGAATGTAGTGATACAAATCACAGTAAATAAGGTTCTCACCCACATAAAGTATAAAAAGTCTCCATCAAATCATAAAAACTTCAGAGGAAATTCGCAATACTAATAATGTTGGAGTCGAACAGCACCCTTAACCTCATTTTATAAACAGTAAAGTTAAAAATGTTACGTTCATGTTCATTTTATGAAGTTATACACATGTTTACAACGAAATAAAAATGTATGGAGTTGTAACGTGGTATTTCCACTCGTAAAAGAACTCGGGTGTATATTTTCAATTGTGACGTCGAGCGCAAATTAAGTGTCTTGCAATCCCAAATTAAATGAACATATGAAGTGATGGTAAAATGTCAAGAGTCATTGTTGGCTTTGTGGCTAATATGTCGTTGAAAGGTGATATGTAAAAAAAAGGTTTTCCATGCTGAAATTTTAATTACCTAACTAAATTAGTTATAAAAATATTTCTATAGTACTCAATATAGTTGTTACTTATTGGTAAAGTAAACTGCCAAATATAAATAATACCAGTTTATTTAGCTCGCTATTTTCACGGTTGCACTACTATGGCTAAAGTTACCTAAAGTGTTGAATTCTGTGCACACGACCGGGTCACGTTCAATTTGTCAGTCCATTGTAAGTGTGTGTGCTCTCGTGGATGTCACTGACAATATTTGCAGTGATTTTAATCCACCGAAAGGATGTTTGGCTAGACTCGAAAATCATTTGGTCACAATTGGTAGCCAATAACATACCTTTGGAAAAGTATTTTGGCAATAAACTCACTACCGTATAATATTTTTTAACTATGAATGGGGAACCAATTATAAGTTTTGATTTTATTTTTATTATTGGCTTATCGGACTGTACAATTTAGGTACTTGTTCAGTTTTTTTATTTTTTGTTATTTCAATTAACTGACTGATTTTTGATGTAAAAGTTTCGCCGTTAGTGCCTTACAAATGAATTGGGTTATAAAAGGCTGTTATTTCTTTTATTATCAATAAAATTATTATTTTTAGCCAATATTCCAGCTTTTTCCTCGTTACGATAAACAGTGATTTGTTACGTCAACATAAGAAATATAGGTGCTCGGTCGAGTGTTAATCTTCCTGTAAGGGCTACCTAACGTGCAACTTTGGAATAAGGGAATAATGACTCACTGGCGACAAACAAGTTGTTATTGAAAAACTTTACCTAGCATAATAGGTGTACCTATAGTATGGTTAATATGCACCTGCAAAATTTCGTGTCACATATTTTTGGAAAGCATATATTGCACAAGTAACATGTGGTTTCTGTCAACCAAGTATAGCGAATCAAAAAATTACAGAAATTTCATTCATTTAAGAAGGTCTTTGTGTTTCAAACAGAACATACCATAAATCCGAAATAACCTAAATAGTTCTTAATTACTTAATAAATAAACTTCAAAAAACAGATTTTTTATTTCAATTTGTGTGTAGGTGACTTTATGACTTTTAAGACTTTATGCCACCTAGAGGAAAAGTAACCCACTTTTCCTCTAGGTGGCATAATGTCCACCTCGTATAATTTCTTAACCATATAACAGAAATATCTTAAGGGAATGATGGTATAATCTTGTTTACACTAAAAGCCGGAAAAACGTGATAATTATGTCAGTGCAGCCATTAGGAAAACATCCGATTAATACTTATTTCATGTGGCTTTGTAACAGTAAACAATGAGACCGAAATACACAAACACATTAATTATTAAGATAACAGCTTTTGCACTCGCCTTTAGTAAAGACATTAATTTAGTATTGCTAGTTAAATAAGTTTATCCATTTCAGCTGAGACTGTAAACAATTATCGTGTAAATTCAAGCGATTTTATTCTAACTTACCCAGAAAACACTCTTTTTTAACTCTTTTGGTATATAGGTATAATTATTGTCTATGATAATTATGGTGATCTAGTTAACACGCGTTATTGTTATATAACATCGTCGTTTTACTTTGAAACTACAGCTACTCATAAGGCTGCCCGCCTACTTCCGATAATCAGTGACCGATTTTTTGTAGGAGAGAAATAGAACATACTGATGTAACTGATGGCAATAGTGCTACGCACACGTCCAATTGCATTATTTAAACTACGTGTAAGGTACAACACTTGAATATAGTCATACTACCTAGAGGCAACTTAACAGTTTTCAAGCCATAAAGCAATTCAGAAATACTAGACCCAAACAATTAGATACAGTTACGTCCTAAAGTGTTAACATTGTGATTTATTGAACACTTACCACGCGCACGCATGTTCAGTCATTTGAATTAATTCTATTATCCCTGAATAAACCTACATATTATCTTAATTACTTTATACAATTGTCATGCCGACCGTATGTTTACATTGTTAAAATTACTTAAGCTGTTTTAAACTGTGTAAAGTCTGATAATTCTACTCTACATTAAAATAACTAATTAAATGGTTCGTATTAGGTGGTTGCGTTATATGATAAAATGTAAATACTTATCTGTTCACAATTTCAGAACCAACATAATAGATGTAGCAAAGTCTGTGCGATCAAGTAAAAAAAGAATTATAGAATTTTAATATGATTTTGCACCGATGAATGCAATGATTCGGGAGGAAAGATTGTGTGTATGATATATTTACCCAGAGCTACGCGGTTGCTAGGCAATAACTAAAACCAGGTTATTTGCCAAATTTGAATACGGTACAAATCAAAAACTTTGTCGGCGATCAAATTAATATAAAAACGGGGCAATAAAGTACCAAAAGTTGGAGAGCTTATGAAACTTTGACTCCAACAAAATTGCCGATTGCGAGTTCATTTCATATTCCCTTGGTTTCGTCATTTGTCAATCACATTTTTATTAAAGGAGGCCTAAGTAAATAGCTCGATAAATGGTTGGCAGATATTTATAAAACCGTTACTTACTTTAAGAACTAAAAAAGTGATTTCGCGAATCTGAACCATCACCAAAAAATGATTACTAAAAGTACAAATATTAGACAATGTAGTCAAAAATAAAGTAGAAAATCACCTTTACCTAAAAACAGAAATAAATTAAATTCCAATAAAGCTTTTAGCTCGGAATCGAATAATGGGTAGATACATAAGTAGGTAACAGGAATCTCTTTAGTCCTTTAACCGGGCTAAAAATAGGAGAGTATCGGATGTTACAAAACCGAAGTAACAAGGTGAAAATACTACGGCACGTGTAGACTGGTGTGGGTGGTGCAGGGAAGTAATAAAACCTTATCATGCACCCACACAGGATTATTCTGTTAGTATAATAATATAAACACCAGATTTTTAAGCCGTCGTCGGTTTATGATGCTTTAGAAGTTATTTTTGCAGAATTCAAGGCACAATAGTAAGAATTAAAAGAAGATGTCTACTCAGATTAACAGCACAGACTATTTTTGTCAATTTATTTAAAGGAGATAGACGTAACTTTACATACAGACAGTTATATCATCTCTTTTTGTCGCCATCAGAATTTAAAAGGTACAAATATTTGAAGCCTGTTTCTTTGATTTTGGTTTTACAGTTGTTATTCACCAAATCTTCATTCCCATGGGTATCATAAAAGGTAAGCTTATGTCATGAGTAATTCACACGTTTCCTGACTGATTAAACCATTAACAGCTCCTGTGGTCGTAGGATTGTCAAATTACACCAATTTGTCTATTTAAGTACCTTATAGTACAGTGACTACACGAAAATAACTTTTGTGATGTATTATTTAGACAGCTTTAGTTTTCAAGGGCTACAGAGAGTTGTTGAAATTCCAAATAAATATTTGATATCTAAAAAGTAAAATGTAATCTGAAAGAGGATATTTCTGCTTCCTTTCATTTCCACCACATGGATAAATTCCAAAAATGTGTTGGTATGTAGCCAGTAATACGATAAAAAGAATGTGTGAATTGTTTTATGACAGCCAGACTAGCAATGTGCGTTGATTTATTGCTGTTAGTGGTCAAATAATATGGCTTTAAAACGTAGCCAAGTCTAGTGGTTTTACGTACGTCTATATACAACTAAATTTAACTAAACTAACTAAAATAAACATTTCAGAAGAACAATTATAGTTAAATCTTAACCTGACGTCACGGTATCTATATTGCCTTCGAATTTATAGATATATTATGTTTAAACTATTTTTGAAAATTAAACGCAAGAAAGGAAGACAGATAGATAGTAATACAGGTATTAGTATAATATGTAATTTTGTTTAAATCTAGCGTCCTGCAAAATCAAAATGTAAAGCGACAGTCAAACGCATTCTATGGTATCTAAAATATACTTTTATGTACAACTTTGAGTTTAGGTTTTTTTACAGATAAATATCTTAATTCTGGTCTGAGACAGTCATGTTTATAACGTCCACTTACTTTCTTGTATAACACATGTCGATAAACTTCTTAGATAAATGTAATAAAGAACAGGCCTTTGGGATTGACACGTGCACAAATATTCAGAGTTAGTAAATACCATACGTAACCAAATATTGCCTTTGCCCTTGCGGATCCAACCCTTATTTATAGAAACGATTATAGAGCTCACCATCAGTCTATTGACGTAACATATCGGATACACTCGATACCGAACATCAGTCTAGCTGTTTATACTCGTGTTGCCTAACATCGATACGATGTATCGACAATAATAGAACATTACTGATCACCTCTAGTTTACTCTTTTATATAAAACCCACTTTTAATTTGGTACAACACGATTTTCTCGGATCTTAACGATCGTAGCGTGATTTGCGAAATTGAAGTGCAAATTCGATCTTTTTGTTAGACTGGTCTTAGTTACTAAGTGTGGTTTACTGGATAGTTATATTATATTAGTATTATAGATTACTGATCAAAAGTTGCGTCAAGAATAGTGTAAGGGACTGAAAATATTTTGTGCTTAAAAATGCTGACTAAGAACAGTGAGACTGACTTCTAAATAAAGTGGCAATAACAACACTTATTAGAGCCTAATGTAAATCTGACAAAAACCTTTAGGTATTTTCATCCATTTGTAGTAAAAGCGCGTACAAAATTAAACTGGTAACGTCTACTGTCAAACAATTTTACTGTAATGGAGTATTCAAGGTAGTGCTTCCGTTTAACTTGTAGATTAGTTCGACAATTATTTTTTTTGTATGATATATGATTTTAGCATATTTTTTTTGTGACATCTCCCTGAATAATAAATTTTCAGGGGAAAGGTTTAGTCTTATGGAAAGGACAAGCTTTAATAACTGCGCTGAATCTGTTTGGCCTCTACACAATACAAAAAAATATATTAGGGAAATTGTAACAAATCCCATTGCCGTTTCATGGCGTCATATACCGTCTCGATAAATTTGAATGGTAAGTTAAAGTATTGTTATTATTCATTTAGGTTAAATGAATTAAATTGATGATCGAAAATATATGAAAGATTATAAGATGCATGATTGAAAACATACTATAAAGTTCTCTAAAACTGAGAAATAGTTCATAAAAAGTTACCACAAAATCAGATACTTTGTCTGTCACCACGAAATGGAACCAAAATAATATATTTTTATTGATCACCATTCTTCAAAATAAAATCCCACCAACAATTTTTGATTTACGTCAAACTTTGAACACAACATTAATCAAGAGCGAAAGCATTTTATAAGTTCTCGTTTTGCCTCTTAAGATATTCTCGTCGCTAATTGAATTCAGAAGTATACTTGCATCTCCCATTTTGTAGCTAGAACCTGTTCATTTAAAGTATCTTTACAAACGAGTACCTTAATAAGGAGCTTATTGTGGCCGGTACGAAGGAATTTGTTATTTGTAGAGTATTACGGGGTGTGTAAATATTAATAACGGCTAGATAAATGGTTTTGTAAAGTAAAATGTAAGTATAATTTGTAGTGGACTGCCTAAAGATGTATTAAATATTAGCTGTGCCCCACGGTTTCACCCGCATGAATACCTAGGTCCCGTTCCCGGTGCCTTTATGTTTGGCCGGTGATGACTTATTTTTTTTTCCGCGCAATTTTCCAATTTTTTTTTCATAAGAACCTTTTCCTGATAATAACTAACACAACAAAAAAAGAATTGGCGAAATCGGTCCAGCCGTTATTGAGTTATGCGCTTACCAACACATTTAGCGATTCATTTTTATATATAAGATTTCAATTTCAACACGAATTAACTATGTAAGTGTTTAGTTTTTTAAGTCAATTGAGGTAGTAGGTAGTTACTAAGTGGTTTGCGGCTTGTGGTTAACGTAATCCAGCTTAGGATTGAGCGTATTAAGCAATAAGTATTGTACTAGATCATATTAATTACATAATTAGACTTGATAATCTAAATCACGTTTAAACCCCATTAATATTAAAGCGGCTTTAAATGGTATGAATAACAAATATCAAACTAACTTAATCATCAGATAAATAAAATTTTATTAAGGCAGGTAGAAATAAATGTCTAAAAGAAAAATTGTCTATAACTAATTACAAATTGTAGCCGTATTTTACTCGCCCGCAGCGTCTTAGTTCACTATAGCTTTTAATTAAGATACTAAAAGATCGTTATGTCTTTAAAAAGTAGTTTTAGAAAACAAAGTTTTTTTTTTTGTTTTTCGTAGTCCTCGTTTGTTAGACAATTAAAGGGTTATAAGGAATGGCGATAAACTTAAAAAAACTTATTTAAGAATGATGCTGAATTTCCAACGCTTTCTTAACGTATACCGCATAGCAATAGTTTTAAGAGAACTAAGTTTATGAGAAATCTGGTCGAGGTTCTAATCCAGGATCTTAACACAGTTTCAGCCAAATCCTTCGTGATGACGTGGTTGAGTTACAAACATACCGACTAAACTTTCCACTTATAATATATGTAAGATTAGGGGCATCTAGTGTATTTAGGATAAAACGTTAGAGCCAAGAGATATATGTACTGTATATACGTGAGTTATATAACGGACGTATTATCTATGTAGAGCGTAATTGGCTCAGCAATCCATCAGATCGCTACATAATAAATCAACCAGAAGCAAATCTATCATACATTTTCAACGGAACAAAATCACAACATCCAAAACGTTGAACAAAATTTCCAATTTCATACAAATGCTTGCAAAATAATGATGATGTATGCTTATAAGCTTCTGAAACCTGCATTCATCATGGCAGCTTTGGGATAAACCGTATACACTAAAGATATGTCTCTCTCGTATCTCGATACAAACAAGAAGAGGAGCGATCACATTCGAACGACAGGGAATTGATGTAACTTGAAGCCCATCCGTTGTGGGATAAAGCTCAGCGCACTAGGTAACATATTGCAGAATAAAAAGACTAACATGAATACCGACTGGCTGGCTTATGACAAACTCTCAGAGATTTGGAAACGTGACGAGGGTTGGTAGACCTTACATGTTGAGATTACTTCAACAGAAACATACAAATGCTTGGCGAGGAATTTCTTTATTGTTTGTTTCTTTTATGAGGGAAAACTGAGGTGAAATGCCAGAAATTATAATAAGTTTCATGTGATATGAGGCGACTTATTGTTTACTATCCAATAGTGAATACATAAATAATTGTATATAATACCAGCGTATAACTGTACCTTTAATCATTAAAATAAATAAATATTAAAATAATAAATCACCAAACTTTATTTGTGAATTGCCGTAGAACTTTAAACTACCGTCATATACAACAACTATGGAATATTCACCAGTACCAGCCTTATGCGTCATCAAACAATATGCATATAATATGCCAGTGTTACTGTCCGACTACATACAGATTTTAAATTCATCAAATTGAAATACAAAATATTACGTCTAGACAAATTCGTAGCAATCGAATAAGGACTTTTCCAGAAGAGTGGACACTGCGAGCTAACAAAACAATAGCATTACTTAACATGTCATATTTATTCATATTTGTTTTATGGACTTTGTATTAGTGCCTACTTCTCTGTTCATTGAATAAACAGACAAGCATACTGATATGCCGTATTTTTTATCAAAAATACCGGAGTATTGCCATGGTTATTCGATGAGAAAAAACTATTATCGGTAAGATTTTTCCTTACCTGTCTATCTGTGTGTAGAAACCATTTTTTTCGAATATAACGATAACATCACATAACGAAAAGTTGACAACGAATAAAAACTAGCATCATAGTTTTATAGTCTAAAAGATCAATCTACTTTTTTTCATCTTTCAGACTATAAATTTTAATAGAGCAAGTGATTTTTATTTATAAGATTTGTTTTCGAAAAATACCTTAGTGGATTTAAGGCAAATAAACAGCCACTTCAAACAAAGCCAACCAAATTCAATAGTCCCCAAATCCTAAATCAATACCGTAATCTTCTGATAGGATGTGCTAATAGTGTGAAATTCAATTTCTAAAGCTCTTTTAATATGCATGGAGTTAAATGTTACACGGACTGATAGGACCAAATTTGATGTAAATGAGGCTTCAAACTTTGCCTACCGTACCACAGTAGGCATCCTAAAGACACTTTTCCATACATACACGTGTGGACTTAAGGACTTAGAATTACAATTTCTAATTCTTTGTCACGTTTTGATTAGAATACTGTAAATTGTACAGACAGTCAATAAGGATCATTTTACCGTGTCACCCAGTTAAATGAGTTGTTGAGGTCAGGTAATAGATATTCAGCTGAGTTCAGTTACACTGGAAGCCGACCTCAACATAGCCTGGAGAAAGGCAGAAAAAGTTCAATAAATATCAAAAATCCATTTTATAATTTCTGATTCATTGAATGATTTCTGGTCGAAAACAACTGTATACACCGTGAAAATTGAATCGTTGTTTTCCCGCGGCAGGACGATTACCCATCAGTAGTACTATCGAAATACAAAGTTTAACTTAAAAAACATAATGTTTTTTTTTCACATCATTAAAAAGTATTCATAAACTCGAAAGAGCGATAATCAATAGTAGTTCACTCACTAGAGATCACGTAGGCACCTGTAGGTAGCACGAAACGCACACGCCGCCGCCACGTGTTGTCGGCAAACTTACAAAGAAAGAATCAATAATAAATGTTCAGAGCAAAATAAGCTCTCGGTCATGGTGATACGGTATAAATTAGCTTGCATGCACGCGGCCAGCGCCGAAACACAATAGAATGCCGCCAAATGTTGCGCTCTGTGCCTACGGCTTAGTTAGTGTTCTGTGCGCGAACGTCGATGACGTCAAGTGATGAATGTGCGATGAAAGTGCTCAACACAGAAGGACTGCATCCTTATCATTTTTTTTTCGTGGCGGGCCACACCCTTGGCCACCGAGGAGCCCGGCCTTGACTCCCTTGGACTTTTATTTGTGGTAGAGTCTGAGCTCAAGAACTTGGTGTATCGTGAGGAACACCAAACACGCGACTCTTTGATAAGTGCGATAGTGGACGCTTTTAATATCGTGAGACGTGACAGAGACACTTTAATGAAACTGAAAGACAATCAGTTAAAACGTGCTCGTTTGTGCATTGAACGTAGTAGTTTACATTTCGAACAATTACTCCGCTACCGTTAAGTGTAAGTACTCGTACTTTGTAAATAAACATTTAAAAGTAGGTTAGGTAATCAAAATCATTGTAAATAAGTCGATTCCATTTTTAAATACCTACGCCTTAAATACTTAATTATCAAATTCCGACTTTTTTTAAAGATACCTATTTTGATTTTTTAAGTATTTATGACGATCCTAAGCCCGTAAAAGTTTGAAGCGCAAATTTGAATTACTTATTGGTTTTGTGTTTTATTAAATCACGAGTAGCGATCAGCTGATTTACACGCGAAGTGCAACGACCGCGCGGCGTTCGGGGTAACCGCGCGCCCGCCCGCGTAGGTATAGCGCGATGTATTACTACTGGGTCAAGTCACTTTCGAGTTTTGTTTATAACAATTGTTAATCCGCCATTTATTGAGTCTAATTTTTTTTACAAATATTAATCGATTGTATGACCGATACAAACTCATTTCGCTTCGGGAAAACAACGACTTGATATTCACCCTGTATATAGGTTAAGGTTTAAAGAACTTTATTTATCTCAAGAACATTACAGTTCACTTATGAGTAAGGTGTTATACATTTAGATATTATTATTAAAGAGATTTAACAATATTTCGACCGTAGGTGTTTCTATAGGTAGGTAATGACTCAGAAAAGGGATGGTGGCTTTTAACAGAAAAGATAGTTACATAACAACATTAAAGATATATATGTATGTAAATTGAAGTACAAGTAGCTAAGAACGCTGTTCTACATTTTATGAATTCTTACATAAAGAAATTAAATACTCTATTATCATAATCTATTATTAATGGCGATTATATTGAAGCATAATGTAGAAATAACGGCAATATTAAACATACAACGCTGAAACGCTAATCATACGGAATTTACGCAACCCAAATAGAATTCCGGTGTTGAGAATAAGCTTTATTTATTCTGTGTATTATTTTATCTCCCCTATTTTCTTGTAAATCATTCTCTTGTATTAATAACCGACCACAGACACGTCTTCGTCACGCCGCAGACGACCTCAACTATTGTAATAATACGTAACTATAGGCTACATAGTGGGTCATATAAATGATTATATGTATGGCACACTAGAAGTATCTTGTAGTTTCACATGCTTTCTAATTTAAATAAATGAGATTACTTATATTAGATATCTCACCCGCCCATACTATTACTTTGTTTTCGGCTAGCGTTATTTCTGTATTTTTGTTCGGCTCCTTAGTATCATAGGGTGATTAAAAATAGCTTATAGGAGACTTCAAGCTATTTACCCTCAGGAACTATATAAACTGTTTGATTTTGCACAGATCAGCGCTTACAAACAGACAAAGAAACTCAGTAACATTATTTCACTATAAATATTCAGTGTAGCGTGAAAATGTCGTTTATTTTGGAGGCCACTTTTGAGAAGGAAGAATACACCGCATTATACCGTGGCCTACAATTACATTACCATGCCTTGGAAGAGCAATTATGCTTCAACCTCGAGAATGTCTCATGTGGATGTAATTAAAACTAAATTGGTGACAACCGTGCGACAATCATCGATAAAAAAACTAGGACATGCGGAACGCTAATATATAATCAGAAATATACTTAGGTACCGACACAACAAGAGAGATTTAGCTTCTTCAAAAAATTGCCATCTATAACTTAGCTAATAAATTCTACCATAATAAAGCAACACATTAAAAAGGCCATACTCAAATCTATTACAATAACCTATATTTGTGACCAAAAAGCCTAAAGAAGAGCCCGTAATTCTAAAACGTCCGCACCTTTATCCGAATGAGGCAGATTGTTATTTAACTATTAAGCGATCTCCCCATCAAAACAACCGGCAATTGTTTTGTAGTATTATATATTTTAATCATGCTTTTATCTCCACGGATCAAACGGAATATAAACAGCTTTAAACTCTCTAAAGCCGAAACAATTTGTTTTTTTAGAAGAATTCTCCACAGTGGGTAAAACGGACAGTCGTTAGTAAATTATAATAGATTTTTTCTTCTCAAGTTTCCAAGACCTATTGTCGATGTTCACTTGGCTGTGAAGAACTAATTGTTCGCAGAAAAGCTAATGACTGTCACAAGTTTTCTCATGGAAATTAACTTCTGGATGGCATGCATACTCACTAGCTTTTGTGCACGGCTTTGCTCGTATGTCGATTATCGCGGTAAAATGTAACCTATGTCCTTTCTTGGAGTTTAAACTAAATCTACTCCAAAATTTATTAAAATCACTTGGCAAGATTAGCCGTGAAGGTGTTACAAACAGAGAGACAGAGTAACTTTAACATTTATAATATTAGCATAGATGGCAAACAACTGATTTCCAAGCGTAACGTCACGAGTACGTACATTACATTTGTCTAATTAGGTATAACGTTTGCTTCCATTTCACGCGATATACAAAAGGATATTTTATGTGCGCGTCAGACGCGTCACATGAAAGACTGACAGATTCTAAGATTATACGAACACTTACTACATTTATGTAACAATCCAACGTAGATGAGTTACTACCTCTTATTATTATCTAAGTAATTGAAGTTTTTAGATCTTCTATAAAGAGGGCAGAAGGCAAAATAAGGAATGACTTAAAGTTAATCTTACTAACATTAAGATATTTGAGGATAGAATGATAATTACTGCTTCACGCAAAAGAAAAATAACACAAACTATAGTTTATAACTACGATTTACAAATTGGATATATTTTTTATCCATATTAATCCAAGGGATTATAAACTATGTAGTTTAAAGAACGGGGCGCTGATTACTTTATTTTGATAAATTTAGAGAATATGATTGTGTAAGTATTAGAGTTTATTACCGTTAAATAACTTCACTACAAACTGAACCAAAATTTATTTCTTTATGACAGCACGACACAAGGATGAGACTAAAATTACTTATTTGTTTTATATAGGTATGTAATTCCTGTTAATCATACTTAGAAGAATATACTCCACTTTTTTTTAAAGAAACAGACGAAGGGAATTGCCTTGTAAGCAAATATGTTTCGAACTTTAAATAGGTACCTACGCATAATATATAAATTATATTCGTAGTAACGATCAACTTGAACCTATGCTTAATGTCGGGAATATTCGGCTGTAAAACAAAATGGCGTCGACGAAATGGATATACATAAGGAAGGCACGAGTAAGAATGATGACTTGAATAATAAGTCATACTTGGTATATTTTGCTAAGACATGACCGCAATACTAATTCCTTCGTTAAGTGACCTCTGATTGGATCAAAACCAACAAAAAAAGGGTACGTTTAGGCACTGAGAAAGTACCGTCTATTAACGCTTAAGTATTTTTGTCACCAGATTCTGCCCGCGGGTTTACTTGCGGTGTCAGATTATAAATTAAGAATATTTATTATTATTAAAGATACTTAGCAATATCCTAACGCTACACAGTTCAGCGAAGATCTTTTTCTCTTACAAAAGTTGCAAATAGAACATAGTTTCCTAAAGAATCCTACAAAATTACAAAATGGATCTAACTCAGTTCTTGAAACATTAAAATGAACTGATAAGTAATATATTATCATAATTGCTATTACCTTAATTTATGTCCTTAATCTTAAATCTCAGGTTTTCTTGCTTAAGGTCAAACGTGAACCGTGTCTTAATTTTTCATTTCGTCCTTTTTGGTGGCAAAAAGGTTACTTCTCTTAATATTCGTTTAAGCACATTTCGGTGTTGTCCTTTTGATTTAATCGAGTAAATAAATTTGAACATTTGACTTAATTATTAGATTTTCAGTCCAATTTTGAAACCTTCTCCATTCATATTATAATATTATTACAAAGCACTACGTTAATATTACGTTTTATTAATATGTATTAATAATAAAACATATCGTGTATTTTTTTAAGAAATTTTTGTAAGATACATAAAAAGGTATACAAATTTTTTTGATTAATAACTAATGATTTGTCTTTCAGTTACACTAACGCCCAAAAGCCTTATATCTTCAAATTATTAAATAAAAAAATAATCACCATCGAATATTTTTAATTCTGTCTACAAAATATAACACTGTGAACTCACCTTTTATTAAAAGCGTTGCAACAACGCACATCAAGTGTCGTACAAACAACGAAGGCATCATGAACATTTCTGAGCTTACACTTTCATTTAATTCTCAACTAACACACTTATAACATCTTAACAATATTATTAGAGACGAGAAATTGTTCTACACTTAATTCGAGACATCATTTTAACTTCCAAACTAAAAACTTGTTCATATATCAATGTTTCAAAAAATCCCACCAAAAAATAAACTTTTGAAATTAAATAATAATAAATGTAAGTTTTTATTTATTTATAATGATCATAAAATATAATTTAGTTTATGGCGCGAACTGAAGTTACAAGATACGCTTGTGATGGCATCGCGTAGCGGCAGCGGGCGCGGCAAACGTAGCACTGAAACTCGCTACGAAGCTACGGCTGCCGCGCGGGAACGCTACGGCTACGGTGGGGGTATGCTGTAGAGTTAGCCACCGATGATGGTCCAAATATTCTAAACGTTCTAAGTAATGTGTGTCTTCATTAAATCAAGACATATTACTTAAATATTAGCATAGAACATAACATACGATTTTAATGAAACGTAAGTAAAGAATGTTATCTTTTCAAATTAAATGAATAATTTTAAAATGAACTCAAATAGTTTTCTTTGCTCTAACATGCATAATCGCCACAAATGAATTTCCCCAACTTATAGAAGCACCGAATTATACAGTTAACCTTCAAACTTTACATTGCAAAAAAGGCAATACTAAACCCACCGCAACGTCATTCGATTCGGTTTCAGATTGTATCCGCCTGAACTTATATGCTGACATTTGAAATTGTTATAAAATGTAGTTATGTTATACCATGCCTTTATTATCTACACGTGTAGGCAGGTCTGCAGTTACACCTACACATTGCCATTAACCTGTAATTTAAAACCCTGTGGCGCAACAATTTTCTAAACTGAAATAGGACTTTCCTTCGCCCCCGTGCGTGTAAATAAATTACTTTAAATTTGTTTTCCATGGCTTAGTAAGGAAACTCAGAAAATAAAAACCTTAAAACCCTGAGAATATTGACTTGAAAAGGTGGAATAGAGAAAATGGTTAAAGTTAGAAATGAGTATGTTAGAGGAAGTTTGAAAGGGAAGAAAAGTTGAAATTAATTCTTTTGTTTTTGTATGGATATGTGAAGATGGAGAGTGGTAAACTTTACAAAAACATAGAATACGCTGACATGCAAAAAGTGTAGGATACAATTAAAGTTGACAGAGCTACACCAAAATAAAAAGCAAGATCAGAAGGTAAAAACTATAATAAATGATAAGTTTAGGAAAATTATTCAATTCTTTAAAACATAATCTGTTTTTTTTTTCAATTCAATTCTTTATTTCATTCCATAATGTTACATACGAGTACGTGGTCAATATAGTAAGTTAATAGCTCATTATGGACCCTGTCGGGCACACCAAAAGTAGGAGAGAGGAGGAATTTGCTAATCATTTTATGTATTATGACCTTTTAAAACCATTTACTACATTTAAACACTACACCTAAAATTATAACAAGAAACTTTAACTTAAGTTTCTAAGTAAGGTAAATCGTGTTAATACAAAATTGTACCGAATGTTTCTTAACACAACAAATAAGAAAGTTAAGCACTTAAACAAGACTTAAATGACCCAGCACGCAGCGTTCAACTTTAGTTTAGTTTTTCAATTTACAGTTCCTTGCAATAAATCCACTGCAATAAACCGTAATAATAAGTAATAAAAAAAATTGCTTAGTATGTAGTGAAGATATAACTTAAATAAGGTATTGATATTACATACATACATATAATTACGCCTCTTTCCCGTAGGGGTAGACAGAGACCACTTCTTTTCACTTGCTACGATCCTTACAAATGTATATTAAAGAAAATGTTTATGTTTATTAGTTAAAATAAGTAAGTAAACACAAGCTCTCTTAGAGCTTAGCTTGGGATCAGATTACCGTGTGTGAATTGTCCAGGCATATTATTATTTTGAAAAAGTTAGATAATAATTACAATGTTTATTTGTAACTTTGGAATGTGCCCAATAGGGTATTTTAATATTAAGACCTTTTGTACTTATGGAACGGAAGAAACAAATAGAGTATTGAGCAAATCTGAGTTTGCAAAGATTACTTGGTACTGCAATGTTTAATGATCAGATCTCCAGTTTCAGTACAATGCACTTTCTTACTGCTTCCCGAGTTGTAAACAGATAATTGCTGGGAAGTCGTCATAAGATTTCTATTTTTGTTTTTATTGCGTAGTTATTTCAACAAATGACTAGAGTGGAATGGTTTGTCATGTTCTATTTTGAAGTAAAATATTCTAGTCCTTTGCGTAGGACTAAGGACTACGTTTGAATAATCAGAAACACATCAAAAGCTTATCAATAAAACTAATTTGTAATATTTATTACATTCCTAGAATTCGTCCTTGATTTAAAGTTACTTTCAAAAGATGTCTTAATTAATGGAATGTACTGAAATAACTATTCTAGACTTAAACATAAAAGCTTGTCTATTAAAAGATTTCATGATAGATACCTTACAAGATTTCCAATAGCTTTAGAAGCGTTTTCATAGAAACGTAATAAATAGATATTTAGATATAAATAAACACAATTATCTACACCGTTTACGTATATTATTATTACAAGTTGTAGAGGCAACAATTTTGCAAATAAACATCTTTGATCTTTATCTTAATCATAACGGATAATAAAAAACCACACGACAAAAATATTTTAAAATAATAATAATTAATATTATAAAATGTTTTTTTTAATATGTCTGTTCTGCCATAGAGCGGGGGTAAACTGCCTCAAGGTAAGTGCCCCATTGCATCTTAGAGTAAAGTTCTTAACAAGGCCGCTGCGTGTTGGACCTGTGTCCCCATGTAAGCCTTCTAAAGGACCCGGGTAATTCTGTTTCTGAGGATAACCCATGAACTAAAAGAGATACAAGATAATTACAATAATAATCCGGCCTATGAACGTCACACTGCGGAGCACATGCCTCTTCCCATATAGAGAAGCAATTGATTTAAACAAAAATATACATAAAAAATTTCAAGCAATCGAAACTTACAGCATAGACTCCTAGTATACTAAAATAATAAATAAAAAAAATCGAGCAATCACAGCCCACATCATATACACTAAGCATGTAGTAGAAATCTCTAGGAACCAATTAACTAGGATGGTGTTGTCGAAGCGGCAAACCCGTCCACTTAGCGATTTGCCGGCCGCCGCACTCCATGCCGACTTGCCGCTCAGCTGATACGGGTAATTATGCCGCAGAGAACTACTAACCTGACCCAACTAACTTAAAGGAGGCTTTTAAGTTTAAGAAAATATTCTTAGTGTAGAAGGAGGAAATAATAAGAATTTATGTCACTATAGTATTTGACTGGGTTTTAGGGTAGGGTGTCTTGTCGCAACTCGCGCATCTTTCGTG
This sequence comes from Autographa gamma, assembly GCA_905146925.1. Lineage (NCBI taxonomy): Eukaryota > Metazoa > Arthropoda > Insecta > Lepidoptera > Noctuidae > Autographa > Autographa gamma. The sequence continues at coordinate 8,705,929 of LR989850.1, forward strand.
TTATTTTTTTTAATTAACTTGGCAATTCTGTTTACATAACTGAATCTATCAATAAGGAGTTTTATTTATTTCATTGTATTTCATCGTAAAAAGCTGATTTAAAAACTAAAAGAAACTTAGAATTTACTTAAACTAAATAGATTTATAAGATGGCAAGATAATCTTGATACGTTGTTTCTAATTATGGAAGACAGTAACATATAAATAATTGTCTTTAACAATAAATTTCAATCCTGATTCTAAACTAATCCAACTATTTTTGAGTCTCATTATGTAGTAACTCATTATTAATATTAACACCGACCCCTTGAACTAAGATAAATATGTTTGAGTAAGTTGGTTCGCCAAAATAGTTCCAGACGAAATTGTGGCCCGAAATAGTTGCGGGCGCGACCTTCCGATCAAATAAGATACATCTACTTGCAACGGCATGTAGTTACAATACTAAATAACTACTTGGAACATTAATATAACCGCCATGTAAAATTAATCTTGCTTACTACATAGACACTACATAGACAAATGGTACAAAAATGGAACGTTTGAATTACGTTGAATTTAATTTCACTCGTTTTGACTCACATCAAGTACAAATCCAAAAATTGCTAGTTCGATCCTATTTTGTACAAACAAATGGATTGTCCGGATTCGTGGGTCTTCTAATAACTAAGCCTTCACGACACAATCAAATTTAAAAACGTATATTAAACGTACTTTTTAAAATTAATTATTTCGTAACAACATATTACTTAGTACCTACTTCTTAGTATTTGCTTAAACCTCAAAGACGACCTCTGAATATATCTAGATACCAGTTTTCCATCCCTTATAAAATAAGTAGACATAAAATTGAATTACAAAGTTCAAAGAAACCTTTTAAGCAGCCCAACATATTCACTATCATTAACCCATTAATAACATTGAAAAGACGAAAGGTTATAAAAATAAGTGGGTAAAATAAACCTTTGTTGATATAACCTGCGGAGTGCGTACCGCTGTTCCGAACCCTTTTTCTATTTATTTCTAAAGTAATATAACATTATACTATGACAATTTCGTTAGTTTATAGTGTACACTCTATATAGGTACCTTTTAACATCTATTTTTATCTGATCTTAAGGTCCTTATGTAGTTGAATTATGAAGGTAACTCGACTATAAAGTACTAGGGAATAAAGGGGAATGTAAATTGAATTTTAAGCTATAAATACCAACTAAAGTTAAATTGTAGTAGAAATTTAAAAATCTCAAAAAATATCTTTATAAATATGCAAATTCAAGACCATTAATGCCACTCGAAGAAGAGATTTCTTTTAGGTAAGACTAGTTTTTTTATTTAAGAAAATCCTTTTTGCTTAATTTCAGACTTCTTCATCTCTGATAACCTAGAAATAAAGACAAACACTTCACACTCAGTGAAAGAGTAAAACATAGGACAATGACCTGATGACGTAACATTACTAAATCACTTATGTTGGCCATTGATATAAGAGTTTAGGGAGTCAGTTTCCCAGTAAATGCGGGCCATACATCTTCGTTATCTAAAAGGTCAATTTCATGGTAATTAATGGCACGTATCGCCTTTCGCCACTAATAGGCTCGCACATTACTCATTGTGTACGAGTAAATGTTTATTGTAATGTTCATAATAAGGGAACAGGTAAATATGCTACGATAAACAGGACTAATCATTTCAAGAGTTTGTCCGACTTTCATCACATTATTAGAGTTGTTTGCTTATGTTATCAATATTAAATCAGATGAAAAATAAATGTCTTTAATGTCTGATAAAGTAGCTCACTAAAAACTATTGGTACTACCTGTAATACCTACGTAATATAGTAACTCTAATACTGCACTTTGTGACACTCAACCCCTATATATTATTTAACTATAGGCAATCAGTATACAAAATATGTGGTGTAAAACCAAAATAACGTAACTTACATTGCAGTCATGTAAATTAACTTGCTTAATAGTTTAGAAGCCTTCTCCATTTGCCTTCAACTATGAATGTTCTTCTAAACATAGGCGCGTTTAACATGGAACTGCCGATCGTACGGCTCGTGAGATTTTTTAAGTACGAAGCCATTAAGAGAGAAGTAACATTAGAACGGAAGCCTATATTTTTCCGTTGGACCACACTTTCGTATCTTATTTTCTTTTCAATTGTTGCCATTACATCAAACTAATTGCAAGTATAAGTAAGAGTTGTATGTAGCTGTCATAGTGGTTTAAATAAAATTAGGCAGGTGGACTAAAGTGGTGACAGAATGGTGACCAAGGCAAGGTAAAGAAGCGTCGGTCGTCCGGTAGCAAGATGGGTCGACGACATTATAAAGTCTCGGGTCTAGTCTAGATGAGTCTGGCACAGAACCGTAGAAAATGGCACGAAAATCGAGAGGCCTATGCCCAGCAGTGGGAGGACAAGGGTTGTGGATGATGATGATAGATTGACCAACGTAAGTCACGATCTAGTTAGGTAAAGGAAAATTTTCTTTTAAAAGCTTTGTCTAAAAAATCCTTATTGCAACCAAAAACCAAAGGAACTAGATGTACATTTCTTTGGCTACGTAGAATGAATTATTCGCAAGGTTGAGCTTCAGTTAGATCAGTTAAATCATCCGGACGGATTACCATTATCAACAGATGCTCTTCCGAGCCTGTAAAGTTGTAAAGTATGGAAAGTCAGCCAATAGGTCAAGGTAGACAGAGAAGTATAGTTAATCTAATACTGTTAAATGTGAATATAAAATATATCTACGTCCACGTTTTATCACAAACCACGGAAATCCAGAAAAAATATACATCTCCAGAGCTTAAAATTATAATAATATTATAATATCAATCGGCAGATTTATGCATTATCGCTAAACAAAACAAAATCAATTTCACATTTTCATGTTTTTTTTTTATTCTAATCTATTGACCCGTTTGGGAGCTACGGCGATTATATTGTGTTAAACGATGATGGTTAAAAAAATAAGTCGAAATCTCATATTATTTGCTGACCGAGAGACTGATCTAGAAACCATATTGAACAATGAAAATATGTCACTTAAATCTTTAGATTTCATAGTAAGTTATATTTTTACTACTTCGTATCACGCTGGGGGCAATAAAAACAAATTATATTCTACATGGTATCATTAAATTAATATTGAAAGAAATTGGATACGAACGAATAAACAGAAAATTCAAAACAGGTCATAACACTGAAAATAAATGCATGGACTCCCATATAACCCAAATAAAAGTAGGTAATACGTATAACGAATAAAGAAACATAAATCCATGTGCCGGTCCATTAAATGTACAGGTAAAAAGAAATCTTACGAAAAACCCATTCCTACTAAACATATTATATGGATTTCCGAAGGCTTCGTGTACAGAAATTCCTAATTCGCTAATAATATTGGAACTCATAAGTATTCCGGAATGTGTGTCGTATACACCCAAGTTACACCTTCTTAAGATTATGTAACCACTAGGTGTGATGTAGTAGCTTCTGCCAATATTTCACCCAATATATCAATGTTTAAATGCGATGTCAACTAATTTTCTTGTAATAAAATCGTTATGCAAATCCGTCGATAATTAGGTGTTGACGATCCACTTATCGTTTTCCGTTTACGTAAAACATTAAATGGTACCGAATTTATGCATTTCCTCTACGTAGCCTTTGACGGTAGTATATTCTTCGTTATTTTACAAATTATATATTAACTTTGACGTTATGTATTGTACACTGCAGAACCTATACATTGCGACATAAGACATAACAGGCAAAAGTCAAGGATTCACTCGCTCAAAATACAGTAGTGTATAGCATATTACAAATCTACTCTAAAACAGAACTAGATCATAAAACTACAATAAAAAAACAAGTGGACATTGATTGTATCATGAATAGAGGCAGCTATTATACAACAAGTGGCGATGATGTGGTCCTACAAATAGTTTACTCTAAAATGGAACTAAGTAGTAGATCATAAAACAACAATAAAAAAATCAGCTGAGCATTGATTGTATCATGAATAGAGGCAGCTTATACGAGTAGTTGTATGCAATGTTCCGTGTATCGGGCCGACCGGTCAAGTGGAAAACCGATGTATTAACATAGCCTGACCACGGAGGCCCTAGCTCTGAAAAACAACATGATTTGGGTGCATAATAAAAGTAGTCTAATGTAGGTAAATGACTATTAACTCTTTAAAGAGAAGCAAGAGTATTTTGGGGTTAAGTCTGTCACTAAATAACCGTGTGAACGAAAGTATTTACAAAACAGAGTTCCCAATTGCATTGTACAAAAACAGATTTAAGTAAGTAATGTTTCCAGATTTCATGTTTATTCTCATATTTTCAATTAAAATGACATCTAAACATTAAAAACATTTGTGTTCTGCAGATTGTATAAACAAGAACTAACAATAGCTTTGAATTCAAAACAAAGTATAAATAATTTCCTGTTAGAATTGAAAACATTATCTACTTTCATTAAAAACATCATCATTACTCGGAAAAAGGCTGATATAAACTCCCATCTAATTGTGGAGATAATAAAACGTGTTTACAATATGAAAGAAAAATTCTAAAAAAAATACCTAAATTATATTTTCCGCACAATTTCTTCACATAAAAACTTCGTAAATTAATGAGAACACTTTGAAAATGCAATTTCTGCTCGATTAGGTGGAAACATTTTAATTAATCTCTTCCTACGAACATAGGAAGATGCTACATGTTCCCGGAACAATTGATGGCTAGTTCATACATTGTGCTGGGTAGGGAATACATGTTACGTGTAGGTATGACTACAGAATTGCAAGTTTACTTAGTCAGCTCAAGATAATTAAGTATAAATTATTTGATTAAATGAATTTGATCCCAGTAAATAGTCGTAACGACTTGAAATTATAGTGAATTTTTATATTAATTATTTTAAAAAATCACATCTAATAACACGTATTTATAAGTATAAGGCATAAATATTGGTATAAGTAAATAAAAATAAATTAGTTTTTTTCTGCCGAAACAAGTCGTTTTTCAGTAAGATCTCGCTCAAAAACCATTAAATTATTACTCGAGTGTCGACCAAAATATTCAGCAAATGAACGTAATCTTCAATTAGAGCGGTAATGGCCGCCTCGACGATCCCAGACAAATTAAAAACACGTTCACTTAGCACGGGTCACCTGTTATCTTCGCACTTTCGAATACTGATTACCAGTTGGCTTTAAAACCGCAATTTATCAATGTTAAACAGATTTCCCCAATTTAGATACCTATGGCACAAACGAGCTAAACATTACGGGACGTGTTAAAAACTCGTTCCCGAATAAAATTGTTTTCAAATGAAAGATTTTTTGTTGTACAACTCCTAAAAAGAGATTTACAGTTTTGCAACATGTTTCACAATTGTGTTAGTTTTAGTCACAATCTGTTACGAAAATATGTCTGCGTAAATTACTCGCTTCACAATTGCTGTAAATGGACAAAGGCCTCCCCTATGCGTTCCATTCCATTCGATTAGTGACATTGTAGACCATCCACTATTTGCCACATTCCCGCCAATCTTGCATTTCACCAGTTCGATACCGAAGTTGAAATAAACATGTCAACGACACAATAATTACAACAGAGCTAAGTGTACGGCGACAAAAATTAATAACGTCATATTCAAGTATATAAATGTACAGCATATTTAATTATTTGTGCCTCAGCTAGCGACAGCTGGCTCTTGATACAATAACAGTCTAAACGCTACGATTTACTCATAAAATCTCGACGTAGCTTTTATATTGTGAGGAATAAAATCTGATCGATTCATCATTATTTTTCTTTCGGTTTTTGCTACGTAAGTCCGTTCGTAAGTGTATTGTTAGTAACTCTAGTTCTCTAACGTTTTATTATAGTTTTCGTCAAGAGCCGGGAAAAAATCAATTGGAACAGACAGTATGTTGTATTTTTAGCACAATCTTTTCTATATCTTTGTTACAAATAATCTTGATCGACTTAATTTTATCAACTGTTCTAAATTATATGCCTGAAAGGAAAATAAATTATCTGCCTTATACAATTAATTAATTATGTTACGATTTGCGTAATAAAGATCTTACTATATAATGTTTTAGTATCGCAACTCTTGAAACAATGTTTTAATATGATCGCAACGTAAATTGTTTGCTACTTAAACAAAATTGGGCCACGGCTTTGTCTCAACCGCGACCGAAAAAGCGAGAACTTTGCGGTAGGGTTGGATCAGACAAATCTATTAAGAATCGCAAGGGTCGAAGGTCTTTAGAGGTTTAAACTTTTCATATTATACAACAAGAATTGGGTTAAACACAATTTAATATTAATCAATGTTTGAATATGTTTACACTGTAGCTTTAGAATAAAAATGTTTTAAATCAAACAAAGTTAACAAATTATGGCAAAATTAAACAAGAAAAAAGTAGCCTTAAGGTGCTTAACTCTAATGCTCTAGGTCTTATCAAGCAGAGAAATAACACATTCAATAATTTACAGAAATCATTTTGTATTTGGATAATTTTCTAACCATAAGTTTTATTCCTTGAAACTCTTCTCACGTCACTATTTATTAAAGACGAAGCCATCGATTCTGTATACACTGTGATGTGTAGAACACAAATCGTTGCTACAGGATACCCCTGTATTTAATACGGAGCGATTAAGGGGATACAACGACGCGAGCTTAAAAATGTTCGCGAGATATAGTCGTATGTTAACGCCGACGTTTCAAGCTGAGAATGGATGCGTTGTCAATGGATTAAATACGCTTTAGAAGCTCTTATTCGATCTTTGCGATATTTTAATTTTTTTATATTTTCAATCTTTGCAGAAAAATGTTAAAAAAATCTCGTATTCGACTCGAGGTTTTAAAAGCTTTTTCGAATGACTACAACATAAAATGATTATAAACACAAACCTTTTTAAAGTACGCGTCTATAAATTTTAGTTATATTTCAATTTGCATATAATAAATACGCTGTTTAGAAACCCGATGCTCTCCTTGAAACCTTTGTGATGTGGATATTAGATACAGATTTTCCCTTTACCAATATCCGGGGCAACCTTCTGAGGGAGCCGATTACTTGAGCATGAAGTTTATGCAATTATAGAGAAAATAAATTTAATATTTTTTCATGTAATTAATTGTACAAAAAAATTATAGGAAAACGAATAGGTCTACATAATAGAAGCCCTTTTACACCTCACATATAAAAAAACATAAGTATTAAATTGACACAGACGAACCGAACCGCCTCTTGAAACCTGCGACAGAATTTTCCCACGGAAACATCACACTTAGGTGTAACAAATTAAGTCCTGATGACACCTACTATTTTAAGGTAAAATACCATACTTTCAGCTGGTCATCAATCACTCAGCGGGTAAGCGCAAAACAGTTTTTCGTGACAAGAAAATATCTGAACTTACGGTTAATGCCTCATATTTACCCTTGTCTATTTTTATAAGTATTGTAGGTGTGACATTCCTTCGTTTATTGGACCTGAAAATAATCTTTAAGTCGTTAACTTTCTTAGGATTAAAAGTATTCCGAGCGGTATAAACAACCCAAGTTCGTAATCCTGTTGCTTGTTGGGTTTAAAAGTTGTCGAACACGCAAGACTTTGTCGTACCTTATACATAGTTCACAAGTGAGCTCATCTTACTTAGTGGTTTATATTTAATGAAATTACAAATCCAGCGCCTCTGTACTGAAATAGTTAGCCGCAAATATGCATAGGCACGACGCTAAATTCTGTCACGTAAATGAGTTTATTAAGTACATATAAATTAACACACAATTTATAGGTATTTTAACTTGTGTGTGTTTAACGTTTGAAGGTTTAATTAATAATGTTCTGAACAATCTTTGCTTCTGAGACTCTCATGCGAACCTATAACATTTTTAACCTCTCCGATACAGGGCGCCCTGCGGTGATTATATTACGCGTCGACTAAGCGAAATGCTTCGAATTATCCGGTTAACTTAAAACCTCAGACTTTATAACCTTTTTGTTCGCAACTGTTTGACTTTTGCACATTCGTTTGGGAAATATTTTGTTTTTACGTCTGACTAATTAAAATCAAATCAGTGCAATTAAAATCAAAATATTGACAAGTATCTTAATACGCCACTTCCAATATTTCGGAAGAACATAAAAAAGTATCTAATTTGTATATATTTATGAATTTCCTTTGGACGAGCATTCCTTCAAAGAGAAATAAATTGGAACTAACTTCGTTCTGGAACATAACTTTCAATTTACAAGAACGGTTTATTATGCAACAAAACTCTATTTGAGAATTCATTTACCCTTTCGTCAGTCGCGTAGAATAATTGGCTAGCTACATAACTCCCTTTCACCCCAATCATTGGCAATTAACGTAGAAAATTAATTAAGTGTACACCTACGTTAATAAGTAGGATCGTTCAGTGTCAACAGCTTGGCTTTAGTACCCAATACCAATTATGTATGGAATGAATGGCAGTTGGTAGGTACAACGAACTCAGACGAGACGTATCTAAGGTTTTGAACGAGTTATTAGGACTCAAACAATAATAAAACCCGCACTAAAACACTTTTTATAAGATACTTTAAATCCACTCAGGACAATTCTAGCAAGCACAAACACAATCAGAATTATTATATTGTCTTCAAAACTAAAAAGTTATCATCATCTCCCTGCACTGTTCGCATTTATTTGGGGTCGGTGTAATGCGTATTCAGCTTCCATTCACCTCTACTACTCATCACGGCACGTCATAATATCATGCTTTAAACAGATTAATTTACTGTGACAAAAAGTTTAATTACCAAGCTTGCAGTGCAAATGTAGGTTGCACTTCAGTAAAGATAAAATACAGAAATTTTAAATACATAGTACCTGTAATTTGGGAAGTTCGACTAGCCTACCTTAAAGATTCTAGCTAGCTACCCTTTCATTTCAAGGCTGTTCTCGCCGACAAACTTCACAGAACAACTTAGCCATAATCCGCCTCTAAATCATTCTGATTGCATGAATTGAAATAGTAATCTGTTACATTAATAGATCACTTAGATCTTTCGAACCAAAGCCTGCGATTCAATTTATAGGCCTTTGTAACATCCATCTATGGAGACTATTTGGTTTGAAAACAAAATTAATACTGAAGAAGGGGCCCAAATACAAAAAAAAAGTAATTTAGCACATAACTTGAACCTGTCCCAAAAACCTTTTGGGAAAAGGTTTGGGACTGGTTTAAGAGCGACTTGGCGTTTAAGCAAATTCATGTGTCTAATGCAGGATAGTATTCGCTCGACAAATTTGATTAAAAGTATAATAGCCATTCCCCGTTCAGAAATCTGGGTTAACACTTAAAGATACTATAGTGACGAAGATTAACGAGTAACATCCTATTATGCCTTCTATCATACATTTAAGGATGTTGAATTGACACAGTGAAAGCCTGATTGGCCTCATACGAATCCTTTCTTCAATACATTGCTACTCGAGCGGAATAATAAGCAGCTGCCACGCTATTTATAGCCAGAAGACCGTTAATAAAGGAATCCTTACAATTTGTAATATTACAGAATGTTATAATTATCCAATAGGTACGATATCGATATTGCTTCAGATAACGGAATTAAAATTGATGGTGTTTAAAAGTAGCTTTATGAAAAACTAGCTTCTATTTTCTTTTCATGACCAGATCTAACAGTTGCATTATAATAGGTCTTAAATAAGAACTTTTGTGTTACGTGTGTTGAAATAAAAATCTTTCTAGAAAAAATAATAAGGACAATACCTACTTTGAGAAAAGAAGATAAAACTATCGTGCATGTCTAGCGTAAGCCTACCAAATAGGAATAAAAGGAAGCAGCTTGATCCCAACTGGGCATTGAATGATTTTCGGTCAGCACCCTTGTCAGGAACACTATCGCAGATTATGTGTTGATGGATCACTCGAAAGACGTGCCTGGCGCGAAAACTGACCCCTCTGAACAAATGGTAAATGGAATATTGTAATCTTGTTCCCAAGATCATACAAAAAGTCCGGACGTCACGAATTCTATTAATACCCAAACATTATTATGTGATTCGTCCTTTCCTAACAACAGCTTATTAAGCTGCCTTCCTTTTCCTGAAGGTTTATAGGCTGTAAACCGTGCATCGTTTTTTTAACAATATTACGGTATCCTTGTATTGTGTCTACGCCAATCATAACCATAAAAGCAGAACATATTTCTAAGAGCAGAACATTATTCACTGTAATATCTTCTCAAAAATAATTAGGCCAACTTTTACAAGCAATTTTGTATCTTGGACGGTTAACTTTAAGACGGCAATTTGATAGCCCGTTGTACTTTCTTATAGGGTTGTTATGAATTGTTTTCTATTCATTTACATAGGTATAATTAAGAACCTATTAACAGGTTCTTAATAATATTGAGACAGTTTTGACAAACGGTGAAGGAAATCATAGTTAATTCAATAAAAATTTATAGGTCTATTTTAGCTTAGTCAATTACGGTAATTTATTGAGTAACAATAAGTAAGTAAACATAAAAACGCATTTCTAACAAAACTTTTCGTAGGAAGACGATAATAAATAAAAGCATCTATTTGCAACAAATAAGTTACATATTTTATTTCAAATTTTAATAGGAACAATAAATATAATAATCGTGTCCAAATAAAGTGGACACAGAGGAAACCCGATTGATTAATTTCGCGCTGGCCGCCGGGGATACGAAACGAAAAACAAACAGTCATGGATCTGTCACATTGTACCAAAATTATCAGATTGAGTTAAAAATAGTATTTTTGTCATGAACAAATAAACCTACACATACATTTACAATATTATATTTATTTAGTACATTTGTATTATGTATTGAATCGTTTTTGTTAGAAAATCATCAGTATGAATGACTTTGCGAATTTAGAAAAAACTATTGTTCGGGAACTGTCGTGTCGTTTGTGTCTGTGTACAGATGTGGTCAAACTGAAACCGCTCAGTGCTGAAGTCAAGCGTAAGATCAAGAGACTCTTTGATATTATGGTAAGATTAACTTGACTTGGCGGCAAACGGACATCGGCTACCATAATTCATTGGCAGGTCATGCAATACGCACCCATTACCTATACCCATTAGGTATACCTATTATTACTGGCAAAGTGCCAAACTACTGCGAGAGCAATAACTTATACCTATTAGGTTAATTTTTGTAAGATTAACTAGCTAATTAGTGCCCGCCATACATTCCAGAATTAACTTGGGGGTCATTGTTTCCCACCATTTACTGAAATTGTGGCTTATTAAATATTGCCCCCTTTGAATTATATTTGGATACCTAATTGATAACAAGATGTAGAGGTAGGTACCTATACCTATGTTAGGGTATTACACGTAAAAGACTTGTTTTTCTATAGGTTCGCACGGACGATACACTACCTAAAGCAATATGCCACGACTGTTTGCAACAAGTCTCGGCATTGCACCTATATGCCGTTAAGGTTGAGAAGACTCAAAAGTTTCTAGAATTCCACAAAATGAAAATGCAAGAAGAAAAGCGCGATGTCCCAAGTGATAAACTTCATCCAATAATAGCAACTCTCTCGATTCAAAACCTACCAGAAAATCAAAAGAAGCTTCTCAATCCACCTAAACCGAAAACGCCAGAATCAGAACACCAGCAGGGAGACGCAAAGCCATCTAAACAGAAAGTGCCAAAGAAAAAGTCACCATCAGACATGAAATTCATGGAAGCAATGACTTTAGAAGAATTTGCTAATACCGAGAAAGTGGATAAGAATCTACTTAGTACGCCAGGTCCGAGGGCACTTGTATTACATACAAGTACGTCAAAAAAACAAGAATATCACAGAGAACAGTCTAACAAGACCGATGTTGATTTTAGTACCGACAGCCTCGACCCTTTAGTACTTTTAGATGGTAGACCAGCCAAACAAGGCGCCGCTTTGGACAGACAGATAACACTTTTCTATAAAATGGAATGCTGCATTTGCCATGAGAACGGCTTCCACTTCAGATCCTTGATGAAACATTACAAGGAACGGCACGGTGTGCCAGGCTACGTCACCTGTTGCGACAAAAAGTTTCACTATTTCTACCCAAAGAAAATTATCGAGCATATGGCGTTTCATCTACAACCCAATATTTTTATGTAAGACCACAATTTCCATATCTATTCCAAGAGCTAGCAAGTCAAAATTTACGGTAAAACTATTTCTATTGCTGATTTCAGGTGTCCAAGCTGCCACCAAAACTTCCAGACTTCACAAGAGTTATATGAGCACCAGAGTAATGGTGGTCGGTCTGAAGGAAAAATTGTATGTCCGAGATGTTCCGAGCGCTTCCCAACGTATCATGAGCTAGGTTGGCACATCATCACACACCGCAGCGAGAAACTTCAATGTGACTACTGCGGGAAACAGTAAGTTATCGCCAAAATGTTTAACAACTTGAAAATTTGGTCAGTTTCATCTTAAGTTTCATTGAGGCGTGCAGATAGGTAAGTAGACACCTATATGCGACCTGTGTATAGGTATGTGTGTTTGTGTATGGGGAAAATAAATAGCAACGTTGGTTTATCTAGCTTTGTTATACACGTAAAAAGTTAGAAAAGAAAGGAGGCAGAATATTAGAATTGAGGCACTTACCTATGTCAGTTTCTTTTGCGCCTTGTCTAGTCTTGCAGGTTTATTTTGCGTGCCAGAAGTTTCATCTAGTTCTATCCTCGATTTATTTCACAAACCAACACATGGATAGTTTTCAAACACTTAAATATTTCATCACCGACTTCATAATTTAAACACATGTAGGTACATAGGTGCATTTAATGTGTAAGTAATACTGAGTATAAATGTAGGGAAGGTAGAACTTAGGAAGGTAGATCACCAATCACGCAAAGTAGGTAGGTACCTACAATATGATATTTAACAACACAGGAAATGTTTTTTCAATTATTATTTTTCAGATTAAAACATCACCATCGTAAAAAAACTATCAATCACATGGAAGATGTCATTTTGTGTTCGCAATGTATAAGAACGTTGAAAGCTATAGAAAAGCAAGAAAAAGAAATTGTGAGTACTACTAAAAAAAAACAAAGTAGAAAAGCGTTTGCCGCTCATCTTAAATTTCTAAATTCGTTTTTTAGCGAGTGTGCGTTTAATAAATTTTCATAAACATTTTACCAAAATCAAGGGTATTTTTATTTTCGTTTATTTATTTCCAGAAAGAAAAGGTAAAAGCTAAGAGCAACGAGACTGTTATGATTCAAAAGTATCAGCAGAAATTCAAACAAGCCATGGGACTATCAGGCGACGAAGACGCATCGACAGACTAAAAATAAATTATAAAAAAAATAGTAATCTAGTAAAAGTTCTCGACTAAAAGAAAATACAAAATAGAAGTGTCAATTAATTTAAAATAAACATTGTTTTGTAGTAAGTGCAGTTTATTGGTAATCAATCTTATTTTACTATAATAATATGACTTATTTTTCTTCTACCACTCCTTCCTTCACTTCTTCTTTTTCTCTTTCTGCCTCTCTGTCTTCAACTTTATCTTCCAAGGGTCAATCGAGCCTTCGTTTCTTGACTAGAGATCCGAGAAGGTCAGATATAGCCGGCAGGTTGTTGGTTTGGTCATTCGCGCCAGTGTTCAAGTTGGAAAGAGGAATGTTCAGCTGGTTCGTCGTGGTCTTCTGTTGACCTTTCATATTTCTATGTTGAGGAAAGCTTGGCATCAACTTCGGGTCACACGCTGGAACAAAATGATAAGTTACTTTCACAGTGAGTTGCAGTAACTGGTCTGAAGTGAAACCAAGACTAATCTGTAGAGTATGGAAGCACGCAACAATTCAATAACTTAAAGAAGCCGCAAGTTCCATCAACAACCAGCAAAAACCGGGAGCCAATGTTATATACAACAGAATTATGTCACAAAGAGAGATTCTACTAAACAACAAGTTCAAAAAGTGCTTACGAAGCGGCTGCTCCTTAAAGTAGGAGCTCTGCAGACACTCTTCAGCCGTAGCCCGCTTGTTAGGGTCATACATGAACAAGAAGTTCAGCAAGCGGAGCCCTGCCGCCGAGAGCCACGGGAAACGTTGCTTGAGATTGTTGTAAGGCTGCTGCTTCAGAGTGAAGTTCTGAAGAGCAGGCAGCGAACTGAACTCCGGCCAGATCGCGTCCGAAGGTGTACCTGTAGAAATGTATTGTATTGTAACAAGAAATTGATGTCTAATGTACAGATCGATCTTGATCCACCAATTTATAGCGCAGGGAAGCTTCGGACGAAACCTATTTTCGAAAGAAAGTAAATAAATGGATTACATTATCTCCTTAATATACAACAACATCAAATCTCTCTATATGCTTACCAAGTAAATCAACAATTAGCTCAAGTTGTTCAATTTCAGTTCTTCCAGGAAGCAAAGGCTTGTTTGCGAGAAGCTCTCCAAGAATACAGCCTGCAGCCCACATGTCAAGAGCTGGTGTTTGTCGAGGCGATTGCAAGAGAAGTTCCGGAGCCCTGTACCACAGAGTCACGACGCGAGGAGTGGCGCAGCGGGCAGGGGCGCCCAGCCAACGAGCGAGGCCGAAGTCCGCTGCAATACAAAACCACAATATAAAGGACACAAAGCAATGTAAAAAAAAAAACATTTTTAGCAAATCAAACAGAAATGGACCTTATAATCAGCTCAAGAGGAAGTCAATGTGTCGAATTCGCATTGACAGAAGCGCAAAGAATTTAGTTACTTACCTATTTTAACACATCCTTTATCAGTGAGAAGCAAGTTAGAGACTTTCAGATCTCTATGCACAATGAAGTTTGAATGGAGGTACTTAAGGCCTTTCAAAACTTGCAGCATCAAGCATTTGACCTGGGACTCTGTAAATGGTGACGTCATGTTGTCTAGTAACGAGGCCAGATCTTGCTCGCAGTACTCCATTGAAAGGAATATGCTGGAAAATCAAGAGTTAATAATCATCTACCCTGAAGAAAGGTCATAAGTTTGTATTTCGTTTATTAGGCCATATTTTATTTTAAAGTGAATGTAGTATGTACCTTTCTAATGACCTCCCGACCAGGACTTCTTTGAGCTGCACAATATTCTCATGCCGACAAGCCATCAACACCTGAATCTCACGGAGACCACTCAGTGGAAGACCATCTTTTTCGACATCCATCCTTACCTTCTTCAATGCTACAATGTTTCCATTCAGCTTATCCTTTGCTCTATCTAAAAAAATAATCAATTTTAATAGGATAATTTTATACTGTAACTTGTGATATGTACTTTAAGAAATTGTCACTAAATTAACTTTTTGTGACTAGACTACAGCATAATACAATGTACTATAATATTCTACTAGTATTATGGCCAATATAAAAAACAGTTTGTAATGTTTATTTTTTAAATGTTTTTAATATCAATTTACTCATGAAATTGTAATTTTTATACCTTAGTATATGTCTATTCGCTAGCAATAGTTATTTATAAAGAGATTATATCAAGCATTTATATTACTGTTTTTCTACAATACAGTAGATACACCACAAAAAATAAAATTGCAAATCAGCCAATCTCCAATTCCTACTAAACAAATGTAAATACTCTAAGATACCAATTGTTTTTTCTTCTGTTTTACATATCTCTAGTGAATAAAGTTTATATTCTATTCTACCTGTTACCTTGTTTTACTTCTATTTACAGTATCTTCTAAATAAATTACATGCTTTAATAACTTACACACAATACCATAAGTGCCTTCACCAATTCTATTTATCTTTTCAAATTCACCCACAAATCGACACCTGCCAAGCTGAAAAATAATAAAAAAATATTCCTATTACTAAATTGCTGATTTAATCAGATTGTTTTAAATTATGAATGACTAAGACATATTGTTGTTTTATATAGCAGAATATGTAAAATGAGGTTTTCAGCTAATCCAGTATGACTGATAGCCCACCCCAACATAGTTGGGAAAAGCCTTGAGAGATGATGATATAGCAGAACATGTTTTCATCAAGGATTTGATAATGAACCCTAGATGGTTGATGACCAGCTGCAATCAATTTGCTAACAAATGACTGTGTCCATACAGCCAGTGTTTAAGCCATTGGTTGTTTAACCATTTTATAATATGAATTCTTTGTATTTATACAATTTTCTAACCACGTTAGTCTGATCACAATTGACATACACATTGATAATATTTACATTGCTTGCTAATATCAAATTGTGTCTTACTATAATTCAGAGAATACATTGTTATTGTGTGTTGTTATTGTTATTGTTCATGGTTATTGTTATGTTGCGGGTTCGACCCTGCAACGTTGGAGTTACATACAAATACGTAAATTGAACTTCTATGCCAACAAGAGGATTTGTCAAAAAATTATTGATTATTTAGTTTTCTATCGGCTCGTTTAGAGCCTAATTTCTGATTTATTATAAATTTACTTGGACACCCTATTACATAAACGTATACTTGAAAATACATTGGTAACTTCAGTCATCTATTGTGGTTCAAGAAATATTTAACATAATTTAGGTAGTTGTGATGTTTTGAAGGTTATGTTTACATACTATATCTTTCTCAGGTATTTCCATGGTCTTTCCAGTCCTGAAGGATATGAGAACCCCTTTTCTGGCAGCAGGGCCTGTTGGATCAACCACATCTTGACTAGAAGGTGGTTTCTCTGAATCTGTAAATAAAACTTGATGTAGGTTTTCCTCCGAAGCCAAAACTATTTTACAACGACTTATTACTTGTTTTCTTACTTTGCGACATGCTTACAGAGTTAAATACAAACAACTATTTACTGCAAGCACTTGTTTATTTGCTAAAATAGTATTTTGCCGTTTATAAACAAGCGGTAGCGGCGCATACGATATGCGGCTAGATTCTAGTGATGTTCTAACAACAACAAACCACCGAAGTGAGTAAAACACTAAATGTTCTTTAGTCGAATATAACACAAAAAATCATTAATTTTGTGCTATAAGGTAAAAAATATTTATTTGAATAGCATTGTTTTTGTGCTAAATTTAATCGCTTGAAGAAAAACTTAACCAGCATTGAAAAGCAGTACCTAGGTAAACTCGCAATAAAATCCATATCCATGCTCGATTATATTTTTCATGCAACGACAGACTATATAAAACATAATATAAAATCGATAGTTCCGATACCTACCTATATATAGGGTAAGGAGTAAGTTTCAAAGTAGTTTAATTTAAACAGTGCGCTGCATTTGCATTATTTTTACGACTAAAATGGTTCATACCGTTAGTTCATACTAATAACCGCGGGACACAGGTCATTCTCTGTTAGGCGCACTCTAAAGTCAAAATTAACAATCCATGATTGGCTGCAAATGACAACTGTCAGCTGTCCTGTTCTCAAGTCAACTGTCCGAACTCCGAAAAAAATAAATAAGGTTTTCTGTATTTTCCTAAGTGAAACTTTGCCTCCTAAGAGTCATCGCTTCCAATTCCTAAAATTATCTTAATAATCAAAAGTTTTTACTTCCAGTTTTAATTGAAAAATGGAGTCATTCGGCAGATTTTGGAGGACTAAAGTGTAAGATTTTGAAAATGTAGTATTTGGATTTGTTTTCTTACCCTTTCCTCTATTATCATTCATTTTTACTGAACATGCTAGACCATAAAGACCCTGCACCAACAATTTGTTTAACTGATTGTTTTTTGTTTTTATTTAAGTTGCACTTCATAGTTTTGCCTAACCTCATCATGAAACAGCGAGCATTATAATATATTATTACATCATAAACATGAGGGTCCCTAGAGGCAGACGCTTCAACCCGAGGACACGGAAGCAGATACTGTAAGTTGTGTTTAATTCATAATATTTAAAAATACACACTAATAACTTTGCATGAATGGTTTTAAACTTTAAGCATGCTGTTCATGTATATCCTTTGCATGTTTCTGTATTTCTTTATATTTATTTAATAGTTTTTATGATTACTGAAATATGAAGAAAGCTGTTATATATTTTAATACCAAGTGATATAATTTATAGAATAATAATTAAGATATGCTTTATATGTAGGTAACCCTATATAATTATATACCTAAATACAATGATATTATAATAAACAGATATGTTACACCCATACAAAACAACCGAAAAAAGTGTTCCGCGCAGCAGCGGCAGCTCACATGTCAAAATGATACAAAAGAGATAGCGCGATAAAACCCATAAGAAAAAAAGAGACAATTAGTGTTGTCAATTACGCTTCAATCTAAACAAACGTCATAGACTAACAAATTTAACGAGACAGAAGGTACAAACCGCGTCTACTAAATTTGTATCCACGGTTTGTGCCTATAACAACTAAGCAACACTACTAAAGGTAGGTAGGTGAGAAATAAATCACGATGTTAAAGCGACAAAGTGGAAATAGAAATAGTTTTATTTTAACATTTTCTGCGATATATTAAGGTAATAAGGGTAAGCAATTCATATTTTCTTTACCCACACATGACATGTTTAATTTATAATTAAGTATATCGACTATTTCAAAAAAACAAATGATTAAATAATCCAACATTAGAAAAAAGGAAAACAGAACTCTGGGGTAATGATGACTTTAATGCCTAATAGTCGCATCTGTACTTTTATTCTATATGTGTGCGATCACGCGTCCTTGTCGTCCTCACGACAAAAAATGTATTTACCGTCTCTTTCTTTTTTCTAACCTCCAATTATCAGAATATTAGGAAAATAAATAAAAAATATTATTAAATCGAAGTATATTGCGTATTTACATGTGGTATGAGATTCCTTGTATTTTATTTACTTCGTTATCATAAATGATACAGTTTCTGGATACACACAATGACATTTAAAAGCTTTTATGTAAATTTCGTTCGAGTGTGTCACTCGTCGAGATGCGTGACGCAGACTAAGGCAATACGTCTCCATTAGGACGTTTTCGAGTCTTCACGATTGCGCGCTAACAACATATCTGTTTATTATAATATCATTGCCTAAATAGGAAACTATTTTGGATGATAACTTGTCTTCTATAGTAAATATATTTCAAACTAGCTGTGCCCGCGACTTCGTCCGCGTGGAATAAATACTTTTCGGGCAGCATATTTAGAATTAGGTTTTTATACATATACTTTCGCTTGGGTAGCGATAAATTTACTTTACAGATGCTTCTCTGTATACGATATTTCAAATTAACATAACTTTTTTAATTTATGTACCGATTGACATGAAATAAACACGAAATGTTAAGTGAAGCTTACTAAAATACATTCGTGAAAACCGTATCTTAATCGAGTAAGCCGTTTCTGAGATTAGCGTGCACAAACACACAGACAAACAGACAAAAAAAAAAATAATTATAATTTCAGGTTCGGCATCGATATTATAACAACCCTTGCTACTTTTTTTGTTTATATTTCCATTGTACAGACACCACTTTTCTACAATTTTATTATATGTTTAGATGATTTTTCAAATTGACATAACTTTTTTATTTATGTACCGATTGACATGAAATAAACACTAAATGTTAAGTGAAGCTTACTACAATACATTCGTGAAAACCGCATCTTAATCGAGTAAGCCGTTTCTGAGATTAGCGTGCACAAACACACAGACAAACAGACAAACAGACAAAAAAAATAATAATCATAATTTCAGGTTCGGCATCGATATAATAACAACCCTTGCTACTTTTTTTGTTTATATTTCCATTGTACAGACACCACTTTTCTACAATTTTATTATATGTATAGATAACTAAAATTCTCGAAATAACTCATATATATGCATTTGAAAAGTAATATTAGACACAAATATTTTAAATTGTGTATCATTAACTTTATCCTGATTTACTACTGTATACTAATGATTTTGTAAATCCTATATTGTCTATTTTAAATTTTACAAGACTTATACATAATGTACTTGATTCACAGTATAGTTATAAGTTGAAACTCAATTTAAATAATTTGTATAAAATTATTATTTAAAAAAAAAATATAATGTTCTGCAAAAACCATTTATTGTTAATATTATTTTACGAATATAGTGAGCGTAAGTATTGAAAGGTCTAGTTACCTAGTACAAGACAGATGTGTGTGGAAAAAAAATCTGCCTGAGCCCTGCAGTGGGACAATATGGGCTTTGATTAGATAAGATATGATGTACATAAGGAGTATGTCAGTTCTGTCTGAGATACAAGGCTCCCCTGTCACTAGATGTGATAAGGAATTAGCAATGTAACTATCAAGGTTTATTTAATAAAAATTGCATTAGATAACAGTGATAATCAAAGAAATGTGATAAATCATTATCAATGTCTCCAAAGTGAATTCAATATTCAAACATTAAAGCTATGTTTAAATTCAGCCAGCAGCATTTAAAAATGAAGATTAAATATTTTTTTAATTTTAGGAAAAATTTTGGAGTATATGAAAAAGTTTTGCCAACACAAACTACAGCTAGTAGAGTTGTACCACAGCACATAGAGAGGCCAAACTACATAACTTTAAAGGAGAACTTTATAGTTCCTAGTGTACCAGAGATAAAAGATATTAATCAGATAAGAGGTATGAGGAGAAGCTGCAAGCTAGCAGCCAATATCTTGAAAGAACTTCACAAGTTTATACAGGTAATGTCATAATTTTTATCCGACTGGCCTTTAACTTAATGGTACTTTTCATCCCCCAAAACCTATGGTTATAAACAAAGCAAATTCAACCTTACTGGCTAGAGACAAAGGTGAAATCAAGTATAGTTTATTCTGGCTACAATACCCACTTAACAGGACCTAAGACTTAAGAACTACTTTGTTTTAATATCTTTTAGATTAACAAATTAATATTATAATTATTTTATTCCCAGCCAGGTGTGACAACAGATGAGATTGATAATCTGGCTCACAATCTCTGTATAGAAGCTGGGGCCTATCCTTCGCCATTGGGGTACCATGGCTTTCCAAAGAGTGTGTGTACATCAGTGAACAATGTTATTGTGCATGGGATACCTGATTTGAGACCATTGATAAGTGGGGATATCGTTAATGTGGATGTGACGGTAATTATATGATTTTTTATGAACTATCAAATGCAACAACAAATATTATATCATGCTAATTGATATCTTACATTGATATGTAAGATATCAATTAGCATGATATAATATTTGATGATAATATTAGAGTAAGAAATTACAGAGTTCTACTAGGGACAACCATTTGCCCTTTATGTCCCAAACACTGGTGGCACTACTGTAAACAAAATATGCCATGCAATATACCTTATTATATTTTCAGGTATACTTCAAAGGTTTCCATGGTGACTGTTCCAAAACATATCTGGTTGGTAATGTAGATGATAAAGGTTTAGAACTGGTAGCTATTACTGAGGAATGTTTGGACATCGTAAGTTATTTTTCAGCACATCATTAATTGAGTAACACCCTTTTAAAAATATAATAATTTATTTTTATACAAAATTCGTCGTTTAGGCAACAAAAATATGCGGCCCGGGTGTACCATTTACCGAAATTGGGAGCGTGATACATAGACACGCAAAACGGTATGGTCTGACGGTAATTCCTTCCGTCTTAGGACACGGTATCGGGGAATATTTCCATGGACCCCCTGAAATTAATCATACCCGTAAGTAAAACCAATATATATTCTTAGTGGTTACATAAGTAAATAGTTTGCAAAGTATTAGTTATAGCATTCTTGATGTTAAAAAACGACGGGACGTGTTGTCAATGACTACTTGACCTTCAAACAAGAGTAGGTAGCTTTTTTCTTTGCCTTTGTGATTCTCAAGTATCTAGTTCCGGGTTTATGTACTTACATTTTAGTAGCGATGTTACGCGTATACATAATAAGAATAAACGTACGTGACATTATTGCTTCTTAAAATTTAGTACTGGCCAGTATTGACCAACTTGTAATTTATTTCGTTTGATACTACAACAATAATAATTGATTGTTTTCTCTCCAGTAAACGATTATCGCGGGGAGATGAAGTCTGGTATAACGTTCACCATTGAGCCAGCTATCACCCACGGCAGTGAATATTCAGTCTTGCTGGAAGACAACTGGACACTGGTCACGGAAGATGGTTCGAGATGTACGCAAGCAGAACATACGGTTCTAATAACAGATAATGGATGTGAAGTCCTCACATAATGTAATTTACTAAGATTTTTGAAGTTTCAGTAGTAGACAATTTCTTAAATGTGATAGATAGTTGTGATAATTTGCTGTTCGTATTTTTATTCAATACTAGAACAGATTGACAAAGTACAATTTTCTCTAATTATGAATTAGAAAAGGAAATAATCTCCAATTTATAGATTTTAAATGACAGAATTTCTGACTTATAGTAGTATTACTTTTACAGCACAGTAAATCGGAGCCCTCCTGCAATTTTTTTAATAGAATAGAAATACTGATGCTATCGGGCGCCATTTCGCATAAGCAACAGGAGCTGGGTACTTTTCGCAAGTACATCGGTGAAACTGATAAATGTGATACTACTATACTATATTCTTATTGTCTCAAAGAGTAGAAATGTAAGTAGTTACCAGATTGTTACCTTAAATTATTAAAATAAAATGCATTTTAGCGTGTAGTGTTTCTTTTATTTTGCTTGATAAATCTTAAAATAAAACATGTAACTTGGTACATTAAAAGCACAAGCACAATGATTATCACTCATATGTCAGTCAATAGATAAAACTTGAAGGCGTAGAAGGAAGGTATCGATTAAAGAAGTCGGTAACATGTGGATAATATTAGGACAAAGGCGTAACCAATGGGTCGTAAACACACTTCCAGGAATTAAATATTCGCTCTACGCTCCGGGTTTCACCGCATCCAGTCGAAAGAGTTTGGTCCCATAGAATATCCAGCTACGCCTCGACTAAATACTAATGTGACAAGAGAATAACAGGAGGATCAATAAATAATGTTATGACTAGACTTTAAATGCGCTTAAATATATCTGTGATAGTAGACAGACAAGCTTTGTTAAACAACTTCTAGGAAGGTTTAAAATGTTAAAGAAAAAGTTTAAAATCTTAATAAATACGAGATTGGACAAGTTTTAGAGTACGAACACAGATCAAAAACCCTGCAGAAATTATGTGGATAGTTAATACAAGTTATGCACGAATAGTAAAATTAATCACGAACCCAATGTTTGTAACTTCATTTATCTGTGCTATTGTTATACTCTTAATCTTAATTAATTATAAAGTTTTAAATAGGTAATATACTCAATTACTCATAATAGAGAAAATGTAAAATAGGTATAATTTTAATAGTGTAAATATATTAGGTAAAATAAATATTTCAAGATTTTGAACAATAGATAAGATTTCTTAGGTTTGCATAATTATATTAATTAATACTAAATAGCTAGGTGGAAGGACTTAAACAAACTGATTCCTTCTCTTTAGAAATGGATCAAACATTGGAATAACCCTTATCGTAAGCGAATATTCTTAAATATATTTTTTGGTATTTTTTTTTATTTTTCTAAGGGTGCTAGGGAAGAATAAAAAGAGTGTATAAAAGTTGTTACAAAATTATTAAATAGTTTAACAACATACAAAAGCTACCTGCGACCATATACACTACTATAAAGTTACTTAAACTTTAATTTATCACTCAAGGTAACACACAATCCGTAAACAAGGATTACCTCAGTCAAAATGAGAATAAATATAATATGATCTACATATCAATACGTAATTATACTCTTTCACAACAACGACAAGTAGAAAGAAAACGGCAGAACATCCAAAACACTATTCACTCATTAATTATTATTCATATAAAATTGAAACTTTAAGCACTAGCCTCTCGATTAAATAATCTATGCTGAATATTTAACTATCTATATCAAAATCAGCTAATTTTTAAAGGGAATAGAAGTGCCCTGAATTATTATATAACTTGCCATATTCAATATTTATATATTATTATTCAAATTATTTTAGAATCATATATTTATATTTTCATGTAGGCTTCTGGTTAATAACTGCTTAATTATAATATATTATGTAAATATAACTGTAATCACTACAATAATGTATCATTTCAATATTTATTCAGATAAACCTACATAAAAATATTTAAAATTTAGTGATACTGTTTCATTTGATACTATAATAACTTTGTGCATTATATATCATTTCTTTGTGTGTTGTGAGGAGAATTTCTTAATGTATTGTGCTTTCAAACTTTTAAGTTCACTTTTATATATCATTTGAGAATTCGATTTAACCAATCTATAATGTATCACCAATTTTCACTTCAACTTAGAATACTTTCCACTATCATAATATTTTAAATGAAATTATCATTAACATTGGCATAAAACTGTCACCAGTATGGCACCACAATTCCTGTTTTATCAATAGTAGATAATAATATATTATTTGGGGCATTAAATCAATGTTAGGGATAACAAAAACAAGATTATTAAAACATAATCAACACAAACACAAACCAATAGGATCATGGAACTAATGCTAAAACAATATTTGACTATCTATCAGTACCATATTTGTACTACTTGTTTATTTTGTAGAACCGCTGCACAAAATCTGTCAAGTTTAATACTTGCCCAGGGCCTACACCAAAGTCCATATTGATGTACTCATCCAGATTGTGAGTTGATGCTGGAAATAAATAAATTTATTATAAAATATGTAAACAATAAATGTTAATGTGCTTCTTTTGGTAATCATATCACAAAATCCAGTGATCAACATATTTAATCAGTAAAATTCATTAATCGCACACCCAGATCAACAGTGCGCTATTTCAAAATAGGTTGCTTTCCCCAAATGACGAAAAAACGTTATCACCAGCTACATCACAGTTATCCCAACCTTCTTGTAATTTTTCGAGATAATACAGTATTGCTTTGGGTGTGCGTAATGTTAACTGAGTCAGATGAACATTAAATAACAAAAACCTTCAACAAGCAAATTAAGTCGGTCTTCGCAACAGTTACGGATATTTTTCTATGAATAATATTATTATTTTGAATGTAGCCTAGTCTTACACAATAGGGCTGAAGTCAAATATCTTTATCCTATAATAAAATAAAAGGAATACATTAACCAGGCCAGTTCAATTTGTACAAATACTTTCATTTGTATGTTTATGTACGCTGTAACATTAGGAATGTAAGTGAATTAAGTGAGTTGGCATCAAGCCAGTGTCATATATAAGCAAAATGTCTTTGTATGTCCTGTGTTATTGAACAACTTATTCCAAATAAGATAATATAAATTTATGTACAAACGTAACACTACAATATGAATACTTGATCTGAGTAATAATGAGAAAAGAGCATTTGTGTTCAAAGAGTATGTATGCTTACTTGGTGTGGATATAGCTGGGTATGGTGGTGGGGGCTTAATCCATGAGCCATCTGGTCTTTTCATGTGGCGACGGTCTGAAGCAAATTGTTGCAGAAACTGCTTAGCGGGCACTACACGGAAGAACCTGAAAATGTTTTTATCATTTATAATTTACCTCAGATGATAATTCAATTGAATAACACTAAAATGACAAAAATATCATGCTTTCAATAAAATTAAAGCACATTTTATTATGTACTACTGAAAAAAAACACTATTAAATTAATTAATCAAGATACATTTTGCTTTGCTCTTTGATTAAGTAAATATATCACTGTAATCTGTCACATAGTTTAAAACAAGATGTTATCAAAACCAATAAATACCTGTGAAAGTCTGATTTTAGAACTTGATCTGTCCTAAATGTCTCTGTTACATATTTGTGGAAAAATGTTGGGAACGGCAACTCAGAGTCCAAATCATACACAAGACATGTTTTACAATCCCAGGAGTAGAGAAATATCACATGATAATCCTGAAATAATATATGCATGTTATTTAATGTGCCATTCGCTTGTAAATTCCTATTCACATCTTCATTTAGCATTTTATGGCTTTTTGTATGGCTGAATGCAACAAAGGAATTGAGGGAACTGAATATAGGTCAAATATGTTTGTGTGCTATCTGTGGCTATAGGGCAAATAAAGCAGCAGACCACGAGTCTCTCACATAGGATATACACACTATTAGATGAAAATTGAGAAATAGCTAGAAGGAAAATCTAGTTTAGTCAGCAATAACAAAAATGTGAGACTGACACAAATTTTTACTAGAACAATATGGTAAAGTTAGTGGAATGGTGTGTGGGCTTATAAATCATAACAAAGCGCAATAAATTCATGTGGCGTGACACAATTAAAATACACACCCATATGACGAGACGATCCTCCTCGCGCCCAGCCCTTTGTTTCCACAGAGGCACCGTACGGCAAGGGTTCGATATAAATACGATGAAACATCTGTCCAATTCTTCTGGAATTCTCAGTGACACATCTTGACATAGTTTCCAGACGTTTTCCTCACTGAAGAACACAACAGAAGCACGTTAATTGAATATTTTTATGCTATTCGTAAATAATTGTTTTGAATTACAATATAAATAATAACTTGCCAATAACAAGAAACATGTGAGCACTCATCACGTTTAGGAAACAACTGTTTAAGGGTTTTGTCACTCCTTTTATTATTTTCGTTATTACTTAAATGGACTTGTGCATTGATCGACATTTTGACAGTTTTCGTTTTAGAGCGCTTGCGGCTTGCTTTGCTTGCCGATTTCTTTGTCAAAATGTGAAGTAAGTAAACCTGATTTTAGCAGATGACTGATCGTTGTGTTGTGTTGCAAGTTACAGCGGATGAAGATCTTTGTGTTGCCAAAAATGCCCATAATTTTGGGGAATTTTCAAGGAACTAATTTGTTCAACTAAAGTTCTACTTAATTTACGGTAACTAGGAAAAAAGGTGTATCCCTAAAAATAAAAAAAAGGGATCTCGGCACTCGCGACAGATCTAAAAGAAGATGGGCGGGACAAACTCGACACCTTTCCTTTGCACGTAACTTGCCCCAGATAGCCATAGACACTACAGGCTCTCTATTAGTAAGAAAAAACTTCCTGTTCCTTCATGCCACTTAAACATCGGGCCAACGAAGCCCAACGAACAAGATTTAGCATTGGCAACAACACGTTCGTTGGCCTGCGCTGCTAGGTTCAATATTCAATTATTTACTTTAGTGTTCGAGCAGACAATCGTTTCCACCTGAACTAACTCACCTCGTAACAGCTAACAACACAACCTGAACTTACCTGGATTACAGGAGACTTGTTGGCCTTTGGCGACATCAGTTGAACTCGATTCTCGTTTCGTCGATACTTGGTAACACGGTTTTGCCTTGCTCAAAATACTTTGTTTCAAACATAGTAGAAGGAATTTCAAAAAACAAAATCATTGACATTTTGTTTGTGGTTGTGGCCAGCTGGCTTAGGCTTTTTATTAGAAGCCAGCGTTATCTTTTAGTTGTTTTCAAAGTTTCTTTCGTATTGGTAAGAAGGAAGGGCGGTGCGTTGTCCAAGGTCTCGGCCGGACTAGCGTATCGTCCGTTCTTCCAAAACGCTATTACACCTGCTAAATAGGTAATTGCGACTTCCCACAAGTCCAACCTTGCTGGCGTTGAGTAATTAATTATACGAGATGACCCGTGAGTACTGACATACATACATATATAGTCGTGTTTACAAAGTTCTACAAGTGAATAAAGCCTTACTACTAACTAGACACTAAAATAAATAATATCCAGAAAGGATAATGACGAACATTCTAGATTGTAATAATATGTTCATATACACGATATCCATGACACGGACACGAGTCATATTTGGGTGACGCTTTAGGTCATGTAAATTGATTCTATCCGCTCTATTGGACCATTATTTTATGATGTTTACATTACTTATCGCGTGTTTTTAATCAATTTGAAAGCATTCTATTGTTGTACATTGACATAACTTTGATTCCATTTTCCCACGCATTTTGTTGTAAGGTAGGTAGTGGTAGTTATTGCGGTATTTATGTTTCAGGTGGAAACCAGAGGGATTTGGCTCGCGCCAAGAACCAAAAGAAGCAGCAAGAAATTCAAAAGAAAAAGAATGCCAGCGAAAAATCTGGCATGTCTTTACAAGAGAGGAAACATAGGTAATGGCTTGTTTTTATAACCTCTGAAAACGGCAGTGACAAAAACAAACTATTTTTGTGGTGTTTATTTTGACTTCACTGGCTTACAGTTTATCATGTTGTGTTATCCTATCAAAATAACTAGGTGTGTGCAGCATATTGATGATAAAAATAATGATATTTATTTATTTGTAAACACACAAGTGATTTTATTGGACACAATATAACAATATAAGTGCCCGGTTCTGTTTCTTAACTAGAAATTTCTTCCAGCACAATACATTTATGCTACCTTTTATTTGTAATATTTTATAATTATTTTATGACAATTTTATAATTTACAAAGTCATAATTTTTAATAGACTTTCATTGAAATGTTTGTTGTTTAAAGGGATGCTGAACTAATGAGAGAAAAGCAACGAAAAAAAGAAGAAGAAGTAGCAGCAAAAATAAATAACCAAAAACAAACTGCTAATTAATAATAAAATGAAAGATTCTTGACTGCTCCATATTATGTATAATCACATAACATTTTGAGCTTGTTTGTTAAGAGCTGAAATTGTTTACGTGATATAAGCAATCCTATAAATTAGAATAACATTAAAAACTTGCATTAAAAAGAGCCTAATTTAATTATAAACCCAATATAAAATGTTATTATGTTAAATGTTAAAGTTGGGAATCTAGTTTCAAACATGTAGGATCTGAAAAACTATTCTCTGTTGTTGTGGTTTACCGATCACATCTAAAGAGAAATTGGAAATAGATTTGTCACAATAAGTCTTAGCATTTATGCAAATCATAATGTTAATTTTGACTGAATAGGTTTGTATGTTTACTCAACTACCCATTTTTGTACAATAAAATCTGAAAAGTACAACTGTGTTATGTTTTGTTGTTGGGAAGTTACCTAATACTGGATTTATTTTTAGGGCATTATCTTCTCATTGTCTTCCAATTTTATTAATTATATTGTTTGCTCAGAATCTGTTAAAAGTTTTGAGTAGGGAAAGTGAGCCCTAAAAATGTCACATTATGAATTTGAGATGGCTCTTTATTTGGTATATTTTAATACCTAATTAACAGTTGTCATAAGGTATGCCTTTAATGAATATAGGCACTTGGTGCGTGTCATAAATAGGCTAAGAATTAATTCATGTTTCTAGTTAGTGCTTGTGTCATAATATACACATATTTGTAAATTAATTGCTACCGTATTTGCACTTATTAAATGTTCTTTTGCAATCAAATCCTTACTAGAAGTAGACACAGTTAATCTTTTTTCTATCAATAAAACAACAGTTTCATAAAAAACGTGTAATGTTAAAAGGCCAGCGGGAACAATGTTGAATTATCTATGAAATGTTTTCTGCTAGTAGTAAAAATATTTTAAAACAATTTTCAAACAAATTAATTAGGATTACAATTGAATCTGCATAAAAACTTAGTGATATTTATAATAATATGGCGGAAAAAGCGCAATTCGATTGTTAATAACAACTTTGTGATGTAGTGAAATTATTACTTATCTTAACACTGAGCTTAGCTTTTAATGGGATAACAAATAAATATAAACAAAATGAAAATGCTTTATAGGTAGGTACACTTTCTAATAATACAGCTTTCACTGACTAGTAGTATTATATTTTTGGCTATCTGATTTTCTTCTGGTAACTATTTAAAATAGTTCGCAATTATAACAAAATACTACGTATTAATACGTATATATTTAATTATCATCATCTTATATTAAAAAATATCTTGTAAAACTGTTTTATATTTCTTTGTTAGCATAAAATATGTAAGTACCTTATATTATGCATTGGAATAATATATCACTTATAATAAAATTGGTTTTAATGTTAAGTTCTTTTTATTTAGTTTTTTGTTGATATGCGAATTTCGGGTAGAAATTCAATATTTAGCATACTTCACCATTACAACTGCTTTGGTTTGTTACTTAGGCAGAAGTTACTAGTATCAATTGGCATTACTGAACTGCTTAAATCCTTGGTCGGAAATATGGAAATTTATAATGACTGGTGTCATTAAAGACTAGCGAACTGCGGGTTGCCACACCGTAATGCAAACCAATGTTTTTGAATCACTTTAGTATTGTAAGCACACCACCGCAAAACATCTTAAGTGAGTCGGGAACTGTTCTTCTTTTGAATTGCGTTGCGGTACGGTACGGTTCACCGCTTTGTGCCCTAGCCTTACAGATTGATTATAATTTGTGGAACTAGGTATCTTGTATCTAATATACTGAATCATATCACATTCCGCATTAGTAGTAATGCTAATCCCTAATCATTATTTATGTTACTATTTTGAACTTTCAAAGACATTACTTATGTTATATTGTATGTACCTATAACAGCTATCCCAAAATACAAATCATACAATTTTCCCAAAGGTAAAAAAATAATCATATACAAATATTACAAAAATCGAACACTGAAAAATGGGACAATTCTTTATTGTCAGCAAAATATTTAATACGATAAGCTAGTAGATATAACTGCAGCACTGACAAAATAGCTTTTTATAAATATTCGAGAGAGATTTAAAGATATAATATTATATTGAAGCTTTAGTTGGAACATACTTTGATCCAATTACAAGATTGTGCATATTCTTAGTATATTAAATGGTCGAATATCAGTTAGTTATTAAATACACGTGCAACCTTTTGAGCGTCACAGTTTACGTATAGAATGCTCGCCAAGATTTGATCTCTCACAGGATAGGGAAATATTTAAAATTGCTTATCTGTTTAATGCTTTCGTAAACCGCGTTTTAGTCACGTATAGATGACCGTGGCGTTCAAAAGATTAATCACATACTGTTATAGTTTCTTTCCTTGACCATATTATATATCAACCTACCTAGTTCAGCTAGTTCTATGCTGCTATAACTATAAAAAATAGATAAGTACTGAGAAGAAGAAACGTTGCTAACCTATGCATGGTCATTTAGTAGACTTTTCTTTTCAAACTCTTCCCTCTGCCTATAAAGTTCTGTCACTAGGTCCTTAATAAATGGATGGTTAAACCTCCCTTCAGTTGCAGTGAAGAACTCTTGTAGTTTCTTCGGAGCATTCTCGCGTTTCTCATATTCAAACGCCTGCAGTATCATGTCGTAGCGGTCTAAGTCTTTCGCGAATTTGGCCTCCGGTGATGATTGGTTCTCGTATTCCTGGAAGTACAATTAAAACTTATTAATACTTAGTTAACTTATCTTTAAAGAATTAATCAACACTCAACGCCCTTTACGTTCATTCTAGTAAATTGATGGCGCAACATTTTAACAACAAAGGCAGTATTATGATGACAAACCCATCATTGTTTGTTTTTTTGTAAAACTATGTGGGTTAGATAATGACCATCTTTTTAGATAACAAAACAATAATTGTCTTTATCAGTCTTCATAAAATTATATCTGTCTGTACATAAATTATATCTAAGAAAAGGCTGAATCCGCCGGTAATCTTAAAAAAATCTCAGTATGTTTTGCCACTGACTGTTAGGCCATTGACAAAATGACTTGGCAAGGTCAGAATGATTTGCGGCAGTCGATAAATAGGATACTTGTGTGAAAAAAATACAGTGTCTTAAATGAAATGATATCAGTGCAAAAACAAAATTATAAATTACCACAAATATACTTTGTTCGAAAAACGCAATTCTGCAAGAAATATAAACAAAACATTCCCATTTGATTTGCTAGTAATTATTCATAGGAATTATTTAAATCACTGATTGAAATATTGATAAATGAAGGCGCAATTCTTTTTAACTTACTTATGCACTTAGCATTATCAATCAGATTGCAATTGTTATCAATACGGTGTACTAGTTGCAGTACGATATCGTTGGTTTTATCTTAACTATTGTTCTTTTTGCAATATTATATGCACCTTCTGTTGACATTACCTATTTCACAACATTCTTAAGTTTTCCTTTGCCTTCAGTAATTTTTATATACTCTATAATGATTCATATATGGTTCAAGACTTAAATATAAACAGTCTTAAATCACAGGCTTTGAATGCTTCGCGAAACTTAACATAAATAATAATAGTAACTGGCACGAACTAAGCAAAGCTTGTTCTATAGTAACCAGACAACTGATAAAGTATTTTACATATTAATATACATATCATCACGCCTGTATCCCCGAAGGGGTAGGCAGAGGCGTACCAATGTACACCCACAGTTCGCCGATATGTTTTAGGTCCCATGTAATAGGGGGCGAGCCTATTGCCACTAACCGGGCACAAATCCAAACTCCGACCTGCTACTGAGAATTTCATAGAATAACCCAATAACACCTTGGTCGACCCGGGAATCGAACCCAAGACCTCTAGCGTAGCAGGCGTGCTTAGCACCACTAGGCCAACGAGGCAGTTTGTGCATATTAATATACACATACATATTATTATAGATCAATTCCACCCAGACACAGAACAAATTACCATGCATACCAATCCAACCTATGCCTTCCGGCACAGCAGTCAGGGTCACTAAAGACTACCTACCAGGCCGATCAAAAATAAACAGTTTACGTCTCTAGTAGTATGTAATACAATATAAATATAAGTAAGTAATACTTACTTTGTACAGATCATACATCCTGTCACCAGCAATGCCAGTGAGTTCTGCGATCTTCTTCATAGCCTCGTCCTCCCGTCGGTGCTTCTCTTCCGGTGACACTCCACAGTGCGGTGTGAGGTCCCCAACTATGCACTCAGCTAAGTCGTGGACAAGAGCTGGAATATCAAAATTAGTAAATTAACTATTAATTCTAGTAAGTACATCATCATCTCCCGAGCCTTTTCCCAACTATGTTGGAATCGGCTACCAGTCTTACAGGATTCAGCTGAATACCATATTTTACATGGAGTGACCACTTATCTGACCCGCAACCCATTTTACTGAGTTGTGAGAAATTCTAGTTAGTACATATAATTTCTAAATGGGTTTTAAATCAAAGGATCATTCATATGTTTATATTAACCATTTGTTACATCCTGCAATAGATATAATCTATTGTCTTTGAAAGGATCTAAGCTCCCTCCATACAAAATTTATGTTAATGACTATTCAAACTCAGCATTCCAAAGTAATTTTTTAGGCACATGTTGCATAGCAACCCGATGCATCCAGAGAAAACAATAAATTAAAAATCAAATTTTACAAAACTATTTTATTTTATTTTTCTAATTTAATTTTACACTGAAATATAGGTATTTCAATTATTCAACAATTTCTTTAAGTAATTTCTTAGTTTGGAGTCATCTATTTATGAGGTCATAAGGCATATGGTGTGAATTCATACATGACATAGCAAGAAATTAGAGCATGCCACAGCATTGTCAGTTTAACCCTTTAACCTTCAACACCGTTAGAATGATAAGAACAAAAGAAACAGAAATATTATAACATGCAATATATTAAAACACAGATCCAATTTATATCTTACCTATTTGGAGGCACCTGAACCTGTCAAGATTTGTAGGGTTGTTCTCTTCTGTTAGCAAGAAGGTCATTAGTCCCATTCGGTACATATGACCAGCAATAGATTCGCATTCATTTATATCACAAAGCACCCAACCAGTCCTTTTCACATGCTGTAAAATATTATATCTGATATAAGAAAAATGCTCTTATATGTAAATAAATATAATGCTTCAGAAGACTCATTAACATCAGAACGCTCATGATCAATTTTTCGTATGTGTTCATTCAAAAGCAAGCAGAAAAATCCATATTCCATTTCGACAATCGGAATTGTAATAAAGGAAATTATACAATAAAATTACAAACCTTCAAACGACCGACCAGCTCCAAGAACTCCAAGATTTTCGAATTTTCAATAACTAGAGACATTGTGCGGTTTAATATAGATCTTCTTTTAAATTAAATATCGTATTACTAGTTTTATCAATAAATGTACAAGTAGAATAATTCTTGTTTAATGTTTTCAGGAACTAGTTTCGTAAGTTTATCAGCGAAACGTTAATAATAAGGAAGTAGGAATCGCGAACTGTACTGTAGTACTGTTATATAGTATTTATTTAATTTCCTGCATTCAAAACGAGTTTCAACGATCTACTTTAGCAAGCATCACGTTTCATAGAGCGCCAAGCGGTAAAAAATAACTGTCAACTGTCAGTGTCACTCTGTCACAAAGATCATAAAACGTATGGACCAGCTACACCTACAGTTTTGGCGTGTAGTGCTTAATACAGACAACAGAACGCGGAAGGCTCAACAAATGGCCATCATCAGCATTTAACTTCTATTTTTAAGCCGTGTATTGGAACTTACACAAGACATATGGCAGGTCTAGTGGCAAAGATGATGAAATGTTTAAGTGATTTGAATTCCTGACCCTAAAATGTATTTCTTAAAAATGCTTAAAAGTACTTAGAAAATTATATACTTACCAGTATTTACGTATGCTAAGAGGCATAAAATGTAAAAAATAATAAATTATGTGAATTACAAGTTCATCGTTATATTTGATACGATCGATAGCAATACATTTACATAGCATACATTAGTATTTCGACAAAATATGTCAAACCCACAGCGCAATAAATGGCGTAAAACCTCAGAGTAATTACTAAAGTAAAACTGTCTGCTGAAGTACTTGATATGACGTAATGTGTAAATGTTGCTAGGCAGATAATGCACGAATAGCAGGCTTTGACTTTCAAGAATCATCAAATGACATCGCATGTTAGTTACTAAGAAACACAGTACCTATTGATTTATTTATTTTTTAGCATGTAAATATAAATTAGCATTATCAAAGTAAGACATCTGAAAGTAGTACAACATAAAACAAAATATAAATATCCAGATTTTACTGTTCCAGTATATTAATGCAAAATTGTTTCTTACTTAACACAATTTTATACACGGTAATTAGCTAAGTACTGCAGCAACCTCAATCCCAGTACCTACTGTTGTCTTTCCACACTTTTCTTTTTTTATTATTCAGCGCCAAATTGGAAACTTTAAGCGGAAGAAACGTTAAATATTCATCATTATAATTCCTTATGATAGAGCCAAATACTAGTCAAAAATTTTCACAGTTCCTCCTTTTTTCATGAGGTTCCTACTTGTTGTTGTTTTTTTACTAATAATTTTTTCTTTTCATTTTAAAGGCCTTAATAGGCATAATAAATTATTTACAAATGTTAAGTTTGTTAAAACATCGGATTTTCTTATGCTCTTATAAGTAAAAAATGCACTTTCTTAATCATGTAGATAGACACGATTGATAATTTATAATCGACAAAACACAAAATCTTACGGAGACCTGGAATAAATCGCCGACTTGCAGGTGAGCAAGCGTATTAATACGCTTGCTCACCTGCAAGTCGTATACAATCAGAAAGAAGGGCTTTTCCAGCAACTGCAGCGGTGCAATTACAGGGTCATATTATTACACTGCCAAGTCATAATTGTACCTAGCCAATGATGGTTCGAGGGTGACGAGTTGATGACCATAGGTTTGATCACCTGTCAGCTTTATGCCACGTCCTTAGAAGGTGATGGTAAGAAATTTCAAACCTAGAGAAATTTCAAAGTAGTGACAAAATTATACAAAGATTAGGTATTTTATTGTATTAGTTATTCCTAATATATTAGGAACACCATAAAAGAGATTCCAACGAATTCAGAAATTGGTTATTTATTTTTGAAGTTGGATAAAGGTAGATTTTATTCTTTATTTAAATATAGTTGCAATTATATGTATAGGCTTACTTACTTGCGCAGATAAAAAAAAACTAGATCATCATTTTAAGTTATCAACCTTAAAAGTATTCTTCTGACTATTTATTAGAATTTAATAAAAAAGATTTTTGAGAAGGACAATTTTGAATCGATATCTGTATCCAAATATGTTAGAATTGCATTTTTCTGCAGATCTTCCTTTAGCGCTCCCTCACTATTTTGTAAAGTAAATTTTGGAGTACCGTAAGTAATGTTAATAAGGTCCAGTTTGATTAATATGATCAATGGTCAGGCGACCGGTTCGTTCTATGAATCGTAATGGAGTTCGATACCGCTACGCAAATTTAAATTCAATCTCTGTTTCGAGCGGGCAGTGAAAATGTGGGAGCCCTCGGTGTCGGACCTTCAATTAGATTTAGCTTCAAAATGAGCGTTCTAGTCAGTTTAAAGTTTAACGAAGTTTTGTTCGATGTGTGGAAAGTTGGTTTTGCTCTCAGTGAATCTGGTGTTTATAGCCAGGAAGCGGAGTTGGAATGATTTCCTTGCTGTTTGCTCTTTGTACAGGTTTGTGGGCAATATTTTAGTTGAGTCCCGGTTTTTTTACTAGGTAAAGGCCTTTCTACGCTCCTTCATCTTTTTGAGTATAGGTCTGTGGTGTGCCAAATTTTCGAAGGTTCAAACTCAGATCTATTTAAGGATTTTTTGCATTAAGTTATGTAAACTTCATAATTTCATATTTTTGTAAAGGAAGTTTACTGCATAGCAAGGCATCGAACCTTGTCCAGGCCAATAAATAGGCAGACCGGTTTATAGGAACCGGTGACTGAACTCATAATACTTGATTGCCTATTTTACGACCATAAGTGCCTATGGGTCCTTTTATTCCTTGCAATGCTACTTTTGACTATAGTAGTTTAAGGAATTTTGGATACAACTGTAATGACATAACTCATAGTATTTGTGTTGACACTTAAAACTATTTATCGTGGAAGGTCCCTTGAGCTTTATGGGTAAAAGGAACATGATTGTTGCTTCTCTAAATCAAACAGTGAATATTAATTGTTTAGAACTTTCACAATGCTTGTAGGTGAAGTAAATGTTCAACCATTCATTGAATGCTAAAGTAAACTATCGTCTATCTATATCCTTCAGACCATTTTAGGAAGTCTGACTGACTTACATTAAATTAGCGAAGAAATTCAACTCGCTATTGAATTATTGATTACGAGTTGCGCAAATTGATGAGTGTACGAAACTTGTCACCATGAATCATTGCTTCTACTTAGGTAGTCATTTAAATATGCCTTCACTTTTAATTCAGGATCGACGCTTTCTAGTTTTCTATATGTATAGCTAGGAAAATTCACTTAATTTTCTCCTATTCAATTAGAAAAGTTTTAAACTAAGTTTAAACCGAGTTTCGATTTAAGTATACAATTTATTGATAGTTTTCTAAAGGTAGAAATTTCGTTTAACTTCTTTTGTTATTTAAATTTTGTTCTCAAAATGCGAAATCAAGTCGACTTCGATCAGTACTGAAGTTATATGAGTTGGTTGCAGGTCGTTGATTTTTAGTAGTCATTGTCCTCTGAGGGATTTGAGACCATTTTAGATAATGCGATCTGCTCCTCATAAGAAGCTGAAATAAGTAAAATTTGAAACAGAAAGGATATATCAGGTTGAGAAGTATAAAAACATTAAACTGCGTCGATGTGTTTTTCTTATTGGTTTCTTAGGTTTACGCGAATGTAAGACATTGAAATAAAACTACTTTTACGGATTTTGTCGCGGTTTCGGTACCTAGAAGAAGCCCGCGAACAAAAACTTCAAGTCATTATAAACACGTTTATAATTAATTAATAGATACAAAATTACAAAATACGAATTGAAATATTAACATTATAAATACGTAAGTAGACTCTTTCTGTCTGTTTCTTTTTCACTCTAAATCACTAAACACATTTTGATCAAATTTTGTATGGAGTTGTATAAAGTACGCAAGATCTACCAGTAAATAAAATCCTTCTTATTTGAACAAACAGTAGTGTCGGCGGCCAACTGGGATGCGCCGACACCATACGACCCGGTATGGCTTGCCAGCGTGCAGATGTACCCGTCTGCGCCGACCATCAACGAGACCAGGTTTTGGGGTTTTGGCTGGGTCTACGAATCCGATGTGGAGTTTAGATTGTTCACAAGGTAAGAGTGAATTCATTTAACTAAAATTTATGATGACTGAACTGACTATACTAAGTGTAAGTTCTTAAGGTTTAAGGAAAATGATTAAATAGCTTTCGTTCTAGTCGGTTGAACTACAGACGCTCAACACATGTGTTCTTGGACTCAATCTGTCCGTCACCGTAATTAAGCACAATATGGTACCAAACACTTTTCGTTTTTTTTTTTTTAAGTAGATTAACATTAAAAGTCTGATTTTCTTTGGCTTTGTGTAAGAAAGACATGAGAGCACGTCCATAAATGTGCGTGGACGTATTTCAGAAGAAGTTTCAAGAAATGTGCAACAACAGAATGTTTTACTTTTAAGTTTCTTCCCACGAGTTGTAAGTGCAAACTCTGGCATAACTGATTGTTTTCACTACCCAAGCAGTTTTAATTCAATGTTTGAGGGTTAGGTTTTAAATTTTGAATAAATTGTTAGTTCAAAACGACGTAAAGAAAATATTTTCATAAATAACCAAAATATACAGGGTTGCATCAGGCTTATAGTAACAAAAATAGGTGAAGTGTACCTCTTGTATAGATCCAGTTTACAGAATTTCAGCTCTAGATACTACTAGGTACTTTTTCATCCTCGCTGGGCATATTTTTTTCTTTGAACATAGTTTATTTTGGGATTAAAAAAACAAAGAAAGTTGTCTCATGAAGCAGGTTCCGTACATGTCATGTGACAATAGTATCTCTATTAAAATTCGCACCATGTACTCATGAAAGTAGAATTTGCTATAAGACGGTATGACGAAAATGTTAACGCCACCTTTTCGGTATATCCTATTGTTTTCGTGACGTTGATAATGCGTGGAAAGAGTATGACTAAAAATGTATTAAAATTAGCCTTTTTGTATGTATGTGATGTCTGCGGTAAGGTGGACGAAATTCCTATCGGTAAATAGACCAGGAAATATTATGTTAACGATTTTTTTTTTCGAATTCCAAAGAGCCAATTTTCTACATGTTTAGTCGATAGCCGTAGTTTCTTACCAATTAATTTATAATTCACACACATATATATATATATATATATATATAATGTTACCAGGTACTACATTTAACAATCATAAATGATCATTAAAAATAAAAAAAACTGTTATTTAATATTACTTAAAATTAAAGAGTTTTAATCTTTTTCAGCATCTCCATTTTCAGCAGTTTTCAATACTTCCATTGACGTCAACTAAAGCCATAACTCACCCGTCGTTATCTTTACAGGAGGAACCCGTTTGACTTCCAAGTCTTGAAAACCAACGATTCAGCATCACTGAGAGATTCAAACTTCGATTTTAGCAAAAAAGTAAAGGTGTTGTCTCATGGCTGGCTTAATCATGGAGAAAGCCCAATGCCAATGTCCATCAAAGAAGGTTGGTAGTGGTCACAAACATTGGGTATAAAGGCTATTGTTGTTAAAATAACAAAATACATGTAATATATTTCTTTGATCTAGAGTTTCTTTGAGTAAGTTAAGTGGTATAAATACGAAAACTTTTACACATTTTTTAAGGATAACCTTGTTAATCTAAAGAAATAGAAATTCAAAGGTTTGTAAAAGTTTCTAGGAATTTGTTTTTAAATTGGAATAACAATTCTAGACAATACAATTTATAAAATGTTTATTAAATAACCCTAGTTTCATTAATATTTACACTAACATCTATTTTGTTTTACTCAAATATAATAATCAAATTGGTATATTTTCATAACAAGCTTACGTGGGCAAATATTTTTTGTAATTTATTTTATTTATAAAAGGAAAACGAATATATTTATTATAATGAAGAAAGGCCTGAATGATAAGTGTATTTATGATCACGAACCTCTGTCATACATTGTTTAATTACTCCCAATTATTTCTTCTACTTTTTAATATTAATCTGTAGCTACTAGATTTAGAACCTTCTTGGTACTACCTACCTCATTGTGTGTTCGCCCGGCCCGTCACACTATAGAGCACCCTTGTTGCTTTCACCCTTAAGAGATCCTTCAGCGTTTTTAT
The DNA here is from genome assembly GCA_905146925.1 of Autographa gamma. NCBI lineage: Eukaryota > Metazoa > Arthropoda > Insecta > Lepidoptera > Noctuidae > Autographa > Autographa gamma. Next base: position 8,746,087 of record LR989850.1, read on the forward strand.
CCTGTAAAACAAAAAAACTCCTGCCAGTAACTTTCTTAATTGTGAAGAAAAGTAATCTCGGAGACTGGAAAACAATTAACTTTTGTTGTAGCTTACAATTACCTTATTATTTTTCTGTTCCAGCGTACCTTAATGTGAGCGATTTGAACATAATCGTGCTTGATTGGGGAGTAGCAGCCAACGTTAATTATATCTTAGCCAGTTACAACGTAGCTTCAGTTGGTCGCCTTCTGACTGAGTTCCTCAATTTCCTGATCAGAGAAGGAGTTTCTATGGACGACGTGCACCTCATTGGACATAGTCTAGGGGCACATGTCGTTGGGATAGCAGGAGCGTATGTTAAGAAGGGTCCTATTGATACAATTACAGGTAAATAATTTATTTTGTACTCACTGTCTTAATAACGTAGCTATTAATTATGTAGTTTCTTATATCGTATTCGTAGTTAAAACTGTTAAGAACACATCGTTAGCAACCATGATACACTTAAACCTAACAAACTCGATGCAAGACAATAGCGAGGGAAAATATATTGCCTCTTAATTGCGTGCTTATGGGAAATAATTTGGCAATTTTAACTCCCCATTCTGCGTTAAATGTTTAGGTGTTTACGCAGCCGATTCTGTTAGCTTTTATAACAAAACCGCAACAAATTAGCCGCCATTGTTAGTTAAATTCTAGCGGTTGTTGTGTACACTCCTATTGTTTTGTTTCTTGATCCTATGAATACTACTTTATCGTCGTTTTGGTCTGTATGTAATGTATTATTTAAATTAGTCGGTTTATTAGGTTCAGAATGGCTTGGTTTGGCGTTGCCTTAAGCAGACCACTCCATTACTTCGCATGGATGTCGTAAGTTAGGACTAAGAGCTCGCGCATATTGGTTGCGGGCAAGCGCTGTGCGATTTCATTGCACACTTGCGGTATAGATAACTCTCAATGCCTAGATCTCAAAATTAATATAAATCTCTAGGTATAGGTATACGTTTAATCTTTGAGAGATATTAAGTTATTCATTTCATTTGACACTTTCATCATAGTCATAATAAATATAATCTAAAAGTTTGAGATATTAAAAAAATGTTGCGTCGGGATCTACCTGTGTCTGCTGAAAAGGTAGCGATGACCTCATTTCACCTTGTTTTTTTGTCTTCGACACTGTGACCTTAGATTGCCAGTCAGACACATTAATTGTAACTTGAGGCTTATTATTGTAGGTACTCAAAGTTGAAATAGGTGCGATCTTCAATAAAATTTAACACTCACTATAAAGTTCAAACGAATAAGTTTATGCACAAAAAAAAATTATGATCTGTCCACATACAATCAGCTTTTATAGCAGAACTGGTACTGTTGTGTAAGCGAGATGCTGCTACAAGCAGTGTTATGCGCTGTCTTTCTTTCACAACGGCGACTGTCCTGTTACGATAACATGGATTACATTATAATTATTTAAGAAACATTTTTAAATTCGATTTTTAAATTTTTGTCTTCCAGGTTTAGATCCAGCGTTGCCGCTCTTCACGCTTGGCAACAAGGATGCTCGCCTGGACAAGCATGATGCTCGCTTCGTTGAGGTTATACATACCTGTGGCGGGTACCTTGGCTTTATGTCACCCTTAGGCCACATAGACTTTTATCCGAATGGAGGCGTACGACAACCAGGCTGTGGCACTGATTACAGAGGTAAAAAATATGTTTTTTGTTTAATGTTTGGATAGTTCTTATTACACGTTAATTGTTTTCCACAGTGTTCAAATATAATATTTTAATCAACTAATCTTATCCATACTTAGAGTATTAATAAAATGGTTTATTTTACAATTTTGTATTTAATGTACGTACTCAAGGTAAAGGTGACTAAGTCTGTAAACTAAATATAAAAAGGGTAACAGATTTTAAAATGTCTGCAATAATAAAGAGTAAAAAAAAAGAGCTTAAAGATTACTATTAATTTTCTCATAATGTAACTTTGTTTTGCAGACAAAAATAACTTCATAATAAATCGCAGTTTTATTATAATAGCTTCTCGGAGTTTTGTCGGAGTAAACTGTTTTCTAACACAGCTTTAAATACTTTTAGTGTTCTGAGTGCTCTCTTATAGTAATACTTTTTCTTTGTGCTTGAATGAAAAATTAACAGCCATTTTAATTTGTTTGTAAATAATCATAATTTTCAAATTTGTAATAATTTGGTTTGTTTATTGAATAATGAGTCGACCTCTTTTTTAGTACCTAATTAGAAATAAAGGGCGAACCAGGACGAACCTGTTTTTAGTCAGTTATAAAAATATAAATTTTGTGTCAGCTACGCATAGTTTATATTTGGGTTACTTTAATTTTATGCATAGTAATAAGATCATCGTTTAAACGTTTATACCTAGGTTATATATATTTGTTATTTTATAGGGCTCCTGGTCGCGCTATTGTATAAAATAATAATGCCCTTTGATAATGGCGATTCGATATTGACAACTGTACCAACTAGCTGTAAGTTGAATGGTACTTTGTTCTTTTGTAGGATTTTAGAATTTCGTAGACAGTCAAATTTTGTACCCAAACCAAAGCTTTCTTGCTAAAATCGTGTTCTGTAGTGACGTAGAATAGAAGTAGCCTGGTAGTAGTATTTTTGTAGTCGCTTCCCAAAACCTTGTTAACCTTTTAACTTATTATTTCTTAAAACACAAACCTAATGTATTACTTACTATGGTATTGCCTAATGTGTCTTATACAAGATATTATTAACTTTATTAGTTGATTAGAATGAAGAAAATTTTTACTTTAATTTTACTTTGTACGTATAAAAAGGTACATAAAAAAGTCTTTAGAAAGGTTAAATGATAATTGTTATTTAATACATAAACGCGAAATCTAAAACTTTTTAACCTCCTAGTTCGGAACGAAAATCGTCAGTTTTTTTCATATAGCTTTCAGTGTTACTTGTCAAATAAAACCAAATTAGAAGTGACGAGGGCTAAAAATTTTGGACGCTTTTGTAATCAGTTTATTCGTTCATATAGGCCTTAAACTAATCTAATTATTAACAATGTTTCATACCTTTATCATATTGCTGCTTGCTTCCTGTCCCTTGAAAATTAGAAAAAAAAACTTGTTCCGTAGTCCTAAAACGTACAGTAGTAGTATAGGAGTAATAGTTACAGCTAATCACGGTCCCTAAATCCGTAAAAAAGGTGTAATAAATGTTATTCAGGGGTATTAGTCAATAAGGTAAGGCATCCTAAAATCAGAACCATGATTCCGTATTGTAACCCGCTTTACCTACCATTCGTGCTACCATAATCTGCCATAGTAATTTAACCTCTGTTTACTTTACATTTAAGGCTTCTGCGCCCACAATCGTGCGCACATGTACTTCTCGGAGTCCATCACGTCGCCTGTTCCGTTCACGGCAGTCAGGTGCAAGAGCTACGATGAAATTTACTACAATGGCTCGTGTGAAGGGACTGGCGAAACACTAATTATGGGCGGCTTCTTGATACATTACGGGTAAGATTGATACTTATAGTACTGAACTTTTTTGTACTCCAGGTTCTTTAGTTTGAGAGCGACTGGAAATGAGAACGAGATCCACTCTATATGAGACCATGCCATAGACCGCTATAGTATAGGAACATGTAGGGCTGTGTCCAGATCTGGCGATGGTCCACTCGCGAACCGTTCAATTAAAATAGTGAAGATTAATGTCCTTAGGGTGCGTCCACATCTGGCGAAACCGCACCAGTTTGCAGCTCGCTTTCGTTGCGAACTGCTCACGAGCTGCCTGCGATCGGAAACATTTGTAGATGTAGAACGGCACGCAAACTTCAAATGCAAACAAGCAGCATCTGAACGCATCCTAAGGATCATCACACAATCACAATTTTAATTGAAGGTTTTTTCATAAGTATTTTTTTACACTGTTTCACAAAATAATAGAGAGTACATAGCAACTCAAGATTGTGGTTAATATTTGTGTCTATTTTCACCGTAAAGCTCTCATATAAGAAACCCTTGAGTATTTCCTTTTGAAGCTTATTTTAATTAATTGTGTGTGGGAGCTTGCGGTAGAAAAAGAAGGTAACGTAAGGTTCTTACGACTTCATCAGTATGAAAATTAAAACTTCTTGTGTCATAAACATGACTACCTTTAAACAGTTTGTTATTTGTTTTACCACTTGTGGTCGACCGTTTCTACTCCTGAATTTTAATTAGTCATCAACTAAAGACTTAATAACTCTAGCTCTCTTAGGCTAGGGAAGCCGTCAAACCCTGCATAGAGACAAAATGCAGTAGACTTTTTAAAAATCCTCTATAACTAGTAGGACATTACCTAAATGACATGTAAAAAGCTGAACTACACGAAAGGAGGTACTCCTTTACGAACCTATTATTCACGTAGCTAACAACCCCTAAAAGTTACGGAACTAATCAGGTTACCTACCGGTAAAAAGCCTTAAGGCCAGCAAGTTGGATTAAGGTACCCTTTTTATTTAAGCTTTGGCTTTAACATACTCATTCCATACAGGGTTTATTCGTATTATGTCTGTGAATAAATTTTTTGCCGTTTTAACTGAAGAAGGATTTGTTAATTTTAAATTAAGTCTCATTACATATTTTTTTGTATCATAAAAACATTGTTGTCGGTGAAATACAATAAAATTCTAATTAATGATGTTTTGGGTTATTGTAATGTTATAACGCTGGGTTAAGCTTATAATTGATTAACAAATCTAATGTTATTTATCTAAGAGGCACACATAATTTAAATGAATAACATAGATACTCGCACCTACACTCGATTTTACAGTAATGAGGACCACCGTTTAAGCTATCACCAGTTGACGCCACGGATGTCAGGTCCTGAATTATAGCTGTCAAAGTTTTAATTTAAATATAAATCGAAATACTTTTGTCAAATGATGTATGTGTGAAAAGCTAACTTCTTTCGATTCACTTAATTTTACACAACTTTATCGTACATTGTCTACTTTACCTATTAGCAGCTATTTAATAGTAATTCATATTTGCTATATTAATCATGCATCAGCAAATATATGTGCACAATACTTTTATTATTATTCAAAAAAACACGGTTAACCCACCAACAAATTATGGCATTTTACACTTACGAAACCTCAGGCGCGACTAGCGCCTCTAGCGGCAAATTTATACGCGGTAACCCTTTACAACCTCTTCATTTCTATGATAAATAAACTTCTATTAAGATGCTATATTTAAGTGTAATAATTAAGTTCAGTTATTCGTGCCTCGTTACATTAAAATAATACCTTACAGAAACTCAGTGTTAGATATTTACGTTTCAATTAATTAACATTAATTTAGTTGTTATTTCAAGGCCTCTATTCTTTCAAGGAGAATTCGCTTCAACGCGACTCAAACAACAAAAGAAGGTTATTTTAAGTATTCATGAACACGGTTAACTTTCGTCGCTTCTATGTTTAATTAAACAAAGAACACTCGTTTGTTAAGCAGTAACAACATTAGCTTAAATCTTGGAGATCAACGTTCATTGTTTTGTTTCAGGAAGGATGGTATTTACTACCTAACGACAAATGCTGAGAAACCCTTCGCACAGGGGTGACGGTGACCCAACATGAATAACGATAAAATATTAATACTCCGCTGTGCTAACTTTGCCTATAAATTAAATTTTCAAAGAAATTATTACGAAACGGACCGCTCCGGTTCGTTTTTATTCGCGGCCGTCCGCGATGCTCTTAATTATTTACAAGGCGTCGTTGGCGCGAACCTATTTCGTATAACATCACCTGTCATGAACGCATTATTTATTTTGCCCATAAAGGTTCCTCCTATTTAGTTAACATTATGTATTCCCAATCTATTTGCTTAGGTCTCAAGTGTTGATTAAGATGTTTGCCCCTAATTCTATTAGTACCTACCGCACAGATATAAGCTTCGCACATAATCTTTGATTGAGGTCAAGATTTTTTTTCAAGTGATACTCATTGTATACGCAACTTATTTAGGTCACATTTTATGATTGTAAGCATATGCCGTACACTATTTGAAAAGGCGCGTAAATAAGAGTATTGTATACGAGTAACGTGTAACTTACCAATAGCGAATTAAAAATAATCCTCATCTTGTAACATTTTAATGATAGCGTTTCTAACAACTAAAAACTCTAGTTACGTAAAAATACATCACAATTTGCGCGTTATCGTGCAACTGCTCTTGAATTCACAAAAAAGTAGCAACGAAGGTTTGCGTTTTATAAATTCATTTGAACACAAAATTTCCGTTGATACGTTAAAAATATTAAATGCCACTAAATAACGAGGGTTTCAATTTGCATGGGAAGTTGATTTGGTTGGCAAATCTCCAAAAGTCGGAACAACAATTTGTTCTTATAAATGAGAATTAATTTGGGTTCGTTCGTTTGTTTATTGCAATAAAGTGAGAATTTTATTGGGCAGCGGTTAATGAAACAACCGACATAACTTGGTTACAAGTTTATCAAAACTCGAAAGTACAAGTGAATGCAATGTTCCTGCATTTTACAGTGCGGTGCAAACTTAATGGCGGCTCTGAACAAGAGGCGAGTCGCTGCGCAGTAACAAACTTATGCGCCAGCGGGGGTGCGGGGCGAGGTAGTGCGCAGCGTGTAGCTAACTTCAGAGCCGCTATTAACTTTGAATCCAACTATATCAAAGTTAAGGCTTAAAGAATTTGCTATTAGACCTTGCAACTACTATATTTCATGGTTATAGAAGTCTATTAAGGTATGACAAAATTCATACCTATGATTTATCAGAACATTTTTCATGAACCTACTACATTTGTTATATGGACAACGCTAAAATAACATGTAATTGTGGCAACGTAACATGTAAAGCAAGCAAGGAATAACAATAATTTTATATGATTGATGATAATAGTTTTTCTTCATGATTATGGAACCCTATGGCACTAGTGAATTATGCACATTGTAAAGCGGTTTATGTTGTATTTTTTAATCTAGTTTAAGTAAATTATTATTAGAATAAATTAAATAGCGTTGCATCTTTTTCAAGTGACAATTTCGTTGATATCGCTTTTCGCTGATCGCTTGCGAGAATTTCATTTAAGAAAGTAAGTTTAACATAATAAAATTTGTAACAAAATAATATTTACAGTAAACTATAATTTTATACAACTCCTATTATAAGTAAAAATTGCAGTATCTGCATAATTCCTAAGTATTTATGTGAATTAATAAAGGAATATAATTCATTAAACAGATTTTTATTTAAAGTGTTTTTTTTTGCATTTTAGTGACACTTAGCATATTTTCTTAGTCAAAACAAACTTTTTTTACAAAAGATTCAGTAATGAGTCTCATCCTGCATCCTTTCCAGCCCCGCATAGTCTCGAATGACGGTATATGTCTCATTAATTACAATGAATAAAAACAAAATAAAACAAAATATGGTATAAAAGGGTAGACTGTCAGTTGGAGTCAACTACTCAAATTGTTTTGAATTTCGACGTTCTTGTTCCATTTCATACGGTTGTTTAGATAGACCATTTCATCCTTCATTCAAGCAATAAATGTTTCCTAGAACCAGGGGTATAGAAATACACGAATATTCCATACATAACCAAACACGGGCTATTGTGATATTACTACAATAGTTTTTGCTGGTTTCCCGATTCCACCAATTTATGTACGCATTTGAGTCGTTTGCCAAGCTTTTCATAGTTAGTCTAGGAATGGTTGTCTAGAATTTGTATTCACCGTGAGGTTTTTCGCTAGACACCGACGGAATATTAACCAGAGCACGAGAAATAATGTAGCATAAACCGCCGCAGTGGGACGTGCATGAAGCATGCATCGTTGTTATGCACCCGCCATTGCCTGCCCGTTTGTACAATTGTAAGAAGTTACGCCTTCTGGCAACCTAACAAATGTTTGACCAATATTGGTCTTCAGAATTCGGTAGTGGTGCTATCATTCTGCATCACTTCAACCTATTTTTGAACTGGCCAACCCTAAAAGAATTTTATTGTATATAACTCTTTATAGTATCTGAATTTGTCGACTCTATAGACACAACATAATGACGAAATTGATCTCTTGATAAGTAAATAAATTAAAAACACTGAGCATCTACTTTTCTTTGCAATTAAATAACCTATATATAACGTTAACTTTTAGAATCATTAATTTATCCATAAAACCAATTTATAGTCAATTCACGTCCGTAAATGTAGTATTTATTGCCTTCAGTATTGGCTAACATTTATTTAGAATTTGCACCTTTACATTGATAAATCGGTCGACCGTACAAGGCTTCATTGAAAAGCTTTAAATACAAGGTGGAAAACAGTTCAAGGAATAGTCTTGGGTAGTCAGAACTATTCAAAATTCGTGAAAATTGAGGGAAACAACTATCTAGTCCATTAAATAGATTGCTCTCGTTTTGAGAGCGTGCTGAAACGCATAATATGGCAAGATGTTTACGTAGATGTGAAGTTTTGGCGTTGACAGAAGTTTTGTGGCAACATGAGCTCCATTTTTTCCAGCTAAATATTAGCGTGAGATTTTTCACCTGTTGTTTAAAAATATCTGTTTTTATACGTGGCTTAAGATGCCATGCATATTATAAAGTATCTTTAAAGTTATACAGCAAACGTACCATACAATTTCTTTTTGAAAAAACAAAGTAATAAGTAATTTATAAAAAAAAAATGTTTCATAGCGGAATTACATAGGCTCACTTATAATAATTATACAACCAATAGGTACCTTAAAACAAGACTAACCGTGATTCCGAATTAGAGAATCGATGTTCAAGCGAGTGATGCAATTTGTGGAATTTCAATTACCTACCCCATTGATTAGCAAGTGTTATGTTATGATTAAGATTGATTAATTATCGCCTATTATACATAGGTATATGAAGGTCTATGTTAATTAAATTAATCTCCAAAATTAACGCATATTAAATTCTTAAGTGCGGTATAGTAACCAGTAAAAATTTTACTTAGCAATAGTTAAAATTAAACTTTTATTGCTAAATAAAATCTATAGGAAGTAAAATAGTAACAAACAAAAGCGTCCCTTCTAGCAGCCTAATTTTCATAAAGTACCTACAGGAAATGTTCAGCCTTTTTGGAGAATAGCCCGATCAGACAAACAGATTTCACAGATAAACGGTTTTATGGTAAGAACCTAGTTTAGATAAACAGCTTCAAGTCGTTAAGGTAATATATCAACGCTCATTGTTACAAAAGGTACATAATTAGAAATTAATCTGAATCCACTTGAGACAATCATAGGCAACTAGACTGAATGTAATCTATCCATGAGACGAATGGTATTTGATAGTCTACAAGCATATTACGTTGTTTATACCCAGTCATAAGCATGCTAGCTTCTTCATATTACAGTTCAATAAAGCATTTCGAACTTTGAACGGATTCCCTAACAATCTCTTGAGTCCGTTACACCTGCAAAGGCGTTGAAACGTCGTGAACTAAAACCTCAATAACATTCAGAAAGTATATTTTTTTAAATACCTTTTCATATTTTAATTAGAAGACTAAATCTGTTTATAGTGCGTCTTATTTTATTTTAGTAGTTTTTTACATGTCCAGTTGTACATGGGCTTGGCAGTACAGTTACCACCAGGCAAGAATCACGCGTAACTGGCGGACGTCTATTTTTGGCCAAGTCTTGAAGTCAATGAAAAAATATCAAACTTTCATTAGTAGTTAGGCAATAATAAGATAAACGAGATAACAATTTAGCATAAGGCAGTAAACATAAATCCATAATTAAATTAGCAAGGAAACATAGTTGCCTTAGTTTACTATTCACAATTAAAACTTCAAACACTTAATTGGAGACTCGCTAACTTCTGTATCTCTTGCCCAACACCCAAACACTTTCTCAATTTAAATCCACTACGGAATACTGTCCAAATAATTGTTCTGAAATTAAAAGCAGCACCAATTTGAAAAAAATAATAATTAAAACGACATTTTTGCAATTAAGTAAACATCATAATTCCAAATATGAATTGTTTTAGCTTAAGCATAGGTTAAGTTGTTTTTTCTTATTTTCTGTCAAATAGGTTAGGTTGAACTCAATCTTTGTTTAAAATTCATAGTACTTATATGCCGTATAGTCGCCATTTTGAATGAACGAACGTATAAGAACGAGTGAGCTTACATCAAAGTTTCGCGCGGGAAACAACCGCAGTTTGCTGAACACTTCAACATGTTAAAAGCCACTAACTTTATATTACCCTTTCTCTTCGGATAATTACGTGTGGTTTTGTTCTCTGATAGGCATGAACGTTAGCCATGTAAATACTAAATTAATGTTGTGGTGACATAGCAGATTTCGAATTTCGGTAACTCAGCAACATAATAGTTAAAAATAAGACATTTTTTTTTATCTGATTTAGATCAGTATGTTTATGATAAACTAAATTTCTACCTTTTCCCTTCCTCTTACGAAATACCTCTTTAGAAGAAATAAACCCTTTTACATTTCAGAATATTTTTTAAAGACGCCATCTTTTCACGTCTTGCTTTCAAGAGCAAATAATAATAAAGTTAGTAATATAGTTCGTTCAATAAAACAAAACAAATCAAACAAGTGTTCTTCATTACAGCATAAAGGAACAGTAAAATATTTCATGTTGATTACCTAGTTTCAGTAAGACATTCCGCCTACAGGAGAATGATTTTTCTAATATTTATCTGCGAAAACATAGACCCGTGTTATGATGGTTTGGTTGTAAAAAAGTAATATTGGAGGCGACTGAGCTCGATCGTAAAAAATATAGTAGCGGGTACGTGGTCATTACGGAAGTATACCGATTACGAACACCGTCGCTATGTGCTTCTTGAAATATTTCATTTTGAAGCAGGCTTTGTTTTCTGCGGAGTAGCATTCAGCACAATGCTATCGTCAATAGTGGAAAACAGAAAGGTTTATGATATAAAACCTGTTTGGAACGAGGTTTCATAGTCAGTAGGTATTCTAGTCTAGATGTGTTTTGTTTTTGGATATAAAAGTAAGGCAAATAATATGGAGTTAGCCGTAAGAGTAAGTAAGTAGATGACTATGTCGATGGCCTGAGATTTGCGATTGTACGGTCTTCCTTCAGTGGTATAAGTTAATATGAGCATGATGTTTTTTATGACTTAGCAGTGACCTTTAGTTAATTCATTATAACCACTGATGTGTGATTGTAAAATAGTGAGTCACCAAAGAAGGACATTTTTCTAGCTAAGGTACCCTTTTAAAAGGTTTAATGCGGAATAATACACTTTCATTTCGGATGAAAATGTCATTTATTATTCAATTACGTTGGATAATTAGATTTCTCGGTTGCCAAGGAATAATAAGAAAATGGTGTCGTAAATCTCATTAAAACATTATAATTAAAAATAACAAATTATTTAATTACTTTGACCTTATCAACTACTTACTTTACTTTGAACTAAATTATGTTAATGATATCGCTACTTCCGCACACCTACATAATATGGATTTAACTAAAGTGTAAGGATTCCCTTCCCTTCCCTCTTCCTCATACATTTTTAAAAGTATGAGATAAATGTAAAACATACGCAAGTCGGATTTTAGTATTTACGCATTTAATGAATACCTACTGGTTCAGTTCAATAACTAAATAGAACTGACAGGCACGTTTGTATCTATTTATCTTAGAACATTATAATTGATCGGTTCATGTTCTCAAAGGAAGACACATAAAATACGCCTGTGTTTCAGCCAAGTTATGTGAACTTGGCTGGCACTGGAACACAGGCGTATTTATAATACGCGACTGGACTTGTCTTTAAATTTTCAATAAAAAAATGATATTGAAAATTCATTTTTTATTGATTTAAGATTTAAGTAAATACTTATTATTTACGCGTTCGTTGATCCTAATAATACTACCGCAAAACACATCAGAGAATGCGACAAGTCGCCAAACCGCAAGATTAAAGTCTTCGCATGATCCGAGAACAAATTGGGCGTTTAATGAGATAGTTCGGAAGCGGGCGGCGGGATTAGGTCTAAATGAATCAAACTTGGCTCGCCGATCGATCGCCTCCCCCGATCTTAGAGGTATATGTTCAGTGTTGTTTAGTGTCCATTCCGTTAATTAACTAACTTGATTGTCTATTACAAGACGGATTCTTCTTACGAAATTCAATTAAAGAAGTTTCGTTTATTTGAAATTGGTGTTGGAATAAGTACGCAATACGTATTGTTAGGTTACACAATATAGCAATTATGATTAATTGACTATATATATATTACTTAGTTGTAGAAAAATTGTTGTAAAACCATATTACAATTGCTTTTTGCTAGAGCGTGCGACACGAGATTTCGCAGCGAAAATATTTTTTAATCATCTCCTTTGATAAATAATTTCTGTATAGTAACTAAATGAAGCAGCAAAAGTTTATAATGCATGTTTTAAAAGCAAGGGGAGGGTAGCGGTCTGTGAGCCAAAGGGAAACTGAAAACCCGAGAAAATCCCAAAAGCGGTAAATTTACAATGAGATTCGGTTTTCATCTTTAGCCATTTACCAGTAGGTATATAAAAGAAAGTATATCAAGCTTTTGTGTACTTGCGCTACGTATTTTTTTATATAATTACCTTAAATACATAGCCTGAGTTTAAGATAAAATATTTTGTAACAATACGTTATCAATTTTATCTTTGCTATTTCAATAAGACTTACTAATAATTGTGCACTAAACTGTCGTTTCCTTGAATTTATGCGAAATTTTTATGAGGAAAATGGAAGGATTTAAATTTGTATTATCAAAAAGCAACCGATCAATTCGGTGAGTATGCTTGCATTCAATAACAAACGTGTATTAAAATCATATTTAGAGGTACATTAATCCATTGAGTTCAAGCAATTAACATACTTACAGGGAATTAACTAATTAGTGTTACGCCAGCGACGAAGCCTTCCAAATCCGCTGAGCGTATGGTTTCATCTTTTATTGTGGAAAGCTTAATATCAGTTAATCTCACTTCAAATGTTGTTATCGACTTGAAGTAAAAGGGGAAATTAATACATTTATTGTATTATTCGCTTATTAATTACTTATCGCGCAGTAGTGTAAGAAGAGTTTGTAAAGCGATCTTCAATACTTATGTAACGCTGATATATTTTTCCTTGAAATATTTCGTATTTAGATAATTATTGGCTCTGTTTTGTTCTATATAAATCTGTTATGTTATTTTATTTCTCGTTTGTTTATTTTTAAAGCATTTTCTGCGTATCAAAAACATCGAGAATTAAGCAAAAGTTGTATGTCTTTATGGTTTTCAAAAAAGATATAGTCTTTTACTGTATTCCAAAAAAAAACAATCCTGTTTTTGCTTTTGATCCAAACAATATCATTGAGTGTGTACCCGTGTGTGTCCTAGTCTGTGTTGGGAACGTGTCGAGGAATGTGTATTGTCGTGAACTCGCCACGGCGAACGTTCTTCAAAAGAGTGGGGGCGTATGAAAGCCTCGCTACAAAGGACTACATATTTATGCGCGTATGTATTTGTGGGCGATATTACCTTTGCTTAATGTACCTTTATTATTTAAGAGCATTGATTGTTCAGAGTATTGTTAGAGTTCTGTATAGAGGAATGTTTTGATGATTGTGTTCTGGTTTGGACTTTAAGTGGTTGTTTTGTAATTACTAATGGGGTCAGATTTGTCAAAAGATATTATTACATTTGAGGTCGCCTGAACTCCTGTAGTGTAAAAAAATTGTATTTTTTATTTTGGATATACATTAACTCTAATATTTCTTTTGTTGTAGGTTCCTAATAAAGAAATGACGTAAAGTGTAAATAACCTGCATTCCTTACCGATCGAAATTCCTGATTGTTTAAAAAAATGGGTTTTACATCATATCACAAATTCAAAAACCATTTTTGCTAAATGTCGAGTGAGCTAAATTTAGTGTTACTCGCTACACTCACGCCGAGTTTAATTGTGATTAATAAGATAGCGTAAACGAATAATAACTAGCACAGCGGGAATAATAAAGCTAATTTAAAAACACTATCCAACATGGAAATCGTTTTGAAACACTGATTCCATTATTCCCCTTTTACGAGACCCATGGGAAGCGGCGCACAAACCGACACCCCATTACTAAATCCACCTTTAAGTTAATGCATAAAGTCGCAAGTTCTACTTAAACGTTAAGTATTAGTTAGGGCATTGCGACCAACGATCTACGACCGTTTATGTTACTTCGGCATACTTCCGAGAGTGCTTAAGGCGCAGGCGTGGTTAATGGCATTATATGAGCATGATACTTACGAGACGCTGAAACTCTTAAGTCTCTTTAATATTGTCAAGTTTGAGGAAATTGATGCATTAGATTGAGATGGATACGTTGATTTTAGGTTTAAAATGTGCTTGCTTTGTTTCAAGTCATTGGTTATTCATAATTTTACTTTGACAGTTAGTATAGTGGCAGTTAGTTAGTAAGTATATTGGCTTTAGAGTTTGGCTGAATTGTCTCAGAATTTCCAATAACATTTTTTTTTATATTCCAATTAGTGATAATTTAAACAGTCTCGATAGGATCGTTTCAAAATTTTGTTAGCGACCTTTATAATATACGCTTCATTTAAGTACTTAATTATATATTTTATTTTCTTAGGTAATGTTTTAGCATAAATAGTATTTTTTCCAGTTTAAAGTCCTGCTGAGATTATCAGCAAAAAAAAAAAAAACAAACTAATAATATAAAAATAGATATAAACAGCAGCCGCAAATGAAATTGAAATTAATTTAATCCAAAGACAAGCATTGTACAGCAAAACTCAGTTGAGTTTATATTGCGGTAGAATAAAGTGTGGAGTGTAAAAATGTGATGTGGGTCTAAGCTTATCAAAATATCAACCCAGATTGCCAGTGTCCACAAACTTTACGATAATTATGTGTGAACACAAATGAAATATTGTAATATTTCAAAACTCCTACAAATACACTAAAATTAGTATCGGCTTAACGATTTGCATTAGTTGCTTATAATTCAACTAATCGTATATATACTCGCGTAATAAGCCTCAAAAAACCATTTACTAAAAATAAATACGAATACATGCCATGTTAAAATAAATAATTTACAAAAATAAACTGTGTAAAGACTAGCAAGAGATTCTCGTCTGATTATGTTACTGTCCAGCAGTTAATTACCTCAAAAAATGTCTGAATTGTCTGCCCTGTCAACCTAATTTTCTATAAGACAAAGTGCAAACGTGTCTCTAAATAAGGCGAGAAATTAACCTGTCGGATCAATACAGCGGTGGCGTTAATTTGCATGCAAAAGCTTTAGGCTGAGAATTTTACCTGGCGTCCGACTCACAGGCATTAATTAAAACTGCAATTTATCTCACTTAGCTTATACAAGCTGCCCTGAAACACTTATTAGTGGCATGTCACGGGAACTATGCTGGCGTTTCAGCTTTTTATAAAGTTGTTTGATGGTGGCTAATGTTTTTCTTTTGAAGTGTAGTTAGAGTTTTTCAGATTTTGTTTGATTTAAGTATGTAAAGTAAATTGTTTGTTTTGTTATCGTTTTAAATTTATGACATTCTTCTAATCCACACAAAAATCCTGTAAAAAAGTCCACACAAAAATCCTTTTCTTATACTAAATCAGCACATTTATGTTAGCTATAACTAAGTGGAAACCAACTTGAAAGCAAGAAAAAAATGTTGTAACTACAAGATCTGAGTCCTAAAGGTTAAATCCTATATTATCTTGAATGTTTGAAAACTTTTCTAAACCTGCTTAATATTCTTATAAAAATCTGTATTAACAAAAGTAATAACATAATATCAGGTAACACGACTTTTCACAGAATATTGTGAAAAATATCTAAAATGGCTAAAAAAATAGCTAATCCGAATTCTTTACTAAAATACCAATCACACTTGTTTCTAACGAAATAAGGAAACGTTGTAAATTCGTCTTACTAAAAACAAATAGGATCATGGCAAGTAAATAGAAATGTTTATTTGTTCGCCACAAAGACTGCGTACAAGTGAATAAGCAAAACCTCTACAAATAAGGGCTGTGCAAATACCTTTATGTGCCAGCTAAAGGAACAGACCAGAAACTAAATGGAACACTCGTAAATGTACAACGCCATCTAGCGAGCAAAACCTTAAACATAGTGTGGTTATAAATAAAGTTATTTATTATAAACATGTGCTTATTTATATCCAATAGTAGTAAGGCGTATTTTACATTTAATTTACATAAGTAATTAAAAATATTTACTACGATAAACGCAGTTCAACAAAAGCTTGTTAAGAGTAGTAGCTTTTAGGATTTAGTACACTGGTTTGTTCTGTGTTAGATACCACCAAAGTTTAATTGAATGGTAACTCAAAGGCTAACAGTTGCTGGAAATTACGAAACAATGTTCGTTAAAAAACCCCAAACATCTAAGACTTTTGTTACACACCTCTTTTCTTAACAACCAATTAAATTTTACTACATATTATCTGTCTGTAATCCTAAAACTTAGTGAAGACTTTTATTCCCTACACAAAACACTTTTACTAAGACAGCTTACATCAAGCTGAAAATACATTATGGCCAAAACTTCGGCAAAGCAATAATTCAGGAAACAAAAACACGTATGTTTTCATCTGAAGCCGGCATTATTACTTGTTTCTACTCCCAAATGGCACTGCTCTTAGAGTCATGTTTCTTCTAAATAGAAAAGTTTTAATTCGTTGTGGCGGGGCACGGGCCCACCTACCTACTGTATTGCATAACACTGTACACATACGTACAATGGGAGTCAGACCTTTGTTCCAAAGTTCTCCTTGTTTCCAAACTCAACTTTGTACTCCACTAAATAATACGAGTATTGATATGTTGTGATTTCAAACTAGTTAGTTACCTAGTTAGTGCGTCTAACATTGTTAGAATTTTTAGGCTACAAAAACTCGGTGTTAGCATTTAATTAGATAAGTTTGAGTTCAGTAACTAAGCCCTAGTTACGGAACTGTTGGGTTGTGGTGTACCTGACAATATAAGTACAAGTGTGATAAAGTTATAACTAAGCTCGTTATAACGAAGTTTTTTAGTTTAAATTAGTTTATTAGATGGGAGAACTAGTTTGCTTTGGCGGTATTAACAAATAATCTTAAAAGACTGAAATAGATCAAAGAGAAAATAACTAGTATAGAGTTATAAATAATGGTCAAATTCTAACCATAAATGATCGGTATTTCTATAGTTTGCAGCTCAATTTACGTATTTCACGAGGTACTAAACATTTTAAGCACAAAATCAAATGGACTTAGTCATGGTTACTGGCACCTATTCATTGTGAGCCAGTAAATCGCGTTCAATAAGCCCATTCTGTTTAACTGGTTGAGTCCAATTCAATTTCAAATTTAGATCCAAAACGTGAAATTCAGTTGCTTCAAATAGGCTATAAAGTCACTATGACTAACGGGCCGTAAAACTTTCATAAATGTTGATTAAATAAATTTATACGTATTTATTTAGGAATGACATTTTATAAACTTAACATTACTTATGTTAAGTTTATAAAATGTCATTCCTAGTGTCAGAATAAAGTAGAATGCATGCTGACTTTTTACAGATAATAGTTGAGTTTATAAATTCTGGATCAGCTGGTGCAGTATAACAAGAAACTTACAAGCTACGTTATGCAGGAAAGAACTTGAGAGTTAGATACTCATGAAAAGCATTAACTTTTTAAAATTGGCGGCACTCCAAAACCTATACTCTTATGTAACGTTTTATGTTTTAACTTTCCTAATAGAGAGCAATATTTAACGGAAACTGTTCGATGGTACATAGACGAGAAGTCGATCGAAACTGTTTACTCGGGCCCCAAAATAAATGATGACCAAACTTGCGGAATTCCTGGAAGCCGCACATTTAGTTTTGAAAGGGGCAACACACCACTTGATACTAGCTTAATGTTATTAAGAAAGCGTTGTAACAAGGACGCACCGTATTAAGCTGAGTTATGTGAGTGACTGCTAGAGCGGAACGCTCATAATTAAGTTTTCAGTGTAGCAGAAATGCGGTTTAGCGATAAACAGCGGAGGACAAACTAGCCTGCTCCGAGTCTTTACCGTCGCTTTACCTGTGCAACGCTTGATTTGATATGCAAAAGTTGAAGACCTTCTTAGTCTGCGTCCAATTTAATTGGTTTCAAACGGTCTTTAAAGTCAACGTTTTCGTGTTTACGAAGTTGCGGAATTGATGCGATAAGTTTCCGCTGTCCGAGCAAGAACTATCCTTCATAGCCGTTTAAGTGAAATAAAAGTGGGAGGTATTTCAAAAGTGCATTACATTTATTTCGCTCGGGTTATACATAGCGTGAAGGATCGTTGATGGCACTCGGCTCGTGCGATCAGTGAGTTTACGCCCCATACACTCAGGACCCGGGCTTACGACGTGGGGCGAGGGGGCCACTTAGACATGCCGTCTTGACATGCTGCCAGAGCCTTTTTAAAATATTTATGCTTTTTATCTCTAAGGAAATTCGTAATGTATCTTCATAAAATATGTGTAAACGTTTTATATGCATGTTTTCCTGTTTTCAAGCTTAGTGTATTATCGATAAATATTCGAGTTGCCTGATTTTATATTCTACTTGCATTAGCATATAAGTACTAGGTACAAAATAGGAAAAAATAACATACGCTTGACAAAATATCAGTACAATGCTATAATAAATGTCTTTTGTCATTATACACAGTACGAAATTCTAAAGGTAAGAATTTTGTGCAGCAATTTTCAGTAGCACCTTTTGTCACACAGTACACCCAGCAGTGGATTTAAAGTAAAATAGAGAGAGTAAGAACATGTCACTATTCCACTCTAGCGTTATAGAGAGTTCCATTTAAAATATCACTCTAATTAAAACAATAACTTCAGGTATTTGCATTTCATTGCCGCTCACATTCCAAACTAAAAGCATATTACGTAATAAAATCAGCATTGGACACATCTATTACTTTTTAATGAAACCGCTTGCACGTACTTACGGCTTGCATTCACCGCTGCTATGTAATTATCGTGTTCATTTTGAGCACAATAGCAACTCGCAACACTATTAGGAGTATAGTGATGTCCTAACACGACAAGATTAAACCTTGGGACTAGTCGACGGTATATTTAATTCATAGTAGTTGTCTCTAAAATTCACGTGTGTTTGCCTGTGGTTACGATAACGTTATATTGTATCCAAGGAGCAACAATTCCAGTCTAATGTTGCGAGACAAGAACTGAGCGCACCTGTAGTGTTGTACCTTCGTGCATTGTACTGAGATACTGGTGCACGCTATTTACTACTTTGTTACACAAATGAAATGAGAAGACGTTACTTTGATACCGTTTATTGCAGAATTTGTAAGAAAAGAATGTTGTTGCGCTTTGTAGTTCTCGGCATTTGTTTTGCAGTTAATGTTATACGAGATATATACGTATATCTGTAGATACATCCAGTTTAGATATATTTCTGCAGCATTACAACCCGTGGCTCTAGCTCGTGAATTCAGGATTGTCGTTAGGGGTTAGTAGGCTCGACCCTAAAATAACCAATTAACAAAATATCTTAGATTCAATTTGATAAAAGTATAATTGTTTAGTTAAAGGCGATATTTATGAAAATAATTGTACCATAAGTGATAAAACTTATATGGCTTTTCGGTGGCCTTGAGCTCCATAGTCCTCCCCTCTTCTCCCTTCGATCTGCTAGTGATAAAACCAATTAAAGTAAACGCAAATTTTCAGGTAAGAAAGTTTATGAGCCGATAAGAACAGTAACAAAAACCTTTAACGTAAACGTTTTACGGTTGAAGTACTTGTAAGATATTAAGGTGGAAAACAACATGTTTTCGTATCAAAGAAAGAACATAAAACATCATCTAAATGGTAATAATAGACTTCAGTTGTTTTTCCATCTTGTTACGCTGAGTTAATCAATATTTAAATGGAGATTGAAGGTATACTTAAAAGAAAGCTTTAAAAGGTAAGATTTTATGATCGAATGAAATAAAAAAGCATTAGTACATCAAAGTGACGGGCCTGTTGGTCTAGTGGTTAGTGACCCTGACTGCTATACCAGAGGTTGCGGGTTCGATTCCCACACAGGAAAAATCTTTGTGTGATGAGTACAATCATTTGTTCTGCGTCTGGGTGTGATTTATGTATAATATGTATGTATTTAGAAATATATGTATAAGTATGTTTATCAGTTGTCTGGTTACCATAACTCAAGCTCTGCTTAGCTTGGTATCAGATAACCGTGTGGGAGATATCCCGGAATATTAAAATTATTATTACATTAAAGAAGATGCAAGCAATCCTATTACGGACAAACTCTTTGATGTCAAGTTAGTTGCTATGAGATTATGTCTTAGGGAATCGATAGGTGACGGAATAACATTTATCCATCTCATCATAAGTTGGTATAAGTTTAATTATACTTACTAAACACGTTAACTAGTTTTGGCAACTCGTTGGTACATTCGAGACTTAATTAAAGTTGTGACGACGAAGAATCTATAAGCTTTGAATGATATAAAAATATATGCGAATCTTGATATTTCTATTGTAATTTCTGTGTTAGTATCTAATCTTAATTTAGTTACTTTCTAGGTTTCTATATTCTAGAAAGATCAATTATAGAGCTCTATATTGATATAAATTTTGCAGCTAGCGTGTAAATTAAATGGATTATTGATTATTTGTAATAACATCCGTTTATACAATCTCCTTAAAGTAAGTTAATATTTATGAAATTTGTACTTTGAATCGTTTTATAGGTTTAATTATTGAAACACAACAAGCAGGAATGTGGTGGGGATTATTTAGTAGTTGATTATTTTAAAATAGGTATTTTGATCTAATCTGCGTAGTTAATGAATACAAATATATAAAACAAATAGTTTTATGTAATATGATGTAACTACTTATTAAAACTCATTAGTCATGAAGATAGTAGTTAGCTCACGTAAAAAAATCTGAAAACTGTTTTTTTTTCAAAACGAAATTAATCCAAAAAGTGTTAAATGCCAGCTTAAAGTTACTATTAGTAAATAATACTTTTCATAAACTACATAAACAGCCATCCCTGTGTAACATGTTAAGGTAATTATTGAATCACGGACCTTAGGCATAAGTTCTATGTGCATTATAGTAACAATACAATTGTTTCAGGTCACTGGCTTGTAACTAGCCATTGTGACCAAGAAGGCTGACGTGTATCACGATATTACCAACAATTAGTTATATAAACGAACAATATCACCATGGCAACCAAATTAATCATCAAACTATGATCTAGCGTGAGTTTATGCGTAATGAGGCAATTAAGGGCCACTTTGTGACAAACATGTAACAATATGATTAGTTGAAACTGATTACAATGTTTGGTTACATAATAAATAAATAAAATTTATTAAAATATTATTATTTATACACGTTTTTGGAAAAACATAGTAATACCACATACGGTTTGAAAATAAATTTGGATGAAAAATAAAATAAATAAATGCGGACAACATCACATACATTGCTCTGAACCCAAAGTAAGTAGCTATTAAGCACTTGTGTTATGGAATTCAGAAACAACGAAGGTACCACAAACACCCAGACCCGAGACAATGTAGAAATGTTGTTTTCTACATTGACCCGTCCGGGGATCGAACCCGGGACCTCAGAGCTAGCGGCACCTTGAAAACCGGTGCGTACGCCACTCGACCACGATGGTCGTCAAATAGTTAAGAGAACAAAAAAAAAGAGGATTGGGTTGTGTTGAAAATGTTTCAGGAAATACTCTAGTTATGTATCAAGGACGCAAAAAGCCAATCATTTGACGAAGACAAGACTTTATGTTGACATGTATATGAAGATACAAATAGTAGGGACAGAGACATTTGTAACGTACCCCAGTGTTAGTACTGGCAGTAATCTAGACGTTTGATTGCTGGCTCGTGACAGTTCGCAAGCAGACACAAATTGTTACCCAGCTACCTACCGTACTGTCTTCGCAGTATTACTTTATATTCAGTTTGCTTTACAACTTCAGCAGAAAACATGGAATTTCACTTCCACATTATTGTTTTAACCTCGCCTTAAAACAACTACTACCGAAATTGAAAATTTAACCGTTCTTGAATGTATTAACTGAGTAAATATTGATTTGAAATCTCACTTTGAGAACTTAATAAATATTTAATAATCGTAGAACAGTCGTTAATTAAATTCTACTGTAATGAAAGTCTTTACAGAAGTGTTATCCAAACGCACGGCGACGCCAGACTAAGTTTGTTAATGATCTTGCCAATGTCTAAGTCAATTTTAATCAAATCAGAAAATTGTTCTAAATGAGGGAATCCAATTATTTTGTAAATGGGTTTCAAAGTGCCGATGCTTGTGAAGCTTGTCGAAATAAATTACGTTATAATTAATGGGGTCTACCGAAGATGTTTCCTTTGATGAGTGCTCGCCGTTCTTTTCCGCTGTTCAATGCTTAGAAGTCAGCTATCAGAATCTTTCGGCTAATTATATCCTGAATTATGTTCATTAGTAACCAATCGTCCTCATTTCGGAGGGACCTTTTTCATTCAAATCGATTGAGGATACAAGAAGTGAAATTAAAGTGGAATTCTCCCTTGCGTCGGTCTTAATAGGTCCATCGTAAACTTTACCCTATACAAATAATAATAATAAATGCGGACAACATCACATACATTGCTCTGAACCCAAAGTAAGTAGCTAAAGTACTTGTGTTATGGAATTCAGATACAACGAAGGTACCACAAACACCCAGACCCGAGACAATGTAGAAAAGTTGGTTTCTACATTGACCCGTCCGGGGGTCGAACCCGGGACCTCAGAGCTAGCGACACCTTGAAAACCGGTGCGTACGCCACTCGACAACCGAGGTCGTCAATGGACTATACAAATACTTCATGGAATAGTATTCACATTCAAAAATTAATCAAAGTTCTGGACAGAATAGTTGACTGACCCAACAAACACAGGTCACGTACCAACTTGCATTTCCTCCACTCACGTGCGTGTGTACTTATGTACTACAAAGTACACAGTGTACAGCTGTACACGCGTAGTACACAGGTCCCAGGAGTATTGCTGGTCATTTAGAGGTGATACCTCCAGGAGCCTGTTGCACAACCTAATTACGAACAGTCAATAATAATGTAGTTAGTGAACAAAGTTACGTACCTACCGCGGATATACTTACACTCATTCGGTTATTAATAAAAGAATTGTTTACAAAGTTTGTAAACCTTATGTACTGTATTCATATGAACCTTATTTACTTACAAATTGCAGCAAATGAAAAAAACACAAATTATAATTACAAATTGGTATTTTACCCTATAGGACACAGAGAGGCCTAATATATATATACGTTCTTAGTTTGTTTCAGGGGAAAAATTGCAAATATAATGAAAAACCGCAACATGTTTTAGTAAGTTTTTTTATTGAGGACATAAACATACAAAAAATGTAAGATACGTTGACATACCCGATTATTCCATGCACAACTGAGATTTTTGAGAGAACGCGGCCTTAATAGTATTATAATAGTCGCATTTGAGTCGTCAACATTAATGTTTGTGAATTTATAATTCGACGTATTACGTAGCCCAGTGGAAATGGGAGCCATAGCAACTGGGGTATGTATTTGTGTTTTCCTCCTAATATTTTACGAGAGTAAAGACCGTTCCTTTTGATGCCTCCAGTCGCTTACGCCCGTAATATTCGACACATTTTGTTTGACACTTCCTATTTATTTTTACGTACAAAATTTTACTACAAAACAATAACACGTCCTTCATCCGTTATTATTGTTTTAATATAGCTAGAATATATTGTTACGGATTTCAATTGAAGCCCAACTAAAAATGAAATATTATCCATTGTTTTTTTGACGCAACGATATCGATAATTCGACTTGTATTAGATGACGTGAAAATTTCAAACATTGAATTGGGTCCAAAGTCAAACGGTTGGCTAGAAAGCAACAATGATTGTACGTATATAGAACACGACAGTACAGGCCAACAAAGCAAGAGGCGGGCGATTGTTGTACTTGAGTGTACACTGCTGTTCCCGTTAATTCATTTTGTAAGTCTGTAACTCCGTAAGGCAATTTGCTATAGGGAATAGCTATGTATGTACTACGTAAGTACGTGTCTTTGTTTAGAGACCGTACTTCATTGTTTAATTATAATACACAGCTACTAAAACAGGACCAATACAGAATATTTTATAAGCTCCAAAATGCACTGAATTAAAAGAGAAATATTGAATAAATAAAGTCCATTTCCGAATCTGGCATCCCGAGTCAATATTATGCAAGTACTTTGCGAATCAACATTCCCATGGACGTTGCGGCGACTAATTATTGAGATGGCAAACAAATCGGAAAATATCGCTAAACGTGACCTACATAAGATAATTCGGATAGTAATGTTCGTACACAATGTACTAATGGGAATTCTGATAACATATAAATGACGGTCGAATAGTTGATATACTTGGACGACGGTATGACACTATATTTTATCTGTACAAGTATGACGTATACAAAGGCTGTGCGATCTTGGAAAATGGCGCGGCTAGCGTTCAATTCTACTTTTCTCCTCGCCTTTGACATTTTTCCTCACGTGAACGAATTTAGTTGTCAAGTGAGCACAATCAAGCCCCTTCTATCGTGCGCCAGATGCTCAGAGATATATTTTCAAGTAGGTACGTATTTCAAGACTTTCGCACTATAGTTTTGAATTAAATTTAATATTGGAAAGGGTTTTAAATTCTATAATACTTATAGATAAGCAATTTATTACGCATGTGTATACTGTGTACTGTGTACAAATAAATCTTAATGTAAAATACAATTACATTTGTAAGTAATTGTAACTATAATATTTAGTAAGTTTGATTTATTTGTGGCCTTTCGAGTTATTATTCAAAAGCAATGCTCCGCTCCAGTTAGGCATTAATGCGTTTTTCTTATAATATTATTTTGACATACCAAGAAAGCAGAATTTTACTGTATATACAGACAGCTCTTGTTTTAGATACGGTACGAATGTGAGCGTATTATATATGAATAATATATGATCAACGTTTTCTCCCTAGAAATAATACTGGCTTTCGAAATACATTTATTTTAAGACGGTAATGTTTTGTTAAATGCGTCGGTTGAAATAATTCAAGAATATTTTCTCGGATCGTGTCGTATTTGACGGCGGTGGTCCAAGAGGCAGGCTGAATAAAAAAGTGACGACGGTAACTGTTTTGTCAACAATTTTACCCTTATATTTGTTTTCTTATTATTTTTTATTGATTTTCTTTTGTTTACATGTATAAATAGATCATATTAGATAGACTCAGTTCTATTAAAAAAAAACAGTATTAAATCGTTTTTTTTTTTTTTTTTTTTAATACATACTTTACCACTGTTTAGTTAACAATGAGCAACATGAGTATAGACCGGTTAATAAATAAATGTCTGGGATCTTGGATTAGCGGTCTAGACTCTCTTTTTGATTAAAACCGAAGTAAGCTGCGGATTACCTTTAAAAGTAACTAATTGTGGTAAGTAGGCTTATACATACACTACAACTCAACACAAAAATGTTTTGTTTTTTAATAGTTTCTATGTAATAGTCAAACTTTAAAATACTAGCCTTATGTCCAAGCAGCTAATAAATTACATAAAACTTATAACATTGATTTTAAAAGCTATTCGTGGATGATTGAATTATTTTTAAACAAAATAATTTACGTTTTTAGCACGATGTACTTAATATACCTTTTTGTCAAAAATCTAATTACGCCCAAAAATTATAAAGCAATCTTCTTTGATCTGTTTCTTAGAAATGATCCCACCGTAAAATTCCATTACAAAACAAATTAACATAAATCCAAGGTATGCGGAACATTATAATAAATAATCAAGTAATTAAAAATAAAAACAATAAAAATGATTTCACAGTAAATGGAGTTCCTTTGTGGGTGGAAGGCGCGGGCCGCGAATGTTTGTTGAACCAAACAATGACGCCGCAATTTGCGGGCGACGACGCTCGCTTTGTTGATGCGAATCAAAACCTTAACAAAATAGAGTTTAGCGGAAACAAATTTAATTATTTCATCCTGAACACACAATATTCTGAACCACTTTGACGTATTCTTTTAACTTTTAACTCGTTCTCTCGTTGGAGATTTTAAATTTAGTTTTTTCATGTTTTTGAGCTCACGTTGTCAAGTTTTGTTTTACAGTAAGTAGGTCAAAGGTATTATTGTTGCCTTTTACGCAAAATAACACATTGAAATAAAGAATAAACATATTTAAATTATCGGTTCAACACTTTTCCAATTTTTAAGGACACGGGTAGATGTGATCAAAACCCGAAATAATATTTTTATTTCAATAATATAACTATCGATTAAATCACTGAAAAATGGAGTTTATCCTAAAAAACTTGAAATCATCATAATAATTGATTATGACTGAACTTTGAAATAGTGTTCAGTAAAGAGGTCAAAGACCTGTCGATATTAAACATAATATTCTCAAAACAATAATTACAAAAGTAATTAAAAGCAACCCCGTAGTTTTACGTACAAACGGAATAAGTAGAACTTTAATTACTTTGTCGTGTAAATTATGTTATTTGAACTTCTAAACATGCTGGCGGTTTGCGTGAATAAAACACATGTAGGTATGTGTATTCATGTATTTGTATACAAATAAAGAATTAGTAATATTTTTTACATCTTACACAAAACATACGGGAAATTTGATTTAAAATTTAATCCAATTATTTTTGGTTTACATTTACAGCGTTCTATCAAAAGCTTATGTATTTCAATGGTTGTTTATAATTTAGATGTTCACTTAATAATTTATCCAATACAAAATTCGTAGAAAATAAGCACTATTTTAACCCGATTAAAACAAATTGAAATATATTTTAACCTTGAGCGTCGCTATGTTGACAATAGCTATTAAAAATTTTAAATTGACACTTATTTAAAGACTTATAAAACTTATGAATCAGCTTTTGATGTCATAAAAACAGTATAAAAAGTACTGTTAATAAAACTTCACAACGTAAGAGACTTATACTCGTTTATGCAAAAAGCGGATACAAAATATTGAAAAGCCATTTCAGTGACTGAATAAAACGTGGCAGCAAACCATTTTGTATGAAATAGTTTCAATATTGTAAAGGCTCACAATAATTCTCACTTCATTGAGTAAGCAACAAAGTGACTTTCTTTACCTTTTATTACTATTTTCAGTGTCATTTTCTACCCTAAATAATTTATTCTTTTTTCGTTTGCCGCTTAAAACCTCGATGTTCCCTCTCAAGCACTTATTAAAGTCATTAAGTTAATTAATGGCTAAAATAATCCGTCTTTTTATTTTAAATACGACTTTGTGAGATTTTAGACTAATTGTCTTACGGCAGCGTTTTATTTTGTGTAAATAAATTTAGCATAAATTAACGACTTTTTAAATTCTATGATTTATTTAGATCCTCTATATAGTTAACTCTTTTTTGTTGTGATTGCTATTGAGTGAATAAAAACTTCGATGAAAGAGCTATTTTTTTACTTTTACTTTCAAAAAGATTTACTGTCATCAACTCCATTTTGATACGTTAACTATTGTTCTATGTTCAATCTATCAATATTGAGAAATAGCAATCAGGAAGCTGTCAAAACCATAGTGGTGCCGGAAATTATGCCTAAAATTATTATTTGTGGTTTATAACAATAAACTAATTGATCTTGCGGTCGCTAGATTGATTTACAATGGGTGGTCTTAAACAGGCTAAACGGAGACAATGGATGTTTTTGTTAGGCAATTTCACAATGACGATAAATGATCCAATTAGTAATAAAGATTTACTCAAAAATCAGCTTCGACGCATAGCGCATACAAACTCTGCAGTCTTTACTCCAAGAAAAACAGTCTGGTAAATATGAAACAAAATATAAATGTAGAATTGAAAGCATCGAACGATACCTTGCAGCGCCGCATTGGGCACGAAACGCCGATGTAAAGTAAACCGAGCGACAAGCTTCAATGCCATTATCACAGCGAGACATATCCACAAGCAGATAGGACCCAAGCACCGAGTAACCAAGCGGAAGTATCACAACGGCGTCTGCGGCGATATTTAATTTGTTACGAACCTACTGTTGCCATCACCAGCTTGTGTCGTATTAGTTAAACTTTATACGATTTCCGGCAACTAGGAAACCCAATTAGCAATATCATCCGGCCTGAGAGTGTAACGAGAGTGGAGTGGCAATAAGCGCCGACGCTACAGTTAACATACTGCAAATTGCTGTTAAATTTACTTAAACTCCCTTGTTACCGTCTCGAATAGAAGATAAGCTCTGATTCCGCAAATTGCATAAGAGTCGCTCATTTGTTCGGCTTCGCGTTTTGTCGTTAGCCAGGTACGGCTCGGTTTAATGCCAACCTAATTTTAACGGAATTGACAGACAGGCGGAAAAATATGAGGAAATATGTCAGTTAAGCCTGGTTTTCGCAAAAATAATTTTTCTTTTTAAATATAATAGCTCCATAATACCCGTGTTCTTAGCATTAAGGTAGTTTACATTATTTTTGTTTGTTTTATCTAACAACCTAGAGGGTATTAAAGGACAATAAAAATATCACGAAATCATTACGTATCAAGTATTTTTTGACTTATTTTAAATGAATTAGTTCTTAAAACTAGAAATCTTAGTTGAAAGTTCGTCAGCGTAGTAAAACGCAGAGTGGAAATGTCAACAATTCATTTAAAATGATTTTAACTTTGTGTTGGTGCTACGTGTACTGAACGCCCAGCCCAGAATAGCATTTTCCACATTTTTACAGTTCAATACAGCTTTAATTTATTTGTCGTCTCTATTCATCATGTAAACTTTTGACTTATGCTTCATGTGGTCATTAATGGTTACGGTATGATATACATATTCAGTAGTAATATGTTTATGTCAAGTGAGTACTGCATAGTTTGCAGTGTGTCGGCTCGGCTGTGTCCCACTAGTTACGCAAATGTGTTTGACTGGCACCTAAGTGTTCTGTTCCATAAGTTAATTCCACTCAACTGTTTAACCACTTAGCGTTTACGCTTGTGGTGAATGTTAAATGATCTAATTTGATGATAATGTCGTGACTCCTATTTTGTGCCGCTCTAGATAAGTCTTGCACTAAATTTAGCTAATTAATAAAAATAAATAAATGCGGACAACATCACATACATTGCTCTAAACCCAAAGTAAATAGCTATTATGCACTTGTGTTATGGAATTCAGAAACAACGAAGGAAACACAAACACCTAGACCCGAGACAATGTAGAAAAGATAGTTTTCTAAATTGACCCGTCCGGGGATCGAACCCGGGACCTCAGAGCTAGCGATACCTTGAAAACCGGTGCGTACGCCACTCGACCACGTAGGTCGTCGAATAATAATTATGTTACTAAACTTCGATTTGTATTTAACATAGAGGAAATCAGTAACTACTGAATTTCAGAAAGGACTAACAAACTAAAGCTTCTATAATGCATACGATACATAAATTAAAACGCAAAAATATAACAAAAATTACAAAAAAGTTTTTACAATATGCAAAATACACAGTATTTAATGCGAAGTGATAAAAATCCAGTGCATACAACTGCTAACGGGAATACCATTGTCACTATCGTAAACCAGTAAGCGATCGTAAATAGATCAAACAAACAGATTCAACATTAATCCCAAAGTTTTATGCACGAACAAAAGCACTCTATTATTTTATGTTACTGTAGCGAAATCTAGTTTATTTGATAACCATTCACGTAAGTGGGAGTGCAGAGTAAAATGTGAAATACCTACGTGGAGGAGATTCTTTATCAGATCGAAAGGCACTCCAAGTTGAATTCATTCAAACGGCAGCGTACAACTCTATACTATTTATGTTAGTAAGCCGAAATAAATGTATGCAGTTTTGTGTTTTTGTTGAAATTATGTGAATTTTGAGATTAAACCACTATCTAAATGGAAACATAAAGCTTTACCTGAACATTTTGAGGATCTTTAAGAAAATCGTGTTACGTGATTTAAAAATAGATAAGTATTGCTATATGCTACATATATGCTACATAGAACGTTGTTTCGTAATGAATGGCTTTTCCGATCCCTGATTTTCAGGAGCAAATTTTACGATACCCGAAAAACAGAACAGGATAATTGGTAACGTTAGGGGACAGGCGGTAGCCATTTTATGGTGCTAACGTCAATTTACCCTAAAAAGTTGGAGCTTTAGTTCCATTTGAGTTACCAGCGGCATAGTCCAGTTCTACTCGACAAATCTCCATAAAATAATGAAATCGATATCGATATCATAATATTAAGCAGGCATCGCTACAACCGTCATAATAAGTCTGCATTCCCAAATCCCAGACTTGGAAATGGCCCAATCCGATTACAGTCTTGTGGAATTGTGAAATAAGAGAAATGATAAAAATATATTTGTTACCTTCCTCATCTAGTGCTTGAGATTGGTTTGTCTAAAAAACTGAAGCAATCGAATCGAGCGACGATAATTATCGATGGTCGTAAATCAAAGTATGGTTCCATTTCGTTTTCGTGTGTGCCGTAACTGTGAAAGGCCGGGAAATGCTGCTAAATGAAGATTTGTGGGTGGTAATAAAATACTTGTGTTGTACCCGTATCGTTGGTATTGCACGGACAATAGCAGACAAACACGGAAACCTATGAAAATCATACCGAATATTCACAATAAGCTGACTCGAATAATTCGAATAGCATTTTCTGCCAAATACGCGAGTCGCATGTATTGTGCGCTAGATTTATTTAATGTTTTGTGATAAAATCAAGTTTTAGCTTTTTCGGTCATTTCATATTTGACTGAAATGATTAAAATGTTTAATTAATCAATTGCTGTAAAGTCCTGATTTTGTAAAAATGCCATAATAAACCATTGGTTTACATTAATTAATATTTTGTATTTGGTAATGATGTACATACATGGTATGTATTTTAGTATTTAAATTTGTGTAAGTAACTTTGCGAACAACTGCAGCAACTAGATAGATTTACCAATTCTTCGACAAAATAAACGAAAATCTCGATTCTACCGCAACAAAGCAAAATCAGACACATTGAATACAAAGTTTCATATCCACGTGATTCTCAGCACAGCATGTAAATTAATCCGTAGCTCATACACGATGCAATGAGTCCCATCTCATGCGTTGTCAACAGCAATATATTGCGTTGCGAATTGACTTCGGTAGCGCTTTTTAGGTTCAAATATCCGAGGAACAAACGAGCCGTATACAATCAAAAAGCTGATGCCACACTTTTATTAGCTAGAAGTGGTTCCGTGGATTTATCGGAGCAGGTAAACTGTAGTTCTGTGGCGCAATCGGTTATTGTGTCGATATTGCGTCGATACTGAAAATATGGGACTATCGACGTGATGACTTCGTTGATCGATGAATTCGTTCATTTGACTTGTACACTAAATAAGTTGGTGAGTTTTCTTTGATTCATTGTTGGTTCATAAGATTGGTAGGATAAAGAATCCTTACGTATTTCATACGACCTTCCGACCGACTTCGCAATTAAAATATTGCAGGTTTGAACCCAGATTTGGGCGAAAGTCGTGCATTAGCTAAAACTTACTAAGAAGTAAGGAAGAAATCGTGGTCTCATTGGGTTTTAATTCCAAAATCGTCTTTCTACATTGAGCGCTATAACCAATGCTTGTTCCTTGAGCCACAAACATGCGTAACAGTTGCCTTTGAGTAACACAGTTACATAACAGCAGCTGTATTATATTCTTATCGCGGACACATTAAGGGTCGTGTTCTCGGGTTACATTAAATGTTTACAGACTATGTGGCCTGACATTCGGGGTATGCGCGGACTCTGCTCCCTTGTTTATGAGCTCTTCACGCGGAATCGTGAGCCGAATATGTTTATTCACGCCAGTAAAGCTGTATACACTCATAATAATTGTGTATTTTGTTTCTTTAAAGGATAAGTCAACAGCTTTTGATAAATTGGCGGTTGCGTAGAGTCGTACTCTTCACTTAGAGGGCAATGTGAAAAGTCAGTGTGTAATATGTATTTCAAGGCACTGCAAAAACGTTGGAGCAGAAAAAACATCACAGGCTCTACTGTTATAAGAAAAGCTCTTAGAATTTTCTAAAAGACACGAATTTATGATTTCAATTAAAACTTCAAAAATTGTGCTAACTACATTCTTAATTATTCAGACAAAAACGATAAATTGGTAAAGTGAACGGTAAGTCCCGTCGGTAAATGATATTGTTGTTTCGTATAGTTTTGCCACAATTTGTTAGAATTGTATACTTACCATTGTATAATGTTGCATAATACTAAGAATAACGTCTTTCATTCTCGTTTAACTTTCAAAGGTTTCACAGAATATTCCTCTTGGAGTAGTATTGACGTTTGGATTTTATGTGCTACCGGATATCGTCGAGCTTTCACTGTCTTTTCTACTTATCGTTATATACAATATCTTTTGTCTTTTATCAAACGGAGGGCTTTACTCATCTTTGAACGTTTTTAAAAAGCATTAACGACGAAAGCTTTCTTTGTGTATACTTACAAAGTATTTTTTTATTCCATCAATAAAGGTATTGGAAAGAGCTGAGCCAAGTTATGTTTTGTTTACATTATAGCAGCTTATGTTCAAACTACCTTACAAAATGTGTTAATCAACTCTTAAACTTGTTTACAGGAAACTATGCAGTTTGAGATCAATAAGAGTCAAAACTTGAAGCAAGCGGATAATGTTATTTATTACTCTTTCATCTTTTATATAAAAAAGCTATTCCACTGTAAAATAATTACACGTTTCTACTATTTAATACACAGGTGTACAAATTGCACATGTGTCTAATAAATGTGTGTTCATAATTTAATGCATAATGCCTTCACAAATTCCGGAGTCTTTTGTAACAAAAATTCAACAAAGTGTTCTCTCCCTCAAAGTTTTAATTGCACTTCACGTGGTCTCTGGAACATGAATGTGCGGAGAAATTTATTATTCATCAATCTTCCTTCCCGCTATTACCTATTATGTGTTTTGCGGGTCATGGGTGAACGTCAATATCCTCTGTAAATTAATTATGAAAAGGGAGAGCACTGATTGTGGAGTATGCGAGTATGTTGTAACCGCGAATGAGAAAGTTAGTAACTTGAGCCGAGCCCTTTGTTGGGAGCTTATGAATTCTTTAGACTAGATAAGCCGTTGTAATTACGTATATAGTACTGTTATATTACGTCATAATTAAAATTTTTGACTGCAAAATCACCGAATAGTAGAGGTCACTAAATAGTTGGTATTAAGTTATCTGGGCGAATCCTTGTCCTCAAATAGAGAAGAAATCACCAGTTATCAGAGGTAGTTACAAACGGGATATACAAATCTTTAAATTTGTATCTTGCATTCTCACGAGGCTTTCCACGTTCAAATCACACCATGAATATCCACCACCTACACAATACCACCTTCTTTTCTCTGATCTAAGGTGATACCTTCTGTATTTAAGGTAATGTTATTTAATGATACATAGAAACTAAAATAACCAGTAAGATCTGCAGATACAGATCTTACTAACATTACGGTCTAGGTGAACATTTCAGAAGGTGAGCTTCACCGCTTCACAGTTAGTATTTCGATTTCCGGCACCACGAGCCGGTACTGGCAGGAACTTTCATCGTACCTTAAGCACATGAAGAAAATGGTGGAACTATGGTTTTTAAAACTATATTATAAAAATTTAAAATCAGTGTGACGTGAAATATTTTTTTCTATTAAATTTTATAATGAAAAATTAGTTTTAAAGAAAATGCTCATTTACCTTTAGTAGAAAGTATTTCAGTATGTATTATTTTTACGTACACATAATAATAAATACGTTTAAGTATGTATCATCTGTGTAGATTAAACGATTCTTTTCATCTAATCCAATCATAGGCAACAAAGTAGTATATTATTAAAGACAGAGAAAACAGTTATATCGTATTTATTTGGTACCCGTACCCATGGATTTAATCCATAAGTAAAGCATATGTAGGTACGAGCAATATTTTTGGTAGGATATCTGTTGTATTTATGATGCCTATTTATTTAAATTTCTGTTGGATCAAACACCAGTTACTTCCCACGCATGATACTGCCTGTAATTTTATGCTGTGATGATAAATTTCATGCAAATCCTTCATTATTTTCGGAAGCTTCCTTACCTAGTTGTTAAAATTGATTACTAAGGAATAAATTGTGAATAACAACTAAAAAAACCCTTTTAAGTCATATATTTTGTTAATCTTGTCTACAAATTATAATGGGATCTTAAAATAACAAGCAATGATCACCTTAAATGAAAACTGCTTTTTGTTTGCACAATTTTTTTTATTTATAGCTTATTTTAAACCGACACGCGAAGAAATAATTATTTTCTACACTTTCATCGTATTTGTAACGAAATGTTTGTTCAACTCACATAAGGAAAATTACTACCTTAATTGAAAGACGTTTGTTTTTACTGTAATTGTGTTTGGATTTCAAAATGTCTTTATTTTGATTTCTTTCTTGACTCCAAGTGTTTAAGCCTCTTTATTACCGTGATTATTTTTGTTGACAGTAATATATAGATACGTACTCTCCTTGTATTAAAATGCATAATTCCATGTTATTCTTGGTTTTCTAATAACATTTATGAGGATACCACAGTAAGTGCTCAGTTTCGTTCGCTTCACACAGGAGCGCGGGGTTCATACAAATTGCCTCAATTTCTAGTAGGTCATCGTATTCGATATACGGATGAAATTGCTAAAAAGGTACCTACAGGTATTTTTATATCTAACAAAAATGCCCGCAATAACATTGTCCATACGTGTCCCGAATTTAAATCAGCGATTATGGTGACAATAAAAACATGAATGATGGGAACAAAATTTGTTTTTGCAATAAAATACATTTTGTTAAGTGTCTAATATTTCAAACGATATTATTGGTGTGTAAAATATTTCCGTTGAGAATGTATATTTGACATTTATATTTTTATGACGCTGTCTAGACTGAGTTAGGCCTTCGATGGCAAATAGAATTGGGTA
Source organism: Autographa gamma (assembly GCA_905146925.1). Taxonomy (NCBI): domain Eukaryota; kingdom Metazoa; phylum Arthropoda; class Insecta; order Lepidoptera; family Noctuidae; genus Autographa; species Autographa gamma. The sequence goes on from LR989850.1 coordinate 8,781,343, forward strand.
AAGGACGTCGTTTAGGGAATAGATTCACATATTTATATGATTTACTGTTAAACGTGAGTGAAGGGGTGCAGTTAATGTACAATAAAACACCTTTATACGACATAACACATATATGAAACATATTTTAGAGTCGGTCATCAGAGAACGGGACACAGCTGTCTGGTTGCCAAACTTTTATTGAATAATTCGATTTTATTAACATCATACTTGCCATTTGTGACCATTTTAGTATTATGTTACAAATATTAATATGAACGTGAATGTTTCTTGTTACAGTTTGTATAAAAGTTCAAATAAAATGGTTTCGTCGTGTTACAATAGCAACAAAAACTGCCCGAGACAGCTGTTGTCTTGTACAAATTCGATGTAAGTTTTTACCCTTTGCTTTGAAATCGTTCCGATATTGAGTGGATTTCTTTCGCGATTTTTCGTCTGACTTTTCGCTTTTATCTCAAAACCAGTTTCACAAAGAGTTATAATCAAAGTAGAAACTCAATACTTACAGATAATATTAAATCACATTTATTTACTTTGTGACTTAAAATGGTAAATCTGAAAAGGTGGAATTGAAAACAGACAAAAAACAAGCGTAGGCCTAGAAAAGCAGTAGGCACGGAATAATAAAACAAACCAAATATTCAAAAGCAATTTCTCGCGTGGTAACTGAACTGTAAAATCATGTAAGATGATTCCCGGAATATCGATGGTGGTATAAAGTCTGACGTCACAATAATCCGACATTTATTCCCATGACGACGTAAATCTGACGTCAGAATGTTTATCCTTAACATACAGTCGGATCGGGGCCATCACGGGTTCAAATTCCATTAGCGAATTCACGAAATTTATATAATTTTTCTCCAACATTAGTATAATGGAGATAGCTTTATTATTCAGCAACAGTTTCCGCTTTTAGCCGCAACCACTAATGATTCTAATGAGTGACAGGTATAATTTTAGGCAGGCTGTTAAATATGAATATGGGCCTATTTATTACATCAATAAAATTATTTGAAATGGCCTAGTTAGTGTTTTGTTTTATGTCAATTTACTCTAACAAATTATTAGTTTAGAGTAGCCAAAGATAAACACAGCCGAACATATCAAAATTAAATGATAAATAAGTTCAAATGCTGACAATTTTATTTAGAGTTGGCAAACTAGAGGCATCGAATAAAAACTTTTAGTACATCTAACGGGGGTTAAACGTATGTAATTGAATCGATGCCACTCAGGGCACATGGTCCCGCTAAATCAATTATAAACCGCATTCACTGATGTTCCATGCTTTGACAGTTCCGTGATAGTGACTACCTTTCAGGAACCATTCTGGGACCATTCTGGGTCCATTCTGGGACCAATCAGGGATCTTTCTGATCCTCTACCGCGGTAGGACGCTCGCCTAGTACTCTATGTAATTCAATTTATCCAAAGGTATGGAGCTTTGTTCTCTACCTTTTCAATATGGTTTAGTTAATTTCGGTAAAGGCACTATTAGTTGGAGGGGTCGGAAGCATGCGATGTTATTCGTATTATTGTTTGTTGTTAGTTCTTAACTGAAAGCGAAAGCTTTGTGAAATCAAATCCTGTTTGTGTACATCTGGTTTCTGTTTGGTGTTATGTGAAGTAATTAAATATGGTACAACCGTCACATAAATGTAATTTTTTTTTTTTTTTTATAAATAAAAACTGTTAAGTGTTGAACAGTTTTCCATGTATTAAATCTAAGAACTATTTCAATCACGCAAAAAACACCGTCATAAACGGCCTAATCATTTAGAAACTGCGATGCTACAGTCAAACGTACACACAGACAGACATTTATTTTTATTTATTTATTTATAACAGGCACATCAACAACATAAACACAAACATAAAAATAAACATTGCACAAGTCTTATAACTAGTGTTTACATCAATTACAGACGTGCACAACAATTAACATAAAAGTCTTCACAGTTTTCACAGGTAACTATGCTAATCACTTTTAGTTTCCAAACAACAATACAGCTATATAAAAAATAATAAAAATAAAAATCATCCTGGCAAACAATTACTTATCACTATGAAGTATCTTAAGCCTGAGTTGCGCGGGGTGGTCGTGGAAGATATCTAAGTCGAGGTTTTTCCAGATGCCATTATATGTAGACATTAGCCTTGCTATCGGAGAGTTCAAGCCTAAGTTGGTTCTATAACGGGGAATGGAAAAAACTGTACTAAGTTTTCTTCGCGTATTTACTCTTGGGACGTTAATACCAATACGCTCCAAAAGACCCTGATACGAAGAGGAACCTTTAACAACATTCTGCAGGAGAAGCATATCAGTCATTTGTCTACGGCGTTTTAAGGTACACATTTTAAAAAATAAAAGCCTGTCGTAATACGAACACCGACTACTGATGCCTGACGCAAGAAACGCGAGGTGTCTTGTAAAAGATCTTTGAATAGACTCTATTCGATCTGAGTGAACTACATAGCGTGGGTTCCAGATAACGCTGCCAAACTCAAGCACACTGCGCACTAGAGCATTAAATAGAACTATTTTGGAGGCAGGGCGCTTAAAGCCCTTGGTGTTGCGTTTAATGAACCCCATCATTTTAGCTGCCTTACCGACCATGTTGTCGTATTGTGGGATGAAGCTTAACTTTGAGTCAAGAATTACTCCAAGGTCACGAACTTGTGAAACAAGCTCAATTTTTTCGTGATTAATGTGAAACCATGTCTCTATTACCTTTCTCTTTCTTGTAAAACGCACGTGTTGACATTTTAAGGCATTTAGCATCATCCTATTAGAGCGACACCACTCGTAAATTCTATCCAAGTCAGCCTGTATAAGTTCCATATCCTCTGAGGAGTCAATCTGCCTCGAAATTTTCATATCATCAGCAAAAAGGAAGCAGCGACAATGACGAACTTGATGAGTAATGTCGTTAATAAATAACAGAAACAAAATCGGCCCCAAATGCGATCCTTGTGGCACTCCTGAAGTGGCAATATACGTATTAGATTCATAGCCGCTAAGCACTACAGATTGATGGCGATCTTCTAAATATGATATAAACCATTTAAGTATTGAATCGCAGATACCATATTGGTTCTGTAGTTTACGTATAAGTATTTTATGGTCCACGAGATCAAATGCGCTGGCAAAGTCAGTGTAGACTGAGTCAATCTGTTTATTACTGTCTATTGCCTCCATTACTGGAGTTATATACGAGACGAGATTAGTAATAACAGATTTCTTCTCTTGGAAGCCGTGCTGTTCTACTCCTATGAGAGATCTAGTGTGCTTCGTTAAAATCGGGCATATAATACTTTCAAAAACTTTTGAGAAGGTAGATAGTATCGAAATAGGTCGATAATTTTTAACGTTGCTATTATCGCCTTTCTTTAAAATCGGAACAATACGCGCACGTTTCCATAAATAGGGAAAGATGCCACTTTCAATTGACTTGTTAAATATTTCCTTTAATGGATATGAAAGTTGTAAAGCACACTTCTTGATGAAATAAGGTGGGATTCCATCAGGGCCAGCACCTTTGTTAGGATTTAGTTGCTTTAAGCAATTTAGAACCTCACTTTCTTGAAAACGTAAATAGGCTAATTTATTGCAACATGTTGTCGATGTCTCATCACAGCTCTCATCAGAACTGTTAGGAGGCAAAACAACACTTCCAACTTTCGTATAGACCAAGCTGAAATGAGATGCAAACAGGTTGGCAATATCAGAACCACTAGATGAGTATTGCCTATTGTCGTTATGCATTATTGAGGGAAGCATACTGGTAGGGGATTTTTTGTGTTTTATAAAACTCCAAAAGACTTTGGGATTCTTTTTTAAGTCATGTTCTATGGTACTTATGTAACTTTGGTAACAATTGCGCATAAGTCTATCGCATACTTTTCTAAGGTTCTCATATTCAAGTCTATCTCTAGGATTATTAAATTTACGACATTTATGTCTTAACTTATCCTTTTGCTTTAACAGCCTAATTAAGTCACGCGTAAACCAGACAGGGTGACTGCTTCTCCGAGGCTTGCGTCTAGGAACATGCTCATTAATAATTGCGCCGATTTCATCGTAAAAATTTAAGACCATATCGTCAACGTTCCTACAACCATTAAATATTTTCGACCAATCCACACCACTCAGGCTGCAAGAAACTTCGTTATAATCGGCTTTATAAAAATTAAAATCCGATCTAGGTACACAACTTAATCTAGGGACAGGTTTTAGATCTAACATTATTTGAAGTGGAGGGTGATAAGGATCGATTTTACTAATTTGGTCAGCTTCAGTTACTTTACAATCTATGTTAGTCAATACTAAATCCAATATTTTGTTGTTATGATTGGCAATAGAGTTATATTGTTGTAATCCCGAAACATTTATAAAGTCAGTAAATATAGAAGCTAAACGGCTATTATAATTATCTGCATTTGATATTTCATCATTGCTAGGAATCGCATACGAAAGGCTACAATCTTTGGTCCAATTAATCATGCTTAAATTAAAATCACCTATCAAACAGATATTGTCAACCAAGTCCATTACCTTATTTACACTGTCTATAAAAGCGCTAAGGATTTCCGTCTTAATAGGCGGCGGTAAATAGACGACACAAATTGCAATTTTGGAACGTTTGTTGTTGTGTACGACATCTAGACAGACCCATACGTCCTCGCAGTCACTTTCCCACTCATATGACCTGTAGGATGGAATTGATCGTGACACGGCGACTAAGACCCCGCCTCCATCAGTTTTAGAAGATTGGGATAGATCTCGATCTCTGCGGTAGACTACGTATCGACTATCTATGATTTCACCGTCAAGTATGTTTGTATTAAGCCAAGTTTCGCTGAACGTAATAATATTGTAGTTACAAAGAAGTAGGTTATTATACACTTCAGTAGTCTTCGTACGCATACCCCGTAGATTCTGGTAGTAGATGTCAAGAATATCGAATTTTATAATTATTTCATGACACCATTTTAAGATAGCTTCAATCTATTTAAGTAATGCTAAACTCTCGAAGCCTCGGACGTATATTGCTTGGCTCGTTTCGTTCTTCTTAGCAAAAATTCGACCATCACGAACCCAGACGAATTTATATTTTAACTCTTTGGCCTTAAGCCTAGTTGCTGCATGTAGGTGTTTGTTATGAGGGCTTAAGTGCTCAGATACAAATATTGGTTCCCGTTTACCACCTATGCCGAGATGTTTAGATGACAGCTTGTCATCAACATGTCCTTTGTTAAATTTAGTAACGGCAGCTAACAGGTTGTCGCGCACCAATCGGGTTCGTAGTTTAAGCACTACTGTTTTTGGTCGATCACTTTCCTTATTAAGTTTAGCGACTCGTGTAACATGTTGTATGTCTTCGTTTGTGATTGGACATTCTACAGATCGACCGAGCTGCAACATAACGCTAGGTAGGTTTTCAGAGCGGTGTTCTGGTATTCCATTTATCTCGACATTGCACTCTCGCATATTTTGTTCGATCGAGTTTAGCCTTGTCGATAAGTCAGTAATGGTAGACCGTAGCTCAATATTTTCCCTCTCTAATTTATCTATGATCTGCACCTTTTCATCAAGTTTTTTCTTCATTTCTTCTAGAAGTGTATTATTAAATGTAAGAGACTTATCGAAACTATTAATGTTTTCATTTATGTTGGCAAGATGTTCCGAGACGAGTTTACCAATCGCAGTCTTGAATGCAATCCCAACTTCATCTCTTATGATATCGCGCAATTTCTCTTGAGACATCAGTTCACCTGAGCTAGGTGAAACATCAGAGAGTCCACGTTTGATTCCTGTATTTCGGCGGAAAGTTATATTATCATCGTCTTGTTGATGAGGCAACGGAGAGGAAGGCGCTGAGTTAGTATTACATGAGGTGTTGGGCTCAGTACTATGGCATGTACAGCATTTCCAAGTTTGTCTATGTTCTTTCATCATTAGGTCGTAGCGATTTTTCGATACTTTAGCACATTTGAGATCGTACGTTAGAGAACATTGACAGCATTTCATTAAATCATTGGTTTTAATTTTGCTGTTACAACCTGCACACTGCTGTTGACTCGGTGAACGCAACATTTTAAGAACTTACTAATTTGCACAGCACTAATGTCGTTGCTCAAGAAGTATAGTATGTTTGAACCTGGAACGCCAACGGGCTATGTATTTGCGGAGTGTTGGTAGCACTGTCGGTCACTGCGCGGGAGTATGGTGCACGGCGCTTTAGCGCTTATGCTGACTACACAACCGTGCTAATCCTGCGCACCTTGCACATTAATGTCAATGAGATTGCACTTCTTGAAAATTTGTGATTAATATTGTTTATTTGATATGCCACTGTTTTACTAGATTATAACTATATTAACCGGTACACTGAATCTACTTTGAAAGTTATGATAAGTTTTAGCATTTACGATTAGATAAATATCGAAGTTATAAATTAATTTGCAAAATAACTGTGGAGACTGTGTTGACAAGGGAGCGTTCCAGTCAGACTTCAACAAAAAAAAAAAACATGCCAAATTATACACCTTTATGTGTCGGGAATATAAAAGGCTTTTTTTTTGTAAGTAAAATGGTCTTATTAATAAGAATTTGGTAACTGAATTTTGCAGACATTATGAAGCTGAACTCAAATGATGTCAATGTTATTAGGTATTCCCTTTATCATAATACTTGTTTTTATGTAGGTACCTGAGGTTTCTCCCATATTGTTATGTAAATCGAAGGGGATAGGATTGCGTTATATTTGTTTTTCTTCAGTCTTTTGTTATGGTAAGCCGTTAGATCACTTATTGTTTTTCTGCAAAGTATACATTTAAGCTCCTTCTAGTTTACCTTTGATCGGAGTCTTATTTAGCTTTACAACGGTAAGCCCGAATGAATAACATGTTACCAATAACAATGTTTGATATAAAATGATAAATACTTTCTAGAGATACAACAAAGCTGCTCAGTTTTTGTTTTGAACATAATATTGTATCCACGTATTTTTCCTTTTTGAATATCATAAATATGTCGTATAAATACTCTGAACAATTCATTTTTCCACATTATAACGTAGTAAATACCTTCATCAAAAATAATCGTCAGGTTGAAAACTCTTTAGTCAACACGTCCTTGGAACTTTATTTCGACATTTCCATCAAAATAAGGAAAAAAAATGAATATTATGACGAAAGTTAATATGCTGAAAGACACGCCATTCACCGAACATTACAGTCCATAAGACTAATATCAATAGCCAGCCATCTCAATAAGCGCTATAAAAAGTGAACATCAAAAACATTATTTTGATACCGAGCAAATCTACACTACTTATAGCGAGAAATTCAATGGAACAATTCATGGGCATAATCGAATAGAATATATTCGTCATAAAGGCTGATAAATTGTAAGCATTCGAGCCGCCATAAAGTTTAACCCTCGGTATGGGGTGGGGGAAACTTGCCTACAAATTTATTATAGCTCTCAAGATAAGTATAACTACAAAGACGCAGAGGGAAGGCCGGATCGTGTAAGTGTTATGTGATTGAATTATAAAGGTAAACAAGTGAGTGTAATAAGTTTAAAGATAAACGAATTGTGGGGAGCCAGTTTATACAGTGAGGTAGTGATGAGGTAGGGCTGGCCTAAACAAACTGGTTTTGTTCTGGAGTAATAGGGCTAATAATTTTTTTTGGCTTTATAATAAAAACTTCCCTCATGCCTATATAACTGGTACTGTCTTGTTTTTAATATAAAGTCTTCCACACTATGGGATTTGATACGTATGTCGAACATTCTAATCACATGCAAAAAGGACACCCACACTGTTTGTCCATTGCGGGGATCGAACCCACAGCACGTCGCGCGCAATGGTAATTGGCATGGTGACTTATCCCACTCAACTATCGTGCGGTCATTCAACCTTTTTTTATTTTATATTTTTACTGACCCGGGGCTTTCGCATGGACTTCCGTAGGGCGAAGGGGTAAGCCGGAATCTTACCGGGCAAAAACCACCGGGGTGCCTTTTCTTCTAAATACAATAAAAGCGTTTATATTTTGTGGGAACTGTACTGCAGTAAATGGAAATATATGAAAACATGTTGTTAAAATCAACTATAAGGGATGGGAGATATATAAGAAGACAAGTTACTACAGAGTCACAAATATAAACAGCTCATTAAAATGATCTTTGTGTATCTATTATGTTTATCTCTAAATTGAAGCGTATTTAAATATTATTGTATAAACCAATACATCCTTCGGCGCTTTTCCTGTAAACAGGAAATTCATTAGGCACATATAATATTAGAAAATAATTTTGTTTACTACGCATCATCATTGCGGTAGATTTGAGGTTTTTATTCGAATTCGTATTTATAGCGAAAGTACAGTGTATAAAAATAATGTTTACAACATTTTTATTTGTTTATTTATTATTGGTTTCTTAAGTTTACGCGAATTTTAGACATTGAAATACCGACCTACGCAATATGAGCTCACTGTGTCTTGATGTCTTGCAGCGCTGCTCTTGGTTTTGGCCTTGAGTTTATGTTTTATTTGGTCTCAAGTAGGTGATATCTTCCATCTTCCTGTGTTTTTTAATCCAAATAGCTTCCCGAAACATCCTAAGTAGAAATTTGGGTTCTTTATATTAGATTTGGCCAACCACAGATCCTCGCTAAAGAACCCAAATTCAATGTTTATTTATTAATTTGAATAAAATAATAGTGTTATGGCTTATAAGAAGCAGAAGTTAAAACTTTTGTTTGATTTGAAAACGTCCATCCATTACTACTTTCATATACTTTTTATATCACTATCTGTGTCTACAATATGGTGACTATACGTTAGTTAAGACATTTCGTTAGAATGACCCATAAAGTAGTGTTTGAAAGCTATGTGGAACAAAGCCAGATGGTATGGTATTTTACTATTATTATTTTTAGTTTCACAAAAAACGATAATATTTTAAGATGTCATGCTCATAGAGTAAGTAATATGTACTAGGAATATAACATTATATACTTATTTACAATTTAAACATGCTACACATCAGGCACTCTTTAGCAAAACGACTCTCATTATATCTAAAATTTTTTTTATTTTGTAGCAAGTGAATGTATTAATTTCAAATATTCAGAAAATTGCTTTCCAATCTAATATTTATAAGAATTTTCATCTCAGCTTGACATTTAAACGTAATGTAATTTAATATTCTCGTTTATTACAATATTAAGTTATGATTTTATTCGTTTGAAATACGATATCAAGTTATTTACAATAATTTATTAGATCGTCTTTAAATTAGTGTGCTACGGTGCGATGGAAAAATGCTGAAAGTTAGACAGAGCGGAAAAACTAGTACCAAAGTAATTCGTAGGTCTAATACATTTGATTTTTGAGATGATTTGGGTATAATTACTTCCGTTACTCTAGCAATTGGGTAAGATTGTAATAGGGACATTCGGTGGTTGGTGGAGGGAAGCATATAGCTACCAAATGTTTGAACTTGTAATTTTTTTTGATATCTTATGTTACCTACCTCAAACCGAGATAGTCTTAGTACTCTGGCATAAAACCTCTTGAAGCCAGCTAGTAAATCTCTAGACGACCTTATCAACATGAGTACAACATTCATGCTCCTTTCTACACAGGCATGCATCTCATAACATGTACAGCATCAAATAAGGGATGAATACGAAGACAATGTTATTAACGTATATTTTACGAGAGTCATTTAGAGTTTTATGTCAGCAGTGGGACGTGAGCACTGAGCTCTGAAGACGGGGTCATCTAACTTAGCTCATAAACAAGTTCACTGCTCACTGATGCACTCGAAATTATTGTAACAAATGAATGTTGCCACATTGTTGTACCAGGCGAGTGATATTTTTATTACTTTTGTTTTTTTTTTTTTTGTAATTTAACTTCGGCATTTTTTGTTGAAATGAAAAGGGCTTTTCTGCTCTTTCGTTTTGAGGGTCTTGCATGCTTTCATAGATAAACCACCGATTTTGATGAAACTTAATTAAGAAAGAACATAGGCTCATTTTTGTCTAGTTAATAACAGACAATTACTAATAGTTAGTAGCTAATATTTAAAAACTATGTAACTCAACTTCAGCGTAATATATGGGTTTACATTAAAGGAAACTGCTCCCAGTTTACCTTCCACTCTGATTCCTCGTTTAAACCATCCGCCATAAATAACTAACCAAAATTTGTTTGCAACTTTCAAATACTTTGCGAACAGGATACGAGCCTTCATTTGTCACACCAAACGTACAAACAGCACAACTTAGATACATGAAGGTTTACACACACCAATAAATATCCGAGTTTCCATTGAACGTGTTTGAGTAGCGTTAAGCTACATTTACACGTCGACATGTTTTGCAACACAAACATATGCCTAGCCTTTTTCTAAGTTATGTAGGGTCAGCTTCCAGTCTGACCGGATTTAACTGAATAAAATATTTTACATGGAGCGACTGACATGACCTACGAGACCCGGTTTTCGAGGTAATTTTGAATCCCCCTCGAAGAGTATTACTATAGTAATTGTATTACTATAAAAACATGCAAAATGGTATGTCAAACACAACATAGCACTATTTTTTGTCTGTACAGTGTCGCAACGTATGTCACCACTTCAGTTCCCACACGCACACTTATTGCAGTATACTAAGCGTATGGGGATTGTATCTTAGTGTAAACGTAACTGTTTGGGATATTAATGTATGTGTGCTAAAGTATTAATTGAGTTCTTAGGGGTCGTGGTCAGTAGGGTCAGACAAAACGTGACAGTGCGATGTAACATTGAGATACCATGGTGTCAAACTTATAATTACAACGGCCTTTTCTAGCGAGCTTGACAGTTCTATTAATGTAGAATGTAGCTTTGAATTCTTAGCATTTGGTATTAGTCTAGAATCTAGATGCGTGAATTGTATAAAACTCTGAGCAAAATTTAAGCAAGTCAGTGGGTTGAAATGCGAGTTAACAAGTTATTTTCTTTCCTATATTTTCCTTACATAACACACACATTTTCTTAAATAAACATAAAATTATTCGAACCATCGTAATCTAAGTACTAGTAAATAAACATATTCGAATTACGAAACGATCTTCTTTAATAACTTCACATACAGAAATTCCTCAACCTTGAAAATATGCTAACCAGTCACTCGAAAAAGTCAACATAATTACAAGTCCAATGAGATTTCGTTCATTCGCTAACTAGTACAAGTGGCGGGGTTTTATCCAAGTCGTTCGTTAGCTACTAAGAGCCCTTCTGCACTAGTCGAGAGGTTGCCCTTTGATGTTTGCTGTTAGAAGTCAACCGCGGCGCGCCCTTGGCCTCATTAATTGAAGTTGACATGTTAACCCGAATCAAGACGACCGGAATATGGTTTTCTTGAAGCTGAGAGCATTATTATTGATTTCATTATAACAACCGACGAAGAAATATTATTTATGTCGAAGCAAAGCTAGGTTGCGAATAATTATGTTGATTGTTTAGCATATTTTGACGTGGCTCCCACTTAACTACCTTCGGAAACAAATCCATTAATGTTATGTATGTGATCATAGTGAGAGTAAACAACACCGCAATGTATGCATACTAAGCACGCAACCAATCATAATCGTAATAACATTTTATCGAATCTACTTGACACTTCAGAATACATTAACTCGATACTCTATACAGGAATAAATTAACTTTGAAACTCGTTCATAGCAAATATCAGCAATCACACCGAAAGTTAAATTGGACTAGAAGTTAGTGAAGTTTTTTATTGTTATAAATAAATAGGGTAAGAACTTATTGGATTAATCAATAGTGTCGAATTAGTTGGCAAGCTATAATAACAACTTCGTTATGTTGGACAAATAATATTGTTCATTCAGAGGATTTATTGTTCAGTTTCCAAATAGCTTGGCATGTTTTGATAGTTTAATTTCCATTGTTTTGGTTGCTAGTGGCTGGATTTGGGTTGCGGCTGTACATGGAAATCTGCATAAACTGCTGGTAAAAGAACATTTAGATGATAAAAGCGAAGTGTGTCATATAGTGAAAATAAAAATTTCATTCATTAATTAACTCTTTGTTATTACAACTTACGATACTTAGTATGTATTTTGTCTGAAGACGTAATTTTCACACATTCTTTCAGCTCCAAAATAAATGAAACTTACATTTATGCTTTTACTTATACGTAATAAATTTATTGTTCAGCAAAAAGAGTTGATAACAAAATTGCAACTTCTGTTTGAGTTTATGATCAAAATAAGGCAAAGTAATCATGTGCTTTCATTTCAACGTTTTATGAGGCACTTATTATTCACCGTGTGACGTTGACTGTACATTTAACTCGGCACACGCCTAATTAATTTCATGTTCCTCTTAATTAGCTTTTGTGTATGGCTGTACATACAAACGTAGTTTGTCTGGATTTAATTGTGACCAATTTCAGATGTCTAAGTGTTTTGGGTATAAGTTCGCGTCTAGATCAATATTGAAACTTGGGTGTTTACTATTGTTGTTTTAATAACAGTTAGACTGAACAAATGGATTTACTTGTGGGGATAACGAAGAGTAATTCTATCAATATGTTTCGTTAGGCTTCGTAGAAGCTTAAGATTATAGTATGTTACTTATTATAGATATAAATGCCTATTTTGATATTTTTGAATTACGGTACGGTTGCGGTGTTTATTTGCCTGTTTGTCTACTGTAACACAGACAATATTGTTCTGTATATAATACATTTTCGATCACGTATTTATATTTTTTTACCGAAAGCTTAACCATTTAACAGTTCCACACATTTTGTTTAGATATATCGTAGCACTGCTGACGTCAGCATAACAAGTAAATACGCGTTGAATATTCACAGTCACCAAACACAGACATTGGGCGCTTTCCACTCCACTAAACAATAAATCCAGAGAAAGTGAATTACATTGTTTGTCTACAAAAGTTATTTTGAAACTGTCGCGCGCATGCACGCTGTTTGATACACGGCCGACTGGGTGGGAATTGATCAGGATTCCATACAATCAGTACGATTTTGTTCAATAAAGTTAAAGGGACTGTGATGAAGCTCTCGAGACTCTTCGTATTATGACGTTAGATTATATTCAGAGGGTTACTAGAGATTCTAGTCTTGGTATTTTAAATAAAAAGGAAATAGTCGGTTATTTTCGATCTTTTGTAGTCTTTCAAAGGCTAAAAAGATTATAATGTGCAGTAGAAACGTAAAATACAAAAGATTGTATTTTCTGCAGTTGGTCTAGGTATTTAGGTTGATTTTTTGTGTGCAGATACATAAATAATTTAATTGTTTTTGAATTAAACATACTGCTATAATTACGGCATAACTTACTCACCTGCATTATATTTTTGATCGAATAATTCAGCGTGTGCCAAATCAGATATGAAATGCAATGTAAATTTTGATTTGTAGACCTTTGTGGCCAATAAATTAAACACCTGACTTTTGTTACACTCAATTAAATAAAAAAGAAGGTGTTGAAAAATAGAACAAAGGTATAACTATGACCAAAAAATACTTGTAGATTCCTTCCCAATGTTACACAATTTAGAACCTCAATTTTTTGTTCTGCCCAACAACTATACTTTGATTGTTAAAACAACATTATTTATTAATGAGTCTAGAAGTTCATGTATGTTTAATTTTGCTTAAGTAACAAACTGAACGCAACTTTTGACTGAATCTAGAAACAACAATTCCTACGTTTAGAACTATTAAGGACTGGGAAAAATCTAAAACTATTAATTGTCGGTCTACTAAAACCCTTTATCCCACAGTCTAGGATTAATGTTATTTATTCTAACTCGTCTGTAAAAACTTTTGTCTGATATCATGTAGGTTATTCTATTGTAAATCCCTTGTTTCATAACACAAACATAGAACTGAACGTAGCTTCATTAACATAGGATTCCAATACATGAAACGAAAATATCGGCTGAAAGACATCCAATCAACTAGATCCTAGTTGATTGGATTTTGGAACTAAATAACAAAGGATTGTTTTTGAATGTTATAGTAAATAATTATTAAAAAAAGTATAATAAAACGAGCAATTATTTGGGCACTTTGAAGGTCTACTCCGAGTCCGACAGCACTCGACTATTTCCGGACTCCATCATAGTCTTGAATCGTAAGATTACGCAGCGTCAATGTCGCAAGTAGAAGTCGCACAAATCCGTTTATGAAACTACTAGGACACCATGAAACACATAACACAACCTACATATATGCATCATACTTGCTATTTCCCACAGTAGGTATAAACCAATGTGTTAACTTGATCCATAAACAGTCAAAGTAAACACGAAAATAAACGAAGCATGTTAGAAACTTGACGCAAACGTTAACAGTTGCCGACATCATCAACTTTAAAATTAAATTATATATTAATTCGCGTTGCCACTTGATTGAACAGCCATTGAGAGGATAGTAACAAAACACTTGTCTTGTTAAAGTGGTTTTGGAAGCGACAGTACCTTATTTTATACGCCAGTATACTTCTTATTATATATCTTGACGGGCCTGTTGGTCTAGTGGTTAGTGACCCTGACTGCTATACCGGAGGACGTGGGTTCGATTCCCACTCAGGACAAATGTTGTGTGATGAGCACGATCATTTGTTCTGGTCTGGGTGTCATTTATCTATAATTTGTATGTCTTTAGAAATATATAAGTATGTATATCAGTTGTCTGGTTACCATAACACAAGCTCTCTTAGAGCTTAGCTTGGGATCAGATTACCGTGTGTGAATTGTCCAGGAATATTATTATATTATGATTGTACACTTGAACATTTAGCTCTTTTTAATTAACTGTCAAGTGTTTTTCAAATGAAGTTAATGTGATGCTTCGATGTATGAGCGATATCTGTGATAGAGTACTGTAGGTAGATAAAAATACTTTCAATAAATGAAGCGCCGTTTTTCTCTAATTCAGAATCTCTTTGTATCCAAATTCTTTCTAAAACAAAGTATTTTCGACTGTCTTTTTGTGTGCTTTGTTCCATCGCATTTAAAGCCGGGTTTTGAGAATATTATGGAAGAAGCAAATTAGATAAAGTTGCAGCGCACTTCCAATAACGTAGAAGTATTTGCAAGCGCGGGCAAAGTTAACAATTTTTATTTTTATAGGTGAACGACCCGGGATATTGCAGACGCTTCTAATTTCCGCCGAGCCCGCCCTCTGTAGAGTTATTACCTGCGTACTCTGCACTAGATATTTTCCTCAGGCTTACCTGAAAGTCTTGTTATGAAAAGCGGATATCGTTTTACAACCTTACACTATTAACGTGGAGACATCTTATAGCGGGGATACAATATCGGGTATTTCTGAAGGACGTAGAGGAAGTTGTTACGGCTTTAATATTGGCAGTTTGGTCCGGTATTGTATTTCGCGAGCATTTTCGCGAAATTCAACCTTTTGACGTCTAGATTAAATTAAACAGTTTCAAGGTAAACATGATACGATTAATCGACAATCACTGAGCTCTCCAAACCAAAATTTATTTATGCAAATTGGGCTAGTATTGGCACTTTTGCATTACGAGTATATCCATGGGGTAGCAGTAGCGGCTGTAGGACATTGCAGACTAGGTCAATAATCAGTCCGAATCAAACATATTTCATTGTATTCCATACAATATGAACACCAAATAGATCTACGAAGTTTATATTAATTCACGAGAGAGTAATTAAAAACGCCACTGACGCGATAAAGCGCTGCGTAGGTAGGTAAAAATTAAAAATGCAGCTTATTCATTGCGTGCAAAAATGTATCAATAAATTAAATATGAATATTGAAATGTAAAATACTAAAAAAATATTTCATAAATGGAATTATTCAATTGGATATGCATCACGCGTCATTCAATTCAAGCGTTGAGGATTATAGAAGTAATTTAAAAAGAGAATTAAAAATACATTTAAAAAAATACGGTGGTTGTGAGTTTATTCGCATTTTCGTTTTGTGTGCGAAGCGCAGTAAATCCTTGGGCAAGTTTTACAATCGCCTTTATCCACTGTGATGTAGCTATCTTTTCTTAGGTGTCGTAAAAAATGAAAACTGAGGTATTTTAAGACGCCTGGAAAGCTGTTTTAGGCATTTGATTTTACACAATTATTCTAAATATATTTTAAATATTTGTCCCCGAATAGAATTGTACCATTAACACAGAAATCTAAGCTCTTTAGCTATTCGTAATAGACATGTACAAACTAAAGTGTCTAGGTGCTTAAGTGGAATTTCATACACTAGTTAGTAGTCAGACGCAAACATTTGAGTTGTGTCACAACTCGTAGTTAAGCTAATAACCGCGTAAGTACTTATGGAGTGACATCAAAATGTTTTGACGATCTTAAGTTGCATTATGTGCTATAGAGATTGTGTAAAATTGGACAATATAATTCTTATAGTTTATTTAGTGCGAATATATTCGTTAATTATTCTATAAGGTACCTAATACTACGTAGGTACCAAATCTACTAAACCTACTGGTCATATGATTTCTCCAGTTATTTTTTTGTCGGAATCACTAAATTTTAAAGATTATTTTACTTGCATGTGTATGTAGTGTTTGTTTAGGTCAATGAAAATTAGAACCTTTTATAGACTTCTTACTTTATTGACACATTCTTATAGTCTCATACTAGCTAAAAGAATATGTAATATTTCAGTTTCACATCCAATTAATTTATTAACAAATTAAAGCCGCAATAACCAATATCCCAGCATACTTGCAGATATATAGGAAAACAAAGGCGATTAAAGAATACAATTATAATTTATATTTCGTATTTTAATCATATTTTAATAATTAGTAGGGATTAAACGAAACCTCGATTGTGGTTAATAGCTTAATGAGAACGGCATCACGCAATCCTGTACAGTTTGTATGTTTTTAATGATTTTCATATTTAATATTATTTCTTGGTTGTTACCTAAAAAACTACAGAGGAACGATGCTCTCTGATATGGTAATTACTGGACGGATAACTGATTAGCTTAGATTACTACTGTGGGCAATGTTTTGCGGTTTTGATACCTACAAAATTTTACAAATATCAGCCTTATACAGGGTTTTACCATAGGGGTATAAAGATAAAGAGGAGTGAAGAGTACTCCCGGTATAGAGTCAGTTTACAGAATATCAGCTCAAAATTAGTTCGTTAAATATATCCTGTAGAAGCGGTATGTAGTAAGCAGTCTTAAACAATATTAAAGTACCTACAAAATGACTGCAAACAACTGCAAACCAATAAGACAACTGTGTACTACCTAATTACGTTATTCAAAGGTAAAATAACAAAAGGTGCAGTAGAGCAGTTTTGTTACGAATACGATACTGTTACCGTGAGCTCTGTAATGTAATGTGCGACAAACGCCCACGGATGCCATTTGATCGACCTACGTATGTAAAGATTTTTGAGGTCAAAGCAGTTACACCTTAAAATGTGTTTATTTTGGTAACATGAGAATATGTACGAACAGTAAAATAATTAACTTATATCACTGCTGTCGTCGCGTAACTTCACCTGTAACCAAGTAAACAGTACCCTTCTTTGCATAGTGCAGTCGGGTAAAAGTACTTAAAATTTTACGATTTCGTAAATACATTTAATGACTATGCATAGGTAGCCAGTGAGTTAGTTTATAACAATTGAACATGTTACAAATAATTACAGCTTTTTAACTATGTTTAAAACGTTATTTGTATAGAAAGTATATTAAAGTTTTTTACAATCAATTACAACAGGAATGCGATGTTTCCTTCTCTGTTGGCGGGTAAATATTCGATAAATAAACATAAGCTGTAGGTATTTACGCGGGAAGGTTGCAGGAAAACCAAGTAACGGGGTCTCTTGGGGGAACTACAGGTAATAACGTTGCTATTCGATATATTTGTTATGTAGGTTCGAGGTTTTAATGGTAAACCAAAGAAAGTATGAAATCTATAGGAATTTAATGGTAATATAAAATCCTTATTTATTAATTTTATCCGCCTGTTTGGTTGTAACTTTATCACTTATTTTACCGACCAATGATAACTGAAAAACCCGTTACGTAGGCCAAGAAAAAGCTAATGCCGTTTTTTTTGTCAATTTAATTCACATAAACTAGATTAATTTCTAATTCCCCATATTTATACTTTAAGTTGCATTAGATACCATACACGATAAGTTACTTATTACAAACGAAAACTATGTTAGTAAATCAAGAAGGTGAGTTTCCTTGTATAAAGTTATCTTGTCGCCAAGGAGTCCCAGCTTTCTCTCAGGACATAGTACGTGGCCGAATCAATTCCGACGCCTTTCCACCTGCATGTCACGTACTCGGCAAGTCGGTGTGAAGTTACACACTGTGTGCATATTTAAACGCAAGCGAGCTTGTAACAGTCGAGTCCACCCACTTATTTCATGAATGCGAAATCTTATGTAAGGTTTTCGAGTGGTGAGATGTTTTGTGATCATGTTGGGATTTTGCGCAGTTGTGGATTGTATTGGTATAGTATCGGATTGTATTTAGTGGCAAAATCTTTGCCTTTAAGACAATTATTTATTTGTTATACATTTATTAGCAGTGCTTTCAAAAATTTATCATTACATACATGTCATTTCTTTTAGATCTCTCTCTTGAATAATTGCATGTAAAATGGAGGGCCAAAGTTAGTACATCCTAAATTATATTTGCGTCTCTGGTGCGAGCATATATAAGATGCTGGATATGCCCTGCATACACTTGTTGCCCGTAATTGAGAAGCAAATATGGTCTTGTCAACATGTTCATGTTCGAAGATGTGCAAGGCAAAAGATCACTGCGATGTTTAGGTGAGATTTTATCATGTTCTCATTTACTATTCTGTTTCAATACCAACACTCTAATATTTGATGAAGGCGATGGTTGTTATACCTACCTAATTAGCAGCAGCCGCTGCGCTGTGGTCGTCAGTACAACTTAAATTGAGTAACAGAATAATCCTTTAGATCAGCGATGTTAATACTATCATCTACTATATAGTAAGTATTAATGGGTTATACATTAACAATAACATCATTTATCAAGCACCACACAACAGCTGGTAACCTACAAGGATTGAGTTTTAATCTTCGCTGCGTAACGTAGCACAAATAATTTAATCTGTTTCTATTAACGATCTCAATTATGGAGTCGGGAGAAGCAATTACGTGTTAATGGATTCTATAGCACTGTAATTTTCACTATCCGCTGATTAGGGTACCGTAAATATTGTTATGTTTTATTAACGCAGGTCGTTGCATGCGCCTGTCTACATGCAAAAGGTCGAACATATAATTTTTCGTCTTCCTCTTAGGTCATTAGAAATATTGCATGTAAATTAGGATACAATACTAAAAGAACAAAAATGGCACGATCTAGGTCAATATTTAAAGAAATGCTTTAAGTAGGTCTCTAGATAATAATATTGTTTAATATCAAGAAAATATTAGATTAAACGTCTGAAGTCTAAGTCAAGCTAAAATATAAATCATCGAAGTATATCAAACAGAACCCACAGCAACTTCAGCTGAATAATATATTCTAAACATGCGTAAACGTGCGATAGGTGTCGCCACCTGTCATGTAGGCGAACTAGTGGCGCCACGTTGATAGCTCCCGTTTCAAACATTCATCACTCTAATTGTTACACGAGTCGCGGTAACACGAGATGGATGTATTATACCGCAACTTTACTTAATACTGATAAGCTTTAAACTAATTATAGTCTGATATTATTATAGAATTGTTTGGTAGGCAATTATAAAGCTTGTACAGATTTGAGCGATTGTTAAGGGATCATTTGTAGTTTCGATCTTAATTATAAGAATTTAAGATTGCTTTTGCACTGATGATGTTCTTTTTTTTATTGGTTTTATTCGTTATAGTATGAACTCATAACATTTTCTTTGTTTTCGATCAAAATGGCAGTATTAAGTACCTATAAATAAGCCAAGCGTTACACATATTCGAAACTCACAACAAAACATGTTTATTGAAACAAATTTTCTTCGTTTTTATAAGCCATTAAAAACGTCGAAAGAAAGTCAAATAACGAACCTTTTTATTTATCAAAATGGAATTGCTAACAAAATTTATTTCTTTTTGTGTATTTGAAGAATTTGTTCATAAGCTTCAAACGTGATTCATACATTAAATATAGGTAAAGCTACCGTGGAGCGACATTAAATTCTTAAAGGTTCTATATTACCTAGTAACAAAAAAAAGGATTTATTCATAAATCATATTTGGAGAAATCTAATCTAGTCTGAAGCATAGAACACAAAACATAGGCCTACACCTATATGTGGCATGAAAAAGATGACAATCGCTAAGGTACTACTTGAATATAAATAGTTAAATGGTTTTCTAGTTGTTTTTTTCGAACAAATTCATTTATTTGATGGCGGAAAAAGTACGATAAATTCGATTGCTCAGGAATTTCCACTTCCTTCAGTCTAGCTTTATTGTGAAGTACTTTGTCTATGGTGAGGACTTCTCGGGGCTTATTGTGACTGCTCGCCTCGAACTAGTTGTAAATACAAACGAGTGATAAAACTTAAGTTTTCTAGTAAATATAAACAAAAACACTTAAATTTTTTGAAGACTTTTGGCACTGTTTACTCTAGTGAGAAATTTGATTAATTAGGGTTGGACAATGAAGAAGCATGTCGTTTGGTAACATTGTGAAGAATTTATTTTTACCATCTGTTTAGGTTGATTAACCTATTTTTAAATAGATTTTCCACACTACGTTATAAATGATGGAGAAAACACCTTTCGGTAGCAAATAACGAGCATTTCCACGGTCTAAAATTTTCTTGATATTTTTCAGTCTTTTTTTTTTTTTTTTTTTTTTTTTTTTTTTTTATATAACCTTTTATGTGTCCCACTGCTGGGCAAAGGTCTCCCCCAATTTGCTCCAAGCTGTTCTGTCTGGAGCCATCTCCCACCAACCCGGCAGATAGCGATCGATGTCGTCGCGCCAGCGTCTTTTCGGCCTACCCCGTTTTCGAGTGCCGGCTCTAGGGACCCACTCAGTTGCAA
Organism: Autographa gamma; assembly: GCA_905146925.1. Classification (NCBI taxonomy): domain Eukaryota; kingdom Metazoa; phylum Arthropoda; class Insecta; order Lepidoptera; family Noctuidae; genus Autographa; species Autographa gamma. Next base: position 8,802,465 of record LR989850.1, read on the forward strand.
GTTTCGCCCATCTATCCGGACCCATGCGACTCAAATGACCAGCCCAGCTCCACTTTAACTTAGCTGTCTGAACACCGACATCAGCAATTTGCGTCTTTGAGCGAAGGGTGGTGTTTCGTACGCAATCGGTTCTTTTAACCCCTAAAATACTGCGCTCCATTGCTCTTTGGCAAACCTTAAGTTTGGTCTTCTGTTGTTCGGTCAGTGACCAAGTTTGCGAGCCGTAGGTTAGGACGGGCAGGATACACATATCGACGAGTTTGCGCTTCAAAGAAAGCGGGAGGGTGCCTTTCATTAAATCCTTCATGGACCAGTAGCACTTCCAGGCGTTATCGATACGGCGATCGATTTCTTTACCCTGCCTGTTTTCGAAGCTCACTAGCTGGCCCAAGTAGATGTATTCGTCGACATATTGTATCACTTGCCCATCCACCTCGATAACTTGCTTTCGCCTGTTGGTCATTGCTTGAGTTTTGGACCTATTCATAGAAAGACCAACCTTAAGGCTTGCGTCGTTCAGTTCACGCAGCATAACTTCAAGCTCTGGAGCGGTAGGAGCAAACAAAACAATATCATCGGCGAAGCGAAGATTTGTCAACCTTCTGTCGCCGACTTCAATGCCCTTGTTTGCCCATGATGTTGATAGGGTTTTGAACACTTCTTCAAGTGTTGAAGTGAATAGCTTTGGAGAAAGAGGATCGCCCTGTTTTACTCCTTTTTCAACAATAAAAGATGGTCCCGATGAATTTAATTTAATATTAGCTGTACTGTTATTGTAAATAAGTTTAATTAAGTTTATATATCCGGCATCTGCATAGTGATACTGCATATGACCCGGATCTATGCTTTGGTTATTCAGTGAATCAAATATTGAGGAATGGCTTAAACTATCGAAAGCTTTCGAATAGTCAACGAACGCCAGATGGAGTGGCAAATTAAATTCATTGCATTTCTCAATCACCTGGTTTATTGTTTGTAAATGGTCAGTTGTTGAAAAACCAGGGCGAAAACCTGCTTGTTCAGAAGGTTGCTGTGAGTCTAGCTGATCTGAAATCCGGTTCTGAATAACCTTAATTAATATTTTGTAAATGTGAGAAATTAAACTAATTGGTCTATAATTGCTGATGTCACTTTTGTCTCCCTTTTTATGAAGTAAGATGATATTAGCATGGCACAAATTCTCAGGAAGCTTCCCCTCATACAAGATGGTATTACAAAGGTTGGTAATGTGAGGTAGTAGGGTCATGCCTCCTGTCTTGAGTGCCTCTGTAGTAATACCGTCTTCTCCTGGGCTTTTGTTGTATTTCATGGTCTTCAGAACGCTATGTATTTCGAAACCAGTTATAGGTGGAATTGTGTTAAGGTCTGGGCTATTGTAAGGTGTAGTGGATTTAGTTTTTGAGCCGTCTGAATACAAGTTCTGGTAAAATTTGGTACTGATATCCATAATTTTGTCTCTATTCCTCTGTTTGACTCCTTGTTCATCTGCCAGACTGGTTATCCAGGATTTCACCCGAACAACCCCTTCTTTTGCTATTCGAAGAGAAGTGTGATTTTCAATAGCTGATTTAACTAGCAGTGAGTTCAGCTTTCTTATGTCATTTCTTATACTACGTTTTACATTTCTATCTACTTTATAATATTCTCGAGAGCATTTTTGAAATGTCTCTCTTTCTTTAATTAGTTGTAAAGTTTTTTCTGAAAGTTTAGCTTTGTTTTTCTTCTGCTGTTTAATTGTTTTACTTGCTATATCTATTGCAGTTTTAAGGTTTTGGTATTGTAAATTCGGATCAGTATCATTAACTTGTAATATATTAAATTGGTTTTTTAATTCTAGGTTGAATTTTTCACTATTGTGGTGTAAGATTTGCTTGTCTAGCCTCATGATTCCTTTTTTAAATAAAGATTTACGATGATGTTTTATGTTAAGCGAAAATTTTAAACGAAGTGGTCGATGATCTGAACTTTTTTCAGTCTTAGTTTACAGAAAGTGGTCAACATTTAGTTTAGAAGCGCATATAAACTAATGCTATAATTGAAAGCCGCACATGCAGCTCATGTGGCTTCCATTGATGCCACTCGCAAACTGAACTACTAAGCGCGTTCATTAATTGGGCTCCCGCATCCAAATGGAAATCTCGAACATTTGAGAAGGTAATCTGTTTTCGGTACCTTTTTCTAAAAGCTTTATTTTGTTAGGTTAGTTTGTCTTTATACAGATTATACCTTAGAGTATACATAAGAAACTAGAGTGAGCCTATCAGAGTTTGTACGTAAGCACTAGTGTGAAATGGTTTTGTCGTTAATTATGTACGAAGATGGAGATTGCCGTTTTAAAAAATCTATCTAAAACACTAATTTTATCCTAACAATGCCAATCCATTGATATTTTCGTATATAAGTTTTTCGTTGCGTGAAAATGAACTTAAATCAGTAAACGAATGTACTAGGTTCAGACTAAGAACTGCTCTCGCTTGGCACAAGGGGAAACTAGCGATATCAGTAGCAGTCTATGTTCATGTTTAGTCTATGGATTATACCTTTGTCATGTGTCATTTACAAGCACCTAATGACAACTCTTGAGCGAATTGGCGTCTCTGTTCCACGAAAACTGTCCATTTCTGTGAAATTGGCAGCTCCTTAATTTCAAGTTGATTTTCACAATTCATTTAACAAAGATGTATAGTCTTACAAACATCTGTTTAAGCCCGACTCTAAAAATATTAGCGTAATAAATCTAAAATAAGGACCCTCAAGAGACATATTTTGTTCGAAAACTAAATCTAGACCAAACTTATAAAGAACGATAAGGCATACCCGCATAATGGTCGTACTTATAGTCGGAGTATTAAATAGGCCTGAAAGTAGGCAATTAAGTTATGTGATAATAGAGGGGGAGATAGGCAGGCACTGAGTTGGAGAAGTGGGACGAGAGCTGCGAATGACAATGACAGAAACATCGTCATCAGAAAGCGTTTTCTTAAACACACTGTATACCTTGTGATATTATTCAGTTTTCTACAACAACTTTAACACTTTTTAGTTCATCTGATCTTATACACATTACTGAAAATAAAATATCTTATAATCCGAATGTAATTTTTTCAAATTTAAATAAATTACCCATTTGATACTATTTTTATATTGATTATCAACACCAAATATATACCTGTAGGTATTATCATCGTCACCAAACCTTCTATAACCCGCTGCTGCACAACAGCCTAATCCTCACCACTAAGACCTAATTTGATCCTCTAAAAGACCACTACACAAATAAAACAAATTGAATTGAGTCCGTCGCTCTTAGCTGCGTTATATTAAGATCTCAGATTTCTGACAAAGTCTGGATATTTTGTCGGAAGGTCACCGTCGCCGACGACGGTTCATAATTGAATTTGTAAGGGTCGCGATAAGCGCCAAGTGTAGACAGTTAGCATCATGAAAAACGTCATGGAAAATCCTCTGGAGCCACCCTCAATTAGGGTAATTTGATCACGGACTTATTAACTTATGACCGACGTAAATAATTATTAAACATTTTTGAGATTTGCATATTTATAATTTTATCCTGAAATGCGAGGTGGAGTTTTATTTGAAGGAGATTTTCGCTCCCAACGTTTGAATAATATACGAATGGTTTTAGTACGCAGTTACGTTTAAAGTTAACAAATCTGAAATTCTGAACAAAATTGATCTTAACAGAAGTCCAACGGCTCAGATTGTATTATCACATTTATTCGATATAAAAATCCACAGAGCTCCGATCTGTCCACATTATTATGAAACCATTGAAGCTTCCGATAGCTTCCGATCTATGAATAAAATATTGCAATTTATTGAAATAAGAAATAAATATCAATCAAGTTTATGAATACTTTTTGGTGAGGTGTCAAACGTCATTCCACCATGATGAACAGGAAACATCTCGTTAAATCTCGCCCCCGGCGGAGATCAAGCGAATGAATTCGTAGAAATTCTTCCAGTAATTAAGTTTACATTGGGCATTGAAAGAATCTGTTTAGAAACGTTTTTCTATCGCTTCGGGTCAATCAATTCTGTTCTTACTTTTTGTTTATACATTTAGAGTGCTTATTAAGCTATTTTTAAGAGGGCTCATTTGTTGTTGCTCTTGTTTTATCATAAAATATGACAGTACCAAAGTCTTATTTGTACAAAGGATTTCTAATCACCTAATTAAATTAAAGTTAATCGGCATAGGTACACACGTTAGTACTATAAGCTCTCAGGTGAATAAAGAGTATGTTCACATCTAAAATATCTTCATTCTAAAAAGTAAAATCTCGAAGGGAAAGCCAAGAGCAATGCATGTTTATTTTTATGATATGAAAAACATTCAAATGATTGCTTAATAACGTGTAACGAAGACGGCATTGAAGTTATCGTATCGTTATTTGCAAATGAAATAGAAAGTTCGAGAACAAAAGTTTTGGCAGATTACCACCAGCCTTAATGCTGTGTTGTCCCTCAACAAATCAAAACTTTTCTATTTGGAAGAAACAAACCTAAAACAAAGTGTATTGTTTAATATTGATAAGTGAAAGAAATTTCATAGTTTTGAATATTGTAAGATAAATTTTCGAGTTTTCGAAAGAAAGAAACATTTTAAGATCATTCCATTTAACCATCATAAATATTAAGAGAACATATTTCGAAATTCTTATTAGGTTCATTTTGAAGTATCCTTATTCTTATACAAATCTACTGAAAGTATTTGTTCGAGGAACGTACAAGACTATGCAATGGAAATTCTTGCGCTTGCATAAATGTATTCGGAATTATTCATTGAGGCCAATTCGTTCACTTTGTGTGGAGTGGCCAGAGATTTATGTCGCTGGAACTTCATCTTAGTAACGTACGGTCGACACGATCGACCGCGTTCTCTGTGAATAAATCAAATTCTACCCTCCATGTACGCCTTACGTCTCTATCCACAATGTTTGGCGACCATCTCCAAATACACAAATATGTACACCTACCGAGTACACGACCAACTGAACCACAAGAAGCACAGGGGTACCTAGATTCTAAAAATATTTCCACATTTTTTGTCATTATTATTCCCGATATAAAACTCACATTCTAGTAGGAATTGGAAGCCATTCTAGCGAAACCTCGTCCGTAGGAATGCTCGACCGAGAGTCATGGCAGTATGTTTAGTAAAATGAAATTTCATTTAATATCCTCTGGTCATCGGTTTACTGAAATGTTGTCGTGCATATATTTACTTGTAGGTACGGACTAAAAACACATAACGCACAATTTTACACTGAAGTAATGAACCTAATGAAGATTGGTAGTTAGGTAAAGGTCTTACTTTCCCGAGTCGTTACTTCTCGTGGAAATCGTAATTAAAATGAATCTTTCTACGACAAAGCTTTTAGACACGAAAAGTTAAAAAGGCGAGAAAGCTTTTGATTTTTTTCGGACACACGTCTAATCAATTTATTATACTATGGAAGTGATTTTTGTCGTCCGAAAATGTAGATTACGACTTTGTAAATTGTTTGTTTAAGTACAAAATGTAGGGAGCTTAATGGCATCCAGCTTTGTTTGTAATACAGAGGTTGATTAGTTTGTGTATTCATTGTGTTACCACTAGGTGAGTTTCATCGCTTTGTAAACTTTCTACTTTCGTGTTACGCTCTATGTGATTTTAGTCTGTGGCGAACGCGGCGCCCAAGGAAGGAACTGAATAATAAAACTTCAGTTGTTTCAAAGCGAATTACACGGCCAGAGCCATGTATAACATAACACAAGGGTAGCTCGAGATAATATTATGTTAGGATACTTTGACAAAGAGAGGTGTACCATTAACAACAGTTTGTTGAATAAAGTACATTGTCGTGGGCACAATTATTTGTAGTGAAATCAAGAGAAATATCGTTTTGTTTTGTAACTAGAATATTATTTATCTACACTATAATGTATGACACAACCACATCGGTAGGTACTTTTGTCTGTCACTGTTCAGTGGTCCTGTCGCTAGACATCGAATAATGACATATCATTAACAATTTGCGATGTATTCAGGCATGATGTACGGATCTACTTGTTTACCCGATCATTAGCGAAATCTAACATAGTATTAGTTGGTATCGAGTAGTCATAGTTCATTGAACATCGATAATGTATTTTTATGTATTTGGAATATTATGTAACAAATAGACATTTCGTAATACAGCGTAACATTCCATTAAATTCTGAAATACACCGGCGTAGTTGTATTCAGCGTCACTATTGTCTTCTTTGTTGACTTCACAACCATAAAACATTGAACGATGCACTCAAATGAAACATACAAACACTACTATTACTGTGATGTTCACTTGGTTCTCAACCGAGCTTCCAAAGGCGACGAGATTACAATGTAATATTCCGCAAATGAAAACTTGCGTTCACATACATTTATTGGAAAGAGATAGCGCTATTAGTCTGCATAGCTCCGTCCCTCTCTGATACGAACAAACATGGCTCTAAAACGTTGTAATACGGCTTTACCTGCGCAGTGAACTGTAACCTCAAATAAATCTAGAATCGTCAAATGAAGCTGAAACATTTACTACCTGAATGTGTACAATGTCGTTATATTGTTGCCAAAGCCAAGGTAACTTGTACAAAGGCTCGATGTAGGCTTCGTGCAGCAATAACGGATTCGGAGGCTTGAATACTTACAGATACGTGAATTTCGGGTATAGAATTTGAGTGAAAAATTTTATACGGTACCGAATTTTGTAGTTTTAGATTAGGTTATAGTTAAAGTTAGTATGTAGTTTACAATAGGAATTTCTTATACCTAATATTTGTCGGTAATAGGTAGAGTCTAAATATCAAAGCAGTGCTTGTACCACTTTTTTTATTCATTGTATGATTAAATCATCATTTTTAAAGGCGTTGGGATATGTTTTTCGTCTTGGTTCATTTGGTCCCCAAAATGGGGAGTTTGATATAACCAGGGACCGTTGGTTTTTCCCAGAATGAAGAAAGTGAGGATTTTGCACTGTGGCGGAAAAAAAGGTTCTAAAGACACATATATACCTATTGGGGTCAGTTTGATTAATTTGTGACGTCAATTGGCCGCCATTTTGCGAGGTAATAACGTGCAAAATAGCTGCCAATTAACCTATTTAATATGAAATATGTCCGTAATTTGTATTTAATAAAATATTATTAATATAGAACATGTAGGTATGAGAAAAACGATATCATTTATATCACGAACCACGGTCGACAAACTGTTATGCAATTTTGCAGATGTCATGAATTTATTATAACTACATTTTATGCTGGTATTAAATGTAGGATATTACATCCAAAAACTGATGGGCAAGTATGTAATTAATTAGTATATTTCAGTTTAAATACCTAATGGTCGGATAGTGGTAAATGACGATTGTGGTTTGTAGAAATTTGTAATAATGATAGTATAATTATATAAGCAATATTAACCTGTATAAAAGTTTGTTGAGTCTTCGAACATTGCTCAGATCAGTTAAGTATTTTTATAATAGCGTAGGAGATTCTATAAAGTTAATTAACTAATAAAATAATTGTGTCCAGTCAATTCCTTAAATCTTTTAATCTAAAGGAAGAGTAACGATCACAATACTTGTAACTTTTTATCTATACAGCACATGGTTGTTCACTAAAAATACAATTTTCTTCTTAGCAGCATGTACTTACAGAAGAGCCTATCAACCAGTTCGATGTACATATAGTTCACAGCTGGGCAGAGCTGGGCATAGGTATCTCATATAACATTCCGGGGCCGGCAGCTACACGGAAAATAGCTGAAACGATAAAGAGGACACAGGACAGCTGTGCAGTAGTTTTACGACTAGCAATGCCGTTATTTTTCCCTCGCGCGCTTTTTAAGTCCACAAAGAATCAAATTTAACTGGATGCTCTACTTTAGTAGCTATCGTCTTTAACATAAAAACTTATTGTTTTCATATAGGTAGATGACGTTTTATGAGGCAGGTTAGTATGAGGTTTGAAGGCGTGTGTGTAGAGGACAATAAATAGCTTAGCAAATTGTAATATCGTTCTAGATTATTCAGTTCATAATCGACGCTTTAGAATAAATAATTTAAGTGAAGCAAATTATTAACAACATATTAAACGATTTAATTAACAAAACAGAGCAGAAAACAAAGAGTTCTTATTTCTTGTGGTCAAACAAAACTAAGTACTAAAAAGTAAAAAAATATTTGGGAAAATAAACTAAATATTTTTTTTTTGCCAAACTTCTGTGTGTCTGGACCTGTAAACATTTTTAATCCTACCATAGAACAAGGAGTCCACTAAAATATACTAGGCCCCTCTTCACATTTCAGCACTCTCATTTATCAGTTCTTTTACAGATTTCAATTGTAAATGTGTTTTATTTCGCGCGATTCCTCAACAAATTCAGGCATGGTGTAATGACCGGCTCTGGATTTATACGGCGCTATAAAACCTACATTCTTATTCATGTTCATGTTTATGGTCATTGATATGGCCTCATATAAATGGAGATGGCTTTGAACGGGATATAAAACGTCTGCAACCAACTGGACCTCCGTTATTATCAAATTCTAAAGTTTTATCGTTGACGAGGAAATTCGTTGAAAATATTTGAGAACGCCTAAAGTTATGCTAGCTGTACAATAGTTGTAATCTGAGTTCTGAGGTTACAACATACAGACTACACCCATTTGAAATCGGGTCCGATATTGGCAATAAATAGTCACCCGTTGTATTTAGAACATGAAGTGAAAGCCTGACCAAATGTGGTTCCCTCTACCGATGTCGTTAGAAAATGTAGCCACGCCTGGTGAGATCATAAACTACATCTGTATTATTCATATTGCTTAATGTATATCTGAATTATTCCCAAAAAATATTAATTGTTTCTCAATCGTAGCAAAGCTAAGCGCTTTTATACATTTCATGGTGTTTATAAAAATATGGCCTCCTCTTTACGAAGATTAAACGGTGATTAAACCGTTGGTATGAGTTATGTACAACATTTTTCACAATTATTTTTGTCGTCATATTTCTTAGCAGACAGTAGACGTTGTTTACCGTATTGTGAATTTAGTTTCATCCAACTTACGCAAGCTAAATAAAACCGTATTCATAATATAAATGCATTACGTTGAACTCGGTCCAAAATACGAAAATACATTCGTCATTTGAATGCATTACACAGAAAATACTTTAAAATTTTACAATACGGTATGCGAGGTAGCTAAATGCAAATGTTTGTTCGTATTTAATAAAAGATGACTTGTTCGGCGAGCGCGCGCCCGCTCTTACGCAGGGTAAACTAACAAATTGCTGTCTCTGGCTTCGGACCACGACAGTATTTTCAAGTAAATGTCTTGAAAAGGAGCTTGAAAATTTTCCCCGCAGCCGTCAAACTTCGACCACTATATTTATCGGCGGGACCGTCAATTATCCTTGAAAATTTTTCTCCTTTTGCGAATGAATGCAAAAATATTTTGCGGTAAGGTTTTTTACGTGTACCTTTAATAAGTGGTTCGGAGCTAAGGATTCTAATTAAAGTGTAATACTCAATATTTGTAGCTTGAAAATTGATACTTTACTTTTATGTTCAATCTATTAAATGTTTATCGGAAAATTTAAGGCCAAGTCGCTACTTCGACGAACAATTCTAACCACATAACAAATGTTTTGGAAAAGGGCCAGGTCAAGAGTACCTTAATCTAACAAGCATGTTCCAAGAACGTGATGAGAGTGAATGAGAAGAAACCAGTGTGTGGTTTGAAGTAAAATTCTGGCAAAAATAAACACAAAACATGTAATATCCTGGCGGTGTTATTGACATACAAAACTTAATTTGCAATTAAGTACATTATGGGCTGCAGATTGATTTCCGGCAAAAGAAGAAGATGGCTATTTTTAAAAGTCTTAATTAACGAAACTTAAAATGCGATCGATCTCTATCAAATATTATATTCCAACTGTTCATTATCTTAGATTGTGAATTGTTACAACTCGTCCAGTTTTCTTGAGTCTACTTATAAAATGAGAGACTCTGCATTCTAATTTCTGTTCATAGAATTCAATAATATGCTACAATAATGTGGCCTGCGATTATTATGAAATGAAGTTCTTATGGGATTGCTTTTATGGCGCATTAACTTAATAACAAACGTCTCAAAGGAGTGCGGACCAATATTGAAGACATTAATTTTTTCACTCTAAAGTATCGCGGCAAAGATGGTGTGATGATCTAGTCACGTGGACAACAGACAGGTTTGGAAGAAAAAAGGGGAGGCCTCTGCCCAGCAGCATTCTTTAAGACATATCTTTTTTTATGTTAAAGCTAAGCATTTTTGAAAAAGATGGGAATGAGTATGTAAATAAACGGAATAGCATACGCTAGAGTTAAAAATAAAACCATAAATACAAGGTATTCATTCCATTAAAACACACAGTTTCGATTGAAATCCGAGCATTACTTAATTCAGATCTTTTGTGCGAAAACAGCATTGAAGCCGGTACTGGAATCCGAGCAAATACCTGCTCCATTAACTTTTTCTACTCAGAATTACTTTGAGAGACCGAAGCGTATGCGTACATAATCTACATACACACACATACATAGGTACTACATATACAGAGTGTTACAAAATCCCTGTCCGACCCGAAAGGGGGATACAGGGTTCACCATCACATTCCCAAATAAAATGTTAAATTTGGAATATTCATGATAATAACAATAATAATGAACTTTGAAGTAGCCGCCAAATTCCCTAAATTTGAAGATAAATAAGAAACTACACCACCATGTTCGTCGGTGTTAATGGTGGCCTTTTCTATGATCATTTGGCTCAACCTGTGACGATGCCGTCACTCTCACCATCATATTGGAGAAAAAAAAAATTGATTATATATATATTTTTCTACATTTATGTAATCAGACATCGATACCTAACAACCCCTTAACGGATCGGACAGGGGTTTTGTAACACCCTGTATGTGTCTGTGTGTTAGTTTCGAAGAAATCCTGTATTTTGTGTTCGAAGGTAATCGTGATCTCATTAGTGGGTTCTGTTTGTGACAAGAATATGAATACATATTGGATGAGGTAAACCTATATTGTGTCTAAGGGTTTCGTGAAAACCCTTCCTGCTTTTCATAAGACGTGAATTTGTGGGGTCGGGTCATATTCTTATTATAATGTTCTGTGGTGTACGCACAATTAAACATATAACCTTCCTAATGGTGACCGTGTGGTAACTTTGTTAAAATATTTTTGAATTTATGGGTGGTAGGATTAGGGTTGCTTTAAAAAGGATTTGGGATTGTGTTGAAATTATAACCTAAAACTTATTTCAGAGAGTAGCGATCGTTTTTCTGTGCCTTTCATCCCTAATTTGTTATTTTGTTTAAGTAAAAAATAGGAAAAAAATATTTCCCGCTGTAAGTGATGGCAATAAATAGTCGTGTTTTAAGTTTTTAAGTTTTGTCACTAATTTAGATTAATGAGAGAGATACAGACAGTACGATATAAGAGCATTTTTTAAACACTGTATTTAGTAGTCACATAGTTATTATTGTAATAATAATATAAACCGTTTGCTTGTTATTAAATATGACACTGCGTAATATTTGAACGAATGTTGACACATAAAACCGAATTGGTTTTAATTGTATGTTACAGTGGTAGAAAATATGAGGTTTTGTTAATCAATTAGGTTAATACGAAACTCTAGCTTTAAAAAAACATCTTCATGAATAAACTAAAGGCATATTTAAAAAAAAACTACATGAATAAACTAAAGGTATATTTTAGTTCACGAAGACTATACTTACTGAAGGCCTTTTTTTATTCTTGGTAATAATAGTTATTTAACATATATTGGATTCATTCCTTTAGCTATCGATAGTACACTTTCATATATTGGATTCATTCCTTTAGCTATCGATAGTACACTTTCATATAAACATACATAGTGGCAGGCAGTGGCTAAGGGGTGGCGTTATGAGAACATAACGCCACCTTAGAAGTGTCGAAATCCTTGCATCAGTTGATGTAGCAACTCAATTGATTAAGATTCAGCAATCAGTTGTTTTACTTGTATAGCCGAACTTTGAGAATACTGAGTCGGGATAAACGGTCACTGGGACATATGGTGAGAACAGTTTACCAAGTTTCAAGCAATTCGATAACGTCAAAACAGGTTTCACTTCAAAGATGTGTTTTTTGTTCAATATAAATCTGTATGTTCTGTATGTTTGAATAGACATTTGCTCTCAGATATTGGCAAAAATCATTGGCTTATTTAGTCAGGCGGTAAAACTTATTTTACTTGGCGGTTAAATAATGTACTTCTATAATATCCATTTATCTAGTGTAAGTAAGTTTGACGGGCCTGTTGGTCTAGTGGTTAGTGACCCTGACTGCTATACCGGAGGTCGTGGGTCCGATTCCCACTCTGGACAAATGTTTGTGTGATGAGCACGATCATTTGTTCTGTGTCTGGGTGTAATTTATCTATAATATGTATGAATTTAGAAATATATAAGTATGTTTATCAGTTGTCCCAGGATATTATTATTAAAAAAAAGTTTAAGCTCCAAAACGGACATATCCATGTCAGTACCATAAGAATATATAACGTCCACGAAATATCTATAAGTAATTCACTAATTAGAAGAAATTAAATTGGAGGGAACAGCTGCAAGCTTAACTAGTGGTCTTTCCTCAAATATTTATCGTGAATAGCATCTCAAGTTAGTGTAGAAGCAACAAACAACGGATAACAATGTTTGACGTGCTGCACAAACATCGCTAGTATTTAGTTTGTTTTGTAAGACGAACAGTTTTCATTGGGAGGTCCGGAGAAATGTAAGGCCACGGAACCAGCGATTCTGAAAATTATATTTTTTGATCTAACCCAGATTTCACCAAGCGTTTACTAAACTGCGAGAGAAACCGTTTAAAATAACTTGTGTCTATGTGTAACGTTCGCATAAGCCTCATTATAGGATTTTGAGTACATTTAATAACATAAATCTAAATACCATATCGGTTCAAAATTTACTCGTTGTAAATATTAACATATAAACACTGATTAATATTTACCATCAAACATGTAGGTACATGTTTAACAAAACTAGCCAATTATTTAAAATGGTGACGCGGTTATTAAATACCCATCGTCCATATTTTAATTCACTATTATACTTTTGCATGCTCTGTGGTCATAGCACAATAAATATATTTTAGTGAATTACGCCAGCGGTTGTGTCTTTTTACTCGTAACTCTATTTTATTCAATTGTTGCACTAAATGTGGTAACCTCAGTACGAACAATGCTCATGAAACACATAAAGGCTTCAGTTCGCGTGCTTTGCTCGAATATCATCTATTGTTGAATGAGTTCTATACAAGCTCCGTTCATGACCGCTAGACGTTCGAAAGCACCCTTTGGGGGCTGAACCAACAACAGTTGATTGAACCTATGTTCTTCCACTTCATTGAGTCTTTAAATTAAAACTCCTTTCAATATTACGTTTGGTAAACGTTTTGTATAGACGAAGCTCAGCGTTTAATTAAGCTCAACAAAGTGCGAGCTTTACATTTTTATTCAGTTGCAGTGTTAGCGAAAACACTCGCTTTCGCATTGAAATATTTTCATAGTTTATTGACTGACTATTCATATTCGGTGTCAGTGGTTTTCATAGAAAACATGTTTTTATTCAATTGTAAAATAATACAATTAATTGTATGATATTTAAAGTGGAGTTGTCTGTAACATTGCAATGAAATGTATACTAGTAAAGTCCGTCAACAGTGTGGCGGTTCGTGCTTGATATAATAACAAGGGAGATTAGCTACACTATTTATCGAATCGATAACCAATCGAGTTTTGTGTCGGCCAGCGAGGACGCTGCGCTACGCCGGCGTGAAATCCGTCGCCTTGCGAGCTCCGAACGGCTCCCTCGGGCCGAGTCGATCTGTTACAACAAATAATACGCCAGACGGCGATCCGTTAAACCACTTTTCAACCTTTCCAATAATTGTTTTAAATCGCCTCTATAAATATTGTTGCTATTGCGTGCTAAGAAACAGTTTCTTCAAATAGGTACCTTCTATTTTAACGACGGATCTTGAATGGAAAAGTAGCGATTAACATTCCGAGTATAATTAATGGTATTACTTATAATTAATTATCTTTTTAAAAGTGACCCAATATTTATTTATTATCTCCACATATATTTATTTACTTTAGTTAAAATTTCCCTAAATTAACCAATTAATCTTCTTAAGTCAGATAAATATAAGTAAAGGTAAATGAAAATACCTGCACTATCATGTAACATAAAATTACAGTAAATCAATCATCTACAAAGACATCAAGACACAGTGAGCTCATATTGCGTAGGTCGGAACTCAAACAATTAGTTAAAATATGAAGGTAGAACGAGCAACATCCACTGTCAAGACGAACGCCATCTCAGTCTGCCCGTGACCATGATACCTGCAAAGGTGTCGAAACGTCGGGACCTAAAATCTAAATACAAACCGCGAAAAAATCCGTAAAAAGTAGTTTTATTTCAATATTTCAACATCTACATCTTGTATCATTTCAAGATGTAAATAAATGTCAAATCCGTGTCAAAATTAGATTGGTAGCAGGCTTGTTCAGCATCAAATTATATTACTGATCTTACGTACCAAGGATATTGAAAAGAAGCACTGCAATTTCCTTACAGAAAAATATCACGTTCCGGCTTCCTATTCCACACAATTTTGCAATTACTTATTGGTTTTGTATATTATTATGTAGAGTCGAGATAAAATAGATCGTTTACCTTGTGAGCTTAAGTTGTTCTTGGTAAAAGTACAATGTATCTATTCTAGAACTGAGATGGTCTACCTTGAATGTCTAAAGAAATAGAAAACTACATGAGTCTGTTTTGGGTCGGTTTACATAATACTAATCAAATTTATTTAGGCTACTAATTTATGCAACTTGATTAGGCTCTTATAAAGAAAGCCGTTTATTGCGATATGTATACCTATGTATTAATTCTACTATTCTAGCCAGGTTGTCATATATCATGAAGCATTTGAATATATTAACTGTGAAATATGGTTACGCTCGATCTATGACGTCAAGCAAAGACCTTCACAACGAAATTATTCCGACAACACAACCTACAATTAATATAATGTGACAAGAAGAACAATTAATAACAACATCAATCAAAGGAGGTTTGAACCATTATCTATAATGAATAGTCGGCTCTGCAATTGGCACATTCATTTGTCAACAATCTTGACTCGATATTAAGTAGACCAGAGAGGCTGGTAATGAAGATTCTTGGAATACTCCGGCTTATATAAATTCCTGCATGACCACATTAAGGCTATTAAACGGAGGTTTTATTTTATAAGCTATTATGCAAAGGCTACGCTTAATAAGCTTGTAATACACTTGAGTTATGTGTTGTACGGGATATCTTTTAAGTGAGATCGGCGACATACGAGTCGAGTAAAGTATGTAAACATAAAACATAAATCGGTTTTATAAACTTTTAAACTATCGCGCTGCATGTTTATAGTAATATTAACGGGGATTAGCGCGTACATGCATAAATACCTTTAGGGCTTGACGTTTCGACCGGGTTACACCGGCCGTGGTCGCAAGCAGACTGGAGATGCGGTGTCATTCTTCCGTGCACGGCGTTGATGATTTTTCTTCACCTACCCCATGTTTTTGAACTACCCTACACACTGTACTGACTGTGTCCGTATTACGATCACTATCCGGCCTTGGATGGCTGGATGTCAAAATAAGTGCGAGAACAAATGGGTCATTAGGACACTGTGTTTACCGAAAACCTACACACACTGATAGATACCTGCATAGTACGTCGCATCATCACCCTAGACACCTGCAATCTGTCATGACGTCATTAAAGAATAGAGCTTTTGATCTCTGTGACCCTGAACACTTAGAGCGTGAGCTGGAACATGTTCAGGAGGTGCTACAAAAGAATGGATTTCGGGTGAAAGGAAATATGAAGCGACGGTTGAAGCGTGTCGAGCATCCTGACGTTAACAGACAACGAGCCTATATGCCTTACATCAGAGGAGTCACGGACAAAATCGGAGCTGTACTTAAAACAGTCTCCATCCCGACCGTCTACACTCCAGGGACAAAGGTAGAAAACATGGTGGGCACACCGAAGGATGTTCTACCCCTACAACAACCAGGTGTCTACAAAATTGACTGCAGCTGCGGTAAGTCATACATAGGGCAAACAAAGCGAACGATCGCGGAGAGGCTCAAGGAACATATTGCAGCTGTAAAAAACCGTCAGACATCTAAATCGGCAATTGCAGAGCACCTACTACAGCCGGGCGTCAGTCACTGGATTCAATTCCATCGCGCGCAAGTCCTCTCCACCGATCGCCACTTTCATTCGAGAGCAGTGCGAGAAGCGATTGAAATCAAGAAACATCCTAATTTCAATCGGGAAGACGGCTTTAATCTATCAGCATCGTGGAATCCAGTGATTCGTTTAACACAACCGCGCGTTTCTGCAAGGCCGGATAGTGATCGTAATACGGACACAGTCAGTACAGTGTGTAGGGTAGTTCAAAAACATGGGGTAGGTGAAGAAAAATCATCAACGCCGTGCACGGAAGAATGACACCGCATCTCCAGTCTGCTTGCGACCACGGCCGGTGTAACCCGGTCGAAACGTCAAGCCCTAAAGGTATTTATGCATGTACGCGCTAATCCCCGTTATAATATTACTATAAATCGGTTTTATTTTAAAAAGGCTTTTTTTTTAAACACACATGAGTCAATATTTATTATGTACGTTTAACTTGATTGAATCGAAATCATTCAAAGATAAAATTCGTCAACGAATTTGATTTGCGATTTACTGAAGCATCTTTTTTTAAGTAAATTACATAAGTATACACTGAATATAAGTTCTAGTAATGTAGAATTTATGTAGTATACGTTTAATACTACACAATGTCTAGAGGGGAATTTCCAATAACTCGTGTTTTCAAAGTTTTACGACACAATAGCAAACAAGCGGCAGTATCGGCAGACACTACGACGATTTAGTACGCACCGCGTGCACCAATTTATTAACGCGTTTGTTTAGCGTTTGCGAATGTTATTGTATCCTATGGAGACCCAATATGTGAGCTACAAGTAAATGGTGAATCAGAAGTGGATTCAACAGAATTCCCAACGAAAATTCCCAAACGAGATCAGAATATCAATTGGTTTCCTGCCCAATTTCCCTGTAAATTGCCACGGAATATTGTGCCGTGAAATATCTAATATTTGCATAACGCCACGTGCGTATAAAAAAAGTAAAGTGAAAGTGAACCTGGGCCTAGTAACAGGTGTCATTGATGGTGTTTGTTTAGTTATAAAACTATTTGCTTTAAAGCTAGTGTTTACAAAATATCTATAAAATTGTTCAAATATACCGATGAAGTGCTGATTTGAATGTATTGAACAAACAAATAACGTCATGATACTTTTTATATTTCGTATAACGCAAACAATTTGGTTCAATAAAAATTTCAACGTCGCGGGTATTCATTAGGGCGTCAGCCGTCAGCCGGTCAGCATGACTTGCCGTCTTTTTTGAATTAAATTCGACCCAAACCCCTCATCACACCTAAGTGGAACACGGCAACATGCATTATCTATGGATACATATAGCATTCCACAGTTATTTGGGTACTCGCTTAGAATAAAATATGACGACATACACGTGCAAGACTCCTTTGTTTACTTGGAAAAAGCCTTACCTTACCTTATAACATTCGATATGCGTAGTATATTTAATGTAACTAAACTTGATTGATATTTCGGATACGACAGTGGATGATAGACAACCCTAGCGATGCCGCATCAGAATTTACGAGTTTGTAAAGCCTCGTACAGATTAGCGCTTAATTTTAAATGCCAATCAATTGTGGCGATTGAATCAATCACACGATTGTAAATTTAATTAAGTCACGGTAATGTGGCAATATCTATCAGTTGATATCGTACTGATGTTATTGTGAAACATCCTAATTATAGTTCTATGAATTACACATACATAGGTGAAATATTGATAATTAAATGTTTACCCATGGACTAATTACGTATACCAATTTGACTGTTGTTTTCACTATGTATTTTAAAAGGCAAATATTTGGTATGCTCATATGAAAATATCCAATGGCTACTAAATTGCAAAACCAGGGAAGAATTTGTTAAAGACCAAAATGTCTGTTTCCATTTGACATTTAACAAGAGAATGAAATAAACCGTAATTAATCTGCATTTTAATGCAAGAGTATAATTAAGATGGCGGCATATAATCAAGTTCGGTCTATCTTGTTAGGGTTGACAGTAGAATGAGCTAGGGGGCCGCGGGGAACCGGGCCGGGTAATTGTAGTTCTGTGCCTGTAGGCGAGTGACCCACTGCTGTCGGATTCTACAATTGTTGATTGTTGCAGTTTTAATGACGTATTATTTGAGGGAATGACGTAGCTTATAGACTAGCAAAGGTTAAAGGTTGAGTTCTGTTTTAAGTTTTATTAATAAGGCTTGTACTATGAACTAATTTGGTGTTTGGTGAGTACAACAATGTATAGCAACTTTGTATGTCGCGAAGATCTTTTTTTACAACGGCTATATTTTAATGAAGTTGCAATCATGATAATAATTATTATTTTCAGCCATCGTCCCACTGCAGGGCAAAGGCCTCCCTTTCTTTCTTCCAATTCTCCCTGTCTTGAGTTATTGTGCTAATTTTATTCATTTATTAAAATTAATATGACTGTAAGAAAAAGACGCGACAAAAAACTTCGTATATTTGTTACCTTTTAATATAAATTATTTGTGAAGAAATTCTAAATTCTCGAAGTCGTATTCCCTTTAATATACGAGTTAAGGTTAGGTACCTAGTTAACCTTTTTACTCGATGAAGGCATTTTAGTCCAAATTGCTAATAAAAAGGCTCTTAGATTTACGTGAGGATTAATCTTCTGAATAATGTAAGTTGTTTCAGCTTGTAATAATATAGAGCCAGTACAATCCAGAGCTGTTAGTACAACTCTATAGTATATTTAGGTATATGCGTCTAATTACGCTTCTATTAATAATTTAGTATTCATTAGCTCATATACTTAGTATAAGGATGACTTGATTGACGTTCTTTTGGTTAATAAAATAGTTAAAAAGGTAACTTAAGCAGGATCTAGACATTTCTTTTACTAACATATTATTATCATCACGCCTGTATCCTCGAAGGGGTAGGCAGAGGTGTACCAATGTACACCCACAGTTCGCCGATATGTTTAGGTCCCATGTAATAGGGGGCGAGCCTATTGCCACTTACCGGGCACAAATCCAAACTCGGACCTGCTACTGAGAATTTCATAGAAAAACCCAATAACACCTTGGTCGACTCTGGAATCGAACCCAAGACCTCCAGCGTAGCAGTCGCACTTAGAACCACTAGGCCAACGAGACAGTTTCTTTTACTAATACTAAATAATTATTAATAGTAATACGCATTACCTAAAATATAT
This sequence comes from Autographa gamma, assembly GCA_905146925.1. Lineage (NCBI taxonomy): Eukaryota > Metazoa > Arthropoda > Insecta > Lepidoptera > Noctuidae > Autographa > Autographa gamma. The sequence goes on from LR989850.1 coordinate 8,822,075, forward strand.
CCTAAACTAACGACTTTATGTAATCGTAGAGAGTTTTTTTTTATAGATAATAGACATGAAATAAACTAATTTTATTGTATTTACACAAATATACTTTTGTCTTTTTAAAATACAATAACATCACTCAATTATCCTCATTTGCGATGAAACTTTAGACGAAATTCATTTTAAATTCTAAAATTGTTTTGAATTTTATAGCTACATAATGGTACTTTAGTTAGCATTATTCAAATTACTTTTTAAGTACTCGTAGATGTAATGTAGTAAATACTACTTTACTCATTTGTTTTATTTTGTTGTACTTTATTATTTACAAACGTTTATGAATAATTTAATGCCCTATTTTGACTAAATCTTTCTTAAAATAAAGATAAAGGTGCATACTAAGCACCTTTTTTTTAATTGCTTATAGTTATTTGTGTATATTTCACTAAGTTTTTATGTTCGGTTTAGGTAATTTTTTTTATAATGCACTTATTCTTAGATGTTTGTGGTACCTTCGTTGTTTCTGAATTCTATAACACAAATGGTTTATCTACTTACTTTGGGTTCAGAGCATTGTATATGATGTTGTCCGCAATTATTTATTTTACAAATACCACTTTAGTGTAATAAACAGCTTAATTCATATCCTAAAAATAAAGTACCCATAATAAAAACTTTTTTTTTGAAAATTTATTTCATAAACTTTATTTATATGTAAGAGCACGCTAACCAGATTTTCTCAATACCATTATTGTTTTATAAAGTGAGCTTCTCAGCTCGACGGACGTCGTCCCTCGGGGGTCGTGAAATAAATCAAGTGGATGTTGCGGTACTACACTTTTAATATCATAGTGTTATGAATTTTCTCGTGAATGCACTTCTTATTTTGTTACTTACCTTTTATCTAGAGTTTACTTTCATCTTCTGTTTCATTTCTATTATATTTATGAGAGTTAAGACTCGTCAGGGATAGAATAAAAGGTGTTCATGAGTTATGGGTAAAAAAATCTTTTACAAAGTGTCCGTACACCTGCACTCTGGATGACTTAAGGCAGGCTAACGATGCTGCCATTAATGTCGCAACTTTCTGGGCCAATTTACTATAATTTTAAAAATCTACCATCGACACGAAAAGAAGAAGAACTATGGTGTTAATCTTATCTTCTCAGTGTAAAGCTTGCCATAACACTCGAGCATTGAACAGGCAGCAACGAGTTGACATGTCGAGTGTATCCGAGTATTAATGTTGAGAGAGCTCTGATGAATATTAAGACTTAATTCATGATACTATAGATAGTAATAAAGTATCACTACAATTACTAGGTGTAAAACTGGCCAAAGCACTCAACGAGCAGTGAACAGGCGGCGACGGGTTGACGTGTCGAGTGTATTTGGGTGTCCACTCTGTGAACGATACAAGGCAGAAACGATTGCTCAGACGGATTTTAAAACTTGATTCTTGTTAATATAGACAACAATAAAGTACAACTATCATTACGAGGTTTAAAACTGGCCATAGTACTCAACGAGCAGTGAACAGACGGCGACGGGTTGACGTGTCGAGTGTATTCGAGTGTCCACTCTGTGAGCGATACAAGTGCTCCGGCAGAATTGAAAATTCGATTCTCGTATAAAATGTTATAGTAATACTAATTTTAATTAATGCTCTAGAATTAAATCTTAACACCATGCTGTTTAAAAGACCCAGGAGAAACATAAAATAAAAGTCAAAGTAAATAATTAAAATACAGACAACAATAACAGTTCTTTTTCATTTTCTAGAATGCATGTTTCGTAGAATTTCAGTCATCTTACATAGTATATAGCATAATTTCAGACATCTAAATACTGAAAACAGTCTACAATTTACAAGCATAGTCACAGTACTTCGTAAACTGGCGAGCAGGCGGCGACAGGGTGACGTGTCGAGTGTTTCCGAGAATCCACTTTGTAGGCGATAAAAGTCTATAACACTATAAAGGTCCGCCTTGAAATGTACAAAAGGAAACTAAATTAGTATCTACTTTTGTATATTATACAAACACTATAATACATTTTTAGCGGGGATTTATGCTTTGGATGGTTGCGCTCAATTATAATCGTACATAGAATAGATTGTAAATCATGCAATGACGATCGTGATTTTTGTTTTCTTTTTCGGGTTTCTTATGTATTTTTATTAATAATTATTGTTATATGATTTTTTTATTGATGACTATAGATATTAAAAAAAAATGATATATAAAATTATATAAAATATTGATATATAAATATATATAAAATTCTTAAATAAAACTACACACCTAGGCATAGTGCTATGTACGTACCTACATTTAGACAGCTTGATGTTTTAATGAAATCTTATCAAAACAAGATTCTTAGAAAAAATATCCTAATAACAATATCACGCAATTTTTCATTATCATTATCAATATAATAGCTCAAAAGTACTTCTATTTTTAAACAATAATGCCATCCTTTCTTGCCAAATGGAGTTACCGTCAAATATTCCTCGCCACGACAAGAGTAGTGAAAAGTATCTACCCGTGAAAATATATCGCTATTTTGTTTCACATGTAAACTTTTATGACTTCGGGTGTGCATAAAATATGATGTCAACTCGGGACATCACGTCCAATATGTTTTGCCCTGGACTTTGAAATAATGTTACAGTAAAAGGGTATTTAAATGGCTTATTAGATTTTCGTTGTATTCGAGTATTTGTTTATCGCGGTAAATTAATTACTAACTAAATATTTTACTTATTCATGAGAAAAAGTCCTTGTCCTTTACTAAAACAAGAACATAAGAATAAACCACAAAAAAAGATTGTAGCAGGGAAATAGCACGGGTATATTTTGTAAACATTAAATTGCCAAAACACACACATTTTTTGTTTTAGCTGTTCCTATTTGTTAATTTTATATATTTAATGCATGTTTAAAAGGTTTTATATAGATACACGTTAATTTGCTTATCTAAATTGTAAACAGCATATGTAATATAAACAATTGACTATCGAGTTGTAAAGTATTGTGTAGAAAGTGGCTTCGGAAAACCTAACTTTTTTAGTTGAAAATAATATTTTGTTTATTAATTGTATAGGTATTTGTAATAAATTAGTAATGATTTAACAATATTTCACCAAGACCGAAACTCCCAAAAAGCTTGATAGCATTTACTTAACTCCAAAAGTTCGTATAGTCAAATATTGAGTTAGTGTCTTGTGTACTAAGAACTTTGTATCGCTGATAAACAATTTAATCTAGCGTGTGGTGTTAAAGTTTAAACTTAACTTGGTACGTATCTGCCTTTTGAGACTACTAAGGCATTTTGATCCAATTATTGGGACTATATCCAGCGGAATGTTTTCTTCTTAAATGTTTACGTAAACACAAATTATAAACACGCCACCTATATTTCTTAAAGTAATCGGAATAAAATGATTTGATTGTAGAGTTATTTAATGTAAATATTTATGATAATAACATTACTTTTGCTGTCAATTATAATAAATTTAATAAAGTCCGGTGAAGCAGTCAAAGCCTGCGCTTAGGCTAACTGCAAAGATTACTACCAAAAAAAAATTTACTGTTTCAAAACATTTTGGACTCTAATCTTATGAACACATCAGCTAAACCGCCTCAACACCGAAACCCCAACACGACAATCAAACTATCGCTTTTTCCGCCATCGTAAAATGAGGTATCATCTAACTTCAAACAAAACTTGCCATTTCACAACATTAGTATGATAAAGAATACTCGTGAAGAAGGCTCATGGAGTGTCAATGTAGGGTAGCCTTTTATCTGCAAGGTGACAGATGGCGTTATTTATCGCCCGCTGAAGGCAATGCACACGCCTAGAATTTATTATTGACTTGTGGTTCTCTGCGATATATTCTTTTGCAATTTCAAGCTGTTGATTTTAAACGAGAGAGTTTAAATTGTTTTCTTTTGGATGTCGTTTTGTGATCGTTTGTGGTGGCTTTTGTTTGAAAATTCTCGGTAAATGTACACAAGCTAAAAATAACGTTATACGGAAATTATAAAGTAAATATTTTAAATAAGATTCACTAAACATAAAAAATTATTTTCAAGAAATAAAACTACTGCTATTTTACATTATGTAAAACTTATACAAATAGCCCTGTAAAAGTGCCTGATTGCATTTCCATTTTACAAAACGTGACGTCAAAGCAAATATTTCTAGAAGCACACGGGTCTCCGAGAATACGATGCCTTGCACTACATACTTTACAGTTGGGGCGTCTCTGTATATGATTTAATAACATTGTTGAGACAAGTAACTGTCTACACTGTCCGGAACTTCGCCATTATTTCATACTTAATGCTTTCACAGAAACAAAAGAACTGCGCAGATATTATACTCCATTTGCAAACGGGACAATTAGTTATACCAATGATAACATTTGCTTTCAAACTGATTTAATTTATTTATCGTTGCTTAGTTGTTCTTTTTGAGATAAAAGCTTTTTTTCAAAGCATTGTTAAGTTCGGGGGAGCGTTGGAGACGGTCCGAAATATTTTTTGATGAGGTTATTACTTCTTTTATAGTACAACAAAGGCGCTGAAATATTTATCTTTTATGGATGACTATAAGCGATATCCTCTAGATGGCTATCGTGATTCGACAAGAAAAGCCGATTTAATGAAAGGCACTTGACGCAGCGCTTTACGTGGCGGGGTGTCCAACCGCCGAAAATACTCGTATATCATATTGAACCCGCACTTGACATTTATTAAAAGTCTTTGGCGTTTTGATTACTGTTTTCAAATTTTCGACGCATCGATTAATTTTCAATAAAGATGCCAACGTTAATTATTTTACGAGATGTGTTGATTTATAAAAGCTGTACATTTTTATGGGCAAAAATTTCAGTATCGTAGGCATTTTTGATTGAATACGTTTGGAATTCATAAACATTTATTTATTTGTTTGAATAAGAGATAAAATAGAATAAATAAGATTTTGTCAGGTAAAATAACATCATTTGTATGAAACCGATGAAGTTTAGTTTACAACTATGTCAAGTATTTAGAGTCTTAAAAATCCATCATACCTTATTCAGGCAAACCCTCTTCGCTCTAGCATACCTTTATATTTTATACAAAGTCTCGAGTTAGAGTCTCATTTCGTTTTAAATGAAAGCCTTTAAAGTTTATAAAACCTAAGGTTCGCTTTCTTCTTCTAAGTAGACAATTTGTTGTTAGACTTTACAGGCATACTTAAATCGGATAGTAATATGCAACAAAAATATAGCTAAATCAGACTAGACTTTAAGCCGACTAAGCATAGCTTAGAAAAAAACGGCAATCCGACAATGAGATTTCCTATTCACCTCTAAGATCTAAAAACATTTACCACACAATACAAATTTAAAATGTATATCCGTCCATTGTTTAATCAGATTAGAACGAATAAACCAGCCTATAGACACAACTCATTGTTTCGAAGCGAATTTAATATGAAATTCGTATAAATTACAAATATTTAATAAGCCACGGATGGTTGTCTTGGGATTTAATCCGGACTGAGCTTCAAATATAATTTCTTGTTCGAAATTGATGCTGATTGGTCCATTTGTGATGTGTAAATGTATATTCCGTGTTTTTGTTTGTGGGAGTATATTTATATAGGACTGTAGTTCAGGAGACTAAGCGCGTACATACACTTTACGTACAAAAATAAGCGCGTACATGCATAAAGACCTTTTTTGGGCTTGACGGTTCGACCGTGTTACACCGGCCGTGGTCTCAAGCAGACTGTAGAAGAAAAAAACAGGATGCAAAGAAGAAGGAATCGTCAAGCCCAAAAAAAGTATTTATGGATGTACGCGCTTATTCCCGTGAATTATACTACTATTAACAAGCAGCGCGATAGTTATAAAGTTAATCTATTTATGTAATTGGTTTAGATAATTATTATAATGTTACTACCGAAACTCTAATTTAATCCGAAAGTTATCAGATTTGACGCTACAAAATTTAGCTAAATATGTTAATTCAATTTATATTTGGGCACGATATAAGGCTGTATTCTGAGAAACATTATTATTCCAATAAGACTACTCTGAGGCACGCGTGGAACATTGATAAAGGCATTAAACTTTAATATTTAACGTAAATAGCTAGTAATTACCTAAGTACAAGATGTAATCGGAATCATATAATGCTCTTCGTTTATGTGTTAGTATGAGTAGTATAATAAATAATGTTGGTATCGAATAATAATTACGAAAGAAAAACTACGAACAACCCACGGTACGAGCCGTGGATTGCGTGTTTGCCGCCCGATGTTTAATTTATTTAATTCATTACCGTGTCCGAAGTAAATGATTTTATTATTATAATAATGCCCATAATATTGTTTCCTACTTAAGTCACGCAGTGAATGTCGAGTTAGCGACCTCTTTTCAAACCTCACTAACCTTATAAAACAAGCAAAGCTAGCTTAAATTATTTCTCAATATTAATTAAAATGCTAAATGATATTCGTTAAGAAGTTATTGTGATAGCAGATGAATCTTTATTACCAGAAACGATTATAATATCAACGAACTAAGTACTTAATGGATATGTCCCGCGGGCAGGAGCTCGCGAATTTTACGGTTGGCCCATAAAACGGTACCAAGAAATTATCTGTTCAAAGGACAATTTATGCCAGTGCAATTAAACGCTACTAGGTCTTCTTAAATCGCTGGAACTGCGTAATTGTATTCTCTCCTTAATAAGGAGTACCGTCTTACCTCGTAAATATAAAGCGCCTTAATCCTGTTTAATTTTCTTGTTTACAAAGACGCCACTACTTTTTCTATTAACTTTGGTATCCTATTTAACTAGTTACACTTTGCATATTGATTACATTTTACGAACCCCCGCTTCTTTCTAATCCCCGTAGATAGATTAATCTTAATTATAATTAAATTTTCTCGTTATTCTTATATTAAATTCTTAATTAAAATTGTAGTATGTAAATTGAACTCACTTTTTTCAGCTCTTGTAAAAATCTGGTTTTGTTGTTTTTGTACTAATTAGGAGACGCTTTTTGAATTCAGAGACAAGGAAAATCTTGTTTTTTTCGTATGTTTAATAGCTCTCTCACAAAACGTCAAATCGAATTGAATTAATTGGATCTCTATATTGCTGCACTTGTTTGTTTGACAGGATTGTCTTTGGAGTACTTATAAGAGTAGGTGACAAACTTGTTTGGCCGTGTAAAGTGAATGGCAAAAGGATTAGATATTAAAGCAGCATCAGCATCGTTTAGGAGGGTTTTGCGTTTACCTAAACTTTCATTCAAGCCTTTTATAATCTAGATAAAAAAATAATTAAATTACATATAAATCCATATACCCGTTAACTTTTGATTACAAAAACCTAACCTTACATTCAAATTCATAGAACAATGCCCGCGTATTGCGAGACATAATCATATTTTTACAGCTCGTTTTAAAACAGTCTCGTTTGTTTAGGCGACTCTCTCATACAAATACCCGCAGATCTCGGTTCCTGTTTATGTTGTCTTACAAAAATGAGGCAAATACTAAGAATCTTTTCACACAAATAAGGATTAACTGAAGCCGGCACATAACGATGCTGCGTGTTGTGACAGTAAAAGGAGCTTTGTTAAGCGTAACAACAAATATTATTGCACTGTATGTTATGACTATGAACCTTATTCTATGTAAATAAAAGAGTGCAAGTTACAAAAAATCAGAAATGGTATTATAAAATTATAGGATTTTGCCTGTAATGCAGAAATCTAAATGCGTTTGGAGGGTAGAAAAAATCATTTCAAGTGCTAAATAGATAGTACCTTTATAGTGAGTTCAAAAGAAATTCGAACTATAAGTTGAAGAACCGGTATTCAAGACAAAGAATAGATTAAATGGATACTTAGCTCAACGATATGGACTATTAAGTAGCTTTGGCTAAGTCCTTAGTTTAAGCGATAAAACTTACATACTCTGCTGAATTTGAAACCTTTCATAGCTACGAGGTAATTTAATATTAATAACTTTATGTTATGCTGATGTAGTAGACAGATATAATGAATGCTGAATAAAGTAATGATTTGGATGCTTTTCATAAATTTCATCATTGAAAATTAAATATATTATACATGTATTTTTAAAGAAATAAAAGCATTTATATACTTCGTAATTATTCGATGTGAATTACCAAAATTCAAAGGTATTAATACTAATATCTATGATTATTTTTAGAAATATTAGGTTCGTAGATTACAGGCATGGTTGTACAGTTTCCCTTCGATTTACTACTAGTATGTTTTTCAAAGTCTTCAGGGTCTTAAAGGTAGAACCTTCATTGCAACAAACATTTCTTATTCTTGGTATGAAGTCGGCAAACTCATTACTGTTTATTGAGCGCAATACCCGACCTTACTGCGAATTTCCTATGAATGAATGATTCTAACCGAAAAATTGTTTTAGAAACGTTTCCTGCACGAGTATTAAATATTTAATAATTTAATAAGAAACTCAGAGTTTTGTGTTCAGCAGCTGAATAAGGTACGATTATGAAAAAAAAAACAGGAATAAATGAAATATTCTGATTATTGTTTTGCAAAATAATTGAATTACTTTCTTAATTATTCTAAGACGAATAAACAGGAAACCTGGATTCCTAAAATTTGGATCTGAAATCGCCAATCCGCAAAGAGCAAACGTGGTGATCAATGCTCGCGCCTTCTCTAAATGGGAAGTGGCCTGTGCTCAGCAGTGGGACGTTTATAGGCCGGATTATTATTTTTATTATTAAATTGAATTACCAACCAACAAATCTAAAACGTTATTTAGTTAGGTTTATAACATAAGGTCCACGTTACCATCACACCATCCATTAAGATCTCAACAAAGCCAGCTATTAAGCAACGTAATTCCTTCCTTGTTACGTTTCATATGTCTGTCTATGTAGGATACCGTATAAGTTGAACAATCTGTCTGCGGTTGCCGCGTTTGCGACAATTGGTACGACGCTAACGAAGCGCGAAGGACTCATAATATATCAAGGAGTAAGGGTTGCCAGGTACAAGCTCTTTTGTTCGACTGTGTATTTTTGTTCCGAAATGTTTTTAGAGTGAAATTTGAAATTTTCTTTTGAAATACAATTTAGTTAAAAACTTTATTCAACGTTTTGCTTCCAAAATTTCTGTGGGTACCTAATATATATTTTAGGTCATTCGAATTTTATTTTCTAAAGGTTTTTGTACGTGTTATAATGTAGATTAAAAATTCCCGATGGCAACATTTGAATAGCAATCCCCATCGCAATTAACATTGCATTAATATGACACGATAGAGTTGATTTGGTTGATTTGAAGCAGACAGACGTGAACCTTTATCCCATTTAAATTTCAAATGAAAGCTTAATGGAATCTCTTGTAGTGGTGTCCAAAAGTAAATTGAATTTAACAAATGCGGTTCAAATAATGAACGAATCCAGTTAGAAGACCGTCCACGAGTAACTATGTAACTATTCAATTGGCGTAGCAGCAAAGCTCTTGTATTAAATGGTTTAAAAACATGTTGTATACGTCAAAACATATAAAAAAATGTAAGAGATTGATTTACTCGGTAAAGCACAAAATTAAATTTAAGAATTGATTATGCAAAGAATTTTCTAAACATTATATATCGGAATTCCGAACTCGAATCGTAAAAATCGAAACAATACAACGAAAAATTAAAAAACAAACGTTTGATTCTAAATGTTTGCAGAAATAACTAATCCTGTTAAATAGGTGAACCAAATAAAAGAACTACGTCCTGTGATGTGACATACATTCCGTAACACAATGCGCAATAGTCAAGTGGTTCTATAAATGGATTACGCTATTCTAGTGGGTGTTAATAAACCTGTTAGCCCTTCATCACTTATACAGGGAGTAATTTAGATCCACAACCTGAATCCTTGTCGACAGGTGAATAAAATATTAGTTGTAATTGTCCACTATCTGTTCTAGTGTAGGTACATAATTAAAACTATACGACTAGGAGGGATAGGTAAATATCCTATGATGCAATTGTTTTTCTTTGAGGATGGGAGGCTGGGAGCTAAAATTAAAAGCAATTTTCTTTATTGCTAAAGTAGATGAATGTAGCCAAGATCCCGATGGAGTCTGTGGCATATGGTTTGACAAAAAAGTTGCGCCCTGTGTCCATAAGTCATGGTAAATGGGGAGATGTCACCCGACCACTTTGGCTGGAGCTGCTAAGGCCTGAAGATTTATCGAGTCTACGTGAAGACATATTTAATAAATTCCTGTCTGCTCTTGATAATTTTCGTTCTTACGCTTGTAAACATACGCGGTTGAACATATCACCCGTTCCATAAGGAAGTAATTAATTTAATCGTTTGTGGCCTATTCAGGTCAGGCATTTGTTATTCAAACACCGACACCGAATGGGTTTATTACATAGGGTCTTCGAACTTTGTCACCTTTCCGCTGTACGAGTTTACGGGTCAAGGGATAATGTATGATGAATTTTATCGGCAATCAACCGTTAAGAAACAGGATGAAGCAACATCGACCCTCGCCACCATCTTGTACAACACTATAAATAAAAATACGATGAATGGTTTCCGCGATCGCAGCAGAAATCATATATTTTCTCTTGTATTTTTATAAAGCTGGTTTATCAAATAAGGAATTAGTTGCTCAAAGGAATCAACGTGAATACATGTGTACATTGTAGAAACCAGATAAAATCAGAATGTTCGTAATTGCCCGTATTCCCTGGAGATTTAAAGCTTCGTTCCATGGCCCGTTACTATAATGCGGGATGAAACTGAGTGAACAATTTTTTGCTCATTCTAGGTGTCAGACAAAAGGGAAGAAGGATCAGAGTCCTTTGTCGTTTAGCGGGCTGATGAGACTGGATCGCCCCAACTATTTTCTTATCTCATTTTACTATAAAAGTTGAAAGATTTATTTTGATTTAAAATTTAATTTCATGGATTCCAGACTTTTAAATGTTATTACAAAACCTCACAGTTAAAAACGGCTGTAAATCATTGTGTCTAAAATTAAGTACTCTTATATTAAGAAAAAATGCACCAGTTGATAAAAAAACCTTCTGATAAGCCTGTTGGCATTCTACCAAAGACCTTCAATACTTCCTAAATAACGCGGGACGTATGGTAGGGGATTGAGCCGGAGATATTGCCAACTGTCTCGAAGAGCGTTTGTCCTTTACGTATCGATGCAATCATGTGTCTGGTCCTGTGCACTGGTAATTGGATTACATGTATACGCTCAACACAGCCTTTCATTGCCGCTAGTTTTTATTTATACGTTTTAAGGCGTCTTTTTAAACTAAGCAAGCTTGTAGAATATATAATTATGCTACTGATATTCACTGACTTTTTTTTTATTTGCAAGCTTCGGAGCACTATTTTTTGATCAATGAAAATCAATGATAAATTAGAGGAACCCGGAAAATAAGCAATTGTGAACAATAAATGTATTCTGTAAAAAAGAGTCTCTGTGAGTATAATACATTTTTGCGTAACATTATTTAAAGTGTATAAATAAACAAAGTTGATTTTGGAATCGTCGAGAAGCAAAGAAATAACATAAGCCGACAGCTATTGTCGATACCAAATCCGTCAACAAAAAATAAATGAAACCGTAAAGATCGAATCCTAAGAGAATTTAAAATGGGTCTGGCGTCAATCTAATCGAAGTAAGCCAACAAAAATGGCATGAAACTCTTAACTGTTCGGGATTACGGTGGCGGGTGGTACCGGCTAGGCTCGCACTACTCTCCCATTAGATGGGCAATTTGTTTGGCTACAGCCGGGTAAGCCTTTAATCTCGCATAGCACTCGGCTCCAAGTGACGCGTCCCATCCAGGACTCGTCCACGCGTTGTGCGATTTCCGCTATTATTTTTGGACTTTTAAATAGAGATTCGATCGGGATTCGACGTACCGTTTAATTGGTTTTACTATTTAGTTTAAAAATAATACTTCGATGCAGATAGTTTTGTTTGTTGCAAGTTAATCGGGAATGTTTATAAACAGCTTTTTAGTCACGCTGTGTTGGAAGCTAAAAGGTTGAACTATCGCAAAAACAAAAAAGCTTCTAAACTTTAAAAAGTTTCGAGAACTAATGTTAAACTTTAAAGTCCAGTGAACTGAGAAGTTTCTATTTGATCAAAATCCATTTAGAATTCTGAGCACATTTCAAAAATAAGATCAATATTGGAACTAGATGAACTTGATGAGAATCCTTAGTTGGCGAGTGAACTAACTGGAACTTTGTATTTAAACTAAAGTTGTCCAGAAAAAATACGATTCATTCCTTTGTTTCATTGTCCTACGGGATTTATAAAAGGTTAGCGGCAAAGGTCAGGTTTAGGACGGGCTTATCGACAAAGGTCAGTACTAACGATAGGACCCGATAGCGAGGGATAAGCCAAGACGCGATGACTTTATGTGATCCCTAATTATTAGAAAGAAACTTACTTACCGCTTTGAGTTCGCCTGTCTTAAGTTATCTGGATACAAAGTCGCTCGATACTTAATATACATTTCTGTAAAAAAACAACAGCATATTTAATTATACAATCATTTCAATTTTCATCTAAACAAAATATTCTCAAATCAATCAATTAAACATAAAATGTTTAATTTTGATGTATTATATTAAAATATATATTTAATTTTGATTGCTTATAATAATATGTAAATCATTTGTTGTTATAATTTTTCCTATAATATTTTTAAATAGTTTCAGTGTATAGCTTATAACAACACATGTCATATGCTAACAATATATTTTGGAAATTCTGATAAAGGCCAAGTACCCAAAAGCCAAACATATACAACACAAATTCTTTCTCAACCCGTATAAATTGCCAAACAGGACCGCGACATCCACGTGCTCCTCAGCCGGCAGTAACAAATAGAAAACTATTCTTCTCCCATTGTATGTCATCAATAACAAGCCTTTTTGGCAACAAGATGTTTAATATGTTCGCACTTCGTAAAACATGCGTGCCATGCACCTTGCGATCTATCAGCCGTGTCTGAGATGGATTGAAGGAATAAATAGACAAGTATATTGTGCGCTATTGTCTCATATGTGAAGATAAAATAATCTCACGTGAGTAAGATTTTTTTTAGTAGGTAGGTCTTTTATATTTTTAGTAGAAACTTTTTAGGGAACACGATCGCTCTAACAGTTAGTCAGTCAGTGACCAACGTAAATGGATTACATGTTATTCATTATTTTACATTAAATCCTAAGTGAGTACCCCCAAAATATAGTGACTTGTTTCAGAGCGATAACTTATGCAAAGAGATGAATAAAAAAAACCTATAAACACTTCATTTTTTTTTTAACTTGTACTACATTAATTCATAATGACAGTTATATCAACTGTTATTTTAATTTTGTCGATTCTCATTTTTCTTAATATTTATATAAACACGTTGCGGTAAGTTCGCTCAATCATGCCGACAGGTAAACAATAGTACAATAATTTATCCTTGAATCAGTCTGCCCAAATAAAAATAATATGTATTCAGAATTAAATACATTTAGAATAACGTTAAACGTTGGAGATAATAAACATCAGTGGTAGTATATTTTTACGAGTTTTTAGAAAATGCTTACATTTATAATTCTAAAGCTTAAAATAACAATATTATTTAAATCATTATTTACCCAAGGGAACAAAAAACAGAAAATACAAAATTCTAATAATTTCACTCAACAGAGAACTTTACTCGTATCGTTATTTTACTTAAATAAACATGAACACAATAATAACCGACGTTTTGTAAAAAATAATTTTAATAACTTATATCTACATACATACACCTTAAACTTTAGTTCTAAAACTTTGTAGCGAAAAACAAATGATAAATCGGTGTATCTAAGTTCGGTGAATTAATTGTGCTCGTAGGAAAACAAGTCGGGAATTGGTCTTGGATGGGTACAAGTAAATTCTTTATTCCCCGGCGTACCACCCATCACTAACACGAACAACCTGATACACCGAAATACACCGAATTTCACGGAATTTCGGATATATTTCTGCAATTCCAGGTAGGAAATTGGAAGAGATGTGTACGTAAGTAGGTAAGGCTTTTTTTGGGAATATGTTTTATGTGTAGTGTTATATTCGTATTTAATATTAGTTACTGTTTTGTAACAGTTTCGTTTAGTGTAGGGTTTCATATAAACATGAATGTTAGACAAACTTATGTGAAATAAAATGTATTAACTTTTAAACTATCGCGCTGCATGTTTATAGTAATTATAGAACAGGGATTAGCGCGTACATGTATACGAAACATCAAGCCCTAAAGGTATTTATGCATGTGTTCTATAATATAAATAAAATGTACCTCTAATTAAACAAAGTAGGTATAAGCTTGCGAGTGACAAGACTCTAGTTGGACTAGCTTAATTTTACAATTTCATGTAATTAAATAGTTTCATTAGCAGTTACAAGAATTAAATTAATTATTAAAATGAGTACTTTATTAACATTACAAAGAAAATAATTGTTTTGCGAATGGAACGCAGAATTGTATGTACGCAGTTAAATAATAGGCTAGAATCTTAGTGAAAACTTTATGGGATAAGGGTCCATTGGTATTGCGAGCCGGCTTAACTTGTAAACTTCGTCTAATTTATGTTATTTAAATGCTTTTCTACATTTATTGTAGTTTATGCGTTGACAATGCTGGTAGAAATAACGTGTAAAAGCCCAAATTTTAGGTATACACAATTTGTCTTTTCTTAATCTTATTACCTTACAATTATTGTTTTTTAATTTCAAAATGTCTACACTTTTTTTCAATATACGCAGCAAATTTAATCATGAAAAGGAAATAAAAACTTTTAAGCTATTGCCTTGTTACGACTAAAATCAAATTTCCTAAAGGGAATTAACGCAGACTCATACCTGTACCTCCGGTAATACTTTATTATATATTTTTGATAAATATAAAGGGAATAGTTGTAAAAACACTTAGGGGTTTATGACGTTGATTAAAATTTATACAAAATAAAGGGACAAAGAACTGACAACCACGTTTATTTCACAACAAAACCAAATATTATAATGTCTATCTCAAAACTTATCTTTCATCTACATCACTCAATAGACGGGCATGTCAACCTTTTATCCATATTAAAGATATTTATAAACAAAATTCACACAAGTACCTATATATACAGGGTGCTTTATTTATAGTACGTAATGACCACGGACAGGTGTGTCAGCCGTAGGGTGTCTCTCGCGGACCATTGCGCGCCGAAATTGCCCAAAATCGAGGTAAACTAACCATGCTTCACACTGAAATTTTATTTTTTAAATCATTTTTGTCGCTTGCAGTAAAATACATGCATCTTTTTTGGTAAACTGCTGTGATGTCTGCTTTAAAAGGTAACTACTTTTTTTATAATTTATGGATAAAACTTCTGCTTATAGGTGGTTACACGTTTTAAGAAGCTAAACATCTTTGACGACCTCCGTGTTCGAGTGGCGTACGCACCGGTTTCAAGGTGTCGCTAGCTTTGAGGTCTCGGGTTCGATCCCCTGACGGGTCAATGTAGAAAATCACATTTCTACATTGTCTTGGGTCTGGGTGTTTGTGGTACCTTCGTTGT
Source organism: Autographa gamma (assembly GCA_905146925.1). NCBI lineage: Eukaryota > Metazoa > Arthropoda > Insecta > Lepidoptera > Noctuidae > Autographa > Autographa gamma. Next base: position 8,837,734 of record LR989850.1, read on the forward strand.
ATCTGAATTCCATAACACAAGTGCTTTAGCAACTTACTTTGGGTTCAGAACTATGTATGTGATGTTGTCCGCATTTAAACAACTAAAAATAACAGTGTAATCTTGTTCTTTTCTAAATTTCCTAATTGTTTAAATTCTGAAGTGAAAGTAAAAAGTTAACTTTATTTATTTTAGATTTTTTCTATCTGCGATTTAATCTTTAAGCTGTTTGCCAAAATGACTTTTAAATATTATTTGTTCCAAAAACGGCACGTAAATTCATATTGTGACGACACACCACAACAGATGAAACGTACGGAGGTTTTAAAAAAATATCAATAACAAATGGGATTGCGCGACCTCAAAAAAAACAAAGAATACAGACACGCACTCAATGTACGATAAATAAACACAGTACGTAACAAAGCACGTACATTTTTGTTTACTCAGTGAAATTGATGTGTGCTGTTCGAATGGGTCCATCGGAAATTAACTGTATGTTTAGGAACGAACAATAAGACGTGGGGTAAACAGAACACAGACTAAGCGATCTATTAATGCACAAACGATTGGGAGAAAAGCTTATTTGTAGTGTGAACTACGACAAACGATTGATCAGCATAGATTTTTGTTTGTTCATTGGTTGGCAAAACACGTGCAAAATGTTAAAGGCAGCAGTTAGATTAAAATAAACGAGGTCTGTATAACTGCGTAATGGTCTTTGGGTAAGATGCTACGGTTGGCGTAGCGAACGGCTACAGTTGGCGTAGCGATCGGCTACGCCTAGCGTAGCCAGTGATGGCACTCGCGTAGGTTTGTGTTAGATTGCAGGACTTCGCTTCTTCCTAAGTACGAACTAGCTTTACACGGAAGTCCGTGTAAAGCTTGTTTACTAGTTGCATTAACTAGCTGTTAAACTCTTAAATTTCAAAGTTAATTTTATCTGCGGTTTTCTGGTTCCTGGTTTTTATTCTAGTTCTCAAAGCGTTTAATCACATTAGGCACTTTGATCTTCGTTATTCTATTACTTTCTATTCTTCTCGGTTTTATGTTGCGTTTAATGGTTTTAGTTCATCGAAAATCTGGAGTGCAACCAAACATGGTTCGCAGAATTCCATTTTATTTTGATTCTCCTGCGAGTAGCTGGGAGCTATGCCTAACAATAAGCTTGGAACATACCTACAGTTGTATTGTTTAGAATAATAATAATATGAATATTACTGTATTATATCTATGGCTTCAAGCTACAGGTAGTAAAGACATTAATTAAAATTATGACGAACCTAATAAGAAAAACATTCAGTGCTAGATAATCATTGCAGTGTTCATGTATATTATTTTTCTTCATGAAATAAAAAATAATGACACGGGCTTTGAACAAAAGTTATATTTAAATAAAGCCGTTAAAAAAATATAAACCTTAGACTAATAAAATATTCCTAAACTCAAAGCCAACTCCTACAATTTGTAAGAACAAAAGCTAATAAAGATTAAAACAATTATAACAAAAGTCCACTAACTCACATAATTCAGTGACACGAATACAAAGAAATAATTTATCTGTGACATAAACTTGCGTCACACAAAACTTGGCTTCATTAGTAACGACTTAAGGCAGAAACATACTTACGTGTCGTGGCGTGGCGTGACGCGCCAGAAGCATATCGGTTTCATACATTTAATATGGTTAGAAACATATTTACCTGTCGTGTCGTGTCGACATGCAAATGTCTCTAACCATATTAAATGTTTGAAACCGATATGCTTCTGGCGTGCTTCTGGCGCGCCACAACACGCCACGACACGTAAGTATGTTTCTGCCTTTAAGATGAAGACAGTCTCTAATTCTAAGTCCAATTAACAAAATATGTGGAATTGGAACTTTTGCCTTGTCATGGAGGTCAATTAAGAAATATCTCGCCATGAAAAGTGTAATTAGTCTAATTTACCTTCGACTCACGTATTACGAGTGTTTCAGTAAGCATAAATTATCTGGGGTACTTATGACGTCATTTTGGGTTTATTGAAAATAATTTTATGCTGTTTGCGAGTTCACTGAATGGTGTTTGTTTATGAGTGGAAATATGAGTATTTATATTTTTAACCTGTTATGATTTATGCTTTTCACATAATAAAATCATAATTTTGTATTTATGCATTTATATGTTTGTCATATCTTCACGCGAAAACGATTTTACATACTTTGATGTTTGGTATACAGATTGTTCATTGACCGAAATAAAATTTATCCACCATTTGTATATTTTTAAGATAGTTCAGAATGTTAAGTGGTAAGTCTCTTTAATAAATGAGACGACAGATAAAAAAAGAAAACAAAGTAAAAGATTGAGCTTAGACCATTTAACCAAACTGATCTATTTAAAAAGGCTTTCAAAAAGACTAGGGAGAAATATAAACAAAACAACCTTTTATTCAAAGAAATAGGTATTATAGAGATAGACGCTAGTCCAGTCCTAGAATGTAATCTTATCTTCAGCTTAAAGCTCAGGTTTCCTACTAAGCTAGTCAAATTACAAAGCAATTAACGTTACTCAGAATTTACTGACAAAGTTATCTATTTCATATATAATTATATATGTTTGTGACTTTGTTTAGTCTTAGAAACAAAATTAGAATGACTTAGCACACTATTAAGATATTTTGAATGCTTATGTTAGGTGGCTATGTAATAAAACGGTACTATTGGGCTGGTCTGGTAATGGAGTGGAAAGAAACTCTAAAGGACCGATTACAAAAGATCTCTGTATCCCATTTTATTAGGATGTTTGGGCTCGTTTTTATCAATTATTTGGTTTAAGATTATGTGATTATGACGACTTTCTAAAAACAACTATTTGTAAAAATATTACACCTATTTTATTCAATGCTTATTATAACAATAATGCCGTTAAATCATACCAAAAAAGACGGTTGATAATAAAATCATTATCAAAGGCTAAAAGGGCCTTTGAAGTAGAGAAAACTTTCAGATCAGAAATAGCATTCTAATCTAGCTCTCTCTTAATCTTGAGCAGGCTTCGTTTGAAAGCCTTTAGTATTGTACGATGAGTATTCGTTGTATGACAGACTAATCTAGTGGAGCGGGTCTCCTATTACCGAGATAAGCTTTTAAGATGCCTGAACGAGCTTGAGGGATTACGGTACACAAAGAGTTTTTGTATTGTTACTTTTAGTTATAAATAAATAAAAATAAATAAATAAAAAAAGTCTTTATTTTCTCATAATTTCTTACATAGACTGGTGTCTGTAGTAGGTGAAACCTGTGGGACAGATCACCAGGCCATCCCTCCGTTAGCTCGGTAACTCAGTAAAATATAATCTACTAACAATTTTCTTTAACATTAAAATAAAGTACAAAATAGCATAAAATTAAATGAAATTCAAATTGCAGAATTAAAATAATAACATATTTTTAAAGTAAAATTATAAGTTATAACAATGGTAGTAACATTTTGTGTGTGTGTGTGTGTGTGTGTCTGTGTGTGTGTGTGTGTGTGTGTGTGTGTGTGTGTGTGTGTGTGTGTGTGTGTGTGTGTGTGTGTGTGTGTGTGTGTGTGTGTGTGTGTGTGTGTGTGTGTGTGTGTGTGTGTGTGTGTGTGTGTGTGTGTGTGTGTGTGTGTGTGTGTGTGTGTGTGTGTGTGTGTGTGTGTGTGTGTGTGTGTGTGTGTGTGTGTGTGTGTGTGTGTGTGTGTGTGTGTGTGTGTGTGTGTGTGTGTGTGTGTGTGTGTGTGTGTGTGTGTGTGTGTGTGTGTGTGTGTGTGTGTGTGTGTGTGTGTGTGTGTGTGTGTGTGTGTGTGTGTGTGTGTGTGTGTGTGTGTGTGTGTGTGTGTGTGTGTGTGTGTGTGTGTGTGTGTGTGTGTGTGTGTGTGTGTGTGTGTGTGTGTGTGTGTGTGTGTGTGTGTGTGTGTGTGTGTGTGTGTGTGTGTGTGTGTGTGTGTGTGTGTGTGTGTGTGTGTGTGTGTGTGTGTGTGTGTGTGTGTGTGTGTGTGTGTGTGTGTGTGTGTGTGTGTGTGTGTGTGTGTGTGTGTGTGTGTGTGTGTGTGTGTGTGTGTGTGTGTGTGTGTGTGGGTGTGTGTGTGTGTGTGTGTGTGTGTGTGTGTGTGTGGGTGTGTGTGTGTGTGTGTGTGTGTGTGTGTGTGTGTGTGTGTGTGTGTGTGTGTGTGTGTGTGTGTGTGTGTGTGTGTGTGTGTGTGTGTGTGTGTGTGTGTTTAACTTTTAACACCGCTCTTTGAGCCCTTTCTAGATTTATTAAATATGTTATTATATATTAAATATGTTAATTAAATTGTAAGTAGTAGATGGCGCTGCCGCCTAGTAAACATTGCGCTCCGTGTAATTTAATTCAGAAAAAATGTTTAAATTTATAATTCCCTATAAAGTGTAGTATCATAATTGTTTAAATAGTGCAAATATTACATGGAAATGTTATTACAACCGAACTCCATCAGTAAACAGTGATATAGTGATTTAAAGTTTTGGTCAGTGAACAATGTCCTAAACAATATCTGTGTTGTTAAAGTGATCAAAACAATGAACAAATATAACAAACACCTTAAATACAACAATTAAACATAAACTAAACCTAAGTTAAAGTGTAAAAACTAATTATAGCGATCTAAGAAACTGATAATTTCAACCCACCCGCCGTTTTTTAAATATCATATTTTAAATAGCGAGGCCTCCTAACAGCATAAGCGGCGCATCGCACCGCGCATCTTACTCTGTCACACTTGGCTATGAATGTAGGCGCCGTCTCACTCGCGCAGCGTGGATATTTAAAATGGATTGTTTTGCTTGCAATAATAAAATTGCATTAGGAGATCTACTGAGATGTACTACATGCAAGACGGTGTACCATTATACCTGTCTTAATATTACATCGGCCACATTCAGGGAGCAAAAAACCCAGCTGATAGGGTCGTACATGTGCGATTCCTGTTCGAATGTAACTCGTCGTGTACGAGTAACAGATGATACACCGGTACGCGGCTCCCGCTCTGGAGCCGCGTTGATAGAAGAGGAACCAACTAAAAGTTGTGAAGACACTGATCTGGTCGGAAATACTACGTCATCGACTATGAATATGATGGATAGTATCCAGAATGTTACGGATATATTAAAAGGGGTAATATCGGCCAGACTGAATACTATTGAAACAAAACTGTAATGCACTTCAGGGAAATTATAGGATTTAAACGCCAGTTACACAATACAAATCATTTATTATAGCACACACACAATAATTAATAATCAAAGTACATTTACTAACCTTAGTCGTTACAGCAAGACGGCTCGTTCCCAATTGATGGCCGACCTCACGCAACGGTCACTAGTTGTCTTGACACTGACAACCGTCAGTGTCAATGCAATCGATCAATAATGACATTTGCACGTCAAAATAAAACACGATGTACCCTCATACGTGAAGTTTAGTACGTTAACGTTACAGTCGGCCATCCTTCACGAACGAGTCCCATCGTTCGCGCTATATACAATCATAGAGCAATTATAATAAAAAAGTAGATTTAAAAATAGATTACAATTCAATCTCTTAGAGGTTACGCAGTCTCATAAATATATATATAATCTATCACTAATAATCACACAAATCAAAACAATCACTATACAACGACTGAGAGGTGTGAGGGCTACTTCCTTCACCTTCACACCTGATCAGTATCACTTGTTCAAAGCCAATCATGGGCGGCGAGTTCATACGCCAATCACGCCCGGCTTGAAATATTCGCTCATTCTTAACTATAGTCGTGTGGTGAGAGGCTACTTCCTTCACCCCCCACACATCACGACTGCATTGCCTCAAGTCTTTCATGGGCGGCGAGTTCGTACGCCAATCATGCCCTGACATGAGCACAACCCTCACTTGGATCACTGTTCTCATTTTTATTTATTTAACAGTCGCCAGTGCATCAAATCTTACGTTTCTGTTTATTATTCGCTAATCAAAAAGTAATTAAAATGTCTCATTGTTACTTTGATGCGCTGTCGTCTGTGGTTAATACAGAAGAGGTATTTTTTTCATCATTGTTGAATTACACATAATGTCATGATCTACTTGGTAATTTACATTTTAAATCAATAGAAAATCATGTGGTAGATTTAATTCTTAACTTTAATCAATTATTATCATTCTCACTATCGCTATCTTCATTTGAAGAGCAAGCAGGGGCACCAAAACTTAACCATGGAAATATTTTGTCTATGGCGACTATTGTTTCGTACCTTTTTCCTTTCCTAGTTAATGGCGTATCCTCTACAAGGAATCGGTCATTAGGTAAGACCTTCTTAATCCTGTATGGCCCTTGACATTTAGCTTCTAACTTTTTGGGTTGACCTGGCCCTGTTACTATAGACCTAGCTATCCTAATAAGATCTCCCTCCCTATATTTCGTTGCCTTTTTCCTATTCCTATCATACCGGTTCTTATTAACTACCTGATTTTCAAGAATTTGTTCACCCGCTTCAGACCTAATGTCTTCCAATGATTTGCCATCCCTTTGTTCTACGTCATCGATGATGTTATTTAATAAACCTTGAGCTGGATTTGGTACTGTTCTGCCGAACAAAAGCTCAGTCGGTGTTTTTTTTGTAATGCTATGTACAGAGGTATTTAAACCTAATTGCACATCTGGCAGTAGTTCGTCCCAAGATTTATTATCCTTCCCGTGAACCATAGACCCCAGTGAGGCTAGAATCGTGCGATTATAACGCTCGACCTGTCCGTTTGCTCTTGGGGTCGCGACGGAATTTAATATATGTTTCACGCCGATCGACTGCATATATGCCTTAAACTGTTTGCTTGTAAAACTGGTTCCTCTGTCTGTTATTAGTCGAGAGGGAGGTCCGAAGTAACTAAATAGGGTTTTGAAAACTTTTATGGTCTCTTTGGATTTCGTGCTACGCACAGCGGATAAACTTATATACTTTGTGAAGGCATCGACGATCACAAGTATGTACACACAGCCTCGTTTACTACGTGGGAATGGACCGAGGTGGTCGGCATGTAGTGTGTGGAACGGTATGTCGACCTTCGGGATTGGGTGAAGTAACCCCTCTTTAGAGCCCGACGGTAGTTTATGGTGCGCACACCCAAGGCATGCTGCAACATACTTCTTAACAAACTTTCTCATCTTTGGGAACCAAAAATGAGATCGTATCCGTTCGAGCGTCTTCTCGAAGCCAAAGTGCCCTACTTCGTCGTGGTTCGCTTTTAATAGCTGCCAACGGACAGTCCTTGGGACGACCCATCGGGTGACACCTTCGCTTAACAGCCTATACACGCTTCCGTTTTTAACGACGTATTCTTTATAAATGCTCGAAATTTTAGGGGTTTCGGGATCTTCCAGAATATCTTTTACTCGCTTAATTTCGTCATCGGCTGATTGTGCCGTGGTGATCCAGTTTTCCGTGCCTACTGATAAGATATCGAGTGTGTGAATTTGATCTTCGGAGGCTGGAGATACAGGATGTCGGCTAAGGGCATCAACATGGGACATCCTCTCTCCGGGACGGTATTCTATGTCACAGTTAAATTCTAAAAACTGTATCCACCATCGCGAAATTCTTGGTACAAGATCCCTCTTAGTGAACGTGGTGCGAAGGGCGTTGCAATCAGTGACTATAGTGAATTTAATGCCGATGAGATACGTACGAAATTTATTCAGTGAACTGACGACTGCAAGCGTCTCTAGTTCAAAGGAATGTAATTTCATTTCATCGGCTGAGGTCTGGCGGCTAAAATATGCGACTGACCTCCAGAGTTCAGAATCTTTTTTTTGGAGTAAAATACCTGCGATGCCAAATTTGCTCGCGTCCGTGTGTAATTGTGTTTCAGCTGTGTGATCGTAAAGAGCTAATAAAGGCCTATCGGTCAACAACCTCTTTATCTTCTCAAATGACTCCGTCTCAGCTTGTCCCCACTGCCAGAGGACATCCTTCCTCAGAAGGTTCGTCAATGGTCTTGCAATTAGCGCGAACCCATTTATGAACCTTCGGAAGAAGCTGGCGAGACCAAGAAATCTTCTGACCTCATGTTGGTTACGGGGAGAGGGAAACTTCTCTACTGCTTCTATCTTCTGTATACCAGGCTTAATACCATCTCTATCGATTTCGAACCCGAGGAAGTCAATTCGCTCTTGGAAGAAGTGACATTTTTCCATTTTAAGTGTCAAGCCAGCCTCGCGTATCAGACCTAACACTTCCTCCAGGCGAACCAATCCCTCCTCGTAGGTTTTTGACGGTATCAAAATATCGTCCATGTAGATAACGACGTACCCAACTTTCGACCTACATAAAATTTTATGAATAGCCCTTTGAAATACCGCTGGTGCATTCGCCAACCCGAAAGGCACGCGATTATACTCGTATTGCCCATCGGGTGTGACGAATGCGGTCTTTTCTCGTGAGGGTTCGGCTATTGGGATCTGATGGTAGCCTGAAGCGAGATCGAGCGATGTGAACAAGGTATGCCCCGATAGCTGATCCAATAGGTCATCTATCCTTGGCAATGGGTACTGATCTCTTTTGGTGCGACTATTTAATGCCCGGTAGTCAACGCAGAGTCGCTTCTCGCCTGACTTTTTCCTAACAAGGACGATCGGGCTCGCGTAAGGTGAATTGGATTCCCGTACGATGCCATGCTTGATCATATCACGTACCATCTCTTGAACTAATGTTCGTTCTGAGTGCGGCAAGCGGTAGGGTCTATAAACAACCGGAGTAGCGTCTTTGAGGTGGATTTCCATTTCGGTGACGTTCGTGTATCCTAGATCGTGCATACCGGTAGAGAAGCAGTCTTTGAATTTTCTTAACAGTTCAAAGCATCGTACCCTCTGACTATCTAACAATTGGGCCCCACATTTGGGTGTAACAGGTAGGTAAGGATCCGAACTATTTGAAACACTCAGTACTTGTAAGTTATCTTTTCCTATACCCAAAAAGTGCGCCCGAGTGAGTAGAGTGTTTGCCTTCAAGTGTATAGCATTAAGACTAACATTTTGCATTAATAGGTTACATTCAACCCCTCGAATCTGATACTCTCCTGGTAATAGATAATATTCCTGACCTAGGGGTCCCCTCACAGAACCGCCGACATAAATGTTACCATTGCATGGAATATCTGAATTCACAGGTATAGATATCATCTCCGCAACATCTATTGTGACGTCGTAGGTCGTGGTAAGCTGTAATTTAGTCCCTTCATCGCATCCTATTCGTTCAAACTTTAAACATGTAGGCGTTTTAACGATTTGTAGCGTTGGTCTTTCGGTAAAACTGTGGCCTAACAACACGTCATAACGAATTAAGTGATTATTTACGATAAAAACTTCAACATCCGATTCAGAAATACCTTGTACCTCAATATTAACTAGTGTGCGGCCCAGCGGTAAATATGGTACGTTACCTAGTCCCCTTAGATAAGGACCGTCTACACTATCCCAACTCAATCCTAATCTTAAAGCCTCGCATTCTCGAAGTAGTGTAGCCTCGCTACCTAAGTCTAGTTGAGATATGGAAGGAACGCCGTTAATACTTATCATGATCCGGTATTTATCATTATCACTTTCGGCTACAGAAACCTCAAGAACATTTTTATCTTTAGTGGAGTACCTTGGTTCCCTGGTGGCCTTTGGACAGTGAGCAGCTTCATGCCCTAGAAAATGACAATTGCTACACTTGGTAATAGGTTTAGGACATCTAAAGCTAGGATGTCCGATACCCTTACAGTTAAAGCATGTCACTGGTCCCTTGGTACTATTGTTCCTAGATGTGCCTACGTCTGAATTCCTTGCAGAGGTACTATTTCCTAACGTACTATTTGAACGTTTGTCCCTAAAATCCTTCTGTACGTCATTCTGAGCTCGATTATGCTTAATGGTCTTGAAGAATTCTAGCACATCTTCGGGCTTATCAAACTTGGCTGCTTGAGCCCCTACGCGAACTCCCCTATCGTCAATCCCGTACAGTAAACAGTCCACTGCTTGCCTTCCAAAAATTTTACATCGATTCAACAAATTAATTTTCGAAAAATAATAAAGCTCAAATGATTCCGCAGGACGCACCCGTCTATTAAGCATCTCGGTTAGGAGTTCCGCGTAATTTTCAGTAGCAGGAAATGATTCCCTTAGCATAACTCTCCATTCGGACCAAGTGTGCTTAATAGAAGGTAGGCCCTGGTACCACGTTTTTGCAATACCCATGAGTTTGGGCAGGGCATAGTGTATCGTTTGTTTATCAGTCCAATTATAAATCTCCGAGCACTCGTTAACTTTATCAAGCCAAGTATTGACAGTCTGCTCCCTTGACATCGGATCAAACTCTGGGATTACGTTATTCATAGTGGCAAACGATTCACGATCCCCTGCCTTAGATTTTAGCACATTTAGAAAGTTTTCGAAAAATTCTATTGTCATCAGTTCAGGTTTAGGGTTGTCGATATCACCATTGTCGTTTTTACTCAAAGAGCGTCGTTTAGTCGGCGTCATCAAGGACCTGTTACGGCTTGCGTTATCATGTCCACAGTGCCTCTTATCACGACTTGTATTAGCAGGCGTATCGAAACGCCGTCTACATAATAATTCATCACGATCTCTACGTACCTCCCTTTCAGGCGTCCTCAGTCGTTTTCTTTCCTGGGGTAGTCTGCGTTCCCGCTCGCGTAGTGAGTGCATACTGCTATTGCTTCGGCTCCGGCGACGGCTTGGGCGACAGTCACACGTTGCGGTTCGGCTCCGAGACCGTCGTGCTCGTCCTTGCTCTGCATTACGCCGGTCCCCGCTGCGGCTACGCCTCAGGCTCTCTCGTAGGCTCCGACTACGGCTTCGAAGGGCATCGCTATTTCGGTGTCGCCGCCTACTAGCTTTTGATCCGGTGTCACTCATTTTCTGAAACTCATAACGAATATTTTAGTGTATTTAGTTATGTTTAGATGATCGCGGCTATTAATAACCTTATTTTAGTAAAGATGTAATGCTAACATACGGGTAGTCACGATTATGAATTTGTCATTGTAAATTATTTCACAGTAGAAATTTTCTTGTTAGTCTTTGTTGTGATGGTGGAAGCAAAATAATATATTAATCTAATTGTATCGAGTCAATCACGTGTAGTTTTCTATTAAGGAGTGTTGTTTCTAGTGGGAAAGTAAATGTAACACTTGGTATGATAAATATTTCTTAAAATGATGCTATATTTAATGCTATATTGCTATATGCTATATTTCAAAAATGAAATGTCCGTTAAAGTGGATGTTAAAAGGTCAATCAAATCCATTAACATCCAACACGTGGCCGGATGTATTTAAGATATATCACCTTATTATCACTAGATACACTGTATTCTAACCGTCTCAATGTATATTTTGATTAAATATCGAGTGGATGAAGCAATTTTAAGCTATGCAGTGGTCGTAGCTGTGGCGTGGTTTTCCAAAACAGTTTGTTTCGAAATATCCCACTTCTGAAGTGTAATGCACTTCAGGGAAATTATAGGATTTAAACGCCAGTTACACAATACAAATCATTTATTATAGCACACACACAATAATTAATAATCAAAGTACATTTACTAACCTTAGTCGTTACAGCAAGACGGCTCGTTCCCAATTGATGGCCGACCTCACGCAACGGTCACTAGTTGTCTTGACACTGACAACCGTCAGTGTCAATGCAATCGATCAATAATGACATTTGCACGTCAAAATAAAACACGATGTACCCTCATACGTGAAGTTTAGTACGTTAACGTTACAAAACTTACACAGGAAATTAAGAATTCAGTAGCAACTTTAGTTATGGAGAATAAAAAGTTGAGGGATGATTTAAGTGCAGCTAATAAAAAGTGCACTTGTCTGGAAGAAGAAATTAGATCTCTGAAGAATGAAAGGATTGTCAGTACGGCAGCGCAGCCGAACCCAACGTTGCTGCGCGATGTTCCCGAGCCTCGCCACGTTCGCGACCCCGCGCGCTCCTCTCCGCCGAGCGTCACGACTGCGAAGCCTGCCGCCGCCGCGACCGCGCAGCCTGCTGCCGCGGCCGCGACCGCGCGGCCAGCCCCGAGCGCGCCGACGCTGCCGGCCGCATGCGCGCAGCCAGCCGCGAGCGCACCGACGCTGCCGGCCGCGTGCGCGCCTATTACGCCTACATACGCGTCGGTGGCCAGTAAAACAGCGGTTACGGAAAATAGCAATGATAAATGGATTGTAGTGGGAAACAATAAACTATTTAATAACCCGACAAAGAAAGGCGGTAACACTTCGGTCACATTATTGAAGGCGGCTGAGCGAAAAAAATACCTACATGTATGGAGGTTGGACAAAAATACTACAGAAGATAATATTAAGGAATATATAAAAGAAACATTAGGAAATAACTCAGAATTTATAGTAGAAAAGATAAAAACAAAAACCGAAAGAAGTTATTCATCATTTAGAATAGGTTTATCAGAAAACAACTTTGATAGACTTTGTAATCCTGATATTTGGCCTCTAAATGTAGAGTTCAGCGAATGGATTTTTTTTCGCCGATCAACCAGAACCACAACAAACAATGCGCGAACAGACACACAGTAGAGTATACAACATTTTTTACCAAAACGTTAGAGGACTAAGAACTAAAACAACAAGGTTTTTATCGCTACTGGAATCGTCGGAGGCTGATATGTTCGCTATTACTGAGACCGGATGTAACGAATCAATTTACGATTCAGAAATTTCGCTGCCGGGTTACCAGATACTACGATGTGACCGGGCGGACGGACGCAAGCAGGGCGGCGTACTTTTAGTGGCCACACCGCGTTTTGAACTGCGACGAATAAAAATGCCTAATAATATTAATATTGATTCTCAACAATTTGAAATAATATGTGCAAGTGTATATAAGCAGAGTCGTTTTTTATTTGTATGTTGTGTAGTATATATACCACCAAAGGCAGAAGAGTCTGAATATATGTTAATGTTTAGTTTGTTAGAGAAATTGTGTGTTAAGTATAAAAGTAATATAGTAACTTTAGGAGATTTTAATTTATGTTCGTGCAATAGTAATGTTAGTAGTTATTTTGAATATTTCGTGGCCTTTTGTGAGGTCGCTCAGTGTAACATGGTACCGAACTGCAATAATAGGCAGCTAGACTTAGTGTTGAGTGGGCGAGGCGCGGTGACGGTGTGCGCCGCGGACGAGGGCCTGCAGCCCGTGGACGCGTATCACCCGCCGCTGGCGGTCGGCGTCGCGGCGTCATGTGCGCCGATACAATCCACTCCCGCAGCTCCCGAATCACAACCCCAGTCACAATCTCAGTCCCAGTATAAGAAATGGAATTTTCGTAAAGCAGATTACAGTAAGTTATACAATTTAATTAATTCAATAGACTGGACAGATTTGTACCTCATTCAAGATCCGGATTTGGCTTTAAACTTTTACTATGACAAAATATATGAAACCTTTAATGCTAGCATTCCTCCGAAAAGCAATAACATTAGTAAAAGAATTTATCCAGAATGGTATACCTTAGACCTTATTAAACAAATTAAATTAAAATACAGGTTGCATAAAAATTATAAAGTATCCAAATGTCCAAGTGATTATGAGGCATTCTCTCGATGTCGGGCAAGGGTGAAAACGGAAACAGCGAGTTGTCACCGCAGGTATAAAGAACGAGTACAAAATAATCTCGCTACTGACCCTAAGTCATTCTGGAATTATATAAGGTCAAACAAAGACAGTTCTAGTCAGTACAAATTAATTAAAGAGGGACGAGTTCTATCTGGTGATGAATCCGCTAAGGAGTATGCACGATTCTTCCACTCTGTGTACAGTGAAACGGCGGGCACACTGAGCGCGGAGGCGGCGTGCGGGGAGGCGACGCCGAGCAGCGCGTACGCACACCTCGACTGCCTCGAGCGGGCGGCCGTCCGGCGCGCGCTCACTGGTCTGCCGCCTAAGCGCTCAGTGGGCCCTGATGGGATTCCACCCTTCATTTTGAGGGATTGCCGCATGGTGTTAACTGGACCTCTGCTACACATATTTAATCTTTGTTTATCGGTAGCACACTTTCCGACTCGTTGGAAACTGACTCGGGTGGTACCTATACCAAAAGGTCGAGGTGGCACGGATGTCAGTGACTTCAGACCTATTGCGGTGCTGAGCGCACCAGCCAAAGTATTTGAGATGGCTGTTCACAATGACCTTTATGCACAGATTGGGGTTCATTTGTCTGATGCGCAGCATGGCTTCCGTCCTGGACGGGGTACAGCGGGAAACTTGCTTCACCTGATGACGCAGTTGGTACCGGCTGTTGACGCTGGTCTTCAGGTTGACGTAGCCTACCTTGTCTTCAAGAAGGCGTTCGACACAGTCGACCACGACATACTCTTGTCGAAGCTGGCAGGTATGGGCTGCACATTTCATACTGTAAAGTTCTTCGCCAGCTATCTTCGAGATAGGCGTCAATATGTCGACTGTGGCGGACACTTCTCGGAGCCCTACTACACAAGGTCGGGCGTCAGTCAGGGTAGTAATTTAGGACCCCTGTTATTTATTATCATGGTCAATGACTTACCGACGGTGATCAGGACAACGTGTCTACTGTTTGCTGATGACCTTAAGTTGTCAGCAGTGATGAAAGACACTGCTGATCGTGACATGCTGCAGCATGACTTGGATAGAATCACTGAATGGAGTCACTGCAATAAGCTATACCTTAATGTTTCAAAGTGCTCGGTGCTTTCATTCACCCGCACACGAAACCAACAACACCACCAGTACAGTATGAACGGGGAGCTGTTGCAGCGTGTCACGGAGGTAAAGGATTTAGGCATCCATTTCACCAGCGACTTACAGTTTCGCAAACATGTAGTACATGTTTGTAAGAAGGCGTACAGGAATCTGGGATTTATGCTGCGTCAGGCAAATGAGTTCACGAATGTCAGTGCATTAAGGGCTTTGTACGAGGCTCTTGTGAAGAGTCATCTTGAATACAATGCGGCCATTTGGAGTCCGAGTGAAATAAAGTATAAAAAAATGCTCGAGAAGATACAAAACAAGTATATCAGATTTATGTATTTGAAAATATACGGGATATATCCGGGATACCCATTACTGTACCCCACGTTATTCTGCCTCGGTATGGTGGGATACTACAAATTGGAAGTCAGGCGTGAAGTAGCATTGGCAACTTATCTTCTGAAGGTTTTGAGAGGTAAGGTACAAAACTCTGGTATACTCTCAGAGATAGGTTTTTGTATTCCGGACGAGTATGTGACGCGGCGGCGCAAGCCGCGGCTGCTGGTGGTGCCGCGTGCGCGCACTAACCTGCTGGGGCGCGCTACGCTCACTCGCGCGTTGCGCACGCTCAACACGGTGGCTGATGAAATTGACATATTTAACTGTACACTGAGCGAGTTCACAAGGGCTACTTACTGTGTAGTATGTAAGGATGTGTAGTATGTATGTGTATGTAAGGAAATGTAGGTAGTTAAGTTATAGTTAAGGAAACATACTTTAAGTTACTTTGTCGTAATTAGGTTAAGTTATCTGTAATGGCAAGTAATATGTGTTAATAAAAAAATAAATAAATGTTTTAGCTGCTCCACCCCACGACGTTATACAGTATGACAGCAATGATTGACACAGAGCGAAATAGACCGATCGTATCAATGTTATGTCTGCAATATGGCGAAGGGATTTAAATAAATATATGAGTTTACGAATTCTGGGAACTAGGCTGTCAATATGTTCTTGAAATTTAAGTTGATCGTCTATAATAATACCTAAATACTTAATAGAATTAACTCTCGATAGGGAAGGGCACGTACATAAAAGATTCGGACTGGAACTGCAAGTGTGGGCAATAATAGGTATGTCAGGTGGATCCTGTTTCTTAACTGAATACGTCATAAACTTAGTTTTTTCTGTATTTAGGGTCAGAATGTTTTTAGATAGCCATGTAGATGCTTTATCGAAGCCTATCTGACCATAGCTATAAAGCTCTTCCCAGGAGTCACCGTGGAAGACTAAAGCCGTGTCATCAGCGAATGTTAAAATTTTTCCATTTGTTAGGTTGGTGTCACACAAGTTATTAATATAAACTAAGAATAGGGTTGGCCCTAAAATACTTCCTTGTGGAACCCCATATTCTATTGGCAACTCATCACTTATCAATTCATTCAGCCTAACAACCTGAGTTCTGTTTTTGAGGTAATCTGAGAAAAGCTTCAATGGTAAACCTCTCACTCCCAAGTGCTCTAGTTTGTTTATTAGTAGGGGGATAGATACTGTATCAAATGCTTTGGCTAGGTCTAGGTATATGGCTAGAACCCTTTTTTTATCATCTAGTTTTGACACTATATATTCAGTTAATTGATGAACAGCGTCTGACGTGGATTTTTGTTTGCGAAAACCATATTGACTGGGAGATAGAAGTTTATTGGATTCTAGAAATTGTACTAGTCTGCTGTTCATAAGACGTTCGAGTATTTTAGACATTGTGGGCAAAATAGAAATCGGTCTATAGTTATTAATATTTAATCTATCCCCACTTTTGAATACAGGAACTATTTGTGATTTCTTGTATGCGGAGGGAAAAACCCCTGTGGTGAAAGATAGGTTGCTTATAAAAGTAAGTGGCGGAGCTATTACGTCTATGAATTCTTTTAGGAATTCTCCTGATATACCGTCATGACCCACCGCGCACTCACTTTTCAAATTTGAAATTAAAGATTTTATTTCGCGTTCATTTGTTGGTAAGAGCACTATAGATTCACGGAAAGAATTGGAATCATTTGCGTCGTTTACAGTGCATGGAGGATCTTTGTCTGATATTATTTTTTCTGCCAGCGTCTTACCAACACCAGCAAAAAATGAATTTATGGCATTAACAGAAGAGTTTGGGTTGTTAGTATTAATTAACTGAGTGGTTTTGTGCTTTGTCTTTGACGTATAAGTTACCTCCTTAATGATTTGCCACAGTTTTTTATTATTTTTGCCGGCTTTCTTAATAGCTTCTCTTTCATAATTTATCTTGACTTTCTTTAAAATATTGTTGCAAAAATTCCTGTACCTCTTGTATGTGCGCTGAATTATATCATTATCTGCATTTCTCTTAGTCTTTATATATAATTTGTCCCGGTTACGCATGCATCTAAGGAGACCTGGTGTTATCCATGGCTTTAAAGTTCTTTTGCGGCTATTTAATGGGAGTACTTTAGTATTATTTTTAATTGCTATTGAGAGCACTTCTGTAAAAAACTGCGTAGCTACGTTAACATCAGTTAAGTTATATAAAGGCTCAAAGTTAAATTTTTATTGAAAATTTAAGATCAAGGTTTTTTCATAAAGCAAAAATATAATAAAAGTCAGAAATGTGTGTGAAGGTTATGTAGCGGTGATGCGCCTCATCCAACCTTTTATTTATTATACCTTTATTTTGTGTAAAGTTTATCATATTGTTAAATGCAAAAGTTCAAAGGTGCGAAACCTTTGACAAAACGATAAAGTCGGTGACGAATGATGAGATTGTTTTAATTAGACCTTTATTCAGAGGAACCTAATTATACGTTTTAGTATTATCGAAGTATAAATAATATTTTGTAGATAAAGTATTGTACTATATTGCAGGATCAATTCCCTTGGATTAACAATTTGTCAAGTTTTATTTAAAGCTCCCGAGCGCAGGATAGTCTCCACTGCAGACTTCTACAATAACAATTAAACAAATACGAATTAAGTTGGAGTTGTAATAAGCTGTGTGCAGTTCGTTAAAACTATATAATTGGGGCTCTGAGACTCATAATACTAGAGGTACCTAATAGCAAAGTTCAAAGGATTAATTTGTATGATTTATTCAGAACTTTAGATTGCTTTTATGTACTTACAGTAAAAAACTTCAAAAAATACTTAATCATTTTAGTTTCGTAAAATGCAAATGTATTTTGTCTACGTTAGAAAAATGTTAACACATGACTTGCAGTAATCAAAAGGTTAAATTTAATTTAAAAGACCGAAATAAACCATTAATCTTTATTTGGAAACGTTTCAAATAACCAAATGTAATTAAAACCATGTCACAGAGTTGATTCTCAAATACGAATATTCGTTCTAAAACGTAACTCACAAGTAATTTATCTTTGTAACAAACTTAATTATAGCAGTAATGAACGTCAGTGGACAACATGGAGCCTTCGTAGAACCTTCGCGGAGCCTTCGGAGCAAACACAATGGCAGTCATTGTTATTGTTTTCAGAAGCCTTCGGCAACTTTCTGCAGCCTTAACTGTTGTTTAGGTGACATTGTAATTTGATAAATGAAATAAACTAAATAAAGCAATGTTTGTTTAAAGCTTTATGGTTTTAAGTGTTTTGTAGTATCTAATTGAGTTTCTTTGTATTGGTTATCTGTTAAAACAACGACTACTAAGTACTAAATAATTATGTATGTGTAGAAATATTTTTGATCCAATTAAAATTTGGTTAAGCCATTTCGTGAATTCTTTATATCTGATAATTTGTTTATTATGTATACATGTTGCCATGAGCCTTACTCATTTCACAATCTCATTAAAACCTAAAGCCAATGTGTATTAACACACCCAACAATGTGGTTAAATAAAATAAAACATTAAAGAACAGAAATAAAAGGCAAACATTTTCAAAATAATTAAAGTACCGCAACAGACTCGCGAATAATTATCAGTGACATGGAAAATACAACACGTCTGCTAATCCCTTACAGCGTACACCATTAGCGCTCGCGTATTTATGCTCTCCGAGCCCCAATTACATAGTTTTAACGAACTCATCACAGCTCATTACAACTCCAACTTAATTCGCATTTGTTTAATTGTTATTGTAGACAGAGAATATCTCGAGCTCGGAAGCCTTGAATAAAACTTGCAAATTGTACTCCGAAAGAGTTGGGGTTAAGGGAATGAATGTCTGGTGTGCCCGCATGTAGTTTAAATTGCGTTTCCTTTGAGTGAAGCACAAAGACGGCTGGATGCGAGGAACTTCATCTACTGGAAGACTTTGCCAACGGCCTTTTTCAGGGTACACAACTTTTGGATTGGCGCAGTGCTAGCGAATCAAAAGCTGCTAAGTTAGCAACCAACTCTGCATCCATCTCTCTTCAGTTTCATATCTCACTTAATATTAAACTTATTAAAGTTTCAGAACAAATCTGCGGGACTTCGTTTAATCTTAAATAGATCTTTAACATATTATGAAAATAAATTATGTTTACCAAGTGTATGAGGGTAGGATCTGATTACATTCGTCTGAAGTACCTCGGTATGTTAACTATTTATTTGAAATTAACTTTGTTCTGATACCGTGATAACTTAAGTATGTTATTTATCAAGAACTTAAGGTCTTTGATTTTTTCCATTGTCTTATAGGGTACGTTGTTTTAATCTCTAATTATCTCTTCACAAAAAAAAACAACTGGTAATTAAATTGTATCGGAATATCACCTGTTAAGTAATTGCCCCTCCATCTTTAAATGTTTCGGAGAAACGTTTCTAAAATAAAACATTGCTCATTTCACGAAAGTAAATAACGTTGTTCCATTCGATTTCTCACCGTAACCTCGAGCAATTAAAATGAATTCCGTACCTACACAAGCACCATCTATAACGTATAACCGTAAAAGCGAGTGAATGGAAAATAAAAGTAATAGTTCGAAATCTATCTGAAAAAGTTTCCGTCTTAAACCTCAAAGGCAAAAGCGGAAATTTAAAGAAAGGCAGAGGCGAACGTTTCAGATGGGAAGTTTAAACTTCGCTCCGATGTTTGCTCCTATAATTTTGTTAACTCTAGTGACTCGAATCAAATGTAAAAGACGGCTTGTAATCAGTCCTCGGAGCTGTTCTGTGGATGGTCGTGTTTAATTGGATATAACGCTACGGTCTTGCTTTATTTTTCTGTGAAATACAAGACGTGTCTTAGGAAAATAAGTCTGCATTTCCATTTACGTCTAGCACAGCTGTTTTATACAGGTAGTTACTGCATTATTTAAATGATTTCAATTATTATGCCTTATTTAATTCAGTCAAGACTCCAAAGAGGTTAGCAATATACATGAAAAGATATAAATTCGTAGATAAGTAAGGTTAATTAGTTATTACCCGACTTCGGGAAAGCAAAAAAGGTGGTTTATGTGTTGGACCTATTTTTACGTTCTTGTAGTGTTTATTTTACTTTTAAGAATCAAAATTTATACCTACTTTCTTGTGCATAAAGTATTATTTACCATCATCAGTCAATAAAATCAATTTTTAGTCAATTTAATACAAGTAAGAAAATTCATTATTCACCGATTTATCTTAGATATCAGGATTCAAACAGCAACAAACCGTGAAGTTTTCTGCTTCAAGCTCATTGTAAGACATTTTCTATTTATGTAACTCAATCACTATGCTAATTGTCACCATCGTCCGCCCAGACACCAGACACTTAGCAACAGTTCTCTGTTTATAGATAATAGGAATAAAACAAGGGGAAAAATAATACTCAGATCGCTTTCATTTATCTATTTCAGTGTAACAAACATTATTCAATATTTTTATACGTAATCATCTACCTATTAAAGTTAGCTTTCGTTTAATCTAAGGAGACAACGTTTGCACTATACAATTTTATAATTAGTATAATGTAAACCTTGTCCGTACTATTTACATCTAAACTAAATTATTATCTAATTACATCATTGATAGTTTAATTATGTTGCAATTTGCTTTAAGAATTTGAACTTAATTAAATAAATATAAAGCGGTTATAATACAAGTAGTGATATCCATGAAGACGGACTTTTATCAGATGATATTGAATACAATTTGTTAATGTGATAATGAACATTTAAATATTTGCTTTGTAGTCAATTTCATAGAATACGAACATAGTTTTCTCAGTAGATTTAATGGTTTTAACTAGAATTCAGTGTGTTTCGTGTTTTTAGTAAAATATTTTTAGTAAAAACTTGTCTGTTCGTCTATTTTAGGATGAGCTTTACTGAATAAAAAGTATCCAACACTATTTTTAGTAAACTTTTTTGAATCGGATAAATAGTTATATTAACGTACTCAAAAATTAACACTTCATCGTAGAAAAATAAAGTATTTTCAAAACATTACAAAACAAAACAAGTCTAGCATTGTGTGGTTCTATTTTCGTTTTATATTCACGTTTACAGTGAATATCAGAAAACGCAAACCTCAATATTCAGTGAGTGAAATAGTTCACTGCATTCGATATCAGATACTGCGGGTTAGGATTGTTTTAACAGCGTTACAAAAGTAAGCATATCCTATAACGACATCTAAAAATACAGTGCGAAAACATTTTCTATTTTCTCTCAACTTCATATTTTTTCTATTTCAACAAACCTTAAAATACAACTGTGAGATTCGTGTGTGTTTTGTTTTTGTAATACAATCCCTATGAAGTGCTCCGAATTCACAATCGAACAATAAAATTTTATTTTTTTGTTTACTGAATTGCGTGTGATAGAAATTTAAATATTTTTGTGCAGTTATAATTTTATAGAAATATATTTTCGACGATTCGATTGTTTTGTTATTTTATGATCGTGTTTTTCCCTGTATAGCGAGAGCCGTTTGACATTTATATAGCCAAAATATTAATGGTTAGAATGGATTATACGTTACATTGTGACTTAAATAAATTTGATTTACAATAGAAGCACATATTTGCATACAAGTAATGAACAGTGAAGAATTCAGAGATAAACAATTGCAATATTAGATTTCTACTTACTTATAATTGACAGTAAGACATTTACTTAATAAACAGCCATTTATATCAACATTAATGCTACTTGTTACAAAGAATTCAACTAAATAGACATAGAAGCATTAAAAAAATATTAGCGCAGTTTACTGAAGCAATATTATATTTTCCTACTTATCCAAAGTCTTTGGAGGTGTTTATCTATACTATTCTATTAGAGATTCGTTTAAGCTTGTATATTCAATATTTACAACATACATACAAACGTTCATTTGTTTTATCATACATACAGAATTTGCGTTTAATATTATCTACAGGTTGTGTGACAGTAGGTTAATTAGCAAGCTAACAAGGGCATAATATAAGCCACTAAAAAGCTTTTTATGTTAATTACATTCACTTGCTCATTAACCTCTGTGTCGTACGCAATAAGTGCTAAAATCGTATAGCCGATAGCCCTGCTCCGATCTCGACCTAATATTTCAAATAAAATTCGTGTTCGGTTTTACCGTTTTTCAATTTCCCTATATTGATAGGGAATGCACTTTTTAACCCCTAACGTAAAAACAAGTTTGACGTGTCCATCTGTCTGTTTGAAAATATCTGCGGCAACCTGACTCCTAAACAAATGGACCGATTAAGATGCGTCTTTATTTTTTAACAGCTCACCTGTTTGTTAAGAGCTTTATAAGATATCAGCAATTAATGATAATGTGTCAAGGGTTTCTAATTTTTTTAATTGGTAGTTAGTTGTTCACTTCGAGAATGTATCGGTACTATGGTTCGGTTTGAGTCTACAACAGACAATACAATAAATAACGGTCTCACCATCCCCTGGTTAGAATATTTTCGACGCACCAACCGCTTTGATTCATGCCCTTGTTTTCATGTAGCAGAGCGTTGCTCCCTGCAGTTAGATTTATATCCCAAAATAAATCAACCGAAATTCAACTTTACTAGCAGGGATTTCTTAAAACTTGTTTGACAAATTATTTTAGAAAAACAGACTAGTATGGTTACGTATTTTCAATTTCCAATTTCCTTTAATACAAATACCTACTAATTACTATATTACAATTGTACGTAACCATTTTAGTCACTCATTTACATTTCCAAATAATAGTTTACCTACACCCATTACACATTATTCATACAAAAACCACGTTCTCACCTTTGATTTTCTTTTGACAACACACGTGTAATGTAAGCACTGATTTTGCACCCTCTTTCGTTACTTTTAAACACCAATTCACAGTCCACTTACAAATACAAATTGGATATCAGTCACAGACTTAGTTCTTTAAACACGTCACATCCATTTGATTTCTAAATACCAATTACACTTTACACTTTAATTTGGTAGGGTAGTTTTGAATTGTCAGTCACCAACGAAGATACACTTCGGGCCACTTTAAATAGTCGTATATTCTTGAAATTTATTTGAGAGTTTAAGCACTGCGGGACAAATTAATCGTTATTTTTTATTTGTTTTATAGTTTGAGTGTTGGTATTAAAAGGACGTATAGTAGTCGAGTGAGGCCGACAGTGGTGGCGGCGGCGGACGCAGCCGGCGCGGGAGTCGGCGGCCCGAGCCGGTTGTTGGCGCGCACCACCTGCGACCGCCACCGAATCGTGTACAGCGGTTGCTGCCTCGATAGAGCTACTAACCTGCGAATAAATATGAACTGGGTTATACTGTAAACCTGTGAAAGCGAAGGCTGAGAGGAATAGAAAGAAAAACGAAAATTATTATTGATTAATTGTGGTAAGTATTTACTACATAATATATTTGCCTTTAAATATTTGTACATTATATGCCAGTAGATTATAGTCTTTATTTCTCTTTTCATTGTAGGTATAACACAATTCAGAGAAATAGCTTTTCGAGATACCAATGTACTATGGAACTAAAAGGTACCCCGAGTTGTGTGGGAACAAACGCGTGTACGGCAAACTTTGCTAGTGTTGGTTTTCAGCGGTACCATTTCTATTGGCTATTATCAAAAGGCTGAAGTGCAAACGTTTTATTGGAAAAAAAGTGTGGCCAAAAAACTAAGCCATCCAAAGCGAAAGGCTGTAGTGGGGCGCTTAAAAACTTTGTTTACGGTCCCACCTGCGTCCACCAAAAGGAATGTTTTGACATGAGTTCGCGATTCATCGCCAAAGGTATGTTTTCACACATCGTTATTCTGGATTTACGAGTGAAAATGTCATTTCGGAAACACACCACGTACCCTCTTACGGCTTCCTCTAATATGCACAAAGAAAAAAGATCTTTGTACCGAGAAAGTAGCTAAATAAAAGCATGCGCTCTTACGTATTTGGCACGTCGGTTTGTGTATTAAAGCCGAGGGCCATTCATAAATAATTTATCGTGGCGTTTTCTTTCTTTTGGAAAATTGTTTAGATCGCGCTAAAAGCTCAACGGAAGATTTCTTTCGACTTCTAAGCGAACTAGGTACGTGAAGCTTACACGCCAGCCGAATATGAATCGAGTTACCTTCTTAGGTAATCTGCATCGATTCGACTTGCGACTGTTGTAGCACAAACAGCTTTCATTTGATCATGTACGGGTGTATATGCCAACCCGAAACACGTGTAATCAAAGCCAATACACGTGTTACATGTAAGCGATGAGTGAGACATAATTCCAAGTTATCGATAAATTAAACCATTAACAGTCGGCCGCATGAACAAACATCCCTTCAATAATTCAAACTTCGAGTAGCAATAACAAACATTGTAGACTTGAATACATAAAGACATGTTTGGTTATAATTTGAAAATTAGACGCCTACGTAAAACAAACAAATCATTAATTCTTCGCAATCGCTTCGGTTATCAATTCAGCATTGTGCCGAATTTAAAACATTAATCAAACAGATAAATTTATCAGGGAACACACAGTTTAGAAATACACGTTTTAATTAGCCGGACAATTGATCTCGTCAACGTTGGTATCTATCTTATGTGTGGAATTCATACATACCTAATGACTACGGTGTTCAGCTGCCACGGTAGCGTGTAAGTGTGGTTCTTATGGCGTGCACAGAAGGTGTATAAGAGCTCGCCGGCAGCTCCCGCCAGGCCAGTGTCGCTCTGCGCTCCGGGGCCCGACCATTCGTGCAATGTGATGTTCCATGAACCACACGATTTATCCTATGGAAATACTTTTATTATGGAATGCCACGCCTAATTAAATTGACAACAGCAAACATTTGTGAAATTTGATTCTTAGTGCGATAAAACTACGTGAATTACATAATTATTATTATCACCATAACAAGGATCTGTTATTTAAATTATATGTATCTTTCTCTGTTGAGTTAACTAACTAAAAAATAAATTAAATGATTGGTAAAATTAATACTTTTATAACATAACATAATATAGAGAAAATTTTACGCTAAGAAAATAAATAAAAATAAAGGTAACTATATTTTATCGTGGCTTACCTGTTCAGACGTGATGTCAATGAACAACTGCCGCTCGACGTTAGAATCTAATACCCAGGTGCATTGTTGATAGAAAAACTCGTTCAGACTACCAGTTACTGACACGTTTCTCGACGATATCTCACCTACAGAGAAAAACAATATTAAGTCCTCGACAAAAAACAATAAATTATAATGCTACGCGGAAACTTCTACCTACGTGGGCAATAATGCGGCGTTAAGCCAGCATGACGAGTCGCCGCAATAGCGACGTTGTAATTGGAACTTTACGATCTTGTTCAAGGTTTTTTTCGATTCAGTGTGAAACTGGGTCGTGGCACGTAATTTTCTCGGACGCGCCCCGCCGCGCCATGAGAACAATATCCGACGCGTTTTTCCAAACGTCTGAGACGCGCTTCGAATGTCAAATGGAACTGTTTGTTTTTCGCTTTATGTGATTGGGGGTCTATGGAGTTCATTGGAGATAAATTGCCGATTATCTGCCCCTTTCGTTGAGATATCTTCATCGAATTATCCCGGGTTTCGTTTTCGTATAATGTGTTTAATAGCCATAATGTTTATAGACGGACATTGTTATCGCTTACCAGAATGAGTGGTGTATGTGCGTTGACCGCACATAGCGTCATCGTTGAAACTGTATGCGGCCGCGTAATCAAAACCGCGGCTCGCATATGTGTAATGAGCCACCGAATACTCCAACCGAACGCTGGTCCAACTCCGCACCACGACCGGCAACCAGGCCGCCTGACAACAGACAAAAAATACGTAAAATATTATCCTAAATAATCGTTGTGTCTGGTTAAAGGATCTAAAATATATCATTTGTGACAATATACAGAAGCCTTATTTACTCCTTCTTTTATTTGATAAAGTTCAATGATATCACCCGAAGCTAATAAAAAAGTTATTTTTTTAGAAACCTGGTGTGAACATAAAACGCGCGTCGGTAATATACCGTCATCATAAACGTACGTACGTGAACAGGGTATTGACAAATTTAGCGTGCATTGGTGTTCGCTGTACGCAATGGGCATACGTTGCCGGTACTTAGTAATTGAATTTTCAGGGGTGAGTCTCGGAGCTGTCGCCCCGAGCTGCGTCGTCGGCTGCCCACTAATAACAGGGGCGGACGGATGACATGCCGCCAGTTAGCCCATGTTTTATGAGGACCGGGACATGGACCGCCACGCTGCCGCTGTTTTAGATATTGCTCAAAGTCCATTTTGCAACAATGCGTGTCGTAACAATTTGGCGTGGATGGCGTCAAGCCGTGACAGGGGTAGAGCACTGTTAATAAATATATTACGTTCGCGTTTCATACATTCCTAAGATAACAAAGCATTGTGTCATATCTGTTCCCATTTGGTTCTATTTTTATTTACAGGACAGTAAATAAATAGGCACACAATTATAATACTTTTTGGCCTAAGTGAGTCATTAGGAAACGCTAATACAAACATAATGCGGAGCAACTAGGACCCATCATTTCTAAAGAAAGTCAATTTAAATGGCCATGAAAGTGTAGTAAACATGGTAACTAAATTATTAAGCGGCATATTTGCTTTTATGTAGAAGTCCCTGTACGCTTGGGTGGTCGTTCCACGCTTTATTGCTGTTACATACTTAATAGTAACCCTCTTACTTAATTATGCGGATCGCGCGGAAGCCGGCCGCGGAGTCTGCGTCGCGGCGAAAGGGTTGCCTCGTCGGCAGTGTTGGCATAAGGCCCCACCAACACAATTAATTTATTTGCCGTCGTATATTCAGAGCTCGCAATAATTAGATCAAGCAATTCGCTTCCTATTTACTCAAGACCTCATGTTTATTGTATGTACTCGAAATTTAAATTTCCAAAGAATAATTCAGTACCAAAACCTATTTGCTCAGAACTCCATTACTCTGTATCACTCCCGTTATTTCTCCTGTCGATTACCCTTAATGTTTCCTTTAAAATTTTAAGCAATTAACGTCAATTTTCTTGTCAATGGTTTTCGAATATTTTATTCGCTCAGATAGCTGTAATGAACGTCAATTCCAATGACTGTCACGTCGAGTTCTGTTATTTTTTGAATTGCAAATAAGGGACCGGCATGTCATGAAGTTATAGGTTCTTGTTTTTAATCGGCTCATTTTGTATTCGAAGTGTAATTCAAAATTTTTAGTGTTATTGAGCTGGATAATTAGTTTTATCGGATCTTATAATTTAACATACTGCAAACTAATGACATCCATATTTGCACATTACATTTTCCTCCGTTTTAAGCCGTTACATATGAAACTTTTCTATACTAAGTGGAGCTGCGTGAGTAAGACCGCGAGACACTGCTAGTAAATCTAAAAACTAGTCCATACAAATACATATAATTTTACCTGAAAGTCACCACACAGACAAGACAAGTGCGTGCCATCCCCAGCGACCAGCGCGATGTGGTCGTGGTAGAACAGCGCGGAGTTGGAGCGGCACTCGCAGCCGGCATCGCCACACGCCGTCCGGCATCCACCCGCGCCCACTGTGCCCGTCGGCTCCGCGCTCCACATGCGCTCCAGACGTTGGATCTAGGGGATTAATGATAAAACTAATATCCTGCCTTAAAATATAAAGTATGCGAAACAAAGGAAGTTGGATACAATTAGTGAAATTTTAAGTTTCTGAACCATAGCACACTACCAAACAACGTTTTAGATGGTATTTTCCTGACGGTACATGCAATTTATTAAGTTTTTTTTTAATAAGTATATTAAGTTCTATGTTTAAAATCTTGTTGCGGGAATGCTGACACAATGTTTTGAGTTATCGGTACTGTAGTGCGCTGTGAACCTCAGTTGTCCCGTGGTCGCCTTGTATACCGCACTACAGCACACACATATAATAATATGTATTGTATTCAGTCGTAATTAACAGTCGTAATTAATAAACTTAAGTAAGTTATTCGCAGACGTATTATTTCTCTCTGTACACACACGCAACCCCAGCAAATAAAGTAACAAGAGCGACCAGTACCAAAAGTGGTGACCCCGACCGACCCGTGATTTGGTGATTAAAAGAACTTTTGTGATATTGTGTACAGATTGAGATTTTTTTAGAACGGGCAACTCACTTGTGCTGTAGTGTTGGTTTTTTTTTTAATATCGGTGTCGTGATATTACGTTAAACATGTCTACCGAAGAAAGAAAAATCGCCACCGAAGAGTATCATTTATCCACTATCTCCGTCACGGCAAGAATACCTGAGTTTTGGAAGAAGTCGCCGAAAACCTGGTTTATTCAGGTAGAAGCAGTACTACAACCGCAGAAGATGTCTGATGAAGCGAAATATCAAGTCGTTATATCGAAATTAGGCCAAGAAGTTATAGAGCAGATCACAGAAATTTTATTAAATCCGCCAGAGAAGAATAAGTATGAAAATTTGAAACAAAAATTAATATTGATTTACCAAGAATCGGAAGAACGACAAGTAAAGAAATTAATAGGTGAAATGGAGTTAGGAGACCAGAAACCATCGCAGTTATTGAGGAAAATGCAGGACCTAGCTCGCAATAGAGTCACCAACGAGACACTAGTGGTGATGTGGCAAAATCACCTACCACCATCAGTCAGAGGAGTATTGGCTGTGACAAATGAAGTTGATTTAGAAAAATTAGCAACTATCGCGGATAAGGTAATGGAGACCGCGACGCCAATACCCAGTATCGCTGCGGTAGAAGGAAAATCGCCGACCTTGAATAAAGACGATTTAATGATAGCCCACCTTGATAAAATAAGCGAAAGACTTGAAAAATTAGAAAGTAGATCAAGAAGGCACTGGCAGAAAGGTAACAGAAGGCGTTACGGAGCAAGATCGCGATCGACATCAGAGTCAAGGACGCGTGGGAAGACACCTGAAGATCCTAATTGGTTGTGTTTCTATCATTATCGATATAAGAATCGGGCAAATAAGTGTGTCCAGCCGTGCAACTGGAAGAAAGATGTCAAGCCGTCGGAAAACTAACGTCGGTACAGTCGACGACGGGAGGCTGTGGCCGCGTAGATGTTAACAACCGTCTTTGTGTGATGGACAGGAAAACTGGTTTAACTTTCTTGGTGGATAGCGGTGCTAATGTGTCTGTGCTACCCCGCAGCGTAGCATATATAAAAGGTAACAAAAATAATGTATGTTATAAATTGTATGCCGCAAATGGAACCGAGATTAATACATATGGTACGCATTTTTTAGAGTTAGATCTTAATCTTAGAAGAGCTTTCCGTTGGTTATTTATATTAGCGGACGTACAGCAACCAATATTAGGTGCTGACTTCTTAGCTAAGCATAAGCTGTTAATTGATTTGAACGGACGAAGATTAATCGATCAGTTAACTAATTTAAGCATTAGAGGTACCATTTCGAGTTCAACTGAGTCCACTGTAAAGACAATTGTTGATAATTGCCCTTATTATGATTTATTATGTAAGTTTCCTGAGTTAACTAAGCCTGTTTCATATAAGGAGACACCTAAGCATGGCGTTTGTCATCACATAGAGACCACAGGACCTCCAGTGCACGCGAAAAGTAGGCAGCTACCACCAGACAGGTACGTCAAAGCTAAAAATGAATTTAAAGTTATGCAGGAACTTGGGATTTGTAGGCCGAGTAATAGCGCTTGGGCAAGTCCTTTACATATCGTGCCAAAGAAGGATGGAAATATTAGACCTTGCGGTGATTATAGACGTTTAAATTCGATTACTAAACCGGATCGTTATCCAGTTCCCCGTCTTCATGATTTTATGTATAATTTATCGAATAAGAAAATATTTACGAAGTTAGATATAAATAGAGCATATAATTGTATACCCGTAGCTGAAAATGACATTGAGAAAACTGCTGTCATAACACCTTTTGGGTTATTTGAATTTATGCGAATGCCTTTCGGATTGCGTAATGCAGCGCAAACTTTTCAACGCTTTATGCACCATACTGTGTTACAAGGTTTAGATTTTTTATTTAATTATTTGGATGATGTAATAATTGCCTCAGAGAATGAAACTGAGCATAAACAGCATTTACTTAAAGTTTTTGAAAGATTTAACGAATTTGGGATAACAATTAATTTTGCTAAATGTAATTTCGGAAAGACAAAATTAGATTTTTTAGGTTACGAAGTTTCAACTGAAGGAATTATACCTTTAACGGATAAGGTTAAAGCTATTATCGATTTTCCAAAACCTAGCACTATTGAGGAATTAAGAAGATTTATGGGTATGTTAAATTTTTATAGAGCACACATACCGCATTCGGCAGCTCATCAATTACATTTATATAAGTATTTAAGTTCTTCTAAACGTAAAGATAAAAGTAAAATTAATTGGACAAAAGAGGCCGAACAAAATTTTGAACAATGTAAGGAAGATCTTAAAAATGCTGCATTGTTAGGTTATCCATCTATAGACACACCATTTTCATTAATGACAGATGCGTCAGACAATTGCGTAGGTGCAGTATTACAACAAAAAATTGCTGACAAATGGAAACCTTTAGGTTATTTTTCTAAAAAGTTAACAGAAGTGCAAAAGAAATATAGCACGTATGATAGAGAACTTTTAGCAATTTATTTAGCCATAATTCATTTTCGTTATTTAATTGAAGGTCAAAATTTAATTATTTATACTGATCATAAGCCTTTATCTTTTGCATTTACGAAATCAGGTACAAATAGAGAAACCTCAAGGCGGGCCAGGCAAATCATGTTTATTAGTGAGTTTAGTTCTGATATAAGGCATATTAGCGGTCATAATAATATTGTAGCGGATACATTATCTAGAATTGAAACAATAACAAGTCCCACGACTATCGACTTCGCAGAACTGGCAGTTGCGCAGGAAGTCGACGAACAGCTTGCAAAAATTCTGAGTGAATCGAATAACAGCTGTAAGTTGATATTTAAGCGTGTAACTTTAAATGTACCCGATAAGCATGTTGTTTGCGAAACATCTACTAATAAAATACGTCCTTATTTACCGCAACAATTTAGACGTTTAGCTTTTGATTCGATACATAACTTGAGCCATCCAGGTATTAGAGCTAGTAGAAGGATAATAGCAGATAGATATTTTTGGCCAAATATGAATAGAGACATCGGTAATTGGGCCAAAACATGTATAAATTGTCAACGAGCGAAAATACAGAAGCATACAGTATCTAAGTTAGGACAATTTGAGATTACGAAACGTTTTGAACATATACATATAGATTTAATAGGTCCTTTGCCAATCACAGCTGAAGGATATAGGTATTGCTTAACTATAGTAGATAGATTTACACGTTGGCCAGAAGCTTTTCCTATAAAGGAAATGACTGCAGAAGTAGTCGCAAAGACGTTATACGAGGGTTGGATTAGTCGTTTTGGTTGTCCAGTTAAACTTACAAGTGATCAAGGCCGACAATTTGAAAGTAACTTATTTAGACAACTAATGCTATTAATGGGAATTAAAAAGTCAAGAACCACCCCGTATCATCCTCAGTGTAATGGAACAGTAGAACGTTGGCATAGATCGTTGAAAACTGCAATTACGGCTCGTTTAAGCAATAAGTCTTGGGTAGATGAACTGGCAACTGTAATGTTAGGATTACGCACGACAATTAGGTTAGATACAGGCGTAACCGCTGCACAAATGTTGTATGGTAATAATATTAGATTACCTGGTGATTTTTATGATGTAAGCAATGTGAAATCGTGTGATGATAATGATTACGTTAGCAAGTTAAAAGAAGTTATTGACGAATATAAACCGTCTAGTAGAGAAAATAGATCATCACGTAAAATTTTTGTGCATAAAGATTTGTACACTTGCGATTATGTTTTTGTTCGAAATGACGCAGTAAGGAAACCGTTACAACCTCCTTACGACGGACCATATCGCGTCATTAGTAGAACAGATAAAGTTTTTTGTGTACAATTGCCAGACAGACAACTTAGAGTTTCGATAGACCGTCTTAAACCTGCGTTTATGTTAGCAGAGGATAATGTACAACCTGAAGTAGTAGATAATAGTGGTAAAACTGTCTGTAAAAAAGTTCAGAAAAAAGTAACTTTTCAAACAGCCGAACCCAGTAACTTTGGTTATACTACGAGAACAGGACGAGCCAGCAAAAAGCCGATGAAGTATTTGTAATGATTAATTTGGCTGAGTAGACAATAATTTAACTAGGACATTTGGTTATGTATGTGGTTATATGAAATAGAAAATGTATTTTAAAATCATTTATTGTCTGATACTTATACGTTGTAGTTGATTAATTAGTGAAATGGGCAACTATCAGACAAAGGATAAAGTTGTTGTTAACGAAAATATATCCAGCACAGCTCAAGTAGATAACAAGTTGAATATGATTGGTATCGTTATGATAATTATTATAGTACTACTGATTATGGTGATTGGATATGCATTAAAACGAAGATGTACTAAAGGCGTTAGGAAATGGTTGAAGAAAGAAATGGTCGCTAGTTCGATAACCTTACCAAGTATTAAGGTAGAAACTATGCAACCGCCGCAAATTAATAACGGAACGTCTGCATCTCATAAAGTGGTTTACTGATTATTTGATCGAGAAATCTTCGTGCATTCATGTTATTAAGTGTGTATGTGATTATTTTGTAACGATTTAATAGTGTGTGTTATATTTTGCTATTCGGTCATAGAACAAGCTGCATGGTTTGTGTTGTTGGTGTCCGGCCACAACGATGTCAAGAAAGGATAGCAGAATGTAACCCAAACATATTGTACGTTATGCGTAATATTAGAATTAATAATTGTGTTAATGTAATGGTAAATTTATATTTAAGTACGCTGCTGATATCTAAATTTTAAATAGCGTATTAATGAATGTTAAAACTTTTGTCGTTATTACAATGTTGGAATGTATTCACAGGCTTATCGCATAACAATACATAGCATAGTACTCATATTAAGTTGCAAACTGTTGATTGAGCAAAAATATGATGTCATCTTTGTGAACAAAGTAAATTTACAAGAAACATTGTTTGATAAATATATTGATTGTAATTTAGATTTTGTGTTGTAAAAAATATAAATATTTTTTTTTAAAAAAGAGGGAAATAGTGTTGCGGGAATGCTGACACAATGTTTTGAGTTATCGGTACTGTAGTGCGCTGTGAACCTCAGTTGTCCCGTGGTCGCCTTGTATACCGCACTACAGCACACACATATAATAATATGTATTGTATTCAGTCGTAATTAACAGTCGTAATTAATAAACTTAAGTAAGTTATTCGCAGACGTATTATTTCTCTCTGTACACACACGCAACCCCAGCAAATAAAGTAACAAGAGCAAGACCAAAAATCTTAAACTTCAGATGCTGACCCGATCCGAAAAAGAAGATAATGATTTCGTTGATACCAAAACCGCAACCTATAAATTACATATTTTGGAATGTTGTAACCTCATGAACCGACCGCAAATCAGAAGGAGCGCTGATAGCACCTCTATTTCAAAGTAATTGGGTAATACCTATTTTATATTTTTAGTGACCGTAATCGGTCATATGACTGATCGGACCATCGGTCGCATACCTCAATAGTAACGCTCTGGTTAGCAGCAGGTATGAAGCGGTGCGTGCAGAGCAGTCGTTCTTCGATATTCCAGAATATATGATGGTGAGATGGTGCCGACACACCACCGTGAGCAGGCGACGCTAGCCCATAGTGCGTGGCAGCACACGTCGCGTCCGGAGACACTGTCCCTTCATGTTGTTCTAAATTAAAATAATATAGTGTTATAACATCAGGCCTTAATACCTTGGATGTGGAAAAACTTGATATGCTATATGACACCAGAACTGTTTAGTTATTTAGCTTTCAGGTAAAAAAACCAAGACAAAACTCGACCAATTATAGTTCTACTAAAATTTTGTAAATTGCTTTGTAAGATTTAAAAACGACATCATTACGAGAAACAACTTTTTAGAAATAAAATGTAACCTTCCTAAATTGCGTCCTCATTATAAAGTGCGACATCATTATAACTAAACACGATTCAAACCAACTGTTATTAAAGAGAAGAAGCGCCTGTACGAACTGCTTGGTAACAATTACATTATTTTTATTTAGAGAAGTGTAAATAATGTGTTGTGACATTCGCTTTACATCTTGCATTTTTCTTCTCGCCAATCATTGTGTTCGCCACGTCACACACATGTAGAGCAGGCTTTACATAAACAGCACCAGGATTTAGTCTCCGAATATTATTCCGTCAGCCCTTTTTCTCTTCGCTTTCCATAAGTCATCAAATATCATTGTTTATGTCTTGTTGTGAAAGCGAAAATATTATTTTTCCTACATAATTTCCTACTGGCGCTTTTAGTTATGTATTAGATATTATTTGCTTACCATCGTGGAAGGCAAAGGCTCCATCGACGAATTCTTCTTCATCAGGAGTTTGTGAGCTTGCTCTTCGTACCAGGATTGTAAGGTTAGCACCTTTCGACGTCACAGCTTGACGGATGAGGAACCTTCCGGAGGGATCCCTGGCTTCCCTCACAGCCGGTCCACATACTCTTAAGAGGGCCCGATCTCCACGCTCGGACCTATCCCTTTCCCCTCTTCCACCAAATTCGTGTACACCTTCTAAAACCTCAATATGAGATCGACAACTTGGTAACCTAAGAAATAAAAGTTTAACATTAACCAATACCTACGAGCGTCGAAAAATAAATAATGAAAAAATCATAAATTTTCATGCGTTTACATAAGAAAAAATAGGTGAAGAGGAAAATGTTCACAAATACATTTACTGATCACACGAAATTAAGTTCGTGAATCATAAATTTATGATTCTAAGGGCAGGGATATCAATCAAGTGCATCCCGGGGAGTAGCCGGTCGTAACTGACAGATACTATGGAGATCGGGTTCATTATGCTATACCACCACGACATCGAGTAGACACAATGTACTTATTATTTCCTTAAAGCAATTCAACACTATAGCGTTGTATGACTGTATATGGGAGTGGCAGTGCGTGAGAATGAGGGTTTAACATCCTATAATTAGTGAACTAATAACTCACGCAAGGACTATCGCAATACATTTACTTAACATAAATCGTAATGTAAACTCATCCAAATTCCTTCCGCTCTATTAAACTGATAGAACACTGCACATTAGCACTCACCCTAACTATTATGCGTGACATAAAGGGGAGTTGCGAGTTACGCCTTAATTTGTTGAGTGTGTGACTTACCTTAGATTATAATTAAATAGTGATACTTGGACGACGTCGGTGGGTGCGCCTAGTAGGTGTATGATGCACTGCGAGCGCCATGAGGATGCCCGGGAGTCGAAGTGTCCAGAGCGCGCGCCGCCCGGGCCGTACCCCCGGACAGTGGCGCCGCACCCCACCCGCGCGTTTCCCCCGGACACTTCATTTGTCATCCCACTGCTATCTACTGGTATCCTGTCCGCTACGAAAAAATAATAACATATTTCTAGACATCTTTTTAGTTATATTTCAATGAGGGGAAACTTTTCCAAATGGTGGAACGTTGTATTTATGTTTCCGACTCCTAATTTATGATAGGAGATATGAAAATACGGAATAGAATATAAAAAGCTTCTGAAATATCCACTGCCTAAACCATTGCGTTCCAGTACCCTACCACTTAAAGTTTTGACAAATAGAAAAAGCTTTTAGCAGTTCTCGTAATGGACAACAAATGCATTTTAAAACTTTGTGATGCATCCATTAAAATTTTAAATAGCTAGTTTTGTTATTTAGGAAATTGTATTTTTTTTCTGTTTTTCGAATTCTAGCAGATTGAAAACAAAAAGAAACAATGTCATCCATTTGCCTATGTTTAAATTAGACTTTAGCGAATAAACTCTGAAACTTCCTTCTATTACAAAAGCTAAAAATTTAAAATCAAACCTTTAAATGCTTTATCACCAATGGATCTCATCGAACTGTAAATTTCACACTTATACAACATATCATTCTTTATAACTTGATTATCACACTAAGTATAATATCAAAATATATAGCAAATATTGAGTTGCATAAATATATTTACCGTGTTGCATGTGATGTGTGAGCGCAGCTAGCGGCGGGGAGGCCGGCACCACAGTCGGCGGGGACCCGCTGCTGTCGATCCTCTCGATAAACTCCAGCTTGGCGATAAATCCGTTGTAGTCGTACGGCGGCACCAACGGCCCGGAACTAAACAGGTATCAACTTTGTTCGTACAAAAAGAAGTGAGCCTTCAGAATGGCAATAAAACTGTTTGTATTGTTTTGTTGTTTGATTTCATGGTCGGTTCAGTAGGGGTGTTGTGGAATTAGATTCTTTAACTTTCATTTAATATCTTCGGACCAGTGTTTTGGGGCATATTTTCTAATGTCAATTAAGTACGTATTAACTGAATTTCAATGAGTTTTGATGTGACGAAAACTTCAAACGAACAAATCGTTCGACATCGTCGTAAACTGCGACTGTAGGGCTATAGACGACATAAATAGGACCATAGTCATCAAACCATATAACCTCCCCAGCGCTGTTCCAATGGGAGTATATTGAGTATATAGGTAACATAGTGTATATATTTTATATAATAGTGGATATAATTCCTTAATATTCAGCTAGCAGCTACTTTGTTTTACCCAATCAAAATTCTCAGAAGCTAACAAGTTTATCTAAACTAAATGTTTGTTTTAAGTTAGTTCTGATTATCATAATATTATAATAGAACATCGTATTTGATCTGTTCATATAACAACAACATTGTGGTTTCCGTGTAGATATAGTATCTACTTGAAACTATAGCCCCATTTTCTCGCTTTCCAGTTGACTTAGCAACAAACAAAAAAGGCAAGTCGGTGCGTCTTAATTTTGGCAGAAATGCGTTGTTTACGAAAAGTGTGCAAAGGCATATATATCTAAATAAAAATGTGTCAGTTTTCTTACTTGAATTCCAGAAGCAGGTTTGGTCCTGGATGTTCAAGAGTTGCCGTGCGCTCGGAGCAAAGGGTGCCGAGCAATGATGCTGACGGCGAACTACCCGCCCGTAACGTCAAGTAATCTGTCGTACAGTGACTGCGGCAAGAATATTGAATTAGAATAAAGCTTTTGAATAAATTATATAAAATATATTTCAGTCTTGCGGAATGTGTTTAGGAAAGTTGGTTCCGCGATGGTTGACAGTGTCTAACAATCGAGCACAATGTGCCGAGCGGCTAGGCCGACGGCGAACTACAAGAACGTAACGTCCAATAATCCGTCGTAAAGTGACTGCGGAAACAATATTGTATTAGAAAAAAAAAAAAAATATCCCGTCTTGTTTAGTTTATTTAAGAAGGTCTGGTGAGCGATAGTCGATGGTTGCCGAGCGTTCGAAGAAAAGGTGCCGAGCAGTGAGGTCGACTGGACATTACCCGCTCGTAACGTCAAATAATCCATCGTACAGTGACTGCAGAAACATGAATAAATTATGCGGATTACATTTAAGTTTAGTGTAGTGTTGGGAAGGTTTAGTGAGCGATAGTCAAGGGTTGCCGAGCGCTCGAGAAAAGGGTGCCGAGCAGCGAGGCTGATAGCAAACTACCCGCCCGTAACGTCAGATAATCCATCGCACAGTGACTGCGGAAACGATATTGTTTTATTGTAAAGCTTATGAATGGATTATGCGGGTTCTGTTTAAGTCCTGTGTACGGATTTTCGATACATTTCGGTAGATTTTCAAGTTAAATATGTTTTGGGATTGTGTTTGTTATTGGGGTTTAGGAAAGGCGTGTGTATGTAGAATTCTCGCTTGTAATGGCATAAACAGATGAAACCTTTTTGTATACAAATATGATTATCCTCAATCCTCATGGTAGTGTCGAATGTGATCTGGTTTCAACTAATATATTTCGAGACAAGTATATTTTTTTCAAAGGAGCTCAATTACCTTACCTAATGGTTTATTAATAAATATAATGCGAATATAAAATAACAGGTACAAAGGTGGGTTTTTCTGAAGAAACCCAGTAAACAGTAAATCTGCGTACATATCCCTCACCGGTTCTTAGAACGAATAATTAAGATGAATAACGCAACAAACTCACTACTTGTCCTTTACTTATCTAAGGTAAATAATAAATTACTTAGAAGTCGTAAGATAGCAAAAATGTCTGTAGTCAGGTAACACAATAATTCTGGTAATTAATCTAGATTATTAATTTGCTAAAACATGAAAGTTATTTAGATTATCATTGCTCAAGTCTATAGTCTCTCAAGAGCATACAACAACAATATAAATAACAAATACTTCATGAAGTTCTTTACCAAATTCGTGTACCTATAATGCGCGAGTAAATTTGTCTTCCATATCTAGTTGAATTTCAATAAATCTCTACTAAGAATATTCAGGCAATACCAGGCTTCCAGAAATATTGTAGGTTAGCTCGATTTCTTAACGAAGAGCAACATTTGTCAGACATAAAGGATGTAATATGAATAGAACATAGACAAAACACAGATTCATGGTTTTGCTCCACAATCAAATATACAAGTTGGAATATCTTTACAAATGGTGCGAGGAATGAGTACAGCAAGAACAAAACGAACAGATCCTAGACTTGAATAGACCTAAATGTTGTATGTCTGAAAGGCTAGGTGCAAAAAAATACTATTTAGAAATATGTTAATCAAATAATAAAAAATGCAATAAAAATAATAAAAAATAATTTAAGTTGATTGTAAATTAGGTATAAGCTGCGTTAATAAAATAAATGTTATTAACGCAGAGAGACTCAGTGACCCCACAGTCAAACCATTACTACGGTTTTGTGGGGCTTTGTTTATAAGTTTACTTACCAACATGTAGAAATATAAATAAATAAATGAAAAAATAATTAGTAAATTGCATATTAAAACTTATTTTTAAACACCTCGACAAAGTGACTAATGGAAGCTTATACTTAACAGATAAAATAGAGTAAACCGACTAACAAACTTGCTTGTAATATTTTGTAAATAAAAGTGTCGTAAGTGGGGAAACTGTTGTACAGTATAGCAGCACTAAGTTGCGTCGCGGTAGGAACAGAACAAAATGTTTTAGCGAGCGATAAGGTTCACACCACAACGCTTACAGAGCTTGATAATAATAATATGACTGTTTCTTACTTCCGAATAGGTTTATAGTCTTTTTGATACCCTTATTTTTTAGATAATAAACCATAAAATTTATAATAAAGCATTCATCATTCATCATAATTTTTTTGTGGTTATAGCGTACTACTGTTTACATTGATGTCGAATTTATTACCGAAAGTGCAGGCTTATGTTTAGGCATTTTGTTATTTTATAAAAAAAAAGGTTTTATAAGGATTTAGGATGTATTCGACAAATAACTAAGGGACAAACATAGTGAAAGTCGCATTTTTTACAAAGGTAAACAAAAAAAAACTATGTCCTGACGAAATGATACACTCTGAGCCACATAAATGTATAATTTTTTTTTTTTTTTTTTTTTTATGCAGTAAAAAAATATGATTACGGATCCTTGATAAAAATCTAGCTAAGTCAGGAAACAACCTTATTTTTATGCTGATCTCCATCTTTTCCTGATCGTTTCTTGTATTGTTTTATTATAATGTTACTTGTCGTATCGTAACTTTTATTCATAGCCCTTTCTTCTAATATTATCGTTACGGCCCATATACTGTTTATGCTGTTCCGTATCAATAGTGATATATTTGAATGAAATACGTCTTCATTTTACTGAACAAATTATTATTACTCGTAGAACAAAATTTCAGTAGCGTGGAATTTTTCTCTTATATAATTAAGTCCATAAAAGTGAAAAGCAAATTCAATCAACTTGTTCTTCTATGAAAATAACTATGCAACTGCTCGTTTTTACCTGTATCATAACAATAAATCTGTTTTCAAAGAGATCATACATCGCAACGTTTCTTTGAAAAGTTTATAGCGAGTGTGTTTGTGCTGAATCTGGTAGCTAAAGTGGCTCTGCTCGCGTGTGAACATTCTACCTATTAGTATGTTGAAAAACGTATCGCAGAAAGATAGCACTTTTATTTCTGTCCCCTCGCACTCTCCTGGGATTTATCGCAGAACTACCGCTAGTGGAACAAAGATATACGAATGTGTGCCCACATTATTATTCCACAGAAATGTTTCCAACATAAAAGTCACGGATGTTTCCTTTTCAATTATCCGTATTTGGAGCACTTTGATCTTTTTCGCTCATACTTATAACAACAAATTTACATAACGCTCACTTTTGGAACTCGTCGAATATTTCTAAAGGGCTCTCCTAAATGAGAAAACTTAAAAAATAAACTCATCTTCAAGAAAAACGTAAAAGTTTAATCTTTAGTAACCGATATCTTGGATTTCAGTTTGATATAAAATGAAATCTTTTAAAAATACTTCTGTTTGGAATTTCTAAATACAGCGAGTAATATCGGAGATATAAAAATATTTGGTATTTCCCGAGCGTCGCCGCGTCGTCGGCGTTGCGATGTACGAGTATTTAAGTAGCGAATACGTTTCAATAAACGGAGGGATGAATTTTAATAAGGGTTCAGGATTAACAAATAATTGTGTGTGAAAGTAAGTAATGACAAACATATTATGTTGGAGCAGCAAGTGTTATTGCCAAGAGAGTCAAGTGGGCGAGATTAAAGACGGCGAGATAGCTATACAGAGGAGGAAATAGCAATTATCTCTAAGCCGAGTACGCTACGCATGCTAATCAAGTTTACGTTTTGTCTGAAACCCTTAATTTAATGCCGTTTTAATACAAGCGGTCCTTGAAATTAAGCAATATTATTTACATAATATGTATTTGTGTGCGTATGTTTCGTAATTAATTTCAAATCACATTAATGAGTCGCTTACATTGTGTTCTATTATAAGCTTATGTTTACGAAAATTAAATTAATTTAACAAGAA
This sequence comes from Autographa gamma, assembly GCA_905146925.1. Lineage (NCBI taxonomy): Eukaryota > Metazoa > Arthropoda > Insecta > Lepidoptera > Noctuidae > Autographa > Autographa gamma. The sequence goes on from LR989850.1 coordinate 8,878,884, forward strand.
AAAAATACCTTTTCATTTACTTTTATTATAAGCAAAACAACAACAAATCCTTTATTAAGCTTTTGTTAGGGAGAAGGCGAACATGAAACAAGCATACGGGTCACGTGATGGCGACAACAGAGGACTCACTGATGCGAGGCCTATCTCTTGTGCCCGCGTTATGAAGAAATGCAAAATGCAGTGCAATGTGTATCTTGCTAGTCGAACCAGCTAATGTATGCAGTTGGTAACAAGAATCTAGTGTACTTGGAGGATAGAGACTGTTCTTGTGATTTATCGCTTTTAGAACCGTAATTATTGTTCTATAGCAATATAGAGGCAGCACAGTAGTAGGTTTTTGTACTTTATACTGTAACATCATATTATCATCATCATATGTATATTGCCTTTATACATATGATGTTTTTTTATCTATTTAATCAAAACAAATGTGACAGTACCTATGCTTTGAAATACTTTGTGTATCAGTAACTTCATGTAAAGTGTTGTGCCCCTCATGTACTCAAGCTTTTAAAGAATACACGGCTTTGTTTTATGACGCAAAATAACGACTTTATTAGGAACATAAAACAACATAAGGCTTGCCATTTATCTACATAAGACCTAATAAACATAGCCGTACTTTAAAGCCGCATATGCCACATTTAAATTTGAAGTCATTTGTTACATTTAACCTTTTTAAATTCAATCCACTTTACATTGTCCGTGGCAACAATCTGATAAAGCGTGTCAATAAACATTTAGCGGGATTCGTCGCCACGCCCACACGAGTGGAAGAGAGATACGGATGGCGATCCTTTATTTACTAAAACGATTGTTCGCCAGCTTTAAAACCGAATGGATTTTATACGGGCTGATAAAATATAGCCCAAAGTTTTTGGACCTTTTGTCTCTAGAGCTAGAAGTCATAGCTGGCAGGACGTTCATCAAAAGCCTAACTTAAACTACATATATATTTATTTTACTATATTTAATATGAAGGATACTGGATACAAAGCAGACTCCTTAAAATGGAACTGGGCTGGACACATGTGCCACATGGCTGACTGTTGGGTCAAAGAGACGACTACGTGTACTCCACAAAACGTCAGAAGACCTCGTGGCCGGCCCAGAAGGAGATGGCGGACCGAGATTGATTCTTTTTCCATGTTTTGGACAAAAAGCCCAGGACCGGTAGAATTGGTACAAGGAAAGAGAGGCCTTTGTCATGCAGTAGGACGATAACGGCTAAAAATAATAAATAGTAATATCAAAGGACGAGTTTATGTTAGAAATGACCACATTTTGTTCTCCTTCCTTTTTGTTTGTCACAAGAATGCACTGTTATATAGATGATACAGTCATGCAGAGGCATGTCTACTTTTTATTTTCAGTAAATATTTCTGCAATATATAAGTCTGGTTGAACCTACCCAGATGTTTTTTTTTTGTAGCCTACATCAGATCCCGCTGCTGGGAAAAGGCCTTCCCCTCCGTCCTCCAAACCTGTCCGTCTTTAGCGATATCTGGCCACCTGCGTCCCGCAAAACTGACTAGATCCTCACACTACCTTCGCAGCGGACGACTACGACGGCGATTACCTTCCGGCGTCTAGTGGGATGTTTTCATAAATGAAAATGTTTCATGAATTGCTAAGAAGTCTCATTTACTCCACCGATTTCGATAGCATCTCATTCATTTATCTTCATAGTAATTAAGAAATAAATTCTCAGGTGAGTTTAAACATAAGTAACGCTATCAGTTCCCTCATTACCGCGGTATTGCTTCATCAGCCTTGTACAAATGATGATGGTTACCGAATAATCAATGAACGAGACATTCTCTTAACATGTAACGCTGATCGCGTATTACGTGAGATTTAAATAGACATTTCACGTGTAATAATACTTAGATGCGGGTTTTATCGTGATAATGATGTGATAATATATGTCTTGAAAACTTATCGTTATTTTCTAGTGTTATATTCTTTAAATGGTTTTATTTGAGAGTTAACTTGTGCAGTAAAATACATCTCGTCTCATGTTTTTACCTTACCGGTCAAGATTTTTTTTTTGTGAGCTTACTACTTTTCGTTTTATTTATTTGTTCGAGACCAAGCTATGCTAATACTGATAGTATTTATAACAGTTCACCTTATTGTTTCAAATAATAAAATATTATAATACTATATTATTCAACATTAAAAAAAAAACCGAGCCTAGTAATTTGAAATGTTCTTCCAAGCTTCTTGTAATGGCGTAAGTATACCGTAAATGAAGTTTGATTGACATAAGTATCCTGATTAGAACTTTACTTACAGTAATCTTAGCTAAACGGTGCCCTAATTATGGGAACCCTCAATGTGGACGCGTTACAATAGCAACTGGGTACCAACAGTTAGACAATGTAGGTCACATGTAGGCTGTATGATATCTTGCCTTTGCATTCGACGACTTGGAGTTTGTATTTGAATCTTTTTACGCCATTTATTTTTGACGTTGTGAACTCGTAAAATATTGTCTAATAACTTTAGTCTAACATTGTTACATTTGAGGATTTAAAAGGTATATTCTTGATCATAAATATGGTAAACGTATTGGTTTTTAGGTATAGCCGAATGTTAGACATTGAAGTAAAATTTCTTTTTACGGAATTTTTCGTGGTTGATTTTTCGTCCTCGTTTATTTTTAGATTTTATGTCCTGTCGTCAAATAAACGAAGACGAAAAATAAACCACGAAAAAATCTGTAATTAGTAGTATAATTACAATGGTAAACGTCTATATTTTTCTTTTAAAAACTTAACCAAAAATCCTGGTCCAAAATGACTCAATTTCGATTTCAACATCATCACTAAAAACAGGGCTTAAAACTTTAAATACGAACAAACCGTTACAAAATAGTCGTGATAAACAGAGATGTAAAACCATAATATCCATTAGCATAATGTGTTCCACCTTTTGTTCGTGTTAACACCCTGACCCACGAAACATTAAGCCAGTAATTACTGGTCCACTGTGACACCGTTACTTCCAATATTGCCCAAATAGTTCATTGTTTCACGTAATGCATTCTCTGTTTCATAGGATGGGAAAACATATATACAACCTCTTTTTGGTATTTGATCCTGGTCTATTAGTTTTTTATGAAAACTTTTCCGTGTTAAAATAAATGTCTGATTATGCTTTCTGGTTTAGCTCCTAGTCGTAGAGATGTTAGGTATATTTTGAGCATTATAGCTAAGCAGATTCATGTATTTTAATATACAATTTTTTATTTAAAATATGCTGTTTTAGTTTACTTATTGGAAGCGAGAAACCAAATAATTACGTACCTACATTATTTATAACTGGAGCAACTACTACAACTAAGTACCTATTTACATTTTTTTAAAAGATTATTTTTGTCTTTAAGAGATTTTTACTCCTAAATAATGTATGTATAGTAAAAATCCAAATACACCAATTTGTCCATGTATATTTGAACAAAAGTTTGCACAACGTCCAAATTTATAACATAAATTATTGGCAAACATCATTTGATTTATACAAATTACGTAGAAGGAAAACATTTTCGTTTGAGTTCCCAGAATAAAATTAAGCAAATGAGACTTCAGATTGACATGTCCATTAATGTTAATGTCTCGTCTTATAAGACGTTAAATTGTAATTTACGGCTTTAAATTGAGTTAACGTTGTTTCTTTATTAAATAACTAGCTGTGCCCCGCGGTTTCACCCGCATGAATACCTATGTCCCGTTCCCGGTCTCTTTATGTTATTCAGGGCGCAGATGAATCACTATCGTAGCAAAGGTCAGGATTACTTTTTTTTTCACCGAGCAATTTTCCAATTTTTTTTCATAAGAACCTTCTCCTGATAATAACTAACACAACAAAAAAAGAATTGGCGAAATCGGTCTAGCCGTTATTGAGTTATGCGCTTACCAACACATTTAGCGATTCATTTTTATATATAAGACTAGCTGTGCCCTGCGGTTTCACCCGCATGAATATCTAGGTCCTGTTCCCGGTGCCTTTATGTTTGGCCGTTGATGACTTATTTTTTTTTCCGCGCAATTATCCATTTTTTTTTCATAAGAACCTTCTTCTGATAATAACTAACACAACAAAAAAAGAATTAGTGGAATCGGCCCAGGCGTTATTGAGTTATGCGCTTACCAACACATTTAGCAATTCATTTTTATATATAAGATTATTATGTTTCACATTTCCTTTGGATATTATTGGCGTACTTGTAGTAAATTTATTATGTTAACTTACGCCCGCGGCTTCGCCCACGTGTCTGTCGGTTCATCATCATCATCATCATCAGCCGGAAGACGTCCACTGCTGAACAAAGGCCTCCCCCCTAGAACGCCACAATGAACGACAACTCGCCAATTGCATCCACCGGGTGCCCGCCACTTTGACGATATCGTCTGTCGGTTATCGCGGCAAAAAGTAAACTGTCCTTTAAGCCTGCCAATTAAAAGCTACCTCCGTACCAAATGTTACAGTACGATGCAAACTTAATGGCGGCTCTGAACACGAGGCGAGTCGCTGCGCAGTAACAAACTTATGCGCCAGCAGGGGTGCGGGGCGAGGTACTGCGCAGCGTGTAGCTTACTTCAGAGCCGGCTTTTAAGTTCGAATCTAACTCTACTATCTAACAGGCAGAGGTACTTTCGTGTTTGCACTATGAGTATGGATAGAGATTTAGATCTGAAGGGAATATCTGCATAACACAAGCATGCATTGAGCTTCGAAAATATAATCCAAATAGAATAAAGTAATAAGGTAAAGTACCTGAAGATATTAATGAAAATGTGTAATTTAATTTGATAGAATATACTTATCGACCCTTATACCCCGTGACTTATCAACAGCTCTTCAATACTTGTAAGACGTTACCCGGACCCCGAACCCTTTTCAAGGCAACCTTAATATGCCGGCTTCTTTGAGATAGGAACCTTCATCTATATTAATATTACAATTTATTAAATCTTATAGGTTTACGAGCGAGTTACTTTTGCATGAGTAATTTTGTAAATATGTTATAATTGCGTAGAGTACGAGATCGAAGCGTTGTATTTTACATACACTAACTAGATTTCACGTGGAATGGTCATCGACACAAACAGACATTTAGCGTTAGTCTGTTCGTACCGTGGTTCGCACACAAGGCGACGAAAGTCTCCGATACCCGAAGATTTTAGTATCCAAGTAACTACCGCAATAGAACCATAGAGGTTCGTACATAGGCACTCATCGTTGGAGACTTAAGTCGTCCTTCGTTTTGATCGCCGGGTGAACAAACGGGTAATTTTCCTATACGTCTCCCAATATCTAAAAGGATGTCGCCCAATTTTTGTTATATTAAATTTATTTACATTCAAATATCCAGTAGTAGCACATAATTACAAGTTTGTTAAATAAGTAACAGATTTCTTTTATAATCGGCATTTTCTTTTATATTTGTATAGGTTCATGTTGAGAAAGCATATGAAAATAGCAAAGAACACAACAAAAACAAAAAAATGTGTATCATTAAAAATACCTTATTACCAGTTCTAATAATTTCGTAAAACCCAACTAAAGCGAATAGCAATCACATAATGGTAAATATAATATTTTCGTAGATGTATAAAGCTCGGGTCGTTTACATAGAGATTTGCGTCGGATCCAACTTCGGGTAGATTTCTGCTTTCGTATTCATTTTCATGTTTACATTTTAATACACATCGTCCATAGGAGGAAAGTTTGTCAATATTGAATTTTGTATCATAGAATACTGGTTTTCTGTTTTTCGCCTGTTTAGTAATATGTTTGAATTTGACGGATATTTGTTTAGTCTTCAACTGAATAGTGCGATTAACATGAGATACGTAATTACTAGTACTATATTTAAAGTATTTTAAGCTTTTTGAGTTATTGTGTTTTTACTTTTGAGTTAACTTAATCATAACGCCATACTTCAGAGTATTAAAAAAAAACCCTTAATTTAAGATACACAAAAATAAAGAAAAACAATGCCCCCAATCATAATTAAAAGAGTATACTTACTTTCTAGGCAGCAATATAGACGTGAACACGATCTTGACTCTCGTATGAACCGAATTGGTCGCGAAGAGGTACCGACAGCGGCGGTGCGGCGGGTACAGCCCGGGGTAGCCCGGGCTCGCCAGCACGCACGCCCCGGGGCCGCGACACGACACGTCCTGGTATAGCCAGTCGCAGTCTGTAGGACAAAATACAGAGATAAAATATACCTTTATAATATTGTCACTATGGAAAAGTCACCTTTGAGCAGAATTGGACACTGTTGGCCTTGGACAGGGATTGAGTTGATTTTTGATTTTGATTGACTTGGAAAGAGGTAAGGGAAGGTCATTGCCCTTAAGTATCTATAAAATAAATAAAGAATATTATCTACCCTAAATATAAGTATTTTAGAAAGTTGTCTTGGTAGTTTAGTTCCTGAGATATTTTGATTTAAAAATTATGTCACGATTATTATTTTACGTTGTGACGTGAAATATTATTCACCTTTTAAGACGATGTATCAATATCAGTACTTGGTTAGGTTATTTTGTCTATTAGTGGATTAGTAACATTTGTGTTAAGCTTTTTGAGATGGTAAAAGAAACCGAGTTTACGACTACGAATAAAGTTTTATAGTTGTCTTAGTCTATCCTACAAGGACATATCACTAACAATGGAATGGACTATGGTAGTCTCAGCCTAGCTATACAATGAGAATGTATACTCTTTATACCAGTATATAAAAATAGTAGGTACTTTTGATTATATTATTATGTTCATAGTATAAAAGCCCCTATAATTCCTATAACTTTATTAAAAATAAACATTATTTTAATTACATAACATATCATCACGCCTGTACCCCCGAAGGGGTAGGCAGAGGCCTACCAATGTACACACCCACAGTTCGCTGATATGTTTTCGGTCCCATGTAATAGGGGGCGAGCCTATTGCCACTGACCGGGCACAAATCCAAACTCCGACCTGCTACTGAGAGTTTCATAGAAAAACCCAATAACATCTTGGTCGACTCGGGAATCGAACCCAAGACCTCTAGCGTAGCAGGCGCGCTTAGCACCACTAGGCCAACGAGGCAGTTTTTTCATAGACACAAAAATAGAATTCTATCACCTAAATTATATGATGTGCTTTTACACATTCTTATTCCCACGGCCCCTATAATTACTAGCACAATCGTAGCACCTAAATTTGTCATATAATTCTTAGTCCCGTAAATTTTATTTTAATAAAAACACAACTAATCATTAAATCTAGCGTTATTCGACCTTCTATGCCTCCACAACCTATAAACCATTTTCCCTTTATGTTTAGTGCGTCTTTACAACAACTCCGCGGGTTTACAAGCGTAACATTCTCTTTTCCTTATACCCCCACTTTAGTATTACTGTACACACTACAGCTTATACTATCATGGTTTCGGTTTACTTACGGAGTTTATTTCGCAGAAAATTCTCATGTGGAAATGTTAATAAAACATTTAAGGGGCAGCTTTTTACATAATGGTTTTATTCACAGGTTTTATTCCATTCCGTTCAATTTTGGTTATGTAAGTTCTTAATAAAAAATATTCATATACGCGATTGATTGACGGACAGCCCAAGTTAGATGCATATTTGAAACTTTATTTTGTAATGTAAAAATGTATCCAAAGAAACTGTTTTGCTAAATCTAAAGTACTCATATAAGATGTAGTAACACAACTTTATCACTTACGTCAACTTACGTGTGTACTTATTTAACAAGACAAGTCATCAAAGAAAAAAATCTTGGTTCCGTAAATTAATCATACATTTTAATCACCCCGTAAGTATTACACATAATCTGTAAGAAGCTCGGAAAGGGACTACATACAACCATACACTCGCGTATAAAAAGGGACTAAGTCATTTTGACATAGGATTAGACGTAATCCCCTTGCCGTGATCACCAGGCTCCATTGTACGTAATGACGGCTTAAGTATCCGAGTATTTGTTTACAAAACACGAAATATGTATATCACAAAACCCCACATACTTAGGTATATCTAGGTGTAGAAATATTAAAATTGATATTTTGTAAGAAAGATTAAATCAGAATTAAGTTTATAAAAAAAACACAGCTTTTTAATCGCCTAAGCTTACAGTAATAGTAAAGTTTTAACAAACTAGCCCAATCATGATTGCCTCGAGTTACAGAGTTCCTCTGACCACCTTCAGGCTCTATCGTCAGAAGTACCATAACATTGAATCGTCATCCGATCTATAGGTGTATACAGAATTTCTGCTCAATCGGTAGCTGGGAACTTTGGGTCTTAAACTCCCAAGACTTGATTACAGACAACTATAAGGATAGATGGAACTTAATAAAAGCTTGTATGAATATGAAATACCCATTATGTCTTCAGTTGATATCTACAATATTGCCAAAAAAATTAGTCTGAAACCACCCAAGGTAAAAAGAACGACATGTAATAAAATTCGCTCTACTTTAATATTAATTAATTGGTATTCCGTTTTATCTAATAGTAATTATGAGCTCACTGGTTCTGAGGGTTTTTGCAGTGCTTCCTACAGATAATTAATTAAACTTATCATCGGTTTTCCCGTAGGCGGTGTAAAAACGATATATTTATGATGATTAAATTGATTTTAGTATTTTTAAATATGAACATTATTTTATCATTAAATGTCGATGAATATCAATATTTGATGTAACTTAACAAAATTGCCTCATCTATTAAATTTAAATAGACACTGAGCTGATAATGTAATTATTCCACCGCATTGTTTTTGTAAAAATTACATAGTAACTCAAATACCTACTTTTAGGGTGTAAATAAATACCATAGTCTTTGTCGGCCAAAACAAAATATGTTGTCTTTATTCATTCATTCCTTTCACTTTTATTCTTGACACATTCTCTTTGAAACAATTATTATTGGTGTCACAAAATATTCACCGACAAGACGTAACATTCCCTATTGTTACAAACAAAAATACTTACAAGGCTACTTAATAAGGTGTGTATTTGACATGCGTGTATAAAATACCTACAGATGTATACGAAATTGTATAAAGCTATACTGAGTATAATTATGAGGCAAGTTGACGAGGGTCTCTGACGTCACACTTGCGCAACTTCCGAAAATATCTTGATAAGACAGCTATCCTATACTTGACGCCATGTTTGCGACATTCAACCGTCATTCGAACACTTAAGCCTTGTTAAATAATAACAAGTAACATTCAACTTACGACAGAAAACATTGTAATTCTTTTCTTATTTCTTATTCGTTTAAAGCTTTTTTTTGAGTATTTATTAAATTATTTCGCCGCAGGCAGCAGAATGAAACTGACAAGCGTGAGAGTTTAATTCTCAGGTCGGACTTAAAACGTTATTGGAATTTTCAGCGGAAATTTTCACTCCAGGAAATGTGTCCAATAGATATACCGCAATAATTGTGAATTTATGAAGTAGGATATTGCTGCCTCAATAATTTTGCTCGGATTAACATATCTTTTAAATATCTGGTAAGTAATTGTGTGAGTATACTCCCCTGCTGATTTACTTCAGCGTAAAGTTTCACACAAAAGAATACAATGTTTCATCGGCGATGTGCAACCAATTTGCATTACATGTGTACACAATGTAAAGGCTTGCTTACATCCCAACAAACCGCTCTGAATTTATTCATCAACTTTTTGTTTGAGTTTCCTACAATGTCGGAACTCATTTTATTCTACTTTTCATTAAAATATTACCTTTTCGAGCACATAATTCTATCAAATATATTTCCGGTATCTCATAAAAGAAAGAATGAATAATTTATAGTAGATCGTGAAAAATATTGGCCTGAAAAATCAAATACCGAATAAAGCTTTTGTTGAGATGATAAATATTAATGGAATGAAATGAGGTTTTATGTCGGCAAAGGATAAGTGCAATACTCCATCAATATTGAAATAGCCTCAGATAGGAGCTTTATAAAAAGTTAACGAATAATTCTTTCGCTGAAGTGGAACATAACTAACTCAAACTCAAAGTAGAATCGAAGAAGTGTACTGATTAAATCGTCACTATGGTTCTAAATAGGTATACACAGTAATTTTCTTTTTTCACAGGACGTGTTGGGCTAACACAGATCCATTTGACATATAAACTTTAGGCAACGTACTATTTAAATTACGTTTTTAAGAAAACCTAATATATCCCATAGAACAGTTAGCAACAGTCAGAAAATAAAAAAGACAATGTCAAAAACCAACTATGTACAAAGCCAAGATAAATAATAATTATACATAGCTTTGTTTAAAGGGTCTTGTAGCATCTTATATAATATTTACCTGTGTGGGGTATCCGGGAGCCGCCCCTAGGGTGAAACCCAACGCCTTGGGTATTACTCAGAGACGTGAAACTGAAGAACGCGAGGAACTGTGACCTTACAGTTTTTTCTGTTATCCTGCCAACAAAGGAGCTAAATTAGATTAATTAACATGAAACGTTTATTCTAAGGTATAAAGTTTTTTTTTTAAGTAGAGTTAAGTTATGTAAAATACAGCTTTTCGACTTTGATGCTTAATATAACTGTGTCTACAAGTTTATCAGATTGTATTTGTTCAAAATAAATAAGTAGATTTTTTTTCAATTCCTTTTGATACTTTTATAAGAAACTTTAGTTTCTTCTTTATTTGTATTCAAAACATGTTTGCTCTACATGTTTAGTAGACTAACCTGTTGACACATTTTTATTACGACAAAATATACATTTTATTTTCCGGAGTACTACCAGCTTTTACGGAAACATCTCTAGCTCACACAAGTGAGTAAAACTATCGCGATAAAAGTAATCTTAGCCACACATTCTGGCTCCAAGTGCTCGCCGCTAAGTACATAAGTTCATAAAATCAAGCAATTCAAGTCGCTGACACGAGCATTTGCAGCGTTCTCTGTCAACCGGCCACAATTCTGAATCGAGCATTACCGGTTCCGCCGTGACGACCTTTTGTTCCGATTCCGACTGCCGCTCACTACCGGAATTCGCGTTTCCGAACCGAACTGCAAATGGAGATAAATTCTGAAATGCTCCACGCGGCCGCATCGCTTCACTATCCGGAAATAATGCTCATTTGAGTGTCTGCCGCTCCCATTAGCGGACGAAAATGTAATTAATTATTGTTCATTTTGGTCGGATTCATTACCACCGCGCGAGTAGACCTGATTGCTTAACGAGTTACGTTTAATGATCGATGTATCTCGACATACTTGTTTGTTTTGATTTCCAAACCAAAAGTGCCAGGATAATGTCGTCCGCATATTATTACCGTAATATGGCTGCGATGAACGCCAATCCGCAAAATGTAGCAACAATTAGGTCGTTCAGGTAATTGTTGCTATTAAAATAAACGCTTTCGCTGCTCTTAGTATTATCGGATACCTAAATAAACTAATTAAGCCAAAATTGTTTAAAAATAGATTGTGTTAGGGAGCCTGATCATACTCATTACCTCACAAAATTTACAAAGCCACAATTTCAGAAGCTGGTAAATACCGTAGTATTATCAGCCTTTATTTACAGTTAACAAAATTTAAGGCTATTTTGCGGCGGTAGGTACTGTTTTAATGTAGAAATTGATATCAATTTTAGCATTAACTAATGTTTTTTTTTCCGATTTTGGGTGTCAATATATTACGGTCTTTGTTTGATACTTAGTCACAAAGATACTGAGTCGTCTCAGCTCTTATTTTACACTAATTGTCTATATACTATACGCTGTACTTAAATACATGGTGACAAAATGATAACAATAAAATGGAAGCTTACTTACTTAGCATGACATATATTCTACCGAGTTATTTATTTACAAAGAAACGCTACTTTAGAATTTCTTCTAAAACAATATATAATACACACAGTAAAGCACACTTTTGTTTGATGGTATTTGGAGTAGAGTCATCATCATCATCATCAGCCGGAAGACGTCCACTGCTGAACAAAGGCCTCCCCCCTAGAGTAGAGTAGATACCTGTAATCTAGTTTATGTCGAAGATATTGATAACTTATTGATATAATAACAATGCGTTTATTAAAAAAGTGATATGATGATGTGAAACAACATACTTTAGTTACTCCCGATTTTTCATTGAAGTTAGATTAAAAATACTAATAATAATTGATATCTTTTATGAACAGTGCAATTAAGATACGAAGACACGTAGGCCGTTTTCGCCTTGTCGTAGAGTATTTTTCCACATAATGTATTGTGCTAAGTTTATAATAGGAACATAATCTAATATCCTCATAATATTGCTAGTTACTGCTCCACGTGTAAGGCCCCACACTCCTTGTACATGTCTGTAATTTGCTTTATATATGGGCGTATACATTGACTCAAATTGTCTTAAGACTTTCACAAGAGTATATACTACACCTTCCGAATGAGGAAACGCTTTGGCAAAGGCTACTACGCGATTGATAATAATAAAAAACAAAAGAAGATCTCGTGGCAGACCCAGGAGGAGATGGCGGGATGAACTCGACACCTTTGAGCGGAACTGAACCCTGTTTGCCTAAGCCAAGGATAAAAGCAGTGGCACACTAAGGGCTCTCAAATCAGAATCAAAATATTTTTATTTCATACAGGCTTTTCCAAGCTCTTTTAAAACTTAAAACTATTGACTTTAGTTGCAGGTTCCAAAATGGCATTCCTGTGGGGAAGAACCGGCAAGAAACTCCGGCAAGACAATCCTAACACGGTTAGTCAATAATATTATATCTTACCTAAATTCTAAAGTAGAGGCCCCATGGTCTGCGAAGAGCACGACAGGCGGTGTATACCGCTCGTTGGCTCCGCACAGTCGCGTCACGGCCGCGGCTCCCGTCGGCACTGCGCCTGCGCTGCCCAGCTGTAGCCAGCCCCCCACGCAACTGATGAAGAAAAATTGTGTTAGTCAAGAAGTTGTGGGTTATGATCATCGACGTATGATATGCATAGACTGCTACTATCGCTAGGTTCACCTTGTGCCAAGCGAGAGCAGGTTTTAGTCTGATCCTAGTACATTTCGTTTTTCATTTAAGTTAATTTTCGCGCAACGAGAAACTTATATAAGAAAATATCGATGGTTTTGACATTGTTAGGATAATATTAGTGTTTTAGATAGTTTATTTAAAACGGCAAGCTCCATCTTCATACATAATTCACGACAACACTTGTTCACACTAGTGCTTACGGTTTAAACTCTGATAGGCTCACTCTATAGTTTCAAATGCAACCTAGTTAGTTATGATTAACAAATGTGGTGTATTTTGGAGTAATTGAATTGAGATCTACAGAGCTAGTTTGATTGATGTCACAATTTAAGATAAGCTCTTAAAATTTCCCCATGGACAAAAAAAAAGGGTTCATCAAAACAACATCTTGAAGCACCTATTTACCTACCTACTGTTTAATTTTGACTTTTACTTTTATTGTGAAATTGATTTGTGGTTGATTGGTGTTCGAAGGTTTCCAATTAAAGAAGACGTTTTGTATGTATCGCTGCTTTACACAAACGGAATTTAAACAATTTGGATCAATAAACTATTCAACACCGTGCATAATGTTCGCAAACTCGCTTAAATGAAACGTACTGGAGCAAAACAACATAATCCAGACATATTTGTCTTGAGTCGGGATGACTGCAGCGCTGGGCAAGCTGCCCGCCAAGCGCAGCCAACAGCCTTATAACTAAACAAAATACAGCACCATAACTGTGAGCATAACTCTCATAAAAATGTACGCAACAGAATTTTATGCGCACTTTTAAATGCGAATGTACATAAAGTACTGACTTTATGTTTTGTGTATATTATACTTATACTTTTGGAAAAGTATGGTAATTATGTACGCAGCTGGAAGACACGTCTTATGCGCTTCTACGAAAGAGCAAAGAAAGGTGACTTTTTATTTTCTTGAGCTATTCAATAAAGGTTTTCATTAAAATAAATTACAAGAACCTAAAGACACTTTTTTACAGTAGGAAATCGACAAAACAAAATATCATCCACCCAGAAAAAAGCTGCCCATATTTCACGAAAAAAGAACTACGATAAATATTTTTTGCAAGCACGCGATGTCCTTAAACCTGCTTAGCATATCGTCACAGATGTATGAACACTTGAACAGGGTATTAATATACATGGTCGGTGTCGATCCCAAGACGATCCGCTGGAAATATTCAATTTGACGGGACATTGATCATAGCTGTGACAACCTCGGACCCGTCACATCCGATTCTTTTCGAACATTCATATCCCGCTCCATAAAACTCATCCGCGACCCGTTACTATGAATTCGATAGACGTTTCTTATATTTTATAGACGTCTTCCGTGACCTTAGCGGTGAAGTTATTCTTGAGATATAATTTTCTTTGCCTTTTTTAGTTTTCTATTGGAATGTATAAAATAGGACTATATTTCCATATAAATTTTGCTCGAAAATGCGCGTCTTTCAACGGAATAGGTAATGAACAGGCTTTTCTCAAATCTGCACATCTCGTGCAGAAACATTTATGTCGATATTTTCAAGAATTCTAATTTAAATGTTGCCGATATTCTCTGAAGAGAAGGTGTTTTGGATTTATATGATAAACAAACATGTTTTTCTAAAAGTCGAGATTCTAAATACCAGTTTGCAAAATTATACTTATTGAATAAAGAGTAATAAAAAGAATTAAACTTTACCTACAAAAGTGATACAATATTATTTAGGCTATCATTGACATAAGAACACTCCATCGTTCTTATTTGATAGCTTAACAAGCGTTAATTTAATCGAAGAACAACAATATTTTCTGCTTACTCGTAAGCTTGGCTCGCCTTAACATACTGTTATTTAAGCCTTGTAATTTATATACTTAATGGGTAATAAAAAACTGCCTCGTTGGCCTAGTGGTGCTAAGCGCGCCTGCTACGCTAGAGGTCTTTGGTTCGATTCCCGAGTCGACCAAGGTGTTATTGGGTTTTTCTATGAAATTCTCAGTAGCAGGTCGGAGTTTGGATTTGTGCCCGGTTAGTGGCAATAGGCCCGCCCCCTATTACATGGGACCTAAACATATCGGCGAACTGTGGGTGTACATTGGTACACATCTGCCTACCCCTTCGGGGATACAGGCGTGATGATATGTTATGTTATGTAATAAAAAAGATTAATATGGAAAGTAATTAAAACATGAAACGCTATTTATATGGGGAAACTCTATACCTATAACACATAAATCAGTAAATCAGGACAGTTAAATCAGGACTTAGTTTCCGATTGCATAGGTAATTGCGGATACCATTGCATTTCAATTAAGCTAAATGTGTCAGTCAGTCGCGGGACGAATTATTGCTAATATTTTAAATTACGATTGAGTGGATTTTGCGGAATACGTATCATTTGATTTAGATGAAATTATATTTCCTAGTATTGGTCGCTGAAATGAAATTTACCGTTTCAACGTAATTATTTGTTGATGAGTAAGGATTTAATTACAATATATGACAATTTGTTCCTAAATTCTTTTGGTTGGGTAGTATTAAGTATCTTTTAAATAAGTATAATTAATATTAATATTATTTTCACTTTGAAAAACAAATCTTTGACCCCTACATGACTACCACAGAAATTTTGTTAAACAAACCCTGATATAAATAATGGATAAATTATTTCATAATCGATCTAAAATTTTTTCATAAGTAAGTTCGCTATATATGTCCGTGTTAATAAGCAATAACTCATAATTATCTTATTTGTTAAGTTCTTTCAAAACAACGATATAAAGACCAAAACAATAAACTGAAAATAAACTAATCGCATCAGTAATATTTTCATGTACAAAGTGATAAATTAGGCATAATTCAAACGACCGACCCATTTTAAACAATGCTCTCATTAATCATTTGGTCCATTACAAACACACAATAGATGGGCAACATGATACCAAAGCCTAAATGATACCTAATAGGAATGCATATTATGTAATACTTGTGAATAATTCTCATATTATGTAGAAATCGTTTCTTTTTTTAACCGACGTAAAAAGGAGGAGGTACTCAATTCGACTGTGTTTGTTTTTCATGTTTTTTACCACACAACTTTTCACTGGGTGAACCGATTTTGATGCTTCTTTTTTTAATGAAAGCTGGTGCTTCCCGTTTGGTCCCATTTTGTACGATCCAGTATGGACGGTGGGATCCTAGAGAAATAAAATATGTAAGACATATTTTGAATTCGGATTTTTTTTTTACAAGAATTACTTTTAGCTTCGTTGAAAAGTTACTGGTGGCCAGTGGACACTTTTTCTTATATTTGTCTGCTATAAAGAGTGACCACAACACGCGTGCAATATGTCTGTACTGAATACTGTGCCACTGGCACTCATTGAACGCTATTTCCGCCGAGCCACGAAAACATAAATTAGAACATAACTATGCGAGAAGTGGTATATTTTTAATTAAAGGAGTATTTATTTAACTATTATCCCGCCATCAGTCATCTTTTAAGTGTAGTTAGTATTATTTTGTATAACATTTACCTCGTGCCATTAAACTTGCCGACGGAGACGAGCCGGTATAGCTGTATCTCGACTCGCTGGCCAGCGTCCGGCTGCAGGAAGTAGGAGCAGGCGCCGGGACCCTCGAAGGAAGGCGACTTGATCTGACCGAACGTCTTGCCCGACTTGCTCTTGAGGATACGCGAGTCGATCGTGATGTTGCACACTAGAACAAATAAGATAGTTAAGATAGGAAATATAGTATTTATGTTATTGTAATGTTTATGTAGAAAGGAACCGAAAACATACATATCATCACGCCTGTATCCCCGAGAGGTTAGGCAGAGGTGTACCAATGTACACCCATAGTTTACCGATTTGTTTAGGTCCCATGTAAAAGGGGGCGAGCATATTGCCACTAACCGGGCACAAATCCAAACTCCGACCTGCTACTGAGAATTTCATAGAAAAACCCAATAACACTTTGGTTTTGGGAATCGAACCCAAGACCTCTAACGTAGCAGTCGCGCTTAGCACCACTAGGCTAACGAGGCAGTCCGAACGGAGGAACAAGACAGAAAGGAACCGACGTCCATGTAACCTATATGAAACCACCTCTGATCCATAAATAACTTTGTACCCTGTAAATCTGTATCTAATTATAAACAGCAATATGCAATATGGGTCGTGAATTATACAAAACAAATTTGAATGAAGAATTGCCTTTTTCTACTCTGTAACGATACCACAATGATACATGTGTGAAACTTTGACATAACTTCCTCAGTTGCAAAATAAACTTTATTACACAAAGGGTAAGATTGTTATTTATCTAACCAGGTGCTCCATTATCGCACAAATATTTCCTATATTTTCCAAGTTCCTTGGAAAGGGTGTATGAACGCGATGACTACTTCAACACGCTCTATTGAAAGTGATTGATAAGGGTTGGATTACGTACACTGTTTTACGTCGATTAAATGCCAACTGATTTCATAACATCCTTATACCTTTCTGCAAACATTTTCATCGCAGTCAAAATCACAGATAAACTGATTGTTTATGAAGAAATAAGCAAAAGTTAACGAAGTCCATATGCTGCTAGATTTAAGTTACTTCTAAGAAGGCAACACACTTAACTTTTAGAATGGATGGGCTTTTGTCTGTTTATTTAACTAAAGTTATTTTTGCTTTCCAGCTGTTCAAGCCCTATACTGACATGGCAGGACATGTGCTGGAGGCATAGGAAAAAGAGTGGCCGCCTTCAGTGCTTAATCAAAAAGCATGGAAAAGAGGTAATGCAGGCAAGCTTTAGAATAGCTAGGGCTCAAAGTAATATTACAATGTCCAACTGACCGTATTACGGAATGTCCTTGACCACAAGCCACTTACAACAAATAATCCATAAATGAGCATTCCCAGAATCAAAACTAGGCTAGCAACTAGGCCGTAAATTATGCCAGCAAAGGGACAATAATGGCTTATAATGTAATACAAATACTGGTGATTGGAACTATGTAAAGGCATCGACCGTTTTATTAATAGATTTCACAATGGGGCACTTAACTAAACAAGGGATATAACGACAGCTTCGTAATATGTACGGGTTGTAAATTGGTTGGTTATTGATCTAAACGACGGCATTAGAATGGCTGTGGCGCCATGGAAATCAATAACCCTTTGAAATAACTTTAACACAAAGATCCCATTTGCAGGAAACACTTATTTTGCTGTAGAAGGTTTTAATCTTGATAATCTTAGATCAACGATAACCCAGGACCGGAAGAATTGGAAGAAGGAAAGGGAGGCCTTTGCCTTGCAGTGAGACGATTACGGCTTAAAATAAAATAATAATTAATAATCTTAGATCGAAAAATGCTAGATCAAAAAAACAATGGTATAGACCGGATTTCTTATTCCTGTTTATGCCCAAGCCTAGCCATAATGCTATGTGTATCGTACCATAAAATTAAAAATATTAATTTTCTACAGGAAAAGGAAACATATCAATGATATCTTGGCGCGCCGCCAGCCGCATAGATAATAATTGAATTTCTTGTAACAAAGATACATCTTGTCTGCGGAGAACAGTAATTTTGTACAAAATAAAAGCTAAGTATTGTTGGTAACATGAAACTGGCTTTTATACACAATGGTCAATTAGCAACACTTTACCACCAACAGCTACACTCTAGCTGCACTTAGACAAGAAGCACATTAACTTATATTAGAAAACTTGCTTTCGTAGAACTGAAATATTAGGTACCAATCTGTGTGATAAAATAAAGTGTTGAAATAATTACAGACCTGTTGATGATCTTACAAAACAGTTAATAGAAAATAAAACAATGAAAAATTTACTTGTTAATATAATACATAACAAAGTTAGATAAGCCCTAGCCGTTGTACCTACATCATCTGACTTTACATAGAATAAAACAAAATCGCTCCCACTGTAAGTACGCTTTGATCTTTTGCTTATTACTAAAATAAACTATATGCACAATGAAGAACAAAATAAACATCAACTACTCACTGTTAGCGCAGTACTGCTCGAGCCCGCATTGCGCGCACCGTGTCGGCGCGACATCCCCGCACGGGCACGCGCCGTCGCGCACGCAGCACGCGCAGTCATCGCCGTCGCCGCCGGGGCAAGCGCAGCCCGATGACGACTGCGTCCATAGGTCAACTTGACCTAGTAACAGATACATTGTTACCTAATCCTACTTGATATATAATTTGGTGAAGAAGAGAAATAGCATAGAAAAATGTGATAGAAAGTCGAAAAGTGACGGTACGGTAATATTTTTACGAAATACTACCCTAAAATTAGAATAATATCAACATCCGAGATAATGTATGTAGAGTATATAGAGACCAAGATTGTGATTTGCAGATAGGTTTATATTTCAAAATAACATGTAGGTCTAAAAATTGAATAGTCTAAAACTTACTGCTGCCGTCGAGGAATATGGGCGTCCACGCAATCTGCGCAGTACAAGCAGCGCACGCGGCGAGCAGCAGCAGCGGCAGCGGCGGTCGCATGGTGCAGCGGGCAGTCACCGCACACCTCGCCCCGCCCCCCTCCCGCGCCGCCTTCGCATTGGCACCCCACACAATCAAACACCCACACAACCACACACGAACACACTGGTCACTCGGCACACGTAGCGCATGATTACGCGTATACTCGCACACAAAAGTCTCCTTATCTCACTTTACAACTTTATCACAAATCTCCGCGATCTTCCCTTTTCCGGCCGATTGCGTTGAGGATTTTGGTCGACGTGTTGTCTGCAACAAAATATTATCTGTGTTACGCCTTATTACGCACCGATAGGCGGGAATCAAAGTAATATCGCCGAATTGGTCGTACATCTTTACGTCTGGTAAAGATTTCGTTCATTTGTTACAGGAAACACACCTTAAAGATAATTGGAAGTAATAAGACTGAGCATTAAATGAGTAAGTGGATTACTTGGTATGTTCCAGTACATTTCTCATTATATCCATTTGAAATAATTACTAGGCTGAAGGTAATTGAGATCGTTATATCATTTGTTCTATATTACGTTATCAATAATATATTATCCGGTGCGTAGCTAATTTATAATATCTCACTATATTTTAATTAATGTATGTTTTTCAAATGGCACAAGGTAAAGAAGTTTAACTTAAAAATAAGCTTAAAAACCTGTTGGACTTACTGTACCAGTAAAGACAAATCAAACAAGTCAAACGACGGGATTGCGTTATTTCGTCGTTACAAATTCCCTGTCCGGCTCCACCATCAGATCAGCCTAAAGTACCATATATTGTGTCCGAACTTACATGACTGCAAGATTTTCATCTCCATCGGATATGAAGACGTGGTTTTATTTAGTTCACAAGACCGTAACAAACATACAAATGAAAATATGAACATAACATGAAAAAAGAACCTTCTCTTCAGAAATAGGGTACCTAAAAAGCAGACGAGAACGAAGTGGATCTGGGGTCCAGTTTTAGTTCTTTTAGTAGTCGGACCTTTACGGTCCATACCTATTGAGTAGTTACTACAGTTAATTGAATAGTCTGACTCATTTTTTTTGGATCAGGGTAAAACTTCATTTAGGTACGCCTAACCATGTGTATCCGGACTTCAAAACGAAAAAGTTTAGTTACAGGGCCTAATGTTTAAAAATAAACATTCGCACTAGGTATTCGGTCTTAATTTCCTTCAGCGTTATTAAATTTCCACTATGATAAATGCGATTGCAAGATAATGTTCCAAAGGTATTCTTCATAATTATAAACTAAAGAATAAAACACTTTTCTTTATGGAAATAATTTACTTACAAAATATAGCCGCCAAATTGTTTGGGCATAAATATAAAAAACATGCACACATAATTTACTGACATTAACATAATATTTATCAAGCCATACTTCATCTGCAATAGTAGCAGCAGCTTGGTTGGTCAATCGGTCGCGCTTGCACACAGTCTACGTACTGGCACTCGGGACTTGACACGCAAGGCTGACAAGGAACACACGGGCCACACTTCTGAGGCTCGTTTCTCTCGAAGTGGAAGCAACAGTTACCCTGTTTATAAAACAAAAATAACTTTACAAAACAATAAAAACATAAACGGGGGTAAAAAGGCGCAAACGATCAAGAATTCTTCCGGAATCAACAAACAAAATCCAAATTTAATTTAAAAATCTCCACGAGGGGCGGCAATCTTCTCATTTGCATAAGCAGATAAGTTTCCTAACTGGAATCCCGTAAATTAATTAACTTTGCAGGTAAAAAAGCACGAATCGTAAGTCCAAATTCCTATCCAGAAAGTTTTCGTGTTTCGGATAATAACTACGCTTTCTGTTAATTACTGGGCTTAGACGGGGAGTGTTAAAAGTTTAAATTTAGTTAGGGATCTGTTAACTTTCTTTTACGTGTTAAAGGATGCCAAATGGCCCAGGTGATGGCAGAGTACAAATGGTTGAATGTTCAGTTGCGAGATTGTGTCCAAGTTTATCGGACCACAAAGGATTAGTAAATCATCACGTTTAAAGGTTCAAGTTTAATTAAACTGTCAAGTATGTCAAACAATAAAATGTTTAACTAGACGCGAGAACTCAGCGGGTGTTCGTGTACAGAGACGGCCTAATTCTGTGATCTTTTGGATTACAGGGTCCAATCACGAGGAGTCGTATCTTGAGCCCCAGTCGGAAATAAATCCCCATCTGAACCCATGTCGCGTTCACCGAATAAACATTGTGGTCCGCGAGTCGGCACGATCGATGTCAAAAACACACCAAACAGACGAACCCAAAATAACATCTAATCTTACTTAAATTGCTCGTAAATAGTGTGGCGATTCAATTAAAATTCTAATTCAACGGATAATCTGATTCTTAAACACTCATTTAGAAGTTGACAGTTCAGTAATTCTGTTAGAGTCGAACTAGGAGGTTACTTTAACTTTGTTAATTTTGTTTTGGTCGGTAGGTATGGCGTATGTGTCTGGCTTATTCACAAAATATTGAATATGTAATCCTGAACGTTTGATGTTACAATCGTTGTGAAAATTTGAACCCGAAAGGGTAATACATGTTTAAATTTAAACCTACATTTATGACAACGTTACGTCCTTATTAGTGTCTTTATGTATAGAAAGGATTAATATATAATCAGTAGTCAGTTTATAATTTTAAGTCCTGCTGCTAATTTGATCATTTAATTAAGTACTTTCTCGCGATTTGAGGTTTTGTGCTACCCAAAAATTTTGAGGTTAAGTTTTGGGCATTTTTTAATAAAAGATTCCTAATCTTACTTCCCGGTTGCGGTCCACGTCGAATTCATTTTTCTAGCACTGAACTGGGTCTGTAATGAAATTGAATTTCTCCACGGCGTCACCGACGGCGTTTATTCGGCTTTTTGCTTTGGCTTCTAAAAGGATATTGCGTGGGAATCAATTCAGGTGGCGGTTTTCCATCCTTCTACTGAATATTAATTTTTCATAAAATATCGCCGAGTTCAATTGGAATCAACCGAGGAAGATATTTGTTGAGAAAGATTTATTTTAAAACGAAGACTTAATATTCCTATTACTGCAAAGACAGTATAAAACGACTTTCCTTTTAACAGAAAAAGCCATTATACGTATTGATTTCTGAACGGATAAGTTATAGAAAGTAGCTGAAAAGTTTGGTACCTATAGGTAAACATAATAAAATTTAGAAATTCCATCTTAATTTCCTACCTCAGTGACTACGATAAGAATAAAACGTATAGCGACCAGAATAACGACCCCAACTATACCTATATTTATATTCAGATACCAAGAAACGCACACGCACTTTGATTACTAAGTAGCTAAAGGGCATTAAAATGAAAATGGTATAAATTCTCTATTTCTAAACAGGTATCTATACCCTTTCATCTTCAGAATGATACCGTCGTACTTCGTTGTATGGGTCTGCCGCATATGTCGATACGACAAATGGTTTTCGCCGCGCGCGCGTCCCGCAAGCCACCTCACAAGCACGTCGCATCAGCACCGTTGGTTGATTTGTCTGAAACAATACAAAATAACGTTTAAAATACATTTCACTAAAAAGAGAAATAAGTAACAATACTTTGCTGAAAACATTCCTATTTCTGAGTCATTACCATCATATTCATCTATTTGGACATTCAAGAAAATAACCCCAGATGGACCCTCCTACAATACAAGAAAAGCCGCTTACGTGAGGTGGTCGCGTTTATTATTCCTTTCTCATTTAATGTCTAAAATTTTTCAAGTGTCACAGCTCTGCTTTAATTCATTTCTCTCATGTCGAGTTCAACACTAGCGAGAATAAAGGACGAGGCTATTAGTCGTCTAATAAATCTTCCAGGGACACTTCGATTGGCTTCTTTTTCAGTAAACTACTGCAGAGTGCATGTTTCTTGCAACAGGGCGGAACTTTGGCGGGATCTGCTACTTTGACAGGGTTCACGCAGACATCACATTCGATGGACACGTCGCGAGGACAACGGAAGAGGAAATTCGCAGTACCGAGCAGCTTCGAGTGCTCCTGGTCTTGCATTCCATTGCGCTTGAATGCAGATACGGGTAGCTTCCTCACCTGCAACGGACCAGACAGACGCAGTTTAGTTGCGCCCTACTCAGGCAATGCGAATTTCCCCGTATTTTCGCGACTTCACAAAAATATGGCGAAATTGATACCATTTTACAAAAGACCACTGCACTGATTTATATCTCATAAAATTTAATTTGCAAAGAAACAAATTGTATAGTCTTGTACCATGTTAATATTAGTTCTGCGTATGCCTTTTACTAATGCTATAGTTATTATTTTACGCACCGGAATAGAGGCCACTACTTCTTAGAAACTACGGCACATTTCTTCGTAGGTCTGACCGGAATGGCGATAGGTTGATAGCTCCAAATAGCTTCATGCCAGCACTTTCGAATGTGTGCTATACTGCCGCATTCTGTGAATTGTTGATCTTGCATCCCGTTTCGTTTTAGCGCTGATGACGGCAGAGGATTAACCTGCCATATGCGATCTTTGTCATATCACTTTTCTTTTTCCAATGTTTAAATAATAATAAATTAACACATAAATAGACTCAATAAATAAATTAGTCAATAAATTATATATCGTTTCATTTTTTGTCCTTCTTCTTTCTAACAGGCAGCACTTCTTGTGTCACTCTGCGGAATATCCTACACATCGGTTCAACGGCAGTGTGGACGCAGTGTACACCATCGGATCCTTCAGCCGTACACAAGTATCGGATAGCTCCGCGGTACCCATGAATTTGATCCTGCATTCCGTTTCGTCGATACGCTGACATGGGAAGTCTACCGTTACGTGTCGGAACATACCGTTCCTGAAACTAACAACAAAACAATGGGACCACGAAAATATTCAGGAAGACACTCTAGCCCGGTGATGTGGCAAATCCACTGAATAATTCAAGCAGGCATGTTCAGAATACACAACACCTTTAGTTTTCTTCGTCTGAATTTGAATTCAAAGAAAATGCCGTTGATATTTAATAAGGCGATCGGTTTTGACACGTGATCCAGCTATCCAAAATTTGGCTTGAACGAAGTTGGTTTCAGGACGGTTACAGAAAGCGATTCTTGTCACTGATAGTATTTTAGACATTGACAGATAGTAAAAATAAATGAATCGAGATTAAACTAAGAGCATCGAAGGTATGTACGCAAGACAAATTGAACTTACAATTCGCCCATCTTCATATCTATAGCAAGGTATGATGTATTTTGTCTTGACAGGTTTGCAAGGTGGGTGATGACAAGCATTGCAACATGGTGTCGGCGCTGGCGCGGGTGGCGGGCAAGGCTCTTGCCGGGCAGGAGGCGGCGACCGCGGGGCGCAGCACCTCACTGGGGAAGGGGGTCGGCAGCAGTCGTCGCAGACCGGGGTCCGCGGCGGCGTCCGCGCCACCTTCTTCTCGTAGCAGTAGTACACGGGCTTGCCACATCGCGGTAGACATGGGTAGCACGCTGGCTCCTCTTCATAACATTTCGGAGTACAATTATTTGCTACCAACATCGGTGTCACGGTAAACTCCCCACAATCGACTGGATAGTAACAATCCATATTTTTATCCTTTTAAATATTACTTTCTTTTCTACTTGTTAATTTAGATTCATAAATATTTTTACTGAAATTTTAATTTATGCCCAAAACTGGTAAATGTGTTGGTATTTTTTCACTGCCAAATTTCAAATGAGTTCTTTCTTCATTTTTCATTCACTTATTGGCCGCCACTTATTATTTCTTAACAAACCATTTGAAATGTACAAACCTTCTTGTTGAAATAATAATATCACCTTATTTTTATATACTGATGGATTAAAAGCGCAAATAATAGAATTGCTAAACATTACGTACTTATGTTTAAGAGTTTAATAGTATTTAGATGTAGAGAGTAAATAAATATAATCACATACTTTACACTTTATCACATACGTAATTAATAACCTTTTCTAGTGGAATCGTCAATAATGTAATACAACCAGCTGGTGTTCGACTTCAAGACACGTACAAAACTTAAGAGTTAGTTACTCAATGGTTCGTTTTAACCCTAATGCCTATAAAACTTTCGTTTAACAGATGGTCATAGTTTATATAGATAGCCACATAGCACAGATAATTAAATTCCTAACTTTGTTCCACTATGAAACACTGCTTTCGAGACGGTCGAAGTTCAATAAAAATAATCAGTAAAAGTACAATGTGATTTACTGCCAGTACACAAGTGTCTCCGGTTTACATCATTTGCTTGGAAAGGCGTGTTGCTTGAGGCAACGCTGGGGGCAAAACTGTAAAGCAAAGCTTTTGCTACACATTTGCAAACATTCACAGGCGCCGCCTCCTTGTCGCCGACGATTCGAAAATGCAATTTTCCCAATGCAAATCGAACGCTCCAGACAGATTTAATGCCTTTTACTTGGCGATTCCGCACATCATTTCCGAGGAAAATTGGTGATGGCGACGCCTACCAGACACCGAAGGAAATGTCAATAATAACAAAATGTTACGGCGGAACAAGAACTGGGAAACAGTCGTAGCATAGTCATTTAATAATGTTCCCGTGATGTTTTGTCCATCTATTTGAAATCTTTGTTTACAAAAAAAAATCTCTCTATCTATTTAAACGTTAATCGCATAACAATCTAAGCAACTTTGGCTCGAGTTATTAAGCAATAAAGCTTGGTAATTCAAGCAAATATCTTCGGAAAAATGGCTCTTTACTATGCAAAAATATTGACCGGGTCGATTTGTCGGTTTTCTCGGTATTTTCATTTTCTGGATGACCGGACCAATTGACGGATAGCCGATTGATGACGACGAAAAAAACCTGGTTTAAAAGCGCTTTTCAATTCTGGCTCACTATCAAAAATTCACCTGAAAAAGCATTTGCCACGAAAAAAGTGTCCCGGAAACATGTTTTTATATAGTTTATATGATTTTATGTAAAATAGATACTATCGTATAAATACACAATCGAACGGCAATAAAATCGAGTTCCTAATATTTTTAAAGTCTTCAGAGCCCATACAGCGCAGCCCTTGATTCAATGGGGTGAAATTGATTTAGCGTTCCGATAAATTACTTTTTGAATTATTATTTTTCTCCGATGTTAAAATTCTTCCTTTTTCTCGGCTTAAGCTATGCAGTACTGGTTGAAATGATTCAATTTAATATTTTCCTTCTTTCGTTTTAAAGCACTGATTCAGTAATTTTATCGCACAAAAACGATCTAACATTGTCAAAGCTCTAATTACAACTAAAACCAATTAATGTTTAAAATTAGTTTATAGTAGTCATAATATTTCGTATAATCATATAATTTATCCCTCTGAATGGTAGTAAGGTTTTGAAATTGCTTCAATACTGAATGTTTATACTGTGCATCCATGAAAATGCACTTCCAATGCGTTTTGTTTGTGTTTCTGAAGTCTGGCTGGCAAACATTTTACTCAGCGGTTTACGAAACGTCGGTAAACTCTCAACACTTTTAGAATACACTTTTCCAACACTAAAAGTATCCAATAGAATTTTAGTTTACATTAAAAGCTATTTTATTGCTTTCTGTATCTTTTCCTTTGTATTTTAAGGTATCTATTTAATTTAAGAAAATATTGATGAATATCTTAAATAAACTCTAGGAATGATGGTAGATACCTGAGTGTTAAGCTGTTTAAACGACCACAATCACATAATAATAATGCTTGTCTCACTTCCAACTCCGGATAAGATCATGACAAGTCTACTAGTCACGTGTCCTTCCTGAAATGAAGATTATTTCCAACCGACTTCATCCTTTGGCTCTGTCCTTTGAAGTGAATTCGATAGCGATGCCCTCCTACGTACCTATTGTATGATATTTCCACTTTATAACCTTCAAATGGCACGCTCATAAGCGTGAAGGTTTACTATTACTACTAACACTTTCAATTTAGTTTGACAAAGAGGGATATTTTGTTAGACATTGTTAAAGTATAAATATAGGAAGTAGACTTTTGGAAACGACCAAGTGGGTGTCAATTATCGCGGAAAAGGTAGTGTCCTTTTCCGGGATACAAACTAACTTGTCAAGTTTCATTAAAATCGATTCAGCGGTTTAACTGAAAAAGCGAAACAGACATACAGATAAAATTACTTTCACATTTAAAGGATGTTTGACGACACAAAAGCTTGTGATGACAAAGTATACACAAATCACCATAAAAGGACACCTTTGACAAATGCGAAACATGTTTGTGTAAATGCCTATTTACCATTATTTGTACAAAGGGAGCACTTGAAGAAACTGCACGAGTGCCGGGACTCGTGTAAGAATGTATTTATTTATTTATGATGGTACTTTTCTCAATGGAGGCTTCGGTTCATTTGGGTGATTTATGACCCTTCCCACAAAGAGGGTTTATACATATACTTATTTTATCGAAACGTAATAAATTCCTCCTTCTGTATGGGATATAAAAGTATTGAAAGCGAGAATTTATGTCTCGAAGAATGTGAATAATATTGAGAATATGTATGACGATGAAAAAAAGTGATTGATAGTTTAATTCTTAAACCTATTGAAGAATATGACTAAGACTTTATAACAAACTGTAAAATTTTCTGGCTAATAAGAACCAATGAAAGCAGATTAAAATCTATTACACATTTATAAATGTTCGGTTTAAAATCCTATCTTTTCTGGTTTGAACCCTACTGTGTCAAGTAAACTAGCTCGACAAACTGACTCACAATAGAGCTTTGACGTAAGCGGCTTTCTTTATAGGATCTCCTTCTAATATTGTTTTTCTAACACTGGTTTTAAAGTAAAAGGCTTTTAAATATATTTTTTTAATATATCTACATTTTTCAAATTGAATATTTTGTGTATTTTAATTTAGTTTATGAAGCAAATATCTGTTGATGTTAAGAATTAATTAATAAAAAAATTAATTATCGCCTCGCATAATCACCTCTTTAATGTTTATATAGGCTCGCCCCCTAATACATGAGACCTAAACATATCGGCGAACAGTGGGTGTACATTGGTGCACCTCTGCCTAACCCTTAGGGGATACAGGCGTGATGATTAACCTTTGTATAAGAACCATGAATAAAGAAGTACGAGGTACTTTTTTCCTTATTTCCTTTTGGTTCGTATCTGTACACAATTATATAGAAAGCCGGTCTAGAGAAACTATTATACATGACAATTTCCGTTCGTACTCCGCTTATAGTTTAGGAAATGGCACAAAAACATCGCAATAACGGGAGCTCGGTAAACGAACATCAATGTAACGGCCTTATTTATAGACGCAAATACTACGTACGTACACATCAAAGCGAATATTCAATCTTTACGCTCAGTGAGAAGGAAGCCTTACTAGTTTATGATCATACGACATCAAATAGGTGGAAGGAAATATAGAATGATATGGGCCTGGAAAACGATACAGTATTGTAACGAGCGCCGTCATTTGTCAATAGGGGCGAGATTTAGTGTCCGTTTTATAACACGTTCGCCCCACAATGACGCGGAAGGATCGCGGGGACGACTCGTAATAACCTGAATAACCTGAGACTTTTATACGCGGCTTCGTCCCAGCGCAGATATAACGAACTATTCAAAAGGAAATGACACCTCGGATTTTATGAAAGCGCTATATTTCTCTTGTGAGTTGATGCAGCGCGGTCTTAACTTACATTTTTAGTACTTTCTTAAAATTGAAAGGCAACATTAAACTTTTCATATTTTTTTGCGCTTTAAATATAAATTGAGATCGCAATCGCAGATTCGGTGTGACTTAATAAAGAAACAGAATGAAAGAAATTGGATCCAATAAAAAATGTAATATTGGAAAATGTAAAGGATATTTTCATTACGAGACCGCAGACCGAAACAGCTAAAATGGACCGCATTTAAATTTTGATAGGGTCCGCCCTATCTGTGCATCAATACAAAGGGATGACTGAAAGAACCCTCGGTCACATTTAGAGCCTTTTTTCATTGTTTTACGTCACTTTATCGAGTGACGTTTGTATAAAACGGACTTGTGTCTTAATTTTATTTTTGTTTATTTACATAATATCTTTTTTTCTTAATTGCATATTTATAAAGTTATTTTGAAACGGATTTGTAAACTTCAGTTAATTTTATAATTAGTCATACAACAAAAACATACAGTGAAATTACATGGGCAAAGTAGCTCCTGTATTATTATAAAGGTTACTGCAAAATTCCAAGTAAGAAAAGTAATTTGTTAATTATTTTCTAGAAATTGAGAGTAAAGATTTAAAACATTTGAAAAACAAAAGGATTGGAATTGTTTACGTTTATTGTTAATATCAAAAACACAAAATTAGCTGGAAGTGAATCTTCAGAAATTCACCACAATGCGGTGAAAATTCTAGTCTTTTATTTATTCGTTCGGAATAAATCACCCCGCTAAAGTTCTAAATGGTTAACCCTGTGAAAAAACTGCGTTAATACAGAAACAAAACAAAGTATTCAATCCGGTATTCGCAGTTTGATGTAGACTGTTGTTTCACAAACACTATGTAACAATTAACTCCGGTAGAGCTACGCCAATATAAACAGAACAGTAGTGCGATTCTGTAAGACTTCATTCTAAAATTCGAATCTGAATCCGCAGTGAGTTTCTTGATTGGCATTCTGTAACTCGATTGATAATTCGAATCTGCACTAGCGCCACACTTGCGAGCGTGTTTGCGAGTTGAACTAAATCAAATACGAGATTTTGACAGATAATGTATGAGATGACGTTTTATCTGGCATTCTGTAAGATAATTCCTAAGTCACTTCGACGCTCACTTCGCACTCAATCTCGATCCAAAAATAAGCATATATTTTACGAGTGAAAAAAAATTTTTTGCAAAAAAACGATTTCAAAAATGAATAAAAGCACTAAAAGTTAAAAATAATACTATTTTAGATTTAGATTTATTTATTTACTTTCTTCAAATCTTAACACTAGGTTACATTACATTGCCCCACAAAACTGCTTACGCAGTTTAACTGTGAATGAAGTTTATTACCTACCTACATTAATAAACCGAACCTAAACTACTATTAACCTATACTTAATACAATTTAATATTATTTTGGAGACGGTGCCTAGCTAGGTAGGTAATGAAATGACAAGTAATTCCTGAATATATTGATGGGTACTTATTGTGTTTGTAAAATTGGTGTCATGTTATGGGGAAACAGTGTCAATTGTATCGATCTGTTTATAATACAAAAGAAACTTGTTAGAATCCTAGCTCAAATAGACAATACAGAAAGCTGTAAACCATACTTTAAGGAATTTAAACTATTAACGCTACCATCAATATATATACTAGATATATGCACATTTGTTTATAAAAATATTAACACATTTAAAAAAATAGAAGATTCTCATAACATCAATACCCGTAACAAAAATAAATTATGTTTACCACAATCCCGTATTAAAATGTTAAATGAAAGTCCATATTATATGGCAATTAAATTATTTAACAAGCTACCAATAGATATAAAAAATCAAGAATATTTATTAGCATTCCAGAGAAAACTAAAAAATTATTTAATCCAGAATTGTTACTACTCCATAAAGGAATATTTTGAAAATAACAATTTTTATAAATATAAATAGGAACAATAAATTACTAAATAATTATTAATATAGTTACAACATATGAATATATAAACTATGTATATAAATATGTTCTTTTATATCCCTATTGTAGCTGTGTGTCAGCTAATACCTAACTATAAGTACCTAGAATATACCCTTTGTTTTTTGCTAGTTATTAAGTATGAAATTATATAGAGTCAATAAATTAGATAAAACCAAAAAAAAAAGTTAAAACTGTAAAGGATAAATATATTAATTATTAGATGCTAATTGTTTTAGAATGAGTGTTAGATTTTTATAATAGGTATTAATTATATTGCTATGCTTGTAAAAGGCAACTAAGTAATAAGTCCCACATATTTTTATAACATCTAATGTACACTTAGTATGCAATAAAACTTTTGACTTTGACTTTGACTTTGAAATGTATTATTTTCCGATTAGAATTAATATTTAGAAGAATGTTTATGTTTTATTTTTTCTGGCTTCTTCTTAGTCTGTAGGTATACTATGCAGTCATTAAGTTTTGTATATTGTTATTCCATAAACTCTACCAGAGTTTCAACTTGAGCCGACGATGGGTGAGAGGAACGTGTCTCATTTGGACTGAAACATTATTAGAACCAGATTAGAAAACAAAATAAACACTTCTATAATTAATACAACAAGGAATATATACTTACTTCATGATTATTTTCCAATTATTATCAAACCAAACTCGAACAAAACAACGCAACTCACAAGATTAATAATATAAATATTGACCACAGATTAGTAATGATATTGACTGTCAGTCATTTTTATCGTTAATTATGTAGATTATATTCACGGCACGAATTTAGAGTTTTCTCTGTATTGTTTACTTATTAGCCGTCTTAAATTCCTTAAAATAAGAAATTTTGATTTAAATATCAAAACAGCTAAAATTCTGAGCCAAAAACTAGTAAAATAAAAAAACCGATAAATCTCGAATTAAATTTTGTTGAGTGTGGCAATCACTAGTGCAGTTTTGCTCGCTTCGGAACTCACTTCACTTCGCAACCGCCTAAGTGATGTTAACAGAATGCAAAATCAAGGTCATTTGGAACGTGATGCGAAGTGTAAGTGAATAGCGAAGTGAGTTGCGAGTTGTTGAGTGAGTTTTACAGAATCGACAAGCAGATATTTGCAATCTCAAACGCTGATTGGACGAATACCATTATTTTCATATAGCAGACGAGTTTCAAATACGAAGAGATGTGATCACATTTTTCGATTACCGTTTTGTATGTCGAACGTGTTTTAAAACTATAAACTGAACTCCGAGGATTAGAAATTAGTGTTTCAGTATAAATGCTAATTATTTTATTATATTTGTACGAGATAAGAGAAAGCAAATAAGCATATTAGGCTTGGCACACATGGGCCACCGACTACCACAGCCACTGGTTGCCAGCAACACCTTTTTCGAACATTTGTCTACCATTCGAGTGGATGCTGTCGGCTACACGTGCGCAGTGCGTACAAAATATATGAAAAAGTGTGATGTCGCTGTCCCTTGCCACCGGTGGCTGTGGTCAGTGGCCGTCTGCGCCGAGCTTAATATATTTTAGTGGCTGTTTTTTTATCGTATATACATTATAATTAATTAGTGTTAATAATAATTATTCAGGCCCTAAGAATTTTCTTGCCTTCACAATCCGTTCCGTTCTCCTAGTATGTTTTCATTTGTTAATATCATGAGACTCGAGACAGAATTCCCTGAAATTAGGCTTAGGTAATTTCAATTAGATGTCTCGTTTGTGTCCTTTCATTAGCTAAACCAAATGTCAAGGAATTCAGGTAACTATGTTGATTTCTGTTGTATGCGTTTGTTAAGTAAGAAATATCTTCTTATAATACAATTTAGGTCATTATTAATTTGTACCCTTGTCCCTTATCCATACTTAATATATTCTTCAATGGCCTACAGATTGTATCCTGTTTTGGGTACCAACAATAACATCAGTAAAATAAATCTCAAAAATGTATCCAAAAGCTACAGAAGATATAGTAGACAATTAATCAATATTCCGTAGAGTTATAAAGACAGTGTATGCTCACCGAAGTGGTGGAGGAGGAAGTGGGGTCACTTTAGCCATTGTTTACCGAAGTGAATGGTATCACCCACATGCCAGCCGGAGCGTTGACTTTGACCCATTTACTGGTCACTGGTATAAAGACTGGCGAAATGGCATAAGGATAAAGCACCCCTGTTTTATTTTTATTCCCTACGTAATTGGTCTCGTCCTGGTATTATTGCGGAAATCAAAGTATGGCAGGAATTTGTTAAGACTTTTTGCACGAAATAACATAGTATCTTTCATTGGGACGGTTCATGGAATTATGTGAATTATCTTCACAAAACAATGATGATTGATATATGCCTTACTGATAATACGTGCAAGAAAGATTTTCCATGGAAATTCGTACTATACACTTTTCTCAGGTAATTAACGGAAACAATACATGAGTGGTTGGTTATATGTTAGCTAACCCTCTATTGCCAAAAGAGCCCAAACAAGGAAGATTTATGTATTCCCCAGAAAAAGGGGTTTTTGTTTCATGGTGATTGTTTTTTTCATTGAAAGCGCTCTCGCTAATTGAATTTTCTTTTGTTTCCGAAATTGTTAGCTTAGTGGAATATCTTCTCATGTATCTAAAAATAACGAAAACTAACTTGACAATTTATAAACATCAAAACCAATTCTAAAAAAAAAACATTAAGTAAAAAATTGTACTGTTTTCATGTAAATAAATAGTAAATTAAATAAAGTACTGTTCTTATTACTAAAGTACCTACAACATAAATTAATTAAAACAACAGCCACATAAACTTACGAAAGTCATTCCGAAAATTGAACCGTGTCCTACGGTACAAAAGAGCTACAAAATGTTAAACTAATTGATGGTCGACTAGCTTGCAAAACAGACATAAACGACGTGCGACGTGAGCAACGCGCCGAGCCTTCGCCGAACTTTCGCCGAACCTGCGAAACCTTCGCCGAACTCTTTGAAACTCGGCGAACATAAATCTACGAGTAAGTTCATGAAGTTTAATGAAAGCACCACCCTCGTAATTGTTACCGCTGGGACTGCATTGCTACGTACATAAAATTGTTATATAATTTTATAGTCGTTAGGGAAACGTGTTATGCAAACTCTGTTAGTACTATAATGGGGACGTGTGAATTTGAGGATGTTGTTTTATGGTTTTTGTGACAAATTAACATGCATATTGTTTTTAAAGCTGGTTACATTTTTGCTAACGAGGATTTGCCCACTCTTTAAACCACAGAATAATGAACAAAACGTATGTTTACAAAAACTAACGATGTCACATATTTTTAGAGTTTAATCTTAGTGTTTAAAACGAAACAACAATTTTTATGTCACATTTTATAAGCGAAACTCCAAATCATTAAAAGAGAAACTGATACTCTGTAGACATAAAGTATATATTAATAATTAGCCTCTATTATACACTTTTGCACATGTTAATGTCGTACTTAATAATATTGTTGCACATAAGTGGGCTTAGTGCTGTCAGCTGCTTAAGACTGGGTTTTCATTAGCTAACATAATTGGAGGCTCGTTCAAAGGTAAGTGTTTAGTGTTAAGTTCTAGGCACTAAGTCCCATGAGGATACAGCCTCTGTATAGTAAGTACTTGTAAAAGCTCTGCTTTAATGCAAACATAATATTAGCATGAATAGCATGACTATCCATTAGACTTCGAATTTATCTTTTAAAAAAACTTTAAGGTAATTTTTTTTTATAATATCATATAAAATGGATAAATGATAAATATGTTTTATCGGTTTCGCTAAACAATAACTACGATACGGCAACGTTCTGCCATGTCTTTATTAGTAGGTATATGTGCACTATTTTATTTTAAAGTAGATAATATACTATACAGTACTGATTAAGAAACAGTGTGACTTCTGTTCCGTGAGTGTGACCAACTGATACTGTTTCTTAAAAATACGAGTAAATAATCACTACTTACTACTGCTTAGTAAAAATGACCAAGTTATCATACACACCCTCACTTTAAATTCGGCATAATAATAGCAACAGCGTTTCGTTATTTTGTGGAACCGCTAACTAACTATTCTGCGCACTAGTTCAATTAAATTCGCGAGTAAAACTTCAAATTGGTTGCGTGTTTTCAGTTTCAATAGGTGTTCAAATTTTATTTGAGAAATAATTGTTGTGCGACATTGCACCTGGTGCAGGCTGCGTTTTATTAATACCGTGACGCAGCTTGGCTATTTTGGTAATACATTCAATTATTATTTTAAAACAACACGTAGGTAGACCAATATTGAACCTTTGTACTTATTAGATACCTTGGTAACTAATGCGTTTACACTGCTATTTATTATACTGAATGATAATATAGTTAACGAAAAGTGGTCCTTAGAGACAAAAAAGTCTCCAATGGTTAAAGTCAGCATTGAAACCAATGCACTCAATAATTTAATTTTAAAACTATCGGGTTTGTTTAGTTATTTGTGATGGCAAAAAACTTCTCATTGATTTACTACAACTCGTTGAACTTTAGCTATTGAATAAACATTTTATACGTTATTTGGCAGTTTCAATTCCAGAATTCTTTCAAGCTAAATTTTTGAACTTTTTCGGTTAGCTGAATTCTAATTATCCCAAAGTATTGAAAGGCTATTAAAAAGGTTTGGTTTTACGGTCCGACACACAAGAATGAAATACGCTAATCGTTCTACCATAAAACAAAATTAAACATTAAAACATGTCGATTTCAACGTAGCAATTGTATTAATGACCGCACAGGTGCGGTAAAGCAGTTATTTGATTCCGGATATGATTGGATTTCAAATGAGCCCCATACCGATGTGGCGCGATCCCCAAAGTGTACACCTATTTAGATATTAATTAAAATACAATGTATTAACGAGATTGCGAACGCAAATGAAGCAATTACCTTCATTTGCAAATACGAGCCAGTTTGTTGATATAATTTATTTTGTGTTCCACGTTTGGTATAAAGCTGGTGTTTACAATGGCTGCGAGTAGCTGTAGCGTATTTGCCATAGCTGATTGAAAACATTATAATTTGAAATGATGTTATTACGTACAATTTATAATTTCCTTCGGCGCGTTCGATAAAGGGTTTAATCAAGGGACCTTTGATCTTTGTTTTAGCTTGTCATGTCAGACGATATTTCGTAATAATATACCTAGCAGTCGTTGTTTGCTCTTATATTGTTAGCTTACGGCGACCCGCTCCGATTTCACGTGGACGCAATCTTACCATGACGTAAAATTGTTTTCTTATTTGTAAAATAATCCTTCAGATCTTGTTTCTAATGTAGGTAGTTTGAGATAATATATAACAAGTCCTGGGACTGTACCCACGACTTGTTATATGTTATTCTTCATTATCAGTAATTGGGTTGCTGGATAAGATTATATTTGGAAAAACCATTTCGCGTTAAGAACCTAATGTTGCGTAACTGCTTAATATCATTACAAAATACTATTTGCTAATGCTGAGTGGTAACTAAAATCAAAAGCCTTAAAGATTCTAAACACCTTAGAAAACGCTTGCTTAAAAAAAACGATTCCCAGAATAGAATCCCACGTATCCAAAGGCTTGTCTCGAGGTGTCTATTATAGATCCTGCAGAGATATGCAGAGGGGCTCTCCCTAGAGACGCGAAGTCTTTCAGAGGGGAAAGCGCTCACACGAGCCTCGGTTGAAGTCGGCAGAATCCGAGCTAACCCTAAGGACTCGTTTATTAAGACAACGCATTGCGCATTGCAAAGCGTCGTGTCAAGAGCCATAACAATATATCATCGCAACGCATTGCACGAACTTTGAGCATACTCATACTTGGTCGTTAGTCGATTTGATAGCCCGACGAATTTCCATAGCCCACGCCTTAAATACCGTGATGAATTAACAAGGAACGTTGCTATCTACAAAAATCTATTTTGGTATTCAATTAAATGAAAACTTATCTATAATAATTATATTTGTAACTTAATTAAGGTCTCCGATAACTTTCGAACCGGAAGCATTAAGTGTAAAATGACTCTATCTATTTAGATTGAACCGAGGTATTTCGTAATTATTTCAAAGTAAACAATTTCGGTTTGCTGTTACGTGTTGCTATTGGGTGAAGCTAAATTATGGCACGTGTTGTAAATGGTGGCTTATATACTTAGTGTTTTAGATATGTAAATATGCTGCTAAGTTATTTTATTACAGTCTGTCTGTTATTTTAATTTCAACAGTCTCTTGTCTGTTGAATCTTACTCTGCCAACTTCTTTTAAACAACTACTAATCTCATCCTCAAATTAATTTGACTATGAATATACATATATGACAAAAGAGGCAGTCGAAACATAAGGCAGGAATACTGTACTACACGTATGTGTATCACGAATAGTAATGAATCCAAATTTCTCTAACACATACATTTTTAATCTTCTTACGTAATGCATCTCTCTTACATAAATTATATACACATTGAAAACCGGCGAACCCTTTTCTAAAAGCATACGTATGTTGTTAAATACTGACACTTTGTTAGACAGATTTATGTGTCTTAGAACAAGGCTGGCTATTGGAAACTCATTGAAAGTAAATCAATCAACTAATGGCAAGTTATTTCTCAGAATAATTGTACCAACACCACGTGCAAATATTATGGTCGGTTATATTATCAAAACGATGAAAATATTTATATAACTAGCTCTTGTCCGCATCACCTGTATTGCCAACTATTTTAAACATAAAACATTGACAGCAATAGCGTAACTTTAGTGTTATGATTCGAACATAATTTGTATTTTCCGTTATCTTAAGATAATTAAAATACGTAACAATTAAGCCTTCACAAAACCATTTGATAGCACTGACTCAGTCGAAATAACAGTAAACTACATTGATCGTTAGCAACGGGCTTCTCATTAATGTTTTAATACTTTGTTATGTAGGTACTGTTTTGCTCGGCTTGCGATAATTTATTTACAAATTAATTACAGCAAAGGTCTTCCTGAAAAGCTTTAGTTCTGGTCATAATTAAAACACGAGAGTACAAGAGCCGTGCCGATATTGTAAACAAAAAACGGTCAGCCGTAAAGAGAATGTTTTGAAATATTTCTTTACGGAAATTAAATTAATTTGTATGAAGGACAAGCATTAAATATAACCTTAGCGAAATTTTGTCGGACACACGTGTATACTTGATGAGCTTGTGTAATGAGATTATGAAACGTTTCTAAACAGAACGACAGACAGAAAGGTTGCTTTAGTTTGTTTATGAATTAAACTTATGTGTGTTCATAAATGTATTTGTGGGACTTAATGATCAGAGCCATTTTTGTTATGATATGTTTTTATTCTTTTTTTGCAAAAATAGTTGTCTAAACAGTCAAGCAAAGCAGGCAAACCTATTATTCAACAGTGATTATTACTTCAATTTACCTAAGTAGGTAAAGGAGGTACTTTACATTAGTGCTTACATTAAATATGTATTTTCATTCCATGTAGGTATAGGAGAGACAGATTTAATGCTTGTAGTAAAACCTGACACAACGGATTATCTTCACAAAATTACTAATGTTGTAGAGAGTAGGTAGGTATGTAAATTCTTGCCCATATCAGCTTGTTGAAAATTAAAACAAAAACAGACGCTCTTGAACGAGCAATGAAAATATTAAACGAAGTACAATATTTAATTTATACCACTGAAACGCCGCTTCATAACGGACCACTAAAATAAGATGAAAACGCGGAATGTTTTAAATAACAAAAAGGAGATTATCACCGCTTAAAATTCCAATAAGACTGCAATGTGGTGAATAAAGTAACCAAATTTGAATTGGCAAGTCTGTCCCATACATATTCAGCTGAGGGGGAGACGCAGTGCGCAAAACTTTTGGCATTCTCACTTGCATACAAAAAATGAAAGTGCTAGGCCAGCGAGCAAATGGTGCATTATCAGCCGTGTCGCCTGACCCATTTAGCGGCTCACCTCTCGTGTATTGTGGAATAATTTGTCTCATGTAATATTATAATGTATCGAGCTATTTATTGGGTCAATGATCTTAACAGATGATTACGTAATCAGATATAGGATTCTTTTGTTTTTTCGTGTCGTTATTTACCTTTATAGCTAATTAGGTACACGTTTTATTACCTAACTTGTTCTTTTTCTTATCTTATGGGAGCTGCCTTCATACACGAACCGTGTCATAGCTCTCCGAATAAATAACTTTTCAAACTGTTTTGTACTGAATTGAAATAACAATTAAACGAATGTTGGAACACAATACCTAAGTGATTGGATTTCAGATTCAGGTTTGTAATTTCATCTCACATATCCAAAAAATTTTATGCACAAACACTTGTTTGTGTGCGTTTTATATTTATTATAGTTTTAAAAAGTGGTTTGTAATATATCAAATGTGAAATTCAGAACCATGACAACTATTTAAAAGTGTGCCACTGTTAATCTTATAAATCACTGATTATTTCAGTAATTACAAGCAATATCGTGTTTAAGTATAAATATTGGTATTATTTGCCGAAGCGTATAGATAATAAAATCTCGGAAAGTATTTTTGGCATTCGGTCTCCACCTCACGTGCCGATAATTCTTTTGCTTCATGGAATTATTACATTAGCAATAACACCGTTATATATCATCGGTATACCTAATCTCATTTTATTATTTTTATTTATTCACTTTAAATTTCAAGTACTAAGTAATAAGTTTAGGTACTTGAAATTTACAGTTGACACAGCGTCAGTGGTAAAATCTATTTTCGAAAATGATTTTCTTTTCTTTGACCTAAGTACCTAGATTATCTGTCTAATCAGTGACTCGTTTTCTTAATTGGTAGCGGCTAGTTATTCCTGTAAATTGTGAATTGTGTGGTACAATGGGGTTGACGGATCCCTATGGATAAAAACCCCAATTTTTTACAATTAAACGACTCATGCGGAGGATATAAAGATACGACCTAATTAATTAATAACAACTATATAGTCGTGGTGGCAGAGCGGTTCAATGAACCGATTTGTATGCACGAGGTTGCAGGTTCGAACCTGGGCAAGTACCAATGTAACTTTTCCAAGTTATATGTACTTTCTTAATTATTCTAAGACACTTCTGACATACGGTCGCCAACCCGCAGAGAGCAAGCGTGGTGATCGATGCTCATGCCTTCTCTATATAGGAAGAGGCCTGTGCCCAGCAGTGGGACGTTTATAGGCTGGATTATAACTATGTATATAGTCTCTTTTTCTGCCTAGCCATTTCAAACTATTAACTAGTAAAATAGCGACTTCGCATCACCTTAAAAACGATGGAGCTAAACTTTAATGATTTGATCACTCGTGCAAACTAAATTTATAGTTATTTTATATCATTATATGTTATATCATAAGTTAAATATAATATAATCAGGTCTAATCATCTTTATACGCTGATAGCATTAACAGCTTTTGTGTACCGCGGTTATTGGTATCATAAACTCAATAAGCACAAGTTATAACTTAGTTTTAACTCAAACATAAACATTAAAGTTTGATTAAACGAGCTTAGTATACTGGTTGCTATCTAAATGAATATGTCTTGTTCCAATAATTTTGAAGATTAATCTTATATATAAACATGTACAATATGATAATAAGTAGGTATACAACCATTAGATGTCTTGATTTCGTTTTTAGCTCTCTATAATTAAAAAATAATCGCTGTATTTAATTTAAAGTTGAGCTTTATTTTCGTAATATCTACTAGTTGTAACCCTAGCCAAATATTTTAATATTCGCTTTATTTGTTATCATCACTAATTATTTAATAAAACTGCTTAAAAAAAATGCGTAATATTACACACCTAGCCCCAAGCTTTAGCACGTGTTATGGAATCACAACTAAGATACCACAAACAGTAAGACCCGTCACAATATGGAAAAGTGGTTTTCTACATTGACTCGCCCGAGGATCGAACCCGGGACCTCAGAGTTAGCGTCACCTTAAAAACTTTGCGTCTAAAAGTGACGGAGACAGCACCTTAAACGAAAACGAAAAATTAATTTTCCTTTAAGGATGCATCCAAGATACAGTTATATTACACAAATAAATGAAAAGGTGGAGGTCTTGACGTAAAATGAAGTTCAGGAATTAGCACAGGATAGACATAAATGGAGAGAGCTGCACCGACAAGAGCATGGCTCTTAAATTCATGATGATGCATCCGAGAGGAGTCTAATTAAACCAATCATTTTCTATCCATACATACCGCTTCTTATACCTATATCTATGTGTATGTGTATGTATATACAGGACATTATCATTACAGTCCCGGGATTGGTCCGTAGAACAAAAATAAAACATGTCTTTAGACTCTTTCAACACGTGTAATTAAAAATCTTGTTCGTTTTTTACTTCTCTGTGATGTATTAATAAATTCTGCTGGAAAGGCTCATGGAGGATTTATTCTTTATTTTAATGTGCGCTTAAAACATCCTGAAATAATAATTAGCTGTCGATATCTTAGATAAACCTGAAGTTAAAATATCGACTCTACTCCATAATGTTTTATACCAAGAAAGTGATAAAAATATACTAAAGAACTTAATTAGTTACTCGTAAATAAAATATTTACCTAAAAAAGTAAAAAATACAACAATCTCATCTCTCTCTCAAACAATTTGAGAGAGAATTTTCGAAAACTATGAGTAATGGAATGATCAACAGACATTTCGAAAAATCATATTTTTATGTTTAACGGACGAACTAAAGCTAGCGTATTTATAATTTAAGGCATCCGTCCTAAATTATAAATACGAAAGTAACTCTGTCTGGTACGCTTTCAGGGCTAAACAGCGGAAAGGACATAGACTACTACTACGACTTTTTGCCGCGATAACTAACTTATACACAAACGGAGCCAAAACCAAAAACTAGTCAACTAAAAGTATGAAACTCTATAAAGAACATTATTCAAGTAGAGGTACCATTAAGCAAACCAATACATGAACTCAATCACATATAAATCCAAAGAAGAATAAAAGAAAACTAGTCATACAAACATAATTAATCATGAGAAACATAAATCAAAGTCCGGTGGAATACAGCTCGCAAATGTTGATAGAAAGTACATAAAAGTCTGCTTTATAGACTATTTATTAAAAACCTTTTCACATTTTTTGTAGAAAACTTTTTATGCCGATTAGATTAAAGGATTTTTGTAAAAGATTTCTCGT
This sequence comes from Autographa gamma, assembly GCA_905146925.1. Classification (NCBI taxonomy): domain Eukaryota; kingdom Metazoa; phylum Arthropoda; class Insecta; order Lepidoptera; family Noctuidae; genus Autographa; species Autographa gamma. The sequence goes on from LR989850.1 coordinate 8,921,380, forward strand.
CTGGAAATAAACAACCTCAAACTTTTTTGTTAACGTACATAAATAAAGTTTGATGTACATAAATTATGTTGTATTTTATTGAAATAATGATAGAAGTATTTTTTTATTATTGCATTAGTACTGTTACTTGTTTAGTCTCTTGTTTTGTTTGATAAACATAAAAGAATATGATTTCTGCATATTCATAATTTAAAGGAATCGAATACTTACATCAAACTTCATTATAATATCATATCACCGTTTTAAAAGCTTATTTAGTTTGGTGTTTGGGGTACTCTAATGACGATCTCACTCGATAAATAATACACGATTTGAATTTCAAACCAATTTGACCTTCGAAACAGAATGAATTTAAGGTATAATATTAAATTTTGAACTGATGAGTTAAAACAAAAGACAAAGATCAGGAATTTAAGGTTTAATATTAAATTTTGAATTTCTGAGCTAAAAATAAGTAGGGTAGAACTAAATAATTTCCCTAATTCGACTCTGTATGTTTCTAATTGAAGCTTTAAATACACTGCTGAACACAAATTCGGGACTGAAACTAGATTTTGGGTATATTTAAACTTAACAGACATGATTAAGTAGAATTACCTTTTATGACGTGATTAAAATCACGCCCTTTCTTTTTAGCCGGTACTCTTACTACCCACGTCTTACGTATTCTTGAAACTCAACCATGTAAATATATTTATTCAAAGAAAAGGTGTGTGAAAACGAGTAAATAAATCTCAGTAAATATCAGTTCCTTAACAAATACAACATTCTTGTAAGTCTCATATATACTTACCAAACAACACGTTCTTTCGTACAAACATCTATACTGCCCGTATTAACACAGAAAACACAATCGTGTATGTTCACTCACTTTATTCACTAGGCCGCGATTTTACTAGTAAAATAAACCGAAGTCTTCATTTAGTTTGGCATGCGAGCCCACACGGAGTTGTGTGTCAAGTTTATTATTTATATTTTTCACGTGACTTACGTAAGTAGGCACGCGGGTGAGTCGCGGCCGTGTCGCGCGCGAGCCGCTCGTCGCTCCGAGAGCCACTGAGCCTCGCTTCCCTGCCAGCCGCGCACCGCGCATGCCTCCATCACAATAAGCCCAAGCTCACACGAACATCTAAAGAGCTTGCACATCCCGTGAAACTGATTTTTATTTAAACAAGAAGTCTATCGGCGACTGAATCCGCAATGTTTTATGTAGCAGTTAGCTTTGCTGAATTTGGAATATCGAGTTTTCCGCCGGAATCGCGGTTGAGGTTGGCTGTGTATTTTTGCTGTACGTGTGGACATTTCCTAAGAGGTTAACATTTTAACTATTCATGAACGGTTGGTCTTATGTTAGCCGCACCGATAACCAGCAGGGTGATAGCTTCCTTATCGTATATTTAGAGCGGTCGTCGGTCCTCCAGTTGACCATAACTGCCACCTTAGGTAATTAGGTCACTCCCGATTTCTTGAGCAAGTGAATCAATTATTAAAGACGATTCGATGGGTAATGCGAACTTCTTTATTGGGATATGAAATGATTAGATAATTCGATAAGTTTCCGGAAACTTCTCTAATGGGACGTGCACGTCCCGGCCCTCTCCGCTTTGATAAGGCCCGTAACACAATATGCGCGAATTTGGAGCATACCTTAATGAAGTGAGCAGCTTTTAAGGCTCTACTCTAATATTTATGTAGAGTGGTAATTTATGTACTTCGTAGACTGGCACGTGATCGACATATTAGAGCTTTAATTATATTTAAAACTATATATAATATAGTAAAAAGTAATATAATTTTCGTTCTTTTTTTTACGTATTTCTATCAAGTACTATAATTCAGAAACAAAACTAAAAACATTTGTGTTTTATATCAAATTGATGAGTAATATGCTAACTAATTTTTCATAAAACAACAGAACATGTCTAGTCAATCAAAGTACATTTTGGAAGTCCATACAACATACCAAATATTGCCTGAATGATGTCCATGTAGGTACACAGTCATCGTAGTGTTTGCGTACATATGTGTTTACAAGCTCATTGCGAGCGCCACACGTGATCCGAATTAAGTGGGAGCCGACCCGTTTTTAGACGGAATCATGTCAACGTTAATGTACGTGTAAATATCATGGACACAACTCTTTACTAGTTGTTCATTACTTAATTAGGAAGTAGCAGTGAGAACTGATGCTGAGATGAATCTTGGACTTGTTTCACACAGGTAAATAGGTAAGGGTTTTCTTCTTACTAAAGTCATATATAAATAGATGAGAGAGCGAATCAGGGTATTGACCCGTTGTGCCAAGTCATGGCATACCTCATTGGTGTTGTGTGAGAAAGAAAAGGGAAAATTTCTAATTACTTTACAGTTTATATAGAACAATTGACAGCATGGTACTGACTGGTATCTAAAATGGGAATTCATCCTCTATCCGTTCAGCGACTTTATGATTTGTATAAAATTCTAAGAATGACTCGGTAGGCTATCAAGATACAAAAAATATAATTCATTTAAAAAACAAGTTACAAACAAAAGTTTTCTTTTTTATTTTCTGCAATTCGTGCAATAACTCCGAAAGTCAATTGCGGAAAATAAGTTGCCATAGTCACGCGATGGTTCACCAACCTGTTACAGCCTTCTTTTATAATTGTAAATGTTCCAAGTAACGTCACCTCATAAGTTTTATAATAAACATTTTACACTGGGACAACATTATTTCTTCTTTTTTTATTACCTCAAGCAAACGATCATGTCATACAGTTGGTGGTAAGATAACAATGCAACTATCAAAACACATATAATTTAGGCTGCGTGCACTTGACTACTTGAAGCAGTTCGACTGCTTGGAGCGATCGTCAAAACAAAAAGCAAGCGGGCGTGGGAGGTATATGATGCGTGATAGTTGTAGACTTCGACTGCTCGCGCTGCCTGTGTACTTAGATCACTGACTAAAAGCTCGAGCAGTTCGTATTTAAGCGGCCTAATACAAGAGCTCTCGTAAATGTTCGGATTTCCCAAAAACTACTACGAAACGTAGCTGCGTAGCAAAACCGCTACGTAACATCGCTGAATCGGAGAGATCATTGTTCCACTTTCGTGCCTCTACAGTCGGTACCAACTCAATTGTAACAATCAATTTTAACCTGAATGTAAAAATTCTAAACTTGCAGGCTGGTTGGTGATTGGTTCGATGTAGTATAAATAATAAAGCGTTCGAACACTAAGCCTGGAAAGGGCACGTGAGTGGCTACACCACTAATCGATAGTGCTACGATCATGGTTTGAATAACTGACCATTACTTACAAGCCTACTTTAAAATCGAGGGAAAATTATGTTTTTATTCAACCAGTGTCGACTACTTACATAGTGGTTTTACAAAAAGTAGTCTTCAGTAATATTTTATTAGAATCTTTTTTGTATAAAATGTGGAATCACTGAAACCATAATATATAAACAAAAATAATATATTGAGTTCTTAGGTTTACTCGAATGTTAGACATTAAAATAGAACTACTTTTACGGATTTTATAATTTAAATTCAAATACAAAACGCGATAAAATCCGTAAAAGTAGTTTTATTTAAAAAAATAATAGATATTAAATACTGGTAGCCGAATTTCAGTTGCTAGTATCATCGTAACTTATTTCTGTCTCAGTTTTCCTAAGTTTTTTCTCTTGATTTTTAAGTACTCACGTCTTTTAAACTTGGCGCCAAGAACTTCTCTTTTTTGTTGGAACTAAAGTGTTCTGGTTTCTAAGCTCTTTGTGTTGGAACAAGTAAGCCTTAAGAATCTTTAATTTTTTCCTTATTACTATTTTATTCTTTGAGTAGTAAGTTTCACAATGTAGGTTTTATTCTACACTTGCTTTACACTTTGTATCCCTACTTATCACGTTCTAATAACGCTTAATTGTTTGGTCTAAATAATAAACCTCAAAAGGAAAGCTTATGTACAGTAAACAAATATAATATTAAACAAAACAACTTTTCGTTGATGTCAGTATTTTTCCACCCACCATCTTCAATTAACTGTCAAGGCTAGACTATATAGTCACAAATTAAGTCTTAGAGCCGACGAATTTAATTCTATATTATTATGAGAGAGTTTCATTATGACGGAAAGTTTCTGTGTAAAAAGGAGGCAGATATAATTACGTCTTATTTTGTTAAAGAAAATTGCAAAGGCAGTTCAAGGAAAGCTAGTAATTTGGGACAAGTGTCTTACTACTGACTACGTGCTAAGTTATCAGGATTCCACAGTTAACGTTCCTATTGACTTAACGGTACTGTCAAGGACACCTAACGATCTGTAATAAACGTTTAATTTGTAGTACATTCTGGCTATTCCGATAAATAACTTAACTTTAATCTTGACATCATTTAAATGACGTTTTCATAAAGTACCTGTACAATGTACATACCTAAAATACGTACACCGACCGCATGTATTTTTGTAACGAATTCTTATATGAGACCAAATAAATTATGTATAGAGAAAATTACATTCACCAAAAAAGTCAGAACTAGAGTTTTAAGATACAGTAAAAAAAATTCTCATCTTTTTTTTTTTACATTTAAAATGCTTTCATTTATATCCTTCTAATTTAACTCTAAATACTTATCAAATAATAGCTGTTCAGATAATCATTTGCAAATCATAAGTAGCGGCTAAACAAGGTTCTTGAAATAAATTTAGGGTATCAAGCCACGACTGTGTGGCGGCGATGCTTAAAATAGCCGCAATCAATAGAAACAGCGCGCATTATTTAGCAGGCGACGGTCTTGCCCTACCTAAAGCGAATAATACAGTAACTAAATTCTGTTTATAACCAAATCCAGTGTTCATTATTTGCTTCTCATTACTTTGGTTGAACGCTGCTTAAATATCTACAGCAAACTTTAGTATTTGAACTTACTTGATAACAGAACACTAGCTTTGGTTTTAGTAATACGGGCTATATATTATAGGCTCTTACGTCAATTTCTGTATTTTAGCTTTTATTTAGAAAGTTTGTTGATCAGCCACATTTATAAGGGCGTTTTTTAATGTATATTTTGGCGTTCTTAGTTAAACCTATTTTATTATAAATGTTTCGGACCTCGCATTAATCAAGTTTTAAAACTTTTGAAGTTCAGGGTTATACGCCCTATTTAATTTTGATTACTTGTTCTGCGTAGTTTAAACATCATTGAACCATTGATACCTCACTCAATAAAGACATTTTAAATTCAGCGACAATATTCTGCGCACTCCACGGCATTGTTAGAATTTATTGGAAGAAGCGAGAAGACGCCAGCGCATAGTTATGGACCGCGGGTTTTCCTGCGATGTTACTTTCCGGGGACTCGATGCATTTCAATGAATTTGGCGTTGTCATGGAAATATAGCGAATACCTCATACAAAAGGCGAAACTTTGATGTCCTACTATATGCAGTGCAATCTTGTTCGCGCAAGTTGCGCTCTTCAAACCTACTAAACAGAGTTCGAGTCGGACGCGGGATGTATGCATGAGCTGAAATTAGGTCAAAAGTAAGCTCATATTCTAGATGAGATACGTACTAATTATGAATTCTCAGCTCCACTGTAAATGTGTGGTTTTTGGACGACCTCGTCTCACTTTGAGCGTATAAAAACTTTTTATACTTTGTTGTTACACAATGTTACTGATGTTTGTTTTAGGTTTCAGTTCGTGGAAAGTTACCTGTTACTAATCTAGTCTGTTAAAGTATTTACAGCTCCTCTTATTTACATAAAGAATTCATGATTCTATTTTAAGTAGAGATCCTGATCGACGCAGGATACAACACAGCCGTGAGACTTACCTTTTTTGTAATACTAATGCTTTTAGTACCCTCCTGAGCGAGACACCGATAGTACGCTAGTGGATTGTCGGACGGATCCTGATTGCATTTGATTGGCAGCAACTAACAAGAAAAGGATCGATGGCCTCTCGCGGACCGCATGGGCACGGAAAAGGTTTTATGTGTGGCTTAATCTGTCCCAGGGGGCAGTCGCCATTAATTAGGTCGGTCAAGCGCTGCCCCGGCGGTTTTTGCGGTGACAATTGACGTATGTCTTTCTGGTATGTCGCGTGGATATTACGCTTTTCGGTTATAGGCTGGTCGCTGTGGTTATTCACCACAAATACGCTGGCCAGATACTTGATTTTACCTGCCCTACTGCTATTTTGAAGTTTGTGGGTTTTGGTGGTCTACTATTGCGTTTATCGTTTTGTTTCTGTCTATATCTGTGAAGCAGAAAATCACTATCACTATCACTACTCACTACATAGTATAAAATAAAGTCGCTTCCCGCTGTCTGTCCCTATGTATGCTTAAATCTTTAAAACTACGCAACGGATTTTGATGCGGTTTTTTTTAATAGATAGAGTTATTCACGAGGAAGGTTTATATGTATAATACATGCATAATATAGTAGAGGAACACGGATAATCTTAGAGATTTAAGTAAATGAACAATTTTTTTGCGCTTACATTGCAAACGCTGGCTGAACCCTATGAGATAGATCAAAATAATGCACTACAGTATTGTGCACCTTAAAAAGATCTACAAAAAAGTCCGCGATGGCATATGTCTATCTCTTGAGGATAACCCACAATAACCATTTTTTATCGTTTATTTATTACTTATTTACGAAAAAGCGATTTTAAGCTATACAGTATTAATCCTTATCCAATTAAGTACCTTTAATAAATTGTGCATGTAATATAGATCAATATTGCCCTTTACAGCATGTAATTTAAATAAATATTTTCGAAGATATTACAAATTTAAAATGCAGAGACATCGCGGTTGCGGCGGTACCGGCCGGGGGGCCGCGCGGGGGCCGGGGGGCGCGTGCCTATACCAAGTAGTGCGTCAAAGGCTGTGCTTCGCACTACAGAACTTTATGATTGTGTAGATATGTCGCAGACAAATAGTATAATTTGGCATTTTACATACGGCATCGTCAGTTTAAAAACGTTTGCGGTTATGTAATATGCCCAAGGCAAAATGTAGATTGCCGTGTCACTTTATAATATACATAATGCCTAGGCAAATTGAAGTATTTCGTTTTTGAGGTTATCCAGCACGTCAAAAATGCTAAGGTATCCAGAGTCCCTGGGTCGTGAAAGACTCCTGCAGAGTATTTTAGGTCAAAAAACCATGTATTTGATCGAATATTCATATATTCATAGGCTCAGAAATTCATTGCTTTATTAGGTTCGACTTTGTGACAGAGATCAATAGGTTAGGTTAGGTTAGATATTGTGACCCTGCAACAGAGCGAGCGAAGCGAGCGACGACGACGTATGTAATTCAAAGTTTTTCTCGAGATTTTAATGAGCATAGTCACCCTAAAATAACACTAACGTCGCATTATAACGATTGAATGATTTGACATTTTGCCTTCGGCATATTACATAACCGCAAACGTTTTTAAACTGACGACGCCATATGTAAAATGCCATAGTATACTATTTGTCTGCGACAGATATATAGTGTAGGTATCAGCGATGCACCCGAGCAAAGCCGGGGCGGGCCGCTAGTACAAAATAAAACTGTATTATTGATTTCAATACGGAAAACAGAGATGTTATTAAATATTCTTGTCAAGCTCATGGTATAGTCAGTAAGTTTTTAAATGTATATTTTAAAGCACAGTCAAAAAGCCTTCTCTTTGAATAGCAATATTAATAAAGGCATTTATTTACAAAAGCTACGGCAAATCGATCACGATAATAGCCAACTACGTGGCGTGGCGGGTAAACAATATATGAATATTCAAATCAACAAAGTTCCGAGATTATTGGACGCAAGAATAATGCGGAGAATAAAATATTCGAGTGTTTATATGGGTCAAGGAGATTTGCTAACAACGGACCAAACTTTTTCGTTTATTAAAAATAATTTTATATTTTTTGTACACAATTATTGATTTTACTGAGATGATGACGCATGCCAGTACGGTAGCGTTTTAATTTCAGTAGTAAACATAATATAAAAATATAGTAAATGTAAATAAATAATTTTAAAATACAAGCGTATAAATATTAAGCTCATTACAAAGGTATTTTAATACGTTTTAAAACATTCATTTAATGAGTGATCAGAGGGATTATTTTTTACAATAAATAATTTCGAATGTGGAATGCAACTGACCATTAATTAACCTGATCAAGCTATTTTGAACTTTAATGACGATCAACAATTAGTACATATTTTGGATTACAAATTAAAAATATTATTCATATTATTAACATTAACAGTGATTTAAAACCGCTAACCACAGTTTTATAATTGGTACTTTTAAATCCAATAATATAAAAAATAAAATATCAAAACAATGGAAAGTGTGCCTATTCAGTTCAAATAAAGAACGCATAGTTTTTCTAACAGTTACAGATACAAAATTGTTTTTTTGTGGCAATAGCGAAAATAGCATAATTTATACTCTTCGGATCCTTAAAGTTAGAAAAACATTTGGAGGGTTAGAAAAATAGCGGTTAACACACAGTGATAACAGACATAAGTAGGGATTCGGCACTGGGACAACTATTACGCTGTTTACATGGGTGATTGATTCTATTTTCGTCTACAAAGGATCGAGGGAAAAAGATTCTGCGTAAAGTATATATTTACTTAAATCGAGTATTTACAATGATATTAGGACAAATAAGGGAGGAATGAGATGAAACGAAATGTGGATCGACATTATACGTTTTTAACTATATCGATTTTGGGTTATAGGAGTTATATACTTTGGGTTTAAATTTATAATTTAGTTATAAAGCAACAACTCTATATATAAATACGGCCAAATACTCACAAACAAGACAATATTATGCCACTGTGTGGTTTGCTATACATGTGATGATGACATTTAAGAGCCTAACGGTTGAATGTTTGGAGTAAAAAAACTAAATATTACTTAGAAATATTAATTTGTAACGTAAAATCAACTCACAGTACTCCGTAAGTAACTCAATCTTGATCCAAGTTCCGAACTTAAATAGTGATGTTCCGCTACAATATCTACATTCCACACAGCGGTTATTAACGCGATCGCAAAACGCTGACAGCACTAGTTAAAGTTACGTAACTTACGTAGCTAGAAGGTGCGCTAGCCACGGCGAAATGCCAACAAAACTTCCCTCTGCAAACTCCTTATTATTCATTGCAACACCGGCTAACTGATAATAAAACTTGTGAACACTTAATTTAAACAGCCGACGTTTAATCTGTGGGAATTTGTTAAATACAGCTATCATCGATTGAGAACACACGCTTTAATTATGCTGTTTCAATTTGGAACACAAAGGACTGGCTGTTTTGAAGTTCGAACAAGTTGTTTCTTTGGAATCGGGCTTTTAAATTCACATTATAGTTTTTTTTTTCACTCATCCGTGCTAGAAGGATTTTTTCGACGTTGGCGTGTAAGTATATTTCTTTGGCACGTTCTGAACCCTAAAAATCTATATTGTAATATCTGTATTGTGATATTAACACAAAATAATATTATAAAAAAAAAATGTAACTTTCTTATTAAAAACAATGTTTATGTTACCACGAACATTTTCAATAAATATTTTACCTTTTGTGTTTAAAGGTGCTATGTAAAACCTTGCTTTAAATTACGTCACCTCATAAGAGTCGGTCTCTCCTTTATTTTTAATTCGGAGATCATTTCGTATTATTTTTGGGAAAAGTCCAGTCTCGTATGAGGAATCGCGTGAAATCCATTACAAAAGCAAAATCCAAGAATCTAAACAAATGGCGAGCTTTGCAAATATAAGTTTTATTCGGGGATTTAACTCGTAACCTTTATGGCGGGAGATAGAGCGCTCAGCTACTCCGTCGATCAATTCAACTGTAGGTAGAACAAAGCTTCGCAAAAATATGGGATATTTGCCAAGTTCGAGCTGAAAAGTTGTGTTAAGTAGAGTTGTATGTACTTAGCATATAGCTACTAGTAAAACTGAATGCTTTACGCTTAAATGATATTAAACTAAGAGTACTTTTTAAGAAGGGTAAAATTTTGGTCTTAATTATGACATAAGTTTCGGTTACCTGCGCGTCAAGTCAGTTAAAAATGTTTGTGATTGCACAAATATAACATGCATAGCTTTGCATTGTAACTCAATAGTCCCATTACCTCTACATAGGGATAACTCCACCACAGGACAAGTTACGCTTATCAAGTTACTGTACTGTCTAATTATATTATGACGAATACGAAACCGCATTGTGGTATGACTTGACAAATGGACTAAACTGCACATTGTCAATCTAGTAACCATGGTTACTAGATTGACAATCATATAAAAGAACTTTGCAAAGTTCTTTTATATGACTATTATAGTGGAAATATAACATGTAATATTAATAAATATATATATTGAATAAAAATATAGGTAAAATATAACAAAATTTACCAAAGAAAGGGTATTAAATGTTATGGATCCATTCCAAGCGCACGAGGATTTCAAACATGAAACATATAGCCTCGGAGTGCAGTCTTTACAAATACTTGGCAGCTCTGACCCATACAAATGTTTGGCACGATGAGAAAATCGAAGCTAAGACCTTGACCTTCAAGTACCGCTGCGCCTTAGGGCCGGACTCCACTAAAACGGAGACGAGTGGAGCGAAGTTTTGTAAATGACCAATAGAAATTAGGCTTGTCCGACAATTGTTGGACCAAAGTGACGACGATGTGGAACACACAATAATAATAATAAATAATAATAATAAATGCGGACAACATCACATACATTGCTCTGAACCCAAAGTAAGTAGCTATTAAGCACTTGTGTTATAGAATTCAGAAACAACGAAGGTACCACGAACACCCAGACCCGAGGCAATGTAGAGAAGTTGATTTCTGCATTGACCCGACCGGGGATCGAACCCGGGACCTCAGAGCTGGCGACACCTTGAAACCGGTGGGTACGCCACTCGACCACGGAGGTCGTCAAAACAATACATCAGAAGACCTTGTGGCCGGCCCAGAAGGAGATTGTAGGACAAGCTAGACTCTTTAAATTTTATAGGCAGCAATAGCCCAGTCCTGGAAGAATCAGAAGAAGGAGAGTGAGGTATTTGTACTGCTGTGGAACGACAATGATTGAAAATAAAATAATAACAAGAAGTTGTTCTTTAAACTTCGCTGAGTAGCCGGGCTTGAATAACGAATTCCTATTGGCTATTTAAAATATTTCTTTTCACCTCATTTCCTCTTCACTTTGGTGGAGTCCGGGCCTTTGGTTTAAAAGCTTAGAGTAACTATTGGTGAAACGCTGTCCCAAACACTGACAGGTATTTGGCTACTTCATCGTTGCTAAAATTGATGCTTTTATTCTAAGGTCGCAGTTATTTTATGGGGTCTGAAGATATGAGTGTCCAAATGTTTACATTAAGATAAACGCTGATACAACACTTTAATTTTAGTAATAAAAGTAGCCTTTTACTTTTATCCAAAAAACTCTACTTTACCTAGTTTTTATCTAAATCAATACACTGTCATACAAAAATTATAACATCGTTATATGATTCATTATTTGACAGTTTCTGTAGCAAAGCCTATTCATAGAGGAGCCCATATCGCCGCAGTGGTTAAATCCCTAAATGGGACGAATTCTTAGGTGACCCACAAATATTAGGTAAGCATATAACTAGCCTGAAATTATCTTAGAGAGAAGATGGTTTTTTGCTAATTTCCGATTTAAAAAGAAGTTTCATTTGGGACAAGTGAACTACAAACATCAATATCTATAATTATTTTATAAAGATTACTAGCAAACCCGGCGAACTCCGTTTTGCTTCGTTTTATGTAACATTTCGTTTGGTGATTAAAAAAGATAAAGATTTTTTTTTTGTTTTCATGTTTTTTTTGCTATAAACCTCACGGAGCCCGAGACCTTTCCAACGAATGCAAAACCGTGGAAATCGGTTTGTGCGTTATGGAGTTATAGCGTCAGGAAGGAAAACCCGACTTATTTTTATATAGCTAGTAGATTTTTCGTTATTTGGGATAAACAATACGATGATTGTAAATTATGCATCCAAGGTTCAAGTTACGTAACTCAATAAGCTTATTATACGTTTCATTCAGACAACACCTACTGAGGTATAACCTGGTTAAGCCTTAATTAATATCTTTATGAAGTATTAAAGCGCCTTGATACATTTAAATTGGGTCATTCTATTTAAAAAGACGAAAGAAAACGTACACACAGTAAATTTTTAACAAAGCACTCAAGTCTAATTGTAAATTATTAGGCACTTTTTAATCAAATAGAAGGAAAAATTATTATATATTTTCTGAAAATTGTACCATTATAGTCTAAATGGTCTTTTGTTCATTATGTCAAGTAATAAATTGCGTAACAACTTGTACCTATGGATAAATTATTATGAAAGGAAGTATTTAAAAAGGTTTGTGAAGGTAAATAACGGGATAGGCTACAATTTCAACCGTCTTATCCCTCTTCCGGTTGAATCGTGAGCTTTTACCCCTATTGTTAGTGATATGGACTTACTCGCTTGTAAAACTAAGGTGCAAACAGATAAATCTACTATTATATCTCACATGTATCAAAATATGAATGCAATAATTGTTTAGTTGGCAAACGTAAGTAAACAAATCTTTTGTAAAATACATGTGATAAACCTTGAATATTTGGCAAAACAACACCGGTGTCATTAATATAAACAATAATTGTATGTGATAAATATGGGATGTAGATACTAAAATAAATTCAACGTCTTTGAGTAATATTCCGAACCAACTGACATCCGGACCTGCATGTATTATCATATTTCATGCCAATCAACTATTTAATACCTCAACGGTTTACATTATACTCGTAATGTTTACTTCAAAATTCCGCGTAGGAAACTTAACAGGAGTAACTTTGTAAAACTGTATTAAATGGTTATACTTCTGGCCAAAGAAAGTTATCGACGTTAGCGCTGATAATTCACTGTTAATAATACTGATAGCAGCTATTTCCAGCACATGGCGCCATCATTTTGAGTAGATAATAGGATTTTAATTGAGATGAAGCTTTACAGAATAGAAGGCTATTTCGAGGCCTATAAATTTTTATTCATAACCATTATCGCCAGGGCCTGAGAGTGCGGATTTTGTCGATATTCATAGTTAAATATCTATTTCAGGTCATTCGGTTGTGTTAACCGTATTTAGTGGGTCGTAAAGTATTATAACGTTGGTCAGTATTAGGGTAAATGGATAGAGCGCTGCTGATAACTGTATTAGCCTGCCGCAATATTTCGCCTCCTGAGTTTGTTGCAGATAGAATACTTAATAAACCGTCGTGGAAGGGAATATGTCTTAATTAATACATGCGATGGTACCCATAATTTGTATGTTAACATGGGCATATTAACATCAAAGGTTTTTGCAACGTAGAAACGAGGGCAAAGATTCTTCTGAACTTGTATTTCCTTCACCTTATTCAAGCATCTTTTCCCGAGATGGAAAATTATAATATTTTCACAGAAGAGAACCATATTATATAAGTTGAGTTAACAACATGTGTTTGCTACCTGTACCCACTACCTAACAGAATTTTAATTAATTTTGGTCACACGCTGAAATTGCCGTTTATCTAAGCATCGTCTACTGTCGCGTAGACTGGTTTCCATGAACACATAGGTATTAAATGTACACACAATTTTAAATTAAAGTACGAAAATGGTGAGAAACGGACCAAATCCTAGGAAATAAGTCTAGGGTTGTGTAGGTAAGATCAATCCGAGAGAACGGAATTTTACGTCACCCGTCAGCAGCACTAACGATAAAATTGGAAGATCATAAAATGAAAATGTGCGATATTTTAACAGGGAACCATTAACATGACACATTAACCGGCTCCCTGACCGCCCTCGGAATTAACGGAGCCTGCATTGGACTGTGCCAACTGGCCAGTTAACGACTATTTGCCTTTCACCCATTAAATATATTCATCCGAAGTGTAAAATGGTATTACCATTAAACCAGTGTTTTGTATGCGCAGCGTTACCATTAACTCTCGTAACTGAGATGTTATTTAAGTTTACTGCGACTTACTCCTGGTAGCTTTACGGCTGCTTCAGCATTGGTACTTTTAAGCCAGCTACGTACTTTGAGAAGGAAAACGATAAAAATGCATACTGCACAATTCTAGCACCTTATTTAATCAAAATGCCACGTTAATCAGTACGAAACTAAAAACTGAATGAACTAATGGTGATATATTGAAAATATTTTTTTTTAAACCCTCCATTAAGTATCATTCCGTCTCAGTCCTTTCAAGGTGTGAAGAAGCGATATTAAGACATTTAAGGCGCTACCCCGAGCAAATGACTTTGAGCGTTTGACCTCTAAACCCCCCTCTTTGCCCCTCTACATATACATCGCTACTTTCTATGAAAATACAACGCCATCTGTTTGATATACCGACGTATTAAGTAGTAAAAATAGTAGACTTATGAATTTATAGACAAAAATATAATCAATCATGGTCGCGAGATTAAAAAAAAAGATAAGAGAAATATATTTTATTTGTATCTAAAATTATAACTCAAGTAATTGAAGACTTCTAAGTGAATCATTTAATGATGTAAAGTTATTTAGTCAGAAAGGTATTGAATGTCTTTTTACAAAAATCTTTTTTCAACCAACTTCGAAAATAGGAGGAGATTTTCAATGCGGATGTTTTTTTTACGTTTGAGTATTTCTCGAAGTTCGGGATTTCTCAAAGACGGCTGGACCGATTTCAAAAATTATTTTTTTAACCATTTATTCAGTGTGATTCTAACAAGGCACTTATACAGAGCAAAGGCGGGCGGCGAGACTTTTGAAAATTCGGTTCTTGAAGAAAGTATTGCTGTCTCAATACGGCATGATTTGTGAATGTGTGAAAGTTGACAGTGTGTGAGTGTCAAAGCGCGCTCGCATGGAGTACTTAAGAAATACTCTACGCACATAATAAAGGGCAATGGCGAAATAATTGTTGATATAATTCTTATGCGTGATATACAAACGTCTTAATTACAGATTAACATGAAATATAGCGTCTAAGTCCATGAAAAAAAAATACATTAAATTGGAAATACAATTGATTGAATTGTACTTTGAGTGTTGCCATATGAACGTTAAATCTAAACTAAGTCATACGAATATCTTTGGCTAGTAAACTATGTATAAAAGCTTGCTTTTAGAATATATTGAAGATTTATGAACATGAATAGTCTAAGGACATATTATTATTTCTACCCAACATCACCGAAATTAATAAATGACATCCAAATACTATTACGAAAACTTCAATCTAGCATGGCAACAACAACGGATACAATCAATGTGAAATTTTGCGTCATGCCAGTGACATTGTCTTGCACGTCACTTTGCTTGTGCGCACCAAAATCTTTGTTTGCGCATTTGTTATTTCTATTATTTTGCTTTTTGACTTGGACTGCTTATGGACTTTCGAGATTTCTCCCTGTGCTAGCCAAAAGACTCCGATTACCCACCACTTACGACGAAATTTTGCTGTGATGTTTGACTCCGATTTTAAATTAAATTGGATTTTTTTACGTGAAAAAGAACGATTTATTTTTCACGATGTGAAGTCTTTTAAAGCCTCTTTGCACCTGCTGGTTTCCTGGATCATATCGTGATAAGGAAGGATGAAAAATAAATGTATTTGAATTAATGCTGTTTCTTTTTTCATGCATGCTTTTGATCATCTATTTTATAGACTATTTTTGTGCACTAAACAATATAACAAGAAAGCCTATAAGAAAACATTAACATATTCTGTCAGGATTTTTAAAAAAACTCTGATTATAATTCTTTACAAGTATTATCAAAGCTATACCAGGGAAAACCTAGATAATTATATCTCTAGAAATAAGTATAAAACAACCGCATTAAATCTTTTGAATAGTATATTTCACAAGGTTTACTTATTCATAATCAAAGAGTTTTTCAACATATTTCCTATGAATTTCTGTCATATAAATACAAGGTCGGGCAAAATTAATTAATTGTTTACGAGAGCCCATTAATTTCACTCATAAATAACTGAATTTAATAAAAACAAAGAACGATTCTATCAATTGTATTTCCAATTTTATATATTTTTTTCATAGACTTAGACGCTATTTAAATAAACCTTCAAAAAAGTAACATATTATTTCATGTAAAGTAATTAAGACATTTGTAGACGCAAAAGAATTATTTCGACCTTTTGATAGTTGGACATATTTAAACAAATATAAATATGTGATGAAATAAAACTACTAATTATAAACCGCGAAAAAATCCGTAAAAAGTAGTTTTATTTCAATGTCGGATTTAAAAAAAAAATCTTAAAACATAAATAAAGCTCGCCCCCTATTACTTACATGGGACCTAAACATATCGGCGAATTGTGGGTGTACATTGGTACACCTCTGCCTAACCCTTCGGGGATACCGGCGTGATGATATGTTATGTAAAACATAAATATGTATTCCATGCTATTTGAATTTTATCACCAGTGCCGTGTGTAAAACTACATAGGGCTATCAATGACTTTTTGACAGTTGTCATAATATTAAATTGTAAATGACATTTCAAATAAAAAACCGACGTGCTCTCACGTCGAGAGCCTACGGCTGACTGCTGAATCGCCACCGCGACTGTGTTTATGTTGTGAAATTGACCATTTTTAGGAATAATTCGAATTATAAAATAGATATTTGGTCTTTTTGAAAAACAAAGCAGATGAAAATGTTAAGAATTAAATCCTCTATCAGTTGGTATAAGTTACATTAATAAAATACGTGTACATCGTGAGCCTATCCAAGGAATAAATTTTGATAGACCATTCTTAAAATGAGTACTACTAAATATTCGCTGCATTAAAAAGAAAAAGCTCTGTTGAAATTAAAGACAACATATTAAATAATGATTTGGTATAACAGTGAATTTGATATATGTTTTAAATATCGATTTTAAAGCTTAATAAAACTCCGCTTTTGCGCATTTTGCTCGGGGGAGCGCCTTAAGAACGTCTTAAAGTAAATTTGCGTTTCAGTATAGGAAGGTTCGAAACCACAAAACAATGTTTAAATAAGATAGTATTAGTACAAATTACTTCCTCAATGAACATAGTATAACTACAGTTCGTTCAGGGACGGAACTTGACTTCGTTAAATTTGGTCAGCCAGCTGATATCTGTTGCAAAGTTTGGACTGCTCCTCCAAGAGATACGAACTTAGTATATAATCAAACATCTGTCTGATACAGCTGGTTTTGCCAAGATTGTTCTCCGATTTACAAGTTTTAATAGAGATCTTACTGATGCAGTTGTTTTGTAAAGTATTAATTGCACTCGATCCATTTTAGAAGGATATATTTTATGCCTTGTGAATAGATAAATATTTAAATTGTAGACATTCGTTTAGATACTAACAAAAGCATATACTACAAATTAGGTAGTGTTTTCAATTTAATTAACAACAGGACTAGTTTAACATCGTACTCTGCCTCTACTACCTAGCTTCTTCTAACTAGGTCTTACCACATAACTTAAATAATGCTACCTGTCTGATAATAATATTGTGCACAGATGAACCTTTATAATATGGAGAACGATTATTCATTTGATGAACTCACCTCCCAGGTATACTTAACCAATAAATCACGAATTCCAAAGCCTGCTTAAAATATTCATATTTATCGAATTCAAAGATTCTGGAAATGGATTCAGATTGGATTTGGCAGTTTATTGTGCTATGCATTATTCATTCAGTTAGTCCGTTAAATCAGCCGCTTGTGAGACAATAGAGAAACAATAAACCGGCGTGATTGAAAATACTTCCCGAGCCAACTGAATGCTAA
The DNA here is from genome assembly GCA_905146925.1 of Autographa gamma. NCBI lineage: Eukaryota > Metazoa > Arthropoda > Insecta > Lepidoptera > Noctuidae > Autographa > Autographa gamma. The sequence continues at coordinate 8,939,279 of LR989850.1, forward strand.
TAAATATTCCTGGTACTCAGACCTTTTGACTTTAGAATTCCATGCTTAGGTATATAAAGTTAAATGGTTTTCCAAAGTCCCAGTTCGTAGATCGTATAAACAGTAGAATAATAATTTGCCAACGGTTATATCAAAACTTTTCAACTTAAAAATAAAAACAGAAAATAAATAAATCGCCAGCAATTTAATACAAAACTGCAAGTAGCATTTATTTTAATTGTGAAAAATAAAGAGCAACTGTCGCAGATAGCTTGGCCACTATCATTAAACTTTTTACCGCGCGGACCGCTAAAAAGTGTCGTACTTATTCTGGTGGCGCCGCAGATAAATTCCACGATCGTATCTCGGAAGGCAATTAAGATAAGCGAACACTGGGCTGTCACTGTTGCTCACTGTACGTTTAGCCGACGCACGCTCGATTTATGCTCTCCTGGTAGGTGCACCTCGCTGCATTACGTAAGTTACGATCATTACGTCTCCTGCAAGTGATAAACGCATCACTGTGAGTGATGATGAACTGGGTGGCTCTCGTAAATCACTCGCCTGGAACGTTAATTTTATTCACTTTGCATTTCCTTCCTGTTGACTATCAAAGGTTAGGTAACGAGCTTGGGTCGTGTTTGTTTGTTTTTATACACTTCCTTTAAAGTTCCTTAGATAACTAAAAACTAAAGAAAAGGAACAACATTTTTTGTTCTGACAACACTTCTTAGCTAGACAACACAGGTTCAAATAATTCCCCGTTTACAGGAAACTGGGGATTATTTGGACTTTTTAATGTAGAAGTTTCCAAAACATTTACGGTCAGGAAACTACATTTCATTTTCCCTAAACCGGCGCTAATATTGTTACATTTTAGGGTGAGGGCCGATCAAGGGTAAGGGAAAGTAATAAATTTAAAAATAAGAGTTTCTGGCCTTTTGTTAACAAATTATACCTACTATAGAGATGGTCTTTGTTGGAGCTTGGATCCTTTCACGGTCTACATTCGCTTCTCAGCCTTAAATAAAAGTCAGTACGATAATGATGAATGATCCTCCTTTCTTATGATAATATAAGAATGATAAATAACATATCCCTCATCCTACATATTTTTTGTTCTTTAACATTAATCTATTTTTAATGCATCGATGAATGTGAAAACTATTAAGGACGCAAATTATCCGAAACTAATATGATGGCTGGTGGTGAAAGTTTGCAATCTGACGACGTAATCTCTTTCGGATGAATAAAATTATGTGATACAAAATCTTTTTGAACCGCTGAGATTTGACTTTATGTAAACCTTATTTCATGATAGTATGGAAACAGACAATGTCCGTACAGGTTTACAAAAACGGTTTAGCTATATGGTACCTACACCTAAATAGTGTAGAATATTTTAATATGAAACAGGTTAGATAGTGAGTCTTATATTTTTACTAAACTTAGCTATCTAGGGTCATAGAACTCTGTAAATGATATCGTAAACGTGACCGACAACGTTCAATTTAAGTTTTAAAACTTACGTCGCTTACCGGTCACCGGTGGCTACTTCACAGGTTAATGTGTTTGCCGTGACATTTATTTTATTTATCGGCAAGATACGTGTTTCTATGTACACATACAATTTCAAGTAATGTGACATTAAAACTCGTAGAATAAATTAAAGCGTTCTCTAATTATTTTCCTTAAAAATATAATTTACCATTCTTATTTCCATCATAGTGCGGAATACTAATGAAAGTGATATAAGAATAAATCTAATTAATTTAGATTAATAATTCCACTTTAACCTAATTAAGCTAAGTAAACCAAACGTGGAAATGTGAAATCTCTAAAGACGGAAATGTTATGAAATAGTAACACAAGCACCGCAGCGTATGAAATTATAAGTAAAAATCATTTACGTTTTAAGTAAAGAAATTCTAACGTTTTATCTCATCGCATAGAGTCTAAAATCGATTGTCGTTTGAGTAGTTAATAATAGCAATTATCGTAGAGTAACGCGGTATGAGAGGTAGCGTTAATGCACAGTGTACACGCAAAGCTCCGGTACTTGGCCGCTCGAAACGTTGGAAAAAAGAAATCTAATTAAAAATGTAATCACGTTTGTAACAGGGGTACAGATTTAAACAAAATGTTGGGGTTGCGCCGTGAACGAAACTGAATTGTAAATCGAGCATTTTAAATTCATGTCTTGAACGGGGGAATCGGTTCAATCTGCTCACGAAATGAAGGAGTTATCTCTCAAGGGCATCGCGTCAAGCTTCCAACACGAAATCACTTACGACGCTTTGTTGAGACCGCAGCCGAGCCCCGGCGTGAACGCCTGACAAACAATGATACGCCAAGACTATCACAAGGCAACAGTTTACATGCTAATGAATTCACGTTACAGCCGATCCCGTTTACAACGCCCTCATATACATGGAGATTGTATATTCTATATATTACATAAAATACTGAATAGATTTCGTTGTTTGTTGTACTTTCCAGTTCCTATATTATGTAACGAGGGTCACTGAATTCCAGATAGGTGCATAATTAACGTTTTCTAGTAGAGTCATTAAAACATGGAATATCATTGACAAAAGATTTAAACAGTATTTTTATCTGTACTTTTGCAACGAACTCGTAAAACATTTCCTGGAATGTGAAACAAAGCATCGTGTCGCTAAAATAAATAAAATTTCTCTAGGTAACTGAGCGATACTCGATTATTAGATTGCTGCATTCTGTGAATACGGAATGAAATACTTTCCAACGTATTCAATATACATTTCTAGGAGAGGAATTCCAAACTTGTCACGTATGAAACGACCTCTACAGTAATAAAATAATCGATGCCTACTTGCTATGCTGCTCGACGGCGATCTAAACAGAGTGTTAGAAAGCGAGAAGTTGGTCTAAACCGAAGTCGTTCGTGCCCTCGGCTCCAATCATCGAGTCCCAAGTCGGGAAACAACAACTGGGAACGAGCTCACTTCATTCGGGCCTTCACAAGTTGGGGAATAACTTAGAAATTCAATTTGCAGACGGTGAGCGTTGCAGCGGCCTGTACAGTGCCGCGCCGCCTATGCAATGCGAACTTAGACATTGCTAACGTCACCAAACTTGGCGCATTCCGCCACCCTATGAAATTCACATAGCACGAAGAAAAACTTGAACAAACTAGATGTGACGGAACGATTTAGAAAGTGCTCTTTGCTCTGCGAAACGAAATGAACGCTGAAAGGAAACATGAAATTTACTTCAACGTTTCGCTTTTTAGATTGTCCATTAGTGAGAAAATATTTTAAGATACCCAAAAATATATGAGAGAACGGAAGCAATTTCATTATCATTCATTTCTACGTCCAATTTTTCTAATTACATAAAAATACTTAGACATAAAACTACCAAAACATGGCGTTAATTTATAGCCGTAACGTTATTAGAGTATTGAAAAACAAGAACTCATTAACGAGCGTTTTAATACAACCATTCTTACAATGGAAATATAAAACGACAAAAGAAACGGGGAAATAGACGGCGAATAAAGTGGCGGGAATTAATTAATAAAGACTCAAATAAAGAATCTACGTAAACAGGAACACTTCGCATTTCTACAGAAATAATAAATCAGCGATTGCGTCATAGAACAACAGCTATATACATTATACAGTTATCCAGTTTAATTATAATTGGTTGGTCTGCTTAATTCGTCTCAGTGGTCTTGTCCTAGTCACGGCCGCCCATTGAGATTCTATTGTCATAATTGGGTTATTCTGCGCATATGTTTAAGTTCTGTTTGGTGGCCTGTATGTTTCTGCTATATATCTTTTCAAGATTTGAGTAGCTTATGTGGAATTATGCTTTGGCTGCTACAAACGTTTTGTTGTTTAGCTAAAATAATTCGTGGATTCTGGCCATATTGAAATGACAACTCTTTGAAAATTTACACGTAGACATTAAACATATGCAACACATGTCCAGTCAAGGAAGAAATAGAACAGTATCTTGCCATTTAGATGATAACTTGTAGCCAGCTATATTTTAAGCCAGGCGTACAGAAGTTTATATTTTCTTCTTAATTTCATCCCCTCATTTAAATGTCCAGCCATCGTGTAATGACGTCGTGGGCTCAGTACAAAAATAATACCTGTTTCGCCATCGGAATTATGACGGTTTCAATTTCCTTAAGCCAATGTCTTCTAAATTTAACGGATCTAATATTGTTATTTCATTTTATTAAAACTAAACTTATCATATAAAACACTTATATTTAGTTGAAATAACATTCTGAGTATGCTTAACCACACATTGAACATGTATACATAGACACACATATGCATGTAAATCATACATACATACATTATAATTAACATAGCACTTAGTAACTTCCATTTAAATATATCTTTCTATTTTATGCGATTATAAATTTTAAAAATCATATCGAGTAAAGTATATGACATATAACATGCATACCTACATAGTGTAAGTTATAACTTTACCTGTATGAACACACTTCATAAATAATTCACAATGAACTTAGCTTGCAATTTAAAGCGAGAGTGAAAAATGTAGCTGAGGGCGTGTCATGGCCGCTATCTCACTACCATCGCTCTTGTTCGATGAGCCAATATTATAATACACTCACGTTTAGTCTAAAAGACAAGTTACGTTATCTATAGATACTTCGTTTACAGAAAGCCAACTTCTTCCTCTTAAAGACCATCACTGCTCTGTTTTATAGTGAACATGTATTGTAGTTTGTGTAAACAGATCAGGTATTTAGTTATTTTTTCATCAACATCATCATCATCCACAACCTTTATCCTCCCACTGCTGGGCATAAGCCTCCCCTTTTTCGTGCCATTTTCACGATCCTGTACCAGCCTCATCCAGACTCGACCTGAGACTAAATTATTTTTTAATATTAATAAATTTATAGTTGTTCAAAACAAAGTAAAAATTATAATCAGACTGATTAGAATATCCGTTATTGAAATAAATCTTTTAGTTAATAATTACTTATACTAAAAGGTTTTTACAAAATTTAAGTACCATCGTGCCTAAATAGGAAAATAATTAGAAAGCAACGATTATTCAACAACTAAGGAACGTTTAATAAATTGGTAGAGCATTCCTTTAGAGTATGTTCCATCATTAAATATCGACTATTTTAAATTTAAGAAACAACAATATTTTTTAAAGTGGACGGTATAAAAATAAATACCAGTGCAACCACATAAATCGAATCCATATAACAACAACGTTGAGCTACAATTCACTCTGAAAGACTACTTTTTTCAGAGTTTACGGCCGTTTTCTGAACAAAATATACCTCTGTTGTCACTGTATATATTTTACTCAGTCGTTGACAATGAGACAAACGAAAAATATGCCAAGCATGGCCAATTGTATCAACATCAAACAAAACTACGACAATTATTGTAACGAACGATATTATCATAAAATCCAAAAACATAATAACAATAATTACGTTACAATATCTTTTACCTACATAAATTATGTAGTCGACAACAATTGAAATCGAAATATATTACATCACACCTAAATCGGAAAGAACTGAACGGAAATACAAGTCACTCATTAGTCCTAGAAAATTTGGGCTAATACGAGTTTGGAACATATATGAAGTTAGTGTATTATGTACTAACCATGAATAAGCAAGCACCACACGGTGCTTTAAATAAGATTTTAATGTTAATGACACATACTTGTCTTATCTTACCATCATTCAATGTAATGTAACTGCTGGTCTTGAAGCTCCATAAAGCTACCTACTTCCCTACCAAGCATCAGTCAAATGAAAACCCGAAAAAGCATTACAAATAAACAGTAAATCCAGTTAAAGGGAAAAATATTGTTAAATAAACAGAGCTAATAGGCGTTTATCGGCGGGGTGTGCCGAGCATTATTTTCCCAAGCGATCGATGAGATCCATATTAATCACAAGGGAGTACGTAAATCGTTCAATGTCGTCTACACCCTCCAGTATTGAGTGTGAAACGCGCGACACTGTCATGACTATTTTGTCTCGCTTTATAAATGAATGCTGAACAAACAGTTCAATAAACCGTTTAAACAGAGGAAAGCGCTTTAAATCGCAATAAATGCTTAAGTACGAAAGTAATGATGTTTCGATGACTGTTGCTGTCAAACTTGCCGCAAGGGATTAGGAATTTGAATGGGAGTTTAAACAAGAGTATAATTTATCCTGAATCAATAATGATCTAACAATTTTATTTAAATAATTTTACCAAAATATTAAACTGCGGTATAAAACAACGTTTCACATTATGATAATATATTTTTGCAAATAAATGATGACGTGCTTTGTAGGATTTCGCCTGTACAAACAGTACGCATATTATCCCGAAATTACATCCGATTATAAAAGGTCTGCAATGTTTTAATCGAGGAAAATTGTATTAATTAAAATAAATAATATCATAGGCTGATTTCATATACAGTAGCTACTTTTCTCTCTTTTACTTTAATTGGCTCGTGCACTACGAGTTTTAATGTCTATACTGTGGGTTTCACCAACATTCAGTTCATGTACACAAAATAACACCCAGACTTGGAATAGACATTTGTGAATCACAAAATGTTTGTTACATACGGATATCGAACCCGAAGCAGTTCGTGTGGTAATTGGCTTATATAATCTTTAAGTACCACTCGGCTAGCAGTCATGTTTAACGTCCGAAAAACAAGAAAAAAAGGAGTCTTATTGACATCCAGGTCGTCGACGATCAGCTCATGATTGCATCAACTCAGTTCATCTTTAGGCTCAGATTTCATTGAATTTTCATTTGCATTTGTCGTCTGATATCAGCAGCAGCTTATTTTAAAAAGAGGTATGTGTAAAAAAAATGCACCATTCTACCTTTTCCTAGTTTAAAAAGGGTAAAATTTATAGGTTTAAATACAAATATCTTACAGCTTGCCGCGAGCCCGCTCTAGCTGGCCACTTGACAGCGATCCGGCTTACCGTACTTTTTAGCTGACCAAACTAAAGCTAAATGAATCGCAGACAGTTTTCTTATAAAGTTTTGCTAACAATATTTGTATTTTATTTACAATAAAATATCTAAGAATTAAGATTTTATAAAATACTTTTTTTTTTAAAGGAAATAAATCAACATTCAATATTCTTCTAATTATATTAATAGATATTTTTTGATCAGGGAATTATAAAAAGAAAACGAAAACTAATCTATTTTTAATGTTCGCAAGTTCTTGGCTAGAAAAAAATACAACTAAATATATTATCGTTCGAAAGCTTATAAATAATTCCTCTTACACGTAAGAATTCTAGTAAAAACTTCAAACATTCAAAAGCTCTACCGCAACGTAAACTGGCCACACTCCTTTCTAAGTGCAGAAAACTGAAAAATAGTTGAAAAGTTTTTAATTCACATAAATCATTCATTGGCACTTATAAGAAATTCTGAACTCGAGTTGCTCGGTCTACTAATATTATTTAGCACATGAATAGTTTTGAATCAGAACTTTTACTGCAGAATAAGGCTTCTGCACACACACGTACTACTCTAAGATTTCAATGTTTTCATTCCAAAATATTAATTGACAACAAACGACGATCTAGCAATCAGTGATCTGGCGTATTTTAAGCTTATATTATAATTGTTTGTTTTAAGAAAAAGGCTAAAATTAAGGAAAATTTAAAAATAAATGGCCAGCAATAACACTCTTTAATTTGAAGATGATATAAATCGTAACAAAAGTTTTTGCTTTTCTCTTCCCTAGCTTATGGACACTTAAAACTTTCAGCAAAAAATCTGCGAATCTCGCAATTAGTGCGATGAAGGAGACAGATTCAGTCTTCATTTTATGTTATTTCTGTCTCTCAAAACTCTTTTCATTTCTTCGTAAAACCATTAATTGGAAAGACTTAAAAAATGGGAAAATTATCTTTACACTTTTTATGGTCATATAGGCGATAAAAAAATATGAAAAGACTTTCAAGTTCAGTACCTAATCGATATGTCTAGGTCTTGGAAGGTGGAGTAACTACCCTCGGGAGACCAATAGCTATTTTATGTCTAAGGCAATGAACATCAACTTCGCGAGTGCCCTTGCAAACTAGTAGGCCACTCAAGAATCCTAAAACCTCGGGCAAAAGATTTAGTAGCTCATTACAAAATAAATATAGTGCTGTAAGAATAGCAATTACAATTTGAGGTGTCGTAGCAAGAAAAACAGGCTTTGGAAAAAGTTTAAGACATTAACAACTAATTTACATAAAATGTAGTTAATATCACTTATAATAATATCTTTGTAATAACTACACATACCTCAACACAGGATAAGCATTAATAATCTATCCAGATTTGAATTACAATTAAAATATATATATATATATAATAAATTTTATTTTAGAATTTGTTAGCATGGAAACCGAGTGCGCCTAACGTTTCTTTAAGTAATCATAGTAATAATTTATATTACAATCACATATGCATACCACCACTTCTAGGAAATAGGCGTGAGGATAGACTTAATGGCTAGTCAAGTACAACGAATCGTTTGGGACAAATGCCATAATTACAGCGCTTAGTGTGTGAGCAGTATCGCAGTATCTATTGTTATTAGGACACAGTTTGAAGCAACATGTAATAACATGCCAATACAGTAATTTGATCTATTACATTATTGGACTTGTGTTGTGCTAAATCAAATTGTGTGCTCAATCTGCCTAAACTTTGAAACTATACCGTATATCTATAATTGTTCTAGTAATAAAACTATCCATGCAAAGAGCAAAGGACACTATCAAATTGTGAACTGTGTCATCCCTAGGGCAGCGTATAAAGAAATTAATTTGTATTTAAATAATGTAGCTGAATAATTTGAATACAAAAAAGATGCGCCTGACTGATAATATCACTATCTCATAGCAATACTTTCATGACAACATTCTTTCAACGACGCAAATCTTCCTGGACTAATATTGACATTTGACTTTCAAAACCGTAATTTAAAAGGATACAAAATATTAGATATGTTTATGGTAACGGCAAATCCATTAAAAGGGTTCAAAGCTTTTCGATTAATCCTGTAGCAAGTACATTTGAAGGCTTCAGATTAACTCTTCTGCACGGAAATGTATAGCATTTCTTACCCATTGAACTCCGAAAGAAATTAACTCAACAAGCGAACCGTTTTGAATAAGGGCAATTATTAAATGGCATGTAGGTAATACCTTTTAAAATTGGGCATTAACCTTACCCAATTAATTAGACCGAGTAAAACAAATGAACGAACCGGTATCTGTTCAGGCAGTTACAATAAAAAACAAGTTGATTTCTTTTGTTCCAAATAAAAATTGAATTACATTTAGCAATCGGCCCGTTTCGGAAATGGCCATGTTTTTCACGTATCGTAGATCAAGGTTACCATTAGTCGTGTAACTTTCTGTCGTATTTCCCGATGAAAATGTGTTTCCTTGTAAGTTGAAAAACTGAAACAAACAAGGGAATAATGCAAAAAGTTGACTGGGGAATTGCCATAAATATTATTTTTCTTCTTAGTAATCGATATTGTCAGCGATTTGCCACGTAACCGCCTGATGGATGGTGTGCCAACGTGCAAAACACAAACGTGTTTTGTCTTTTGTTTTATTGAGCGGTTGTTTCATTTTGTTTTGTGGTGAAACAAATGTCCTTTGTAGGTATTGAAGACTATGTATTATTGTTTATCCGTTTACCCATTTATAGGAATGTGTATTGTGTTTACGCAATAACAAAATAACTGCGGATACGGGATGTGAACCGTGTTTTATTTGGCTATTTGTTATTGATTTGCCTGCCCCACTAAAATAAATGTTAAGCAAGGGTTACAATAACACACAGGAGATTCCATGGGTTTAAGTAACAAAAAGATCAAAGATAAGTCTCTCGATTATAAATTATTTGGGTATGTACAGAATATACTTATGTACTTAAAATCTTAAAACACTCCTCTCTCCATTTATTTTTACATCAGACGAAAATTTAAATAAAGAAAAACGCTTTGCATAATCTAATATTTTTACGTAACACGCATTTTCGTTCCCCTGATATATGTACGTCTAAATAAACTGTCTTAATTTCCCCCGAGCCACGCGAGCACTGAGCCAGCAATCTGCCGGCCCGTCTCATTATAGAGCTCGTTGTCTTGAGACAATGTTCCGCCCTGGATCCAACGGCCCACGACTCAAATGCATAATGCTGCACCAATGGCCCGTGAACTCTGTTATGGTTTATCCATATCTTTATAGAACATTACCCTTGGGTAATATGATATCTATTGTATGTATTTAGTATTTTATTTATAGAGTACAGCCACATCTATTTAGCTTTATTGAACACAAGCAATCAACATTGCTTTAACTGTATGTAGGATGTAGAGCTAACATAAACGCGGTGCTTAACTATGGAGATCCCGCTTCCACCTGCATTAGCATCAGTACTTACAGCAAGCAAATTCCCAAACGTGTAGCGCCGGCTTAATTCACGCAAGAAATCTTCGCTCGAACAGTTCCCTTGAGTGCTCTCTAAAGACTTGCTACGAAAAACTCCCAACCGCTTCGCCACTTGCACAATTTATGACGGTAGTTAGGCCAACGCAGCGCTTCTGTTACCGCAAACAGGTAGGATCCATTGTAGGAACGGACACCCCTCCCCCCGCGCAGCTCACCGAACATGGCCACGGAGGGGTCGCACAAAGGAAATAATGAGGGTCTATTTTAAGTAGTAGGTTTGCAGCCAAAGCAATATACAAGCGAGTTGAAGACGCGACGCGAATGCCTGATGAACTTTAATTACAGCGGCGGCACCAACGTGGAAGCAATTGCCTGCCTGGTGTATTAGCATAATCATTTTGTAGCCCTCCCGTGGCTAATTGATGTGAAATTGCTGATTTAGAGCGGCAATTTTAAATCCGTCCACCATATACTTTAATCTCAGTCATAATCATTTCAATATTACAGGGATCGTTTAGCAATACGATCTCTCGGTCCTTTGATTTTTATTTGTCTATGTAAAAATATTGATTTCGATAAAATAGGTCAGATAAACCTTATTTTTATTCGTCGTTACAGACCTCCGGACGCTTTTAAAGTATAAAACCGGAATGAGTTTCCCGGATTTATAGGAAAATTATGTGTGCTCAATTCAAAGGTCAAGGATATAAATAAAAACGTTAACTGCAGGATAGTTTTCTTTGGTAACCCGAATGTGTGGAATTTATTGCGGATTATCACTACCCGAAGGTTCGACTGGTGAAATCCTTTTATTTTTTACTGCTTCAGCACTAGGAGTGGACTGTAATTGGATTTAACAATAATCGGATACATTTATTATTTTACTGGTTACTATAAGCTCATTATCAATGATGGATTTATTTTTAACGTATCAGTAATTTTTGATGAAGTATTTTCAGTGATTCCTTTTAAATGCAAAATGAGATGACAAAATAATATTTTCATTTCAGTATTTAATCAATGTTGTATGCATCGACGAAGTACCTATGTATATAATATATTAATATTTTTTTAATAATCACTCTTCTTTTTATACTCGTAGATTAATCTGTTATTTAGTAAACATTAAAAAAAAATACATAAAATATAATAAGGAGATTGGTGCTCATAAAATCATTATTTCAAGCTCAAAGTTACCGTTAGACGTATATTTTTTAATTCTAATACTTTTTCGTCCTTTTATTTTCTTTGCTTATTTGTCAACAATTTCTAGCCGTTATGTTATTAGTCATATAACGATAAAAATGATAACGTTGATTTAAAAGCCTCACGGCCTGCTTAATGACAACTGAAATTTTAATAGGGCCATGATTGTTCTATTTCTGTAAAGTCGTTCGTTTGACGTTATACCATCGACTTTCGAGTGACAAAGGTTTATCAACTTTGAATTCAGTGAACCGTTGTATTGTAATTGTATCCTTTTAGACTAATTAAATTAACTAGTCAAGCGCTTAATGGTACCTAACTTATTACTTCGAAATGCTTGTTTATATTTGTTAATCTTTATTTACATTAAAGATCAGAGGTCAGAAAAAACATGTATAAAATTAAATGAAACACTCAAAGAAATTCAAAAGGTATTCAACTGAATCCGGCAGGCGGAAACACACAGCGGCGCACGGAGAGGCTGTGCACGTGTGTTAAGCTTCGCTTTAGATGTATGAGATCGTTTCCACTGCAGCGCACGGACATGCTACGCAGCAATTGACGTCTTAAACACACGCGTAGCTAGCTCGAATGGCCGGTACATAGCTCAACCCACGGCCGTGCGACGCATCCTAGCTGCGTGGGTCGCCGCTAAGACTGGTAGCCGACCCCAACATAGTTTGGGAAAAGGCTAGGCAAATGATGACTCAGAGAAATTCTAAAAACCTGATAATCTTCTAAATTAATTCATCAAAATAAATAAACTAAAAAAAGGAAGTAAGTAAGTTAACCCTCAGTAACTCTACGTGTGTCAAATTAATCGCTCTCTGCAGAATTTCACATGTTCTTTTCTACGTAAGGATTTATAACTTACAATGTTACAGTTTAAATACACAGAACACGTAATTACTGTTTATTTATAATAATAAATTATCTCTGTGTACATTATTCTTATGTCAAATTGCTAATGATGCTCTTATTTTTTTTTTTACATAATATATTAGTATAATAAACAAATATGAAATTACTACTTATTTTTAATTGGCAGACGTTTCTGTAAATGAGTACTACGAACACAAAAACAAAAAACAAGCTGAAAAATTTATGAATGCACACAAAAAAAAATAGGATTTTATAAATATTATTTCAACACGTAAAGATCAAAATGACCACGACAAAGGGCACAAGTGAGTTAAAATTTAACGAAATACAAAAACAATTAGTCATGAAGCAAGTAACCAACGAATACATTAATATTGCAGTCGCAACGACGTAAATTTTTCAGCATTAAACCTAGAAGAAGCTTTGAGAAATTGTCCTCGGTAACATTCATATATTTTATCCTTTATTCCGCGACGCAAAAACATGCTTTCATAGAAAAATCTAAAACCACCACAAAGAACTACCTTAGCATAAGTTTTGAGCACTAAACTTTGAAAAATATTACCTTTACAACTTGTCTACCTAAAAATGCCTAGATACCTACCAAAAAGGATTTATAAGCACATATAAGGTTAGTATATCATATAAGATAGGCTAAAATTTGCCATTAGATCGTTGAACTGAGAAGTAACATTTTCGCACTAAACAGTAACGTATAATGTCAGAATGCCCGCTACGGCGCCATTTTAATTTTGAGTAGGTTGTGGGTAGATCTAAAACACTTTAAAAGGTCAACTCATCACAAACGTTGATTTAACTTACCTTTGAATTATGATAAATAAATATGGCGATGGTTGAACAATTCATGATCACTGTACAAGTAAAGTAATATATATTTAAGCTAATTTTGTTTATTGCAATGGTCCTTCATGAATGATACCTATATTCGATCTTTAAATGGTTAGTTGTCTACCTCTGACTTCAAAGGTTTCTCACAACCATTGCTGCAATGCTCAGGTTCTGTAGATCAATCCCTTATATTACCTAACCAGTGCTATTGAACTCAAAGGTCACAGCTACTAACACTAACGCATCCAATTGAGACTCACTTAATGTATGGATTAAATGTTTCGTCTCAGTTGATTCTCATACAGTTTATGGTCTTAAGATGTTTGTATTTTAATAGAGACAAATAAAGAATTAGAGAGTTTGTTTTAGTATTTATTAGTATTGAAAAAAAAACCTTTTTATAGGTTTGAGGTCATACTTGAATTTATGTTTAATATAAAAAAGCATTAAGCAAATAATCTACTTAGTTTCGTGTAATGTACACTGTCTTCTCTCGCAAAGACAGCAACAATTTCTCAAATACATGAGTGGAGGATGACAAAAGCACTCTCGATATGATAGCGGGTGCACCGTTTCTAGATACTCTTGAGTTACATGCAGGTTACAAATATGGTAAAACGATATTACGAATTGAGTCAGATTAGTTGACAGACCAAAAGGCACTCTTATGATGTAATCGCCTGATTTAAAAGCACAGCAGAAGTTGTGAAATAAACTATATAGAATATATCGACTATTCAAAAACCTCATTACAATATTATCTTCTGCCTAGCCCATTTTCCAAACTATGTTGGGTTTGGCATCCAGAATTACTGGATTTAGCTGAATACCGTATTGTAGATCATTAAAATATATCAATTGACTTTAAAATGAGTATTTAAATAATAATGCCGCTAAAATAATAATTAATGAACAACCATTCAAAAACAAATTCTTAATAGGTATGTTATGAAGAAATAATGGGTTTATTTATTGAACGCATTTAATTTCCGCTCGATGACAGCAGTCATTGTTATGGAAACGTTATTTATAATGCGGTTGACCTAAAAATAAGGAATAAAAGGCCTAGTGTGGGGAAATGCAATTAACTCTATGGGGCTGTTAGCTTGACTGTTACTGTAATGTACAGCTTAGCTTATCTTCACGAAAAGTTACAGCTTATGTTAAAAGTAGTTTAAACATAAATCGGAAATTAAGGTGGAATGCCCTAAGGTATACATAAATACGAAGCGAGCAGCGGTTAATTTAAGCGGTAACATATCATTTTATTTCTGGTTTCTAATACTACATTATTTATTTAAATCTATCTCTTAAATATGTAAAATATATACTTCTTTGTACATAAACTTTTCTATGCGAAATCTAAAGCTGAATGTCGAAATCTCAGGAGAGAAAACAGTTGACAGAAGTTCAAAGAAAAATATTACTTACTATTCTGCAAGGCGCAACGCTTTCCAATATTAAAATCGAGTCAAAACTTTTATAATTTTTGATATTTCAACACAGAGTTCGACGCTAAATGCTTAGAGAATAGAATAACTCGAACGTTGAAAGTAAAATTTCAGGAACTTTTAAATTTTTAGATTTTCTGATCGAAACTTTTCAAACAGTAACATATTTGAGGAAAAGTTTATTTAAAATGAGGAAAACTATATCCTTGTCTTTATATTAGGGGGTATTATGTAACTATAATACTTTAATAAGCAAGATGAACATGAGTAGGTAAGCAGAGTCTTGACAACTCTCAATCCAAAAATATAGCTGGCATTGTTATTTTTGGACTTCAGCGATCGCCATCGCAGCAATCCCCTTGCATTCTATCTAAACCCAGACACTTTAGTCTTAAAACTTTGCCATACACAATCTAAAACTAGAATCGGTATCTTTGCTTGTTCTCTTTAAAATATAAATTGTGGAATTGGCGGCGAGCCATCTTTATGGCTCCATGGTCGCAGGTATTCGCTTAGTTTCGTAATGTATGTCGTCCGCTCATATATCATGGTATGGTAAACCTTTGACATCGCTGAACATTTATTGAGAGAGTGAACTTAATAAGAATTCCTACCGGGCCTAATTGTTGACTCCCCCATACTCGAAAGTTCAAGTATTTTGCAGTACATGATAAGGCAGGGAGAATTCCCTGAAACCCCACCGCGTAGGGTCGCGGCATTGTTCAGCCCTCTTTGAAAGTTTTATGCTTTTCATTCCTATATGAAACACACGTTATAGCTTTACTACAGTGATATCGTAGTATTTAAATAAAACATGCTGTTCATACAAGTAAATTAATTATCTAAAGCTATGTCGACACCAAATTACATTTGAGTATCAACATTCAACATCATAATTCGATGTGCGTGCAAATGAATACTGATATTTTTAGTAATAAATCATCTAAGTAATTATTTTTTTTTTTAACTTTATGTATACGTAATATTTGTCCTCAGTTATACTTGATGGTAAAATTTGACAAGCAGTTGGAATGAATTATTTATTGTAAGTCGCGGTAGGACGCCACCGCAGACGTTAGCTCGTTACTACTCGTCATTCCTATTCCCGGCGACAAACATGGTGAAAATGCGACTACATACTCCCGTACACCTAGAGACAAAGTATATGTGTACCTTGTTTCAACAAACTGTCTTTGATAGGATAGACAGAAGGCTATGTGACATCATAATAATATAATAGTATAGTAATTTATCTATAAAAAAGTATAACTTCGTTAATACGTGTTTTCCTAAATAATTTGTTTCTATATCAAGTCTTAACAAATAAATTACTAAATAAAATATTTATTTAAAGCCTTCAAGTTGCTTATCAAAACAAACGTTTCCTGTTCGAGTTGAACGAACTTTCAGTAAGATTGGAAAGGTTGATTTTCAATTCAAAGTAAAAGTCTCAACGCCATATAACTTTAAATAAACTCAAACAAAGTTTTAGCAATAATATTATGATAGTTTTCAAACTATCGAATTGACTATGTAATCAAATCTATGAAAGTGGCGACTAACTAAAACAGTTTCACACATTTACTTTCGCACTAAATTTTGAATAATTTTGATGTATCGTTCGATATCAGATTACCGTTACGCGTGTAAAGGTCGATTTACACCAAACGAGAGAATACTTATTATAGAATCAGTATTCGCTCATTGGGGATAAGCGTACCCTCACCCTCACACCAAATTCTTTAAAATTATCTAAGAATTTGATAGGTTGAGTATTCACTCGCTTGATGTAAATCGTCCTTCATGTGAGTTTGGATAAATTGGCATTTGTCTATCTAAATATATATGCTTGCACGTACGTCCTGGACAAATGACCGACGATCACGGTAATTGTATTTATTTGTTCCACGATATTGACTCCATTTGTACTAATTTCCTTCGGCGTTAGTGGCTTAGTATAAGTGAAGAATATTGATTCTTCTACCTGGATTGAAGGAAAGCGATTGTTTATTGAACAGAGAGTTTTAGTGCATCGATTTATATTAGTAAACATAATGAGATTCTTGTAAGGCCGTTTATTTTCTGTAAATTACTACTTTTTTGAACAAAGGCTTATGGCATCTAATGTAATTGATAAAAGACTAACAAACAATCACAGTACATGACATTTGAAGGTCGGTTAAGTTAGTACGAGTACCATAATCAGCCTTTTATAAGCCAGATAATATACAATTATACCATTTATTTCTTTATTTCCTTAACCAGTTTAAGTTCCAAAACAAACCAATTTAAAATATATTTTTTTGCTGACAATCCTTTACAAAAATAAACTATGTAATGAAAAGTTAGCCGATAGCTGTTGGCGTCTCAGTATCATGGGCAGGCTATTTTCCGGTGCGCTGGTTCTGGTCGAACTGTCAGCCGTGGGCTCTGATGTAAAATGATACCTAACGCCTTTGTTCGCGTCATCTTAAATCAAATACGGTCCTATCTTTAAGGTCCATAATAGCTTGGAGTCGTCTGAGATGCATTTATTGTTTGGAAACATATATTTGTTTTTCATTATGTGTCTTACACAGAGTGGTTTAATGTTGAAGAAAGCTGTACTTAGTAGGTATGTACCAATCAATACCAAAAATGCACAATCAATGAATACTTGGAAAAGTTTAATTTAATTAAGCATTTAAATCTTTGAATTATTATTTCACCCCTATAGATTTTAGAGAGATTGGAGTTGTTGTGATTTCCATTCACCCCTTTCGTTCATCGACACACTCACAAAATAAAAATAAAGTAACGTGAACGAACAAATGAAAAAGCATAAACCACTCTAAAAATTTAATAAAGATTGAGAAATGAATTACGTGTAACAAAAATTATTAGAAGGGGTCTCCTGGGACGGTAGTTATTTAAGTAAGCAATAAACTTGGTTATGTCCGTCCCGGCGCCGACCGTCCACATAATCAAATATACCCTAGTACAAGCAATGGATTTACGACCGACAAAGAGAATCATTCTGCTTATATATAAACGCTTAGGTAGGACCGACATTATAACTTTACTATCGTTAGGTAACAAAACATCGAGATCTCTTTTCTCCTTTTCTTCGAAGATAATGAACGAGGTGAGAGGATTAGTACAAGTAACACACATTTTCTTTAAACCTTAGCTAATATCCTGATTGACTAACTATAATTCAATTTATATATTTGATAATTTTTATATAATGATTATTAATATAAAATAAACTCCTCTAGTTTAACATCTGCGGCTTCAATTAGGCTTTCAACATTAACAGGAACCTCTGCAATACAAAAAGAACAAATAACAAATTATACTTGCAGTGTTATCATATTGTAGCATAGGCGACTATAAATTTATATATCAGAAGCAAGGTACTGCTTTTGAAAACCATAATAATATATATGCAAAGCGCAAGCGCTATAGCAATTCAACATAATCTTCCAGCTGAGCATCAAAATTTGAGAGTGATGATGTATGAGTATGATACGTGAGTACTTACTAAGACACACGTATTCTGGATCGTACCCGCTGTCTCTACGTGAGGCTTCGATAGCATCTCTTAGTGACTCAACTACAACATATCCAAGGCAGCTAGGAGGCTCACCAACAGCTAGAAAATCCAAATTATTAAATGTAACTTGTGATCGAAGTGAAAAATAATCATTATGTTCTGATTTACCTTTAGATCCCAAAATTCCAACAGGATTAGGTCTCTTTCGTCGCAGGAACACACGGAAATCATGTGGTATGTCTTTAGCTCCTTTGATTTTATAAGTCCATGTTCGGTCAGAGTACAATTCGCCTGTACACTCATTGTAAACGGTATCTTCTATCAACCACAAAGAAGTGGCCATAATGAAGGCTCCTTCCACCTAGATAGATTAAAACATTATTAAAATGAAAGAATATAAGAACAGAGTTGTATGGAAGGGAACTCACCTGTCCTACATCAATGCCTGGACTTAAACTACGACCTGCATCTTCAAATATATCCGCTCTAACAATCCATTTGCTGCCAGTCAAAATATCTACTTCAACTTCGGTCACAGCAATCCCAAATATGGAATAATCAATTAATCTTGGATCATTTGGACTTGTCAAATAATTAGCTTGCAGCAAAACTCCCTGTAAGTCTGCTGCGAACACGATCTCTCTCCAAGAAGCTTGTGGCATAGCTGCTCTAAACGGTGCCAATCTTGCTTTAATCTGATCACAACATCTGATAACAGCGTATGCACAGCATTCACTAGTGATACTCGAAGCAGTTGAAAAGTTATTAGGCGTTGCAAAGTTAAGACAAGGTATGACGGAAACAATTTCCAGAGGAATATCGAATTCGGCAGCTGCCACTTGGGCCATTTTAGTGAAAATTCCTTGACCAATCTCTATGCCTCCAATGTTAATTACTACACTGCCATCACCATGGTATACAGACACTAATGCGCCATAATTACCAAGGTAAGCAGTTGGGAAGGCCATATTATTTAACTTCATTCCACGTTTCTTCCATCTGTTTAGACTATTAAACTCTTTGATTCTTTCCAGTCTCTCTTTGAAATTTATTTTTTCTAGAAACATCGGGAGTAATTTTGGTAAATCATTATCTTCACGACGGTAGTTGGCCATTCGAACTTCGATTGGATCTTTATTTATTTCTTCTGCTATATGATCCATTATGTGTTCTATGCCTGAAATTCCCTCAAATCCACCTAAAACAAATTTACAAATAAATGGCAGGACGTATAAATGCCTATAACAAATCATAATGTTTATAATATCCTTACCAGGGGCCCTCATAAAAGTATTTGATGGAGCATCCGTAATAACTCCAAAGTTTCCTACTTTCCATCTACGAGAATCATAACAATTCTCCATAGAACTTGTAACATATGGGTTTTCATTTTCGTTACTAGAATGACCATCGTTAACATAAAACGCTGCGTCCATATATTGTATTTCACCTTTTTCGTCCACTCCGACCTATCAAATGACAAATATATAAACATCATTGACAAAACTATCCATATTACACCGGCGTAATTGTATATTTAATTACCACAACCGATATTAAAATAAGTAAAATTATTAACACAAAATCACAAACCTCGTAGTCAAGTCTACTGTTTGGTCGTTTACCAAAAGCTCTCGTAATGCTCCTCATTGGCATTATAATTCTACACGGCTTATTAAATTTATGTGCGACTAAAGCACTAGCACACGCTGCAAAGTTAGATCTTGTAATTTTAGCTCCAAAGCCCCCTCCACATCTGCGTGTCTTTACTATAACCCTATAACAGAAGAACATTGTCAACAAAACAACTACGCGTCTAACATTTTATAAAAAAGGAGATAAAAAAGTAAATCGCTTACAAACTCTCAGGGATTTTTAAGACCTGGGCGATTGATGCCTGTACATGGTCCATGAACTGTGTCGACGATATCACTTCAAATCCTTCATCAACTGGTTTGGTTACGGTTGTATGCAGTTCCATCATGTGGTGATACTGACGTGGACTAATAAACGTGCCTTTGACAACGTGCTTAGTGTTCACCCCTTTATCTGTAGGCTCTAAACCAGGATAAGAAACAAGTCTATTTTCTTGTTTCGGAGCATGGATTGCATCTTCTATAGTAAACACGATAGGCTTCACTGGAGCATTCTTGTATTTTATTTCGACTAACGACGTCATTTTGTCAGCCAATGTTTGAGTAACTGCCACCACAAGAGCCACTGGTTGATTATAATAAATCACTTTATCGCTAGCGAAAAGTTCTTCAATTTCAACACTGAGTTGAAAATCTGGACGTATAATGCTGTTCACTCCCGGAATATCGGCGGATGTTAAAACTGCTAACACACCTTCATGTTTCTAAGACAAGAGAAATAAATCATGCAATAAATATATTAGACCGGATGGATTAAAGCACAATTGGTTAAGTACATACCAAGGCTTCAGAGGCGTCAATACTTTCGATATCTGCTCTTGCTACAGTAGAAAGCACAAATGCACCAAATATTTCATCTTTAATAGTTGGTTCATCATCACTGTATACAGCTTCACCAGCACATTGAATCATTCCTTCCCTTTTCAACACTGGCTGTGTTATAGGATAGTCTTTCTTATCCGTGTCATATTCTTGATAGCTTTGACTAACTGCTGGTCTATCTTCACTGGGTGTAGTCGCTCCAGACTTGTATATGGGATTCAGAATATCTTTTGGACATAGTTTTATGATGGCCTGTAAATATTTGATGTTCTACTTAAACAAGATGAGATATAAAAGCAAGTAGGTACTTAGCTATTATTAAGTACTGATTAATTGTAAGTAAATGCCCAAATTTCTCTTAGAAAGTATTCAAAATAAACAATTTAAATGCATCCGGAATAAATAAACTATCGTTCTTACAATCTGTGGCAATTAGTTATTTTTGTTATATTTTTTTGGAAAATATTCATTCATATTCATATACTCTCTGCTCTCCCTAACACATACGTTTTTACTGAATGAAATGAGACAAAGAAATATAATGTTAGCAAAGTTAATAAAATTAGTACTAGGTAGATACAATAAACTCACGTACCTTGTAAAAAAGTCCTAAAGCCACCTTCTTCCTAACACATGGCGGAGGATACGGCGGTCGAACATCTGGATCAATTTCCTTCTCCAAAACCCTCAGAGCAGATTGCAAGGTGTCATTGTTGAATATATTACATCCAATCAAAAACTCCTCGGTTTTATAGGCGTGGGTAAATGACGGATTAATATTACCGTACACAATGGAGGCTTCGTCAACGAGATGTGTATGGGGGTTGAATTTCAAAAGAAAAGCTGAATTTACTTCTGCCTGCGCGTTTTGTTCCCTCTTCGTAATCTAGAAGCGAATGTTCCTGTTTAGCATGGTTTATTTGTCTTTTTATGTAAGCGTTTTTGCTTTGCTTATTAGTCGAAAATTGCAGATAGTCTGGTCTTATGAAAAGAGAGCTCTAGTTTGGTAAAATTACAGAAATTTTATGCCCATGAATTAAATTTCGATGGTAAAAAAACATCTAAATTAAGGTAGTACTTTTATATGAACATTTAAATAGAATACTTAATGGGCATTCTGACTAGTTGTTTATATATATCAATGAAAAAGACAAGTTGGTTTTAAAAAAAGAATAAGGCAAAACGATCTATTTTCTTTTTACCTAACAGAACCTACATAGTCTAGCCTTACCTTATAAGTTACTAATTCATAGTGTCGTGACAGAGGCCGCAGTTTTATTTGCGTCATTACTTTTCCTCTCAGATCGGTCGTCAAAAATTCAGGTAGTTTCATTTCTGTCTGTGTCATATTACGATCAACTAAAATAAAAGTATATTTTATTTTCTTTTGTGAGAGCAATTTTATTTTTACGATGAATAATTCAAGTTATATTTTACCTAAAGTTACAGTAGCGCCGACACAGTCCAATAATAGAAATATATCCGATTGAAAACTTGGATAAGAATTTTTCAAAGCCAAATTACCAGCAAGGGTTCCAATCTGAAAACATCAAAGAACGGAAAAGGTGAATATTTATAAAAATCTGTGAACATAACAACTACAAAGACGAATATATTCCAAGAATCCGCTTAACCATAGATCCGTATATAATTATTATGATTTTACAAATATTGCTTGATAATTTATTTTACCTGTATATTCACATCCAGGTACATTATTTTGAAAACCTGATATCAACTCTATCTCGGAGTTCTAAAATATCCCTTACTTAATTTCATAACTTATCATCACATAATTTTGCAAACAAATTATAGCGAATGTTTCAATCAATCATCAATTATTTACCATTGATAACCATTTGAAATTAACTTACATTTCTTACTGGTATATGAGCAACTTTCTCCAAATGATCATAAAGTACATCCAAGTACCAGAAGTCTTCGTTTGTTTTTGCTAATTCTTTGAATAGGTTCATGGTATCAGTTAACGTCGTATTGGCTCCGAGGACCAAGTTGACATCCACGTAATGTGTGGCAAGCTCCTTCACATCACTTATGTCTATTAACAGTTTTGGATAAAATAGAATCGGACGAACACCTGCAATTAAGAATATCAGAATTTCAGAAAATCTTGAACTTTAGGTAGTAATATATAATCAGCAATCGTTTTTAAAAGCGTGTCGGTCTTGTTTCGCTAAAATTATGAAAAAAATGTATCTTTGAAATGTTAAGTGTCCTACCCCTATGTTTTCTCAAGAGGGTACTTAAAAACAAAGTTTTTTAAGATTGACTAATATTTTAAAATTAAATTTTGAAATGGGTAACTTATGTAGTTTAAAGCTTATATAGCGTATATAGACGTGAAAATTACCTTGAGCCGTATTTCCAGCGATCAACATGTAAGAATCATACCCCACATCATCCAATACATTAAAAATAGATCGTACATTGTTCACAGCGCACCACAATCTTCCATCAGCTAGGGATATTTTCTTAGGCAAATCCTTGGTGCTCGTGTTATCCGTGTTCACTAAACACCAATCGTCGCTGATCCCGCAAGTGCCGCCACACGTTTTACCGGATTTGGGACATATTTGCTCAGACACATCTTCAATATCCTTTATCTTGTTCAATATATTCGCGTCCGGGTGGAGAGCTAGAGATTTGAATGCTTCTAAAATGGGACGATAGCCGGTACAACGACATAGGTTGCTTCCTAAAGAGTTTTCTATTTCTGCTTCAGTTAAGTGGCGGTCACTGCCATCGATAAGACTGAAAAAATACCCATAGGGAGTTTGAATTTTGTACATAATGCTATGATTAAATTACTAGGTTTAATGCGGAAAAACATTAAGCTTTAGTTAGTTTTGGAGTATTTAGTAGAAATTCTATTCCTTTTTTTATCTAAACGTTGTTTTTATATTAAACATTTGATACGTTACCTATACATGCTCATTACAAATCCGGGGCTACAATAGCCACATTGTGATCCAAAGAAATGATTCAGTCGTTTTTGTATGATGTTGTAACCAGTTTTCCTGTTGCCGATACCTTCAACAGTTGTTATATCCCAGCCATCACAAGACATCAGAGCCACGAGGCACTGTTCAAAAATAAACAAATATTCACATTTTAAGTTTCATATTATTTATATAGATACTATCTACAGAAAGATTAGGAGCAACAATATTAAAGATATGAATTCGTACTAGCAATTGGTAATTAAAAAAGAATCCGTTCACACAAGTCCAAACAGTAAATGTAAAATTCTTCCTGAAAAATACAGAAGACATTTGCAAAAGTACACTACGACCATTCCTAACTATAACCTTATTTGGATTAAATAGAGTTTGTTTAGCAACTAACAATAGAATACAATTAAATTGAGTCGTCACAGGCGCTATCAAACCCAACTCGGGTAGAATCAAGGCCTAAGGAGGCAAGAAGCCCAAGCACTTGAGATCGTTTGACAGTTCAGATCCTTTTAATCGCCCTAAGCCTAATTACTTAAAGCAGACAGTAGTATATCTTCCAGTCAAATCGAGTTTACAAACAAACCTTAGCTTCTGACATGCGATTTACAAGTACGAGGGTAAGATGGAATAGTGTAAATTGTGACAAACCCTTATCTTAGGCATAGTTTAACGATAACATTCTTAAACAGTGCCAGATTTTTTACATGTAACGATTTAATGCTAATAATAATATGTTGGATTCATTTTATTTTATAAATAAGTCAAGGCCTACTTTCATTAGTGGACCCTGATAGGCTGATTTGATCTGCTGATTTAATAGTTAATGATGGAAAAGTCAACACATCGACTCGACAACAAAAAATAAGATAAAATGTTAGTATGTCATAATGAAGTCGGTGTATATTCAAACACAACTTTCTAAGTAATAAGTCATTTAAAAAGTCCTGTAAATGACGATTCGACTATTTTAAAAGTCGAAGTCTCATGGCTTTATGGCTCTGTCAGTTTGACATTTAAAGTAGCAATAGGTAAAGGTTTATTTGCGTATCAGGATTTTTGGGTGCATATTTCAAATGGCTCGAGACCGAAAAGTCTGGATTCAGATGGGGGAGAACTTTTCCCAGTAGTGGGAAACCAAACAGGTTACAAAAAAATATATATTTATAGCAAAAGAGTATCTTACAGAATTGACAGAGAAGGAGCAGATCTCTGTCGAGCCGGGCTGTCGGGCTCGAACGTTGACCACGCAGGCTCCGCAGCCGCCCTCCTTACACATGTACTTAGTTCCGCGCAGCTCCGCATACCGACGGATGTAGTCGTTCAATGTCAGATCCACGGGGAATTCGGAACCCGCTATAAATTAATACTTTTGATTAATCGTGAAATTCTGATGTGACGAAACATACTAAATATATTTTTAATCGCAGGCTTCTTGAAACATATTTCAAATAATTGTTGAAGCCTTAAAGAACAAATACTCTGCTTAGTAGTCAATTCAAACAAAATAGAATATTTTAAACCTTTATAATAACTAGGTATAGTCTCATAAACTGGTAACCGACATCAAAATAGTTGGGAAAAAGCTCGGGAGATGAAGAGTCTCATAAAAATAAAGATTGACATTAAAAACAGTTTGTAACACACGTGTGTATTACAAATAGGTACTAACCACTATATTTTCTCCCATTGATTTTAAACTTCACTCGATCCATTGCTTAATGTTTCACCATAAGACACTTTATAACACTAACACTATTACTGCTGCACTGAACAAATAAGTAACACTAAGCCTGGCTAAAGAACGACTTCAATTAAAAATACAATTTCCTTATGAAACATATCAGCGCATTGATGCGTAAACAGGATTTGTAAATAATTAAGTTTTTGCTATTTCATTGTGCATTAAAATCACGAACAGTAAAACACTGTAAGCCTCAGTACGGTGAAGACAAATTAATAAAGAATTAACGCCGCTGTAAATCAAAATGTTTTTATTACATTTTTATTACCATGTAATTAGCTGTAATAAATATACTCTGGCATTTTGTTATCAATTCAATTCGAGATACTTTTAAAACAATGTTACAACAATGGAAACCGCTTATTTCTTTTATACTCTTCAACCTGGGACAGGTGGAAATTTATACCGGGGACCATATGGTGGGAGTGTAAGTTTTCTGCCTCTGTTGGGGACCTTGCGATAACCACAGTCTTCCGTTCTTTCTAGTTGACCTAGCTGATATGTGACTTATCACAGCTGCAAGTGGCGATTTCGGTTCAGTCTGAGCAAAAATCTGTTGATGCTATATCAATAGTATTCAGCTTGCCAGCAGATTCACTTGTTTATTTTGTTCATCTCCTAAACATTGATACTTGATGTATTAGGTATTTTAAATATCCCTTTTCAACACAACTCTTCAGCAATAAGTAATATCACGCTAATAACAATAACAACAATTTTCGTTTTTCAGTATTAATTTTCGATTACATAGGCAATAAACTTAAGCAGGTAATAATATAATAATTAACCGTAAAACAGTCTTACAAATACCGTATGGTAATTGATTTGAATAATTACTTCGCATATGAAATCGTGCTCATCGCACCGACATATTACATACAATAATATTGTACATATTGTTTGTGGGGTTCCATAATTATAACTAATATTATAAATTGGAATAAAAACCAAAATATAAACTTCCCATTGTTTTATACTGCGTGCATAAAAATAACCTATGACTCTCGAAGAAAATGTGTCCCTTCTAATCACATAAAGTAAGCATGTATGTACAACTAGCATGTGCCAATATTGTTCACAGATGAAACCACAGTTTATTCATATAGAGTACTACATGATATATGAAATATTATAGTATTCTAAATGATATATTATGACGCCTAAAACAATGGAAAACCGAAATCAGAATTCGATTCCCTTTGTAAACAAACTATGTACACACCAATAAGTTTGTACGGAACTCTTGCGCTAGTATTAAAACTCACACTTATGTAGTTTTTTGTTACAATATATTAATATTAAGTTGTCTATTTATAATTTGATATTACTCGACTAAATTTCATGGCTCACCAAGCGCGCTTCCTACGCCTCAGTGCTAATAATAATTGTTTCTGCTTTCCTGTGATTTGAGTAATACTTTACACGATACAATTATTTATTTTTACACAATTTAATATTACACAATTCAATTTAATTATTATAGTAACACAATGTATCTATTTCATCTAAGTTGGTTGAATGACTTTGAGGCAAATTGTCAAGATTTTTGACTAAGTTATGAATCCATGTTTCAATATTCGAATGAAAAAAATAGTAAACAATGTTGGTGTCGGTCTTTTTAGTATTCCTATTCAGAGTCCCTAAGACTTAGTCCAAAGTAAACATGTTTTGGTCAAACAGGTGAAATCATGGTCAGTCATTCAAAAACTCCATTTGTTATCTTGTTTAACAAAGTAACGAAGAAATATAAAATAGATCCAAGTAAAGTGAGATATTTCAGCTTACTGAGCTCTCAAATTGCGAATTGCGAGCCGGCTTAATTAATTCATTTGAAGTTAAGAAATGGTTCTTTTATTGTTTTTCCACCATTTGAAACGCGAACATTGGAAATACATTTATTAATTAAAACTGAATGTAAACTGCATGTCAACGATCTCAAGTTTTTAAACGAGTTAGTTAAAAATGAAAAATTCAAAGTTGTCGCCAACACGTTCCATGTTAATTGAGTATTTTGACTGCTTTGAATTAACCTTTTTCTCCTTTGAACTTCATGTAGACTGAGCATTACTAAAATCTCAGTATGTATGTACCTTTAATTAATACATTAATCGCCACTATTTGCAAAAGATAACTTCAAATGAATCTCATCATCATCAGCTTGAATAATCTAACCACATTCCAAGATTACATTGACGTTACACGAATCTTTACGAATTCAGGTAAACGACATCTGCTCAGCGCGCGCAAACCATCTCTGCGTCTCATAGAGAATAGCTCCCACCACATCGAACAGCGCCGACAGTGAATATTAACAGAAGGATTATCTGCTTGGAGTTGGCTCTGCTCACTAATATCTCAACTACGTGTTTACACTGGGATACGCGAATTAGACGGAATTACTGTTGCCATGGTGATTACTGAAATACCTTTACAATCTTCGTTGGATTGCCGCATATTAACAAAGTTACAGGTGTGTGGATGTTATTTAGCAGTGCTTCGATTGAAGTTTCATGTTCAATCGTCTAACACATGTTGTACGTAAAACAAGTACTGGCGGATATAAGCATTATTGCCTTAAGTAAATAAATAATTACTAGGTAGGTACTTGTGTGACTATGACAGGAAAAACTATGTCAACATTACAAAACTTATATTTAGTATTATTATTATTATTTATTAAGAGCCTGAAATGTCCCACTGCTGGGCAAAGGCCTCCCCACTCTCCCTCCATTTATCTCTCTCAAGAGCCGCGATTGATCAGTTTGGTAAAAACGAATGTTTAGTATATGAAACAAAAAATATAATTACGTAATTAGCTAAAGTCTTATTAAAACATTTATTATATTATTAGAACATCAGTCCCAGGATAATATATTATATTTGGACATCTAAGTTGTACTGAAATATAAGTGCAAGTTAGAATGCAATTCGTAGTAGGGGTGGAACCAAGACACCAGAGATTTAACTAGTAATTGCTCTGTTGAATATTCAAAGCCTTCTGCCTGATGATCGCTAGACGCGGTAACACAGCCTTGATTAGACTAACTACAGTGCTACACCGTGTACAAAACTAAAGAAAGAGTTATGTTGTTTTTTTTTTCATTGTAATACAAGTGCAAAGTAAGTCGACGCTTGTTAGTAGTAATATTTCTGTGTGCTGCAAACGAGTGAAATGTAAGTCGACTCCTATAGTATGTTGCCGTAAAATAATGACATATGGAGTTTTCTAAGGTGTATGCGGAAGTTTAACAATTTAATTAAACTTATTTTTACCTAAACTGAACTTATAGTAATAGTATATATATATAATAATAGTAGTAAACATTATTCTTTTATCCCAAAATCTATTTAGGCTGTCTTTGGTTCGCTTAAACAAAAAGACCACACTGTTTTAAACCATTTATGAGTTGTCAAGGTAAAACTGATTTGAAAAAAAAAACATTTTCTTTGTGATGTTATTTACTTTACAAACTTAATTATAATTATGAGATAACTCATTTTCATCCAAATCCGGGAAAGTCGTAAAAGAATATCCTCTACAGAAATAATGAAAATATTTTCCTGTTGAAAGGAGGCAACGAATTATATGTAAAGTTTCGTTATTAAGAATAATGAGAAGCTGACAAATATTTGATAATCTCGACCTTACCAGCCGTTACAACTAAATTGACAATAATGAAAATAAAAAAACAGGCCTATAAACGTCCCACTGTCGGGCACAAGTAGACTATTTTTGAATTCCGTCTGCCGACTCCGACTCCGTTGAAATTTGCTAATTAAATTATTAATGTGAAAACATTGTTTTATTTACATGTTTGTAAAATAATGAAAAAGGAATTGCGTTGCATTATGGTTACAACTTTTTCTTTTTACCACGTGTAAAACCCGTTTTACTTTACAGAACATAACAGGTAGGTGGCACAATCTGTCGTTATAATTTTATCGGTGACAATACAAGTTACTATTATATGAATTCCATTAATCCGAATTGAGCTGATTTGACTGAAACCAAATTGTCAATTTGGAATCTTGACACGTGTCCAATAAACTTCCTATTGATACTTTTACTTTTTCAAATAGCTCAGTTATCAAAATTCTATTTGTTGATCCTACAGTAAAATCTTCACTAAAGTCACCACATAGTAATTTAGTAAGATACCTGCATGAATGCATGTGACTTTAAACTATTAACTAAATTACAATTAGCTTTCTGTTTCCACGACACGGCAATATTCTCAACAATAACTGAAGACTGGAGACTAACGAAGTCGGCGCACGTAATTAATTAGATGATGCGCGAGTCTATTGTTAATACCTTCGATATTCCGTAGTCGGCCACACTAGCTCCTTTAATAATGTAGTGAGCTCAACTGCCTTATATTTCATCTTAACGGAGTATATGAAGAACTTCTTTAATAAGGTTCTTATATCCTTGGTCTTAACCGGACCAAGGTCTTACTCCAGTCCACTGGTCTTATAACATTGCTAAATAAAAAAGTTTGATTCTTATTTTTTTTAATCATTTTTGTACCAAACCTACTTGTTAATGATTATTAGCGACAAAAGTATCTAAACATCTGACGAAGACATTAAATATGACGCAACGATATACACTCCCTGTTTTTAGCCTCCATCTTTACTAATCAAAATGTCGAATAAGATATTTTTAATCTTAGGTAAAATCCACATGCCTTTTCCTCACAAAAAGCCTTTAAAACCGTGAAAAACCTTTTACACATTTCTTATCCACTTTTTAAATATAACACATATATAGCATCACAGCATGAGTGTTCATCACAACTTAATCGCTTATCGGATACTCTTATGAAGGAATTTTATACAAGGACAAAACAAAGCAACTATACAAAATACAGCTATGATCCTTTTAAAGTCGGTCAAAACCTGGAAATATTACAAGGTTGTAACTTTTACGTCTCTTTCAGGAGTTAAGTAGATAGGTAATAAAAATACTCCCGTGTCACTGGATAAACTTGTATTACGAGAGTGTCGGGCTCTTGTTAGGAATTCCTCGCTCGGCTGCGCACCAGACTTCGGGCTCTTAACTAAATTAAGGTGTGTAATCGTTCATAACGTCTAATGATCTTACTAGAATTCTGTAATAAGTTTCTCAGCAGGTTATGTCATTCAATCATATTTTTTTCTGTTTGAGTGATTTATGAAGATCAAAAATGAAATTTATGAACGAAACGTTGGCAACCCTACAAATAAGTGTTATCTAAACATGTAGCATTTTTCCAAAAAAAAACAAGTGCTATTCGTATAAAAACTCCTACTACACGGAGTCTACACGCTATCTAAGTTTTCCTAAAGCCAGAAATAGCGCTATACGATAACTTTAAAGAAAACGATACCATATGTGTCTCCCTAAAGTTTCTTTCGACAACAATAGTGCTTTCTGTTATACTATTTAGTTCTAGTACCGCTACATCACGGCTAAACCACGAAGGATATAAATAAGAAAGTTTTCTCACAAAAACTCAAGTAATTGGGTTTTTCTTTTAGTTACTGCCCGAGATTGCAGTAAATGGCGATTGGTTCGCCCCTTTCGTATTGGGGCATTATACCGCAATTTGCGAACTGTACTAAAGTCTATTAACTTTGCTATATATTGCCTTTTTCATTTGTCTATTTTCTTCGTTGGACATAAACGACGTGTTACGTACGAATACTGTTAGGTAAGGTTTTTAAGTTAGCTAAGGTTTTTTCATTGTGAAAAGACGCGCAAACGTCCGAAACTTAAAATACACCTTATCGTTCAACTTCACCATAATAATCAGCAACAGTATTTTAAATTATAATCACAGTTTAATATAAAAGTATGTACACATAAGAATACAAGCTACCAACCACTAAAACATTCACTTCTTTTTCTTAGCAGGCGTTGCAACGATGACTTCATCAATGGGATCGAGCTTCGGTTCATCAAATTGGAATTTAGGGAAGGCCGTCATATCGACATTGGGACCACCACCATATCGCTTCTCCAACTTCGTCAGTTCTGACTTCAATTCCTTCTGAATTTCTGGACTTGGGTCCACAAGCTCACCACTAGGACTTTTCTTCTTATACTCTCTTATTTTTTCTAGAAACAGTTTTTGTATCGGGTCGGTTGGGGCTGCTAGATTCCGCTTAAATATGAAAGTTGTTTGAGCCGTTCTTACGCTCGTAAACAGTGATGAAGAAAGCATTTTACTAATGTTTATCGTTATTATTTGTTTAGAGTTTTTAACAAATATGACAGTTGTAAAGTCAGTTGCTTTTTTTTCTCATAACTAATGGCCATGAACACCACTTACGTATGCATGAAGTTTTAATTTATTTAACTTTAACTTATGATTATACTGGTCACGATTGCAAACAATAAACAATAGAAAACAAATAAATCAAACCGAAAAATGAGATAAATAAATAATAAAGTTTCTTTATTAATAATGTCTTTGTAATATTGACAAGTTGAGCGACAGTAACTGGTATGATGTGGGTTGAAGAATTAACTTTTATCGACGGGACATTACAAGTCTCTTATATCGTGGTACCAATAAATAATCAAGTATGTTTTTATTTGATAAAGTTTGTATCACTAGAAAACAACACAACAAAAAGAATCGACGCTTTTTCTTGTACACTTAAAGAAAAATATAAGTCTCTTAAAATATTTTATCTTTTGTATCAAATAATGATTATATTAGCAAGGAAGTCGACAATCAAGTAACATCAACATAGTTTAACTATCATAACTGTACTAAATTCAGCTCTATATTATTATGTGTTCCTAACTGACTCACTGCAACTAAATACCTATCCATTACCTCTCTATCTAGCGCAAACTATACTACACAAGCACACGTTTAACTTGGCTGAGAATACAATATACACAATGAAATGAAACTAATATTGCAGTTGTATTCTGGTAGTATAATAATATTAATATAATATTTCTGGACTATTCACACACTGTAATCTGGTCCCAAGCTAAGCTCTAAGAGAGCTTGTGTTATAGTAACCAGACAACTGATACACATACTTATATATTTCTAAATACATACATATTATAGATAAATTACACCCAGACCAGAACAAATGATCGTGCTCATCACACAAACATTTGTCCTGAGTGGGAATCGAACCCACGACCTCCGGTATAGCAGTCAGGGTCACTAACCGCTAGACCAACAGGCTCGTCCCAGTATTCTCGCCATGACAGGAATTAGCGTCGACTAAGCGTCGACTACGTCAGACTTCCACTTCTAGTCTGTCTAATTATCCAATCAGAGCACCTGACACTAATCAAGTGCATTATGCACGCAACATACATAGTTGACAGTTAACCTCCACTTACCAAACAGACTACATTATAACGTCTGAACGTAATATTCATAGACTTTTGGTGATCTGTAGCAACATTGAAGCATGATATTTGTTGCTATGCTACAATGAATGTACAAAAATATATATCTGCAGTTTAAATTTAGTGTTCGGGTAAGTTCAATTAACTAAGCAGACTTCTAAACGGTAAAATGCAGTTCTTGATAATATCATAATTGCTAAATTAACTGACTACTTTGACTAGTGCGGCTATTTATTTTTACCAAAATGTAAGCGATTTGTTTCTGTAAGGCAAAACTCCATAATACTCGAGAACTTATTTTATTTCGCTTTAAGTTCTGCGTATCTTTCCACAAAGAAGTAGAAGGGGTGACTAACTTCGTGAGTGTTGAAAAGCTCATGATCTGGCGCGGCTGGATACGAGCTA
Organism: Autographa gamma; assembly: GCA_905146925.1. NCBI lineage: Eukaryota > Metazoa > Arthropoda > Insecta > Lepidoptera > Noctuidae > Autographa > Autographa gamma. Next base: position 8,972,649 of record LR989850.1, read on the forward strand.
ATTAAGTGAATTAACTTCATATGCCCGACAAAGCTTTTAACTGAACACTGCGCCTCTGACCTACTCTACGTGTTTTGCTTTTCTGAATAAATTTAACGAGACTTCACTTAAATAACTTTAAATTAGACTCAACGTCAAATTGAACAATTTATTTTTCGCTTCAACTGTTATTAACTTGATACTTTTCTAATAAATATACAAATAATTGGCAATTTAGTCTTTGTACAATTTTAATGAAATATCTTCAGTCCGTTACGCGTAAAAGAAATGATTTCGTTAAAATGTTTTAAGATAAAAATGTAACAACATTATTTCAATTATATATAATTTACGCATAGCTGGTTTACGTACGTACTCACGTGCTTGTTTATATTGGCAATATATTAATTTGAATGTCTGTCAATATTAACCACATATAAACATAATTTCCAAACCATCCACAACTACGTCACATATTTCAGGTAAATACCAAGTTACTGGATTTTATAGGGATAAAATATTATTTACTAACAGAAAGAGAAAAGTAATTCGGAATATATTTAATTATTCAGCAGAGCGGATTGTTTCCTGCGGCAAAGATCCGAAAAATTGCTACACTTTGGCTTGTACGCAGCACCGAAAATACCGAGACGAAAAAACTCTGATTATATTATTCCATAAGTATTATATGTGACTACATATATTAGGTAATAGTCTAAATTTGATCTGTTTTCTTATATAATAACACCATACCATTATTATTATTATTATTTTTTTTTAGTAGCCCGTAGGGATCCCACTGCTGGGCAAGGGCCTCTCCTAAACATTTGGGAGGAATTGCCATAATCGCCACGCTTGGCAGGCGGGTTGGCGATCGCAGTAAGATGTCAAACGGTTCAGAGACGCTGCTGCCCGTCTTCTGTGTTCCTTTATTCCCTTAGTCGCCTTTTACGACACCCACGGGATGAAATGGGTTGGTACTATTCGCCGCCGGCACCACACACCATTATTATTATGTAACGGTTAATGATTCTTCTTCTTTTTGAGTCGATGGTTAACTAATCTATTTAAATTTAAATACGCTGTACGCCCAGTAGTTGGCCAAAATAACTGCAGCGTCATTGGCGAGGTTAAAGCCCTCCAAAGTGCAGGTGTCCGGACACCCCTTCGTCCGATACCTCGATCGCGAGTGGACGTGTGCTTGTTATTTAAATAATTTAATTTCACGTGGGTAAGCGACCCTAAACCATATCCTGTAAAGATTAGTGATCCATTTTGCATCAAATTCTCGCTTATTGCCGCGCGCGGAGACACGACCTGACGCGGAGTAGCTGTGGGAAAAGGACATTGGCAATAATTTGCCTCTCGCTCGCGCACCGCTACGTAGGAGCCGTCCAAGGTCGAGTGACGCGCGGTGACTTGCCGCTCGCCGCGACCGCAATACTCAATTTAAAAGCTACGCGCAGTGTAATACGACCGACTTTTAATCGTCAAAGCTTCGCGATGTCGGTAACACGATCACCGCCAAAGTCGCCGGTACGCCTGGCTACAACTTCTAACTTAATGCAAGTGAAGTCGGACTCAGATATTCCTCTGTCATCTTTATCGAGTAGCCCATATGATGGGGTTAATAAAACGTCACGCTCCAAGCGCCCACGACCAGAAATGTCACCCAAAAATAGTGAACTCCAGGAATTCCAACTTGAGATACGCCAGCTCCTGAATACATGGAAAAAGGAACAAGAAGAATACCTTTCAAAAATAGCAGATGAGCATAGCTCCCAACTGAGAATTCTTATGTCTGAAATAACCGACCTAAAGTTGCAAAACAGTTCAATGCAAAAATCATTCTTAGAACTTGATAAGACGGTGACATACATAAGTCAACAGTATGATGATTTGTCAAAACAAATTGAATCCTCACAAAAAGAAAAAAAGACTTACAGGGATAGCATACAACTCCTAGAAACAAAACTACAAGATGTCCAGCAACTTTCGCGGTCATCAATCTTAGAAATCCGCAATGTGCCGAATACAGAGAAAGAATCCTCAACCGATCTCACCACCATAATTGGCAATCTTGGCGCCACTATCAATGTACCTGTCGATAAAACCTCTGTGCGCGATATTTACCGCCTGCCGGGTAAGCCTGGCGCTGTCAGACCAATAGTCGTTGATTTCAACAATGTAGAAACAAAAAATCAGATGATCACCTCGGTCCGGAAATTCAACCAGGAACACCCAAACGAAGGGCGCTTGAGTACCTCCAGTATCGGGCTGCCCGGTGTTAGGCGTCCGATCTATGTTGCCGAATATCTACCAGCCAGCGCCAGGAAGCTCTACTTTGCGGCTAGGGAATTTTCAAAACGCATGGAGTACAAATTCTGCTGGACATCGAATGGAAACATCTTCATACGAAAGGAGGAAGGAGCCAAACAACATCTCATTAAATCTGAACACTCCCTAACGGAACTACAAGCTCAAGCTAATCAATGACTATTCTTCATCAACAAAATAATTGCTTTAGTATGTATCTCTTTGCTTCTTAACCACTATAAATCCACTGAAAATCTGAAACACTCAAATAAGCTCATCACCATGTCTGTCTCATATACCCAACACTACATCTTTTTTGCAACTACCACCACGACACACAACAATGTTTCTAATGCTTCCACCCCACTGTTCAAACATAACACTATGGAAAAAACGTCTAACACTGAACGGTCTGCCTCGCCTGTTTATGTTCAAAACTACGATATAGTACACTTTCCTTTAACTAACTGTATAAAAAACGGTCTGACTGACCCATTAATATTAAAAACATCAATCATAATAACATCGAACCCCTACTCATATTTTGTTTACATATGCCTAATAAATGGCTGCCTTAAATAACATATCCAATGACCTCGATGATATCCAAGTATCCACCTCGTACTCTTGCCAACCTGACCAATGTAAAAATTATATAAACACGCTAAATTCACTCACCATCTTACACTTAAATATCAGAAGTATAAACAAAAACTTTGACGAACTTAGATGTCTCCTTGTCACAATGAACATAAAATGTGACGTAATCGTGCTATCCGAATGCTGGCTTAAAAAATCAGGAAATATACCAATTTTGGATGGATACTCATCTTACCAAACGCAAAGTCTAATTAATAAAAATGATGGCTTAGTCATATATATTAGGAATAATCTAAGTCACACGACTACTGAACCAATATTTCCCGACGCCAGCTGCTTAACGTGCTCCATAGGAAACAACATCACAATAATTGCATTATATAGACCACCATCACAAAGAAATATAGACCCATTTCTAGACCAACTAAATAATGTTATTCTCGACCTAAAAAACCACAAACACGTCTCTATTATTGGCGATGTAAACATCAATATCAGCCCCGACAATAATGACCCACACTCTCAACAGTATTTAAACATGACTGCGTCCCATGGTTTTCTCCCAGCCCACCTAATTCCGACTCGTTTGCATAACTGCTTAGATCATATCTTACTAAAAACCAGTAAAAAGGCATCGACCTTAATTGTCAAAACTTCAATCACTGACCACTATGCAGTCGTGTTAAATTTAAAAAATAAGAATCCCAAAACTTTTAATAAAAAGACCCTTACATCATCCCTTAATCTTTCAAGCGCTATCTCTGATATCGAAAACTGTAACTTCTCAATATTAAACACAATTTGTGATCCGGACCAAGCCACTAATGAATTTCTAAATATCCTATCCCCCATAATAATTAAAAATACCATTTATAGAACAATCCCATGTAAATTAAGAATTATAAAGCCTTGGATAACCACAGGTCTCTTGAGATGTATACGTAATAGAGACAGAATGCACCATAACACTAAAAAAGAGTCCAATAATCAAATTTTAAAATTAACCTATTTACGATATCGCAACTTCTGTAATAATTTATTAAAAAAGATTAAATCGGCATATGAAGAAAAGGAACTTCAAAACGCGAAATCTAACCCTAAAAAAATGTGGGATACTATCCGCAGCATAACGGACACTAAAAGCATGCGCACAGCTCCGACCGAACTCTTAACTATCGAAAACTGCCCCACCAAGTCTGTCAACACAGTCAACTCGTTCTTTGCTAACGTAGGTATAAATCTTGCAAATAACATAACAAACACAACTTCCCCTCTGGCATCCGATACCCACCAACAAAGTAGAGGCAATTCAATGGTTCTTCTAGAAACAGACGAAGAAGAAGTTAGCTCTATTATAAACAACCTCCGGGTTGACAGCGCCACGGGCTGGGATGGCATCCCTCCTAAATTGCTAAAAACCGCCAGCCACCTTTTGGTACCACCTATTACTCGTATTTGCAACCTAGCAATATCCACCGGTATATTTCCTAGCGCTCTAAAAAAAGCCATTGTTCACCCAATATACAAATCAGGCGACAGAAACCTTGTAACGAACTACCGCCCGATCTCAGTTCTTCCAGCACTCTCCAAAATTCTGGAAAGAATAATGTATAAACGCCTTAATAACTTCCTCAAAAAATGCAAAACCATCTCCCATAACCAATTCGGTTTCAGACGTGGATTATCGACGGAGGACGCGGTGATATCGCTACTAGATTTTGTAGTCGACAAGATTGACAACAAACTCAAATGTCTAGGAATCTTCCTAGACCTTTCGAAGGCTTTCGATACCGTGTCCATTCCTCTACTTCTTTCTAAACTTGAATCCATCGGAGTGCGAGGCATCGCTCACGAACTATTTAAAAACTTCCTTACTGATAGGAAGCAGTGCGTCAGAATAGGAGAGTACGTTAGCGAATCATGTCCCATGCTCGTCGGAGTCCCTCAAGGAAGTTTGCTCAGTCCTCTGCTTTTCCTAATCTACGTAAACAAACTCTGTCAGTTATGTCTCCCCTCCACAAAAATAATAGCCTACGCGGATGACACGGCAATTTTGGCTTACGGTCGTGATTGGGGCTCAGCCAAAGAGACAGCCGAAAAGGCACTCGGTAAAGTGATGTTATGGTTGCAGCAAAATAGTCTTACACTAAACGTTGCTAAAACAAACTTCATCACCTTCGGCTCAAGAAGCTCTATCCTTCCACATGACGGCTCAATCGTTTTGAAAGCCCACAAATGCTCCGACCCTAGCATCCATTGCACATGCCCTGTCGTAAGTAGAGCACATGTGGTACGTTACCTCGGCCTTCAATTAGATGCCTGCCTGTCATGGAAATCACACCTTCAGACAGTGTCCGCACGCATACGGAAACTTATCTACCTATTTAAGAAGTTAAGGGCCAACAGCGAAATCCTTAAGATTGTCTACTCGGCTCTTGCAGAATCAGTACTGAGCTATTGCCTCCCTGCCTGGGGTGGAGCAGCCAAGACCGACATGATAAAAGTAGAACGCGCCCAGAGAGCTGTAATTAAAGTCATCCTCAAAAGACCCTTTAGATTCCCAACGCGGCAACTCTACTTAGACTTCAAAACACCTACGGTTCGACAACTTTTCATACTTCGCGCAGTCATGCGAAAACACGTGACCGTTCCTCACAACAGAAATAACAGCCCGTCAGTTAGGAGAAGACCGAATTCAGTTTTCCCAACAATCCATACCAAAACCACATTTGCTAGACGTCACTACACCTACTTGAGTGCCCTTGTATACAATAAAATGCACCATAAATTTAAAATACATTCGTTAAACTCACACAATTGTAAAAAAATAGTTAAAGAATTTCTTCTTACCCTTGATTACGATAGTACAGAAACATTGATGAAACCCCAATACAAATAATACAAATAATTAATTAATTAAACTAATTCATATCCACACACACCCTTATTACATACATTTGCTTACCCACTCACTACTTTCATAGTTACACTCTTTAGCCTCTACAATAATTGTATTGTGTAACCCCAATTGGACGAATGGATGACCCGATAACACAGGATTTTCCTAGTATCGGGGTCATTATTCAAAAAAATGTACCATATATGTGAAATGTCTAGAATGTAATGCATTGTATCCTTTCTTTCTACCAATAAAAATTTATTATTATTATTATTATTATTACCTTGGGCACTCTAGCAGGTGTGACATCGTCTGATCTGGAAGGCCGCACTCACACCGGATATCGGAAGGGTCTATGGTTTATCCCCCATTTCGCTAGATTGTGTTTGCAGCGACCTAGCTGGGTTCGCAATCGGTTCAGTGCTTTCCAGGCAGGCCACTGCAGATTGCCTCCGGGCGGCAGATGTTCCTGAGGCTTTATACATATAGTTTCCTGGTGGTCGGTGCTATTCTTCCCAGATCTTGCATCGTGAGACTGTTAATAATCATACTAGCAACTTGAAGTTATATTACTTTACACCTTCTAGGCAATACACGAAGAATGATAAATATTATATTAAGGAATTATTTTTCCAAGAATTGTTTTTCGAGTCCGCTTTACCCAGATTCAGATTTAAAAATTTAAAGAAGATTAAAGCTTAAATATTGTCATGTTCAACGAAAATCTACCTGGAAAGCAAAATAAAGTTATTAAATAAAATCAATAAAGCATTCATTTCTCGGAAATTTAAAATTACTGCGTTAAATATTACAAACTATACGCCATTATAACAATGATGGTGAGATGGCTGTCTTATTACGTACGACTATCTTACAAAAGCAAAGTTACAGCAAAATATTTTCCATTAGTGCTGTCCGAGTACAAGATTTTTATTATTTAATGTGATTCATAATACGGAGTAGCAATAATTGCGCAAATTTTGCTATCCCTTGGCTTTTGCGAGATAGGTAATACCGTCGCCGGTCAGCCGTATTACGGGGAAGTGAAGCATACTGTAACTTCGGCCCTGAACAGGGAAAGTCAATTCCAACTGGCAACTTTTTTCAGAGCTTAAGCCGAGCGGCATTGAGTCGACCTTTTCTATTGATTTTTAACTCCGCAGTAGCTCATTGTTTTTCTTGTGATTGTCTTGAAACGTTAACAAAGAATCTCTAACATAGCCTCATCAAACTAGGCAGACACCAAGACTCATTAAACTCTTATAACCCTTAACAAGTAAGACAGCTTTTAAAATCTTCAAAACCGCACAAGACACATAAAACATTATTCAACATTTTAACGACTTTCATACTACGTGATCCTTTATGGCGCGGTACTGATTTAACATGTGTTCTTTTTCCACGTTCTATTTTTCGGGACTTGAATTATATTTCAAAGAACTGTTACATACAAATACATTATTATTATTTGGAAGTACATCCCTTAGCACCCAGCTGACTAAGTCCCACGTATAGGACCGTCACCGTGCAGTGCGGCTCTAAAACAAAAGATGTAATAAAGTTTAGTGAACCGCAAACTGCGCGGAAGGCAGCGAACCGAGAGATCTCCTAACAAGAACTCCACACTCATGTAACACTAGTTTACTTTGTCACAGGAACAATCCTAGCATGTATAGAGGTATGAGTATACTAAAGCAAATAAGACATGTTATAGAAAATTGCTAATAACTTTCAGAATACCGAACTGATCTTCACGAATTATGCTAAGAACTAACTAGATTACAGCATTCAAACAAAGAACTTAGCATCAAAATTGGTACAAAGGTTTAGGAGCTACAATGCCATAGATAATAAAAAGATCGACGCGTCAAAAATATTACACTCCTCTTTTTTCTTCAGGGACTAAAAGGAGGCATAATGCATGTTGAAGTTTTAATCACCTAAAAAGTAAAGGGTAAGTAATTACTTAAAGCCTTGCAGTCTCAGGAGCATTGCTGGGGTTATTCCCAAGTACATATTTATACTAAGTAAACTTTAAATTGGTTTTTGCTGATTGTAGCTTTATTATTTAGCTGAAGATTTTAAAATTAAAATTGTTTAAAAGTACAAATTTTGAACTTATTGAATATGTAATTCATAAGGTTGAGACTCTTTGGCAGATGTTTTGAAGTGATCATCTTCAGACCTATCCACATTATAGTCAGATAATAATAATGGTAATCAAATAAAAGTTCTCATATAAAAATACTAACTAAGATTACTAGGTAATACCACGAAACAAACAAAATCTGTAACAAAGGATTTTATTATAAAAAGTGTGAAAACGATATACCCAAGAGACAAAACAAACAAAATGAGGTTTTAAATAATGCAAACAATAGGCTGCCTAACCTTCACCAAAAGGGTGTCACTTATAAAATCTTTTCATAAAAATTACCACAGAAAATGTGAAAACAGGCACGGACGTACATACATAACGTAATCTTTGATTCCCATTCGATTTTGAAACTAAAACAACAACGCATCAAACCTTACTCAAACTAAAAAACTAAGCTAAAAGTAAGCGATTTATTCAGATTCAATCAGGTCGCGTTATGCATCGTTACCATCACTTTGGAGCGCACATAACCCTCAGTATAGTTATTGCCGGCAGCGCATTCATAGCGGGATCTATAAAACCCGGGATCCGCGTGTCCCGGCAATATGCTCTGAATAATGAATGCCACACGACCCGCCATATTGCCCCGTTTTCGTTTTTAATTTTCCATTACTTACATGAATAAATTACAAAAGGGACGCGAGACAGTATATTACGTTCCATTGATTATTCACAATCGAGTTATGATGTATTTTGACATATTTTAGGCTGGTTCTTCTCAAAGTAATATGGCTAAAAGCTTTTCGACCATCAATCAAACTCGAGTATCATAAACTTCTTCCTCCTCTTCTGCCAAGCCTTTCCCCAAGCTATGTCGGCTTCCAGTCTCACCGGATTCAGCAGACCCGAGTATCAAGAACTGTTGGAAATAAAAGGCATACATTGATTTGTATTAATTTTAATTACATCATTAGTAATCTCTTCTAGTATGACTTTATTTGTAACATTCATGTTCATAAAATATGACATTCGATTATTGTTTATATTGTTTTCCAATATTCAAAATGTGTAATGTATAATAATCAAATATTTGCATTGTTTAACTGAACAATCACTAAAACAATGCTTTATACAATAATGCATCAATTTTATGTTATTTCATACAAAGTTTGTATAAACTTTATCTGCATTAGTAATCATAATAATATGCATACATTGAGAATAAATCTATAGAGTAACTTGGTATAAAAAGTTATGCGTTCTGAGATGAAGGCGAATGTTAGCTAACGAAATAAAACTACATTTACTACATTTTTATAATGGATTCTATAATGACAAACGTCGGGAACTAAAATCAAAATAAACCGTGATAGAACCCGTCAAAAAATAAATTTATCAAAATAAAAAGTAATTAAATTGATCGAAAAAATATTGGATCAAAAAATTATGTATTAAGAGGTAATATTTTTCAGAATTGAAACGTGAGAGAATGGAGGAATAATGAAGAAGGCCCACCTCGGGCGGAAGCCATTTCTCCGTCGCACGTCGCTCGGTGCGACGATATCCGGTGCAGCTCAATTTCCTGACCGTGGAAATTCCACTGAGTTTTTATTTGCCCTCCTGATTCCTGCGTTCGTGCCGTTTTTATCTCCAAATGTTATCTCTGCCTTTATTCCGTTCATCCGTTGCTATGATTTGGGATCTCCTTTTATACGTAGCTATGTCGCTGGCTGAAAATACAAACATTTTGACGCACAATTACGATGGTATTCAGTTGTGACATGACATCCTGTCGGAGGAATATTAATCAAATAGTTTTATTAGATTTTATTGCTTCGAGTATTTATTGGAAGCTTGTTTATTGCGACACCAAACTGTACCTTCATTTGTATAATTCAGAAGAGTTGATATCTTTACTTTAGTTTAAATGGAAGAAAATTCGTGAAGGCAAACATGCCTTTTGGATATAATTGCAGAACAAAGCTTTTGAAGCAAAACCCAGCGAAGCCGACTGTCCGAAAAGCCCCAATTTCTGCTGAAACAAACACACCTGGCCCCGATCACTATGAACCACCAAAAATATACGGTACTTAATGAAATTATACATTATTTATAATTCTAAAGAACAAATTGGCTCCTGGTAAGATGTCACACATCTCACAAAGTCGACATAAATATCTAAATAACTTCATCTCCTACTTACAATTTACATAGATATTATCTGTATCATCTTCTATATAGATAACTTATTGACATTAATGCCAATAAATCTTCAAACGAACAGCCTTAAAACGGATAAACCAGACAAGAGTAGACTCCCAATAGATAGGAATGAAAACTTCGCAGAATACTTTTGAAACAGATACAGGGTGACACGGGTTAAAGCGACACAAAAGCTTTGTGACGAATCCCTTTACAATTCAAGGCTACGACACACGAGACTCACGAAAAACGAGACAAACAATGCTATGCATCTCTAAATGTTTCGGTTCATCCGTTCTAACGGAATGCCTTTGCACCTGAAAGTTCAAAGTCAATCGGAATCGTGCAAGCTATTAATGAACGCTGTGAGTTCATTTCACGTGCAAAGACCGGATTCTTTTATGTAGTTGGTAATTTTTCTTTTGCTTCAGTTTTGTTCTGGATATGAAGCTACCTTTTTTTGATTCACCATATAGGGGTAAAAGCTACAAATCGTAAATGAGTTTATAGTAATACTAGCGGCCCGCCCCGGCTTTGCTCGGGTGCAACGCTGATACCAAATATAACTACGCAATCATAAAATTCTGTAGGGCGAAGCACAGCCTTAGAGGCATTTTTTGGTATAGGCACACTCCCCCCGGCCCTCGCACGGCCCCCCCGGCCGGTACCGCCGCAACCGCTATGTTCCTGCATTTTAAATCTGTAATATCTTCGAAAATATTCATTTAAATGACATGCTGTAAAGGGCAATATTGATCTATATTACATGCACAATTTTTGAAGGTACTTAATTGGATAAGGATTAATGCTGTATTGCTTTAAATGGTCTTTTCGTGAATAAGTAATAAATAAAGGATAAAAAATGGTTATTGTGGGTTACCCTCAAGAGATAGACATATACCATCGCGGACTTTTTTGTAGATCCTTTTAAGGTGCACAATACCGTAGTACATTATTTTGATCTATCTCGTAGGGTTCAGCCAGCGTTTGCAATGAAAACGCAAAAAATGTGTTGATTTACGACCTGACGTCAAAAATCTCTAAGATTATCCGTGTTTATCTCCTATATTATGCATGTTTTATACATATAAACCTTTCCGTTGAATCACTCTATCTATTAAAAAAAACCGCATCAAAATCCGTTGCGAAGTTTTAAAGATTTAAGCATACAAAGGGACAGACAGCGGAAAGCGACTTTGTTTTATACTATGTAGTGATGATACTTTTGAAAGCATTATCTTCAAGTCTCAACTATTATTCGGATAAAATAAATGCATATCCTATACTTATTTATGGTTCTAGGAGGCAATGGATACTCAAAAATAAGGCGGGCTCCAGCTTACACGTTTGGTTACAAGACTAACGCTTTGAATTGGAAACCGGCTGTGACGGCTAATGCACCTATGTTCGATGTGAGAGGGACTAGTGCAAAAGGTAAAGGACATTTTAATTTAATAAATGTAATTGAACATACTGACTATAGAATAGAATAGAATAGTTTTTTTTAGTACACCGTTACAGTTACATATTTGACTATACTGACTGCGATAATTACCATCCTATTTAAAATTAAGCCAAGATCATCTTTAACTAAAGCATGCATCTTTAATTTAAGCATGAGAAATTATTAAATCGATACTCTAGACTGGAACGCACTTAACAAATTCTGAAATTACAGCCAGTTTCAGTTCCTACCCCACACTGCTATCTACTCGTAAGTAACTAAGTTTCCAAAAAAATATCTCATTATTTTTTTTAATTTTCGCCAGGCCCGCACAGAATACCAGGTGGATTGCTGATTCCGATCATCGAGCCACCGAACGACAAGATGAAGGTCCCCGGGCCCGGTACCCACGACCCGTTGACGCGGTTGCGGGTGAAGCGCGTGCCCGCATACAGCATGCGGCCGGCCGCCAAGCCCCCGTACCAACCATTCGACGAGTGGACCCCGCCGCCGAATATGTACTGTCCACCAATACCTAAGGCGTAAGTGAAGTACCTCTTTATTTGTAACTAGCAACAGATTTATAACCGATATAGAGGTTACAGTTTTATTTTTATATAACGATAACTGAATCTCCTTGTAGAATTAACGACCACCTAGAACTAAAGGTATTTATGCATGTGCGCGCTTATTCCTGTTAAATAATATTAGTGTAAACATGCAGTGCGATAGTTCAAAAGTTGGTACTAACTATCACCTGCGTTCGTAGGGTAAGACATAACATCGATGATTTTAGCTTGTGTGTAAAAATCCGTTAAACCTTATCGCGCTTAGGCAGACGCAGCTTCGGGCTCAGTTTTATAATCTGTAGGAGTATTATGTATATGTTATGGACCAGGTGATAAATGCGGGCATTATTTATAATGCACGAGCATTATGAATAATGTCTAGCTTTATTGGGCTAAGTGATTAATTACTATCTTAACTTCATTATTTGTCACATTGCACAGTCATTATTATATTGCTACATGATAGTTGGGCAATTTGATAATAAAGGTATATATGTTACTGTAAAAGCTCGTACTTACAGTAAATCCTAAGATTTTCCAGTAAAACCTAAGATTTACCAATTATTATTCTTGATGGTAAATGTCCAAAAAGGTTTGCGATTCGTTCTTTTACCATCATTCACTTGGTAAATCTTAGGATTTACAATAAGGCTCGGTATATGTAAAAAAATAAAGTCATGATCGCTGTCAGCTTGCCGTCGAGCGCAAATCAAACTCTCGGCTTAGTATTAAACCGACATAGGACCAGAAATCCATTGTTTGGTTAGGTTCGACTTTGTGACAGAGATCAGTAGGTTAGGTTAGGTTAGATATTTTGACCTTGCAACAGAGCGAGCGAAGCGAGCGACGACATATTTAATTCAAAATCTATATTTAGTAACGATTTCGTGCTATTTGTAGATAAAAAAAAATAGTAGTTAAATATGTTTGTATTACTCTGCCCAAAAGGTGATGGGCAATATTTATAGTGGCCAGGCAATTTGATTATTTGAATAATTATTATCAAATTGCACTCTCATATTGAGCATTTTTCATAATGACCGGGCATTGTGTATAATGCGCAATTTTTATATACAATAAATGTGTATGTATAAAAGCGTGTTCCGACAGCAGGTTGCTTACATTCTGGTGATCACATGTTACACTTAACGTATTACAATAATGGACAGCTTTAAATCTAGAAAAATAGCTACCGAACCATTATCTGTTATAATAAATAAATGTTCCTTTTAGTATGTCCTGTCTACCAATAAGAAAAGTAAAAAGATAACAATGTCCATTTAGCCACAATAGCCGGCCACTAACCGATGTCAGTCTGTCAGTGGTCTTTGTCCGTAACTATGGACAATACCTTTAGTTAAATATACATATACACACATACGTACAGTTCAGGTTGTTGGTCTACGGCATGTCATTTATTATATTAATTATTCCTTTTATCTTGAGCAGTTTTAAAATTAAACTATTGCTTTTTATCGTATACTGGGCCGACAGTGTTAAACCTTTTCATACGCGTTATCATATTTTCTACCAACAAACTTGTCCTTTTCCTTACAATAAGAAACATTGAACAAAAAAACATTTTGGTTTGATGCAGTCGTTCGTCAGTTATGGCTTGACCAAGATTATCGGAATCAGGATTCACTTCTATACAGGCTGTTAAAAAACCCTGTCCGATCCGAAAAGGTGATTCATCAACTCATTGATGAACTCTCTAGAGTTCACAGCCCAAATACAATATCACCCCAGGGTGTTTAGGAACCCTGTGCTAAGGAGATTAAATTAATATACTAATTTATTCAGAACCGCTCCTGCGTACACCCTCGGCTACCCGGACAGGATTCTCCCGAAGGCCTACATTCCCGGGCCAGGTGAGCACGACCCGAACTTCAAGTACGTTCAGAAGAACAAGCCCGCTTACTCGTTCGGTGCCACCCAGAGACGACTACCACAGTTCCAGACACCAGCGCCCAACACCTACTGCGAGAAAAAGGTACATATGTTATAATGCACATATTAACTTAGACATATTACTTTTAACCAAACGTTTAAAGACCCACAGCTTTATCTCCCTAGGTATTCTTAAAGATTCTATAGGAAAAAATTGTCAATACTTATTATTAGGCAGTAGTTTGTAAGTCTAATATCACATAGAAATAAAAAACGATAGCACAACTTGTGTTTCAAGCAAGACCGTTTTGTATCTCATCTTTATTTGTGAATAATTTGACTAAATCAAATCGTCAATCATGTATCAATTTTCTTCTATTTATTCGTATGTCTGGGGTTGATGTATAGAAAACAAATATAAATATGTTTCTCAAATTTAGAACGATAAATTGATCTGGGATTTGAATGTTGTTTTTACATGTTCACAGTTTATGGTAAACCGAAGATCAGTGCCAGCTCCAAGCTTCGGTATCCGCCATTCTCCATTCTTAGGGAAAGAAGCAGAGTATTTGAAATCTTCTAAACTCGACCTCCGAATAAGTCAGATCTGAGAACTAAAGAACTTTTGATAATAGGTATTTTTAATCATTTATAGTTAACATTTACCTTTAAAATGTGAAAATGTTAAATTTTTATTCCATAATATACGATTTTACAAAATAGTTGAATATTCTTTCAAACAGAAAGCAACAGACCGCAACTTAATGAGTTAACTTCAAAACTAATTCATAAACTAGTTGGATAAAGACTGCTCGGATATAAATTGAGATTTAATGCTTTACCACGCAAGCGCGGGTATTAAAACACGATCAAAGTTAATTTCGCAAAGTTCCCGTGAAAGTCGGCCGCTGCGCTGATTTGTATGCAATGTTTACCGGACCCGTGACGTCACTGTCAGTACCGCCTCTGTGGTCACTTGAAACTTCATCAGGTTTTCCCGCGCATTTTACCCACATATTACGGCCTCTAACCCATTTTGAGGGCCTAACGGAGGAGGGAGGGAGGGAGGAGCTTATTTTAAAGTTTGAAATACAATTACATTAGACAGAAACGATTATTTTGCAATACTAGCATACTAGCAAGACTAACAAATTAAGAAAAACACATACATTTAAAATCAAAACAGATTCGTTGTAGTCTCAATCACAAACAGTAGACGGAATACAAACGGTGCAAGTCAAACATATCTCGGCGGCGAATGGCCGCTCCCTCGCTTACTGTTAGTTTTCAATGATTAGGTTTACGTTGCCCTAGTCATGGTTCTCACTTGTTCCTTATTTGACTATCGAAGTCAAATACCACTAGCGATCAGGTTATTTGGATTCGAAGACTTTGCTATTAAAACCTTTTAGCAATGCTTGTTCAGAATCCGCGCTGAATTTTGTGGGATGAACTTACACATCCAACTTAAAGTGTTTTACAAAGTTATGATCTAAAACCTAAAACGTTTTGTGTCGTTCAAGTGTTTTCTTCAAAACTTTTTTTTTCTATTGTATATAGGTAATATGGAATGACAGTAGTTAAAATTGTTGATTGAAACGAGATAGTTTTATGTGGTTTTATACCGGTACAGGCAGCTAAATAGGTGTCATTAATTGGCCGTTAAGCGGTGCGCGTCGCGGGTCGCCGTGCAAATGGCGTTAAATTGAGCCGCCGTCGCCGGCGCCTGAGTGTATAATCACCTCCACCGCGATCGTGGTAGTGATGTGAACTTACTCATGTAATATCCAGTATATTATTATAGTCGATATAACTGGGCAAGTTCGAAAATAATTACAAGACGGTGTAAGTGAAAGCAAGTACATTTAAGCGCTGCGTGTAAAAGAGTAGCAGATAATATATCTTGTGCCTTTTTTAGATGCGCCAAATTATATCAACCGTAGCGCAGTGTCGATTGTAGGTCGCCAACTGTGCAAATTATTGATAGTCCAACAGCATCAAGCTATGTCCATAGTTAATTTGAGATTTTCAGATTTGTTTTTGTATGTATTTATAACTGTATTTTTTCAGACTATTACAATTAAAGATAAAAATAACACATTATTATTAACACTAAAAATACTCTTCTGAGACTGTGTTCCAGTGCTTTTTTTATAAACAGATTTTCAAACAACCCACATAGTCTCATAAAGCCTATTTACTTTAAAACTACTCATAAAATATTTCCAATTTTAATGTCCCTTACTTTTTCCATAGGACTTCTAGTGTACCTAATTCTAGTACCTAGTTCTAGTGTACTAAGGAAGTTATGACGTCGATACCGTCCTACCCGCAGCCTGCCACAAACCACAGCACTGCAGCACCACTTAGCGGTTTGTGCGGATAATTCCTCAAGCACTGAATTATTGTATTATACTACATAGCAGATTTCACTCTCCGAACAACCTGGGAGTATTTCCATGAAATAACTTCGAACAAGCGTGAACGGACGATCGTTCCATTGAAAACATTCGGTGCGGTTGAAATTCAATTGTTTTGATATACAGAGCATAGTTGGGGTCCTTTATCGTCACTCGATTCATACATATGCGGACTGCCATGGGTTTATCAAACGTCACCGTCCCATATAGACAGTTCATGCAAATAGATCAATAAAAGTTTTTATATTCAGAAGAAAGACAACATAATTTTAAACTAATAATAAACTACTATCTAACAAGACATTCAATGGCCTCCTCGTATATAGCTAACTAGACAAAGGTTTGGGAAGGTCTTAAAGAAGAATCCATTATTTATGATGCACCTGATATAAATTACGTCATCATTGAGCGGAAGCAAACCCGCATAATTTTGAGGTCAATCCCCTCAACCGAATGCGTTTATTATCAGAATTTTCCACGGTGTGATTGCCATCAGACGCCCGCAACTCAATTACCGTCGCAATATCGATGGCCTAAGGCAGACCGTACTAGGGCAACAAAGTTTCGGGATCCCGCCCAAATTGGTTGACACCACGATTCGTAGGTTAACCAGGGGCAAAAACAAAAGGTTTTTTAAGGTTGGATCTTGGTAGGAGTTTGACATAATCTGTATGACTTGTTATATGTAATTTGATAAAGTCCACAAGTCTTCAAATTGTTGCCATGTTGATATTTTACAAACTAGTTAAATCGTTAATGCTGTGAATTTATTGAAATTTCGCCACCTACTGGCTTATTGTATATTGATAACTCTGTCGCGATTTTTAAAACAATACCGTAAAACAAAAGTTGGGTCGCTCGTGGACAATGCCAAAACAATAGAGCTTACACCGCAATATGTCATTTCTGTCATCAGTAGACGTTTTCCCATTAATTTATATGGCAATTAATCTTTTTCGACATTAACGACAAGGGCTTTCCGATGACAAAGAAGGTGCCGGCAGCAAAGGGTCATTGAAGCTTTGTTAACTAAAGGAACAAGAGAGGGTTTGATCTCTTTGTTTTGTACTGAAATATCATCCTGATCACTAACAAGGGCGCTGCGTTTCGCTCAACTTGAATTTCTACGGTATCTTAATGCAGCAATCCGAGATTTTATTTTTTGTTCATTAATTTCACGCTCAATGTTTTGAAGATATCGTAATGAATGGAGTAATTCATGTAGTTCCAGATTTTCCAACAAGGAAAGTACTGACTATGACCGTAATTTGACTGATTTCAATTTTCACAGACAACAGTAATTTAGTCCCAAACCTTTCCATGGAGACTAACGATGGTCAGTACTGAGAATTCTATATATACTATACTACGACACCGAGAAAAACAAAAATGCTATACATATCTTAAAAAGTATTTCTTCCGATTCCCCTTGGAGATGGAACTGGCAACCCTGGCCAATGTAAACATCAGTTCTGTACTCCAAAATTAAATAAATCATAAAAAGTGTATAAAGTGTATTAAAGTCGTAACAATACGTTCATATTAAGTCAAATATCCGGTGATATCGTTTGCAGTTCATACAATTAACCCAGAGAAGCAAAAAAACTGGGTACAAAGTTCATAGTGCAAGTGACGATAAAAAAGTAAACAGTTAAAACGTAGTAAGAACTTATCAATTTGAGAACACACAACTACACAAAACAAAGTGCATATCCATCAAAAGTGCCTATTTACCTAATTGCTACTCGAACAATATTAAAATTGTAAATAGAAACATCGTTTGTTTTCAACAATTCAAATATCAGTGCTACCAACTAAAGAACAAAACAGCAAGGTCGCGTTCCAGTTCTAAAATTTCATGTTATTTAACATTTTGCAAGGCAACGTTCCAGTGCAGTCCCTGCATTTTACAACATTTTTTGCAAGATCGCGTTCCAGTTTCAAAATTGCATGATATTTAACATTTTGCAAGGCAACGTTCCAGTCCAGTCCCTGCATCTTACAGCATTATTATTTTGCAAGATCGCGTTCCAGTCGCGAAAATTATAATAAATACATTGCTCAATAAAGGGATACCACAGTTAAAAAATAGTTTCAAATATGGAATTTAATGAGGATAACAGGAATATAACTCTGAGAAATCGGCTCATTATGAGATCACTATCGAGCGCGTCTGTATCATCTCTTGACTCCTCCCCAAGAAGTGCCAAAAGCATGATGGATCTGTCTACTCATGTAAAGAGTGATGAAATTATGGAGTTACAGAAATTAATTGAAAATTTAAGAGAACAATTATTGATAGCTAACTCTGAGATCGAGAATTTAAATTTAAATAATACAGAGCTTAACAAAAAGTTACAAGAGGAAATTAGGAAAAATGAGATGCTCAAAAAGGTGTATATAAATATAAGCACTAAGAAGGCTACCATGTCTAGCAGCTTAACAAGAACCAAAACAGGAAGGAATATCGAAAAGTCAAAATTATCTGCAAAAAAACTTAATTTTGAAGCAGAATTTCATACTCCACCATCTTCTCTAGATACTTATTCGACATCCAATAAGGAAAATGGTCTGAAATCGATCGATACCAAAATGTGTGATAGCTCGCAAGCAACTTTTGCTCAGACTAATAATAAAGGCAATAGCACAGTAAAAGATACATTAAATCCAAAGGAAGATTTACAAAAATCCCAATCAAATATTAATCAAAATCAAGACTGTGGGAATATTTTTATTTTATCTGACAACCAAGGTAAAGGTTTAGTACAGGGCTTTCTTAGGAATAAAAATAAACTTTTGATTGGTGATTACACTGTACAATCATTAACTAAACCAGATGCTAAAACAAAATATGTCTTGTCAAACTGCAGTAGCATGTCCAATAAATTAACAAAAAGTGATAATGTTGTGATCATGACAGGGAGTAATGATGTAAACCCAACTGAATTTATGTCGGAAATATCTATTGCTTTACATTTTCTTAAGAATTGTAATGTATTCGTAGTAAATGTTCTTTATAATAATTACCTTAATGAACGAAAAATTAACCAGCAGTTGAAGCTGATAACTAAAAATTTTAGAAATTGTACTTTTATTGATACGAAAAGCACACAAGACATATCTCAACAAATAATTCACCAAATTAATATTAAACATTATATTAACAAATTTCTTTCATATAATAACCACAAATTCAGTAGTAAAAACATTAATAAAAGGAAAACGAAACTTTTTAATACCGATGTTGCTTGTAAAAATAACACAGAGCCGAAAAAAGGAACAATACCTTATTATTTCCCCATTATCAATAAATTATCAGATGAAAATTCTAATCCCTCCGTAGTAAATAATAAATCGTTTTTTCGTAACTAAGCATTCATTTTCGGTATTTCATCAAAACATAGCTGGTGCTTTAAATAAAATGGAGGATTTAGAGGTAGCCATGCATGATTTATATAATTTGAACAAAAATCCAATTGTGATATGTCTCAGTGAACACTTCATTAAAAGAAATGAAGAAAAATATCTTAACATAAATAACTTTTATCTCGGGGCTATATACTCACGCGAAAATCAACGTCGTGGAGGTACATGCATTCTGTGTAAAAAAGGGTACGAAAGCACTGAATTACATGATCTGAAACAATTTGCAATGGAAAAACATTTTGAAGTATGTGGTCTGATAATAAAACAAATAAAATTAATAATTCTTTGTATATATAGAACACCGGATTCTGATGTTAACAAATTTTTCGAGAATTTAACTAAAATGTTACTTAAATTTCAGACTAAAAAATACAATATTATAATTTGCGGTGATTTCAATATTGACCTATTAACTTCTGATAAAAATACTTCAAAATTTAAAGAAATATTGCTCAATTATGGAATGCAATACTATATTAACAAACCAACCAGGATGAATAGATGTATAGATAATATTATAGGTAATATTCCTAACATAAAAGGTGAAACATATAACTTTTGCTTATCAGATCATAACACAGCTCAAGTTATTACAATTGATCAGCAAATTGGCAACCAATTGGGAGTTGGGCACTATTTTAAATCTACTTATGATTTAAATAAAGCAAATGTCTGTAAATTTGTTGAATACATGAGTTGCATCAGTTTTAATGAAATTTATGACATAAAAGATACCAACGCAGCCTTTAATAATTTTCATGATTTTTTGACATTGATGTATAATTTATGCTTTCCGTGTGTTAAGGTTAAAGTTCGATTAAATAGCACTGCACCAAAATGGATAACTGCAGGA
This sequence comes from Autographa gamma, assembly GCA_905146925.1. Taxonomy (NCBI): domain Eukaryota; kingdom Metazoa; phylum Arthropoda; class Insecta; order Lepidoptera; family Noctuidae; genus Autographa; species Autographa gamma. The sequence continues at coordinate 8,993,345 of LR989850.1, forward strand.
ATAAGAAAAAGTTGCAAGACAAAAAGACTATTAAGATACAAATATTATGTTAATAAAAATAGTGGCAATAAATATAAGTATAAATTATATTCAAAATTATTAAAGAAGTGTATGAATAACTTGAAATCCTTGTCTAACAAAAGACATATAATAAATTCACATAATAAAGTTAAAGCAACGTGGAATGTAGTAAAGTGCAGCATGGGCAATACGGCAAATAGAGAATTTATTACTAAAATTATTGATAATAATATAACATTTACATCCGGTTCTGACATCGCTAATAAATTTAATAATTATTTCATTGACATAGCTAATTATAGTTTTTCTAGCAATAATTCAATTCAATCATCTGTTGCTTATAGTAATACAATTAATTTAAATAACATTAACGATAATAGTATATTCATTCAACCTACTGATTCCTCTGAAATATATCGTGTCATAATGTCTCTAAAAAACACAAAATCGGCTGGTTATGACAACATTACGACAGATCTCGTTAAAAAAATAGCCCGCTATATATCATCCCCACTAGCACATATTATAAATTTATCTTTTGAGCAAGGATGCTTTCCTGACAGATTAAAACTGTCTTTAATAAAGCCACTACATAAAAAAGGTTGTAAGTTAGACATTGACAACTATAGACCTATAGCGCTTACTCCCATCTTATCCAAAATATTTGAAAGAGTCATGTATGAACGGGTTCTTAATTTCTTAAATAAATATAATACTCTTGTCGAACAGCAATTTGGATTCCGGAAAAATAAATCAACTACCCTAGCAATCTTTACTTTGGTCAAAAGTATCCTGAACAATTTAAATAGTAAAGTATCTTCTTGTGCACTTTTCTTGGACTTAAGCAAGGCATTTGATCTTGTTGATCATGTTAGACTCCTGAAAAAAATGGAAATATACGGTATTAGAGGCTCAGTCCAAAATTGGTTCCAATCGTATCTGAGTAACAGGAAACAGGTCACAAGGGTAGTTAAATTTAGTGATAATAATCAAATTTTAGAAAGCTATGACTCTGAACCAAGAATCAATCCTTGTGGTGTCCCACAAGGCAGCATTTTAGGGCCACTGTTATTTCTTTTATATATTAATGATTTGCCTCAATCAATTAAACACCAGAGTGTCTTGTTTGCCGACGACACCACAGTAATAATAAATGTAAATAATAACCATAACTATGAAAACGTAATCAGACAAGCGTTAGATGGCATTATTAACTGGTTAAACATCAATAAATTAAAGTTAAATATTTCAAAAACTAGTATCCTTCATTTTAAAACATTTAAAGGTAAATCTGCAAGTATTAATGTTGCTTACAATAATACAAATATAAAACAGGTCCATAGTGCAAAATTCTTAGGAGTAACACTGGATGAACATCTCTCGTGGAAGAACCACACTGAACTTATTTCTAAAAAAATAAATCAGTTTGTGTTTGCTCTCAGAAAAGTAAAAGATGTCACATCTAGGCAAACTGCCTTGATGGTGTACCATGCTTATATCTGCTCCATTATCCGATACGGCATTGTGGTGTGGGGAAACTGTACCGAAATAGATAAAATATTCATTGCACAAAAAAAGTGTATTCGTGCAATTTTTAGTATGCAATGGTCTGATTCGTGCAGACCAATATTTAAATCACAGAACCTCTTAACTGTACCCTGCATGTATATTTATGAAATTGCCAGGTTCTTGCGATCTAACTCCACATTATTCGATCGTAAAAACAATTCTGGTAAGAGAAAGGCTACACATTTAGATTTTGAGATGCCTGTTCCCAGACTGGAACTTTTTAGACGGAGTTGTGTTTATATGGGTCCCCTTATTTATAATTCAATACCTAAATTTATAACTCAGTTACCCTTCAATAAATTTTGTACTGTATTGAGGAAGTGGTTATTACATGAAAGTTTCTACTCAATCGAAGAATTTTTCCATAAATATCCGTGTAAATTCTATACGTATAAACGAACATTAAAGTACAAATAATTCATAATAATAATGTTTAAGTCACAACTGTGTATAAATTGCATATGAGGTATATTGTAATATTTGTATGCCAAAACTGGCGATATGTGAGGATCTTGCAATATTGTAACACCTAAATGTACCACATTTCTGGCAAATAAAAATGATTTGATTTGATTGGAAGCATTTGATTGAGATATGTCAAATACAAACATGTTGACTATAATAACTCCCTATAGCGCAATAGCAAAAAATAACATTTTCAGTAGCCTGGTACCTACAACGAAAATTTTCAGAAAACATTTTGCTAACCAAAAAATGTTTCTGTAAACTACTAAGAACAGATTTTCAAGTTTGGCTCGCCTCAAGAGAGCTGAAAATGTTCTTTTTCTCACAAAAAAGGAACGAGGTAGGTAATTGAAAAAAGCCAAGATACTGAAGCTAACAAACTTGTTATAAAATAATATAAAACAGTCTACATTCTCAAATTACACATAAAACTTATTTTTAGTTACAAAATGATCCTAAAAATATTAGCTATATCAATATTGCTAAAAAAATTCTTGTATTATTTATCCCTACTATTGAGTTCATTTCGATTTCCGCTCGTTATTTTGACATTTTCGATAGCGGAACGTAACCTTTTCATACGACCGGAAATTGAATGTTGACGAAATATTGTGTCCAACCTGTGAACGTGACATATTTATTTTATAAATTCCTTCGTCGACGCAATAAAATGCAGATTGGCAGTTTATTAATCTATTATTATTTATTCTCCGTGTGACGCGCAATGGTAACATAATACTATTTGTCAAGCGTTCATAGGCTTATTCTGTACGGAGCTGAGCTCAACAACCTATTTGCATTTCTCATTTTCACCCCTCTTCTTACACTCCCTCGAGTACAATTTTCACTCTACGCCACACGAGTGTGTCTTAGGGTACCGTCGAAAACAAAACCTTATTAGTAAAGAACCGTTGCCTCTCCGACCGTCCGTAACTTACTATAAAAAATTCAAACCAGAATCTCGATACTTCGAAGGGATAATGTGGAACAACTTTGAAGATGAACGAAAACAGAAATGGTATGTAAAATCGACGGAACCCAAGCGTTAAATATAAAGCAAGCACTGCAGATGTTATTAATTTTAACATATACCTACACAAGAATAAGTAAACAGAAATCCTTGAAAGTAAAATCTTATTACGAAGGTGAGTACCTCGAGAGAGAATACAAAATTGTGAAAGCGTGATGCTTAATACACACGCAAGTGAAAAGTTATTTTATAACTATCTTTATTATTTAAACAAAGAGGACAAACTTTGTTCATTTTTATATGAAACTACTGAATAAAATTACTCTACCAAAGATTGTTGCAGAGACACATTACCTATATTCTGAGATAAAAACACATCATGTTCGGAACTAGAATTGTAACCTATATTAAAGTTAGTATTTTTGCTAATTAATATTTGTATTCAATTTCAACGATATCTTGTTTCATAATCACTTTATAAATGTTTTACGTTGTGTTCCGTTTTTGCGCTAGAGCAAAGTCGCAGGAAAACGTAGGGTTTATCCGCAAATTCGATTTTTATCTTAAATGTAATAAGTGGGGTTACCTGTAGGCCCAATTTCACACAATCTGCCGGCCGATTGACTGGGTTTCCGAATAGGGTTGCTATTTATTTGAACTCTATTACAAAATTTAACCACTTTCATAATAAGACTGAAAAATATTGTTATGCTATACACTCATACATGTTCATTGTACGTGTTTTACATATAAAGCTATGTTAATGTATCAATAAGAGGGTTTTTTTCGACAATTATTAAAATACGTAATTTGTAACAAAATTTTATTACTCCCTTGTTTAATTAACGGGTCCAGTCAGATTTACCTATAAGACTAGAAACAGATTTAAAAAATAATGTCGTAGCCCGTTATTACGGGCCCCAAGAAGAAAAACTAAACTTTACGTTCCTAGCATAATAAGGAGGGGATAGTAAGTAGAATACGTGTTGTCTAATCTCAACCCGATACACAATATCGAACATCGGCGAACGAAGAAAAGCAATAAAACGCCTATTTATTTGAAAGCCAACAAGCCTCGCAGTAATGAAATTCCTTGCGAAATATTAACGCATTTTTTTCCTACAAAGTGGTGATGTATTAGGATGAGACCCAGCGTGGGCAGTTCACTTTGAACTATTTAACCTTTTTTATTGAAAACTACATTGCTATATTAGGTTAGTAACTAAATATTTCATAAGCACGTCCTTTTGGAGCAATCATTTACGCTGAATAATTGTTAAATAAAACCCAATTTGTACTGAGCATAAGTAAATGATATTTTTTTAATCTGAGCCGTTTATTCATCCGAATCCTTACAAATTACATGGGCAGTAACTGGCATCGAAACAATCACAGCCAATGATCCGGGGCGTGTTATGTAAATCTGGGCTTTGCGTCTAACAATAGACCGCCAGCCGGCACATCTGACGGCTCAATACATGCTTACATTGCTAGTTACGCTTTTGTATTATTCACGATTGTTTTTGTTCATCCCCCTAGCCATGGAATATACTTCAGAACTTTGACGAGAAATCAAAGATGAAACATATTTTAATACATTAAGCTTAGTTGTTAAATACCATTTGGCGGTCTAGTAAGATCTTGGGATGCGCTATAAATTTCCGATTACTTAAACCTCGGAAGCCATAAAACCAGGCTTTTTCCGTATAATCTTTCTTATTCAAGGTAGAAAAACTGTGGGATTTCAGTCAGACGTTTATTGTCTGCGGGTATTTGTAGCAGGGTAGGTATACACGGTGCGAGTCAACAATAGGGTGTGTTGGAGTGTCGTCGGGTGCCGCGGGGCGCGCAATGAGAGCCCGTCACTCTGCCACAAATCACGAGACTACATTTACATACAGCTCTGTTCAGCGCGTCTCGAGGGGTCCCTAAGAATACTACAAATGTACACTCTTCAACAATTACTTTATCAAAGCACAATTCCGAAAAATATGATGAAGATGATGAAGTAGTACCTTAGAGAACGATGCTCTCATTTTCTGGAATATTGTGTTAATTTTTTACACGTCAATGAATTGCTTTCAGAAGTAATGCAAACAATATTTGTAAATGTAGATGACGAATTCAAAGAATCAATCCTAAAGATTTTCCTCCTTTGTTTTACCGTTACTTTACCCGCTTTGATGATTATAGGGCGACAGTATTTACTTACCATCAGCCTTTACATATTTTTATTGAAATCATAATTATACAGAAAATATTTTACGAGTGATACCGAGGCTCTATCTAGACGCTCGAGGTGCATTTAATTGGTTTCTTAATTAATCCTTAGGATCACTAACTTTTTTTCTTTTTTTACTTGTTCCTTTCTCAAACAGTTAATACCTAATCTTATAGGTGTTTAAGTTTCAGTACATTTTCTAGCGCTATTCTCATCTAGTCTTCATACGTGATGCGCGACTCTAAATGCAGATTGAGTCTTTAGCCAAGTAAGTGACAATTTCGTTCAAAACCTGGAAGCTTGGATAGACGGTTCAGCCTGCACTAAAAGACTGGTGACGTTGTGGAAGCAAGACGGCGCAATGCACAGCATATAGCTGCATCTCGCTCTCACAATGGAATAAAGATTAAGTTGTACGCGTACAGGTATTATATCACAGTACTATTTGGTAAAGTTGTATTTGTATGAAATCTATAGATAAATAAATGAATCTTCAATCAATCAAATTTAAGTAAGTATTTAAATTATCAATCACACATACCCGGTAAGGGCGCATAAAAAACGTTTAGTTAAAGGTACCTATCTAAATCACTCTAGTTTGCCTACAAATAATGTTAAATCAACATCGCATGGTTGTATATTAAGCCTACATGCAAAAATAAACAATATAGTTCACTTTGCCATTCCAATACTAAACGTTATGAATTACCTACTTAGGTATGTGCATGTCACTAGTATGTCGAGGTAAAATATAATATTTATAACTTCAAGTTCCAATTCATAGCCGTATAACGATAATAATACGTAATGCTGAAACGTGCCTATTACTCAAAATTTTACCACTGCACAACATCCACTTATAACATCAATTTCTGCATTAAGTCTCTCAAGACCTTGCAATTTTTATGACAGCCGATCAAAATATGTGATGAACTTATTTACCAACATGTGATCATTTTACGGACCCATTAATATATAAAACAAAATGCACCTTAGACTCGCACACTAAAGTTACATTTTATTTGTCAGCTGTACTCTTGGATATCGGCTGCAAAACTTTAAAGTTGGTATTCCTCTGGTTGTCATTAATAGTTTTGAGTGTGCAGAAAAACAATGGGACATGTATCCAAAACAAAAGAACCGTTGTTAGAGCTTTGTTGCACATTGTCAACCGTCCCGTTATAAAGCCCTCAAGAGATTTCATATTTATTGGACTCGCCCGATGTTATCCCGAAACTTTTTCAAACTTATATATTTCACGACGCTCGAATAAATCGAAGAGAAATATAAAATTCGGAGACAACGCTTAGTGAATCCTTCCGCCTTAAGTTTCAACCAATCGACTGTAAACTCCGAAACGTGACCTGCAACTAAACGCAGCGTAATGTAAGCCAGATTAAAACGCTTTAATGTCTCGAGCAACAGGTTATGAATTAAATGTGCACATTTTGAGGCTCAATGTCTCCATTTAAACCATTTAAATGCCTAATAAAATATCATAACGTCCGCTATCGGAGATAATTACTCAATAATGACTTTCTAAAACATTTGACATCGAACAAAAGCTCTGGACTAACTACAAACATTAGACCCTCATCAAAGCACAAGTGCCATTTTATTTGGCGTCCTTTGTAAATAAACGATCGTTTTGGCGACTAACGAACTAGTGTAAGCAAGGAAAAATCGTCTCCGGAGCTTAGGCAACGTGTTTACGTAAACAGGTGTAAAATAGATCGTTATGCGGCCAAATTACCATAATGTTTGTTGTCGAAATATTCGCTCGCCGAAACGGAATACGTAATGAGCGGCCGAGTCAGCCCGGCAGATTTTACACGTTTATACGGCTTGATGTTCGTTAAAGGTACACCAGTAATTTTATGCAGTCATAAATTTAATTCATACTTTTGTTTTCGGAGTTAGCCTAGCGTGCGAAATAAAAAATGTTTACGTATCACTCGTAAAGCGTTTTGCCCTGTGCCCCGAGATGCTTGGCAATTTGTCTTTTGAATAGTCTACGATTTAGAGCCCTTGGAGACACTAAACTTTTGTGTTTGTGATGATATTTAAAGACTGCAATTTAGCAAGAACTTAAATATTGTTCAAACATGTATTTTATTGCAAACTAACTTTACCTAGATTATCCCAATAAATGTTTAACAAATTAGTATTTTTAATCTTAAGAAGTAATTAAGAACAAGAAAATGAAATTAAAGCGACTATCATTAATGTCTTGGCTCGTAACAAAGTTAGTAGTTGTACGATTTTTGTTTGGTTGTTTCGAAATCCGGGATAAACGGCTTAAGTTAATCCTAAGAGCGAGTCATAATGAAGACAAACAGCAGTACTCCTACATCGAGACGAGTATCTCTGGCTGGCAGGGGTCCAGCGTGACGCACGCCCCACTGGCCTCATCGGGCGAGCGAGCGACGCTAATATTTGCCCTCCATTAACAACCAACGCAAATTTATTGTTAATTTACAAACGTATAAAGCTCCTGCTTGGCACTGCACTTGAATTTAAACTAACTATATCTTATAGTTATTGTTTGATTTCCATATGACATAACTTACGCACATCCGAGCAACTTATGCGTGTATACAGTTAAATATCCGACCCGTACCGTGGGCCGTGATAACAAATTTTACGTCTTTCCATCCGCTTAGGAGCCTTTAAAGAACCCGTTCTTAAACGCTTATGTCAGGTAGTACTGCTGGCTCGGAGCATGTTAAACTTGGACGGGGAACGGTTAAATGGACTGGAATATATTCGGATACCTGTAAAAGATTTCCTCTGTATGTCTGCACAGAAGCTTTACAAATAAAATAGCTAATATGTTACTTTAATGCTTGTTCGTTGGCAATAACACATGTTTTCCCTCGGGCGTGTTGTAGCGACGTATGTCGTGTAGATGGCCACTAACATTCACCTGTTTACTAATAACATCGTACAAAATCTTGATTTCCCTGGAGATGTAGTTACGAGTATTCTGCATAAAAGCAGAAATCGTGACTTATGAGCAGAAATACCTTTGCCGTGAATCGTCCTGTCTACTTTGTATGTGTGTATATTGCCGCCCGAATAATATTCTACTCTTTGAGCTTGAGTGGGTATATACATTAACAAAATATATTAGATATTATGCAATAATGACTTTTCGCTCCTGGTGCACCCACTACTTTTCAACTAATCTCATCTCACCGGATATCAACTTTCTTCAAGATTGTAGAAGCAGCAAACATTTCATCTAACCTTTAATTAAATGCACAGCGTTGTTCAGGTATACCAACATTTAATTTAACTTCATCGAGTACAGTTAAGCCATTCCGCGCATCTTTGGAAGTTTCGTAGATATTGTTGATAGTATAAGCTCGTAGGATCAACTGTTAACGCCAGTTACCGGCCAAATAGATTGTTCCAACCGAAATGAGGAGGAAAATGAAATCAACAAGTGCGAAAGTAGTAATTACTTCTGTTTAACGAGTTGTTTGACAATTAAAACGAAACAGCATTTGTTTTACCCGTTTTCTTTTTTGGGATCGCAACAATTTCCAATTTAAAGATGCCTACATAAAATAAAATTACTTATTCAAATAAGTTCACATATAAACGACTTGTTATTCTTTTATATACCGAAATAAAATTCATTCTTATGGCGGAACAGTTTGATCAAACTACTACAGTTTTACATCAACTTTTTTGTCCTAGATTAAATCTCCAAGTCAAGCAAAAGCATGATTGGATTTTTCGCTGAAAGTTTTTTCGGTGTGGCTTGACTATGCTAGAATTAAAACTATTTTATAGCTCCATAGATTTTTATTTACCAGATTAAAAATAACGTCTTGGCGAAGGTATTATTTTAAACTATTTAATAAAATCTTTAACATTTTAAGTTAGTTACAAATTATCTGGCTGTAGGCAAACATTCCGTTGCTTCTACGAGTAAAATAGATTAGACCCCAATAGGCTTAATGAATTACCTTAAGTAATTAAGTCCTTAGCTTTTACTTCAGTAGATTTTCACGGACCTAAAGCAGATTCCGAATGCCATAAATCCATTATTTATTTTGTTCGCACGATGCCAATAATAAGTACATGACATAATGATGTAATTCATTTCAAAACATGGCCAGTAAGTAAACTAACCCATTTATGTATTTGCACTAATTGATTTCAAGAACATAAATGATGACGATGAGTTCTTCGCCGCCTTTAGTTTTTATTTTTGTAAGTTTTAATTTTAGTATTGTTAGAGTTTGTTCTTATATTAAATTTAATTGTGTATAAAACAACATAAAACAATGTACAACTATGTGAATTATAAACGCTTACTTTTCTCTAACAACCTATTTCAAAAAATAACTTACATTACCATTTTGAAATTCTACATCAAGCAAAATATACCTAAGTATAAAACACGTTACATAACTTTAGTAGGTATAAATCTAAAGTTCCGGTAAAACGTGCTAAGATACTGGTCAGTTCGGGATAATACCTGCGTCACGTTAACTGACGTCATAAATCTTGGCTTCCGGGGAGGTTTCCCGAAGGCTTCTCTTACAAACTTTTAGTGCGCGTGCTTCAGACAGCCACCCATTTTCAAGAGGTCCTAAAATTTTCGCCGAATTATGAGCAGCTTTTTACCTGGTCGCCTGATTTGGATCGTATGCGTAGGATTTATAGATTTATTTAGGAGTAGTAAGGACGTAGTAGGTTAAGCAATATAAATTCGATGACCAATACTAACTACTATATTTTATTCTCAAAACACCAATAAAGCTACATTATACAAAAATGAATAATTTTTAAGTAAGCAACCAAAATTCAAGTACAAACGCGGTACATAATTACAATATACAGCTAAGGAACTTAACAACAGCACTTGAAATACCATTAAATTTATCGTAATTTGACGTGGAAACTAAAATGCTTTGAGTCAAGATGAAACATTTATCTCTTTGAAATTAACTGAAACCTTATGAGGCTTATATCGTCTTGTAAAAAAATGCTTTCATAAATTAATTAATTTGATATTATTTTTTTATAAAAAGCAACAGATTTATTTTTTCTTAGATCGAAACGAATACAATCTACATAATTACCCAAATGGAATTCAAAAACTCTGTAAAAACATCTTTACCCGTGCCTTTGTTTCGGTAAATTCAACGATTCATTATAAAGCCTTAGTAATCTGGAAAGCGGCCGGCTATTGTTTTCGCCCATTCCATATTTTTCCTTACCGTACTTTATATACGCCCCAATATTATGCAAATACTAGGGTATAATCTTTAATTGCACCCCCGCTGCCATCGCCGCGAATATACCAGTAAAAATAAAATCTTATAACATTAAAAAGTTTCCCTGGTGTTTCTGTATTTACCGTGTTAAACGCTTTCTTGTTTGAGTAAGAAATAAAATATGCGAAAACAATTTGCACTTGCCTTCACTGGAAATGTTGAGCTCCAAAACGAAGTCAGAGTACAGAAAATAAAATTGTTTAGACGTGGTCTACAAGGAGGTTTAAGTTTTCTGAGAAATAGACGTTAGAAAAATATGGGAAAGGAAACTAACCATCTACGTTATTTATTCTGGAGCTTCCATCAGACTTGATAATAATAGAGCATTTTAGTACGGTAAGCTTTTTACTAGACTTGGTTCGTGGAAAAGCGTCGGCTAAAAATACTCGGCGTCAGTTGGTCAACTAAATTATGAATGGCTCCGTCCGTGTTTATATTTTCGTAGAGAACTGCCGTGTCTGGACGCTGTCACCGGCGATGTGTTCCGCGCCACTTAAGCTGAATTTATTAATCAGCACTCAGCCTATTTGCTCCCAAGCTATTTTTAGTATATGGATTTGAATTATATTATTTGGGAGTGGAAGTGGTTCAAAGATGTCAAATATTGACATTAATTTTAGAATACTTTAAATAGACTGTCTGGAGTCTAATTGAGATTTAGACGTATAATTTGAATATGTATTATCTTATGTTGCTAGTGATGTGCAGTTAAAATTCGGAACAAAAAAGGTAACACAAATTCAAATTGCAAAATGATTTAACACGTGTAAAATTCTACATCAGCAGAATTAAAAATTGAGGTAAATAGCTCGGAAACGATATAACATAGTTCTCCATAATGGTGTAGTTTAAAGTCAACGCTGTAGTGTTTTACATAAGTTGTATGGCGCTTTGAACGAATAACGGAACATTTAACGGCGGCCCGCTTAAACTTCGATAGCATTCAGTATTCAGCGAAGAAAATTATTTCGGGACCATTACCTCCCACAGCTGCCACACACAACTTTTATGTGTTTGCATCACGAAATGTAGGCACTATGTAATAGCCTCGCACGAACCGGCTCTTTTCATAGTGTTGCGTTTTATAATACCCTGAAAGCACCTTTTAGTGCCCCCGTATACTTTATTGAACTATCATAATCACGCGTCGTTGCTACGTCTTTTTTAATATGAGAGTATCTTTTATGTGAAAGGAATGGAATTGAAAAAGTAGTTATTTTAGTTATTCCTACTTCGTTTTGTGGGACTTTGCTCATTAATTTGAAATAAAAATACTGTAGAAAACGAATATAAAAATGGAAATACATTAAATATATGAACATAGGTATTAAAATTTTAAGGCTTTGAAGAAATCTAATCTGAATCCTGAAAAGTTCAACTACCTACCAAAACAAGTGATTTCCTCCAAATAAGTTTTATTCGCGTACTTATTTATGCACCTAGAGTTCCACCTTTTTTCGTATAAACTAAGAGAAGGGTAAGAATAGGGGATATCCACGGCAAACGAGGGAAGTCAATAGGCCATCGCCCACCACACCCGCCTCAACCCACAGTTGACTTTCCCAACTTTCACGGGAACATTTTGCCGATACATTTTCAGCGGAAAATAGCACATGGGTTTACCCTTCCAACTTAACTGAAATGTAGTTTAAAATTAAATAGATAAAATATTTATTTTTGATAGGGTAACTTTATGTCAAAAATATTAATTTCAAATGAATATTTAAACGTTCGGAACCCTTGTTTAATTATTTTTCGGTTAATACTTTATTTAATACAGATACCTAAGTGTGAGTCTGCCTTAAATACTAATAAATAATGATGTGCGGCTCACAAACTCATTCCTTCTCATTTAAATAGGATATAAACTGTAACTAAATGTTAAGGACGCCTATGACTTAAGTCTTTATTTAATTATTATTATTTTTCAGTCACACAAATAAGCTTTACGACATATTATATCCTGGCGTTTTACAAATTCGTAGTGTAGGTCAGCCATGAATTAACGAACTAATCGGCCGCATTACCAAGCGACCCGCCATCGCGCCAGTTGCTAACTCATACGCCGAGTTTCCGACTGCGGTCACAAATCCGAAACTATAGGACATCGGGTCACAGTCCTGTTATGTACTCTGTGTATCTGCCTTCCTAGTACCTCCTGAAACATTAATAGTTTGGCCTCAAATGACCAAACCTTCCAACTGTGACGTACCAACTTATTTCTAGCTCAATCGAGCAAAATATACAAAGCAAAGGAAACTTAGACGTTAATTAAATTAAAGACTTATCTTTATAATACAGTCTATAACACAGTCCTACCACTTAAACATTGACTCCCCTTTATTCCAAAGCGCAGAGCGGTCGTCTGTACAGCGAAATGATTATTGCCACGATTTAATTAACGCGAGAGATTAGGATCGACTAATTTAAAACTGCACAGCCGTTCTGTTAATTATATTCCTTTAATCCAAAGTTATTCAATAAAAGGACATCACGTATGCTTGAATAAACCTGTAAAGTTAAAATGGTAGTTCCGTCCCACGAAATAGGACTAGTCAGTTGCCATTTACAGGGTAAATTTTCAATTTTCGTACTATAAATTAGTACAAGTTATGAAATTCATTTAGTTTAGTTTGAGACAACATTTTGACTGCCTAATTCGAGTAATAGACGAATATTCAATGAGAACGAAAATTATATACGAAAGTAGGCCATTTTTTTACCTAATCAGTATATTAAACCATAAATAATAATTAGTTAATGCATTAAGATTTGCTGGCCTTTTTAAACACCGTTCGGCGCACCGGTCACGCATAGAATCTACGTCGCCCTAAATATTTAATAAAGCCGAGCTCAATTTAAGGCACGTTCATAAACGCTGCATTAATTTCTGTTTTAGGCAAAGTAAAAAGGCAAGATTATGAAGAGTTACCGCCGTAACGGCCAGCCTTAACTTGTTCTATAAATACAGGAGTAATTAGTCTCTGTTACGTCTTTGCAGCTAAAGTATATTATTTTTATAATATTTTTGGTAACCATAACGTAATCAAAACTTTCAAACAAATCAAGTAAAAATGACTTTATTTGAGGAAAAAGTTGTATAGTTTGAATATACATTTTATATTATAAATTTCTTACATGAAAACCCTCCAAAAATAAAATACATTATGTGGAAAATTACTATCAAGTCCTGAACCTACATTATAGCATGTCTTCGCAAGATTTGACTCATGTTAATATTGGAAAAAAAATCTCAAAACAAAATGTAAAATTTACTTAAAGCTTAATAATTCAACGAAAAAAAAAAATCTTCTACTTCAAATACTTTTTTTTCTTTTACTTCTTTAAATTTAATTTAGCAGTCAGTTCGAGTTTTAATTAATCTGTGAAGCGCGTACATATTTTATAAATTAGCTTCAGGTATTTAATTCTCTAGGGAATGTTCTATATATTCTAAAATTATAAACGTCAAAGGTAACATTTATAACATTATGTTGAAGTTTAACATAGAAATGCACTTTGCTCGGCGCCGGCGCCCCAGTTTCGTCCGGTCGAGAGCTTTTAATGCAAATCACAGGTGACATTGTTCTTGCTGTGTTATTTTTAAATGAATTGGACTAGCTTTCCCAAATTGTCTGTTTGTGGATGTTGATTCTTGATTTATTTGATGACTTTAGTTGGTAGCATGGGTAGGTCTATTTGTCACTTGCAAGTACTTGCAACAAAAGTAAGTACCTTAAACATAAATAATGTACCTATAACAGTTTGGAATCACTATCGGTCTAATTTATGTATTTCGAGATTATAGTAAAAAAACTTATTTTGCCAACTCTACTCCCGAATTTAAGCCGATTAATAAAATATGAAACTGTAAAAAAATATTTCATAAAATCTTAACTTAAAATAAATTTCATTTTCAATAATCTCGGTCCATTAAATGAGTTTCAAGGGAAAACGAAAGCTGCATTCAAAATTATTTTCCCGGTGAGCATAATTGAATTACGTTATAAACATTACATATTCATTAAGTTGATGCTAATTAGATCGTCGGCCCGAAGTACCGACTTACCTACGGTTGGATAGCCACGAGGGGGTTACATCTAAATATGTAAAATGACACACTGAATCGTGTGATGTATGTGTGGTCACGATCATGTTACATACATGTAGCTTTATGTATGGATATGTGCAACCTTGTGGGGTAAATAGACTGATGTGTTTATGTAACTTTATTTTTTATACTTTTAACTTATTGTATAGCTGCTTAATTTTTTTTAAGTTTGATACCTAGGACTAAACTTAAATCACTTTATTTCTGAAACTAGGATTTTAATTTTATTTAATTAGGATTTTAATTATGTTACATGTTAAATTTCCAAGAACAAAGTATAAAAATGAGACAAATTTCAAACCTGCAAAAACACAAGAAAAATCTTTTGACATCACATAAAGCACACTCCTACGAGTATATTATTCTTTCCAATCGCACAAACCAAAACAAACATCCTTATACATGAACGGCTCCGCATAATCTTCAAAGCCAATCAGAAGCAAATGATTGGCTTATTACCAATCACACGACGAAGCACCGTAATCCTAATACCATTGACGCGGCGACTCTAACGAGGAACCCCTGGGGAAGATAACAGCTACTGATAGCTATGACTTGACAATTCATTGCAATCGACTGTCCCAAGTAAATGTCTTGGAGCTCCCATAATTATGCGATTTTGTCCCCCTAAATAATTATGTAACCTGTTTGTTTGGGGAAAATATTTGCTTTATAATTATTTGCTTATAATAAACAAATTATTATTTGTATTTATTAGGCTTTTTTAAAAAACATAGCGAAAAGTAATTTTGCATGACGTTTTCGTCACGTCTCATACGAATAGTTGTTAATGTTCAAAGTTGAAAACTAACATAGTAATTTTCATCTAACTATGCTTTGAAAGTAGGTATTACATGCAAATAGTACTTTGTCGAAGACATAATTATCACAAGAATTGTAAAAAGAGAGCCGGAAACCATATGTGTAATTAAAAGGCGACTCGTTAGGTGCAGTAACGTCGCGGCGACGTCGACGCGGCGGTGGGCGGCGGCGCACTCATAGTCAAATGTAATTCATCCCCTCCCGTCCCCTTTTTCCCAGGTGGATGGAACTCAATTAGCAACAATTATTCCGACGACGCGACGCCAACCCAAAAGTTTTCTCGACTATTCGTAATTAATTTTGTTTCTAGCGACCCCCGGCCGAACTCGCCCTGACTCTCACCCTCAACATTTATACAGCACCAAATTATTTTAAAGCTTTATCGAACTAGTTCTCAAAAGGAAATAGCTATTGCAGAAGAATTATATCAAATGAAGCGATAAGGAAAACTTTCCAATGGTTTTCACGCCGGCTCCTTCGTAGTGGTCCATAACGACCATATAAGGCCGATTGCTTTCTTAAACTTAACCCATTTGTAGCCCCAGTGTGAAGGAATTGGAACTTCTTTATTGTGCCAAAGTTGCGAATGAGAACGCCTATTTCCATTTCTATCGAGTAAGTGAGCCGAAACTAATAAATTATAATAGCACAACTGTAATGTGTAGAAACATGTAGCTTTATGAATGGAATCGGACGAGTGGCTATGAAAGTTACAAGTGATAAATGGGACCACAGCCGCGAAGAAACTCCGCTGGAGTCGTAAACTGACGCGAAGTTGGACATACGAAAATTAAATAAATTAGGAAAAGCGAAACCGCGCTTAATGAGCTTTGCAACAAAGGCCAGGTAGTATCAAAATACATACGTTACGAGAATACCTCTCCGCTCCTCGCTTAATGGCCGTGATATTTTTCTTGCTGGTAATGCTGTTATTTTTTCACACTTGATTATACCTACACGAATAAAATTACTTTTTTGTTAAGAATTAATAGGAATGAAAATCAGAAGTAGATATGCTTTTTTCCTCTTTTTGCAGTATACAATGTATCTCTTTTCACATTATGACACGTTGGAAGCGAATTATGTATTTAAATATCACGTATTTACAATAACAAGAATTTTGATTATTTATTCTTTAGTTTTATCATGTATCTCTAAAGTATGTCTAATCTTTCTACGCAGTCCTAAGTAACATTACCCAGAAATAATGAGTCAGCATAATCAAGGGCTATTCATAACATAAACGGTTATACCGCAATACCCGGCCCTGCATACTGCTGGAACAACGCGTGAATTGGTCCGCTCGGTGTAAAGTCCCATATTAACATAGTAAGGAACCCATTTCCATTATCATCCCCAATTTCGTGCTCGGGAGGCACTTAAGCACTTAATGGATCTCGGCTCCCCGTAATTTACCGGGACGTTGGATTGAATAAAATCGTAAATCTTAACACCGACCGAGCGAAGGTGTTATTACGAAGAATGATTCGCACTCTTTGAATGAAAGGATCATCGCTAGAGACAAATTACCGCCGTCAAAATAGCTATGGCCTAATAAAACAACGCTCCGAACAAATTACTTGCGCATGTTAAGGTACAAGGTTTATAACTCGCATTTTATTGCGTACATTAAAATAACAATATCAAACGCTTGGACTAATTTAATTCTCTTCAATACTTCCAAAACCGTCTTGAAACATAACAAAGGGTTAAATACTAATGGGAAAGGCAGACTTCCACCGTATAATGCTATTTTGGATCGGGCAGACATAATCTTTATTTAGCCAGTTGGCTGGATGGTGTGATGCGACAGACGGGGGCTGGCCCGAATGCAGCAGTCCACAAATAAACGGAATCAATACCCTCTCCCGCGCGAACCTCACACCACAGCCTTAAATATATCGAGAAGTCTGATGCTTATCACATTACTGGAAAGCAAATTGCATTTATATTTTATATGAAATAGATCAATTTTAAAAATGAAAATGTAGAGATAGATATTCTTCTGAACCTGGAGAATAGGAACGCATTTAAGAAATTGGAATTGTAATGTCGTTTTTTTAAGCTACATTAGGTTTTTTTTATTATATACTCACTCGTTATAACTTTAGAATCAATGCCGTCCACATGTATGTTTTTTTGTGCAAATAATAGTCAGTTAGATGGTACTTATTCGAGCTACTAATAAATAACAAGCACCTCATACATTTTGCTTGATACGATACAAAACTTTGTGAAGTTTTGACTGCTAATCATTTTCAGAGAAAACTTGCGGAAAACATAAAAGTCTTAATAAACACCTTTTATTTAAATAAATTCTCAGTTTTGTACAGCGAACTGAATATCTTCGTAAGTTGAGCCACCTGCAGAGTTATTCATGAACGACGAACAATATTGGTGTTTTATTTGTTTAGAGTTTATCCAGTCTTTTCAGCAATCCTTAGTATTACCTCTGTTAGTTTTACTATCTACTAGCTACCGCTTTTTGTAAGAAGACAGATATGTATTGCAAAGTTTTTATTGCAAAAACTACACAATTTCTACAATCAGAAAAGTTTTATCAAATGATAATGGGTCGAATGTATGCTATAATTCAGAAGTTCCTAGATTATATCAAGCTTTTACGTATAATTACTTATCTTGCCATGATTGCTTTCAAAAATAAATTTCTTTATCTATTAAAATTCATAACTCGGTACGTCTCTGTGGCATTTGCCACATGATTATACCTCTAACATACAAGTATACAGATAATTCCAAAGATTTGCGAGCACCGAACTACACAGACGTATTTCAACGTAGTTTACACAACAGTCGTATTAGTTCACAAGACAGGTCTCAAACTTCAGCATAACTCTAGCATTGACTAGACAAGTCAGGTAGATTTCACGTAACATGCAATTCCACATACATTTGAGGCCTTTGGGAAATACAAACTCTAATACAGTCGGGCAATAAAACATTGTTCTGCGTGTTCCCATGTAAATCCCATAACTACGTTAGAGCCGCGAATCCCCGGTGACTTGTAGTACAGGCCTTAGCTTCAGGCTCCAATACAGGGGCCCTGAAGTCTATACGATTGAATAAGTATCGGTAGTTACAGTAAATATTATTTAAGTAAACAGAATCCGAGCTTGGCTGGCGTGTGGCTGATTCTTAATAAAGATGAAACGTGATTGACTAAAATTTATACATTGAATCTTTTTCATCGCCACTAATTATCAAAATTTAGCTGAATTGTTTAAAGAAATGCCACTCAATTTCAGACGACTCAACATGATTTTCATATACACAGTAAGCGCTACTGTTCGTGTACTATCAATACACAATTTCTGTCGAGTGTGTGGCCACGCGATGTGATCACAATTCGGTCATAAAGACATTGTTATCAACGCTAGATACTCCAAAGCAAATTCACGTTGTGTACCATGAACATGATGATATTACATTGTTAGCTAGTTGACCACTTTGGGTCTGCACTTCTGAAAGCCATTCTACGAACTTTTAACTCGCTATATCTGCACCAAATGTGGTTTTTGACACTAATTGAATTTCTATTCTACTTGTTTAGCACACCCTGAAAGCATATACAGGATGCATACGATGCAAAAATTTACTGGATATCATAATTTACCTTATTCTAGTAAAGAAAGTTAATGCATCAGGATGTTTTGTGTTAGTAAACATTCAGCTAAAGTACGTATTTTATCGTTTAATCAGTGGTGCGTGTATTCTTATTACCATACCATATCTGTTTACCGATTTCTTTATTTACTTTTAATTATATTTCCTTTCAACTCGATGTAAATAAATAAGGAACTCTGCACACATCGAGCTACGTTGAAGCGTTAATTGAGTTTTAATTCTGACTGAGCTAATTAAAAATCCTGTTCCACGAACAAACTCTTCTAAAACCAGCTTTAATCTTACGTAACAGGAACGGTTATGAAAATTGAGTCCGGACTTTTTAATAAAGTTTTCTTGATTATTCGTTACCTTTTGTTAAAGTGGACGAATATTAGATAACCAGAAAAGAAGACTAACAATTAAGGATGAAAAAATCTACAAATTCTACACGGATTAGAAACTATGATCGGAACTTGATCAATGTGCCAGCAATTTCTATTTAGTTTCCCCTTTTTGGTGTTTTGGTTGTGTCATCATTTATGAATTACAGACCTTGATTTTATGACTTACCTACAATGAAAAGAAACCAATTCAATCTTCCCTCAATTCATACATTCCTACTACAGGTTATCCTTAAGCTGTATGTTCATTAGACAAAATGTTTCAGTTTGTAACTGGCTCAAAATTTATTGAAAATACGCAGTGTTTCTGGCGTATTAATTCGCAGCAAAAGCGTGCGATAGCGACACGCTGCGCCCATGGTCAACCAGGCACCGGCTAATTGAATTTCCTTGAAGGCACGAAGCACTGGAAAATAACTCACTGCGTAACCTAACTGTGTATTTATTTACTTTTTCTGCACATATGTACTGAAAAAAAGTTTAGTGCGTATTTTATTTGACACTGTTATTAATAACATTCAAACAAAAATATTACGTGGAAATATTAAAATACTTACTAAAGTACTAATTTAAAAAAAAAATACACCCACTGTCAATATCACAATTGAACGACACATCTCAAGCTAAAGTACATTAATTAAAGAACGTTTAAAAAAAAGCTTGAATATATTAACCTCCTTTTGGAGCAGTCGGATAAAAATATTGTATATAAAAACAGTTAAGACTTTCGTTTACTCACAAGTAAATGTAATAAGAGAAGTTTCAATAATATTCAGTACATATCTAGTTAAGTTAGTATTTCTATTGTAGTAACGAAACAACCAATATTGTGCCTAACTCACAGACGGTAACTAGACTTAATATAATTTTGAAATACCTGAACAACAACCGAGTAAGTTGGTAACAATATCACGTGCGCCAACTGATCTCAACATTTATTGATTTAAAACTTTCTTGGTATAACATATACTTAACTATTTATGAGGTAAGAAGGTAACATACTACGGAACTCATATAACATGCAAATATTCTTTTGAGACAAAACAATGATGGATATTTTTCGTTGAAAATATGTGTATACTATTAACTTATGAGATTACATGGCAGTAAGATTATTTTTGCTAGAAAACCTTTTATGCTTTGTTACAAGCATAAAAGGTTTTCTAGCAAAAATAATCATAAGAAAAGAACATTAAGCTAACTATTTAATTCTAACCTTTTATTTTGCATGCAACGCTGCAGGTTACTGCGCTTGGCAATACACCTAATAGAAATATACAGCACACACTTGTTCTTGACAAATAGTATACATTTATCAAGTTTACTTACCGTAGCCGTCCTGGTCGTGTGAATACCGACGTAATTTATTCTCGTGAAACTTTGGAACAATTTTGACGAAATTCAGTACAGGTAAAGGATATTAGCTATACATCAAGGTGTCGAGTGTGGCTCAAACACCGTGGCACGGGTTCGCGCACAGCTGCCCATCGCTTCGTAATCCGATTACCGGGACTGCACTGTGTCGCTTCCTGTTCTACCATCAACAAGGTATGCGGCAAATACTGTCTGATGCACGTGTTTGATCCATTAGCATCACAGATTTAGTTCAGACCGCTACTTAAGTTATACTAGATATTACAAAGCCTTTGTGCCGCTATGAACTTTTGTTGAACTGTTATTTTTTTAGTCTGCATATTGCGCTAAATTCCGTAGAGGTTATGTTATAAATAAGCTCTTAACTTCAGACAAGACAGGTACCTACTTATTATTTGAGCGAAGAGCTACTTTTATTTTAGTACAAAGTTTATAGTGAAACTTGAAAGTGCATCCTAAAATCTCAAAACTGTGTTCACACATAAAGTAGTTGACAAGACTGACGCTCGCTGAGTCCTGCCCCTATCAGTTTCTTCTTTGTCCCAAACTCAAGTAAACAACTTTGTTAAAATAATATAAAACGTGTTCTACATTCTAAATTTCGGTCCCGTGACATTTCATTCGTTTTATTTTCGCTCGACGAGTACTTAAATTTAATGATCGGAACGTCAAACTTGATTGATTAATCACAGACGACGATAATGGTGGCACAGTATAGACATCTATTTTTAGAAGAATCGATGTTGACGATGAGCTTCCCAGAATCTCGATATCAAACACATCTGAAGTACCCGTCACATTCACATCAACCAGTTGTAAGCTGAAAATATCTCGTTTTTATTGTAAAAATCAGTTTCGGATACGACCGGCAAAACATTGTCAAGAATTTAATAACATGAAAATAAGTAGTCCCCACAAAATAAAAGAAATTGCCGGAAACGAATTCATTTCCATTCTTTCTCTAATTACACTTTTTGTTCACAGTAACGCCTGGCGTGGTTTAACCGGCAAAAGTTTATGAAAAACTTCACTTGCATACAAAATAGTTCCATTTGCTAGTGTTTTGAAACAAGCGCCGTTTTGCCCGTAAGGTTTGCCGTGTGGTTTCGACTTGCGCCGGTACAATTAGAATTTCCCATCGAAATTTGCCCAACTGTGTAGGCCACGCGGTCCGCTTTTATTTTTTGCACCCACACACGCCGAGTGCACATCACACTTCTAGCTCAGCAATGGTTCGTTTGTTTAATAGACGTAAACTCGTTTGTTTAATAAAAAGTTAACTGGTTTACGTGACTATGGCAGCTAGATTTTCCATATGCTACTAACGTTACGTTCGAAACGAGGAAAAGTTAGCGAGATTAGGCAAAAACCTTTTATGAAAATTGCAACAAAGCCCTTTCCAGTGGAATATTGGCACATGTTTATTTAGCTTTATCAAACTGAACTGGTTTATAATCAAATACTTTCTAGTCACGTTTTTGTATTTTATTTGCTCAAACTGTTTATTTGTCTCTTTGCAAACGGATCTGTTTAAAACACGGCTCTGAGTAAATTACTCCAACGGTTTTATCGTATCAAATAAAACCTTTATACGGACGCCCAAATGTGCTCGTGGAAGCAGCCTGTGTATTTTAATTTATATTCAGTACACGGTATCGGTTCAGTATTTGAGAATACGTCGTATCTTCGCGGCCTGGCAAAACATGCAGCGGCCCGCATTGAAACAGCGCGGCAGCGGCGGCACAAACTTATCTACAATCGCAGACTTCACATGTAAAACAAAGCGATTTTCGCACCCACTCTTCAACAGATTATATTTGTGTTTGTCTTTAGTAGTTTTCTTACTTGACAACTACATTAATTCTGGGTATGAGCTTCTGCTTATAAATTGTATCATAGTATGTAGAAAAGTAAGTGTAATGTGTGAGGTATTTGTGTATTCCAAAGAACTTTTTGAATTAACAATAGGAATAAATAGGATTAGACAATTCTATAAAAAAATATTACAATTAAACACTAATTAAACACAGTTTTTAAATAAATAGGTGTGTGAGTAGTCGAAATTATAATTATTATCACTATTTATTAGAGATAAAATCTTATGAAGCTTTATAATTGAACAAGTTGTTAATTAAGATTTTACCTTACAATTAAAATTGCTTTTTCCTTACAGAATCTGATAATGTCATGTTTAGTGTAATGGCCCAAAAGACAATTACAGAAATCGTTTTTATAAAGTATTTTTTTTTGTTACGGTGACAACATATTTTCAAGAATAAATAGGATTTCAGTATTACTATTATAATTAACATGGATTTTGGATTCTTCAACAAAAGCTTATAATTAAATTTGGTAACAAACAGCGAGAGAAATTATAACTTACCTAAGATTGATTTAAGCCTTCCAAATGACGGAGTATTGTCACAGAAGTGATTGCGGAAATTCCATTAAAATTGTTGCGAAATTGAAATATTAATAATTGAATTAAGGAGTTCATCATACCTAAAAAGATAGGCTTGTGAGTCTTATGGATAACTTATGTTGCTAAAGAAAATAAGACTTTAACTTAGGCTTAGCCTTGACCTTGGGTGAAGTAACAAATACGACCTTTCTTTTGTCGAATCTTTGTCAGCTCTTAGTAACTAGGTCTATCCAGTATGTTTTTAAAACTTAGATAAACATTATTATAGTTTATCTAAGTTTTTTATCCAAAATTGTAGAAATCTGACGTAACTTATTTTTGACACTTTCATAACGTTTAAATAAATTGAATTAAAAGTTAAAGTAATTACACGAAATTGACTTTGTTTTATGTTGTATTTTTTTATAGATATCACGATTAACTCTTTAGTATCAAATTATAATATCATGTTACACACTCAAACACTGCCAATTATAAATCTAAACGTATACCAGTGATACATATAATCCTCTGCGTCGGATACTAACAAGATTGTTGTCGAATACCCATCGGGCTAACAAACACTAATTAACCAAATTCCAACATTCATACGCGAACGCGACACACGCACAAGTACCTGCCGACGCTAAACAGGTATAATCTCAGGTATAATCCTCCATAACACAAACATGTACAGACGACACCAGGTAATAATGCCACCCCCGAATCAGTACACACGATTATAACCCCTATGACTTTTGAAATAGAGAGGAAATTTCGATGCGACCTCAGTCTTTTAATGACGGCCTTTCAGGTACGTATTGCGAGTATAGGAGACAAGCTGTATCCAATTCCTATGTTGTCAGGTATAAAATACGTAAAGGATAAACGTGCTGAAATACTTAAAAAAAAACCTTTTTGATAAAAGAACGGTCTCACGGAAACCTTGATTGACCTTATTATGCTCCCATAATAAGGTCAAAAAGCCAAGCGTTAAAATTACCAACCGCGCCAACGCGAACGTAACAAATTGACAACACAAAATAATAAATCAACATTTTGTACGCCATAAAATACTCGATGAAATAAAAATGAAGCTCGGCTGTGACATAAGCGGTGGCTCGGTGAGTGGACGCGTTATTATGAGTACCCCATTAAACTTGTCGCAAGTTTTGTATCGGGATGTGTAGCGGGACCTGGGACGGCCAAAATATTCAATTGGCGTATCCTACGTTGGCCACCGGCCAGGCGCCCCTGCATATTGATGTGCCAACTTTTACCGCCGACTCAGCTCATCGACGCAAACTTCACCCGCCAACCTGCCAAACTATAGCCTATGCGCTGATCGCATGAGTTTAATGACGTAGCTTCAGGCTAACAAAATGTTCATTACGATGCGCGCTGACGGTTGGCTCCGCATGCAACGCTTGTTATTAGAAATTCCGTGGTTATTGAAATATCGCTACGTTGTAAAAGTGCTTTAGCTATCCCATGTTCAAATTTATTGTCATTCGTGTTCCGTAAAAATAGCTGCAGTAATTGAACGGAACCCGGGAATAATGTTTTACTACCTAAATATTCGTTGAAACTGAAACAGCCTTTAAATACAAATGTATTTAGACAATTTAAACACTCAATTCACAAAAGCTTTCGTTTCAAAAGTTATACTATAATAATACAAATAAGGTAGTAAAAGCTGTCTCTCTAAAAAACAATGCTATAAATATATCGTCTTACTAATTGAACGCACATTTTAAGACAACAAGAAAACCGCTTTATAACCTTCGCGAGAGACGAGAAAAAAACGTCGATTCTTCATAAAGTTTTCCAATATGACAGAGATTATTATAACGGTACGAAAAGCAAACTATCGGTTTTCATAAATCGAACAAAGATCAACTTTTATTTGATGGATGACTCGGCTGCGTTTGCGATCGGAGAGGCTCTCGCGAAACCGAACCAGGAGAAACGAAATGGGTCACGAATAGAATTAATGGGGCTTTAAAAGACTTGTTGATTTATGTGCTGACGCTTTATTTAAAAATGCTGAAGTAGGAGAGTGCGCAAATGTGTAGGGTTCAGTTACAGTTCATGATTGCTTCGTTAATCACTTCGGTTACTAAGACTTGTAAACCTTTACGAAAAACGAACATTAAAATAAAAAGTATGTTAGCTATATATGCATTTTTTTTTGTCACATAATTTTAGTACTATAAAGTGAGAGCAAGTCCTATTATATTTTATTTCCCCTACTTAAATAATCACCAAAACAAACTGAAGTTTTCTTTATTGAAACGATGGAAATATTGGAACAAAGATACCTTTCAAGTTCGAAATAAAGCTTCGTTGACGCTTGCCAACAATTACAATATCAAAAGAATCGGCTTCCTTGCTATGCACGGTTTCTTTTCACAAGTATACTATGTAGATTTTTATCCGTCCTTGGATATTTTCCTCAGACGTATCGAATTCCTTAAATGTTTATTACTTTTTCGTTTATTTAGACGCTTTATTTGCATTATCTTGAAATTGGTCTTGATAATTTATTTACTAAATTATTTATTTTCTTAGTGTGATATACGTAACTCTTTTTATTATAATTGCACTTGTGCAAGTTTATCGTACATTTGATCAAAAAGACTGATTTGAACACGAATAATATTTCAATATAAGTCTGATAAAATTACCACATAACATCATCATCCATAACAAACCAACGAAACAAATAAACGAGAAAGTAAAAAGTAACCAGCCTTAAACACATAACTATACCTATATGCTAACTACACTTAAAACTTCAAACCCAGTTAATAATAAAAGCATAATACCGCCGGCAAGGATTACAACGGAGGTATTAAAGCATCCGACTGGGTTAGTAATGATCCAAGTCATTATAAAGTGATATAATAATTCGCTTCATAACCTAATAAGCGTTGGATAAATTTGCATTTACTACATAAAGTTAAAGATGAATTTTCCTTGAAATTACGGTAGCTCACCGGTTGAAAGTTTGCTGTTCGAAAGAACGAGAACTGTGAAGTTTAGCTGCCTAGCTGGCGCAACTCGTTTAACTGGCGCGGCCCTATCACGCCCTAGAGGCCTAACCTCTTTTCTTCTAACCTCAAACTCCTTATACTTTCGTGAATAACTATAATGTTGGAACGTGTTTGTAATTATGTAATGGCTGACATATTTTGTTGAGTAGTTAAGAGGTACTTTAGACTTTTTTTTCCATTTTAAA
The DNA here is from genome assembly GCA_905146925.1 of Autographa gamma. NCBI lineage: Eukaryota > Metazoa > Arthropoda > Insecta > Lepidoptera > Noctuidae > Autographa > Autographa gamma. Next base: position 9,019,862 of record LR989850.1, read on the forward strand.
TTGTTTACGATTTTAAGAAATTTGAGAATGTCTCAAATTTTAATCAACCTCTCATGAATCCCAGTCTCTATCTTATGACGGATTCAAACAATTTTTTAAATTTACAAATGTTTTTTTTATTCTATAGATTGTCTCGTAGTTTAAATAGCCATAATTTAATAGTTTATATTTAGACTCTACTATATCCTTTATACTTTGCTGTGAAAGTAAAGTAAAACGGCTCCGGCATAGGTACCGCAGCTTAGCAGATAACTTAGTAAGCTATAGTTATTAAGTTAGAGTTCAGAACTTAAACAGATATTGGAGAAAATGTATCAATTACAGGTTAATACTCGCGCATAGTTTCAGTATTGATTGCGAAACTTAGCTGCACTGAATACAGTTATAAATCTAAGCTAACAATATCAAAGCTAACTCTATTTCTATGGGATTTTGTTATCTTTTGCAAAAACTAAACTTGACTTTTAACCCAATTATTTAAGGATTATCTTTCTTAAAAAGGTATTTTATATGAGCAATTATGAAATATAAACTGAAAAACATGTCTACAATTGAAACCCCTCAAAGGAAAGGAGAGATACATAAGTCACAAAGGGTATACAGTGATAACCAAAATATGTGCTAGCCTAGTAAGTCAAACAAAACATTAACATGTCCGTGAAAATAGCAAAAGAATTATAAGTACTCAGTTTAAAATAAAACTGTGCCTATCCCTACTGTATTACCACTACACGGCGGAAGCTTTATAATTAGACATATTTTCATACACACATATTATTATATATGCTATTTTTCGGTTAGAAGGTCTGAATAGTGTCATTGCTCTCCTAACTCCACTCTAGATCTGTAGCCCTTAGCTTTCGATTAACATAGATCGACCCCTTGTTGACTAGAAGTTACGGTTTGTCGTAAATTGCTAGACAAACCTATGTGTATGCCGCCGCTGGATCAATGACCATTAACCTTACACACTTCAATGACACAAGTAAACTTTTCATAAAATCATTCTTATTTATATTATATTACTTTGAAAAAAAAAAATTATTTACACAAAAAATCCTTTATGTAATTACTAAAAAGTATAAAATTTAAAAGTTTACATACATCATACAATTAAAGCCCTTTAACTATACAAGTATTTTTTTGGATTCGATAGGTAAGATAGATTTCATTTACAAAATTGCCATTTTTGTTATCTGCAATTGTCTTATCTGCCGAACTGTTTACGTTTTCAGTAGGCCAATAATATAAACTCCATGAGGAAGACGTAGTCTTGCATTGATAGTACAGCACAACAGAAGCAATAACGAACTAATGTATAGTTACGGTATATAAGTAATAAAAGGTGATGCATCAAAAATAGTGATCCAGTAATATCAGGGTGAACTTAAGGATAGCAATAAAGTGTGTCATCCGCAGAGTGGCGCACATCTCATGATAATACGGCACTTTTACACTTTACGACGACATTAGCTACACTAACTAAACTGAATGGTTTGATTTAACTGCTCTAACCGTAATCTTCTAGGCGATTCTTTTGTTTTAGGAAGTATAAAGGCCTATTTGGTATAAACTTTTTCAGTTGAACTAGACTGGACTGTTGGTTTAGTAGTTTTTTACCATGACTGCTATACCGGAGGTCGTGGGTTCCAATTCCGAGGGCAAGCTTGGTTCTAATTTATCTGGAATTGCATATTCCAGATAAATTAGAACCAAGCTTGCTTTGTATTTGGAAATATATAAGTATGTTTATCAGTTTTCTGGTTACCATAGTAGGTATATAAGTATAAAGGTATCTTTTCCCTTAACTTTTTCCGTAATGTTTTATAACTTTCGATCCCAAGAAAGTGATTAAGGATTGAGGATAAGTCATTAGTTTTTTTTTTTACCTTGCCATTCACTGTTGTTATTTTTTATTCCTCAGTAGATTCTTTGATTGAATTAAAGTTAAATTAAAGGTTTTCCTTATTTTATTGGCAATATAAATAATAAAGTTAAATAACAATAAAGTAAATTAATGTTTAAATTGTGCTACTTGTGGCACTTGCAAAAATGACAAGTGCTTAAATAAAAAAAAATAAGTACAGTTGGTTAAATAATCCATTGCTCGCTTACACCAAGAATGATATATGTCATGAAAAAAATAATAATCATATGTTTAAATACGGAAATCTCTTTAAGAAGAATAACTATAATAATATTTACCTAACCATTAAATAACAATTAACTTTAATCTATTTTTCCTGCTCGTTGTCATTTCAAAGCATTGTGTATCTATTTTTAACCCCCGACAAAAAAGAGGGGTGTTATACCTCACTCGTTTCTTACTGACATTATTCTTTACACAAACCATCCATCTCTTTTTCCGCTTTCTTTTACCTGTTCGCTTTATTTTCATTACTGCTTAAGTTTACGGCTCTTTTTCTTGCTCTTAAAACAATCGTCATTTACTTTGAAATAAGTAATTAGGGTAAGTGCAGACATGAATTAAATAAAAATATAGAAATGTGTAGGTATGCCCAAAAGTGTTCTCTATGTATTTCATTATAATTCCATATTTTATTATACACCACGCTGATTTTATTACCCTATTTATTTAGACATTTAATATTATTTCATTATGTTTAGTTTTATAAAAAAGCTCAATTATTAAATCATATTATAATATCTTAATAAGTTTAAGCTTACTATAACCTTGTTTCAAAACTTAAGGACAGAAATCACAATAACAAACCTCTTATAATTATTCTCCAATTTTCTGCGTAGACAACGGGCATTTTACAATTTCTCTACAACGTATACTCTTTAGTTAAGCCTAATTTTACGTAAACATATCTGAAGCCCCATTAAACAGGGATTGGTGGAACAAAACTAATATTAAATCAACTCACATAAACACAAACTTCCTGCAAATTGCTCGGTGTAGTAAATTTGCTTTCATTAAAATACTAGGAGTGGTTCAAGTGCCTTAATGACTTGCCCATACTATGAATATTCAGCGGAGCTCATATTGCTAGATGAAGCTTCAAAGGGTTAATCTGAGCGATAAATGCTTAATACCTTGAGGCATTTAGTTATTAACAAGCTGTGCATTGATACATCCTTGCCGATCCGATACAACTAGCTCATTTTGTCAATGTATATGTTTTTGTGTTTTTTTTTTTTATCACAAATTGCCTTGATATCCCCAATATAACAATCGCAATTTACTGCGAAAGGCACTTAGTCGAAAAAATACGGCAAAAGACCAATTACTAAGACTGAATTATTCTGTAGGTTTTTAAAGTACTTTTTAAAGAAATGATTGCTTAATTAAATATTTACAGCCTTCAAAGTACTTCGTTCTTACAAAACTTTTTCGCTGGGACATAAATATATTCCTTCTAGTTCCTGAAAGCATCCTACGTGATCAAACTAAAGAGAAGGGCCTAACAACATTATATAAATCCTAATAAAAATAGTTGAAGCCACAAATTACTAAAGAAACAGGACAAACTTGGATTTGAACAAAGAAAAGGGCGGATAAAGCAACAAAGTGCGTAAACAAGGGTTCCATTGGTTTTATTTGAAAAGTTTCGATGATCGCGGTTTACTACCGACCCACTTCCACACGACGCGCGACGTCTTCATTAGATCAAATCATACAAATTTACATCATCTCTGATCACGCCACTTCTTCCACTAACGTGGATAATAAAGCATATTCTGACAGAAGATGACTCAAACTTTCCTAACATAATACATACTCACGAAAATATTGAGGAAACTTGTATCCTAAATCATAATTTTGGGTAATAAATAACCTTTCGTTTGGCTGAAGATGTAGAAACTATTGTTGTCATATTTTGCGATCACAATAGCAAACAAAACGGCTGAGAATTGAATAGTGCCTTCAGATGACGGGGCGCTTGGGCACTAACGGCTCTCATAATCTATTCCATCGATGGCGTCGGATAAGATTGTTCCGTCATTATTGAGCTGTAATTAATCTTTGTCATTGTTACCTCTCTCTGCAGAACTGTTTCTAGCGATACAGACCTCTTTGTTACACTCCATTATATATTTTACTTAAGGCTCTTATCAGCGCAATGTAGAATAGCTTCATTATATCTTAGCTCTCTTTTATATTTCTTTGATCGTTCTGGGTAAATTAGTTGGTGAGTAAATAGTCAATATTGAAGTGTTTAAAGTACCTACATTAAAAAATCAAATCGAAGTTTGATGTTTGTAAAAGACGTCATGAAAAATTATGAGTTTGTTTTACACACATGTACAAATCGGATTATCTCAAAGACTAGGTAAGGTAATAAAACGGGAACAATGTAAAGCACGGTTATCGGGAGCACGGCAGTCGTATATCTCTTTTGTAGGTGAGATTAAAGAGGCGATGGCGTGGGGCGATGCCATTCGTCTCTGTTAATGCTGTATCGACGGCTCCATCCAGCGAGCGGCGTGATGCACGGCCGAAGCTACTGCGATGATATTTATTGGGAACTAAGTTTGGTTTGCAGCTTTGCTGGACGCTGCGTCAATGCGTAGGTATATAGCTATGTATATTTCAACATTTACGGCTCTTTATTACGTATATTTAAGAAATTGTTATTTCAAATAATGTAAAAATGCTCTAATACCTATAAGCCTACCAAGAGTATTTTTTTTGTTTTTTTTTTGGACAAGCTTATTCATATCCTGTTAAATTAAAGAAATTAAAGTTTTAAGCCATTCTTCAGCTGAACGTGTCAAGGATGGAAGCTGACCTGAAGCACATATAGGAACTTAAAAGTCACAAGACAATGAATAAATAATTTATTTCATTGTCTCGAAACCAATAATGTAAAACGAGACCTCTTTTATGTAATTCAGTTGATCGGTTTAAATATCTGGTACATGAAAGGAATCCTGGAATGGAGCCTGAACATCTCGTATGCATAGCTTGTCCCAGACACATTCAAATATCCATTTTACTAATGCACATTTTAACGACTTTTGCCGTTTGCCAAGTGAGTACGTTTTGTGAGCAAATCAGAGAAGACTTACAAAGGGAACTAAGAGAGCAAAGTTTTTAAGAACTCTACGATGTAAGTGTGCCATATTTTATTTCATATTTATTAATATTCTGATAAGGATAACATTGTAGGTTGAACAAAAAGGTAATTAATTAAAGATTGTTTGCAATGAAAAGGAAAATTGGCTATACTCGTGAAAGCGATTGTATCGGAATAAGGATAAATTCAAAAATAATCTAAAACGATTAGTATTTTGTTTGTTATCAGTGTAACTATTTACAGAGACCATGGTCCTAAGCTGATAAAAAAACAAACTTAATTAGAGCTTTTATTAAATGCTCGTGCCTAGTAATGAGCATTTAAGGCCTGTATATATTTCTATTGGATAAGTAAAACATTTTAAATAATCAAAAATAAACAAATAAATAATTTGTATGTTTTTATTGTTTTATACAAATTCGCTCCATTCATAATCACATACACTTAAATAATCATCTTAAGGTTGGCTAATCAGTCGGTTGGCTCAGCACCAGGGTTCAGACACTACGTATGAAGGCTGGTAGTACACTTGTCTGAAACAAATTAATAATAATTAGAATTAAGAATGAAAATAGAAAACAATTTTGATGTGCCGAAATAAGGCAATGCAGTGAGATATGTCTTATGATCCGTGCAATATCAAGATGGAAAGAATGCCAAATTGTGCTAGTGCAGTATTTGGGTGTGAAAATATATACATTTTACATTATTTTATAGAGCAGCCCTTGAGTAAATAAAACACTAAAACAAGCTAAATCTTATACTGCACTAGCAGATCGTACTGTGAATATATACTACGGCAAAAAAAAAATGAAATAAAATGAATCAAATGATTGCGGTCAGCACTAATTTAACTTCTAAATTTTGCAATTTCGCCGGCCGATTAGCTCATGCATGTTTCCTAGAATCGTGACAAGCAGCTTGTTTGCTTGTGTTTTATGAATCACCATAGCATCCTGTGGTCCATTTGTGGTTTTTAAGTAATACAAATAATTCTCTTTTTATACACATATTTGCCTTGACATATAAATAGCATAGTTTTTTGTTGTATATAAACTTATCTAATTTATAAATAAATAAAAATGCATCATGATTCCTCATTTGCAAGCTGATATTTCATACTTTGCGAAGCTGAAAAACTATACGAGTATTTAGGTATAGTTCGTTGCGCACCAGTGCAATAATGTTTTACCATATCGAGGGAATCTACCTTGTTTTCGAATCGTTTTTTTCTCCTCAAACAACGAGACTTTCGGCTCTTCGTCTGAGTACATTTGAACCCCTTCATAGTTCAGTTCAGTAGTTGTGTATCGTGATAAAATAGGAGGTAATATGTGTATCAAAAAAACATTTAATGTCATGGATGTTTTGGGGTGTGCAATTGTGAGTTTTATTAGTGTCTTGTTTGAATTGTTTGAAATAAGGTTTAGTAGTAGTAGTGGCGCCTGAAATAAACACAACAAATTATTGTTATATCATTAACATCGTTAGTTAGACGAATGGAAACACTTTAAGATCTCACTCTGTCCACTTACGGCGATTTGATAAATAACCAAAAAATCTATTCGTTTTTTTTTATATTTATTTGTAAAATTAATTACCTGTAACCACCTCCGTATCCGCCTCCGTATCCGCCACCATAGTATCCACCGTAGCCGCCCCCGTAGCCGCCGCCGTAGCCGTGTCCGTAGCCGCCGCCGTAGCCGCCGCCGTAGCCCCTGCCGGAGAAAGCTTTGCCGGCGATGGCTCCGCCGATGAAACCAGCCTTAGCGCCGATCAGACCAGCGCCGACAAGGCCGGCTCCGAGACCGAGAGCACCGACACCGAGAGCCCCAGCGCCGAGGGCACCGGCACCTAAAAACCGAAATATATAATATAGAACAATTACATAAATATTTTGACAGAAATGAAAGAACAGAAAACTTTTGAAATGAAACTAGATTTGTTTTAAATTACAAAAGAACTTGTCAAACAATACAAGTTATGTATTGATGTTCAGTACATAATTTGTCAGTCATATTATCGTAAAAAATCACATATTAAATATCATCTTTGTTCTTTCTTGGCACGCAACGGTATTTCACTAATGTAAAATTCTTATTTGCATTTAGTATAACTAGACTAGTATTCTACAGTACATGTCCTATATTTCCTCTGCAACCCACTTATGTAATAAAATCTCGGATCAACTTGATAACGTTATTATACATTATTGAAATGGTTCACATAAAGAAGCTCAACTCATGGAAGAGAGCTGATAAAAGCACCATCTGAATGATATGGCCACATTACATATTAAAATAGGCAATAACGCTATAAAAACGAGACTGCGGATAAAGTTTGTTACTAATAAAAACAAAAAATACTTCGAACGACACACGAGCCCGGTGACACGCAACACCAAATAAAACAAAAGGAAAAACAAGATTAACTCATTAAATAATAAAGTATTTAAATGATCGTAAAAATAAATTGTCATTTGTACAAACAAGTGTTGTCACACCTGACCCTATACTCGTATTTATAACGACATTAATACCTTTACTTACTCCGCATTTATAATTTATAGCTCGAAGAATTTACATTTTTATGACATTCGTAGATTTGTATATCCGTGTGCGTTAAAATATAACAGTTTGAACGAAAGATCAAGGTTGAGAAGAAACTTATTTGTTCTAATATTTATTCATGTATAATAGATGGCTAGTCGGTAATCCGTTTGCGTTAATTGCGTCATCAATCTTTAGGGCTAGAAAGTGTGGTCTTTAGGGAGTCAAACGTATTAGTTACGTAGTATTTCTCATCAGCTCACAAATAAAGCGTTACACGTGACAAGCCGTGGGGAATTCCATAACTCGAGCGATTATTGACGAGTCAAACAAAGTATAGCCGAAGACTGTTACATTATGGCTCACTAATTAACAAGAAAAACGCCAGTGTTTGCCTATTGTCGTCGGCAAATACACATGACTCGGCCTAAGTGAATTCATCCAAGAATGTCATGTTTTATTTATCAATTGACCAATAAACTCGTTTATAATAATGATTAAATGTTAATATGTGCATTTAAAGATTTATTTGTCTGTGATGAGATCGCAGCTGTAGCTTTTTTTAAAATGATAAATTGAGAACGTCATGTTTCTACTAGTATTACGGTTAATAAATAAGTTATATCATACCTACATCAGTGCCTATATGAAAAATAGTAGCCTGCATTATCCCGCACATAAAATCGAAAAATAATAATCAGCTAAGTAAGCTCTCTAATGGATACCTAAGCAAGTAATCGCCTTTTTATGCCTTATTATATGTTTATCCGTAAAATGGTATTTCCCACGTTTTAGCATATAAACGACCATTCCTTCACATTTGCGAGTACATCAGCGAACAAACTTTTGCCTACCGCTGTGTTGTAGATGAGTATTGCGACAGATCTTAAAAACGCCGAAAAGAAAAAAGTTGAAGACAGAACTATGAATAATTTACGTACATTACACTTTAGTGTAATTATTTTGTAACTTTGTTTTTCCAACTGCCAAAATTTTATATATTTATTTTATTATTTCCGCACATTTTACTTACGGGTTCTTTTTAATTTAAAAGATTTAAAGTATATAACTAAAATACGACAATATATTAAGTTTAAGAATAGACGCAAAATTTGTAATCTCATCGTCAGCGGTCGGGATTTTAACCCTGTTCCCACCATTGCAATATTTCACAGAGTGTAAGGGTGTAACAAATCTTCGCGAGACTCTAAGAGGTCAGCAGGTAAGATAAGTGTGGGATACATAAAACTAAATAGGTATTATATATGTGCTTTATCATCGTTAATTAAATTCTATTTTCTTCTTATTAGTATTTTCAACGGCCGTTTGTTAAAGTGTGCGACATTCCATCGAAGTATTTGCATAATTCGTGCAAACCACTGCTGTATAAAGTACATGTATATAGGATTTGAATTTTATAAACCTGTCTAAAATGTATTGAATAAAATAAAATAGTTCTAAAAATACAAAACAAATTGACAAAATGTAATCCACAAAGCCCGCAATAGAATGATCAAATGCAAACTATTAGAAAATAAAACGCAGCTGTACGTGTCCCGTTTTTAATTAAATTTAACCTGAGGGTACTAACTTGTACTAACATGCTAACGAACTTTATTTTACTTTGGATTATTTTTGTTTCCGAATTTAATGAATTTCAGTTTTATAACCTCATGAAATTTTGACGGAGAATTGACTGCCGCGGGCCATAAAACGGGTTATTGTTCTCCTTTGGTGTGGATTACAAATTGAACGACGAAACTATTATACAAAGTTTCAAGATTTTATGATTCCATTATTCAAAGTTGCTGATACAAATAAGTAATAACAGTCAAGAAAATCTGTGCGAGAATTGCTGATGTAACTTAATTAATGTAAGTACTTTCAATCATAAAAACAACCCTCACGCAGCCATTACTCGGAACAAATAACCCTGAACAACGTACTCAATATGTATGAGGCAAAGATCAATCCCGAAATAATGTAATTACGTAATTATCAATGTATCGGATGTTCGGTAATTAAGTAGAAATCGTAGCCTTGAACTGAACATTGCTGAAATAACCTCGCGTGAAGTTAATGCGAATCATCAGGCTTGTAGGTCACGTAAGATGAGCATGCAAATGAGTTGAGCAGATATGTATTAACAATTACAAGGGATTAAACGTTTTAAACAAGTTTCTATTTCGGCGATTCTAATCTTAGCGTATTTAACTTTTTGGTTGTGATCATGAAATACTGTATGATTCAATAATATGACGTCGGACTGTGCGATTATCCCACAGCAAAGGCATCCTCCCGTAAACAGAAGCTATTGCCATGACCATCCAGCTAGTTTACTTTCAGGTTCATCAAACGAATGTAACACAAATATAATAATATCTAGGACAACTCGTCGAACTAATCCTATGTAGTTGCTGTAAATAATCTAATTAGATTTTCGTCACTTTAGAATATCTGTTTCCGTGACTTCTATATCTCCAGTTTTATTTTTTTCTCTTGCTGTTGCTTAGTCACTTCCTGTATGTATGGTTGATTACTCACCAAGGAGGAGACTCCTCTTCTGCCTAACGCCCTGAGGGTCGACGAGCATGACCTCTTGCATCTGTTGCTGTTCCTCAGGCTGCAGGACAGCCAGCAGAGGTCCGGTCTCCGCGGCCAGGCTCGCCACACACGCCACCAACACTCCGAAGACAATTGTGCACAATTTCATTTTTAATTATTCTGGAATTTTAAAAGAATACACATTTAAAACTAGCCTATAAGTAATATATTTTGTTGAATATATAAATTAATTCTTTTTCTAAAGAGTTTGTTTTTTGTTCATTTTCAGGTAAAACTATATATTATGTTAAAGATTGCACGTTACGTAAGAGTCGAACAAAATGCGGGTATATTATTATTTAACATAGAACGTTTATCCATTGTTTTTTAGAGTAAATAAGTAGAGGTTTCGTCAAATGAATTCAGATATAGTTTTTTAATCTTCTTCGGATAAGTAATAATACGTCTTACAGTAGATATTAATATTATGTTAATAAGGTATCTACGTTCAGCCTCTCGTCTGGCAAGCTACTCTTATGTTATTTTTTTTTGCTTTTGATGTGGATGATTCAAAACGAGATTTATTTGAATCCACTATTTTGGTTTCGCGTTTCTTAATACACTTTTATAAATATGTAAGGTTTTGTATAGACACATTAATTTTCAAAGGATAATTCATATATTTTTTCAATATTCTATTTCAGTGCGATATTTTGTTACTACTTCTTCACGTACATTATGGGCCTAATAATTCTTATCGGCGGTTTAAGATACATACGCAAAGGTCGTATACTCACAAAAATAGTTTTACTATGCGCGTAAAGTTTTAGGGTAGCGATAAAGGGTTTGTTTTGTCACTAAACCAATGCAGATACAGGCTGTGTTAGTCTAAAGGCTTGTGTAGACCGGGACACCTAGAAGCCGTTAATTTTGAATGCTTGTTACGTGTTTAGCTCCGTAATAGCGCAAATTAAGATTAGAGGGATGTAGAGCTCTTGTGTTCTCAATTTTGAAACATCTGTTTGTGGTTGTAAGTTATTAGGTATTTTCTCTTTTATGAACACAAATCATTATCACAGTTAGATTCTTTTAATTTAAAGGACAAGTGAATCTTGAAACGATTTTAACAATGATGGATACCTGTTTCTTGTTTGAATATTTTAATCACACAGAAAATTCTTTTCATTTTTTGGTTTGCTAAAATATATTCCGAAAAAGTTTATGTTGAAGTTGTTAATATCTAGTTTTATCGTATAATAGGCTAGGGCTACAATTAAAACTTTAGAATATTTTAATTTAGTTTGTATGAACAAATTAAGCCACACTTTCATATATGAGATTGTTATCTGCAACCCCTCGAGTTGGTATAATATTACCCCATCTGCTGACATTTTATTACCAAGAAAATAATCAATTTGAATCTATTAATCCAGATTAGTAAAATTTATAATTTAACTTTTTCAAATTGCACCAACCGAAATATCCTTGAAACAAAATTAAATCGTTGCAAAAATTCAAGTAAAATAAAAAATTGTGTAGAAGCGTAAATTTTTTAATTAAAAAATATTTATTATTACTATTTACCTGTTCTTATCTCCGTCTATCACAAGCACTGATCACTGATCTACTGTGCGATGATGTCCTGCCAATGACTTTTATAGGTCGGCCAAGCGAGCACACATACACACAAACATATTAACAGATAATATATACTGACTCTAAGGAGGTATGTTGTCGCCCCACCTTTAATAACACACGCACAACAGGCACCTTAGTTTCAGATATTCAATATTCATTAGACGTTATTACAAACATGAAATTGTTGATAGGCATAGTTTGCGAACTCAACTTTGTCGGCGCTTAAGGAATTCCATAGGTATTAATCAGATACTAGGTTAACAAGTAATCTATATCACGAGAAACATTAGACCTATTGTTTAATGAAAGCTTTGTCTACCAAAAACAATTTCCATAGTTTGTTGTTGTACTCGTAGCCGGTGTTAATTTCAACTCTAAGTAATTTTCTAAAAGTACTTCTCTTAATATTCTACAGCCAGTTTATCGGATTTCACTTATCCTTTATCAGGTATTCGTTCAATAATTTCCAGTAAAAATATTTTTAATAATCTATTTTCTATAGTACAATTATTAGAATTCTGCAAGCAGTTTTAAATTATGTTGTCTTATTTTTAAGGTGCGATGAAATAGAAAAAATTAAATTTTCTTTTTTTTTAAAAACGTATTCAATAAAATGTATATTATAAACGTTGACAATCCTCAAAGAAGTATCCTATAGATATTAGGTACTATGTGACAAAAACATGTGCGTATAATAATATGTAAATAGTGAGAAAGGTAGAACAGTGCTAATTAACTACATGTGAGTACGTATAGCATAATTTGTATAGTACTTACCACCATACTTATCACACCTATTGTAATAATAGTATAAGTTATTAGCTTCTGTTAGCCCTTATCATCATTATTTGCAAGATTTTCTAAAGAGATGAGTTTCGAACATTCTGATGATGACATCACTAATTTGTCACAGAATTATACAGTGGTAATCGTAATTATCAATTTAAAAAAGTTTTCGATTTTGAGATATAATTTATAGAATAAATATTTTTATTTTTGTGTAGAATTTAAAATAATTAATTTTTAATCTCACTTTTACCTTCAATTTATGAAACAGATTTATTTATTAATTAAATGTATGAAAAGGTAAACTGCCTAGTTATTATGAGCAATATGTGCAAGCGCAAGTGTTGCTATTAATGCATGCGTCTGCCTGCATAGTCGGTTAATATACTGCAAATATAACACATTTTTTTATTTATTTGAATTACACCAATATATAACAAAGCTCGTATAATCTGGATTTTATAACTAATAAATTTTTATTTAACCTAGAAGGTTCCTGTCTCTCTAGATACAATTATCACTGAAAAGAACCCTTGGTATTTGTTATTACCAGTTACATTCTTGCGTTCGTCTTTACTACATATAATACTATAATTATTGTAAAAAATATATTCTGATGAGCATTGATTAATTTATTTATAGAATCTCAAACACGAACCAATGAATGAGATTTGCGTAAATCAAAAAACTTTACGAAAACAATGTTTACACAGCATAATTATTCTCATATTTTATTTATTAAATGACCCACTAATTATATTATAGTATACATAAAAGCGCCGTGGAGCGGTAATGTCAATAGCTTTAAGTAAATTAGCGTTTATTTGTACTTGTATAGAATTTTTGTCACTATGTAATCGTCATACCTTCGTTATAATTGTTTGACTTCAAACATCGAGTTGAATGACCCCGACAGGATGCTTTAAGATATTTCTCTTGACGTCATGAAATAGTTTTTAAGACTTGTAACAATGTACGTCGAACTTTAAGTTTAGGTGTTATATAAACTGTGAAAATATCTGGGTTTTTCGTGCTAATTTTAGATCTTTGATCGATAGGCTAGTGTCAATATTGCTTTGTAAGATAAAAATATTTGCTATTAAGTCTGACCAGTTGTGTATTTAATTTCTCGTGTCTCTATTAGCATCCATTGTACACAGAGAACGAAAAGCTGTTCGATTAAAATATTCAGTGGGATATAAATAGATGATGAAATAAAAGTGTCGTTACAATATGTTAACCTAATAGATAACAATCTCGCTAAATTATCGTCATATAATAATACTAAACAGCCCGAATTATCCATGATATAATATTATGTTTAGTGTAAATTGGTAACTCATTTTGATTTAATATAGATTTACTTTAGACCTTTATTATATACGTAATTATCATTAACTTAATAAACTTACAATTAGGCACTGACCTACGATGGCAAAAAATTTAATATCATTTTGACATTATAAAACAATGTCATCGTTGATTAATTATATACATTAACATATAGTATTTTTTTAAGACTAATATGTAAAACCGCAATTCAAGATGACTGGCTTTAAGGCCTCGAAGTTCAAGTTCAAGGCATCGACAGATACACATTCATAACGGTACGGCTTGTCAAAGGCACCGCAGTTAGTAACAAAAGCTGGAAATACCTATATTATGAGCTAATTTGTGTATCAGGAATAGTCGTTAAATATTACAGGTCTGAAAATTATTTAATTTAATTTTTGAAAATATCAGTTACCCTCGTAAGTAATTAATTATAAGCACTGAAAACCACGGAAATGATTTAAATGAAACTTCATCATAAACAATTTTCTCTAAATCTGTCTCTCTCTTTGTTCAATCAACTAAAAAGGAAGAATGCTTGAATATCTAGAATTTCAAATGCTTGATCTAACTTACAAATTGGGCACACCTAATTAAATACAAAAAGTAGAAAGAAAGATATGAACAAAAGGCAGGACTTGAACCTGCGACTACCGGTCTGGTGCATCTAGCACCAGACGCTTTTCTAACGTCACGTTACATGTGTACAAAAATACGTAATAAATAATTAAAATTACTGGCACGCCTCGTCCAAAGCCTGACTTAATGACTTATTGAAACAATACTGTGAAATCCAATCATAATACGTACATAACTTAACATGCGATCGAATTGTGATTTACAAAAGGGCAGTGTCCATCCGACACGATCTAAAATTAGATTCCTTAATATGCTTAATGGTCATATATTCTTGATTGCGTCATCACAGTCAGGTGGCACAACACATGATGCCTATCACAATAATATCACTCTCTACCAGTTTTCGATAAAAACTTGCCGATTCTAATGTCAACGACTTGTTCATGTCATGCTAAAATACCTCTGACCTGTCTTAACTCGAACTTACCTTTACTTGACTATTTAGAGAAATGTGCCTTATCTATATTCCGGATTTCTTTAATTATGTGACCACATATAACTATTCCATAAGTTCTTTTCCAATAGACACATTATTTCTTGTGATGTCATGCTATATTTATCTTTTACGGTACATGATTTAAATAAATCGTTTTTAGGGTTCCGCTTTTCAAAGGTTTTACAAGACACCTCGCACGTTACAGATAATATTAAATTAGCTATGACGTTTAATTTTTTTTAACCTTTAAGCATTTTTTTAAAGGTTTTAGTATTTTTCACCGAGCTCTCAAACAGCAAGACCAACTCGTTCATAATTTTATTATTATTGCTATTATTTTCAGCCATTATCGTCCCACTGGAGGGCAAATGCCTCCCTTTCTTTCTTCCAATTCTTTCGGTCTTGAGCTATTGTTTTCCAAAATGCTGAAAAGAAGTCATCATAGTCCCGCCATCTTCTTCTGTGGCATATATCGTATCAACCGTATGATTCACCGCTTAAATAGTCCTTACTACTACAATCCTATCCCATAAAGAATTACCTTATTGAGGGCAGAGTTTTTAGATAAGAGTCATAAAAAGGAAAACTAAGTAAATAAAGATTCGTTATAGTTATTTTAACAGAAATATCTGAATTGTGTATATATCTTCTACAGCGAGAGAGAGGTCATTCACATTTCTATCAGTTCCTATACAATTAATAGGCCTTAACAAATCACCAGTCTGATACCGTAACTCAGCAATGTAATTAATCTACCTGAATCACAAATACAAAAATAATATCTAATGGTAACGGTACTTCAGTTAAAGAATTTTCATATTCAAATTAGTTACTTGGGTTTTTTTTCGTAATTAATTTGTGTAAACTGGCTTAATAGTGACAACATGTAACGAATTAGGCAACACTATTGAATGTATTTGATTTATTTTAGATTTTTATCGTAACATGGTCACGTTTTGTGACCGACCGATCCTGTCTTAAAATTTGATATGGGTACATTTATGTAAACGTAAAGTATACGCATGTTTTTATTAGACTTAACCTACGTTTTTGTAATAGGTAGTTGGACTTGTATTCAACAATATGTCCGACAAGAAACGATGTACCCAAATAGAAATAATGAAGTTAAGTGATATAATATCTACTTCCTCATACACCAAAGAATAAGAAAAAAATATATGTTGTTAAGCAGGACTCGACAGATAAACCTTACCATACAGGATAAAATAAAGGAATAAAAAGCAGATGTTATCATTAAATCGTTTAATTGCAACAAATCGGTGAAAAACGACAATCTCTGGCACTTCATGTTATAAATATTATAACACAAACTACCAGTGATACAATTTTACTATATTTTTGGATGAATAACATACATACATTTAGGTATTATGATTTTAGGTCACAACGGTCAATACTACTTTTATCTATCTTTGTTTTCGTACATTATTTAATTACCGAAAAGAAGATTACAGTCTATTGCAATTGCCTAAACCATAAAAAAAAAACAAAACTGTCAATAATCAAACTGACAGTAGTCTGGCATTTGTTTAATTTGACAGTTAAATTTTTTAATGTGAATTAATGAAATGAAAACATACAGCCTACAAAATTATCTACTATGGCATTGCTTCAGTAGCTTATATTAAAATCTTAGGTTTATGTAACAGGCTATTTACATACATTGCAAGTATACGTGACGTCGATGACATAACAATTATTGAATCGTAATTAACCTGATATTCTACGCACGTTTGCTTTTAGTTATAATAGGTTGGTAAATCACTCATTATGATCTTAATGACTTTCCCCTATTCGGGTTCCCCAATCTTGGAGCGATAATAAGCGATTTTTTATTATGTTTTAAATATCACATTTTAGGACCATTTGGTTTTTTTGGAATCAATTTCGTAAATAACACTAGTACCAAGACGTAACAATCCCTAGTACTTACGAAGATATTAAAAGAGCCTCTTATGCAAACGAAGCAATAACTGGCCATCAATCGCCACGTATTTTTTTTTACAATATATGTATATGAAATTATACTAAATACCCATCACATAAAAGCCTCTCACAGATTACAAAGAAATCTTAGCATTTAATATTAAACACACCCTAACTGGTTTCTCTTAAAACGTAGACACTCGATGCGTTGTAAGAAATACCCAGTGCAAGCAATCACCAACTGGAAAAGAAAATACACAATTACTTAAATGTAGAAACATGGAATGTTTTTTTATAAATGCGGACAACATCTCATACATTGCTCTGAACCCAAAGTAAGTAGCTATTAAGCACTTGTGTTATGGAATTCAGAAACAACGAAGGTACCACAAACACCCAGACCCGAGACAATGTAGAAAAGTGACTTTCTACATTGGACCGTCCGGGGATCGAACCCGGGACCTCAGAGCGACACCTTGAAAACCGGTGCGTGCCACTCGACCACGGAGGTCGTCAAATGTACAATAACACCATGTAATTGACCTTATCAATTTGTACTGAAACGCTGACAATCGACGATAAAAAAATATTCAAAAAGTTTCAAAATTCGTTGTCACGTTTTACTACATACTAGTAGAGTCGTATTTATATTTACAATAATTTACATCTTACTTTGGTAAATAAGAGGAAATAGTTTGAATGATTTTCCAATGTGTCGAATAATGTATTTTTTGTTTTTATATGGTTTTCTTATGGAAATAACTACACTTAAATGAAGACATATTAATATGGGTGTGTTTGATACCCACTTTGGCAGAGTGCCGTACTTTTAATAGATGATGTCACCAATGATAATTTACTATCAAAAATCCCATTGAAAATCCAATTTAAAGAAACTAAGTAAGTATTTAATACTTCTATATTTAACATTGCTTTTTATCAAGACTTTATTAAAAGGTTTTTTTTTTATTTGAAACTTGCTGTTTCAATTATTATTTCATGTTTCCCATCAGTGTGTCCTGTGCTTTATTTATAAGCATGTTACGTTATCGTCCCATCGGATGACTATTGTGTGGGAAGAGAGAGTGGTCTGCGTTAGCGCATCTATTATGCATTATAATAACAGTGGCGGAGTTGACCAGTCACCGTTGTGTTCAGCAGCCGTGCATTATAAACAAATAACAGGATATTATTATTCTAAATAATGTTAAAGAATAAGCTAAGTGACTTTTACGTGATACTTAAAAACTATATTAGTAACTTAAATACTTAAGATAATATCTAAACATTACGTGCAATAAAGGAAATATGTGCAATTAAATTAAAGATAGATTTAAAAACATTCTAAATATAAAATAGAATAAAAATAAAACGTGCAGTGGCGTGCGACAGGAAAATAAGTGATCATTAAATTGAGATTCAAAGAAAGAGTATCAATAAATGTGCTAAGAATATAATGTTACGCATAAAAGTGGACGATTTCTTGATACCTATCCCAGTGAGCTAAATCCGCATTCCATACAAGTGTTGATGTATCCACACGCCCTCAGACATACCGACAGTCGCACATCTCATACAGTGAGATATGGAAATGTCATACCGGTTATATCATCTAGTAAAACTGTATTAATTAAGCGGACGTGACTGTCATAAAAATACCAAAATAGTAATTAAATATTAAGTTCAGGCCGTTTGTCCTGTTTAATTAGATGATTGGAACAAATATTTTATGAGTACAAAGTGTGTTGTCTACTAATAAGTATGAATGGGTTTGAAATAAATTATTAATGAAAAAGTACTTGACGACAAGTAAATATAATTTCATTAATAAAATCAACTTTTGTTATAACAAAACTAACTGAAAGAATACCTAAAGGTTCCTTACATTATTGAACAGTTTACGGAGCGCGGTCTATTCTTAAACTTTCATCCTACCCCTTTTAGTTTCGAAAGGACCAACTTTTCCATTGTACCGCTTTTACCAAACCTCAATGTTAAAAAGGAAGAAATAGGTTAGAATTTATTCTACCTTTTTAACAAAGAAATGTTTGTAAGGAATGTGTGTTTTGTAGCTGATTTATTAGGATTTACTCAAAAAACCCAAATTTTAACGTAAAAAATACAGGTTTTTCGAAATGTGTTTGTATATACCAACATAACAATAATATTTTTGTGGCGCAGACAGATAAACTCTATTATCTGTGATTATATTAGGCACCCACTGTATCTGTGTTATTTCATAAACTTATCCTGTCGCGGGTCTGCTGGCAGAAATAAGCAGCACCTTTGTATTATATTTCCTGTGTATTTGTTTCCTTTTGTGTGCATGACACTTATTTTAAGAAGAACGAGATGCAAGTATATAAACAGCATCTAAATACACCGTGTTCAGACCAGTGCAAAAATTTACACGTGCAATTGTGTAAAATAAAATATTACCAAAATAAACTGACATGAAACTTCTCCGTTACTCAATGTACAGACTAGAGCAAGTGGAAGTCCTGGGACTCAGTACTTGATAATCAGCGGTATGTCCCCGGTATAATCCCTGTATCACAAATAAAAATTCAAATCGAGAACACTATGACATTATATAATCAAAGACTATTACATATTTTTTTCATAAATCATCAGTGCATAATTCTTTTGTGCCAGTTCAATTCATAAAGCGGTGCTTTGTTTTTTTTCGTGACATTATGTACTCGATAACTCACCGATGGACTTCTACGGCCAATGATGGTGAAATACTGTAAAATTTATTTTTGTTAATTAGGTATAAACCCACATAATTTGCGTTGCTAATTATCCCATCATTAACGTAAAAAAAATGCTCCGTATATAAATCGGTTTATTAAAATTGTTTAGTTCTCGTAAAACTTTATGGTTTATTCTTTATCTTTACTTTTCACAATAATGAAATAAAAACCACTCATCTGAGTATCATTCGATTGTTTTTGTGATTCATAGTGCAAATGATCACCCTTTAAAACTTAAATGATGTGATGATGTAAAAAACGACAGTAAAATATTTAACATTATGCTAATTTATCGACATTCCACTCCAATCGTTACAGAATATATCGACTTTTCGTTTTGAATTTAGAATGATAGACAATTGAATAACTGAATCGAACACTTACGCCGAATGACTCCCATTCGGGCCATTCGGGCCATTCGGACTAGTCCATCAACGAAGCGTTCAGATAACAATACACGTTTTAGAAATAGCAGTAACAGGTGTTACTATGGTAAACCGTTGAAAGGACGTGGCTTATGGAAACGAGTTCGTTGAGCAACTCGTTCTAGTAAAGATTTTAGGCACACGCACGCACGCACAATGGTAAAATTTAGTGCCTCCTCGTTTATGTTTATATTTTTTTATAGAATATCATTAATTGTCTCTATTTTAACTAGCAGTCATTGACCTTGCTTATGAATTAATGTATTCATATTTATTTGTACAATTTTCTGCCTCCATATATCCCCACTAAAGTTCGTCTAAATAGAAAATCGTTCCGACTTGTATTGAAAACGAAAAAACATATTTAATACATAGATAGTATTTGAGCTCACCCGTAAAACAATATCACTATTTTGTATTCACACACGTTTCAGATATATTCAGTTTTGGTGAGAACACCTTTTTTCCAGGAACTCTCAATTGATTGATTCGATTGCAAAGGGTAAGAACGGTGAAGTTGATTCGTGAATATCAATCTTATTTAATATAAATAAATGAACTACGAGTACAATATAGATTTGATAAATATCTAATAAGTCCAACATACGTGTCTCTTTCTTTATATACCGGAGAAACTAGTTTTTATGCATTTACCCTAGTTTATTTTAGATCATCAGGATTATAGCTTTGAGGGGTTCGTAACGCGTACAAGCTCTTAAACTATCATAATAATTAAACTACATGCCACTAAATATTTTTAGATAGATGACTATTTATCTACTCTGATACAGTAATTCACGAAATATATTTTAATCCGATTATTTTTCTCCTACCATGGAGAAAAAAAAATTGAATTAATAAATATTTAATAATATAAGTAATTTATCCCATGACACGATTTTATTATTTTCTTAGCACGTCCACGTTTTATTTTGTATCTTTTTCGATTGTTATTGCACAGTAATGTTTAAATAGTTACCCATGGTGGTAGT
This sequence comes from Autographa gamma, assembly GCA_905146925.1. NCBI lineage: Eukaryota > Metazoa > Arthropoda > Insecta > Lepidoptera > Noctuidae > Autographa > Autographa gamma. The sequence continues at coordinate 9,040,951 of LR989850.1, forward strand.
AGGTGGTTCCAACTGACTTTGGTTTGGACTTAGCCTTCAGGGCCAGAGCACCTACTACGCCGGCTCCCACTCCAACCTTCGCCGCTTTAAGGCCCAGGGCACCTGGTAAAGAAAAACAACAAATTAAAAACAATTCTAACTTCTTTGTGTAAATACTTAAAAACAAATAAAAATAATACTAGGTGAATAACAAATGTATAAATAAAAATAAAATATTTATAATTACTTTGCCAGATTTGGCAGTAAAAATTCATTTATCTATCTATTCGCTGGACACTACAACAAGATTATACACTATTTGAACTGAAATACATTAAATTAAAAATCAATCAACAACCTGTCACATTGTAGTTTGAATTATGTGTGAAATATAAAAGATTGATTCAAACATGTTTAATAAAAACAATAAATCAAAATAATTTTTGTCTCCGACACGTTTTAACACGTTCGGTGCGGTATCGGGTTGATTGTATCCGATGCTCATCTTTCCTCCGGTGCGGGGTAAAAATTACTGAGCTAGCCGCTGGTGCGGGAGAGATATATTTGGTCTCCCTATGAATATGAATGAGACAGTTAGTGTTTTGTAATTGCCTCGTTAAATAGATAATATAGGTTCGAAAAAATCGCATCGGGTTCTTACGACCCGATGCCGACTGAAGCAAAAAATTTTACGTCTAGTGCGTTTATCGGTTCTAAACGACCCGATGCCCGATGACCCGATAGCAGCACTAGATTACATGCTAGTTGAGCTAGTGAGGTCCCTGTGTTTCGATGAGTTTTTATGCAACTGAGAAGAGAAAGTGAATCGAACATGAAGCGATCCAGGAAAATGTTGTTTGAGTTATGTGAGGGTGAAAAGCCAACGAAAAATATAGTAAACGATGTTGCGGTCGCAATATCGAATTGAATCGAATATATCGAATCATATTTTTATCAACATTCAACCCAGCACTGACTTGAAAATTACAAAAAAAACGTAAGAAAATTAGAATTACGCGGGCTACCCTGACGCTTCCACCTTAATCAACAGATCTGGAAAATATATTATACATTTTATCGATATCGATGTTGTTTTTTTATCATCCACTACACTAAAAAAGTATCGACACTTTTATTAACCTGTGCGGATAACGGGTCCTTAAGATCCGACAGACAATCCCTTTATTTACAAACAAACCATTCAGTGAATCTACCTACGATTTCAGCCTTTTATTGAGTGTTTATTTATCAATATATTGCTAAAAAGGAAAATGCTTTAATCATTATACCCATAAAGATAAGTCCTCCTAAACAAAGGGAAGTCGAACGGGTCTTTTTGACCCACCAACGCACCAGAAACTATTCGTGCTTCGGATATAATCGACCCCATGCCGCACCGACTGAAAGTCATCAAATTTGACTAACGCAGTGAACGTGTTAATCAAATTGAGTATTTAACAACAACGTGTCACAGATAATATTTTTTATCGAATAATTATAAATATGGAACCCAAATTCGAAAATGGAACTACAAAATTCAACGGAGAAAATCAAACATGATCGTGCAGCGGTAGTGTGAGCATCGCACAAATTGTAAATCCCGCCAACAATATTTCAGCTTCGGATGCTCGGATGTCGGGATGGCGGGATGCGAGAGCCCTATCAAACGTATCCTGCCTTGAGTGCTGTTACATCCATCAGCGGATTAGCGGCGCCTAACGACCGGGATAATGATTTGCGTACCAAAACATGTTTACATGTACGCAGACGATGCAAATTACGAATTTACATGTCTTTTAGACAAGGAAATTTAAATTTTCATGGTAAGTTGGTATTAAATGGTATTTTAAGCAGGAATTTACGGGAAGGTGTAATTAATTTATGATTGTTGTTTTCTTACTTTGACATGTTCAAATTATTTTTAGGTTGTTTTTGTATGCTAATGAAAAAAGTTATTTTTTTCTTGTATAAGCTCTAACTAATATTTTTTAGTACCTGTAGTTTAAAAATAAAATTATTTCTACTTACTAACTAATTAGTTTATATACCTATATCGTTCGTTAAATATGGAATTTCCATTTCATATTTCGACATAATATGCTTGACATAATATTTAACTAATAATAATTTATAAGGTAAACCCTACATCTAGGCTTTGATTATATAATGTCTAGATGGAGCGTGGCCCTACATTCATACCAAAGAAAACTAGGACGCCATTTGTGTATGTGTGCGTGCAGGCGTCGTTTTACACTATACGTCAATGTCTCTGTGTGCGTAAATAGTGATACCAGCTATTACAAATTCTCCCATAAATCACATTAAATAAAGACGAATTAATTATAATAAAATATTTACTTATTTTAGTTATATGTTGGTACTTATGTGGTATTATTCAGTTTAAGTGTATTTTAATAATAATAAAAAATATTTTTATTAAGTATTTACTTTTTAAATCAATAAAAAAAAGAAATTTGGAGTTGTGTGTTTGAATCGAGTATTAAATCAACTAAGTTAGTATTTGGTACAATATTAAAACATAATGAGGTATAGGTACTTTAACATTGAGTTATTTATTTTTTTACTTTTTATTTATTTTTTTATTTGAAAAAGTACATCAGCACTATTTTATAAACGTAACGATAAACCAACAAAATTACCCACAAAAATGGGAGAATGAAAAACAGAAACTGTCAACACTGATAAAATATGGCGTGATTTTAATAATCATAAAAATAAAATTAATTATAAAGTTTCTTTAAATAGTGTGCAGTAGTTTTAGTGATAGGTGATGTGTGTTGGTATTTTTTAGCCTTCCTTTTTAATTCCAGCACACTTTAGAAGCACATACTATCATTTTATCGCTGTTATGTGGTTATTCCTTAGAGCGCGTAAAACGTAGTGTCACGAAAGCGGCACGATCTGTACTGGTGGCGGGAAAGTACTTAACAACCACTTTTGGTTGTTATTTTTTGACACGTCTGCGCGCACTTGACAGTCCATCTAGACATTATATAATCAAAGCATCTAGGTTAATAAAGTTTACTTATGAGTATGTTGACATTATTATCAACGTCAATAGTTTACTTAACCAAGTTATTCGAATATTAACTAAGGTTCAAACATATTCAAACACCGAATATTAATATAAACATGTCTGTTAAATAATTTTATGCATAGCCTCTTTTTATGGCTTTTATAGTGCACCATAACCTCCTTGATTGATGCAGATCTTTGGAATTTGGTCAATTATAACTAATTATTAATACTTATTGTAATAGCAACACTATTACAATAAGTACCAAAATAAACATAGAATCATTGAAGTAAAGTCTAAAGTTGAATATGTTACAAGATTAGGTACATTCGAGAGAGAATGACTAATGAAATATTTGACATCAATGTCATGACATATTACTATTATAATAAGAAATATCAAAGGTGTGTAATATACTATAATATAATCATAACTATGCAAATTTTTAAATGTTACTTCATATAGTAATTTACATTCATCGCTTTTAAATAACAAAATTTCATTGTTAAACGTCAATATTTATGTGCCTAAGTTAATTAAATATTTCATATAAGTAAGTATGCATATAATATTCTTAGAACAGTCATTATCTTAAATCATTCATACCCCTAGTATTACGCAATTGATTGACTACACAAACTATTATCGACAATTATTTACCCAATTAAGTTCATGCAACGTTATTTAGCAACGCTAACCACAAACAATAGATTCCCACACAAATATTAAATACATAGGTACTTGTTATTCTATCTCAGTATTGTACAAGGTAAAAATAAAGTTTCCAACAATAAAATATGCTTTGCATGGCAATGATTCTGGGAACTTTGAAAGCTGCCGAATCATCCGACGCGCGTCACCTGCGGACTAGAAACAAATTGTTAGGCCATACGGCAATGACCCGATTAACTAAATCATCTCCAATGACTACATAATGTAAACATTTATAGTTTGGCAAACACAATATTTGAGTACTTGACGCTGTTTACTTTAACGCTTTTACGACTGTACCCCAAAAAGCGTAGCGAAGACTATGCGGCTATGCAATTAGAAAACATTTGAATGTGTTTTTACTCAGAATTATTTCAAAATCAGAACTATTTCTAGAATCTTCTGTCGAAAAACTCATGAGTCATAAGTACATCGATTGACCTTTGATCAGGTGAAGATCACGCTATTCCGTTGCGTATGGAGTATTGCGAAATAAGGTTTATCTATTATATTAACTTAGAAAGTTTACATGACATTGAAATCGTCTCTTTAGTAGTTGTCACGATTGTAACTCGTGATAGTGACATATGACTCTTAACCTGTAGATCACCATGACTATTGACATTGGGCAGGTGTTGGGCCATTTAACTATGACGTTTTAAAGCCATGATAGGTTCTACGATGAATTGACAAAAAATGAAAAGCCAGAACAGCAAATCGTTCATTAAATAATGAATAATCTAGAATCTTGACTTAATGTTACAAAAATATTACTTGTCCACTTTATTTCAAGTCTAAATTCCTTTAACATTACGTACTCATTATTTTACATACTCATGGTTTGTAAATAAAAAAACATGAATGAATGTGTTATGCAAACAAAAAGTCTGTGTATACAAACTCCTCGGTTCACGTTAATATTTGCTATAAACGAACTCCTTACCATCAGAAATAAAAATCGTCAAACACAGCTCCAGTACCTAACATCTGGAAAAAGTCCTATTGCCCAATAAATTTGAAGTATAAATACACTACTATAATTATTTTGCTCTAAAACTCACGAAGTATCAGTATGGAAGCCAACCTCATCATAGTTCGGAAAAAAGGCTAGTCAGGTGATGAACTTACCAAGTATCAACTTCTTCTTCAATAGTAGGAGACCTCTCTTATTTCTTGGACTGCTGTCGTGTGCTGGGGTGTCGAAGTCTAACTCTTGTGCTGTGTTCACCTGCTGCTCCTGATGCGCTTGCGCAACTACTACGGCCACTAGGCAGGCGAGCACTACAATCGTTGAGGTCTGCATGGTTTTGAAGTTTTATTTATTTCTGGAAAGGAATAAATAAACAATGTAATTAAACGCGGTTATAACAAAATAGAAGAAGTGAGATGGATAGACCTTTGGCCAGCAGTGCAACATTGTGCTGTCCCACTGCTGGGCAAAGGCTCTCCCCCAATCCTTCTATTGGACCTGCAATTATTAATAACAAAGATTGTTCTTCCCTTTCCTCCTTTTCCCTCCCCAAAGTATTGATTTACTCGAACAGACTGAAGTGAATAAACTCGTAAATAGATCGTTGATAATAATAAACAGGTTGGAGGCAATTATCTTTTTGTTTTGTCTCGTTTCGCATTCTCAAGAAGGCGTATCTATTTTAAGGACATGTTTCTTCCACTGTCGGTGAAAAAAGTGCAAACAAAAATAAGCTCGTTTAACACAGATCATTTATCTCATACAAACATATAAAGAACACTATAAGTGATGGATGTACATTCTGGACGACTATATTAAGAGTGTCATCATAAAATTTAACACAAGTGATACCGGTAACTCTTCCTGGTCCATCCGATTAAATACCTATACCTTTTAAGGGCGATGTCATCAGCTCAAATTACCAATTGGATGTTATCGTAATTTTTAATCGTCTGCATATTTTATAGCATGCTTTTTTTTTTGTTTTCGGATTGTAGTAACTACAACATATGGAGATGTATGTTTATAGAAGTAACGAAAAATAACAAGATTTAACTATTACAGACCTAAAACAGTCGAACACGTAATCTTTTAAGTCTTCTTTGAAAGTCGGTTAAAAATAATTCATCTGTCTGGAAATGGGGAAAAGCTCTTATATAAGGCTTGAAACAAATCAGATATCAGATAATCAGCTACTTTGGAATATTAATTCTATTTAGCAGCCACATAAACATTTTTTAGCATCACAACACTAACAGTATGGGCAAACAAAGGTGTATGTGCCAAGTTATTTGGAAAAACTAAGGTTACCTGGTTACCCATTGATTTAAGAGTGATTATTTGAATAAATGACATTGGCCATTCATTGACAAATGAAAAAGACCTCCATCATGGAGCTTATGTGTATTCTCCTTCTTAGCGTGTACATGAAAAATAAATAGGCCTACAGAAGTTAATATAAGAGCACAACGACATATGATCACAATCATGCCCAGCGCTGTAATATATTTATCTTAATGGTATAGCTGTTATATGTTTTTGATCAATGTTTATTCTTAAATCCAAACATATTGACAATTAACACCTCAGAACTTAATCTTTTACCCAATTTATTTAATCTAATTTAATTCCTCAGAATGGTGCTGTTTTCCAAGAAACAATTCGCTAGTTCGATTTTAAGCCTTTGTTCATGGGCCCCTCTCGTAATTGATCGGGATTATCTTTAAAACAGACTCAGACGTATTTGTTTGTCGACTTGGCTGTTAATCTATGTTAATTAACACAGAGTCGGCAAGGATAATTGGGATTACTGAGACGCATCGATGGAAATCGTCCAAAATCCCGGCTAACGCAAATCGAAAATACTATCCCAACTCTCAACGTCAATGAGTACATGGAAAATATTTGCAGAGAAACATCAAACGCAAATTTTACTGATACCAATCGAATGACAAAATAATATTCATGTGTCTGATTTTAAACGAATATTATTTTCCCCATTCGTTTAAAATTGATATAACGAAAATATTCCGGTACAAAAATTTTCTCAAAAAGAAATGTTGCAATTTCGCTAAGAAGCGTTCCAACGGAAATTGAGACATTTCTATTTGGTTTTCGTTCAACATTTCCTAGCCATCTCCTTGGCGATCCGGTTGCGGCTGCCGAGCAGAAAACATTTGCTTCCCTCCTATCGACTGATGTACGCCAATATACAAAAGAGGAACGGAGGAAACTACCACAAATGTGAAATAAACGCAATTCATTTCACAAATTCTGAACGTGATTACATGAGCAATATTTCAGAAGCGAAGTAAAGCATTAATTTGAACTGCATCCAAATAAATATTGTAATTATGTCAAACACGACGTGTAATAGATACGCGTAATGAATAATTCATTTGTTTAATCATATTGTATCGGCAGACACGTGGGTTTTAGGTGTGACAAATATCGAATATAAATGAGCCGCAAATTCATCTCTGGACTTTAAACCCTTCGAATATGAATGGTAAATAATAGCAAATTGGACAAAAAACTCTTGAAATTAAATAAACATAACAACGCTAACATGAGTTAACCATTAGATAAACAAAAGTCAGCCGAGGTATGGGACTACTTTTTGTAGTGTTTTCTTTTGCTAACTCATCAATTACATTATAACATTAGCGCAAGCGCTTAATGAGTATTCTGTGCGAATAAAACGCGTCTGATTACCGCACCGAACAAATGTTTGCATACCCCAATACTCAAGGATTTGATTGTTAAATACTAGAGAAACCTAAAGTATTTTTAATTAAAACGAAACTAAAAGAAGAGAAAGAGTATTATCATCAAAAAAGAACGCGGCAATTTTCTCCCTAACTTGGCGCACTGCACAAGAATTTCCCGCCACAAGCGTAACGTAAACACTGATACGACGTAAGTACCTTGGCTAGTTACGTACACACAACACAGCACTGCAGCAGCCACTGACACACGATGACAATAAGCTGGTGGGCATTTCTTTTATAGATTGCAGTTGCGATGGCACGGGGGAGGGCGACCGGCCGCCTGCGTTGGGGTTCAAGGAAAACGCACAAGTACACGAACATGACATACGTCCCTTCTGTTCATTAAGTACTGGAAGATAATTAATATACAAGGTTTGCATATTTTAGCGACCGACGACGTCAACTATTGTTTTTTGTAGCTTATAAAGCTACGGATCGTAGGTAGAGATGGATAAAATTGGAGTACAAAGTTGGAAAAAATAATAAAAAGACTAAAGTTTTATTTTTATATACGTATTAAGACTATTTAAAAAAAAAACTAGCAGTTGAGTTTAAATTTGTAACATAGTTCCTTCTGAGAGATGGTTTTCGTGCATACTTAACAATTTCTTATAAAAATCCAGAAACACCTGTATTTTTTGACAAATACTATTCCTATTGAGAATATTAATAATTTCCAATCCTTTCCATACTTGCAAAACCTTGTTTACAATTATTGTTTTGATAAAGGAAAAATACCATCTTAAATAAATTACGAAAAGATGTGCTGAAATAGACTACGAGTATCAAACACCTAATATTATTTAATTGTATTCACATTTCGGCGGATTGCAAAAACGCTCTTCAATTCTCTGAAGAGGTATATTTATTTTCGAAACTAATATCTTTTAAGTATTTAATGGCTATGCCTGCCTATCGATCATGACTTTTAATTTATTCAGCCATGACTTGCAGTTTATGGATATCGTTATGAAATATATTTTCTTACACTATTATCGCCTAATTAGATGTCTCCTGCTATGGAGGAAAAAGGATATTGATATAATATTTAGTATTGGAAATTTAAAGGTCTGTGTCAATGCTCTTTATATTAAGAAGGATCAAGGACGGGCATAGTTTACAAATATGGTTGTATACTTATGGCTGATTTTTCAATCGCCAGATAATTTTATCTGAAGTAATTGGGATTTTTCGCCAGGTTTTCAATACACAGGTGTCAGATGTTCATTTTATTTCTCAAATGTAAATTGGAAAAATTAACCCTTAATAAATAAAATTACGCTCCAAAATTATATGAAAAACTGCAAAATTATTCCATGTTTTCATATCATTAGGAAAGTCAACATTTCGGAAATGAAGTAAACATCCACCTTTTATTTAATATTAGCGAATTAGTCGCTCCTACATATATATAGTCTTCATAAATACAAATGAAGCTCTAAGAACGCAGTCTAATTGCACAAACACCTGGGGAATGCAAGCATTTAGTAAGAGCTTACACACACCGCGCTTTAATAAGGGTGGGTCAAGAATAGTCAAGACTCTATAAAGTTCAGTTCAAAGTGGACTTTACTGTTAATGCTTTGTGTTATAATCATAGACTTAGAACAATAAATTTTACTTAGCTACTTATTAATAAAAATAATTTATTAATTTGTCTTCCATCAATCATGAACTCGTTTGACAGATGGGAAAAATTTACAGAAATGAGCTGGAAATGAACGTTCTAAGTGGAAATAATTTTTCAGTACTTACTCTTTAATCCTATAATCTATATATCTATCTACATTCAAACATTTCGACTCTTATGTATATGTAACTACGTCAGAACAGAGTTACATTTCAATTGCGTTTTGCTCATTATTTTCGTTTGTTAATTAATGCGTGCCGTTTGAATTTGCGTGCCTTATACTAGTTACATATAATCGTGTGATTGAAGAGATAACAAAACAAGCTCGCTATATATTTGATTATTAAATAAATAATAAAAGCAATATTTTAAGTAGGTTACCTTGAAATCAATGGGAAAACATCGTGACGACATTTCTATCAAAATAACACGTGTCCTAAAATATATTAGCAACAACAAAATGTATAAATAGAGTGTTGTGGGTTGGTGTTCCGTTTACGAATCCTTGAATGCTATTAGCAGAAGATACTCAGGACCCGTTCTGTACACGTTAAGGGCCTAATTTCGTATTCTGGTATTCAAGTTATTTGTTAAAAACTTGTTACGACTGCGATGACTTTGGAGATCTGTGTAAATACGACCACCTACGCTTAGAAAATATTGTTTCTTCCTTTTCCTTCAGGCGCCCTAGTTACAGGTCATGGTTACATAAGGCTGTTTAGGGTCAGCTTGTGCGGTTGTAGGTCTTTTTCCAATAAAATTACCTAATAACAATTAAATGTGTAAAACGTTATGTGATTAACTGTGAACGTAACGATATTATTAATTTATTTTTATTTGTGTAGATAAAAGCAATAAATTAGATTTCTAGTTTACGTAGCCGTAACGTAATATAAAATGCCGATGAAATTATATGTATTGTGTAAATTTGTAAGACATTTTTCAGCTTTTCAGACCGTTTAATTACCACCTACAAAATTTCAGATCGAAGTTTCGTGACACCCCTTCTTCACACCACTTGCAGTTGCTGTCTCTTAGAATTTCCACTTTTACATACAATATTGTTCAATATAATTAAATAAGATTGGAAAAACCAAAACTTCGAAATAAAACGATTGACACAAATCTTACAAGTAAGCACTCTTTAAAAAATCATTTTAAATACAGTATCGTATTATTACGATATTTCATTCACTATGTGTAAGTATTTATATTTCTATAGGTACATAAGACATGTGAGACGGCCAAGCGACCTTCTTAATATTTGTCCAGCGCTCGACGTGGTCACAAGTAGTCAGGATTTCGCAACAAGACGCGCCCATAGGTGGTCAGATAGATGATCATTTGAACCACAAACGCGTTGTTTTATGATCGTTCAAGGAATTTATTTTTGTTTACGCAATATAAACAAGTTCGTTATGATTAACAGTCGATGAACGCTTCGAATAACAACGGAGTATTTGTTGCGGCTTTCCTGAATGAAAATTATAAAAGAAATTATATTAGTCTTCTTAGCAAGGCGTATGACCGAACTTTAGAGGATGTGACCATTTAAAAGCAAAAACGTTTTTTTAAAGACTCCTGAATTTATGGAGTGCGGCAAGAGAGAGAAAAGGAGTTAAGTATTTTATCGTTAGTTGCAGAACATACATTAAAAATGTGATTCCAAGTTATAACATAGCTATTTTTGTTCATATTTTTAAGGGTTAAATAAGAAAAACTGTAAAAAGTTAATACAGAACCGACTTTCATTTAATTCTAAAGTAAAGCTCTTTTATTGTTCAAACGGGTTCTAATACTCCACATAGTGGGACCTCTAGTGCCAAACAATAACAATAAACTAATTATAAGATCTACCCTAGATTCGTTGGAGAACACTGGCATGTCAGAAACCTCTTATCAGGCCGTAACGTCCACTGCTGAACGTAAGCCTCTCAATTACCACTACAATGACCGGACAAAAGGGATATTGTAATCACGACTGCCGCCTTAGCAGACGGATTGGTGGTTGCTTCGGCAACAGGCCCATATTACCCCCAGGCTTCTAATAGAGGAAATAAACAGTAAGAAATGATAGGAACTAAAACTCCATGGAATAAGAAATAATTTCGAAGTGCTGCTTCGAAATTATTTCTTGTTCCAAGGAGTTTTTTTTCTAAAGTTGAAATGTTAAGAGGTTATTATGAACTGCCAGTTAATGTGTTACGTGCAGAAAACAGTTAACCTATAGGTATTAGTTACTAGCACTAATCAAATATTGGAATTTACGTGTATGAAGACATGCATCATCGGTACACAAGGTTACCAAATTATTGCAAGCCAAAAAGTATTCGACAGAACATTTAAATAATACAATACATTGACTAAAAATAAAAAAGGTTGATTCTTAAGCAAAAAGTAATCCTTAAGCCTGTCAAGTAAAGTAGCTATTTACTTACTTACCGAACTCTTTCTATAACTAACATAAGACAAATATATGTCCGACCTACAGATGTTTATACTTAGCCTGGGTGTTTGTTATTACAGCAATATATAAGGAGATTGATCCCGCACCGTCTTCCACTCAGGTCAACAGGGGCGCCAGTCGATCATCTATTTATTATTGAGATGGAAAATATTTTCTTCATATTGAATTTATTTTGTTAGATGTTCTTTTTAGAGTTAAACGGTAATAAGCATACTTATAGCCATAACAAACAATAAAGAGTTAAGTACTTTGATGTTTGGGGATTTATGATATTTATTGAAATCGTGTGGAAAAACACAAACAAAACACGATCATTTATTTTTCAAACAGAAGGCTTACATTAAAATGGAAACGCGAGCACACTGTTGCTCTGTGTCTACTCAAAGGCGCTACACTAATTGGACAGGATTATGTTTACCTAAGCCCATCTATCACCACCAGGGCCTGTATATGGTATAAAACAAATGAAGAATTGCACAATAGTCTCGGCTGGATAGTCATCATGTTTGAGTAACGCTCGGGTGCTTCCTTGTCTGTTTCGTGGCAGTGCACATGCTCATGTAATTCCTAATTACGTCAAATTGCGTGGCCAAAATGATATAAGGCCGTTACATTTAACGCTATAACATATGCAGTACGTGAAGTGCCCGGACAGACTGCTAATAGCTCTAAAGAACACATTTGCCTTACAAATAACGGTGCACGTCGGGGTAAAACACTAAATAAAGGCTTGTACGTAATTTTTGCTCATTAATCTTTTCTAGCGAACAACGTGCACAAACTTGCGCAGCGTATATATTTTTATACGATGCACGATTTTTCTTTGTGCAATTATGTGAAAATGGGTTAGAAATACTTGAAGTGTTTTCGATAACGTGGCAAAATGTAATTAACCTGTTTCGAATCGTAATATTTAAAATTCTGAGTAGGTAATCATAGCCAGATACTAACCGGGGAACTTAGGTTCTATCTGAAGGAACAAGGGTTTTAATTCTCATACAATCATTAGCATACTCACTCCGGTTTATGTCTAGAGGTAGATAATAAACGGAATTGAACAATTAGCTACCAACTTTATGTAAAAATTGTTTTTTTTTTTTATGAATGATAAGCTGCGCCAGACACATTCAGCTGAATTTCCCGTTCTATTGCGGTTACCTATGTTCCTTTTATTCAATTCCAAGTAGGTACTTTATGCATGATTGCACGTTAGAAAAAGAAATCCACCGTAGCAAACATTAACATTACTGATTATAAACACATTCCTATTCATTCCTGCACGTTCAAATCCTTAGTACTTATCAGTATGTAACATTATTTAAAAAGTGTATCAACGTAAATGAAAACAAATGATTAGCTAATCTCAAAAAAAAAAACAAAGTCATCTAGTCAATCTTCGTTTACATGGAGTAGTTTAACAAAGAACCTGTTTAAAAGATTATATTTAAATTACAAACGTAACGAATTCCTTTCATACATCAAAAGAGCATGCACGCTGTTAACGTTAACTCAACTTATATAACTCAAGTAAAGTTAAGAGACAAAAGAAAAAGGTGTTAAATAAAAAGAGATTATCATAAACGAAAGCACTCTTTGCTAAATATACCCGAATTCAAAAACCCACCCTTATTTTGGGCAGCGCTTTGCTACAGTGCCACCTATCTATTACGTAGTGAACTATTTGCAAGGGTGCTCTGTATTGAAAGCCAGCTTTCCCGTAGCTCTATGGAAGCAGAACCACGCCTATTTTCAGTCGGGGCTCTGCGACAAAAATGCATTGGGCAGTGTTACGTAAAACGGATATTGATTGTCTCATAAATATTTAAGCGGAGAACTTCAAGGACGCAGTATAATCTACTTACTAGGATTGAGACTTGTATTATTATTATACTGTAATTAAGTAAGTACCTACTGACGTGAATTGACATTTTAACCTCAATTACATAGAACCTTTTGTTTTAGCCTTAAATCTTAATAATCAATAACGTGCTGTCTTTTACAGATGGACTTGAATGTCGCGTGATTGGAATGGTTTTGTTGTGTTTAATATTAATGTTTAATTTTAAAGGCATATGAAAATAACTCCATCTATGTTGTGAATTGAATTTTCGAATGCACTTTCATGTGGCCTCTTGGTCTAGGGGTATGATTCCTGCTTTGGGTGCAGGAGGTCCCGGGTTCAAATCCCGGAGGGGCCCTTTTTTGAAGACTTGTTTTTGGAATTATTTACAAACTTTTCAACATTTATTTGTTTGTAAAAAAATCGTATTTATCAATAAAAGTTATTTAGTCCTAGAATTGACTGCTGTTTATCATAGTTTTGTATTTTACTAAATTTTACTAACTACTCCGTAGTTTTTATCAGTTTATTGCAAACGTGATCGCTAACTACATAATTTACTGCTCATTTATCTTTCCACGTTATTTTCTAAAGCGACATCTCTTAGATTATAACAGCACTAACTAAATTGGTCAGACTAGAAGCTTCCGAAAGCGACACCTACTGACATTAACGATGAAACACTCTTTAAAAATATCAAAAGTAATATTTTAGATGTCGCTAGTTACGCCAAACAGCTGTTTTTATGATGATGTTTTGCTTTTCAATTGTGGCCAACTTCATGTCACGCCAACCAGCCAACATTAGCCAGTGAGAAATTCGTGTTCGATTTCGTGAGTTGTGTTCCGACGTTGATTTAATTTGGAGAAGAATATTTTTGTTAGTAAATTTTATTGACCAGTGCTACTGATATTGTTTTTCATAACACGTTGTATGTGTGAACATCCTGAAATTCGATTCGAAAATAGTGTAAGAGAAAGTCTTGTGTGTTTGACGGGCTCCTTTCACAAAGGATAAACGGGAGACTTCGTGTTTTATCCGTGCGCATTTCACCAAAACGACAGCTACACATTACCGAACGTAAGTAGAATGATTGAGAAGGTTTATAAAACTTTAATAGACTAATAATATTGTTTTCACACTGTGTTAAAGGTATATTGTATTTGTAAGAAAGTAATACGTATTCTATGGCTGTCTATTTTTATTGCATCCAGTGAGACTATTATTTTCGTTATATTATAGTGCATTAGTCTTTCAGGTCAGGTAACGCTATTCAACGTTATTGAACATACAGGTATTTTTTAATCTGATGACTGTGTGAGTTCGTATTACGTGTAGCCGTAAAGACAGTATCGATTTATTTATTTTTCAAACAGCTGAGTTGAAAATCAGAGCTCTGCGGTTGCACAACAATCCTGAGGTATCTAGACAATAATTAAATGAACATTAACTGCTCTGCAGGTTACTTTTTAACATATCAAATCATTAAAATGCTATCAAATGTTATTCATGTTATTTTGACAGAGGGGTAAGTGGTAAATAAGTATTTATTATAAATGGGTAGGTAATGTTTGACAAGCAAACATAACTGTAGAGGAGAGGAAAAAGATCTTTTATATCACAAGTTCTACATTCCTTATCTGAAGTGAACACAATTGAACAAGTAACTATAATATGCTGTAGTTGTTATTGTATACAGTTACACACTGGTTTCAAATATGCTCTCAGAATTAAAAACATAATCACTGCACTGATGTATGTCTATTTGGTCACTTATAAATTGCTTGCATTGAAAATCACCTCTTAGACATATTGTGAAAAGCAGACAATAAATAAGTATGACAACTATGTCTTTTCATTCAGGTATAATTCAACATATTGGTATTCTTGGCCTATTTCCAAATATTTTGGGGT
Organism: Autographa gamma; assembly: GCA_905146925.1. Taxonomy (NCBI): domain Eukaryota; kingdom Metazoa; phylum Arthropoda; class Insecta; order Lepidoptera; family Noctuidae; genus Autographa; species Autographa gamma. Next base: position 9,056,270 of record LR989850.1, read on the forward strand.
CATCTGTCAACATATACTTATTTTGATTCAATCTGAAGGATTCAATCGAACACAACATATTATTGATATAAATACAATTGTAAAGTTAAATTCTACTTAAAAATTTAGTAAAGATGTGCTGCATAGAATAGTTATAGATGTATTGTTTATATTAAAGAATTGTATCTAAAACTAGTTGGCAATTTAGACATCATCCACAATTATTTATTTTGTTTGTAGCATGCATGTTAGAAATTATTACCATATTTATCCTATTGATAAATATTATTTTCTACTGTTATAGTATAAGAGAATGGATTTTGCATATCAATGAATTGTAAGTCTTTGCTTTCACTCGTTTAACAATATAAGAGATGACAATAGATTGAACACTGTCTGACTTAAAACATAATTTTTGGAAGTTCTATTTACTTTTTCACTTGAAAATTGTATTTAGTGGTTTCATGTTCAAAATATTGCAAGTATTGCAAGTAACAAGGCATAAGCGAACTGAACTGTCTGTTATGTGTTTCGGTTACTTTAAATATTTCAACTACTGTTGTATTTTGGATTATAGGGCAGGCAAGAAAGTACTTATAATTGTTTGTGAAGAAATATCACTTGACTTACCAAATGTATTCTGATTGCAGTGGTATTGGTACACAAATGAATGAATTATCCTCTTGACATAGTTATGTAGTTACAGATGTTTATTTGGGTTGGTTATTTTAAAATTATGGTCTTCTATTTTATTGCTGCATTGTAACTTATGTAGGGATGAACTAAATAATTTAGAAAAAGGCCTTTTTTTAATTTACCTTTTACTAATATTAATTAAAATACAAAACTACCTTCGTCATCATGAAGGATCAGAGTAGCTTTGTGATTTAAATAATTAATAAATTAACAAAAAGTACCTATACTTAGGTACCTACGTATTTGAGTTCCATCATCACTATGAGTAACTCGCACTTAATTATGTTAGACACAAGGCAGACATATTGTTTCATTGTTGTGTACTATATTTCGCCGTGGTATAAACAACAGAACGAGTCGACACAATATCCGCGCCCTTCCGTTTGCAAATCACATTCGCTAGGCAAAACTAATATCCGTCATTACAAGCCTAGGACTAGGTTCCAACCTATCTCTTTGTTTCTGACGTCACAGCTTACAACTTTTGTTATTATTAAAAATAATAGTTTTATAGAATTGGCATTGCAATATTTTAGCGATCTGCGTTGCCGGCCGCACCTAGCCTTATGAAAACAGAGCATTCACCTACCTATAATCGTTGTGTAAACTACATGTGCACTCCTATCCGTGACGCATTCAAAGGCGGCTATTTAGAATTTAATCTCAAACCTCGTTTGAATTGTGTGGTTTATTAACGATACATTTGCATCGCAAGGCGAGAAGTGTACTAGGTCAGTATGCGCTTCCGTGTCGTACGACGTCTTTAGCGCGGGCGCAGAAATGTGCACCACTTGCCAACCGACTCACATCTGCATACTTAATACTTATTACTTTTTTTCTATTGCAATATTACAGCCATTAGCGTTACATATCGTTTTTATCTAACTAAAGCAGCGAATAACGGTAGTGTGCATGCAACATTACTTAGAAATGTCTAATTAATGCACTGCAATAATATTGTACTGAAGTACTTAACTCCCATATTTAGAAACAAGAGAGAACTACAGAACTGGCAAATATCTATAGTTAATTACGTAAAGCACTAATTAGCGTATTGATTTTAGAACAAGTCTTAGTTAGTTGGTATAATTAGCTCTACAAACTTCGGTGTAACTATCCACGACTATCTATAGGAGCATTGAAGGCTGTATTACTAATTAATTTTACCTAATTACAACACCTGCATCTCATATGCCTCAACTATTCCAAACATACAAAATACATTGTTGCATGGCGCTCAACGCTTACAAACTTTGGCAACACCCTTTCTGAAATGGCATTCAAGCCAGTATTGATAAATAATTAAAACATTATCTTTATAGTTGTAGTTATAAATTGTAAAGTATTTCATATTCTGATATTTGCACGCACTGCGTAATCTTGACCCACATGTCGGAGCCTAATTCGTGTTAATTCATTAATTCAGTTAGCTGCATCATCACGTGTTGTTGTTGTCAGCGAGTTCATGTTTATTGTTACCGACGGACCCCAGGACACGTACAATCAAATGATTGTAGAGTTAAGAATTAAGAGATGCAGTCATTAGTGAGATCTACCTATAAAATAAATACGTTTTCCAACTTTTCTCTTATATGGCTAATGGTTTGCTTGCGATATCTATGTGCCACATACAAGTGTTTCTATTTTCATGTGCAAATAAGTTGAATAACTAATTACTATTTCTACGAATAAGGAAATATCTTATGAAGTCTAGAATCAAACACACTTGCTACATTATCCAGATTTGTAACTAAGGACCTGAAACCTTTTCCTAAGGCTCGAAGCAATACAGTGACGCAACTGAGTTGCGCAAGCGGTGCTTTTGCTGCACCGTAAACTTAGTTTTACAATTTCATGTTCTAGATTTTGTTTGCCCTTTGTGACTTGTCGATATATTATTTACTAGCAGCCCGCCCCGGCTTTGCTCGGGTGCAACGCTGATACCAAATATAACTACACAATCATAAAGTTCGGTAGGGCGAAGCACAGCCTTGGACGCACTATTTGGTATAGGCACGACCCCCGGCCCCCGCGCGGCCCTCCGGCCGGTATCGCCGCAACCGCTATGTCCCTACATTTTAAATTTGCAATATCTTCGAAAATATTCATTTAAATTACATGCTGTAAAGGGCAATATTGACCTATATTGCATGCACAATTTATTAAAGGTACTTAATTGGATAAGGATTAATACTGTATTGCTTAAAATCGCTTTTTCGTAAATACGTAATAAATAAACGATAAAAATGGTTATTGTGGGTTATCCTCAAGAGATAGACGTATGCCATCGCGGACTTTTTTGTAGATCTTTTTAAGGTGCACAATACTGTAGTACATTATTTTGATCTATCTCATAGGGTTCAGCCAGCGTTTGCAATGAAAGCGCAAAAAATGGGTTCATTTACGACCTTACATTAGTAATCTCTAAGATTATCGGTATTCCTCTACTATATTATGCATGTATTATACATATAAACCTTCCTCTTGAAACACTCTATCTATTAAAAAAAACCGAATCAAAATCCGTTGCGTAGTTTTAAAGATATAAGCATACATAGGGACAGACAGCGGGAAGCGACTTTGTTTTATACTATGTAGTGATAAAAACAATAAAGACTATTGTACCAAGGAACGCTTGCTGATCTAGCAACTCTTTCATTATTTATTAAATTCAAAATTTTGTCGTATTAAAACTCAATCTTTAGTCTATTAAACGTAAATGTTAACTTATTACATATGTTAATTTATTTTATGTGTTACTCTACAACGATATCAAATGGTTGTAATCATGTAACCTTTATCTGTATTTACTAACTGTATAGAATATGAGTACTATTACTTCTACAAAAACTTCAAACATTCCACGTGAGTAAACGCGCGTTGCTTATCAAAAACATAGTCACTCATTACTACTGTAGAAATAATACATTAAAGTTACAATCCTCGTTACTTTTGCAGTGGTCTTAAAACTTTGAAATTGATATCTAATTTCATTGTAATAAGATTTATTGTAGAATTTTCTGTCAACGTCTTGCACTCCACTGTACAATTTGTAGAAGACAAATTGTTACTTAGACATAATGACAGTGACTTGGCAGTTTGATCCTGCAATGTACTGCAAATTGTAGATAATAATATGTACAAAACTCATGGATTCCTTATAAGTTACAATATCAAGGAATCACTATTGTCATTGTTTTATAGATCCCAATGAGAAAGGAAAATTCTGTCTTTTTAAAATGATGTACTTGCTATAGACTGCATTATTTCCCTTGAGAGTAACCAGAAAGCTTTTGTGGAATGATTGGAGTTAAATCCTTTTTTTCCAGCGACTGCAATATCCACTAACAATATCGTGACTCTGAGTGTGCCCTTTCAGGAAATAACTAAATAGGCTGGTAAAATATAACCCGTATGATAAATAATTAAACTCAATAAAGAGCTTACGGCAATTGAAAGGTGTATTCTACGACTCATTGAATATCAAGGATGTAGAGAAAATGTTGCAATACTTTAACGAGAGACAGTAAAATGGCAATACCTAGTTACTGTATATGACATTTCTACAAGGTCTTAGACCAAGTCATGGACTGCATAATATCAATGAAGAATACAATAGTAAAATTTGTTCTGTTACATTCGAACTTCCTTTGTTATATCAATCTAAATTCGATTGCGAAACATCCAACTATAGAACTGAAAGTAACCTAGAATTGGGGTTACCGCGAGTTAGAATCCTGCTAGAGTTTCTAGTCTCTAGTGATATCTATCTAGCAATTTCCACCAATCACAGGCCAGTAGTTTGTCTGTCAATAGTAGAAAATGACTAGCGATCTGGATGACAGATTTCTTATCCCGTTATCTCCCATTGAACGAATTCTTGCTTTTGGTATGTCGCGGTAGCAAAGATCCTTTTTGCGTTTTGGTTAAATAATATCGTGATATCATAATAAAATAAGGATAATTTAACGTAAATAACCTGTAAGTTAATTATACATATAATGTTATTGTATAACTGGTAGCTATTTCCGCTTCCCAACTATATTTATGCAACGTGTTCACGAAGTACACACAACAAATCAGAGTTTTCCTCAAATGATGTTGTTTTTAAACTAATTGAAATACAACATTTATATTAAAAAAAAAAAGCAAGCATATCGAGCGAGTCAACTTCACATTATTTTAATTTCATTGCCGTAATAGCAACACGAAGGTACTATAGCTATGTAATACTTATCACTTTCTTGTCGCCGTTGTCTTCCGTCTTCGTCATCCTCTTGACTCGGTTATAAGAGGGATATCTCAACAGATAATACAAGACGACAGGGAAATGTATTTTTAGATTATACAGGTAAAATTCAACCCAGTAGGCGGCATTAAAGGTATATATTTGTATATCCACCCACTGCTTCCTACTACGAAAATACACTTGACCTATTTAATATCTTTACATTATTTTTTGTATAGCTTTATTGCATAACTGTATGTTATAACCTGGTTAGACGTTAGGTAATAATCTAGTGCCTAAATATTTACCTAGTCGCTGTCTACATGTGCAGCCTTCCACTCTGTTTGTTCCCACATGTGCCGCCTAGTTAATTGCTTCACTTATTAAGTTCACTCCTCTACAACTACGAACAAAGACCATACAATCTAACATGAAAATCTCAGACTCAACGTCATCAGAAAGTGCATTCAATTACCTTCAATAAGATAAACGATTGCTAAGTGTTAACAAAGATAAATCTGCTTTATGAGCGAATTAGTCCAATAGTACCTACCTATAGTCACTAGTTCCTTATGACGCATGAAGTCTTACATAGGAAAAAGCGTACCTACGTCTTAATTCAATTAAATATTAATTCGCATTCACATGTACGTGATTGGACGTATAATAATTTCTATCGGTGTGAGTTGCCCTTTAAGTTCAATGTTTTTATTGATGTCATTATTATGTACAAACATATTTCTTAACCTTTACGGGTTATGAATGGGTAATAATAGCGTGTTGTCCGTTGAATGTTATTAACACGTGTACTATTATCATCAGAAACGGGAAACTAGACAGCTAGCATTCATATTAACAGTAGCGAACACAATAGGTGGAACAAGGACAGGCACAGCAACAAACCGCTATCAGACGTTTGTTTTGCCTTCATTGTCCTACACGACATTGTTTTACCACATCACACAAACGTCAACAACATAAAAATCGATAAAACGTAATCTTGCGACACACATTAGTGATTTCTAAAGGTCGACCTGCAGAATACGCCTTTTGTACCCAACATTTACCACGTAAATGGAAGTTAATATTAATTAAATCTTGTAAATTCGTACCATTCATCTTCTGTGTGTTACGTAAAAAGCTTATAACAGAAAATCAATGAATAGAGTAACAGGTATGGAGGGAAGTCAAATAATAATAAATCAATAGTTGCTTAATCACGAACTTAAATAGCCTTGACCATTTGTATTCAGTATTTTGTATAATATTGGAAGCCTCGCAATGCCAATGTAAAAATAATTAATCAGCTGTTATGTATTCTCTAAGTCTAAGTAAACCACTTAGCGGATTTAAATGGAATTTCGTAAGTAGTCAATTATTAGATTATAACTTGAAACCTCCTGCGAAAACCTGAAAGGTAAAAACAGCAAAATATTTTTTTTGCTAACAAAAATTTGGGGCACATTCAACCTGTATGTTGTGGTCCTATTACAGCACGAAGCTATATTTTTACTTTTTATAGATATATAATTACAACCATATTTGTTTCTCGATTTAATAATAGATATTTACAATGAAAGAAATCTCTAGTGAAAGTTGGTCTGATGGATGAAAGAAATTAATAAACCTCGGCACACATTTAACCTGGCCTGTCACGTTGACAAGGTCACAAGGCCATTTTTTGTTCTAGAGGGTACACCAAGAAAATCTGAATGTCAGTCAGAAAATAATCTAAACGCTTTCGATCAGAATATTCATAATTCTTTCTACTTGATAAATATTAATAACATACGTTATAATTTATAAATATATTTATTAATTTATTATTTAATATGCCGCGTTAGTGCGACAGGTAATCTAGTCCTATAATCTATTCTGAATAGGTTGTAAGGCTGTCTATTGAAATCGATAGAGTTTGCGATAACAATGGTGTTCGCTGTCTATAACACCTTGCATATCAATGGTATCGATTATCTGCATAAAATAATAAGAGAATTAACCCGTTATACCACAGTGCTTTATGGGATCTACGATCAAACCGTTTATCATATTCGAGGACCTGAAATAATGTAGGTCAACGTATACTTGCTTGCTATCAAATTATTTTGATTCGCTTTCGATTGTAAAAAAATCTGAGAAAAGTAAACATTGTTCCATCGCAAAGCCAGTCCAGGGATTAGCTCCAAAGCATACGCATGTCAACTTTATATGATAGATAAAGTCGCGGTAATAAAATAAAGTGAAACGATCACGAATCTGTAGGATTAGTGGGGGTTGAGTAAAACTTGCGACCTTGCAAGGTTATTGGCGCCGCTATGCCGTATGCGAGGGTATACGCAACACGCCGGCATCGGCATCGCCGACCCACACCGCATAACAACTTCTCAACAACTTAATAACTTTTTGGTGAAACTTAGGAAAGCGTGAGGCTACTGCAATACCTATACGATCAGAATTGGATCCCAGCCAAGTACGGTAACCTTAATGCTTACTTTTACTTAGCAATTCTATAGGTTAATATTACATGCAAGATATTTACTCAAACTTTCATGAAATACCATTACCATAAATTATTGTTTATAACTATCATCGAGGAAAGCAATACTGATCGATAGCAGCGATACGGCAGTAGACATTATTTTTCTTTTCTATGAAATTGCTTGGATTAATTTGTTACGGATAGAAATTCTAATTTGGCACACGATAGCACGGGTGTGGCAAATAAATGACGATGGATTGACCTTGCAGTGCAGGCTGTTGGCTTATCGATTTCCGTATAACCACAATGCTAGTTTTTACAACGATAAATTATTAAGTGGGTCTTTGCTACTTAATTATAATTTAGTTGGATTTTTTCCCCTTTGGAGGAAATTGGTGAAGTTGGCTAGTACTTATCAAAGAAATTCATCTCTATTTCAGTTTTCAGAGAAACACGAATATTCTTTTACCATAACTTGTTCTTTGCCTTCACATTCATAGACTTTAGTAAATCCCGAAGACATTTGCATCGCAAAGTAATCTGTTATATTGAAAAATCTCAGCAAAGATTTCTAAACTGTCCCTATCCCCACTGGATTTACCACGACTTATATTGGATTTTTGCGAAAATACTGTTGATACTTTCTGGAAACAAAATGTGTTTAATGTAGGTTACATTACAATATAATTACCATATCTGCAACCCCCGACCCGCAGAGCCATAGCGTATTCTATTAATATAGGTCGTAACAAAACCTGACCTATGTTTATTACGTTCTTTTTTTTTTTATAACGATTATCGTTTGTACTTGATTGAAGTCTACATTAGAAATAATGTTGTTTATAGGGTTTGATTTGTAGTCGATTACCCAGAATGCTCTAGTGGCGTACAATAAGGCAGCAAGCGAATTCTCTGATGATGACATTACATTTACACTTGCGTGTCAAAAATTCCTTCTTCAGAACTGAATGCACGGTGCATGTTCGTGCCAAGTATTGCAATTCGGACATTGCAAACATAGTATTCATTATAATGAATGACTATTTGTTTATAGCAAAGAACATTTACATGCAAACTTCTACTCATCTAGAGCAGTTCTCATGACAATCTTCATAAAAATCAATTGAATGCTATTGACACTGGAGTCTAGATTCAATTCTTTAAATCTTTTTAACAAGAAAATTGATCATGATGGTTAAATCAATTTCAATTTTCTCATCTCAGTCTAACTTGCTATAAATTTAGTTTGATCTTAGTGACTGATGTAGTTTTGCATTTGAAATTAAAAAGTCCTTTTACCTAATTCGTCAAATATTATTTTCATTATAACGTAAGGTAGGTATTTCTAGTCAAATACTTGCAGAAGAAAAATCTGCTTTGTACTAAATATTTCCTATCATGTTTCATTAATATTATTATTGATATTTATGACTAGAACAGCACAAGTTAAGAATTGTATGCTAGAAACTATTAAAACTAACCCCGGCTGTAGAGCACAGCTGCGCAATGCGACGATATGGCGAGGTCGTCCTCCCAAACTGTACTGATAAACATTCAGACTCACTGACCTCCAATGGACTGCGAAATAAATTCAATCTAAATACCCTTTGAACTCTACATTGATTTCGTTTATCGCTTTGTTTGAAAAACCAACAAGTTTTTAACCGTCTAATCTTCTGGATCATTGCAGTGAGGCTATCGAAATGTGTTTAAATACTTCAAGGCAAGTAATGACACTCCGTCACTGCATAGATTCATCCTTTGTTCAACCAAGCTATCCGATTATTTATGAACTATTTCAAAGCATATTGAATCTTATTAGATAAAGACAAGGACCATTTTAGGAAGTTGGCAACTTTTTCCATTGTTCGATGTAGAAAGTGCACCTCGTAGCGGGCTGCGGGATCACGACAAGCATTCTAATTGCGGTTTTTCTACGAAAGGACCACTTCGAGTTAAATTTTTTGGATGCAACGTGCGACTATGTTTTTTACTAACCTAAAAAAACAGGTGCAACCTTTTTTTGTTTGAATTTAATAAATAATTATAAGTGGAATTCCTTAACCAAAATCGGCATGCCGTATAGTCTGAACCAATTCTATGTATTTGTATGTATTGACTATAATAAGTTTATTAAGTTGTTAGCGTGTTGAGCTTCTTTAAGTTTGGTTAGCTTTTACCCTAATTGCACAGCCAATCACCATAGTGGCTGTAAAGGTTCATTTTACTGGACGAATCTGGACATGCGGATATTGTAAAAAATAAATCCTGTATTGTACACTCATGTTTTACAAAATAAATGTCTTTGTCTTTGTATCAAGAAAAAATCTAAATGTAATCTAAAGCAGTATGTCAGATTTAGTTTCTGGTGCAAGAGTGACTAACTAATTGAGCGCATGGTACGAAATAAATAGACATGATGTTCTATTTCTTTGCTGCGTCGTTGCGTCGTAGTTCGTTGACAACAGGAACCAATTACTTAACGCACTCCCGGCTCTATTACTAATATTACTACTAATGCGAAAGTTCTCAATTTGACAACTGTTCTCTGACCGATTGCATGTTATATTTTAGTATGATGAATGCTAACATCGAATCACGAAATCCAACCTTAATGCTTTGACATAAAATTGGATTCGCTTGCAATTTACATTTATACGTGTTACAAATAAAGTGCGGTCAAATCAGACAAGGTCAATAGTTTGCTTAAAAATCGATGGACGAAAAGGCTTAAATTTTCTTTCGGTAACCTAGTATCTGACGGTCACCAATGCGACCCCATTAGAGGCTTCATTAAATAACAATGGCTACAAAATGACATGTAATTTTGTCGTTCTCAGAAAATTGGAGTTAGTTACGTAAGCTCCACTTTCCCTTGAATATAAACAAGCCGCCCCCGCGATTTCTAATCGATTTCATGCTTTTTAGGCATTTGATTGCCTACGAAGCTTTATTTAAAAAAATATATATAATTTACAAATTCGCTATCACTGGATGTCGGGTTATCTAGCGGTAGTGAACACTGAATAAGGTCAGTCGTGACGATAAAAAAGTCCATTTAATTACACTCCTAATGTGAACTTGTTACGCCATAGCGATTGTAGGTAGTGGTAAGCCATTGCATCACTTAATCATTGAAACGGTTAATATGCTATATTGTCTGCAGTAAGTAACGACCTGACGTTACATACTTAAGTAGCTAAGGTTCGTAATACACACTAACCGTTCTATTGTTTTGCATTTAGAAACTTGTTAGGTAGCATTGAACTTACACACAATACAAACCTTTGTCTGCAGAAAAACTAAATGTGTCCCTCCTATTGTGTGTGAGATGAAGGACGAGTTTCATGTAATATAATACATACTCTATACAGACAATCGAAATTTGTTTAAAATAAAAACGACGAATTAAAACTTAATTAACAATTGAATTCAGTATTATGCAATATCAATTGTATTTTCTGTTGAAGAAAGTAACAAAAAGTGACGCTGATTGGTGAAACGTGATTTTCGTTCGAGTGAGGTGATTTGAGAGTTGTTTTACTCCATTAATCCGGCGCTCAGTTACCTTTACTTTAAACCCTAGCAACTAGTCTACTAACGTTATAACGCCCACAGCATTATACTACATCGTCCTTCAAGGTGTAGATCTGTATCTCCAAGAATGGAAAATCTTGCTACAGCTAATAAATATCTTGATAATATAACATTCTAGATGGAGCTGGAAACAGGACCTAATGCTATGTAATTTTTCCGCCACCGAGAAATGCGTTCATTTATCGTGGAGTGGCCCTCGCTGCCACTAGATCTCATGGATCCTCAGTCGAAAAATAGCGTACAGCTAAAGATTCAACTATATTTGTAATGTATGGTATAGCATTTCTAAAATTAATCATTAATAACCTTAATCCGTTACGTGATCGTCGAAGGTTTCAATCATTGAACCATAAAAAATGGAATAGACTCAAATACCAATGACTAATAGGTATGACGGCAGCACGTGTAATAATTAAATTAAGCATAATCAATTATTACATTATAAACAATCTGGCTTGGTAATTAAATGATTTGGCCTTTCAGTGTTAGCAACAACAACAAAGTTCTTGATATTATGTCCATCCATTTATAACACTGTTGATGTTGCTGGGACACTCTTTAATGGAATATTAAACACATTTTTATTAAACATGCTTTAAATAAAATCTTAACAGCGCAAAAAACGTCTTCCAAAACACGAATCCATTTGAATACCTTTATTGAACACCTTTTTTAAGACCATGCCGTACAAATTTACAAAAAGGTTTTACCAAAGGTATAATATTTTTTTACTGATTACTTATAACATTTCTAAGGATTCTGAGTCCTATTTCAGTTGATTGACCTGACTGTCACCCTTAAAAAAAGGTTCAAAGAATGCTATTACTAAAGGCTGTGTATAAATAAATATAGATAATGTAAAATGGATCATTTAGCATATTGCGCAACGAGAAGATGAATCAGTGCGGGCGCGGCGTGCGGCGTGCGCGACGTTGACCCAGCAGCCGGTCGCTCACCTCCGTCACAACACGATCCGTGTTTGGCCACCACTAGGACACCACTAATAAATATCCTTCTTGAAAGGGACTACAGCACGAACTACTCGGAACTAAGGGCTACTCCACAAAACAGATTTCGTATTTCAGACAGAATTTCACTCAAGCGTAATTGGATACTTTTAAGGAAGAACCCTTATTTAAACAAGTGAAATAATTTAACCAGCATTATATTTTACTTTGGTAGCAAAAAAAATCGCTATCGTTTGTTTTCTGTAAAACTGACAGGACGGAATTATTTTTTTGTGTCAGAGTACGATTAGAGAAGGGTGAAGATAGGAATTCCGTTACTACTGTACTTTGGTTTACATAAAAATATAAAGCGCGTGGAATTTTATAATCATGTAAAATTTTCCATGACGTGACTACGCGAAGACTATTAACATTTCTAGAAGAATCTAGTTAATATCTAGATATAGGTACTAATACAGTGTTCAATAACTTTTCGCGTGTGTAAGCATGTGCTATCTTTATAACATTTGGAACATGTTTGTTGCATACCCACGTACTTCTCGGTACACTTGTGCAAATTATTGACGTAACAGTTGTTTTCTGCGTGTTTCGTCTACCTCACCTTGCAGTCTGTTATTTTTAAAAGTTCACGGCCAGCCTACCTGCACACGGAAACGCCTAGTTTTGTTAAATTTTAAAGATGAATGAGCTATTCGTCAAGAAAATTTCTTTTACGCAGTTCATAAATAAATCTTTCGATTCGTTGGGGTTTTGAAATTCCTTTTGGTATTTTCCGTGCTTTAAAGCAGTTCTGAGTCACACTCCCCTACGTACACAAGCTGTGTATCCTTTCCTTCTACTTGAGGTTTATATAAAACCGGATTCAATTTATTGTAACCTAAAACCGACAAAAATTTTAATGATGAAATAAATAGCACAATAAATAGCATAACTGACTGGATGGAAAATAATAATTTAAAACCTAACATAGACAAAACAAAACATATGCAATTTCACAACAAAACTGGAACCAAACCTAGCCTAGACATAAGATTAAAAGGGAAACAAATAAAAGAAACAGACAACGTCACTTTTCTAGGAATTGTATTGGATGATCGATGTACATGGAGCTATCATGTGGATAAAGTCTGTGGAAAAATAGATAAATTTGCTTATGCTTTGTGGCGATTAAGTAATATATCTACAAAACAGGCCACTATGCAAGCCTATCATGCATATGTTGCATCGGTATTAAGATATGGCATTTTAGTGTGGGGAAACTCGGTGCATGTTGACAGGGTTTTTATCTCGCAAAAACGGTGCGTACGGTCTATTTGTAATGTTGATCCTCTAACGTCTTGTAAACCTTTATTTAAGAAGTTGAAACTATTAACAGTCACGTGTATATATATAGAGGAAGTCTGTAAATTTACAAAATCACATATAAATATGTTTAAAAAATTGGGTGACGATTGTTCATTTAAATGCAGATTTCCTGACAAGTTAAAATTACCTTCTATGAAGACTGAACTGTACCGAAGGAACTGTTACCCAATGTGCATAAGAATTTATAATAAATTACCATCTCACATTAAGGACTTACCAACTACTAAATTTAAGAGAACTCTGCGAAAGTGGCTCGTTGACAAATGTTTTTATTCACTTAAGGAATATTTCCAAGTAAATTAGCCAATTTATACTCAGTCAATATTAATGATAATATATAATATAGATAAATATTAATATATAATAGATATAAAATAATTGCAATAAATAGATTTTGATTATAATAAAGTGTAAGATGCCTAAATACATATCCCAACTATGTTGTTATATTGCATGCAGTATTAGTGTAAGACTTATGTAATAGTTCTGTAAATTTGCATGTCATTTTTAAATGACAAAATATGCTGAACCGATAGAAAGTAAGAACCATCTGTAAGTACCATATTTTACGCAAATAAATCTTTGAATCTTTTGAATCTTTTTGAATCTTTTGTAAATACAATTATAGTTTGATGTGATCGAACCGGTCGTAATGATCGACATTCCTCGGAAAAACGTTTCTGATCTAACCAGACACGTGGATTGCACCTTGCAATAGAATTCAATGTCATAAACAGTTTATAAGACTGATAGCAATATCAGTGATAGTTATTGTCTATTGAAGTAATTCCTCTGCCTGGCGTTCTTGCCTAGTGGGAACTGGAAAGTCGTGGTTTATCCGTTCTATGTTTATCCACATAATTGATCACAGTATCTAAAGCAGGCCGTTCGCCGACTTTTTCGTTAGCCAAACGAGGACGAATCCATATTCAGATTTGCAAATTAAGATTGAAGAATTTAGAAAGTTTTACTTCCTGTGCGGAATTTTAGGATTTAACATTTCTGTTATATTTTAAACAAGTTATATATTCGTTTGTGTATTTTAGAGAGTTCTCTTAAATGCCTTAAATAAATCACTTGTTCGTAATTTTATAGGAAATATTGTGTACCTACATAATATAATAGTTAATACTAGGTCATGAGTGTAAACCGAAATGCATCCATTTCGGACGATAAGATAACAAGAGATATCACTCAGACTGAAGCAAAAGTAAATAGACGGAAGCGGCTTTGTTATGATGACCTGAAAGCAAAAGCCTTTATAAGTAGACTCCGACTAAATAGTGAATGGTCCTACCTGAGAATATTATAAAAGAGAGCAAAGTCCTATTGTAGTTTTATTGCGTTATTATCAATTCACGTGAACTGGGAAGTCAGTTATTGTAAGAGAAGTGATGTGCTACATATAAATGTACGATAAAACAATTGTAGCGTCACACAATCTGTTTACAGTAGCTAATATTCATTTTTGTTTGTACTTTGATAACTAGTGAGGCACGCTGCGGGTGTTGTACTATATTACTAACTTTAAAATATCAAACAATGAGGTGATAAGTTTTTAAAGTAGTAATTTTGTAGGTAACAAGTTTTTATCGCTTCTCAGTTGTTTAAGAGCTGCTTGACCTTCTGACTTGTATATTTCGCATAATTTACTCATTATTGACAAATAACGTTTTTTTTTTGTTGCTATGCTTAGTTTTGTATTAGGTTGTTTCATAGGTACTTATACATATATGTAATGTTTGTGTTGGATGAAACATAATGCGATCACTTGAAGCTGTTCACGTCACTAGAGAAAAAGCGTAGGCGATATTGCATCGGATATCAACACAATCTAAATTGTGTTGAACACTCGAAACCCTCCACATCTAGTGGCACTTCTGTGGATAACTTCAAACCGTGCGTCCAAGTGTGGACTAGCAAGTTATCGATTTTTCATGAGTCGCCAACTAAGTACACTTTAGATCGACTCTAGTATTCATTTCATTTTATTGTTGTATCAAAATCATCGTTAAACGTAAATAATTCTAATTAATCACTTTTGTATTAAGTTTGTCATTTAAATGTGACGCGGTTTCCCTAAAATTATTATTTGTGCTTATTGCCACACGTTTACGAGAAAATTAACAATTAATAAATTACTTATCAGCAACAAAGAACATTTTGACAATGTTATTGGTTATTTTATTATTGCGGTTGTAATTTCGCTAACTGTATAATAAACACTTATATTATAATATTGCGGTAAATGTGACCACATTTTAACAATAAAATATTCTTTCCAGATTTGGCATGCCTGCAACGTCTGTCCCAAATCAAAACTGGTGAAGGTATTGTTTTCAATCAATATTTACATAGTTACATACACATAAATATTAAATATGTACATTATTATTATCATCATGTATTTATTATTTAAAAACATCGATCAATTTGTTATTCATTCTTCGTACGTGTTTGTGAACATAGTAAACTAACTAACGGACCTAGGTCAGTATTATGAGTTTTGAGTCTGCTGTGAAAATTATTCGGTGTTATGATGTTCGTCTATGTACATTCACTTCTGAAAATGGATGAATCTATGTTTTGAAACTTTATAAATTCGTAACAGACGCTCGAAGTTAGGTATATTTTAGATGAAATGTTTCACGTTGGAAGTAAGCCGTGTTTTATCCCTGTTGGTAAAGAGGTTGCATGACACGTCCAGGTTGCATTAGGGCGTGAGAGCTCGAGAGCTGTGCTAACAACAGGCTCCGAGGCTCCACAATAAACGAATATGTTTTGTAATCTCAACGTTCATACCCGCTACACTCCGTAGACTACGAACAAAGTGGAAAATACTTTTTATTTTTATTTATTCAAGTTAGTGTGATTTGATCGTATTTTATTATTATTTTCTTACCACTATATTGCAAAATACCGTTTTAAATTGTAATATAGAAAATATATCGGTAGGCTAGTTTTACTTTCTTTTAGTTTTCTTTGATTTAAATAGATGAAGATATTGGCGTTATTTTGACCACATTTGAATTAAATAAGTACTTCTTATATGACATCATAGTATAAGACATTTTAACCTTTGTTTCGTAGCAAACTTTGATCATCGATATATACGATTATTCTTTGTTGGAACATGTCTGTCCAGAAATGCATAAGCGTCTATCGGACAAGTGAGTCATCATTAAACATGAATGTTTGTCTGGCCGGGACCAAACCGGTTCTCTGTAGTGGCGACCGTTCATTGCCACTGCACCACCTCTGCCGTATGCCGCAGCCCATTCCACCACCACGGTTTTCTTTACGATCTTTGTCTGATACGCTCGTTTGAAAAAGGAATGTAATAGCCAATTATAAACGCCTTTATTCCCAAACTAAATGTTTTTTTAACCTGCGTAATGGAATCGTGCTATTATGACACGAATAAAAGTTGTAGAGCTATGCTTCATTACGTTTGTCCTCGGCAAGGGCACGTGTAAATAACCAACTCATACTTGACACCACAGATATTATTCCAAGTTTTAACATCGATTACAAAATTATCATTGCATACTTGATGTATGTAATGATCTTGAGTCGAGTGTGAGATGTTGCGAGGCGAAATAATTAGTCTCACGTATTTATTGCGTGATCTTTTGCAATCTGCTGCTTTAATCTCATTACTTAAGTCTGAATTTTGACAGATTTATCTAGTCTCTAACTGGAATAGTATAATCCATTGTTGTTAACTTGAAATAAAAAATATATCCGAGGTATTTTAAATCTCTATAAGCCGACTATATATGGGTGATTGACATTAAATACTAGGCCTATTAACAAACGCCCAAATTAGGTAGTTCAGACAAAAGATAATGCACTTAAATTTTCATGTATCTAACAATAAAAAGGTTTCAAACTCCATCGACAAATCAAACACAAAATAACATTTATTTACGAGGAAATATTACTCGTGTGCAAACAGTGCAATGCTCTGTTTACTCACGGATCCCAGTAAAGTAAACTGTAAAAATGTTGAGGAAGGAAGTGCAAATACAGATAACTATAACGTACTCGTATATAGGTTGGTAGTATCCACTTTACTTGAAAGGCATCCTTAATCCTTATTCCTTAGTGCTCTACTTTCACTAAATGCTAACATTACGTAGTAACGGCTTAATATGAGCTCTTCCCGTGCTTCCTTTACTCAAGTTAAAAGGTCATAAGTACACAGTACTAGCATTAAGTTATTTATTCGTTACATATGATGTCGGACTATGATATAATACAATAGCATAATTAACTTTGTCGCAACTGTTAGAATGGTTTTATCACAAGCGCTTTGAAACAACAATAGTTATCAATCTTCGTTTGTTATTCATATTTTGAGCGAGGTCATGAAGTGACCCAATCAATCTCGTTAAAGCAGAAATAATCAACAATTTAATCTGTACTCTGTCATGTACAATTTGAAATAATTAAATCTAATAGCAGTTTCCTAAATACGCCTACAAAAGTAAAATATAATTACATACTTGAAAATATTTGTTGCTACCTGAATAGCCAAAGTGACAAAGCGACTTAAAAGCAACTTCAGATTAAGTGCTATATATTAAATATATTAATTATAAGTATTGTGCGGCTATACAACAACAAAGTCTATATTATTATGTCACCAAAAACAATAAATATGCATAAAATATACATGTCTACACATAAATGGAAAACCATTAACAATATAGTCGGCTTCCTGACTCATAGTTGTATAATAAAACATTTATACAATTAATCTGGTTTTAAAGAGCGATAAACGTGACATTTAGTTCGGTCCTGGTCAGTCGCCCACGCGGGCTGGTGGCCTCGCACTCCTCGCAGCCTTTCCCTCGTGACGGAGGCCGGGCACGCACCAACACGGACCTCACAGACCTGACACTAATAAATATGCGCTAAGAAGGCCCAATACATACAGATAAATACAAATCTAATTATTCCAAAATAGTACTCGTTTTCAACTGCGTATTCTGAAGTCACAAACAGTATCGGGATTACCTATTTAATTGTAGAGCTTACTTTATTTTGTGAAAGTGTGTATGTTCTTTTGTTTGTAACTGCATCACGACTCAACCATTAAACCGATCTTAAATAAAATTGCCAAAGATATAGAACCCTGAAGATTAACCTGGCTACTTTTTTGAGGAAATTCTGACTTACACGTGCAAAGTCACGAGCAAAAGGTAGTGTTCTTGTAATTATCGAAGTATGTTGCCATTAGCGTAAAGAGGAATGTGAACTAGTACTTTACGACCCTTGGTCCCCTTACACTAGCTTGAAAGAGCACCTGTGTAAAAGACACGTTTTGTCTAAGCCGTCTAAGGTACTTTTAACAGCTTGCATACGGTGAACCTTTTGTACTTGTTTTGTGTTGGGCACAATAGACAGACACACATTACGGGCTACGTTGTATGACTAACAATAATATCTTTAATGAAAGCTACATATTTTATTTGGTCGGTGGTCTAGCCTAGTTTAGTTCTTTTAAAGGGAGCATAACATTTTCTCTGAATTGAAATACAATTCGTGATAACTAAAGGATTGTTTAACTAAAGTCTTGCTTATTTTAAGTATCAAATCAGAACTCTATCGTAACTCCCTGAAGGACCAAATTGGCATATTTTGAAGGCAATTGTTGTTGTATGTGGCCTACTTCCTACATACATAAACACGATATTTGTATTAGTTCAATCATGTTCCCAGAAATATGTGTTATCAAAACTCTACATAATTATTTAACTTCCCAATGAACGTGCAACGATAATGCATTCTATTTACGCACACTTACCGCGACTGCGTCCACATCAAACAACAACACACCACAGGCTAATGGAGTTTAATTAATTTTATAAAAGCCAACTAAAAACTTAATTATTCTAGCGGTAGAGGCATTTCAATTTAGAGCAATTTAATTTTATAAACATTGAAGAGTGCCCTGCAAGTAATGAAAGCGGTGCTAAAAACACCATGTATTTTGTTTTTTCCATTCTGAAAACACCATGTAAAACTAGGTATAGACGCTATACCTTGGTATATAATATCAATCGTGCTTCTAAATTGATAGCCTCGCTGCGTGCGTCCCACCCTCCGTTAGTATCGAAGGAATCCTTCAAGGCACTTTGGCAGAATGCTATTGTATCGACCGTAACCTAGCATGACAGCGTGACGAGCCTATTAACCTTGAACGCACACCCACTTTCACATGAACAGTGAACCATCCCCATGTTCACGGTAATCTTTTAAGGTAGTGCTTTGTTTACAATACCCATTAGTGGATATAATTTATTACATTATATCATACCCTACTAGGCTGACCAGCCCTTACATAACTAGTCATGAAAATTATAAATGGACAGCCTTATGCAGTTACTGGGAAGTGTACACCCTAGTATCCAAACTACTAACGGGGAACGAATCTCGTCTTAGTATTACTTTATAATTCGTTATAAATTGACTTTCCCAAAACATACTCATAATGCGATGCTTTGAAAAAGCGTAATTTTCAAAGATTGATCGCTTTTAATGCGATCAGCAGTTCTTATATCTAAAATTTTAGCGATAAATTGCCAATATTGAAACTTGTAACGCTCGACTCAACTGTATTACTTTTCAGTCGTAAACTGCTCGATGCAACTTCAGTTTATTGCAATAATCTTACTGTATTCTCTGCACGAGATAAAATAAAACGATACTTTGGACGAACTTTGAGGAACCAAATATAATCTAGAAAATGATTCTTCCGTTATTACATTATGTTTTTAAATAGATTTTTAACTACGCAATTTATCATGTAACATTTTTTCAACTATTTACGGTCGAATATAAAAAATAAACCATTATCCCCAAGCATGTTAATAATTTAGAAATCCAACGAATTCCGACCACGTTGCATAGATCTGATATGATTATTTTTCAGTTAAGCCACTTTCTCTTGTTAGAGCATAGTTTAAATGATACATAGATCACGTTTTCGTACATTATGTTATTTTGCATATCACGTTATGTTTGGGGAATATCATTAATTTATTAGGCATAAATTGGATGTGTTTTTTTATTTTTTTTCATACGTGTGTACAAACACATATGTTGCAGCCAAGTTTACCTATCTCAACTTTAAGTGAAGGCACTTGGAAAAGTTCGCAAGCATTATTAAGCGCTGTTACCTACTATAATTTCGTTCACATGTCTACATTTCACTAAAGCACTAGAGCTCAGCTTCTAAAACTGTACTCCGACATAAATAAATTGCACCCGATTTATAACGATACGTACTCGATACTAACACTCCTAAGGATATAAATTCCCACTTATCTCAAAAAGAGATTACTATAAAACTACATTTCCTAGAATACCTACCATCTTTGTCGATTGGAAGTTTACATTATGATAGGTTACGTCAATTTGCGTTGTAATTGAATATGCTGTCATGCGGCCAAGATTATTGACTCTACCCTAAGAATTCACACGTCATTCATCTTTCAAGTTAGTAACTGTGATGTTTGTTTTCAAAAATACGTCCTACAAGAGCACTATAGTCCATTGTCACGGTACACGACCATGTGTCAGTATTGGAATAAAGATGGTCGCTATTCATATTCAGTGTGCCATTGTAAGTTTGCACGAGACGTGTCCGCCTGTGAAACGAATAACCTTCACCTTGCTTGGCACAGACTATTCCATTTGAACGTGAAAAGTACCTACGTATTTCTTTTTCTTTTTAAATTACATAACTTGTTCTGTAAAAGTTATCGAAAGGCACTGAGCTGTATTATACGGTGCTGTTTCATAAACTCGGGTCTGTGTTCAATGTTCGCGCTCCGATTAAACATAAGTGCATCATTCCCGCTCACAGTTCCTCACTCCGGATCGCAAAAGGTCATAACGATGCACGTATCATGCTTCATTAGCTTTCCAGGTCATGTGACGGCCTGCCAGTATACTTGACATTGACACTTTCGTTTTAACACAAGGTAGGTGGCATTAATGATATGGACATTAATCACAACAAGCGTAATATGAAACTTATTTTCAAAACGTGTCCGGGTGAAACTGAGATAAAACGAAAAAAAAAACGTTCTGGTACCATTGTTTCTGGTGTTTGGTAACAGCTACTATTGCGACATTCTTACCTTGGTCGGACCTTTGTACACCTGAGACTTAACACGCTGCTCAGTCTGTCGCTCAGCATTACAATATTTGGTTATCTTATGCTCTCCACGTATATTGAAAAGGTTATTACTTATGGTATTTATTAATTAACACATTATTTAGTTGATAATATTTTAGGTAAAATGTTACTTTAAGATTATCCTATTATTAATACCTAGTATTGTGGAAGTAAGGCACAGCCTCTATGTAAAATACAGTATTCAGCTGAATCTAGTAAGGCCAGAAGTCGACCGCAAAACATTTTGGAAAAAGACTAGTTAGAAGATTTTAATTAAAACATAACTACTCCTATAAACGTAGTTTGGATTACGAAATAAACTTAATGTTTATGATAATTAATATGTTCAAAACAGAGTAAGTTACTTAGAAAGCGGCAACTGCTACAGTTACGTAACAGATTCTGTTGTTTAGCGATACGCAGTGACTTGAGAGGTTTTACGTTATGTTAGTATTAAAAGTGTGTTTATATTGCGGTCTCCGTCCCGCAGTGAAACCGTTCTCCCTATAGACGGTAGCAGTTGGCGCGGAGTGAAATTTTGGCATCCGTCCTACTCTGCAAAATTGTTACATAACAATGCAGGTATGCGGCCACTAAAGACAGGATGTTTTGTCGATTCTCCGATGTACCCGAGTCACTGAATGCACTACAAACTAACAGTGTACAACCCTGACCTTCGATGAGAGCATAGCAACAAAAAATACAACAATATTTTAATAATAGTTTAGCACGAACGTACGAATCGTTTTTCAATATTTGTTGTATTCGAAAGACAAAAATGATGTTAATGTGTATGTTGTTTGAACATATTGTACATTTAAATATCGCTTCATGAATAATGAAGACGAATTGTCATGTACGGTGAGTACGGTGACACTTGTTATCTGCAACTGGAATTGCGGATCATCATTATCAATTGGTTAAACATAAAGACTTGACAGAGTGTCGGCAGTATTCACATGTGATCGCGTTCTGGGTATTCAATTTGTGTTATACTGAAAACGAGTATCTAAAGCATCTATTGCGACTGTCGTATTGCAAGGTTTCTTCACCTAACTTACTTAGATTCCATTTCTAGGAATCACTTACAGCAGAACTAACAGTTTTCTTCTTATTTATATTTACTATCAGTCTAAGAAATGATTAAATGCGGATTGAAAGTTACTTGTGTTGATGACAACTCATCAATAACCCCATTGAATTCCAAATGATTAGTCTAAATGGATACACAGAGCTCCATCATTTATTGCGCTGTTCGCGGCAAGGTGGACAGTTATAACGTTGTAACACTAACCGTGAGAGCCCACTTTGTGTTCGTTCTACTGTTCTCACTGCCGTTATTCGCGCGAATTTTGCTGCACGTATCAATTATTTAATAATACACATGAGTTTCATGTAATGACATCTGCTAGTCGTTTTTAACTCGATATGAAGAATTGAGCAGGTATGGTAATTATGACCGACGGGCTAAAAGATTTTAGGTTCGGCATAACTAATCACCTTGATTTGCGACATATTAGGTGGAGCTTTCGCAGCACGCCATAAAACAGTTTCGTAAATCATATCCATTAGCCCAAATCTATGTGATATAACTAGATAAATGAGACCTCGAAACTTAATTAGGTGACTAACCGCGATGTACTGTTGACAGTATTGAATCCAATAAATCCCTGTAATTTGGTTTGGGTTTATACTTAATATGGTATTTTGTAAATTAGCTCCTATTTATTGGAGCACTGATTATGTCATATTCATTAATAATAAACTATGCTTGCCAAACCGCGTTATTTAAGGTTATTAGTTGCATCTGGTTGGCTGACTCATTCATATTATCCCGGAAGCTTTTATTTTTTTTTTCAAAAGAAATTATTTTTTAAACGGGGAAAAAGATGTTACCTAATAACAATTATTAAAGTAAATAAAATTCCTAAAATACTTCAGATGTTCTAGTTTGATAGTCACTTAGTAGATAAATAACTACCGTAATAAAAATGTCATAAAATAAGAGCGAACTTTCTTCATTGAAAATTGCAGTGTCCTCGCTGGTTCTTTGAACAATTAACCTTAGTCCAACTGCAGCTACACTGCTTCGCGTAGAATTAAGTAGCCATATTGAGAACCGAACAGCTCTCTATTTAAGACTAGTGACCAAACAAAAACAAGTGGCAGGCGGGTTTGATACTAAAGAAATACCAAAAAATGTAATTTGGGCATCCAAATGATGATCTATTTTCATGATTGAGCTCAAAGTTTCATGTACTCAGTTGCTCAGCCTATTTGGCCTAAAATGAGCACTAAAAATGCAGGCTGTTCCGCTGGTTCTGCAGCATTTTAAGTAGTTGTACTTAAATAGTAATGAACGAGTTGGAAAAATATTTGCAGTAGGTTGGGCACTCAGTTTTTACTTCGCACGAACTAATGACCGCATATGTTTCCGTTAGATACATACTTACCCAGTAAAGGGTATGTTTGGCCGACAGTTTGACCGCAATCAAACGAATTGGAATACCAACATGTTCTTAGTAATGTGAACGACTTACATTAGCCGTTCAATTTGGATTCCGTAAACTATCCGATGTTGGTGGGAGATGGCTCCAGACAGAACAGCTTGGAGCAAATTGGGGGAGACCTTTGCCCAGCAGTGGGACACATAAAAGGTTATATAAAAAAAAAAAAAAAAAAAAAAACTATCCGAACGGTAGGCTTGTTTGCGTAGGTCACATCGTACAGTAAAGAGGTCAACATCACTTTTTGTGTTATTCGGAATCTGGAAATGAATCATTCAGCTCGTACCCGGTTGCCGTCCTGCTGTCGAATGTTGATCAATTAGTGACAAACAGGTTTGTAAACGTACTAACTGAACTCGCAAACAAAGTACACAAACGGACAATGACGCCTATGCCTATATAAAGTACAGTTATTATCTCAAACTGTATAGTACTCTGTACGAATCCTATTTAAATTTTATCAAAGGAA
The DNA here is from genome assembly GCA_905146925.1 of Autographa gamma. NCBI lineage: Eukaryota > Metazoa > Arthropoda > Insecta > Lepidoptera > Noctuidae > Autographa > Autographa gamma. The sequence goes on from LR989850.1 coordinate 9,080,749, forward strand.
GCCACCTGTTTGTAAACCAAACAAATCATGTATGTGGAAGATTCATCGTACAAAGAAACATATGTTGTAAACCACGACGCTGGGGGTCACGGGTACGAAAGGAATCGTACCAATAATAACTAGCTCACCCAACGCGGATTTTATACGTATTTGGAACTTCTAATAAAAGAACTCCGTCCGCCTATGATTAAAAGCTACCAGACATGGCCTTTTTCGTGTTTCTGAATAAATAACAACTGTAATAAAAATGTCATTTTGTGTATCGCGCGACTAGATTATTTTCCACTTCTATAAAGTATGTAATAGAATTATTTGAAATAAATCATTTCATCGCTTTGGGCTATTTAATTACTAAGCTTATAATGTTTTAAATAAGAACAATAGACTTCTATATACAGGGACCTCTCTTTTAATATTTCTATGACAGGTACACAACCTTGTCAAAACTTTCCAAATGGTATGTTTGTTTGACGAGAGCATTAGCTCTATTTTTAGGCCTTTCTCCCGCCTATTTGTCGTGCTTATCAAAGAGACTAAGCCTTAAGCTATATAAAAGTCTTTGTCGGCCGATATCTGTCGCGGACCAGAGATAAACTCAGAGTTCAGACTGCGTGTAAGAAGATAAGACTTCTGAACACAATCTGTTTTTATTGTACTTTCGAGCTTTCAACTTATATCTTATACAATAAACGAGAAGGTACAAAAGTTGTACAGTAGAGATTAAAAACAGAATAATATGTTGTATAACGATAACAGCCAGCCATTTAATGTAGCATGTAAATAAAATAATGCTGACCCATTGTTTTAGTATAGCGTGACTCAGAATACAGCAGCTAGAGCATAATATTACATGAATATTAACGAACGTGCTAACATAGCCCTCAGTCAAATTGCCATTAGCGAAGAACATAGCCTTCGGTATTGAGGCGTCAACATGACCTTGCCATGTCACCTTGATAAAGCGATTCTGCTTTTATGTAATTTTATTCGCAAAATCTTCTAAAGGTTCTATAAATATTATGAAGCTATAAATATACATACATGGTGTTAACTACAGTAAACCTGGACGATATCCAACAATCGAGAGTAATGAAAACAGTTCACCTTATGGCCATATAATAAACTATTTGTAGAAGATATACACTCCGTCATTCCTCATAAGAGGAGCGAGCGCATGTTATGACAAAGATAATTATAGCCCCCTTCACCTGTCCGTCCGCTTTACATGTTTCTAGATATTCTTTGTCACAACTGCTCTTCTAGTCAGAGGAATTTATTTAATTCTTGGAAAACGAACCCTCAATGAGGGTCCTTTATTGTCTTTTAATTTAGATATTCCAGAAATGGTAAACAAATAGATGCATTTTCTTGATGTGAATTTATTGTTGCCAGGTGGAGGAGTCTGGTATTAAGGATTGTTATGGGCGTGCGGTGAGACGCGGAGTCCTGAACCAAGATGACGGAAGGCGAGCGGCAACAGAACGCTGGCGGCACCAACGCCGCGCCTCAGCACAGGAAGGGACACAGGTTTGTTTCCAACATGCTCATATTATCATATAATAATATGTCATATCAATCAATCAGCCAATCATAGTCCACTGCTGGACATAGGCCTCTCCCAATTTGCGCCACAAAACCCGGTCCTCCGCCTTCCGCATCCAGTCCAATATGCCATAATAAACCAGATATTTTCCTTTTTATCGATGGTCAATGCGTTCCTGGCCTTCAGGCTCTACAATTATTTTCACTTCAAGCCGTCAAAATTGTCTTGTTTAAATTCTGATCTTCTTACGTCAATATATTTTCGTAAGACAGTATAACGGAAGTAAGAATCAGGATGTTATGTTACTCTATCTATTCCTATACATCTCAACCGTATGAAATGACGTCACCAATACAGCATTGTCCTAATGAAGCTCCTATTACTCATGTTTATGTATGATAATACAATCAGAGAGATCATGAATGAAAATAAGTGTTACGTAGTACAATAGGACATCCTTTTCGAAGAGACTTTCACTCATTTTCAAATGACTTAAAGGCGACGTTAATGGGTTTTGTGAATACAATGTAAACTGTTTTCTGAATGCTCGTTCGTCATAAATAGAGTTATTTTAGACAGTATTGTTTCAGCAGCAGTATTTGCCAGCGGCTGCCAGCAATACAGTCGTCCAAACAAAAAAGCATTCTATTTTTGTTCGTAAACTTTACCGAAAATATAATTACGTGCATGTCGGATATGTCTGTGTCAAATCACTGTTTCTGTGGTTTCTTCGATCTGTAATCTGCTACCAGACAGCTGTCGATACCAACTTTGTGTGTCGTTTGACCTTATCTGTTCTTTGAAATGTATCGTAGTATTGTTCTCTTAAATGCCTGTTCGAATATAATTAAGTTAGTTTTATATTCGTTTTGTTTTTCTTTAATGGTTTGATACTTAATAGAAGTGGCCAACACAAATCACATTAAACGCCGGTAAACTTAAAAGGCATTTCTCTAAACCTTTTGAAGCTTAGAAAATAAAAATCAATTCGAAGTTTGACCTTGCTGTGCTGATTTTATTATATAAAATAATTATAATTGTTGTAATTATGAATGAAAATATTTACAATACTATAAAAACTAAGCCTACATATTAAATAAAAAAAATTATATACTAAATAAAACTAAGCACTAAAATAAGGCGTCAAAAAATTCACCCACGTCGCTGTCGACTGGGAGTGTGCCCAAAAGGCTGGCAGCATAGCCACGTTGTATGGCAATGCTTATGCGCTGACCTAGGTAGAAGCCAGCCTTTGGGTCACACGAAGTGTCAACCAGGCGTTTGGATAAATCTTTAAAAAAACTGTGTGCACTCGGACCCCACGGACCAAGTGTCTCAACCCCAAACGGCTCGAATATATAACTTCCAACTAGGTTGGAATATTTCCGCCGCTTGAGGTTCTCAGCAGCCGCAGCAGCAGCGCCAGCACAGCACGACGTGCTAGGAAGATGGGAAGGCGCAAGAGTATCGACGCAAGTAGCGTCCCACACTAAAGGCCTACCCACCTTCCACGGGAACAAAGACATACCGTCCGGTCTCTTGCCGTCGTCGCGTACCAGGCCATTGGGTTCGAGTACAGCCGGAACGCCCACGGCGACAAGAGCTCGTCGGATAATATCGTTTATATTAGCATGCCGCGCCATGCGGCCCGCGCTACGGCTACATGACAGGCCGTGGTGTCCGAGGCTGTTGACAACTTCGCCACAGTGACAGCGATGCGGGGTACAAGACGAAGCCCCCAGGCGTAGAGCAGCAGCAAGGCGGAAAGTAGTGTCGTCGAACAAGGTGCCTATGTTCGACGAAGGCAATGCTTGAAGCCAAAGGCCTGACTCCCACTCTCCCACAGCCAGTAAGCGCGCACGCTCAGCAGAAGTATTGGAAGAAGAGAGTAGATTTTTTTGAACTACTCTGCAGAGCGGCTCGTCCCACTGTCTCTGGGAAGATGGGCAGACAGGAGTATTTGAATGCGGGCAGGCAATTTTCCAGGCATCCACAGCCTCGGTGAAGCACGGCACCTCAAAATCAATCAGTGTGGAACTGAGAATATTCCTGATTAATTTATCAGTGCCGTGGACCGAGGATATGAATGCCGGTAAGCTAATACTTGTAATTTTGCGGACGCCGAGCCCGCCCATACGGATGGGAAGAGTGGCTTGAGCCCAAGCTCGGTCGTCCAAGGCCACATTCAAAATTGAAATGAGTGTATGTTTTAAAATTTGGTCCATTTTATCCAAAAGTTGAGGGTGCTTCCATAAATGGGAAGCACGAAGGAAATAAATTAATTTAGGACCGAAACAACAAAACCGAATTAGGGTAATGGCCGAATGCATATTAATTTGGTGCAGTCTATCCGAAACATCATTAAAATTTTGAATTTTTTCGTCAATAAAAGTAGGAAAGGCTTCGTCGAAGATTGGAGACCCAAGGAGACGGAGAGAGCTTTTTTCTGTAATTTTTATCTCAGGGGCTATTGCGAAAAATTTTGATAGAGTCAGTCGTCTGTCAGTGACGTTATTTAAAAAAAGCTCACATTTAGAAAGGTTAAGCTGAAGTCCGATGGTATTTAATTTATTTTTTAAAAATATAAGGTCGTTTACTACTGTATTCACGTCGCCTCCGAGGGTCCCGTCATCGAGATACCACACGTTTAATTTTGAATTTAACTGCCTAATGATTGGGAGGATGGCTAGGCTAAAAATCACCGGCCCGAGAGGATCACCTTGCTGACAACCAACTGCAGATTCTAATAGATTTTCCCGATACAGTAATTTTGATGGATACCTGTAGCATTGCCAAAGGAAACTAAAAATTTTGGGTAATTCTTTTCTAGTTTCTGCCAGCAAGATATCCCTATTAACCGAGTTGAAGGCATTTTTGATGTCAACCTTCAGAATGACCTCTCCTTTGCCAGAATTTAGATAGGTCGACAACGCGTGTACGGCAGCCTCACAGCCCCCTTTGGAGCCATAGCCAAGTTGCAGGGGCCGAAATTTGTTCGAAACGTCCTCACCATAAAATTTACAACAGATCTTGGCTGCCATACGACGGTATGTGGTTCCCACGGCAATGGGACGAATGCCGCCATCCTTCTTGCGCAAGGCACATAGATTTGCTCCGTACAAGACATCGATGACGGCCTCGTTAACCTTGCCGGAGAGCATAAGGTTGATCAAAGCCGTTAGCTCCTTCAAAAGTAGCTCACCAGCTTCCCCGGCGCCTGAGCAGACAAGGTCCTTTAAGTGCTGTGGGCTCAGGCCGTCAAGGCCGCCAGCAGAGCCACTCCTGAAGGAACCAAGCGCTGCGATCACCTCTTGACCTGTAACGGTGAGGGAGTGAGTGTCTGAGTCAGGAGGGTCGGGAAAAGAGAGGTCATCAGCAGGGGCAGGGTGTTTGCTCTCCAGAGCTGCGAGAGTTTCTGGAGAACAAGGAGCCACCACATCGCTGCTAAAAAGAATTCTGGCTGCTCCACTTATGTCACCTTCCCCCAATTTTGATTCGACAACATGGGAAATACCTCTAGAGGAGGTAAACCTATGTGTCAATAATTTGGAGTCTAAATTGTAGGCCGAAACGATACATTTTTCTTTAATTTGGCTAGTTAAAGTTTTTTTGTTTACCGAATCTTTTTGAACATGTAAAATTCTGTATGGGAAGGTGAGCAGGTTTTCCCAGGCACTTAGCGAGTTCTCTCGGACAGCGAGGCGAACACAGCTAGCCAGGTGTTGTGCCACTAGTGGTCTAGCGCCACGAGGAACTCGCTTTAAAACCGGTAAAGAATTTTTGAATTTAGAGAGGGTTTTCCAAAAAGGGACAAAACTGCATGTTGCTGATGGAGTAATGACAGGGTCCGAAGAGAGAGCATGTTGGGGTTTGTGCACCCGCCCAATATGCACATTCAGACCCCGCTTACCTTTAAAAAATCGTGCCTGGGTGCACAGAGGGCACCTCTCCAGAACGTATGAAGGTTGACTAGCACTGTCCACTTCCGCATTACTTCTGGCACTATCCATGCGTAAATTATGCTTATAAATATTAGTATATTACAATATAAAAACACAAAAACTGGATAAAAACAATCACAAAAGTAAAGTCATATTTGACGGCACGACGTGACACGTAGCGCAGCCGCCCTGGCACGGGGCGCCGCCACGCATGTGCGCGCGGCGCCCTGACGACCGTCGCCAGGAAACCAGCCAGCGAGCTATCGCGGCGTCTTTTTCGCCACAGAGTAGATTAACCAGATATAAAGCTTTACTAAATTCCAGCACTATATTTCTCAGTACACAAAGACTTTTGAACAAATTCTTGCCATTTCAAATTGAAAACACGAATATTGACTTTTGGATTGGTTGCCGATGTTCACTCAAGCGTTTGTAAAATGATATTTAAGTATCTCTTATAGGTTCGGGAAGAATATTAAATATATATTCCCTATGAAAACGTTCACCAAATTAATTAATGTTTTTGCGTAACACAGCTGACAGATTTCAATCTATTTCAATAAAATGAATTATGTAATTATGAATGAACAGTTTGACCTTAAATGTAAACACGACGAAACATTGGACTGAAATCAATTCTATGTATAATAGAAGTTTACAATACAACCATCCCTCTCAACATTAAGTACCTAATAAAACATTGTTTCAATATTATTATACAAAGCACTCTTAATAATATTGGCGGTGTACAGGCTTTTAATCAGCAAGGCCGTTTTATTTTTTTAAATGGGCCGTATTTGTCCTAAATTATGGTTCATTACGGAAAAATAAATTGAATGTTCTGGAATATATCATTCCTGCAAAGACTAAATTGGTTTAATAAAATCTATCCCTTATCCCGTTTATTACCCAGCTTCATAAAATAATATCCCTGTTGCCATGTGCTCTGATTTATGAGTCTGCATGTATCTTTCATGATATTATTACTATGACCCACTTACTCGTTTCGATTGCACGTTGGATGCTTTATCATTGTATAGGTTCTCGAACGTGTTCGTTGAACCTTTGAAGTTGTATTGGTATTTAACGCTCACTTTTAATTCTATTATATGGACTTACTAAGTGATTTATTTAAAGGCCATACTAATAATAGATGGCGTCACAAACTCAATTATAGAGACACAGTTCTTCAAAAGATCCATGTGTATCATCGAATTCATGAATCATGAAGTATTTAACCTTCTTTTGGCTGTTTAGAACAGTCTATGCTAAGTAGTCGAAGTTAGAACAGTTCAGCTGTTATTACGCCATGAGTATAAATTAGAATAACTGTTCTTTGTATATTATTTCACAAATCCTTGCAATAGCGCTCAGTGTAACCATGGCATACTATGGTTTAGATTAACAGTGTTTTTACTGCCATAAACCTGTATTAATATACTCCAATCATTCGCAATTGTAACAATGGAGTCGGTTTGTTAATTGCAATTATGACAACGAATGAATATTGGACCGTGTAATCAATAATGCTCTCCATTACAGTCTAATTAGAAACGGAACCAGCTGCGTTCGTATTTACTTTCGTATGTTCTAGAACATTATGTTAATAATTTATTACATTTGTAATAATGTCGGGTTTTGCATAGGTCGGTATTATGATCTCATTATTGTTGAATACACAAAAATTACCAATGGCATTGCGTTTAAGTTTGTCCACAGTGTAATATTTATTATTTACATCCTGAAAAGGGGCCTTTGCTTTTCTGAGTGACATGATCGTTTGACATTTATAAAATAGCAACGTACTTTACAGCTTAAAAACAATGTCTATTTTCGGAAATGTTCATATATTATAAAGTTAATCCAGTGTAGATAAAAGCATTTATATTCGAAATTTAATATTCGCAAAATAACAGCCCACCTCGCTGTGTTTTTGCGAAATGGTAATGGCACTGAATAAACTAAATGCACTTTGTGCTGCCACTAAACGGGGTCTAAAGTTGGACAGAACGTTCTCAAATCTATTGGCTTTTCTACTTGCTACTTACTCACACGTCGAGGCAAATCAGCACTGACTCAAAACGGACTGCGTTTAGATTGGTCGCGTCAGTGCTGACTTAAATATGCCTGATTGAATAGTTTGGAGTCAGTCTTGTTCCCGCGCCTCTGACGTCTATTAGTTACCCAATCTAATAAATCAACCCTTGCTGACGCTCTTAAACAATGTTAAAAACAACAAACTGACAATTTTGGTAAAATCTACTGTTTAAAATGGCGAATGATGTAATCATAAACATTATTTTGCCTGAACTAAATTAAACAATGTAGATATAGGTAATGAAGGCAATTATATTGTAATATAACTTTTAGGTATTGTATTTGTTGACTGTTTACCCTAATGCCCGGATAGATTTATGTGCTATGCGGCGAGGTCATTTGATCATACATTCATTCTTATCAAGATAATCGTGACCGATGTCATTTGATTCTATTCAACAATGAATCATTTTTGTTTGTTTTAAATCATTACTAAAAAGATAAACACTTGAAATTGATGGGTTTTAGGAATCGAGGAGGTAAAATGTTTTTATTATTATCAAAACCTTATCTCACGTGACAAGACTAACATAGGTAGGGTTGATAAGATCAAAGAGGCGGTGTCTTGAAGGCTAGTTACGTTACAATGAATGTTCCACATTGAGGCTAGTAGGCTACATGCCACATTGTTATAAGGCTCAACTTCTAAGCGCTTAAGCCTTCTTGAATTGCACGTAGTTAGTTGCAACTTTGTATTCATACTTTGTTAGTCATTCCAGTCGGCTTGCTTGTAGATTCTGTCATAAGTATTTTATAACACAGCTTTACCACGGCTATTACTGCATTATGGGCTGGACTTAAAGTTACATAAATCAGGTCTAGTCATTTGTTAGGTGGCAACATAATGTTATCAGGTTTCAACATTACCTCATCTGAATGCTCTCATCCTACGAGTGAAACAAACAAAATCCTTGTCCCTTACGTGATAACGTCGTATCACAGATAACGTGGGTTTGCATCACTTGGCCCATTTCGTACCTAATCGTGAGCTACTCTGATATCACATACCGGCTCAGACAAAGCTTTAAGTTTAGTCATCTTAGTGCCAATGTTTTGTTTGAGCACGCGCCACGTCCTAACTCTACATGGAAAATGATTTATTAATGTCACTGTGTAACAAACTGCTGTAATTTTAACAGTTGTAATCTAATACACAGTTTTCGTGTCACGTGTAAAGTGTTATTTTATTTACCAACGGCGACTGTAATTGTTACGCATGCTATGTCAGAAGAAATGGATCACCTACGTTGTTTATTAAAGAGGTATTAATTTGTTATTGACTATCATTAGTGTTTCCATTTACTTCTGAAAGAATCATTTTCTTTGTACCCATTCAACTGTGTGATTGCTTTGTGTATTTCTCAACAATGCTTACATTGCTTTTCCCACAGTTCTCTTTGCACTTTCCATCATTAACTAAATGTCTATGGACTGCGTAGAAAACCTTTGATTCCGTAAATCGCAAAAAATAAGCGACTGTCGTTAAAATTTTATTTGTGATTGTTATTTTAACTACGTTATTATAGTTATTACCTTAAAATTACCGGATGTTTTATGAAATTATATCAAAAATAGATAATTCCCTGTAATATCGAGAGGAACAACTGGCAAAGTAACAAGTTGCGACAGTTTCAAAGGGCCATTTGTATGTAGGCTGACATTCGCCATTTATCATAGCAAAGTTTCCGTGACTGCTTTGAAGGATGTTTCCATATCGTAGAGCTTCTAGTTCTTTATGCAAAGTTAGGCATATAAGAGCCTAACCCAATTCTTGGAAACATTTTTGCTGTTTAAAGGTAGCGACTGAATTTAACAAACATATGATATTATTAGAAGTTTATTAAGTAACTTCTTTGTAATATCCATGAGAAAAAATCCTTAGATATTACGTACCTGGTGCTAAACTCTCGTCGCTGAAAACCATTTTAATAAAACCGCATTAATATCCAAATATTTGTATATTTTTAAACATTGCATGTCACGTACACATAGATTATAAAGTTGGGTGTAAAAACTTGGCATTGAAACAAACACCGCAACTTGAGAATGCTGTGCTTGGAAGTTTTTGTTTTGTATCATGACACATGAATTGGATACCGTTGATGTTAATATTTGTTTTTACACAAGACATTTCCCCTGACCCAGTTGCTCATGACATGAGTCAAGGGTTCTGCAGTTTGCCAAAAAGTTCCCAAACATAACCTAGATTCTACGTCTGCAGAATAATAAAATAATTTTAGCATATCTACTCATTAAAATTTAAAACGTGGCAGTTATTTTCATTATAATTTCACATAAACCTTTTCCTCTTCCCAGTTTAATAATAAGTTGGTATCGAAAATAATCGGTTTCTTGAAACAAGACAAATCAATTTCTTTTCTCACTATTCATTTTCATGAGAAGTTATGATGTTTCCTGTATTATGTATGTCTTGTCATCGGAATCGAATGACACGGCCACGCTTAATGAACTGTAGCGGATAATATGACGGGAAATGTGACGAAAGTAGCAGTTCACATTTTCAAGAGAGATATTGATAGGGGTACTTGTTCCAGGAGGCAAGAATCAATGTACGCGATGACGGGGTTGTACGCGGAGTCGGCTGGCGCGGACGGCGCCGGCGACGAGGCCGGGCCCAGCACCCCCCCGCACCTCTCGCACCCGCCGCGGGAGGCAGTCAAGTGCCACAGCCGGAACCCATCCGCCGGCATCTGCGACAGGTAAACAGCTGCACCCACCTGATGTTACACCCAGCATCGATAACAAAAAAGCGGCGTTTTTAAATTGCTACTACTACATCAAGTAGTTCTAAGATTACAAAATTATAAGTAACTATTAAAACTAATGGCAGTGTTTAACGGATGACCTAATTTGAAAAAAGCAAGAACTTTCTTACTTGTCCGCATATCGACCTGCGCACGCAATGTAAATAGTCACAGCTGCTGTAGTTGAATACTTTATATTATGAGCTGAAATTAAGCGCCATGAAACTAACTAAAATATTCTTCTATTCATAGAGATCGCGAGCGGGACAAGGAACGAGAAAAGCCACGACAAATGTACCCAGAGATATTAGACATTCCTCATGACGCAAGAGATTGCGGGATCTTGTCTTGGAGACCGCTTTTCATCCAGAGATTTTCTAGCATTAAAGTAAGAAGCGAGCTTCATACTTTAAATGAAATACATATTTCAGTTGCATTTGCAGGTGACTAATGTTTATTTTCTTGCAGGTTTTTGTATTTTTCCTTTCGTTCCTGGTTACGCTGCAGCAGGCGTTGAGCTCGGGCTACATAAACTCGGTGATCACCACCATCGAGAAACGCTTCGAGATCCCTTCGAGCCTCTCGGGGCTCATCGCGAGCAGTTACGAGATCGGGAACGTCATCACCGTGATCTTTGTATCCTATCTCGGCAGTAGGAGACACATTCCAGTCTGGATCGCAGTTGGTAAGAAACTTTCAATATTTATTTCCTTAAATGTGTGTCATGTTTTTGGTAAAATTGACTTACTTAAAATGGTCTTAAACAAGCATAAAGAATTTCCTTATTTAACCTTACCAAGATTCGTTTTCATTAATTGTCTAGCCTTGACCAGGTCAGCACATGAATCGCTCATTAAATAAAGCTATTGTTATGAGTCTGTTAGTAAAACGAATCGATTATTCGAGCGGTCCTTGATATCCGGGGCAACATAATGTTTATGACGTATGTTATTTTAGGTGCTGTGATTATGGGCATCGGCTCGTTGGTGTTCGTCGTGCCGCACTTTATAGCGGAAGTCAATAGCGAAACTTTGATGAACAATAAATCTGATGACAACATCTGTCGATTGCCACGTGCATTGGAGCAGGATATGGGCGGCTTGGGACGACTCTCACAAGGCTTGCCACCCAGTAACCTGAGACCAGATAATTGCATTAAGGTACCTATATAAAACTTCAGGTTCACATAAAAAAATACTTTCTACTTGTATTATCGTTTTTATCGGTGTATAAAATTTACTTTTCTGAACTGCATATTAGTAAGGTCATCAAGGCTAAAGAATTTCATGAATTATATTCTTTTCACAGAGTACGCCGAGCACGTTCATGCCGGTGATGGTGTTTATAGTCGCACAGCTGCTGCTCGGCTGCGGAGGCTCTCCGCTGCTGACCCTCGGCACCACGTACGTGGATGACCATGTCCGCCCAGAGTCGTCCAGCATGTATATTGGTAAGTTTTCGTTAATTACTAACTTGCGTATTGTGTGACTCTAGGGTAAGCTGCTGGGCTACCCCAATAACCCGGTTAGTGCTACAGTAGACGACTTAAAACAGGCTTATCATAGAGCTATTGATCTGACTACATTTTCTGCTGATCAAAAACCTTCAACACGAAGCAAGAAGAAAAAGAGCATTTATTTAATAAGAAGGGTACATTACCTGTATGTATAACAACCGCCAACCTCTTTAGTTGAGGTGGAACAAAATAAACAAAAGAATAAATACCCTGAGCGATATATTCCCCATACATAGCTCGGGAATACGTTGCGCGGCGCCCTTTGTTAACTTTGAAACGACTTGAATGCGATTGTCGTGACGTTCCTCAGTTATTACTGGGCGCGTGTATTCTTCATACGTTTAGCGCTCGTTGCATGTCTTTATTGTCATGCTCGTACTGGTGCGTCGCTCGTAATCGGTGTCCCTCGTATAAACTACTTTGACACCCCGAGTCACTGAACTTCATAACTAGACACACCTTTTTACAGAATTTAATTTCATACACTCATGAATTGTTACTGTGCAATTTATGAGCTGTATCACGTAATTCTAATATCAAATTGTTTAGAATATCTAGATGAACAATACAAAATAACAATGTCGACCGTCATTGTATACAAGATAATAACACGTTTACGATATTATCCGAACTATGTAGTGAAACCGCGAACTAATGCAAACTGTAAATACAAATTTTGCAATGAAGCTGTAGATGTGAAGTATAGAACCATGGAAATAGTTTCCAGTTCGTCAACTTATTGAATTAGTTTCATGTGTCCCTAATAATTAGTTAGTGAAACAATTAGAAGTCTATTACATTAACAAAGCAACATTTACAGAGTCACGTGTACGGTCCACGATAACGTTGTTATATTCACATAAGTACACACTTACATACCTACATGCACATAAACAGCTACACATGTGTTGATTCATTGACACGGGGACGCTATAAAACTGCAGGATCCATTTATTAAATTAATTCCAGTGAAAGGTCGTTGAACCCCTGCTGCTCGTGGAGTTAGCAGAAAATGTTCTAGAATGATAAACGCACCGACATACAGGTTGTTGGAATTTAGTTTATGGCTTCGGCGGCCAATGAATTGTATTATGTTGGTAAAATAAACGGTTACTGCTGCCTGTTGACTCTGTCGCCTTATCAAACGAGTTTTATTTTATATTTTTTCTTATAATTTAGTAATTCAAAATATCTTAATGATATTATGCATAAATTAGTCAGAGTTTAGACATTAATTATGTCCTGCTAAAATTGCACATAATTATCGTCATTGATTTAATACATACATTCCATCTTTATTATAACGTGATTGTATTTATTTATTTAATAAGGATCTACTTTACTTACTATTGAAAATATTGAGCTAGGGCTGGCACAATCAAAATGAGGTGCCTTTTAAATTCATTGTTGACGTGAGCCCACGCCCTTGACCCACTTGTTATCAAAGCCGATGCGAGAATACCTTTAATGCAAATATTTAGTCCCATAAAACTGTAAAATAAATTGTTACCAAGGATTTGTTATTACAATCTCGTGTTCAAACACTTTGTTCCAACAAAGAAAAATGAAGTCGTACATAATATTTTTCCGTAGCCTACTTTGTTATAGCTTCATCGAGGGAAGGAGTTTAATAAGGCCCTTTGCGTTAAGACTCCTATAGACTCGACCTGGATTCGAGAGCCGCTCGCGGGACTAGAAAGGTCTATCGTATCGATTGAAATATGTAAACCTAAGTATAATGATACACGTGACTTGTTATTAAACTGTCTTGCGATATCGTACGTACGTGTTCAGGTCATTGCTCGGATCAGTTTTAAAAAAAGGTGTCTGTGTTTTTACAAACATTTATCTCCTTTACCAACTCACATTAGCACTTCAACTGCGTAAATGTGAATGAAATTTAAAGTTATAGAAGCGAGCAACACCAACACGCAATGTTTCATAATAGAATCTTACGTCACAACATAACATATACAGGGAAACAGTATGCCGCTATTAATTTCTATAATGAGCAAAATTATGTTCGGTCGATTTTTATCGTGTAATGTATTTTAAACGTTTCTAACCGACCTTTAAGATATTGAGGTTGTGAACAATCGCAAGTTAACTAAAGTAAATGGAGCGTATGGAAATATTTCTCACGCGAACTGATTTCGGAGCCCCATAAGTCATTGATATTAGCCGCGAAATCCGCGCCATTTGCAACCGCCGGCCGTACCAAACAAGAGTGACCTAGTTTCGGGGCGCAGTACCCGCGAGCGGCGTGCCGGGTGCACTTACTGCTTGACACATTATGTACTACGTCACAAAGGGATAACACGACGCTATCAATATACCTACTTGTTGTTACTACACATGTTGTATTGTAAACGAGACTGTTTATTTTGACACGTGACGAGTTACTTCCAAATTTTTAAGCTATTATCGGTTAAGCCTAGCTTGATGAATATGATAGGTGTCAGTGAGTGTGACGACTTAACTTTGTAGCGTCGTCGCAACGGATGGTTAATATTGGCACACGAAAAACTACTGATATTCAAAGCATTATACTTTTTTACACTAAACATTAACATAATATACTTTATCCAAAGTCGAAATGATTCAATTTGTTTTAAAAATCATCCTAAAACTGAAGTAATTTTCACTGACAACAAATGTCATAATTTTAACTAAGACATTCGTAAAACGTTATGTCATATTGCAAAAATGTTAGGGACGAGACCTCGATACATGAAAATCGATTGGACAAAGGAGTATTTAGTGTTATTATCGACACTGTCTGTAATAAAAAATATTATTTATAGATTTTTATTAGAAGGTTTCTACCATATTATTATTTAACTTGCAATTTATGTCTTGTTTGTTTGTCCGGGTGGAATCTTGCAACTTAATTTTAAACCAAATCATATTATTTTGAAGTTATCTTCAACTGGTAGAGCTAAAATTTTGCGTGCATGTATGAATCGGATGACAATGCAATATTATAATGGCATACAGCTGATAACGATGAAGATACTGACTTAATGCAGAATGAAGATACTGAATTAGAGCAAATATTTTTAAAAGACAATTTCTTTTATTATAGTTTTTAATTTTATTGCTTTTAATTTTTCTAAATGCATATATTGACATAGTCTCAATTCATTTTAATTTTTAAGTAATGATTTAATAAACTCTTTCCCAGCACTAGTCACACTAGTTTGACACCTATCATTTTCATCAAGCTAGGCTTAACCAATAATAGAATATAGCGCTTATCACATTGAAATATTATATAATAACAGAACCAAATTATAATGTATAACCGGCTACGGACAGAAATAAGATGTACTATTATTTGTTAATTAATTTTAGACAATAAAGAATTTCAACAATCGCAAGTAGTAAAGACTAGAAAGTACCTACAACAACAAAGTAGATATTTTCATTGGCTGCGTAATGTTGTTCTGTGACGAATTATTTTCATTTGTAAACAAACTGATAATGATGACGCTAATTGCATTACATTGTTTTGTTTACAGGATGCATGTACAGCATGGCTGCGTTTGGACCGGTCCTCGGTTTTCTACTGGGCGCATACCTGCTGTCATTCCACATGGATTCATTCTCTGGACAGATCATATCGATAGGTGAGTAACTTTCAACAATATTAATAACTTTACTGTCATGTAGATAGACACAATAGTTAAACAATGGAAATGTTCATATTATTATGTGATTCACGGGACAAGGGCACGATACCCAGGCTTAAATAGCCTGTAATGAAATATAACTATTTCTTGTCTGTTATTGGTATAAAGCCTGTTTTTGCCATAATTTGGACAGGACTTACTGCATATAAATTTATATTGTATAAAAAACTAAATATTTTCTCTTTTCTTCAGATCCGGGCGATCACCGTTGGGTCGGCATGTGGTGGGGCGGTTTCCTGCTATGCGGGTTCCTTCTCATCCTGGTCGCTATTCCCTTCTTCTCGTTCCCAAAAGTGTTGGTTCGCGAGAAGGAGAAGATCAGACTGGTTGAGAAGGCGGCGGCCGCGAGTGGAGCGTCCACCTCCAAGATACCGCCTAAGCCACAGACGGATATAAAGGATACTGGCTACGGGAAAGATATTAAAGGTAAGTCAACAAAGATTACAGCCTAAAATGGTATGAAAAATTTATCTTATATATAAAAATGAATCGCTAAATGTGTTGGTAAGCGCATAACTCAATAACGCCTGAACCGATTTCGCTAATTCTTTTTTTGTTGTGTTAGTTATTATCAGGAGAAGGTTCTTATGAAAGAAAAAAAAATGGAAAATTACGCGGAAAAAAATATTTAGTAGTCACCGGCCAAATAGAAAGGCACCGGGAACGGGACCTAGGTATTCATGTGGGTGAAACCGCAGGGCACAGCTAGTATCTAATATAAAGGTACTTACTGCTACCTACTTAGGTACCTTCTGGTAAAGAAACCGTTAGATTTCGTTTAATTTAGTCTTTATTAGTTCATTTATTTAATCGGTAATATGGACAAAGAGTTAGGTATTACGACATACTAATTATATTGCATACATTAGTAGTAGATTCTTCTGTAGCTTGTATTATAAAGTTATTTGTGGCTGTAGTAACATAACATAAACATAACATATCATCACGCCTGTATCCCCGAAGGGTTAGGCAGAGGTGTACCAATGTACACCCACATACCGATATGTTTTTAGGTCCCATGTAATAGGGGGCGAGCCTATTGCCACTAACCGGGCACAAATCCAAACTCCGACCTGCTACTGAGAATTTCATAGAAAAACCCAATAACACCTTGGTCGACCTGGGAATCGAACCCAAGACCTCTAGCGTAGCAGTCGCGCTTAGCGCTACTAGGCCAACGAGGCTGTAGTATGAGAAGTAATTATCACAAAACTTACTTAATCAAAAAATTATAGTCCAACGTCCATTGAATAATCATCATAATAATCATGTTTGTATATCCTCAGATATCCCGGTATCAATGTGGCGGCTACTTAAGAACCCGGTGTACGTGGTGACCTGCCTCGGCGCCTGCATGGAGCTCATGATCGTGTCCGGCTTCGTGGTCTTCCTGCCCAAGTATCTGGAGACGCAGTTCAGTCTGGGCAAGAGTCAGGCTAGTGTGTTCACTGGTAAGTCTAACGTGACCTAATGTTGACAATGAAACTAAATCATGCATAGTTTAACTGCCTGGAGTATATTGTGACAGGGTTAGGTACATACTCATGTAGGTAACCTATATTCGGGGCAAACGTTCTTGAAAGGTGATTGATGACCACGAAAAAATATGTATCGTGTCGAATCTGACAAGACAAAAGATGAAGAAATTCCACATTGTATACAGGGTTTAGTAACAGCAGATTCATAAACAATACAATCTTTCCCGTGAATCTTCCGCCGATATCGTTTGCATCACTTTTGTGTCGTAGTACCTACGTTTATTAGGAAAGTAAGTTGGGTATCATTAATTTGTATGTAAACAGTAATCGCCAAACTGCAGTGAATAAGCGTTTATAAGACCCATTCTTACTTTTTCTCTTGCGGCTCGATCTAGGCCTTAATGCCTTCAAAATTATACAATACCTATTATCTAACACAGCTAAACCGAAATGCTCACAGGAGAGTGCGTAGATCTTAACATTACATAACAAGCATCATATGGTATTCAGCCGAATCTGGTGAGACTGGAAGCCGACCCCAATAGCTTGGGAGAAGGCTAGGCAGAAGACGACATAAGGAGCATCATGTTCATCAACCTTAATAGGGATTAGGACTTACATGCCTTTAACGCTTGACCTTTCGACAGGCCGTGATCGCAAGCAGAAATTAATAAATTGTTCTCTATAACAACAGGGTCTATTGCCATCCCGGGCGCCTGCATCGGCATCTTCATGGGCGGCTGCCTGCTGAAGCGGCTGGAGCTGCGGCCGAAGGGGGCCGTGCAGTTCGTGCTCATATCCAACACCATCTGCCTCTCGTGCTACGCGCTGCTGTTCTTCCTCGGCTGCGATAACATTAAGATGGCTGGCACTACCATACCTTATACTAATAACAGGTGATTATTTAAGATTTTAAGTTTGTTAGACTCATGTGTGTAAATCGGCTTAAACATAGGTACCTTACAAGTATGTAAAATTGAAAGTTCTTCTATGTCTTTCTGATCATAAGCCTTAGGGACTAGTGGGCACTTTGAGGTATCATATTCAGACATTAAACAAATCAATTCAATCATAAGACAATTCGACTATCGCTAAGCCTTGAGACCCAAACGCTTTATATTCAGTGTTATTGTTTTGTGCAGCAACTTGGAGCCGTTCAAAGTGAACTTAACGGCGGCGTGCAACTTCAACTGCCTGTGCACGGAGACGGACATGGAGCCGGTGTGCGGCAACAACGGGCTCACGTACTTCTCGCCCTGCCACGCCGGCTGTGCCGCATTCTCCTCGCGGTCCAACTTCACTAACTGTGCTTGTAAGTTATACCAAACTAAGTACTTACTCAACCAACTGTATTATTGAGCTGTCATAGGTGCACTTATTGTTCAGATAATATCAAGATTTTTTTACCCATATCAATACGAAATAAAAGAAACTTATTTTTCTAGATATATAAATAATTCGCCGTTTTATGACTAGCTTTTATGAGTACCATAAGCTAGCGACATGAGTAGAACTCAAACCAGCCAAACCGTCTCATGTGTGTTTGTGTGTGATGCAGGCGTGCACGAGAACAGCCGGGAGAGCGTGGCGGGCGTGGGCGCGGTAGGCGCGGTGCCGGTGGTGAGCGGCGCGGCGGCGGCGGCGCTGGCGGGCGCGCGCGAGTACTCGGAGGTGACGGTGGTGCCGGTGGCCACGGCCGGCGCCTGCAACCCGCCCTGCACCACCATCTTCCCCTTCCTCGTGCTGCTCTTCTTCATGACCTTCGTAGTCGCTGTGACGCAGATGCCGCTGCTCATGATCGTGCTCAGGTACGTAACAAAATAATATCATATTTATGTAACAGTACCTAGTACAAAGGCTGGCCTTCTAGCATAATTGCACACACCATATTGCGCATCTACAGTTTGTGTTTGTTACTCTGGAATAATTATTGCCAACAGAGGTACAACACCTCTGTTGGCACCAATTATTCAATCCAAGAAGTAAATAAAAATAAAATGATTATCTTTAACTTGCCTTAAACCTTAGAAGCCTGAATATTCAAATTAAATTATATAATATAGAAGAAGAAGAAAAACTATTAAAAAGAAGGCAAAATTTAATTATCTAGACATAACATGATACTTTGCATTCTATATTAAACGAGGTCATTTTACATCTGATTATGAACTCGAAACAATATAATTCGATTAGTCAGACTTAATTTATCATCTTAACCTTGACAAAGACTTTTAAAGTATTTATGTAATTTATTCCCTAATGGCTTTGCGTACAATTAACTAAAAAAAAATAAAGAGAAATAAATTCCTTCAATGTTTTATTATCATCACTAATAGTAAACCATAGATATAGGTTAGACACTTTCTTTTACCGGATTTTGTAACTCTTGGAAATGCAGGCGATTATAACTTGTAATCACGACTGTGTTCATAATATCGTTACACACCGTAAATAGTGTGGTGGATATTATAATATAGATTATTTACAGGTCTGTGAGTGAAGAGGAGCGTTCCTTTGCGTTGGGCATGCAGTTCGTGATATTCCGTCTTTTCGGCTACATACCGGCCCCGATCGTCTTCGGAAACCTTATTGACTCCACGTGTCTGCTCTGGAAACAATCTTGCAGCGGAGAGAAAGGCGGTCGCTGCCTACTCTACGACATAGAGCAGTTCAGATACAGGTCAGAGTGCGAAACATAGCAAAAGCAATTCAAAATATTCAATGATTGGTTGGATTTCAATTTATCTTTTGTGTTTGGATTCAGGTACGTGGGGCTTTGTGGAGGTATCAAGATAGTAGCGCTGGGAATATTCATGGCCGACTGGTGGCTGGTGCGCCGCCGCCGACATCTCGAGGTCGCGCCGCCGCTAGACCCACACAAGGACATCGCTGGCTCAATCATCAGTCTTGATAAACGTAATTTTCTTTTTTATTGACTTTTTTAATATATATTCTATTAAAATAAATAGGTGCATATTCTAACTTGTATAAAATATCTATGCAGTTTTCGAGGAACTACCATCTGCAGACAACGCGAGTGGGTTCCGATCAGGCGTGATGTCGGGCGTGAGCTCGGCCACCACGACCCCCATGGAGCCGGGCGGGGTGGGCGCAGACGCTGGGCTGGAGCCGTACCGCAGCAAGTTACAGCGCACGGAGTCGCAGTACTCACAGGAGTCGCAGACGCGCGCGCCGGCCGGCCGCAACTCGCGCGTGCTGGTGGCCTCGCGACACCTGCGCAACGACTCCAAGACCATCCAGCTGGAGCCGCGCGCGCGCCAGCACTCGCTGGACGAGCCGGAGCGCGCGCGCCCGGTGCGCAGCGACTCGCGCGAGTCGCGGGACTCGCGCCGCGACGCCTTCCCGCGCTCCGCCTCGCGCGACATGCCCGCGCACTCGCGCAGCGGCTCGCGGGACTTCAAGGTGCACTCCCGCTCGGACTCGCGCGAGCTCAGCCTGGAGCAGCTGAAGCATCTCGCGCTCAAGAGCATGGAGAGCCTGGACCTCACCGTGCTGCCGCTCACCCGCTGCGTCGACGAGGAGAGCAAACGCCTCATCGATGGCGGAGGAGTTTTGCGCCATAGACGAACGAATTCAAAGGACTCCAAACTTCCGGAGACGAAACACAAGCGAACTTCCTCGCATCACATCACGTTGGAACCCAACGAGCTTAGTTTACAGATGCAGAAAGGAAGGAGCGTGGATCACTTGGCTTCTACCCGGTTAGATCCATGCGTTTGAGAATGCGACTAGACCAATTCCGAGGGACCTGTACATAAGTCGGGACTGAATCTCAGTTGAGTGTTACGTACGTGTGAAAACAATTATTGCTTTTTACCGCTGTATGCGACTGAGTGAGAAATAAATATAGTGAAAATGAGTAACTTTAAGATAAACTATTCTAAACATAGCAAATAGAAAGAAAATTATGAGTGATTTAAAATCATATCTTAACCGTAGTTATGATGCTTTCATGAAATTAGAAATGAAACAAAAAGAACTGTCGCTTCCGCAGCTAACTAGTGTTCTAGTGATGACTTTTCGAAGCTACAACATGTAGGATCAATATGTAACATGTTTGTAATGAATCAATTAGTGTGATAACCAACTGTTGTTTTAACATTTTAAATACTCGCATCACTCTTATTTTAATTTAAAATGTAAACTAGTGAATAAAAATTAGATAATTATATTTTGCTATTTTAAAGATGCATTGGTATATACTTATGTATTTGATAAGAGACATCAGTTTCTTTACTGTACTTAAAATTTGCAATCATAGTTTGAAAATATTGTTATGGACACTAAAAAAAAATATTAACATATACTTTAAATCATTCTTATGGCTATGTAAAAAGGCGTTCTGATTTATTTATGCATCTTAAAACAGTAGCGCGAGTGATTTATATGTAATTCAATCCACAAAGTATAAGACTTAGAAATAGAAACTAGATATTACTTAGATGGAAAACAAATTTTAATAATTATGTCAATAAATTCACTTGTGTACAAAAAATAGGCCTACCCTTGCTAATTGTAACTTAAAGCACAAATGCCACACAATATCATTCCTGATTTAAGATTGTGCTCCCGACATTAACTCTAAAGTGTCTATTACCTGGTATTGCATGATGCACTTGAAACTGTTTTTGCACCATAATAATATAAGGATCACAATATGTCCAAAGCCAACGTCAAATGGACAGTTTTGTTGTGTCTTTAGTTGTTTTACTAAGATCTTATTGTTGAGATGTCATTCTTTTCGAAATAAATAAAATGACTGATTATTGGCAAAAAGTAAATTTCAATTAGTACTCTTAATCTACACTTTAACAGGCTATACTTAATTTTATATAACTTTGTGCTTGCCTATTTTCTTAAGCCAAATATGTATGTAACTGATAACATTCCTGATAATTATGTGTAACATAAAGAGCACAAACACAAAATTACAGTAGGAAGTATGTGCACCACAACTTGTTTTGCTGTGAAATGGTAATGGAATGACTTCTGTGCTGATGTGAGAATAACTGACAAATATTATTACTAGTACTGCATCTTTAATTTTGTAAATATTTATTTTTAGTTACTTTATTATTGAAATTATTTTATGAAGTTGTCTTTGAGAGCAATTAGTATTCCTATGCATGACACTGAAGGTCCAAAATCAACTATTGCAATTTCATAATTTGAGTTTTCAACTTTTATAATTGTATATTTTGGACAGCTAATATTTAGCTCATAATGATAATTTTGTATACAATAATAATAATTAAAACTGCCTTAGTTAAACAAAAGTTTATTTAATAATCTTGTATCTTTGGTCAATCATGAAAATGAATTCAGAGTAATTTAGAAAACTATTTTTGAAAAATGTCAATTGATGGGCTGCTCGAATAAGAACTCAATTATTAACTATATCATTTTAATATAGATGAACATGTATTTTAAAGCAATATATTTAACTCTGAATATGAAGTAAAAAGACAGGAGTATAATTGTCAGTGTAAATTTTTGTCACTATGTTAAGAGAGGATAATAGTTTGATATGAAAGAGAGTGTTTTAACGAAAAATGCCTTATTACTACAATAGATCTTAAGACTTGATAATGATACTGACTTAGATGTATTTGAGTAAGTTGATAAGTCAATCACCCAGACAAATTTGTTAATAGCAACTCCCTAAACTAATTTGTTGCATTTAGTGATTAATAAAATTGCATACTTATTTTAAATTACTTTTATTTTTAAACAGTCACAAAAACTGCACATTTTGAATTCTACTAATATTCACTGAACCACTTTTTTTGCAGCAATTTCTTCATGAATTTCACCTGTGTAAATAATTAAGATAGAAAACCTTTAATAAAGTAAGTTAACTGTTTCTACTTGCAAAAATATTATGTTATCTACAAATATTGAAACCTAAGGAAGGAACAAAAGGTTATCTGGATAAAAAAAATACACATTGTTTATCTACATCTCTATTTAATTTTAAAAACTTAACTTACAAACTAATTAAACTACAATGTACACTACCCAAGAAATCAACAAATTACTTTAATATTTAGATAGTAAAATTATTCTAACTCACCACATTCAGAGATAACAATTTTCTTAGTAGGTTTACCACTTTTAGTTCCCATACTCTCCATTTTACTAACCACATCCATACCTTCAACCACAGCACCAAACACTACATGTTTCTTATCAAGCCATGGGGTAGGTACAGTGGTGATGAAGAATTGGGATCCATTAGTATTGGGACCAGCATTAGCCATTGATAAAGTTCCAGGCGCAGTGTGCTTCAGCTTGAAATTTTCGTCTTGGAAAACACGACCGTAAATGGACTTCCCACCGGTACCATTGTGGTTGGTAAAGTCTCCTCCTTGACACATAAAGTTAGGAATAATCCTGTGGAATGAAGATCCTTTATACCCAAATCCCTTTTCGCCTGTGCATAGAGCTCTGAAATTCTCAGATGTTTTAGGCACCAAGTCAGTTTCCAGTTTTATCACTATGCGGCCGAGCGATTCGCCATCGGCGGAGACATCGAAAAATACTTTTTTTTCAGGTTGGGTCGAAGCAAGACGAAGTGCAGCAGCGGAATACAGCGTACCATTTATTAACGTGCGGCGTAACATAGTAGCGATTGCCATCTTGGAAGAAAGGGAACGAATACCTAAAAAAAATGAATAAATTAATCACCTACATTCTAAACTAAATCAAATGACTTTTGTGATTTTCCATTTTACTGAAATCACAATTAAGTTTTACATATTTTATAACCTACCAGCACCGGCCAGCACGTTCTGTTGTACCAGCAATAATTTATTATTCTACTTAAAAGTGTAATACTCTTTGAAGCAAGATTTTTTAATCTATAGTCTTAGAGCATAAACAAAAAGTATTTATGAGGTTACAAAAACTTTTCATCTCTCTCTAATATTTATAGCGAAAGCTTAGTTCCATAATTGAGCTTTGATTATTTTCTCTTGGGTTGAATTAGAAACAATGAGGGGTATTTTGGAAAACTGAGTAATTTTAATTTGACACTCTTCCGAAAAAATTAAAATAGCATGTTTAGTAACTCTATGTTATCTGTGCCAGGCTCTTTAGTAAATTATCAACTGTACTCTGTAGCTGGTATCCTTATTTATACTGTGGTCTTGTACATTCAAGTTATGTCAATCAAATATTTCAATAAAAAATTCAAATTATGACTTTTTATAGCGTAAACATAACCTCTAAGATTTTTCTTCTTTAAAAAATCACTTTAAGCTAAACAAACAGACAGCTCAATCACAAAACAATGTATTGCATTAGAAGAGCTATAACAGCTGTGCTTCATGGCCGTGAAAAAAATATTTCCTTCAATAGAATCATGAACATTGCCCCACCTCAAGCATGTATTTCATTTAATATAGAACAGCGATGCTATTTATCCCAAAAAGTATATGACCCAGGTAAAGACTGTTTACATTTTAACGGTCCTGTAATTTGTCCCTAATCCTTTTATTAAATATTATTGCAGTAGTATATTTTTTGTAATGAAATTTTAATCTGGTAGATAATAAAAGTATATGATTTGTTTACTTGCATTTTAAGTTGAATTAGTGTGCCTTTCAGATAAGAGAATAACATATGCGTGTCTATTATTTCTCGTGTTTTCAGACCAAGTGGTGGATCTAATATGTAAGGGGAATAATGAACTTGAAAAGAAATTAAGGATTTTAATGTTGGAAGTAGAGGTCATGCGCCAGGATGGCCGAACAGCACCTGACTCCATAAACAATGAACAGTGGCAACATTTATTAGATCTGAAAACTAAAAATCAGCGCCAAAGTTATTTAAGATACTTATTTAAAACTGAGAAATCAAAGGAAAATTTTAAGGTAAAGAAGTGAAATGTGTGGCAAACAAAATGATCAATTAAATTTGACTTTTAAAACTTCTTTTCTTTTTTGTAATATTTTGTAAAATAAATCATAGTCAGGTTGGTTACTGTCAACATGTAACATTGGGATACTACTCAAAAAAAGTGTCTGAAAATGTTTAGGAACCACTTACGCAGGTCATACCTCAAGTCATGGTTAAGTTTTAGAATAATACTAACTGCATCACACATAATATTGTTTAATATGTTTTGTTAAATACAAGTTGACATCCTTAATATTATAAATGTGAAAGTTTGTTTGGATGTATGTTACTTTCTTGCAAAAACTACGGAATGGATTTTATTGCAACTTTACAATAATGTAGCTTTTGCATTGGAATAACACATAGGCTATAATTTATAAAGATATTTTATGAATTTTCATTCACGCAGGTGAAACCCTGGGGCACAGCTAGTACCCAGACTCTGTTTGTGCTTTCAGTTATTTATAACAATCCATAAACCAGCAGCAACAGTTGAATCTGACTATAGCTGGATTTAAGTTCTGCATTATAATATTCTACTGCATAGAAGAAGCATGACAAATTTATGTTTTAGGCTAAAAAAGAGGAAAGAAGAAAAGAGTTTGCTGCAGCAAAGCCTGAAGTTACCAAAGAAAATGAAGATGACCTTTTATATGGAATACAATACCAATCATTGTTTCTTCGCATTAGAGACCAGTCAATTAATCAGTTTGATAACTACAGGTATGTAGCTTAGTGTCATGTTACAAACAAAATGCAGCATTAAGTACATGCTTCGTGGTCAGAAATTATATTTTCGTTTTTTCAAGTTACTACCTTAATTTTGTTTTGTTTTCCAGGGCCCTTCAAGCTATGATGTATGGACAGTCAATTGTTATAGACTGTTCTTATGAAAACCATATGGTGTACAGAGAAACAGTGAATGCTGCTAAACAATTGACCTTCGTCTTTGGGGATAATAGAGTACATAAAAATCCCTTTAACCTGCATATCTGCAATGTAAATATGAATGGGCCATTTATGAAACAGATGGCAAAAAACATACCATCATTAGAAGAGCCTTGGTTTCCTATGAACATTCATACACAAAGTTATTTGGATGTATTTCCAAAAGAAAAGCTTGTATACTTGACCCCTCACTGCCGAGAAGAATTAACAAAATTTGATCATGATGCTGTTTATATTGTTGGGTGCATGGTTGACAAGGTAATCAAATCCAACTTTTACACATCCAACTTTTACAATTATTAATATATTAGTTTATGCTTGCCTAGTTTCTTTTTATATACAACCAATCACAAAGTTATATTTTTTTTTCTATTTTGCAGGTTAACAATGAACCCCTTTCTCTTGCAAAAGCTAAAAGGGATGGAATAAAAATGGCTAAATTACCTTTGGATAGATATTTAGAATGGGCACCTGGATCAAAGAAAAATCTTAATATCAACCACATGGTACCTATCCTACTAGATTTGAAGATGACTGGTGATTGGGAATATGCATTACAACATATTCCAAGGAGGAAACTAATGGAAACTAAAATAAAAGCAATGCAGAAAAATTTAAATCCAAAATTACAATATGAAGTCAGGAAGAACTTTAAACTTTCTAAGCTGAATACATTAGCATTTAAGGAAAAAAGAACTAAGTCTAAGAGGTCTCTGTATGATGATGAAAATATATAAAATACCAATTAAAACATGTCTTTATTTCATCTAACCATAATGTATACTTCAGATTTTAAACATGAAAAATGTAAAATAATTGTGATAAAACTAATAATAATCTAAATTTTGTACACTAAATATCCTGAACATATAAATACGTACCTAGGTACAAACAATCATGTATTTTCTTACAATGCTTCATATTTTACACAAAGAATACAATTTTACTCCATTCACAATAAAATCTATCAATTTCTTCATGCACACCCCATCATGTATGTACTAGCATAATGTACTGGGAATTATCATGTTTCTTATTGCACAGAAATGTTGTAATATGCTTTGCACATTCTGTTTCCTCTTTATATAAAATACATAAGTCTAAATCTATTAATAATTACTAAAGTAACATTATGAAGTTTTAGGATCAGTAATGCATTATCCACATTCTACTTAAAAGTAGAAAATAAATCAGTAGAGCCTTAGATAATTTCTAGTGAGATGTAATCAAAACACATTAAAATGCTAGTTATTGACATAACCTCCTATTTTGAAGTTGGTTAAAAACCGAGAATATGTTTGCACTGCAAAGTAACCTTGTGCTTATAATTAAATAAAGAAATTATTACTATTTATGTACATTTTTAATATTTAATAATATTGATGACTATGGTAAGGGCAATGTACGCATGTCGACGTCTCCAGCCGTAGTCTCTGACCTCTGCTTGATAGTTGCTAGAATTTCTTGCAAATTGGATGGTAAAGCTATGTCAGCAAGAGGCACACTTTGCACTGGCGGCGGAGTCATGGGACGAGAAGGAGAGTACGCTTCGTCCTAGAAAAAAAAATATTTATCTTGAATATTTCGTGTAAGTAATTACATGCAACAATTAAATTAATAATTGTGCTGTCCATTCATCAGTTCAATTAACAATCCTAGTTATTTAATCAGGTACATACTTCACCCATAGAAGAATCAGCCTGTGCCATCTTCAGGATCTGTTGTTTCTGTTCCTCTATCTGTCTGTTTAGTTCTTCCATTTTACTTCTAAGCGTGTTGGAGGTTAGACTGGGCCCGGATGCTTGTCCACTGCCGCTACTGCTTGTCGAACCCGGACTGTACGGTTCATCGTCATCCGCAGACACTACCAAATACGAGATACAAAAGTTAACTTAGGTTTTTCTACTAGGTACTATGCTATTTAGAGTAAGGTATTTGAGAGCATGCAAAACTATCGCAATGCTATTTTTCTACTTTGGGATTGAGTATTGGGGGTTGTTTAAGGTTAAATACAACGAATTATTTAAATGTTAAAATAAAAAACACTAACATGCATTCAGGAATAATTGTAAAAATAAACACAATATTTATTAGATATATTTTAATACCCAGCGAAGCAGCAATTTTGTCCTTTACGGTTGTAGAGAGAGTCGATGACGTGTATGCTAGTAGCGGGAGCGGAGCTCGCCGCCGCGGTGATGCCGGGGGTGTGTACGATCGTTTGCGGGATTCACGCGCCACCTAATGTAACGTAATAGTATCAAATAGGTGGCTTTGCAAGTCTATAATAAGGGTTATGTACGAATTACTCATACAATCTCTGTACTCATCAAAACAATTGATTTCCAGAATATTTTTATTATGTCCGGATTACTTTTTAACTATCTACAATTTCATATACAGTTATGTATCAGTCATATTTTTATTTATTTACAAACATTTACCATTGAGTCGAATACTTCGGTAAATAATAAATAAATGCACAAGAAGAGTAAATTTTATTAATTCATATTCACAAATCACTATCCGTCGGCGAACTGACCTTAGCTGGAATAACATCAGTCGGAATGTTGGAAGCCAAGCGCTTCTTCCTTTGTCGTATAACTATGGCGATCAAGAGGTGTGTTTTAATTTCGCCAATGCCGGGACCATCAAGTGGTAGTAAGACTGCCGGCAGTGTGGTATTCGCCGGCAATGGAACAATGTAAAAATCTTTTACTGTCATCATGTTCGACGCCTTCACTACGCCTAACCTAAAATTATGAATAAAATATTGAAATATATAAAACTACTAAACAGTTTAAATTAGAAAAAAACATTATTGGAATACAAGGAATAGGTAATGTTTATTAACATGTGTTTTTTTGTGTGATATACGAACCTATTGCGACTACTAAGATAGCTATATAAAGCAATATATTGCATTTTTTCTTCATCATTAGCAGTTTGGAGCTTGAGGATGACAATATCTTTATTACTAGTTTTCTTCATTTTCGCAATATAGTCCCATACAGTGTCGGGATTGATTCTTCCTACGATATCTAATTCTGTACTGAGATCTTCTTCCAAGTCTACAGAACTGCCTGACACCTGAAATTTAATAAGATAGGAAATAGGATAAGGGTGAAAGAGCAAATAGAGTGTGTAAATAATTTTAAATACTTCAAGTATTTGTACACACTTACCTCATAGGCAGCTACATAAAACCTTGCAACATCAACCATGTTGATGCAACCACTCCATACTGTCGCCGCCGCATTTTCCACTGTGCTACTTGGCTCTTGGTCGCTTTCAACTTCTGAAAATTTAGCAATGGAGATATTTAAAAACATAATATATTTCAAAAGATTAAGGATTATCAGAATACTAAAGTAACTTGGATAATTATTTCCGTACCTGATGTTTTATCTTGTTTTGCAGAGTATCTTGTTGCCGGCAAAATCAAATTAGTATCAATCAATGTTTTAGCGGGATCAAACTCTGCCTCAAAATTGCTCATATCATTTCTGTAGTTCTCTTCAAATACATCCTCTCTAGACTTTCGCAGGTCCTCTTCAGAAAACGCTGACGTTATCATTGGTTCATGTGGATCGTACTCTGGATGTGCCTCTTTTAACATAGCGGATTTCGGCCTTTCAATTGAATCCGAATCTGTGGAACTAAACACATCAAATATAGTACAAAAGTGTTTTTAATATATATAATAATATAGAATATAGTATGCTACACTTACTCATTCTTGTTCTTATACACATTCTCCTGAGATCTGGATCGATTCTTCAACTTCTCGTCGCTGCTGATTGTGCGTTTGGAGCGCGACCTATTTCTACGCCTAGTGTCTCTGGATGAAGATCGTCGTCTGGATCGAGTACGAGAGCTTGACCTTTCACGAACAGGTGATTTAGACTTTCGCCTGGTTTTCTCTCTGGATGCCGATCTATGCCGCGATCTTTCGTTTGTGTCAGGTTTATCTTTAGACCTCTCTTTCGACGGCGATCGGTTTCTATTTGATTTCTTATCTGACCGGCGTGTAGACCTTCTCTGTTCTTCTCTAGTCTCTTTTTCTTTTGACTCAGATCTTCTTTTTGATGACCTCGATTTTCTATCAGAATCTCGTTTTGAATCCCGCCTACTTCTTTTCGAGCGACCAGAGGTGCTATCTTCACGATTTCGTTTTTTGCTACTGTATTTTTTGTCTTCCATATCAGCCTTATTGGTACTAAAAATTAAAAACAAGATTTATTAATATTGTATTATGATTGAATTTATTATATACAACGGCTAATTATTTTTGATAAGTTGTACCTTTCTGGAGTTTTCTCTTTAGTTAAAACATCAGGACCAACTGTGGAGTCATTCAGTGCAGTCACAACATCTTCGACGGGTACATTTGGATCTAATTCAGTTGAGACAGATTCCTTAGTCTCCATGACCTAGATGATAAAAAAAAAAAACAATAATTAAAAAAGGTCA
The DNA here is from genome assembly GCA_905146925.1 of Autographa gamma. Lineage (NCBI taxonomy): Eukaryota > Metazoa > Arthropoda > Insecta > Lepidoptera > Noctuidae > Autographa > Autographa gamma. The sequence continues at coordinate 9,111,122 of LR989850.1, forward strand.
AAATAACTAAAATAATATAAGTATCTATCCTGACAGTATTCCGCCTCAGCTACTTGGTATTTCATTAATGCGATCTTTGGATGTGTGTTCTTCGGCGACTGACATAGCCGATTTCTCTTTTGAAAATAATAGTAGAAATTTAAATAGCTGTACCTCTTCTCCTTTGTGCGTTTTAAGAACATATGTTTTGTTAGCAGCAAGAAGGTCCAGCTCTGACTTCTTTATAAGTTCTAATTGATGTTTCGCCTCCTTATCTCTCCATTGAGCCAGCTCTTGACTTGCTAGTTCTTCAGGTGATAGACGTACCTAAAAATAATTTAGTTTAGTATTTTTTTTTAAACACCTAAGATAACTTCTCCTAAGATAAAAGTCTAAAAAACTTACTAGTTGTTTTGGAGTTATCGAACGATCACAGATTTTCTGCCACAGCGTCAAATTTTTCCGATCTTTGATATTAAACATGAGTGATCTGTACTTCGCCTTGTACTTCATGCCAACGTCTCTGAATAGTTCATGCAACTCTTGTTCGGTGTCATTGGCAAATTGTTGTATATCATCTTCAGAGAATGTCTGCCCCTTGTGTTCTGACATCCTTATGGCCAATTGTTCTTGTAGTGCTTTTCGTACATTATCTCGAATTGGTTCACCACTAGACATTCTCACACGAGTGTGAGTGGAATCTTTCCGACGCGATGTCGACGGCGATACTGATGGAGCCTGAAATGAATTTATTATCGTAAACTCGCCATCTCAGCTTCATAATCAAAATGCAAACACGTTCAAGGTCTCTACATTAGACAATGTTCATAACTATTACCAAATAGGCAAACAAAAACAACTGAAGCTTCCGCTGTATTGAGTAATAAATTAAATTGTCTAATCCTACGTTACGCACAGTAATTCTCCGACTACTAAATAAAATAAAACTGAGTATTAAAGATTATATGGCGTATGACTAATATTTTCAGCAAACTAGGGACAACATTTGACACACCAACACATACCAATGCAATATGAATAATATACAAATCACGTGCGTCGTAAAACTAGCCACAAACTTTTAGCTTTGATTCATAACAGCCTCGTAGATAACGACGGACACATAATAAATTACAAACTGCCGAAACATAAGGAATTCTCCATCAAGCGTAAACCTTACACACTTCAAGTAAAGCAGAAACCAGCAATAGCAATCTTATCTCCATTTAAAAACGGTAGACCTAACAAGCTAATCATGAAACTGCTCATAATGAATATTAAAATAAAGTTAAAATCAATTTACATGGATGAAATACGCACTTAATTTTCTTGACGCATTGTTTTTTGTAAAACAAGAAACATACAAAATGACGTTACGTTTGATTGAAACAAGAAGTAATGGAATAAGAAATATGTCAACTTTACCTTATCTTGTGATGATTGTCCCTGATTACTGGGAGTTCTAATGAGTTTTCTTGATATTATTCCAGGTTTAGCAGATGATGTGCTAGCTTTTGGGGTGTCAGTTAACTGAGTGGTCTGCTGTGACTTTGGAGTGACAGGTTGCTTTAGTTGTGGCGTGGCCTTAGGTTCTTCTTTATGAGCTGGTATCAGCCTAATAGACCTCTCTTTAGTATCAGTCTGGGGTGTTTTAGCACTGGCTGATTGTTCAGCAGGCTTTCTAGGTATTCTTTCGAAGTTGAGAGTTGTTTGAATTTTCGTTGGTTCAACTGTCTTCTTTTTTCCAAGAGCAGGTTTAATTGTACTCAGAGTTCCAGGGCGCACAACTTCAAATGTGGGATTTTGTTGCAACCAAGCTTTCAAGTTTTCTGCAGTTGGAGCATTAGGACCAGCTAGCAATCTTCCTGATTTACGTTCATACACTATTACCTGCAGGAGCACACAAAAACCTGTTGTAAATCCACATAAACAGACTCTTAGAAAGTAGTCATTAAAACTTTGTTCAAACTTACCCTAGATTCAGCCTTTTGTTTTTCATTCGATTTGCCTGGTTCACCATCACCTTTCCCAGTAGTGCCTTGGTTTCCAAGTGAATCCTGAGCATGTTTCCATATGCATGAGTTACTGCAGTAAATGCTACTAGCACGCGCTGGTTTCTTACACACAATACAGCTTGTCTTTAATGAATCTTTGATGGATGATTGAACCGGTGATTTTAAAGCACCTGCCACTTCTTGCTCATTTTCTGATCTCATTTGTGCTGCTGGGACCTAAGAATTTAAATTTGCATATGTTTAGTGTATCTCTAAGTGAAAAAGAAAATCTAATAATAGAATATGTAACAGTCACTTACTTTATTGGTGTTTTTAGATGTTGGCTTTGCTTTTTTGATACAATTTGGACACCTCCACTCAATGCCTTGGTCTTCCATCTGTTGTCCCATTGCTTTTGTAATATTGACACATTTTCCATGGAACCAGTCTTCGCAGCCATCGCAACATATCATAAAGCGATTGTTATGCGGCTGCTTACATATACACCACAACCTAAAATAAAAAAAAAATATTAAGAAACTGGTAAGAAATAAGTTAATTAAATATTTTCGTTACCATGAGATGATTAATTAAAAAGTATAGTTTTCAATTAATCATCTCTCATGCCTAGAAATTTTAAAGTCTAAACTAAATATAAATATTAAATGGTAATATGTTGTTGCTGGTAAAATATACTACTACGAAAAGATATACAGTACCTATTAGGATCATCTTCTGAATTCCAACTTTCTTGAGACTCAGCCTTGTCCAATATCGGATTAGCTGTTTGTTCCTGCTTCTTAGTACTTAGCTTTTTATTGATGTAGTGTTTAGACACAGTTGGCACCTGTGGTTCAGGAGTTACTGACGTAGGTTGAACTGGAGTAGGCGGTGCTGTTGCTACCACGATTGTTGGTTGTATGGGTTCTGGTTGAGGAGTCGTCTCCATTTGATTTTTTCGCTTCGATGATCGTGTGGCTGGTGCCTCAATGGGTGGTAATGTAATAACCCTGCCATCACGCCGCACAATCTCAATGGGATCCTTTCGTACAGTCAATGTTTTGGCAGGTGCAGATTTTGACAAAGCCTGTGTGTATAAAATGGATGGCTGTGTCTGAGGAGTCTGTGGTGTCTGAAGTTTCTGTTGGGTCTTAGCAGGTGGCGTATCTACCTTACCTAAAACCTGTTTGTCTATAACTTCCTGTAAATTCTCAGAGCTAGCTACCAACTGAGCAACAGACATTAAGAAATCTTCTGTCAACCCTTCTTCTTCAGGTTGAAGGCCACCTAACAAGTCTAGGGTAGGTGACAATGGACCCGCAAGTCCGGGACTGTTCATAGTTCCAGCAGTAGATATTGTTGGTTGTCCTTTTACTGGGTTAGATATGCCTGTGGTATCTTGTAATATTTGAGCTAAACTAGCATCATCTAGTTGAGGGATAGGATCATAAGGCTTAGTGGGTTTTTCTGGTTGTACTTTTTCTTTAGTTTTAACATAAGTTTTATGCACAACAGGTTTGGGACTGTCCATGTCTTCAGCTTTGTTATCTGCAATCTTGACATCATTAGCTTCAGCTTTAGAGACAGTAGCAGGTTTCTTGTCAATGCTGGGTGGTAAAGAGTCTTTGTCACTTGTTGGAGTTTTTGGTTGCACCTTACTATCTGTAGAAACTCTTCTAATGACATCAGGTGTAGAAAACAATGAAGTCATATCTGATAAAAGAGCGGTTACATGAGATGGGGTTTTCTTTTCTTTCTTTACAGGCTTTGGAGTCTGTTTTAATACAACTTTGCTGAGATCATTGGTAGGCGGAATAAGAGTAGAAATCTTCGAAGACGGTAATATACTTTCCAGATCAAGTTCTGAGGCATCTTTCTTTTCCAAAACATTTCTAGATTGTACCTTTTCTTTATTTTCTCTTTTAACAATATTTCTAGCAGGTTTCAACTTTGTTATCAACTTTGATTCAAGCTTAGAAGTTTTTGTACCTGATACAGATTTCAAGATGCGAGGTTTTGATTTAGTTTTCTTTACCCTTACAGAACCTGTTCTGTCTTTAGAGTCTTTGTAATCAGAATCTGAATCTCTATCAGGAATGCTATCACCTGATGAGCTAATGGAAGATGATTCAGTGCTGTCATCTGCCTTTTGTAAAGAGTCTAATGGTTTTTCAAAATCTCTGTTGTCCTTGGATTTATTGAGGGTGTTGATAGGTAATGGTTTATTTAGCACATCATTGCCTTTCAATATAACAGGAGCTTCAGTAGGATTTATAACTAACTTTTTGCCTTTTGGTAAGATTTTTTGTTCCAATATAGTAATTTTCTTAGAATTCGGCACAGGTTTTGGTGGTGGTGTATGAGTGATTTCAATAACTGATTCATCATAGTTTGATAAATTATCACTTTTTTGTGGTACAGACTGACTTGGCGATTTGAGTGGTGTATAGCAGTGGTCATTTTGGAAACCCACTAAACTATTTTCTCTTGTTTCTATCCTCAATGACTGTAACATTTCAGCACCACTGTCTGGAATAGATAAAAATTATATGTTATTGATTTTACCACGTCAAATGTATTATTAAAGTGTACCCAATATTTGTTTAACAAAAATATTATTGACTGTAAAAAACTAATCAACTGCAGAAATTGCATGTTTTTTTATGCACAATAAATTCAATATATTTTAAACAGTCATCAAAAACTAAGAACGGAAATAAATGAGAGCCTAAATAGAGAATACCAAAAGTCGATGATATTATTCTTATTTGCATAGATTTCTTAGAGCATAATAATATTATAATAATAAATTTCTAGAAGTTCTTACCATACTTTATGATACTATTAGGCTCATCATAATAACTGTCTACTGACAGTGTTACATGGGGAACTTTTTCATCATCGGTTTCTGAATCTGTAGCATCATCCGGTTTGCCTTCATGACCAACACGTACAACACTTATACCAGCACTTTGTGATCCATCTGTACCTAAAAGTTACATGGACATAACAGTTATCAAAATTATGTGAAAAATTGGAATATTCTGTACTAAAAAGTTTTTGGCGCCAAAATTTGTAATGATATATTATAGAGGTACAATTAACTAAAATTATAAACAAATCAATTTAAACAAGATTTACGTTAATTACAATGTTACAGTGCCTGAAAAGAATACATATCAGATACTAAATACATAACAACACTGAAGCTACCAAGTCTACAAGTATCTAGAGATGCTATGTACTTAACATGCTAGAACAGTTTGATATTCTCCACCTGTATTCAAAACAGAAAGTATTAAAGGATTATTTATATCGTTACACAAAGTTTAAAGGACTTACCCATTAAGGTCCCCAGTAATTTTTGATCAACAGACAGTGATCCATCCTTGTTTACAATAACAACAACAGAGCTATCAGCCTTTGTGGAAGGCCCGTTAAGATCCGTATAATTAGTTATGACCGTGTTTGACATTTTTCATTGCACTTCATGCAATCATTCTAATTCAAATTCTCTATTAATAGCCATTCAAGACACATGCACCGCGTCTAATTATGACGCATCCAAATCCAACGCGCTAGACGCCATTTTGGACTCCACCATTAGATTGAATGGCCGCACCGCGGCACACAACGGTATATAACCTTTAACTTCGATATAGCGCTAAGAATATAATAAAGACCTGATAAATGCTACAATTTTATCCAAACGATAAACATTGTTTTGCATAGGATCAAGAAATTTTAATTTCCGAAACACACACAGTTATCAAACGATTTTTTTTATCTGTAGTATGTACCTTGACTACTGGGTTTTTAATCCCAACGGAAGTTCGAAAGTCCACTATTTTAAGGTCGTCTTAATATGACGACCTATATAGTTTTATGCATTTTTCAGTCATTATCAAACAGTTAAAGTATTTCAAAATGTTAGTACGAATAGAATGCAAAAATAATGCTGACAAATAGAGGAAAAGTGACATCACAACTGGTTTACTTTGATTTGGAAGTACTTTTCAAATTGGCGACCGCTCTCGCGTGGTTACGTTAATTCATAGGTTTGTATCATCCTGTCCCATCAGCATGTGTAGAGGTTATTTAATACTTTAGCCTCTATTCACTGTTCTTCACCGCTACTCCGTCAAAAGACTCCATCAAAAACACATTTCAATAATTATTATTTTCAGAATAATCATTTGCATTCAAAAATAAAAAGTTTTTAAAATATTTTTATAGTGTACCATTAATGGGAAGCTGTTCGTAATTTCATAATAATCCAGTAGTATTCGGAATCAGATAAATGTTACCCATATATTGATAGCCGCGTATTTAAATCAGCAATTCGAATCCGAAAATGGGAGGATCCCATGGTCATAGTAAACACTGAAAAATCGCCTAGCTATTTGGCACGTCCCTTCTGTATCCGGTTCCGTGAAGCATTTGTGTGTAAGCCAATGACGTTAAAACAACATGTTTTAGGTTATAATCGTGAATCAAGTTAACCATCGGTCAATCTTTTGCATTAAAAAGAGATACAGGATCTGAAGTTTGCCCTTGCGAGAATGAGATAGTGTCATTAGAGCAATTTAATGTCAACTTCATGCAACGCAAGGATTTAGTGAACAGTTGTCATTTCAGCTCTTCACCATAGTCTCACTTTCACGAGTACATGGTTTTATATTTTGGCACAGTATAAAGTAAAAACGCAAAAATGAGTTATTCAAAGTTTGACCTAACGTTTAAAATAGGTCAATATTTAGATCGACATTTAGTATTTCCATTGCTAGAGTTCTTAGCTGCAAAAGAGGTAGGTTATAAATTTCAACCTGATTGACTACTAAATAAGTTTATCTGTTTAATTTGTATTTAAAGAATGTGCTATTTTCTGTTTATTTCAGACTTATGATCAATCTGAGCTTCTGCAAGCTAAATTAGAGATTCTGAGCAAAACTAACATGATAGATTATGTTATTGACATCAGAAAAATGCTTTACCCTGATGAGGACACACCAGAGGTATGTAATAAGTATCTCTATATGTAATGTATAATTCTTATTAGTACTGTATTGACCTTTAATAAGTATCAATAATCATAATTTACATTGCTATTGGTTTTGTTTGAATACATCAGATCTGTAAGTTTAAAAGATCTTCATAAACTCGTATGTAAATAATGATTCAACTATTTGTAACATAAATATTCATATACTTACTACTATGTATTCTATATAAATAGTTGGTGTTTTGGTGCTATTGAGCAAAAAATACTTTGGTATATTCTTTACTTATAGGGGGCAACTGTTTCAATTCGTGTCATTTCAGTTAAATATTAATAAAGATTTTGTTAACGTGCAGGAGATTAAGTCCCGGAGAGGAGTGGTCCTATCCCAGCTGCAGGAGCTCCAGGATGCTGTGGAACCTGTGCTCAGACTGATGCAGAGAGATGATGTCATGAAGACCGTCGAGACTATGAGAGACCCCAAGACTCTTATCAACCATCTTACCACCAATAAGGAGTTTGAGGTATAAATAATATTGCAACTTGGTCTTGTATGTGTTTTAGGAATTTTATGAGAAGTATATTCTATAAGACAGAAATCTTTTTTTCACATTGATGTGAGACTAATACCATTCTGGTAGTCTACTATGATTGTTTCTTTTTTTTTTTAAGTTTGAATTGACATTATAGAACCATTGTTTCCTTTCAGTTCAAAGTTGAGATGATTGACAGCATGTATCGCCTAGCCAAGTACCGTTATGAGTGTGGTAACTACGTAGAGTCTGCCTCTTACCTCTACTTCTGCCAACTGGTCATGTGCCCAACAGACAAGGTAAGTTTGTATGACAATAATGGTTATAATAATATTCTAATAGCAGTATTCATTAAGCTGGTTTTGTAGTTTGTTTAAATGTTAAAATTTTGTGGAATGATTAGAGTAATTAAACAAGTTGTGTTACATTATGTATTTACTTGCTAAAATGTGTACTTTTAAGGAACCATCAATACTAGTAGTAGTATGACACTGTCCTAAAATAGAAGTAGAGAATAGGGACAAATAAAACCATGGTGTATGTTAATCTTACTTTATTTTATTACAAAATTTAATACACTTCAACTACACTAACATTACAATTATATTTATTGTTGTTCTTGAGGCTTAATTATCTCTTCATTCTGATTCACATAAAAATTATTATCACTTGCTAGGTAGAAGTTCTGACCATCTTTAAAGGTCTTATCCTGTCACATAGAAATGTAAATAAATATATTTTTATTTTGTCATGGGAAAGTAAAATGTATTTTTGTTTTTATTGTTATTCTTACCATTCTGCATTGCATCCCAATTTCATGTTTTGGATGGTATTGATTTTTATGGTTCCTCAATGGTGCTATGGAAGGATACCATTGACCACATATTTCACATTGGTAAACCAATATCCCCAAAGATTTTGCACTTCCTTGATTACAATGAGTTTTGGTCATGAAATGGCCAACTTTATATCTGTAAAAAGCAATAGAATTAAGATAAATAAGTTTTGTAACCACAATAAATATAAAGTTATCTTAGTATATTTTGCCTGGTGTAGGCTACTGCAGTAAAGTGCTGCAATGAGCTATAAGAAATACCTGTTTTTGGTACAATTCAAATATCAAAGATATTTTCCTGAGTAAGAATAATGTTTGACCCACCTATGATTATACAGTTGCTCATAGTTCCTGAATTTTCGATCACATGCATTACACAGCAATAGTTTTGGCAAAGAAAAGCTGTAATACATATTCAACCAGGGACACAAAATCCAATGTTGTTCAGCTGTTTTATATGACAAAAATGCCATTCCACATGCATTGCACTCATAATTATTTGCTGTAGTATGTATTTTTGAATGTCGAAGTAATCTAGGAATGCTCGTATACACTTTTTCACAGAATTCACATTGTAATAATGAGGATGTTTTTATCTCTCGAACACAATCAGTGTTGTTTGATTTGCAACATTCACTAGAATGCTTGAGTGCTTGGTCTTGACGCGGCCATACTTGAAAGCACTGAATACACGTCCACACGACTTGCCACCGTGGCTGCACTTCCGTCATCGCGTGTCTCATGGAATAATGTCGCCTTAACCCTGTTTCATAAACAAAACACTTTCCACATGTGTTGCAAGGGAATGATCTCATTGATTTTGGACAAACAATGTCAAGTATCTCTTTCTTTTTCGTATAATTTAACGTTCTGTTGAGCATGTGTATATTCTCCATAATGCGGGCATTATTCTCTTTTACCTTTTCAAGACTATGTTCCAAAGGACTCAAATAATTTCCCGATAGTTTACATTTATTTTTTACATAAAATTGCAATGATATATCGTTTTTGAAACATATATTGTTTTGTAATGTTTGTTGATTCGAAATTAATAGATTTCTTGATTCTTCTTTATTACAGTCTTCTACGTCGAGTACTTTTTCACCATAATTATAGTAATGTTCCGGTTTATGTTGTATTGAGGACTCCGAAAAATCATTGATTGTATAATTTTCAGTTCCGTCTATTTCCTTCGCACTGGAATCCAAATCAAACCCATCAAATTCATTTCCTGTTACTATTTTTACAACTAAGCGTGACGACTTATCGGGGTCTTTCTTTTTCTCCTGTATTTTGCCATCCAGCCATTCACCATACTTAACCGCAAATGTACAACTATCCTCTTCATCGATTGTAACATTCAAAGATTTATAATTAGCCCCAGCTGCTTCAAATTTATGAATTATTAATTTTGATGAAGCTGACATTTTTAGTATGTGTCACAGAGACATGATGGTTTCTTAAAATACAGTATGACTGAAAACAAATGTTACTGTAAAAAGGTTACATATCAATGTTTGACAAATGAGTTTTGTTTTGTTTTCTTAGCTATTTTTTTTTTATAGTTAGCAGTTACAAAACAAGTTATTCTCCAAACACTTGATGATTACGTTTTTTATTATTTTTAACTTTATTTACTTCGAAAATAAAATATATATTTAACGATATTTTATTTTAGAACTACCTCTCCGTATTATGGGGTAAACTGGCCAGCGAAATCTTGGTGCAAAACTGGGATGGTGCGCTTGATGACTTAACAAAGCTGCGAGAGTTCATCGACAATGGTGGTGCCGGCGCTACAGCTAACAACATGCAAGCGCTCCAGCAGCGCACCTGGCTCGTGCACTGGTCGCTATTCGTCTTCTTCAACCACGTCAAAGGCCGCGACCTTATTATTGAGATGTTCTTGTACAAGCCATTGTAAGTATCCTAACAATTATGTATTTAAACTATACTTACATGTAAGCTCTTGCTATTTTAATTGTTTTCAATTATCTACAGGTACTTGAACGCCATCCAGACTATGTGCCCACACATCCTTCGTTATTTGGCCACTGCTGTCATCATTAACCGGTCACGAAGGAATGCGCTTAAGGATCTTGTAAAAGTAATTCAGCAAGAAGCCTACACATACAGGTAACTGCTATAAATATTGATGTGCCATATACTAACTAGGCTTCGACTTAATCTATATTTCTAACATGTTTTGTATTTCTAGGGATCCTATCACAGAGTTCATTGAGCACCTGTATGTAAACTTCGACTTTGAAGCCGCGCGCAGGAAACTTAATCAGTGCCAAGCAGTGCTTCTGACTGATTTCTTCTTGATCGCTTGTTTAGAAGAGTTTGTCGAAAATGCTCGCCTCATGATTTTCGAAACTTTCTGCCGTATTCACCAAGTTATCAGTATTGGGTATGTATTATCCTTATAAAATTATTCATAGTCAACAGTTTACATTCGTATTTCTCGGGATCACCCGACTAGTTTTGTATCCAAATGTAGTCCTTAATTTATTAAGATCCAGTGACAGTGTTGTGAGTGTATTGAGACGAAATTATGTTAACGAAAGTCATTAGTCTGTATGTTTGTGACGAAATTAATAATTACGTGTTGTTTACAGAATGTTAGCCGAGAATTTGAACATGCAGCCAGACGAGGCTGAATGTTGGATCGTGAACTTGATCCGTAACGCTCGCTTGGACGCTAAGATCGATTCCAAGTTGGGCCACGTGGTGATGGGCGCGCAACCGCTGTCTCCCTACCAGCAGCTCGTTGAGAGGATCGACTCGCTCGCCGTGCGATCCGAGGCACTTACGTCGTTAGTGGAACGTAAACAGAAGACCCGGAATCAAGACGTAAGTTTAATGGTCTTTAAATTTAGACAGTGAAATCAAAAAATACCATATATGGATATTTTTTTTTGAGATTAAATTACCCATAATGAGACCTAACTAATGTTATGTGGAATTATTTAAAATATTATATAAAATGTATTTTTGTTGCAGATTCGCTGGGGCGCTCAAGAATTTTGATTACCCTAAAAAGTACTTCGTTTTCATTATAATACTTAAGAGCAGTCTCAAACAAAACTACTTCGGCCCATCTATGAAGACATTTTTATTACATATACATATTTATAACAACTATATTTCAAGTTTTATTTCATCCCTTGACATTCCACCTCTTAAGTTCGGCTGTGAATAGCGATACGCTGAAATGATGATGATTATTGATATAATCAAAGGTTTCTTCCTATACACTCGCTATAGCATAGAGAAATATAATGCGCTATAGTGTAGACGACTGGGTGAATTCCTCACTAAAAATATTACACACATATTCTGTTCATTCAAAATATAAAACATACCTATAGCCAATCAAAGTTGAGAAGTGGGGATAGTGACTTCACAAATGTGTATCAAAGTACAAAATCGGGATGTTATGCGAAGTTCTAAATCAACATTATTTTTTTATTTGATATTGAATGGGATCTTTAAATAAAGTGAATCAGTGAGAATAATCTCGTTTCAGATCAGCCTGTGTTAGGCATTTAGTGACTTGTGGAGGTATACTTTTTATTATTACTGTTTTAGGTATACAATTTATATTTTCATAAGAACTAGTAAATATTCATAGTATACTAGTATGTGATCATTAGTATCTACAATTCTATCCACAATAATTATAGTAAAACAATGGTCATGTACCACAGGTCACTATCAACATAGGCCACTTAAGAGTAGAGGGTTGTTTAAAAAAATATATATGAAAATGAAAAAAAAAAACAAATTATTTGTATTTAACTGTATTTAAATACATTTTAACTTTAGCATAATTTTACACATAAATACCTATTTATACATACTATTCTACAGGTTTGATAGTAATGAACTTAGACAGAATAAAGGCAACCATTATTGTTGACAGCACAAAGAAAACAACAAATATGTAGAATGTGTCTTCTGAGAAGACATCGGTAAATGCTGGGACCTGGTTGTACAACTCCTCGACAACATTGAGGTTCCCTTTACTAGCCCTCGTCATCTTGATATTCTGTTTACTTCTTTTTGATCTTCTTTTTCTCTGTTTTGGTTTGGACAGCAGCTGCTGGCTGTTCTACAGGTGCCAGTGATGAAATATGTTTATTTAGTTGTTGCAGAATTTCTAAACAAGTTAGGTTCCCAGTTTTTAAGGTGACTTTGTTTATTTTTGCTGTTTCTGTAAAGATAGAAGTATAAAAAGTTTTTATAAGAATATGAATATTAGAAGTTATTATTTTATTAGTGATAAATAAAAGCAAATCAAATGAGTACAACTGTGCTGGGCTCTATATCCTTATTTTTTAATTGCGGTATTTTAGTCAGCAGTAAAGACATTTAGTTTCATGAGATAAATTGTTAGTAATTACCTGCAATAGAAGGCAGAATTTGAACATCAACTGTGGGTTCACTGCGATCACAGACAATCTCTGTCTTGAGAGAGCAGTTAGGGTTTGTCAGTGCGATTTTTGGTGAACTGATATAATGAAGGAAATTCCTGAAAAAAATAATATTTACTAATTGTACTATTATGAAATACTGCAATGCAGGAACAGGCTTCACAGGCCTGTTTTTGCTCCACATATTATTATAGATATCATCTCATCATTTGAATTCAACCCATTGTTTAGGTTAACTAGTAAATAAACCGATAATTAAATATACAATGAAGTCTATCAAAATAATTTTAATGCAGTAATGACAGAACTTATTTAATTAAAATAGTAAAAATACACGAACACATATCAAAGAAGCTACTTGCCATGTAGAATGTTCCTTAAAGAAATCGATAAAATATTTAAGCCATCTATTTTAAGACATTGTTTGAAAATATTTTTGGAAATGTTGAAGTGCTGCGAATGTGACGGCAGTGACATCTAGATGTCATGACGTAAAAAAGAAAATTTAGCGAACTATAGGTACAGAATACTAAATGCGTATACAACAATCGACTGAATGGTTTATTAAATACTTATTAAGTATGGTTGATCTGTGATTGAGCTAGTATAGTGTTAGCTTTAAGTGTAATGTAAATAGTGCCATTGCGCTCAAAATGTACACTACAAATAGGTACATTTAACAAGTTTATTTAAGTAGCAGGAAAAATACTGTTGAATCTGTGGTTAATTTTAGATGTGAGGTTATAAAAGAAAATTTGCTATGAAAAAGAAGATTCGAAACCTCAGGGATAACAAAGACATTATATACAGGCTGATATCATACACTAATCTGATATATGTATGTGTTAGAGTTACAAAAATACATAGATGCGCAACTTACCTAGTATGGGTTACATTATCACTAAATGGGTCAAATTTAACAGTTATTCTCTTAGCGGCTTTTAAATTTACACCTCTTAATTGTTTTCCTATCGCAGATACCACTCCTCCAGATCTTCGAAGCGTTCCACTATATGGGATAGACATTATATTTAAAAATACATATAAATTCCTATATGTTCAATGTATGATGTTATCAATACGGACACAGACTATTAAGCAAAATACAGACAAACAACGACAGAGATTGATAATAAACAACAGATTAGAGTTTTTAGTTTGTAGTAGAGTTTTTGTTGTTTAAATAGTGTTACTAATAATCTGCCCCTTATAAAACATTTGTTTGAGTATTAGTAATATTTATTTAGGTTTCTGTAAGTAGATTCTTATGTTGGTATAGCAAAATAATGAAAGAGATATGTTTAATTTCTCTCCAATATTTTTTGAGGTCTCACAGGTAGTTGAATTGTCTTTAATCTTGACATAGAAAAAAGGTATTTTCCCAATAAATGGTTGAAAACTAGTCGATTACCACTGTGTTACTTACAATAGCCGCAGTTGTTGGCTTCTATTTCATTTATATCGAAGTGAAATATATAAATTATACACGTAGACAAAACATGATTTCCAATAATATTAATTTATAAGTGCTTGTTAAAAATAAATTATTAATTAATTATCTTGCTAGTACTTGACCACCGCACTAGTTACTAATCAACTATAAATTTAAACCAACATGGCTCGGGCACCTCACTATTACACTACGTCATAAAGCATTAGATTAGGGCGACGACTTAGAAAATACTTTGACACTTTCTATATTTTACAATAAATAAATTGTTGGATCAACCTCATTGTTGCTATTTCTTACACAAAACATTTGTGTTTCTTAAGTTTTAACCTTTTGTTGATTTAAATCATATCAGAATGTACCCCGTTGGTCAAGGTAGGTGTTCTACTCTATGGGAGCACCACTTTGTTTGATTGTTCCAAATAATATTTCAAGTAACGCGATGGAATGTGAATCATATAATTAGTGATCTGTGAAATATTGTGAATTATATTTGAACATGTGTTATCTAAACAGCTCCAGCGGGGGACACGAATGCTGGTGCAGTGAGTGTTGCGGGGGCAGTGACCGCGGCAGCGAGCACGACTGGTGCAGCGCCCGGAGTCCCCAGCACTGCCCCCGCGACAGGGGCGACCGCTCCCGGCGCGGCGGCCGGGGCGGGCGCTATGAGCCTCGTGTCGCCCGCGGCTCCACTGGCGGAGCTGCCGACACTCACCTGCCCGCGTCGCCCTAACCTCGGCCATGAAGGAAGGCCGATTATGCTTCGAGCTAACCACTTCCAAATATCAATGCCTAGAGGATTTGTACATCACTATGATGTCAATATTCAACCAGATAAATGCCCTAGAAAGGTATGAAGTCCATTGTTGCTATTTATCTTTTGTTCTTAATTCATTGATTCAATGAGAGTGTGTAATCTCCATAATGAGGACTAAAATGTTTAATAGTTAAGTATCTAATCACAATGCTTTAAAAAGCTTTTTAAACAGTTTATCATAATGGCAAACAATGAAGTATGTGAATTTATTATTTTTAGGTCAATAGAGAAATTGTTGAAACTATGGTTCATTGTTACAATAAAATATTTGGAGCTCTCAAACCTGTGTTTGATGGCAGAAATAATCTTTATACCAGAGATCCCCTGCCAATTGGTAATGATAAGGTTGAATTAGAGGTTATATTGCCCGGGGAGGGCAAGGACCGAGTGTTCCGTGTCAGCATCAAATGGGTTGCACAGGTTAGTAAATAAGTTGTCTAAATAATTGTTTAAGGCAGAACTGATTGAATAGCATTAATTTTCCCCATTACATATAACTAATATCCAGTCTGTAAAGGTTAGGTAGTTGAAACTTTTGTTTATGCATACTAATTTGTTTTGTAGTCAAAATGAGCAGTTATTGACTACTTAATTCAAAGCCTATTTGTAAATCAGTAAGTTAACAAATAACATATATTTACCAGTTAATTATTTATTCATATATTTGGATATCATTCCCTTTGGTTTCACTGGCTTTGATCTAATAGAACTGATATGTTAAACTGAATGATAGGTTCACTATTTTCTCTGATTTAATGTTTTGAAGGTAAATTACGATATGACATTTGCAAAAAGTCCACATCTTAACCTTTTAGTTGTAGAAGGTATATGAAATGCATAATATACATATTTTAGGAATCAGCATTTTGTCAATTTCAGCTTATCTAATTCACCTTATTGCAGTTATGTTTTGTACTCACATCATTTGTTATAATTTAAAGGTTGCTATTTAATACTTTGTTTTAGCAAATAACTGCTCTGTTTAAGTTTTCTGATAAAAATAAAGTTCAAAATAATTAGGTACAGGATCTATCTGTATATAACATATATTTTGGAAACTGTTTCACCTACACAGCTCATGATTTTAGGTATCACTGTTTGCGCTAGAAGAGGCTTTGGAAGGACGAACAAGACAGATCCCCTATGATGCTATATTAGCATTAGACGTTGTAATGAGACATCTCCCATCAATGATGTACACTCCGGTTGGACGCTCATTTTTCTCATCTCCGGAAGGGTATTATCACCCTCTTGGTGGTGGCAGAGAAGTTTGGTTTGGTTTCCATCAATCTGTGAGACCTAGTCAGTGGAAAATGATGCTGAACATTGATGGTATGTACTTATATAACATGCTCATTATAATACAATAATTTGCCTTACCAATACTTACTTATTATTCGTCTTTTAGTTTCTGCAACTGCATTCTACAAAGCACAGCCAGTCATAGAGTTTATGTGTGAAGTACTCGACATACGAGACATCAATGATCAAAGAAAGCCATTGACAGACTCCCAGAGAGTTAAGTTTACAAAGGAAATCAAAGGACTGAAGATAGAAATCACTCATTGTGGTACAATGAAGAGGAAGTACAGAGTTTGTAATGTGACCCGAAGACCCTCACAGATGCAATCGTAAGTTAACTAAAAACAGTTATTTCGAGTTCAGACTGTTTGTTCAGACTAAGTTTAAAAAAAAATCAAAACAATAGGACCAAAATAGTTGATTAACCTTGAGTAAACACAATTGTTATCAAATATTTACTTATGCATAACTGCTTTAAATACTCAACAGTCATTTACTATATTCTCTATAATATAAATATATGATTATGCACTATTTTTCAGATTTCCTCTTCAGTTGGAGAATGGACAAACAGTAGAATGTACTGTAGCTAAATATTTCTTGGACAAGTATAAGATGAAACTGCGGTACCCACATTTACCGTGCCTACAAGTAGGTCAGGAACACAAACACACATACCTACCTCTGGAGGTGTGCAACATAGTGCCAGGGCAGAGATGCATAAAGAAACTAACTGATATGCAGACCTCTACTATGATTAAGGCAACAGCGCGCTCAGCTCCGGACAGGTAAATTGTGTTTAAATACTATAACAGGATAATAAGTAGGGAAACCCATATCTAAAACATTATGTTGCTATCTCTTTTCAAATTTAAATGGTAAAAATATTATGTTCCTATTAAATAGTTAATAGCTCCCATAAAACCAGTTATTTAAATGGTAACTGACCTAATATGGACATTTATGGTTCTTAGTAAATCCACTTATTAAGTATATTTCATGAAATGTTTGTTCAAACAGGGAACGGGAAATCAACAATCTCGTGCGGCGAGCTAATTTCAACACAGACTTGTATGTGAAAGAGTTTGGACTAACGATCTCGAACAATATGATGGAAGTGCGCGGCCGAGTGTTGCCGCCTCCCAAGCTGCAGTATGGCGGCCGAGTCTCATCACTGGGTGGACAGGTAATATTAATCTAAACTCGTCACTGTGGACGTAGCCAGGCTATTAATTATCGCGTAAATAAAATAAGTCACAAAAAAAGAGTAATATGTAAATGCTGGCTACGTCCATTATTTTAATGATCGTGGGAAGCCGATTTGTTTTTTTAATGATTTAGAATTTTAATAGCTACTGTTGTGTTCTTCCATGAACTTTATCAATAGCAGGCGTTACCCAACCAAGGCGTTTGGGATATGAGAGGCAAGCAGTTCTTCATGGGAGTTGAGATCCGCGTGTGGGCCATCGCTTGCTTTGCGCCGCAGCGGACCGTCAGAGAAGATGCTTTGAAGTGAGTTTAAATACTAAATCTGGCAATTTTTCCAATACATCGGAAAATATCACTCCCTCAAACATGAAAACAATCGAAACAAATACGTAATTGTTTTGTTTGTTCACTTTACACAGGAATTTCACTCAACAACTGCAGAAGATATCGAATGACGCTGGTATGCCGATTATAGGGCAGCCATGTTTCTGTAAATACGCGACGGGGCCCGACCAAGTGGAGCCCATGTTCAAGTATCTCAAGAGCACATTCGTTCAGTTGCAGTTAGTTGTTGTTGTCCTGCCTGGAAAAACGCCCGTATATGGTAAGTTAATATGTAATATACAATGCAATAATACATGTTTTGATTGGAATACATGCAAAGTGATTCTACATTTATATGCTACTTGTTTACAGCCGAAGTAAAGCGAGTAGGAGATACCGTACTAGGCATGGCAACCCAATGTGTTCAAGCTAAAAATGTTAACAAGACATCACCCCAAACATTAAGCAATTTATGTCTCAAAATTAATGTGAAGCTTGGAGGCATCAACTCTATTCTTGTGCCGTCGCTTCGTCCAAAGGTATGCTTTTCAAAGTTGATGAGAATTTATAGTATATTATATTGCCCTTCTCCGTATGGGAAGAGGCCTGTGCCTAGCAGCGGAACGTATATAGGCCAGTTTATTTGTTTAAAAATTATATTGGTAATAAAACTATAGTCTGTCGAGAATGCTAACTTGTGTAACATTGTCAGGTGTTCAACGAGCCGGTGATCTTCCTGGGCGTGGACGTGACGCACCCGCCGGCGGGCGACAACAAGAAGCCGTCCATCGCCGCCGTCGTGGGCTCCATGGACGCGCACCCCTCGCGCTACGCCGCCACCGTGCGCGTGCAGCAACACAGGTACCCCCACACCTGGGCCCGCACACTATACACATCAACTATATGCTGCACTAGACCACGGATTTAACATAGCATTGTCTACAAGTGTGGCGAAAAAACACACCTAAATCTAGATTTATCATTTCATTCACTGATTTGAGGTTCCAAATGGCAAAAATCAAACCCAAAATGTACCTAATATCGATTTGCTGTACTTTTCATTAGAGTAACTTAGTGTCGACTCGCGTATAGTAAGTCACAGTAGTTCTATCTACCACCTATGCACAATGTTTGTTGTGAATTTCGGTTGAGTGTACCATATAGTTGACAGTTCAATGACCTATTTACATATAACAGGACTCACGGCGCGCCTGTCTCATGTAAAATACATATTTAAATTAATATGAAGCATGCAAAAATATGAATGCTCGCGGCGCCCGTATAGCCTAGAATCATGAAGTCGCGACGAAGTTTTCACTAAATATCGAGATAAAGAAAGCCACAAAATAATATTCCATTCTTATTCCTTACCAAGCTGTTTGATGTATTTTAAGTTACCTTTTTTGTTTTTGCTGTGCCTACCGTGCTGGAAATCAATTATAAGTTTAAATATTGTTTTAAGAAAAAAAATACCATTAATTTATAAAAGATTAATGTTTTTGAGGTTTCAAACAGCATAAGTTGCTATTGTCTTCGGTTGAGTTTGCAGATGTTTTTCTGCACAAACTGTGGATAATGCTTGTATGCGCGAATATCGCGCCGTGAGTTCAGTCTCAGACGCGAACTCGCAGTAAGTGCACTTGTGCACTATGCCCAATTCGAATCCGAGAAAATATGTATTATAATTGCCCAATCGCATGTTGGTCCCCTGCTCCCTATTCGACTTAAGTGATTAATAGTCATCAGACATCGAACACAGTACATATGCGCTAGTCAGTATTTTCTCGGATTCGCATTGGCCATGGTGCACAAACGCACTTACGCTGTTTTTTTATTTTTCCCTTTCGCTTCGCTCATCACACCTCCACTGCTCTCGTCAATGACAAGCGAGGGCAGGTGTGCGAGTTGCACCGACTCATCACCGTTAGGGTTTTATAAGTAAGTAAGATGGAGTCGTTTTATGGAGTGTGCACACTGCAGGTTTTTTATCGGCCGATGGTTTGGTTGGGAGTGCTAAATGCACTGATATTCTTTCGTAAAATTACAGCTAATAATAATTTACTAGCATTGCTTATAAATTTTAGCATTTATGGGAGTGCGCACAAAATCCAATTTAAAGTCGGTCGATAAAAATCTGAAGGGCGTTCCGATTCCCATTTGGTTAACTATCGCTCTCATTACAAAACACACAATGAGCGGAGTCATTAAGCGTACGCGACAGGAATTCAAAATTGAAAATTGTATACAATTGGCCGACCATCGAAAACAGTGTGTACACTCGATTCTTATTAAAATTAATATTTTGATTCTGATTCGACCCAATAGCTGAGCTGCCGGTCGAAAAATTATTTGCAATGTGCGCACTCCCTTACGCAGACCTCCATCTAAAGTCTAAAAGGTAACCAACTTTGGGCTTTGATATCCAACACAACTACAAAGAACGCCAAAGAAGTTACCAGGATTGCCTTGTGGTGGCGAAAGCGTGGGTCCAGATGATGCCTTTTAAGTTTTTTGTTTGTTTTTATAATTTTCATATTTTTTAAAATAGGTTTATTTCTTTATTGACTTTAAATATGAAAATTCAAAATGGCTCTATATCTATGTTTGCCAATCATCACACCACATAAAATATTACACAAAGTGCGAATTACTGAAATGTACCAATCTCATAGTCAGAAATATATATAAAATATAATGCACGTTATAGAGTATTTATAAAAGGCGTGCATTATTATAACGTACGTAACGTTTCAGACAAGAGATAGTCCACGAAATGAGCAGCATGGTGCAGGAGTTGTTGATAATGTTCTACAAGAGCACGGGCGGGTTCAAGCCGCACCGCATCATCATGTACCGGGACGGCATCTCCGAGGGCCAGTTCCTGCACGTGCTGCAGCACGAGCTCACCGCCGTCCGAGAAGCTTGTATCAAGGTTTGTTCCACCAAACTTAATACTTTTATTTGCCTTTTACAGGGACCAATCTAGTGATATTTATCTTTTTACAAAATCTATGTATGTATGGTTAAAAATATCTGACATGCAGATCTTGTATTTATTTAAGACTAATTTTAAAACAGTTATATAGAAGAAACTTTTAGAATGAAAATAATATATTTTCTACAAATAAAGATAAATATTTGTTATAATGTTGTGTAATGTTTAGTTGGAAGCGGAATATAAGCCGGGTATCACGTTCATCGTGGTGCAGAAGCGCCACCACACGCGCCTGTTCTGCGCCGACAAGAAGGAGCAGTCCGGCAAGTCGGGCAACATCCCCGCCGGCACCACTGTCGACCTCGGCATTACACACCCCACTGAGTTTGACTTTTATCTATGCAGTCATCAAGGAATCCAGGTTAGTCTCGTGGAAATACCCATTAATACGGCGTTTTTCTTAGCCTATATCAGTTTTTGTTTTCTGTCGAACTATTTTAGTTATTGCGCCTCTTCTAAGTATTATAGCAACTGTTCTGCTCTTAAACAACAAGGGAATGGAACAATTTATTGATATCGTGTAGTGTGCGTGTGTGTGATACGTGTCGTGTGTGGCAGGGCACGTCGCGGCCGTCGCACTACCACGTGCTGTGGGACGACAACCACTTCGGGTCGGACGAGCTGCAGTGCCTGACGTACCAGCTGTGCCACACGTACGTGCGCTGCACGCGCTCGGTGTCGATCCCGGCGCCCGCGTACTACGCGCACCTGGTGGCGTTCCGCGCGCGCTACCACCTGGTGGAGAAGGAGCACGACTCGGGCGAGGGCAGCCACCAGTCCGCCTGCAGCGAGGACCGCACGCCCATCGCCATGGCGCGCGCCATCACCGTGCACGCCGTCACCAAGAAGGTCATGTATTTCGCTTAACCCGCCCCGTCTAGCCGCAGAGCCGCACAGACGAGCCTTCGTCTCCGTATCGAGATTGCGTGCCTCTCGTAGTAAAACCGGCAGCTGTGAGCAGCGTAGCTCGTTGCGGCCAGTGAGTTGGGATGGCTCAGTGTCGACGGGTGATATTCTAGTCGAGTCCGACCGACTCGACCTTACGCCGGGTTTAAATAAGTCCACATTGCAATATATCGAATGCTTTTGATTAAGGGAGCACTTTGCGGTACCAATAAAATTATTAATCTCGCAAACTAGAACTATTGGGGCTTCTCTACTTTTTAATTATCTCAACATGGAGATCATGTATGTTTAAGTGATAGTTATTTTATATCCTGCTTTGTGAAGTATTTTGTGAGCATGGAATAATATTATATGATCTCCTTGTTCTCGAGATAGAACTCCGCCTATTTTCTGGTTGTTTACATCAATGTTAATATCAACCATATTCTATCAGGTTCTGAATAGCCCCACTTGTTTCATAATGTAGTCTAATTTTTTATTTGTTTGTTATGCTTTTACAAACCAGACGTCCCTAGACAGTTTTTACGAGCTCGTAAAGTTGTGATAATGGGTGAAGCAAATCAAAACTACAAATTTCCTTGGAAGTATACGTGTAGTGAGAAGATTGCAATTTTCATTATGTAAAGGTTCATTCATAATGATTCTTCTTCTACATATCACTTGTCTCTGTTACTGACTATATTCTAAAAAAAGAATTCAATCTTAGGCTTATAATTATTTGATAAAGTGCGATTAAATAGACAGTGCATAAGTTATTTCCACAAATGATTTGGATAACGAATCCATGTAAAAAGATTTTTTTTATACATATCTGTTTCATGCAGGAATATCTTGTTGAAGATTTAAAACAAAGCGAAAAGACAAAATATTATTTTCTGATCACAATGAAAAAAGCAGAGTATGAGTATGGAAATACACCATAAATACTTTCGGCTATCGATTGCTATGCACGATACAGCACATCATTTTGTGTTTGCTAAACTCACTTACTTGCAGATATTTTTAATTTACCCTGCGCGAATATTATTCTACTCCTTTAGTTTCTGATTCTACACTAGTTTTTCTCTTAAACACACAACTCCAAACTTACCCATACACAATGTATATACTTACTGATATATCATACAAAACACACCATCATATCATCATTGTAAAGAATGTTATTTTTATTTTACATTTTTAAGTTTATTTGTAATTTAAGAGCTCCTTCATAATGTATTTTTTAGCTTTAAGTGAAATTTTAACTAATAATTGGGTGAAAGCTAGGTCCTGACGTAAGAGGTTGGTGACTAATGTTTTTATTTGTAAAGCATGGAAGTTAATAAACTTTTTTACTATAAATTTATTTTTCTGGTGTTTCAATTGGTCTAGTGTCAATATAACCATTATAAAATACTTAGCTTTTCATTTCATATTTCAGTTCATACACAATAATATGTCCTTTCTATTTTTATATGTATCACATTGATGATAAGTATGTATTTTATTATCTTTCAAGTTTATCATCAAAAATTTAATGTGTAGAGTATAAAAATATGTATGATGCATAATATTATATTGATTTATGTATATTTTTTTATAACACAAACTAAAATTACTTTATGTATAGTGTGCCTTATTTGTCTGCAATACACACAACAAAATCTTGATGTACAATATATTGAAATAAAATTATTGATTCTTCATAGATACAATTTGTAACAATTAAATGAACACCAATAACTTAGCACAATGATTACAAAACAGAACTGTGATGACGGTAAAAACCTTATTCAAAACAGTGTCTTAATTATTTTGTAATCAAATAAAAGTATGCAAACTATTTAGGCTCATAAAATAAGGATCATATAAAGCATAGTAATTACAATGGTATATTCTTTATGATAAGCCTTTAAAATTCACCTTTGATAACTGTTATAGAAAAGAAACAATTGTTTTGTAAGTTACGTTTCGCTGCTGTTAGGGTAACTAGAATAACTACATTTTTAGTATATTAAAGAAAAAAACTAAAAAAACGTTCTTATAATGAATTTAGAAATATTCGATGATTAATAATAAATCTAGTTAAGATTCCCCATTCAAATATTAATTATAAGAAGTGTATGATAAAATGTTAATTTAAGTCAAATCAGCAGGAAGGCCTCGGTCTACATAAAATCGTTTTACAAAACATTCATGTAAAAGTTATTTTAACTTCTTCCTTTACACCTATCCGTAACTTGGTGATAAAAACTTTTTTTTTATCAAAAACTATTTATTGCTGATTCTTCACATTTACTCACCGATTATGGTCGTAATTACCTAAGGAATCCAAACCGGTGTAAACGGCAAAACAATGGCCTGAATGCTATGAACAAAGCAAAGTTATGTTTTCCTTATTGTATGAAAATGCTAACATGAGAATTTAACTAATTTATTTCGTATATGTATAATAGCGAGAGATATTTTAGTTAACTTCTTGGTTACATCTTACACCTACAAAAGATAGCACCATTTTGTAAATATGTCCCTATGTATTTTCATTTTCATCTTAATTATTAAACTAGTCCGTTTTAAATTTAAGCGTACACAAAGTTGTAATAATACCTATGAATTTTTATGACTTTTCCGTGAACTTTATTAAATAAGGAGCCCAAAGCAATCGTCTTCATCCAAAGACTGGTCCTGGATATGAATATGTCAAGGGTCGGAGCTTAGATTAAACAAAGCTAATAACTTTTATGTATTTAATTCTCGCCATGTTGTGTTATTATTACGTCACGCAACTTTATTACATTTTCTCAATCAAAAGTGTGGAGCCTTAGAAGCTTTGACATGTTCGCTAATTACCAAATAAAGCCAACATGGCGCTGCTTCAAAACTACTTTGTTATGAGAAAACGCTGTTAAGTCTGCGAAATGTACCGTAATTAAGCGGCCAGCTGAAGATGTATTTTATTTACAAACAGAATGTTGTCTTTTGCCTCAAGTCTAAATTAGAAATATTCTCGCAAATGTAAGATAATAGATTAGTAAAAACCCTAACCGTTGTTAGCTAATGTTAGTCGGTACACAAAGAACAAGAACTTCTATTGTTGATCTTTGAACTTTTTGAATCTTACTTATAAAAGTCAGCCTGTAATCAATTTTACAGATCTCAATATCTAGGATTACTTTAGATAGAAACAAAGTAGTAGGTATATTTTACACATACAGATTGTATTAAAATAACCCGTGGACAACAAGTTAGCAACTGCCATACAACTCATTCGCCCAACCGGCCGCCACACGTGCTATATATTCTATACTACTATGTTATAGCTAAAATTGTGTACAAACACGCTTTTATGTACATATAATGAATTCTGTTATTCGGATTGTAGAGTGACGTTTATGTATGTTATTTAATACGCTTTACCAGAGTGAAACAGCAAATAATAGAACAAGTATTTTCTTCTATGATTACTGGAAGACCTGGGATTTCAGCATTATATTGCAATACTGAAATTTAATAACATTTTGGTAAAATACAATTTGAATATCAATCAATTACTAGTTTAAATTGGATATAAATATGTTATACTTATACGAAAGACGTTCATTTGTACTGTCCCAATAGTCATATTTTGTAAGTTTTGCAATGCGTTGTTTTATAAATTGATATGAATCTAAAATTCGCCTACTATAATACCAAATAATTTGTTCTCAAAGCTTTATGTCAATGATTTGTCGCTTCATCAAACTACTGTGTCACGATTTTATTAATTTCATATTTCATCTTCCCTCTTTAAATTTATTTTAAATGGCAAAAGTAAGTTAATTAAATTCGAAATGTTGGCTGCAGATAAAAAATATAAATTAATAGATTTTTTTGTGATCGTTGTGGTAATTAATGTGAATACAGATATGCTGTATATTAATATGATTCAGTTTGAATAAAATTTGTATCGAAGACAGAGTTATTTTGATGGATGGATTTTAATTTATAATGTCTTTTTGTCGGTGGTAGGATTAAAGATTCCTTTGTAAGTTAGCATAAGTAAATGTGTTCTAAAATGGCACCTAAACTTTTGAATGTTTAATAATGACTTATGTTGCCTTCAAATATCGGTTCGCAAATTCAGTGCCTGATCAAATGTTCTATTTATATTTAATAATAGGAAATCGACAGTTCATAACTTAAATTGTGACAAATTCGCCTATTTCCTAGGAAGCTTTATTTTAATTTTTACATCATGTTTGTTTTTTATTCTTGTTACTTAATGGCTGAGTATGAAATGTGTCTAAGAGTCTACATGACCACCTTTATTAAATTAAGTATAAAAAGCCAGACATTAGTAAATTAATTATAAGATTTATTTTATAATAAGCTATATTAATCTTATTATGAGTATAAACAAGGGACAAGCATTTTAAATTTGTAATATTGAATGTAACTATATTTATATTGTACTATATTCGGGCCGTTTAATGTAGGTACGTCTCTCAGGCATGAACTGCTGACTAATTGTTGTTGTGTTAGTGTAAGGGTGAGTTCAGGTTACGCTATTTGATAAGAACACAATACGCTATATTTTATTAGCAACACTTAATAGCATACAATCGTGAAACATCTTGGCGTTGGCTGAATGAACCCTAACAGCTTTTTAAAAGTAAATTAACCTTACCAACTTCATACTATAATGATGACACCGTTTCGGTGTATTTGAGTGATTACACAATGATGATACGTTTTCTTTTCTAAACGGCACGAATTTAGTATTTATATTCGAGTCTAAATAGATTAACTATTTTGCCATTCGCATTATTACAAAAAAAAAAGCAATAACTGAGAACTTAAATATTTTAATCTGACGTCAGGCTTTTAGATTGTTTCTTATAAAATATGCGCCATGACCAGAAAAAAAAGAAATTATAAAAATTAGTAGGTAAATGATTTTATATTGGTCCACACAACTCACTTGGGTTTACGGGAAACATCTTGCCGTAAAAATCTATCAAACAGGAGTGTGTAGGATTGTTAAAGAAAGTGCATTACTCTTCTATGGTAAAGTTTATGGATATTTTAGAGACCGGTTTATTCTGGTTATTTTGTATGGGATGTTTTAAATTTTTCTCAAGTGTAGGTATTGCAGGGTTTTAATAAGTACTTTTTAATCCACTATCAAAAATGTCATCAACATCGTTATTGCCGTCTATTAATCATCCGTAAATAAATTCATCTAAAAAAGAATGGAATTTTTGTTTTTGGGTGTTTCCCAAGTGTTACCTATGCCATGTTCTGATCTGGAATTGTGTGTGAATCATAGCTGTTACTTAGGTTCATCCCATAATTTAGGAGATATAAACAACAGTATAAGTTCGAATCTTATCAGTTTAGCTGTAGTCAAGAAAGTGTGATCGTTATCAGCGATACCTTATTTTTATTTGGGTCATAGCAATACACGACTACGACATATTCTTCACGTTAAGAATTTGATGGTCTTATAAATGTTATTTTTATACGTAAGTGTGACAATGGAGTAAATGTAATATATTCTGCTAAGAAATATTATGAGATCTCCGGTGCGAATAAAGTAATTGATCAACTTTACTACATATTACTAACTACAATTTATAAATAAATTGAATGACGATCTCACTTATCAGAAGATAAAGAAACGCCGCAACGCTAATCTTATCTTTGTAAACTATTGGGTCCGAGTTAACGGGAACATATTGTTACGTTTGTACTGACCTATTAAAAATGTTACTCGGTCGCTAATTTATTGAGTGGCAACTAGAAGCTTGTCGTCAAGTTATGTACCTTTAACTTTATGGGAAAAATGAGCACAAAGCAACATTATTTAAACGGTTTAGTATGAAAAGATATGTATTGCCAGCGATTTACACGCAGGTTTGTATAATAACATCACTGGTAAAATCGCTAGCAGTCTATCTTATCATAATAGAGTATTAGTAATCGCAACGAGGGAAGTGACAGTATACCAAGTGTACCTAGGTTCGTAGAACTCTCCAAAAGATAAACGCTTTGCCATAGGCGTTTATCGATCGATTCTATATACACAGTACCTACATGATCAATTTGATTATCCAATTAATAAATATGTAACCACCGATTCCTAAAGTAACTGGATGTATTCCGTACGACGTTCTAGCATGTATCATGCAGATACCGTTAGAAAATTAATCCGCCTGAAAGTTAATAACGTTACTTAATCTTTTTGTAATGTATTTTACATTACACACGTTTGTACATATGTTGTTTTATATATAAGAGACTACAGATTAGAGAGAAATAGTCGACAAAACATATTTTTTCATACGTATTGTTGTTCGATTAAGTTAGATAAAAGTACATTAGTGACTTCTCTCGTTGCCGCCATATAAAGTTAGATATTTTGCTAACATTATACTTAGTTGTATGTGATAATGTAGCGTCATATTAGGCCGCTGTAGTTGTCGTATCCATAATAAACCAACCATCTCATTTTCGCACATGCCCATAATTGTCTCTTTATATTTTTCTTAATATTATTTTAGAGTTCGTAGTTGTTTGTTTTTTTTTTATATCATTGTAGTAGGTACTTTAGGCGAAGTGTGAACAAAGTCAAGTCGGATTTTTCCTAGGCTTTGTTCGTGCTTCTTATAATCTCGTACATTACGACTTAGTGTAACTTGTTAACACCAGTCTCGCGTTTGTTTTTAAAACATATCTAGTTGTTAGTTATTTTATAAACGGACCACGCTTTGTATTCATTCACATATGATTTCTATAGAATATTTTTAATCCCATGGCTCCTTCAACTAGGGTTTCGATTTACATAGATGGTAAAATAGATTCAAACTTCTTCGTGCAGGGTATACACGAGTCTTGGTGTCAATAGTCGCTATGTATGTTAATATTGTGAAGTAGCGCTCAATTTGCGTTGTTTACTATAATTGTGTAATTAAATGTTCTCTACCCTTAAACTTGAATTTTATTTACGAATTTGGTTCTTTACATTAACTTATTTATAAAACTCTCGATAAAAGCACACCTTATATGTTCATGTGAAAAAAAATATCTTAAATATAATTAGTGTCTACAATTTTTAAATGATATTTGGGAGGAACAACCGGAAGAAATTTGTTGTGGATAACTAGGTTTTAATAAAGGTATATTGATTAAAAACGAGCACGTCAATACATAAATTTTATTTACCGTCTTTAGAGGTATTGTAAATAGTTGATTTTTTAAGTAAGGAAAGCTAAGCATCTTACAAAAATATTATTTTCATAGTAATAATGGACCTTCGACAGGCATCGGCAAGTTAGGTGTCTTACAATCGTTATACAAGTAACAAGGATTTACAAAATGTGTTTTAACGTGTATAACATGAACATTTCAACATTTAAGCTTTTAAATGTAGAATACTGAGTTCAAGCATAAAGATACACTATAAAATTATGATTGATTTTATGGTCACGCTTTTAGTTGGCGCGTAGCCAGCGGGAGTTGGTGTCTAGTCCCGTTTTGTTGCAACGCGTTTACGATCCGCCGTGCTTACTATCCGCGTGTATAACAATGCGCTCCTATAAAATCTGTCTAAAATACATTTTATATCCATGTATAGTATCATTTATTCAGTGATCAATGTTTGGAATGCAAATACAGAAGACACGATTAAACAAGACATATATGAAGCATTTGACCAGCAGTCTTAAATAGGGAAATAATGGACTACCACGCCGCAATTACAAATAAACGTGCACACGACATACAACATTCGTGTTGCAAACGTTGCTATATATTTTATATAAATTATAAACTATCTTTCAATACATTACGACGCATGTAAAACTAATTGCATTTTTTTAGGTTTTGCTTTTTGCGAAATCAAAATTGCAAGTTCTTCACATGTAGTAAACTTCACGATAGCTCTCTTATTACAAAACTCCAACTAAAAAGATAGTGAATAATTATTTATTAACATACATCTTCAAACACTTACGGTACCTCCGCCCGACACAAGGGAGGCGATACATTAGTTTTTAAATATAAGTACACAATTTCAAATACTATCTAATAGCACGTATAAAATGGTGTTGTATATCAAATAAGGGTGCATTAAAAATGCAATATTCCTCGTATGAAGTTAGTGGCATAGCGGGTCTCGTGTGTCGGTCCCGGGTGTAGTGCGGCGGCGTGGGCGCGGGGCATTAGGGCAGGGGCTTGTTCTCGGGGATGGTGGGCGACGTGGCGCCGCTGGCCGCGCGGCTCGCGTCGCGGAGCGCCTCGTCGAAGCTCTGCGTCGAGTTCGACCGAGACGACACTTTGCCCTGAAATGTTGTGCAATCCCGATGTAATACACATTACCAAACGGCGACTGACCTAAAATATAGCCGCGAATGTTTATTTTTGTACAAACATCAAAAACGGATTGATAACTACGATTGCTTGGTTTAGTGTTATCAGTAGCAATCGTATCTATGCTTAGTCTTCAGGTCATTCATAATACTAAATAATTTTTTTATTCATCCAAATAGCACAACATTGAATGAACTATTAAAATTATTTTATCACCAAAAAATAAAAATGTTGGTTAACAATGATTTCATCTCACCTTAACATTTTCATACGCCGTGCCAACACGTTCTTCGATGGAGCGGAACGACTCAGAGTTTCGCATTTGGCCAATTTTGGTCGACACTCCTGCAGTAATACCGCCGAGAATCGAAGTCGTCTTCTCAGCAGTCGATTTTATCACAGATTCAGTTTTTTGGTATCTATCAGTGTAAAAAAGCAATGTTGAATATAAAAGCAGCTTGTCAGTCAATACAATTTGCTCTATAATTAGATGAGTCCATAGAAAAAACGAATCTATTTGGAGTCGCAACATTCAATGTAAAAAGGGGCAATCTGAATTTGTAGATCAATTTAGTCGCGCTTTTTATTATGAATTGTCGATAGGGATCCGGTTATTGGTAATAATACTGTTACAGAGGTCCAAGAAGGTCTGAAGCCTGAATATAAAGTTAGTTAAATTAACTCAAAAGTTAATAGGTATTATCAATCTTCAATATCAGAAGACTAATAAAATAAGAACATGTAAACAAAATCATTCATTATGTTTAGGCAAAGTGAGTGGCTAATGCATTTTCAATTGTTTATTATTTTATAAGCCATAAACTCGGTGATAAGAACCTATGAAGTAGAACTGTAGAACCGCATACAAATGTACTCACAGTTCTTTTTTGAGTTACAGAAATCACGAATATGCATCAACAAAATGCGATAGATTGAAAATAAACATATAGTGGCATAGATAAGACGATAGATATGATTGGTTAGATGGTTCAGCTATATTCTATATAACTTTATATGGTAAATAAGTAGGAAATATATCGAAAATATAATAATTTATGAGAGTTAAATATTAATGATATATAAATGGTAATATCGATGCCTAAATTTAACATAATGTCTGTTATAAATAAACTTGTTTTCCTTCGGGTTAGAACTGTTAAATAGGAAAAAATATATAATTAAAATAGGCTTAATCACTACAGCAGAAAGCGCTAATAAACGTGTAAGGCAAGTACTTGTGTTATCCGCCACCAACGTGCATTGTATTCTACATAGTAATCAAGTTAGTGTGACCCTGGCGACACTTGTCACATTATGTTACATTGGTCAACTTTACTTACATTGGTGCTTCAGTCACAGCCTGTGTAAGCGCAGCCACGCGAGTTTCTATAGTTTGATAGCTGTTGTATAACAAACCAAACGTGAAATCAAAGAAACTAAGTAAAACGCCACCATTTGTAATCTGAGCAAGCTGAAGCAATATTAAAACATAAAGCTATGCCTCTCACCACTACAGAAATTAAAAGATATTGTTCTAACCCTCGGAAAAAAAATTAAAATAATTACTTTACTATGGCAAAAATATACTAGGTTGATACTTACACTTGGCTTTCTTTAACATTTTTTAAACCTTGATTGACATCTTCAGTAATCTCCTTCCACACAGTTATGCCAAGTTTTCGTTTTAATTCGGAGCTTTGGCGGATCTGTAACAATAAAGCGTTTATCCTATACTTTTCAAAATAATAATTAAGTTGTTCACTAACACGCAGAATGTCAATGTGTGTGTGATAAAACCTAAATAAAATGTCACTCGAACAAACATTGGAAATACACATTATGTTGCAATATAGTGTTATTTAACACTGTTCATTGTTTATAATAATAAATCCTTTTTAGTTTAAGTTTTTTATATGAATATTTTTGTGACTGTTTTTTCCTGTTGTAGTCACTCTACAGAAAAGTGAATAATACATATTTCTGAGAATGAGTTACTTTATGTTTTGCGTTTATAGTTCCCATTCAATTTAATAAAAGACACAGGTCACTAACATATAAGCTACAGTGCTTTAAGACAAAACAAAAGATCGGGACCCGTAATAATCTGCTGCGTCGCCTTATTTTTACCCATTGGGGAGCGGCTCCTGATGTACTACGCACGACTGGTATGTCATTATGTTTTTCTGTCGGCGAGTTTGCATGCACAGTGTGGCATCACAGATCAGCCCATGCAAGGCAAGTCGACATAGCCCTCAACGAGACGTGTCGTATAATATCGGGCTGCCTAAAACCAACCCCACTCAACAAGCTCTACCCGCTGGTTGGTATCGCTCCACCTGTCGTAAGAAGGGCTGTCGCATGTTCAGTTGAGAGGCATGTTCAGGAGACTGACACCCGACACCCTCTTTACAAACACACAACAGACCCGGGTAGGCTTAAGAGCCGGAAGAGTTTTCTCCGGAGCATACAGGCCACCACCTAGTGAAACACCGTGAAACACCGTCTAGAGCACGATGCAAGATCTGGGAAGAACAGCACCCACCACCAGACAGCTACATAAAGCCTCAGGAACATCTGCCGCCCGGAGGCAACCTGCAGTGGCCTGCCTGGAAAGCACTGAACCGATTGCGAACCCAGGTAGGTCGCTGCAAACTTAATCTAGCGAAATGGGGGATCATAGACCCTTCCGATATCCGGTGTGAGTGCGGCCTTTCCGATCAGACAATGCCACACCTGCTAGAGTGCCCAAAGTGTCCGGACACCTGCACTTTGGAGGACTTGAACCTCGCCAACGACGCTGCAGTTGGTGTGGCCAACTACTGGGCGCAGCGTATTTAGATTTAAATAAATTAGTTTACCATCGACTCGAAAAGAAGAAGAAGAATTTAATAAAAGCATAGCTCATAGATTTTGGATGAATTATCCAAAATCCATGAGCAACCTAGCAAATACCTTGCTTTGCAAAACGGTGCGCAGCGTAGCGATCTCGTCTTCGACTCGGGCGAGCTCCCGGCTCCACTCGGCGCGCAGCTGCTCCGCCTGCTCGGGCGTCAGGCCCGCAAGCTCGTCGGGCGTGTGCACGTCGCCGGCCGCTCCCGACCCCACCATCACTTCTTCAGCTGACGAACAAATATACTACTTTTAGCTCGCCAATTAGATGACCCATTGATGGTAAGTCCACCAAATCTCTTTTGGTGTCCTTGTCGTAAATAACATAGACCTCACGAAGTAAAAGAATGGTAGGCTATTGCTTGATTTGTGGCGATAGGAGTAATAAAATAAAAAAATCTAAATAGGACACAAGTCACTGATGAAGGAAACTTAAAGTTACATAAGTCATCAAGACTCCAAAATGGACAACTTACAAGGTAAGAAATACAAAAAGACAAAAACAACGCCTAAATTTTTGTACTGCTTTGCATCTAGTAACAACAAACACAAAGCGAGTCACATTTATGATGTCTGTCTCAGTAACGAGCAGCAGTCCGTCAGGGGGAAAGTCTTGTTACGTAATACAATAAAATAATTATATATTGCTTTATTCAGCGCATAGCGCATACATTTTAAACCGTGCGATTACCGAACACTAGATTACAGTTACTGTAATTTTACTTGCGAAACAAAATATTTCTAAAACTTGGTAAAAGCTTACCACATTTAAGCCAAGGTCTAAGCCGCATGAAGTACGAAAATTTATTTATATTTTATCAGCTGATTATTATAACTAACTACTGGCATATCAGAGCCATCCCGTTTGCATCCTGTAATGATGCTTCGTATCTCAATCAAGTCAGTTGTTACACATAGGTACGTTGTATTAATTACCGTTTAATTATATTGTTTGTCTATAAAAAATACAGTTCATTTGTGATAATTATATTTTAATAAGCCCATAAAGTAGAAGCCGTTTTTTAACCCTTTACAAGTTAACATAATTGCCTTTGCTTTACATAAATAACTTCAAGGGTTTAAAAATCGATAACTATGTAGTGTGCTACACTACATAGTACACTAAGTCTGGTGGTTGTGAAGGGTTAGTAGTTTACATTTTAATAGATTTGTCGTTTAAAAAGGTAAAGTAAGTTTATATGTGTTAATTACCCTACCTTTATAATTAAATATATTGAGGCTTGCCCGAGAGAAATGCTAACGACATGCTTTTTCACAAAATTGTCTATCGAGAATATTTGTATCTTATTACATTATATGGTGTTTACTTAGGTGCATATTTTCGCAGTAAATAAGTAAATTATGAGGATGTGCGCTAAATAAATGCTGTGAGAGTTTTTTTTTTTTTAAAGAACCATAACCAAACTTCTGCTCTACATTTGGCGTAGGTACCAAAGTCAGACATACACAAACGTTATGTTTTACGATTTAAATTACCGTTTCAGTTTTATAACTACACGCATGAATTTCGCTAGTTACACTGAGAGCAGTGGACTGTCCATTTTAGTGAAATGCAAGCTAGGCGATCCGTACGAAACTCTATAAAACTGGATTGATTGATTCTTAAAGTCGGAAACTAATTAGGTAAGTTATCTTCCAGAAATGTTGCTTATATAACTTAAAATCGTAATTACTAATAGGAACTAGTTGTTTACTTCTAATATATTTCTACCTAAACTTGTTATGTATGTTAGGCAATCTGAAGGTTATTCAGTAATTTAGTAATCGCCATAAAAAATAGACAACTATCCTTTCTTATGGAGCGTCTAGAAACAAAACTTGAACTTGGGAACTTATGTCGGCCGCTAAAGAGAACTAATCGAACAAATTTTGATGAACCGTTCAGAAAGTATGAAATCTACAATTTGTCTTTTTAAACGAAAGACACGTTTACTGTGATTTAAGATATAAGTTGTTTTTGTTCAAGTTTCGCTAATGAAATGCCGATTTCAAATCAATATTGCACGCTCGATTCATATAAACAAGATATTGTAATTTAGCTTTCCGCATTGATTGTGTTTTACTTAAAGTAATTCAAACTAACCTCCAGCGATACCTAAGAATTTCTTGTAGTTTGTGTGACTGGACATCTTGGCAAGATACGGCTTTGATAAGTCTTGAAAAGTAACTCGAACTTCGCGCATTTTTTTTCGAAATATTCTTAAACGGCGGCGACGATTGTCTACGTAGAATTCTGTTTCAATACATAGAGCGGAATCAGCAAGGTCAGGCAGCATGCGCCAGTCTGCGTCAGGGTCAGCAACTCCACCAGCTGGCCAGTTGGGCAATTCGTCTAATTCATCCAGCTCGTCCACGGCTACATCGAAGCTAGGCGTAGAGTCGTCGTCAGGGGGCACAAAGTAAGGATCCTCCATGTACTCCAAGCTCGTCGGCTCCACGCCGCAGCTCGACGTTCCATCGCTCGCCATTCTATCTACCGCGTCTTCCGCGACTATATAGCATATTTTGATTTATACGATCATGTAATATTTTAATCTATGTGTCCTTATATCACGTGGTGAAAACATGCGACTCGGCAGTTAAGTTGAGACCGTTGTTATTAGCGTCCGTTATTCTACATTATTAATAACTAAATAGTTACTGTCACTTTACAAACATTGTTTTCGCAGTGAGCACAATCGACACGAGTAACATGAATACGTGCACCGGCGGCGCGCAATGATGTCAGTTTCTTCCGCCACGTCAAGCCCCTCCAAACCAGCCAGCTCGCGTTCGTTTCGCGCCGCTGCCTGATTGCTCGTGTTCGCCACTTTCACCAATAACGCGAGCTACGATCTGTGCCGTTAATAAATTAAATATTGACCTCCAAAAAATTTGCTAATTTACTTTGTTAATTAAACGGTATATGCTTTAATTTTGCGATAATAAGCACGTTAAATCTAAATTCCGCGCAGTATCGGTATATCAAACAGGGTCTCTGACCAAGCAACGAGTTCGAAACAACTAACAAAACAACAAAACCATAGATTGAGCTCACCTTGTGCCGCTAAAGTTTATTGACAGTGCCGCAGGCGAGCGAGCGGCGGCGGCGGCGCAAGTTCTACGCCAGAGTATTGCGTCATTGGTTGCTTGATGAAATACAGTAAAAAACCGTAGATTGCAAGACTACATGACTCATACCTCAGGTGGCATAACCACTTAAATGATTGGATCAAGATGCACCCCAATTTTGTAAACTAGAACTCCATAATATGCAGATATTAGAGTGAATTAACCGATACCAAAGAAAATATGATATATCTTTAAATAAAAGCTTAAAATAACAAGCAATAATTAATTGATATGACTAGAAAACAAAATCTTGCTAAATGAAGTTGATCTACATATTGTATATATTTTTATGCAGACTAATATAACGAAAATGTGGCTTTAAAAAATGCATTTTAAATTTCAGGGAGAACTTTATTTTACTTTTTTGTTATTAAGAAATTATTCGATTTTCAAGCTACTTAGGTTAGAGGTATGCTGATGAAGACGCTTAGACCTGGTACAAATATTATACCTTATACATAAAACATATCGGCGAACTGTGGGTGTACATTGGTACGCCTCTGCCTACCCCTTCGGGGATACAGGCGTGATGATATGTTTTTTTATAAGGTTTTTTTAAAATTATGCTAATTTATTTATAAAAGGTAGATTAGTATATGTTGAATGACATAGTATTCAATTACATATTCATTTTTGGGAAAAAATCTTGTTTGACCAGACATAAAATAGTCATAAATTATAATGAAAAATATTTACTTTTTATGTAACCTAAATTTTGGAATTGATAGCTTTGAACCTAAATTAAGGTAATTGAGCTTTTAAAATTATTGATAGTACACATAAGTATACACCATTGTTGTCTTGTGTATTGTGTCAGTACATAAAACTAAGTAAGAAAATTAATGATGTAAGTGGTTTAATTTAATTATTTCTACATGTTGAACCTATTTACAACTTAATGCCATTTATTTATTTTTTTATTACATTTAGTGTAAAGATAATTTCAACATAATTAATTACTTTATTAGATTGATTTCAACAATTTTATTTCATTTTTCGGTAAGGCATGTAACAGATTTCACTAGAAACTGTTAAAATTAACTACTAACTAAAAACTGCGTTTTTATATGAGGAAGTCCTAGCTCGTATTAAATTTAATATATTGATGAACGAAAAAATTACGTAGGTACCCAATAGATACACGTAAGATTAATTCTTTTATCTAATTTTCTTATAGGACAGACATCGATTGTATGACAAACCGCATTAGTCACCTACTTGCGTGATAAGGAGTCGCGAATTCAAGTGATTATTGAAAATAATGTGGATGATGGAAAACAATTACATACATGGCCTATTCTATCAATAGAGACAAAACTTTTACATACCTGTTTGTACACCACTCATGTTGCTCGAAGAAAGATACCGCAAAGCGATCTACAAAATATGCGATATATTTCAAAAATGTAGTATTAGAGAAGAGAATTCATCAAACTACTCCAGCAAAAAGTCTACGCGATTAATTAAATTAATAAGAACTTGGTAAATAACTTCGCTTTATTTTCAGAGTAGTGGAATCTCGCTCTGTCAACTTCTGCCTCACAAAGAGTATAAAACAATAATTGCCACAGATGTTGAAATAATTTAAGATTAGTCGATATTGCCATTACAGAAAAGAAAAACAATTTGCACACTTAAAAAAATTATGATGGCGATGCTTTTGCTTAGGTAGCAAAATACAGTGATGAAGTTTTTCTGACTATTAATTTTGATATAGGAACTGTAAACATTATAAATTGGAAAGTCATAGCTGAGTGATAAAATATGAATATTTATGTACCTAATTATTGAACAACTTTCTAGTAAATAGCCCTTGGAGGGAAAATTGGCTGGGAATTCCAATATCTTTAATCTTTTGAACTCTATTCAACGATTAGAAGATTACATAAATTATTGAGGTATTTAACAAATGGAAAAAGAATGAGAGCATATGAGTTATGTAATTGAGCATGTAGTGACATAATTATCTTATTGATTTCGATATACGAGAAAATAGGTTAAAATTAATTTAATTGCATCGTTTTTATTTTCTGTTTTTCTAAGTGCTGTACCCAAAGACATTATAAGAGTATAGTGTCTTTGGC
The DNA here is from genome assembly GCA_905146925.1 of Autographa gamma. NCBI lineage: Eukaryota > Metazoa > Arthropoda > Insecta > Lepidoptera > Noctuidae > Autographa > Autographa gamma. Next base: position 9,149,337 of record LR989850.1, read on the forward strand.
TGTGCCTATCTCAAAGACATTATTTTTAGGAATCAGAAGGGGTGAGATTTACTAAAACAATCAAACATCGACTAAGTTATAATCAATTTACAATTTTAATACCAAAAATAAATCTACAACATTAAATCAAGGAAACAATCAACCATCAAAGACTCACGTGCACCAACGATCTCACCGCTCGAACGTACCCTGTCAAATATGCCGCCATATTTCCATTCGGTCGCTGTTTTAGAGATTGCCGGTGACGCAGTAACAACAGATAAACAAAATAAAAAAAAGTAAAATTCGTTTCTAATATTATATTCTACTTACCTAGCGTGCCCTCTCTTTTCACTTTATTATTAGCAATCTGTGGCGTGAAACTTGAAAATGCATCTCGCTGATTGGATTGCTCTAGAGTTGTCTTTGTCTTGCTTGTCTTCATGCCTTGTCATTCAGTCGATTCAGTTTTTTTTTCCATAAATTCATAGTCATTCACTCGAGTCAGTGAATAGCCTGAATTTTTCGTGTATTTTTACCTTTTAACCTGTGATAAAAATATATATATATATTTTCCTTCAACAGATATTGATAAAGGCAGAATAACTACAAGTAAGTAATTAAGATTGGTATCTAGGAGTATTATGTAGAGCGGTGAATCTGGTTTTATATCCCTTCTAACTGAGCAATTCATTTTAATTTCAGCATTATGTCGGCGACAGCGCTTTTCGGTAATACTTCTGGCTTAGGCGGTAGTTCAGGAGGTAACAAGCACCTGGTGGAATTTCGTGCTGGCAGGATGACACTTAAGGGGCGAATGGTACATCCTGATAAGAGGAAAGGTCTTTTGTATGTGTATCAAGGAGAAGATTCGTTAATGCATTTTTGTTGGAAAGACCGAACAACCGGCGAAGTCGAGGATGACCTGCTAATTTTCCCAGATGATTGTGAATTTGTTCGTGTTGGCGAATGTACAACTGGCAGGGTTTATGTTCTGAAGTTTAAGTCTTTTTCCAAGAAATACTTTTTCTGGATGCAGGTATGTATTACTTCAAAGTCAACAGAGTCTCTAGTGTTGACTCCAGTTCAAATAATTATTACATAATTACATGAATTTACATAAGTTATTATTTTTTGGTAGGAACCCAAAACCGACAAGGATGATGATTACTGCAGGCGTATCAATGAAGCCTTGAACAACCCGCCCACATCTGGAGGCCGTGGAGGTAGTAGTGGAGGTGCTCAGGATGGAGAGTTGCAAAACATTCTGAACAATATGTCCCAGCAGCAGCTGATGCAACTTCTTGGAGGTGTAGGCCAGATTGGAGGACTCTCTTCTCTTCTTGGCACCATGGGGTAAATAAAATCAGATCTATTCTTTAAGAAGTAACTATGTATCCTAATGTTAAAAACTTCCTATTTCTTTGCTATTTACTCATACGTAATTCCAGTGCCATATACAGTCTAACTGCCTCATTGGCCTAGTGGTGCTAAGCGCGACTGCTACGCTAGAGGTCTTGGGTTAGATTCCCAAGTCGACCAAGGTGTTATTGGGTTTTTCTATGAAATTCTCAGTAGCAAGTTGGAGTTTGAATTTGTGCCCGGTTAGTGGCAATAGGCTCGCCCCCTATTACATGGGACCTAAACATTTCGGTGAACAGTGGGTGTACATTGGTGCATCTCTGCCTAACCCTTAGGGGATACAGGCGTGATGATATGATGATGATGATATACAGTCTAAGTCTAAAAATAACAAACCGCATGCAACATCATTTACTGACAAATCACAGCTTCCTGTTTTCCAATTCGGACAAACAAATAAGTCTTAATTCACACTAAAACAATAACCAATTCTAGTTTTTACAAGTAATCCATCCTTGTTGATTTTATAATGTGAAATAAAAATAGGAATGATTATAAAAATCGGTTCAAATTATTTAACAGTAATAACAGCAGTAGCAACAGTGGCAATACGAGTGCCCGTCCATCGGCAGGAAGCGGCAACAGTAGCCGTGGTGGCAGCGCACCTCGCACCACTGAGTCGGGCACCACGCGTACACCCTCGCGCGCCCGCGATGTGCCAGCGCCAACTGCTACTCCACCCAATACGGCTACAGCTACACAGCCACGTGGTAAATTATTAAAATCATATGTTATTTTAAATACAGTTATACAGTTTATATGAGCATCTGCCCATTCACTACAATATTTTATTAGGATCAGTATTTTACGATCAGGCGATTTGCTTTGAAAGTAATGCTTGACAAAATTTTCATACCTGTCTTTGCTGGATTAACTTATCGCGACGGGTTCCCAATGCAAAGTAATGGTTGATGAGCACTTGGCTCATTGTAAATAGAGTTTAATAAAAAATATAATTCTGTAGATGCGGCAGGTGGGCAGATCTACCTGTCAGACCTACAGCGCTACTTCTCGGGACTAGGCAACGCTCCTCCGGAAGGCGAGGCGGGTGCGGCGGGCGCGGCAGGCGCGGCGGGCGCGGCGGCTGCGGCGGGCGGCGCGCGCGTGGACCTGGCGGCGGCGCTGGCGTCCCCGGACGTGGTGTCGACGGCCAGCGCGGCCAACAACGCGCCGCGCCTCACGCCGCACCTGCCGCCCGCGCCGTCCGGTGCCGCCCAGGACGATGTAAGGACCACCCTGCTCTCACCGCAGTTCGCTCAGGTGAACCTTCACGTATAGCGCTCCCGTCTTCGGCTGCGTCAAGTCGCCACCGGGACTCGTCTCGCGTCTGGCTTCGATTCTTTACGGCGGCGCGTCCTATTCTCATAATGCTTAATTGGTTTGACGGTTTGCGTGTGGTGCATGGAACGCTTTCCTTTGGTCCAATTGCTAATTCAATCACAGCTGGTAAGTTGTGATTTATGCGTGATTTACTAATAACTGGAAGTGTTAAATCTCGATTACAGATTCAACACTTATGTACTGTGCATGCATAAACTATATAAAAAATTAAGGTTACTATACAATACCCATATTAAATAATAATCATACTCTTCGGAGCAAAGATACTCTTCGGAGTATCTTTGCTGTGATTGTAATTCAGTTTTGTGTTATAGACCAAATTCTTAATGACCGTTAAAGAGAATATTAAATAATTGAGTGTGTTCATATTACGTGACTAAAATAATTGGTTGGACTATAACATGAAATCACCTTGTTAATCATTTTTATTAATGTGATCTTATATTTTAGGCTGCTAACCAATTCTCTTCGGCGTTGACTTCTGGCCAAATGGGTCCCGTAATATCGCAATTTGGTCTGCCTTCTGATGTTGCATCGGCTGCTAACACGGGCGACATGCAGGCTTTCTTTAAGGCTCTGGAAAACACGTCTAATGCGTCTGAAAACAAGGGCAAAGAAGGAGATGACAAGAAAAAAGAAGAAAAATCCAAAGACGATAAAGGTGACAAAAAAGACGACGATGCAGAAATGTCACTGGATTAGTTATTTTATGTTATCCAGAACATTATTTTATGAAGCTTGGGATAATGCTATTTTTTGTTTAGAGTTTGTCAAAGATTTCTTATAACATAAAAATATATAGATTTTTCTTTCGATATTGTTTTATTTATAACTACAGATAAAATAGGCATTACTTTTGTAATATAGTATTTTATTAATAATACTAATTATTACAATACAACCATCAGAAAAATTGCCCGCGCGTGTATAAGCGCTGCATTCAGACAATTATCAGAATTTTTTCTAGGTATTTTAAAAATATTGACTAAAGATAGATATGCTTATCTTCCTAACTTTGATGATGAAATTTTATACCTCTACAAAAACTCTCATTTTGTTAAGCCACGCGCATTCATGAACAACATAAAAACAGTTTTGGCGGTTGTAAACGATTTACTCGCCATCTTTTAGTAGCTGAAAACACTTTACCTTTTGCTACCAATTCCTAGATGGCGTAACACGCAATCGGGTACCTATGTTTCTTAGGATTTTTTACACCAGAGGTTTTAGGTAGGTAGGTACGTACTTTGGTTATGATGAATTAACAAACCTAATCAGTACAGGTGAAAGTCCGCGTCAACAAGATTATTTCTTATGCAAAATTCTATCGTCTCCACCCAGTGATATTTCTACTAAGTATGTGGTCTAATTATTAATACATGTTCCATTTTTGCATTTTTTTTATTATATTATATTATCATGTTTAATGAAAAAAACATGGCACTTTGATTCCATTGAATATATAGCTTCCGGGTACGAGAATCAAATTTAATTTTGTAGCGAATCGAAAAGGCTCCTGATATGAGAGAGCCGTTCTGTGCCTTGACTTCTATTTTATGTTTGGGTAGATACGTAGATAGCGTAGTAGAGTTGTACCAACTTATACTTGCAGATTAAATAATGAAACATAACCCCTAGTACCTAGCGTTAAGAGTCACAATCAGTAAGCGTTGGCATTGCATGTATATCTATACAAACATCTGTCCGGCTAGCTTGATATTTTGTATGTAATACCTACTTTCAATTCGGTAGTAATATTCATTCTCTGTCGGAGTTCAGCGCGGAGCGCGCGTTTTCTTGTGCGATAGTATTTTTCTAATAAATTGTTTAGATGATTTTATACATTTATGTAATTTGCATTGAATATTACAAGTGCAAAGAGTGAGAATAGTGGTGTGCTTTTAGCTATGTAAACAAACATTTTAAATGGTGTAATGTACAGGTTTTGCAAGATGTATGAGTAACCAATGACCGCAGGGCATCCCTGCGCGGGGGCGGACAGGTCGGGGGGAAGGGAAGACCAGATTTCCAACTACGTTGCGGTGGGTTCTTGGTTCGTCTCTGGCAGAATCAAAAGAATTTGACGAGTGAGTATAATATTATAGTTTTATTACGTAATACATGTTGTTCATTACAACTAAACATGAAATTAGAGGGGATTATAGGGCATTTGCCTGCGATTGATAGCTTAATAAATAAATAAATAAATGGTTGCATATTTATCCTGATTTAAATAACGCCAAGCATATTTTATAGAAAATATCCATTTTAATAAAACAGCTGGTTCATAAAATATCTTAACGTAAACTAATTATTAAGTTAGGTATAGGAACTAATTAATGCAGCGTAGCCTCAATCAAAATAGGTCAGCAAGTGTTATTCATCTACAACTGTGGTGTAATTTCGCGGTAAACTTGATTTATTCTTGTCATATCCATTAAAAGAATGTTAATAAGTTGAGTTTGTGAATAAGCGATGGGTTAGGTATTTGCGACGGCAAGTAAAGACACGAGCGCACGGCGACCTCGAGCTCGGGCGCGGGGAGCGCGGGGCGCTGGGGAATCCTTCTGGCGCCAGACCGGCATCGGCGTCTACCCGCGCCCCGCCCTCCTCCGCCAGTGCCCACACCCGCACAGGCCAACTCGAAATAGATGCACGGTGATTTACGCCTCGGGCATATGAGTAAATATGTTGCTTGCCTGCCTGCCTTGGCACGTCCGCCCGCCCCCGCCGCATGCCGATCGTCGTGCCATCTCAGAACTAACGTTCACCAAACTCGACGACCGTACTTACTACCTACCTATAACAAAACTCGCAGAATATTGCAAAATTTTTGCTACTACTGTTTTCTTCTAAATGACATACGTTCTTTCACACCATGCTAGATAAACATAAACAATTGTACCTGATAAACTTTAATAAAATGAGAAAGGATACAGAGCCAAGAAACAATTTCCTGCGACGTCGTCGTATAAAAATAAAATAAAAATCAGCTGTTAGTCAAATACTTTGTTTGGATTAGTATTCGTTCATAGCACCACTAGACTTGACAATTACAATTCGAGAGTCGTAAACGAGTGCGGAATGCGGACCTTTTGCAGACTACATAGTGACATAAAAATATGTCCGTGTTCTGATCTTATACATTTAAAAATAATCTTTTAGAAGTCGGTTCAAAAGGGATTAGTCGGTTGACCTGTAGGGACTGCGAGATACGGTACGAAACCAGATTTTTTTTTTAACACTACGCTGCGCTATGACTATGGCTTATCTATTTGAATGTTTATTTGTGCAATTTTTTATAGGTGCTTTGGAAAGGCGAATTTTTAAGTTTTTATATGAATAATTTATGATTTATTACAAAATCATGATTCTGCCTAGGCTACGTAAGAAAACCTAATATGCTACGTCACACGCGACATCATTCAGTAATCGTCCCACTTATAGTATCCTCATATTATAAGCATGCATTAAATACCTTTTTGTTCTCAAGTACCTAGTTAATAAGATTTTAAGACCAACTTATTACCCTTACTGATTTATTTATCAATTAAGTCAGGAAGAAAAAATATAATAACTCATTGAGGAGCTTTATTACCTGGTCCGACATATTTGAGAGGAGTGTACTACGTGAGGTCGACAAATGGATGTGCGATTAACGCTTATGCGACAAAACTGTACTGCGACTCACCGTAGTTCGAATGCACGCTAGTGCGACACACTGAAGATCGACATCTCGCTAGTGCGACAAACGATTGCGCGACAGTAGTTCGACACTACGGTAGTGCGACACTACGGTAGTGCAGTACGTTGGTGCAGTATTGCAGTAGTTTAACACCTAGCAAGGGTAGTGTAGTACGTTGATGCAGTATTACAGTAGTTTGCTGAGATAAATTTTGAATTACATATATTAAATAAGTAGATATTAAATAATCAAAGGCCGTCGCTCGCTTCGCTCGCTCCATTGCAAGGTCGCAATATCTAACCTAACCTAACCTATTGATCTCTGTCACAAAGTTGAACCTAACCAAGCAATGGATGTCTGGGCCTATGTCGGTTCTATATGTTTATGTTCTATTTCTTCATATCGCACTAGCGAGATGTCGATCTACAGTGTGTCGCACTAGCGTGCATTCGAACTACGGTGAGTCGCAGTACAGTTTTGTCGCATAAGCGTTAATCGCACATCCATTTGTCGCGCTCACGTGGTACACTTATTTGAGAGTATGTTTTGGCGCGACAATGGTCTGAAACAGCAAAAAGTCTTGCCAATACCGGTATGGCAGGTTTACGTCAATCCTGGCGGGTCTCGTTCATATTGCCACCATATTTCATTCAGTGTACGGGTATTTAAAAAACGTTATTATTTTAAATTATTTATTTAGAATTGATCCTAACATTTCTAATGTTTGCATTCTTTTTTGTCGTCCATAGTAATCCATTAGCCGTATTAAGCATTAAAATACTTATTTCTTACCGTCATTTACTAGATAGATTACTAAAATACATATCTACATCGTTAAAATATTTAAAGGTCTACATGATGAATATGTTAATTCGTAGTCAGCTTTTGAATCGCATCGTTAAATGTTCAGCAGGTGCATAACACACGTCCATGTTACAGGTTTAGTAACTTTCTGAACTGCAGTCCGGTGCATAAGACAAGTTATCTTAGTAATGAATTCTGTATTAACCACTTAAAGTTTAAAGCAAGAGTATAATGGGCAAAGCAAAATGGTAATGAAAGGAAAAATAAAGAGGAACATTTATATTTCACCGCTGATATTGTGGGCAGAATAGAAGTAATATAAATACAATATAACATGTATAAGTGTGTAACGTAGCATAATTACTGAAATGTAAAGAGACATACCTGCGTGTTGACAGTAGGTAGGTACATTAATTATGTAAGTATCATAGAGGTCATTAGGAACAACATTGGTTTGTCATAGTGAATTTAAAACAGTTCAATTCGTGTTTTCACGCAGCTTATCTGTGATTAGTATTTAGTAATTACAATTAAATTTACATAATACCCAAAGGCAGACTATATACAATAGTATCTCGGTTCAAACTGCACTACAATTTAATTATGGCGTTATTTATGTTATCATCGATAACATAATTAACTGCACTTGGCTTCATCATTTTTGTTATTTAAAAACAATGAGTACCTATATACGTAAAAACCTATGCGTAATTGACTTTCAATGAAACGATTTTTATAAAGCTAGTACGCAAAATTCCTGACTATTTCATGGAAACTTATAAATAACTTCAATTTAAACTCGTGTGTTTGTAATAGCAAAACCCGTAAGTAATGGAATATACGTAGGGACAAGTGTGCGTGTTTTAGTCCGTCCGTCTGTCTTAGCCAATTTGCCTCGAAACGACTAGACTAATTGAGTCAAAATTTGTATATAATAGACGGTTTTAACCGTGACGATGGGCAAAATTTTTATGCAACCTTAGGTTCGCGAGTCAGACTTGAACCACCCCGGTTTTTTATTATTATCCCTGGAACCGGCAATAACGCAAATAAATTATATTATTTATAGTATTAATGTGCAATTGCAAATGATGTACCGCCGTTGCATAAAATACCTAGCTATTCATTCAAATTATAAACTGCATTTACTCACTTTTTTCTTTTTGTTAGGTTATTTTTTTATGAATCTAGACTTTTTAATTGTGCTATTAACGATATTTTCACTGGAAACTCTAATCAACAGCAATAAGCCAGCGGCTAGGAACTTGTTAATCGTCATTTCTTTCCTGAAAAACAGTCGTTTGCTTTTTTGATTCACTTACTAAGAAATTAAACCGCAGAAACGCCCCTGTCTATTAAAAATAGCTCTTTAATACTCTTTATAGTAGAGGGAATCAAAATTTCTTGGAAATATTGGAATCGTAAATGTGAAAAGGTTGCATAGGTAGGTGTTTATTATTGTAGGTAAGGTTGCCTGTCGTGCCCGACGCGATTGGCGAACGGACGGCGGGCGGCGCGTGCTCGAGGGTATTCTGAGAATTGCATACTCACTGACCACAACAGTCATTATTAATGATATTATGTAGCTTTAACAAAACTCTAGAATATATTTAGTCGTCGTTGAAAAGAAAAATAACGTTATTGTTCTTGTCGGTTTCTGTTGCCGGAAAACACATTCACGTATATAGAGGATTTTTAAGTCCTGCTTCTTCATAGAAGTATAATTTTAGGACCATTTATGGTATAATCGTAATAAACTTAATTATTTGAGTTTGCTTGAATTAATTTCGATACTATTTAGATACCCATCCGAAACTGAAAGGTAGCAACGGGTTGACTGTCTGTTGGATAGATACATATATATTTAACTAAACGCCAGAGAATAAACGTTTTAACCGTGTATTTATATTTTCGTTTTAAAACAACAAAATAAATCCCTAAAGATGCCAAATATCAAAGCGGACGCCAAGCAAAACCGAAAAAGTTGATTATGCTGATTTTCAGTCTTTTTGTTTCTTATTTTGAAGGATGGGACGGAACCCTTCGTGTGCGAGTGTGGCTAGCCCCGTCAGTACTTGACTGAGTTTTATTATTTTGACATTAAATATGTTGAATATAAACACCCGATAATTAGGTTACTGTGAGTGCAAAACCGTCACCATCGGACGTCGCCGTGTCGTAGGGTAACGATACTGATCGATTTTTCTGACGTCATGTCTTTTAAAATAATAGATAAATTAAACATGCCACAACAATTTTACGTAATGATATGCGAGACATATTTAACAACATGTAAGTAGGTATACCGCTGCTTTTATTATGGCGCAGTGTGTTACTCGCACTGCAACCAGACGTCACCGTGAGTACCAATAATAAATAATGACGCTTCGTTTATTAGTTATGTTGGCGATGATACAATAATGTCATTATTATCTACGTGTTAGGGCTTAAGTAGGAATAGGAAAAGTCCATTGCGCAAATAGTCTATGCGAAGAGCCTTCGTTAAATGGAGTAATCATCATCGTATAGTGACATCCATAAAACAACGGTTATTAAAGCACACACAGCAGCGCCCTCAAATCCCACGACGGTTCTCTTGCCGCACAGGCACTAAAGAGTCCGACGAGACTTAAAACTTCAATTTAAAGATTTTTTACGAGATTACACTAAGTAAGTTATAGACACGTCGATTCTTAATTAAGTATCTGGTAAAAAAATGGCTCACTTCACTGACCTCATCAATGTATAATGACTAGCCGGAAAATTGCCAGCTGTGAACGCTAAGCATCATTAAACGTGGACATGGGGTAAAATGAGTTAAAAGAATGTGCGTGATCGTCATAGTGGGCATTCATGCATTTAAAGGGACGTCTTCTTTTGCACCGGCAAATTGCAAATACAACAAACAAGTCTATTTCTTAACGGTTAACATTTATAACAAAATTGATGATTTTAAATTGTAATTGTATACTAACTAAATATTCTGACGAATAATTATACGTCTGAATAATTCACATGATACACGATACACATGAGTTCGTAATGACGAAAATGAATGAGAGAATATTTAGTCATGAATAGGATTGTGATGCGTTGAAAGGCATTACCTACTGTATATTTCCTGTTTACTATGATTAATGCAATAAAACGTAAACAGTATTACCTAAATAAGTAGGTAGCTACACAATTATACATTGAAGGAGGTAAATATTGGCCACGTTGTTAATTTTTTAATTTAAATACAAGTAAAATTTTCCCTTCTATGCGGGTGTAAATTGCATTGTTTTTAAACTTTTAGGAGATATTTTACATAATGTTTAGAAGACAAAAACTGGAATGTAGCATACGTTGCCGATTCCTAAATATACTTGCTTAATGATAAGCAGCTAAAATAAATAAGATAACGGGAATGTAGGTACTATAGGTCGCTAACATTCAGATATTTTTCTTTGTAAGTTGTTTACCAATGCTAATATAAAAACAATCACAATTGTTATTTCTAAACATGAAGTAATCATCGCGTAAATGATCCATAGTTACACAACGGTAGTAACTGTTACCGGCTAGCTTGTTTATCATAACATATTTAGGTTTTCAGTTGTCGTTAAAAGCAATATTGTTTATAACAATCAAGTAAGTAGCTGTATATTACTATAGTATTCATAATCTTGTCTAATAATGTAATAAAACTTAGAAAACTAGTGACGCAAATACTTTATTCATTCAGTGTACATTCGCAGCATAGTCTTATTTTGTTATCACTTATCGTGCGAATATTTATCAGTGACTAAAGTTGAATACAACCACTTTTAGCAAGAAACTATTATCAAAATATATTTACGTCAGCGAAGTAATATTACGATATCATTGTTACCACGAAAGCTGTGAAATAGATTAATTTTATTTAACGATAAAGTACATGTATAGTAATCTAACTTGGTACAGTATTTAGTGCTTTCTCTTGTGTCAGATAGGAACCATTTGTTCACATTGCTAATATAAACATAAAAAAACACAACATGTCAGTTTCTGGATAGTCAAATTGACTAGATTGTCCATTGTTCCGCAGGTACTAAATATCGTTAGAATAGAGAAGACAAGTAAAGACATATAATTTAGCATAGAGTTAGAGAAAATAAGACTAAAACATCGGAATTAAGAGGATGCTATTAATTTGAGATGATGCTAGTTTTAAAACTATTATATTTATGGCGAAGTATTAGGAAAATACAAGTGTTCACGCACCATCCCACCATTCTAATAAAGTTAGGCCATTTTTTACTCGGTGTCAGGATAAAATGAATGGAAGGAGAAAAGGCTTTTGGCCTGTAATAGTGGGTCAGAAGCGGCTGATTATAATAACAAGGATGTGTCAGGATCGGAATGATTAAGTTCTTTTGAGTATGTGGAGTGATAAGATAAGATTGGATAAGAAAAGTAGAATAGAGAATTGAGTAAGTATGAACGTTTTAAGTGGACTTACTCTTGTAAGTATCTACTCAATTTTTGCTTTTACAATATTTGTTTTGCATCACGTTATTCATGTCTCGCGTGTAATAAGAAGGAATGGCCATGCTATAACAATCATACGAGTATGACAACGCAAACAGCAGTAATTATCAAAGAGAAGATTATTAAAAATATATACTGGGATTTACCCATTCTATGACTAACCAAGCAAGTTCTGGAATGCCAAATCAAAGAGATGAACGGCTGAGAAGAGATAGACATAACTGCGAGTAACTTAAAAGACTCAAGATATTACATCGTCATAAGTTAAGTACTTAAATATGCATAACTTAAATGCATTCAACGTATAAATTGAAATAGGTGTTGCTGCCAAATATCATTAAATAACCGATTTATATTTTTGTGTGGAAAAGGTTGCCAAAATTAATTAAACCGAGTAAAGTGAATCTAGTTTTTCACAATAGATATTCAAGTAGGTATGAGGTATTGCACTTGAAATTCCTCAAATTTGAAGAACATTACAGAAACCTTACATTTCAGGTACCTATTTTATCCGCAGTAGATGTTATTCAGTTGAAATAATTGTTTTTGTAACGTTGTAACCTCTAGATATTTTTTGATCATTACGAATGAGAATATGTGCGTGGGCGAAGAGAATGCACCTCGGAAGCGGGAACACCTCTCTGGCAAATCTCCAAAAGACTATCCCGAACGCAATCCCTATCTCCAACACAACACCTAAACGGAGAAATCATATTATTTATATGAGAAGAAAACCGCGCCAATTCTATTTCGGTAAAACAAACGTGACTCTACCCTTCACTATGAACAATTTGCTCAACAAATTTAATTAGGTTACTTCAAAAACTTATTTAATTACATGGATAACTTTATGCAAGCATAATATTGGACGCAATTGACGAGACTCGTGAACGGTGAATAGTTATTTATTTGGTCAAGTGCTACCCAGCTCGGGGTGACTCACGAATATTATTGTCACATTCATACATATGGCGTATTTTGGTCGTTGATACGCGAACGCCGGAATTCACGAAGAATGACGCCATTCTCTTAATGCCAGTTCTCATATAGGTACAAATGTGAATGTAAATAAGCTGCGTTTAAAATAACGACGTCACTTTCGCATATTGTAGAACTAATTTATTAGGTGCTTACTTAAATATGAAGTTCTTTTTGTCTAAATTATAATCGTAACTCGAGGCTTCACATACTTATTTCATTCTTCATTTATGATAGTTTTCTCGGCTGATATTTCACTTTTGTCTATTATTTTACTGAATTCTCAGGATCCATCTTAAAATAAGCAGTAATAAAAGTAACAGGGGTACCTAATACAACAGTATACAACATTCTTCTCAGTTTATCCACAGATTTTTCTTCAGTAATTTAACTCGTTGTTCTTCTTCTATTCCACTGAATGATTTGAGTTGATATTTGTGTTCAATTTTTATCTCAGAGAACCTGCTAATATGCGCATCCAAAAATCTAGTCCATTTGACTAAATTTAAAAAAATGGAAAAGCTCTTCTTCAAAATAGATTAGCATTACATTCTAGCTTGTAAGTTTTTGTAGAAGCTCTACCTAAGTGGTGAAATAAATTCGTCCCTACCTACCTACCTTCTCTGCTGAAATGGGCCATACTTTTTATACTATACGGACATAACATATATTTATTAGAATTCGTATTAGCAAGAATTCTAAAGAAACTCCACAACATCAGTGATTGTACGGGGTGTGGTCTGAGTCGGTTGCGGCTGTGCGAGTAGCGAGCCGGTGGCGTAGCGGTCGGGCAAGTTAACGATGACCTGGTTCCGAGGGAAGCCCGAGCAAGGTGGGGAGACGAGGCGGACGGTTCTGCATTCGCACTGCCTCACAAACTTGTTTAGTACAATGATGCCGTTCACGCTCAGAAACTCGACTTATTTTGTGCCAACATTAACTAGGTGCAAATTATAGTAAGGTACCTGTGTGGTATCTTCTATCTTTCTACTAACTACGTACTATTTTATGCATCGTAAATAATACCTACATACTTGCTAGGTATTTGATTGAGAAATGAATTCGTATTACAGCGGTTACGTCACTTATAAAAAACAGCGTAAGTAACTTACCATTTAAATGGAAGTATAATATTATATTCTCTTTTGAAGTTAGGATTAGGTTAATAATAAAAGTAATTATTAATTCCAGCAGACATAGCCTGTTGCCACTAAGACTGGTTTCATGGTTTCCCGCCCACGCGACTTTGTGGCGCCCGGGTAGACTCACATATTTATTCAACAGCTGCGTTGCCAAATGCTTTAACTCGAATCCTGTTTTATATTCGAAGGATTGGTTAGCCGTTTAGTGTTAAGTTTAGTGCTAATATCTAAAGTGTAATTTAGGATTCATGGTAAAACTTATGTCATGACAACTAAAACTAACAATGTAAGTATTGGTACACTCCTACGCCCTTCATATGCAATTGTTTTTTTTTTAGATATGAGTAAGACAAAAATAATACTTTAAGACATGGTGTACTATTTAACTGCTGATGAATGGAGATTGCGAGATCTTGTTCTTGGAATTTTGTACGATGTACCGAACATGCATTATCTGATATAGGAGACAAACTAAAAAGACACTCCCCGTAGCGCATAGCTCAAGGTCGTAACGTGACGTCGGCAATCGGCAACAGGCGGTACCTACGCCAACCAAACAACGCAACAAGTGCCCCGCGCCCCCGCACTTCACATACCATTCGCGAAACAGCAGCCGTCATAGAATAACGCTAACTATTTTTTTCTGTAGCTTTTAATATTCGCGCTAAACTTAGCGAAGTTAAATGGAACATTTTTTGAAGGAAACGCCAAGAATTCCTGGCCTCATTGCTTACCAAAGGAACCCAGATGTAGGTATATGTACTAGGTTATCATCATACCTACTATTAACTAGAAAATTTGTGATAAAAATACATATTATCAAGTGTCAAGGTCACAATATTTTTAAGTATCGAAATGATTATTATTCGAAAGAAATACAACTGACAAAACATACAACAATACAAAGTAAATAATAGGTAGTGGTGATGAGTTAAAATATACATAAACCGAATAAATAATTGGTACAGCCAAGCATGCTGAGAAACAAGTTTGTTGGTAGTGGTTGTAGCCAGAGCATCGCTTACTTCCTGACCAAGTTGTGTTACAATCGAGCGACTGCGCGCTATCCTCGAAATGCGTGCGTCATCGCCTCCGCAATACTGATAAGCGCCTACCAATTATCATTGCAAATAATGTGTTTATATTATACATTCGTATCTAGACCAAAAGCCATGAAGTTTCTTTACTGAAAGTTATCAATACGTAAGTCTGCCACTATACCTACTTATAGATTAATGCTCGTATTATGCCAGGCTTATTTGTGTAGGTAAACTATGAATGTATAGAATTTCGATAAAGAGGTCTTACCGATAATAAGTTCACGAGATAAGTTAAATATAGGAAAATGCCAACAATAAATTATTAATCGCCTGTATTATAAACCACTACCTAATTATATATTTCATTATAGGTTATGATTATGTTTTAATAAATACAGGCCGTACTTTGCTTAATAATAATAATAATGATCATATTGTCGATGGCGCTAAGTAGTTTCCTGCAATAGAGAATGTAGTAGACGGTGGCACATAAACCGATACCCGTTCTAGTCGAACGCAACCGTTACGAAATCAGCGCTGCATGAAAATTACATTGCTTGCGATGCCGATACAGAATTGATAACAAAATTTGATGCTAATCCTACTCCGTCATCCTGCAAACGCCATCTTTGCCCAGTGTAATCGTCACCACTGAACACGTGTTAATAATAAACACAATACTCTACATTCTACAATAATTTTATCTTTATATCCAAATTCAAAAGGGTTTGTTTAACTAAATCATAAATGATAACACATTTGCAGAGTATAGGAACAGAAGCTGTACAAATGTATGAATTAATACAGTTCAATTACGATATATTGTGTTATCACTTAAACGTTACCATTTATTATGTTTCTCACACTGGCCTAAAATAGGAACACACCTAAGTAAATTCTATTGATTTTGTAGGTAACTTCCAGATTACTTGAATTGTAGTTAAAGCGCAGGTTAAAGTCCGTGCATATTATGTAGATACATATAAATAGATTACGAAGAACAACCGATCCGGTTGCGGTGAAGGAGGGAGATAGATAAAACGCGACATGAATCACTACTTACAGCGAGCGCAGAGTGCGGTGCGCGGGTAGGGACGCGGGCGGCGCGGGGAGCCGAACGGAACGAAACGAACAAACCAACGACATTACAAACAGTTGAACACTCATCCGTGGAGCGGGAACGTACGCTGTCCCTGCTTTAATGTACGATAAACGAGACATATTTTCCAACATACAGACAAAACAAATAAATACTCGTATGTTAATAATTGTTATCGTTCGCTAAAAAGAAAGTGGCGTCGTAATATCGGAGTGCAAGTGAGGCTTGTGTGACGATACACAGGTGTGTCTCTGTGTGTGTGCCGTGTGGCGTGGATCGTCGCGCAATTATTAACGATGATTCACTTGTGCGCGGGTGAAATGCAGGCTATCGGACTTGTTGACATTTGTTCTGGAGGCGTCAACAAATGATACCAAGACAGCAGTGATATAATGGTGGACTGATCAATTATACCGCGGTAAGATACTCCACTGAGACAATCAGGTTATTCTAACACAGCATAATAATATGTAATGTAAGAAATAAGTGTAGGTACTAAACCTACTCATTCAAATTTGATAAGGAATAAGTTTTCACTATCAATGCGTGAGTGTTTTTATTTCATCGATACCCAGGTCAAGGATTAATTAGCCCCGATTTGTTTTTTTTTTATAGTATGTACATATACATGCTTAAATAAAAACCAATCTTACAAGTCATAAAAGACTTCTTGTGAGACCTCCGTCTAATTTTGCACATTTGTTTTGAACAAAAAACAAGTACATTCTATGTAAACAAAACATATACTTAAATATTTCGAAACTACTCACGTTATGGTAAATCTTTGCCAAGCATATAAAGTCTGAATATTCGTTGTGATACAAAAGTACCTACTTATAAAAAATATTATCGTACGAAATATGCCAAAAAAATATGTTTTCATCTAACTAGATTTTATGATTATAGCTACTCAAGTGGCTAAGTCAAACTTACCCACTCGGTAGGTGTGCTACCTGCTATTTAAATTTCAAATTGATTTGCATAGGTTCATTTGGCATAATATGTTGGAAATTATTTTAAAATTAAACAAATTAAAAGCATCTATTTTGATATGTCGTTGTACCTATTACAAAACACATGATGTGCATGCAGTCGCTAGGCAACATTACATACGCACCTACTTGTGTAGAGTCAAGTGATAGGTAGAAGCAATGGAAGCTGATGGCGGCGTGCTGGCGGCCGACACAAGCGTCGCCGTCGCCAGGGCCGCCTGGCTTGGCGCCAGGCCGGCGGGCGGCGGCCGGCCGCCGGGATTCCTTTGTCTCATTACAACACTAGTAGTTAGTGCCACTTGCTTTAGGGAACACTTTCCTGATTTTATCTGCCTCGTTTCATCAAGCTGTAACTATAAGCAAAATCTATGAGATGGAAAAACATACATTCCTTTTAGTAAAATAATCGAACCATATTCCTGTATCTATTTAACAATCTGATATAATCGCAGCTATGTTTGTGTAATGATGATAATGTACTTTAGTATAAAACACTTATAGGTACCTAGATATAATACTGTCCTATATCAAACTAAGCTTGCCAGTCGTTATTTAAATAGGTAGCGCGCGCACACATAGAATGTTCTGAGTGCCGATACATAAACAAGGTTTGTGTGCGTAAGCGGCAAGTGCGTACCGAGCTTATTCGCTTGCCTGTTCTTAAACGAGCGGAGCGGCTTGGCTGTCTCCAGTTCTCAGAAATTGTAACGCCTTCTCGGAACGTACCAACGACGCAGCCGTCCACAAACGACTCAAGTGAGCGCAAGCGAGGTCGTCCGCCATCGTACTACTACACGTATTCGGATTGTGAGTGTAGATAACACTCACACTGATGAACTATAATTCTTACATCTTGTTTTCTGATAGGTGTGACAAAACACTCTTCAAAATAAATGCAGATCCTCTATTTGCAAATAAATTGTATCAAAAGCACAATACATCACTAAACAGTGATTGTATTTACTTTCCTGAAAACATGGTTATCAAAACTTTACATACATTGATCAACAGATAAAACATGTTATCAGCGATGACAAAGGTGACTCGTTGAAGTTAATAACGAACGTAATTTCGTCAGGTGTTAGGAAAAAAATCTACGGCAATAAGCAACGCCGACTGGGGATATCCTCGCTCGTCTATTAGCGTGACGTCACGATGATGTCACACTACACACCAATAGAAATAGCGCGGCACATGCGCGTTGCGTCAACACGTTCACCGCATCGCTGTTTTGTGTCGAGTGCTTCTCACTCGACGTTCTTTAATAGGAATATTAAAGTTTTAACTAGATTACGTAAAGAATATTTAAGTTAACCTTAACATGTATGTTAAGTTACATTTACTTGTAACTTATCTTTAGGTGTATTGTATAACGTATTTCATAAAAATATGGAACCAAATGGTATTTGTAGTGACTTGCCATGCAGTAATAAGGTTACGGCTATAGTAAAAATAATACCATGTGGTAAATTAATATGGCTTTCTAAATGGGTATTTTAAACAGCTCTCGAAACTTTATTCTTATTTTTAAGCATAGCGCCCGTTGATATTATCTGAATCCGTCCATAAATACTGGACTTTTCAATATCTTAATTGAAGTTATAAACTGTTAGTATGCCAAATTCCATTCAAATTCGTTACTACATTCATATTTAATGATTAAAGAGCAAGTTTTAAAAGTTACAAAACGGGGGTCATCTTGGGGCGATATTTAGCTAAAATTTGTTACCTGCTCCAGCCTACGTTTGAACAATAGTTTCTGTTAATTGTCCTCAACTGATACTTTCGGACAGTTATGACAAAAGATTTTAAGATTATAAGTAGTAGATAAGCCTGCAGAGGTGTGGTTGACCTCTAAAATAAGGACTGACATATTAGCTTTAAGTAACAAACCCAATTATTAATATTATCAAAACGAAAAATAACATTTATTGAAATAGTCAAAAAAATAAATAGAGTATTTATATTTTGCACCTAGTAATATGCAACAACGTTAATATTATATTATTTAATGTTAATATTATTAAACTTAAATAGTATTCAAAGAGGCTCAATAATTTGCAATTTCCTAACGTTGTACTGAACCCCTTAAGCATGTATACTAATATTACGTAATTGATTATTTTCAGGTACAAACGTCGCGGGTACAATGCCGCTCACGCAAGAAAAACGTTTAGATAGTAACTTCTCCAACAACAATGACCACAACTATCTTCATAAGAAATTCAAAAAAATGGCATCTCCTATTTCCGTATTTCCCGGAAATCTACCAAAAGGAGGGGAAACCAGACATAAGGAAACAATAGTATCCACAGCAGCTTGCAGCCTTTCAATATCAAACGGTAGTATCGCTGCAGGACATCCAGAAATAGAAAAAATTAAAAAAGATAAACAGCATTTAGAAGAACAGGATGTGGGAAAATATGTACAAATTAATTATAATGATGAAAATAGTAGATTAAGTATTGTAAATAATTTTGTTCAAGTAACTGGTCAGACCAGTTTTACTGATGAATTTTCAAATAAGACTGAAAATCTTGAAAACGATTTAATCAAAGAAGCCCACATAGGTGGAGTAGGTGGCCGTTATATATGTCCCTACTGTAAATTATCATGTGCCAAGCCTTCAGTTCTTCAAAAACATATCAGAGCGCATACGAATGAGAGACCTTACCCTTGTGTACCTTGTGGATTTGCTTTTAAAACAAAATCCAATTTATACAAACATCGAAGATCAAGAACACATGCTTTAAGATTGCAAGGAGCCGACGTGTCGGTTACACTAAACGATGATGACTTATCAGGAGGTTCTGAAAGTGATACATCTATTCCGCCTACGTCGGTGTCAGAAACAGGTTCTGATGTTTCTATAGTGCGCGCAGAAAATTTAGAATCGAATGATTCTGCAGAATTGATAAACGATAATAGCATGCTAACAACTGGTATGAGTTTGTCCTTAATTGATAACAACAAATCTAAATCACTTTATAAACCTAAATTTAGGGCAGCTTTATACCAAGACAGGGATGAAAAAGATAAGGTAAAGAAATCGATCTCATCAAATGCCGATTTTCTTACGGAACATATCTCTAAAATTATATCAGACAATGAAGCTATTGTTGATGTTATAGAAACTCCATTACAAAAGAAATATGGCAAAATTAAACAAATTGCGGAAAGTAAACAATTTATGACTGATCTCAATGATATAAAATCAGAACCTTCACCACTTAATTTGACAAAATCAAACTATGAAAACGATAACTGTTTTAGAAAAAGATCTCATTCAGAAAGCTTTTCACAGAATGATCATCAAAAACATCCACTGAATCCCGAAGGATCCATCATAAAAGATCTTCTTCTAAAAACTAAAATGAATGGATTAACATCAGTGACCGGTGAACTTATCGAAGGGCCTTTGTTTATATGTCCCTTATGCCAGATAATTTATAGAAGTGCAGATAATTTAGAAACACACAGAATGTATTATTGCAAAGGCAGCATCAGCAACAATCATAGTGTTAGTCAAAAAGATTTGAAATCCATAAGACCTGAAAACATCTTTGTCCGAAGTAATTCGGTTAACGTCCGATTACCAGAAACATCAACAAGTTTTTCACGTACTGTTAATTCAATGAAGTCATCACCTTCCCGAATTAAGCCTGACAATCTTATAATCATGAAACCTGAAACAAGTGATATTGTAGCTCCATTACCATCACCGGGGCCATTGCTGGGGAATACTAGACTAGTAGATACTAGAATACCTAATGACTATACAAGAAAAAGTGAAAGTTTAAAAGTAAAGCCAATAGCTAGTCCGAAAAGAAGAATTGACAGTCGGGCTGATACATATAGTCCGAGGTTGATAGAAAATATCTCGCCACGGTCAAGCGATTTGTACCCACAACCTAAAATTAGGTGTATTGATGCAAATTCTGCTACTTTAAGAACAATAGAGGAAATGACGCAACATATGAGGCATAATTCAACTTCTCTTCAAATGTTTGGAGGTGAAGTGAAAATTTTGGACCACTCTGGAAGTACAACTACCTTAAGAATTGAACCCAGTAAAAATCAGCTATCACCTATATTAATACAACAAAACCTTTCACCGTCAAAACTAGCAAATGATGCCGAAGCAAGCAGCGTCGTTGTTAGATCCGGTTTGCATTCTGGTGGTACTATAATGCATAATCCTCCAACACCTAAAGAAGTCTTAGGTACGCCACGGCCACAGACGCCAAGAATATCAATTTCAACCGCACCCTCAATCCCAAATTCCAACTTGCCGAATATACATGATATAACACATTTTCAATTTCCACCGCTTAGTGCTATTACAGCATTTAATCCTTTAACTTTACCTCCCTTGAGTCCTTCATCACCAAATGGAGCTACGACTATTTTGCATGGTGGAAAGTTAATACCTCACGTACCAGGTATACCTGGTCCGAATACACCAGGAGTATATGTTGGAAACACAAATACTCAACCGAAGACTGTGATGAACAATGAAGTGACTAAATCAACTACACAGTCCAGCCGAGAAGACTATCAAGGCAATTCTATATTGAATATTCATTCTGCTAAAGGAACCATAATTAAATATGATACGCATCAATTACGTAATAAAAGTAAAAGTCCAAATTTAAGACAAACACAAGATGAGAGTGGAACAAAAACGCCAACCCAAGAAAATTTTAATAGTGACGTTTCGCATTACATCTCTGCTGTACCTATAATTAAAATAAAGAATGTAGATGAGCCAAACATAATTTCAAAAACTTATATTTCTGATGGAGCTAAATCAATTCTTAGACAAGACGGAGCTGTTAAAAGAAATTCTGATGGAGTGCCGAGGACTCCTCTTCTAAAAGAAAATATGAATTTTACATCCCAGAAGTTAAAAAACAGGGATAAAAACAGCAGCAATCTTTCGTCTAAGTTCTTAGAAGCAAAATCGGATAGAGATTTACGTAATTTCAATTTCGAAAATCTAATTACAAAAGCTGAAATCTACAACAACAACCAGATTCCGAGTTCATCAGAGGTTCAGAAGAATACTAATGCTCAAGAAACGCCAATTGTTTCTGTACAAAATGAACGTTCTGAGACAGCCTATTTCCAGAAAAATATTATAACGAAGCCAGCGGCAGAAGACAGAAAGCCAAAGTTCTTGCGGCCTTCTACTTTACCTTTAAAGCCTGGCACGTTTACACCTAAAAGACATCACGGTATTACTCCAAATGCTAACACTATGCCACTAGTGTCACCGGAAACTCCTCGGCCCGCTAAAGCTTACGGCCAACTTTACTTAAATGGAAATGCTTATACGTATCTGGGATTAAAATGTTCAACGAAAGTTTTTTACTGCACTATCAATAGGCCGCAACCGACTTATGTTCCAAACCAACATTTTCTATCAATGTACAGTAATTGGCAGGTAATTGTTTTTATTTACTTTACTGATGAGCATGCATTAGACATAATATATTACAAGTAGTTTAACGTTGATGATTGTATAATAAATACACAAAATTGTTTACAGTTATTATCCGAGCTGACGCCAGACCCGCTGGGATTGTCAGCATCGTCTGCTATGTCTCTTTATGACTCACGTCACCGACCGCAAACTATCGCTGTCGCTGTCATTAAACAGGATCTTGTACTGACTCATTCATCGCAATGGAATAAATTTTTTAAGGACAGCAAACAGGTAGATTTAGTGTTATGTTTTTTAAACTATTTTTAAATGTGATAGCTACTAGATGATGTCTCTCATAATTAAGTCTGAGTTTGGTTGTATAAAAATACCTTTTGATTTTTAGGCACTACAAGAGCTTGACACAAAAAAATCTGACGATGGTAAATATCCGCATAGTGATAACTTAACAACTCCCAAAAAAGAACTAACTGGCGGGTTTGAAAGTAATGAAGAATATACATACGTGCGTGGCCGCGGAAGAGGTCGTTATGTTTGTTCAGAATGTGGTATACGTTGTAAGAAACCTTCCATGCTAAAGAAACATATTCGCACTCATACCGACGTACGTCCTTACACATGCGTACATTGCGCCTTCAGGTATTTATTTTAATTGACATTCTCCAAACCTGAAAATGATATAATTATTAAAAGTCTGCCTTTGAATGAACTGGGCAATATTGCATTTCCTTCAGCTAATAATTGACTCATAATTTTGTTTATTTCAGTTTCAAGACAAAGGGTAATTTAACTAAACATATGAAAAGCAAAGCACATTATAAGAAGTGTTGTGAATTAGGCATTAATCCCAACGAGGGTAATGATGCTGAGAATGGAGAGATGGCTCAGTGCTCAGGTGAAACTGATGACGACACAGAATCTGAAGGTGATGAAGGCAATGAAGGGGAAACAGAGTCAAGTGGTAAGAGCAACATTAACTTTAGATTAGTTATGTCAAAACTTTTATTATACATCCATATTTTATTTGTATGAATGTAACGGTTGTGTAAATTAGAATGATTGATATTTTCAGATACGGAAGCTTATAAGTCACGACTACCGGAACATGAAGCTGCTCACTGCTTGCTCTCACTAGGCGGATTAAGACCAACCACGTCGGCGACTCCGGGCTTAATAACTAGTGCAAGACCATCAACGTATCCATATACACCAACGGGACTAGAAAATGTTAATGCAGACAGTAGTCAAGAAGTATTAAACAATTCCCAAAGTTCACCAATGGACTCTAGGACCAGTTTTGAAAATGAACCTATGGATCTCAGTAAGACCGATATAAAGCCAACCCAAAACAACATTCCTGAAATACCAACCGCTAGAGAGTCTAGTGTTTTAGCATCTTTAGCTTCAAATACTGCGAAACTGCCTCATCATCAGGCTCAATGGGCAAATGGTGAACCCATGTTGCATACATATTTGACAGAAAGAGCATTGCAAGATTCGAAAATTAAACAAAGCCAACTTACCAGCAGTCTAAGTAAAGTGAGAAAAATGGATGTCGAAAAGTCCACTCTATCGGATAGCTTATGTTCAATGACTAATTCAAGTAAAATTGTCACATCCATTAAGAGTACCATTATGTCATCAATTTCTTCAGCTCAAGTCATTTACAGTGAAGCTAAAATATCAGATATTAAAGAAAGTGAAAATATTGTGAAATCAACAGCTGCACCAGAAGATGACGTAGCAGTAGTAAGAGAACCTTCTGTTTTAACTAGCTTAGCCAGTGAAACTAAAGGAAATCACACACAAGCGCATAGTAATGCAGAAAATGCAAAACACGTAGTCTCCGAGTACCTAAAACATGCGAGAATAAATCATATTAAGACACACGAAGATAGTACACAAAATCAAAATGACAACTTGAATGACGATAACAATTTAGTAAAACTCAACTGTGACGATATTTCAAAATCTGATGAATATAACTCTGAATCAGAAAGTGTGAAACTTCCATCCTTGGACCACGATCCTGTTGCTAGGAAAGTTGTAATAGGTGCTGGGGGAGTAGCTTTCAAAGTAACCAAAGGGAAAGATTTTGAAAATTCTTCGTATTCTCCAGGGAGACTGATGGAAGATGGACGGAGAGTATGCGACTTTTGTAACAAAACATTTACAAAACCTTCACAGTTGAGATTACATTTAAATATACATTATATGGAAAGACCTTTCAGATGCAGTGTATGTGCTGTTAGTTTTCGAACAAGAGGTCATCTTCAAAAACATGAGCGTTCAGGTTCGCATCATAATAAAGTTTCCATGACTTCTACATTTGGAGCTGCAACATCTTTTAATCCAAGACCTTTCCGGTGTTCAGATTGTAATATAGCGTTTAGAATACATGGACATCTGGCGAAACACCTACGAAGTAAAATGCATGTAATGCGGCTTGAATGTCTGTTCAAATTGCCTTTTGGAACATTTACGGAAATTGAACGAGCAGGTGTTAGTCTGACAGATATCGATACCACAGATTGTGCAAGTTCGCTTGCTAGTTTGCAATCTCTCGCTCGCAAACTGCATGAAAAAGATCCAACGAAACTTGAATATCGGGAACCTAACGGTGCCACACACACAGGGCCTCCCGCTGGTAGGGAGTCTTCCGACGAAGAAGATAATGCCTGCGAAAACATAAGTGAAAGTGAAAAAGAATGTGAAGTTAAGACTGTTGATAGTAATGAAGGTCAAGATAAAGACACGAGAGTTAATTATAGTGCCACAGATATTTAGTGCCAAAATTATTTTAAGTAGAATATTTTAATGTGCAATTTTGTTTTGTTATTATTTAAGGTATAACTATTCATACTGGGGTTTGACTCAGACACGTGTGAAAACAAAACGATGCGCTTTAATTATATTATTATTATACATTGCTGTATCTAATTTTGATGTAACTGTGAAAGTATCTATCTTGTAAATATCTCAAATTTAAATAATTTTAATGTTGTTAAATTTGCTTCCATTTTAAGGCTTACATATTGTATTTGTTATTAGTAACTCTTAAATAGTATAGTAAAAGATATTGTAATTCAAATGGAAACAAGAAGCTGAATGCAGAACTTCCCAAACTTATCTAAAACTGTCTTACATAAATATTTTGATGGTCCATATTTTAGGTAAACGTTTCAATATCAACGACGCATATTGAAGATTCTTAAAGTAGAAACTTTATCTTGATAGGAACCATTATTACTTTTGTATGTATTTTTATAAAATATATACTTATGATGTATTTACACTGTGTAACGTCTACTTCCAAATCCTTTATCTAAAAGTAATTGGCATATCAAATTCCATAAACTAAATTTAGATATACAAAAATCGTTAGTCTTCCATTTCAAAAATAGTACTTGGTCTAGGGTTTTTACTTTAGTACAGTCATTCATTCAGAATGAACTACACCTACCAACAGACATACTTCCAGGTGAAACTCCGCGATATTGTTTTTAGAAATATCTACTATGAAGCGGAATTTCCACACTTTAAAACGAATGTTTATGTAAATATTAAGTATTATCCATATAGATAACCATATCATGAACTATTAAATAGAAAAAAAAATTACTACTTTTTACTACCTACCTATAGAATTGTAGTTATCCAATGTAAATGGCCTAACTTAGTGTAATAAACTACATAAATTTCTTCTTTCCAAATGTATAAATGCCTAGAGGGCCATTTTAGGACTTGTAATTTTCCCAGTTAAGTGTTGCCAGCTTGGCACAATGCTATTGCAACTCACACATATAGCTAGAATACGTAGAATTTTGTACGGTTAGGTACCTACTGTATGTGTTTTGGTTGTTTGTATATGAATATGACTGATATCGAAGTACTAAACTATTATTTCTGGTATGCGTTTTAATTTGATGTAAGTACAAAAACGAATGTATGTTGTTGTAAACTTTTGTAATTTATCATTGTGTTATGAAATTGAGAATTGATTTATGAAAATAGAATTCAAAAAGATGAATTTGTATAGGTAGTGAGTTCGCTGGCATTGTGCCACAATTATCTATTATATAGCTATTTTACATTATTGGAACGGTATGTTTGGAGGCAATGGTGTACTCGCGATTATTGTAGAATTATAGATATAAATTTTCTGATGTTTATTATATCGAAAGGGGATTAATTTTACTAAATTGTTGCAAGAACTTTGTAATGAAGGAGTTACATAATTATAATACATTGAGTTATTTAACGTGACAATTTTATTGCTTGTCCCTTCCTGAACTACTGCGACAGTAAGACGCAAAGTATGATTAATATTTACCAACGACACGAGAGTGGCTGTTTTGTGATATCAACGACTTGGTGGAGGAAAGCAGATTTGGAAATAATAAAAAACACGATTACCACCCTATGTACTAAAAGTTAAAACATACAGCTAATATTTAATCAGACTTTAAAAGAGCGAAGCAATACCCCGTAATCTTTGTTTTTACTTGCGTGCATGTTTTCCAACAGCACAAATAAGCCGGAAAGGTGAGGGGGATCTTTTGACATCCCAGGGTAAGTATTCTATGGCAACGCTCAACTGTTATAGCTGCTTAATGATGCTTATTGGTATTACGTTTTTTAGGATTTCATTGACCCTCTTCTAATTTTATGGGACTGTCACTTGGGTACTTTAGTCGTTTTTTTTTGTGTAATCCAAAATCCAAATCTTTTTAGACAACCTCAGGTGGTCAACTTATTCTGAACTACTCACATAAACGAATGAACAAGAAAAACCATTTAGTTGCCTTTTATGGCAATCGTAGTTTGACTAATTATAATTTAAAAATGGCATTGTGAACTGGGTCCCAGCTGCCGGTGTAAGGTCTCAGAAAGAGGAACCTCTTCACGCTTCATGCGGTGTCTGCGACAATTCTTCTCCTTGAATAATGATGATAGATTGAAATTAAAGAATATTGGCCCAGTAAGTTGCGACATTAATGGCAGCAGAGTTAGCGTGCTTTAAGTCGTCCAAAGTGCAGGTGTACGGACACTGAGCAATTTAACAAGTGGGGCATGGTTTGGTTGGAGGTCCACATTCGTATTGGGTATGAAGGGGATCGATTATTCCTCATTTTGCCAGGTTGTGTTCACAGTCGATTAAGTGCTTTCCAGATAGGCCCCTGCCAATCACGACCAGGTAGTAGGTGCTCCTTGGGTTGTAGGAAGTCAGGTGGTGGTGGATAGTGCTCTTCCCATATTTTCGTTCTTGCCTCTGGTGTTGGATAGCTTGCGACCATTAAAAATATCGAATGGCATATTTAAGATTGAGCAGTAACAAAAGAAACTCTAAAATTTGACATTTGACTTTCATGCCGCGAAAAGCATAAAGAAAAAAAAACAATGTTATATTTAAAGTCTTTTATTTTTAAAGTATCTTATTATAAAATAATATTATTGCTTAAACATAGGTAGGTACTGGAAGTTCCTCTTCTTGTTAACGTGCATCAAAGACGACCACTGGAAAATATGTAGTTAAGGATAATTCAATAAATAATTTTTAACATCTAGCTTCTACAAACATGATTCTCCACCATATTTTTTTTTTAAATATACTACTTTTAACGATAGTTGCATTCCCAAGGAAGTTCTTGATTTATAAACAAAAATAGCGACATTCAGCCCACAAGATAGCACAATAATCATGACATATCTAAACAAAATTCATGCTGATGAAAAGAATACAGATTTTGGACAGGTTTATTTAGTCAGTTGTTAATTAATAAATTAATAATAAATTTATAGTATATTTGTAGCATTATATAAAAATTTACATTATAACTGATTAACAATATTATTCATATCAAAATTTGTTTCTTTTCATTGCTTAAACATCTACTGATGCAAGCCATGCTTAAATGGATACAAGTAAAAAACGTGTTTTGGCTCCTAGTGGTTAATATAAAAAAGCATTGTATGTGAGCTTCATCATCATATTCATTTTCATCATCATATTATGGAATAATTTGATGGTCTGTAATGAACATTCTGGTGACCTGGCTGCCCAAGTACTCCAGATTATGCTGAATAACTGTTTTTTAGACTGTAACAGACCAAATTTTCACACCCTCTCTGAAGAATAAAGTGTTTCGTTCAGGACTTAATACAAAATCTCTCATTTCTTACTTCAGTGTCAGGTTGGCTGAGAGTGATATATCAAATGTATCTTTAGAAATAAAAGGAATCAATGATATTTGGTCAATGAATATGGCGATATAATAATTATGCATGCAAGGAATATAGAAAAAGCCTTCACCAAGCCATGCAACAGGCTAGGTAAACAAAAAAAAACAAAAAGTTAAGTTGTACTTACCTTAAAGTAGGAAGCCACAAAAGCATGAAAAAACGTGCACAACCATGCATTGCAAAGAAAACACCCAAGAGAAAAGAATAAATATTAAAAAAAACACCTAAAGAATATTAACTTATTGTTAGTATTTTAAAATCATAATAAAGCAGTAGCACAAATAAAAAAGACTCCTAAACTAAACCTTTAGTGTTAATGATGATGCAGTCAAAAATGTTTCATAAGACAAAATTTGAATGAGACTTAAAACTTAAAATCGTAATTGCTGTTCATATCAGTGTTAAAAAATAATCAAAAAGTTTAAATTATGTTTCTTATTTGAATGAATGTGCAATATATATTATATGACCAGGTTAAGTAAAGAACCACACTATGCACACCAACAGAAAACTATTAAGCAACCAATATGCATGTTTCTTTGACAAGAAATTATTTTACCGTCATAAATTTTATCAAGACATAATTATGAAATGCAGAATTTATATGAAACATACACACTCTTTCCATTTTAAATTCAACCAGTATTACACATTACAGTATAATAATATTAACTATATAATATCTTGTCAAATAACAACAATAACAATATGTAGGTCCATGAACTATTTCACTTTTAAGACAAAATTGGTTTTAAAATGTGATAAATGTTATTTAAAAGGATACATCTTTTTGTTCGTTTTTTGTACATAATCCTGTAACCGCATTCTCTGCACCTTATGGGGTCTCTGGGTTTGATTTCATTTTCCCTGTGGCATTCTGAAACATTTTTATTTCACATGAAGTAGGCATAAAATATTTATAAATATATTTGAACATGAATTAGCGCGAAACAAGAGTTGTGTAACCTGGTCGCAACATGAAGCCCAAAAGGGTATAAATGAATACTTCGCGCCATTTCCCGTAGAATTATATCACTGTAAACATGCATCGCGTATAGTTTTAAAGTTAGTACCTAATATTTGTAAAATTTGACTTGAAAGTGGCCTCAATGTGCGTGTCTTTTGTAGTTGTAATAACCTAAACATTTAACTAATATACGACAAGAAATATTAAGTGGCACCGAATTAAGTTTGCAAATAATCAACTTTTCTTAACTTTCGTGTTTAGGCCATAACTCATTTTAAAATTATAAAAAATCTTACCTCCACAAACGTAGATCATAGGAACCTTCGTTACCGATGATTCTTTGTTGCTGGTATCAGCCATAGTGATTGAAATAATACAATTACTCTTAAGAATAACACTATCCCGAGTTTATATTATAGCACAGCCGTGGCAGATACGAAAAAAAATAAAAAATAACAATCAGTTCGATCAATTTATTTTGAAAGTTACAATTTCACGCTGTGCTCACCACATTTCAGTTTCTTTCAGTTCGACTTTGACACTGACATAATTGTTAATGACGCAGTTGCACAGACCAAATATGAATCCCCATAGACTAATAACAATCATAGAATGCTTGCTCGTCTTTAGAGACTCTGTGACATTTACTGTCAAACAACTAATGTCAAGTAAGTTGTATTTTTTGCTCTTTTGAGTATAAATAGATTGCTCTATTCAAGTCTCAATAATTCAAAAGTATAAATATAACTTTCTAAAATTCAAACCAATATAAAATATCCAAATATTAAATTTATTTTAATCGGTGTATTTTATTTACTAGGCCGCCATATAAGTTGCATTTTGGTTATTCTTAAAACTTAACTTGTACATAATATTTTTTATTTTGTGAATTTTGTGCTAACAAAATTGCGAAAAATCCCAAAATGCATTTCTTAGATAACTTTGATCCAGAAACTTCTCTTCGAGAGAGACGAAAGCTAAATCGTAAAAGCTATTTTATGAAGTAAGTAAGAAGGTAGTAGTTTTAATTTTTATCTATTACTAGCTGTGCCCCGCGGTTTCACCCGCGTGAATCCATAGGTTCCGCTCCCGGTGCCTTTATATTATTGGAGGCGTAGATAAATCCAACAAATCACTATATTTTTTTTTCATAAAAACCTTCTCTTGACAATAACAAATACAACAAAAAAAGAATTAGCGAAATCGGTCCAGGCGTTGTTGAGTTATGCGCTTACCAACACATTTAGCGATTCATTTTATATATAAGATGAGACAGTGACTTCGGAATATAGTACTATTTAATATAATTTCAGGCGCAAAAGCAAAAGTATATATAACGAACGTGGCC
The DNA here is from genome assembly GCA_905146925.1 of Autographa gamma. Classification (NCBI taxonomy): domain Eukaryota; kingdom Metazoa; phylum Arthropoda; class Insecta; order Lepidoptera; family Noctuidae; genus Autographa; species Autographa gamma. The sequence goes on from LR989850.1 coordinate 9,180,335, forward strand.
TAATTGCTGTGACTGGGAAGGACTTGTGTGATTGCTTAGATGAAACATGTACTGGATGTCACTTCCCATGTCCAAAATGTAATTCTAATAAATGTGGACTTGAGTGCAGGTAAATAAGTTTTTAACTTTAAAGAATTATTTTTCTATAATCATTAAAATTTGGAAACTATGTTTCACAAATCGCTTATTCATAATACATTTATTGTATGATAAATGTATTATAATAATAATGTCATGGATACTATTATTCCAAAAATAGTTTTGCAAAACAATGAAAAAGAATTGAATCTGTTGAGTAACTTAAAAAGCAAGCATGAGTATTTGAAATATTGTTTTCATTTGTCAGTAAAATTAATAATTTGTATTGATAATTATATTATTATGTTGTTCTTGCATTGAACTATAAGCATGGTAAAGTGAGGAAAAGCTTGATATGGAATAAGAGTTTTTATTTCAGAGTAAATAGGAAATGGATGTATGACAAAATAGAAATAGAGGGAAATGATTTTGTCGTCAAAAATGATTACAAACATAAATAACTCCAGTAAAGAGGATAAAATGTGAGTTTCATTCATTGGCTAAAAGTTTAAAGAAGTATTCTACTTCATTTTCTCCATCTTCAGGCAAATCGGTACAATGGACAGCATTATGGATTATTGTCTTTCCATATTGAGCCCTTATAGAATCAGGATACAATTGGCGACATAAATCCTGTAATTTAAGAGTATTTTGTAAATAAATTAGGTAACATCAAATTTTGCCTTTGATTTTATTACTAAATCTACTAGCTTAAAATACCTATCAGGACTAATACAAAGTTATATTTTAAAATGTGTGGTAAAAACAAACATAAAATAAGATTTCCTACCGGATCTCTAGGACCACATATTTTTCTGAATTCACACACAACATTAAGGCTAGGATCTGTGCATTTAACTTCTAATGCTATACATTTGCCTTCAGCCAGGTGTATGCACATAGCCTGAAAAAGTAAAATCAGAAGTAACATGTATTTTAGTCAGCAAAATAACTGTTATTGCGCTCACCAGTTGGCGCCACTGGTGCGTCAGATGTTCAAGTTTGCAAGAGCGCGAAAACAAAGTTTAAAAAGGAAAGGCTAATTGAAAAACTTAAAATTAAGTTTTTGAAAGAAACTATCGTTGTCGTACAGTTTTCGACATTGTCTATCGTGACAAGTGCAATAGCAGATCCGAATCAATAGCCCTTCGATCATGAAAAAGAATCGAAAGTTGTTATTAATGACCGACGCAATAGCCTACGTATAAAATAGTTATAATTAGCGGTTTGCTGGGTTAGATTAGAATTGAAATGATGCCTCCCTCCTACATAGGACGGAGGTCATGTCGGGCCCGCCACTAAGCGGGCAGTCGCCGGGGGCGTTATGGTGTTAAGACTTCGGTTGGACGCGTAACGCCGCCACTAAGGCGAAGGATGGCACCAGGTGTTTTGCCGGAGTAGTCGGAGCCTTTCTCAAGGCTCTGGAAGCCCGGACTCTTGCATCCTCAACCCCCTGGGGATGCAAGGCTGGCTCATAAATGAGTTTCACCTGCCAAAAAAAATAATAAAAGAATTGAAATGATAAATAACCTCATATTCAGGTAACACCCCCTTGTATACTTCAAAAAACTCTTCTGAATTTGCAAGTTTCACGGAGAACATTGCCACAGCCGATATATAGAACTTTCCAGATAGTGAGATCTGTTCAAGAATAGCGCCAACATTTCCATCTATTATCACATGGGGTTTGATAACGCAACAAGTGCAATTCTTGTACGTAGCGCGGAACGGAATTCGCGGCAGACCTTTCTCGTAACCAAAGAATTTTTCTAGCATCTGTAAGTCAAATAAATAGCCTGTTACCAGTCTTTTCCTCCAAAATACTTGGTAATTGCCTGCTATAAAATAGCGTTGTAGTAATAATGTTTTATTAAAAAATCGAGGTAGGTACCTACTTATATTTAATCCTAGATAATAAAGTATGAGTGAAGAAATATCTATATAGCTGTTAAAACATCCTAAAAAAAATCGTTAAAGCTGTACATTTAGTTAACACGATCGATGATTCAACAGGTTACCTCAGTAGAATCTTCTAAGTTATTACACCCATGCGCGACGTTTCTGAGCTTATTTTCGCCGTACAGCTGTCGGAGAGTGCCAGGGGCTGCGTCGGCAGGATCCGTTGCACCCAAGCAACGCCGCCATTCTGCAACCGCGTCCGGGGCAACCAGCTCCAGCCCTATTACTTCACCACTCGTCACGTAGTCTATTATAATACTGACGAAATAATACGTGTACACACATTATAAAGGGGACATTCATTGATTTTATCCATAAAGTTATGCATTTAGTAAATTATATTTTATCGAGGTAGCGGATTCGAATCCTGTATATAAGTTAATTGACCTACCTAAAACCATTTTAACCAATGAAATAAAGATTAAGTGTTGGACTAGAAGAATTAAGTAAAAAGAAATCATCCTTACGGAAGCATGCTATTTCCAGCAATTGATCTATAAAGTTCCATGGCGAAGTCTTTGCTAAGTTTTCCGTTTTTCATGCGAACTATGCGGAATCCTTTCTTCATGATAAATGTTATTATTTTCCCATGCAAACTGGGCGATACAGGTTTAATAATTGCGAGAGTACTGAAACGTAATAAAAGGTCGTAAAAAACTAGTTTCCGATATAATTATCTATGTGCCCTTCGTCTCTACCCTTTATTACCTACCTTTGAACCTTGTTAAATAAAGTTGTCCGAGTGGCTGGAGCACAATCCGTTATAAGAAGTAGTTTTGAAAATATATTAACAATATTCCCAATTTGTAACATTTCTAATTTAAGACTTGGAAGTTGGACCCGCTTTAACAGATTTTTACCCTTTTTTGTGTTAATTACTTGACAAGAATTATCGAAGGGGAAAAAATTCAAGACCAATTCCACAAGAGCATCAGCATCTTCATCATACATTTCACATAGAAATGTATACTTGTCGAAGTAATCAAACACCTGCAACAATTCCCTATGATTAATTACATTCATTCAAAGTCTACTTTACTGCTTCGTAGGTAGGTAATCTATTTTTTTTGTAGGGCTAGGTTTGGTCAACTTAGGGCGGAGTTCACCGTTAAATTACGATTATAAGTTGACTTTGAAAATCTAAAGTATAAACTTTGTGCAAAATTGCCTTGTCTGGTTATCGTTTCTTCATTCTTGTTTTAATGCTTTAAGCTTTTGCCCTAACACTTCCATTACCATGCAAGTAGGTATAGTCAGAAAAAAAGGGTTTACAATATGAAATACACCTAAAAGGAATGGTTTATACAACGGTACGTCTATTGTTACAAATAAGTATGCAAGAGTTGTAACCATCATAAAAACGTTGTAACTTCTGTTGTCGTAACGATTTAAATTCTGTTGTTGAAATAGGAACCGTAAAAGGTAATATCTCGGTCTTCAATACACACGCTCAAAAAATATTGTTTGTTTACTTTGTCAGTTAGTTTGACAAGTATTTATTTTTATGCAATGGAAAAGGCTGATATCCATAATTTTAAAACAAATATACGATTTTATAGTCAAAATCTTATTGATGGAGAAACATAATTATTATTATGAATTATCACCAGCGTATAATTGTGAGCCAAGCATTCTCAAGCAAGCAATGTCGTTTTTGTCTGTAGGTATTCTAAGGGCCTAGCTAGCACCAACAACAACACCATTGTCCCAAGATTCGATTGTCAGTCAGACTATCTAGAGTGTCAAGCCTGTGATTTTGTTGACAATTCGCAAAACTGAGACTTGACAGTTGACAGACTGGTGGTCGGTGTTTGAAAGTTTGTTTCATAGAGAAATATAATAAGTAGGGTAGTTTGTTTGTTGATGTGATGTTACGAAGAATTCGTTAGATTTGATCTAGTTTTATTATTCGTTTAATTGAAGAAACACTTGAATTAAACACTACAGTAGAAGTAAAAAATAAAAAATGGTAATAAGCGATTAGCGGTGGTAGCTAACGGCAACAGGATCAGTATTATCTTTTATCTGGTATATTAACATATATCATTACTTCTGCATACAGGAAGGAGCCTACAGTGAGAAATATGCTTTTATCGGAGAATGGTATGATAATCAAGCTAGCCTCATTCGAAGATTTAATGTATTTTATTATCCTACTGACGACACGCTTGAGATGTTCGACTTAAAAAGCCGAAAGACGTTCGTAAGAAGAGTAAAAGTGAATGGGATTACTTTAGATAGTTTTTATATCGGATGTACTCTATATATTTTGGGGCGCCTCATCAAGATTGTGGATTTCGCCTGCGAAAATACAAGAAACAAGTTGCATAAGGATATGCAGATGTAAGTGAACTTTTGATGACTTTATGCTTATTTAAAAATAATAATATTCCATGACACAGCACACAGCAAAAAACCAATAAAAATACTTAGACTTCTATCAAATAAAATAAAACTATAATCTTTGCTGTTAATTTTTCAGTACTTTTGCTTTGATAAAACCTATGGCAACCAAGACTGCAGGCAAAATAGTAACTCATTTCCAAGAAAATGGTCTCCGTGTTTCCAAGATGAAGAAGGCTCGTCTCACAGTAGATGATATTAATGTTATTTACCGGTCTCAAGTAACTGACCCTACTTTTCCGTAAGTCAAACTATTATTTGAAATAATAATAATTGATTCAAGGCAATAATTTTTATATATTATAATCCTATTATTTGTAATTAATAAACTAAGAACACATCCATATATCCTCCTTTTTAGTTTTTTACTGGACCATCTTACTAATCAACTGGTGTATGGCTTGGAGCTGGTTGGAAGGGATGCAGTTGAAGTGTGTCTGAAGTTACTTGGTGATAAGGACCCACTGAAAGCTGCTCCGGGGACTATCAGGGCTCTGTATGGCACTGACCCTGTCAGGAACTGTGTGCATGCAGCCAGCGATGCTGATGATGCTGTTTTTGTAAGTATTTCTAAAGATTTTGTTGTTTTTATACAGTATTGCCTTATATTATTTATATTTTGTTTCAATAAGAAATCAAGATCTTTGCCTTTGTTTTATTTATTTTATTTTTTTGTTCTTGTAATCCTAATTAATGGGATTATTTTAAATACATACATGTAGATTCAAGATGTGTGGAGTGTATAGTATTTATTTATTTAATTTAGTAATAAAGAACTAAAAGGGCTTTTTGGATTTAAGACGAATAGATATAAACTTAGGTGTTTTACCCTTTAAAACAAATTCTACATAATTGATATGAACAGCATTTTATATTTGTTATGATAAGTTTTCAATCCACAATCCTTAATGGTTGAAAGATACTGGCTGCATCAGACTGTCCAACAGTAAAACTCTTTTCATTCCAATCTTAACATTGTTTTTTATTTAACCAGGATATAGACTACTTCTTCCCTCCTCCTCCACTACGATCAACGCGCCTGAGACTCACGGCCACCCTGTCGAACTGTACACTTTGTTTAGTGAAGCCACATGCCATACGCGAAGGGAAACTCGGGTACGCATTGGAAGCTATTGACGAAGGTGGTTTTGAAGTCACGGCTCTAAACATGTGTATCGTTGAAAATATTAATGCAGCTGAGTTCTACGAAGTTTATAAAGGAATTGTGCCTGAGTATAAGGTGGGTTGCAGTATACAAATTTCATTATCTCCTTTATCCTTTTTAATTTTTGTCTCATAAAGGTAAAAAATATATTATTTAAACAAACGTTTTGTCTTTTTTCAGGGGATGGTAGAAGAACTTTCGAGTGGTACCTGTGTTGCCATGGAAATTGTATCCAAAGATAAAACAGTAAACACAGCTGTTGAATTTCGAAAACTAGTTGGACCTGCTGATCCGGTAAGAAAATTTAATTTTTTACAATATTATGCCTAGGCAGGCATAATAATTGTATTATGATATCTTAATTTATTTTTACTTAGCCTACATAAGATCCCACTGCTCGGCAAAGGTCTTTCGCGTTATCCTTATAACTACAGTTATATAATGACTTCGTTTATATTTCCAGGAGGTAGCGCGGCTGTTACGCCCCCACACTATGAGGGCTAAACTCGGCAAAACAAAAGTTCAAAACGCGATCCATTGCAGCGACCTCTCTGAAGACGGATTGCTGGAAGTTGAATACTTCTTCAAGATATTAGACCTATAAAATAAGGCTGATTTTTATATTAATATATTGTTACTTAACATGAAATTGCAGTGTGACTGTGTGAACTACAATGCTTCAATAGTATTAGGGTAATTGAATGATATTATTAATATATAATCTCTGCACAGTTTGCGCACTATGTATAATGTATGTATGGTAGATTTTTTGCTATGAATACGGATTTAAAATTCGTTTGCGATTAAATAAGAAACAAAAGCTGCTCTTGTAATTACACGGAAGGTTATCCCGTAAAAAGATACGAGTCAAAACTTAAAAAAAATATTTAAAAAGTTAAAACCGGGTTTGTATAGTATTTCAGTTTACTTATCTCTGTAGTACTCCTAATTAAACTTTGTAGGTATCTAGAAGCTTACCTTTTGTAGACTAAGTCTTCGAGATAAAGATTATAATTCAGAGCTGTCATAAATTTTCTGTGTAATTATTTAGTTGCGAAACATGAATTAAAATGTAATAAATTCTTTGTTTCAAAAGACTAGTCACTAGACAAAGTTTACGAGTTTTCACAATATTGGCACCAAACCAACAACCTGAACATGTTTCTATAGTAATGCTATGTATTATTCTATGTTTTGTTATCCATATATTTTTATTACCTCGCTGTTGTAAGTTCCTTCTGCGCACAACCGTGTCATTTCTATACGCCGCGGCAACATTGTTTGTGTAGGTGCATTCACTACATATGTTTGTATCGATATTGTTTTTAATATGAGTACAGCGTTTTATTAGGTTTAATCATAACCAGTTATTTCTATATAATTATTGTCAATATTTTCAGTTACGAGTGAATAGTGTTTTGTGATGTCAGATCAATGTATTGAGTATTAATTTTATTTGTTATTTATATTTATTATTCTAAGTACCTTATTGTTGCCGCGTGCGAAGTAGTGTATGGCTAGATACGAACTATTCTTATAGGTCTACATTTCAGTGACCCGTCAGAAAAGTTCACAAACAAGACTGATATTATTAAGCGGTTTATGAAGCCAATAATAAACATACTCACTATGATATCGTAATAAAAAAATTTTCAGCTATTTTGTCTACTTATTTCACGCTTAAGACACGATCCCGTCTATTGGCTGTTTATCACGATAAACACGATGAAAATCGACTATTGTATTAGCTACACGAAGTATCTTTTATCTTCTTTATTGCCAGGTATGCAAATATATTTTCATATTGGTATCCTAAATTTAATCCAGTAATAAGAAGTACTAAAAGTAATTCCTGTCTGTGTCAATGGAATTATAGCTACAAAACGGGTAAAGCAATTCTAAAGTATTATATATCTTAATTCATGGAAATCCATTCAGCTGTTATATTTTAATTTTAATCCGGTCGGCTTTAATCTATTTACCTGTATTTTACATTATTTTCATGGAAGCCAAACTCAACATGATTACGAAAATGTCAAGCTATTTGTGAGTGGCGACTGGTGGAGTGGTGGCTTGAACTGTGAAGATCAAGGCGTGAGAGATCACGAAATGCGTGTAATTGCGACTGCCTTTGTAAATGTAAACCGCAACGTCGCTGAACATCGGCGTTCATCTAAAGATAGCGGGATTAATGGTTAATGAAGAAATATGGTTATGTCTTTGGTAGGGTACAGAAATTAATAAATACTGAATACATTTCGTAACACACATACATACACACATTTAAAACAGTCCGGTAAAGTTACCCTGAAAAATAGGGGTACAAGAATTTCGATATTTACTGATGATCCGGCTTCGATTCCCGGATGGGTGAATGTAGAAAACCGCTTTTTAATCATTGCTTTGTCTGTGTTTATAGTTTTGACGGTCCTTGATTCCACAATACAAGTGTTTCATCTTCATTTTCCAGTAAAAAAAAACATGTTATAAATATCACTAGAAGTAATAACTTGAGGTCTTGGGTTCGATTCCCGAGTCGACTAAGGTGTTATTGGGTTTTTCTATGAAATTCTCAGTAGCAGGTCGGAGTTTGGATTTGTGCCCGGTAAGTGGCAATAGGCTCGCCCCCTATTACATGGGACCTAAACATATCGGCGAACTGTGGGTGTACATTGGTAAACCTCTGCCTACCCCTTCGGGGATACAGGCGTGATGATATGTTATGTTAAGTAATAACTATCAATTCTGCCAGCCTACGTGAAAGACTTCGCCTTACCTACATAAAAAAATCTCAGGTTCCCCAAATCCCATTTAAACTGTACCGAATTGAATAAAGTAAATTCCTAATACATACATGATACATAAAGCAGATCATAACTTCTTAGCTGCACAAAATTCGTAGAGAGCTAGATGTTGATGCCTTGGTACTGTAGAGCGTATAACGCACGTTGTTTGAATGGCGTATGAGAGGGGACGTGCATAGGGCAGAGCCAGTGCCGTGCAAACTTTTCTACTCGCGGCCGCGTACGCGCAGCGACCCGAAGCTACGCGACCATCCCAATTCAAAAATATATAATTCTGACTTCCGCGAAAACGATAATCGAAATATTTTATAGAAGTTTAAAAATAAATTCAGTGAATATTTAAAAGAGGACTTGACAACACAATTTTACTTACAATGGATTTTTAAAAGTTTGTGATAAGAATTAATTTACAACTGCGGTAAGCAAGAATTTTATTACTACTTTAATAAATTTTTTTAATCTACAAATGCAAAACTAGTTCTATTGTTGCGTGCATTTAAATTTCCTAATATTTACTTTTTAATTAAAATACGTTATTTTCTCTTCATTTGTACCTATTGCGTTCTTATCTCCACATAATGTAAGGAAATTGAATTCTCTTTTCTTTAGTCATAAAATTATATTAATTTTAATTAATTTTCTCTTCAGATACATTAATAATATCATAAAGAGAAGAGCTATTGCGCTTCCTAGTTTTCTATTCAAACCGATACCATAACGTTTCTTTTTAGTATTTTTTTCTTCATTCAGCAAGAATTGTATCAAACTATTTTACTAGCTTACTGTTTAATTTAAAGTATAGGTAGAGTATATAAATCATTACGAAATTCACGAACATATCTAGTTCAATGTTATGGTAGTCCGGGACATGATCAATATATATAAATACCTACCTATTTATCTACTTATATCTATATTCCTAAAACACTTACGTTTTAGGGATATGAGTTTACTTAGGTGTAGGTAGGACACCACCTACTGCAGTTTCAGGCTGAGCCTACATAGGTATATCATAAAAAAGGCCTTGATTGTTCAGGCATTTAACAGCGCACATTATTCAGTCAAAGCAAAGATTGACAATGCGTGTTTTCATAAATCACACGCACTTCAGACATCATGGTTTTACTAAACAAAATATTAGCAACGTGTTAGTGTTGTGAAAACATTGTAGAAACTTATGATAACAGAACGTTTCCATAGTTTCATGTTTTCAGACATAAACTTATATAATTTTAATGAGACACAGATTAGAACATAGTGTATAACAAAAGAAGCAAAAAGTTTGATCATTATAAATGTGTTTCCGATTGAAAGATGAAAATAAATTAATCTGTACAGTATTTTCAAGGTTTCAGCAATTAAAATCTAAATTTTCTCGTAGATTTCTCAATGTTTAATTTAGAAACATTTCGGCTAGATTTCGATTGGTTTGTTACTGCTGAGTTTTGTTCGTCAATGCTTACAAGTGTCTCTTTTGTGAGAGTTTATCGCTAGTTGCATCGCATTGTTAGAGACTGAGAAATATACCTAGGTTATGTAGGTTCAGTCCTATTGTTTGCACAGAGAGCAGAGAATCTGTTTTTTTTTATAACTTTTGGATGCAAGCTGAATAGGTATTTGCACTGATTTGTTTTCGCTGTTCTCTATTAGTACATAGGTACATAGCCAGTCCTGAACAAGTTACAGTCATGGAATCGAAGTATTTTATAGAGAGGAATTTCAAATAAATACAGCTTACTATCAAAATTCATGCTATTTAACTTTTTATTAAAGTACTTACTTCTTGTGTTTATAGCTAAATAGCGCTTAAGTTTTTTGTGTTGTTGCCTTTTTCATAAGTTCTGACTGTTATGAAAGTCTGCAAGCAGATGCCATAGACAGTTGAAGCCTTAATTATTAACTTAATTTAAATTTTAATGACTTTGTTGTAAATATCAACTAAATAAACTTGGTAGATCATACAATATTACGAAAATAATGAGTTTTCTAAAAGTTAATTGTTGAAGAGTTATAAGGTACGGAGTTCTGAAATCTGTAATTATGATAAGTTTCATATTATTTTGTTTGTATGCCTCTGCTCGAGCGAAACTCTGAAAAGGCTTAATTTATTTTGAAGAATCTGAGCAGATACAGGTTCCTACATATATTATAAGAGAAACAACTTAGGCATGTAATAAACACAAGAATTGTTTGTTAAAAAAATATACAGACGTAGTCTTGATAGCTGATAAAATATGTTTATAGTTAGCACTATTGAGTAATGATCCTTCGTTTAGACATAAATGAAGGAACATACTTATGACTAGATATTCTATGAGTGGTCTTGGAACGCTAACACACCCCTATAGGTACGACATAACACCTAGAGATTAAGTTATTGTTTTGACACCTTGTGAATAATTGTGAAGTGTGGGAATCTTGCACTGTAATAACATGCGATGGGTAAATTATATTTTTTTTTACTTTGAATAACGTAAGTGACTAGTTGTTGTAATGCAAGAGTAGCTGCGAATCACTCTTTTATCTTTTCGGTAAAATTAATGAGGATTCGTTTAATGTATTCTTTGTGATCTTGTGTAATAAGTGTTAAAAATCACTGTCATAACATGTTTGAATCTAAATTATGCACATTTATGGCTGTCTTGAATGTAACCATCATGGCACTAATAAATAATGTATTGTGATCTAACATCAGATAGTGAATGATTTACATTTGAAAATCATAGCTCTCTCTTCTCTTTCTTATTCACATTTAAATACAATGTAATCTTCAAGTAATAAATTAATAATGTATCGAAACATATGATACATTATTCTGGGATACACTATCCAAGTCCGAGAGACATAGAGACACTCTCCATTTGCGAAATTCGTTAGATTATTTAATTAGGTGTACGTTTGAACCGTAATATGTTAAAAGTTTCAATACTACTATACTAGTCTATCTTGCTGTAGTCTTCTTCTATATCTACATGTCATTGCAGTCTTTCTATCTATAGGAAAAAATAACGGTGGACCGATTTTTATTATAGTTCAAACGCTGTATTTTTTCCATTGAATTTATAAAAGAAGTCTTACAAAAACGGGAATTTCTCCGGAGCACATCTAGTGTATTGTAATTCCAGTACTTCATATACATATACTCGCATCTACACTATAGAGCAAGATAGCTTTGACATTGTTATTTAAAAGTAGGACTTTGTGGTGGGAACTAGAGGAAAAACGGTCATTGTTACAACCACTACGGCTGTGTGAGTAATCGACTTATGTTAAATGATAGGAATCCATGATAATACAAACAAATGGGATTGTTTTTCTTTTGTTTTTATCTCATGTAGCAACAACTCATGTAACAAGGAGACTTAAAAATCAAAATGTGTGTTTATGATTCTTTTTCTAAGCGGGTTCTGATTTCAGGCACTTATTCAAGACAAATATTGCAAGCCCTGAAATATTTTTGACCATCGCTGTGAAAGAATTCTATATGGAGTACCAATATAGGTAATAAACAAGTTGTTTTACCATCGAAGAACTCTCAGTGTGGCATGCAATAATGTTTTGAGTATTGAATTCTCGGTATGAATATCTTTGGTATCTGAATGTTATTAAGCTAAGGATTGCTAATGGTATGAGGTTTAGACAAAGTTAATTGAGCTTTAAGTTTCATAGTTTTTCGATTAGAGTAGGAAACGAAATTTTTGCAAGATTTTTCCATCCGTGGTTCATTATAACTATAAATAGAACAGCGTATAATAGCAGCTAACTACACGTAGATAGGTAAGGTTAATGTTATCATTTTATGACAACAGCTTATTTTGGTTATATTGGATATTAAAGACAACGCTTAGAAACAGCAAAATACAGCGTCTTGTTATGCTGGGATCTTGAGAAGCGAGGTTCATTGTTGTTCAATTTGCTGCACAATAAATAAGTTATATCTATCAAGAGAGAACAGACTTCCGCAACTCGTAATACTTGTTAGTGCGAGACATTTCTTCCTAAGCAAACAAGTTGATGCCTTTTTAACTCTCCGAAAAACAGATAATACTAAAAGACATACCGAATTAAGATTAAATGAATCATTTAAATTAATATCTTTGTTCTAATGTATGTATGTAGGCTTAGTAAAACCCTATTCATTGTTCGCCAGTAGGTAATCGTGTCGTGATAGATTCGAAGCTATAACATGAGTCGTGAGCAGCGAACATCGTGTGGATACGATGTACTACGATAGGACGGGACGAAACTGTTGTCATCCTAACGAGGACACAGTCCCTTTAGTTATTTATTGACTCGAAGGCTTGTATCAATGATGCTATAAAACGATTCTCACGCATTCTGTGACATTTATTGGCAGATTTGCAATATATTACAGTTGCAATTTATCTTATAAAATGAACAGTATTGTAAGTTTTTATACTGTTTTTAATCATTTCGTTAAGTTAATCTCTGTGTTTTGGGCTATTTAGATTATCCGCAGAAAGATGCTCTCTTCTCTTCTGCTTTCCTTTCTATTCCAATATTTTACGGTTGACACCACGGATAAATACCTATTTAAAATATCTAGCAATAACTTTATATACTGCTGTTATTGTTCGCAGCAACTTTTGTTGAGGCTGATTGTGCTGGCGCAGCGTATCTTCCAAATTTTACAACGATGCAGAAATGTTAAGGAAACACAAATAAAGATATATTTTCCCTCCGTAATTTTTCGCGTTCTCATGGAAGGCAGTGAACGGCGCCAATAGGTACTGCCAATTATAGTGTATACAGCCATTCAGCAGTTCAGTTGTCAATGTTACCAGTGAATACAGCTTTATAGCCAATAAACGATTCAAATGACCTTCTGTTATCAATACATTTACGGTTTGTTTCCCTTTTTTACAGCCTATACAATTTGCAATTTATTACTACCGGTCATACATTCTGATCCTATTTAAATAGAACCTTAAAATAACCTTTTGAGGGTTTGAACTGTAGCTGGATTGAGACTAAGCTTATTTTATGCAACTCTTAAAATGATCAATACGAAAAAGAAGAATAAGAATTATATTTATTTACTAAAAAAAAACTTTGGGTGTAAAATAAGAAAATTCTAAAATATGTATAAATATACTTACCTATTTTACATAAAACTTCCGAAAATACTAAGTTAATGCTCGTCTTAACTTTTTCGATTTGTTTTCTCTTAGCTGTAGGCGAGTTCTGAAGAGCTTGCACAGCCAAACTTTTGCTTGGCGTATATGCATAAGCTTTAAAGTTGTTTGAAAAGCCCACTATGTGTAAAGGCGTGGGAGGGATGATGAATCTAAGCATTTTGATCGTCATCGTAGGTAGGCACTAACTTGTATCATGACCTCCTTTTGAATCTATGTCTATACTAAAGCTAAAGAGATTGTTAGTTTGAACAAATATCTAAAAGAAGTTGAAAAAATCTGTTGCGTACTTTGATAGCCCGACTCTCGAGGAAGGCTGTTTAACCATCACGTTCCTTCCGTCTTGGAAGAAAACCAGGGCGAGTGAAAACACGGGGCACCGCCATATTTCATACTTGTGAACCCCTAGTATTAGGTTTTTAGACAATTCAATATCTCAATAAATTAGCACTGCTTAAAATGCATAACCTAAACTTGTAAAGTTTAACTTAGGAAAATCATTTCAGTTGTTCAGAAGACAAGTACAAAGAGTCAGTCATCAATCAGATACGATAATTTAATAGTGCGTATGGATGGCATATCATATGGCTGGTATTAATATTCAGTGACAATATTCGTGTAGCGGTGCGGAACATATATGTCGGGCAATACGCCATGCGCCAGTCCGTTGCACCGCGCGGTATCGTGTAACGTTCACACTCTGGAACTGACGCCATTCTTATCTTTGTCCAAATATTTGTTGGGGACCTCATTTTATGTAATTAATTAGAAAGGAAACAAAAGTTAACTATCATTAAACGAATGTAAATGTTTCTAATGTTGTTTTCCTAGCTTGATGAAGATACTTCTACTATACCAAAATGAGTCAGATTTTTTAAATGTCTGTTAGTAAAATGATAAGGCGATTGATTGGATCATTAAAAAGGAGAGCTTTTTGTAACAATATAAACAATATGAAATATCAAACAATATTTCTTCAGCCCATATTTTCCAGAAAACAATCTCGTTTCAATTTTGTCGTTGCAATCTAGGACGTAGGTTCGTAGTAACTAATGTGATTGCTTTCTCTATGTTACTATTGGGATTGCTGTTGACCCCGTGGATATAATGCGAGTGACATTATACCATTATTTGTTCTTGCAATCGTCGTGAAAACAGACCAGGCTTTGTTCTTATATATTTTGTCCATAAAAGCATGCTATGAAATTGTATAACTATAAATTTTTATTACTTTAAAATTGGCGGAAATAAACAAATGAATGCAAAATGCCTACTCAGTTACTACCTACTTAAGTGTACCGTTGAAAGGTCACGAATTAATTTTATGCTCATATTATTTTGCGGTTACAGTATTTATGGATTTAGTTAGGCGAATATAAAATTGTAGATGTTTAAGGTACAGCCAAAAGAGAAGTTCATAAAATGACATTACCGTTTTTGAAACTCAAATGATAGGGCAAGAAATGTTTCCAAAAGTAGGATAACGAAATGTGTTTAAAATGCAATAAATTATAAAAGAGAAGCAAGCAGTAAAAACATATGATTGGAGAAGATATGGTTAGAGTATCACAAATGTTTACACACTGAGATAAATGGTGATAAAGCGGCGCTGACCTCAGCTCCAGTTTGCCTTCTTAATAAAACTATGGCGTGTCCTAATTGCTTTACTCAAATTGTGATTGCTAATTATGTTTACAGCTGAAAAAAGTACCTGAAGTAAAAATGAAATGCACAGTTACAATAACGGTTTCGCCTACAATACAATTATCCGCATACGATTTATTACCACTCGCAAAGTTTATATTGCATATTTTATACAAACATACGGATTGGCGGGTTCCAGTCACGTGTTTACAAAAGTAGTTTAGAAGTTGACGTTCACGTATGGAAATATAATTTAAATAATATAATAATTAGTGGTGCGTGAACGGTGGCCTTGTTACATTGGTGTCGTCCCTCGTCTGCGTGTTGCATTTATGGGTATCCAATGCTTATATTTTGTTACGAATGAGCCATTGTACTCAACCATTGTTTGCCAACCGGGCCAACTGTGAGTAACTGTGCTTATTACCGGCCACACCATGGTAGGTGTGTTGGTGTCTTTATCAAAATTTAATTTAACTTAAGAAAGATAAGTAACTATTACATCGACTGCAAAGTGTGCTATCTAAGGTATGCAAATCGCAGCTGTATAAACACGTTTGTTTTTAGAATGATACGAAGAATACGAATCAGTGTTAGTTGTTCTCGAATACAAGTAGGTGCATTCTTAAAAGGTAAAAAAACATGGCATTTGATAATGAGAGTTGTACAGTCGCCTAGTCGTGGTGATCTTGTTGTGACTGGCGTGGTGGAGCGCCATTGCCGCGGCGACGGCTGCAGTGCCAAAGCGGCGCGGGCGCAACACAATTCGTTGAACTAGTTGTGTTTATAGAGTTGAAACGCTGCGATAAACTGGTGTGTTATTGGAAAGATTTCATGTATGCTAGCTTACTTTTGCTTTGACATTATACCGGTTTTTTGGGAAGATCTATGATAACTTTTCCTTTGCTCATTAGGGTATGTTAACTGTTGTCATTACCAACCCACCTTTTCTTACCTATGTTGGAGAGATATTTACCTGAAAACAATTTTTTCTTACCTCACTAATGTCAGTGAGACAAAGTTGCCGTATTGTATAAAAGCATTAGGTTACAAAAAAAGTCTCTTTACACTTCAAAGTATGTTATGCTGCTGAACTCTACATTTGCATATATACATTAAGTAGTACCGAACCAAAATAAATTAGTCAAACGCTTATGTTATAAATGAAGTCAAGTTTGTCTTATATTTCAGTGTCAGTTTTTGGATAACACATGACAATACATGGATCAACCATTAAAACAAATGCTAAATAACATTCAGTGATTATGAAATCATAGCGTTATTAATGTAATTGTAGAGTTTAGGATTATCTACACTTATTTTAATTCGACGGGCCCGTTGGTCTAGTGGTTAGAGACCCTGACTGCTATACCGGAGGTCGTGGGTTCGATTCCCACCCGGGACAAATGTTTGTGTGATGAGCACAATCATTTGTTCGGTGTCTGGCTGTAATTTATCTATAATATGTATGTATTTAGAAATATATAAGTATGTTTATCAGTTGTCTGCTTAGCTTGGGATCAGACAACAGTGATCAGAGAACAGTGTGTGAGATGTCCCGGAATATTTTTAGTATTATTTGGTTTTGAAACTAGATGGTTATGCTTATGTTTCTTGTTGCAGGAAATAACAACAACACCCATCTTCCATGACTCAGGAACATCAGCAGGCAAGCATCGACGAGGGAGGCTGGGTGACGAGAAATTTCCCCACCTAGTACTTGTCAACTCGTGTGATACGCACAATCTCATAAATAATTCTCTCTAAAAATATAATATAAGTTACAAAAATGCAGTTCATACGTTCCTTTTTTAAACGGATCACCGATGATCTCAAACAGAAGAAGCTTATTCCTCTCAAGATATTGTTCTTCGTGCATGCCTCCAGTGAGTATCAAGTTTAGATAATAAGTATATAACCTTAACTTTTATCATATAGCTACATCTTATGTAAGACAATCTCGAGTCAAGTAAAAAAGTGACACAGAAAACTGAAAAAGTCTTTTCACATTTCGTCCATGATGATGAAGATATATCTGTCTATACTAAAGTATCATAACAATCCATGATGTATACATCATTTACTTTGCTCCGGAGGGACCGAAGCAGATGATTGATAACTTATAAGTATTGCTTCCATTTACTATGCACGAAAAAATACCGTATTAAAATAACACTATTTTGGCTACGGGGTTTGAGTTGTTTGTTTTAACTTCAAAATCAACTACATGCTAGCTATAAGATAATTATGTAATAATAGCCTAGGAAAGTGTGACCCAACGGCTGTGCACATACTCTGATTATGAATTTGGTAACAATTCTGAAAACCAGACTAACTATGTTATTTCCAATAAAATGTTCTATGAAAGTCGGGTAAGACTGATAGGCGAACGCAATATAGCTTGGGCAAAGGATAGTCAGGAGAAGATGTAACAAATGCGTGTGTTTTTTAGCTCTGATCGTACTGTACCCATAGCTATCTAGTCAGTGCAAGATGTGACAAGTTGTTATGCTATAGCTCTGTTCGTGCTGTACCCGTACCTGACGATCCACATGCGGGAGCTGGGCATCAACGTGGAGGAGACGGCCATCATGTCGGCAGTCACGCCCGTCGTCTCCATCGTCATGCCGCCGCTCGCGGGCATGCTCGCTGATAAGATCGGGAACTTTAGGGTGAGTACTCCTTCTAGATAATGGTTTTAGACCACTTACAAAGAGTGGTCTGTACTGGGTTATACAGGGCTAAAGGTTTTAGACCAATTACAAAGGGAGCCCTGCAATGGGTTAGACACACCAGAAGATAATGATGACATACAAAGGCAAATAAGTGGTGGAAGATTGCTAATTACCATCTACTTGAATTAATTATAATATCAGGCGATGAAGTGTGCGAAATGTTGTAAACATCTTCTGTTGTCTTTGACGGCGTATAAATGATTCGAAGCTAAATATCACGCTTCATATTGAAGACGCTAACAAGTCATACCATCATTGACAAGACCAAGGTATCACGAGTTGATTTTCGATAAACAAAAAAAACTTAGTTATCGATGTAAGTATGTGTAATCTATTTTTGCACAAGTAATTACGTATATGCTTGTCAAAATTGATTGCCTCCTTAAATGAACTGTTAGGCATCTGCGGGAGGTGAACGGTGATCTAATCAATAGAATTAAACAAGCCCAGCTTACTACTTAATGTTACTATACATATATAGTAACTGTAGTAAGTGTATCAAGTAACTGTAGTGTTTACATCCGTATTGATTGAGATTGAGATACGGCCGTCATCTCGATTGTATCGGAAGAATATGGATATACTAGTAGGTACAGTCAATCGCTCAGTGGTAACACTTTGATATTGAGAGAGCTTTAACTTCAAAGCAGTAAGGTCGTTGTAACCAGGGGGTCTACTCTTATTCAACGAAAAACGAAGTTTCGATCGAAATTTCGCGTCTTTCCTACCACGGTTCCATTTCGTTCCGAAATTTCGAACGAACGAACATTTTTTGACGTTTCGATTCTCTAAACCTACTCTAATTCGAAATCTTCCGAACGTATATTTGAATTTGACAGATGATTGATGAATGATGAATTAATTTATTTAATATTTATTAATTTAATTTAATTGTAGTAAATTATTTTACATATTTTATTATATTTATTTAAATTAATTTATTTTTTATTTAATTAATTTAATTTTATCTAATTTTATTATTTTAACAAATTAAATTAATTAAACATTTAGATAAATTAAATAAATTAATAATTACAGTTAATTAAATAAATTTATAATTTAAAGTAATTTAATTAATTAATAATTTCAATAAATTAAATAGGATTTAATTAAATATATTTTTTTTTATAAAAAATAATTAAATAATTTAATTATTAAAAAAAAAATTAATAATTATTCTACCTAATTATTATTTATTTACTTATTTTATTTTTTTTCATTTAATTAATTAATTAAGTTAATTTTATTTTATTTTATTTAATAATTAACATGCGCACGCCAAAATTAATACTATATTTTTTATATTACATTTTTTATAATTTAAATATGTTAATTTATAACATAACACATTTACACAATAGCTCAATTTTGTACTTTGAAACAAATAAGTTTATTAGTAAATTTAGAATCACACAGTACAATATGTATATGTCTACTATAAATAAGCGACGAATTGCTAAGTTGTTAGCATATAATTTACATGATGCTGGTACTTATGCTGTACCTAATGTTTTTGATAATGTTAGTAATAGTACTAACAGTTTATGTATTAATTTACTAGATAAAGATACTAATTTTGTATCTAATGTTATTGATAATGTTAGTAATACTACTAACAGCTTATACACTTCTTG
This sequence comes from Autographa gamma, assembly GCA_905146925.1. Classification (NCBI taxonomy): domain Eukaryota; kingdom Metazoa; phylum Arthropoda; class Insecta; order Lepidoptera; family Noctuidae; genus Autographa; species Autographa gamma. Next base: position 9,199,913 of record LR989850.1, read on the forward strand.
TAATTTAAACTACAAGATAGGACAACGGGAGGGCTGCATGAATTGAATGTTGTTCATCAAAACATGCAAGGTCTCTCCGGCAAGGAATTAGAGTTAAGTTTATTTATTGAAAATTACAGTGTTCATTTATTATGTTTAACCGAACACTGGTTAAAAGCTCATGAGGTAGTGATTTTTAATAGCTCGTTTTATTCCATACAAAGTGCGTTTGTAAGAAAGAGTGCCATTCGGGGAGGATCACTTATTATTGTTTCCAACAAATTAAAATGTAAAGAACGTCTTGATATTGTGAACCTTTCTATCGAGCGCACTATTGAGCTGTCTTGTGTTGAATTAGAGCAATTTCTTATAATTTGTGTGTATAGACCCCCTTTGAGTGACTTTAATTTATTTGTATCAGTAATGGAAGATTCACTCTCTAAAATTAAAAGTAGTAAGAAACGGATTATAGTATGTGGGGATTTCAATGTAAATATTTTAGAATCAACGCCAGTGTCTATCAGACTCCTTAATTTATTTAAGTCTTTTAATTTAAATAACCTGTTTTGCGAACCAACTAGGATAACAGCATCTTCTGCAACTTGCTTAGATAACATATTTTGTAATAGTGAAGCGAGTAATAAGTTTACTTTAACAGATGTTACTTCTGATCATTGTGGTCAATTTGCAAGCTTTCCACATTTAGTTGTAAATGAACCTCAAAAAGTTATTAGTAGGCCATACACAGCGCACCGGTGTACTCGTTTTAAAAACAGCATCATGTCCAAAATACAGCCATCATTTTTTGGATGTGACAATCCTAATGACATTTATGGAGCATTTTTTGATGTTGTAAAAAATGAGTTTGAAGCTATTTTTAAGTGTAAAACTAAACATGTCAAGTGCACTTCAGCCTCTTTTAACCAATGGGCCACTGCTGGTATCTACAAAAGTAGAGCTAGACTTTATGAGCTATATGGTATGAAAAAATATAACTTTGATATTTCATTTGTAACTTATGTAAGAAATTATTCAAAATTATTCAAAAAAGTCTGTTATATGGCTAAGTCAAAATTTATTAACGATAAAATCAAAAATTCTACTAATAAAATAAAAGCTACCTGGAACATTATCAACCAAGAAACTGGTAAGCTCAAGAAACAAGAAAACAGACTAGAGATTATTTTTAACAATCAATTAGTAAATAAAGCCCACGATATTGCACAAATTTTTAATAACTTCTTTACTGACATACCTGTAGCAACAACTAGCTCCTTAAATTCATCACCAGCTGAGGCTGAAACCTTACTGCGTAATACTGTGCCTGTATGTGATAATATTTTTAGTTTTGAACATGTAACTCCTTTAAATATAGTAAATGCTTTTAAATCGCTCAATAAAAAGAAAACCGAAGACTTTTGGGGCATCTCTGTAAACCTTCTTAGTAATATAATAACTATTGTTGCCCCATCACTAGCTATCATTTTTAATAAGTGTGTTGATTTAGGTATCTTCCCTGACCTTATGAAATGTAGTAAAGTTATACCTCTATTTAAATCAGGTAATAAAAACGAAATTTGTAATTTTCGGCCAATATCGATCCTTCCCGCATTCAGTAAAATTTTTGAGAAATTGATGTTGAAACAACTTTTAATTCATTTTAATATGAAACATCTCTTACACAGCGAGCAATACGGTTTTACTAAAGGACGTTCAACTACGGACGCTGGTGTAGCTTTACTAAAGCATGTTTATAGTGCCTGGGAGAGCTCGCAGAACGCAATTGGGGTGTTCTGTGACCTTTCCAAGGCATTTGATTGCGTTCATCATGGTACTCTTATTCGCAAACTCGAGCATTACGGAATTAGGAATAGAGCACTTAATTTAATTAGCTCTTATTTATGTGATCGACTACAATGCGTCGATGTCAATGGTGATAGGTCAACCGGACTACCAGTGAAGCTAGGTGTGCCCCAGGGGTCAATATTAGGTCCATTTTTGTTCTTAGTTTATATTAATGACCTACCGTTCTTTTTAAAAGGCATATGTGACGTCGTGCTGTTTGCAGATGACACCTCTTTAATTTTTAAAGTAGATAGGAATAGACACGAATTTAATGAGATAAATGCTGCACTTGTTAAGGTTATGCATTGGTTCTCATCTAATAACTTAGTTTTAAACGCGAAGAAGACCAAATGCGTTAAATTTTCCATGCCTAACGTAAAAAATCTTGGCCCTAATATAATTATTAATAATGAAGTGCTAGACACCGTAGAATCAACAGTGTTTCTGGGAATAACTCTAGATAGTAAACTTTTATGGTCGGCACATATCTCGTGCCTCGCGAGTAAGCTTAGTTCCGCTGCTTACGCCGTTAGGAAGGTAAGACAGATCACTGATGTGGACACAGCTCGTCTCGTTTACTTTAGCTACTTCCACAGCATCATGTCCTATGGCATATTGCTGTGGGGTAAAGCGGCGGATTTAGAAACCATTTTTATTTTACAAAAGCGAGCTGTTAGATCCATTTACCAGCTAGGTTCTCGAGTTACTCTTAGGGAGCGATTTAAGGAGATAGGTATTTTAACTGTAGCGTCTCAATTCATTTTTGCAAATATATTATTTATAAGACAAAATATTCACTTATATGCCAAGAACAGTGACATCCATAGTATAAATACGAGAAATAGGCATAAGTTATGTTCTAGATCACATCGCCTGCATAGGGTACACAATTCATTTGTGGGGCTTGGTATTCGTTTTTACAATAAAATTCCTATTAGTTTGTTAGAGTTGCCCTTTAACTCCTTTAAATGCACAATTAAAAATAAGTTATGTTTAAAAGCTTACTACTCAATTAATGATTATTTAAATGATAAACATTGTTGGTCGCCGTGATAGACACAAGACGGTTCTGTATGGATTTATAACAGTTTTATTCATCCTTATGTTGATAGGCATACATTTCGTATGTAACATTTGTTACCTATTTTTATTTTATTGTTAGTACGATTATACAAATGTAGGTATGGTGTACCTACAAATGTCCAATGAACGATATTTGTTCGGTATTTTTTTTATGTATAATTATATTAATTATAGAATTTAATTATGTATCCACTCATTTTTTTTGTGATAAGGGACAGTGCAGTAAATCAGTATTTGAGGATTTCCTTTTTTGCTTTATATTTGTTTAAGCCGGCAACAGTTTCGTCATGCTCCCTTAGTTGTCACTGCCTGCGGTGGCGTTTTGGGTCGGGTCTCCTCCTTCCCTCTAATATGGCGAGGGAGGGGATGGCTGACCCTTGCGTCATACTCGTGAACGGGTGCTGCTTGCGGTGACTGGTCGTTCTGTTGACCTTGGATAAGATCAGTGTCTGAACTTTTATATTATATATATTATACTTTTATATTTCTTAGTACCTCAAACACTTGTTTATCTGGCGCGGTCCCTTAATTATATGCAGTATTATTGTAAAGGCAGCGTGCTACTGGGGAGTTTGTTGCGCCGTTTCTTCTCCTCGGCCGAAGCACTTAGGAAGCGGTGAAGGGTGGGCGATTTAGGGTCGGTTCATCTCTGGCGGGAGGCGCGTCGCGTATTGTCGGTCGCTTGGCGCTGGGGCGGGCGGATGCGTGGTGGGGCGTTCAGCCTTTCACACTCAACTGATGTTGCGTTAGCGCGTCAGGTGTGGGGGTTGGATGTCTCATTGCGTGTTTGTTTGTTCTGGCGTCGCGCGGCTGGTGGTGCGTGGTGCGCTTCCGCCGGATATGAACCGACCCTTAGGGTGCTGTCTATTTTTGTTTGTATTGTTTGACGTTCGATAAGTGCTACTGTGTAGCCTATATTGAATAAAGAATTTTTGAATTTGAATTTGAATTTGAATTTGAATTTATTATATATTATATTTCATATGTTCCTTTTTTTTATTAAATTAATTTAATGAAGGTAATTTACATTAATTTAATTTAATTCAAATTGTAAGCCATATATTACTAAAAAAGGACCCACACGATATTATCGTTCACGAAAATTGTCGATGGTTACGAACTTCTTATGTGTGGCCGAAAATGAAATAGAGTAAGGTCACTGACGAAATTTCGTTTAAATTTCGTTCGTTAACGAAGTTTCGTTTCGGAGAAAGAGAGTAGACCCCCTGTATCTTGCGGTCGACCGTAGAGGGTACAGTCGTATACAACTGTTAGTGGTTACCAATCCATACAGTTAAGCTCAGTGCCGACAGTTGACATGGTTGTGTGTGTCTGACATAATGTTTCAATACACAGAGTGGCCTAGAGTCAAATTTGATCATTTATTTTTAGGCTATTTAGCAGCCTCAAAGTATATGATTTGATGGGCACTTATAAAGTTAATAGAGGCACTTTATATCCAAAATATCCATCACTATTGTTCAGGTTCACATTGATACCGAATTATTACAGTTGTCATGCTGGACATGCCATTATATTTTTGTAAATATGAAAATGATTATGTTAATCCCCAAATTAGGCTGTCATTTACATCCGGTCACAAATGTCTAGTTTCGTTGTACACGTACTATTGCGTGTCCATTTAGATCTTAATCAGGTGTATTTGATGCAGTATTCATAGTGTTAACCGTTCCGCTTGTACCTATGTAATCAAGTTAATCCGGTGCGTCCGTAACGCGAATTACAGCCAATTCTGGTAACAATAACCTTTACCTTGCATTGTGAGGAGGCGCGGACAATCGCCGGTCGTGGTCCGTGGTACATGTGGGGTGTCCTGCGTGCGTCAGTGTACTCAGTGTTCTGCACACATGGACGGTACACTGCTGACCGCCGCGCCATGCCGGACGCAAACACACAGACGCCAACGAACACTTAAAATATTGTCAATCAGGCAGCATAAAATGGGAATGAATTTCACCAACTATTTTGAAAGACAATTTATAATACTTACTTAAATAGAAACAGGCATGCCATTAACCTTCGCATTATAGTGTAATCATGCAATGTCGCCACTTTTTGATTATAATGTGTGGACGGTATTGCTATTTTTGGGAACGGCCTAAACCCTCAAAAGCAGCCATGCCATCAACGCCTTATTTGGATGCGTGTGGTGAAAGATGATTTGTTTTGCTAATATACTTTTAGAAATACACTGTATAAATGAATAATCAGGCTTATACACATAACGCAACATATACCTGTGAACTATGTGTTTATTATAATTTAAAATAGTTCTTGGAGGGTATTTAATCTATGTAAATACAATGGATTTGTTTTTCATCTTTTATAAACAAATCTCTGCATTAACTGCATGGGAAAAAGAATAGCAGTAAAGTATACATGAAAAAGCAAAATACCTTTCCATGTTTATGTTAACTTTGTTTTAAGGCATTCGGTGTTAAAGTTCCTATTGTGATAGTTAGATTTTAATCTTTACAGAGTGTTATGATCTAATTCTAAACCAATTTACCGAACTCATTCCTATAAAACCTTATTATCTATTAACAAACACTCTAATCTGCAAATAAATTATGACGTGACTGTACTTAATTACGTAACGTCTAATGGCATAGCTTGTATTGGGCTACAAAAATGGAAATGTGCGTAAGTCTAATTGTTTTCAGACCAAAAACGGGTACCCTTTACGACGTGCCTTCGTCACTGAATTTATTAATGATATCATTAATTTTCTGCAGCACGAATACCTTGTACCTTTGTCTTCTGTCGCAGAACATTCAGTCGGTCGTGGGAACTTAATTTGCAGCGAGTACATGTAGGTACACACCACACAATGATAACTGGGTGCGTATGTAGTTTTCCGCTCGTGTTCGTGCCCTCGAACGTCTCTATTCTGATGACATTTGTGTTGCGGACAATTGCATCTAAAATCGACAATTTGACGTAGTTTTGCTGATCATTGCTAATAAGTAGCCGCATCCTGTTTTCAACCACTGATTGTAATTTGCGTTTTAGATTACCTCTTATAACCGATGACAGACCAGTTTGCAATGATGGCGTGAAGTAGTTGATTATGAACTGAGATGAATTGTTATCTGATTACGTATTATTGAACAGGTAGAAAAAGGAAAATTCCGAGGAGAAAGTTAACCTTCGAGTAGAGCTGAAAAAATAGATGATTTATATGTTTATTATTGGCGGTAGAAGTTAGGATAAGGGCAAAAGATTGACGACATAACCACGCATCAAAAAAGTTTGTTTTTAGTAGGCCTCCATTATAACATAATATACTTGCCAAAAAGTTTTTATGAGCACTTACAATTATTTTTGTAATATATTTTTGGTGGTTCCGCATTGTAATTCGCACTTAAGTTACGTCTTATTTTTTTGCAACGACCTTTGATTGACATGTCTTAAGAGAAACGAACTTAATTAGTCGGAACTTGTTAATTTTCAATACAGGCTCTTACAGCTATTTGTTTTTACTATTTTCAAGACGGGTAAATCCCTGGTTGAGGTCAATGGTTTTCCCGACATTTGAATTTTTGGATGGAAAAGCTGCTTTCATTAGAGTAACAAATAATGTATGTTACTAGTGGAAAAACGTAATTTACGTAACTCGGTAAAAAATATATTATGTTGATGCCAACATAATATATTTTTTTTGACGACAGGTATTTGCAAAAAGTAGAGTCATTAAATAATCGTTATTTTCACAGTTTTGGTTTGAATCGGACACTCGAAGCGAAATATAATAATATATTATTATGTAACAACAACTTTATTTCCCACGCTATCGTATTTCGTGGCACTATTGTGTGGTTACATTATGCAAATAATGTTATTTGTGTTATTTACAAGTGTAAAGTTTAAAAATTTGTAAGACAGCCACCTGATAACACCAATCAAATGTTTGAACATAATTAAATTAAGATAAATATTTGTTTCTAGATATTGTTTATACGTTTTCCATGACTCACCACATTCTAACTTAATTACACTTTTAGTTTGATTGTTGTGCAACCATTGCTGCATTATATTTAATCTAAATAGATTGAATAAAAGTATACATAATAAAATTGTATTGTATATACAGCAATTAGTAATTTTCGTTTCATTTGTTAATAATTAACTGTTGTATTGCTTGGCAGATTAATAAAGATTTGAGTATTGAGTATTGAGATATCTCAGTCCGGGTCTCAGTTTCGAGTTATAAAATAATTGAATAAATATCTTTTGAAATTCTTCACACAGTAATGCAGAGCATTATAAGTAAGTATGATAACAATGCAGTTCAGTTAGAGAATACGTCAATTGTGTGTATTATAAACAGTTGGTGGGCTTGAAGACGGCGCACGAGCAACTTGCTAATGCACTGTTATTAAATTATTATCATACAAAACAATTGTTCTTACATGCAGACGATTCCTTTGTTGGTCTTCATTAAATTCTTGTGTACTGCTAATATAGATCATGCTAAGTAGTACTTAAATCCCGTGTTTGGCTAGAAATGACGAAGCTCTAAATGAATAGCATTTTTATCGCTATCGATTATTGACTTATAATTATCGACTCTATTTGTTTCTACAACAATTTATAAGATAATGTTGCTTAAGTTAATGTTTTGTTTGTTTTTAATTCGGTCCTAAGATGGCTTTCTATAGGTAATGTGTCTATTATGAATCATGCACAGATGTTTAATACTTAGCAATCAGTCTTGTCTCGTGCTTAGGAATTTAACTAATTAACCAACAAATTCAGTATAATCGCACCTATTTGGGGATAAAGTCTGGTGAAGCAATCATTGCCTTCGCTCAGCTGTGTATTTGTTGGTAAATTTTGTCAAAAAACGGCTGTTAACAACACAATATAATAGTTAAGAATAGCTTTAAAATGCATGTATAATACAACATGCTAGAACATTTCACGACGCTCATAATTGTCACTCTAGCAGAAATCCACTGTTGCGTATATCTCTAAAACACTTTTAAAGGAAACTTCTTTAATTAACATTATGTTTGTCGTAGTTGTTGCTGGCGCTGTCGTCGGCCCTGGGCGGGGCGTCGGCGCTGCTGCTGCTGGCGGTGCCGGTGGGCCGCATCACCGTGACCTTCCCGCCGGCCGTGGAGCTGCTCGCCACCTGCGACGCCTCCGCCATGCGCCTGCGACTCATGAAGGACCACCCGTGTCTGCCACTACACCCTTACTCTTACGATATCAACCTTACGTGAGTTTATCTAGGAATGGAGTTGAGGATAATGTTTTAGATAAAGATTAAAGTAGTAAGTAGTAGTTAATAGGAAAGGAATGTACCTAATGGTTGTTTATTATACCCATTATTAAGAAACAATTAGTAGAATTATCTTCTCTTAAGCCAGTACTAAATATCTACGGTTTTCACTGTTCTATATTCAATGTGTCTGATTATGTATAATGATGGTACCTACCTACTTCATAAACTATTTGTCAAATCTAACAACATAGGCGTGCGACGTCGTTATTAAAATACAATCAAAATCTGCTCTATTCCCACAGTTTCCATTTATTGTTTACTAAATAATTGTATTTCTGTTTGCAGAGTCCTATCATGTGGGTTCGTTTGTAATTTACCCGAAGGCATGTCAACAGACGAAATAAATGGGATAATACATACGAACTCATACGACATACACTTGCAATCTAATATTGATTCCCAACGGCTCGTGTACCGGCACACGGTGATGGCGCAGCTGGCTCAGTCGTTAGCTCCCAAGAAAGACCAGAGCACGTCACGCATACTAACCAACGATCCATTCTTTAATACGACCATATCAAAAGTATCCGATCGGGCTATATTCTTCCCAGCGCCAAAGTTGTATCAAATAGAATGTAGTCGCGATACCAGTAATGGGACATGCATATTTGGAAAAGATGATATATTCAACGAAACGGAAGATCATCTAGATGAAGCGGTACTCCGTATGAGGATATCTCATGATGTGCAAACTGCACCTCTTGACATAAGGAGCTACTGGATAAAAGCAGTTTCTACGGAAAACATTACGAAATTCGACGAAGATTACGATGGAGTCGACAGTATTTCATGCAGCGATAACTTTGTGAGTAAAAATGTAATAAATCTTAGGTATGACTCATTTTCTCCGTCGCCTACCGCGCTGTGTTTTAGCACTGATAAAGCCATGTTTCAACAGTTTGTAGAATTGGTTGCTATTATGCTATTACAAACAGTCAATTGTTTACCAGGGTCAAGACGGTGGAGTGCGCGTACAAGCAGGGTCGCGAAAATTGGCAGGATGTGCGGCCGCGTGCGCCGCCTCCACGCCGCGCAAGGGGCTCTGCGACAACACGCAGCAGCAAATAGAACTGGACCCCGCCTTCACCTTCTGGTGCTACCTCGCCGTAAGTGTCCTTTAAATGACATTATCGATCTATTCATGTACGGGTTTATCATTTGAGGATGATGCAGCTACTTAATAAAGTTTAACGAACCTGAAGGTACGATTACATAATTTCTGAACAACGTTGTTGACTTAAGCATGTACAACAATAACTACAACAAAGCGGTCGTAACACATAACCCAAACAGAACTCGAGGATAAAGTCATAAAGGTTAACGAAGCTGAAGGTGGTTGCTGATTACCTAATTCATGCACATACGTAAGGAATATTGGTAGTGAGCACGTGGTGCGTCAACGTAAACACATGCAGATTGAGCGGCGGATCTGCTGATGGAAAGATTGTCGTCTAATCGCCGCTAACTGCGTAATGGCGAACTTGATACGGAGAGCGACCCGACCCATTGCTCGCGTTCCCATTTCATCCGCACCGGCCAGCCTGCGACCCTCCATGGCTAGTTGACTACTCAAATCATACATAACAACTATACTCACTATAAGTTTTTAAGAAGATAGATCTACCGAATTTTAGTTCTAGGTATTTAAAACCTGACCTGATATTCAATTCATATTATGTAGTTAAATATGGTAAGACTAGAAGCCGACCTGAATATACTTGGGAAATACGCTAATGAGTTTTATACCTTATGTATTTGTAGGCACTTCTCAACAAGTAGTTGTGGACTAGAATTTTAATTTCATGAGCCTAAGCTTATTACAAACTTACACAGAGTTTTTACTGAACTACCTAACTTATTTACCTGTTAAGCTGCCCTCATAATTTCCTTCGTCGTGAGTGAAGACATAAATCTTAAGTAAAGTTGAGTACCTACTCGGATCAAATGTTAATATTTGTTTATTAGCAAAGAATAGAGGTTGTCATCGAAATGAACTTTATTAAGTTGCAAATAGGAACTAACTCCACACAAACACGTGTAAATTAAGACTATTACCCATTCTAAATTGTGTATATCCTAATGCATGCATACAACATTTTAAAGTTACCAGCTATGATATCTGCAAACTTCATTGTATGGATGCGACATCTCATTTACATGCGCTTAATTTACCGCCTAAGTTGTTGAATGGAATTAACATACAGTTTACATAAAAACGTCTAGACCAGCCGATAGAAATGTATCTCTAGAGCTTAAGAATATTGAATCACACTTGAGTGTTGGTTTCGCAATGACATTGCGAGAGCGGCGCCCTTGTCCTCAATGTTAGAGCTTAGAGACACACACCACGTACAGACACACATACTTACTACATTAAGGCTCGTATGTGAGCACCCGCATTGTTAAAAGCCTTTTCTGACCACAGCTACCAATATTTATTACCTTTGACCGCATTGATGAATTTTATTTATGTTTGTTGCGGTCACACGTTCACTTGTTATGCGGTTTCTTATTTTAAATTATGAGTAACAGGAGGTGATTTATGTGATGTTCGGATTGGCGATAAGCGTATTTAACCAAAGAAATGATATAGGTAATAGTGTTATTTCAGTTATGTAATGTCATAAGCCAGTATTACAATAAAACGCAGGAATAGAGTACTTTTGCTAACCAATTACAAAGTATCATGTTGTTATACCGTAGATTTCCGTATAAGACGGAAAAGAATCGTCTTGAACATGACAAGAGCAACTTAAGTATATTATTATTATTGCGCACATTCATGCATAGTAATAGGAATGTCGTCTCATTTACTTCATCCTTTAATCTAATGTTTAAAATAGTGTAGTTTATTACACAGGTATTATTATATATGTAAATGCAATATTTAGTTTCCTGACGTTAGCCTATAAGTACTTTTAGATAAATGTCAAACTTTTTACGCAACGCAAGCTTTCCTGCATAGTGTAAAGAATACTGTAGAAGTTTATAAATATCTAAGTTTAAAGTTCTTCTAAAGAGTGTATAGCTGTACTTGCCTTGATCCGTGTTAGGCCTTATATTACCAACTGCAAACTTTCCATTAGTGCAATTTTAAATATGTAATGTTTATGGAAAAAGGTTAGGAGGAAGAGTAATTGTTACGTTCTTTTTATTGTGTAAGTATTTGTTTTGGTAAACTGAGGTATTCATAAGGAAATAGAAAGTCTGATTTGACATGCGAGGAGAATATAATGAAGATTAATAAATTGTTTTATCGTTATACATCTTTTGTTTACATAGAAATATAAAAATAATAAAGAACGCATAGAGAACTAAGTAATAAATAAATGCTGTTTTTTTTCTTGGCATCCAAAGAATTACTCGCATAATGATTGTCGTGGCGTTATTAAAAATAAGTTGTTACAAAAGAACTCGTGATCTACGGCATACCTCGTTATGGGGATTTATTTATCTTATTTTACTCTCATAAAAACAGCACAATGTACACTAATGTACAGTGCTGGTATGTAACAATTATAATAATTAAGTTATCTCAATGCGGATGCGCGGAAAATTTGGGCAGCTTGTTGACTTCTAACGTTTTTGAATGGCATTATACTTCTTGAATGCTAAATTACTTCTCATCAGATGAATAAGGATTTAGAATAGAATATTGATTTATTTGCTAAATACCACACATGAAATGTATAACATTTTGTGTTCGAAGGAAAACATCGTGAGGAAACCTGGATTCCAGAATTTGCTATCTTAAATCGCCGATCCGCAGAGAGCCAGCGTTTTGATCAATGCTCGTGCCTTCCCCATATAGAAAAAGGCCGGTGCCCAGCAGTGGGACGTTTATAGGCTGGATTATTATTTTTATTCGATATTAAAGGACTCTGTTATTTGGTTACAAAAGAGTTTACCATTATGCTTCTCACCAGGTGCGAGTATTCATCGGGATTATTGGCGGGACAGCGTTCGCCATGTTCGAGGGAGCTGTCATAGCCATCGTGAGGGAGCAGAAGGCGGACTACGGGCTGCAGAGGGTGTACGGCAGCATCGGCGGCATGATCTCCTCGCCGCTGTCGGGCTTGCTCATCGACTACGCCAGCAGGGGCAAGGGCTACACCGACTTCAGGTACGATACCATCAGGAGCAGCTGTCATACCGTACTGTACCGCACCTGCAAGGTGGAAATCGAATCGACTACACACCACGCAATTTCAGTATTCTATAATACTAACCAACTGACCGTGCTGTCAAATAAATAATATTAAGCAGGATAACAAAAGTAGACATGTACGAGTAATATTATTGAAAACAAAATTTTAATGGCAAGCGAATCACTAACCAGACACTGAATCACTTCACAATTGTTTACATAACACTTTATAAATGTCACTTTTAATTATAAAACAGAACATATAACACTGTATATAAATGTTTTAGCCATTGTTTATGTTTTCAACACGATTGTAATGTGTATTCATTTGGGTTGCAAAACGTCGAGTCGGGGTCGTCGGCGACCGCTAGGCGAGCGTACAAGCCCGGCCATGACATTTGTGCATCATGTATGCGATTGATGTTTCGTAGATCTAAGATTAATAGTCAGACGAATTATAAGTTAATTACCATATTCCTTTGGAAGAATGTTTCTGAATTGATGACATTTTGAAATTAGTTAATAATAACAAATAACCTCATAAATATGCCTATTAATATCTCCCTACTGGACACAGTCCTCTTCTCTTTGTTTGTTTCTTCATTGCTTAAGAATTTCTTAGGTAAATTAAAATATTTATACCATAGCCACATCATATCTTAAAGATTAAGTTTAAATAACGTTGTTAATATACTGAATTGTAACTCAAGACAGGTCTAGGCTGTTCCGGAATATAATGGGGTCGGCTTTCCGTTTAAAGTTGTTTGTCAGTCCTAACGACCCTTACGTTAATTAACATCTTCCACCAAAGCCAACTATTTTAATTTTAAGCTACAAGACTATGAAAACGTTTATTTAGTGAGTACAAGGAGATGCACATCATGTATGATTTCTGTTATTATTATTGCTATTTTAGCTACATCTTTCCTATTTGACGATTTCTTTCAAGAAAAAAAATTATGTATTTTCATCGGACTACGGTCTAGCTCAAAAGTAAGGGTTTTGATGATGGGTAATGAAGATGTTGCAGATACTTGAGCTGATAGTCTACTAAAATATTTTAATTACTTTTTGGTCTCCCGATAACATAAATTTTGGTATGTCTCTTATATTCATTGTATTATAGGAGATAATATACCTCATATTAATTAACTAACCAAACTATGAATATACCTCATAGACGTAGCATTAAGCCGCTTATAGTGATATGGTTCAGCGTTATAACATATTCTAAACAAACAGCTCCCGTCTCTTCGATAGAGTGACAGCTACTGTATTATAGATGTAACCTTCTAATAAATAATCTGTCAGAATACACGCCAGACTAAATGGACTACGTACGCTCATGAATGTGGTTTAAATTTACTTAGGTACCGGCAACAGTTAACTAGGTATATAAAATGACCTTTATTACATATGGAGAATCGTTTGTTATACTCTGACTTATCGACGAATTTCATTAGTTCATTTACTTTAAAAAAATCTGGCATCTTTTCTTGTGGTCCATCTACTTACCAGCATGTATTCTATCACAGCTTTCTATCATTACTAACCATTTACCTTGTCAGTGGAACAGTAAATTAGATTCCCGAAACGAGTTTTGTGTCAAAGGTATAGATTGCGCAAAATTAAACGAATAAGCTTGAAAGCTTCAATTGTAACAAAACTATTTCATTTTTTATTTCAAATCTTCATTTCATTTCAGTTGTACTTACTTACTTCGTATGTATTCTGCTATTTCGTCTCCAAGTTAACATTAAGTAATTCAACTCGAAGCGTCCATAACGGACCTTTGATCTCCAGCCTTTGATTAGCTAATCTCTTCACATGCAATGTCTTGCTAGTAATCGATATGCACGCGGCGGTCTCGGTTATTATTGTAATTACAGACAAACATACAGCCGCAGCTTATGTTATGCAATGCCGCTAAGAACACGGTTTCTACTCCGGTGTATTCAAATAATGGTATCGATGTCATATGATGTCCATAAAGATTTATTGTTTCACCAAGGAACTATTATTTGGTAATAATAAAGCATTTCACCAAATTTAAGAAAAATCATAGATTTTCATAACTTTTCTGTTGGATTTTTCTCTATCTCTCATAGAAGATTTACTATCAAACCATAAGAAAAAAAATATATTACGGAAATATTTATGCGGTTGAAACCGTGAGGCATAACTGGTTGTTAATATAAATTAAAATAATAGAAAGTGCAGCTTTTAGACTAAGTAAAGTTGCACTTTCGCAATTAATATCTTACGTGGGCCGGTTTTTAACCTTGCCGGCAATGGTAAACTCATAAATGTGGGTGATTTAATTAAAGCCAGTTCAGTGATTCATGAGATTGATCTGATTGAGTAACGGCGATAATTATCATGTCAAGGAGTAGCTCAATCAACCGAATAATCGTATACGTACCTCTATTACAGGCCCTAAGGGTCGTGTAACGGGCAAATACACATATCATCTGACTGTTTCTTAAAAACAATTCTGTTATTTACTTCAAATATTTTCTTTTAGATTAAAATACTAATCAATATGAAGGAGAATTGAACACAGTATTTTTTTCATCAAATACTAAAAAATGTCGTGCTGATACTTATTTAAATAACGAAAATGTCTTTTAGTTTTGTTTTTTAATTCCACATATTTTCTGTTTTCAGGCCAGCATTTTATTTATACGCGGTACTGAAGGTGGCTTCTGGTGCCCTTATGTTAAGCATAGACTTGGAGTTCAAACAGCCAGCACAGAACCTTCTTGAAGATGTCATCTCCGTGTTCAGAAACGTTGAAATTGTGGCGCTGTTCATTGCCTGCTTCATTATGGGTAAATATTGCGTTTTAAACCTAATAGTAAAGATAGAAATTAAGTCAAATGGTACACTTGCGCAATCTCTTTTAATAAATCTAAAAACATGGCGAGAGTAAGTTTTGTGCCAAATAATTGATACCAAAAATTAATCTATACCAGATGTACTCTTCACGCCTTTTGGATAGATATACCCTTACGGTAACACTCTGTGTATTCTATATGTATCAGTCAATGATATTTTAATAAACAGATATGTTATACACATACAAAACAATCGAAAAAAGTGTTCCGCGCACCGCGGCAGCTAGCGAAAGAGATAGCGCGATAAAACCCATAAGAAAAAAAGAGACAAATAGTGTTGTTGTTAATGGCAATACGTCCCAATTAGGACGTTTTCGAGTCTTCACGATTGCACGCTTATAACATATCTGTTTATTAGAATATCATTGGTATCAGTATAATATATTGTAACTATGTGTAATACACCATCAAACCAAATATTTGTGTAGGCAGGCAGTTGTTTCGTATCTAGTCAGTAATGCATGTAAGATGCAAATGAGGTCACAGAGACGGTCCCAAATACCAGATGCAGAATTTTGATTAACCATTTCCCTGTCTAGTGAGTCACAAATAAGAATAATTTAAGTCTTTTGTCTACTACCGGGATTGAGAAATTGTCGAAAAAGAACAAATGCCATGAGACAAGACCATTTTTTTTCTTATTGTATGTTGTATAATTCATTATGCTTTTTCAAAGCATTTTTATTTATTCTGAGTAATGCGAAATTATTCAATATAAGTTGTAGAACTTATATTTTGAAGCATTATATTTTAGTAACCCACCTTTTGTTTTTTGCCTTAGGTTTCGCGTACAGACGAATTGATTACCTCCTCTTTGGAAGTCGATTGATAACTATACAACCTCTATTTTCCAGGAACTGCTTGGGGCTACATCGAGAGCTTCCTGTTCTGGCTGCTGCAGGACCTGGGAGCCTCTCGCTCGCTCATGGGCATCACCATCACAGTGGGAGGGATCGCTGGTCTGCCGCTCCTGGTGCTCTCAGGACCCATCATCAGGCGGCTCGGACACGCCAATGTCTTGTTTATAGGATTCATATTCTATGCTATTAGATTGCTTGGTAAGTATTCTTACAATGAGTTATTTATGTTTACCAACCGTATTATTAATTATGAAATGAAAAGATTTACCATAATTATAATACCTACTCAGGTACATGGATCAACATCAATTTTGTACGAACTAGTGTAAAAGCTTAGACTGTGGCGGGAATGGTTCTTAGGCGTAGGAAATCGCGTAGGTGTCGATGAAAACGTCAGAAAATCGAAAGTTACTTGTTACTGCAACACTGTTGAAATAGTTTTAAATACCACTTAACTTTAATCTGGTCCTAGAAATTTCAGCATGAGTTAATCCGTTTCTAAGTGCAGCAGAGGTTAACAGCAGCAATCGGTCTTAGAGACCCGTTTAGTGACTTTGTAAGCTGCGGGCCCACTTTCACTGCTCAGATCCCTTTCGCCTTAGAGTTTCCCTTTTGTCTTTGCTAACTTTCTTTTGTTTGCATTCATTTCCAAATCTAGATGAGAGTGGATATGAAATTATAATTGTTAAATACAAAGCAGGCTCTTTAATCGATTGTCTAAAGTGAAATTATTAAAAAAATTTTGGTACAGCTGTAAGTTAACCTTTAGATTCATCCAGTATATAGTTTTTTTCTTATTTTGTTCCAAAAACCGATTCGACTATTTCATTCCAAAGTATTTTCTGTTAGATATGTACCGACAGTATATCAACCACAATTCTTCCTAGGTTATTCCCTGATCTACAACCCGTGGCTTTGCCTGATCTTCGAGGCATTGGAGTCTGTGACGTCATCGCTATCCTTCACCGCAGCCGTGACGTATGCGGCGAGGTTGTCCTCCACCACGACGGACACTTCAGTGCAAGGATTACTCGGCGGACTGTATTATGGCGTTGGTACGTAAATCTTATAATTAGACATGAAAATGGTGTAAGCTACTATGTGAAATGCTGTCTGTCATAAATTATAACACCGGTGCAATCTGGGAACTGTGACATGAAAAGCCAGTACGCCAACTGCCATTCCGCGGCCTGCCGGAGCTGCGCTGAATCCATAGCGATCCCGCAACTCCAACAAAGGCGAGAAAGAGACCGGGGTGTTTCTGATCAATGCAAGTCCCACATATCCGTCTCGACGTGGGCCGAAGTCATTAGATTTTCATCACGAAAAAAAAAACTATCATTAACTACCCGTGACAAATGTTTGTGTGATGAGCACGATCATTTGTTCGGTATCTGGGTGTAATTTATCTATGATATGTATGTATTTAGAAATATATAAGTATGTTTATCAGTTGTCTGGTTACCATAACACAAGCTCTGCTTAGCTTGGGATCAGACAACCGTGTGTGAGATGTCCCGGAATATTATATTATATTATATTATTATTATTATTAATAGCGACGGATTTAAATGGATGCGTTGATGAAAACTCCTTGTTACGATAATGTACGTTGAGAAAAATATTTATAATCAATTATAGGAATCCGTCTATGTTTCTATATGCTTATGTAAGAATCTAACTTGAGAGCAAAAAGAAAACATGGATTCTTTTATTTTTATATTATGATTTTCTTTCCCATGAGGATATTATGTTAATGTTAAGTATATCAATTAAGAATGCTAACAATGGCTCTTGCCTTCCTGTGTGCGACTTCCTTCTAACTTTCTTACTATTATAACACGTAGGTATATCTTAAATATTTATTTTAATGTTTCTAAATGTTTTTATAACATGTTTTATAGGAAAGGGAGCAGGAAGTCTCATAGGTGGCTACCTCATGAAGTTCTTCGGTACCAGACCAACTTACCAGATATTTTCATGCGCGACTTTCATCACTGGCTGCATTTACTATCTCTTTAATACATTCTACCTCCGAAAAAGAGCGATGAACGACGACAACGACCTTTGTAAGAAAAAGACGCCAGCTGATATCGAGTGCAATGAGACTATCAAAGATAGTGATAAACCGTTCCCGGCGATAGATGTCGCTAGTAAAATCGAAGCTAAACTAGAGCCGCCTGTTGTAGAAAAAGTTAAGGAACCTGATTCCACTCGTGCCAAGTTAACATCTGACAACACAGATGGCAGTAGCGACTCCGGAGTGGACAACCCTGCCTACAACGAGACCGACGCCTCGGAAGCCAGGAAAGACGAAAGCAAAGCGAACGGGTAGTAGCCATTAGACCCACTGTGTGGTATACATACAAATTATTTAAGTATTAGTAGACATAAAGAAGATAATATAAGATTGAATTAACCAGTTCGACTGGTAATGTAGACAGATAAATCTATAATAATAGTTTTAAGCCGAATTAGTTGCGTACCTGCTAACTTGGTTTTAACACCAAGTAACATAGACTCAATAACATTTGAAAACTAAAACTGCTGAAATTATTTCCTTTTGGGAAAAAAGGACCGAAACCATAATCATGTATTTAAAGAAAGGAATGGTGTTTGCACATTGTGACAAATATTGATAGAATTATATTAATAAATTCTCAAACCGACTTTAATTTTATGACTGTTAAGCTAAATATGCTAAAAATAAATATTTTAAGCTTGCTTCCGTTCAAGCTTAACTTATTTATTGTAAGATGTAGCTTATCTTAGATAGCTATATCTTCGTCACGTAATTAGATTTTAAACTTTAGATCACACAATGCGGAATAGTGATCCTATTTAGTTTGAAAGAAGTGAGGTTATTCAAATTATAAATAATTGAATAAAGTATTTATTAATTAAAATTGTTACTTGGATCTCTTTTGATTTCTGTGCCCAACGAACACAACCGTATTGTGAGGATAGGATGTGTTCATCCTACTTCACAATTTATTTTGCCAGGCTTAGTTACGTTCATTCTTCTTTGTGTTTTTTTTATATTAAATACTTAACTATATATACTGCTGTGTTAAAGGTGATATGAGAAAGAAAGGAGTGAATTGTGTTATGACGAACAATTGAGATAAATGAAAGCTAAATACGAATTGCGCCCTTCCGAATAAATTGGGAAGTGAGCAAAGATGATAATGAAATAGTAATATGCTGTTTTGAAAACAATCATTTTTAATAGTTGTTACTTCGACAATATAATATAAAATGATTTCGCAACAACAAAAAATGGTTTAAAAGAGATCAATGGGATTGTCAGATCTTTCAGTTGTCCTGTACATGCATTACTTCAAACTTCAAATATTTATTGCGATTTAAGCAAGAGTTTTTTCCTAAAGCCACAGAAGTAGATGAATTTACCCTTCAAAATTATGAACACAGTTATGTATTAGATGATCTATATACTACATAACCAAGTTTACTAGACGTTGAATGGAATGTAGAAAACTTTCCACTTAAGGCGCTCCGAATATATTGAACAAATATGTGACACTTTCTACAAAGCCTTACTCGGGAACGACATTGATTTTCGTGCTAATAGTGTAAATTGTAACTTAAGTTTGGGTCATCTGTTCGTGCTTCTATCGTTCTACATACTAGAGTACCGCTAAAAATTATCGCAATTTTACACCCAGCGCATCTGTCCAGAGCATGTGTATTTGAAAATATTTAGCCATAGCTGTCATTTTCTAGTCAGTTGTCGTGTGGGTCGGTCCAGTAACTTGGTGTAGACAAATGTACCTAAACAAACGACAAAAATGAATCGAGTTGTTATTCTTGTTGTTCTGTTAAATTGTTTTCATATATATAATGTATATTCAGTAAAACTGCCGGGACCTTTAGTGTACGTGGTAACTCCGTCGTCGCGACCTCCGCAAAACGATGAAGGAAGATCAGCGCCGTTCTACTACCACAAATGGATGAGCCGGATGGATACTCCACGGAACGCAACTGCCACTATCACATCTACAGAGAAGATAAAAACACCCGACTTGATATTTGCCGAATTCCAATCGGACAATAACCATATCAAATCAATTCGAAAACTTCTAGAAAAAGAAAAAATACAATCTAAAACGACCACGACTACTACAGCAAGGCCTATTTATGTTCCCGACGAAGAAACGAACGATTCATCAAACTACGGGTTACCTAAACCAACGACTGAGAAGCCCCAGAAAGTTGATATGACTGATTACTTCGCTTTAAACACCAACTTGTACAATTCTGGACCTGTGTATGTGCCTCCTACATCACCACCGATCGTGCAATTACCACCAAATTCACCTACAACACCCTCAACTACAACTTCTCAGGTCCCGATCAATAACGTAGAAAATATTTGGCATATCATTGACAATGAAAAACACAATCAACAATGGCAAGAAGAGCCCATCAGTTCTGAGCAGACAGTTAAAGATGACCAGAGTGATGGTCAGCTAGCTAGCTATGAAGTAAAATCTCAAGAAGAAAAGACTGAAGAGAATGAAGCGGTTGATGAAAACTTTGCATTACCTGGGTAAGTGTTTGATAACTTTTATCATTGTAAACTTAATTGTTGTTTCGAAAAATTATCATATTATATTTTAATTTAATATCTTTTTCTAAAAATTGGTATTATTGTTCGCAGATTCGGCACTAACGCTGGTAATGGAGCGGAAAACGAATCCCGTGCAATACGCACCGAACCTAACTTTCGCTTCCCTTATGTAGATTTAAAACCATTTCAAATGAAGAATATGAAGAAATCTCAATTTAATTCATACCCTTCTGATAACAAGGGTCACAATATGTTTAACTTAGATAGTTTCACTGAGATAAAAAATCCAATTAGAGGCGAAGTTCAAGACTCAGCTGTTCCTATGCGTCAACCTATAGATAGATATAATTCAGCACAGCCGTACTTGCCGAAGCCGTCGAAACCGGAGTCGTATGCAAAACCTGTAGCACCCCCAGCACCATCAGGCCCACCGCCGCGTCCCGTAAATACAGTCGCAAGACTAGTGCCTCCCCCGCCCCCAGCTCCTCCTGCTCCAGTTGCAGATGACTTCCCTACACCCAGTACTTACGACTCATTTCCTCCCTACGCGCCTTCAGCACCCGGACCAAGGCCCGGGGTATCATCATTCGTGTCATCTGATGATATGGACTCTGACTCTCCTCCTAGCGGCAATGACGGACCACCAGTAGATATTGGGTATAGGTATAAACCACCTTCTGCTCCGTCACCACCATTTGCTCCCACGATCTCGCCGCCGAGCAAACCTTTTATGGGTTATTCTTATGATAAACCATCGATGATGAACGAAGATAGCCCTCCAATGATGGATATGGGAAGCAAACCGGACTTCGATGGATATCATTACAGCAAACCTCAACCACCACCATCACCACCACAAGACCATGGTCCTAGTTATGGTCACCATGATGAGCCCCCTCCATCTTATAAGCCAGAATCTGATTATCCTGACCTTGTCTTTGACAAGCCACCAGGAATGGGAGACCACAAGGGGCACGACATGGGAATGATGCCACCACCGCCGCCGCCAGCCGACACGAAGCCTGATGACCACGCACACGGACCACCAATGGACGACCACGGTTTTCCTCACGACTTCCCTGGCGATCTAAAGTTCCATCACGACTTCGATGAACACGATCATGATCATTATCATTATCACCACCATACGACTACGACGACAACTGAGACGCCTCGTGTGAACAGATACAGCTACTATTACTTGGGTAAAAAGCTTTACTACTTGCCTTTGTACTTTAGTGTTTACTTCATTGTTTACGTAGGAGCACTGATCATTAAAGCCGTGTTACGTCATAAGATTACGTACCCTAACAGTTTTAGGCCAAACGACACCACGGCGACCTTTTTCTCAAAGAGGTCTATTGAGTCGCACCTTTCAAATGAGAACCTCCACGAAATCACTGGAAGGGTTACGAAGGCTATTGCTACAGCAGCTCAGCAGTACGTTGACGATCATAAGAAGTTACAGTAAAGCTGCTAAGCTAAAATCTTAGGGTTAAGAATAAATCGGGTTTGTGTGTACAGATTATAAATGTAAATCGTGTAAACTTTGTTGAGAACTGGACACATTCAAGTGTGGGTTTTATTGCTTGAATGTCGTTCATTATCTCAACGAATACTATTAAATTTAAGAGAAAATATAAAAATGATTTAACAAAATTATACTATTTTTATTTAACCCTGCTTCCCTTATACTTGCTTTAGTCAGTGTTATATTAAAATCAATAAAACCTGTATTATGAGAAAATGCCTTTGAACAGCAGCGGATGTCTCAAGGCTGTCAAGCAGCTGTAGGTAACAGTTTATCATAATACAAATAGATATTATAACTTATCCTGTACTGAAAGAGAACATTCTAAGAGGTTACCGAATTAGCTATAGATACTTGAACATTGATAAGTCAAGATATTTAGGAGCACAAACATCTTTCGTCACAATACGAAGAGATTAGATTTGAATTCGATGAAATGAGACACATGATTACAAGATATTTGAACTGCTACTAACTGTGATATTATATAAATTGTTTCCTCATGGTGCTATTCGTGATTCTACAATAACGTTCACGATATAAGCTGTACCTCTGTACATTTTGTGATGTCATTTTCTACAGTCTCTTCCTAATTTTCTTATTTAATGTCTGATGAAACTGTGCCTATAAGTAAGTAATTTGAAAATTACCTACTCGAAACTACACTTTATTTATCTTTTTCTGTTTATAAATGAGACAAACACAACTAATTTAGAAATGATTTAATGTTCTTGAACGATTTATTGACATTGCCAATTGAAGCAATTTATTTTAAAGTGATTTACCTACTTTAGTTACAAATGTTGACTAGTAAATTAATTAGTACTTTCTGCGTATCCCTTTTGAGATTTTTGGTTTAATTCATAAAATATATCCCAGAAAGCCACTCTGTCATTAAAATATCTCTTTCCAACTGTAAGTTCGGAATCAATGTTCAAATAGTAATGCGCCTCTTTGGTGGCTGCCGGCCATAGTACTGGCAAGAGTTCACTCGTCTTCGGAGTTGGGTTTCTGAAAATATAGAAAAAACACTTTATTGCTTTCATAGCATTACGCGAATGTTGGACATTGAAATAAATCTACTTTTAACAGTAGTTTTATTTCAATAGAATCGCGCTTTTTTACCACATTACATCGAATTCACTATAGAGAGAGATACGAATAAAAATGCTCTGAGGTTGTACATACCCAAATTTAGCAAAGTTAGCCCATAATGCCGTCACGCGGTCGATTACAAGTTGGTCCTCAGGAGCTGGGTTCTTATCGAAATAAGAGACGTCAAAGAAATAGCCAATTTCATCAGCATGAGCAGCTCCTGGAGCGGTTACATTGAGTCTGTTCTTTACGAAATTCCTTCCACCATCGTAGGAAAACAAGTAATAATATATGTTTTTGAGACCATTGTCAAGATATTTCTGTAACGTTCTCGCTGCGGGGTAAGTAAACAAAATATCTGAATGCATTTTAATAAGGCCTCCTAAGATCTCTCTGCTTATACTTTCGTCTCCAATGTAGAAATTTCTTACAATTGCTTCCATTTCATCGAGCTCTTCAGCTGAGAAATTAAAATAATCTTCTAAGTAGTCAAAAAAGATGTCAGGGTTTTGTGTAATCACTTCGGCTTCAGACTCGAAATCTGCTAAACCTTCGTCTTTGTTGGTCCCCAGTAGTGTAGGCAAGTTTCCAAGACTAGGCTTTTTTATATTGATGGGAAAATCGTGAATAAACTTTTCGACATTGTCAAAATCATTTTCTACGCAGGGACTATGTACTAGATCAAGTTCCACTGATGCTGCAATTACTAAATTGGTGTCGATGGATGCCAAAAACGATAACGCTTCTTTGGTATCTGCTGTCTTAAAACCGAGGTGTTCCGATAACTTTAGGGGCCTTGAAGGTTCCGGAGCTCTTACTCCCCATGGAGCCACGGCAGCGCCACTTTGCATTATAACTTGGTGGAACAGTTTTTCTTGACTGTACATTAACTGCAAGTCAACAGATGCACCCCCAGCACTCTCCCCGAATATCGTTATTTGGTCAGGGTTACCGCCAAATGCTTGAATATTGTTTTTAATCCACTTCAAAGCTAGTTGCTGATCTTTTAAGCCTTGATTTCCAGGAACTTCCGGTACATCAAGACACATGAACCCGTAGGGGCCTACGCGGTAATTAAGCGTAACTAGAATTATATCTTGTTTAACTAAAAAGCGTGGTCCATACAAAAATCTGCCTGAGTATCCGATTTTAAATGATCCTCCATAAATCCAAACTAATACTGGCAATGGGTTCGCAGAATTAGCTGAGTTAGGCACATATACATTTAGATGTAGGCAGTCAAGTGAACCCACTGTTTTATGAGTGAACTCATCTACTTGTGGGCAGACAGCGGAATCATCGTAAGCTTCAAAAGCCTCATCAAACCCAGGGTGGGGTATAGATGGCTAAAACAATATAATATTTTACGTTACATGTAACACAAACGTAACAAATCTAAATTAGTTTTTACACTTATCTAAGTACTTACCCCAAATGGATTGTTTTCGTCAACAGTGGCATATGGAATACCCATGAACATTGCGTAATCACCATCGGTGGCTCTCAGACCACGGATCAGGCCGACCTTTGAATCGACCAGAGGGTCGATTCTTGACAATGCAGTGCCATGCTGGATCAGGCACAATAAGACCGGTAATATCATTAATTTGAAGTGCCACATGGTGCTCGCGACACTGTCCGCGGATGTAGTGTGCTATAATTCTGATCAAACCTAAGTTTCGCAACTGATAAGGGATCTTGTCATTATCAAGACAAGTGTGCAGTGCAGATACCGATATGAATTGATAGCTTTTGGCATAATATGACAAATGACTGTTACCAGTCTTTATTTAACCACAACATCAGCATAAAATGTGACTGCAGTGTAGATTGAAATGAATTGAAGCTCTTTGTAGCGCTTCTGCGTAGCCTTTTCCCAAGCGTTGTTGGGTGTGTGTTTCAGATGTACATGATTCTGTTACATACTGTATTTTACATGGAATGACTGCCTATCTTTCCTCCATTACCATTTTTTTTACTGGGTTACACAGTATCGCATGGTAAGACTGGTTGATAGAATGCCATTATTTTAGTTTTAGGTACGTAGCAGACTAAAATATAAAGAAATATGTAGTCTTTTGATTTTGTGTATGTCAGTAGATTAAATAATTGTAATTCCTTTCTAGAGAAAATTTACCCACATTATAATGTAGGAAGTTTCTTATAAAAAACATTGTTGGTAACGTTTCATCATATTATTGACATAATGATGCAGATAACTGTTTGTGATATTTTCAAACAATATCAAAATATTGTTATAAAATATCACAAATTGTTCAAAAAAATGATGTAGGCACAAATGCTTGCCTCGTTGGCCTAGTGGTGCTACGCTAGAGGTCTTGGAAAAGACTAGAGGTTTTGAAAAATTAAAACGGTGCTCCCACAGTCAAACCACTGAACTGGTTTTGTGGGATATTGTATTGTATCTCCAACTATGTAATGTTTTAAAATTCAATAAATAAATAAATAAAAATAATAATTGGGTTCGATTTCCAAGTCGATCAAGGTGTTATTGGGTTTTTCTATGAAATTCTCAGTAGCAAGCAGGTCGGAGTTTGGATTTGTGCCCCGTTAGTGGCAATAGGCTCGCCCCCTATAACATGGGACATATCGTCGAACTTTGGGTGTACATTGGCACACCTCTGCATAACCCTTCGGGGATGATATTTTATGTTATGTTACAAATGCCTACATTAAATTTTAAGCCAATAAACCTGTTTTTTTTTTATATTACGCATGTCTTTAGAAACCATCCGTACACATATACCATGAAAACATGTTCATTTTTTTACGATAAAATAGGACAAAACTAAATAAATTCAGAAATAAATCAAAACATTAAAACTAGTTTTATTAGTAGCATATTCAAAAACTTGACTAGTTAATTATTTAGTTTATTTCTTTGTACGCCTTTTGAGCTTTTTCATTTAATTTGTAAAATAGATCCCAGAAAGCCATTCTGGAATTGAAATATCTCTTTCCAACTGTAAGTTCAGAATCGATGTTTAAATAGTAATGCGCCTCTTTGGTGGCTGCCGGCCATAGTACTGGCAGGAGTTCACTCGTCTTTGGAGTTGGGTTTCTGAAAATATAAAAAGCACTTTAATCATAAACGGAATTTAAATTTGCTTTATTGCGTATCATGTTAACAGCGTGAATTCTTTTTTTTATAGTATCATTGTGAGTTGGGCACGAGTAACTTTTTCCATCAAAGTTCAACAAATACGTTATGACAGTACCTACCCAAATTTAGCGAAGTTAGCCCATAATGTCGTGACGCGGTCGATTACAAGTTGGTCCTCAGGAGCTGGGCTTTTGTCAAAAAAAGAGACGTCGAAGAAATAGCCAAGTTCATCAGCATGAGCAGCGCCTGGAGCCGTTATATTGTTTACCCTTTTTGAATAATTCCTCCCACCATCGTAGGAAAACAAATAATAATAAATGTTTTTAAGACCATTCTCAAGATATTTTTGTAAAGTTCTCGCTGTAGGGTAAACATACATCCAGTCTGAGTACATTTGAATAATGCCTCCTATAACTTCTTTGCTTACAATTTCGTCTCCAATGTAGAAGTGCCTTACAATCGCTTCCATTTCATTAAGCTCATGTTCATCAAAATTGAAATTATTTTTCAAATACTTAAAAAATATGGCTGGATTTGCTAATATCTCTTCAGCTGTCTTGATTTTGAAAGTTGATAAAGCTTCATCTTTGTTGGCTCCGAGTAGAGTAGGCAAGTTTCCAAGATTAGGCTTTTGTATGTTGATGGGGAAATCGTGAATAAACTTTTCGACATTGTCAAAATCATTTTCTACGCAGGGATTATGTACTAGATCAAGTTCGACTGATGCTGCAATTACTAAATAGGTATCCATTGATGCCAAAAACGATAACGCTTCTTTGATATCCGTTGTCCTAAACCCGAGGTGTTCTGATATCGCCAGAGGTCTTAAAGGGTCCGGAGCTGTAACACGCCACGGAGCCACGGCAGCACCACTCTGCATTATAACTTGGTGGAACAATCTTTCTTGACTGTACATTAATTGCAAGTCTACAGAGATACTCCCCGCACTTTCACCAAATATTGTTATTTGTTCAGGGTTACCGCCAAATGCGTGAATATTGTTTTTAATCCACTTCAAAGCTAGTTGCTGATCTTTTAAACCCTGATTTCCAGGAACTTCTGGTACATCAAGACACATGAACCCGTAGGGGCCTACGCGGTAATTAAGCGTAACTAGAATTATATCTTCTTTGACTAAAAAACGTGGTCCATATAAACGTCGGCCAGAGGATCCAATTTTAAATGCACCGCCATGAATCCAAACTAACACAGGCAAACGGTTCGCGGAATTTGCTGAATTAGGCACATACACATTTAAATGCAGGCAGTCTAATGAACCAACTATTTTATCAGTTATCTCATCAACTTGCGGACAGACAGCGGAATCATCGTAAGCTGCAAAAGCCTCATCAAATCCAGGGTGGGGTGTGGATGGCTAAAATCATAACAAAAACATATCGTAATCATGGAAATCTTAACATTAATCAGAATAAAACCAAGGCGCAAACCAGACAAAAATCGCAGATAAATGGGGAGGCCTACTTTGCAGTCGCTAATTTTGGGGCTGCAATATTGACAAAATATTTTTTTCTAAGTAAGTAACAATTTAATGTAAGTACTTACCCCGAAGGGATTGTTTTCATTAACAGTAGCGTATGGAATACCCATAAACATAGCATAGTCACCATCGGTGGCTCTCAGGCCACGAATTAAGCCGACCTTTGCATCAACCAGAGGATCGATCCTTGACAATGCATTTCCATACTGGATGAGGCAAAATATTAGCGGTAATATAGTTTTGCAGTGCAACATGGTGCTCACGGCAAGGCCGAGCATACAGTGTGGTAAACACTCTTGAACTTTTGTAACTGATAACCATGTCGTTATGTCAATTGTATAATGAAGATCAGATACCGATATGAATTGATAGCTTTTGGCAGATGTATGACAAATGAGCTTAACTTGAATGTTTGTTATGGTATCAAATATATAGTTACGTATGGTTAAACAAAAATGAAATTCTCTGTATCTACTAAACGGAGAAATGCATTTATGCAAATATGTATTACGCAAGGAAGATGTGAAATTGAAAAGTATTTTTCTTTACACCTAATGGAAGCCTATTCATGTAGAAGTGTTAGTAGGTTAAATTATTGCAATATATTTAAAGAGAAAAAGAATTTGCATTGCATTAGAAAGTATTTTGTAAATCATCGTTTTTCATACTGTTTCATAAGCGACATATTTTTCAGCCCCACCTAGTTTTGATGAAGATTCAGAAGGTGGCATGAAAATATGATTTATGAAGATAAGATATAATCTGTTACAAGATCTGACCTTCCTCTTAGTTTATCTCAAAATACAATATTTTTATTTTCTACGATAAAAAACCGTAAGGCGTTTATCTCGAATATAGATTAGGAGTACATGAGGGTCCGATAAAGTGGAGCAGTGCTGCGCACACCAGCGTATGATAATTACACGGTCACAAGCTAGAGCACATAGTTTCAGACAGAGAGAGTACAAGCCTCGTAAATTATTACATTTAGTAGGTCCGCGCTAACTGGCTCCTTCCTCGCAGCCGGCGCGCGGCCGCCCTTCCCAAGTCTACAACTCTATGAATCGAACCATGATTGCGTTACGTGACAATGATTTTGCGATTTTATATTATGACATTGGCATTCCTTTGATTATATAATTTATTCACTTTGCTAGGATTCTGATACTCCTTTTGTATGAACTTTGAAATCTGCAGTATTTTAAGAACCCTGATAGAATAAGGTATGACAACTAATGAGGAACCTTAATGTCCGATTTAGCAACTGCTCATTTATCTTTAGAAAAGTCTGGGGTTATTAATCTAATGCGCATTTATAATTTTAATTAAACTCTTAATTAGCGATATGAATAGCAACTACTATTTCAGATATTACACTATTCTGGGTTTTGTAAGTAGTAGTAAGACGGTCACATATTCATCGTACCCTATCTAAAAGTATTTTTTTTGTAATTATTTTATTTCAGTTTAAAAGAACCCCAAGATTCTGTAACGTTTTTCATGGAATATGTTTATGATGTAAATTAGATATTTTGTTACGGTCTTAGTAATTAATTTCTGTTAGCATCAATCAAGTAACGTAAAGTGCCAATAATAGGAAAGGAAATGCGTTAATTACCCCATAAACTTGATATGAAACAGTTGCTACGTCTAAGCTTTCACTAGTGTGTCAACTGTACAAATTAAATTGACACGCCACTTAAGAGGAACTCACGGCGTGTTTACAGAACTAATATTTCAGGTGTTCCCTTTGCATTAACTGGGGCGCGACATCACAAATCTGTCAGTAGTTTGTCCACCGGCAAACCATGAACATCGATTTAAAAAAATAAAGAGGGAATTTTTGAGTGAGACAGAAGACGTTCGATATTTGTTCGTTTGTTGTCTAGTTGTGTTGGCGATGGTGTCGAAGGGTGTGTTGCTGTCGTGTCACGGCGCGGTGTGGGTCGGCGCGGTGGCGCTGGCGCTGTGGGCAGGCGGCGCGCGCGCTGCCGTGCGGTACGACACCGCCACGCCCTACACGCCGCCCTACAACAAGCACAGATATATACCGCTGCAGTGAGTATTTGTAACTAAATTATTATGCTTTTTAAATTATGTGAACCAACCCTATATAACGTTTTACTAGTAAACAAAATAGAACGTTATCTGGAACCCTCTCACAAGAATGTTAAAATGTTTAGCATATCAATTGCTATCAAATATCAAATTTATCTGAATAACATGGGTGTAAGAACACCCATGTTATTCAGATAAATGGATCACTTAAGTCCCAGCTGAAGTGTTTATGCATAATAGTATATCTTTAAAAGTGAATGACCCGATGCTGCCAACTACGTAGGTGCAGACATTAAAATGTGAGTGTTCTGACTTTAGAACTATGTGGGGATTCACCTTTACTCTTAGGAATTTAACTTTGCTGTCCGGTATTTTTAATACTTTTAATAATAAAGTTGTTAGGACTGCTACATCAATCTCGACTCTTTATCGTCATTGTAAAATATATATTTGCTTAATTTCCAGTGGCGAGTCTGACTCGTTCCCTATGGACGGAGGAGAGGCGTCCTATAATGGTCTGCCGATCTCGGAGTTCATCCTGACGGCGTTGCGCACCGCACTGGACGTGGTGCGGAACATCAACAAGCAACGCGCCATCGCCGCTTCCAACAACACCAACACTACTGCTGTCGCGGTAAGAGGATTTTTTTTCTTTATTAAAAAAGGACGTAAAATTTAAATGTAAAATGAAGCGGCATTTTACTGCACAATATTTTTTGGCAAAAATAGGTCAAAAATGATCTTTGAGTAAATAATTTTATTTGGATATTGTGTACACTTATTAGGGAAGAAATGCTTTTACTTAATTGTTGGCCTTACTTACCTTGGAGTAACTCTCCATGATCCCCATCCTACTAAATAGGGGGAAAAATTAGAAAACTTTAAGAGCTTTGTAGAGCTGAGAGAAGGAAAATTGTGTGAATACAAACTGAACAAGAGACTAGCATTACTTAGCGGAAACTTTTGGTCACTACGAGGGTAAAGAGAAACCTTAAAAATTCATCAAACTTCTCGCATATTTACAAAAGTAAAATTTTGTTGTGAACTTCTACAAAAACTAAGAATTGAAAAAAGAAAAGTATGTCAATCTCGTAGCAAATGAAAAACCACCCGTCTGATTGAAAAATTTCATGATTAAAACTCCAACTACTTAGCTAAAAACTCGTATGTATGGAAATATAAGCAATATTTTATTCTTAAGCAAGAGATGCTGCGCATATTCATGTTAATCGTTTAGGTTAGTTCTGTGTAGTATCATTGTTTAGAATTGCTCGTCTTAAAAACATATTGATAGGCCCTGCTAACATAACTTGCCGATTTTAAAACCGAGCGAGAAATTATGCAAATTGTTATTACACAAAATATTTCCTTCGAAGATCGTTAGTTAGCGATTCCCAATTAATAGATTTAGATAATCGAGCGTGAAGCACACATCTGAAATGTGGACGGAAACAAGGTCATCTTACGGGACTCACTGAACTGGGTGACCGACTGTAACGCGCTAACTGGACGGGCTAGGCGCATCTTACTTAGAACCATTTGTGTCATGGTTCACACGCACGTGTAAATTAAAATGTCTGGTTATTTTCAAATTATAGTATTTTACATGATTTGAAATGATATATATTTGAAATACATATATTGCTTAAAAATCGAGTTCTGTATTGCTTTTTGATATGACTTAAAGATTAATTCGCTTGATTTAACGTTTTGTATATTAATAAAGATCTATAAAACGAATAGCTACCCCAATACATTGTTATAAAAATGTTTCAAAAAAATACTTTATAGGTACTATTAATTGAGAGTTTCTGAATTAGACTTCACTGATACAATTATAGATTCGTGGTGATGTAGCGTAACATAAGCTAACGTTCCTACGGAAAACCAAATAGCAATTGTCGCAGGAATACTACTAACCAACTTTGCTCTACATCTAAGAGAACTGTAACAAGTTTTTTTATCACAATTATTACGTAAAAAGTACAAATACTAAAGGCATTGCATGAAGCGATGGAACCATTTACTTGGATTTTGTATTATTATTTTAACAATGTTTAGAGTATTCCTTTTTCTGCTTCTTCCAAGCCATGGTGGGGTCGGTTTCCAGGCTAACCGAATTTGTTTTCCAGTCTTATCGTATTCAACATAAACTTGCGCATCTGACCTCCACCTCATCCCATTTTACTGACTAACATAGATCCCAGGGTAAGGCTGTTTGTTAGAATTGTAATGACTTAACGACTGTCAAAGATCAAAGTAGGCATAACAGTTGAGACCAACGGCTTTACGTGCTTTTCGAGGCACGGAAATCGCAGTGTTTTACGAACGCCACCCATCCAAGGATTAGATGTAAAATCTCATCTCATGTAAAAATATGAAAGAAAGTTACTTAGTTACGAGCCCGTCAATATTTTTTTTGTTTAAAATTTAGGATTAAATTTCATACCTTCGTTTTCGTAATAACCAATTTAAACTTGAAAGCCAAAACAAAAGTTAGTTTTTATTTAACTTAACAAATCACACACGAATCATGAAAATATGTAAATTTATTTATGAAAACTGATATACATATTTATAAGGTCGCCTCAAACATCGTTCTGAATTCAGAGGACAGACAACGAAAATCATAAAAATGTATTCAAACTTATTGCAATTTTTAAACAAAACTATCTAAAAGAGAAATGTTCTAAGACTAAGTGTTAAATGTAGTATGTATATGTTAAAAGCTAGACTAGGTAATACATTAGCAAGTTACTCACTTTCGTATGCCAAGAAGTGCAGACAGAATTATTTGGCTTGATGTACACCAGCCATACAATACCACAATAATTCTAATCTCAGGGGTAATAATAACTTTTGAAACTTGTTGGAATTCGCTGTTTATGTACTTATTCAAAAGAATAGATATCAAAAAAGTATGGGGTGGAACTGAGTACTTCAGAAATGGGTGAATATCATAGGTATAAACAATTTTTACCTTTGTAACGTTATTCGTAACTTAAAATTTCGAAAATCTACAGCCTTTTTTAATCCAACGATGGACATTCCTTATTTCCTAAATCTCTTTTGTCTCTCCTAAATATATATTGACTACAACCAAAACATTGGCCACTTACAGTTACGACAAACGAAGTTAAAGAACTCGACGGTGGGCAGCGGGCGTGGCTTCGAGGACTACTATGACGAGGATCACCACCACTACGAGGAGCACACCACCGCCAAGCCCATGAAGCAGAAGGCCAGGTACACCGACCCCTGGGCCGGGTATTACGACTGGATCATCAACGAGGGATCCTTCAAGTTCTGGAGTGTCTTCCAAGTAAGTACAGACTATTATTAGTTTTATTGTGTACCAGTAGTTGTCGCTATTTCTTTGCAAAGTGACAGCTACTTTCCTATAGAAAATGCAAGGGTTTTTTCTTAACAGGATAATAGGTAATTAATTGGCTCTTAGGTATTCTTAATAATTAATTGATTGATTGCCTTCCACTTACAAGAGAGCAAGATTAGATTAACAGGAAATCTGAAATCAGTTTAATTGCTACTTAACATCACGTTACTTCGTTTAAGTGTTCAGCAGAATACATTTGAAGAACCTGAGAGCCATTTAAATACTTAATTACTACCTAGTTCAACGGAAAGGAACAAAAACATGTCTCTTTTGTTTTTGACACAGACGTCGTTTTCTTCTGAACGCGCAAAAATAGTTTTGACCTCAAAAGCAGCGTAGCGCATCGTAGCGCGAAATATATTGTTGTTATTAATTTCGTAAGAAAAAATCGGTATTACGCTGTCATTTGACTATCAGCCGGTAGTTGGAAGACATAACATTGACATAGTTTGGGGCTATGTGGTGGCCGTCGCTGCAGCCATGCCGCCCCGACCTTGCCGGTGTCGTTACGTCCAAGTATTTCCTAGATCGAGGTTTCGACAACATTACGAGTATGTCATGCATGTCAGCGTGCTTAAGCTCTGTACACATTTACGTAATCCCCACGCTACGTTTTTGTTTTAATAATAAATAAGACCAATATTGATAACGATTCGGCTGCTTGTCGAAACGTGATATTATTTCCATGGCCTCGGCTTAAGTGCTTCTTCTTTTAAATGTTTCCTGATTTTTTTCTTATTTAACGATTACTTGGTA
Source organism: Autographa gamma (assembly GCA_905146925.1). NCBI lineage: Eukaryota > Metazoa > Arthropoda > Insecta > Lepidoptera > Noctuidae > Autographa > Autographa gamma. The sequence goes on from LR989850.1 coordinate 9,234,082, forward strand.
TGCGATAATAGTAAAGGGAAGATATCTTAAAGCTTCCTTCATTATATTTCGGAGGTAATAATTTAAAAGTAATATCGAAACGGTAGGTCTTTATGTAATAAAATCCATAACAATAAAAATATAATTTCATTGCCTAAAATATGTTAAAGTATCAAACATAATTTTGTACTAAAATACGCTTTTTCATGTTAGTCATAAAAGCTTTGCAATTTAACCGCGCTAAAGGATTTAGTATAGACGTGTAAAGATGGTGTAACGATTCAAAATGGTGGTCACGATCTGTCCCGGGTGGCGCGGTGGCGCGGTGGCGGGAGGATGTGGTTCCGGAGCGCGCGCGTGCGGGTCGCGGTAATGAACCCACGGCGCGGACTGTACATGTGCCGAGCGAGCCTTACCGCACATTATCAAAACTGACTTCGGTACAAAATGCGCGATTTATTTTTACGGAATGTTTTATTTTATAGATACAGGGTACAGAAAAATACTCGTATACACATAACTAGCTGTAGCTATTTTTAACTTAACTCATTTCTAGACTTCAAACTATGAGGCCTTTGCGCTTATTTAAGATCTTTATATTTAGATATAAAGATATATTTTTTGATTTAAAACCATATTCTCAATATCCATACTAAACTGAACTGAGACTTACAGCACTTGTAGAACTTTGGAATTTAGTACGTTTAGTGTTTGAAATACATTTAAAGGGTTTCTAACAAATCTATTCTCTAATTTCAGCTTTTCACGGCCGGTTTGCTTCTGTACGCGTGCTTGTCAGCCATCTACTACGCGAAATTCAACCCTATTCTGCCGGACTACGACAGACAATACGATGACTACTTCTTGGAGCGCACGGTGGGTCGCAGTGCTCGCAGTCTGGACCCAAGTGAGATGGCTTCAGGGCTCAGCTGGATGAACCCCAGGACCTTCCAGTTTATATTGGATGCTATATCTAAACATTACGAACAGGAATAGTTATTTAGATTTTAAGTGTTTGTTTTGATTCGGGGTAACGACGACTGAAAGGGAGTTATTTTTGTAGACAAGGAAAATTGAATCTCAAAATGAGAATGAAAGAACATGACATTAAATGTATGATAAATTGTTATCAGTCAATGTCGATATCAGATTTTTGATTTTTGTTAAATTATTTTTGTAGAGTAGTAAACAGTGTCGTCAATTGTATTATAAGCTTAGCTCGGTAACCTTTTGTGTTTTGTAAAGCATATAACATTTTCAAACGTCTTTGTTACCCTGAATTGAAATTCTTAACGAATTTGACTGAAAGAATGCTCAAAGTAGGTCTTCTTTTGTAGGACAAATGGTTCCAGGAGAACGATCTGAATTACAGTTTATGTTAAGCGTAGGGCAGGAGTAAGTAGCCCCGATTTGACGGAACTTAAATGTAAGTTCCCATTGAGTCGGGTCTTCACTTCTAATGGAATTATTTTATTGTTTAATTTATTGTTAAGATATTTTCTGCTCAACTTTAGTTCCTAGAAACTTGGAAATAAACCAACAATGCAACAAAGGAAGTTTTATTGGAAATTAACGGTGAGATAAACTCAATTGCGGGTATTTTATGAGCAGAGGGCGTAAAACTGTGTTATATGAGGGTCTGGAGATGCCACCATGGTTATATGACGTCACGCCCGCAACGCGCGGGAAATAAACGTAGAGAGAAACGTCAACGACTAAGGAATGACGTGCAAGTAGAAGTAGGCGGATGGGAACTTATAAGATAAATATACAGTAACGCTTATTCTTAGCTAATTGTTAGATCTTTATAGCGTCTTAACTCGGGACTGTTGTCGCTTTTATGTCTGCTTGTTATGTAAGTTCTTTATTGTGTAACAAGTGGGTGTTAACGTGTTGATATCATACGTATTACTGTCACCGGTTAGACCACCGGCAGTGAGAAACTAATTATGCATTTCAAGAAACACGTGGTTATCAGACTATTAATTAATATGCAGTACATATTATTTGTTTCGATATGAATAGTCTTTGTAAATAGTTACAGCTCTTGCATTTCTTGTTCTTTTTCTCAAGTATCAAGATTCTATTTCGGTAACAAACTGCGTTTATTTTGTAATATTATAGCAAACTAGCTAGATACTGGTCCTGTCAATAAGCATTTTTATTGGTGTTTTAAAGTCGTGCTCGTGGTTATGCCTGTGTGCGAGGCTGTTTACGTGCGTCCAGGGTTCGACGCCCGGGCGCGACCACTCGCTGCCTAGGACAGGCACAGGATGTCGCTATTACTGCCTTCACTACCACGACTTTCCTCGCGTATTAATGCTTAAAATATCTTGTTTTATCGGCTAAGTGTTAGATCGTGGGATAACTAAGGCTGATGAGATGTTTCGGATCGAACTTAGACTCTAACGTTTATTAACATTGAGGAAGAACACACGTGCTTTTTAAAGCTTAGTCGTTGATCGTGCGTTCCTTAATAATACGTTACTATTAATATGATCTATTACTTTGAACATGTATTATGTCTTAGGGCTCGGGGCTATTATCCTCTGTTATTAATAAGTATTTGATTGCCACTCAACTGTAACACAAGATATGATGACTAAGCGAGATACTCCGTAAATAATTAAGTATCTATGAGTTCACCGTCCATATGCCTTCATTGTCTGAGAAGCTAATTTAACATAACAAGTACGTTGTGGATGTTTTTTATGTATTTGTATTTACTGCGGCCTTGCCTGTTTATAGCTCGCTATGATTTGTTGATAGTACTCATTGTTGTTGTTTTAATAATAAGATTAATTTTAATTATTCAATATTTATAACGATTACCGTGAAGTTATTGTTTAATTTAAATATCTTAGTTATGAACTTGAATGCTGTTTTTAATCTTAATTGATCTATTAACTGGTTTATGTATGAAAGCTTAGCAGTCAGGTTAGTTCAGGTGATGACAACATTAGTCATTGTGTCTGCCTGTGCGACAGGCTGGTGACAGTTGACCGACAGTCATTTGTTTTTGAATGTGACAGTTCGGCAAGTCGGCCAGTCGGCGGCGAGTGTAGCCGAGTCACGCAACGATTTGCGGTTCGCAATGGCTATTATCTATGTAGAACATTACAATTAGTGCATATCTATTAGAAACAGCTATCCGATAGATAACGTTACCGTATAGATAGCGATCTTTAGGCGATCAATTAAGCTGTGTAGCTGCTCACCACAACACAGTTTCGGAAATATTCCTGCGGTCGGTGGCGATCATATTTTGCTACAATTACTTAGAACGACGGACGTTGGTGTGACCCGGGGGAGTTGGGAAGCGCGGTGGCTGGTGAGCTCCGGGTGCGCGGCGCGGCCACCTCGCGGCGGTCGGGTAGCCGCGCCAGTTCAACGTTCAAGTGCAGCGCGGCCGCACATCCGAAGAGACCGCGACCGTGCGCGCGCGCATACCTCATCCCTCTATTCGAAATCCGAACGAATACTAAATAAAAACTATTTCGTAGGCAGTTGTTTGAACGAACATATTTAAGCAGACTTTGTACAAGTGTCCAGTGTGTTTGTTGAGACGTTTCGTTTGACAGTTCGTCCTGAATGCCTGCGCTCTTTTTGGGGTCGAATAAGAAGGTAAATATCTTTTTACAGTTACACTCGATACAGTTAAGACATTAGTTAAGGATATCTACTCAGCGTAAGCAGTTCTTTAGCATAAGTTTTAGTTATTGGTTTATTCGTCATACGAAAAATACAATGTTGCTATTTGTGATGAATGATAGATAAAAATATATTTGATAATAGTCCGATTTATCAAAGTCGAAAAGCAAATAGGCGAAGTCGTATTGATATGTAAAAATATGAAAATCCCATTGAATTCCTAATGTATATATGTAAACAATAAATAATAGTGATCATACATCACATGTTACTGCGACAGATTATGCGCCTACGCATCATTTAAATAAATATTTGCTACCGCTCGTAGCACATTTTACGTGCCTTAAAAAGACTTCAACGATGCAGATAATATTATTAATTGTAATTAACGATTTTAATTAGATTCGAATAAGTTTTGTAACAATAGTAAAGTGTTAATTTACTTTTAGCTGTATGTTATTTATTTACACTAAAACCTTAGAATGTAGAGTAAAACTCGACATTTCATGTCTCGAGCTTAATAAAAGAGCGCTCTTCTGATGAGTTATAATAAAAAATCCAGGCAAGATACACCAAGACCTTAGTTAATAACAAGTTTAATTACATCTCAGTGACGACAACACAAGGTTAATTCATTAATGTACTTTGTTTGCACAAAGATGTATCTTAACATAGTAAAGCTATCTGCATTAGCTCCATAATCTAATTAAAATACTCCGTATATAGAGCCTCATATTAAATGAGTACACGTGTCAAAAGATAAAATAATTTAACTTAATCAATGTATAGTTATTACAATTATGTTTACAGTTATTTAATTACATGCTTGTCTCAAACCGGTTAGTGTGGATTTATTAGTATAATACTTTGATATAAAATCTATTGTAAATATATAAATCAATCGAATATTACTTATTACATGCGACAATATTCCGTGGGAACACAATAATCTCTTCTTTAAGGGCAAGATAGAAGTTCATTTGTTGTTTTTTTAGGTTTACACGAATGTATCAAAAGGAAATTCAGTAAAATTCTAAATTTAAAAACTTCAATGGCCATTAATAATAAACAAAAAATACAATTCAAAATTATCCTTATTTTTTTACAAAAAAGGTCGCCGTATAAAGTTTTCAACCTAAGAATAAGGCAGGTTACTCATCGCATTGTTTTGTTATCGCTTACCATGATAAAGATTCTGCTTGTAAAGACAGCAAGCGAGTATTTACTCGGATGCCCCCGCGTCGGCAAAGGTTACTTAACGGGACATTTCAAACTATTCAAACTTAAGACGTCATTCAATATCGGACAACTCGGTTCAATACCTTCACATACTGTTATACAATTATCACGGAGTTTATTGTTAAATACTCCTTAAAGAATCAGTTATTATAAAACTTATTTTTGTTGCTATATTATCTGGGTTTTTTTTTTCATTCTTTTTATCCCAACTTGCTGTAATTAAGGACTTTTGCGCTACTTCTAGTAATAAAAAAAGCATATATTTATATTAGTATACTCGTATTTGCTGGTTAAAACTAATCACTTGGTACATGCAGAGGTTTCTAAGTAAAAAATTAGATACACTTCAAGTTTTTGCTATTACGATTAATGTAGTAATTTATCTGTAAGCTAAAAATGAAGTCATGGGCTACAAGTATGACAGTTGTGAGTGATGGACTGACCGGTTGACATAGCCCAGTATCTTTTTTTAACACAATATCTAGATGACGACGGTTAACGTGATAGTTTCTTATAATAGATGGATAAAAAACTAGAGAGATGCGTGCAAAAAGTTAGGCAAAAAGTATTAAGGTGTGTTAGTAATTTTACAAATAAATCAAATAGTCAATACAAGTTTTTTTTGATAGATTTTTACTTTGTAACTACAAAAGTACGCGAACTCTATCATGGACTTTAATAGTAGAATTTAACGTCAAATAATGCGACAAGACTAAAACCAAGAAATGGTAAAGTTACACTTATTACTTTAAACTTAATATACAGTAAAAGAGAAGAGTTATATGTAGTCTTATCAATTATAGAAATATGAGATAAAAAAAAGCTTTTCTAAGCATCTCTTATACAAAAGTTATTCAATAAAATCTCATCCGTAGACTGACATATCAATCAATAAATAGTTTTACCTTACAAGGAAAAATCGTCACACATCTGGTAAATAGAGGATAACATCAGAAACATACAAGAACAATATTAATATGATTATGCTGGTAAAGATCAAGTACATAACCTTATGATTATTGTTATGACTCATCAAATGCCTATGGAATCTATTTAGTATTTAGTCTAAATAGATTCAATTACTTTTTTATTAGAATGACAAATAAAAACAGACTACATGACTCTGAGCTAAGTGCTTATCTATTTTAATATCTATATTTTTAGGTTTTTATCATAAATTCTTTGGAGCCAGAGTTTGCGAGGAATGGCAGCTAATCTAAAAATAAACATAAAAGTTATCAATAAGCGGGGAATTTTATTTAGTAGCCTTCAGTAGTTAAATTTATATACATTTTACCTGAAAACCGAAATATCAAGTTGTAGAGCTCACAGTACAATGAAAATACAACGTTACAGGATATTCATACAAAACCAAACAATTAACGAACAAAGCGCCACTGCAATTTCCTTGCATTCACCAGCAGCAGATAGCAAAAGAAAGTAAGCGATAAGCAGCAGTTATGTGTAAGTGTCAGCGACGCGGCGACAGGCAGCGACAGTGCGAGACCTAGCGGTAAGCGGTAAGTCACTGTTATCCGCGTTACAAGCGTGCGATAATTTAATGCAAATCTCACGCGTAATGTTATGCAAACTGCCTTGTTGCACGGTAGCAGGTTGTAGCAAGATTTATTCCAATCAGTTTCAGGTTTGAGAGATTTTTTTGTTTCGTAGAAAAAGTTATGATAGACATAGGTTATTAATAATATAAAACATCAAAAGCAAATCAGCTAGACAAGTTCATCCTAGTCACAAATGAGTTCTTGCCTGGTCGTCGAAAAGAGAGCAAGTTTAGCTTTTCCAAATATAATTATTACTCTAGAATACTACATTTCTAACGCAAATTCAAAACAGTGTAAACATCTTTTTGAAACGGTTTGCTAAAATGTGTTATTTAACTGTACAAAATGTTTGTATTCAGCATACTAATGACGAGGAACAAATAGCGAGCCCTCGCTTCAAAGTTTAGAATTTGTTTTATCATGAATTAGCATCCTACGACGTTGCTAATGAGTGCACGACGAGCTTTAGCAAGGCAGATGTACGATGTTCACGGAATCACACAATTGCCAAGTATACGTGTTCAAACTGTGTTCGATGTATAATTAACTAGTAGGCACATCAAATACTTAAACAATAGGCCTGTCGGAACTAAATACAAATAACACAAGGCGTTACCCTAGATACTGAATTTCGTTTTACAACCAAACAGAATTTACTGTTACGAAGCTCCGAAGTAATGGTAATTATAAAACTAAAAACTAATTTCAAAGTTACACCGTTATTGCGTAAGATTTCCACAACCCAATACCTAATACATAGCTTAGATGTATAAAGACAATTTTCATCCATATTGTATTGAATTTATTCATTTTCTTTTCCTTCATGTTCCGAGTCGTTTGGGGTTCGGCACAATGTATATTTATTTTCTCTTTATCCCTTCCATCCGTCATTTCAACGCTCTTTTCTGACTCATATTATCCTCCACACATTCCATCCATCATTTCTTATATGTTCATAAAACTTTGAGGTTTCAAGATGAAGAATATCTTTAAATTTTCACTTGAATTTTACAATGTTATGAGTTATTTTTAGTTCACTATTTATTAAAATACATTGCATTGGTTAGTATGCATTTAATGACTACAGTATCTCGGAAAATCTATCTCGATCTTTAAGCCATATTTTTCTACCGCTAATTAGGTTTTTGGTAGTTTAACTAAAATATAGGTAATATTTTCCTTCAAAATTACTTAAAAGAACACAAAAATCTACCGCCATTAATCAGATTCCTTTTCGCAATAAACAAAAACCTTTTAGGATTATGTTTGACAAAGTGAAAACGACGGGATTTAGATTTACTTTTAAGGCTTAATTGGGCTTAACTTAGTCACAGAATTTGCAGGCTAGCCCCTGAACACTCAAGCGTGATGTACCTTTAAGACTTTTTTAAATATATTTGTCGCTATTACACACCTAATAGTGACAGAGATAGCATAACACTTAACAGCGTCTTAACATCGACTTGCTCTAGTATTGGGCATCGATGTTGTTATCCACGGTCACGGTGTGCTGGCACGTGACGTCACAGCGTAGGGTCGGGCTCTGAGTTCCAGATAAGTGTACAGTTACATTACAGCGGTTGCGCGTCACGCATCTCTTGCAACAGTGTCGGATGGTAACGCTACTGCCAAGTGCATGCAAGCTGAGAGCTGCGAGCTGTCGAATGTGGTTTAATTGACAATTAATATAGCTCACAAGTCTAGCTTAGGATAACATTTATAAAACTAGGTATAGAGTGCTTGAGAAAAGACTAGCCACTTGCATACATACATAACTAACGCATGTGTCAAATGTAGATTGCGTAGCTCAATTTAATTATAACTTTAACCATGTTCAAATAATGCATACACTAAACTATTATAGACCCCTCTATTCTTTAAAAATATGTATATGCAAGTGCATTTGTGCTAATTCTGGTTCCATTTTGATATGCAAGTAAATAAATAAACCAATGATTATTACTCAAAAAATTATTTTACGGCGATTAAGCAGTCATCGGATTATATATTGCCAATCTGTAGTCAGTCAATCACGCGGCAAAACCGCCCCGTTGGGCGTCAATAGCCTCAGAGTTTTAATAAAAAGCTTTGCCTATTATTTTAATAAACACATCATGTCAGAGCATTTATAATACTAGTCTGTGTTAGCACAATATTAACCAATATATAGGGAAAATTATAGGATACATGTAAAAAATAAATCGTGCTTAAAAATCATATACATTTTATTCACAGTGCAAAAGGTTCTAAAAACCTCATGTTCTTGTCCATTCACCTCTCTACCCATCTCTACACATTTTCAAGAACCCTTATTGATATTATCATTCACTGCTGTATCGTGGATAAAATATTCAATGGCCATCTAACCTAAATACTTCGGTACAGTTGCGGTCGAACGGTGTGCTCTTACTTAATACTAACAGTTAAATAAACTTAAATTAGTAATTTATATAAACATAAACCAGATTCCAGTTTATAGTTAGTAGAAGTTTATGCTGATGAAGGCATTGACAGCGTTAGATGTATCTTCGTCTGAATACTACCAGTTATCCGTTTTAACTAAGCAATTGGCTATTAAATAATAATTAGGTAAATAATATATGAAATATTACGATCGATATAAAGGCTAAACGAAACTTTATAACACTACTCCTTCTCTTTATTTATTTACAAAATGTAACCTGACATTTCTCTTTCCTAGCGTTCTAAGCAAAGCCAGGAATTAGGAATAAATTCGATATTCTGTGCAAGTATTGAAGCCAAAAGCTAGCAGGATGAATATTTATGTTACACCATTTATCAATATTTTCCTACTTGTTTACGGCTGCTGTTAGGGCATAAGAACCGGGTTTTCCCGGTTCCAAAAGAACCGGGAATTCCCGGTTCTGGAGGTCTCTGAAAAAACCGGTTCTGTAAATCTGGGAACCGGGTTTTTCGGTTCTTTCGGTTCTATCTTTCTTTCTTAAAATAAACTTAGAAATACCTCAATTCACGCTAAATATCAAGTTATTATCATTTAATATTGTTACACGTATCTTCTTTAACAAATAAAGAGGAACTTAATAAGGAATTAAGTCAAGCTATTCTGCTCCTGAATTGATATCGAATGACCTGAGTACTACAGTCAGGGTAGAAATGGCTCTGTCCGAGAGTGGTATCATTGTCATGTTGAATGGCTTTGTCGATTCTGAGTACATCGAACAAACCAGCCCTCTGATCACGAGTGGAGTCTACCAAACGTTTTGACAGTTCTTTAAAAAGATTTTATGCAATCGGACCCCACGACCCGAGCGGTTCAACCCCAAACGGTTCAAAATTATAATTACCCATTAGGTTATTATACTTTCGCCATTTAAGGGTCTCTGCAGCTCCAGGAGCAGCGCCAGGAGAGGCTGCCGAACTTAGAAAGTGGACCAGCGGAAGGGTGTCAACGCACCTTGCGTACCACACCAAAGGCCGAACCAATTTCCAAGGCAACAATGAAATACCATCGCCGCGCACCTAACCATTAGGTTCCAAAACAGCTGGTACACCGGCAGTGACGCATAATGACATTATTATTTGCGTGACGGGATATACAGCCTGGGCTCCTGCTGCAGGACAGGCCATGGCGACCGAGGCAATTGACTGTTTCACCGCGTTGACAACGATGACATGCGAAACAAAGTATACCTAAACGTAAACTGATGGCGAGCCGGAAAGTATTGTAATCCAAAATCGTATCAAGAGTGGATGATGGAAGTGCCTGTTACCATAGGCCCGATTCCCATTCTCCCACAGCCAGGAGACGCGCACGCTCTGCAGTGGTGATCAACGTATTAATGAATTCTTTCCGTATCAAACAGCAAAACGGCTCGTACCACTGGCTCTGGGAAGAACGTTGCTCGGGTAGATCTACGCCCGGGCAGGACAATTAACAACTATTTACTGCCTCAGTCATGCACAGAATCTGGAAAACAACCAGAGTGGACCCTAAGATTTGCCTGGTTACATTTTTGTGGATTGAAGACAAAAATGTTGGTTAGCCTAAACTGGAAACTTTACGTACACCGAGCCGACCAAATCGGATCGGCAGCGTGGCTTGGGTCCAAGCTCGGTCATCCAATGTTACGTTAAAAATGGACGTTAACGTAAAGTAATGTAAATTTTAGAGCAAAACAACAGCCAATTAAAGTAATAGCAGAATTTAAAGAGAATTTGAAAAGTCTATTCGGAATTTGTTGAAGTTTTTTTTTGAGTTTATTTCAAACACAGTTTTTGATTTCTATAGTGAATTATAAACAACTTCAAAAAGACTGATTTTAGTGCACTGATTATCGCTTAATGTTACTGAAAAACGATGTTGTAACTAGGAGTTTAATTATAAAAATAATGAAAAATGCTTTTTCCAATAAAGTGTGTTTTATCCATTCTCTTTTATTCGTTATGGCAGTAGAAAATCAGCTTTTAAACTAAAATTTACCGAAAAGAACCGAAAGAACCGAAAAAACCGGGTACCCGGTTCCAGCTTGAGTTTGGAACCGAAAGAACCGGTTCCTAAAAATGGGCCGGTTCTCGATGCCCTAGCTGCTGTGTATTTCATACTGAAATCTCCATCGTAGACTGTGTAACAAGATATTGTGAGTGAAGCAATTCTATCAAAATGAATAGCATTACTCGGCGCCATGATGATTATTTATCTTTCTTAAACAACGCTCCTACTTTACATGGTTTCCTTTTCAACACAATTTTGTTAGAGCTTACAGGTAGGATATTTTATAACCATATTCCGAGAATTAACTGGTAGTAAAATTAGTTTTGCATCCGAAGAAGACTGACAAATCATGATTTTTAGTAGTCTTGTAACATGCCTTTATTAAATAGATAATACAAAAAAAATACGTAATTATGATGCACAAAACAGTTTCAGTTCGATTGCATCTCCTTTAATCTTTGCGCAAACACTAGGCACAAAAGTTGCATAGTTTTATTAATTGTTTTGGTCGTGTCCAACTCTTAGATAATATAACGCAACTGCACGTTAATCACGCATAATTGGTGATGACGTCACGCGAGGCCAGCTGTTCACGGATCCTCCCCGAGTGAGGCCGCCTGGTGCTCGTCACGACGCCAGTAATCACCGCGCCAGCAGGAAACGCAATACATGCTTCTGATTACCACATCGCTGCAAGAAACTCCATAAAAATGGAGGCTAAGAAAGAAAAAAGCCATGAGGATAGCCAAACAGTTGATCAAACAAACCTAATGTTTTGCTTCACCACATATTTGACTACTCGTTCTAATTCTAAACTCGTCAAATGTAAATTCATTTTTTCGATGGGTTCAACAAACTCTGGATGGAACAAACATAGACAAAAAAGAGTTATAATAGATCGATACTTGCAATTTGAAAACAAAATTTGAGAGATATAGCTAGCAAATTATAGCAATCATCATTATTTTCATTAGAAAAGTTCGTGGATCCTTTTAAATCTCCGAAGTTATTTCCCATTTTTTTTAGGCAAAAAATGTTCTCAACAAAATAGGTATTCGCTCCAGACAAACAATCTGAAACGTTTATCAAATAAAGGTTTCTTGGTAATTCGACCCACCAATTTTGCGTTTAACAAAAGGTTTCTATTACTAAGCGGATAAATAATTGAATGCTCGTCTAGGATATTCTGGCAGTCCATGTATTTGCAAGACCTAGATCGATAACCTAAGTTGTTCAGAGCACGTAGTTTCATCTGTTAAGTTATCCCAAATTCTACTGCGACCAAGACCAGTTAGATCAATACTTGCGTCCCATTTACAGAAGTTCGTACTTCACTTCCAAATTCTTGCAATGAAATAGAAATAAAACTCTAGAGCAGGCTACGTGAAAAGTATCGAAGGTACGTTCTAAGTTTGTAACTTTATGTACCACATAAACACGCTTTATACCAAAGTATAGCATAAATATGTGCCTATGAAAATGTTTGTAGTAGGAGCAGGCAAGTAAAGCCTAATAGACGCAATAAATAAACCATATCTCAGAGCAGAGTGCATCATAAACAAACAAAAGATTTACGTTTTCCAACTTGTTGTTACCCATTACACGGCCATAAATACCGCAAGTTTATACATATAGTCTGTTGTTAATGAAAATAGCTATACAATCTTAGCTTAGCTACATGTGCAGGAAACTTAGTATGCAACACACAACACACTGCCTTCAACGGTAGACAATAATTAGCCAGCGATTAAACTGGCTGTTTCACGGTGCTGCCTCTAACGCTCTTTGTACGGTAAAGAGGATGAACCAGTCTTGTTAAGACCATTGTCGTTAACACAGAGAAAGGACTGCCAATAAAACATGGACCATTTTAAATCAGTTTTAAAAAGCAATATGAGTTCTTAATTAATTACATTGTGTGGTTAATATAGATTTATTGCTCAAAAAAGGCTTAGATGCTATTTCGACAGCTTTAATTTGGTGATAAATTATAAACCCAGAGCAAAAAGTAAAGGCTGCGGTGTGATTAAGTGTTAATAAACAGAGGATTTTAAAAAGGAATATAAATCCTTTGTTTGCTAAGTCTTAGTGTAAATAAATACGTGCTAAGTATCACTAATGTATGTAATTTTAAAGCCGTGATTTAGCAGCCTTGTATAATGTACACACGAGCCTGTAATCAGCCACGGCATGTCCCGTTTTGTCCGAATTCCATCACAATTCGCGTTACCTCACCCACATATTATACGACTATTTAAATCACTTGACATATATTCAAAAAGAAAGCTGTACAATCCGCAAAATTAAAATACTTAGAACATTAAAGAACCTGTCTCTAAGCTCTTGGAATTCTGAACCGGTTTTAGTACATCTTGTTAATATCCAGCTATGCATAACATGTTTGTGTCAAACCTTTTTATATTCAGAAAATGGTTTTGATATGAATCACAATAACCTCTCCTTTGCACTTGTAAAAAAGCTTCTAAATCTAAAATCTTTTCTTAAAGTGCTTTTTAGGTACTCCTTACTAAAAGTCTTGATCAGAATGTGCGATTGGCGCGGTTTCCTGTCCGTCGAACGTCACAGCTCGCGGCTGTGCGCGGGCGACGCCGGTGTCGACGCAATGAAAGGTGACATTGACATTGGACCGCGAGGCCGCTCACAACCTGGGATACATTGAACTTGCATTTTGTTTACCAACACCACGCGTTTTGCCACATGTTTGCTTTTTAAATCGAACTTTATTACATTCTAACAATATTAATGGAACCATTGAAGTATTGTTTGAAAGCTTTTTGTTCCGGTCGCTTTTATTCGTTATCCGCTCCCGGCAAGGATAAATTCCTTATCTAACAACTTAAGTATTCAATAAGGATACAATTGAATACTTCAGCATCTGAAGCCCGGTCAAACAATGCAAAGCGTAGATAACACTAACAGTCTACATAAGTTGTAATTATTGAGCTTACGATCCGCACTGAGCGGCTTGATAAGCAGTTCCCACGGTGGCCAGGCTCTGAGTCAGCAGAGCCGAGCAGGACAAGGTCCATGTACTACTGCTTGAGCAATACATACGTGCTAACGATGTATAAGTGCTGTTACGACGTGCGGGGAACATAAGGGCGTTATACTAAGTGTGAAACTCAAGAAACAAGAGATCTCAGATGTTACAGATTATAACGAATAGACAAGGTTACACGCAATAGTTTGGTTTTATTAAGGCTGTGTCTGTGATACAAAACATGCCTACGTAATATGCGTTTTTTGATAATGTATAGGCCAATTTGGACGGATAGAAATAACATCATTTTCTCAAATTGAAATAAATTGGTGAATAAATATTGTAATTATTCTAAATAATTATTATTGGTACTAAATGACGTCACTAACGATCACTAAATAAAACGCTATATCACCGCTTAAACTTTTTACAACTTTTTTTATATTGATCAATCGAGCCGAAATACTGAAGTTGATGACCAAACATTGCGATAATAATCAACAATTAATTTTTACAACCTGTTCTTCATTCTTTAATAAGTTGACTGAATAAAGCCATGAATTATTATTAAACGTTCAGGAAAAACAATATTGTATAATGTCTATTGATCCATGATGATTGTGGAACAATAGGGCAGTGCAACGGCTGGCCCTGAGCTAAGGCCGAACGCTCAATCAATTAGATAAAAACTGCGACAAAAACTATGTTTCGGTACATACGTAGGTCTACCTACTACTTGATATTCCCGTGTGAACTGTCATAAGCTGATCAATTGTTAACATGACATAAAACTTTAATTTAAATGATATGCAAATCTTTGTGGAGTTGCCTTGGGTGTGCCTATGTCTACATAATGTACTAGAAATAACAAGTTTATAGAAATATACGTAAAATTGTAACGGGTACGATGGAGGCACCAGTAGCTACGCATACTAAAATAGTTCATTCATTCATTAACGGTATTTTCGGTTCATTAGTTTTAAGTTTGTTGTTGTAGCGACTGGTTTTACATTATATCTAGATAGATATCAGTTTTCGTTAAAAAACTGGTCATCAAAATTAGATTATCTATTCAATAAACTTGAATACACAACAGAATAACGCAGAAGCCATTATAATAAATTACAGGTTTATTGGCTCAATCTCTTTCGTCGCTTTAATCGTTACGTTTTAACTGACGAATATTTTCGTCATTACGTTTGTACAGTTATGTCACGTCACTACGACTAGTTCTCGGCAGGTAGTTGACCGATTAAAATACGTGAAATTATCACAAAGTCGGAGCGAGTCGCTCTCGACTCTGACTGTGAGAGTTTATGTAAATATTGTGCAGCTTACACCGTACAGCGAGGCTCTCGGAATGTATAGTTTAGGACTCTAGCTGTAGTGGAAGTGCTTACTTTGTCCCGTTAGCGAGTATACTGAGTATCTATTACAATAGGAGCCGAACTATTGAGTCTTGAATCTCGTAACAATTTACAAGTCAAGTGCATAGGAAATCTTAAGCGAAAAAATCCGTAACTAAATAACTGTTGTTCCCAAGGTTTCTTTCTAACGTAATATTAGGTTTAACTGCTACACTCAACATGTACTGAAAATTTGAATCTGTCGACCTCTCATTAATGCATAACGTGTCGTCAACCTGCGTTTTCAATGCTACGCATGTGCTTGCGCCTTTGCAGCAGACCCGCCATTCTGCAATCTGTACACAATGAAAGCTCTAATGAGAACCAACATCACTGCGAAATTATTATTGAAATCTATAAATAGTTGCAGAATAACGCAGTTTGATTACTAAAAGCTTGTATCAATTGTTGCAGAATAACGCAAGCGATATGTGACGCTTGTCCTACCGACTTGAATCGGTTATCTTCGGGAGTATTCGGGAGTATTCGGGAGCAGAGTCAGTGGGTTGTGATTCAAGATGCACACGATGGACACGATGGGCTACGGCCACAAGAAGTACCGGCCGCCGCTCTCGCCCACCAGCTTCTACCAACACGACTATTACTCGAGACACACGACACTCCGGCCGCAGGTATGTGGATACAGTTATGTTGCATTCAAATGTATAACAGTGCATATTTATAAGCGGATAACTTTATTGTCCGGTGGACCGCTCGTCAGCGGTTACAAGACGCAACATAAGCTTACCGTTTTCATGTAAAAGTGCTGTTATTATTAAAATGCAGCTAGGTACTGATGCTCGACATTTGACTCCTGTAATTTCTGTAATTACTAAATATACACATATACATGATAGATCAAAATTAGCACTCTAACTATATTTAATCACATCTAGGATTAAACTAAAGCTCTACCGATGTTAATTTAATCACTTTATAACGATACAACGTGTAAATTAATCATAATCCTATTAAAACAGCCAATTATCGTGTTGAGTCTGCTCTTGTGAGCGCGGTCGCTTAAATGTGGGATGATCGGCATAATCGGAGCGTTATTCAATGGAAAGCTTAGGCCCTGTAGGGTCCCGTTACCGGCTGGACAACGGTACCCGACAATGATATTAACGTGGAATAGGTACACCTTGCTTTAGTTTTGGTGGTACAAACAAAAAAGAGAAATAAGTTTTGTTTTATAGAGGCCTTTTGTGGAGACTCGTTGAGGCGTTTAAAAAGGGTGACTGAAACC
Organism: Autographa gamma; assembly: GCA_905146925.1. Lineage (NCBI taxonomy): Eukaryota > Metazoa > Arthropoda > Insecta > Lepidoptera > Noctuidae > Autographa > Autographa gamma. Next base: position 9,250,637 of record LR989850.1, read on the forward strand.
CAATTTAAAATTTCGAGAATATTTTAAAGTTTGATAGAAACCTAATTTTAATGTTTATTCATAGCTTAGCTTTTAAAGCGGCAAAGACTGGTTTATCCTGCAGGCCAGTTTATGTGCTTAGTAAATGTTGATAGGATGAGTAATGTTGTGCTAAATAATTTATAACCTAACAGGTCCTATGTTAGGTTATAGAGGTAAAAAAAATAGAAATTCCAATTCCTTGAAAACAAAATGTACGTGCAAACAAACCACTAAGCTATGTGTATTTTATGATCCAATCTTGGGAGGTCGCTAAGACGTTCGTTATTCATTTATCATAATTATAGTAGAGCCTTTGTAGTTTCTTAATGACACTATGCCTGTCATATAGCGGCAATTATCCAATATTAATCACTATAGTTTATTCTAACAACACCTCTATGAGAATAGCAACAAAGAACACAATTGCCTGTACAATTTAGAGTACAATTCGGCTAATTACGTCTGTCATTTACTTACGCATGAGACAATTATTATTAGCGAATCGTGTTACTGGTATAAATTGTCGGAAGCCTGTTCCTTATAATTTGTCAAACTAATATTCAAGTTCACGAGTTGTTCGTCAGTTCAGACATTTATTTAATTGGGGAAACACGACAGGTGCTTTATCAGTATTGCTTAAAGAGGGATAATTATTTACTGTAAAACTTGAGTTAGATGTAAATTACGTTATGATTAATAGATATCAAATTAAATACTTAAAGTATTCTTAATTGTCGCTTTGATTTATCAAAATTGACTTATTTGTTTATGAGTTCCGATGGAACATAAAAATATGTAAAATATTAGTAAAACCGTGTGAAAACTAGATGTGGTAAATTAAACAGGTACAAACATACGCAAACAAACACAAAAGCACTTTAATGACTTTATTAAAAATATTCGGCTTTTTTTCGCATACCCTGGAAATTAATTATTTCAACAATCGGAATGTTTTAGCATTTTATAGATAGACATCATGATCGTATAAAATTGCATTCAAATTCTGTAGAGTTTTGGCATTGCACTTACTTAGTTTGTTGTTAATTATTTGAAAAGCTTTTAAACGTGTTATAATGTGTGCTAGTAATCTCGTGTTGGATGGACGCGAACTGTATATTGTTTTAATAGCATTGTACGTCACGAAGCGTGATCAGAGGCTCGTGCATTACCGTAATGAAACAATGTTAAATGCATACAATGTGCAACAGTAACTATAATTATTAAAATATATTTCTATGTTGCGTATACTTTTTTACTGGGCGTAAACTCAGATTGCTATATCAGTGTCTACATAACAGTGTAAAAAGTGTTTACTTTTAGCGTTAGCAATTATTGTTCCTCTTCCAATAGGTCAATAAATATTTCCTTTTATTTATTCATGCTTAATGATAAACCTGAAAACAATGACAGAAAAAAGAAGGGACCTTAACCCAACAGTGGGGATTCCGGGTCCGGACAGTCGAAAATAATGAGATAGACACATAGATATTATGTCGTTAAATCGATATATTTAAGGCATAGCTCTTTAGTTTCATTAAAAGTGACGATAATTTGACAAACCTTTATACAATTTACATGCAGTAATTATTATAATAACGCTACAGTTACCGGTTTCGTATAGACACGAGCTTTCCATCGATAACAAGGTAATACGTTGCGATATCGGAGGCTGCGCCCGCGCCGATCGCACGGTGTCGTTCACCGTCACCGTCACCGACGCCTACCGTTACCTTCGCAGCTTCCGAACTATTCATCTCGATCGGATCCAATTTCATGTACTTCCTCGTTGAATTATAGATCTTTGACATTTATTGTCATTCAAAGTAAGCAAGAACTATGATGCTTCCTTTACACTATCCAATATGTGTACATGGTTATAGCTTTTTGGTAGAGTGCCTGAAAATAGTATGTACTAAGAAGAAGGTTTATGGGAAATTTCACAGTTAGTCGCAACCCAGTATAAGTCAATGATTATTTGTCAAGAAGAAAGGTAATTTCTAGACCGGAAGGCTATCGAGTGCATGGTGTAAGTAAATCCTTCCGTAAAAAACAATATCGTAACTCTATTTGTATATTTTGGGACTGTTTATCCGTTAAGATTTATATAGATCTGTGATATTTCTTTTTCCTTGAAACCTATACCCGATCATGTAATCTAATAGTACGTCGTCCCGGCTTTACACGAACCGTATCCAAAAGGCTCACTATTCCAAATGGAGAAATAAGAATATTTTTTTAAAAGCTCTGTTGTTAATGTCTCCTATCGTAAGCACATCTATGACGTTTAATTAACGTTGATATAAAGCTGTACTTTCGTCTTACCGCATGAGTAATTAATAATAAACCTGATAAAGATGATCGATCGAGAATCCTATATTAAATCAGCCTGTTAATTGGTACTAGTAGGTTCTGCAGCAAAGGGTTTGGTTAATGTTGATTAAAAACAAAACCGCATGATCATTATCGATTTGCTCGAGTCGAATAAAACACCAAGTTTTATTAGTTCCGGCGGCACGTGACTACACTCTCTAACTACACTTCAGTTAATTCTATTTAGGGGCTTAATCCACTTTCGATCTGAACTTAATCCTCACTTTCTATTCATCACTCCAAACGTGTCAATTTGTGTTTTATTTACTTGGAATTCGAGACAATTTGTTGAAAAACCGCATTCGATTCTAAATCGATTACTCCCGAATTAAATAAAAAAGGTATGAGTTATGTTATGCTCTAGTGAGCTACATCGCTGCCTCGTGGTGATTACCGCGGCAAGGCGGCCAGGCGAGGCGCTTGAGTCTGACACTAACGGCGCGACTCAACATAAACGATGCTCTTAGTAAAGCTAACGAGCCAATTTACACACTAAACTTATCCAGCTAAGTATCTACAAACCGTTTACTGTTCTTAAATAAGATCGAAATAGGGAGGTATCTATTGCACGCAAGCAATGTTGGTAGCTGTATTATTAACATAGTGAAATTCACTAAGTAGCTTTCGACAAACCAAAACACTTGATAAGAAGGGATACAGAGAAAAAAAAATATACACAAAATATCGAATGTTATGAAACATTCATGCAGTCGCCATTTTTATATTCCAACAAAATAATTGAATGACGATCGATCGAAAGCATTTAAATAAGCTTGCGATGGTAACTAATTCTACAGTTCGAAAATTTTCGATTATTTTTAAGATAAAAATTTGAAGATGAATGAACCCTGTGGGACGGGAACACCCAGGATTTTGTTGCGCCTCCGGGTATAATCATTTATCCTTTTTCAATGACATTTGTTATGTAACACAGCGATATAAACACAAACATTGAATTTGTTTATTTTGCCTTTTTCGTGGAAACTTTTTACACAGATTAAATCATACCTTTTAAAAATAATACGTACACTAATAAATAATATTAGGAATCCTATATGTTGGCCTTTTTTCGACGTTTTTCGACACAATTTCCTTATTAGTTTCGTGATTAGATCATTGTAATTACCGTCACGTTTTAGACGTGTTAAGTTGAGCATCTTCATAATTATTAAAACATGCAACGGCTCTAACAATTTTTTATAGCAAGACGTTCAATAGTTAATTGGCGTCATGTTATTAAATAAAGTTATTAAATCATAATACGGAAAGCAGAGGGTTTTCTGGTACTTGTGATGCTTCGTAAAGAAGTGCATAGTCATTACAGCTGAAGCGTGTTAGTAACTATGTATGGCTCGAGATCATAACATCAATTAATTATGTACTTTATTCTGATACATTCCCCGAACCGTTAGGAATTAGATAAAGCTCACAAACCGAATCGAACGCTATTCCATGAATTATTTACATATGTTATGATGTAAGATGCGTGTGCGCACGAGCGCAGCGCGCCGGCACGCGAGCCGCATCTGCGGTGACTCCTGCGCAGAAAAACCAAGGAAGCGTGCCTGAAGCTTTTAGCCGACGTTGCTAATGAATAATGATGTATAAGCTTCCGCGTTATCGCTTAATTACAAAGAACACTTTACCAACACCATATAGGTAGGTATCTTCCTAATCACTATTTTATTTGCTATTGTGTGGCCACGCGCCGCCGCCCGCGACCACTGCGCGCGTCCGCGGCTGCCACGCGCTGCAACTGTTTATACTTCACTGCAATTATGTATTCATGACTTGGCCGTAAGCTTATCCCACCAAAGGTTAGTTTTTAATCTTAGTTAATTGTTCCTTATGCTATTATTTTACATCACCCCTGACGATACAAGTACTTTGAGGGTGATCACGAAAATTACATTACTATGATAATAGTTTTGTTTTAATTAGAGCTTACGAGTATGTCTAAGCTCTTAGAGGTTAGAGTTATCAAGGAGGAGCTGTGCCGTGCATGAACCGTTACTAAAAACCGGTACATTTATATAAAATGTACAGTTAATATATTCTTAAGTTTGTTTAAAGCCATTCTTTACGATGCCCTCCTAATGAGAAAAATGTGTTCTATCAGTCATGGGCGAGCCTGGGAAACGCACATTGTCCGAATGTCGGCTGATCGTTGAACCTGGGGTCGAGCCGTCGCGGCAGCGGTGCCGGCACAACCAACACATTTGTGTCAACGATCACACTTTTGTACTTTAATATTCAACAAGACAACTTTTAACATCTCATTGTGAACCTGCTCGATACAAAAATCGGTCGGAGAACTTGTTTCATTCGAGAATTTTGTTATTAACGGTATTTAAGACTTTCTCCATTATTTACTTTTATTAACATAATGTTTACAATTCGAACATCGGACCGTGATCTACGCATTTGAACCAATAAGGTTGAACTTAACAAGGTTGTTACTGGTTTCTATACAACGCGATTGTGGCAAGAAACGGAATATCAGACCGATCAGTCTCCATTTTTTGGGTAGTTAAGACAAATTGCTTTGCCTTTTCAGCAAAAACATAATAATATAATTCATTGAGCCGCCATTGTAGAGTAATGTGTTCCATTGAAGGGCGCGCGTGCGTATCGTTATGGCGCTAAGCATGCTAATCGACTGCCACAGTTATATCAAACACGTCTTGGTTTTAACACGAATTTTCTGCGATAGCCATCTCTATAATTGTTTAATAAATAATAATCCAGAAGTGAGCACTGAATCAACTGAATGGCTTATTCAGAACAATGTACAGTTGAATTGGATAACTTTGTTATCTGCTCAAGTAGATAGCAAGGTATTATATTATGAAACCTCTTGTTTTACTCAAATTGTAAGTATCAAAGTATTTAGTAAAACCCACTTTCTGTCATCTGTACTTTTTTTAATTTTACTTTGGGTACGGTCTGATTGAAAAATAGAGTGAAAATGGATGCGATACGAAGTGACATCGATACAGTCACGCACACTAACTGCATATTAGGCTGCAGCTGAATAGTGCATAGAGATGGATTGCCACTCGTCGCTAATAAACGACGAGTCCATATCGCGTAATGGATTTCCATTACTCACGGCCTCGCGGGGTAGTTTACTTAACTTTACATTCGTATTTCAATTGGACTACACTCTGCTATTTGATTATAGCCTATTGCGCATGTATATGCGTTTATAAACCAGTTTATTGGTCCTTTTAGTTTTGTAGAGCTGACAAGAACATCATTTTGTCTGCGAATTCCACTTATGCGTGGAGGAATCGTCGTTAATCAGACATTCTAGGAATTCTTAGATGATCTTTAATTCACTGAAGGACCAAACACTTTTTTTTTGTGTAGCTTAAGTTTTTAACTGCAATTATCACATTAAAATATTAACTCAAGTTAAAACATTAAAATCATTAAGATCACAATTGTAGATTAAAAGTAAGTATAGTCATATGTAAATTGCAAGCGAATAAATTAGTTACATCAATAACTGCATACATAGGTATTCACAGAATCATGTTGCTTACCTGCATAAGGCATTACACGAGCCTCCGCAAAAAAGAACAAGAAGTTTTTTAAAATAATGTGTAAAAAAGGAGCTAGTGGCGTTCCCAGCGTACTTCGCTTCGCTATCGTACTGCGCTATCAGCCTCGCTTCGGCGTACTTCGGCGTACTTCGGCGTACTTAGGCGTACCTCGGCCATCGTTCAGCGTGTTCTGCTCACTAAACTTAAGTCGCGTAATTACATCCGACGACGTGACTTACTTTTATGTAATTTTAATGGAACCCGCAATGATTGTTATCTTGATGCAACAACTTATTTTAATACCGTAACAATTTTATAATGATAGACCCGCTAACTTTGTTTTGTTAGTATTGAATATTGTTTGATGATATATGTATTTTAAAGGTGCAGAGAACAGGTATTTTGTTATTACTATGCATTACACAAAGAAATGTCCTTTTAAATTTTCTTTTAGCCTTAAAATATACTCTTCGTTTTAATTGTTTTCACAGCTTAAAAGATTATTACCTACATACAATTTATTTTGTGGTGAATCCTACATAATTTTCTACCTATTCCAATAACCAAGCATTTAAGCCAACCTATTTTATAAATACAACATCAAACTCGAGCAAAACAAGTGCGTAGCGGACGCGCGTGTTGGCATTTTGTTGTCATTATGCTGTGTTACGTGTAGCGGAGAGGTTTGCCTTGCACTTGGCGGGACCGGCGCCCGCGCAGCCGCGCAGCGCGCATCTTCAGTGCAACACCCGCCCGTTCACACAGCCTCGAATCGGGTCACCGAATAAATGCCGACGCGAACCGGTTTGTAACTAGTTACTATTCACAACCGATTCCATAACTATTTATTTTCGAACGTCGAATTATTGAATAAAAATACCGTATCCAAACACATTCACTGTTAGGTGATAACTCAGCGGATGTGTTGATGAGTTTTGATAAGAGTTATTTATTAACTTAATAGTCGTTATCTGATTGGATATAAATAATATAATGAATCAAATGAGCGTGTCGTAAATTAATTGTTTATACTTAATAAATTCGTAAGATTTATTGTTGTGTGTGCTTTCGTGAGTGGATATAATGTTTACTATTTTATTTGAACTCACGACTCGTAACTAAAGGTAATTGTGTTTTGTACAAGCAGCGCACTATCCTAATAGGATTCCCATTGCGCTCGGGAGCACTAATCTGATGCGCGATAATGTGAAGCTTTACTCGCCTTTTTCTGCGTAGAAACTCGTTAAGAGTTTATATTTAGCCTGGTGTTACCTGACAACCAGTCCTGCATCCCGAGTTGTCTACAACCCCGGCTCCCATTCCTAGAGTTAATTAAAATGATACAAGGACCTCACAAACACCTGCACCTGTTAGCTATTCAGGCTCAAATGCACTAACTTAGTCTGAATTGCGTCATTTATTAACGCTAATGTATGGCCTGACGCAAACTAGGTAATTCAGCTAACTCTAAAGGAAGGGAAAACGAAATTAACTTTAATTGAACGTCATTTGTTTTTATTATAATTTCGAAATTTGAAATCCGTTGGCGGACATTCCCGTTAAAATAAGTTCGCACTTTTTTATCTGTAACAACTTATTAGATGTCTAAACAACTCGGTAAAGTTTCAAGATCGATATATTTAGGTTCGCACAGTAACACACGCACGTTCTAAAATAATTTATAAATAGCAGTGAGGCAGAAAGTGGTCGGGTAGTAGGTCAGTGGGTCCAGGCGGCCACCTTTATCCACGGCTACAAAAAGTATATTTTAAAGCTGATTTCGTGATACTGTTTCATTCATCACAGAAACACTAAAAGAAAGTTTTCTTATGTATTTACTATACATTGTTTGCTTCAAGTTTTAAGGCGGTAAATGAAGAACTTATTATGCCTGTGACAGGCACATACATCCTACATATTAGTTTTAAACTTTCAACTCGTAATAAAATATCTGAACAAGTAATTAGTTACGCACACACAGACCAAACCTACTTTTTGTTAAGTTACTAGTTTGAATGTGGATGTTATTTATATTAGAAAATTGATCACATTGTGTACTTAAATTAGTATGCTATCAAATATTTTTATTTTGTAATTGAAAGTGAATGTTTATATATAAAGTCTTTATACACAACACAGGTATTTTCTTCCATTGCTTTTTATTGTCATTCGCTATACACAACTTTGTTGAAAACACTTTTGTGGTTTATTGTTTTACGCTTCCTAACCGCATTGTGGATTTGTGTGTGCTTTGAAAACGTTTGTCTGTGAAAAGGTTTTTAACGGGGGTTTCTGTGATGAGGGGGGGGGGGGGGGGAGCGGAGGTGCGGACGTGCGGAACGTCCCTCAAAAGCCTTTTGAATACTCCTACAAAAACAAACGAAAATCATAGAAATAGGAAGACTGTTGCATTGTGCCAAAAGACAATGCGCCATTTCAAACTAAAAATAGCCTTTTAGAACATATTCTAGATAGAATTTTAGAAACTAGGTACTGGTTACTGCTTGTTGGCAGAATCGAGGCTTCTCGGTCGCGAATGTTTATGGTAGCCAGATATACGGCCAAGCACGCAGGAACTAAACGCAGTGTTGAATGATAAACAACTTCGCATACTTGAATTTACTACTGTCAGTGGTAGAAACATATACAAATTTATGGGAGAAAAGTGCCAATATTAAAATTATGTCGCAATTAATTATTAAAAGAACATTGTTAAATATATTTTATATTAGAAATTCAGTCCTAACGTTCAGCAAAATTCCTATTACATATAACAAAGGCAGCTCTTGAGAACTTTTATATTACCTCGAGTTGATTTCTAAGTTATAAGGAAAACCTCTCCCGAAATCATCTTTACAATAGAGGGAAAAAGCGTAGATAATTGCAGCATAACATCGAACAGAAAATCAACATACATCTACTTGCGTACCTACTGATGTTAGCGGTAACTGACCTCCGAGTGAATGTTTTCGCCATTCTTCAATAGATCCCAGTCAACAAAGACGGAACATTGTCTACAGACGTCACTCAAAGTGAGTTTTATCTTAATTTTACGGCACATAAAAACTTCGAAATTGGAAACGTCTTAGTTTGGAAGGTTTGCAAAGAATGGGGCTTTTTAACACCAAGAATGTGATGATTGTTCTCGTAAAAATGTGGAGTAGGCATTTAAGGAAAATAAGCAATTAAAAGATAACAAGGATTCTCAGTCATAAGTAATTTAACAAAGGGTAAAAAGTAATACGAAATGCTTTGTACCATTTGATACAGCTTTGATTAAATTTGAATGTAACGGAAATTAAGTTACGAAGTTTGCGTATCCAGATTGTCGTAGATGATCCAATTGTCATAATGATCTGTAACGCTTGGGCTGCCGGATAATCTGCTCAAGTAAAGTCGGGGCTCAGAAAATTGTATTAGCAATAAATATAAGCGTCGGTTGGCAATGCAAGGCTTTTGACCTGAGCGAGTTCAACGATCGCCGCGACGTGGCTAGACCGGCCTGCCACCATGCTAATTACGACTTATTTCGAGTAATTTTCAAAATACCTTACATATGTATGACAATGGTTATTGAAAGCCGGCCTATCTAAAATTGGTCATCACAAAACAAATTTTCCTTATCAATAGATAAGGAGAATTTGACCGTGCATTAAAAATGTAAGGATTTTTAGGAACGCTCATATCTGCCGTTCTCAACTCAAACTGGATTAGTTTCTGAGTCCAAGCTTACGTCTCATTTCTACCGGTATGTGACGTAGCATCAAATTTAATTAAAGAGCTTCTCATGTTGAACATCCTTGGGATGCACGCACCGACATGTTTCCAATACCCCGTTCAAGTACCTCGGATGGGCCGATTACATTTGATCACTGGCATGCATCCACACTGGTCACTGGTCACTGCTCACTGCTACCAACCGGTTATATATTCAACGGAAAGTAGGTTTTATGATTCTATTAACGTTTTTAATTAGCATACTAGTTGAGATATACAGTTATTTGCCTAGTTTGCTTTTTGACATATTTGTTGATATAATTACGTGTTTATGAGGATATAAATCTAAACTGCAATGGAACTCCTTGGTTATCTTTAGACCTAATCATAAAAATCCATTAGAGTATTGTGTTTTCGATAAAAAAAGATAATATGAGACTAGTTGCAATATACCAGGGTAATAGGAGAGTTGTTTTCTTACGAATTGCTAGAAGGAATGGCTAAAATAGTTTTTCAGATGGAATCTGTATTATGATCCTTATAAAACGATTCGTTACGCGTGTACAACAGCAATGCGGATTCTGTTCCAGTTTACGTAATAAATATCATCCTTCTTACTTCAGTCAACGACCTAGTATTGAGTTATATAGGTAGAATCTTGGCAAAGATTCGGTCGTCCAGTTTTGACCAAAAATCTTTAGCCATTCTAAAATACGTAAGTCGTCTGTCGTCTTCACATTTGAGTTACATAGAAATTGTACAGAATTTAATCAATACTGTCTTATCAAATAAAATACTGTTACAAGTGCGTAATTTGTATCACAAATAGGTGCAATTCTTTTCAACGTGTAAAGTACAATAATAATAATTTAAAAGTACTTACCGACAAATTGTAGAGTGGAACTATTCACACGTACCACTTCTTGCGGTCTCAAGTTTGACAGAGACCTCAATGGGCTTCATTCATAGATGAATAAAGGTAAATGAATAACGATTTAAAACGTCAAAACAGTTGTAGGTAGCACGGAGCTATATATAGGGCATTGACCTATTTAGTGGCGTCCTTCAAAATCAAGACAAATATCGACCGATGGGTAAGTTGAGAACGTTGTGCGTATTTAAGAAGTAAGGTTAAATATAAATGACCTTGTATAGACCCTTTAATACCTGATTGACCTCACTAATCTAAAGGACATAATTTAATTCACATAAAAATATAAAACCCCAGACACAATGAAAATTCGATAATTTTGAATCAGAAATATAAGGAAACTTAATTATGTAGCTCAAATACCTCAGGACCTAACTTACGTATGTAATGAACTTAACGCATTGTTCTTAAGAAGGCAATTAGACGTACATTTTGAGTAATTAACGATAATAATTATCATAACATTAGTCATTAGGTTAAGAAACCTCGGGCGTATTAGGTTGACTTCTGCGCTACGCTGAAATTTTAAAGATTTAGAAATCGTTTTTTAAAATTCAATATTTTGAAAATTAAGGTAACAATTATATTATTTAAAAAAAATCAACAAAGGTAAAACAGTTATCAATATAATTTTACGCTTTATTGCAATATAATTGTTTATGTAGAATCATGCCGTTCATTATCTAAAAAGATTAATCAAATTTTGTGTAAATAGCAAGCCAAATTAAAAAGCTAATCAGATTTTTATACCGGAACAATATCTAATATATAATTTTCATAAATTGCTATACCTACGTATCCTAAAAGTGGTCCAATTTCACTTGAACATGACACCCAAAGCTTCGTAATTTGAACATCCATTTATCATTCAGTGATGAGATACTAAATATGATGGATTATAAGTCATGACGTCACTCCTCCCTAAACCTTCGTAATTCTTATCATATTATATACGAGTTTATTATGCAACGAAGACCTCTTAATACCACTTAGTTTTTTTTGTTCTATTTGAATTTTTAATAACCAGAAAATTGAAAATTATCAAGGTTCTGTTTAAGGAAGCTGTAGTAGCCATCACGCTGCATATTTATTCAAATATTCATATTCGTGATTTACAAAATAAAGTTAAGAATATAACGTAATTATGTGTGTTTAGTTCTCACGTATTATTTATCAATTCTTGGTATAATTCACCAGAAGCTAACATATTTGATGCCGGAAACTCAGTTAATTGTTTAATTTGAAGCCACTAAATATGGAATTAAAGTTATATAACACAAACAAACATATGCATCTGTATGTATAATAATTTAAATAAGATAGAAAGTGGTTTTGAGGTTCACTGATACTTTAAAGGAGATAAGAACGGTACCTATTGCCATATTCAAAGTGACCCTTTTTCGGCTCGGTCACTGTGTCATACACCTACTGACCACGTCATCGAACAAGCCTGTGTAAACATTCCCCGAGCTAAGAAACATTATTATATTACAAAAAACACATTTTAAGGTAATTTTGTATACTCTCACAGTGGTTAAAATAAAATAAAAAAGGTTTAAAACTTCGGTAACTAAAACCTAAACATATACCGCGCTAAGTTCCGTAAAAAGTAATTTTATTTCAATATCTAAATGTGTTCGTAAACCAGTAGGCCAGTTAGGGCTAAAAAGATAGGTACCAAACTTTTTAACGGTTGCTCTTTTAAAGTATTTAAACCACTAGTGTATTAAAATAACGAACGTATTTGCATAGAAACATTGTCAGGAAACATCACAATATTTTGATATGCTTCAAACACTAATTAAAAACTTAATTCACCTGTTATTTATGTTAATGTCGAGCCTATAATAGTCATATCAAGGATGACGTTAACAATTAACGTGAACAAAATATGATCTGTTAGGACATCCATTTTTATTACATCTATGGTAAATTAAAGCTTCTCTGTAAATGGATGACGGCGTACCTCGGCCGTGGGAGGACACCAGGTGAGTGACCCAGTCCTTGACCCACAAGTGCCCACAACACACCGTCTAGCCCATCAGACACCATTCCATTTTGGTAACCATGGCAACGGAGAAAGTTTTAACTAGTCGAACTAATTGCTATCATGTAATAAGAATATTTATATGATCTAAAAATAATTTATGATTTGTAATTTTACTAAGATTTACGTTTATAGTAGTATTAGTAATTATCTAAAGCCTCAATAGTTTACAGCCCATGTTAAGAGCTTGTAGCGTAGTGGCACCAGTAATCGACATGCACCAGTAATCGACACTTTATTTTTTTATTTAATAAAATAAAGAGTAAGATACCGATTAATTTATTTGACGACACTGTAACATAGAAAGCACACTTATTACTGGCTCCCATTGACATTTGAGAGATATTTACAGTTTTATTTGAAAGTAGCGGTGTGACAACTGATTGTGGCTCGAGTACCGGCGAGAAAAACAACATTTCTTACTGAAATCGTTAACGAAGGGAGTACATTTCTTTGTTAATTATGCTAATGTATTGTAAGTTATTTGAATTTTATGACTTTTACGGGTTTTTATAAGAACTAAAGGGTGGAATTTTGTTATAACACAAGTTCAAGATTATTTTAATATTAGTAAAATGTTGGTGTCGATCATTGGTGTTCACAAACTGACTTTCTCCAGTTATCGACATGTGTCGATAGTAATTATTAGAAACATTTTTCATTTGATAAGTGAATATATAGCTCTTCTAACTTTGCTTCTCGGTAGATATTTGAAGTAAACTAATCAAAGTTGACCTACCAGAAATCGACAAGTGACGATTATTAGGAAATAATATGTGTCAGTGATTGGTTTTAGAGATGGCTCTGAGAAAAAATTATACTCCCGACCAGTTAGGTTCAGTGGGTCGTCTTAGGGGCGGAGGGTAGGAGTTGGAGCATACGCTTGGGCACTATGAGCACCAAAGGAAACAAAAAAAAAATAGTAAAAAAATTGGGAGACCTTTTTTAGTTTTTTTTTTTTATATAGAATTCGAGCATTTTTATTGCAGCATCTGATTAAGCTTATCTATAGAAACCATTTATGATCTTAGAAGTATGGCCCTACGACGCACAGTTTCCGACTTATGGGCCGTTTACATTAAAAGGCCGTTCAAGTAAAAGGCTCATAACTCGAAAACGGTGCGTCGTGGGGCCTTGGTTTTTAGAACTTAAATAGTTGCTACAGACAAGGTCAACCTAATACAAGAAAAAAATCGGAAAGATTCCGAAAAAAAAAAAAATTAAGTCCTATACAGGACTTATAAAAATTATAGTTTTTTTTCATGTCCCTAAATAATAAAAACTTAGATCCAGCAATCCCTTGTTGTTTTGCTTTATTAAGATTGTTAGCAACGCACTAAGTCGAGGTCCGAACCCCGCAGGGGGTGCCCTTAGTAGACGTTGCTAACGTAGTTAGTTTTTCCTATTGCTCTGGCTGGAGGCCTTAAGGTCCTCGCCAAAAGTCCGGTGAAACAGTCAAAGCCTGCACTCAGGCTAACTGCAAAGATCTCTACAAAAAAAAGTAAAAAAATAATAATATAGTTTTTTAAACCATACGGTTAGGTAATAATTTTGCACGATTTGCTTTCATTATCAGTATTAAAGTACTATCATACCTGTGGTAGAAATACAATATAAATTTATTGCGCTATCGTACACAAACATTACATCCGTCTTACGAATTTTCGATCAGGTCACGTGTCCTGACGCGGGTTTATCATTACAGCACCGCTAAAGAAGTTTTCGTCATACGAATTTTCGATCAGGTCACGTGTCCAGGGGCCCGATGTTTCTATTTTAAGTCAGTGAGTGGCAGGTATTTTCGTATCCAGATAATTTTAGTTTAATGAAAAATTTAGGTACACCTACTTGCCAATGTTGACCTTGTAGGATTGCCAGTGGCTATAACAAGTGTAAAGTGCACTGGAACGTTTATTAACCTGACGCGGGTTTAATTTTTTTTACCCATTACGAAAAGCCGCTAAAAAAGTGTTCAATTATGCCAAAAATATTTAATAAAATAGATATGTTAAGAGAGGAAAATAAAATGAATATGTATATGTTGAAGGAGAAGTTAAGGGGAGAATTGCTTAAGAGAGCGTAGGCAAGGCATTCTTTAGTATTTACCCTTTAAAATGTGTATTTATGTTTATGTTTTGATTTTAGTTTTTTTTTCTTAGTTTTATATAAAGTACTTAATAATTAGTAAGAAATAGAAAAGAGCGCTTCTCGCCTTTAAACGAAAAGTTTGGCGAGGATTTTTAATTATAAGAACAAAATGTAATGATAAAAAGTGTACTTTTTGTTAAATAAAATAAATAAATAAAAAATAATTCAAAAATTAAAAATTATCAACACAGACAAAATCAGAACCAAAATCAAAATCAAAAATCATTAATTTAAGTTAAGCTACAAAGTAGCACTTATCAAACGTCAAAATTTTAATACAAAAAAGACAGCACCCTAGGGGTCGGTTCATATCCGGCGGAAAAGGCAGCGCGCAACATCGGCCGCGCAACCCCAGAACGAACAAGCACACAACTTTACATCCAACCTCCCACACCTGACGCGTCGTCGGGTCAGTGTGAAAGGCCGAATCCTCCATCATGCGCCCGCCCGCCCCAGCGCCACGCGACGGACAGCACGCCACCACCGTCAGATATGAAACGACCCCAAATCGCCCACCCTTCACCAAGTGCTAGTCAACTTGTCAATATCTTCTGTCTTGTACGAGTATTTAATTTACATGATTAATACCCATTAGTAAGAGAAATATGGTTATTGTAACAAAATATGCATACTTATTAAACAGGTAATTTTATTTTAAAGACCGACAAATGTGGTCAAATGGTGTGATTATTTGGCAAATACTCATTATAGATAATAGTCGATAACTGGGGTGTCGATAACTGGTAAGTGTCGATAACTGGGGTGTCGATGACTGGGGTGTCGATAACTGGGGTGTCGATTACTGGTAACAGTCAAATGACTAGGTGTCGGTGACTGGAGATTCTTACACTTCTTCATTTTTTTGATTTTTTTTCTTGTCTGTTTATAGCAAATAAAAATAATACATTCTATTCTTATCTCAAGAATATACCTTACCATACTCAAATGTTACTTTTGGTTTAAAAGTTACTAATATACCTTTAATTTAATAAAGAAACCCACAATGATCGATTAAGATCCTTAAAGTGTCGATCATTGGTGCCACTACGCTAATTTATATAATTTATAGGTTATCTGCAAGACCGCAAGCTTTCCACGTAATCGCCAATCTACATTTTTATTTATGTTATTTTATTTTCAACCGGTGCAATTTAGAGCACGCGTATAAATTTAACATCAGAAAAGTAATTATTCTTAAACTTATTGTTTTTTAAAGCGATCTGAGGAGAGAAATAATGTTTTTTTTATGAATAGTGTTCTGCTGAAAGGCACTGTTCGAAATGATTTAGATATGGTAGTAAACAGAAATACTATACAAAACCGTTAAACAGCACAGAATATATGATTATATCTTTCTGGAAACAGTAATAAATAATCGATAACTGTTGTTAACATTGTAGAGCGTTTCCAAGTTATGAGATAATTACAAAAGTGCGTACCTCAATACAAAGAGTTTTTGTAAACACGTGCGAGACTGAGTGATACAATGTTGTGCTGCTATGCACATAATTACCAATCACTTCTGCTCACCTATTAGTTCCGCACTTGTTCTGATTCACTCAGAAACGGTAAAGCATTTTAAGAGGTATTTTGTTTAGATGTAACGATAAAACTGTAGGTAAAGAACCTTTTGAAGTACTTTAATTATACCGTTGGTGATAAAATACTGGTACTTTAAAGACTTACGGTGTTTTTATTATTACGCAATTAACTTTTTTACTCAGAACAATTACGATTTTCGGAAATAGCGAAACGAGCTTTTGCCATCTTAAATTATAGATAAACAAAAGTAAAGTCACTTACTTTAAATGTCGACCCCAGAAAGTAAAAATAAAAGCATTAGTGACTAATACAGTTCTCGGAACTTTACTCTTGTGTGTATTGTCAGGCATTTTGGGTTACTTTCTAATTACGAAAAAAATAACTCTTCGAAGAAAGTGAAGGAATTTCCGCTTACAAGATAGACGTTTGACATTCTGATAAAATGTTTACAATTCTTCAATATAAACGATAGAGAGGGTAAATTTTTACTAAATTTCAAAAAAGATCAAATGATCTCTATAATATTAAGTTTTGTAAATTAATGTGTAATAAAAAAAAAGGTTTTGTCACATTTCATTTGAATCTTTATATGGCCAATCACATTCCTAGTATTAATTCTACTTAAATTTAAAGTTTGTTAAACTCATTTAATAGGTATCTTAATCTGTCTTGTTCAAAACTTCTGGGTTTAACATACAATGTCCGATCGTGTGCTAAACAGAACGAAGCCGTCGCCTTAACTTCTCGTGAAATTCAAAGACAACCAAAATATAATCAAGGCACGTATGTAAAACAGACATTCAATCATATCTACCTACTCAAATAAAAAACTATATTGTAAACCTATAGGTACAAAAACAGCACAAAAAAGAGCGACGAACTGGCCATAAGAAATACCCGCGTGTATATTTGAATATCATTTGAATTAATGATAAAGGTACCATAGACTTGACACCATTCCTTGAATACGATACCTACCTATACGGTAGATTGATTCAATAAATTCGATTGCTTTTTTTTATTTTTGAAGGTTATTTTTATTTCACCAAAAGGCTAAGCTACTGAAGACAAGAAATTCTTGGTTGAAGAAATAACAAAGGTATTTCCCTAATTATGATGGTATTTTATAAGAAGGACTTATATACATAAAGAATGCTAAACGAAATCCATAACCTTAAGAAGGCTGAAAAAATCATTGGTGGCCTGGAAAAAAAATCCCCTGCGCAATAAAGCCGCCCTTGTTTCATTTCTTTGTTTTTGTTTTTATAATGTACCATAAAGAATAAATAAGCAAAGGCAATATAACACTATGTTCTAATGACAAGTCTTTATCTTAGGAACAGTGATCAATAATGTATTAAAATTATAAACATTAACACACACAAAAAAGGTTTTATGGGTAGTACTGACATGTTGTTAGGTTACTCCTCACAACATGTCAGTTTGATATCTTTGTGAGGACTGGAAGCGACTAGGATTAGGAGCAATGATGAATGTAGAGGCTCATTCACGCGACAAAGCTGCAAAGAACAAGATGGGGTCCAGAGTAATTTCTGCTTTCTCCCATCAACTAATAATCTTTATATACAACATAAAAACGGTTAAATCGACTACGATCATTATTTCTAGCACACGACATAGGCTGGCTCTCCAAGTTAATAAAAACTTGTGATTACCCATATTTTCCAGAGCTTTATGAGTAACTTGTATCACTACTTTAATATTGTATTAAATAATGTGGAAGCTACTTTTGTATAATGCTTCGTAATGATTTATGATTAAATCTGCACCTACTTATAAGTTGCAAGCGATGGTGTAACAATCAAAGTTTTAGAACAATTTTAATACAAAAATAAATAAAACTAAAAGGCGTCGTTTTATTTATGTAAGTTTTAATTTTAGTATAGTTAGAGTTTGTTCTGATATTAGATTTAATTGTGTATAGATAAAAGAGATTTTAATACATATATATTGCAGAAGAACTATAATCATGAAAGACGTAGTTATAAAAGGTATAGTTAGAATCTAGATTTACTCTTTTTTTCGATACTTATAATTACCAAAACATAACAAAATTATCTATGCACATTATTATCCATAGTTTTAATTTTACATCTAAAACTTGTAACAAGTATATTACTTAAAAGCTACCTAAAAAATAATAATAATGATATTATTAAGAATATAAAAAAATCAATATTGTATTAATCTAAAATGACCTTGAACGTGAACCCTGTTATAATTGTGTAAGAAATGTAAAAGTCAGAGATAAGTGAGTCGGTTTCGTCAAGTTGCGTTGCGCTTGCGAGGCGCGCCGTGACGCACGCGGTCCCGTTACCCGACACACTACGCGTTCCTATCCTGCTTTCTATTTTAAATCCTTGCTATCGTGATTAACTTGTTGTTTTATATTAACGTGTTGTGAGATGGGTATACAACGGTATTTAAAGCAGTTTTAATGGAATGTGAAGTAGTTTTGTCTAATAAACAACATGTTTTTGCTGTTTAATTTATGTACTGCTTATTCTATCAAATACTTCTTCGTTCCAGACAAAATTCGATATTCATATGTACACAGAATACAAGAGATGCTTCTAAAACGTTTCACAAAGTAGAACTAGAAAGTTAGTCCTTACACTGTATGTTGATTGTGGATGCACTACTTTGAAACAAAGCCTAGGAAAGTTCAAAGCTACATTTAAGACGATGTTTTATGATCTGACGGGTCTGTTGGTCTAGTGGTTAGTGACCCTGACTGCTATACCGGAGGTCGTGGGTTCGATTCCCACCCGGCACAAATGTTTGTGTGATGAGCACGATCATTTGTTCGGTGTTGGGATGTAATTTATCTATAATATGTATTTATTTGGAAATATATAAGTATGTTTATCAGTTGTCTGGTTACCATAACACAAGCTCTGCTTAGCTTGGGATCAGACAACCGCGTGTGAGATGTCCCGGAATATTATTATTATATCATTATTATATGATCGGATATTAGACATGGCTCTTATTCAAACCATGTTAGTTCAGTAACGTCGGTCCGCAGCGCATCGATTTTCCGTCCAAACTTAAGGAGCGTGGACAAACAACTTGCAAACAAGAACAATTAAAACTAAAAGAAATAAATTATTCTCTACATGTTTGTGGTGTAGAGTACACATTAACACATACATAAGCGAAGAACAATGTAATAGAAATACATTAATGTATTATTTTCAGAGTGTTCTGTCCTCTAGGTCCCTTATAAGTGGTAATATTCAATTAGAGATATATAAATAGATTCACTCTTCACAAGTATTTGGTATGGTAGGTATATAAATGCTCAGATTGTTTAGTGTACTTTAGAAAGGTACTTCTTAGTTAGATCTTGTATATCTGGCCAGCCTACAATTTGAAACTCGTATGAGATGAATTGTTTTAGAATATTGAATTTGTTTTAGCTTGACCCTCGTTCTTGTAAACATTAGTTCAGTTGTTTACAGGCCATAGTAAACATTTAGCAACCTTACCCTAAATATATTCAGAAGTTTGAACATGTTATATAAGTACATCTTGCCAAGTTATTACATAAAGTCACACAGTGACGCCTAAAATCCTGTAAATGAAATATTGTTCGACCCTTGAAAGTTTACGGCCTATATTTTTACCATATTTTTATGTTTTATGTTGCTTACGCGGAAATTGACAATTTAAGGCCTAAAATAAATTCTCAGACAGATGCACTCACATTTTGTGCAGATTCAATTCCTGAAATCCGATAAGTAAGAATGAGTATTATAAATGATCAACCGCTACATTCTTTCACAAGATTACTAAGTCGAATGGTACAAAATCGATCAAGATGATGACAAACTTATTTATATAGTTAGGTCTTGATGTCCATAAAAGTGGAATGATTTGATGTCGGCGGGCGGTGGAATGTCGCGAGCAATCTGGGATCGCGGCGTCATTACGCCAATCCGACTGATATCGAACAGAAGACGATCGCGTTCGCTCTGCATTCCTCGCTTTATGGCGACGTTCCTGCGATGTTGCATGTAAACCTATCATATAATACTGCATGTAATATACAACGACAAATAATACAGAAATTGTGTGTCGTGATGTGAACGTATAGATAATCGGTTATTTAAGTTGAAAACGAATGGTCCCTATTGGTTTATTTTTCACTAAACACGTTTTGTAAAATTTTAAGAACTCTTTTCTCCTACCTACTTGGGTAGGAGAAAAGAGTTTACAATAAATCAGCAGTTGGTCGTCATGATTACCATACTGGCACACTGCCTACTTTCTTGGCCCCATAATTATTGCAATCGATTAACTTATAAAAGTAAGTTTCAGGTTAAGACAGTCTGGTAAAAAAGTGGGTTTGAAATGATGTTTATCATAGTCATTCGTGTTTTTATGTCATTTTATGTAATGATCTCTATCTCTGAGTACTTATGTGAGATCGTTGACTCAATAACGCAATGATTTCTATGTAAGCTAGACGGGTGGTCTTCGGTCGAATGAGGAATATTCTCAACAGCAATCCCCTGCTACACATAACACAACATTACAGAAAATGTAAATGTTAAGAAAATTAAGAGAAAACCATTTTAAATGTAGGTTGTCAGCGATGAATCTCAATACGAGCTTTTTGCAAGTGTTTGAGCACAGAGAAATTGGCCTCTACAACAATTACTAATGACACTTTCATTTAAATAATCACTTGTCGGCTCGAAGTTTCTAAGAAGTTAATCATTACGAGGCCGCTCTGAAGCGCTTTTAATGAGAGCAGCTTTCAAACGCACAAATAAGGACAACATAAAATTAAAAACGATGATTACTTTACGTGTTAAAAAAGTAATGTGGTAATAATTATTAAAATAATTATCTGTCGTCGTATAATAAAATGCTTCAAACTGAGGTCATACGATCTTGCAGATTCTGATTTTCAGTCCACTTACAAAAAACTGCGAACTCACCAGCCCAAGTTGCACGATCATTTAAATTTCGTTAGGTACTCGTGAAATGTGTTCACCTAGACAAATGCGAATCGCATCAAACCGTGAAGCACTAGAAAACGATTTGAATATTACGAGCAAATGTTCACGCGAGTTATCTCGGCACACATCATAACTTAACCTTGATACAGTTCAAAAACTCTTCGTCAGTTATGCTCAGGATTTTTTCGTAAGTTATTAGTAGCATTTATCTCTCATGTCAAGGTTTTTTGTCAGTTATATCAGTACGGGTGGGCACGTTGAGAGCCTGCTAATTGCTAACCTACGAAGCCGTTGAGACAAACAGACCATGAATCATTTTCCCATAGACACGTTGGCGATCGTGACTTGTGTCTGCCTGGCTACTGCTAATACGTATTAGTTGTCGCCTATTCCATGGATTAGTACTAGAAAACTTAATGCTTGTCACGAAATGGTGATTTCGCAGTTGGTTTTATAGAAATTCTAGAGCCATCTAAGTTATTTTAGCAAACTACTTATGAATCCTGATATGATAATAATACCGTTTCAAGAAGTTTATATTAAAATAGATTAGTAGACATTTAGATATGATTAACAATGTTAGGTGTAACGTTTTTATCATTGTATCTATTAGGTATGACGCTTTATTTCGCAAAACACGAAGGTTCTTCAAACAAAAAATCTTCCTGTATTTCAAGTAGTTATAAATAATAAGGGTTATTAAGTGTAATCTGCTGCGGAAGGTTGACAATAAGACGGTGTCAGGACCAGCGGCCATCATGCAACAAAGGTTCAAGACATCACAATATGGTAAATTAGATAAATTAAAAACATCAAGTAGGACAATCTAACTGACTAGTCTTGTCAGCCATTAAGGTTATTATTACGACGGACGCTGTGGCGTGACTTTACCTCTTCACGCTCACATTTTTCCGACGCTTCCCTACGGAGTAACACAGTTTTATTCACACATTTACAATTTGCATCAAGCTATAGACATGTAAAACATGTAAACCATCAATATCTCGCACATGAGCCTTTTATGTTTTATTTAAACATGTATTTCCTCGTTCTTTTATAATATTCAACAAATTACTCATTACATAACCCATTCATAAACAAGTCGGTCTCCACCTCAACTGGTCGTTAATGATGAGTTGCAATTAATAATAATTCACCGATTATGTCATTGTAGCGTACTTGTGGAGACTGAACACGAAAACTGTTCAATGTGAGCGTGACGGACAATTTGTTCCCGCGTTTATGCTATTACTGCCCACCCATGACCTACAGCGCGTACAGGGAGCCTTGTACACCTATTATTGTGAACTAATAGATTAATAAGCGAAGAATCTTCGGGTAGCGTTTAATAGGCATCGCCATCGCTAGTATGAATTCCAGCCTTAAATTTCTGACTATGGAAAGCTGTGTAGTCAGACGAAAGATCACTTTATTCACAATAAGTTAAACAAAGTTAAAGCCGGAATTCACATCAAACAATAACAAAGAGCGGCTTAGATAGTAGAGCACCTTAAGTGGAGCTTATGTTTGCTCAAGTGTCTTAACTAAAGCGCCCCAGTGGTCAATGAACAAACAGCATCTCGCAGGAGCGGCTATGTAGATTACTGTAGATCTGGGATGAGGCCGGTGCAAGGCCGACCACTGCCGATACCTGTAGTGCGATTCTGTAAGACTTCATTCTAAAATTCGAATCTGAATCCGCAGTGAGTTTCTTGATTGGCATTCTGTAACTCGATTGATAATTCGAATCTGCACTAGCGCCACACTTGCGAGCGTGTTTGCGAGTTGAACTAAATCAAATACGAGATTTTGACAGATAATGTA
The DNA here is from genome assembly GCA_905146925.1 of Autographa gamma. NCBI lineage: Eukaryota > Metazoa > Arthropoda > Insecta > Lepidoptera > Noctuidae > Autographa > Autographa gamma. Next base: position 9,273,776 of record LR989850.1, read on the forward strand.
TGAAATGACGTTTTATCTGGCATTCTGTAAGATAATTCCTAAGTCACTTCGACGCTCACTTCGCACTCAATCTCGATCCAAAAATAAGCATCTATTTTACGAGTGAAAAAACGTTTTTTGAAAAAAAAACGATATGGATAAAAGCACTAAAAGTTAAAAATAATACTATTTTAAATTTAGATTTATTTATTTACTTTCTTCAAATCTTAACACTAGGTTACATTACATTGCCCCACAAAACTGCTTACGCAGTTTAACTGTGAATGAAGTTTATTACCTACCTACATTAATAAACCGAACCTAAACTACTATTAACCTATACTTAATACAATTTAATATTATTTTGGAGACGGTGCCTAGCTAGGTAGGTAATGAAACGACAAGTAATTCCTGAATATATTGATGGGTACTTATTGTGTTTGTAAAATTGGTGTCATGTTAAGGGGAAACAGTGTCAATTGTATCGATCTGTTTATAATACAAAAGAAACTTGTTAGAATCCTAGCTCAAATAGACAATACAGAAAGCTGTAAACCATACTTTAAGGAATTTATACTATTAACGCTACCATCAATATATATACTAGATATATGCACATTTGTTTATAAAAATATTAACACATTTAAAAGAATAGAAGATACTCATAACATCAATACCCGTAACAAAAATAAATTATGTTTACCACAATCCCGTATTAAAATGTTAAATGAAAGTCCATATTATATGGCAGCTAAAATATTTAACAAGCTACCAATATATATAAAAATCAAGAATATTTATTAGCATTCCAGAGAAAACTAAAAAAATATTTAATCCAGAATTGTTACTACTCCATAAAGGAATATTTTGAAGATAACAATTTTTATAAATATAAATAGGAACAATAAATTACTAAATAATTATTAATAGAGTTACAACATATGAATATATAAACTATGTATATAAATATGTTATTTTATATCCCTATTCCTATATATTTAATACCTAACTATAAGTACCTAGAATACCCTTTGTTTTTTGCTAGTTATTAAGTATGAAATTATATAGAGTCAATTAATTAGATAAAACCAAAAAAATAAGTTAAAACTGCAAAGGATAAATATATTAATTATTAGATGCTAATTGTTTAAGAATGAGTGTTAGATTTTTATAATAGGTATTAATTATATTGCTATGCTTGTAAAAGGCAACTAAGTAATAAGTCCCACATATTTTTATAACATCTAATGTACACTTAGTATGCAATAAAACTTTTGACTTTGACTTTGAAATGTATTATTTTCCGATTAGAATTAATATTTAGAAGAATGTTTATGTTTTATTTTTTCTGCTCTTAGTCTGTAGGTATACAATGCAGTCATTAAGTTTTGTATATTGTTATTCCATAAACTCTACCAGAGTTTCAACCTGAGCCGACGATGGGTGAGAGGAACGTGTCTCATTTGGACTGAAACATTATTAGAACCAGATTAGAAAACAAAATAAACACTTCTATAATTAATACAACAAGGAATATATACTTACTTCATGATTATTTTCCAATTATTATCAAACCAAACTCGAACAAAACAACGCAACTCACAAGATTAATAATATAAATATTGACCACAGATTAATAATGATATTGACTGTCAGTCATTTTTGTCGTTAATTATGTAGAATTCACGGCACGAATTTAGAGTTTTCTCTGTATTGTTTACTTATTAGCCGTCTTAAATTCCTTAAAATAAGAAATTTTGATTTAAATATCAAAATAGCTAAAATTCTGAGCCAAAAACTAGCAAAATAAAAAAACCGATAAATCTCGAATTAAATTTTGTTGAGTGTGGCAATCACTAGTGCAGTTTTGCTCGCTTCGGAACTCACTTCACTTCGCAACCGCCTAAGTGATGTTAACAGAATGCAAAATCAAGGTCATTTGGAATGTGATGCGAAGTGTAAGTGAATAGCGAAGTGAGTTGCGAGTTGTTGAGTGAGTTTTACAGAATCGACAAGCTGTTTACAAGGGGACGCGTTATGCTCATCTTCATGCACACTCATTATTACTGCAGTTGTAGCTTTGTTATGGTTTTATTACTCGTAATAAGGTGACACAGAATTGGTGCTTCACGGATAATTATAATTGAGATGCTGTGTAGCTAGCAAGCTTTATAGACTGTAAAGTAGAACTCTTATACCAATAAGGTAAGTATAACAGAGTAAAGGCTCATAGTGCGGGTACATTAGATAGAGACGATTGAACTCTACAAAAGAACTAAAAATATTACGTAAACCACTTATCTTGTTCAATTCCTAAAAAAGTTTGTTAACTTAAAAAGGAAGTGTCTTAATACTTTAGAGTCTTAGTAAGTTAATAATTGTATACAACATTAAGAGATAATAATTACATTCAAACAGAAAAAAATCTTCACAATAACGTGATTAGGCATTTTTAAGCCTGAGCAAATGCACAATGTTATGATAAAATATTTAGTTATGTAATTACAAACGATCACGATGTTTTACCCAACTAGAATTCAGGCAGAATCACGGGTCACTAGATGTTCATTAATTTTAATTGACGTGGTTAATATTCATTATAACTTTGGTCAAAATAATTAAAACGTCTTTGTTTAAAATGTTCAATGGATATTAAATGATGGTTACGAAACAAACTTTTTATGACTTACTTCTCCAGTCTTTGTTATAATGAACACAAAGAAGAAAAGAGTCATTTGAGGTTTCAGACCCTTTTTTTTGTTTCGGTTTTCAATTATAAACTGTTATGTATTAAGAGTTACCTTACAATAAACTACTTACTATTATTAGTTATTTACACATGAACCTTCTTTCCTATTTTACAATCTATTACTAGAATTATCTAAATTGTGAGTGGCTTAAAGTAGGAAAACCAGACCAACATACATAAAGGTTTCTTAAATCATGATTCAAAATTCGTATTTCAAAATAAAATGGAAACATAAAATGTCTACCATAAGGGCAAGCTAATGGTCAATATTAACTAAAGCCAAAGTAAAAATAGGCGGTCGATAACTATAAAGGGTTATGGGAGTAGGCTGTAATTGCAATCAGCTCTAGGTCACATGAACCTATTTACTAGTAAGGCGTAGAGTATATAGCCATACTGAAATCTCTAGTGAATTCTGAATTGAATGCATCATCGTCAATAGTCATTGGCCGATTGAGACCACGGTCAGCGTGTCATCTCTACACAATGGCCTGCATTGGCGCTACTATTTGCATTTAAACTCAAGTGTAGTATGTCATCACTTAAAGGCAATTTGTCTAACACTGCGTAGTAAAATTGGATGCAACAGACTCTACCTGATTGTACTCCCTTCAACGTATGAGATTATTCGTGTACTGTTACTACACATACGTACAGCACATAGCGCGCTGTGCTCACAGTACGAGTGAAAGTATTGATTTTTAGCGAGACGAACACGATTCGGACCTAGCATTTCAATCACGAATTTCAGAGGTCCCATGGTGTAATGGTTAGCACTCTGGACTCTGAATCCAGCGATCCGAGTTCAAATCTCGGTGGGACCTAAACTTTTGGAACTTCTTTTTTTATCTTAATTTGAGTATGTATTAAATAGTGCAAAGAAGGTTTAATTAACCAAAATCCTTAAAAGCTATCTAGTGCAAATTATCTAAAACTGCATTACATACCACATTTGCTGTTAAAAAGTTAAAGTTTTACGGTATATAAGTAAAAAGAAGAAGGTAGAGCAAATAATGTGATCATTTCAGGCATGCACTTTAGCAATACTACAAAAAATGACAGGCCAAATTGATTTCCATTTAACATTACTTAGGTACTGTAAATTAATCAATGTACCAAAAAGTATATTTAATTACCGCTGGGTAGTTCAGTGGGGACGTAATAATGCTGTTTGGTTGGGTTCAAAGCTCTCATTACCTCCTGCGTTTAAGACAGGCCCCAATTTCCAAGATGGCGGATGTTGGCTCTCCGCTAAATTAAATATCTTACGTATAATTATTGCTCATCAGTTAAGTTAGCGAAACTTTTGAAATGTTGTAGTAATTAATTAAACGATCAAAGTTTTTGTGTAGCGCTTAATTTCAACTTTGTAACGCTGTTATCTTTATAATTTTGCATTATTTTACCTAAACCACAAGGGATCAAACAATTTGGTAACAAAATTTATGGCGATACATTTTCATAAGTTAAGGACCACATGACATTATACATACACATACAGACATACACTTTTATTATGACCATAATTTAATTATGTGTCTTGTGTACTAACTACAATGAAAATTATACTTACAACATGTCCACCCGAAGTTTGACTTATTTTTTTGCAGTTCAGGAAAAAAATTGTTAAGCATCTACCGCAATCTCCTTCAACGTAAACTTTCATCGTTCCTGTTTTTTAAATTATTTCAAACGTTTTATAATCACAGTTGCTTCCAGCGTATAATTATCCAGTTCAAAAAACGCCGGTCAACATTTTTGCTTCATTGTAATTCTGAAGCCGCTCTTGAAAAAGGCGTGGTACATAGCCAAAACGTATGGAATGTAAACGACTGACAGGGACTTGCAGAAAAAATATTATAGCAACTGTAACAGCTTGTATTTGAAAAGTTTTCTCGATGGTAATACACTTACTATTTCATAAACTTGGTATCGCGGTCCCATGGTGTAATGGTTAGCACTTTGGACTTTGAATCCAACGATCCGAGTTCAAATCTCGGTGGGACCTATACCATCCTCCAAAAGTCTTTTCACTTTTGTTCAAATTGAATTTTAATTCATTTCATAGTTTTTTATTTGTGTAACTCGTGTATGTTACAAAGTAAAAGTTAATTCGTGTGTCGGAGCTGCAAAATTAGCTTCGTGTCCCCAAAACAACATTCTCAAGCGTTTCGACTTGGTTTTGTAGATGGATGATTAACGGCGCGAAGTGACAGGTGAAGCAAGAGGCGGGGTGCAGATGGATGGCCCACCGCAGGCGGTTCCCACTGCCCACGTTCCCATCGTTCATCAGCCCTGTAATGATCGCAAAATTCGCGACTTCCAAAATGATTCGCTCTGAATTTTACCAGACATCGTACTTACACGAGTACTTCGAACCACACGTAACAACGAAAATCAATTTTGCTACATTGAAGTATCCTTACTTCACTGCCTTCAGTGTCAGCGTTAATACTGATTTGTGGCCAACTATATATTACTCACGTATTTACCTAGTTACTTACAAAAAAATATTATCGCTGTACACAATATAATATGAATACGTTCAATGTTATTCAGCTAATTTATTCTACGTAGCTAAGTACTGGAAGCTTAAATATATGATTTCCTCATTTTATAATAAAGACACGACATGGAACGATGATATCAGTTTTTTTGTCTTAACTAGAATAATCTTCAAACCTTGAGGCGTTGACAAGCAGTAAATGTCAACTTAAATTAAACGACTTGGTTATTGTAAAAACTAAGTAGTTTTCAATGGTTGAATAGTTACAGAGCTATACTTATTTAACACCTTTATTAACATGAGTGATAACAAGGTAGATGTGATCGTATTTAAACGAGGTAAATAAAAAGGTACAGACAATGTTTTCTATATAAGTAGCTGGGCGTGACAGGGAAAACAAATTGGATGGTGAGCGAGGAATCATGTACCTTATATGGTAATAACGTTGATAATTAGGTACATGCATATTGTTGCACATTATTATATGTAACTACTTATTGTTTACACAATGTAACAGGGACATAGCATCGTAGAGTCTTCATCTATGCTTTAACTTTTTGAGCACATTTATATGGTAAATTAAATTATGTATTTATATTGTAAGGACAGCGTTAGCAAGGTTTATTAATGATTAAATTATAAGTTATATTACTGAGTATAGAACAGTTATGTCAGTGGTTTTGAATAACCCTGGTCTCTTCTTTTCTTCACATCTTTTTTTCAAACTTAATTATAAGTTATAATATTCTTGCCGTTACTAATATTGACAGAGATACTACATTGCTTAACATTTAGTACTTACCGTATGCACTGCTTATCAATCAGATCGGAATCGTGTGCCACTGAGCAAGTAACAATTATGGGTGTATTGGCTTGCCTGTGTTAACTGTCTTAGTGCTTAGGCGAGCAGTGACCGTTTTGGCATACTCTATTAGTCAGATCATAGGTCTTTACTGAACACTAACGGCGTAAAAATTATGAAATGGACTCTACGTTGTATAGTTAGTTAATGATTATAATATTGGACAGGTAATTTGCTTGTGTACCTAGATGTGATTGTAGATAGAACAAAATAATTTAATTCGGTTACTAAGTAATATGTGTGTGTCTGTCTCTACCAAGTCTGTACATAGATAATTCAAAATTTCTATTGCCTTTATATATCTCTAGGTACTTCTGCTAGCTGTCTTCTCTATGATTCTACGTCCTTGGTCATGTTTTTATATATTTTGTTTATGCGCAGTTCCAGTTTATATTAAAAGATCATTAAAGATACCTTTATGTCAACTAATTTAGAGTTTCTTTTGTTTTAGAGCGAGTACCGTTTCGCGGGCGGCGGGTACCCCCGCGCGGGCGTGAATAGCGGCAGCGGGCGCAGCGGCGGGCTGTGCTCGGCGGCGCTGGTCGGCGGAGCACTGCTGGCGGCAGTCGCGGTACTAGCAGTGGCAGCGCTCGCATTCTACATGGGTGCCCTCAGACCTGACAATGGGGAACGTGAGTAAAACAAATTTCGCACTATGACTTATGAGTACACGTACCACGAAAATACGCTCAAAAAAAAATTTTTTTTTTCGATTTTGTATACTTCCTTGGTGTAGAGGAGAGAGGAGTCAATGAACGCTCGTTGACTTTGAGAAAAGCCCTTTACTCGGAACAAATAAGGTGGCATTATTGAACCGAAACATAACTAATGAAACCGTGATACGCAATTACTACATATGGCCTGCAGTAATTTCGTTATTGACGGCCAATATCCAATGCAGATTAAAATTCAGATGTATGTATGAAAAATAACTAATGTGTCAGGTATAAATCACTCCAAAATTTGGTTTAACACATTGATTTGGGCAACTCATCCATCATACATGGACAATAAGATTTATGTACTCTTTGACTTTTACCGATATCAAAGGCCAACTCAATTTTCGGAATTTTATGCATTGCTCTCTTTGTAGATAATAAACCCATGTTTTCCACATGACAATACATTTAAATACTAGCTATAGTTGTTTTGTCTTCCTTGTTAGAAATATAATATAATATTTAAACGATACGGCACAGGTTTTCTTACTTAAAATACCCATCAAGTGTGACTTCCCTCACTTCATACTTCATTCCCTATTCGGGCACATATTGACTTATGTTCTATCTTCCAGCAATAATGTCATTCGAGGGCACGTTCCGCGTGACCCGGGGCGACGTGTACGGCGGCGTGCCCGGCAGCCCCTCGTACCGGGAGCGCGCGCGCCGCTACAGCACAGCGCTGCGCCAGGTGTACGCCGCGCCCTCAGCGCTACGGCAAGCCTTCACCGGCGCCATCGTCACGGGCTTCGGCGACCGGAGACTAGATGTACACTTCAGACTTTATTTAGATAGAAGAAAAATACCTAGGTAAGTTCAATAAAGACTAATAGAGTACAATTGATATTTTATCCATTACACAGAAAAGTTACTCATTCATGTTTTTATTGTTTCAGCACCGTTTCTAATATAGAAGAAACGCTTAAGAATATTTTAATTCAAGACCTTAATTCTAAACATCCAGCTATCGGTCAGAGCATAAAAGTCGATACGTCGAGCATAATTATTAAAAGAGATCTAGAGCACACTTATCACTCAGAATCCTACGTTAAGGAAGCTCTCAATGAAAGCATGGCGATAAGCAGTCCAAAAGGCTCCCCTCCTCCTGCTGGAATTGATAAAACTCTTCAAACTAGAGTTGGCGTTGTGCGTAAAACTACTGTTAAACCTAATCAGAAGAGAGATCCAGATGAACCTGATATTGACACAGAAAACATACCAGTTGTACAGGGCTCGTTCCAAATAACGAAAACTGAAGCAGACATTACTGAAAATAAGAAGTTAAGTTCTAGTCCACACAAACCAACAATAGCAAAAACATCGACTACTACTAAAGCGCCTGTTACTAGAACAACTGTTAGAACTACTACTACAAAAAGAGTTCCTACAACCACACCAAAGCCTCGACCGTTTACTATTACATCTACACTCAATGTGAAAACAAGAACGGAACCAACGCCTAAAAAAGGAGAAACGAGCACTCGACCACCAGTGAAGATCACCACCTCCGCAACATCCACTACAACTGCCTCAACAACGAAACCGCCAACTACAACAGCAACTATAACTACGACTAGTAATGTGTCACAAATACTTCTTGATCTACTGACGAATGAGAACCACTACAAAGATTTACCTAAAATTGACACATTATTTACCGTCCCACATGTTATTGACAATGAACCGTGGCGACCTATAACCCAACCGTACTATGAACAAACGAGTAAACCTATAGAACAGCCTCTAGAAACCAGTAGTGATTTGAACGCTGAAGACAGAATGGGAGTAGCTGAAGTAGTTGATGACGTGTCAATACTAGAAAGTATTCTAAGCCCAATACCACCTGTGAAACAAAGGGATAGAACAACACCCAGGCCTATTGGAATCCACAATGTAGATCCTCATTTAGGAGCTGAAATTTACGTTCCGGGACCAGTCTATACAAGTTTCACACTACCTACTTACGCACCACCTCTGAAAAACATGGAAACTTTGGGTTCAAATTATGTAAAGCCTCATCCTATTCCAGTTGACAAAATAAGTGGAGTTGTAGAAGTAGTGGATGAAATGGATTTTACCGATGATGTCGATGATGGAAAACCAGTGGAAAGACCTCCTAAAGACAAACAAACTAGTGTTTCGATAAATGTTTTACATGCTGATACCACAGATGATGATACGGAAAAAGTATCTATTGATGGAGCATCAATACTTAAGAAGCACAACACTACTACCAGCACAAGTACCACCACCACCACTACCACTACCACTACCACCACGTCAACGACAACTCCTGCAAGTTCAACGACGTCTGTAGCAAGCAGCACTGTCACCGAAGCTCCGTTATTAGAAGTAGTAAACACGACATATAAAACTGAATCTGATAAAGCAAATAATGACACATCAAAAGAAAACTCAACACGACGACCTAACAATAAAGTCTCAATTATTCCAAGTACCGGTGCACCACATCTTACTTGGGAACTAATTAATACTTCAACTAACGACAATGAGACATTTAGCAAAAATTCACCAGAAACATATTATAATGACACCTTACAAGCTATAATAACAAAGAATGACGATGTGTTCCCAAATACTACTCCAAAGTTCTCTGGCAAAGTCTCAATGCTTAGGAATTTAACTGAGATCATCAAGAAATATTCCCAAGTTCAAACCACACCGAAGCCTCAAGAAATTATAGATATGGAAGTTGAAGAACGGCACAATCATAATAAGATGACTGGGTCTGTTGAAGTAGTGCTTGAAGATGAAATTGAAATAACAACTGCAGGAGTCATTACATTGCTACCTGCAAAATCTAATTTGGGTGTTAATCGTCCACTAAGGCCAAGACCGCAACCAAAAACTGACTCTCAGCCAATAAAAGAAAACTTACGCAGTTTTTTTCGTAACGATCCCGAAACCCTAAAAATAATTGATAATTTGAGTACTGAAAATTACTTTCAAAACCACAGTCCAACTGAAAATTCTGATGCAATAACGGAAGTGGAACAACAGGATATGCCAAAATTCACGACAGTGGCTGAAAGTCTAAAAGAAGTTGTTTCCGATACTTTTCCAGTAAACAGCAGATTTCCAAAATCAAGCGATGACCTAAATTTTTCAAACGAGAATAATGAACAATTAGGAAATGTAGACGGCACTAATACAACTAACGTCCCTAATGGCACTTACAGGGTATCGTACCATGTGACTGGGAGCGTTAGCAGTAAACGTGCTAACAAAACTGAGACACTTCCTGCGTATGAACTAGCTTTAGAGCCTGATGTTGTTTTAGAAATACCGATCAACCAAACAAATACTCTGACGATTGACAAACTAAAACAACTTGCAAGTCTAGCTACAATATCCGACTCTAATAACAACACGTTATTTCGATCACCGGGGGGCGTAATCTCAACAAAAGCAATACCATCTAGTTACACTCTCAATCAGGCTGGGTTCAAAATCTTGACCAAGACGTATAATAAGCCTCCGGGTAAGCAAGAAGAAAATAGTTTTGATAAACCAGAGAAAACATACAGCAAGCCTCACATCACAAAACCTCAAAAGGATAAAGAAAACTTAAATATTAATAAGGACATTCCTAAAGAAGGTAAGCTAATTTAATATTCTTTTGTATCTTTGCTATCGGAAATGTTAGTGTACCTTCAACGCATTTTAGAACATTGTTGTTCATGTTGCGCGCTACTGGTAAAAATGTTTTAAACTACTTAATGTTTGTCATATACCTCAACGTTACTTATTAGTATTAATGTGCTTTTGTTTATTTCAGAGGTATGTAACAACTCAACATCGTATCGCTGTCCGAGTGGATTGTGTCTCCCCCTAACATCTCGATGTAACCGCTTGCTTGACTGCCCGGGAGGTGAAGACGAACGAGCTTGCTCTTGTGCTGATTACCTGAGAGCAGATTTCTCACAATCCAAAATTTGTGATGGCGTGGTCGACTGCTGGGACTATTCTGATGAGAATAAGTGTGGTATGTCCTCGTTTTTTTCTAATACGTACCAAATAGATTAATTTTGACTTGTCTTACTCGGAAAGAGTCAATGTGCAGCGTTCTATTGTCGTATCAATAACATGTTTTATATCATTTCAACAACTTATGTACAACTGCATATTTCAGAGTGGTGTAAAGAAGGACAGTACGTGTGTGCTAATGCTCGTCTGTGCGTGGATATGGCTCGAGTGTGCGACGGTACTCCCGACTGTCCTCTCGGCGATGACGAGAAAAGCTGCGTAGCGCTCGCTGAACAACTTGAGGATAACGAAATTGTGCCCTATAACGAAGAAGGTATATAGTTTCTCTTATTTATATTTCTCTTTTTGTAGATAGTCTGAATAAAGTTCCTTTTACTAAAAATCGTTTACTTTGGCGTTCTTTTTGGGAAAGAACCGATGATCATTAACGAACGATAGTTTAATAATTTGTTTATTTCATTTGTTAAGGTTATGTGATGGTACGCAAACGTGGTGTCTGGGGCCGGCTTTGTGTGGAGAGCTTTGCTGACGTAGTGAAGCAGGCGCACAGCTCTCTGAAGTTACCGGACCTGGGCAGAGCTGTGTGCAGAGCCATGACCTTCGAGTAAGGAGAACTTTCTACCTTAAACTTACTTTTAATCCAGATGCATTACATTTTTATTTCGCAAATAACTATTAGCTACTAACTTATTCTTGTTGTTAATACGATAACTAGGAATTTCACTTAAGTACCTAATTGAAAGTTGTGGTTACGGATGAAAATATCCTAATTTTCAGGCCATAGTCTGTTTCAGTGATAATAGCTACTTTGTAAATCCTATTAGTTTAAATGCGATTAAATAATTAAACCGTTTGGAACCATGCCAGACACTTGTTCGGTTCGCCTCTATATCAACGACCGGAGTCTGCCTTCCGGAAACACTAATCTTTCAGTCGGAAACATAGTTGTTGCGGATGTCCTGGTTTGCTATATGTATAACTACGTATATAGGGTTTAAAGATTTTATATCATGATATAAATTCTACACTCCCAGTTTAAGTTACATTATTATTATGTATGTGCTATAATATATTCTTCTGTTGTTTTCAGTGACGCAGGCTGGGCGCGAGAAGCTCGTGAGGGCCGCAAGTCGAGCGCGGCGGGCTACTGGGAGGTGTGGCACAACGCGGCTGCGCGGGCGCACGACACCCGCCTGTCGTTCCGACGCTCTTCCTGCGCCAAGAAGCGAGCGCTCCGTGTGAGGTGTACCGGACTTGACTGTGGTGTACGACCACACGCCGATGCTCAGCAGCCAAGGTAAATATAATATACAATTTACGAAACTAGTAGGTCGTATATTCTTAAATTTAAACTATAGTGATTTGTGCCCCTTTATGTCAGGCAGGACTATTGTCTCTTCCTATCCACTAAGGGCCATTTAGATATGCAAATAACGAAATGTAAATGTTCTTGAATAAATATCAAAGAGAGAAAACTTTTAGTAAATATAACATCTAGTGTCCCCGTTGTTTGAATACATGTATTTTCAGTAATTCTTCGTTTATTTACATATTTATGAAGATAAAAAGTTTAAATAAATGACATGTAAATTCCTACATTACCTTAAGAAAAAACAATTTGTCCTGTGGTTAAGACCAAGTATAGTAAAGACCTAGCTGAGGGTACATATGCGAGTAGTGGTAGTAGTAAGGTATGTGGCTAGGGAGGTAACTGAGTGGCCCGTGCGTCGCGGCAGGGTGGTGGGCGGCGACGGCGCGGCGGCGGGCGCGTGGCCGTGGCAGGCGGCGCTTTACCGCGACGGCGACTTCCAGTGCGGCGCCACGCTCATACACGCGCAGTGGCTGCTCTCCGCCAGCCATTGTTTCTACCAGTAAGTACCAACTTTACTTGTTTTTTTCTTCATATCCTTGTTGGTGCCATGCAATGCGGTGAGAGCTTAAAAGTTCTACGATTGGATTCCTGAATGATAGATAAATGAGGGTCGATCCCATATTTATGTTCTTCGTTATTATAAGCCACCACTAATTAAAGATAAGAAAACCGTGGAGTAAATAAATGGATGTCCTATTCCACCACAGGCTGTTTCACCTTTACCTACTGCTCTGTAAAAGGAATGGGAAAGATGAACATTCTGTGAGTTTCCCAGACACTTTTGCAGTCTACCAACTTAGACAGGTTTTCAATATTTTCATCTACTTCAGGGCCACGGAAGCTCATTGGGTAGCAAGACTGGGAGCGCTACGAAGAGGCGCGTGGCCCCGAGGACCGTGGGAGCGCGTATCTCGCGTGCGTCAAGTAGTGCTGCACCCGAAGTACGCGCCGCGCGGGTTCCGCAACGACATCGCGCTGCTCCGCGTGGATGCCGTGCCGCTGCACGCGCGCCTCCGCCCCGCCTGTCTGCCCCCGGCGAGGGCGCAGCCGCCCGCTGGACATCACTGCACTGTCGTCGGATGGGGACAGCTCTATGAGCATGAGCGAGTGTTCCGTAAGTTTTTCTTTCCTGCTTATTTCAACTGCCTAGATTTTTTTACGCAGCTGCGCTTTAATGTTACTTACTCATAGCGCGAATGGCAATTTCATCATATCATGAAATACGAGATTCAGACCCATCACATAAGGTACTAACTGTAATTATTATTTATCGTCTAGGTAACCCATTAAACGAAAAGGTTTTCACAAGAGTCAGCCAGGGCCGTCATTTTTGGCCCTTGGAATTTCTAACTATTTCTTACTTATTTGGCTTTATAGCTGACACACTGCAAGAGGTAGAGTTGCCCGTGATATCGACGTCAGAGTGCCGGCGGCGCACGCGCCTGTTACCTCTGTACCGCGTCACTGATGACATGTTCTGCGCGGGCTACGAGCGCGGCGGACGGGACGCGTGTCTCGGGGACTCTGGAGGACCGCTTATGTGTCAGGTAAAAACATTGTTATCACGGTGAAGGGATCAGAGTACTTTCTACTATTTCAAAGTTCAAAAAGTGGTACTTACTAATCAGTAGTAGTTTGATCAACTTTATTCATATACTTACACATAATACCAAATATAAGAAAAAGTACGTGGAACTAATTTTAAATGATCCACATAAATAAGTTGATAGAAAAACTAGTTTTGAATGAATGAATAGAAAGACTTATGAATCTTATGGCGAAATTTTTAAACCTAATTTTAACACTGCAATATTTCTTCACAGGAATCAGACAAATGGTACGTTTACGGTGTAACCAGCAACGGGTACGGGTGTGCGCGAGCGAACCGGCCCGGCGTCTACACCAAGGTGTCCAACTACATAGACTGGATCGACGGAGTGCTCAACACTTACACACCGAATGTAAACGACACTTCGGCTGAACACGACTCCAATGACGACTTCTACGCAGATCTAGAGGCCGCGGAGAATAGAAGGGCCAGTAGGGTAGACACATGTAAAGGGTTCCGGTGCCCTCTTGGCGAGTGCCTGCCCGCCACCAGCGTCTGCAACGGCTTCCTCGAGTGCTCGGACGGCAGCGACGAGTGGCAGTGCACCAAACTATCACCAAATAACTCCACGATAGACCCCGATTAACAGCATTTAAACAGGTTTAATTACTTATAAGCCAGTACTTAGACAGTAGGGTAAATTTTCTAAATTCGACTGATATTTTATAAGATATCTGTAAGTTACGTAATCTCTCTCTAAACGAGACGAAGTATTCCGATTGCTATAATATTAAATTTCACATAACGATTGCTACGCCATAATTATTATGTAATGTTATTTGGGCCTATGTGTATATATAGGTGTATTGTATGTGCCCAAATTGTTATGTTTACCACTGCACGATAACTGCTAAATTGAATTTATTTATTGAATCACATGGATCGCCTTTTCCGTCTGAAAGTGTAGTTTCAAATGGACGATGTGAACCATGGTACAAGCAAAATAAAAATGTAACAACTTTTCACGTGTTTTATTTTCATAAATGATCCTCATTGAGAGCTAAGTCTTAATTAGAATCTATGATTAAAAAAGTATAAATAATTGAATATTTATGTCAAGCTACAATAAAAAATGTGGAGTAATCTTAAAATAAATTTAATCTCTCGACAAATAAATTAACAAAATGCAAACTTTCAATACAGTATTATCTTTAAAATAAGGATGATATAATAAATAATAGCAATTATTTCTTATTCACAATGTCGACAAATTATTCATTATTTGAATACAAATTACACTGATTTACACATTTTAATAAAAAAATAATTATTACAATCACAAAATAAAATAGTAGTCCGAAGTTAAAACCTTTTGGGTGAGCTTTCCCTTAGGATAGACATCAAATAAAATAATACAATGATCACATAGAAACAATACGAGTAAGAAAATTAGACCTCATCCAAGTCAAGCTTCGGGGTTTTATGATCGCACAATATTAATACAGATAGCGAAAGTCGAGAATGCAAACGTTTCTTGTGAAACTCGAGACAGTCACACACCTTACAGCTAACTTAACTAACTCCCGTACCGAGCGGTACTCCAAGAATGTTGCCTTCTCACAAAGTCAATCTCCAAAACATTAGCGTAAGGAACATCTTTACGTAACACACAAAGGCCAGTAAATACTTGAGTTATAGTTATTTCTACGTCGTATTAGATTTATAATATTAAATACTACAATCGAGCACAATGAGCAAGAAATGAAGACAGTTCTTAATTAAGATGATACATAAGAGACGCATGGGACTCGAGAACAACGTCGTGATGTTAGACGATGACAGTTTGTGCTTCTCATAGCGGTACTTCGAGGCGAATCATGGTAGTGAACTAATATTGAACTAGACCGTGCAAAGTATTACCTTAATTAAATAAAGACTCGCCTTGCCTCGAATTTATAATGAAAGCTAGATAGTAAACGATACAAGGTTCCCGAGTATACTGGATGACAACTACCTTAAAGAAATAATATGGTGTGATTTGGACGTATCGATATTAGTAACATGGGTGAAAAAGCTCGATATTATGGATTACAGTAAGTCTGTAATAAAAACGATGTTTTTTTTTATTATTGCTACGTGATAGATCAATATAAAATGTAAAATCATAATCCCTCACACCGCATTATTTCCGGTCGGTAAGTCATCGTTATGAGCAGGCAGCGAGCCTTAGCCGGTGGACTCGACGGGCGTGGTGGTGATGCCGCTCTTCGCCTTGTTCAGCACTGTCTTGAACTGCTCCGGCACCGGGTACTCCGCCTACACATAACAAGAGTATTAGGTATGTATGGTAGCTACTGTGTACAATTTAATTGATATTATGTAAAAGGTTTTAACATGTATACTTTGAAATAGGGCGACTATGCTGAATTAAAATTAAAAACTTATTTTTTCACTTTAGGTTTCGAACTCGTATAAAATTACTTTTAATTTAGAACTAATCACTACATAGTATAAAACAAAGTCGCTTTCCGCTGTCTGTCCCTATGTATGCTTAAATCTTTAAAACTACGCAACGGATTTTCATGCGGTTTTTTTAACAGATAGAGTGATTCAAGAGGAAGGTTTATATGTATAATACATGCATAATATAGTAGAGGAACATGGATAATCTTAGAGATTTTTGACGTCAGGTCGTAAATCAACACATTTTTTGCGCTTTCATTGCAAACGCTGGCTGAACCCTACGAGATAGATCAAAATAATGTACTACAGTATTGTGCACCTCAAAAAGATCTACAAAAAAGTCCGCGATGGTATATGTCTATCTCTTGAGGGTAACCCACAATAACCATTTTTTATCCTTTATTTATTACTTATTCACGAAAAGACGATTTTAAGCAATACAGCATTAATCCTTATCCAATTAAATACCTTCAAAAAATTGTGCATGTAGTATAGATCAATACTGCCTTTTACAGCATGTAATTTAAATGAATATTTTCGAAGATATTACAGATTTAAAATGCAGGGACATAGCGGTTGCGGCGATACCGGCCGGGGGGCCGCGCGGGGGCCGGGGGGCGCGTGCCTATACCAAAAAATGCTTCTAAGGCTGTGCTTCGCCCTACAGAACTTTATGATTGTGTTATATTTGGTATCAGCGTTGCACCCGAGCAAAGCCGGGGCGGGCCGCTAGTTAATAATAAAATAAATATAATTCCCAGTTGCGGTGTCATACGCAACATAAACAAACAGTAAACTAATTAGCATAATTACTTTTCTTTATAAATACCCTTATCGGCACGAAGAAGACGTAAAAAGTTCATAATTTATATCGTAAAGTTTTTACAAGATTTATTTTTAAAAGCTTATAGAACGAACGCAGGAAGTTTTGTGCTGTGTTCAAGTAAAAGCAGTATAAGATCTTGAAATTGCTTCCTACGAGTATCCTATATTTGCTTGGCAGGATGTTTGTGTAGTTGAGATTAACAACTTTGATATCCTTGTAGTGAGACACAATAGTTCAACAACTAACAAGTTCATATGTGACTTACAGAAACAGGAAATTGTGCTGCTACTTTAATGAAAAATATGAGTTAAAAAGAAAATATTAAAAGTTTGATTTTGGTGCCATATATATTATTAGAGAAGTTTTTGTTACAATAAAAATAAATAAATAATATTTCGACCGTAAAATCGAAAAGTTTTCAGTAAAAAGTATATTATAATGTTGCCAGGTGGGGGTAATACTTACATAATCGCCGTTGCTCTTGGGCACGAGCACGTTCATCTCGGAAGACTTGGAGCTGACGATCTCGACGTCCAGAGACTCGGGCGACAGGTAGATCTGGCACCCGTCCGTCTTGTCGATGGACACAGTCGGCACCTTGCCCAGTACCTAACCAAATAAAAGTGGTTTTTATAAGAAAACCCGGATAAGTTCGCTAATTATAGCGTATCATCTCGACAACTTCACTTTCAAACAACAAAAACCACGTATCATAAATCGTCTATTATTTCAAGAGCTACGATATTACAGACACATAGGTAAACAGACAAACACGTCAAACTTAAAAGACCCTTCTGTTTGCATCGGAGTAAAAAAGTAGAAGTTTTTAAGTACTCTTTCGAAAATTTCAGTATAAATACGGTACCACAACACTTAATTTAAAAATCTTTCGTGTACAATGCACCTTTGTTTCCGAACTACGCAGTAGATACAAAATGTCAAAACCCGTTACAATCATTTCAAAACTTTTTCTTCTTAATTTGTCAAGTAACTTTTTTGAAGGAAGAATATAGACTAATCCATCCCTATGTCACGGCGAAGAAATGTCAATGTCAAGATATAAAAATATTTTCAAAATTACTTTTCGTTATATTCGCATATTTAATGCCTCGATGCGTAAAAAGTAGGCTTTTGTATCAAATATTATACTTTTAGATGTTGACTTTAATTATAGTATTGGCAGCGGTTATCTCGGCTCTTCATTTGAGGACTCTAATCATGGGTTCAGAAGATCGAGTGCACCTCCTCACCAAGCAGGAGGTGAACGGTGCTGCATGGGGCTTCGGCAAGGTCTGGAACTCCCTAATGGAACAATACGGACTGCCTTTCGCACAGTATTGTGTCAGTGTAGCATATTCCATTTACCTGCGACTCACGCTCATCAACGTGGTTGGTTCCAAAATAGTTTTTACATTTACTACCTAAATCTAGCGTAAAAAAAGGAATATTTTTTGATGATTTTACTTTTTCTGCAGACAATATTTGTCCTCAAATATGTGCCGACGGGATTCTATATGTACAGATTTATTCGAGACATGTACGTGACATCTCGTGAGAGAATAAAGCAAAAACAAATCGAAATGGAAGACATTCAACTCCAGGTTGTATAAATATAACGTACTGATATCTCGAAATGCGGAGAACGGTGAGTTATGGTTAAATGTTTATCGCGGACAGATTCAGATAGTGAATACGAAGCTGTGCGTGCGGGACGCGGAGTTCACGGAGCGCGCGGAGCAGCTGCGGCGCGGGGCGGAGCGGCTGCGGCGCGTGCGGGCGCGCGTGCGGGACGTCATCGCCGCGGACGACGCGCTGCGCCGCGCGCTCGACTCCGCCGCCACCTGGGACTCCGACCACGACCTGCACGTGCACTCCGCGCCGCAGGAGGAAGGTCACTCTTCACATATATGCCATCCCAGTAGCTACGAAATCACGAGTAGTGTACTTTCACCGTACATCACTGCGAGAGTTTGATCGTATTGGATTGTTTAGGTCGTAGATTATTTTTTCTTTCAGACCGCGAATTCATAGTGGAATTATTAAAGGAGTTGAAGTACGACCATATGGCGATCCCCGAGAGGCAATCGGAGAAGATGGAATGTGGGGAACATGCGCAGACGGACCCCAACACACCAGAAAACAGCGTGTATTCCTCCCTCAGCGACGTCGACGTCAGACAAGACTGTCGGGTGAAGATAGTGAAAGTTACTAACGTGTATAAAGTCGCCTATCTTAAGCATTACATCAAGCAGAAAAGACTGCGAAGAGCCACTAAGCAAGCATTATTGAAGAAGAAAGTAAGAAATTTATATTCCTCACAATCAATTCCCGGTAATACAACCGTATTAACCCTTATTGTCTTATTTTAGATGGAAAGCATAAAGAAACTATTAGAAGACTGGCAGAAAACTCTCAACATGGTGATAAATAGTAAATTGACCATATTGAACATAGATCCCCATCCCATGGACGTAGCCTCGCAAGATGCTATGGGAGATTACTCCAAACCGCGCGAATCTTCAGACTCGGACAGTGATTTTAGAAACAGTTGTTCTGATATGTGGTGTGACGAATACAGTTTCTGGGCCCAGAATCCAAACAAGCCATATTCATCCAATTATGAGGCATGTTACTTTTATTAGTGTAAAATTTAAGCGCTTTGATGCCATTTTTTTTTTCTTTAAAAGGTGTATTTGCTATATTGAATATCATATATAAATGCTTTCATTTTTTCTGCAGGATCTTGGAGAAACACCCAGGGACTATGATGCTCAAGACTTCGGTGATGTGAAGTACTCCAGTCAACCAAGTCCCAAAATGATATCGATTATTGAGGAGACCAACAGTCAGATCGCCATCGAAGAGATAAAAAGTGAGTTTGGCGACGACTACGATTGCCGTGACCTTATTGTACTATAATATTACACTTTTATAACTATTTTTATTGCATACATTGTGTCAGTGAACTGTTTGTTTTATTTGTAATCTTAAACAGCAGATCGGACGTTTCCAGTATTTACTGTAACTTATAAGTTCGAATCTACATAGCTTTGGCGATATTTTCTTTTTTCGTAGTCAAAGGCATATTAACAATCCTTTAAGGCAAAAAATATAACGTCGACTACTGGCGTTTACTAATGTATTATATCCCCATCTTTGAACATAATGTGCGCATTCAGAAGTAATTCTTCGCTTAGAAACGTGCGTAGGATAATATTGAACACATCTGGAGCCTGAAAACAACGCTCAGTCGCTCTACACAAGAAACATTATAAATCTCGTTAATATAAAATAGGCCAACCAGAATGGCAATTTCCTTTAAGTGAATTGTAATTTAAAAGCTGCTCGAATCTTAATAGAAATAGGCGTTGAAATGTTCTATTTACCCATAGGAATGGGAAATACAAATAAGTTCGAACTTTTATCTGCAAAAGGTTTTGGTGATTTTATATTTACCTCTATGCAATGATTTACGATTCCGTCACCTACGTTTATGTGAGCACGTATATTTTATGTCTTGCAAAAATATGTAAAATAATCCTGTGTATAAGCGTAGGTACACAACCAAGATTATGTAAGTACACACCAATACTTTTACACATACGAATTTCAACTGTTTAACAATGCTATAAGACAAAAAATCTAAAAAAAAAACCATCATCATTATCAAAATAGTTCTAACTGACCTGCATTTGCACCGACTGGCAGTTAACGAACTCGATGCTGGACACGAGGTTGTCGAACACCACAGCGCACTTGGTGCAGGAGTCGAGCACGACGCCGTTGACCTTGCCGCGCACCGTCAGCGCCGAGTCGCGGCAACGGAACATGTACACCACGTTGTTCATGTCCGCGTTCTCCACCACGAGGTTGGAGTTGCCCTTCTGGTACTCCTATGTGACAGAGAATAAGGAATGAGTACAAAAAAAAAAAAAAAATTTAGGAAGAATTGATGCCCGTAAATCTTATAGGAAATAAATAAATATGTCCATTTTGATTACGCGACTCCTGAAGTCAACTCAATTTAAAAATTAAAGGAGACAGCCGTAATCATGAATGTTGTGTACAAGTACAAAACGATAAATAAGGCATAACTTCACTTGAATATCGACAATATTTTTTCTTTTTTTTTCTAAATATTGTTGTGTTCAGCTTTCCAAGGCTACTTAGATGATGTATGAACTTACAATGAGCCACTTCTTGCCATCGCGGGTGAAGACGGGCGGCTTGTCGGGCAGCGTGCCGGCGCCGGGGCGCGGCAGCTCCTTCGTCACGGGCCCGGGGGCCGCCGCCTTGAACGGCGCGGGGCCCTGCCGCAGCTGCGGGTTCTTGTGGGTCTGCATGTCCGGGGTCACCTTGCGCAGACCTACAGGAATATAAGGCTAGGATGATCCAGTAAGGCTGGTTGTGCTTAAGACTACACAAAACTTAAGTAATTACCATTCCTCATGCATACTTACTGACAGAAGACATTATAGAGCAACAGGGTCAGTCCGAACAACTAGTCGGATACTTTCAATCCCAAAAACACGAACGCATGACGCGTCGACGTGTTAAGAACTGGGTTTTTATAAACTGACAGTTCTCCTGATAAATGCACCAAGATGTACCACTTAATTAGCGTGTACCAACCCATCACCAGTGCAACAAAATTATCATGATATCTGCAAAAAGCTGAAAATTTACGATATTTATACATGCTTAGGAGATGTTAACTCTTGTAGGGAGTGTACCAGCTGCTAGAGATTTTCACAGCCTGTTTGATCCATCACCTGCATACGCGAGAACCTGTATTAATCTATTGACCATGCCTCTACTAATACTAATTCAACGTATATGATGCACATTGAACATGCTTAAAGGATGATAACTCTAGGACAGTATATCAGCTACTGATGATGATCCCGAACTCGATAGCTCATCTGCATACGCGAAAACCTGTATAGATCTATTCACAATGCCATCGTCTAATACCATGCTGTCTGCTAAACACTATTCCCGAAAACATTCACATTGATGAACATGCTTAAAAGATGGCAACTCTTGAAGAGAGTATACTGACTGTTAGTGATGTTCTCGCCCTGGTTGATCTGGGCGAACAGTGCGCTGCGGTCGTCGACCGACATGTCAGCGAAGTCGGCTTCGGGCAGCAGCGGGGGCGGCGGGGGCATGCCGCCGGGAGGGGGCGGCGGGGGAGCGCCGGCGCCCTTACCTAAACCACAATACTAACATTTACAAACAACACACTAGTTGTACGAAAATATTCCCATATTATTTCAACGAATATATTAGTAATCGAATCTAAAGTATTTGTTAAGAAATTAGTTACAAAGGTTCTTGTAATTAAGATAAAGAATACAAAATGTTTAAAGTTGATCACAATGAGGCGACCGCGAATACTGCAGTCCCAAAATCTGCTAGGGATGCTAGTGACGCATAAGGTGTGTCTGTCATTCTCCTCCAATTAGATACAGGCTGGAAATTGATTATTTCCTCGAGACTCGAGAAGTTCGCGTTTTTTTCATTGGCGGTAGTCCCCATTGGACTTAATAAAAACATTTTATACTAGGAATAGAGTTTTTCTAAAATATTTTACTAGAACCGAATTAAGAATAAAAACCGAAGTTATTACACGCTAATGGCTTCTGAATATTAAATAATTAAAGAATACGTCAAAGTGTTTTTAACATCAAAATTCGTTATTTTAAAATAGGTTTCTTGCAAGGCAAAAACTGTGAAACTTTCTAGAAGGCACTAATGAGTTTTCTTTGTGTTATAATAAGTGAAGTACCTAATTAAAATGGAGAAACACAAGCTAACAACGTAGTATATAAGGTAGTTTGTCAGTGGTTTTATAAATTAAATTTAGTCTACATTCAAGAGTAAAGGAGTGGAGTGTTAAGGCGAGATCAAAGTCCAGATTATTATGCCGCCTTAAATTGTGGGGACAAAAGGCTTAGAGATATTTCCCAGTATTTATCTCAAAATTTGCCTTTGGAGAAAATCTAGATAACGTTACGATGAGACGGCTGTTTTAAATAATATCCTACGGTAGCAAACACATTCAATTAGAAAAAAGTCGCTTATCAGCTTTAGAATAAAATATTAACATTCCTATTCTAAAGCTATTTTACTTTGCAATTGATACTAACAGTACCTACATTTTTTATAAAAGCTATAGCTTCATGATACTGTCGCCAACATATCATGAACATGCTTTGAAACTGAAAGAAGCAATATCCCGCAGGCAGTAACCGCGCCCCACATATACAGCGCGCAGCTCAACCGTGACTGGATATACAAATTTACACACAAATTCAATTTTAAAGTGTTCCTACGTTAGTACCTCAAAATGATATTTGTTTAACACGGTCGAAAGTGCCAAAACCCTTATACACGTAATACGGGTTGGACGGGACATTGAACACGAGTGATTTAACCCTGTTTCATACGTTACAGGATTAAATACACAAAACCTTTGTCCAATATTTAGGTAAAACAATCCGACGTTTGCTTTATTCTTATTTACTTTGGAATTCGTTAAATATACGAAGTAATTCATTATTTGAATTATAGCGGTAGCCTGTCCTAAATAAAGCAAATAACACCATGTTACGGAAAATATGTAATTAACGCGAGAATTATGCTTATTTACGTTTGTAATTATAAAGGTAACAAAGTGTGATTAATAATTATGCTTTACATGATCTAAAGAGATATATTACTGGATTTAAATCGTATAGGTGTTGAAAGTACATATTGTTAAGGCAAGTTACAAGTCCCTTGAGGGAAGATATTCAAGTATTAATTTCCCTCTAACAATATTCATTTGCGGCAATTTGCCGTAATTCAGCGTGAAGACGTACATATAATAGGGGCGCCTTTCATAATAGAAGTAGCGCGGATGACATTGGACGGGCAGCCGCATATTAAATATTCACGAGCTCAGAGCAGCACAGCCTCACACTCGTGTCAAGTTCAACACGAGAGGAACATTACACTTGATGAAAATTTTATATATGTAAAACTTTTTAAATACCAACATCTAAACTAGATCAAAGACTTTTCTGTAGTTTTCACACATATTATTTAAAGCGTAGTGTGAAAATATAAAGTAAAATATAATAAAGTTGGCTTAGTTTCAGCTGTGTACCTTTCACGTAACAGTTTACTAGACAAAAGCTCTTCGTAGAGATTTAATGCTTTAAACACGTACGGAGTAGAGCCACCGCAATATGGTTATTAAAATCGCGTTGAACAACAAAATATTAACAGCATTTTTTATCAAAATATACGGTTCGTAAAATATATTACATAACTAAATGCTGTGTAAAGAATACGTGCGACTTTGCTTTACCATAGCACAGAAAATTATAGTAAGCGTTAGTAACAACTCTATCAGTAATTGCAACCAGAGTCAATTCTGTGGATTAGTGTGGCCACCAAATAAGCTTCCCATATAAAGCTGTGTAAGTTAAGTGCTCATCTTACCAGACCAGACGAGTCCAGTGGTGTGGTACTGCTTGACGTAGGCCTGCAGGTCTGACAGCAGCTGCACCCAGGCGCGGCACCACTCCACGTGGGTCTTATCCTTCTCCTTCCACTCCTTCAGCACTCGGTTGGTGTAGAACTGTCCAGCGTCGTTCATCTCCTTGACATAAGGAGCTGGTGTAGGCGCCACGGCTACCCAACCCAAAGCGGGAATGCTTTCGGAGATTGCCGACAGATGGTTGAACAGCTTCGAAGCTCTGTTCTTCTCACGGAACTGCTGGATAGCAGAGATTTGCTCGCTGGTGGGGGCGAGGAGTTGCATCTCTTCGGCTTGAGATGGCTTGCTCCTTGTTGTAGCCAGTTGGATGTAGCGGAGCTGCGCCCTGGTGTAACAAATTTATTATTTTTATTAACGATAAACGAAGCCTAAGCTATAATTATAAAAAAGAGTCAAAACCTTTTTTCTGATTCACTATTCAGTATATGTAAAAACGCTTAGGTCGATTTTACCTCATTTTAATAATTCCTTAATCATAATAAAATCGTGAAAGTTGGCAGCGTACCATCTGTTTTCGTGTTTAGTCTGCTATGTAAAGTAGTTTTGTCTAGTCGTAGAGATAGGCGTCTCGCGTCTGCGGGCGCATAGCGGGCCATATAAGTACATCGTTTTGGTCTCCCACAAAATAATGACGAGAGACATCGCTTTGTTGCTCATTGAATGTGGGACATATATGTACGACAAAAGCGTTTATGGTACCTCTCATAAAAGTAACAACTTTTCTATGGGATACTTTTTGATATTTTACTAAAATCACATCACGAACATGACAAGAATAAAAATCAATACTCTCGTAAAATTGTAATCACTTAGGTCACGAGTAAACTTGTGATACATAAAATCTATATTAACAAAAATTAATAAAGTTCTAACCTATGTCGCAACATTAAAAGCGTCAGGTCGTTAGCAAACTTCGTTAATTTAATGTGACTTCAGTGGTTTCTTTTAGTTTCGCTCAACAAACAAGTTTGGATGAAAATTAATGTTGTATAACGGAATGTCTTACTGGAAGGCGGCATTAACAAGGTTGGCATGCGCGGACACATCGCCGCCGAGTTGCTGCGACAGCTGCAAGTACGCCTGCAGGGGGCCCTGCCACACAAACAAAACAACACATTTATACAAAACAAATAACACGTAATAGCTATAACATGAAAAAGTTAGTTAAAAATAGACAACATTCACAGGTGTCCTCCAGGTTCCTAAAAAGTCGATCTGTATAAGACGAAAGATCGAAGTATAAAAAATCTGAATCATCTGACAGACGTCAAGCCAAGTGCTGTGATTGAAAATAAATTATTTTACTAGGCAGTCATAAATTATTTTATTAGTCAGTCTTGAGAACAAATCAGAATCGCTATTACATTAATAAATTTTATTTCATTTTGAGTCTTTCAGAAAGCTGTATGTAGTTATTATTAAGTGACCCCTTAGTTTAAGCATGCTCATTCGTAAATAAAGCAACTATCCTCTCACAAAACAAAATCTAGTTTCAATCAAAAATGAAGTTCTGTGAAAGGATCCAATAAGTATGGCAACCCCGAGGGAACTACTTCACGTCTCGTTCGCCTCCAATTACGCCAATTTAATATTGATGAACTGAGGTTTGCCACAATGGAGGCGTATTACTAAAATTTTCTTGTATTCAGAGCGAAAAAGCTGTTAACGAAAGAATATCAGAGCAGGCGGAGCGTATAATATAATCGTAATACAAAAAACCTACTGACTCCAAAGCTTTTATTAGACAATAAAGTTAAAATTTAAAGATAGTCATAATCCGTTGAGTGCTATTTTTATAACTTCTTTCCTGAAATTTTGTCCTTATTGCGTTGGTATATAAATAATATAATATGTTTTGGTCCTTTCCACCGCCTTTAAAATGGAAGAGCTTTCCCGTCATAAATGTTATGTCAAGGTAAATGTTTATTTGATAAGGGATGCCCAGCTGGATATGGTGTAATAAAGCAATAATTTAATGAAGATTGTTTTATATGAACCCTTTACAAAACATACCGTGTTCTTAATAATTATTATGTTACAGTTTTCGGGGTTTTCAATCTTTCTACTGCAAGTACGAAGTATACAACATTAAAGGAAAATGTTATTTATATAATATCTATTGCATAAAGTAAACCAGACGATCAAAGAGGCGAACATAACACTAACATACAGTACGAGTTTACTTCAAAACTTTTAATATTCAGCAAAAACGACGAAGCACTTTAAATTTCCGCTTTATCTCATAAACTTTAATATTAGTTACAACTATAATATGTTCTGTGTGTCTCATTCATCCAGCAAAACGAACTGGTTTCACCGTAGGACGAATAACCTAGTTATTAGTGTCTCAAAAAGGATGAAACATCTGTTTAGCAGCAGACAAAATACACGCAAAAAAACGAAAAGGGGACTACTATTTATTGCACAAAGGCGTCTAGTTAAAAGAAATTGGGAAAATGGGTTGGATACATCCTTTTTGGTCGCGTTTGAACCTTTGAGCAAGATGCGGTGCCACCCGACCGTTATTAATTGATACCAGCACACTTGTACGTATCGCGCCTAACTATCTTAACTATCTAGATCCTATAATAAAGCCCCATTATATTTTAAATTGGGTAGTTACAGTAGTTGGAGTATGATATACTTAGAATAAGGTTGAGTATTTTGAAGATACAAAACTTACCTACTTTCTTACTATATTGTAGTGACTAAAATTTTTATCAATGCAACACTCGTAAATAATGTGTTTATTCGTAAGTACCTATATTTCGTGCTAATTGTTCATAAGTCATAAATAAGATTATTTCAATTCTTGGTTTTATTATCAAGTAAGCTATCTATAAACAGTTATTGTAAGGGAAAACAAATGAAATGTAAATATGTATTGTCAAGGATGGCCACTCCGGGACTACTCATATGACGTCAGAATGAACATGTTTGACAGTTCAATTTTTTTACGACGAGGGCCTTCGACTTTTCCCATGTGACGAAACTACTCCAAAATTCCACAAATTATATTATAGTAATTGTTTTGTAAAAAGCCATATTACTGTATATTTGTTTGGACATGGAACTGTAGTTTATATTTAGTTCAGTTGCGATTTCGAATGTGAAAATAATTATAGAACATGATTAGTTTCAGTAACATTTACTTTGAATAAAACACTGATAGAGTAAATACACGTCGTTACGGTGTTTAATTTTATAACTTGAGTAGATGTTTGCCAAACACTTGATTTGATATTAAACAAGTTTAAACATCAAATCAAATATGTGTCAACCAATCACTCCAATAATATCTACACCTACTTTAACATTGGTATATCTAATGACGAAGAAAGTGAGGCAGAGAATTTTATTATCATAGAGAAGATTGATTATGTTCATCAATATTCGTTGTTATTTTTCCTTATATAAAGACTAGTTTTCCCAGTAGAATGATTCATCGTCATCTCTCTGCCCTTTTCCCAATGATTTGGGGTAGGAGCAATGCATATTCAGCAACAGTAGGAAGATTGCGTAAGAATATTATGACATACCTGTACAATATCTTGATAACCGTTGACGCTCATGTTGTCAGTGGGCTCAAAGGACACCGCTTGTAATGTCTGAGAGAGCTCGGAGACGGGGGATGGCGCTGGCGAGCGCGGCGGCGAGGGCGAGCGCGTGCGCAGCTGCGGCAGTCGCTCCAACCGGGAGGTGACGCGCTCTAGGCGCTCGATCAGACTCTCGAGCTCGGACGCCGGGCTCTGAGTCGCTGCGGCACCGTCGACTTCAGTGGCTGCTGACAAAAACACATACGTAAGATATCTACCACGCCATCAATAAGTAAGAAATAGAGGCAAAATCATAGAAAACTTAAAAAGAGGGCCTTTGTTCTCCTCATACTTTTAAAGTTCTTTCAACTGGTACATCCCTAGTCGGCCGAGAGGCAAAGGGATTATCCCTGCTGTAGGAAGGCAACCTCAACACATGTCTTTGAGCATAAAGAATATATGCTGAATACAGTGTTCTTGCAGAATAAACAACTGGTTATTCAGAAGCTGGAACTGTTACATTCGGTTTATAAGAGGTAATTAAATAAATAGTATAAAAATCGTTTTAGTGGTGGTTATGCATAAGGTATTGTGAAAATGCTATATAGATTATTTCATGCGCCGTTATGTTTATTCTACTTCAAATCAGATTTAGAAGCAAATTTCATATGAATGCAGGCATAACGATGAGCTTTTACATGTAAAACTGAATAACAGAACGAGCTTTTAGAAAAATATGTTGATATAAATAAAATCTGATCGTGTTTTAAAAATATTTAAAACTGTTTTTTTATGTCATGTTATTTTCGTCCGCCATTCAGTAAATAAATTGTTTAAAAGGAGAACCTATTTCTATGTCAACGTCAAACTATATTAAATTTATATTGATATTTCTTCTCTCTACTTTATTTTTGTATAATTTCAACATATTTTAATTATTGTCCGTCAATTATCTACTAGAATATTGATTTCCGTACTTTTCCCAACTTTAGCAACAATAATTCACAATTTAAAAGTAGTCATTGCACTATTTCTTTTTTTTTCGCAGAATCGATCTATCGAGCAAAACAACTGTTCACCAGGTGTTGGGTCCCACATATTACGTACTACACCTACAAGGCAACGACTTTATCAATACGTTCTGTACTTATGTATAAAATAACATGGATCTATATCCCCTTTCGATGAAACGTGATTCGGGACGTAGAAACCGTACGTATCTGTTGTTTTGAAGATTAACAAGTACCTACTTGCCTACTATTTTTGGCAAAGATATCCCACAAGATAAAACTTTCTTTAGGTAACTATCTGATTATCATTTACATTGATTCCAGTTTGTATTTCCCGTTATTCCCTTTTGAAATAGCCCTCTGAATACAAAACACCATCACGAATAATAACACTGTCATAAATGTGAAAGAAAAACTTTCGTTATGTCTAATTTATACCTCCCCGAAACAAGATTTATGAAAAGCGGATCATGGTAACAAAAACAAGCGTAAACGAAATGTGACAATGTATACCTTACCATACATTCGAGAGTAGAAGATTACCAGATTAATCAGATTTACCAGCAAAAGGGTAACATTTCTAAAGTGGGTTAGCTTTAATACTCAATGTATAAGTAGTAAGTGGACACTGAATATTTGTACGTTAGATATTCCAAAGAGGTAACAGGTGCTCGAACAAATTATTTTGAAAGGGTCGCCAATAATGATGACATCATCGTTTACTATTATGAGTGTGTAGGACGACACACCTTAATTCATCGAAAATGAACATGACTATATTTCCGGTACAACCATAGTTCATATTACAATTTATACTAAGTACTGACAAAAGGTACATAAATAAAAGTCATCACTGGCATGACATTGACCTTAGAGTTCCGTTATCAAGAAGAAATTATTAAAAAAAAATCTGATAACATCGCTGTAATACAATTCTCTCTGTAATACAATCCTCGCAAAAACTTCACGCTCGTCAGACCTTTTAAATAAGCCGAGAGAAAAACAATAAATATCGTAAGCTATACCTATAATGTAATGTAATATCTACCTAGAGCTCTATTGTAGGCCTCTCGAGTTATTTCTCCTATATCCCCAATATCCGTCGCGTCCGCTTCCTCAGCACTGTGTTTCTGTCGCGCTTCAAACATCTTAATAAGATGTTTCATGTCTTTTCTCATGTCCCCAGCCATATTTGCAAGTTAATTTTAATAAATCACTACACAAAACTGACTAATTTTACAGGCACTAGTCACCGAACTAACAAGCTGACTGCCCGCTATCGACTGACTCACTAAGATATGATATTGATAACAAATGTCTTTAAAGTACTGTAATCGTGTAAATTATACTTGATAACACGGTTGATATCAAGAAATATTATGTAGTTTTACTCTCAATAACTCCTTTTTACTAACTGCAACATTGTTAAGGTAAATTTACTTTATTGCTTGTTTAATTAATCAGTTATCCTGTTAACCTAACTAGAAACTGTAGTGTTGTAAAGTACAACACTACAGTTCGTATTTATTTGCCGGGTTGTGTGTTTAGTAAACATCGTAGATTTCCATGTTTTTAAATTAAAACATGAGCTTAACATTGACCGCCAAAAGGGGAAAAAATATATACCGAAAATGTGGAGCTATCACGCAAGGAGAACAGTAATCGCCCAATCTTACTAGAAACTTGGCAGTATATCGCGTAACCCCATGTCAATAGCTAGAACCCCTATCAGCACGGATTTGTTGTGTAACACATCCATACCACAAAACCTTGATTCTATTATGCAATGAATAACGAGAGCTTATTGTGGGACCAATCAGCACTGTATTGTTTGCTTACACGAAATTATATAAAATAAACTCGGAATATAAAAATTCGTACGTTTACTCCCGTATTTTGAAGAAATGTAATTTTATATATTGAGTTTTTACGCAGGAAAAACATCCCACGCCGCCTATTCAGTCGACTGGTAATACCTATTTCCAAGGAGGGTTTTACAAAATTTATAAAGACATGCTTATTTACAATGTACAGCAATTAACATTATTTGTTTCGAAATAAGTAAAGTGTAAAAAATTCAAGATCAACATTAAGCATCTTATAAATAAGAAATGAAGACTAAAAAACTGTTTTATACACGTAGGTATGTAAATAAAATGAGAGACCAAAACGAAGGGTAGTACCTTAAGAAAAACGACAAAACTTAGAGATTTCAGTAAAAACTGTGTCAATTATTTGTATTTGATGTTTGTGTCTTGTTAATTATTCTTTTCAAATGTGAACCCTAAATGTAAAACTCAATTCGAAATGATAATCACTACGCTTCCACACGAACGACCTACAAGTAGCTATTAAGTCGAAGGCATTGATGACACTTGGGCAGTTCTTCTCAAGACTCTAAACGACTCTTACCGCAGAAGATCGCAGCTCTCATCGTGTGAGTAGGCATTTAATGCTATCTGATATTAAAAGCTCGTTCTCGTTAAAGATAAGATAATTTAAGATTTAAGTATTAATTTACGGAACACCCATGACTGTTTCTCACTGATAAAGGGATTAAAAAATCGCAAATAAGCTCTATGAGCTGTTTATGATAATTCATTAAATATTAAATGTATAATTAACTAGATATCTATGGGTACTTCGTTTTTATATCAATGAGATTCATCTGAACAATGTTAAACCTACTAAAAAGTTGTCAAGAAAAAGGTAAAGTATCTTCGTAAATTCTCTGTATGGAGGTAATTAAGTTTGTTTGGCTTACCCGAGCCACATAAATGACAGTAAAGACATAATTATCTAGTTCAGAAGCTTAGTTTTA
This sequence comes from Autographa gamma, assembly GCA_905146925.1. Lineage (NCBI taxonomy): Eukaryota > Metazoa > Arthropoda > Insecta > Lepidoptera > Noctuidae > Autographa > Autographa gamma. The sequence goes on from LR989850.1 coordinate 9,305,725, forward strand.
AAACATTAAAGTATGTAATTACTTTGCAGTACATTCAAAGCATAGAAACATGTACTAACTTTAGTATAACATCTTTAGTAATTTATACGCAAGGGGACCTAGTTGCGGAGTCAGTTTAAAAAATTACGCGTCGGCGTTATTCAGCCCTCGTAAAGGCTTTTCATTGCGTGGTAGTATATGAAGCTATGAATAGGAGAGCTCTTGTGTGAATAACGTTTTACTAACGAGAGGTTACTTGACCTTCGAAATTGCAAACCATCATTTTAAGTGAACATTTTGTAAAAAAAACTATGTAGGTTCCTAATGTTTTCGATTTTACAGGTAGACCTACAGATATATTTTTAAATGATTATAATAATATTATGAATCAGCAAATAAAAACGCGAGTAGTATTTTATTATTTCTGCATCTGTTCGGCATATTACAGGGTAATGACGTCACTGCAAGCCACATTTCTTCCTAAGTACGTTGTCATCTTCGCTAGGGCGGCATTAACGGCAAATTAAAAAGGCAAGCAGAGACGCTACATGAATTATAATCGCTGTAATGTTTACTTGTAAGAGTGAATAGAATGGTTTAAGGTGTTTATAGAATATGTGTCAACTGATAACTAAACTCCTAAACCAGACAACTAGTGGTACATATATTAAATTTTATCAAAAAAAGGGAAACATAACATAAATTAAGTTAGGCCAAAAATACGTTAAAGAGCAAGCAAGCATTGGCTGTTTAGTTTGGAGAACAAATTACGCTTTGACAAGCCCGCTACATGTGTGCTGTGGATTCTGGTCCGCTAACATACAGGGACGTTATTTAGGTCGCTCTTATGTTCGAGTGCAAACACCGTTGAAACGGCCGCGTTCGCTAAAACATATATTATATACGTATATGCAACATAAATAATGTTCGCATATGCGAGAACGACGCGGCTGTTAGGCGTAAAAAGTGTAGTTATTCACATACTTTATGACAAGGGACCTTATTTTAGACTTGCGATAAAAACGCAGACATAATGTTAATTAACATACACGATACACAGAAAGCTATAATCATCAACAGTTAAAATAAGTACAGCTCTTAAGAATAATTGTTGTACTTTCCTTAATTAAGATGTAAACGTACCATTCTAAGTATTCAATTAAAGTTCCGTAATTTGAATTAAACCAAATCCTCGACAGTTAAGAGGCATTAGGTTCCAGTGATCAACCGTCACCACCCCTCAGGCAACAATCGGTAACGTTTTACTCTTTGCAAACAACTTTACTTCAAGTACTTTCAGGATCAGTTTGGTAGCCGTTGGCAACGCTCCAAATATTATTATTGGTTAAAACAGTAAACTAAGCAAAGATAGCAAGAATTAATACAGCCTCAATTTCTAAAGACCACTCCTCTCTTTCATCAAATTTTCATTAACAAATGCCGATGCTAGCGCGAGAAATTCTTAACGTTCCATATTTTACTAATCAAATTAATTAATTCTGTAAGATTGTTTTCTTTTTTCTTCTAGTTGTGTATCTTTATAATACCTTATTTTATACCGACTTTCCATCATCGAAGTCGTTTCTTTAGACTAACAACTTTATAGGCAATATGAGTAGATAATAAAATATTAGATGTGTTTCAAAAACTCATGTCATTAAAAGTTCAGTGCTCCGTTGAACTTTTGAAACGACTCGGCTAACAACCCATGCCATTAATATTTGCACCTAATGAACAGTAAAAGGTAATGTTCCTTTTGGATAATTAATCTAATAGATATATTATTTTAATGTAAATAAAAATTTCAATTTACAAAACTAGGCTAAATAATTTAAAAGTTAGATAGTAATAAATAACACTTTTTATCGATAAAAATTTAATTAAGGTCTTATAAGGTAGTTGCTATTTCTGTTTTTATATTCCATTAATGAGTTAAAATATGAAATAAGTATAAGCGGGAAAATTATTCAGTTGTTATATTAGCAAATGAGGATAATACATAATATATTCCGTGTTATTTATACCTCTCAACACGCACGAGCGAGCGCCTCTAACAAGATGTGAACGAGACACCAATTATATATAAACAATTAAGGCTTATATTACAAAGATATTATTATATACATCTTGTGTGTACATAACAATATGGGTATAAATTTTAGTTCCTATAAATCAAAACCACACTGTGTGACATGAAACCGCAATTAGAATGAATTTCTGTATGTATTGCAAAATACTCTCGGATAGAACAGTGTTTTAGTTGGAAACAAACTTTATTACTACATAGTATCATGAACCATACAGGTATAACTCGTATAGGGCACCCCATGTACTCCTAATGTTATAATAATAGAAAAGCAATGAGTTAATGGGATCACATATAAGCTAACATGAATTCTACACAATGAAGCTATTAAATCAATACATTTTAATGATTGCTATTTCAAATGAATAACTAACAACGATGAATTAATAATTAATTAACAGTGTTAAATAATAAGGTAACTATAAATTCGTTCCCTAGTTGACTCATTTTGTTTTCGTAAAATATCGATATTAGTACCAACGTTGATACTGTTACTGTTACAAAAAAAAAGAAATATTACAAAATATTATTATTGTAAAAATATAATAACATATACAGTTAAAGTGTGTTTATTGTCAATAAATCCATCTGGGTTAAAGTTCTTTCTCTGCAAAAAGATCGTCAAGAAACTCGTCTCTATTATATAAAGGTAGTGACCACGACCAAACACCTCGTTAAATAAAATATGAAGACCATCTGGTGCAAAACTAGCTCTAGACAGCCATGTGTCAATCTCGTGACATCACAGTACTTAAGACCTCTACGGTATGACCAAAAGAGGCTTACTTGCCCTACTTTTCCCTATTATCTTGACAAACTATAGGATTAAATACAGGTTCAAATGATAAAGGCACAAAAGAGATCTATTGCGATTTAACGTAGGTCAGTAACACTGTGAGACTTTGTTTTAAAATCTTATAGATATAACTACAATTCGTTGTAAAAATAAAGATATTGTTGATTTAATTTGAAACGATCCAACTCCCGAAATTAATATCAATTACTACTATTATCTTTGCCAGCAAAGAAAATAATAATGAATAGGATCTCAATTTCCTGAGATTATTAATTAAACATAAATAACTATTCAAAGCTACAACATTTTCTGTCCTGGATTATTGAAGTTGTTTGATCTAGATACGGTTATAATTTTTGGAATATCTTACTTACAGCGTCAACATTCATTATTTATGTAAATTCATCTTTTGATTAGGATACTCATTAATGAACGGGGATATAAATTATGCCATTTCCATCTAGTCGAAATTTGTAGATTTGATTAAGTAAACTAGAGCTGCGATTACAGTGCGCCTCTAAGGACAATTTCAAAGGATTTGTATAATTACCCATATATTCTTAATTTTAAAATAATTATTCTACGAATAGAAATATAATGGCCAGGTCAAATGATATATTGTCTACCTTTCATTTATTGGATGGTTACATAGATACCATATATTGTAGGTCAAATTGAATGGAAATGGGACTACTTAAATACTACCATAAAATATTCTGTTTCAGTGAGCTCTACCGAAAATACCGATACACAGACTTAGTAATTTGAATAAATTATGCTGTGACTTGAATAACTATTAAAGCGACGTTAAGAAGATTTGGAAGCCTTAGTTTAGTAATTATTTCATAGGCCTTTAGTGCGTAGCTTAAAAGGTACAGTAATTGAATAAGCCCCATAATATAAAACCAGCAACTAGGAAACACGTGAAGTAGTAAGAACTTCCAGAGCATCACTTTAAAACGTCTAGGCGAGGTGGAAAGAAAAGTGGGCACCTCTTAACTCGCTCTACATTCGTAACCACCACCTAACTAAATGACATACTCATATACATTTTAATGAGCGCATTCCTCAAGGACGTGCGCTACAACTCACTTCAATTATGTAACGTGTAGTTTACGAGAGAAGCGATGCAGAAGTCAAATAAACAATAGTCAAACAGTCAAGGGCAAGTAAGTGGGGAAATAGCGTCTAGATGTTAGAACTGATGTCATATTGCTCTCCAGTAATATACTCTGTTCTATATTTACATTACGCCTGGGATAGATGCCAGCTGGTCAACACCGTTTGATTCCGATCAAAAACATCAAGATTTAACAATCATGTATACGTAGTATAACAGGCATATTTTTCCAGTATTATGAAAAACAAAAACACTTGAATTACAAAAACAGTAAAAATAGTTTTGTTATAATTAATATTTTGTTTCATAACTACAAATAAGTTCTTGAATACAAAACAGTAAACAAGCCGGGTTCGAATTATTATTTCATTGCACAACTTAAATGTGTGCTACCCTTGAATTTTATACGTAAGGATCAGGATAAATAAAGGTCGGATGCTGCGTTATCATATCAACCGACTCTTATTAAAAACAAAATGCCCTGACCGCAATTCGTGTTCCGCTCAGTAATTCGCATTTTTTTCGTAAAACGGGTATATACCGATATGGCCTTTTCCATCTTGTTGGCCCGCTTAGATACTCGTTCTCTACATCTACAGCAAGAATTATGTACTAATGAGTGTTCTATCAACAGTATTAACGATTCATTAGCCTTTGCCAACTATTTCGGTTTTGGTTGACAGTGTAACCAGATGCATTAGATACGATAGATTACGGGGCAATTATCTGACACGCTGATAAGACTCATTTTTAAATGATGTTTGGGTTGATGAATCATAGTCTAATGTCAAATTGAACGCCGCAATGTGTGAGATTAAACGTAGGTATACTATACGAATCTGTATACATCACGCGTCTCTATCTAAGACAAGATCCCTTCAAGTGCGGTTTAACACCAGACAACCATATCCTATATAATACGGATTACTCACATACAGTTTGCTTTTGTAACAGATTATATATTCACGTGGTAATTATATGTAACGTACATTACATTCCATTTACACATGCAACACTCTATCCAATATTTATGGCTCTGGCATTTGCGACCTTATTTCAGAATTGAATATAAGATAAGCCACAATGAATTTTCCACATGGGTAGAGCGATAGATCGCGAACAAAGGCGAATGGAATCGATTGAACCATGGAGCAACTTCCTGGGCAAAAATCTGAATTGTGAATGTGGAGGAACATATCATTTATAGAGCTGTCACCAGATGTAAGTATAGGAAAATCACTGTTCTTTATTACTTACGTCGAAAAATATCATCTAACGGATTTTTGTATAATAACACAATATGTATCATGATAACAACGTCATATATACTCGATAAGATCATGATGTTATCACTTTCCTAAAATATCAAGTTTTCAAAAGACTGGCGCCGCCATTTGTTTATATTCATAAAAACTTCACTATAAACATTATTTTGCATCTTTTATAATATTTAAACGTTGCTTTTATAAAATAATATTCCGTTACACATTGTATGAGTGTTTTAAGTATATACTTTGTATTAAACAATAAGGTTCTACGAAGAATATTAGCGCCGTTACGACTTAATCAAGTTCATTGGCATAACTTGAGTTGTCTGACGAGTGACATCCGGTGCCTCGACATATTATTATTAATATTGATAGCCCAACACCATTTATAGGAAAACAAAAGCTATATTTTACTGGACAATGACATAATATATTATTATGATAGGTTACTATACGGTGTTGTTTGTATTAATAAACACTAACGATAATTAATCCTTACGTATATTTCCTTTGGCTTATATTTACGTTATACAAAATTATATGTGACTTATAATTAAACAGTTTAATTTAAGAATTAATATATTAAGAGATGCTTACCAGTTACTAGGCAAAAATATCCGTATAATCCGTAAGCACAGTAATAAACACTTTCAGAGCACTTAACCGTTGTTTTTCATGCACTGTTAGTAAAAGCACAATGCGTGTAAGCATGCGCGGGCGACGTTGTGTACTGACGAGAGCCGGGATCAACGCGGACGGATGTGCGACGATGATTCAGAAGCAGAGCGGTGTCCGCCAACCGATCTCTAGAAACTTTAACGATCGCCAAACTACATGCTCTTACGAACGATGCGAGTGCGGATGACACTGAACTATCAGTGACTCATTCATTCGGATGACGTACTAGACAATGATGACAGAATCTGTTACGATAAACGTAACAGAACATGGCAATAACTAATTACCGGTCACACCGATTTAGAACAGCTTAATATTAAAGTTAATGCTGCCCTATAGTCAGTTAAAAGGTGACTCTATGCAGTTTGTACGCTACATGCCTATCACCGTATTGCAATTTATGTAAAATTGAACATAACTACATAACGTTCCTACCCTATGAAACTAAAGAAGCTTTAACATTGCTTTGACATAGATAGTAAAAACGATGGCGTCATCAAACTTCGCGTGTATGTAGGTAAATAAAAATGAAATAAATACCTAGAAGCCAATAAAAATGAGCGAAAAAAGAAAATAGAGTATTTTAATGATACCTACAAAGTAAGGTTCTCTGTAACCATTGTTATTAACTTACAAAACAAAGGGTCTATTTCAGGGAATCTGCAAAATAATACGTAGGTAATATTAAAATGGTATCCGACTAACAACTCATTTTGGAATATACATACGACAAAGGCCTTAAGTCGGTAAAGATATTTCATGTGCTTTTTCCAAAGTAAAGGGATCAGAATCCCTGAGGGCAGAACATCAGACATGCTCTTAAATGAGCCGTGTGGGTATATATGTTTTATCTTTTCTCGTGTAGTAAAGGAAGGTCAAATGCGTAAAACATGTTGTCAAATAAACTTAAGTCTTGCAAAGGCCGTCCAGTACCTTTTAGTCTTTAGAAATGAGGTCCCAAATCCCCAAGGCTAAATTAAGTTTTCAAGTAAATTTCTGTATTAGAGTAAAGTAAGGTCATACGTAAGTGACCACTTTACTAACTTAGTGAAGTGGTCACTGACTAATAAATTAGTTTGTAATTAGACGGTTTTATAATAACAAACGGGAAGATTATTTGCATTATTAGTAGCTTAATGACGAACAAAATTCATTAAATAAAAAGTCATGTTAATTTACCTTCCACTGAATTTATTAGGGTCAGTACTTTAAGCCTATAAGCTTCTTCGGGGTCGAAATGTTCATTGTTGCCTATACATACGCTATATTCTATATAATTTTGTAGATATTATATCACAGGTTGATTTGAGAATGCTAATGGTAACAATGCAAATAGATTATGTTTTTGAATTACATGATTTTATCGAAAATATGTCACAGCAGGCACAGGGGATAGCAGGACGAGACTGACTTCAAATCCATGTATTGGATCTTTTTAATATTTGGTAACAGCTCACAACGAAATCTAATGATAGGAAAAAGCGAAGACATCGACTGCAGCATCTAGACAATTCCATCAACATAATTGACCTACAGACAGCATTAGTTTAGTGCAGTATAGTTGCATAGTAACGAGAAGATTTAGTGAAAGAGAAAAACAGAACAAATAAACAGTTCAGAAGTACCTACGCGTCAGATGCTTATTTCAATGGACCGATATCTCACAGAACAGAGGTGTGTTATATTTTTAAGAGCACATAATATACAACGCTCAAGGGAAAAGCATCTGTTTGTCACTTTGTGCTACAAAATATCGCTATTATTCAAGAATACAGCGAATATCTCGACGAATTCTAAAGTTTATTTCCAGCTACATAAGACGCTTAGACAGAAACTGTACTGTTTGAATCCGTGTATTCATCGATTTATTATTACCTTATAACCAGAGAGCATAAACGAATGCTCTTCATGAAATACAGTTATACCCACTAACACGCTTAACGGTAATCCTTCTTCGTAATTTATTAGCGGCGCAGTATTTCTGAATACTTGAGCTTTTGAATTATCACAAAGTGCATTGACCTAGAATCGACAGGAAAAACTAGCTGCAAATACTTTTAATTCACTCAGTTCGTATGTTTATGTTTTTTAATATTTACCTAGGATTAATTTAAGTGAGTAGTCTATGCGATATTAATATGTTATGATTGGAAGTAAAGCATCAATTGATATGGTTCTATTGGCGCCCGATATTGATATCGTAAAACGGTTGACTCACATAAGTCTATCGTCAATATTGTTTCATACCGTAATTGAATGAGTTCCCATTCTCACGCTCGACACGACAGCAAGCCAGCAAATTACTTGTTGAACAAAATTGAGAGTAACCCCGAGTTTTCAGACTTCAATTGAAAATCATTTCAAGTAATGTCAAAGTAAGCGGTTGACTAAATTACTAACAATCAAACATAGATTCTGGTTGAGGTTTATTTGGATTTATTTTATAAAAAAAATTGATATGATTCGGCCTTTTAGAAACCGAGGAAAACTACAATAAATGACGACTGTTTCCATAAATTGGACTCATTTTAGATCTTTTGTTTACGGTGTCGGTAATATATAACGTTGTCATTGTCACCAAGGCCCCTGGCACACCTTCAATAACTTAAGACTGCTTACGATTGCTAATTGACTGACGCGATGACTCTACCGCAGTAACAAATACCATTTATCACGTATTAATGAGTCATTGTGAAGGCGATTGTTCTAAAATTAGTTTGAGTAATTAGCTAATTAATTAGTTACAGGTAAGTTCCTTTTTTGAAGGTTCGCTGTGCGTAATGAGCTAGTTACTGTCCGATCGATGTATAAAAGCAATAGCTTCGGAATGCTATTAAAAAAAGGAGAATATAAAAGACAGAGTCGACTACCTGTTTGTGACAGCTATTTCATTGCTATTATAAGAAATGTCGAAGACTATTACATAAAGGTTTGAAAAAAATCTTCTGTATTGTGGCAGAACTCTTTCAACTTCAAGTTCAACATGGCTATTATAAAAATAGAAACCAAAACAAATGGAAAGACCTCGAGTTTTTTTTTCTTTACATAGAATAGATTTATGCACATGAAGCAAAAACATCTAACAAAGTCCTAATTATTACATTTCATGTTACTTCCCCGTGTTAATTGTAAACATTACGTGTCAGAACTCAATATTAACAATGCATAAGATTCTAATCACAAACATCTTTCAATACACGTTTGTCAAGGAAACCTACGTAAGGAGGAAATATGAAGGAAGTCACACTAAGATTCGTACTTGGGTAACGGCCAAACGATTGGATCGATTTCCTCTCATTGGGAGGCGAAAACACGTATGAAAAGGGTTCGCATACGACAGAATCGAATCATCTTAATAGGTAATAGTACCGAAAATAATTATATATTATGATAACCAAATCATTAACTTCATACACGTTTCTTATATTTATCTCCGTACTTTAATAAATTTATAAAAGTCAAGAAACGATTTGTACCCAATGTGCTCATATGATATTTTTGTTACTTGCCAAGCTTGAAGCCGCAACCCTATGCGTTTGAGGCGCTCTTTAACTCTACGAATCTTATAGGTACAACCATAGAAATATTTTATATCTATGCGTACATCTAATGTTAACAAACTATGGTTTTAAGATAGTAATCGATAACTGTTATAATTATGCAGTTCTACCATAATTAGTTATTGTATCAGTTATGGAATAATAAAGCGTCGTGGCTAATATAGTTTCTAAATTACAGTAACAATGGCAGTACATCTCACCTGCATCTGCCACCATAGGACCTAACGGGTCAAAACGCACTCGATGTTCAACAGCAGCGCGTGCAGCACAAACAAGGTCCGAAAAAAATCTATGCCTCCTCAACGCTAACTCATCTCGACCGACTGGCGTAGCTGGAGGGTCACGTGGACCGTCATTTTCACCAGCCTTGCTCGCACTTTCCTCAAACACCTCGTCATCTTCCGTATCAGACTCCTGTTTGATGCTAGGTTGGTGCTCAGAAACCTCATTGCTACTAAACGTCGTAGACTTTAATATCCCAGTAGATTTGCGCCTGCCACCAGGACGAACATCAACATTTGTCCGTGCTAGCTCCTGTTCCAGCCGCGCTAATTCCTCCAGAGTAGCAGAATCGCGGCGGCAATCTACAGAAAACCTTTTAAAATCTAGGCGAGTTCTCTTATAATCAACGGAGTACCTTTTCTTTGAAAGATCTCTGTTTGGGAGAACTAGATCTAAAGTGTCCATATCTCCAGCATCATCAAGTGCCTCTTCATTATTTTCGTTTGTTATCGGTTCGTCAACACTAGCCGGTCGAGAAGTTTCTTTATTTTCTTGGCCTTCACTCATTTCTTGGCTTAAGGGCTCTGCCACTACTTGTTTTTGTAAGTCTTTTTCCTGTGGGCTGTTATTTTCACTAATCGGTAACTTTTCTTTTACTTCAGTGTCTAACTCCGACTTCGAATTCATTTTTTCAGATTCTGATTTGCTCTTACTTATTTTTTTACTCGGTCGCGCACAGCAACTTTTAAACATAATTATATGCTTAAATTTTTAAATATAGATATTTCATTTGCAAATATAGAACGATAAACTTTGAAGGCAGTTCAACTAACGTCAGAATAAGTATTATAACATTTTACAAACAAACAATCAATGACCGCAGGTCGTAATAATATTGTTAAGTCAAGATTTCCAGTTTTAAGAAATCGCAGGCCATAACAGTGTTGTGGCACGGGAGGTGAACGGAGGGTCGGCGGCCGGCCGGGCGCGCGGCGGCGGACGACTGGCGGCACTGACGCAGGGCGGATGCGCCGCCCGCCCGGCGCATCCTGCCACCCGCGCCCACTCGCCTCGCAAGCAAGGGATTTGGGAGCTCCAACAAATTCCTACTCTACTCTCCCGGTTTTTTTGGCAAATGGGTAAAATACACAACCACAAAAAAAGTATTGCGCTTAAAATGCAATTTGGTATCATATTACATACCTAGCCGTAATGTAAGTGTAATACGAAGTAGGATAGGTAGTAGTTGTACAACCTTTGAGAACGGTTTTAGACTGTGTAGTAGGTACCTACTATGTCCTTAGGTTAGCACTATCAGCAAAACATATCCTTATTCATTGATATAAAAGGACTGTTAAGTTCATGGTCTAAAAAAAAATTCGGGTAGCAGTTAAAATCGTTAGTGTGGCGATACTGCTCTTAAGGTTTTTATGTGGAAAGCAGGAAAAACCACAGGAAAATTTGCCAGGTTTTGTTAAGATGTAGCGGCAATAGACTGTATTTTTGTAAGACAATGCCTTCTACCGCTTTTGTTAACGACTCGGCCGCCGGTGTTTGAGCACCAGCGGAACGCGCCTGCGTCACACAACACAAAACACCTCTGAATTTCTAAATAGTGCCGAAAGTAAAGCACGTTATAAATAAATTGTATATTTACTGTAAACTCAAATAGCATCCAGCAGATGTATATTTTAGATCTAGACCTGTTGCTGTATTATGCCATAAAAGTGACCTTAGCGTTAGACTAAGGGGCGACTTCAAACCGAGATATACAACCATGTTCATTAACCATTTTCTTTTTTTAGCCTACATCAGATCCCCCTGCTGGGCAAAGGCCTTCCCCTCCGTCCTCCAAACCTGTATGCTTTTTCTGCGATATTCGGCCACGTGCGTCCCGCATAACTGACTAGATCATTACACCACCTTCGCCGTGGACGACCTCGACTGCGATGTCCTTCCGGCGACCAATAATTTTAGAAATATCTTTTTTTAACGTCTTTTTTTTAATACATTACAATATTGAATATGCATTAATATGTACTTAGTCAATTAGATTAGATTAGACGCATATTATTATACAAACTCTATTTCTTATATTTAACGTAAATAAAAACAAATAGTTAAACAAGAAATTTTAACTAGGTAATTAAAACAAATTAAATTTTAAAGGTAGAAAGCGCAAACTTATTCTAACACGGCTTCCGCACCCTAACATTAACTTTCTTTTATGAATCGAAATGTTTATGGGTTGACGCCTTGACGACCAGATCGTTACTGTTAGTCATTAAGATAAAAGTTAAAAGATACTAGAATACCAAGTAATGAATATGCCAATAACTGTTTAAATGTTTTGTATTATGTCCTCAGTGAAAGAAACATAATATGTTCATAGTCATAGCTCTGTCAGATGGGATAATATCCATTATACAAATCAGTAGGCATCCTTTAATTTTTTATTAGAAAAGCATTTATCTATAACAATCTAAATTACCTCACTAGCTGTGCCCCAGCACCCTGCTTTTCTCTAAGTCAAGTCAAAACTAACTAGTAGTTTTAGAGATTAGCATGTTCAAATAAAAATCTTTATACCCAGTTTTATTTTAGTATACAATACATCAAATGGTAAAATAGAAAATGTGTATTTGTATTATCTTTTGTTTTTGTTTCTTTTTCCATATTTCCAATATAAGTAAGTGAATAGTACGAATTTACCATATACAAATTTTATCCGATGCTCCCAGTAGCATTTCAAATGCAAGAAGACGAAATTAGTAACCTAGTGCCGTAATTATAATTATATAGTGTAGCTTGTTTAATTTCAGATGACCTTGCCAACAGAAATACCTTGCGATGCGTTGTTTCTATATTAGTATGTATTACACGATGCAATAGCTATGACTTCCTCACTCTGTATACAAAATCATTTCCCTGCTCTATTCATAATGCATGTAATTTTTTGATAAATTTGTTTAATCTTAATTTATTTTATACAAACTATTTTTAGGTGGGTTTCTGAAGTTTTAAATAACTTATATTTAGTTTATGTATACTCCGAAATATTCAATATTTCATTTCAAAATAATCCTTGAGTATCTCATATTTTTTTATTTGCTTCACCTTTTAATAGGCGGTGAATGCTTTTGAGCATTAAGTCTGCCTTCACACAATAATTTGCAAAAAATAGTCTGTATGTGTTCATGATTATGATACATAATACATGTATAGTGAAGGAAATTCTAAACAGGCAATATCCTGAAAGAAAGATCCGAGTCAATTCCTATTGAAATGTATTTCAAACAGCGCAGATAAAACCATGGTAGTTTCCCATGAGAGTCATAAACAACATCTACTGGATTGCTCCCCAAGGCCTAAAAGCAATAAACTTTACCTCAGACAGGCGAGAATAATATATAAGCTGGAAGAGTTTTGTTATTGTTTTATTTAAATTTAACAGTTCATCCACATAGTATGAACGCAGTATACTATTTACATGACTTCCTATATTTGTATTAACATAATTACTTCTTAGTATTTCAGTGATGGTTATATTAAAGGATTTATTAATACCTCTGATAAAGTAAAACAATGCTTTGTGGGTCATGACGTGAGTATTCTCTGAATGATACATGACAGTCTCTCTAAATTGCAACCCAACCCCGAAATAGTAGGCCTGATGTAAACTTAAGCTTGGTGCACCTTACTAAATATTTACTCATTTTTAAATGAATTGTATTTGATAGGGAAAAGAAAAAAAACATAATAATTAATTAAAATGGCTTTAGCAAAAATACTGAACAACTGGAGGTGGTCTTTACAAATACTAATAAACATACAAGTTACCCTCAGCAATACTAGAAAAGAAAATTGATGCATAAATTGCAATATAACTGCAGAGTTTAAAATGATCTAGCAATTTTTAATACTCATAATATTGTTTTCTCAGATCATCCAACTGATTGTCAATAAAACAAAGATATTCCTTGTTCACCTTGCTACCTTGCGTATGGTGTACTTTCAACATTAGATGAAGCTGGTTTAATCTTTCTATTAATATTTTCGTTTCAATGAAAACAGAGTCAATTATTATCCTTAGCTTAAATACAGTTATTAAAACAACGCTAATAGACTCTTTTATTGTAAAAACGCGCACACCTTTTAGATTTTGTTTCAATTTTGTTCGAAAAAGTTCCTTTATTTTGTAAAACAAGCGTCTAATTATAATAATGACCTGGCGTAGCATAATCTACAGTAGGCGTGTATCAAAATACATAAATAAATATACAAACACACTTAGAGATAAACATGTTTATCAACTTACCACTCTTATCTGGGTATGTTGACTCACTGCTGATATGATTATCTAAATAAGAATTCACTAACAATTTACGTATAAAATAATATAAAATTCAGTCTTTTTAGGTTATTTGTCAGATAATGGCTACAACAAAATCGGCATAAAGTCACTGTTACACGAAAATGCTCAACCGGTTAAATAACGGTGTTTACATTTGTGTTATTTTTTCACTGTGACTAGATGATAAAAATAATAAAAGTCCGAATATTTGCAAGTTATAACAAACAACATTAATAAAATTCAATTGGATTTTCTAAGTTGTACGTATTGGTAACATAAAACCGTAAAAATGTAAAGTAGAATTTTTACGGTTCGACAATGGACTCTAAACCTAAAACAGAGTAAAAATAAAGGTCGTAGCATACCCAAGCATACCTTAAAACTTTAAATGACCCATACTAAAATAAATAAAAATAAGTAATAGAAAAAAAGACACGTGTAGCGTTGGTATTAATTTTAATGCAATTTTATCCGGCCGTAATGCCGGCCATACACGTAACAACAGACTTGCAGTTGACGCTTCAAAGCCGACCGATATTCCACAGAGTACTTTTTTATATAAGGTATGAAACTGAAACCGATATTCGGTGTTAGCTTCGGAGTCTCTCAGGTCACTGACATAGCTGAGTTTTTAAGTACCTACGATTAGTTTGCTAGAGACCTAATGACCTGCCTATTAGCAAATTAAATGCATATGACAACGAAATGTATTCACTATTGTACGGCTGTCGATATAATTCACAGCTAAACCTGCTGTAACGATTTTGATGAAACTGGGATTGATCCAAGGAATGGATGGATAGATGAACATAGGCGGAACCGAGGGCAATAGCTTGTAGAGTAGTAATGATGTTCATTTTCAACCCACACTCAAATTGCTGCTCTTGTCAATATTTCCGAAATTGTCTAATATTATTTTCAGCCCTTATCATTACAATGTAGCCATGTGGGGTAGATTTATTATTTGTATAAGTATTTTTTGAACGAGGATATGTAAAGTATACTTTGAAACAACTGTTACTTAAAACATAACAAAGGTAAAAGTTCATTTGATTGAAGGAATATTAAATGAGATGGTATTGGATCAGGTGTAAATAAAAAGTGGGCACTAAATAAAAATATAAAATAAAAAACTTATGTGGTTTATTAACATTCAAATTCACCCAAAATGTAACTAAGTACGATAAGCAAGTTTCTAAAATATGATACAATAACAATATAAAATAATAAAAAATGTTAATTCAATATGCTTTATTTAAAAGGCACATAAAACACCACGAACAGACCAGTGCTTGTGCTAACCTACGTTGAACATAATTCCATTTTCGTTTTCTGCCGACAAAGGCGAACCATACAAACATGTACTTGAATTGCCTTACGATAAACCTGCTATTGCTTTGAATGTATACTAAGTACACTTCAGACTATAAAAATAGTGTATTTAAAAAACGATTTCTCATTACATATGGGCGCACTTACACTTATAACAAACATTACGGAATTATGCGTTGCTAGATATTATCTAATTTCTAAATATTTTTTGCTATGCCAAATGTCCTTTATGCAGCGGACGGAGTGCAGGAATACTACAATATTAAACGATCGATCTTAACATTTATCAAAAGTGTTTTTAATCGTGTACTTCATAATGTAACAAACCGCGTTTTAGCGCTTTTTTGCACTTATTCTCTTTACGTGCTAAGCAAATAGTAAGTATTTACTTCACAAACACTAGTTATATTTTTTATAATTTCTTAGGCTTTATAGAAACATGTAAGTGATAAATAAACCTAAGCATATAATATATGTAGTTTTTAACAGGTTTCTCATGACCCCTGCAAATGGTAAAATATATCTTAGCACTTCGACACGAAAGCTTTCTACAACGATTTCTTTTAAGATCTAATTTATCAACATAAGTTTCATAGTCGGTAAATATACATTTATATTAAAACATTATTTAGTACATCATATATTTCTTTTAAAATTATATATAAAGGACCATGATATCTGTTCAACTCTATACTATTATTTTTTATGAAATCAATAAAATATCCATAATATATTATCACATTATTTCCTTCGCCAATAACAACCAAATCAATAACCTAATATCACGACCCTTCAACATATTCTACCTAAGAGGTGAACTAAATGCACTATTTGTTATAAATACACAATTTGTACAACATGTTACGGTATCTCTCATCTAAACTTAACTAAACCTTCAAACAGCTTTATTGCATACAGCCTAAATATTATATTCAATATAATATTTGCCCTGTGAATGTTATGAAGATACTACTTTTATATTTTATCACTGTTACATTTTTATAGATGGCTAGGGGGTTTACAACTATGTTTACACATTCTAAGAATGTACTACCATCAAATTGCCATCAATATTTTGGTCTAAGCTTCCATAACCGAAAGTATAAGGAATGCAAAATTAATTGAATTTAAGAAACGAAGAATTTATACCGAAATGAGTAATAACATTGTTCTATTTGACTAGTATAGGAACAGACTCGAAATAAGAAAAAGCTGCAAAGGCGAACGTTAACAACATTTCTAAATCAATAATGGTTAGTCACTATTTCAGTAATCATATCTTAAAGGACGTTGTAAAAAATTATTTCATGTATAAATACGTGCATAAGTATTGCTAAGCCCTTATAATTTGTGACTAAACCTTACTTTTTCAAAGCATCATTTTTCTTATTTCCCGAAACAAGCCTTATGATATACAATAGATAAAATCGTCTCTGAAAAGAATCTATTGTAAAATGTTAAAAAATATCTAGATCGGATAGGTATTGTGATTGCTCCCATTATGGTTTCTACCTAAACAGTTTTTTTTTTCTTTGCGACTTAAAATATACTAACGATATAACTACGAACCTACATTTCTTCATAGATCAAAAGTAGCTTATGTAATATTAAGATCTTTTGAGGACCCATGTTGTTACAATACTCAAAGTTTGTATGTACTACAGAACATCAACAGGCAAGATTTACTTAACATAAGATGTGTATCATACCCAACAATTGTATGATTACATGTTGAAATATAAATACAATTACAAGTTGTTGCAGTTTTCATACATAAAGCTACATTACAAGACATAATTTGTTTTCCTCAGACAAAGATTTCAAGCTCGTTGTAATATTTGTGTGTACCGAGGAATAGTTTCATTGCTTTCATGATAGCTCTCCAATAGGCGCGTTCTGAAGCCACAAATCGTGAATGAAATTGTACAAATCATCACTTACTGCCACCTGTAAGTAAGAACATTTTAATTATCCTTGAGAAATGCCAACTAAATCTAAACTCATATAATGAAGCAAAAGAGTTTGTTTATTTAACCGCGATGATGAAAGTATACTAACTAGTCTGATTAAGAAAAAAAACGATAGGACAATTCTCGACAATGGTTATAGCTATTTAACATTTTATTTGCCTCGAGGGAAAAGCGGCTTGTTAAATGTAAACACTAAACATTTTCCACAAACGAAATGAGCGTATTTCTGTAGTATAACCTCGATTTATCGATATGGATTAAATTTCCTTTGTATTATATAGCAGTTAATAAAAAATCTAATAAAAACACTTACACATAAACAGTTACATTATTAATATCCTACATGCTATGATATTTTGCAAGATATAATATATGTTATTAAACAACATACATAAGTATAGCATACACAGTATATATACATCCTGACATGATTAAATGTCGCAAACACGATGTTGCGTGTCAACTTGCCTTATACTAATACTTACCATATCACACAAGGTCTTACTCTTAAGGTTATTTCTAATCATGACTATTGAACAATGAACTTCAACATTAATTTTAGTCTGCTCTACGTATGTTACAAAGTCCACAATATAAACATGTTTCATATAGCTATTAAAATGTTCTGGACCTTGAAATACCTTGATAGATAAACTAGGTACCTAGTCTAAATGACCTACTATTTAGTATATTATTATAAACGATTCTTGTCTCTATATACGGCAAAATGTGTTTATTAGTTATTTCAGTAAAATTGTCCTCATTTATCCTTACTCAGAAAATTTAATGTGTGCCTACTCTATGTATGTTTCCTCATCCCACTGGAACCGATCTTTTCGCAAACGTGCAAAATGAAATACACAAACACCTACATAATAACACTAAACATGCCTATTAATAATGTACAGGGTGATTTCTATTTATTAAGTTACCTTGTAAGGGGTGGGGTTTAAATTTCTCTTGATGTCCTGCCGCAGAGTTCTGAGCGAAGACTGCACTCTCTCTCTGACCTCGTGGAGGGGTTTCGGCATTGTGTGAATACGTCCGTCCTTCCAGTACACCTGCAAACAGTTTTGATTGTATTCATTCAATTGTCACATAGAGCAAAGTAGCACTTGACACCAAAACGTGTATAATACTACTTTTGGAAACTGCTTTAAAACGGTAGTATATAATTTTGATAAATATTTTTTACATTTTGTTAGTCTAACAACCTTTACTAAACAAAGCGGTAAATTATAAGGACGCGACCCGGACTAAGTAAATAAAAACAAGAAGTCGCGCCGTCAATAATATAACAAGGTTAACTCGTTATTTAGTGTATCTGTTCATGTTATCTTTTTTGCTTGTGGTTTTACGTTGCACATGACGTAGAAACGACTTATAATGAATAGGTAATATACCACTGACTGCCTCGTTGGCCTAGTGGTGCTAAGCGCGCCTGCTACGCTAGAGGTCTTGGGTTCGATTCCCGAGTCGACCAAGGTGTTATTGGGTTTTTCTATGAAATTCTCAGTAGCAGGTCGGAGTTTGGATTTGTGCCCGGTTAGTGGCAATAGGCTCGCCCCCTATTACATGGGACCTAAAACATACCGGCGAACTGTGGGTGTACATTGGTACGCCTCTGCCAACCCCTTCGGGGATACAGGCGTGATGATATGTATATATGTTATGGTAATATACCATTATAATTTAACATCTATCATTAACTGTAACTGTTGTTTAGAAAAGCTAATTCCTCAACTAGTACAGAGAAAAAACGTGTGGGGCGTAATCAGTCAACGACATTTTACACCGTCGTAACTTTAACTGGTTATAAAAATACTGTTTTATCGAATAACTATTTGTGCCTTGCCACCAGCGATATTATTTCCTGGTCCCGTAAGACAAAACAACAGGTCCTCCTGATCTTGAGTTAAAAGGGTGTAACTAACCCGACTTTGTTTTACGTTTATAAGATAAAGGATGTAAGTATTAAATAGAATTGCATATTACCTTATACAGATGTTCGACCTTACTGGGGATGACGTAGGCTCTCTTTGATTCCTGGAAGGGGTGTCTACAGAGCACCTTCTGCCCAACCTCGGGAGCCGGCTCCGATGAACGTTGCAACAGATCGATCAGTGCATGCCCGTCAGCACCGAATAGTCTGTAGGCCTGGAACATAGCAATAATAAATGTAATAAAATACTAATGTATTAAATTATTATACTAAAATAAGCGATTATCTTTAAAAAAAACAACAGACAGGCAGAGCTTTTGTTTAATTAAATGTCTGTTATTAAATTGTAGCAAAATATAAAACTACAAAAAACTATAGCTATTTTTATTAATAGCGTTAACATTGAAATTGTTTTTTATATCGATAAAATATAAACAAAAATCGTCGCATCTCGTTAAGATTCTTGTCCCCTGTGAACTCTGACCCATGACCCCTAAAACAACTAAGAACTCATTCAATTCGCCAATCGTCGGCTCGCGGCCGTTCAATTGATGCGTACAATTATACAACTGCGCCTCTGACATACTTTGCATAACATATCGCAATTACGTTCTAAGACGCGTGATAAAACAATACTATCTATATCTCTGACTTAATACCTACAAATAAATACGTATAGTAAATAGTTCACTGAACAATCAATAAAACAAAGCGACAGAGTATTCGTAATTCACAAGACCTTGTGCCTTTCGATGATACTAAACAAGTTTATACCTATCTATTCATATTCATGACGTTCCTATATTTTCTTCGATAACACGCATCGGTTCAGGGCCGTACGTTATTCGATATTGGTCTGTCATTCCTTATGTTTTACCTGATATAAAACATAGGCTTATCGAGGTATTAAAAGCAAACGTTTGCATATGTTGCGATGACAGTTAGTTTCGGAGCAAATACCTACTGTGTGTGTAGTGATCGTTTGCTATAATCGATACGAGTCAAAGTTCAATGTGATTAAGTTTGTAGCTAACTTCAGCAAATTCCATTTATCGAGAATTCAAGACTCGTTTTCATTTATTTGCAAGATTCATAACAATACGCTAGTATACATTATCGGGGCAATAAACGTAAAGTGAGAGTACATTTTTCATACGGATAACGTAATGACCTCATCAACTGAAAACGGTTTGTATAATGAGTACTATAGGTATGTGTACGGACCTCTTTGTGGCCTGGTATAGTCACTTTTCCGACATCCTGACTCAATTTGATGCGGGGCTGTCCATTTATCTCTGTGAGTTTGTAAACACACCCCAAAGCCGGTTGGCGCTGACAAGTTACTGAAAATAAAAACTTATTGTAAAGCAGGGTGTGGCATATCCACAAATTATTATTATAAATTTTCCTTGAGCTGTACTATGCTCAAGTCATAGTGCAAAAAGTAACACTAAATTGACACAATGTAATATAATGAATAAATCGTGCATTTCCGGCAATCATTCTCGCATTTAAGATAGTACCACACATACTACTTCTAAAGTATTTTACATCATGTATCATTTGAAACTTTGAAGGTATATAAAGCATAAAAAAATAGGATGTAACAATAGTAGGTACCTAAATGTGTTCCGATCCCAAAGCAGTCGATTTTGTGTCCTTGTTCATTCAAACTTAAGATAGTGTCCTCGTTTATGTCATTAGAGGCTACGATGGTTAGCTTAGAGAACCAAGGCAGTTTGAAAGCTTCAGCAATGCTCTCGAAGGTCTCGCGCGCTAGCACAGACAAATAAGCCAGATCACCGCTGTCGATACGAATACCGACGGCTCTGTATCCACAATCGTGTAGCGCTAGGGCCACGGCACAGAAGTTTAGTAGGCCACTCCTGTTAAGAAACATTACTTCAATACTACTTATTAATAAAAAAATAAGCAGGACAAAACAAAGTACTCAAGACAGTTACATAACTATCCGTTACAGGGCGTGCTCGATTTGAAATATCTCTGCAGCTACTCAAAGACCAGGTTAATACTTAAAAATACCTAGTTATTAATTATTATACTTAAAAGACTTGTGGTTGTGTTAAAGGTAATGCATGAGGTCATTCGAAATTACGTAGGCATACAACTAACTCGGTGACTACTTGTTTACTTGTTCCTTGAAAGTCAGACAGTTCCCAGTCGAGATTGTTTTGTACTATATAATAAGGTGCATGATGGTTGCTGTACGTGCAATACACTGGCTTGGTTACTGTGAGTGTGTGCATATCCCTATACAATGCAACTGTGCCCAATGACTATTTGCCCAAAACTTGCATATAGGGCACGACAATACGTCACACTGAAGCAAATATAAATATCCCGTCGGACGTGTTCTCATTTATTTACATTCGGTTGTACATGAAGCATGTCCACATACGCTTCACTGAAAAAGCGAAATAAAAATAATGTTGAAAACTACGGCCATGATCGTTAAGTATTCCCAGCGGAGAATCCCGGAGAATGTCAATGTGTTACTGAAAGTGTGCTTGCATCATGTTCCCTCCCGATGTTATGAGTACTCATGCCCTAACGATGAGTTATGTTAAATGAAATTTGCAATGCCTGGACTCAGCCAGTACACATAAATAATCTAAGTAACAAACAAATCACTTAAAATATAAATGAAAATGCAAAACAATAATACAAGTTTATCAGACACCAAATGTCAATGAGTTGTCTATTTGCATCTTTACCTCAGTGTGCGTTCGACCGTGCTAAATCCATATGTATTATGTATAGTCGGTGATTTTAGTACTCTAGTACCATTGGTTCCACAGTTGCTATTGTAGCCAGAATGCCCATTCATATTATGCTGCCTGTGTCGTGACGGTAAGCCTTGAAAATTATACCTCTTGACATCGTACGTATCCACTAGAGCCAAGAAACCCGAGGGGAATGCTAGGGCATACGATATGAGGGCAGCTAGTTCGCCGTCGCTCGCTTCCTCCGGAGATATATCTATGATGGCGGACACTCGTTTGCGCCACTCTATCGCCAGTTCGAGGAGGTTGCACGAGTCTTGTGTCTCTGCGTGCCTTATTTTGTCAGAATTTATGTCTTCCAATGTGCTAAACGATGTGACGAATGAATGTGCGTGAGTCCCTCTGACAGGTATGTTAAACATTTTCCCAGCCAACACATTACTTGTGCCATCAAATCCACCTAAAACAAAATGTACAAATGTAAGTAGCCATATCTTTATGGAGGTAGGTAATACGTAATGCTAGCGTTCGAGTCGTTGTATAATATATGAGCACGATAAGTTATACAAGGTCCAAAATACTTTCACAGCAAGATATATAGACAAGCTAGAGGTAATTTAAAACTTTGGTAGAAGTCGGTACGTGAGTACCAAAGTGGTGAGACATCAAGGGCAAGGTTCGCGAAACTTGCCTGATTAAACCTATTAACGAAAAGTATATTCGCTATTGGGGATTCTTATGAGTCAATGGCGCGGCAGGGTGTTTTATATTACACAAGTTTGAATAGTGGCCGCGAGCTTCGTACCAGGCACCGGGTTTGCCAGCCGCCCCACCAACGGAAACACGCTAATACAATCAATACAAAGACAAGTTAATTTTCACCACAATACTTTTAGAAAGAATATAATATGGCCTACATAAAGCCGCAGGGGGTAACTACCTAGATACCTATTATGTAAAACCACTGCGGAGAAACTACTGAAAGCGACATATGCGAAGCCCTCGAAGAATTTACATCACTTGTACCTTTTTTACTGTGTATCTGATATGGCTGTCTTACCAATATAAGCATATTTAGAAGCCGACAATCCACCATCAGGTCCCTGAGCTCGTCGTAATCCAAATTCCAGCAACGAGACATTCTTCCCAGCTACCATTCTATACCGAGCAGCGTTCGTCGCCATTAAACTAGAAGGAAAAAGTCATGTAAGTCTTAGGTTACATTTACACCTTACAGGTAACTAAATTGGCTATCTAATGAGCTGTTTTTCGCAGACAAGAAATAAAAGTCGTGTAATCGTGACAATGAAATTGTTCGTAGGTACAACGATCAACGTCATTTTCTATCACACACTTTTTGTTCTCTGAGTTAATTAGATTCTATCAAAAGGTTTGTCTAGGAAACAATGGCGAAAAAATCTGTCGATAACACAACACAAGCGTGTGTACTTGTGTCGTTTGGTTTATGCGCATAATCAATTACTGAATACAGTTACTGTAGTCAATTAAATGTTACACCTAGGCTTTAGTATGGTCTACACACGGTGGAATTTGTGTACATATTTGTTTTGTCCATTATACATCAACATTCTCTACTTAAGACAGATTTCTATGTTAATACTTACTATAGTAAGTTTATGCAAGTGAAACAATACAAAAAACTTGACATATCTAACATTTGTAATACGACGTTCCTTTCTGTGCCTTTTGTATCAGCCTTGCTAAATCATCAACAAGCGAAATATGAGAAAATAAAGGCTTTACAACCGAAAGTGGAAATACGCCGACATTTACCTAGCTTATCTACAAAGTAGGTACTTAAAGATGTAACAAAGGGTGACTTCCACCATTATTAAACCAGTGAAACAAGGCTGGCAATTATCTGATCCACCCATGCCTAACCACTATCAGATAACAGTACAGGTCATATAGTACGTATTATTAAAGACAACGCTACTATCTCTATTACGTTAGGTACCTACCAAAAATCCTTGATAAGAATAATGTACCTAACAGGTAAGAGAACAATAACTCTAATTAGGGGAGAACAAAACTTTATGGAACATAATAATCAATCGAAATTATTTAAATGTATGTATGAGAAAAGAACGTGTGTAAGTTGACCGCCTTTGTCGTCTATAATTTCGTTTGATAAGCTATTATTTATGTTCAAAGAGGGTATTATTATTACTTTTTCTGTCTTTGTTACAGAAATTATAGCCTTATTGCTTTTTTTGAACAAGTCGGCATTTTTTGTTCAATAATTTTAATTTCTCAATTTCAGTTTTAGGCTATGCAAATTAGGTACTTATTTAATTTTAAATATAAATAAAGCGTGTACTAGAATGTGTAACAGTTTGTATGCACATGCAACATACGCAAATCGTCCTACAAACAGAACGATTAAACGACGCTAAATTATTACAGAAATGATAAGGATACCCGCTATGTTGTTATTATTATGTTATTAAATGAATAAACAAACCATATACATTGAAATTATCTAGAACAAACGTTTAAACATACAAATTATTATTCTTAATAGTGACTTACCTTGCGAAATTAACGAGAGTTAATAATGTGGTCTCCAACAACTGAGCTACAATTAAAGGTCCTTCAACTCTTAATAAGGGCACTCTGCAAAAAATATTATGCCTTAAGTAATATGAATGTAATAATATGCATTGATAAAATGCTAATAAAAATAGCAATATGCCTGAAAGGTTTAATTATTTTTGCAATTATTAATTAATGATATTTTAACTGCTAAATTTTCGTTTAGGTATATTTATTAATATCTTACAAATGGTAAGAATATGACTTTCAACTACAAAGCACAGTCAATGGAATTCTAAAAACTGTTTGTGGGTCATTGCACTTCTGACTTTGTTGCATGTATTTAAATAATCAATTTTACAACAGTCATTTAAATGGATATTGATAAGTTATAGACATCAATAAATTATCATATCAGAGTATTTTAAAAGTGGCCTTTATACATGAATCGATTTTTTTATAGGTACTTTGTCCCCAGTAGTGAAAAGATACAAATAAAGTTTCATGAATGACATCAGCTCCTATTACTTTTATATCAGCCTATGGATTGATAGTATGCAAACATCTCTTTATTTAATAACTAGCTGATATTCGCCCAGCAGAATAATTACCATTTTACTCTTTTATATTTATCAGAAACTCTTAATTCAACTCAAAAATTTCCAGATTTTAATTTCCACTCCATTTGATTTTATACCCCTGGAGGATTTATTTTTTTATCTCTTTGTGAAAGTTATTAATATTAAAACTGTACAGTTCAAATTACTAAATTTTTACTTTTCATAAAATCATGTTTTTTTTTTGTTTAAAATTTCTGCATAGATTTTTTTTTGTATTTCCTACTATAATATCTAAATATTTATTTTCGAGATATTTAACTTTTCATGACATTTGTAATTTTTTTTTAATTAACACTCCGGGAAATATCTGTATTAACATTTAAATACAACTATACAGTTACTTATTTTTAAATTAATACAGACAGACTTACTTTAGCATATGAATATGTTAAAAATAATTTATGATTACCAAAATAAATGGATTGTGTTATTATTAAATAAAAAATTGCATGTTTAATAACTGCTATATGAGCCCATGTTAATACTAATAGGATTAACTGACCTTGGAAATACAACAGAGCCCTCTTCAATAGCACTAACTCTTATGTCCTTGCAAGTCAAATCCTTTAAATATGCAAAGAACTCTGGCTCAATATTTTCAGGTAAAGTCTGCTGTAAGTATTGTATATCTGAAAAAATATATTGAGTCATTTAAGATAAACATAACAAATACTAAAATTATTTATACAAAAAAAAAATGTGTTCATACCACTGTCTGAATAATGGAAGTTATGTAAAAACTTCAGACATTCCTCCAGACCAGCAAATATAGTAAATTCTCCTTGGAATGGATTTGTGCGGAAGAACAAATCAAATACAGCAACATCATTCACTTTCCCAGATTTCCAGTAAGCATAGGCCATAGTTATCTGATAAAGATCTGTAGAACAAGACATACAATAGTAAATGATTGTTTAATTACAAATAAATTATATACATCATTATAATTATCTAAACAAAATTCCTCAGATGCATTAAGAAAAAATATTTAATTCTTAATAATTAAAGTCTACAACACCACATACCTATTTTCAATCAACTAAAATTATCATAACAATGAACAAAAAGGTTAAGAAATAAGACCTGTTTACTTTATAATAATTTATTTCAAAATTTAATAGTATTTAAAAATATAGGAATTCTCTCTCACACTGCAATAACTTATTGTTTTTAATGCCTATAGTTAAATTCTCAAGTAACTTTATGAAACACTTTGTAATATATATATCCTAAATAATATAGTATATAATGTACAGAAACGATAAGCAAATAGGAAACTTTAAAGACGGACAGATCATTTTGTACAAAGTACGTATGTACATTTGACATTTAAAAAATTCGCTCCAAAATAAATTCTTTTAACTCACCAGTGAGCAGAGGTTGCACAATACCATTTTGTCGTGCCATCTTTCTGTTGCTATTAGATTCTTCACTCGACATTTTTGATGTAAGTAATTAAGCTAATGCAGAAACGTTTAGGAACGTGAGTTTTATATGGTATCTGCCGACCGACTAAAATAAGTAATTTCATCGTGATCAAGTGGTCGTGGTTATCAGCGCGCCAAACAAAATTTGACGGATAATCTACGCATGCGCACATGATCCTATTGACTGTTAAAGTTTAAAGGTCATTTCTGAAGGTCGAATTATGGCAATATCAAACCCTTTAGGACATAAATTGACACTAGTCTGATATGATATACAACATCCCGACCTTAAATTATTTAAATTACTTTATTGAAGTTGATTCCCTTCACTCTCAATCACGCAATTATTTATTTATTGTCATTCCATTTATTTTTTAAACAATACCGTTTTAAATACGAGTCTTTTAAGTTAACAAAGCTATGAATATAATTTTTTTTGCAGATTTCGTAGTGCTAAAACCAACCTAATTAAAAAACGGTAAACAAGCAGTTTTAATTAGTATTGTAAAACATTGAAGCAACATAAGTAAGTAGGTATTGCCAAAAATTTAAAACGAAATACTTTAGTTGTCAACTCACTCAGAAACTGACAGATACGGTGATCAGGTGATAGTGACAGATAAATAACGTAATTCGCGATATTCTTTTCAAATCTGTTGAATTTTGTTGTAGCTCGATGGCTAATAAATTCGCATTCGACTCTCGTCTCGTCAATGTAATAGTAATGGATTGCATAGTCTACGAAAGGAAGAAAAACATAACATTTATGTAATGGACCCCAAGTAAAATATGAATCAGGTCCGAAAGTCTCGTGGTTTAGTATTTCTATAGCCCGAGGTCCTGTTTGACAAAGCAGTGTCTTGTTAGACGGGATTCAGGTATTTAGGCACACAGGAACTAGGCCTTGGTTGGAGGCACCTACTTTTTTGTGTAAGGACTGATATGCAATATTCTTTATACGTGAAAGGTATAAAATGAAATACAATAGTATTAAAATACAGTTCCTTTAACTAAATTTATTGCGTTTTCAATGTAAAATATGTTATTTGAGCAATAAGTTTTTGGATATTAATGCTAAAGGACGATCTTTGCCAGGGTGTTTGTTGTCATGATGAATGAGTAATCCTCTTCTCGTCATAAACTTGTCTGGACAGAATGAACAATGGAAAGGCTTTTCTCCTGTGTGCTGATACATGTGGCACTGGAAATAAACAATTTATATTACTCATATTGTTGACATAATTCTAACATAAATAATCTGGAGAAAATTTTAATGTAATTAATACTTCTAATGTTTGATAGGAAAATTTGTAGTCTATTTCTACGGCTCAAGATGGGTTTTTAATTTATGGTTGATGATGACAGCTAGCAGTAGAGCTATAGTACTTTTCTGACACAACTACGTTAAATTCAAACTTAAACATTATTAATTTGTTAAGTATTTGTCAAGAGGCTTAATACTTACTGTATAATTGTCCTTCTTTACAAAACTATGGTCACATAAACTGCATTTATACTTGACTATACCATTAAGGGTGGTGGTGTTATTACTAGGTTTTGGCGCAATAGGTCGAAGGGTCAAAGGCTCTCTTGGAGCAATGTTCCACTTCCTAATATGACCTTCTGGTTGTTTACCAGGATGCATACGACTTCTATGTGAATAACAGTTGCCAGAACTTGCAAAAGACTTTTCACAGAATGGACATTTGTAAGGTTTTGCCCCAGTATGTTGGTTTATGTGGAACTGAAATATACAATAAGTAATAATATATATACTAAAGTTAACTGGCTGATTGGATATAAAATGTGATAAAGAATATAATACATACTTTTAAGTCCTGGTTTCTTTTAAAAGTCTTCTTACAGAAATGGCACTGATAAGGCCTCTCAGTACTGTGTGTGACGCTATGTGTTTTCAGTCCTCCCCAAGTGTTGTATGATCTGCCACAAATCTTGCAGGTGAATGATGTGGTTGATGGTAAATGCACTGACATGTGAGCAACATAAGTTTTTTCTGATCGGAACCTGCAAAATAGATACAAGAATGAATTTTATTTTTTTAAGTAGAAACTCATCTATGGAATTCTTCCACACTTTAAACAAGGGTAAGATTGCAAAAAAAAATGAAATGAAGTAATTGATATGCATAGACTCACATTCTGCCACATAATTGGCATAATCCATTTGCTCGATGCTCCTTCAAGTGTGATATAAAATTATATTTATATTCAAAAGCTTCTGAACATGTATTGCACTTATATGGTTTCTCAGTCTTAGTTTCACAAGTGTGGACCCAATTATGGTTTTTTAATGCCAATTCTGTATGAAAGCTTCTTGTGCATGTTACACAAGGAAAAGGCTTCACACCTGTATTTTTCTGATCATCATTATCTCCATCATCAGATTGCCTTTTTTCATCATCTGAAATTGAACACTGTAGATCGTTCTTTTTTATCAATTTAATGGTGACATTCTCGGTATCCAAGCCATGTAAATAAGTGACATCGCCCATGGGAGACTCATGATCATAGCAGGATGGAGAGAAAGAATCTTCACAATTTTGCAACACCATCATGGGATCTACATTCACTTCAATTTCGACATATTTATCATCAGAATCGGAATTTTCTTCAATGTCGGGTTTCACTTCTTCTCTAACTAGGGATATCTCACAATCTTTGGGAAGGACCTGTTGTAACATAATACTACGGCTTAGAAGCTCCTCCTGAGCCTTTCGTGCTGTATCTATAAAATCACACACTGTTTGTAGCTTTGTACAGCATTGTATACAAATGTGTTTGGGTAACTTGTCATGTTCGTCAACCTGAAAATTCGTAAATAAATAAGTAGGTAAGATTATGTTTTTGTCAACAAACAAACACTTGTCGGTAAAAATACATTGTAATGAAAATATCTTACCTCAATTAATAAATAATTATTAAGCTTGTTTTGAAGAAGCATTGCTTCTGCTTCATCACTGAATATCATTATTGTAACATCTTGTTCTTTGGCACAAAGGCGACAGCACCTTTCAAAACTAGCTTCTGCCGTCGGACTCATAATTAAATAATTACGAGCATAATAGTTGCGTTACTGCTGCTATTTTCAACTAAGTATACTGTAATGATTTTCCAGTAACCTATCCAGCGTGTAACGACGCATGCGCGTTGGAGGATAGCGATGCGAAGCTTCGTATACTTCATTGTTAAAAGCATGGATATTGACATTTCTAAAAAGGTATAATGCATGTGCCGCACGCAGCGTAGTGCGCAAACTCGCCCCTGCCTTCTAGCATTGGCTGTTGCATTAGCCCACCAGCCATTATGACTAAGTATTTTAATAAGGTGGGTCAAATTATGCACGCCTGCGATCTAATCCTAATAACTAGACTTAATCAATTATTTTAATGTGTTTCAAGCGCAATGCGCTAAATAGGTGGTAGGTACAGTACCGACAGGACATAATGACGCTACAAAAAGTGATTGATCTATTTATTAACAGTCTTGTCTCGTAATTGCACTTTACTACCATATCACGCAGGATCCCAACCTGCGACCCTTGAATAGACTTTTAGAATACTTAGCCACTGAGCCGCAAGTGGCAGTATGCACTTTGGATGGATATTGATTAGTGAAATATTCTAGTCTATTATTTTTTGAATATATTAAATTTTTAAAGAATGTTTTATGTACCTATATTATTTTGAGTATAGGTATTAGGTTTATTGATTCCAATTTTTACTGCTGTTTGTTTTGTAAAATAACATTTCTCCATAATAAACTCGCATCACCTAAAAATAATACAAAATTATATCAGCATAGACAATTTAAAAGTAAAAAAACGTTTTATGGCAAAAAAGTACGCCATGTTAGTTTTGTTAAATTGATTAAGTAAATAAACAAAAGTTATTATTACCACTAGGTCCTGTTGGAACAAATAGTGCTTATAAATAAATTGTGGCAAAACATATTTATTATAGAGTTAAATTAAACTAGGTACAGCATGAAAAAGGTTGGTTATTATTTTTTAAGTACCTAAAAATTTACTTGTTTTTATATATTTTCTTCTTTTTCTTGCTATATTGATTTCGGGAAACGATTTAGATTTTCGCGATTTTGCGAACTGTAGGTCAGTGTAAGTTTTCCTACACAATTAATAAAACCCGAAAGAATAGAATTTATTTAAGGTTAAATTAAAACAGCGCCATCTAACTACTTGTGCGGGCTATAAAAGAAAAGTGTTAGGTTTAGAAATAAGTTCAAATTTTAACCGATAGGTGTCGAGTTGATGTTATATGCGGTTGAAAAATTCTTATTTGTTGAATTACATGTAATGTAGTATATTATTATATTTATTTATTTCAGTTTTTTTATGTCCTTTTTTTTAAACAGCACATTTGTTTGTTTTCTGGAAGTAGTTTGTAGGTACTGATTACCTACCTATTACTTACCATATTTTGGCTTCTTCCTAATAAATATTTTAATAGTAAGAACCCAATAAAAAATACAGTGTTAATTTTTTAAAGAATACTTGCTTTGTAATTTTGCATAAAATTTTATTTATTATAAATAAAACAGCAGCCACAGACAGTATATATATATGTGTATATCGATGTGATTGTTTTTATTACATGTGTTTGAATTTGATGTAGGTACCTAGTTAAATTGTCCATCAGATCTTTCTTTATCCCTAACTTTGCTTGTTTCCTAGTTTTTGGCAATGTGATATCTTTGGTTATCAATGTTATCATAATATTAAAGTCTCAAAGTGAAAGGGCGAAAAGCCTTCCTCACACTTTTTTTCAGGTCTGTCCTAGGCTAGAATGAGCCATTTTGCCGAGACTTTAGTTCTTCCTTCCATTTTCGTCTAGGTCTGGGCGAAGTTGCCTATCAGTTTGTCCTTCTGTGGTTATTTAGCGAATTTTGACGTTCAAATGACCTTTTATCTACGTAGTTATCCTAAAATGGACGATTGAAGCAATTGTCAATAGTAGACTCGGGCCCGAGCCCGTTTGACTTAGGCCGCTTTCAGGGAAAACGGTGTTTCAAGTATTGTGAAGACTTCTTTTAGAAAGCTCCAAAATGTTTGAGGATTTCCGACATTTCGTCTGGTCTTATGCCTTAACTATCTTCATCAGTGAATATGCAAGGCATGTCATTGATCCAAGTAACAGGTGCCCTTATATTATTTTGAGTCCCGTCTATTACATGGATAACGGAATCCAATAATGTATACTACTCATCCGTTATTTACTATTTACAAAGGTGCAATGACAGTTTTACGTTTCCAATCGCCTTGCAATTCTCTTTGCTTAAAATAATCTGAAGGAGGTGTATTTTTTGAGAACATAATCTTGAATATTTGGCTAAGGTCTATGAATTATGAGTTTGTAGAAAACTTTTTTAAGGATAAAAGACACATCATTCGCTGCAACTGTGTGAGTTTTCTTTGTTGTGTTGTGTTGTGGGTATCCTATTGATTGCTTAAGGTTAAATA
Organism: Autographa gamma; assembly: GCA_905146925.1. NCBI lineage: Eukaryota > Metazoa > Arthropoda > Insecta > Lepidoptera > Noctuidae > Autographa > Autographa gamma. The sequence continues at coordinate 9,337,875 of LR989850.1, forward strand.
GCAGAAAGCTGCCGAAATCCATTTCTTGTAGCTACCTTACCTTTGCGAATACGACACCTCATGAATATGATACTATCTAGTAGTTAAGATTGCTTACGCTGTAGATACTGACTAACATACTGTAACAATTTCTTTTGAAAGTCCTTACAATCAAAAGCATGAATCTGCTTACCTTAGTGGGTACCTAAAACTTATATATAGATTAGGCCTTGGATGAAATTAGTAGTAAGTGCAGGTACTTAGTACAGCTAAAGGTGCATAATAGTGCCCTGATGCCTTTTGTTCTTGAAGAGACCTAAATTGTAATTTCTGTTATTTAAATCTTAGTTATTAGTAGATACCATCTAGGTATATAGGTTTAGCATTTCCCAAAACCATTATTATAGGCAGTACACATTTTATGGTAAGCCAAGGAGATAATGGGTGAGCGGGGTGAGGGGCGTCGTTCTCGAAGCGAAGACCGGTCCGTGCACACCATACATACTGTGCGCAGCGCGGGTGGTGCGGCGGGTGCGCGTGGGCAGGGAAACTTGGCGGTGCGGGCGGGGCGCGCGTCAGTCGCGCAGCGATCGCTATATTGCAAGTACGTCGGGTGGCGCCGCGCCAGCCCGTCGCGTGCTAGTGTTGTGTCACAGCGGTGGGCCAGGTCGGTTTCGAGATTTCTTCGTTCCGACGTAAACCATGGCCCTCAACTCGGACGCTGAACAGAAATCGAACCTGGTCCTCCGCGTGGACCAGGATTCTGACTCGGTTCTACAGTCATTATTTGACACAGTGCTTAAGCCGGACTCGAAACGACCGCTACAGGTGCCTCTCCGAATGCGACAGCTTCCAAAGTCGTTCTTTAACCCGCCGTCAACCGGTTCCAAGTCGCCATCTGTGTCTCACTCGCGAGAAAACTCGGCTGACTCGGCGTTCGGATCGTCGTCCGCGACTGGCGCCTCACCGGTGTCGCACTCTCGAGCACATTCGTCACCCGCAAGCTTGCAGCAAACTTATGCCGCTGGACAACAGAACCAACAGCCGCCGCTACATCATCAGCACACAAAACAGAGGTCTTATGATGTGGGAACACATATTCCTGACGATCTCGGCCCTCTCCCACCAGGTTGGGAACAAGCTCGCACGCCAGAAGGCCAAATATATTACCTAAAGTAAGTGTTCAAGAAAAAATACTTTTCATTTATATTTTCTTATAGTACCAGAAATGGTCATGAACGTACCTAGTTAATAGAACGTATTTAATCGTATTTATGCATGCTCATAATATGTGCAATACTTGTTTTGAAAAGATTAATACCAGTTAAGAAAATAACAAAGGAAACTATATAACTTGTTCTAAGAGTCTTACGGAGGTAGGTGGGTAAAACATTCTAGAGATTGGTAAATAGTACACTCTGAAAGGGTTACCTTTAGCTTTAGTTCGACCTCCTTAAATCATTACAAATCTTTTTTGCTTTTGCTATGACACACGCTGATCTTAGCAGCGATTATTTGTTAATGTTAAGTTGTTTACCGAGTTTACACTCATTACTTGACTGAGTAACTACGACCTGTACTAGACAAAGCTGTGCTATTAAGACATCCTATGGCTTCGTGCCTGTGCACGACAGTATGGTAAAGTATTATCGGTAGTAGTGGCACCTGCTACTCTTAAGAATATTGGCCATGTCGTACCAAAGTATGATAATTATGTTAATTTTTAATAAGTTCATTTACCTAGTTCATAGGTTATTTAAAAACTTTAAACGTAGCACTAAGAAACTAGTTTATGATGTGACTATGTATTCATATTGACAACACGCTGTCGTCACTCGCTATCTTATCGCGATATACCTGCCAGTACATAAGATAAAGCCATGATAAGAACAAGTATATGTATTATAATTTACTCATACCTTATACACTTATGATGTGTTTGGTAGTGGATTCAAGCGAATTAATATACTGGTTACTTTATTGTGTAATAAATTTATTTATCTTAGTATTTCCAGTTTCGTTAGTTAACGATTTACTGTAATTTCTTCAATTTTAGGTCCCGTTCTTTGTATTTTTATAGCTTCACGTGTCCTTTCTTTTTATCATTAACCTTTGATTTCTCACTTACCTGTGATGATAATAAACAGTACTACATGCCGAAGGTTCACTTTGCGAAAACAATTATATGAGCAACGACTCTAGCTACAACGCAACAAAGTGGAATACATCTCGCTTGCCGAATGCGATATTTATCCAAAAAGTGCCGCTGCTCACTTCTATAACACCATGATGAATCTGTGAGACCTGCCTTCAAGCAGGCTAGAATTTTTACTTGTCGCTTTTCATATCATCACGCCTGTATCCCCGAAGGGGTAGGCAGAGGTGTACCAATGTACACCCACAGTTCGCCGATATGTTTAGGTCCCATGTAATAGGGGGCGAGCCTATTGCCACTTACCGGGCACAAATCCAAACTCCGACCTGCTACTGAGAATTTCATAGAAAAACCCAGCAGTCGCTTTTCAAGTGGATGCAAAATTCTAGTAACCTCAGCAGTTCAATAAAGAGAATAAAACTGCGGCGAGATACTACTATCATTCTTCATGAAAAGACATTGGGGAGTGCTAGGATTAAACAGAGCCTAGTTGAAGTGATAGCTATTATAATCAAAGTCATATAAGATAGACAAAGTAACAGAAAGGCTTTGGATCCGACAGATATACATAAAACCCTGAAAGTGTACTGAACAATAAGAAGTAGTAAGTTACGCCAAGCTGCTGAAAGCTATTACGTATCATAAACTACAATAGATAACAGATGTAGTACTATTTCATATAAAGAGAAGTTCATTGAGCTAAAACGTGGAAAGAATGCTTTTTGCGATGAGGGCCTCAGGCCAGTTCGTACTCCCTTCACGCCCTTCACATTTACAGGGGTCCATATGAATGATAGTCTGATGATTAATGCTCCAAATCAAATGGATGCCTCACTGCTGTATTCTAATTCTACACTCAAGAATCCAGTTATCTTAAAGGATATGTTGCACGCATAAAGACTTTAATGTCATCGAATTTGGTTGGAAATAATATAATTATTCATGATAATATTCGGCGACTATCTTCAAGATATTGCGACTATCCAAGCGTCATAATTTCAAAGGTCGGCTGCCAGTTGCACCGTTTTCAGCTGAATACCGTATTTAATATACCTAACAGAACTCCATGATCCATATTCTGCGTAACTGAGTATCTCTTGGTAGGATTGGTTAACAGAATTGTTATGACTTACGACTAAAAATCATGTATGAGAGTCAGGACTAATAGAGTTTCAAGATATCGGAGTATGTAATTTCCAAGTTTTTGTTGGGAGTCGACGACCAAAACCAATGATCCCTATTACACTAAGTTATTTAAAATTCAGACAAATGATTTGATAATCTCCGCTAATTTTGCTATGTAAATATATATTTTATTAATTTTAGTCAATTGAACTGATTTTGCTAATAAGTTAGTAAGTACCTAACAGATGAAATTATGTAAATAAAATTACGCATCAAAACATGTAGTAAGTTAATTAGCGTTAGATCATACATTTCGTTGTAATGCGCATTTGCTTTTGCAAAGATTTAGCATGTCTTACTTTTAAAAACATCTTATGACGACTAAAACTGCAGTACTGATAATTTTGTTGCTCCATCACTTTTTACGATTTTGGTAACGAGTGAAAACAATATAATTTTTATTTATTCGTTTATTTCAGGCAGATAGGGCCCATTCATACATACATACATATAATCACGCCTGTTTCCCGTAGGGGTAGGCAGAGATCACTTCTTTACACTTGCTACGAACCTTACATACTTGTTACGCTTCATTTACTGTCATAATTCCCTTCATACATGCTCTTAAGTTTAGGGTACTCTTGACCTGGCTTTTTTTCAAGACATCTCCGATTTGGTCTAGAAACGTCCGCCTAGGTCTACCCCTTCCAACAATTTCATTCACATGGAAGCGGATACACTTTTTTCGTCAATAGTTCCTCATTCATTCTCTCGACATGGCCAAACCATCTCAACATACCTTTATCAATTATTGTCACTACATCTTCTTTCAGACCACAACGTTTTCTTATTTCACTATTTCTTATTCTGTCACTCAGTTTAACTCCTATCATACTTCTTAACGCTCTCATCTCAACTGCATTTATTCTGCTTTCATGTTTCTTCTGCCATACCCAACTTTCACTTCCGTACATGAGTGTCGGGACCAACACTCCTCCATGCACAACCAAACGAGGGCCCATAGAAAATATAAATGAGGTCTGATTCTTGATTAAGGTGTTCTATGCTTCTATTTAATAGTTCCAAATACAACGTTAATCTATGATAAAGGAATGTATGTACCAATTAAATTTTTCTTCGTTCGAACAGATGCTCGTGGTATAGCTCATATCACTTTATCGAGTGCTGGTGTAGGCGGATGTAAGACGTATGGATAATGTTAAAGGAGAGCTTCGTAAATAGTTTAATTTTAAGATTCAAATTAATCCAAATAAGAAATCATATAAAGCTAAACTTAAATTATTTATTCCAGCTAAACATACAATTCTGTTTCCTAGCCGACAATAATAAATCTATTTTTGATTAACTCGTATTATCAAATAAAGATCCATAAGGTTGGGTAGAGATGAAAACCCATTTGCGTCATTCCGACTCTACCAAGAAAGTAACTGAGTCTATAACACATACATACATATCCCCTTCCTTCCGGTTGTCAAACGGTAAACATCACAGTTGAACAGCTCCCGATAATATTGTATCTAAAATTTATTTACGCGCGCTTGGTGATATATAGACACGTTTATATTTATTTCGAGTGCTGTGAACAGTGTGGAAGTGTTGATCTCACGAAATCCTGGACATTTGATTGCATCTTGGCAAGTAAGAATCTGACAAGATTGTTAAAGTAAGGTTAGGATTTGAACCAACATCAAGACGTCAGTTTTGACAGCTGTCAGTGACAGTGATACTGACATTTAACCAGTGTTGCCAACTCAAGGAAAATAACAACTTCTGTTATTACGTTCCATTATACTCAAACGTTATTACATCAGAGAGTAACTAATTAGAAATTTATAATGTCTACTCAGCGAACTCCACCTGAAAAATCTACGTTATTACCACCGAGTATTCAACAACAGGAATCTGACACGGCGTCCGACTGCCTTGGGTCTGAGCCTGATTGTAAAGAAAACACAAATATAACACGTCGTTTCAAACGTAAATTTGATGATTCGACTCTAACAGATATAAAAGAGATGCTATCAAATGTGCAACAGCAACAAAAAACCCAGGCTTTAAAATTTGACACAGAAATGAATAAAATGATTCAACAAAATAACGAAATAAAAAAATCTATAGAAATGATGTCAGACAAATATGATGAGATTTTGTTGCAACTTCAGCACACAAAACTTGAAAATGCTGCGTTCAAAAATCAAATCAGATCTTTGGAACAAAAAGTAGAATTGCTCGAGCGTAATGCTAAAGCTTCAACTCTGGAGCTGAGAAACATCCCAGAACAGAAATCAGAAGACAAATCATCTTTAACCAATATGATCACAAATATTGGTAACGTTTTGAAAGTTGAAGTGAAAGAAACAGACATTCGAAATATATTTAGACCCAAAATGTCTCAAAAGAAAACTGCTCCTATTGTGGTGGAATTCTCAACGACTTCACTTAAAGAAAATATAATTAAAGGATCAAAAATCTTTAATAAAGAAAACAAAGATAAATTGAATACTTCCCATTTAAAATTAGTTGGTGAATCAAAGCCTGTTTTCGTATCAGAATCTCTCAGCACTTATGGAAGGCGCTTATATTTCTTGGCACGACAAGCAGTCAAAAATAATAATTACGCTGGTTGCTGGACTTCGTACGGCAAAGTCTACATTCGTCATAAAGAAGGTGACCCATCCAAACTGATTTCTCACGAGGCTGATTTGAAGTCACAATGACTAGCTTTTATATACTATTATCCTTTAGTAACTAAATATTACATTGTTCTAAGTTGCATTCTATGTCACTGTGGGAATTGTAAAATAGTTACACAAAGATACAGAAATTTAAATACATTTCCCATCAACTTCTCACTAACGTTTAACCTGTTACAACTATACAAACTAGATATAAGAACTCAAACAATACACATAACTACACTTACTCACACTACCTTATACATTATAAAATATACAAATAAAATATATACGTACATAACACACACAAGTATTACATATACAACATACAATAACTATTTACATTATACAATTAATTTGTGCAACATATTAATATTTCTGTTCAGTTTACGGAATAGTGTTTACCTGATATACATCGAAATTTACTTTAATTACTCTTTTCTGAAAAAAATATACCGCATATGCCACTCTTACTTTACTTATAAGTGCAAACTAAAATTGCTATTAGAATTATTTTCACTAGCGTTATATATTACATGCAACATTCGATAACACCAGCAACATTATGCAAAGCATTGATCAGTTTGACATTTCTGTCCCAATAACATGCGAACCCGAGGAATGTATTTCATATCTTCAGTACCCAAAACAATATCTAAATATTTTGCAGCAGAACATTCGTAGCCTAAATTGCAACTTTAGCGAACTGAATGTTCTGCTTCAACGCTTACAATTCTCCTGCGATCTAATTGTATTGTCGGAATGCTGGTTATCACGTGTTGTTAATTTACCAATTCTTGAAGGGTACAACTCGTTTAAAACTAATGACAACTACAATCAAAATGATGGGATGGTAGTTTATACAAATAATAATTTGGAATGTACGATTGAGGAACCATCGTTACTGGAAGCAAATTGCTTAACAATTAATATTCAAAATCTTACAATAATAATTGCGATTTACAGACCGCCATCTTTCAGATCTACTGATTTATTTATTGATTCCCTACATAGCCTGCTAGAGCGATTTTCTTCTTTTAAAAACATTATTATAGTAGGAGACATAAATATCGATCTCTTAAAGATCAGCCCCGACAACACTAAGTATCTGGACACAATTACTTTTCATGGACTACTGCCTGCCATCAAATCAGCAACTAGAGGAAAATCTTGCCTAGATCACGTTCTGTTAAAGACAAATTTAAATGCGTTTACATTTTCTCTAGGTACTAGTATTACTGATCATGACTCGGTATTATTTAGCTTAAAAAAATATGTTACTCCTAAGAAACCTAAAACTTCTAAAGTTTTTTATAAAATTAACTACGATAACCTAAGATCTGAGTGTGAACAATACACCTTTGACAAAATATATCAGGAAACTAATTTAAACACAGCCATGAACAACTTCATTATTATATTACAAAAAATAATTGCAAATAATTCCATAAAACGACTAACTCCTAGAAATAAATTTATTTTAAAGCCTTGGATAACAATGGGAATGCTGCGTTGCATACGCACCAGGGACAGAATGCACATAAAAACAAAAGCTGATTGTAATAATGTCATATTAAAAATATCTTATTTAAGGTACCGTAATTATTGCAATAACCTACTAAAAAAACTTAAAAAACAATATGAAAGGGATCAATTGTTAATGTCAAAAAATAATACAAAAAAACTCTGGTCCACCATTAAAACAATCACCAACATTAACACTCAAAATCAAATACCTCTACAACTTCTAACAACATGACTGTGCTCCAGGTTGGGATCAAATTAGTGCCAAGGTTCTTAAAGCCGTATCTAAATCCGTAACACCTGTTCTTACTGATCTAATAAATCGTTGCTTTCAGATTGGGATTTTTCCTGACACTCTGAAAAGAGCTATAGTACATCCGATACACAAGGCGGGAGATAGGAGCAGTGTCAGCAATTATAGACCTATTGCAATACTAACAACTCTCTCTAAGGTGTTTGAAAGAATAATTAATAAAAGACTTGTTAGATATTTGGAAGATGGTAATTTACTTTCAAACACTCAATACGGATTTAGACCTGGCCGATCCACAAATAATGCAGTTTTAGATCTTGTTAACTTTCTTGTTGATAAAATAGACCGTAAATATAAATGTTTAACCATATTTCTTGACCTTGCAAAGGCTTTTGACACTGTTTCTGTACCCTGCCTTGTTAAAAAACTAGAAGCTTTTGGAATACGAGGCTCAGCATTGGATTTATTTTCAGACTATTTACATAATAGAAGACAATGTGTGAAAATCGGAGAACACTTTAGTGATGAGCTTCCTATTGATTTCGGAGTGCCACAAGGCAGTATACTTGGCCCTACACTCTTTCTCTGCTATATAAATGACCTTTGCTCACTTTCAATTGACAACTGTCGCATTTCAGCATATGCAGATGATACAACTCTAACTTTTTATTCAGAGTCATGGAATACGCTTTTTAAATGTGCACAGGAAGGTTTTAACACAGTCTGTCACTGGTTAACCTCTAATGTTCTCACTCTTAACAAACATAAGACCCAATACATTATCTTCTCAATCCAAAACCGGAAAGAAGACATTAATCTTAAAAATAATATCTACGCACACAATTGTAATTTCCCTCCTAGTTTTAACTGTTTCTGTTCTAGCATCATGCCAACTAAATGCATAAAATACCTTGGAATCGAAATTGATAGTAATTTAACATTTGAAGTCCATATTCAAAGTCTTTCTAAAAGAATTCGTAAGCTGACGTACATTTTTAAAGCGCTCCGTAATGTAGCAGAAAGACAGACTATTAAAATAGTATATGAGGCTATGGTACAATCTATCATATGTTACTGCATCACTACTTGGGGAGGAGCAAACAAAACTAACATGATTACTCTCGAAAGAGCTCAAAGGATGATACTAAAAGTAAGTCTTTCTAAACCTCGCCTATTTCCAACTACGGAACTCTACGAAGCAGCACAAGTCCTCACTGTACGCCAGCTCTACATATTGCAAACAATTCTGCTTAAATATAGTAGTCTACCGCAGGCTAGAAGAGAACATGCAGCCCTCACTAGAAGAAATTATGCAATATATGAACCGACTGCTGTTAACACATCGTTTGCACAACGTTTTTTTCCTTATCGTGGTGGTATGCTCTTCAATAAATTAAATAAAATACTTCTGTTTTCCAGCTGTAGTAAAATTGAATGTAAAAGTAAAGTTCAGAAATGGTTGCTTAATCTTACTTATTCTGAAACAGAAACGATCCTTGACGTAAAGATATAAAATATACTATACCTGCCATAACGTTATATTTTAGGTACCCTACAAATTCTTGAGTTTATATATTTAAGTAATTATATTATACCTACACCGCACCCACGCATACCATCACCCACACACTAATCACATCCAAGCCACAACACACGCACACACACTCACACGCACCCCACACACACACGCACACACACACATACACTCACACACACACACACACACACACACACACACACACACACACACACACACACACACACACACACACGCACTAATGAACATGATTACCACATTCCCTTATACTCATTCACAGTACTGTACGTTTCTGCAATAGTTGACAATCTGTACTATTAAATGTTAAGGGGGGCCTGGAGTTCTATAGTACAGGCCTAGGCTTAGTTTAGACTCCAGATCTCCCACAAATTACAATCTTTTGTCATTTACTTGTCGACATGATTTGTAACACGTAATGTAATTTGTGGAGATAAATAAACGTTTTTTTTTATTATTATATAGGTACAAAGGCGTCCCGCTTTTAAACTGTATACGCCAATAATAATATAATTGTGAAGACTACATATCGCCTACGCTTCTCTCGCCAATATGATACAGGCTTAGGTAATGTTTGAAGTCGGTTGAGTGATTCAAAATAATTATATCGATAATCGGTAATGGTTGGTCGGTAGTCTGGCGCCGTTGCCATTATTGTCACGTTATGTTTTCAGTTGCGCAAACGCTGCACATTATAATCCATAATCTATTAGTAATTCAATAAAAATATTCTGTTTGTTGCGCGACCTGAGTTACTTTTCAGCACAGTACCCGACTCGGGCTTCTGAAAGTATTATTTCAATAACGTTATATTTGTTTCAACACGGTTTTCGGTCTGTTCAGTCCTATTTTTTTTTTTCACCTTTTACATCGTAGGTATTACAAAATCACCGCAGATATGATATAACAAGTTAGAGTATTCTAAATATAATTTTCAGAACCTCTTTAATACAGGAATTCAGAAATACTAAAAAGACAATAAAACAAATCCTTTGCGCATATACACAGAGAAAGAGAGACTTGGTGTGGCTAATGTCTATGTAATACTACTTTTTGGGAGGAATATATGATGTTTCTGAATTCATTGGTCAGTTACCCCAAGTTTCTAACGACACTATTTGCCGTTAGTCACTTCGCAGTGTGTGGAAGTTAGCCAACGGGCAACGCGACATCAAAGCTTTTGCCACCTCATAAATAAACTTTACCTGTAGTAGTACTAGACGCTCACAACTAAGTAAATATAATATCGTGTTTCATTTTGTATATAATATTGGTTTAAGTACCGTTTGCAGAACTTGGAAAGATATCTTATGGTCAAAAGTTCGCAATAAACTGTTCAGTAGTAATGTAGTTAATTAACTTTTTATTACGCAAACCTATATCAGTTGTAAATATAGACATTATCTGACACTGTTGCTAGGAAAATAAATACTTCATAAGATTTATATGTATGCCGTTTAACTCGGTTCGTTAGAACACGTTAAGACTGCCAACGCGGAAGGCCTGCATGTTACATCTACAACGACGCACTTCATAAGCTCCCTTAAAATATTGATATTTCGAATATCAAAGGTATTAATTTAGACGGGCGGGCTGGCTCTCTCGCCGCCGCTCCGCCGCCGCTCCGCCGCCGCACCGCCGCCGTACCGCTGCAGCAGCATACCGCGATGGACCATTGCAAGCGGTGCGTCTCTTCCGTGTCGGTAAATAGACGTGCGCGTCGTTTCTTAATTGCGAGCTGGGGCCGATGCTTTATAAGCTCCATAACGTCCGTCGACGTGCGTCTCGACTGCGAAATGTTTGCTTTAATTATTATTGGAATGGAGGGTAATTCTCTGTGGTTTTGTTCGGCTAGACTTGGCGATGTTCCGAAACGGGTAGCGATGCAAATTGCCTTGGCTAACGCCCAACGCGGCGCTATCAGACCCAGTAGCTTCACCGCATCACACCTTTCTGCTGACTCTTGACCTGGTCGTCTTACCATCCTAGGTCACCGTCGCGCCATTTCGCCTAACCATGTTTGACATGTCGTTTATCGTTTCATTTCATTCAATAGTTTGGCTTAGTTGATGTTTAATTCACTTGTCTAGATTCGAGATGTCCTTACTGTGTCGTCACTTAATGTTATCACGTATGACAAATACGTTTACTTTACTCACGAGTCGTACTGCGTCTTAACATACAGTGATCCTGTAACATGCACTAGTCAACACCGGCAGGTCTACATATATTTATAAACTGGTCTTAAATAATTGTTTTAGTACCAACAATATGTGTATTAGTTTGACTACAGTTCAAAAGAATAAAAATTTCTATTACCATCCCTCAAATTCAACAAAGCTGAAGTAAAAAAGTAACATCTTTGTATGTCAAGTACAAAAAATACGCAACTCTTTATTTTATTCCAGATAAACATATATCTTCGTAGAATAAATAGGTCCTAATCGAAAACTAAGTAGCTACTAGATACTTTTCTTAAATTCGTTCCTGTTTGCCGTATTCTCATTCTTCATTTGTGAAGACTATGGGAACAAATTGTCGTTACCAAGATTTTCATTCGAACCGTTCCACCTTTTTATCTTCAAACATGCTATTCATACGGAATAATCACACTTGTTGGAATAGTTCCTATACCTGTAAGTTCCCTTTACCAAACGTGTGATATAAAAGTTCTCGTCTTCCTCGACGTGTGTGCGTTCACACAATAAGCAAATTGACTTCGGTCAATATATTTCCTTTTAAGTGTCGTCCTTTGAATGCTTAATAAGAGAAACTTCTTGTGCTGAATACAAAGAATGAAGTAGTAGTAATGAAAAAAGCAGCTGAAGTTCATTCAACTGTTATTCATAACACTGAGCGTCGTAGGTAGTAATGGTAAACCAATCTGGTACTTTTTGACACAAATTTCTAGATCAGTATACTTGAAAAAGTATGATTAATTCGTTTGTTTAAAAAGTCCAGTTATCGCCAGTTGTCGGGCCTTAGCTGAATAAGTTCATATAATATTAATTATGATTAGTTCAATGTTCATTCTCATCAAGGAATGAAAACAAACCATTGACTTTATCAGGTTACGTGTTATTCTCAACTAGTTGTAAACGTCAACTCAAGTAAACATATTACAATGCTCGGGTCGTACGCGATTGCGATGTAATAATACTAAAATTTTATTGGTGCAGTATGTTGAGCGTTTTTGACTTCCCAAGAAAGTCAAATTACTTCGAAAGGCGAAATCCGTAAAGATTCTTAACGGTAAAAAACGTTCTACTACTATATATTGTGCTCGCACAACGTTGATAAGTATATACTGGTCTGTGTATAAATATACATAGGTATATAAGCATGGCGAAAGGAATAACCTTTTAGACGTCTTTGGCAAGGCCGTTGTGCCGTTGTAGTCTGCGTAAACAAGCTTAGTGGGTTCGGCGCTCGATCATTAATTTATTTAAGCTTACTTATCTATTGAATAATAATATGCTTAATTAGTAAATTAATAATAAGCGGGTCTTTTGAAAAACGTCTCTTACTGTATTCTCGGTGGTCGGGGTATTTCGGATAGTAGCCATTTTTCTATTAAGAACATTTCTATTGTTTTATTGTCGTGTCTATTGGTGGGATAGTAATTGAAATTTCTATTTATGGAGCTACAATAATGAGTGATAGGTCAACCAGTATGTAATAGCAGACTTACTTGGTTTCTAATTAATATCATCTACTGTGTGTCGCGCGAACGATAATCTTTAAATGTTTACCTGACGTGTTATACGGTAAAATGGGTAATTAGATAAAGCTTCACGACCGTTTCCGAGAAGAGCATGGTGGAGTAGTCACACGCACAACAAGTGGACTTATCGCACTGGTGTATTCACAGCGATAACATTAAAATACAGCTCACTATCGCCTTCTAAGAAGTCGCCCGTCGCGTCGCGTCGCGGTCGTCGGCGGAGCTGCGCCCGCGCACCGAGCCACCCCGCGCCGACGCGTCAGGTAGCTCTAACGGCACTCGCTTGAGAATACAATTTTCGTTTTAGAACAAAGTATAATATGCCGTTAATATACTTTCACTTGTCATTAAAACCAGCATTGATTAACATAGTGAAATCTATTCTCGTGGATTACAAAACTCATTTTAACAAATTGCTATTATTTGCGCACTTGCATTATTAAACACAGTACTTAGCATATAATGATTCATTGGTACAATGAAATGTCCTTAATGTATTATATTCAAGCTTAATATAGTAATTACATATTTTGCATTGTATGATAATCTTTGTATTATTTTACAAATTCTTGAAGAAAATCTAGAAAAACCATGACTCTACAAATAATTAACTGGGTCACTTTAAATCAGTATACATCTTCAATAAGTGGCCAATAATGCCTTCCTAAAGAACAGGTGTTTTATGTTGTATGTATTATTGATGAATTTGGTTAAATGATCGTGATCTAATCTCTTATGAGACATGTTATATTAAGCGGCATCAATGCGACAATGTTACTTCCATGTGTGTACGTCGGTAGCGTTAAGTATCGTGTTGCGAGTGCGTTCGGTAGTAATATGGACCCTATTATTGCGTCACAAAGCTGGTTATGCCGTGCAGCAGTGGCAACAAGGTACTCACTCAGTTTCCACGCTCTGATTACTGGATGTTGGCTCTAGACAGCGTCTTTATCGGCACCGATCAGAAACTTAGCTCAATGGGAGTTTTGAGAAATCGATCCAGCGCTAGTACTCTGTTCTAGTCACACGGCATCTAATTAAACCTATTTCGTCTATGAGCAGGATAATATTACTTAAGAATAACCCTTTTGTTTACTAATGACTTTGTAGGAAATAACCACAGCTGATAATAGAAACTACTAATTCTTAGTATTGACAGTTTTGTTACTTACGTAGTACTCTTTATTATTCTCTGCTTTTAGTTTATTGTCGACCATTAGTCACGGTTTAAAATTAATCAATTAATTAATACGTTACTTTAGTTTTTAGAAATCTTATCATCTGCATGTAATACGTTTTTGTGAATTCAACTTGCGCCATATCTACGACACAAACTTGATACAAAAAAAAATGTTATGGCATCTGAAAGTTACTTAGTATTTTATCAATCGTCGTTAGGACGCTACTATATAACAATGTAGGTTTTTGAATATTTAAAATTCTTTAGTATAGTCCACAGCCCGCAGGTGCATCTAACTCAGAGTAGTGTACATCAAAACACACATGTAAGCACACAGGCGGGCTTACCTCTGTAGTTCCTTCAAGGGCAGATCTTTGTTCGTGTTGCGCTACACTATCGAGCCTTGTGGACACAGTTGGCTCTCATCGTCTTGTGTCATCGGTATTAATGTGCTTCCAATAATACTTGCCATGGTCAACAATGCTGCTTGTTGCGATAAATGAGACAGAGTATTCATGAGACCACACGGGGCGAGTGGATGTGGAAAGTTCTGTCTTGTGCCGTCAACGCATTTTTGTGTTCAGCGTTGATAATGCAGGTACATTTAGATAATGAATACGCAGATGCATATTGAAACGGTGCTCATTATGTGAGCGAGATAACATGAACTGGGAAGTAAATGTATTTTTACTTCCCGGTGACCGGTTTTGCTGATTAACTGAATAAACATTTAAAAAATTGTTTTCGCAATTGCATGTATCTTGCGCTGATCGTTGTGCTCAGGTATCTAATACAGAATGATTTAATACTATACTAAACTAACCAAAATGAAAGATGTTTTAGAGGCCTCATTTTGCAAAACAAGTATTGCAGAAAAAAAATCTCTACTTACCTGCTTTTGTTAATGATCGTATTTTATATTTTACTACAGAAAATATGATTGCACAATATATGAAGCAATGTACGTTTTTAATAAATATTAGCTCATCGCATCTTCTGTTCTGTTACTGTGAGAGAGCGGAGAGTATCGCCATGCTTAATTGTAGGATCAAAAGGGGTCAAGTGTGTATATTGACAAGTGCCTTAGGGCCAACGTCATGCCCAAGAAGGCGCGGTCCGTGGCGTCAGCGCTGCATCACTAGAATTCGCTAATATGTATTAAAACATTTTGAAATAATTAGGTAGCTTCAAAAAAAGTACTCATTATCGAATTAGTAGTACGCGCTATTTGATGCAAAATATTAATTTTTCTACTATCGTCGTCTAACTCATTTTTTTTTATAAAAAAAATATTCTATTATCACATAGGAAAAAGTTAATGTTAACTGGTATTATTATCTATCTGTTTATTTCTGCAGCATAGGAAGTATAGAGGTAGGGTAAACTAGATTTATAATGTTATATGTATATGAATTGCATGACTTGCGCTTTCAACCATTAAAACTTATGTTAATGTGATATTTCCTCATGTACCGAGAACTGTGCTTCCCAACAACTGACATACATGGATAATATGTGGAAAATATAACGTTTACTTTATTTATAATAAGCCTTAGTTACGTCATCACGTTCAAGTTGCATCGGCTCTAAGTGGTTCATTTCGCTCTTGTAAAACTGGTGCGAGATACAATCCAAAAGCACTTGTATAAATCAATATGTAAACATGGTATTTTTGTGACGCGTTCTTCTTCGAAATAGTTCCAATTTAAATAACTCCAGAAGTCAGATTCGGTGTTATTCGTAGGGACCGCTACGTTGCTACGTGTCACAAGTCACAACACAGTCAGTAGTTCGGCAGTCGTCTTAAGCACGTTCGGGACTTTAGGGCTGGGATCATTTAACATGATAGGAGTCAATGTGTTCCATTCCTATCGATACAGGATTGTTGTGCTCCTGCCATTACTCATACGATGTCGCAGCGCGGTACGAGTCGGTTAGGTGGCCGGTTGCTACTGTGTGCGCCTTTATTGAATACTGATAAGTTTACTCATACCACACCGTGAGTTATTGTTTTCATATGGCAATACTTTAACCAAGGCCGAGTTCATTACACGTATGTAATGGTCAGATTTGGTTTTGCGCGTATTTTCCCCGCCTTATCAATGTTTGAGATAGGTAAATTAGTTTGGTTACGGTTACGTCATTACGTAGCGTTGACTTCTCCGGGTATATTGACACCACACATCTGGTGAACTTATTACCTTGTACAATGTAGTTGTATCTAGCGTTATCTAAATACATAATATATTTTTAGACCGTTTATCTTAATTTACTTTAGGTTCAACCCACTTACGTATATGTAGAGTTCTGTTTTTCAATTAAGGTTCCTGTTCACCGTATTTTTTTTAGCAATCTTTGTGATCTTATGATATACTTCAAAACGATATCAAAAATATATACAGTGAGAACCAAAAATATGCATTCAAAATAATGAGTTTCTCATAGCTCTACATTCTGTATCTTCTGATTGCTCGGTATTAGTGTGGCGATTATCGTCTCTTGCAAATGAATTCCATGTCTAGTTTGAATTTATATTATTATATGTTAAATTTGTGACCAGAATCGCTAAATTTTCTCATAAAAACGTAAACAAACGTTCCCAAAACCAAAAGCTAACGTATGCCAAGCAATGAAATGACTGCTTGGATGGATTATAGGTGCGTGTTGCGCAGAGCTAAGTGAGCGTCGACGCCGGCGGCGCCTCGTGCCCGCCGTGTTTACGTCTAATTTTGGCGTGAGCGCCGCGACGTCGCCCCCGCGCCTCCCGCGCGCTGTCCATTGAACACGCCGGTACGCGCGCGGTTATTTCGGCCTGCCGAACGCGGCACGGCGACGCCACACAATATCCTCACTCTCCCACTTTCTTGTACTATCGATGGATAAATAAAACAATGTTATTTAGTCTTCTACTCAGCTACACAGCTACGCAGTTCCCTTCTTATGTACTACAGTAGTGTTGTGCTACAGCAGTCAAAATGAAACTAGCAAATCCGGTTTTGATATTCAGCAACTGGATATACTGATTATTGATAATTATCCAGTTGTATCTGGTTATGCTAGAATTGATTAAGGCGAAACGACAGTTTTTATCTGTGTAGGTAATTTACCACCTTATCTATAAATATTAAAGCTTACCGTTCATCGTTAGTATCAGGCTCGATTACTTAAGTCATGTTGTCGAATAACTGAGTTTAACACAAACAATATTTGTAACTATGAGGAAAACTTGACGAACACAGTCATAATAATCTCTAAAACGTTTTATTGTCAAAGTTACAGTCGATAACGGTTGGAAGTGATCGGAATCGAGGTGCCAAATTTGACAAAATAAGGAAAATCAACTTGATTACCTTATTTTATATTTTCTCACTTGTATTTCTTGATTCCAGTAATCAAACGTCTGAGCAAACCAGGGAGTTAACATTCTTGCTTAAAAAATAAACAAAATATACCGAATTGGCTTTAACTCAAACCTGTGATCATTGACGTACAGACCTTACAAAATTATTTTTGCTTGGCTATGAAATTGTGCTCTTTCCTTGACTGGATGAAATGATATAGGCACGTATATAAATAGCTTAAAAAAATACCTATGTATTATTTACCGCGATACCACCATATTATAAAAAACCCCGTACAAGTGCAAGTCTGACTATCGGACCGAGGGTTCCGAATATTTCTGATCGCCACGGTAAAGTCTCCAAAGAAAAACGTAACGTAACTTCACAGTTAATAAAATCTCGTATGTCATCGAAATTAGACATTGTCAAATGTCCAACTGAAATTATATGTTTGTAATCGCGTAAACCGATTATGCTGTACATCCTATAAGGAACCTTTTTTTTTCTTTCTGTGGTACGGAACTCAAAATAGTCCAATAGGTCAATAAAAATACCTATACATACAAGTTACATAGATGGTATATTTGATCAAAACATAGTACATAAAACTAAATAAAATATTGCATACAAAGAAACAAGCACCGAAATCTTATTTCAAATTTAATTTAATCTGTTTAAAGTGGCTGGATCGTCCGTTTTTCACCTCGAAGAGTTAACGAGCCCATGTCCTGTGATGTTACCGCGGCTAGCCTTGGAGGCTGCGATCCGACTTCTCGGAATCGCTCCGAGCCCGCCCCTCACCCCTTACCCCTCGTAATCGCCTTTCCTGTCAGGACACGCTTACTTGTTTATGGTACCTGAGGGCCGCCCGTCATAATATCGATACCTGTCCCGTGTTATTGAAAAATGTTTTTGTTACGATTTAAACTTCATAGATTTTTAATTTGAAAAGAGCGCTTTTTACTAAACAAAAACCTGGAAGGTTCATTTAATGACCCAATATCTCTAGTTTGGCTTCCATTAGGGTTAATCTAAACTTTTTTATCCACGATGCATTGATGCAAGATTTCTGAGCAAGCAACCTGGAACATATGATCTCTTTAAAAACATTGTATTTTGTTGAATATTAATCAATTCTTATGGTCTATACGATTTTCATAAATAATGCATTAAAAAAAACTAATCCATTCACAAAAGTCTATCTCATAACAGTAATACACGTTCAAACCTCAACTAACAATTTGAAATGTGTTCACAAATGTTATCGATAAAATTTGCATCGTCACTAGCCACTGTCAGTTCGAGTCCATCTCTTTTTATTTTCTTTTGGTACCTACACCTGAGTTGTTAGTAACAAAGGCATTGATTTTTTCTCTCAGCTCCGCCCCGGCCTTTGAGTGTCTTGCCGCGTTCTTGGTACCGGCGCCGATCATTCAGTAATCTTCGATAGCCTCCCGATAGCGCTTTCTGTGGTGGGCCTTGTTGCTCTACTTACAAACAGGTCAATTTTATGAACAAAAGTAACTAAAGCTTAGTTTAGTTATATGTTCTTTTTGTTGTTGCCTGTTGTAGTTTTTGTGTTAAGAAAGGACAAACATGTTACTAGAAGAGCGCAGATTTTATCTTTTTCTACTTTATAATACTTTCCTCATCTGTGTTAATTTAGTACGTACACTTATCGCCTATAGACTATGTGGACAATTTCAAATTTTTGATTATAGTTTGTGACATTTGTATGATAATAATTTACAGTTAACCATGAGAAACAAAACACACTTTTATCACATTATCTTATCAAACAAAGAACGAAGAACCTGGCCTTCTTAACCGATTCTTACGAGTTACAACAATGACCAACAATCCTGAGGCTTCCATTCTTTATTGTTATAATCCTCACCTTAAGCAGATGATAGCAGTATAAAGCAGCAGCCGTATTCGCTAACTTCATAGACAACAGTTGCTTTCGCGAAATCGAAAGCGACCGTGATTCGTTGTCGCGGGTAGTTGTCAAAATTTTGGTATTCGCTAACTCGTTTTCTCTGTATCTATTTCCGGTTGCTTTCCTCCGGGTTCGACTGCTTTCGAAGCGGCTCTATTTTTTATCGACTATTATACGGCTTAATTCTGTGACACTTTTTGAGCATTGTAATACTCTTGATAAGACAACATTTTATTTA
This sequence comes from Autographa gamma, assembly GCA_905146925.1. Taxonomy (NCBI): domain Eukaryota; kingdom Metazoa; phylum Arthropoda; class Insecta; order Lepidoptera; family Noctuidae; genus Autographa; species Autographa gamma. The sequence continues at coordinate 9,357,584 of LR989850.1, forward strand.
AGAGGGTTTGTACTACGTTACATGTCAAAACAAACAATCGTTATGCTTAAATCTCTTTATCTATTTCATAATATTATTGGTTCTGACTATTACTTAGAGTTATTTTGCAACTGAAATGCAGCGATGTAGCTTTATCCGTGTCCTAAAAAAATGAAAAACCAAATTTAACTCAGAATATCCGTATAATATACTCGAGTTAAAATGTGTTTCAAGATACCAAAGTTTCATTTATTATGCCCTTTGAGAAGATCTTCGGCAAGACTAGAAGGTTGTGACCATTTCACCCCGCATGGCACGCTAGATTTTGGACTTTAATCAATATAAAACCTTAAAACGCCGCAGCAGAGTGAAAAGACGATGGCGATTATTTTAATAATGTGGAAGGTAAGCCTGCTTCAATATTGGTCCAAATTCTTGTTTTGCATACTTGAGCCTCAAGAGTACCTACATACCTTTATGTTAAGTTCATATGCATTCACATTAAATGATTCTTGTGGGTGCACATATAACGTATTCCTCTTGCTTATTTTATGTGAATAAAACTTTCAGTACTTTCCCCAGTCCTACCTACCGCTTTTTTGATTCTTTATTAAGTTGTCTTTAAGGTATAATACATCCTTCATGTCATAACGTTTTTTTTGTTATATTTTACAGAGATCCACGTATGTACCACCACTTCATCAGGATCTACATGCGACCCCCTGCTTATTCTGGCGATGCAGTAGTACCTACTTATTATAATCCTTAACATTTGTCATAGTTTTATGTGCAGTACTGTGCAGTACTAATACAATTTTATTAATTGTCTCTAAAAGTGTACCCTACCTATAGGTTTGAAAAGATTAAAACAATTATTATATACCTATTAATTTCTTTTATTCACATAGTTAACAATATTATCTTAAGGCAAAATGAAAAACTAATTATTTTATGAACAATAAACACAACAAACATCCATCAAAGTTAGTTTGTTGAATGTTGTTCACTAACACATATTCTTGAAACTTCGTAGAATAAAATTTACCATTTCATTTAATCGAATTACATCCTCTATTAGTAAAACAGTATTTTTTCTTGAGTGTCTAAGTATACAAACACACATGAAAAAGGCTGACGTTTATAATCTTTGTAGCCGTCATCGCCATATGCAGTGATTTTAGTGGATTTAATAAAGAGTTTTTAGTTTAACTGTTCAAATTATTATTTAAACTTTTTGTTTCCACAAAATTAATAAATTACTTTTATTAAATCATTGATTGAATATTGATATTTCCCATTAAATATGCTGAAGTTCTATTGATCGATAGATAAAATATTATCCATTTAGGCAGGTACTCAAATATCCGAAATTGTTCTGTTTCGTTTACCAATTTAAGTAAATCAAATTTAAATTGGTATTTGTTTATAGAATATCGAAGGGAACAATAATAATTTACAGAGCATTTTTTCGCGTGAAAGAGAATGATGAAAAAATGGCAAAAGGTCTATGCATTTCTCCAACAATAATTTTTAATATTAAACGTTCTCATCTTCTAGACAAATACGAAAAACATTAAAAATCAACGAAATATGCTTCTTTTAGTCAGGTAAGCAACAAAATTGCTTCAAAATCTTTTATTCAATACTTTAACGTTTACCCGTGAGTAGTTGCTTTCGCGAATACAGTTAGGTGTCTAGTAGTCCGGATTTTAAATGTCAAATGAAAGCAGTTAGGCTTACGGAATCGCAATTTTGAGTTTATCGATACAGAAACGACTGTCAAAATGGTGTTCAGTTGCCTTCAAATACACCGTCGCACGATGACGTCACATTCGTTAGACACCGACGATAGCGAATACGAAATTTGCGTTTTGACAGTTCTTTTACAAAAGTCTAGGTCGCTTTCACCCTCGCGAGAGTTAGCGAATACCCCTGCAGAACGCTTTATCTGTGTTTAGTAAAGGTGATCTAATACATGTGCAACTTGCCGCATATTCCGTACTAGATCACTACTTGACCTCTTACGTCATCAATTTAAAAAGATCAAGAATCATTCGTTATTTATCACTAGATACCTGCTGTCAAAATGTCAAAAACTATAACGTGGATAAAAACTGCTCGTATAAGAATCTGTACTCAATAATAACCGAACCAGATCTGTTTTTAGCAGGTAGGAAATGTTTAAAGTTCACGGCGCCTCGTGCCTCAGATGTTCATTCATTCTCACTGTTAACTAATAATGCAATTTCATGTTCGACCTTGATTTGTCAAACAATCGTAACTGGGACGAATGTTATGTAAATCACTAGTGACATTTTACATCTCGGGGGCGAGGTGTCTGCGTTCCCTTCTCTCCTTTGGCATTTCGCAATTCAAGCATGCGCTTTGTTGAGAATGTTCGATTGTCCTACATTTTAACAGTAAATCTGAGAGATTTTGAGTTTCAAGTTAGCTTCGCTTACAGCGGTTAAATAGTTATTCTTATATTTCTTTTATCCACTTCTAATTCTGATTGCTATTCGGAAATTAAATTTGGGTGGATTCGAACTTGAAAGGCAGTATTAAAACTGGTCATGTAAATCTAATCGGTCAGCTTTACGGAAATTATCATCTTTGATCGGATAGTTGTTAATATCATTTATAACATATCCGCGTTTGATGATTTTATATTTTTTAAACAAAAGAACACTTGAGTAAAAATATATCACCCATAAATGAAATCATGTACCTGTTGGTTTGCTTTATCCTGTGGCATCAATGACGTTGTAGCTATAGCGCAGAAGGGTTCAAAGACCGCTAAGTCATTTAGTAGCCAGGTACAAGCTACTTGCCCCGAGGCAGGCCGCCGATACACTCGTTTCAACTCTTGTTGCGTGTGGGAAATGGTCTTTCGTCCTGTCGCCAACAGTTGAACGCAACCTAGTGTGACTGGGATTCATTTCGCAAATTGTTGTTTTATGAAACATATTTGAATTACGACATTTTTTATTCTGTTCCTCAAATTATCATCCAATTTCATGCCTAAGGCTCCACTGTTTCCTGTTCATTTGGGATTCGTCATTTTCGTTGTCCTTATTGTGTTTTATAGTGTATGGAAATAGGACTCCTTGATGTCTATAAATAAGATTATTTGTGGAATGTTTGTTTCTATAATGATAACTTTATGGTTAGGCATGCCAATGTAGTATGTACAGCAAAAAATCACATCACATCTCGGGCCGATTGATGAGGTAATGCAACGATGGTATGATGGACGGGACTGATGAGTAGTGAGAGAGACGTTGCAATGGCCCGAGGGAGCGAACGGGATGCATATACAAACATACTCGAGTCCAAAGTCCGCGACCGCCGCCGCCGACCGGTGCAGGACAGTAGCCTCGATGCTGTAGCGACGCAAGCTAGACTAAGCCGTGTTCCATACAACGATATACTAAGCCAAATTATATATGTACATATTTTTTAGTCCTGAGAAATCTTATCGAAATACGTTTTTTTGTACCAATTAACAAAAATACTGCAAATAACATAGATTAGTGGCTTATATCTTTGTTTACTCCATATGAACAAACTGCGTTATAATTAGCACCGCTGGCACAAACATTAGTTGATGTTAAAAGGGTGTCCTGTCCACCGTGTTAACTGTTTTGTTCCTGCCTACATCCAGTTCCGGTGCAGCAGCATCGAGCGAATGTCGACCGCGACCATTAGAGCTTCCTGTGCGTCCACCAGTGAATGGGCGCACTATCCGCGACCTGGCTAGCGTTCGCCATATGAATGGGTAGTGCGTACTGCACAATGAATTATTCGTGCCAGACTGGCTTCCGTTGGCGCCGGACACATGCTCCGTGTTCTGCCTTTTTCGCTGATTAACGTCTAATTATAGGGTACAGCTCTCCACCACATGACTCCTAGTGACTCAGTCCGACTTAATAACTGCACAATGCCGTTCGGGACTTATTAGTAGCTGTGCTCAGTTTAGGAGCGATGTGAATATAGCTCAGTGGGTGTAAGTTCATGACTGCTTGCTGGTTTATACGCATTACACGATACATTAGCGACTTGCCAGGGTGCTGTCACTGACTGTCACTGATTGTGACTCGACATTGCACGTTGATTACAAACGATATAATATCTAATTATGTTTCAATGACACTTTTCATACCTAATTCAATGTTGTTACATTTGATTGTCAATGACTCTGTTCATATGTAAGCGATGACAAAACTTTATCAGTGTAGGGGCAACTGATAAGAGTTTAAGCATCACCAGCTCGGTATTCATCTGAAAGGTGCACTGTTTTCATATCTTTTATCTAAAACGAATCCTCGAACTGTAACAGATAGAGATTTTTCTTCTTGAGCTATTCTGGAACGGCACGAGACGTGATTGACGTAGTTTGCCACACAGATTCCCTTAACGCGTTTCTAAAAGTGACTTTTACGAGTAATTTGCGAAATATTTTATGACTGTTAGAAATAACTTAATTATACCTTCTAAATATATTTTCCCGTTTTAGGCGGACATCATCTTAATGATATCTAATTAAATAGTACTTACTTTCAGATTTCTTAGCTTGGTAGAAGTTGTGAAAGACAAACGACGGTGCAGGAATTCTATTTAGCCACATGGGACTATAAACCCTAAATATTATGAATATCCTATTAATTAAGATATGTGGGCAAGTTACCATTTACCCTTTGCTATATTGTCTGTATAACAGTATTTGTGTACTATTCCATCCTCTTACAAGAAATTGAAAGTCTTTTAAAGCAAACTATTTACAATGGAAGTAATCTGTATAAACATGAAGTTCGACTTCTGGGAATAATTTGGAAGTTTAAAGTCAGAGAATCGGAGATAAAGCATAATGGCGTCGACCCGGATGCTGTCTTAATGCCGAACACTAAACTCTACCGAACTGAACTCGAAGCCAGGTCACGATGCTGCTATCCTTGCTTCAAGCACTAGTCAAACCAAGTTCCTCCTTACTTAATGTATTAATAAACAAGATAATAAGAATATCACCGATGTGTATTATGGTACGTAGGTACTTAACTACTTTAATAAGAATGGATAACCAGTTGATTAATCAAATACCAAGTATTTTCCTTACTCGTATATAGTAGGCTAAAAGAAAAGACAAATAGTTCTTATGTACAGTGTTCTCAGATAAGGCGAACGTCGCATTATCTCTTTACTTTCTAAAGCTAGATGAAAAAACACGTTGTTAACCTCTGGCAGCGAGAGGCAGGACACCGAGCGGCAAGGCCGACCGGTTGCCGGCGCGCCCAGCCTGCGCAGCCGCCGCGCCGCGCACCGTGCGTGCCGAGTTGCCGGCTACGTACGATACACCGCACCTCAATACCCACTCAAATCCAAACCACCTTTCCTACCAAGCATTAAGATTCATTTTTGTAATCGTTACCAATAACCTGCGGTCGCCCGTACACACGCACCGACACATGTCTATTAGTACATAAACGCCTTAGCACATTTATTATACCGATAACATGATCAATCGCCGAGCGACGACGAACTCCACTATCTGATTTGTTTATGGGTAAACGACACAACGTAAACAAAAACTTTGTTCTGTCATTAAATGGGTAGAGCATTTAATCCATTAATTTAGTAAATGATCTATTAAATTAAAAATATATTATTTACCTCTAAATTTGAAATTACCCAGTAATTTAACTACACTTTTCGGTAAAAAAAACGATAAAGATTCTTCCGTATCAATATGCCCCTGAAACTCTATCAAGACTCCTTCTGGAGAGATAATTGTCTAAAAGCCGTGGCATCAGTGCGATTCTTTTTATGTTTGTTATTAGAGTATATGAAATATCTAGTGCCTATTTTGCCCATTTGGATGTCTCACAGCAATATTATAAATTCTAATTACACATTTTCGCAGAAATGGGGTTTGTGTCATCAAAGTTCAAAGAGAATTAACAGTTCAAAGAAAGTTGTAATGAGATTGTGATAATTCATTGCCTAAGGAAAATACGTTATATATCTACGTTTTGGCTGGAACAGTAGATCCCATAATAAAATCATCGGCCGGAAGTCGATGCGTCACGAGTGCGTTTTCGTCCACTTCTCTTAGTGTGAGTGTAATGTGCGCTCTAGAGTGTAGGTAGTATGTGCGGCGTAGACACTGTGATATTATCGCAACTGATTGACAAGAGCATGCGAAGCACACCCGACTCAGGTATTATGGAATATGTACCAATGTTAGATTCGAATAAGAGCCTTGAAATAAATCTAAATTAACTGTTGTCTATAGTCGTGTTCATTTGTGTGATGTAGTGGTTACGTTGCTCTAACGCTTGTATAGTGTTACTGATTATTCGTGTGTGCGTTTATTTACGTACGCGAGCGCCGACTCGTCCGAGATTCAAATTTAGAATGCCGTCTCCGCCATGTTGTTCTGAGTGAAAAACCTACGATCCATCGTGTGGAAGCCGTGGATCTGTCGCAAAGATAACTGGCCGATCCTTTTTGGAAATAGCAATTTTTATATCGTTTCCCAAACTATCTGTATGTGTCTTTTTGACACAAATTTACTCTTTCAATATAAACATGTACTTATTTGATGCAGGGAGTTTTAGTAGAGACAGAAGGTAACATCTATTAGGACAGTATATAGCTGTCTACGGTACTGTTATCTTGAGGCCGTCTGAAAATTCAGTTAACGTAAATAAATGTGTTGGTTAGTAAAACGTAAGTGTATTCATGTGAATGAATGAGTCACGCCCAGAATTGGTTTGGTTCAGTTATACGCCAGATTGGTAAAGAAGTTACTTCTAAAGAATTTAAACTATCATTAAACACTTTGTAAATATGTAGTCAAACGTTATTTATTTTCGATACAGTAATTAATGGGTTATAATGTCTGACAAGTATATTACTCCAGTAGTCTTAAAATTTGCATTCTGTATAGGCAGCATGATTTGACTCTTTTGGTGTGTGACTATCGGTTTAGGTAACACATATAATATATTGTTGTGAAGTCAAGCCTTTTGTTTTACATCAATCAAAGAAAAGATCTTCTAAGTATCCTACCTAGAAAAAAAAATTGGCTTTCAAAGAGTTTGTACTGTATGAAATCCATATCGACAACATAGCTGTTATTATTAAGCCAATTTAAAACAAAACCAAAAAAAATATGCCATAATCGCTTGCCTAGGAACAGTGAAATTGTCACAGAACGCACATGTCTAGTGACAACTACAACAATATTAACAGTGATAGCGCAGTTTTATTTACACAGATACTGATCACTGACACTAGAACAATGTTTGCCAACAGTCGCTTTGTTGACGAGACGACACACTTCGGTTAACGGTACACATACGTACCTACTGTTTATGCTACCATCTATTGCATTACCACTACAAAGAAACCATTTGCATGTCAATATTGTGTCGATATTCCACGATTTCCACATGAGGTGGCGATTGTTGCACTTCCACCGTTTTCTCAATTTGTAAGAGAAGGATAGTTACTATTTATTTATGTATTCCATAGGCAACACCTCCATGCTGCATGTGTGCTGGTGTCACCCATTCAGCCTGGCTTATTCATTCAATAGGTTTATAACTTACGATGAGCTTTAAAGTGAATATAATTGGTCTCAACAGATCCCAACTAACTAATTTCAGTGTAGAACTCTACGTTTCCGAAGCGTTGGGCAGAATGTTAATGCTCTACTCCCTCTTCTCGAAAGAAGATGATACCTTATTTGGATTTTGACCTTAACATTTGTAACAGTGAAAGACCCGTTAAATATGTTTAGCAGGTTTTAAGTGAGCTCGTAAACAGAAACAAAATTTTATACAAAAGAAGTTTTGAAACTGTACTACTCGTTTTTTGGTAGAGATTTAAGATACGTCGTTTTAACGTAGTAAGTTGTACCTATGTCTGTACATAAAACACAACTGAGGATTTCTTCGTTTATACAATAGAAGTTATAAAAGCGGAACGAAATCATTGTCTTGTATAATATTTTTTCTATTCATGAGACAATACGTCCGCAACGAACAACATAGAGTCCACGCTGGTGTCGTTTATGTTAAGTAGTAAATTAGCGTATTTTTTAACCTTCAGCTTTATTTATTTGTTCGTGTAACGTCAGTGGAAAACGGCGATGTTTAAGAAAAATAATTAAGTAGATGTGTATGAAATAAGTATGTAGAGCGAGTCTACATTACATATTGTAACCGCACATGAACTTGATTATGTAATCAATCCAGGAATAAATAAAGCTGATTCGTTTCGAGGTTACTCGGTTTCTGCCTCGTGTTGTTGTATATCGCTTGTATTGTGTAGTGTTGTGTGCAAGTGGAGAAGTGGGAATATTGCGCACCAGACGAGGATGTACGTCCGATGTGACGCGCATCCGGTGCAACCAGAGCAGCGTCTTGTGCTCGGACCACATCACGCGCACAGATACGTCTCGTCGAGAGCCCACTGTTTGGATTTCATATCGTCTAGATTTAAGTGGTTTCAATTGTAACTGATGCGGGCAGTAATTACGTTTATGACGTAATCTCGCTATTTAATTCAAATACTATATTGTTTTAAACCAAATGTTGAACAAACTGTGGCTATAATTTGAATATAATATAAATGTATTCATTGAGTACCGTTAGTACTTATTGAGGGACTGTTAATTCGCTCTCGATTTGAATTTGAAGTCCATACTAGCTAACAGAGAGTGAAAACATTTTATTATTGCAACGTACCTCTATTATATACCTACCAGCGTATAGGTGTACATAACCACTATAATATATTGGCATCTGAATGAGATTTTGCGAGCTGCTACTCAACCATCATAGTTATTTTAATGTTTATGTTACGTCGACGGACGCGATGCCAACTTTATTTTCCGTTTAATTGAAACACGAGGCATTTCACCGAATTCGTCATATTGTGCCCGCGAATCTGTTTACGATACATACTTTGTTTGCCACGCCATGTGCAGTTTCGAGACGCTAAAATAAATTTCCTTTTAGTATGTCGTTTAAGCCCTTAATTTATACCCGACGTTTAACCACATTTAGAATGACTTACACTACAGGTAAATGGGGTGTTGTTATCATACTGAAATATTAGTGTGTAATTAACATTGCAATCATATTTGTTGACCTTTGTCTTGTCGTAATCTTAAAGGTTGAGAAGTAGACGGTATCTAAGTTGTGTAGACTGGTTGAGGCTGCTTTAGTTTGGCTTCTCCATCTCGATAACATTCGTGTTGGGCAGTAGGTCGGCACTCGACATGAGCGGCGTGTTATCGCGAGACGCCGAGACACCGACGCCGCGCCGGGTGGCTTGTGAGTGCTTGTGCAACAGTGGAAGGCCTTCGCGCGAGAGAAATGGCGTGCTGTTTCTTAACGCTCCTTGTCATATGGCGATTGTTCGCCTGCGAGTATTATGTATTTAAATTCTAATTTTGCTAGGCTTTGTGCGTAGTCTTGTCGATTGCTTGTGAACTGGTTGCGTTATTAAACAAATTACTTGCCTTTACTTCGAACAAGTCACTTTGGTATAATAGGCACAATGTACGTACATGACATATATTACTAATTCAGGTAGGTACTTACGCAGTCACGCACCTATTGAATGTTTGAAGTTTGCACTAGACCTTTTACAGTGCCAATGACTTGAAACAGTTGAACAGGGGATCGACAATAGGTAGCCGTTTTAAGTGAAACACACTGCATGACGATGATGATGATAACTTTTAATATAACGGTGACATAACGGTGCAGCACAGGTTATACTTTCTCTTTACTGATTCATAATATTATCTGCGCAGAGGATACAAAGTCGAAACGTAAAACACTTTCTCATTTCAGTTTTGCTTTTATATTTTAAGTTGTAGGAACTGACTCTACATTTATGAGGTACGCTAGTAACGTAGCAAAACTTGATATTTTAATCCCTTACCGCAAGTATAAGTAATATCCATTACCGTCATGTACCTTCTGCCTGGGAAGATCAAGTATCTATCCGCGTTGTCAGTATCATTGATCTGTTTTCTGCGAACGGTTGATTACGTGTTGTCATGTTTTGCCTTTACAGATTGTGGGCAAAATAATGTGAATGTGTACAAACAATTACGATGAGCGCGGGTGGCGAGTCGCACGTTAGATATAACAGTTTGGCCGGTGTTATGCAACTTGAGTCATCCTCTCCCCCCGCGCCTGCGCCCCTTCACCCTGTCCCCTCCCCGCGCGGGCGCAGGCTCCACTGTAATTACACACTTGTCCGCACACCCCGTCGCCCGCGCCGCTGTTCACCTGAAGTGGCGTGATGCCTACCACACACATTTAGTTCATAGTATTGCAAACGACATACCTACAATATGTGTTACTCATATTAACACCAGAAATCCTTGCACATTCTTAGCCAGAATTAATAAATAAGATGTGAACGTCGAATACAGTGCCAGATTCGCCAACTTATATCACTGATTCAACACTTCAGTAACTGCAAATAAAAATCAGCAACGATTATTGCCATGATTAGCTTAGTGTAAAAGTAGTATGTACCAGTTTTTTTGTTTGGAAACAAGTTCAATTATATCGTAAAATGAGAATCAATCATCACATCAAGAAAACAATTAACCTTGATACTACTTATTTAATAACGTATCACTTACGATAATACACTTACATTTCCTCAGATTTAGAGTCGTGGAGGTCGGATAACGTTGGGTGGGGTGACATGTACCTACTAAAAGCAATGTAAAAAATTGTCAAGATAGAGTTCTTTTGAAACACAAAACAAAGTTTTAATCTGTCCATTTATAAATCCTTTTAAAATACACGAACGAAGACGAAAGAGCACACTCGACTCTTTCAATTTTTGTCGACTATTGTTTATAATTTATGAGCAGAAAAAATACTTGTGAGCAACTCAATTAAAAAACATAATCAAATGAAATTTCGTTCTTCGTAATGATGAGTTTCAGCGAGCCCCAACCATTTTTTATGAGATATATCTATTGCTCTGTCTTATTGCTCATGGTACTGTTATTAGATGTTTTGTTAAGATATAGAGGAAGCCCAAAAGTAGCCTTATTTACACAACAACATACAAAAACAAAAAAAAAATAGGTGAATAAAATTTGAGGATAAAGGAATAGGAAAATTTCCGTAATGATTTCACAGGAATAAATATATAAAATAAGGATAAAGTAATGTAAAAAAAAATATTTACTGATAAAATAAGTGTAAAAGGATTTTTTAAGACAGGGTGTCAGTGTTTCCAACTACACTATAGTATTTATACACAAATCAAAATATTCTTACACGAGGCTAATGAAAACAATGGCTTTACCTATATCTAATTAACTAGGCATAGGAAGTCGGATAATACTACCTATTGAAGTAAAATAAACCATGAGTTACGTAATCGTCAGTCAGGTAAACTGTGACAACAATTATTACTGATTTTCTATAACAAAACGAACTGCTACATATGTATAGGTACGCTACGCTTACGACATAGGTACATTTCATATGTTAACTAAAAATATGCTGACTTACTTCCTATACCTTGAAGTGTTCCTAAATAAATACTAAAGTTCTTCTACCAAAGATACAAAAACATTTTTTTTCGACTCTCTTAAAAAGGCATAATTACTTTGCATCCTTTAATTATTATATTCGCGTATAAAATTAAGTAGGATTGTCGGGTGTTCACAATGGTCCACCTGACCGCCATAAAGGTTACACATCGTTTTGTGGTAATGAGGAATTAAACGCAGTTGATAAGTAGCATTGCAGGTGCGCAGCGTGCCATGAGCAGTACAGGTGCTTGGCGTGACATCGCCAACAGCTGATAGCGCGCCCAAGTTCATTACCGTTCCGTGCAAATCGATTTGTCGTGGTAATGCCCCCATCCGCTTTCCAATGCACTAACTTTTTATCTTGACCGGCAAAATGCGAATTCAAGTGTTAAAATTCAATATAATATATATTATCTGGGCAGAAAAAATATTGAAACCACTTTGCGAAATGTGGCCGTCGCCGAAATATGATCAGAGCCGCGAGCGCGAATGTGATGACTGCCTACTTTCAGTGTAAAGAAAGTAAAAGAGTAATTCATCATGGCGGTGGCTATTCACTGGGTCGCACTCGCACACACCGCGTGTCCGGTTTTGTCTACAAATTGGTCACATCGACCGCTAAGTGGGAAGATTTGGCTCACACGATGCCGATGTTGCTAACGGGTTTATAATGAATGCTTTACTCTTCACTAGTAATGTCTTTGTGCGGAAATGCGATTCTTTCACAATTTATTTAATTTTAACTGAAATTCATAAAGATATTTCATAAAGTCTATTTTTATTTTACTTAATCTTTCGGAACTATGAAACGTCATGAGGATGTTAACGATGTTTGTGTTTGTTTCCAGTCACATAACAAAGACGACGACATGGGACGACCCCCGCAAGACGCTGGCGGCGCAGTCGGTGGCCGGCAGCGTGCAGCACCAGAGCAGCGACGCGCTGCTGACGCAGGCCGCCGCGCCGCAGACCATACCCAACACACCCGCACCAGGTGCATATCACATCATCTTGCATTCATACTAACACGACCTGGCTTCCTTGCAAGTTTTTGCTTTATCTAACGTTTTGAAGCAAGTTAGCACCTTCCACCTTACCAGGATCTTATTTCACCTTCTAGCATTCTAAACTACTAACACGACTAAAGTTTTTGCTTTAGCGTTTGTGAAGCAAATCGTCAGCACCTACCGTTAATAAACGTATAGTTTCACTGTCGATCTGATTATTAAATGAAAACTTTTAGTGATTTCTCGTAATGACGCAAAGAAAAATATATTAGAGAAAACGGATTAGCGTCTTTAAAATTAACTAAACGAATGTATTGTTAGTTCTTTTTCAAACGTTGACTGTTGAAACTGTAAAAACCAAATCGATGTTCACAATTTCAATGCCAATAAAAAGTAAATAACAATAAGGCCTATAAATACTGTATAAAGCAGAATAATTAACTCTCTTTGATCTTATTGTACCACTTTTTGTTAGACACGGCTCGAGTGAAGCGATTTATTTAACGTTACTGTTCCGAGTTCCAATGCAGTTGTAATGAGTACGCGATCAGCGAGGCTACTTCAGATATAGTTATAAAACTCTATTTTCTTTGATAATCAACAAACTTTTTAGGATGAAACAAAAAGTTATTACGCAAGTCATTAAAGGTCCCAGGACTAAGTACAGAGAAACCTCTGGTATTGGACTGATAATGGCGTTTTCAGTTTCCTGACACATTTAGCGAGAAAGGAAATTCAGAAAGTATATTTTTTGCTGTTCTAAATCAATTAGGGTCAGAATTATGGGTTCTGAATGCACTTTGAGAGGTCAGTAAGAGTTACCAATAAGCCAATAAATTAGTCGATTATATAATTCGTTTTTAATCTCAACTGAATTCAAAAGTATAACCACAATGAAATGTAATATAAGAACAAACTCTAATTATACTAAAATTATAACACAAATAATTATTTTCTCATCTAAAAAGGAAAACAACAAATCCATTGATGAGGAAAAGAACCGTCAGCTCGCACTCATTTTCAGAGAATTAATAATGTTCCAGGCAACTAAATAAACAATTTAATCTAATTAATTACGTGCATGTGCCTTGAATAACGTTAATGCAATTAAAATACTATCTAGGTAACCGAACGGTATGTTGTATGGAGTTTAATGACGTCCATGGTATTTCCATAATATAGAACATATTAATAAACTACTGATAGGCTTAAGGATATTAACAATATTCAGCGTATTCTATACCTAAGCGTGGGGATCTAAAAGTTGTTAGATAGAGCAAGCACTGTGTGTATTAATTTATTTAACAATTTGTTTTTGATTAATTTAATTAATAAGGTTTCATAGATTTAGTTGTTATTTCTAGATAACGTGTTGCTTAACGAAAGGTAGGTACGTAGGTATCTAGCTCTTACTCAAAAAGGTTACAGTAGAAATGACTAATACAATTTATTATCAGACTTGCTTATTGCAAACTCATGGTAAGGTCCTGTTCTCACGGAATTGATAATTTATTTAGGCGCCGATTAAATCGACTCTATAAGTACTTAGGTATGTAATGTAATACTGAAGTATTTGTTTGAAAATATGGAAATGGAGTGTCGAATGACCTCCATAAAAAATAATAACGATTGTCTCTGATACCACTATTTACTTTAGTTTATGGAATAGATGTCTATGTATGTTAATGACAGGTTAACATTTCACGGTACAAAGCTGGATACATTGTTTTTAAGTCTGGATTCAGTGTTCACGTGATCTAATTGGCCACAGTTGGCATGTTTAAAATTATCATGGAACTAAAATAAAAACAAGTAAATAACGCGAATTCTAAAACTGATTTTATGACGGGAATTAACGCGTTGTTTCCGTCGGTCGATGCGAGACGAGCGTTGAAAGGTGTTCGGAAAATACATCGGTGTCCCGGCGCGGCGCCCGCGCCACGTCGCCGCCGCGCGCCGGCCATGGCGCCCGCGCGCCCGCGCCTTTCAGCGCCTTGCGACACATCCGCCTTACTCTACACTTACACGCGGACTCGGGACTACTACATCAATACTCGCCATACTCCATAAACCTTTATGCGCACTAAACACATAAATGACAATTATTTTATACGTAAATAGCTCTTCCTCCACCCTTTTTTTGTGTCATCCACAAAATATTTACGTTAGCTGGCACAGTGACGTGAGTTTTAGTGCACGTGCTTACCTTTGTGTGTAAATTTTAAAAATAATGATAGTTTTGTTGGTACGTGACCTATTCACATATCTGATCACGTTCAGCCCGCCGCGCCTGGCGCCACTTCACGGCAAGTGACACTGTTACATCTAACTTTATCTTCACCACACTACAAACACCTATGTAGATCAGATCACAATACAAATAATTGTGTTTTCAGAGCGCGTTCCTCCTTAATCTCTCGTCGCGATAACATACCACTTGCTCTCTGAATATTTTTCACATAACGCATAACCGTCTATATGTTTTTTAACATAATCTATCAAGAGTATGATAGATTTGTTAAAAGTATCTTAGACAATTTTGACCTGATTATCCTGGTGTAGTTTAAACATTGAAGTGTTCGGATAGCTATAATTACTCACCCTGTTTCATGTTTGTAATCTGGCTGTGGGTAGAGGTACAAGACGGTAGGCGGCCATAACGTAATGCTAACGTAATACCGTGGTTAGTCGCCGAGCCCCGGCTCTGTCGACTGTTGAGTAATGATGATTGTAAATAATGTGTAATTACACTGCACGGCCCGCACAAAGGCAACATACTTAATAAAGAAATTATCTAGATTGCAACTGTGATAAAGTGCATTGTTTTTATTACGGTCAAAGGAGGTACCAGTTACCTATAAACTATTAGTAGCTACTTTGTTTATTGTTATAAACATCAATTCTAATAGAAGAAGTGATTCAGCCCGCCTTGTTGTTACCTAAAATTAATCACCTTCATTATGGAGTAGGTGCATATATATGTGCATATATTGTAGGTGACTAATAAGAGGCGAGGATAAAAAAATGCCTTAATTTGAATACTTGGCAGTCAGGCATGCTAGAGGGTGCTCTACATTTAGCTAACACTCTGTCATGCCTTCAGAATGATTAGGAACGGATTTTCCGTATATACAGCAGGCAATACATAAGCCATACAACGTAAAGAAATGATATATCATTGGAAATATTAAATAATAACATTTCCTTTGCCGCGTAGGAAAAATAAATTGTGAAGCTGGTAATAGGTGTAATCATACAATTAGAATTGAGCAACGTTAATAGCGACGATATTGGCGATCAATTAGCCGCCTGCGTATCTGTGTATCTGTGAATTGTTTATGAATGATCGGTTGTTTGTTGCGCTGCGCGTATACAAAGCGTGAGTGAGCGCGAGCGCTGGGTGCGCGAGCGCGGCATGGCGGCAGTGCGCGCGCGCCGTGAATCATGTCGGGATGCGAGTGCCAAGCGCTGGGCAGCTCGCGCTCGTCTGGCGCCGTTGTTTCTTGGAACGAGCTCTCGGCGACCTTCCTGTTGTCCACCTGATTCTCGATCACGTGTGCGTACGTCTTAGTTCATAATGTGCTGGCTTGCAACTAGTCGCTGTTGAGAGAATCATTAGTTGTTTTCCTACAAATGACAAGTGTAACTTTTCAAAGGTACTGATTACGTACGTTTGATTGATTTCAGCAGCGAAGAGTACAAGTAGTAACACACCGACGGATCCACTAGGGCCCCTGCCGGAGGGTTGGGAGCAGGCCGCGACGGCGGAAGGAGAAATCTACTTTATAAATCATGCCGCTCGCACCACATCCTGGTTCGATCCAAGGATACGTAAGTATACTACATATAAAGTGAATGTCACCAACGCTTAATTACGTCGTATGATATACAATTATTTATTTATAAGATAATGTCACGAACGCACGCACTTTTATTCTAAAGCGTTATTGAATAAGGAAGTGAGAAGGTGTGAACCAGTTTGTGATGTGTAGTTTATGTTTCCAGCACAACACTTGCAGCGCACGCCGGCGGCGGGCGGCACGGGCCCGGAGGGTGTCTGGGCCAACGCGTCCCTGCAGGCCTGCCAGCAGAAGCTGCGGCTCCAGTCACTGCAGATGGAACGAGAGCGCCTTAAGCAACGCCAGCAGGAGATCAGAATCCAGGTTATTATTTGTTATACTGCACACTGTATGAGCTCTACATTCAGGAAATGCCTTTTCTAAGCTTAAGGACCTTTATGAGTATTCAGTAAACATAATTTAGAACAGTGACACCAACGTTTGCCGTTAATGAGCATGATAATATATTATATTTATGTATAAGCTGAAAGTTAACTTCTTAACTGGGTAAGATTCATCGTTATATTATTATTAAATAGATTTTACCCAACGAAAACTTCGCCTGATCAAATCAAAACGTAAATTCCGTATTTTCGTACTTACTAACTTGTGTTACCTAAATGTTTCAGCAAGAGCTTATAATGTCGCGGCAGGCATCGTCCATCGTGTCGTCACTGGCGAGTAGCACGGGCGCGAGCACGGAGCTGCCGCTGGACCCGTTCCTGTCGGGGCTGTCGGAGCACCAGCGGCAGGAGTCGGCCGACAGCGGGCTGGGCATGGCCGTGCCGCACTCCTACTCCATGCCGCACACGCCCGAGGGCTTCCTGGCCGGCATGGACGACCGCATGGACTGCACCAGCGAGGCCGGCGCCAACCTCGACTCCACCGACATGGCGCTCGCTGACAACCTCGACTCTACTGACGACCTGGTACCTACTTTACAGGTATTTCACTAATCTCGTTTAATTGCAAGGACGGGACACCCCCTCGTAAGGTTTATTATACTTCCCACATAAGTTTTTGTCCTGTCTTTTAATGCAATTAGACACACTAACATGTTCTCTTAACTTCTAACCCGTAACTGTTTGGACATTTCAGCATTTTGTTTTTTAAGACTATCGAAGAGTATTGTGCTGTAAACGTAAAGTTTACACAAATCTTCCTTTTAATAGTTTTCGTATGATCTTAGCACGTTTCATAACAGGTCAATGTAATCGTTTCAGTTGAACGAGTTTACAAACGACATACTCCTGGACGACGTGCAATCGCTCATCAACTCGACGCCGAGCAAGCCGGACAACGTGCTGACATGGTTGTAAGCGGCCACTCCCGCTTACACCTACAAACTTTCAAATTAGGTATTATAATATGTTTAATTTAGCGTACTTACCGCTTATATTATGTCGACCGCTATAACAGTGTCGGTGACAGAACGGTAACGATGGTGTAAATTTCACTTTGAAAATGACAATTGATAGCATAACATGTGTAATGACTGATGTGGGATTTCATGTGACGTATTGTGTGCTTATGAATTAGGATAGTTAGATACTTTCAGTACCAGTACGATGGCTACCATAGGAACAGTTAAACCGATGTGGACAAGTCACTTGGCTCTGCTTGGTACATATCTGCCTGTAACGTTGTTTTTCTGTTCCAAAGTTCCTTGAAAAGCTTTCCACATCGGTTTCACGTTTCTAAACAATATCTGCTCGCTTTTTATGCAGAATTGATTTTATCTCTGTCTCTGCATTTATTCGAATGAGATAGGAATACGAAATTGTGTGAGTATAATATGTGTTTCTACTTCGTTGTGGTTATAGATGTGTGGACTCTCTGTATGTCTGAGTTAATGACACATACTCATTGTTATTCCTGAATTATTACTTGGGGTCATAAGTATTGAAAACTAATTGTGTTTTCACATTTAGCTAGCAGATACATGCTAAAATGTAAAAAGGTAGTAATTCTCTCGTCTGTTATATGAGCAATATGCTTTGGTGCTCAGATTTGAATATTTCCAACCAGTTTAGGAATGAGATGAGCTACGGAAACGAATGCCAAGTATCGCGGACAGTCGAGCACGAGTGGCCGGCGGCGGCGGGCGGGGCGGGGGCCGCGGGGGCTGCACGCCTTCTTTCCTAGCAGAAAGTAGTTGCGTTGCAACGCAATCATTCGTGAACTAGGTTTCCCATATTCTTTTCATAGAGACTATCGGAAATCGTATTCGGTATAAACAAACAATATTTTATGATATATTTTAAAATTAAGATTGTGATAACATCTTGATGTAACAGTGCCTTATTGTGCCTTGATAAAATTATAATATTTATTGTTGTAATAATTTAGATAATGTTGAGATATTTTTACAATTTTCCATTGTCGAACTATTGATTTAATAGTGATTTGACAGAAATAAACTACTTATGTACTTGTAGAACGTTGTTTGTCAAGTTACACCGTCCTTGTGAATTTTCGAGATTATGAATAGTTAAGTTTTAATAGTTAATCAGAAGTAGGTAATTATGTTGGCAACTATTATGTTTACTTATTAGAGCGTTGGGTTGTAAGTGAACAATGTGACTACCTAAGCAATATTCAAATGTATGGGTGCAGCTAGCTAGCTAATTTTAGGGAGTAATTGGAGCTCGAAATTTTGCCTCTAAGTGCCTTACTCGAAACATATTGATGTCTGATAAAATTTAGTAGCGTTAAATAAATAAATTGAACTAACTGTGAGATCTGCCACACCGCAGACTGCGCTCGGTGCCGATATCTTGTACGAGATCTATGTTCGATGTCTACTCTTACACTACTAGTATTACTTCATTATGTTTAATGTACAATTCATTCAATCACCAATCATTATCTATCAACAAATGAAAACGTTTCAAAATTTTGTAAGCCCACCTAGTCTTTAGATTTTTTGTATGAGTGTATTGAATTCAGCTAGCTTGATTGAATAATTATGATAATGGAATTAGGCCTTTATTATCAAATGCTACATTGAAAACTTTGCCATATTAGTAAAAGTACTATTATTCTTATAAGACTTGAATGTAATCTTCATGACGAATAGCAATAGATAGCATCTGTGTAACTATTGTAAGTAGACATAACGGTGCTGGGTTGATGATACATATAATTTTGTATTCTGTAGATCCATTTGTTGTATACTTTATATTTGTATTTGTCGTGTATTAATTGTAAGAGTCCGTAAGTTTGGATGCTTCTCATATTGTTCGGCGCATTATTCCCCGCGTTTCCCTCCCTTGTGAAGTCGGTCGGAGAGTAGCGGCGAGCGGCGCCCGGTCGCACCGGCGCCGGCCGCGAGCCGCGTGCCCGCGTCGCGCACGTCGACAAACATTCCATGTTGCTACAGTACGCTCACCCGAGCACCTTGCCTGCCACTTGCTACGGAATAATATCCTGAACAATATTACTAGTGGAAACTGTAATCAATTATTTCTTAAGTATAGCCTTTATGAGAAACATATCTTTTCAGTCTGATAACAGATGCAAGTTTTCTATGTAGTGTATGTAACTACGTGTATCAATGTTATAACAATGAAATTACGTGTCAAACTTATTAATTTACTATAATTTCATTGTAAATAATTCGATATTCTTATATGAATTAAATAAATATTTGTTTTAATACCTATTATATATTTCACTTCCCTTAGAGATAAGATTAATACTGAATTAAACTTGTTCAAATTACAATTCACTCCGGGTCGCTCTTTTCTGTAGGAAAAAGAAAGAAAAACGTGCTTAGTAATATTTAAATGCTTTATTTGTTAACTTTCAAGCAGCGCATGCATGGCCCATCCCTCATATGTACAACAATCGGTGCTACCATGCTTCATCCTTCACAGTCCTTTACCTACAGTTGTCGCACCTGTCAAAACGAGAGTAATATTAGTTTGGTTAAGCATGCGATGGATAGAATTAATGAACCGACTCCCGCAGACATTAGACCAGACGGACAGATAGGAAGGTGATAGTTCAAGCACTAAGCGATTAACGTAACATGTTAGTTTGTGAACCGATTTCATCATTTATCTATTACAATTAATAAACTACATCTATAATCAACTGCAAATTAGTTCGTTTAGCTGATGAATTCGGCTTTTTTTAGTATACTTACTCACTTCATTTTAATCTAAAATTGTTCAAGATATGCGGGGATTGATACTACAAGTTGCATCACTCAAAACTAGCTACAGAAAAAAAATAAACAAAATAACTATAGGAAGATAACTAGGTACAACAAAAAACTAAGTATGTGGCAGCTGATTAGTCACGATCGATTAGAAATTTATAATGAGATAACAATTTAATTAAATGTTTCAAATAATAGAGGGGCTTATGTAACTATCTACCTTGAATTAGTTTGATGAGATTCTTTTTAACGAAATAAAGCGACTACTTTCTAACTTTTGTTACAAATGAAATTGACTAACCTATCCATCATTTCCAGTAGCAAGTGTGGTTTAGCGTGCGCTAAAGGAATTAGATGCAAATTAGAATATAATATCACTGCAGTGCTAATGGAAGATACGACTTGGTTTTCAAAGAGATACAGTATTATCTTTGGTTTGCGTTGCTTTTTGGAAACGAACGTTTTCCACTTGTTACTTTATTCGATTAACATAGTCAGACTGCTTTAAATAATCTACACGTACCACACGTTAAACCTCTATGCGAATAGATTGCACCTATATTATTTTATAGCCTCTTAATTAAACTGCTGTACATAAAAAAAGTAAAAAAAATCTTATTAGGTATTTTAGATCATAAAATATTTACAGCCCACCTTCTCACTGGCCAAGTAGTAGACAAATGATTATAATTTGGTTTGGGCAAATGAAACCTTCACCATTATTCATCACCATACCTTATAAAAAGTTGACTTTGATTCTTCCATTCGTGGTAAACTGTACGAAAAACGAATCAAAACGTCTTAGTTTATACATATATAATGCATCAATTTCAAAGCACAGACCAAATAACAGAAGCGATAGACGGTGCCTTTGCTGGCAACATCTTTCAATGAAATTATATGTTAAAAAGTCCAGACTTCCCGGTCTTTTCACCTCCTTATGAAGGTCCCGGAAGACAATGTTATACTTCGTTAAATTTTATTACATTAAAGTACCATCCCGACTACAAATGTTTGGAAACTTTTTGCTGTGGGATTCGTTTAGCATGACGCTCCGTCTACCTGATGCTTGATCTGCGTTTAAGACGTGGCTTTAAGCATAGAGAAGTAGCGAGATAATAAATTTGAAGCTAACAGCTGAGTAGGACCCTTACAGCGGGGTCCTTGTAGCGCTCGGACTGCGGCAGCTCGTGGTTGGTGATGAGCTCGCGGTAGTACTCCGCCGACAGCTTGGCGGTGCGGGGGCGGGCCGGGTCCGTGATGTTCACGTAGTAGAACCCGAAACGCTCACTGTTATACGAGACAATTTTTTATTAATAAGAAACAAAGTTAATGTTAACATCATTAAATAGAATGCGCTATAACCATAACAACACCATAAACAACAAAACGAGTAATGTTTTAAAATGTCCCATCGTACTTACTTGTGAGCCTGGTAGCATTAAATTTAAAGGATAATAATATTTAAAAGTCTAGAAACGAGGTTGTATAAAAGTATTTTACAAAATTAATCTGAGTAATTCTAGCTCTAAACAACTTACGAGAAGCCAGCCCTCCATTCGAAGTTGTCCATAAGAGTCCAGGCGGTGTAGCCGAGGACGTTGACTTTGTCGTCGTTGATCACGTTTAGGATTACACTCAGGTAGTCCTACAAACACAAAATATAACATCTAAATAAAAGTATATACTTGTTAACATCTATAATCCTGATAAAAATAGTGCTGTTTTAGAAAGTAAGTTGGTGTAAAACTATAACTTACATTGAAGTACTTGATGCGACCATAGTCGTTCAATTCACCGCGGTCGGAGAATCCGTTTTCAGTGATGTAAATCGGGGGATCGTTGTAAGAGATCTTGCACCAACGCAGCAGGTTAGCAAATCCGGTCGGGACCACCTAAGCATAGAAGAAGGTTTATTATACCTGTTTAATTTAGTATGCTAATAATATACTGTGTTATAATTTAAAAGGAAATTACCCTAAGCCATTCGGAAGCAGAATCAGTACCGACTTCCATGGTAGTCACTACACCGATATCTTTTAACCAGGAAGGTGCCTTAGCGATAGGATCAACTCCTGCACCAGTGACCAGATGGGTGGTGTAGTGGTTGATACCCAAGAAGTCTGAAGTTCCCTTAATCCTCTGGATCCAGTGGGCGTCGAATTGTTCAAGACGTGGTTTCGTTAAACCTTCGGCTTCGCTTTGGCGCGCAATGTTTTCAATCATCACTGGTGGGTATCCTCCTTCAACGGTGAAAATAGGGTGTGCGAACCATCCGAACTAAGTGAAAAAAATATATATTATCAATAAGGTAAATCTTAACCGGTAAATAATTAACAAACTATTTTTTAACTTACTTTGAACTGATTGGCTACTTCAGCCAGAGCCACAAGTTCAGGGTTTTCAGGGTCACTTGGCTCGTACCAGATAGAGTTGATGGAGATCATGATTCTTCCGTTTTGGACGGGGCGGTAGGTTTCGTTGTACAAGTGGTAGCTCTCAGCGTGAGCTTTCAATAAGGTATCACTGCACAAGTAGTTTCCTACACCGTGGCTGTCGAGAGCTGGAGCTTTTTTGTCATCACCGTAGGCATCTTCGCAGATTTCATAGGGCTCGTTGAAAGTAATCCACGATTTAATTTTACCACCGAACTCTTTGAAGCATAAGTCTGAGTAGTCACGGAAGTAGTCGATCATCTTTGGGTTAGCCCAGCCTCCCAGATCCTGGAGCGTTTGGGGTAAGTCCCAGTGGAACAACGTGACCTAAAATAAATAATATACATAAGTAAGACTTATGAGTCTTAACCAGAATACCCAAAATATGAAAGTGTTTTGTATTGTAAATAAAAAATAACTTCATACTAGTGGCTCGATGTTGTTTTCGGCCAAAGCGTCAAGGAGTTCGTTATAATAGCGGATGCCATCAGGGTTGACGAAGTCGATGCGGCCTGTTGGCAGGATGCGGGACCAGGACAGTGAGAACCGATAGAAGTGGACGCCGAGCGCGACCAGCTCTTCGATGTCCTCATGCAGGCGGTTGTAAGAGTCGCAGGCGATGTCACCGTTGGTACCGTCCGCGATCATTTCCGGACGCGTGTGGGAGAGACGATCCCACACATTTTCGGATTTTCCTGGAATGGAAATGAGGAATAAACAGATTATGATTTAGATCTAAGTTTTATTTCAATAAAGGGTCCCAATTCTTATCACCTTAGCATACGTTGGATGGGAGTGAATTTAACGATTCCGGCATCTAAAATATTTTTTTTTATTTTTATAGCTCTTCCACGGTATTCTTGTAAGATAATTTGAATTTTAGATAAGGATAGATAAGGATTATCAACATAT
This sequence comes from Autographa gamma, assembly GCA_905146925.1. Lineage (NCBI taxonomy): Eukaryota > Metazoa > Arthropoda > Insecta > Lepidoptera > Noctuidae > Autographa > Autographa gamma. The sequence goes on from LR989850.1 coordinate 9,381,505, forward strand.
TCTCTATTCATATCAAAATAAAAAAACAAAAGATTTGGTTATATACTCATAGGTTTATATAATTCTATGATGATAGTGCAGCATTCGGAATTAAGATTTCTTATCCCATCTCGCATGGTGATAAAATTTGATCGAGTATGAAGCTGTCAATCTTGCGGAAGATATGAGAAGACCACTTGAAAACGATAAGGTTAACTTATAGGTATCTAAACAAGTAAACAAACTTACCGCTAACGTTCCATGCTCCTTCGATCTGGTGGGCAGCTGTTGCCACGCCAAAAGTAAAACCCGGAGGGAATTTTGTGTAGCCAGCAATGCTTCTGTAATTTTCAGAAATTAAATTTCAATGGAAATATTTTAAAAACCATAGGTTGTGGTACGAGTATCTTCTTATGATTAGATACTTTTGGATACCTAGTATTCATATTTTTTTTTATAAAGGCTAAGCTAAAATTCTGAAAAGTTCTACTAAGGGTTAGTAGAACTTTTCAGAATTTTAGCTATTTTTATCTATGTATTTGGTTTAATTCTATCTACCTACCTAAAGTTAAATCATTTCACTAAACTGAACATTTTCTTGCTTAAATTTTGATCCCTCCAATTTTGGGAGCAAGAGATAAGTTACATAATATTTTGTCTTAGATAATGCTGACCTTATTTTTTACAGCTAAAGTAAACCGTAAACAATATAATTAAATATTTACGTAATGTTATGAATCATTTGGAAATAATTGAAGCGTCTTTTTCATACCGTAGGTAGGTACGTAGTGCAGTTGCGCTTAAAGGTTTTTAAGTTTTATTTTGTTTTAGGTTCTAATAGTCATTTTCTAAGTAGGTATATTGATGGATCTGAATCGTGTGAGGTGTTCTAAAGGATAAGTTATATTTCCATAGGTGTTAACTAAAGTCATTGACCTTTCAAACGACTGAAAGTCACTATTAACTTGACGTTCAATGATGCGTGACGGTTATAGGTTACCAACGTAATAAATAACCTAATTAATTACATTGTTATTACACAACATTCAGTGAACAAATTTACTAATTTTAACTTAAATTTATAAGTGACCCTCGTTCAAGGGCCTCTATTTCCTTTTGTCCAAATATGGTGCCAATAATAGGTGCCAACCGTTGTTGGTTACTAAAACATTCTGCAATGATGCAAATTACAATTAAAATAATTAAAGAACTATATATTTATTAATACCTATGCAAAGATTTACATTTACATGAATAAAGGGGCTATGTACAAACCTAGCATTTACACAGCCAGAATCTAACGAACGATATTTAGTCAAAAAAATAATAAGAGCGAGTATTGAATAAGATCTAAGTAGATGGTGCCTTCTTTTTTATGCCCTGCCATGTTACTGTTATAATAGCCCTGACTTTGTTAGTCTTGTTTTCCCTAATACTTGTTAAGAATTAATGAACAAGGTTGTTTCCTTAAACTTCTGACCATAGCAGTTCAAGGGGACATTGTTCGTACCTCAATGGTTCCCCAGTATTAAGTCGATCATCGATCTTAAAACAAACATAAGTATGTGACTGGCAGTTCAATGTATTAATTATCCTTGAGCAAAGTTATTGACCTTCAAATCAAGTTGAAACTTCAAGAGAAAATATTTTCGAAAAGTTAACCGGTTTCTTGGATAACGGTGTTATGGTGGGGTAGTATCAACAAACAAACTCACGAGTGGCACAGCGCCAGCAGCCCGATAATGGTCCAAGTTGTCACCGCCATAGCTCCGAGTCGCTCCGTCGTCGACGAACTCTTGCGACCAACTGCAGCGAGCTCGCCACACGCCAACACAAGTTACTTCGGCCACCTCAAGAATCTTTGTCGGTGATAATTCAAGTGCGGATAATTCGAAGATACAACAGATATGCGTTCGATTGACTGACAAGGGATTACGTTTACAATTTATAAGTTATCTTAGCAACAAAATGATTGTGACCTATTATCAGACTGTGGGGGACTTAAGCCGAATTTCGGACTGGAGGCTGAATTATCAGTGAGATATGTAATATATAACATACTGATAGAAGACACATCGGTGTAAAATGATCTCTGAGTATGAAAACACTTAAGATTGATTTAAGGAAAGCAATAAGTCTGTAACAAACTTAGACCAAATTATTCGCTAAATAACCGTGAATATTGCTATGTTTGTTTGGGGACTGTTGACTTACTCAAATCCAAATGCTAGTTATTAATTTAAACGGCTACAACATTAACTGATTGCAAGTCGAGCTCAGGAGAACAAAATGAGAAAACCGGAAGTGTAACACTAAATACAACATAGGTGAGTGAACTGAGAGAGTACGTCTACGTTTCACTGCAAACACAATATTTTATAGCTATTATTTTGTATTAACAGCATTCAAGTCTTTCTCCTTAGATTTGAGAATGAAAACTATTCGATTGTGAGTTTTACGGCGTGCAAAGTAATTGCTTTATTACTACGTAAGATAATCGACACGAAGTACTGTTAAATGTACGGAACTCTATGTATTTTTGAGCTCTCTCTAGTGTTTGCCAAAGAATAGATTAGTCTACGTACTTGTATTTTTTAACTAAAATTATCACTGTTGCCATGGCCCTAAACTTGAAGTATTTAAAAACATTCCTACGGAACCAATCATATCTTTCATGCCTATCAATCTTCTAAAGATGAAAATGTATTGTCTATTTGTAACTTATTGTTAACTAATTAGATGCTACTCTTAGACTACGGGCCCATGAACAAAATCGATGGGTCATATGAACCACCAGGTGACGTATATAGGACGATAGAAGAGCATAAAATAATAAGATTCAGCACTATGCCGTCACTTGTGATCAGTCCAACTGGGTGCTGGTGAGCATTCAAAAGTGCAGCTAGAGTAAGTACATTTTGGTCATTTATTTCTGTACGGCATTGTTACCATCGAATAGATCCATGAAAAATAATAAGAAAGCGCGCAGTGCCGTACAAAAATGGTGGTCCAAAAAGTTGGTATTTTAGTTTTACTTTCTGTCAATTTCCAGGGTAAATTTGGTCATTTGATTCTGTACGGCGTCAGTTTCATACTGTTTCAATACAGCTTCTAATCCATTATCTAAAAAATATTATCTATGCATGAAATACTTTCAAAATAAATAATTTGATGTTGTTCAAATCACCCCTCGGACCACGGAATGAAGGCGGGTTGCAACACTCGATTTTTTCCCCTTGTTCAAAGATTTTTGTTCTTTTGTACGGCGTTGCGGAATAATGGATTAGAAGCTGTATTGAAACAGTATGAAACTGACGCCGTACAGAATCAAATGACCAAATTTACCCTGGAAATTGACAGAAAGTAAAACTAAAATACCAACTTTTTGGACCACCATTTTTGTACGGCACTGCGCGCTTTCTTATTATTTTTCATGGATCTATTCGATGGTAACAATGCCGTACAGAAATAAATGACCAAAATGTACTTACTCTAGCTGCACTTTTGAATGCTCACCAGCACCCAGTTGGACTGATCACAAGTGACGGCATAGTGCTGAATCTTATTATTTTATGCTCTTCTATCGTCCTATATACGTCACCTGGTGGTTCATATGACCCATCGATTTTGTTCATGGGCCCGTAGTCTATTTAGTATTCCGACTCTGTTTCATCCATAGGGTAACTAATACTTTTATAGGCGATAATAGTCTTTTTTCGTCCACGCATAGTCAAGTAAGAACGATTGTTTCATGCAACACTAGTCGGTGCCTTGAGGTTTCACTCGCGTGAATATACCAAATTCCCGTAAGACGACTTTTTTAATATTCCGATGTCTTGGTATTATTCTGGTATTCGGGGTGAGGAAAAATTCAACCAATCGAAGACCATAAAAATCGTTTCTTGACTTAAAATGGTGTAACTGTTCCGACGGCACCCGGTGTAAGGGTATATTCCACTTTGTTGTCTCCTCAATTCACTTAGGTGATATCACCTGGGTGAAATAAGTTGTCTTAGTTTGTGCAATTTGTTGACCTAGGTGAATTGATTCCGAGGTGAAATAAGGAGACACAAAAGTCTACTTATATATATACCGATGTAATAATAAAAAAATACGGTTTCATGAATAAAATACGCTTATTTTATAACTGTTGTAAATCTTCAATAGACCTAATAGCTTGATCTACCTATGTGATTATATTTGATAGGTAGTATATATTTCTAGGCTTCATCGAGTAGTCCCTGCATGACGCACAGGTAGTCGACGGAGGTGGCGAGCGAGTGCGCCAGCAGGATGCCGCGGGTGAGCACCTCGCGCACCTTCCACACGTCGGGCGGGCTGGCCGGCCGGAACGCGGCGGACAGAGCGCGCCGCGCTATGGTCGTCGGGAAGAACCGCCCCGGCTCGTCCACCCACCAGCTGGGAAAGTTGACGGTTAATGTCTTAACTATTCCATACATACTTATTATTTATGGCAGAACGAAAAGACAAAACAAAATAGTTTCTTGTTTTAATTTGATCAACCAGTACGTTTTTAAAATTGTGTCACGACTCGCGATAAAGATTCTTATGTATTTATTTTCAGTTCAATATAGATACCTTAGGAAGAGACTTTCATAGGTGAAGTACGTGATGATCATGATAAACACGGGGTAGATGAGGGGCAGCACGACGAGCAGGCAGAGGATGAGCGTGCCGATGAGCTTGAGGAAGGTGGGGAAGGGCGCGCCGTACCGCCAGAGGGAGCGCACGTCGCCCGCGAACTCCCGGGCCAGCACGCGCACGCGCCCCAGCCTAGTCGCCGAGCGTAGCTGCTGAACATACCACTTAGGCCTGATTTAGAAGCCAGTGAAGAGTATTTTGACCATAAATGTTAAGTGATTTCTAAAGTCTAATGTAAACGAAACGAGGAATGTCGAACCAGTTTTGCCGGATTGCGGGTCGCGCGGCGGCTTATGTTTTATAAGTTATAGTTTGCCAGGCCTAAGTACCTGAAACCTCTACTGATTCTAATTTTTTTATAATCAAAATATAGTAGTAGGCTCCTCGCTAGTTTTAAAGAACTCACTGTTCTAAATGAGCTTCCTAGAGTTTCGCGATTAGTTTCGAAACCAATTCAGTCTATGTATGTATTCAATGTATAAGATAATAACAATTTTTTTTCATTTTTTTTTAATTAATTAGGTTTTAGATGTCGCGCACCTTGCTCTTCATTCGGCCCTACAAAGACGTCCCGAAAAAACAATGCCTACAATTTTGCAAACACTAGATTATGAACTATCTCGATAGCTATAACACTTAAAGCTTGATACATCTTATCAGGGTTTGCCGAGATACCTGCCTTCTGTAGTCTAACACACGTATACACTATGCGCTATGTATATTAATAATGCTATGAGCCTGAGTAAATTGTTCTTTATGTAAAATAAAGACGGGTAAGTCATACCATTTATAACTCAAGGATGGGTGGACCGATTTTCATGACCTTGGATTCGTCTCGGCACTGAATAAAAACCGGGGCCTAGGTACTACGCGGTTACCACTACTACTGATCCTTTGCATACCTTACTTTCGCTTCATTCTCACTCCTTTCACACACATCGTATTCTTCATACATGCTTCATGGTTAAGGAAATTCCTCTTCTAGAAGTGGCAAATAAAGCTTTCAGGACAAAGGTAAAAAGATGTGCTAAAACATAAGTTGATCATACTTCAACCATAAAAACTTTGTTGGTTCGGCGATATGGTTTCATGCTAATATTCTTGACATTAATTTTGTTGTTGAAGCCGCATTTTGTTGCAAATATTAAGTTTTTTCAGCTGATATCGCTTCCATGTTTTATATTTGAACATAAATAAAGAGTTGTAATCAAAATATGTGTCGATCAATCTGTCAATTTAGATATTTGACGTTTGAATGAAAATTTAAGTGCGCGTAATAAGGTTTTACTAGAAAAGTTTCATATTCTTTACCTATAAATGTAATAATTTGGATGGATTTGAAAGAAGGTGTTACATATTACTCTGGCCAAAGGTAAAAGATAAATTTACCTAACCTTGAATTGTTATTAAATAAATAGATAGTAGGACAGTTATAGCGTGTGTGATAACACTTTTGACAAGAGATTGGGTTTGTCATCTCAACTCAACAAGTGGCCACATACTTCTGTTTGCCTTTATCTTGTATTTAGCTGTTTATGAGAGGAATTTGGACATCAGTAGTTATAGTTAAGTATGAACACGTAGTTAGATATATTATCTACTGGGAAACGTACAACCACAGGTAGTAAAACAATACTAAGTTATCACGTAGTACGTGTAGGAGCATCCGTTCTAGAGTTAGTTAACTTCTGCTTTTATGTGGATAGGTACTGTATTAAATATGCGTAATGTAACCTGCTTGCTTTGGTTAAGCACCACAGTGTAGTGATAGGATGTAATATAAGTAACCCTAGGTGATTATACAGTAGTTGCCTGTGGTATATTTCATTACCTTTCTGAACTTGGCCACATAAGGTATTTATTTTAAATAGGATACTTTATATCCTTAAAAATATTTTTGCGCATAGATTAGTGTGTGGAATAACATATGAAATATTAAAGACATGCAAAAGCAAATAAGATTTATAAGAGTGGTAACGTGTACACTGCGTAATATATTTGAGCAACAAGCTGCTATTTAGAGATTTGCCTTTAATTCATGAGGCAACAGTTATGTTAAAACTAGACTTATAGACGACTACTATTTCTGTAATAAGAAAATAATTAATAAACTGCCTCGTTGGCCTAGTGGTGCGAAGCGCAACTGCTACGCTAGAGGTCTTGTGTTCGATTCCCGAGTCGACCAAATGTTATTGGGTTTTTCTATGAAATTCTCAGTAGCAGGTCGGAGTTTGGATTCGTGCCCGGTAAGTGGCAATAGGCTCGCCCCCTATTACATGGGACCTAAACATATCGGCGAACTGTGGGTGTACATTGGTACACCTCTGCCTACCCCTTCGGGGATACAGGCGTGATGACATGTAAGAAAATAATTAAAATTGTTAATAATACCTAGTTTGCATTAGACCTTGCCTCTTATTGACTTTTAACTTAGCAACACAGTTTATATAAAACAAATTACAATACAACAATGGTGGAGATAATTGTCGCCTATAATATGTTGTTAAAAATAAATGTTGGACGAGTGGTCGGCGCACGTTGTTCCTACAAAGTTAGTAATTGAGGTCGATTGAGTGGAATCACGTCAAGAGCTGTTTTATAGGAAGCTGCTTAATAAGTGAGTTGTTGTTACACGTGTTTTCCTTAGTCCGTGTCCAAAATGTTCGTGAAGACTTTTTCTTGATCAAGCTACTTTGGTTCCCTTAAGAGCTCCACCGGAAATTCGTAATTTTTTACCCAATCGAGAATAATTAAATAATAATCCTTGAGTGTCATTCGTCTAAGTAATTAAAGACTGGTTATATTTATTTTACTTATTAATTTTTTTATGGTAAAGAAAATAATTCATTATCAAACCAAACGAGAAAGGAGTGAATGCTGAGATGACGTGTTCTAGAGATGAATGGAAGCTGAATACGCATTGCGCCGACCCCAAATAATTGGGAACAGAGATGATGAATTCAATCAAACCAAATTTAGAAAATACTGCAAATCAACTATTTTGTCAAGCACATTGTTAGTAGTTATCATTTTATTTAGTGGGACGACGTATTATATTTTTACATTAAAAACTTTCCCTCATGTTCGCCTTCGGGACAATCAAAATATTTTTGAACTACTATTTCGATATACGGTCTCCAACAACATTCTAGAACTTGTTAGTCACTGCCGGTGTTCGAATGTTTAAAAATTCTTAACGCATAATTATATGATTTACATTAATGACTTCTTCTTGCCATGACTTTCAACGACCGTCATTGTAAACAGATATTATTTCTCTAGGCCACAAGTATTTATTTACTATATTAAAAAAAGTGCTGATTGAGCATACATACTAATAAAATCATTATGTGTTGCAGAGCAAGACTGCAAAATAACAGTTATTAGAAGCATATAATCTTGTATTTACTGAAGATTTAGTCTTTGAACAAACTTATTTGAACGTATGCTTGTGGTTAGAGTAAGTGTCCATCACAGATTGAGAGGCCATTTTTCACAGGGCAGACGAAGTTCAGGAGCATTTCCACGGCAGAGAAAAAGGCAGGAGCTATAGTCAACATACAATATAATATAGTAAACGCAAACGTAGTGTTGGACGTCTCCCGGCTAGATGGACCGATGACCTAAAGAAGGCAGCTGGCAGTGACTGGATGCAAAGGGCGGGAGATCGTGCGCTGTGGCGTTCCTTGGGGGAGGCCTATGTCCAACAGTGGACTGCAACAGGCTGACATGATGACAATATAATATACTTGAGCGCAAACTGTACCTGAGTATACCACAAGGCTTAGTTTTAGGACCATCACTTTATTACATAGCTCCTATACGATTGACGACAACAAATTATGCGCTATTAACGAAACCCAACTTTTGTTTGAAAAAGGGATACCATTCTAATCTTGTATGTTGTGATAACTGCTATGACATTGGGCAACTCACTGAGATGGATGACTTATTGACCCAACGTTTTATATTTTCTAAGAGATAATTCCTTACTTGAGAAGTAGGTATCAAACCATACATGGCATATAGGTATGTATGTAGGTAGCTCATTACTAAAGGTGCGTTTTTTAATAAGTATTCACATTAACATTTTTCCCACGCCTTTGGGTAGGTTTGATATAATTATATCAGCATTCAGCAACTAATATTTTATTTAAAGAACCTGAATTGATCCTGAATTTTAGCTTCTGACATTTCGTGAAAATGGTTGCTTACTTTTCATAGATTCATCTAGCTTTACGTTTTACACGAGCATTTTCTGTTATCCACAGTAGGTATCACATACGTAATCTATTATCACTTAATTCTTGTTTTCAATGTTAAAATTTTGATTGTTATAATCTATGTTGATAAAATAAATTAGGTATATGAAAGTAGACAGTATAGAATAGAATCGAAAATGTTTAGGTTAATAGAATCTGTTTCATACAGATTGCTTGTTTTTATATTTCGAAAAGGTGCATCTGTTGAATTTATGAATCTAGAAATATATTACATATACAGTTTGGTGTAATAGATAACAATATAACTGAAGTTAATCATAATAAGGGTGACCGAACTAGGATTTTCGCCCCAGACTGTTGTTGAGCTTGGACTCTTGTTTTAAACATAATTTAATCGATTAGGTTTGTATACACTTAATAAGCACTGAATGATAATAGTCCAATCAGTAGTGTAATAATTGTTGACTTAGCCAGACGTTATAACATGTTTCTTTACTTGGTGGGAATCATAATATTATTATGCGTTATTCATATATTATTCAACTATAATGAACGAGCTAGACTGATTAAGAAGATACCTGGACCGAAGGATGACTTTATCGTTGGAAATGGATTGACTATTATTCGTTCACCAGGTAAATATGCAGTGTTTGGATAAAGAGCTGTTATAAATAAAATTAGGAGAAATAACTTAAAGGATATAAGAACTGCTACTTTTATAATGTCAAAACGTTTGCTCTTATTGTTTGACCTTAAACACTTGTTTATTCGGCATGATTCACTGCATTCGCATCATTCATTTTTGTATCATTTATTATTATTTTACCTCCTGTCAGGTTCTCTTTTAAACCATAATGCTTTAGTTTGGTAAAATAGGGGGATGGGGTTTTATTTTGTTTACCTATATTTGAACCTACGTATAACTTTTGTATACTATCCTTTACCTTTCAATTATTCATGTCATTATGGTTTCTTTATATTATAGTTGAAATTATGAAAATGGGAAGAGAATTTGCCGCGACCTTTGATGGCATATACAGACTTTGGATATTTCCCTATGGAGCGGTAGTTGTTTTCAATCCTGAAGACATTGAGGTTTGTGTATTTGTCTTATAAAATCACGTAAAAAATAGCTAGATTCGTCTATGAAAAGGTGCTACAGCAGTGACCAGCAAGGTCTTCCTTCTGTCCAAAAAATAAAGGAGATACTTATCTTACCCATATTATTGGCATTATGTTGTCAAAAACAATCCTTTTTGTATATATTTATAAATAAGCATACAAGTCAAAGTAACAGCGATAGATATTTTTTAAGATAAGTTGTGTCCGCCTGACCGAATAACGATTGTGTTGTGTATTACAATAATAAAATGCAAAATGTAATGAAATAAAAAATATACTTAATTAGTGCAAGATTACAGAATATTTTGACATAATCCTTGTCGTTACTGTGTGAACTAGAAAGATAACACGGACGCTTGCAAACAAAATATTTTTCTAGTCTTAACGCTTGTGTATGGGTTTCAAGGTCAAAACAATAATACTAATATAAATTATTTCAGATAATCATGTCAAGTATGAAGTATAGTGACAAAAGTCTTGTCTACTTTATTTTGAAGCCATGGTTAAGAGATGGGCTACTCCTGAGTAAAGGTAATACAATATACACATATCAAAAGGCATTTAGTCGTTAAGATATATAAGTTAGTAAAATAACTTTGTCTAGTCGTTATATTTTTGATTAATCAATTTTAAGGTGAAAAATGGCAAGAGCGGAGGAAAATTCTAACACCAGCGTTTCACTTCAACATATTGAAGCAGTATTGTGAAATAATTGAGAAGAACACTGAACGTTTACTGGACAACCTGAGAGGATCCGCAGGAAAACCACTCGACATAGCACCTGTGCTATCAGAATTTACGCTGCACTCAATTTGTGGTATGCAGGTTTAAACTTTTATTATAAAATAACACATTCACATTTTAAGACCTAGTATTTTCTAATGTTTTTTCTGTACAAAGGGTTGGACCGATATATGTACTGAACTTAATTATGGCGTTTCTGTTTGATAATTTACATAATTTTCAACGTATTCTTTTTAATCCCTCATCAGTTTGATAATATTCTTCATGTGAAAACTGCTATTTATAGTTTTATACAGACACTAATCCAATCATGTTTACTCAACATGACCACGCAAGGATTCGCGGCATACCTACACATAAAGAATAGGGATTACCGTTTATGTCTGTGGGATTCACTAACCTTACAATTACGTTTTAAAACTGAAATATTTATTACTTTTATAGAAACATCAATGGGCACCCAGCTTGGTGAAGATACCTCAGGAGACGCAAAATCATACAAAAAAGCTATATTTGATCTAGGAAGCGTATTCTATGAACGATTCGTGAGGATATACCTATACGCAGACATTATATACAATTTGACGCCACTCGGACGGAAACAAAAGAAACATTTAAAAACAGTACACAGCTTCACTGAAAATGTCATAGAACAAAGGAAAGAATACATAGAAAAGAATGGAATTAATTTTAATGAACAGATAGAGATAGAAGATGATGATTCCTATGTGTATAAGAAGAAGAAGAAAACTGCTATGCTGGATTTGCTGATTTCTGCTGAGAAAGAAGGACTTATAGACAGAAATGGCATTAAAGAAGAAGTCGACACCTTTATGTTTGAAGTAATAATACTAATAACGTTTTTTAAGGCAAAAAATAATGATAGCATGTTAAAAAAAGTTGCATTAAAACTGGTGTGATTGAAAATGTTTGCAGGGACACGATACAACTGCAACTGGGTTAACGTTTCTTTTAATGTTGCTTGCAAATCACAAAAGTATACAGGTTAGTAACAAAGATATTCTTTAATTCGGGTTGCGTATCTTAAATGCATTTTCATTAAGGTTATTCAAAGACGAAAACGAATGTTAATAGAGGTTATAAACTATATGACATTCGCAAACTGTGTAAAACTTGGAAAGCATTGCATTAATAAGAAAATGTAATCTTTTTAGGATAAAATCGTTGATGAATTGAAAGATATCTTCGGCAATACCAACCGTTCTATAAAGATGGAAGATTTGTCTAAGATGAAATACTTGGAATGCTGCATCAAGGAATCTCTGCGCATGTACCCTCCGGTACATTTCATCAGTCGAAATCTAAACGACACTGTAGTATTAAGTATGACTTAAGTCCTCTATGTATTTAATGTACGAATAACCCTGTACATTTTTGAACAAATAGTGATGAATTTTAACAATTTCAGGTAACTACACCGTTCCTGCAGGGACCCACTGTCACATACCGATCTTAAATCTTCATTACCGCCCAGATTTGTTCAAGAACCCGTATGTGTTTGATCCCGATAGATTTCTGCTAGAGAACATCGCCGTCCGTCATCCCTATGCCTATATACCTTTCAGTGCCGGGGCTAGAAACTGTATAGGTAAGCAAATACTTAAAAAATAGTAGCAAAAATCCATCCATCCATCCAAACTGCCGCAATGAAAGTGATAGATATGCAATGTAGTAGTCATAATAACAAAATTATTAATGACGAAATATTTATTTTCAAGGTCCTAGGAATTTTACCTAAAAAATTGACCTAACAATAAAATTATCTTAAGTATAATATTTAAACGACGTTGTTTTAGTGGTAATTCAGCCTTTTTATCATTACAACCATATTAATCGCTCACGGAACTTTGCATTTTTATCTGGTTAGAGTTTGCACTGGAAGTAATAGTAAGAAACAGTCCATATGTACAGGACATGGCACATAAATGACATGATAATGGTCGAATCAGCACGGAATCCCGTAGACCAAGTGTTGTGATGCGACTCGAAGGATTCATGCCTTTAACACACGATAACTTTAATGGATTGGTACCAGTATTTAAAAATGCCGATCAACATAGAACAAAATTGTTTATTATCTGTCCAAATAACAGATCAAGCGCGTCATGAGTTGTTATTCTCTTCGTCAACCAGACATATTAAGTTTCTTTCCATCAATTTATCAAGAAAATTCAACAGCCCTTCAGAATCGGGTCGTAATAAAGGTTCTGTTTGTTTTCAGGACAAAAGTTCGCAATGATGGAGATGAAGATTGCCGTCGCGAAGGTTTTACTGGAGTACCACTTGGTACCTGTCACCCGTCCAGCTGACATTGTCTTCACTGCTGATATCGTTTTAAGAAATAACGGACCTGTGTTGGTGAGTTTCATTAAACGAGAATACAGTAATTAGAATGTGGTATTTAAGACGTTAAACATGAAGATAATAATATATTTTGATTCTTTTATTTACATAGTTGTACTCATTGAAACTACCTGTTTTTCCCGTTCCTAAGTTCTACTACCTGAATTCTGACCTATTATTTTTCCCAGAGGTATTCGGTAATATGTGATTTTCCACGATGACGGCTGTGAGAATTCTACAAAATGAATAAATTTGGTAGTATTTGTCTATAAAACTGTATTAATTATGTGATAACTACAATAAGTCAGTGTGTCAGGTCAGCAACGGTCATTAGGCTACTTGTTTGAATTCTAATAGATGTTTTTATTTGAAACTTCCTAGAAAGGTTTTCAGTTTTGCAGAATTTGAAAATGATTAAAAATTGACATATTAATGTAATTGGTAATTGTGCGAGAGTCACAATAAATACTTGGTGAAGGCTTTAGTACATAATTATATAAAATTATATATATACCAAGGTTCAGAAAGCTGTTACAGTTTTCATGTAAACTTCCACACCTACATACAAAGGCAATGTTGCCTTCACGAAGTTTCAAAGAACTTATCATTACCTTGCCGTCGCAGCTGTAAACTGTATATGCATAATACAACAACTAGTCGGGAGAATACCAGAAATGCACTTAAATAAACTATAAGTATATTCAAATATTATATGAATTATTCAAAAACTTGCAAAAATAGCTTTGTTATCAATGTCGTATTGATAATATACTAACTTGGACACATGCAATTTTTAACTGTTTAGGTATACAAATTACAACGGCATAACACCAGTAATTTATGTATTATTACATTATGGTACAAAGTCGTTGGGCATTTATTATGTTTTCTTAATATCAACTTGTTCCTCAGTCTTTTTATACTTACCGCCCAAGACAGACGACACTATCATGTTGGTGTATCTTTTATTATTTATACTATTTTTATGTGTTATTAACATTTTACTGAACCACAATAGACGTGCTCGGATGATCAAGAAGATTCCTGGACCAAAGGATGACTTCCTCGTAGGAAATGCGCTAAGAGTTTTGTGTTCGTCGGGTGAGTTTGAATATTCTAGTCACTGGATTTTTGTCACCATGCTTGATAGATGCTAAAATTAATGATTAATTCTTTTACCTTTTGAGGATTTAGAAGTTTTAGACTTGCTGCTGATTTATTACATTCACTAAAATTTCAACCAGACTTTTAGATTTAAATTGGCATAATTAATAAGATAACAAAACTTGTTATAAAGATTGTAAGACAAAGGACGGTATTGTTTCGCCCGCCGTTAGATATTAGAACTCGGTATCGCCGGAACCAAATATATGAATGAAATAGGGCTGTAAGTAACTGTTATCGTTTGGGTTGAATGCAAAAGTGACGACGCAACTTCGAACCCTAAACTTTAGGCGCTACTACACGTATGATTTGTTTAATTTAAAACGTATACAAACCAAACTTTTAAATCCGCAAATATATCAGAGAAGCCTAAACACGTTGAGATTGTGTCGTTTCGTTTAGGTGTTTCTATGGGCACCTTTCGGCTATGACATAAGACCAGCTTAAATTTAAGTAGCACCTAAGTTTGCTTTTCTTCACAATCCCATATCTAGTACTTGGTTGTTTTTAGTACGCTTGCAAAATTTGATCTAAACAATCATACATACGTAGGAAATGAATAGGCATAGGTATTGCAAGTTAATTAAAAGTTTGTAAATGTGATTTCCAGTTGAACTGATGAACTTAGGAAGAGCATACGCAAAAAAATGGAAAGGCATTTACAGAGTTTGGGTCTATCCATACTCAGCTGTCGTCATCTACAACCCTGAAGATATCGAGGTACGAGCTGAAGGCTATTTAAATCATTTATTTAATAATATTTTTAGTTAAAACAAATTGAAACATATTTATCATTGTAATGAAAATGTTTTGTAGATTTCAGTAGTTACCTAGGTTGTAATGATCTTACATAATTATTTGAATACTGTGGAAAATATTACATATGTATGAGAAATTTTAAATATTTATATATCTTCTATCTACGCCGTAGCTCGCAGTGCTAAAAATAGATAGTGTTTTGTTTCGTTACAGATAATCGTGTCAAATACGAAATATAATGAGAAAAGTATGGTCTACTTGATTGTAGAGCCGTGGCTACGAGACGGTTTATTACTGAGTAACGGTACAGTAAACATTGATTTATTTATGGATTAGGCACCTACCGTTTGAAAAATAGCAAAAATTCAAGCATTTTTTTTTCATAAATTATATTTTAAATTATAAACAGCTTTTCCTACAAAGGCAAAAAAATGCAATTTCATAGAAAAAAAATAGAAACAAAAAACATATTTTGCTTATTTTGATAATAATATATCTCTAGGTGATAAATGGCAGCAGCGCAGAAAGATTTTGACTCCAGCTTTCCACTTCAACATTTTGCGGCAGTTCTGCGTCATGATAGAAGAGAATACGCAGCGGCTACTGAAGAAACTGCGACAAACTGACGGACAGGCCGTGGATATTGTGCCCATACTCTCGGAATTCACTTTAAACTCTATCTGCGGTAAGTACCTACATAAAATGGCGAACATACATATGATTTCGATCACGGATTTCGATAGAGAAACTCGATTCTCTCTCTACTCGACTTCGACACGGTTTCCATAAGTTTTTTTCTGTTATGTATATCTACGGAAATTGTGGACCGATTTCAAATATGATATTATTTTCGTCGATATGGGGGTATACCTCAAAAGTGATCCCATATAAATTTCATGAAAATCGACCCAGTAGTTTTGTTTTTAAATTGATGTTGTTTTCTTTACATTTACGTGCAATCAACTATGTTTGGTTCTTTTAGAAACGGCAATGGGAACACCACTCACAGAATACCCGACAAGCACAGTGAAGTCATACAAGAAAGCAATTTATGAACTCGGAAATATATTTTTCAATAG
This sequence comes from Autographa gamma, assembly GCA_905146925.1. Classification (NCBI taxonomy): domain Eukaryota; kingdom Metazoa; phylum Arthropoda; class Insecta; order Lepidoptera; family Noctuidae; genus Autographa; species Autographa gamma. Next base: position 9,397,601 of record LR989850.1, read on the forward strand.
ATTCATAAAAGTTTATTTGTACTCGGATTTCACATTTTATGCATCGTCGTATGGAAGGAGACAAAACGAGAATTTGAAAGTCGTGCATGGGTTCACTGAAAAGGTTATACAGCAGAGAAAGGATTATATAAAGGAACATGGTTTCAATGACTTGATAAGTCAGGAGTACGATGATTATGCTATGAACAAGAAGAAGAAGACAGCCATGTTGGATCTCCTTATATCTGCTGAGAAGGACGGGCTCATAGACAAGGCTGGCATTCAAGAGGAAGTCGATACTTTCATGTTTGAAGTAAGTTATTGTGATGATACAGGATACATCTCACAGGTTTCACCTACTACAGACAACAGTCTTTATATTATGTTCAATTTAAACTGTAGGTAACTAGTGTTTTGACAGGATACGAAATCAAAAAAATAAAATAAAAAATTTAATTTTTATACCAGGCATCGTCAACGGTACCTATAGTAAAAATACGACATTACTTTCAGGGTCACGACACCACAGCCTCTGGACTGACCTTGCTTTTAATGTTGCTTGCGAATCACAAAAATATTCAAGTAAGTTTTTAATTAAGTTATTAAAAAAATGTTTTCAATTTTGCACAAATTAAGTTATTTTTTATTTTTAGTCACAGATATTGATACTTTTTGTAGTTTTAAAGTCTCATAATGTAATTAATTAATTAGCTTTTATTCACGTTTATAATTTGATATGACAATTTTTTTTTTTGTTTGTAAATTATACCTGCTGTCATTAAAATTTAATTTCAGAACGAAATCGTACGCGAACTAAATGAGATATTTGGTGATTCGAATCGCGCTGTGTGTATGGAAGATCTAACAAAGTTAAAATATCTGGAGCGTTGCATCAAGGAATCTCTGCGACTGTACCCGCCCGTGCACTTTATCAGCAGAAAATTAAACACTGACACAGTACTGAGTAAGTTGAACATTAGTCATTTAAGAAAAACAAATTAAAGTAGTTTTTGTATTGCCTTCGACGATTCTTAATGAAAAATCAACGACCAGCTTTACCAAACATTTTCCAAAAAAAACCACTGAGCAAAAGGAAAAAAAACACATGGTGACAGAAATTATATTTGTATATGTAAAACTTTTTGTTTCAGGTAACTACACGGTTCCAGCAGGTTCCTTCTGCCACATACCTATCTACGACCTGCATCACAGTGAGGAGCTGTACGAGGATCCGGAGAGGTTCGACCCCGACAGGTTCCTGCCTGAAAACATTGAAAGACGGCATCCTTACGCTTACATACCTTTCAGCGCTGGCCCTAGAAACTGTATAGGTAAGTCTCGACGATATATAAGCATGTTTTGTAAGAATAGCAACAAATGAAGACATTGTAATGCTGGTTTAAAAAAAAATGGGCCCTATAAGATTACAATGCTGCAATGAGTATAAAATTCCATACAAAAAAAAAAATATAATATTAACATATAATAACTTCGTCGGTAAATCAGTTAAGTAATCATCTCTTTATCTCGTTTTTCTACTGAGATAACGAGATAATCACAAACAAATTTTACCCTGCTGTAGTTTGAATTGACCCTTAATCTACAAATAGTACATATAGACCCATATATTATAAAAAATTACATAACAGTGTGAAAAAATTAATTCAACATGAAGAATAAGTATTTATTGCGAAGATATCGATTGTGAAAATTTCGATTGTTTGCAGGTCAAAAGTTCGCCATGATGGAAATGAAAATTGCTGTAGCTTCAATTTTACGAGAGTTCGAACTAGAACCTGTGACGAAACCTTCAGATATCCGCTTCATAGCTGATCTAGTCTTACGGAATGACGGACCCGTGCAAGTCAAGTTTGTGAAGAGACAACGATAGATATAATCTATATTGTATTTTGCTGTAAATATTTAGTATGTTAAGCTATGGTTGGTTATAAAACTGTTAAGTCGAAAGTGTTGTTTTGATTGTTTCTTTTTTTATCCAGTAACACTACTTAGTTTAATTTACAACGGCAACCTATCAAACATTATTTGCCATTAGGGATTCCTTATAAAATAAACTAAGGGGTCGGTTAGATTAATTTGCTTACAAAATAAATATTTATCCACTTACACAGATCACCGAAAGTCTTAATCCACTTACATACCATCTATTCAAAAGAAGCCGTACTCGCTAGGTTTATAACTAAATTATAAGGCGTTTATAGGCTAGAGACAAAAGAGACGTTCCAACACTAAAAAAATCATATCCCTTTTCTAAAATTAGTACCTAACAAGTAAGAGACGAGAAGCTAATTAATTAGGATAATTAAGAAGTTTATAACGTATCTGTATCACAACATTACACCGAGATACGAGGCCACACTTTGACCCTGGTCTTGGCCAAATATATTTAACTCTTATCTAAAGATTGAGTCCTAAATACATAAGACATAGCTGATATAAATAAAGCCGAACACAGAACCTTCTTTTTTATGGAAGTCGGTTGATCGCAATGATGCTCGTGTGATGCAAATAGTGACTAATGTTACCTAGTTATCAAAAAGTCTAAATATGATAAAAGATAATGTTTGTATGTTTTCTTGTCTGCACTTAACTTGCACGATACTTGTACTAAACACAACACGTGTAGTAAATTCTAGCATTTCTTCACGAGAAATTTTCGGAGTTTAATGTTTGACACGATATTACGGCCAGTCCTTATTTTAATTCCAATTGAATATTAGTTTTGTTTAGTTTTGTTTGAAAGTATCATGACTATATACTACATTCTGATAAACGATGAAAGAAAAACATCGTGAGGAAACCTGCGTGAGCAAGTTGGTGGTGGTGGTGGAGCGTGGTGATAATTCTTTCGAGAAGGAAGTACCATGAAATAAAAATCTTATCGGGAAAGCGAAGACTAGAAAAAAATATACATGTTTGTTTAGTAAATTGTTGCTTATTTATATATTGAAAATACATTCTTGTTAGAATCTTTAGCGACGACAGTTATTAGTGTTGTTGCAACTTATCTTTCGAACATAATCACAACACAGACAGATCGATAAGTTATAATCGATTAAAAAGAAAATACCTTTGTATGCCAGGGACAAAAGTCTGAGATAGTACTCAATATTACTAGAACGTAATCTATAGTGACGACGTTTAACCTAATGATAAATACTGTATTTAAATACCCATATGTATTATATTAACTCTAGTTACGTAGTGTCTATCGGAAAGATTGCTTAATAAGTAATTATTTTTCTTTGATAAATTAATTAGTTCGATGCGTCGCGGTGATATACGAACACGTTCCAAAAATGTTGTTTTATTTAGTGGGTATTGCGGTTTTTCTGTGTGCCCTACACCTCTTGTTTAACTACAATGAGAAGGCGCGGTTGCTCAGAAAATTACCGGGACCTAAAGACTCGTTCATCCTGGGAAATGCTCCAGCTATTATGCTTTCCTCAGGTAAATTACCTTGTTATTCGTGTTTACTATGTTTACAAAGCTCGTATCCAGAAATTATTGCTTGGAAAACGAGTAATTAAAAATATATATGTAAATAAACTTAAAGATAAATACCGGATGTCAAACATTGATTGTTTCTTTTGTAGTGGACCTTATTAAGTTGGGAAGACAATTAGCTAGAGATAGTCCCAGTATATACAGGGTGTGGATGTATCCCTTGGGAGCGGTCAATATTTACACTCCTGATGATGTCGAGGTACATATAACACAACATTACATTTATTTATTTTGGTATAGTTTTACACAATTTTTAAGGGCCTAAACGTCGCACTTCCCAATCGTTTGTAGATTATTTTGTATGTCTTTATTTTTGTATGTTATTTTTACAGTTACAGTTTAGAAGAATTATAAATTTCGCATAAATATGTTTATACTACTCTTACGCACATTACATAAAATAACACTAGGTATATAGGAGTAACAATTGTGTTGTGTTTTTTCAGTTAATTGTATCGGGCATGAAGTATCATGAAAAAAGTGGAATCTATGATTTACTCGCACCGTGGCTCAAGGAAGGGCTACTTTTAAGCAAAGGTACGGTGACGTACAACATTTTTTAAATATATCTATTATAAAATCTGACTTTAAACCAGTTTTCTTTTACTCTACGATTTTGTCTAGGTTCAAAGTGGCAGGAACGCAGAAAAATTCTGACGCCAGCATTCCATTTTAACATTCTTCGTCAGTTTAGTCAAATTATAGAAGAGAATGGAAGGCGTCTGGTTAAGAGACTGCAGGAAGAGGCTGGCCGGCCCTTGGACGTGGTGCCCGTGTTATCTGAATACACTCTTAACACTATTTGTGGTGAGTATTTGAAAAAAAACTGTGTATGAACTGTTTTCCATTGTCAGTGATGGAAAATGATAATTAGGTAGCTAAAAGTTAGTTAGTTTTTACCAGACTGGGTTTAATACTGTTTGCACCATATGCAATGTTGTACAATAAGTGTATAATGCCTAAGTTGTTAAAAATAATCGACTGTAAATTATTAGATACATCTAATGGCTTTATACGGTACATTAATATAATGTCTCATAAGTGGATGTCCATAATTATTGTTATTAGGATAAATCTGTGAATGGAATATAAGATATTTACTAAAGATATTTATTTTTCAGAAACTGCTATGGGTACTCAATTAAGTGACGACTCTGTAGCTACAAAATCCTATAAAAATGCCATATACGGCTTAGGATATATCTGTTACCAGAGATTTATCAAAGTATTTTATTTCATAGAATTTTTATTTAAACTGACGCCACTGAGTAAAGTACATGACAATTATCTCAGTATAGCTCATGGTTTTACGAAAAAAGTGATTAAAGAAAGAAAGGAATATATTAATAAATATGGGATGAAGATTGATGAGCCGGTTGAAGGAGATGATGATACGTTAATGTATAAGAAGAAGAAGAAGACCGCCATGTTGGATTTACTTATATCTGCTGAGAAGGAGAATCTAATTGACGAGGCTGGCATACAAGAGGAAGTCGACACCTTCATGTTTGAGGTAAAACACACTTTCAATAATTTCTTTGTAAATATTTTCTTAACCGAAAAAGAAATTAAGTGACTATTTTATTCTCAATAATTGTTGAATATTTTGCAGGGGCATGACACAACAGCGACAGGATTAACGTTCTGTTTCATGATACTCGCCAATCACAAAGATGTTCAGGTTCGTATATTAAGAACATCCACTTGAAATTATTTGGTTCTTTAGGTTATATAACCTCCACAATTCCTTTTTGTATGGATAATACAGTCTCCCTTACTTTACTTTTTAAAATACTTTAACTTGTAGCAGCTTTGATCAAGTATTTAACGTAACGTAGTCAAGATTTTTGCTTAATAATGAGGTATGTTTTTTTTATGTTATAATGAATTAATTTTAGGATAAAATAGTGGCCGAGCTCAATGAGATATTTGGTGACTCTAAGCGGCCAGTGAATATGGATGACCTACCGAAGATGAAATACTTGGAGCGAGCCGTTAAGGAGAGCATGCGACTTTACCCTCCAGTGCCATTCATCAGCCGAAACTTGAATACCAAAGTCACGCTCAGTAAGTATCGTTGGATTTCTACTCTCCCCATTTTGAGTCCTGTAATTTTTTATTATTTGGAAACTACAGGGTTATCAGGAATTCAGTTAATTTCTGGTCAAAGAATTGTATACTTAAATTACAAAAATATCTGTTTACTCTTTTAATATTTTTTTAAGAAAACTTTTTTTCGATTTCGTCGTTTGTTTTAATAATGATTCTATTTCATAACGTCTCAATGACAATTATTTAGTGTCGTCACAACTCACATAAGTTTTTTCGTGGAACTTAATAAACAGAGTTAATTTTTGAACGACACTTCCATGGTTACTTATTTCTGCTGCTTGCTAATTATTAATTTTATAAAAGCAATGTTTCGACTTACATTTTGAATAGCTTTGAATACCATTGAGCCCACGGAACAGAAAAAACAAGTTTAAAAACCTGTTTTTTCTGTTCCGTGATTGAGCCTGTGTACAGCTAGTGAAATTTGATAAACAATGTTATTCACGATTAAACTTGTGATTAACTACTTAAACGAGCTGATAATGTGATCCAATTAATCGATAACTTTCGGTGCAAAAGGAAATAACCCATATTTATTTCGTTTGTGTTTTTTAAACTTACACATATTTTTACTTTTTTTAGGCAACTACGAGATCCCGGCCGGCACTTTCTGCCATATCCACATATACGACCTGCATCGTCGCCCGGATCTGTACAAGAACCCGGATGAGTTTGACCCTGACAGGTTCCTGCCAGAAAATAGTGTTGGACGTCATCCCTATGCCTACATCCCCTTCAGTGCGGGTCCCAGAAACTGCATAGGTATAGTGAATCAAACTATTAAGCTGCTTTTTTAGTTCTTACTAAGTCCAGGCATTTACTCAGAAATGGGACAGCATAGGCAAAAAAGTCCAGCCAACTTATGCAAACGGCTGGTTTGCAGTTTATTGATTTCATCAATTTGCATGGGTTGGTTTGCAAAGCAAAAATATATCAATATTTAGACAAAGCGAAAACAGATGCCTAACATGTAGCTTGCCATTAGCTAGAGTCCTGGAAAAATACCTTATTTAATCCAGCGAATATCCATAATCTAATCATTATTAACACCACCAGGTCAAAAGTTCGCCATGATGGAGATGAAGCTAGCTGTAGCGGAGGTGCTGCGCGAGTTCGAGCTGAGACCGGTGACGCGGCCAGAAGACATCGAGATCATCGCAGACTTGGTGCTCAGGAACAGTGGCCCAGTCGAAGTCACCTTCGTGCCGCGACACTAGATGGCGCTAGATTACCGTAGCAATGACGGCTGGTTAAGATCCATGCTAGTATCGTAGCTTAAGTGAACTTGTTCATAATGACTGAGATTTGGAGTGAATAATGTGTATGTAGGTATTATAACGTTAAAACTTGTATTATTTATTTCCAAAATAAATGTTAAAATTAAATAAAACGGTGTTTTTATTTCACTACTTCAACTATGGAGGCCATTTTTGTAGAATATTAAAACGTTAAATAGTAAAAGGACTAAGAAATGTATTGTAGTATAAAACCTAATAGACATACGTTTACTTATTTTAATTAAAATTATTTTATTACTTTTACTTCATGAAACAATTAATAAACCATTTTATATAGTGTATGTGTTCAGTAAATTTTAATATTACAAATGAAAGTATTACAGAAACACCTTATTTAAAAAAAATAGTTATAAATGGAAAATGTATGAAGTCGTAGCTACATTGAAAGCGTAGCGTTGTCGTAGCGTAGACGTAGCGTAACCGTGGCGTGGCAGTCGTAGCTTATGTTATGTACTTAAAAGCTCTATCATATATCAACATGGTGATTTGTAAACAAAGCTAAAAAGCAATAGCATGTTACTTTATTTCCCTTAGCATGAGAATGCAACAGTAAGAACAAACTAGTACCTTGTAAAGGGTTTGAATATTGAACTGCATATTCTTTTCCCAAGCAATGCCAGGGTTGGCTTCCATATTCCATATATAATTCAAATATTCTATATTCATTATAGGCTAAATCTATGTAGGCTGAATACTGTATCATGGAGCCGCTATCTGACCTCTTCAACTCATGTGACTGGGAAAAGCAATATCAATTTGTTTTTTATTCGTCTATCATTAGTAGAAAATATTATATCTAAAATACATAGATTATACATAGACTTAATACATAATTGGGAGACAGATAGCTGAGTAATTTAGTATGATAAAGGAATTATTACTAAGATTTTATCCATGTAATCCACTCTAATATTATAAATGCGAAAGTACTCTGTCTGACTCTCAGTTACACCGTTACGAATAATCCTCTCAAATCGACTTTCATTTAAACTCTAGGAAAGGATATAGGTCACTTTTAGCCAAAGTAATCAATCTACGCGGACAGAGCCAGTAAAAAAGATAATGTATGATAAATAAACAAAACGTACCTATCTAATCGTAATCTCTACGAGCCATATAATTAATTACACAATATAATTTATATTTCAAATGTTGTTATCACTGACCAAGTCTACAAATCAAGTCTAGATCATGAATGGACTAGGTCTTTTGGACTCCTCGCCCTTCGCTCGAGATACTTCATTTTTTATTGAGATTGACATAACGAAGCCAGAAACAAAATGTTTTTGCTCTTATATCGCGTCGCTGTTGTATGGTTTAAATATTGCAGTGCGATTTAAATGGTCGGCTGTGGGGTAAAATATATTAATTAAATAATAAATTTTATTTCATGTAATCAATCATCATCAAATCAATTACATGTAAGAAAACTAGACACCCGCATGGATATAGGTTATCACAGCAACCATATTACCCAGTTGTGATTAAAGCTTACCCCATGCTACGTTTCATCACAATCGGTTCAGACGTCTAAACATAATAGACATATAGACAAGGTTACTTTTCCATTTACCATATTTGTAATCATGGATTATAGCTATCATGCATTTTGAAGAAACACGTCTCGATCGTTTGTCATATCACGTCCGGTTTGTCGCTAAACTAATTAAGCTTATTATGAGTCATTTGTGATATCTGTGTTGCGAATTACTTGATTAGTGGAAAATTTGACACGACCTTGGCTGTTCCAATCCAAAAAATATATGTTGGCAAGAACAGCTTATTAAAAATTGCCTTATTTGCAAGTACATGATAAATGGGACCAGTAGTAGACAGTAGTGTCTGTGGTGTTCCCAACTAGGACCACAGTAGTCTCAGTATATGTCATTGAGTATTCAATCAGCAGTTGAAACAGTCGATTCTCTTCATCCATAAATAACGTGATGAAAGTACAATAAAGTCAGACCATTTTCAAGTAATTTACTTTTGTTATCACCGATATTATAGTTCGGTTAAATGACACCGTGGCGTTTATTTAATAATAAGTCGATACGCCTGTCTACTGAATAATATTGTTAGGTGACCCGTGTTTTGATAATGTAATAAAACACTTTTTTGTAGAGACACATTAACTTGTGCAGAATTATGATGAATGAAGAGTGATTCTTTAATTTTTGTAAGATTGAATCTTGAAGCATTCTCCCGTGGCTAAGTCCGCGTGGATCTCAGTTATCGCCGTAAAAAGTCTATGTTCTTTCTTGGGATCCAAGCTTACACTACATCAAAAGTTTCATCAAAATCAGTTCAGCGGTTTGGAAATAAATCCGTAACAGACAGAGTAGTTACTTTTGCATTTATACAATCAGTTATAAATAACATGGATATTGAGGTTCTTATGGATATGGATTGGCGCTTAGGCATCATGCATAACCGCTAATCTACGTGAATGAATAAGTCTCAAAACTTATAAAAAGATTTAAGCACTTAAATTCAAATTCAAAATTCAAAAATTCTTTATTCAATATAGGCTACACAGTAGCACTTATCGAACGTCAAACAATACAAATAAAAATAGACAGCACCCTAAGGGTCGGTTCATATCCGGCGGAAGCGCACCACGCACCACCAGCCGCGCAACGCCAGAACAAACAAACACGCAATGAGACATCCAACCCCCACACCTGACGCGCTAACGCAACATCAGTTGAGTGTGAAAGGCTGAACGCCCCACCACGCATCCGCCCGCCCCAGCGCCAAGCGACCGACAATACGCGACGCGTCTCCCGCCAGAGATGAACCGACCCTAAATCGCCCACCCTTCACCGCTTCCTAAGTGCTTCGGCCGAGGAGAAGAAACGGCGCAACAAACTCCCCAGTAGCACGCTGCCTTTACAATAATACTGCATATAATTAAGGGACCGCGCCAGATAAACAAGTGTTTGAGGTACTAAGAAATATAAAAGTATAATATATATAATATAAAAGTTCAGACACTGATCTTATCCAAGGTCAACAGAACGACCAGTCACCGCAAGCAGCACCCGTTCACGAGTATGACGCAAGGGTCAGCCATCCCCTCCCTCGCCATATTAGAGGGAAGGAGGAGACCCGACCCAAAACGCCACCGCAGGCAGTGACAACTAAGGGAGCATGACGAAACTGTTGCCGGCTTAAACAAATATAAAGCAAAAAAGGAAATCCTCAAACACTGATTTACTGCACTGTCCCTTATCACAAAAAAAAGATTCTGAAACATTTCACCGACATTCGTTTCGCCATTGAACGGTTAACCGACAAAACGATTCACTTTTCATATTTTCACCGACAGAACGTTTCAATGACGAACGTTTCGCCGACACAACGATTCGCTTTTCATCATTTCACCGATAGAACGTTTCGAGGGTAAACGACTCGCCGACAGAACGATTCACTTTTGAACATTTAATCGATAGAACCTTTCACCAACTAACGATTCGCCGACCCAACTGTTCTCATGCTCCTGGGGTATAAACCATGGGTATTTGACATGTATCAAGTAGTAAAGAATGCAAAACTTGAGCAAAACTAACTACATGTATCATACAAAGTATGGTTACAAACATACGTCTTGAAAGGTGAAATGAAACATATTTTTAAATGTAAATACTATTTATTATTAAGAATTACCTAAGCAACATGATTAATACCTAAAGAAAAACATAAGAAATCAACTGTGATCAACAAAAACCATTCTTAGGTTCATAGGATACTTATTTTGTGTTAAATAAATGAGAAATATGAGCCCAGCCACTTAGGTAGGTTTTTATGTCCATATTATTCTTTTCTGACAAATGTTGAGTAATCCTCTCTTGATAGTTGGATCTTTTTCTCTTAAGCGTTGGCTCCGAGGAATTAATTCTTTCGATAGTGCATTCTGTGTGCTTTTGTTCTTTCTGGAACTCCACTATCGTTTTGAAAATGTTCCATTTTCGCCGGCCTAATAGTAGTAAGTATACCACCTCTTGTGCCAACGTAGTACAAACATTTCTAAACGTAAAAAAATAGATATGAAAATGTGGGTAGTCCTCAGTTCTTTACCTGTCAACGTCCCTTATTACATTTTTGTATCTGCTCCGGAATTAATTTCCAAAGGGTTCCTAAAAAAGGTTTAGATTTGTTTTTAAAAATGAGTGATTGTGTAATGTTAAAGTCAAAACGTGGTAAAGATATATTGATTCACGAAGGATATTCCTATCACCTAAACAGAATACGAAATAAGAAGTTCTACTGGATATGTACGAAAAAAAATTCTACCCGGTGCAATGTTGCTATCACTTCAACAGTGTCTATGAATAATTCTCATGTTGTTATTTCCAACAATTTTGAACATGTTCATTTACCAGATCCAGATAAGCAGATAGAATTAACTTTGAAAGCTAACATCAAACAAAAAGCCCACAATTCGATGGATGCACCGTCACAAATCGTTCAACGGTGTATTCAAGATATACCAAGTATTAGTGCTCCCTACATGCCGACTAAGGATGCTATGAGAATGATGGTTCATCGGGTAAGGAATAAGAATTTACCAAGTATTCCCAAAGATTTACATGCTGTTGTGATACCCGATGAATTAACCAAAATTAGCAATGATGTCAATTTCCTCATAGGTCACTACACTCATAATGAAGAATCCATTATCATATTCGGCACAAATGAGAATTGCAGACTTTTAAGTGTAGCAAATTATTGGCTGATGGATGGAACATTTAACTGTTGCCCTCCCCCGTTTCGACAAATATATTCTATACATGCAATAGTCGGAACTCCGGACGGTACGCACAAAGTACTTCCTTTAATTTATGGTTTACTTTCACATAAAACTGTTAAATGTTATGAAATATTTTTAGAAATATTAAAACGACACACACTCAATACATTGAATATCGATTTGTGCCCACAAATAATCCTCACCGATTTTGAACGCGCAGCAATGAATGCTGTAAAAATAGTGTTCCCAGACTGCTTAAATAAACTTTGTTTTTTTCATTTGAACCAAAGCATATGGCGTCACATTCAATCGGCTGGTCTCGCGAAACAATACAACAGTGATCCAGTATTTGCCCACAAAATGAGACATATTGCTGCACTGGCATTTTTAGAGCCAATAGAAATTCCCGATGCGCTTGATATAATAAAAAACGAAATTATACCTGATGAAGCTAAGAGAGTGATACGATGGTTTGAAAATTATTATGTCAGTGGATCAGCGATAATAACAAAAACCATTAGCTCCAAAATGACAGTAAAGCGAAGTCAGCCAATATTTCCTCCAAGGATGTGGTCAGTACACGACAGCCAACTTTCACATATACCTTTATCACAAAATGCGCTGGAGTCTTGGCACAACAGGTGGAATACTTTATTAGGCCGGCGAAAATGGAACATTTTCAAAACGATAGTGGAGTTCCAGAAAGAACAAAAGCACACAGAATGCACTATCGAAAGAATTAATTCCTCGGAGCCAACGCTTAAGAGAAAAAGATCCAACTATCAAGAGAGGATTACTCAACATTTGTCAGAAAAGAATAATATGGACATAAAAACCTACCTAAGTGGCTGGGCTCATATTTCTCATTTATTTAACACAAAATAAGTATCCTATGAACCTAAGAATGGTTTTTGTTGATCACAGTTGATTTCTTATGTTTTTCTTTAGGTATTAATCATGTTGCTTAGGTAATTCTTAATAATAAATAGTATTTACATTTAAAAATATGTTTCATTTCACCTTTCAAGACGTATGTTTGTAACCATACTTTGTATGATACATGTAGTTAGTTTTGCTCAAGTTGTGCATTCTTTACTACTTGATACATGTCAAATACCCATGGTTTATACCCCAGGAGCATGAGAACAGTTGGGTCGGCGAATCGTTAGTTGGTGAAAGGTTCTATCGATTAAATGTTCAAAAGTGAATCGTTCTGTCGGCGAGTCGTTTACCCTCGAAACGTTCTATCGGTGAAATGATGAAAAGCGAATCGTTGTGTCGGCGAAACGTTCGTCATTGAAACGTTCTGTCGGTGAAAATATGAAAAGTGAATCGTTTTGTCGGTTAACCGTTCAATGGCGAAACGAATGTCGGTGAAATGTTTCAGAATCCAAAAAAAATGAGTGGATACATAATTAAATTCTATAATTAATATAATTATACATAAAAAAATACCGAACAAATATCGTTCATTGGACATTTGTAGGTACACCATACCTACATTTGTATAATCGTACTAACAATAAAATAAAAATAGGTAACAAATGTTACATACGAAATGTATGCCTATCAACATAAGGATGAATAAAACTGTTATAAATCCATACAGAACCGTCTTGTGTCTATCACGGCGACCAACAATGTTTATCATTTAAATAATCATTAATTGAGTAGTAAGCTTTTAAACATAGCTTATTTTTAATTGTGCATTTAAAGGAGTTAAAGGGCAACTCTAACAAACTAATAGGAATTTTATTGTAAAAACGAATACCAAGCCCCACAAATGAATTGTGTACCCTATGCAGGCGATGTGATCTAGAACATAACTTATGCCTATTTCTCGTATTTATACTATGGATGTCACTGTTCTTGGCATATAAGTGAATATTTTGTCCTTAAAGTCCGGTGAAGCAGTCAGAGCTTGCACTCAGGCTAACGGCAAAGATCTCTACCAAAAAATAATAGATTGAAGCACGTTAAATTCAACTTACGACTAGGCCTTACTTAACATTTACATTCAACATTATTATTATTATTTTGCCCATGTTGTCCCACTGCTGGGAGAAGACATGCTTTACAAAATCCCACCTTCTTTCATTTGACATACATACATTTCCCTTGTAGGGGTAGGCAGAGACCACTTCTTTCCACTTGCTACGATCCTTACACACTTGTTTCGCTTTGTCCACTTTCATTATTCCCTGCATACATGCTGTTCGGTTTATGGTATGCTCTTGATGTGGCCTTTTCTCATTCACACTCGCCTTATACACTTTTTCGTCAATCGTTCTTTTATTCATTCTCTCGACATAGCCAAACCATCTCAGCATACCATTCTTTATTTTCGTCTCGACATCCATCATCTGACACACTTCATCCACCTTACCATCCATTCCTCCTCTTGCATTCAACGCAGCGAGGCGGCTCTCCGTGGCCCACTTTTCGCCCCCGCGAGGAACGAGACGTGAAGGGTGGCGAACCACATCGCCGCCATTTTGGATAATTAAATTATTTTTGTAATTATCCGTTGCGTTCCTGCGGGATAAGGATTTGGGAAAGGATATGTTGGAAAGGATAACAAGGTAGGACGGGTTATAGGATGCTACCATCACGGAGGTACAATGAATGTGACAGTAACAGCTAGGGCAGTCCGGGGTCGCGTACCCGTGGAGGATCTAGCCAACTGTCGGACAGATAATTGGTAGATCCACCCCCTGAACAATTTATCTACTTTAATTTGAGAACTAATTTATCTAGACAATGTAGTCTACAGACTGGTGATTTAGATGAGACAAAGCTTATTATTATTTAGAAGATTTGCGTTTTAGAATAACCCTTAAAATTAACTTTATCAGTTATGCAGCCAATTAATAAGTGTCATGTTTATAATTAAAGGTAAACAAATATTATTACCAATGTTGTTAAAAAACGTTTTAGTACTAGTTAATCGGTTATGTTTTAGTTCGAGTTTTGGTATTAGGCCCTACATACATCTTCGTACATAAATAATTAAATAAATAAGCGACGGCTAAAATGTTAACTTTTCTCATAGTTATTGCAGTTTTTTTGTGTGTACTAAATATTTTATTAAATTACAATGAAAAGGCACGAATGATGAAAAAAATACCCGGTCCGAAATGTAACTTTTTAATCGGAAATGCTTTGGCAATTATGTTAACACCAGGTAAAGTTCAATATTTTTTTAAATGAGAGTTACACTAAGTTATAACGAATTTTTTAGTGTGATTCTGTGTAAATTGCATTTTATATGCATCCGTTTTATTTGCAGTTGAATTAATGAAAGAAGGCAGAAGGTTTGCTAAAACATGGAACGGAATTTATAGACTCTACATGTATCCCGTATCAGCTGTTAATATTTATAACCCGGAGGACGTTGAGGTACGTATAAATACGAGGAAAAGTTTATATAATTTAGAAAATGTCGCGGCTCTTCAAATTTATATGAGGATAAAATATGAGGTGTATAATTTTTTAATATTTTAGATCATTGTTACCAGTATGAAGCATAGCGAGAAAAGCGCGTTGTACACACTTTTAAAACCTTGGCTTGGTGATGGCTTACTTGTGAGTAACGGTAAGTAATACTTCAGGGCATAATGCATGCGGGTATTCTTGAGGCTTACAATTGTTTTGAAAAGGTCTCTACGATACTGAACATTTCATAATGCTGAATAATATAATAAATTGTGTCTACCATATCAGGCAGAAAATGGCAACAGCGAAGGAAAATCCTTACACCTACCTTCCATTTCAACATCTTACGTCAGTTCTTTGAAGTGTTTGAAGAAAATTGTTACCGTTTATTGGAACACTTTAACAAGGAGGCAGGAAAACCAGTGGATATCGTACCTGTCCTGGCGGAATACACTCTCCATACAATTTGTGGTATGACAAATTCTGATAAATATTACAAGGATTTTTGAGTAAAAATAATATCTAGTAAATATTTTTAGAAACCGCCATGGGTACAAAACTAAGCGACGAAACAACTAGCGAAGGCAGATCGTACAAAGAAGCCATATTAGAACTTGGGTACATTATATTTCAAAGAGGCACCAAAATCTTTCTCTATTCGGATCTCATATTCTACTTGACGTCGCTGGGTAGACGACACAATAAGAATATCGAAACAGTTCATAGTTTCTCTGGAGGAGTGATTAAAGAGAGGACTAGACACGTTGATAAATATGGTGTGAACTTTGGGGATCAAGCTGAAGAGGATGACCATCTCAGGGGCAAGAAGAAGGTAGCCATGCTGGATCTGCTTATAACTGCTGGAAAAGAAGGACTTATAGATAAGAAAGGTATTCAAGAGGAAGTCGACACGTTCATGTTTGAGGTTTGTTACACAGACATTCAATTTTAGGATAATATTTATTTACTTTTTATGGACTCGTCTATTCAATTTCTTGATTGTGTAATTACTGTATACGAGGACAAAGAGGTCATTATAACCAAATAGTCAAAGGATTTTTGTTTCAACAGGGTCACGATACTACTGCGTCTGGGTTAACGTTTTGTTTAATGCTGCTTGCAAATCATAGCAATATTCAGGTTGGTAATGCGTACGAGGGTAAAATTTATATTCTTAATAATAAAAATTTTCTATTTCTTCTCTCTTTTGAGCACCTTTCCCAGACCTAAAATAAGCTAACAATAAACTTATTTATTTTTATCAATGTATAACCTTTTTTCTCCTGCAGGATAAAATCATGACCGAGCTAAATGAAATAACCGATAACGTGAATCGTCAATTCACTATAAGCGATCTACCAAAGATGAAGTATTTGGAATGTTGTATCAAAGAGTCTCTACGACTTTACCCACCGGTACACTTCATCAGTCGAAATCTTAAGGAATCTGTCAAACTCAGTAAGTGAACAATTACATTGTAATTTGACATGTAACAATTAACATTTTTTTTAGTTCTTTTCGACTGGAAGAGAAAGTCTATGCACAAGAATGTTAGTAAATAAACATAAAGATTGGAAGTCAATTTAAACAAATATAAAATTATCTAAATTGCACCTTATCAGTATAATTAACTTGTTTACAACTTGTAAAATGTAATTGGAGATTAAATATTTACATTTAGTTTAAGAAAAGGTCTATGCTCTACCGTGAGAAGGTTAATAAGTATGTGACGTATTTTTATCTACTGTGACGCTACATTTACATGTCTACGATTATTAGCTGTTATCTAGCCAAGAATCGTACAGTAAATTTACGTTTTAATTTTTTTTTTTTTGATTCCCCTAGTTAAGGATCCTATGAGCTCTAAACATGCGATTGTCAAACGCGCAATAAAACTTTTACTGGATCAGCCCGCTTTTTAACGTAGTCGCAAAGCTACATATGGCTGATTCCAGTTTCTATTTTATTTCACAAATTGTCAGGTAATTATGACGTGCCAGCTGGGGTATTCTGCCACATCCATATCCTGGACTTGCATCGCCGCGCGGATTTGTTCGAGAACCCTGAAGAGTTTATTCCTGAACGGTTTCTACCGGAGAACAGTGGGGACCGTCACCCTTACGCATACATCCCATTCAGCGCTGGCCCTAGAAACTGCATAGGTAAATATTATGATCTGATCACTTGTATCATGTAGTAACCGAAAAAGGGTTAAAAGCTCTTTTTTGTGTGTACAATGTTCTTCAGGATACGCTAAGACACTTAACCAATAAAGATTGTTTAGGTATTTAAACAATCTTCTGTTTACCCCGCCAGTAGACTTAATGGTTAAACAATGAAAATGTTCATATTTGACTCACGGGACAGGAAAATGGTTAAAGTAAATTAATAAAGAAGCTGCTGAATTTCTTTCTTCTATTAGTATATATCTAGTCGTGTAGCTTGTATAACTTTGATATTACAGGTCAAAAGTTTGCGCTTATGGAAATGAAGCTAGTCGTAGCTATGCTACTACGAGAGTTCAGGCTCTTGCCAGTAACCCGCCCTATAGACATCGAGTTCACTGCTGACTTAGTGCTAAGAAACAATGGACCCGTTCAAGTCGAGTTTGTTAAACGTGAAACATCTATCTAGTTTCAAGAAAACGAGAAAGTGACAAATGCGCGTACATAAACAAAGCAGTTATATTATTGTCTGCAAAACAAACATGATTAATTTAAACAATATGTTTAATAAAAGGGGATTACAGATAAATATGATTAAACTGCATGCCAAGCCACCACCTGTGGCTGAATTACAAATGTTAAGTACATACTAGAAAAACAATATCACCTGACTGAATGTTACTGCGAATTTATTAAGCTAGAGAAATAGAATTGGAGGTGAAAAAATGCAATTATATTATGCAAGATGATTAAGTATGTTTTATTTATATTCGTCCCAAATAATTCCGATGTAAATAACCTGTAATGATCTCTGTGTATTTATCGATTTGTAGCCAAATTGTTTAAAACTAAATATAGTGTGATGTTCCCTGCTGCTAATTTGGCACTCCCAGTTGTAGTATATTTATAAACGTAAGAGAGGAGGATGGCTCAGTGTTTCGCGCGCGGAAGTGGCTGTGGTCACTTGGCAGTGCTCGGACCAGTCAGCGTTGTACCGGCGCGCGCGCGAGCTACCCCGAGCCCGACTCGCAGCCCTGGTATGCGGTACTTGTGTAGTGGCTTTGAAGAATTCGTGATGGAATGTGATAATGGTTTTGAGGTAAATACTTATTTTTCGATTTTATTGTATCACTCAAAAACAAAAAGCTTTCATGGAAAAACATTTATTGACTATTATTAATCAGCAGTTATGATCGAGCTTAAAGGTTAGTTAATTTTGTAGATGTCATATTTACCTAAAAAATTGCGGACAAGGTGTTTGAAATTAGTTGTAAATCATGATTATATAAACGTTTGTGTGATGAGCACGATCATTTGTTCTGGTCTGGGTGTAATTTATCTATAATATGTATGTATTTAGAAATATATAAGTATGTTTATCAGTTTTCTGGTTACCATAACACAAGCTCTCTCAGAGCTTAGCTTGGTATCAGATTACCGTGTGTGAATTGTCCAGGAATATTATTATTATATTATTATTACATAAAAAAACTTTACGATAAAAGCATATGAGACTACTTCGTAGCTGCGTAGCGATTGGGCCCGAATTTCTTTTGAAAAAGTATTGGTTTGATTCCTGCCCTGTAACCTGGACTACTAAATTAAATATTTTCTTAAAGGTCATGAATTATAATAATTCCATGATATAAAACTTTGCTTCAGTTATTTAGATTTGAATAATACGATTACAATATTACGGTCGGTAACGATTGCGTAGCTGAAAAGTAAATGAGGACAGTTTCAGAAATACATGACCACGAATATCTCTGAAAAATATGTTTATTTTCGCAATATCTAGGACAATTGCAGAGCGGAATCTAAGAATGAATACTAACAGAATGTTGAAGAGTAAAGTCTGTCATACATTATAGACACAGTAATTGAAACGTAGAGTAGCATGAAACGAAAATAATATAATCACTTGTGGGCTTGAAATATAATTACGTGTGTTATAAATAAAAATATAGTTTTTCATAATATTTTTCGCCTACTTAGCTCAGGACGCAAAATTTCTTTGTAGTTAGGTATAACAAGAAAGAACAACACAAACAAGCACACACTACGTATGATCTAACAGACCATATGACATGTTATAGTGTCATCTTGGTCTACAAATGTTGTATCTGGTGGTAGCGAGTGATAAATGCTTACGAGGGTTGTGATAGTTGATAATCACCCTTTTCTAAACACAAACGATAATAGTTAACTTACCACGTGTTTTTTTATTATAAACAAAAATTTTAGAAGCATCAGTAGCGGGTATATTTGCAAAGTAGGTAATCAGCCTTTATTCAAAGTCAAGGTAAGTGTTTTAAGGTTGGAATGACTTTTTATTAAAGACTGGTAATTACTTAGGTAATTACTTACTTAGGTGATATGAATATATTCGCTAAATCACTAAACTTCCTTTTTAAAAATGGATCCATTTGAATGAGAATGGAGAATCCTTTCTCCAAAGAATAGTTTCAATAACACTGAATTCAGTAGTCCTGTACTGGTTTTTTGTCCATCGCAAAAAGAGGAGTGTTCTTAGTGTGTAACCGAAAGGTAGGATTTCGTAACTCCTGATTGAATGGAGAAATATTTCTTTGTTTAAAATATGACGTGAAACGTTCACGTCAATTGTTGATAGTTCTTAGTTATAATTTATGAGAGTCTGTTTAGCATTATACAAGTTATCAGTAATTAACAAATAAAAATTGTAGGGGTTACCTAATGTTAAGAAAACCCCTGTTATAAATTCACGTCTGATACTAAAACCTTGCTGACGTATAGAGACAGTTAATTACTCAAGATAAATATTTTTTCTTCAAGGTTCAGAAGTATGTAAGAATAACAATACTTTCATATAGTCTCTACCGACAGGATGCGTTTATTTACTTCTAACATTAACAGACTTTTGTATTTCCTTTTAACTGTCTACGTCAATCCATGATTTTTAATGTAAATTGAACATATGACAAGCCTTCGCCGAAGGATATTTCAATCATGATAAAAAACTATTTGCTTGGTATTTATAGGCTTGTTGAGAGATCAGGTTATCTCAAAAACATGGGCATAACCCACTATGTAATCATACGTAGTACAAAACGTGACTCAGGAACATTTACAATATTACGTAGATATTCAATTTCGTGGCATACGTCATTCCTGTAAACAGTGAAAGTAAACACTAGATGATAAGCGAGAGGTTCGCTGGGCGGGGACTCGTCAGTTAGCGCCTGCGCGTCGGAAGCGGGCACTACACGCCGCCGCGGTACCGGCACCGATCGCCAGCCAGTGTCCCCGCCGCACCCCAGACACCATGAACAGCCGCCAGCTGAGCCGGCTCGCTGCCGCCGCACGCCCTAAGCCCAAAGCCACGAATGCGATAATATGCACCTGCTACAGGCGCTATAGTCAAGTGAGACCCAACTATATAATAGCAAGACGTGAAGTGAGTGTCCTCTATCTGTTATTACTTCCACGGTGAAAAACGGGAACCCTTTTTTGTGTATTTCTGTTCTTCGAACGAATCAAAGAACTGTCTAAATAAATACATACTAAAATTACTGTAATTTTGTTTCCAGAAATGGCGCAACTCTGCTCCACACTTCTACGCTGTCCAGTCTCTGGATATGAGGTATGCATTATTCTCGCGATTCAATGCACAAACAATATCGAAACGCCACATTTATTGGAAATAAATTGCTTTTAATAACCCACATCGACTCCTATTGATCTATATTAAACTGGCCGGCGCCGGTACTTGTTCAATTCACCCCTGACATTTGAAAATATTCACACTATAACACATAACTCTACAATGTTGTACAAAGTTCTCCTATCAATTATTTTCTTTTATATAATCATCTGTTTTAATGTTGTAAATTATTATGTAAGATATGTAGGCAAGGCTGACTTGATATCTACCACTGTCGCAAAATCAATACACATTACTTTGATATGAACTTTGAGAACGAGCGAATCATTTTGTTTTATCTTCAGTAAAGACAAGACACGCTATTAACTGGGTGATTTGCGACTGATAAAGTATTTGATATTTGTGTTTGTTCACGTTCCATGGTGCAGACTCAGACAGTTCTCGTTCGTGCATAACATCGACCCCACATCGTGAGTAAGAGGCATCTGCCTACCCCTCGTGGTATTGCTTGCCTCACTTTATCTGACAACTAGATATAGACAACGTGGTTTTTAACGTGTTTAATCGAATTTTCACGTGCTTTTTGTATTTTAGAAATACCATTTTTGTTATTATTCAATTTTTCGTTTTGCTTATCTAATAGGACTTATTGCAGTACTTTCTTTTTGTTAAACTTATCAATAACACCAAACTAATCACGTTATTGAAAGCGTTCTACAGGCATACAACGGTCTTTTCATCACAGAGTACTGCAATAAGTAATTTGCCGTATCTGGCATCGCAACAGCTGTTACATTCACATACAAAAATATCTTCATTTGTCACTTATCTTTTTGCTTTATCTAAAAATCAATATCCTCCAATCACTTTAGGAAATATTGCATGTGTTTTACATTACTGACCTTTCATTGTCAGGTACATTTAGAGAGGAAATGCTATTTCTTTTGTATTACGCTGTAGTTTTTTGCTTCACCTAATTGCTGTAAAGTAGGCGTGAGTTGTTAGAATTTTTGAGTCTAAATATACTGACATCAGGTGATGGTAAACACGATGGTCACGGCGTCGGCGTAAACACGTCGAGACACACCCGCTGGCGACGTAGTCACGCTTCTGTATAAATAGTTCGTGACGGTGGACTCACTCACAACATTCACTATTTGCCAAATACATATATTATCTATTGTCGATGTAGTGCTAAACATTTAGAACGGTGGCTGTGATTACCGCATCCACAACTAAATGAATGTTCTCATTTATACACAATTCACGAGGTGTATTCAAGAGTAAATTGTACTGTATTTGTTTAGTAATAGATTCGCTTCAAAAACACAGCAAGTACGTATGCATGTTAATGATTTTATTCAGTCTCTTACTTCTTTTATTCCGTAGTTTTTTTTTGGATTTGCTACATTTTTAATCTATGCCTACCTACGAAGAGTATTTCCCTACCTAAAGTATTAATATAATACTCATTCTTGATCCTCAGGGTTCGTGAAGGTCCTCACAAGAATGCCGACGACGTTATATTTGATATGTTCAAAAATGAAGACTCCGGTCTTCTCCCAGTTGGAAAGTTTTTGGCCGTAAGTGTCACTACTTATATCTATCTATTAACTTCTTAAAAAACCGAACCTAGGGAAACTGGAAGCCAATCCCAAGATAGTTTTGGATGATGCCTAAATTATTTTATATTACTTTAGATTAACTGATTTTATTACATGTCTCACATACCTTGTACATGTATGTAGGTTTTTAACATTTTCTTTTGTCTTAAATTTACAGGCCTTGAGGACTACTGGAATACGAAAAAATGATACGCGTGTAAAAGAAGTAATGCATAACTTATACAAAGTGCACAAGGAATCTAACTTCGAAGGAGGCTCGCCTGAAACTCTTAAACTGGATAGGAAGTCTTTCAAAGAAGTGATTGCACCAAACATCGTTTTGATAACCAGAGCATTCCGTAGTCAATTTGTTATTCCCGATTTCCAAGACTTTATTAAAGACATAGAAGAAATGTACTGGGCTGCTAAAAGTAACAGTGATGGCAAAGTAGCTAGCTACATACCTCAGTTGGCCAGGGCAAGCTCTGACAGCTGGGGCGTGAGCGTCTGCACCATTGATGGCCAAAGATTCTCTATAGGTACGGCATTTAGAATACTATGAATGATTATGTCTTGTCAATAGTAATGGTTGAGATACTCAAACGACTTTCTTTGTTTAGGTGACGTAAACGTGCCATTCACTCTACAATCTTGCAGCAAGCCGCTTACCTACGCGATGGCCCTCGAAACTCTGGGGCCCGACGTGGTACACAAATATGTTGGCACCGAGCCCAGCGGTCGCAACTTCAATGAACTCGTTCTCGACTATAATAGTAAGTATTAATAACGCCTACATCTGCGATACTATTTGTTTTGTGCATGACGAATCGAACGAGCATAAACATAAGAAACAACAATAACAATTGCCAACGACGCCGATGCTGTAATTAATAAAGTTATTAATATCCGCAGTGAAGCCACACAACCCGATGATCAACGCTGGAGCAATTTTAGTATGCTCATTACTGAAGACCTTGGACAGACCTGAAATGACGCTAGCAGAAAAGTTTGATTACGTCATGTCATTCTTTAGTCGGCTGGCTGGCAACGAAGGTCTAAGTTTCAATAATGCAGTATTTTTGTCGGAACGCGAAGCTGCTGACAGAAACTATGCTCTTGGCTTTTACATGAGGGAATATAAATGTTACCCAGAAAAAACTAATTTACGCGAGTGTATGGACTTCTATTTTCAGGTAATGCGACTATTTCAGTGTTTTTAGTTCAGACTTATACACTCAAAGTACCACTTGATAATTACTATTTGATTTTAGTGTTGTTCAATGGAAGCGAACTGCGACATAATGTCCATCATGGCTGCGACTTTGGCTAACGGAGGCATTTGTCCTATCACCGATGAAAAAGTCCTGAGACCAGACTCAGTAAGGAACGTGCTCTCTCTGATGCATAGCTGTGGCATGTACGACTATTCGGGACAGTTTGCGTTCAAAGTGGGACTTCCAGCAAAGTCAGGCGTGTCAGGCGCCATGCTTATAGTTGTCCCCAACGTTATGGGCATCTGCACATGGTCCCCGCCGCTGGACCCTCTAGGAAACAGCTGCAGAGGCTTACAGTTCTGTGATGTAAGATATATTTTCACAACTAAGTACCTAAATTCGTTTTTTCACCAACAATTATTTATATTTGTAATTCTGTTGCTCCAGGACTTAATCAAGAGGTTCAATTTCCACAAGTACGACAACATTCGGTACGCGAGTCACAAGAAAGATCCTCGTCGGTACAAGTTCGAGTCTACCGGCCTCAACATTGTCAACCTGCTGTTCTCCGCGGCGAGTGGCGATCTCAGCGCACTGAGAAGGTAAGCTCTAACACTAACTGCCTGGTTTAATGTCTTGTGAACAATTCTATATATTTAAGTTACATTTGTTTGACAGCATGAGGTCTGACCCGAAACTTCTTGCCGTACCGGTGAACCCCATGAAATAAATTGCTTTCGGCAAAGTACTAAACCAGTACCGGTAACCGCTTAACTAGTATTTAAACAGAGCATTATAATTTACGACCAATGTACCTATCCACGGCTCACCTGCTTGTTATATTTGAGGAGTCTATTATTCAAAATCATCATTATATCACTCACTATTGGGTATGGGTCGCCTTCCTTAGCTGTCATTTTCCTTTCTTCTGTGCGTCTATGTTGTTTCTGTAGGTTACGCTTGATCAATTAGCTGTCAGCATTACGTTGGTGTAATTCTGCAATACATCAGTAATAAGTAGCTACTTTGTTGTATTGCTAATGATATCTACAGACCAGACATTTTCTCATTTTGCAGGCACCATCTCTCTGGTATGGATATGACCCTGTCTGACTACGACGGTCGTACCGCATTGCATCTGGCCGCAGCTGAAGGCCACCTCTCTTGTGTGGACTTCCTCCTCGCCCAGTGCGGGGTCCCACACGACCCTCGCGACCGGTGGGGCAGCCGACCACTCAACGAAGCAGAAACCTTCGGCCACATCGCCGTAGTGCAGTATCTAAAGGAGTGGGAACTAGCGCACCCAGTCGACAAGCCTGCTGACGCGGCTGCCTCAACTGTCGACGATATATTAGAGGTTAAACCAGATGCTAACGACGCCGTAAAAGATCCAAGCATTCAGGAGATTGTGTCAAGGAATGGCGACAAAGTACAGTAGAATCTCAACTGGAAAATGAACATGAGATTATCTCGTGACGGCCTACGGCGTCACAAAACATCATTTTGTAAGGCTCAGCGTCGAGTACCGCATATACTCTGATATAAAAAGAGCTGCTTTATGCAAAGTATTATATTAGATGCTTGTACCTCATGATGCGAAGACCTTTCTAAAAGAAAGTCAAGTTTGACACGTGTTATGTACATGTTTAGGTGTGCACTGCATGTAGATCCCATCTCATATTTAAGTAGAGAATAACAATGCATTTCACGTTTGGACAGCTGTACAATTTTTGTTAATTTTGTAGATGACCACTTTACCTATAAACTCCTTAATAGTGAATTTCTTTGACAAAATTAAAATCAAAGGTATTTTATATCAATATTTACAGTCTTTTTTCTTCTGAAAAATTTATATTGTACAATGTAGAGTGTTAGTATTGTTATCAAAATTTTACTGTGTGAATCAAGCTTTGACGATGTATGAAGCTCAAGCAAGTGTGATATTAAAATAAATTATCTGCACAAGGCAACATCTCGGAGATAGGTAAATCAGATGGACAATATCAGATGGGGAGATGTATAGAGAAATCGAACTGAAGTGGTTTGAGCTTATCGTAAGATGGTTACCTACTTATAATAGTTATATATACTTAGTGGTCATGTATTTTAAAGCCTCATATATTGGCTAGTTGGAAAAGATGGAACCCGAATCTCAGATCGTAAATAAATTTCTCAGATCGCGTCGCATTTGAGTTCCACAGAACTATGATGGCCAGATAACAGAGTGTGTCTGTGTAAGCAAATACTTACTAACAAAATAGGGTCCTATATAAGCAAATTTTACCTATACTAAAACCTTCTATCAATCGTTATATTAGGTTCCTGTGTATGAAGGATACATATTTCCCGAAATATGGTTTTTGGGAAATTTTAATTATACCACATAGAAGTTATTAAACCCTAGTTGGTTAGTAAATAATAAATACATGTTATCTCCTAGTACATTACCTATTTACCACGATTCTCGATGTTACATCTCTCTATATAAAGTTAATCTTTAAGCATCTGATTCTTGTAAAGAATCCTCCAAATAATATGTATTTTTAACATTCCATTTAAAGTAACTACAATTTATGTAATATTGCAGAATCATATAATAATAACAATATTTATTCTATGTATATTCAATTAAAATATAGGAACAGGAATGTTAAAAATGTTATAATTACTAATATTTAATGATAAGTAATGAATATATTCTGACAATAAATAGATGCTATCCTATGCCATTATTGATGTTGTCCAAATGTTTGTCAATTAAATAAACTGTTGACTTAAAAAGTTGTGTTATTGTTGGAGAGATCCAAGGTCCATTATAATGTGTTCTGAATCTGTTATCAAGTGGCTCTTCTTGACCCTAATGGCAGACTCATGTAGTTTATGATCACAACACTTGAGTTTAAGTAGGTACCTATTACTTCAATGTGTTGTGCTATTGTGTTACACAATATATTGTGTTTACAAGCAGAATAAGTGTGGTCAGGACTTGCAGGTGATACTTCAGAATATAAATAAACAGAACTTATATAATTTATCCATTAAAATTGTGTAAACAATTGACATAATATTTACCCCAAAGGCAGTGATACAAGAAGTGATTTACATACAGTTGTTTATAGAAATAATAGTTTTAAATATTCTTCAAGAGTATCTTTAACTATTTCATTTTTTAATAACAACAGATGATTCTGCATAATAATAATATATATCCCTTCAAACTGTCCAACAACTGTAAGAACCAACTACACTAATATACAAACAAACTACAAAAAGTTTTGTAACATTATTTATTACTGAAACAACTAAACTAATTAATTACTTAATAATAAACATTATTGCTTTTCACTCACTGCAGTTGCTCTAGTAGGGGACGACACAATACCAAGGAGTTTGCAATCAGCTTCGAGGAGTGTAAGGTCGGTACTGGAACCGAGGAACCGTGATGACAGCTCCAGGTCCTTGATTTGTATTCTCACTCGCGCCCCCCTCACATACTCCTCCCCTCGGACCGTAGGCCTGGTGCACACACAGTGGAACTTCCAACCAAAGTCAATGTATAGATCATCTTGCACCACATGGAATATTTTACCGATTACTACCTTGTTGGTGGGGTCTCCAAGCTGAAAATATACAGTTAATGTTAATTACGCACGTTACCACCATAGTAACATCTAGTATTCAGTATTTCTGCCAAGAGTTGGAATTTCTTATTGACAAACATCAACGACAAACGTAAAGTAGCATTACTTACATCCATAAGCTTAGAATTTCTTAGTAGTGACGCGAATGTATAATTTTGTTCGTTATCCTGAGGTTCTGTGATTTGAGAGTGCTTTTCGAAAGCCTTAGCAAAGCCTGACTGACTGACTTTAGCATTCGAGGCATCTGGAACTGCTTCCTGTTCATTTTTAATTGTGCCAGTAGGGCTACAAAAGGTTCTTGAACTGATTATACAAGTTGAAGAACGTAACTGTCTTGCTATTCTTGCTGTGGTAAGCATCATGCCGCCGACTTCTTGAAGAGAAGTTTTTATGTGATACATATGCTAAGTACTGAATAAAAATAGATGTCAATTATTAATTAATGACACAATGAGATAGAGCCACTTATTTGTAGTTTTAATAAACAAAATAAGTAAAATTTTAAGTTAACCTTTAAATAATCGTAATGTTTTGGTTGGTATCAGATGACATAAGGTTTATTTTTAATTCCAAATTTCTCAGTGGCACTGTTGGTTTTATTCAGCCTGTTGGTGTTACTAAAATCGAATACTATAAATAAATAATAAATAATATATAATACTAATAATTCTGTTCGTTTTTAAATGTCAAAATTAATCCGATGTAGGTATTTCACTATATGAGAGCACTTTGTGGATCTGTAAATACAATTGGCACTATCGCTAACGTAAAAGCCTTATCATGGTTTAAGATAGTTTGAAATAATAAAATTTTTTAGACTGATATTAGTCGATTACAAAATGGATAGGTCTGAATAAATGATTACTTAAGCCTAAATGTTGACGTAAATTAAAAATGTCCAACATACCTTCTGCCAAGTAAATGTCAAAAAAATTACACACGACACACGGTTTTTTGATAATGTTGAGCGATTGCCTAAAAAGTTGAGGGATATAATCAATTAAATTGTATAATGACTGAAGATCAAGATGCTAAAGATTCGCAGTCGGATTCGGGCAGTAAAACATTTATTAATAAGAACAAGGACAAGAAAACAAAATCCCAACGGCCGCTGACTAAAGTGACTGTTTGCTTATATTGGAAAATTGTTGTCTGTAAATAATAAGCATCTAACACAAGTTTGTTTAATTGAGGTTATTTTCGTTACAGATAATTCTTCGGCGCTTGCCGCCTAGTATGACTGAGGAAGCATTCTTGGAACAGGTTTCACCAATACCTGATCATGACCATTTCTATTTTGCCAAGCCAGACCCTTCGCTTGGCAATAACCTATATTGTAGAGCTTACATAAACTTCCTTAATGTTGACGATATTTACTTGTTTAGAGATAAATTTGATGGATATGTGTTTCTTGATGAAAAGGGTAAGGGATTATTATGATGTTATAGTAAACCAATAAACACTGCAATCAATCAGTGTCAGTGGCTCACTCTCTCCTAATTGGATTATATTTTGAATTAAACCATGTCAAAATTTATACATACAACTGAAAAAAGATACATTGAATATTCTTATTTGATTTATGGTTAAAGCTTGGTATAACATTAAAATAGAGTTGTTTAAATTGTTCTTACTAGAATAACAACAACAATGGTTTATATTTTAAGAAAGTGGTTTCCATATCCTTTGGAAGGTCCATAGCTAAGTGGTTTAATATGCAAATGGATGTTTACTTTTAGTTCTTCACTTTCATAAGTCTATATTATAAAATTTGCTTTCTATTTTTATACAACAAGAATAACTTATATCAAACCTAATTGTATTTCCAGGTGTGGAATATGTAGGCATAGTGGAGTATGCACCTTTCCAAAGAATACCCAAAAAGAAAAAGAAGAAAGATCCAAAGTGCGGAACCATAGAGAGTGACCCTATTTATCAAGACTTTGTTGAAGGTCTCAAGAAAGACCCGGAGACGGAGAACCAACCTAAACTTGAGTATTCTTACCCTGTTAATGATAGTAAGTAAATTAAGTGGCTCTTGACCTTTATCTGTTAATAATAATTAATAATGAGTTGTAGCCTCTGTGCTATTCTTATTACTAATATGTAAGCGATGTTATTGCAGTATTTTATATAATACAGATCATCCGTTTTTCTTGTAAAATGTTACTAGAATTATAATAGATTTATTCCTCACCGATATATTATAGATGTGAAAGTTACTTTGTCTGCCTATCATTGTGTTTGTTTGTTGCACTTTTGTAGCTGAAAAGCAAATAGGCTACTTGCCTACTTCTTGTGTCAATAACTAATAGCCCTCAAAAGTTTGATCTCTTTAAGGCATAGTGAAACTTCTGTGTTCATTGTTATTGCTGTTATTTTAACTAGTATTTGACAAATTAATTGATAACTGTAAGTTCCATGTTGTTGTTTGTGTAACCCCCCTACCAACACTTATCATATGTAACATATGCAACAACTGCATGCTAGTTTTTTCTCCACTCCAAGTAGGCAAACTACTTTCAGAAGTCCAAGTGTATCTACTGATACACATGGACATATAGTTGTAGTAGTAGTAGATGTAGTCATAGAAGTTATAGTTTAGTCTGTAGTATGTAGCAACTGCAGCAGTTTGTATGGTCGGCCCAAAAGGCTTGCTACTCAGGTGCTCAATGAACTACACAAGCATACTCACTATTTTAGAAAAAGGTTTCATTATTCTGATGTGTTTATTGATAATCCTAACGTATGTTTCCAGCCAATGACAAGAAGGTACAATCAACTCCTTTGCTGGAGTACCTGGCGGCGCGCAAGCAGGACAAGAGAGGTCGCGACGAGCGCCGCAGGAGGGAGAACGACAAGAGGAAAATGAGGATAGAGAGGAAAACCAAAGAAAATCCCATCAAGGTAACATTTATAAGCAAACTAGCTTGCAGATCCGTGTGGGTTTCAGTTGTCGTTGCGAAAAGTAGCCTATTTTCTTCAAAGTTCAAGTTCCATTAAGTCAGTTAAATGGTTTAGCTATCAAAGGGAAGGTTCTAGAGCAGAAAGACAAAATTATTCGCACATTAAAATGAATATTAAATGAATACTACATTTCTTAATGGTGGATGAGTCAATATTGTTCATTAATAAGGGCTTGATAAAGACATTAATTATTGCATAATTTCGGGCAATGATTTCCTAACATGTTGTAATTATATTTAACATGTTAATCGGACAAGGAAACTCTACATCGCCACCAAGCGCTAGATACTGACACGTTTTCCAAAACAAAATGCAAATTACTTGTGGAAAATATTCGTCTTATAAACAAATAAATAGGTACATATTATGCAGCTATACTTTATATGCAATTGAGATAATTTTAACTTACCAACAAATTGCGTGAGGATCCACAGAAAAAGAAAGTTTACAATATCAAAACTTCCATTCAATCATCAATTATTTCTTTAGAGACCTGGTGATATATCAGAAGATGAAAACTTTAATGACAATACGGATTATTACGATAACAAATACAACAATCACAGTTTCTGGTATGGTGAACAAAGAATATACCATAAAAGTAAAGTGAAGTGTGCCGTTGTCAAAACTGAATTGAAAAGTATTCATGGCTCTGATGAGTTCATCAGCACTGACTCTGACTGGGACAGTCACTTCCCTGCTCTATCTGCGAAAACCCACAACACTTTTACCCTGACTTCTGGTAAATTCTGTGATAAAAAAGAAACTCAAGAAGGTAGCCAGAAAAGTGGTGGTGACACTTGCTTCAAGGTTCCCTGTATTCAGTTAATTGAATTGTAGTTACTGTTGTTTAAAGTATTCATTGGTATTGAGAGGTGTTCATATGTCAACGCAGTTTAGATCTGGTGTGATAATTTTCGTCAAGGAAGTAAATAATGTTGTAGATTTGTCCATACATAATTTTTGTTAATCATGCCAGATATACAAACCTACTTTTAAACTGAACGACGTAAAGTTGGAAAGTCTTTCATACTTAGTTATGTGATTGCGTAGAATGTACAATAGAATATAGTTATTGCCACCATTTAAGTGTATACTATGTTTAGTCTCTCCCTTTTATACATTTAAGTCCAGTAAAGCACTCAAAGCCTACTCTCAGGCTATCTGCAATGTTAAATGAAAGACATCCTTAAAGTTGTATCTGTCTGCGACTATATAAATTATGTATTAGGTTTACCCCCATATAACATTCTGATAATTTGTAAATTGTAGGAGGAAGAAACTGGAGATGGCGAGGTTAAGAAAATCAAGTCGAGGGAATGGGAGAAGGAGAAAGCGAGTGACGCGCGAGATGACCAGGTGAAGTCGGAGAATCGAGATGGATCTGTGTTTGAATCTAAATCTTATAGGGATCAGCGTAAAGCTGGAATTAACTCGTTAAGTGACAAAAAGAAAAAACTTGATACTGACAAAAAGGATTATGCGGCAAAAGATGATGACCAAGGAGATGATTCCGACCGAGGAGCCAAGAAGGATAAACGCGACAAGTTCAAAGAATCGCCGCGTGAACAGAAAAGTAAAAAGTACAGCGACACTAGGAAGGAGCGAATCAAAGCCACTGATTTCGGAAAATCGGACAAACAATCAGCTATAAATAAAATCATGTCTTTAGAAAACAAAGGAAAGTCAATGAACCATGACGACATAAAACCGTTTACGCAACTGCCCCACGTGAAGACTGACGACTTGACCAAAATCATAGAGGGAATGGATAAGAAATTGAAAATGGAGGAAAGTAGTAAGGATACCAATGACGAAGTGTTTCCGAAGAGCTCAAGTGTCGGTGTGTCGAAGATGAGGAGGAATAGCCTAGAGTCAGGTGAGCTGCCCGTGAAGGAGGAGGTCGTGTTGAAGAGGCAGAAGTCTCTCGACGACAGGAGCAAGTCCTCGGACAGGGAGGGCTCGGAGGAAAAAGAGAAAAGTGAAAGTGGTGACCGTCGTACTGAAAGAAGAATTAGAAATAAGGTAAGACTAAATACTTGAACTGAAATATTTGTAAGGACACAATTATGTTTCGCTATTGTATATCATTGTATTTTATTCTATCAGGATCGTCCAAGCCTCGTTATCTATCAGCCAGGCATGGGCAAGTTTAGTAAACAGCGTCTCGCGAAGGAAAAAGACACACAGCCGCCAACCAAATCCGTTAACGATAGTGAAAAGAAAGACACCTGAAATTAATGTCAAACTACCCTAAACTTGGACAACATTCAACGGAATTACCCTGAAGCTGGCATCCACATGTCCTGGCAGACTCTGTAGACGAGGACATCGGAATGTGCCAACTGAAGGAACCACTGTTCGTGTTTACTCAGCTGTTGTTTTTATTGATTTGTTTAGTTTACATACATTTCGATTGAGTTGGAGATGTTTTAACATTACAAAAAAATCAACATAGCATTTAATGCAACATATTTTTAGCTTGTGACGATTTAATTCAGTTTGTTAATTTCATTTAAATATAATTAATTTTTGAAATGGGGATTTTGTATTTTATTCGCCTTCATGACCTATTAATGAAACAAAGTGGTAATTAGTAACAATTTTATTACTTATCACAGTGAATTTTACCTTACGTTTAACATAAAATAGGAAAATATTGAGAACATTGCAAATTATGACAGTGTTATTTTTTATTATATACAACTATTAATCGAGTCTTTGGCAAAAGTATTTTGTAGTTTAGCCTATAAAGAAAAATAGCCAAAAGCAAACTTACTCACTAGTGCCTATAGCCTATCTATGGTATACAAATGTACTATCGTACTTCTTCCTTACTTTCTTAAATGCTGTAAATTTTATCAGACTGGAATTTGTATATACCTTAAAATATACCTTTCTCAATTATTAGTAGTTTCTCAGAGATTTCTGCTTAAATATTAGTGTAACAAAAGACCAAAAATTCATAATAACTTGAAAATATATTGACCATAACTCTGCAAAACTTCTTGAAAATATTTAAACATACGAGGGTTGAAACGGCACAATATTACAACTAGTCAGCCTTTTAAGCCTTGATGTTATTCCTAAATGATTAATGTATTAAATAATAGAGATACAACTGACTTACAATATGTTTAGAATGTAAATGTATGTGTACTTATATTTATTAGCCCTTACAGATATAATATATCCAGCTTAACATACCTACCTAAATATATACTCTTAGCAGTGATAGGAGGAAACATCTGGTCAATAAGCTCACACCTAGATTGGGACGTTAGTTCTACAGGGTGCTACAGAAGCTAAAAAAATTGTAGGGGAGGGCCTACTATTACCTTTTTCTCCTGTTGTTTATTTCTATGAGCAAAAGCAATACTAAAATATGACCACTCATTTCCGTAGCATCCTGTACACAATAATAGGTATCAACTTTGGTTTACCGAGGTATACAATAAGTCAGCAAGTCAGACATAAAATCGAAAAACAAAATGAACCTTGCTGATTTCGCATAAAGGTGCTGTCAAGGCCAGTGTTACACTCGTATACGGTCGATTGTACTTTTCTTTCAAACGCACATTTAAAATGTTCAAAACATATTTACTACATTCACATTTTCAATGCCCTGAATTTTCATTTACATCTAAATGGGAGCGCATTACAATCGTAAATCACAATCACAGGCGGCCGTATCTTGACATTTCTCATTTCTTATCAAGTTACTTTTGTACGTATTGCGTACATAGCATGAAATGATTACCTACCACACTATCTGGCCGTGTTTTTTGGCATACAGGGAAATGAGTGAATAATCTAGATTATGACACGTCACCGAGGAGGACCGCTGTGGCGTTCTTGTCGGGGTCGTTGGCGGGCTTCGCTTGTTTTATCTTCTCGGCTGTGGTCTTTGTCTGCGCGACGTTGTGTCGGTGCATCACGTACAGCAGCAGCATGAAGCCGACGAGGAAGCCGGCCAAACCGCCGCCTATCGTCAGCCATGTGCGCCGCGAAGTCTTTATACTTTGCACCTGGAATATTTACATTTGCATGTCAGTAAATGAGAAGAAATAAGTAGGCGTTGAGCACGTTCTTTACTGATTAAATATTATTTATATTTAA
This sequence comes from Autographa gamma, assembly GCA_905146925.1. Classification (NCBI taxonomy): domain Eukaryota; kingdom Metazoa; phylum Arthropoda; class Insecta; order Lepidoptera; family Noctuidae; genus Autographa; species Autographa gamma. Next base: position 9,432,056 of record LR989850.1, read on the forward strand.
ATATTTAACTGTAAAACACTAGGTACAGTAACATAAATTAGGTTAAAGGATCATACCTGTAAATATTCAGCCTTGCAGGTGTGGTAGGTCGCATTATAATTTCCTGAATCTTCTATCACTGGACAATTTTGAAACTCTAGAAATGGAAAAAAGAATGTATAATTTAAAGTTTAACTTAAACAGTATTGTCTTCAAAATACTTAAAGAAAAATACTCACGTCTAGTGTTGAGTTTCGAATAGTCTTCTAGTTGGAAAAACACTTTCTTTTCTTGAAACCATAATATAGTGTTTCTGATACTGCACAGCTTCATATTATTGATGGAGTCTGTGAGATCCACTTTCTCGAGGTTGCACATGACTGTGAAGTGGTCCGTGTTGAGTGACGTCAGCGGGTTGTGGGAGATGTTGTAGAAAGCCAGCTGGGGGAGGAAGCCCCAGTCCGGCAACTCCTTCATCTTGCAGTCCGATATGTCTAGAAGATCGAGTGGGGCCTTGATAGGCTTCTCTATCGTAAGTCCACTGGACTTGTGGAATATCGGATTTCCTCTGAGATACAGTTTCCTAAGTGACGGTAACTGGAATATAGAGTTGGGAAGCTCTAGTATGACGTTGTTTGAAAGATCCAGGGTCTGCAGATCTGTCAGCGACGTGAGCGCGTCTTCGTCTATCGTGTATATGTGGTTGTCTGCGAGGTACAGGAACTTTATACTGGAGTAGCTTGACAGCGTGTCTGTGGTAAGCTCTTGTAGCTTGTTGTCACTGAAGTCTAGAATCTAGAAAGAAAATAAGTCTGATTTAACAAGTGACTGCTGATGTTTTATCGTCGGATTTGGAGCTTCCTTCCTGGTCATGTTAGTTTTTTCGGTGGCCATCTGATTTCATCGATTGGGTAAGTATTGTGTTAAAAGTGTTTACAAGATCTATCAATTTCCGGCCTATTTTATGATATACCTACATAGATATTTAAATTTTGCATCAAGTACGTATATTCAAAGCGAATTTCTCGCATTAACCTCTAGTTGATCGTACATAAAATGACATTATAATCAAAGTTAAAATGATAAAAACGTCAAAATAAAGCATTTACCTATCCACTTGATAAAAAATGCAACATAGGTAGGTACCATAGTAGTAGGTCTATGGGTTTCAGAAGAATGTACCTACTCCATTCAGAAATTAGCAGGTGTCCACGAGTCCACTAAGTTCAAGGCATTTAAGGCTGACTACCTTAACTATTCATAAAATACTAAATACTATTCATAAAATAGCAAGTGTCCAGCTATGGGCCCCAACTTACCTCAATACCAGTTCTTAATTTAGGGATCTTGCCCAGTCTCCGGCCAGCGCAGTGGGCTCCATACATGTCGTACGCGTATTCATACGTGCAGTGGCTCGGCTGCGCTCCCAGTGCCTCGATGTCGGTCATCTCCTTTCCTCTAGCACACGACGCCCACAGCAGCGTCATCAATATAACGCCGTTGTATCTGAAATAGACAAAACCCAATTAGGTAAGTACATTCTATGGGTCAGGTTGTTTTGTTAGTTGCCTGTATCTTTTACACAGGACTTGGGCGAGAGATGCGGTTTCGACTGCCTTTACTACCTTGGTATATCGTTGTCCTCCAATACCTGGATTATACAATTTTATGTAGTACCAATATAGAGACTTATCTGTTACATTTATAAGTTTCATACGTGTCCTTCATTCCTATGTCATTTTCGAATCTAATTAGCTATAACTTAGTATAGTATTACAAACTATTTAGTATTTCAAAGCGTAGAGTTATTTCTGCGTTTTACAAAGCAAGGGTTTGATGCATATCATAAGTTCTTACAATGTGTGTGGAAACAATCAGACGACTATGATTCACGACTTTCTCTGATAACGAGCAAGTAAGTAAATGTAGTTGTCAATAGCTTGAGATGGTCCTTTGTTTTAGCTGCGTATGTAGGTACTGACACTTTCTTGGTAGTATTGTATTGTGTGGTATTATCCTGTTTGTATATTTGTTATCACTAAATAAATAGAACTTTATTGTAGTTACTTGTATAGCGAGGTCGAAGCTAGCGAAAGTTATCTAGGTATAGGAAACGGTAAATTTTTATCAAGGCACTTTAAAACGTTAAACTGACTGAAACTTTTAAAACCTAACGGGAAATTTCCCTTTACAAGCTATTTAAAACTTTTCATAGAAACGTTTTAAATAGCTTATATGTAAATTCTGTAGAGAATGTGATGCATATCGGCGCATCTGTCATGGAGGGTACAGATACGGCGATTGTGTGCATCTCGGGTCACGGGGACCGCGGTAACAGTGGCTCTGTGTTATTCTCGGCAGGGCAAGGGTTATCTCGTCTCCCGGCATTACTGACTAGCAAAGAGATAGTGGGTAGGCACTGATGTAAAGGAGAGTTTAAAGATCTCAGAAGTACGAAGTAAAGGTACACAGTATTCTCCATTTCCATAGAAATATGAATTACTATATATTTTTTCGGTGTGCAACAGCACACACCATTCTGCCAATTAGTGCACCTAGTGCAAAGTCGCAGTAGCCTAGTGGTTACAATAATCGGATAGACAGAGTCACAAGTTCAAATCAACTTTAAATAATTTACATTGGCTTTATTAACTATTAATAAAGTAAGTAGTCCTGTATCTTGAGACTTTTTAAAGTAAATAACGTAATGTTAATCAACGTGTACGCTATCTATCAACCTAGGTAAAGATATGTGGATTAATTTAATTATCTACAGTGATTGAAATGTAATTGATCATGGATCCCTTTATCGAAACAGCCTGGGCCTATAAACTGTGATTTAATTAGTCTGCTTTTCTACACAAAAATAATTTAAATATCTATTACCGCGACGGTTAAGCCGAGCTCGTCTACACTTGTACAGTGTGTCATAAAGTACGTATTAAACCTACATACAGTGACGTGACCGTGTTTTAGTTTTCCACATATAAATGTTACGAAAAGTACATACGCGATATGTTCTATGCAGTGATAATAACGACATATGTAGATAGGGACACTGATAACAAATTACCAGCATTAATTACTGGTGCGTTTTGTATGTTAAGTGACAAACGTTATCGAGACAATAATGAGGAATTACACGGCGATTCGTACACATCATTATCTACATCCTTGATCCTTCTTACAATGTTCTTTAGTTTCCACTTAGGGATAGACGAAAAATGCTAACAGATACTAAAGAAGAACAGTTAAAGTATAAGATGCAGTTAAGAAACAGTTATTATCAAACTTGCCTTGCATTTTATTCAGTTTTACAATCTTGTAGCACAAGCTCGAACTTTTAATCCATTTCTTTGAACTTTCGCAACCTTTTCGGGATGTAGTAAGGTCTAATTGTTCCATAATTATTATATCTATGACTTTCGCCCAACATTCTTCGTCGGCTACTCAACTCACAACTCGAAACTTATCGACACATTATGACTATCATCTTGTACGTCATTATCGTGACCGCGAATAGTAATAGCAATCATTAAGGTCTCATGACTCGGTTAGGGCTCGAGTGTCTAGGCGTTAGCCCTGGCAACATGAGCTCGTAGAGCGCCACTTAGATACCGGCATTTCTCTCTCTAGGGAATAAGGAGGCAAAGGTGGCACAACGGATGTTGTCAATCTAAAACATTTTGGATATTAGCATTTAGCTTGCTAAAATCATGTAGGTACCCTGTAGGTATATATTCCGCCAGATTATAAATTACACAAGTATTAAATAAGTATATTTCAATAATAATTATTTAAGTAAATTTTGTCGGTTAAAGAAAAACTTATAACGGATGTGGTTATTTCATTAGGTATTCTCATTAATAAATAGTACCTATAGCTGGAAGTATATTTAAGTAGGCAATCTTAAGAACTTCCAGAAAGTGGTCTGAGTCTTCTACTAATAAAATATAAGTTCGTCAAATTACTCATTTGATTACACACATTACAATGACTATACATGTGAACAACAAACACGGAAACGGTTTCCTGAAAAAAACATTTTTACTGTGTTGTGTCGTACACACCTGTAATTTGCTGACGTCACATGGTGACATTGTAAAACTCGATTATTCTTACTTAATACAAGCGGAGATAATGAAAATAATGGGGGCTAAATAATATGAAATTAGACGGTTTAAAGTAATGCAATAATGGTGTGGTGCACTGAATAATGGCTGGCATCCTCGTGATGTGCCTACGTCGCGGTCGGTGCGGAGGTGCGGAGTCTGCGCACACCGCGCCGCTTTTGTTGCTGTTGTTCAACAAATTGCTACTTACTTCCCGCCTACGACAATAAACATAAATGTCTCACATGGCTCATCAGTAGCAACATCGCGCACCAACGCATTGTCACTGAGCATCATCACAAATGATGTCCTATCTAAAATCACGCTATAATAAGTTTCTAAGTAGACTGATAAGCATTACATATTGTCTTACTACTTAGATAATTTCTTTCTAAACATCGTTGCATTGATAGTGTAAACAATGCAAGCAACGCTTGACCTGATTTATAATCTAACATGTAATTGACCATGCCCTAAATAGGGTGATTGCGCCGGTTAGCGACCAGTTAGCTGGGTTGCCCACTTCAGATGAGGAAAAAGAAATGTTGTTTACACGCAAAATAGTATATGCTAATGTCAATTTGTCCCAAATATAATGTAGTTTAGATATAAAAACATAAAATATAATACGTTCATACAAAAATATTTATAAAATGATGAAAAAGTGTAAATATTGCGAAAACGTCGGTTTACGACCATTTTCATCAGTTTATGACCACTAGTGAGCTGGTTTGCGACCGCTATTTTAATATGAAAAATATGACAATAAAACAATTATAATCGCTTTAAAAATATTATAATATATATTATAGCATATAAAAACAAAAATGGTAACCATTTGGTGTAATGTTTTCTTATAATTAAAAAATAAAAATCTTACATTTTGTAGAGACTTAGTCATAGTTGTAATAGAATCAACAATCAAACAAAGGTATAACTGTCTTATTATTCTAAGGGTATAACATTTAAAAATAATCAACTAATTTATATTTTAGGAACCATATTCCGTTTTTCGGCATACCCGTTGTCAGTGTGGCTCAGGACGCTAGAGCCAAACTGACCCGGCACTATACTGAGGATATCCCAGACATCAGCCTGTACGAGATTAGAGTGGCTCTGAAACAACTTAAAAACAACAAGGCGCCGGGTGATGACGGAATTACAACGGAGCTTCTGAGAGCGGGTGGAAAACCGGTACTTTTAGTCCTCCAGAGGCTATTCAATTCCGTCATACTCGAGGGTACTACGCCAGAATCATGGCACAGGAGTGTGGTGGTGCTCTTCTTCAAAAAAGGCGACAACACCTTGTTGAAGAATTATAGACCCATCTCGCTCCTGAGCCATGTGTATAAGTTGTTTTCGAGGGTCATTACGAACCGTCTCGAACGCAGGCTCGATGACTTCCAGCCTCCCGAACAAGCTGGTTTCCGAAAAGGCTTTAGCACCATAGACCACATTCACACGCTCCGCCAGGTTATACAGAAGACCGAAGAGTATAATCGGCCACTGTGTTTAGCGTTTGTGGACTATGAAAAAGCCTTCGATTCAATCGAAACCTGGGCTGTATTGCAGTCCCTCCAGCGATATCATATCGACAATAGGTATATCGAGGTGTTGAAGTGTTTGAACAGTAAGGCCACCATGTCAATCCGGTTACAGGACGAGAGCACGAAGCCAATCCAACTGCAGCGTTGTGTGAGACAGGGAGACGTTATTTCTCTGAAACTGTTCACAAGTGCGTTGGAGGATGTCTTCAAGCTCTTGGACTGGAACGGGTTCGGCATCAATATCAATGGCGAATACATCACTCACCTTCGTTTTGCCGATGATATAGTGATCATGGCAGAGTCGCTGGAGGAGCTTAATACTATGCTCAGCGACCTCAGTATCGTTTCCCAACAGGTGGGTCTTAAAATGAACATGGACAAGACGAAGATCATGTCCAATGTCCATGTCGCACCTGTACCGGTTGTTGTTGGGAATGATACTCTCAAAGTTGTCGACCACTACGTCTATCTTGGACAGATAGTTCAGTTAGGCCGGTCCAACTTCGACAAAGAGGTCGCCCGAAGAATCCAACTCGGATGGGCAGCGTTCGGGAAACTACGCGACATCTTTTCGTCCAAAATTCCGCAGTGTCTGAAGACGCAGGTATTTGACCAGTGTGTGTTGCCAGTGATGACATATGGCGCTGAAACGTGGTCGCTAACGGTTGGCCTTTTGGAGAAGCTCAGAGTCACTCAACGACCTATGGAGAGAGCTATGCTCGGGGTTTCTTTGCGCGACAGGATCCGGAATACGGAAATTCGCCAAAGAACTAAAGTCACCGACATAGCTCGAAGAATATGCAAGTTGAAGTGGCAATGGGCAGGCCATATCGCTCGAAGAACCGATGACCGTTGGTAGGTAGTTTGCTTTTTATAACATTATGTTCTAAACTGAAAAATAGTACATTTCAATAACCAAAGAAATTAAAAAAATCAGACGTGGTCGCATACTCAATGAAAATTTCATACTTAGTTCTGTTAGCGGCCGTTATTTTTCTCATACTAAATTATGGTGGCCGGAAACCAATGTCTTTATTTCGCTTAGTTTGGTTTACGACCACCTGTTTAGCGCCCAATTTTGTAGGTAAATTAAACAAACTTCTTACAAAGAAACTGGTGGTCGCTTACCAAATAACTACAAAGAAAAACTTTTACAATACTACATTCAAAATTGTAACAGTCCTATATGAAGCATTAGGATCATATCAATCAAAACAAAATAATGCTGATCTCGTCGGTTTGCGACCAAGTGGTCGCTATCTAATGTTTTTGATAAATAAGCAATTCGGTTACCGACCACTTCATTTTACATTAATAACAAGTTTTAAAAAAGCAAAATACAACTAAATTATAACCCATACTTATCGATTGTACAATTTAACATGTAACTGGTGTGTAAAACATGAAATAAGTATTAAAACTTACCTTTGAGTGGCACGCGTAGAGTTAGTTTTTTTTCAACTCGCGGTACGTCCAACTCACCACGGAATCAAGACGCGCACTGAGAAATACTTTTTCGGCTCTGGGTTAACCCATTTGTTTCAAACATTGCAAATTATTATTTCATTATTTTTTATAAAGCATGTTAGAATTATTTTTTATGTGTGTTAACCCTACAAATACTATTTTCGTGATTTAAAGAAACCTAGTCGGTCAAATGGTCGCCTACTGAAGGTGGTCGCGAAACCGGCGAAAGAACCCTACGCAATGGAGATTTTTTGACAAAATGCTATGGCAGGGTAATCATGATAGTATTTTGTCTACAGAGATAGACTGATAAGAGTTTTACTTATAATTTGGCGAGGTTCAAGATAAACAATCCAAGGTGAAGAAATGATTACACTTCTAAACTATTATCAATAAAAGACATACCTAGCTACACCTGTGCAACAATACCTATTTGATGACTAAGCGTCTAATCTCTTACTATAATTTAGTTCTTGTACAAGCTATCTTCGTTTTGTTTTTGGTTTTATGTCGCGAATGTAAATCACACGCTACTTGATGTGTTGTCATGAGTTACTAACACGGAGCAAATACAAAGAGGAGATGTCGTAATAAGATTTTCCTATGAAACAACGCGTGACAATTTGCGGGGTGAAGGGGAGGAAGAACCCGCCCACTTTTAATTTTTCCATCTATGGGTCAATAGCAAAAGTATTAGCTCGTTATCTCGATTTAATTTTGAAATTACGCAACTATCTGCCAATAGACGTCGCAAAGTGCAAGATGTTAGGGTCGTACTCAGAATTTTCGTATCAGAGAGCAATATTTTTAATTACATTTTTGATCTATCTTAATGGGTATTCTTTTTTAAATAGTTTAATTAAACATGCTAGTATAAAAAGTTTTTTGATGAGTGAAGATTATAAGATTTTCTATAATAATGAAATAACTTGATTTGGCTAAAAATTCTTATGAAGATAGCAAACAGAGTTCTTTTAGGAAAAAAAAACACACACACACACACACACGTTTCGTTTACGTGACAATCCTTCCATAACCATTAATGTCGGTAGGTAATAAGTACTGATTTCAGCGGCAGAATAAATAAAAAACAAATTATTACAAAAAAACAACCCTTTATCATCAATGTTGGAATAAACAAATACTTCTTATTTGCAGACCATAATGCTTGAATTGGTCATTTACACGTACGTACAATCCATTGCTGTCTTACTTTTTAGCAGAAGGAAATCTAGAACATATGAGTATCAGTATCTAATATTGAACTTAATAAAGTAGTTGAGTATAAATACTTTAAATTAAATAAAGAACTACCATACTATTACGTAAAATAAATTATTGTAGATAAATTATTTAGCTTATAGGATATGGTATTTTTATTTCCAGTGTCTCAAATTATCCAAGTACTTTCCATGTAAGAGATATCCGCGGTAGGTTCAGTAAAATAATTGTATTCTAATTACGGCCCTGTATTCGGTTGTTTATGTTTTTTGCCCATAGATGGCGGCCTATTTAAAAATAATTTAAATACTACAATAATAATATTTTGACCATACTTACAAACCTTTAAAAATAAATATCTATCAAATTTTAAAACATATGATTATTAAAAAATGGTACAAGTGATCTCTAAATACCTAAATGTGTTTAGTTTCTATGATTTCGAGTGTCGCCATCTAGTGTTCGATAGAATTATGTTTGGAATCGCCAAACTATGAGACTTTTCTAGAATATCTTCAAGAAAATTACGTATAAAATTACTTACAGGTGTAATGAGATGCTCTCCTTAGCATCTGAACGTCTATACGTGTAGTTGTTACAATTTAACACACAACACCCTATGTTTTAGCTCAGCTTTGCAATAAAATTCGAATTTTTAAACAACTATACACCCGATGATTGTCAACATGTCAACGAGTTAGGCCACGCCCACATGATGACGTCGGTGCCTGGTTGTAGTCTTGTGCCTGGTAGCTTAGGCCGTCTCCTCTTTGTATTTGCTCCGTGGTTACTAACATTGCGTTCGGCAAGAGCCTTCATCCTTACAACTGTGACCAAGAACATCCTCTGTGATAAGTCCATATAATTCCAAAATGTCAACAAATTAATTAAAAAGACTTGCCTGTCACAGTTCAGGACGATCACATTATCTGTCCGTTCTTTGTATGACCAGCAAGCGTTGCAGTGAATATCACAGAACAACCAATTTCTTTAGACTATACGATAACCTTTGAAACTGGAAGCATTTTGTCACTCAATATTTCATACAGAAGATAACTTTCATACATAGATATACACAGGATTAGTTGATGCGTCGAGGGGTTTCTCAAAATATCCTTATCTATTGTGTTATTATATGAGTTGTAGGTCGGTGTATATTATGATAATTGAGCACAGACCTAAAACAAATTGCATAAAAGCACAAATAAACGCACGCCTAAGAGCAACAACTTTTTGTAAAAATAAGTTTTTTACACATTGGGGAATCGAACCCGTAGCTTTGCAGACTTCGGCGCTTGGCGACGTTAGCGTGGTGACCTTACTCCGCCGCCATCCAAACAGTTATCAATTGGGTTGATAAGGTCAAGTAGCTTCTGCGTTAAATTCTGAAGCTTGTCTGGCTATATATAAACATATACAACGAGCTATAGTATGAATATTCACTCGCGATATCCAAGGGTCTCTGTCAACCGTCTTAATTGTGCTGAGGTCAAATTAATTCCTTTTAATTGTTGACTTGGACTCTCCGGGACGCAAGACGGAAAAAATTGCAGAGTTTAATGAATCATACTGATAAACAGAACATATTCCAAGAAGGCTAATATGACTTTCTTGTGATCTATTGAACTTCATTAAAATATCCAAATGACTTATTAGTTGTTTACAATAGATATAACATTATCGAGTTATTATTGTGTGCTACACTTGGCATGTTCAAGTAACAAGCTACAAGTCGTTGTTTTTGCCCATCCACATACTTCTACTGCTACGGTGGTACCTAATAACATTGACGTATATAAAACAACTAGACCATTTTGGTAACGATTCGAATATGCCCATTTTTTTTACTAATTGTCACGGTTCTAATCACAACTAATGATCTGAAAAACTGATTGAATTAAATTTCATGTAAATAATTATTTATTAAATATCGTATGTAGCTATGTACTTTACTGTTACATTTAATATGTCAGGTCAGTTTATTTCGTGGTAAGCGTGAGCCGATAGGTTCATTCAACGGAAGGTATTGAGAGACACTCCTGCGCAACATGCGTGGCGGCCCCAATTGTATGATTGATCTTTATGATGCGTCGGTACACGCCCCTGCCGCTGTTGTTCGAAGGATTGCTACATGTCAATGATTTCATGAGTATAAATGTGTTACTTGAGTAATCTCTACCTGCACAATAACTGTCATCACAGCATAGCAGAGTTTAGGGTTGAAACTGTCTATTTTTTTTGCAGGAGGTAATGATGTAAATTTCGTTAAGATCACTTCAGAGTAAGTATTTAATATCTACTAGTTAGAATGGGATTAGGTTTCATACTTTTACACTTTTTAGTTATTTTAAATTCTTATATGAAATAGAGATTCAATGTGAGGTATATTTTTTAAGAACATGTCGGAAGAAAGTCCTGAACAAGCTTATAGCTATGGAAAATGTATCCTTGAATCCGAGTCTGTGTTTATAAGAGGAAATACTAAGGAAAATTACTGAAACTCTCCTGACACTTTCTTGTTTCCTTGGTTGTTGTTTTTCAGCTAAGATTTGTAACCCTTGGAACAAGCGTCATGTTTTACAAACAAATACACAATCTGTATAAAAGTATTTATAGGTAATTTGGCTTCACGACTGAGTAACGCAAGCCATATCTTTGTATCGACATCTTTACGAAATAAATGATGTACATAGATAAGTCGCTGCGTATTTTGTATGAGTCAAACGGAACTATAGTATAACGTATGATAATTTTGCCGAATTTTATAAATCGTTGGCGGAAAATACCTACATTATATTTTTACCTCTGTCCTCCCCCCTCCTATGACTAATTTTCCTTTCCAACTTTTCCGTGGCTAATCTTTCAGTGAAGTTCAGTTCAAGTCACCTGTTTTTATTTAAATTTAAAAAAAAATAAACTGTTATGAAATCCACTGAAAAGATTCGAGTACGTAAGTACAAGATTTATTTTCATACTTGTGAGCATATTTCTTGGGAAGCATCACAATCTAGTTCTATCCGAAGATCTACATGCGTAATCTTTGAAGTAGGCACATTTTGGGAAAGTTGCCCGTCATTTAGCGCATGTACACCCCAGAACATTTTTGTTCTGTTATTTCATACGGGTGTCAAGACCCAAAATTATCTAGGTATCTAGAGCATATAGGTCGGTAACTAGCAAATATTTGTGTCTATACTTTTATTACCACTGAGAAGACGAGAACTAGAATCGCTTTACAAAATTCATTGGCGAGGTAATTATCCATGATAACATAATGAACGATATCGCATTTACTGATAGCTCACTGAAATTAGGCACAAATTGCAATTATTGTAACACCTTTATTTCAAGTAATTAACACTTTACATGTGTCTGCCAATCACAAATGAAATAGGTTTAGTTTGACGCACATGGTTTCCCTACCTGTTTTGCTTACATGATAGGGAACAGCTTTCTGAACAAGAGCCAAATAGCGTCTATACGCTTACAAACTACGAGAAAATTAATCTTGGGCCTTGGGTCTTCTAAGTGTATCCCGAATATTCTAGCACAAAATATATCCACTAAGAAAAAGGACTTATATAGCCGATAGAGTTAATGGGGTAATAACGTGTTATGGGTTGAAATGGTTTTCTAATCAAGATAACAGTGTGGCAAAAATTACCTGTACATCTTGCGGGTTGTCTTTCTTCTACAAAATATCCTTTTTTTTTAGCACACTACACTATCTCACTGTTCACATCACCAGTTCATCCTCACAACACAATCACAATGATTAGAGTCGAGTATTGCGGTGCACTGTGCCACGAACTCGCCACTAGGGAGCTGCAATCAGCGACGGAAGACATTCGTTGAATTGATTCAATTAGTTTCGTCGCATGTCGGTCAGAAGCCGCCGAGATCCCAGAGTCGGCGTGAGATGCTCCTGCGGCGGCGGATCAACTGATACTGTGACGCTGTAATCTTTTATCAGCTCGTCCTTCTGGCAAGCACCCTGTATCTCCACCACGGCTGTGAGACAATGCGCCGCGCCGATCGTTCGGCCAGATAGTTAGCTACCACAATGCGATACCGCTCATATCTGAATGCTCCGATTGGTTCGTCGATTATGTTTATTCTGTAATAGTTCTTGTGTTTGTCAACCAAATGAACGTCTTTGTTTTGATAAAGTCCAATAAAGACTGATAAGGAGTCCCTTAATGATTTAATAATGACCTATTAGATAAGTAGTTAGGTAAGTTATTCATAAAAACCCATTTATTAATTACAATTCCGTACGAATAACAAACCAAGCTCTACAGAGAACCTTGTAGAGGGGTAAGTAAGTACCTAACTATTTGTACAACTCCTATTGTCCTTACCTAAAAAGAAAACACTCTTTAAGTGAGTTCAATTGGATAATAGAGCAAGACTGTTCGCTGTGGCCCTTGTCGTATATTCGCATGTCGTAAAACACTGCTGTTAATTAAACAGAACCTACAATATAAGCTTAAGTACATATGTAACTACTGTTAGGTACTTAAAGAAGACAGCGCCTCTTACATAAAAATAAAACACTTTCAAATTACTTAGAACTTAAGTAAACATCTATGCACGTCTATTTCTTCCTCCAATATCTTTCGATAGTCTTTCAGCGGATTCGCATTTCCATACTTAGTCCTAATGTAGGTAACAGTTCCTGAAAAAGGATGTCACCATGAAGTAGGTACATAATCTATATCAGGGATATACACCATGGTAAGCCGTTGCTGTCAATTCGCCCGCGGTCCGTCGAAAATCATAATTTATTGTATTGTAGATTGGTATAATTGCACCGATAAAGAGTAATAGGGTGTAACTATACATGCTTACAGTTATATTAATGTGGTATTTTGGTAAGTGGGTAAACTAGCCTAACTCTTAAAAAAAAAGATTGGTGGTTCCACGTTAAAATTAGGTTTTAGCTAGAATTATTAGAACTTGCCAAATCAAGTTGCTGATTTTTATTACACTTACTAAGTTGTATTAAACTTTAAACCTCTTTTTTATAACACTTTCCTTTGTTGCTACATACAATACCTATAAAGATAAATATTCGGTGCAGCAAGCAAAACATTTGTAAAAGATAAACCCTTTATCTTTTTGACCCGACCAGACCTCGGTTCGAACCCGGGACTTAACTGCACATGTAGCTTGGAAATCAACATTATGTCTTGGATTGTTTGCCTGTGTCCTTGTTATTCCACCATCGTGATTATCTCCGTTATAAAAAAATACGTTAGGTACCGCTAATATTACGTATTTAGGTACCTATTATGTACTATATCACTAGTGGTACCTACAGCCTACTACTACTAGTTTTGATTCTGTCTACGACTATCTCGTATCTTGTGTTATGAAGTTCATGTCCATCCGAGGGGTTGGCGCTGCACGCTGAGATACAGGACCTGTCCTAGTTCGGCTGCAGAGGCTCCCGCGTTGTATTGATGATATAATATTATTAAGACCTTTGTAACACAATTTGCACTAATTGGTGAAAATAAACATTATTATTAAGTATTTATTATAATAAGGTAGTAAAACACTACGAGGTGATCCATGCTCCATCGCTCTGTACGTCAGAAGAAGTCTGTGACAAGCATTCGGACTTTTACAGGCTGGTATTATCAAAAGTTAAAGGTTCAAATAATTAAAACTTCAAAAATCCTCAACGAAGTCGTTGTATAACTAAAGACATTAAAACTTTATTACAAGCTCATTTGTTTCAACCAACTGGGCTGTTTATTTAATTTTAACATTTGGTCTCGATGGTTGATCGCTCACTATTGATTTATTTTGAGATATTCTTCTATCTATCAATCTTTTTCATTCCTCGCCCGCGCTCACATGTGGCGGACGTGCACAAAGTTCCTCCGTATTAAATAAAATAACTTTTGTTAGCAAAGTCAATTTGAGTTCTTCTACAGTTCCTAAAAATCAGTGACAACTTACTTAAGTTTGTTCATTATCGTCAAAATTCATTAATTGTGAGAATTGAGCAAAAAACAGCACATTTATTGTTGCGGGTCTTCGTTGTCGCAAGTAAACAACCAGTGAGTCACCAAGCTGCTTCGCTCCTATTCGTCGGCCGGCGGGTGAGTCAGACGACGCGCAGCGACAGAAAACGCTACCGTATATGGTCGTAAACTCCAACACTGTTTGACTGGACACTCCCACTTGTGCATTAAGACGGCAAATTTCATCTATATTCTACAAGGTGACGCAGCGCCTGTGGTCTACGTACGAACTTGCGAGTAGAAGAGTTAGAGTTCGATACTGAGGCTTTGAAATTCTTTTTGTATGCTTTTGTTTTGGTTTTGTTTTGTTTATTTTTTTGGTAAAGTTGCATTACTCAAAAACCAGTGCTTTGCTTATTAGCCAAGAAAGAAAGTTTATAGCTTATCTTTATTTTATTTTTTTAATTATTATTATATTTTTTTTTTTTGCACTAAGTCGTACTGAAGAGGTGTAATAATGTCACTTCATCGAACTCCGCCAAAGACACCTACTCTATCTGAAACTGAAGCCGAACTAAGTACAAGCACTCAAACTCAGGCCCTTATAAAAAAACCCTTACCCGCACCAAATGCTCCTGAAAGTAAGCGTACAACTACCCGTAATCGCAAACTCGTAACCAGAAGTGATGATGACTTTTCTGCCTTCACGATCGAGATCCGTGACATGTTGAACGCTCATACAGCTCTGATGGACAGGAAGTTAGAGTCTTTACAGAGCACAATTAAGGAGATAAGTACACAGAACAACGAGATTAAGGAAAAATTAACCACTCTAGCTGAGCAATATAAAGAGATTGTTATTAGAACAGAAAAGTTAGAAGCTGAGAGGAAATCAGATTTTAACTATATTATTCAATTAGAAGATCGAGTCGAAAACCTGGAAAGAATGTCATGCCTGTCTAGAATGGAAATAAGAAATATTTCAAAAGCACCTGGAGAGTCTAAGGAAGACCTGCACAAAATCGTTGAAGAAACAGCCAAGGTTCTTGGGTTATCCATCCAACGACATGAAATTAAAGACTTGTTCCGGTTGAACAGAAAGGAAGGCATCTCACCAATAGTGGTAGATTTTACAAACCTGCATACTAGAGGTAATTTTATTAAAAATGCTAGGCATTTCAATAAGACAAATAAAGAAAATAAATTAAACACGTCACATATAAAACTAGTGGGCCCTCCTAAACCGGTATTTGTGTCGGAGTGCCTAACACCAAAGGCTCAGCGATTATTCTACCTTGCTAGAAAATTCGCCAAAGAGAACAGCTACATGTTCTGCTGGACTTCTCTCGGCAAAGTATTTCTAAAAAGAAATGATGGAGAAAAGCAGTTTCTTATCCAAAAGGAAGTAGACTTAGACCACATACATCTAAATGAATGACTAGCTGAATATTTATGCACATATTGCCCTGCAAACCCGTGCTATATTAAGTTATTTATTCTTGAAATATGCATGCTCTGTTATCAATCAAAATTGTCTCATATATTCGTATTTTTAGTTTTTAAGTATTTTTGTCATTGTTATTTTTATTGTCCAACTACTTACATTCAAGACTCATGGAAACATCACACTTATACATTATTCCTTCAAAAACTCAAAACACTCTCATGCTTTATAATGTGTGTCTTTAATATAGCTTATTTGACAGCTTTTGATGTTCTGGCAATTTGTCACTGTTATAGCATTGCTACTAGTTCTAATTCTGTTTTAACTTACAAAGAATATGGTTGATATACACGATATCGCAAAAGACATTGACTATGTCGTCAATGGCGGCGATGCTATGGCAATTGACATGCCGGAACACTGTAAGGCTGTTTTTAACTCAGGTGCAAAATCATTCTCAGTTTTAAACCAAAATATCAGAAGTCTAAGCCGTAACTACGAGGGGCTAGCTGTTCTCCTCAAGAGACTAGACATCAAATACGATCTCATTATGCTTACAGAATCTTGGCTATCCGAAAATTCACTCATACCGGAAATGCTTAACTACACAGCTCACAGTACCAAAACCCATCTTAATCAAAATGACGGTATAGTATTATACCTTAAAGATAGCATACGCGCAAATGTCTATGAACCAAATTATTGTCGAGAGGTAAACTGCCTTGTAACAACAATCAACAACGATTTAGCAGTTGTATCATTATACAGACCACCGGCATTCAAAAATCTTGATCCCTTTTTTAAATCTTTAGATAAAATCTTGTCCAGTATTAGCCACTTTAAAAACATAGTCTTAATGGGTGATCTAAATATTAATATCAAACTTGAGCATCATAGTCCTAAACATACAGAATACTTAAATCTGCTTGCGTCCTACGGCCTTCTTACTACGCACACTCTGCCGACTAGAGAATCTAATTGTCTAGATCACTGCTTTGTCAAAACAAAACTGAAATCTGTGACTATAGTTTGTAATTCAACTTTGACTGACCATTTCAGCGTTATGATATCTCTCCCTCTGGGAAAGGAAAAAAGACCCAAAAAAAACACTTTCTTTACAAAAATCAACTACGATGCAGCTATTACTGACTTAAAACAGATTAACTGGGAAGAAATGTTTGACAATGATGACCCAAATAAAATGACAAACATCTTCTTGAACACGATCAGAGACGTTATATCAAATCGCACACACACCGTCAAGCTGACTAGGCGACAAATTACCATTAAGCCTTGGATTACACCAGGGTTATGTAGGTGTATGAGGAATCGCGACCGGCTCCACCACAAACTAAGAAAGGACCCAGAAAACTTAACCCTAACTATAACTTACAAGCGTTACCGAAATACTTGCAACAATCTTCTAAAAAACCTTAAAAACAAATACTTCAAATCAGAATTCGCTAAGTCCAGTTATAACATAAAAAAACAATGGGGATTGATAAAGGACATGTGTAATTTAAACATCTACCCAAAAAAGCCATTAGAGCTTCTATCCAGTAATTCAACACCGCTAGAGTCGCTCAATTTCATAAATAAATACTTTGCCCATGTTGGGAGAAATCTGGCAAACACCATTATGTCCAGGACCCACACAAATGAAACAGACCTGAGCAAACAATGTAGATCAAAATCGCATAGCGGACCAACACATTCTTTTATGCTTCTCCCAACAGACCAAATTGAAGTAAAAGAAATAATTGCCAACTTAAAAACTAGGAATTCCTCGGGATGGGACGGTATTTCCACGTCTTTTATTAAGAGAGCAGTCAATTCCCTCATTACACCACTAGTACACATATGTAATGCATGCTTTTTAAAGGGTGTCTTTCCAGATGCGCTTAAAAAATCTGTCATTATTCCCATCTTTAAATCAGGAGACAAAACTTTAGTGTCAAATTATAGGCCTATCTCTCTACTTCCTAGTTTCTCAAAAGTCTTGGAAAAACTAATAAATAAGAGATTAAAACACTACCTAGAAACTCATAAACTTCTGTCGGATAATCAATTTGGATTCAGAGAAAAAATATCAACTGCAGGGGCTCTTGACAAACTGACTACGTATTTAGTTGAAAACCTGGATAGGGGACAGAAGTGCCTGGGTATATTCCTAGATCTGGCAAAGGCCTTCGACACCGTCTCTATTCCCATCCTCCTGAGCAAACTCGAGACCTTAGGAATTCGAGGAATACCTCTCCAACTCTTCCAGAATTACTTGACAAACCGAAAGCAGGTTATTAAAATTGATAACAGTGTAAGCCTTGAGGAAAGTGTTACCTTCGGGGTGCCTCAAGGCAGCGTAATAGGTCCTACGCTGTTTCTTATTTATATTAATGACCTCTGCAATTTGCTCTTACGTAATGGTCAATTAATAACATTTGCAGATGACACAGTTTTATTGTTCAACTCCAAAAAGTGGCAAGATGTAACCAAAGCAGCGAATGAAGGTTTTTCTCTGGTTACCACATGGCTGGATAATCATTTATTAACTCTCAACCGGGACAAAACTAAATTTATTACATTTACAATCAACGACAGTACACAACCTTCTCCAAATTCAATAATTATACAAGCTCACAATTGCAAATATTCAAGTACGTGCAATTGTAATCCAATTACCAGAACAAATTCCATAAGATATCTTGGTGTGATAGTAGATCAAAACTTAAACTGGAAAGAACACATCATCAAAGCAAGTAATCACACAAGAAAGTTAATTTATATTTTTAAAACTATAAGAAATGCATGTGACATTAAGCTATTACTAGAAATCTATTTAGCACTATGTCAGTCTGTACTGACATATGGCTTGAGTGTTTGGGGAGGAACTTCAAAAACAACCATTTTGTTTGTCGAAAGAGCCCAACGCATGGTACTTAAAGTTATTTCTCGGAAAAAGTACACTTATCCAACACAGTTACTTTACTCAGAATTGGGTGTCCTCACGGTACGACAATTATTTATTAAACAAGAGATCATGGCGCAACACAAAATAAATCCGCACTTTGCAAAAAGGCGAAGATTAGATATAGTTTACAACATCCCCAATTATAGAACTTCGTTTGCACATAAATTTCACAATTATCTTGGTCCTAGCCTCTACAATAAAGTCAGTAAAGATTTAAAATTGAGGAATCTCGATAACCACGCATGCAAAAAGATATTAGATCAATATTTGAAAACGCTAGACTACAACAAAACTGAAAATTTAATGACTAGTGGGTATAAATAAGGCACATAAATAATAAAGCTCACACATACATACATAAATAAAACATATACACATCACACACACACACATAAAACATTTCAAATACTTGAACCTATATCCAAACATAAAAAAACACGGACAATAATTATTTAATTATTTCAATTGGGTTATTTATTTAATATAACTGTAATAAGACTAGTTTACCTATACAGAATGTAATCAATCTGTTTTGCTATGTTACCTGCAGATGTAAATTGGAGGAAACTGTTGTCTCTAGGGTTGAGGAAGACTATCCGCTCGTGATACAGTTTTATACTAGTACGAGGGGATAGGGTGAATCAGACTAAAGACAGCCAAACCAATTATGTATAATTACCACATTCTCCTACTGTTGAACTGCCTAAATTTTACTATTTCTGTTTGCATTAATTAGTATAAGGTTACTATGTATGGTTGTCTTGTTTGTAGTTGTATTTATGCAATAAAGAAATTATTATTATTATTATTATCTGTACCTCGGGACTTCGTTCGCACGTTTTTTATATTTTGTTCAGAGCTCAATTCTTTTTATAATATGAAAGTTGTAACTTCATGAATCCGGTTATCTATCATGTACATAAATATATTCTTCTATCCTACTGGTAGTTCTGGAGATTAGGTATACGGAACAGAAAAAACAAAACTTGTTTTTTCTGTTCCAACGCAAGTGTTGTTTTGTTTATAATAAACAAAACAACACTTGCGTTTTGTTATATTATAGTAGATACATAAACAGAGACAGGTTTTCGAGGATAAGGAGATTTATGAGAATAAAATCGTTTGAATCAAACTGTTGCATTAGAGTTTAGCAGTTAACAAAACTTTTATTTTCATAGAATCAATATTCTGTTGTTTTTGAACTGATCAAGTTTACGAGCTTTTAACAAGTTTAGTGTAGCCAGCAAATAAAATAGTTGGTTTAACAGTTCAGTAATTCGGTTTCGACTGGTAATTTATCTAGCCTGAGATTTTCTGTTATTATATTTCATTTAATTCCAGAATTTTTTCACATAACATCAATCTGCTTATTGCTTTTATTACTATAGTAATTTCCGACGCAGTGACATCTCTAGTGGTTCAAATTTGACACTGACAATATGACAGTTTTGACGCGACGTTTGCGGCTTTTTGGTTGTATAGCACTTTGGTGTAAACAAATTAATTTATAAATTAGTAAATGGTCTCCTTGTTACGTTTTCTGTAATAACAATGAATGCTACAAGTTTATATGTTTCTACATGTAGACTAATAATCTTGGCAGACGCCGCGGATAAGTCTACTTGGACAGATTTGTTTCGTTTGGTTCCTTATTTACGACAATCTTTATCTTGTACTGTATGTGGTAATTTATTAAAGGAGCCCTACACGCCAACTAGTGCCAGCTGCCAGCATCATGTTTGTAAAAAGTGTAAAGG
The DNA here is from genome assembly GCA_905146925.1 of Autographa gamma. Taxonomy (NCBI): domain Eukaryota; kingdom Metazoa; phylum Arthropoda; class Insecta; order Lepidoptera; family Noctuidae; genus Autographa; species Autographa gamma. The sequence continues at coordinate 9,452,526 of LR989850.1, forward strand.
TGGAAGAAAAAAACTAAAGCCCTCTTGTAGTTGGTGCAAGGACTATGAAAGTTATGGTGAGAACTTACAACTTCGGATACTTTTACAGTGCTATAAGAAATTATGTGAGTATTTTATGGGAACGGATGTGTACCAGACGTTGTTGGACGAGGACGAGATAGCGGCTGGTGTGAATGGAGGCGCAGTGGCTAGTTCAGGGCTGATTGACTTAATACAAGAGGGTGCTGGCTTCTCAGATGACTACAAAAGTACTGCTGGGTTATCGAAGTCTGCATATAGTATTTTACCTTGTGTATATACCAACTCAGCCGGCACCCAAACACATGCAGCATCAACTTCCAGTAACTCTGAAAGTAGATCTTCTAAAGGATCACCAAACTCTAGGTCTACCTCGAATGGATCGCCTTTATATTCTGTGATGTATGCTGGCTCTGGAAACAAAATTACTATTAAGAGAAAAGCTGTTGATGACACGGATTCATCACATCATGAATCAAGTTCAAGCCGAGAAAGTAAAGTGAGTAACTTTGACAAACAATTTATTTGTTGTTAATACAATCTTCAGATGTTTTATTGTTTTTTTTTTAATTTTCAGTCAAATCAACTAGGATTTAAGAAACCTTCAAACAGGTCCCGTAGTTCAGCTAGCAGTAAGAGAAAAGGTTGTAGATGTGGCAATGCCACCGCAACTCCTGGGAAGTTAACATGTTGTGGGCAGCGCTGTCCATGTTATGTAGAGAGTAAGCCTTGTACGGAGTGCAAGTGTAAAGGCTGCCGGAACCCACATAGACCAGACGGGATGAAGGTGAATATCTTTGCAATTTACCTACTAATAACTAAAACGTTTATTAAAAAGGAAAAAAAAATGTATTCATCAAATTTTGATTGCAAGTAATGATACTAAATTACAACAGAAAAGTTTTATCAAGTTATTATAATTTACTTGTAAAGTTTGAGAACATACCATTCTAAAACTCTACTACAATATCTAAGAGCCTTTACAATAGAACTCTTTTACAGGTCTCTTTGAATATATCATACCTTTGTACATGATAAAATTGTGGTAAATATTTCTTGTATACAGAAATTGACAAATAAATTAATAGGACATTGATTTGTTAATGGATAAAGTATAAATAGTATTGCTATATGCCTAATTTCCAAAACATTTGGTGTAAATTTCCAGGTGCGACCGCATATACCTCAATTGGACAGCATACAGCTGACGCTCAACACAAACCCGGAGACATCACCGTCATGCTCCGGCTCCTTGGACAGTTTGGACACCGACACACTCACCATGGAAGCCATGGAGGAATCTCTTAGTTTTTCTACTGATATCAAATCTTCTAATATTAAAGGTATGATGATCATTTATAATAGAAATATTACGGCATTGTTAGTTCATTGGTAAAGGTAAAGCCCAAAGCACTATAAAAACTTGCAGGCCAAAAAGACCATTGTTAATATGGTTCTATAGTGGGCTCACAATAGAAGTCTCTATAAAATTAAATCTAAAATAGGCTTGAGGAAAAAGACTGATAGTAAAGTTTATTTACAATCATTTTCCAAGGTGACCTTTTGATAAGTTTTGTTTTATATAGAACAAAACAAGCTCGTGTATAAAAGTATAAACATAGTTAAATTATTTTATACCTTATCTTACATATTTGCTATAAAGAAGTGACACAAGTTACAAAAAAAAAAAATACAAGCAATACCAAGTTAGTTGTTTGTTTTTTAATTTTCTTTTTTATAGCCACTTTAATTAAAGAATCTTATTAACTATGCTGTTAGTTGTCATTAATGGTAATAAAAACTCATACGGTATGAATGTTTGTTGTCTGCAGTGTACACGAGTCAGTTACAAGAGGTGTCTCCGTCGTTACCGGCGGCGATAATGATGGACGAGGAGTTCACGGGCTCGGGCGACGAGGAGACGAGCTCGCCGCAGGACTACGCGCTGCCGTCGCCGGACGCGGGCGGCTCGCACGACGCGTACGACGCGGACCTGTCGCCGCGCTCCGCCAGCAACAACAGCGACGTCGAGATCGACGGATGACACTCGCCCCTCGCCAGTGACTAGGGTCTCCTCCCCGCCGGGACACTGTCACTCAGTGCGGCGGCCAAGCTAGTCATGCATGTCTCACTGGTATTAGCTCTAAGTTTTACGTTTAACATTAAGTATGGTTTCTGTTGTACGCTACAAATTAAATTATTGATTAGCTGCATGTTTGATAGCTGTGACTATTCTCTGACTAAGTATTTTTTGGGTCCATCGAATTTAAAACTATTGAAATGGTGTGATTAGGTTTAGCAGATACTTAATTGAGTACTTAAATATCCAAAGTATATGTCTTGTGTTAACTGTGAGGAAAGTAATATTCGCTCATCGGCATAGAGGTGTAGTTAATACAAGGAGTATTCTCAGTTTGACTACTATCAAAGTATGATTGTAATAAGAATACTTAGTGTGACTAGCCTTTATATTATTAGCTTGATAGTATTTTACTTTTTAATACTGTAATATATATTTTACTAGAATTATATTTTAAGAAAATGCTATTTAAATATGATCTTAATATTGAAGTGGTCTTAAAATTATGTATTTCCTTTGTAACCCATGAAATATTTTATTGTACTGACAGTTTTGTATGACATGATTTTTAGTTGTGTATTTATGATTGTAGTCGTTCAGTTAGGACGCATTGTGTGTGCACATATAGACTATAACACACAGGTTGTTACTTGAGTTAATGTTACTTCCCAAAGATTTAAATCTATTGAAAGATTTATATATTCCTTTTAATCTGATTTCCTTCAAAAGTATTGTTAATAATAGTTTTGTAAATAATGATTTCTTCAAAATATGTTGAAGCTTTAATAAGATTTCAGTGTACCTGTTAAATGTCCATGCATATTATATGATAGGCTATTGTGTTGACATTATTAGTAATTAATTTGTTTTTTTACCAAACAAGTTAGAATCTTTGTAAGAAGCGATAGGATATTTACATCCTAAGACATTTGACAGGTATGTGCGAATTATATTAGCCTCATGACTGTTTAATTATTGTTAAGTAGTACATTCAATCATTTTCTATAATTATGTATTTCCTCCAGTGAATGTCGTTTTAAAATCTTTTCAATATGGATAGTAATCAAAATATTTTTTATGTTTTACATTTTGATTTATTAAATGATATAATAATTATTAAAAGACATGAAAATGACTATTAAATTAAGAACAAAATGATTATTCTGAAATATTTCCATTAGTTGTCCACTTATTATATAAATTACAAAGAAAACTGTGATACTGCTGTCACCATTCATTTATATAATGTCACTCTTCTTCCCAGTAGAACTTTGATATATTTATGTAATAATATCATGCTTAGAATAACGGCACTGGAGTACAAACGTTTTATAGTTCTACTTACTGTAACATTAATGTGAAATAATGTATAGATAAAGCAATTATCGTCGCATCAACAAATGACGAAATTAAAAGTATTTTTTGTTACCTCACTACTTTTATTTCCATTCCCGACACAATACAAATAATAATTAATAATCAAAATATCACGTTAAAATCATAAAAGGACAAATAATTATAATCAAATCTTATATACTAACTAAAAAATCACGCAATTTTATTATTTTGGCTAGAATCGCTGTTTTAGTCATGTTTAAGGGTAGTGATGTCGGCGACAGAGTTCCAGACTCTCTCAAACTCAGTGGTGAGTGGAGCGACGACGGCCATGTCGGAGGTGAGTAGCGTGGCGTCGCGGTTACAGTTGGGGCTGTTCGTGTCGTAGTCCAGCGAGCCCAGGATGGCCAGCGCCTCGCCCACGCCCTCCCCGGCGTCGATCAACACGAACTCGTGCTCCAAACGTACAGCCGGGTTTATTATCTTCACCTCAATCCCATGCTCAGCAAATAACTGCAGGTTGTGAAACTCCTCACTGTTGTGTATCGTGACTCTGACCTTCGCATTGTTCTTCTGCTGCGCTTTGACCAGACATTCAGCTAATGTGCCGCTGACGAGACTCGGTACGCACACGTCTACGGTCCTGTTCGCGTGGAGTATCACGTAATAAATACAAAGTAGGTTGTCCAAACCTATTTGTTTCGTTTGTTCCTCGTTATCAGCTCCATATAATAAGATTTCGTTAATTGCGCTGTCACTTTGCTTGTTTCTCTGTTGACCGTCCGAGCGGCTTCGAAATATATTTGTCTGTAACATTTTTAACGCTAATCCACACACCAGTGATCCTCCAGTAAATAATGCTGATTTCCAATGTGGTGAACTCATTTTTACTTTTTTTATTCAAAAGAAATCACACAAATCAGTTTACCTTTCTGTTTAAAAGTCAGAAAACTGATCAAGAACGTATGTACCTACATTGTCACCATTTTTTAAATCTGCCTACCCTCCATAATTCGTCATTGTAATATACTGTAACCTCTTTTTTACTAAATATAATATTTACTGTAGTCTGTTTAGAAAAATAAAGCATTTGACAGAACAGTTGAAAGTGCTGGTTTTGACGTTTACTTTTTATACTCATATTTTTAATGTTTTATAAGGAAAGTACTCGTTTAGTGTAGATTTTGGTGCGTTATCCTCTTCGTTTGGTATTTTCAATGGTGTGGACATTGCTGAGAGCGTAGTGATGTCGCAGCCGCGGATGCGTAAAGTGGCGGGCGGCGGCGAGGCCGCGGTGCGAGCCCGCCCATCCGCCGCCGCCAAGGCGTCCGGCGACTCCGGCGCCGCCAGCGTGCGCCCCACCCACGAGACTCAACGAAGCAGGAGCAAGAATAAGTTACCTAAGAGTGTGCGCTACGATTTGGAGAATGCTTTAGTCAGTGTAAGCGCCTACTTATAACATCATAGTAATGTGTTGTCGGAGGTCGGTAAGCTGCACATCTTACTTACAGCGCTTGGTATGAAATGTTTAAATTTGTAACACTAATGTTTCTATTATATTTTGTTTTTAACTTAGGTGGTTTGGTCATTTGGCTGGTGTTTTTTAGGTAAACTTCCTAGCCACTAGGTATAACAACCCGTCTACACTCATATTAATAAAGTTGGCTAATAACTATCTTCCATGTACTTATTTAAATTAATCCGTCCACTTTATTGGAACTAAATTGTATTGTGAATGGTGCGCATTGCTCAAGGTTTATTTTTTAAAGTTCTTCTGTCTAGCTTGAGTATTTAAAGAGGGATATAGTAAGTGACTACCTAGGGTAATGTATTTGCAGTTGTGTGACGTGTGGTTTGAGGAGATCAAGCCGCACCTGCTGCGCAACAACATAAAGCTGCACGTGCACGGCAGCGCGGGCGGGGACCACGAGCGGCCGCCGCCCGCGCCCCCCGCGCCCCTCGCGCCCCCAGCGCCCGCGCCCCCCGCGCCCGCCACCTGCCAGCACCTCGACCCAGGTGCTGCCCCCGATGTACGAGCCTCGCTCCAGCTCCGACATCCACTTCTCTGTTCACTTGCACTATGCAGTACCCACACGTTAGGGTCACTGTCGCCCTGGGCAATAATATTGTGGCTCACATCATTTCATAATCCAGTGTTATTGATTGCTGATCCTAAGAATTTGACCAGTAGTTATTGGAGGTATAGGTCAAGAAGTTGGGAGGCTCCTTAAAACGGTGCCTTCGCAAATTTGGTTTCCTGGGCTATGGCCCCATCGCGCCCTAATGTCGGCACGGTTTTAGGTCATATGTAAGCAGGCTCTCTTTGTACTACAGTGTAAAACTGAATCTATACGGTAGGTATTTCTTGTGCATAGCGTTATAACGTATAGTCCGTAAGGTTTAAACAAACAGTGAATATGCAGCGAAACACATCAAACGACTTAGCGTTTGATTTGAACACGGCCTTATGGTAAATTAAACCGTAAACCCACTTCTTTAAATATTATGGCGACAGTTGTTCAGGTAATACATATATTGTTCGTAGAGTGTTATTTAAGCATGAATATAAAAGCGCGTTGTAACGTGGTGCTTAGCATCCTCAGCGCCAGGCTGCGAGCTGTGCCGGCTGCTGTACAACGCCGCCAACTGCATCGAGAGCGCCGTGTCGCAGGCCGCCAGCGCCCAGCCGCCCGCCCCGCCTGGAGCCGCCACCGTCCTCGGCGCAGATACACGACTACATTCAGGTTAACCCTACTCTACATCTTTATTATCTAAACGAATATCAAGACAGCTCTATACTATAATCTCTACTACATAGGCAAGACATGCTTGCAATTTTCTGTGGATATTTTCATACTCCATTTTTGAGCATGGCTTTATAGTGTAGCTCCTTCTTCCAGAAAAAAAGGTAAATTAAGTTTGTGAGAGCTGCATGTTGGTCACTTTACGTGGTATTTCGTACGTATGTATCTAGTGTGCATGAGTGTGTTAGAACGGTCATATTTTCAAGTATTTCATCGATTGCGGGAAAAGGTTCAGGAAGAAAACACATTTTTAAGGACGAAATATTTTATTGGAAAATCAGAGTGTTGCTGTTTGTCCCGCAGATTCAATCTCACAACTGTGAAGTGAAGCAGCTGAAGCGGCCACGCACCCGTAGAAAAAATCGTAGATCCCAACCACAGCCCCAGTCGAGCTGGCGAGTGCCACGCCTGTGCCGGACGTACAGCCTGCTGTCGCCGGCCGCCACCGGGAGTCGCATGAGGAGGATCGCCTCGCAGCAGCCGCCGCCGCCGCCGCCGCCGCCACACTACGTACGAGAACCTTTACTCTCCTAGCATTAACCACGAATAAAGGTATCAATACCTAATTATGTGTGCTTCTGGCTTAGCAGGACGAAATTATTCTCACTTTTGGCATCGCTTTAATATTAGCCTTTTAGGAAACTTTTGCTTACCACATAGGTATTTTGTCATTTTAAAGTTTGTGTGGAAATAGCAATAAATTATTTATGATCTTAACATACGAATCAGATGTTTTCTTTAAGCTCCTGTGGGAAACCTACTATAATTAAGCATTTCGTGACTTTGTAAAACTATCTCCTTGAACGACGTATATTAAAAGGGTACGGAAAATGGAAAAGAAGGCCTTTCCCCTGCAGTAGGAACTGCAAGCTCAAAATGAATAGTACCTTTTAATAACTGTCTGCCTAAATTTCATTAGGTTGTAGTTCGCTATGTATTATCTTATATACATCTACTTAACCTGGTTTTAAAATGATGCTGTACCCGCATAATTTTTTCGGCATTTCGGCACTAGCCTGCACGATTTCCAAAAGTCGTCATTGAAGTAAAGTAATTTAGTTATTCGTCTGAATTTGTAAGATATAGATAAAAATTGTTTTCTTCGAAGTGGCATGTTATGTTGGAAAAATGGTAGATCTATCTTATATCTCTTTTTATTAAAGGATCAGTCATATTTGCCAGCCTTGCAACTCTCAGTGACTTCGTAACTTATACTTCTCTTACCTTGCCTATAACTGATCTTAAAATATCTTTCGCGCAGTAGCAATAGTTTGGGAGTATCCTTATTTGGTCAGAGACGAATTTAAATATCTGAAATTCGGTTAAGTACTTAAACGAGGAACTTCTGATATTATAGTATCAATTAAACGCGCCACGTCGTAAAACTGTGACGAAGAATAAGATGACTCAAACGGAGGAGGCGGAGGCGCGGCGCAGCGCGAGCGTGGCGTGCCAGTGCGGGGCGCCGGCGCCCGAGCTGTGCTCGTCGCTGCTGGTGCGGCGTCGCGGCGCGCGCAGGCGAGCGGCGGCGGCGGCGGCGGCGGTGCCCAGCACGCGCAACTGCATCTACCGCCTGGCGCCCGCACAACACAGCGCCGCCGACGATCTCTCCTTGTTTCAGGATGTAAGTGCCGTCCTTTGCTCGCATTGTGCATCAAAGAAGTATAGTCTCTTTTAGAGCCTCGTAACTATTTTATTTGAAAGTTCTAAAAAGTTAAAATGACCTTATCAGTGTAAGAATGTTATGTAATATCTTTCAATCGGTTTTATTAGGCCAAAGGAGCCAATTTTATACTAACAGTCATAATTAAATAAGAAAATTAAAAATAGGCTAATTATTCCTAGTTTCTGTAAGTCTGATTACTATTTAGACTGTATGACTAGACGGGGGGTTTGCCTCCTATTTATGGTTATTCTCTTATGTGGCTCCTTTATTTTCAGGATTTAATAGATATTATAGGAGAAAAACATGATAAGAGGTTAAGATTGTTGTACAGCAGTCCCGAGAGGGATGAATATCCTTCGCTTATGAACTTGGTTCCATCGCCCAGTAACAAACAGAAGAAGCCCGGTGGCTTGAAGAAGAGTCCTCCTTGGAGATAGGACTACGTAAAGTAAGTTAGTAACTAATAGTGGCCAAGCTCGCTGATTATAGAATATATTTTCAAACATTCGTTCTTATACCTGTATTCCTTTGTATACCTGTTACTTAATTTCATAGAAGAACACCTTCGTTGTTATATTTTATGTATTACGTCATTTAAGCTGTTGATTATTGCGTAATATTAATAAAAAAATATATGTATACTGGCGACTTATCATTTGCAAGCTGCTGCTCTACTTTACCTAATAGGTGCCACGGAAATATTCTACTACGGAGAATTTATGATCAATATATTATGTGTGTTTAGTTTCAGCATCTAGATAATTTAAAGCACTGAGGGATGTGGAATCAAAAAATATATCTCACACGACACTTTTGATTGGTATTTAATTAGTATTTACCTTAGACTTAAATCTTACTTACGACTCTTTACAAAATTACAACAGACGTATCGACTACAAGGCAAATACAGGTGCTTTTCACACGAATAAAATAATTTACAAAAACAGTCGTACATAATATACATCACGCTCATTACAAAAACTAAATAAATATCTGACACAGTCACCGAGCTTCGATCGCGACCGCGACAGCACGCCAGCGCCGTCCGACCGGGGCCGAAGCGCGCACGCTCTTTGGATATGAGTAAAGTTTGTGAACGTCCTCGCGTCACACTTCACTGACGCATTCGCTAGTTCGTGTGCTTCACGTAGTCCGTCTCGAAGTAGGCGGCCGAGCCGTGCGCGCCCTTCCTGTCCAGCGCCCGCACGCGCACGAACAGGAAGGCGGCCACCAGCGACGCCACCACCAGCACCAGCAGCAGCATCACCAGCCCCGCCACGAACGACGGCACCGACATGCAGATGGTTTCCGGGTCGCTCGCCGGAGACTGTATCACCACTGTCTCGTTGGCCGCGGCATTGTTTAGCGCGAAATTGACGTCGCCAGGCGCTACCACCTGAATTGTTCGACTAGTATTGACGTCAGTCATTTCTTGAGCGTCACGTTTGTAGATTCTTGTTGGCGTTGACGTCTCTCGTCTTCGTCTTACACCGACTAGTCTCTCCGGTAAGTCTTCCACGGAACGCGGTCTTCCTCCTAGCGTTGCCAGATTTCCGTGGCCTTCGTCTTTCCTCTTAACAGTGTTGTATACACCGCGGCGGCCTGGAGGAGGAGGGGGAGGTAGATTGACTTCGTCTTCATCCCTTGCTGGTGCGGGCGATGATGGACTGGGCGCGTTCGGTGTCGATGAGACTTGAGCTTGTGGCGGTGGTACGGCGTCATCGCGTTTTTCTGAGAACGATCCTGTCGCATCCGCTGGATGTCGTGGATCGGGGAAAGCGGGTGGGACGCCATATTCTCCGTGAGGTGCTGGCGGTGGTGGACCATATTCAGCATGAGGTGAGTTCGGTACACCGTATTCTTCAGCACCGAGAGAATTTCCTCCTAGCAAGGGTACTCCATAGTCTGCGCCGAGGCCTCCGCACTTTGGTTCTGGGCAGTTATATCTGCATACTTGAATAACGCACTGGAAGTGAACATTCATGGAGTCGGGGAATTTGAATGCTTGGAAATATGCGAAAGATACTACTGATGCAGAGGGACCGAAGTTCTTAATTTTCTGGAATTTGCTCATAATTTTAGGCCTTACTACACAACCGTATTGATCGACCAGCTGGATCGGTGCTCGCTTGCCGTCATGTGCCACACAGTTTCGCACTAACATATCAAATTTATTTTCGTCATCTTTGATCGCGAGTACCATAGTCATGGTCTGACCAATTTTAACTATGCCGGACACTTCTGAAGCCCATGGTCCTTTTCCAACCTGTATCTGCATCCAGCATTGCAGGTTGTCTCCGAGAAAGTTCGCCGTGACGGCGTGCAACATATCCACTTGGAAGGGTCTAAATGTAACAGCTTTTTCGTAAAAGTCATACCACGTACATCTGAGTTTTCTTGCTTGATCCCATACCTCTTGTACATAGGGGTCATACTGGACAATGATCGTGTTCTCGACGTAGGAGCCACTTGGAGTTGGGCTTCCATATGCGGCAACATTGTGATTGGCCGAACTGGACATACCACAGCTGTTAAGGAAGATTTCAAACGTTGCACTCAAATGTCCAGTTCCTGGTTTGAGATGCATGCAGTGAGAGTCGCTGTAGAATCCTTTAGAGAAGATCATTCCGTAGAAGGGCCGGTCAAATTCTATGTTGACGCGCATGCGTGTTTTCTCACACTGAACTTGTAAGTGTTTAATTTTCGGGCTATCCGGTGTCGCTAAAGGCCACGGGTCGTCCGTGTGTGAGGGCGGCAGGGGCGGGCCGTAGCCGGCGCCTGTCCGGTGTTCCAACGGCAACGAAGCCGAATCCACCGGAGGCTCGCATGTCGCTTCCTGGAAATAGAAAGCCATACATTAATTTTTGCATCGATCAACAAAGGTTTTTTTAGTAACTGAGTTGTGTAGAAAACATGTTACATTACTGTTGTTATGTGTTTACGAATAAAGTTTATAAGATTTTTCTTGCTATTGCCTCGTTGGTCTAGTGGCGCTAAACGCGACTGCTACGCTAGAGGTCTTGGGTTCGATTCCCAGGTCGACCAAGGTGTTATTGGGTTTTTCTATGAAATTCTCAGTAGCAGGTCTGAGTTTGGATTTGTGCCCGGTTAGTGGTAAGACCTAAACATATCGGCGAACCGTGGGTGTACATTGGTACACCTCTGCCTAACCCTTCGGGGATACAGGCGTGATGATATGATATGTGTTTTCTTGCTATTAAGTGGGTAAGTAACAGTGTTTGCGACGCTATATAAGATAATAGCAGGCTCGGAACATTCCTAAGAGGCGTCTCACTCTACATACTCCGCGCCACGCGAGCGCATGCGCCGAGCGCCCTCGCCTCATCCCGCGAGTCGCGGCGGCGGCGGCGCGCGCGCAATGTTCTTTCCGACTTTCTACACTGATGGATGGCTCGCTCTAGCAATTATAATATTAATCAGTACGATCATATTGCTTAGATGAATTAAACGGATGCTTTCACGATACTTTATTTATTTTAAACAAGCTACTTTAGATAACTAACGACCGTTCTTGTTTAGAAATGTTTTAAAAATTTATGTTATTTGAGAAGTTTCGATATATTTTTTTACCATTGACATTTTTATTTATGTAAACGGTAGATGAACAAATTATACCACTAAATATAAACTATCAGACTATTTTTTTGGAAGAGCAAGAATCGAAAGTTGACACTGAGAAACGATTTTAGAATTGAAGGCGAGATGAAAATTGATCAAGCATTAGCAAGTACCACACTCGGCTGTGATTTAATCACCACTTTACTGTACTCCATTGAAACTTGCTAAATCTGGCATTAAACCTACTTCAACCAAACATCTGTATTAGGATGTAAGTATAGAAAAATAAGGCGTGAGAGCTGATGCGACAGGTGGAACCTGTAACCGCGGCTAGTATGTAAGAATAGCAGCCGGCGGCGGGAGCGCGGCGCGGCCGGTGCGTGCGGCGCTCGCGTTTTCTAAACCGGTTAGAAATTACCCACTGATCGAGATTGTGAGTGCGGAAGAAAACACCGGACCTATAAACATGCAACTTTGACAACTAGAGCTTTCTTTGGCAGTTTTCACGTAGGGTGCGCTATCATAATAAGTTAGATAAAATCTCCGTTCTAAATAGGTCTGCTTCGATAAGTCGGTAAGACTTACCGAAGCAGACGAGTACCTAATACATGTTGCTGGTAAACAGGATAATATTTACAGGTAGAATAGATTTATCTAGTAAATACTAAATTTATTTATCCTGCCCTTAGATTTATTGATATATAAGAAATGGAAAGCAACTAAACTGTCCTTGCATGTTTTCTGCAAAATTAGTATTACGCCTTGAGGATTTTAAAATTTGCAGACTCTGAAGCCTTAGTAAACAAAAGACTTTCTTCAACTGACTTTACAAAAACATGTGTTTTCGCTCAAGAAAGAAATTAATGAAACCCGGCTCAGATGCACGTCCGTAACTGTAAGATCATGTTATTGTTACATGTAATAAGTTCCGGGTCTTAGTTTAAGCAGATCTCATTACTGTGGGTAACTCAGTGAGAAGGCAATAGAGGCGATTACTTGCTCGTGCGTCATCAGAGCGCAGACGACAGGTGCTGCCGGCGCAGGTGAAAGTACAGCGCGGTGCCCACATCCGCTTCCACCCGAAATACACGAATATGTTAAACAACCTTAGTTGCTGTCATAAACTACAGATGGTACTTATTGAAGATGGATTTATTAAAGTTAGGTAGCTTGTTATTGTAGTGGTGGCGGAGCGGTTTTATGACCGGGTTCGTATGCAAGTGCTTGCAGGTTTGATCCCTAAATTACTTAATTTACTGTTCTTTAATTCTTCTCAGACCGGATTAGAAGAGGATCTTAAGGCGAGATCTTTGCAATATTATGTTGGTATATAAGCTGGGTAATATTGGTCATTATTACATCCTGGCAAATAAACTATCTACCTATGCCAGACCCCTACGCTGCTACGCTAAATATTCTACCAATTTTTTTGTCCAACTCTTCAACAAATCTTTCCAATTGTGAACCCATTGTGAAATGTGAATAAAAACAGCTTGTTAACGAAATTATTACACAATAAAGTTATGTATTTTTAAGTACCCAATTAATTAGTATAACAACTATGAAATACAATTGATTTATGCCCATGGCTTACTTAAGTATTAAGGTCAAGCCTATTAAAGAAAAAGAAAGCAAAACAAACCTCATTAAAATCTTATTGACATTAAATTAAGTAAAACTTTTATCGAGATAAAACTTGAAAAACATCTCGATAAAAATCTCGAACTGTTTGTGTTACGTAAGCTATTTAAGTTGTTAACTTTGTTAAGAGTTGTACCTACATACCTTAGTACAAAAATTAATACGACGAGATGAAAGTTGTTTAAATGAACAAGAATTGAGTGAGACCGGATTTTTGTTAGTGTTATGTTTGAGTGTGAATATTATTGAATATCCTAATAGGGTTAAGGTTATTTATGTTCTTCTGGTTATGTATTTGCATAACATACTTTGCTTACTTACATCCTAACATACATGATCAAAACAACATTCTTGAAATGTGTTCGATAGATATGTTCAAAATGTTTGCGATTAGAAATTTAACTAAGAGTATTCCAGTTGGTTTCCGCGTTTTCTAGATAATGCAACAGTTCGATATTTCATAAATAGCTTTGTTATTGGTATCGTATAGTACCGGCTGTAGTACTGTACATTATGTGGCTGTAAAACTTTGCATCTACCACGTTTGTAGTTAATCTAAACTGTCCAAATTAAACCGTGTAGGGCTTGGTAGTGACTCTATATTGTAGAGAAGTTTGCCTAACTATCGGGGTTCCATCACATGTCTTTAGCTTTATTAAATAATTAAATTATCTAGTATATAGTAATATATCACACTGTAAACGTGTCTACGTTGCTTTTATGTAGGTAATGTAATATGTTTTCATAGAGTACTTTTTATTTACTACGATCACTCAATCGTTACATTACTATGTCAATAGCACATATCGTTAAAACAAGATCATCGGTTACGATCGAGCTTTGAGCAGACAAGATCAAGACAGGTACAAACTACTGAACATCAAAGCACTCTTATTCCAATGTAATAAGGTTACTTTTCGTGTGTCACCGACCACACACATAGATCTAAGCGGAGTATATTGTACAAGTTGTCTCCCACAGCTCTCCCCGTGGTTGTATTGTCTCCAGTGTAATATGTATCGTGTCGGAGCGTGGGAAGTGTGTTCGATGCTCGGTGCGTGCTATCAGACCTCGTGATCAGATCCGCGATGACACACAAACTGTCGTCTAGTATTTTCACAATGTGTGTGGTAAAGAGTTACAAATGAGCTGTATTTATGTTACACATGATTTATTCACAATTTGTGTCTTCCTATTATTCAAACGTTTTCTTATTCATTTCAGTCAATATGAGGTCTTTAATATTTACGAGTATTATCTGTAGAATAGGGTTCCAACTGGGAGTGTATAAATACTACTTAAAGAAAATAATTGTGTAAATAGTAATGTAACTTTTTTTACCGTTGTAACCATTTAACTGTCCCATGTTACAGTAAGCTGAAAATTTGCGAGAGCAATGCACTTAGGTAACCGGTTCTAATGAAATATTTACGTAACCGTTTTTACTTGACCACTAATATTACTACGTCAATTAAACATAAAAAAAAAAAGTATCACATTGAATGATGTCACAAAGAGAACAAAATAGGTACTTTAACCATGTATTAAAATGGTTTGATTCTTCAAGGCAGGAGTTAAATTTGTTTAGGAACAGTAAAAGACAATCTAATCTAATACAAAATAACGCAGTGAGAATATAGATTCCTACTGCTAGACATACCACAACGTGAAATACCGGGAGTTGACGATCTTAGACAAGAGTGTATAAATAGAAAGCATTGCAACAAGAACATGCACTGTCATCGTAACAGCCTTCACGATAGTTTAGAGTTGGATGTCCCCCCTCGGTACTGATTGCCATTCACTTAAGAATTACCACGATACAGCTGAACCACGCTCGACTGTACTTACCTAACTTTCGTAATGCCATTCAGCTATTGTGTATTTTGTCATTTATAACAAAAGAAGGAAAATTGGACTTTTAAACTGGTGCACTTGTATAGAGCATTTTGGATAGTTTTGGTTTGATGATTTTACATTAACAACTTCATTCGTTAGGAAAACTGTGTCGTAATCTCCAAGATGGGGATAGCCGTGTTCCAGTATTTAAAATATTATGAAACTTTACGTCAGAAAGCATTAAACCTTAGAATATTGATTGATGCCGTGTGCGTAGCTGAATACTGGTCGTTAAAAATGTAATAGCCATTGATCGGCTCGATAAGAAGAAGTTCAAAAATCCAGACTATCCAATAATAGGGCAAAAGTCTCTTATAAAAAGATAAAATGACCACTGAAACCATCAATTATGCAAAGTTTTAACTACAGAACACCAAATTCCTTATATATTCTGCGATGTAAACAAATGTCTTGTTGTCGTGCATTTACGATATATGAAGACAAATGGAAAGGTGCATGTGTTTCACATGATCGTGTTGCTTACAAGCGTACCGAATGTCATGCGCTTGAACTCCGAACGTGGAGATCACAAATCCTCGACAACACTTTCCCTTACATCGAGAAAGTAATGCCTGAATAAAGTAACAATGTCGAAGAGACACATTAAAACATGAGTAATATTTTTTAAAGTTAAGTAATAAAAGATCATGTTGCTGTATATTTTAAGAGCCAATCAATCTAAAGCCACGTGTTGTGTTTTTTTTTATGTCTAAAGCAAAATAATAAGTGACCTCCGCAATGAAAATGTATTATGAAAATCGCAACGCGAGGAAAACTATCAAAGTACACGAAATATTTATCATCTCAAATATACAAACCTACTACAATAAATGATTCTCTACGTACCAAATAAAAAAATAAAATGAAAAAGAAAATAATGTAAAAGTAAATATAAAATTAAAACAACAAAGAATCATAAGCAAACGCGGGGTAATTTCTTAGTGTGTAAGTTAACAATTCAAACAAATAATACAGAGACATTGATGGCTAGTGAAGTAGTTAGAATTGATTGTGAATTGACAGAGAGATATAAAGCCGGACCGACAAACGAAAGCGATCAACAGTCATTCTTTTACGATTTGCTTTCTAACGTGGAAACGACAGAGTGACTGCACAATAATCTACACACAAATGTGTTTTCGTGAAAAATTCAAAGAGCAGACTTATTAATTAACTCTGTATTTCAGAGCTCTAATTAGTGTGAGTAGAGTAACCACGAAAGTTAAAAATTATTTAAAATAAATGTATCTGTTATACATATGATACTTTGTTGGCAAAAAGTTTTTCTTTTATATATAGACTTGTCAAATTAAATACCTGTATGATTACATAGGCACTTTTTTATGATTTCTAAAACATAAAAGATATAAAATACTAAGTAATAACATTGGGAAATACCTAACTACTATAACAAGACAGACCTCAAGTTCAAACTGAAATAACTTGCGCAACAGCAACCGTATTGCGTCATTACCTTACAAAGATGCGAAATTTGAACAGTGAAAGTGTACAAAAAATGCCTCTGTGGTCAACGACTGCTCGATTGTAAAGCCTCTCGGACTTAGTTGTAAGTTAACTAAATGCTCCTAATGGCCTTATGCTCGTATTATGTATTACATTGTATGGTCATAACATGTATTTTATATCCAAGATCAACATAAGGACATTTTGTACTTATACAGATTACGAGAGGATAATTTTTATTAACAAAAGTCTACGTTTTTTTATGTTTTCAAATATGACTTGTCAATATTTGTAACAGTTTTTCCTTTTCTATAGTTTGACTTATTTAATTTTTCCTTTACTAAGTCTTTTTGCAGATTTTCTTTATTTACTTTTAAAGCGTAACAAGATTATGAATCAGAAGAATGCTACTATTATACTTAGATGATAGAAGGGTGACACAGAAGGTTAGTTGGACCTACTTTATTCCGGTCCTGATGAACGATTGTGGAACTGCGTAAATCAAGATTATAAGAGCATTAATTTCTTTCTCGTGCATTTAACATACGTATCAGCATACGCAGTTATTTTCCAATGGTCCACACTTTAGTGGATGCGCTAACGGAATCATTAGCCTAGTTGTGGAGAACGCAAGCGGAAAAAGCTGAATAATGTAGCAGCATTCGACACTGCAGCGCGTGCCTTACACACTTACGTGCCGACTCCACACATTACTCTACGCTCCATGAAACATTGCCTATAAACGTTATCTATAAATAATTATGATGAAAAACTCAATGTGTCTCCGGACTTTTTTATCCACATAAATGTCTATAGAAATATCGATGGACGACGATGCGTTTATCGGTTGTCGCTCTTGGGTAAAAAAGTAGAGAAATCAACGCCTTCTATTTTGGGCTTTAGGAATTAGCTTCTTGTTTGTAAAATTACGGTATCGTTTTTGAGCATATATATTATGTGTTGAGGTTTAAGAGCTTGTATGATGGACTGTTAGCTGCTCTGGTATACCCGTGCGAGATCGTTCTGTCCAACGGTACCGGAGCAGCAGCGCGCATGCGTCGGATGATTGCTACCATGGAAGCTGCGCTGGTGATTGCTAACTGTTATTATTTAAATTAGGATTATTGTGTTACTATGTCATAATAAACAACGATTCTAGACGCTTCTATATTAGTGCAGATTTATGATGTGCCTGCAATTGATTTTCTCAATATGCATGCTGTTATTATAGAAACTATTAACGATTTAACTCCGCCATCGAGTAGTAAATATCAATCGCCTATTAATTTACATGAGAACTATTAATTCGTGAGAACTATTAATTATTTACTTTATAAAATAAATTAATTGTACTACATTATTTAATTGCCTGCCTATAAATTTGAAAGAACGGCCGCTAAAAAAATTATAAATAATCAAGAATTGCTAGTTACATCATATTAACTTAAGAGAAAATAAAATTAATCACTACTTAATTATGTAATTTAAAAAATATTATCTTTATGCGAGGCAAATTTAGCGGACACGCATAAGTCCTAATTAAAAAAAACCTATACTAAACTAGTAGTACCTATTTATTATTATTTTGAAATTGTTAGTAAATGCTGGACGTTAATTTTATCTCCATATCCACACTTTCTTAATTTAATTAAAAAATCTAGACTCACCTTAATGAGGAGCACAGCGGCCACCAGCAGCAGCCTAATCCTCTTCATGGTCACAGAGCAGTCAGTCAGCGTCCTGCAACCAAGGAGACACGGTGAGAGGAGCACTAGCCGAGGCGGCGCGGGGCGAGCGCGCTAGCGGGCGCGGGCGGGCTGGGCGGCCATGGCGGGGCTGCGGCGGGCACTGCGCGCGCCGGCGCGGGCCCGCGGGTCCCCACCCGCGCCCGCCAGCGCAGTGGGGCGACCCACTGACCGACTGCAGCGCCCGCGCACCCGCACCCGCCGGAACTGCACCGACTGCATCTTTCACTGACGCGAGCCGCTCCCGCTGCGTCGAGAGGAAACCACGCGCGGCCTTCACCTTATTACGGCACAAGGTCGCGTATGTTTGTACATACTGTGACATGTTCCACGGATTTGTTTTGTTTCCTCTCAGCTTTGTCTGGTGTCACATTTACCCTCTAACTACACGTATATTAATGGGAAATATCATCTTTCTAAAGCGTGAAATGAAAAAATAATCAAATTCTCCAGTGAGCTTGAATGGAATCCTCAACATTAAAGCCTGACCAGTTAGATATATTCGTGCATCTGCAGCGCTACACTTGTGTGCGGTGGACACGGTCTACCCGGGCAGTTGCGCGCGATTTCACCCCAGACACTCGATCGCTCGCCGGTTAGAAAGCACAGAAAGTCTCATCTGTCGATCTCAGAATATAGTATAACTACACGAAGACGTTTGATGCGATATTATGCGTGAAAATTGCGCATTGTTTTTACATTCAGTGTAGAACCTGCCTATTGACAAAAAGAGAGGTGTTTTTTTGCAGATTCATAAAGTCTCTTGCTTATGGTGTAATATAGCCAAAAGTAAATATAAATAATTTCGGCAACAAACTTGATCATGCTTATCCATCAAAAATTATGGACGAATTTGGGTTGTACTTTTAAGTAAATCTCAAGTGCAACCAAATTCGTCCCGACTCATGGCTCTACCTGAGCTATCCATACATTTCTCCGTGCATATTTATACCACCTACGTATGCATGAAGTTTTAATAATCGATATTTAAGTGCTGAGTCACTGGCGATTCTAATTATTTTCCGTCCGCTTGTATTACGGCGCGATTGAAGAAGACGATTGATATACATTAGGTAGTTGGTGCGGCTGCGCCCAGCTATAACTAGGCTACTCGTAAGAAAGCGGGCCCTCGGGCATTTTCTATTTTCTGTAATCTGCGGCTATACTATAATAATAGACGTTAGATCGTGGTCAATTAAGCACATCTAAGCTGTCGCCTGCTGACGGGACGACGAGACGACTTTAGCAGCTGTGCAAATCTCTAGAGACCAAAATTAATGAGTCGAGTACATTTGGCTGAAGAAGATGGATCGAAATATGAATATTTGAGCCTGAGTATAGAGTCCCGTATTTCGAAAACTTCTTCAAACTGCGATACCTAAATAACTAGTAAAGTGCGTGACTGACCACCGTAGACTGTCCGTATGACCTTCTAATACTTGGCTCATCATCACAACCTAATTGGCGCTCTTGACGTTCTACAATACAGTTAACGATCCTTTTCACCTAATATGAATAAATATTTATGTAAAGGAATTGAGTGGATGTAGTTTATGTGGTATGAACTCCATCGGCTAATTCCAATAACATGTTTTTCCGAAAAGCTATGTATGTGAGTTTATGTATCGACCCAATACAAGTTAATATACTATCGCTGTTAGGGATAATATTTGGACGGGTGATTAATATCGGAAGTGAACCAACTTAGCCAGCCTTATTAAATGGGTATAAGAGTGTTCATCAATCTACTTCGGCGATTGAGACGCAGACGTCGTCACCTCAGGGCGAACCATTATTCGCACGCATCTATTTTAAATACCTTAATTGCTCTGTCAAAATACTCATTAGTCGACTAGGAGACTGGAGTTTTATCCAATTTAACGCTCATTGATCAATGTCTAGCATTCTGAGAAAGTTGTTCTTAATTTGTTTTCTGTGGAATGAGATGGCCTTATAATTGATTAAGGGCTATGAACAAAATATTTATGCGAAAACCTGTGGTTGTGGTTTTCCAATGATAAATGTTGTCACACGTTGTGATTTGCTACAATATCGCTTCTATATTACTGTACTATTCAATGAGTAGATTTATCGATAATTATAAATCCACGAATAAATCGATTGTGATGTGAAAATAGTCTGCGATGGAGTGTGACGAGCGAGCGCGGTTGGAGGTGGCGGGAGGTGGCGGGAGATGCGCGGGCGCCGCCAGCATCCACAGCGCGTTTCGTGGGACTAACTTTGTTGACTCGCATATTAAAAACTCATAAAAACTCATGAACAGATTTCACACGAGATGATCGACAAAAAGTATCGTGAGTCGCAACTTTACATAGAACTTTCCATTTCTGCCTATAACTGATCTGCAAGTCAATTCACTATTGTGAAGATTTAGTGCTTTCGCGGCAATTACCTTTTTTGCTCATAACTAAATAGCTAATAGATTACCGTGAAGTGGTGATTGAATTGATTGTTAAATGGTACCATGTATTCACAATATAATGTGACAATGACATGCTAATGCGCATGTAAACATACATTAAGATCGGAGCATTGCTTTAGTTACGGTATTCAATGGTCTCGTCTACGTAATGTCAAGAAATTAACTACTTAATCAAAATGTGTAAGACATGTACAAAATCAACATCGTCATCATCGTGTAACTAGGACGATGTGAATTTTACACATTTTGACGGGCCTGTTGGTCTAGTGGTTAGAGACCCTGACTGCTGTACCGGAGGTCGTGGGTTCGATTCCCACCCGGCACAAATGTTTGTGTGATGAGCACGATCATTTGTTCGGTGTCTGGGTGTAATTTATCTATAATATGTATTTATTTAGAAATATATAAGTATGTTTATCAGTTGTCTGGTTACCATAACACAAGCTCTGCTTAGCTTGGGATCAGACAACTGTGTGTGAAATGTCCTGGAATATTATTATTATTTTAATTTTTACTAGTTGTTACATGTTACAAAATATTTGTAAAATTACATGACGGATATGGAATGCTGTAGTTACAATTCTTATGATATAATCTTGATCTGGGGAATATTTCAAATATAATATTTCCGGGTGTCGCCGATACATGCCGAGCTGAGGTCTAAATAGTGTGCGCGTGCGCCGCTCGAGAAAGCTGCCAAGTCACGTAAAGCAATTACAGATAGTGGGGGCCGGCATTCTCATCTCATCCTTATCAAAACATCTTTACACCTCATCGTTCTATTGTTTGATACACTAACTATGCCGCGATCAAAATAGATAAATGTTATTAATCGATTAGCTCTTCTTCTGTACCTAGCTTCTTTCTAATCAATATAAGAAACACTACGATTAAAATAATTGTACGAACGTAAGTAGGCTTTTCATGAACTTTTTGATGATAGCAGACACTATGAGAAAATGGTTACAGACTTTTTATATGAAAAAATAAAAAAAAATTCTCCAGGAATGCAGAAGCATTGCTAGCTTATGCTATTTCATTTCCAAGTTATTCTGTGATTTGAATTGGTATTGAGTCTATTCCCCGGTATGTAGATACTCCGGGACAAGTATACACAATCGTCTGCACTATCAACGACCGGTCTATGCAAAGTGAAAGTGATAACGAAAACAAGCGGAATACTCATGTAGCGAAGGTTTCTTAAAATATTAGGCTAAGCCCTTCCACTTTAGTTGAGCTATTTAATACAAATAATTGACGTTTCTTTCTCATTTTCATGGAAATATTTTCATACGATTCAAAACTATCTTCATTATGTTAGCAGTAATTAAAATATTTTTTTAAGCTTTAACAATTTGTTTTTAATAACTCTGATTTGACTATACTTTTTCTTATATCTTATTGGTAAATATTTTGAACTTATCTACATATATTATGTTTAGATTGTAGAAAAGTAAATAAACATAGAAAATATATAAATTTCATTACAAATGAAACAAATAGAAAATGTAATATGTATATTGAGACGAAGGTTATAAAATTTCCGTTTCGTCAATAAATTGTGCAGATTCGATGCGTGGCGGACAAACGATCGCCTCTATATACGGCCGCATGTAAATATGTTACTTTCATGCACAAGACGCATAATTCATAGGTATCATAAAAAACTTGCCAACAATCAGGGTGGAACAATTGTACTCTGAAATATGAAACTCGGTTAACTGACTTTAATTTGACTGAGTAAGTGTTAATCTCCACAAATTAAGATTTACTTTTTGAAGAAAAATAAAGTAAAACCTTCATATTTGAGTTATCTATTTCCTGTAAGAATTAATCATAAATTTAATGACTATAAATTGTTACAGGCAAAAGATCCTATGTACACTGCCTACTTAAATATCGGAAAACGACAATATTGAAACCTCGAATCTAAATAATGCCCTAATCAAGTTAATTATTTAATTAAGTATATTATTCAATTATGAATGTGAAACGAACATAGTATGTAAATAAATGTAAATTCTATTTTTAGAAAGGTTCATCTTAGTGGGCAATGCTATCTAAATATAGAAGCCTGATTTATTTTGAACTTAAGTACGCTCAACAGGTAGAGTACAATTACCATGGTGATGATTGCTCAGTCACTTTCGGCTCAAGTTAGCGGCACGTGGGCGCGACTGCCGCGACTTTTAATTGGCTGGTAACGAGCTGAAAGTTTTTTAAACTAATGAATGGGAATCGCTTAGAAGATTAACTTTTCTTCTCCATTATTTTATTAGCATACATCACGCTTAGAAAGCGAGCGTGTATTTATACGCGGATTTGTTTGCCATTGTTAACACTCGAGTCGTTCAAGAATTAACAAGACGAGTAATTTAATGCCTCGTTGGCCTAGTAGCGCTAAGCGCGACTGCTACGCTAGAGGTCTTGGGTTCGATTCCCAGGTCGACCAAGGTGTTATTGGGTTTTTCTATGAAATTCTCAGTAGCAGGTCGGAGTTTGGATTTGTGCCCGGTTAGTGGCAATAGGCTCGCCCCCTATTACATGGGACCTAAAAACATATCGGCGAACTGTGGGTGTACATTGGTACACCTCTGCCTAACCCTTCGGGGATACAGGCGTGATGATATGTTATGTTATGTAGTAATTTAATGCATGCATTTGTGATACTTACGAAAATGAATTTCTCCCGCAACAAATCGTAAAAACGATAAATAATCGATGTGTATTGAAGCGTTTCCAAGAAGAGGCATGATTTGCTAACGTGCGCAGCGCCAATGATACGAGACTTGAATTAATCTGTGAACGTACGTAAAACAACCTATTGAATTGTTTTAGTAGCTTTCATTTGTAATGAAAAACTTTACCAGTAATGTTTATTGTTATGTTTTACGATGATTGAGATTTTCACTTGCAGGGTCAACGATCACTCGCATGGGAACCTATTATGAAGTTCGTCATTGTTCTGCCAACATTTATCTACTTTTTAAGCAGATGGTTAAAACGATTAGCTTGTGATAATTTAATTTCACTTTTGTTTTATGAAACTCTTCAATTCTGAGAAAACTAAATTATTTACAAACAAAAACCGTATGACAGTTAACCATCTAATTACTAGTAACTACATACCTACACCGTTTTCAGTAAAGCATGATTCTTTTTGAATTCTAACTGAGTTCTGACCGAGTTGAGACAGCAAGCAAAACTGTCAAAAGACATTGTATGTAAACTTTGATGAATGTTAATTAATGTATGTGGTATAAGCCAAACGTTCCTAAACCATATCATACCCTCAATACCTCGATACAACTTTTATTAAGTTTCCACAACGCGTAGCAAGGTATGGCTGCTACACATTGCAACCACACTCGCTCGCCAAACCACAAATATTTGATACAAAAATAGCTTTCTTTTAAATTGTTTGCTGATCTTTTTATACCCATGTATTATTTTTATGTTAAGTGTTGCAATTAGAGAGGGGGGCTTTTTATGAGTAATTAAAACTGCATGGTAAACCTTCTAATTATTCAATTAATCATCGTATTGCTAGCATGCCATCAAGACAAATGACGAAACATTTTTTATTATCGAAGAATTCTTTCGTATCGGCCAAATGATTGATAACAAGCGTAATTGAGCACTTGCTTATTGAACACATATCGCAGTGACGTATTGATTAAGTGATTCGCTAAAGAGCAGCGTGGGCTCAAGGTTACGCCACGCAACACTTTCTCCGGCGGCCGCAGTTCGTTGCTCTCCGAATTCAGCGTCGCCGTACTCTCAGTATTAGTCGGTATCAATGGCTATCCGCTCGAACCTTGCACCTTGAAGCGAATCCGACCATCCGCAAACAAAAACACACTCAAACTTCATGGCTATAGCACCCAGATCCGAACGGACGGAGAGCCTCCAAGATGCTATCCGTTGACGTTTACGTTCAATGCCCGTGTTAATGGTACCGAGAAACGTAACGTGGCCCACTTTCTCTTTTAAGCGCACGTTGTCTCTTTCTTCTTTTCGTATTGTGGTGTTGGACGAGCGAGATGGCTGTGTTTAGATGTTTCGTTGGGGAAGCTGGGCTCGCTTTCTTCGCCGCACTTGGCATTGGAGGTGTACAAAATCCGGTAACTTTCGTTGGCGGGCGACGGCGGCGGCCGGCGGGCGTGGATTGTTCCGCGGGCCGCGTTAGAGCCGCTCCGGCCGCGCTCCGCTACAATTAGCCGGAGTTTCATGGTTACGCAACTATTATTTTATCAGTGCGGTAACAGAAAGTATTCTGTTGACCTATGCTTATTGTTGGTTGTTTCAATTATATCTGAGCAATTATTTCATTAATATTAAATAAAACCGTTTTTTTTTGTCATTTTATGTAATAATTACTACTCACAGTGCACATATTTTTATTACTCAATAAAAAAAACTAGTTTAGAGGTTTCATGAGGGGAATGAAACGATATATTTATCTTCAGCCTCGCATTTGAAAAACATTTTTTTCTCTAAGAACATAAACTTCATTTTTATTTGAAAAAATAATCCTTTGACAATAAAATTGACATAATGTTAACGTCATCTAGGCCATTTAACTAATAAGCTTACTAAACAATAAATTATTAATATTCATTAGTGATTTTATAGTGAAGTCCATATAAAGAGTGTTACGGCAATCACTACCGAATACTCCAAACAAAGAAAGGTGACAACAAAACAATTTTGAAGCCTTATGTAAGGCCTAATGTGCCTGTGTCACATAATGACAGTGTTATGGCCACACTAAGTATCACCTCATTTCATGAAATTACGCAAAACGGATGCAAGACATACATTTAGGTCAACACGACACAAAATTAACTTTATTTTTTTACTTTTAAGATTAGTTTTCGTCGCAGATTTTCTTAATTGTTGTGGTAATTTCTTATTTATTGTTGTGGTACGAGTTCATTACACTAACAACATTATAGATTTAAACAATAACTTAATGTGCATAAACATAATAGTGTTTATGTTTTAATGCAACTTGTGTTTAAGCTCTGTTAACATAGAAAATATCTTAATTTAGTCTTGAGACAGGTTTTTAATTTCTCTTTAATAGAGAGATGAAATGTGGTTTAACAAGTATAATATGTGCATTCTAGTAGTAACATAAAATTATTATGTTGCGGTTTTGCTGTGCCACATATTTCACTGCGGTACTTAGCAGTAGTGATAATCTACTAGTATATCTGATACCGATCTTTCTTTGATTGATTGTACCAACTCAGTATACTGGCCTGTCTCCGTTCGTCTTTCAATGTCAAATCAAGGTACATAAATAAACAAACCACCGTCGTTAATGAGCATTTATACGCGCAATCAAGTGTCGATGTTGGCTATGCAAAGCCGGTACTTTAGCTTCCGTATCTCGAAGAAATTGACCCGGTTTTCTGAGAAAATTGCCTTATTTGCATGAACTTGCTGGTTGTTAAAAAGTATATCGTTAGCCATCAGTAAACCGCACTACAATGTAAAAAAACATTGGTTGTACTTATGTCTATTGTTAAAAAAAGTTCATTAAACTCGTGTCAACATAAAGTTCGATTTATTAAGCCGTCAATCATGTGAGTCGTTCTCTCAAAACAAACCGTCGTAGAGTTAGCGAGCGTTTAACCAAAGATTAACTTTGAAATGGAAAGTGAGTTATCCAAAACCAGTTTATTAGATTTATGTACAAAGCTCTATTGAGAGGGATTTCCTCCCAATAGTTTGTGAAGCCGGAACTCGAGTGAAACGTGTTTCGCTCCCCGACTTTTCTCGTCAGCCGATACCCGCTATCGTATGGCAGTTGCGCTTCGATGTTAAGTGAAATCTGTTCACTATAATTAATTGAAGATCATTTTCTTGGCGACTTTGTATGCGGTAGATTGACTAGTTTCCAATTAAATCGTAATTTGACAGCAAACTATTAGATTTTCTTATACTATGGGGAATAAAATCATGTAAACCTACATTTTCTTTCCTTCTTTTTTGTGTTCATGATATGATGAGAGAGACCTATTTACGACATTTAGATCAGTTACAAAATTATTTAAAAAGGTGGTCTATCAAGACATTTAAAGCGTTTAGAAAGGTAATTTTTAACGGTAAAAGAGTAAATACCAAGTACTTTTATGGTTAATATAATAAATATGGGATCGATTAATTTTATTTGTTTAACTTTAACTTTAATATCTCTTTTAAATTTCTAAAACATTCTCCCATCTTTATGTACATATTTATGATAGAAGTCAGTTACGTGACAGCGGCCGTGAGTCATCTACATAATACCTATGTACTTCAGTAGGTAGTATAATTTAGAATTATGTCTTGCCTTTTAAATAAAGTTTGACGGAAATATTTGAATTAGAAATTGCTTGTTCAAGTGCAATTTATAACACTTTCACCCTTCAGTTTATTAGATACAGGCAGGACTAAGTATAATTTTCAAATTCATTTTCGCTTTCACTTTTTGTTTTGTGTGTTCATTGAGAACCTTTGAATTTTCCTTCCTTTATAAACATGTTATGTTAATCCAATCAAAGTCTAATTTTAAGTATTTATGTGAGTGATAAAATGCGTGTGACCCAGTGAAGGCGGTCGGCGTTCAGCCGGTAGCCGGTAGTACGCTATCGTCACTAAATAACTCTTTTATCTATGCTAATACATGCTGCGCTCGTAAACCCGTACTCACTCCACTGAATTATGGAAATCCTGCGCAATTATCTACTGCTTTAATAGGCACCCCGGCCGCGAAGTATTTAGGTTTTTGGTATACGTATTTAAATGTAATATATTTTTACATGTCGCTGGTCATTAAACCAAAGTAATTAAGGAACATTGTCTTAATGTTTACCATCACACGCCTAGACACAATAGCTGTGATGTAGTTAGTATCTACTGTCTCCACAATGAAAGGCATTCAAACAATGCTTTAAATAAGCATTATGAACACAAAGAGTTATCGTGGTGAGTGATCTCCACGCGTGAGCCGGAACCAGCGCGGGAAGGAATGATTTATGTGGTGCGGCAGCGAGGCGGCAAGAGAAAGTAGCCGCAGCTTACAGGCCAAGGACGAGGGCGCGGACGTCGCTCCCGAACCTTGCGTAACACCCAATATTACAATTATTACGTCGGCCGTCGGCCCGCGATGATGAAATACCCACTGCCGATCGAAGGACAATGACTCCAATTTGCTGACCCGTCTAAATATTCAAGGTTGTGCTTTCACCGACGGTGGGAAACTCTGATCTGTCCCTCGCTTCTAGCTGCAGGCTCTATGACTATTACTGGGGCTGTTTCCCACTGTCGTAATAATTTATTGTAAAAATCTAAGTTATAATTAGGCGGTCAAATTGCTTTTGTATTTCATCGGCTTAAGAATAGTTTAGATCTAAACAGATATGGCCACATTCCTTTTTATAAGGAAGATGAGTGATTGGTGACTCAGCGATTTACAAAATTCAGAAATGGAATAATCAATTGCTTGATCTTTGTATCTGAATACGGGCACATCTTTGACAGCTGATCAGCCTAATCAGATGGATATAAAAAAGCTCTATTATACGCCAAATTTATAATATTTATAATGCGAACAATTTGTCCTCAATTTACTTTCACTCTCGTCGGAGTACCCAAAATATGCTTACAGATGTGTTACATAATCGTTCTCCGCTCTTATACTTATACCGCGTGCTTGCGTAGGTAATTACTCCGAGAGAAAGTCGATATATTTCGGCGAGAAATGATCGAGTAACCATAAACTAAAGCTCACTTTCAGCTGACGAACGTTGCATAACTTATCGAAATCAATCCGCTGTTGGATTGATACATTTGTTATGTAATATAATAACTCGATGACATATGGATGGACTCGTTTCAACAATTTCTCCTTTTAGATGTTGATCACTCTCTCGATGTTGTATTTGCGAAATTCGAATGATGTTATTTAAAATGCGGAATTACAATATGCAAAAAATAAGAAGTGTAAACCTAGCTGAAGATTTGAGAACTTTGCATTTTTCGCTTTCTGAGATAGACTTTTACTTATTATTTATGTTCAGTCATTACAGAATGGAAACTTACCAAAATATCTTGGTGACATAAATTCGAGTGTGACCCGAATCAATAAAGCCTGGAACAATGAAATTATGTAATTAGTATTAAGTACCAAATTAACATAAGCACTGCACTCATATCTAATTATTTTTGTGTCTAACAATGACTTTGTATAAGGGATGTCAGTGTTTAATCGCATAAGCACGACGCCATATTAGATGTCTGACCCCCATACCTTCAACTTAGCATTGAATACTCTGTCATTGCCAACATTGAGTACCTACCTGCGCCTGTGGTTAATGACTTGCGTCTAAACAACTGTTTAAATCAAATTAGTAATTTAGCATACCTATGCACAAAAAATACTATTTTTAAAATCGTATGTATTTGTCTACAGCTAAGTATGTAATTCTATGTTGTGAATATTTCCTTTTTTGCATTGTTTATATATTTCCGATTACAATAAAATATTTGACTGTCCAGACAGAGAAAGATAAACGAACCGAAAAACTTTGATAAGAATAACTAATAGAAACAAAGTAAAAAAATTGTCGCAAGGAAATAAATATGTCCGTGTGCTTACACAACTTAAAACATAACCAAGTTAGATGCGATATATAAGTAAGGCTCAACCATTGTTCTTTTATGATGTCATAACAGACAACAATAATTGTATTACCGAGTTATCTATGTCGCGGTGTAGCAGTGAAATCGTCCTTGCACAATAGCTAGACAATAACTTATCTTGTAGATATGTGCGTCAGTTCCTGCACCGGGACGCTTACGGCTGCGGAAATATGCGAAAGTGAAAGCCAGCTCCGAAGGCACACCAACCATTTGCTGAAAGGGACCGCGGCTTGTCGCTACCGATAACAATAGCAGCTATAATTGCTAGCTGTTTGTGATGTTAATTGCTGTTACGGCTAGAGCACTTGCTTGAAAGTACACCTGAGTAGGGCAGAATAATAAATACTGTATTTTATTGTTATGGTCTTCAACTAAACATTTTTTTAACCAAAATTACTTGCATTTAGCAATAACGAATCAATTTGTACAATGTGGGTGCTACGGGCACGGTAGTTTGGGATCTAATATGTGATAATACCAGACCGTACAGAATACACCGATAAACACTAAACATTTGAAACTAATTTAACTGTAGTTCCCGAAGCGTGACAGTACGTTATTAGTAATTAGTGGAGTCGCCCACGCACAATAGTAGGTAAGGCTATGTAGAGTGATTGTGGGATGGATGTGGTCTGCAACTACTCGTAAATACAAGATGAAAGTGGTGAAATCTTTAGACGGGCCGCGAGAAATCGGCGTCGTAATAAATAATGCACTAGTTCGGTCTCGCAAGCCCTTACTACGACCAACTGGTTCCAACATACTCGTAATTCGACAAGAAATATTGACACTACTGGTTTAGGTGCAGTCGAATATAGTTAAGTACCTTTCTATTTAGATAATTACCGGAAGATTAAGCTATTAGATTAATCGATTCGATAAACTTCGGTAACTATGATATGTAACATTTAGAAAATTAATGATGATTCAACAACCAAAATAAGTTATTTGAAAATTTCACTTCTCAATTTGAGAAAACAGATTACGTGTTGCATGAAAGTGTTTAATTTATGGACATCTGATGTTATTATTTTGTTAAAATCTTGTTAGACAGGTTTGGAATGTTTATAATTATCTTTTAATAAATAAGTACACAGCGCTGTTTAATTTACTACAGGTATGTAAATTGATGTTGTATGAGTATGAATAGTAAAAATAAAACCTACAAATCAAAGCATATCGTTTGTTTTGTTTAATTTCGAAACAAGATTTCTTATGAAGAGACATATGAGATAGATTGCTAGTATTGATAGTGACCACCGTCTGGCATTAGCGTTGCTATTCATGTCCACATCAATCAGGTTCATTGGAGTGTAAGTTCGATGGTTTATCCTGTCACAACAAGAGTGTCATGTGGTCAGCGGAGTGGCGCCCGCGCAGTCACCACCGCATCCGGCGGCGGCGGCGGCGGTGGCGGCGGCGTCTCACCAACCAAACTCATTTGCCGTGACAACCTCACGTCATAATTGGAGCACAATAATTTGATATACTTTCTCCTATCCAACGTTTAAATAATTCATAAAATTCAAACATTCTACTCGCGCGTGGTCATAGGTATGACTTTAATTAATACTTTCAGTTTCTTCTTGAAAATTATAATAAAATAATATAGCGGAACTAGTTTGCACATTTCTATTTTATTAATAACAAACTGAGTAAATATGCAGCGGAAAATTTAAACACGCGAGTGTAAATATTAAAAACGCTCATTAAAAGGAAAAGAGAATTATCTAATCGATTATAAAAATACTTTCATTCCTGACTGTTTAAAACTACTATTTAGATAGTAGTTGCTTGCTTCCAAAATTAAATTAGGAAATATAATAAATATTTATACCGGTTATCAAGTACTTTTGTGATTTTAAAGATCATCAAACAAAGTAATATGTGATATAAAAACTTAATTGTTAAAACTTAATTTAATCCAATAAAGAAACAGGTAGTAAGGTTGTCGCTATAGGACGTTAAGGAAAATCTTTCAAGTGTCCCTCAAAATTACTGTAACAGATGCATAACAAAAGTGAAATCTGTAGAGTTTCCCCGCTGCGCTGGGTGGCGCGACGGCGGTGCACTGGGCGCGGGCGCGGGCGCGGGCCCGGCCGGCCGCATGGGGGCGCTATCTCCGCCACTCTCGTTATATCAATCATACGGGTGTGGGCGCACCTCGTTTGCCACTCTGCCTCATTGTTACATACATTACATTGTTAAATCACATATACTGGCGCTTTCTAATGACATATTGTTGTTATTACGAAACCGAAAGGATTCAACAATTTCGTATGAGAAACCGATCAAATCGCATATAATTATAAGGCTGTGTTACAAAATGAATAGGTTTTTAAATGGGAATATCTAAACGTGTATCTAGTAGTAACGAGCGTTTAATCGCCGCCTGAGGCGAACGCTCGAATCGATCAAAACAATCAGTGGAAAGCTGTTAGTAGCTGACCACTGTTCGCAAAACCGCATTCCTAGCAAGCCTCATCAAGCGACAAAAGGAAAAAAATTACGTCAGATTTGTTGAAGGCGGAAGTAAGACGCATTGTATTTTTACAGATATCGAGGTATAAATATAAGATTTCAGCGTAGGTACCTACTGTGACTAAATAAATTTTATAGGTTATTACTGTCAACTCAGAATGTTAAAATTCTTCTGCTTATTATTCAATTCTTTTGTTGCCATAATGTAATTGTCTCCGTTTAATTAATCTCAACAATTGATCCGATGTTTTTTCTACATATAATCGATGTAGTTTACAATTTTATGTAAATTGACATCACTGATCAATTTGTTAATTGCGGAATATATTTTTTTACAGTTTTGTTCTCGCCTGCTAATTGGCGATATGTTAATGTTTCTGTTTACTGGATATCTAATAAAAGATTTTAATCTGTTTCACTTAGCGGATACTTGCTAGGTAACCTAAATATCTATCGAAATAAAAGTAGTTCTTAGTTCATATAAATCGCTGGAGTATAAGCAATTTGACCCTGTTAGCGAGAACAAGGTGGTGTTGGCTCATTTCCCAGGGAAAAGAAAAGAGTTCCACTTGTATGTGTGCCTCGCGGAACAATACCGGGCGTGCTCCCGCGCATGCGCCGGCGCCACGTAACACACAGAACTACAAACACCTGCGAGTTTTTCGATAAATACATCAAAACGGCACTCGTTGTGGATTTTGTTCGACTAACATTTACACTTTATTTCACGTTCCCATAAGAAACTGAAGCTCATTGTTCTATGAGCTTTCTTAATTAAAGTGACATGTTAAGCTTTCTGAACGTACCTATAATACATTTCACTCGAAGAAAAAAAAAATCGACTAAATAAAATGTGTGTGGATTCAATCATATAAATGACCGTAACTTATTTATAATTGAGCTCGTCGGCCACCTGTGAAGACGTCGTTTATACAATTGTATTGGTCTGATTGTGGCCTGACTCTAAACTAGACTTAATGTTTTTACATTATTAGTATTATAAATCGGGAAATCCACTCAGGATACAAAGTTTGCTTGGAATAAAGTCCTGAAGGTAAATTTTCTTTTAGAAATATTTTTGTTTTACAATCTAGGTAAAAGACAAATTCGTTCACTCGATAAATGAGTGAAAAGAATTTGAGGCCGTTGTTACGTGTACATACAATGACAATAGATGTGTTTACATATTCCGTTCAATTGCGCTGTTAACTGTTCAGTTCTACTAATCTACCCTCCTCTAATATAGTTCTAAAGATCCATCAACTAGTCAAAGCTTAATCAAGTGAACTTGTACTATATTTTTCGCTGTTCTCAATCCATGCGTAAGCGCAATTATGTGCGAGTGTCGGCGCGGAACCGGCCTTGCGCCACCTAACCTGCTTCCTATGCCACTCGCGACTAATCCCACCCTTCTACTCTTCCTCGACGCTCCAGTTTTTTGACCTAAAATAGAAATTAAATTTCTCTCGTGTATAAACGATTTTCTATCTTTGTAGACTTCTACATGTATGGAACTTAATAAGAGTTTAATTGAAATGATAGCTATTAATTTATTTGTAGCTTTTAAGGAAAACCTTTTAAAGAGTACCAAAACGAGTTGCGTCGCTTTCTTCGGCGCAGCAATGCATTTCTACGTCTCTTGATGTAACGCGGCTATTTTTGATCTTAAGGGTTCTATTTAGCATCGATCAGGTGTAATTGTCGGAGAGGATCGTTGAGGAGTGCCCCTTGGTGACACACTGACTCGCTTTCGCGCTACGCCGCCGCCGCCGCCGCTTACGCGCCGCTCAAGTTACATGCGCCGTGTAGGTAAGCACCGCCAAATTTCTCGTTGGCTCCGAAGTTTCGAAGGGTAGCAATAAAGCTACCAAATATATCTTAGGTCTTTATTGTAAGGTAAATATTTACCAAATTCAATAAGCAAATCAATGCATTGACTACGTTTTTGTATGTCTAGCTACAACATTGTAACTTCAAAGCGAACTAGAAATTGGCGGGCCCATATCTATGCTGAGTCCCACACTACTTGTTCGACACGCATCTCACAATAGTAATCGCTATTCAACTAATGTCATCTGTCAATCCGTAAATAGGCGAATATAATGAGATTGCAAACGAGCCTGTTTGTAAGATCGTGGCCCCACTTATTTATATCTACAGCATAAGCTGTGTAGTATACATTATTTGGTAACAAGGTTTATTTAATTTTGATGAGATGTAACAAACCCAACGACAAGTGTCATTAAGCCCCTTGCCCTCGTTAAACCCTTAAATTACTGCGGTTACATAAAGGTCACGAAACTTGTTATGCTCTGTGCTTTCCCCAAAAGAAAGTTAAATTATAAACTTATTGTGCAAAGTATTTGTGTATTCATATTTGATGCTACATTTAAGTGCATTCCGCTTTGGTGAATCTTATTTTTATTCAGTTTTTTTTTTGAGATTTAAGCCATCTTGACGGAAATTAAAACTGCTCATTAACGCTTTCACTCGGATGTTTCCGTTACATTCGAGTATTATCTCTTAAACGTGAATCCTATACTGTGAAAGTGAAAGTGTCAAGTCATAATAAAATCTTTAACATGACTTTATGTTATAATTTAATTATATGGGTCGTTAAGCTGTTTATCCGATCCGAATTTCTAATGTGAAAATAAAATATTGCAACGTATAAATTATATGCGCCATTAAACATATTATAAAAGTTGCATAATGTGACGTTATTTGGGCCTCATTACATACAAGTAGTAAAACATTGCATGGAAGGTAGAAATGTAGGAATGTCTTCATCAAAGGGGATTATTTATCTATCTTCACTAGAAAACAAAATAACGTAAAATCAACTGACAAACCATGTACAAATAGACTCATGGCTACAAGAAGCTATTGGGATCTTGAACATTGGCTTCAGAATCATAACTATTTTCAGAGACAAATGTCTGAAAATATGAAGACAATGCTTGCGACAGTGTTTGCGACACAATTGCACAATACACTCAACAATCCGAGATGCTGGGTAGCCACCGTGACGGGACTTACAACATCTTCTGAACAACAATAGGATGGTTAGTCCTAGAGCCCGCCGTGGAGGTTCCGCAACTACCTGTTACTGTAATGGAAGAGTGTCGCATCCGCCGCGCAGCAGATAACGCTAATGCGAACGTGTTTCAGGCTTTATGACTCTTGTAGGCGTTTGTCAATGTTTCAAGTACTTCCTGTGTGATAATCAGATATACACGACTACTGTTGAAGTTTTCCAGGATAATTGTTTTGTTTTTATGACTTATGATTTGCAAATATCTTGTAATAATCTAAATGAATTAGAGACTACATAATTGTAATTAAGGATGGATCAGAACTTATATTTATTTTGTCCAATTGCCCACGGCACTTTATTTAAGTATTTAAAAATAAGAATCAATAGACAGTTACGGACATAATTAAAATGATTTTACTGAGATCATATCTGACATCTTCGTGTCTTGTTGTTATTAAAACTAGACTTGAACAGTGTGCTAAAGATTTTATCTTGCGATCATTAAATGAAGCATTAATCTAGTACACAAGCTATGAGCTAGAAATTGATTTTCTAAAAGCGTGAATGTCCGGCAATAACTTTATGAATTAGAGTAAGTAAAAAATACACCAGGGAGGTATTGAAAGTATTAATATCTATATATATAATACTCGGTAAATAAAACTAAGTAGACATGAAAATAGAAACAATTAAAAAACTTAAACGTTGAAACGTCTTTTGATTGTTATTAAAAAGGTCCCACAGTTTAAGCTTCGTTAGGTCAGGTCCACCTTCATGGAACATTTTGGGGGAAACCCTACCTCGCTCTGATAGCCACACATATAATATATTACTTAATGAAATAAGGAACCCCTCAGCTAAAATAAGTGTAAAACGCGAGTTGTGTGACGCGCGGCCTACTTTCCTCGCACCGGCTTCACCACATGTCGCCGCGCGTGTAGCTCTTAACACTAACAAAACAAAGACGAGATTCCCGTAAACAAAGCAAATATTGAAAAAACGTCAGCTGCGTACAGTAAAATCGTTGAACACATGCAAATTGGATGTGTTCAAATATTCGCGATATGCGAAGAGATAATTTCGACGAATGCGAGTGAAAGTAAAAATTATGCAACTTTCTACTACAGAATAGTACTGTACAGAGATAAAAACAAATACGCATAATTTAGCGTATTGCCGGTGTGAGTTACGGCGTAGCAGAGAGCGTTACGCCGTAGCGACGCAACGATGTAAAGTTGTTCTGCTTTCAGGGCCTCATAAAGTTTCTAAGTAATATTGTACTTTTCTTATTATATAAAATTCATTTATAATTGAAATTGACTTATTGCTTATAATACATACCAAAAGATGTTGAATTTAATATGAACAAAACTAATACGTTTTTTTTTGTGAAATGTAGGTTGAAAGTAATTCATATATTTTTATATCACTTCAATCGCATTCTTGAAGATCTCGTGTGTATACTTAAACACAAAGCTTTACCTTTACAACAGAACAATAAAGATTCACTAATACACAATTCGAACACGATTCCAATCCCTGTAAATGATGAAACACAGAATCCTGTACCTTTTCAGGTGAGCGCTACGTGAGAGTCCGGTCCGGAGAAACAGTTTCAGGATAACACAGGCAGCTACCGATCACTGTTCCAGAGTTCGCACAATCACTGTCACAGTCTGGCACGTCGTTCGTGGTACTGGTGGTAAGTGGTACTGGGGTATGTGGTGCTGGGGTGCGTGGTAGTGGTACTCGGTTCACTTTCGTTTCGCGGGGCGGTGCTCGGCGCGCGTGCCGCTCGTGTGCGCGCACTGGTCGCGGCGGCCGGCGCGCGCCACGTTTTATACGCGTGAAAGTTCCGCGCCTGCGCAGCCCCGGCTATCCCGGATCGCATCTGACGTCCGCACGGATTTTGAAATCCTTTGATGACGTCGATGATGTCATTGATGGCGAGCGTGGGATGGACTTCGCCTTTATTACGAAGCTATTGTTTATTTGGTACGTCTAGTGGTCACACCAAACAATTATTGTTTGAGCAGTGTCTTGTTACGGTTTTATTCAGAAGATAAAAATTAAAAATGCTTAAACTGCTGTTTTATTATTTTATGCTGCCTTAATGCCTCAATTTATTTAATTTTGAACCATAATGGTGCTTCCTTCGATTTAATCATTTCACAGATAAGTATATTGATAATAAATTTAATTCTCACGTGTTAATAATAAATCAAATGTAAGATTTATAATTAATGTTATTTAATTACAAACATTACATCGGCTTAAGATCCGGGGAAACTAAACTAGGAAACTAAATTCTTATAACTATGCAAATAATTGTTTAGGCATAGCCCAATATGGTGTTGAAGGTATTTTTACATAAAAACATTTTAAAATGAGTAAGAACTTTCTACGACTTTAGGCAAGCCTTCAAAACAGCTCATCACTTGATTTGTAACAAATTACATCCGAAATGAATAACATGGTTTCTATTTATGACCATATCCTTATGGTATACTTCCATTACTTATATACATACTAGTTTTTTTGTATTTCTTCTGGTTTTAATACCATAATATAACTTACAATATATATTTCTAAAAATGTTTGAGCTGCAGGAGCTATTCGGGGCATGCTTGCCGGCTGCTGGCACAGGGTTGCTCAGACCGATCTGGTTCTAAATAAAAAAAAAATCCTCTAAATACCAGTCCAGTAAATACACTGCATTTGTTTACACAAATTTACTATTGTAAATAGATGTAAAAGAGACGATTTCTACTCTGGGTAGTCATACCCAGAGTAGAAATGTCGAAACAGACTCAGGAGTCTCTTTTACTGACGTAAGGAAATGTCGACCTCATTTAGATAAAGAAGATGTATGAAGGTGATTGATATAGTAAACCGTGATGTAATAAAAAAAAAAGAATTTTCAGTATGGTGTTGTAAATACCGCCCATACACTTTCTGAATCCAGACTACTGATTATTCATACCATAATACATACCACACGTACGACACATAACTTACCATCACGCCTGTGTCCCCGTAGGGTTAGGCAGAGGTGTACCAATGTACACCCAGGGCGAGCCTATTGCCTATTGCCACTAACCGGGCACTAATCCAAACTCCGACCTGTTACTGAGAATTTCATAGAAAAACCCAATAACACCTAGGTCGACTTGTGAATCGAACCCAAGACCTCTAGCGTAGCAGTCACGCTTAGAACCACTAGGCCAACGAGGTAGTCTTTTAAAGGCAGGAGGCAGATTATTACAGAACTAATTATATAAAACAGTAAATATTTCCCGACCCATAAACTTGAACCCTTTACCTTATGCACGCCAGTCGCGCTCGCGACCAATAGTCCAAGTAGGCATTCAACTTCTTTACTTATTCAATAATAAATAAATGGTACAA
Organism: Autographa gamma; assembly: GCA_905146925.1. Classification (NCBI taxonomy): domain Eukaryota; kingdom Metazoa; phylum Arthropoda; class Insecta; order Lepidoptera; family Noctuidae; genus Autographa; species Autographa gamma. The sequence goes on from LR989850.1 coordinate 9,490,820, forward strand.
GGTAAGTTTTATGATATACTAGTTGTGCCCCGCGGTTTCACCCACATGAATACCTAGGTCCCGGTCCCGGTGTCTTTATGTTTGGCCGGTGATGACTTATTTTTTTTTCGCGAAATTTTCCATTTTTTTTTCATAACAACCTTCTCCTGATAATAACTAACACGACAAAAAAAGAATTAGTGGAATCGGCCCAGGCGTTATTGAGTTATGCGCTTACCAACACATTTAGCAATTCATTTTTATATATAAGACTAGCTGTGCCCCGCGGTTAAACCCGCGTGAATACGTAGGTCCCGTTCCCGGTGTCTTTATGTTATTCAGGACGCAGATGAATCCAAAAAATCACTGTAGTAACAAAGGTCAGGATTACTTTTTTTTCTGCGCATTTCCATTTTTTTTTCTTTCATAAGAACCTTCTCCTGATAATAACTAACACAACAAAAAAAGAATTAACGAAATCTGTCCAGGCTTTATTGAGTTATGCGCTTACCAACACATTTAGCGATTCATTTTTATATATAAGACTAGCTGTGCCCCGCGGTTTCACCCGCGTGAATACATAGGTCCCGTTCCCGGTGTCTTTATATTATAGAGGACGGAGATAATTCCAACAAATCACTATAGCAACAAAGGTCAGAATTACTTTAAAAAAAAAGCCCGCAAATTTTCCAATTTTTTTTCTTTCCTAAGAACCTTCTCCTGACATTAACTAACACAACAAAAAAAGAATTACCGAAATCGGTCCAGGAGTTATTGAGTTATGCGCTTACCAACACATTTAGCGATTCATTTTTATATAATAGAATTAATATAACACTGTCCAACATACAACATATAGTAAATAATAAGACACAACATCAGTTCGATTATTTTGTTAATTCATAAGAGGGCCAATCACGAGCTTTTCTTCGGGATCGAATGATTAGTTACGGGCCCAACTGGACGCAACAGCTGACGCGGCGGTAAAGCGTGGCAATTCGTGTGTAAACAGTTTACAAATATACAGAAAAGCTAGTTTGCTGTTGTTTAGCGACATTAAAATAATAAAAAATAAATAATGTTTAAAACATTTTAGAGTACATGTCCAGATATAGGTCCAACTTACCGACGGTAATAATATTTGTACTAGTTTGTGTTTGTACACGACGCGTGCTATTGTTACATTTTTATTACGCATATAATTACAACTGAAAAGGAAAGAGCCAAGTTCCTTCAGCGTTGGAATAGTTCACACCTCCTATAGCACGAATTTCTAAAGTTAATTTCTTTGTGTTTATCATTGATAACGTTAACAAACATACGAAAATCAAACATAAAGCACAGTGTTAGTTATCATAATTAATATATTATACTAGCTAGCCCGAAAGACGTTGTCCTGTTTTAACTATGAATTCTGTTAGGTACTTATTGAATGCTGTCAATTCTATGTCAAACGTCATGAGGCGACATTAAAAAGTTTAGGTTAGATTAGAAATAATTTTATACGGTGGTTTTAGTATTTTTAAATTGGCTTATTGTCCGGGTAATTCTCCATATATTTTTTTCAGAAGAACCTTCTCCTGACAATAACAAACAAATAAAAAAAATGTGTAAAATATACACTTACAAAGCAACAGAAAACCAACAAATCTAAATCAAACGAAGTAGGACAACGCGCCATACAAAAGATTTCAACGCAATCATTTCTCGATAAAAAACATTGAAATCAGTATTACACTTTAATGTTATTCTAAAATTACTTAGAAACTGAAACTATTCGATTGCGATTCAAACGTGTACTTTTACATTATTTATTATAAAAAGTATCAAACGTACACCATTCTCTATTATTTTTATAGTCGGAATAGATCATTTTTTCATCTGTTTTTTGTGCTTAGATTTTGTTGATAGTGTGGTTCAGTATCTGAATTCAAAACATCTAAAATATGAAACTCTATCTATGTTATCCCTCTAGATAAGTAGTATTTTTTTACCCCGCACATGGGTAGGCCTTTTTCGGGAATATGAAAATCAGCCTTCCAACTCGACCCTAAAATATATTGTTAATCTCTTCAAGTTAACAGTTTTATCTGTCAATACTCTTTCCTGTACTTTTGGATTGTATCTCTTATTTATGATATTACGATTAGAGCCCTATGATGGTTCGCACTGGCCAAGGTTTATGCTTCCATGCTTTTTATTTAAATTTGTTTGTAGTAGACAAGATACGGAACCTAGCTGCAACAGCTAGGTTGATAGTTGTTCCACTAACAGCAAATTAAGAGTGCACCTAGAATCAAACGTCATAATTTAAGCACGCTCTCACAAACTCAGCGGGCAGGCACGGCGCGCGCCAACACACAAATATGAAATTTACGGAAAGAGTGAAATCGAATAAATTGCCCATTGTCTTAGTATAGTGCACGAATTCGGTATTACTTTCTGTTTTCATCTCGACATGTGCGCGCCGCAGGTGAATGATCTCGGCTAATTGTTAACTTGCCTCCAGTCATTACTACCGCTGATTGTCTTATTAAACGTCTTTGCTCCTCCACTTTTATTAGTGCCAGCCGACATGATAATCCTTTTTTATAGAGTACTATTTAATTGACGTTGTGAACATACCAATTATTGGAAATTCTCATTGGTTAACAATGGTTAGGAAAGTTGCAAGTTTTTTTAATATTATACAGCAGAAATGTTGTTTTCTGTGGAAATATATTAAGGTATTTCATTTACATAAATATAATTTTACGTGTAAATTAACGTTTTCTAAAACTCATTTAAAACTAAATATCCCAATTAAATTGCTAAAGACTATTTGTAAGCGGAATAATTTCAGAGTTGTGATGTGCAGCCCGCAGCGGCTGCAGCTCGCGGCTGGAGACGCGCCCGCCGCGTGTGCCGGGCTGCCGCCCGCGCCGTGCCGCATGCCGCATGCCGCCACTACGTCATCAGATCCGCTTTGCATAACAATGCCGTCACAGCTTTCTTGCAAACGGAACAATATGAATTGGGGTTGGATTAGTCACCGCAACTATGCCAAGCTGCCAAGTGGCCCAATGTTCCGATTTACATAAGAGGCTTAACAACAAAACATGAGTGGATATTATTGTTGCAATTCGCTAACACTGTTCTCGTCAGACGAGCCACTAAAGTGAAAGTTTCTTTTAATTTATAAATATTGTTTCAAGTGGTGCCAGAACGTAATAAGAAATGCTTCAGTTTTTAAATATATGCTTTTAAAATTGTGTCATAGATTTGCCTGCTTGCAAAAGAATTTTAATGCGTAGTCATACCAACTAACGTCCGAACGAGCAAGAATTTTAGAAAGTTACGTAAGACTTTTTCTTATTTTATAGTTAGCTAAGTTTCTAATTAATACTCTCGGAAATACATGTAGGTGCGAAAGAAAATGTTCGCTTGAACGTGAAAGACCCATTTGAATAGAATTTCTTAGTATCGGTTGGAAAACTCGACACGAAAGAAATTTAAGTATTCTTATTCCTGTAAAATCCATTTTCTCGAATACCAAGCAATCTAAGATCTAGCCTTAACTTACTCTTACAAAAGGAACCGGGCACATGGCGCTAAATAATACGATTATTTTATAATTTCCGCAAAACAAAAGAAGTTTTATGAGGTAGAGCAAATATTTTCAAAACATCGCCAAGTTCAGTTCTTTCAAGGTCTCTGACGCAATATTAAACCTCCGTCTACAGAATCCGGTCTTGCAATGGAATACATAATTTGCGAAAAAATATCTTATTATCATCACAAATTTGCTTTCACAAAATGAAAGCAGACAGATAGATATACTTAACGACAGATCAACAAATATTCGATAAATCATTCATAGATTGTAAACAGATGATTAGTTAGCATCGTAACGTAACATTATACGCCATTGACCTTAGTTTGAAAAGTGTATGAAGTTGTGTCACATACGTTAAGTGATGATTAGAATGTGCCGCGCGGCGCGGGTTATTCAATGGTCTGTGATGCGGACGCGCGAGGAATGGGGGCGGACTTAGACCATTTCAAAACATAACTGACGCACTTCTGCCGCAAACGGAAGCATGCTGGATATTCCCGATTGGTTGCAAGAGTTGCACCGAAAGTGCTGTGACTCAGTTCTTTACGTAAAGGAGCACTGACTGTAACGTATTGGATAGCTGAATGTTGTGTAGAATTTACATTCTGGCGAGAAAGTGCAGTGTTTTCATTTACGTAAGACATTTCAGTGAAGAATGAAACTCATATAAAATGAGAATAAAAATAAGTTAGAGGGTTCAGCTAATAAATAGGGACCCGTCATCCTGCTCTGGCGGCCTTGCATAAAACATGAAATACATACTGCCTTATATGAAAAATACCGTAATTAAATACGTATTTTTTTGATCCACCTTCCAATTACAGACTATGCGAACGAGTAACATTTTTAAATGCAATGTCATCGTATCCCGTCCCTCTAGCGGCCTGAGAACAAATCTCATCGTGATAAGAGATAATCACACTAATTAGTACCACATTTCGCGGTAAAACACAACCGTCTACGTAATTTATTTAATCCCATAATATTGTAGTTTGTATTTTCACATACGAAATGTAATGGCACTTTCGCCCGCTCAAGAATGTGTGTACTTATGGAGCCACAAAATGATCTGTTGTCATTGTGTGCAGATTAGGTGACAGAACTCAATGTAACGCGAGATACATACATTTAGGGTTGCTTTGGCAGCCATGCAACTGACAATGTTAGATATTAACGTTTCAAAAGGTGTCAGATATTTTCCGTAGATCCGTGTAATTATAGTCCAGCGGTTGACAGAATGCGTTCTTGACAGGTCGTGGTCAACAGGAAGATTAACTTTAATGTGGCGAAGAATTTACTAAACATCATTTACTATCACTTAATTGTTTTATAAACGAATATCATTCAGAACTATATCATTATGCCAGGTTGCAATTAATAATTTTACATTTATTTATTTAATGAACATTAAAGCGTACAACATTACAATTTAACACCAATTCGTTGAACAATGTCAATACATGGTTTTGTATTTCTTTATACAAGTCAAGACCAACAGTCAAGACAAGACAGGTGTCAGGAATGTTTCTCATGTAAAGGGGGTGCCGGACGGTAAGAAAACTCTTGTACTAATGTATGGCCTTTATATAGTTATCCAAAGTCATTGAATGATCAGTTCCGTGCGAACATCGAGTTACCGTGAGGCTGAATACTCGTCGACCTCTTTGATGATCACGTTTCCTTTATAAGTCTTTTTGTTTACATACCTCAAATAATATATCGTAACATGATTCTAGTATTTTGGAATAAAAGATATTATGATATTCAATAAATGCGAAGAAATCTTTAAGTTTTTGTTGTATGTAAAAAAAAAGGTTCACTTGTAAATAGCACTGATTGGAAAACCTACAACTTATCAAAATTTTAATTAATATATTTAGACGATTTTCTATTTTTGTGTTATTTACTTTTGTACACAGCCTAAATACATTACAGAAAAACAACATACATAATCGAACATAGGTATGCTATCTAAATTTTCGCACATAATTATGTTTAATACTGCAGTTTCATATCTTCTGTTTCACCAACAATAATTAAATAAACCGAGTTTATGGATCAAAATATATGAAATGTAAGCAATGTGATTATGATTAGAAATGCGAGTAGTTAAGCAGCAATAGTTATCTGCATTCAACCGACTGGCATTGCCTTTTGCCTGAAGCCCGTATAACGAAGCATTTGTTTAGACCGGTTGAAGCGGATCTGAAAACACTAGATCGAAATGCTTTCTCTTAAGCAGCAGCAGTTATAGCATTCATTTGATAAAACTAAATAATATATAAAACAGAAATACCAGTAAATGTGTGAGATTTGAGCAATAACTTAATAAAGTAAGTGTCTATTCGGACTTTAACTAAGCCAAAAATCTTCAATTAATAGATGATTAGGACTTCATTGTCATTTAGGATTAAGCATATAAGCTCGGCATAATGTAATCTATCCAAAATAAAGAACAAAGTACTTATGAAAATTTAGGAACTATTCATAGAAATAGAAAAGAAAGAAACACTGCTAACGACTAATTCACAACTTCTAGCAAAGAGTAGCTTATACTTGGTGAATTAAAAGAAAATTATATGCCTCAATTATCTTCCACAAGAGTATAATGAGAGGTTGCGACAGCCCTAAGTATAAGTATTGTAATTGTAAGCACCTAAGTAAACCCGCGATGGGAACTTACTTGAAGCCAAGATAGTATGTGTACCATTGTGTTGTGATTGTTAAGCCTAATTTATAAGTAGCAGGGAACGACCAGGGCTTATTGTTTGTCACACTTGTTCTTTATAACGTTCTTATGAAAGTTGATCGACAATTTGATAGAAAGCTTTAATATTTCAAAATATATCAGCATATAATTTCTACGTAACAGTCAGAATTAGTGTTGTTAAGTTTGCAGATGCCTAAAGGCACCATTATATTTCTCTCTCATTTGCAAATTAGTCTGTGCTTACCATTCGTTTCTTCTATTTAAGTATTTATATGTGTGTATCCTAATGGTAGAAGGCAGTGCAATGAATTGGTTAGGTACATTCAATGCACTACCATTCATCGTATTCTGCATAGGTGCACATCGCATGTTTTTCAATACACACTAGTTTATATTTAACGTCGGCATTATAAGTAATAAATACAAAAAATATAATGTTGCGTAAATGTAAATTATTACGAAACGCGGATAAGAGAAAATTCTTAATAGCTATCCTAAAACATTCACGAACAAGGACGTGTCCGAATAAGAAATGTTTTATTTTGGCGGGCGTTGAGTCATTGTTGTTATTTAAAGCATAAAATGCGGACACATTGTTGCACAATACGTCGCGATCGTGGTGTGTAACACTGAGGTATCCTGTAGTGGTAGCAGTCGCATGAATCACGCGGAGAGTGAAAGTGGCACATTTCGTGCGCCCGCAGCCCTATCTCGTGCAGCTTGTACCGCGCCTCCGTGAAGGCTGACATGCTCAAAACAAACAAAAAAGTAAAACATTTACCCCGGTTCCTGCAAAGCTGTCCAGTTTTGTATCTTGTCAAGTTAATGTCAACGAATGTGATTGGTTGATCATCATGCCATCAACCCATGATATGACGTGATCTTAAGTTTTGAGACGTGATTGTTTTTTTTTTATTATTACTGAAATTCTATAAGACGTCGGAATAAACCATACAACAGGAAAAACGTATCAAGAGTGAAAATCAGTGTATCTAATACTCGATTTCTTCCATGTAAATAATACCACTGCGGTTGCAAGATGCAAACGTTGGTAATGCAAAGGCTCTAATCTAGGTTAGATGGACTACACGGTTTGTAAAACCTACTTGGAAGTTTCATTTTAATACAGGATTTGTTCCACCTCCATGTAATAATTGCGTAACGTGTTTTTTCACGGCACGTTGCTTACAACTCGTCATCTAGAAATTAAGCTTGGTATGGTAACCATAAGATACTCGTGTTTTGTGTTCGAAACCCGTGAGATTTCGAGAGAGCCCGGCGCTGCAGCGATGAATGAACGACAATGGCTGGGAGGTGCGAGGTGCTCCCCCCCCCCCCCTCCCCCTCCCGCGTCCCGCTCGGTCCCCGCCGCACCCCGCCACCGTACACTTTCACTGGCTGGAATAGGCTTTAGAGCGATTGTTTATATCTTGTTAATGCGCCTTTTATGTCGCATCTAGATGTATCCGGCTGATGTGACGGCCGTTGACTTCGTTTCTAATTGTGGTTAACTGCAACATTACATATTCTCTTTCCACTTTTTATTCAGCAGGTGAAGCTTAATCCGATATCTCTCCGCGGCCACATGACTGTGCAGTTTGTGATTGTGGTGAATAATATATTTTGCAGTCTCGCTGTAGATGTAGCAAAACCGTGCGACACTATTTTTTTTAAACATTATGAATGTCTTACCTAGTTCATATCAATGTTTTTATATAAATTATTACCTTTATTATATGTCCATACTATAAAAACGTTTGGGAAAATAAAAGACAAGTCAAGAATGTTGCTGCTGATTATCTTTAAAGGTACATTCAAACATCACAATTCAAATGAGCAACTGAAATATATCACATCATAAGTACATATCTTATTTATCACGCTCCACAGCAGAAACACATATCAAGTTAACCATCTTTGAGCAATCCATTGACAAGTATATCCTTTAACCATGCTTTACCGCTTGGCTGTAGGTGTATGGTCGGATGGGGCTGGCCATGCCCTGGCTGTTGTAGAAGTTGACGAGAGACTTGACGCTGCCGGGCCCAGGGGTTGTGATAGGGTTAGCTACCGGGGCGGGATTCACTGGGATCGGCTTGATCAATGCTGGAGTCGGTTTAACTGGTTGCACTGGTTGAACCGGTTGAACGGGTTTCGACGGTTGTGGAGCAACTGCAGGTTTAGGTGCAGGAGTTTGTACTGGAGCCTTCGTGGTAGGTGCAGGAGCAGCAGGACCAGGGGCTGGTGCAGGGGCAGGCGCGCGAACTGGTGTCTTAGGTACCGGCTGCCTCACCCCACCAGTCTCCATGTTAATAAAGTCGATGTTCGCATGTTTGTCGATCGGCACTAACTTGCGACCTGAAATTGATTATAAATGCAATTAGATTCTGTGATAAAGAGTTCATTTTATGTAACAAACCTAGGATAAATTATATTCTATTTTCTATAAGTGCTAGTGGTTAAAGATAAGGCCATTTTAGTTTACAAAAAAAAAGACATAGCTATAACATTCTAATTACAACGGTATTCAACCCTGACTGAGATCAAACCCATAGTCAATTGGATAATAAGTGACAGATAAGAAACTACCATATTATTATACTTAACAACTAAGGTACGATCAAAAGACACAAATATTTACAAAAAACGGTTATGTTAAGTTCAAAGCAGTAGATACATAGGTTAGCAAAATAAGCTTAAATAATTTTAGCTAAGATAAAATATTATTATTTTCAATTAAGTATTCAAGAGATTCTGACAGAAATTAAAGTGTAAAACGATCTTGTTTACTTTGAATAACAGGAAAATACGTCCATATAACTTAAGTTTAGAGCAACTAAGAATAATTTAACAACATTAGGTTAGTAATCAAGCTCAATATATCAAATAATGTATAAAAATTACTTACACTCGACGAAACAAACAAATAGCAGAAGTAAAGCAGCGCCTTTCATGTTGTCAGAGTAGCGCGAAGTTCCTTGCGTGTTTGTGTGTAGACTGTGGCATATGCCAAGCGCAGATCTGAGATGACTGCCAGGGTCAAGCGGGGCGGGCATGGCTGGCCTGTGGCCGCCCGCGTCAGTGACCTCACTTCGGCGTGACCTCATCGATAACACGTTCTCGGTAGCGGAATGTTTACTTCTTATAATATCATAACTATTTACCTTGTTGTGTTTGTTACCATAAAACCTAAGTATATAGGTAGGTATGTTACATGATATAACTTAGAAAAGTAAAAGTTGAAGAAATAAACCTTTTTATTCTAACTCTACATAAAATTAACTTTAATTCAACTTTCGTCATATAATCAGTAGTTATATTTCACGGTAACATACATAAATTACTTATTGAATGCTCAATATCTCAGGTATAGTAGCAATACGGACTAGTAACCTAAAGACAGGCTGTAAAACACAGATATTCAGATATCATGCAAAAACATTAATTATTTGCATTTTTAAGCAGAATTAGGAGTCATCAGAATATAAAAACAGGACACAAACGGCATCATTTTAGAGTTCAAAAGGTCTTTTCGCTCACCCCGTAACACTTATCAGTCGTATGTCTGACCTTTGGGGCTCCTGATAATATTAAACCAAAATATTTTATCATTTGCTTAGTAAAGATTTAATGAAACTGTAGATAGTACGTTAAACTTATTAGTCTTTTGTTCTCAGATCTTCTTATCGCCCTGCTGCTGGTCATGAGACCTCGATCAAAGCTTAGTTTAGGCCCACTGTGTTGGATTTCCCTGAAACAAATTTGGCAATATAGATACCTACTTATCTAAGTTCTTGGCTACTGTAGTTTACTCCTTGCTCGTTAGAGGAAAGGCGCTCCATATAAGCTATTGGTAAAGTTACATTACCTGGTTTTATCGGTTCATGAAAAGAGAGAGCGAGAGTCCCACAATAGTTACTCAAGTTTGTCTGATAAAATTAAAATCATTTAAGTAAGTATCTATCATTATATCCATTTAATATTGTATTGTTACTAATAATTTTGTGATATTATGTTTCTTTGAGTTTTTATTTAGAAGCAATGAAATACTGCCAAGATTGTTACCGTATCGTCTTGCCATGGAACATCACGTACCTAGCGATACCCCGCCGTAGAATTCCACGCCGTGGTTGCTACGGAGTATGTACAGTTCTTTAACAGCACCGTACAAGTATTCAAACGTGGATCGGACGAGAGCCTAATGCATTAAACATAGAGTAAGATACGATTTTCCCGCAGCGCGCGGCGCAGCACGCCACTGCTGCATTGCGCGCGCGCACTCGCCCGCGACGATGCGCTTCTGATAAAGTCTCTTTTCTGATGACTTTCTTTTTTTGTGGCATCCGAACACATCTATCACACATCGAATGTTAAATATATACTTACTAAATATACTATTCCGCTCTACAGGTATTCTAACGGTAGTTTTGCTATCCAAATGCTACACTTCTCTAAGAGATTTAGGTACATATATGTCGTATCATTTTTTTTCTTTTATTAGCCTGTACTGTCCCACTGCAGGGCAAAGGCCTCCCTGAAATGCTACCATTGATCCTTGTCTCGCGCCACCTCGAAGGAGAAGGTGGCGAGACGACCTGGACATTTACATTAAGAACTGGTTCGTATAATTAATGAAAGAAATTTAATCAGTAAGAGCAGAGTAGCATAAGTAGGAATTTTTCTTACCACATTATAACGTGTTCGGTACAAAACACAGGGGACCGGAGGAAGTAGGTCGATACAGGTATCAGAAACAGTTTATTATACCTACTTATATCTATTTAATAATAGACATTTCGAAACCTTTTACTACTACGAAGCAGAAGTAAGTAAAATATACATAGATATTCCATAACAAAAGTGTTAATCATAAATGAACTTTACTACTCTATGCACCTCACACAGATAACCGTAATCGCGCTAGTTGTTACAGCGTGACGTGCTGCGGGTTCGATTCCCTGATTGAACAAGATTTTTTTGTGAAACCATATACAAACACAGTGTAAGACTCGTTCTTTTTGAAGAACCATAAAACAATTAAAACGAGAAAGGTGTATTGTTGTAAAGTAAATAATGTAATGTAACACACAATTAGGCTCTATGAATATATCATCAAAGATAATACAGCAAGCAAACGGCGTCTGATATCGGGTCTCGACATTCAGGTCTCGCCCCAAATGATAAACATGTTATTAAGTTTCGCAATGATTAAAATAAATCTTAATCGTAATAAAACCAACAATTTTAAGTCTTAGAACTTTGAGTTCTAAGAGCCAAACATTTCTGCAATCTTAAATCACGAAGGAAAATCAACTACTAAGACTTGTCACAGAACGGTGTTCAATTATTTTCATTAATGTAAAAATTGCTTTGCATCTCATGTTTCACATTGAGGACAATTACCGCCTTCTTCGCGAAGCTTGTCAGCGCGTGTCCGCGCTATGAATCTAAACAACATCGTATCTGTAGTACGCGAGCATGACATCACCCAAAGGTCGTGCTGTATCGCCTCCGCCGCACTCGGAACAACTCAGTGATCACTAGTGCGCCGTGCCCGCACTACACATTGCGTATCAAACATAATCCATTATGAAGATTGCTATTGTGTTTGTTGTTTGCCTGGCTGCATGTCGGGCTGACAATCTAGCAAACGCGGCGGGACAGATCTTCAACAGTATCCTGCCTAACTTAATCAGCAACTCTGTGACCGGCCAGCAAGGTAACACGGCAGGCAACACGCTTCAACAGATAGGCACGGTTGTAGGTGGAGTTGTTGATTATGCCAAGAAGAAGAGCTATGAGGATATGCTACGTCAGGTGCAGGACTCCACCACCGACGAAGACCTGCTTAGAATCAGTGAGGAAATGTTCAACGCTGACATCAACAACGCTTTTGCGTACATCCAAGTGAACCTGCAAGAGAAAACCAGTCCTCTGTCCAAGGATGACAAAGCACCATCCAAGTAAGCTATTCCTTTACACAACCTTTTCATAGTTGTAATACCATTTGGGTACCCATGTACTAGTGCATGAAATAGATTATACATAGAACAATTAATCACAAATATCATACTCCTATATAATATTTCATAATATAGAAAAGTACCCTGAGGTGTAATAGTAACTACTCTCTTAATTATTAGGTACTTTTCAATAGAGATACCTGATCACCTGCGTTTATTTTTAATCTGAATTGTCCTTTATAACGGCCATCAGCAGTTTGCATCTCCACGATTAATATGTATGTGTAGCAAGTAGCAAGGTGAACTTAAAACAAGCTTGCATTCGTTTTGTAATCATTAACATTACTAAAATATGATTGTAATTGCAGCCTCTTGAGCGTGCCAGAGAACGTATGGAGTGGTCCGACAATAAGACCGTTTGTTGCACTCTTCAACAATTACCACAAAAACGTGATCAGGCCAGAGTTCGTCACGCCCAATGTAAGTACCTAATCCTAAGCGTTTCAATTGAGCAATTCATATACCTATCTATACTTATACCTACCTAGCTACATATAACTGACACCTGCATATACAGACAAGGTAAACTAATGTCGGATGATGTCATGTTGCAGGAAGAAACGGAACAAACCACTTACATCAACACTATTCTCGCTACTGGTCCAATTAGAAGCCTTATGAACTTTTTGGTTAGCAAAGGTAAGCGAACCTGTTTTGTTTTTTACGACTTCAAGAGAGTTGCTCAAGTTTCTAATGATCAGATTTCAAGTTGTAGACCGGTAAAAGGATGCCATAATACCTATGCTCTGTAAACATAAATAAGATTGTAAAATGATAGACACAAGTGTTGAACACTGTTGTTTCGTAGACAACCATCTGCTAATTATGATGAGACGCTTAGATATGGATCTAATAGTTTGATGTTCGATTGATACAAACTGCCCAAAAAAGACTGAGTAAAAAGGAAATTTACCTACCTACATAAGAAAACGAATTACTACCCAAAAACCTATTTAACCTTTTCGCCGCCCAGCTATACTAAACACGATGTGTCGCCGTACGCCAACGTATAAATGTATAGTACGAAAGTAGGGATGGCGGTAACATCATGTCGATAATGAAAAAAAATATGTGTAAATTTAAATTGGTACTCAAATTTACAATTAGAAATACAAACTGTTAAATTATAATGGTAATTTGTTTTATTTTATGAACATTTATACTAAGAAAAATGGGTATCCGTTATCGGAGATGAAGATACATGCATAGAATTGCTAGAGATAATAATAATAATTCGTAACATTAGCCACTTCACTATTCATTTCATAACGTAGTCTGTTTACTTCATATCAAGTCATTGGCGTTCATAGCACGATACATTTCGTAAGGAATAGAGTTGCCTAAGCGCTTACGACGTCACAGGTTTACTTCTATTGAAGTTGACGGCGCTAGTGTCACTCGACATCTTGCCATTACGTAGAGATGGGTCTAGCAATATCGAAAACCCTCAGTACATAATAATTAATTTTAATGAAATGATTTGATAGGTAGATGTACATTAATTTTGAAACGCATTGTAATACGTTATTTACTGACCGGAATTTCTTTTTATTCATAGAATTCAAAAAACTATTGGATGGAAAAGAAAACAAATATTATAGTAAATAAAGATTCTAATGAATGCAACTTTCGCGTCACATCACTGGCCTACTTGATATGAAGTCGTTGGCGTGCGGGATATAAAATTATTTGAAACCTTTTATGTTTTACCTTTTTAAAACAGAAAATAGTCTGTTTTGCATGAGAAAAAATAGTTCGTCGTGTCCATATTACAAAATTACAAAGAAACAAATGTTTTATGTATCGTAAATGTATTTTTTATAGTAGGTAGATACAATGAACTTCTATAGAAGTAGTGGCGTGGACGGCACGAAAATCCTGAACTTCTATAGAAGTTGTTGGCGGCGAAAAGGTTAATATGTGATCTTTTTAGTACCTTCATAGTTGAAAGTAGAATTGCAGATAATTAACTGATTACTCAAAATACAGAGTTTAATCTTATATGCTAATACTTCTCTGTAATGATTATAGGTTTAACTCAAATGAACGAGTACAATGAGCAAGTGGAGCTGCTGAAGAAGATCTGGTTCACGAAGTACGCGCGCCACTGGACCGGGCTCTGCAAGTGCAGCTGTGCCTTCGAGAACATCTTCATGGCTGAGCTCAAGTCCAACGAAGTCCTTGGTAAGTTGCTACTTTATGTCCAGAAAATAAGACTTATGGACTTCTTCCGCCATAGGGAAGACGGCGATGCATGCTGACTTTTACCAGCTAAGGTCTTCACCGAAAATGAAATATTTGGAAAAAGTCGTTCGTGTTTATTTTTGCACAATAGTTATGTTATAAACTCGGGTAAAAATAATTAATACTTTGGACTTCCTATACAGTCCTGTGATAATTTATAAGGTACACTTAATACCTGTGCCTATAAATGAAAGTAGGACAATAACTTACCCAAGATTTTTTTTATGTATCTATATGAATAAAAACAATCGTTGGGTTTTACAGGACTCCACAGCTGGTTGTTCTTCGCTCAACGTGAACAGGACCGCAAAGCCAACTACCTGGGTTACATCGATAAACTGGACCTGTCTGGAGTAAGTCACATATGCACTTATCTTTTCATTTTGTTATTGAAAAGTACTTAGGTACGGAACTATGTTAGATTCACCCAAACCCAACCCATTGGATGGGTTTGGGTGAAACCAATGGAAACAAAGTCGTAGGTATATTGAAGCAACAAACATGTATCTACTAAAAAAACATTCTGAATGCTCATCTAATTTCCATCGTTGAATGTTTACAGAAAGGTCTGATCCTGAAGCAGCACTCGGTGCTGAGCGACACGAAGGACGCGCCCGAGGTGACGATGTTCGTGGGCACGTCGCCCGAGCTGGAGATGGCGCTGTACACGCTGTGCTTCATGGCGCGCCCCGACCGGCCCTGCAAGCTGCGCTACAACAACGTGCCCTTCACCATCCAGACCAAGACCCTCAAGTCTGAGAATGTCCTGCTTATTGACACCGCCTACCCTCTATACTAAACACAGTCTTCCTTACCACCTGCTTTAACTGTACAGTGAGCACCTTCAAATTACTGCATTACACTTTGTCTTATAAGTAAGGATAAGTGAGATTTATTCACAAACTATTTAATGTTATGTACATAAGTATGCTTTAAAACAAAGATAATACTTCAAACATACGATGTTTGATATCGGGTGTCGACTCTCAGGTCTTGCCCCAAGTGATAAACAGGTCACATTATAATTAAGTAATAAAACCAATTAAATGTAAATCTTGTTTTATTGTTATATATTTCTCTAAAACATTAAATACATTGACACAATTTCAATAGTTTTGTTTTACAACTTATTCAGCTGTAAATCCTTTTTTTTATTTTGATATGATGGCACACGGGTTAGGCTTTTACAAGTTGCCTTTCTATCTACTTAATAAACAAAATAAACTACGTTAAATATGAGGCTTTCGTTCGCTTCTTAAACAATAATCGTAATACTAGTTACTTGATACTTCGACGACGGACATATATAAATATTATTGAAGATTCATTTATAATATGTCAAAATAGTATTTAGTAATTTCATATTAAATAACGAGAATTTTTGTGTTAATTGCAAATCACGCAAAGTTAATACAGTCAAAAGTATTTTTGAACTGCTGGTTAGTTTCAAAAGAAAACGGTTCAATATCTCAGCGCTGTATGTAATTAGCATAAAAATAATTAAAACAAAAACAATAATTTACTACTCAAATATAAAGACGCATTTTTTGGCCACGATGTGCTAAAAATATAAATCTAAAATTGTAATTCATTCAAAATCAATAAACTGATCAGAAAAAGTATAGCTATATGACACAAGTTCACAACAACGCATAGATCCGATATGACGGGTTTCTTTGGAATTACCTGAGTAAGTATAAATAATCTTTTTATCTGTACTGGACTAGACTAGGAGATATAAGTTTTTTAAGTATAATATATCAGTCATTGTCATATTATATTAAATGAAATTGAAAATTAGCAATACCTAGCAGACTTTAGGCCCAAGTCCTTGAGAGGAAAGGTGGGTGGTATTTTCTCCATACAAACGCTCTCGTCTGTTTCCTTACTATTTTCTGAATTTAGACCTATGATTTTGATTCATTTATTATTTTTGAGATATTTGATTTTACCAATACTTTTAAGAGTATCTCAAAACCTAAATATGGGACCCTTATAGGATCACTCTTTTCTCAGTGATTCCGCCTGTCTTAGTCAATATGCTACGAAACGATTGAGCCGATTGAGTTGAAAGTTGGGGAACATGTTATATGTATAATGAACCAAGGGTGGATATGTATAAATATAGTTATTTAAACATGGGGACAAATTGTGAGGAACACTAAAAAATCAAAATATAGTTTTGCAACTTATACTTTTATACATTTGTATTAAACGGAAAGAGGTACCTATTATCTCCTTACAAATGCTTTCGCTTGTTTTTTGTTGCTTTATGAACTTAAGGTAAGTAATGATTTCTTAAAGTAGGTAATATAAATGTAACCCCTTGTTTATACGTCAGTAATGCCAATTTAGAAAGAAAGAAGAAAGAAAATCTTTTATTTACGTGTGCGATGAGACATGATTTTGGTGTAACTACACGAAGCGAGCGTGCTTTGACGCTCACACACTGTCAACGTACGCACACATTCACAAATCATACGGCAGAGCGACAGCAATACTTTCTTCAACAACTGAATTTTCAAAAGTCTCTCCGCCCGCCTTTCATCTTAAGTTAAGGGCATTGCATATTGTGAATGCATAGTATAAACTTATTTCTTACTGAGATTACTATTAGATACTGCCTTAAGAGATTAGTATGAAGTGAATTAGATAATAAGTTACGTTACATATATGATTATTCAAAAATATTCGAGTCTAGTCAAATTTGCAGCTTGAAAATGCTTTTTAAATATAAGCATATAAATAACAGATTCGTTGTGCAGTATAGGTACATTCAGGTACTTAATTAATTTGATGATTTTAAATGATATTGATTGCAATAGTGATTGTGAAAAGCATACCTAATTAATTACATTATACCTAACTACCTATTATAATTATAACCTATCTTTGGCATGTTTAGCAAAGAGTTGAGTTTTTGAGTATAAACCATATATTATTTTAACGTGCAAAATGCATTGTGTCAAATCGGATCTATCAATCATTGCGAGCTGTGCATTGAACCCGTAAAATAGGAAAATATAAAATGTATAAAAAATGTATATAAGCTGCGTTTTCTTCAGTGTGCAATGTCACATGAAGCTTGTTGAAACAACCTGCACGGAAGGCGCACAAAGCAAATAGCTTACATTATATTTATAGCTGTTAGTTATTACAAATCATATTTTTGTGTAAGCCAGTTGGTGTGCATATAATTGTCACACTGTAGCAGCTTAAAGGCCATAATAGTTAATACATCTGACTAGCAAATCGTTGCATATCCGGCCAAAAACTAATGTTAATAGCACAGTACCATTGTACATATAAATAAAACTCGTGTAACAAAACCAATTAAAGTATGTACAAAATAAACCATAAATCAATAAAATCAGATAAAGGAGACACTATACAATTCTATATGATGTTTACATTAGACGTTTTAGCTTCATGTTTTTTTTTATAGTTCTCGAACGCCGAAGCGCTATCATTTAAGATATTCCATTTATTTTATGATCACAAATTATATATTTCTTTGCTTTGCTTTATCTGAGTGTGGTTCTTGAATAATATCAGTACTTTAGGCTTCGTCGAGAATTACAATAAGTAATGTATCAACTTGCGTTAAACACTAATCTCATCGATTAATGCTTATGGATCCAATATTTTCCCAGACATCTGGAATAACTTTTGACTCAGTAACCGAAAACTATTTATGGATGATGCTAAATTACTCGTTTCTACTAGTTAAATATACACTTATCCTTAAATTGTAAATGATCACATAGCTATGATTGAGTATGGAGTCTAATTCAAACGAAATACGAACCATATTCGTGTGGCATGACGCCACGTCGGGGGTAGAAGGTGTGCGTGAGCGAGTAGTGGACCAGATTGGTAATGTCGGACGTGTACACGTCGGCGAAACGGAACAGACGTCTCGAGAAGTATGTCGGGTTGTGGTACGTGCGGAACACGCTACCGAATTGGGGGTTAAACACAGTCTTTATTTCACTCCTGAAAATCAAACAATATTTTCTTAAATGCATGCATATAAAAAAGTGTTAATACATACCAATGAAATATTATTATATAAATGAAATTGCCATCACTATATTTTTATTTTTAAAAAGCTTAAATCGTCTTTAGCCCTCCTGAACTTTGATTCATTTTATGTACTTAGTTCACTTTTACTATTTAAATAAATCGAGTCTTAATATATTTTATTGTATGAGGTACTAAATAGATTTCCTATTTTCAAACCCTCTCAACCCTATCTTTACTTATTTTATCATTTTTATGGCATTCATTTGGACGGTCAATTAGAATTCAGAAATATTTGGACTAATAGGCAGATAATTACTGCAAGTCACAAGTCTCAAGAAGTAGTATAGATAAGGATGTGGAACAAACCTGAGAATGTCCCTCTCCTTCATCCACTCGCCGATAACGGCGAGGGACTCGGGGTCCTTGAAGTCCTGGTGGTCCTCAATCAGCTGCGTCAGCATTTGCAGCCAGTTAGCGTTCTCCTTGAACGGCTTATAGTTTAACGTGGCTATTTCATGCTATAAGCAAACAAAACACGACTGAAAATCTCAGAATACTTCACGAAACATTGGTACACACACATTGGTACAGCTTGATGGCGACTCTAAATACGAAGCGCGGTCGCTGCGCAGTAACAAACTCATGCGCCCGCGCGGGTGCGGGGCGAGGTACTGCGCAGCGTCCAGCGTATTTCACAGCCGACAATAAGTTTGAATTGCACTTATGTCATTTTTCCCCATTAACATTTTTGATTTTTACTTTATAGTTGTTGTATTATAATAATGGCGTCACTGACCGTCAGCTCGTTGATGATAGCCCCGGTGCGCCAGCCGTGCTTGAGCGTGACGTCGGCGAGGTCGCTGTACGGGTGGTCGCCGAAGTACAGCACCTTGTGCCCGTACCAGCCCGTCAGGTCCTGCAGCTGCTGCACGGTGCCCTGCAACACCGGAATACTAGAATAATCACTTGCATTACTAGCAACTGTGTCGGATGCTATTCATACCATTAATGCTATTCATATCATTAAGGACTTAATTACAGTTGGCTTCAGATTTTACAGTTACATCATCGAAGAACATGCTTAAACATCCGTTAGACATGCTATTCAACTACTCGAAAAATAAATACACTTCTCATCAAAAAAATCGAAACACCTCGCAGTTTATGATTTGACAAGGATTATCAGAAAAATGTGCATATTTAGGAATAAAAATAAAATGTTATTTAATAGTGAGTAGTATGAGGTTTTTAAATCCTAATGTTAATGTTCTAAATTCAAATTAATTCTTCATAGGTTTCGTATTTTGTATAATGAGTAATTTTTACCCTGTATGGAATTTGAAGGAAATGGGTAAAACAACACGCGTAAATGAAAAAAAAAGTAAGAAACGTTTATTTAATAACTTGTATTCCCTCCGCGAGCTCTTATTACTGCTTCCATACGGTTCTTCATCGATCGGATGAGAGTCACGACCACATGTTGTGGTATATTATCCCATTCCTCTTGGATTGCATTTTGCAGCTGGCTAAGTGTTTCTGGGGCTGGATCTCTTGCTCGAATTCGTCTCTTTAATTCATCCCATAGATGTTCAATGGGATTCATGTCCGGGCTTCTTGCTGGCCATACCATAATGGAGATACCGACTTCGGTAAGATAATCTCGTACGACGCCCGCGGTTTGAGCTCTAGCATTGTCGTGCATGAATATGAAGTCGTTGCCAATAAAATGTGCATAGGGCATCACATGAGGTTCAAGACACTTTTCGATGTACCGATGAGAGTTTAGTGCTGGCAGCCGTGGCCCAGATACAAAGGCAAGTTCTGTCTTACCGTCGGCGCTGATTCCTCCCCAAACCGTCCACGAACCGCCACCATAGCTGATCTTTTCTTCAATGCAGCATTGTGCAAAGCGTTCTCCATCTCTTCTGTAGACCTTGTTCCTTCCGTCGTTACCATACAGCATAATTTTACACTCATCAGAAAACAGTACTTTGCTCCACTGAAGGTATGACCAAGTTAGGTGCTCGCGTGCAAAGTTAAGGCGCGCTCTTCGATGGTCTGCAGTTAATTTCAGCCCATTCGCTGGCTTATGCGGTGCCAATCCGCGTTCCTTCAACCTTCTTCTTATTGTAGAGTCACTTACAGCTACTCTTAGTACAACGCGAAGCTGCTGCTGCAGTTGAAAAGCGTTAAGGCGTCGATTTCGTAAAGAAGTTGTTACAATAAATCGATCATCTCGCTCAGAAGTGACCCGATTCCTGCCAGATCCTGAACGGCGCGTGAACGAACCAGTCTCCCGATAGCGTTTGTAGACTCTATGAACAGATGATAAGCTTAGATGCAATCTTGCAGCCACAACACGCTGACTAAGTCCAGAATCAAGCAATGCCACCACTTGGGCGGCTTCTGCGGGCGAAGTATCCATATGTTTTAGAAAAAAAAGTTTTTTCAGACGTCCCAAAGTCACAGTAAATGAAATAAGAATCAAAAAGTTTAAAGACAAGCGCTAATTTTTAGTTTTTAAACGAGAAACGTACTCCAACCCTAAATACACATTTGTCTCAAAACAGTGATTAATTTCATTTATAGGATAAACAAATGAAATTCTAATTTCGAATTTTGATTTTTTTCTTCTTACTGTATGACCAAACTGCCAGCTACACAATAATGTTTTTTTTTTCATGGAATTAATTCTCTTTTGTAAAAAATTAGGACAAAAACAATAAAAACGAAAGTGTTTCGATTTTTTTGATGAGAAGTGTATATATCAAAGTTGGTATTCGAATAATTAATTACAGACATTTCTTATAACTCGGAACCTACAAACAAATCGGATCATATATAGGGTGATTTAGATAGCGCTAAGCGTCTTCTAACTCTGAACACGCGACCATCCATGCTTTCTGGAACACTCGTATGTAAAGACTTTATAAATAATAAAATAAATAAATAAATGCGGACAACATCACATACATTGCTCTAAACCCAAAGTAAGCAGCTATTAAGCACTTGTGTTATGGAATTCAGAAACAACGAAGGTACCACAAACACCCAGACCCGAGGCAATGTAGAAAAGTTGATTTCTACATTGACCCGACCGGGGATCGAACCCGGGACCTCAGAGCTAGCGACACCTTGAAACCGGTGCGTACG
This sequence comes from Autographa gamma, assembly GCA_905146925.1. NCBI lineage: Eukaryota > Metazoa > Arthropoda > Insecta > Lepidoptera > Noctuidae > Autographa > Autographa gamma. Next base: position 9,512,550 of record LR989850.1, read on the forward strand.
CCACTCGACCACGGAGGTCGTCAAACGTCTTTATAACTTTCAAACTAACCTCATAATAAATAACGCCTTTCTCTAACTTTGTAACTCTTTCCCATATATGCGTGTTCGCATTTTTATCGAATACCCTGATTGGGCGCTGCACCTCAGTGAAGAAAGTCGGTTTATTAGCATTAACAATCACTACATCGAAATATTCCCGCCAGCCTTTACCCATCAACAGTTCCATCCCAGCATTCCTGAAACCCATACAAATACAAATTATAAAAATAAGTTAACCGGCCCAGTTTCACTCGGGTAGCAAAGCAATATAGCTGTTGGGTACTCAAAAGTAATGTAGAATTCTTCAATCGCATCCAACTCCCCTGTTCGTCCAGTCGCAGTAGGTACCATTGGGGAATTAGGAGTTAATATAATATTTTTAGAATATGGGATATTATTTAACATTACATTACACACTACGACACTCAGGAGTCAAGCAATAAGGCAGATAAAACGAGAAATAAAAAAATAATAATACATAAGTTTCTATCAAACTTATTCGATTAATTATTTGCAATTATGGATATACAACTTACACGAAATGGAAGGGACTATTTGTTACGAGAAAAAGCTTCTTTTTGTTTTTCTTCAACAAATCAAAATATACTTTCAAATATTTATTTGGCCTTATGTACTCCGCTATATTTTTAACTACAATGCTATGCATAATAGGATGACAATTTTTTACTGAATTCTGAAATAAATATATGAATGGGTTATAAAAAAAATGGAATAAGTAAAATCTTAAGTCAGACTATTAACAAGCAATGCAATAAACGCTGACGGGCACCAAGGCACATAATATGGTGGTAAACCGGTGGCTAACCAAGTAAGATGCTATATTTTAATATGATAGCAAAAAAGCAAGAATCTTGAGCTAACTTCAGACAAAACTAATTGTTGCATTCTGATATATCATAAATCACTGGTATATTTCAAATATCTTTTATTGATAGTTGTTACACATTATTGAATTATTTAAATAAAATTAGGTGTAATAGGATCCACCTAATGTTCAAATCTTTAACATGAGATAATGGTATTGAAAGGCATCCAATGCTTGCGAAAGAATGCATATTGATTACTAAACAGTCAACACACATGACTTACAATTACATATTGTACACTAGATGTACAATGTGTTTAATTAGTTGAAAAGAAATAAAAAAAAAATATAAAAAAAATTACCTTAATATCTAGAAATAATATCTCTGGATGATAGTCAATCTTTTTCTTTATAAAGAAATCAGCTACATTACAAATCAAACCCATTTCCGGAACAGAAAACAAATCAGCTAGATGAATCATCTTAGCTCTGCTTGACTGAAATATATTTGAAAAAAATACAAAATAAATAACTCAGTTGCAGACACTTTAACAAATCACATAAGTACCATTGTACTCTATTAAATTAACTATCTACAGATAATTATGATTTATATAAATCTACTTTTTTTATTCTGTTTGATTTTAAAAGTATTGAATGAAATTACCTTTGACCTTTCTTTTTAACTTAAAAGCGACAAAAATACTATATGGTAAATATTAGTCAGTTAAACTATTAACCATTTTGATCCTGTGTAGCATCGGTTCTGCCTAGTGTGAGATCAGGTGGTTGTGTGGTAATGCACTAAAGATTTACACACAATAATTGATAATACAATCAAATAAATTATTGTAACAGCATACAAGTTGTATAGCAACATAGAAACTAGGTATCTATATCAGCTTCTTGTGGCATGTGGTAAACATTGCCTAGGGGAGCACAAATGAATGATTGCTTACAAGTGCCAGTGATTACTGACTATTGTACACAATATACCTACTGCTATAGTCAAGAGGCTATTCGTATGTTATCCGGAAAACCCATTTTCAACCCTATCATAAGCGAAACAGTGAATGAAATCAAAACACATCTGGACATGTTATTATAAACAGTAAACTGTTAATTGTTTATAAATGAAAATCATGCAAAACATTGAAATTCAAGGTCATATGAATAAATTTTGTAAATGATTGATTTGCTTGTTTTTCAAAATTAATTTAGATATTTAATATTTAAAACTATTCATACCTTATATGCCCACTTAAATGGATCACCCTCAACGTAAGCTATGGGTATCATTCTATTCTTGTATAGTTTAAGCATTTCTTGATTGCTTACTGGTGATAAACCTCTGTAAACAGCCCCTAACTGTACTTGTAAAAATGAGTCCAACTTTAAAAGAAGCCCCTTTTCTATGTCATAATGCAAACCTCTTACAGCAAAGTTTGGTTTGTAATCTAACTCTAATATTTCCTTTGGGTACTGAAAGAATAAGAATTGGTCATAAATAACATATCATTACATTTATTTCTTTTGATATTAATGATTAAAATGGCAATAATTATGAAGTTAACTTATTTAGTCAAATTTAAAGTATAAAAATTTAATTGATTAAACAGAATTTGATAAAAAAAGGCTTTTTTTGGATTATGTAAAGGTTATCATTATATTTTTAAGTGTTATTGCCAATACTGCTTTAATCTAATCAATAAATGGAGCTACTTTGAGCGTAGTTGGAACAAATGGCCACTGAATTTGAGAGTGATTAAATTTAAAAATAAATTAAATAAATGCAATTTTGGGTACCTACATTATATTTGTCCAAAAGAATTTGTCTACCAAGGTTATATATTAATTGTTCCAAAGAAGGTTTGTAGTGGGCTAGGGTGTAATCATAATCAAACCCATATACTTCGACTTCAGACAGATCAAGTTCATTGCAAGCAAATACACCTCTTGTATTTACATCCTGAGGTAACTTTTTCGCTTAAAAAAATAACATAAACATTAATAAATATATCAAAATAAAAAATTGGGGAGATTTTTAAGTATGTAATTTCTTGGCCTTAAAAACGTTACTATATAAGCAGCATAAACATATGGCAATAAAAAAAATAGGAGATGTTTAAAGGTTTCTTTACTTTCTTTCGTAGGTAAATACTAAAAACTTACATTTAAATTTATTTCTTGTTCGAGTGTACGCCTCTTTTAGCATCTCGCTAGAATATCTCCTACGTAGTGCATGTTCAGGAAATTTACTCAGTGCAAGTTGTGGTAAATTTAATTTCCATTTTCTTAATCCATGTATAAAACCAGTTCGTAATTTGATCAATGATGACATATTTGTTGGTTTTCAAATCAAATGAATGGAAACTAAACCAACACGGAAATGAACGTACGTATATCACAGTATTAAAAATAGAATTACTGCCAGCTTTTATAAATAAATTAAAATCGTTGCATAATTCAAAATAAATATCGCAACCAAGTATACCCACAGGGACTCAATTTCGTTAACTACTGACACTATTGACAGTCGACTTGATAATGACACTTGACATATGATAGAAGTCATAGAGTAAAAAAAAGTAAAAAGTTTAGAGTGCGCGTGTGACTAAAAGCCGTACATAGCTTAAAAGCCGTTGTGCCGGATGTAAATAAATATTTGGCTTTATTTAGTGCTTTCGTTTACTGATTATTGTTTTTTTTCGTGTAACAACAAACCTTTATACAACATATCGATAGTTCCGCAAATATCAATGTTTTTGACCCGTTTTGAAAAACACTTACGAAAGACGACCGCTAGAAAAGTATGGAGGCTATGGAGCCTGTCAACAGGAGCATGTCTTATAGAGCACTAAGGTAAAGCGAGTTCGCTTTTTAATCTCTGAACCTCCAAAATACCATAATATAATGAAAATATACTGGAAAGGGCAGTTTTGATCTACATGAATTGTACAACGTATGAGTGTCTTTAATTGTATAGAGAATAATACTGTACCTTTTGTATAAAATAGCTTCTTAGATAGATATATATATATATATATATATATATATATTTATATATATATATATATTTGTAATGTTTAAACGATAAATTGTTTACTGTGTTTGTTATCCCACAGTAACCAGTATCCTTAGGGTTACATAAGGAATAGAAATATACGATCGAGGAAATTTTTTAGGTGTCTAATACTGTAGTACATTCTTTTGACCTATCTCGTAGGGTCTAGCCAGCGTTTGCAATGTAATTGCGAAAAAGGTTTATATTTAAAACATCAAAAAATATACCTAACCTACAGAGTACGAAATGCTTGGCGCCCCGCGTCTGAATCGCACTTGTCCCACTGCTCGTGACCTTATTTAACCAGGAGTTGTCCAGTTTATAATTTCAACTCCACCTGTCCTTTCAAGTGGCCTCCGTCTTTTGGGCAACCATACTGTAGTAGCTTTTAACCACATTTCAACTGACATTCGACACGCGAGTGCTGCCCAGTCTTATTATTTAAGGTTAGCTGTAAGACGATGATTTGTTTACTGAAAATCTTTCTGATTTTTTATTGAACTACAGGAAGAGGTAATTATTATACACGGGATGATATTGTAGCATTTATTAAAATAAAAAAATAAACAATGTTATATAAATCTTGCTAAATTAATAAATTTTCAATCAGATTTCAGCAAAAGCGCTACCAATCAGATTTTTACTGCGGTATCTGAACGTGTATGTGACGATATTAACATCTTTATTTGCAAGCTTTAGTTTACACTCCTTGTCTGCTCGAGTTACAAAACACAGAGTATATAATGCCATTTCTAACTCTGGAGATGTTCCAAGAAAAATGCTATTCACTGGTTTATCCACGCCTTGTTGATTGAAGTGAAACTTCAGAATGGCTCCTTTCTGAAAATATATTTTAATAAGTTGTAAGTCAGAAGTCTTTACTCACGTGAGAAAGACACCAGATCTTCTGTAGCCTGTATCTCTCTCAGAAGTCTCTTAATAATCCTTAAGTGCTATTGTACCAGAACCTTTACCCTGTTACTGCTAAAATGCGATTTTGCGCTAATCTTGGAGTAAAACTATTTAGTTCCAGAAGGATGATCTTTGCGATTCTCCATCGATACATCATTATGATGTCATCGTTAGTAGATACCTACCAGATGTGCTGAAATAACTGAAGGGAAAATATGAATGTGGCTACTTAACTGGTAACACTGAGGTTATTAGAAAATGTAGTACGAGGTAGGTAGGTAGGTCGGTACCTATTACATACAATACAATATATAGTAGTTAGGTACTTACATCACTTAGTAGGATGTATTTGAGGTAGCCCAAATAGTTGATTCGATTAGCTGCTTCTTCCCTTGAAAAGTAAATCCAATTGTGCAAACCTGTAAAGACAGAGATTATAAAATAACTAGCGTCACATCCTCCTCTCAATGCAGGGTACGGAAGGATTTTTATTGCTTGCTATATATATATATAGCTAGCCTAGCTAAGTATGAAATCTGATGCAGGAACTATCTGAAGATAAAAAAAAAAGAACTCACCAGAAACTGCTCCATTTTTAAGTTCGGACACAAATACATGTTCGAAACCGGAACTACTTATTTTTCCTTTTCCCCTTGAATATAAAGTGAACCACATTTGCTTTAAGTAGTCTCTCTGCTGCTTTGGATCCGGTGTAACATAACCTGTAGCAGAATAAAAACAATAATTATTGTGTGTTTCTATATGTTAAACAGACTTTGAGCAAACAGATTTTTAGTAATCTAGGAGTATTAAATAGAGTCTGTTCGGGAAGATAAACATTGCAGCTTAAAATAAAACTGACATTATAATCATTCCCTAAAAGAAAGATGACTCTAATCATTTGAAAATATAACGTTATGACATAATTCTATATAAATTACATGCTCTATCTGTTTGGTATGCTTTTGTCTACAGACTAGTTAAGCTTAAGTACCTAGCTAATACTTATTACACCCGCCTTCATAAAACCTTTATTTAGCTGAAAAAAACTTGCCTTATGTAACTGCGACTGAGTAAATCAACAACGTCATAGTAACATAATAATATCCATCTTCATGTCATTAATATTTCATTAATAAAGTTAGATAACTTCATCTTGTCCCATCAATCAAATGATATCACAATAAGTCAACCATTTGTACTGCAGGTTACGGTAATGGTACCTACCTACCTACCTACGAAGGATGACAGGAATGTATAGAGTCAGGGGCACGATTCCTACGACCTCAGACCACCTTGAGGTCGGGCCTGCAGGTGACCGGGAGGGCACCCCGTCACCCGATCAGCAGACAGGCCACGGAAGATACGGACGCCAGGGCCTCGAGTCTGCTATTGACAATTGTTTGAATCGTCTGAGTGGTTGGAGCTTGTAGGTCCATTTTAGGATAATTAGTATTCTACTAAATGTCAGAAACGTAATTTTAACGTCAAAAATAATAATTGGCCATTGGGCCACCACCACCCACTCAGACGGTTCAAACAATTGTCAATAGCAGACTCGGGCCCCCGGTCCCACACGTCCGTCCTCGGAAGGAACGAGTGTTGGGCACTTTACACCCACCATCTGGAAGGGGTCCAGTTCAGGACCGAAGCCTGCCAGAGCCGCGCAGAGATTGCGCAAGCAACCCCGCGGCTCTGACCAGGGCTAAGAAGGGACCGGGGTGTTTTTAGTGGGTGCAACTCCGACATATCCCTACGCTGTGCCCTCAGCGTGGGTTGAAATAATAATCATATCAAAAATTCAGCTATAATACCCTTGAAAAGAGCTATCGAACTATATTTAGTTTATTTTGATTGGACATCATCGTCATTTAAGGTACCAAAGTTCGCCCATGCTCCAAAGCATGAGTTCCTTATTGAAGCTAGTTCTAGTATTCATAATATGACTTATTTTAATTAATGTCCATGACTTATTTTAATGCCACCAAGTTCATGGTGAATCGTGAATAAAATCTAGCAATCGAGATATGTTCTAGAAATAATTACATCCAATAATTACCTTTATTCTTCAAGAAAGTCATCAAGTGTCGCATCACCGTTGTAGACATAACGGCATCCATAAATGCATTTTCTTCAAGTCTTTCCTGTATTAAAAAAAGTACTTTGTTTAGTTTTATAATATTTCTTGGTTGCAAAATCAAATAAGAAAGGCTTGTTTAAGGTCAGGTACGAATATCTGAAAAGTCACGGACATGTCTTAACAGACGGCAAACTTAATTGTGTAACATATTATTATTATCAAATGAAAGGGTTCAATGTAAGATAAAGAAGAATAAAATAAAGGTTTGAAAAAGGTACATGGTTTACCTGTGCCGTAACGTGTTCATTAACCAATGTGTCTCTTTCATAATTATCTAGTAACGGAACAACTTTTTGAATGGTCGAAATATTCCACGCTTCAGGCGCTACAGTGAGCAATCTGAAATCAAGGGAGGAAAAAACCTATAAAAAATTGGAAAATTTAGATTTTATTAAAAACATATTCATACACTGAGCAGCCAGTTTTACTCGAAATTACATAGGTTCTTAGATTAGGTAAGTGGGTAGGTCAATACTTACGGTAATGGAGCCTTATCTTCTTTCGACTGTGACGTTGTCTTCTCTTGATAATTAACTGTTAGATATTTAGCAGCATTATTACTGTCTTTTCTTAACAATTCTTCACTTATTGTGACTAGTTCAGTATCAGACACTTTGTTATCATTACCAGTTTCTTTATTGTTATTTACAATAGAACTTGGTAATACTGGTGTTCCTGAGCGAGTAGGTGAGCTAGGATTTCGTGTTGTTGGTTTGGGAGTTGAAACAGATTGAGTACTCATTTTATTGCCGGAAACGACTGAACTAAAGGACATCGGTTTCGGTGTGACAATTGCTGAGTTTATCTGTGTCGGTTGACTACCCATTGAACTTGGCCCATTCCGATGCGATGACCCTTGAGTAATCGAACTGTAACTGGTTGTACCGGGAGTTGATTTTTTACCGTCATAAAAATTTATTAGGTCTTTAACTTTTCCTGCAGTTGGCTGATTGGTTTGTTGAATAGGTTTTACTGTTGGGTATTGAGGTGCAACATAGTCTCTTTTCGCATTAGAAGATGACGGTTGAGATTGTGGAACAGAGTTTTTATTATTTGAAGCAGGACTTGGTAGTGATGAAGATGGAGGACCTAAAGGCGGATATTGCGCAACGTTATCATGTTTGCCGCCAGTTTGGCCACCATTAGCCATTTGAGTAGGTTTATAACTAGGTTGTGGTGCAACATAGTCTCGTTTTCCATTAGAGGTCAGAGGATTTCGTTGCCAACCTGTGTTTGTATTACTCGTTGCAGGTGTGGGTGATTGTGATCCAGATGGTGGGCCTAAAGACGGGAATTGCGAAACATAATCGCGCCTGCCTCCAGTGAAGTCGTTGATAATGGGCTGAGAGGCGCCGTGTCCACCCATTTGTTGGATGCTTTGCTGTGATGGTTTAAATGTTGGCGATTGAGGCGCAACATAATCTCTTTTCCCGTTCGAAGACTGAGGATTATACTGTTGTGATAAAGATGGGACGCCTCCATAGTTATTAGTATTTGTTGGCGACTGAGAACCGGGTGATTGCGTTGCTACATTTTCTTGTAATTTAGGTACACCTCCTTCGTGTAATAAAAAATCTGTATTAGCATTCGACCTATGTCTATTATATTCTAAACCTGAAATAAAAATAATAGCGAGTTACATTTATAAAACAGTGATTATATAGCTACTAAGCTTATAAAAGGTAAGTATAGCTTTAGTGTAGTTTATCAAAGGTAATAGATTTCATATTACCTCTGATAGACTCGTTATTTCAATCTATCAAGAGTTGGTTAGAGGTCTGGTTCAGTTTCCATTAGTTTATTTTGATGCATTCATCCATTACTCAGAAACTAAATACCTTCTATTTTAAAACTACTTTATTTCAAAATTTAGTCGTCGTGATTTTTAAATTTCGCGCCTCTGAAATTTATTGGTGTTTGTGATTTCAAAGAAAGTTATAGCCCCATTACGTCGTTACTTTTATTAACTTATAAACATACATTAGAAAAATATTTGTAATATGTAACACAATATCTAAGTAGGTATACGTAAGTAAATGCTTAGACAAAGACAGAAGTTTTTTTTTTTTCATATCTTAGGTATCTTAGGTATTTCCTTTTTTATATAAAATCTGTTATATTTACCTGAGCTGCTCTGCAGAACGAGCAAAACTGCGCACAATATTATTGCAATATTATACATATTTCAAAATAATATTTGACTCACTGATTTCATCACACCTAGATAGATACTATATTTATTTAATGTTTTTAAATATCACACGTATCAAATAAATTTAGTTCACGTAGCTTTCGTACCAACTGTAAGAAACAAACTAAGAAGTAAGAAGCTGTGTCTCTGTCTATTGGTGATCGAGTTTATCCGTGTTTGTAAAATTACCTATTGATTGCAATATATACTTAAACACTTAAAGAACAAAGTTTATTTTGGTCTGAAATTATATTTAAGGATTGCTCGTACAGGTCACAGCTGATGTCATTTGTTTTTTAGGTTATTTACTTAAGGAAAAAAGTCTACTTCTTCTAAAATAAATGTTTTCCTTAGGTACTATGGTATAAGCAGTGTTATAGGATCAATCTGAATCTATTAATGCCTAGTACTGTTGCCTAATAAGTAGGTGCTTATCTCAAAAGATAACAAAATCTTTGATAACCCTAAATGGCCAAGATTTACTCCTATTATTAATTTATTGTTATGAGTTAGGCATGCGTAAATAGGGGAACATGATATGCGTAGTTAGATAACTCTAATTCAATCAGTCAATCATTGTAAGTAGAGCATGTCTTTTGCCTAAATAAGCTAATTTAACGGCGCGGTGGTCGTTTGCAACTTCCAAAGTGCAAAAAGGATGGTACCTAGCAGTAGCAGCACTCCAATAGTTTTAGCTACAACTACATTAGCTGGTCTATTTTTTTGAGCTGGCCTGACTCATTAGTCAGCTCAAAAGGTTTTTGGTCCGTCTTCTACAGAGTACAAGTAAGATTCACGAAAGATGACCACTGCGCAGAACGCATATTTTAGGTCCCCTTTGAGGTGCGGGGTGAGGCGCGGGCGGAATGCGTCACGGCCGGAGCGACGCCATTGGTGCGCGCGCGTCTCGTCATAGGCCGCAGCAGGCCGCTCAATCGCTATTCGTCTATCGCAACGTTGACGCGCTCACGCTGCTCTCGAGTACAGTCGAAAAGAAGTGTTTCCTTGTTTAAAATTGATTTTGTTTTTCTTTCTAAATGTGATTTTCTTATATATTTATAATATTTTTAATTCAATATATTTTAATTAACATTTTAAATTACTTACATTTGATTTATTTGCATAACCAGCATTTACAACATAACACAATATTATTTAACTAAAATCAAAATATTACTTTATCATGTCTTTTTTTCACGAGTGTACGTGCGCAGACGGCCGCCATTTGTGGTCATCTTTCGTGAATCGTACCTACTGTAAGTAGGTAGAAGAAGTCAGTGTTTGAGTGTTTCCTCTATATTACTTTACTCTTTGAGTGTTCCCTTACCTAGGTACTTATTGTGAGTGTAGGTAGTTAGTGGTGTGTGCCGCAGCGTAAACGAGGCTTAGGATACCTAGGTACTAATGTGTCTGATAGAGGTAAAACGTAAAATGCAAAAAAAAATACCCAAGAAAATATTTACTGCTGCCTACATATTGAATTCTTAGAACTTGGTATTATAAAGTATTATTGAGTTTTAATAAACTCATACTTATTTGAAAGCAACTAAAAGTTTAACTTTTACTTGGTTTCGTTCAGTAACTTCAACATTTTGACAGTTGACTTTTGTTTGTTTTGTTTACTTTTTATCGTCAAATTTGAAAGGTGTAAATTGCAGGTGGTCGTGAATACTCGTGAATCATGTTTTGATATTTTTATTTATTTTTGACGCTGGTTTCGGTGGATATATCAAAGCAATAGCAATGGAAGGCAAACTAAGTCGTTTTGAAAATATTATCCATATTTGTTTATGGACATTAGCATGCTTATATTCTCTTTATAAATTAGTTTGTGCACAGACAGGTAATTATGACTCAAATTAGCACAATTTCTAGTAAGATTTTTAGTCCCACATATATTTAAAACTGCTAATTCCAGCTGCAACTTTACAATTGCAGCGTAAATATCCTTGGCATATAAAAAACTAATAGCTTATGGAATACATAGGGACAAGCATAATCGGTCACGATGCTTTCTTATGTAAACATTTGTATATAAATAATGGCAAACCCCCACACCATACCACCACCGTTGTATCAAGATTTCTGGGCTAACCAGAAATCTAGATACCACCTACCTTGCAGTGAGTTGAGGGCCATATGTGGTAAACATATTGTTGAACAAAACTGTTTCTTTGAGTTCTTCTGTATATTGTGTTATTTTCCAATTACTTTTAAATTCTGTTTAAAGAATAAAATAGAAAAGAATTTATTTATTAAGGTTCAAGGACAGGGATGGTTGTGCTTTAGGGGATGTTAGGGCTAATGTTCAGCGGTGGATGGCTGTAGAATAAAAAGTAATAATTAATTAAATGTTTTATTTCAGACATATTAGAAAATTATCCAGAGCTCCAATATGGTATCAGAGACTTGAATCCTGGATGGAAATTTATGTCCAGGCTTAAAGATGAGTCTGACGTTGAGTGGAGTACATGGAAATATTTAATACAGACATCCTGGTTTTATATGTTAATCCAATTTTTTATATCAGAGATTATAAGAAAAACTTATGCATCTTTTCTCAGATACTGGTATACAATATCAAGTGTAATTTTTATAATAAGCCACATGGGTGTAAGACAGTTAATAATAATTCTTTCTCAACCTGTGATATTTTCGGCTATTGTATTTTCTGGAGGTAAAAGAATAAGTATATGGGTAACAAGCATATTCCTATTAGCAGGATATAATTCTCTGAAATATAAGTATTTCTTTTGGCGTGTTTTGGATACTGGGAATCTGCAGGATGAGGAAGTTTTTGTTTTGCTTTACGCAATTGCATGGGTTGAATTAAGGTGCATTAGTTTTTGTCTTGAGTATGTTGAAAAAATAGAGAAACAAAACAATACTAAAGACAAAGGTAATCTTGTGCATATATCAACCTGGGAACATCTCATTAGTATGTTTAGTTATGTTTTATACCTACCAGTATTATTTGTTGGGCCAATAATTCTTTATGAAGAATTTGAAAGGAGTTTCCATGTGAAAAACGAAAATCTTATGTTGAGGCTAAAAAGATTTATTTGGGATATGATGCTGTTTTTGATATATACATTTTTATTGGAGCTTGCATTTCATTACATATATTTTTTTGCGATGCAAAGTCAACTGAAGGTAAAAAAGTGATGATTTGTAATGCAGAATGTTATTGTTTTCTTTGATATTCTAGTGTTGTTTTTTGTTTTCAGGCTGTGTATTTAATGCCGTCGCTTGCCCTTTGTGGGGGTGGACTATGGATGGGTCTTGAGTTCCATATGAAATATGTAATATCTTATGGAACAACTGCAGCATATTCAAGACTGGACAATATAGATCCACCCCCAACACCACGTTGTATAGCCAGGATTCATGTATATTCACAGATGTGGAGATACTTTGATGTTGGTCTTTACAGATTTTTGTTAAAGTAAGTAAATATTAACTGATTGAATATTATGTTCTATACAGAGCTTAACATCTCAAATTTTGTTACAGATACATATACAAGCCCATTTTCAACATTTTATCAAGCAATATAGTCATGTCCAAAATTAGCTATAGGTTGATAGCATCATCCATTACATTTATGTTTATATTCATGTGGCATGGGACTATGTGGAATATTTTTATATGGTCAGTTTTGAATTATGCAGGAATAGTGATGGAATATGTTGGTAAAGCTGTAGCTGGAAGTGAAAAATACACTCAGTTTAAAAACAAAGTGCTAAGAACAGATGCTATGGAAATACGATTTGTTGCCTTTTTATGTGCACCCTTATTAGGTTTATCAGCAATATCAAACTTCTATTTATTTGCTGGTACAGAAATTGGGAACATATATTTTGGTCTTTTGAAATGGCCATCTTTGTATAATTGCACCATTGTCTACATTTCTCTTTATTGTAGTTGTCATGTTGCTATTGCTTTGCAAGATGTCTCATCACGAACTGATGTAAAAAAGATTGAAAATAAGACTGAAATTTAATGATTTGGATTATTTTGCTCTTCATAATTTCATCCAATGATTTCTAAATAGACTGAAATTTTTAGTTACAGAAATCTCATTAGGCAATGACACTATTAAGTACATTTAGCAGATAGGTAAGTTTATCTTTAATCACATATGAAGTACAAATTACGTCGATGTTTACCAGTAGGTATAGTCAGCAAACAAAAGTTGTAGTCAGAATCAGAATTATAGAACACCTTAATGCAAATATTAAACATATATTGATATATTGAATTATACGGATATCTAACCGTTAACACTTCGTGATAATGTTATTTTGTGATACCTATTAAGTTCTTCCATCCATCCATTCTTTAAAAGGGATTTTGTTAATCAACTTCTTTTGATGACTGTACATCAAGTTAAAGATCTATCTATTAATGTTCATTTTAACTAGGTATACCTTTTATTTTATGCAGGGTTTAAACAGTTCCTATTACTTTAAACTTAGTTATTTATAAGCTGTAACTACTCGACTTTTTTAATCGAATGTTAAATGTATTGTAAATTGGTCCAATTTTCTAACCATAGTAAAAAATGGAATAAAAATGCAACACAAAACTGTAATTGTCTTATTTTTTATATTGCTATTAATTGATACGTATTAGAACCCTTTAGTAATAAGTATGAATGAATGTGCATTGCTTCAATCAAATCATTGGGGTCGCCAGCGACGCCGGCTGCTTTATGTATTTGTATCATTTCTTGCCGGGTAAATACATCTTTTCCTAGTTGATGTGAGCGTGTAGTTAATGCAGTCAAAAATTTCTTTAGCTGAAATAAACAGTTTTTAATTATTCATTATAAACTAGGTTGTTTTTTAATTAACCGTAAAATCAATAAAGTAACCTTGGAATTGTGAATGGATGATTGAAAACCGATTAGGTACATTAAAAGTAGATTAAAATTATGAGAAGGAAAATGTTATCGATTATTAAATTTCAAATTGAAAGGTTTATACATTATAGGCACTTTCATTGAATTTAGGTATGACTGGTTAGACATGATGCTATGTGAGACACATTTTGCATGAAACCATAGCTCATACTACAAGATATTTCGGCCAGTTTAAAATTTAAAATTGTTTTATTAACAGTAAAACAAACCTTGCTTTTGGAACTAACTCCGGATCCATTGATTGACCTCGATAGCTGAATGTTTCCAAATCCGTCGCTAAATGTGTCTATTAAGCTATGTTTTAATAGGCTTATGACGTCATTAGCATCTTGGACTGTGGCCTCTTCTCTAAGATCAACACGAGCTCTTGCCTAAAAGCACGATGATTGCAGAAAATTAAAACATTTAAACTAGATTAACATATTATACTGTCAGCAATGATTTTACCTGGCATAAACGAATGCATGCTTCGAGTTGTCTCGTTGTGATTGGGGTCCCGTCATGAGAACCACTCTGATGATTGTGGCGTAGTTCTAAATAAAAGTTTTGTAGGGCATTAGCCGCATCTGTACTTATTTTTGGGTGGACGTATCTTCTTGCATACGCTATATACTTGCGTAGCAATACTAAGGGTAAGTGATCAATCACTTCGCCATGTTTAAGCTGCAATCTCTGGCTGCATGTAAAATGAAGTTATATTAAGATAAAATTATTAAATATGCTATTAATTATGATGAATAACTAGTACTGCAAATATAAATATGTACATTGAATTATTTTAATTAGTTTTACTATCTGGCCATTGCTTACCTAAGCGATACTTCATTATCACTTTGGCTTGTATTCAAACTAGTATTCAGTCCACTAGTTTTGGTCGATTGTTTTCTTTGGCCTGTATGAAGAGCTAGCACGTGCTCCGATAACATCGCATCCATTCTCTAAAACAATACAGACAGTATTTGAGTTGAGTGGTTCGCTATTTTCAAATACTAGAGACCGATTCGCAAAAAATTGTGTGTAGCTATTTAAGGCCTGTTACTGGCGCCAGCTATTGAGTAATGATTTACATTCATACCTCATCAGGTTGGTCTAGGAGAATAAATACTAAATCAAATCTTGAAAGTAGCGCGGAAATTAATTTAAGATTTTCCGCAACAGTTTTGGACCTGGAAACAAGTTTAGCAGGTTAGGTGTAAGTCTAACAAATCTAAATACATATTATGCATAAAACCAAACATAATATATACTTTATAATGTTGTAATGTTAGGACATTTAAAAAAAAAAAACAAATGTTGGACTTGTTTAAGCAGTGTTCTTAACTCTTGCTCATTATTCAGTAATGGTATTAAAAAGAGCCTAGCATGTAGGGATAATAATAATAATATATTAGGAGAGTTCGTGGCTAAGTGTAAGCCGTAGGGTTTTACCAATAATACAGGCTTAGCCGCGCTCGTCGCGAGATTCCTCCGTACCTCGTATAGCACGTTACGCCGTAGGTCCCGACTGCCATACGTTGATCTTTGGCAGTCGTTGAGTCAATTCTTAAAATTCTGTCTTAGTACTGTGTTTCCCAGTAAAATTGTTTTGGAGGGGATTGTGGAGGATAGGCAGTCGCTCCATGTAAAATACGGTATTCAGCTGAATCCGGTAAGACTGGAAGCCGATCCCAACATAGTTGGGAAAAGGCTCGGGAGATGATGATGTAGGTATAATATAAGAGTGTGGCGCGACCTGTTGTAGGAGCCGGCGGCGGGGTTAGCGGCGGCCAGCACGGTGGCGCGCGCGGCCAGGCTGCACACCACGCCCGCCTTGGCCACGCTCACGCGACGCTGCTCCATGGCCTCCAGCAGGCTGCTGTGGTGGCTGCTCATCTATACACACACACAACTAGTTTCACTAGGTATATGGTGTCTAATCATTTTAAACTTTATTACTTTTGTAATAGAGTAGTAATTGGTGTGTGAAGCTGCCCAGACCGAAATTAAGTCAAAAGGACTACTTCATTTTATCATAATTTGGTACTGAATTAAAAGATGATTCATTTACTAAAGATGATATAATGTGAATACTATTCTTACCTTATCAAGTTCATCTATACAACATACGCCTTTGTCAGCCAAAACTAGTGCTCCTGCTTCGAGAGCAAAGTCTCCGCCCGCTTCACGACCCAACGCTACTGTAAGACCACCTGCTGAGGCAGAGGCACCACACACGTAAACACCTGAAGGACAAATACATTAACTAAAATATGTTATACAAGGTGTTACAAAACCCCTGTCCGACCCGAAAGGGGGATACAGGGTTCACCATCACATGCCCAAATAAAATGTTAAATTTGGAATATTCATGATATTAACAATGATAATAATCAACTTTGAAGTAGCCGCCAAATTAACGGCTTATTAACGGGCCATTTTGGGTAAGTACCTAGTTACTCTTTACGTATATTAAAGTTACCCACATGTTAATTTATATAATAATCCTAGCCTACGCAATACCCTTGTCTTAGCACATACCTCTTGGTGCAGCATGGGCCGCTGCTTGCAATAACTGTGATTTGCCGAGCCCTGGATCGCCTACTACGAGAACATGAGGGTTAGATCGCGGTCCATTTTCAAGGTCAGTACCACCTATCAAGCCTAGAATAAGACCTGCCTTTACTGCCTCGTGGCCAAAAATTGTGGGACAAAGTGAGTGGACCAGCAACCTGAAAACATCTTCCGAAGCGTGTATTTCCTGGAATAAAAAAAAAACTGACTATAGTACCAATTCAGAAATTAAGGAAGATCCTCCTTCTTAACCAACTTCAAAAAAAGAGGAGTTTCTCAACTCTACTTTATGTTTTTTTTTATTTACCTGTATAGCATAATAATCTTTCAAGGTAAAAGACAGTGTAGGATTACTTAAATTCCGATGACTGTGTATAGAAACAGCTTCAATGTAGAGCTGCAAAAGCCTAGCCGCTCTTTTACCATCCTCACCACCTTTGCTTTCTCCGCGAACCTAAAACAATTAGTGGATGGAATTATGTACAATAATTACTGTATTTTATATAGTGCGACTATTAGACCCACCGACATTTCAATGCGTAACACGGTATTGGTAGACTGTATCAATTTAATCGTTAATAGGATCGTTGTGATACTAAATAATAGAATTGAATGCTATTATATATACAGCATTAAAACAATACAAAATAGTGAAAGGGTACATAGTCTTATCGTTATTAAGGATATCTGCCAGACAATCTTCCGCTGGGCAGAAAGAAAAACAATGATAGATGAGAGTAAAATGTGTACAAATATTTTTTTATGCAAAAACATCTAATAATCTGTGTATACTTAAACTTATTATATGCTTTTTTATCATACTTGCACTATTCCTGTAACAGACAGCACATCTCCTGGACAGGCAGTGCCAACTAGATCACCTTGTAGTTCAATCTCCACACTTCTTGGTATAGTTCCCGATATACTCTGAAATATTTAATAAAACATGTAAATGGTATTTTATTTACCATATCTAATTCAATCTTATGTAGTAAAAAAATATTTCGAGACATGCATGTTGTGTTGCAATTAATCTAGAACCAGTTTATGGGTTAATAAATCAGTCATACTAACTTGGGACTGAATTTCTTGTATTTTAGCAACTTGCCAGTCTGTGGTATTTGTGAATGGTGATGATTGCAATGGTTCAAACTTGGAACCTCCATGGCAGCTTTGACATGAATTCGGAGCTGTAACAAATTCCTAGTCAAATAGTGAGCTTATGTACATCAACTATGTTGGCAAGACGAGAGTTGCGGTTTTAAGTAGTAACAATAAATTGATTTTAACAAGCTAGTTTAATAGTAGCCTATTATTTTAAGTAGTCGACTTGGCCAACTAACTTAAAATACTAGGGTAGGTAAGATAGTATTGAAGAAATAGTGTGATATATTGACATAAGTATTAGATTGGAGGCCAGTATTTAAATTAATGTGCTTACCTGTAAAAACTCCTTGCGGTTGTACTACTGCTTGAAGATTGTGGCAACTTGAACATTCAAATGCCATAGAAGTACAGATGAGACCCACACTACCCACCCTTATTACAGTCCCTTTTATTGTTACTAATTTACCTGTAATAAATAAAAAGTTTTTTATTAATTTATTACTCCATAACTTTTAATATATTTTATTTATGTCTTTGCAAACTTACCAAAGTAGTTAACTTTTAAATTAGCCAGTGGGATAACTGGTTGATGATTTAGTATTCTTATTTTAATTTTAGATTCGAATTTAAGGGTCTGCAATTAAAAATGTGTATGAATAAATATACAAATTTTGTCATTTAAATCAAATTTAAAAATTACTCTGTTAGTGACAATAATAAATAAAAGTAATGATCACCTCATGTAAACAGTACTCTAGAAGTCTTAAGGTCTTATCTGGGTATTCAAATAATTCTGTATTAAATGTACTCCAACCGCTAACAAACTCTGGATCATTAGTTAAATTGGTTATATCCAATGGCACACTGCGAGTTTGATCAATCTTCTCCAGATCAAAAAGGTTTTTATTGTTCTCAATAAACGTTTTGAAAGATTTCACATGGTTTAAAGACTCGGAATTAGAATCTAGATCTGAAATTAAATAATATAAGATAAAGAATATACACAAAAGTTTGGATCATACTGAAGTTTCTGTTATTTGAACACATTTAGTTATGGTCCTTTATCTATTCATTATATTTATGTTACCTTCAGTTGGGAAGTATAGCTTCCAGATATTATTTCCATTGATAGGGAGTACGATGGGCAACTGATTAGCCGGTGCTCGTGAAGATCCTGCAGTGCTTGATACTCTATGAGTACTTGATGTGTTATTTAAACTTTGATTATCAACACTGTTATTTTGGTTGTTCCGCGGTCGATACCAATTATTTCTATAACGACCTCTCCAGCCACGTCGCATTATATTGCTATATATTTATCAGTATTTTGAAATAATCCCTTCCGTCCGACTAGAAATTAACTTTCAAGTTCTAAAAATTAAAAACTTTATGAGCGCGCGGTTTACTTTTCTGACACTGACAGGACAGCAGCTGGTTGCTTGCTTCCAGATGAGAATAATAATTTTAGTTAATAATTATTTTAAAGCATAAATAATGTTGTTTTAAACAACTACATATGAAATAAGCGAATAAACAAACTCGACAGAAAATAATTAAATTAATTTCTGTACTATAAAAACAACGCAAAAGCTTTGATCCTGCAGTGCTTGATACTCTATGAGTACTTGATGTGTTATTTAAACTTTGATTATCAACACTGTTATTTTGGTTGTTCCGCGGTCGATACCAATTATTTCTATAACGACCTCTCCAGCCACGTCGCATTATATTGCTATATATTTATCAGTATTTTGAAATAATCCCTTCCGTCCGACTAGAAATTAACTTTCAAGTTCTAAAAATTAAAAACTTTATGAGCGCGCGGTTTACTTTTCTGACACTGACAGGACAGCAGCTGGTTGCTTGCTTCCAGATGAGAATAATAATTTTAGTTAATAATTATTTTAAAGCATAAATAATGTTGTTTTAAACAACTACATATGAAATAAGCGAATAAACAAACTCGACAGAAAATAATTAAATTAATTTCTGTACTATAAAAACAACGCAAAAGCTTTGATTTTATCATTTAAAATATTAGTGGCATGTAAGTAGGTACCTACGCAATAAACGAGAAAAAGAAAGAAAAATTAATTGGCAATAATTGGTAAATATGGCGGGAGCGGGAAATGGCGGGAATATTGAAAATATTAAATCTAGAGAAACAAAACGAGCTATGAGGTTAGTACTAACTTAATAATGCTATATGATATTTATGTCTAGGTACAAAAATACATAAACGTTAACTTTTTGTCTATATACATAATTTTGTGCTATTATTGTCTGCAGAAATCAAATAAAAATAATAAAATTTAAACTTCGAACTCAAGATTCACTGTGTTAAGTTTACTTGAATCTCGTCCAATAAATATTCACGTCGCATGGGTATAATTTTATATTGAGTCAGCCAAACAATAAATAAGCTCAATATAATTGTGCGAGAAGAAAATCATGGCTGAGGCAGAAGGAGAAAATTCACCCGACTCGGACGCTTCTGAAACCTCAAATTTTGAGGGCGTGATAAACATGATGGACGAGGTCAAAAGAAGAATATCGTCTGCGAGGCCGTCCGTGTATACGCTAACAATGCCAACTATTCCTAATGAAGAACGCGTCGATGTAGACAGAACGGCTCTCGAAGCCATACTCGACGTCAGTTCTCGATTGTACGATATACAGACGAGGAGTAGAATATCAATGAGCACGTTGGCATTAGCTCATGAGTCGTACAAAGACAAGCAAGTAAATAAACGGAGTACAGACTTTATTGTTTTGCTTAGTGTTCCAACTCAGATTGAATTGATGATTTTGTAGGCAAAGGCAAAAGAGTGTCGCAGCAGTCGAATGGGTGAACTGAAGCAGCAGCACAAGTTTATTTTAGAAAATGCAGCTGTTATGTTAAATAGGACAGCTGACTTTGTGCTTGTAAGGATTTATAGATTTACGTTATGAAGTAAAAATTTCAAAATGTCGTAAGAATCACACTCTTACATTCTTAAGTTTATTCTTACAGGATGGCGTTTATGATGCTGATATTCATATAGATCTCTTAGATAGTGCAATAGCAGAAGGCGGCAGAAATTGTGTCATAGTATGTGATGCATTTCTTCCTCCAGTCAAGATGGGTAATTATCTTGACATCAGCATAGTTCTGATCTATAAATAGGAAACTAACAAATGTGATAAAAATTGTGGTTCTAGATTCTGGTCGGTATATTCATAATCAGAAAGGTAAAATAGAAAGAGTATACATATCTGACGCAGCATCCATTGGAACAAAGGGCAAGTGTGTCGCTATGTACAGAATCAAAACAAACGCGATCGAAAGTAAAAATGTTGCTGATGTAAGTGCTTCTTTTAGTGTAGACTGAAGTATGAAGTATAGGTATTTAGCTACTTAACTTTATAGGTCAGTTATTGTGTTTTTATTGCAGTGCACTAAGAAACTCTGTAACAGTAGGTAGGTACTCTCGTAGCCTACATGGCCTTAAGTTAGTCAAAAATAAATTAAATAAAAAAAGTAATTCAAAAAGTAATCTATATAGGTAATATGTTTCTACCTATGCTCGATTAACAACACTCATGTGTTATTATTCTAGGACTATTATTATGTGCAATTTGATATTAATCAAGATACTGAAAACGTAGTGTCAGCTGTATACAAAACGATGCGTCGTGTATACGTTCCGGCACTGAAAGCTTGCAAAGCTTGGGGAGACTTAAACCCTCCGAATCCACTGAGCGATGAGATTATTAGGACGTATATTTTAAAGATAATGCTTTTTGTTGACTACCTTGCAAGTAAGTTAACATTTTGATCGTTCTTATTCATAATTAAATTTTACTTTCATTAAGTCTGCATATATTGACGTATTTTTAATAGAAACAAAAACCGATTTGGATTGTTGCGCAAGATTTAAAATTAATCATACGTTGTATGAAGACGAGTTATCTGATCACGATAAAATGAAACAAGCAATCACTAAAACTCAAGTTTTAGAAGAAATATGCTCCTACGTGAAGCAATGGATGCGGCAAATAACTATGGTAAAGTACACTACGAACGACATCATAATAGGCATTATCATACTAATAATATAATTGTTTCGTTTGTAGCCCGCACTGTAAGTATACCTAATTATGTATATTCTTAATTTTCTGGCTAATGTAAACTGTAGAAAACTTATCATTCACTATTTCTTTTTTGGTCTGAAACTAACCAACCTTAATCATTGTGTAGGTTTTAGTGCAGAGTCAGCAACTGCGACGGGAGCCTTCTAATATTGGGCCATTGGCGGAGTTAGACCATTGGCGTCGTCAGCTCACTATATTTACATCTATCATTGAACATATTAAAAGTGAACCTACCGTGATGTACATACACACTTTGATACGCGCGAAGTCAAAACTTTTGAAGGTTAGCCATATTTTAAACCTAGTTATTCAAGAAATCATAATGTGTCCCTGCAAATATATTATTATTAGTTTTCAAAAAAGAAAAAAAAATGGATGCGGAGACTTTATTTTAACTTCCAGAGGTGGAAACAGCTGGACAACAACGTAACAGACTATTACAATGAAGCTTTTGATAACGTGAGATATTTGTATGCACTGGAGAAATATTGTGAACCATTATATAGGTAAATTGGCTTATTGCGAACCAAGAATTTGATTAACCATTATGATAAATTAATTAATAAATTCTGTCTGTTATTAACCAGATGCGATCCCTACACAATGCAACAATATATTCCTGGTTTGCTGTACACCATCCGCATGATATTCGCGACGTCTCGTTACTACAACACCACCAAACAGATCTCCACGCTGCTGGTCAAAGTGACGAACCAAATACTAAACATGTGCATGGATTTTCTGACAAATAATGGCAAAAAGAACATTTGGAATCAAGACAAAACCAATTTTATAGCCAAAGCAAAAGTAATTTATTTTACTCCTTATTTCAATACCGTCGTGTAGGTAATTCTGCTGTAAAAATAGTATAAATAATAATTAAATCTTCTCTATTATTTACTTAATGCCTACTTAGTTATTTGTATTCAATGAGACTGTAACTTTCGCTTTAATGAAATGTTGTATCCTCTGTACAAAATGTGTTTTCAGTTTTGTTTGAGTTTATATAAGTTCTACCGTGATTGCTATTTCGAAACTCAAAGAGCAATGATTGATGCTTCAGACGAAAGGCCCTTTGATTGCTCGGAAATGTACATATTTGGAAAATTTGAAACGTTTCGTAAAAGGCTCACAAAGGTAATTGGAAATCTGACCATTTCAATGTTGTGAATGTTTGTGTTAGTCTTCAACTGTAGTTAAGCTTTTTGGATCTTCGTATAGCCTGCGGTTTTAACGTTTTTTCTTACAGATTATAGATCTCTTCCAAACCTATATATCGTACTATGTACTAAATAAAACCACTTTGGAGGGTGTTGAAGAATACGCTACTAACTTTAATAAACTATTTAAAGTTATTTCAAGCAAAACATATGACGCTTTGGACCACAGGTCAGATTATGACATGACGTATGCACGAATATTTTAAACTGAATTTTCATTGGGTATTAATAAAAGTTCATGTTTTTTTTTCTACAACAGGCGTCCAGATTTCGATAAGGACTATAAAACATATAAAGATGCTGTGGCCAACCAGGAAATATTACTTGAGAACTTTATGATAAGCGTAATATAACTAAACATACATAATTGCACCAATCCTAACACCGAACAATTTAAAAAGTTCTTATTTAATTTACAGAGTGTCAAAAAGTGTCCAAAAACGGAAGTAGCGTTGCATCTACTAACAAGATTTGAGAAATTGAAATTAGACTGTCTATACATCGAAGATCAGTATTACGACTTGATAAGTCTATTTACTTCTGAGATTGAGGCAATTAGGGATAGGTAATGAAGCTTAAAACATTTTTTTTAACTTTAGCTTTCATCTGCTCTATCCTAATAAATTGAAACTACCGTATCATTCAATACTTTATTATTGACTCTAAAACCAGCCTTAAGAAAAGCCTTGTCAAAAATGTAAGTTTGTACAATCATAGTATTGGTGTAGGTACAACGAAGAGAGGGATAACCCAGACCTGGCCCGAAATATGCCACCCGTTGCAGGACGTCTTATGTGGATAAGATTTTATCATAGAAATATTAAAGTACCTATGCAGATATTCAAAAAGCACCACGAAGTCATTACGCACACGGTATTTGAACTATAAGTCTATTACATTTTTCAAACCCATTATATTTATTTATGAGCATTGCAAATTAGGTTTTATCTTGTTAAGACTGCATTTCGTAAATTCTTGAATAATAGAAATTAAGAAGGAGTTTAACAAGCACATATTGTCGTTCTAGTATAAATCTTCAAGATTTATTAGATGAGAAGGTTTTGTATTTGGTTTAAAAGGTGGTGTTTATATTTTCAGAACACCCAGCGATGCGTGAAGCTCTACAATGTAATGACTATTGTTTTCACAGAATACGAATTGATTTATCATTACTCGTGGGCAGAAAATGTGGGACAGGTTACATGATTAATTGTATTTTTACAGTAGAACACTATTGGAATAATATATCTAAATGTAAATAGTTATTAGCGTGGCAAAGTTCACGAGACAAAAAAATAGTTTAGTTTATGTTTTGGTAGTTATCTAAAACTTAGTAATACCTGTTACGTGGAATTATTAAAATGATTCTTTATTCCTAGGTGCGACTGGGTCTGGTCGCTCCCCTGTTAATTCGGCACCCAAAAACTAACATGTACATTATTAACTTTACTATGTTTATACCTGAGTGTATCAGGGAAGTCGAGTATATGTGGCAGTTAGGACTTCGTAAGTCCATGTTGCTTATGTAACGTTAAGTAGGGTAGATTTAATTTTAATGCTTTAATAAACATGACTTTATTTTAGGCGTACCGGATGGCGCACAAATTGTTGCTTTCTGCAAAAATAAAATCTTAGGAAATTATGAGAAAATAAAGTACTTGGTGGAAAGAAACAACCAAATAAGAAGGTATTCATTACACCCTTATTTTAGTTTAAATGGTATTTTTTCCACCTTGGCACAAAGTGAACATTTTTAAATTACAGGAATATGCCAAAGCTGTACCTTCCATTACTTCGTGCGCAATTGATAAAGTTGGAGACAGCATTTCAACCTGGCTTATCAACAATAACATGGACTTCTCTTGAAATACCAGCCTATTGTGAAAACATCGAAATGGTCCTGGATGAAGTTGACTTATTCGTTAAGGAGGTAATCAATTTCATTATGTCGGCCACTCATATATATTCGCATGAATAATTTAACAAGACGTGTGTAAACTAAGACTTGAAGAATTCTCGCCATTCGCGATTTTCCAAAAGCCGATGGTCTTCATTTCATAAAGGTAACTTAAATTTGCACATTTGCACATATGAAAGTGGTAGTTACTTAGTGTACTTGATAGGTATGATGTAAACAAAAGAACAATATAATTGTTTCTAAACCCAAGTAAATTTCAGGTGGTGGATATTAAAGAAGCTCGCATTGATGCGATATTGTCATCAATTTCAACGACGATGCTGGTTTACTTGCCTGACAAGGCAGTGGATCCCACTGCTCTCTATGAAGACAATCTTGTAAGGCGTGATGAAATAGGCAAGTGCATTTAGCAAGTGGTTGTAGATGTAGTAAACGAAGTCATTTAGTTCAAAATATTGTTTGTGAATAGGATTGTTTTATATTAAAAATTTATTTTCTCATTTAGCGTCAGATTTGCAGCAAAAATCGTGGAACGCTGAAATAGCAGTAATTGAACTCATACATAAGTTCTTGGATAGCGTGCCCTGTAAAGAAATACAAAATTTGAAAAATAATTGGTAAATAGGTAGTTTTACATTGTATAGCTTAATTATTCATCAGTAGTGTGTTTCTATGTTAGTAATCGAACGTAAAGTAAAAAGTTAACAATATTTCTCTTATTTTAAGGCTGGATATGGAGAAAGTTTTAAAACAAGTTACATCCGCAACAAGAGTATTTCCTGAAGATGCAGGTAAACATTGTACTACTTTTTACAAATTAAAGGTTTTGAATACTAATCAAATAATTAATGAATCAACTGATCTATTAATTTTAGCATTTATGGAAATAGAGAACATTGATCGTTTTGACGTAGTGCCCACTATTAATGAATGTAATGAACTATTTGCATATTTTGCTACCAAATGCTTAGAATCACTTATCAAATGCACGAGACAAAGCCTTGATAAGTTAAGAAGACGGGCCTCTGTTTCTAGGTAAGAGTAACATTTTACTAAGTACCTAACTATATGCATTTTCGAACCTAAATACGAATTTCACTGACTTCTTTTCAAAATATATAAACAACAACTGTTTCATAACGTTTAGTTTTCTCACAATGACGACCGATCCGGAGGAACAGAAATATCTAAGGCCAGTTATGCTTACTAACATGTTTTTACAAATACCAAGAACTTTAATAAAGCCGACTCTAGAGGAGATACAGACATCGTTTTCCCAGGTGACCCTTGTCAATCACTTTTAAAACCGTGTTTAAAACTAACCCTTACGATCTATGATTGTCAAAAGATCCACAACTACTAACTTACTTCTGGTATTTTGGCTTTTAGGTGGTTCTAAATTGTATAATGGATATCCATCGCAACGTTTTTATTTGGGGTCAGCAGGAGCAAATAAAAAAGGAAAAGTTGGCTGGGTCTTTGCCGAATGCGAAACGTCCCGTCTGCGGTAAGACAATGCAACTCTTATAGTATTCGTACCTCGGCATAAATTTATCTCAGTATTTTATCAGTATAATGGTAATTTATCATTGCAGCTGGTTCTAGGTCTTGCTCTAGTGTAGGTGGAGTAAGAAACTATTTCAGAATGGTGTCGGAGCATAAAGACATCGTCAGATCTGTGATGGCTTTACAAGGAATGATGTACATGTATAAACCAGACATTGAAAAATTATTAAAGGTATAATATTGATAAAGATCCAACAGCAAAACAATTACATTATTCAGTTTTTTTTTTTGTATACATATAATTTGGTTGCATATTGCATAATTTCTATGGGATACCTAGTACCTTTTAATTAAAATAAAATAAACAAATAAATTACAATTATGGCTACTTGTAACAAAATAAAACTTCCCTTTGAACTTTAACGACACATTGATGTTTGTGTTTTATAGAGCTATGGAAGATTTGCCTATATATGGGCTGAAAACCGAGTCCAGCAAATACAAGACTTTGTTGATTCAAATCCCTTGAATGTAGTAATTAAGGACACTCTAAATAAGTATGAAGCGCAGACAGATGAAATCCTAGCCTTACCTGAACGACACATAATTGGATCTATTCAAATAAATATGGGTTAGCAACTGTACTCATAATATAACTAGTTTAATCTGCATGTACCTGTTTTATAAAATGTTGTATTTTTTCAGAGCGCATAAAATTAGCTTTGCATTTAGAATCCATTGAGTGGAAGAGATCCTTGGGTAAACTCCTGTGTCTTGCTTATAAAGAGCGAGTGTTGAAACTGATGCAGTTTATAAACGACCGAATGAAAACGTTGAACAAGAAAATAAAAGATTTAGATGACGTCAGAGTGGCTATGATGTGCCTCGAGCTTATTAGAGAAGAATTCATTGGGTGATTGTTTTGAAATAAAGTTTTTGGTTTTAGTATATTGACACTGCATTTTTTGCTTTGCAAACTAGTCTTTCCTATTTTGTATGTTTACAGTGTATGTCTAGGAAAGTATTATACATTCTTTTAAAATCGTTTCAGAATGGATATGGAATTGGATCGCATCGAAGAAAGTTACGCGACATTCCATCAATTCAATGTCGAAATTCCAAAAGAAGATTCTGACCTAGTTAGCGGGTTACGTCACGCTTTCCAATATATGTTGACAACTGTATGTTTCAGTTTGTACACAATTAAATTACGTACTGAAAAAGTCTTAAAATAATGTTTTAATTAATTGCTTTAGTCTCAAAATGTACAACAGAAGATAGTGGATATGCAAGGTCCACTACAGAAGGAGTTAACTGAAGGCGTTGCAACTTTTCTAGCAGATGTTCTGAAATTCGATGCCGATTACGAGGCAACTGGACCCATGACACCTGGATTATCAGCAAGAGATGCTAGCGACAAGTACTCTACTTAACATATTATTTTCTAGAGTAAATTTAACATTTTATATCATAGGAGCAGTTCTCTAAATATTTTGTTTATGACTTAAAGGGTCATACTGTTTCAATCAAGATTTGATGAGTTATGGCGAAGATTTGAAATGTACTCAAGCGGTGAAAAGTTATTTGGTATGGAAGTTCAAGATTATCCTATTTTGCACCAAAAGAAAAAGGAGTTTAACTTGCTAAATAAATTGTAAGAAAAACTATCAAAATCTATGATCGTTGACAATATGGTATAGTTTGAAGATTGGAGTCTAATTAGAAACACTTTTACAGGTATAGCTTATATCTGGCTGTAATTAATTCTATAGACGGCTATTTTGAAACACCGTGGGTAGACATCGATATTGAGCAAATTGTTGCACAGCTTGCGGAATTTGACGTCAGGTAAAATAATTATGACTAGGTACGTGATAATCTTACATTAGAAACATGAAAAAAGTAAAGGAAATCCTTACTTTTACTATTTACGTCATTTACGCCTTACACCAAATCAAAAAATTCAATATTATCTCGAAATGATTTATAGATGTCGACGACTGCCAAAAGGCATGAAAGACTGGCCGGCTTTTATAGTGTTAAAGCAAAAGATTGATGATTTCAATCAAACCTGTCCGTTATTGGAGTTAATGGCTGACAGAGCCATGAAGGAAAGACATTGGAGTAGATTGGAAAAGCTCATGGGTTAATACATAATATAAAGCAAATACAAATTCTATAATTTATAAGCAATTGCACGGTACTTAACTGCTCCTATTTCAGACTGTGTACTGGATGTGAAGTCAGAGTCATTTACATTGGCAAATGTAATGGAGGCGCCTCTCTTGAAATACAAAGAAGATGTTGAAGTACGCAAACGTATTTTATTATTTTATATTTTCATGTAATAAACAACACTAACATAACTGACATTATTAAAAGCGAGGATATGAAGACTACGACTAATTCAAGCTTAATTGGAAGGTTTTCTTTGATTTTTGCTTTATCTTGAAATGCTCTTATTGGCAGTATGTTTTTTAAGGATATCTGTATAAGTGCTGTTAAAGAAAAGGACATAGAAGCTAAATTAAAGCAAGTGAATGCCGACTGGGCCGTCATCGACTTGTCGTTTGCTAATTTCAAGAACAGAGGGGAGCTTTTAATTAAGCCGCAGGATACGCTTGACATAATTACTTTGCTTGAAGATTCGCTAATGATCCTTAACTCTTTGGCTTCAAACAGGTTCGTAACTTTTGTGATTAGTTAAGTCATTAATATAGATATTTAGGTATATTTTGCACTTCATCATGTTATTGCCATATTATTATATCCTTATCCTTGTAGATATAATCCACCTTTCAAGAAAAATATTATGCTGTGGATTAACAAATTGGTCAACACAAGTGACATCTTAGAGAAGTGGTTGCAAGTTCAAAACCTGTGGATGTACTTGGAAGCCGTCTTTGTTGGTGGCGACATCGCGAAACAACTACCGGCTGAAGCGAAGCGGTTTGCGGTGTGTTAATAAATTACTGAATTTGGAAGCAGAATTTAATTATATTTTGGTCACATGATAAAATTAATTGCAAAACAATTCAATATTGTCCTTTTCAGGGCATTGACAAAACTTATGTGAAAATAATGTACCGTGCTCGTGACATAGTAAACTGCGTAGAGACGTGCACTTCGGACGACACTTTGAAACAGCTGCTCCCACATTTGTATGAGCAACTGGAAGCGTGTCAAAAGTCACTCACTGGTTACTTAGAGACGAAGCGACTTATCTTCCCGAGGTTCTTCTTCGTGTCGGATCCAGTTCTACTAGAGATCCTTGGACAGGCATCAGATCCTCACTCTATACAGGTTCTGTTAAATATTTGTTCCCCAACATATAAGTTTGTAGTTGCTTAATTAACACCCTAAGTCATCCATGTACTAATATACAGGGTGTCCGGTAAATAATCCGACAAACTGTGGTGGCTGATACCTTAGGTCAGGCCCTATCAAATGAACATAACATATGTTCGCCGAAAAGTTACAGGTTTCGAGTTACAATCGATTTTCGAAAATTTTAGAATTTTCTGCCTTGCATCAGACTTTTCCATTTTCCTTGCTGATACATAGCTTTCGTAATACTTTTTGTGCATCAAATTAATCTTGAATAGTTACTCTATCCTTTGATAAGTCTCATATTTATCTAAAAGAAGAATATATTGGCGATAACGCCATTCGTTTTACAATTTTCACTTTCGGTTTTTCTTAATGCTCAACTTTGAACTGCAGTGGTGAAAAATAAATGTATGTAGGATTTTTGTACAACAATCTTAAAAACTTGCTTGAATATTAGTGATTTTGGGCAGGTACAATACTTGCATATTTTCTTTACAAAATTTGACAAAATAAGCTGCTGAAATACACATGGGCCTATTTTTTGAAATATTCCTAATGTAAATCTGAGTAAAAATGATATTTAACTTAACGCTGATCGTCATTGTACAATTAAATGAGGTATTTTCTTCTCGCCATTAACTCTCTATGCCAGATTAAAACATGTTTTAGTGTAAAGTTACCTTAACCTTCAGTATTTTCTTACTAGATAAATCGATTTTATAACACCTTATTTTTCATGCAACAACACTGAAATAGCTAGTTTTAGACGCCCAATTCATCTGCACTTAACGGGTTCCGTATCATTGTAAAAATTTAAACGAGCATTTTTTTTTTAATATTTTCCAAATTGAAATTTACCACAATTATTTCGTGTCACTAGTTAATCGCTAGAAAAAAATAACTTATTTCACTGGACCATAACGATCCGCGTTAAGTTACGTCGCATTTTTACTCAGATTTACATTAGTAATATATCAAAAAATAGGCCCCGGTGTACTTCAGCAGCTTATTTTGTCAAATTTGTAAAGAAAATATGCAAGTATTGTACATTCCCAAAATCACCAATATTCAAGCAAGTTTTTAGGATTGTTGTACAAAAATCCTACATACATTTATTTTTCACCACTGCAGTTCAAAGTTGAGCATTAAGAAAAACCGAAAGTGAAAATTGTAAAACGAATGGCGTTATCGCCAATATATTCTTCTTTTAGATAAATATGAGACTTATCAAAGGATAGAGTAACTATTCAAGATTAATTTGATGCACAAAAAGTATTACGAAAGCTATGTATAAGCAAGAAAAATGGAAAAGTCTGATGCAAGGTAGAAAATTCTAAAATTTTTGAAAATCGATTGTAACTCGAAACCTGTAACTTTTCGGCGAACATATGTTGCGTTCATTTGATAGGGCCTGACTTAAGGTATCAGCCACCACAGTTTGTCGGATTATTTACCGGACACCCTGTATGTATGAGACAGAGTGTTACATGAAATAATTAATTTCTTTGTGACTTTTAGCCCCATCTGCCAAGTATTTTCGACGCAATATATACAGTTGACTTTGACGATAAGGAGTGTATTATTAATATGAATTCTGATAATGGGGAGACTATTGCCCTTGAAAGACCTGTTGCATGTTTAGGCGGCGTAGAGGTTTGTGTTAACATTACAGTTGATTACAAGAGTTAAAAGCATGGATCATAATGGAATTATTTGACGATACTTAAATGTAAATATATTATTTTGTGTTCTGTCTTTTTGTCTGTGCGGTATCAATGATGACCCTAGTATTAGTTATTTTAAAGGTTTCTGATATCTCTTATTGTGTATATTGGTATATTACTTGTGCTCAGTCTCTTTTGATTCTGGATTACAATATAAAAATCGGTGCAATGTAATCCTGTTACTGTGTG
Source organism: Autographa gamma (assembly GCA_905146925.1). Lineage (NCBI taxonomy): Eukaryota > Metazoa > Arthropoda > Insecta > Lepidoptera > Noctuidae > Autographa > Autographa gamma. Next base: position 9,544,324 of record LR989850.1, read on the forward strand.
TTAGTTATTGTAACTTATCAACTGCAGATCTGGTTGAACACTTTATTGGATACAATGAAAGATACCGTTAAAAATGTTATAGCCAACATAGCTCAAACATTGACCGGAGATCCTGAATTTGAATTTTTACAAGGTTTTTGGCATTTCCCTGGCCAGGTAAGGTTTCATATTGTATTTGATGTACATCAAGGAATTGCGATTAAATTTGTTTTATCGCAACCTACCTATCTTAATCACTATAGTACATTTAATATCATTGTAGGCAGCTATACTTGGAATGCAAATACTCTGGACAAGTGATGCAGAATATGCTCTGAAAAAGTCAAGAGTTGATCGTTTTGTAATGAGAGCCACTAATCAAAAGTTCCTCGACCTACTGAACGGCCTCATTGACCAGACAGTGAAGGAATTAGTTCCATTAGACAGGACTCTTATTGAGACTATGATTACTATACATGTACATCAAAGGCAAGTGCACGGTGTTGATACAGATAAAATAAATTGATTAAACCGTAACGTAACTTATGTTTCTTGTTATAGAGACATTTTTGATGATTTAGTAAGAATGAGAATCAAATCACCAATGGATTTCGAATGGCAGAAGCAAGCACGCTTCTATTATAACGAAGATACTGACGACTGCCTCGTATCAATAACGGACGTTAATTTCTTATATCAGGCAAGTAAATGATAAACGTTTGCAACAGCTGATTGAAATGGTGATACTAATAAGTTATTTACTTTTTTAATGAATCCAGAACGAGTACCTGGGCATAACGGAGCGTCTGGTGATCACGCCGCTGACGGATCGGTGCTACATCACGCTGTCGCAGGCCATCGGCATGAGCATGGGCGGCGCGCCCGCCGGGCCCGCCGGCACCGGCAAGACCGAGACCACCAAGGACATGGGCCGCACGCTCGGCAAGCTCGTCATCGTCTTCAACTGCTCCGACCAGATGGACTTCCGAGGTCTCTCCTCCCGCTCCCTCCCGCTCGCCACCCGCTCTCACTCGCACACCCTCACCAACACCAACACTTGCCGACAGGTCTGGGCCGCATCTACAAGGGCTTGGCTCAGTCGGGCACGTGGGGCTGCTTCGACGAGTTCAACCGCATCGAGCTGCCCGTGCTGTCCGTGGCTGCTCAGCAAATCTATATCTGCTTGACCGCCAGGAGGGAGAAGCGAGAGTTCTTCATATTTAGGTTTTGCCAAATGTCATTATTATGTATGAAAAAATCTAGCCAACTTGTATTTTATACATACATACATACATATAATCACGCCTTTTTCCCTTATAGGTAGGCAGAGACCACTTCTTTCCACTTGCTACGATCCTTACACACTTGTTTCGCTTTATACACTTTCATTATTCCCTTCATACATGCTGTTCGGTTTATGGTACTCTTGACCTGGCATGTTTTCATTCACACTCGCCTTATACACTTTATTCGTCATACGTTCTTCATTCGTTCTCTCGACATAGCCAAACCTCCTCAGCATACCTTTCTTAATTTTTGTCTCAACATCCATCATCTGACATACTTCATCCACCTTTCCATGCATTTCTCCTCTTACATTCAACGTAGCGAAGCGGTTCTCCGTGGCCTACTTTTCGCCCCCGCGAGAAACGAGACGTGATGGGTGGCGAACCACATCGCCGCCATTTTGGATAATTAAATTATTTTTAAGAATATCCATTGCGTTCCTGCGGGATAAGGAAATGGGAAAGGATACATTGGAAAGGATAACAAGGTAGGACGGGTTATAGGATGCTACCATCACGGAGGTACAATGAATGTGACGGCAACAGCTAGGGCAGTCCGGGGTCGCGTACCCGTAGTGGATCTAGCCAGCATTCGAACAGATAACTGGTAGATCCACCCCCTGAACCATTGTATTTTATGTTGTGAAAAATTTCGTTCAGTGACGGCGACACCGTAAGTTTGAATCCTGAGTTCGCCTTCATAATCACCATGAACCCTGGCTACGCCGGTCGCCAAGAGCTGCCCGAGAACTTGAAAATCCAGTTCCGCTCCGTGGCCATGATGGTACCGGACAGGCAGATTATTATCCGAGTCAAATTGGCCAGTTGCGGTTTTAAAGATAACATTGTGCTAGGTATTAACTTATTTTTCCAAGTAATTTGTATAAATGTGTACACTCTTATATAGTTAATTAGTCTGAACTGCTGTTGTTATGCTCTAGCTCGTAAGTTCTTCACACTCTACAAACTGTGCGAGGAGCAGCTGTCGAAGCAGGTACATTATGACTTCGGATTGCGGAATATTTTGTCTGTGCTGCGAACTATGGGTGCTCAGAAACGAGCAAATCCGGATAGTACTGAAGAAAATATAATGATGAGAGTATTGAAGTTAGTAGTCTTATAGATTTTCAACAAAGAAATAACATGGAATTCATAGTCTTTCACAATGTTGTTATGTTACAGGGAAATGAATGTCTCCAAGTTGGTAGATGAAGATGAACCTCTGTTTATTTCTTTAATAGAGGATTTATTCCCTGGAATGAAGTTAACTCAAACTGTTCAGAGGTACATACTGTACATCATTACGTTTAAACTTCATAAATAAACAATAATATGTGACTTTGTTATGCTTTAGGGAAATACAAAACGCTATTAACACTGTCACATCACGTACCGGTCTTGTAAACCACCCCGATTGGAACTTGAAGATCATTCAGTTGTTCGAGACGTCGCTGGTGCGGCACGGCCTGATGACGATGGGCCCCACCGGCTCCGGCAAGACCACCTGCATACACACGCTCATGGCGGCGCTCACCGAACTCGGTAAACCGCACAGGGAAATGAGAATGAACCCTAAGGTAACACTTTTTACGACGTACAACATTTTGAAATTGTCTGATTCCTATCAGTTATTGATACATTTGAGATCTAATTCAATGGCAAACTTTTAGGCAATAACTGCACCACAAATGTTTGGACGATTGGATGTTGCAACGAATGATTGGACCGATGGTATTTTCTCTACTTTGTGGCGAAGAGCTTTGAAAGTGAGAAAATCAGATACCACTTGGATCGTTTTGGGTATGGAAAACATTTAATAAAATTTATAACAAGTTAAAAAAATATAAGTTGACTAAAAAAATAATAAACAGATGGTCCAGTTGATGCCGTATGGATCGAAAATTTGAACTCTGTGTTGGATGACAATAAGACCTTGACTCTGGCGAATGGTGACCGAATAACGATGGCTCAAAACAGTAAGCTGGTGTTTGAGCCAGACAATGTTGATAACGCCTCCCCTGCCACTGTCAGCCGGATGGGCATGGTGTTCTTATCTTCATCAGTACTTAAATGGCAACCTATACTGGAGGTAAATAAATTTAGTGATCAAAGGATCGGAAATGTTTTAACTAAATTAGATTATTTTGTGTGTTACGTATCTTTTTTTTTGTTTTTGGTATAGATCTTTGCAGTTAGCCTGAGCGCAGGCTTTGACTGCTTCACCGGACTTTGTGTGTTACGTATCCTTTTTATTTATTCATATGAGATGACCTAAGTCGATAAAATTTTATTTTGATGACGATAGCGATGGCTGAAAACTCTTGAACGAAGAGAAAGTGAAGTTTTGAGAAATGCTTTTAAAAAAGTATACGATGAGGTGCACACGTTTGTGCAACAGAAACTAACGGCCAAAATGAAACTTCTGGAAGCCATATACATAAGGTATAAAGTATGTCGTATATGTTAGATAATTAAGCCGGAACCCCACCGCTGCGCAGGCTGTGCACGGATGCGTGGCTCACCTCTGCTGCGTGGGCTCATTAGTTCGGCGGCGTCGGCCTCCGTTTCCACTGCGGCGCACGGACACGGATGTGTCGCCCACACAGCTCATAGCTATGCGTGGGGTACAGTCACTAGCAAAAATATGTATACTTAATAATATGCGAAATTGTTAAACGAAATTAGTGAGATTTTTTGTCGAATCTCTTCTGCCATCTAGCAATCAATGCATACTGACAGATGACACTTGAAAATAAAATGGATCAATTATTTTTTTTAATAAAAAAAAAAATTACTTAAAGTCAATATATTATTTTTATAATATAGACAATAGCTCTTCCAAGTAACAATATAATTTTGCTATTGTGTAGTAACATCTGTCTTACTTATTTGTATTATAAATTACTTAGTTCTTACATAAATTATACTTATCACAACTTAAATGTATTTATATATACTAAGAACATTAATTGTACCTCTTATTTATAGTAGCTTATTCTTATAATAATTTCTTAACAATATTATGTGTGTACATATTTTTGCTCGAGACTGTACATAGTCGTGGGTCGCCGAGAAATGGCCGACCCACGCAGCTGGGATGCGTGGGTCGGCCACGTGGCTGAGCTACGTTCCGCCTATTCGAGTTAGCTACGCGTGTGTTTATGACGTCAATTGCTGCGTAGCATGTCCGTGCGCTGCGGTGGAAACGCTCTCATACATTTTGTACTAAAGCGAAGCTGAACACACGTGCACAGCCTCTCCGTGCGCCGCTGTGGGTTTCCGGCTTAAATCTATTTCTAAAAGTTTGTTAATGGTTGGATATTTCTGTGTAGACAATGCGTAGATGTGCTTACTGGATTACTACAAATTGAAGTTCCCGGTGGCAGTAAGTTGATATCTTATTACTTACTATAGCTCCAAGATACACTTGTATGGTACAATCTTGATGTTCTTTACTGTAGGTATAAAACCATATTTCAAAAACTTCCATTTTGTGCTGCGTAAAATTAGAAATTTTTGCTTGACTTTCGAAGCTTAATGGTATTTTAAAACAAGTGTGTTTGTATTGAAGAATCCCACACCGATCGTCATCTTGAACGTCTCTTTATCTTCGCAATGATGTGGTCTCTGGGTGCGGTACTGGAACTAGACATGCGCACGCGCATGGCCGAGTTTATGACCAAGCTACCCGTCAAATTAGACTGGCCCGGCGCTAAAGCTAAGGAGTGGATCATGCCTTTTGAGTACATGGTCAATGCAGCTGGTGTTTGGGAACATTGGTGAGTGTTATGGTAAATTTTCCCTGCATTTACAGTTTTTAATATCATTGGTTAATATATTAATATATTATACGTTTATAATTTAAGTTAATGGTTAATATATTATACGTTTTCGTCCAGGTCTGAAAATGTGGAAGATTATATTTACCCTTCTGACAGCATACCAGAATATGCATCAATTCTAGTGCCAAACGTCGATAATGTTTGTATAACATTCCTAATTGATACAATAGCCAAACAGGACAAAGCTGTGCTATTAATTGGCGAACAAGGCACTGCCAAGACCGTCATGTTAAAAAGTTATATGTCGAAATACGATAACGAGGTGAAACTATTCAAGATAATAAACTTTTCGTCGGCTACTACACCCAATATGATGCAGGTAAGTAATTGATTTATTAACTCAACAGCAGTCTACCGAAGATATTTCTTCTTATACATTGAGTGAAATATTATTGCAGAGAATAATTGAGTCATATGTGGAAAAGAGAGTGGGAATGACGTATGGGCCTCCCGGCGGGAGAGGCATGACAGTGTTCGTGGATGACATAAATATGCCTGTAATTAACGAATGGGGTGATCAGGTAATCTAAACAAAATTTTTGTATTTCGTGTATTTCCTACAATGATAATGACGGCTACGGCTAACCTATAACAAGTTCGCTATAGTACATTCTAGGTATGTTAACTTACAGGATCCCTTTGTTGTTACTTTGAGTGAGGGCGAATAATTTTACTTGACCATATTAATTTTAGGTGACGAACGAAATAGTGCGACAAATGATGGAATGTGGTGGTTTTTATTCACTGGACAAACCAGGAGACTTTACAATTATTGCCGACATCCAGATGTTTGGGGCCATGATACATCCCGGTTAATCCTAACTTTTTAACTATCGCGTTGCATGTTTACAGTATATAATTCAAGGAGAATAAGCGCGTACATAATACTAAATGTAAGCGCTTATACCCGTTGAATTATAGTCACGGTTAATAATTTTTGTACTCATTATTTCAAACAAATCTACAATGTTATTTACTAAGTGCAACAGGTGCTTTTTTGTTTCTAAGACATTTTCTATCCACGTTTCCTGGGGTATTTATAAATAGAAAATTTAAGCCAACAAAGTTTTTATGTTCTCACAGGGGGCGGTCGTAATGATATACCTCCAAGGTTAAAGCGACAGTTTAATATTTTCAACTGTACCCTACCCAGCAATGTTTCTATGGACAAGATATTTGGTAAAATAGTACTTATTTATTATTATTGGACATATTATTAAATGTAATTTATTTGTTGTAATAAAATTTACATACTTTCAGAAACAATAAGTGCTGGATATTTCTGTAAATCACGTTTCGATAAACTTATTGTAGAGTTTATGCCAAGGCTAGTAACGGTTACCCGTATCATCTGGCAACAAACCAAAGTATGTGCTTTATTCACTTTATTTTAACCAAATTCTGAGATTCATAGATTTGAATTTTTCGAAATCTATTTTATCAGGTTAAAATGTTACCAACGCCGGCAAAATTCCATTATGTGTTTAACCTGAGGGATCTGTCTCGTATTTGGGAAGGAATTTTATTTATTAAGAAAGAAGAGCTGTCTTCTATAAAAACGGCGCTCAAGCTTTGGTTCCACGAATGTTTGAGAGTTATTTCAGACAGGTATGTAAATTATTACATGAGAAAAAATATAGGTAGGTTAGCTGATAAAATTAATATTACATATTTGTTTAGATTTACTACATTCGAAGATAAGAAATGGTTTGTATCAAATTTCTGGAAAACGGCTGCGGCAGAGTTACCGGATATAGAAAGCGAATTTCCTGAAGGAGAGACTTACTTTGTGAACTTCTTACGTGAACCGATCGAACCTACAGGAGAGGAAGATGAGGACTTTAGTCTTGATGCACCCAAAATATATGAAGAACTACCCTCGTTAGTGCCTAAATATATTTTAAATTGTATCTATTTGTTGAAGCAATGCATTTTTTTCCAAGAAAAATAAATCTACACATCCTTTGTCTGCTTTCAAAAGTTTATGACTTGCTTTAATATTTTATTTATAAGGATTTTAATAGCAATGACTTTTAATTTTACAGTTGGGAGTTTGTACTTAATAAACTTGCTTCGTTCCAACAACTCTTCACTGAACAGATTAGGGGCGCTCAAATGGATTTAGTATTTTTCCACGATGCTATGGTTCATCTTTTTATCATTTCAAGAATTATAAACACTCCTCGGTAGGTTGATTTTACTTCTATATATTTTTTGAAGATTTACATAACGAATACTTGTTTATACATGGCTCTTTATCTATTTTAATGTTTTAACAGTGGCAACGCTTTACTAGTAGGTGTCGGCGGCTCTGGGAAACAAAGCTTGACGAAATTAGCTTCTTTTATAGCCAACTTTTCGTTTTATCAAATCACATTAACAAGGTAAGTTAGATCTTAGTATTAGGAACAACCCCAGTAAACAGATAATGGGTCACTGTTTATCTAGGTCTTACAACGTGAACAACTTCATGGACGACATAAAGGTGTTGTACCGCGTGGCCGGGCTGCAGGGTCGCGGCATCACCTTCATCTTCACCGACAACGACATCAAGGACGAGCAGTTCTTGGAGTTCCTCAACAATATTCTAAGCTCGGGAGAAATCGCCAATCTATTCCCGAAGGACGAAATGGGTAAGCACTAACTATTCAAATTTTCATAGAAAATATTTCTTCCATAAATTAAAGTATCATATTCGAAAAACGTTTTTAGATGAGATTTTGAACGAGCTAACTCCTATAATGAAAAAGTTTGCACCGAGAAGAATACCTGTTCCGGATGTTTTATATGAATACTTCATCATACGCTCCAGAGCCAACTTACATGTCGTTTTATGTTTCTCACCCGTAAGTATATGATTTTCAATTAAATGACCAAAGAAATGTGTTTTGCTTCACAGCAAGTAACATAATATTCCAAAAATAATGTAAATGTGTATTAGTTTTTGCCTATTTATCCAGGTGGGTGAAAAATTTAGAAGCCGCGCTCTGAAATTTCCTGGTCTTATTTCCGGTTCTACTATGGACTGGTTCCAAAAGTGGCCTAAAGAAGCACTGATAGAAGTAGCTCACCACTTCTTGTGGGAGTTTCAGGTAGTTTTTACTTGATATTGTCTAATAGCAACAATATTTTACGAACTAATGTAAGATGAAGACGTTAATTTTTCCCTTACTTATTGAAGGTGGTTTGTTCTGCGGATACTAAGCACCAATTGATTGAAATGATGGGAATTGTTCAAGACGACGTGGCAGAAACTTGCGTTGTATATTACGATAGATTTAGAAGGCAGACTCATGTAACACCTAAATCATATTTGTCGTTCCTGGAAGGATACAAAAGATTATACACAGAAAAACATTCATATATCGCAGAAATGGCAAAAAGGTTTTTATGGTCCTTCTCTGCATTTGAAAATAAAAGCTAAGCAATCATATTGCTAAAACCATTTTTATATCTTGCTTAATTTAATAATCATTAACATATTTTTAATATTTTGTAAAATACAACTGTTACTTGTGATATACTTTTGTAGAATGACGACAGGCCTTAGCAAGCTAGTCGAAGCTGCAGCGAGTGTTGATATTTTAAGACAGGAATTAGAGGTAAAAGAACTTGAAATCAAAGAAGCTACTGCTAAAGCCGAAGAGGTTTGTTGTCTATTATTACTTACTTAGAGTTATCGGTGGGGGTAAGTTATCTAGTAAGGATGGTATTTAAATTGTTACATAGGTATTAGAGGCCGTAGCGGAATCACAGGCAGCAGCAGAGGTTGTCAAAGCAGAAGTGCTAGAAGTAAAAGAAAGGGCTGTAAAACTCGTAAGCGTAATCGCAGCTGAGACCGCAGTCGCAGAAGAAAAACTTGCTGACGCGAAGCCAGCGCTCGAAGCCGCGGAGGCTGCATTGCAAGTACGCAAATACACGTCATATTCCACGCAAACACCGAAAAACCAAAATGTTCATGTTAATTTATTTACAGACCATTAACGCCGCAGACATTGCGACCGTCAGGAAGCTTGGAAAGCCACCGTTCTTGATCACGCTTATTATGGATGCCGTGATTTTGCTATTTAGAAAACGGATCGACTCGGTAAAGCCAGATGCCGAGAAACAGTTTTTGACTGCTTCTTGGTCAGAATCTTTGAAGGTATTGGAAGCTGATTATTTATTATGTTATTTTTGGAACATATAATACATGTTTTTTATAAATTAACGCATTAAAAAACTGGTACTATAGAGCTATTGGTGGTAGATAATGGAAATATTAAAGGAAAAAAGCGTTAAAATGTCGACCTGTACTTAACGTAAGTGAAGTAAAACCTCATATTTTTGTGTTAATAGATAATGGCAGATGCAAGATTTCTGAGTAACTTAAAGAACTATCCAAAGGATGATATAAATGCGGAAATGGTTGATTTATTGCAACCTTACTTTAATTATAGGTAAGACAAGTTGCTGGCGCCTTACAGATACGCCACAACTAGCTGTGAAATACATCTTATCATAATGTAATACACAACATTTCAGCCAGTATACGTTTGAGGCGGCTAAACTAGCTTGCGGTAATGTTGCTGGTCTTATATCGTGGACAATCGCAATGGCGCAGTTTTACGGTGTAAACAAAGACGTATTACCACTTAAAGCGAACTTGGCAGTGATGAAAGGGAAGTATCAGGCTGCCAAAAAGGAGTTGGAAGCAGCTGAGGCACAGCTAGAGGCCAAAGAGGTTAGGAGGTCTCGGTTTAAATAAAGATATATAATAAGTATCCATCCTGGATTAACACGAGGTACATTCCTTGAAATATTTTGTCAGAAAGAATTAGCGCACGTGCAGAAGCAGTTCGACGACGCGATGACGCTGAAGCAGGCGGTGCTGGACGACGCGGCCAAGTGCCAGCAGAAGATGGACGCCGCCACCGCGCTCATCAACGGGCTGAGCGGCGAGCGCGTGCGCTGGACCGAGCAGTCCGCGCTCTTCAAGTCCGAGATCGAGAGGCTCGTGGGCGACATCCTGCTGCTCACCGGGTAACCTGCCATCACCTGAGCACGACATCATCTCACTTCTACTTATACTTACTTATTGGCACTCACGTCATGCTCATGTTATATTATTTCAGATTTCTATCTTATTCTGGACCATTTAATCAGGAATTCAGAGGATTGTTAGTTAAGAGTTGGCTTGGGGAATTGTTAAGAAGGAAAATTCCTGTATCCATGAGTTTACATATTACAGAAGAGTTGACGGATACTGCTACTGTGCGTAATAAATAAAAGCCACATGACAGTATTTTCTCTAATTGTTTGCTCATTCACCACAATAGTCTAGAATCAATTTTATTTTTAAATATACATGCATATTTAATTTGAAATTTTAACAACTATTTAATGTATGTACAGATAGGTGAATGGACTCTATGCGGATTACCGACTGACGAATTGTCAATTCAAAACGGCATAATTGTAACGAAAGCCGCACGTTTCCCGCTACTCATTGACCCGCAAACGCAAGGCAAGATATGGATAAAGAATATGGAAAAGAATAATGACTTAATTGTTACCACTCTTAATCACAAATATTTTAGGTATAAATTAGCTTATGGATTCACTTGAATAAAAACTAAAGCCCAATAGTTACTAGAATAATAAAATTACAAGAATATGTTTTCGATTGCTATATGAAGCATATGGTTTCAGGAATCATGTAGAAGACTGTGTGTCTTTAGGTAGGCCTATGTTAATAGAAGATGTCGCAGAGGAGCTAGATCCAGTACTTGATAATATTCTTGAGAAGAATTATATTAAAATAGGATCTACATTTAAGGTACTGTTGGGTGATGTGATTTAGAGAAGGAATTTGCAAATTAAAAACTTATAATATCTAGCCACTTATTCTAGGTAAAACTAGGAGATAAAGAAATTGATGTTATGGCTGGGCATAGAATTTACATAACGACAAAGCTGCCAAATCCTGCTTATACGCCTGAAATTTCAGCTCGAACGTCCATTATAGATTTCACTGTGACCATACAAGGTATGAAACTATTAGCTTACCGAAAAATATCAGATTAAAATGATGCACTACATTGTGCATGTACTTCACTACATCGTGCACGTACATCATTTTAAAATTCCAGTGTCATATAATAATATGATTTTTTAACTGCGTAAAATCTTGACTTCAAAAAGATTTAATTATATAGGTCTAGAAGATCAACTGTTAGGACGCGTAATATTAACTGAGAAGGCAGAAATGGAAGCGGAACGAACACAGCTGATTATGGATGTGACCACTAACCGACGCAAGATGCAAGAGTTAGAGGCTAATCTACTTCATAAGTTAACGACCATCCAGGGCTCGCTTGTTGAAGATGTGTCATTGATTCAAGTGTTGAATACTACAAAAGCAACGGCTACCGAGGTACCGTCTATATATATAATTTACTAGTTAGATTTATTGTGATAATGGTAATTCAAGAGTGCAATTTTACTGAGTGATAATGTACTCGACCTGATTAGTTCGATTGATTAGAATAATATATTATTTCGGTTATACAAAAACTAGGTGAAAGAAAAATTGGATGTTGCGAAAGAAACAGAAATGAAGATAAACGCGGCGCGCGAGGAGTACCGTCCGGTGGCGACGCGCGGCTCGGTGCTGTACTTCCTGGTGTGCAACATGTCGCTGGTGTGCAACATGTACCAGACGTCGCTGGCGCAGTTCCTCGAGCGCTTCGACATCTCCATGGAGCGCTCGCCGCAGAGCCCCATCACCGTCCGCAGGATCGCCTTCATCATCGACTATTTGGTTAGCATTAACTATAGTCAGAATTCAGATTTAAACTTATATAAGATGAAAATCCTGTTTTCACACTTTTGTTCATAATTCTAGACTTTTGACGTCTTCAAGTATATAAGTCGCGGTTTTTATGAAGAGCACAAATATTTATTTACGGTATTACTGACACTAAAGATCGACTTGCAAAAAGAGTATTTAACATTTGAAGAGTTCCAGACATTTATTAAAGGTAAGCTGCTTAGTTCCTGAGGTCATGATCATGATGTCACATTTCTAGCATATACATTATATAGTCTCGTTTATTTGAATTCTAGGTGGCGCAGCTTTAGATCTTAACACGTGTCCTCCCAAACCTTACAAGTGGATAACAGACATGTCATGGTTAAACTTAGTACAATTATCAAGTTTAAGGCAGTTCACAAACATTTTGAACCAAATTAGTCATAATGAGAAAGGATGGAAGACTTGGTAAGGCCTGAATAACTGGTCAGTATTACAGACGAACAGTTTCGTGTGTTACAATAATTTTAATTCTAAAGGTTTGACAAGGAGGCCCCTGAAGACGAGCCGCTGCCGGACGGCTACCACACGCTGGACGTGTTCAGGAAGCTGCTGGTGGTGCGTGCCTGGTGCCCCGACAGGACTCTCGCGCAGAGCTTGTTAGTTGCTTTAGGGTGTTTTTTTTTAAATAAATTATTTAAAAAAATACGTTTTCATCGGATCGATGGTTTCCTGTTATAGGAAATACGTTGTGAACTCAATGGGATCCCGATATTCTGAAGCCGTTATTGTTAATTACGAGGTACTGTATGCTAGATTTTTAATTTCATCACTATTGAATTTTGGAGTACTTCTATTTACCATATCTTTATTTGATAAATTTCAGCAAATGGTATTAGAATCTCGGCCATTGGTTCCCCTTATTGGGTTTCTAGCTATGGGATCGGATCCTACTCCATCTATCGAAATGACCGCAAAGCGAATGGAAACTCTTTGTTCATCCATATCGATGGGGCAAGGTCAAGAGGTACATGCTAGAAAACTGATTGATCGTGGTCTGAAAGAGGTAATAAGTCGTTGTTACTGAAATGTTACACACTTACTTATTTACTGATCAAATAAGTATTGTGTTAAATAGTTCAATCTGTTGATAGGGCTTATGGGTACTGCTACAGAACTGTCATTTGGGGTTGGAATACATGACGGAGGTGATGGAACAATTTGGAGAACTTGAAAAAGACCCAGAACAGGTTCACGAACTATTTAGGTAATATTTTTTTTTTTTGATTTGCCCCCAATGTTATTCTATGAAATGTAAATGTGTTAATTTTGCCATTGTTTTATTTTAGGCTCTGGATTACCACAGAAGTCCATCCGAAGTTTCCAATTACGCTTTTACAAATGTCTATTAAGTATACTTGTGAACCGCCCTCTGGTAACGTATAATGTTTGAATGATATTGTTATTTCATATTTTCGTTTCGGGAAAGTTTACCGATAGTCTTTGTTTTAGGTATAAAAGCTGGTTTAATGAGGACCTATGACTCTATGAGTCAAGATTTCCTCGACTACAGTGACAGTCCGTTCTATCTGCCGCTGATATACACCATATCCTTCCTGCACACTGTGGTACAGGAGCGGAGGAAGTTTGGACCCCTCGGGTGGAACATTCCTTACGAGTTTAACTCAGCCGACTGGCTGGCGTCCTGCATGTTCGTGCAGAACCATCTGGATGCCTTGGAACCAGGACATCAAGTTAGCTGGACAACTGTCCGGTTAGTATCAAATCATAAATTAGTAAGGATACAAAATATATTGTTTATTCTTATAATTTAATTCCTGATGACCATTAAAATGATGACCTAGATACATGGTATCGGCGGTACAATATGGCGGGCGTGTGACTGACGACTACGACACGAGGCTGCTCGTCACCTTCTGCAGGGTGTGGTTCTCAGATCAGCTGTTCTCCGATGACTTCCAGTTCTACAAGGGGTATGGTATTATGAAGTACAAAAACATCCCTGAGTACATAGAAGAAATTGAAACCATGAAAACTGTTGATCCGCCCCAGGCTTATGGCTTGCATACCAATGCCGACATCACGTAAGTTGATATTATACTATATTGGTACCGTTTTATTACTACCTAGATATGTGTCCATCTTGTTCATTCGTATTACTCCTTAGTTACCAGCGCAACACTACTCAAGAACTGTTGGATACAATACTGTCTATCCAGCCCAAGGAGTCTAGTTCCGGCGGCGGAGAAACTCGCGAGGCTTCAGTTTACAGACAGACTAAAGAAATGCTTGAAAAAGTGCCACCTAATTTTGATCAGCACGAAGTTTTGGGAAGGTAAACTAGAATGTTATTTGTTAAAAAGTTTAGGACATTAATCAGTGATGACTAATGAGTCTTTATTAACTACTTATGTTTCGGTTAAATGAATAAGTGTGTGTTTAGATGTGCTACTTTGTTCCTTTTAGGCTGCGATTCTATGGCATTTTAAATTCCATGGTAATTTTCTTAAGACAAGAAATTGATCGGATGCAGATAGTGATTACTCTTGTGAGATCAACGCTAAAAGATTTATTGCTCGCTATTGATGGGACTATTATTATGAATGAGGTAAGATAGATATAACTTGATTTACCATTTAGGTACTTAAATCAAATCAAATCAATTAAAATACCATTTAAGCTATTTTTTGGCTAGTGTCAATGGGAATTAATTTGGGAGATGAGTATTTCAGACTAGGTATAACGTAGCACATATTTTGCGCATTAACCTAAAATATTTTCTTTGTTATAGGCACTTCGAGATTCTTTGGACAACATCTATGACGCGAGAGTTCCACATATTTGGTTAAGAAGTTCCTGGTCCTCCTCAACGTTAGGATTCTGGTTCACCGAGTTTTTGGAGCGAACTATACAATTTTCAAATTGGTGCTTTCAAAGCAGGCCGAACTCCTTCTGGATGACTGGCTTTTTTAATCCGCAAGGTACAAGAAAATGATAAATTCATTTTCAATAATATTCATCTCTATAAAATCACTTTGGTTTGGAGTATGGTAAGTAGTGCAAGTGAAATATATTGGTTATGTTGACAGTAGTACCTGCGAAATAAATTAGGTAGGTAATACCCGTAGAAAAGTTTATTGTAACTGTTGCAGGTTTCCTAACTGCCATGCGTCAGGAAGTGACTCGTGCGCACAAGGGTTGGGCTCTAGACATGGTCGCGTTACATAACGACGTTACTAAATTTACTTATGAAGAAATAAAATCTCCGCCGCCAGTAAGTTTAATATCGATACAGACTAATTATATCCCAAAAAAAATATGTTATTTTTAAATGATTTCTATCCTGCAGGAAGGCGTTTTCGTGCATGGTCTCTTCCTAGACGGTGCGGGATGGGATAGGCGCAACCTGCGCCTGTGCGAGTCCACGCTGAAGGTGGTATACACCGTGCTGCCCGTCGTGCACGTGTACGCCATCAACTCCACCGCGCCCAAGGACCCCAAGCTCTACCAGGTTCCCAAGCTGTACACTTACATCACTCATCACACATGACATGTCTCGTGTTGTCGCTTCACGCTTGTGTTTCTGTCGCCAGTGTCCGGTGTACAAGAAGCCAGTGCGCACCGGGCTGACGTTCATCACTCCGCTCTGGCTGCCGACCATCAAGAACCCTGACCACTGGATTCTAAGAGGCGTCGCCATTTTATGTGATATTAAGTAATATATATTTCATTCAATATATGTCTTTTACATGAGTAACACTCTTATTCAATGTTGTTGTGTTGAATTACGTTATAAAATAAACCTTTATTTCTCTTACCGAGTACTTTTTTCATCAAATTTTACGGAATAGAATATAATCATAATACTGTAAGAATAACCATTCTTACAGTATATATCGTTTGGTAGTAAATTTAGCTGTTGGAGCAATTGCTACTTAAAGTTATTTTTTATATAGAGGGATCAACATTTTAGAACAGAATTCTGTACCAAAATTAAAGAAAAAGTTTAAAATTCATTACAGCATGATGGTAATAAATTTATACGAACTAGGTCAAACCTAGTATAAATTGACCATCAATCCATCATAGTATCAATTTCCTTAACAATTGTTAAGCGGAGGTTTAAAAAAAACCTATCATGAAACAAGTTTTTAATAATTCACTCTTCCACAAGTGAATATCCTTTTTCCAATTTAGAAACTTGTAATATTTGTGAATTTTTTGTTAATGATGAAACTGGCCGAAAATTATATTATTGAGAAAAGCAATTTAAAATATCGAACAAACATACATATGACAGCTGTTTTCATTCAAGTTTATTTGTACGTCACGAATTGAATAAACAGTGAAACCGTAATCAAAATAAAGATTTTTCTATTTGAAATATTTTTAATACATAAACCGTTTTTGTATATTGGAAAAAAATGGAAGAGGGTGGTGGTGGTGAAGAGACACCGGAAACCCCTCCTCCTCCGCCTCCTCCTCCAGCAGAAGGTGAAGCTGCAGCGCATGAAGAAAGGCCCTCTAAGGACAAAGAAGAACAGAATGCCGATGTATCGCACACTGCAGCGAAGATCGCCGAACTGACTCATCCCTCCACCAGGAAGGAGTCGTCTGTGCGGAGAATATCGTATGGTAGTGGTGAACGTGTTGAGGTGGATAGAACCGCTCTTGAAGCTATACTCGATGTCAGTTCTCGATTAAAGGACATTCAGAAGAAGAGCCGGTTGTCTATGAGCACATTGGCTTTAGCTCATGAGTCGTACAAAGACAAGCAAGTAAATAAATTGGATAATTAGATTTGTATCGTTTTATTTTTACACATTCAGAAACACACGATAAATCTATTTTTTTTGTAGGCCAAAGCTAAAGAAGCTCGTAATAATCGCGTGGCGGGACTCAAGCAACAGCACAGATATCTACTTGAAAATGCAGCTTGTATGCTAAATAGACCGATCGATTACGTATTGGTAAGTATGAAGGATATGTACCTGTAAACTTTCTTATTGTGGCTCAATTGTCTGGGCTCAATCATAAGACAATCGCTAAGGTGACCCAGTCCGGAATAACATTAACATTCTGGATGTGTAGGATTTTTTTAAATTATTAATTGGTATATTAAGTGCCCAGCTCCTGTTTAGAAGATAATAAAGTATTATGGGTAATACGACTAATTGAAAAAGCGTCTCTGTCTTGGTTGCATAAGGACGTGAAAACGTTACGTATTGTTGTCCGCTTTCGCGACTCTTTTTGATAACAAACTATATCGAGATACTTATGAAAACTAATTAGATAGCAAGGTTTATACTTATCAATTGCACTTTTATATTCAGTAGTAGGTATAACGAAATAACCAGTACAAGGAAATAAATAATGAAAAGCGCAAAAATAAATAACTCAGGTTACTTTAATTTATAAATAAGTTACTGTCTATGACAATAGAGTAATTATTTTTACAGGAAGGTGTATATGACGCAGACGTTCATATAGAGCTGTTAGATAGCGCGATTGCCGAAGGTGGCAGAAATTGCATAGTTTTGTGTGATGCGAATCTTCCACCCGTTAAAATGGGTACTTACTTGGTTATATATATACATACTCATTTGTGAGGGCTGATTTACATTACGTTATTTATTGAATTTAAATTAGATTTACATGAAAAAGACTTAGTCATTCGTTCATCCGAGCGTCGTCGTATGAATTTTTCGCTGCAATTCTGATGTAGCGTTTGACGTTTTTAAGGCATATTTTTAAGTAAAGCTTCTGTAATGACATGTAAATAAGCCCTTATTTTTACATGCCTTGATTTAGAACAACCATTTTGAAATAACTCACCTACTCGATTTTATTTTTCAATATTTTGTTTTAATTTAGAATCTGGTCGCTTTGTACCTAATCAGAGGGGAAAGATGGAGAGGACATACTTATCCGATGCTTCTACAATCGGAACCGAAGGCAAATGTATCGCTATGTATAGATTTAAAAATAAAGCTATCGATGCTAGGAATGTCGGCGATGTAAGTATGGCTTTTATATTAATTTACTACATAACATTATGTTATTAGGTAAGTACTTAGCTAATTATCTTGGCCAACTATAATTTTTAAAGAAAAATCACTTAATTATATTGAAATTTAACAGAAAACTAATTCATAAAATTGTATTTGTTTATTTCTTAAGAAAAATAAATAGCATGTTAATATTTGAATTAACGTGATATGAAACCTTTTTTGTTGAAGTTTTGAAAATAAAGTTCGATCATTTTAAATTATAGCAGGTCAAAATTATGAAATAAAAAAATTCTTTTTTTGGATGCTGCTTTTATTTTAAATGCAGAACATGCATGAGAAAAGTTCATTTGTTTTGTTTAATTAATCGTACATGTGCTAAAATAATTGGATCATTAAATTATTTGATTCGTTTTGTGCATAAAATTAACTTTGGATCTTTAGAACATTACAACTGTGAGTATAAGATAATTTCAAGTCATATTTAGGTTGGTTGTTCATATTGTATGATTCGACGATCTTAATTTTAAATTACTCAAAAGGATTGTTTATCGAGTAAACAATTTGAATTGGTTTTTGATGATAAAGTGTTTTGATACATCTCAAATAGTTTTCATGTAACATTAATATTTTCAGGATTATTATTTCGTCACATTTGATGTGAACCCGGAGACTGATAATGTAGTATCAGGCATCTACAAGACCTTGACGCGAGTATACATTCCTGCACTCAAGGCTTGCCAGGGGTGGGGAGACATCAACCCTCCCAATCCTAACAGTGCTAATATGATCAAAACATATATCTCGAAAATAATGCTGTTTAATGATTATCTTGCAAGTAAGTGAGACATAATATGTAGCTAGTTTCTTTTAATTTATTGTAACATCAATGTTATCAGATGTAGGTGATATGTTAAAATTGGGTAATTTACTTTTCCCTGATTTTAATTTCTTCCTTACGATAAACTTTTTGTTTTAGAGACCAAAATAGACTTAGACTGTTGTACAAGATTTAAAATCAATATGGCACTGTACGAGGATGAATTGTCTGATCAAGAGAAAATGAAAATGGCTATTACGAAAACTGCAGTTCTGGAGGAAATCTGCTCCTACGTGAAGCAATGGATCAGGCAGATAACAATGGTAACTATAACACATTGATAAATTTATTATGTCTTTTAATGAATCAGTTAGCAATTTTACAATCTTCTTAATTGTACGAAAGGAATAGTCTATTGCTTAAAAACTAAGATTCCTTATGTTATATGGTACAAAAAGTTTAACACACAAATTATCTGGTATAAAAATTTGCAAAATGTATAAAAGTGAAATCCTGTAAGTATCCACAACACAGCGTTTTTACTTGAACTAGGTATTAGTCCAGAGTCAGCAGCTAAGAAGGGAGCCTTCTAATATTGGACCACTGGCCGAGTTAGACCACTGGCGACGTCAGCTGACTACATTCACGTCTATTATTGAGCACATCAAGAGTGAGCCTACCATGATGTATATCCATATGTTGATCCGTGCTAAATCAAAGCTACTGAAGGTAAGTAAGAACAAAATGGGAAATAATTTAGAAAATATTTACTTAGGTAGTTTAAACTTAGCTATGTATTAGAGCACAATATTTTTTTTCAGATGAGTAAAAAATTACTTGGCATGTATATGACAAATGTTTGTTTAGTAATTAATTCTATGATCAATCAGTCACTCTTCAGATTTACGTATGGATTTTAAACTTCTAGATAGAAGCATATAGGAATATAAAAGTGTAGACTTTTTTGTGTATAACTGTTATGTAACATCATCATTGTTTCTTTCAGAAATGGAGACAATTAGACAATTTGGTAACTGATTATTACAATGAAGCTTTTGATAACGTAAAGTATCTTTATGCTTTAGAGAAATATTGCGAACCTTTGTACAGGTATTATTTATTCACCATTGTTGTATTATTTTGATGTTAATAGAAGGTGTCTCGCATTATGCAGTAGTTATACGGTACATATACGAGGACTACATTGCCCATGTTTATTACGTGCAAGCAATAAAGTGGTACATATTAGTTAGTCAAAAAAATACATATTTCAGATGTGATCCTTCTACAACGCAACAATTCATTCCTGGTTTGTTGTACACTATCCGCATGATATTCGCGACGTCTCGCTACTACAACACCACCAAACAGATCTCCACGCTGCTGGTCAAAGTGACGAACCAGATTCTAAACATGTGCATGGATTATTTGACTAATAATGGCAAAAAGAACATTTGGAATCAGGACAAACTCAACTTTATTTATAAAGCGAAAGTAAGGTCTCTTTTTATTTCATTTGATTATTGTAGTCGCTGGTCAACGTGGGACACACTGGTGTTGTTTACATAAAAAAAATTCTTATGTGTCGTAATGCGTAAGAAAAATTTAATGTTTCTTTCATCATATATTATATTTTCTAGCTATGCCTTCACCTTTATAACTTCTATCGTGAATGCTATACCGAGACACAGAAGGAGATGAGAGAAGCCGCAGATGAAAGACCTTTTGATTGCTCAGAGATGTATATATTTGGAAAATTTGAAACATTCCGAAAAAGATTAATAAAGGTTCGGTAATGTTTCCTTATTAACTTTCAAACTTATTTTATCATGCATAAGCAATTTTATGTTCTTTTCTTATAGATAATAGACCTCTTCCAAACATACATTACGTATTATGTGTTAAACAAGACTACTTTGGAAGGTATTGAAGAATTTGCTACAAATTTTAATAAACTGTTTAAGTCTATCTCCACGAAAACGTATGATGCATTAGATCACAGGTCAGTCATTATCTTTATAAGTTAGTTGAACAGGTGTCTAGATATTTTTAGAACAAAATATTGTAGGAAATAATTAGTAAAATGATATTGTAGATATTTATAATTTCGTCAATGTATTAAAATTAAATGTTCTGACTGGATCTTGCGGTTCCGTTTTTGTGTTACAGGCGACCAGATTTTGATAAAGATTATAAAGTGTATAAAGATGCAGTTGCCAATCAAGAATTGTTGTTAGAAAATTTCATGATTAATGTATGTATCTATTTGATAATTAATTCTATTTAATTTATTTCTTTTAAATTCATTGACAATGTATGGTAAAATATTAAAATTTGTAGAGCGTCAATAAATGTCCAACGACGGAGATAGCACTGCTTTTATTGAATCGTTTTGAAAAACTGAAGTTGGAATGTCTGTATCTTGAAGATCAGTATTATGATCTCATCAGTACCTACACATCGGAAATTGAATCACTGCGGGACAGGTATCATTCGTCTATCATTTACTTTCATCGTCAACATTTTGAACCAAGCAAACACTTTATATCCATTATGATTAAGATACTTATTACTTAAATATTTTTTATTGGTTATTTATTATATAAATATATTATTTGTGTTTTCATCATCGTTTTGTTCATTTAACCCTAGTCTCTAACGTATTTAAATATTAACAAATATAGGTACAATGAAGAAAAGGAAAATCCAGAATTGCCAAGAAATATGCCGCCAGTTGCCGGACGTGTCATGTGGATAAGGTTCTTTGATAAAAACATTAATTTGCCTATGGAGATATTTAAACAGCACCATGAAGTCATCACGCACATGGTATGTTATAAGAATTAAACATTTTAGAGTTTTCAGAAGTCCGTAATGATACAACAGTAGGTTATACATGTATAGTTACAGGATCATGAAAATGTATGTCGGTATAATAGTTTCATGTTCATCTTCTTTTACAGAACACGCAGAAGTGTATAAAGCTGTATAATGTATTAACAATTGTCTTTACTGAATTTGAATTAATTTATCATTATGCATGGGCAGAAAATGTTGGACAGGTATGTTTTTACCATAACTAAAAAGTAACTGTTGATATGTTGCCTTCGTTTATAAATACACTATCAGGAATTCTTTTTAAATTTATGATTTCCTACACATCGCACTAGTCCTAGACCTTATTTACAAACAAAAAACTTGATGTTTGATAAAGAAACCGATGCTTAAAAACAAGCTACTGCATTTTTCAGAATAATTGAAACGCAAACATAAGGAGATCTCATCAATAGAAACCATTAATAAAAACCTTCTATTAATAAGTAACCTTATATCTCTTAGGTGCGATTGGGCCTGATCGCTCCGCTTTTGATTCGTCACCCGACAACGAATATGTACATGATTAACTTCAGTATTTACATCCCAGAGTGCATCAGGGAGGTTGAGTACATGTGGCAGCTGGGACTTAGTAAGATCAATTATTTGTTTTCATCAATTCTCACTATACTTTTCTTATGACGTACAATTTTGGCTTTATTGAATTAAATTAATAACATCTAACGCACATATTTTAGGTGTACCAGATGGGGCACAAATAGTGGCATTTTGTAAAGACAAAATCCTCGGGAATTATGAGAAAATTAAATATTTGGTAGACAGAAATAATCAAATAAGAAGGTGAATTATTTTATTCTAATTAATATTATATTGTATCGTAAAGTAGAAAAGTTATCAAAGGATTTTTTTTTAACTACAACTATATTTATTAATTACAATTTCCTCAATACAGGAGTATGCCAAAACTATACTTACCACTACTACGTGCACAATTAATAAAGTTGGAAAAAGCATTCCAACCGGGATTTTCCACTATAACATGGACATCTCTAGAAATTCCATCTTACTGTGAAAGTATTGAAAAAGTTTTAACTGAAGTCGATTTGTTTGTAAAAGAGGTATGGCATGAGCTACGTCACACAATATACACGAATATGAAAACGTTTAAAAAATGTTAATATAACATTATTTCGCAGGTAGTTGATATGAAAGAGGCGAGAATTGACGCTATTTTGAAGTCTATTACCAAAACCATGCTGGTTTATTTGCCAGATAAAGCAGTAGAACCTTCACACTTCTATGAAGACAACCTAGTTAGGCGGGACGAAATAGGTGTGTATGTAAATCTAACGATGCACAATAAACAATTTTCGATTCTAAGTATGACAATCTTTAGTTTCATCATTTTAGTTTTTCATCAGTTTTATCAAAAATACTATAAATACTGTTAATATATATATTATATAACGCACATGCGATAACTCTTCAAATAATTTAACATGCGTGGTATTTGTTACGCAGCTTTGGAGATTCAACAAAAATCTTGGAATGCTGAAATCGCTGTTATTGAACTAATTCATAAATTCTTGGAAAGTGTGCCTTCTCCGCAAATTCAAGCTTTGAAAGACAACTGGTTAATATTTCTTTATATTGACTAATTTATTAAAAATCACTACCTTCAGGTGTCATATAGTTTAAGTGTATTTTTATATTTTTAGGCTGGACATAGAAAAAGCTCTAAAACAAGTAACGTCAGCAACGCGAGTGTTCCCTGAAGATGCTGGTATATAACTATATTTTCATCATTATGTTTACTATAAACAGTAAACTCGAAGTTGTCAAATTGATTTTGTTTAATTTTCTATTATAGTATTCGCGGAGATAGAGAATCCGGACCGATTTGAAGTAAATCACGCTATCAACGAATGTAATGAACTTTTTGCGTATTTTGCGACTAAGTGTGTGGAATCTCTAATTAAATGTACCAGACAAAGTCTTGATATGCTACGCCGTCGGGCTTCCGTATCTAGGTAAGGAAATAATAATTTCAACGTTCACAATCTTCACAAAAATTATCTTCACCCTTACTTTAACAAAAAGTAAATGTAAAGGATGTTTAATATAATTTCAACCTTCCCAGCTTCCTTACCATGACAACTGACCCAGAAGAGCAAAAGAAGTTGAGGCCTCTCATGCTTACGAACATGTACTTACAAATACCAAGGATTATGATAAAACCTACTTTGGAGGAGATACAGACTTCATTTTCGCAGGTATGTATTTATTTACCATACAATTTAGGTTATTTCCTTTATTTGCAGATAAGTTTTGAGAGGCGGTAATGTATCACATCTTTCGTCTGTTAACTTACAGGTGGTTCTTAACTGTATCATGGATATCCATCGCAACGTGTTTATGTGGGGACAGCAGGAACAAATAAAGAAAGAGAAATTGGCTGGAGTTTCTTTAACTACAACAGTTCGTAGCACCACCGGTAAAAATTTTCTCACTTGATCCTATATTGTATTTAAGCCTTTTGATGTTAATGCGGAACTCTAAATTAAAACATATTTATACTTCTTTCAATTCATAGGATCTAGGTCTGGTTCTAATATAAGTGGGGTAAGAAGCTATTTCAGAACGGTGTCTGAGCATAAAGACATTGTCAGGTCAGTGATGGCTCTACAGGGAATGATGTACATGTACAAACCCGATATTGAAAAGCTATTAAAGGTATTTATATAACTATCATAAGATATCGATTTTGAGAATTTTTCTTTTAATATGTTGAAGTTACACAGGGCTATGGAAGATTTGCCCATTTGTGGGCGGAAGACAGGGTCCATCAAGTTCAAGAGTTTGTTGATTCCAATCCTCTCAACGTAATAGTGAAGGACATGCTTAACAAATACCAAGGCCAGACTGACGAAGTAGAGAGTTTGCCTACCAGGCATATTATTGGTTCTATTCAGATAAATATGGGTAGGTACATACTTTCTTTTCACTTTTTTCTTTTACTCTTGTATGCTGTAAGGTAATGGTCAATCCCATCTATTATTAATCACGAGGTAAACGGTTTTATTTGATTTCTACACCTGTTTCAGACAATATCAAGTTGGCCTTGCATTTAGAATCTGTTGAGTGGAAGAGAATCTTGGGTAAACTTTTATGTCATGCTTATAAGGACCGAGTTATAAAGCTGATGCAATTTATTAACGATCGTATGAAGACGATGGGGAAAAAAATAAAGGACTTGGATGATGTTAGAGTGGCGATGATGTGTCTCGAACTGATTAGAGAGGAGTTTATCGGGTTAGAATTATAGTATTATACTGGCCTTATTTTTTAAAGACAGTTCCAGGCAAAGCCAATGTATTCGACGCTAGTTCGGATCAATTAATTTTGAAAAGTAACCTTGGAGATACAAATTCATAATTAATTATACAATAACATCTACACTGTACGGTATCTATATTTGTGCCAATCCAGTCGCACTACAGTCGACTGGATTAGGTCCAAAATTCGGGCGATCTTAAAAACCGCGCGTAATGATTGTATCGATTTAGGTAATACAAAAATAACGAAATAAGTATGGCGTTAGTTTTCTTGTAAATATTCACAATTAATTGCAATTAGGATGGACATGGAACTTGATCTCATTGAGGAAAGTTACGCAACATTTCATCAATTTAGTATTGAAATCCCTAAAGAGGATGCTGACATGGTGTATGGACTGCGTTACGCTTTTCAGAATATGTTACTAACAGTAAGTACATGTTAAGTATATGTAACATTTCAATCATTATATTCTCTTGCCTGCCAGTCTTTTTATATGTCTGCTTGTTTGTTATTCTTTTACCGCTAAAGATGAAACGATGAAAATACCAGTGGCGTAGCACAAGCTCTCTATTTTTGACTTCGCCTGTAACGCAATGTAGCTTCTAAATTAAATATATTTAATTAATTAATAATAGTGACGAATAAGGAAATACTAAAGTTTTTATTGTACGAACGCATTATAGTCGCAGCAAGTCCAACAAAAAATTGTAGATATGCAAGGTCCACTGCAAAGGGAGCTAACTGATGGTGTGCACACATTTATGGAAGACGTTCTCAAGTTTGATGCTGACTTTGATGCCTTTGGGCCAATGACTCCCGGTTTGACGGCTCGGGAAGCCAGTGACAGGTACGCATGTGAATCATCATCATCATCATCATCCACAGACCTTTTCCTCCCACTGCTGGACATAGGCCTCCCCTTTTTCTTGCCATATTATACGGTCCTGTGCAAGCCTCATCCAGACTCGACAAGAAACTTTAATTATGTCGTCGACCCATCTTGCACCCGGACGACCGACGCTTCTTTTGCCATGCCTTGGCCACCATTCTGTCACCGCCTTAGTCCACTTGCCGTCACTTCGTCTTTCCAAATGGCCTGCCCAACTCCATTTTAGTCTCGATATTGTGGTACCGACGTCTCGAGCTTTGGTTCGTTTCCTGATATCCACTTATTGAATGTGAATAACGTGACGAAAATATTCAACCAGAAAATTTAAAAAAATCCATGATTCATCCTCCATGATTCTAGGGTGATAATGTTCCAATCAAGATTCGATGAACTTTGGAGAAGATTTGAAATGTATTCCAGTGGTGAAAAGCTATTTGGAATGGAAGTAAAAGACTATCCCATTTTACATCAGAAAAAGAAGGAGTTCAACTTGTTGAGCAAATTGTAAGATGATTTAATATTTTTGCAGTAGATTATAACTGTCACAAAGATATTTTTGAGACCTAGCTATCACCTATGCGGCATAATTAAAAAGTACCTAAATGTACTTTTTGTTTTATAGGTATAACTTGTACTTAGCTGTAATGAACTCTATTGATGGATATTTTGAAACGCCGTGGGTCGACATCGCTATTGAGCAAATAGTTGCACAATTAGCTGAATTCGACGTAAGGTAAATAATTTTTCTTTATAATAACTACGCTGTCAATGATTCTGACGAATGTTTTAATTCTCCTGATTGTAATCAAGTCTTTTATACACAACCTCGAGGAAAAAAAAAGTATTCATCAAACTATTCCATACAGTGTATTCTATATCATAGTAATTTTATAGCAAAATAAAATGATATAAGATATTTGACTAATTCATTTATTGCAATTTACTCAAAGATGCCGAAAATTACCAAAGGGTATGAAGGACTGGCCAGCATTCATCGAGTTAAAGAATAAAATTGATGATTTCAATCAAACTTGTCCGCTTTTGGAGCTAATGGCCGATAAATCGATGAAAGACAGACATTGGAAAAGGCTGGAGAAGTTAATGAGTAATAAATACACTTTAAAAGAGTTATTTATAGATTACATTCCTTGCTTTAGCTTGCTTAAATCATTTATCACTGGTTAAACCATTCCAGATTGCGTGTTGGATGTGGAGTCGGAAGCATTTACCTTAGCTAATGTTATGGAGGCACCTCTCTTGAAATACAAAGAAGATGTTGAAGTAAGGCCTTATAATTTTTTTTGTGTAAAAATATGTAGACATGTTGAGAATTGGAAGAAAGAAAGGGAGGCCTTTGCCCTGCAGTGGGACGACAATGACTGAAAATAATAATAATAATTGTTATCAAAATATCAATGAAGTGGAATTATGCTAGATTAATAAGTCGGTTAAGAAAACCTTGTGTGTTGTGATTATGTCAGTCATTTTTATTTTAACACGAGCCTTGGTATTTCAGGACATTTGTATAAGTGCCGTGAAAGAAAAGGATATTGAAGCAAAGTTGAAACAAGTTACTGCTGATTGGGCGCTAATCGATCTCACGTTTGCCAATTTCAAGAATAGAGGGGAGCTGTTAATTAGGCCACAAGAAACTCTTGATATTATAACGTTACTTGAAGATTCTTTAATGATTCTCAATTCATTAGCTTCGAACAGGTGGGAATTTATTAGCAAGATCCGTGTGGGCAATCACTATCTTCTTATATAAAATTTGTTCTTGTTATTTATTGTAACAAAGTTCCTACACGAAAAAGGTCCAATTGTAGATAATAATGTTTACTAGAATTTTCAAATGCTGTTGTTGTTGTTCAATATTTCCTCTTTACAAGGGTCTGGTAGGTCTGTAGGATATATAAATTATCTTATGTTACAAAAATCTTAAAATGTTTGTTTTTCATATATGGTAACTGCAATTTAGGTATAACGCACCATTTAAGAAAGAAATATTGCTCTGGATAAACAAACTTGTGAGCACTAGCGAGATCTTAGAAAAGTGGTTATTAGTTCAGAATCTATGGATGTACCTAGAAGCTGTGTTTGTTGGTGGTGACATTGCCAAGCAGCTACCAGCAGAAGCAAAGCGTTTTGCGGTATGTGATCATGACTGATTTGTGAAAGATAAGTTGTAGAGGTTTAAAAAGTCCTTGCATTAATTGCTTATGACCTTGGCAGGGCATTGACAAAACTTACGTAAAAATTATGTACCGTGCGCGTGACATAGTTAACTGCGTAGAAACATGCACTTCAGACGACACTCTGAAGCAACTTCTGCCCCACTTATTTGATCAACTGGAGGCATGCCAAAAGTCTCTAACAGGCTACTTGGAGACGAAGCGACTTATCTTCCCCCGATTCTTTTTCGTGTCCGACCCTGTATTACTGGAGATTCTTGGCCAAGCATCGGACCCTCACTCTATACAGGTAAGAAAATGGTTTATTAACATCTAACATTAAGTATTCAGTCAACTAAATAGTAATTAAAAGAAACTACATATACATTATTATTTTAGCCTCATTTGCCAAGCATTTTCGACGCTATGTACACAGTCGACTTTGACGACAAGGAAAGAATTATTCATATGAATTCAAATAATGGAGAAACTATTCCATTCGAAAGGCCAGTGCCCTGCTTGGGCGGAGTGGAGGTAATTTCCTTTCGACAAATAAATGACGGATTACATTAACTTGTCTGTTTAAAATATTGACAGCATGGACTGAAGTTTTGATCATTAATTGCTAAAAATTGTACTTGATTAAGAGTGATTATTAGTGACATTCTTACAGATTTGGTTGAATACTCTTCTGGATACAATGAAAGAAACTGTTCGGAACATAATCGCTAATTTAGCACAAACAATGACTTCAGATCCAGAGTTTGAATTTCTGGTCGGATTCTGGCACTTCCCCGGTCAGGTAAATATTGTTATGTTTCATCAGCGAACAACTTGCTCCACATTTGAAGTAGAGTACACACTTTAAATGAATTGAAAAAACCTTGCAATAAATTAAAAATAAACCGTTTGTTTCAAGGCTGGTTTATTAGGCATGCAAATTCTGTGGACTAGTGACGCGGAGTATGCTCTGAAGAAAGCAAAAGTTGACCGCTATATTATGAGAATTACAAATCAAAAGTTCCTTGATTTATTAAATGGCCTTATTGATCAGACTGTCAAAGATCTCGCGCCTCTGGATAGAGTGAGAGTGGAAACTATGATCACGATACATGTACATCAAAGGTAAATACTGTTTTTTTTGCAAATAACTAAGTATATATTTAACGCTGTATTGACTGATTATCTTGATCATCAGTTTTATTGCGGCTAAACCAATGTATTATTTCGTTGTATTTTATTCGACTAGATTCTCCGTTACAAGGTTAATTAAATAAGGGGATCGCAGCCATCCTTCTTTTAACATAGGTGATCATCTATATGGTTGTATTTAGCTGACTGAACTCTATACATAAACGCAAAAAGTCGCTAGAACGGGATGCAGCATTGATCCTGTCACAAAATTGCTGATCACCTCTAATACTCTTTAAAAAACAAGTGTGAAGTTTAGCAATCACATGTTGATTTTAAAATGGACTAACTTATTTTCCATTTCATTTGCAGAGATATTTTTGATGACCTAGTAAGAATGAGAATCAAAACACCAGGTGACTTTGAATGGCAAAAGCAGGCTCGCTTTTACTATTTTGAGGAATCTGACGACTGTTTAGTTTCCATTACTGATGTAGACTTTTTGTACCAGGTATTATTGAATTTAATATTACCTTAATAGATGGCGGGTAGAATCATATGTGTATCAATGGTCTTATACATTTCAGTTTCCTTTTCTAGAATAACAATAAAGCTTAAGCGTAGCTATAGTTTAAGCTTAGAATAAGAATAATTTACATTAGAATTCTCTCTCTATTATTTTTTTTGTCTCTTCGGAGGTTAGCTTGGTGATCTATAACTCAGGTTTTACCTATCATAAGACACTAGTCTTTTTTATAAGAGCCTAATCACTAACTGTAAAATATTATGGGATGATAAGAAAATAAGCATTTTTATTATTAAACTATAACCCGACCACGACTCTTCCTCGACCATACTTGTACTTATGCTTTTCTGAATTTTTATTTAGTAAATTTCCGTTCTTTTTAAACCGCTTTTTTACATAGTCGGGTTACATAAACATAATATACTTTTCTTTTAATGGTTTGTTTTTGTCGGAGTGCGAATATTAGGTTAAAAAGTATTATTTTTTATATATTTCTTGTAGCCTAGGTTTCCCGGGCTATAACTATACTACGAATCTATTGAAACCTTATTTATTAAAATCGGCTCAAAGTTGGTTGGTTATTATAAAAACAAAAGACATTTCATTTTTTAACCATAGCATCGTACATTTTTTGAAAGCATTGCCATAACTTGTTTTTTTTTTGCGACAGAATGAGTACCTGGGCATAACGGAGCGTCTGGTGATCACGCCGCTGACGGATCGGTGCTACATCACGCTGTCGCAGGCCATCGGCATGAGCATGGGCGGCGCGCCCGCCGGGCCCGCCGGCACCGGCAAGACCGAGACCACCAAGGACATGGGCCGCACGCTCGGCAAGCTCGTCATCGTCTTCAACTGCTCCGACCAGATGGACTTCCGAGGTCTCTCCTCCCGCTCCCTCCCGCTCGCCACCCGCTCTCACTCGCACACCCTCACCAACACCAACACTTGCCGACAGGTCTGGGCCGCATCTACAAGGGCTTGGCTCAGTCGGGCACGTGGGGCTGCTTCGACGAGTTCAACCGCATCGAGCTGCCCGTGCTGTCCGTGGCTGCTCAGCAAATCTATATCTGCTTGACCGCCAGGAGGGAGAAGCGAGAGTTCTTCATATTTAGGTATTGCCAAATGTCATTATTATGTATGAAAAAATCTAGCCAACTTGTATTTTATGTTGTGAAACATTTCGTACAGTGACGGCGACACCGTCAGTTTGAATCCTGAGTTCGCCTTCATAATCACCATGAACCCTGGTTACGCCGGTCGACAAGAGCTGCCCGAGAACTTGAAGATCCAGTTCCGCTCCGTGGCCATGATGGTACCGGACAGGCAGATTATTATCCGAGTGAAATTGGCCAGTTGCGGTTTTAAAGATAACATTGTACTAGGTATTTACTCACTGCTCCAAGTTATTTGTGTAAAAATTTCTAATCATATAAAGTCCATTTGTTTAAACTGCTGTTGTTACGCTCTAGCTCGTAAGTTCTTCACACTCTACAAACTGTGCGAGGAGCAGCTGTCGAAGCAGGTACATTATGACTTCGGACTGCGGAATATTTTGTCTGTGTTGCGAACCATGGGTGCACAGAAACGAGCCAATCCAGATAGTACCGAAGAGAATATCATGATGAGAGTATTGAAGTTAGTAGCGTTTTGTACACTAAATACGAAGTTGTGGACTTAGTAGAGGGTATTTAACAACACTGTGATCTATATTACAGGGAAATGAACGTCTCTAAATTAGTAGACGAAGATGAGCCTCTATTTATTTCATTGATTGAAGATTTGTTCCCCGGTATGAAACTAACACAAACGATTCAAAGGTATGCTAGAATAAATTTATAAAACGTGCTCTGCGTTACTGCCTCATTTATAAAACAATTATTAGACATATATTTTAATTAGTAAAAGCTTCTGCGTTAATTAATGTTGTGGTATAGTATTGTCGAATCTGGCATCAGATATTTGAAAAAACCTCTAAATTAAAAATGATGTGCCTCGTGCTAATATTATTATTAATCAACTTGATGGTGGCATTTTATTTAATTTCCAGGGATATGCAACGTGCTATAACAACAGTGGCAGACCGCACGGGTTTGGTAAACCACCCCGATTGGAACTTGAAGATTATTCAGTTGTTCGAGACGTCGCTGGTGCGGCACGGCCTGATGACGATGGGCCCCACCGGCTCCGGCAAGACCACCTGCATACACACGCTCATGGCGGCGCTCACCGAACTCGGTAAACCGCACAGGGAAATGAGAATGAACCCTAAGGTAACACTTTTCATGTACAGCTGAATTGAAGTTTGCGGTCTATCTTAGGATTATTAGTATTAAGCCGGAAACCCACAGCGGCGCACGGAGAGGCTGTGCACGTGTGTTAAGCTTCGCTTTAGTACAAAATGTATGAGAGCGTTTCCACTGCAGCGCACGGACATGCTACGCAGCAATTGACGTCATAAACACACGCGTAGCTAACTCGAATAGGCGGAACGTAGCTCGGTCGGCCATTTCTCGGCGACCCACGACTATGTACAGTCTCGAGCAAAAATATGTACACACATAATATTGTTAAGAAATGATTATAAGAATAAGCTACTATAAATATGAGGTACAATTAATGTTCCTAGTATATATACATACATTTAAGTTGTGATAAGTATAATTTATGTAAGAACTAAGTTATTTATAATTCAAATAAGTAAAACAGATGTTACTACACAATAGCTAAATTATATTGTTACTCGGAAGCGCTATTGTCTATATTATAAAAATAATATATTGACTTTAAGTCAAATATTTTTTTGTTTTTTTTTTAAATTGAACCATTTTATTTTCAAGTGTCATCTGTCAGTTTGCATTGATTGCTAGATGGCAGAAGAGATTCGACAAAAAATCTCACTAATTTCGTTTAACACTTTCATTTCAATTATTATGTATACATATTTTTGCTCGTATCTGTACCCCATGTATAGCTATGAGCTGTGTGCGCGACACATCCGTGTCCGTGCGCGGCAGTGGAAACGGAGGCCGACGCCGCCGAACTAATGAGCCCACGCAGCAGAGGTGAGCCACGCATCCGTGCACAGCCTGCGCAGCGGTGGGTTTCCGACTTTAGTTGTATGTACCTAGTACCTAAGCCATATAACCATTTTTAGGCCATCACCGCACCCCAAATGTTTGGACGATTAGATGTCGCAACGAATGATTGGACTGATGGCATATTTTCAACATTGTGGCGACGAGCTTTAAAAGTTAAGAAAACTGATACAACGTGGATTGTCTTAGGTATGAAACAACATTATGAAATTAAATCGATAAAAAATTATCAAACTCTACACAAAGCAATTAATAACAAAGTAAATTAGAGTTTACAAAAGATAATTGCCTATACAGATGGCCCGGTCGATGCTGTGTGGATTGAAAATTTAAATTCTGTACTGGATGACAATAAGACCTTGACTCTGGCAAACGGTGACCGTATTTCAATGGCCCAGAACAGTAAGCTGGTGTTCGAACCAGACAACGTTGATAACGCCTCCCCTGCGACTGTCAGTCGGATGGGAATGGTGTTCCTCTCTTCGTCAGTACTTAAATGGCAACCTATACTTGAGGTTAATGATTTTTACTTATTTACCTTCCGTTGAAATTTTGAGAATCCGAGTTTCTACATTCTACAGACATTGTATATAAGTAGTAGAACGTAGCTCAAATGTATTTTCCGTGTAAATAATGTACTATAATATTGATGTAAGAAAGAAGCAATTAAAAAAAATCAATACTTAGTCACTCTACAGAACGAAAAATTAAGTCACCATTTTTATTTTTTTTGGAACTGTGAATAAAGCCATTTTTCTTTGCCACAGGGTTGGCTTAAGCAACGTCCTCAAAAGGAAGCGGACTGTTTCCGCAACGCTTTTAATAAAATATACGATGAGGTGCATACGTACGTACAACAGAAGTTAGTGACTAAAATGAAACTTCTTGAAGCTATTTATATCAGGTTTGAATAATTATCCAAAGATATCGTTAATTCACTTACCAATGGCTTAAGTGATATGTGTAATGACTGTTTTTCCTTTCAGACAATGTATAGATGTACTTATAGGGCTAATGCAAATTGAAGTACCTGGTGGCAGTAAGTAAAAAATATATTTTTCTTTAAGTTGCTGGACGATTGATTCCTGTCTTATTCCTTTCTGACGAAATATTTTAGAGGCTCATACAGACCGTCACATGGAGCGTCTCTTTATCTTTGCGATGATGTGGTCATTGGGTGCGGTTCTGGAGCTGGATATGCGCACGCGCATGGCTGAGTTTATGACCAAGCTGCCCGTCAAATTAGACTGGCCCGGCGCTAAGCACAAAGAATGGATGATGCCTTTTGAATATATGGTTAATTCCCATGGCGTTTGGGAGCACTGGTAAGTAACATAAACGTGTTTAAATGAGCATATTTAAACTATCTTTAAAAAAATGTTATTCTAAAAGGTAGTTTGTTGTTAACCTACCATTTAGCAGCATACATAGCTAAAGTTCTGTGCATATATTATACCCGGTATTTTTGCTGTCAGTCATAAGGACTGCTCCCTTATTACTTGGGCTACCTGCTAATTATCTACTTAGTAGAATACGTTAGTTTTAGGATATTTAGTATAAGTTATGATGAGTGGTGTTAAAATAGTTAGTTCAGACTGTATAACGTGATCTTCGCTAGTCCTTACGTCAATACAATATTTACAACCACTATGTACCACTCCCGGTTCCGTGAAAATTGTAAAAAATTGACTTGTTCTCTCTCTTTATTAGATAAAAAGAAATAAAACTACTTTATTACGGATTTCGTCGCGGTTTATTTTGATTTTAGGTCCTGACATTTCGACACCTTTACAGGTATCATGGTCACGGGCAGACTGAGATGGCATTTGTGTTGACAGTAGATGTTGCTCGTTCTACCTTCATAGTTCATATTAATTAATTATTTAGGTTACGCCCTACGCAATATGAACTCAATGTGTCTTGATATCTTGCAGCGCTGCTCTTGGGTTTTGACTTGAGTTTACTTGTTATTGGGTCCCAAGTAGGTGATACATTCCAGCCATCTTCTCTATTGAAATGAGGGCGTGTTCTTTAACGCGGGTCCCTATGCTTCGTTTTGTTTGATTAACGAACACATACGTCATATAGCTAACGTCAACAACCGCCGCTCAACGAAGTCTACAGCCGCCGAACATGCTGAAGGCTCTAGCCATTATATTAGATTTGACAAACCACAGATCCTCGCTAAAGAACCCAAATTCCTACCTAGGATGTTTCGCGAGGCTATATTATTGAGATTAAATTACACCCTTATTTTAAACATTATATTTGGTATTGAGTTGAATATCATGAGAATGTATACCGACCCCAACATAGTTTGTAGCTTGTGAAAATTAGGCAGAAGAATTCATTTTTTCAATGTCTGCAGGTCTGAAAGTGTCGAGGATTACTTATACCCACATGATAGTATACCAGAATATGCATCAATTCTTGTGCCAAATATAGATAACGTTTGCATAACGTTCTTGATTGATACAATAGCTAAACAGAATAAGGCCGTGCTTCTAATAGGTGAACAAGGTACGGCCAAGACTGTAATGTTAAAGAGTTACATGATGAAGTACGACAACGAGGTGAAACTGTTTAAAATTGTAAACTTTTCATCAGCTACCACTCCAAACATGTTTCAAGTAAGTAACTGTTTTTTAATAAGCGGTATTATATTTTTTCCGGTGTATTGACTTAATTCAAATACTAAAAGAAGACAAATCACTACATTACCAGTTACGAAACCTAGAAACATAATAACAATACAGAAACAAAAAATTACTAAAATCTATTTTCGAAGTGACGATAATGGTAAATAAAAACTTGAAATCATTTAATTATTGAAAAAATCTGTTAAAATTCTAGAGAATTATCGAGTCATATGTGGAAAAGCGTGTCGGAATGACTTATGGCCCTCCCGGTGGCAGAGGGATGACAGTATTTATTGATGATATCAACATGCCTGTAGTTAACGAGTGGGGTGATCAGGTAACTGACTCTTGTTTTTATCAAGTCGAATTAAGGTAATTAAGTACGTACTAGCTACACAAATAATGTTTGCTATTGTAGATCAGATTTATGCAAACAGCTGCATTACCTTTATCTATTTCTAAAAGTAAATTACAAATAGTTTCAAAACAAAACATATTGTGTAATATTATTATAACGGTGTAATGCTATAGGTTACAAATGAGATCGTCAGACAAATGATGGAGTGTGGTGGATTTTATTCATTAGAGAAGCCCGGTGATTTTACCACAATTGCAGACATCCAGATGTTTGGAGCAATGATACATCCAGGTGCCAATAAATCTCTTATAAATCAACTTTTATATGTTTTTTTCTTGTTGCCTACAGCTTATTCCTGTTGAAAGAACGATAAACAGTGCAATTACTTATGCCTACACTACTTATTTCACAACTATTATTACAGACTATTTTTCTATTGATTTCAGGTGGTGGTCGTAACGACATCCCTCCACGTTTGAAGAGACAGTTCAATATTTTCAACTGTACACTTCCTAGCATTATTTCTATGGACAAAATTTTTGGTAAAGTTACATAGCTTGGAAATTAAAGGATTTTTTTAGTATTATAGTAAAGTAAGTCTGATAATTAAAATCTCTGTGGTTTTTGTTTTAGAAACCATAAGTGCTGGATATTTCTGCAAATCCCGGTTCGACAAGAAAATTGTGGAATTCATGCCAAAACTTGTACCTGTCACTCGTGTCATTTGGCAGCAAACGAAAGTATGATCAATTTACAAAAGAGTTTTAATACTATAGTATAGGTTACTTATATAACTTACCTTACCTTTATGTACTGCACAGATCAAAATGCTACCAACGCCAGCAAAGTTCCATTACGTTTTTAATCTACGAGATCTCTCTCGTATTTGGGAAGGAATTCTCTATATAAAGAGAGAAGAACTCCAGTCGATACAAACAGCCATCAAACTTTGGTTTCACGAATGTGTGAGAGTTATTTCGGACAGGTATTTGAATAAAAATATGTCATCATTATTAATAATAATAGACAATTGGAAATAACCTTATATTTCTCTGTTTAGATTCACAACATTTACAGACAAAGATTGGTTTGTAACTAACTTCTGGAAGACGGCTGCACAGGAACTACCGGACCTAGTCAGCGAGTTTCCGGAAACTGAGACTTACTTTGTAAACTTTTTACGAGAGCCGATTGATCCTACTGGAGACGAGGATGAAGACTTTAGTACTGATGCGCCAAAAATATACGAAGAATTACCATCGTTAGTAGTTAAATACACTTGTGCAATTAGCAAACAACATTTAAAATGGTCTATTTAAGGCGCTACCCCGAGCAAATGACTTTGAGCGTTTGACCTCTAAACCCCCCTCTTTGCCCCTCTACATATACATCGCTACTTTCTATGAAAATACAACGCCATCTGTTTGATATACCGACGTATTAAGTAGTAAAAATAGTAGACTTATGAATTTATAGACAAAAATATAATCAATCATGGTCGCGAGATTAAAAAAAAAGATAAGAGAAATATATTTTATTTGTATCTAAAATTATAACTCAAGTAATTGAAGACTTCTAAGTGAATCATTTAATGATGTAAAGTTATTTAGACAGAAAGGTATTGAATGTCTTTTTACAAAAATCTTTTTTCAACCAACTTCGAAAATAGGAGGAGATTTTCAATGCGGATGTTTTTTTTACGTTTGAGTATTTCTCGAAGTTCGGGATTTCTCAAAGACGGGTGGAC
Source organism: Autographa gamma (assembly GCA_905146925.1). Lineage (NCBI taxonomy): Eukaryota > Metazoa > Arthropoda > Insecta > Lepidoptera > Noctuidae > Autographa > Autographa gamma. The sequence goes on from LR989850.1 coordinate 9,581,806, forward strand.
CGATTTCAAAAATTATTTTTTTAACCATTTATTCAGTGTGATTCTAACAAGGCACTTATACAGAGCAAAGGCGGGCGGCGAGACTTTTGAAAATTCGGTTCTTGAAGAAAGTATTGCTGTCTCAATACGGCATGATTTGTGAATGTGTGAAAGTTGACAGTGTGTGAGTGTCAAAGCGCGCTCGCATGGAGTACTTAAGAAATACTCTACGCACATAATAAGGGGCAATGGCGAAATAATTGTTGATATAATTCTTATGCGTGATATACAAACGTCTTAATTACAGATTAACATGAAATATAGCGTCTAAGTCCATGAAAAAAAAATACATTAAATTGGAAATACAATTGATTGAATTGTACTTTGAGTGTTGCCATATGAACGTTAAATCTAAACTAAGTCATACGAATATCTTTGGCTAGTAAACTATGTATAAAAGCTTGCTTTTAGAATATATTGAAGATTTATGAACATGAATAGTCTAAGGACATATTATTATTTCTACCCAACATCACCGAAATTAATAAATGACATCAAAATACTATTACGAAAACTTCAATCTAGCATGGCAACAACAACGGATACAATCAATGTGAAATTTTGCGTCATGCCAGTGACATTGTCTTGCACGTCACTTTGCTTGTGCGCACCAAAATCTTTGTTTGCGCATTTGTTATTTCTATTATTTTGCTTTTTGACTTGGACTGCTTATGGACTTTCGAGATTTCTCCCTGTGCTAGCCAAAAGACTCCGATTACCCACCACTTACGACGAAATTTTGCTGTGATGTTTGACTCCGATTTTAAATTAAATTGGATTTTTTTACGTGAAAAAGAACGATTTATTTTTCACGATGTGAAGTCTTTTAAAGCCTCTTTGCACCTGCTGGTTTTCTGGATCATATCGTGATAAGGAAGGATGAAAAATAAATGTATTTGAATTAATGCTGTTTCTTTTTTCATGCATGCTTTTGATCATCTATTTTATAGACTATTTTTGTGCACTAAACAATATAACAAGAAAGCCTATAAGAAAACATTAACATATAATGTCAGGATTATTAAAAAAAACTCTGATTATAATTCTTTACAAGTATTATCAAAGCTATACCAGGGAAAACCTAGATAATTATATCTCTAGAAATAAGTATAAAACAACCGCATTAAATCTTTTGAATAGTATATTTCACTAGGTTTACTTTTTCAGAATCAAAGACTTTTTCAACATATTTCCTATGAATTTCTGTCATATAAATGCAAGGTCGGGCAAAAGTAATTAATTGCTTACGAGAGCCCATTAATTTCACTCATAAATAACTGAATTTAATAAAAACAAAGTACGATTCTATCAATTGTATTTCCAATTTTATATATTTTTTTCATAGACTTAGACGCTATTTAAATAAAACTTCAAAAAAGTAACATGTTATTTCATGTAAAGTAATTAAGACATTTGTAGACGCATAAGAATTATTTCGACCTTTTGATAGTTGGACATATTTAAACAAATATAAATATGTGATGAAATAAAACTACTAATTATAAACCGCGAAAAAATCCGTAAAAAGTAGTTTTATTTCAATGTCAGATTTAAAAAAAAAATCTTAAAACATAAATAAAGCTCGCCCCCTATTACTTACATGGGACCTAAACATATCGGCGAATTGTGGGTGTACATTGGTACACCTCTGCCTAACCCTTCGGGGATACCGGCGTGATGATATGTTATGTAAAACATAAATATGTATTCCATGCTATTTGAATTTTATCACCAGTGCCGTGTGTAAAACTACATAGGGCTATCAATGACTTTTTGACAGTTGTCATAATATTAAATTGTAAATGACATTTCAAATAAAAAACCGACGTGCTCTCACGTCGAGAGCCTACGGCTGACTGCTGAATCGCCACCGCGACTGTGTTTATGTTGTGAAATTGACCATTTTTAGGAATAATTCGAATTATAAAATAGATATTTGGTCTTTTTGAAAAACAAAGCAGATGAAAATGTTAAGAATTAAATCCTCTATCAGTTGGTATAAGTTACATTAATAAAATACGTGTACATCGTGAGCCTATCCAAGGAATAAATTTTGATAGACCATTTTTAAAATGAGTACTACTAAATATTCGCTGCATTAAAAAGAAAAAGCTCTGTTGAAATTAAAGACAACATATTAAATAATGATTTGGTATAACAGTGAATTTGATATATGTTTTAAATATCGAGTTTATAGCTTAATAAAACTCCGCTTTTGCGCATTTTGCTCGGGGGAGCGCCTTAAAGCCTTTTCAAGTAGTTTAGATAAAACAAACCAATGAGATAGCAATAATCCAACAGCTTAGAGTGCAATTTAATGTCATAATTTGCTTTAAATGGCCAAATGTAAAAACTTGATCTCTGTCTTACAGTTGTTTGATTATTTTGTTCTGTATAAGTTTTAATAAATAATTTCTATTAAATTTACAGTTGGGAATTTGTCCTTAAGAAACTTACTGGTTTTCAAGACTTGTTCAATGAACAGATCAGAGGAGCCCACTTGGATTTGGTATTCTTCCACGATGCAATGGTCCATCTCTTCATTATTTCCAGAATAATTAATACTCCTCGGTTGGTTAATGTAACTTCCGACGTTATTAAAGATTTGTTAGTATTGTATATTGATTTTTTTTTTGTAAAATGTGTTTTTTTCAGGGGCAATGCTTTACTAGTGGGTGTCGGCGGCTCTGGGAAACAAAGCTTGACGAAATTAGCTTCGTTTATAGCCAACTTTTCGTTTTATCAAATCACATTAACAAGGTAAGTTAGATCTTAGTATTAGGAACAGCCCCAGTAAACAGATAATGCACTCACTCACTTACATATTTATCTAGGTCTTACAACGTGAACAACTTCATGGACGACATAAAGGTGTTGTACCGCGTGGCCGGGCTGCAGGGCCGCGGCATCACCTTCATCTTCACCGACAACGACATCAAGGACGAGCAGTTCCTAGAGTTCCTCAACAATATTCTAAGCTCGGGAGAAATCGCCAATCTGTTCCCTAAGGAAGAAATGGGTACTTTTATTTTTAATTCAACTCCATGACAATTTAATATTTGATATGCTATCGTAAGCAAGTATGTCCCTGGTAGGTTACTATCCTATCTTATTGGTCCAATTTAACTTAGCAACATTCTGATTCAAAACTCAAAATTATGAGATACTATCTGTTAAAGGTAGTCGTACCTACTTACCGAAATAAGGTATTCTTGTGTAATTTGTTATCAGATGAGATATTGAACGAATTGACACCTATAATGAGGAAATATGCACCAAGAAGGATACCCGTTCCAGACGTGTTGTATGAGTACTTTATTATACGATCCAGAGCCAACTTACATGTCGTACTGTGCTTTTCACCTGTAAGTCTAAACTATTTGATATAGTTTCGTAAATATTGAACCTCTAATTCAGCACTGAGGTTTTTTTCGACAATGTTTTTAATAATAAAGGCAAAAAAATAACTAACTAGAGAGTAATTTGATGCCTTATCTTTAGGTGGGTGAGAAATTTAGAAGTCGTGCTCTAAAGTTTCCTGGTCTTATATCTGGATCTACGATGGACTGGTTCCAAAAATGGCCTAAAGAAGCACTTATTGAAGTAGCTCACCACTTTTTGTGGGAATTCCAGGTTTGTGGTAGTGTAATAATCAGAGGAGTTAATCAATTATCACTTTATTCTACTTAATAAAGTAATCAAAGAAGTCTAGTAACATAAAATGCCTTTCGTAGGTTGTATGCTCTACGGAAACCAAAACACAGTTAATTGAAATAATGGGAATTGTGCAAGATAATGTAGCAGAAACTTGTGTAGCATACTATGACAGGTTCAGAAGACAGACACACGTTACGCCTAAATCATATTTGTCTTTTCTGGAAGGTTACAAAGTACTTTACAAAGAAAAACATTATAATATTGCGGAAATGGCAAGAAGGTAATAATTTGTTCATAAAATACCTATTCGATATACAAGGCAGCTGCTTATTATATCGAATAGGTAAAGTCATAAGAATTTACACAAGTGCTTACACAGTTTTTTTTTTCGTTTCATAACGTTTTTAATATAATTATGAGCGTAGTTTTGTAGACATGAATTTATAACATTGCACTATGACTTCAGTACATATTTATAATACTTGTTTTATTTTTTAGAATGACCACTGGTTTAGGCAAGTTGGTTGAGGCTGCAGCGAGCGTGGATATACTTAAAAAGGAGTTGGAAATAAAAGAACAAGAAATTAAAGAAGCTACAGCTAATGCCGAAGAGGTCAGCTCCTTAAAACAACCACTTTAATACATGTACTGCGTACAATATCATTTTGTCACACGATTTACCTAAGATTATTTGTTACGTAGGTTTTAGAAGCCGTAGCGGACTCTCAAGCCGCAGCCGAAGTGGTGAAGGCAGAAGTAATGGAGGTCAAGGATCGAGCCGTCAAGCTCGTGAGCGTCATTGCGGCGGAAACCGCCATAGCAGAGGACAAGCTGGCGGCTGCTAAACCCGCACTGGATGCTGCTGAGGCCGCGTTGCAGGTGCGTGGCGTCGTCAGCTGTGAATAGACATCACACTGAATGTATCACAACTTAACATCACTTCTTGGTTACAGACCATCAATGCAGCCGATATAGCTACCGTCAGGAAGCTCGGTAAACCTCCTCATCTCATTACGCTTATTATGGATGCTGTACTTCTGCTCTTTAGGAAACGAATTGATTCCATTAAAGCAGATCCGGAAAAACAATTCTTAACTGCATCTTGGGCGGAGTCTTTAAAGGTACTTACTTAAAAATAATTTTGTAATCTTTTTTCCTATTTCCATTTCATATTTCACTTTCAAATAAATTCATTTGAGTATATATAGCCTTCAGTATAATGTATAATAATACATTGGCTTTTATTTAAAAGATGTGGTTTATCAATCCAATCATTTTGATGTAGGTAATGGCCGATGCAAGATTTCTAAGTAATTTGAAGAACTATCCAAAAGATGAAATTAATGCTGAAATGGTTGATTTGCTGATACCTTATTTTTCATTTCCGTATGTTTTTACGTTTTATTTTCTATTGTTTACTTATTATTTAATATTTTCAAGTCTTTTGAACTTAATTTTACAAGTTGTTTTATTTATTACAAAAATAACAATCCGTGGCAAAAGCAGTCACTTCGTAAATAACTGCGATAAACAAAACGCCTAACGCAATAACTTTACTTGGTTTTAACGACATATCATAATTATATACATATGAATAAAAACACCTCCCGCATTCATGACCCCTTCGAAGTAAATGATGGACAAGTTCATGTAAACCAATGGCCATGTGCATATTGTGATACCGTAAAAAAGTTGTCTCAAATATATTGGACATTGTTCACGAAAAACTGACGTATCAATAACATAAATTACAGCTCATACACATTCGAGGCTGCTAAAATAGCTTGTGGTAATGTTGCTGGTCTAATTTCTTGGACTATCGCTATGGCGCAGTTCTACAGCGTCAACAAAGATGTTTTGCCTCTTAAAGCAAACCTAGCAGTGATGCAAGGGAAATACCAAGCGGCCAAGAAAGAATTAGAGGCTGCCCAGGCACAGCTCGAAGCGAAAGAGGTTCGTTCGAATTCAAATCGCTTGTTTCAGTTTAACGCACAGTAAGGACATCGATGTTCATTCCTTTCACAGCGTGAGTTAGCGCACGTGCAGAAGCAGTTCGACGACGCGATGACGCTGAAGCAGGCGGTGCTGGACGACGCGGCCAAGTGCCAGCAGAAGATGGACGCCGCCACTGCGCTCATCAACGGGCTGAGCGGCGAGCGCGTGCGCTGGACCGAGCAGTCCGCGCTCTTCAAGTCCGAGATCGAGAGGCTCGTGGGCGACATCCTGCTGCTCACCGGGTAACCTGCCATCACCTGAGCACGACATCATCTCACTTATACTTACTTATTGGCACTCACGTCATGCTCATGTTATATTATTTCAGATTTCTATCTTATTCTGGACCATTTAATCAAGAATTCCGTAGTTTGCTGATAAGCAATTGGTACGGTGAACTGTTAAGAAGAAAAATACCGGTGTCTATGAACCTGAATATAACAGAACAGCTTACAGACACAGCTACGGTATGAATGGTATAATTTGTACTGGGTTTTGCATCATTAGATCAAAGATAGGACAAGAAATTACGTTTTTAAAAATTATGCTATAAAAATTCCATTACTAATATTTCGAAATGAGTGTGACTAATGCCTATTTGAAAATACGTATTTAGTCAATAGTTTTAAATAAAAATAAGCTAAGGCTACGTTAATATTGGTATTTGAGGATAAAAATTAAACAAGATGCGCCACATCAATATCGTTAAAAATTCTGTTTACATAGAGTTAAAAGTTTTTACTTTTTTAACTCTGTGTAAGGTATTTTTAAGAAAGTAATATTAGATTTACTACTGAATAATTATTTGTCTAGATTGGTGAGTGGAACCTTTGTGGACTACCAACAGACGAGTTGTCGATTCAAAACGGCATCATTGTTACAAAAGCCGCTCGTTTCCCTCTGCTCATCGACCCGCAGACGCAAGGCAAGATCTGGATCAAGAATACCGAGAAATTCAACCATTTAATTATCACTACACTAAATCACAAGTATTTCAGGTAAGTGAACGAAGCTTTAGGGACCGGTCTCACTTAGAGCGAGGAGCGAGTAGCGAGTAGAACGATGAACTATAATACGATTCGGCGTGCAGCGAGTAGCGAGTATGTAGTTTTGATAGTTTTGTCGCCGAGCGATAAGCGAGTTACGAGTGTGACAGGCGATACTCGCTCCACTCGCTCGGGTCATTCTGTACTACTATAAAGGAAAGGAGGGCAAAATAGAACATGCCTTTAAAAAACTGATCACATGACCTGCGCGGGCTTTTTATTGCACACAGTACCAGGCGGTTTTGCTAGTAAAGGGTCTTGTTGTTATGTCCATTTTACGGTAATATTTTTTAAGAATAGATTTATTGTAATGATATTTTAACACAGAAAATAGTTAATACTTTTTAGAAATTTGAACAAAAAATAGACGGGGTGCTTTTGGATCTTTTGGATGGAGTTTAATATTTAAGGGCAAGTATTCTTGTAAAACCATAAACATCGTTAATTAAATAACAAGAATAAAACTTTAATTTCCCAAAAGTAACACCATAAGTACAAAAAAACAGGCATCGTCATAGTAAAATAAAATAACTTTCACGACAGTCTAAAATAATTCAATGATTTTGTTTATTATATCGTGAAATTAAGCCTTCCATCTTGCCCTCTATTCTCCTACTGAAAATTGTTCTTAATTCAAATCTGCACTTTTATGCAGAATGACACTGATTGGTCCTCGGCGAGTGTTTTGATCGCCGAGCGAATATCGCTCAGCGAGTCTCGCTCGGCGAGTATATTTTTATAGTTCTACTCGCCGCAAAAAACAAATGCTGAGAGAGTTGTCGACGGTAATGTGAACAGTCAGCGAGTAACTATTTGTATATGCATCTCGTTCATTTACACGGGATCTATATCTTGCTGTACGTTCCTTGAGCGATTTTTTTAGTAAATAGTTACTCGCGTCTCGCCCGTAAGTCGGACAACTGCCTTAAAGACTACATCGATATTGCATAAAGAGATATTAATCAAAATTACACTTATCTTTACAGGAACCACATAGAAGACTGCGTGTCATTAGGGAGACCCATGTTAATTGAAGATGTTGCAGAGGAATTAGATCCTGTGTTAGACAATGTCCTGGAAAAGAACTACATAAAAATTGGATCGACGTATAAAGTACTTATTTGCTTAAGCTTTATTTATTTGATGTTAATATACTATTAAAATTCGATCTTTATCACACGACTGTCTACAAATCTTGCTGCTTACTTTGACTGTAACTATAAGGTTTTTTGCAAATATTACATTGTAATGGAACAATTTTGTTAAACGATGCCCTCGCTGTTTTTTTTATTCATATTTCTACTACTAGTCGTAATTTTAATAATGAAATCGCGATAAAGTCGATTGCGAAATAGTTGTATTTCAGCAAAACTATTTTTCTAGGTGAGATTGGGAGACAAGGAAATAGACGTAACTGCTGGACATAGAATTTACATAACGACGAAACTTCCAAATCCTGCCTATACACCTGAGATTTCGGCTCGAACTTCTATCATAGACTTTACTGTAACAATGCAAGGTAAAAAACATAAAAAAACTTTAAATCCTAGGTAATTAAACCATATTGTATCTTTAATCTAAACTTTCGGTAGTCCTTTTGGTGGTAAGTATTACCTACGTACTTAATTTTTAAAGTGTTCATTTGTGTATTTGGTTTAAATAAATCTGCAAAGGAAGATATTAACCTTCAGGTCTGGAGGATCAGCTACTAGGCCGTGTGATCTTAACGGAGAAGGCGGAAATGGAAGCGGAACGAACTCAGCTAATCATGGACGTGACCGCAAACCGGCGCAAAATGCAAGAGTTGGAGGCCAACTTATTGCACAAGTTGACAACTATCCAGGGTTCACTAGTTGAAGATGTGTCCCTCATTCAAGTATTGAATATCACCAAAGCTACAGCAACTGATGTAAATATAAAAAAAAAACTATATCTATTTTTAATAACTTCACTAGGGTGAAGGAAGTTAATGATGGTTACCAGTTGGTAATATAAACCGGTAAGTAAATTAAAAATATTTTTTGTTGTATTTCTTCACCAGGTGAAAGAAAAGTTGGATGTTGCGAAAGAAACAGAAATGAAGATAAACGCGGCGCGCGAGGAGTACCGTCCGGTGGCGACGCGCGGCTCGGTGCTGTACTTCCTGGTGTGCAACATGTCGCTGGTGTGCAACATGTACCAGACGTCGCTGGCGCAGTTCCTCGAGCGCTTCGACATCTCCATGGAGCGCTCGCCGCAGAGCCCCATCACCGTCCGCAGGATCGCCTTCATCATCGACTATTTGGTTAGCTACATTTTTTCACTTATCCCTTAAGTTATATTTCAAGCAATATAAAATACACAATACTGACGTATTGTTATACTCACATTTTTGTTATATTATAGACTTTCGACGTGTTCAAGTATATTAGCCGTGGCTTCTATGAGAAGCACAAGTACTTATTTACTGTGCTGCTCACTTTAAAAATAGATTTACAAAAAGGGTACATAACTTTTGAAGAGTTTCAGACATTTATTAAAGGTAATTATGGTACTTTACATTTATATCGGTTGCAATCTGTAATAATCCAATGATTCTAACATACGAGTAGTTATTTAGTCAATGCTAATTTCGTATTAATCAACATTTTGGTCTTTCCATATTTTGACTAAAATGAATATTATACAAAGGTGGCGCGGCGCTAGATCTCAATGCGTGTCCTCCCAAACCCTTTAAATGGGTTACAGACATGTCATGGTTGAACTTAGTACAATTATCTACTTTACGACAATTTACCAACATTTTAAACCAAGTTAGTAACAATGAGAAAGGATGGAAAGCATGGTGAGTGCAACATGAAAGATATTTTTTTTATTCCTATGAATGTTTAGGACTATGAATAATAAGGCCGTATGGAATTACGACTCTTCTTTCAGACAGGCTGTTCTATTAAGACCTACTCAACGGCACTTATTAAACGGAGTAGTTAAAAAAAACATTATCCAATGCGGCGTACAATTAAATTCAAATAATTGAAATTCAAACCTTTCCCATTCATTACGTCGCGTTGTTATAAAATAAAATAGGTTAATCGTGGCATTTAGTAGTATATTTTTTATAATATATAATATTATATTTTATAATATTTTCTGAAGGTTTGACAAGGAAGCCCCTGAAGACGAGCCGCTCCCGGACGGCTACCACACGCTGGACGTGTTCAGGAAGCTGCTGGTGGTGCGCGCCTGGTGCCCCGATAGGACTCTAGCACAGAGCTTGTTAGTTGCTAATTGCTCACTTTTAACATGTACCGCGTACATGAAGCCCTGTTTAAATGTTCAGGCAGCCTAACCAATCCTTTTAATTTTGCTTCATCAAATTGAAAGAGACTATCGTGGCGCACCTAGGGAGACGCTTAAGTCCCGCAGTCTTTCGATGTTGATAAGCAAGATCAATGGCAAATGGCTTTCTCAAAGCAATTGATTTTGTATATAATTATCTTGGATAAGTTGTTCCTTAAAACGTATGACGGAACCATTCAATTTTTGTTTAGGAAATACGTTATGTTGTCAATGGGTGCCCGGTACAATGAAGCAGTTATAGTAAATTACGAGGTAAGACAATTGAAAAAATCTCCATTTAAGTACTAGCTTTTAGTTTTTGGTGATCAGGATTTAAACCCATATACATTACCTAATTCTCTTTTTATAACTTAACTCTATCCCCGCAAAGTTTTCAGAAAATTAAGAAAGTTACATTTAATTTATAAATATTTCTCATTTTAGCACATGGTGTTAGAATCACGACCATTGGTTCCCCTAATTGGGTTCTTAGCCATGGGTTCGGATCCTACTCCATCTATCGAGATAACCGCAAAACGAATGGAAACGATTTGTTCTTCTATATCGATGGGGCAAGGTCAAGAAATTCATGCGAGAAAACTAATTGATCGTGGTTTGAAAGAGGTAATAAGTAGTTATTATTACAAATATGTTCCATAAGTATCTTCTTAAATCTCATTAGAAATGTTTCAAATAACATTGTTCTGTGTTAGGGCTTATGGGTGCTGCTCCAGAACTGTCACTTGGGTTTGGAGTACATGACAGAGGTGATGGAGCAGTTCAGTGAACTGGAAAGAGACCCAGAACAGGTCCACGAGCTATTTAGGTATTTAAACATTTTTTTAATTGTTAGAAGTTGCACCTATAGCAGTCATAAATTGATTTTTTAATTGTATTATTTTAGGCTCTGGATTACCACAGAAGTCCATCCGAAGTTTCCAATCACGCTTTTACAAATGTCTATTAAGTATACTTGTGAACCGCCCTCTGGTAACGTATAATGTTTGAATGATAATGTTATTCCATATTTTCGTTTCGTAGTACTTGACTTATAGTCTTTGTTATAGGCATCAAAGCTGGTTTAATGAGGACCTATGACTCTATGAGTCAAGATTTCCTCGACTACAGTGACAGTCCGTTCTATCTGCCGCTGATATATACCATATCCTTCCTGCACACTGTGGTACAAGAGCGGAGGAAGTTTGGACCCCTCGGGTGGAACATTCCTTACGAGTTTAACTCAGCCGACTGGCTGGCGTCCTGCATGTTCGTGCAGAACCATCTGGATGCCTTGGAACCAGGACATCAAGTTAGCTGGACAACTGTCCGGTTAGTATTAAATCATACATTAGTAAGGATACAAAAGATATTGTTTATTCTTATAATTTAATTCCTGATGACCATTTTAATGATTACCTAGATACATGGTATCGGCGGTACAATATGGCGGGCGTGTGACTGACGACTACGACACGCGGCTGCTCGTCACCTTCTGCAGAGTGTGGTTCTCAGATCAGCTGTTCTCCGATGACTTCCAGTTTTACAAGGGGTATGGTATTATGAAGTACAAAAACATCCCCGAGTACATAGAAGAAATTGAAACGATGAAAACTGTTGATCCGCCCCAGGCTTATGGCTTGCATACCAATGCCGACATCACGTAAGTTGATATTATACTATATTGGTACCGTTTTATTACTACCTAGATATGTGTCCATCTTGTTCATTCGTATTACTCCTTAGTTACCAGCGCAACACTACTCAAGAACTGTTGGATACAATACTGTCTATCCAACCCAAGGAGTCTAGTTCCGGCGGCGGAGAAACTCGCGAGGCTTCAGTTTATAGACAGAGTAAAGAAATGCTTGAAAAAGTGCCACCTAATTTTGATCCACATGAAGTTATTGCCAGGTATCTTAAATATTTTTCCGACCGTAAATCGAATGATTTTTAACTGCCGATGCGTTTTTTTCTTGCAACTGATGAAAAAAATCTTAATTACGAAAATTCACTTTTAGGTTGAGAATATACGGAATACTAAATTCAATGGTAATTTTCTTAAGACAAGAAATTGACCGAATGCAAAAAGTTATCAATTTAGTCAGAACTACTCTGAAGGACTTGCTACTCGCTATCGATGGAACTATTATTATGAACGAGGTGATTATGATTTTTTTAGTTTTAAGAACGACAGTTATATAATCATAAATTACATGACTACATAAGGTTTTGCCACGTACTCCTTTTTCCGATTTACAGACAATTAATGTACATTCTATTTCACATGAGTAATATTCGCGTAGCATAATAGTTTCTTATATATTTATAGGCTCTTCGTGATTCGCTAGACAACATTTACGACGCAAAAGTGCCACACATCTGGTTAAGGGACTCGTGGTCATCGTCTACGTTAGGCTTTTGGTTCACAGAGTTTTTGGAGAGAACTATACAGTTTTCAACTTGGTGTTTTCAAGGCAGACCTAACTCCTTCTGGATGACTGGATTTTTTAATCCACAAGGTAGTTAATTCTTATAGAATTAAAATATTGTAGAAAGCTGCCGGAAACTTTTGTCCTTTACATGTAAATAACCTTTTTGTAAACCTGTATTGTAACTGTTGCAGGTTTCCTAACGGCTATGCGTCAGGAAGTGACTCGTGCGCACAAGGGTTGGGCTCTAGACATGGTGGCGTTACATAACGACGTTACTAAGTTCACGTTAGAGGAAATAAAAGGACCACCGCCTGTGAGGATGATGTTTTATATTCTCGATGTAATCATATTGTATGCAAATTATGCATACAATATGACTTTGTTTGTGACTTTTGTCTGGTATGTTGCAAAAAAAAAAAAACTAAAAGCACTCTTAACTTATTCAAGGAACGTCCATTGTCATTTATATTAATTTTCAATTTATAGGAAGGGGTTTACGTTCACGGCGTTTTCCTCGACGGTGCTGGATGGGATCGGCGCAACCTGCGCTTGTGCGAGTCCACGCTGAAGGTGGTATACACCGTGCTGCCCGTCGTGCACGTGTACGCCATCAACTCCACCGCGCCCAAGGACCCCAAGCTCTACCAGGTTCCCAAGCTGTACACTTACATCACTCATCACACATGACATGTCTCGTGTTGTCGCTTCACACTTGTGTTTCTGTCGCCAGTGTCCGGTGTACAAGAAGCCAGTGCGCACCGGCCTGACGTTCATCACTCCGCTCTGGCTGCCGACCATCAAGAACCCTGACCACTGGATTCTAAGAGGCGTCGCCATTTTGTGTGACATTAAGTAGTTTGTAAAAGCAGGGTAAGTTTTTAGTACTCAATTTTCTTTTGTCAAAGATAGCACATCGTTCAAGCTCAGCATTGAGACAATGTATATCTTGGAATTTTTTACGTCCTTTTAATGTTCTTTTACTAGATATTTGATCACTCTCAGTCTGCAGCATAATAGACTGATGAAAGATACAATAACATGATCATGATAAAGTCGTATAACGTATTTAAATACTGTTTTGTACGCTTTTATATTTGAATTTTAGATTGTCACATTTTATTGAAATAAAATCAAAATTATTATCATATCAGTGTATAATTTCAAAAGCATCGAGGTATCGCAATTTATTTACATCACATGTAACGAACAATACTGTAGATGGATGGATTACGTAAAGACGTTAAGTCAAAACTCGATGAACTATCGACTATTTTTTTACATTTTTTCACCGTTCGGTAAGTTAAACATGACATTTTCTGCTGAAACTAACTTGACAAAATCAAATCAATGGAATTAGGAAACGATTAACCCATGTTATCACCGTGGACGGAGTAAATTCGCTGATATTTCACAAATTACATCACAAGTATTCAAGAATCGCTAATTACATTATATTATTTGTGCTTGGAATTTAGTTTCCATTGACAAATCTATTCTATGCACTATTATAGCTTGAAAGCTGTTGACAATAAAACAGTTTTGATAAAAAATAACTAAATGAACGTCTTTTCATTTTCGTTTCGCAAAGTTTAGTTATGTCTTCGAACGTTTTCTCTATAAGTCTAAAGCTTTGGCAGAAACATAGGTACTCAATCATTATTTAAAAATAAAATCAGTCTGATTGGCTGTATAATTGTCATGTGGGTGTTATTAAGGAAATCTAGTCTTCATAGATAGATAACATCATAACAAAAATGTTCTATGACTACTAGTATATACAAGTTACAGCGAATAACGAGATCTAGCATTCCTAATATACTTTCACAATAGCTATCGTTTAACAGATGCAACAAATGTTTTTAAATTAATTATAGCTATACATACAGTCTTATTTTTACAAAGCTTTAGCATAAATTACAAGACTTAATAAACATAGCACATACGAATACATTAAATTACATAATAGATAATATCGTAAAAATCCTAAATGACATACATTCGTTGGTGATATTGACACTGCCAATGAACTTGCACATATACAGAAAAACCCAATATTTTTAATATTGTTAAATCTTATCAGGTATAAATCATTTCAGCCACACTTAATAATTACGATACTTAAAACATGTCTTGTAAAACAAGCATAATTATGTTTTGCCTTTGGCTAAATAAACAAAATTAATTATTGCACTCGATAACACCACAATCGTTTTCGTTTTAATAAAGTTAGTCTCTTTTTACATCGCCTCGAAAATTGCCCAGGGGTTCCACGGATCTTGACCTAGGTGCTCTGAAAAATGAACAAATTTCGCGTTAATATACTTAGAAAATTTTATATTACTAGCATCATAGCATAATATTGTAATGTATCTAATAATGTAAATATCTGAAGTATAGTATACCTTCTTCTTGAAAGCGTCAGTTCAATTTTTCCTTCTTTAACTTGTTTGAAAAGCGATATTGCCCCAGCATGGCTAAGTCCACGTGTTGGCACATTGTTAACTGACAAGATCTCATCACCTGCAATGTAATAAAACAGGATTTTTTAACATGACTATTGTCTACCATGAATATAATTAAAAAAATCCAGGTGTAAATATTATAATTACCTTCAAAAATAGTACCCTTGTCTGCCGCTTGGCCATTTGGAAATACAGTTTTAACAAAAATGCCCATTTGCCCCTTGGGAGAGTCCGTTCCTCCTACAATACTGAAACCAAGACTTTTGTGTCCGGGGCCCTTCCAGAACTCAGCTCTATGTAATGAACTGTGCGCATAATGCCCCCCATGTTGAATGTCTTGCTGTATCGCTGATGAATGTTCATGCAATCTCGAAATGTGTGGCCCAGGGTTAAGTCGCTGAGACCCGACCCTGTTAAAGAATCTATTCCTACTACTGTTTCTTAACTGTTCAGGGATACTTTCGTATGATCTATTTTGGTACAATCTTGGCACGTGTTTTACATAATGAGAAAAGTTTTCCTTAATTTCATTGCTTGAATTATCACTGTAAACAGAGTAAGGAGCCGGTGGAGGCCTAGAACTATGAAAGGATATTGGCCTATAATTATTACCCTGGCTGGACCTGGGTATTGGCGATGATCTTAATGAAATTTCGATATTTGTAATGTTTTGTAAAGATGCTGATTGAGAGTAACAATGCCTTTCCAGCAATTTTTCGTCATCACTTTTTTGATTTGAATGTATAGGACCATTGTTGACTTGAATGCCAACTTCACATTTTTGATGAAAATCCGTTCTACTAGCATTTGGTTCAAAATGTTCTGATGAATTTTCTTTGGTTCTATTGTTAATGTTGCTGCTATAAAATTGGTTCTCAGTTGGAAAGTGAGTTTCAATAGTTATTTGATTAGATGGCGACGGCTTATGGACAGTTTGTGATATTATATCAGGAGGAACGTTTGACGATGGCAGCGAAACAGCATTCTGTTCTAATGTTTGGTTATTTATAATTCTACTTAAAGTTATTGGAGTTATTTCATCGTGTGCCATCACCAAGTCAACTTGATATCGTTGAAATAATGCCCCGTCTTCGATTGTAGCTTCAGTTGAACAAGAATTTACTATATGTTGCACTTCTTTTAGAGAAGACAATCCTCGCAATACTCTACCGTTCACATTCACAATTTCGTCGCCTATTCGTAGCCTTCCATCTCTGTGAGCTATTCCATCGAAATCCAATTTCACTACAATGTACCGTATTTCATAATTTGCACCGCTGTTATCAAAATCTACCCTATGTTGTGCTAAGTAAACACCAAGGCTTTCATCTAATCTTGATTTTAATAATCTAATTTTCCTAAAACGTTTAGTGCAAGGTCCTCTGCCTAAAATATCTGTTTCAGGAACTTGTTGCGTTTGAGATGTGGACTCCGGTAAATTATTGCTACTTTGACTGGAATTTTGCGAATGTTCAATAGGAAGAAGTTGCGAATGTAGAAATTTTATTTTTCTAGTCTGTACTCTTTCATCCAATGTTATTGTCTTGTATACATAAGGCTGTTTTTTATTGATAGTTTTTTTTGGAAGTGGCGGCGGCTTGGACTCTATATGATCAAACATCATATGGTGTTTCATGTTATCACTAGGAAATTTATGACTATTATCTCTATTTTCATTCCCATACTCATATGAATTATTTTTCTCAACCGGGAAAAGTGCGCAAGGTGTAGAACTACGTCGAACTGGCACTTGTACTCTTCCAATACTAATTTTATGATTCAAACTAAATTGTCTTGTGAAATTGCCATGCCCGCCATCACAATTCAAATCCATCGGGTTTCTTCGAGTAGCACTATTAAAGTTTGAAGAGTAACCGGGAGGAGAATGGTTGCTGTGTTCATCGGTGGGTCGACCATCACTATCATATCCAGATTCGTTAGAACTTACATAATTACTTAGGCGATGGCCTTGCACTTCGGCGTTATGTATACTTTGGCTTGATGAATTGATTTCGGTTTTTATGTCACGAAGGGATCCTAGTACTGAATTATACTCGTAAACGGGTAAGCTATTTCTATTTCGTGGTATAAGCATGGGATCGTAATCTAAAGGCGGTTTTTGAGAAATCATAGATGATCTGCGTAGAACGTCTTCATTACGTGCAATTGGATATATACTGCCGTCAATTTCATTAATACTTCGCATAGAACTGCGTGAAAAATCATAATCTCTTCTTAAAGAATTATTATATAATTGGTTTTCTTCATGAATGGATATGCTATCACTACTTTGATATCGTTCTTCTGATCGTGAGTTCGTAAAACAAATTCGGTCTTTATGATAGTTCGGAGATTTCCTATCTAATCTTTCAGATAAACTTTGTCTGACGGAGCTCGTTCTTTGCTGCGAAGCCATGCTATTTTCTTCAGGCAAAACTGACAGTTTCGATCTCAAAAATGCATATGGAAAGTTTGGTTTTTTTGAAGCACCATTATTCTGCCCGTCGTTTAAATTGGTAATATTATCACAACTAATTGCTTTAGTAGAAGATGTCACCAAAGTTTCTTCAGGCAGAGCATTGTTATGCTTTTTCGGTGAAGTTTTATTGTCATTGCCAGTATTTTGTAAATCTATGTCATCTGACGGGTCATCAGCTTTTACATAAGTAGATAGATGGGAAGTAGAACAGCTCCGATATAGAGAAGGACCATTTGCGACAGGATAATTTTCAGAAGTTCTGTGCATGTTAAGAGATTGTGATTTAGCTGAATTTAGCATCCCTGTAGAACCCATTCTATGAAAAAATGATTTGAAAGGGCTTGGCGATCTGTCCCTTGACCCACTTCTTATAGAATCTGTGTCATTGTCCCTTTTTAATGAAGTGGAATCTGAACTACTCCGGCCCATTTTCCAATGCTGTTTCTTCTTATACTGACTGGCAAGAACTGCTTCAGATTCCACTTTTAAATCTTCATTCGAAGATGCTTCTTGTGTTGTTTCTTTGACTTCCGTTTTCTTTAACATTTCAAGTTTTTTTCCCATTCGGCGACCCCACGTGGCGAACACTGAAAAAATAAAAAATTACATATTGAAACTTAATTAAAGCACCAAGTAAATGCTCGCAGATTTGATAGAATAACTTTTAGCAATTTTGTTGATCGAAGTAGGTGCTTAAATAAAAATGGAATTAATAAACAGAGCCACAAATGTTTTTGTTGGTCATTGGATCAAACTTCTAAGTTAAGAACTAAGCAACGGAAATATAGCTAAGCCTCTAAAAACGTAACTCCCCTTTTTTTAATGGCCATATAAATATTCTTTATATTAAAGCGTCAAGTAAAGATCAACAATTATCATAAGTTGTCCCTCTTAATACTTCACTGCCACCTAAATTACCACAGAATTTGTATATCATCGCCGTTTTTCGTTTCACAGCTTCGAACCCTCGGTGGGCCCTTCAATAGTTTTTACGTTCTTTCAGTGACCATAGTTCACTATTTGATATAAAGTTTAGCAACATTTTGACGATCAATTAATGTCGATCAGTCACGATTTAAAAGCAATGAGTTTTAAAAATCAATATTAAAATTTTAGAAGTTTGGTGTTGAATGCATGTTGCAAATTTAGATGCTACAAAATAATCACGATGCTGAGTTTTATTAATAGTGGCTGACATAGGTGACAACTATAATTGGCTGGGATAGGAAAATTCTGACGTTTGTTAGTTGTGGCTGACTTAGTAATTTAGGCAGTTTAGTTCTTTAAGGCGAAAAATGCTATTAAAAAAAAGCTTGTTTAAATAGCACCTAGTTAACAATCTGTTATTTTTCGCTTTCCTTAAAGTATTTGGAGGATTAGTTTTTGCAGTATTCTGTTTACAATCTTTTTGATATGGGTCTTAGTTAGTCATCAAAATTCTATTAAACGTAAAACGTAAGTCAAGTTACCTTTCTTCATCTCCTTGACATCATCCTCCATAACCATGGCTGGTAATGCGGTGACGAGCGTGAAGTCGTGTGATATGTGCGGCGCGGCGCTGGCGACGTCTGCGGCGGCGGCGTCTCTGCGCGGAGACGGCGTCGCGACGGCTCGCGGCCCGGTCACTTCCCTGCGCTTCGGCCCGCGGAAGAGGCGCATGATGACCGATCACACAACCATCGCGCCAGTTCGCACGCGCCGTCTGCTCTGAAATGTTACACACCTATGACTTGATAAAGCTTAACGGATACAGTTCCTTATTTTGTTTATACATACATTTTAATTATAAATAATGTTTTCATATTTTCGCAGTCAATCCTAGCAATCTTAACCAAAGAAGGTAATTTACATGTAACGCATAAAACCAGAGGACAGTATTGAGGATGTAGACCGTTCTTGACTGTCATTAGATCGAAGTGATTGACGTACGCACCGTAATTATACGTGTATCTATGCAAACTAATAACATAATACTAGCAAGTTATTTCTGTTGCATGCACAGTAACTTGTGAATCATGAACCAGCCTGGGTAACTAAGACCAGTCACCAGCAGGATGGCCGGAAGCTCCAACTTCTAAGCTTTATCTAATCACTGTCATCCCAGTCTAGTTCACGGCAATTTCAGTTAAATCTCTCCAGTTACAGTAACTCCTTTCAAACGGCTGAGCTAATTGTAATAGGTATTATCAACTAATCATTAAGTTCAGGAAATGTAAGGAGATAAAACTGTACCTACATACATCTTTAAACGGTAATCACTGCGTAGTGAGTTAGGTACAGTTAGCTAAGTAAGGTTCATTAAATGTAGAAACAAGAAGTCTGCAGAGTTTAAAATTATTATTTTATCATATCAGTACAAAATAGTTTCAAACAATGCATTTTATGGGGAATATTTCGCAATACGAATAGGATTTGGGCAACTGGTTAGTTTTATAACTTTTGTGATTATAGTGCGACCTAAAGTAATGGCCTTTTTGCGTTTTAATTTATTAACGATAATTTAGAGTAATGCGTAATCACTTCTACGAATCTACATTGGATGTTAATTGTGACAGACATTGCTTGTACGTTTTATTCGATAGGTATTTTTTATATATGTAAATATTATGTATACCTAAGCCTACGTTTACTTTTTTATAAATAAGTTAACATTACAGTCTCTTCTTGGATTTCACCTTATTATCATCACGATACGTGTTGCGAAAAATGTTGGCAATACTGAATTAAATGCGTGATATATCTCATTGATTTAACCTCACTAAATGTAAAATGATGATCGATCCTTCCAGTTTCTTACGTTCTTACGTTTCTAACGTAAGATTTTGTTCACGTTTAGAACTAAATCTTGGTGCTTTGCCCTACAATGTGTTATTCCTTGTAATAAAATAAAAGGCAACAGAGTTTCTATGTACCTATTTAGGTCAAGAATAACACTGCTGCTAGAAGACAGGTAGCCTTAATTACGAGTACATAGGCGTGTATACAAACTTTTTCAATAAAGCTGTTTAATTAAAATAAGTTTTTAAAACAACTCAGTTCGGTTTTCTTTATTACTTTAGACATGTAGGATTAAGGCAATAGAGCATATTATGAAATCCAATTACGCAAAATGATATCAACATAAATCTGGCAAGGTAATTAATTTGCCATGCTAGACGAAATAAACAGATTTTCAATTAGTGTCAAAATAATTTATGAAGTCTCGATTTCGAGTTTCAGGTTATGTAAACGATATAATCTTTAAGCAGACTATTACTTAACATTTAGTTACTTAAATATGAATTGTGTTTGTCAGTATGTTTAATTTGTTATTTTTAAGTAGTTATGTTTATTTTGTACAGACCTATAACTTGTGTGTGTGGTTTTAAACTGTAAATTCAAGTTGGTTATTATTAATAAATTAATAAATTAATTAAAATAAATAAATAAATTTGACAGTCATCAATTTGGATTATTCTTGTAATTAAGTACATCCACAAAACAAAAATGGAAAGCATTCCTTTTAACGTACCTACGAAGGTAATGCCATTATTTTTGATACAAGTATTATCCTACTGACGTTTCTGACTACAAATAAAAGAAAAGAGAAAGACACACCAACTTTAAAAGTATAGCAAGTAGATATGTTATGTTTAGTTAGCTGACCGACGATGTATTTTGGGAAGGCGATGGCAAGTGTTCCTTTAATATAGACCGCCATCGATTAAGGAAGCGGCTCGTTCCTGCCGCGTTCCTGCCGGATGCGAGCGGAGCGCGTCACTATCGGTCAAGCCGATACCGCGCCCACTACTGGACGTGCATGTGTCTATTAGCAGATAACTTTATTACTACCATGCGTCTGCTACACTCTATTAGTTCTATAAATAGTGGATTAACGTAATTAATTCATTCGATACGTAGTTTAGTTGTAAGGAAGTTTTATGCGCTTTCCCTGATTTGGATATTTAATTTTGAGGAAAATATGATTCTTTAAAAACACTTTATCCTCCTATTTATAAAATCTGCAGTTAATACAGTAAGTATGTAAAATCATAAACCCCTTCATGTTTCAACAAAGTTTGCGGTTATGTAATAAATTAAAAAAAAAAACATATACCCAAGTAAAAACTGATAGGTTTTAAATACTCGCAGTCACTACTGCGACTGTTTTATGCATAGAGCTCGTTTGTTTCATTGATCATTGTGCATCTATGCAAAGATCGTTTAAACTACGCAGTAATTATATTCTATTAGCTGACAACAACTGCGGATGTAACGTACAAACTCGAAGAAAATTTTAATTTGTGCAGATTACTCTCCTCTTAAGATTCCTAGCGGACACACCACTTATCTGGATGACTACTCTCAAGCCTTATTTGTTTACGTTCTTACTTGGTAATTACGTTTTTCATAACGGCGCCCACTCAGATACAAAGAGAGATAACCTACTGAAAATGTAGGTATGTTTATAAAAAAAAAAAATGGTAAATAAAATCACCTAATCTAAAACCTTAAAGCCGGAACCCCACCGCTGCGCAGGCTGTGCACGGATGCGTGGCTCACCTCTGCTGCGTGGGCTCATTAGTTCGGCGGCGTCGGCCTCCGTTTCCACTGCGGCGCACGGACACGGATGTGTCGCCCACATAGCTCATAGCTGTGCGTGGGGTACAGTCACGAGCAAAAATATGTATACTTAATAATATGCGAAATTGTTAAACGAAATTAGTGAGATTTTTTGTCGAATCTCTTCTGCCATCTAGCAATCAATGCATACTGACA
The DNA here is from genome assembly GCA_905146925.1 of Autographa gamma. NCBI lineage: Eukaryota > Metazoa > Arthropoda > Insecta > Lepidoptera > Noctuidae > Autographa > Autographa gamma. Next base: position 9,603,992 of record LR989850.1, read on the forward strand.
GATGACACTTGAAAATAAAATGGAACAAATATTTTTTTTAATAAAAAAAAAAAATACTTAAAGTCAATATATTATTTTTATAATATAGACAATAGCTCTTCCAAGTAACAATATAATTTAGCTATTGTGTAGTAACATCTGTTTTACTTATTTGTATTATAAATTACTTAGTTCTTACATAAATTATACTTATCACAACTTAAATGTATTTATATATACTAGGAACATTAATTGTACCTCATATTTATAGTAGCTTATTCTTATAATAATTTCTTAACAATATTATGTGTGTACATATTTTTGCTCGAGACTGTACATAGTCGTGGGTCGCCGAGAAATGGCCGACCCACGCAGCTGGGATGCGTGGGTCGGCCACGTGACTGAGCTACGTTCCGCCTATTCGAGTTAGCTACGCGTGTGTTTATGACGTCAATTGCTGCGTAGCATGTCCGTGCGCTGCGGTGGAAACGCTCTCATACATTTTGTACTAAAGCGAAGCTGAACACACGTGCACAGCCTCTCCGTGCGCCGCTGTGGGTTTCCGGCTTAATTGTTTATTATTAATTATTTTTTTCCCAATGATGACGGTATAGGTACGTTTAGCAGGCATCTAAAAGATCATCAGAAATCATTTGTACAAAAAATTATATCGGGTTTTTAGTCAAATAAACTAATAAAGTGGTGTTTATCTTGCGATATGATGAAGTACCTATTATAGTAAAGTAAGGAGAGAGGGAGTAGTGAGGGACGGTCGCGTTTGACGGACATTGACATCAAGTCGCGAGGCAGGTGTGCAGTGCTAACTAATCGCGGGCGGACGATAATATGTATAGCATGCTGCACGTTTTACTTCAGCGACGACTTTATAATTTACTTCACTTTGGCTGACGTTGGTAAAACTACTTTGGGACTTTGTCATCATTTGGCGGACTCAATCGTCAATGTTCAAACATATCCATGTTAGGCTAATGTAACAGTTACAGCCAAAGTTAAATTGAGCGCGCTGACTCACCTCATACCAGTGCACATGAGGCAGACAACGGTGCAGGCGACGCGGGCGCAGCCAACGCGACGCTCCACTGAAACATTATGTATTTCATCGTTATCAAAAGGAACTCCGATTCGATTAATTACTAATTAAAATAGCATTATAACCGCTGGATACCGATCCCGCACATCACGTGATGCACGCTAACTGCGATCGTATCAGGTAAACACTAATAAATTAAATGTATTATAAGGATCTCTCTCGATACGATTAGGAATGCCTGATTATTATTTATTAAAAATAATGTATAAAGAGTTTAATGTCATAATGCTAGCCGCGTGGAGGGATCGGAAACATAAAAATTCCATCACGTAGAGAGTGTTTTATCGCCATCTATCGCAGGACAATAGGGCCGCGTTGAAAGAGTGTTTAATGGCAATCTAGGTAGGTAGAGGTTCTGAGCTCCGCCGCGCACCGTCACAGGCAAAATGCGAAGAAATGAGACTTGAATACAAACGTACTATGCACCTCGGACGTAAAAGTAATGTCTTGAGCTTCAAATACCTCGAAAACAAAGATCATAAACTTTATTTTGTTAGTAATAATAAATCTTGACACAGAATGGTTTATCACAGCCTTAAATTAGAAACGCCCACCACAAAAATAGGTGAGACGAGATTCCATTGTTTTGGAAATTACATAATTTCTTTGTGAACGCTTTTACAATACAACAATGTACTTTTGCGATTGTGTTCGTTAAATTAACAAATATTTAGGACTGTTACATGTTCATCCATATGTACAAACTTGTTTATAGTGCAATAGTGTTTGGACTATGTAACGCGTACTGAAAACACATTTCTAATCTTCCCCAGGGTTTTTACTTGACCTCGAATGACAAAAATCTACAATTATATGCATGAGACGTGATTAAACACACGGTAAAACGTCTGGTTCAATATAATTACAATGATAGCTTACTGCATGTGGCAGATTGTATTACCCGTATTTAGAGAAAAACAGCTTAGACTTAGAAAATAGTAGTTTAATAGTAATTTAGTCCTCTTTACCGTATCCGGTGACGCCGACCTAAACTAGTCTTGATTACTGGCGTGTGTAGTGTCTTTCTAACTAGATATAAAACCTGCTTTTAATAAGACTTATTATTTTAAATAGATACTACTAGCTCCAAAACTTTCCTATATAGTACACGAAAAGATTGTTTGATGTAACACGAAATCTATATAAAATCAAGAATTTAAAACCGATGAAAACGTGTCTATAGGCGTATGAGCATGGATAGTTAATGTATTCTTCTGAGGCATTACCTACAGGATATAAAGAAACAACAAAACAATAACAATTTTGAGCCATCCTGAAGCCGCCTGAGTCTGGCAAGTAAGATGCATTGTTTGCAGGCATAATGTAAACACATCAACATACTTTGGCGGTAACTCCAGGAGCACTTGTGACCACAAACAAGAGGCAAATGATATTCTGGGTAGGCTGGAAATACTTTAGTAAAACGAAGACTATTGTCAGACGATAAAGTTGTCAAGCTTGTACGAATTAAAAACACTTTTCTAAATGAAAATGTGTTTGTTTCATATATGTTAGTCTTGTTTACTAATAATTTAACAATTTAAACGTCACTCTTGTTTATTGAATATGAAAGCGGTCATTAGCAAGGCTGAAAAACTGTTAGAGTAAATCATCTATTTATAGAAAATGATGATGAGAATAACTGAGTTTACTTTCATACACCGATATAACATTCTTAATTAACTCTTAGTCAAGAAAGTGAGTTATGGCGATGCGAGTTAATTATTCCATAATATTTGTTCAGGACACCTATATGCGCCGATATGCTTTTATGCGTTTTTGACACTGCTGGTTACACAATTATTTTATTTTTGTATCTTTTTGTCTCTACTTTGGTGTTTCCAGCGTGATTATATAAAGTCTTTGTTTAAGTTTGATGTAGGTCTTCGTACAATAAATCAGAGCGCTCCCACACTCGTTCGGACGTCTACTGATGAGTGGTACACCAGGCAATTGGTACATCTGAGAGCCTACTGGAATATCGCAAGTATTGTACCCAGTAACAGTTAAGTATAGCTTATCCGTGCCAAGATCGTCAGTATAAAGTTTCACTCTATTAAAAGGAACGCTTATAATGTGCACGGCAGATTGTAATTCCGCAAATCGTCATGTGAGTTTCTTACTTTGTAATAAGTTTCTAGCGGTACCGTTTTTATGTTTCTAGGTATGTAACATTGGTCTCATACATGTATGAGATAATTTTATTTTTAATTTTGGTTAACAAAGGATATGGTATACATTTATGACTACTTAAGGAATTAGGTCATTTACCTCATCATAAAATCAAATGAATTTATATGTCATCGCTTAATTTAATATAAACGCTTATAGGCTTGTCATTGACCTCGTGTAACGTTCCCGATTTCAACCATTATTTTCATAGTAGCGCAGGGTGTGTTATTTGCACATCATTAGCGTGATGCCGTTAACTAGAAGAAGCTACCTTCACTGGGTGACATACGCAGGTGCACGCAATGGAATAAATAAATATTGACTGCACGTTTTATTGTTTCAAGGATCGGATACGATACCGACTGGATCAAAGATAGAATAATTATGGTTCACACTCCAATACATTATCCTCGTGGCAAGCATTAAAGAAATTACTCATGATTCTAATTTACATCGACGTTTAAATATGATTCCCATCATATTAAGATTAAAGGACCGCTATTATGTCCGCTACACGGGCAATTTGTCGCGGCTACAGTTAGGGAACAATTTACAGGCGCGTGGGCGGGCGGGACTCGGCGCACGCGCTCCGTGGGCGGACGCAACCATTCAAGAGAAATGCTCTTTGAAACCATCTATCCTCCTACAAGCAAATGCATTTTTTACGATCAACAACAAAACACGCCTTAATAAAACCCTAACACCTTTACAACGCCACGTCTTGTAAAGCAAACAATGACAAGAATGTAGACGACTGGTAAACAAAGCGGACCTTTTGTAGAGAAAGCAATCGGGTTTGGTTTATTAATACTTTTAACAGCCTTATTTACTGTACCGTATTTCGGCAAACGATCGTTTATGGTTTTATGTTAAGGATTTAGTTAAAATGTGTTTTACAGATAAGCTTGGGTCATTGCTTCTCATAATTGATTAGATAAGTGATGCGCCATGCAACGGTATCGGAAGTTAAGTGGCTCCGCTTTACGTAAAGCCAGCGAAGGTAAATCAAGCACGTCCAGCTATGAGACATTAATAGCTTGCAATAAAACAAACTCGACTGTTTCCTGTCACAGAATTGGATCCCAGCCACTTCACATTCAAGATATTTACGATTACATATTAGCATATCGTAAAACCTTTGGAAAGGACTAAACTCATTTGAATTAATCTGTAAAACTCAAATACTTGTAATTATATGTATTACACACTTATTTAGTATTATTTTTACACATTTTTATTTTTTTTAGTAGTTTGATTTTTACCACAACAATTAACCAACTGCTAACAGCTAACTAAATGATATTTGCGTCTCTGGAAAGATGAAATAACAACCTTGAGCCTCGAGTTCTTTCTTTTCCCATATCTGCTGGTCAGACGGGGTTGAACTAACAATATACTGCGGTCAGGCGTTTCCAGCAATCTTGAACTAACCGTCTAAAATGTAAGAATCTGTAAATAGATTTCTGTTGACTTTAACAATCATGATTTTCTCTCTTAGTATGGCCAGGGGCACGGGATCCACTCTTACTTTCACCATTTAACTTGCCGTCGGGTACGTTATTGTACACCATCCTCTAAGAGGCGATCGGGTAACGTCTGCCAATTCGTCACTAAAGGTTCCTAAGGTAACTATTATATTCTTGCAGACAATGTATCTGACTGGGTGATGCCTCATTAACCTGTGCAGATGTAAATTATCACAGATTATCTCATCAAAATAATATTATAACAAAGTATTTTCGTGGACGAAACAAGAGATTGATCGCCGATACTTCGCAGTATCTCCGGAACTAGCGATTTCGATTAGTTCCACGTGTGATCAGCAGAACTCACCAATTATGTTGAGCAATTATTTCTAGTTGTTGGTTATGCTTCACGGTCATGGAATGTATTTTTTCTTTCGTATGATTTTAACAGATTGGGAAAATTTGTGATTCATTCTGTTTTATTACTTGAAATCAAAAGAACTGATTTTAACGCGGTTTCAGTTTAAAGATTGTAATTATTAGGTATCTGGTTTTACTTTTTTGTTAATTTAACACTTTTATGAGGAAAACTTCGTTTAAATTGCAAAATTAGCATACTTATATTTAATTGAATGTATTATACCTTCGTGTTATATACGTTGATGGGTTTGACACTCCAACATAAATTCGAAAAAATTGCGTGCCTATTATTGTAACCTAACGCTCTAGTATACTGGGATAGATATTATGCGAACTTTATGGTCGAGCGTGGCCGATGTACCGTAACGTGGTCAAATGTACGACGAGTAGTTGAGTTACCTAAAATGCGTTGCGTGCTGCTTCGATTGTAATAATAACTTGTTGCAAGTGAAAGCTGGCTTACTTAATATACGTAATAAGTTCACAAAAACCGATGCCCGCTGCACAACGAGCCATTCACGAGCATCTTTCATTAGTAAAAATTAAAATTCCAATTAATACTTATCTCGGCTCCGAGGAACCTGTTCGCTTCCGGAGTTACGCCAAACCAGTTCGCTGTCCAATTTGTTCTTAACAAAATCACTTATTCAAATGTTTAAGTGGCTCCGCGCTCTGTTATTGAGTAACTAGTTGATTGGGTGTTTAAATTTGCATTATTTTATCCAAAAATATTTCGCATTGCTGTGATTACGGACCGTATATAAATATTTTTTCAAGTGTCAAGGTTAATATAACCGCTGGTGCGTTAAAGTAAACATCAACACAGATATAAAATATTGCAACAAAGTTTGCACGGATTCAACCAATAAAATGAGCGGTCTGATTGTCCTGTACTTATCTCAGTTGAAACATTATTTCCAATAACTTGTCTGCAAAAGTAACTCTACATATTTTATCAAGTATATTATATGAAAGGTTGGGGGAAACTTGCTCAATGCTGCTAATATAAATACATGTGAAGCCTTCAATACTTACATTGCATCTTTTCGACACACGCAAAACTGTTATATGTTAAAAACGTAACTAAGCATCCAGAAGATCGTTATTAACAAATAAATAAAAATAAAGTTGGTATAAACGTTTTATTCTAACAGTAACGTGTTGATCCTGTTCTACATAAGTTCCCGCAGTCGACACTGATGATACTCAAGGACTTTGCATACTTCACAACCTCCAACGACTAACCACAACCACTGACACTCTATCTACTTACTAATACCACGAACCTACATGCCGTGTGGCCTTCATTATACCTTTATTAATTATAAACTATATATCTATTTTGGTAACATTAAAATATTATTATAAACGTTGCAGCTATTATTATAAATGCCTGCTTAAAATTTTAGAGGTTATTCAGAACGTTGAAATTGTTTTTACTGTTATAAAGAAAATAAAACAGTATTAAGTGCTGCTAAATATCGTGTGAGTGCTGCCTCGAAATTCGTAAAATATTTTTTATCTACTTAATTTGTCTTCACGTCGCGGTCGGTGCGAATAATTATCTACACGATAGCGACTTTTAAGCTTAAAGTTTGTCAATTATCTTAACTAATTCTTCATAAAATATGCATATTGTTTTTTGTAATAATGATAAAAAATATATAGAAATGGTTCAATCATCATCTTCACTGCCCCAGCCCAACGTCAAGATTTTATCAAACTTATGACATTTTTGAAAATTCGACTGTGTGTTCCATGCTGTATGTTAAGAACATTGCGAGGAAACTCAAAGACGACTCTTAAACGATTACAAGTCGTTCATGTAATGAATGCATGCAACATAAGAACTTGTTTACTATTTGTTTGCAGGAGCAAAACATGGCCAGGTCGAATTCTGCATGTTTCATCTATAAGTAATAGCGAACTCTGAATATTAATAATAATTTTGTTTTAATCTCGTAAAAGATACCTAAATCTAGGTACAAAATGTTTAAGTTATGTGCTTTTCTTTTAAATCTCAACCTACAACCTGTACAAGGCTAGACACCTTTACCTTACATTTGACATAAATACGCCGCATTAAACAACGCTATCATTCGTAAGAACTGAAGCATATTCGATGAATAATATTCTTTAGATACTGTAAAGCAAGACTATATGTAATAATCTATAAGAAAATACACTCCTTTATCTATATATGTATTAATATTAATGTATGTATTAATAACGTTCACTCTTCATCGTTTATTTAGTCATTAACCTAATAGTTACACATGAGTTCTACATAAAATACCTTTTTTTGGTAGAGATCTTTGCAGTTAGCCTGAGCGCAGGCTTTGACTGCTTCACCGGACTTTGAAATAAAATATGTTTATGCGGCTTATGTTTAATTAGTGAGGGCGATGTTGATGGATTGTCCAGATTAATAGGCGCCGGTCTGGTGGCATCCAGGTCGCATGTGCGCACCACGGCCCATCGCGGCCGACTCAATGAGCTCGCTGTATCTCGCGTAAAAACTCTAATGTTTGCAGATTACCTCGCCGTACCCTCCGCTTTTACGAGTATGTTACTTCAACGCATTGTATAAAGCGTGCTTCCAATAATGTTAGGTGGGTCTAATTTAACTCTACATAATTAGTATGTTCCTTGAATCGATATTATTGTAGTATCACAATAGTAAATAGTAATCAAGGTTCTGTTTGTTATTAACTAAATTACTATTTTACTATTTGGTATATGTTTATCGAACTCCATAACCGATCCTCTTATTTCCTAACATTCGAGATTTATGTTCTTCCATATATTCTTGGATTTAGGTAAGTACTTTGATGCACCATAACGGATATGGCTAAGTTAAGCACCTTACAACATGTTTTAAGTATAGGTTATAAACTATGTACACAGGGGATTTAACCGCAACTCCAGCTTTGGACATTGATGTCGCAGTATTTTATCTAAGTACCTATCGGCTAACAACTATAGTCAATAGATAATCTTTTTATATAATAACTCAAGATACGATTACAAAAAACTTTAGCATTTTGTGTCCATAAAATTATATTACGTTTTTTAAAAAACACCACATGTTTCTTGTTTTGTAATGACGGCGAATAAATTTTGAACACTCTGTTTACTACATAAGACTTACGTTACTTTACATTCAACGCTGTTTGTATTAAGAATTCGACCTTCCAATATTGAATGGTGGCCAAGGAGATTGTCACCTAATTAAAGTAGTACCGCACAAGGCAGGCACGATGGCGATGATATTTACCACCTGTAAAACAAAACGTTCGTTTACCAGAGCACAATCACCCTGTGTCAGGCATTCACTGCGATCACAGAATAATCACGGCCTTCTCGGAGTGTTTATTATAAAGTGTAATAGCGGGCAGGAGTCGTTAGGCCTGCATCTAACGCGAATGTGCCAGTCACTGCAGCGCTGGCGTGATCTTGATTCTCGATCCGGACACATGCGCGCGTTTGTCATCTTAAACACGTTACTACGCATCAAGTTTCCAAGTTGTTGTTTTAAATTATATTAACATAGACTTGCATCTTGTTTAGTATATCTTCGTACATCAGATAAACATGACTACCAACCATATAAGAACAAGTCAGATTTATACACGTTTTCAGTCAAATGCGAACTAATTCAATAATGTAGAGTTTAAAAGAGCAAGTTTTTAAATACATAATGCAGTTTTAATAAAAACTCTTTTGGCATTAATCAACTGTTGAAAATTAAACATTTAAATTCACTAGTTTTTTATTAGTAGCGCGTGATACCGTATGTAAACGTGCAATATTAAAAGCATTTGAATCAATACAGCTTACCCAAATTGGCTAGTTTACATAAAAATGATAGCCTTGAAAATAATTAATACTACTTTCTGGTCACGGTTATGAAATATGAAAGAGGTATTTTACAGTCACATAATGGTGTTTATTTCATGAAGGGCAGCTGCTTAGTTTCTTTCGAAATCTTTAATGTCGGCTCTCGAGGTAAAAATATCTCCGTGGATGTTTCTCTTACATCTACGAGTAAGACCAGCTCGGTAGGACCAGAGACACATGCTTAAAATACGAAACCTTGTTTTGTTTATTCAGCAGTGAACGGGGAGAATGTCAAGTGTACTGTGTTGTTGTTTTATTTTACGCTGCACGATCGCACTAGTTATATTTTTGTAAATTTCTTTTTTTTTTTCTTTATGGTCACCGTTTAGTATAAACCACGAATTAATTTGATATTCAAATAAAAATTAAAACATCGATATTAACAGTCGTTTTTTTAATTATGTTTATTTAAACATGCACCGTTTTTAGTATATGTGTATTTAAGTGCATTGATGCACTGATAACAATGTGGTGCATCAATTCAGATACTAAAGCGATGGTAGAGTCGAGCTATACCAACACTGTCGGTTCGATTAGCTTTATACATTTGACTCTACATTAATAAAATCTTGGAATTTGATGATATTTCGTAAGTTTTCTGTACAATTCACGTTAAATATTTTCACCACAGCAATTACCAACTTAAATTACATTAAAAATAATAAAGCAATTTATTTCAAGTGCCTTGTTATTTGAGACATTGAAGTAAAAATTTAACCAAAGCGTATCTTTTGACCCCGTTATTTACTGAGCAGTAGAATACTTTTTGCTTTATTTACCGATCTATGTTCGCATTGGATATTAATTGCGAGATTTGAAAATTGAGGAACATAATGTGGTGCACTAAAAATATTAATTATAACTATAATTAAATTAATATAACAGATAGCGATAAATATATTAAATTGGTAAAAATTGCTCTACCAAAAGTGTAAAAAAATAATGATTTCCTGTTTAAGTTCTAGTTTTACCCTTAAATTTAACTGATTGTTAGCGAATATTCAGGCATAATTAGTTTGTCTAGAACCATTATTTTTTCAGCTAGTTTGAAAACTACGTTAAATTAGTACTTACATTAGATCCTTGAATGTAAAACTTGAAACTGAGCAATTATCCTGTACAGTCTAATTATTCAATCAGAAGGCAAATCACATGTCAAACACAAACACGTTAAGTTAGTATTTGGGAGTACATCCACTAGCACTGGAGTCACAGAGTCACGTCGTAGAGTCTCGTTATCAGTGCGAGGCGCGTAAAGACATGCGGATCGATCCCAATGCGGGAATGTTTTGATAAGGGCGTGCGGCGCGAGAGCTGCGGGCGGCGGCGGCGGCGGCGTGGGGCTCGGAGCGCGCGGCGCGACTGACTGCCGCCCGGCGCCGCCCGCAGCCGCCCGCAGCCGCTCCGCCACCGGCGCGGCCCGCACACCGCCGCCAGTGATAAGCTCAGCTCCATGCACGCGACAAGTGCATCCATTCATTCCACGCTGTTACACTCGCCCGATTTAACCATTCAAACAATGGATTTATGAATAAAGCCAATGATAACGAGCTACGCCTATTGTTTTAGGCACGCTTGTGTAGCAGTAAACAAGACCTACTCTGCTCGACCGCAATACAAACTTGATAATTATAATAATTGACAAAGTGTTAATTACTTAGTCGCAATTGTAGAGCTGGATTGTGAATCACATACCAATTGAAAGGGATTGTTTACAAATAACATATTTCCTCCCATTTACAATATAGATAAATGGTTATTGTATTACACGTACATTTAATCACGTTTGGCATTAACGTTTACATACGGTCAATACATACTTCGTAATAAATTAGATAAGCTATAAAACGACTTATTTAATTGTTTGACGACTAAGTTGTGAACAGACGTTGACCCTTATCAAAATTCATCCCATCATATGAATCAATAATATTGTAGGTATAAATTGGCGCATGCTTAGATGTTAAAAATGAAAAGGTTAAGTATTGATTATGTTTACGATTATTTATTGCTTGTACTAATTGCTCATTTTGCTCTTCTCCGTCATCAAACTTCTCAACGCCAAATTTAAAAGTCAGGTAATGCACTTTAATTTAGATAGAGTCACAACAAGCCTAGGAAGACAGGGTTATTCGTCAACTGAACACACTACGCTGGACACACGTGTGTTCAGTTGGTGAAACTCAAAATTAATATATTTATTGTTTCGTCATCTGGACACGCCAAGATATTTTCGTGTGTTCAGATAGTGAAACTTAAATTAAATCACTTTTATGTTGTCTTCAACTGGACACACCGCAAGAAAAGGTACAGTCAGGTTTAAAAACGTTTGAAATAAAACAAATATTTAACAATCAAATCATTTTAAGATTTATTAATTTGAAGCAAAGCACCTATGTTTAGCTATTTTGAATACACAGGTATTTTCAATAGATTAGATAGATTCAAAGACATATAAAACCGCCCGTTCCCAACATGGAAAGTTTAGTGACCGATGATGATTGTGTCACAGAACATTTATCTGCGTGACTGTACTTTCTCATAAATTCAAGTAAAATATGAACGTATGTCCAGTTGGAGACAACATAAAAGTGATTTAATTAAAGTTTCACTATCTGAACACACGAAAATATCTTGGCGTGTCCAGATGACGAAACAATAAATATATTAATTTTGAGTTTCACCAACTGAACACACGTGTGTCCAGCGTAGTGTGTTCAGTTGACGAATAACCCGGAAGATATATGTATAATTTTAATTTAAATCATACCCACATTAAAAACATTCGCAATCTAAACTTGCTTATTCACAAATAACTCATAAGTTTGACAAATAAAAACAAGTGAGGAGTGGTCTACATCCACAACACATTTATCAAATTATGAACTACGTTATGCACGAAAAGAAAATGCAATTGATAGCTCGAAAATTAAAAAATACACACCTATGTAAAGCAAATTACTTGTCTAATATTATTTTTAAAACACTACTTAGCGATGCATTTAAATAAACAGTTACGAAATGAAGATTACATAACATTATGGCTACTTCAATATCTTAACGATTATCAACAGGAACTGTCTGTTAATTTTTGCCAAGAAGCCTTTACGATAGCGATCGTTAAACGTAAGTACCTATTATTGTTCGGTTTATTAACTTTATCAAGTACTTTCGTTATCAAATGTACCTATTACTTTCACAGCTGTTTGGCATTCAATAAGTTCAATGTGCTAGACTATTATACGCTCTTATATCGACACGTGGTTTTATCTGATCATTACATTAATAAGTTTTGCTGGTATTGCGATGCCGAAGAAAAGAAACAACATGTTTTATCAAAGCCTTGTTTGTTTAACAGTTTCACGTCGCGAGTGTAACGGACAGACACTCGGCCATTTCTTACAAAATACCTTCAACCAGTATTTAATACAGTTGGATGATTATATTACGTAATAAAACGCTGTTTTCACACTTACAACTTACATGATTATTAGGAGAACGTCTGTCAATTATGCAGCGTAGGCGTTCAATTAAAAATACTAGTTTGGTCCATTTTAACGTTGGGTTATTCGCTTATGAAGAGTTATGATTTTTTTATACATTAATAACTTTAAATATAGTAAGTCTCTGGCATAATAACAAACTTACATTAATTATAGTATTGTAAAACACAACCCTTTTTAATAAATAATTAAATGTTAAATTGTAGAGTCGCTGTTTACTATCAAAAATACCACGGTTTCAGCAAACTTTTTTTCTTACACGAATGAAATACAAATTAATGTAAAAGACTCGTGCCTTTCAACGTGCATCACTGTGAAATTTCGCAGCAAATCAAATCAAATTCGAAACGTTTTCGTCATTCGCACAATACGCACGGTTTCAACAGCGAATGCAAGAAATTTAAGTAAATTGGTGTTATCAAGAATATTAGTGGTAATATTTCTAAATATATATGTAAATGTTACAGTTTGGCAGTGGGTGACATTGAGGTGGGTGACATTGAGGTGGGTTGATATCTCGCGCAGTGGCCGCGCGGACGGGCCGCACGTACGGCGCGCGCGACACGTGCTCCGCCGAGACGCGCCGCGCCCGCGCCGATAACATTGTTATGATTTCGGATGCACTTGCCATCACACTATTTCTTAAAAAACACAACTCCCCTCGCATATTTTATGAAGGCGACATGGTCCACAGCACATTCTAACCGTTATACTTTAATTACTCGCACATTCTTTTACGATCTTAATTTTGAAATGTATACTTATTTTTTTACATAATTCCAACTCCATACGGCGGTAATAACGGTAAGTACGCGAATTAACTAACTCGCGAGTTTATTAAATGTTGTAAATCTAACGAATACTTAAAACTCAACTTTTTATCTTTGTTGCTAATTACACATGCAAGGAAACTGGGACGGTCGCGGTGTACTCACTGTTAGTGTTTGTAATTAACACATCTACGTAGTGTTCTAGTATCGCGATCATTACATTAGTACTCTCCATAATTAATTTTGAACGTGTATTGATATAAATATGTTTTTAAAAATAGTAGAAATATGCTATCATTGGACATCCAGGTAAAGTGTAGTTGGTACATAAAATGGCTCCGTGAAACATTTGGTATGTTATAAAAGTTATAGATTTAATTTTTACATTAAGATTGCCTAAAGACAAATTAAAACTTCAACAATATTACCAAAAAGGTATTCATCAGCAGAATAACATATCGGTTAGGCTGACAATAAACTTTACGGAATGTTTCAGCGTGTAGATACAATTGTATCCAAATTATGCGTACACGCAATACATTGGTAGAACACACGCAATCATCGTGACTGATGGCTGCTTGAATATTTATTCACTGTGTCAGTAACAGCAACTAGTCGTTGAAGAAAGAGAGAAAGGGAACTTTTTCTGCCATCAATTAATACACACACCTTTTTTTCTCTATGTAAACTTAGACATAAATGGTTAATTAAATAGTGCCCCAGTAAATTACGTTTATTGCGTATTCAAAAACATTTTTACACAGATAATCTTACATGGATATGTACGTAGTATGGTAAACACATTAAATACCAAAGCAAATTATTATGTTGGTTCGTAATACGAGAGGGTAGAAGTCCTCCGCAGCTCAATTGAATTGAGCGCGAAACACTAGAGGATCAAAGCCGTGTCATCTGCACAAGTAATTAGATTTGTTTGGCCCTCACCGAGAGACATGACCCAGGCAAGGCTTTATTAGCTAGGTAGCGCTATCCGACGCACATATAGTGTTGTTGTTATCCAATGTGGATTATTTTATTAAATCAAAGTTTACGCTAAAAAATATCTGATGATTGGTGGCTAAATCTATATCTTGTGGTTCTTTATTTTCAGAATTTCCATCAATTACTACCTTTATATAAATTGTTGTCACTTGCAGATCTATGTCCAATGACTCACCAATGAGGTATAAAAAGCTTCAAAACGATTATGTATTCAAAGTTTATGCGATACCGTGGCTGATTCAATTTGTAGAATAAAACACGACACGTTTCCGAATAAGGCACGTCCTCGGAACGCGGTAGACACAGAAAAATACCATGTTCCGCTAATTGTTTAACACAGCATAACTTCAGTAATTTGCCTGCCATTCACCCCGCCCACCTCAACCTGCAGTAACAAGATGTTCGTGGCGGTGATCTAACTACACATACAGAGTATTCGTACACGGAAAGGTTTGTTCTTCCCTGATTGGTACATGGCGATATTTACCCAGTTGGCACTCCAACGCGAAAGGGCGTTGTGCCAGACTTCCAGTTTGCCAGTCAATTGACCCAAAAGAGAGAAGCATTTTATTTACTTTGCAGTTATTGTTATGAAATTCTGTAATTTTATTCAACACGTGCGTTTGTCGCATTTAATATTGTAACAATTTACGCAATGTACCGTAAAACGTTTCGCACACACGGCCGGTAACCGAGTGCTGTAAATGAGTTTGGCATTGTTGTTTGAATTTGTGCAACGCATCCAAACATAATGGTTGATATCCTCAGCATTACTCGCGTTTTCCGAAACCGAGTGTTTGCTTCAGGACGTTACGATAGTTATTGAAGAACGCAGTACGTTTTTATAATTAAAGTTATATCTGCATATAAATCATGAGTGTTTAAGGTAGCCGCGTATCTTGCGCACGGTGCGCTGCCTTCCTATGAGAGTTTCACAACTGCGGATGTGGCCTCACCTTGCGATATATTGAAATCCTACTATTAATCTACCTCATAACCATTATGTCTTCATTATTTTTACGTTAGTTTTGTTTTCCTCTACTCATTATTAACAAATAAGTTTATAACTGATTGGATATTGTGTAAGGAGCAAGAAAAGTACTGGTATTTATCTAGGATCTGTTATTTCTGTAACCAAATATGCATAAAAGTTTTACTAAAGTTGCTCCGGTCCGACCTACTATTATACATATATACACTTCCAAGGTGAACAAATTACACAGAAAAAGTCAACCCATTTCACCCAGGTGATATCACCTGGGTGATATGATTCCGAGGTGAAATGAGGAGACACAAAAGTCTACTTTGTTCACCCGGGTGATATCACCCAGGTGAACAAAGTGGAATATACCGAATAATAACGCCTTGTTTACTACCATGACTTAGTAACATTTACTAGTGTATCGCTCACCGACTGACCACGCTCGGTTATAATGAAACGCTGATACTATGATAATCTTACGCTGTACAACGTACGTAGCATTTACTTGCTAAACTATTGGTAAATATGAGGATTTCAACTGAAGTGCCTCTATGAGTGTCTGCGGTGTAAGTTCTGATCTGGGTCATCATTGCATAGGATAAGTGAAGCATTAAATCCTGATTTATGTTAGTTGTGCACGCACTGTGTATAACTGTAAAATCCAATTTACGTTTGTAGGCATTATACTAATATGAACTAAGCCTTTTTGTAAGCCTCTTAGCGGTGCAATCGTGTCCTAAGGTTACGTGGATTGTGTAACAGTTTTAGTAGCTACATACTGTTCATAGTACCTTCACACAAGTCAGTGATGAACGAATTAACGGTGACCTAATTATTTAAATATGTACCTAGTATCTAGTGTAAGATCAACAATTACACACGTGTATTGTTTTTTTGGTTTTCCACGATAACGCCATTTTTGTCGAAACTGGGTAAGTATTTGCCCACAGCTTCTCGGCATTGTCGAGTTACGTTATTTTATATATTAACAATTAATATAACACGTACTCATGTTACAATGTGCATGAGATGACTTAGTAAGATTGTCGGAACATAGTAATTAGCCATCTGTGTAACATAATTTGTTTGCATATAATTCGCAGCGCGTGATGCGTTTCGCGATACGACATGTGATTGCGTTTCATACTTTATGCTACAGGTGCACGTCATGGTGGTTGGCCAAGTCATACTTCACCACTAGAAATTGTTGTCGGATCGGGGTTACGTTCGTAAAACCCGATGACGAAAGATTGATGTTTATTTGATCGACGAGGAATGTGTTTCTAATAATTTATAGGTACGATGTTCAAATCGCAGTCCTGTATTTTTTTAGTCGTCCGTTTTATTGCGCGAATGTTTTTTTTTATATCCACGTATGTTTGATTGACGCATCTAGATTGAAATGTTGATTCTATTTGGACATCCAACGTTGCAAAAATCTTGAAATAAAAATTGTGTTATCTACGCAAAGGACTGTCCTGATCGACAGGTGTGCGAATATCAAGATTCCTTGAGTGGTCCATCAAAAAACTAAGGTTTATTTGCGAGATCTAGAGCCTCTACAATTAACTGAGTGAAAAATGTCACTCGGCATCCTCAGAAAATAAAACATATCTGGACACCTGTCTCGCTCCAAAGCGACTAATAACGAGTATTTCAGCTTTGTACATACTATTTACACATTCCTGCAACAGATTTTTTTGGATTACTTTAGAACTAGTTTATGAGTTATTCTTCTCCGGTCACACTAATTATTCTCATTAATTCAGTTACGTCTTTGCTGTCCCCGGTATTCCCATATAACTATTCCCATATAAGTATTTCCATATAACTAAATAAATTATAATATTTCCCATCCAGTCGAGATACGCGCACAACTCATGATTCATTACTACTGACAAGCATCAAAACAGAATCTAATCACATGTCAATACTTTTTCTCGTCGAGTACATCCATTTTCTGATATTTTCTTTGCTTATTATTTGTGGTTGACAGCCGCTCCGATGTCTTGCGACGTTGACAAATCGAGAGGCGACCACATTGCGACATTCTGGTCCTTTGACGTGCCTTTATTAAACATACGTATAAATACAACATAAATACCGATGTACAAAGATATAGATAGAAATAGCGCATTTACTGTCTTTATATACGGTATGGTTTATATTATTGAACAGCTAGCATAGGTATTATACCAATAGATGTAAAGTAGGCGCGCTCTTACAGTTAGGTGGTTTGACCCAATAAGGTTATTATCAGAAGTGGAGGAATTAGGAATCAGCTTTGTTCTAATATACATACAACAAAGAGAGTACTGATCATAATTTACAATGAACATTGTAGATCAAACAAAATGCATTCATAGAAAAACGGGGCGCGAGGCTAGACACGAGATACACTCTAGCGGTCAATGCTTTTCATTCACGTTTAAAACAACAAACAAAGTGACACTCTTTGACTGGAATTCTCTTTGTTTACGATATACTGTGCTGAAAAGTAAACAATTATAGTGGGATTCCAACATGATAGCGGCTCTGAACACGAGGCGAGTCGCTGAGCAGTGAGGTTCTGCGCAGCCAGGCGCACACTTCACAGCCCACAAGAAGTTCGAATCGCACAATTTATGAACTATTGACACTGTACATTAAGTGGAGTGTTGGTGTGTTTTAAATTAAATACATAGCTTTAGACGCACAAATATTTGGGATATTCTCTCTTTTCGATGTCTTAACAACATAAACGATCTTGTTAGCAAGACGATATTGGATCCATAGTGCGGATTGTATCAGGTCGTTTGGGTGGTTCGTTAGCAGCCAAGGCTCGTCAGACAATGCGGCGTGGCATTGGAGTGCTGCTCGCGTCCCACCGCTCACGTAACATTTCCCCAAAAGGCGCGCGCGCAGGAAGGGCCACTGACTCAGCGACCTTATGTGCTGCGCGCGCTGCCTTACGCGCACCCCACACGCCTTTCACGATAATCAATAGACCTTAGAATCGAACATGATGCAATTATCATTATTGATCTGCATCTATCGTCACCACCTTGTTTGGTTATGCATGGCGGATGTCAGCAGGTTATTATGTGCCATTCTACTTGTCATCTCCATCGGAAGACATTTAACGAATTTCTTACATCATCTGATTTCGATGACATACATTTAACATCTGAATATTCATTCTAGGTAACTGTCTGTTACGACGCAATAAAAATGTCAAATGATTTATGCTACAATAATGGTGAATGAAAGTTTGCCATCGGCGAAGGGTTTTGAAACTCTACAGGTTAGAGACCACAACTTACTCTGGGTGAGCGTGGTGCTATGTCGTGTCACGTAAGCTCGCAGCCAGGTCGCACGTATCGCGCATAATAGTGTTTTACTAATTCGTTTGTTACTCTCGTGTATTGTGAACGTGGCAAGGCATTACTGTGTACAAATTAATGGTGACGTGAACGACCGTCCGGCGTAGTTTGTTGCACTCGCTGGTTGCGGCGGAGGCGGGCGCGCGCCCGTGTGCGTTGACACTGCGCGCACTCGTCACTCGTGACGTGCCGCGTCCCGGGCCGTGGTGCTGGCGCGGTGCCGCCGTGCCGCCGTGCCGCGACACCGACACCAACTCCGGCCGGACTTTCTACAGCGATGATTCTCTCCAATTAACTGAATGATTGGCGGGCGGAGAGCATCTTCGTCTGTGCACGCGACACACTTTACTCTTGTTACGAATCATGCAATTTTTGTTGGTACCCAATGGTATTTGTTAAATATTTTTTGGAGCCTTTCAAAATATACTTTGAGGTCTGAAATGCAAACTTATAAGCAAATATAAGCTAACACTGTTGGTGGTAAGCCCATACCATCTATCTACAATCGTTTAAAGTCCATCTCTATGTCTGCAAAATACACTTTGCATGCACATTTCCAAGAGTTCAATAAATGAAACTGCGCTCTCCAGCTCTATATTTATATAAAAAATAATAATTAACACGATAATGCAATTATACATAAAAATATGCAACAAAATTGATTGTAGGTAGATACTAAACACACAGCTCCATCACGTTGGCATTGCTTTAATAAAACATAACAGTACATGCAGAATGCGTAATCAATAATTAAATATTAAAATAGTCAACGCCTATTGGCTTCCTAGATATATAATTTTAGAAAATGAATTCAATGTGCGTAGCGTTGCGGCATTTGGTCATATTGAAGTCCACACTTTCACTAAGATACGATATAATTTGATTACCCGCGTGGCTTCACTGCACCACACCACAGTCCACTTTATTACAGGGTCTAATACTGACAGGTTGACTTTTTCAGGTCTGATAATTTCTTTTTTAAATTTAACTTTTTAGTGTATAAAGAAATTTACGATTACTTTAGTTTGGGAAAGATAATACAATAAGATAATCCATATACCAATATCGTGATTATAGTTTTTCTTTTGTGGAGGTATAAAACGAATATTTTCTGTAGAATTGTTGCCTAAGACAGACCTATTAATTAGAACGTTAAATCGTTCGGGTTTGACTCGCATTATGTAAAAGGTTGCATATGGAATATAAAGTAGGATCTGCACTAAGCTATCTTCTTACCTAAATGGTCACGTGTGGTCAGTCGAGCAGCCCGAGCAGGGCGCTGTCCCATCTGCCAAAACGGGCGACCTACATATTTTATATTTCCTCGTTATTACATATCCAAACGCCCGCCATATCCCGAATTCATCCCTCGTACTCCCGGAATTCCCTACGAATATATATTTTTATTGTGCATTATTTGTTTGGTTTTACGATGCTACCGAAAATACAAAGATTTGCGGACATCAGTAAAACAAATAAACATTTATGCGAATATCACCATAATACCAAATAGGGAAGACTTAGGAATGTTAGTGGTCATTGTAACTCGAATCGCAAGTAAGTTTCTTTGGTACATATATGATAGAATGTCGAGTCCTCTGTATCATTAATCTGTTAAAGATCTTCTAAGAATTATAAGGCAATTATTGATTGTCCGCAAATAGGAGATAGGTTCGCGAAGACGTTTGATGGAGGCCTTAAAGGCCGGCGCGTGTTCAGCGTCCGCGCCGCGCGCCGCGCGCCGGTGACTCAGCGAACATCGGAATGCTATAGTTTCCTGAAGCGGCCGTCGATTGGTTTTATTAGTAAGCGATATTTATGATCGCACAAGTGGGAGAAAATAATAGAAAGACAAGTATTCTAGATACTTTACTACTTATACTTATGACTCGACACATGATTGTTTTCTATGACATACCTATTTAAAAGAAAAAAACCTGAAAATTAAAAAAAATCAGAATTTCGTACTTGTGCAATTTTTTTTTTACTTCACTCATCAACTGTTTCACGATCTCCTGCTAAGGATTATTGATAAACAGCAGTCGTCTTACATTTTCCTTTCTGAGAAAATCAGTACAAATCTGTAAATGGCAGTTTTGTTTTATGCTTTTATGACATACTCTTATCAATTAAATAAGTATGTAGTAGACTGTGTGCGAAATCTAGTCCCATGTAGCAAAACACTTAGATGTTGGTTGTGCGTAACAGCTGTTTAATTGGCGGTGGCGGGCGGTCAAGCAAGTTATGCGGATATCGCGCAACCGCGAGCACAATGCGCGCGCGCCGCCCGCGCCGCGTCCTTCGAGGTCGCTCCAGTTCCACCCGACACGCATGCACTCGCATTCTTACTTACTATGAGGAAAGCCAATAGTAATAAGGCTGTCTGACAATAGGTGAAAGAAAACATCGTGAGGAGACCTGCACTCCGAAAATATGAAATCTCAATTAGAAAATTTAAATACAAGGAAAGTTATCCTAACCGTATCAATCATCTTAACCGATGCTAATGATTGTTAAAAAATAAGAAAATATTGCATTTTACAAAAAAAAATCGATCATAATGTTATTCGTAAGTACATGCATAAACATTACATAATACGTGGTAGATCCCATGCTAGCTTGGGGTTACGTAGCGGTGTATGAGTTGTCCTAAGATATCATTATTATTTATTTATTACATTAACTTGAATCTAGTGTCGTTAGCTAAACCTGACTCACATTGACCAAAATAAAAGATTCAGAAGTGAAACCACATAATAATTGAGAATAATATTATGAATTACTAATTAAAGTTCATAGAATAGAGGCGCCATTAATTCACTCATTGTTACTGAGAAATGGACGAGATGACATTAGTTATCTCCCGGAACCGCTCTCAGAGACTGGATTTACTGCCAACGCGGTTCAACATTATTTGAACCTTTCCGTTCAACCTGACGTGTAAGTTAATTACTCGTATATAACCATTAACTGTCTTAATAGAAAAAGTCGTCCAATATAGATATTATTGAAGACGAATGACGAAATTGAATCTAATAAAGAAATGAGTGAGAGAAGTGGATCAGCGACGAGAAGACAATTTGTCCAGTATAAAGGGCTGAGAGTGTCAACAGATTGCTTTTATTACGTGAATTACGTAGCTGATGAGGCGGCCGGAGCCACGTGAAGGTAATGGCGCCTTTAGATTACATTTCGAGTGGAATCGCCGACGCACATCCGCCCTCAGATGTAATTGGTCATTCACTTCGCTGGATTCTGAGCGATCTCACGATGTATGGGAACGTCAACTTGATTCCAACCAATGTTTCCGTTTAGTCTATTCTTGGCTTTCGTTGTTCGAAAGTTTAATGCATGATGCGTGCGCAATATGTTCAAAGTATTAAAAACAAAACACACTTAAGAAACCTTTAAACTTCTATCCGGTCGGTCCACATATTCCGGTGCCGTAAAAACTTACAACACGACGAAGCGTAAAAAGTCACAAAAAGTATTCCAACATTCGCGAGTAAATTCTTAAAAGTAATGAAGAACTGGCTGCGTGGTGGTAGCTGCTTGTAAAAACCAATACTTCTATATTCCGTAGAGGTTCAAAGACATCCATGTTATTCACAGCAAGTACATTTAGATACGAAACAATGCGTAACTTACGTTAAAGAACGCGTAATTAAACCATAGAACCGGATTGTTCATGATCGGATGGCTATTCATCGTAAATGAGGTCCTTGCGGAGACGTGTGCTATTTCACTACCTAATGGAAACGATATCGGGGTGCCAGCCTATGAAACATATTTATACACTGTACATTTAAGTTCCCAGTTGTGATAACGTGTCCGGGGAACCTCCGCTAAGCGCTGGGATATTACAGGTAGTTAATACTAACCACCAGGACCACAAACTTACGTGATAAGATTATGTCTGTGTAATAACCATTAAATAGCTGTTACTGCTTCTGTTAAACATCGACTCCGGAGGCACTCGACGAATTCTCACCGCTCGCTTTCTTTTCTATTTATACTTTTAGAAGCTGTTTTATAACTTTGATTAACTAAATGTTTTCATCATAAAGTTAAAACGTTTCCACTTACTTAATACATCTTGTTTCTTTTCTCGATTTTATTGTAACTTGCCAATTTCGTAATAAATAATGGATTACCTTAATTAATCACCAAAAGCGTTGACAATCCATCTCAATTAGAGACAACTTAAACTGAAAATAAATGTTTACAATAACGTTCGCCTTTCATATAATTTTCATGGTAAATTACCAGAATAATTATCTGTCATTAATTACCGACTGATTTCATCATCATTGTGCACGAGATTTTCCTGCAATAAAGGATAATCGCTCGTATCTAGCAACACATGTCTGGAGCCTGATCCAGGGCGCATTCCCGATTCGTTCTGTTGTTTTTGCGGCTAGGCTCAGTAATGGCTACTGGTTTAGCTGCTCTCCGGAGCCCCTGCATCGTCCACTCGCGTTCTATGCCGAAGCCTTCCACGATGCTGTTTAAAACTACATAGCTTCATTACAGACTATAAATATTCCCGTAACAGTAAATTAACTTGGTATTTTGTTTAAGAATTCATATTCAAACTAAAGAAAAATGTAGGTCGGTAGAGATGGGTATCGTGGTAATAATTACCCACGTGTAACACATGAAATGTACATTATTTTCTTTAAATGCCTGTTAAATTAATATTTAAATACTTTTAATCACATTTCGTCCACAAATCGAAATGAATAAGAAAAAGTAGATAATAATAAAACTTTAATGTCATCCTGCATTACGACGTTCAAGCGTTTAGAGCAGAAATTTACCGCTTGTAAAGTAAGAGAGTTGTTAACAAAATACAACAATTCTATGATGAATAAACGGCAGATGAAAAATATACAGTATGATGTTTGATTAAAATATTTCAAAAGTAGATCACAAGGAACGAGAAAAATTCTTCAAAAACGTATCACCATTCGTGAGTTTCATTTCATGTCAAAACAAAATGTGGGTAGTAGCTTCCCTTCTGTGGGACTGGCCTGTTGGCTTAGTGGTGAGTGACCCTGTCTGTTATACCAGAGTACATTCATGCGTATAATTCCCACCCAGGACAAATCTTAGCCTGACTATTTGTTTTGTGTCTAGGCGTAATTTATACTGGTGATTATGTATATAATATTTAGGAACAAATAAGTATGTTTATCAACTATCTGCAAAATACAGGCTCTGTCTAGTTGGCGATCAGATGTGTGTGTGTTGTCCTAAGATATATTATTATTATAGAGATGTATGTTGTGGAACCCGATACATCGCTTGTTAGTATAAAACATAAAGGGAACTTCACGAAACAATAGGTTTTGATATCAATACGTTCCCACAATCATAAAACATTGATTCCTTAAGGATAGAGAATGTGAGCGTTCACACAATAATGATTTCTCTCAAAACAATACTTTTATACTAATATCAATACTTGGCACTAGAAATAAAATAATATACATGTAGAAAATAGACGATTGTTGTATCTTAGCCACATATGAGAAACCAAGCAATTTACCAGATGAAACGCAAGTCAACTATCATTTGTTTTTATATCTTTATCTGTCGCTAAGTTACCTTTCTTTGAGCTAGCATTAGACCCTAAAACTGACCCTAAAGCTAGTATTATACCCCAACAACACGAAGATAATTTGCTCTTTTTTCAACCATAACTATAAGAACTGACTGTTCTCGACGTATAAATCTGTTGTTACTACTATAATAAGGTATTTATACTTTGTCTTATGTTTGTCCACAATTTCGCACTTGTACAATCCACTGTTGGTCAGGCTCATAATTATCAGTTTATCACATTTTCTGTATGCAGTCTATAGATAGCACAAGCTATCTTAACATCACAATTCAAGTTAAAGTTTAGTAAAGGCAAAACAAGTTGCCATCTAGGGCTGTACTTCACAGGATAATTTAAATCGCTTATAGCTGCTAACCAGTGCTTTATCCACCGGATAATTATAACTCGCTCGACTTTGTTCTAAGTATGGATCGCAATAATTGATCTTGTATACTAATTGTGTTCCACATAAGTTAAGTTATTGACTTGTTATTTATGTACATTCTGTGTTGGCATCGTTTTTTTATCATTTCGAAGTGAAAGATGAATTGGGAAGAACAGCTTTTGCAAAAACTATAAAAAAAAATTAAAATACATTTGTACTACTAAAGGATCTTGAAATTAAACTCACTGCATAGTAGCGAAGTGTCCTCAATTTAGGTGTAAGTATAAATTTTTATGTACTTAGCTGGTCCAAGTTATATTTCATTTATTTTATTATTAAATTCAAGGTAAACATTTAAAGGATACCAATAAAACTAAATCATTAAATAAAGCAGTAAACTTTCAATTACCACTTTTATATCGGCATTATTGATAATTTATGTGTCTACAGTGTTAAAATTACCGCTAATGCAATTCGAATTACCTCAGAACCGAAATAGGGCCATAAAATTAAATATTATTTTGGATTTAATTTTGATCATGGCATTTGTTTACTTAATTGATACTTGCAATTAATTATTCTTAAAGAAATTTATTTTAACATTATTTTTTTTTATGTGCACTAGTCTTCAAACATGGCGTTAATCTCAACTGAACTGTTTTGTACGATTAAGTTTATAGATGGTGTAGTCTAAGGGACTAGTTGGGTTTGGGTTAATTATTTAACAAATAATAATGTTGTTTCCAGAGAGTGTAGCAGGCCTCTTTTGTAGGCTAATTGTGTAACCCCAAGGCTTTCAAATAACCCCATTTAATTGTAATGTTAAATTAATTGCAGTGAAAATATCAACATTATATTATAATGAGTAATAAAAATATATATGTAAATTAAGCTTACGAGTAAATAAAGTAATTGGTTGACTAACAGTTTTAAGGTTATGACGAAAAATAATAGGAATCTCATATCACAACGCGGCCTACTCATCAGCCTATATTACAGTATTACATTTCCTTAAGCGAACAATTAATTTAAATAAATGATATTTAACAAAATATATTTTATATTCGCTTACATCCATACATTAATGTAAGAATTTACACAGCTTTTATTCAGACTTATGGAATCGTCAAACCTCGCAAACGGTAACGGAACAGATGTGTTTTTCGTCACCATGGTAACCATGCATACTTTCTTCTGAACAGTAGTTAACTTTCATTTTCACGTGTGCAGAGTTCACGGGGAGGGTGTTATTAAGGCGCGGAGCAACGAACCTCGCTCCGTGACTTCCTTTTTAACGTCATCGCGTCACTGCACTGGGAAAGTGTCGAGGAATTAACAGGAGCGTGGCCAGTCTTTGTTCTGCGGCTGTAACGAAACTCCGGCTCAAATGACGAGTCATTACCGAACCCATTATACCGCTCGATGTGTTTGTTTGTATTCTTTAGTCTACTCCTTAACATTTTAAGAGCTCATTTTAAATTAAAAGCAACGAGTTTTTCGAGTGTGAATGTCGCACGTGGGCCTTACAACTTGTGAATACAAAACTGTCTCCATTATATATTTGGGTGATGAAGCGTTTTGGATGCACAGCGCATTAAGGCTGGTTATGATGCAGTTTCGGTGGGGTCGCGGCTGTGTGAAGCGGCGAGTCATCTGCGCTAATACCCGCGGCTCCTGTTACATCGGCGTACTCGAACCATTGTACTGTTAAGGAAACACGACCTTAATCGCCGCAAAGTTTACCAAAATGTTAAGCAAGTCAAATTCAATACCGAAGCAAAACTTGTGTGTTTTTTTTTATTTGACCTTAATTTAGATAGGTACTAACTCGAAGAAATAAACTTACAGTATTTAGAATATAAAGTAATGTTATTTACAAACGAAACACTGTCCATTATACTGATCAATAATATTGATATCTAGACGTATAAACACTCGCGCGCAACATGTTACCACGTAAAATATACATGCTTCTATTTTAAATAAATTATTAAACAGTCGCTATTAATATGAACTATTGAATATGAACAATGCACCCAGCATTCATACACGTCGTCATATTAAAACAATTTAATAAAAGAATTCCATTCGATTAGAAATGTATACTAAGTAGATACAAGACTATACTGCGTATATTAATATTGTTTAAATTATCAGAAACAGAAAAGGCATGCAAATAATTTAATTTTCAAGTACTCAATGGCTAGGAAGAGTAGGGTATAATATATATAGTTTAAAAGTCCTAAATCAAGGGCCTCATATACTTCCTTATAATATATTAACTAATAGAAGGGTATATGTAATCAAAATTGCTGCGGGCCTCGGTGGGGGCAGGATTAGCATTACAGTAAGGCGAGAACATTACGGAGAGGCGCTCGCTCATTTGCACTAATCGAACGCAGCGAGCTCGGGTTTCAATGATGCTTTCATCGTCTTTTGATCAAGTATTATGTTTAACATGTAGCCACTCAAACATGAATGCAGATTAAATGTCGGCCGTGAATCAGCGAGCAGCTTCACAATCACTTGATCAGGCATGACTCTTTTAAAATAACAATTAATTCCTTACAATGCAGCTTATAATAGAAGACGGATTTTCAATTAGATAGCATCGTAAGAGTATGATTAAAACAAAAATATAAGTTTTAATTTGTTGGCAACCAGGGCAACTGGCGTAGTGCACCTAGTTATTCCACGTCCCGGAGCGGGGTAGGATTTAAGTGCAAATTGTTAAAATTATAGAAGAGTCGGGTGCGAGCTGGCGAGCTGGCGCGCTGCCAGCGCTCGTGCGACGACCTCGATGTGCGCCTGCCGTGCGCCCAGCACTTCCTAATTGGTACCGATTCTTCAACGTAAGGTGCGCTCAGCGTCGAGTGGGCCATCTCCGCCTCGACGATGCTCATGCTCGACGCGTATTTACTACAGACTGCCGCTGTGACTCAGACCGCGCCGCTCACCACGCTACCGCCCACTGAGCTATTGATATTTGTACATTCACATGATCATGAATTAAGCCGTAACTGTTCATAATTTTATACGACCATAATCGATGTAACCAATGAGATAATTGAACAAAACACAAGGTCATTGTAAGTTACAGCCACAAGTATCGAAGGTTTTTTACGACACTCGAAACCCCAGTCGACACCAGATGTCCTCCGCTCAGTTTATCAGTGAACAAGATAAATTGGAGCGGTTCAGGTCGCTCGAGCTCGAATGTGCTCCGATAACCAGTTCGTTAAGTGTAGCATGTAGAGCTCGCAGTCAAGTATTATGTAGAGATACTGCATCGTTTCATAATATTCTGTATGACATAATGTTAGCATGTGGGTTCACGTTAGATATTTATCAAGTGTATGTACATTAAGGTAATGCTGCACTACACCTCGAGATTTACGACTGGTGGATAATTAAAGCAACGGGTAAACATGCGTGCGCGCAGCCAGCGGGCTGTGTGACACAACTGCATGTGACGCGGTGGCCGCGCGCCGTTTCGGGAACTGTTTCCTTTTATAAACGCCTCGTCTTGCCGTCTATTTTAGTGACGGTCAGATGTTTTTTATACTTATTGGATTAATTTGTATCACGGTCTGTGTTTTTAGGTCACGGTGTGGTTTTCTCAGACGTGAAACTCTTAACCTTTATTATTCTATAAACAATCATGAAATTTCAATTTTATTCATTATTTTATGATTTGTGTATAACGAGCTATTTATTTTTCCTCTATTTTGACTTGACTAAAAATAAGTAAGAGCTGTTAGTACAAACATGTCCAAATATGTGACGGTAAAGAAGGCCAGAGTAATGGAAACGCACAATTCGGTAGATTTTGAGCCGCGGGCTCCACGTGTCCGTATATAAATTAGGTTGGGGTACTGTCTGTTTGAACAACAGTCGCGCTGCGGCCACAGAACGTTATGTTGACACACTGGTGACAGTATACACACATTCCATATTTGAACTAGTTTTAATTACAGGACGTCTTTAGAAATATAAGACAGCCAAAGCAGAGAACAAACTTGGGCATATTTATTTCTTACATGTTGGAATTCCGAAAAATATTGGTGACTTTATGTAAAGAATAACCTACCAACAGACTTCTACATAGAGTTATTGCTCATGCCATCTTCCGATCACCAAAGGGTTGTATATTTATCGAAAACTTAACAAGAAATAAGCTTAAATTAACTAGTAACTACTATCTGAAACACGAAAAATACTTGGCTCGATGAAATGTCTCGTGATTTTTGAGAGCCCGAGAGCAATTGTACCCAGAAAAAGTTGATGTATGGAAGGGTGTTGTACTAGTTAGTGAATAGCTGCGACAAAGGGAGGGTGTTGAGAAGTGGGCCGACCAAATCTGGGCCGGAAAGAATCGCTGACGACATAAATTTTTCGTGCACCATTTATTTCAGCAAACGATTGCGAGGGCTGTCAGGAACTGGGACGCAGGGGAACGCCACTGCGAATTTCATTATTGCTTCTATTTGTTTCTGTTTGTTCGGTTTTTGTTCCCAAATGACCTGTACACGCTACTGGCGTTTTAGTGTCTCTCTTTTGTACGTACTATAGCGGCTCCAATGTTTGTTTTCCTTAATTTTTGGTTTCCCGTTTTGCTTAGAAATTAATATAAATATTACGAATAAAAAAGGCCTTAATATTATGTGTAGTATCATCCATGGGCTGTTGATGACGTATATAAATAAAATAAATTACATGTCCTCTTTTTATCTGCAATCTTCTAATCTTTCCGTGATTTATAAACTAAACATCAATAATACTAAGATTACCTTTGTTAAGCATAGTTATTTAAATCAAGTTATTCATTGCTCAATACGCACTTACATCAAGAATACCATTCAATAAATCTGATATATTAGCATTATGTCTCGCCTACAGTTCCACAGCTTATTATTTTTATGTTGACGTCAAGGTGTAGAGGTATCATCACACATCGATCTACGTCATAACTTAACTATGTTTTCACCTACGCCATTTTATAGAAGTGAATCAGAATTTTAACTAAGAAGTTACTTGAATCTTATTTAATATATTAAATGAATATTCTATCATTGGAATAAAAACCATGAATTTTCCTAAACAATTAACCTTTTTGTCAGTAGGTACTCGTTTTTATTTAATTTTATGCATTCAATTATTTATAGTAAAACACTAAGTTTGATAAATAACAATGTACTCGTAAGCTGCCATTAACGTATAATTAGCCCGCCGCATTCTCAGATGAATATTACAGTCGTTGACTAATTACTTATACAGTGGTCGCTGGTCATACCAGGCACGTTTAATTTAAGCAGTAACTGTATGTGAACATCATTGTAAAACAAACTCGTGTGCGCCGCGGGAGCGTGACTCTACTATTAAAAGTACGCCTTTAATGGGTAACGTGTTCAGGTCCGGCGTGACCCTTCATAAATACCTACAGACTTACTATTTACTGAACAATATTTACTGGTCTGCGTTAACATGCTAGCTTTGGTTTATCACCAAAATTAATAAAGTAAATCTTCAACATGCGTGTACGCGCTTGTGTGTGTATTCTACCTGTAATAGGGAATTACTCGTAAACAAGTAAATATATTAGGGTCTTTGACACCGTAAACCTAAAAACCTAATTCATGTCTATGTATCAGGTATATAAAACTACTTAGAGTAGCAATGTAGCGAAATTAATTAAACAAAGTAATTTTATTTAACGAGGACATTAAAGTTATTCGGCTTAATTATCCATACGAAATGTGTAACACTAGAAAACAGCCTTGATTCCAGCCTCGACACAGTCAACGGAATAAATTATTTATGTATTCTAAAGAAACAATAATAATAAGACTTACTTACGCACGCACTCACTGTGCCTATTTATTTATAGTATGAATGCATAACTGCTAATACTTGGTAGCTACACTGGCTACCTCACAATTAGATATACAAACTACTTGTCTATTTGATCAAGCAACCTCTCTATCATTCGGTGTCATTACACGGTCGTAATCGGGCGAATTGTATTCCAAATCAATCCGATTAATTGTAAACAAGATTGTAATTTAGCCGCGACTCTGTGGACAGAATACAATCGCGCTTATGTTAAATGTTACATTACTGGAATTAGACATTACTCAGGCATGGTTTTCTACGGTATAATTTATTTTATTCTCGCCAAATTTATTGTCAACTATCGAATATAAAACATATTTGTGTAGCAAAATTCTGGTTCGAGTCCTGCAACTATTTTATCAATTTCAACAGACACATCTGTAACAATCACTTGCGTTAGAGCCTAATAAATAATAAAAACAATGTTTTTATCGAGATAAATATATTGCAGAAACAAAAAATACGGATTGTGACATTTAAAC
The DNA here is from genome assembly GCA_905146925.1 of Autographa gamma. Lineage (NCBI taxonomy): Eukaryota > Metazoa > Arthropoda > Insecta > Lepidoptera > Noctuidae > Autographa > Autographa gamma. Next base: position 9,635,023 of record LR989850.1, read on the forward strand.
TGTTATAAAATATATTCATAAAGGCGGATTACATATTCATATAAGCCCATCAATCTTGTATAGTTTTTACACTCTACATTTCACAAATGAAATAAACCTAATAATAAGTATTTTTACAGGTAAACGTACCCAAGGACAATAAGGAATGCTCAGTAGGCACTCGCGCCAGTAGGCACGAGTACCTACTAGTTGTAGGTATTGTAGGCGCGTACAGGAAGGACGAGTTACGTTATGTACTTGATATTCCGCAGAAGATGTCAAGCCTCTAAAGTTCCCGGAACCTCCTTACTTGGCAGGCGGCAGGCGGCGGGCTAGCGCGACATACTAAGTGTCGCTTTTCGCTTGTTTACTGTGATGTACTATGCCGGAGTCATCGCGTGAGCTACACTGAATCGCTCGCGCTAATTACTATGAAATATTTCTACTTTTTTTTGCTATTTTTGTAGAGTTGCTCTGTTTACAACAACAGGTCGAATACTCTTATAATTGTTAAGGATTGTTAATTTAACTGATCACTTTTCGTTTTCTTGTCTCCATAGTTATCCCACGACATTTTTCCATGCACCACTAATTGTCTCTTCGGTTTTTTAATATCGGATTCTTTGTAAGCAAAATATGTAAAAAGGAATGAAGAACAACTACATAAGATATTTTGTCGACGATAATAACCAAGAATACTGCAGTTTCTCCCTAACGTTAGATATTGTATCTATAAAACCAAATTTTCATGATATTTATTAAAAAGAAGGCTTGGCATAAAACCCTGAAGATATAAATAAGTCACATTATGATCCAATAAGCGGCTATGAACCCAAGATTATGATACATATGCTCTACGTGAGGGGAGTACGGCTCACCATTTAATATTGATCTTACTTAACAAAGATTTACACCGTTCAAATGGCTCTAAGAACAGTTTAACGAAAATAAATGTATTTGTGGATGACGGTTTGCTGAATTAAATGTATATACTTCTACTAGAATATTTATTAAACAAGCTTAAGAAAACCTTAAATATTTATCATAATTCTATAAAAACATCTCTCCTTTTATCGCAGAAAGTTATTTCTATCTTGAGAGTTTCATTTCGATGTGAATAAAAACGATGATTTAGCTATCGCTGTTGCACTTCGCAAAACAAACCACGATAATATTACGCTAAATAACCAAATAACCAGATAGTATAATAAGCGAGTAATCAAAAGGACGTACAGTAGACCGCAGAACCTTCGTCACACTAGCGACTTACTAGCACCTTTACCCTATTGTGATAAGGTTGATTTTCTTAATTATTTGTAAGCAAAAATGTGCGGTCTACCGTACTATCACTATTTCCCAGGGATCTGGTTATGCTGTACCACAGAGTAAATACGTAACAGAGAGAAAGATTCGAATAATCGCACAAGAATAGGTTACTTCTAATATATATTTTCATTTCATATTTTTCTTGTAGATGCCTACTTGCTGTTCAAATTAATGATATTAATATTAACAGTAACAGTACTAGCTATAGCGCGAATTTCCTAGATTGTGAATGGTCCAACCGAGTTTAGTCAAATAGCAATGTCTACAATTACTCGTATTTGAGCGGTCAGGCACAGCTGCTGTGTGCATGACCGCTCTAATGCCTCGGCCACTTGCAGTATTGTACCAAAAGCTGAGCAGGTGTATGAAGCGTCACCTCTGTCTGGTGCATACTCTGTGGCAGTGAGTAGTCTCGCTCGGTGCTCGGTTACAAAAACACTCGATAAGATACGCGCGCCGGATGTGATTCGACACTTTAATGAATTGTATATTTATTTAAATTGCTGCTTGAATTCATTCTAATTAAAATGGATCCTACCGTGGCTCGTTACTATGATATTGTAGATTAATGAGAGCAAACTATAATTAAGAGTAGGATATACGTAACAATTATAATATTTTATTTTATTTTTAGTTTTTATCTGCTAAATGTCCCGATCGCATTAATATTTATTATGTTTTAATTTCGCAACATGCGACTAAGGAAATAACTTTCGATTAGTTATAATATTGGGACTTTCCATACGTAAGAAGTTGAGCTTTATGTACAGCATTCATAATATGATGTAGAGCGATTCGAGAATATCTACAAAATGTTGAGTGCTCTTATTTAATTAGACTAGACATATTCTTCCAGGTAATGAAATCTTGAAAAAAATATCTATGTCAGTCGTTATAATAAACTTGATACCTATACTATACAAGAATATTCAGATTTTACATACGGTACGGCACTTAACATGTGCGGCATTAAAGTTAAATGTTGATACTCGATGCGACAAAGTATGCAAACTTGAATCGTATTTTACGATAGCACGGTGTAATGGGAATACCTTTTATCTACTTGAATTCACTACGCATGTTAATATCCACCTACTTACTTTGTTGTTGACATTTATTGATATCAAGGAAAACAATAAAAACAATTCCCTTAAGTACCAATAATTTTAATATAAGAGCGATCTCATAAAACTGTTAATATGGCGGCGGAGAGCCGAATGTTACGAGAGATTGAGTTATGATTATGATCCAGTTTATATCAGTCACATAAAGTCGCTACATTTGTAAAGTAAGGCTTCGCTTCTCGGAACTGGCGTTATCAATTTTATTGGCGAAACGGGCTCGAACATTTTTATGATAGATGTAATAACTACGGAGTATTAAGCTTGTATATGTTTACATGTAGACCCGACCCACATGACACAAATTTGACCTGCAATAAAGTTTGACAAGCCCATCGGGTGGATCCGATCATCCGACCTCGAAACTAAGTTCGCCCACGGCCGGCCGCGCGGCCTACTGGTATTAGTTGAGCCTTCATTATCTCTGCCTAACATCTCAGCTTACGAACGTTAAAGTTTTGCCCAAAGTTATTTAACGAGAATCATCACCAGGAAGACCAGGCATGAAATAGCCATAAAACCGAGGCAGAAGTTTGAACGACTTACATCAAGTTGCCCACTAAAGATAAAAGAAGACTCTTTTTATCCCTAAACATTATTGAAAATGAGTAAAGCAGACTTATTAGACATCTTAAAATAAGTTTTACATCAAAAACGATACTTGTAAAACGCTTAATTAACTAAAGTGCTTAACTTAACATTGATGATATCACTTAAATCGTGCAAATTGTACATCGATGTACGGTTACAGATTGCAGTACTTATGTTTACATATGTTTTGCGTCCCTGCAGGCCTTACGTCCTTGCCTTATCGCACACGCTATCTTCTTAACATACACAACAACTTTATGTTACTTACGTAAAGTTCAATGAGACATGAGTCAGATTGTATATCTATCTGCGAATAATAATCTATTATTGTGACTTTAAATCCATTATCATCTGAAGGTAATTAATACTTGTCTCTGAGAATCTTTATGTGAACAATGTATCCTTTTTTCTAGCCTAGGAAAAATAATATATATATAATCCCACAGCTTCACGCTTGGAGATCACATGACTCAGTTATTTGTTCGTACTTATAATAATGTGAACAGCTTGCAATTAAAACCAAAATTTACTTTATACTGTAGAAATTTTACCAGCGAATATCAAGCGACCTTTTTTAAGTTTTCTTCAGCGAATACCTATAGGATGAAAATACCGAGCAAGATTTTGTTCTTTGAGTAACAAACCGTATTAGTATTATCATTGATATTGGATCAGTTCGTCTGCTGCAAGTACGTTGGACAATGGAGTGAGCCTCGCTCGCAGTGCGCGCCGCGTGGTTCACCGCCAGCTGCCCGATACCCCAGAGATTGATGTGATAAATGGCTGCCCACTGCTGCTGTCGGCGCCAGGCCGTCTCTCACTGAACTCCCGATACTCCTGTCTTGCCAATAATATTGAACTCGATCCGCACTTTATGTTATCCAATCCAATTTATGATCCTTTTCCATCTATTGCGTTGGAAATTCGCAATCCAATTGTAGAGTTTTATTTTTTTAAGTAAAACACTAGAAAGTTTCCTCTTTTAAATGGGCTATGTCGTCTGGAACTGAAAACAAATGAAAATAAATTAGACTATTAAAGTGAAAAACATGTTGTAATACAACGACCAAACTCTTTAGTTCCATAATTTATTCCCACTACGAGATACCTGCAAGATATTTCAAGAACATTACATCTGAATTAAACATGAGAAATTATCAAAATTCTAGTCAATACAGACGTGCTAAGTATAGCTAGCTTAATGATTATAATTATTAGATCATTAATAATGAAGTAAGGGAACGCTAGGAATGTTAATTTGTAAAATCGTGAGTTTGAATGTAATTGACCTATTGTAGTAAAGCTAGCTCTGTAGTAGGCACGTACGGTTGTGACTTGTAGCTATGGGCTGTAAGACATTGCTGGCAGGCAGTCGTACACAAGTGATCACACCTGTGCGTTCCAAATTCGTTGCATAATTACGAGACGCTTTGATCTGCATGTTGAAGCTCGGCTTTACTAATCACGACACTACATTTAATGCCCGCTGGACTAAAGCACAGTTTACTTCTCTAAATCGTCATCAGGCATTTTTCTACATGTTTATCCATCTATTTAATTTCCCATTTTTAGCAATTACATGAATTGACAAAATATACGTCAAAACATAACCATAAATGTACTATACTTAGTTTTCATGCATTGTTATCGCTCAATTTCATTTGAAATTAAAATTGGATTGAAAAACACATGCAAAGTAGGTTTAACCTGTTAACAATTACTTAACGGCTGATTTCACTAACGTTATCCCGAACCCTGAAGAAGCAGAAAAAAAAATACGTTGAGTGATTCACAAAAAAAACACTTTTGAATACGATCCCAAAGTTCCTAAATGTAATAGAAAAGCCGCTAGTGCAAATAAGCTTGTTTACTCTAAAGTTGAATCGTATTAAACTTTATTCTAAACGAAACGCTGCCATTCTTACTGGCTGTTAACATGCGCTTGCTAATAATATTATACTTTGCGTGAATTCAACGAATTATATTGTAAACAGTCCCGCTTATTGACATAGGAAAATACATTTACAAATTAACAACGGTACTTCTCTCTATTTATTATTCAAATACCTAAACTAGTAAGTAGGAAGTATTTGCCGCAAGCAAAATCCCGTGTTCCATTCAAATACTGCGTCAATACCAATAAACAGCCGTAAGTTAGAGCTGACAAACAAAAGCCGAGCTTCTCAAGTAACAGTCGTGGGTTTACGTGAAACTGCGATATTTAAGCTGACGCTGCGTTATCCTCTCCACAGCAATCTCTCGGCAACGTATCGACATAAAGTATACGTTCGTATTAGATTGGCGGAGCTACCTCTTAATAAAAGCGCTTCCACTTTCGCCTCACGTCGCCCGCCTGTATCTACTCGACTGTATTAAGTAAGGCCGCCGGCAAAGGGCATAAAACTAATTCCAACATTTCCAACGTAAGACACATAAAAATACAGTTAAAAACTTTTGGGTACACATAAATCTTTAAACATGGAACTTTTGGGCAGTGGACACTAGGATTAGCAAATTCAAAAGTCTTATGAACGGCGATGGTTGTTGAATATTAATGCAACCTAGTTAACAATAAATGATATGAATCAAAACATTTTATAACTTGTTCATAAATATAATAAAGCTTTGAGTCCACTACACGAGACAAGTTAGTTTGTCTTTTCAGTACAGATTCTTACAACAAAAGAGACAACACATCTGTCAACATTCATTTTGCAAGCTGTACCCAAAAACGAAGTATCAAGCACGTAGCAAGTGATTTATGTGTAAGTGCGTTACAAGCTCGCAGAAGAAGTCGACTTCCGATTAAATTTGTCGAAGCGTGCCCCCGCTCCGGATATCACGTATCTGTTACTTCCCGTTGGACCGACCGAGCTTTTTGCGTACCAATAACATCCATTCTGTGACACCCACTCGTGCCAAATGTGCTCGTTCCACTTGCCACGTGCGCCGCTTGTATGGCGAATGCTTTAATAATAACCTCGTGTGTGACATATTGCAAATCATATTTATTGATCTATAAACCTTAGCTTGGCCGTGTCAGTTTTGGTACATTATCAATAATGTTTACTTTAATATTCGTGTCTTTATAAATCTTCGTGGCTGCGTTCTAGCTGAAACATTAAATTTTTACCATATAAAAGCTACCCTTAATATCGCTTCTATAAACATGTTCATTAGCCGTCAGTGTAGGAGTAGTGAGGGTTAAGACGTAGATACCTATATAAGAGTTTGTCTCGTCGTCGGCACCGGCCAAGGGAGGCAGACAAACACAGATCAACGACCGGCTTTAGCTGCCATCAGCTGATACACCTGAACCCGAACACTTGTAAGTCTACAGCGACGCTGTTTATTGTAGCTCTTGATAAAGCGACGCGAAGAGGGTACTTTAGGATATAGCCAATCTATTTGATCAATAAGACGGAGTATCTCTTTCTGGCTTTACTCAACATTTTCTATGCCATACTTACATGTACTTTTCTCTCAAGTAATGTATTTGATATCGTTTGTATGGTGCTAACGTCGCACATAGATAGTGAAAACGATCTACGAGGTTATTGAACAGATGATATTGAACGTAAGGAGTGGTAGAATCATGATACAAAGTATTTAATAATTCAATTTTATCTTTTATGAATGCAAAATTATTGCAAACAATATTATTCAAACTGATGCTTAATTGCCAATTTTCGTTGTTTTTGGGCAGACATTTGGCAAGAGCTCGCATCCCGAATTTCGGGTAGGGTTCGGAGAGCTAGAGAGCTAGTCTGTAAAGCAATTAATGCTGCGTGGCCAGTCGAGAGGCTCGTAGTGCGACTTGCATTCACTAATTAGAATACCATTTGCATATTGCTCGGTTATGTAATAAATCGATGCGCTGGAAAAGTTCCTAGTGTTTAGTTATTTATTTGAACATTTTGCACAAATAAAAGTTTAACACAATAATTTACTTACGTAATGTGGAACCTCATTTTGCAATTTTCATAGTAGATATTTATGAATTTGTTATTGGCGTCAACTATCAATACCTTAATAGGTATCTAATTAATGTCGAAAGTGTAACACGTCATAGGTACTTACTTACTTTATATTAGTAAGTACCTTAAACAGAAAAATCGAATCTAATATTTTAGTCAATTCAAGTAGGTATCTCGCCAATTACGCTAAATTTATTGGAAACTTCCTGCAGTAAAGCGACATGTAATTAATATACGGTATTTATTCTATTAAGTAGGTGAGCATTTCCCTGTACCATAAAGTTTTAATTAAATTATATTATACACAGTAAACCGTGTCTGGATCTAATAAAATTATTGAAACGAACGAAGAAATGAAAATTACATTTTAAATGGTTTATTTTGAAAACCGTGAATTTTAATAAATATATATGAAATGGGTTTGGTACACGGCAGTTTACTGTTGTTATTATTATAATCATTTTGTCCGGATTGAAACAATAGACACAACGACATTACTAAACGTTTTACTAAGTTTTATTGACAGCTAGATAAAGATGAATATGGATGTAGATATTGATTTATATTCATAGCTTTTAGTTTCAATTTGTTATAATATTATATACTAGCTGTGTCCCGCGGTTTCACCCGCGTGAATGACAATTCATACACTTTCTTTATAAATTATAGCCTATGTGTTATTCCGATGTATAAGCTACATTATTGTAGAGTTTCATTAAAATCCATTCAGTAGTTTTAGCGTGAAAGAGTAACAAACACCCACACATCCATTGTCACAAACTTTCACATTTATAATATTAGTAAGGATTTAAATACAGATTATTGTTCATGTAGTTGTAGCTTGCCTGTTGCGACTAATAACATATCCGTAATAATAGACACAGAAAAATTTTAGCTAACTGATTTCTGGTCAAAAATTACCAAAAAATAATTAAGATTTGTATTCACATTAATTTTGTCGGTAATTATGTCCATTCTAACGCAAGTCACGAGAGTCATTACATAAGGTATATTAACGGAATATTAATTAGTCGCATAAAAATTTCCGCTAAGGTGTTTAATTATTGGTGTAGGAAGCCGTTGATTGGTTCTCTCAATAATATTTGATTCCGTTGGGTACACTTTCATGTTTTCATAGATATATTAAACGGTCTGAATTGAATGATTATATAAGTCAATATCATTTAAGTTCCAAATTTGCAAAGCTTCAGATCCTTAATAGAGATAAAAAGTGGTGTGATAAACTAGCTATTTGATAGATGTCTTTGTTAATTTTATACAATGTGCTTCTTAGACTTTTATGAAACCCCCAACCTGAGTAAAAACTGTATGTAACCGTGTAACTGTAGGTCAATACAAAAGCCTCTTTTAAAAAAAATACCTTTTTTAAAAACATGCGATTTATTCATGTCAACTGTCAAGTATTACGTATGATACTTAGAGTATACATTTGAAACTATAGAGTGAGCCTATCAGAGTTTAAACCGTAAGCACTAGTGTGAACAAGTGTTGTCGTGAATTATGTATGAAAGTGGAGCTTGCCGTTTTAAAAAATCTATCTAAAACACTAATATTATCCTAACAATGTCAAAACCATCGATATTTTCGTATATAAGTTTCTCGATGCGCAAAAATTAACTTAAATGAAAAACGAAATGTACTAGGTTCAGACTAAAAACTGCTCTCGCTTGGCACAAGGGTACCTAGCGATAGTAGCAGTCTATGTTCTTTTGTTATTTGATTACCAGCTATGAGCTACCAATGCTGCAACAACCACATGGCGACAGCTACAAACTACATGATTCATATTTAAGTTTAGACTCCGCTGCATAATCTTAAAAATGTATTCTTTATGCTAAAAAGGACAAACTGCGGTTAGTTTAAAGTTTTTTTTTTCAGTATTTTAATACTTCAAATAGTAAGGTACTTGTGGTGCTGTGCGTGTTATCTTAAACTTATATAACTCCCATTTCAATAATTTAAGCACCTAATACACACACTCATACGTGCTCATACAAATAAATTTAATTGTAGACTCAAGTAGCGTTAACTGTGGCATAAACTGAAATAAGTATTGGCAGCATTGCTTCAGTATATCTGAAAGAAACCCAAAATGTATAATTATGTAGTATTCGTATTTAAAATAAAAAATACACGTCCTAAAAATTCGACGATTCATATCACGGGATGAAGTATAAAGCAGACAAATATTTAGGAACTAGGGCTGTAACTAGGAACATTATTGAAATCAATTATATTTTAACATCTACACGATAACAGGTATGAATTATTATCTAAGTTTATGGCAATTTTAAAACCCTATGCTCCTGCAATAAAGCCTTGCTTCTAACGAATTTATCATCTTTCGACGTTATTTTGAAATTATTACGGTAATTTAATTAATTGAGGCTTTATCAAACTTTGGTACTAATAGTGTACTTTGATATTACTTGATTCAAGCATTAAGTTCTGTATATCTCAGAAATAGCATAAGCCCTCACTACCCGTTATTGGATCTAAACTACTAAATACTAACACATTTAAACATATCAACTGAAAATAGAAACTCCATGCTGTAAATAATAAATCTTTTGTGGTCCTCTGGTACGTTTATAAATTTAAATTAAATATAAAAGTGGCTGGTGCAGCATAACCCGAGCGTCAACCCTGGCGGCAGACTGCGGGCGGTTCGCATCGATCCGTCGCGACGCCGCCCGCCGCTCGCAGGCCGCTCCGCCCGCGACGCCCGCGCCGACCTTACATTATTTACTTTCCATACATATTAGACAAAGTGTGCACCGCTGTGAACTCGAGCTTAGGTCACCTTTATGTCTCAACTAAAACCGACGGATTTTTGCACTTCATTTTGAATATGGTAATTATTCGTCAAGAAGATTCACTAGTTAGCAGATTACTACGTGCACGATAGTTTAAAGAGTACATCCAAGAGTATAAACTAACGTTATATAAATGCATGATGTAGCGTTATTCTAGCACCAGTTTTACTGCTTAAAATGGCGCAACAAACATTTTCCTACAAACGTTAATAATCATAAACGGGCCCGTACACATTTTAAGGCTTGAAAGCGGCACTCAAGTTACTGTAATTCCATTAAACGTTGCAGTTACGGAGCAATTAGAGGAACGAATTATCTCGTCTATCATCTGCGAGTCGTAATCCTGGGCATTGGTCTCATCAGCCAGTACTATCCTGTCATCACTTAGCGAGAGGATTATTTATTTGTTTGGTCGCGGATGTAATTACACCTTCCTCGCAGCCTCGGCGCGGACGGATCCCGTCTGACTGGTCTCGTTAATATTAATCTGATTAACTATAATACCGAGTCTATAAAGCAAATATGCTCATCGCCTGTAGTGCGCCTGCCTATCTCGTACCCTCGCTTCGTATAAGTAGAGTTGACTTGCGGTTTTTGGAGTCGCTTGGTTCAATACATGTCTGGCATGGCGAAAGGTAAGTTAAGAGATATATACGAGTCCTCGTAGATTTGATAATGTATTACTTTTTCAGACATCATTATCATATGAATACATGTGTACTCTCAAAAATATCTATTACCTACTACCGATTTAAATTCGTACTAATAAATAAAAACCACAAAATACCAGATTAAAGAATTAAGACAAGCTTTACTAGTGATGTTTTTTTTTAATTGTATACAACTACTCCAATTATCACAAAATATCAACTCTAATCTAAGGTTTATCTAACATTTATCTAACCGTTGGACATGAAAATAATATTTTATTGACAATCCTAACTAACTACCAATAAAATAATCTATCCTCAAATACTAACGTTGACATATAAAAAATACCCATCCACGTAAGAACATACTATTGTTCAGCGAATGGACCGAAAATGTGGGGGCGAGTCAAATGGCGATAAAATTACTGTAACAGTCGTAAAAAATGGCCATAATATTTTTACGTCCCAATTTAGAGACCTTAGCAGAGCCTGTCTATACATAAATTGTGTGTTGTGTGGTGGGCTGTCGGATACCTCGGATAGCGATGTGGGTAGGAAACTATACGTTGTAAGCAGCAACTTCACTAATAAACTGTGCGTAAGTGAACGTGCAAGTTGTTTACGACGAGCGTGTGAGATAGGTATTGCTGTGTCTTATTCACGGGAGTAAGTGTGGCGGCGCACGACATAAACTGGCGGCAGGTGGCGCATCGATCGCCACTATTCGTGAGCGCCTAATGAAACTATCTCATTCTGTCGTGACGTATCTGAGCAATTGTTTCAATGCATAAACCTTTTAACAACAAAATCTTGCCTATCCTTAACTAGAAGCAGTCTATTTCATTAAAACCAGACCTAAAAAAGAATGGATGACATAAAAACGTGAAATAGCAACTTTGTGCTATCGCGTTGTTCAGGATGGAAACCGGACTCGTAATTTGTTAATTACGAAAGTGGAAAAAACGTTGCAGCACTGTTGTGCTGCAACGTTTTTTCCACTTTTGGTTATATTTATAGACATTAATGATGAGTTTGAATTAAACTGTTTTGTTATCTACGGTACTCACAATGGTATAATCGACTTTGTTAGATGACTTATAAAAGAACCAATTTTTGGGTGATAAAAACTTCCTAGCTTATATAAATGTAATTCAGCAGCATTTTTAAAATGTTATCTCTGTAAACAGATGGTAATTAAATACAATACATATAACACTGGAATAATGAAAATTTTATTCTTGATATGAAAAAGAAAACAGCCTCATTTTTACTCCGTACCAAAAGATGAAAATACAATTAAGTAACAAAGTTCATTCTAAAAGTTAAGGAAAAGTTTTGGTAAGAACTTTTACATTGTTTAAGTTCAAAAACATGAAATACTCATTATTACTTCATGCTGGTCCGTCTATCTATATAATTAGAAATACTACAAAGTAAATAGGAGACACGGAGAGAAAGAAAAAAGTATAAAATTAATTTAATGGACTTTAGAAAATACTCTCCTTGTATCTAGAAGACTTCTGTGAAATAAATAATTTGTTTACCATTTAATGGACACTGTGTGATTTGGTGCTAAGCTATTACGCCTGTGTTATAATCTATAGAATACATCGAACTAATTTTTATCTATTCTGTCTTTAAAATAGGTCTGTGATGCTTAATCCTGACTCTGTTCCTTTGAAACCCTTATGCACGGATTCAGATATGGCTACCTTTTATTTTGAACTAATTTTATCCATTTCCTGCTCACAGTCTGCAATGTCTTTAGCTTTATGTTGCTTAAGGAATTTGTAACACTGGTAAGAGTAATTGACTTAACACCGGTGTGCTATAAACATAGCTTGACGCGTAACTGCGCATGCGTCCGACGATACTGAAATAGACGCAGAATGCAAAACGCCGCTCAAAAGTTCATCATCCTCGCAGCTATTCCAAATATGCCTCATATGAAACACCTTAGCGGTCGCAATGGACATACATGAGTTGTTTATTGGACAACCTCAGAGAGTAATTGCGCTCGCGTTATGTCTAGAATTACTAAGGCACTAGCAAAAATGCGCCTTTGACATCATAAACAATTAGAGAGTTCAAGCTGCCTACTTGGCCGGGAGGTGTACACTGTACAGTGGAGTATTTTAATGGTTATTCAGAGGTACTGCTAAAACAAGTTGGCAGCAACAAAGTAGTGTATGACGCTGGCTGGCCGCGACCATGTCCGCGAACAGTTATGCGACGCGCAGGAGTTCGCGGCACGCGTCACCGCCACAAGTATCGCGCAGCCTCCTCTAATGCAGGTATAAAGTTACACTCATATGCAAAACACTATTTACGTATTTTAGCTTTTGTGATTTCCTTCGATACTGTCACATACAATGAAGGGAACAATGTTTATAGACTACTTGATTATTTTCTTGGATAAACACAAAAATGTGTAGATGGTGACACATGGTGTATATTTTTATATATATAAGATGACGTTCGTGATTCGATATTTAATCAAGTTTTTGATTAACATTCCTAAGTACGACAAACCTGAGAAGCTCATTTATATGTTTAACTTACTCAGATTTCCAAATCTATGCACACGCCATACATGCCCATTAAATGAATAAGTAAAGGCAATTTCGATACCAGGGGAGCTCTAGAGCAATGAGAAGTGTTACTTTACATAAAAGATTATTAGTATGATGTTCTACTCTTTCGTGACTTCTTGGGTGTAATATCGCCAGCTTTACCGCCGCACTGCCCCCCTCCCCCCCCCCCTTCCCCGGAGATCCCACAGAGGGGTTGCAATGTTATGGTTATGTTCAATGGGCAAAGTTAATAGATTCGTCTTCTGCTGGCCTGCACGCATTTATAAACGAGAAACCCCATAAAATTGAATGACAGGAATAGTAACAAAGTATATTATTTTGGTTATTATTTAGTGTTGTGCTTTTCGTAAGTACATAGTTGTACACGGCGATTTCGAGTTGCTCTAAAATACTAGGATCGTCTTCTTCCATCTTGTTTTATATGGTCGGATAACCAAACTAAGCCCACGCAAGTCTATTTATGAAATATAAAGTACATTGACATATTTGACATTTACCAGCCTTATCTCGTAATATTTAACACCCAATGTATCCACACACTAAGGCAAGTTAGTAAGCTAATTATACAATAAATGCTGTGATTCTTTAGTAAAAACTGTAAGTGCTCCAGTGTTGTAAATAAGTGGTCGGTCCGTTGTCGGGTGGCATTTCACGATCTAGGAACACATTCCGATATGGCCGGGACACGAACCCGGCCCGCGATAAAAACCCAACACCCAATTATCTGTACGGTTCCACGCCTTCAGTAATGTACAAACAAATATGGCGAGACAAGTGCTCCCATCAGAACAATCCTCGTAATTAAAGAACTACAAGTGTTGAAAACTGCTAATATAAACCGTCGACGCATTACGATCCATTTCTAAGCTTATAAAATTATACGAATTACTAAGTGATTCTACAAGCTGCAGATACGATCGACAGGCGAAGTCCATAACCGTCTCTATGAGTCCGACGACACAGCTGCTTATAAGGACTCACATCATATATATTTACTTCCTGCTAATAAGCATTTGTATACATGAAGTATGCATAGAAGGTACCTTATGTAACGCTACTGAGGAAGCAAGCCATAAAACAGTTGAATCTAAATGATAGTCTACAGAAAGTGAATGTGAGCGTTTGAGTGGAAATCTTAAACGGTAGGTGGAAAGCATCGACTTGTTATTATACGAGAGGTACACAAACTCGGGGTGCAGACAGAACAATTTACATTCACCACTTGCCTACATTCCTACTTTGCATTTTTATATTCGCAAGGGAACCAACGTGTTTGGGAAGCTAACAAGATCAAAACGAACAACAGCAATCGGGGGAGAGCTTTACTTTGTGGATCTACGTATATTCTGTAATTTATGGTTTTAAGTTCGCACAATTTCTTTATCAGAGACAACGAGGTACTCATGTTTGTTTTCAACATTTTTTCCCTTCAATTTAAAAGGCAAATCTTTTCTGACAAGTTGCGGCAATTCAACTTGTCTTATTATTTTTTTGACTAAGAATTTTAAAAATCCTTGTTGATAAGCTGTTTAAAATTTTATGTTTATATCCGGTACTTAGGCACTGGAAATTGACCTAAAATCCTCAAAGAATCTCTACAATACGACCTTTTCTATTTCTAAATGAAGAACCATAATTTGCATAATTGAATGGAGAACAGAACATAATAGAATTGTAATCTACATGTCTCCAACATAAATACAGGGCGCGTCTTTTCATTAAAAAGTAAATAAGGGGAAAACACAAAGCGTTTATGAATGACAAGCTTTTTATGAACTTAATTATAACTGACGTGCTTGAGATATCAGTCATCCACGATTCCAGTGCAAAGTAAAAATAGCCGTGTCTCCATGTTGCAAGGGGAAGTTATACACACTGGTGGAATGTTTGGACTAACCAGTGTCCTATTTTAAAATGTGTTACAAACATACAAATCAGAAGGTACCTAAATATTATTTCTAATTTCATGTTTCCGTTTAAAATCTGTATAAAAAACGATCTGTTAATGTTGTTCTATTAATTATATCTTCCTGCTAGAGATGTGATCATAAAATATGCTGTAGTGAGGAGACAGCTGAAAATAGAATGCATGTGTTTATGGTATCACCGCATCTCTCCGGTGCAGTGCGCATGTGCGCAGGCGCAGGGCATTCCTGTGCATATCGCGTAATGTTATGCTGTTGTATGGCTACTGGTGTGTCGCTGTCACCCATCACTCTGTGACCGATTTTTAAATAAGGTATTAAATTGATTCAAGGACGGGTTGGGAGGAAAATAATTACATTTCAAAGCAATACGTTATCAAAGCGATTTATGTAAATTCGATAAAATATCTAAGAATCTGGGCTTACTTTTTCATAATATAGAAATCATAGCGCACAACCAGTTCAAAGGAAACCCATTTTTTACTATATTTAATTTGACTAAAAACTGTCTGTACATTTTTATTTCTATGCATCAAACAGGTTCAAAGTTAAATTATACTGTCTAAAACAAAAGCGCATCAACATCTCATGTAAAAGGTAATTACGATTCAGAATTACAAGTTGCGTAATTTCATGGAAAAGCCATTACTTCTAAACGGTAATGAGCAATGCAGACTGGACTGAATGCTGACCCCAAAGTAAGTGTTCATTGTTTGCAGCCCGCTGGACAGACACTTTGTTTATTGTCAACAACACAAAGTGAGGAAGTATACACCCATGCACCATTGATTTGTACTTTTTCCTTGACCCGCTTACTCATAAACTACTTCGAAATGCCTCGCTATTAGTTCACATTTAAATTTTTAGTTCATTGTCACAACCATGCCTCGACAGACACAACATAAAACATTATGGGCATTATGGCTGGCTTTACAATGGTGTTATTCTTTATGATTATGTCATAGTCTTGTATAATCTATGCACGGCTTAGGTACATAATAACATTACAGTCCTCGGTAATTGCTTATTCTACAAAATTAAAAACACAGTGGGCAAAATAGATTTACGTGAGATTTTCATTGTATGCCATAAACGTTGTGTATACAGTAGCTGTTGGTTTGCCTTTAATAAATAAATAAATATATAAAAAGTAAACTACAACAAATTAAGAAAAACTTACTTTAAATGGTTTGATGGTAAGTGGGAGCCAAGTTTTCATGCTGAGTAAATGTCATGAACTTTGAAGGCCGTTCCCAAGCTCCCATTACTAAATTAGTTGCATACCAGGCATCTGCAAATTGCTTAAGATAAATATATCATTCAAAGACCACCAGTCAACATTCACATCAGACCGAGCTCCCATCGGAATAGTTAAATGCTAGTGTTAGTGAACGCACAAACTTTAAGATTAATGTTCTTTATGCTAATAGCATGGCAAGAAACAGTGACTGCATTTACTATGCAATACGAAATGCAATCTATTTAAAGAATAAATAAAACAAGTTACTAGCAAAAAAAGGTACATCAAAGAATATTTCATCTTACAAAGGAATCAAAATGTAGACAACCTAGTATATATGCAACAGTTCGTTTAGAATGACAAACAGTTGAGCGCACTACCTCGCACGTCATTAGCTCATCGCCTACGATCCCAATTGACTTCACCGACGCACGTAGGAAGATAGACACGAACACTCTCCGTTTCTCCAGGAAGACAAGCTCCTAATGCTCTGTTCTAGAATTCTCACAACGTTTATGTATACGTACGTATAATTACATTGTTGTGTGCGCCGCCGATGACATTTGAACGGCGCGCGGTGAGAGGCGGTGGTTCCGTAACCGCGACCCTTTCGACCGATGCACTATCCGATGCCTTCACCAGCAACCGGCCAACTGTACAACCGATAACAAATTACTGAATTGCTACACAATTGACATAACATGTGTTACGGTACCGTCACTTTCAATTACCGTAATCATCTTCTGCGATATCAACATGACACCTAAGGTTTCTTTAATCGCTTCTCAGATACTCGTGTACATAAAATATATTTAAAACTCATTTGTGGTCTTCAAACTCCCATCACACCGATAGCACTCGGGATAAGTTAACTGGCTGATGATGATGTGCTATATCCGAGGGTCAGATAACAAGTGTTATGTAGAGGACATTGCCTCAGCCACAGGGTCGCAGCGTATTTTTGGTCTGTATTGATTCCGTGAATCCTACTTAATACCACATTTTTCGCAGGTATAATTTAAAATCGTCTATTTGTATAATGCACTTTCAATTTTCTACTTATATTGTAAATTATTTATAATAAAGAAAGTTAATAGAATATCGTGTTTGAAAGGCATTGCACATTTTAATTACAAATTCAAAAACAACGCTCATAATTTGACACAGTACCAACAAGAATCACGAGAGTCGAGATGAAATTTCTAACCGTGTCCGAAACAAAATGGTAATTGTAAATCCGACTGGTCTAACCTGTCATTTTATTATTTACCGTTTCTTTGTTTAAGGATTTTCAAAACAGGCCTTGCCCATTGCAAAAAATTTACATGTGATGGTCAGCCAGTGTGGCAATATCCAGCAAAACTGTCAGAAGTTAGTGTTAGTACATATTGAATGCTTGGACCGCAGTCGCTGACTGTAAGCAGTTTATCGATGATATTTTAGGTTTCCCTTCGTGGCCGCTCATTCCGAAGGTTAGCTTGATTTTGAAACGAAATATCACTGGAGCCTGCAAAGGCGTGGTCATTGTTTTGTAGTCAACCTCAGAATCAGTAATTACGTATTTAAAGTATTCCATTCGCGAGCATCTTATTTCATGACATTAGCATACATTATTAATGACGTGTGATTCCGAATGTACAATCCGTGACGTGAGGTGAAGAAATAAATCAGGATTATAACAATTCGAGCTTTATAAACAAAATGTCTAATGCTGTCAATAAACCGTCAGTGTATTTGCATATTTTTAGTTTTATTGACGTTAATTGATCCGGTTCACGTTATCATTTTGGGAATCAGCCCGAATAGGTAATGTGTGGGTGGTCTCGGAAAGAATTCGCTGCTAATGTATTTGCTAAAATCTGCTTAATAAAGTGGAGATAAATATGTGTGCACTCTAATGTTTTGATAATATTTAAAGGTCATTTGTTACCATTACTTTTTATTACAATAATTGCAAGTAATTTTTGCAACACGCGTACGTTTAATCTCGCCTGTAATTTATTGTTACGAACGTGGTGAGGGTGTTAACCGTTAATTAACGGGAACAACGAAGGGGAGGATGAAAATACAAATTAATTTAAAACAACCGGACATTCAGACGGTATTAGAATGCCCAAACTTTTGCTGTCCGTATAAATGCAAATGGTTCTGTTTTAATCTTATTTCCATTCGTTCTTAGATCTGTGCTTCAATTTAAAATCATACGCAAACACCGCATACTTATTTCATTTCATATTTATCATTAATGTAGTAAATACGATATACGATTATTCTTGTTCGTAAGTAAACACAATTGACACAATATTTAAATTAAATAGTAAACAATAAACTGTGGACTCGTAACCACCGGTTATGGTACATATCAGCATACCTATAACATTTACACACACATTCGCACTCTTAGGCCCGTATTAATAGATAGGTCTCAAACGTGATCTCAAGACCGGCATCAGTTGATACGCTCTCAAGATCGAACCAGCATCTTAATGTCGACACTAATTAATAAACCCATATCAACAGCATCTCAGATGATACCGAGTTTATGACCACGATCTTAAGATTCGTAATTCGACACCCAATGAAATCCTGATCTTAAGACTTACTACGTCACAATGAACGAACTATTTCATCTTTTGTTCATTACGTTTAGTACTTTCTTAGTAGAAGTATAATGTTTAACTCTGTGTGAGCACGAATTAAATTTCTTCTTCGGTTTATATCGATTACATTTTTAGAAAATGTTATCGCATTCATAATTTTAATCTTTAAACACTATCAAAAACACAATATCATCAAAAAGTATTGAATTTTACAAGTCAACAAAATGCATACCTATGCCTGTCATAGCGCGTCACATAATTATAATCTGTGGTTGTACCAGTCAAGTGTTTCAAGTGTTTCGCATTTGTTTACAAACTTAACTAAACTTATTACATACATAGGTACATATATACATGTATGTATGTAATATGTGATAAGTGACTGCCTCGTTGGTCTAGTGGTGCTCAGCGCGACTGCTACGCTAGAGGTCTTGGGTTCGGTTCCCAGGTCGACCAAGGTGTTACTGGGTTTTTCTATGACATTCTCAGTAACAGGTCGGAGTTTGGATTTGTGCCCGGTTAGTGGCAATAGGCTCGCCCCCTATTACATGGTACCTAAACATATCCGCCAACTGTGGGTGTACATTGGTACACCTCTGCCTTAACCTTCGGGGATACAGGCGTGATGATATATATTAAATACTTGAATAAAATGGATTCTGGTGTGGAATGGTAGCAATCTGTTATCACTTTTCACCAAATCATTTCTTATCAACGATACAATATATAACACTGGTTCTTGGGTAAAACGAAATCGTTTTTTAAAGTTTTGCGGAGGTACATCGAAGGGATTTGTCGCGTCCCTTAAATAAACTTTAGGTAATCGAATTAGAAAAGGCCATAGAATATCATCATAATAGTCAAATTCATCGTAATAATTAATTTCGGAAAAAATATTTCGACGTCCATAGTTCCTGCCACTACAAGGTCACGATCTTAAGTCACGGATCGACTGAACTCAACTATTGTGATCTTGAGACGCATCTTAATACCGCTCTTGAAACTCGAGTACTGTTTATTAAACAATACGATCTCAGGTGATGACAGAGTTTTAAACCGCATCTTAAGTTATGTTTATTTATATGCCTGGATCTCAAACCGGGTCTTAAGATCTTACTCTTACGCTGATATCGGTTTATGAATACGGGCCTTAGACACGACAACATATAAAACTGTCTTCTATTAACCCTTGTGGCGTTAACTATTTCAAAACAAACAACTTCTCTACTAATTTCGAACCTCTACAATACAAACATAATTCGCAATTGAAGTGTTTATATTCATGTTTTTACATACAGCTGTTAAGCGTGGCTAAATGTTTCACAAGTAGCAATGTATTGTAACAAATGGGCGCGAAACGCCGTGATTTCAACACGTAACGTAAAATAATAGAGTGCGCATTGTCGATAGTCGCATTCCGGCGTATTATGAGGCATTTGATTTCATCAGGGCTCCTGGCGGAAGCTATTGCCGTGGCCCTGCGTTCAATAGCCCTTTAATATGCACTCATACCTTCTATTTATTTAAATGTGTTACTACAATTTGTATTGTTTTATTTTTATTAGATAGCATCCGCCGGTCATTCATTAGGTGTTATGATATGAAAGTCAATAGAACACGTAGCGTGAATAACTTTTGGTTTACATGAATCGTGAATTGAAACTCGGAGAGTACAACGTTGCGTCAATTCTTAATCCAATCGAAATGTTTAAATATGGATTCAGTGCACTGATTACCATGACCACACTTGAAAAAACCATTTATTATTTTGCCAAAAGTTTAGTAAATCCACAACCTGTTATGGCAAAACAAAACAAAATCAAATTAAATGGTCACAAGGTTTGTTTGTCGTAGAATTGCTTGCATTCTTGTTGCGTTGGCACCAGAGCGATATGATTTGCTCTCATTGTTCCATCTTCTGCGTGATTTATTTTAATCGCGTGATTAAATCAGACAATCGCCTGATAGAGTTAATACCGGATGCGGTTTGATCAATACAGAGTTCTTAACATTGAAAAAAGAATGTAGGAAATCACTGTATGAATAACTGACGGTTGATTGATTTCTGAGGCAATGTTTTTTAAACGTGTTATTTCATTCACACCTCTTTTTTCTTTATCAATTATTGTAAACAATACATATGATATGGAAAATTATGATTTTAAAGCAAAGATAATAAAATTGTCAATCATATATACTGCCTTTATTACTACATTGACAACCAATACACAAATTAGTTCAGCCGTAGATGTTACTAATCTTTATAAATATGCTCTACTTTTTTCGTAAATGGTAAAAAAATATATTTTAAAGACAGCTGTACCCTTTTGTAATCGAAAAATAAACGTTTTCATTTTGCCAGGTTCCATAGTTCGGTAACTGATACGCTTCGTGTCGATACTTGGTCTGGTAACCCCGTAAGTGAAAAAAGCGTGACGCTACAAGCAATCTACATGGTTGTAATAATATATTCGGATGCACAATAAGCACGTGGAGCAGGCACGCGTGGCGGGGAATTACGAGAACAGCGCCGCCTGCGCCGCCCGTGGAGGCGTCGCGGTAAGTACCAGCAACAAGTCCACTTATGTACTCACTATTGAATTCATAATATCGTATTTACTGTGGTATTTATGCCATGAATAAATAAAATTAACTTTAATTTTCCATTGAACTTTGATTCTTATGTTCTATCCAGGCAGATGAAAATACGTACTCACAACTATAACATTGGCAAAGCTGATCGATAATTAACGAATAGGTAGTAGCATTGTACAATTCCAAAATTTTCCCGTCTATTTTAAATCTTTTATGCCTCTTGCTTTTGTTATGCTCATTAAATATCACATTAGAGAATCACAGGGAGACGAAAGTCAACCGTTCTCCAAACAATGGAAGGCGACCCAACCAGCTGTGCGGGAAACGCCTGCTTATGATATGTCTCTCCCATTTTTCATTCCACAGAAACGGCCCTCGAAAGTTAATTGAAACATCTATTAATGTTCCTCTTTTACAATATATGTGCACAACACAGCAATCTACATAGAATGTAATATTATTAATATACCAATGCATACTAATCGAACTAAATTAATCGCACGAAGGAATGATGAGTGGCTACCACGCAGAGCCGCGGGCGTTATCAATTAGAAAAATAGAGCAAGAAGTTAATAGCGGTTAATTAATCCGCGTGTCCATTCATCAATTAAGTGATGTCGAGTGCCAATTTATGAAGTAGTCTGAATTCTGTGCGATTCCATATCCCAGCTGCTAGAGGTTGTATCGTCAACTGAATAAATAACTGTGTCAGATGTAAGGTGCCCAAGCTGCGAGAAGGGTTTAGCTGTAGTTTAAAAAAAAACAAAAAGTACTTTACTAATAAAACTACAGCTGATGGGTTTTCTATTATGTAAAATTGAAACCATTTACCTGAAAATCACTGTCTGCTGTACTTCATTTTTTGTGGCAAGACAAATTATGTTTCTTTTCATAAAACCCACATTTTGAAAAGTTTGTGGTTAACTTTAGAGAAGACCAGACTGTCTCTACAAACTGAAACTATTTCAAGTTATAGAATATTTTTTTGAAAGTTACATATTTTTGTAGGTTGTTCATTTTGTATATTTCATAAAGTTAAAGTAAAAAGTCTCTTTCAGCATGTCAGCATGGCACGCCTAGCCCTCGTGCATGCGAGCATCAGCCGTCGCGGATGACTTGACTGATTGCCGCACACGTATTGGTATTGGTGGTGTAATTGGTACATTCGTACGAAATACCTATCATCTAGTTATGACACATCGCTGCCGTTGCGTGCCTGCTGCGTTAGGTAAGCACCTTAAATGCCTTCCAATTACTTTACTATGAGACGGTATCAATTGTACACTGTTTATTATTTCTACTTTTATTTAAATGTTAAATGGCTGCCAGCTTCTGTTTTCTACGTCATAGCAATAGACAACAGCATTTTGAGATGCGGGTTCTTATCGCGCTTTCTATTTTCAAATGTACTTTCATTATAATTTAACAAAATAGATAAAGATGTAAAACTTATTCTATTACAGAATAAAATAACCGTTACCTAACAAGTGAGCCCTAAACAATCAGGTTTGTCTTTTAATACAAAGCATTATCATAGCTTTTCATAGCACTATAACATAAACATTCTCATAATAAAACTGCAAATTACAGGCTTGTTAGGGAATGTTTATTTTTATGTTTATCCTTGATCTATAGACTTCGTTAACTGATTATAATTTACGCAAATTACAATTAGCTTCACCGCTGTTAACCCTTTAAAGCACCCGAGCTTAGCATACCACAAACAAATCGTAAACAAATCCGCAGCCAGAAGCCGAAAACAAATTTGTTTGTATTTGTTTACTAAACCCGTGTGTATATATATCAACAAGGAAATTTTCAGAATGAACAAAGTAATCAGGTTAATGCTCAGATTCGATACGGGATTCGCAAATCGGCGACCCAGTTCAATCCACTTTTCGCCAAGTGATAACAAAGTGGTCGGAGAGTCAAGGCTCTCGAGCTGATAGCACGCAATTTATTGTTCAGATATATCCAATAATAGAAAATGTATCGGTAAATAGGCCAAATTAGGCGCGACTGATTGCTATGATTGCTAGACTAGACATAGGAGGGTTCAATCAGGCTAACGCGCCACAAGGCTCTATTGTCTATTCAATACAATTGATTTGGTATACCACCTATAAGTGCGTCAATTGATGAGTAACTGATCTAAATAACAAAATGTCTTGATAACTTCAGTCGACACGAAATGGGCTTCCACATTTGAATTTCCAGAATGATAGAGATATGGGTGCTCGCATCTGGTTGGTCGACCTACTTTTGAAAGCGTAGGGCCAGGCAAGTAAGTGCTGTGACGGAGAACGGGGCTAAAACTAAACATTACTATTTCTAAGAAACGGAAGTAAACTTTTTTCCGCTAAACGAACCAAAATGTTACATAATGAACTGTCGAAAAAACAGAGAGTCATGTCGTTGAGTCATTCTACGGTCATCTAGTATTTTTTTGGGCATTTGAGGCTTTATAAACCAAGGCCGGTGCGGCGATGATAGGGCAAAGTACGCAAACTAACAAATTTGATTTTGTTAGCCATGATTTGCTAATGGGAACATCGCAAATCGGATCTAACGAGTCTCGATGGCATTTGTCTCTTTGATTCCTTCCTTTTGTCATATATTTCTGCGAACACTTTCAATATATCCTGCGTTATCTCTGACTCCGCTAACTAGCCACAAGTGTGGAAGTAATTATTTATACGTAGAAGATTGTAGTTTTGATAAATTTTAGGCCATTAAATTACTCGTAACCTTCAGAAGCAATAAGGGCGAGGTGTCCCTTTCATAACGGCTAATGTCCCTCTAATGCTATACAATTTCCGCCAGCCGCAGCCGACGCGGCGACGACTTCCTCCGATATCAGATGCATTAGCGTTGGCAAAAAATATTGCTGTGATCGTGGTTCGCACTGATACTAGGAAAATTATTCGCAATCGCAATCTAAATGCTTCGCGTAAAACCATCTTACGGGCTTATTTATTGAAATAAGATTATGCAGTAAACTGTACGTTGTAGGTATATTAGATAGCTACCGTTGTGTGTCTTACGATAATGCATTGTTTGCGCAATTTCGTCATTATCAAGATTGATTTTATGTAATGGTATATTAATTCCCGTGGGAATATATTTAGCAGTGTTGCAATACGATGTTTATGTTCAAGGATCCAATATCACGTTGAAGTTATATTAGATTACTAACTATTCATACATTAGCCTTAGGTAAGTACTTATGTATCTGCAATGTTTTATGACACCCGACTTCGATGCATGTTGGTAACTAACGCCATAGTGTGCGGTCAGCAAATGAAGTTAATATGACTGTTCATTTCCTTTTCAATTAAATCTGAAGAAGAACCAGTTATTAAAATCTGAAATCGCGGTATCTGGTGACTCTACTTTTTCCATGACGATTAATGTCGATATCAAAGGAAGCATCTTGTCGAGATTTTTCTATCAAATTAATGATCGATGTTTAGTTTCTCCATTTGTAGTTAGTAAGATGAAAGTCATGTTGTCATGTAACAGTATCGAGGCTAGCGAGGCATGTCTTGTGGGCACATTAACGTGGTTCCGTAGCCACTCGACCTGCTTGCCATTGTCGCCGCGACAATGCGACAAATCGACCTTTTGTTGTCACTCGCTTGCGACACGCGACTCGCAGTGACTATTCTTCAGTCGCTCTGTACGATCGCAAAGCATATTACGTAAGTAGGTAAGCCTATAATCTATGCTGTCTTGCGATTGACTGAGCTTCGATTTTGTGTTGAGTAAGATTCTTGCTTATGAGGTTGTTATGTGAAAGAAAGTACCAAGTTATGCATAATGGATTTCAGTCTGGTTGTAGTAGTTATGTAGATTCGATATAAGTTTACAGCCGGTTATTTTTAAGTAACTAACACGTTTGCCTGAATAAATTAAAGCAAGGTACTGCTAACTTAGTTCCGAAAATTAGCGAATGAGTTAAACAATATCGATACAAGAGAAATATAACTTTCTTTTTAAAATAACAAAATGTCTGTGTACATTCATGACCTTCCAGTAAAGTTAAATAGATAAATTACCTAAATTAATAACTATCGTATAATTTTGAGAATAGCTTTCTTCCCAGAGTTTTCGTCATTGTTCGCGTCTCATATTGTCTTACGAAAGAGTCGCTTCCTTAACGCGCACGATAACAACTTCACGACGTTGTTGACAAGACTTTTGTTATAAAACATTACATTATGTGTAATCTTCTCTGATTCTAACGAGTTTGGATTTAACCACCCAAATACACCCAAACAATAGAATTGTGTTATGTAACTTTAATAGATGATTAAGCGAATTTCTTGATGTTCGATCATTATTACACAAAGTGCTTCCTTCGAAGTTATGTGTTCCTTACGAAGCTTCTTCCTATAACTCGGCAACTGAACCCTTTTTCAGAATTAAACATTTAAAACTAAACGCTACTATTAGCTACATCTCTCTGTTCTTAGAGTTTCGTAAAGTTACAAAATTTTACTAAGGGTGGGTTTTTGAAAATAAGTGAGGAGATTAGATAAGAAGAGCTTACATACATACATTTAATCACGCCTGTTTCCCGTAGGGGTAGACAGAGACCACTTCTTTCCACTTGCTACGATCCTTACATACTTTTTTCGCTTACAATATTTACGAAATGAATTGTGTCAATAATAGAATGCACCAATGTATATGTCTGTATAAAATAACACAAGTTGCAACTGACTCTGACTGACTGTATGTTTGTACTATAGTCGACGACTGATAGAGATAAATGGCAGAAACATATGGATATGAAATATTTATACGCCGACCCCAAATAAAATGAGATCAGGGCAAGGGAATTAACGATCATGTGACCTATTTTATGAATTACGATAATTTACCTTTATCCATTACGTCAATGAATAAACCCGTAATGAAAGTTCCTTATAATGATGGCCCTATTTCCAAATTATTGATCAATTTGCTGGCTGTGAAAAATACGAAGTACATTTTATGTAAAAAATATTTTTTTATGTGAATAGAACTGCAATGCGCAGACTGTTTCAAATTCTAGGCAGCGTCAACGCCTTATATAATATGTGACCTCCCCGACTTCGAGCGGGTGCTTTTCAAAACATATCCAAACGTTTCTTTTTATTTTCCTTACTTTTTTTATTTTTTCATTATATCCGATTTTGTGATTTGGTCGGTGAACCCTTTCGGAAGTTATGGCGTGACCAGGGGAACACGGGTTTCGTTTATTTACATAAATCAAGTCAACAATAAAATAAAAATTTGCATATTACCTGAGTGTATGTAAATTTAACAAAACCAACATAACAAACAAACATTTTATTAAAACACAGTGTGATTCAATTCTCATAAAATTCAGATAAATTAGATTAACTGTAACTGAGGACTAAACACAAACGACTCGAGTAAAGCGAGAAAGGTGTTTTATATCGAACATAAATTTAACTCAAGACGTTATAAAGATATATTTACGACGAGCGGTAAATTCGTCGGTGCTAGCCAAGTTTTGTGGGGAAAGTAAGTACCCACTCTTATCTTTACATAATTTTTCACAGCTCCGTTGAACATAATCCGAAATCATAGCAGCATTATTTTACTCTATAACGCACTAGTGAGAAGCTCCTTGGAGTACTGTTCTACGATTTGGTCTCCCTATTACTCGAATCATATCAATAATGTTGAATCTGTTCAGGCCCGTTTTGTTAGGTATCTTTGTATGAGAAGTGGCATTCGAAAAACTATACCTGATTACAACGATAGGTTAAGACACTTTAAAATTACCAGCTTAAAAGAAAGACGAATCCATTCCGACTTACTTATACTATACAAAATCATTAATGGTTCCATAGATGCACAATTGATTAACTATTTTAACTTTAAGACTAGCCAACGCAGCCAGCGTCATCATCGCATTTTTCAATTGCCAACATCAACTTTAAATACTACATTTAACAGCCCTTTGACGCGTATGGCAAGGTTATATAATGAAAGGTCGAACATGTCGGATCACCCTATTGAAGTTTTCTCTATGAGTTTTGCTTCATACAGATATTCCCTATATAAACAATGCCAAAAATGTACATCGCCATAGCTCAATTTGTTTTGTTTTTGTAGTGCTTACTAGAAACACTCGTACCTAACTGTTTTTTAAATTAGTCTCTAATATGTATTATGTCAATGTCATGCATACCTGTTATTTGCATGGTTACTGAAATGTCGACTTCAGATGTTATGTTATTTTATTTGTTAGTGACTGTGCTGTTGGTGTGCTTATTTTAAATAAATAAATAAATAAATAAATAAATAAGAGAAAAGTTCACTCAGCGAAAGCTGTTGGTCATAAATCATAATAACATCGAAACGATACCATTTCCCATCTGAGCCGTTTATGGGAAAACTTTGTGGTGAAGAGAAAATAAAGAATACTTTAAAATTTCTATATCAATGAATACTACTATAATCGTTCGATTGATATGGGTCAGTTATATTAAAAAGAAAAAGAAAACTGTTCCGCCACATTCGTTCGAAAACTAAGAAAAACAGAAAATTGAATTTGAAGATTTTCTCAACGTTACTTACAATAGTCACAAAGAAGCCATTTACTACAGCTGTGACACATCCGCCGTGGTTTTTAGGCAAGCGAGTGATGCGCCCTGCCCTCCGGCGCGAGGCCCGGGGCCCGGGGCCCGGGGCGCGGGGGACGCCTCGCTCGTGAGGGAAGCCCGAGGTCCGGGACCTATCCCTTTATTAAGGTTACACGAGCCACTGTAGCTATGTTTAATACGTGACTGCCTGCGTATTGGTTTTGAGTAATGTTTAGTTTTATTGTAAGGAAGGGAAAAAAATAAGTCTTGGAAACGTACATTGTTTTTGTAGTAGAAAAATATCAAAAAAAGTACTTAGCTACTCACTTTAATCTAAGCAAAATTAAGGTACTCACTTATGTCAGAATTAGGTTTTGTTTCAGGCCCTTATTACTTGAGATACAAGTGTACAGTTGAGATAAGTACAACCTCTTAGCCAAACAAACATTTCGATCGGTTGATATGTAGGTTAATTAAAAGAACAATATACAGTTATATGGAAAAATTTAACATGGTTACGTACGTTTGCTACATAAGCGCAGTATATTGTAGACAGCATAGATATAAATACACTCCTCATTCTACGAAGTCAATCCAATCTGGATTATACAAAAAAAGGTTTTGGTATATAAAGTTAGTCAAGGTACCAATAACTGCGACGATTGCTCAGTTTTTGCTGCATAGAAACTATGATTGATATCCTGAAGGCACGCAGGAGCCCATCACAGATTGTTACGCGTCATTACACTAGTACGGCTAATCGCTGACGTTGCGTGCACGCATCACACTCCACCAACTTCAGGCTTATTATTACAGCAACAAGCGTCAGGTTTCGTCAACCATTGTTTTGTTCCTGTGGTGACAACCGACAACGTTGCGAACAGATGAGATTAGATATCATTACTTCGCTGCCAGCAATAAGATTTTTTAATAGTTGTATAGATAGATACCTCGACAAGAAGTTTTAACAAACACATTCGTTACATCAGATCTTCCTCATTGTCAAAGCTTCCCTGCTGCTCCAAGCAGTAAACCAAAAGACCATTCGTTATGAAACAAGAAACTCAAAATATTATATCTTAGCAAACAGAAAAGTAACATGTTATATGTATGAACAAGAAACGTACGTTGCCAGTTTCACTTATGTTAATCAAATAAGGGTAAACTACTTACGTACAGAACACGTAAAGGAGAGACCCTAATGTCCATTCTGTTTGAACAAAGGAGATCCCATTACACTTATTATACCATCCTAAAAAGCTAAACCAACTTATTTAAAAAACAGAATACATTCTTAAATCCAGCAGAAGCAAAATATAAGAATTTATGTATTATTTGGGGACTAAAAGGTAGAATAAAAGGTGACCTTAGAGGTCTTTGCTCGTTTAAGTAATTGTGGTATCAAGAAACTTAAATAAGGTCTCTTGTACGCAGACCGGAGGGCGCTGCCCACCCGTGTGAGGTTGTGACATTGACATATGATAAACTTACATTAAGTTCTACCCTGAACATGAGAGGTCACATGAGTCACATCTCTTCGTTATTTGTGGATCTGAACAATAAAACTTCCTGTATTTTTCTTTCAGCGTCAACCTTAATAACATAATAATGCGGGATCGGATGTCTACAATGCCACCCTTTTTATATCTACAGTATAATATCTTCTTTTCAGCTTAACACTTTTCCAAGTCGTTTTTAGACGGCTTTTCGGGGTTTTTTTAAGAATTTAAGAGGTCGGAACCCAAAAGAACATAAGTCACGTATTTATTTATCCTCTCATATTTTTGAAAGGGGTGGTTAGGTTCCTAATACCCAAGGTAACAATGATCGTAAGCTAAGACCTTAGAATATTGGCTTAGGGAACGCTACTAAAAGGGTTCTCGTGTAATTTATAAAATAATGGCACTCAGGAGGGAAATAATTGCGCGGGTTTCGTGTGTGACGAAATTTGAAAATTATTTGTGTTACAATTTAATGTGCAGGGGATTTAAAATTATCAAAGGCGTTAGATTTCCCTGCTTGTTCCTACTTAAATTCATCATTTGAATATAACCATTATGCTGCGTTTTTTGTGTATATTGTCATAGTCCAACGCAAAACCAAGACATTTTGATTTTGTCGTTTGCCTAAAGTAATTAATATAAAATATATATCCGAATCTGGCACAATAGACTTTTTTAAATTTCATCTAAGAACTTTGTATTTGCTCCGTGCTACTTACCGTCAAAAAACTATATAAAAGACTTTATATCTTAAAGCTTACCAAAATCTGTTTGCAAGCGAGCCCTATTCATCAAACAAAGCCTGAGTACAAAGACCTGGCTCCCGCTCCTGCCTCGTGGTGTCCCAACTACAACAATGGAGGTCTTTGACACTCATTCATTAAGCTTATCATGTAAACACGTCGTTTCGTCACGTTGATAAAACATGTCTCATCCCGAGACGCTGTAAAATGAGAAGGTGTGCTAAGACTCAAGTGATGTCGACACGTGTGCGTCTGCAAACATTTACTTAACTGTAATTTAAAGCTGCTTTTAAGTTTATATACCTACTATCAGCATGTAGTGAAGGTACATGCAAGTGGGGAAGGTACATAGGCAACTAAATATACTACTCAAGTGTTGGTAGATAGGTATGTCTAGCTTAGAATGAATTGGTGGTTGATAGTTGTTTGCATGTCGGTTGATACTAGGGTCGAAAGAATTGATTGTTCTTAATCTGCTAAAAAGAAGACATTTGGAAACCTCTTGGTATGTAACTAGTTACAGCTGCATAATTTTTGGTCTAATCATTTATGTGACAAAATAGCTGAAAAACTAAGTTAAATTTATTTCTACTTCGAGGTTTTCAGAATACGAGGCTTTCTGCACGGTATCTTTGTCACCAAATTTTTTTTGCCTTCTTACTTAATTTTTTTCTCATTGCCAGTTGGGGCTATCACTAATGTTAAAAAAGGTTAATATTCCTTATCCTAATATAGATAATTATAATTAATAATACTTATTACCACATAAATTGCCGTGACAAGTATTTTTAGTTGGTACTCAATAGTCCCATGTCTTCAAACCAGGGAAGTATGAAAATAGTAGTGCGGAGTGACAGCGCGACGCGACGCGACGCGGTGGTGCGACACAGCTCGGCACGCGAGCTCTCTTCCGTCCCTTTATGAAAACAACTGCAGCTCGTATCTAATGCACGCCACTCCATTGTTGTTGTTGAAAACACGGGGAAAGTTTCGCACACCAATTACATCGATTAGATATCAAGGAAATATACAAGGAAGTGCACGAGAAAATCCATTAAATGTTAACCAATTACATATGCATGAGTCTCAATCATTAAATAGCGAAAGATCTGCAGGAAACAGTTCATTAAGTATAACCTATACGATTTAATTAAGCATAATCATATTATTATCTTATTTTGATTTAATAGTAGATATCTATCTATATCCGGAAGTTATTAAAATGTTTTTAACAAGTATTAAGTATATTTAATAGGCACCTACCTAAGCAGTTGCAATATCGACGTATCAAAAACATTTTTATTTATTTATTTATTTATGGATTTCCAACAAAGGATACACAAAATACATGGTATTTAAAAAATATCTTATGCTGTGATTTCCTTTAATTGAGGGAGCACAACTCATTGAGACATTTTGAAAGCCATTTAAAAAGAAAGAGCTATAAGTAACATTACAGTAATTGTCGATAGTCTTTATGAGATTACAGAGCATCATCATCATCTTAATCATAATATTAAGTATTAAGTTAGAAAATATTTTCTGCTGTTTAATTATCTGTTATCTGTTCCGAATCGTGTCAAGAAATTGGTGAAGGTAAACCAAAGCTCAGAAAATACATAATTGTATTTATGACGAAATTAAAGTACAATCGGGGACAACGAAGCCTTATCACTTTTTAGAAGATTTCGTTTGACGTTCGACGCAGGCGACTGGCACGGAAGCTCCGCCCTCCTGGGACGTTGACCAATTAGGACATTGCAGTAACGAGATGGAAATATATGCTTTGACTATTTTTGTGGACGTCAGTCGCATCTCACTGTTTGTTCATTGTTGACGTTCGCTGTTTTCTCCGTGACTTTGACTACTGTTTACGAATACTCGCGCGTGTATACCGGACTTTTATTTTGTTTGTGTCAAATTGCGGATGACCTGAGAATATTTGTAAGTATTAACATTTTAATTATATTTTAAGCATTATGTGTTTATAAGTCAGCCTAAAACCAGATAGATAAAGAGTCTGCAAAGTAGTGGGATAGAAAGAAAATAGATTAACAAGAACTACATAACACTTAATTCTAGTCGGTCAAAATTGTTTGAGATACTAATTATTATTGCACTAAACATGAAAACAGATTTATTCAGTGTTGTTCACGGTGACATTTTAATAATGTGTTTAATACAAATGTGTAAAAATGCCTGTTGTGCTGCTAAGTAGGGATGTTTTTAGAATTGATAATTATAATTGATTGCGTGAGTCATGTGACACTAGTCTCATGTTTTAACATCTTAACTATTAAGCGTGTATTATTTTAAAGTGATCTTTGTGGCCAATTCTAGTTTTTTTTTATTCAAACTTCCTTATATTACACGTCACACATACTTTTAAAAGGAACTAAAGCTTCATTTACGCTCTGTATGAAGTAAATCAGTGCATTTTCATTCATACTTCTGTTGGGATTTATGTAACCATACCAAACGAGTGATATGTTAAATAGAAAAAGTTATAGTTAAATAGATAGTTCGGCTATATTCTTGTTTAGGGTATACACATTATTTTAAATAATAATCTTTTTATAATAGTGTTTTGTTAGGTGGTTTTTTTTTCAATAAAATTTCATTCTTACGGTTATTATAATAACAGAACTACCTTTAAAAGAGTAATTAAATAAACGTGTTAATTTTAATTTAAAAAATGAAACAATTAGTAGCAATGTCGGCCGGTTTGGCCGGAGCTATAACAATAGAATTCCACTGCTATAGATAAAAAACTAGTCGGCTCACTTTTAACA
Organism: Autographa gamma; assembly: GCA_905146925.1. Classification (NCBI taxonomy): domain Eukaryota; kingdom Metazoa; phylum Arthropoda; class Insecta; order Lepidoptera; family Noctuidae; genus Autographa; species Autographa gamma. Next base: position 9,668,097 of record LR989850.1, read on the forward strand.
AAAGAGTCATAAACCAGAGCTTGCGGGTACTTGTTTTCGCAAACCGCATGTTAGTTATTATGACCAAATGATTTCAAATAAAATCATAAATACTGGATTGAAAAAAAAATATTTTGTTTGTTTTTGGTTAGGTCAAGTATTTTCATCAAAGTTAGCCACTGGTAGCCACCGCAAAATGTATTAATAAACAAGCTCGCGCTAATAAACATTTTTTTATTGGAGCAGATTAAAAAAATAATCGTTTTAATTTTTGGGAGCGAATTTGTTATAATCGTGTAGGTGATTTAAACCACGGAAGAGCAATGTAGGTAATACATAGATGACCAAATTAGCAGAGAGTAGCGATAGTCTAGTAGGTTGGTATTACCCGTTATAACTTCAGTCTCGAGTTCGAACCCAACTTGTCTGATTCTTCGAAATCTATTTGTGATTACAGTCTTCGGTTGTTTTTGTAAACTTATTAGAATTTTATTACATATGGATTAATTGTTTAAACATTTTGTTTGCAGCGCTCTTACAGTAAGGCTGTGGATAAGACGATAGTAAGAGGATGGAAGACTAAATAACTGCCCGCGGGAAGCGACGACATGGTTACTTTGTCATCAACAAAGAAGACTGACAGCGGAGGCTGAGAACCTCAGAAGGCGACCCTTTTACTCCGACCTCCCTCGACTCCGACCCTTTTACTTGTTTGCTAGATGTTTTTAAAACTTTCTTGTAACAATTATTTTAACTTTCTATCATTAAATTGGGACGTTGATTCTGATGAGGATATTTAATATAATAGTAGCATGATTCTTAGCAGTTTTATTATGTTTAAAAAAGTCATTCGTGGTATATTTTCAGTCCTCGGACGGTTTAAAGTAGTGTTATAAGTTCCACCAATAATCTTCTTATTAACTCTAAAGATATAAATATGACTATAATGCGAGCCATTGGAAAATTGGTTGGCATTGTTAATATAATATATACTACTACTATACATATACCTACTATAGTATTTTAACATTAACACACTAAACGGACGCCGGGTGTAGAATAAAAGCTACAAAAAATCTATGAGAAACAATAAAAAAAACAGTAACATCTTATTATGAACCTTAAACTCATTGTCAAACAGTTCAGTTTTGCTCGCGACAGCTTATTGTTATCGTTAAAGTGTACTCAAGAACTGTAATGTAATGCACAAAATGCAACTCTCTCTAACCTGCGCGCAAGCCATGCGTTAGAAAAGAATAGAAATATACCTTTCGTTTGTCTTTTTCGGATAGTTAGACCGACACTAAAATCATAAGTATTATTTTGGTTGTCAAACCATTGAAGTAGAATATCTAGTTGATACAAGGTATTTTTTTTATTCGATTATAACCGTCTTTTGGCCCGGCAGTTAGAAAATGCATGCCCGACTTCCCTTTAGTTTTTTTGTAAAACTCTGTTAAACATGATTTAAAAATAATTTAAATAAATATTATGGATTTAGTAAAATAGCTACCTACTATTACTACTACGAAGTGTAATTTTTTTATTGTTATAAGAATTTGTTTATTTGACGTAAGCCTAATAAATAACATTTATTGACTGGATAAAGGACCGTCATTAATTATGTAATTGTATTTTTCTTGAAACCTGTGATTTACGAACAAGCTATACCGCGGTTTGGCATTTGGCGCGCACATCACGCACACGGCGCGTCGTCAAAAACTATGCGTCGATCACCGAGGGGCGAAAGGAGCCGCCAGATAACGGCGTTTTTTTTGTGTATGTGTTATAATTACAAGCAATACGTTAAACACGAATACGTTTATTCAGTCATTCTTATAATTATAATCTTTATAGTTCTAGACAGCTTTTTTTTCGTTTCTTAGTAGATTATTTTTTTCTAAGTATAATCATGGCTATTAATAAATAATATTATATCACATAATGTAGCTTCCGTTTTTAGGAACTTCAGTTTTAGTGCAAATGTGTTTTTTTTGGTAGAGATTTTTGTAGTTAGCCTGAGCGCAGTCTTTGACTGCTTCACCGGACTTTTAGTACTAAATGTGTTACTATAGCAATACACCGAGAAATAACAGATTTGTCTCGCCTCGCATTATAATCTGGTATTACAAGCACCGAATAAAACCACCGTAGTCTTTACAACGAGCTCGTGGCTCGCTTGTCGATCACAACCGACGGTGTTATACTTTTATATATATATTATGATCTTGTAAAAGTTTAAACTTAGATAAAATCGGAAAATAATCTTACGAAAAGTTTTAACGACACTTTTTGCTATAGTAAGCTACGTGCGGCGTCCGCATGCTAATTTATCAATTGGAACGAAGTTCCTTATTTAAATTAATATTTTTAATAATCTTAATAATAATTAAATAATTTAATATATTTTTTTTTATACAGGTTGTTAGAAAACCCTTGTCCGATCCGTTAAGGGGTTGTTAGGTATCGATATCTAATTACAAAAAAAGGAAAAAGATATTGAAAAAATTAAAAAAATATTATATATTTTATTAATTTTTTCAATTTGGAGAAAAAAAAATTTAGGTTATAACCTAAAAATTTTTTTTTTCCAAATTGCGGGTGATGTTGACGGCATCATCTCAGGTTCTGCCAAATGATCATACAAAAGGCCACCATTAATACCGACGAAAATGGTGGTGTAGTTTTTGATTTATCTTCAAATGTATGGATTTCGAAGGCTATTTCAAAGATCATTATTATTTTTATCATCATGAATATTCCAAATTTGATATTTTATTTGGGCATGTGATTGTGAACCCTATAATACCCTTTCGGGTCGGATAGGGGTTTCGTAACACCCTGTTTATATATTTTTTATTAATTAAATTTAATTAATTATAAAATTATTCATCTAATCTAATTAATAATAAAATTATTTATCTAATTTAATTAATAATAATTTAATATAATTATTTATGAAATAATTAATTTAATTTAATTAATGATAATTAAATTTAATTAATAATTTTATATTAAAAAAGAAAAAAAAACAGTACCTACCCTTATAAAATTATTAATATAAATTAAATAAATTTATTATTTACTAAATATAATTTATTATTAATTAAATCCAGCAGAATCAACAACAAAATATAATACTACCATTGATCCAGATTTTTCAAGACATTTAAATATAATAGAATCCCAAACATTATGTTTCCTACTTCAGTTATAATATCATTACTAAAATTAAGCCTACTGATTAAGTTTATATTCGTTAACTTTTTGTTTTATTTATTATAACTTAAAAAAAATATAGATTATAATTACTTCACTAATTAATCGAAAGGAACTTCGTTCCATCCGGGCGTCCCTTGACACCTCACAAGTTTTTTATTATTCTTATAAACTTAATTTTAATAAGATAGATATAATATCCCTACTTGCAATTGACTGTAAGCTTCATTAGATGCTAAGTGGTTGCTAATTGCACCGCCAAGATCGATGGTCGATTTGGGTCATAATTTTGATGGCAAATGGTAACAAGAGTGAACCATTATATTGTTAGAACTAGGTACTCATTCAAGGTTTTTTATGAAAGATGAAAGATCGAGATTTACCAATTAATTAAATACCGGTTATTATTCAGTTTTACTTTAATCAAAATGAGTTATCTACCAAATAATTATTAAATTATTTCTTTAAATATTATTTCCACAATATATCCTACATCTTACTAACATAACATCATAGTAAATACAACTTATCAGTTAAACCGAGTTATTTGTCTAGTACGAGAACTTCGAAACTCAGAACCGACTGTAAAAAACAACACAACGCGACTAGCGCGGTGAATCTTTAATTATAAGTTATTTTTGTCATTTTCTGAACTACGCTACAGGCATCAACACGTGAGCGTAATAACGGTAGCTCTCATTATGTTTATATTTTTAATAATCTTATAAATAAAAATATATTTTGAAGTTTCTAATTTGTTTATTCCTTACTTCTAAAAAAACATGCTGAAGTTCATGGAGCCAGTCGTTGACCGACCAGCATCGTCTCCTTGTTGCGCGTTTACTCCTTGTTACAAGTGTCCTAGGTGTAGACGCATACTTAAAAAATATTGCTATCACAATTAAAGGCGCAACTAAATTTACACTCCAGACTCCATTGAAAAGAATTCCTGCTACACACTGGGAAAGGTGGTAAGGTTCAGATACTGTGTTTATGGAGCTTTAAAACTCTAAACTGGAGTATGAACGGTGATTTTAGTAAGTAAATAGTATTAAAATACTATTTAGACATTTTAAGTTTACATCTAATTAGTATTTTAGTAGTACAAAAATGCATTATCCATCCTACATAAATTAACTTAAACAAAGCAACTAATAATAACATTTAAAGGTAGGTATTGATGCAATTTTACTATTAAGTAAACAAAATATTAAAAACATAAAAATCCCGACTAGCTTTTAATAATAATTCATATTTTCTCAACCCAAATTACATTTAAACATAACATTATGCAACAAATTACATAAATAAAAAAAAGACATAGTATCTATAATAATACTATAACATAATAATAATATCCTGTGACAACTTACACACAGCAATCTAATACCAAAGTAAGCAAAGCTTGTTTTATGGTTACCAGAAAACGGAAAAATATCCTCATATATTTCTAATACATTTTACTGATAAAATACACCCAGACACAGAACAAATGATTGTGCTCATCAAAAAAAGAATTGTCCTGGGTGGGTTATCAAACCTACAACCTACGGTCGCAGATCAGCCATTTATAAAAACAGATTTAGAAAACACACTCAACAGATGAAGTAAAAAATCGACAATTTCGTTTTAATCGCCCATAGAAATAATAGAAAAATTTCGAAATCTGTCAAGACGTTTAAAAAAAGAAATCTAGAAACTTATTATGAGACATGAGCAATAAACCTAACAGTTCCTTGATTTCCGAGTAAGAATAACGATAAATTACATACTTATGTGTAAACACATAAGTATGTAAACTGTCGGTAAAGCTAGCTTTTTTCGTTACTCTATTATAATTATTTTTGCAAATATACTGAAAATTGAATAAAAAAAAATCATCTTAATATTCTAGCATTTATAGTTTACATAATTTTTATGAAAATATGTGCATAAGAGAAACATAATGCGTAAGTCGTCAAAACATTCGTAGTATTTAGTGACGACAACAACGAACATTAAATACGATATATTGTTTTACTCGTGCACAGTGTCAACTTTTACAATGACACTGGCAATTATAGGTACTATTAAAACACAAATCAGAAATAAGGGGGCGTCGCCGCGTGTCGCTAGCGTTAGAAAGAGCGCAAGCGACGAAAACCGTTTCTCGACGGTAAGGTGATAAGGCGAAGATGTCCCCGATTGTACGTAAAAACAAAGTTCGATTTCAACAACAAGATACCATAGGCGCCATCTGTTGGCTTCTTGTATACCAATAGTAACCCGCGTGCCTCGATTTTCAAAACCATTCAACACGAACTGTAACCTTTCGTTGATTTCCCGCCATTCTGTACAAAATAGTTTAATAAACCGCCGCTAGATGTCTCTCCATGGCAGTTCGTGAACAGTGACTGCGTATCATGAATAGAAGCAAAAAATGTGGCCTCTTTATTTTTAATTCATATATTATAGCTATCGGTTAACGATAATTCTCTTACATAATTGTGTAAAAAAACTAAGAACTATATCTGTGCTATAAAAATCGACCACTATTTTACATTAAAACTCTAAGTGAACATTGATATCGTTGTAGATATAATAATCCTATTAAGGTTTTTAGTTCCTAACGTTTCAATACCCTTGCAGGTGTCATGGTCACGGGCAGACTGCTAAATTTAAAGCTAATTGTATACCACAAAATGGTACACATAAAAACATGTTAGCTACTTAGTCAATATGAAATAAGTACTAACATATTTTTGTATTAACTATTATTTTCATGAGAATATTACATTGAAAGATGATTAGTACGGTCTAAAACAGTGTAAAGAGAAACACAAAGTTAATAACATCGTAAAATTATGCAATAGATAACACCAATAATAACGAAATTTAAACACATAATACATAACAAGATAGCCGATGCATTATATCATTAATAAAGTCCAGGATTAATGTTTAAGTATTGCTGCTGATAAGCCTCGTATCTGGCAGTTTTATTATTCTGTAGCTAAGTTGGGTACTCAGTTGCGATTCTGATAAAAAAGGTACCTAAGTATGTATGGAAAAATCAAATTCGTACTGGTCTGATTGCTCGACTAGGTTCATGTAACGATGTCAGCAGGTCAAGAGGTCAAGCTTCCTTAAAAGTTAAGCTATCGATCAAAAACATAATTATTTCATTCATTGATTTTAGACGCGTGTTAGTTTTATTCATTTATGTAAGATTTAATGTTAGTGTAGTTTCATTCATATTTGTGATTTCAAAGAATGGTGTGGGGTGTTATAGAACCGAAAATACATTTATACAGATTTATTGTAGCTACTACTAATAAGTTAAAATTTTCAATAAAGAACATTCCATACAATATAGCATCGATTATTTCCATTAGAATATTAACTTCTTCTTATGGTTATTTCCCTGTCTATTCAATCAATTACCACATGACTAATATGGCAATATATGTTTCAGCGTTCAGTGTTAATACCTTTTACATTGACGGACGAGTTATTGTTTAACACAAGTGAATTGGTTATATTGATGTATTGTCATTCGAATTTATTGGCTTTAAATCATCGCTAAGTATCAATTTGTCGTATAGCAACGTACTGTGGTTGCCGGTCATTGTTCGAAACGATTGAGTGCTCTTACGATACGTGGAGCAGTGGGGAATGATGAATAAGACTGGATACTGGATATCTTTGCATACAATATAATACAAAACCTTCTTATTGAATCATTCCATTACAAGCGAAGAGACAGAGGGAGCAACATCATTTTCAATATTATACAACACATAAAGATAAACGAAAATATTGGTAATTTATTAAACATTTATTGTCAAATATACACAGAAGTTGTATATAATAGCAATTTTATTAATGAATACATTCACACTTAAATAACAGTCTAAACATCGTCGGAATACACGCAAGCATCTGATGCTCTTCAGTCTAAACATGAACAAGTAGCAAGGTATCAATTTCCTTTATGCACCTTCCTACGTCATAACGGAGGTATTGTCAGCCAAGAGTTAGGGGTATTCGATATCATCAGCGTCGTAATGTACACCCAACTGCTTCCTCACGGTGTCCATGAGTTTGGCCAGAAGCAGACTCTCCTTGTGCGACATACGGGGTGACTCGATCTTACCTAAAAACAAGGACAAATTACTGAATAATTGACACATCGATGTAATAGGTTACAGTAGTCTTGTTTATTTTCCTTATTTAATTTGTCTACACTTATTTTCATGGCATTGCGAAAAATTATAATTAAAATTCATTTTCACATTAAACGACAATATTGTAAGTTCTCCCTTTTTAAATTCAGTTAATCGACACACTTTAGAATGTTTTACTGTTTTTTGATTACTCATAACGTAACAAACGATATCAGTAGGACAACGGTTTATGGATCAAACCCGCGACCCCTAGCACAGGAAGCCAAGGTAAGTCACTGCAGTCGAATATATTAATATTACATTTACAATTCAATGAGTCTAGATAAAAATAGAACAACGGATATTGACTACGGATGGAACATTCGTATCTGTAAGATCTGAATTCTAAGCGTTTTTAGTGTACCGTCGTAAGGCAGACAAAATGGCAAGACTTGTCCGTATTGTGAACTACAACTATTACAATCAATAGCAAATTTTCATGAAGTTAACTGAGGTGCTGCTGCTTATTTGATATCGTGTATTTATAAACTTGAATATGCAATGTGGTTTATCCACATTGCATATTCAAGTTTATAAATACATATTTTTGATGTCTTATTTCAGATTTTATTTAGCAAATCTCTAAATTTTCTTATTTTTAATATTATTGTAAATATTTTATTTCGAATAATAAATAAAGCGAGATCAACTTTAATTAATATCGAAAGACTATAAAATGTTATTAAATATATGGACCTCCGCGCTCTTGATGCCGCGGACCTCCCGCGGCATCAAGAGCAGGGTATGATAACTTAGTCATCGAGAACAAAAATATTACCTATATCTCATTTTTTTGTAGGTACCGACATGTCTACTGGCCCTGTAGCCAAGTAACATTTCCACAAGCGATAACATTTAATGTCAGTTAAGCGATTTCTATCATCGTTAACGCTTGTAGAAATGTTACTTGGCTAGAGGGCCTGTTTCATTAAGTATATTGTTATCTCAGATGAATATCTATTTATAACACTTACGATGCCACTTACTACTGATATCATGTGGAAAATACAACTCTTTAATCAATATGGGTTTTCGAGAGTACCCATTATCTCGGCCTTCATTATTATCTACATCAATACCCACATACCTGCGCGAATACATTTCTCCACTTCAAGGGTCTGGTAGACCAGGCCGGCGCTGTTGGGCCCGAAGTTGTATGGGATGGGGGAGGGGTGCAGCGGGAATGGCTTCAGTGATCCGTCGCTGACAGTCGCCGCGAGAGGGAAGTGGAAAGGGTCTTCCAACTATAGACAAATAAACATTATTTTATATAAGTCAATGTAAAAGTCCTAGTACATGGCTAAATGGCAGTTCATGACATGATACACTTTCGACTCAAAATGGCAACTGTAGTATACACGCTTAATTTTAAAAAACATCGGATAATTTACAGAAATTACCAATAGCATCCTGTGAATTCTTCCTAATCTCGTATTTATATTTGACTTCACACTTCCTTTGTAATTCTGTAGTAAACTGACCCTTGATTTTTGAATAATGTTTTGTAGCAGCATGAAGTATCACTTACACTTAGTGACATGATATTATTATGGACGAGTCAATACTGAACGAAAATGATGATGATGCTGGTAATAAGTACTTACCGTATAACAGCCCTTTGTGCCATATACTGTAGCTCTGTTATGGAGTTTCAGTCTAGCCTCTACGTTGAGGACTGCTCGCTTTCCGTCACTGTACTCCAGAATGATGCTCTCAGATACGTCTACACCGGTCTCACCCAATACACCCACACTTGTTACTTTCTTAGGCTCTTCTTTGAACACATATTGTGATAGTTGTAACAAGTAGATGCCGATGTCAAGTATAGCACTGCCACCGAATTCTTTTTTGCTGCAAAAGTGAATGTATATTAACTAGTGCCCACTGACAATTATATAGCTAGCTAAATATTTCAAAATCCAATGCAAAAAAATCTAATACGATGAATTTCTTAAAGCTATAGTTTACTAAATATATGTGATCCTACACTAATTACATTAATAAAAAATACCAATAGATTACTCACAACATCCTCTCGCTTTCACAGACGAAGCCAAAGTTTCCTTCAACAAGGCGAACTTCGCCAAGTTTTCCGGACTCTATTTCCTTCTCCAAGTCAAGGTATCCCGGAGAGAAGCGGCTCCAGATAGCTTCCATGAAGAACAGATTCTTCTTCGTAGCCAGCTTGATCAAACTCTCGGTTTGTTTGGCATTGAGGCACAAAGGTTTCTCACATAACACATGCTTACCATTTTCAAGGTACAATTTCGAGAGTTCATAGTGAAATGGATTCAAAACGCCGATGTATGCAATGTCTGTAAAAAAAAAAACAAGGATTTTTGTCATTACGTGATTACATAAATATTATCATAATAATAAGCATTTTCTTAATCCTTAATCGTTTAGATATCAAGTTCAGAATTTCATTAAAATTAGTTAGGTGAAGGGATTATGAGTCAATTCACCTAACAGCGGCGAAGAAAATACCACTTTAGGGACACCTTTCACAATCTTAACAAATAGGGAACTTTGTGTTCAACTCGAGTAAAGTAATTGTATGAAAGTTTGTCTTACCTATGTCGCTGCTTTTTGCTAGTGCTTCATACGAGTCAAATACTTTAGGAATGTTGTAGGTTTTCGCAAACTCTGCCGCCTTGCTTTTATCCCTAGCGGCTACTGCTACTATCGCCTGATCGCCTTTATCAGGGAAGGTGTTAAAAGAATTGACGAAATCACCACAGATAAAGCCAGCAGACACAATACCCCAGCGCAAAGTCATCTGAAATTTATTTCAACATATTATTAAAAGAGTAAATAAAATTTTAGAGGTAAAATAAATCCGTGTATAGTTTTAAAATTTACATAGGTACTATTGAAACCGTCATTAACTGGACCAAGGATTTTTATAACTAATAAAATCTACCGAATAAAAAGGAACCAACTAATTGAAGAAAAAAAAAAGTAGATTTCAGATTTGCGATTAACGTCATCTAACCAAGTATGGGATATTCACTCGAAAGTAATAATACTTAAAGCCTCATTAAATAAACCTTAAGAGTACCTTGTGCGAGAAAAAAAAAACATACAAAACTGCAATAAAATACTCACCTTTACAAGTGCACGTTTACAAACACTATTTTAAATTGATTCTCAAGACCAGAATCTTCTAAAGATTAATTCAATTTGGTGGTAATAGTTTCACCGATTCACGTTATAAAGTGATAATTTACAAACACAGCCTACGTATTTATCTGAAACCGGATGATAACGTATCATGACTTGAATTTGCTGGTTATCAATACTTATTGTAATCGGTCTATTTTGGTTTCACGTTTACGTTACAAAAAATAAGGAAATACCGAGGGAGGAATGGCCGGATTAGAAATTTAGGTAAGAGCAATAAAATCGCTTACTGCCTTACTCAAGGAACGTAACGATTAGTTGAGGGATTGCTTATTTTTTATTTAAGCCAGTCAACTATTATAGCCTGAGAGTTAGCTTATTTAATTCGATATAAGGGATATCTAAGTATCGATTTAAGAAAGCTTTCACTTTCAGAACTCTGACAGAGTCGGGTCGGGAAAAGGTGATGATAAAAGTCCAGTCAAGAGCGAGTCGGAATCTAACACAAAGGTTCCGTACCATCGTGCCAGATAGATGTATAATAGAATGCACTTTTGCCTTGGCGCATCGTTCTACGATTCGTTATGGTATATATGCCAATTATGATCCGATGACCGCTAGAAGACCTCGCACCATCCTGTTTAGATTTCAATCAAAAAATTGAAAACAATTGTGTTTGCTGTGACTGCGCATGATCAGATTACAATAAATGTTTTGGTATTGAGAATGTACCATAATTTTGTAAGTACTTTAGAAAAAACTAGGACCGATTGGACCATGACGACTCTTTTTTCTTAATTTACCTAATGTCCAAGATAAAACGAAAAGTCATTCATATTAACAAGTAATCAATATGTAATAATCACTAGATCTATGATTAGCATTAATTTCAATTACCCATTGTTGTGCAATTTTATACAATCTATCTGAATTGCTTAAGATACCCGACCAAATAACGCTTGTTATCTAAAATTAAGTAGTATTTATGTAAACAAATATAAACTGTTTGACACACATGGATAAGATACTTGGGTAAGTAACTACCTAATCAATAGGAGAACTTACACTGAAAAAAATATTTCGTGTTTGCTGAAAACTAGCAAAGTAATGTAGGTTTTGCAAAATGTTGCAGTCACACACTATTCCACAGTACTACACCAGTGGGCACTAGAAATGCTAGACCAAAGTACCATGTATGATGTTGTGTCAAAACTGTCATGGCGGACTGCAACAACAGCTGACGATGACAACAGTTGTCATTGCCACAACTGCAACAAGCCGACCGGATTCGGGTCAGACAACTGAGTAGCCATTAGAAAGTCCTATAAATTTCTATAGCCTATTTATTAAAAACTACGGTCTGTACCATGATGCTAAGTTGCAATATTTATTTAGTTAGAAACGCAACAAAGGCTTGCGCTAATAGCCTGGTTTAAACTGGAACTCTTGTATTGTTGTGCAGGTCATACGAATCAAACAGGCACAATTTTAAAAAATCCTTACCTAGGTAGTAAATCAAATATAAGACTGCATACATGCAGTAAATCTCTAGGTACTAATTTAAATACTTAAGTACATACGAGTATCTTAGGCGCCAGTTATGAACTCAAGGCAATTGGGTTTTTAAGGAATTAACTGTCGACTGTAGGTAAATCATTATTATTTATTAATTTTATAAAGTCCTTCAGATTACTTCGTTACTTGATTTTATTAGTATGTGAAAATAGGGTGCACTTTAGACAGTTTAAATACCTGTTATGGTTAAGCAGAAGCGTGTGTCTTAGTAAGTTAAGCTTTTTAAGTAGTCTCCTTGCCATTTCAGGGTTTAGAAATTACTTTCGTAGTAAAAATACCAAATAGTGTGATTCAATGTTTTAATTTGTTTGACAAATTGAGAAATACATAAAACAGAAAACAATAACAACATTCGTCAGTGTATGTAACACTTTGTAAAATATTTAATTTCGAAATTATATAAAATAAAAAAGCGAACTATGTCATTACAATACAAATAGGTTATTGTCGGAATTATTGCGTATCTTAATAACATAAAAATAGCACTTTATACAATTAACCACAGTGAGGTAGGGAATATTAGTGATATAAAATACTGTAACGACAATATTGCCACAATAGTGTAAAGAAATGCACAAACTTAACCTTTCAATTGATATGTAAAGTTCCACCTATTGTGTGTTTTTAAAATTAGATTCTAACGTGTAAGTAGGTGAATATTTCAAGACTGAATAACATTATGATAATTCATACGTCTGCGCTTAACAATAACAATGTGAACATAACAATATATTGTGGTTAATACGCAATGAGATACGGACATCACAAGATTAATTATGAAAAGACTAATATTGATAACACTGTTTACTTTATGCTATTCTCGTATACATAAGGTTACAGCGAAGAAAGTCACAGCGCAACAGATTCCAAACTTGTGGATAACAAAGACAAATTATAAATGTATACAAGATCATTTTGTAAGCGTAAGAAAATATAGTAGTAGGTCCTACCTAGTGCTTGATGATCAAACTATCGAAACCGTGATAAATACTTTTACTTAAAAGATACATGCTTTTATAATGACAGCATTTAAATACGAATATGTTCATCTCTAATTATATAATAAAGCTAGTGTACGCGATTATCTCGGTAAACTCCCAACGAGACTGAAAAAAAAAATGCCCAAGTTTCGAGGAACGTTATGGGCTTTTTAATAGCATTAACATCACGTTACTTCCCTTAGGAAAGACGAGTGACACCGTGAGGCACAGCTAGTACTAGAGAAAACAAATCGTCAATAATAGTATTTTTCACAGTCGCGATGGCAGGCGTGTAAAATTATAAAACTATCATGATTCTGATCGTGTACCTAAATCATTTTAAATGATTGCAATTGTTTTATAAACAAAAGATAACATTTCTCGTCTTTTACATAAAATAAATAAATAGAAAATGCTTAAGTATACTAAAAATGTGATTGATGGATTAAGTATATTATTGTCTTTTATTAAAATGATGCCTCGAAGGCTTGTTCTAAGTCCTTAATGAGATCGTCAACATCCTCTAATCCAACCGACAGCCGAATGAGAGCATGCGTTATGCCAAGCTCCTCCCTCTGCTTCTCAGGAACCGACGCATGAGTCATTAAGGATCTGAAAGTAAAATGTATTTACAATCAGAAAACTATACTTTTTCTAAACCTTCCATAGCTGAAAATAAATATCACCAGGATGTTATAGGAATACTATGCAGCACTAGTACTAGTAAACAGACTAGTTGCGACGAAACTTCAGGCCGTATAAGGTATATAAGTATATAAGGGCTAATTCCCGTTACATAATATTACTATAAACATGCAACGCGATAGTTTGAAATTGAGTATTGCCAGGATATTAACAAATCCATGTACTCTAATAAAACGTTTTAAATTTTTAAATGCATGTGGCCTGCTTTTGTCCATTGCCGACCAAAGCAACTGTACACAAAAGAAACTATAGTACAAAATAGCCTAAAAACTAGGTACTTAAAATCAAATTTTATTAGTTCAAGAAACTTTCAGGCACACACATTTTTATAGGGTCCTAAGATCCATAGTAAATCGACATCAACCTTTTATGTTTATCATCAGAAATATATAAATATACTCACGGTAATTCAGCCAGACTCTCATATCCTCCTAAACTCTCCGCCAGGGTGAATACTTTCAAGGAGCTAAGCAGTTTTCTCGACTCCTTCAGGTCTCCGGAATGTTTGAAACTGAACACACCCGAGTGACCGGTCATCTGTTTTTTGGCAATCTCATGTTGCTTATGAGAAGGAAGACCTAAAAATCACCAACATTTTGTAAAATTTAAATATATAAACTTAGATATATTTGCGAAATAATCATTTCGTCAACTATTTACCGGTCTTAAATAGTTTAATATAATTATTACTCTCGAAAAACAGAAAAGTTCACTGTTCAATTACCTGGATGCATAACTTCTACGACCTGGGGGTGCTTTTCTAACCATTGCGCTATTTTTAAGGAAGACGTCTTATGGCGTTCCATGCGCAAAGCCAATGTTTTTAAACTTCTGTTCACTAAGTAACAATCGAACGGCGATGGCACGACTCCCATGGCTGAAAAGTATAGATACGCAAAGGTTAAAAAATATATACAAAAAGTACCCCATAAAATCTTATCTATATCGAATATTCCAACAAAGCACTCTTGGGACTTCGGAATATATAACAACAGTAGTGTTCTAACATGAATTAAGCCTTTGTTCCTTTGAACGAACTCTCAGTAAGTATACCGGCCATAATTTTGTCTTAATGCATCAATAAGTAATTGAGCCGATAACTACGAAGCAGCGTATCATCAGATTTTAATTACTATGATATCAAGGAGAACGATGAAAAAAGTAGTTTATTTATACGTTGCTCGTTGTTAGGGAAAATTCGTGCGAAAAATCTACTCATCAACAATTTACTATCAACAGAACAGCTGTCCAAAGATACATGCCTCAGTTATAAAAACAATAATAGATTGCATCAACATCTTTGACCTTTGATGCACCTTTAAGGCTAGACAAACATTGTAAATTTTTCAGCGCGTTACAAATATTTTCGTTGTTTAAAAATAATCATGCAGCAATTTGTTTTGTTCGTTTTGTCATCGGATTAATATGATAAGTAGGTACTGGGCTTTAGGGTCATAAAACTTGCATTTGCTACAAACACATGCAATATAAACAAGTAGATAGGAACGATTGATGTTTTTCGATCGTTTGTAACTATTATTAATTGTTGCTTCATATGGTACTCTTATACGTAAAATATGTCTATTCACGGTGGTAAAATATAATTAGCGAGGAAACACCATATTCATCGTGCCTTGGGGAAATATAGTAGTAGGGCGATGACGTATGCCTTATCGTCATTATCAGTTTAGTGTAGTATAGAATGACTTGCGGTTTACATTAGACGTCGGTATTGCCTGACATGACTCACTAACGAAATCGAGAATATTGTAAAGGATGCAATTACACCATGCATTCAAATACTACATAGTCATTGACAACAAAATATTAACAAGCATGTTTATATGCTTCAAACAAATCTTAGGTCGCAGTTGACTCGTTTTATCGGGATATTATTGAGCTAGGCATTTTTTATGTAGATACTACAGAAGAGAAGTATTTTTATCTTTCTAGTAGACATTCAAATCTTATCGTTGACGTCGTCTACGTATGATTAAGTAGGCCTAGGAAATTAATTTAATTTAGAAAATAGGAAATTATGATAAAATAAAATCAACTTACCATTCTGTAAAAATCTAAGTTTGTCCGCTATAGCTTGATCGTTAACGACGGCTGCTCCCATAATAACGTCAGAGTGTCCATTCATGTATTTTGTCAGGGAGTACACAACTATGTCCGCACCGAAATCCAAAGGCCTTTGTAAGTACGAAGTGAGGAATGTGTTATCGACAACAATAATTATGTCGCCGCGGCTTTTTGCTATCTTTACTAACGCAGCAATATCGACCACCTTTAAGTTAGGGTTCGTAGGAGTCTCTATCCAGATCATCTAAAATATAAAAATATTGCCTTAGATGCGTTTTAAACTTAAAACTAACTAATGTACCTATTTCAATTAGGTATTTTTCTAATATTCGGGCTAAAGGAGAATGCCATAATAATTCGTTGTATAAGAATTGCACCAGATTCAAAATAAGTCTAAAATGTTCTTTAGGCTAACAGTAGGTCATATAAAGTCCGGTGAAGCAGAAAAAAAAAACAGTAGGTGACAGTCTTTGATTATATAATGTCTAGATGGAGCGTGGCCCTACATTCATACCAAAGAAAACTAGGACGCCATTTGTGTATGTGTGCGTGCAGGCGTCGTTTTACACTATACGTCAATGTCTCTGTGTGCGTAAATAGTGATACCAGCTATTACAAATTCTCCCATAAACCACATTAAATAAAGACGAATTAATTATAATAAAATATTTACTTATTTTAGTTATATGTTTTTACTTATGTGGTATTATCCAGTTTAAGTATATTTTAATAATAATAAAAAAATATTTTTATTAAGTATTTACTTTTTAAATCAATAAAAAAAAGAAATTTGGAGTTGTGTGTTTGAATCGAGTATTAAATCAACTAAGTTAGTATTTGGTACCATATTAAAACATAATGAGGTATAGGTACTTTAACATCGAGTTATTTTTTTTTACTTTTTTTTTTTTTTAATTTGAAAAAGTACATCAGCACTATTTTATAAACGTAACGATAAACCAACAAAATTACCCACAAAAATGGGAGAATGAAAAACAGAAACTGGCAACACTGATAAAATATGGCGTGATTTTAATAATCATAAAAATAAAATTAATTATAAAGTTTCTTTAAATAGTGTGTAGTAGTTTTAGTGATAGGTGATGTGTGTTGGTATTTTTTAGCCTTCCTTTTTAATTCCAGCACACTTTAGAAGCACATACTATCATTTTATCGCTGTTATGTGGTTATTCCTTAGAGCGCGTAAAACGTAGTGTCACGAAAGCGGCACGATCTGTACTGGTGGCGGGAAAGTACTTAACAACCACTTTTGGTTGTTATTTTTTGACACGTCTGCGCGCACTTGACAGTCCATCTAGACATTATATAATCAAAGGTGACAGTGTACAAAAGCGCACCAAGATCTATGAAAATGATTTAAAATTGATTTTTCATTATCAAAACAAATGTGATATTTGGAACCCATAGTTTACAAACCAATTTTGTAAAAAAAAAAAAACAAGAACTTGTACGTCGTCCATCATCATTCTTAGCCAGTGCTGAAAAATCTTAGATCTAAACGAAAATCGAAGAACAGTACTAAATGTTCAAAATGTTAATATTTTTACATGGCTGTAACATTTTTTCTCAGGGATCGATTTCGATTTTGTAATATTACTTTTCTATATTATTCGCCCTACTGAACACTACCCAGGTTGTTTCATTTCTGGGCAGCACTTGGTCCAAAGTCTGTCATTCTCCTTTTAGCAATGCCAAATATTTTATCATTTATGGACTTAGTATTATCATTATTGCCACGAATTAATAGCATATACTTTGAAATATAACACTTGTGATAAAGATTGTTGTGGTTAACATATGTTACGTACTCATAAATAGGTACGAATGTAATAATATTATGATTTTTCGTCACTTCAGCATTGAACGTGCGCATTCGTCAAATGATAAAGATTTTATGTGATAATTACGTTTAAAAATAACTAAGACTTCAATTTCAAAACAATGAAATATTACATAGTTATCTATTGAAAGTATTATTTCACCCTAAACCTTATATCTCGATGAACAAAAATGAACTTGGAATAATATTATTTGTTTTTACCTTAGTATTCTTTTGAATTGCCTTTTCTAAATTTGCGGGAACTGTAAAGTCTGTAAAGGATACTTCAATTCCCATCCTGGATACGACTTGTCTGTAATTAAATTAAATTTCCTCATATTAATATTTTCTGTTCTTGTGCTTGTCTTTTCCAAGCTATGTTTTGTCTAATAAACTAATGCTCGTTTTCACCAGTGACACCTAAAATTTAAGTATCTCCTAAGCCAATTTAGGAGACACCTAACGCAAGTTTTCTTTTCACCAACGTCTAAGTGACACCTAAAGCATTAGGGAGTCCTTATAATTTAGGGGATGGATTGACGGCCCCCTAAAACTTAGGTGACGTCTGGTGACACTTATTTATTAGAAGGACGACTCGCAAACTAACCAAAAAGGATGCGTATACTTTTTGGTTAGTTTGCGAGTCATCATTTATACTTTTTGTTAGTTATCTAATATTTACAAGGTGTAGACCCTTCCATTTTGATATTAACTGGAGTTAATACCGTTATTTAGGTGTTTTACTTGTTATTTTCAGCGAAATATTAATAAAATCGTTAACCCGAATAATTTATCGATAAACGTTTACATACTTCCTCCGCACTAAACGTCACCTAACTAAGGAACTCTTACTTAGGGAGCCCTTAGGGTGGTGAAACAGAATTTGAGTTAGGGAATGATTTTAGGGGATTCTTAAAATAAGGAAGCCTTACTTAGGTGACAGTTTAGGTGTTACTGGTGAAAACGGGCATAAGAGTCTCACCTTAAGAGACGGTTTGTACCGCCGTAGACGTCGTCTATGGAAATAATGTGATCACCTTGGCTGAGCAAGCCAATAATGGTTGTGGTAGCTCCGAGACCAGAAGCGAATGTGAAACCATGTTTACCACCATCCAGTGCAGCCAGACATTCTTCTAAAGTATTTCTAGTTGGATTCCCAGACCTTCCATATTCGAAACCCTTCAAAGAAATTACCGTTATTTACAGCAACGTTTATAGGGTCACTATGATACAGGTACCTAAGTACAAAAGTAAAAATCAAATAACTTCTTACGGTGTGTTCCGCAGGCGCCGGTTGCTTATATGTGGTGGATGTAACAATGGGAGGCACTACCGCAGCTGACTTCCACTTTTCTGGATCTTGACCGGCGTGAATAGCAACAGTTGCAAATCCAGGAGTTTGCTTCAAAAATCCTTGTTCCGCCATCTAGTTTATTAAAAACCGTAACTAATTACAGCCAATTGTAAAATTTAGTATGCTTGATAAGAAATAATGTCTGAATTGCATTAATGTTAAACGTTGTTTAATATGACCGTCTCATTAATATAGAGGGCACAGGCTAAATTAAAATATTTATGGCTTTAAGTTAGTAGATACTTACATGAAAAAAAATATAAAACTTTCCAACTAGATATGTTTTCGAATTATAGAATAATAAGTTCAATTTATTAAGCGTTAAACATTAAAACAGCATATTACATTTCTATCACATACTAAAACCACTATTTTAAAACGATTTAGCCAATCTTCTAAAAATAATTCTACAAAAATTGCACGCCAAAATTCAAGGTTAATGAGTATGGTGAAAAATGTGCCAATATTTCATCAGTACACACTAAAGTATAAATATCTATTAACATTAAGATTGTACACAAAATTAATACTTACATTGATTTACGATTACAAACTTGCAGTTGCCGCTATATTTCTTATCTAACCTGTCTAATGCACTACCGGTCGCACAAGTATTACAATACCAAATGAGCCGCATTAGATGTCAGAACGTCTTTATATTACCAACCGGCACGATGTTGAATCACATTGGTCGAGGCAATTTAGGACTACTACACATGCTTTACGAGTTCAATTTAAAATACATAAATTGAACTCGAATTCCGAGTTAAAGCCATTACGTGTGTATCAAGCCTAACCTAAACCTATGAATGGATACAATAAAATAAAGAATGGGGCCTTGCTCGTACAAAGCCCGTCTTGTACAGTGTACTTTGATTTGACATTTGTATATCGTTCATTGCTCGCTGCGTCGTTATTCTTCAAGAACTTAAGGTTTCTCAGTACGCAATACAATGTCAAATGAGATATCAAAATAGCTTCCTTAATTTAAAGTCAAGGTGAGAATCTGTTTAGATTACTGTATCACTTGCGTCGTAATAACTAGCTATCAAAAGTTAAGAATAAATATTCGGTCTTACAGGTTACAAAACAAAATAACTTCACTATCTTTTTTTGAACCTGTTCATATTTCTATAAAATAGAATAATTATGATAATTATTATATAATTACAAGTACAATGTGTCATGACTAAATATTAAATTAAATTGTATTCAAATTGCTAATTTCATAATCTAAAAACATATTAAAATTATTGAACAAAACTATTATTTCTTAAAGATTTTTTTGAAAAATCGGAAAGGTAATTTAAAGGACTTTCTACGTAAAAATAGGTAATCAATAATCAAATAAAGAGGGGATATAAAAGTATTGAATGTCATTGTTGGTTACAAGAGTATAGAGAAACTACAGAGTGCGCCTATTAGCCTACTTATTACTTTTCTCTATGGCGCGTATCAGGGTATAAATCGTAAGTAAGTATGAACTAGTTCATAAATAAAAATATTATCGAAAAGAGCGCGCTGTCTAAATTAACCATCTTTAACCCTATCGATAAGAATATTCTGATATTATTATTTCTTAATATGGAACATGAATCAGTATAATATACGAATGTACAGCCACGGCACAATGCTATGGATACTAGCGATACTAGCGGTATATATATTGATTGCTTATCCTAACTTCAATGGTTAGAATTCTAATAGGACAGATAACAAACTTCAGAGTGCGCATCTCAAGTAGGAACCGGCAGCACTTGCAAGAACTAATTTCGTTGAAAATAGTATAAAAAAAACCCCATTATTTCAATAACATTATCTTAAAGGCTATTTTTACTCTAATACATTCAACAAATTTACTTCGCTCGGCACACTGGGCTTTTAGCGATATGAACACTCTATGGATTTTCTCAATTTTACAAATATGTTGATAATCTTTGCGTTGCGCACTTCAGCAATCTATAATCCAATCACTGTGAATCACTATATCGTCTGTGGATCAATGACATTAAGAATCAGTTTTCCACTCTTTTTTTAATTTGACATGTAGGTATTTTTCAATTTTGTCCGTTTTTTATTTGATTATGACTAATAATCGATTAAATATAATGAAATTCAACTGTGCATATTTATTCTGATTGATGTATCTATTTACAATAAAAGTATTTTACAGAACAGGTACCTAAGAGAATAAGTTTCCAAAAGTATTTCGTTAATCCTTGCGAAAAAAAAAGGATGAATCATTTCTAAGTTGGAATGATGTCACTTAGCAGTCATAGTGCGAAAATCTTGAATGATTATCAAAGCGTTTCCTTATTTAGATACTAAAAAATGCAAGTAACATGACACTAAAAATGCCATAAGTAATGTGATCATAATTTGTTATAATCATTTAACTGATCAGACTTAGGTATATAGACCGGTGTCCAATAGAGAAAGAAATACTTTACCATTCTCACATCATCTATTTTGAACAGAGATATGAACAAACAACATACAAAACTGAGGCAGATAGCACTAGGTTGCCAAACATGGTGTGTTATTCAAAATCAAAATGTTTTTATTTCTTATAAACCAAAAAAAGGTGCTCAAGAAACGTTTTTAACTCTATTGATTCTAATTGCTCGGTTCCAAAGTTTCTTTCCTATGAAGAAGAGCCGGCAAGAAACTCCATTGGTTACTCTTTTAAAAACAAAATTATTACAATAATGTATTTTTATATTATTGGTTAAATATATTATTATGAAAATTGAGTTTTATCGGTTTCTATTTTCTACTTTCTGTTTGGCACTTTTTATATCACACCTGTGTCTTTCACTCACAACAGTATGAGAGTGGCTGACATAAATAGATAAATTTTTAAATGTTTCACAGCATTGGTATGCGTAATCTGTATAACTTACAACATCATTGAAACATAAAACAAGATAATAATAGTAAAACATAAAAAACATTTTAGCCCTTGTTGTTAAACAAAATATGGATAACAAAATTGGATTAAAATATTTTAAGAATTTTGTGTATGATATTATTCAGACAATTATTATTTAGAGTGTATAAAGTGGGAACAATTTCTAATTGATTTCTATAACTTTTCAGTTGTCTCTAAAATATTTCCTCAACTCATAATAATATTATTGTATTCATACACATGTATTATTTAAATAAATAACTATAACCTGTAAGGATAACTTTACTATAATAGTATGACACACACATTGTAAATTAAATGTGGGAAATATTGAGGAAAAACAATGTAATTACTACAAAATGTATATTTGTTTGCTTATTAACTGTATATATTCCAATGACCCGTCAGAAATAGGAAACAAGTTTGCATTGCTTAGAAATACCTATATAAACGAATATTGAAATTGGGTAGGGTTTGAATAATATTGTAAGATGGCAGATAATCAATGGTTTCAACTTGAAAATTCATAAACAAAATCACATGAACGAAAACTCCTTTTGACACCTGAAAACTAAGTACATGCAATTTGCATAATTAAATAAATGATATTTATTTCAATACTTTTTACAATAATCTGTAGTTTAGCTACACAAAGGTAATTGTGTTTTTCTGTATATCAGCAACTAGTGAATATAAATGAAGT
The DNA here is from genome assembly GCA_905146925.1 of Autographa gamma. Taxonomy (NCBI): domain Eukaryota; kingdom Metazoa; phylum Arthropoda; class Insecta; order Lepidoptera; family Noctuidae; genus Autographa; species Autographa gamma. Next base: position 9,690,776 of record LR989850.1, read on the forward strand.
TGACATGGCAAGTAACTGGGTTGGCCATATTAGGTACTTTTTAAAACGTAAAAGTAAGTTTAAAGCACAACATTAATATTCTTTTTCCATATTTTTTTTTTACACTAATGAAAAACAAAGTTATATGAATAATATGATTTCAGTGCAGCTAAGAAAATATATGTTAATCTTCAACACATTTGTGACATTCCATTCTGATTTCCTCTTTCTTTCTTACATTCTTCTTCAAAACACATTTTCGGAACATTTTCAAGAACACTGAACTGTACGCATTTACGCAATACTCTAATTTTATTTTCTAGCCGTTCATCTTTTTAACCGACTTCAAAATAAGGAGGTTCTCAGATTGACCTGTATCTATGAATATTTTGACTCGATTATCTCGCGTTTGACAGAACCGATTTTCATACGATTTTAAGTTAAGTGTTTGTGAGACCAAGGAGAAGGTTTTGGTATTCTATAATTAACAGACTTGAAAAAAGGGAGGTTCTCAGAATGACGTGTTTGTATGAATATATTGACGCGATTATCTCGCGTTCGACGGAACCGATTTTGATACGGTTTTCAGTAAAGCGTTTGTTAGACCAAGGAAAAGGTTGGGTGCAAACCAAACATTTGATTTTCTTAAAATGTGTATAAACCCATATCTTTTTTGACTTGCCCTTCTAATGCACGTACAGCGACAGGTATACATACATAGTGTAGGTACGTTTGACGTATATAATTGATCGGTTTCTAAAATGGTGTCTCTGCAGCAGAGCATGACGCAATTAATAAGCATGATGACGATGGCATCGTTCTTTTTTGCATGGTGATGGTGATAATCATATTATTATATACCTAATGTATGTGTTATAGGCACTCTAAACTTTGGACTGCAGATGAACTAATATAAAGTTTGATCAAATTAGTAAGGTGTGTCTGTCTAAAGTGGTCGGGATGTGCAGAGTTCTACACAATAAATCGAGTGGTAGAAAATAGCTTCAAACAAGATACCTTGGGGTTATAGAATAAAAAAAAAAACCTTTTAAATCAGAAAATATAATATACAAGAAAAAAATCAATATGAAATAAAAGTGTAAAATAATACATTAAACAAAAATGTGCTATTATTTAGAAAATGCTGCTTTTAACGCCTGATCCATGTCGCATATAAGGTCGTTGCAATCCTCTATCCCAACTGAGAGCCTGATCAGGTCAGGTGAGATGCCGAGCTGTTTTCTCATGTCTTCGGGTACAAGTCGATGGGTCATTGTGTATCTGGAAAAAAATATTATTATTAAATATTATGGAAAAAAACTTTGGAAAGGCAAAAACGGGAAAAATATATTATACTAAAGGATTAATCTGAAACGAGTTAAATGAAATTGAAAGCGTTTGCGTAGGTACATTTCCTTGCAGTTTTGTAGGACTCATAACTGAACATACAAGGTATAGGTCGCGTCACGTAAAAAGAACGCTGGCGGAAGGTGGAGAGGGTATGTTTGCGCATGAGTATATAATTCGGAAGGCGAAGGTCGTCCTACGAACCAATAGCGCACCGGCAAACATGCGGCTCGTGCCCCCCCGCACTTCATACCACCAAACAGACCGATAAATCGCGTTCTGCGCATCTTGACAGGTAGCGTTCTTTTTACGTGACGCGACCTATACCCGCTTACAATCATTATGTAATAATATACTCACGGTATTTCGGCTAAACTTTCATATCCCCCTAAGCTCACAGCAGTAATGATTACTTTGAAAGCTGTTAAAAGTTTTTTTGAAGTTTCTACATCTCCCTTATGTTTAAAGCTAAATATTCCAGAGTGTCCCATTGTCTGTCTTTTTGAAATTTCGTGGTCCTTATGAGATTTTAGACCTAAAAAAAGAACATAATTTATCTTGAATGCAGTATGAAGTTGCTATTTGAAACTGCAAAAGTATTTGGCAGAACTCAATTTAATACAAAATTTAGTTTTGTAAGTAAATAAGTTGTTTCATTTAACCCCCAACGCAAAAAGAGGGTAATCACCGATCAACCAAACCGTCACTTGCTTTAATCGGGAAATTTATGGACGGTTCAAACAGTTCTTCCAATTAACTGTGCCCCAAATGCAATTAAATGATTGGTTTTTAGTTTTCCTCTATAGTTGCGATTTACTTGCACAGTAAGTGTTATAATCTATTTCATATCTATTCATTTGTGTTCATTCAAGTCTACAAATATTTGACTTGTTTTGAATTTTTTATTTATTTTTTTGACATGGCAGGCGTGTTTTGTAAAGTTTTTATTATATTTGTTTTATTAAATACTTTTTAGTGATAAATCATATTTTATAGATTGCAAGTTGTCATATTTATAGTAATACTTAAACAACTTTGAAGTTATTTAAGAAATGGGTTTTCAAATTAGGATTCCACCTCTATCTCCGAAATAAAATAAAAAAAAACCCTAATTCCATTCCATTATATACACCTATGAGTAGATGTATATAAAAACATGACACAATACAATAAAAAACGTATGGAAACATTTGCTGGCGATTTAGAATCTCTCACTTGACCATTTTTTAATGTCCTCATAGCCTATGTCACAGGGATAACTCAAAGCTTCTTAAGACACCACAAACATTGAAATCGGTCAAGCCTATTTATTATATTAATTACATATTATTTAGGAGTTAAAATGATTATTTAGAAGTTATGGTGGAATAAAGAAACTCGCAAACATACATACTTTAACCCTGAAAACATAACACTCCTTTTTGGGCAGTCAGCGTGGCTATATTTAAATTATCAACCTGTGCGGACTAAAATGTTTTTACTTTTCATACCAGTCATATACTGTATTTGTATGGGGTTGCTTAAATTATAGTTATAATGTGCCTAGAGTGTGCTACTTGCCTGCACTCCTAGATTTTTGGTTGCTAAGTGATCGTTAAAGATAGCGTGGTAACTAATCTAAGCCCATAGCGAAAAAGTTCCCAAGCAACCATAAATAAATTATCGTAATGAAATTATGTGTGGGAGAAAACTAATCGATTGTTTCTCATATCTAATCGGACTACAAATTCCGAATATTTTTTTATTCTTAGCCTATGAATGGTAACGGTTCAGCATCACAACATTGTACTGTTTTTCATAAAACCATCAATCGTAGAAAATTTTGTTTAAAATTTTCACTAGTGTTTGCATTTCTATTCCTGTGATAGTTGGCTTGTGGCCAGTATTAGTACCTGTACCTTACGATTTGCTTCAGCCTGCCAAAGATTAGCCTTATGAAAACACATTCAAAATAAAATATACCTACTACATTGTACATATCTGACCAAATTTCGGAATCTCTGCAAACGTGAGCTCGGTCGTCATAATCTTAATGGTATTTCCTTAGATACAGAAATACAATGACTAGTTTATCTAACCTGGATGTAAAACTTCTCGAATATTAGGATGACTTTCCAAAAATTTAGCCATTGCCAATGCGTTTTTCTTATGTTGTTCCATACGAATGGCCAATGTCTTCAGACTCCTGCTTACCATATAGCAATCGAAAGGAGACGGTATACTTCCCATAACTGAAAACATAAAAGGTAAGAAAATACCAACAAAATAAATGATTACAAAAGAAAATACTCGTAATAGCATAGTAAAGAATTAAGTAAGTTACAAGTAGTTTGTAGAAAAGACTACATTAATTTAAACATGACATAAAAAAATTATATTGTGTTCTTTTTCTTTGCCGTTGCCTGCCAAATAAGAGAAGCATGAAGAAATCGAAAATATGCATTTAAATGTCCTTAGGCCACTTTTAAATAAATTTTAGCACACTTCTTCCAATGCAATATTTGGAATGACTGGTATGCACTTTTTCGTTTGGTCGAACTATTACTTAGTAGAATATTACCAAGCATAATGTAGGTAATTATTTAGACTGCCTCATTGGCCTAGTGGTGCTAAGCGCGACTGCTACGCTAGAGGTCTTGGGTTCGATTCACAAATCGACCACAGTGTTATTGGGTTTTTCTATGAAATTCTCAGAAGCAGGTTGGAATTTGGATTTGTGCCCGCTACGCTCGCCCCCTATTACATTGGAGCTTAGAAACATACTGGCGAACTGTGGGTGTACTTTGGTACACCTCTGCCTAATCCTTCGGGGATACAGGCGTGATGGTATATATAAAGGCATTTAATCTTTCATTTTTTGTCATGCCAACGCAGACCTCTTTTGAGTGTCGTGGAAACCTGGACCACTTTGGGAACAAATAATTTATGCGGAGAATAGTTTGGTAAGTGAAAATATGGCAATTACTTTTCGGTGAAACAAGGGAGAAGGTCGTAGCCAACTTATTATCTTCGCTGTCACCTAACAAATAATATTTTATTCAAATATAGGCTTCAGTCAGGTCGTGCAGTTTCGATGTATTTTATATTTGTAAAAGCAGACACTCGCTGTCAACGAGCTCACCGCCAGCAGCAGAGTGCTCGGTAGTTGATGCCTCGCTGGCCAAGCGTTGGAAACGAGCGGTCTGGGGCCCGAGTCTGCTATTGACAATTGCTTCAATCGGTTTCTTAGGTTTACGCGAATGTTAGACATTGAAATAAAACTACTTTTTACGGATTTTTTCAGACTCAGTCTGCCCGTGACCATGATACCTGCAAAGGTGTCGAAACGTCGGGACCTAAAATCTAAATACAAACCGCGAAAAAATCCGTAAAAAGTAGTTTTATTTCAATTGCTTCAATCGTCTGAGTGGGTGGCGTCAGTAGGTCCATTTTGGGATAATTGGCATTCTACTCTACTAAATTTAATGTCAAAACGTCCAAATTGGCCGGCCCAATGGCCAATTATGACGTTTTACCCACGTAATTACGCTGACGGCTGACTGCTAACAGTCGCTCCCACGATTTAAGCACCCAAAATCATCTGTTGTTTCTTGAGCTGGATGCCACCTAGCGGTTGCTGCGTGGATCTCTGGACGCGTCCAGTTGAATTAGTTTATGGCGGTGTTAGGTGAGAGCGATGATGGAGTAGAGTCGTCGAAGTCGGCTATAAGTGGCTATAACCTTTACCACTACCAACCCATAACAGTAACGTGAAACAGGTGTGATCTTAGAACTGCTTTACCAAGAAATAAAACATGTAACTGACTTACTCATTTGTATATACTTAAGCCTTTCAGCTATACCAGCGTTACTGGTAATGGCTCCGCCCATTATTATATCGCTGTGACCATTCATGTATTTTGTTATGGAGTATACAACTAGATCAGCGCCGAAGTCCAGAGGTCGTTGGTAGTACGATGTGAGGAATGTGTTATCAACAACAACAATAATATCACCATGCTTTTTCACCAGTTTCACTGTTGCACTAATGTCAGCCACTTTTATAGAAGGATTAGTAGGAGTTTCAAAGAACAGCATCTAAAGAAACGATATAGGTAGGTATGAATTTAATATTTATACTGGTACCTAAGTACATAGCTACTTAAATAAAATAGGACGGCGGTGTCCTACGAAACTAGCCGCACGTGGTTTTGGTTCATTTGGGTTTGATATTTTAAACTCCTGTGGCGCGGTAGCTCGTTTTAATATAAGAAAATAAGAGCACAATGCACCTAGCTAAACGTTTTTTAACATCATCCAAGAAGGGCTATAACTATGGAAAGATCAATGGATTTTTTGAAGCTGCTTGTTCGTGCCAATTCGCCTACGTAGCGCACTGAGTAACCAGAAAAACAAATAGCTAAGGGTTAAACCGTGGGCGGTGTCATGTAACAAAACGAAACTTTATCAGTGTTTATGTATCCTTGCAAGATCTATCTGTTGTTCGAATGACAGAAAAAGAGATTGATTCCTATCCTATTTACTTAGCTGATACTTGGGTCAGTGACCCACTGACTTGACTTTTCTTGATCTTACCTTAGTATTTTTTTTTATCGCTTTTTCCAATTTGTCTAGATTTGTTACATCTATAAGTGATACTTCAACTCCCCTTCGTTTTATGATGTCTCTGTAAAGGAAAAACAAAGTAGCTATTGGTGGATAAATGGACACGGTGCGCCGGTAAGCTGTGTTTGTTGGGCTATGAAAAGTAGGTAATTGATGACACTGCTAACTAAAAACACTATCTTAATCCCCAGAAGACCATGGAGATGGTCTGCTATTTTTTGCATTCGTATCACCGAATGACTGTTAGGTATTGTGCATCAATTCTGATAGTACCTAACCCAATATAACCAGACTCTACACAGCGTGGAAAAAAAATACTTTTTTTATTGTTGCTAAACTTATCGATTAAATATTTTACTATTAACTTTCGTAACGTCAGTTTAATATGTAGCTAGGTAGCTAATTTTTTACACAGTTAACATAATATTACCTTAATAAAATAAATGTGCCGCCGTAGACTTCATCCATTGAAATAATATGGTCACCATCACTAAGTAATGAAAAAATTGCTGAAATTGCTCCAAGGCCAGAAGAAAAAGCAAAACCATGAGTGCCACAGTCTAACGCAGCTAGGGTTTCCTCCAACGAATCCCTCACCGGATTTGCCAACCTCCCATACTCATAAGTCTAAAAACATAAAAGTCATTAGTAGGTATTAAAACAATGTTATTGTACCTACTAATTGGCAACAGATAAACTTACGGTAGGGTGGAATTCGCCTCCTGATGTTTTGTATTTAAATGTGCTGGACATTGTAATAGGGGGTACCACCGCATTAGAATTCCACTTTTCTGGAGATTGATGAACATGAATGGCAGTGGTAGCGTAGCCAGGTATTTGCTTTAAAAAACCATCATCTCCCGCCTAGTAAAGTGAACATAAATTGTTACAAATATCCAAATAGTTACGTGGATAGTTTTTTTTTTATGTTAATACTATACAAGTCCAATTATTTATGAAAACATGTTTTTGCAACGTAATAAGTATAAGTTATAACATAACGTCAAAATGATTTAAAATAAATTATAATTTATTCGATGTCAATGATATTCTAATAAATCTATAATATAATTGTTCGATGTACAATAATAATTATCGTATATGTGATGTTTTAATTATAGCTAGGTTTTTTTTTTATATTTATAAGCAACTGTTACTGCAGTCATTGAGTGCGAAGTGTGGTGTGTCATTTTTAGCAATAACGACGAACTCAACGCACAATACATACACAAGATTAACTTATATAGTAATAGTCATTCAGTCAGTTCAATATTCTCAAGTAACAGTTCCGGAAGGGTTTTCTTAGTTTAACCTTTCGCGTGCCTTAAGTAACACAGTTTAAAATAAGAAAAAAATGTTTTAAGTCTGTCATTTATCGACCAATCCTGACCAATTCTAACTGTCCGACATAAGACATTTGGAGCATTTTTTCTTACGTCGATCTGTTTAACTTAAGGCAAGCGAAAGGTTAAATATCCACTTTTCTTCTCGAACTCTGTCCTGCGTTTCATTATGCCAATAGGCCACAAACTATCTCTAACCAAAGAGAAATTTATTATCTGTGACTGCTTGCTTTGTGACATTGTTTCCTCTTCCCGCCAATTTGCAATTTGCAATAACTTTGACAAAACTGTCAGGTTACATGTATTTTGTAGTTTTGTGCTTATTTTGATTCCTTTCGTTTTTCTTAATATATTATTTTTAAACTCAAGTGATAAGTAAGAAGCGTAATATGAAGATTGATAGTAAACCTCTAAGATATGCTCATACCGAAGGCCATACTGATATATGTTACACTGAAAACGGACAGTACGTATTTTATTCGTGATATAAAGTTTATTTATGTTATAACAACAAATAAGTTTATTTATGAACGTCTTATAATTTAATTCAGAAACATTATAACATGCGGGAACGACGGTGATGTCAGAATATGGGCAGATATTGACGATGACGATCCCAACTCACATTGTGTTGGGGAAAGTGCAGTTTCTGTTTGCTACAAAGAAAAGCGACTATATGTAGCTACTGATAACCACGCAGTCCAAGCGTATACGTATCCTGCCTTTGATAAGGATGGTATTGTTACAAGATTTACGGCACCAGTCACACAAATAAAGTCAGCCAATAAAATTGAGGTACCCAATGAATGTAATACTTATTGTTTTGTTAAGGTGTTAAGATATTATTAAGCGAATACTAAACAGAAAACATTTTAGGCTTTGGGATGTACATCCGAGAACATGGAGGCTAAAATATGCAGTCTTGAAGGTGGTGCTCCGTTATTTGTTATGAAGGATCATGCAGGTCCTGTGCTCAGCATTGCTATATGCCCTCATATGAAGTTTGCTAGCACTGCGTGTGGTGATGGAAAGTTAAGAATATGGGATATTGACACACAGAAAATTGTAAAGGAAGTGTCATGTGTTCCAAAGATCAACACATTTTATGCTGCCAAAGTATTGTGTAAGTTAAAATATATTCTTAACAATTGTTTTTGTCATTTTGTGCCCTTCACCATTTTCTGGTTGTTCCCAAGAACAAAACTACAGTGCTAATTTTGCACCTATGTATTTTATTTAATAATTTTATTATTATTTCAGGTCGAATGGATTTTGAGCCTTCTGAAGGAAAGTACTTAGCATACCCAAATAACAGAGAGATCATCTTGTTAGATTGTGAAAGTTGGGGACAGAGGATGTCATTTACACATAATTTGGTAATTATTATTGATTGGAATATATAATATAAACAAAATTATCAGTACGTAATTTAACAGTAATGACATAATTATGTAAACATATTTTTGAAACAGACTGTGTTTAGGACAACAAGTATTTTATGCAACAGGTGTTATAATAATTTTTCTTTTCCTTCAATGTTTCATCACTCAATAATCTTGTTTTTCATTAGTATTACATGCATTCTATAAGTCTGATGAAAGCATTATGATACAAACATAAATGTAGACAAACTCCATGTTTGTGCATATGTTTGAGCATACACACTTGTTGTCTCATGAATTCCATAAAACTAGTGTTTTTGCAGCTTGCTACTTAACTTTGGGTTTTTAAGCTATGTGTGTGATGCTGTCCACATTAATTATTCATCAGAAGATTAAAATAAATGGTATCTGATTTGCCTGTGACTTGTTTCCAGATAAAATGTGCAATATCACAGTGTGTATTTTCACCATGTGGAGAGTACTTAGCTGGCAGCACAGTTGCTGGACAAATAGCCGTATGGGAAATAAGCTCGGGGACATGTATTGGTATCATTGAACATCCTTCATCTCACAATGTTTCGGCTATGGCATGGAACCCTAAAGGTAAACTAATACCTAATTTTAATCTTATGATTATCTAAACAGTATTTTTTTTTGGAATGCAGGTTACCTTACGATTATTTCCTTCACCGCTTGTCAGTAGTTCTTAGAATAATTAAGAAACAACATATGACTTTGAAAAAGCCATGTTGTTACTTGCCTCGGTTTGAAATTGTAACCTTGAGCAGTTTTTGAACTAACTAACTAAACAGGGTTCTTGTTTAGTTAGTTCAAAAACTGCACAAGATTTAAATTAGTATTAATACTCCATTCCTTTTTAAAATATATAATATCCCTTAAACAGGAAATTATTTTTAGGATATTTATCAATTAATGGATTTTTTTCCAAGGCACAGTGGTGATTTTCGATGCGATTTTCATTGAGTCAACAAGGTTGCACAAAACTGCTAATTCGCATCGCAAATGTTTCCGATCTAATTCTCATAGTGCATTTCTGCGATATCTATCATAATTTTATTATTATTATGTTTTTTGTAAATGTTTATAGTTTATATTTTGTCTTTATAGAGCTATTTCTTTTTTATGATTTATTTTATGTAATAAAAGTGCCTCACTAACGAATTGGGTAACGAATAAACAAATAAAACATAGAAAGGAGTAAACAATCACAGTTATTTAGCTGTAAAAGATATTAAGTAAAATATCTCGACCAAATCTTTTTGGATTCTTTGTGTATGTCGAATTTCAGCATTGACGCCATAAAGATAGCCTTACGAACTTAATAGGATAAGTAGCGAATGAAATAGAAAGGTTTTTAGAACAATAAAAACATGAGCAACGTAATATGACGGAAATTACCGTACATGCAAAAATAATCATCGACGTGTAACCTTGTCAAAACGTCAAGCCCAAAATTTTTTTTAAGAATGTTCAATCTATATCCTCTAATACTATCAACACGCAGATCGATAGTTTTAAAGTTAGTGATTAAATCTGAGCACATAATTCAGTTTCAAGGCAGTTGCAAATAAATATTATTTACAAACAAAATATTATCCAGTTCAGGAAAAAAATATACAAGTAGATACCTCGCTGCTCATCCACCGTCTGGTTCCTTTTTGTTGCGTGGTCAAATATGAAGACATAATTCGTCCACGAACCCATTGCCACGACTTGGTAGTCCACATTATAAAATATGTAAAAGTTGTAAAAAGCTACGTTTAAATAACTGTAAAAAAATTTGAAGGGATTTACATAAACCTGATAGAAAATAATATTAACATCTAGAAGTTTGAATAAATCAGAATAAATGTTGGTAACTGGTTGTCAAGGTAGCTTCTGCTATGAAAGAGGTTGCAAGATTTTTTTCAAATAGGTTTGTACATAATTCTTGATTGCTGATTCTCCACTTTTCTTTTCTCATTTATCGTACATACATACAAAAATCAAATATTAATGGTTTAAACACAAAATTCAAAACTGTTGTATATAAGCAGGAAAATTACAATCTTTACAATGAAGGAATGCAACTTCTATAGGTTTTTAAGTATAAATAAAATTGGTTCAGCCGTTTTGGAGCGAAAGCATAACAAGTTAAGCAAGACAGTTTTACTTTGTCTTTTATAATATTAGTATATGTATTATTATTATTGCTTTTTATAAACCATTTTTCTACAGCGAGTCCAAGCATTTCGATATCCCAATTAGATATTTTATTATGTTTAGGTAACGGCGTGTTGGCATACTGTGATGTTGCGGGCCAGCTTGGTATGTTGGTTAACTGCTACGGAAAGGACAGCAGCAAGTTTGGGGCGGACTCGGAGGATGTGGAAATGGTTGAGAGGGATAATGGTAAAATATGTTTAAATTCTTATTATGTTATTGTGTTCTTAATACGATCGGAAGAAACCCGTTTTACATCATTTATGTTTCCTTGTCCATTTTAGTTACGTATGACTGCTAAAACAGGACAAAATTTGTAATATTCTGTATCATAAACTTTCCTCCAACGTCAATATACTTTTTCAAGAACAAGGTAAATCCAGTATGATTTCATAACAAAGGTTTTCCCGTAGATGATGGCGACATAGTGGATGATTTAATAGAGAATTATGAAAGCGATGATGACAACGCTATATCTCTGGAAAAAATAAAGAATGAGACGCTAGGGATTACTAATGATCGAGAACGGGACGAGTCACGGCCGGCTTCGAGGCATGAAACGCCCGCGCCCTCGACTGTACCACCGCAGCCACCCTTCCAGTCGTCTTCTACACCGGTGCACTTGGAACACAGGTCAGAACAATATAATTAAGGGGATTTTCGTACGTTTATAAAATATATACACGTACGAAAAACCCCTATTTAATAAATAAATTATTTCAACTAGATTAGAGCTGTTTTTTATATAATTTCCTGCTTTAAATTACACCTTTCCTATTCTATTTACAGATACATGTGCTGGAATGATGTAGGCATAATACGCCAGCATACTCAAGAAAATGGTGAATCCACGATTGATGTGGAATTCCATGATACAAACTTGCATCATGGTATACATTTGAACAACTACTTGAACCACACAATGGCCAGTTTATCTTCCACGGTTGTTGCTTTGGCTTGTGAGACACCCAGGTGAGACTCGAAACTTTATTTCACCAATCATATAAAGTTTTGAACAAAACAAAATTGTTCAGCTAGGTTTCTCATGGAGCTTCAGTGAACCTGCTATCACAATTAAACTTTTGTTTTTTTTTTCTTTGGAGAAGAGGGTTAGCTTTACGACAGGTGTAGAAATACATTAGTTATTTCATTCCGCAAGCATGACGTTATCAATTAAATAGGTTCATTAGTATTATGTAAAATGTTAGGGCTTAATTTAATTGGTGGACGCATTTTACAGCAAGCTGGTGTGCATATCGCTAGTAGGAAGCAGCAAGGAGTGGAGTGCGTCGATGCCGGATACAGAAGAGATTCTGTGCATAGCGGCGGCCAGCGGCGTCGTCGCCTGCGCTACTAACGCCCGCCTGCTGCGGCTGTTCACACCCTTAGGCACACAGCGACAGGTACGTCTTAAATAAATACACATACATCTTGTGTTCATGGCCGTCCAAGAAGAACATTACGGTATACTTAAAATGATGAAAAATATGCTTTTTGAATCAATAATATACTTTAATTTGAGGCTTCTAGTGGCTAATTACATAGTTTTCAGTACCTACTTAGAATTTTGTTATTTCAGGTGATATCACTGGCTGGCCCAGTGGTAACCTTAGGAGGTTTTAACACCACCGTATTTGCTGTGTACCACCGCACAGACCCTGGGCTGTCAGATCAACATCTAGCTATGGATATAGTGGCATTGAATGGTAACGAACACGACGAACAGTATTATTAATAGTAGTTCTACTTTGTTATGTTGACATAAATGTTTGTTCCTTGGATAAACCTTATTAATTCCCATGAATCCCATCCCTCTGAATCCTAAGTGTTAACGTATTTTTTCGATTGATATCATCTTTATAAATAGAATTTATTTATTTGTTGTGGAGTTGATGTTAAGTTTGCAACATTCCAGGGCGTCAGGTCCGCAGCAAGTCAGTGTGTGTGGCGCTGAGCCCGGGCAGCCGCGCGGTGTGGGCGGGCGCCAGCGACGCGGGCTCGCCGTGCGCCGCCGACAGCGCGGGCACGCTGCGCCTGTACGACGTGCCCAGCGGGCTCTGGATACCCATCTGCGACACCAGCGCACACTCCAGGGGGGCTTCCGACTCCTGGTTTATTGTTTCTGTATGTATCGTTATTTTTTTTCCGTACCTACTAATTTAGAAATAATTCTAAAAAAAAACAGACTTCTTAATAAGTCTTGTATGGTTGTCTTAAGGATCCCACTGTCTAAACTGGACCACACGAGAACCACCAGATAACAAATAAAAAAAGAATCATAAAAATTGGCTTACCCAGTCGAAAGTTCTGTGTTAACAATAACAAACATGAAAAGAAATAACAGTCGAATTGAGTAACTCCTACTTATATGCTGTCGGTAAAAAAATATTTGTAAGCTTGTGGTCACACAGCTTACGTAACTTAGTTTTGAGTCTCTGTTTACTTTAGACCAGATTATGGACCCCTTGGAAGTTAAGTTTCCTATCACTTAACAACTAAGACTACATTATTTTATCATACTTTTTACAGGTAAGTGAGGCAACACAAAAAGTACGTGCCATACTTTGCAGAGGAGCGTCCTTCCCAGCTACTGTACCGAAGCCTATCGTTGCAGAATTAGCTATACAGGTAAAAAATAAAATAAATTAACTTTGATTTAGTAAACCCCAGAAATTTTCCTCAAATAATTAATATTACATTAAATTTCCTATTACATAGATACCGCTTTGTGAAATGGACACGGAAAAAAGTCAATACGAAGAACAGTTGGTAAGATGGGCGCACACCACAGCCGATGTTGACGTAAAGACTGCGAGAGAGACTGCACTAAAACTATTTGCGGTGAGTAATTACCTCCTACTGTCTACCTTTTCATCAGCCTTCTATTCGCTACTGGGCTAAGGTTTTATATTGTTTTGTATTGGATTCATAGTAATTATGTATGTTTATTGCAGCTTGCTTGCCGCAGCGAGATAGAACAAAGGGCGCTGGAACTAATGGAGTTATTGAAAGACGATCGCTTACTCCCTCTAGCGGCTAAATACGCGTCACGCTTGGGCCGCGTACATTTGTCCGACAAACTAACCAACCTCGCAGAATCATGGGAGAAAGAATCTGACAAACTGAATGTTGCACAGAATTCACACTTTACAGAGATAGACACACAGGAGACGTATGACGTCACTAATGCTGAAGAAGACTTGAACGCTAGTTTAATCATACCTCAGAAGGTGAAAGAGAAGAAAGTTGAATCTGATACTACAATCAAACCAGTTGTAAGTATTGTATAAGTAATCTTTACTTGAGAAATATACATAACAATAACGGAATTATTGAACATATTATACATTTTTGTATGTTTTGTTAATGATAAACAATGATTCCAGCCTATAAAATCATCGCCTGGGAGAGCTAGAAATATATTCAAGAAACAGACATCAAACACAAAGCCAGTGCAAAGTCCACTCAGTTTGACTGAGCGAACACTAGTAGAAGTACACAATCCGCCTGATGCCTCCGAGAATGATGACGTAAGTAATTCTTATCGCTTTACATGATGTACTTATTATAATACTAAACCTTTGTTTAAGATAACTAGTATCCAAGTGGCTACTAGTACAATAACTTATTAACCTTTATTACTCGCCCCCGCCTGATCCATGGATTGAGGCATCAGTATTCATGTGAGCATTCATATACTGATTAATAATGATCGACTTATCACCATTTCTTTTGAGTCTTAATAATTTCCAGTAAAGTTGCTATGCCAAAATACCCATCCTTAAATAATATCAAAAGGGCACAAGTTTGTTTACCTACTGATTTACTGGAACTTGTAAAGGCAGAGCAACAATTTTTTTTTACAGCCGCTGACGCCTATAGGTTCCGAATCCTTTGTCGACTGGTTCACTAGAAATAAAACCGGTTTAGAAAAACAGAACCCAGAACTTGGGCCATCAGAATTAACTCGACACGGCATAAAACTTTTTAAGACTGTACAAGGTAAGAATAGCACTAGCTCAGAAAATGGTCCTAAAAGGAAACTAGATGAAGATACCAATGGCACAGATAGTGTGGTCAGCAATGCTCCTAAACAGTCAAAACTCAGTGCTTTTGCGTTTCATAAGAAAACCTAAACAACAAAATAATTAGGTAGATTTTTAATAATCATGTACTTGTAAATAGTCTGTTTGTAATTCTTTTAATTTATGTAATAAAATGTTTCAACTTAGTACCTAACATGTTATTTTAACCAACGCTAAAATGATACAAAGTGACAAATATTCTGTGCATCCATTACTATACTGGCCTCTGAGAATAATAAAGTGATAAACTAACAACGCCACTATCCTTTACTATTGACAGTAAACTTCATAATTGCAATTTAATTAATTAACCAATAACCAAAAACGAAAGTGTATTAAACCGTCTAAACCTTATTTTTTACATTAAATAACCAAATTTTAATGATGAACATTGTCTCCTCTGGCTCTTATGACCTTCTCGAGATGCTTTAGAAGTCCATCCAATTTGTCTGTATTACACTACTGTACAACTATTAGTCGAATAGTTGACGGCGAGGTGAAAGGCGATACGGTTACGATCCGTTTACGTTACGTTTATGTGTGCTGCGATCTTTTAGCTATAATATTGTCAAGAAATAAAAAAAATCCACGAAATAAAAAAACTAAGATATACCAGAATGTTTAAACGGCCGGTTAATTATTGTGCTTCTGAGTGTATTATTTTAGGCAATCGATTTGGTTGGAGTTCTTTCTGTTTGTCTCCGTTTGTGGTTGAAAACGGCCTTAAACGTAATATCATGAGGTATTAGAGAAAAAAAAAACATTTAAATCAAAATACATAATATTTTTTTACATAAAACAAAGGTGCAAATATAAATAATACAAAGAGTGCTATTATTTAAATGCTGCTTTTAACGCCTGATCCATGTCGCATATAAGGTCGTTGCAATCCTCTATCCCAACTGAGAGCCTGATCAGGTCGGGTGAGATGCCGAGCTGTTTTCTCATGTCTTCGGGCACAAATCGATGGGTCATTGTGTATCTGTAAAATTTTATTATTATTAAATAATCTGGAAAAAATCTTTGCAAAAGGCAAAAAACGGGAAAATTATATTATACTAAAGAATTAATCTGAAAAGAGATTTGGTTTCCTCGCTTCTGATTCAAGCTGGATTCTGTTTTATTTTTAATAATGGCAAGAATATGTCATTAAATGAAATTGAAAGCGTTTGCATAGGTACATTTCCTTGCAGTTTTGTAGGACTCATAACTGAACATACTGGGTATAGGTCGCGTCACGTAAAAAGAACGCTGGCGGAAGGTGTAGAGGGTATGTTTGCGCATGAGTATACAATTCGGAAGGCGAAGGTCGTCCTA
This sequence comes from Autographa gamma, assembly GCA_905146925.1. Lineage (NCBI taxonomy): Eukaryota > Metazoa > Arthropoda > Insecta > Lepidoptera > Noctuidae > Autographa > Autographa gamma. The sequence goes on from LR989850.1 coordinate 9,707,057, forward strand.
CGAACCAATAGCGCACCGGCAAACATGCGGCTCGTGCCCCCCCCGCACTTCATACCACCAAACAGACCGATAAATCGCGTTCTGCGCATCTTGACAGCTAGCGTTCTTTTTACGTAACGCGACCTATACCCGCTTACAATCATTATGTAATAATATACTCACGGTATTTCGGCTAAACTTTCATATCCCCCTAAGCTCACAGCAGTAATGATTACTTTGAAAGCTGTTAAAAGTTTTTTTGAAGTTTCTACATCTCCCTTATGTTTAAAGCTAAATATTCCCGAGTGTCCGCTTGTCTGTCGTTTTGAAATTTCGTGGTGCTTATTAGATTTCAGACCTAAAATAAAAACAATTTATTTTAAATGCAGTGAAGTTGGTATTTGAAACCATGGAGGTATTTGGAATTATAAAAGTTATTATAAAGGCAAAACAAAAGCTAAAAAAAAAGCGATCGACGGCAGAATGGACTAGTCGACGTCGATCGACAGTTTCTACCATACCATTTACGTCGACCAATCCATTCCTCCATCGATCGACGGCATCGATCGACCATCGATCGATTGGTGTGGTAACACCCTAACATTTTTTTTTGCAATGGTTTGACCTGTTGATGGTATCTGACCATGTTATGGTATTTTTGTGTTTGAAAGCTTACGTGATTGATTCAGCATTTTGTAAGTTAATAGCAATTTCCTAAAACTTGTCGGGATTTGCTTGATTAGTCCAGTCAACAAAGAGATTGTAGAGTGCGTGAGCAAGGCCCTAAACAATTACTTCAGAAAATTGTTCAGGGTGCTTAGATATTTAACATACTAAAAGTCCTGACGTCTAGGGGGTGAGGCGGAGTGGGGGGAGGGGTTTAAAGGTCCCATTTTTCAGTTTTTCGCTAATATCTTTTAAACGGTGCGTCATGGCGATAAGAAGTCTTCTACGCAATGAAAGCTTATAAAATTATGTACAACTTTTACCTTGTGCACTTTTTCAAATTCCTACCTATTTTCGAACTACACGTTCCGGAAGAGTGAAAGTTGAAAAAAACTTCTTCGATTGAATACTACCTTTTGTATACTACTTCTTTCACGTTATTTGGGGATCTAGACACGCGGCAGCGAGTCAATCCAAGTTCAAGTAAAAAAACTGGTTAACCAGCGCCAAGTGTATCATTACACGAACCACAAGGTGCCACTTTTGACCCTTGTATAACTCAAAACTTCTTTAACGTAAACACATATAACTAAGTGTGTTTATTAATATCCATAAGGACATGTAGAAGCCCAAATTTCATGAAGCTAGCTTAAACGGTTGTTAAGATATGAAGTCAAAGAGTCGTAAATTTTAGCACTGACTGACTAACATAATAATATAGTACCTAAACCTAACCTACTTCCAGATGACCTAGAAGAATGAAATTTGGCATCCAGCTCGGTAATTGTGTGTAAACGTAGGAAAAAAGCTAAAAACAAAAAAAAAGTAAAAAAAAAGAGGGGGTCCCCATACAAAAAAAAAAGTCTTTTATTTTAGCGTTGGAACCGTTACAAGCAGATATTTGAAACTATTCCAATATATGTATTATTGTATTTAGCAAAAATAATTATACATATATTGGAATAGTTTATGACTTTTTGACTTTCATATCTTAATAACTGTTTGAGCTAGCTTCATGAAATGTGGGCTTCTAGATGTCCTTATGGATATTAATAAACACACTTAGTTATATGTGTTTACGTTAAAGAAGTTTTGAGTTATACAAGGGTCAAAAGTGGCACCTTGTGGTTCGTGTAATGATACACTTGGCGCTGGTTAGCCAGTTTTTTTACTTGAACTTGGATTGACTCGCTGCCGCGTGTCTAGATCCCCAAATAACGTGAAAGAAGTAGTATACAAAAGGTAGTATTCAATCGAAGAAGTTTTTTTCAACTTTCACTCTTCCGGAACGTGTAGTTCGAAAATAGGTAGGAATTTGAAAAAGTGCATAAGGTAAAAGTTGTACATAATTTTATAAGCTTTCATTGCGTAGAAGACTTCTTATCGCCATGACGCACCGTTTAAAAGATATTAGCGAAAAACTGAAAAATGGGACCTTTAAACCCCTCCCCCCACTCCGCCTCACCCCCTAGACGTCAGGACTTTTAGTATGTTAACTATCTAAGCACTCTAAACAATTTTCTGAAGTAATTGCTTAGAGCCTTGCTCACGCACTCTACAACTACTTTTGGGTGATTTATTGACTGAACTAAATTTATAGTTATAATAATGTAACTAGACTTTTGTGCTACTTTCCTGGAGTCCGAGATTATTTGGTTGCTAAGTATTCGCTTAGGGTAGCGTGGACATAGTAACCTAAGCCATTAGCGAAAAAAAACCTAGCAACCATAATTAAATCGTCGTTGCGTACCTATACCTTACATTTGATTTAGAGTGCATACGAAGATATGCCTTTTGAATAATTGAATACCTATGATAACCGAAATTAGAATGGACTAATACGTAACGTCACTATTACCGGAATAACAAACAACACTATATAGCATATGCCATAGCGGCGCGTGCGGGAGATCTCGAAGTAGTCTCTTGCATTATATTATATAAATTAAGAATAATCATTATGGTGTCGCTGGCCTTTAAAAGTATTGTAATTGTAACGTGGATATGTGATTGTGATAAAAAATCAGATAAATAAATAAAAAAGATGTTTAAAGAATCTGGTTTCCTTTTCGACTGCACATTAAAAAGTGCAAAAATAAAGAATTAATAAAATTTTGTAATGTGTTGCCAAATGTTGGCATCAACCTTATCAGAGACCCAAGCCCTATTCGACAACGTAGGGCTCGCTCTACTCATTCTTTTAATTTAAATATTCTTTAAGTTTATCTAACCTGGATGCAAAACTTCTCGAATATTAGGATGACTTTCCAAAAATTGTGCCATTGCCAATGCGTTTTTCTTATGTTGTTCCATACGAATGGCCAATGTCTTCAGACTCCTGCTTACCATATAGCAATCGAAAGGAGACGGGATGTTTCCCAAAACTGAAAACATAAAAGACAGGATAAATGAAACATAATTACAAAAGAAAATACTCGTAATAGTTTGAAAAGTTAAAAAGTAAGTTAGCTTAGTAGTTTGTAAGGGAGGCTACATAAGAATCGAAGGTAAACTAATCTTATGTTTTTATTTTTCGCTTTGCCATAGCCCGCCAAATACTGCTATCTACATACTTAAGCTTATCAAGATCCAAATTATTAAGACGAGATTAATAATTTTAGAAATATAAGTTAGGTTTGGAGCCGAGCGATAGATGCCGTGAGAGCGGCACTTGTTCTGAAAATGTTTGGCTTATTTTTGTTCGTAAAATGTGATTTTACAACTGAAATAGTGTACTAAATAATAAAAAAGTAAAAGTACTAGATGATAAACAAAGTAATGTTAAACGCTCACTTGCAACAAATTAATTTTGCGTTACAATTATTTATAAAGTAATAATTTCGAATATGAATTTGAGCGGAAAATTGTCTGTTAAATGATGATTTGGCCATTTAATTTCGGTGAAACAAGGGTAACCGCTAACTACTTATAACAGTACCCAGCTAACGTAGAACGAGTGCCATCGTAAAACCGTGGTGGAATATAAATACAACATGGAAGTGACTTACTTCTTTGTATAAATCTAAGCCTGTCGGCTAAACCAGGGCTAATGGTAATTGCTCCGCCCATTATTATGTCGCTGTGACCATTAATGTATTTTGTTATCGAGTATACAACTATATCTGCGCCGAAATCCAGAGGTCGTTGGTAGTACGATGTGAGGAATGTGTTATCAACAACAAAAATTATATCCCCATGTTTTTTCACCAATTTCGCTGTTGCTTGAATATCAATTACTTTGATAGAAGGATTAGTAGGAGTTTCTAAGTACACCATCTAGAAAACAGACAAGGTCTTTCATCTTTTAAACTACTATATGTATCCTTACTTGGTTGAATTACCGCGAACGCAAAGCTAGAGGCGCGATGATACATGGCGGCTTAATGTGTAACCAACCGCTAACGTGGTTTAGGTAAATTCGGGTTTGATATTTTATTACAAATTAAATAAATTACATTAAATATAAACATTAAATGTTGAATGAAATGAACCTTAAATGTTTCATGTGTTTTATCCAAGAAAGACCTAAATTACGCAGAACAGAGCTGCCACCTCAAATTGAATGCCCACATGGGGCACCGAGTGACTAGATAAACATGAAGGTTTGCCATTTAACAAAATTAAACCTAATCAGTATTCTTGTATCCTATCAAGATTCATCAGTTTGTCGAGATGATGGAAAAAGAGATTTGTTCCATATCTACTTCGCTGAGACTTGACCTATCTACACTTACCTTAGTATTTTTTTTAAACGCTTTTTCCAATTCATTTGGATTTGTTACATCGACAAATGATACTTCAACTCCCATTCGTTTTATGATGTCTCTGTAAGTAAAAACAAAATAGCTATTGGTGGTTCATTAGACTTGGCTTGTCGGAATGCTGTTTTGTTTGGCTATGAAAATAATCTCTTGAATTCTAGATTGGTATTGTAAAACATGTTATTAGAAAATTATTTAAAACATTTTCTTAATCATGCCTAGTAGTACCTAGTTAGGTAGATATTATATTTTTTTAGTTTCATTTTCAAATAATAAATCATTTTAAAGTTTTATAATTTCGCTATGTGTAATAGTAGGACACCATTGATGCTTTAAACTTTACAATGTATTACCATAAGAATGGATTCTACATTACAATTACAATACTTTAAAAAACCAGCGATGATGATTATTAATTTATATAATGCAAGAGACTACTACAACGAGAATCGCATGCGCCGACATGACATATTGCTCTCTAGTGTTGCTCGATATTCCGGTAAGAGCTCGTTCCCACTATGTCGTCTGTCGGATTCCGATTTTAATAGGGTGTTGGCCTCTCTGTTCACACTAGTCGGCTGTCGGCCACGACCGCAGCTAGTGCCAAACGACAGTTAAAAAGAGGCTTCTGAACACGATGGACGTCGACGAAGCTTTTGTTGTGATGTACAATTTGCAGAGGAAACGAAAGACCGCTGACAATAGACGATATTGGGTGCACCCAATATTGAGGGAAAGATTGACTTTGGGAATATTTCAGAACTTAATAACTGAACTAAGAAGTGACGACGTATGACAATAATTACATTCAACGACCTATTGTCTCGAATAACGGGGTAGGCCCGACATCCGACATTATGTGAACAGCGCCATTTGCGAGCGCTTATCCGACACGTTTGTTTTCCGAACGGGAGGGCTGACAAAACACACGATAATTTTTTCGGATTATTAAGTGCACAGTGACAACATCACTTACATTGCTCTGAACCCAAAGTAAGTAGCTAATAAGCACTTGTGTTATGGAATTCAAAAACAACGAAGGTACCACAAACACCCAGACCCGAGACAATGTAGAAAAGTTGGTTTCTACATTGACCCGTCCGGGGATCGAACCCGGGACCTCAGAGCTAGCGACACCTTGAAACCGGTGCGTACGCCACTCGACCACGGAGGTCGTCAAAATCGGATCCGACACAGTTGTCCGACAAGTGCGAATAGCTTCATAAAAATGTTCAGCCACTACGACACACGATAAAAATTGTCCCTACAGACGACATAGTGGGAACGAGCTTTTGATTAATAATTAATTTTGGTTATCAGTATGTACATAATAAATACATATTTATGCTTGTAATTGAATTTTTACACGGTGCACATAATACTTACCTTAATAAAAGAAATGTGCCGCCGTAGACTTCATCCATTGAAATAATATGGTCACCTTTACTAAGTAATGAAAAAACTGCTGTAATCGCTGCCAATCCAGAAGCAAAAGCAAATCCATGAGTACCACAGTCTAACGATGCTATGGTTTCTTCCAACGAATCCCTCACCGGATTTCCCAATCTTCCATATTCATAAGTCTAAAACCAAAATTTGATTAGTACTAAAACACTGTTTATGTACTTACAAATAAAACTAGCAACAAATAAAACTTACGGTAGGATGGAATTCGCCACCTGATGTTTTGTATTTAAATGTGCTGGACATTGTAATAGGGGGTACCACCGCATTCGACATCCACTTTTCTGGAGATTGATGAACATGAATGGCAGTAGTAGCGTAGCCAGGTATTTGTTTTAAAAAGCCATCATCTCCCGCCTAGTAAAGTGAATATAAATTGTTACAAATATCCAAATATGTGGATAGTTTATTTTTTCTACTGACAGCCCTCATAAAATGTAAACAAATGTTGATAAATCTAGACAAAACCGATCATTTTTGAATAGATATTTTTGCAACGTAATAATAAGTATTATAGCATAATGTCAAGATGATCTAAGATCAATGAATAAAGTATAAATTATTTGATACATAATTAACGTAACGACAAAATTTTGAATTCGAAGATCAGCTAATTTAAACGGTATATTCCACTTTATTCACCTGAGGAATATCACCTGGGTGAACAAATGCGACTTTTTGGATAATGCGAGTAGACTTATATCACCCCTATACAAAATGATATAAACATGGAAACTTAAGGATTTTACTAAATTTCCCGTCTTTTACTTAAAATTATTACTGTTTTTACATAAAGTTTGTGTGCCTGATTTACAATAAAAAGTTTTCTAAAAACATACTTCTATTTCCATGTTTATATAATTTTTATATGGGTGATATATGTCTACGCGCATTATCCAAAAAGTCGCAATTGTTCATCAGGTGATATCACTCACATGAACAAAGTGGAATGTACCATTTAAACAGTCGCCAGCGACCATCGACGCGTCTACGGATGCCACCGACGAGTGACCGACTGCTGCAGTTACCTCTGAAATTTTAGCCGAAACCCTGTCAAATAACAGTTTCGCGCCCGTGTGTCATCAGGCACGACAAACAAGTTAAATAGCCGCAAACTTTATAGTGAGCTTGTGGCGCGCCCGTCGATCCCACCCTTTAAATAAGCTATCATATTAGTTTGAAATGGATTGAAATCTTCTAAACACGTACCTAATTCAGTTTTACAAGTTAGTATGCGCTTAAGCAAAAAGCTATGGTACATAAATATATACCTCTGTGCTCTTCCACCGTATCAGTCGCATTTGTTGGCTGGCTAAACATGAAGATATCATCCGTCCACGAAGTAATTGCCCCGACATGTTACTCCACATTATATAAATTTATAAATATATTATATGTAAAAGATGTAAAGCAGTTATATAAAATTATAAAAAAAAGATTTACATAAACCTGATAGAAAATTGTAACATCTAGAAGTTTGAATAAATGTTGGTAATTGGTAGTCAAGGTAGCTATTGCAACAAAAGAGGTTTCAACTCTAGTTTTCGAAGAAGTTTGTCCATAATTCTTGATTGAATAGGTAAGTTATCTTTGTTATTCGTTTGTACCTAATTGATAACATATTAGCCATCAGTTAGGTTATACAGGCTAGAGGAGGATGGTTCACTAGCCTGGCATTGCCTAATAGTTCTAAATCTTCCTCTGTTTTGTGTCATGCTCTGCAGCAGAACCATCATTTAGAAACAGCAAGACCATAAGTCATATTTGGTGATTACAAAACCGAAAAATTAGTCATTAATGGTTAAGGTAGGTGTTGGGTTATTGAGGGTCAGTTTGGTAAGTTGGTTAACTGCGATGGGTAGCAAGGGGCCAACTCTGAGGATGTGGAAATGTTTGAGAGATAATGGTAAGATATGTTTCTAATTATGTTATTGTGTTTATAATACAATCGGAAGAAACCCGTTTTAGATAATTTATATTCCCTTGCAGGTTTTAGTTAAGTATGACGGCTAGAAAATGTTCACAAGACACGGAAAGGCTGGTTTGTATATCGCTAGTAGGAATCAGCAAGGAGTGGAGTGCGTCGATGCCGGATACAGAAGAGATTCTGTGCATAGCGGTGGCCAGCGGCGTCGTCGCCTGCGCTACTAACGCCCGCCTGCTGCGGCTGTTCACACCCTTAGGCACACAGCGACAGGTACGTCTTAAATAAATACACATACATCTTGTGTTCATGGGTGTCCAAAATAAGAACGTTACGATATACTTAAAATGATAGAAAAATATGCTTTTCGAATTGATAATATACTCTTATATAATCTGAGGTTCCTAATGGCTAGTTGTATAGTTTCAGTACCTAGCTACTTAGAATTTTGTTATTCCAGGTGATATCACTGGCTGGCCCAGTGGTAACCTTAGGAGGTTTTAACACCACCGTATTTGCTGTATACCACAGCACAGACCCTGGGCTGTCAGATCAACATCTAGCTATGGATATAGTGGCATTTAATGGTAACGAGCTGTATTAATAATAGTAGTTCTACTTTGTTATGTTGACATAAATGTTTGTTCCTTGGAAAAACCACTAACATAGTTGACATACTTAGTAGGTAGTAGGACAGCAACGCCACCAGTCTATACCCACTGATATCAGATGCTAAATATAAGTAGTAGAGGTTCCGCTAGTACCATACTACAATCTCCTAAAAGAAACGCTGGTATATCAGCTTTCGGGGCCAGACGATTGCTTTAGCTCTCTTCGGCTCCAAACAAAACTTAACGTTCTCAAGATTGAGGGAGTCAAGCTGCAGTCAGTCAGCACTGCTCGCTTACTTTTCTCTATGCTGCTAGCCGCCGCCTTCACAGAATTCAGTCGCGGAACCTCAATGTTGTGCACTACGACGAAGTAGTCGGCAAACAGGTGTGCGCACTCTTTTACCAGACCATCCTTTATAATAGTTTGCCTACTTTCTACGTTTTTCTTCGATCGCCAGAATGACTGGTCGGAATGTGCAGTGAGCTACAGTCAATCAAGTATGTCTTCAAACGTGATAGGGTATCTCGGGAGTAAAGAAATAAAAAAAAACATTTAAATCGGAATACATAGTATTCTAGGTAATATCAAATAAATGTGTATAATAATATATTCAATACAAATAGTGCTACTTTTTATTAGAAAACGCTGCTTTTAACGCTTGATCCATGTCGCAGATTAGGTCGTTGATATCTTCTAGTCCAACTGACACCCTGATGAGGTTGGGTGTGATGCCAAGCTGCTGTCTCAAGTCGTCGGGTACAAGTCGATGGGTCATTAATGTTCTGTATAATTTTATTATTATTAGAAAATCTGACAAAAAATCTTAATAAACATCAAAAACGAGATATGTATTCTAATAAACATTATTCTTACAACAACTCCGCACTTAAAACGAATATGAAACGAGCTTTGGTATTCTCGTTTCGGATTCAAGCAGGATACTGTTTTTATTTTAAACTATGACAAAACTTATTGCAAGTATTTGAAAGCGTAGGTTGCGTACATTCCGTAACAGTTTTGTAGGTTCCCATCCTGAGGGAAAATACTGGATACAAACTTACAATAACTAATCATTATGTAATAAAATACTTACGGTATTTCTACTAGACTTTCAACTCCTCCCAAACTTACAGCAGTAATGAATACTTTAAAAGCTGTTAACAGTTTTTTTGAAGCTTCTAAATCGCCGCAGTGTTTAAAACTAAATATTCCTGAGTGTCCGCTTGTCTGTTTTTTTGTAATTTCGTGCTGCTTATGAGATTTCAGACCTAAAATAAGAACATAATGCTGCCAATAATACCGACAAAAATGATGTCACATTTAAGAAATAACCATATTTGGGGAATTTCGTAGCAAAATTGTTATTTCTAAATTTATTATAGTATTATTACTAATTATTCTATCATAGAATATTTGAAGTTTCATTTTTATTTGGTAATATGATTGTGAAACCCATCCACCCTTGAGCTCGGACAGGGTTCTTTTAACACAACATATTGCATATATTGCTTGTAATAAGTATTGAAAACCTTTACATAAATGTTTTTATTAATCGTCGGTGTGGTGTCGGACGAACACAATATTAATAAAAATATGTTATATGTTACGAACTTTCCACATCACTCTGGACAGCGTAAGGTGTTGGTTACAAAAATACAGTTACTAGTTTAGCTTACTTGGATGCAAAACTTCTCGAATATTAGGATGACATTCCAACCATTGTGCCAATGCCAATGAGTTTTTCTTATGTTGTTCCATACGAAGGGCCATTGTTTTCAAACTTCTGGCGACCAAATAGCAATCAAAAGGAGACGGGATGTTTCCCATGACTGAAAACATAAAAAGTAAGCGAATATCGAACAAGCTGCTTTAAAATGATTACAAAAGAATATACTCGTACTAGCATAATACCATAAGAAGCTACATAAATTCAAACAGAAGGCAAACTAATAAATAATAATAATGTCTTTTAGCTTCGCCATAGCCCGCATAATATAAGACCAGGTTGGGGAACTTCAAAACATGCATCTAAATGTCCTTAGGCTTCTGACGCCTACCTCACGTAGATCCTGCTGTTTTGGCGGAAAATACTTTGCCATAATGTCACTACCCAAACAAATTTTAGCAACCTTTTATTATACCAATGCAGTATTTGGAATAATATTAGTAAGTAGGCAGTTTCATTTGGCTGACCTAACAAGGATAAACCCCTAAGTTCCCATTGAGGTAACGGTAAACAAATGCCATCCGCCTGAAACGCTTTTGACGAGAAATAAACATGAAAATGACTTACTTCTTTGTATAAATCTAAGCTTGTCAGCTAAGGCAGAACTATTGACAATTACTCCGCCCATTATTACATCTGTGTGACCATTCTCGTATTTTGTCATTGACGTTACAACTATATCTGCACCGAAGTCCAGAGGTTTTTGGAAGTACGATGTGAGGAATGTGTTATCAACAACGACAAGAATATCACCATGTTTTTTCACCTCTTTTGCTATTGCTTGAATATCAACCACTTTTATGGAAGGATTAGTCGGAGATTCTAAGAACATTATCTAAAAAACAAAAGATGTAGGGTTTCACTCGACCTTGCCAGACGATTTTGGCGGGACATCCTTATTAATTAAAATATAGCTCATAAAACAAAAAAAAATGAGGATTTATTAATTGGACATGACTGATAAGCCACATTTTAGAAGTATTGGGTCAAAAAAATAATCTATAGAATGTATATTTTTAATTGTTATAATTTTTTTTAGAAGTTGATGTTCGATTGCATTTTAGGGTGCGTCCAGATCTGACGAACGCGCACCGAATGAGCATTAGGTACACGCACAGCTTGTGAGCTCCTTGCAGACGTTCGATACTCGACCTATCCTTATAAAGTATGTATACCTTAGTATTTTTTTTTATCGCTTTTTCTAAACTCCCGGGAACTGCTACATCTACAAATGTTACTTCGATTCCCATTCTTTTTATGATGTCTCTGTAAGTAAAAACATAATAGATATTGATGGTAAACTAGAACATAGCTTGCGGCATGCTGTGTTGTGTTGGGCTATGAAAAGTAATTGATGACAATTGACACTGCTAACTGAAAAAACAATCCCAACCCCCAGAGGGCCATGGAAATGCTCTGCTGGTTTCTGAAGTGGTTCTATCACCGGTTCAGTGTGTTATTTGTAATATTAATTAATAGTAAACTAATAATGTTAATTAATATATTCGTTTGCGACTCGACGGACAGTGTCGAAATTGGGTATGGAGTAACTTTCTTATTTAATTTGCTGATTGACCTATGGACTATAAATACCTATAATCCTATGCTATTTACACAGAAAATGAACATAACAATACCTTAATAAAATAAATGTGCCGCCGTAGACTTCATCTAGTGAAACAATATGGTCTCCACTACTAAGTAATGCAAAAATAGCTGAAATCGCTCCAAGGCCAGAAGAAAATAGTAAACCATGGCATCCGCCGTCTAAGGCTGCGAGGCATTCTTCCAACGAATCCCTCACCGGATTTCCTAATCTTCCATATTCATAAGTCTAAAAACACAATTTGATTAGTACTAATTTTAACCATGTTTTACTACTACTAGCAAGAAATAAACTTACGGTAGGATGGAATTCGCCACCTGATGTTTTGTATTTAAATGTGCTGGACATCGTAATAGGGGGTACCACCGCATTCGAATTCCACTTTTCTGGAGATTGATGAACATGAATGGCAGTGGTAGCGTAGCCAGGTATTTGCTTTAAAAAGCCATCATCCCCCGCCTAGTAAAGTGAACATAAATTGTTTCAATACACAAACTTCCAAATATGATGACAGTTACATCTTACCTACGGAGGTAGGTATTTTAACATAAACCAAAGCATAAACCTAAATAAAATTGTATTAAAAAGAAAACGTTCGCGGTTTCTATTAATTAACCAATATAATAAGAAGCACTTGCTTTTCCATTTTACTCGCCCAGTGTCATAATTGTATCTATTTTGAATTATTTTTTACATTTACACTTAAGCAATTTATATATGAGGGTAGAGAGGCCTTTGCCCTGCAGTAGGAAAGAAATGGCTAGTAAAAAAAAAATATATATAAGTATATATGGTGCTATGTTCATGTTGGTCACACATTTGCACATGGTGCATTTTTTTTCAGCCTAAGTTATTGATAATCATAGAACCTTATTATGTAAAGTTTTGCAAAAAACTCAGTTGCTTTTGGAAGGAGAGACCCCCTAGAATAGTAGGGTATATTGCATAGTACAAACATACAAAGTATTCTAGGCGTGTTTAAAGTAAGTATTGTTTATAGAACAAGCAATCATATCAGTAGAAAATGGATTGAAATCTTGTTAACACAAGCAATTCAGTTTCGCGGCAGTGGCTAATATTATTATTAAGTTGGTAACCACTTTAGCAAAAAGTTATAAGTAGTTCATAATTGAATACCTCTGTGCTCTTCCACCGTCTCATTCCCATTTGTTTGGGGATACAACATGAGGTCATGATCCGGCCGAGAAGCAATTGCCCCGACAAGCTACTCCGCATCATATATGGGTACAAAATTATAACTGCAACAGTTGTAAACGAGTAAAATTAAAATTCTTTAAAAAAATAAAAGGGATTAAAATAAATCTGATAGAAAATTAAAATATCTAGAACTTTGAATGGTTGTTGGTGACCTGTTGTCAAGGTAGCTATTGCAATAAAAGAGGTTGGAGCATCTTTTTCAAAGAGGTTTGTACATAATTGTGGAAGAATGAATTGAAGAAGTTATCTATGTTATTCGTATGTATTCATAACCTAGTTGATGGCTCATTCTTACTTCCTGGCATTGCTTAATAGTTCTAAATCCTCACTTAGCTTACATACTACATGCAAAAATTAAGTACACTTAAATACCTGACTAAAGAAAGCGCGCTACCGCCACTATGTACAATTAGCTATTAATTAGCTGTCGCCCTCTAAACAACCCGCGCGGCTGCAGATTTTCGAAAAATTACAAGATATATTAATTAATTGGAAGTTGTTATTCACTGTATGCCCATTATTTTTATAGCCACTGACACAGGAGCGGCATCTTTAGTCGAATGATTCACAAGATATCAAATCTTTCTACAAAAGCAGAACCCACAACTAAGGCCATCAGAATGAACTCGCCATGGCATTAAAAGGCTGTACAGGGAGAGAACTTCTCTAGCTCAGAAAATGAACCTAAGAGGAAGCTAGACTAAGAGAGACTAGATACCAATGGCACAGACAGTGAGGTCAGCAATGCTCCTAAACAGTCAAAACTCAGTGTTTTTGCATTTTGGAAGAAAATATAAACAACAGTATAGTAAAGTAGATTTTTAATGATCATATAATATTATTTGTACCTAATTCTTTTATGTAGTCAAATAAAATGTTTTAACGAGTGTACCTTAAATGTTATTGTAAGTAACGCTTAATTAACTAATTCAGCTTCATCGGGAGGTGGAAAGATTCCATCCTTGATCATTTGTTTCCATTCACTGCCAGACGGATACGTGTACTTGTCTAAAATGCCTGGTAGGAACTCTGTACTGTAGCCCGGTAACTGAAATGAGATAAGTAAGAATAAACAACAGTATTTATAGACTTAAAAGGTAATCAGTATATACCAAGTTTGATAATACTTCTTTATATAATCTGGAAATATTAACAATTCATTATGCGTGTTGTTATTATGTAAACGTTATTAATGTAAATATTTTGCAGCCATATCATCTAGGGTCAAGTCTGTAACTATACAATTTTATTGTTAAGACGGCAAGATTAACATTATGTAATCGTAAACATAAACAATACACTCTGGAAATTAACCAAAACAGCGCCATCTATTGAATTATTGTACCAAACATGTGTTCAGTGATCACGTGAAAACGCGCACCTCTGTAATTGTTTCTGTAATTATAATTATGTGGCAGTGGGCTTGCAACTGAGTGCGATGACACAAACGTCCATCAACAGTACACGAGTAATCACGTCTTAAGTGATGCTGCTTATTACCTTAGGAGCCATGTATCTAGCGTTCTCCACGACGCAGGGGTCGACGAAGTGTTCGTGTTGCTGGTCGACGTACTCGACGAGGCGGTCCTGCATGGTGCACGACACGCTGGCGTAGTCCCAGCACTGCAGGTGCTGCACCATCTCACACAGACCCACGCCGCCCGCGTGTGGACACACTTTTACTGAAAATTAAGATGCATATATTATGTGCCTACATTACGACCATCAGGGTCCACTTCAATTATAGTCATCATAGTTAAGTTAAGTAAAGTGTTCAAGTGATAAATATATGAAGCCTTTAGGCTCAATTTAAACCGCCACAAAATAGAACGGAAGTGACTTTTTGCAACGAAATTGTGCATAGAATAATGAACTTTAGCTATGACAATTGTTTAACACACATATTACTAGCAAATAAAATTGAAATGGGCTAACTAGGTATAAATTCGTTGTAAAAAGTCGCTTCCGTTCCATTCCGCGACAGTGTAATTTGAATCTTAGAATACCTTTGAATTTCTCAGCCATGAGATACACGGAGAGGATCTCGTTGACTCCACCAATACGTGCCGAGTCTATCTGACAATACTGCATGCCTCCGCTCTGAAGGAACTGCTTGAACATGACGCGGTTGGCACACATCTCACCAGTAGCCACTCCTATGTTAAAGGGCCTGCAATAAAAAAATAGGTATAAGACAGGAGGGAAGCTTAAGTGGGAGTCAAATGCAGCCTGACCGAGGGGCAAAGATCGTCACCCACTGGACGCCGGAAGGACATCGCCGTCGAGGTTGTCGACGGCGAAGGTGGTGTGATGATCTAGTCAGTTATGCAGGACGCACGTGGCCATAAATCGCAAAGGAACAAAGACAGGTTTGGAGGACGGAGGGGGAAGCCTTTGCCCAGTAGTGGGATCTGAAGTAAGCTATATAAAAAAAAAGGCAGGAAGTAGTTATGATATGTTGTGCCAGCATATTTTTGATAATAGTTATTATTTAGTTCTTACTCCAATGCCTTCGAAATGGTCGCATGTCCGAGGACGTCGTCAGGTGAGGTGGGCTCCTCGATCCACATCGGTTTCAATGGCGCCAGCTTCTTCACCCACTCGATAGCTTCGTTCACACTCCAGGCTTGGTTTGCATCAATCATCTGTGTAGAATGAATTCATTTATCTATATAGGTCTAAATATGAAATGCTGTTCGTTACTCGAGAACCGATTTGGACCGATTTGTCTAATTTTTGTATTGAATTATTTGTGAAGGTCCAGAGAAGGTTTAAAAGATGCATAAATATGAAAATGCTCTTAATTAAATAAAAATAAAATTTCCAACATATTAGTTAATTGTTACGAAAATTTATGTAACAGTAATTATGTCCTTACCAAAACATTGTCATAGCCAATACATTTGCGGACAGCGCTGCACCTCCGGTAATCATCCTCGAAGTTAACACCGACCTTAACTTTGAAGTATTTAAAGCCAAGTTTCAGGTACTTTTGGCATAACGTCTGCACTAACTCGTCACTATATCCCAACCAACCTAAAACAAACAATTATAGTTATTTACAGAATACCTATAGGTAAGTCAAAAATGTAATCCTATGGAAATATTAACTGTAAAAACGCTTATTTTTATTTAAATTAAATTAATATGATAAGCAAACGATACAATATGAAATTCCTTTCTTGCTTGTAATCATTTATGTATATTTTATTCTTACTCCAATATAACCTAAACTACCCGCATTTTCACTCAAACAATTCCCACTTACCGACTTGCGTGGTGTAGGCAGGGTATCCTTCCTTCTGCAAAAGTTTTATTCTCTCCTGTTTACCCGCACTTTTTGCCTTCAGTAACTTAATAGCTTCTTCTTTCGTGATCACGTCTGTTATGTACCGAAAATCTATAGTAGACACCAACTCCTGTAAATTACCGATGTAAGAGTGAATTTAGCATAAGTTCAAATTTGCGCAACGATCATTAAGAGACACTGTCTGAACGCGAGCTGTATGAAAGCACTCTAGCTCACATAAGTTGTGAAGTACTTTACTTACCTCAGGTTCCATATCGGCTAGAAGACGCCACAATGGCTTGTTTTCCAGGCGGGCCCACAAGTCCCATAAGGAATTCAATATGGCCGCTGCAGCCAAATGTGCAACACCTTTTTCTGGGCCAATCTAAGTCAGAAAATATTTTAAAGTATTAATTCCTACACACTACACACAAAAATACTGAGTAGCAAAAATGGTTTAAGTATTCAATAACAATAAATTAATTTGGCATATGTACCCATCTCATTTGCGAGTCGTTGGTAATAGTTCGCCAGAAACCAGCAAAGTCGGCAAAGATGTCACCGGCATTCTTTCCTATGATGAACCTCTTCATAGACCTAATAGTAAGGACTATGATCTCCGTGCCTCGTCCGCAGGTGAAGGTCAGACCGAAGCCTTGCTTGCCATTCTCAGTGGTTGTGGTCACATACGCGCACGAGTAGTTTGGATCTGTGTGCTGTATATGACAAATATTTACACATTATATTATGGTCATTATCCTCTGTGAGAGTTTGCGTATAAATAGGTCTTAAGTTAATTTAGATAAGTTTAAATGCATATAAACCAGCTAACTTGGTTAAAAAAATAGTGCATTAATTTAATTGTTTGAGTAGGTATTCACGTAGGGGTAGGCAGAGACAACTTCTTTCCATTTGCTACGATACTTTTATGTTAAAAAGAAACAAAAAAATAACTTACAAGTGCATCAGATCCATGAGAACCAAGCGAGGTGGGGAACCTCACATCATTCACATCAATCCTGACAATTTTCAACCCGCTACGGTTTGAGATCGGCATTTTGTAGTTCGCTTACTAGCACTGACTGCGTTCAAGTGCTCGTATATATAGCTATACAACTGCGGGACACAGTGATAACCGAAAACCGGTGTAGCGTAGTAGAGGTTATCTAACGAACATCACTTGTTTTAATTGGTTAATGGGAATAACAAAACAGCTGATTGTATCATGTGACCAATAGCTATCGACGCACAACGTCGAATCTAAAATACACCAGAATTATCCCGTCAGATTTGTAAAACTTTTACCTATTCATAAAAATATTTCCATGTCGCACTTGAGCGATGCCTACTGTAATATCTATATAAAAATAGATTGTAATCTCATGGAGCACAAAAATAATAAAACAAATTACTGTTTTCATTAATTTTAATTAATTATTGATCACAATATCTTTGACAATCGATTGCTGATACAATATATACATTCTTAATAACATTATATACTGTATGAAACTTCATGATACTTTAACACCTAGGTACTTATATCTAAAATAACCAAATAAAATATACAAAAAAATAAAATTTACAATTTTCATTTCCTTAATAAATTCATTTCTTTAATAAAATTTACAATATTCATTTCCTTATAAGCTTACCTAATATATCTATCACATGAGCATTTATGCAGTCATTTATTATTGAGAGTAAATCGCCTAGGCACGACACATAGCATCGGAAATAAAAAGTATTTTTATGTAGGTACAGAAATCAGCGAATCAGTGAACAGAAACAAGCGGAATGTAAGTTAGTTAAGTTTAGTTAGTTAGTCTACCTATATTTTTGTATTATACTTAATACAAAAATATAGGTAGAATCAATGATATTTTAATAAACAGATATGTTATACACATACAAAACAATCGAAAAAAGTGTTCCGCGCAGCGCGGCAGCTAGCGAAAGAGATAGCGCGATAAAACCCATGAGAAAAAAAGAGACAAATAGTGTTGTTGTTAATGGCAATACGTCCCAATTAGGACGTTTTCGAGTCTTCACGATTGCACGCTTATAACATATCTGTTTATTAGAATATCATTGGGTAGAATAGAAACAGTTCAATGATTCATTTATTTTGTTAGGGTGTTGAGTATTCACATATTACATACATATCACCTATATATTTTCAAAGCCTTTAGATTAAAATGACACTTCTCTGTCGAAGCCTTGTCAATTTTCTTTTTACATATAAAAATTGCTAATGATTTAATAATATGTCTTATCATATATATATATTTATAACATGGCAGCTTACAGTTAACAGTTGCAAATAATGCATACTTCAGTTACTCACAAGATAATAAAACATTTAATTATGCAATGCCATTGAAATGTTTCAAAAGTGTTATTATAGCTAATTACAATTATTTCATGTATTTACACTACATTAAAATATATTGAATTAACATGTCTTGAGTCTCACTATTTAATTTCCATATAAATTTATTTAATATTTTTCACCAACAACATTGGATTCATTTATTTATATATAAAGTTATTTCCAATAATATAGAAACTTGACTATATTTACACATAATAAAACTGTAAAAAAATAATCGTCTTTATCGCTTTTTACTCTTTTTATACATGACAGATAAATTCTTCACTATATTCCTTTCTCCTTCTTCCCATAACAGGTTAGCTAGGTTGCCCAAAGTACCGTTGTCGTCATTATTTACCCAATCCAAAAGCAGTTTGTAGCGTGCCTAAAAACAAAACACGATTTTGAAGTACATGAATCAATTCCATAATTGAATATCACAAGATTATAGCTGGCACAAGAATAAAAAAATAAATGACTGCAATCACCCAGTCAAGAGTGAAAGTTCGGTGAAGTACTGAAAGCCTGCACTCAGGCGAAATCCAAAGATTACTTGAAAAAAACTGTCAATTAAGTACAAAAAAGAAAAATCTAGTTCTTCATTTATTGAGACCAGTATTATGCTATAATAAAGCCAAGGTTTTTCGTTAGAACACACTATTGTCTGAAGCTACCAGTCTACTCAGTCAGCTTCAAAATCAATCTGTTTGCATTTTTAGCACAAATCTTTTCTATAGCATATAGGCAATAGCCTATCTATAACCTTCATGAATTGTGTAATATGTGGGGCACAGCAATTAATCTATAAGAATATCATCTAGTTTTAAAAGACTCACCTCTGAAATATCATAACCAGCAGCATTAATCTCAGCGGTCTCTATCCTGCCTTGGGAGAAGCCGAGTGATCTGAAGAAACCATGCCAGTTCTTCCCGAGGTTCTTTGATACATAGTCTATGTAGTCATGGTCAGGCTGGAAATATAGACATTCATTATTAAATACAGATGCGGTATGATACACGCTAGAACTTTGTAGCTTGGTGAAAATAAACTTTTATAAATGAGAACAAAAAATAAATAAACAAATAACACTCAAACAACTTGAAAACTAACTTTTCTACAAAAAAATCAATAACTGTTATTCTCATCCAGTAAATAAAGTAATTACTGGCATAATGTTAACCATGATACAATAGCTTTTAAAGTCAATCTCGAGAAAAACTTTATTTAAAAACAGATTACAGTATTAACATTTCACAAATCTATCTTAACATATTCATAGAATACAAAAATTATATTAAAAATATGCACAATAACTTTTTATTATGCATTTTTTAAACAAACAATAATATCACCTTTATTTTAGCTTCCATAACAAGTTTAATTAAGTTATCCTTTTCAATTTCTTCCTCTTCATATTGCTTCTCCTTGCCAGATTTGTTTTGTGGTGCCATAGCAACGGGACCAAAATAATAATCATTGCCGAGTCGCACACCTTTAGAATTAACTATGTTGTACACATTCCCAGTTGCTTTAATTAAATAAAAAAAGATTCATTAATATAATTGCATGTATTTATCCAACACCGCTATTTTTTTTTTTTATTTACTTTTTCCTCTTCATCATGACAGCTTTCAACAAAAACCGCATCACAATCGATTCCTTCTCAACTGACACACAGATAAACAGAATGACACATCATACTTATAGCATCTTTTTGAATTTGGGTGGGTTTGTTTTTTAAATAAGACTTTCCAAAGCATAATTTAACTATTCAGGAGTAAAAATATATTAAAAACATATTACCAAATTCATTTTTAGTACAAGACATGAAAATATCTGACACAAGGTAGACAATTAAAAGAGTTCTAAAACTATATTGGACAGACTACAGAGCAACATTATATATTTCGAAAGACTTAGGACATCTCTTGATATGGATATATGATACTTATTTGTAAATCTTCATTGGACTTCAAACTAAAAAAAACATTGGACTGATTAAGACTCTAAAAACATACTTTATTATGCAGACTCAAAATTTCAATACACTAATTGATGACATCATCATTTTACATCACAAAACTATAATTTATGACTTCTATATTTTGTCCTAGATTTTCATATTTTGTTCTAGATTTTTATATTATGTTCTACTTTTTAATCTCAGTGTCCAGAAATAAAGAGACACAGCACTTTCATGATTATAAAATTATTTGTTATTATGATAATAGGTATCTACAAATTGATAAAACAATTGCTTTTAATAAGTTGTGTTTTTTGTTTTAATTAGAAGTAGGACAGGAAAATATTGATAGAAATACAACTAAGAAGTCTAGCTTATTTGCATTATATCAGGAACACCTTCAAAATACTATATTGTTTAGTTTTAGCAAGTAATGTGTCGCATATACAATTTTGAGTTTAACTTGATTATAAACTCTTACAACAGCAATAGATTACTAAATTAACAATCAGAGGATTTCAAAACTATACTTTTCCTATTTTTATTATTGTTTAGTAGGCCAATGGCTAAAAACAGACTAAGTTTCAATAATACTTTGCAACAAAAAAAGTTATAAAAGATACAAATAAGATCATTGACTCACCTTGAACATTCACAGAACTTGCGCTGCCTCTTTTGTCTTTAGTTTTCTTCTTGGAGTCTTCATAATCATCATCATCAACATCGTCAACTTTCTTGGTTTTGAAAAACTTTTTTTTAAACTTCTTTTGTTTCTTTAAATCGTCCTCAGGCTCAGGCTCAATCACTATCTCTTCTTCCTGCTCTTCGGAAGGGTCAACGTTTACATTATTACCTTCTGTTTCAGCGCTGTCGCCAGAAGGCCTAGGTGCTCTCGGAACTGCATCTGATTTCAGACCCTTAAACATCTCCAAAAGTTTAGAAACTTTAAAGTTTAAGGCAGTCATTTTTGTACTTGTTTAATGCGCGTGCGTGATGTTTATTCACAAGATGTTCACAAGTGTCTCGTCGTACTAGTTTCCGATTGTACACATTTTTAGCATATCAATTTGTCTTGTTTTTTTAGCTGTCAGTAGTTAGTAGTGTCAGTTCGTTTAATTATGGATGTTCCGTGCGACACTGTTTTAGTTTATAATGTTTTGAGCACTAGACGCAAGTGTCTAGTCTCAATCCAAACAAGTCATCATGCCAACTCAATTATGTTTGTATCAATGATATTTTAATAAACAGATTATGTTATACACATACAAAACAATCGAAAAAAGCGTTCCGCGCAGCAGCGGCATCTGACATACAAGTCGAAATTATACAAAAGAGATAGCGCAATAAAACCCATAAGAAAAAAAGAGACAAATAGTGTTGTTGTTAATGGCAATACGTCCCAATTAGGACGTTTTCGAGTCTTCACGATTGCACGCTTATAACATATCTGTTTATTAGAATATCATTGGTTTGTATATTATATTTACAATTTTTAATTTTCAAGCGAAAATTGCGAAAAGATAAATAGCCTATCTCTTTTTTACCAATATGAAGTGAAAGAGTGAAAATAATAATGCAACAAATACTCACATCACCGGGACGGTTGTCTGCTGCGTTATCTGCGGTAAATGTTTTTCCCCGTTTATTTTATGCGTGCGAATGAATAAAATTCCCACAACGGCGCGGCGTGGCGGCGCGGCGGCGGGGCAAAACATTAAATAACGAGGGTTAGAGGCGCTTTTTTTTTATAAAAAAATAATACTAACTAAACATTTATGTATTGATTTACGTGAAGTAAGTACCTAGTAACCGATTTAATTATCAAGATACATGTTAGGTAGTTGATTTAAGGATGAGCTGTTTGCTGAGGAAGGGAAAAGAGGTACCTAGTTTACAAAACTTAATTATGTCATAAATATATAAATATTTTATTTTATGTGGTAGATACGTAGTGAAAGTATGGCAGCGCCTATGGCCTACCTCTATTCATTAGGGAAAAGGGCAGAAAGACGAAGAAGGTACAGAAACTAGAAACTAGGTGAATATAACAACGCAAAGAAAGGCTATCACCACATCGACAACTGATAGCTTTTGTAGAAGGGTAAGATTTAAAAAGTTTCCGAACACTAGTTTATTCTTAGACAAATTACTAAAGTTTATTCGTGTTAAAAAGTTTATTAGGTTAGTGAGAAAAAATTGCCCTACTAAGGACTAGTTCCATTTTCGAAGCGTTGTTGAATTTGACACCTCTTCCGTATGACATATTATGAACTTCAAAATTTTCTTTTACGAATAAACTAAACATTCCGGTAAAAATGAATAAAAAGGAAAGTGGTACAAAGTCCTCCTTGTCACTATCGTTACTGAACTTGCTGAAGTTGGGGCTGTTTGAAACTATTCACGCAAAGGGACCGAACGACCCGAATTCTCCACGAAAGGATCATTGGCAACATTCAGGTTCCCCGAGAAGGAACTGTCCTCCGAAGGATCAATCCCCCGACCCATGTTCACCACAAAGTGATAAATGCGCCAGTGGTGATGGACCTTCGATCAAAGTTTGCAAATGCAAAGTGCCTCCAGGCGGTAAATGTACTGCCGGCGACAGAGGAAAGACTGGAGCCGGGGTCACAGGTTCCCGCACGGGACGAGTGTGTGGCAAGGACCCCGACAACCTGCCGTCAGGTGCTACGAACCCCGGCTTATTGCGATACATACATAATGCTGCGAGATATAGACTTCCGCAATGTTTTGAGGGTGGTTGTGTGTCAGTAAAACAGAGTTCGAAAGGCAATTGGATCTTTGGTCATTCATTGTCTTTCAGTTCAGTATCACCCGGAGGATACAAGTTATTACTATCGTATGCGGATAAGAATAAGCCCACAGCGCTACCATACTTCGTGATGGAAGCAGCGCCGGGCGGGCAGATGAGCTGTGAGATGCGCGTGGCACCGACGCAGGGCACGCGGGCTACTGTCGTCTCGCAAATAGCCGACGGAGAGTTCTACAGCTTTGAAAGCATTTTTGATGCGTATTTCAACAAATTCACGGCATCTGTTATTGCTGTTAATCGCGAGTTCATTGCACTTCATTATTTGCAGGTATCGTGTGAAATATTATAGAACGTGATTTTTTTTATTTAAAATTATTATACCTTACCATAATAAATAGGTAGTAAGTATTGATATAATCTTGCCATTGAGAAATTTAACTAGTTCTAACATAGCTACTCCAGTCTGCGAAACATAGTGCGCACCTACTTGAAAACCTATGATACCATCAAGCATATTTTTATTTACTACTATAGAACCGAAAAGAAGACTTTATTATTTTTCTAGGCTGTGACAGACAAGTTGTCTCTGGGAGCGGAGATAGTGGCACGAGGGCACGCAGCGGAGCTGAGCTCGGCGTCGGGCGCCGGGCGCTGGTACGACGAGGAGCACTCCGTCAGCGCCACGCTCGGCAACCGTGGCCTCGACCTGTGCTACGCGAGGGCCATCAAGCCCTATCTTACTGTTGCTGCTATGCTGGAAGTAAGACCTTTTTTGTATTCTCTTTTCAGGAGGAAAACAAATTAGTAAGGGTAGCAACTTCATTGAGTTATGATTTTAATTGTTCGTTTTCAGATTACGAAAGGTTATTATAAGATGTCTCCAAAGTAAATCCTACCTAATACAGGTTTAAATATTTAAATATTATATTAATATAGCCACGCCACTTTATAATTCTTGATCTCTCTAACACCTATCAAAAGTTCATAATTCTGAGGATACATAATTTTTTTAATGAATGTCACAGGTGGGATTTGCGATCCGTCGCGCAGTAGCGACGTTAGCCTACGAATGGCACACGGACGAGTGGACAGTGCGGGGCTCTGCGGACTCGGACGGGCTGGTGGGGGCCACCATGCAGAGGTCGCTCGGAGGCAAGAGGGCCAAGCTGGCCTGCAACATCTCCGCCCTCCTCAACCACCCCAACGACAAGTTCAGGCTCGGCTTCGGAATAACCGCCGCCATCATTTAAACGACCTCTAATCTTAAATTTAAGGAGTTCTTATTTAAAAATATTACTCCATTTTTATTTTGTCGCGTTATAGTGACGTTGTACTAGTTATCTCTTTCCACTGAAATAAATTAGAAAAGTTTGAAGAAAATTAATGTACCAAAAAAATATGCGTAGGTGTGTAGGACAAACTGCAGATGTGTTTGAATTCAACATGAACTGTAATCGTCGACGCTTACTAAATCTGGAATTGCTCAGTATTGTTAAACTGTTTATTGTTCGTAGCAAATAGGTGTCCTTAAGTCAATGCCTATTTAATGTTAATTTTGACTATCATTATTTACCTACATTTAGATATAATTATATGGTTTATACAGATCCTTCGTTTAAGGTCATGTAATTTAATTTGTATGTAATTATTAATATATTGGCTTATTACAAAGTTGTGTATTATTAAATTTCCTATATTCCCGCATACGTAGCACTCGTACCTTAACTCCGTAGCACTGTAGAGGGTGAGGAAACCGTTTTCATCATCTTGATGTCACTAAACATTCACAAGTTGTCCTCACAAGTGAATAATGCACACAAACACTAGGAAATACTATTAAAAATTCATTTCCAATGTAACGATAATGTAGGCGTGTATTACCCGCCGTCGGCCGCTTCAGTGCATCGGCGGCGGCGGCGCGCTGGGCGGGCGCCTGCGCGACTTCTGGGCGGGGTCAGTAATACCGCCCTTGCCGAGCATGCACTCGATAATGGACTTTATATAGTGAGTATAGAGTTGTTGTTTATTCCAAGAGGTGTTAAGTATGAAAGTGTGGGCGTAGGGAGCTGTATTGCTGCAGTGTGTATTCCGTAGAGCGTGTCAGGCGAGGCGAGCGCGCGCCGCCGCGTGTCCGCGGCAGTAATGGTGATGGAGCGGCTGGCGGACTTCGTGAGCAAGTCGCTGGAGGGTGGCGAGGCGCCGGCGCCGCCGCCCGAGCCCGGCGACCGCGACAGCGCCGACGACGTGGAGGTGGACATCACCGAGCTCGAGGACAAGGCGCCGCCGCCCAAGCGCCCGCGGAACTGGCTACTGTCGCCCGAGCCCGCGCACCACTGCAAGCGCGAGGCCAGCCATGACGACGACGATGACCACAGACATGGTGAGTTCCTCACAATACCCGAATCATGATAAACTTACAAGCCTGAAACAGCTCGAACAAAAAGTTTAACCCAACAGGGACACAATAGGGACTTTGACCTATCGCAACGCGCGCCAAAGATAACGTCCAAATGCCGACTATTTTTTAGCTCAAATGACCAGCGACAAGACCTTAGGTCTTGCTGCCGCTGATCGCCATAGTTGCATCGCTTAGTGAATATACTTAGATAGTTTATTCGCTAAGCGATGCTTCCTCGGTAATCAAAATATGAACCAATAGACCAACCAGCCATCTTTCTACTCTACAGTGTGGATGACTCGCATAGTTTTGTCGCTGTACAAGGGAGCTACAAGGAAGTGTCCCTGCACAGCAAGAAAAGTATAGGAAAAACAGACCATATCTCGTTCTTATCTAGTTCATATATCAAAGGTCTTCTCGCTTCTAGTTTAGTGTCGGAGGTAGAGCAAGTGCCTTAAGACTCGCTTGTATCCAAGTTCTAGATATTTTGTATGAGTCCTGTTACACTTATAATCACCGGCTCTTGAAAATAAGAGCTTACCTTGATAGGCAAGACATTTTCTAGGGTTATATAAGGGAATACAGTTAAATTGTATTGTTTATTTACTTAAATTGTTGAAGTGCTTAACATTAAATAATGTTTATTATCTCTATCATACCCTGTATCGTGTTTGCTCCGTGATGATACCTATACAATTGGCCATAATGACAGAAATGTTATCTTTGAAGTATAGTTATGAATGGTCATCCGAAGCAAAGTATATTTAAGGTAAACTTGCAGCTATGATCATTTGAATCTCGCATGGGTTATTGATGTAGCTGCCTATTACCTACTCAAGCTTTTCCCGTATTCCTTAATAACTACGCTACCGATAAAGTTAATTAGGCAAGTTATTCCTTAGTAGGTATGGTTATCAGGTTATGATTTTCTCCGGGGTTCAAGTTGTCCTGACCGAAACACGGATTATTATGGATTTTTCAAGTACTTCTACCCACCCTTTATCCTTTCTTTGTTGGCATCGGCTTTTAGTTTACCGGCTGAAACAGAAATACATAAAAAAAACACCAATAGAATACATAATTAGCAAGAAAAAAGAAATATTTATTTATAAGAATATGGCACGATAAAGGTGTTACAATAATTTTGATCGATAATATTCCAAAATATCCATACCTGTTATGCGCTTTGATCCTTTTATGTGCTGAACAATATGGTAAGTTTGTCTGCCTAAATATTGATTAATATGTAGTTGACCGGTGTTAATATAATTTAAGATAATTTAAATAAAGTTTCCCAACTTTAAGCCCTTTGTACATTATTAAATAGATGATATATAAACTCAGTTTTTACTGATACGTTTTCAAATTTTGTTACAAAGTTCCAAGAAGTTTTAAGTTAGAACTACCTATGAAATCGAATTAATACAGGTTTCGGTCTTTAGAGTAGGTATACTTGAGAAGGGATACATTATAACCTATGGAGAAACTTTGAGTGGCCTGTAATTCTTAACATTATAAAATCCATATTTAATCATCGCGCCGACAGTCACTTCACACATTTATTTGTAAGACTTCTTCTCTTCAAGTCAATGATCCTTAAATTCTATATCAACAAATCGAGGACGAGGGATCGCATCCTCTGCATTATCCTTTGCGGGATCATGTGGCCTAGATAAACCTTTTGGTTGTTTAGGCGGACCCGTGGAGGTTGGGATTGGTACAGAGGATGACGACCAACTGTCTCCAGCTTTGAATTCTCAATTTATGAGTAAAAAGTTAATTTATTGGTTATATACATAATACACTCAAACTCGGTTTAATTTAGTCGTAAAAAAAAATCGTAATTATATTTTTAAGGGTTACGTAGGGTGTTAGTAAACTTTTTAATGCTGTAAATGATGTTAAAGTGTTAGTAGTCATTCGATCAATTTTGGAACGTCGACCATCCCAGTCTTAAATAAACCTCTGGTTTCAAAAGTTAATTGACTTTAAGGTATACTCTATCATCGACAAAAATGTTTTTTTAAATTATCCTCACCTGTTGGACATATCGCAGAGCTTACAAACAGAACAAATAAGTGTAGTCAGTAGTCATTCCTCCTTGAAAGCGACTCTCTTTAACCAAGCGACGCAATAAGATAGGCCTTATAAGGTAGACGCGTCTGTCTATGTATTTATGTGTCTGTATGTGACATCACAACCCCGAAACGAATAGACTGATTATGATCCTTTTTTTGTTTACATATTTGTTGACGTTTAGTTAAATATGGTTCGTAGCTAAATGCTTTCTGTAGCATGATATTTTCAGTTTTTAAGGGTTATCTTTTTTTGTTAAATATCCCTCTTAAAACAACTATCACAAATAACTAATGAACACGATATTTATTAAGAATGTTTCCTTTTCAAATGTTAGTGCCGTTATCTTACGGTAATCATTTAAAGTCCTTCTTGTTTAAATAAAGGAGAGCTACTCCAGCTTTTTCTTAATGTAAATAAAAATAATCGGGTTTGATAAATAATTGTCAACACACTGTTAATTGCTGTGACGCACATAGCGTAGACTCGTTTAGCTTTGGCTTCTGTCTTTTTAAACTTTTTACGAGGCACATTGATAATCATGAGCGAGAACAAGCTCAAAACGAGCTACGTCTAATTGCTACAAATGTTGCCATAAAATATCAACAGTAAAATAAATCTTAATCAAGTTTAATGTCCATTTCAATAAAATCTTGTTCTTTAAGCGGCGATTAATTATATAACGACGAAGATTACCGCCGATAACTGGCTGAAAGAAGGCTTCCGGCGATATCCGTGAAAGAGTTCTCAATCAAATAAATCAGCGCGGCGACTTGAGCAGAGAGGGGTGATCGGGGTGATACTTACAAAGTGTTGTACTATTAATCACTGTTCGCCGGTCGTTAGGTGTCTGAGTAGTTCCGATGCCCCGGAGACGAAAGGCGAGAGCGGGTGTGGCTCAGCGCCGCCCACAGCCGGATAATCCCTCCATTTACATAATTGCCGTATAAAAAGGAGAGCTTCCCAATTTGCTAAATTGCTTCAAACGACAATCTTAAACGTATAGCCCGTTTGTTCCCGGGAGCCGCCCCCCCCCCCCTCCTACCCTCCCCGAGCCCCGAGCAGACCCCGCGAGTCTCGTGCAGCGGGTAGACGCGATTAACGATGTATTAGCACTTCACTGATTTATTACTTGATCAATTTAACTCCAGCTAGTGTTGGTATACAAAACAATACAATAGCTTTATTAATGAAGAGTTTTTAATTCCTGTTTTGATTACATAATATATCCACCATTCATTTACTCATAAAGAAACACATAATAATAAAGAATTGATTTTTGTGGGAATTTATAGATTTTGGCTATTGTAATCTTTGCAATCAATTAGTTTAGCTGGTAAACACTCACATCAGATATAATTTGGTTCACCCTCCCCCTTACCAAATGCCTGATAAGTAAGCGACAAACGCTCTCAGATTTGAAACAACAAAAAATGAAGGGCCCTTGTTTTGAAAATTATAAATTAGTATACAACTTAGAATGATTTTAAAATGACAAGCTAGTTGCATATATATAACTGTACCGAGAAAATGGGAAACGTTTAATTAAATTGAACGAAGTAAAATAACTAAAGTAATGTAATTATTCGAAACAGGGTTAAGAGATATCTCAAACACTAGTTAAACAGAGCAAAGCTTACTCAGCGAAACGCTACGAGAAGTGCTACGACAACACGCTGTAGCCAGATCTGTAGTCAGAGCAGTGTATTACAGCTTGTTTTTTTTTCAATAAAAAGTAATTTTCATTACACTTTTTATTGTAGGTTTCATGGGCGAGTGTGCTGAATAATATTTTGATAAATATTTCAATATCTTCAGATTATTTACTTGATCATTCATTCATCACAACGTTTTTCATCTGCCTTACGAAAAAATAAAACAAGAAAAACAAAGGCGATCTTATTTTATTTTTTTTTGGTTAAAATATAGTAAAGACAGTTGTAATAATTTACTAAAGCTCTTCATATTTCATATTCGCAATGCAAAATAATTATTTAACGTATAAATAAAGCCAAAGAAATTCAGAACACATTACAATTAAACGACAAGACCACATTAAATATTTAAATACCAAGTTTAAAAAAGTGCTGGATAATGTATAATGAGTTTCAAAACTTAGCACAACAGCTGTTCTTGCCTCCGCAGCTAGTAGTCCACTTGTTCTGACGTTACCTGGTGCCCTCGAGTCTCCCCTGAGGGTATGAACCCTCGCCTATGAAATGTTGATGTTAACTGCACTCTTATTTTGATTTGCTTCCTATTACTTCCATGTTTTATAAACAAGTTACAGAGAGGATAGATGAGAGGTGTATAAGTATATCGCGTTTGCGTTTTAGGGTTTTTTTGTTGTGTCTGAAAGGAGGTTTATGTCTGAAATTAACGTACCGGAGACAAGAGAAACTCGTATAACAGACCCTTTATATCACATGACCTTTTCCTATCTGAAAAAGAATTGGAAATGAATCCACTTTAACTGGCTTGCTTCTCAAATACTTTATTGAAAAAAGATTGTTATAATTTCATTACTTGGTCACAAACATACTTAGGTTTGTGGCCAAGTTGGGTGTTTCAGAAGTCTTAGATTATAGAAAATAAACGTCTTCAACGAAAGTCTTAGATTATAAAAGAAATGCAGAGTAGGCATATCACAATCCGTGGGCCGCGGGCTCTAGTGTGAACTAGTTTCTTTGTAAACAATAGTATCAAAACAGAGCGCACTGTTTAAAAAAACTATCTCAAAACCCAATAATATCTGAAACTTTGACATTATCGCATAAAAGTCTGTTGTTGCACGGAAAATAACAAATTAGTAGACGAATGCACTACATACTACAAAAAAGGGGGTCATAATAGGCGCAATGGCTTTCAGCAATACTCTAACTCCAAGCATTAAACATGTTTTTCATAACAGAAGTGACGGACAAGTCGCCGACCGGCAACAATGGCGGCGGCAAGCAGCGGCGCTCGCGCACGAACTTCACGCTGGAGCAGCTGGGCGAGCTGGAGCGCCTGTTCGACGAGACCCACTACCCTGACGCCTTCATGCGGGAGGAACTCAGCCAGCGACTCGGCCTCAGCGAAGCTAGAGTACAGGTACCAACTTTATAAACTAGCCGTCTATTTAAATTCATACTGGTAACCATTTTCTCATCTTTCTTTTAAATATCTAACTTCTTATTTATTCCATTTTATTAAAGCATATGGTTTTCATATGTGCTTTATTGTAACCACAGAGTTCAAAAGTTAAAAAAAAACTTATATTACAAAAAATAGGGTCAATAATGAATGTTGCTTATCCGAATTAAAGATTATTCTACTTTATTTAAAAATAACATTTGGCCATTTATACCTTAAGAATATTAAGCCCCTTTCTCTATCTTTGATCTGTTTGATTTTGCCTATTCTGAATAACTGTAATTCCATCGGAAAAGGTGACGGGAACTGGGACTTCTTACGCGGATAAACCCGCGGGGCACAGATGGTGACCTAATAAAACTGCGCATGTTTAGTCTTATTTATACATGCATCACGGAAAGATCTGCCCATTCGAACGTCCAAATCTAAAGTTGTACAAAATTCCAGCTAAAAATCTCCCATTCCCTAACTTTTTTCAATGTTCTTTTAAAAAAGAGTTCCTGCTGCTGACATGCTTGTGAAAACTACAAAATCAACATCTATTTTGCAAGCATGCAAATTATAGTATGAGGAAACACTTAGCAGTTTATTAATTTTTAAACACTTAATCATTTTTTTTCCTAATTCTGCTATTGTAAATTACGATACGAATACACTTCGGATTTATGAGTCTGGTCCCGTTCACGCAACTATTCATTTCCACATTGCGTGTGTTATATACACCTGGGGCCCAAGTCTGCTATTTACACTCGGTTCAATGTCTTCATAGTGGCGTGCCAGCAGAGCCATTTTCGGAAAATTGGTATTCTACTAAACGTCAAAACGTCAAAATTGCGCATTACAATTTGTACCAAATGTATGAACTATTGGTCACAGTCGTTGAACATTGAACCGAATCGTTCCAATGCGCAATTTTGACGTTTTGACGTTTAGTAGAATACCAATTTTCCGAAAATGGCTCTGCTGGCACGCCACTATGAAGACATTGAACCGAGTGTAAATAGCAGACTTGGGCCCCTGATGCAATAGTAGATATATGCAAAGAAGTAAAAAATTATATCTTAACTTGAACATAAAAATGTGTCTATATATTACAGAATAAATACGTAATATTAGTTCTGAAGAAATTCGGGAAAGTATTTATCCATAAAACATGAAAATAAATTATTTGCTATATATATTTTTTTATCTATACATACGCCGAAACGCGCCCTTATTACGAGTAAGTACCGTCATCACAAATATCAATTAACACCTACGGGATACTCACAAAATTATCGCTCGCTATAATAATGAAGGGATAGTACCCTTGTGCTCTCACTTAGCTTATACGACCCTCAGTCATTACTAATGCACGTAATTAGCTGTGAGCCGGCAAGTGACGCTTTATCGGCGATACATCGTCGTTAATGTCCGATCGGCGCTAAGCGAGGTGAGCCAATCGTAGGGGATACTCCAATAAATAGATAAAAGCCTTGACCCCGGGCGATGCCGTGCGTCTTAACTAGTGTCACGCGAGCTGCCTCTTTGTTGACCTTATTGATATTTATTTGCAGTGATTACATGTGTCGTGCATTGGAGCACTTGTTTGATATTTATTACGCTTTATATGGAAAGAAGATTTTATTGTAAGGGGTGTTAATTTTTGCAGTTACAGATACTTAGCTTTTTCATATTTATAACTAATAGGATATTCGTTTGAAAAATAGTAGCTATAATATTTTTTTCAATTTAGTCACCGAAGCCCTTCTAAAAATCTTTTTGATTTAATAGTCACGCATTGCAACTTCTAAACGTCAACTCTGTGTTACTGTAAAATAATGTATAAACTATGTAACTACTAACATAGGTGAAACCAAAACAATTACCTATGTTTATGTACATAGGGGCTCTATTTGCATGTTATTTGGCCGTATTGTCTTATGTAATCAGAGCTAATGAATTCGCCCCTAGTTAGTATCGGTCGCCACTCGGCAACAACCAGTGTATACAGTTACATACCGGGTGTAGTCTTTTGATATGCACACCTTTAACAAAAGGAAATACACTATCTCTACCAAATTATCTTTATATTTATGTATAGTGAACTAAAAATGTCCCGTTAATTTACACAATAATAGATTTTGATGAAGTTACGAAAGTTTTTCACAACTATTCTTTTATACAAACTTTGTCCTGAAAACTAAAAAAAAAAGACAAGTTTATCGAGCCGTTCTTAATTCTCCGTCAGAAATATGGTAATTGTAATTGATTTTTAATATAAAAACGAATTTAGATATGACCCACGCACTCAATCCTCAATAGATGCTTCATTTCTGTCAATAGGTTGCTGATAAGCTGACACGACTCTGATATAGTTTATAAATAACTTATAATTACCTATAAATCACACCCTGCTAGAACAGTCGGCTATTCATTACTGAAGTATAACGCTTTTCAGCAAAAGACGTAAATTATTTACAAGTCTGAAATTATAGGAGAGTCTGAATACGTAAATCAAAAATTGTTATTTGACTGAAAATCTGTACACAAATGTAGTTCTCCCTGTTTTTTTAAACCGTAGTTCTACTAGATTCATTGCCCATAAATAACAACCAATGAAATAGCTCGTAATGAATTAAAACGTAACCAATTACTCATCGTATTTTGTTATTGTTAATCGCAGTTGCAAACATGCGGACAGATTGTCTGGTGCATGCAATCAGCAACGTTCGTGCCATCCTCACTAATGCGGTTACCCGTGTTTGCCAGCAGTACCATGTTCCCTGTAACCCATACTAACCTGCAGCATAGTGATGCGCACTCCTGCTAGTGTTGTAATGCGATTTCACGGCAGCAATCTCTCACAATCGCGAGATCAACCCTTGTTTGTTTCGGCAATTATTGAAACGGGATTAAATGCAAATGTTTTGTGTTTGCTTTTGATTTATTTGGTGTGTTGTTGTTGGATTCCAATGTTTTTTATGAAGTAAAGTATGTTACCTACGATAAGCGATTTGATGTGACTTGAAATAAGTGTTAATCTAGCTCTACCTGAAGTAGATAGCTACTCAGTTCACTCGGAGAACCAAATAACTCTTTAGTCTTGCAATTCCACTCCGAAAATCTGTTTTTTTATTTTTACCAATCTACCACATGAATACATATTACCTGTACTTATTTAATTAGTATTTATTTACTATAACTACACATATATAGAGTTATTTTCACAAATTCGTTTCATCTGTAATGTTTTGTAATCATATATTTTTGTACCGACAGGTGTGGTTTCAAAACCGAAGGGCAAAATGTCGAAAACACGAGAGTCAGATGCACAAAGGTAAGATAACTTAAAATCTCAATATCATGCACAAACATAACGTGCTTAAGCATCAAATGTCACTTCACTATGCATTAACAAACTCTCCACTAACCAGACATAATGATAATTTTTCATGGTAGTTTAACACAACTAAATAAATCAACGTCATAATTTATATTCAAAGCAGTTTCCCTGTTCAATGTAGTCGAAAACTACAAATTGCAAATGATTCTGGCAAACTAGTTGTCGGCGAGTTGGCACCGCTGTATAATCGCAATGAATTCACTCGTGCGTGCTCTGCACTACATCACTAGTTAGCGAGTACCCGAGTACCGAATGTACAAGCTCGCTGTCAGGACAGAACTAGCACATTATGTATTCTCCATGACTCCGTCTAACTCGATTACAACTCCCGCCGGCGCCGGTCCGACTCTAACAGTTTTTTAATTCGACCATAACTCACGCGGATGAATAATTAAAATGGCGGGTCGAGGCGGGAATCCGCGCGAAAGCGGTAAAAAAACCCGGGAAACTGTACACGCGAGGCGATAAATTCAGGGAATTGCACAACGCACTTAGCGATCGACTGACTGACCTCCCTCACACTGGTCAAGGAGAAAATAAATTAAATAACGAGAGATTCCTTACACTTTGGCCCCATCCCTGTCGTGTTGAAGAACATGCTTTATTTAAAACAATTGTAAAAAAAAAAACGAGAGTCCATAATGAACCCCATATATTACATAGGATTTAAAAAGTTATTTATTATCTCAGTAGTTATCGGTTACCGTTTGGTCCTTCAATTAATTAAGGAACATACGCATGGAAATGCCCTTATATTTATAACGTCAAAGCAATGTAACGCTAGCGGTAGAAACTAATTGTTACATCTTGACATGACGGCTGTCCCACATCCCCAGTAACACAATGGGCAGATAAAAATATCTGATTGTCTC
This sequence comes from Autographa gamma, assembly GCA_905146925.1. NCBI lineage: Eukaryota > Metazoa > Arthropoda > Insecta > Lepidoptera > Noctuidae > Autographa > Autographa gamma. The sequence goes on from LR989850.1 coordinate 9,742,276, forward strand.
ATATTATTGTTTTGCGGCCAGCGCTGTCGTAGCTCGTAACGTGACAAGGACAAATGAGACGTGACGGTGCAACTTACCCGCCAAAGTCTGCAGGAGATGGCACTATCCCGTGATTGTGAGAGCATTGAAGAACCGCTAAACGGAGCGTAAAGCGGAAAAAAGCCGCTCGCCGGAATCGAATAAAATGATTCCCCGCGGGAGCCATTCGGACGCAATCCCGCCGTCCCCTGCTAAATGTCTTATTAACTTATGTGCCGCCCCCGCGCCCCGTGCCCCACCCCCGCGCCCACCCTGTGCAACACGAGAATAATCATGTAAAGTGAAATGAAACGGTTATTTGTTATGTTATGCCCCTTTAACGGAGCGTCGAGATTCCCAATGTTGTTATTGATTCACGCAATCGTTTGTGGCCTCATATCGCTGATTTGAAGATGCTTTGTCGCGTCGCTAATCCAATTAGGTTTGGATGACTGTTGGGAAAGGATATGCAGTTTAATAACCTCGCGATTTGTAGATTGTAATAATAAATCATATGATTGATTATTCTGCAGTCGAATGCGTCTTTACAAGTAGGTCCTGTTATTAGTTCTTCCGAAATAATAAAGATTCGAAAAACAACAAAGCAAAACTTTTGCACTCTTTCACTATCATACTAAAAATCTTGACATCGACATCGACATCCATATCATACCTATAAGGGAAGGTCGATATGCTATGCTTTCATCCGAAGATGCTATCAACCAAAGGGGAAATGACCTCAACTTCTTAGACAAGTGTGTAAACGGCTAAGATGAAAAATAAATATCTATTTACCACTTAAATTAAAGCTCTGTTTTATAATATTATATTGTTATTAGACTTGTATTTAACACAAAAAGCTATATTTTCTGCATCAATGCCCATTAAATCATAAAAAGTAGGCGCTGAATCTTCATAAAAATTAAGAATTCATATTTAACGAAGACATGAATCTTCGCCTCTCGCAGCGCCCGCTATAAAAACAATCAGAGCTGCCGTAAAATTCAAGAATAAAAGAATACACCGAAGCTTAATTGTTCCCCTGTTCATAAAATTGTAAAGTTATTCGCGCGTCGCGAGGGTGGCGATATTTTATTGCGCAGAAACCACTGTAAAGATGTTCGGAGCGCTTTAAAATAAGCGAGAGAGGAGCAGCGCCCCGGCTTACCTTCTAATTCGATTAAATTAAACAACTCAGAGTTAATCAAATAAATGCACGGCGGTCGTCGGGCGGAGGGCGCCGCACCGCTCCGACCCGCTCCGACCCGCCGAGCGCCGGACGCACTCTCCGCCGGTATTTATGTCGGCACTTCTCGAAAGTAATTCGGTGTCAAATATGGAAATAACTCATACGCGCGGGGAGCATCCATTTTGATAATGCCGACGGCTACCGGAGCGGTTCTGATTTACAGCGCGCGCGAGCACCGCCCCAGCCCGCCCGCCTCCGCACGCTCTACGTATACGTATGAGTGCAGAATTTGTATCAAAATGTAACAAATTTGTTGTATTCCAACACAAATTCATAAAATTAAATGTTTGTTATACTATCATGTGGTACAAAAACTAAATAATTAAGCATGCAACTAAATAATTTCATATTAACCCATCCTAATAACTGTAGACTATAATGTAAACCATCTTACGTCGTTATGACAACTTGCAAAAGTCATATTTCTTTGAAGCTCCAATTTAGATAAAACAAAATCGCTACTCATAAATAATCGAAATACGAGGTCTTCTATTAACAGTAATTAAATTAATGAATCTTTCAGACGAGACCCACGGAGCACCTTAAGTCGAGCAGATCCGCGTTAATTTATTAATTGCCCACTTCGCCCGACGGGCGGGCTATAAACAACGGATCTCACTTAATTTACGAGCAAATTATGCTTTACTTAAATATCAATTTAATTAAGTGGAGTTCGGGAACGGATCTCGGCGGATTTGTGTAGCGCCGGATCGCTCGTTTGTCTCTGCCAATCGCGCCGGATCGATGCCACGCTGACTGACGCCGACGGATTAACTTGTTTCATTACTTCTGCATCTTTAAAAATTTGCGTCGCAACTGGAATATCATTAATTAAATTTAATAAACTCGGGCATGCTCAATTAATTCAAACAACCAAGTGTACTTTTCTTTACTTGTGACCATAAAGGCTTCCTTCAGCGGTTACCGGTTATGATAACATAGAAAAAAAAAACTATTGAATAGTGCCTTTGTAATATCTCTAAACCGAAGTTATAAATTTTCTTTTCGCTGCAAACATCATATCAATGCCGATATATTCAAGGAGGATTTGGCTTGTGAGAGGAGTCCTGGATGATAGTGTTAGTGTATGTGTCAGGGCTGCTGGTGAGCGGCGGCGGCACCCCGCTGGAGCCGTGCCGCGTGGCGCCGTACGTGTCGGTGCCGCGGCTGTCGGCCGTGCCGCGCGCGCCCCCGCCCCCACTGCCGCCGCTGACACCGCATCCGCCGCCCAACACGGCATTCGCGCCTTTTGATTCCGCGCTTTTATCTGCTGCTGCACATCAGGTAGGTGGTAGGAATCTATGTTAGTTACTAGTTTACTATTCATTTTCGTCACTTACCTTACTGCTAAGAGTGGGTTCACTGGAGCCCACTCCCGGCAGTAAGAAGATTAGGTAATTTGAGGACCTGTCAATATGAAAATGCACACGGAAAATGAGAACCTTATACATACCTTATGCTGCGATCCCACCGTCTCACAGAAATTGAATGACTTTTAAGTGGATGTGTTTAATACGCCTTTCATTGAAACCGTTTTAACCTGAAAAGGACTTTTCCCCTATAAACAAAGATCTGTTTTCAGTACGCCAGTGCAGCTGCGGCGGCCGCGGCTGCTGCGTTATGTCCGCCGTACGCGGGGCTGGCGGCGCTAGCGGCGCGCTGCCGGTCCTCGTCTATCGCAGACCTGCGGCTGAAGGCGCGGCGGCACGCGGCAGCCCTGGCCGCGGCTAGGGCTTCGCCCCCACCGGCGGCGCCGACGGCTCCCACGCCTGTCACGGCACCAGCCGACACATAGCCATCCAAACACCACCTTAACTACGCATAAACTCTCTTTACTGACAAGTTTAAAGATATACTGACTTTGTAAAGTTTCTCCAAGGTGGATAGAAGAATAGTGACTTGAAAAAGTGGATGTTATGAATAAGGGTGAAGTCCTGTGTAAAAAGTGCCATTGCTTAGTATTTTATTTAATTTTCACGGTTTAAACTCTACATTTGGAAAATGGTTGTCTGTTCGTGGTTTTTTAGGACCTCAAGAGCAACTATGAAGTATTAAACTGTTTTGGTATATGCAGTGCGGTGAGGTGTTTGTATTCCATTTTTGTAATATGTATGAGATAACTGTTAAACCATTATTTGTATCAGGATAGCCTGTTTAGTTTACTTTGCACTTGATCCAATCGCATAGCATCTATAACCAATTATTTGGAACCTAATTGACTTAACTGTTCGTGTAAATATAAAACCAATTAAATTTTTATGTCATTGTAATTAATTTAAGAGATGTAAACATTTAGATTTAAATAAGCGTTCTGGATGATATTAGAATGTTGGGGTTCTTTATATTTATACTGTATCTATAGTAGTATGTCCATTTAATTAAAACAAACTGTATTCTAAGCTGTATAATGTACCACCTAACAAACAATATAAAATATTTGTTTTTTGATAAACTAAATTACATAGATTACTCTTAAAAAGCTAATCCTATAAATATTGAATAACTGTTTAAGAGAAGACTATCAATCATTTCGAGGACTCTTGGTTCCTAAATATGTAAACATAATTATATGTTGGAGTACGTAATGTAATCTTCGTTATGTGGGTGTTACCTATATCTTATAGATTTAAGATCTTCTAGGCTCTTGTACATTATGGACTATGTCAACTATAAAACAAGTAATTAAATCATTTGTCACATATATTTAAAAGTTGATACATCACACTGAATCGATCTACAGCGCTTTTAGCTAAAAAATGGCGTTCGTCTTTTTATTAGATATCTATATTCAGTAACATGTAGGAGGATGGGTGATGATGTGATGTTATTCTAAAGGTGCTCCCTCACCGGGAGCATTTACGTGTATTTTAACATTATCGATTTGACTTTGAGCATTACATTACAATAATACCTCCCTGACTAACGAGCATTTGCATGTAATGTAACATTTTCCTCTCCTTCACTGATGTTTGCCCGTTTTGTATCATTACAAGGTGCGCATTGTAATGCTCGGTTCTCCTCCTTCACTGATGTAATGCTCAAATCTGTAACGTTGCATTACACGCGAATGCTCGCGGTGAGCACCTTAACACTAATAATAATTATGACAAAGTCAAACGGCTTCATTTACATATAACCTGATAAGTCCATTTGTACAAGAGCCGCTGAAAAAAACGACTTGTGTTTGTGTAATAAATCCGCTTATATAAGGCATGTACAGAACAGCGAATATGTTAATATAAATGACCAAACGAGTAAATTGGACTGTGAAACTATTGTAAATTAATAAGCTGTGATAAGTGAGTGTTGGGATGGGAATAATACGTTCTAATGCTTGTTACTTTTTAGTTTGGTAGGGTTATATCTGCGTCTATAGTAGATCTTGTTTATAGGATAGTTTGGTAAGGGTAACTTGGTCAAATACATAAATGACACTCAATTTCAAATGGCCGGTAACTATCATAACTTACTACTAACCGCCTCGTATGGATTTTTGAGGAACGTCCTAACGTTTGGATTTTGAGTAGACCAGGTATTGAGTATTCGAATCGTAGAAAAATCGAGTTTAGATCTACGCGAATGATGCTGATTTATATAACCTCAATTGGCTAAGGAGGTTCAGGTTCACAATAATGATTATTTAGATTTTATTGAAAGTATACAAAATAATCTAAAGCCTCTACTAAAAACTATTGAGAACCAGTTTAAGTACATATTCCTTAATTTACCAAACTACGTATTTAATTTGTCAAATCCTATTTTCTAAAACTAATTAAAACAGCAATTCGCTAATTTGATCACTGGCTATTAGGTTCATGCACCATTTATACTCTACTTAATTTGATTGCAGCCTTTAATTGCATTTGTAAATACCTATTTCTTGACTGATTAGCTCAAATAGACACAGATGTAATACTATAAAATTTAATGAACTATTGATAAGGTTATTCCTGTAATAGATAACATTATTCCGATTATAATAATGTAAATAATTACTAAATAATATTAGAATTAGGTCAGCTCAGTTTCAAGTATCAAAACTATCCATAGTTGTAAACTAACGATTACAAATAAATATTAGATGAAGAAGAGTCCGTAATTTATTTCCTTGATTAGTTTTTTAAGATTCCTTATTAAGGTTTAATTAATATTTGGTGAACCCAGAAGTGAGCTTTATATATACTTGAGGATTGGCGTTAAATATGTTTTTGGAAAACGAAACAATTAAAAAATATAACTAGCCTTTAATACAAGAAATCAAGTGAAGATATATGTAATATAATATTACAGACTAAAAAAATATGTTAAGTTGTGTTGTAGTGTTTAAAAAGTAAGCGCTATTGTCACTGGCTGTTTATTTAGTTGGTATACTGTTTAATTATTGTGTCTTCATCTAAAACAAATTAGAAAATCAATTGTGATATCCAAATTTTATATTTATTCAAATGTGTTAAGCAAGACGCAATCGGTAAAGCAACAATAGCACCCGCTGAACAAATAAACACTTATTCATAGTTACAAATGAAAAATTTAAATGGAAATATCACTAAACGACTAGAGCCGACAATAACACAGATGAGTGTTGTGATTTGACAGCACTCATAAATCAAAGCTAGGGGTGTGCCACCCCGGTAGCGGCCGATATTGTTTCTGCGTTTGTGGCTGATTGATGACAACCCTAGCAGTGTGGCGGACTAACTGTGGGCCAGTTCGGACCTCCTGCATTCTTTATGCTATGAATTGATAATAGTTATCGACTTTTTGCATTATGAACATGATAAAGGTAGTTTAATTTACAAAGTTTACTAACTTATTACAAGAGTGAACCCTTACAGACGTTGCACGTTTGTAAATGTAGCCTCCGTAAATTTAATTATGAAATGCCCTGACGAATAAACAGCAACTAGTATAAACTAACATAATAGTGCAATGCTTTAGCTTCGTGTATTTGTCGTGTAGTGAGCCAGTGTAGAGGCATCAGGGTTGCCTGGCTCGGCCTGGGGAGCGTGTTTGCGCTAGCTCGGGGAGAGTGTTTGCGCAAGCTGTTAAAAAAGCCCGCCCTCGCATCGGGTGCGCCCAATTAGGGCGGCGACGCTGCTGATTGGACGTAATCGTGTTAGTATCGGCGACAAACAACCCCCTGCACCCACAGACGTCTACACATACAACACTTGGTTATTGTTTAAAACTCAATTTAATTACATTTGATTTATTTGTAGCTAATAGCGGTGACATAAAAAAATATTTATAAGCTATATTTGATCTTGGTCAAATCCTGCTGTTGTTTTATTGTAACTAGAGGCCACTGTACAATATCTATGTCTTATTTTCTACTCAATCTCAGGGGTATCTATATTATACCGGGAAAGGAAATAGAAAACATCACATGACTCTATTTTCTTTAACCCTGAAAAAATCGTCTTGGACTTCTTCTGAACTCGCAAAAGGCTAAAGACTGGACAATCGGCTAAAACCACGGGGATAGACGAGCAACTAGATGTAGTTTTCTTTAAAAATGTATGAAGAATATTTTTTTGGTCAAGCACGGCTTATTTATCCAATGCATAAGTATACATAAGTGGTAAAAATGTTAAAGTACTAAAATACCCTAAATAATAAGCACGTAAATAAAATACTATTTAAAAGGAATGGCCCTAGTGCAATGTGTAAGAAATAATAATAAGTACCTAATCATAACAAAAATGCAAGAATCACAAACATTCTTACTAAGCTAGGTGCCTACATCAATCATGTTATGTTTCAACTGGACAATATTTTGATTCTGACACTGATACCAGCTGTGGATCTAACAATAATGTAAATATCTCATATAGTCTAGCTCAAGTTAATACGTACAACTAGTATTATTCGTGTCTCTATCGCACAACTGTTAAACTACTAGTGGAAGAGAGTGATGGAAAATGATAACTGTGCCAAAACAAAGTGCTAACTATGTGCCTAGTATCTAACGCTAAATAATCTTGACCTATTACATAACAGTATGGAATATTTCTGGAATCTATGTACCTAATCTACTATACCTAATCAATATATATTTACAAACATTAACAGTACATAATAAATAGAATTTACTTACTTATTTTCTACTCCTATTTCGATTTCCACTCTCTTTATCAATATTTGTTAAGAATGTCACCAATGTAATTTTAATCTCATTCATTCAATAGAAACTGCACTCATAAAACGTAGGTATCACAAGTCGATAGGCAATTTTAGCATGACTACACTGAAAATACCTACCAGTCGATAAAGGTTATAATGTTTGAACTAGAGCCAGTGATTCTTATTCCGTGCAGCTCTCTCGCGCAACATGCAGGCAACATTAGTCACTCTTATATTATGTGTTACTTTAATACACACAGTTTACAGTCAGTCAAATGAAACGGAAGAAGATGTTTTGGGCACCGATAGATTCTTTTATTTTGCTTATGGGAGTAACTTATTGCTGAAGCGACTGCGCCTTCGTAATCCATCTGCTGTTTTCTTCAGGGGTGCCAAACTTGAGGTAAGATATTTTTTTGTATTATTAAAAATTATATTAAAAGTAAAAGCTTGTTATAAAACTAAGTGAAACCTTTAGCACACATAATTTAAAATATTGCCTAATGTAGAGGTTCAGATCAAAAATATGCGAACCACTAATGATTTAATAAGTGCATTAAAATAGCTCGATTGTTAATTAAAACTGGAGCACCTTGAGTAGGCATGAAATGTCACTGAATGAATGTTTCTTATTATTATTTAGGAAATTACCAAGTTATGTCTCCCTTTTTAGTTTTTTTTTTCGTTATCCATAGAATAAAATATCCAAATTATGGAACTAAAATGCATAACTTCAAAATGAGTATTTAGGTATTTATCGTAGGTATTCATTTATGCAAGTGAAAAAAACAGTATTTTCCCTATAGGAGTGAAAAAGAGTTTAATGACTGTATGGCAATCCGTATTTTGATATGTTAACAGCTTGAAATCAACGTATAAGCTACTACTTAGCTACAAATATTTACATCTGATTTATAGAGTTTTTAAAAATGCACCCCTAATAAAGTAAGAAAGGGGATTTAATCCTTATAGAATAGAATAGAATAGAATAGAATAGAATAGAATAGAATAGAATAGAATAGTATTTATTTCTCAGTATATGGTACATTCAGATCTTACAGTATAATACAGTTTCACACATACTACCGTTGCCGGTGTAGAAATATTTAGTTAAATTTAAATAAGAAAAAAAAAATGCCATCACAACTAATCACAAACATCATATCATATGCCATTAAAAAAAAAAAATCTATACAAAATGTTAAAAATTAAATGTAATGTCTATATTTTTATTATAAGTACAGTCAAGAATAAAATAAAAGTCAATTTTCTAAGTATTATGAAAAGCTAATAAAAAATAAAACTAGGTATGTCAAAAATTGTTTATACAATGTCAAAATTTGTGATTAAAAAAATCAGTAACTGAGTAGAAACATTTGTCTAGAAGCCAATCAAATATAGTTTTCTTGAATTTATTAAATGGCAGAATTCTTATTTGTGGTGGTAATTTATTAAATATTTTGATTGTCATACAATTCGCATTTCTGCTATACAAATGCAGTCTCTGACTAGGTACAAGTAATTGTCCTGGGTTTCTGCTTTCAACTCTTTTGGAGTTGTGTTCATACACAGGGAACAAGTAAGAATATTTTTTTACGAACAAACAAGTTTCAAAAATGTAAAGGCAAGGAAGTGGAAGTATCTTTAGTTTTTTAAATAATGGTTTGCAGTGATCTAAATAGTCTGCTCCATAAACTGCTCTAACACATTTCTTTTGTGCAATGAATGCTTTGTTGACATCCACTGAATTACCCCATATGACAAGACCATAACGTAGCACTGAAGAAATATAGCCATGATAGGCACTTAATGCCGCTTCTTTACCAGCCATTTGTCTTAATTTTCTCAGAGCAAATACAAATTTATCAAGTCGAGTACAGACTTTGCATACTTGTTCTTTCCAGTTTAATTTTTCGTCAAAAACTATCCCTAAAAATACTGTTGTTGAGACTGGTTCCAATATTGTGAGGTCATGTTGTATTTTAGGTGGTTCCACTAATGAATTGTGTGTATGAAATTGCACTAACTTTGTTTTATTCATGTTTACATGTAAATTATTTCGTTCAAGCCATTCTATTGCTTTTTGTAATTCAATGTTCGTATCAATCTCTAATTCATTCTTGTTCCATGCTTTTATAGTCAGTGTTGTGTCATCAGCAAATAATGTACACTTATGTTTTAGATTTTCGCAAAGATCATTTATATATATAATAAACAATTGAGGACCTAACACGCTGCCTTGCGGAACACCATAATTATTATTTATTAAGTTGGAACTGTATACAGTTTTCTTGTTATTATCAATTTTTGTTAAAACAGTTCTTTGTTGGCGATCTGACAAATAACTTTTAAACCAGTCATATGCATTGCCTCTTACGCCATACTTCTCCAATTTGCAAAGTAGCCGAGTATGAGAAACAAAATCAAATGCCTTGCTCATGTCTAAAAATACGGACAGCACAGACATTTTATCATTTAGGGCTTCAGTTATTAATTTGACCAAAGTAAAGCATGCTAGTGAAGTCGAACTATTTTTTCTAAAACCAAATTGGTTCTCTGAAAGCAATTTGTTTTTATTTAAGAAACTCAACAATTTTTCATTCATGGCTTTTTCAAAAATCTTTGCTATAATGGGTATCAAAGTAATTGGCCTATAGTTAGAAATATCCGTCCGTTTACCTTTTTTGAAAAGCGGTTTTACTATAGATTGTTTTAACCTAGTAGGAAATATTCCGGTTTCAAATGACAGATTGATGACATGACTTAATGGTGCTGCTATGTATTTACTACTTAGTTTTATTATTTTAGTAGTAATTTCATCATATCCAGTTGCAGTAGTATCATTTAAAGAATTGATAATTTTTATAATGTCTTGTTCAGTTACTGGAGTTAGAAAAATACTGTCAGAATGAGTGTTGATCCTGATGTTGTCATTATTATTATTCCTGCTAGTATTTTTATGAGTTAATTCTATGAAATAGTTATTAAACTGATTACACATGTCAACAGGATTATTTATTACTTTATTATTTATTATTAGCTCTTTGATGTCATTATTGCCATTATCGTTGTCATTTACATTTCTTTTTATAACGGACCATGTCGCTTTACATTTATTTTTAGAATTATTTATGAATTTTTTGTTATTTATTAATTGCGAATTGAATATGCATTTTTTTAGAATTTTGGAATAAGTCTTGTATCTTGACTTATGATATTTTTTGCTTACGGCATCATTTTGGTAATTATAGTATAAGATTCTCTTTCGTATGCAAGATAACTTTATGCCCTTACTAATCCATTTATTTTTTACCGGTTTGTTGTACTTTTTAACTATTATTTCGGGAAAACATAGTTTGTGAAATAAAATGAACAAATCATGAAATATATTAAATGCTTTGTCGCAGGCAGTTTCTTTATACGTTTCACTAAAAGTTAATGCTGACATACACTCAAGAAATTTTTTTATATTACTTTTGCTGTAGTCTTTTTTTACTTCGTAAAAGAATTTAGTTATTTTCTGTTTATTATTGACATTTGAGAGAAAAAACTTTATTGACTGTCCAGTGTCATGATCCGAAAGAGCTAGCTTATGTATACTACTTTTAATGTCAAGGGGTGAGATATTGCTTGCTATCTGATCTATGCAGGATTTTTTCCTAGTAGGCTTGTCTACATGTGTCAATAAATTGAAATTATTTAGAACAGATATTAATTCCCTAGTTTGTGTTGAGTTTTTTAATATGTCAATATTCCAGTCTCCGCATATTATGATACGGTTCCTACTTTTGTGAGTTAGTTTATGTAATAGTGTTTCCATTTTTTGAGTAAAATAACTTGTATCGACGCCAGGAATTCTGTATACACATACCAGTATCAAATTATAACTTGGAACTTCTATACCACAGCATTCAAAACAATACTCTTTAGAGATTTCATTTGTGAACGGTAATGTGTTAAAGATTAATCCTTCTCTCACCAGTATGCAAGTACCGCCCCGTTTTTTATTAGCCCTTGAGTAATACGCAGCTAACTTGTAGTTTGTAAGTATTAGATTAAATTCATGTCCGGATTGTATAAAAGTTTCGCTAATGCATATAAAGTCAATGATACCTATCTCTTTAGTCAGCTCAGTCAGTACTATTTCAAATAAATCTAATTTATTTAATATTCCAGCTATATTTTGATGGAATAACGTAAATTGACGTTTATCTTCATGTACTGGACTGTTAAGGGGTGGGACGAAAAAAATGATTTTGAATATTTTGTACTTGAGACGTCGATGTTATTATTTTATTTTTGTATTCATAATCTATAGGGTAATCTTGGATGTCAACAGACATGCGATTGAAAATACTTTCAAAAATACACTTTATGCCTAATCTATTAAGTTTGCCCGTTTTATATGAAAACATTTCCAAAGTGAGATTACGATTGGTATCAAAGAAGTATGCATAATTATAATATTCTATGTCCATATGTAATAAGTTATTAAACATTTCAACTTTATAATTGTGAATAAGAGCTCCCGTAACGTATACTGGAGTGCATATAATAATATTCGTGAACGTAATATGTTTCAAGGTTTCTCTAATTTGTTTTACAAGTTCTATTGAGTCTTCGTTACCCTTAAAGTCCTGATCTCCAATCATTATGATACAATAGTCATCCATATTAAAATCTTGAATCTTATTCGTAATATTTGTGAGTATTTCTTTCATTCTGCTATTAGGGGATACATAATGGCAATATTCAAATTGCTGGGCAAATACATCTTCTATTATTTCAACCGGGCGATGATAATTACAGTTACTGACGATACACAACTTTCTTTTCCTTCTTGTGTCTTTTATCAATGAGTTATTTCCTAATTGAGTCTCATTTTCCGTGATAGCTGATTTTTTACCAGATGGTTTCTTATGTTTTGATTTTTCGGTATTTCCTAATTTTTCATGTGGCGTTAATGTTTGAGTAACTGGCTGTATATCTTTAGACTTCTGTGAGTCACTTTTTTGCAAAGTAAATATGTCAGGGCTATCAGAGAAGCTATTAACTAATCGCCGTCGTGCTCCTGTAATATTGCTAGAGTGCTTGTTTTTTCTAAGTGATGATCGTGGACTTGTACATATTTGTTTCAGTGTTTTTATTTCTTGAGTTAAATGAATTATTTGGTTTTTGAGATCAGAATTTTCAATAATAACATTTTCCAGTTCGTTTTGCGTACTTTCTAAACTAATTTTTAACAGCTGTATCTCATTTTTCATTTCTTCCATGCAACTATTCTGTATATTATTAGTTGATAAGTCTAAACTTCTGCATAATATGTCTTCCGATAGTGAGGAATTCATGGAATTGTCTATATTATGTAGCATGTTCATAGATTTGTTTTTTCGGAGTCGCAGTGTAACATTTTTGTCTGCACTATCCATTCTAGTGTCTTAGATCCAACAATTTTGTACAAATTACTTAGGTTTATGTCTTTATAATATTCAAAAAAACATTAATTCTTTATAATTACATTTTGTGGTTTGGTTGGATTAGAACTCAGAATCGTCTTGGTTACTAGTCAACTCGCATCGGCCACTCGACCACGAGCTATCTCCTGATGCTACGTGAAATTGTTGACCAGATGCGCGTATTATATATAGTTAATATTGTGGCCAATAGATGTCACTGTTTTAAATATTAAAAGCAATTAGTAAATTTTGTTGTCTGGTAACACTGTTTATTAGTTTGCAACACAGTGCGATCGGTACTACGGATTTGAATTTTGCATATCATCTATGATTGTGATGTAAACAAATCATTTGAATCACTATTTCAATCTGTTTCCTTTTAATAACATGCAAATATGTTTGAGTTAGATCACTTACACATTCTTTTATTCACTTCATCAGAGTTTTATGTCTTAATTATATTTTTAAATGTATTTTATCACTTTTGTATTCCTTTAAACACTGTGGAGTTATTTTGGATCGTATCTCAGAATTTGCTTATAATTGATTATCACCAACATTTGTCCATAGGTATTGTACTGTTTACATCACTTTTATACACTCAGTTGTACTTATTGTTCACTGTTTATATTTTTAAATCAAGAAATACGCGGAGTTACTCTTTCCGTGATGGGCAGCGCCATCTGTCTTTTTTTTTATAATTATAAAATACCGTCATATGTAAACTCCTTGGATAAATAGTAAAAGCGAATCCCGATTTCCGTTGGTCGAGCCATAACAAGCGAACGACTGCACGAAATCGGCTTATTCTTGTTTTGCTACACTAACAATCACCGTGGGCAGCTTATATTATATATTAATTACAATTCGATGTTTTACTATTCCTTTCTCCATCTATCATGAAAGACTGCTGAATATTCGTTTAAGACCCCGGATTTATGAAAAGTTCGTCAAGTGTTTGCCAAAAGCAGAAATTTTTGAATGTTCTTCTTTACATTTCTCGTTTGTAGGTATAAGTGACTCATTAACTTATCAGTACATTAAAATTAATGTATTTCACGCCACATACTCAACCGTCGTCAAATATCAATTAATTCATAATAGTTTGGTGCACTTTGAACAAAAATTGACTAAATTAAATTGTGTCTTTTGAAATGACTCACGAACCAAAATCGAATTAAATCCTCTTCCTTGAAAAGGCGATCTCGATGAATGACCAATTATGTAAAATCGAATTTACAGTTATTCGACTACTGAAATCAAAATTCTTTCAAAATACAATTTCCTAGTTGTCATTATATGCACGCACATTCTATCTCTATTATCCATAATAATATTATATGTCGTGGTAGCCTAGCGGTTCAAAGGATGGATTAGTATGCACAAGGTTGCAGGTTCGAACCCAAGCAAGTACCAATGTGGCTATTTCAAAGTTATATATTTATGTACTTTCTTAATTATTCTATGACACTTCTGACAAACGGTGAAGGAAAACATCGTGAGAAAACCTGGATTCCAAAATTTGGGATCTTAAATCGCCAATCCGCAGTGAACAAGCGTGGTGATCAATGCTCATGCCTTCCCTATATGGGAAAAGGCCTGTGCCGAGCAGTGGGGCATTTATAGACTGGATTATTATCTCTGTGTTCTATCTTTTCTGGTCATCTAAACGCTGTGTAAGATGTCGCTATAAGACATTGTATCCCTTCATTGTTCTGTGTTTTTAATGCTTTGACTCTGATGGTATACAATGAAGAATATTCTATGTAGTGAATGAAGGTCAATAAATCATTATACATACAAATTGTTTTCAGAACCACAGATTGGATTTCTACATGGTGTCGGATACTTGGAACGGCGCCGTGGCCACCATAGTGGAAGACGAGGGCCAGGAGGTGATGGGTGCGCTCTGGGTCCTCGAAAATAAACATATGGAAACTTTAGACGAGTAAGAAAAATACAGTTTAAATTTTTCCTGATGTATCTGTACAGTAAAAAATATGATTACAAAATAGGAAAATGGGTTTAGGAAATCTATTGTGATAATGAACGATTGACTGCCAGTAAGAAAGTCAAAGCTATGCGGTTTTATATGTTGAATGAATATTTATTTTTTATGACGATTACGTCGAATTTTATTTGACGACCTCTGTGGTGGAGTGGCGTAGGCACCGGTTTTCAAGGTGTCGCTAGCTCTGAGGTCCCGGGTTCGATCCCCGGACGGGTCAATGTAGAAACTTACTTTTCTACGGGTCTGTGTGTTTGTGGTACCTACCTTCGTTGTTTCTGAATTCCATAACACAAGTGCTTTACAGCTACTTACTTTGGGTTCAGAGCAGTGTATGTGATGTTGTCCGCATTTATTATTTATTATTATTATTTATACATAAAATGAGCAATCAGAGAGAATCAAAACTCCGCTGTGTTAATACCCTGCAGGTATATATTTTTCTTAGGGTTTTCATAAGAAAACCCTGTCCGATCGGTGAAGATATCTGATTTTACTAATTTCATTGCAATTTTAAAATTTCTTATTATTGTTTATGTCATGAATACCTACTTCAAATTTAATATTTTATATACGCATGTGATTGTGAAACCTACATCCCCCTTTCGGCTCGGTCAGGGTTTTCTTAACGCCCTGTATTTAGATACTACAATAATATTATTTTCGTGAACCATTTAGACAAGAGGGCGTTGCGCTTGGCTGGTACTTCGCTAAGAACGTGACAGTGACCACGTCACTCGGCGGGAGGGTCCTGGCTCGCACCTACGAGGAGATCGAGGAACCTCCGAAGCTCAAGAAAGGAGAACTCATCCCACCGGATAGGCTACCTTCCAGTACATATCTTCAGGTAACTACGAAATTTACAGATCACTAGGATATCAAACAAATGTCAAACAAAATATAACCCACTAGCAGAGACAGGAGTAAACAAAACAAATAAAACTATCGATAGTTTTAAATTTACTCAAGGTAAAGCAAATGTCTCGGTTTTACCTGCGTAGGTAAGTAGTCCCCGATCCCGTAAGCTATTCGGAGTATTTCGGAGTGGAGACGATCCCAACAAATCAAAGACATATGTATAGGTCCAATTACAAGTAAACGGTGAAACTGACCAGTCAAAAGTACATTCTAACTGAAATTCTTTTCAGTTTACATACCAATATTTTTAGTTATAAATGTATGTCTTCTTGTTCTTGTAAACCAACTAAGTAACACGGATATAAAGCGTTCAAATACCATTTTCAGTCTAATAATTTTCCGTTTTATTTCATTCAAGGTTATGTTGATGGGTGCTATTGAAACACTCCTGCCGCCTTCATACATCGCTTACTTGATTTCTTTTCCTACTAATGGAAAAATGGCTAGTACAGAAATGAGAGACCAGCTTGATTATCCTTTTTAAATTATTTATAGAAATTAGATATTAAACAATGTTGTAAATAATGTACTTTGTCGTTTTTTTATCCATGGGTATCTATCCTGGTAATCTAAAAGATTGCGGGTTTGATATCGAAACTCCCAAGTCCGGTGGGGCAGTACAAGACTAGATGCGTCTTCAAAAAAAAATTGTTCCTAAAAGCTGCCAATTGATATGCCTACTTAGCTAGTTACCTTTATGTTTTTAAGACCTCAAATGACGTAGAGTCTGTGCGGAAAAACCTTTGTGGCTTAAAATGGAACTAACATTAAATTAAATCCTTCCATAAAAAGAAACATTATTTATTACATAATTTTAAAAATATCCAGATGATAAAGTCACACTACTTACAACGCGCACGCAGACTTTAATATTATTCGTTTTAGTAGGGTAGAAAATATTAATGATGATACTTGAATATTAATATTATCTATCTATTTAGGAATTCGAGTTGTATCACCGATCATGTAAGGAACTCCCTACTGCACTCCAAGACTTAAATAGCGGACGTGGCCCTAAAGGCTACCTAATTGAAATGGGACTGGGCCGGACACGTGTGCCGAATGTCAGAAGGACCGTGGGCGAAAGCCTCTACAAATTGGGTTCCTAATAGACGAAGGCCGCGTGGAAGACCCAGGCGGAGATGGAGACATATACAAACAGGATGGGCAACAAATAGCAAACAATAGAGACCTGTGGAAAGAAGGAAGGGAGGCCTTTGCCCTGCAGTGGGACAGTTCAGGCTTTAAACAAAAATAATAATAATCTAGGATAATTATAAGTAAGGTTTTGAAAATACTTCATTAATTGTTTGACTAATAAGAAGCTGAACTTGTCCCTCTTACTTAGATGGAAGATATAGTTCTACTAGGCGTGGTCTTCCTAAATTATTTTTTGCGCGACCTTTTTTATATCGTAAAAACCTCACTAGACAGGCTCAGTCCCGCTTCCTGAATAGGTACTCGACGGTGCTTATACTTGTGGCTTTAGAGAATATTAAAAGAAAATAAATCTAGATACTGTTGTGACTGGGACGTGTCCTGCCTCCCGTGTAAGTCTAAGACTTGGCTGGTTCCGGGATCTTATTTGGTTATACTATACCGTATCCTACAACCCCGTATGAAGGGGGATGAAATATAAACAACACTTATAATTTTCATTAGTCTTCCAAAGATTGCAATGTCTTCACTAGTAGATGCCTCTTCGGTGGCTATGAGCTGCGATTGATTGACGACGAAACAGAAGGAGTCGTTGGTTGTATACAGCGCCACTTTAGGTACCGTAGCAAGTTTCTAAGTAAATTGTAATACGCCAAAACCTTTTTTACAACCACTATTTCCCAGCTTACAACCAAAAACCTTATTCTCAATACACATCTGACATGTTTTTCCACATTATTATTCTACAACGTGGTTTACGATTAGCTATATTTCTCTGGGCACGCGGCCTATGGGTTCCAGTGAAACGAACCTTAAGTTTGCAAGATACAAATTAATGGAATCCCCGTCAAAAAATGTGCTTACGAACGGCATAATAGAGAATTAGCGATACGAATACGAGCGGTCTATATAAAGGTAGTATTCTTAAGCCCTCTTACGCACTTGCGGTTAACCGCGGGGGCGGCTAACCGCGCGGTTAGTCGCATTTCCAGTTTTTATATGCAACCGCTTGTGTGATTGTACACATTTTACCGCCAAGCGGTTGCATATTAAACTGGACCGTGCGATTAGCCGCCCCCGCGGTTAACCGCTAGTGCGTAAGCGGGCTAAGTGTATAATAAATGCATAGGTACGGTATAGGCCTGTAGAAAAAAGAACTCTGTGCTGTAGCCTGTAAGCCTGTAGGTGACAGCTTGATGTCAAAATCGCCAAGGGACAAAACATAGAGTATTAAAACAAAATATAAAGTGCGCGCGGCGCGCCTCACTAAAAGCCCATTGCGCCGATCGGCGATCGTAAGCAGATTCTTGGCTGTATAAAGGCTATAAACAATGTAGTACAGTCACTTACTTATTTATTTTCCGTGCAACGACAGATTTTTTTCTGAAAATTTCATTGGTGGATTAAATGACGGAACAATTTCACAATAGTGCTCTCGGTTCATACCCTGATGTGCGCACTCTGTAGTTTCTTATTTATCCTGTAAGAAGATATCAATGAATGACAATTGACATTTAACCCCACGCTTACGAATTCCAACGATAGGCATCTATTCTAACTATAAACTAATGTTAGTTGTTTACAATCCAAGCCTGAAGCAGTCGAAGACTACGCTTAGGCTAATAGTGGTAGAAAAAAAGAACAGTTTACTATTAAATTCTAATGTACTAGTAGTAAAACAAGATTGTTCATCAACAACTTAAGCTATTTTGACAAGAGAAGTGGCAAACAATAAGATAGGTACTCAACTGGTAACATAATACTCGTTTCATTAATTTTACGTTGCCAAATGATCATTTATTTTAATAGTATCAATTAATAGAATGAGCCAAAATACTTAATCGCAAATTCAAGGGTAAGAGAATGAGTGTTAGCCAAGATTATTATACAGTTTACCTTTAATTTAGTAGTACATTCGAATTGGTTAGTGTTTCCACTGTTTATCGTATTAAACTAATAAACCTAGAATTGAAATGAAGTATGTCGATGAACTGTATCTTTTCGTTTTCCTTATTCCTACTGCTACTAGTCGCCCTTAACATATATTTATTCTACACTCTTAGTACTGATCATAAACCTGCTGGCTTCACTCTGCCCATTGTGAAGACTGAACCTAATCCTCCTATAGTCAGACGAATTACTGAGCACCTCAACCGCCTACCTAGCCAATACCACAGTAAAAATTCCAAATTCCTACCAATACAAAGAAACTTAATTACCTCTTTTAATTACTCTGGACAGAATAAAGATGTTTGGAACAATATTGATAAGGTATGTATGACAAATTATTTTATTTAATCAGCAACTCTTAGATCACTGCATTCTTGTATCGTCCAATGTAACATATTAGCTGTGTTACTTAATATATACAGAAACAATCTTATTTTTATTGATCTTATTCTCTATTTATTTTCAGTGGGCTGATACAGAGTTTTTATTTCCATCCAGAAATGGGTCTGCTGGTCAGATATTACAAGCTGTGCGAACCTCACAGATAACACTGGTTGACAATGCACCCAAAGGCACACAGTTAAAGCTACTGCTCTTGTTAGATGTATGTTACCTTATGACTAACAACATTTATATTCACTTGTAGGACCTTGTGCTAAGAAATGGTCAAAGTTGCATTCATAAATTCAAGTGAAATCTTTTGATTTTAATTTGTATTTTATGGCTTTTTTTATATTAACCATTACTTACTAACTTTGTGACAAAAACATTGCTTACTTTATTATGGATTCCAGAATAATATCTATTTGTTACCAAGCAATACACAAGATAAAATATCTAATTTATATTTCAGAACAAACAGAAGCTATACTTTAAACCAAAGAGATATGAAATAAATAATGTGATAAAAGGTAACATTTATGCGGGGTATGACCGCCACAACTCAGAGGTAGTTGCATACTACCTTGCTACGATACTCAACTACAACTGGGTGGCGCCGTCTGCTATACGGAGGATACATCTCAATAAGGACATCCTAGCCCATGCTACTGAAGGGTTAAAAAGCACTATGGTAAAAAATGGTAAACGTTAACTTTTTTATTGAAAATACCTTTTGCCTGTTAGATAAATACTCAAAAGTTGTAATTTTGTATGGTTTCAGCAAAGGGATCAGAATGCATTTATGGTAAATGTTTTTACTGCAATGTAAATGTTGTGGTTTGTCCTGATGATAAAGGTGAAATTGAAGGGGCAGCTATTTTATACTTTAAAAAGCCACTCAAAGTCTTTCTATCGCCCTGGAGGAGATCCTATAAAGATTTTAAAATGGAATGGGAAACTGATAATTACTTTTGTAAGTAAGTATGACTGATAGATTTCCATATGTATCTATTATTAATTGATAAACTTTATTTTTAAAAACATTATGTAAATTATAAAAAAAAACTGGTCAAATGCGAGTCGAATTCGCGCACGAAGTTCCAAACAATTTTTTATTTTCTTTCTGTTGTTTATCATTCACAAATAATCTTTATTTATTTATTTTCTCTAAGTATGTATAGGCCCTTTATTTGATGTGTAAAATATCATGTCATATTCGACGTGCTCTTTTGCTTTATATTTATTATTATATTGTTTAATTTATAGACTAAATAGCTTTTGGCTTTTCATTTTCAGTCATCTATCCTATATTATTATGCTGCTTATAATGATTCTTGTATTGGCCATTACGGATTTGGCCCCAGACAGATCATTATAATAATGTCTATTATTATTATTTTCAGGAAAGCTATGTCTGTACTAAGTACCAAAAGGATCCTTAATTTAATAGATGTAGCCATCATAGACTTTCTTATGCAAAATGGTGACCGGCATCGATATGAAGTCTATAAAAATAAAATAGTGTTACTTGATAATGGAAAAGGGTTAGGCAACCCTTTGTTTGATGAACTAGACATTTTAGCACCATTGTATCAGTGTTGTATGTAAGTATATTGTTAAACCAACATTTAATGTTTTGTCACTCTTATCATAAAAAATATTTTATTTTGTTTCAGATTATCTTACTCCACTTGGCAATCTTTGGAAATGGTATCTGGTGGTAGTATGACTGAAACGATCAAATTACTAGCATCCTTTCATGGAGAAAAGCTAACAACTGATCAACATTATACAGCTATAGAACGCAGACTATTGAAAGTTTATGCTGTTGTACAGTATTGTATAGAGAAAAACGGCAGAGCAAACGTTTTTAAAATATAATTTAAAATTTAAACCGTTTTTTATTTCACTTGTAAGCCAGTAGTCAAAACTCAAAGTGAAGTAGCCGAAGTTGGACCGCAGTAGGTGGAACTACACTACAAACTGACCCCAGCGCAATGTACTAACACAGCATTTCATTCTCCTATTCATTTCATAGGTACGGCTTTTAAGTTAAAATGAAGGCGATTAAGATAGATGTGTCTTCTTTGTCAGCAGACGTATTCGCTATAGCGATTGTCAATATAAGCGACTGCTTTCTTAACTTCTACGCGAAAATATCATTTTCGCATCGTCTAACTTCGATAATTAACGAGAATTATTAAATAGATTTTTACCGACGATATTTGATGCTAAGTTTGCGTTTTTACCGTTATTATTTTATTTACTGCACATCGCTAGAGTTTTGAACAATCAATAGGGACAATAAGCCTACTGGACTAACGATTATCTATCAATACTTTCTAGAACACCCTGTATATAGTTTGAATTTTTGATAGTTCTTCGTTACTTTGTCGAACGTGAATTTTATCCGTCGAATAAAATATTTGGTGTTGGTAAACGAGTATTGGCATAATTAAATCTCATAAAATAGGTATCCGATTTCTGGACCAAAAGCTGGGTACTCTAGGCCCGGTACGGTGGGTGGCTGGCCCTTGCCTATCTTGACTTGACTACGATTATGTGACCAGGAACATGGCACCAAAACTAGATCCACCGTTGTCCATAATATACTATGTCTAAACCCTTTAACATCGTTTTATAATAATAAAAACATCGTGGAAATGCAACAAATAATATGACAAAGAAGCTAGCAACATTAATTCGATCAGACTTTCAATGTCAAAGTGACTAACGCAGTCCATAGACTTAACATATACATAGACTGCTCTACTTTCGCTAGTTTCCCCTTGTGCCAAGCGAGAGCACTTTTTAGTCCGTATCAAGTACATTCGTTTACTGATTTAAGTTAATTTAAGAATTTTATATACGAAAATATTGATGGTTTTGTCATTTTTAGGATAATATTAGTATTTTAGATAGGTTTTTAAAACGGCAAGCTCCATCTTCATACATAATTCACGACAAAGCTATTTCACACTAGTGCTTACGTTCAAACTCTGATAGGCTCACTCTAGTTCCTTATGTATACTCTAAGAATTAATGCAGTCAAAGTCAAACGAACGTCATACTAAAAGTCAAAATAACAATTTCCTAAAATCGCAATTCGAATTAATTAATCTATTTAAATGAAATCCCAAGAAGGAACTAAGTTTCTTTCTGTTTAATATATAAAATATAACTCTTATGTACCTAACATAAATCACGTAAATATAACAAAAAGCGTTAAGTAATACTATATTATTTACATTTTAGAATATAACATCGGCAACGGCATCTTTAACATTTTCGCTTGATGTCCGATAACTTTATAATTACTTTTACTTATGTATTGAATTTGTGATATCTAATAGTTCCTAACTACGGTATATGGCGCTCGTATTATATTTGTCCCCCAAGACTAGTATTCTAGTCTGCTTACTGTTTTGTTAAACTTACATGAAACTCTCTCAAAACTTAGATAATAACATTCCAAAATACTGAATAGACGTAATACTACGTATACCTATAAATATATAAAAATTTACTTCAAAATGTTTGAAGTAGTTCAAGACACATTTCTTTATTTTGCTTATGGAAGTAATTTGCTAAAAAAAAGAATACATATTAACAATCCTTCAGCAAAGTTTTTGGGAGTTGGTCGCCTTGAAGTAAGTTATATAATAACTTGACATACTTAACCTTTCAGTTAAAAGTACAGAATGTTATTTATTTTCCTGAACTGCACTTTACAGATCATTTCAATTGGCACAATATTAAGGCACTCTATTACCAACACTTTTGACATATTTCGAGCACCTACACTAAACAAAAGAAATCCTATTAAGTTAAAACAGTATATAAACTCAAAAATTGTTTTGTTATATAGTTATTCAATTTATGCTTTTTTATGTTGTTAAGGACCACCAGCTTGATTTTATTAAATATTCTGAGAACTGGCGAGGAAGCTCAGCCACCATAGTACCTACAGATGGGTCACATGTATGGGGTGCCATATGGAGGTTACATAACAACGACATGCCAGCATTAGACAGGTAATTCAGCCTACATCATGATCTTAAGTCTATCTTTTCTTCTAACATCTATATTTTATGTATATACATATCTATTTTCAGGCAAGAAGGAGTTGATACTAATTGGTACTTTCCTAAAACAGTAAATGTTGTGCTTCCTGATGGTTCCAATGTACAGTGTCGCACATATCAACAAACTATAAATCCTCCAGTACGTAAAAATGGTGAAGAGTTGCCTGAAGAAAGAAGGCCATGTATCACATACATGAACTGTATAATAAATGGTGCAATAGAATGTGATATCCCTAACTATTATATTGAGGAACTCAAAAAAATACCCAACAATGGAAAGGAAGCATCTCCTGCAATGATAGAAAAGTTAAACAGAAGTTTTTAATTCTATTGATTGATTTACTTGTTGTCTCTATATCTAATTTTGTTATGAAATAATCAGCCACAGTGTGCCCTGATTACTAGCTTGAACAAATAAATAAACCTACTTTTTAATGTTCTTGTCTGTATTATCACATTTAATACCTCACTAAGTATCCAGCCAAATAAAGTATTGTAATCTGAATGGTCAAAAATCCTTTTTTTCATACCAGTTAGTGGCCAAGAATTCAGAATGAATGCATACTATGCCATGTCTATAATACATATTGTGTTATACTATTAGTTAGTCTATCCCCATCAGCTGCCTCGTTGGCCTAGTGGCTAAGCGCGACTGCTAAGCTAGTCTTGGGTTCGATTCCCAAGTCGACTAAGTTGTTATTGGGTTATTCTATGAAATTCTCAATAGCAGGTCGTAGTTTGGATTTGTGCCCGGGTAGTGGCAATAGGCTCGCCCCCTATTACATGGGACCTAAACATATCGGCGAACTGTGGGTGTACATTGGTACACCTCTGCCTAACCCTTCGGGGATACAGGTTTGATGATATGTTATGTTTTCGTCTTTGCCCATACCAAATCTTACGAAAATCAGTGTTGTTGTTTACAGAGGTTCACCCTTTGCGCGCATTTAAAATATAACTAAAGATAATTTAAATAGAAACTGAACTAATCCAGTAGGTAGATATATCCAGGTAGCCATAGTTTTACCAATAAACAGGGGCCCGAGTCTGCTATTGACAATTAGTAGAATGCCAATTACCTACCCTAAAATGGACCTACTGACGCCACCTACTCGGAAGATTGAAGCAATTGTCTATAGCAGACTCGGGTCCCAGAGAAGAAAAACTTAGCGCCATCTGGCAGACACTTAACATTTTTCCATTTAATTAGAACCTAGGTAGTTTAATATCAATGTTATATAATAGGAAAGTAAGCAGCTTTTATGTTCCGTCTATAGGTAACATATTATTATCAGTAGAGTAACCTCTATCTTCCTATGTTCTTTCGTTAAAAAAATATTCACTTTTGTGCTCTGATTTATTACTTTGCTCTGTGGTGCAGTACTTTTGATAAAAACTGTCAATAAACATATTTTATAAACATTTATAAAAATGCTGAAACATGAAGTTTACACACCTGATACGTTTTTATACTTCGCATATAGTGCAAACATTTTAACATTTAGGATTAAAATGTTCAATCCAAATGCAGAATTTGTGTCAATAGGGCGATTGGATGTATGTATCTTTTTATTTATTGATTACCATAATTATTAATAACCAACCCAACAGGTTCTAATCACATTTTTTGTAGAATTATAGGCTTGATTTTCACAGGTACAATAAGTTTTGGGGAGGTCCCACTCCTACTATGGTGCCTACCGCCAACGCTCACTTGTGGGGTGTAATTTGGAGAATGAGAAAACAAGATTTAGTATCGCTTGATGAGTAAGTTTTGTTTTGTCTCTCCCTCACAATATAAAAATTAGTTTCAATAATTTTGTCAATAAGTATAGCTACTTACTTTGTACATAGCCCCCACAATACTTCAATGTATAGTCCGGTCAAATTAGCTTCATAATTAAATAGGGGTAAAGGTTACATTAATTCTCACCCAGCTAAAAATTTACATGAATGTTGGGAACCCTATTACACACAATTTGTCAATTATCCACATAAATCAAAGGTGTGGAAAAAAAAGACTGCCTCGTTGGTCTAGTGGTGCTAAGCGCAACTGCTACGCTGGAGGTCTTGGGTTCGATTCCCGAGTTGACCAAGGTGTAGCAGGTCGGAGTTTGGATTTGTGCCCGGTTAGTGGCAATAAGCTCGCCCCCTATTACATGGGACCTAAAACATATCGGCGAACTGTGGGTGTACATTGGTACACCTCTGCCTACATATATACTATACAGGCGTGATGGTATGTTATGTTTCTTCTTTCGGATTGTGCGCATCTTATAATGATACTATATTGTACCAGGCAGCAGCGGTTTTTCACCGTCCACCTCACATTTTACCACCAGAAACTGGCAGATTCGTTCAGAAAGTTGCAGACAATGCTGATATAAATGTAAATACGCTGGACGGTCATAACACGCTTCACATAATGGCTATAATTCAAGTTGTTACTTCAAAAAGTTCAAGTTTTACCAGAAGAGCTGATACAACGGATAAAAGAAGCTCCTGCAGCAACAGATTTCGCGGTAATAGCTCATGTGCCACTGCAATCTACCAAAATTATGGTGTAGTAGGTTATAGTAAAATAATTGTCCAATATTGTGCTTGTGAAGTAAGATCTTTACTTAAAAACGTCGATGCGATATGGTTCTATGATAATTGGAAGAATTTTCAAAACCCGGTTGGAATGGAATCGTATCAGCCGCACCTGAGCCGGGTCTGAATTATTGAAGATGATAATTAGGCTCGGAGGATTTCATTTCATTCATGTCGTTTCTTGGTGCAATTGGTTACATTATGCAAGGAAGCGGCGTAAAAGACCTTCTTTGATTTATTTGATTCATTTATGCACCTGGATTCTTACGATATATGCGAAGAGACATCTCATGCATCGCTCTGTGAACAATTTATTTGTACCCAGCAAGAAAAATAAGGAGAAGAAGAAGAACAAGACAGTATGGATTATGTTCCATTAGAAGAGTATCAATCAGACGAATAATTTTCTCAAATTAGTACTATTTTCAATTTAATACCACAATAGATCGTGGAATAGGCCTAAAGGGAAACCACGTAAAAAAAAAACGCGCCATGTACACTAACCTCACGGGTGGCGCGGAAACGTGTGCATATTATGAGTTACACAACTTTTTATATCAAAACTCAAAACTTTTATTTGCTTTGCTTTTTGCATCGCTGTATCTCCGAAATGGTAATTCTTAGGAAAGTGTATGAATAATTTATATAGATAATTGCATGATGAATAATTTTTGTGTCGTCTATTTTTATGATAAAACTTTCCGTTTAGCTAGAAAACTCGAAAAACCGATTTTTGCAACATTTGCCCTTGAATTTGACAAATTGTGTTTAATAGGGTTCCCAACATTCATGCCAATTTTTAGCTGGGTGCGAATTAATGTAGCCTTGAATGTCTTATTATGACCGGACTATGCAGGACTATTTGACTTATTGGTTTCTTAGGTTTACGCAAATGTGAATATGAAATAAAACTACTTTTTACTTATACTAGGTATTATATATATATAACTTATAAATGAGTACCTTTCTACTTTCAGCCATAAAGGTGTTGATTTTAAAAGTTATTTCGTCCGATATATCGATGTCCTTACCCCATATATGGGAACATTTAAGTGCCGTGGATACATGCAGAGAGAATTTCCGTTACCGAGAGGTAATAGAGACATTATTCCTCTTGAACGACGGCCCTCATGGGCCTATAAGGAAATCATGATAATGGGGGCTGAAGAACACGGACTTCCAAGACATTATATCAGATTTTTGAAAAAGTTAAAACATAACGGCGAAGAGGGTGGTATAAGAACCCTTTACTTATTAATGCGTTATGGGAAGAACGTGCCGTGTGAATGTAAAGTACCGGGTAAAATATTGCGTAAACCTCTTGTACGTACTCTACGGCGAATCAAGGAAGAGGATTTGACACCCAAAACTCCTCCGCCTGTAAAGAAGAAGCTAGTAAAAGGAATCAAGTTTTAATACGTCAACATCAGCACATTATTTTATTACCCCCGTTACTAAAAGGAAACAGGACATAATTCAATTAAAAACAAGGTTTTACTATGTTTTTATAACTTTTTTTATTAATATAAATATTAAAATTATTAATAGGTACTCGGTTTTCATTAAATTAATTATATAAAATTGTACACTATCTCAATTGTTTGGTGAAATTGTATCTAAATTGAGCATATAGCACAACGCTACCCCGACACTTATACAAAACACATACACAATTCACACAAGGAAATAAATCATTTGGAAATTATTTTATCAGTCAATAATTTATGCATAATATAATTACTAAAATGAGGTAATGTAACTGCCTTGTAAAGTGATAATCACAATGAAACAAATACTGATAAAAATAAGAGCGTAAGTAACAAAGGTCGACAGTAGGCACAGTCCGCAGGGAACGCTGTGTGAGGCAACGTTGTGCGAGACTTCGCCGCAGTCACTCCACGCAACACTCACCTCACGCGACTAGCGTTGTTGTAAAATATAATAAATGGTAATGAGGAAGACTAGTAAGTAATCGAAATGCTTGATTGAATTGATTGTACTGTCCCATTGTCAGTATTCTATACATTAGGTATTTGATGAGTGCGAGCGGCGAGCGCATGCGGTGGAGTGTCTCAGCTCGCTCGTTGTTACAGGAACTGTAGCGCGCACCGTGCGACATGACTCGGCCGCGAGGTGTCCGCTTCACAGTAGACTCCACTATTATTAATTATATCGCACAATATTCCAATGAAGTAAATTTCAATTTGGTGGGGCTTTTTTCTGTCTTACTTTACTGGAATATTTGCGTAAAACTAAAATGGAACTAAATTATAGTTCTTATTTATTAAATGTTACGCTTAACGGTACATACTTACGACATTCCTCATAATTGAGCAAAAGGCACTATGCATAGTTTACACAAAACAATATTAGCATTTCTATTTCAATGAAGATCGTTTCGATTTCAGTGAAAGGATTCAATCATTGATGCAACGTGCCTTGTGCCCCAGACAACAACACAAACTTCTACTATTCCCCATCCCTCACCCGACTTCACTTACATTATACCTTCTGATCGACGACTTAAATAAAATACTATAGGTAAGCCATTCGTAATTCATTGCCCATACCCACATTACCCACAGCCAACCGAGCTGAATTGATTTTTGTGGCACATGTTCTTGATTGTGTTTAAATGAAAACAATATTATGAAAGAAATAATTCATCTAACATCTAGCGATACTTTTGAAAAAAAAAAATATTGTATTATAAAGTATATCTAGTGATGTAGGCGCACAGCAGCCGGACTCGCTACGTGCTCTAGTCTGTGTCCACCTCACACAATCAACAAATCTGCATTGAATGAAGGCTGGATGTCTGAAGGCACTCGTTTAAACCCTTAAACCACATTATCGTTATAGTTATTATTACCACATCGGGCTCCAGCTTCACCTGGATTGTTTACAAGCTGGAGTTTGTCCAACACTGTACTATATTATTGGGAGTCTAACTTTGGTTGGATGTGTTAGTATGCTATTTTTAAAGTTAATTATAATAATGTACCTATCATCTGTAAGTCAAATCTTATTTCATGTAGATATAGTTAATAACCCGATCAAAATAGACATAAATACATTTAAATCATATCAACGTCAATTCGCATACTGCTGAAAATAGGTACATGTCTTAATAATCCACTTTTGGACTAAACAATTGAGTTATACATTAATTTCTCGAAAATGTAATATCATGATAATTATTTTTAAAAAGTACAGTAACTTCTCGGATGCGGATACAGTACACCTTCTAAATACAAAATCGTTCCATGGATATCACCATTTCGATAACTAACGAAGAAGAAGTCTACTTGGCACATTTATTGGTAAAAATACCAATCGGAATTGACTAATTTTTCTGACAAACTAGTACAAGAGATTGAAGATAAATATAGGATAATAAAGGATAAGTATAGATTGATGTGAGAGTTTGTAAAAAAACAAAACTAAAAACGTCTAAACTGGTTAGACTTTTCGTGAGTTGATAGAAGATACCAAAAATAGTATGGCTAATAAAAATAAGGATTAAATTTACCCTATGTACATATTCTACGGCAAAGGATTTTTTTCAGAAACCTGTGTATCAGGGTAATAAATATTAAGTGAGTTTGAAATGACCGATATCTTTAAAATTATAGTGTATGCCTGAATTATTACAACTACATTTTTTATATCATTTAAAAGGTAAATAGAAGAAAAAAAAAACATATATTTTTATCGTGAGCCATGTTATTTTTACTTTGTCCACGGGTGGGATCAGTGGTGTCTTTTAATATTTCATTAGAATTTTTTATTAAGGACCTGTACCGATTATCAACTTATGTGAATTGTCTATTTTGGTAGTGTTAAAAAAATACATTTACATGTGACAAATTCAACTAAACTTGCAAATAAATGTCATAAACACCAGAAATCACCCCACGACCTAGTCTATTTCTTGTTCAATGTAAATAATGATATTAACAGAATTATTTATAATATAAACATGCTTGCTGCCAAAATTCACTGCACAATGACAATGAGGACAGAAATAAAAAGGAACTAGTTATAATTTACCTAATTATTACGTTGTATAACTAGATATCTTATCCAGTTAATTAAATTATACAAAATAAGAGTTTAATTATAAAAATGGAAAAACATATGAACACAATAACAGTTGACTTTAAGAATACATAATACATAAATGTATATTCTCATTTAACTATTACTTCCTCCCACTTATTACCTTACAATATATAAATAAATATATATTTTCGTTACATAAAAGTATTACCTTATTTTGTATACTATTAAGTGTTTATTATTCTTAGATACATTGTAACTAGCCGTACATAGTATGCTGATTAAGTTTTCGCAAATTCTTATACTTTGGTTTATATTATATGTATTTACTTAAAATAATAATAGTATGTAATATAACTATTTAACAATAGTGGCAGGTATTAACTATTGCATTTTAGTCGATGGGGAACACATTGTTATTATCGTAGATCAATTGAGAATAATTGCAACATTACAACATACATACATTTGCGATCATTCATACATAAAAATATTACAGTGTAAAATAATATTTGCTGCGGTGTGTAATTATGTAACCATGAAAATACATTTTGTCTCCTAGTTGGTACTTGTAAGTACTCGTTCGTTTAAACTATAGAAGACGAGAGTTTATTTCTAGCAGTTTGTGCAGTATACGATTGCACATTGGCCGGCAAATATAAGTAACACATTCTTAAGCCGAGGTGTATAAACGTTGTATTTATTATTACGTATATAGACTTAGAATTGTTCCCATATCTATCTTGCACTTGTGCGACATTGCTAAGTCAATGTACATAATAAGTACCTGACGTAAACAACTCGGTCTTACTTGTTGACGTTACGTTACCAACTAACTTATTGTGTTGCTTTAGCTAACTACTAAAACCAGTAACAACAAATTTTAAATGACCCTGTATAATTACGCTAATACAGTAATAATAATATTTTGCAAAGATTACCACAGCTAATAAATTACAAAAGAACAAATATGTAAATTTTGACGATAACTTTCCGAATCTTTGGTGGATAATTTAATTTTAAATAATTTTTGATGTTGTATTTCATACAGTTAGATCATAATAGTCAAAAACTTGGTAAAAAAAAAGCAGCATATCCAACAGTTGAGTATTATAAGCAGTCGCATTTTGCATCGATTAGGACGAGTGACAAATTGTTTTAGTAAGTACAACAAAATGTACTCTGTACAACAACATAACGACTTCAACCAATTTGCCACCCGTTAGATCATTCATTTACACATTTGAAACAGTAGCAAGGTGCCGAAAACTATACGTCAAGAAATCAATAAAAATAATTTGTACACGATCTCGCCTACATAAAACTATACACGCTTTACATCTTAAACTGTAAACTTAACATTAATAGGCTATGTCAAAAGTGACACCGATCTATAACTATATAATAACGTCGAGGTAAACTATATAGGATTCACGTCGAGACAAATCGACTCACTCAATATCGTCTCAGCAAAAATATTACTTTCCTGATATGAAAACGAATCGTTAGACGAAAAGAAACGCATCGCCGTTAAGGGTCGAGCTCGGACAACAAACCCGACGCTCCGGTCGGACTCGGCACGCTAACGTAATAAATGCGGAGGGATCGAGGGGCTCCCCCTAATAAATTTCCACTATAGTCAGAGACGACCCCCGGTCACGATATTTACACTAGGCTAGGCTACAATTCGAAGAGTCGGACGCGCGCGGCCGACCTGAGGTAGATGTGGCTTAGCGCGGCTCGGGCTGGCTCAAGCAGGCTCGGGCTGGCTCGGGCAGGCTCGGGCTGGCTCGGGCAGGCTCGGGCTGGCTCGGGCAGGCTCGGGCTGGCTCGGGCAGGCTCGGGCTGGCTCGCGCGCTAGCAGCCGGCGGCGGGCGGCAGGCCGTTGGCCGCCTTGTCGGCCGCCAGCGGCTGCAGCGGCTCGGCGGCCGCGTCGTCCGAGCCGCGCGAGCGCAGCGACGACAGCTCGCGCACCCACGAGGCCAGGCGCCCCGACACGCCGAACAGGTTGGAGCCCGAGCCCGTCGCCACCGCGCCCACGTTCACCTCCGGCAGCTCCTGCTCCTCCTCTGCGGGGACAACACACACCGCTTGTACCCCCTTACAACACACTTGTCATTCCTAATCTATTTGGCGTACATGGACATTTAAGGCGAAATAATATTAAAGCAATATTTCCACACTACATAGGTACTCTATTATTTTAGTGCTGCAAATATTACAGGATGATATGGCAGTGAAAATCTAGGACATAAAATAAACTCTACTCCATATTTGCTTTTAACTTTGGGACACTTACTACATACATTGTTAACCTACTATGTAATTGTTATTTTCATTTTAATCAAAACATGCACGGTACGTCAAAGCCCTATTCAATATTGTCAAATAAAAATTATACACTGCTTTGCTACATGAGTCATGGTCATTCAGAAAATGATAACAAAAGTGCCCTGCACGCATCTTATTTACGCATTTATTTAAACATGCAAACTTTTACCGCTACTTACGATTCAACAGCGTGCCTGCGACTCGGCACAGGTCTCTACGGGGCGCAACGGTGAAAACAAAAAAAGCGGGCACGCATTAGACAGTTTTGCACTAGCAACAAATGTTATCATTTGCCGACGAAGACCGGGACGAGAGAACGCTGCTATTATGTCAGCAAGGATCTGACGACAGACTGCTAGTGAGACAGTCTCTGAATTGCATTCATTCTTCTAGACCAATTCGTAGCAACGCTAATTCCACAATGCTGACATAAAAACAGTATTGGGCCGTGGACACTATGATCTGGTCGACATAAATACGCGCATTAAATAAGGTTTTCTCCGTCAAATAAGTAGTTTCCAGTAATATGCACTCGTGAAATCTTTTTTAAAACGCAATGAACAAGATTTGAAGGGTAAAATTCAGAGAAAAGCGTATTCAAAGTGCGCGCGGCCTTAGAAGTTGCAAAACTTTAAGTTCGTCAAGATCTGTTGGTTAAATCTACTAGGTTTATTTTACTCTAGACATCTAAAACATCAAGACATTATCTTCGCTACTATGTACTGTTCTAACCAAATATTCCCTAAATTAGTTTAGCACCTAAAAATATTTTTTTAAAGAGAAATATATACTGCAAAATGATATCATCTGAGGCCGAGACAAATAAATGTTAGTCAGAGGATATTTTTGTTTAACCATTGAGGTTAGAATAGGAGAGGAGTGTGACTGACCCATGGCGGTGCGCTGCAGCGCGTACATCTCCTGTCCCTGCGGCGAGTGGAAGAAGCTGCGGTGGCGGAAGTGCGGCTGCGCGGAGGGCGCCAGGTCCGCCACCAGCTGCAGGAAGCTCGGCCGCTGCGGCGCGCGGTGCAGCCAGCACGCGCGCATCAGCTCGTACAGCCGGTCCGGGCAGTGCTCCGGCCGCTCCATCACGCCGCCCTCCACCACGTACCGCACCACCTGCTCGTTCGACAGCCCCTGCACACACACACACGGTCACCACTCTGCTCGGCCCGCTCCCACACTGGCACCCACTGTCTCATCGCATGTCTAGCTTACCTGGTAGGGCTGCATTGCGAGCGTCGCCATCTCCCACAAAACGACGCCGTAACTCCACACGTCGCTACTACTGGAAAATACCTGAAAGACAAAACATGAGCATATAATCCTTGGACAAAAACATACAGGTTCACAATCCGACGTAAATATTAGAAACCGCAACTTACCCCGTCTTTCAAACTTTCGGGGCTCATCCATCGCACCGGCAGGAGGCCTTTGGTGCCTTTCCTATAATAATCAGTCTCGTAGATGTCTCTGGTCATGCCGAAGTCTCCCACCTTAACGGTGAGGTCACCGGCGACCATACAGTTGCGCGCCGCGAGATCGCGGTGCACGAATTTTTTGGCCGATAGGTATGCCATACCATCTGCTATTTCTATAGCCATCTGAAACAACACGATATACGGTTAACAGGGACGGGCACGTAGCTCATTAGAGCTGTTCATCCGTGACGAGTCAGAGAGTACGTACCTGCAGGATGCTCTGCAGCGTGGGCGGGTGGTCGGGCCCCTTGCGCGGCACGTCGAGCTCGGCGTCGGGGCGGTGCGAGCGCAGGTAGGTCTTGAGGTCGCCGCACTCCATGAGCTCCATGATCACCAGCGTGGGCTGGCCGCGCGACACCACGCCCAGCAGCCGCACCACGTGGAACGTGTCGAACGCCTTCATCACCGACGCCTCGTTCAGGAACTCTTGTCGCTCCCTACACAGTTCACAATCAATGTGTGTAAAAAGTTTAAGGTATAGATTATCTACTAACAACTAAGCTTTGGTATGCTTTAAGAATATATATGTCAACAGAAAATAACAAGTATTTCATTATTATTTTTTATTTAATTATGAATTTCCTAGGAAATTTATAAACTTTCGTAGGT
Source organism: Autographa gamma (assembly GCA_905146925.1). Classification (NCBI taxonomy): domain Eukaryota; kingdom Metazoa; phylum Arthropoda; class Insecta; order Lepidoptera; family Noctuidae; genus Autographa; species Autographa gamma. Next base: position 9,776,697 of record LR989850.1, read on the forward strand.
TTCTAAAAGAGAGATAAAATGTATTATTTTACGCTCACATTTTAGGAAATTCATCAATTTGCAATGTCTCGTGGTTAATTTATAAACTAACGGATATCCATACGTAAGATTCATAACGGTTCGACCAATCGCAGAACTGCTTTTAATTTTACGCTTCTTTAAAATACGTAAAATAACACACTGCTCCCTGATTGGTAGATGTTGACAGTGGTAATACTGAACACGTGACTTATTCAACCAATGGTCTTTGGTTATTGCTTACTTATTATTTTACGCTCGACATTTGACGAAAATGTGAGCGTAAAATAATACATTTTATTTCTCGTTTAGAATCCTACGGTTCTTGTTATTTTCCGGTGACATATACATAAAAAATAAATTGTTATAAATAAACATGCATTCATGCATAAGATGTAATTTATTACTAACCTGTCGGTAGCGTGCTCGTTTACAGTTTTAACGGCACACCGCGTTTCTGATTTTCCCTTTTCTATACCTTTCGCAATGCCTTCGTAAACCTAAAAAATATAATTTTAGTTATGAAATGTGAATATTCTGTTATAATATTCTGATTGGTATATTTAGTTGCGTATTAGTTACCATTCCGAAGGAGCCCTGTCCGAGTTCGCGGATGAACTCGATGTTGGTGCGCGGCACCTCCCACTCGTCGGGCACGTAGACGGTGGAGACGTACTCGGGGTTGACGCTGGCGAACAGCTTGTTGGCCTCGGCGCCGGGCAGCAGGCCGCGGCGCGCGTACCACGCGGCCGCCGCCAGCAGCAGCAGCGCCGCCGCGCACACGCCCGCCACGCCCCACACCCAGCCCGCCGCCGGCGCCGCGCTGCGCTCCTAATGCGACAAATTATAACACCGTTTCATTTAACTATTTCACACTTTTTTTCAGCTCAACAACTTAAGAACGTTACCCAGAACTTGTAATTTTCATACACAGGAACTATTATGACCCAGACTAAAAATGGCATAAAGATGAAGTCCATAATATAATTATATATAAATACCTTTTTTGGGGCTTGACGTTTCGACCGGGTTACACCCGCCGTGGTCGCAAGCAGATAAACCCAAACCCAATCGAAAAGTCAATCCTCAAAACGTATTTAAAAATGTCTAATTACGGTAAAATTATTTTATTATAGAAATTATTTAGAACTAACCGGTATAAATATCGGCGGGTATATAGCAGAGACATTGCCAGCGCCTGCGACGGTGATGGGCGTGACCTCGACGCTGTAGTTCCCGGGCGACAGGTTGCGCAGCGTGTACCCGTGCCCGTTGTTCTCGTAGTCATCCGCCGTTATACAGCTCTGAAGACCCACGTCCTGGCCCTGTACAACCAAAACAATGTATTTTTAAACCAAATAATTACAACCAATTTTTACCTAAATACTACATTCGATATAAATTTTCAAACCTAGATGTACGATTCTATATATTTGCGTTGCTCGTATGTATTTAACTTACCGACAAATTATCCTCGACTCTTGAGTAGTGCACGGTGTAGGCTACAACAAATCCGTTGGGATTGGCAGGCGGTTTCCATGTCACATTTACTTCGGCCAAAGTTTTATTCGAAACGATCACTTCTGCTTGCAAGTCGCTTACTACGTCTGCGTTAACTGTAAACATACGAATACGTTAAAAAAAACATAGCATTCATAATGACAGTATGTTGCGTTATGTATGTACAGTAAGATTCACGAAAGATGACCACTGCGCAGAACGCATATTTTAGGTCCCCTTTGAGGTACGGGGTGAGGCGCGGGTGGAATGCGTCACGGCCGGAGCGCCGCCATTGGTGCGCGCGCGTCTCGTCATAGGCCGCAGCAGGCCGCTCAGTCGCTATTCGTCTATTGCAACGTTGACGCGCACACGCTGCTCTCGAGTACAGTCAAAAAGAAGTGTTTCCTTGTTTTAAATTGATTTTGTTTTTTATTCTAAATGTGATTTTCTTATATATTTATAATATTTTTAGTTCAATTTATTTTAATAAACATTTTAAATTACTTACATTTGATTTATTTGCATAACCAGCATTTACACCATAACACAAATTATTTAACTAAAATCAAAATATTACTTTATCATAAGTCTTTTTTTCATGAGTGTACGTGCGCAGACGGCCGCCATTTGTGGTCATCTTTCGTGAATCGTACTGTACGTACACTACGTACGTCGTACGTAATTCAAAATTAAATAACAAATAAGTGAAAAGATATTAAATATTTTCTCTTACCTCGTTCCATAGTTCGGAAAGTGTAGAAAGCCCGTTCGGAACACATGGAATTGTTATAGTCCTTCTCAGTCTCGTTCATATGTTTAGCGCGACACGCCCAAATGCTGACGGTGTACCAGGTGAAGTGACGCATCTTCGTCGCAGTCAAGGTTCTCGCTTCGCCGCCCAGTTTGTAATACAAAGACTTCACATATCCTGTAAACAAACAGAGATATGTTACAGCAGTTTGCACAAACCTTTGTTAACCTCCCAAACAAGTTCGATGCAGATCGGTGTTACTCCGCCACCCACATTTATCATCTCATTGGTAAGTTTGCCGCCATTTACAACTCAACGATGGAAAGTAACCGAATGATCGTTATCTTAACCGCTATGTATGGAACTCAAATAAAATACATTCTTTAGTAGTTTGTGTACAGGCTTCCGTGCCAGTATATGTTGTACCTAGTAGAAATAGATTTATCCAAACTAAAAAATCGTGCATGCATTACAAAATAATTTAGTTAGGTTTAGTTAGGTTTAGGTTTGGTGACGTTGGAACTATGAAACTTCGTGCAAAAAAGAATGTCTTACACAAATGTAATCAGATTTAGTCAATGTTTAAACAAACAACCTTATATATCTAATAAACATATTGATTGGTGATCATGATGATGACGGAAACATGCAGCAACCAAATACCCGTGTAATGTAAAACAAATATGTCTGTTTGTAACCTGTAGAATCCTTTACGACGCAAGCGTTAGGCTCGATGCGACTGCAGTTGGCTGAAATGAGAATGTTAGATGGTCGTGATGAGGTTTATGAGCGGTGACAAGCGAAGCCATGAAGAAGGACGCAAGAGGAGGTGGCTTAAGGCATAATGAATGTTAACATAGTAAGTGAGAAGTTAAAACAGTTGTTAATGTTGGTGTTTGAGGCTGTAGACTCACCCTCCTCGTCGGTGGCGTTCGTGTAGTTCACGCCGGGCTTGAGACTGAAGTTCTCGGTCAGTTTCACAAGCATGCTGTTTAGAGTGTGGTCGATGGAGCGCTTTATTCTCTTGGCAGGAGTTTTGAGCTTCGAACGATCAGTTGTCTTTTTGTATACCTTAAAGTTTATCATAATATTCAGTATGGATAACTACAGAAGGTTAATTCTGATATTTAAATACAAATTAAATGCAAAGAAGACTTTCACAACTTTTACACATTTTTTCCCTCAATCATTTTTTTTTCGTGATGTAATTTAGCCACGTCCTAATTTAATTGAAAATACCACCAACATTTTATTAATTGGCTGCCTAAACTGTCAAATGAGATCAAAATAAACTTACGAGATTCTGCAGTGCGTTTTCAAAATCGATGCTGTCCATGCGTTCCTTCTCGGCTCGCTCATTGAACTTGATGCCAGACTTCTCCTCCTCCTTGCAAGCGCACGAGCCATTCGTGACGTCACCTGTTGCCTCCTTCTCTTGCCCTTCCTGAGGTTCTTCTGGTCGGGCCGTGATCATGTTCGCTAGGGCACTAGCTATAAAACGTGATTATATGTTTGAAAATTCAGTTTGTTTTCGCAGTTTATATGCCAAATAATATGTAACAAATACGATGCATTTAAGGATCAGTTTGCTTGACAACTTCATATTTATTATGACTTTTTCGACAGTACTTGTCAGACTAAAGTTAAGATTATTTAGACTTGCTTAAAACTGAAGTTATCAATTGGCACAATTGAATTTGAAGACAAGATCATTATAATGGTAACTTACGATTAGCACAATAGTTAGTGTTGCCTGCCAGTATCATCGGTCTGTTGTAGCTGTTGGCCTGCACTTCCACTTCATACAAGATAATGGTTCCGTTGGGCATCGCTGGCGGGTTCCATCGTATCAACACAGAGTCGGCTGTTGCGTCTGCCGTCAGACTCAGCGGGGGACTTGGACCTTAGAAAGGTTATATGAAAATTACAAACATGTCTTAGGAAAATACTTATTATTTATTTAGTTTAGCCTGATTAAAGTCAAGTGGTACTTACTTCCCGGTAAGGTCTGAAAATAAATGATGGAACTCTGTGCGCCTTTCTTTTCCTGCAGCGTCGTGTAGGTCTTTACGTACGCAGCGTATCGGGTATGTGGCGTCAGATGTGACAGTAGGTGGAACGACGGCTGCATGTTATGACAGGGATTCAATAATATGTCGTTTGTGTTCTTAGTAGCAGGCTCGCGGGTAAAATTTCTGGCTTCATCTACCGTCAAATCAAGAACAGTCCATCTAAAACAAAATTAAATCGATAAGTAACTAATTAAAATTATTATATTGCTTATTTAAAAGTCCCTGACATAATAAATAATTTACCTATACAGTGATATATTTAGTTTATTCCCTGAACGGGTCTTAGGTAAGAATGGGTATCTACGTAATATGAAAGTTGAACTTTCATCCGATTGAAAACATGAACATTCCCGTATCTGATGCATGCAACTCACCTACCTATAATACAAGTGATTAACTGAATACTAACATATCGGAGCACATGTCTCTCTGTTCGTAGAAGGTGACGTTTTGTTCGGTGGCCATGTAGTAGACGGAGTAGCCGAGCAGCTTGCGGATGTCTTCGGGGCAATACATGTTCCAGGTGAGGACTACCGCGGTCGGGCACAGCTGACTCACTCTCAGATGCAACTTTTCAGGTAAACCTGTATACAAATAAAGAATTTTACAACGATCCTGGATTGAAAAAATACAGTAGGAAAAAACATCGAGGGTAAGTGTTTGTTAAGTATTATGAGTACGTTACTAATGAGGTACAAGATTGTTAATTAAAGTATTTATTATTTTTTCTTTTTATTTAAACAACGTTTAAATCTGTCGTTCAGGCGACGACTTCTTTTTTCCAAAATGACTACTTCACCAAAACTTTCAGACAGCATCTAGCGTTATAGCAACAGACACCGAATATGTTTCCCATGAAATTAAATAATAATTTAATCGTATCCTATCAACATAACATTGTAACCAACTCACATGAGGCCTGATTCCCGTTGTTGTCTGCCGACACTTCAATTTCGGTGAAGTTGGACCTGGGGTCATGCGTCATGTTCTGAAGCGGCAATATCTGTTCGCTGTAGCACAGCTTGGGATTCAAATGTATGAATAGCGAGCCCCCAGATATGTCTATCGGGCCGTGAGTCGACCAGTCCCATAACAACTCGAGGTTCGGGTTGTTGAATATATGCAAGACTTGGCTGCAATACAAAACATAGCAATAAGTAAATACAAATTAAGTGTGTAAACCTTGATAGTTAGTTAGGTAAGTATAGAAAACTTCTAACAATTGAAAATTTATAAATAGGGTGCCGGTTTATAAATATCGAAGGCACTTCCAACTTGTTTACCGTCACTTTAATGCTATTAAAAGTTTTCCTAAAGCGGTGACCTCTATGTATTTAAATTAATATTTCGTATTTAATTAACTTCAAAACAGATCGAATCGTAAACTTTTCGGGGCCACGTACCGATTGATTTGATTAGGCGACATATATTATTCAAAACATCTAGGAAGTTTACTATCATCGTGTATAAAAATGTGTTTTTAAGACTCGTAGGAATATAAAAAAGTGTTTGTTTAGATACATATATGTATGATTAAATAAGAAAACATACCAATCTAATCTAATAACTATTGTGTTTTTATAAAACTAGTATGGAACTTAGTCTTCAGTCGCCAGCTCCTCGCCGCGTCGCTTTCTCTATGGTGAAGGTCGTGACCTCTCTGTGGGGTAACATCTGGGTTCTTACGATGTTCCTCCGTTAATTAATCATTTACATATTTTATTTTACTTACCGTAATACGAATATTAACAGTAGTTACTTTAAATAAGTGAACAAAACAATGTGATATGAGTAACTTACTTCTTTTTAGCAGCGGGGTCCCAAGATCCAGTTATTTTTTTAAGGTTTTTCAGGAACATCAACGACACGAGAGGATAGGAACGGATAACTTGTAAGGAACCAGTAATTTCTCGTATGTCGCCTAACGACTCGGCCAAAGCGGACAAAGTCTTACCTTAAATAGAAACAATACATTTTAGCGTTCATGTTGCCTTGTTTATAAATCTACGCTATGCTTGAATATAAGCTCACCACCAGAAGAACGTACGGTGATTTCCAGCTGGCCTTTAATATGTGTGCAGCCACGGAACTGTGCGGCTGCTGCCACTGAGTCGATCTTACCGCCCGGGCACTCCTTCACGCACAACGACTTGGGACACGGCTTGCAAGTTAAATTGTGCGCATCACCATCCTACAACATATTTATTTATGTTAGTAAAAATATTATTCGTTCTTTACGTAATTACCGAAGAAGGATGGGAAGGCATTTGCCCTGTAGTGGGATAACCATGGCTGAAAATAATTATAGCAATGTGTAAAGCGCTGTGCTTGAGGCGCTAACAAACGTTTTCAATAATTTACAATAATTATATATTGCTCCTACATCGGGGGTAAAGTAAGCGAAAAAACCGTGTCAACATTTTCGCAGGACATACCTCCATATACCCGCTGCCGCAAGCGTAAATGCAGGTCCCATTGAAGATTTTGTACTTGCGTATCTTGGGTGAAGTGCCTTGCCTGCTGGAGTCTGCTACCAGCTCGTCGGGCGGTGCGGGCATTGCGCGACAAGCCTGCTCTGTTACGCAGCGCCTAGACAACTGCACATAAAGAAGTTACATTAGTATTTTTTCTTGCAAAATTACAATAACTAGTGGCAAAACTTATTTGCTTTACTTGGTGATGTCATTGGTTACGTTAAAATCTTTAGCACATGTACATCAACTTACCGCATAGGTGCCTATTGGGCAAGAATCCATGCACTTCCGTTCAGCGCCATATCCCAAGGAGTAGCCGCGGCAGACGTGACAGTCCTGCGCAGTGGGTCCACTGCAACCCCCCAGACAAGCCGAGTGGCAACAAGTATCAGTCGTGTTGTCCACGCAGCCATGATCACCACACCACGTAGGACATACTGCGCAAATAATTAGTTATTAAAACTACAATACAAAAAGGCATTAGATATAATCATGTCATAAGTAGGTATATGATATAGGTGCAAATCCTTGTAATTTGAGGATCATATTTGCTATAATCAAAATCAGGCTTAACTTACTTTTCTGGCAATGCTTATCATCCCAACATAGCAACCGGCCATATGCATCGGGCGGACAGTGCGACTGTCGATGGTCCTTAAGCCGACTCTGCGCATTCGGACACAGCCCACACAGCCGAGTGTCGTAATTTTTCTACAAATTAAACATACATAATTAGGACGAGACAATAACCTACATTATTCGAGCACCACGTCATCTTGTCCTCCTACCTACTTGTCTTAATAGGACGATGACAAAATTAAGAAACATATATGTTACGTCAACTTCTTATGTCTGCGACCAAAGTGTTGTTCGATAATTTAGAATAAATGATATTAGTTTCAATAACAAGTATTTTCCTTATGTAAGTTCTTAGAAACATCCCCCCGCAAATACTAAATCTAATAAAAGATTAGATTCAGTATTAGTATATTCAGTTGTTGCTTCTCTACTCAATTATCTAGATTATACTTTCAATTAATTGCTTCTGAAACTTGAACTAATTATCGCTGGTGAAGAACTTTGGTTTTTTAAATGCAGAGAGTATGTTACCGGTCATGTATTTTAGGGTATGTCTTTTATTTGGAACATGCTAAAATAGGCGAGGTGACAAGTACCTAGTATATAACTGTACTCTATGGTGACGAATATTCCATTGTTTTTAGAACAATAAATAAATTCGTATAATTAGTCATTCGATTTTTTTCTCTTACACGAAAAATTTACTATCCATATCAGAAGAATTTCAACTTATAACGAAGTTAATAAAGTATCAAAATAATACTTATAAATCATGTAAGTATAACATTCAACCATTCGTGAAGCTCAAAATAAAATTATGTCTCTAATTAACTAGTATATCGTGTGTAGGTAAACACCAGTCGTGGCGGAACTAATAACAAATATATCCCACGGTCCATGACCAGAACAAGTTAGGTAAGGAACAATAATAATGTAGGGAATACAGCTGTTACTGGGCACATGTCCATAGCGCCGCTACAGGGATAAGTAGGGTCTCCCTATACTTTTAATAAAGCAGCTAAGTATAAATAGTTGTCTACCAAATTGTAATGAGGGTTACTGATATTGCGCAGTTGGCGCCACTGGCGCATGAGGTCATGGAATATAGATGTCAAAGTTTCCTACTAGGTATATCCAGCGCGGAAACATAGTTTATATTTAAATATTATTTGACAAAACCTGTGTATGTAAACTGTAAACAATAATGTGAACTGTTAAAAACACTATTTTGACAGCTCGTTTTGCAAACTCATATAAAACAACAAAGTATTAAATTGACATTTCGGACACCTCACGCGCGACTAGCGCCTCTTGCGGTGAATTAACTAGCAGTAGCCCCCATAGTTTGAAAAAGGTAGAGCACTCTTTTATTTATTACTTTTTTGTCGACCTCAAAAGGGTGGTTTATGCTTAGGTAAGATAAAGATTGTCTAGACTTGTTATAGAACCTCTCCTTGAAAAACTGTTTATCCTATTTTTTTAATTAGGTTAAAACTTTGTAGATATTTACCCTTATAATATTTTCAGCATATTCCGAGGTGATTTTAGACCAGTCAATAGTGTTCGTATAACATAGTCTGTCATTCTGCTGTATTCTTACGCCCCCTCGCACAATCTTCGTTAAAGACCGTAGACCCAAGGACTGTGAAACATTAAATTATTTTAAATACTGGTAAAAATAAATATTATTTATGACTTCACCTAGCAATTGTTGTATTTAATCATAAAAAAATATGTTGAAAATGTATACTAATAACTTACTTCCAGGTGCTCGTTATCAAAAATAATGAGAGCGAAATCCTTATAGAGCGTGTTTCCGTGTATCACTGACAGGTTGGGAAAAAGGTCGCCCAGATTCTGCACACCTTTCGTCCTACAATGTACAAAAACCTGTTCAATTTGCGGCAAAATGTTATTTATAATTAATGGACAAGTAAAACAACTTGAATTCAATTAAATTCCACGCTCAAGTTTCCTTAATTTGTATGTTTATATGTCATAAACATACAATGAATTTATTAAAACAAATATATAATGTGTGATAAGAATGTCATATCTTTTATCAAGGTATGGTTTGTATAGTTATCGTTGTACCTGTATATCATAATATAATCGGTGACTTCTCGCAGTTCCGGGAAGGCCATGTTTTCGAAGACGGAAGGCGTGGCGCGCTCCATCAGCACAATGCTGAGCGAGCCCTCGATTACCCGGCAGCCCTTCAGCCTTTTGATTTGCTCCGGGGAGTTTCTTATGTCCATTGATGGGCATACTGGAACAAAACAGAAATATAAAATAAACATAAATTTTATAGTACAGAGGCTCACAAAAAAAGTTTTTTTTTCTGCTGCGCATAAATTAAAATTTGTAAATATCGAGAGTTCGAAGGCAGTCTATCGATTGAGGAGTGAGACACATCGATCTTAAAACGTCTTGGTGCAGCGGTGGTTATTATTTATCATTTAAGATACTGGCGTAAATGAGTTACAGAGGCATGTGCATTTCTTTTTACAATAGGTCATTTAGAAAGTAAAGATATATGTAAGTTCAATCTAGTCACAGTATGAGTTAGATGACTACAACATAATATTAACAACGTCTCTATTGGTTAATTAAATAATAATGTGTATTATTTCCGTAAACAATTCAATAATTGGTCACAATTAACCCCCCGCAAAGTAACTAACGTCGTATTAACAAACCGTAGCCTTAGGGAGGAATTACTTTTATTCGTTTATCGTGTAGCTTGTTAGACTAATAGTGTTATTCGGTACGTTTTTTCTTTAAAAATCTAATACAGGTGACCTAGACTTTATTGACGTGATTAAAAATATGATTTTTAGACTTAAAAAAATCACAAAATACAAAGCCTAGATCAGCAAAATCCATAGCAACTTGAGTTCGCATGACATATATGAAATTATAAATATACAGTACCCAGTTACAATTTTAATTAATATCATATCCTGGCAGTAAGTAATAGTATGACGTTTGAATTCAGATCAAAGAGGGTATCGTCCTTCTCATAAATGTGTTGACACAATTAATTGTTAAGACTATTGTGTCTAATTACTACTTACAAATAAGGCGTAATTATATTGTTACTAATTTAGGCAGAGTTATCGCGGAATAGTTCCTTAAACAATGAATTTTATTAATTGTCCTTTTTTTATTTTTATTGATTGATTCTTAATTAAGAAAAGTAATATTGTAAGATAACATTATCGGATTATAAAATTACGGTAGTTTATTTTCTCTGCAGGGGTCATTGTTTAAGGTAGACAGCCTGTTATCCTACCTTTCCTCGTACACCATCAACATGCATGTAATATAATAATATATTATCACACATTAAATGAGTCCCATCGACTTAAAAAGAAAGTATTTGTTTAGAAAATTAGCAATTCAGGTTTAATATAAATAATCTATTGTTTGCCCTTCGGCAGCTATGAAACTTCATGTTTGTAAAATAACATCATAAAATACATTCAAAGAAATTAAGAAATGTAGCAATATTGTCCAAGGACAATTTATTGCGTTGTTTGGTTGGTTCTGAATGATTCGTAGCCGGAACTACGCAATACCGGCTACTCATCCCAGGCAAGGAAGTTAAGGTCAAAGGCTGAGTGCGCATGTGCACGGGAAACCAAAATGGCAGCGTAAACAATACGCGCCATGCTTACCGCACGAGGTAACCCAAGGCCGTATCAATTTAACTCTTACCCTAGAATTAGATATTTGCGTTTTTAGATTTTATTTAGTACCGCTTTTGGTGTTTTAAAATATTCTTAACATATCTAATAATAATCCATTATATTTATTGTCATTCCATTACTATTAGCAATATACATTTATATGTCAAGATTAGCCAGGAGCGGAGGGAACACTTAAAATTATAATCCTATCAAATTATAATCTTGTGCGCAGAAATAACTAAAGCAGTGCATTGAGGTAGGCGGACGGAAAACACTAGGTCGTTGTGTGTGGGATGCAAGTAGGAACAATACTCCACGTAATCACAAAACACGTCAACGACAATGCAAATGGACTGGCCGCGTATTGCCGTCTCATGGCCCGCAAACCTTGGTCACTCACTCAGCTCACTCACTGCGTATAAATAGAGCCAGGAATGTCATTGTTAAATGCGGCAAAATAGAGATGTACTTACATAATTTCGACATGTGGAATATTATTAATTAGTATATTTAAATTATAACCGAACTCTAAAAGCATAATAAAATAGTCCTTGAAATGAAGCTTTAAAATGTATCATATAGATTCATATACATATACTACCTACCTGTAAATATAAAATAAAACTAAATAACCTAATAAAACATTACCATACAACAAAATCTAGTGTTCTTTAGTATTTGGATATTCTTTTATTGTAATAAAAAATATTGTAGTTCGAGTAACTCTGCAATTGTGACTGGATAATAATGAACGCGGCGCACTTCCTACTCTGCGCAGCTCTTCAGCCGCTTACTACGCCTTTACTACAGCCTCCGCTCCTACCGGTCGCACCCTTGGCCCCCGTACCATGAAACCGCTTCCTCGTGTTTATAATGGGTGCCAGGAACATTACCGAATACAGACTTTACTAACTACGTACATGAAATAATACGAATTTCATAGAAAAAATCTCCTTTGAAAATATAAAAGGTACATTTACACAAATTATTTCATGAGTATTAAATAATATCTCCGCATATTGTGAAGCCCTGAGCAGCAAATTGCGTGTATATAATGCAACGATGCATATCACGTCACTGCATTCTTTGCAACACTACGTTGCGTAGGTAGTATACGTGCACTCGTAATACGCTGACTTGTAGTATAAACTCGGCCAATCTAGTGAATGAAATCTTAACCATATACATGACAATGTGATGTACCACGTGTTATCAACGATCCCTTTAAAAAAATTAAGTATGCGTATTACATACATGTATGACAGGCGGCTTTTAGTGTTGTAGATTCTCGCACTCTGCCTGTCCGTCAGACCGTGAAAAGGCTGTTTCTTTACAACCTTTAGAGCCACCCAGTAAACATTTTGACAGGATATGTGTCATTATATTAATTAACATTTGCGTTCGCAATTAATTTAAAACCGAGATAGCGATTTTAAAGATGATTGATCCATATAATTTAAACATAATTTACAATCAAGCTGATGTTTCGAGCAAGGTTACTTTATAATCATTCATTGATTCAAAGTATTAAACTATTGGCATATTATGAACTTACTGCTACATATTACAGATTTCGTTAATCTGTATTAATTAATGTTATTGCGTTCCGCGACTTGGTGGTAGCTGCGAATAAGTTAGGGGTTGTTTTAAACTCTTAAGATAATCTTCCGAAATTTCAAGATGTTTATTAAATAATAAATAATAGCGTTATTAGTTTTGTATTCGATATTAGAGAGTGGACGTAACCTGTAAAGATAGCGGAAACGAATATCGTCATGGGGGTCACGTAACACTTAAGTTTACAGCGGTCATTTTCCTGTTTGTGACCTTCAATGGACTCAGCTTGATGTGTTTATTTTCCTATTGATGTTTTATTTCATTTGATTACATTCACAGGAAAAAGATAAAAGACCCAGATTAAATGGTCGCGTGGAATTAAAAAACCCATAAAAACCTTTGGCCCACTTTGGTTATCTTTAATACCCGGATTCGCGAAATTAGACATAAGATTAGTGGTAATATTAATTAACTTCATTAATTAATGCAAAAATGTTAATTTTACCTACAAAGTATAAACTAAACATAAAAATCTATTCGGGTTATTCGTCAACTGAACACACTACGCTGGACACACGTGTGTTCAGTTGGTGAAACTCAAAATTAATATATTTATTGTTTCGTCATCTGGACACGCCAAGATATTTTCGTGTGTTCAGATAGTGAAACTTAAATTAAATCACTTTTAAGTTGTCTTCAACTGGACACACTACAAGAAAAGGTACAGTCAGGTTTAAAAACATTTGAAATAAAACAAATATTTAACAATCAAATCATTTTAAGATTTATTAATTTGAAGCAAAGCACCTGTGCTTAGCTGTTTTGAATACCTGTAGGTATTTTCAATAGAATATTCATCTTTGTTTGACACAAAAGTCTACTTTGTTCACCTGGGTGATATCACCCAGGTGAACAAAGTAGACTTTTCTGTCTCATCATATCCCCCAGGTGATATCACCTGGGTGAAATGAGTTGACTTTTTCTGTGTAATTTGTTCACCTTGTAATTGTATCAGCCTGGTGAACAAACGCGACTTTTTAAATTATTCTAGTCGACTTATATCACCCGCATACAAAGTGGTAAGAATTTTACTAAATTACATTACAGTTTATTTTTACGTAACTGATTGTTAAAAAATAAATATTAGAAAATAGCATGTTCATTGTATTATAATTAAATAAAAAATTGGTAACAAACAATCAAATCAGAATATGCTAAAAAATTTAAATAAATACGTGATTTAATAGACATCGGAGTTTTTTTTATAGGATTGATAATGTATCCAAGAATGTGTCCTTATTTTTTCATTAAAAATGATTGAAGTATTTATTAGCAATATATTCCGATTTACTATAATTTTATTTATATGGAATATCGTTTGTGTACTTTAATTTTATTTTGTATTTATTATAACAACAATCAGTAAAGTAAAAATAAAATTTCATATAATTTAATGAACTTCTCGTCACTTTGTATACGTTTGATTTAAGTCGACTAGAATAACTCAAAAAGTCGCGTTTTTCACCTGGGCGATACAATTCCAAGGTGAACAAATTACCTACACAGAAAAAATCAGCTCATCGAGTCCGACGTGGAATAAAGAGACACAACAGTCTACTTTGTTCACCTGGGTGATATCAGCTTGGTGAAAAAAGTGGAAATAATAACATGAAAATATGTTATATAATCTTAATATGTAAAAAATATATACTTACTAAGTTCAGAAAAGGTGAACAATTTTTAAAAGACATATGAAGCCGCCCGTTCCCTACATGGAACGTTTAATGACCGATGATGATTGTGTAACAGAACATTTATCTGTGTGACTGTACTTTCTCATAAATTCAAGTAAAATATGAACGTATGTCCAGTTGGAGAAAAGATAAAGGTGATTTAATTTAAGTTTCACTATCTGGACACACAAAAATATCTTGGCGTGACCAGATGACGAAACAATAAATATATTAATTTTGAGTTTCACCAACTGAACACACGTGTGTCCAGCGTAGTGTGTTCAGTTGACGAATAACCCATCTATTCAGTACTTAAGTCGAAATAAAGGATGTCACAAAAAGTAGTAAGTTAAACATATGTTTCAAATAGTTATTTTGATGATAAGCTTATATCTATCTATAATAATAGAAACTTATTATATCTTCCTACAAATACAATAACATGTTTTTTGCAAAGTTCATTGAACTGTATCGTTTTGCAAGTACGTAAAGATTTTTTATATATGACATTCTTCGCACACTTCATTTTTATAGAATATTGTTAGTTGTACAGTTATCAATATCGATGTGTCTAGTTTAGTACGGCATGCAGTAATCTTCAACCGAGGAGGTGGACGGCTGCCCGCAGCATCGGCTCGGCCGCAACTCTATTTCCGACTTCGCGGCGCGCGTGACTCAACTGCACTTTCACTGCAAATAGTGCCGCTTGTCTACAAATAATTAGCCCTACTAATAGATTAAGATCACACGTGCTTAACAAACGTTACTTTATACTAGACAAAGATCATTACTTAGTCGCGTGTCTGGACTGGTTTTAATTAAAACTTAATTCAACAATGTCTTGAACTAGGTGCTTTGAGATAGCTAGGTATAATTATTAGTAACAATTTGAAGGATAATTAAAAAATAATTTAATGCCTTCTTGGGTTACCAAACTAGGTTAAAAAGGCATCTGATATAATACATTGGCAGTCTAACATTACTATACGCATGGTCAGTAAAAGCATCCATCGTATACATGCATATATTTATATCCTTATAAACTCATACGTTTGAATTTTAAGAAGGATGTGGTAAGACCACTGTTTACGATTTTAATCTTCCTACCTTAATGAAAAGTGTAGATACATAAAGGCTGTAAGTATGATTACTTACAGAAAACATACGACCTCGTCGTTAGCCGAGGCGCGTCGTTCTACGCTGATTTATGTATCCGCTCACTGAATGAAGATATCAACGTTCGATTCGTATAGGAACCGCAAGCGTGAGCGAGGCTTAAGGGATTATTCAATAGGTTTTTTTGTAAAACTTCTAGGTAAGAAGCACCCACACACATTTAATTTAAAACAATAAACAGTCTGTATCTAAGGAAAATTATCAGAATAACAATAATCATCAGATATTAAAAGTTTGTAAGGAGAATCGCAACTAATTACTTATTCACAGCCATTACTAGGAGAAGCGCCATTTAATGACTTCTATGAAATATGATATGGTTTTATATACTTCGTAACAGGAAATATAGCATGAATTTAAATAAAGGGTCTTTAAAGGACATGAAAAGTAGAAACCTTTGTAGTATCGGGTCCTATCGCAAGTTCGCAACGGACGTGTCATGACATTACTTATGTGGGCGCACCGCTTTGCCGCTTACTAAATTACTTTACATCGCCAATCTAAAACGGCTCAGCGAAACCAAGTACTGTCCTCGATACATTCACTTGTAACTGTAGATACCACCGCTGGTTTATAGCACGGATAATATTCGCTATTAAATATGA
The DNA here is from genome assembly GCA_905146925.1 of Autographa gamma. Lineage (NCBI taxonomy): Eukaryota > Metazoa > Arthropoda > Insecta > Lepidoptera > Noctuidae > Autographa > Autographa gamma. The sequence continues at coordinate 9,792,854 of LR989850.1, forward strand.
CATGAAAGATTTTGCAATGTTTGCGGTCCGGCTAACTACTTATAGCGTTAGGTTAGGATCCTCAAGAATTTAACACGATTTATTAGTAAAGAAATAAACTTTATCTCTGATGCAACTTGACAATTTCATTTTACTTATTTTTAATATTCCTGGACAATTCACACACGGTAATCTGATCCCAAGCTAAGCTCTAAGAGAGCTTGTGTTATGGTAACCAGACAACTGATAAACATACTTATATATTTCTCAACACATACATATTATAGATAAATTACACCCAGACCAGAACAAATGATCGTGCTCATCACACAAACATTTGTCCTGAGTGGGAATCAATTGTAATTATTGTTGAAAACAAAACAGGAAGAAACCGCTTGTGAATATGAATGCCTTGTTTCGAACGATGAAAGTTTGTAATTTTCCGGAAAAACTAAATTTATTTCAATATACTTGATTTTCAAACCTTAATTATATGTATAACAGTTTTGCCTGTCTTCCCTATAATAGCACTGTTTGTTTTATACGCTGCTACCATGAATGGAAATAAACTTCCGGTTCTCGTCACTTAGCGTGCGAAGAAATGTAGTCATAATTAATAAACTAAACCACGATTTTACGACGTGACATACTGCCATTGTGTGATATTTAAAAATTCAACAAAACGCTTTTAAAAGTTATATGACTATATATGATATAATAGTAGCAAAGTCTTATGCTAAATTATACAGAAGTCATAGAATAGCGCCATGCTTCTACTCGCAGGAAGTGTTCAAAGGATACGCTGGGAAAAAGAATCGTAAGGATTACGCTTATTAGCTTTAGTTATCATAGTTTCTGAATAATATAGTTACGTATTATATTGACATCTTCTCTTTTCTCTTTATCTTTTTCATCTCTTTTCTTGCTTAAGCTATTGTCTATGAATTATCTATCACAGGTTGCCGCTAGTTCCATTTTATTGACACACTACTTAAACATACCAAATGCAATTAATCAAATAATAGTAAAATGCCGTCGCCTAGTACACAATTTCCTTTCTTATATACCTATATCTATGAACACAACATTGAAGGGTCGCCACACCATACCTATCATACTTTACTCTTTGCGCAAGACTAACGATAAGTTAACAAACGTAAGGGGTATGTCACGAATCGAAGTGTGACTGGAATATTCCTGACAGCCCATATCAATACCATTACCCAGTAAAACGTTACTGTTATGATTATAAATATGAGTAAGTATGTTGGTTCAAATTTGTGCAGAGGTACCTTTATTCAAAAAACTTAGTTTCCTGATAGTCATCTGCTTCTAAGTAAACAGAAACTTACTCCTTTACGGCAATATCAACTGTAACTTTTAATTCTCTAAACATAGGTGGTAGTTCCTAGAATACATACCGCAAACAACGTGTTAATCAATACAAGAAGGAAAATAATGATGTAGTACAATATATGTCATGAATGTGGTTAAGTAACCAGGAAGCAGGTAAAACCCTTATATCTACAATACATCCGGTGTAGATACTACTGTAAATAATTGTACACGCTTATTATACAAAAATGTGTAGGCAAGGATTGGCTTTCGGTTGGCAGAATTTTATTCGGGGAATGTAATAAAAGTAGTGCGGCGCGTGTCGGCGAGGCTCGACCCCACACGTGACCTGCCTTTGAACTCGCCAACATTTTGCACATAGACTATTTATTTACGCATACCGCGCGCCGCGGTAATAGCAGCCTAATCCAATCTTCCACCCCCGCTCGACAAAACCTACTGCAACATCTATACGTACAATAAATAATTAGGTACACTCAAACGTTCAACTTTAACAAATGTAAATTTATTTTTACGCAATAACACTTGTCCATGAAAGGTCAAATTTATGTCATGTTTGGAGGAAATTTTAAGTAAACAAAACTGCAACATACTGCTTCACACCTTTATAAATTAATGTATATTTAGTAGAAGTATTTTAAATTTTGATATTAAATATACCACATTTCATATTGTATAAAAAAATATTATAAGTGCTTCATCATCACATCTTTAGTAATAAAAGATGATTTATGCTGAATCCGTTTGTGATGAAAAGGCCCTAATAAGTCCAGGTCAGGTAATTATAGTGTTTATACCTTATTAGACCAGCCCTATACAATAATGAAACAAAGTTTCTTTTGACCGCTTATGTGGAAATAAGAATACAAAATAATAATAACCATTGCAAGGAGCTTTCAATATTTCCCAAATTGGAGCAAGAATGTGATCAAATTAGTAGTTTCAGATACTGCATGGTTGCAAACATATAAAATTTTGTATAACGCTAATAACATTAAAATATATTTTGCGATATAAAATGAAATCATTTCATTGTGTAACTGGTGTACTATAAGTGCTGTTTTGAGCGCGCCAGAGTCGATATTTCCTAGCTGAATACTCTGAAAAGAAAGTCTTAACAAACAGGGATCGTAGGAATATAAACAAATTGCATAGGTTACTATGGAGGCGAAGGCATGAACATTGAACAGCGGAATTATATTTTTTTGAATTAGTTAAAAGAAAGTTGTTTTATTTTCACAAACTAGCGTCTAATTGTAATATAGTACATACGCTAAATCGTAAACATTGAAATGCTTAACCTACGTCACACCAGATAAAAATCTTTTATTTTTGTCCACACCCATTTCTCACGAAGGTAACTCAAGTGTGCATGGTGAAGTACAAAAAAGTGTGTATGTTTCGGGTGCGTCAAACAAAACAGTTGGCGGTACACCCATGTGAGGCACGTTTATTTGCGCGCGGTGGCCTCGCGGGGAGGAGCTCCGGTTGTTTACGTCGCAGCCGCCGTCGGTTGGTGGTGACTCATTAACGGTCGCTTCATCGAAGACCATGGCGGGTGCGTTCTAATCAAACTCTACCCAATGGACTGTGATGATAAGTACCTTCGTGTTATCGGTCAGATAATGTATATTTTAACGAGTAAAGGGCCCGACGATGTTGCGGTCATTGACCCGGAAGTTACGAAATACACCCGTGGTTATTTTTAACATAGTAATCCTAATACATTAGATATTGTTAAACTGAACTATAATTTTCTACTGTTCTATAAATAAATAGGTACACTACTAAATTCAATTATAGCAATGCTAATATCGCTTCCGAATTAAATTCAATTTGTGTGTCTAAAACTCCTAAATCATTTCTAATTAATAAGCCTGCAGAACAATAATAGAAAAATTAATCTCCTAAGTAAATAAGATTTGCAAATACTTACAACACACCTGCACACGTGAATTTCACTGAGTGATTATTTATCGATAAGGCCACACGTGCCGTAATAATGCCCTGTTTATTCTGCTGACTTAGATCGACAAATGTAGTAAGACGACCTGCATGTTTGGTTAATTATTTTAATAAATAAAACAAAAACAACTCAAATAATCCACACGTGTGAATTTTTTGCTAATTCATGTTTATGAAAAATTAAATAACTTCAAATGAAAACATACTTTTGATCAGCATTATTGACTACACTTTCTAATTTAAAGGATATAAAAATATTTTACATTATGCAATTATTGCGAAATTGTTCTAGTTGTACTATGAATTTCTTTTAAATCTTGAAATAAGTTGATTATCAAAATCACAAAAGTCGTACACAATGACACAACAACCACCAAAATTCAAACACCGTCCACCTAGATGTTATAAATCTGTTCACAGTGAGAAGTTGTAAAATACTATTATTATTATCAAAGCTATGTAGTAGTATCGTGTGTACTACATTCCATGGAAAATAAACAAATGATGTTGTTTAGTCATAAAGTTATGGTATTTAAATCGGCAATAAATGCCGCGGCTAGGTCATCCGGCGTCTCCAGCCGTGGAATGCGTCTGGAATGCACGCCAGTGCAGATTGCTAGCCGCCTCTCACCCCGCACTGTCCTCGCCAATCACGAACCGTCAACCGGTTCTTGAACAAGTATTACCGCTTTACCATATCTAGGACCATTTAAATGACAACGAAACTGACATTTTATAGTACTATGCCTTAAACCTAATAATATAACAGACTCATAAATCTATTTTTGTTAATGATAAACTAGCAGACTACCTTGTTTAGTTTATTATACAACAAATATTCAACGATAAAGAAGTCAAGGGTGTAAATTTTAATTTAAAATACTATAGTATATTTTCAATGTAATTAGCATTTGCAGCAAACCGAAGATAAATCAATAAATATTTTACTTTATACTATACTTAAATTAAACGTTTGGCGTTTAGTCCGCCTATATATCTTGCAGTGCAGGACTTAATAACATAAAAGATTACTAGCCTCTTATTTCCTCAGACCGAATTCGAACATCATCCACTGCGCAAATCGTCGAAAAACATTCATCTTTGCCCGTTTACATACTACATTATTTACGAGTTCAAGGAATGCGATACCATTTCATAGCTAAATTGTTAAGTACACACTAGGGACGTTCCTCAGAAATTCATGAAAACGTTGTTGAGACGATCATGACACTCTTCATTTAGGTACTCAGTGTGACGTGTCCTTTAATTTGTACCTGATTGTAAAACAGCATATCATCATATTTTTATAAATATCAATTCAACCAAGTTTGAGTGAGTTACGTATTGATCCAGAACTTTGGCATACCCATGGTTTTGCTACTGTGTGATAATCAATACAAATGATAAAAACTTTATCGTCAAAATCGTAGGATGGCGTCGGAAAATATTGATAACCTGATTAAGAATTATAATTAGGATTTAGGAAACATCAATCACTTTGACAAACGAGTATTATGTGTCATGAACATTACGTATAGTTTTTTTTGCTATATTAAAACAAATACATACAATGAATAGTGATTTATTTAGCGAATATTATTGTTTTATTGAAGATAGATCAAAAACAGATAAAAATTGTTTTATAACTGCATTTTTTTTGATATTACATATTAAAGATCAGCTGATAAATTATTATGGAAATGGAATCACGGGCCGCGGCGCGGGCATGACGCTCTCGTTCGCCCGCTTGGGGCCTCTATCTTCAAAACAACACTTGTTGCGGAAATAGCGACGAAAAGCGTTTGCTCGTCGTGTCGTGACGCGGATACCGGCACGTTCACCTCGCCCGGCCGCATGTCACCCCCGTCCATCCTACACTTCACATCTTGACCATTTTTAAACGGGGCTCCTCTAGGAAACTGCGAACGCTACTTTCCATTAAATCTTCAGTTAAAACCCTGCCAAATACGTTAAATCCAAATAGTGCTGTTCCACTACATACCTAATTATTTTATAGAAAGATTGCTAAAATTAAATTATGTAGGTTCGTAACTACCTAATTAATTATAATATGTTTCTCTATTACTTGAAAATATATTAAATGTTTTTAGCTTATTGTTACTAAGATTTCAAAATAATTTATCGCCTTGTTTAATGTTCACATGTTTTTGGTAGAGAAATCAAAACAAATCGTCATTTGGCCTCGTCAAACAAGATAGTTACGTAGCGTGCGCGAAGCGCGATAAAATTAGCCGATACACTGACATTGAACGCAAAAACAAAGTGAAGAGAAATTTGCGCATGCTCGCAGGTAATCGTATATAGTGCAATTTTTGATTGTATGGTTAATAATTGCTCTTGACATCGGAGCAAAAGAGGCCCATATCGGGGTTGCTGTACAATACCAAGTCGCACTAATTGGAACGAGCAAAGATGACGACTCGTCGTCGGTCGTCGACCGCGCTACCTTCGTGAGTAGAGAATATCATTTAAGGTTGTTAGCCTGGTGCCGGCGACCTAGAGTGTGAACCAGCTGCTTCGGCCGATGACGTTTGCCCGTGGTCAACGGAGGGGCTCTAAAAAGGCCAGACGGCCCTCGCTCCCCGTCCGTCACGCGCTGCTACCCACATTAATATCTAGCTATGTGCTTGGTAAATATACGTTATACCCATTTCACTACTTTTGCAAAATTCTAAGTAGGTACAGCGTTTACATTTAAAAACAAATTTTAATAAAAGGTCCTGGCTTAGCAGATCTTAAAGTTTCTTCAGTTTTACTATGTCCATATACCTAAACATTAAAGTTGTACTTATTTAAAAATACAATCGATGGTATTTGAGGCAATTGATTTATTTTGTTGGTCAGCAAGCTCGGCGAGAGAAAGGAACCAGGTGCAGCCGAGGCCATTCATGTGCAGACATTCGTGTACAAAGCAATGTAAGGTTTGCATAGGAGTAAAATTTAAGCTTACATCCTTGCGAAACTTCCTGAAATCACAATTGATGAGAGGTGTTTTTTTAAACATCCTTTGTGCTAAACTTCTGAATTTAAATTTTAAGTAATACATCTCAGCTATGGAGTCATGGATCTACTGCAGGGATGCTTAGGGGCCTAAGCGTAGACCCCTCCGTCGCTGATGACTTTTCAATATGACACAAGAATAAAGTGACATCTCACCATAACTAGATTCTTCAAAGCATCCAGTAAAACCCAGCTACATTTTTAGGCATTAGTAAGATCAAGTATTGGTTTGTGTTAACGTAAACCTAAAATAAAATTATAATAATAGCGTGTAGTAGTTTTATTTGTATGACAATGGGAAATGCGTGATAATTTTGGCAGACGACGTTTATTACGTAGTAAACAAACGACGCTGCAGTTGGTGTGGCCAACTACTGGGCGCAGCGTATTTAGATTTAAATAATTTAGTTCACCATTGACTCGAAAAGAAGAAGAAGAACAAACCAGAACAAATTATGTACCTGCGTAAATTAAAATTATATGCGTAATTGAAATTTAAAGTAGATAAATCTACTCCTAGATAAATCTTTGCTTTAGAAAACGTAAAAAGAAGAATTTCAATGAATATAGATTTTCCTTTAAAATGTATCCTAAACCAGGACAGTCATTAAATATCGCTAAAGTCCTGCCTTTTACTATTAGATCTACTTAGATAATGTAACTTGACGATGAACAACCCCGTGACCCATATCCATGATTGTTTAGAATATAGGGCGGGATATATTTAACTGCGAGCAGCACGGGCGTCTATTTCGCGGCTTGTAATTAAGAAAAGTAAACAGTACTCGGAACAGAAATAGAACGCATAGCAGACATTTATATACGTACGCTTTGCTTACAAATAGCCTTGCAGATAGAAGTGCAGAACGACTAGGCTGTTGACATTTTTAAATTAAGGCTCGATTACTCAATCGTTTGGACTTCAGACGCCAAGTCTTTACTGGTGTGGGTTTTTACTAAGATTAGAATAGGATCTAAACCAATATGATTTATTCTTAAATGGTTAATTAATACAACTACGGGATTTTACTATTATTGTTCTATGTACTTTCTTTTATAAAGGGTAGTTCTGAACACAAATATTGAACTGCGGTATATTTGTTTCTATTCAAAACTCACGTTTACATACCGATATTTGGCATATCATAGCTATTCTATGAATTTTGGCTCACGATTGGTGTTTCTTGGTCAGTTACTAAACTTCTTGAACTATCAACTACGTTGTGAAGGTTCATGGCTCGACATACTGACGTCAGTACCATCGTAAGCAGTGGTGTCGTGCGTAAATTTGCAAAATACAGAATACTACAGTAACAAATATGAAATAATTCTGATAACTTCTTAATTGAAGTAGGAAACCATCCCGCTGCGAGATATTGTATCATTGAAGCCAAGAAATGTATTTGGAAGTAAAATTGTAATTAATGTCATAACATTATAATTAATTTACAACCTATTAATATAAACATTTGTAATAAAATATAATTCGAACAACGTTGGCATAATAACACGTATTGCTCTACTTTGTAGAGCGCACGGCGAAAGGACCACGCTATCGGTTATCACATCACAAACAACGTTATTTAAAAATAGTCTTTACACACGGCACAGCTGTTCAGGCAAAACCTTGAAACTGCATTTAAGGCAAATTTAAGCGAATCATGAGTTTATTTTTTATAGAACGCTGTTCTGCACGCCCACCGGCGCCGATGAGACTTGATTTCGTCAGATATTTTTTTATTTGGAATTTGGCATGAATCAGTCGACTATCTTTATTTTCACCTCTTATTTTGTCAGCTAGGCTAAATATCTGCCTCATGCTCCAGTCCTTTGATAGCAATGATAATGTCTGTTTGTCATTGAACAATATCATTAGTACCATTTCAACGGATGCATAGAAATATCGAATTATTTGTAGTTAATTTGGTAATTAAAACTTTTTTCTTATTTATTTAATTTTAATAGGTTTTTATAAGTTAATACAATTTGTGAATAAAGTGTTAAGCATTTATATAAGTAATTTATAAAATAGTATGGGTATCCATGTGTATAAAAAGGCCTAGGTTCTGGATATAAAAAAAAATATGACAGTGACATAATTTAAAACATTACTTATAACGAACTACAGCGGTCTTTAATGTATGGTCCACATGTTTAGATTACTCTCATCGAGACACGTGGTAAGTATTAAATGACGTAGGTACTCGGACAGCGAATGCGGTAGGTCACGCACTATCAGATGGCTTGTCAATTTTGTTCAGCGATCTGCGTATTCCCAGCGACTTTATCACCGCATACCATGTCCGACGCTAAAAACGCTTTACGTAATGTAACTAATAATAAATGTTATTCAACCAAGTTAACTGATGATCTAAACGCATTGCAACTCGCCAGAACAACGGCTGTAATATTTTGTTATTTAACAACATACTATTTGATAGTTTATCAATTGATGTCAACTAAGTCCTTAAATTGATAGACAATGTTTAGTATACGTTAATAAGTGGATATAAAGATTAGGTATTTTGGCGCCAAGGCGCACAGACAATGAGGGTAAAATACTGCGATTACAATGAATGATAAGAGGAAGCTTTATCACAAAAAATCTGATAATTATGATACCTAAAAAATGATTAGGAAAATGTGTACGGCAATCTTCTCAAACTCCCAAGTTAAAACGACCTCGTCCGTCGAGGCCGTCGCGAACTACAACACTGCACGGAAACAAAGTGTGGTAGGTCATGTGCTCAATTAAGATACACAGCAGTGAACTAAGGTCTTTAAATTTACCCCGCGATAAGATATAGATTATTGCGTATCACAACGTTCTCGCCAACGACGTACTATACATATTATAATAATAGTGTATTACATTGTAAGTGGGAATTACAAAGCGAGTTAAACTAAAACAGTATCAAAAAGTATTTTTTTAAAGCATTCATCCACTTATCTATTTGCCTGTGCATAAAATACTCGTACGCGAGTAAATGTACTTCCACATAGATAATACGGATGTATTTGCATGTAACATTAAACCGTGTAATAATAAACTTTGCCACAAAGTATTCGATTCAACTGGGCTTTATAAGTTGTTTACGACGACATGATGTAATAATGCATTGTATTATAATTGTATTATGTCCCATATAAGATTTTTTCCAATACCAATGTAGATGAGCTGGCAATTATTTTACCTCGTGTAATTAAATTACTACTCCAAAATACAGGGACTACCAGTCTTGATTGAAAGTTATTAATTTAGATATAATGCAAACCTAAATACTTTCATCATACATAAGTAGGTACCCATAAAGAATACATACATTATGTGCTGACTAAACTCCACAAATATTAGCAATAATAGTATACATAATAAACAACAAAAATATATTTTTGAAAATATACATAAAATAATACAAATGTCAGAATTTGCGTTATTGATGAAACTTGCACTGTACTATTTTTTTTATTAAAACGAAGTTTTCAACCATTGTGTTGTAATAAAAACTTTTTAACAAAAAAAATTAACCGCCGAAAACACTGAAAAGCAAAAAATAAGAAACCCTTTTTTAATTTAATCTTAATAACTAAGTTCTTAAACGAATGTGAGTATACCTAAATAATTTCGAGTCGGCGCCAAACAGGCAAATTAATTAATTACGATATATCGGTAGTTATTTTTTTATAAATTTTAAAGCTATAGCTGGAGATTTCATTGCATTGTTAAGTTGATTCAAACTCGAACTCAAAACTTTTATTTGCTTTCCACAATGGAATTAGTAGGTGGTAAGTAAAGAATATAATTATAGTATATAGCGTTTTTGATTTGGTTGTTTCTTTATTTTTAAGGTAATTTTGTGATCTTTGTTAATTGATAGTTTGGCGCCGCCTCAAAATTATTTAGGTATACTCACATTCGTTTAAGAACTTAGTTATTAAGATTAAATTAAAAAAGGGTTTCTTATTTTTTGCTTTTCAGTGTTTTCGGCGGTTAAATTTTTTTGTTAAAAAGTTTTTATTTTATACTTTTTTGTGGCTATTATATACTAATTGCTAAATGCTGAATTATTTATTATTTTTAAAATAGCTAACTACCTTATTTTAGTAGTAGTCAAATCTGTGAGTGAACAATAAATCACCCCTTTTTTCCCAACCTTAGAGTAAAATTATATGGGACCAGCTTCAAGGTATAACCCCCTATCTAATAAAAAAAGATTTATCAAAATCAGACTGTTCTGTAATAAGTTACGCGTGGTAATATATTAAAATCAGTTAGTGAACAATCAATATATCCCTGTTTTTCTACCCTTAGGATTGGAATATTTTTTCCAAATTTATATGGGACCAACTTCTAGGTATACCCTACTCAATAAAAAAAGAATTATCAAAATAGAACTACTCTGTAAGAAGTTACGCGTGGTAATACATTACGATCAGTGCGTGAACAATCAATTAACCCCTGTTTTTCCACCCTTAGGGTGGGAATTCTTTTTTCAAATTTATATGGGACCATCTTTGGAGTATACCCTTTCCAATAAAATCGAATTATCAAAAAAAAAAGAATTATCAAAATGCGACTACTCAGTAAAAAGATATGCGTGATCATACATAAAAAAAAAAAAAATATACGCGTCGAATTGAGAACCTCCTCTGTTTTCGTCGGTTAAAAAGAAAATATTTGTTTTAATGTTTCAATAAGTACCTAACCAACTAAAGTTTGTTAAAGGCATTAAATTTGTATGATATAATGAAGATAAATATGTTAATGACACTGACCATTAACGAATATTTGGCCATTATCATAACATCCGGTTGGTAATCTAATATACTCACTTACCTACTTTATGTTAATTTTATAAAGTAAATTAGACATTTTTATTCAAATCAACTCTAGATATTATTGTGAATAGAATATACCTTTGTTGTAAGGACTAAGACTGACACCGATATACGATGTAAGTCATTGACTTTGTTATCATTACGACATTATACCGACAGGTTAATAATTATCTGTAAATGCGGTTCATACCATTTTGTAAAAAAAACCTTTGTTTAGTTTACTTTAATTTTATTTGACCTTTACATAACGTAAATACGCCAAAAAATAAGTTCATTTCATTTTCCAATTTTCATTTATCAGCAGTGTAAAGTGTTGCTTGTCTCTCATGCGAGGGTAGCGAAAGTATTGGACTTTTAATCCCAAAAAACAATCCTCATTGCTCTAGATTCTAGAGACGCAACTGTAAAAGAAAATGTTAATACCTAAGAACTTACTCTGAAGAATATACAAACAACAAATAAACAAATAACGGTAAAAATGTCTCGACGCGGCGCCGTAGATTTTCCTTATCATAGGTAGTTTCTGTATGTGAAAACCTTGCTTATCAAATTTTAGCATTTAGAATCTATGTAGGCGGCACGTGTAAAGGTTTATTTGAATTGAACCGCCAGCGATCATTTTATTTATTTATAATAATGATTTTATAGGGCTTCCCTTAACATTAAAACCAATTTGTATTGGAAAACACTCAAGGAATCTTCGCTTGCTGAACTTCCCTGAATGTCATTAAGTTTGAAATGTAACTACAAGTATTTTCTGTTTTTCCCGTCCTGCACTTCCTCCTGTTTCCTCACGGACATGGTTGGAAGTCAACGGGCCGTTTTAATTTTTTTTAAAACGCTTTTCTCAACAATAAACTTAGTCGCACAGTAAGACTAACATCAATAGTTGTCCGTTCAACATTTTTGCAATGCCGTTGACTATAGAAATCAGTATTATTTTGAACGTGTATGTAAAATATCTTTTAAACATAATAGTTGTTATGTATTCTCTTCCCTGCAAACTAAAAATCATATCTATTATAAACTTACCTTTCCTCCCACTTAGACTTTTTTTTTTACTTATGGTGAGAGTGATATTAAAGTAAAGTGTAAAATAAGTAATGGAATTTCAGTCAGACATAATAAATGATCAAGTCGTTTGAGAAATATTGGATAAACTAGGTAGGTGAGTTCTTTATTCCAAAAAGTTACACAATTCACACTTGACGACCAATTAATGAAACAACTGGTCAGATACGTCCAATGTCACCAATAACCGATAGCTATGACCAGATAAGAACAAAACATTTAAATAATATTGATTATTTGGTATTATGTATTATATTAAGATTAAAAAACATTGCTGTGCAAATTTCTTTCAACACGAAGCCAAAATTATCGTTGTACATTTCTTATACTATCAACGAAATTGCTGCTAGTGTAAATCATTAAGAAAGGTTGTCTCCAAAACCCTTGTGATAAAAATCGAATAAAATTATTATTTTTGTCAATGTTTCGTACAACCGAGATAAACATATAATATATAAGATATTTTTTTGCTAAAGGGATGCCATCTAAAAATATTTGAATTAGGAAGAGTAAGCTAGAGGAATCATCAGCATGCCAACGTTATTTAATTTTGGTGATGCCATTAGCGTCAATAACAAAAGAAAATGTAAATTGATTGCAGTGTTTTTGTACCTGTGATAATCTACCTAATAGACGAGTTAACCTTGACGTCACTCATATGTTCTCTATCTCCTTGAAATGACTGTGAGTTTGTCTGCAGCCTGTAACTAGCTCGAATGCACCAGAGGTGTCAAATAGAGGTGAAATACAAAGAAAATCATCTAAAATAGCATTCAGGTGACTTTCAATAATATTACAAAATAATATATGGGTGTATTTTTCATTTCAGAAATAACTAAGCTGTTGTTAATTTTAATTTTGTACATGAAGTCATCTATCATAAAAATGTTCCACGATTGTAGTACCTATTAAGTATTATTGGAACAATTTAAGGCAAATGAGGTATCCGCATAAGCAGAGACCATTCTTGAATTAATTCAAAGCACCGAAATTGTGACAATTTTATTCACACTCTTATTTAACCACAAATTATTTAAAATATAAACCAAACTCAAATCCTACTAATTCCTTGATTTTAATAAATAATAATTTTCTAACGCTTCATAGCAGTAAGTTAAAAGGGAACCAATAACTAATAATAAGGGTTATCAATTGCACATGGGAAGTATTAACTCGAATTTTTTAAAAGAGGGTCAGAAATACGTCCCCTCGAGGTCAGTGAACCCGACAGCTGGCAAGTATAAGTAGATAGGGATAGATTAACATCTGGCTTACAATCAAAAGAAAATAATATATTTCAGGTGAAGAACGACAAATTCGAACCATTCATGTTTTCTATATATTTTTTTTACAATTTTTATATTATTATACTAGGTATTTCATTACTTTATGATTCTATCTTCTTCTAAGGAACTTATTTTATGGTAAATAAGTTCGACTATTTGCTGTCGTATCTACCGATATTGTTAAAATTAACATGTAAGTTTAACATGTAAAAAATGCATTATAACATTCCGCGATGGATCTCGTGGAGCGTTGGAACACGTTTCTTTAATTATTTTCTTGATAGATGACCTTAAAAGAATCTTTCTCCAGCGTCGTGGGTGCAATTGCAGCCAATAAATCTCTATTAAAGATAATTATCGAACATAAGGTTCAATAATCAAGAGACAATAGTTTCATTTCTTGGAATAATTGGTATCACAACCCAAAATATTTAATTAAGACTTTTTTTAGAAATGATGAAGATGACAAGTTCCAATAACAGTGCGCATATTACACGGTCGAGTGAATTTCGGTCCGGTTCAAAAGATAACGGGGGGCGCCTCCTAAACGAGGCCTCACTAGCTCGTCGGTCGTCGAACAGAGTATTACAAACAAACAACATCGAGGCGAGTCGTTATCTCGCGGATTAAACGGCGGCAGGCACGATACACACGCTGTGGCGCGACTCGCTAGTCGCTACACACTGCTTCCATTTTGGATTCATACAAACATGAGCAAAAACTACTGAATAACATAGGGGTCCGATGGCCTAATTTAAGGCACTGACGGAATGGAAAGTTACGTTAAGTTGTCACGCGACACACGTGCATGCTTAAATAAATCAAATTCGTATTCACATAAAGGTGTTTGGAGCTGCCCATTCTATCTCAACATTCTTTGGTTAAAGTCCTAGCAAGCATTATTTTTTAAATTAACACATTATGAAAAGCAATCAAATATGCGTTTTACGCCCATGGTGTGGGATAAGCTACTAGTGTACAATGTTCTAAAAACACTAGATTGTTCAATTAATTTCCCATTAATGAAATAAATATTCAAACAGACACCACCACATGTTAGAACAACGGTAAACGTAAAAAAACATCAGGCAGAGGAGACGAGGGTGACAGTAATAGATGAAGTGTCAACTGACATAGCAGAACTCTACCAGCTGAAAACGAATGATAGAGTTTATTTTTTATTTGTTTACGCACAAACAATATGAAAGTTTCTTGTAATTAAGAATTGTGTTTTTTTTTTGTAATTTTTCCTAATTAGTTGGCACCGGCGGCGTCAGCGGGATGGGGATCATGCATTTGTCTATTCTTACACGCTTCGCATCTCCTTTCCATCCTATCATCACACCTTCTAATCATATCACTTAAAGAATGTCTATTTTGGCTACCGTATTGTCTCTAAATTCATGGACTTTTTCATTTTTCTCAAACCAGAATAAAGGTATCTCAACTAGTTCGTCAAACGCAATAGACTTTAAAGGTCTGTACACCGTATAACAGCATTTTTTCTTTAAATTTGATTGAATGATTGAACTACCACGGTATTATTTCTTTTGCCCGCACTTCAAGTAATCCCTGTAACGTGGGAGGTTGTACTAAGGCGTACATAAGCTTGCGGTTTGACCGCGTGCCAATCATAAATATGTGTATGCGAGTTACATCACAATACTTGCAACGAAACTATTAAATTACGCATGTATTTCCCGTTTTACAAGCAATTCCTCGCAAAAACGATGACTGGCAGCGTATTATCTTACTACGAGAGTTCTAGATACCTTGTACCTAGTTATGTAAGTAGTTTCATGCATAATAAAAGACAATATTTGTAACCAGTTTTACACTCCTAATAAATAAGGTTAGGGTTACATAAAAGTCTACTTCTGTTTTAAATAAGCTTGGTTCAAGACATGATTCTGTTTTTAGTCTGTGAGATTTAAAGTACGTATCACTTGCCTGTTTTTGAAAATCATCTACAGTAATATTTTTGGCGATAAATCACCTATAGAAATATAGTACTGCTCGTAAAGTGTGTATACAATCGACTTCAAAATGACATAATTAATACATATTGATATTAATACATCCTGTTACTCACTTCCCGGTGCAAGTTGTTCGCCGGCGGCAACGGCGTGCGCGCATGCCATCAACAGCGCGCACGCCACCACCGGCCAGGCGAGCCTAACGCGCGCGCGCCGCATCACGCCGTGCCGCGCCTCTGGCCCGCTGACCACATGACCCGAGCTGGAACAATTCATCATTTTATACTCTAACTTAATCATCACCACAGGAATAATAATTAGGAAAACCGACACAACCATTATTGAGAACATAATGTTAAAGGATAGGCATTATGCAACTCTCATGAACCTCATAGGCTAGTTAAATTGGAGAGCCGGTCGCTTGCGTTGTAAAAAAAATCTCGTAAGCCCAGGTCACCGTCATGAAAATATGTTATATGTTAAGTGTTTTGATATCCTTTAATGCAATATATTTATATGAAAATAAAAAGTGATTAGAATATATTGAGTGAGTAGGTACCATATTTGATTATTCGTGCTGGGTGTTGAGATATATAGGCCCACTGGTTATTTAAAGATTCTTCCACTACACCTATTGATTTTACAATAAGGAAGAATCAGTTGCGTACTGTTGTTATAACTTTATTTTAATCAAGTTCCGTTCATTGAATGTCAAGCACGATCATAAATCACTTCTTCATACTACCAACATACAATGGCAACTCTGCAAATTGCCAACTTTATTGTACGTATACAACAATAGTGGATTCATTGATGAATATAAATTTCATTGATCAAAGTGTCGGCTCGCAAAGGCCAATGAGTGGTATAAAGACCGCAGTAATTAGCGTGGGAGCTATCGCTGTTCCCACGACACGCCCGTAACAGGAAAATATTAATTAAGAAACACGTTAAGTATTGAACAAAATAACCACAACGCTGAGAAAAAAGATTTTTGCTAAAAGCTTTGTTTTAAACGCTAATTGAATGAAAACACAGATAAATTATATTATGATTAAGTACATTTATATACAATGTATCCTGTTATTTGAATAAGTGGTACATACTCGTATGTACAAAGCGGCGTATTTGTCCAAATATAGCACAAAGCGCCGGTCGCCCACGCACCTAATTGTATACCTACAGTATATAAAGTGTATATTGATAATACTGAATGAAATAGGGACAGGACAATTCGCCGTAGGTACTATGTATTAAATCGGAAAATGCAGATTGGGAAGAGGAAAGCTGTAACTTTGTTAAATACCCGCATTTATTATACAGGTAAATCAAATTTCTCAGGGATTGCCTTAAATTATAATTTATCAGTGATGATAATTGATAATGTAGAATCAAATTAAAAATGACCGAAAGAAGAAATAAAATAATCAAAACATAATACATGACAAATTGAATTTGTTGTTCGCTCCGTGTTTCATTTATTTCTTACTGATGGTAAAGTGATCTTGTAGACGTAAAGAGACAAATTGGGACCCAGATAAGGCTACACAAACTTTGTTTAACAGTGAGTAAGGTAAATGGAAAATATTTCTTTTGAGTCTTTTAAAATTGAAAACTACTAAACCTAAACAAAATGTTTAACAATCAAGTATACATACATACATTACATAAGCATGAGGGCCATTTTAATTTTAAATTGTACTATAAACGGGGTTCCGTTCATGAGCATATGCAAATTTACTTGTATGTTGCGTGCGAACGACGTCGGCAATGCGAACTGGCGACGACGCGACGTCCGGCAACATGGTATAAGTATCATGTTTTGCCTACCAAATAAGTTACTACTTGCATGTTATCTCTGATAACTTTATTGTATTAAATAGCAAAATCACAATGCCTAACGTTTTGTATGTTACAAGGCTGTGTCACTGTGACGACAACTGGCGCCCGACTGACGGTATCACGCGCTCGCACCAAACACATTTTTGGCCCTAATCAGGTTTGATAACACAACTGATTTGATCAAACAACAAATGAGTAGGCTGGAAAAACAAAAGTTTGTTTATAAGTCATTAATTTCTAAATTCAAGTGGGCAACAGCTATACTTAGTAAAATAAATATTTTTTTCATCCGTTGTAAGTAGGTAGGTACCTACCTAGGCTCGCTTTTCAATTTTTTTTATGTAATATTCCATTTTCTCTTATTCACTACCTTATCATTCCTTTTGTATTTAACACTAAGTTTTACACAAAAACGTTTCTACTTAATTGTTTATTAAAAAATGATAATTTATTAAATCATACAGCCATTCATCTGGGTGTTTGTTTGCGTTTAATTGAAGCAATTTTATTGACTCTTCCGATAATTAATATGGGCGCAAACCCATGAAAGCGCCAACGTAAATAAGACTGACAAAAACATGTTCGCGCCAAGGACCTTCACGCTGCGCGCGGGTAAAACCTTGGCAGGGAGGAGACTAGTTTCCCGCGCTGCATTTGTTGTTTACGCGGCGTGTCGTGGCGGACAGCGAGTTCGACGACCTCGTGCCGCACCACGCCGCCATATTTTTGGTAATAAATAATAGATAGAACAGCGCAGCGCAGCACGATCGATCAGACCGCGACCAGTGCGGCGGCGCGTGCTTGGCTTCGTACCCAAAACATTGCACCCCACCCCCCATTGAACATGAACGCACTAGGTAGGTATATAAAAGTTATAACTTTACTATAAAAGTGACCGTTATTTGGTTTGTACAATGAATGAATAGTGGTACTTATTATTATTTTATTTAAGTAAAGTAGGTAAAAAAACATGAACTTTGACTTGGTTTCACAATTTCAAGCTGAATTACATAACCTGACCATTTAATCCAGTGAAGCGGATGTTCTCTAGTCTCTACTTTAAAATAAAAAACCTACCCATTCTAGTAAAATGCAATTTTATGCAATAAAACAAATTGTATATTGCAGTTATATATCATTTAAAAAATTTGTTTATGTGACCATCCTAGCTGATTTATTATGTTATAAAACTTCGTAAATATGTTATTTGTAGTCATTGTTATAAAAATAATAGCACGATAATGACACCATAACATGATAATATATTGGCTAATCTATAATTATTATTAAATTTCCATGAAGAGATAAAACAATTTTGATTATGAATGACTTATAATATTATTGATGTTCTAATTTTGGTACAAATGAGACCTATCTACTACAAGAGGCTAGCCGGAACCTACTTGATAAAGTTGTTTAGGACTTTTTTATTACTAAATAAGTAAATACTTCTATCCTGATTCTGCGAGAAAATTCTTGAACTTCGCGAAATTAATTGACTTTGGGATATTAATTGAACAGTACAATTATGGCAAAACTTAGAACAAAGAATGCAACAGATCGCATCAACAAGTTAATTCAAGGTCAAGCGAACTGTAAAAACGTTGTTTTCGGATTATTGTTTTGATAAGACGTCAAGGAGTATATTTCTTGCGCAGTCGTTTATCGATAACGAATTCTTAATAAATACTTCAATGAAATGTTTACAAAAAATATAATAATAAAATAGTCACATAGGTCTATTTGTTGTTAGTTCGGTTAAGGGCCATAGCGATGGTATTCTAAATGATCTTTTTAAATGATAAATGAGTATGAAACATACCTGCCTACTGAATTTCAAAACAGATGTTTACTCTAATGATTTTGCTCAATTTACGTTATCTCAATAACCTCGTTTCTTTATTTTTATTATACCTACATGTTATAAATTCCATATGCCTATGACATTTTATACCGTAGGTATTGCGAAGTTACTTGAAATAAGTAGTGTTTTGAAGTTATTCTTCAGGACATTATGTTAAAGTTGGTAGATCTAAGATCAAAATCGTTAAACAACTTTATTAATTATTATAACATATTTAACCTCTCAAATCTGTGCTCAACTGGCGAAGAAACTTGGATACGTATAAGGCGTACAATCAGATTATTTCCTCGATGTTAATTTTATACATGAGTCTATTCCTAGTCATACCTATATATTAATTAAAATTAAAAAAGTACGTAATTAATACATAATATGTATGTATTACGTACTTTTTTAATGTAAGTATCTTTTTTCTAATACTTGTTATGCATTAAATTGCATCAGCGATTGGGGCTACAAGCCATTTAGCGAAATAAGGATGGCCAAATTTCGGCAATGAACGCAAACTGCATCCGGATGACGTCATGATCATTATGTGTTATGATACTGCTGACGCCATTGGCAAGGCTAAATAGATCTATTAGAAAATAAATATACATACAATTCACCTTTCATCATCCTACTTTTATATTTAATTTTGTATCTTTGGGTCATGTTTTTCTTTCTTATTTAGTAAAAACATGGGCCAATCCTACTTCTACGTTCTTCGCCACAAGTTCTCACAATACTCTCTACGTACCTATGTGAATGATTCCGTGATTTCAAGAGTATCCGTACCTAGGTAAAACGCCATTTTAATTGGAGCGTTCTTCTTCATCTTAATGAAATTGAAGTAATCTTTACATATTTTTTTTATGATTCTTCATTAATTTCAGAAATGTACCTAGTTATTTACTACACATTTTGTGAATCTGGTCGATTGTTAATTTAGGAAGTTAGTATAGGTAGATATTTATTTTTTGGTCGTAAAATCATTCTATAGTGAATGGTATATGGTCAGTATTAGTGCACAATGCCATTAAATAAAAAAAGTTGTTGACACTTTTTTATGCTCTTTTGACATGAGATCGCACTAAGGTCGTATACATATAGGTGTAGGTATTAATTATGTAGCACACAGCACACAGAATATGAAATATTTAGTACCTATATTTTTTTGTTTAATGGTAATATTATTTCAATTTCCGATTATGCATTCCTTACTCAATTTGGAAATAAACAATTAACTAACTTAATATTCATTATAGATATTATTTATTATACCTAATATGTTTTATTTTCATTTGATTTGTCTATACATACCTAGTCAACTCAAGACTTCAGATTTATGTTACCTATTCAGTACAAAACGTCTGTCATCAGAGCTGATAAAATAACCTTTGATTAAATATGATACAGTATTTTGGAGGGAAAATGATCCCGGAACCTCAAAACATGATACAAAATGGGACATAGGACAACTTAATTCTCTGCTTTGTAGGGGTAAGTAAAACTTCAGTTATGGTTGCGTACAAGCGCAAAAGAAGCAGCCGTCAACGTTTCCCGCGACGTCGCGCACATTCCGCCCGCGCCGACGCGCCGCCGCGTCGGCCGTTGCGGAGAAGGGCATAGAGTTGTTTACACCACCGCTCACACCACGTGGTATGCATTGAGCATACGTATGATCACGTGGCTCTGTTATTACAATTAACCTGTAATTCCTAGCGTGTAACGTACAAATTGCGAAACTAGAATGTCTTAATCTTGTTCTAGCCATAATCACATCCAAAACAAATACGAATCGCTACCTGAGCTCGGTGCCTGCCGTGCTTGTCTGTTCCTTGCGATCCACAGTTTATTTATGCTCCACAAATCCCTTATTAAACTAATTCACTTTGTCACACAGCACTAAACACTTGAATTGGATATCAATTATTATAATAACCAAAACAATAACAACACTATTGTAAACATAATACGCGGCAAACAGCGGATAACGAACAGACAAGTTATCACAAACGACGCGCGCGAACGACTGAGGGAGGAAAGCGGAGAGCGGGGCCTGCATGCCGTGCCGTCGACCCAGTCGAGGAATGCGGCTCGGCTCGCCCGTTCTCGCGTGCTTATTTTTTTGCTCAGTCCGGTAAGACGCTCAGGGTACGCTCTCAAGCGTGGTCTTCCTAGGCTTTATTGACTTTATTCTAATTTAAAAATATATATAAATAGCCTTTCAAAGTTTAGTCAAAAACAAAATAATAATTGGAAAGAAAACTTCATCCACAAATTAATAACTTAAATTACTGACGTGTTCTTCTACTATGCATTCGCAAATTAGATTTTTACGATACGAAGATAGAAGCACATTAAACTTAAGCATAGAATATACACTTACACATAATTTTAGTCCGATTAAATCTAGCGCAATTACTTATCTAATACACTCTAGTATTACATAACATACCTAATTTGTTTGCACTAATTAGTATGCACCACTATACCTTCACTTATGACCTATCCTAACCACCTTAAATATTATAAATACATAGTAGGTAGGTAGGTAGGTAGGTAGGTACATTTTATATTTAATTAAATAAATTTCTGTTTAGTTATGTATTCTTATTTCAAAACAAGATAAAGATAGACTACTTTATTCAAGGTTCAGTGAATAAAATTATAAAATAACAAAAAAATATGTCGTTAATTAAATTCGCATAGACGTCATGCTCTTTGCGAGGAAACTCGACGCAAATTGAATGTTCGTTTTATAGATGGCCAGTGCTCATCTCAATGTTTTCCAAGGTTTACTACATTGAATCGATTTTTTTTTTGTGCTTTTCCCATTTCTACTCTACTTTTTGCGACAGTTACGTTGGTACGGTGAACTAATAAAGGTAAAAACCTATCTTAAAGTTTTAATATATTTTATTAATATTTATTATTGTAGAGTCATTAAAAAGGTACCAAAATATGTGAAAGTTATTCATTATGTACACATTAGAAACTCCATGAACACACCCTTTGCATAGTTTACATTCTACGTATCGGTTATTAGAGACCTAAATAGGTACTGGATATGTATAAGCATTGTGTTAGAAAAATACTCACGGGCTTTCAGAACACATTCATAAAGTTAACT
Source organism: Autographa gamma (assembly GCA_905146925.1). Classification (NCBI taxonomy): domain Eukaryota; kingdom Metazoa; phylum Arthropoda; class Insecta; order Lepidoptera; family Noctuidae; genus Autographa; species Autographa gamma. The sequence goes on from LR989850.1 coordinate 9,815,168, forward strand.
TATTTATATGTAGTTAGATATACATAAATAAACTTTATCGATTGATGTCGTAATTGACAAAAATAACCATCCTTATCAATCTGGCTCATACCTACGTTCTCAACATGCCAAAAATATGATTTATGTAAATAATTTAATATGCGTTATGTGTTAGCACTAAGCACTCCTCGCATCGACAAAGCTGGTATGTATGTGCCTCAACAACAAGTTAATTTTCTTATTTATAAGAACATACAAACTACGTAGGTATTTTGCACGCGTAGCTTTAACCCACGTTGATTACCTACTACTTTAAATGTACAAGTAGATGCATTCCCCCTAATTTATTATACAGCGATGACGTAAATAGATTCAATTCATTCCAACACGACTTCGGTTCGATCAATCGAGAATATAATAATATACATTTTATAGAAAAAAAACAACTGCCTAAACAATAACACCCGGTCATTAACCTTTAACATTTACCATTACAATAATAACAAGGTAAACACTTTTTTATAACTCATCATTCTTCTAGTAATTAAATAACATTTAGGTATATTTTGTGAGAGACAGTTAACATGACATAGGTACCCATAATACTGAAAGATTCATAAATCAGTTTCTAATGTTTCCATTGATGTTTTAAACATTTAATTAATCATGCTTGTGTCGAAGTAAGAATATTTATGGGTGTTTTTAATTTTATTTTTTGTTATACCTATGACGGTTTTAGACTAGAGCTCTATTTTTTTTTATGTAATGGATGTACAGTAAGTGCTCATGTATTTGTGTATCTATGAGACATTTAAAATATTGAATGACAAAGACTATTTTTTGTCAAGGACAACTATTTACACACCTACCAACAAACTAGTTTTAAACAAAAACAAAAGAAAGCCAGTTATCATGAACAGCTAGAATGCACATGTTGACATGAGCAATGACAAAAACTAATGTTGGTATCATTTATAACACATGCCTACTTATCACAGGATGTTATTAAGTATTCCACAGAGTTTAATAGGTATAAATATATCAAGATTTTTGTTGACTAAAATATTATCAACAATTACTGAACGGTCAGAGTTCAATGGAAATCTGTTTGGCTTTTTATCTTATACCACTTGAGGCGGTCATGACGGTCATGCGGGGAAGTAGAAATTTTGATCATCTGAATGAATATATATATAAAAAATATCAGAAATACAAAATTCTCCAGGCGGGTCTATATTCGTACATAATTGAAAGGGGATTTATTTTCTATTGTTTAAGAAAAACAAATTTGAACTACCTATATGTTACAATATTATTATTTATCCATCTATGTTTGCACTATTAGTTCATCTGTAGGCACTTCGTTATGCATATAGACAGATTTTTTATTGTTATTATGGTAAGTTATATTTGTATGTACCTCACTAGAGATATGTCAGAGGACGCCTTTTGCTGACCTGACCAAAAAACATATTGTGTATATTCTACAATACGCCAACAACTCAAAAAATCTCTTGCCATATTCATACTTGTCTACGTGGGGTCTTTAAAATATGCCTACCTACCGAGAAAAATTCTATGTTCTGTTTGTGGATGGATATATGTACACTATAAAAAGGTGTGATAAGCTTTAACACTGCATAACACGCGCATCCTTTTCTTGGAACAAATGCTCGGTCTCCGTATTCTTTTGCAGGTAAATTTTATCTAAGTTTGAAAAAAAAACAGATACCTGCAGAATCGTGCAGTGGGATCTGGGAATAAGTACCTACCACACCAGCACCATCCTAACACCACCACCACCACGATACGTCGCGAGGACTTGGTACGAAGTGCAGCATTATTCTAATTATTCATTTGATGCAATATATCTAAAGCTATGCATATTGTGACCCTAAATATTTACATTAAGTTATGCAAGGGCCTATTCTCTGATAAACTAAGCGTAAAGTACAATACACAGTTGGTAGGGCTTAGGTAGATCCATAAATATTATTTATGGATCTACCTTAAATATTATGGCCAAACTTAAATATTATGGTATACAGGATAGAGCCCTTAACTTAATGGAGTCTTATTTAAAGCAGCGCCTTCAATGTGTAGATGTAAATGGCGTAAAATCTAGGCCACTTGCGGTTAAATTGGGTGTGCCCCAGGGTTCTATACTGGGTCCTTTCTTGTTCCTGGTATATATAAATGACTTGCCGTTTTATTTAGAAGGTATCTGTAATACTGTACTTTTCGCTGACGATACGTCACTCATATTTAAAGTAAATAGAAATAGTGACAGTTTTGATCACATTAACAGTGCACTTTTACAAGCAACAAATTGGTTTACTGTTAATAACTTAGTATTGAATGCAAAGAAAACGAAGTGCATTAAATTTGCAATTCCAAACGTTAAAAATCTAGGTCCAAATATAATTGTTAATAATGAAATGCTGGAGACTGTAGAATCAACCGTCTTTTTAGGTATTACAATAGATGCTAAACTTAAATGGGCAGCTCATATTTCATACCTCGCAAACAAACTGAGTTCAGCAGCATATGCAGTTAGGAAAGTTAGGCAGCTAACGGACGTGGATACAGCTCGATTAGTATACTTTAGTTACTTTCACAGCGTTATGTCCTATGGCATTCTGTTGTGGGGTAAGGCTGCAGACATTGAAACTATATTTATTCTGCAAAAACGAGCTGTTAGGTCTATTTACCAGCTAGGCGCTAAGGTCTCACTTAGGGAGCGTTTTAAAGAAATTGAGATTCTAACTGTTGCCTCACAATTTATTCTAGCCAATATATTATACATTAGACAAAACATTCACCTATACATTAAAAACAGTGACATACACAATATTAATACTAGAAATAAGCATAAGTTATGCACTACATCCCACCGGCTGCACAAGGTGCATAACTCATTTATAGGACTTAGCATTCGTATCTACAATAAACTGCCTCCTAGTATGTTAGAATTACCATTAAATTCATTTAAATCAGTAGTTAAAACAAGGCTCTGTAAGAAAGCCTACTATACATTAAATGACTATTTGAATGATAAAAACTGTTGGTCGCCTTGAAAGACACAAGACGGTTCTGAATTGAATTACTGGGATATACCTTTTTCCATTTTTTATATTCCTTTTTCTTTATTTTTGACTGCCATACAGATAGTATGTTATTATACCCTGACACAATTATACTATTGTATAATTATTTTTTATTATTATTATATTATTATCTTTGCTAACTTGACATGTAAGTTTACCGAATCTTATTGTTCGAAATTGATTGGCATACACTCTGTATGCAACATTATATTGTTTAGTTTGTTTTATTATGAATGCAGTTATACGCATGTACATTGGTGTACTATTTTAATACCGCTTTGATAAGGGACTGTGCAGTGAATCAGTGCTTGGGGTTTTGTTTTTTTTTTCTAATTTGTAAATGTAATTCCTTTTTATTTTTTTTAAACCGGCAGCAGTTTCGTCATGCTCCCTTAGTTGTCATTGCCTGCGGTGGCGTCTTGGGTCGGGTCTCCTCCTTCCCTCTAATATGGCGAGGGAGGGGATGGCTGATCCTTGCGTCATACTCGTGAACGGGTGCCGCTTGCGGTGACTGGTCGTTCTGCTGACCTTGGTCACCACGTAGATTATAATATTTTTTTTTTTTTACTCTTTAATCGTATGATACCCATCTACCTTAACTACTTGTTCACTTTGCGCGGTTCCTTATTTATTATTTTTTTATTATTTGATATTATTTTTATCGTAATGACAGCGTGCTACTGGGGAGTTTGTTGCGCCGTTTCTTCTCCTCAGCCAGAGCACTTAGGAAGCGGTGAAGGGTGGGCGTTTTGGGGTCGGTTCATATCTGGCGGTGGTGGCGTGTTGTCGGTCGCGTGGCGCTGGGGCGGGCGGGCGCATGGCGGAGCGTTCGGCCTTTCACACTGACCTGACGACGCTTTGGTGCGTCAGGTGTGAGAGGTTGGATGTTTTGTTGTGTGCTTGTTCGTTCTGGCGTTGCGCGGCCGATGTTGCGCGCTACCTTTTCCGCCGGATATGAACCGACCCCTAGGGTGCTGTCTTTTGTAAAAAAAAAATGACGTTTAATAAGTGCTACTTTGTAGCCTAAGTTAAATAAAAGATTTTTGATTTTGATTTTGATTTTGATTTATCTGCAGCGGGCGCCACGACGACTTATCAACGTAACTATTAAAAACAAAGTTTACGCAAGCAGTATATTTATCAATGAAAGCAAGTTTTTTCTTATCGTCCACGCCCGGGCCGTACTAGTACGAGGTAAGGACTCTCCGTAAAAAATACTTACTGAGGTGGACTGTACGTGTCGTAACGTGTAGAATAGACTATGTATGTAATAATGTAAAGAAGAATTGGAATGTATCAATCAAGAACTGTGCATATGTATCAGAAAATAATAGAGCCAGTCTAAGCGCCAACGTTTATCCGCTTACTACGGAACTTTAATCGGCTTGTCTAACTGCACAAAAGTTTTTTTGTGAATTGTAATAGCCGCAAATTTATTACCTACTTGAGAATCACAAATGTTACAATTTTATATATTATTTGTTCACTCATACTGTACTACTCACATAAATTGCCAAAATTATAACCCTTTCTGTTGGTTCCGCCGTATTCGGGTAAAAAAGCCAAAGCATATTATGTAGTTTTGGTTTATACATGCATTTAGACCAATGGAAACGGGTAAAGTGTACTACTGTGACTGATATTTCTTAAATAAATATGCTTTTAATATTATAATGAACACTACGACTATTTTTATTTATAGGAATGTGTAAGCTCGACAATGAGTAATGATCTAGTTCATAAAACTATTTCAGATAACGTCTATGAAAATCAAAAATTTGCGGCTGTCTGTTCGAGTAGACAGCAACAGCGCTTTTCATAATTTACTACACTGTCAAGTAGTACATGTACACTGTACCTATATCAGATATTTAGGGGCATCGTAAAACGCTTTATACTCTTCGTGCTTGAAGTTTGCAAGTACACACTCCAATCAGAGTATTACCTAGGTAGATACATAAATCATAACGCGTCGTAAACTCGCCAAGCGAAGAACACAAAGTGATTTAAAAATACTAAACGTATTCAGAGTTTGTTGATTCAGGTAGTTTGCCGTGCGATTATATTCCCTACGTGTGCAAAAACAGCTCTCGTCAAACCAATGTATAAATCTCTTGTTGCATAAATAAATATCAATATGCTCTTATTTGAATAAGGCCTATAAGTTGAGAGCTCTTGTAACCCACTGAGACTAAAATCCAAGGTTCCTGAATGATATACGGTTACTTAATTTTATTGGGGACTTTATTTTTTGACTTCAGTTATTAAAACCAGTGTTTATAGGGCAATTTTTAATAAGACAGAAAAAAAGAAACATCGCAAGTAGAGCATACCTATACGTACATATAATAATTTCCTAGTAGTGTGTTTTTATTGGACATAATTGGCACATAAGTTTTCCAGGCATGGCCGACGCATGATGTAATGCGATGTTAGTAATGTGACTCGAGTGTTCGATGCGCAGTTGACCCCAATCGCCCCCAATCGAAGGACTAAATTGTTTGTCCAATCAAGTGATATTATCTTTAAAAAATAGTACGATATTAATATAATCATTTAAAAGATTTATTGGTTAGTCCTGCCCTACGTTTTGCACAGAATCTGCCTTCATCATGTCTATAGCGAGTAATGTGAACCTGAGAATTTAAAAGCTATGTCGAGTTTCTTTTTTTCCAGAGATGCCTGCTTTTAGTTATTACGCCTGGTTTCCGAGTAAAGAAAAGGCATCGCACTATTATCCTCAGTTTGTTAAAAGAGCAATGTTTTCCGCCGCTTTCGAACGGATTTATAGCTGCCTTATGAGCTTGCGCAAGTCCACTTACCAAAAGTGCATTCCTTCATACAGAGCCATTGTTCATCTCTACGATATTTTTTTTAAATAAGACGACGCATTTCCATATCGTCCTCGATGCAGACTATTGCTACTATAAATACTTAGAACTAGGTACTCAACTTTCCCTACAACCAGCTACAAGTGAGATTCCAATAATAGTATAGTAATCAATTTTATTAAATAAATAATATAATGTCCTGATTCTAAACAATCTATAACAAAATTTGAAAATCTATCAAAATCTAGATACAGCAATTAGGTGAGTATTTAATTAGATGATGTCTCATTCAGGTATTATGTAGGTTTATATGGAATGTCTGTCAATGCTTGTTATTCTGTAGCTTTGCTAATTGACCCGCTTGAGGTGACAAAGGCCGCCTCGGGTTTTAGCAACTTCGCTTATTGACGCCAATGCATAGGTCTAATTTACTACACAGTACGGTACCTACCTAATTGTATAAGGAGTAAGAATTAGCAATATCTATGTAGAATGTAAAACTTTGAATTCAAAACGTACTTACTGTAAATACCCAGACCTAATTCAGTTTTAAAAGGATTGAAGATACCTACCATGTGACATCCAGATGGCAGCTGCCACCTCATTCTGTCGATATCGTCTTCTCCCAGCGTAGTCTTGGCTCCTTCGCAGCTAACCAAGGCACCATAGCACTAAAAGAGTTATAACAGTTCTTAAATATTATTGTTAGTACTGTACTCTACAGCTCTAGAATGTGCGTGTAAAAATGCAGAGCTGCAATAAACTCGTGCAACGCTTTGTCATAGTAGTATTTTGAGGCAATAATTCGCTACGGAAATCGTAGCGGAATATTGTTTGCATAAAAACATTACAAGTGACTTACTGCGATGCATTTGGCACCAGTTTTGAATGAGCATGCGTCTTGCGAGTTGCGACTGTACGCAAAGCCAGTCGTATAAACAGATTTACGAGTCATTCAATGATTTTAAAACGACTCAAAACAACGCATGCTCCTCAATGCCATTCAATAATAGTTTACACAGGAAAATGAATGTCAAAGGTATCTTAATAATAGTTGTTATTGTTACTAGCAGGTGTGAGGGGATCAGCAAGATTGAGATATTGGGCCTCGTCATAAATAAAAAAATACAGTACTAAAACGTAAACAAGCCCTCTTGAGCATATTAATGCACAATATCTGTATGTAATGCGATAGGCTGAGTATCTATAGGTGAACGTGGCGCTGGTATATTTTATAGCCTAGCATTATTATTACTTATACGGTACTTAGCATTTATCACGACGACAATAACATCACGTAAGTAATTTAATATGCTTGTTTTTCATTTATAAAATTAATATTTTAAAGCCTTTTCCTTTACTACGTAGTATAAAGCAAAGAGTAAACATGTGAATTGGCGGATCTAGGATTGTCATTTGGGAGGCTTGAGTTTATGAGCATTTTGCTAGAGCTTGAGTTAATTTTATTAACATATCCGACATTTAAAACTTAGAAATACTACTGCTTGTTAAGAAACACACAATTCCTCAGTGCTCCTCTGGATCCGCCAGTACACTAATCGTTAGTAAATAGGCACTCTTTCAAAAATATGTTTTTAAGTAAGTAAAAAACAAGTAATTAAAATTCCACATATTTATTCAACATCACACAACATCTTGTAGTTTGTAGCATAGTTCCTCTCCATTAAAAAGTATTAACACTAAGGTAATGTAAGGCTGGGTCATCTGTATCATAAATTTCTTTTAATGTTTCTAACACAAGCGATTGAATGTATTCCACCTGAAAAGAGAAAATTACTGCATAACAGGTGAACGTGGACTTTTTACATAATTAGAAACTATGTTATTCTGTGTACCTGGTCAGGTGGGCAGTAGCCATCATCAGTAGATCTTGCAACTGTTATGAGTATAGGCGGTGGTATGTTTTTTAGTAATGGCACCAGTGCATCTTTAACTAGTCTTTGTATTTCTTGTTCTGTACTAATGTGGTAAGGCAATCCTCCTTGGTCACGTGTGCAACCTCCCGCGAACACGGCCCACCAATCCGGCTTTGAATTCAACTTTTTAGCTTCTGCAGATATCGCAGCGGCTAAGTCAGCGACCTAATTAAAATAAATTGTAATAAACGCATCAAAACTAAAAACAATTTGAAATTAAATGTGTTATTATTTCGGAACCACTAACCATGTGATACAAGTGAGATTTTTCGCCTTCGTATTCATCCAAGTTATCAAACTGTTCCAAGTACTGGAACAAGTTTTCAAGTTCTTCAAGTTGTCGTTCCCGAGATTCGACAACTTTATCTATTGTTTCAGTTTCGTCGTTATCGGGAAGTTTGAAATCAAATATTGGTTGCAATCGATCGTAAACCCCTATATTTTCATATAACGACAGAAAGGGATTTCCTGTACTAAAGAAATCTAAATCGATATCGAGAACATAAGGCTTCGTGATGTTGAGGTCCGCTACTAATTTTTGTATTTTATTATCTTCAGCGAGCACAGAGTCCGAAAGCTCTGCTGAGGTAAATAAAAACTTTTTCTTATTAACTAATTGTGATGAATATAAAGCATCAGAGAGGTAATAAGGTTCCTTGCAGTCTACTCGAAGCTCGCCTGTTGTAGGGTGATCTCCGACGTGTATAGCACGCGTATCGTCGCGGAACTGTCCCGCCCAAGGCGGACGCAACCACACTACTCGATTAATATGTCCAGCGGCCACAGCCGGTAATATCCAGTTTTCTATTTGTAATAATGGCAAAACGTGTCTTCCTGAACGTGCTTCTTCTCCTTTCAATTTACGATCAATTAGCATATCTGGGTGCGCATCTAAGTGTAGGAGAGTCGTTCCTTCTAGTGGTAACTTCTTGCCACCGATGGCTGAATAAATAAACTGCAATGCGTCATTATGTTCTTCGACCACATAAACAGGAATCTTTTTAAATTGTTTGAGAGGCGTATAAGTTTCTTCTTTAATATCAGCCATTGCACTTAAATCTGAGTAAGTTAGTTACGAAATACCTCAGTTGAGCGTATTTAGTGTTCGAACATGTTTACTCGGTACTAAAATAGCTGAAAAATACACATTTCATACAGGATTTATATTTTCTAACCAATTCAACGAGTAGGTAGCATTTGCGTTTGTAAACAACCAAATCCCTCCGTTGTCGAAACAACTGACTTTCACTCTCAAACTTATTTGGTCTTTTCGAGGGCTTTTCCAATTGGGTCAAGGTAAGAACACCGAAAAAATTTAAGGAGAGGCCCACCCTGTTGTTAGAAGCCACTGCGCAATAGAAACAACGCCTTTTTTAGGCTTATTACGCCATTGACAAATTTCCCTTGGATTGCAAAAAAATATATAATTTACTGATTACCTATCACGTTTGATCGTATAGTATAAGTTAAGCTTAAGTACCGTAAAAATGCAACAATTACATCAATAGTATGATACAATATAAATACCAAATAGGCCTTTTAAAATAACGTTTTTGTTTACACTAATTCCATGTCGATCGCCTAACACCTAGGGTCCAGCTCTAATATTTTAAATAAGAAGCAAGCTTGCCACGAGTATCTTTTGCAAGGCGTCATAATATTTGAACTCGTGGGGGGAGGGGTTGCGGCGCGCGGATCTCATCAAAGCGGGCCATGAGCGTTTTCCATTAGCGTCGGCAAACTTCCGGCTGGCGCGCGGCGTAGTTGCGCGGAGCTGGCGGGGGTGCAGGCCGCGGAGGAGGGGTGTTGTGACGGCTCCGGCAGGGGTCGATACCGCGCGTCACTGACGTCACTACGCTACTACGCCCGCCCAAACATACCCCCGCGCGCGTCTCCCCCTTCTGACCTATTGCGACGTTACGCCCACCTGGGTCAAGGTGTGGAAGCCTGCTGGACCCGCCCGGATGTTCAAATACCCCCAACCGACATCGTTACACTATGTTACGTATTTAAACGAAGGTGAACAATCGTTCCTCTTTATACACAAATAGACATCCACAGTACCACAGAAAAGATGTAAACATAACTAAATTGGCATGGGATCAACTTGGTCGTATTTACTGGCTATTATTCTCAATTACGTAACATTTAACATTTGAAAATATAACTTGGTCATAAAGCTCAGGTTTCATATCAGTTCTCCTTTTGGCTGTATAAGGTTTGATAATTTTTCAGGCAAACAAAAAATAATTTCCTGAAATTAATTGGGTTTAGGTAGACTCCTTTAATAACTTTATTAATAAATGTTTTCCTTTTGTCCTGCCCGTCCTGCACTACCACCTGCACTCTCCAGGACGTGATGGAGGCCAGCGACTGAGCCATCCAGGTTGCATCTTTTTGGTCAGACAGAATTTGAGTTGGATCTTTGACTCGAAAAGAAGAAGAAGAATGTTTTGTAAAAAGTTAATAGAGCAAATAATACTTCTTGCACCTATTCAGAATCTGTCAATATTGCTTAAATATTATATTAAGAAACCAAAGAACATTAAAGTTCTAAAATAAATATTTTTGATAGTCAAAATAAATAAATGATAACCTTTTAATTGATATTCAATCCAATGATATTATATATTCAATTCATAGAATTACATACACCACTTTTATGGTGGAGTCAGTGATTTTATTTACATACCTACTTTTTCTGTAACTTGGGCATACAGTACAGCTATTTTCCAGTACTGAACAGTAGATGGCATAAGCTAAGATTAACCTAACAATACAAAAATGTTTAATCTAGGTATATTCTTCTACAGTTAATTATTTACTTAGTGGCAGCGCTGAGTAAATCATACATTACATAATTTAACTAAACCTAACACTATTTATATTTCAAACTTATTGTATTGTATTTTTTTGTATTTGTACAGATTTTTAACAATTAGGCAATCAAATGGCAATATGTGGTAGGGCACAGTGAATGCCATGGAGATTTCAACCACAACACGGTTTACTCCTTGATAAATGCACCACTAGGCTTTTCCAGGCTTTAGGTAAATTATTGATATTACCGTTTGAAACATAATGAAAACCATTTTTACGGCTTTGGCTTTCCTATTGTCAAAATGAGTTTATTCCGAATTATTTCTTTATAGACGAATGAATACATTTCTAGGCGCCTATACAATTACTGTAATTTAATATTCTAATAGTAACTAAACCGTTAAGAGCATTGCCCCCCTTACGATGTGGCTTGAAAATAAACTACCTACTTATATTTTATAGGTAATGCAATATTTCATAACATTTAAATATATAGACAGGACAGCTAATTTTAATATGAATTGTACTTAATCTTAAACAGGACGTTCGACGAAGGTTTTATTGATGAAAACAAATGCTAATTTTGATAAGTTACTTACTACATTACAATGCAATCATACTAATAATGAAAATAAATGGCTTACATTTAAGCTTCCTTTATGACGAATTAAGTAATTCACATACGTTATGACTTCTTAAATCCTGGTTTAAATATCTCTTTATTTATAACACACAAATCAAAGGATTTATTTTTAGGTTAGTTTATTGTTATGACAGGCGACATTAATCTTAGAGCATACATAAGCAACTAGAGTGAGCCTATCAGAGTTTGAACGTAAGCACTAGTGTGAACTAGTTTTGTCGTGAATTAGGTATGTGTGAAGATGGAGCTTGCTGTTTTAAAAAATCTATTTAAAACACTAATATTATCCTAACAATGTCCAAACCATTATTAACACATAATTAACTATTTTCGTATATAAGCTTCTCGTTGTGCGAAAATTAACTTAAATCAGTAAACGAATGTATCAGAATAAAAACTGCTCTCGCTTGGCACAAGGGGAAACTAGCGATATTAGCAGTCTATGTATATGTTTAGTCTATAACATTAATTTTATTTGACATTTAAAATAATCCAGAGCTACATGCGTTTTAAGTAAAAAAATCTAATCTTTGTCACAGAAATAGCCTAAGGTGCGTCGTAATACCTATCTCATTTCTTTACATTTGCAATGATTTAGCTAAGCAGAAATATAAGATTTATATTTTTGGGCCGGTGATGTATGCAGCAGAAGAATTTATTAATTTATTTAAAATTAACATAACTCCCACATAATAAGTCGGTATTAATAATAGCACAATTACATAGAAAATTACATACCTACCAGATTACGACTGTGAAGTACCGAGACTCGGTACTTCACAGTCGTAGGCCCCTGTAAACACAATCTTGCAAAATGGGGTATAATCGATCCAGTTCACACCGAAAGCGAGTGTGGAGCCGACAACCAAACCTTGCACCACTTGTAATCTACCGTCGACAGGAAAAGAAGAAATGCACAGTAAAAAAAAAAAAAGTATTACTGAAGGGCAAAGGCTTCTTCTCATGCAAAGGAAGGACGATCATTCAACTACACTTGCTAACGAAAATTTGTCGAAGTTAAGGGATTGATCATTCGACTTTATTTACAGTGCATACAATCGGTAATGCATCGAATCTCTTGTTTTAGATCTTTTCTGTTTCCTGTCTAGCTTTACGGTTTTAGCAACAAAAAAAAGGAAAGTTTTGATTTTATTGTTTGCCAGTCCGTGGCATTATTGACGGGTACTCGTATGCAAGCTGCTGCAGTTGTGAAGGATGTAGTTCAACTAAATTCAGGAAGGCGCTTTCGCATATTTTTACCAAGAAACCTGGCTGTCAAAAAGGTAAATTTATGAATCCTGGAATCCTGTGAATGAATCCTATGAATCTTTATGAGTGCTGGTTTATGGCTATACCAGGGGACCGAGTCTGCTATTGACAATTGTTTGAATCGTCTGAGTGGGTGGCGTCGGTAGGTCCATTTTAGGTTAATTACGTAGGTAAAACGTCATTTTAACGTCAAAATTGGCCATTGGGACGGCCAAATTTGACGTTCTGACATTTAGTAGACTGATAATTATCTTAAAATAGACCTACTGACGCCACCCACTCAGACGATTCAAACAATTGTCAATAGCAGACTCGGGCCCCAGGAGTTACAGCGCGGCTGTCTTCCGCGGTATTCAGATTGATTTTTTTTAAGTAGGAATATGAGGCATGAATAAAACATTTTTCAACTTAAATATACCTTTATTATAATAATATTATATGGTTTATTAAACGGAAGATAAACTGGGTCCAAACTAAAAAGGTCTCATGATTACTCATAAAACGTAGAATGACAATGAATCAGATTCTATCCTCAATGATTAAAACAAATTTAACACAAAGTGAACTTTACCTAAGTAGAAACTTACATATTTTCATAATTATAATTAAGTTAGAGACAATAATTGTAAATGCTATACTTTCATCTTTTATGTTGACGTAAAAGCCTTTCATTTGAGACTTGCACCTATTTTTTCATTTTGGATTGAAATTCAATACAGAAAATTTCAATCAGGCACAAAATGGCGATTCCGTATGTGATTATGTCACTATTTCTGATCCAGTGTGATATGGGAACAAAGTTCAATTTATGTGATTGTCCCTTTTTGACACGGCACAATTAAAAAGCATCCCTAATTTGTTGAACTAGTAAAATTTTCAAGTACTTACTTGCGTACAAACGCTTTATCCAAATCGCCATAGTTTGTGATAGTCAACTAAAACTTAACCTAAACAGTGATTTATCTAGTCCAAGGTCACTAACAATAATGATATTATTAGTAGATTTAATCTACAATTAGTGTATGAACTCGAGGATTATCTGGAGGATATTTAAATTATTTTATGGATATAAATTTCTTATAAACTAACTCAATGAAGAGGGTGGGAGAAAAAATATCAACTTTATTTCTATACTTACCCACTATAAATTGTAATCCCCCAAAGAACTACCTATATCAATTAAATTATTTTGCAATAAAAGTTTTAGATACTGTCTCAAATGATTTAAAATGTATTTCTTCGTTGTGCATTCTGTTCATGTTTGTCTTTGAAGGATTCCAATCTCCTCACCAATAAGTGAACGAATTTTTTTGTACTTTGTTCACTCTCTATATTTTATTTCATAGAAAGCCACATGACACAGTGCTTTAAACTTATTTATAATTTGACCAGAGACAAAACAAGACATCTACCCTCGGAGTTTAGACAAATATATATATAAGGCATTAAAGTTCAATTAAATGTCTAAGAGGCACATAGCGTTTTACAACCAGTTTATAACTATCATTTCTCAGTTATGGTAATTGTCAATTCCTCGTTTTAAAACAGGCAATTGGGATAAACAGTCTTAATTTTTTATTCAACATACTTCATGAGAGACTTAAAAATGTATACTAATGTTAGCTATATGCCTTTTAGACAATATTCATACTTATTTCAAATCACGACTGCACCGACACAAGTTTATAGTAACTGCATTCTTTAACAATTATAACTTTTTATCTAATTCAATCTTAAGTAGAAAACAATTTTCACCAAGAATTTCATCAAAAGTAAATTGTTTTTCTATAAATGTAGAAATGAAAACTTTGTAAAGTGAACCGTTACGTTAAGTTGAAGTTGCCCATAGGGCAGAGACCGTAGCTCCTGGTGAAGCTTGAGGCACCGAGTGTGGAGTGCGGCCTAGCCGACTCTGGACGCACGCGGGTAAGTTACATTATACGACAATTCTCTTCTCCCTCACGAAGTTCACCCAGCTAGAATATAAGAAAATAACGAGGGTTAGAAAATTATAAAAATAGTTTTAATAGAAATGTTATCAGAAAATTTTAAAGACATACCTGTTCACGACGAGGGTACTTATGCGCAAGCTCGCGGTGTCGCTGTGCGCTTGTGCTTATTTGTCGTCGCTGTCTTTCTGACACCGCAACCTCCTGTGGAATAATAATATGTTAAAACAAGTGCTCTACAAAAAATATCGTATAAAAATGTGTTCCAAATATATTATGTACTATCTACATACCTCTTGTTCGTTGTTCAACAGAGTGGTGGTGAAGGAGTCGGCAACGAACCACTTTTGTCCCTTCATGACGATGTCGCGTGGAGGATCGTGGTCCACGCCGGAGTCAGCCGACCATACGGTGGCCACCGCGCCCGGCTCCAGCTTTACTGTGCGGTGGAACTTGAACAAGGTCTCTTGTTCGCCAGCCTTGCGGACGATCTGGTAACCACCGAGGCTCAACTCCTGTTAAAGAAATAATATATTAGTGGTCACTTGATCTATGTTCGGATTGTAGGTGTAAAGGCAATTCTCTGCATAATCAGAGGGGTCGCATGAAGGAGTACAGAGACAAGACATACCTTCTTGCCCTTGTTGCGGATCTTGACGAAGCTGCCGTCGGGGCAGGTCTCTGCGACCTCGAGGTCTCCCTTGGCGCTGGAGGTGACGCTGTAGTCGTTGAGCGAGCGCTCCTCGGTCTCGTCCAGCAGCGTGCGCTTGCGGGCGGCGCGCAGCGGGGTGGCGCGCCGGGCGGGGGTGCCGCGCCCGCTGCCGGACGCCGCGCCAGACGCGCGGGACTCGCGCCCCGGGGACTGCGTGGTCAGGTTCAGTCTGGGGATATGGACTCAATGTTACAGCCTGCTCATATCCATTATATCGGTTTATTCCATTCATATTACTTCTCATATTATCAGTCACACTATCTGTCATTTAATATGTTTCAGTGTTTATAACGAAAAATGATATAAACATAAAGTAGTAGTATCTATGATGGAAATATAAAGTAGTTTTCCTCCTTTAGAATTAATTCGATAGATAAAGTTGGTAACTTCTCAAAAGGCATTCCTACTTTGGTTGCTATAGTTACAAACCTGTCTTCCTCGCCCTCAAGCAGCGCGCGGTAGGTGGCGATCTCGTAGTCGAGCGAGATCTTGATGTCCATGAGCGTGGCGTACTCGCGCAGCTGAGCGGCCATCTCGTCTCGCAGGCGCGCCAGCTCCTGCTCCAGCGAGGCCAGGTCCTCCGCGTGCCGGGCGCGCTCCGACTCCAACTGGCGCTCTAATTCGCGGCAACGGTTCTAAAGGACGTTCATTATTAGTTTTTGATCTTGTCATACATTTAATTGAATAACCATATTTCTATGCAGAAGTGCACAAGTCAACAAATAGTACGACATGAGCATCAACAAACTACGTTATCTAGGTTGATTTCGTAATTTGTTAAGTTGTTGTTACTTAAAATGCTGAAATAAAAATAAAATTATATAAAAGTTGCATTTGTATTTGTACCAAGGTACAACAAATTAGAAAAACTAATAAATATTTCACATGAAAGTATAAACTTACGCTAAGAGCAGCATTCTTGTTCTCCAACTCGTTGAGCTGAGAGTTGAGGGTGTCAATGCGCGTGCGCATGGTGCGCAGTTCCTCAACTGCTACAGTAGCTGCTGTGCTGTTGCGGTTGGCAGCGTTTTGCAGGTTCTTCATCTGAATAAAAATATAAATTACATCATATGTTCACCAGAGTGAGACTACAGAAAGGTTGAAAACACGATTATTTGGTTTATTTTCTCTTCCATAAAGGTGACTTACATAGAAATAGTACTAAAAAACAGAATCATGTACTGGATAAATGTCGTGGTGGCCTAGCAGTTCAATGAACGGATTTGTATGCACAAGGTTGCAGGTTCGAACCCAGGGAAGTACCAATGTGGCTTTTTCAAAGTTATATGTACTTTCTTAATTATTCTAAGACACTTCTGACAAACGGTGAAGGAAAACATCGTGAGGAAACCTGGATTCCAAAATTGGGATCTGAAATCGCCAATCCGCAGTGAGCAAGCGTGGTGATCAATGCTCATGCCTTCTCTATATAGGAAGAGGCCTGTGCCCAGCAGTGGGACGTTTATAGGCTGGATTATTATGTACTGGATTATTTAGTCTTTGAATCATTTTATAAGTCACGTATCTGGCACTGAAATGTTAAAACCATAATATTTCACCATTATCCTACCTTGTTTTCATAGAGAGCTTCAATATCGTCACGGTTAGCCTTGATGTTAGCCTCCTGCTGCTCACGCAGCTCTTGGAGACTTTGCTGTAACTTAGCTTCATATTGCTGTGCCAGGCGACCATCTACAACAATATGAGTCATTAATAAATGAAATAGTTATTTGCTTTATATAACTAAATCCTTGGTGGTTTTTACCTGCTAACTTTTTAGACAAGCTGACATGTATAAGAAGTATAAAAACCTTCTAACTCAATCATTCATTTCATTTGTAAATTAAGGTGGTTAATAAACATACCGATTTCAGAGATTTCGACCTGGCGCCTGGTGCGGGTTTCCTGCAGCTCCTGCTGGAACACCTGGTCCTTGAAGGACAGCTCCTCGCGCAGGCTCTGCACGGTGTTCTCCATGTCGATGCGGCACAGCATCTCCTCCTCCAAGGTCTTACGCGTGTCAGCGTATACCTTGCGCAACTTCTCCAATTCTTTGCCCAGCTCCTACAAATATTTATCAAATTAGTTTTTGATACAAAATCGAGTTTTTATTCAACAGTTATAATATTAAGGTTGTACGAACCCTGGCTTCATCTTGTGCTTTCTTCTTATCAGCAAGAGCTGTGTTGTACTTGTTACTCTCTTCAGTGTAACGCGTCTCATAATGACGCGCTAAGTTCTCAGCTTGTGTACAATCCTTAGTTTTCTTGTCCAAGCTGAAAGTATACAATGAGTTTTAATAAATTCGTGTACTGTTAAAATTAAAACTACTTTAATGTCTTATAATTTGAAGGACTTTTTCGAATGTTATAATGATGAGCAATGTTTATTTTTAGTTTGTTTATCAAAGCGTGACATTGTAAATAAATTAACATATCGTTCAGAAAACTTAAAGAACATTTTGAGAATAATAAAGTGACAAAGTGTTGTATTGTCGATACAAGAGGTCGTGGTAGCGATGTCGATATATTGCGGATTACCTCGGATAGATAGCCGAGGCAATCCGCAATGTCGCGTCGCGTATCCATGCGGCCCGGCATTGCGCAACAGACGGGGCACACGGAATGTTTTTGTAAACACACCACTATCCGGTTCCCGCATGTTCTTGTCGCGGGCATGAATAGCTATTTTATAAGTAGACGCGCCGGTTAGATTCTCGTGTTTCCCGCGCATCATGAAACAACGTCGTTCAGCGTTGCGTTGCGGGGGCCTCCATGATAAACCTTGGCCGATATAAAATGATTAAAACGATGACTAATAAACAGGGAAAAGTATGGCGTATTAAAATATCAATGCCATTACTTTCTCGAAGTAATTGTTCGTAATTCGGGCGGAAATGCTCGAAAGATAACAACTTTAACAAACAAAATGTACTGTTTAAAGTGTATTTTAAATGCATTTTTGCTCAGCTCAATTTTCTTTTAGATATGACTCTCTATGCGGTGTCGTCATTTATGTTATTTCGGTGTACACACCTAATAATCATATTTACAGAAGACCAAGGTTGAATAATAAAAATAAAGATTATGTGGTTATCCCCCCACCGACCTACTGCTTACTTATCTAATTATACCATCCAAACGTCGTCATTTGTAGACTAATACAGCCTACTACTTGGAAGTAGTAATACGTCTGAATAATTAATCGTAAGGAAGGTCTCATCATGTCATCGCGATAGTCTATATCACCATGCCATCATGCGTAGAGCTGCCCGTCTAAATATAGGTCTATTTTGGGACGTGTTCCTAATTGATTCATAAATAATATTTACTTTTTGTGCGACCTAGTTTTTGGTAGCAATGAAAGAAATAAAGACATGTTTGCCGTCGACGTATTAATAAATAGTTATACATGTTGATTACATCCATGTGTTATTCACACAATAATTCGCGATGCGGGAGATCAACCGTATCATCAGAACTTTGAATTCATACAACAGCTTAAAGCAGAAAGCTGTGACTAACACAAGTTACATGGACGACATATTTTCAAGAAATCGTCATCGATGTATAAATTCGACGAAGGCTGCATTGATGTCATTCGTAAATGTGACGGTTACGTCATTGGTGAAGCTTTTATCAAGTTATTATGCTGGAAACGATACGTCGCTGGCTTAAAGTATAAAGCGACCCAATGTGATTATTTTTATTAAACTACGTTGATTGTTGTGAAGGCGCGTTTAGCTCATGTTTACGTGGGCCGCGCGCTGTTAGCGTATAGCTGACGTAAACTTGCCAGGGTCAACAGCCGTTGCCTTTAAAGTAGATCTGTTCCTAGACAGGAAAACTATCCAACTTAATAGACTGTCGTATGAACGGAATAAAAAACATCTTAGATTGAGGTCAGAGCCGGGATGCGACTAATAATGTGTGTTATAAAAATGCCACTTTTATTCACATAATACAGATTTTTTATATGTACTTAGATGTGGTTTTTTTTTTAGGTAAACCCGTATTTGAGCTTTTTTAATCTCCTACTACACGGACTAGGGTCAATGTAAAGCTATATTTATGTGTCTACAACATTTTGAAAACATTGTGTTCGGCAAGCATGACGATGCTATCTTGATCTTAATAATAAAGAATTACTTTATTTATTATGCTTAAAAGATAAGATAAAACTGGAGTGAAAGACGACAAAACGAAAGTTCGTGAAATGTTTACGATTCTAAAAGTATAGGGGAGATCCCTGACCCAGTTATAAAATTTGCGTGAGCCAAGGTTGATGGCTCGTCCCCTCCGCAATATTTAATAGTATGTAGGGTTAAGTTGTACACTTTCTTTTAACTACACTGTTTCTTCGTCTTTTATTTCTATCCAGAAAAAAAATCTATTTGAGTTTGCAACCAATTTGAAGCATATCAGAAAAAAATATATATATTCGTAACAACATTAAGGCGACGGGTTTAATCTAGTATATCAGCAAATTTGGCGGTTAAATAATTAGATATTTGCAATTAATATTAACAACGATATTTCACATTTCATTATCAAATACCACAATTTCAAGTCAAGGTCTAGTCAAGTACAAAATTGTAGTATTAGTGGGAGTTGTCGCGTGTGTTTTTATATTGGACGAATGATCGAATGTGACCTCTACGCCTTATACTAATATTCGGCGTTTACCGAAAACGGCAAACAGAGTCAAGGTGGTGTTAAAAGAAATAAGTTATTGCTATGTATAATGCATTAAGCAAATACATCGGGTACTGTACATGTGTTCTGCATCAACATATTATCATAAACTAAAAACATATCAACCATTCTTTATTTATCTACATGTAAGCCAACAAGTTGTTGTCTTTATCTTTGTACCTGAATGTTGTATAATGATAAATAAATTGAATTAGATTAACAACAGTTAATCCTGTTAAAGTAATGTGGTGCTACCACAAATGTTTCATTTAACAGACACTATTTTGAGATACAAATTTTGTTCAGAAAATAATTAAGTTTGAATTTAATGTAAATCACAAAAACTAAAAGTAAATATGCTTAAATCATGGCAGCACACATAATAAAAGTAGACTTGAAACAGATAATTTCACCTTGACACAAAAAGATAGTAATCTGGGACACTTCCTAAGACTAAACATAATTTGGATTACTTGTTTTATATTGAGATAACTTTTGTAGAATATATTGACATCTAAATAAAACATGCTTCTGATTTAAAGATGTTGATATACATAGATATTAACATAGATTTTTTTAAGCAAGCGGAAATGCATTCTAGCTGTTCTTAATCAGGGAAAATGCTGTTTTTATCACTGTATGTATTGCATACTTTAAATTTAGGAAGGTCAAATTTCAAGTACCACTTAAGTAAATCACAAAAGCAAAAATAGCTAGAATTGACATATTACATTCAAAGAAACCATCATAGCTGTTTATAAACAAGGTAGATTTAAGTAACATTATTGAATATGAACCGAGTATTACTTACAAGCTTAGCCTGTTTATTATTATGTGTTGAAATGTAATTAGCAAAACAATAATATGTAATAGATATTGCATAAAACTTGAGTGATATACATAGACTATTATTTGTGTTGTTTATAAACAAATTTATACAAATCCAACTCACACAACAGTGTAATGGTATTGTTATACTTAGGAATGTGATTAGTTTGGTTAAATCGAGCTATGATGTCACTATGTCGTAAAAGCGAGGTCGGCCGCGCTCGTCACACCGCACCCGCTAAGAATCTCCGCCGATGACGTAAACTTGCTGGCTAAGGTTAGCCGGAAGAACTTACACCACCAACATCCACATGTATCATTATTTATATTTACTAAGCCTTATTAACAATATTATATATTATTTTTAGTTTTAACTTACCGTTTCTTCAAATCATCATTCTCCTCATATAACCTCTTCAGATCAATTTCCAATTTAGCTTTCTCACGCGATGTGTCATCTAACAGCTTCCGGGCGTCTTGCAGTTCGTGCTCGTAAATTCCCTTGATATTAGAAACCTCGCGTGTCACCACCTCCTGTGTGGTTTGAATCTCCCGACGCAGCCCAGAATTCTCGCTTTCCAACTGCCTCACTTTGTCAATGTACGCTGCTAAGCGGTCATTGAGGTTCTGAAGAGCATCCTTCTCTTGAAGACGGCTGTGTCGTGTAGGGCTAAGTGGGCTGTTGGGCCGGCCGGCAGAACTAGAAGGGCGGCTTCCCACAGGAGTGCTAGACTGCTGCGGGCTTTGCACGGATGACACCACACTTATATTAGACGAAGATGTTACAGTCTTTTTCGTTTTTGACGACATTGTTATGTACTTTTTCTGTCACAATAAATAGATTCAACACAAAATATATAACTCCACACGAGCTTACACACACCTTCAGCCAAGCGTAGAGCTCACGAAAAGCAAACGCTAAACGCTGCAAGCGAACAACCAATCAAACCGTAATAAACCCAAGCTTGTATGGTCACGTGACCGTTGAGTCATAATAAATGTTGCCAAGTTCCTAAAAATATTTAAGGTAAAAAAATATTTGATTTAATTTAA
Organism: Autographa gamma; assembly: GCA_905146925.1. Lineage (NCBI taxonomy): Eukaryota > Metazoa > Arthropoda > Insecta > Lepidoptera > Noctuidae > Autographa > Autographa gamma. The sequence continues at coordinate 9,836,990 of LR989850.1, forward strand.
CTAGTTTGGAATAATTTTTAAATTAATATACTGATTTCTAATACAGCTAAAATCCACATTTGGTACCACATTTATTTGTAAAAAGATTATCGATCGGTTGATTGAACGTGAGCTAGATGGGTTGGACTTAGGCTAAGGCTGCACTACGGCTAAACCAACGCGGATTTAAACCGCCTGATTTTGTAAATATAGAAAACCAATGGAACGGCCGCACTGGCGGTTATTAAGAGCGCCTGATTATTAATTGTAGTGTGCGTCTCGGGCTCTTTTACAGTTACTGCTTGCGGGAAAAAACCGTAGTGCGGCCTTAGAATTAAGCCGGAATCATATAATTTTTAAATATAGTATGATGATTTGTCGATTCACGTCACAACGACGCCTGATGACGCGGCGAATACGGCGCGGCCCCTTCATTTTTAAATTCTAGGTAAAACTAGAGGTCACACTCGGAACAACAGCTTGAGTCAAATACTTACGTACTGCTCTATCTAAGTAAATATATCTATATAAATCTCACATTCAAGCCAAGTTCTCTATTTGGTGTTCGCAGTATTGTTATATCCCCATCTAATCATATCTTAAATTATAAATATTTTAAATCTGAATTATACATTGTCATAAATGTAGGAATGAGTAAAATATATTAAAAAATCGATTAGTTTAATTAAGAATCCAAAATTAAAGGTGCATTTTTAATTTGGTTGGCTATTTAATAAATCAAAATCGTCACCAGAAAGAATGGTGGAGTCTTGTTAGGAAAGAGACGTCGTGTAAGAGAGGGTACTGCTGTGCTTATTAATAATTACTATGTATTTTAATTCATGAACACTGTTGCGTTATTAAAGTGCGACTGTAAAATCGGGATATTAGTAACGTTTTGTTAAAACGTAAAATTTTCAAAGGTCTTCTGCATACTTGTTTTATGAAATTTTGTCATAATGTTAGTTCCATTAGTCCATGACAGATCTGTTTCCGTACAGATTCTATCCGTATTGTGGCAGCACAAAAAATTTATACATGGTAACTTGTACTGATCATAATGTAAGACAATTTTTAGGAACCAGGCCCAGTCTTAGAAGTAGCTTATTTACTTATAAATAAAACACAAAATATAATTCACTCTTGACGATATGCTGAAAACAAAATTAAGTATATCTGGAAATACATAGTAGGTACATAGGTAACTTCAAGAAGTTTTTTGATGTGTGGTCTCCATTTTTACTTAGATCTTTGTGGTTTGACCTAATGCGCGAGGCGGATTATTGGATGCAACTGCTGTCTAATACAGACAGTGAAAATCAAAGAAATCAATGTAATATTCATTTAATGAACTCTAGTTCAAAAACGAACGTTTCTGTTTGTTTTACCGAAAATGTAGCCATGATTTTTTGTATTTGTTTTGAGTATTGTGAACATGTTAAAGTGAACTTATAATTATACTAGTAGGTACATGTATAAAAACTGCCATTAGGTAATTATCAAGACTGATGCTAAGGTCTAAGAAAAAAAACCCTGGTTTTTGCGTCTGTAGCATTCTTAGCAGCCTGTGCAAATTTTAACTTTAAATTGTCAATTGTCATATTGACAATTAAGTTCATCACATCTTGTGCTGTGTTCACGCATTGGTTTTGTCTCCATAAAACGTTACACTATCATGAGGTCTTATATCAATGCATAAATACGTTAAAAATGGCTGATGTTAATAGTTTATTTGATTGTTTTGACGAATCAGCTCCAAAAGAAGCTTCAATTCAATTACCAGTTTGTAAAAAGGAAGACGAAAATTCGTAAGTGCACAATAACCTATATGCTAACTGTTGTTGTTGTTTCCGGCATTATTTTCTATTCTAACTGTCTGTTTTTTGTGTTATTCAGAGAGAAGAGTATAGACACTGATGGACCGAGTCTAAAGCGTTTACACGAGGATGTGGAACTTATTGAGCAATCTACAAAGAAAATTAAAGCTGATGAGGATGATTCCGATCTAACTAGTGATATAAAGTAAGTTAAACTATTTACAACACCTGAGCTATACTCCTTTATTTTATATTTAGAGATTCTCTTCATTTACTGTTGTTGTTTCAGTCTTGAACTCCTGAATGCCCGGATAGTGATCCATACTTTAGAGACTCATGAGGGCTGTACACACGAGGTGGCGATCCCACCCAACCATGAGTACACACCTCTGATGCCACTCACATCAGAGCCAGCTAAGCAGTATAGTTTCATATTGGATCCGTTTCAAAAGGAGGCTATACTATGTATAGATAATTTACAGTCTGTTTTGGTTTCTGCTCACACATCTGCAGGAAAGACTGTTGTAGCTGAGTAAGTTAATATTACATTTTAACCTCAGAGTATACATATGAAACTATAGAGTGAGCCTATCAGAGTTAAACTCTGATAGGCTCACTCTATAGTTTCATATGCACTAGTGTGATCAAGTGTTATCGTGAATTATGTATGAAAATGGAGCTTGCCGTTTTAAAAAATCTATCTAAAACAATAATATTATCCTAACAATGTCAAAACCATTCATATTTTCTTATAAAAGTTTCTCGTTGCGCGAAAATTAACTTAAATGAAAACGAACTGTACTAGGATCAGACTAAAAACTGCTCTCTTTTGGCACAAGGGGAACCTAGCGATAGTAGCTGTCTATGCAGTATCTATATAGTATGTTGATTAATTTAACTCTATTAACTGTGAACTAAAATAACAATACTTATAGGTGTTATGCAGTAACATACTTAAATTTTTATTTAGAGACAATCTATTGCTTGTAGTTATTTCAATTGATTGCTAATGTTATTTAAGTATGTTGTTTAGTTCGCACACTGTTTACTCCTTTGCTTTGCCACCTCTCCCATTGTTTAATTAATTCATTACGATTTCCAAGTATATCATTGACTACTTTAGGAAGTTTAGTGCACATTTTCATTATCATGTTCTATTACAACATAATTCTGAATTGATTTCCTATTGGACATGTTACTTACACATACATTTCCTCCCTTTAGGTATGCCATAGCATTATCATTGAAAAACAAGCAGAGGGTGATATACACCACCCCTATAAAGGCCCTTTCCAACCAGAAATACAGAGAGTTCTCTGAGGAGTTCCATGATGTGGGTCTCATCACTGGTGATGTCACCATCAATCCTTCAGCCTCATGTCTTATTATGACAACGGAGGTAAGATACCAAGAAGTTTATATATCTCTTGTAATGCTGAGTTGGCTGTGTGAGTTGTGGTGCTCTAATTGCAAATCTATAGGTAACTAACTTATGTTAAATATGGTGATATTATATTAAAATATCACTATGTCCAAATCTTGTTTGAGTTCTTTTTTTTTTAAATATTTCCTTCATTTTTTATGGTATTAAGGCCCTAGTGCATGATTATGATACAATTTCATGGATTTACTGGCATGTACTTAAAACAAATCTATGCAATAAATAATTTGGTCACAAAAAATAAATGCATTTTTTCATTTGTAGAACAGTTCTAGGTATATATTTTTTATTAATTTCAGATTCTTAGGAATATGTTGTATAGAGGATCAGAAATTATGCGAGAAGTTGGTTGGGTTGTATTTGACGAAATTCATTACATGAGAGATAAAGAGAGAGGTGTCGTCTGGGAAGGTAAAGAACCCATCATTAAATTGAACTTACATTAATGAACATGTGCTTTCTTTACATAAATTATAATAGGTTTGGAAATAATATTCTCCAGCTCAAAACTATGTTGCTTCTAACCTTTATCTAGTAGATCAAATTAGCTATTTTATTTAAGAGTTGTAAGTTTTTGTATGACTGCAAGAGCATTCAAAAATAAGGTAAACTAGTAGAGAATGCATTCTGGCATTAAGTTGTTAGACTTCTAAGTAAAATTGATAATTTTGTCTACTAGTTAGTGCATGATGATATCATAATCATCATGCACAGCCCTTGTCCTCGTACTGCTGGGCATAGGCCTCCCCTTTTTCGTGCCATTTTCATTGTCCTGTGCCAGCCTCATTCAGACTCCCCGCGACTTTAACTATGTCGTCGCCCATCTTGATGGTATAGGACCTAACAAATAGTGAAACTGAGACCTGAAGTATTGAAGAAATAGATAAACTAAGTATTAATAATAATAATAATAATAATCCAGCCTATAAACGTCCCACTGCTGGGCACAGGCCTCTTCCCATATAGAGAAGGCACGAGCATTGATCACCACGCTTGCTCTCTGCGGATTGGCGATTTCAGATCCCAAATTTTGGAATCCAGGTTTCCTCACGATGTTTTCCTTCACCGTTTGTCAGAAGTGTCTTAGAATAATTAAGAAAGTACATATAACTTTGAAAAAGTCACATTGGTACTTGCCTGGGTTCGAACCTGCAACCTTGTGCATACAAATCCGATCATTGAACCGCTAGGCCACCACGACCATTATTACGAACAGTATTAACAAATGTTAATAACTCAACAGAAACTCTAATCCTGCTACCCGACAATGTACACTACGTGTTCCTGTCAGCCACAATCCCCAACGCCCGCCAGTTCGCCGAGTGGGTCTGCCGCCTACACTCCCAGCCGTGCCACGTGGTGTACACGGAGTTCAGACCCACTCCGCTGCAGCATTACATATTCCCTGCTGGCGGTGAAGGAATACATCTTGTGGTGGATGAGAAGGTGATTATTCAATTTGTTAAATTATTTTGTTTTGTAGTAGCTACGATCTTAATGTTCCTACTTTTAATGTTAATGGTTATATTTCTATGCCTAACATTTTCTATTTTGAACAGGTTAAATTGGTTTATATTAAATTTTATATGCTACTTTAAAGTATCAGTATAAAGTTATTTTAATTTTCCAACTGTGTAAATATCCATTTTACACTAACACTAAAGTATTGGTGGAAAGGAGGTTCAAATAATGTATCTTTGCTAGTTATGTGTTGTTTAGACTTATGCTAAAGAAAAGTTAAACAAGGTAGTGTCCATTTTATCAATGTAACTCCTAAAAATCATAATCTTATTTGACTACTAGGGTATGTTCAAAGAAGACAACTTCAATACTGCCATGGCAGTACTGAGCAACGCCGGCGACGCGGCCAAGGGCGACCAGCGCGGCAGACGTGGCGGCCCTCGCGGCGCCAACCACACCAACATATTTAATATAGTCAAGATGATCATGGAGAGGAACTTCGCTCCCGTCATCATATTCAGCTTCAGTAAGAAGGACTGCGAGGCGTATGCCATGCAGATGGCTAAACTTGACTTTAATACAAGTGAGTATATACAGTTTTTTAGCAATCCGTAAATGCCTATTGATAGTATGAACTACACTTCAATCTTGTTAATGATTATGAGTGACCTAATCTTATATTGTTATTTTGTCAGTTTTTTTTATTTGTTAGCCACTCTCACACGCTCAGCAGCATGTCAGTTGTGTCCTTATACATAATATTATTATTTTTAGGACATTATCTTTATTATTGTTAGACAGTGTCAGACGTTTATCCGTCGCTAAATCCCTACCTTCAAAAGACAGAGAAAACATGAGACATTGTGAAGGGCCACTCTAATTCCACGTCATTTAACTCATTTCACCTTAAGGCTGCGGTTCCACTGAAGCGGAGCAGAGCAGAGCGAGCCGCGAAAGGCCAATCACGGCTTGAAACCCACAGCTTGTCTCCGCTCCGCTTCAGTAGAACTGCAGCCTAAATAACCAATAACATACATTACAGTTGAAGAAAAGAAGCTAGTGGACGAAGTATTCAGCAACGCGATGGACGTGTTGTCCGAGGAGGACCGCAAGCTGCCGCAGGTGGAGAACGTGATCCCGCTGCTGCGGAGGGGCATCGGCATCCATCATGGTGGACTGCTGCCTATACTCAAGGAGACTATCGAGATACTCTTCGGATTGGGACTAATTAAGGTAAGATAGTTGTGAATTATATTGCTTTCTTGAATTTTCCTTATTCCTCTGTTATTATATATTACCTTGTCCCTTAACGGATAACGTGTAAAATTCTGATTTACTTTCTCCCGACTATTAGTTGTATTGCTTCTTTTTGAGCGTTTTGTATGCAAGTTGTGTACTTGCCATTATTTTTGACAAAGAATATTGGATACTGTTTTGTTCATGTATCCTACTAAGTGCATGAGTATCAAACTATGTCCCTTAATATGTATCTGAATCTGATAAATGAATGTGATTTTTTTGTTGTCCAGGCACTGTTTGCAACAGAAACATTCGCCATGGGTCTCAACATGCCTGCCAGAACCGTCGTATTCACTAACTGTCAGAAATTCGACGGAAAAGACTTCAGATTTGTAAGTAACTCCCTTATATATATCCCTTATATAATTCTTTCAACAATTATACTATGTATTATGGAATTTCCGGTAATATTCGACACGAACGGTAACAATTTTTTCCTTCCACAGATATCGTCAGGTGAATACATTCAAATGTCGGGCCGTGCCGGGCGGCGAGGTCTCGACGACAAGGGCATTGTGATCCTCATGATTGATGAGAAGGTCACGCCCGCCATCGTCAAGGGCATGGTGCAGGGGAAAGCCGACCCTATCAACTCTGCCTTCCATCTTACTTATAACATGGTTAGAATTACGTTATAATTGCCAATTAAAGAATGAAAAAGCCAGATTAAAATAAATTTATATCTTATGTTTTTGTTACAAATTATTGTAATGTGCTTCAAAGTGATTGTGTTCTTATCAACGTTATTTTTTTAGGTACTCAACTTGCTACGAGTAGAGGAAATTAATCCAGAGTACATGTTAGAGAGAAGTTTCTTCCAGTTCCAGAACCAGGCAGCTATCCCTGATCTAATAGATAGTAAGTTTTAGTTATATTTATTGACATTATTTCTAATCAAACCTGGGATCGTAAACATTACTTAGCATACTTAAATTAACATTAAAGCTTCCACTTTTGTGAAACTGACAAATTAACTATACAGGAATGAATGCATTTTTTGTTTATATCAATGATTGTATTCTTTACATCAATTAAGTTTTTGGGTAAAAGCACGACGTCTTTAGCTCACACCTGAACGTTCTTTTTTACTATCTACTTAGCCTCATTGTGAACAAAAACATGTGTTGATATATTTTTAATACCATACGGATTTGATGTTTAGTTTTGCCAAAGCCATTCATTAATCCCATTTATTTATGATATTGTTTTAATCCTTATTTCTCCCCCACAGAGGTGAAAGCCAAGCAGAAGGAGTACGACCGCCTGAGCATAGAGGACGAGCACTCCATAGCGTCGTACTGCAGCATCAGGTCGCAGCTCGACCTCTTAGGCGCGCAGTTCCGGTCCTTCATCACCAAGCCCGAGTACCTCAAGCCTTTCCTGCAACCTGGAAGACTTGTTAAGGTATAGTAGTTACCAAACTATCTTTTTATACCTCAATGTTTAAGCCCTCAGTCGTCGACCAAAACATTATCAGTTAACTTGAAAGAGGTAGATGCAACTATTGATAAATGAGTAGAATTATTCAAGAGTTCAAAATTCTGTCACAATAAGGACCATTTTATAATTGTAAAACATATGACGCTTACCGTCTGAATAGAGCTTGCAGGAGAAAAATCATGATTTCAAAACATTTTTTTTTTATTAATTGTTTTCTACATACATGACTACATGCATATAAATATATTACCAATTACCTATAGGTAAAAACGGAAAAGCACGAGTTCGATTGGGGTATAATAGTGAACTTCAGACACAAGACTGGCAAGGGCAAGAAGCAGGAAGAGAACCCTCTGACTGCGGAGACCGTGATCATCGTGGACATATTGCTGCACGTCAAGAAGGCCACCGGTGACGATACTGATAGTAAACAGCCGTGTCCGCCGGGTGAGGTGAGAAATAAACCTTTTTATAAATTTTATAGTACCTTAGACACCTGATACAGAATCTTAGACAAGTTATATAGTACCTTAGACAAGTCTAAAACAATTGGGGTGCCTTCCTTCCTTTGATTTTCTGGAGGTAGGCCACTGCAAACTACCATCATTTTGTGTTAGCCATACATAAGGCTTTCACCAGTTAGTTGTTTAGTGATACTCATGTTTAACTAAACCTCATTGTTCAAGTCACAGTTTTCCCTTGTTTTTAAATATAATTATGCATCATATTATGGTCATTTATACATATTTATTGTCATAGCTGATATTTATATAAAAACTCTATAACCTAAATTATTGTTCCCAGGCCGGCGACGTAGAAGTAGTCCCAGTTCTCCACACACTAATATATCAGATAAGCTCGTTACGTGTCTACTACCCGAAAGACTTAAGGCCGGCAGACAACCGTAAATCCGTGCTCAAGACTATTGGAGAGGTCAAGAAGCGCTTCCCCGACGGACCGCCCCTACTGAACCCGATCAAAGACATGAAGATCAATGAATCCGTCTTCATTGAATGTGTTGACAGAATTAAACGTTTAGAAGAAAGGTAGGTGTTTTTGCTTCTTTCACAAAAAGTCGATCACATTTTATTTTCAGTGGCAAGGTTAAACAAAACTGTTATATGCTGTAAGAAATCATAATGTGAAAGCGTTTCTTTTTGGAATATTTTTCTATTTGTTTTTCTTTGCTGTTAAAATAATGAAGAAAACATTAACCAAATTTTTCCATTTCGACATTTTTCAAAACATAGTAAAAAGAATTCGACATTGACTTTCAAATAACTGTAGCACCTATATATCTGTATTATTTTAGGCTATATTCCCACGACTTGCACAACGACAAGAACCGCGGCGCTCTAACAGCGGCGTACGAAACGAAGCAAGAATTACATCAAGAGCTGAACATGCTGAAAGCAGAACTGAAGCAAGCCAAGAGTATCCTGCAGATGGACGAGCTGAAGAAAAGGAAACGAGTGCTGCGGCGGCTTGGGTACTGTACGGCCGCTGACGTCATAGAGATGAAGGGACGCATCGCTTGCGAGTTGAGCAGGTCAGTATTTACGCCTTACTTAGTGAAAGGTTTCTTGTCTTGTCTGTTTGCCTGGTACTTTGTATGGAGGAGCATAAGAAGAGGAAGTGAGTACTGTGGCGGCTCGGCTACGGCACCTCCGCTGACGTCATAGAGATGAAGGGACGGGTCGCTTGCGAGTTGAGCAGGTCAGTTCTAATGCCTTTTGGAATGAAGGGTGTCTTGTCTCTTCTGTTTGCCTGGTATCTTGTATGGACGAGCTGACGAAGACAAATCGAGTGCTGAGCAGGTCAGCATTTACGGCTTATGTAATGAGAGGTCTCTTGTCACCTGGCCTTTTGCCAGATATTTTGTTATCCTTGACGAAGAATTATTGTTAATTTGTTCTATATTTATTTATTATAGTGCTGACGAGCTCCTACTAACGGAGTTGATATTCAACGGCGTGTTCAACGCGCTGACGTCAGAGCAGAGCGCGGCGCTGATCAGCTGCTTCGTGTGCGACGAGAACTCCTCGCAGTCGTCCGCCACCGGAGAGGAACTGCGCGGAGTGTTGCGACAGCTGCAGGTAATATACAGGATGGGCCAGATAGTTGCGTCAATAAAGAAATTTTTTATTCCTCATACTTATAGGTATCTTATCTTATTCATAATGTAAGGCAGATTGGCAGTCCGTTTGTATGAATAATAATAATAATTATAAATTAATTTTTTATTCGTTCTAATATTTAAATCCGTGGCTGGCGTGAACACATTGACATGTCGAGTTCTATGATTTTTTTTTTATTGGCTTATTACATCCTACGCATTAGGAATTTATATGAAAAAAATTGACAGTTATAAATATACATAATTTTTGGAGCAATCGACTTTGGTAATATGTTGACATCTCGCATTTTGACATGTCTAACTTAACAAAACCTCATGTCAAATTAACGATTCACATGTTTTTGTGATCGAACATTGATATTTTGTTATATCAACCTATACTCACTACCCAAAATAATATTCGTTATTTGAAATCTCAACTTATACACTTAAAAGTTTTCTTTAGGTACTAATTTTAAATTGACAAATTGAAGTGTCAAGCTATTACCAGCTGAGGTCTTTTTGATTAAATCGTGACAAATTGATATATCAAGTTATGTTATTGATAACTGTTAGTGAACAAGTTGACAACTCGGTGAATAAGTTAACAACTCGTTGGTGAACGACTTGACAAGTCTATTATTATGCAATCTATGGGGAATTTCGTTTATTTATTGTCATCATTTGAAAGATGGCATAAAATAACCTTTACTACAACTAAACCACTTGTGTTAAACTAATTTACCGATTTACCAGAAGACGTCAAAACTTTAAAATGGCCGCCCTGACAAATTACAATTTTAGATATGTCAACATATTCACGCCAGCCACGGAAATATTGTCAGAAGAATAGCTTATATGCCTGTGTCTAAAACGTAGAGAAGCAATGATTTTTAACTGATTGACAATATAATATAATGGATAGGTTTCAATACATTTTTTTATAAAGAAAATCGCTCGCGTATGTCTTAGTCATCTTTCGTTTTCATACAAAATATTTCTAAATCAAAACTCTTGTATTTTTAGGAATATGCCCGCAGAATAGCGAAAGTCTCACTGGACGCTAAGATGGAGATCGACGAGGACGAGTACGTGGGCAAGTTCAAGTGCACGCTCATGGACGTGGTGCTGGCTTGGTCTAAGGGAGCCTCCTTCCTGCAGATATGCAAGATGACTGATGTATTCGAAGGTGAGAACATGAACACTTCATTAGACACTTTTTAAAAAATTAGGTATTATCTGGCCACTACACGGACATCAACTCGGATGGACTCGTTATTTCTCTTTTTCCTCATATTTTTTTGGTCGACTGCAGGCATATATCTCTGTCCATTTGTCAACTAAACACACACATCAAAATTTGTGCACCTACTCATGAAAATGGAATTTATTTATATTATGTTTACGCTACATCGTTTTCGCAATGAATTCTTTTTTGATTAAAAGTGAATAAGAAAAAACATAGAAAAGTCACATTTTAGACCAGATTTCTTTCGCATTTAGGTGTCTACATTGTGTAGTTTAATACATGTGTTTATTTATGTTTTTCTTTTCGTAGGCTCCATTATCAGATGTATGCGTCGACTTGAAGAGGTGTTACGTCAGCTGTGCCAGGCAGCCAAGAACATCGGCAACACCGACCTAGAAAACAAGTTCAGCGAAGGAATCAAACTGCTGAAGAGAGACATCGTGTTCGCAGCCAGTCTCTACATGTAACGCTCCGTACGGAATGTTTATTATATAAGTATCTCATTTATAATCTGGTATTTTATTTTTGTACCTCATACATCTGAATTACACAGCTGAATTACACAACTGAATTACCTTGGATCAAAAATAGGCGTCTTCGATCTCGGAATATTATTAGAGTCACTGATGTTTTGAGCAAGATGAATAAACTTCATCTAACTCCCAACTCTATCTTGCATTAAAGGTTTGCGCGATAATGCTGATCAAAACACAAGCAATCAACATTTTTATTTATTTTGGCGTTAGGGTTAAAATGAAGCACATAGTCACAATGTTATAAGAGAACTTTATTGTTGTAATTACTGTATATCTATAGCATGAACTGGCAAGTAACAAAAAGAACAGTATTTTACTAGAATTACGCTAGAGAACCATGTTCACACAGTTTGCCGTGCCGAATGATACAACTATTATCATTTAACTAAGTATAACAAAATTATAAACAGTAACGATAAAAACTTTTGCATTCCATACCGAATAACTTTATATATTACCAACAAGAATTTTGATTTTAGTCCTAAAAGCTTCAGAACTTAACAGTATCCATGTCTATCACGAAAAACAACGAATTTTGAATTTAGATTTAGATAAAATACGATACAGGGATTGGTGAACATAGTAAAGGTTGGAGTGACCTCACAGTACGCGCGCGCGCACCTACACAACTATTTTAACGAGGACCCTGTCAATGTGGGATCATTAAGTTGCGCGCCAGTCACGCGACACTACAATTGATAAAGACCTTATTAAAATAATCGATATCAATATTGTAATACATGAAAAAATTTAAAAATTGCTTACGCTATAGTCTCATTTGGTGCCTGAATTGATATGTCCAAGAACTAAACGCGAAATAAACGCTAACTCTGACTAACTATTACATTTTGAGTAACTAAACGAGGTATTTGTTTTGTGTCTATAGTTACATAGAACTAAATCCCGCGAAGTGCAAGTAAAAATATCTGCACATGGTACAAGACGCGAGCTCCGCCTATGCTATGATAAGTATACGCTATTATTATCGTTTAATACTTAGACGTAACAGTAAACACTCGCCCCCGCGTTCGACTGCTATGGAAGACTCGACGCTTACTAGAAGCACTTTCAATACATTACCAGTCGTTCGCCACTCATCAGTTTAAACAATCTCTACGCCATTAAATCGACTCCTTACTGTATTATTTATACAAAATGTACAATTTCTCAAAAGCGCCTTCAACGATATCTGTATTATAGTTTGTGAGTATGCTGTGTACGATATGATTGTGTCAGCTTGTCGGTGATATGAGCACACTGACTACAGTAATCTCGCTGTTACTCATCTGGGGGAATATACCGAGTGTACTTTATTATTGCTTTAAATTACTACAACTTCTCTATAATGTATGCAAGAGAATATATAAAAGTTTTTGGGTAATGCATTCTAACTACTGTATCATATAAATGCTGTTAAATTGCATATACAAGGCCCGTATACAGGCTACTCTAAATACGTGTAAGCCAGCTCAGTTCGTCTCCACTTAAGGCGCTCCCCCGAGCAAAATGCGCAAAAGCGGAGTTTTATTAAGCTATAAACTCGATATTTAAAACATATATCAAATTCACTGTTATACCAAATCAATATTTAATATGTTGTCTTTAATTTCAACAGAGCTTTTTCTTTTTAATGCAGCGAATATTTAGTAGTACTCATTTTAAAAATGGTCTATCAAAATTTATTCCTTGGATAGGCTCACGATGTATACGTATTTTATTAATGTAACTTATACCAACTGATAGAGGATTTAATTCTTAACATTTTCATCTGCTTTGTTTTTCAAAAAGACCAAACATATATTTTATAATTCAAATTATTCCTAAAAATGGTCAATTTCACAACATAAACACAGTCGCGGCGGCGATTCAGCAGTCAGCCGTAGGCTCTCGACGTGAGAGCACGTCGGTTTTTTATTTGAAATGTCATTCACAATTTAATATTATGACAACTGTCAAAAAGTCATTGATAGCCCTATGTAGTTTTACACACGGCACTGGTGATAAAATTCAAATAGCATGGAATACATATTTATGTTTTACATAACATATCATCACGCCGGTATCCCCGAAGGGTTAGGCAGAGGTGTACCAATGTACACCCACAATTCGCCGATATGTTTAGGTCCCATCTAAGTAATAGGGGGCGAGCTTTATTTATGTTGTAAGTTTTTTTTTTTTAATCTGACATTGAAGTAAATCTACTTTTTACGGATTTTTTCGCAGTTTATAATTAGTAGTTTTATTTCATCACATATTTATATTTGTTTAAATATGTCAATCAAAAGGTCGAAATAATTCTTATGCGTCTACAAATGTCTTAATTACTTTACATGAAATAATATGTTACTTTTTTGAAGTTTTATTTAAGTAGCGTCAAGTCTATGAAAAAAATATATAAAATTGGAAATACAATTGATAGAATCGTACTTTGTTTTTATTAAATTCAGTTATTTATGAGTGAAATTAATGGGCTCTCGTAAACAATTAATTACTTTTGCCCGACCTTGCATTTATATGACAGAAATTCATAGGAAATATGTTGAAAAAGTCTTTGATTCTGAAAAAGTAAACCTTGTGAAATATACTATTCAAAAGATTTAATGCGGTTATTTTATACTTATTTCTAGAGATATAATTATCTAGGTTTTCCCTGGTATAACTTGGATAATACTTGTAAAGAATTATAATCAGAGTTTTTTTTAATAATCCTGACAGAATATGTTAATGTTTTCTTATAGGCTTGCTTGTTATATTGTTTAGTGCACAAAAATAGTCTATAAAATAGATGATCAAAAGCATGCATGAAAAAAGAAACAGCATTAATTCAAATACATTTATTTTTCATCCTTCCTTATCACGATATTATCCAGGAAACCAGCAGGTGCGGTTCACATCGTGAAAAATAAATAGTTTTTTTTTTTCACGTAATAAAATCCAATTTAATTTAAAATCGGAGTCAAAACTTCACAGCAAAATTTCGTCGTAAGTGGTGGGTAATTGGAGTCCTTTGGTTAGCACAAGGCACAGAGGAAAATCTCGAAAGTCTATTAGCAGTCCAGGTCAAAAAGCAATATAATAGAAATAACAAATGCGCAAACAAAGATTTTGGTGCGCACAAACAAAGTGACGTGCAAGACAATGTCACTGGCATGACGCAAAATTTCACATTGATTGTATCCGTTGTTGCTGCCATGCTAGATTGAAGTTTTCATAATAGTATTTTGATGTCATTTATTAATTTCGGTGATGTTGGGAAGAAATAATAATGTCCCTAGACTATTCATGTTCATAAATATTCAATATATTCTAAAAGCAAGCTTTTATACATAGTTTACTAGCCAAAGATATTCGTATGACTTAATTTAGATTTAACGTTCATATGGCAACACTCAAAGTTCAATTCAATCAATTGTTTTTCCAATGTAATGTATTTTTTTCATGGACTTAGACGCTATATTTCATGTAAATCTGTACTTAAGACGTTTGTATACGCATAAGAATTATATGAACAATTATTTCGCCATTGTCCTTTATTATGTGCGTAGAGTATTTCTTTTAAGAGAGTAAGTACTACTCCATGCGAGCGTGCTTTGACACTCACACACTGTCAACTTACGCACACATTCATAAATCATGCCGTAGAGAGACAGCAATACTTTCTTCAAGAATCGAATTTTCAAAAGTCTCGCCGCCCTCTTTGCTCTTTATACGTGGATTGATATTTTTGAGATAAACAAACCTAACTAAATCGACTGATTTTGAAAACTAGCACCAAAAATATCGTAATTTCATCATTTAAAACCATGTCACTGAATAAATGGTTAAAAAAATAATTTTTGAAATCGGTCCAGCCGTCTTTGAGAAATCGAGTAACAAACATAAAAAAAACATCCGCATTGAGAATCTCCTCCTATTTTCGAAGTTGGTTGAAAATAAATTTTTGTAAATAGACATTCAACACCTTTCTGACTAAATAACTTTACATCATTAAATGATTCACTTAGAAGTCTTCAATTACTTGAGTTATAATTTTAGATGCAAATAAAATATATTTCTCTCATCTTTTTTTTTAATCTTGCGGACATGATTGATTATATTTTTGTCTATAAATTCATAAGTCTACTGTTTTTACTACTTAATACGTCGCTATTTCAACAGATGGCGTTGTATTTTCATAGAAAGTAGCGATGTATATGTAGAGGGGCAAAGAGGGGGGTTTAGAGGTCAAACGCTCAAAGTCATTTGCTCGGGGTAGCGCCTTAACATTACAATATGGAGTACACACCAAGAGATTACTGTAATCAATCTACGTTACAATTAGAATGTCTAGCTTGCTATTGTCCGACGTATGTACGTATCACGAGTATGTACACGCATTACATAAACTATCGGTCCCGTTCTATATCCGTGTGAACTGTGACGCATATTGTTATACAGTGGTTTGGCACTCAATCTCTGACAGCTATCTTTACTAGGAATATCTGTATAGGCATGTATGGCTTTGTACTATTTCAAAGTTTGCAATTAAATGGACAATAGCAAGCCGTATACTCGTGTACATTAATGACAATTTAATATAATATGATACTTATATAAAACTCTATTTAATGTTTAATGTAAGTATGTATGGATCTGAACATTACTCCTATGTAACATTCACATTTAGGTTAGGTACAAACAAGTCAATAGGTAAATACGCTTATTCTCTTAAACTTCGAAATTGGATATTTACGTATGAATGTAGAATGTCAGTACTTTCCAATGTTCCGTAGGCCTTAACTTTTCAACTAGAAACAATTGAAAGAGACAATGATATGCAAATAATTATTGTTACAGATCGATATGATGAAGTTATTACGACAGCAGAAGTCGAATTCGAACGAACTATATATTAGCAACACACTTTCTTAAAATTGTAGTAGGCCATTTAAGTTAGTAAAATATTTACAATAAAAATACGAAACTGTTTACAGTTTCTTTACGACATTACTCGAATATTAGGCGAGAAAATCACTAACGACTAGAATGGAAAGTCGTCAGAGACGCAGGCGTCGCCGCGCTCGGGGACACGCCGCCCTCCGGCCCGACCGACCCGACCGACCCGGCCGACCCGGCCGACCCGGCCGACCCGACCGACTCTCGCGGTCCGACCACACTCCACACTCAGCTTCAACAACAACTTGCTATTAATTACGATTGTTCCCCTCTATGGCAGTGCGTGTTAGCGCCGCGACGCCTTCTCGACGACACAACGATTTTTTACATTACACAGGCACACATAAATTCAGCAAAACAATTCATCTACAAATAAATTATTCTTCTTATTTACATCAACCCCTAGCAACTATTTAATAAGTTTGCGATTAATTTGAATGACAGATATAAAGAAATAAATCGAATTAGGTTTCAACATAGGTAAATTTTTCTAAAACAGTTTAAACGATATTATTATTTTACATTAATTATCTTTCAATACCTATTAACATTAGCTATAATTTATAAGATCTCCAAGTTTGTGATAATCCTCGATTTAAATTTAACAAGATATTCGTTACCTACCTATTTACCGGATGCATCTGCATCAGTTACAATATGAAAAGTGACAACTTAACAGAGAGGAGAAAATATTTCAATTATCATCATATCCTAACTCGACTATAATCCTGTCTTATGCAAGATCAAAAGTTCACTTGGTCGGACCAAAACTTCAGTCGGTAAAATTGATCAAAACTGTAACGCACCGCGGCGCAGCCTGGACGCGCCGCAGCCTGCAACACGCAACACGCCACGCGCAACACGCCACGCGCTACACCGCACACACAGACCGCACTCCGCTCCTCACTTACAACACTCGCAAGAACACATAAACGCCACACCGGGTAGAAGCTTTCCCTGGAGATGTCGTGAAACTCTACGAGGTAACAGTTAAAAAATTGACCGGATTACTAAAACTTAGTGGGGTTTAGAAAGCTTCACGACATGATGGCGTTCCGGGACTGTTGGGGTCCCGTGATTGGTTGGTAATTTTTGTGTTTATATAAAACTTTGCAGTCACGTGCTGAGCACTAGTCGCAGCACTAGCGGCACCAGTAGTGACGTAATTGCGGGAAGCATACGCTCTCCGCGTCCGCATGATTGTATTTCAATTTCCTGTGGAAAACCAGAATATTAATATTTGTGCAAATGAGTTAATTTCAAATAACATTTTGTTTGGGCAATCGGTTCGTACCTCGGGATGGTAGGATCCGCAGTGTGCTGCGCGGCGGCGATGCCTGGCGGGCGCGGGGCGGCAGGCGGCTCGCGCGCCCGCCTCGCGCGGCCGCACGTCCAGCCGCTTGGCGCCGCACGGGCACAGCGTGTCCACCACCAGCAGGATCAGGTTGCTGTGCGGGATTTTCTGGACGCTGAAAGGCCTGTTGGAAAAGACAATGGTAAATAAGCAACATTCTGCATAACATAACATAACATACCATCACGCCTGTATCGCCGAAGGATTCGGCAGAGGTGTACCAGTGTACACCCACAGTTCGCCGGTATGTTTAGGTCCCATGTAATAGGGGTCGAGCCTATTGCCACTAACCGGGCTCAATTCCAAACTCCGACCTGCTACTGGGAGTTTCATAGAAAAACCCCAATAACACCATGGTCGACTTAGGAATCGAACTCATGACCTCTAGCGTAGCAGTCGCGCTTAGCAGCACTATCACACACACACATATCATGTGAAAGTCGTCATTCTGCATATTATTTAAAAGTCATTTTTGGCATTATCCTCACCTCTCGCAGCCGGAGTTGTGACAGTTGGTGAGCTTGCCCTTGAGTGGTTGCGCAGTATTTAGTCGAGAGGACTGTAAGGTGAACAGTTCAGCGCTGGTGTCGCAGGGTCTGACGGCTGCGGAGCGCGCCGCCTCGCGCGGGGGAGGAGGCATGGCCCCGCCGCCGCCGCCCGGAGGGGGGGACGGCCCCGTGTGGGAGCGCCCGTTGTCGCGGGAAGTCTCGCCCAGACCGTCGATTATGATCTCGTAAGTACCACGATCTCTGTCCAAGTCATCGTCGTTTTCCATGTCTTCGTTTTCGTAGTCTTCGTAATCTGTAAATCGAAAAACACCATTAAAATGAAATGTAAAATGAAATGAAAAGTGAAATGTATGGCTGAGCTCATGAAAATTTAAAATTACCGGCTTCTTCTTCAGCGTATGGCCTAGCACGCGCTCGTGCTGTTTCCCAGAGTGGAAACCATACCGCTAGCAGACTAGTGAGATAACTGCCGAGCCAGGAAAGTGGCTTCAGGGGCTGTAATATAATTGAGCATATAATTAAATGTCAAAACTTTTTTTGTATAATAATATCTATGTGTATGGGTGTATTTGAAACATTTATATAGAACTTACAGTGAGCTTGTGACCGTCTCCACTGAAAGGGTTCCTAGAATCCGGACACCTGCCTTGATGATCATGTACTACCACTTTTTTGTATATTCGATCCTGCACCAGCGAGTCCATGATAGTGCCGTCAACCTGTCCGAAGAACCTTCCTGTCTGCGTCGCATCTTCTGATAGGATGATGAAGCCATTGTCGTCTAAGATGTAGCAGTCTAACTCGTCGCCAGCACACGTCTTCTTACAGACTGTGCCCACGGTACACTATTAAAACAAAAGTTTACATTAGCCCATGCATATTTTCAGATGTAACGCTCGTTGGCCAAAACACTTCGAATTTTCAACAACAACCCGGAATCACCCACTGCAGGGTCCTGTCTTTTCTCATATAATGGCTTATATTTTCTCAAAAATGATAGGTGTTTTAGAATCCAAAGGATTAGGTTGTTTTTTTCATGGTTACTATAATGTCTACAGGTAAATTTGAGCAGTCTCTACTTACAGCAGAAGTAACATTCAAGAAGTGTCTCGCCAGAGAATCCAACTGGAAGTGTAGACCAACAACAGCAGCGGGCGCCCTGTGCCCGCGTGACTCCACGAACACGGCATGGGTGGCAAGCACGAGCGGCGGCCGGCCACTCAGCTCCTCAGCCTCCGAACCATCGCGGAACGGCACCGAGAAGACAAAGCTCTCCGGTTCGATCGCGTGATGCTCTACTGCTCGCCGGTACCATTCAGAGTCAAACGCACGGGAATACCTCTCGCTGAAGTGGCTGTGGAAAAGGATAAACTCTTTATTTATTTCGTCAGAAGTTTTCTGACCTAGCCTTTTGCATATAAGCTTTAATGTTGAAGCTAGTGCAGAACTTTCTAGAAAGTATACATTTAATCCTCCATAGCCTAGTGTGTAATTTCATAGTAGGCGCTGTATTAAGTTAATTCTTCCGTTCTCTATGTTTATATAGTGAAGTTACTTGGCAACCATGCTTACGATTCAGCAGAGTCGGTACTTCGGGACGTGTTGAGGTTCTCTGTCCACTTCAGCAGGCCGCTGCGGGTTGCGATGAAAGACAGGGTCACCACAAACTTGTGGAAGCGTCCTTGCCTGTAAAGATAAAAGATGTTATAAATACCGCACTAATCTGAATTTTCTTTGT
This sequence comes from Autographa gamma, assembly GCA_905146925.1. NCBI lineage: Eukaryota > Metazoa > Arthropoda > Insecta > Lepidoptera > Noctuidae > Autographa > Autographa gamma. The sequence continues at coordinate 9,856,864 of LR989850.1, forward strand.
TGATTTTGGTGGACTGATTTTGTTGATTAGATTCCATGGGAGTTGGCTTTGTTGCAATGGGGAAAAGAGAAAACTTAATTATTGATATTATCAATAAAAGCAAGAGTTTTTTAGATAGTTCTTGTAGGATAGAAAAAGAAAATGTTTTTATTTTTATAAGTCTCCAAATAAGTCTTATTATTAAAAGTCTGTATTTGCATTACAGACACAGTTTAAGATTTTTTGGTAGTTATTGTCTCTTTAATATATGGGCTAGGGCGCTGATCTTAGGTAACCTTTGAGAGATATGTACCAAGATTGTATCCAGAAAATATCTCTATATCAAAAGTCAAACAAAACGTGTTCTTAAAAATAAATCCGTGCTGGCTAAAAAATCACACAATCAAAACATGTTTAGTTAAAAGTTTACCTGATCCTTGGAAGCTAAAATACATAATTTATCAAAGACGGGGGAATATATAATAAAATAAAACCATATGGATTGAATTTAAGAACAGCAGTAGTTTGGACTTCGTCAATATATATTGAAACCTCTAATTAAATTGTATTTAGATGCTACGTTCTCGTCAATATTTATACATTAGACTATTTGCAATAAATAAGGAATAAGATTGTAACTGTACGTTTATGAGCAGTTTGCAAATACTTTAACCTTGTATTTTGTTTATTTATGCTACAATCCAATTTACCATTTCAACTATTAGGTATTTTGATGTTATTTCTTTAAGAAGTTATTCCCCACATCTTTATACAAATAAATACAAGAAAACAAAAGAAAAACCGTGTGTTAGTGCAATTTATACAAATCTTCTCTTCATTTCTTCATAGTTTTTAAAACGAATAGCCGATACGTGAAAACTCGAAAACAGTTTCATCCCTAGCAGTAATAGTACTAGTTGTTCTACTGGTATTTGAACCATTATTGAGATTTACGTTACCTTGTTAGAAGTGCCATTAAAGTCGCTATCGGGCTATTTGTGTGACAAACACAAACGAATTAGTTATCAAAATAAAGTTAACATAAAGTGCTGAAAATTTTGATGGCTTGTGCAACTTCATGCAAAAGGTTTTTGTTTGGCTGTATATATTCATAAAGATTTTGAATCTTTTGGCGGTGTGAGACGGACCCTATATTCTAAAATCTTGATATGTTATCAAGAACATTTTTAGATGTCGTCAAAATTTTGAAGCAGGCTCGTTTGAAGATACTCTTCTAGCCATATATCTTGGCTTTGCTACTGCATTTAATTTAAACATTCCACTAAATAACTGAAATGAACGATTTTATACATTCGAGAATGATGTTAAGATGAAAATCTCCTAATTGGGTAATGAATAGAAGTGGAGAGTCATGGCAAGGTTCCGTTTCTCTCAATGTTTTTTTTCTAAAAATCTCTCAAACCGCCTTATTTCAGTTCGTAACCCTCGATGATGATCAAAAAAGGTGTTGCGTATATTCTTGTGTGGTGCTTTAAGTCATGCTCAGATATAAGTGGTACTTACTGGTTGTGGTGGCTTGCGTGTCCAGTGTGAGCGTCCAATTCTTTGATTACCATGGCATCCCTGATTAATGATTGCACTAAAGTTTTGTCACCTGAAACCATTATGAATGTTACAGTTAGTAAGGAAAGAGAAAAATATAAAAATATGCTTGCATGTAGTATTATGTGTCTGTTAGAATATTGTCCTCAAACCTCAGTTTATAAAATAAACATTATTTTTATATACGAATTACAGGTGTTAAGATAAATTTACCTACCATATGCCTGACAAGAATTTTATATTTTGAAGAAATTCTATGAGCTAAAGAAGAATAAGTTACATGAATCGATTGATTTTTTTGTGGCGGTGTCAATGGAGCTTACTTCGAATTACTGATTGTGTTAACGATTATGTTTATTTCGACGATACATACAGTAATAAGAATCCCTATCCTGTTTCTTGTGCGCGTTGTGCAGGGTGAGCGCTCGCGGCCGCAGAGACATCCACTTCCAGCCCGGCCGGCCCGTGCGGGAGAGGAAATGCACGAGCTGCTCCTCAGCAGAGTTGAACGACTGCTCTGATGTGGATGCGTATTCGCAGTACACCCTGGAGAATGGAACAGGTGTTTGGACTTAATACAAAAGTCACGTAGTAATTAAGTACAATTGGTGAGTGAAAGCAAACTCATGTACGATTTTGGGTAGATTATATGATGGTTAAAACTATTGATATAACTATGTTTTTTTTTTCTGAAGGTTTAATCAAATGAAGAATAAAGTTATAATTCTTACCAGTCAGGGTGAACCTTCCAGTTCTCGCCTTTGAAGTATTCCGTGACTGTACATAGAAAAGATTTTTTGTAAGTTAGTTACATGAAATTAACAATACACTACACACAAGTAATAGTATGAATTATAAAATCGTAAGATCGGGTTTATTGCAGAATTCTTTTGTCCTGTTGTGGTACCTGAGTTGTTGTACTTCTGATGTCACACACTCACCATTGATAGGACTATGCTTGACCTCCTGCTCCGCCTGCAGCTCGTACATGCCGTAGCCGTCAGGCAGCACGGCCGCCAGCGAGAATGGAGTGCCATCCACTGGACTATAGAAGTACCGCTGCCGTCGCACACTCACCATTGATAGGACTATGCTTGACCTCCTGCTCCGCCTGCAGCTCGTACATGCCGTAGCCGTCAGGCAGCACGGCCGCCAGTGAGAATGGAGTGCCATCCACTGGACTATAGAAGTATCGCTGCCGTCTTGTCGCTACGCGCCTCATATTGTCATATTGCACTTTAACAGCAATTTCCGTTTCACCCTCCCGCTGTTCTATCATGTCATGACGTAACTGCAAACAGTATTTATGGTGAAATTACTTCTGGCATATTAGAAAACGGAGGTGTTTGGTTTGTGCGCAGTTAAGAAAGAAAAGAGTTAAATAATTCTTTTAATTTTTAATCTTTGAATATGCAGAGCAAGTATTTTTTGGTGTGTTTATTATACTCCAAGTTAAAAGACCACAATGTTTCTTGCGTGGATTCAAAGATTTACATTCATCTTTGTACTATTCTTTGAAGTGGGCAAAATACTTTGTCTCTCTTACGTGTTGCAGTCAAATCGATTCCAACTTAGGTTTGACTGTGTCATGTGAAGTGACGTCACTATACAGAATCACTTACATCGAGCAGCAGCGAGGTGAGGTTGACCCTTGAGTTCTCATCAGAGTCCACCAGCAGTTCCACGTCCGTGAGGTCGACGCTCGAGTACAGAGGACGCAGCGTTTCTGTGTACTGTGAATGGTACCTAGGTTTAGTAACTAGCTCTACACCTCCAGTCTAAATAGCTGCCTAATCATAACTCAACTAAAATACTCTTTACTTACTTCCTCGTTTGTGTGCTGTAACAAAAATATATCGATTTTAATAACATTGTTCTGTAATATCGATGCTAATTATGTTGAGTCAAACAAAAGCTGTTTTGATGACGATGGAAATCTTCAAGAATATATTTAAGGAACTAAGAGGATGCGAAGAGATGACTTGCAGAAGAGTAGCAGCGAGGAGTCGAAGGCAGATGGTAATGATTATGAAGAATAATTGTAACAATACATACCAATGGTCTTAAATCAGGATGGTACAATACATGCCCGTTGTTATCCACCATGAACGAGTAACCGTTCACACCCAACTGTAAAACCAATCATACATTAATTTATAGTAATAATACCAACAATATTAAACCTTTGAATAAAGGTAAAGGTATTTTACCTTGTATGGTGGTACGAGCTTCTTTATTTGATCGATAGGCACATCAGTTCCGACCACGCCGAGTAAATTAGCTTCTCTTTGCTGTAATAGAATATGAATATTGAGAGTGAATAAGCATAAAATTAGGCTTAGGAAATTTTCTGACGTGTAAGTTTGATCAACAAATAGTACAACCATATTCTGTCCTATATATAATTGATCTACAAATTGCTTGTGACGTAGCATAAAAAGAAAAAGCAAGCAGTTTTTTTAATTTATGAGAATGAAAGTAAAGAAACCTGTTGAATTATTTTTTTACCAAATGTATGTATCAGAATTTAGGAAATTAAAATAAATTTTAGACTTACCGTGTGGTTTCTCCTATCGAAAATAGGTACGGTGACGGAAGACATCAGCTGGCCCATGCCATCGTCTGCCAGGCTACTACTCTGGAAACATAAATATAATGGTCACTTCTATGTTAGAATATAAATCTACATACAACTCCACGCACAAGACAAGGCCCAGTGTGGCAGGCTCATATATCATAGATAATATATGAAAAGTAACTTTGGAGAATAAAAACGAGATACAGCTCTAATGTTATATCAATCAACCTATATTCACAGTAAAGATGTTTTTTGTTATTTATAATTAGAAAAACATTCTTCTGAAAAAGGAACATTATTAATTTCCTTTAATTATTTTGGGTATCTCTATTACATGTTAGGTATATAGGTACTAACCCTTCCGCCGACGTACGCAGGGCTCCAATGCACGGGATGCACCGTCTGGTACATGACCAGCGGCCGCGCCAGCACCTCCACGAAGTGCAGGACTTTGGACTTGATCTCAGAGTGCTCGTTTATCGTCACGTAGAAACCTGGAGAAATAATAATTCATTAAATTTTTGGAATAACATGCATACTTTGAGAAAACGTAGATTAAGAGCTGATCCACAATATTTTTTCATAGCATAGTATTAGTATTAGGCTTTCGCATACGATGTTTTTTTTTTCCATTCGCCAAATTTGCTCCCTTATTTTCTCCGGTAAAGATAAGTTTTCTGATTCATTCAGTGGTCTATTTATTATTATTTTACTAAGTATGTAGTTAGCTACAATACAAAAAAAATAAAATAAGCGAAAGTCAGATGAACCCCGATACTATATGCTAGGAATTAGTCACGTTTTTGAAATTCGACTGGAGTAGACTGAATTGAATAATAATGAGATGTAATTTAGATAAGTTCCTACCTTTATTAGTACAAGCCATGTCCTTCATATTGTGCCCAGCATTGGCATCACCCCCCACTCGGTACGTGAAGATGCGCACGGGCATGTGCGGCCAGTTCCAAGTGCGGAACACGCCTTTAACCCCGGCTGCCCCGCCCCCCGCGCCTATCACCGCGATCGCCTGGTTGCACTGGCAACCCTGGCCGGTGCGGTTATACTGCAATAAAAAGCACTTATTAATTTTACATATATTACAGGTATCAGAATATTCCTTACTGTACTCCACAAAAGTTTGAGCTTTTAGTTTAACAATGAGTATAGTAGATGGCTACCTATAATGTCATCTTATAGACAATAATACATTTTCTAAATTATAATACAAGCATATGAGAGAAAATCCTGAATCTGAAGTTTTTGATCATCAACTTTGTGACGCATACAACTCTTTACCTACTTTGTAAAGGCATATTATATGATGCCTCCTGTTGTCATACTCTGGTGTCCATTATTGTTCAGTAGTCCAGTATAGTTCTATGACGGCCTTATATAGTATTATCATCTAATTCATTCACATGCAGCTCAGTTCAGTCATACAGTTTTGCGGTTGCAGGATATAATAATATAAAAAGGTGTACCCGGTGTAGGATTTCGAAGGCCGAGGTGAGAGCACCGGTCAGGTTGGCGACTCCTCCAGATAACTCTGCGTTCCAAAGTGTTGTCTTCAGTTCTCTTAAAGTCTCGGGTATGGCCTAGAACAAGAAGAAAGAGTAAATATAACAGAGTATATTATGATAATAGTCTAAAAATTTATGGGTATGGTATGAAGTCCCTGAGTGTTAGTAATAAAAGACATAGAAGGATGTACACCGTTGACTTCTCCATGTATATTTTGAAAGAACGAAAATATTTCATTTCATCCAGATGTATACAGATGTACACACAACCAAATATTTTTGAGTCAAATTATTTTTGTAAAAATCCCCTTTAACATAATAAGTAACTGCGTTAGTAACCACATAACTATGTATGTATTTAACATAACGTGTGTACCGCTAATGTACATACTAGTTAAAATCTGGATGAGACCGGCCCAGGTCCATAGAGAATGGCTCTGAAAAAGAGAGTCCTATGCCCAGTACTGGTAGGACAAGGGCTGTGGAGAACCGTGTGCATGTTTAACGTACATACTGCTCTCTACTCGTAAAAGGATGACGGGTCTCTGCGACGTGTAAAATTTTACTGTTTGATATTTTCCTAACATCAAAAGGAAGTAAAACGTGAAGACACCATGAAAATCATGAATATTCATTAGATTCTTAACGTTAGGGGACGAATTGAGATCATAAATGTGACTAATTTATTAATTACTATCTCTCTTTTGTGCGCTTCTCATTTCTATGGCATAATTAAAAACATGCCATTAGCATGGTAGATTATTTGTCCGTCTTTAATTAAAAAAAATAAACGACGAATTATTTCCATGGCGGTAATTTGATTTTTACGGTCATTAGATATTATCGTTGTACTCAAATCAATATTTAGTCATAGGTCATATAGATAGTCAATCGCGATACTCATTAATCAAACGTTAATATTTCATGCATGTCGATAAAGTAAAAACTTTTAGTCAATCAAACTTAGCTTGACCTAACCTTGGCTCATATTGTTTTATAATCTATTCAAGTTACGTTCGACTGCAAAGCTAAAGTTATATCTAACCGCGGACGAAGGCTGCAGCTAGTTGCAGTCGAACAACCTTGAAACTCGCCGCGAAGCCTCATTGTTGTGAATCACAACTAACCACCAACCATTCTAACTTTTATTGCCTACCTGTCTCAACACAATAACATCAAGAACTTCCAACGTCCGTCTTTGTTCACACTTCGTAAACTACCTAATTACTTATGCAAATAAAGCCCAGCCGTAAAGAACTGTCACGCAAGCTTTTAATTCATTTCTATCCTGAAATATACCCGGATTTACTTTTCATAAGCTGCGTAATCCGTCAGCAAAACAGATCCCACATCAGTATTTACCGTGTTAAATACTTTACCAATATTGCTTACCAACAGTAAATAAGTCATAAGATAACAAATACAACGTTTGCCGCGTCGTTAATGTGAACAAACACACGAATATACTAATGAAACATGGTGTGTTTGTTACACACACTCTTAAATATACAAAGTTTCATTTCGTCGGGAAGACGGAGTGGGGAATGTTTGCCATGAAGGTAATTGTTGGATCGTATATTAGCGAAATTGCCAGCTCAAGAGCGAACAAAGCCTTCAGACGACTTCAAGTAGGCGCACCTCGACGTATTGACGCGGGTACAATAGGAGGCTTATGGTGTCACCACTTGCCGTACCCTCTATACAATAAACATTGTTACGTATTCTGATAAAGATCCAGACGCTTTAGTCTTTATACAACTCTAATATAAATGAACTAATCTTTGAGTTAAGTAAATATTCATGTAATATGACTCGTGCTGGAGTTATCTAGTGATCGATCGGACTGTGACTTGGCGACCCGCTGTTGCCAAGTGTGCAAGTATCGCAAAGTTGCAAGCTCGCGCGATAGGGGCGCGGCCGCACCCCCACCTGTCACAAGTTACGCGCCTCTCTTTGTATCGTTGATTTTATCTCTAAACTTTGCCGAGACTTATGAACTGAATAAAGTGAGCAAGCCAAGATGATATTCTCGTTGAAATATAGTTCTTTCCAGACACCTCGGGAAATGCGAAAGCGTCTTATCAACTAGACACTCTAAGAGTTTAGACAGCGAAAGATGGAGCCGAGAGCCTCGAATGCGTCGGTCGGTGAACTTTATTTCTTCTTTCATGTAACTTGTATTTTACGAAACTCTCCACGTTAGCCACGTTCGACGCATTTTTAGAGTCTATTAGAACATAAAGATAAAGCGTAAAGCGCATATTCAAAAATGTTCAAAGAAATATTCTTTTGAGAATTTTCATTCTAAAAAATATTTTTTGAATAAGCAAGTTTTATCATATAATGTTGGTATGCTTATTGATTTCAGCGTAGCTCAAGCATTAAGTACTATAGGCCGCATTTGTTGGGAGCGTTTAAAAGATAGACTCATTCTCCATTACGTTAACATTAAAAGATTAAATAAAATAAATGTTTTTATACAATTAATCGGAAAACACTAAAAGATCACCGATAAAATTAAACGTCCGCATCGCGTCATACATTTACTTAATTGTGGTTTGTGCAGTCGAACTAAAATGATCTGATACACAATATTAATGGAGTCACATTAAAGTCGGCTCGATTGAATCCATTAAGGTGCGTACACACTGGACAGATGAGTATCGGTGGGCCGGCACGCGATACTTGCATTTGGTACAATTATTTACATCATGTACATTTTGGTTTTATCACGGCACAGTTGGACTTACTGTCCTGGTGAGGATTGATGTTGTGTGGGTAACGCTAACGACTGAAGTTGTTCTGACGAGTGTACTACGTGAGCGCGACAAATGGATGTGCGATTAACGCTTATGCAACAAAACTGTACTGCGACTAACCGTAGTTCGAATGCACGCTAGTGCGATACACTGAAGATCGACATCTCGCTAGTGCGACAAACGATTGCGCGACAGTAGTTCGACACTACGGTAGTGCGACACTACGGTAGTGCAGTACGTTGGTGCAGTATTGCAGTAGTTTGACACCTAGCAAGGGTAGTGTAGTACGTTGATGCAGTATTACAGTAGTTTGCTGAGATAAATTTAGAATTACATATATTAAATAAGTAGATATTAAATAATCAAAGGCCGTCGCTCGCTTCGCTCGCTCCATTGCAAGGTCACAATATCTAACCTAACCTAACCTATTGATCTCTGTCACAAAGTTGAACCTAACCAAGCAATGGATGTCTGGGCCTATGTCGGTTCTATATGTTTATGTTCTATTTCTTCATATCGCACTAGCGAGATGTCGATCTACAGTGTGTCGCACTAGCGTGCATTCGAACTACGGTGAGTCGCAGTACAGTTTTGTCGCATAAGCGTTAATCGCACATCCATTTGTCGCGCTCACGTGGTACACTTGTTCTGACGGTCTGACCGAATGTTGTTTTTTTTATTTTCATGTTAAGTAAATGCAGCATTACCTAACTGCTTTTTAAACATCCTTATTTCCCTTTGCGTGATGAAATAAAAGCAAGGAAATATATATGTATGCCTACCAGTATAACCAGATAAAATACCTACAGTCTACACCTATTTAGAGTAACACTAATCTCGGGCAAATTATAAATACACGGAGATAAGTTAAGGTAATCCTTTATATGAAAATGAGCAACGCTAAATACCTATTTCAGTACCTCCAAGGATCTTAAACCTATTTGAAATAGCCAGGCTTTGTGAAGCAAACTCATACATAGACAAAACGGATTGAGACTCCGTTCTCGACGGGTTTTGAACTAGCCCTTAATTAACTAAAACTGATTAGAATCTAAGAGACCCTGAGGCATTTTAGAATTACGATTGTTCTAGCTAAAGAGGAAGACAGAGCTACACAGACATATCACCATCTCTTTTCCACATGGAATATTTTCAGTCAACACTTTCTGTAGCTAAATTCAACATTTTAATACGGGTCTAATAACTTTAAAATATATTGAAACTAGTATTTCCTGTGAATGACTGTGTGATAAAGTTGCTTCTTTAATATGCGGCCCACGTATAGAAACTATGGCTCGACTTGAACTCGCACTACGCTAGATTTTATTCGCAATTACGTGCTATTTCGTTTCAGGATTTTCGTCGTAATTTGCAAACGCCTACTGAGATACGTACGTAGGTGTTTTGTAGGCGTTTAAATAAAGGTTAAGAAATATTGCCTCCTTAATAATTGTCAATTAGTAGTTTCGGAAGATTTTATTTTACTTGCTTACTTTCTTTTTCTTCAATCATTTCTGTGTTGACCTTTGATATATACAGACAAAATAAATGAATTTTGAAGTGGAGTATACCTTACTTAGTTACTCCATTTACTAACTGCTGTTACCTACTAAACGGTTAAAAGTAAAATATTTAATGTTTGGTATAACATTTATTGAAAACTGCGCATATCGAAAATTAAATTCGAAGAATTCGTTAACATATAAAATTGTTCACATTTATTGAGCTTTAGCATTCGATGCGCGCTTAGCTTGCATAAAAAATGTATAAAGACTATATTCTATGAAATATGTAACAATTAATTACTGGAATACTTTAAGCTTCATTCTGACACGTACCACGAACTCGAGCGTTTAAATTCACCCGATTTTCCTCCTACATTTCCATATTCGTCAGTGGTTTTTTCCTACAATTTTTGGTGTAATCCTTAACGTGCCGTTATCTTGGCGTGACCCAAATCCTGTATTGTTAATACAAAATCGTGGACAATGTTCCTCGCTAGTAATTGACACGCATAAACCGATATTAAAAGCTTTATATAAAGGTAGGAAGCTAATTCCTTGGTAGACGGTGTGATTAAATCAGTTCTGAACTTTAACAATCTTTATTCAATTTAATGTAAATTCGCCTCATTATTTCTTATTGTTTAAATAACGTTCAGATAATTAAGTAAAGGTAAATACAATTTATACTTAAGTTGATAATGTAATTAACGGCTATAATCACAACCACTTATTTTAAAGAGTTTATATACTTTAAGGGATAAGCAGTATAAAGGAATAGATCGCAATATATCGTTATTGGAGTTCAGAAAATGTCGATGAGAAAAAAGAGTCTTTTCATTCCCCTATTATGCTTCGATGGCAGTACCTTTGTTGTAGTTTTAATAGAGCATAGTACCGTTTTGGAGAACGTCTGCATTGTGTAATAGCGGATGGAACATATTCATCTATCTATAAACATCCATAGAATTATGAAATCGGTAATTCTGCGAAAATAAGCTTCTGCTTAGTATGGTATTGATTAGAAACTTCTAGTTTATAAAAAGGTCAACATCTGGTAAACTTAAATAAATTATTGCTGACTAAATACAAACTATGACTAAATAGTTTTTAGTTGCTAATATATATACTGAAACAAAATACCCAAAAAGCATCATAAAATTTTGCAGCTTCAAACAATGATTACCTTTAAATATTTGCAAACTAAGTTTCTAGATTTACTTTAGAAAAATATTTGATATTTTCTATGACTCTATAAACTGTTTAAAACTTATTAAAGTTATAAAAGTATAAAACAATATAATCAATCAAACTTACGTCCACTGAGGTTCGATAATGTGTAAACGAATGTCAATAAAAAGAGGCAATATTACGGCGAGCGGAGTTTGAACTTTGTACGAAAAGGTCGCGACTAAGCCGACCTCCCTGAACTTATTATGCTTTTAACGTTCGAGCTATTATTAATGTTTCATCTTATGCTGCGTACACACGGGCCCAAACACTAATGAATGGGTTTTGGCGGTCGTTGATAGTGCGTTGGCGTGCGCCGGTTAGCTGCTGCGTGGCAGTATATCGCCGCCAAAGGATTGGAATCGCCGAAGCGTTTTCTCGACCACTAAATGTATAAATTTCGACGTTCCAACGAAGGATAAAAGGTCGGTAGTCAACTTCAAATATTCTTCCCTAGCGATCGTTAGGTCTGTGTGTACGCAGCATTAGAAGTATTATATTTTATCTTATGTCAATTATACCAAATTATAGTGTAGGTGTCAAGTAAAAGAGGAGGCGTATTTTCAGCAAAAAAACATTAATACCATTACATTAGGTTGTAAATTACGTTTGATAAATGAGTCTTATAAATAAATTTATTTAATATTTTTTTGCGTTCAACTTACCTAACTAGGTAGTAATGTGCGTTTTGATACCTATTGTATGCAGTTTTGTTTTCCCTTTTCTTATATCTTATAAATTGTGTTTGAAGTATATAGGCTAGAAACGATTCTAGTCTGTAAGTCTTTTGCTACTTAAAGAAGATTTTTCATTAAACATCTTCGCTGAAATTTCACGCTTCTTAAACATTGAAATCGCTGAAACTGTTCAATTCTAGGGAATGTTGCCAACTCGAAGATGAATCGAGCTCAGATACGAAACTAGGATACTCTTTACTTAAAATAGAATTTGATTTTCAAACATCGATGATTGATGTCTTTTCAATATTAGCTAGCAAATCTTTATATATCAAGTCAAAAATGTTAGTAATAGGTACTTGTAACTGCAAAGACGTTTGTCTATATTTTCAGACAACATAAATAGTTCCTTTTGTAACTCTTGACAGTCTCTTCTGTCATCGAAATTGGATTGCCTGCTTTGGAGATAACCACATACACACAAACAGACACGAACAAAAACAAAAGTAATTAGACTTACCTGAGCTAAAATCTTCGTGTAACATGTGTGAAGCTCCGAGACAGTATCGCTGTATCTGTAGATGTTGACGAAATCGTTCGGTCCAAGGGTATCCAGTAGGGCCGATACGGTCGACTTTGCCAGCCGCCAATATGAGGAGCTCAAGTCATCGGAGTCATCGAGCAGGATCACCAGGTCTTTGGGAGACGTCGCCGCTTCAACGAACCAGTTCGATGACCTGAAGTCGTAGAAGTCTCTTGCGTGGTGTGAATAGCCGTCTTCTGGAGGCCAGGACATAGCTGTAACAAAATTTAACCAATTTTAACATAATACAGGCCTATATTTATTCGCAAAACACTGGATTCTATTTTACGTTCAAAATAAATTTCAAAACAAACAGACGAAATAACATTAAACTTTTAGTTAGAGTTCGGTAAGGTTTAATTGAAACTAAACATTCAGTAGTCGCGTAGCACACGTAGCACACGTAGCAAGCGTAGGTCACGTAGCGTTCGTAGCAGATGAATGTATGTTGGTTTTCATATATTACCAAACTACTAATATAAATTAGCTTCATAGTGAATTTAAGTTTGTTATTTACCTGGATATCGCCTCATGAAGCCAGTAGAGGACGCGTAGTACTGCCAAGATAGTGTAGGGTCAATCTCGTAGTTATTCACGAATAGGGGGTCCAAGTGTTCTGACCATGCGATCTGGTTTTGTACCTCGCCATCTGCGCAAACAAAAAATAATTTAAAATTATTATGTTTCATACACTCTAGATGAAACTAATTTCATGTTTAAAGAACGTTTCAGTAACTATACTCATACAAAACAAGACTTACGTCATACAATAAAAAAGTAACTGCATCCAAAAATAATTTCATAGACAATAATAAAACTGTTTATGAAGCCAGCGGCCAACACGAACAACTTTAAATTCAGTTTATTATATGTAAATTATTTGACGTGCTGTTAAACTTATAAATTATGTATGAATGCAGTAACTTTCCGTTACACAATAGCGGATAATCGCGACACTGTTGGCACTCTGTCCACCAATTAGGGAAATTTTCTTTAACTACCCATTAAAAGAAGTGTAATTGGCAAACTTGGTTCATTGGGTAGCCGTGATTGCTTTCTCCTGGACCGCCGGCCGGAAAAATTAATGGTTCGCCTGTGTACTATGGGTTTGTTAAATAAACGCACCAGGCCCTATGTAATTACGCCCTTTAAATTAAATACGGGCCCTTCCAAACGATATTTTGGGGCATTTTTAGCGTGATGAGTTCTTTTTTAATTTACTTGCATGTGCGTTTTCATTTTGATGCTAAACGGTTTCCGTCAGAAACCGTTCGATATTTATAGAAAAGTAATTTTCATTCGATTAACCTTTGCGTTAACGTCACTAAATCGTGTTACTATATCAAAATTATTAATATTTAACGAATTACATTTAGAATATGTCTGTATTTTCGTATACAAGTAATATCGACGGAACATTTTGTCAACAATAATTCATCATAGGTTTGGAATAACGTTTGTTCTAGTGAGCGCTACTAAATAGTCAGGAATACGTCAATCTGTCTATAAATCATTGGGCGCCCCCCTCCCTCCCTCCCTCCCTCCCCTCCCCGTGTGTCAACAATATATTAGCTTCCATTATTTAGGAGAGTTCGTTGTATTTTTCGCTTGTGTTTTATTATTCAGCGTAAAATATGAGGTCAAATATAAATTTGTTGTTGTCTGTGTGTCTTGTAATCTCTCTGATGTCTGATGGAAGTTCATTTGAAACTCATGTATCTGTAAATACCAGTAATAAAGCGTAATAAAGCCTTTACAATGTTGAATTTATTTGGATTTGTAAAGGACTTTAGCGTATCAATTCTATTTGATCAAGTAGATCAAAAAGTTTTTCAACTATTGAGGTAACATGAAAGTTTCATTATTCCTTTTTGTATTCAATATCAATTTAGTTTCATCCGGATTTTTAACAGTATTTCAGAGATAAAGTATTATTCTAGGATACTACTTAAGTTTTACTCTCTCTTTGAATACTCACAAAATATGTGATAAAGATTCCTTTGCTTTCACTTAGTTTCAAATTGTTTAATCAACTTCATGCGCACCAATTTCTCTAAATCAAGGTAAAGGATGGCCGTTCTAATGTGCTGTGTTAATTTATGTACAGTAAAAAATAAAATAACAAACTACTCATTTAACCTTAACCGACAATTATTTTTGTACTTACCATCAGTATTAATATAGGGCGGCATCAGCACCGCACTGTAGCTCGCATTAACAGCGATGTGATCGAAGTGGCGGCTCGGCGTGAGCGACAGGCGGCGCGCGCGGGCCGCCAGCGTGCCGTCATCCGCGTGCACGTTCAGCCAGCGCGCGTCGTAGTACGAGCCGGGCGCGCCGTCGCTGGCGCCGCTGCCTGCGGAGAGAGCTGCGGCTTCCGCGCTGTCCATTATCCTCTGTACAATGGAAAGAAAATAGGAATTAGATGTGGCAGTTACAAGTAAGGATTGTAAGAAATGAAGGCAGAATGCGGAAGGCAAAGGACTGGTTGTTGTTGCACAAGTTGGGGGATCTCTAAGGTCACCTCTGTACAAGAGAAAGAAAATAAGACTTAGATGTGGTAGTTACAAGTAAGGATCATAAGAAATTCAGGAAGGATGAGGTGGGCACACCCGGTCCGGTGTTGTGGCGCAACTTGGGAAAGCTTATGTCCACGTTGTTGTTTATCTGAGGACCGAGATGTGCTGAGTTGATAAACGATATTTTATGTAGATTGGTTTAAAATTATTATTGTAACAACACCATAGTAACAAATTAATGTAAAAACAGTTCTCAGGCCTAAAAACCAACTACAATTTGAAAAACCCTCTATACAGATCATATCATTATTAGTTGAGCACTCGCTGAAAGTAAAAGCGCTAAAAGCAACCGCATTTTAAAATAAAACTTTTCAAGCGACAACATTTCCTCTTCGGTATGATTTACAAGGGTTGAAACAGTTAAGTCATCGTGAGCCGCGGCCAACAATGAGTGGACGGATAAAGGCGGCAGACAATTGTCGGCAATTAGCGAGGAATTGGGCTGATCGATAGCTGCCTTTGTCCCGCAAGCATTAGCCAACGATCAAAAATAATCAGCTTCACCCCACCACACCTTTCTCTTTACTTTACTCAAGATATTTAACCATTGCCTTCCCACAACTCAATATAACTAAACGTCTTTTGCTTTTTTTATTATTAAAAATTTAATTTAATCAGGCGAATTCGTGGTAACTAAATAACAGCAATTTTTCTTTTAATTAGTTTTTATAACGTTATTGTTTCGCAAAATATTATAAAAACCGGATTAATAAGCTAAAAGGATTTATCTTTTTAATCTGAACGCAGGCTTAGAGGTGGATTAACACCAAAAATATATTTTTAAAGGATTTTATTAAAGTAAAAGAGGTGTTTCTAAGTTGGATGAAAACAAAAATCTTTGATATGCCTTAATTTATCAACATGGGGTTAGCGTGATCTTAATGACCCCAAATCAGATAGCTCCTACACATAGTCAACTGTATTGAAATACCGGCATTGTGGTAGGTAGGTCTACTAGGCCATTAACAGTAATCAACTACAAGAAAATTAGGTAACAAAAGCCCAGCCCAAATTGTAATACAAACAAACATTGAAATATAATTTTCTGCTCTAAAGGCAACAAAAACATGATTACCCTTAATCCGACAGCAAACTAGACGAGTAAAACATTATTCTAACTAGATTTATATTCAGACGTTTTAAAAAAGATCTACAGGAAACACAGTTTATAAATGAGAGTTTTTAGTTGTGAGACGAAATAGCCCCATCCTAGGAACAAGCTTGCGAAGTGGGGGCGAAGTAATTAAAACTTGCACTGAGTCGAGCCCGCCTCGACACCGCACTTGCAGCGGCAACACCCAACCACGCAAAAAGGATTTTTATTAAAATTAATCCTTTGATAATAAGGAGAAAATCTTTTATATCACATTTAATCTTCCACCAAACAATGCTTTTACCAAGCGACACAACAGTAAATTGACGTACATTGGTCTATACCTGGAATATGTGAATTCGTGTACATCAAATGCCTTAAAACATGAAACGGAATATGTGACTATTTTATTATTATCACTGCCGGCTAATAACAACAATTAATATTTGACATGACACGGTTTTTACCTCGACCATTACGGTTACGGACGGCTATGAAAACAAGTATTCTTGGAACAATGCTTAGAGCCCGTAAATACATTCCTTTATTTTGTTTCAGCTACAGTTTCATTAAGTGCGAAATGTTAGCGTCGTTTTTTCTCAGTGCGACGCCCGCAGCACGGCAATCCCCTCGATTTTTCAACTTTATTGTTGAGCTAAGTACCGCCGCTTTCGGCCCACTATTGCCGAGTCCTATTCCCAACTTATTATGCGAACTATTCTGTTTGCGAACTCCTTGCTGAGATAAATGGAGTCTTTGCGAATGTCGCTCCTGTTATATTTAGTAATTGCAGCGCTATTTACAATTGTTAGGCGCTGTGAAGCTTGTTGTTTAAGTGGCGACCGAATTAATTAACTGTAGGGAATCTGAAGACGAATACGAGCTTGTAGTACAATAATTTGAATCTTAGAACATGGTAAACTATTTGCCGAGATGATAGTTTACATCATATCCGTTATTATGTAAAGAAAAGAAATACAGAAAAATATCGATACGCCACTCTCATTTGTAGCAACCGGTAAAGATGTGGGGTTCACACGAATGAAACGCAGATAAAGGTTTCAGATAAACTCTACGTATTCACTATTATTCCGTCTCGTTGGCGCTCAATGTGTCGCTATACTTCAAATAACTTTAGAGTGACAAATAATGCGGAACATTATGTAAATCATCGAAATGCTTTAGTACTAATCCATAGACTAATCATGCACGTATATTCTTATTTTTAAATTGGGAATAACATTCAGCCAACCTCTTTGGAACCACAACTCAAATGCAATATTTTGAAATACGAACATTCAACTTGATACCTACTAGCTTTCGCGTGTGAGAGCGACATGTTAAAGGTTACTGAACTTTCCAACCATTTTATACATGAGAATAATCGCATCCAATTTGTTATTTCAGTTTTCTTCTCAAACAACAATAAAATTGCAAAGTAACTTGAATTTCTGGGGTCCTATTATGACGTCTTAATGATGCTCGTTCCGTTAATATGATAGTTACTATTTAGACATAGACCATAATATACTTTACTTAATCTAACTATTTTAGTATTAATTTGTATTATTAGCAGGTGGTTTAAAAAATTACGTGAAACATGAGCATGATGTGACTGAAATTTCAATGAATGAAACCTCTTGCTAATGACAACTTAATTCATAATTCGCTACAGTAATAAAGTAACAAATTAGTGGTAGTGTGAAGTGTCGTCATGTTTACACGAGTCGTGACGTAACACAATAAGTCTGCAGCGATGAGCGTGACTACCGCACGGCGACTACCGACGGCCGCACACATGGGTAATCCGATTACACCACGTATACACGCACACAACCACACTTTTGGCGAGGTCTGAGCTTGGAAAATGAAGTTACTTAAAATTGTCAGTTCTTTGAATTTTACGGAAGAGTATTGTCATATGAATTACAAGGTTGGAATATATTCTATAACATTGTTGTATCAAGGTAAAAAGGTGTCCAAACTTAGTGCCATAATTAGTTTCGGTTTTGCAAAGCTATATTTATATAAGTCGGTATCAAAACATACTAATTAATTCGGTCATAGCTATAAATACATAATGTATTATCATTACAATAACTTTATTATCATTATAATCACTAACCTTAATAACTTAATCCTATATACATTTACTATGAATGGTTTACAATATTATGTACTATTCAATAACATTAGTTACCATTGTCCCTTTCATCATTAACTAAATACAATCCATAGCAATGTAAACTAGTTACGCCTTATTGTTTGTTGTCTTTGGCCATGCCTTGCATATGCAACCTCGACGCATGTAATCACGGCCATAATCTCTGAATTATTCAGCAGAGATTCAATTAGTGCGGAGCGCTACATCGAGTGCGCCACGTAATGGTCAAACCAAATTATATTTCGTATATAAAGTTGCACGGCTGAATTAGTTAGAGTTCAATGAACTCTCTGTCTACGTGAGCAGAACTTTAGATGTTTTTTTTGTTGTGCATATAAGAAAAATGAGAAAAGAGGATTTACCTAATTGGAAATTAAATACATAAATATAATTACGTCTCTTTCCCGTAGGGGTAGGCAGAGACAACTTCTTTTCACTTAATACAATCCTTACATACTTGTTTCACTTCGTCCACTTTCATTATTTCCTTCATATAAGAAATTGAATACACTTTAACTAGGCACAAACATTTCTGGAAAATAACAAGAATGTATTCAGTACAAACATCTGTTTTAAAGTGAAACAGTTTAAAGGTTTGGATCATACATGCAACGCATTTAAACTCTTATCATTTAGCGATCTGAAAGCCTTATCACGTTTGTAACACTCGTAGCCTCATATATCAGACGGAGGCTTCGCAGTACGTAATAACAGTTATTACGTGCAAATACTCCTGCAGCTGAATACGATATGGATTTCAAAGGTAGAAAGTTTGTGAATGAAAACTATGCGTCTTATATGTGCAAGCATTAATTTGAAAGAATCCGAATTTATTTTAAAGAAGGATTAATATTTTTCATACAAGAATTGGCAATTAACCAACTCATATTACTATAAAACTTGACTTAATATAACTATCAAAGCAATTGATTTGATAGTTTTTGTACCGTAATATTAAATGTTTTGTCATCTTTATAATTCGGCCCTAAAATAAATTTTAAAGGCTCAACTAGAGAAAGCTTCTTATATCCATTATCTTATTTAAAGTAAAGAAACGCTAAGAAGAATAAATATAAAATGTTCTATTTTAGGAAAACAATCCTGATATAGACCTTTTTTAAGTCAACTTTAATATAATTGAGTTTATCATTTTATTTCTCCTCTAAATATTAACAAAACTATTACACTTTCAATCAGACAATACTAGCTTGCAAACTCTAACGTAATTGTACCTAGAAGCGATGAACAGAAGCCGTGAAATCATGAATGGAGGCATTGTTTGTGTTTGTTAATTAAGTCACAATCAATCTCATTAGGCAGAGCGTGCCACTACAGACTGCGAAACGTTGCGACGAACTCAAACCCCAACTAAAACATGTCAAGACTATAAATTAACTGCTAAAGCAACCGTTTCAAATACTAAATTCGAATGTAATCGTAAAACTGTCAAAATACTTGTCACATTATATTAATGTTGCTTTTAACGTAAAAAAATGTTAATGCCTCATGCGTGCGAGCGTAGCTATAAAACTGTATCGCCCATTTAATAATTTTAACACTATAATTAGTTACATTTGAAATGTCAATCTGTTTTCACAATTATTTAAAAGATATCATTGCATGTCGGAGCACAATAAGACTAAAAGATTATTAAAAATTGCAGAGTAACCGTAACCAAAACATGCTTACTCCGTGACGTGTATTAGAAAGCAGTTGTGACTAAATTGAGTTTTATATTGAAGATAGCGGAGGTCATTGTCCTCGCCCTCAACCGACCCTGCGCCCACGCTCATAACAACGGTATAAAGCTACCTATCCAGCAATATAACCTTAGTAAACTGTTCTTTGAAGTTCCTTTTAATAAAATATGTAGTAGCGAGTGCTGGCTTGTAATTCTTGTAAGCTTCACTCGGCGCATTGTGCACTTTGTCATAATAGAAATGGAACAAAATGGTAAAGCCGCACTCCTTCCATTAATCTTTAGAAGGATTTAATTTGTTTCAAGTCTTTCTGCTGTGAACTGACAGTTAGCCTTTAGCATTCATAATAACAGTTTTATCAAATCAAAGAGAAAAATATTTTTACAGGAAGCGATAATTTTTCACAGTTAATGATTGAAAAAGTGAAAAGTAACACTTGAAAAACCCACCCTCATGGCAACGTCGACGTAAAAAAAGAAAAAGTATTATTGTCACCGCCTCTGAATGAGAACTCGTACTTTATAAATTGTAGTGTCGTTGAAGATGTAAATGGGACGTGGTGGCGGTGTGTGGTTGTAGTGCAGGCGTCGGGCGCGCTTCAGAATATTGAGTAAGTAGCCTACAGGAATCAGCGCGCTCTGTCCTGGGCGCCCGGGAACGCGGGTGCGAGCGGGACGGGGCACCGTCTCAAGACTGCGAATCAATAAAGTCCACTCGTATAAGTCGGGCGGTGCAGCGCGGGATATGGGTCACGGTGCACTCAGCCCCCGAGATGCTATTTAATAACCCTCTACACGCTCTGACAGATATTACTCGATCCTCCTTCCGCCTGCGACGTGTTTAAATGTAAGCGATGGAGCGCCGGGAAAGATTTTTAAATGCGCTTTCAAATCGTTATGACATGATAAATACTCAGATCGTGTTTTTATCGTCCGCCGTTTTAAATTTCAATAGGCTGTAGGGAGAAGGTTTGTAAGCGACGTCGTCATAAATGTCGCATCGGAGATGATTGTCATAGCAATTTCCGGCACCAATTGCGGTCCAATGGCGTGAATTATGTCAGAGATTTCTTGTCACAAACAGCTGGTGTTTCGCAATTTGCTGATGGCGGCATTAAGGTCGGGCAAGTGCAGCGGTCTATTTGGTGGGCCTCCTCCCGCTCCCCCCCCCTCCCCCGCGCCCCCGCCGTGGCGCCCCGCACCCCCGCCGTCGCCCGCTACGCCCTGCGGCACGCCGCCGGAATTTGGCGGTGCGCCTTGCACTTAGGCTTGCTACGGAATTTAAGCATACACATGTTGTATGGTATAGCGTGGGAAGCGTAACGTATTACCTTACAAGCCGAACGGATATTGTACTCGCTTGTGCGGCTTCTATCCGTTTAGCTCTCAAACGATTTAATAAAAAGTTAAACGCATTGAACACATTGTTACGTGAACGGAGCTCAAACAGTTGAAAAATAAATAATGAGAATGTAAAACCAACGGATAATTCATGTTTATTTTCAAATGGCATATGTGTAATGAGGAATAACAAGTAAAACAAGTGAGGGAAAGATTAATGTATATAAATCTTTACTTAATACTATTGTCGTTATGAAGCCCAACACAATAGTAAATGGGATCATCGTTTTATATCCAGACATGACACGTCGTAACACATAATGAAACATAAATAAGTGGCATTTGTTTACGTAAAAATATGACCGTGTAACATTAAGCTGCTTAGCGATGTATTTGCTACATAACTACATTCTCGACTGTTTCTCACTACACTACTAAGCTTTTAGGACCTTATTAATAAAAATCTTGATGTAGATTAGCAACGGATTAGCAGATTCTAATTTCAATTTTTCTATAGAGAATTTGAATTTAGAATCTATTAATCCGTGGCTAATCCATATCGACATTTTTATTAATAAGGGTGTTAGAGTTTAGTTTCAACTGTAGCAATTTCCTTTTAATGCGAACCACTGCCGAAAAGATTTACGAGTGGCCGGTAAGTTGCTACGAACTGCTACGCTAACGCTACGAATAAATATCTTGCTACGAGTATGTAGCGAGTTATACGTAGATGTAGTTTATAGTACAGGAGCGATACAAAATGAGGCAAAGTGACGGAGTTTGAAATTGATTTGGTTAGTGTAGTCGAAGCAGGTATTCCAAGTGTTTGAGCACCTGGCGGGGAATAGTTGTGTCTGCGACGTCGGGAACTTGCAACAAACACGCGTCAAGCCGTCCCCGCTCGCGCGAATTGTTTGCGTAACGTTACACGAATTATTGAGTTTATCATAGTTTGTGAAGTCATAGAGCGTGTATGATGAAACTGTTCCATCCTATTACATTGTTGCTTGAATTGTTGCAGTTGGAGTAGATCATTATCTAGAGGCGGGAGTGGGTTCTCCACAATGTTTCGAATTGCCGAACAAGTACTTGTCTAACCATGAGATCGTTAGGTAGTTTTCAAGCAATCCGACGGAAATTATATGAAATGTTGTACTTACATATACTAGGAATTGTAGGAGTGTTTGCTAAGCATCTTATAAAGGTTATAACGCGGCAATATTTTACAGTGAAAGTACTAGAGCGCGGTTAAGGTTGATTGAATTTGAGTATAGCACTCAAATTCATGAGTGATGTTATAATTTTTTTTTTGTAAATTTACACTCTTTATCCATAGCAAGAACTGTATCACGCAAAGTTCGGAGTTCGATTTCTGCGTGGAAATAATATTTGATAAGCATGAGTATTTGTATACACCTTAAATATAAGTATTATGAGCTGTTGTAATTTTAAAAACATCCATGCAACATAATTTGTAAAGTCACGAGCAAAAATATATGTAAACACTTTCCAATTTATCATTGACTGTTTATTCAATTCTAGACTATTAAAACAGTTCATTAATCAAGTACTTATTTTTATGTTTGAGTTTCAACACAAAATCCCCCTTGTTTTATGTTAAAATTTCGCTATGTGTTTACATGTTTTTGCTCGTGACTGTATGTAGAGAATTGAAAACTACCTCCATATCTATACAGTCACTGAGCCAATCAGGTCTCCAAACATACATTGTATGTTTTTATTTTAGAAGGCTTTTCCCCACACTTTCCCTGTATCGCGGTGTTTACAGAC
Source organism: Autographa gamma (assembly GCA_905146925.1). Taxonomy (NCBI): domain Eukaryota; kingdom Metazoa; phylum Arthropoda; class Insecta; order Lepidoptera; family Noctuidae; genus Autographa; species Autographa gamma. The sequence continues at coordinate 9,879,922 of LR989850.1, forward strand.
ATAAATCTCTCATGTGTAAACGCACAGAATCGGAACAAATATTTATAGGCCATGCAAATATTTTGCTCTTGCGATGTACCTCATGTACCCCAAAAAAAAACCACTTGGTGAGTGTGAAAAAAATTAAATCGAACCAGAATTTTATAAAAAATATGCTATAAATGAGTACTTAAGATTATTCTAGTCAAATCATTATATAACTTTGTTTGTTAGTGACTTTTCTAAGAAACATTAAGTATTTACTAGATACTTTATTAATCTGCTTATATTGAAACCTGCACGATTTAAAACGCGACTTTGCGTTGTTGGGAAAAATATTTCATTTTTGACCTTATTTAAGAAAAAAAAAAATTATAGAAAACATCCACTCCATATTTTTAAGACGCTCGTAATGAACATACAAAAAAAACTAACTTTTTTGACTAATAAAATAAAATGAAATTCAACCCATCGCACGTATCGTACGACAGTTGAAAACTATCGTACGATACCGACCTCGAGTGGAACAACAATAGTGGGCCAGCGAGCTGGCAACGTGCTCGTGTTAATTCAGCCGCGGTCCCAACTTATTTACCGCGGATACCTACCCATGTCATTAATTACGTAAATGAACTAGCGAATAACGTGTCGCCATTCAATGGTAATCAATGATTTTTTATGCGTACAATTTAAGTAATACGGTTAGTTTTATATTTATGTGTATGCTAATTATAGTTTAGTTTAATGGCTTTTTCAAAGTTATTAAACTAAACAGTTATTACTTTCTTAATTATTCTAAGACACTTCTGACAAACGGTGAAGGAAAACATCGTGAGGAAACCTGGATTCCAAAATTGGGATCTTAAATCGCAAATCCGCAGAGAGCAAGCGTGGTGATCAATGCTCATGCCTTCTCTATATGGGAAGAGGCCTGTGCCCAGCAGTGGGACGTTTATAGGCTGGATTATTATTATTATTATTAATGAGCACAGGTTTTGTAGGATCTAAGGATATACGTTACATATACAACGTACGTAAAGTATTCGACGTTTTAAAAAGGACTCTGGTAGAAAAAGTACGTAAATAATAGATTATTTTTTATTAACAAAGATTATTATAATATCTGTGTATCTTTGTAGAGTATTTCCCAATTACTTTTGACAAGCGAAATTGTCTGATGAATGTTTTTTTGGTTGCTACGGAACGCTACGAGAATACTACGCCACGATTTTCGTAGGTTGTTTTTAGAGTGTACGAAACCAAGTTTTATATATATTTTCCATTTTATTACTTCTCACCTAGATATCTTACGTATTTTATGTAAGATATTACTTTTATGAACACTTATTTATTTTCGATACACAAAAAAAGAATATTCAGAAGTATTTAGGTACAATCTGAAATCCAAAATACAAAGTAGTGTACCAAACAGTAAAACCACTAGACCAATGCTCAAAGGTTACCCGTTTAAACATAATTTACCAAATAACACAACACTAAAAAATCCGAACGCTGCGGAAAGAAGTGCTTCCTGAATTTAACGTTAAGTTGACTAAAATACGTGTGTAAAATGTGTTTATCGTGCAAATATTTATACAAGTCCAAAACGTTCAATGTAGCCTGGTTCCATTGTACATTTTTGTTGGAGTAAGGTGCGCACGGCAGGCGGGGCCGGGCGGCAGAGGTTAGGGGGCCATCATCCCGCGGCCACTGTTTACATTATACCTATTATATTATTATGATTTATTGCTCAATCGATGCGCCGCCCCTTCCACAGCCACTCCGGTAATTTCACCGAAATGTTCCTAAACTTCATGTACATAAAGGAATTTCAACTATGCTTCAACTTTAAAGGAATCAGATGCTTTGATACGACAAAGGTACTGGTAAATAGTTTATGTAAAAATTACGTGGAATTTATGTGAGGATGAAAGCCTAAAATAATATGCTTTGTCTCTCACCGCCTACACTTTTAAGTCGTGTGTTTTGGTTTAAATGCCAAAATACTTGTGTTGGTGTAAATTATTAATTGTAAATACATTATGTAGAGAAATGATCATACCTGTAACTAGTGTGAAATTTACTTAAACCTGAACAAAACAAGAGGAGATCATTGGAGATCAGAGGTCCATTCAACAATGCGTCAAATTGGAAGTGCAGAGTCAAAACGCAAACATAGAGGCCGACGAACGAGCCGCCCGCACCGCACCGCGCCCACACGACACTTTGAATATCGCGCTCAAGCACTAGCGCTCTTCTAGCACCTACTTCGCTTATGTAGATAGGGCTCAAGTTGCTAGCTGCAATTTGAAAGGTAGACGAAAGAAAAGACGTATAATGGAGAACAAAAACAACCTATACAATATGTAGTGTTTTTTTGTCCTGTAGTTTACAACGTAATAAAGGTGACTTGTAGGCGACGGAGCGAATACTTTCAGTTTTTGATCGATTTCATTTGCACGAAGGCTGCAAGACATTGAATTGACGCGCGTTGATAGAATTCCGTAGCCGGTACAAATCACAAAACATTCCAATCCCTCCGGTTAATTGAATCCTGTAGGCCTTCATTAGAGACGGCGGGGACGATTCCACAAAAACGAACTTTTACAGAAAGGAGAACGTCGGAGTCCGGACAAAAACCACAAATGACATTCGGGAGGTAGCACGGATCGAATAATTACGTCGCCGCGGCTCATGCTCAACTTGGCTTTCACACTCCAAACATCGTCGCTCCTTCATAAAACTTTGCGTACAACTTCTCACTGCCTGAATTATTACATGTTTTACCAAAACGTAAGTGCTTAACAAACTTTGCTTAAGTATAAAGATGTCGACATGGGTACCTAAATACTTGTCGCGTGTTATTCGCGTATATACAGACGAGACCGAAGAGGTGAAACGTGGTTTATGAAAAAGTTTTGTTTAGGAGTGCCTCCGAGCTGCTCTCAAATGCAGCGTGGTTTAAAGGAAGAGTTTGCTGAAAGATTTATTCCTTTGAAATTGACAACTTTACATACGATTGAAAGTTGGGCAGGCAACAGCAGTCAGAGCGCTAGTTGAGATTCAAAAGAATTCCAATATCAGTGGGTGCGGCAAATCGCGAAGACGAGTGTCCGCGGGCGCGGGCGCGGACCACCAGGAGCGCGGCGGAGGCGGCGGCGGCGGCGGGGGCGAGCACCGCACAATTTCGACATCGACCATTGCTGAATATGTTAATGTCGGAGACGCCACGCTCGCTGTCGCCGCAATATCGTTACTTTCAATTCGCAACTCGCCTGCCTCATCGTTAACACATTCCTATTGAGTTTTATACTGAAATGGAGCTTTGCGGTTTTATTGCTTTTGTTAAGCAAATTGAATACGGACTTAGGCATGTATAATTAAGACACGATACATTTGTAATCTAGTTAAATAGAAATAAGCGGATTTTCACATTTAAAAGCTTGTTTTTGTACTGAATTATTGTGAATATAAATGTATGAAAACAATCCGCTTACAATCAGTACGTAACATTAACGTAAGCGTGGCTCGGTCTCAGCTCGCATGACAATTCACTTTGAAAGGATTTCTGTATTGTGCACTAGATTCACAATCACACGCGGCCGTACGCCGTGCCTACTGCCTACTGCCTACTGCCTACATAACACGCTCACATCTCGTCCCTATGCAACACTACGGCTTAACTTCATTTTACTCCCCTAATTAAATTCAATTACAATTTATTTAGGTAATAGGCTTTAAGTTCCTAGGGGGATTATTTGGTAAATTGTCGAATGCGATGCCACCGAGGCTCGGCTCTTACGGAAACTAATAAAGGATTTCTAGCTACAACATGTTGTGGAGATATCGGCGGAGGCTGCTTAGATACCTATATTTTCTTTTCACGTTCTCTTTCATTCTCTCTATCTTTCAACCTTGATATTTTTGTAATCTTTAGACGTTATTCAACTTTGGATGTCTGATTTTTTATTTACTAACGTAACTAAGGAAATACTTTTTGGGGATAGCAATATTGAGTTTTAGACGTGAATTTGAGTTTTAGAAATGTTTCAAATTCAAATCCAGCCTGATTGAAATTAATTGCTATTTATTCATAAAATGCTTACTCAGTTCATCTGGGGCTACCGATACGATCTTTCGTCATAAATGTTTTTTAATAGATTCTGTATGCAAAACAATACAATTCCTTATCCGTATGTTTCTAAACAAATTTAAAGTTCAAATTAATTGGACATAATCCAAGATCTGTTGAGCTAAAATGTCACAATGAGAAATTATTTTCGCTTTTTCTGACAAATAAAAGAGTGCCTTTAGGGAGTGTAAACAAAGGGACACGACCAAATACAAATGAGAAGCTTATCTAAGCCCCGCCATTACGAAGACGTACCTAATATTTTAAAGCATTTTTAATAGAATCTTGAATTCACATGATAATTGTAAGGCTGATTAAAAATATATAAAAGCTTGATAACATAAACAGAAATCATATTTTTTAGATTAAATTTAACTTTATACATTTAATACAGCTATATAGATTATTTCAAATACGAGTACAAGTAAGTTATGTCTTCCTTTAGGTAAAGTTAATTATAAATAGAAGTCAATTTGAGTCTAGTTAAATTAAGAATAAGTTGTGTCTTGCCATCATCATACAAATACTTACAAATATCTTTTGAACATAACAACTGATAAGAAAAACATTGTTCACATTACAGTCCTTTGCGTAGCAACAAGCCTAGATGAGTTAAGCCTATTTTCCAAACAACCAGTACTTTTCCTCTGCAGGTACTTCAAATATACTCTTCACAATAAACCTTGGTTATTTACCTACAGTAAAAACATTTACCCTTTTCATTAAAATCGTTGGCATTCTGGAAATACCCTTGAAGATGGACGAAGCGATCGTATTATTTGGTAAGCAACAGGAACAATAAACAGATTATCACCATGGCAACAGTATTTACTTCAACTAAAGAACTAAATAACAAGAATTCTGTAGTAAACATGTTTTATGTTCTCAAGTTTGTATGGTCTCTTTGTTATATTAATTTATTATACATTCTTTAGATTATGTAATATTTTGGCGAAATTGCTTCCATAGAAAAAAACAGGAGCAAAGTTCTCTTTTTGTAAGACTTAAAAAGCATTCATTTTAAAGGATCAGAAAACAATTGAAGAAAGCCTTCTGTTAACGGATTTAAACAAGCAATGTTTTGTTTGTTACAAAACACGTTGTTTCTTTTAACCTTACATAATATTTTTACCCCACATATACATATCGGGTTTCAGGGTGTCGTTCTTTTAGGCCCTGAGTTTGATCCCCGGACGGGTCAATGAAATTAACCGCTTTTCTAAATTTCTCAAGTATATAGTCTAATAGACAATAATGTCTTCATTGGTTTTGTTTCCCTAGACATAAGTGCTTTTCAGATAAATGTATGTAATTTTGTCCACTTTTGTTTTTTTACATAATTAATATAACCTTTTTCCATTACCATTATTTTAATGTATTAAGTTAAATAAATATAGGATATAAAAGCTATGCTCACCATGACAGCGTTGATCTTGAAGTCCATGTGGTTCTTGACCTCGGCCGCCAGCTCCCGCACCAGCAGCAGTCCGTCCTTGCGCACCACGTCCACGTTGTACTCGTGGTATTTCTAAACAACAATAATTATTATAAACAATATGCCATTTATTACATTTTATGTTCTCGATCGATTGAAAGATCGAAGAAATTCTTTTTTTTTTCAATTTTTATTATAATATTGCAACAGTCGTTATTGGAATTATGTATTGGAGATTTCAGCAATTCACAGTAAATAGACCAGTGCAAGTAATATCTGCGTAGAGCACGCGTAATTTAATGCTTTCACGAGCACAGATAAACATTGGCAGGCATGTAGCGTTCGCATAATTTGTGAAAATGACAACAATCGTGTCGCATTCGCGCTACATTACGCGTTGAGTTATTGGTTGCCAACATGGCGGAGGCTCGGCGGCGCGGCGGCGCGGCGGCGGCGCGGCGCGAACCGCGCGAGCCCGAGACCTGTCAAATTTAAAAATGGAACGAACACATCCGGAATTTGGCGGATGCTGGCTGCCAAATTATTGTTATTCGGCAGAGGCGCCCGCTCCGTGCTGCCTTGTTATTGAATTTTGTATGTGCCCGATGTCGCCTTTGTTGTACTATCAAATCTAACGAGATGCGTCAGTGTGCTTATAATATTTTTTTATTAACGTTTCCACCGACCGCTTTGACAAAACCGTCGCTTATCTGTAACGGAAACGAGAGCCTGGAATAACAGATTTGGCTCGGTATATCTCTGAGATGAAGAATGAGCGGGGTAATAAAAGGAGCATAGAGTATAGATAGGCGGTAATACATTTTACGGTAAGCCAGCGGCGCTCAGTCAATAAAGTTCGTTTTAAGGGCACCATCGGCGGCGCGCCATGGAGCCGGCCGCTGCCCGCGACGACACTCCCCTTCATATTACATTGTCTTCAACGACACCCGGAGATCCCATTTAATCGATAGCCTACTTGAGTTTTAAAAGGGGAATGGCTAAGTGCTCTCGAGCTTAAATGTAATTCTATCGAGCAATAATTGCGTGTTCGTAATAGATGAAAAGACGTAATAGATGAAATAGCAAAAAATATCGTCTGAAAGTAATCGTAGTTGGAAAGCGTGCTTTCGTTATGGAAAAGTTTTGAAAACCTTGGTATCCCGATACATCTATTCGTAGTTTATGAAGGAAAAGCCAAATTAATTGTGCAAATAGAGTGGCTCGCTAGTCGGAGGAAGGGTCGTGGCCGACGGATATTTGATTTGATCCCTCCCTACACACGCGGGCTATTTGTGAAGCGCTAGGGCTGTCAACACTTGGCTTTCACCGGACACTGTAAATTATTGTCAGTTGGAGATTCAACTTTTAATACTACTGACTAAATAAAATGGAATAAAGTTTGTTTTAAAAACTTGGCTTTGGACAGTGGTTATAAGCAGATCTACAGTGTGTTCAGACACATATGGAAAAAAGTTTCATTAAAAATGAAAACATAACATCAATTGATATTCGCTTACCATTCTTTTTTTGCAAATTATCTAGAAAGTATGTGAGATTATGACCTACTTAAATTCCATAAAACTTTATATCATAAAACATAATACATTTCATAAACAAAAATATAAAAAAGAACTCATATTTTACCTCTCAAAAATCGGATTCTTTATTAAAAACATTTGAAGCATCGATAAACAAAAATGTTTGCTCGAGTTTAAGGGTGCGCCTCTAGAGAGGGGGAATTTACTGACCCTTGGGTAGCCACAGACCTGCATTATGTAGGACAGGGGCTGTTAATCGTCTCCCGTCGTTTATTATTTTAATGGAAGTAATTTAATAATATCAGAGCTATCGTTGGAAAATTGGCTTAAGGAAAAACATCCTGGAATATTTTACTGACAGTTACACTAATCTGCTTTTAATCTCACTTATAAATCTTTCTAGATTATTAAGTTATTTGAAGGCAAAAGGTAGGATAAAATTGCTTAATGGATAGACTAAAATTGCATTCATTTCGAAAATCATTGCGACACCTATCTAGTTTTAAATATCGAACTGTTTCTTCTCCTGCCACATAAATCCTCCTTTATCCCCTCAATCACGCATGCGCAATAGTTACTACCAAATATAAAGATTTACAAACATCATCAAAATTGTCATTTATAACATAGTGTTGTATTTAATTCGTAATTTAATCAGTGTGTTGGGCGGCTCGGCGGTTGCATAACGCCCGGCCCCTGGGACAGGACACATTGGCTAACAAGGAACCTAAATTCAATTAAGGCAGTTAATTTAATCCGCTTTGTGTGTCAACACCACCCTCGCGGACCTATGATTAATCCTATATATTCAACTATTTTAATTTGTTACAAGGAGCTGCTGTATAGCTCAAAATGTGTTGGTCATTTCTTAATTTAATCATAATTAGAAATAACTTCATAATTTCAATGGTCTTTAATTTTTTTATTAGTAATGTTTGAATTTTTTAATCATTGTCACCAGTTTACTGTACACAAATACAAATATGAATGGGTTTATTTGATAGGTGTACTTGACAATTTAATATTATACCTATCGTTATTACTAGAGTATGTAAATAAACCATAATGCACGATGCCATATCATTATGTTAGCTACTGTTTTTACTTGTAACATAATTATAGGGTTGCATACTCTATCCACTATACGCCTGAGTTAAGTATATACTATAAAGTAAACATTATATGGATACAGTCCCATAATATATGATTTTGTATATATTTTATGCCTGTAATTATCTATGCATATTGTAAACATTTTATGTTTAGTAAGAATGTTTTACAGGATTTAGATTTCATCGAAAGGTATGGAAATTTTATAAGACTGTAATGAAAATTTTGATCATTATCATCTTGTTTTAATCATATTTCTGTTTCTGAATGTAAAGTGTAAAATATATATATTTTCAGTGGTCCTTTAAAAAAAAAAACGTTTACTTTTTGTTCCTTTAACGTTATCTAGTTTACTCTTCTTAATCTAACCTACAATTTTACATATTTCTTTACTTTTTTATGCATATAATTCAGGACAATAGGACAAACAAGTGAGCATGTTGAGCAGCGACAGTAAAAACGCTCCGTCACGGTCGGCCGGTCCGGTCCGGTTTCTTGCCGGCGGACATCACTTTCCACTCCGCCCGCATTTGTGCGTACCACGCACAAGAGAACTCCATTTGCCGGCAAAAAATGTACGCTGAAAGGCCAATCTCCTTGTGACTGTGAAAGCCGCAGGAATCTTAATACTCCAGTAATAGTGGGCAGCTAGAGCTACCCACAAGCTTGAAGCCACAAGTTAATATTTTAGTGATCATAGAGTGGGAGTTTTTTTTTAACTGATTTTAATGGATAAAAATAAATCTAGCCAGTTACTTTTCTCTCTTTGCAGACATATGAAATAATGATATGTTTAACAATTTGGTGGTCGAATGGCCCTAATAAATCGTTGTTATGTGTCTTGTCTTTACTTTGAAGTGGAATATTATACTCAATAAGTCGTCTATCTCTACTTTAAATTAGAATGTATCGACTATTATAACATATTCATGCCGTTAGTAACATTTTTTATATAAGAAATACTTAGATTATAACCTCCTTGAAGCAACTCTTTGTTATGATGTTACAGTCTTTGAAATATTTTTAATATGAAGGAAATCTTATTATAAAATTCCAGGTCAACAAGCATTTTTATATTCTTTTATGAAGTTAAAAGAAAACTACTGATGTGTTTCAAGGAATTTCATGAGCTTATTGAGCTGAAGAATCTAAGGCTTATTATATTAATTAAATATGTTATTATTGTTAGTCCACTTGAATTTTATAAGAGGATTAGGAAAAAGGATGGCTTTTTTATAACAGTTGTTTTTCATGTCTTAACCTTACTGTTGAGTGTTTAATAAATGAAAGTAAATAAAAGGTTCACGGCATAATTAGGTACGTTGCTGTTGAAAATTGTATATTATGTACCTACTTTGCTGAAAAGAGCACAAACATTATATTGCCCTACTCTATTTCAAATTATAAGGTAGTATAAGTTGTAAATCGCTTTAAAATTGTAAAAAGATTCAATTAACCTACAAATCTTTACATGTAGTACATTTAATCTAAAAATAAATAGAGCAGGGGCTTTTAACCCGCCTTATCACTCCCCTATTCAATAAAGCAGCCGTTTAAATGTATTACGCAGGTAATTCACCTCAAGGGACAGTCTCGACCCACCAATTAAAATTTAATTGCGAACCTTGCCAAAATGCCAAACTTTTAATACGTAGTAACGATTAATTAAAAATGTATTACTAATGAAATTTAAGTTTTCGAAAGGCGAAAGCGGGAACGGAGCGTCTTGGAATTTCATATTCTCGTTAGAATGTCGAGATTGAGCGTTCACGAGATTCATTTCACTGTAAAACTTCATTTTGAATCAGATTATTGCAGCGAATGCGTTATTAAAATATTTTTTAATTTCTGCTTTTCTTTTCCTTTCTGGATTAAGAATTTTATTCTGTATAAATATTTTTATGCTAAGAACCTAATTAGAAGGTTTTTTTTTGTTGTTTTAGTGTATTTATCTCCAGAAAGTGTGTACTTTTTTTACCAAATCTCTGAATTATGTTTTAATGAAATTGTTTGACGCGTATGAATATGGCTGCGCCTATGTCTATTGTTAACGCTAGAAAAAAATATCCTGTATATAATCGTTTAATAGTTCTAATTCTCATTTTTATCAATCTAATGTCCTCTCATCACTTCAGGAATGGCTGCCAATAAATTGAGATTACCCTAATTAAACCCTAACAGTAATTACGTTAATAAAATTAAGAGACAACGCTTAACAAACTCCACTAATTTCAATTGTGCACTTGTAATCTTTTGAAGGCAGATTGTCGTTCGCCGGAAGGAGGCCGACACTAGCGCACTCTGGCGGCTCGCGGAGTTTAACCTAATTTGATTGTAGTGTGAATAGTGGAGGCTGGACCTTCGCGGAATCTCCCCCTCGGTGAGATGTGGGGCAAGGTAAACGTGAGATATCGCTGAAGAGATGTCGCGACATTGTAGCTGTTAGTTATACAAACTTATCAAAATTAAAAAATCAATGAGACACAAGCTCAAACGTTATTAGAAGGTTAACAAGTTGTGTATATGATATATGACCTAAATTAATAAACTACTAGACAAGTGAAACCCCAATGAACAACTATACGAAGCTAATAAATAAGAAAGTTAATAATATAAATGATTTATTAAAGTGATAGCGTGTGGGTGGCTCTCGATCAGCCCGCTAATATTGAATAAGTTGCGATGCCCAAGTTTCCCGAGAAACATCATATTACTTGGACGGCCGCGATCTACACAGAATTTTGATTGTTTTATTATAGCGGGCGATACGTAATCACTGTGTTAGTGTTAGGTACTTATATAACCCAGTAAACCTAAATATAGATAAAAGGAATAACTTCCTAAAATATAGCTAATAAGGAAGATATTTGATTGGATATTCATGCATTTTAGGATATAATATAATTGTTTATTGTACTCACTTAAACATTTTAAAGATATACTTTAATAATCTTTACTCTTAATAAATCCACGAATATTTAATATTATCGCTTAATTTAAATTTGTTTATTCTTTGTCTAATATTTACATGAATGCATATATACGAGCAGAGATTATATACAATATTTAAAGTGTATGTATTTTCTTACAACGAAACCACTTGTAATAAAACACGCTTCATAACCCAAAGAGTGTCTAGACTAAATAAATAATATTTTTAAAGCAGATTCGTAGTTTAGCTTTTTTGAATTTCTTTTAGGAGTAAGAAGATACAGTATAGAAAAATAAATGTAACAAGATATTTTTTTATAAATGTAAAATGTTTTATAATAATAATTAAGTTAATATTAACTAAAAAATTTCATCGTTTGGAAATTGTAAACGATTATAATAAAAAGCTCAAACCGCTTAGTTACGAGTACGTACAATTGAATTTATGAATGTGAATTTAAAAATTATGACTGAATAGTTTAAGTTTATTTAAAGCATATAAACTCTAATAAATATATGGGAGTTATGACATTCTCACACGAATGTTTTTAAATTTTACGATATGGTACTTAATTGGTGCATTCTAAAATGCCAAATTATTATAACAAATTAACATTCTTTTTAACGCTTAACTTTTTAACCACACTCCTTACTAAATAAGCTAATCATACTACTGATAAAAACTAAAGAGATATTAAAAAAAAAAAAGTAAAATATAGGTGTCCGTGAAATGGCCGAAAACTGTCCCCATAATGAGCATTACAAATGGCAACTAATTGAAACCATTAAGCGATCAAGATGCATCGATAAGTGAGTAATACCATGGTTTAGTAACAGTCGCCGCTCTATCCCTATCTCTGGTCGGACACGTAACTAGGTCGCGGGCCCCCGGGCCCCGGGCCCCGGCGCTCGGGGGCGCTAGGAGGCACTAGGAGGCGCTAGGAGGCGCTAGGGGGCGCCACGGTGGCTCTCTCGTAGTTTTTGTACGTACGCGTCGGACCGGCGATCCGGCTTACTTGCTACACGCTCTCTCGCCGCCTTCAAGAGGGAAACATCACACGTACCTTTCACGCACGACTCTCAGGAAATGGAAACTTTTTGTTTTCACTCAGATTTTACGTGCGGCTTTTACTACGAATGCTGCTATTTTGACGTTTGCTTTTCCCGGAAGAAAATTTTGGAGCTTTTTAATTTCAGAAAGTAAATGGACTACCTAAAGAACACATGCATCTTCTTTAATGTTTATGCTACTGAAGACGTAATTTTGTAGTACTTACATTTTGTATCTGATTCATTTTTGTAAAATGCCTCCCAAACTCCCATAAGTCCACGCCAAATTTTAACGCCCAGTTTTTGACTCTGTAACAAAAAAATGTAGTAAAAATGTGGTAGAACATTCAGATAATATTATCGAACAAATTAAGGTTAGGGCGCAAATTGAAAAAAGAAAAAGTGCGAAATGATGGAGCGATCAATTCGCGGGGTTCGCCGAGAAAAAATTATACATTCATCATAAGTCTGTGACGGGGAAGTAAATGTGATCAAGGAAACAGGTTAAGCATTTTTTTCCAGTTCGCCAACCACCCCTTATTCCTTACAAGTTACAAGCTTTACACTCGTACCATTTATATTTGTCGCAACACGACGGTACAAATGTTACCTGTCATTGTTACAGGATGAGATCGATTTAATTGATGACACGATACCTGCCGGCGGCGGGTCGACATTCAAAATGTGACATTAGTAAAACCTTTCCTGAGTGGGCTTTTTTTAAAATGATTTTTCATGAATAACTAGAAGATAATTTGAATGCTGTAATCATTATGTTTGGTGCCTGTATATAAGTCTTATATGTTCTGAAGATCTGGAGGGCTGAAATGCACGGTTGTCCATTCGAGGGGAGCTTACTGTCTACTCAAAGTTCTAAGTCTGGCCTCAGACTGAGTACTACTCTCAGGAAATGTAACGTTTTCCGGTATAGAATTTAGAATCCGGAGTAGAATATAAATAAAGACAGATGATGATTAAAGAACGTATTGAACTGATTCCACTAATTTCTACACATAGAAGTTTTTATTGATTCTAGGTTATTTATTCTCCATAGTTTTATAGAAATGGTAAAAGATAGATGTTCCCACCTAAAGTTTAAGGAACGAAAAATTTATGACTAAAAAAAAAATACCAATTTCCAAGAAACAAAGGGTAAATTACTCGCCAAGTATTCGTAACTCATACGTATATCATAAACCATGTTTATGCTTTACCCACATTTTTGTGAACCCGATTACTGAAATAATTATGAGTGTGTAACTTTAAAACTATTCCAAATATGAAAACGCCACCTCAAAGCTATTTCAACGATAAAGCTCTTTAAATATTTTCGGATTAAAATTCTAAGAGCTGACTTTAAAAATTTCAATTTACGTGAAGGAAATTCCAATCTTAATACATATTAAAACTGCTTTTTCCGTCCTTTAGCATTTAGTGGAGCTTAAAGCAGTCTATCTATGCGGGATTATCCCTGTCCTGAGCAGTCCTGTGATGAGAAATCGATGGATACTGCGCTGCAACGAAATGAAGTACGACTACTTCATGCTATAACGTCGTCGCCGCCGCCGCGCCAGACGACGCAGATTACAATAAGTTTCACTCATTTCGTATTAAGGTAGCTGCTAGAAAGTTTTTATATCACATGTCCTGATTTCAAATTATACCTTTGTTATGTCCTTTTAAGGTGAGGTTTATTTTATCAAAGCTTTAGACAGACCCCAGAAAGAGAGTAATAAAGCTTGATTTTCCCGTAGATATCTAATGGAATGATTTCTGTGTACTTTATCAAAACGTCTTGGAAGTCCTTCCCAATGTCTCAGCCGTACCCTTCGCCTTCTTTTATTCATTTCTCTTTTACCGTATCACGTCCTTTTATACGCTTTTAAAGATTTCGCTGATAACATAAGTAATAATAAAGAAAATGTAAAAGAAGAGTACGGTCGAGCGAATTTTTAAGCAAAACTTCGTTCTTATTTCCTTATTCCGTTTCGTTTAATTCAAGTTGTTCCACAATGTCCTCATTAGCAATCAGGGAATGTTTCGCGGGCATTGTTCGCCCAAGTTCGGCCGTCGCTGGCACCGGTTCGGAATTTAGAATTATTTAAAATGTTCGTTTCGTCGGCCGGCAGGTGTGCGGCACGCAGCCGGCCGCTCCGGGCCGTTACGAGACGCGCCGGGGCTCCTGACCAAATCACTTTTTAAGACTGTTATGCCAACATTTCGGTTGCTTATATAAATCTTCGATTTTGAGTTGTAAAGAAAATCCTTAAATTCAAAGAATTAATTAAGTGATTTGATCCAAACAAATTAGACAATTTAATCAATTTAATCAAAATAATTTAATCAATAATACCTATAGTAATTAACATGTTTTCATTTCTTGGATACTATATTATTTACAAAATCATGCATCCCAGTAGATAACAGAGCGTTTGTGTTAAACTGGCCCAAGATTTACTATTGCTGCTATTATTTAATCAAAAACCATTAAACATGTTTTTGTAGGTATTTATAATAAAAACTATACGATTAGTTTGCAAAACGGAGAAAAGGGTCTTAACACTGCAGTGATCCGCTTAAAATATCTTGTTACTGTAATCGGTTTAACCCTGGCGCTGAGCATAGGGTTTCGTCGGCCGGGGCGGGGTTAACCGATTTACGTTTCACCTGAATTTAATATCATTCCTTTGCGTATGACAAATTTCTGTTTAAAATACTTTGACTTAGTGAAACGGTGGAAAATTGAACCGGTGAAATAAGCAACATCAAAGCGACCTTTTAAATTACTTATCTAATTTATGATTGCTCGTTAATTAGGGTGGGATGTACCGAGCACAATTTAATTTATTATGATAATAAGAAAAGATGGTGTTACTGAAATGAACGAGTCTCTTGAGAATTGCCACCTTCCCGACTCGAGTTCCGCTGGAAGTATTAAATAGGTCGCGGATATCGTAAACAGTTAATCCTAAGTTAGTTTAACGATCGTATTAAATGATAGCTAAGTCGAAAGTTTATAATAGTTGTAAATGGCATGACATCTCGGTTGCAGTGAGTCGATAGCGGTTGTTTTATTAATCAGCGTCGGCGAGTGCCAGTAGACAGGGTGTCAGACGCGCTGCACCCTTACGTAAGGCAGCCTCCGTAGTACGCGGCCTGTCCCCGCTCCCCCCCCCGCGCCCCGCCTGCTACACTGTCCCCCGCGCCCCGTCCCCCGCGCCCCCGGCCCCCGTCCACGACGCCCTCCGCCCCGCTGTAGATCAATACCGGAGCCGGCGCCTTTGACATGTGCCCCGCGCCGCGTGCCGCTCTGCAAATATTTACGTTGTGGAAACAGATCATAACTAGTTTCATTTGCCTGTTTGTACGCCCGCGGCACACACCAACGCCTATAAAAACCAATTTAATTGACAAACGTCTCATTTATGTCTCTATTATTTTTGTATGATTCGCTATTTATTAATCACGTTTTATATGTGTATAGCTAGTAAAGTACCGTAACCTAAATTCTGAGCGGATATTCACTAGGTTTAAATGTAATTGGCTTAATGTTTATTGAAATCCGATGAAACTGTTATTTAGCCCAGTCAGTCAATAAATTTAACTAAAACGTTGATACCGCATGTGGTGCCGGCCAATCATGGATAGGTCGCGTACTAGATATAATACTCTTAATTAATTTGTACTCAATAAAATATGATGGAAAATATCAAACAGATTAATTTAACTAAATGCGATGCAACAGAAATGAACGTATTCTGAACTTTAACTTTGAGTGCGTCTCTGGCTGCCCTTGATCCGTAAACTTTGCCCCGATAAGACGATTATCGATTAATGATTTATGTATCAAAGATAGTGATTATTGATATTATCATGTAATGTGAATTAATAATAATCGAAGTACATTAATATAAAGAATTTTAGTAGAAACATTGTATTGTCTAAGTCATTTTACATAATCAATAGACATACAAACTTCTATATAATAATAAATAAATTGACGAAAAGAGTAAATAAAAGTGATATGCGTCTTTGACCAAAAGTCGTGAATCGGCGTAGTAAATTGAATGCTACGGGCGATGCTACGAGCCTACGCCGCTTGTGCAAATAGTCTACGCTTATTCAGGGCAGTAAATTAACGGAGTTGTGATTGAAATTTGTAAGCTTGGACTTGATTAGGTGCTTTCAGTGTGTAGTTTGTAATTTAATAAGTAACACACTAAATTGTGAAACAAAACATACCTTTAATTACAATTAATTAGTTTCTGTGTAACATGAATATTTATTATTAAATAATTTTGAAAATTCTTTCGAATCTATACTTATAACACAGTGATTTTCAAGGTGAATTATACACATGTTTCTCTTCGAAATATTTTGCTTGGTACTGAACACTGAAAATGCAAATTCCTTTGTATTTAATATATAATTTAGCATACTGAGCAACCTATTTACTACAACGTGAGCAGATTCATGAGTCATGAATACCTATCGATACGTTCAGTTTCCAGTTGACGCATGTTTGGCGCAATCCATCAAACAGTAATTTCGCAGAAATCATGTTTTCACAGTCCCCATAGCATCGTATTTGCCGGCAAGCCTCGCGTGTCACCGGTAAATGACTTGCTTACCTATTATTTCACGTAAATTGTTACAACGGTATATAACCTTTATTATTACCGATCACCATCAAATCATGATAATAAGGTACATTGCTTTGACCAATTTGGTCGAGATTTTGACTAAGAATCTGCGAAAAATGAAAAGTATTGGGTATGTACAAGCTTCATAGAACACTTTCTCGTGACAATCTTTATCTTTATATTTACAAAGTTCAATTGTTATCACTTGAACTGTTTTAAATTTTAGACTAGGAATGCAAAATGATATGAACATATGATCAGAAATATAACTTTATTTCGGACTGGGTGACGTAGCAGTGGGTATCGTGATTCATGTACATTTCGTTTCTGGCATTCCAGTCAAATTCGTGTGGTTCGAATTCGCAACCCACAACCCTAATCGGTTAGATTAGAGCTATCCTAGCGACAGACTAGGGCAACTAGAATCGGCTCTAGATTGACATTTCATTGACTTCTATTTGCATTCCATTTATCGGCTAAACTAAGCAACTTCGTTTAAAAATATGCTTTAAAATAACACGCCAGAAACACTACAAAAAGTTTTACGAAAACAGTTACAATTTCAGCGAGTTTTTTTAGTCGTGTCGAAACTAAAATAGAAGTTTTAATGGAACTTTCTAATAATATTATTATTACCGCAACTTTAAAAAGTTTCAATGAAAATTGAGTATTTTTAAACCGCGTTGCTTTGATTAATTTTAACACCAGTAGGTTTGCGCAATTGATCGTAACTTTATTTATAGGTTTCTTAACACATTAAATGTCCCGCCAGTAACCACAATAGTGAAACAATTGGAATGTGGCTTATGCATCGACGTATGATATGCATAGACTGCTACTATCGCTAGGTTCCCCGTGTGCCAAGCGAGAGCAGTTTTTAGTCTGATCCTAGTACATTTCGTTTTTCATTTAAGTTAATTTTCGCGCAACAAGAAACTCATATAAGAAAATATCGATGGTTTTGACATTGTTAGGATAATATTGGTGTTTTAGATAGATTTTTTAAAACGGCAAGCTCCATCTTCATACATAATTCACGACAACACTTGTTCAGACTAGTGCTTACGGTTTAAACTCTGATAGGCTCACTCCATAGTTTCAAATGCAACCTCGTTGGGCTTATGTGACTCATTGGACAGGTAAAGGGTTAAACTATGAGTTTTACAAATGTCAAATTTCATCTTTGTACCCAAGGTTAGTTACAATAAAATTTAAGAAATCAGGCTTTTCAAACACCGAAGTGTGTATTCCAATAAAAAAATCTTATTATTCACTAAATAAATATAAATTTCAAACCAAATGTAAATATTAAAGTAGTATTAAGCACTACTTACAGTATATACATTTTTATAATAATATTTATCAAATCTTTGCGGTATATTGCTTGTAAACGAGTGTCATCAGTTGACGTCTGTCTTCACAATTTACAGTTTTATTTCGTGACAACTATTTTACGAGCTCCTTTTTATTCTGACATAACTTTTGTTACGGTTGCTCTCAAACCAGTTTTCACGGCACGTGTGCTTCTTAACCCTATTTTGCGAAACAACGCTTTGTCTTTTGGAAGAACTATCAAGACATTAATTCTGGTAAGAGTAGAACAGGAAGGAGAATATACCTATAAAGATAAGTAACCAACACTTCCTTTTAACCTATATAATGATGATTGGCCATTGGCACATTGGAAAAATTTGTGTTGATATTGATCAACACAAAATTTTCCCACCCCCACTATATTTAAATCGAGCTGAGATAGATGCATTGATACAGTAACGTCCGTGCATTAAAACGCTTAACCCAAATCGTTAATAATTCATAGGTCTGAGTACAGCGTTCAGCATTGACACTACATTCTGGGAGCAAGCTCTATACGTGAATGCCTCTGTACTATATAACAGTGCTAAAAGCTGCATCAACACGGCTGCATCGCGATCCGCTGAACTATGGCCGTATCTCATATAAGGCTATTGTTTACAGCGTCGGCTTGGCGCCGCAATGGAGCGTGTCACCGGATATTGCAGCTACCCACATGTTGCTTACAAGCCTCTGTCTGCTGTGGTCAAGATCTACCAAGAATGGAGACTAGAAAGTTTTAATTATTTGGGTAAGAGGAAGTTAGACTTGTGAGTACAAAGACTATGGTTTGTGTATGTATGGTTTTATATGTATATGGTCTTAAAAAATACAAAGGTTCTGATTCGTTTTTTTTTGCGTCAGCTGCATCTGATTCTTTTGAGATAAACATCATGTACAAGAATCACCAATGTGTCTGCAAAGTCATTCAAATCTAAAAAAACATGTTGAAACGTTATTAAAATATTTAATACAAAATATTCCAAAGTATCACATAGTCAGCGAGAAGTCAATAGTGACTACGTAATATACATTAGTGAAGCTTCCACACTAGCTCAGAAAAATCCAAAGAGAGCCAGAAGACACCTTGTAATTTAATATCGCCCGAGGCATGTAGAGTTTAAAGATCGCAATAACGTAGCGAGCGGCTTGCAGCCAGGAACTATTTGCTTTACGGATTTATTTAATCCTCAAGGCTGGTCTACATTACAGCGCTTTGCACAACATGCATGCATTAAGCTTTGTGTGTGCCCTTATATTCGCAGTTGAGAAGCCCACAATTATGATGAGCACATTCTCTCTATCTCTCTGAGTTCTTTGAACGTCGCATGAAAATGCATATTTTGCCTTGAGTTAAGTCTCTTGATGTCGTTTTGTATTTTGTTCTTATTTTGGTTATTCAACTTGATATAAGATATGAAGTAGAACTCTTTGATCAGATAGCAATGTTATATTATAGACTTTTCGGGGTTTAATTTTGTGACTGCATAGAATGGCAGAGTATTTGAGGATTTGAGTTTTGATCCACACGGGACGCGAAATTATTTATGTTTCGTCTAAATATACTTTTAGAAGTTAATTGGAAGGTTAAACCCCAATTTAGAGAGATTATTGTGGCGCGGCGGAGTTGTACATAAAAGGTCGCCGTAAATAGTTTTGAAATCTAAATCACGATCAATAGGGACAACTATCTATTTTATCATTACTTTATTTAATAACGGGAAAGGATTAGTGAGTAATGTAACAGATGACGAGCTAACATGCAACCATTAAAACCTATGATAACAATCGTTATAAAAAGCTTTACGAACAGTAATTATGGTCGCTCGCCCGATTTCATTAATATTATGTTAAAATGTGAACTGATAAGATTAAATCATCGCATTGGTACAAAAATTAACTGACTTTTATAGACTGTAAGATTTTTAAAAGAAGATGGTGTGCTTTTTTGGCTTATGTTCCGCGATATATTCACTAATTTTATACAATGATTCCTTTTATCTTATTTGCTTATACGCAAAAATGTAATGTTCATACAGTGATACTTTTTTATTGGCGTTAAAATTTGTGAATCAAAATACACAAAGGGTCAAAGATCTAATATAATAATCTTCGTAGAGTCAAAACATTCTAAAGTTTCCAGAAAACAACAGATTTACTGTCGGACATGTAGCTGTTATTTATATAAGAATCTGGCAAAATAAAAAATTATATAATAAAATTAACCCACACAATTTTAAATAAAATGTATCATTGTTAAAACATACATACTACAAAACATACAATCATGAATGTTTAGTTGAACTATATAAAATAGATACAACATACTATTAAATCTATATGTATTTAACTTAACACGTATTTATAATAATAAAAATTAATTACATAAATCTGTAATCGCGTAATGCGAAGTTAAATGAATTAAATCGATTTATGTGTGGTGTAAATGGCATCACGCCATTGGGAATAGTAAATACCAAACCACTTGCTTTTAATTCGTGTTAACTTGTAATTAGTAAGTGGAGGTTTGATTATAGTTGGATTTGAGGAAGACAAGGACAATAATTTTATACAGAGATTAAACATTATGAGTATGTGTTTTATAAAAATTAAGCGGTGTAACCGAATTATATATATACTTCCTGGCCGCTCGGTTTCATCCGCGTGAATGACAATTCGCGTATGAATTGTCATTCATAATTCTAAATATCTTTATAAATTATAGCCTATGTGTAATTCCGATGTATGAGCTACATTACGGTAAAGCCTTATTAAAATCCATTCAGTAGTTTTTGCGTGAAAGGGTAACAAACGTCCATACACGTAAACAATTTTTTTAATTTATAATATTAGTAAGGATGTACGTAAAAGATGCCATATGGTGCCTCTCCGTTACTGGGAGCATGTTGCACATGCTCTTTCAGTTAGGCAGAATGTAAATGGCAGATCACGAAGAGTAAAAAAATATATGAGCACCCTTTCCTAAGCAAAGGACAGTGAGCTCTTTCTTAACAATTGAAATATTAAAATAAAACTACTTTTTACGGATTTTTTCGCGGTTTAATTTTAGATTTAGGTCCCGACGTTTCGACACCTTTATCATGGTCACGGGCAGACGGTAAAAAGTAGTTTTAATATTTCAATGCCATTCGCGTAAACCTACGAAACCAATATCTTTCTTAACAATTTAAGTATCCCGCCAGTAGACACAATAGTTAAACAATGGTAATGTTCATAATATATGTGACTAGCGGGTCAGGGAAATAGTAAAAGATGCAAAAATAAAAGGCTAAAGGTATTTTAAATGTTACATAGTATATAATGAGATTATGTTGAAGTCTGATACCTAGTCGTAAGAAATAATTAAATTACGGAAAAATTGGCGCTGGTTTAATTAATTAGACCTAATTTGTTTATTGATTTGTAGAGCTTCTTTTAATAAGGACAAAATCTGTAATTGAATGGAACTCAGAACGAATAAAAATTTCATCGTAATGTCTTAGGGCGATAAATTGGCAAAATCATTCAATCATTCACAATTATTTCGATTATATAGGTACCCATCATGGTAATATTGAACAAGAACGAATTAATTAGGAATTGCTTAACTCGTGGTTCATCATATTATTTAAGATGAAACTGCATTTTTGGTTATTCGACCGTAACTTATCAGAGGTACCTTCTGCCAAGTGGCACAAAACGCTTATCAATAAGTGTCTTCAACAGAACGTCATTATTGAATTTATCAATAGTAAAGTGCATGTAAATTGGCTGATATGTTCGGTCATGCCATCAGAATTAACCAATGTCATCAGAAGGTGTATCTATGAGCGTCGGGGACGTTGAGTTCAATGGACTCTGTATTGCAAAATTATGCTCCTCACTTGATATTCGTTTACTTATGAACATAAGTACTTGTTATATGACTTGGGGAGGATGTACTCGAAGACATCAGAGTGTAATTTGAGACATGTGTCTAGTTTAGTTTTTTTTTGGGAAGTATATGGCGCTGCCTGTTACTATCGTACCGGCTCTAATTACGTTTTTGGGTCTATTGCTAATAACTTGAAAGGCCTGCACGGATATGACTGCCAGCCAGGGAAATCTTACATGAAAAGTGTTTGGCACCGATAAGTAAGAACTATGGATATTTTAGTTTTCATTTAGAAAATATGAACTGAAATAATCAAACTCTTAGAAAAAAATATTTAATTAATTAATTTCGAGTACGTGTTTGTTAGGTTTGTGAATTTATTTTTTATTGTAAGCCCAAACACCGCGCTCTTAACATGAATATTTTTTTCGGTTCGACGTGTGGGAAAATTGAATGAAATTACCGACTTCGTTCACACTCATAAACGAACCCCCATTAGGTATAATGATGGCTCTAAATTGACTTAATAATATAGAACGAAAATAATTTAGTTAATATACGTAATACATAAGCATATGAGGATTTAACAATATGGAGTATGGAATAATTACATAATAACATAGGTATAACCAATGATATAAAGTGGTATGACATGTTACCAGCATCAAAGGCAATAGCCAATTATTATTTAACACTTCGTGTGACCCAAAGGCTGGCTACTACCTAGGTCAGCGCATAAGCATTGCCATACAACGTGACAATGCTGCCAGCCTTTTGGGCACACTCCCAGTCGACAGCGATGTGGATGAATTTTTTGATGCCTTATTTTAGTTTATATTTTTTTTCTTATTTACTGTGTAGGCTTAGTTTTTTTGTTATTACCTATTGTAAATATCTTAAGTTTAATTTTTAATTGTAACATAGTATGTTTTATTAATTATTAAATAAATATTTTCCATTATTTAAGTTAGTATAATCTTCGAAAAAAAATGGCCTTATACGTTCTGAATTTTCAGATTAGCTCATCACATTCATTACAAGACCATTCAGGAGGATGGTCTTGTAATGAATGTGAATTTTATAATCTCTCTATAAATAGTAGTGTAATTTGTTTTAATAATGTCAGTTCAAAAGAGAACCCGCTATTTAATGCAAAGAGAGTCGATTGAAACATACATCCATGGGACGATTTACTTTAAGCCGATACAATTTCGACGCAAAAGGATTTGCAGAATTTTATTTTTACCTTTCCCTTACCTAAGAGATACGATGTAGATCCTGCTCGAAGGTATTACTTTAAGTAAACAAGGTAATGTACCGTAAATAAACGCTAACATTCCGTTTAATTATCATATACTAAAAGCCATTTACAAATAGAACGCAGCTAACGCACCGTAACAGATTAATGGAGCTACCCAATACATTTAATCAGCGGATTCGTAACGACTTTAACCAGTATTCCTCGTTATTAATTCAAAGTTTTTACAACCGCTCCATTGTATGAGTGGCCGGGTCGGGCTGTCGGCCTCCATTTATCACGAATTGATCCATCTCGGGAACTCTTAACTGTCACTTGTGAACTTTTTCGTTTAGCAAATCGCGGCGGTTGTGACGACGAAACGTCATTACTGAAATTCATCTAAGTAGCGGAAGAGTAAGCAGGGCGAGTGAGGGGGGGAGAAGTGGTACGTGGGGGGAGGGGCGCGAATATCGTTCTGTAATTGCCTGTCAATAAGCTGCTTAGCGATGCGGATCACGTTCTAGCTGCCCTACATACTGCAATGCAATGCTTTGTGCAACTTTATCGATGGCTAGTATCACTTGATTTAGTTGCTGTTCTTTTGTTTCTTTCTATTCATCTTGTTACACCGTGTAGGCGTTTTGAATTGAATTTATTGAGCTATCTATTTCTTTTACGTCGCAGTCGATTTAATCAACCTTTTAAGTCGCATCATGTTCCTTAAACTGCAATAGAGCTTGAAAAGAACTGACAATAAAATAAACCAAAATTATTTTTACTTGAAATGGTATTTAAAGTAAATAGCCTTTAATTAAAGCTGTGTACAATGTTATATTCATGCATACATGTTTCCACTGCATTTTTTATTGTATGTCAATCCAGTTAAGTGCTGACAGAAGCTTAATTAAGTTTTGGTTAAATCCATTAAGCTTTTATACGAACAACATTTTAATAGATATTGATTTAAAATGTACCAAAGCTTTTATGCAAGCTTTTTGCTACCAAGAGAATAAACTAGGTAACTCATTAAATAATGCTACAGAAAAAAATGAAAATATTTGATAAGTAGCAGTCTAGTCGTGTGGGCTTGTGGTTTTTAACCGTATTTTTTCTCACTCCTACTGATATGACTTTCCCAAAGTAAACTTAAACAATTATTTTAAGAAATCTCCGAAATAATAAATGGAAGTATCAATATTTATGACCTCCGTGGTTGAGTGGCAGATCACCAGTTTTCAAGGTGCCTATCGCTAGCTATGAGGTCTTCGGTTCGATCATCGGACGTGTCAATGTAGAAAAAACTTAGTTTTTCATGTTATGATTTTATCTCTGCTAATATACGACTAATTACCTATTACCTTATTTATTAAAATACGAAAGTATAAGAATGTTTAGCCTTTGCAAAACTTATTTGGTGTAATAAATGCAGTTAGATATTTTTAGACTTATTTTGTCCTTGGTACATAATTGTTCGTTAAAGATGACGCAACTTTTAAATTACGCATTCTATTTACGTATAGTTTTATGTTAAAACGCACTGGATATCTCAATCTGATGCATAAAAGATTTCCGGATGAACTTCGATTGCATAATTAAGTTGCAGATCACATGATAAGGTCGGGGTATATTGAGGAGAATTTTGTAGCACCTAAGAAGACCAAGGAATTAAAACCTTCTTCATCGATTCTTGAAGAACGGTCATAGGTACCGAGATGAAATAAAAGAAAAAACTAAATTCGAATTTGGAATGTCATTTAGAATACTTTTTACAATATTTTATGGGGGCCATTCCCCTTGCATGCAAAAGCACTTATTTGAACACAGTATGTTAGTGTATAATTTGTTAAATATTTACGTGAGAAGAGGTAACAGAAAAAGTGAGCTAACAAAATTGAAAGCCGGTAAAAAGATCTTTCGGGTCACCTTCCGCAATTCTAATGAGAAATAAGTGCAAAAATGTTGCAAAAATGGCGCGAAAATTTTGGCAACAGGTGCAAATAAGAAGATTAATGTCAGAGACGGACGCAGAATCATTATTATGGAGGTAAGATTCCATCACTTCATATTAAATCATTAACATTGGTGTGAAAATATTTTCCCTGGATTGGTACCCTAGTCTTCTACACTACTGAAGGCAAGTAGTGATTTTAAAATAATACGTACCTGCCAAATTACAAAGCAATAATATTGCTCTAATTTACGGATTAATTAATCTAAACCGTATTCTTTAAAAAATGAAAAGTTAGAGATTCCTACGAGAATTTTTTTAGCGATCCTCCATAATCACTGCAGGCCTGAAAATGATCAATGTCGAATTGTATTGATACAAATTTATAATGGCGTCAAACCCAAAAAGAACTACGAAAGTCTGGTATGATCTTTCACTTCCATTCTACACGTACCTATGAATTAAACCTTGGGCTTAATAAATCCCTATTCTCAAAGATTCCTCTGTATCTATACTGCACTATATTATGTCTGGGGTGGAAATCGAATCTAATGGAGTAAAAATTGTACACATTACGTTACGTTTTCACGTAAACCAACGCCTACGGTTTCTTAGTATTTTCACGAGAACAGCGTAATATTCAAAAGAATTACATCACAGAGAAAGTTTAGGAGCACATATATCTGGTTAATCATAGCCCAAATACTTAATTAATTAAAACAGGAACAACAAAACAAAGTTCAGCTATAGTAATTATCAACCCTGAAAATGATATTAAGCAATTATGTTCAACTTCGTATAAATCATAGCTAATGGTTTTGTTTACTTGATCTGTGATCCATTAAAAATACTTATCATGGAATTACATTCAAGTAATAGCCTTGTTTTTGTTAAGATTGTTATAGCTGTACTGATAAATCTCAATTTGCATGCCCGCAGACATTATCTAAAATGTCAAACGCTATTCTCTCAATATAAGAAGATGCGGCGTTACGTATACCGCGGTGTAAGGCTTCGTAAACTGGCGCTGGGTTATGAGGAGTGCTCCTGGGTACTTACTCATTGTGCGGGATGTCCTCGAGCTGGTTGGCGAGCGCGGCAGCCGCGAGCAGCGCGAGGAGCAGGCCCAGCGGCCTTCGCGGACACATGCTGCCCATCAGCGCCATCGCACTCCCCACATGACAAGGGCACACGACAACCGACACAGCACTGACCGCTTCTGCATGGAACAACACACCGTTCGCACTACACTCTCCCGACAGTGTCACCAAGGGGCGTACGTTTGTGCATGAGTCATCGAGTGGTTGTGTCGGTCAGGTTAGGGACCGGAGCCGGTGTCGTGCGGGCGGGCCGCAGGCGAGGACAAGCGTGTCGCGCGCCAAGCCCGCGCGCGCCGCGGCCCGCGCCCCCCACCCCGCGCGCGCCCCCGCCCCAGCGCCTCACCCCCGCGCCCGCACTGACGCTGCGCGCGAATCATACGCCCAATAACGCAGCGGCCTACTACTTATTACTGAGATTTATTTGCTCATACATAGGGTTGATGGTCAGCTACCGATACGAACGCCTCCGTGCTGCTCTATAAAAACATCCGGCGTAGTATTACGAGGATCTAGGTCGTTTCCGGCGCGAAGCCAGCTGAAAGGGGAGCCGGTCAGCGAGCTGATGACATTGCTGGCGCTGGCTGAAGCCGGCTCGACGTCGGCAGCGCTGGCAGTGAGGTTATGCCGGCTCGCGACACCGGCCGCCACGCACATGCGTGGGCAAGTCGCCAGGAAATCCTTTATTGATTCCCGCGCTCCCGCTTTCTAAGGAATGTCGCAGGCGTTGCTACCGCCAAAATGTCACCCTCCCACTATTATAATTTCAGCTAAGCGGATCACAGTGTGATTGGTGGATTATCTACTTTGCCACACTTTCCGAAATTTAACGAACCTGAGAGTTCCTTTGATGTTCGCATTATTTTTTCTAATTATATTTCCTCGAAATTGAGTTGAGCATGTACAAAATTTATCGTTGTCTACTTTAGGTATTCTACAAGAAATTGATTTTCGTAAAAATGATAAGCTGTATCTTCCTCTCCGTCACAAATCTCATTACGCCTCTGAGGCATCGACAGTTGTAAGTAATGTCTAGACTACCTACGCAAAGTTTCCTAGGTATTATTACAGTACTAAAAAGTCCCAAAGCAATAAAGGGTTAAAATTATACTCTTCTTTTGTTAGGCTAGCGTTATTCTCAGGTCTGAAGCGACATTTGACTTTTTATGAACAATTACAAAAAGTTTTACTGACTGCGCAGTGTTTGCAAGAGTTTAAAATAAACTAGATTATGGTCTGTAGAATTTAAATCTTCGAAGTGGGATTCTTAGTGGGTTGTCTGTAGGTACATAATCTTAATGTTGTGTAATAGACCTAAGGTTAAATAAAATGCAATATTTGTACAGTTTTAAATTATTTTATTTTCTCAATACAGTCGACATTAACTTTTGTGTTAACAATAACATTTATTGTCATCAATGTGCGTACCATAAACAATTACATGTCATAGACAAATCAATTCCAGATTTTCGTAAAAACAACAATATTTAATATTTTTTTACCTACTTAATTGTACTTGTCTTCATGATAGGCACTTTACAAATTGAAGTAATTTTATATTGAATTTTATTATCATTGTCTTTTTGTTACTATCCAGCCTTCTGTTATATAATTTAAATACTCGTTGTAAATAAATGCTAGATGATGCTTATCAAAACTGTCATAATAATTATATTTCTCTTTTTCATTTGTTAATTTTTAAAAAACCTACAAAGTTAATAAACGCTATCGTTTCAGTTACAACCTACAGTTTTTCGACAATATGTCAGTTAAAATTGTATAAAAATAAATGATACAAATGTATGCAACGGCCGCACGGGGCGCTGCGTACGAGCACAGTTACTACCTAGTGTTACAGCTATATTTACAGAATATTATTAAGTTATATAGGTACGTATAAATTAATATATGCTACTAAGTACTTTGCACAAAACGTTACAACGTAACTCATCGATCATAACGAGAGGTCAGTATTCATGTCGGTAGTCGACGTCACGCACCCACGACCTATTCACACAATACTGTGCTTCGATCTTTAAATGCAGTCTTCACAATTACTAAGTTTACCTAAAGATCACAACAATACAGTTAGGTATAAAACATAACTAAGTAATCTCATAAATAGCCGTCTAACCTACTATTAAATCTACCTAAATAATTTGTACAATTTACCTGAGACCACCCTCAGAATTTCCTGGTGACAGAATCATTATAGACATACAAATAAATAATATTATAAATTAATAATATTTGACCACAGTCTTTAGAGAAGTATAAATGTAACAAAGAGTTTGGAGACAAATGGAAATGTCTTTATAATAGGAACACACAAACAAATGTATAGATATGACGTTCTACAAATGATATTTGGTTTTTATACAGTAAAGAATTCACTAGCTTTCGCACTGGAACGCATCTATACTGAACCACAATATAGAAGTACTAGTGCCGCGCTATGGAATGATTTCAGTACCATCCTGTATACTACGACAGTCATACACTTACGTCGATTACATACTAGCACTTCCATCGTGTACCGAATTACATATAGCCTCCACTATAATCATATGAAGAGATAACTTATAATTACAAATCTCGTAATACTGTCTTAAGGTACTGATTATAAGCGGTATTGCCAACCTTAAAACATTATACGTACGATTGCTCAGCTTATAAGAGATTAAACTCCGTAACTTTAGGTAAAGATGTCGTATTCATCGATCAGA
Source organism: Autographa gamma (assembly GCA_905146925.1). Lineage (NCBI taxonomy): Eukaryota > Metazoa > Arthropoda > Insecta > Lepidoptera > Noctuidae > Autographa > Autographa gamma. The sequence goes on from LR989850.1 coordinate 9,908,978, forward strand.
TCACTACATACAGTATAATAAAATGCATTCATGCAAGTATAACTAGGCGTCTCAGCGTGTTGACACGCGGGGGATCGTTGTGGAAGTAACACACAAGTGTTTCACTCCATGTGTCTTCAGTGTCGTGAGGAGTCGCTCTCGTGACCGGAGTCTCGGCCGTTCTCTCTCGGCGAGGCGCGATGGTCCCGTTCATCTCTAAACCGGTCCCTGCGATCTCGTTCCCTTGACCGATCCCTATCCCGGTCCCGGTCCCGGTCCCGGTCGCGGTCTCGGTCTCTTTCTCGGTCTCTGTCACGATCTCGGTCCCTGTGACCGTCACGATCCCGGTCTCTCTCTCGGTCGTCGTCGCGGTCCCTGCGGCGGTCGTAGTAATGGTACGATCGCCGTGACTTCCTATCGCTCGGTGTCACCACTTCCACTTTAATGTTTGCTGTCGCAGTTACCTGTAAAGATTTAAATATGTTAAACTCCTGTTGTTAATATTTCGATCAGTTAAAGTTAGAATTTATAAAGATATACATATTTATTAAAATAACAAAAATGAAGTGTGGAGGAAACGAACCTTAGTCGTAATAGCACCCGCATGCGGGGTCTTCGTGGGAGTTGATCTTCCAGATGCAGAATCGCTGCCATTATATGTCGTGGTCTCCACAACCACTTCGGGCTGCACCACAATGGACTGCATGGAAGACTGTACGGAGGGCGCGGAGGAGTGCCAGCTAGGCGGCTCTTCTGTGATGGTGGTAAGTGAGGGGGCAGACGGTCGCGGGGCTGACTTGCCGCCACGACTCCCCTTGTCACCTCCACCAGAGCCTGAGCTTGATTTCCTAGGATGTACAGGCGAACATTTTGGTGATGGCGTCGATAATCTCTCTGGATGTTCAAGCGGTCGAACCTGGACAAAAATGACAATTATTAGATACAATTTTTTAATTTACAAATTAAGAGTATTATTGTATTCAGAGGAGGAATATCGAATTATATATTAAGGTACTGTTAAGTTCGTAAATCAGTAAATAAATATGAAACTTACCTCAGCCGTTGGTCCTAATATAGCGAGTACAATCGGGAAGAACAGAAGTCCGTCGATCAGGCCCAGTAACACAAGTGCTAGGAGTAGCCTTAGGAACAGTCGGGCCACGAAGCCAAACTCGCTGGTCGCCAGCATGGAGGCGGCGAGAGCAGCAGCCAGGGCCCCGTGGACCACGGGAGCGAGGACTGACTCTAAGGCCAAAGAGGCTCGTCGACGCTTGCAACCGATCGATGTAACGAAAGCCTACGGAAAGAAAAATTACTTAATTAATTTTTGATACATTATGAAGCTAAACCAGATATAATTGTTTATGTTTGATATTAACACCTATATTAAATAAACGTAGATTACTTACCAAACACAAATGCACAGTGAAATGAACGCCTCTTCCAATAGCTAAGACAAGTAGGACTGCAGGAACTGCTGATAACTTGACTCCTAACAGCGCCATCGTTCCCAGTAGCTGGAGCACTAACGTCGCTAATGCTAGCGTCACCAACACCGCCGCCCAGAAGTTCAGAAGGAGTACCATTACAGCCTGTAGGAGAAAAAACTTTTAGAAACATTTCTTTCGTACGTATTGGACATACTTTAAATATCTACATTTTGTGTAACAAAACTTAAAATACAGAAGAAATCTTACCACGAAAACAGCAGCTAACGCGCAGGCAAGGGCCAGGAGCAGTGACGTCCTCAAATACAAGTACTGCTCCCAAAACAGGAAAGGAATACCAGACGGGAAGTTAGACAATCCCTTCGCTTCGAACTTCAAACACAACTCCCGCACCGACATTATCAGGTTCTTTATGCTCTCAGTGTCACTCAAACCTGATAAGTAGAACGGCAGTTGAGTGTATATGAGTGGTGATGATTTTGGTATCTTCAGGTCTACGTCACCCGGCGAATGCGTCCATCTCTTTGGCTGCGGCTTCAAGTTGCCCTGTGATGCTCCGTATGCGAGAGCATCATTCGTGGCCCAAGCAGACAGATAGTTATAAAACGCCTTTGGGTTGATGATACCGTCCTTGTCCACTAATCTGTGGCCATTCTTCGTGTCCGTCGTTATAAGTGACTTGTCGATGGGATTGTCTACATGTCCAGTCTGCACCATCAATTTATAAGCTAGTATGCCCTCGTCAGTTGCATTTTTACACCAGTACTCTTGGTTTATGCAACCGCTCTCCACTTCTTTGTCGTAAGCTGCCTGTAAGTCCAATAGCCAGTCACGAAATAGGCTCAGCCAAAATTTCGTGAGTCCACCATTGTCGTTCTTTATAATATTCGGTATCCTAACGAATTGGTCGTGATATTCGTAGAGTAGCTTCTGATTGGTGGGATATTCGAAGTCTCCTTGTGTCACGGCATACATGCTGTAGAAGCCGAAGTATTTCTCTTGGCGATATAAAAATTCGTGTTCGTCTGTGTTCTCCGGAACAATGTCTGTGAGATCTAGACCGTCTTTGACTTTCGTAGCTCCCCAAACACTGGCTAATATGACTGCGATCAACGCTAGCATTGATGTTACCTGAAATAACAACAGAGATTATAATTTTCGTACCATGGGAAATCAAGAAATAAAGTATTCCGTGTAATTTAAATTCGTTATGTATTCATTGATGAACATTAACATACCTTAACGGAAGGTCGCATGATGAACGGTGCATATTGGTTCTTCGCCCACTTGGTGAGCGACAGACTGAGGCAGCACGTCACCTTGGACTGGTCTCCCGTATCCTCTGGATCTAATGGTTGTCTTGACGTATCTTTCCAATTATTCTGAAAAAGAAAACCATGTTTTACTTTCAAATATTCCGATTTCACATATTTAATTTGATTACAACTGTATGTAAGATTTTTGGGAAAAAGCTAGGCAGATATGTGATTCGGGTAATTTCGGTATTTTGATGAATTTCTGTTGAATTATGAAATTTAAAGGTCTCGATAAATACCTTATCAGTCTTTCCACTGCTCCTCCTGGTCCGTTCCGCGATTTTCTTGTGTCGTCTAGGCATGGGGCTCTCAGGCGTGAGGCAACAGAGCAGGTCGGCTCTTGCCGCAGACCGCCGTCGAAGGTCCAGCGAGATCATCGCGGGGAACACCAGCAGCATCGAGCCCAAGTTGAACAGCAATAGGATTGCGGCCTGAAGAAAATATATTGTATGTTAGTTACATAATTATCTTTGCATTTGTTCCCAAAACTTGTATAATCAGTAGATAATATAATATGAGAATCTTTGCATTTGCTCTCAAAACATTTATAATTAGTAGATAATTATAGATAATTAATGTAAGCCAAACTTTCTAACTAACCTGAAGACAGAACACTCGTAACGCGGGTATTGGCAGTAAGGCCGCAGCCAAGAACGCCATGACGTTGCAGAGTGAGGCCAGGAGCACGCTCAACCCGCTCTTTTTGAGAACCAGACCAGTTCGCTCCTCACGCGGCACGTCTCCCGCTTGCTCCACGTACGTGTGAGTGAGAAGGAACATATCTTGAACCCCTAACCCCAACGCTAGGAACGGGACTATTTGGGTGCTTGACGCGTTGAATGGAATACCTGATGGAAAGTACAAAATTCAGTAAAGGTACAAAAACAGAAGGCATAAGGTGTACGCATAAGAAAATATGAAAGATTATGAATAAAAAAAAAATATAAGAACATCAAAAAATAAAATAATCACCTAACAAAGCACAAAAGCCTAGTCCAGCAGCTACAGTGATGGAGAGTAGAAGTACACCAGCGATACCCACGCCAGCTTGCGAGCGGACAGGGTCGCGCCATTGCATTAAAGTCACGGCTACATAAATTAACTGTAATAAACAAAAGAAAAACAACTTAAAAACGGCCAACAAAAACAAATCAGTAAATTATAATAAGCGGTTAGATGTAACAAATGCTTACCATAAACATATAACCCAACAGAATGTTCTTTAATGAGAGTTCAGAGAATTTTCCGAGAATGTCGTTAAGCGTGGATGTCGAGAACGGGTAGAAGCTGTAGGACGGCGACACAGACTCAGTCGTTGTCATCTTCCGCACCTCCTGGAAGTTAATGCTATATTAATATAGGGATTCACAGAAAACTCTTACGATAATGCGTTCTAGCTAAAACGGTAAATGGTGCGGACAATATTCGGTATTTCACAACACACTGAGCATGGCTTCGTCAATTATTTGTACCAATTGTTAGACTTGCTACAAAATACATTTTTATGATCAATATGGTATTAGTAAGAATAAACATATCTGATATTAATTATTGCAAGCCATATTTGCTACTTTCTTTGTATCAGAGTGTTTATCTTGAAGTGAGACAGACATGTTGGTATACCTATTTGAAAAAAGGATGAAACTTACAGTAGCAAACTTCCTCTGCCACGAGTCCAACACGGCAGCGGCTTTCTCCTGGGTCCAGCCAACATGGTGCACCTTGTAGTGGTCGGCCCAGTATTCGAACATCTCTCGCTCGCCCATCAGTTGCACGACCGTCTGCAAAGCCTTCGCACTCCTCAGAGCTGATGTGGAGTTTCTCGTGGCTCCACCTACTATCAGCTGCTCCGGCCAGTGCATGTATGCTGCCGCGAAACCGTAGCATCCGTGGGACAACTCCGCAGCTACATCTGGAATCTATAAAAAATATTGTTTTACTTCCAAACGTCCATAAATGTAACTAAAATATGGAGGATATAAAAACGTTTCTTGTAGAGACAACAATATGTTTGTAAACATTGAAACAGGTATTCTTTTCTTAAATAAGTTGAATGTCCTGTTACAAACTAAAGAAATTCCTGGAATGTCATCAACGTTGACAATGATAAAGAAACAAAGTAAACTTAAAATTATGAGGTTTCCGTGGAAGAGCTCGCCTCCGTCGGATGGTGAGCATTATTGATATAATAGTGTCATTGTGACGGGCGATAGCTGCGGCAAATGAAGCCCATTGAAGCGTGTACAATGCGCCCGTATAATGCGGTGGTCCGGCTGCGCGGGCGCACCGAACAATGCGTGCCCGATCTGCGCCCGACCCTTCGCCGAACGTGGGTGGCGACAGACACTCTCGGCAAACTCACGAAAATCAAACCGATGCAATTGAGTCTCCATAGTGCGTGCACTATATATTAAAGACAATTTGTTCACTTAAATAACCGTTCGCGGTTGAAATTCTTCCTTTGATATACATATATTATTATTGGAAAAAATGAGGTGTCAATACATAATTGATGAGAATCGAGTAAAGGTACGGTTGCGAAGCCTATATTTGGTGATGATGTTATCACATAGTGTGCAGCATAACTTTCACGCTGGGCGGAGCACCCGCGGCAGGTAGTCGCACCATCTGCCCGGCGGCGACCGCTTTCATCCTGCCTTATTACCGTTTCCAAAAATATTTTATTATTATGGAAAGTATTTAAAGTTTATGCGTTCGTCTCGATAAAGATATTTTATTTATCGTGATCCTACATGCTTTATTTATGTGCCAGTAAAACTGTCGTAAATTGAAGTCTTCATAAAAGGACCGGGAGTTGACGTAATGGTCTCTAATGTGGCTCTCACGGAACCGTAACAAATGATCCACACACAACAACTATACAAAAGAGATTAATACTACCTGAAGTTTTTAGGATATTAATTGTTAGCAATACTTACATTGCCTGTTTTCTTGTTGGGAGCTGTGTCCGGGCAGTGGGCATCGGTGGGGTCGAGGCAAGGCTTCTTCATGTAGGCGGAGGTGATGCCAGCTCTCTTCATGTAAGCCTCCATTGTGCTGAACGGGAACTGAAACCTCAGCTTCCTCACTTCTTCTAAAACCTCTTGAGGATGTAAATGAGTCCATTGTAGTTTGTGCTGAAGCCCGCTATAAATGAAATGTACATAATAATAAATATTGTGACATCCTTTACGACAGATCGAAAGATAAATAAGCTCTCAATAAAGATACTTACGGAACGAAAATAGGATAATCGGGTCCTAATAACTTAGATCCCTCCCAAAAGCAGTCTAGTGGCGTAATGATCGCGCATGGAATGATATTGTCAATAATTTTCTCTATATGGTAAGCCTCGAAGTCAGGTATACTGGGGCTGTAGCAAAGATCCTTCAGCCGCCACTCGATGTCGTACATATGCACTGTGACGCGAGTTGCTGCGTGGACCACCTGAACACAAAAACATTACAATTATTATCACAGATTACAAACTACCATAGTTCGAAATTCCTCTGAATAATTTATCAATCATTTTGGAGGTATAAACATTGATGAAAAGTTCGGGTTAGTTACCTTTAGGTGTTCGAGCAGCGCGCCTGCGTGCAGTAGCGACACGTCAGGGTCTTTGGCCGTTTGTATGATGAGCTGGTGCGTCGAGGAGTCGGCTTCTCCCAGCGCCTTCGCTGTATACTTTAGTTCAGCTTCTAAGCGACCACCCTCTGTTAACAAAAATAGAAATATTTGAGAAAAAAGGAATAATAAAGATTGTTACTTAGTTCTAACCCAATGAAATGGTCCCTGGTCTATTTATTCTTGGAAATTCTTGAGTAATTCCTAGAAAGCTGAGACAAGTTTACAAAAATGCACTCTAACGAGATACAATTATTATGTTATCTTGACAACATTCAGTCGCCTCGGTGGGCGACATCTAATTAGAGCATAATCTGTGCGTCAAGCAAAAAGCTTTGTTACACACTTATTTATTTATTTAACTTTATGCAACATGATACATAAGCGGACTTAATGCCACAGGCATTCTTTCCAGTCAAACTTAAGGTGATGCAGAGATTCTAAATTGTATCACTTTACACATTATTTTTCTTTTGATTTGTAACGTAATGTTTCAATAATATAGTACGATGCTCGGATAGGTATCTCAATTCAGTTGGTAACAAATAAGATAACTTCCTACAAGGTCATTCACTTACTTAATATCATGTAAAATGAATAGTTAAACGAGTTCGCGATAAAATTGTTTTGATGTTTGTTAGTACTAGACAAATTAATGTTCCCTTATAATGAAAAGAGATTACGCTAAAAATATAGTCGTCAGTCACAGAAAAACAACATCGCATCATCGTGAAAAACAACATGGAATCAACACGTGATAAATGTTATATAAAACTTAAGACAGTAGCATTCGTGATTCCCCTTCATCTACTCAGATCTGTAAAAACATCCCAATTTAGACTGAACTCCCTTTCTACGCTGGTTTATTGTTTGTCGACATATCTGAGTCGAGCAGAGCCGGGCGGCGATGCGATACTTAACACATACAACCAGTGATTTACCGCGTTCCTATCTGACGCCCCTTATGTTCCGATGTCGGCGTCGCGTAGGTTGACACCCTTAATTAGAAATACATACTCAAAAATCTTTTAATTAAAACAAATGTCGAATTTTTCAACAGGCGTTTATTGCTCGTGTGTTGACACCTTATTTATTTTGGGCTCGATGTAAGTGAAGCTATTTTAAGAATGTTCAGTTGGTAGAAAACGACAATTTAAAATATCTTGAGATACGTTTTGTTTGTATATCATGAATAATAATTACAATTTAAGGAGTGTGATTTAAAACATGTGCGTGATTGTCGTATGGAGGCAGGCACTCATTCCGCATGTTGTCAGCGAATCGGCGAGAGAATTCGTTCCAATTAACACCCGACCCGCTGATTTATAAGCCGGTTTGTAACATTTTTTGTGCCGAATTAGGTCCACGACGTGTTAGGAAAAAAAAAGGTTTGACAGGTTCGCTTAACCTTAAATTATAGTGTGTACTTATATAACGCCGTATATAACAGCATGATTGAAATTTATTTTTAGAATTAATCACAGATTTATAATTAAAGCAGCAGGATACCTATGAAGCTGAGCTTATAGTATGTATACGTTCTTATTACGTATAGGATTTAGGGATCGACACAAAACACATGGGTTTTTGTTTCTCTTATACAAAACTGGACATCAAAATATAACTCCAACAAAGTGTTTCACGTTTGTATCAAATTAAATCCATGACATTTTATTCTGTGTAGTATAATATCTTAGTAAAAGGTAGAGCCCGAACTTATTGTGAGTCAGAAGATTCAAAAGCTCTACTATTAGAAAACTTTTCAACTGCTTCGTTGCTAGAATCGGAATTCATATAAGTTGTGCTCAAAAACTTCCCCTAGTGATCCATCACGGGCTTGGATACTTGAAACTCGTCACTCGTTGTGTTCGGAACTATTTCTCACATGTGTCGAGTCCGTGAAGCAGTGGCAGTTAACGCCCTCGCTCCCCGCTCCGCGCTCGGAATGCTATTTTATTTTCGTCGCTAATTTATAGCGTGACGGGTCAATGTATATTGTGCATAGTGGAGAGCACGCAACATGAATAAACACAATACAAATAAACACACACGTTATTTGCATAATGTACGCACATAAACGATTTATTTATACTGGAAATTCTAGTGGTTATAGGTCAGTATTAATTTCACGCTCGTTACCTATAATGAGCAGAACACGAAACGATTAACACTTGCTAGCTTATGTAGATATTTACAGCAATAACATGCTAAGTTTAAAGAATGTTATTTCTGTAAACTCGATTCTGAGTAAATTGCATTCACACACTGCACACTACGATACTTTTTGCTTGTGCGCAGTGTTTGTAAAGATCAGCTCATATGCACGGTAACGATTACATAGCTAGGTTAACTGTTCAGTAGTGTCCAGTGTATTACCAGGTATTTTACTGAGTATTCCACTTCGTAGTCACGCCACAAGTCGCAATGGCAATAATGTTAATGCGGCGCGGTCGGGACTCGGGACCACCTGACAGTCGTCAGTCATTTGTTCGCAGCTACAGATATTGTACTAATGCTAATGCCGTGATCATTTCGCAGAACACTTTGTATGTAAATGAGCTTAATAAGCATTAAAAATTACAAAACGAGTATGAACAAAAAATCTGATGAAACGTGCCAAGACTTTTTGTTCCACCGGACCGTTGTTTGTGACTGTGTGGGTATGCGAGTAAAGAAATAACATTCGAATAATATAAATATCACAGTTGCTTGTAGTATGCCGCATTACGTGAATGACACCTGAGTAGCTTTTAAAGGTGAAAAAAATAATGTAATGACGGATAATCGCTGTTCAGGTGTTGCAATAGCAATTGCGGTTGGCAACCAATCGTTTTATTCAAGAGGTCGTGAAGTACGGTTTTGTATTTTTATCCGACATCGGTGGAATGTAAACAAGAACATATCAGTGCCTGTCGCTTCGGAGACTACAAAGCAATGTGTTTATAATAAATTAGTGTCCCTGACATCTAAGTCTTATCTATAGTTATGAACGGTGCATGCAACCTTAACATGTAATGAGTAAATAGTAACGTGTGCGGTTATTATTAACTGTAAGTGTACTTGGTTTATTTTCGATCTCCAAAATAGATTTATTTGTGCATTGGTATCTTTTGAGTGACGTTATCACATTGCGTAAAGCCTTTCAAATAAAGAGTTACAGATAGTATACGGCAGCTAATTAGGCGCAGATCCTAAGTGCGGGAGACGCGGTGACGCGGTTCGATTCCCACTCGAAACAATATTTGCTTGATCTTCGTTTAATTTTGATGAGAATAAGGACTTTTGTGCAATGCAACGCATACTGTTTGGTTGTTAAGAAAAGATATTGAATGTAAATCTAAGAAAAAAGTCTGCAGGTTCACTTCTGGTTAAAACCTTATAAAAAGAATCGCTTATACCACTTTTAAACTAATAATGCCATACTTTTGGGTCTCAAGAGGGAACGCAGAGAAAAAACTTTTCTGTTCAAAAATAAACTGCGTGAAATGGAGTCCAGGTAAGGGAATTCGAAAAATGTTTAAACTTCGTGACAAAACGTTAATGGTTGCGTGTACTGTATACAATTTGAGTTGTTTATTCATAAGTGTTCAAGTTGGACAAAATTGCGTAATTAATTTCACAATAAGTTCTAAGACTTAGGCGCGTGAAGATTAATGAGTAAACGATACGAACGTCAAGTGGCTATAAACAATATCTCGCTAACACAGACGTGGTTATTTATTGCTTTGCTGTGTGCTCAAGTAAATATACGCAAAGTAATCTATTGTTCTATTGTGCATGACGTTCGTAATTAAATAGCTTTTTCACAACAAAATAAGGCTTATGAGTAATGCAACGTTATGTGTAGTTTCAAATTCAAATAGTCTCGTAATATTGATTGAAGATAAATAATTCAGACTGTAAATGAGCTAAGCCAGCAAAATAAACCCACACATAAATCTGAGCGTCAGTTAAAACTATCGACGTAGAAAAATCAACATTGGAAGTGTCGTTACAAGTGAAGGGCGCGGGCGTTCGTTTCGTAATCATTGAGGCTAAACATAGCCGCCACTCGTGCCGGATATTAGGGATTATCATAAAGCAAGTGGAATGGAATTGAGCGTGGTGGGCCGCACAGGGCGCCTCTATTTTAACACCTACCAGAGCCGTGGGCGCGATTTACGATGCATCGCGCCACGCTTGTGTTGGATCGCGTCGTGTTAGCACCGAAGCTCATGTTTATCTACATTGTGGCGAAATGGGAAAATCGCAAGGTTTCCTGTTGCTGGGAAATAAAGGATCAACTTGACTCCTGACCTAACAGGAGTTGAATGACCTGTTGCAACATAAATGTTCCATTACGAAATAGGTGACCAACGTTGCTCTACATAATGATATCATTGTAGAGAACTCTCATTTTGCAACAGTTCTCCAGACTTAGCGTTCGATCAACTCTAGTAACCTTAATTGTTATTTATCTCTCAGTGTAAGTTATCCATGCGACATAATTTAATTGATATGTTTGAAGAGAGCAGAGCGGTCAAATACACAATATGCTTGTGCGCTATAGGGCGCTATAGGGCGGGCGGTAAGCGCGGAAACATCGCAAGGTCACGCGGGGTTATCGCGTCTGTCTGCCGGAGTGCAGCTTTCACACTCACCGCGCGTTATCGCACGCAGCGGCCAGCGGGGGCGGTGTCTTTTATATAGTTTAGCCTTACCGGCTCTTATCAACTAACGTACATAGTCGTTGCATAAGTCAACATAACAATCAGCTCTTCTGACAACACAATGCGTAATGGCCGCTTGAATGGTACCTAAATCTGTCAATGTACGCTAGCAATATCAATGCGAATCTGAAACCTTTTATTGCATTCTCGATGCGTGTGCGTCGATAATGACAACATTTCTACTCGATGTGGTAGCCGACGATCAGCGCGGACAATCGCAATGAATGACGTCGCGGAGGACACGAGGACGAGGGGAGTGCGGCGGTACGTGCGCCCGTGCATGTGGTTGTGGCCACCCGCGCGCGCCGTGCCGAGCCCGTGTGGTCCGGCCACCCCCCCGCGTGCCGCCACCGTCCCCGCTGGCCTCCGCCCGCGCCTTGCGCTGGCCCTCTATGCAAATTAGCCACAGCGTAGACAACAGATGGATGGCGGAATAAACAAACCGCGTCCTTTGCGGCCGGCGCGAACCATCGCACAGCAATGTCGCAACTTTGTTAGCGCACGCGCACGCTGCCTTCCTCTGCCTCTAATTGAGACATCAAGAACGCCCGAGTATATGGAAAATAATTTAAACCCGTCCTAAAGCTTTCTAACAAAGCATAAATGATTACACCTCGAATGGTTACTTTCATAAAACTTCAAACGCAATGTTTAGATAGGAGAAATCTGTAACATTTCGGTCATGGTCGCTAAATCGATCGAGCTTGAGGCCGGTTTTTGGATAAAAAGTAGTCGCATTTAGAAGTCCATAGCAAGTAACGAGCGAAGGCTGGGCGATGCGGGGCGAGGCGGTGGCCCGCGTGCCATATAATCAACCGACAGATTATACCGAGCTGTATTATGTATCAGTTACAAATAACACGTGTGACATCTCATTTAACATTCGAGCCGTCTTCAACAACGTAACTGCATCTACGCGCCCTCAGCGAACGGAATTACAGCCTACTTTTACTAAGGCCAAGTATACAATTTTACATCGCTAAGTTTATTGGCGTGCACTTGAGTTTACTGGGTCGAATGCAGTATACCACATGTAGTAGGGGCATGTATAAACATGAGTACTTCTTGAAGAATTTCATTACAAAATCACTTCTATTAAACTCAAATTCACGTTTTCAATTTCAATTTAAAGCCAGAATGTATGTTGTATAGGAAGACATGAAAAGGCTATCATGAAATGTTCTCTTCGAGAAACGACTTTATAAACAAACTTTAAAGGCATTCATGAAAAACAAAAGACGTCTATAAAACTCATTTTGAAGCGAAAACGTAATTACCCAACAGGTAAACACGTCCTCAATTGTGCTAGATAGAATAGGTACCGTAAGTCCTTTCAAGTTCCGCAAATAATAGGTCCTATAATGATTCTCTACGCTGCACAAGTAAACACCAGTTTCCATAGAACTCTACCACATCGCATCGTCAATAGAAATGCGAGAAAAGCTTAGGTTGGGAGGGCTCAGGGGATAATGGACGAGCGTGGCGCGCAGCAAGGCGTCTTCACACAAAGCGGGCCGGACAATCAGATCCCTCGTTTTTTGTGAGTCAATAGAAATGTTATACATTTTTTTAGTTTTATTGGTCGTAATTTTACGTAGGGATATTTACGGGCGGCCGCGGGCCACCTAATTAAGTTGTTAGGCGACTCGGGACCTTCGGCATTGTTTAACTCTGCCGGCTTTGTTCAGCGATAACGTCTGTGTGGCAGTTACCTCTCAATGTGTTTGTATTGTTTGGACAGTAGCCGACGACTTCATATAAATTGACATTTCAATGTTTTCGATCGTCGTTTTATTTAGAGAATGGAGATATGATTTGAAAATGCCATACTACGCGTATACCTACGAAAATATGATTCGTTTTAAATGTTGCGAATAAAGTTTCGTCATCTGTGTTCTTATAAAGCAGTGTTGAAGCAGGTGCTTCAATAAAATGGACCGTTTCCTTTTTGCTACGTCCGCCCTTTTTTTCGCGATTTTTTACATACAATACTCGCTGCAGTTAGTGAAAGGACTTACAAATAAAAGGAAATTAGTATTAAGAACTCATATTAATGGTTTGATCACAAGTTTTTATTGCTATTATGTTTATAATTGATAGCAGTATAGTTGAAAATCGTCTCTACATACCGTTTATGGAATGATAAACTGTATACCTACAATAATATGCGAGTACGAGAATTCTCAAGTGTTCAGATATAAATTTCGTATCTATGCATATACCGTTATCTAGTCCGTGATTAAGTGCAGTACCTTCCACGGATGTTGCAATCACGGAAGTTGCACTCGTGCGCTTCCTTCCTTACCTAATTCATGACGTCATCAACAAGGCCTAATTGAAAATAAATCTTTAAAAAAACCTATTAAAAGTCAACATATTCCAACAGATTAATGCATACCATTTCTTACATTCATAAAACTCGGACCACCCAACTTTGAGAGGTCCAAAAAAAGAAAAAGCTCAGTTATCTCTTCTTTGTATCCTTTTTGGACTCAAGGACGCTTCCTAGACCTTTATTTGTTTTAAAAATTGCTTTTCAAACAGCATTTGGATAATTTAGTTTTACAATACAGGATAACAATATTATTTTACCGCCCATTCGCAGCCATAAACGACAGCTGGTACTTACTGAAGAGGGTAAAATTTTATGGTTTTTATCTTAATTTCTTATTTAATTCACGCCGTATCAATAATATTTTATGGTTTAAATAAAATCGTACGTTATTTAATTATTGTTATCAAAATGCAGATTTCATTGCCAGTCAACAAGAGTCGTTAAGTGCGTTTAATACGAATATCCGAGGAGGGAATTTGTTTTTGAACTGTTCGAATCGTAAAATAAATCACAGAACAGGTCGTAAGGTATTTTAAAATGGCATCCCGGGACAGTGCGTAAATGGTGTTCTGCGCAATATCAATTAACTGGATTAACGACATTTACGTTACATCAAAGAAGTTAAAAGCAAACGCTGGTAGATAGTAAATAGTAAAGTTTAATGGTAGGATGTGCCTTTAAGAGATACTTGGTCGCGCATGCGCAGAGCTCACGTCTTGTCGCTGTTCCGGGATCGTAACTAAACGTATGTATATCTTTAACTTTAAACATACTCTTTTTATGGCTCGGCTTTACGTAATAAACTAGATGCGCGCGCTGCACCACCTGCTTATAGACTTCTTAGCTTTTTTCATTAGAACTGAAGAAAATGTTTTTATACTAATACGGCAACTCCGTATTAGTATAAAAACATTTTAATTCAAAATTGATTAAACGGACGTTGAACACCAACGTGTATCTGATAATTTTTAATATCGACATTGATTTTCACAAAATTGTGTTAATTAATTAGCATACAAATTATAGATAGTAAATACTCAAAGTAGTGTCGATGGACAAATTAAATACAACGTGACATTTTACAGCAATTGGATAAAACTATAAAACGACCAATTATGTCGTGTAGAGCTCAGAATATGACTCAATTTTGTATATAATTAAATTGAACCTTTTTTAAGTTTTACTGCTTGTAATGAACGAAGTGTCCTTGTTCAAGCACTTAAATTTAAGTAATAATAACTATAAACTTATAGGAACTAAAGATTCCTTATCTGGGTTAACAAACTCAAGTCATTTTGCCAAACTAAATGAAAACTTTTAAATTGTGTCTCAAAAAGTAAACTATCTCTGTTTGGGGAAAATCTCTGAATCAGAAAAGCTATCGGCTCAGAACCAAATCCAGAATAATGCCACGTAGTCCAGTCAGAAAAAAATCGTGTTACCCAACCCGGAAAAGTGGGTATGTCTTCATACACTTGTTACCCACATCAATAAAAGATTGTAAGGTAAATTAATAATTCACGGCAATGAATATAAATCAAGCGGTGAACGTGCAACGATCGTACGTGAACTGCGTACGGAACTCGAATGAGGATGAAACGGGGAATTGTTTCAAACTTTAAGGCACCTTCCTTACTTAGAAAGAAGTTTTTATGTGCAGCCAAAATAGGAAGAGAAGAGTCTCCTAACTGCAGCAAGGTTAATGATATCTTGCGAATGTTTTTCCGATGGATTTTCGATCGGTAGTAAAACAGATAGATGTGTAAGGTGTTTTATATAGCCTTGCCTGGGACATGGTAGATTTTAGGGATTCGGTCATTCAGTTTTTTTATAAGCATTTAAATTTAGATGAAGACTTGCAGTATAACTAAAAATCCTGACGAATAATGTAAACGTGTCCTGATCAGTCATAGAACTTTTAAAAACATTGTTTGGATGCATAAATATAAATATTAAAAACGCGTTTGTATTAAATTAGGCGCTTAGTTGGTGATATAACAATACGACAATTTAAATATATTGGTGAAGTTTACATAAAAATGAATATGTTAATAAGTTGTCATAAAAAGTACTATACAAAGTCGTTGAAATACAATTAGACTAAATCAAGTAGCGTACCGGACGCAAATGCCCATTCAGATGGCTGATTGACGAATTTAAATTCAAGTTTACAGTGGTTATAAGGGCGCTTACACACCGCGGCGGCTGTGTAGTCGCGACTGTATGCGGCGCACGTACGGCGAGACGGAAGCGGCTCCACTGACGCGCTCGTCAACCTCCATTGGTATTCCACAAGATGCACAAAGTGCCACACTGTCTCTATCATGATGTGCATTACCTTTCTTACATAAACAACCAATAAAGATGAAGGATAGCATGTTAAATAAACACAAAACAATTGAACGTACCTTGAACCCAGAGTTGGTCGACCCTCGAATGAATCTGCGCAGATTTTAAACCCACGCAGAACGTAGAGAGTACTAGTATTGCGACGAAGAGGACTTTGCCCGCGTCGCCTTGGAGGAAACAGCCTAATATGAACAGCTGTTCCTGCAGCCAGGCGCGGATCCAGAGCGATGTGCGCCCGCCCTCGATATTGCCCTGCAATCAAATCAAAACATTAATTCATCATAGTTCCTTTTCCTGAGTAACAACAACAGAGCCAGGAAAAAACTGAACAGTAGCTACGATACATGCTGTGTCACCACTGACATGATGACTTTTTAATCTTCGATCTTATATCAATAAACACACAGATTATGAGATCACTTTGGCGGTAGATATAATAACATCGAACTCTTTAAATGTCGAAATAATTTCCGAGTTGATTGTGATTAATGAGAGTGGGCTGGTCGGCCGAGGCGGCCGGGGCGGGCGGCTCGCAGCAGTGGCGCCGCACCACACGAGCGCAGCCGAGTGCCCGACACAGACCGAATCTCGTGAAGCGCTTACTAATTGCATAATAATAACTCAATCGACGTCTCGTGTTGAACGCAGCGATTAAGCGATCGAGGGTGCGCTTGCCCTTTCGTAATGTTCATTCGATACGACGAATCACTCTAATGTGAAAATAATTAGTAGTTTCGGTACCTACTTATATCTACATTATTTTGTAAAACATTATGACAGATCAATTTCCGTACATTACGTATCTTGGCAAAAAATAAAGCTGCTTTTAGACGCTTATTCAGAGAAAAATCAAATATTCAGTGAAAGTTAATGATTAAAAATATAAAATATAGCATCGACTTTAGTTACATTTCTACCTGTATTCTTAAATCAATTCATATGCTATAATTATAACATTTAGATGGCATTCTCAGGAAAAAGTCTGTCCTTCAAGTAGGTTCAGTGACTTTTAAATGTTCCGGATTAAAAAAAAGTGAGCAGCTATTCGTGTCGACGACACGCTACATCGCTGAAATAGGAGGTCTGAAATCATGTCTAGGTCAGAATTCCTTAAGAAATTGAGTTGTTTAGCTTCCGAGCGTAAGTAAATAAGTCGTAACAACAAAAATGGCAGATACTGTGGAGAGTCGTAGAACGGTCCGGGTACGGTACGGGCGAGCGGACGAGGTGAATGTCGGGCGCGCTGGGTGGCCGTGACGTCACGGCCGGAATGCGCCCGCGCCGCCCGCTCCGCCGCCCCCTCGCCGCACGACCCACGTGGAGCGTACGCAACACGCCACCACGCTGCATCACCACCACCACGCAAGACCTCTTCATTCATGCACCAAATTTGGCACACATATGCATAACATATGCTGAGATACATGCTTTGAGTGCGATTGTACCTGAGCCATACAAACAATAACATAATAGCCAACGCGCCACGGCCGCGGGGTAAACTGCTGACGCAAGTGCCACGGGATTATTTACTATGTATAATCCGATGCGCCGGCGCCGGCGACTGCGCTTCCTGCAGATAAGAGATTGGCCCACTAGGAGCATATTCTCACGATCGTGGCTGCCGGCTACGTTGCGCCCGACAGTAAACATTCAGCGACGCTTTGTAACTACTGCATGACCATCGTAAATGATTTTAAAATTATTTATGTGCTATTAATAAACAATTATATCAAAAACTTTTTATCATCTTGCAGGAAACGTTACTGAGATAATTTTAGTAATGAATACCGACTATACCGAGTGATATGCAAGAAGTCGCCGGCTGACTTTGTTACTTATCTGAGGTCAAGCGCGGTGTAATAATTGTATCAATTTAATTACTTCATAATGTGTCTCCAAATAGTAAAACTTTTTGTTATTGTAAATTTTATCGACTTGGCCACACATGCGTGTACCTACACAAAAAAATACTTATTAAAAAAGTTGACGATTGTATTTTTATTTATTAGGCTTGATACGCTCATTTAAAGTGAATTTCAGCGTAAGGATAGAAATAACGAATACAAATTCGAATAACGATTATTGTAATCATTCATATAGTTACGCTAAAGTTGAGACTGGCCACATTGAGAAGTGTGTTAGGAATGTGCGCCGTATCCTTCAGCGGGTAAGGGCGATGCATCATTCCAATCTGTCATGTCGGAGTTTATCAGTTGTTGGTAACAAGAGTGGAGTGAGTCGTATGATTGGCGCGATCCCTGACATCCTGTGCGGTGTGCCATCGACAGACCGATCACGGTCTGTTCCCTATATCTGCATATAATGGGACGTGGGTGTCGCCCCAACCTTATCCCATTACAATGCTTGAACCTTGTTTCCGAACAGTTTTGTTTATATTTATTAAAAGGAAATCTTTTGTTTTGTTGTTCTGTTGTAGATACCATTTTGAATAGTAATTTTTACTCTTTGTGCTTGTATAGTAGGTATGAACTGTTGGCTACACTAATTGCCATATGATCACCCTGCAACTACATTTGCATTTAGGAAAATGACAATGTATGAAAATAGCAATACATAAACTTAAAACTGCCAACATAAACTCGTAATAACTCTTGAAGGGCAATAAATGGTGGTATACAAGAAACATAATAATATATTTTAATGGGGGAAAAGAAATTTTATGTCATGTTTTATCGCTTCTAGCCAACTTTGTATTATGCATGTATCATTTAAGATTCGAATGGCCCTCGTCAAGGACATCACGTTTGGCCAATTGGCCAGTCGGCCACCGGCGGCGGCGGCGCGCTTCTTGCCAATGCCACTGAATGTCAATGACATTTTTAATTCTTTACGTAATTCTACGCACATATCTACCTGACGCCAAGCCCGCATACAACACATAAACCTTTTTTCTATTCTCAGAACTAGAGTAAACGATTTCGTTCACGTATTATTTAAGTGATCGACAAAAATATGTTATACGAAGTAGTTTTAATACCACACTAAGAAGATCAAAATCGTTTGCAATAATTTAGGTCTTCGTTTAAACATTTTATGACTTTTTTATCAGTCACATGCTAACATCCGAGTAATTCTAGACTCAAAAGCACCGATGGGTCAAAATCGTAAAATTTATCAACTGATCGTAAAATACGAAATTGCTTAAATATTGGGTTATCTGGACGCCAGCTGCGAAGTAAGCAATTTGCTGAAGACAACGTCGAAGCACATTTCCTGTCGAAATCAGGTGTCGAAATCAAATAAATAAGTACCGAAGACGCTACCTTGTGGAACCCAAATATTAAGTATGTTTTGGGCAAGTTTTATATCGTATTAGAAGATTTTGAAGAGAAATTTTGGTTTTATGGCATGATATGGAGGCCCATCGATTAAAAGAAACAAGATTACAGGTTCTTATGTAGATGGAATAGAAATTCTCAGCGGATGTAATTAAATGGTAGCTAAGTATTTAAACACTTGCAAAATCAGTGCAGAGAAATTTGTTCAATGATAATCCAAATCGGAAAGCATTCAATAACATTGAGAAAGTTGCCATGTTAAGTGGTTAACGAAACCGGTTCTAACCGCCATGTGATGGTGATGTTATCGATAAAGCACTAGGTTAATGGTTTAGATCAAGTGATACGCAACATCTGACCACATCGGTCGAATTTCTGTAAAATACCAAAAATAACGATCGAACTGAATTATTGAGCTATTTTTCTGTCCACAAATAAATTTTCTGATGGAGATAAACAATTAGATGGTTTTTATGAGATTATAAGAGATGCAGGATTAGATGATTATAGAAATTCTATAGATGGCCATCTTTGAATTATCTACAAACACACATACAATTGCACTAAGTTGTAATTTTTTAGAATGGATTGGTTTTTAAGACTTGAATGATACTTAAAATTTCTTGAAGACATAATATTACCACGAATTGAAAATATTTATCGTTGCTGGTATCTTCAAACTAGTTCAAACTATGTCATTCCTTGTAATAGTAAGCAAATCATATTTGAAATCGATATTGATGCGGAACTTGTGCGAAGTTCCATTTACACTTGACCGGTTACTAAAACGAGGGGAAAAACAGCTGGTGTTGTAAAGCTACCGACACGGAGGCGACGGGCACTGATGGGGAAAATTGCTGAATGTGCAATCATGTGTGTAGGCCACGTGTTGTGGCGTCCCGCACAATGCATACCGTAATTTAACACCAAAATTGCTGGCACCGCAGGCAGTTTATAGTCTAGCAAACAATATCTCCGATTCCTTCAACTTGCAACAATGTAATAATACCAAGTTCCAGGAATTTTGATCAAAACTACTTTTGAACTACTCCGTAAATACGTTTTGTTTCAACGGATACTATGTATAATGAACAGTTTGTCCCAAAAGACGCACCTTTAAAATTTGTGGACGTACAATCATTTATAGGTCCAACGCAGCTGCCGCCTGCCGTCGAACGCAATGTTTGGACGAAGACAGACGATATGTGGGAAAAACTAGTGGAAAAGAGATGGAATGTAAACCTTAAAGAAAAGGAAAGAAACTGCCCTTTTACTGGCGAAAGAAAGAGATGGAAGATCGGAAACCACAAGATGTCTCAATTCCACGAGGCGAGCTCTGTGCGGTCTTGTCAGACATAAAACTTCGTAGAATAGCATTCTTTTATTTTTATATTGAGGAAGCAAGTATGTTATTTAAATGTTTGTTTATAATTTGAGAGTTATCCTAATACGTAGTTATGTTTTTAATATTGGAAATCATATTAGAAACAATCCTGATGGTGTTTTGTATAACGTTAATTATTGATTTTAAGAAATGCTTAATTTTATCTGTATGCATCTTTAAAACAATTTTAATTGATATATAATGAATATATCCGGTCTTGAATGTGGTTAATTTAACATGAAGTATAATATTGAAAAGCAATAAGCCTGTGTGAGTTTTGTTAGTGTGCGCGGGTCGTGGCGTGCGGGCCGCGTTGATGTCTCTATCGGCGCCGATGCGCTGCGCGTGCGCAGCCCCCCGCATGCCTTGCTCCCACTGCGCCTTAATTGCTTCATCTTGCATACGACCGACCAAGTTCCTACATTATAAGTAACTACATAGGTATGTTACATTAACCTTACCACAGATTACAGCTGTTTTTTATGATTTCTGTAGATGGGTTTTTATAACAGAACTTTTAGTTGGTAGGTACGTAAGTATTTTTACTTGTTGAATGATCAATGTTTTTTGTAAGTACGTGTTTTGTATTATAGTAAGTACGAGAAGTCTGAGAAGGCTTTTTTGGAAATTTTCAGAGAGGAAGTTTCGCGAATGCCGCTGGTAGGGGTGCGGACCACCGCGGGGCGTGCGTGCGGCCTTCTAGGAAAGCGCTACCTTCCCCGAACCCGTCTGCCACTGTGCCCTGTGGTATTGGCGGACGGGACGTGCTACTCGGCTCGACAATCGCAAAACCCTTCTATACATACAGTAAACACCTACTTTTAAAGTTGCTTTAGTTTGAAACCAATTTTAAACAACTGACCACTTGTACTGCCTTAGAATCGTTAGTAGTAAGTACAGTATATTTTCTTAGAATATATCGTTCATTCAAAGAGTAGAGGATACCAACACAGTGATTGTTGGACAGTGTTTACTATTACTATCTCGTAAATATGTCACCTTCCTAAGGACATCATCTTAAATGTCATCTTAGTGTTAAGTAGGTAGCCTAGATATTTTTCACTACAAAATACGCGCGGCCTTGATAGTACGCACAGTTACCACTAGTCGGCGCCACCGCTTATGCTGCCGCGTTCCTTAACGCGATTGGCATTCGCAGAAAAACAATCACACGTGCAATATGACAATTGAAACTAAACACTGTTATATGGTGTATCTAGTGAACACTGCACCTTTTCAAGTTCGGAGAGCGCTAAGGCCGCATCCACCCAGCTGGTGCGAATGTACAGGTCGGCACTGTGGCGCGCCTCAGCGGCAGAGGGGCTTTCGTGCGCGGCGGCCGCTATCCGAGGATTCGCAGGAGCCTCGGAATCGGGAGCCACCATGATCTCGGGGCCAGGCTTGTCACCAGTATCCTCATGAAGACGGCCGGAGTCCGTCTGGCGGCGCACGCTGTCATATCACTCGCCGCCACATAACCACACACTTGTACACCAGGATTCGTCACTTCTATCTATCACTTTACCGTACGAAACACGGAACGAAACCGAGTTTCATTACAAAAGTTACGACGCGCTTGCGTGTCGACAGCGGCGCGGTTCGAGCAATACTGATTCGAGCTTTGAATGCGTACACTGGATGTTTGTTGAGCCGCCATCATGATTCGAACTATTATGTTGCCATCTTGGGTACGAAAGCGACCGAAGTGAGACGGAAACAGCCGAGCCCCCGCGCCTGAGGACCACACACATGTTGTTGCTATCTCTCTCACACAATTGAGAGGAAGAGGGAAGCTGTGCGGCAAAATAAAAGCATTGAATGGAGCCGCTACGAATGCCACCGGATCACAACGAATACACACTATCATTACCGATATCGACGGTATAATTTGATACAGTGGCGGAAATAACGGCACGGAAATGCAAAATAAACAAAAAAAAACAAAACGGGATTTGCAGAACAGGGACAGTGCAAGTTTAGGGGACTCTTTTATTGACAAACCAAAGAGACAAACTCCAGGGATCCCAGGACACTTCAAAGCGATGTTTGCCCGCACTCACAAAAGTTATTACATCCCCACAATTACCACAAAGAGAGTACGTTTGCTAGCTAAACATTCCCTCTGTATACAGATAATAAAGGCGGATCAAACATTCGGACGCACCATATCATTTTGTTTACAGAGTTTTCTGAGTAAAAAGTCGGACGAGCGCGCCCCTGGCAGGGCGGCGGGCCGGCCCTTTGATGTTGCCGACACAAAACGCCGCCGGCGGTGATTTAACTAATGAATTTATTTAGCGGCCGCACTGACTGATTGCCGCCCTGTCCCCATGCACTCGACACTAGACACTGATATCATTGATAGCCAAGATATTTCATAATTACAACAAAATGAGTCTCAAACGCACCAGAAGAATTTCCGGTAAGTGTCTAAAAGTCTCAACATTTTAAAAGACTTATTCGGGCATTAGGTTTTATCAAAACTTAATACTTCATCCAGTATACTCCCTCGGTAAATAAAGTCAAGTCTTAACAGGCTCTAACTCTATACAGACCTCCATTACAAAAAATCCAGACTTTTCCCACTGTTGTCTGCTCCCAGCTTCTTATGAATACTAACATAGACTGACATCCGTATGTCCTTAACGGCTTCATGCGTTCGAAAAACAAGCATTAAAACTTTTTATTTTAGGACATGATTTATTCCTCTTTAAAGTTCCGCTGACAATCTGACTTGATAACGCATAACTGCCAAGGTGTCAATTCAGCCCCTTTTCACGTAATGTATGGGACAAGCGATTGATGCGCATAAAAGGAATCACAGGCTGAATCCACAATAAGGAAAATCTACCGCGCGATGCTCACGCGATACGCGACATGAATTAATCCAGGATTGGGGATTGCCAAATATAGTGGTAGCATTAGCATGGCATCGCATCGCTAACCAGCTTGCAATATGTCAGTAGAGACTAACGCAAGCGAACCATGATTTGGTTTACTGACGTGTTTAGCTATCAACCCAAAAAAGTACCTAAAATTCATAAAGAATGACATAAAAACCAGGAAATTAAGAAATTATTGGGAAAGAACCAGTAAACAGAAAATCAGAATTTCGGAAATAAAATTTAATGAGCTGGAAATAATAGATTGTTACATTAGCAATAGTCAGCATATAAAGTCGCGTTAATTAATAGTAAAAACATCAAAAATATTTTACACGAGAAACCAGATAAGGTATCTTTATTTTTATTACTTACACCGGTAAACTTCACGGTTCACATATCTTTAATTTTTCTTGTATTCCATATCAGTATATTTTGAACATTGCTCAAGCGGGAACTTTCACATGCTCTGTAAAAATCGTAAAAGATGACATTAAGTACATATGTTTTAGTTTCACATAATTTATGGCCATTGTCAGTGCATACAAATTAAATTATAACTTTAACCAAACGAGCTTATTATCTACAAACTTACATAATAAAAACTATTATGAACACGAAATACCTCCTCAGAAAGAGTAAAATTGATAAGCCTCCTACAATGCCTTGTTCAAGAGGATTATTTACAACAATTGGAAATAATACATAAAATCAACAAAGCAGCATTAAAATCCTATTGATTGATAAGATTAGGATCTCATTACGACAATAAAACTTTACTACATTATATAGATAATACGATGTCAATCGGATTAACATCTCAAGCCACACCTGACGACAACTCGATTTCACGGAGAGTACAACCTTCCCAGAAACCTCGGAGGTGTAAACGTCCCTATTGAATACATTTCTACTCGGGATCTGAATGCAACGGATAGATCGATCTCGCGATATTACGGACCGCAAATATACTAACACCATAATAGTTATGCCGATTCTAATCTACTAATATATCGTATTTCATTTAGCATAAAGTCACATTTCCTCCAACTACCTGCTCAAAAGCTTTTATGCTATTCGGTTTCTTAAGGGTGGCTAAACTTGGACATTTTGACACTTCGGGCGAAAACGCAGCGGGGTGTCGCTCTATACATCTTCTAAGAACCTTGCGTGAGGTACGGGATTGAGACTATCCTGTGAAACGTTTCAATTATGGACTCGGGAAATCATTATAACTAGCTCTGATGTTCGATTGTTACATAAAAAATAAGTGCAAGTAAAAGTATGTTTAAGTTTCCAGTAATCAATCTTCAACCACTGAAAATCCTTTCAAATGGTGTACCATGCAGGTTATTCTGCATCTAACCCGCATTCATTATAAAAGCTTTTGGCATTCCGGTCAGCGATCACGATGTTTAATAAAAATTAGTAGTAGTCGTGCTGTCGACAGCCGTGACATTGACAAATTTATGGCGCTGTGTTGCACCGTGCCTGCGTGAATTTTAGCCAATCGCATACACAGAGTTAAAGGCGACTAGAAACGGCAGGACACATCCTTGTTCATAATTAAATCAACATTAACGTTTTTCGTGCGCAGTTAGTCGCGCCTTCGAGCTGGTTATCGTCTGAAGGATCGATGTCACGTGCGAAGCTCTTCTAGCCAGATTTTAACGCGATAAGTGTAAGTACATGTAGCTCATTGACATGTTGTGACTGCGCGCGACAGTCGCGCATGTCGCCACACTATTTTATAGTCCTCGTAAAATGAGCAACGTGTCACCAGATGAATTTAGATACAGAAATATACGGTAATACTGTAGACACTATTAGACAGATCAAGGACAAAATGGCGCTTCACGTAATTTATTTGACACCATATTGCCATTAAAACAACCAGTACCTATTTAAAATCCGATGATAATAATTATTCAATTAATTTACTAAGATTCGCTCACCTATCTGGCTTATGGGCTATGTTAATGTGAAGAGAGACATCGATCATTATTCAGGTATATTATTATGCTTATTCATAGAGATCAAGATTTTATCTAATGACATTGGTGATTTGATTAAGATTTGGAACTATTAAATGATACCGATGTTAACTCGAGTCAAATACATAACATTATAACTTTCACTACTTGCAACGCATTGCACCGAAGTCTAAATGAATCATAGGTGATACACAGTCGTTTACAAAAGCCACGTCCGGGAGCATCGTAAAATGTGTTTACGCCATTATGAATGGGTGAACAATAAAACGCGTATGTTTGCAGTCCTACGTACATTCACTGTGGAGACGCTGCGTCGCGGACGTAAATCAACCTCTTTGAGTATTTTAATTGCACGCTCTTCGGTTTCGCACCTCGAAGCGACATCTTGATAAAAACATGTCACGCCGCTCGTTAAATAATGTAGTAGTTACTGCTATAAATTGCTTGATTTAGAACTGAGTGTCGCTTAATTTACGTCACACTATAAAGCTTCTAAGTTGCGGCTTTGTATGGCGCCATATCGGTTTCTCTATCGTTAAATACGTGTATTAATGTGTATGTTTGTTAAGTATTTAGTTCCGTTTCTCATATTGATGAGTAATATTTCCTTTAAGATAAGACTATTTCAATGTTTTATGTTATGTATGAGCGGTATTATTCTGCCTTTGTGTGGTTGACACATCATGTACAATATAAAGTCCTAAAGTACACAAGATTTTTATCGTAAAACCAATGCAATACATACAAATCAATAAACCAATTTAAATCATTTACAAGACGTAGCCACGAAAACATTCGTAGCACTTAAAAGCAATAAAAAACAGCTTAGAATAAACTAAACAAAAATATATCGTCTCGAAGTTCATCCGCTAGCTTCCTAACCGCAGCAATCACGGACGGAGAGCCAAAATAAACTTTACCAAATTATTTATAATTTATGTTTAATAGCGGACCGCTGTGGGTGGTCCGGCGGGCCCTAATTGGATAAATTGCCGAGTTAGACGCACGATACACTGAATTAAACAATTTGTTGTTTTACCTGTGCGTTGAGTAACAATCACGTGGCGCTACGACGCAAGATGCTACGCCGCGTAGCCTGCAATTAAACATACGTTGACTAATGAACTACGAGTACGTAGAACGTGATTTAATTACGGGTTAGTTGTCTAATCCTTTCTATACTAATATTGTAAAAGTGAAAGTTACTCTGTCTGTTAAGGTATCAAGGCTTAACTTACATCGATTTTGGAAACATGTATCCCAAGAATTGGATAAGCTTGTATCCCAAGAAAAGTTGTGAGCTACTTTTTTCCACATTAATTACATTAAACAAAAAAAAACTACTAGCTATTTAATAACCGAACTAGTTTAAGATACTATATGTTATTTTTATATGGTTTCATTATGCAAGTTCTAAATTATTAGACATATTATTAACTAAGAAACACAGATATCGAACGTTTGGTTTCCCTACTCTGTAACATGTCGTAAATGTATTTAAAAATTTATTATGATGAGACAATGGTCTTTAAACTGATAACCACTTATTTATTACTATTCTCAGAGCAAAGAAACATGGATAATAGAACCAAGTAAGTACCATAATTTAGGAGACGTAAATACACATTCACTAATATATACAAACATAAATCACATTAAGATTATTGCTCTAAAATATACATAATTATTATTAATTTATTGATCATTTTTATGTATAGTTTTTTCCAAAGCTCTATATTATTTCTAACAAAATTTAATAAATATGTTTTTCATCTGTAAGTATGTCCAAGTAGTAACTTAATTTCTGGAAAAGAATGCTGTACTACGTATTAAAAATTAAATTAAATAAAGCTTCTGAATGTTTTGTTTGTGCTAAAATGAATAAACCTTTTTGCACTTATCATCACATTTTTAAAGAAGATTATATGCTAAACAGTTGAGCAATATGACTGATGAAACCGCGGGGTACAACTAGTGTATGACATTGTAAGACTGGTTAGTTAAAATTGGAAAGATATGGCTTATCACTACTACCGGGTCATAAACCACGATATGTCAAATAAATCAATCGAATATTGATTTATAACACAAAAACTTTTCTATTTACTTATCATCAAAAAATATTTGATAAACCTTTGTGTTGCCGATAGTTTACTAGTTGTTTTTATAAATATACGGTTTTTTGCTTTCCTTTATTTTTTTTTATTATTTTTTTTTCGTCGTATTTTTCATGTTTCCTATAGCTATTTTTTGTCGAATAGAAAGTGAGCCGTACTATTTTCTTCACACACAGGTTAAATAAGAAATTAAGAGATACTTAAAAATGTAACAAAACTAGATTTCGCTGATAATAAGCTTAACAAAAACCATATCAGTAACAATTCAAACAAATCATAACAGCGTGTTACCTTAATATCTGTTTAGGACTGTTTCCAAGTACGAAGCTCGCTGTGGGTGGTCCCTTGACGTCTCTATGTGCCGCTGTCGGCCTATGGGCATGCATCTAAATGTCCTTATAATTCACTACATCTGCCACTTCGCCATGTAGGCCCACCAAACACACGCACTTATTCAGGACATGCAAACTCTTTCGAACGAAAATCATTGATATTCCAACGAGCTACCAAGTAAAACGGATTACTATTATTGTTATCGTTTATCAGTATCTGCGATCTTATCGTAGTATTTTATAGTTGTAACGGTTATAGAAGAGTATTGTTTTACGATGACACTTTTATTGTTTACCATATTTGGTGCGCCTATTCATCTGTCATATTATATTATTTATTTGAAATTTAAATCGTGTCAGCTGACCGAGTTAGACGGTTTTGGTTGGAACCGTGACATTAATTGTGTACTTTATTTATTACACGAGCCAACTCATCGGTTTTGTGGTTAAAACCTGATTGGTGAAGTCGGGACTTAAGTTTGATTCACCAAAAGACATAAACAATGAATTGTATTTAATTTATGAAAAATAATAGAAATGTTCATTGTACCTACATGTCATAAAAAATATATTTCTTAACTGTATCATTATCTCAAATATTAACCCAATATATAAAAATTAATTGCTCAAATCGTTACAATCGTAAAGTTATCCCGATAACAATCTCCGCGTGGTGACCGTACCCGCCGTACTCGGTGCATCCATAATGCAAGCCCGACTGATACTCCATTAATGATACAGGATCTATTTTTTGTTACCAACTTAATTAATACTTAATGCATGTTTATAATGCCTTAACGTGTACTCGCTGATAGTTTAATTATTTTAATCAATGCCCGCACACTGCTTGCGGCGGACTACTGACTGACAAAGTATAAAATAAATAATGTGTACTTTGTATTCAACTACTAGGCAGGCATTATTGTTTACGTACTAGGATGACAATTAAGACTCTGTTAATGGCCTTTAATCAGCCCTTTAATGGATTTTTGCGTAAGTATCGTGGACCGGTTCTAGTTATACTGTTCGTAAGAATGTGGATGTTTGATTAATATCCTTGCCTTTAATAGACCGCCCTATGAAATTGATTAAAAAAGAATTTCATGGATTATTTCTATGCTTCTTCACGGTCTTTTTTTAAACGGTAGGTAAAAATAGAGATGTAATATCGTACTAATTTTACGTGACAATAACTTCGTAATTCAAAGAAATAGGTTTTAGAGTGACTATAATAATAAAATGTAAAATAGGTTTCTAAATACTTGCGACCATTAAACTTAATATCGCAATCCCAGCTTTTCCTACAAATAGCATCAATCCAACAACACTTGCCCTATGTTTTCTAACAAAGTTTTGTAGTTCTTGGATACTTTAAAGAGTTAATGTACATTGAGATAATAACATATTTTATGTTTGAGCGTGGGCCAAGCGTTTGTACCGGAGTCATTGCCGAGAACAATGTGTTGGCCAGCTTCAAGTTAGTATTCATAAACACAGGCTCACGTAAGGCCATCAACTAAGGCCGTATACTCCACAGTGCGATATTGTTGAGCAAATTCCAGATAAGAGGTAATAGCGCCCAATCATGTCATAAGAATAGCAAACAATTTTCAAGTCCTTTAGAATTGCAACGAATCTTTTGTTTACATTTGTGCTTTTGTGTTTTCATTTTGTATTGCGTCTGTGTTTATTTATTTTGAGTATTTGAGTCTATACTTGTCCCTTTGACTTGTCTATTGTTGACTATAATAATATTCTTTTTAATTTATATTAGGAGAAAAGGCTGGAAAAGCCTGGCTATTAAAAAAAGATATCAAGACATGTTCAATTCGCGTTGATTACCTGTCTATTAATTATTTAATATTAAAAATAGAGTTATTTTAGATAGGCTCAAATGCCATTTTTAGGTATTGTGCTGACTTTGTTTAGAAAAATAAAACCAATTGTTTCTACAGCTGACATGATCATAGTTCAATCCTCAGGTGTATTAAAATATCTCTGAATATGTATCTATGTCTGGCTTCCACTGCCAATCATTCAAGCAGACTGACACCCGTCACTCCAACGCCAGTTTCGTGAGAGAGGTTTGTACTTTAACCTCACTGCAACGAAGTCACAACAATGAATTGAAATAACAGATTTTTTTTTACTAGTATGAAACATAAAAATAAATAAGTATTATTTAAGAGTTATTTGATCAGATTGCGGCTATGTACATTATTAGTAAATTTTTGGGAGAAAAAAAATACAAATTGGGAAAATCGTCCTAATTTTTCGTTAAAAATTAGAAGGTAGGCTCCATATAAAATATATTTGGACCTAGCTGAATCCGGTGACACCGCAAGCCCCCAGATACGCACGCATTAGTACTTACTTTTTAAACTGAAGAGACTCATGTAACAAGAAAGATTATTTAATTAAACAAAAATACCCTTATGTATAGTAAAGATTCATCTAAAATCACATTATAAAGTATTTTTAAAAACTTCGATACGTCATATTGTTTGATTAATCCATGTTTATAATCGATAGTAGAGCTGTATGTAAACACTGTTGTATATACCTGTCGTACATCTCGATAAACAAGTTATGTTTTTTGCGCATCCTTATCGACGTTTGGATCCAGACATCATTTGGGAAGGAAGGTTGATAGCCGGACACAACCTCCACCTGCTTTCCACAGGTAATTCGTACTGTATCAAGATTGAATATTAATTTCTGATATGGTTATCACCATCCAAAAAAATTACAGAGTAGAGCACTTAGAGAATTTCGTAAGCCCTAAGAATCTAATTCAAAATCTTAAGTTTAATTTTCCAAAGAAGAAAGAGAACCTACAGTTCTATTGAATGAATATATGCACTACTAGATGCATTACATCAAGAACTATCAACAAGCAAAGCGTCTTCTGAGCATCGGCAGTAGTGTATACTGCACTAGTACACCTATTAAAACATTATGGGTCGCGGTTACAACCGTAGCTACATTACGACTTTAAACGCAAACCCAGAAAGATTACTAACATCTCTTTTGGTTGTTAACAAAAGCCCTTATAAATAAAAACATAAATAGCCATATGGAGCAATAAATTTGTTTATTGTACAATAAAATAATGTAGCGAGTTCGTGTTGGGTGGTCCGGCACAAAAAGCCGGGCAAGATGGCGATGGCGGTGCAACCCGTTGCCATAGAGACGCGTCCGCCTGTAACGCCGCACTGTGCTCCCACAGACAACATCTCAGACAAAATAATAAACCTATTACATCTTATTCAACAGTTGACTTCTCTTAAAGAACTCTTGAAGGTAAATCGTTAATAGTTTATTTTATCTTTACAGTGAAGTCTTTAAATTTTTCTTTAAGTACTTAAGAGATGTGTAAATATGTAAGCATTGTAAATAACTACTTACTTAAAATTTAAGGGGTAAGCTTTTAAATTACTACTTTAATTTAATAACATAAAAATAAGTTAATTTAAAAACCAAATACCATAGGTCGGTCTTCACGTTTATTGATGCGTATCTAATGCTCAATTTTGTCTAAGCGTGCGTGTGTGCGGCGCAGTGGGCGCGCGGCGACGACTCGCTGTCAGAGCACTCGGTGGAACAATCGCGCCATTGTTTTGTACCAACCACGCATTAATTAAATAATACTTGTCGTTCCGTATAATGACTTAATTTTGTACTTCGACGGAACAACAACTAAGTTTATTAACTCACTTTTGTACTTCGGTAAATTTAAATGCGCGTGAGTGTCCGCTCTTAAGGCTTTCAGCATTATGTCCTATGACTTTACAAGCAATATTTTGTTACAACAGCAATAAAAATACTGTAACTTGTGTGTCAAACCTTCATCTTTCTGAGCATAAATGCATAACTGCATAAAACTTTATTACCAGTAAAAGTTTCTATTGCCAATAATTATAGGCCTGAAGCCGTGCGTTTTGTAATTAAGCTCTCGTCGTGGTGTAAATTTATTGTATCTGATATTACATTTATAGATTTCATTAATAAAACTATAAAAATCATAGCACACTCACAGTAACGGTAAAGTTTTAACTTTAACTTCCGTTAGTGAGTTAGATGTATTAACATTTTATTTCCTATTTGACCCCATATAAATAACGACACATATCGTTAACACATATAATTGATGACCGGTATCTGAAATAAAATTCGCAAATCTCGAAACCAGTCATTTCTGAAAAATAAATCTAAACATTTAAAGAACCAATCGACGGTGAAAAATGCGAAGGAAGGTAGGTAAAAAACGAGCGGAAGTGGATTCCAGACTAATCGCACCACGAAAATGTCCGAGCTAATGTCTCTATATAGGGTGGCGCAGATTGATGGCTCGGCGATTGGGCACGCCCTGCCCGAGTGCCCGACGACCACTTCTCGGTAGCTGGCGGCTACATGAAACGACAGCCTCCGATACCTCACATACACGGTATAGACACAACTAATAACAGACGTGAAGACCTATTTATTCCCACAAAGCTATCGAATATCTCAAACTACGTCTTCCAACCGCGTCTTTACACAATTTATTTTACGCTCGATTATCGCAATGATAATAAAATAAACACTCGGACATTATCGCAAAAGAGATTGAATTGAATTATGCGGGGTTAACTTACTCCGATGTGTTCAATTGACTTTTACAGTCGTGCAATATGAAATAGAGCTTGTTTTACGTCTCGCACATTACCTTCATTTAAAACCTACAAATCCATTTGATGTGTTCCTTTGATTCTATCCTATCGTTTGAAAACTGTCTCTTCTTTTTATGTTCTGTGGCATGAGCAGCAGAATATACACTTTATCTACGGTCATGGCGATTACGTGGCGACAGGCTTTATGGCCACATACCCGCTACCTGAACTGATGAGCTCACCAAAATATCGCCTCATAACAATGTTATACATACGAACCCCGTCATTAGCTGAACAAGCAACAGTTGAGACTTCCTAATGACCAAGGATGTTAGTGTTGCAAAATGCCCGATGATGTGTCAACGACTCTATGATTATCATGTTCGGGAAACGTAAAGAATAAAGATGTATGGTGCTTTGCTCGTTAAACGTGCAGTCGTTATGGGGAAGTTGCTTTGTTATATTCCGATGTAACTGCTAGAGAACTTTTTTGGTTGAGACAAAGCAACCTAGAATACGACCCTATATACTTTTTTTTTTACCGCTTTCAAATGTACTAAAATTGTACACGTTGGTATACAAGAAAGAATAGCATATGTATCTGTGTTTCCAAACAATTAACTTGTAGATAAATGGCCGCATACGTTAATACTAAGTACGCATTACACCGCATTTGTTGCTTGTCTTTGCGTTGGGTTTTGTAATCCAGATAATGTTTCACACGGCCGCTATTTTTATTGATCACATTAATTGTTCATTTGTATTACCTACATTACACAAATTGTTGTATTTAAAGTTCTACTAAGTCAAGTTATATATCTAGCACTGTAGAGTTTAAAGTTTGTAAAACTATATCGGCTAACCATAATAGCTGAACGCCGATAATCCAAGAGATGATTTTTAAAATAAAATAATTAGTGCTGTTTCATAATGAGCTTAAATATGCTACGAGAATTTTACCAAATACACCAAAATCAATTTACAATTAAAATAATATAGCAAAAAAATAATTATAGCTTAAAAAGGAGTCTCGATTAATAAATCAACTTAAAAAGCTTTAACATTACCAATACGACATTATTCTAAGTTTCTAATACTAAGTCATCACCATATCTGGATACTCAGAAAAGCGTTATATCTCCATCCTCTCTAAATGTACGTTCAAATCTTAACCAATTAAAGGTTAGGGTTAAAATAAATGTTGTCTACATGAGTCACGATACTTCGGTGGTCCCTTAACCGTAAGTTTAAATACATTAAGACTTCAACAGTTAATGAGCGACTTCTAGGAAGGTGTGAACTCGAGATCGGTTCAGTAACGACTCTAATTAATATTGTCTGTTTGAATGCACCGCAAAGGACAATGGCGAACTCCCATACAAATTTTTGTTGACATAAATTTGTTGCGTCTACTAATAAAAAAAATCTTAAAATATAGAGTTTAGATTTCTGAACAATATTGTCTTAAGGTTCACTGATGAACGAAGCCACGAATAAAAGATATTTAAGTTTTAAAGAATTTCAGGCTAGGTGCATAGAGAATAGTAGGGTAGGTGTCTTGTCATTTAAGATTTGTTCAAACCATAGACTTTACATATACGTTGACCGATACCATCGCTAGTTTCCCCTTGTGCCAAGCGAGAGCACTTTTTAGTCTGTATCTAGTACATTCGTTTACTGATTTTAGTTATTTTTCACGCAACGAGAAACTTATATACGAAACTATCGATGGTTTTGACATTGTAAGGATAATATTAGTGTTTGAGATAGAATTAATAAAACGGCAAGCTCCACATTCATACATAATTCACGACAAAACTGGTTCATACTAGTGCTTACGGTTCAAACTCTGATAGACTCACTCTTTAGTTTCTTATCTATACTCAGAGGTTCAAACTAAAAAAAAACAGTTATCTAAAAGTGAAATTAATGGGCAAGCAATTAATAACTTTTGCTCGACCTTGCATTTTAATAACAGAAATTCATAGGAAATATGTTGAAGAAGTAAACCTCGTATATTGGTCACTAATTTTTTAAAAGATTTAATGCGGTTATATCGTAGTTATTAATATAGATATAATTGAACTAGGTTTTCCCTTGTGTCGCTTTGATAATATAGAGAGTAATAATCAGAGGTATCTTTTAAAATCTATTATCCTGACAGAATATGTTAATATTTTCTTGTAGGCTTTCTTGTAATATTGTTAAATGCACAAAATTGTCTATAAAATAGATGACCAACTGCAATAATGAAATAAAAAACAGCATAAATTCTAACAGGGGATTGTCAAAGAAATTAAACAACATAGCTATATTTTCTTTTTATTATCTATTTTCATCCTCCCTTATCACGATATCATCCAGGAAACCAGCCGGTGCTGAGAGGCTTTACACGACTTCCCATCGTTAAAAACATATCGTCTTTTACACGCAATGAAATCCAAAGTAAGAAGTAGAATTGGAGTCAAAAGTTCACAGCAAATTGTCGTCTTAAGTGGTAGGTAATCGGAATCCTTTGGCAAGCACACGTCACAGGAGATATGTAGAAAGTCCATTCGCATTCCAAATCAAAATCAAAAAGAAAATAAGAGTAATAAAATAGATACAACAATAATAGGATTAACGAACGTTTAAATTGACAGATCACAAACAATGACAATTGTCATAACTCAAAATGTCACATTGATTGTATCCGTTGTTGTTGCCTACTGGAATGAAGTTTACCTACTTATTATATTTCTCTATGAAGTTTACGTATTATTATTTTGATTTTATTTATTCATTTCGGTAATGTTGGGAAGAAATAATATGTCTTTAGATTATTCTTGTTCATAAAACTTCAATATATTAAAAAAAAACAGCTTTTTTAGTTTACTAGCGAAATATATTCGTATGACTTGGTTGAGATTTAACTTTCACATGGCAACACTGAAAGTACAATTTAATCAATTGTATTTTCAATTTAAAATATATTTTTTATAGACTGAGACGCTATTTGAATAAAGCTTGATAAAACGTAACTAATTATTTCATGTAAGTCTGTAATGATGACGTTTGTAGACGCATAAGAATTACATCAACAATTATTTCGCCATTGTCCTTTGCGTTAAGCATTCCTGCAATTTGTCAATGTATGCTGTGAATGCTTTTTGTTACCTAAGCGGTATATTTTCGTTGACTTGATTTATGCTCGATTATTTGTATTCTATTTCTATTGGCTAATGTTTTATTTTGATTTTATATGTTTAATCAAATAATTTATTTGGTTATTAGAGTAAATTACTGTATCACTTAGCTAGCTTACGCCCATTATGTTAAAGATACGCTAGTATTAGGTCCATAAGTTAATTTACTACAATTTTTCAAAAAATTTGAATGATGGCAGAGCAGCATTGATGAGCATTGTTATACTCTGTGTTCAAACTCTACAAAAAGTAAATTAAACTTTTCTTGCATCTAACAAATTCTCCGATAGTGATAAAAAGAACAAGAAGCATCAAAACTAAAAAGTCAAATTACAAATTATCCACAGTTATTTGTCGGAAACGTTTGGTGCGAACAATATTTCTCGCTAAATTATATAAACATTAATGTTTTATAGAGCTCGTCTAATGTAACGTGTGGCAGCTGCGAATTTGAAACAAGCGGTGAATGAGTGAGTGCTGAGTTAGAGGAGTGCGGTGCGAGTGCTCGAGTGGTGCGAGTGCGGGCGTCGGACGCTCGCGAAATTCGGCAGCGGCCTGCGCACGCGCTCCGACTCACCGCGAGCCAGGTGTTACACAACTTCGGTCGCTTTTCTCACTGCTATTCAAAGTATTTCAAAGTAATATTCATGGAAACTCTATTTTTTTTCTAATCTTAACGTTTTCTTAAGAAAAGCTTAGAGTGTTGATAAGATCTATGAATTAAGTTTTAAATGGATAAATTTTGTATTTATAGGGAAGCTTTGACATAATAATCGAAAAGAAAGTGCTATGCTTGACTTTTACAAATGATTATGCTTTGACCTAACGTCTCAGAGTCTGGAGTTAAGTGCTTCGAATAGAATTAAAGATATTGTTAGCAGTAAACTAAAACGTAATTTGTTTTTTCATATGTTATAAAGGTAGTGAAAGATTACAAAAGACTTGGAGGAGCAGCAGGACTATTGATGCGGAACGTAACAGTAGCTCCCACCAATCAAATTTCAATTAGGACGGTTGTATCGGAGACAGTCACATGTCAATCAAAGTCCCATATCGATGTGCGGCGTTCGGTAGCCAGCGTGCCGAGGCCGCGATGCCGCGATGCCGTAAGGGGAGTATGGCGGTGATGGCGTCGCGGGGCGCGGGCCGCGAGTGCGGCGCCCCTGCCACGTGGGTGGGCGCGCTGTGTGGCCGCGCGCTGGGTGGCCCACTACCGCTCGCACGCATCCACACACACGCGCGCCGCACCAACACACGCTCCCGACGCGCAAATAAACACAATAATCAACTAGCGATACTTTACTCCGTCACCGGATAGAGCAATCGCTCGGGGAGATTATTGCAGGAATCGCGGCGAGTGACACGCGGCCGCGGCAGCCGCGCGCCCTCGCGCTGGCGT
Source organism: Autographa gamma (assembly GCA_905146925.1). Taxonomy (NCBI): domain Eukaryota; kingdom Metazoa; phylum Arthropoda; class Insecta; order Lepidoptera; family Noctuidae; genus Autographa; species Autographa gamma. The sequence continues at coordinate 9,945,985 of LR989850.1, forward strand.
AGGAGGACGCAAACTACCCACTTTACGATGCTCCGAGCTAATACAGCCAAGCTAATTTTCTAATCCGCTTACATTCTACAAATAAATTTACTATTCAAAGACATTGACGTCTCTCAACCTGCATTTAAGGATCATAAACCCATTCGAAATCACAAAGTAAACACACAAGTTTCGTATCACATTTCAAATCGTTGAATTACCTTATTTGTTGTGTAAACTAACAATAAAATCCAGTAGACCACCGACATCAACCGGAATTCCCGTTTCTATATAAATGAAACTAAACAGAACAAAATGACCATAATCTATAAGATATTCTTAAGCAACTTGTGCGATGCAGAGTTCTATCCATACTGACTTATTCTGCTTTCAAGACAATATTGATACGAGTTACGAAAACCAATAAAAGCAAATAGTATGCTATTTTACTGCAATATATTTCCACAAAGGATAATGCAAGACATAGCGAACCGTCGACTCATCTTTCCGCAATATATAAAGTTAATTGACGCAAAAACTTGACGGCTGTTGTCGCTTGCGCGGCCACCATGATTTATAACTTAATATTCAATCGTAAACCTAATCGAGCTCTTGAATAGGCAGTAAAACCAGGCAATGGAGGGCGACTGCGTAAATTGTAACTGCCGTACCTAACTGGGTACCTAGTTGTAACTAGAACTCGTTCGGCCTAATGATACCACTGCCCGTAAAAGGGTGCCATTTAAAATGAACTGGTATATCGGTCAATCAGTAAAATATATCAGAAACCAGCTTACCCGTAAGACAGCCATTTATAGATATTATTATTGATAGAGTTGCTTTTGCAATAACCGAGCTAAGCTTCCCATGTACCAATTATTTTAAGTAATATGTTTGCTCAAGATTTGAAATGTACTGTAATGTGAAGACGCTTGAGTCAGCGAGCCTGTCTGGTTTTATAAATCAAAATTTGAAGACAAGCAAATATTGGGTTCCGCCTTCTGAAGTTCTTATTAAATTAATCACGTACAGAGAATGTTGTATAGACAAGCACTCAACTTCGATTCTCAAATACTTAACCATGTTTTAGTTTCCTAACTACAAAGTTATGTTTGGTCGTATGTAATGCTGTGATATAAAAATGAGTAGTGAATGGTAAATGTTACTCCATGAAAGTCTTCACTTTAACTGCTCGAAAAAATATAGTTGAGAGAGGTTATTATTGGTGCCCAACACATAGACTCTGGCAAAACACCTGGACTACAGAAAAATAATTCTTCTGAAAATGTAGGGAGTTTGCAGGAGTAGCATAAATACGACGGGGAACAAACTGTGGACCGCATGACCAACAGTAAGCCTTTGGGTTATACAAGCTGGCAATGGTAATCACCACCTTTACATTACAGCGCCTTTATGTTAGGAAAACCAGAACACTATATAAGGTTTTATAAATTGCAGTCAACACTGACATGCGGTCGTCCTCTCAACACCTCAGCACATAAACTGTCCCTGCATCATTCGTCATACTTGTAGGTCATTTGCTCAGTACTCCCAATTTTTATGTGGCCATTGTTCGCAACGCTCAGTTTTATTAGTCAGTAGCCTTCCTTCACGACAGCGGAACAAAGGAATACCGCTACGTGTGAGTTTTAAACTCGTACCAAATCGCACGTTATATGTTGACCGGAGTGTGTTTGTGTTCCGTGCCTCCGCTCATATTGGTTCTTTCGTCAAGCTTCATTAAAGGTAATAAGCGGCGCACTCCACACATACGTATTGTATGAGCGCTACTCGCTACCAGTGTGACGTGAAGGTTACTCCACATACCAATATATGCGGTGATTTTGTCATTTCTCATTCGCAGTACCACATGGTGGGATGCTGTCTAGCCTAGCAGCGGAATAACGAATACTAAAAATTATGATGATCTTACCAGATAAATTAAATAATATTTAAGGTATTTCAGTATAATGGATGGCAATGATAGCATCAAAAATTTCTATAAAAAATATATAAAATAAGCGTCTCAGCACTAATAAACAATCGACAAATGGCAAGACACAGGAATGCCTGCGATACAGATCTCTATGCGAAGAACTCCCGGGAATACCACGGTTACATTCCAATAATAACATGAATATACCAAGAAAATAATCGTTGCAAACATTGTTGTACGGGACTTGAATAAATTAACAATCAAATACAAACATGCCGTAAAATATCTATATTTATTCAGTGTCAATACACTTTCCATAAAAATGAACATTGAAAACGTTTCCAAACAATTAATTAGCGATTAGAGTATTAAAATGCCGTAGACAAACCGTGCCGGGCTAATAACAGACCACCTACGACCGATTACAAAACTTATAAAGACTCTTCCACACTGGCTGGAGATGATATTAAATTAAAATATAAAGTCTATAAGAGATGGCAACCTTTAACGCAATGGAAATAACGGGACTCCAGAAGATCGCATGTATTTTATTTACTATTGAGACTTGATTTAAAAGATATTAAATGCTAGCTCAGAAACATTGAACATAAAGTTTTATACCGTCTAGCATGTGCAAAGAAAATCAATACCCTATGTTTATATCTGAGGATACAATCTCATATTCTCATAGTGTGGGAGTATCGCACGACCAATTACCGCTGAATGGCACGACGCGCGACGTAGCGCCCGCGCCGGCACGTAGCTCCCGTGCAGGAGGACGTTTATAAAAATTCAAAAAACAGGCACACATAAAAACAATTATGTTTGACCGCATTGCCATAAAAGAGAGTAACATGACCAATCTCAGAGCAATTAAGGACTCTAATAGCAGGAAAGGATAGAATGGAACGTGAGTGTCGGCGCCCACCGCTGCTTAACCGCCATGACTATTCTATGATCCTAGAGATCATTAATATTTACGTAAGCTTTCCATTTTTGAATATAGGTTTCGATAGTGCCATTAGGTTTCCTTTCAGGGCTCAGAATACTGACCAATATCAGGTCATACAGTTTTGGTACAATGCTATATTACGATAAATAGTCTAGCTTATCTGAAACAGTAAAGTATGTATTGTTAAATAAATAATAGTAGCCTCATAACATTTAGTCCCTCCCTTTAATAACAAAGTATATCTAAGAGCTTGGTAATATCGATTATCCATCTATTTTACATAGGTAGGTAAGCCAAAGTCAACTAAACTTAGCAATTTCAGGAAGTTTGTCTATTTGGCAATATTTACTACTCAGCTTATAATAAAGACTTGTGACATACAAAAGAAGAAGTTAAATGAAGTCTTATCGTCTTTATTCAGGATCGTAGTATAAAAAGTTTCAGAACATAAGTTCTAAAGTTAACTTCGACATGTGTATTACATTGATAAGATTATAAACGGATTCATCTTTCAATGTATGACATTTCAATGGTCGCAAATTGCAGCTAGCTGTAATGGTGGGTCACAATAGCTCGCTCACAATGCAGTTGCATCAGAGCGTCGTGGGTGGCCGGCTGTCACTCAGCGCGGCGTAATCAATTTGTACGGCCTTCGGCGCGAGCGCACCCCAACGTGCAACGCTCGCGACGCTATACATGAGCTTTTCGTCACGCATCCTGTACGCATTTGTCTATTAATAAGTTTCTAAGACGAGCCGTGAGAGACTGCTTCCATAAGTCTTTGTAATTATGTCTCTAGCAAAACTCTATAATCGAAATGAGGCTCTAAATTGTAGAGCAAGCTTTATTCAGTATAGTACTGGGAGTTTAGTGTGTTAGTAAATATCACAATCGTATTAGATTTCAGTTCAACAAATCAAGTAAAAGGATATGGAATGCTTAATTTACGACTTATGCAACTATGTATATTGACAAACAATTGTAATGCTCTATTTACCGTTAGTGAAGCGGAAAATAAAGTAGCTACAAACGTTTAGATAATATTTACAGAAGACCACCCACGTGGAATAGTTTGCGGCTAACTTATGGTCAAGTTTTGCAAACAATGCCATTCCTAGTGTAGAATGACTCAATTAGCAGAACGCACGAGATAAGGCCGGCTACACAATAGGCTGTAAATTGCCGTGGGCTGAACCACCGGCTACGATTATGATCCTAAAAGGAAATATATGTACAAATAGCGACAAAAAGTTTAAACTTTAAACAAACTATCTCACGATCAACCAAACAGTGACATTACAAAAATGGAAAGTAAACAATGTAATCAATCATTAACGGATAATTGTAGCGGCGCAGGTCAGCTCTCAGAAAAACTGAAAGTTAATGAAAGGGCAGGATGTCGTCCGTTCCCAGACGGTTTTTTTCCGTTTTTTCTTCTTTAGTCAAGGTGGCATTCGGCGGCTGAACAAACTTTGCTTCGAGCGCAACATCGATAATTCACTCTTCAATCTACGCTACATCTCATGTCTGTTCCCACTGTCACAACCGATACGCTTTCGTTCCATCATCTTTATATAATCCTCTCCGTCGATCATTTCATGTTATTTTGTAGTAAAAGTAATCAGCATAGAGTTATAATTGCGATATCAACATGAATGGAGAGTTACTCATTACATTGAAGACTATATTTACGTTTCTTAATTGATATTGAGTGTAAATAAAACCTGCAGAAAGCCGTCTTGTTTTTCCATAAATTGTGGAAAGCGAATACTTGAAAGTCGTCACATAAAATCACAGTTGGAGAACATGATCCTATATTTAAATTCTTATATCTATACTATCGTGAGGAAACCTGGATTCCAAAATTGGGGATCGGAAATCGCCAATCCGCAGAGAGCAAGCGTGGTGATGAATACTCGTGCCTTCATGGGAAGAGGCCTGTGCCGAGCAGTAGGACGTTTATAGGCTGGATTATTATTATCTATACTATATACTTCCTCAATTTAATATTAAAAGGATAATAAGATGAAGCATCGAATTATTTTTCTTGCTTTTTAAATGTCTAGAAAATAATTAGAGGTGCTTATGGAAACCCGCAGCTCACAGTCCTGAAGATAGCCGTGTTTCCTGCGTAAGTCCAGTCGGCGAGCGATCACAGCGCGATTATTTACATTAATAATAATAATAATAATAATTTCCTTTTTTAATAATAATAATTAATCCGTCGCGCTGTCGTCGCGCCCTCATCCCGCAGCCGACGCGGTGACGTCGTGGGACTGATGACCAGGGGCCCGAGTCCGCTATATTAATTCAGTGATTGGTAGGTTAAAAGACGCTCCAGTGTACTTCTTATTGTGCCTAATTCTTGAATTCAGATAATTTTAGTTCAATGACAAATGTACACTTGCTTGCCACTGTTGTCATTGTACGATTGCAAGCCAAGTGGCTGTCCTTATCTGAATACGAAAATTAGCACACTAACAAGTACACTGGAAGGTTTTTAACCCACCACTCACTGAATTAAAATAGCAGACTCGGGCTCTAGGACTGCCTCTCCAAATTATTACTTTTTTCCTAGATATAATAAACTGAATTGATAAATAATTTGAAAGATAACCAGCTTTGAAAATTCCTGTTCACATTCTTTACATTATCTACAATTGAGGTAATCAAGAGAAAAGGTTACCTTTATATCTATTTTTTGTATGTTGAGACAAAAAATCAATTGGGCAGTTGATGATACCCTAACTTAACTTGAAAGCATTTTAGGAACTTAGAAACAAAGATATTATTAAGGATTACAGAAGTATTCCTATTAAAATAAAAACCATAACTTAATACTAAGTATTCCGACTAATACTTTAAGTCAACCAGTTTTTTTTTTTACACAATACCAAATATCTTTGGAAGGTGACACAAAATTTTTGCATTTATGTTTAAACGAGCGTATCTCGGTGAGTGGTTATCATTAGTTGCGAGAAGTCCTCCTGTATCAATAGTCTGAAAAAGTGTTAGCACAAAGGCGTCGGGCGTCGGTGCTCTGTTTGCGCCCATATTTAGCGGCCTCTTGTTACCTCGAGTGGCACCGGATAAACAATAAACACGGTAACACGGTGTCAGACCAATTGCTCGACGCGTTTCGCATTGCACCGTGATGTTGTGCCCATAGATAACGATCACAATGGGACATAAGCACTTGAGCATCCCCCTTCAGTATTACTCAAAGAAATCTACTTACACTAAGCACTATTGTCGAGTTCCTCTAAAGGATTATCGCCTATTACGTCTAAAAGGTCTATCTCCTTCTATAAGTCGTTGTGCTAATAAATAAACCTCGATTTAACACGGCAGCAGTAATAGAACATATTTATGCACGTCGTTATCATGTCAGTTGTATCGTATGTCTTCCACACATTATTAATTTGATTAACGAGCTGTTTAATTAGACACAATATCATTAATTAAATACATTGTGATTAACGAACCGTCGCAAATAGACTTACAGGCATAAGTACCTACGGCATGCATCTAAGTATGTTAAGGGTGGATAAACATGTACATTTTTCCCGAGTCTTGTTGTCAACCTACCCCGTGAGCATTGTGTGAGTGCAGCCGAGCACCGCGTGTGTACTCAGGACGGAGCACAGTAGCTGTTTGTGCTACCTGTGCTACGCTCTACCTGCGCAACGCTACACAACGCACACAATCCTTATCATTCTATAAAATACAACAAAATCCTTGAGTAAATACGTTAAGAAGGATTTTGAAATCAAACAAACCGAATGCGATAAAAAACATCATTTTGAGGATCACGGGAATAACGAGTGGGTAGAGTTTAGTTCCATTCTATTTTAAATTAATCCCTCCGACGTATTACGTTTACTTGACCACAACTTTATGTCGAAGAAGAACTCAAACATAAATCTTGTCCTGAGACGTGTTTAAAGCGAAAAAACGTAACACATGTCCAAACCATGTTTTAGAGGGACTAATTTCCTTTGGAGTTTTTTTTTCCTTGTTTTTGTGAGAAAACAAGAGCGAGATACCACCCACGACGATTTCACGAAGGCTTCGCATTAATGTGAGTTATATAGTCAAATAAAAGCATTAGCGCTAACACTGTTGTTTCTGTACGACGCTGACTAAGACAGATATTACGTACTGCGTCAAATAAAAGCTCTTGGTACAGACATGCACACAAATTAACTCTAACACAAAAATAATTAGTAACTCATGTAATTACAAACTTTTGTAATTTATGTTGTAAGTCATTACTAGGTATGTTTATGTATAATTAATAAAAATTTGTGTTAGTTTCGAGAGCAGTTAAAAGCTCTACATATTCGTAACTTTCATTGTCATATAGCTAGTTTCATGTAAAGAAACTGTTACATAGACCCTAGTCAATAAATAAATTTAACCTTTAGTAAAGTTAACCAACACAGAAAAATACCGAAGTATTTATTCATCCAAGAAAGTGAAAAGTTTTCGCATCGACAGTACTATGTGTCACGCGACGGTGTCCGCGATAAGGGAAGTGAAGCATGTTGAATGTGTTGCACCGAACTTCGACGGCCAATGTTCCACAAACTGTACGCGACACGTGTCGGAAACTACAGCCAAGCAACGTACCAAATACCTGCAAAACAAGCCAGAAAGCAAATAAACAACAGAACAGCCAGGTCAACCCTATGATATTCAAGATACAAACCAATTTATCAACGAAATTTAACAAATTAATAAAATATTTTATCGTTAAATATTTTATTTTATCATTCGGATATTCTCAATCAAAAATTCCAGCGGTTTGACCGTATAACATGAGACCGCGACCGCGATCCCCTTTGACCAGACATCGTGAAATATGACGGTCGCTACACAACCACGCGAAAAAAAATAATAAATAACAACCAGATTCAAATTTACAAAACGTCGTAGTATATATTATATATAGGCTATACATAAATTACCTACCGCAACAGCCCGACTTAAGACATACATACCTCATTTTATTATTCGGGTAAATTAAGTTCTTACGACCTCATAATAATGAATCTTTAGATTTATTCAGACCTTATTTATGATGACACGTGATTTTATTGATCCAAGAAGCGGGTATTATAAGGTGATTATCGAGTTTTATAAAACAGCAATCATTAAAAATGTCACGATGGACATGCCAAAAAAAAACGCTTACTAATATCGGACTCATCGAGCTGAAAATACGAATATGAGTGTAGGGCGATAATAAAACGGATGGGCTGACATTCATCTCGGATTTCGTTATTCTTGTATCTGTTGGTATCGTTTAGTATAAACAGATAGATAGACAGACGCTATGTTTAGGAGTGGTTGTGAATCGTCTTGGGTGGTCCGAGAGTGTGCGCGGCGGGCCGCGAGCGCTGGCAGGCGGACAGAATAAGACCGAGATTTGTACGATATCGCGCGCTCCAATGAAATTGAAATAGATAGCGAGTTGAGATTTATCTCGCGTCACATCGAATCTAGTGCACCGGTGCGCCTAGATAATATGTCACCTCGGAACATTTACCGCGCCATATCTCCGCCGCCATTACGGACCGGTGCGAACAACCAACAAGCCGTGACGAAATCGTATAAGATTACAATTTACATTTAATTTTACGTCTACCAGCTACTTTATTGCGGCAAGAAATACCATTAAAATAAATTTAACGTGTGTCAACCACTTGATAATTTCCTAATGAATGGTATTTAGAACAACTTGACCAACTTGTAAGCAATAAGGCGAAACTGCGCCACAAAAGGCACGGGTTAAATTGTGGTTCAATTTATGACAATTACACCTACGCAAATGCTTATTTATACCAAAATTAGTAGGACTAAACAAACGCCGCCGCCACAATACAGGCTTTTTATTACACATATTTTCCATAAACAGAAACGCCCAGGTGATAATAAAATTAACATTTAGTTTAACGGTATGTTTTACATAGCTGGCAGTTAAATACAAATACCCGCAAATTAAATTTAATTAGATGGATTTATTTAAAATAACATAGATAGCCATAGATATAATTTAACAATTCAAACAACAAAAATTTACATTTTAAAGTTAAATAGCGGCATTAACATCTTCAAATCATTTTCTAATACATATTTGTTTGACGATTTCAGAAATAGCTTATGTTGCTTTTATCATAAATTCACGCTTCATCGTGACTACAGTACAAATATTATACAAAATAAATGTGCTACTTAATCAAATAAAAACTATAACTTTTTTTAGTGCCCCACCTATATTGGAATTGTAATATAGAACAAATAACACGAAAGCTACATTTAACAATCCTGCAACATAGTTGTTATCTACTTAAGAGTTTCTGTTCTATTTCCCGGAACGTTCCAAACAATCATTAGGGTTGTCCGTCGGCCATCCTTCGAGTCCTTCCTCATATGCAGACCCGCGAAGAGTTCCGCATACGTAATTATAGGCCCTAGCTTGCGGGCCCGGCGAGCTTCTAGCCGAAGTGGCCCGAAGCAGCCCGGAGGTACTCGCAGTGACCTTCCGAGAAGTATATCAGTCGCACAATGTCCGCGGCCCGACCACCCGCGTCGTATTGTCGACTTGACAGCCTTTGTGCGACATTTGATGCTATTATTTCAGTGAACGTCACATTTACAATACAATTAAGCCGTCTCATCTTTTTATTTGTTGAAAGACTTTGACGTTTTATTATAACTTGCTAAGCTCCAGCTTTTATGACTAAGCTGGCTTAAGATATCGTAAATGGAAGTCGACTCTACTTTTGCAGTTTAATTTGCCGTAATCTAGTTAATGCCTCATTCATTACCTAGTTAAGAAATAAATGTAATTGTCGTATCATCATATATTTTACAATCAGCAGGTATGAGTTAAATGAAGTGAGAAGCACATTAAGATATCTACCTGCTTTAATCGAATGTCTTTTTATAGGAATAACTTTCAGAATTAAAATTAGTCTTAATTTTTTACTGTTTTAGGTTTAATTTTACCTAGGTACGGTCAACAGGGTTATATACTTGCACACCCTTTGAAAAGTCTTTGGTACTGTACCTATTTAAATACAGTCGCACATTTTACAAACGCAGGTCATTTGCAAGTCAAAATTTTAACAAATTTTTATTCAGTTCCCGAATACTTCGTAACTTTCCATGGTTGCAGTTTGGTGAACAATGTTGCAAATTAAATGGGCGTCCGTCGAATTCGCGCGACAATCGGCACGGACGCGCATGCGTGACCCGCTTGCTAAGTGCCCGCGCTCGCCTCCAGCGTTTATGACGGCTATCCGTCTTTGAAAGTCGTTGAGGTTAATCCCGAGTGCATCGAACACTAACAATGTAATGACTAACCGCAACTCGCAACAGTAGTTTTGAGAACATATTGCATTGTCCTCCAAACCGTTCAGTTACTCATACAAATTACTGCTTTTATCGAGGCAGGCAATAAGACATGCACCAGGAATGCTTCCTTGGATTGTATATCTTCTCCTTAATAATTCACGTCATTACCGATGTGCGTACCACATATATGATTGTATAAGCGATTGCATGAAGTAATCAGACTATTGAGTAATATATGGAGCGGTAATTTAATTCACATTAGGTTGGAGTCGGCTGACGGACAGTCGTTTAATCTTTTCATTGGCAGAGAATGAGCCGAGCGCGGTGGCCCGAGGTGACTCACGCCACCGACTGTCAGCTCAATCCTTCATCTTCAAGAGCTGTACGACAAAGACGGATGCAGACATAGAGATATTAGGGTTGCGACTTGCAACTGAGCTTAAATGTTCCTACTTAGGAATAGCTAGTGGACCTACAAATCATTAAAAATAAATACATGCAAGTCTTGTAACTCGTATTGGCAATCAAGAAAGTGAGATTTCCTACGGCCTAATAAACTCTAACCCACGCTTTCAATTAAGATGTTAATGCTTTAACGAAAGAGACACTAAAGACTTATACGGAGAAATAGCATGCCTAAATATAGTCTCGAAATCAAAACAAGCGTACTTAGTTAATGTAGTTTATAGTTTTTTGTGTGTACGGCTACCGCACACGGGCGACGGGCTCGACTCGCGAACCTCATTCATCAGGTCTGATTGATTGCATCTGTCAAAACGGTAATGGCGGCGAGTGCGGCCATATTGGGCCGATGAATGCACCTAAGCCAATAATGCTCGTTATTGATGGGCCACAGCTAAGTTCACGGTTACTTATTAGAAGTGTAATTTCGTTAACGAGATTGTACAGTCGATATCAGTGGATTTAAATATCGACCTAATTTTATCACGCAAATAGTTACATAACAATGTTAAGTAAAACTCTGCCCTTACTTTTAATCCACGTATTTTCAATAAAGATGAAAGAAAAAAATGTTGACCATTCATAAAAGTAAACGTAGATCATACAAAAATGAGTACGTTACTTACTTGCCCTATATGTAGGCACCAACCTACATTTTTAGCACTTTCTTTAGAGGCCAACAATCAATATTCATCAAAAGATCGAGTACACTGTAACACTGAATGTTTCGTCAACGTCAAGACTGCTCTGAACTGTGTTCCATTTAAAGTCCGCTTCAATCAACTTCCACTAAATTGCATTTTGATTTCAACTGTACCTACTTAAGAAAATACGACGTTGGCAGTCACGTAAAACTGATTGTAGCAATCAATCTTTAATTGAATTCGTATCGCCCGTTCAATCTAAGAGAAAGAAATCCTATGGTGGAATAAATATGAACATTCGTCGGAACAACACATGACGGATTGGAATATCTTCAATATAACCGCAATAAAATATTTTGTATACAGGGGCATCAATCTTGTGACTTTAAAAAGGTGGCATTCAATGTTCCGGTAATATAAATTACGACAATCAATAAAGTGGCGTGCGTCAATCAAAGCATTGTGTGCGCCATAGGTAGCTTTGAGTTGTAAAATTGATATTAGGGCTCCATGGCTGCGCGGTGACGTGTTCTCGGCCGGTGGTCGCCGCTCGCTGTTCGGTATCGGCCGACCATCGCTTGCGCTGACCACTTGTCTAGTTATCTTTTATCTTAACACTTGCAACGATGTAACACTCATGCTAGGCAGTACTTACTCTAACTTGTCTATCACGATCTTGAAAACAGGCCATTATAAAAACACTTTAAATGATATACGTGTGGTAAACATAAAAAAAGTTAATAAATTAAAATAATAAAACAAAAAAATCAAGATTCAGATAACTTTATTCAATAGGTACTAAAATATAAAGTCCCAAATTTGACACGACTGAATAGTTTTGTACAAGGTTGTCCGGCACGCCGCACCATTACCATGGCAACGGGATGCCGCCATCACACGTATTCGGACATTTACAAAACTTCAATAAAATAAAAATATTATTTCTCTTTTACACATCCCCATGTACCTAATCTAGAACAACTAGTGTATAAATTCGATACAATATTTTTTTTTATTTACATTTAACAACATTGCACTAACATTTTATTATTGAACTTCAACACGCCCTATGCTCCATAAATTAAATAATAATACCAATTTAGAAGAAATGAATCATTGATATAAATAAATAATTTAATGTGAATAAACGTTGAGTACATTAAAATACATAAGATATGTTTCTTAAACACATTAGAACTCGTGAAATAACTAACGGTAACATTATTTACAGAGACCACTTCGAACAATAGTTTTCAAATGTTTTAGGATAGTCCATTATTGTGTCTAGTGAACAACTATTGTGGAAAAATAAAACTAATAATATAATTATCCAAATATATAGTAGATAACTACGTCAATATTTGTTCTTCATGATTATATCTGAAAGAATAAAGGTATAGTTTGAAATAGTCACTTAGTACAATAGTCAATATAACAGTCGCATTGCACAGCAAAATGGATAAGTACTAAACAGACAGATCACCATTTTCTTCCTTTCAAAAAATAAAAGCAAAAACATTAAGTAGATATATTTCCTGCTTTAAATATATAACCAATAATTTTAATTGACTTTAATTACAGATAGTTAAAGTACAGCGAATTTAGAACACAGCTAGGATAAACAAACTGTTCTCTAAAGAAGCATTGGGCTAAATGACAGCAACGGCGAATAAAAATAACAAGGATTTCTAATTCAGAAACAATTTAAATGTTCCCATCTCTGTCAGAAAACTATCAATAGATATCAATTCCCAACATAAATATACATACTACTACCATACTATACCCACTTGACTTTGTGATTAACTAATCTACTACTCCCTCACCTATGTAAGAAATTTGGGATCTAGCTATCTACCGGGGTGGGTTAATCTATCCTAGACACACGCACACCCTTTTCACACATAATAAGCAACAAGATTTAGCTGCGGAGTTACAAATTCAAATTCACGTGTTTAGTACCACGAAAAAAAATGTTTACCATTGAAACTTTCAACCGGACTCTAAGGCATAATAGAATATAAGATCGATTTAATCAGTTCATTTTTCCATTTGTAAAAATACCGAATGTCGATGTCATCCATAGTCATCCATTCTATACTCTCGGACATGTGAAAAGGGTGTAAAAAAATATATACATTGAACGCCGAGCAATCAAATACCTACTATTCATCGGTCACCGGTGACCTACGTCGCTCAAAAGCTTAAGTAAACACAACTCACTCTAGCTAAGTTCGAAGCCAGCGCCAGCTTGTATGGCGTACAGCAGCTTCTCTGCCAGCACCTCCTCGTTGTTGAACTCCGGCAGCTTGAGGAGGTTCATGCACGTGGAGGAGGAGGGCAGGCGGTCTGACGCGCCCGCTGACTGGATGCAGAACGGTGGCTGTAGGTCCTGGGTAACACAAGGTACGTTATTATCGCGTTTAATGAAAGATTTATCTGCCTAGATAGGTATTGGTAGTACCTAAGAAGGTAGTTATTACGTAATTAGTTTCAAAAACTTAGCATACTAAAACTCTTCGATTAGCTCCAATATAAAAAAAAAAAAATGTTTATTTTGAAACATAAAAACATTAACATAAAATCTTACATAGAGACCTCCTTTTAAGTAAGTATTTACCTGTGCTAGGAGAAAGAAATATAGAGAAAGGAACTTTATTTAGGATTAGTTTCAGGTGGTGGACAGAAAAGGTTAAAACTTTATTTAGTTGTAGTAAATTCCACTAATTTTGTATCGCCTTATATTATTAATGATGTCCAAATTTTTGTTACATAATTAATGTACCAAATTTAAAAAATAAATTGTATCTGCCTATAATAATGATCACCTAGCAAAAGGAATAATGAATACCTTAAATCCAAGTAGCGGCGGTCTCGAGCAGCTGGTGACAAACTTGAGCAGTTGTCTCCGCTGGTCGTCCGTGAAGTTGTGCAGCACCTTCCAGAAGCACTGCACTGTGGGGTGCGCCGCCGTAAAACCACCTGCCAAATAAAAACACTATGTTATATCCTTCTTATAACTATTAAAGTTGCTTTCAAAAACAAATGTCACGTAATGTGATTGGTTGAACTAATGACATAAATCTATTTACAACACTTTGAATGACATTTGCCGTAACTGCAATTCTCTAGACAGGCTATTGTTCCATTTCAGTGTTAAATACATCGAATGAAGAACTTTAGTCTAAAAAGTATAATCACTTTGTATGATATTTTGTGTGTGCATTTAGTATGTATGTGTCTTACCGCCATACTGTGTATACCGGCGCATGTCATCGATATCGATGGGCACCTCAGCTCCGGAGATGAGTAGCTGCAGCTCTCGGCACGAGAACATTCGCAGCCACTCCGCGCTCACCACCGATGTTAGCCCACGCTTAAACGCGTTGCATTGTGATCGGATTTGTCTACAAATAAACATCATTTTAACATCTGATTTTAAGAAAATTGTACAGGTTTTGAAAATGTTCTATGTAAAGGATGCGCTACTTACTTATTTAATTTATAATCAGCGACTAGATGAATGTATTCTATTCTATTTTCTGCAGTCACAGGAATGTTCGCACCACCCGGTTTTAATTCCTCTATCTGTTACAAAAAAAACACACACACACACAATTAAAGTAAAGTAAACAGAATAGAAGGTTTGTCATTGGGAATTCTATATGTGGCTCTACGAATTTAGTAATTTTAATTTGAAGCTATATCATTATGAATCATAAAACTGGATATAAATGATGCAATTAACTCATTGTGACCTTACATTTTGTAAATTTAACACATGACCTCTTCACTCTTTTTGCGTATAACACCCTGTATATTCAGTAAGCAATGTAAGTGTAACCAATCGGCAAAATAAACAAACATAACATTATATCGGTCACCGGTGACCGACGGGTCCTACCTTATATATATCGATTATCTTTAGTGTTCACCAGCTCAAACTTGCAAAATGATGGAATAAGATGTGTGCAGCCTTACCCTCTGCTCGCCCAGCTCATCAGTGAGCACGGTGAAGTCGAGCCCGAGGTCGGGCACGGCGTGGCGGGCGTGCGCGCGCAGCAGCAGCAGGCCGCGGTGTAGCGCGGGGTCGAGGCTGGCGAGCGCGTGCACGTCGGCCTCGCCGCCGCCGCACAGCTTGCCCAGGAAGAACTCCGCCAGCGGCAGCTCCACCAGCAGGCTCTCGTACAGCGCCTACACACACACACACACACACTATTTACTAATTTGTACACATGTGCGTGGGTGCGTCTGATGTGGGAGGTCGGATGTTTTATGGTGTGTTCGTTCGTTCTGGTGTTGCGCGGCTGGTATTGCGCGCTGCCTCTACCGCCGGATATGAACCGACCCCTAAAGTGCTGTATTTTTTATATTCTTGACATTTAATAAGTGCAAGTTTAGAAAGTATGTAGCCTAAGTTAAATAAATTATTTTGAACACAGTCACAGTCACACAGTCTGCTTGGGACCACGGCCGGTGTAACCCGGTCGAAAAGTCAAGGTATTTATGCATGTACGCGCTTATTCCCGTGAATTATATTACTATAAACATGAAGCGCGATAGTTTAAAAGTTAATAATGTGTACACATTCGCTAAGAGTCGCTAAAAGATATAAACATCGAGCGAGGCGAATACCGATAAAAACACATAAAGACAAGATAGACCGAGAACGATTGTGAACGTGCACTCGTTCCTCTCTCTAAGTTTAAGACAGTAAAAGTAATCGGAAATATAAATTACCTTTCCTAACATTCTGCCGACGAAGTAGTAATGCATAGGGAAGTCGTCATACAACAGATGTACCGCGGGGTTTGGGTACAACATGTTGTCTATCGTGAGACGAAACAGCCCTCTGTTGGGGTCGAATGCTGACCTGAAAACATAAAATATATTATTTATTGCATTTATTATTTTGCAGAATATCGCATATTAAAATTAGTGCCTTACAAAATAAGTCACCGAAGTTAATTATATACGGGTTAATAATAAACGAAAATCAACTAATAGATTTTCAACATTAACGTATTAACATATTTGATATCTTACTTGATAAGTTCAGATATAAATTCTCTAAATAGACCACCACCGTCCACCCCAGCCTCTTCTGCGCCCGCCTGGTTCACCAACTGTACCCGCAGTTTAAGCTTCAAATCTGGCTCTATAAACAAAAATAAGTAAATAAATAACAAATGGTACATTGTAAATTCAATTTTCAAATTAAATATAAATAAAATCAAACCCCATTCAAAAAATACACATATAAATAAACATAAGCCTAGCCCTCCTATGCTCATGAACTGTAACCAAAATCACCGTTTAATTTAAATGATTTTTTAAATTATTAAGCACTTACCAAAATAAATTACTTTATATACAGAATATTGGTTACAGAAAAATACTTCTGTGACAGTCGTAAAAATGAATAATTGAAATATATTTACCGTTATCCGGACTAAGTTTATCAAATGCGTCTTCATATAAATGCGTCCGTCGAACACTGATGTTTATTGAGGGACCCTCGTTGAAGTTCGTCATTTCATAGAAATGATCTTGTTTTTCTCTAAAAATAAGTATAAAGAGTTTAATTTAATAAAAATACAATACGAAGCTCAGATAGTAAATTGATTTATGAAATTAGGTATTTTCAATGAGCTAATACCAAAATTTTGCAGCTAAAAACCTTTAAATATGTAACTTTTTTATTTTCTTTATTTAAACAAACAGTATATACAGTATAAAATAGTTTTGTGCATAATTACCTGGCCAGTAGTCCCTGGAAGATGAGTACTCGCGTAGAGAATGGCACGACAAACGGTATCTCTCTGAGAATCATCACTGTCCTCAGCTCTTTGATCGTTAGCGGTGGGCCGTCGTCTGAAACCCATAAGAAATGTTAGTCGTATACGGTATTCACTGTGGGAAGACAATGACTAGAATTTCAACATAATATATTACATGCACAGGTTACATGACCCTTACAAAATGAAATTATGTAATAGCTAGCATTTTATTGAGATCCCAGAAATAAAAAAAAATATATTTTAATTTTTCTTGCATTTACAATCTAAGAATTTGATCTAGTTTATTGTTTAAATAGTTTTGGTCTAAAAAATATTTCGGATTTTTTATTTATTTAAGGTTTTAACTCGTCGTCAAAAAGTCGTCACCAATTATTGTTCCATAACATATGGTGGATTATGAAGACATTTTAGTCTATAGTCGTATATTAATAACTAAGTAATAAGAGATCATAAATTCATACCCAGCGACAGCGGCAAGGCAGCGGATATATTGGGCGGCCTGCGCAGGTTCCGCGTGGTGGGTCGCGCGCGCTCGCCCGCCACCAGCGTGACGGCGGCCGGCCCGTCCGGCACGGCCCCCGCCGCCGGCCACGCCGCCGCGCCCAGGAACCCCAGCCGCCCGTCGCGAGCGTACAGCGCGCGGAGTACTACCGTGCACACCTGGTACATTCCATTGTTTTAAATACTTAATCGAATATCATCTTTATGCTGGTGTGAATAGAGGTCATTTTAGAGTGTATTGTTGAAAAATAAAGTCGTCATTAAAATATGAAGTTGTAGTACACACTACCTTAAGTTTAAGAATTACAGTTGTTTTTTCCTTAAACCAGCTTGTGATAATAGCTGTACGCAGCACATATAGTCTTTACTTACAACAAGTTAGTTTTGTTCAACTAAATAACGCTCATAAGAACTTTTTTTGTTAATAATAATTAACAAACAACAAGAATAGAATAAACTAAAAAATAAAGTATTTCTTAAAGCAATATTGATTTTGTTTACGCCATATTGCTGAGTACTATGTTGCTGAACTGCTAGTACATAATATTGTCTTTATAACGTATCTATTTATACAACCAAGACAGTTACAAAGCAAGGTATAATGACCTTGAAGAGATGCGACCAAGCAGCGGTGTGCGCGGCCTGCGCGCGCTGCGCATCAGCGTGCAGCGCGCCGCGGTAGTGTCCGGGCACGGCGGGGCGCGCGTCGGGGTAGGCCAGCTCCACCAGCGCCAGGCACACGCCGCGCAGCGTGCGGCACAGCGCGCCCAGCTCCACCCACTCGAACGCCTGCGCGCGCCCGCCAGCGCCCGCGCCGGAGCCCAGCCCCTCCGGGCACGATACGCCCACTGTGACAAACGTTGCTTATAGTTACCGAATATTATGAGAAAGTGGCAGCTTTTAAACGTAAGGGTGCGATCTAGCTGTGTAATGTTCCGAATGAAAATTACACAGTTCGCGAACTATTCGTGTAGTGCTCTTTCGATGCCTTAACTAAACCAACGTGCATAAAACAACGTAAAACTTTCATATGAGCGACATTACTTTTAAATTAAAAAAAAAAAAAAATATGCAATGCCATTTATAAAATGTTACCGCTAATATGTTATCTTTTTTAAATATTTTAAAATCTCAAACACAAGGTCGCTAAAAGGGCAAAGATATCAAAAAAAATTAAGGACACATAATATCAAAAATAAGCATACATAACGGGTAAATACGCCTAATCAAAAATATAAAACTAAATACAATATTAACATTACAAAAACTAAAATACAATTACATCTTAGAATCAAGAACTTACTATTTATTTTAGCCTCATCATTGGGGTCCCTGAAGAACTCAGTATCATGCAGCGTGCCGATCAACAGCGAGAACAGTGCACAGAACACGGCGAGCGGCGCCAGCAGTCGGTGCATGTTCAGCGAGTAAGCGTCAGCGCCTAGCCCGCGGGAGAGCGCGGCCAGCAGCGGGGTGGCCGGCCCGCCGAACGACGAGAGCTGAGACATGCCCGCCACCCACACCCACAGCCCGCGGACGAAGGTAGGCTTGAATGCTAGCGTGTACAGCAACCTAATAGTGTGAGGAAATAAGGGGGTTTTAGAAATATGAGCCATATTTTAAATAAGAAAAAGAAAAAACAATAATTCTAGCAGGGCGAGCAAATCCATTATTTTTGTTTTTTTCATGTCATAATATTTTTCTATATTTTTATTCGGTGTTTATTCTACTATACTATTTTTTTAAGTAATGCACTCGATTTTAATTCTGAAGGAAGGAGAAATTGTAAAACAAAAACTAACACAATAAACCTTAAATCTTGAAATAAACTCATATTCAAACTAACCTGTACTTATGCAACGCCATTCTATGACTCAGCAAGAGATTATGACATATTTGAGATACACTATCCAGGAAGTCTTCACTGAGATCCGCGTCCGTGATCTGCGAGCACGTCGCCATGACACATTTATCAGGATCGTTCAGCAGCTCTATACACCGCGTAAGTAACGACTGTTCCCTAACCGACGTGGGGTTCGGCTCGTGTTCACTGTCACTGTCGTCGTCCTTTGCCGCCACCGTCTCCTGGCTATACAACGAGTCCTCATACTCGTAACTAATCTGCTTATTACAAACATTTACAGTTAACTTAGCAATTATTTTAAAATAGTCTATTACGATAGAATTTTTCGGCAGTCTTGTGTTGTCCAAGTTTTTTACGATGTTCCCTGAAACAAAAATAATTAAGTTAGCTACGTATTTTTTTACGGTTTAAAAACATTGTATCATCACAAATGACATTAAAATAAATAATATAATATCTGAGATTTTGAAATAAAAATACTTTCAACGGAGTTTAACGCGGTATATATTTAGGTTTTAGTTCCCGACGTTTGGACACCTTTGCAGGGCACGGGCAGACGCTCAAGAAAAAGTAGTTTTATTTCAATGTCTTAAATTCGCGTTCACCTAAGAAACCGATATCTAAAAGATCCTTCTTTAACCGTATTGTATCAATGAAAAATGGAAAATGAACAGTATTACCAAAATCAGGCGGTTCCAACGACAGTACAGAATGCAGCAGCCACGAGTCGTTCGGCAGCGACTTGCTGGGGAACTTGGACTCGTCGCTGAGCGCCTGTATGAGCGCCAGGAACGGGAACTTCTTGTGGGCATCGTGCGATAATGCCGGGATGATGTACATCTCCACCGGCTCCGGGTACGACGTGCACAGGAAGGCCGACGCGAACTCCGTCATTATGCAGTTGCTGCGAATATAAAAGAAGCAAATTATATAATAAATAACAAAGAAATGTGGACATCACATACATTGTTCTGGAATCGAAGTAGCTAGAGCAAGTGATTCAGCTACAACAGTGTTTTAGAAGTCAAAGTCAATGAATATACCTTATCACATAAACCCATAGTTTATTTGCATTGGCCCATCTGGGGATTGAACCCGGGACTTCAGAGCTGGCGAACTTTGAAAACGGGTGCATACGCCACGCGTTTTAATACATTACCCAAACATTTTAAGGTATAAAAAGATAGGAAAATGAGACATAAGTAAGACTCACTTATAATGTGGAATATTAACTCTGGAAGTGAGATTGAGTGGTCGCTGTATAAGATCTAGTAAGGCTCCGCTGAGTGGCGTCGGTGGGTTGGGCGACGGCCCGTACAGTGGCGGCGTTTTCTGGCACATTAGGTTACATAGGTCCTGGAAATAACCTGCAAAGCAGAAAACATATCATATATAACAAACAAAGTCTAGACTACAAAGAAATAATATCTATAGGAAGAAATTCAAATATGACCATGTCTCTTTGTAGGACTCTGTATAGGACAAGAATTAATCACTTTACTAATTACATACCATTAATAAGAATTAAGAATGTGTCATAAAAATGAATAAAAGCATAACATAAATATTCACATTCCTTCTATGCAGATAATTTTACTAAGAATAGAATAGTGTACATACCTCTTTTAACAAGATACAAGAATGTGTTGCCAACAATCAAAGCTTCATCACAATTAATAGCATCTTCGGAAGACTTAGTTGATGTGAACACCTCAAACATTCTCAGTGGTACAGCCAAAGGTACCTGTAAAACACAATGTTATGTTTATGATGTTGGATCATCAATATCACAGATAAGAAGACAAGTGTTAATTAAGATGTATTGATTCATCAGCATAAGTATATTGGTTTTATATGCTTGATAACATTTTAAGTATAAATCGCACATTATTTTGTAATTGATAATAAAACCATTGGGAAATATATTTGACCAACAGATAAACTGTGATATAAAAAGAAGCTTGATATAACTTGTCTAAAAATCCTAAACAATGAAAACATCCTTTTTTTAAATAAAATTGAGATTAAAAATTTAAATTACCCTTAAGTTGTATTACCACTGTCATTCTACTCTAGATTTTCCATTTACCATTGAAATGTTTACCTAGAAAAGTATGAGTTAAGATAAAGAATCCCATACCTCAGTATTATCTCTCAAAAGTCGCAGATGAAGGGCCAACAATCTTCTGATTTGAACACACACACCACAAATTTGATACAATTTCTTCCATTGTTTAAGTAGCAGTTGTGAAATGGCCACCTAAAATATAACAACACCAAATGTAATCAAAAATTTATATAAATAATACCTACAACTCCATACTCCACTCCAAATAATAATTATTGTTTATTTTGACTGATAAAAACCCACTGATAAGAGTCACTTTTATAAATTCCCTGAATATAAGGATAAAACTGCAATGGGGAAAATTATTTAAGAACATTATTAATCTCGTTATTTAAAAATATTAGTCTTACCAATCTAGACAAATCCTGGTGGTCATCATAAAAGAATAATATTTTAGCGACAAGTGAGCTTAGCATGAGCTGGTCATCGGGGTTTACTCTTGGAAACAAGCTATCAAATTGGTCCCTCTCATTCTGTTTACAATGTTTCCTTGTCAAATAACTCCTGACATAGGCTTGGATTTTAACTGTGCTGTTTAAACGTTTTCTATGCTCCTGAAAATTAAAAAAAAATTAATGACACATTTAAATATAAGTGTTTTGAGTGCATGTTACCTATTCTACACTAAATTCAGATACAGATAGATACAACAATTTATATATTGTAGTATTTTTGGAAGTTACAGAATTTTGCAAGTTAACTTATACATTCAAATAAGCTGAGTCATGGTTACTAGATCATTAAATGACTTGACAAAATCATGATAAAGAAACATACAATCATTTGAAATATGTATGGTCATACAGTAGAGCTTTGGGTCATACAACATGATTTGTAATAAACAAAATACTTGGAACAATTATGTACTATGATCAAGGATAGTTTTCATGTCTTATTCAATTATGTAAAGAAAGTACTACTTTATGTAACTCATTTAACAGCTACAAATTATACTTTACGTTAATTACTTTAATAAGTACTTTACAGTACATACAATAATAATGATTAATTAAAGTGAAAGTAAGAGAATAATGAAAGCATAATTTAACCTCTCTTTTCTGTCTTTGTTGTTGTGACTGTTGTATCAAAGAGTCCCTGTCCGTCTTACGTTGCGCGCTTGCACCAGCCAGGTTCTGCTGGGGCTTTCGCCTGAAGTCCCCCTCGAATGAATACATATCTAAAATAATATTCAAACCCTTTAAAAATATATTCTAAAAACATTTTGTAAACAACAATCAGCTGAATATTACCATACAAATTATCTGCTGAGCTTACCTTAAATAAATTCAAACAACTATTTATATTATATAAATAAACAAGTACATAATATAATTATATGAATTTAATTCACTCTACATAAAATCACATCAAACTGATAAAATGCAACTTTTTATTGGTTTTCTTCATACATACGCAATGAGTAAAAAGTATCATTTCAGCAATGACAGCAAACAATTTTAGTGTTACCATGTGATTAAAATTGGAATTGAGTACCTACCTATCGTTTCTAATTTAATTATTTATAGTTTTGTGTAACACATTTATTTGAAAGCATTTTAAATAACAGAAAATGTTAAAAATTTAATGGTTAAATAATTTAAATGGAGATGTATGAAGGTACCATCTGTAAATTAGAAATAAAGCCGGAAAGAGTACGGCTTAGGCATAACAAATTAACATTTTTTATAATACATTAAAATTATTCCATAAAAGAAAGAGATCTGAAGGCGGCAACTAATAATGTTACGTTCTAAACTTCGTTCTTACATGTTACATATATTCAGACTTTGCAGTCGCACTATAGTAACGCTACTACAAAACTTGAAAAATACTATGATTATATTGGTTAAGCCTAGCTTGATGAATATGATAGGTGTCAGTGTGAGTGACGACTTAACTTTGTAGCGTCGTCGTAATGGATGATTTATATTGGCACAGGACAAAATATTCATATTTAGCATTATACTTTTTTTTTACACTTAACATTTACATTATATACTTTATTCAAAGTCGAAATGATTCAATTTGTTCGAAAAAACATCTTAAAACTGAAATAATTTTCACTGACAAATGTCATAATTTTAACCAAGACTTTCGTAAAAGGTTATGTCATTTTGAAAAAATGTAAGGGACGAGACTCCTCGATAGATGTAAATCGATTGGACAAAAGAGTATTTAGTGTTATTATCGACACTGTCTGAAATAAAGATTAGTATTTATAGATTTTATTAGAAGGTTGCAGTTAATAATATGGTAGACCATATTATTATTTAAAATGCAATTTATGTATGTTTGTCCAGGTGGACGCTTGCAACTTAATTTTGAACCAAATCATATTTTGTTGCAGTTATCTTCAACTGATAGAGCTAAAATTTTGCGTGCTTGTATAAATCGGATGACAATGCAACATTATTATGGCATAGAGTTGATCTGATGATGGAGCTGGAAGGTGGCCATAGAACTCCGTAATTAAGCGACGCAACTTCTTCGTCGCTAGTTTTTTTAAAAAGGTTTTTTTTTACAATAAGAACTGTATTTAAATTTGAAGTCTTGACGTTTTGTTTGAAGTTGACTTTGAATTGCCGACGATGACGACGACGATCTATGCTTACGTTTTCTGTTTTTGATTTATCAATACTTTCATTCTTTTATGGATTTTAATTTTATTTTTCATTATTTTTACTTTCCTAAATGCAAATATTTACTTAGCAAAATTCACTTTAATTTTAAAGTATCGATTGAATCAACTCTTTCCCAGCACTAGTCACACTAGTTTGACACCTATCATATTCATCAAGCTAGGCTTAACCAATAATAAGCACTGCAGCGCCCACTTGGGTCTACTCACTGCAACGCAAAAAATTTACTTTTTTATTATTATTATGATTATTATGTATAGGTAGAATGATAGGAAATAATCATATCAATGTTTATAAAATATAGGTAAGCGGCAGTTTAGCTTGTCTCTTTCCAGAATAGAAAGATTTTAGTTTAGTATTTGGAAGATGGCAAGAATAAGCTGATCGATAACGTCAATGTCACTAGTTTGACTTTGACATTTGACGTAAAGTAAGATGAAGCAAAATACTTCAGAATAGCCATTTGTAGGTATTTTTTTGCACTTTGCAGAAGTTTGTCTTGTTTGGTTATAACCATATGAATTGTTATTTTATGCTATACGTCGATTTCAACAAAGTTTGTTACCTAAACAAATCCAAGTATAATTACAGAGAGGGTGTACTTTATTGTAAAACACCAATTATAACACAAATTTTATGTATTGGAGGTTTATTTAAATATTTTTGGTATTATATTGTGGTACAATGTCTGATATTCTAACGGACGATGCCGAAACTGAAGAAATCGCAACGCGTGTAAGTAACTCAGTTTCTTAAACATCATTAATTTATAATAAAACATGAAACAAATACATTAATATTTTTTGTTTAAACAATGTTTACAAATACATGCCTAGTATAACGCAGCAGAAAATTAAGCCATTGCATTAATTGCTTACATTTATTATTATAGTCATATAATATAATAAACTTAACTTTGCATTAATTCAGTTATACCCACTATTTGTGGCAAGTACCTATAGGTGGAAACCTAAGCAAGATAACATGGGCTTTAAAAAAAAATGTCTTTACTCAGGTTTCAAGACCAACCTTAGATCAAGTGAGAACAGTAATATCCTTCATGGTAAAACATCCGGACTTGGCTCACCGGAGGTTACGAGTTGGTATGGGCCATGCCAAGTTTAAAAAGCTATGGATTGAACTATCTAATACTGTCAATGAAATGAAAGGAGCTGTTAAATCTACAAAGGGCTGGATTAAGGTATAAATTGAAAGCATGATAATGTTTGTGGCAGAAATGTAATTTTTAAGAATTTTGACTTGAACTTGAACTTTTAAACAAATGCACTGTAAATGGTTTTTTTAGGGCACTAAATACATTATAATAAATATTTTTTTTTTTAAAACTATCAATTTTTTATGAAATATTATAATTATTTTATTCAAAAACATGTAAGCAGCAAACACTATTAGTAACAGACTTCTAAAAAAGGAGAAGGTTCTCAATTCAGATGTTTTTTTTATGATAATAAAATTAAAATATTTGTGATAAAATATTTGTATTTTTTTAGTTTTGGTCAGATAAAAGGCGGAGTGTTATTATCAAGCAAAAGCAAATTGAGCAAGGGAAAATAAATGGAGTGCTATCACCAGTAGAACAAAAGATTTTGGATATTTGTCAGGAGAAAACTCTAGAACCTAGGAAGTTTGTAGGTACTGTTATTTTGTATTAGAAAACTTACTTTAATTGAATATTTTATTTATAGTGTTAAGATCTGTTTAGTCTTAGGTATAATCTCTTATCATCTTAGTTATAGTAATTAATCGTTTATTTGATTTATTTCTCAATAATGTAGGTGTTTGTTTCATGCAGAAACTACTGTATTAAACTGTATGACGTTTTCACAGTTGTATTTCAAAAGGTATAAAAAAAAACGCACCTAGAGATCAAGGTTTTATAAAAACCCATATGCGATATAATACAGTTGGAGGTTGCCATAAGTTTAATATTTACCAAGTATGTGCCCATAATAAACATCTCTTAAATGACTGGTTTTTTTTTCGTGGTCCTGTGATTTGACAAAAATATGTTTTACCAAAATCTCCTTTGTAAAATTTCTCTACCAAGATTCTAATTAAAACCTTAATTAATAGGAAAAAAGAGAGCTGTAAAAGAGGAGCCTTGTGATGGTGACGACGACGGATCGTTGGAGGAGGCATTCTCAAAAGATGGCGAACATCCAGTCGACTGCAGCAGACTCTACCCCTCGGAAGCCGAGGAGCGCCAATTGAACATAATGGAAAAATTGGTATGCTTCCCGTTTAACGATAACCTGTTAACTGTGCGTGCTGTCGACCCCCTTTAAGCCTTGTAGGCACGTAAGAACACGAACATAGCGAACACAAACATCAAATGTGAACATTTGGTTCGTACGTATGGACTGCGATCATAGTTCGAGTCGAGTTCGCGCACACCATCGTGAACTCTATCTCAATAGCCATGACGGCGCCGTTAGAAGTCATTTATTAAAGCTCCTCGAACATCGTCCAGTCCCGTCGTCAGAAAATACTAAAAGGATCGCCACAAACATTTGTCGAACAGAGTATTTGATGTTCGCTAGTGGTAGCACGTGCAAACCAAGTTGTTTCACGAAACAACTTTGTTCGTACGTGCGTACACGGCTTTAAATATAAAAATAGTTCTGCAACTTAATTTTTTATTTATAGTGGGTGAAGATTAATGATCTGCCTAATTTATATCAGAAAATATGAAATATGACGAAACCATACAATAGGTTTAATGATTAATTACCTTTCGATATTTGTTCTTGCATCATTTAGATCTTTTTGAAGAATATCTTCTTTTCGTAAATACAATAGGCGTTAGGTACGTTCTTTTTATCGTGTCGAAGGTAATTAAAATTGAGTTAAGTTGTGAAAACAGTCAACCTAGAAAGTGAAGAGAAATTTATTTTTTATAAATAAGTATTCTTTCTCTAAGGTGGAAATAATGGATCAACAGTCCGTAGCCCTGACGCACATGGCTCGAGCATCACTTATTAATTCTAAATCCCTTGATCGAGTCGCAGAAGCCTCTAATGTACAAGTAAGTAAATATAATCTTTTAATATAAGACTAAATTACGATAGAAAATAATATAAAAACAATGTATTTCGCAGGCCCTTGCGATTGATAGATTGGCGGGAACCTTTGAGGCGATCGGTGCATCGGTACAAGATGTAAGAAATGCTATAATAGGAATCGATTACACCATGAAACGGTGCTACCCCGCAAGTGCAACAGAAGTCAGACAAAACTCAAATATATTCAGTTAATTTCTACTTGACTACAACTGATCTCATATACCTAAGTAATTATTATTAACACTACATTTAGCAATTAATGACATGCCATTTTAAACTTTAAGGCTTAGTCATTAAAATTTATTTCAAGATGGTTTTTATTTTAACCTGACCTGTACATAGTATTGTATGTAACCTTGAATGAATATTAATGACCAAATGTATTATTTTATGAATAAAACTACTTTTACATAGTTACGTTGTTTTTTATTTTCCTCAATATAACTGCATTCGAGCTGAACCAGTTTTGAGAACGGTACTGTTTATAAAGTGAAAGATTATATTCTACGTAGTTATCTTATCTGCGTAACTGATAGTGATTGTTTTATCAATCGTGTATCATTGCTCCATTTTTAATATGAAACACTACTCAGTTCGATGCAAGCGTCTTATTAAAAATAAAGTGTAATATTAAAACAATAATGCGAATATTTTCTTCGAAACACGTTGAATTTACAACATGGAGTTTAGATATTTGTTTACAATAGTGTTGTGTTGTGTGTGTGTTCGTGGTGAAGTGTGTCCGAAGCAATGTGACTGTGATATGGACAATGGGTTGAACAGGGCGATGTGCGTGGACCAAAACATTATCAATATAGATGTGGGAGTGTCGAAAGCAGTTCAAGTGTACAGTCTGAGTCATAATGTTATTAGCGAGTTGGACAACTTTTGTTTTAAGGTAAAATATATTAAGGTAAATTTATTATATTTTACGACATTTCTTTTGTAGGTCGAATTTAGTGTCACAAAAGTTAGTGATAACTTAATTGCCCTTAATTAGTGTAGATAATAATAACAAAGTGTGTTGCCAAGTATTACCTAATGTTGGTTTATTGGAATTGTTATTGTTTACATTTCCTGTTAAAGATTTGTTTGTTTGGTGACTCAGATAGTATGAACTACATTATTATACTCTTTGGTATTAACACGAATGTTGCAATGTTTTGAATGTTACAAGAAACATATGTTTATGGTACAGATATTTACGTTTATTTATGCTAAGCACCAGGTTCGAAACCTGCTCACTATATTTTATCATAAAGAGCTATCTAGATGTTTTACATTGTTAGTGTACTTGCTAATTCACAATAACGGCGAAACTTAAGTCATAACAATTTCTTAATAAATATTACCTTATCTACTTTCAGGAAAGCGGCTATACTTCGCTGGAAGTTTTGGATTTGTCATTCAATATGATCTTTTGGATTGGATTGCACGCTTTCTCAGACTTAGACATGTTGCGGCACTTAGATTTGAGCAGCAATCGTCTGAGATTCATATCTTCGGATCTCTTCTGGGATACGCCAATGTTGGAAACACTTGACTTGTCTTCTAACGTCTTTGAAAGCCTAAAGAATGAGCCTTTCATTATGCACTCCAATTTGAAGGTACGATTGTTATACGAATAGTTACAAACATATAAAACTTTATCAATAACAATGAAAAGAAAAACTATTTATTATTATAAAAAAAAACCTTTTGTCCCTTGTTATCTATTTACTACAAGTTTTCTATATATTTTGTATATATTAAGTTTTCTATATATTAAGTGATTTATATATTTTGTTATTTTTCAGATTCTGAACTTAAACAACTGCCGCATAAAAGCCCTACCAAACCGCCTGTTCAATCGGCTACCAAATTTAAGGAAGCTAGATTTAAGCGAAAACTACGTGGTGACTCTAAATACCGACGTTCTGTTACCCTTACGTAAGCTAGAAAGGATAGAACTACGCAACGACTACTGGCAATGCAATGCCGCATTTACTGCCCTAGAAGCTTGGATCACATCTCGAGGCATCACTTATCAGAAGCAATGCACGAAAAGAGTACCAAACATGTCAGAGAAAATGATAGCCGTAGCGCCGAGCATCGAGAAAGTACAAGTGGATTTAAACGAAGTATGGAATATGACCACCGAACAAAATGAAACTTCTACAGAAATACCGGCCAAACCACTCACACCCTTCGAGAAATTCGATCAGGAATTTTCATCCTTCCAGGCTTTTATCATAGGCATGGAAATTGGTTTGGCAATCGGAATAGTGGGGACATACATTTGGCTGAATAAGTTTTGTACGTGTGGTGCACTGAGATGTGTTCGGCCGCAAAATAGGAGGCAAAGGAGACGAAGAATGCAAAGACTGGAGGGAGATATGAGGACTAACTTACTGTGGAGTACAATTGTCAATCCCGACTTGGAGACACCTCCTTTGTATCGTAGGGAGCTGTCTTTACCTGATCGGAGTCCGCCATTCCCTACGTACGGCTTGCCTAATGTAGTAGAGGCTCCTTTACAAATAGACGCCATTCGTTTGCCAGATCGCAGTGAAACGCCGCCTCCGCCATATAACGACTGCAGAATAAATATATGAGTGGAAGAAAAGTGTTGTGGAGTATCTCTGTTGTGATATATTAAATTAAGTTTAGATTTACTTAGTAGTTAACGGAAGTATAAAAAAAAATATGGATAAGATAATACTCCCTTTCCAAAATTGAAGTGTTACAAGATAAGATCGTTCTCAAATCATTTTACTGGACTGTTAGGATAAGAAATGTGTGATAAATGTTAGAAATGTTTAAATTATGTCAAGGCCACCGGATTGCAATGTAGGTCTAAATTAGTGTGTAAAATAATAAGTTTTTTTTTTACAAAATTGTTATTTATTTTATAAATACCATTATCACATTTGATTCATTAACATAATTATATGATCTGTCATAATATAAAAGTTAATATAATATGCTAAGTCAGACTCATAGAATTTAATATAAATTCTCTAAATTAAAATAGATATAATTTGGGTAACTATAGAATTTTGTACATTATATAACACAACCTTGTGGCAATTTAATATTCGTAAAGTATGGCATCACCATGGCATGTGGATCCCAAACATATGATCACTGGTAAAATTAAATATTGAACTATTCCAGGCGCCCAAGTGGTTGTTAGTGCATAAATTACATGAGTCAGAATTAATTACAGATACGGAAATTATCTGATAAAAGAGCATCACAAAGACAACATTTGTTATCAATCTATTTATAAATAAAAGATAATATTGGAGAGACGTTGGAATGTACAGTTCATTTAAATACAGTAAAAAGATATAAAAATAATATTTAAAGTTTTATATACAATAATTTTGGCTATAAAAGGAACACGAGATGGAAATGTACGTTTTATATCATACTCCAAAACAAAGTGAGAGATTAATTTACCCTAACAAATGCTATTCCAATATACTAGCAGACATAAAAAAAATACAATAGACAAATTCATAATTAACAAACTACCCTATTTACAATACTTATTGCTAATTCTACATAATACGTAATCAGGCACATCATGGCATGTCAATTCTGATTATCACCCATATATTTCCACTACCCAGATTCGAATTTAATTTTATTTCGTTGTATACACGTTTGTGCAAGCTTATAGAAGTGTAAACTAGTTTAGTCTAGTAGAGAGGTATAACCATGTCGGTTGTATGTCGAAAACACACAATACATATACCTAACAGAAAAATTCGATATCTGACCTTTGATCAAACCCTAGTTTAAAGATAAACTAGCTAAACGACAACATTAACAAATTAGTAAGCTAAATTAAGCTTTAAAGTTTAATACATAACACTTATTCTCCTTTAAAGCGGCAAGCAGAAGTGCACTTTAACTGTCGCATTTGTTCAAGGGTTAACTCGCGCAGATTGTGTTGATTTTCATTAGATAATACTAAAACGATACGTGTGTATATTTTTACAATTCACTCAATGAATCTGTCCAGATTTAAATCTAACTTAAAATCGACCTATCACGGCGCCAACCGATCGTACACGATACACGTCTTACAATACACAAAATGCAAATATCGAGATTAAAGTAGGAATCATCCAAAGCGTTGTTCAAAAGATAAAAACACAATACATACATTGACCACCTATTTCTGAAAAGGCTCATCAGTTTTTAGTAACGACTTGTGATTGGCTGTTATTCTTTTTGTTAACCAGTCACTATCGTTCACAGGTAAAATTTAACCACCCTTTGGAAACATAGTTAAATCCATATAAATAACTAGTATCTACACTATATATTAGCGTCTTCGTTCTCGAGAGCTAGTTGGCTTATATTGACATAGTCGGGGTGCTGTGAGAACACGTCGACGAGTTGGCTGAAGGTGGGCCGCGAGTCGGGGCTGTAGCCCCAGCAGTCGAGCATGACCTGGTAGATCTCGTCGGGACAGTCTTCTGGCCGCTCGAGACGTTGCCCGCTTTCCACTATTTGTATAGCCTGTGGGAAATGTGTGAGCTTTAGAACTTATGAACAAGTAAGGAAATGAAAATCAAAGCATGATCTTACAGGATTGGATAACACAATAATTATTCTTCTTAGCGTGTCAACCAATGGCAGTTATTTTTTTCCAGACTAGTATTCATTTTTTTTTTTTTTTTTTTTTTTGGGGGGAGGTGCTTTTTTTTCGGCGGTAGGTGCAAATAAAGTAAAGACGTGTCTTGCAATTCAGAAATTTAATAAATTAATATTAATTAGTAATTCACAAATTTTTGGTTATTTTTCGGGCTAAATCATTGTTACAAGTTGTGATTTACTTTGGTAGCACATTTAATGTGATAATATATAAAAAAATACCACCTGCCAGCTGGTTACCTGCACTACATCACAACTATCACATCACAAATTAGTCACAACAAAATGTCACAACTGTCAGAGATCCTCTTAGTACAGAAAGGGCTTGAAGACACATTCATGAGGAAGATGGGTGACCTGGAAGCACAAATCCAGGGTGCCGGACCAGCCAAGGACACAGTGGCAAAAGTTGCTGAGGAGTTTCGCACTTTCAGAGAGCTGATATTCTCCATGCTGGGTCTTCTGCGGCAACAAATAGCTGAGTGTGCCAAGCAGCTAGATGTGTTGGAGACTAGGCACCGACAAAAAGCTCTGGTCTTCCTTGGAGTTCCTGATGCAGACGGTGAAGATTGCAAAGCTGTCATAGTTGACATCCTAAACAACAGGCTTGGACTAAAAAGTTTCAATGCAAGTTCAATCACAGTCTGCCATCGGCTTGGGGCGCTCAACAAGGACCATCACCGGCCTATTCTCGTTCGGTTCTCTAGTACGGACGACAGGCAGAACGTCTGGAGAGCGAAGACGGGTTTGAAGGGGTCCTCTATAACAGTCAGGGAGTTCCTGACAAGGACCAGGCAATCCACCTTTAGTAAAGCGAGGTTGCACTTTGGGATGAGGTCCTGTTGGACTCAGGACGGGGTCATTTGCATCAAGACCCCGGACGGCACTCGCCATAAAATAACAACCGGGGAGGAGCTGGCGTCTTTGATCGGCAAATTCCCAAAGTTCCAGAGTGTGTCGTCGTCAGCGGGTAGAAACGCGACTGGGCCTGCGACTGAAAAGAGCCGGAAATAGTAATATGTTACTGGCTGCCTTGACATTACGATAAGTAGCACACTCAGAGTTATCTACTTACCACACTTTTTCGTAAAATCATTATGGTATCTTATTTTGTTAATATGTTATCAGGTATGTAACACTTTCTTTGTCCCAGTTAATTACCCTCTAGTTACAGTGTTACAATGTTACCCTCGCTTTGCATAGTGATTTTAACTTTAAATTTAATATTAAACGTTTACCCTATTTTAGTGTTTTGGAAAATAATCACGCTTGTTGCTTGTGTCACTTACTGTCATCCATCAGCTGTCACTTTACAATGACAGCTGACAGAACGTCTAGGAATATCAGTTGCGTTCCGTTACACATACATTTAAGTGCTTCGTTTTATGTAATGTATTTTAATGTATGTAATGTATTTTAATTCAATTGTCTTAAGCTACTACAAAATAGTTACTTACCTACTATTTTCCAAAATAGAGTGTGTTTACAGTTTCTTTCTGTGTTTTACCTTCATTTTGTTTATTGTTTGGATTAATTTTATTTTGTTTAACGTTTCTTGCGGTATTGTTAAGCTGGCGGGTGGTGCAGATTAATAAATTTGCAGTTTCACTTACTTAAATATTTATTTTTAGTTTAATTTATTTAATTTATTTATTTATATATGACTTCTGATACTGAATCTTTTTGTTCTGCCATTAACTCTAGTTATTCATCGGATACAAGCTTTTGTTCTCTTGGAGATACACTTGGTGACACTTTGCGTAACAAATTTTGCCATTCTCTTAATAGGCAGCTTAATGTCTGCCACATAAATGCACAAAGTGTTCCAAGCCATTATAGTGAGCTTCACGAAGTTTTCGGTAATAGCAATGTTCATGCCATTCTGATTTCTGAAACCTGGCTCAAACCTCATCTTCCTTCAACAACCTACCCCCTCCCTGGTTTTGTTCTCATTCGCAATGATCGTGTGAATAGGCGAGGGGGTGGGGTAGCTGTGTATTTACGCAGTGATTTTTCTTACAAAATAGTTGCTAATTCTTCTCCCAATGTCAATGCCTCTGCTGAATTTCTTTTTCTTGAGGTTTGTGTTAGTGGGGTAAAGATTGCACTCGGTGTGATTTATTGCCCTCCAGGATCTGACTATTTCACTGAATTCGAATCGGTTCTTGAATCCTTGGGGTCGGAGTATGCACACCACATCATCATGGGCGATTTCAACACAAATCTCCTTTTCCTTGATTCCCATCGGTCCCGCAAACTAAAATACCTTGTGGAATCTGCCAGCCTACATGTTTTACCATTACAAGCCACGCACCACAATGTAGCTGGTGAAGACACATGGCTTGACCTAATCCTTGTCTCCAAACTTCCTCTCGTATCATCTCACGGTCAATTTGATGCCTCCGGTTTCTCCCATCATGACCTAATTTACTTAACATACTCAGTGAAACCTCCCAAACCCAAGCCTAAAATCCTCTCAATGCGCAGCTTTGCCCGTTTAGATGTGGAGAAACTGCAAAAGGATGCGGAAAATATTTGCTGGGAGCCATTGATACAGGCTAAAACGCTGGATGATAAGGTGTCTTTTTTCAACCAAGAGTTAACAAAGCTGTTTGACACACACGCTCCTGTAAGGAAAATTAAATTAAAACGGTTACCAGCACCATGGATGACAAGGGGTATATCGATGGCTATGAGGCGCAGAAACCGTGCTTTTCGCATCTTCAAGAGGGACCGTACAGACGAAAACTGGGCATCTTTCAAAATTGCCAGAAATCGGTGTAACCAGATGATACGCAACGCTAAACGCCGTTATATTCACAATAATATCTCTTCAACTTCGGCTGCCGATATCTGGAAGTTCCTTGGAACTCTTGGTATCGGCAAAACGCGACATTTAGACCTCCCAAGTACTATTGGGTTAGATGACTTGAACAATCATTTCTCCACCTCTTCTACTCTTGATCATCTAACTCAGCGTGACACCAATAACTATATCGCTGGTCTAACGCGTCCTGATATAGATTATTTTTCCTTTTCTCCAATCGCTTGTGGTGACATTAAAAAGATTATCCTCTCCATTAAATCTAAGGCAGTGGGCTGCGATGGTATCAGCCGCCGGATGATCGTCCTCATCCTCGACCAACTTCTCCCAGCCATTACCCACATCATTAACTCCTCACTGGACACCGGGGCCTTTCCGTGTTTATGGAAGAAAGCAATCGTTCGGCCTTTACCTAAGATCCCTAATCCCTCTCTCCCTAACCACTTCCGCCCAATTTCTATCCTTCCTTTTCTATCCAAAGCCCTAGAGGCCTGTGTCCATAAGCAGTTGTCGGCCTTCATTTATGAAAACAATCTCCTTAGCCGTTTCCAATCTGGATTCAGACCTGGGCACAGTACTGTTTCCACCCTCCTCAAAGTGATTGGCGATGTTAGGTCAGGTATGGAGGACTCCAAACTTACTGTTTTGGTGCTAATTGACTTTTCGAATGCCTTCAACGCCGTCAATCACGATATCCTTTCCTCTATCCTATCCTATCTTATGATCTCTCAACAAGCGTTGGATTGGTTTTCCTCTTATCTTCGGGACCGCCAGCAGTCGGTCCGTGCTGGGGACTCCTCTTCAGCATGGACTAAACTGGAATGTGGCGTCCCACAAGGCGGTATTCTTTCTCCTCTTCTTTTTTCTATTTTTATTAATCTCATCACTTACAATCTTCAGTGTTCGTATCATCTTTACGCTGACGACTTGCAACTGTACTCTCAGTCCAGCGTGGACGATATCTCCGATGCTGTCGGCAGAGTAAATCGAGATCTTAACGCTATCAACAACTGGTCAAAGGCTTTTGGTGTTGCTGTAAACCCATGTAAGTGCCAAGCATTGATATTGGGCAGTCATCGCGGTATCCACAAGCTGAGTGGCGTCATCATTCCACCAGTTATTTTCGACGGTGCAGCCATTCCATTTAGCTCTAGTGTCAAGGATCTCGGTTTGCTCATCGATTCTGCGCTGGGCTGGCAGGCACAGGTTGCAAATGTCAACCAGAAAGTAACAGGAACTTTACGGGTACTGTATCGGCTTAAAAATTTCTTACCATCTACTACGAAGGCAATGCTGGTGCAATCCTTAATATTTCCCATAATTGACTATGGTGATGTGTGTTACTATGACCTGAATGCAGATCTCCTCAACAAACTTGACCGGCTTCTGAATAACTGCATTCGATTCGTTTTCAACACTCGCAAGTATGACCACGTTTCCGCCCACAGGTCATTGTTAAAATGGTTACCTATAAGACAGCGCCGTTGTGTGCGGGCCCTGACATATTTGTTTACTTTGCTTTTCTCTCCTAACTGTCCTTCTTACTTAACTTCTCACTTCAAATTCTTGTCTTCGAACCACTCCAAATGTCTTCGTTCTTCTAACAATCGACTTCTACTATGCCCTTCCCATCGCTCTGACTTTCTTCACTCTACCTTCTTTGTCCAATCTATACTTCTTTGGAATTCACTCCCTACTGAGATCAGGATGGCATCAAACCGCTATTTATTTAAAAAGAAGGTTCGTGACCACTTTTTTAATCAAACTGTGGCAGATTCAACTTAGCGGTATTATTATAAATTAAAGTTCCTACTATCTATCAGAAGTCTTTATGTATTTATTTATATATATATTTGTATATATATATATATATATATTTGTGTATGTTATGTATTTGTATGTATTTTTTTTTATTTTTTATTTCGTAGGTATCCCAAATTTATTTACACCTTTTCTTTCTCATCTTTTACATGTGCATCTACCACGATTTGTTTCTGCATCACCCTAAGGTTGACTGGTAGAGAATGCCTTATGGCATTAAGTCCGCCTTTGTGCAATTGTACATGAAGAATTAAATAAATAAATAAATAAATAAATAAATATTCAGCCCCACACACAGCATTGTTTGTTGTAAAAGTCCTTGCTTGTGCAAGGTGATAAATTATCAGTTTTCCATACAATCCCCAGAAAACCTTACTAGATTTGCACATGTATGGTGCTAAGTACCCATTAGGAAATTGTTGTCAAGAGCTGTAGTGTAAATCGCACTGTAACTGTACCAAATTCAATGTATTTATGCTCTATCACATAAAAAAAAAGTATGTATAAACCAACCTCAATCCCCCTCATATCGCCGTAGGGCTGCTTGCCGTAGGAGAACATCTCCCAGAGCGTGACGCCGTAGCTCCAGACGTCGCTGGCGTGGCTGAAGGTGCCGTAGTTGTAGGACTCGGGCGCGTACCACTTGATGGGCCACTTGCCGCCCTGGCTCGCCTTGTAGTACGAGCTGTCCGTCGATAGCGCGCGGGACAGACCGAAGTCGCTGATCTTAGCTTGGTGTCTACAAATTCATAAAAAATATGCGTTTATATACACTATTGTAAATTTTATAAAAAAAAATGTGGATTGATGAATTTTCAGAAGTGTTTTTATTATCAACGATGACGAGTGATTTGTTTGTCTACATATTCAACTGTAAAACAAAGAAAAATAAGAAAGTAAATAAGATTACATTAATTTGCTCTAATACTTTTAAAGATAACAAAATATTGAGGATGAAAACTACTGCAATGTTTACTTCATTTATACTACCAAAGAAAAGATATCACAAACTACATGATTTCAAATAAAAATTAAGTACTATTCCGCTACTTGGGAAAGGCTTATGTCAAATGATCACCAGAGAGGGAGGAAAGATCATGTCTTTGTATTCCTTCCTATCCCTGTCAAAGATGATCATATAAAGCAATAATAAATGAGTGTTTACCTGCTAGCCAGCAGAATATTCCTGGCAGCCAAGTCCCTGTGCACGAACCGCCTTCTCTCCAGGTAGCGCATGCCGGCCGCCACCTGGCACGCCCACAGCCGCAGCTCGTACCCCGGAGACGCCTTCTCCGGGTGACGGACCAGGAACTCTAGTAAGGATCCCAGTGGTACCAACTCTTGGACCATTGCTAATGGTGGACCCTAAAGGAAAATTAAAGGTATTTTAGATAACATATTATATACACAGCAAGTGTTTAGTTCATCAACTGTTCACGACATCATTATTCCATTGTAAAAGTGACATGAAGCTAAAAAAATATGTAATTTAAGGTCGTCCCTTTTTTCGAATAGAAAAATTAAAAGGCTCTGACTTTTGAAATGCATTCGTCTAAAAAAAATATATAAAAGTAGACCTACATGTCTATATTATTTATCAGACAGATTTATGTTAGTAGTGTAGGTCAATAACTGATACATATGATAAGAAAGATGGATTTGCAATCAAATCGAGGGGTAACGGGCTATTTGGTTTAAGCGACATTTTGGGTGATATTGAGTTATATATATATTTGGAATCAGCGAATTTTTCTCCGTCGAATGATGCCGGTTTCATTAAAATCGGAGCACTTTTTTGGCGTTTGAAACAATACTATTTTCGTGTTGTTTCCAAAGTGGCAGTGTATTAAACGACGTTAATTTTGCATTTTATTTTTAATCATGTACTTGAACCATGCCATCATATTAATAACCGAGACATAAACCAGTCACCCTGTCTCTCATAAATAAGTCAATGAGAGTTAAAGCGTTTTTCCTGTTTCTAATTTTTATTAAAAAGTAACTTGAGTCTTTTTGACTTCCCACTAATCACACGGTGTGATGTAACTTAATCCATTTGTCCGTCACCCAAATCCGACAGGGTTCGTCGCTTAAACTGTTTATACGAAATAATTATTATAGTACAGTCTCAATAGGAACATCAATTATATTTATTTACTTTTCAGTCCTAATCAGCAAAATCAGCTTGTTTTATCAGCCATTGATACGAGTAGTCTTAGATGTTAATAAACATAGACATTAAACGTTACAATTTCAATGTTATATATCACATAAGTAAACTAGCCTGTCAGTCATTTTAGTTGAAATTGGTAGTTGAGATAAATAGCTTGTTTCTATTATTTGTGGGTTCGTTACTTCATACTTTTTGGCTTACTCTGTAAATAGAATGCGTCGTCGCTTAATTGTTTTCCCCTGTAGCCAATTGTAGTTATGCAGTCACTTGAAGCGTTTTTCCTGTCTCTAAAAAAGGGCAGATTGTATTAAGCGACATTTATCTTTGTAATTAAAGGTCCGCTTTATTTGGTATTAGCATCAACAACTAGATATTTTTAATTAAATTTTAATGCAGTTTACCCCGTTCAAATAGCTGCAGAAGTTTTTGTGTTATGATTTTTTTTTCGAAATTTTAAACTTTAAATGGCTCTCCTGTAAAGTTGCAAAAATGTCGCTTAAACCAAATAGCCCGTTACCCCTCGAAATGATTTATTTGCATGACTGTGATGTTTAGATATCAACTTTGATTTACAGTAGGGCAATAGGTGTGTTGTGTGTTTAGTACATCACAATGTGATTAAAATTTACTGAACTTCTTACTCTTCTATTGATTGCGAGCGAGACTCCAATCACTCTCAATTTTATTGACTACTACACTACACCTCTTTTAACTAAGGTCTATTTTAACATGGCATGTATCACTTACCAGCGACACCCCAATCAGTCGCACGATGCAGCGATGTCTGACGGCCATCATGAGCTTGGCTTCAGCCAGGAAGTCGTCCTTGTTGGTGTCGGTGTGTTGCACGTGCAGCGTCTTCACGGCGACGGGCTGCGGCCCGCTAGGTGTCGCCAGTGTAGCGCGGAGCACGGAGCCGAACTCACCCTCACCGAGCACCGCGCCGAGGGTTAAGTCGCTCATGGGGATGAACTCTGTAGGCAAGTAAATAGATGTTTAAAATACTGAATATCATTTAGCGTGTCTATCAATGGCGATTCTAGATTTTCCCGGGTGATATTAATAAGGACTGAGATTAACACAAAGTATTTTGAATGTGGATTTGCTTGATGTTACAATCAAGTTCTACAGCCATATTGCGAAACTTCCTTGAAGGAAAGTTAATGAACTGGGATTAATAACTTTTAAACTATTGTGCTGCATGTTTATAGTAATATAATAGAAAGGGCATTAGAAGGTACCTGCTTATGTACCTGTGTGATATTTTGACTGATCACATGTGGTGGACATACTATTTTAGACGTAAGTCTGTGCAGTTTATACATGACTAACTAACTATACTTTTTTAATCTAACATAAAAATAGTTTATCATACCTTGCAGCGTGGATAATTGGCCATCAGAATTAATAGATATTTCGTTGTAATTCTCAGCTAAGGTAACGACAGCGCTATTATTCGCAGGCACTTTATACGTATCATTATCATCCACCGGCTCTTCGTTATTATTGATACTATCGTTGTTGAAGTCAGACGAGAAGGAAAGGTTTCTAGTAAGGAGTTCGAACATGTTGTTGTTAATGGTGGCTGATGGAGGCGATGTTTGTGCGGAGAGTTGCTTATCGCTGAGTATGTCGTGTTTGACTAGCGAGAGAGACTGGTTGACTGTGGCACGACTTGATCCCAACTTTTTCGTGCGTGGCATTGTAGAGAACTGAAAATAAAAAAAAATGTTATTCATTCAAAAACAACTTGCTTCCTAAGAATTGCTTAGCCATCTATTTAATAGACTTGGAACAAGTTTTAGCAACAATATAAGGCAGCAATGTTAATCTGTTTGTTTGCCTAAATAACGGTACGTAAATTGTACACAGTTAAGTATTTTATATTGCTAACACCTATATATTTTGATGTATCCACTTTCTCTACAAGTTAAACTGTTTGAATGCAAGTTATAAATTATTTAAAAGTAAATAAATCAAATTCTTACTTCAGGTAGTGGTGGTTTAGGTTTCGGTGGCACAGCAGTGGTCAGCCGTGTGGGGAGTCCGTCTGGCACCGTGCTGTAGTGCTCAATCAGTCTTTCCAGAGATTCTAGGTATGGCCCGTCGTCTATAAACAACCAGCTATTCTGAAAATGAAATATAAAATTGATACAGATGCTTCAAAATACCTTTATTACCTAAACATATACATATCAGTTTTTGTTTTCATATTTTAATTCGTAAAATATGAAACCAACCATTTTATTTAAAAGTAACAACAATACTATTCAAGCAGAAAAAAAATTAATATTGTTTTATTTGCTGTTCATATTTACAGCTGACAAAGATACCTGCTATTATGTACTTAGGAAAAGCTTCACTGTTAAATAACCGTTCATAAAAATACTGTAATAGGTTTCATTTATTGTAGTTAAACTAGACTATACCTCTTTCCTAATAATAAAGTTATAAGGTGTGTTTTCGCTGAGCATGGTCAAGACGTAGGCCCCGGTGTGTCTCTCGCTGTACCGCACGAGGTATATCCCGTCGCTGGCCTTGCCGTCAATCTTGTGGTGCTTGCAGTACTCCTCTAACGTTTTCACAGCCTCCTCGCGATTCAATGTGCCGTGGTACCATAAGCTTTTGGAGGTCTTTGGTGGGTCTGGTTGGTAGTTCTCTGAAAAGAAACATCAGTACTTTTATCAATATCATTCAAGTCAGAAGGGCAAATTACTGATTTCACTTTAAAATTTTCAATATTGTTTATGTGGAATTTTGTGTGGAAGAAGATTAGACCAAAAAAACCGACGGCTAGATTTTTGCACAAAGCATTCGGATGGAGCCGCGAATTGAGTTTATTTACATAGACCATGCCATAGAGCATTCATAACTGTTTCTATGTAAAACTTGAATGGTACATCTTGTTCATAAATAGTGTCGTTGACGACGTTTATAACTTACTCAGCAGTTGATAGCATTCCGTGTGTCCGTAATGTTTCGCTAAGTCAGCCGGAGTATCGTGTGCTAGAGTCCTTGCATGAGCCGGTGCCTTCAGTTTTAGTAGAACCTGCAAAAAACATTTACTTATATTAAAAACGTGATCAAAAGCCCGTGACTAAGCATCACCAGTCATTTTCATAACATACCCATCATGATTAATTACTGTAAATTGTATTTTATAGTTAGGATTAGGCGCCATCTTGCAGTCAGGTATGACTTTCATAATATTGAAACTGGTAGTCAGTTAAAATATAAAATATAAACAATATTGAAAATTGCTTCATTTATTTACTGCATGAATGATATCGAATGACCTATTCGTTCGTTATTAAATGAGTAACACAAGACACACGTGTTTCACATTAAATATGTTGAATGAATTATCCGTTTAACACATGGCTCTCGGAAATACTTAATTATGATCTTGAGAACCGAGAAACTCAAGTACTACGTAATATTTGCTTAGTGTAGCCGAGGTTTCTTTATATATACTTATAAAAATGCAAAATAACTGTTTTTAACGTTTTTACGGACAAACCAGAGACACGATTTTGATGAAATTTAGTATAGCTTAAGCTCAGATCCCAAGAAAGGACATAGGCCACTTCTTGCCCCGTTAACCGGCACCACCGGCACAAACGGGCGGAGCCGCTGCCAAAATGTAGACACAGTGATGTTTTCACAGAAAATCGCGATTTTGACATTCTCGGCTCGCTAAGCTTTAGCGTCTCATTAGAGCATTAAGGTATATTTATAATACTTATACTTTGGAGACGGGTCTACCGTTCTTCCATGTATCATGAGATTGCCCATTTTATAGATTTTAGAAAAACGCAACACATACATTTGATTTCTTCGTTAATCTACTTTGTTGGTACTTTAATACATTCGATGTCTTACTTAAATTTTTGGTATATTAAATTGTACAATACCTTGATACATTCGATGTGCCCCCTCTGCGCGGCGTCATGCAGCGGCACCTTCCCGGTGGGCGCGTGCCGCATCTGGTAGTTGGCGTTGCCTTTCGTGATCAGCAGCTCCGTCGTGCTCGCCAAGTTGTTCTGGCACGTGTACTGTTGACAAAAAACATAAGGTATATTTTAGTTGTTGAACTAAGTATACAACTTACCGTGACTAGAGTTTGCTCTTGTTCTTTAGAATAGTGCACTGATTGGATATATGTTTCCCAGAGGTAATAACAATGTGCAATGAGTCTACCGATTCTGTAAAGACTGGCCTGCCATTAACAGAAATGCAACAAAAAAATTATTGTTACGTTTAGTCATAATAAAATCGCCATTGTGTTCGTTTTCTTAGTTTTGTTGCTATTTTTCACTAATTTTACTCATATTGTAGGTACATGCTATCATATTTTATCTACCTGTCTTTCTAAACACTGGGGTACACGTAAAAGCCTTTTAAATGCGTGTCGCAACAAAGTCCGCACAGTGCAATCAACCTCGTTACGACGTCGACTGCAATTTTTCACTTCGGAATTCCAAGCGTTCATTGCGACACAATAAAGAAATAAGCCTTACACTATGCACGAGGCTAAAGCTAACAATCTGTATTCTATTCAAGCGAGATTCTTGTTGATTATATACCGTTGGAATGCAATGTGGAACAGAACAACTACAATCATCGTAGTTTTCGTAAAAATTATAGGAAAACAATAATAACTTACATAGACATAACTACAATAATCAGCATGTTTCAAACATTTAGCAGTTAATCCCATTTTTAAACAACAGAAAACAAAAGACAACTAGCCGCTGTCGGAAGCAGCAACACTGTCGACTCTTGCTACTAATTCCAGCAAAGTAAAAATGTTGTAAAATAGGTAACTTACATGTAAAGGCGTATATCCAAACGAGTCTCTAACATTAACAGTGGCGCCACTCTCAATCAGCTTAGCGAGTATATTGTCGCGACCGGCTCTGGCGGCAATGTGGACTGCCGTCTGGCCGTCCTGGTTCTTGGCGTCGCGGCTGCGGTAGCCACACGCCAGCATCTGAGACACTATGTTGAAATCACCCGCTTCTGTGGCCCTGCAAAGAATAAAATATAAATTAATAAAGTTTGATATATAGGCCAATGTTTAACTGGAAGACTTTGATGGAAGTCTTGAAGAAATGATTGAAGTTTGGAAATGCGTACTTTAAACATTGGTTCATGCTTGACTTTTTGTTTAGACACATGTCTAGTAAATTATTAACACAGGCAAACATAACGATTACTGTTTGATACCTAATTGGACAAGAAATATTTTTTTAATTACAATGATAAATTGTTGTATCTTTTTTGCGCTCGTCGCTTAACAATCGGTCTAATTTGCATGCATTTGCATAGCTAATGGCAACATAATTAAGACAATGTAATCGATAATAGCTTGCAAGAAGAATTTAAATATCAATAAGGAACAATGTGCGCGACAATTGAATCATCAACGTAAATAATGAGTCATCATTGCCAAACACAGATGTATCTGAAGCGAATAGTTGCTATCATATCGTAATAATATGCCATCAAACATTCCCTAGGTATGACTAACAGATTATCTTGCTAAGTATTTTAATTGCTTAAGAAAATCATATTTTATTTTAAGTTTTTTAAATTTTTGATGAATTTTATAGCAACACAATATACATAATGTAAAATATAGATATAAGATATTTTA
Source organism: Autographa gamma (assembly GCA_905146925.1). Lineage (NCBI taxonomy): Eukaryota > Metazoa > Arthropoda > Insecta > Lepidoptera > Noctuidae > Autographa > Autographa gamma. Next base: position 9,990,463 of record LR989850.1, read on the forward strand.
GAACCATATAGATATTTTACATAAATTGCCGTGGCGTAGACGGCATGGCGTGGAACAATCAAAGCAACACCATCACTTAAATTCAGCAAAATGAGCTGTGAAGCCAAATAACAATTAAAATACATGGATTAATTAAACCATGGAAAAGCAATGAAGATTACTCTAACATGTGACTACTATGTATGCCTAACAAAAACTTTACAAAAGAATGTGATTACAAAATTGTGCCATGTGAGCTGTTAACTCAATTATTTCGGACCACATTTGGTATTCCAATCAGAGTACATTGCAAACACATCTTGTCATAAAACATGCAAAGAATTTTGATGATACACATAACATCGTGTAGGCATTATCATACTGTATGTAACTAGCTCTGTCCTTCTCTTCATATTTATTGAATAAACATATTGAACAATGCTCAAACAGGAAATTGTCAATAATCTTGTCAGCACTTGTATTAAATCAAATTACATGCACTATAAAATGCAATTTTAGTACGTTAAATTGTAGTGCAATAACCCCTTTATGAAGGTGATTTATTCAATTCAAATTTTATACTATAATCTTTTTACTATTTTAGCCACAAACATGGGAAACTGAGTTCGTCCTTTATATGTGAATGGGATACATTTATACAACAATTGCTTATTTCTAGTAATACATTATATAACTATATCAATTATACTTTATAAACTATATTTAATACTGTTAACTAGTTGTCATAAGATTTAATAGAAAACATAAGTTTATAAAAATATTTTTATAAATCATTAACATAGAATTTCATTTAAAGACAAAGGAAAAAATACACATACCATTTTCGAAATAGAAAAAATACATCCAAGTCCAACAAGAAACTAAGAAGACAGTTTGAAAAACTGTTGGCTCTATTCAGCTAAGTAATAAAAGGGATAAATTAAGGGCAATTTAGGTGGCTCTCATCCTAATAGGACTTCCTTCTTCAACTAGATAAAATCTCTAATTGCCATCGCATGTTCCCATCAATTATTATTTTTATTTTAGAACAATTTGTATTTATTAGTGCTGTTAAATTGGTGCTCTTGTTGGATTCATATGATGTTTAAATGGAAAAATACAACAAGCGCAAAAATATTTGTAGTTGTATTTTTTGTGGCCATTATTATTTGTTGCTTTAGGTGAGTTTATCAAATACATTGTTATTATAAAAATCAATCAGAAAACATTCTATAGTAAAAGATTTTATATGAGATAAAGTTGTTTCAGTTATCAAATTTATAATTTGGTTCCACTTTTTCATTGATGTGAGATGATAAGATTAATATAACAATATTATTATTAAATAGGATTTATTTATACAAACAGGATTCCACCACCATTATTACTACTACCTGTGGTAGATACTAGTAAATGTTCTTTTGAATAAGGAAACAAACAATAAACTAATTATTCGCTAACTGTTAGATCGGAATAACAGTAACAAACCAAATAAATTTTAAAATAACATATATGTGACTGCATGAAACCTTTGTTAACTTTATTCTTAAATGTAATATGTAACATGTAAAACCAACTTACCGATGTAGCAGATTGGTTGTTCCTTGTGTCCGAGATTCATGTGGTGGCGGTTGCCCCTTGCAGACAACGGAGAGCCTCGTGACAAGGCCATTGGAGTCTCCTCGGTAGTGCTGTATAAGAGTGTCCAGTCCATGCACTGTTGTGTGCTCTTCAATCGAGAAGAAAGCATCTTCTCCGTGCCTTCGTATCTGATAATGAACTACTTCACCCTGTAACAAAGTTTCCATTTATTAAATCTGTGACCAGTAAGTTTGTGAAATTAGAATGAAAAAATAAGATGATATTTTACCAATTTACGGTAAAATTGTTAAGTTATTCCTATACTTTCATTTTGTTTGTTTGACAATAAAGTTTTTGTTTTTGAGGTTAAATTATAAACTTTTTTTAAACAAACCTGATGCAAAACTGAGAGCACATAGTCTCCAGGGGAAGTGTTGCTCTCACGTACCAAGAACACACCATCCTCTCCTTCTGCAATAGTCAACATATCTCAAATTAATCAATAACATAAAACATTGGGTTAACAATAACAACATTCAATAATAGTTACTATATACCAACCTTCCTTTAAAAGTTTCTCAGCAGTGTCTCGTGATATTTTCCCATGAAACCAGTTGACATTATCTTCTCTGTTCATTCTCAACAAAAAAGAGTTTGTCTGAAAAGTTAATTTAAACTTGTTCAACAAGTATTTTCACAGGCGACACAAAACTTTTCTTGAACATTTCTCATGTAATGTAAACCAGTAGTTGCACACAAGTTTTATCAACTTAGTTAAAGTACCAAAAATATTATCATAATTTAATTATGGAATAGGTGGTCAATTCATAATTTAGTTAAATTAATACACTAGATCACTGTATGTTTCGACATAAACTTTTACAAACTGTTCGACAATCGCCATATTTCTCTCTATTTCTTTCTTACACAGCACAAATCACATTGAAGCAAGCGAACTATTTGAAAATGTCTGAACAATGTTATTTCATTCTCTTTCTAAAGCCCGATTGTTGCAATTTGTTAGACAGAGAAGGCAATACAACACTAAAGTTTACTATTTATGTGTGTATTATTGTAAACGTCAGACAAACTACAATGGTCAAATAAGAAACTGATAAGAATTTTAGGATGATTCATCCTCATTATAAATCGTATTTAATTTTACACTATTTTACACGAGGTTTGTAATATATATTAATAATTATAATGCTTACCTTCAAAAGTATGAATGACGTCATGGTTGTTATCATGATATCCAACTATAGAAGCACAAAAATATTTACAAATATTCGACAGAAGAATTTTTAATTAAATCTTCTTCGTTTCTTGGGAACGCACATATTTATCACTAATATAACTTATTTATTATGTTAACACAATATATTCCGTAAAAAGCGCAGCTCAGTGAGCGGAGTGCGTCTAGCAAGCAGCCGGCAGACAGGCGCGGTATCCCCGACTCTGCCTTCCAGCGAATGACTCATAGCAAGGTCAATTCCGAGAAATGAATCACCAATGTACTCAGTTCTACAATGCTTTATGTAGTACGCATTCCCCCACAACACTGCTTCATTATTGTAATTTGTAAATAAAGACATAAATTACCTTAGCAGATAGTGTAGATACATACACGTAGACACGTTCGTCTTATTACCAGATAGAGTCCTTTAATGGGCATGATGCGGATAATTTGATGTTAAATATTTTTCTCCTTTTATACTAGAGATGTGTCTATCTAATTAATATCTAATACTTGATTTTTATCGACCACAGGGGAGTACGTATGTTGTATAGGTAGGCTTTCTTATCAGAAAATAGTTTTTGGAGAGTTTTAATGTAGATGCATTAGTAGAGAAACCTACTTATTAATGTAGCAATTAAATCGGGATTTAAGTAATTGTTACGAGCGTAATTTTTATATTTAATAAAAACCAAAGATTTATATAATTAAGAAGGACATTACTTCTAATTAAAAATGTTTCTTGATATAGTATCCCCAGTAGAGATAACATAAATAATTGTTCTAAGCGTATCTACCACATTATTTAAGTATTATTGTACATGTAGGTAAGTAGCTAGTTACCTATCACACACACTATCCCAATAAGACAACCCTGTATTTGCTGAGCAGCTTCGCAATAAAATGCCGATGAGTCACATGATCTACAAATACAAGATACAGTGATATCTATCTGCGAATCGAATCGAAGCTACTTTATATTTCTAACTGTTCACTAACTCATCCACATAGTCATCAAACGTCCATTTAGCTAATTGAAAACGTTGATTTATTTACCATTCATCATAATTGTTTGTTGTTTTGCTCGGTCATTGGTCAACTAAGTGCTTATCTAAATATTCGTTAGCTAGCTAGATATAAGGCTGACATTTTTAGTAATTCACAATTTATGGGATCAAATTCAGATGTTTACTTAAAACAACAATTTACGAGAGAAAATTCACCTAAATATCGGCTGTTTTTTAATACTGGCTTGGCTTGTACTGACTCTACTTTTTAAGTCTTGCTTTACTAGGGTATCCTGTGATTCTCGTCTATAAGATGACGATAAGAAAGAACATGCAGCTCTTCTCTGGAACCTTCATAAGTATGTTACAAAAAATGTAGAGTATGACTCCATAAATTATAAGTAGGGATTATGCGTTGAACAGTCCTTCTAATGGACTCAACACACATTAGCTAGGTACATATTTATTGCATAGTGTCATACCTTTGACAATTCCTTAGTGGCGTAAATGATAAGTAAGTAAATAAGTGAGAGTCGAAAAAACACCCTAATCATAATCTCAATAGTTCTGAATTACGTGTTTTCTTTGGTACAGGTCGTTAAAAATAAGTACCTTTATCCGATCTAATCAAAGGAAAAAGTTTCTGACAAGGTCAGCTTAGGCAATCTGCTGGCTCCATCTTTTGGAAAACATCTTATTACTCGTAATATAATGTGTCTTCTTTCCTTCTGACAAATAAAACTTACTTAAGTATTTTACTGAACAGTACCTTTTATTCTTTCTGCTTGCTATTTTGATTATGTTATAGGCACTGCAAAATATTCAACGAACATAAAATACCTTAGATATCCTAAGGTTTAAATACAGCAATTTATAAAGTCCTTTAGATAGACAAAAGGCTGAACATAATTCAAGTTGATGACAATTTATCTGTGTACTCCGGCAGTGATTAGATAAACGGTCGGTGCCTAAGTATTTAGAAAGCATTCGCTATGCCTAGAGCATCGAGTGGACAAACCAGTCTCAAAGTTTGTTTACCTCACGAATGCTATGTTTATTTACTTTCATTCGTCGCCCGTCCCTGCAACCTGTCTACATTCTGCGTAGAATACCTTATAGCCGACTATTGTATTGTAATAAATGTAGGCATTTCTTTGCAAGAAACATAGCCTAAGATCCAAGGCAATTGACTACGTGCTCTTAAATTGTATTTAGTTTTGGTCCTAAGCTAAAGGTATAAACAATTGAATGCTGTTAGCTTAGTTGTAGATAACTGCAATGTATTAGGCAATCATTAGTAGGCTATGATGCCATGTAACATATTGCTACTGTGCTGTCAACAAAAAACAAACAAACAATGACGTCGTGTGTGATCTGCATTGTTTGTAACCTAATCAAATGCCGATCACGTAATCAATGTCATCACAAATTGTTACATGTATAAAAGCAAAAGTTTGTAAGTTCTACAGTAGGTTTCTAGCTATTTATGTCAAGCCCCGGCCAGGCCCGGGCATCGCTTGCAGCTTGCACTTCCCTCTTGGGACAAGGAATGCGGCCTTTGTGGGGACGCAACACAACAAGAAATAAGAATTCAATGCTTTAGGACGCTCAGCTCTGCTAGGACACGAGATTACAGTAACATTGTTACTTTGACTGTGTTTTGTTTTTGATTGTACCTACTAGTGAATGTGTATTGTAGCCATTGCAAAGTCTATTATCGTTAATGCGATATGATAACGACAAGTTCCATTGCTGAACTGTTAATGGGCTAGCTAATATATGGACTATCATTACAAAACTGCATCATGATAAGAACTCTACTTACCTAATTTTGATCTTCTCTACTTACTTAATTTTTTAAGAGTGACTGCTTTGAGAATTTGTTTAGTACTGCGATAGATTTATTTCGAAAGACAGTACAGTAACAAGTTCGGTATTTCATGAGTATATTAATAAAGCAGTTGATGGTGTTTGTACAGGTTTTATTGACCGTACAACATAGCTGTTTCGTCAAGGCAGCCTGGACCGGCCACGCGGCCACGGTGACTCACTCCGCTTTCTACCACTCAGCCAGTGGGTAGCGGTCGATGACACTGGGCCTGTTTATTCCCCATTCGTACTAGACCTATTGTGCTAAAATTATAATGTTGCATTACAAGTGACTAAGAAATATTTTACGCTCAGTGGGTGGAACTTATAAGGCTTTGTAAACTAGTGACCCACCGGGAATTAACACCTGTCCTTATTTTAGAAGAGTCAGTGTGAATACTTTAATTGAGTCATCTACTTCAACGTGTCAATATTAAAAGTATTATGTGTTTTTTTATTTTATAATTATTTGAAAAGGTAGTTAAGGGTAGAGTCTACATGTCCAAAGAGAAATTTGATCAATTTTGTTTTAATTTTATATTTTACCTATATTTAATTGTTTCTGTGGTCAGCAACCCTGTGTATAAGGAAACGCGGCAGAGCCGGCCGACCTCAAAAACAAGTGCGGAATGACTAATGCAAAACGAACACGATGGCCGAAACCGAACGGTAGCGCCGCCCGCACCGATGAGGTAATCACACTATGAATGAAAAAATATATAAAAAATCTAAAGTAAACTAACTGTAAGGTCGGAGAGGAAATCTCTCACACCAATCGAATACAAACCTTAAGCCCAAGAGACAGGAGTTATTTCATCTTGAAGGTGGTCATGTGGATATTTTGAGAGACCGCGCCATTGAATAGATGTAGCAGATACAGAACGTGACTCATCTGTGACTAGGAGATCACTAAGCGTGAACTTTAGGTATTCAAGTAGCATTTAAGTTCTCGGTATACTATTTCAGTGACTATATTTAGAATGTTCACGAAATTATGGCGGCGTATTACATTTCCGTCCGCTGAGATTAGTCAACTAGGCAAATACTGTAAATAGATTTATATAGGTTCATTAAATCATTGTTTACTTTGAGTGTATATTTTTGTCACAGTTTACCAGAAGAGTTATTCAGAATAACACTGTAAAAAAAAAACTTTTACAAATATTCAAAAGAGTAAGGAGATAAAAAAGTGTGTCGATTTTTTATCCCAAATTATTAAAGTCAAACTATCCTACCTAACAATTTCTGCTGGCTCGGTGAATTCTAAAAAGAGTACTCTCCACCAGTCACTTGATCACTTGAAGCTAAGTGAACGACTCCAGCATAAGATGCGTTATCGTCTTTAAAATGGATTTAGGCCTCTGGATTTCCCTCAAACTCCAGCGAAACACCACCTGGCCTTTTCTGATCTAATTCTCAATGCCTTTGATGCGATGTTCGCATCTTCAACCGACTTAGTGTACCTATGAGTGCCAGTAAATTGTTTATGTAGTCTGATACACAATTTACTGATATACATAAACTAAAAAAGCACCTATACCAACTATTGGAACAAACAGGTATTCGTTCTCTGTAAAAACATTGTTGGTTTTCTCGGGAATCAAACCCGTGGCGCATTGTGGAAGATGGTGTGGTGACCTCGAATTTTCTACGACATATATTACCTACAGATGATGTTCTATATGCTGATATGTGTATAATATATAAGGAGTCCTTTTTACGATAATTTATCGACTCGAAAAGAAAAGTATAATAAGTTTTCCTAAACACCTTTAATTAATAACTAGCTACTTGAACATAATTTGAAGCGATTAATTTAAACGAGAGACATAACTTTAGCCGTCATAGTAAATATTTTCCTAGATTCTAGTTGCATAAGTTATGGCACTGCCTGGTCTAGTCTTAATATACGCAATCTTTGTTTTTACATTAACCTGCTCATTAGGTACCGGATGAGCTGGTCCATAATAAGCACTGTTCGTAGACACGCTGACTAGAACGTAGGATAACTTACCACCTGCACGCAGTTACACCTTTTTCTAGTTATCTAGTTGAGGAAAATACTAGACTAGCAATTATACGTCAGTACGTCTACGTTTATCTCTCACAAAATTATCACTTTTATTCTAAAAACGACTGTCGCAATGAAATTGAGCGCAGGCGCTGATTGCGTCTACCCTCTTCTACATATTTATTTATGTTAATTAATTATTTATGTTGTTATAAATTTACTTCTTATACTATTTATTTATTACTAAAATAAAATATACAGATATATGACACGAAAAATAAAATTTGATTATAATTTAGATTGCAGTGCTGAAATTAGGAAGAGCCCAACTTATTCAGAGACAGAAGTTTTAAAGCGATTAGTTTCAAATGTTTCTTAACACACTATGTCGTCTAGAAGTATTATCAAACGTGCGTTCCATATCAATCCACAGGAAACTTTACACTCAATAAAAAATAAAAAATGGGATGTAAATAAAACGAATGTTATCTAACATGGCATAGTATTTATTATCATTAAATGATAACTTACATTATAATTATCGTACAAAAACAATACATAGCTTACGTATTCTGGTTTACAATTAATTCTTACATTTTTATGAAATTAAGATCTACAGAATAACAGACGCCCTTATTAACATAACATTGAAGTCGTTTGGGCAATCATTTTTATTATGACGTTACTTTGGACAATACGAAGTGGTATCCTAAACCTAAGGTAAGATATGGACGGAAACTTATGTATTAATGATATATATCACCTAATCTAAAAAGTTTGTTTGCTTACCACATAAGTAATTTCTTGTCTAAGTATCTATGCTGTACGATTTGTGGGGAATATCTTTATGTTTTTAAGACTTTAATATATCAATAAATAGAGTTTTTTTTACGTTTTTAACTTTTGTACACTTTCAAAGTTTTATTTAGACCACGTATTTCTTTTTTACTTTGTTTGGCATGGTATTGGCTGATTAGTTGCTATAAGTAGTTTAATTTTCTCCGAAACAACTGAATTTCAATTTTGTTTATTGTGCTCTTAATTTGAATTTTGAATACATTTTTATAGCATAAACTCTTTCATAATTAACATAGCTCAAAATACATTTGTCTTAACAACGATAAAAAAATGGCAAGGATTCCTATACACATTTGTAACTGTACCTATATTTTAATTATAAAATCTGTTTTATCTGTAGAATATAATTATTATGGTTGGTAAAGCTGTAGGCTATTTTCAAATAGTAATCAAATAACAATCTTATATGTGCATACCTGTGGTAGGTACCTACATTTTTACAAAAGTTTCTAGTTTAATATGTAATTAGAAAAAAGAAATTATGTTCATGTATTATGCGCGTAGAAATATAATATTTAACACTATTAGTATTGAAATATAATAGTGCAACTTCCCTAATCATTCGCTTCATAATATAATATAAAATATATATTACAATCCGTTTTAGTTATGACTAAATAATAACGGAAACATAAATTCGTCATCGAGGGTTTTCAAGTTGGTAAATACAAACTTGTACACTTGTATCACTTAAGTTACACAAAATTTATCTTACTCTACTTTTAAGACAATATTATGAATACAGATTGGAGCCCCTTTTCTATTATTCTTTTGCATAGCGGCAGCCTTTACATAACAGAAACACACATTACACGCACAGCGTTTTCATTCAAAATTTTAATTTCTTTTTACATTTTGTGAGATACAGCGCAAAAGACAGACTGATGGACGGGTCCCTTTTACACCCTTCGGAACCCTTGTTCAAGAAATAGGGGTGTCATCGGCCACAGTTTATGTATTAGCGCAAACATTCGTATATAACGAAAATTTGCCCAAAAGTAAGATCGGGGTAAATAAAAGACAGAATTTTATTTAACAAATCCTAGAAGTTCTAATGGTTACACTTTACCTAGATAAATACTTATCTCTATAAATATCATCATGGTTAATTCTATTTACAAATGCGTATTATTATAATATCGATGCTTAGCTTGTTAAGAATATTATAAGTTACAATAACGTGAGTCAAATGACGTAAGTATATAGTACATTAACTAATTCAATCTTAGATTAATGGAAAAATATTTACAGCATTATTAATTACTATGATTTCAAGGAAAACGTTCAAAATGTTCTGATAAATGTAATCTTTCAATTACTTGGGTTAAAGTAATTTAATTGTCCGAAAATTCTTTGAGCATTGTCCTTTCATACACTCTTAATTACAAAACATACTTAAGATCGAATTAAAATCTAGTAATTTAAAGTAAATTTTTGAGATTCATAGTATAATTTAGTACAAAACTTCGACGATATTACATAATTATTCGAGTACAATTATATAAAATACAGATTAACTTTAAATATTAGTCAAATTTACGATTTTGTGTCATAGTTAAAAGGATAAACTTAATAACTGATATTCAATGAGTTAAAAAAGAAACCTTTTTTATTCATTATTTATCTACGAAATGTAAAAAAGGGCAAGAACTTGTTTTGAGATTCGTAAACCTTAATCATATAATTATTTGTTTTTATACAAACATTATTCTAAATACTTCATTCGATTTACAGGTAGGTACATCTTAAGACATAAAATGGACGGCAATTTGTCTGCATACACTATTAAGCCGTGAATTCGTTTCCACCTTATCATGCATTGCTTTATCACAGCGTATACTAATCATAAGTTAAATACTTCGCTATACTCTGTATTTATGGTTCAGATTGTCCTTTATGTAGGTGTTTTATTAAAAATTATAAAAACGTTTTTACATCAATATCAAGCTACAGTTACTCCTGCAAGTCCTGCAACATGAGATTCTTATTTAAACGCTACCGAATTGGTTTCCGCGTACTTAAATAATTCGTTAAACTTACATTTACTAAGTACATATAAGTTACATTTTTCTTGAATTGAAATCAACAATTTCAGAACAAGAAATTTAAAATAGTATAAACACTCAGATTTATTCTTGCAGTCATTGTCACTGGTCAGTCTATCTCATTTATCACGAGTATCAACGGCCACTATGTTACGTTACTCACCGCTGTTTTGCGACGTGTCAAGATCACGTATAGCAGTTGTCCTCGTCGGCGTGGTCGGAGCAGTCGATGGTGCCGTCGCAGAGCTGTGCCAGCGTGATGCAGCGCCCGTCCACGCAGCGCAGCTCGCCGCTCGGGCACGGCGACGTGTGAGCCGCTGCCCAATTGGCATCGGTCCCGGGCTTGCCTGTATAGCTAGACTTTCTACCATCCATCGTTGTGCCTGGAGTGTAGTCGGTTGGCCTAACAGGCCCACTCGTACCAGGCTTGCTGCCGGCTACAGCATCATTAGAACCGGCTCCAGCACCCGGCACATCATCTTTATCGATGTCAGTCGCGTTTAATTCAGCCATCTCGTCTATTGCTTCAGACGCCTGCGCCGCCACCGCTTTCTGTAAAAAATATTTAGTTCGTCATGCCGAGTGTCAATGTGAAGATAATGATAATAAAGATAATCACGAAATAATACGGAACAATAGATATAGAGGTTTAATAGTATTTTACCCGTAGCAGCGCTGCTCCGTCAAGAACTCTATCTAATTTGTTGGCCGACTTATCCAGGCGAGTCGTCTGTGTCGCAGGTAACGGTGCCAGGGGCGGAGGTCTCGGTGTGGGCACTCCACCAAACTTTGGCTTTAGGCGGCGAGCTGGTGAAGTGACTTCCTTAGCCTCCTTTTCAAACTCGTCGAAGAATCCAAGGTCTCCCATGTTGACGTCTTCAATTGATTCGTTTTCTAAGATATTTTTTTGAGTTGTCTTTTCACCTTCTGATTTCCTTGGTACAGACTTTTTCATACTAGTATTGTCGGGGGATTCATCAGCATCTGTCATTCGTGGTGGAGGACGATAGTAATGTGACAATCGGGATGGTAGAGGGCGGCGAGTGAAATTTCTTTTGAAGGCATTGTTGCTATCGCTCGTAACCAAAAGCTCTTTACTGCTGTCATTTTCTCCTGCGATAAGAAACACAAATATTATACTAACTGTCTTTGACACTTTTTTTCAGTATGAGAACTTAAAACTTCATGGATGGTTATTACATTTTAGCAGTGTTATTGTGAGTAATTTTGCTGGCCTTAACTTACCAGCTTTGAAATGACTTTTACGTCCGACGGGCACCCTGTTGGGGCGTCGCACAGCGGGTGCAGGCGCAGAACCAGCGGACTCTTCACCAAGCTCGTGCGCGTCAGTGGATCCCTGCAGTCCGTGCGGCTCGCTGGCAGCTTGCACGTGACGCGCACCGCACGTGCTCTCGTGCTCGTCCTCGCCGCCCGGGCAGTCCGCGTACCCGTCACATAGCCACCGCTTCAGGATACAGCCCCCTGAACTGCATCTGTATATAAACGAACATCGTTTTTAGAAGATTATATGACCAATAATGATTTATTTAAAATACTGACAGTTCCATGAGGGAGACCTGCATGACCTCATGGGCTCGCAGTATTTTAAATGAAAACTTATATTTATTTAGAACCACTGGGACTCAGTGAAGCTATTCCTCTTAAACACGAGGTACAAAACCAGACATTAGCAGGTCAGTGCGGAGCACTTAATTAATATTAAATAAAATAGTAATGTACTCCAAATACTAGAGATGACTGTTGGTCGAAAATTACCGGTATTCTGATTGATCGCATTGAACGCATGAAGCTTCCTCTTCTCCGCCGGGGCAATCCTTGGTGCCATCACACATCCAGTCTCTCGGGACACACGAGTTGTCGCTGCACTCAAACTCCCGAGGATAGCAAGGAGTCTTCGCACCCACGCAATTGGTTCGCGAATACTGCTTGCAGTTAAACGCTGGCATCAGCTCGCTAGGAATATGACCGTCACAGCTGTCAACAATAGCTGGAAACAAAAGAATCGATTGAGTTATTGTTACTTGACAATAACTTTTAAATGAAAGAAAGAAATTGAAAAATGATATACCTTTACAAAGACTGTAGCAAGGCATCTTTGAAGGGTAAGGTGGAGGGTTGCACTCTGGCTCAAGTAGAGCACAGGCAAAATGCCTTACGCGGTCACTGCAGTTAGTGGCTACCAAGTAGTCGATCTGAGAGAGTAGGGACGTAATCTCTACTTCTCCTACCTTCGCCGACACGCCAGCTAAGTCGTATGGGAGCACTCCACGACAAAGGGCCATGTGAGTGGAACGACATTGCACTGTAAAGTATTTTAAGAATTAGCACATACCTAAGACATCATCTACTTACTAGGGCCTTAAAAACATTGAATTAGTAACATCCGTTTCACCACTTAATTTATCAAAAAATGAATTAGGTTATTTGGTGTAAGTTCAGTGAAAACAATGTGGTTAAGTGAGCAAGATATGTACGTACCAGATGAAACCGCATGCCCCTTGTAACATAAATGTGCTAAAACTTACCCTCTGAGTAGCTATTAGTTGGATACTTTTTTGTCGTCGCGTCATCACGATCACGCCAAGTTGGAAGAGTGGGAGAAACTCTTGTGTTATATAGAGAGCTTTGAGTTGTTGATTTCATTTTTTCTGCATCCTCTATAGAAACACCGAAAAATTTAGAATGACCTGATGTAAAGTTGACATCGTAGTTCGCGGGGCGACGGCCGTAATATTCTTGGATCTCAAGTGGAACACCTCCTACTCCATAATTGTAATCGACAGGTTCATGACGTTCGGGCGCTGAGTGCGTCTTGTAGACCTTCGGAGCAAAGTCTTTATACGGATGCGTTTTCACTGTGGCTTCTTCGTCTTTCTTGATTGTTTTCTCGTAACTGTTCACATTATTTATTGTTTCTGCTCTAGTTATAGCTTCTGTTGACGCAGTGGTTGCCCCATTAGCATCTTTGAAGAAAATTGCTAGAGGTTTTTCAGGCTTTTGCGTTATATGTGGTTTAAGAGTAGAGTCATCAGTTTCAGCGTCGTTTAAAACCTTAGGTGATCTTAATGTTTCTGAATCAGCTTTTTCGTTGCCGTATTGTACTTCGGGTGTGAGATGGGTTGGGAAGACTGGAGGTATGGGCAGTTTTCTTTGGGGATTTGCTTCTGTTATCGTATCAACAACAGAGGTTAAATCGTAGTTTTTATTGTTTTCGCCGGCGTAGAAATCTATTTCCGATGTTTTCGTACCTGCAATTATGTGTTTGCAACAATTTACGTAGGAAAAGTGATTTGTTTAGTTATTTGACGCACACATGCATAGTTAAATGACCCACATCTTGACACGCTATGATGTCGTGAGGTGTTTCGTGAAACATTGAACATACTTAATATAGATGAGAGGACTGTGACATTTAAAAGTAATATCCCAAAGATGGACAGTAGAGGTACATAACAGTGTACATAGATGATTAGACCGAGGTGTGGTTTGTGATTATCATTTTATAGCTCGTGTATTTCAAGACAAACATTGAACGTTAAATGCGTTAATTTCACTCACACATGTACACAGATTTTAACACTTACGTATCACAGTAGTGATTAGTAGATAAAAATATATATTTTTTCATGCTGGGTACTGCAACACTTCATCATTATTTTGTGGACATTTACAATAATTCCTAAACTTTAAATTGTAATGTTTGTTTCATAACTATCAAAGAAATTGTTTATACTGTAATAATTCACGTCCTAGTAAGAACATTGAATATTCAAAAAAAATATATAAAGGGTCCTTTGACGGTCGTTTAACCATCGTAATCATCGTATCGTAACTTGATATACCATACCATGTTCGTGTTCGCTTTCCGGTTTCTTGCTGTAATGCTCGCGGCCGTGTCCGGGGGAGTACGGCCGGTGTCCGGCAGCCGCGACCGGCTCCCAGTACGTGCCGTTCTCGTTCTCCGACCTCGACTCCAAGTTGTCTGGAATATAAGGGTTAACGATCGCTTAAGTATCGGGTAATGGTCTTAGGAGAAGTCAAACATGTTTCCGTTCCTAGCCTAGTTTTTTTTCTTTTGTTTTTATAGTTGTATGCTTATTTTCTAAAGCCAGGGCTGGCAAGACTTTTAGATAGTTCATATTACATATGTGCAGATTCAGTTGCAAGTGTTTGAAATATTTACTAGGTGTGTGTGACTTGAGTTCTTCTGAGTATCGTTTGTAAGCATATTCGTGCTACATGTCATATCTTTTGTCAATATAAAGTATTATTAGAATATATTATGTATTCTACAGTCAGCCAAGTAAGTAGTTGTATGCCTTTAAGTCTTAGCACAGCGACGGATATTGTATTGCTATGTAAATTTGATAGGCGTTAACGAATCATAATATCTTATATTGAGGTTATTTCGATGTTTATAACAAGGTACGTATTATAATTACCACAATACGAGCTTTCATACTATGCAATAAGATGTCTTATGAAAACATACATAGTATCCATTTAAGGCCTTAAGTAAGTTCTTACTTTGGAGCTATAAACCTTATTTGAAATATCAAAATGTATCTGATGTATACAGAAAACTAACAATAGTTTTAGAGTGTAAAGGCAAATATTACACTCAATTGAGTATATTATTACAAAAAACGAATGTATATATTTAATTTATTATGATTAAATGTGTTCTACAAAGTTTGACCTAAGTAAAGGCAGACTGCTAATTTACTGGTTGTTGACTGAATACCGAAACAGTAATATTAAGTGAGTGCCTATAAATCATATTCACGCCATCGCGCAACCGCCAATCGCCGAACACTAATTCATATTCCTTAATTGAGGAGAGCGTTCTCTTATTTTGACAGATAAAGATATATATTAAAATGATTTCTCAAAACGTTAAGATATTTTGACGCCTGTCCGAAACTTATAAGTTTTGTGTCGTTTATGAAGAGATGCTGATACACGAAATGATGATATTTGATAATATTAATTAATAACTCATGTCAGTTAGTATTCTACTAAACTAAATTAATATAAAGGGATAATAACCGAAATGTATCCTGTGTTAACAAAGGCACCTACTATCTATTTCAATAACAAATTTGCAGACAGTTTTTCAGCTTGAGATAGAATATTAAATTAAACGTCTTACAAGTTGCGTTAAATACCAATGTCTAATCGAGAGGCCTATCTTAGGATATGTTATTGAAATTAGCAGTATTTTGAAGATTAGTCTGGAGCGTTACGTGTGCAAGAAAGTGTAGTAGGAAGCACGACTAGCAGCCGAGCGAAGACGCGGGCCGGTGAAAGCTTGGTTCAAGATGTCACGGCACTCCCCGGCCGCGGCCGTGTCACCACTATCGCTATTAATCCTTATCGGTTGCCGGTTGCCGGTTGCACAACCCGTATACATAACTAATGTGGCGATACTAGGTAGCTAGGCAACTAGACGCGCTCCCGTTTCGGCGTGTCAGTGTCAAAGGTGACGCCGACTTCCTATGACGACTCGTTTTACAATTTATGCAGTTTCGACGGCCGATGCCGGATTTCGGATTTCGGTGTTGTGTTTTTGGTTGACTGTTTTTTTTTTGTGTATGTATTATGTCACGATAGCATCTTTTACCTAATTTATTATTTATCTTTATTTAGCACTCTAAATTTTAGAGCCCATTCTTATGTTCTTCTTTTCATACATAGAATCAAATCGAATGTTAAATTAGATGGAAGTTCACTATTCTATGAGACAGTATCTTGTATTTAGCTACAAGGAAAAAACACAACACCGTTTATTGTTCAACAGCTTAAAGCTACACCTATTTAACCGTCAAAGTTTCAGCATCTTTAAGTCATCTTAACACGGTTTCTCGGTTGCACGCACAGTTTCGCAGAAGTGTGACCTAACCGCTGTACGGGATGTAGTTTACAGGCGCCCCGTTACAAGCACTTTGTAGGTAATTAAGATGATTATATGTTACATAACGACTTGAGGTGTGCTCCAAATGAAATGCAACTTGTGCGCGTGGTGCAGCTGCAGGAGGTTATTAAATGATCTATTGCAGAGGCATAAGTGTATCTACATACGAATTAACTTAATTTTACACGTGCCTAATCAAAACAGAGCATAAATTACACTGTTCCAAATTAATTCAAAATTCATCAAGGACCCTGATGCATAATACCGTGTACCGAAATTAATACTTTTAGTCATTTAAATAAATATTAAATTGCTTTAATTTTGAATCCACTGACATACTGTACCATTACATATTAGCCCTTAGGTAATTTAGTAGATAATCTACACATGAGAGAATTGCAAAGCTAGCGGCGACCACACCTCGCCAAAACATATCAACTGTCGAGATTAGCCGCATGCAAAGCTCCTTAATTACAACAGTTTATTATAATTGTTGTTTTAACGAGATAAATTGTTTTAAGAATAAATGATACACGTTTCATTTTGAATCTGAAGGTTACCGATAATATTCTGTGCGGTAATTTGTAAAATAATTATGTTATTTAATATATTACGACCCGTGACTTAAATTTGTTTAAGTGAGGCTAGTATATTTATGCAATGTATGTAAATTCCCTCGGTACTATTTAATACTACGTACCCTTACAAAAAAATGCGACTCCAAAAAAAAGGTTACCAAATAAGTATTGGGTATATCGTTTAGAAACTAACTTAAAAGTTCAATTTCCATAACATCGGCGATTTAGTTATCGCATCAGAATTTTCATTCAGTATTATATTCTTCTATATATTATCTACAGTTGCATATATGTAACATATATTATATCTAACGTATCACTGTGGATATCCGCGATAATATGATCGATAAAGAGAAAAGTTATCAAATATTTCCGGCTTAGTGTAAAATTATATCTTGATTGTTTATTTTGTTATTCGTTAATACAGATACCTACGGGAGAAATGTTATTTACTATAAAACAAAGATAGTTTTGGTGGTCTGTGAGAAAAACTAATAGAACTAATTCAATATTTTACTATAGATAAATAATGTCGACCTATGTTTGCTTTGCTTTTTTATCGATTACAAAGACGATCCCACAAACCAAATAAAAAAAGATCGATTAATTACAAACGTTGGGTTTTTATACACGAAAGATTGAAAGTAGAATACATTTCCATACACTTACTTTTAAAACGAAAAAGAACATTGTTAAAAAATTGACAAGCCATCAATTACTTTTAGAAGCATGTTCCAAAATTAACAATTTAAACGAGACGTATTTTTTCATTCTGTCGGCTAAGTAAAGTCGTTTTCATCAACACAACCTTAATTGTATTTCGTTTAATTGATTTCGCGTGTATTCAATGTAATTACACTTCTTCGAGTTTTGCATACTGTAATTAAATGAAGGCGCTGTCGGTTTTATAACAGCACTATAATGACGTTTTTATGAGTTACCTAATTGTGAGCGCACGACATAAAGAAAGCGGGATCAGAGGTCATGTTTTTATGCTCATAATATTTCCTAACACAAATTTATTAGGACCTATTGTTATTGATTGCTTGATTAAAAATTAAGATATAACCCATGCGAAAGTAGAAACGGATCTTAAGTTGCAAAATACCAAAAAATAAAGATAAAATCATGATTAAGGAACCATAAAGGTTTGTTTTATACATAACAACATGTAAGTTGTCAACTGGGCATATTTATACGATGACTTTCATTATCATTATTGTCATACAAAATCATGCAAGTTACATAAAATGACTGTAAAGCCGTGTTGAACATTCATATTAGCTATCTTAAAAGGAAAAGAAATGCTAAAAGCGGAGCAGTATAAAAATAAACCCGCCTACATCTTACATGCACAAAAGCATTCGCGAGGTCAACTTTCCTTTTTACATATCCTTCGTAAATAAAAACACAATATGAGAGCAACAAAGGAGACTGGAGCGCATCCGGTACCAAGTGCGAACAGTTGGCTGCAAAACGGTTGTCATAAAAAATTGCAAATATCAACCTTAAACCTTTGAAATAAAGGTGTTGATGTTACTATTAAAACCTTCGTAGTGATGGCGTGACGCGTCGCCGCCGGCAGTCCGCGGGACACCCCACGCAACCAACTACCATTTTATTCACCATTTAACAACTGCTATTAAAAGCTCCCTTCGCGTGTGAGATGTGAAAGCTGAATATTTATGAAGAGATCAACATTGTCAAGAGCCTCAAGCTCTTATCAAAGTACAATTTACGCATGAAAAGGACTATAATTGCATCAAAAGTTTTACGACACATTACAGCTTCCGTTTGTAGGGCAATTACTTGATTTCAATCCAAACATTTGCATTTCCAACTTTCTTTATGCAAATATTTACTTGTTTTAGCCCAGTTTTAATTTAAACAGAATCCAGAATTTAATAGCGACTGTAATATATGTATCTTAAACAAATAATCCATTACCTTTATCTGACAACACATCGGTAAAACTTTACGCGTGAATAATTAATATCAGGTGTCTGGCTTACACGCACGTCTCAACACAAATAATATATTATTATAGTGTTGATTGTTGATATAACAGCGCTATTTATTACAACTATCAATGGACGGGCCTTTCCACACATGTACACATTAGAGACATATTGAGTGACTCTCTATAAACATTCACGACTAAAATGCCTACAAAATTCGTTTTCATCTCTTTATATTTACATATAAATGATAATACCAGTTAACTACGTTGTATAAAGCATTAGTAGATGTCGAAATGGACTTAAGATCGTTTGTTAACCCGAGAGTCGGCTCGTGCTATCAATCGTGCTTCCATAAACGTGAGTAGTCTATCACATTATGCCGGTAACTAACATTCGTTTGAATGCATGAATATACGAATTTGTCTTATACATTAGTAGGCTTTGAATAGAGATATATTATGTTCTGTTCTTTGTCGCAAATATGTGTAAGTAAGAACGTTTTGCGGCATTCGTGCTTTCCTAAACATTTGATGCGTTAACTGCGTATTTAAATGAGGGTGACGACTTTACTTAGACTTTTTTTTTAGAGATCTTTGCAGTTAGTCCGAGCGTAGGCTCTGACTGCTTCACCGGACTTTTGGCGAGGACCTTCAGGCCTCCAGCCAGAGCAAAAGAAAAAACTAACTACGTCAGCATCGTCCACTAAGGGCACCCCCTGCGGGGTTCGGACCTCGACTTAGTGCGTTGCTAACAATCTTAATACTTTAAATAGACAAACATTCGTATTTGTACGAAACTATGCGCGCATTTGTGACCGGGTTTATAACAACGACTTTCGATCATGAATGTTGAGTAGCTTCTGATATAATCGTCGATGTCAAGAATCGAATTCAGAAATGTTATTTTTGTTTGTCAATGAAATGTGCTACTAGCGCAATAATGCGGAACCAAACACATTATAATAATATTATAATGCCTCAATTGCAATATTTAAATTAAGCTGATTATTAATACAACCATTTCGGGAGACAAATATTTATTGATCTTACGTTACATTTCTAACGATTCATAAGCCGTGAGTCATCATACCAGACCAATCACTACATAGTATAAAACAAAGTCGCTTTCCGCTGTCTGTCCCTATGTATGCTTAAATCTTTATAACTACGCAACGGATTTTGATGCGGTTTTTTTTAATAGATAGAGTGATTCAAGAGGAAGGTTTATATGTATAATACATGCATAATATAGTAGAGAAACACGGATAATCTTAGAGATTTTTGACGTCAGGTCGTAAATCAACACATTTTTGCGCTTTCATTGCAAACGCTGGCTGAACCCTACGAGATAGATCAAAACAATGTACTACAGTATTGTGCACCTTAAAAAGATCTACAAAAAAGTCCGCGATGGTATATGTCTATCTCTTGAGGGTAACCCACAATAACCATTTTTTATCCTTTATTTATTACTTATTCACGAAAAGACGATTTTAAGCAATACAGCATTAATCCTTATCCAATTAAGTACCTTCAAAAAATTGAGGATGTAATATAGATCAATATTGCCCTTTACAGCATGTAATTTAAATGAATATTTTCGAAGATATTACAGATTTAAAATGCAGGGACATAGCGGTTGCGGCGGTACCGGCCGGGGGGCCGCGCGGGGGCCGGGGGGCGCGTACCTATACCAAAAAATGCTTCTAAGGCTGAGCTTTGGCCTACAGAACTTTATGATTGCGTAGTTATATTTGGTATCAGCGTTGCACCCGAGCAAAGCCGGGGGGGGGGGGGGGCCGCTAGTAGTAAATAAATGGAAACACAATGTTAAAGCTTTATGCATTAATTTATCAGAACGCTAGAAAGCAAGTCACATTCTCCAATCGTCCTTTTATGGAGAGTAAAATAATTGTTAGCAATTTGTATTTTGACAAGAGATAGTGTTTATATCTCGTTTCACGACAAAATAAATATAGACGAAGGTATGACCTACCTATAAGGATAGAGAATATACTGTAAATGTATTAATATACCTAAGTTTATAAACTTTTTGCATAAAATATTAAAATGGTGGAGTTTTTTGGGCTGTATGGTGATAAAGAAAAAATAAACCTTCCAGATTTCATTAAAAATGGTATGTGCTATTGGAAATTTAACTGCATTAATTTTCTATCCTAACAACGCTGAAATTTCAGGATATTTCGAAACCGAAATATTTACAGATCCAAAAACAATTCTTATTTATAGATTCAGCGGATGCATGCCACTAGAACAATAACCAAACAATTGATTGATTCCAAACCATATGACTCTTCGTATGACCTAATCATCTATTTTATCATCATATAGGCCAGTCAAAAACAAAAACCAAATAGTTTATCCAAAGGAAGTATCCAATAGCGACAAAAAAAAACATTACACCAAATAACTGGCCTCTAACGAAAAACACACGTAATGGAAACCATATAACCTTAAAAATATATCAATTGTTTTAGAACGGTTTCAAAATGGACAGAAATATCTCTTGATACTATGACTAATATTTCTGTGAGAACTGAATCATCCAGTTGTAGCAACAATGGTGTCAATAACAGCTTTCGAGCGATACCCACGATACAAAGTCAGAAATATGCCCGGTATGATGCAAAGCCTTTGATATTGGGGCATTATCTTTGGGAAATTGAAAGTTCGACGTGACCGACTCGACAAAGCCTTGTGAAAACCATATAAGTTCATACACATAGAATAACTACGCTAAATCGGAATTCTATCCCTTATAAAGACAACAGTTTTGATAAATACCATGATTGTCAACAACTATTAAATAAAAATATCGTGTAAACACTGTTAATCACTTTGTCCTTTTAAGTACCGTGTCAATTTGAGCTTTTTGTTTTGTATGAAATAAAATTAAAAGAATAAACCCACATAGATGTTATCGAACAAGAAAGGCAAAAGGAGAATTGAAACAACACCATAAATAGGTAAACGGGTGAAAGGTATAGAAAGGCAATAATTTACAAAAAGGTAAGTTTGTAACAAAAAGAAAGAGATTATAATCTCCTTGGTAAACTTTAGTTTCAGACTGTCATCACTGTTGAACGGGCAAAACAATTAGAAATAATGATATCCTTAGATTTTAAACTTGTAGCTTAGAAGCTACAAATCCTAGAGGATAAACAAAATATATATTTAACCGAATCAAGGCCATAGTTTAAGTCTAAAAAAAATAGTAGAAAATTATCCAAATTCTGTGAATGTGAAATCTATCGTATCGTATCTAGCCATATAAAAATTAAAAATACGTCACACCAAACCATTTAAAGAACTGTAATTGATACTTCTAACACCTTATATAGACCTTACTTATGCGTCAACCAATGCATACACCGTGATGGTATCTTTCTCAATGTTAAATGTGAATCTTTGTCAACCCCAGTGACACGAAACTGAATATAAGGAGGGCAGGAGTGAAAACGTTGTGCATTTAGATATTTTGGAATGGTTAGGGAATAATTTTGCATGAATTGCTTTAATTATCAATATAAAAGTACTATCATTTATGTGGTAGCATAAAATATTTATTTATTGCGCTATCGTAGACAAACATCACATCCGTCTTACGAATTTTCCATTAGGTCACGTGTCCTGACGCGAGTTTAATGTTTTTTTACCCATTAAAAAAAAGTGCACAACGCCGCTAAAGAATTTTTCACTTCAATAATTGCAACATTGTTGTACTTCCTGTATATTACCTTTACCTACCACACATACAGGTTCGCTTACCTGGCATAAGGAAGTACACGAAGACGGCGAGAGCGACGCACACGGCGACGAGCGCGACCGGCCAGCGCAGCACGCGCAGCACGCGCGTCACCTTGCCGGCGCCCGTGCTGCTGTCCGCGGCCACGCGGTACAGGCTGTCCGGGTGGGAGCCCTGAAACAAAAAACAAATAGTTAGTGATACTTAAATAGGAACTGGTGAAACAACAAATGGAACTTGGGACCAAGAATGAAAGTTCTTGAGCCCAAGTTTTAAGTTACACAAAAAATTTACATTAAAATTGACATTACACATTGATGGTCGCAATCATTAAGGAACGCATGCCACATATATTTCCCTTTGTAGACCCGATTTCTAATCATCAGAGATTAAATAAAATAACACTTCTTTGCCAACCAAAATTCTTTACAAAATACAGAATCGGGTGTTTTGTAAGTCTTCGTCGGTATGATTCACGGCCTATTCCTTATAATGACTTAATAATTTGTAACAAATACCAAAAGATTACAATAAAATGCAAGATGAACGAGTGTTTAACCATAACAGAGCAACTGTTGCTCAGCCCACGCGTCAAATGGATATATATGCAATATTTATTCAAAACAAAACACATATTGTGTTTAACGCGACAGAGTTACGTGATGGTCGTATAAACATTTTATTATGTCATTTAAATGAAAGAAAGCTGCCGTCACACTTCTGTTAACTATAGTCACACACTTACTAAACCACTTTGTGATTGATAGCATTAAATATATGTAAAGTTTATTTTGATAGATACGAGTACCTCTGGCGTTCATCGAAAATTCAGCGGATTAAAATATGAATATGTCACAATGCTGTGACTTTTCTCAAAATTGATTCTATCAACCAACAATTTGTTAATTGAGCATCCCACGCATTGAACAAATTGTTCAACATGTTTTTACATCGATATATTCCAAAAGTTACATAACTTAATTTAAAAACACAATAACAATTACGAAACTATGCAAGGTATGTCGAAATCAAAATAATATCGGAAGCGTCGGTAAATATTACTCTAACTGCATTTATATTGCCAGTTTTGGGCCAACAGCTTATTTATTTCACATTATTATCATAAAGAACGATAGGGAATGTGGGCGATATTTAAATTTTTCTAATCGATTGTAATTCGATACTGATTTATGATGGTGTTAAATGTTTTTGTCGGTCGAACACAGTTCGAATTTTAAACTTCACGGTTTGAAGAAAGTGTCGTTTTATTGTGACAGGAATGTTTTATTCTAATTTATAGAAATATTAGGCCAAGATTGTCCACACAAAAAAACATTAGTCCATAAATTGTATATTTAAATAATTATAATTGAAAACAACTGTACATACTCATATCCAATTAAATTTTGTTTGTTACCTTTACGTAAATTGAATATCAAGTAGCAATTGGAAATACGGTTTAATCTAGTACGGAATCTATAAGACCAGATCTCCCGCGGCGGCGTGCGTGTATCATCTTATTCCATACAAATTATGTATTAACTGTCTGAGCACGAATGCAATATTATTGATGTTACAACGTAATGTTTCCTCGTAATATATTCACGACAGCTACCGGGCTTTAAATGATGTAAACTAATTTAATGCCATAAACATTAAATAATTTAACGTGAACAACATCGATAGCGCGTAAAGCGTTCACAATATTTTATGGTTTAGATACTTTTAAAGTGTGCTATAATTTATTTTAGAGATGATAGATTTTCTTATAGTTTCTTTTAGAACGTGCCTTTTCAGGCCGATAGACAAGTGACACATTGTCTGCATCTGCGTTTGCATCAAAAGTATTTTTGAGTTGGATGACAACGAAATAACAAACAAACAAACAAATGACAGAAGCATTTCTTTTTCTGTACGATTTCGTCTCCGAAAATGGAAAACATGACCAAAATTGGCGTTGTCATACATTTCCTATAAAGAAATGGTCCTATTTTACTTCCTATTAATCAGCTATATATATCCGTCTCGCTTTGTCATGTTATTGAAAGAGTGCCGCAATGCATAATAAAGAATAGCTATTATTTGGACTATGACTTAATTAGATTATTCATCTTTTCTATTGGTTTCTGGGACCTCATGAAAATTCTACAAATTACAACATTTTTTTTTGTTTTGGTAATGGTGAACACAGAATATGGATTTCGAAAAAAATAGTGCATGTTATGTGATTTTTTTTTGCTGAAATGCTGTAAAAGCTATATAATTAACTTACTTGTAATAAAATGTAACTAGCTATTATATTTACTGCTTAACAAGGGATTGTAACCCTCCTTTTTTGATGACACATACATTCCTTGTACTTCGTACTTGAAAACCCCAATATTTTTAATGAATTGATCTACGTCCAAGTGTTTGCCAAACCGAATCAATAACGTGATTAACAACAAGAAAATAAACATATTTCATTGCGAAACTAGGTCACCCGTTTACAATCCCAATTACGGCAACCGTAAATATTTTTCCTCAATAAACTAGTTAATTATTGTGATCTTGATTGTCCAATGGATCTATAAAGGTTTAGTCATTTTATCGGTAAACTTATTTAATCTTATTCTGAGAGAAATAAAATTGTAAATCACCTTGGGTCTTTCATGATAATCAGAATACAAAGGTGAATCATTTTAGCTTAAAATCAAGGTTTTCATGGAGCTTTCGACACTAAGAGTTGTTTTTCCTCGTATTAAAAGCCATAGCTTTGAAAGCTTCTAAATAAAAGAGTAACACCCAAGGGATACGAATCAATTGAGCACAATCATTTGACTATGTAATACGTAGGATGGGTCTGTATATCTGCACTTTTAAACAGGGAAATATAAATTGAATATTGGAAAGAAAAATATAGACATGAAACTAACTTATTTAGGTATCATTTTGTATGTACGTGGTTTAACTCTACATAATATGATTGTAAATTTGTATTTTCGTAAAAAAAAGGTTTTATTATTTTAAAACAAAAAATGCAATGATAATTATTGTAATTATGGTTATATTTTTTCGAGCTTTGCACCATACCCCGTATATTATATTATACGAATAGATTAATTTTTTATTTGTTTTGATCTTAAAGAGATCCGCATGATTATCGAGATTTAATGAGATGCGAAAAATATACTAGATTGTAAGGTTATGGCGATGCAACATAAATATATAAAAAAGTCAGACAAAGTATTGCCTTCTAGGGTTATTACGGCCTCGAGTAATAAATAACATGTCCGTATTCCAAATAAGGATGTGCAGATAGTAATTGATAACCAATCACATACCTCAAAACAAAGCGTTTATTCTCGACGTCACTTGGTACCTTTAAGAGAACAAGCTTATTGATATTTATCACACACCACTTTTTGGAGACATATCACGATCTTTTAGATTTTTTATAATTGTAGAACACATTTATAAAAAATCTAAAAGAACAAATGTTTCTAATGCGTTTTCGTTAGGAGCAAGTTATTATATCGTACACCTAACTTTATACTATTTTTTTATAAATAATTGTGAACTACATCACGTACATTGCTCTGATAACAATATAAGTAAAAAAAAGCTAAAGCATGTGTTATGGAATTCAGATAGAACGAAGGTATCGTTTGTCCAAATGAAGGCTGAAAATAAAGTCGAACATAATAGAAAAGCGATATATTATAACATTAACAACATGATAGATATCAAAAGAGCAAGAAAGTACACTTATTACACATTCATAATTCATATAATATATGTAAGCTTCATCTAGAAGACAACTTACATACGCGGAAGTTATTTCACGGTAATACTCTGGCAACACATATCAACATACTCCATATAACACACATGTTCCAGTTTCAGGCCTATTAGATATCGCTATCATAATTAGTTTATAGGCAAGCCTCTTTTAAACTACTATTTAATACTTAAACTACATTATAATCCGGTATATGGGATAGTTAATTAACCGGCTTAGATTAAACTACGCATGTGTAATTAACACGGATATGATAAGCTTGGGGTGAGTAGACCCGGTATGTTTTAGGTAAGGACTAAGAGCTGCCCAATTTTAGATGTAAGTATTTTTAACTTTTATAATAGAGGTGCTCAATTCCCTGGTTTTTTTATTGTTTGTTACCGCAGAACCTTTGACTGGGGGAATTGATTGTAATGATTCGATGTCTTCGGTTTGAAAGCTGGTGCTTCCCGTGCGGTCCCATTTCGGTTTGGTTTTAACAATCGGGGTCTTTAAAAAAAAAAGTTAGACTTATTTTAAAGTCGTTTATCTTTATAATATTATATAAATAAGGACATGATTTCTATTTTAGCATATGATTGGTCATGATGGTTTAAATTAATTAAATTTTGAGACCATAGAGATAGTCAAAAGCGAAAATATCTTAATAATAGATTTATATAACGACCATTTTAATTATAAAAGATCAAACTTTAATTATAAACGGAAATGTGCTGTCGGAAGTTTAAGATAAAATATTCAGCTTTTTAAGATAATCTCTAAAGAATATTTGGTCTAGCGGATTAGACGACTTAATAAAGTCATTTGGCTTCTCACTTTATTAAACACGCGAATTTATATAGTTTTACACATATTTCTACCATAACGATCAAAAGAACTTAAGACACGGCTATAAATATTTATGTATTTAGAGATTTGTATCAATTATTTAGCCGTTAGGTGGTGATTTCCAACAAGATGCGATCTCAAATATTGAGTTACCGACACAGTCGCGGTCGCGGGACACCTTTACTATTTACATAATGATTATATTAGATAACACATTCTTGTCGTTCACGAAAAGATTAATAAATTACTATTTACATTAATATAAATGGGATGAAAGAATTTCACAGTACATAAATTAACTTTTACATAATTAACACTAACTGGCAGTTCCTTCTGTGTAATATATTATTTAGTAAAGTGAGCACGATTTTTATTCATGTTAAACATATTTAAATTATATTAATTTTAGTGTGTGTAGGCTTCTAATTAGACAGCTACAGTCCCACACGGTAATGAAGTTAATTACACTTACTATGTAGCCTACCTTGGCAGCAAAGGGCTTGACATCTCGTGGCTTGGAGAAGTACTTGTCCAGCTTGGTGTCGTAGCCGGCGATGAGGTCGTTGACGGCGGGGCTGGGCATGGCGCGCGCCCGGTACGTGCCGTACTGCTCGCCGTGCTCCGAGATCGTCGGCAGGTTGCCGTTCGGCGAGCTACAGCTGCTGCTCGACCGTGAGTAAGCGTAATTCACCGACCCGTCAGCCGGGTTCTTAGGTTTCTTCGTAAATGCGTAGCGCCGCGGTCGCTCCTCCGTCGGCTTCAAGTCGTACGTCTCGAACTTTTCCGTAACATAATTTTCTTCTACGTCAGTGGTGGGCACGTAGCGCAGCAACCTCGGCTCTTTGATTTTCTTTTCGTATTTCACGGAGTCCGTCTCGTTGTCCAGTTGCGCGAGGTTCAGCGAGTGCTGAAGTTCGTTCGCCGTCCTGTTTACTTTGCGTTTGTTCTTGCGGTCGTTCGATCGTGAATGCACGTGGTCATCTACGATCTCAGACTCTGAGGATGGCCTGTCTCCGTATAACACGTAATTCCCGTTCACCATTTTAACAATTGTCTGCTTTCCTAATTAACTTGTTACTTTGGACGTTTTTCCCTCCGATAAACCATGGTGCGCATGTGCACTTCACTTTAAAATCATTTTTGTTTTTTTGGTTTGATTCACTAACTTCAACTGTAGAGAGTGAGCTCAGTACAATGATGTCAATCTGTCAGCTACGCTCGTGTCACTGATCTTGAATGAAGGTGCACATTACTAATGCTGATTGTTTGTTTATTTTGTAGTGTTTGTTGAAACAGTGAAATTCTTTAGCAGTAAAATATGTATCAATTAAACAGAATATGCAGATAATTGCAGGATGGAAAGTATTCTTCTACGTTTGTTTGTCAATATAGTGAGTTGATAGCTCCTTTGTTGAGCAAAGTATAACGTTTCAATCTGAACACGAATAAGTTTTATACTGTGTGCGGAGCTACAATGTGCTTAATTAGTATACAAGTGTGTATTTATAAATCTTTTAATTTAGTAGCCAAATAAATAACGTAAATAATGAGCTACTGTATTGAAAAAAGCAATGAGAACATAAGCTATGTTGTAAACCGCAGTACGTGCATACCGGTGACAGATAACATTCGTAGCGTTATGTCGGCCATTATTGTTTGGGCGCAGTTCCCGCGCTTTTTGCCCCCCTTACGCGGGAACGTTCTCAGTAAAGCGCGTGCGCGACAATGGCGGCCGCGGGACACGCAACGAGAGTGAATTGCTGTGATTGTGCAACCGGCCCCAGCACTTTATGCAACTGATGTGCCGTTAATGGTGCAGATGCACCGATAACTCGGTTCATCTATTACAAGACTAGTATTTCCTGATGCATACCGTCCCGCGACGCGAAATAGTTTCTTGCCTTCGTTATGTAACACGAAATAGAGACTAACTGGGCTTAAGAACTTACTTAAGCTTGTAAATATGCTACGCAATCTGCTTCTCAAAGCTGTACGGGATGCTTGAAATGGCTCATTCGCAAAATGACCACTTCTCAAAATGACTACAGGTAGCAAAATGTCCCTTTCGCAAAATGTCCCGTTCGCAAAATGTCCCTTTCGCAAAATGTCCCGTTCGCAAAATGTCCCTTTCTCAAAATGTCCCTTTCGCAAAATGTCCCTTTCGCAAAATGTCCCCTTCCTCAAACAGGCATTAATTACTTTCATCAGTAAAAAAACTCGTCAAGAGCCAGCAGGTGTACAACACAGAGGGGTACTATACTAATGTTTCATCATATTCAAACATGGGTAAGCGCATGCAAATAAACTAAAATTAAAATAATAACAATGGAAGTTTGCCAGAATTTATAAAAAAAAAAAACAAAAACAAAATAGAATTATTATTAAAATAAATATTACAATTATTGTAAGATGTACTTTTTATTTGGGTTAAGTTTAATTTGTTGATTGTTTATTTGTGTAAATTTATATTTTGATTGACATTAAATCTGGCGAACTTCAATGTATATTTTAATTTTATTGATGAAACATTAGTATAGTACTCCTCTGTGTTGTACACCTGCTGGCTCTTGACCAGTTTTTTTACTGATGAAAGTAATTAATGCCTGTTTAAGGAAGGGGACATTTTGCGAAAGGGACATTTTGCGAAAGGGACATTTTGAGAAAGGGACATTTTGCGAACGGGACATTTTGCGAAAGGGACATTTTGCGAACGGGACATTTTGCTACCTGTAGTCATTTTGAGAAGTGGTCATTTTGCGACTGAGCCCTTGAAATCTCTTAGCTCTGTGTAAGCATTGACTACATTTTTAACTCGCAAGACTTTCTTTTAACAAGAAATGTTGCTTTTAATAATGTATGATATAGAATAGGTTTCTCCGTCTACCAATATAAATTAAAGTGTCTATTATCTATTGTACTGTGTTCCAACCGCATGAAAAATGGCTTATAAAATAATTAACGGTACACTATAAGATTCCCACGCTCGAGTTACAAATCACACAAAAACGCATATTGTTCACACAAATACTTGGGACTACATACTGTTTCTATTTCATAAAGCAACGTAGGCTAAATTGCCAAACCATTAATTAGATCTTTCGGACAATCCATTACTGCCACGGCCCGTGTAATGTACTTTACGCGTCGTAGTTAAATACCAGTCAGAATTGATTAAACACTATGTCTAGATTAAAGTTAAAGTCGTTAATCAGGTATCGCGCGACTGCTACGCTGGAGGTCTTGGGTTCGATTCCCGAGCCGACCAAGGTGTTATTGGGTTTTTCTATGAAATTCTCAGTAGCAGGTCGGAGTTTGGATTTGTGCCCGGTAAGTGGCAGTAGGCTCGCCCCCTATTACATGGGACCTAAACATATCGGCGAACTGTGGGTGCACATTGGTACACCTCTGCCTACCCCTTCGGGGATACAGGCGTGATGATATGTTTATGTTTTATGTAGAGTGCGTAAAACAAGCGCATGTTACTAAAATTGGTAAATTGAATCGGCGAATATAAGAGCGACAAGACCCTATAATTCATGTAATCGTTCGCATTGTACCATCGGTAATGACGAGGCAAGTCCTTGATCTATGTGTAGGCAGGCATTTCGTAAGGTATTATTATTATAATACAAACCCGAAGTTCGCTGGATCGTCTCATGGTATTTTATCATTGTATCTGTGACCTAACCCTACACACCATTGTAAATTCAAATAACATAAAGTTCAATCCTTTGTTCACATTTGAATGTTATTTTGAACTGTAATTTGGTTAAAGAACAGTTTCGTTTTAATAAAAAACGTGATCGGTATTTAGATGTGATAAACGTCTCTTTAAAGGTTATAGATGTTTGAAGGTCGAGGTTGAGTTCTGATTTGTGTATTGACCCGTAAAAAATGGTACAACAAGGACTGATTTACGATGTGCACCATTAGCGAGCGCAATCCAAACAGCATAAAATAAATATTTCATGCCTAATGAATGTGAAGATAAAAAACAATAGAATTCCATTCAGTCTCAATGCCGCAGCGGTTTGTTTTCAAAACGTATAGCTCATCAAGGTGTTTGCATTGAAGTGAGGCTGGCTTTACATCTGCTGACATTTATTACAGTGCTACAGCTACTCTATAACATATATTTAATTAGTCAATAGTCTTCTACAATTAGCGTTGCATTATTGAAATAGTGTTGCCGGTAATTATCGATTGAAGCTTATCTATTGAACTAAGACTCACTTGTATGTTAAATGAAGATTGTATCAATGATATTACTATATGAGCAATGAGCATGGCTAAATTGTGGAATGTAACTATTACGAGTATGTTATTAATAATATGATTACTAATAGCCGACTATGTACCCATAATGACCCATATTGTATGAATGTCTAGTCTATGTGAATTATTGAATATGAAGACATTACAATACAATAAAATAAGGTCCTTGTATGAAATACTATTCGTGTCATAGCAGATAAAAACATTGACTAAATTAGTGGCTAACCATATTTTATCTATTCATAGAAATTAATGAATTAATATTTTGAATAAAATTTTAATTGTTTTGTTTTATAGTATTTAAATCGTTAAATGCGCTTGCTAGATGACGTCAAAAATATTTACTTAACGTTAATATTTTGGATTGCATCACACATTATTAAAAAGGTTCAAAGCTATTTTATTTGCTGTGTTAATGGAAACCCTTCAGTATTGTTAAGTTAAAGAGTAACAAGAGTCTTTATACACACACTTTTACTTTCATAATAGCAAGATGTTTTGTTTCACCTACATAATAGTAAGAATAAATAAAATACTCTCCAACTCAATTTAAGTAAGCAATAAGCAAGACAAAGCGAGCTTATTGCAAAACAAATGTTAAATTATGTGGCAAGCGACAGTAATGATAGGTTTATTGTCTTTAACGGGTTACAAAGAGTACACTAGGCGTCAAATAGCCTGTAATGTGTAGCGGGATCCATACCGTACCGCGTCTCGAGCGAGCGAGCACCGCGGTCGTACACACCCAGCATTGTACAGTAAACACTCAGAATAATTGGAAATTACTACACATCACACGTATACTAGTAGTAGACTTGTAAACGATTTATATTGCCGTGTAAATTGCCTATTATGTTACAAGAGTATTTCAAATTATGCTCCATCATTTTTACTCAACTTTGTATATTAGATTGATTTTGATTGAACGTTTGCAAAACTTTAATCAATCTTCCTCGGCCTAGTTAACATCGAACTGTTTTGACGTTAAGTATATAGCCTAAACAAATATTGTAGTATAAATGTCCAAATTGCTATAATTATCATGTAGGTTTAATTGAAACCAACAGCCAACATGGCCAATATGATGGCCAGTACCGTTAGTGTTGCGCAAGATTGGCGCCAACATTTTTCACAGCGTAGGGGTTGTTCGCGGTAATTTGCGTACACTGATTGGTATACACCGAGTTATTAGAGCATTGAACTGTGACATATTCAATTAGCATTCTGAATTACCGTTAGCGGTAACTACATACGTTTCAGGAGAAATCGATGCCCGGTCAACGACTGTAAGCTAATATTTATTACCGACTTAAACGTAATCTAGGGAAATCGTGCCGAATAGTAATTATAGGACTGTAGTTATATGTAACTAAATGTTTCGAAATTTGGTAATACAATATCAGTAGGTTTCTATAATAAGTCTCATATTAAACGCATATACATTTTAAAGAAATGTATTCATAAATAAATGTTTATATATTATACAAGAAAATAAACAAGATGTTGTTATGACAATACTTGAAAGTGGGTTACGCCCGCCCAGTTCGTGCCCGCCCATCGTAGCCGCCAAAAGGCCGCTTAAAGAAAAGCTCACGAAGTAACTTGCACTTTTATCACAACCTGCCCAAAACTTTTGAATTACAATGTGGATTATGTAGCTACCAAACCCAAGAATGTAAAACAAACAATCAGCATTCAATAATGTCCGAAACACACAAACACACACACAAAACAAAACAAGAGAACAACACTTTTTGTTTGTTTATACTCAGTACCAACGTACTGGGTTGTTATAACTGGTGGAAGTCAGCCGTGAAGTATTGGCATGTGGAGTTGACAGTACAAGAGTGCGCGAGCGACTGAACTCCTCCAGCATGCACCACCGTTGCACCACCGCATTGTCAACAGCCGTGGAAACCCGCTAACTATTGTACCCACTTTACGCAATCTATTATACCCAGAAGATACCAACTACTAGATAATGTACGATTACTGCTCGCAGCGTGAATTAAATACTAGCAACAATAGTCTGAATTAACTTTAAGAAAATGTGGGAATTTGCGCGCAGACCTTAGTGATGATTACCAAACAAACCTTAAATCTAATCTCTGCTACTGAAATGCTTGATTGCTTTATTATAAACGTAGTTTTAATGGAACGATGCTAGATAGAGAAGTAACCGAATTGTGGCCAAGAGTGGGGCACAATCTAGAACAATTCTTAATTCTTTATTGTACACACATAATTTACATTTCATAGACATATTTATTAAAGTTGATGTACATAGGCGAGCTTAACAATCGAGAATGAGATGGTCTAACACACATGGGACCTAAACATATCGGCGAACCGTGGGTGTACATTGGTACAACTCTCCCTACCCCCGCGGGGATACAGGCGTGATGATATGTTATGTCATGTTATGAAAAAGAAAAAAAACGTAACAAGGGAGATAGTACTTTATCGAAATAAAACAGTGGGTTATATAAGTCTGAACATGATGCACAAAAGTGAAACTAACACCCATCAAAACTCATTCAGTACACAAAGCTGCAACTACTGACCCGCATTGATATAATGCACTGAACATTAAAGGAACAATACACTACATTATATGTAACAGCAATAATTACAACTAAAAAACGTTGTTACAATTCAAAAGACGCCAGTTCTCAGAAGATATGTGCCAGTTCTCAGGGGACTGTGTCCGTTGCACGACTTCCGAACATAATAAAGACCATATAGCAAAAACGTGACGTCAACTCACAAAGAATGTATACTTTTTTAGTATTGGTTTGTACGTGTAATTTTATGCTAAGCAATCACCTTTATTTCACATGTCTGAAAAAAATGTTTAAGAAAAATGGTTTTGTCATTTTCCTTCGCAGTTCTGAAAGCTTCACTCACAAGAGTGTGAGATAGAAATGAGTAAGAGTTACTCAATCTCAAAATGTTAAACATTTTTTTAATGATTAATAGATATTGCACTTATTCTAATCTAACTTGTAACTTAATAATATTTGTGTAGAAAATATTTTTTGTTTTTTTTTTTTTAAATTACTTAAACTTTTACTTAACTTAAGTAAAGTATTTTTCAATTTTTAATATTACTTCAAATAATAAAACTTAAAAATCGTAAAAAGTTATATTATGACGTGTTATGTGAAATGGAAACGTTTGCGAATAGTTAACAGTCGCAAGCGCAGACGCGTACAAAAGATGAATAAAACAACGCTACCGCTTGTGAAACCCTACCGCGTACATACAGACGGCAAGCTTCAATACCTTTTATTCATATAAGTTTTATTTATTCTAGTAATATATTATAGCGTTGTATAAAATAGATCGAAGAGTAATCGCTAATTATTGTGTCGACAACTAATCATTTAATTTGCTGCATAAAATATCATAGTGACGAATACTGCGTGCTAAAGGTTGTTGCAGATAAATTATAAAAGGCAAGAATTATATAAAAAAATATATACTGAGTAACACCAAAAATTCGAAAAATAATAATTATGAACCTTTTGCATCAAGTCACACAAAACTACGATTCTTGTTTGTTAAGAAAATGTGCCACCTTTGCTAATTACTTGTAGGTACTATTGGATGTGTCAACAAAATATAGGCAAAACACAATAGTCCGTAATTCTGAGTAGCGAAATCTTTAGCTACAACCAAACACTACACTATTCAGAAACTGTTAGGTGCTAACATGCGTTTGCATAATTATTTGGCAGTTGAACACAAAACGTATTTTATATGCAGCCTTACAGATGTACAACACCTTTAAAATTATATACCGAATATGTAAACAAATACAAGTAAACAAAATATTCCTTAAAAAATTATTTGAAATATAGACATGCGCAGTATGCGCGCTGTAGGAAAAAGCACTTGTCGTGTGATCGTACAAAAGACATCAACGCGTTGCGTCACCTTTGGCGACAGAATTGTCGTGTGCATTATATGCTTTCTCAAATAGACGTCTGTGTTATCATCAAGGGAAGTCTAGCATTATTATTAATCTAGTTTTTGTCTATGTTTTCACTTGAATATATATTCCTTTAAAATATAAAACTTTAACTTATTAAAAATTACAAAAATAACATCGTCATCTGATATTGAAATAATTTCGCCTTCGCTTTAATAGTTGCAAAGATTTTCTTTTAAGTCATAACTAACTTTAATGTTAGAGACATATAAGTGCACACTTTTCCAAGTTCTATATATTGTCTCTTTCGCCCTATAAAGTAATCTTAGACTCGTATCAGTAACTATTTATGAATCACTTTTATTTAGTACCTTAGGCGTTATAATTTATGCTCACTTGTTCTTACACAATATTGTAACGCAACCTGTTTGAAAATAATACGTGAACTATTGTCTATATGTCTCACACAAACCAGTGAATAATGCTATCTGATCTCAACTTATTAATTACCATTTTAATTATTTCTTGCTCTTTTGACATCGGCTTTTTATAAATGAAGAATTATTTATGTGCAATATGATTACAACGAATTGAATTTAATGAATGTAATTTTAAGGGATTGGATTCTACTCCCAATGTTATTTTAATATCATAATTCATTTCATAATTATGTTTAAGAGCCTTAAATTATATTTTTTGTTGTGTTTAATGCTGAACTTTAATTCTATATAATACAACTATTAGTCTTAAATTTATCTAAAAAATAATTATCCTTTTATAAACTAAGTAAGTTATTTCAGTGTATTTTGAAACTTGAACTGCCTCGTTGGCTTAGTGGTGCTAAGCGCGACTGCTACGCTAGAGGTCTTGGGTTCGATTCCCGAGTCGACCAAGGTGTTATTCGGTTTTTCTATGAAATTCTCAGTAGCAGGTCGACGTTTGGATTTGTGCCCGGTTATTGGCAATAGGCTCGCCCCCTATAACATGGGACCTAAACATATCGGCGAACTGTGGATGTACACCTCTGCCTAACCCTTCGGGGATACAGGCGTGATGATATGTTATGTTTATGTGAAATAAACAGAACGTTTTCTAGAAAGTAAACACCGAAATATCAATCATTGATTCTAAACAAAATATTTTTAATAAAGTTATTTCACACAAGTACAATATTATGACATCAAACGAACCGTATAATTAGTATCGATACTTAAATTACCAAAACATATAAATATCGGAACGGTTGGGGGTCGTTACGTAACATTGTAATTGATTGTGAGATTCTAATGATGCGCTATAAATGTGTGAATTAACCTTGTATTACGTCTCGAAGTAATTAATCTTGTGCCGCGATATATCACGACAGGTGACCGGTTACTGAATGTTGCAAAAGATAAGATTCTAGTTCACATGACGCTTGAAGCACTACTTTAATGATTGATTTAGAACACCCTCCCACTCTCCAATAATTATACACAAATAATAATAAATGTAAATAAAAACTTTACTACTTTGCTGATTGCTATTCTCTCATCTGCCCTATCCGTCATTTAATCACTACAGTTACACACTATCTTATTTATCATTGGTGAAGAATGATAGATACACCCGATGCCACACTAAGCGACTTACACATAACACTTACACTCTACAATATACAGGCAGTAGTCTTACAGGCGTAAAGTGCTCTTAAATATTAATTGTTTGTATTGACCTTATTATTTTGTTATTAGCGCTCATTGTTATTAACTAATAAAACTGACTACATATATTTGTAAGCATTAATTAACTTAACTTTGTAATATCAAAAATTGTTTCCTTAATTAAATAAAAGCTATTCATAACTAATCACTATATTTATGCATCTCATTTAAATAATTTATAAACTGGAAGCTTTTTAATTAATTTCCCATTTATGTTACAAATGGACATTTTACAAGATTTTGCTTTCTATTAAACGGTAATGTTCAAGTTCTGATTTCAGTCATCCAAAATTGTACCAGTCTTTAGGCTGTTAAATAATTCGAGAACGGCGCAAAAACTTAACGCCGTGAATATTTTTTGCGCACGTTGACGATCACTTAGCCGGTGACGTTCCCCTTATTGTATAAAAAAGCACTTTAACACGGTTTTAAAATTACACTTTTTGTCGTGTTTCAATAACAATTTAAGAGTAAAAAGTGTGATGTGATGCAGCCTTTACAAGCTGGTCGCTTTCAGTCGGTCATTATAAACGGCTTGTCGTTACACCCGCGCCATTACACCTTTTAAATTGTTTAAAAGTAAACTCTCTTCCGTAAGTGTTATTCACACTGCAACGTGTAATTTAATGATTATTGTTATTATATAGCTGAAGTAAGAGTAACATTTAATCGTTTTGATTTTAATTTTAAAATGTTTTACGTGTACTTTTACTTAATATTTGTGTTAATACGTTCCTTTCATAAAACGTAAGCATTCCAATCTAAACCAATAAAATATATGAAGTAAATGGCAGCGCGGACATGATAACAATACGACAGCTCTGACAAATATTACACACTGAATCTTTACCCAGATAAACCTATCACCGTATCGATAAATATAATGGAGATACGACATTTCAAGCAGCATAAAGTTCAAATTATTGTCTAGTTAACGTTACATATGTCAGTGTGTCGCAATCATTCGTGTATCACTGACACGGAATAGAAAATCTACCGAACATAAAATAGACGACAATGTCAAAAGTCAAATATTCATTACTGTACCGGACTAGAATGCAGATGTCACGGTGTTTATGTAATCGGAAGCTTCCAACATTTTCACTACGAACACGCGATTATTAAATTACTACGACATAAAATGTCATGCTAATCATATTGTAATTTTTACTCATCACCTAAGATTGGGCTCGCGGCCATCTTTTATTATTTATGAACTTATAACGAGCGGAAACATTAGTTACATTATTTATTACAATGTTATATCAATGATATTATCTATAATATGTATGTATTTAGAAATATATAAGTAGGTATGTTTATCAGTTGTCTGGTTACCGTAACACAAGCTCTGCTTAGCTTGGGATCGGATAACCGTGTGTGAGATGTCCCGGAATATTATTTTATTATTATTATTAATGATAGAAATTAGGTAATTTGTCTTTGACGATAACAAGGTTTTTGGCATGTTAAAATATGTTTGACGTTTGACCTGCGTTTTTTTGTATCCTAATTAATTGCTGTAAACAATTATATAAAATAGATACAAAGAATATCTTATTATGATCAGAATTTTATTTCTAAATAAAAGATATTATTTTTCCGATTAATCAAATACTAACATTAATTTATTTTTTAAATTATAATTTAGAAATAGGTCATAGTTCGAATTAAAGATAAAATATTATGTAACGTGTTTATGCTTTTTGTTGTGGAAAATCTATTGCTATTTGCTAATACTTTACATTTCCGAACAATTAAATATATTCGCCTACGTAGAAAGACGCAATAAATATTATATTATCAAGACGTTGCTATACGCGGAAATCTATAAAACGATGTTTAATATCATCACGCTGCAATAACAATAAACAGTTTGACCATTTAATAACTTTAACATATTATACGGAGACAATACAAAATAATGAATATAAATGAGGTTTATACGATTCACGTGTTTTATGGTCAAATATAATATTGATTACACAGTAATATAAACAACCGACTTTAAATTATGATAGATAATGAAAACGAAATAATTAAGAGAGGTAGAGCTATAGGTCTTGGGCAGTGGCGTGCATAGCATATAGGCAAATAAGCAGAGCTTACCTCCAAAAATCCTAACTATCTTCTTTTAATACAACAACACTCATCATACATAACCATAACATAAAACGGCATTAAAACTTCTAACCAAACATTTCAATAATAAACAAATCATGACGTCACATATGTCAAATTCAAATTCATTCAACAACTCATAATAATCTGTTACGAGGTAGGCTCGCGACAGTTGTGCCTAGTTTACACTCACACATTCAAACGAAATCTCCTTGTCCATATACGCACGCACACTTCAAAAACGGAAAGTAATACCCCGCCATCTTGACTTTTTATTATACGACAAAAACAAAAAACCCTATTTTTGCTAAGAGTGGTGCTTTGAGATTTGACATACGTAATTTTTTACACTTACAGTAAGCTAGCCTACCTGCCAATAGACTTATAGAGTCCTCGCAGTCCTCAGTCCTTTTACTTTCTTTTCACTCTCATATTCGTTTTGGAGCAAAAGTCTTTTGGGTCGTTCACCGCACTTGTCAATTCTTATTCCAGTAATTATTGTATTTTAAATGAAACTTCTGTTTTAAAATACTTATAATTTATATAATTAAGTATCACAATATTATTTACTTATTTATTAATGTTTATTATATTTA
Organism: Autographa gamma; assembly: GCA_905146925.1. NCBI lineage: Eukaryota > Metazoa > Arthropoda > Insecta > Lepidoptera > Noctuidae > Autographa > Autographa gamma. The sequence continues at coordinate 10,030,527 of LR989850.1, forward strand.
TTTTTAATAAATGTTTTTATTGTTTTACTTCTGTGCTGCAACTTATCGTTTTTCGATATTTATTATCTGTGGCAGATTGTTTATTATGTTTTCGATAGTTCGCGCGCCTGTTTTCGTCTTGTCTTTCGTAACAAGTTTCTATTAATTGTGATATCGTGAAGTGGCTGTAGTTTAATAAACAGGAGCACTAATAAACAGCTATGTGTATGAATGTTAAGATTGTGGCGAAATTTAAACATGTTTGATAGCATACGTGCGTAATTACAAATTTACAATACAAACCCATCAGATGGGGTTTGTTGACAAAACGTAAAAGGTAAGGCTTTCAGTAATTATTAACTCAAAATGTTAGAAAATATTGCCTGACTAGCGGTGTGCTGCTGGACGAACTGTTCTTTTTATGTTATTCGTCGTTTCTTGATTGTTATACGAAATTGTTGCGTGAATTGATACCTACGAGAATAACTACGACGAAAACATTTTGTTGTAGTAGATGATTATATTATTATTAAGTGATTGTTTTTAGTTACAATCTTATTAAAAATGGGAGTAAATTAAACATACAAGACAATAGTATATGTTGGCACGTAAAATAATACGTCTGATTATTTATTTGGCTATTTTACATAACGTAGGTAAGAAAAATGTTGATCTCGAATGGTCATATTGACTATGGCTTAATATATTTACTATTATGTTCAGTTTCGTTTTCTTATTCAGAATAATACACAAATATGAGTCCTCAACCATAAGCTTTCCGCACCGCGACCCTTTGCTCGTCGCGAGTCCTGAATCGCGGATTCGGCTGCTGTTCGCAGTTAGCTTTACAATGATTGTTTTATATAAACTTATACTACAAGTTGAAATAGTGATTCAATCAGAAATTGATTTGTAGATTAAGCTAGCGAATAGTTCGCGAGCTGCGCGCGTGCATTTTAAGTAGACTTATGATCTTGATCGCGCCGCGCGAGCAGCGCGCGTACTGCTCGCGAACAGTTCGGAGACGGCATTACTAAAATTTACACTACCGACCTTTGCGTGAGTTGCGTCGAGGAGGCGCACTAACATATTGCAATACCTAACTGCAAGCGTGAGCAGCGCATTCGGTGTGCGTTCGCTAGATCTGAATGTACCCTGTGGTCCACAAAAATAATCCTTGTTCCAATTTTTTGGGAGTTCATTTGCATATTTACGGTAAAGTTGGCCAAACGAGTACATACGTACGTAGTACGTACGAGTCTGTGCCTACCATGGCCGAAAACCAATGCACGCCACTGGTCTTGGGTTCGATTCCCAGGTCGACGAAGGCGTTATAGGGTTTTTCTATGAAATTCTCATTAGCAGGTCGGAGTTTGGATTTGTGCCCGGTTAGTGGCAATAGGCACGCCCCCTATTACATGGTACCTAAACATATCGGCGAACTGTGGGTGTACATTGGTACACCTCTGCCTAACCCTTCGGGGATACAGGCGTGATGATATGTTATGTTTAAATAATTAAGAATACAGGTTCAAAATGTATACAAGATCAGGTGAACATGCAACATCATGTATAACACAGCGTCCTGCATTATTTAAGCCAGTAAGACAGCTATAATATAAGACGGGCCTGTTGGTCTAGTGGTTAGAGACCCTGACTGCTATACCGGAGGTCGTGGGTTCCATTCCCACCCGCGACAGATGTTTGTGTGATGAGCACGATCATTTGTTCGGTGTCTGGGTGTAATTTATCTATAATATGTATAATGTATGTATTTGGAAATATATAAGTATGTTTATCTGTTGCCTGGTAACCATAACACAAGCTCTGCTTAGCTTGGGATCAGACAACCGTGTGTGAGATGTCCCGGAATATTATTATTATAAAGACGTATGCTAGAATAATAGTAAATACCGCAGAACGTACATAATACAATAACAACAATACTTCTGTACTTTGACCAGAGTGTTATCTATGTCCCTTTAATTAAGATACTTCGCGTCACAGGTCAAAAGAGAAAAAACAAAACACGATCGTTTTAAGGTCATCTAACAACCTATAAGGACGAAATAGCCGTAAATTGTAAGTATTTATTTTTATTTAAATTAATTGAATTTTTCTCTTCAATTAATAAAATTGAATAAAATTGATGTCATTGGACATTTATAGAACGGAGTGAATTAATGAGGTTCTAATCGTTCGATCTCGATTGTTTAGCTTGACGACAAGTCACGATGTTCTAATACCCCGAGACGCACAATTAGGGCTGTCAACCTGACTACATATTGTATTGTATTCCGTACACCTTTAGTATTGTATTACATTAAGAGGAATATACTGAGTGAACTCAATATACCGTTAAACCAATAACGGTCCGCAAAAACACAATTTTTATTGGATATGTCATTTTTTTTATTGCATAAAATATTTAAATAAATAGACTCGTAACAATCATGCCTCAGTTTAGTTGTTTCTAACATTTATCAGGTTTTTTTTTTAACTACTACCTCTATCTATTTTGTTTTCTAGCTGTAGCTAATTCAAAAAATGTTAAAAATTCAAAAGGGTCAATTTAGGTCAAGGCTAATTTGTCCTCATTAAGCCAATAACATCTTATAAATTATTTTATATAAAAAAAATAGAACAATAAAGGGTATCATAGTAAGTATGTATGTATAATAGTACTTGACCTACCTTACACCCCATTATCGGATTACCAACGTATAACCAATAACCTTGTACATATTGATATTCATTCTACAACAAAAAAGTCAAATCCTACTTACAATATAGGTATCATAGTAAATAAGTATGTATGTACCCCACGACAATGGTACAGCACATCCGACCGACCTTTGCCTGACATTTGTGCTTCACACGAATTCTTTAGTTAAGCTTGAACTTTGTAAAGGAAACTAAGAGTAGGTACGAACCCTGTCCGCATTGCAGAGTCGGTTCCTGAGTCACGCGGAATCGATGAACATCTAAATTATCTCTCGCATTATACAATGTAAATGTCAGGTTTAAAATATGTAAAATATTTGCAGGCAAAAAAGAAACACTTTTAATAATTTCAATTTCTCTCCAAAATTTTACTATAATTTGTTAAAGAAACTACCAAGTGTACTGGCGGTAAGGCGCTGTTTTTTTTTAATATACCATGAGTTTGATTCAAGCTTTTACCAGCTCTATACCTATACACTAATAGAGTAAAAACCGGACCCCTAAACTTTCAGAATAAAACGAGACTAATTCTCAAAGATTTGAGTTTCATAAAAAAAATAAAACTATATACATTAAATTATTTACCTCACTTAAACTTTGTCAGAATATTGGGTAACCACGCCTATCAAAAGCATTAGAACATCGCAGTGATTTATAACTCAAAGAATGCGTATAACTGCACCTGTTCATTTTACAAAAGTTCAAGGTAAACGGTCCTAACAAAAACTTTATGACTGTATTTTTCAATCCTTTAACAGACAATAATAAATCACAATATAATGCTAAAAAGAATCTGCTATTCAAACTTGCAGAAATCTATCGCAATAATCATTCATTTGGAAATGACAGTTGTATTAGTATGCAACTATGCACTATCATAAAGGAACGAGAAATGCCAATTTCAAAACCCTACATTGACATTAAGATAGCTATCTTCTATTCAAATGTACGAACAAAAAGATGATACGAAATCCTAGGTATGCAATATAGGTATTTCGAAAAAACCTGTCATGGCATGAAGTATTAAGTTTTTGTTGACAAAATGTTGCATTAATATTGCATCAACGTCATGGTTCGGTAGGTGCACTAAATCTATTTCTTGGTAAAATAAGACTTATCGCTTAAGATATAATGCGAATAAGAGGTACAATGTAACTTTTATATAATTGTTGATTAGCAGTATCAAAATAAGGTAGGTTATCAGAATCCGTTAGTGGGTTTTTTTATTAGTTGTACTAAGGATAATACATATAGTACATTAATTGGTTGTGCACATACATGGCCAACTGATAGAAAAATCGAATAACATATTTTATATTACAGTTCCCTTAGGAAATACGTATTTGTTTATAACGTAAAATTAAAATGAACAAATGAAGCCCGAAAGCAAATGAACGTTCGAATCCATAAATAAACATTAGAGCCATCATTTCCTATCATTTAAATGCGCATATTAATTTTACCGTAATACAACCCCTATATTTTTTAAAAGATAAAATTATGAAAAAAAAAGACATCGATCTAAGCAACTTAGATAGGCTTGGAACCATTCTAACCGTGTTCGGTTTTTTAGTTGGATCACGATACACAGATTTTATTTACATGAATGGAATGGACAATCGTGATTTACAATATAAATGAGATCAACATGATGACTCGTGAGGTCAACTTGTTATAACATCCGGCTAACACCGACACAGGCAATATTAATGGATAAGTACTCATAAATAACTGTAATACTGCAGGCTTTAATAACCCTTTAGCAATTCCAGATTTACATCATCAGAGTCGGAAAAAACAAACTTCTGCACTTTACAATTTATTATAGAATTTATTAAATAATTATTTTTTATTAATGGGTATGAAGAATGTTACAGACATATAGTAAACTAAGAAGAATTCAGCAAGTAAATCTATAATTTCAAAATGAATCGCTGAATGTGTTGCTAAGCGCAAATCTCGAGAACAGCTGAACCGATTTCGCTAATTCTTGTTTTATAATATTCTTTGAAGTGAGGGGATGGTTTTTACGGAGAGGAGAATTGAAAAAAAACCTGTAAATGTCGCGCGGGTGAAACCAGGGGGCACAGCTGGTCACAAAACACCTATATTTTGAAAAATAATTTGATATTGAAAAGAATGTAAATAGATAACAAGACCGACGTTTAATTGCTAAAACGGAGAACGTAACAGAGAAGAAACGTTTGTTTACTCAAAAACGCTGTAGTAAATTGTAGAAACAGTATTTTGCGTGTTACATTGTAATTATATTACATTAAAATAAACATGGAAATCCTTTACCCACATACAGAAGGTAAATAAGTTTAATTGCAGCCTATTCACAAAGCATTATATAACTTATTCGTAATGTTTGTCAGTCCTTCAGATGTTAATACTTATTATATCATAAGTTACCATAATAGCTTATTATATTATTTCAAGGTGTAGTACAAGTAGGTAGTACAAAAGAGCTGATAATGACATCATTATGCTGTAAATATTTTTGCGCGTACCCTACCCTGCGTAGAGTCTACGATGAATAGTCTTTATTACAAGGTATTAAGGTCTATTTTCGTAGTATCAAAGCTGAATATTTTGCAGATTATTCACGCAGGTATCCGAGGCTTCGACAATCAGCAAATTAACCTTCAGGTGCCTATTTATCTGGCAATATTGTAGATGACAATGTAATAAGTGTCAGGTACGATTGTAAAGATGATGCCATGTGTATGCAGTTCTGATATTTAATTAATTATTTATTTATTTTCTTTCATAATATTACAAAATAATTCTGTAATTTATACCAATTGTTTAAGATATTTTTAAAGTAAATACACTTAATATTAAAATTATATGTACAAAAAGAAATATGTTAAATAATTATTTTAATACATTTAATTCTAGATTCAGGAGATATATTTGTAGGTCATGTTTACAACCATATCATGTAGAAATTGACTACAAAGTCCTTACAATTATGTATTCTATAGAAGCTAATGTGACCGTTTGACACCTAATCAAGGCGTTATTGAATGTAGCTGAATAGATATTAATATGTTTTGAACATATTATTAGAGTTGATTGTGTGCTCATAATAGAAGTAAAGTTAAAATCTTTACATTAATGTACTCAAAATATAACAATTCTAGACACCTCGACCACACCAACATCTCGCTTTATCACCAACAGAACAAAACAATAAAGGACTCAGAGACAACTTTGAACTTTAAATAATCTTAAGCTCAAATGGAAAACGAACGTAAAAGGATGGAACGACAAAAATAAAATTGTTAAAATACAGCGTAAACAGTAGGAACGCATAAAGTTTATAAAGAACATAAGATCATGCGAGCAGCTTAAGATTAAAGTTTTATGTGTGTATTTTATATCCTTACACATGTTACGCAATCAATTAAATACTAAAGTAACTTCGCGGACGTTTTTATGATCGTTTACTTCAACACGTCTTCTCCGAATGCTTGCACACCGTATGGACCCTGACACGACAGGTGATTCGACACAGACACGAAGACACGCCAACGTGACAAAACATAAAATCAATTTGTATTAACATCGAGACATCTCCACATAGCAGGTGTAATCCTGGATACAAGTTATCTCACTTCATATTCATGACATTGGTTTTAATTGTTGACAACCACACCCATATTGAGCTTGCAATAACCTTAACGTTAATAAGTTCCTACATTTTTCACGCAGCTGAAGGTACGCAGACAACCTCACATTACCGCGAAATTCTTAACCACAGATTGCCACACAAGTTGTCCAATTCAACAGCAAAATATGCTATAGCTAAACGCAATTTTGTTCACTTGAAAACCAAATTATTCGCATAGATCGAAATGTATGTTGTTTCTTCAGATATTGTGAAACTGCAACAATACGTATTTTGCATGCAAATTGCCTGTAACGTGGTCGTGAGTAATGTGCGGTACGACACCTTCGGCATACTCGTAAAGCTCTTAACATACGTATTACGTATAGCCCTGCATCATTAATAACTAGCTATGGGACCGGCGACATCTCGTACACGACCACATTAATCCGTGTGCGTGGCCGTGCATGAATGCGGCCGGTATTAATTTATTACTCCGACGTACGCCTTACAAGGAGGGGTATCTGTGCTGCGAACAATTAAATTCTAAACAGCATGAGCCGCACGTAACCTCCGGGTCATAGGGCATCTTATTAAAATAAGTACCTAATAAATACCTATTGATACCAGATTTAAATAGCAATTTAAAATTCTATTTAATTAGTGTTGATAGAAGTATTGCTCAACGGACAAACAAACAAGGTGAAATCCTTGATTATACGATAGAGCATCGGATTATTACATGCAGTTTCTTGTTCTGCGTTATTTTGCTACAAGGAGATAGATTGTTTGGATAGCTCTTTACGAATGCTGCAAAAGCACTTGGCTCAGATTGTACATCACGATTTGAATAATAAGTTACTAGGCTTAGCCAAACAAGAACACTTAGGCATGTAAGTGTCTTGCCAAGTCAAATGAGCAGTGAGGTAACTGCGCAATGATGCTACTACTAAACATTATCTGCAGTGATTCTCGTTACATAAGCGAATACAACAAACACTTTGACCCAGTTCATTTCAAACACATCTTTGTTCATTGAATAGTTCACCGCAACAAACACGACACAGATATCTAGTTCAAATAGGACAATACAGGTTAAATAATATTGACTTACTTCGTTAACATTTAGAATCAACTGTACAAATTGTTCTGCCAATGACAAGCGTGTGCAATACCGCGCTTGTTACACTTTGCGAAACAGCTGATATTGACAGGTTCGGTTTAATTATTGGTAGCTACTGTTGTCACAACAAAGGAGATGGAGTGTTACAACCATTAGTAACTTAATAGACGGATTGTTAATGTTGGCTGTCAGCTTTGCTCGACTTTGATTACAATGAGGTCTGTATCTTGCGGCGTTGCATTGCCACTTTATTGATCGATTTGACGTCGTAAATGTAAGTGGTTATTAATGATAGTACCTAACCAAAAACATTGTATCAACTATAGACCTGAATTTTGAATACCATGACGTTTCAGGCAGGTTTTTGCGGCGAATACCAAGGGGTTCGATTGAGAATTCACGGTTTATAAATTATAGAATTAGGCAATAGTTCTCCAACTTGTTAGATAGTATTTTTTCCTACAAAAACCTGTATTTCAAATAAAATACGTGATTAGCTGATATTAGATTTATAAAGCATAACTTGAAAACGTGCAAACCGATTGCAAAAAGTAAGTCAGTAAATCATCAATCACATTACTCAATTTATGCGCGAAGATATAGTTAGGGAAACATTAAATGCACATATTTCTCGCGTATTCGTCTAATGAGGCACCAATAATTGTTGGAATTATCTTGAATTACGTGATAATTGTGCGGCCATCCGTGAAGATATTCCAGTTCTCCTAATGGTGTGGATCGCGGTGTAATTGCCAATGCGTGAGTACATTTCTGTTTCTAGAACGTGTCACTACGAGCTTTTTGCCAATTTGCGTCGCGAACTTAAATCAATTACAGTTCAATAGGCCAGACAGATGTGTTGACGTAACGTGTTCCGAAGGTCTTGTTGACAAGCTCAAAGCTATGTGTAATAGTAAACCAGTAGATGAATGTAGCGAATGTAATGCGATGGTTTAGTGCTCGCAAAGGCAGACGCAACGAAATCGGACCATTTACTTTCAATAAGTCATTGATTAGTTCGTGATGGTACAAAACGAAAATGGTGTTCTAGTTTATTTTAGGCGTGAGAAAGTAGGCTGTAGGCTTTTTGATTGAGCAAAGGATGCTGTACCGAGTTGTTGCAGCGACTTTTTATTGTTTTACTTGCTACTTAGTTGTTACTTAGAGTAATTACAAAAACGCCCGTCTAGTCTATTTGATCAAAGCAGCGTGTAGAGCGCAACAAAATCTAGGAATTGAAACTATTGGCTGCAAAACTAAATCTTTTTTTAAACAGTCTCCAAGCAGATTTTTGCGTATTACGTAGTACTTTCAGCACTTAGTTTTGCAGTCATATAATATAGTAGCATCATAATCTTTCATGCATCTCTACTTCAATAAAACTTACCCACAATCACGTCCGCAATTCAAAACCCATGTCCGTATCATTTCAAGGGTATATCCAATGTTTATATTTCATTTAGAGTTATCTGGGGTCGACCCCTGCCACGCGACCACTTCTTCGATGCTCTTATCTCTTACTTAGTTTAGTATAATATATATGCTTAGTGCTGACTAGTGTTAAGTGTCACTCTACAATGTACTCGCGTAGGTATTGACCGTAGTTAATAGGTTTATGAACATAGCAATAGTTATCGCTTAATTATAATGTTACTATTGCTATGCGGGTGTATGTGCAGTATATAAATAATCTAACAAAACCTAATTAATATACTTATTAGAGTACGTCTTGTAGTTAGTAAAACCTATATAGTGTAACAAAAAGTAGATGAGATATATTTATATTTTCCATCCATAAAAACATGTACAGCTTTATTTTGGAGGTTTGGATGAAGAGGCAGAATGACAGAATTTTTGAAATAGAATAAGCTATTAAAGTTATTCTATTTCAAAAATTCTGTCACAAATAGATAGCATAACATTTTCGTAAGTTTTAAAGTGGATATAAAAGGCTATTTAAGTCATATATTATCACTTTAATAACTTTTCCTGTAAATTTCCTGCTAGAAATCATCACCAATTAACACACTAGGAAATATAACTCGAGGTTTACGATGACAAGCCATTCAGACACTTAAGTTTTACTATCATTAGGAAATGTATTTCGTAACGAGTAATAAATTTTCAATTTCATTTGTATTGGAAGTATTATCACAGAAATAACTTGCGTAGTAAATGTACTTCTCTAACGCGAAAATGTTGAAGTGTCACTTCAAACGTGTGATATTATTTAAGTACATACTAAAATGCACGAATGACGACACGTACTTCAATGCATCATAATCCTTCTAACAAAAATTCTTGTTCACATTCAACTCAGTACTGCAGTTTGGTATTTCATCAATGTATTGGCCGTGTACATAATCTTCTCCATTTAAGGGACAACGATTTTGAGACATAAGCGCCATATGTTGCATACGTTTTTGGCGACTTATGTTATTTGGTTGTAAGCTCATGTAGGCTGCGTATGATAAAGTACACCTGCCAAGTATTACTGACAATAGGTGTTATTGTGTAGCCCACGCCGGGGGATGAGTCAGTGGCGGTACGCGCATGCGCATCGCGGCTTCGAGATTAATGCTCTCACCTTGGCACACTCGCCTAGTCGCGACTAATTAACGATACAAAATAAACAATAATAACTAGCGCTTGTGTTATACTCATTGTGGACGTGTGAATGAATTATTTAGCGAGCCATTAATTAATATTATTAGTTTACATAGTAACAATGTTTTTGAAATCGGGTTATATTTGCGGACAAAAGTTCACGGATATGCTTTGTTTATACGCAGTGCGTATCACGTTTTCCGATAGTGTATTTTGGTTTAAATAAGTCCCGATTTACAAAATTATAATACAAACTATTGAAAATAATATTTAAGAATTAAACACAAGTATTACATTTTGAAACGTGTAAAAGGATTTAAATAAAACTCAATGAACAACGTGGTGTGGTTGAACCAAATCAGGGCAGGAGGTTGATCTAATGGCATATCACCGTTGAATGCCAACCGTGGCTCGTAAACATTTAGCATTTATGTTTCTATTAGGCAATGTGCGAGTAACACTATTCAAGTAGCGATCATCAACATATAAGGAGACTCCATGTTCCGGTTTAACAATTTATATGAAAAGTAGTAATTAATTAGCGCTTAAGAGATGTCATAAAACGTACTAACTGAAGAACTGAATTATAATATAGATTTTTACAGCTTTTCCGAGCTCACAAAACATTTAAGAGTACGTAGGTAGGCAAAATAAGGAAGATTGTAGTTAGGCCTTTGTGATGTCACTTGTCCGAAAATGCAATGAGCTGAATTAATGGATACCTATTACCTATATAATTTATGAATGATGGAGTTACCTTGAGGTCGACTCTTCTTACAGCTTATGAAATCTGACATTGCGAAAGTCAAACTTCTGCCTATGAAAAAAAATAATAAGTACCTAAAATTAAGTTTAACGCAGTAAAAAAAGATAGCTCTGTAGATTATTGTCAACTGCTTTCAAATAACGATGTCACGTTAAGATAACCTTAACAGAATTCTGAGTGCAAATTCCGGATCCGATAAATTTTATTTATTCGTTTTCTGTGATATATGTGAAGGATAAAAACATTTAAATCTTTGACTTGTTATTAGACAAAACATTTTGTTATATGTTAAAGTGTCAAGTTACACAAGTCTTTAGCTCGACAATCAATTTTGAAGATGTCTCCTTTTTAATAATGCAAGCTCAATGTCTGACAGTTGTGCTAAAATATTTTTTTGTAAATTCGCCTAAGTAAAGTAATACATCTTCTGATATAAAGCCTCTAATTATGTAGAACCTTCAGCCTGTCTTATTTCCGCTCTTAAAAAAAAACCCTAATTCTTTAACTCAAATATTTCGCAAGGTAAACTTAGTAGCGCTTTTCACAAGCTTTTCTTATTCCATAATCTCAACAAATGACCAGATAACATAAAACACGATTTCTACCTTCGCGAGTATGACGGAATTAACTATATTATTATCTGTTGGCACCGTAAATCCACACGTGTTGGGCCAGTTCTTATCTATCTGTGCCAAAAAGGTTGTGTCCGCTGCAGCTGTGGTGACTGTGTGTAGCGTCATATTTCCATGCAATATTTTGACATAGACTAAAATATATTCAAAATAAGCGCGAAATGGTGGCTTCCTATTGGTTCAAACTGCCCTATGTTGAAAAAGCAAGACTACCAAACATGCAAAGGTTTGTTCATTTATACCGTCAATAAAGTTTTTACTTTCCTTTTACTTTGCCCAGTGGCCTGATCTCTAGAGAATGGTAGCTGGATGCTCAAGGCGGAGGACTAGGTGTTGTAGCGCTACTTGAAAGAGACCTTTTTCAATCTTTTTTAAAGCAGTGGACCATAATAAGCTGAGTTGATGCATCAAACATAACCAAACTATTTATTCACCGATAATTACCTACCAAGTAGGTATAGGTATAGGTATACAGCTCTCAAGTATTTTTATAATCAAGCGTGTTCTCATTGTTTACCAAATTATTTGTTTATTGTTGAGTATATACCTAAGTTGAGTATTGGAATATTCCTTCAGATAAGTAATGTTATTGAAGTAAACATTGGGAGGTACGTCAGTTACTATCTTATTTTTGTTAAAAATAGAGGTCTCGTAATCTCTATTAATACTTTAAGTAGTAGTTTATACTCATAATGTTAAAAAAAATATTTCTTCTCTTGAAGCTCATGATATTCATGAAGCTCATGAATATCAAAAAATGAAGCTGAAAAATGAGAACAATCCATAAATCGACTTTCTTTCAATCAATACTGATCCTCTTCTTTATTTCTTTGGGAATTAAGAATGGTAAAGAGAAACTTAAGTTGGATGCTTACTTATATAGATATATGAAGATATATTTGTAACAGTGTACTGTACACCCAAAATATAAATTTAACACTTACCTACCTACGATTGATTTATCAGAAGTTAACACGTCAAACCAAATAAACATTAACTTTTTACCTACATCCCCTTCGATAAATGTAAAGATATGACGTCAGAAAACAAACAGATCTCTTTGTACTACTCTTATTATTTAATTAGCCTACCTTACCGTATCACGTATTTGTGTAAGACCCCCGCAGTACGCGACAACAACTTTATCTAACAAAACAAACAATATTAAAGTAATAAATACCTACATATCAATTCGTTTGGTAACTTTATCTCGAGACATAATTAAGTATGATACTTAAATCGTAAATATTTGTCGAGTAACATTTGCATTTATCTTGCTACCACGAACCCTGTTATCTTGTTTCTATTTTTATTTCTTTGGAAACGCATGTATCACTTATTTTAAGAATGTTACTGTATCACGTATATTTTGGCTGTCTTTTCAAGAGCATCAGTTACTAGGCATACGATTGTTGCATGTTTGTGAACGCGGCCCTAGCAACGTTGACCAATAGTTATATGCAATTATTTAAGGCATTAGATTGTGCTACTAAGGTTTAATGATGGTCCCACGTCCTACTTCTCTATTTAATTTGACTTACTTAAATACTTCACAAAAAAACGTATTACCTTTGCTTTACTGATATATGTTGCTCAATCCCAACCAATGTAATGCAGCTGTCAAAATGTCTATATATTACGTTTAAAATGTAATTGAAGTTAAAAAAAAAAGTTTAAACTCAAATTAACCTTCTTAGTTCACAACAAAATTCCCAAGCTCGACCAATTATTAGTACGAAAACGAAAAAAACTTTTAAAAGGCAAGTAATTTCAGAGCCAATTTCTGAAGCAAAACAAGTTATATAATACAACCAAATAGTTACGATATAAGTAAATGGAGCTGCAATTAAAACCTAATTCAGATTTCATCAGTAAGTACGGCCATAAGCATTTTAGTACTCTCCTAATGACTTCCCGGATCCAGGTCGAGAGCCTAATGTACAGTGACGAAAAGTATCATCAGCATATCATATGTACAGTCGACTGCAAGTAGTTTTGACATTTACTGCAAATATATATGACATTATTTCCGACCTAAGGAGTAGAAAATAAAGTCCAAACTTCCATAGCATGAGGTAATCCATGTTTTATGTTCGCTTGGGACATTTTTTTTGTGAACCACAAAATTAGGTCTATTTTATTCAGTGTGGATTTTATGAAATTATGTGATTTGAATGTTTCAGAAACATCCCTCGATACATTAAATATTTATAAGCGAGTGAATCGTAAGTATTTTTTGAAAAAAAAACACCGGCTCTACATTTTGGTTTTCGCAATTCCTATCACCACAGTCGTGTTGCCGACCATATCTACATCTAAAAACATTACGTAACATATATGTTTTCGCTTTTATGTTTGAAGCACTTTTTCAACGGACCTTCATCCATGAAATCTTGTCCGTCACACTGTCGTGCGCCCGCTTCCGTAGCGACGAGTTTTATCTCCATACCATCAGAGAAAATACCTCGTACACATCAGCTGATCAACTTAGCATTTCCTAGTATAATATGTAATGTAAGAATGAATTAACTAAGCTATACATATGTATATTATAACCGTATGTACGTAACACATTGACTTTACTGCTAGAGTAAGTTTTTGTCGAAAAAAAAAACAGAATTATGTTGCCACGAGAGCTAATATACTGAAAAGCAATAGCTCGGAAAGCATTAGATCATAATAAATAATTCAGATAAAAAAAAACATTCAAAGCAGGGTCCATAATTGTTTCCCTCCTTTTTTATTTCTTACCTCCTGTAAGTATATGTTATGGATTGCAAAAAGCAATTTGATTTCTGGCAGTATAATTTGTATCAACCAATCGACAGAAACTCGAATACAGTCAACTCTATCTAAGATTGACCTAATAGAAATAGGCATTAACAATCAACACTCCGGCCTACAATATATCAAAACGAAATCTCCAATGAGTCAGATGTCATGTCAGGAATGTATCCAACACACACTATATGACAATAACATAACTCATAGCACTATGATGGACACATCAAGGCTCCCGTATTGGTATTTCAAATTGGCTAGCTCATAGAGGCGGGGTGACGTGTACAATGAACCACAAAGGTCCTAACAATGAATTACAAAACGGCCTTAAAGCTTTAAGAATAAGGATGATGTTAATGACTGTGGGTGAGACATGTGTGGTTGACGGTACGCCAGGTGGCGCCTGCGCACAATAGATCATTTCGCAACATCACCCTCGACGTCTTACATATCATATATAATAGATATTCAAATGGCAAATGTTTTAACACTTATGGGGCTCAACAATACATGTACCTCATACATATAGGTATGTATATAATATGTATAGCTCGCGGCACAAATGTCAGGCTTTGTTTTATGTAAATTCAGCTTACTTATATTATAATTCTAAATGCGAAAGTTAAGTTGTATAGATATTTGTTTCTCAACCATGTTGTAACTTCTGAACGTTGTAATTTAAATTTTAAACAAATGAAAAGTCAACACGTGCTTACTTAATGATAAATCACTTGTGTGAATGATGTAGCGAAAATATCTCAATATCTATATTGGATACATGAATGCATTTTAAAAGGTTTCAAAAAAAATAGCTCCACAACGTAATACTACGTCAGAAGGCAAAGGTCTAACATCCCGCTAAATAGTAATCAGTAATAATACAACTTAATCTAGAACTGGATTAACGTCATTTAATCTAGACATTTATACAACTCTCGTATCGCTGTGAAATTCTTTGGGGGCCTATCTCTTGATGCCGGATATATCAATTTAAAACTGATACAACTACGAGGGAATCTATAACAAATGAAAATCATTATTTACTAATTTTTTTATACTTTTCTAGCTTCAGATCTGGAGATTTTATATAGATAATAGACGAAACTTTTAGCATTGCTACCATCTACTGTACAAAATATAGATTTTACAAACAAAGCCAATTTTATAACAAAGAAGTCGAAGAATTCATCTTTACCTTGCAACGTTGTATCTGCGCTGATAAATAAATTATGGCAAATAGATTCTAAGTAGGAAGGTGTTAAAATCTAACACAACAAAATCGACTAATCGAAAATAGTTTATATTTTCGTAACCCTGACGTATATGAATGATGAAATAAATCGCAAGACCTATTTCTTATATCGGCTATCGAATATTCCAGACATTGATTTCAGAAAATTCGCAGACTGATTTAATCCGAGTCAATCATCGCTATCTCCATACAGGTTCAATGTGCCTCGGATCCGGGTGAGTGTCAGTGTACGCCATCGGGCGTGATAATGTCCCGTAGAGTCTCTCAGCTCATTGACAGATAAGCAGCATTCTGCCGCATCAGCAAGACATACGTCAGCAGATTAGATTATAACAATTAGTTGTGAAAACCCAAAGGAACGTAATACGTAATTTAATTTGTTTCTTAATCATAAAATGCATTTCCTACTGCTATTGAATCTTTAAATGGTACGTCTGTTATTTTTTTTAGACTAGAATAGAATATTCTTTATTGTACAACATTCAAATTACTTGTACTTTGATTTATAAGTGATTTGTCTACCCGTGCGATGCCTAGGTGTGTAGTAGCTAAATAATACATACGTAACATTGTGTGGCAAACCTTAACAACATAGTAATATGATGATTCCACAACTTTGTTTCATAAACAGGTCAACATGCTTATTAGACAAGTCCATAAAGGATCTAAACACCAAATATTACTAATATCGTCACCATGATGGTCCCCAAGCAAGATAATTAAGCATCCACCATTTAATTAGTCACGTTCATACGATGCAGGTGTATATCCAAAGCGGGTCGCATCTCCGAGTGACGCGGTCGTCCTTAACACGGCACCACCTCGACATAGCACTCTTAGATAATGTTTATTAAATAATAAATCACCTTGACACATCACCTACAAGCATTCCCATGCACAAAGTAAATTATTTTGTGCTTAATTATTTATATTATAAATGGTAAACAATAATTAGCCTCGTCTTGAACACACAACATAAATCCAGGTAGCGCATTGAAGAAAACAAATGATTTTACATTTCTTAGCAACATGAAGAAGGTTCTATTAAACCTGTTTTGTAAGCAACTCAATCAATTGACATTGAGAGTAATAAATCGTTTATTAAAATGAACTTAATAATAAAGTCTACGTCCTCTAAAATACTTTGATACTTCTTCCTCGTTACTTTAAGATAATAAATACTAAAGAGTAAACGAGGTTAAACGTAATCGGAAAGTTCATCCGAATTAGAGCCTAATTAGAGTAGCTTACGAAACTCACGTTAACTATATCACTTATAAAATCATTAATCATCAACTAACGCAAAGCTTTAAGCTTTAGTTTAAAAGTATTTCTTGATCCTATAGGCCTATTTACGGTAGTGAGACTTAACGAAATGCATAACATAAACATAACATATCATCACGCCTGTATCCCCGAAGGGTTAGGCAGAGGTGTACCAATGTACACCCACAGTTCGCCGATATGTTTAGGTCCCATGTAATAGGGGGCGAGCCTGTTGCCACTTACCGGGCACAAATCCAAACTCCGACCTGCTACTGAGAATTTCATAGAAAAACCCAATAACACCTTGGTCGACTCGGGAATCGAACCCAAGACCTCTAGCGTAGCAGTCGTGCACAGCACCACTAGGTCAACGAGGCAGGTGACGAAATGCGCGATACTATTTTTATGAAAAAAGCAGAAACCACAAACCAGACAGGAATTGTTTATATTATAAGAGGACTACTTATCAGTGACATTTGCAATATTTGCTCTGCATTTGCTTTCACTTCATAAACCTTTCAATTTGATATCATGCGGTCGTGCAACGAGCTTTATGAGGTCTACGAGTTATTGAATCTTCTCTCTTATTACTAAAAGTGTAACTGCACGTTTACCGACTTTTAGGGCGTCGACACAACTAATTGGGGTACCACTCAGATATCGACGGTGAAGTGCCATTTGCAGAGTACCAAATATAGAAAAATCTTATCGACATCCAATCGACATTATTAAATTAGCAGGTTTAACCCATATATTCGCGTACTGGTAAAGTTTCGTCTAGATCGTGGGAAATTAAGGACCTTTACGTTACGGTAGCCGGCAGCAGCTTGTGACGCAAGAGTCGCGGTCACGGGCGACCTCAGACGGACCGCGATTGTTTTCGCTACGACATGCCATCAAGTAATCATCGTTAGTGTATTCGGTGATACTGAGATACGGAAGCTGTGACTTCGTTGCGCAAATATTTGATTATGTGTTGCGAAAGCCACTTAGAATCTCGGTGTAAAAAGTAGCTTTCTTAGGAAGACTGCTTTTTTAGGAAGACTGTTTTTTTTTTCGTTTAAGGCTATTTTCGCATTGTCTTTTTGGCGCAGTTTTCTTCTGATTGAGCAAGAAAAGTGTATCTCATAACATGATACGCATAACAGTAGGGAAGTATACTTAGTATAAACTTGGATTACTTACTGCATACATTTGAATTTATTATATAAAAGTAAGTAAGTATTATATCATACACAACGACATAAAATAAACTACACCAATTTAAATAGTACAATCTTTTTCAACAATAAAATCCAGTGATTTGTCACGGTTCCGTTATCAAATAGACACAAACACATTACTGGGAATGTAATCATTACATAACTAATACATAATTCGCTTATAATACATGCATCTAACAAAAAATCTTCTTAAGATGGCATTGAGGTCGTAAACTTCGTTCATAACCTCCATTAACAAGTTTATAACGAGGCATGCAGTCAATAAAATGAATATTACCCGCATTAGTATAATGTTATTATCTTTACTGGCTAACGTATGGTACTTATGCTATACTATGAGTAGATACGCTTAAAGAAAATTGGGTAGTTAATTTCAACCCGTGTGTCAATCCTGTTGTGACGAATAAACAATAAGAAATAAAGCAATTAATTTATAAGGGTTACTAATTTGTAAGGAAGTCGTGGTGGCCTAGCGGTTCAATGAACGGATTTGTATGCACGAGGTTGCAAGTTCGAACCCGGGCAAGTACCAATGCAACTTTTCAAAGTTATATGTACTTTCTTAATTATTCTAAGACACTTCTGACAAACGGTGAAGGAAAACATCGTGAGGAAACCTGGTTTCCAAAAATTTGGGATCTGAAATCGCCGCAGAGAGCAAGCGTGGTGATCAATGCTCGTGCCTTCTCTATATGGGAAGAGGCCTGTGCCCAGCAGTGGGATTTTTATAGGCTGGATTATAATAATTATTATATAATTTATAAATTGTTACATTTATGGAATGGCTAATTATTGCTTAGCTGATGTTGATACATCTATGCAAGACTCAGCTCATTTGGCAAGTACAAATCGAAGTCAATTAAAAGAGTGTTTCAACGATGATTGGAATGTAAGATGGTTAGATTGCACTATTTAGGTATTACTTAAATAAACATTCTTTACTTTCGTTACAATGGTTGCATGAAATTGCACGCGATTAATCAGGTGCTCATTTCAAATAACAAATATTCAAATATCGATTGCCTTATAATCTAGCGAAGAGTTATTTGTATATACAACTCACAATCAAACCTCTTTTTTAATACATTTGCTCTAAGTGTACTGTCATATATTTTACAGTCATAATGGTCATTGAAATCAAATGCAAGCGTAACAATGCTTAAAGGTAAAAAACTGTAGGTTTACTACATGATACCTCATTGTTGCATTATATCATAACTTGTGGAGTTTGTTCCTTGCAGTTATAATACATTATACCTACTCGGTTTATATTACTATCTGTTTTAATAATCGTATGTTACTTGAATTTACATTCACATATTCAGTAACGTGCGAATTGTATGATGATTGAAATCAACACAGCACCTAACTCGCTTCTGAAAATTCTTAACAGTCTTAAACGCCCACAAATATGTGCAACGGAATAAGATATCACATATATTATTATATCATATTTATTATATGCAATATAGGCATATTTCTGATGCAAATGAAGTCACGGGAGGTCGCCTCAGTGTGATACTGTGCTATATACCTCAGCGATTAGCGACGCACCACATCGACACACGCGACCGCCGCGTGCGCAACAAAGATTATAATAATATTAGATAAGAACACATTATTTATCATTATCTGTATCTTTGTAGCTTTCCATTATTAACCTCTTTTACAAATAATATAAACAAACGTCACCGTCCATGTCACTGGGTACCTACGTGTTTTATTCGCCGACGTAGTTTCTTGCCCTCTACGTTAATCCCTTATCTTATGGATTCATTAGTCTTCGTCTTCATTCGCAACATACGAGAACATTCTTGACATTTCATATAATAGCACGTAATAATATAATGATAGTTGTAATCGGTTATTATGCATTCCAATCCATCCTTAATTCCTTCACAAAATCCAAACAGACAAGGTCCGAAATAAATTACCTATTATTATAAAACTTATACAAATACTAGTTTGTAAGGCAATTATTAGCTAAAGATAATTTCAATATACTTGATCACATGGTTCCCATCAAGCTAGAACGAGGTTAAAGGCTTTTATCTCGCGCATGCGCGGGCTGGGCCCGTCCCGGTTTGAACAGAAATGTCATGGCATTCATACACAAGGGCGAGACCATTTGATTTATCCTTACAACTCGTAATTATCGCGAAATAAAGGATCAACATACCGATTATAATGATTAATTATTGTAATGATAAATTAGATGTTGTTTTACCAAATATGGTAAAACCGAAGCATGTCATTAGCGTGTAATTGGCGTGTAACTAAACAATTGTATCTTGAACAAAACCAGCCAGAGACAATCGATCGGAGACGCTCCCACCACCGAAATGATTAACTGCAACTTGAGTAATATTCTAACGTAAATGCGTTCTGGTTTCTGGTTATTGCACTTGTTATAATTAACAGTTTATTCCACAGGTGCAGCAGTGGCCTAACTGATAATGTAGTAACCGATTACAGGCAACATTGCACTTTCTTTCTATCTTCATTTAATATCTATTGCAAATTAACCCCATTCCTAAAAAAACATGTAGCTTACGTTACCAAGAACTCTGTAAAAAAAGCTTTAATTGCAGAAAGCTTTAATTTTGCGGTCTCATTGGTCACTTTTCAAAAAGTATAATTACAAGAAAGTAGAAGTAGGAATAACTCTAAGTGAGTGTTCATAGTAGCTGCAACTAGAGACAATCCATTTTCCAGTTGACCATACAAATATCATATACCGACACTTACCAGTTCCCTTGAGAAAAAGAAAGTCTGAAACAATTGATTTCATTGGCGTCATGGCTTTCTAAGTTAAGGTCTCGATATGAGACCCACGCTTGAAACACACGCCACTAATAATAACACTGACCTAAGACTTTATTCTGACCTCAAGTGTTCGCAAAATTAAAGTCCTAATTGCACTCACGACGTTGCAAATTAGAATCGACTAACAATAAAAACAAAACGTGTCGTAATTTAGAAAACCAAAATACTGGCTAAGTGCGAGGAAGTGTAAATTTAAAATTATATTTCACTTTCATTATTGCATAATATATTTAAAATTTTAATAAGAAAGGTAACTAAAAAAAACAATTGTTCACAACGTTGATACACTTTGGGCACAAAATCAAATACAGGTCCCTCCAGCTATTGCAATTCGTCTTTGGCCTATTGGTCACAACAATTAAACATTCCATATTCATATTAATTACTTGGAATTCCACATAATAAACCGAAAGGATTACGACATAAATTACGTGCAATATCGTTCCATTTATCACATTGATCTATATCGTTTGGCCGAGACAGATGGGCGACGATTAATTTCTCGGCCTGTACTAACTTAATTCCATTGTTCTATATTCACTTTCACGTATGTTACAGATCGTTGCTAAGATAAATACGGTCCGGAACTCTTAATAACAATGACATTTCCAATGGAATAGATACTTTAAGTGATTCTTGTTCAAGAGGATAGATCATTACGTAAGACAAACAAAGCTGCCCCAGATTTATTTAACAACCGAAATGTCGACTATAAGTAACAGATCGATTTCCTTTTGTTACGGCTAAGCCTACGCATGTCGGTATTTTAACTTTTAATTGCTTTGGCTTCAAAAGGTTTTTAATTCGACCCTTATGTATGTAGCTATTGTACAATATTAGTATGTAACAATCTATGTGGGCTAACGCAAGTTGTACCAATTTATGTATGTTTTGTTATTCTTTGTATTTATCAAAATCTATGTACTAATCAAATTGTAAGTACTGTGTTTTATTGGATTCAGTAAATTGTTACTTAAGAAATATCCAAGTTTCCACGGGAGCTATTTATAAATTTACAAGACTTTTTTTTCGTAATATCACTAGACTAAAGTACGCTAGAGAAATTCATAGCAAAGTGCAGTTTATCAGTGGTGTTGACCTTATTATCCCTCATGAAAGAGCAAGTAAAGTCTACGTAAGTGGCGTAGACGTCACGCATTCCATGGTAGTTAATGTAGTATTAGTAGTAGTATAGTAGGTAGTTAATGTAGTAGCAATAAATGTCTTTTTATTTTATTTTATTTTTTAATGTTGCAACAGGGCGTGGTAACAGCGCATCTCTCCAAGCGTGTGAGAAGCGGAAAATTCTTAAGGTCAGTTTCCCGATAGCCTTAACAATGAACCGTGCAGACAAATGACGGGCGTCCTTATCTGCTGTGATGTCACTTGTACTCGGTAGTCTCGGTACACCGTGCACCGTTTGTGGGCCGTTTGATGTACCTATTTTATCTGCCAATACTACTAACAAGACCGGAACCAATGGTGGACCAAACAGGAAACTTATGCACAGTAATGTGTAGATAAATGCCTTTACGATACATGGTACAATGCTAATCTTAAGCACTACATTATGTCTAAATCCTTTCTTTAATAGATAAACCCATCCATATAAAACTAGATGCATTATAAATTGCAATTCCTTTGTCTATTTCTATCGACACTTACTTTCTAATTAATTATCGATATATCGATATTCGATTACCTTTCATTTCAGTAATGTCTGTATTAAGGTTAGTTGCATAATTTGGGACAACTATTTACATATTAATTATAAGTTTACTTTGATAATTGCTGGAGCAAGTATTTAAGTTCTCACGAATCATATTTCTATGTAGATTTTAAGCTTACGCAATTATAGTAAGACTGGTAATCTTCAATTTGCTCGTCAGACATTTAAACGAAAAAACATATTAGACGTAAATGCAAAATTACTTTAAAGATAAAATAAAAAGTCTTATTTAAATTTTCATCGTTAATTTTTACACAAAAAAAAACAGACATTCTTGAAATGTTAATGAGAAACACCTTAGCATAAAATAATGAAATAAAAAAAAAACCATTTAGAATAATTACCTATCCAAAATACCACAGAATATCACGTATAAAAAAAAACAAATCTAATTATGGTCTGCATTAATTTGGCAGTGGTATTAAATATTATGAAGCAGAAACCTTTTATGCTGTTCAGTACAGGTTCCTGCTTATCATTTATCATCTTCAGATGCTATCTCCAAGGACCCATATCATACTATTATCGTACGCTATGGTTATGTATTCAGCGACTGCTTTCACGTGATTAATGTAACCCACACTTACAACTTCATACCTTCTTTCATTGATTTATTACAGTAAGCGACGTTAATGTAAACATTATTAATATTTCTCTCACGCGCTCACCTCTGAGCACCTAGATTACTAAAGGTGAGCGCTTGTTTTAGAATGAGATGCTACAATCATCGTAGTACGAATTTAAACATAATTATGCACAAACAAAATCGTAAAAACAATATTGATCAACATTCCACCGACAGCTTTCTTAATAAAAATATTTTTAAACTTTATTCAAGGCCAGAGGTCATGTGAAAACGAACATCTAAAACCAAAAGTTATAAAATAAAAGAATCAAGATAGTTGAAGTTAAGGCGCTGTGTATAGTAAAAATGGGCTTTTTCAAACAGTTTTTTAGCAAACTGTATAAATGTCAGAGCAGCGAAAAAAATATATGTTAATCTTCATCATTTTTGTGAGATAACCTTTATTTCCAAAACACGATTTCATTAATTTTTCTCGATAAAAAAAATTCGTAAACATACCTCTAAAATGGATTTTCAAAAAAGTTTTCCAGTATTACTGATGAACCAATGTTGATAATTTTTTCAACAGAAACGTAATAACTAATAATGAAGATAACCTTTATTTTAGTTTTTCAATTAAGGTAGTATTTTTCCAAATATTCAGATATTTAATGAAAAATAACACATTCCTGACAAACTAAATATGGCGTTTTGTTCGCTTCTCTTTCATTCCTACGCGGACAGACAGTGTGCGCTGAGGCGCGGTGCTAGACGGACCTGTGTCACTTTTTTTCTGATTGACAGGTCTAAATTACATGACAAATCGAAAATAATTTAATGAAATCTGTCAAACAATTACACATAATGGAATTTGTAAAGTAATTACTTCCTGCTTTTTGCACATCTGATCTCTTTTCTATTGATCCTCTATAGAAGCGAAATTTGAATATTTATGATGAAGCTACATTGGTCTAGCGGTCGCGTGCTTATACAAAGTTGCGATGCGATAGCTGACCGCAGGTTCGAACCTAGCAATAAAAATCTATTATTTTGCTTTCATGTTTTTTTCAATGATGTATTTTTTTTACTTTTTGTGTATTTTTTTATAAGTTGTTCAATTTTAATAATAAAAAAAAAACAATCAGTAATTATTGATTTCTAATAAGATGCATATTTTTCATTTTCATTCATGACAACTTTTTCATGACTACTTATACATGGTGTACAATATTGAAGTAACTAGTAATACCAAAATATGTTAATGAACGCAATAACGTTTGTAATAATTACAATAATGAAGTAAACTGCTGTTTATTAATTAATGTAAGATAATATTTGTGAGGACTCATTTATTTAACGAAAATTATTTCGGATCTGACAAATTCAGTATATGTATAGCTTCTTGTGACAAGTCTTGTGAAAGACGACGAAAAGTGTGCGCGCAGACAGAGCAAAGTATATTTTTTTTTTTGGTATAGATTTTTACCGTTAGCCTGAGCGTAAACTTTGACTGCTTCACCGGACTTTTGGCGAGGACCTTAAGGCCTCCAGCCAGAACAATAGGAAAAAGCTAATTACGTCAGCAACGTCCACTAAGGGCACCCCCTGCGGGGGTCGGGCCTCGACTTAGTGCGTCGCTAACAATCTTAATAAAGCAAAGCAACAAGGGATAGCTGGATCTAAGTTTTTATTATTTAGGGACATATTTTTATTGCTAGTTTGGAAGGCTCGGACCACCTTGGTCTAGGGACAGGAGGATAACATTTACGTTACTATTATTGATAATACGCGACGGGCCTCGCCGGCGAGGACCTAATATACGGCGGTTGTGTTTTGTAATGCTGCTGCTAGCTAAATCGAATGCTTCTTGGAGAGCGTTCTTTTATTGTCGAGGTAGGAGATAGAAGGTACGTACGAAGGACGGAAGGTACGTATCGCGCGGCCGCTACGATTAGCGGGTTACGGTGGGTTTCGGAGGAGTCAAAAAATCGAATCGCGGCGACTTTTATGAACTGCTTGATTGTTGGCAGCTTTGAGTCACAGTGCAACTGCAAGTTACGGACGTAACCTGGCGCGCCGTGGCTCTACGCATGAAACGGTTTTGGAGAGTTTGCATTCGTTTGAGTCGATAATCGGGTACGTGAGTGAATACGACACTGCCGTAAGTCATGATAGTTGTCACGCACGCAGTGTAGATTCTCTTCTTATAAGTAAAGTAAGAGTAAGAGTTTACTGCGCTTGCTCAACATACAATTAAGTCGGCCGAGAGCGAAGGCGGCTCGCGCGCGTGCCGCTTTAATATGAGCTATGAAGGTAAGCTTCCGATCAAGGATTACACCCAGGTATGTGGCTTGCTGCTCCGAAGGAATAGGCTTGCCGAAGAGGGTGATAGGTGGAGGGGTAGCGGGAGGCTGCCGTTCCTTGCTGAAGACCACGGCTGCGCTCTTGGTAGGGTTAACTTCGATTCTCCATTACGTGAACCACTTCCCGAGGTTCGTGACCGCGGTCTGGAGAGTTCGACCTATCGCTAAGGGGCTGGTGCCTGAATAATAGATGGCCGTATCGTCGGCGTACATTTGGGGTTTGCCACCGCGAGGAATGTCGCTAACGTTAGTGTGAAGAGAAGTGGAGAGAGTACGGAGCCCTGAAGGACTGCGGCGCGGATCGGGTGAGGGTCAACGCGATAGCGAAAGGACCGATTCAACAAAAACTTTCGGAAGATGAGCACGAGACGATCTGGCACGTCGAGTTGGTAAAGCTTGAAGATCAAGCCATTGTGCCAGACCTTGTCGAAAGCCTTTGCTATATCGAAGAAGAGCACACCAGTGAGCCTTCCACGCTGAAAACCAGCGCTTATATTCTCGACTATGCGGTGGACTTGTTGGACGCATGAGTGTTGGGTTCTAAAACCGAACTGCTCGTCTGGTATGAGACTCCTGGACTCGGTACAATCCATAAAATGGGAATAAATTATTCGCTCGTATAGCTTCCCAAGAACCTTGAGTAAGCTAATTGGGCGATAACTAGTGGGCTCAGACTTCGGTTCACTGGGTTTGTGGATGAAAATGACTATCGCCTCTTTGCACATCCGTGGGAAGAGATTGTTGTTCAAGAGGAATACGCCGTAGGCTCTCGGCGTGAAAGCACGTCACTTTTTTATTTGAAATTTCATTTACAATTTCAAATTCTAACAACTGTCAAAATCCTCATTCAACTATGAGAGAAATAGCTGCCGAACTTTCTGTATCTCACGAGTCTATCAGTACCATTTTAACTAATCATTTGGGTACGCCACATGTTACCGGTCGGCTAGTCCCAAAAGACCTGAATTTACTCTCACAACTCAATCGCATGTGAGTCGCTGAGGACATACTAGAACGAGTCAATTCCGACCCGACCGACTGTTGACCTTATGGCAGGAGCCGCTCCCACGACCCTCTCCAAACTCCCTTCCCCTGACATCTTTGGAAAGGGGTTCGGCTTTGTTGCTTCCGCTTAGGGGGGTAATGCCATGTTAGGAGTGTACTTCTCTTCTAAGCGCACACCGTTGGAATTCGAGCGTTTTCTGGCTGCCCTCTCGGGGGTCTTGTTGCATTTAGCGCAGAAGCCTGTGGTGGTCCTCGGTAATTTTAATGCAAAGTCACTGGCGTAATCCATCGAACGAAGCACAAGGCCATGCTTTGGAGGCGTGGGTGGTTTCATCTACCTCTCCCTCCTTAATAGAGGGACGACGCATATGTGCGGGTGGCTGCACGGAGGGTCCGTGGTTGATTTGACCTTCACTACCCCAGCACTTGCCGCCACCGTTGCGTATAAGCAGGTCGAGCTCGTCGAGAACCTATCCGATCACCGATACATATGGATAGGGTTCTCCTCTCAGTTAGCACAGGGTACGCAAGGGTACCTCATCCCCGCCCGTGAAAACTGGCTGGGGTGCGCTGACGGTTTGGTGGCCATTATTGGCGAGACTCTGATCGACCCGTCTAGGGGCCGTGGCTGGGTTGCTGCGGTCTCGGGCGGCATCGTCATCGTGGGGGCGTACTTCTCCCCCAACAAGAGTCTCGCCGACTTTGAGGGTTTCCTTGTCGAGTTGGGCGCCGTCGTAGGCCGCTACCACCCTCGTCCCGTTCTTGTGCTCGGGGATCTCAACGCCAAGTCATCGGCGTGGGGATCTCCGGTCACTGACCTTCGGGGCGAGGTGCTGGAGGAGTGGGCGGTTGTGACAGGCCTGGTCGTCCTGAATCGGGGTTCGGAATTTACGTGCGTGCGACAGCGGGGCGGGTCGATAGTGGACGTTTCGTTCGCTAGCCCCTCTGTCGCCGGCCGGGTCCGCGACTGGCGTGTCGCTGTGGAGGTGGAGACGCTATCGGACCACCGGTATATCCGGTTCGACGTCTCTGCCCAGACCACGGGCGGCCGCCATCCAACAACCCCGATCAACGACGGCCCGCGTTGGGCGCTTAAGCGCATCGACAGGGAACTACTCGAGGAAGCAGCCTTAGTCCAGTCCTGGACCTGGGAGTCGGCGACGGACGGCCCCGTCGACGTCGAGGCGGTGGCGCTGTGGTTTCGCGGGGCGATGACGCAGATCTGCGACGCGTCCATGCCCCGTGTCCGCCAACAGTCCGCAAGGCGCCGGGTGTACTGGTGGACCGCTGAGATCGCGCAATTGCGCGTGGCGTGCGTTGCGGCCCGCCGCCGGTACACCCGATACCGCAGACGGCGTCGACGGGATTCCGCCGAGGAGGACGCGCTGTATGAGGTGTACCGCGCGTCCAAGGAGACTCTGTGGCTGGCCATCGGCGACTCAAAGTCGCGTGCCAGGGAGGAGCTGCTGGGGTCCCTAGATCGGGACCCGTGGGGGCGTCCCTACCGCTGGGTAAGGGGCAAGTTGCGTCCCTGGGCGCCCCCACTGATGCAAACCATGCAGCCCCAGCTGCTGGAGGTGGTGGTGAAGACCCTCTTCCCTGTGCGAGTGGGACATGTTCCCCCGCCGATGGCATCGCCCTCAGCCACAGACTCTCCGGAAGAGGCGAGCACCGATGTCCCCGAAGTGACGCAAGAGGAGACGAGAGCGGCCGTGTCGCGACTCCGGGCTAAGAACACAGCGCCCGGACCCGACGGAGTTCCTGGCCGAGCTCTCGTCTTGGCTCTGAAGGAGCTAGAGCCCCAGCTGAGGGGGCTCTTCACGGCATGTCTCGAGCGGGGTCAGTTTCCCAGCGTATGGAAGGAGGGGAGGCTGGTCCTGCTCAGAAAGGAGGGGCGCCCTGCGGACTCGCCGTCCGCGTATCGGCCCATAGTGCTGCTCGACGAGGCGGGCAAACTGTTTGAGCGTGTCATCGCAGATCGCCTCGTCGGCCACTTGTGCAGAGAGGGGCCGGACCTGGACGAGAACCAGTTTGGTTTTCGTCGGGGGCGCTTCACCATAGACGCAATCATGCGCGTGAGGGCCCTGGCGGAGGAGACGGTGTCCCGGGGTGGGGTGGTGTTGGCGGTGTCTTTAGACATCTCCAACGCATTCAACACCCTACCCTGGAGCTGTATTCGGGAGGCACTGAAACACCATCGCGTGCCTCCCTACCTCCGCCGTACAGTAGGGGCCTATCTGGAGGACAGATGCGTCACCTATCGGGGACGTGACGGTGCTCGTCGGCACTTCATGTCGTGCGGTGTTCCACAGGGATCGGTCTTAGGACCGCTCCTGTGGAACATCGGCTACGACTGGGTGCTGAGAGGTGAGCTCCCGTCGGGCGCAGACTTGACGTGTTATGCGGACGACACGCTTGTCACTGCCCGGGGGAGCTCGCTCAGGGAAGCGACGTTGATGGCCACGGCTGCGGTGTCACAGGTGGTGAACCGCATCCGGCGCCTGGGCCTGGAGGTGGCCCTAAACAAGTCGGAGGCCATAGTGTTTCATGGCCCCCGACGGGCGCCGGCGCCGGGATCACACATTGTGGTCGGTGGGGCTCGGATAGCTGTCGGGTACACCATGAAGTACCTGGGATTGGTGCTCGACAGCCGATGGGAATTCGGACCTCACTTCCGGAGGCTGGCGCCCAAGCTGATGGGCGCGGCGGGCGCGCTTTCAACGTTGCTTCCCAACATGGGGGGCCCGAGCGCCGCCTGTAGGCGGTTGTACGTGGGAATCGTGCGGTCTATAGCCCTTTACGGGGCTCCCGTCTGGGCGTTAGACCTGACGGCCAGCACTCTCGCCATTCTGCGAAAGCCGCAGAGGGCGATGGCCGTCAGAGTCGCCCGCGGGTACCGCACGATTTCCTACGAGGCGGCTTGTGTCCTGGCCGGATCCCCGCCCTGGGACCTGGAGGCGAAAGTACTCGCGTCATTGTACCGATGGCGCGAGGAAGAGCGGGCGCGGGGCTCGACGCCGGTGCAGCGGCAGATCGAGCTGCGCCGAGGAGAGCTCCGTCAGGTCCTGGTGGCGGAATGGCGGCAAAGGCTTCTGCGCCCTGCCGCCGGCCTCGCTACCGTCGAGGCGATCCGGCCAGTACTCGACGACTGGCTCGGGAGAAGGCACGGTTCCCTGTCGTTTAGGGTGACGCAGGTGCTGTCGGGGCATGGGTGCTTCGGCAAGTACCTGTGTCGCATGGGCAGGGAGCCGGACGCTCGGTGCCACCACTGCGTCCATTGTGGGGAGGACACGGCGCAACACACGCTCGCTGAGTGTGTAGCTTGGGAGGAGCAGCGCCGTGTCCTCACAAATGAAGTAGGAGGCGATCTGTCGCTGCCGGCCGTAGTGCAGAGTATGGTCGGTAGCGCAGAGTCGTGGGACGCGGTGGTGTCCTTCTGCGAGGACGTGATGTCGCAGAAGGAGACTGCGGAACGGGAGAGGGAGATCTCGTCTCTCTTCCCCGGCCGCAGAAGGCGCACCGGGCGCAGGAGAAGGGCGGACAACGCCCTTTTCCGCCCCCCATGAATG
Source organism: Autographa gamma (assembly GCA_905146925.1). NCBI lineage: Eukaryota > Metazoa > Arthropoda > Insecta > Lepidoptera > Noctuidae > Autographa > Autographa gamma. Next base: position 10,060,553 of record LR989850.1, read on the forward strand.
GGTCCAGGGGCGAGGGACTTGGGGAAGTCCCCGCCCCCTAACCGCTGGACCCGAGGCGTAGGCGCGCGCGGGTGTCGGCGCGCGCCTCCGAGGCGGAGCACGGGGTAGTCTTACACCTCACTACCCCGTGCACGAGATGAGGCCCGGACAACCGGGCCAGCACCAGCGTGGGGCTGCGGAAGAATTTGGATTCCCGCGGCCCCACGTGCACGTGCGAGGAGGAGACACCGGGGGGTTTTAGCCGGTAAGAGTCCGGCATGCCCCTCCGCCTCTCCCCAGGCGGAGGAAGTCCATGAGGATTTCCTCCCGAAAAAAAAAAAAAAAAAAAAAAAAAGGGTACGCAAGGGTACTCACCGTTCTCGAGGTGGTCTATCGCCTACTTGGACCTCCAGCTAGGAAGGCGGTTCACGGCTTTTCTGCAGAGCTGACCGATATACGACGTGCCTGCTCGGCCGCTAGAATAAGCTATGAGTAGCTACGTCGACGTTACCCTGCCCAGGTTGAATTCAACCTACGGGATGAGCTCATCGGAGGACATTTCCGTGCTGTCCCCGGAAGAGTTTGGGGACTCGGTGTCCTGTCTAAGTGCAAAAGGACGGCCCCCAAATGCTTGCCCCACTCCTTCTAAAAACAGCTAATGAGCCCCAATATAGGGCTCTCTTTATAGGAGAGTAAACTTGTCTCTCCTGCCCAGGCTCCAACGGCGCATTGGGAAGGCTAATTTTACGAAATGGAAGACACGGCATTGCACACATTCGAGGTGTGCACTGCCTTTGAAGCTAAGCGCCGTGTCCTACGTGGAGTTCTTGGCCCGGACCTTTCGCTCGTGGGTGTGGTCAACGACATGCTCGCAGACTACTCGTCTGCCTTAGTGTCTTATTTCTGCAAGCTCGTTATTTCTCAGAAAGAGACGTTGGAGCGCGAGCGGGAGGCTGACCCTTTTGTTCCATTGCTCCGCCGATGGCCGATGGTGGGCAGTGCGCGGACGAGAATCCCTGTAGCCAGACCCTGAGGAGGACGCAGAGGGCGGGGACGGGGATCCCTCAGCCTTCATTGCACGTATCTACTTGGGCGGGAGCGGTGTAATGGCATGTACTGCCCCCGTTTTCCTCTCCCCTACATATCCAGCACTAAGGCAAATGATGGCACCAGGTGTTTTGTCAGATTAGACGGAGCCTTATTCAGGGCTCTCTCTCGGAGTCTTGCATCCTCACCCCCTTGGACCCACGTGAATAATAAAAAAAAAAACAAAAGAGGTTTATGAATTTACCCATTCGTACACAAAAAAACCTATAAATATACAAGTTTTACAGGTGAGTGTTTGGACTATCTGCAGTGTGAGGACTTCATACCACAAAAGTTATATACAAAAAAATAATAATAATCGTTACTATTCGAAACACGCTGTACCTCCAGACTCAACCATCAAGCGTAGTGTACGTTTTTTTTTTTTATATTTTGCTCTTGATACTGAAGAAAAATATAGATTGTCATAAAACATATTGTTCAGGTTTTCAATTATTATATTTTTTGTTCAGAAAATCAGAATAGGTATTTGAAAAATTATTCTAAAATGAAATCAACAACATTAAATGCTTGTTTTAAAAGTAAAAACACGATAATATGCAGTAGGTGCATAATACTTTAAAAATAATAATCCAAAAATTTATGATTTTATCGGGATTCGAACCTACTGTTCGCCGCGAGAGCGCAGCTCAAAAGTAAACATTGTCAAGCAGGGCTAAACTTACATCTAAACAATCAGCGAAATAAAGCTTCAATATTATAACACCGTTACGCATCGGACGAATTCGGAAAAAACGAGTAGCAGGGTCGGGGCTACTCCGTCCCGCACCTGCCCGCTTCACCCCTTCAATAACATCAATGCTGGCTATACACAGCGCCTTAATAACAGTAATTACATCGTTGTGGCTAACACTCAGTGTCGCAAACCGGTGGCTGGTTTCATGACATATGGATATAATCCCCGTGGCGAATCGCGGCATTACAAAGGGTGTAGCCTGGGTCACGCTCATGCCGCAATCGCCCTCATTAATAAAAATACTGAGGTATATTATGCATGTGAGCCGTTAAATCGTATATGCAAATGTAGCATCGTATTTAATGCGACGTCCTGAAGGTCTACCGCCCGAGTTAGGTGCGTTACATGTCAAGGCTCAGACCTTGTCGGTATTGTTACTAACGAACTCACCTCTGAATTATATTTATACCGTAATTTATTTTTGCATTATAAATTATTAAATTCAAAATGAAAATACTTTAATTTATTCATTTGTAAGGGATCCGCCTATTTAAAATTTAATTAAATAATTATGGCTTGCAAAACATAGGTATCATTAGGCTTACCTGTTATTATAAGCAAGATATATTTTAATATTAGCTACATAAAATGCTCTTCTAACCCTTATTTAAAAAGTATTTCCGTCTTATTTCAGCTGTCGACAAGTAATCAATCATTGAAACAATCGCTAGCAACAAACTGTTATATCATACTTATTCAACATACTCTAACTACAAGAACATTAACCTAATTATACCTCTGCTAAGTGCGTAGCGTGAAGATAATGAGCTAATTGGCTAAAGATCTAACCGACGAGCCAGCTAAGCAGAGGTCAGTCAAAGTTCACCGAGTCTGCGCCCGCGCACGCCCCGCCCAGCAGTTCACGAGCTCTTACAACATATATCAAGAATGTTAATACCAAAGAGGTAACAAACATAAACTTTATACTTAATATATTTTATGCTCTACCAAAATGTATGGAGGTCTTAAGTTGCCAATTACGATAAAAAAACTATATTTTTTTCAGTCTTCTTAATTATACTGACGTTAGAACAAACGTTATTAATAACGTAATAACTAACTGTGGATCCTGTTGTGTAAGGCAGAAGTAGGAGAGAGAAAAAAGAGCACTGGCCAAGAAGGTTCTAGAGGTAGAAATACATAAAGATACGTTTAATTGTATAGAACATGCTTTATAATATCAATAAACTATAGAATAAACAGTTGGAAGCTGTTTAAAAAATATAAACTGCAATTAAATCCTGCCAGTGTTTGTGGATGCAGGTATTTGAAGGCTAACCACCATTGATACTAACCTTTTGTCTTTTTGTTTACTACAACAAACAGTTTTTTCTATGTACATCTAGACTATGAGAAGCTAGTTTCTTAGGTCCGGTATAGATTTACTCACGTTAAAATTATCAAAAAAAACTAAAATCACAACAAATATCTCAAACCTTACTATGTAAAAACCTGAACCTAACCTAAAATGTTATAAAGCTCGTTTCATTGGATTCGGAATAAACAATTGAATAAGGGTGGATAAAAGATATTCTTAAGCCAATATATTCCTAATACAATGATGGCTATAAAATTATAATATAGCGCCCATTATTTCTTAAAAATATTGACATTGACCATATACTGGGCTTTTATTGGGATGCTTTGTGTCTTTTATTTCTTTACAATACAATATAATAAAGACCTCGTTGGCTTTTCAAACAACAAAAGAACTGGCAAAAATAATACAATCATCTCAACTCAACTTTGACTTTGCCGATTCTGTAGCGGTTTTTACCAACAAGATAAACCAAAACGTGACACACATTAAAATAAAAACAAAACTTGATTACCGCATGGCAACCGATGATAACACTTTGTTTATATCTCTTAAGGTTTTTAGTAATTGCGGAGTCATATCTAAGGTCACGGCATATAAATCATTTAGGCTATATACGGTTTAAATTGATCGATATTAGCAATCATTCATTCATATCTGATAGATCTGTATCCGGTACTGAAATAGGGTTTCGTACAATAAATTACTATATACATTTAGTAACTAGAGTTGGTTCATAGAATTGTATCGCTACGTGTGAACGTTCATGTATGCACCGTTGCCAGGGGCCCTAGTCTGCTATTTACACTCGGTTCAATGTCTTCATAGTGTCATGCCAGCAGATCCATATTAGGAAAATTGGTATTCTACTAAATGTCAAAACGTAAAAATTGGCCATTGAGACGATTCGGTTCAATGTTCAAAGACTATGACCAATCGTCAAATCGTATGACCAATCGTACCAATGGCCAATTTTGGCGTTTTGACATTTAGTAGAATACCAATTTTCCTAAAATGGATCTGCTGGCATGACACTATGAAGACATTGAACCGAGTGTAAATAGCAGACTTGGGCCCATGTTCGGGTGCAGTGAGTCACTTGCCTTCTCATATAAGGTATAATAAAATTATAAACAAGCTGCGTCTGTTACCCTACCCATGATACTTATCCTGTATCCACGTTGTAACATATCAGCGCAAATCTAGTGGAACTAGGTTTAGTTGCATATTATTTTATGGTAAACTTTAACCAGACACATTAGGCTCTTACGCACTCTAAATAAATCTCTATTAATATGTATTTGTTCTAAGCAAAAGTTGTTTAACTGGGAAAAGTAGGCATGTTTAAGGTTTTTGTTGGACCTGAGTGTGTCTGAACCCAGGATGGACAGTGGACACTGACTCCAAATTTAAAAAGACTATACATCAATTTATGTTACATACATACAAGGCCTAACTTTAACTTACGGACTACAAATCAAATCATACAAACACAACAAAAAATAAATACAGTGAACTAGTAATCTATATCTGCGATCGATAGCCACTAATTGTAGACCGTCTGAAGATAAGGAACGAACAACAATATGTTTTCGCACAAAATAATGTGCACGCCACGCGATGGTGCTCGACAGATACTGGCGAAGGCTCTTTTGTTACTAGCCTCTTATCTTGATGACTAGAAGTCTGAAAATATTCCTTGAATTTTTCGTGTGACTGGTTTTCTAAAATCTAGATTATTTATTTTTTTATTTACTTTTTGCACACTGTTGCACAAAGGCGGACTTAATGCCAATTTGCATTCTCTGCCAGTCAACCTTAGGGTGCTGCAGAAACTTGTGAGAGATGTAGCAATACAACATTGAAAAATAAGTGTGAATAAATTATTTATTGTAATTATTCAGGATCATAAAAATAAGCACTATGACATCCATTGCTACAACCTGCGTTAGATTAATCCTGGAGTCAAGGAAACCTTTGTTCAGTAGTGAGAAAGTAAATAGGTTACAAAAGAGTGAAATGCGGCCGTTTTTGTTTTACCAAATATGTACAGACATGACTGCTAATGATAGGAGATTTTAAATACTGCGAGCTGTTTGTATAATATGCATACCATTGCATACACAACAAAACATCGCGCAATGTATTATTATTTATTAACCTTTTGTTTATTCCTCTTGATAATAAACACCGAATGCCAAGTAAATTATATTGAGCGCTCATTAAATTCAGTAGCTTACAATTTATTTCCAGTTTGTAAATGCGTAAAACGTCGAATCGCTTACTACGTTGCGCATAAACTCGTCCTTCGAAACAAGCAAGGAACGGGATGGGTTCATCCCATAGAGTGCACAGTTAATTTCTTAAACCTACTGTCGACGGTAATATAATCTCTAGCCTATTGTCAGACTTGACATTTTGCATACAGTGGTCAATAGCATGTTATCTGCATTGGTATCGTTGTGCAAACGTTGAGCAAGCCAGTTACGTGACCACATGAACATCAATTACAGTTTTTGCTTCCCAATTTATGTGCAATAGAGCGTTACTGAATGACAAATGCCAAATAAGAGTGCTACTGTTTTGGATGGTTAGATAAAGAGTTGTTATTCGAAATGGCAGAATAACAACTCCTGATCTAAGGTTTGGTACACATGTGTTTGTAAAATAATTCTTATGTGTCGGTATCGTAATATTTAGTGACAGGCTGAATCATAAGATAATTTTATTTATCTTAATATTAAAGTATTCAGTGAAATTATTGATTTATACCTGATAACATAAAATGAATTACCAATTATTCTCGAACCGTATGGAAAATATAAAGTTATTAATAAAACGATAGCGTTTGGAATTCCCAACACTGCATACAATAAATCTTTTTATACGATCAATTTATTTTAGTCTTCTAGAATAAAACTAGTCATTTGTAGACTGTGATTTCTTACAACAGACAATATGTTGTTGAAATGTAAATTGTGTGAGTGATGGTTCGTTCTGATTACCTAATCACCGAGCATTACGGTATAGAGTCGCCGCGGGGCCCATCGTGACAGGCTAGCTGTTGATTTATAAACCAATTGTACCAATTATAACATGAAGACCGATGTAACCACAAACAAAAACAACTGAATGTCTCACGAGCGAGACGTTGCCACAACGTTACATAAATGTTATGAGCATTATCTTTTAGTTCTGATACGATTATCTGATAAAATCGGAAAGTTCTTCATGTTCACGCGATATCAAAGTACTCTCGCGTAAATCTTTGATGCTCATCTTTCTCGACGGCATGGGAAACTGTCCTTATGAAATCAGTTACCGAGAATTTTCCAAGTCATTATAATGTTATTCGTTTTGCAAACGTTGATGATATTACAATATAATGAGCAATAGCTTAGTAAGTTGAATCATTTCTATATCAGTTAAAAAGTTGACGATGAATAAATCTATATTGATAAAAAAATATCTTTCTTTTCTACCGGACTTTCTTCATAAACAGTAAGATCTTGTGACCGAAATATTCAAAAGACAATTTATTCTTAAAATAACTGTAGGTATTATCGTATCTTATATTATAAGGCACATTATTATGTAGGACGAGTGTCGGTTCCCCTGATTGGCTGAGTGGGGCTGGGGGCGCCATTATCTTGGCTTGATAACCCCGCAGAGGAGGCCGGGTCTTGACTTATATCTCGTTAACACAAACGAGCATAGAAATAGAAAGAGTACAGCTTGCATATCCACATTTAAATCATAACAACGGAAATTACAATGTTACCTACTATACCACTGTTGTTACCACTATTTGCAGTTGGAAAATTGACAACGTTACAAAAACAAAATAACGAAATTTTGAAATTATTTTAGTATACCAGTCATTTAAGTGCGATATTTGATTTATATTGTGGGTGAAAAAAATAACATATAGTTTTGTTTCAGAATAACACACAGTCGAATGCTATGCATTAAATACAGGCATTGCTACTAATATTCCTCATCATAACTTACTCTAAGATCATAATTCAGCATTTTGTCGGACGCAACAAGCCGAGTGATTGAGCGCATGTAACTGTATACAATACATATGATTATGTGTTCAATAAGGCGCGTAATTAATGTAGATAACTTTAAATAAAACATTAATGCGCAGTAGCTAAAGATAATAATGGCAATCTCTGACCAAATGTATCTACACTCAAATGTATCTACAACAATAATGTGGAAACTTCGAGTTTTATATTTTGTTGCTTGGTAATGTTATTGTTTCTAGATTAGAGATAGTAAACTAGTTTCAGGTGGTTTAGAGAACATACTTATATCAATTAAAAGTTTTATTCCATTTGCTATTTATCAGCGTCGAACTAAACGTTGCAATAATAAAATTTGTTAAGAATTTTAACACTGGGCAGCGCTGCGTTCGCCGGTTCGTGTTTAGAGAAAATCACTGTTGGTTTATACCGTGTTGTCCGCTTTGTTATCTTAAGATCTTTGTTTCTTAATTAGCCATATGTTTTCCAGTAAAAGGTACCACATACCTTCTTGTTATATCTTAATCAACAGAATTCCACCTCATAAACGTTGACTAAGACCAACATATGTAACGAAATATCAGTTTTCACCATCATTTAAAGGTAATTAGTGATTGGCAAATTAAAGCTGTAATATTGTACTTATTATGAAATATTTACATAATAAATTATAAATATAACAAAAATACGCGAGACGCATTCCTTTTGAACGTTAAGCATCCGGTGTTGGACTGGTCTTCACCAATGAGTTGTGAGTAGTAAGTTTTCATTAACCGATACGATATCGGTTTCGGACACCAATACGATACCTCCACAAGAAAAATGTATGAGTTTTGCGAATCCGATATCCGATATGATATATCTTACTTGCAGTCGATATCGTATCTGATAATGTGAAAACGGTCAGCCGCGGTCAGTATTCATAGATATGATTAGAAGTTAGCGACAGTTGTAATTGAGACATTATTAAATTCCTACGAGTTGTGCAGGAAAAGTGGCCGGACAGCTCACTAGACTTGTCACTCATGCGGTAAGATCTTGATGAGTGAAGAAAGTTTATCGCGAAGACTAGTTCCGTGACTTATCATTTGTCACTCGCTTTTGATGTATGGCAATTTGCGACTGGATCACGTGATGGTAGAAATGAAACACATAAATATCTTCCTCATATCAGTTTACAAAGTAACAGTCTAGCTTTCTCTAGATGTAGGTTTTTTCTTAGCTTTATTTAGCCCTTCTAGCCGGCAAAGGCCCTACACCTTTGCCGGCTAGAAGGGTTAATGTTTACGAAAAAATCCGAATAGTGATTCTAAAAAAAAACATTCTACTTGTAGGTATCATAAACAAGTCTCAGATATTATATAGATAATGAGTATTGTGGGTTAAGAACAATATTTAGAACGGCCCAGTATCGAATCCTGTATCTGTTACTAGTCACGGTCGCATGTGCCTGCTCTACTGGAACAACTATCACTTTCATATACGAATCGAGAAAGGAAATCACTTTTCACTTATGGACACGTGAAAAAATATTTCTTACCCTTTCTTTTACATCATGAGGCAAGAAAATGTTTTTAAATTATTGCGATTTTGGACAAAGTCCAGTCCTAAAATGGGGTACCAACACTCCTTTACTTGATCTATTCAGATTTAATAAAAATATTTCGACAGTTATAAGTACCTACTTTCGTTTTATTCTGTCAAAATAAATTTACTTCGTTTGACGTCAATTTTCGCTCTTACAAATTGCTAAAGAGTCCTGGGGCCTTTTAAAGTGAAATACCCAATTTATTCGTTAGAAATGTTGTAAACTGACATTGGACATTCTATTTTGTGTACAAACAAACAAATTTCCTAATACCTAGAACAGAAACTAAATCAACTTTTATTGGGTCAATAATATTGTCAGTTGTTAATTTAAATGATATGTCGGCCCTAATGGGCGCTTAACAAACAGGACCATTTCCCAATAGTATTGAACAACGTTGTCCCGTGCTCAAGACTGAAGCAAGACTCGGCCAGGTGGCTTGTCTGGCACCCAACACCTACGATACATGTAGATTGTATTGCTAAACTCATTAAAGAAAATACCAAAGTAAATAAAAAATAGAGAACATAAATTTTGCAGGGTTACTTTCACGTAATGCCGAAATTTCGCAAAGGCGGAGGCTATCAAAATATAATAATAACAACATTAAGTAGGTAAATATTTCAATACAAACATTCTTAACTTTAAATTATATTGATAAATCAAACTGGTATTATCTTGACTGTTGCAAATCTACAATCAGTCGCGATAAACATTTAGGTTAATTAAAGATGTATAGACTTATTGTAATCTATACCTACTATGTATAATCGGTTTATATAACTAAGTGTTCTTAAAAACATTTGATATCGTGGCACAGTCTACAAATCGGTATAAACAGTCCGGTATCAGATAAGTCCGTCTCCTGCAAATAGGACGCGGTGATACCGGCTATCTGAGGACTTACCGAAGCCTCCTTGGTGATCTTTGGAAATTGTACATATTTCTGTTTGAACAGAACATACTCTTTTATACTAGTAGCAGTTATATAAATAAAAAGGTAGCAACGCCTGTATCTCATATGCAGGAGGAACAATTGTAAATGTTGTTACAAAGAGTAGAGTCCTAAGTGTCAAAGTTTTCCATTCATGGTTACAAAAAAAAATCGTTTTTATCTCAAATAAAATTCAAGTAAAAAAGAGTACATTTTCAAATAATACATAACTAATAATGTATATATTTGGTATTTTTTGAGAAGTGTGGGAAAAGCTAATAGAATTTTATCAAAATCTCTACAACATCCTTTTAAACTGAATAAGTACATAAAGCCAAATGTCATTTCTCTGAGCATAATTTGTCGATTACGTATACGGATATTTCTAACCGTAATCACTCGTTCACATTAACAAAATAACATACTCCAATTAAGCATAATTCTGCACATTTTCTTACATCTTAACCGTATATAAAACTCGTGAGGCAATTAGTAATAAGAAACAGCTTATTACGAAATAACAGCAAGTTTTTGTGCTCAATAATTCAGCAATCAATAAAAACGAACTAAACAGGAAGTGCTATAGATGCCTTACAAAGTTACAAGAGGTCAAATAATTAGTGATTTACATATCGGTAAGAAAACAGTTCCTGATCGAAGCAAGACGTAGAGGCGTATGAACGTGCTCCATGTATAATTCATGAAGGCTGCAAAAGTAATATTATGCTACATTTACACTACAACACTTAATTCATAACACACCGTATACACTGTGTACACTGTGTGTTATCATGTCAGTGTGTTAATGAAAAGAGATTTCGATAGTACGATTTCCGAGTGTAGGTAATTTATTGTGACACAGACAATATCCAGACAATTTAAAATAATAATTAATAAATAAAAATCTAAGTAATAAAAAACTTTTTGCGAACAGATTTATGGAGCAGCCTCTGAGTGTTTCACCGGAATTTTTACATCCAGGCAAATAAAATATAGAGTAAACCATCAAAAAATGTCCTACATTTGTGCCACTATCACCCTCGAATTCCGAAAGCTGATCAACTCAAAATAATGTCGCATCTCGCATGTCAAAGTTTATGTCAATCGCTTTGGTTATTATGATTGTTAGTACCACCAATCACAATCGTGATCACTTGATCAGCTAACTTTACTACAGTTTTAATTGATCAGCATTCTAGAAAACGAGGGCTAGTAGCCTAGTGTAAAAGCTTTACGTTTATATCTGCGATAATGTTACTAGAAGGAAAACGTCAGTAACAGCACTATCAGTTCCATTCTCTACACACGTCCGCAGTTCGCAACAAAGGAACGGAAAATACCGATCTCTCAGAAGATACCCTTATCTCTATGTGTTATGTGGAAGCGTCGCGACGCTCGTCAATGAAAGTTATTATTTAGACTTTGCATCAAAACAAAACGTGATAGTGAAATGATCACTCAAAATGTACTATTGAAAAGAGGTTAAGTTTGGATGTTGGAGGTTATCTTAGAAACTACTGAAGAACTTTTAGTTGAAAACTAGGTAGATGACTGCTTATTGATATAATGTACTTAGTTTAATTTTAATAATAAACAGTACAGTGACAAATGTTTTTGCTTAATATTGTGGTTAGCAATTGCCACCAACAGTAGTGGTAGTTTATATCCCAAAAAGCTTAAGGTAACTTGGCTTTTTTGTATTATTTTATGAACAACAATAAATCGTTATGCGCTCATAAGAGCACTTAAGAAAACTTTACGACGCCAATTTACAAAACACAATCAAATAATTCATCTCATAAAAAGGGCATACAATTCTCAGAAATAGTTTGTAAGAAAAATACCTTAACTTAAATGTCAGGGTTAAAAGTTTAAAAATAAAGATTCCATTGTGAACTTGCGGAGAATCTGTTATTAAATGAACCAAACTTACCGATCTATTATTCTGACATTGAAACATATAATAGTAGAAACGTGACCTGTCCTGATTTGTAAATACATTTGACAGACATTTGTAGAAATCAAGTCTTCACGGGCTATTAACTAGGTACTGGTTATGGAAACTATGTCTATTTATATGTAGGATTTAGTAAACTAGTATTTTGTGATATTTGTCTTTAAAGTCCATCGTTTGATACAACAAAGAATGATTTGATTATTTCTATAGGTTCAACAAGTAGTGAAAAACGATTTACAGGTAGGGTCTCGTTCTAATCAATAAATATACGAAAAGACTAGAAGAGAAAGATAGGTAGCTACTTAAGATACAAACGTCTATCACATCTCGACAGGAAACAAAACATCCGCCAAAATACGAATTATTTACATAATTCAATGCCTACGCCTAAGAAAACTGTATAAATATAAACATCGATTAATACATTTATAGCTACGTAACAAATTCTCCGTTTTGTAATATAGACATCTAATTAGCAGTTATAACATAATAAGCTGCGGAAACTGTTAACGCCTGTATTAACACCTAATCTATTATTAAATAACAGTTACATACTTGTGTCTGATTCATCCATCATACTTGTATTAGCTGATCCAAGTTTATCTCGCTTTGTCTCGTGTCGTGACAAGATCAGCCTTCGTGCTGACAAACGGGCTAGATAAATTAGAATACAATAGACTAAAACACCTCACAAGTAATTAATATGCAAACATATTGAAACCTATACTTGAAAGATATGTCGAATTAAATTTGTTACAGCACTAATATTTGATGACTTTAAAATATTACTTGTCTTTATTATTTTGTTGAGTAGGTTAACAACAGCTATAGACCTACTTAGCTTAGGTCATAAGGAACGTTTAATGTAACGATCAATAGCGTAATACAGTAAACGTCATTCAAAATCTAGCTTGCAATCGTAACTCCGATAACAACAACATAAAGGAATTAATTTCTACACACAAACATAAATGTTTCGTAGATTTAGAATGACAAGATGCAATCAATCATAGTACGCTAACGCCACTTAAAATACCATAATATTAACCTTGACGTCTCCGATTACCATGTCATCTCGGATGCGTCAAAGCTGCGTCAGTGTTCATTGGGCGGAGCGTCGGAGTGTCGGAGTGTCGGCTCGGTTACATCGCAGTCGTGATCAATTCACTCCTCGCAATTTTTGAGCACCGGATTATGTACTATCAAGTATCACGCTTCGCTTACCCAACCACACCTTGTATTACCTCGTCAAAAGTTACGAGCAACCAGTAAAAACCTCCTGTCGGAACTAAGCGATCCAGTCAATCATACGCTCTTGGTACAACTATTTTAAAATTCCTCACGCTTTTTGCGCAATCGTGATTTATTATAGTGAGTAAATTATTTCATACTCTACTCATATATACATTCCTACCAGACAATTTGTTTCGTAGAAAAATACCGGTAGTGTCGACAACGAACGACAAATCAATCGCTGGAACTTCCTACCATATGATACCAACGATCGGAGGCATACCCAAATCTGTGTTATAATAGTAATTTTCTCCATTCATCTCATGACCTTCTTTACTCCAAACTTGTATTCGGGATCGGCGCCTGATTACGGGCACCTTGACCCACGACGACAGCCGTGACATCGAACCTGTTTTGATCTCTCCACATGTATCGAGCCGATCACCAAGGCGACGTCACTAACGTATAGCTGAAGCAACCCATTCAAGTGACGCTCGATAGATCCGACGCAAGCAAAAACTAATGGGAACAAATACCTTTCCCAGCAATCATAGCGTATCTAGTTTATGAAACAAAAATGTGAGAAACAAATGAATTCGCCGCTCACCGGCACGACACTAGTATTGCTGATTGCAGGTCAAACGTAGACGATGACTACAATCTAGTCTCTAACACAATGCGGATTATATAATAAATGGATGGCTGAGTTGTCGATAAGCCGGTGCGCCTTACAGAGGCCTGTTCCATCGGTGAAGGTTAGTGACATTAGGGTAAATACGCATGAAGGTTCAGGACCTGGTAGGAACGACAATAGTGAACGCGAAGCCTTGATGGACGACTAATGAGTAGGTACGGCATGAGTGGAATGTCACAGGCGCACGACATGCCCTACTATGACACACCACAGTGGGCTGAGGAATTTACCACATGATGCAGTATCGGCTTAGTAAACAAACACCTTAATTAGGAAGTAAAAGACTGTCCGAAGAATGTCCGACAGATGTCATCAACACGCTAAAATAAAAAGTGGCTATTTATCTTTGGAGGATGTCGAAAGATTTTCATCATCGGTGCGCTAATAGAGTCGGCCTTTGTGATCCGTCGGTCACACGCAGGCTGCAGACGTTAGATTATTGCAACAACCGACATTGCCTGTGATTACTGACCACAGCCAGGTGTATGACTATTTACACAATTCCATAAATAAACTTAAGATACGAGATAAAATGTGCGATCACGAAAACACATACCTGCACGGCTGAATTATTATCTATGATATTATTGACGCAATCTAATTTGCATAGAAACCCCATTGTTTATGTTGTTAATAAAAGTTTATTTCCATTGAATTAAAATGAGTTTACAATTTAAGATAAATGCTAAAAAAGCTCTCGTATGCAAATTATCGTTTACAGAAATAGCCCGTATCGTCTTCTCTTTTTGGCTTGAAATAAAAAAGCGAATTTACTTTCCAAACGTTCATGAAAAAAGAAGTTAAGGTTTAAAGCACAGATATAAAAGAGCGGAATGTTCGGCTCTTCCCAATAAATAATTCGTGTCATTCTGGCTGGTTAGTGTGAATGGGACAATAAGAAAAAAAACCATTTCGAAACGGATGTTTACCGGTTTCACACGTTTCATCGTGGACGAACAAAACATATTTAAGAATAAGTTCGTACACGTGAAATAAAAAGCTAAACGTGACTAAAATAGACTCACCTTGAACACTATTTTGTCCTTTTCCATCTCCATCTTAATGTTTTAGGCTAGCTGCTGCAGTTCTGAAACAATATAAACAATTTAGAAAATAAAATCACTGGAAGATATATCTACTTGTAGCAAGGAGTACTGACAATATCGCGAAATAGTGCCTTCAAAATCCTATATACTTTAGTTCCTACAAGTTTCTAATTTGGCTCCGAGTGCTTCTACTATAACTTTCTAACTCAATCACTTCCCGTAAAAGTCAACATCTTAAAAGGCAAGAAACTCAAAAGGTAGAGCCAAGCAAACCAAATAGATTCCTAAAGTAGGTCTCAGTTTTTTAGGTATATCTATTCTTTGGCATTGTTGTGTCAAAACCTTTTATTTCTATTTTATTTGAGTAAATAAATTTCCCTCTTGTTTCTGCTTTGTCCCCGTACTTATTTTACTTTTAATTTCTTAGGAAACAAGTTTTCAAAACTTCAAACAACATTCGTAAAGACAAAATAATAATAGAAACATCAATTCATATCTAGTCGTAACGAATAAAAAATCCGAATATTTAATTATTATGATCAGCATTTTAATTGGCGTATGACAAACGATGTAGACAGTAGATAAACATCAACCTAAGTATGTTTTCTTAATTAAATTAGATCTCTTGATTGGTCATATTACTTTATGCAATATAGACAACTGATTAAAAACAAATCGCTTACTTAAAAAACTAGTTTGCTTGTCCATGCAGGTATCTACTGTCAAAGAAGATCCCAATCGCATTAGTTTTATAAACACTCAGAGGCTAGCTAACATATTCAATATTTTTTTAACTCTACTGTCTAAAAATAAATTTACTTAAGGTCATTTTGACAATCATTTCACAATGTCAGTCGCAGCGTAACTAAACACAAAGGAGATGGTCCATTAGTCCTCTTATTTGTGTTCATAGTGACAATATTTTTCAAATGTTTTACTTTTCAACTGTATTTACAATTTTTTTCACACGTTCAGCCGTATTTGTGGTTAAAAGGTTAAGTTTATACCATAATATTACCGTGGTTTGGATACCGGAGCAAAATCTTTTTATAAAAAAAAGGTTTATTACTACTCTTTAAACTTTAGTGATAGTGGCTGTAAATACCACAATAAATATAAATTACAGAATTTAGCACGTTAAAAATAGCTTTTAGGGTATTCGGTCATAATAATATAGTCACGTAATATCTTATCTAATTAATTGTGTTACACGGGTGTAATAAATATAATGCCCCTATAAAAAGCGTGATGATTGCACATAGCCATAGAGTCAGTTGGGTATAACGAGGCCTGTTTAGAAGCCACTCTTACATTCAATCGATTGTAAGTAACATTGAACTTTGACCGCGGTGTCATTAAAAATCTAACGTTTTATGCTGCCTTTATTGATTATCCGTGATAGTAACAATTCATATTATTAGAAAAACAAATATGTGTTTTATGTAATTTTATTAATTTTGAAACAGTTTGTTGTAAATTGACACTTAACATGCGTTTATAAAGTTTATAAATATCTAATTAAACCTTAAAATAATTTCTATAAAACACCTATTAATTTTAAAAAATCGTAACATTATAAACATCTTACTGCGGATTTCATTTAAATAGGTCCAAGTCCAGTATGAACAAGAATGGAAATAAATAAATCTTTCGTTGTAGATATCCATAAGGCTAAAAGCTCTCTGCCGTCACGTAACAAGATCATTAATATTTCAGTTAATAATTTTATAATTAGTTGTTTACTTCAAGACATTCTCTCCAAGCCAAGTTTAGTTTACAACCAGTCTACGAGGATTTCTTACAAACATTGAATAGTCTATAAATTGTCTAATCTACATACGCGTGACCTGTGTAAAAGAATGTTGTGCAATAAAGACTAAACACTTATGTTATGTTAATTGCTTTTAGTAGACCATAAAAACATTCTGAACTTGGGTTACGATGATGCCATCGCTACTGATAAATCTTTGACCTTTGCCAGTAACCAATTTAGATTATTCTAAATCACAGACAAAATTCGGTGAAGACCTTTCAACTTTGTCTATGCAATTAACAGTAAACCTAGATTCTTGGATACGTAATTTCTGCACTCTACATTTTTATTTGACAACCACTAATGTTAACGAATACGATTAAGGCTGTCAGTTCAATATATTTATAAAAAATAATAGTTCCTCTAAGACTTGACATTGCAGATAAATTCTCGCTAAAATAAACATCATACACAGAAGTATTTATTTAACTCATTGTAACATTTCAGTTTCTTAAGTGTATATTTAGATGTCAAGTAACTTGCAAATTATTTGTATTAGGAGTGCTAAACTTTAAATAAATAAAAAGACATTTATTGCCACTGAACAAAATGAACAAGAAAGGTTTTAAATAGAATAAAGTTAATCATCAGTAGCAAAAGGAGATGGCTCAGCTCATGTTGCTCCGACAACGTCGCAACGCAGATTTTCAGACATTCCTACTTTTGCATTGAAGTGTGTTTTAAGAGAGAGACAAGTGAAGCTTCTACATTTTAAGGCTCTACATTTATCCGCAGTGAGAAAGGCGAAGGAAGTGTCGAACTCTATTTAACGAAAACACGAGAGCGGTTCTCGGTTCCCTCTACCTGATATGTATCCTGCTAGCAGGCTTCGCAAACTACCCCGGAACATTAGTAATACAATAGAGACGTAGAAACACCTGTACCCATTTGATAATAGTATTTAAATAAGTTTAAAAAACATGATCTTTTTATTGGGTGCGTACTCAAACACTTCTTGTTGCGATAACCGATCCACTTTATGTACTTTATCTAATGTATATTTAAAAATATGTAATGTATATCTAATGTGTATTTAAAAATAGTAAGTTTAATATAATTCTTAGGAAAAGTACTCCATATTAAGTTAAAAGGAAACTAAAATTACGCGCCACTTAAATGTGCTTCGAAGATGTTGCACGGTGAAAGTAAATTGTGCACGTTCTTCCTGCAAGTTTCTAACGACTTAAATTGTATGTGCACTTATATACACTTTAACAGGTCTGCCTAACTATAGTAAAGTCCAAATAGCCTTAATAAGGCTCACTCACAGTGTTCGTAGGAATTTTCCTGAACAGGAGGGAGCTATTGGCATAGATGTATAAAGATTCTTTAATATTCCTCTGGTATTGGACATGATAATGGGTAGAAATAAGTACCTACATACTGTTGGAGTACCGGCCAAGTCTAATGTTAATATTTGTAACTTTTCCCACTCGATAGCGTTAGTTACCTTAATGTTCGTAAACCATGACATAATTATTGTCTCGAATAATCGCTCTCGGCTTAATCCTAAACAATCCTAACACCACATTAACCTGAACTTCTAGTAACAATTTGTTATACAATAATATTGGCACATATCAAAGGTCTTGCGCGGCGTAGATCTAACCACGACTTGATACAACACTCGATATAAAATAACAGCCAATTTTATGTCTTTTAATCACATGAAACATCTCTTTAATTCGCAGATGCAATCGGCAAACGCCCATTGCACAACGTCGGCCTCTCCTACAGACCAGACAGACAACAGATCTAAGAACTTAGGCTTGGTCATGTACTTCTAGGTACCTAAGTTTAATTAACACGTAGACAACGCAAAAAGGTAATTTAAACCATACCCACCTCCGTTGTTGATGCGTTTATGGGACATAAATCTTAGAAGACATGAAGACCACAAAAGCACTCATATTTACAACTTTCGATGTTGAAATTTAACTTCAAAGAGCCGAAAGCTAATTACAACACGAATTCGTTTTCTTTTTTATCTTAACACATCACGTTCCTAACAAAAAAAAACTTGCTCAGTTTCTGTCATATTATTTTTACCGAAGAAATCGAACTCAGTACGTTGGTGCATTGAGTTAAACAAATTGTCATACTGCACCCCGGACAACATCATTCCAATTTTGTAAAGTAGTAGCAACTTATTCTATAACTAAACTATGAACACATACTCAACTGTCATATGTTAAGGCTTCCACGCTCCCTAAACAACTCTCGCTTTACGATTGAAACTATGCGAAACCGGTATTCATAATTTCCTGCATCCTAATGTTATGTTAGAATTATGTACTAATACCAATCTTAGAGTCGAATGCTAAATTGTGATGAAAACAGTCAAGGCAATGGAATTTTTTGGAGTCACTATGGCGTTCGAGAATGATACCCGCGTAGGAGGCTTGTACCCTTTCGCTCTTAGATTAAAACTATTACCTCACGACAATTGCAGCCAAGGCATGGGTAATAAAAATTGCAAGCATCGTAAGCTACCTGTATTAGGAACTACATATATTACTTAGTCGGGCGGACGAACCAGTCAAGCATCTCCGATTACAACCCGTTATGCAGTCGTTTAGTGTTTTATAGTATTGAAATGGCTTGATTTCAAAAATGTCCTCGATGCGATTTCTAAGTAAGACATCTGCAGCTGGTCACACGGAGAGCCCGCATTGCCCAGTATTACGTAACGCGATGTTACCGACAACAATTGTGCAATACATACCAACGTTTGTACCCATGTTAGTCTAACAATTGGATAATCTAGTCGCCTGTATCATAAGGTCATCTAATGTAGCGCATTATACATATGTAGTGCAGCCCAGGAAACACTAGGTACCCCATCTTTTTTAACGGTTACGTCCTCCTTGACTTCTTAAGCCCTACAGAAGACGAAGGTGCGTGCCATTCCCTCGAATGGAGTTTCTTCCAAATTTGCTCAATAGTAGCCGATGCGATATTGTGTTCTTACAATAGTATCTATCTTATTCAGCTGAAATAACCTTTTTTTCTCGTGAGGTAGTTGAAAAGCACCCAAAAGGCTTTCTTTAGAACTATTACATAGATAAGTTAAATCTGCCCAAAAAGGAAATTAATATAAAAAGTTAAATAACTTACACATTAAACAAACATATCAGAGCTTACATTGTGCATTAACTATACAAACAGAAAACACTGAAATTTAAAAATCTCTACCTACAAGTAGGTTTAATTAAAAACCTAAGCATGTGTTTAATCAAGTAATATTGTTTACATCACAGAAATTAGTAAGTAACGTTTAATTGAAGCTACTTACAAGCTATTTTTATGTAACGTTCTGTCGATACTAAGTTAGCCAATATTGACTAAGGCAGAGCCATTAGCCCGTTGGTAAGGTAGTTGGCATAGTTAACAAGTAAAAGGTCAAATATAACGCCGTTTGAACTGTTATTACAGATTTATTAAAACCCCTTGGCTAAGCTTTAAATTAAATACAGTGCACCGGGGTTCTGAAATTCCAGTAAGACTTATTCCACTTATTTATTTCTGTCGTAAAATTCATTGGCAGTTAT
Organism: Autographa gamma; assembly: GCA_905146925.1. Lineage (NCBI taxonomy): Eukaryota > Metazoa > Arthropoda > Insecta > Lepidoptera > Noctuidae > Autographa > Autographa gamma. The sequence continues at coordinate 10,080,540 of LR989850.1, forward strand.
TTTCTGTGACCTTTTGAGCAAGTAAATAATGATAGCATTATCCATGGAATCCCACTATAAGAAGGATGAGATGCGTACAAAAATAACACTTTTTTTTAATATCCTTACTTAACCGGTTTGTTGTGGGACTTTTAAGGGCTAGTTTTATGTATTAAAATTGAGATATACTTAGTTTGTTTAAATATGAAACAATAAACATTATGAATATTAGACGTCTCTACCAAGTCTATCTCAAAAACCTAATTCGACCTTAGGTATGCCATCGGTACCCATACCTAAGATTTTCCGTTATCACCCTGTGTTCTGTCACGTTGGTTAGTAACGAGCATTAAAAACGCTTGTAGTCAAAACTATAGTCATACTTAATGCTTAAATAGTTCGTGTAGCCAAAACTAAGTCTCGTGTAATTTGAGAGATTTTTCAACGTGAGAAGTTCATTGCTTTTCGTCTCACAAACACTACAGAACCGGCTGATTGATTACACGACTACTGTCTCGCATACAACACACCAAAAAAAGATTATTTGTTTAAAAACTTGATTACCAATTACCAGAATAAATCGTTTTACAGTTTTATAATCGATATGTAATTAATAACGATACCCTGTATTTCGTAATTCCTATGAAATCGTTATTTTGTCTGCGTGATTCAACGGAACGAAGCGGACGCCAGTTTTCTAAGCGGAAAAACGGCTAATTCGCCGACCAAGGTCATTTTAACATGAACCTATAGCTATATAAATAATTACTTTCTGTTTCTAATTGCATGTGAAACTGGCAATTGGCATCTGAACCGATAACCCAGAAACAAGAAGCAATACCTACAAGAAAGTCTTGTTGGGTATTCAAGACACGTTCAATTCACGAAATTCTATCAGGAAATGAATGAATCGAATTTGTGAAGCATTTTACGCATACCTAAGTACGTGCATCTAAGAAGGAACTAGATAGATTTTGCAAGAAAAAGTGACATATTCTTTTGATGCCTTGTTATAACGGTTTAAATTCGCATAACTAGAGCAAAATAAAATAATTTTGCAAATAATGTTGAACATGCTAAAGAAAACTCTGGGAAACGTTAAATCGTGTGTATTTTGGCATCTGTCCAAAAAATGTAAAATTAAAGATGCCTAAAAATAATATACACACAAAACCTAAGAAAAATTTAACAGTAGCCCTATCTTGTTTCCTTCAATAAGAGGGACTTGAGATTAATCATCATCTCTCCGCCATGATTCTAGATTAGTTTAAAAATGATGAAGTAGGGAAGTAATATAATAAAATAATTCTTTGTTTTATTTACCTTTTAACCTTTTAACAAATTTTTCTTATTATTTCCCAGGCTCTTCATCTCGCCCTCGCTTTTACGGTCTTAATTATAATAATTATGAATGTAGTAAGGCATGGCAAGGCCTACTAGGTGTTATAATAAGAATATATTATATATTATTATGGCACGGATAGATTCTTCTATTTTCATATTATTATGTCCACTTATTTTTTAGCATTGTTTATTAAATATAATATAGACAAAGACGATTCAAGAAAATTGCATGGTTTTCTGACTGTATGTTCATATATATTTATTGGGGTAGCGGGTAGATTATTAGCGGAATTAATAGGCTTATTTCCCTGGAATATAAAAACCTTCAATAGGTACAAAAAGTCATTTAGGTAGGTAGGTACTTACTTATGTTTTAATTAGAAATCATCTTAGTATGATTTCTATCCATAGAAATCATACTAAGATTGTTATTCTATTCTAATATTCTTATCCTAAGTACCTTATTGCGGTACTATCATGAATATCTACTTTTTGTAATAATATAGGTACTTAATTATTTTCATAACTATCTTGGTAGGTACCTACCTACCTACCTATTATCAAATTATAATAAGAAACAAAGTGTGACCAAGATAAGGCTATTCAATTACCTACTTATCATCGTTCCCAAAATACCTGTTTCTTATCATTATCAGATAAAACACATGAAAAGAGGAAAAAAGCATTATTCAGAACAAATTTTAAAAAGTCAATACTTACTTAATTTCGTTAAAAACTACAGGTAAACCATAAATCATACAATATTCGACTCACAACACTTATACGAAAAGTTTAAAGTAAACTAAACTTCGCCGGAAAAGTTCAATCAAAGCTTAGCGATCGTGTTTACGCGGTTGTCATGGTAACGTATGTCAATACAATATGGCGCTGAATGCGCGCACGCCTCTGTGAACGAACGCAGACTGGCTGTGGCTGCGCCGGCCGACGACCACCACCGCGTGCTTCAGAAAGCGAGAGGAAGAGGCTCAAAGCGAGTTTTGTTGTGCGAGGACAAGTGCATATTTCCATTAGTATAACATTGATTTGTATGATATATGCGTATACGCCTACGGTTATATCACTTATGAACCATACCTACTAATTAAAAATCCTTATGAACTGCGTGTGTGACATCTCTCATATTATTCGATCCAATTATATTCACATAAAATATGTACATATCTTTGAAGGTGATAATAAATCAGTAATTACTTATTGAATTTATGACATTAATTAGAAAATTATCTGATACCTGTAACCTTGATAATTGCTTTGAGGCAGATTGCAATGAAATAGAGTTCATTAACTAAATAGGAAACAGCCTTGAATATTTTTAATATTGTTTTTTTTTTTGTTTAGGTACGTGCAATCATGTGTACAAACATTTATTTATGTTAACGGTGGCATAATTTAAAAAACAAGTTTATATTTTAAAATAAATTTTATTTGAATACGTTTTAACTTTCAAAATATCCTCTCCCATTGAATAATAATAATAACATAAAACTGTTCAATTTCTTAAGCCAAACATTTTACCTCTAAATACATAATTGTTTTACATGGCGTAGTAAACTAGGTATGTTGTTATTATTACAAAGCCAGCTGCTAGACATGATTAAAATAATTAAAATAACCTTACATAAACAATAAAACTAAAATTATTCTACGTCCATTTCATACAAAAAAGTTCCCGTTTCGAACTAGCTTACAACATTGTGCGGGTCATGAAATGGGCAAATTAGTCAACGTCTACATTATTACAATACAGTAAGTAATACATGCTACATGAAATGTTTGATAAGTAACATTACGTGGATACGTTAATTCTGTAACAAAATTATAATTTAATTAATTAAAACAAATGATATGATGCATTCTTGTAGCGATCGGCACACAGGTGCTATTCGCGTGATTAAAACTCAAGCACATAGCGTAATTTTGCCGTAGATTAGCTTTTGCAGGCCTTCAATAATTGATTTGATGAGAGATTCATTATTAATATTTTTAATATATCAACAAAATTACGCTATTTACCCACATTTATAAACATATTACTAAACTAAAAAACACATAAGTAATGTAAGAAGCAGACAGAAAATTAATATCGACACAAAACATAAGATAAGAAAGAAGCAAGGAGGAGATATTACAAGGCACAGAAAGATAACAAGTATTATCACTTATTAGTTGTATAAAATATTAGTACAATGTACAAACTATTTACAATACAAATGCTACTTTCATTTCGACGATTAATTACTACAAAATTATAATCAACTAAAGCATGACTAATTTATAATTTTCCACATGTTTGTCTATATACTTATCCTAACATATAGTATAGTAGCACCTACACTCTACAGGATTACATACAATAATCTGAGACTTACACGGTATTGACCACTTGATCGAAGCACTTGGCGACGAATTGTTCTTTATCGTCCAATTGCTTGACGTCATTGGTCAAGCGGCGTGTCAACATGGCGTCTTGAAGTGCGGCCAGAGCTTCGGACGTGAACCTCTTGCCTTTCAGATGCGTGATGACGGACGCCTCTCCATGGAACCCTGACTCCACCAGTCCTGGCGGGATGTTGAGGGTGACGTCGTCGATGAGACCCTTCTCCACCGTCATGTTGATTACAAGCTCCTGTGTTGCCGAATAGATCTTCGATGGAGCGAGCAGCTCCGCCGGGACGGGGAAGGAGCGACTCACTGTGAATACAGGTGTTCTGCCGTAACACCAGTCCCAAGTCTGGAGCTCGTTCTTCAACTCCTCAAGTCCTGGGCAAAAAGTGGTCATATAATTAATTATGCATTAACAATTACTTAATATCTTATAAACGTAGTAATTATGATATTTATTAATGGCTCAGCAACTGAGATGTTACCGCTTTATTGCAAAAGAGAATACACGTTTGATTTATGAAGCTTACCCGGGAACCAATCATCGGTGGGGTTAACGAACTGGAATCCCCGTTGCTTCGCGATCTGGTTCTGTCCGCCGTCCTCCAGGCGCAGCGCGGAGGTGCGCAGGAACTCGTAGCCGATCGCCGTCTGCAGGCTGTCCACCGTCACGCGCTTGTCCATCTCCGACAGGTTGGCCACAGCTGACCGCGTGGACGCAGTCGCCTTCGTCTGTATGCCATGCTAAATAGAATTAAAATGTCCTTAACATATTGTGGAGGGCAGTCAAGTCAAGGTCAGTAAAAAGGAGTTAGCCCACAACAAAAGGTTAATAAAACAATTAGAGTTATGAGAACAATTGTTTTCGAGAACATTGTGAAATCTAAAATGTTGCTGAACATGAGCATTTCAGTGCCGCTTTGTTTCTCCACAGAAACTGATGAATCACACGTAAACAATGAAATGCAACATGTGCGACCTGTGACACTACTGAATATGCATTGAAAGCACACTGGGGCTCTGTTTGGTACCAGCATACTAACTACATAGTTACGGTCCGATTTTACTTAAATATTCGAAAATGTTAAAAAGTACGTAAATTAGGGCAAAGCAAAATATTTATAATCTACTGTATGGGATAGAATTCTAGTTAAATATGATAAGAATTAGAATAAGTGTGAAAAATGAAATACGATATTAGAAATTAGTACACAATAGAAACAGTGCAAGTAAAATAAAGAACAACAAAGATATCTAGCATAAGCAGACACAATTATACAAGCAATAATAATTAATTGGCCAGAAAATTTGATCTTATTGTTGTGGAGAATCATAAGTAGTTTTATAATACCTAAGTATTTTTCTAAACATTTTTTAATTCTGATATAAATAACAATGTTTTAAGTAAATTGTCCAAACAATAAGGTCACAATGTTCCAGAAAAGGAGAAAGATAAGTTATAATAAAAATAATGTGTTTTATCCAGTCTTGTTTGGATAATATGACTCACCTCACGTTTAGCTAGGGCTTTGCTGAGATCTGCCTTGTTGGCATTGACTAGAAGTGTGCAGTGGTGGTAGGCTGTGAGACGGCCTAGCTTTGCAGCTGTTCCAGAGACCTAATTAACATGTCGCTAAGGAAACTAACTTTTTTAACTCATTTTGGAGGATATTTGTTCTAAGATATTAATATAATGAAATTTGCTAGGGGTCAATTGTTTGATTATAGCACACAAATGATTTTAAAATGTTAAAATACGATTGTATGATATTTATGATATTGCATATTTAATTAAAAAGGATACTTTGTATTTATCTCGTACAATCATGTCTTGACGCTCATTTATGGATGACTTGACATTAAATCCTCTGAAGAGAGCTCTCTTAATCAGCTCCAAGTTGTATTTCCTGTCGTATCTCTCACGAGGAGTGAAGAATGTGATGTTCAGGTTACCACGGTCATGGTAGACGGTGCCACCACCACTGTTGCGTCTAGCCAGAGCAATGTCTTTCTCACTCAGCAGTGGTAGATTTGCTTCCAACCATGGGTTCTGATGTCTTCCAATCACAACACAGGGCTCATTGCGCCACACCATCATGACATGGTGGTTGGAGAAGTCCATGTTACGGTACATCCAGTCCTCCAGAGCCAGGTTCGTGTATATGTCAGTTGATTGGGACATAAAGACAGACTTGGTGATCTCCCCCTCACTCGGCAGCTCACGCTCCTTCTTAGCATTTAGGTTCTTGCTGGCAGTAACCAAGCTGCGAGAGCTGGTTCTTCTTGTCAGGCCAACCACTAGGCAGGCGCTGCTTGCCACAATCTTCTTCATCATTGTCTGAGCCATCTTTAAGTATTATATTATAAAATTTATATGTAAACGGATACTTTTCTGTATGAACTTAAAAACCACAGTCTATTAAATGTTTATTATCTAATATCAGTTCTATTATACCTAAATAAATTGACTAATAACAGTTCAAATAGTCCTTATAACCTAGTGCATAGAGCAACAGGCGTCAGTATCAGCCGAAGAGAGGGAGATCAGATATTCGTGAAGGGCGATTGTTTGATGCAGCCACTTCCAGGTTTGGTGCAGGGTATTAATTCGATAACGAATTCCCAAACAGTCTCGACAGTCACTTGGCATTCCTCTTCTTGAATGCAGGTTGAACAAAAAAATCACTACACAATTACACACAAGATTGAACACCGTAGAATTGAAATATTATAACAAAGTAGTATGCGTACTACAACGTATTACAGAGACCAGTGTCTAGTAATGGAATAACCGAGAACGTATGTGTCCGCGCCACGATATCTGATGAATTAAATGAATTACCTTCCGCCGTCTCATTTTATTCGTACTGATAATGATAAGCGGACCGAGGAACTAGGAGGTCGAGCGAGGTCATTCGAAGTTCACTCCAAGACAAGAAAACAAACAACTTGATAAGAAGCACGAAGTAGCCACGCGCAACGCAACCTTATCGTACTTGTCTTGGATACTTGGCCGCGATATTTATATAAAAGATATGCTCAAATAAGTTGCAGCTAACAGTTTCTAACCCTTCTTTTTCTAGTAAAGACGTACCGTTTCATAATCCTATGTTTCTCCAGCCACACAGACAAGCGTGAAGTTCATAATTTGTTCAGATTACAAGTATTTACTCAATTAATAGTTATTTTTATTATTTAAAACGATACATCAAAATGATCAAAATACCAAATTAAATAAATAGACATTTGTTTGTTTTTTCTTCAAATATCATAAAAATAGGGTTATTTTTAATTCATTCATTCATTTCAGTCAGAGAGAATCAGAGATTGAGGGAGCGAACGATGATTGACTTTGAAAACTTTTAGAAGTACCTACCTACATTTATTCAAATGGATATTATTATTTTTTATGAAATAAAGCCAATAATTAATTACAATTATATTGATAGCTAAAAATACCCGTCAGAGCCTTAATAAAACATGATGGGGAGGTAAAATATCTTTAAAACTTGGTCGGGTGGTAAAATAAAAAATATCTGAAAAATCTAGACAGTATAATAATGCAGAATTAAATATGCGTTACATTCTAAGATCTTCCTAAAAATCCTTATTATACGCGTACAATAGTGAAATTTTATTCAAACTTTCCCTCCTTGATATTGCCACACTTCGATTTTATTTACCACATGACAATAAGCGGGAAAAGATTTATTTTAAAAAATACTTTGAATATTTGTTGTGTAAAGACTTCTTCAAAGATCATAGATAGACCAGATACATTTTACCATCATTTTACGGACACCTTGACTAGACATAACCAAAGAAAAACAAATAGATGTCAAATAAAAAAAAACAACTTGAAGTGTTGTTGGTGTTTTTGTCATAGTACAAAGCAAATAAAAAACGCAAAAAAAAATTGTTTTATAAACTGACTATGTTAAATGCGGACCTGTGCCCTACAATGAAAAATATTTCCGAAGAAATACGTTTTATAATCCCTACTAAGCATGGTCCCAAAAGCTCAATCTGAAGATCTAAAGAACAAGTCGGCTGGAGATCTGGAGATAAACATAACATAACATATAACATATCATCACGCCTGTATCCCCGAAGGGGTAGGCAGAGGCGTACCAATGTACACCCACAGTTCGCCGATATGTTTTAGGTCCCATGTAATAGGGGGCGAGCCTATTGCCACTAACCGGGCACAAATCCAAACTCCGACCTGCTACTGAGAATTTCATAGAAAAACCCAATAACACCTTGGTCGACCCGGGAATCGAACCCAAGACCTCTAGCGTAGCAGGCGTGCTTAGCACCACTAGGCCAACGAGGCAGTCTGTCGAGTCAGATCTGGAGATGCTAAAACGATTAGGTGCACTCACAATATGGACTATTATCTAGAACCGCTTTTTCAATATTTCTAATATTAACGATCAATATACTAGAAAGTACACTCAGAAAGTTATGATATATAATACCAACCGTTATATAAACCGCCTATTCCATTGTGCACGTTATATTATGATGACAAATAAATTGACATGTTGAAATGAAAACATAGCATTTTTGTACGAGCTTCTTTCACAAGAAAGATACAGCAGCATGACGTTATTAGCCACAAGTTGAAGTTATTAAATGTTTGGACTCATCATCTGTTCTCATCATCAAATGTTTGGATCAAGAACTGAAAAGGTAATTGTAAGGAGTTACCAGAATAGCTTTAAACCAGCAAAAATATACCCTTGACGAAACTTTTTATTTTAGAAGTAGTTGGCTGTTGTTGAATATACAAGCGTACACACTGTTGTTGAATATACAGTGCACACATTACGTAGCAAGCCAAGCAGCTCCTATCATGCCCAGCAACAACTGCAACAACACTGCTCTTGAGAAGAAGTACGTAAGTTTACTCTATTACTATGTTATACCTCTTAAAATTTAAGAAAAAAGTCTTCATATATATGTATGGAGTTGGAGGGATTGGCTTTTTAAATATTTTTTATACCAGCCGCTATTTTCCAGCCGGTCACATCATGACTGTACGCTGACCTGTGACGTCATTGATAGCTTGTTACGACGAAAGAATAAACTTCTGTTGTAATTTTAGTATTGGGTCATTGTATAACTTTTTTTTTATTATTACAATACATCATACTGGTTGGACTTGGAACATGGCGAATAGGAAGCTTTAAGTTGTTGTTACGCATATGTTATATTAAATAGTAGTATTAAAAATGGCAATTCTACTGTTTCCAATTAGATAGGCCAGCGCCGCGCCCAGCTTGAGGACCTCGTCAGAGTTTAAGTGAAGTGTTCTGTGATGAGGGAGGACTATACAAATCCACAGAATATATATTCCCTAATGAGGAGGAGTCGATCCGTCAAGCAAGCAAGTGTCAAATATGTCAGTCGATGTCATTTTGACAGGACTTACACGCAGTGAGTGAATAAAACCTTCTTGGTTTCGATTGTGGTTTTCTGATCCTTCTTCTATTAGGTCTGAGATCTAAACAAAATGGCTTTCAGAACTACAGCAGTAGCCCTGAGTAAGTATAACACAATAAGTGCTTACTTGTTATACATTTTTGAAAATACATTAATGTTATGTAACTGTGGTGTACCTTATTATTTTCAGGCGGCATGAAAAGATGGGCCTACAACATGGCTGGATTTAACAAATACGGTATGTTTTTATATATTTCTATTTCTACTATTAAATTAGCACTTGCATGTAGCCATATGAAACATCTCTATATAAAGGTGTTCTTATGATGAAGACCTTGTGTTATGGTCTACTTGGGCTCTCACTTTAAATGTATGTTACTTAATTGTACTGAAAATTAATCTTTGTTTATGGATATTGTATACCATAGCTTTAGATTTAGGTATTTTTAGGGCCATTGTAAAACTTAGGTTTAAGATATTCATTTGATTTGATATACTTCCACATGAGCTCTAAATCAATTGTTTCATAATCCATAAAAAAATCATAAATGATGGGTTTTGTGGTAATCAATAAATAGTTAAACCTATTACGACAACCAGAACACAAAACAAGATTACTAACATTATGGAATGCAAATAAAGATATGAATAAGATATAAATACAGATGCAAACATAAATTATATTAGGTGGATTTTGCAAAGCTAATAAGAAAGACACTTCTGACTAACGGTGAACGAAAACATCGTGAGGAAACCTGGATTCCAAAATTGGGATCTGAAATTGCCAATCCACAGAGAGCAAGTGTGGTGATCAATGCTCAGGCCTTCTCTCTATGGGAAGAGGCCTGTGCCCTGCAGTGGGACGATTATAGGCTGGAATAAAAAATAATAATAAATACACTAGCTTTACAACATAGTATAAATAAATGATTAAAGTTAAAAAATACTTAAATATTAAAGTTTGTTAAAAAACACATTGAAGCTCAGGTTGAATCTTCATGGTCTCATTTTCTCTGGTATACAATTAACTGGCATAGTCTAAAATTTTACCCATTATTGGTTTTCAAGGCATGTTCTGCATTCAAAACCACAGAGAAAAGTAACTTCATAAGACATAACTGTTCTTGGTGTAAACACAATAATTGCTTATGTCATTAGGAAAAATTCAAATCAAATAAGGTTCAATTTAGCTTGAAAGAGCATTATTCTCCTAAAATAATTTCTAAGCAGTTAGTTTTGTATAATAATAATATTATCTAATCTGCTATAATAATAAATCGAGAAATGCAAAATATTTATAAAATTGAATTGATTATTAAATAATCCTACACAAAAAGTCATGTGATTTTCAACGTAAAATTTATATTTGGCATCTAAAGCTTACATAAAATTATAAGCGCAAAACCAGTCAATTATTAAACCACCTTTAAAAAGCTACTGGCACATTCAAATCCGAAAATTTGAATGTGCCAGTAGCTTAATTGCCAAAGCGTGCCAAATTTAATGCTGGCTATATGTAAAACAGTTGAATTTAGTATTTGCAAAACTCCTTTTTAATTAAATTCTGTATTATTACAGGTCTGCTCCGCGACGACTGCCTTCACGAAACCCCTGACGTCACCGAGGCCCTCCGCCGCCTCCCACAGAACGTGGTCGATGAGCGCAACTTCCGCATGATTCGCGCCGTCCAGCTCTCCATCACCAAAACCATCCTGCCCAAAGAGGAGTGGACCAAGCTAGAGGAGGATGTACTCTACCTGTCACCCATCGTCGACCAAGTCAAGAAAGAGAGGGAGGAACGCGAGAACTGGGAAAAGAACTATTAAATAGTAAATTAATGTCAGTCAGTGTATTATATTTATATGTTAAATAAATCTAGCAAAGTTCCGTTGTATATTATGTTTTAATAATATATTATTTTTTTAATTACCATCCTGTAATCTATCTACCTTAGAACTGCAATAAAAAATACGAATCAATGTAAACAATTTTATTAAATTTACATAGTACAAAATAATATCGTAAAATACAGAATACGAATATAATAAGCTGATTCATAAAAAAAAGTATGGCAACAATAATGTTATGGCCACCAAAAAGAAATAGGAGGATAAATGGTCCCTTAAAACAACACGGATTTTCGTAACAATAATTAAAATTTACCTTTAAGTCAACAGTTGGAATTATTTAGGTACATTTAGATAATGTGATACAGTAGTCTTATTTTATTGATTATGATTAATGATATTTTTTCTACAAATTGTTGCAAGGATGACATGATGAAGTACTGAATAACTATAGAGCAGGCAGAAGATTATATACAACAGTATAAAATGACCAGATATAATTTTGTTCAATTGAAATGAATAAATAATATGAATTATAAACAAATAACAAAACATTAAAAACTAAGGCACGATTTACACAATTTAGTATACTACAGTATAGTAACCATTATTCTTATAAGTTAATATGGTACTTATAAATGTTAAAGATTTCTCAACAAAAATAAGGACAGCAAAAAAATATGCATATTATTGCTAATATGCACTATCATTTATGATTGTTTATAAGCTAAGAAGACATTTCGTTCCTCACATTAATATTGTAATTATTCAATCTGAAGTTATGCTTGGTATACTAAAGGTTTTCTATTTTGCTAGGTGCTTCTAATATAAATTAAACTATTGTTCGATCTCGTATGTAAAATCTATAATGGTAAAGCAAAGTGCATTTTTTATAATGCTTTCATTGTTTTACTTTATACTTCTAAATAACTATGCTACAGAAATTCGAAGAGGATGGTCCAGATCTTATGGAAATTTTATGCTTAAAAATAAAATTTACTTCTTCATTAATTATTTTATGTAAAAAATAAAGTTATGACGCTTTGAGGAATTTATTGTGCCAGAACTATTGCGCTTAAAGAGAGGTAAGTTATTATTCGAGATTTAGCATAAAATTCCATGCATGCTGTACAACTACGTGTGTTAACTTAAAAGTATGTAATTCAAGTTAGACATGATCAGTTGCAGAAATAATGATAATAATACACCTAATAAGGTAGGAGCCAAAAATTGCGACAATATTTGAGAGCTAACAAATACATTCAATAGGCGGAACCAAGGCAATAGACCCGAATACCGCAGAGATAGTTAAATATTTATCTACCTATGTTTTTACAAGTAGATATAAGATAGGTATTGAGAATATGGTTAGATTCTCAAGCAGTATGGTCATGAAAAAACTGAAATGCACAAATACTATACAATACGATGTCTTTTTCTTTGTAAATAATTTCAAAATAATATATTTCAATTTCACAATACATTAAAATAATGTACTTAAGATAATTTTATGGAATAATCTCTGTCTCGTCGGACGGACTACCATTTTTCCGGCCGGCTTCAACAATTCATTACTTAAAAAAATACTACTATCCAAAATGCTTTTTTATATTCCCTGATACAAAATAAAATCGATGATATTCATTTGGCAAAGACAATAAAACTTTATATTAAAATAATAAATGATTGATAAAATAATTAATGAGCAAATACAATTAATTGTTACTTAGTAACTAGTACACTTACATAATATGGCAAGTAGACTGTTCGACAATATTAATATTATAATGATATGACAAATAATTTGATATAAAACAGTATTCATAGCCAAGAATTCACTTATATATTAGATAAAATGTAAAATCTATCTATCAAGAAAATTAGATAAAAAAATATTCTGTACAAAATACGAAAAATGCAAATATGTATACAGTTTTTACATGTATATACATTGTTGGCAACTTTGTTTCCGAGTAATAATTTTCTTTGGGGAACATTATTAATGTTAAATTCGATGGAGGAGTTATAGTTCTTCGTCGCCTATTGCTTCGAACGCGTTGTTCTCCACACATTCTCTGCCGGACCTGAAAGAGACGGTGGCGAAGTTTTCCGTCAACTTCTGTACGGAAAATAATTCTCGTGAGCTACCTGAGTTGTATGAATCTCCATTCTGTAACAAATAATAATATCTTTAATAATTTTCCTGCCTTACTTCCTTTCAAAAGGGCAAGCGCTACTTTTATTTGTATTTCCATTCAGTTTACGGTTCACAGTTCTTTAATTTATGGCCTAATTTATTAGTTTATTTTTAGAACTAACTGTGATTTCCGGTGTTACCCGCTAGTCCACTTTAAAAAAATTACTGCTTAAGTTACTCCTCGTGAGATTAGCTATCTACGAGGAAAGTCCCGTCAAAATCGGACTCGATATAAGTATACTTTCATATACATTGTGTTATGCATTAAATACTTTTAAAGAAGGTAAGCTTACGGTAGAACTGAGCGTATCACTGGAGGATGAAGGAGTGATGAGCTGGCTGGAGCCGTCGCGACGTAAGTACGTGAGACTGCCGCGCTTGCTGCACCGCGGTGACGCCGGGCCCGCGCCCGCCTTCTGACGCATTAGCTCGTCCACTATCGACTGGAACAAACAGGTAGTACCATGATGATCAGTTTTATAAACAATAACGGAACCTAGAAAACTTGATCAAAAGCCTTAATTATATTTAGAGGAAATAATGCCTCTCAGTTCTTTACATACCTACGCAGTACATATTTTAAACTTTCCTTTATTTTGGGAAGAGTTTTGTAGGGCAAACAATCTTGCCTCCTGCAGCATGCTAGTCCGAGGCAGTAAGCGTATTTACCATACAACTTCGCCGCGCGTAATATATGCTTTATTTTTAATGTTCCCGAAATTGTCATGTGCAATCAATAAATGCCGAACAAGCAAAATGAGTCAAGGTAACATCGCTTTAGCAATAAAACATGCACTGATGCATAAATCATTGGAAATATAAATGAGTAATATTACCTGTAAACAAACACTAATAAAGGTTGCGTGTTCCGTTCTCAAGGTTATCCATTTCAAGTTGTCTTTGCTAATAAGATACTCAAACGATAGCTCAAAGTTTTTGTTCGAATCTTCCAAGAGAGCTCCGTGACCGTTTGGAGTTTGTGACCTCTCAATCTGCAATAATATAAGGTTGTATGAATGACAGGTAAAAAATGTAATGTAACGATGCATTGTTCTAGCAACAAATTACCTCTTTGACTTTGACTATTTGAAGTGAAGGGTAGACCCAAGTGTTAATTTATGTCTTTTTTTTACTTTTTGGTTAGGTCTTATAATAAATAACATTGCAAATGGTTTGTATAAATCAGGCTTGTACCTGTCTAGTGTAAGAAAAAATATCTTTCAGAAAACACAATCTGAATCTACCAGTTACTCAACCAGTCTCCTACGCAGTACTACGCACTTTAGTAACGGTATTTCCTCGAGGAAATAAAACGATCATTGCATCTAACGTCATAATCCCCTGACCATGTATACCTATTGGAATATAGGAATATCGGGAGTTAAAAGCTACAAATGGGGCCGCAAGTAACATAAAAATCATTACAACTCACAGCATGCAGCGTAATGATTCGCCAGCACCTCATCCTCGTGACCTTATACCGCTGTTCGCGTGCTGGCTGCGTCAAGCTCAGCAGCGTCAGTTCCTTAGACGCTAGTGACACGCGTACCCGACACGTCGCGTCGGGACCAGACGCTGCGCCGCCAACGTTGGCTGACTCCGTCACAGCCTCGCCGGCCGGTATCCTGCCGTAGTGTCGCAATGTCTTCGCTAGCTCCATGTACTGTAATATTTAAAACAGATATAAATAAATGATCCAGCCTATACACGTCCCATTGCTGGGCACAGGGAAGAAGGAGGAAGAAGCTTAGATAACATGCTTGCTGACTGCTAATTGGCGATATCCGTTCGGTTACCTGCCCATGTAAAGATACAGGAAAATAAATATTATTTCTTAGCTGCCCAAATAGATGTGATGAAATATAGAGGTTTAAGAACTCAAATTAATTTAACTTTAACATTGATTGCTTTGATATTTCCTTCTAAATCATTTTTATTCATAGATTTGAATATAATTTTTACGTAAGCTTTTTTATTAATTTTATTTATAGAAAACAATAGCTATTCAATAAACAATAAAATCTGTTGTTCGATTTATTTACTATTCACAGTAAATATATTTCTTGTGTACATGGGACATGACAAATGCATATTGATTACTTATCACCGGTTCCTCCAATCAGGAAATGATTTTTTTCTCTTACAGATGTAGAATTTGCGAAGCAAAACAAAGAAAACTATACTGTGTGTAAAACGAAAGATTCTTGGATTTTAGAATGTGACATACAGAGTTATAGTAACATCATTTTTTTATCAATAATTTGCAAAACAACAGTTCCTGATTTCTGATAAGTTATTACATTAGGAACAATTCTGGTTCTGCTTCATATGGAGCAAAAATTACCAGTTTATAATAGTAAATAGTAGTAGTAGTAGTATATGTACAGTTAAATATTTTGCTATTTGTGTAAAACGTACATAATTTCGGAATGATAAACACTCATATTACTCATAGCTTTAGGTTTTACGTCATATCTAGACTTTTATGATATCAGCTAATGACGACTTAATCTCTTTTAGAACTGTGACTAATGCATTCAGAGCCAACAATATGTGATAAAAATTTAAATAAATAAGTATTTAAACATTTGACATGGTATTATGTTTGATGCCCATGAGTTTAAAATCAATGCATATAATGTGAAAGTAGTAACAAGATTTATAATTTAAATTACATCTTAATTAAATGGAATAAGAAAACTGATTAGTTTTAAGAGCGTTTTTCATACTTGAATTTTACCAATGGATACTATTACGATAAAAAATATATTGATGAGTAATACCACCATCGAAAACTAAGCTAAAAAAATATTCACTGTAAGTTTAAAGAGCAACCATAGTCTTATGAATAAACAGTTACTTGAATAAGATAAAGGTCATTATTTATATAATGTATAATACAAACCCCAATGCTCTCAACTGACCCAACATTCTTTGTAGATAAACATGTTTATATTAACTTCACATTGTATACACATGTTACTGTACAGATGTAGTATTTAGAATTTGGGTTCTTTGAGATATCAAAGTCTACTGATAAATAGTTTAAACATCATTTCTCTTTTATACATTACTAGCTGTGCCCCGCGATTTTACTCATGTGAATGACAATACATACACTATCTTAATAAATTTTAGCTTATGCGTTATTCCGATGTATCAGCTAAATTATTGTTTAGTTACATCAAAATCCATTCAGTAGTTTTTGCGTGAAAAAGTAACAAACATCCTCACATCCATTCTACAAACTTTCACATTTATAATATTAGTAGGATTAGGTAAAAGGCTTCTTGCTTCTAAAAATACTGCTATATTAAAATAATTAAATTAGGTAATCCTATTTAAGATTCTCACCTACCTCTTTCTTTTGTTTCTTAGATTCATATGATGAAAGCATTTCTTTTGTTTGTGGATCAGCTGTTATCCATCCCAAGTCTAAATCTTCAATTGTTTGCAAATACAATAGGTCTAGTGACATCCTGTCTATCATTAGATTCACATCATAACATGGGTCCCAATAACTGCAACAGACATTATACAATATTAATAACTATTCTTATGACTGGTTTAGATTATGCGAGAAAAATCATACAAGTTGCAGTATATTTCCATCTATAATCGATCACTTACAACACCATACAGTGCAAGTGCCGCAGTGTACAGCAACTCACACGATATTCCTCGCATCGTCTAAACCAGGCCTTATGCTAAGAGAGATGATTCATTTGTTAATGATATTATTATCACATTACCTTTTCCTCAAAACAATTTTGTCTTCTGGCCTGACATACTTTTGAGAGATATAGGGAGATTCATATTCTTCCAACTTTTTTAATGCTGGTTGCCCGTCTTTTGCACAGCTCCAATTAAAAAGGTATAATGCAAAATATTTCACCAGCTCTTTTGGGACATGGAGGTGATTGCATGCAATATCTAATATTGTGTTTGATGAATCCGTGGATGACACACACAGTGGTATTCTGTATCCATTCATGAGAGATATTTCAATTTCTACTTCATGCATTCTAACGCAGTGCGTTTCTTGCTGGGCCGAAAACAGGAATGCCACCAGAAGGTCAGAGGATGTGAACAAGGGGTTTTGGCCAACTGTAAAAAAGGTTGCATATTACATTGTATTGATTTCTCTTACTTACAGGGTTTTCTTTTTACTTTTTCCTTGTCAGAGGTGAAAAGAGGTAAATGATAATTTTATACAAACAAATTAAGAAATACAGTCTGGTGCGTTCAACTGAAGGGAATTAAATGAATAATAAAGTATCACAAGATGTAAGAGATCATAATAATACTGGTTAATTTGAGTGAAGTTTGGTACTAAAAATGATTTAATTATTCAATCAAGGTTGTTGTTAAGTATGTTTAACAACTTTTTATGTGTATTCCAGCCATTATTTACTTAAAATTAAAACAGACTGCAGAATTATTGAAATATAGTTACCCAGTTGCATGTATTTTTCCAATAAGATTCTTCTCTCTTCCAATTGAGAACTGGTTAGAAACAGTTTTTTTGGTGGGAACTGTGGTAGTTTAACATACGGATTCTGTGCTTGTAATTGCTCATGAAGACTGAGCAATTGTTTATACCGTGCCGTGCAATGGAACACGCCGTCAATGTGAATATTGTAGCCCTACAATTAAAAAACATATATATATTATACTCAAAAACTATTACGTTTCCATTAAATATAAGTTTTAATCATAGTTACATCTGGTTTATAAAGCAAAAAACAGAATTTATCAATTTATTATTGTATAACAATAATGATAACAAACGCGATAAGTAAAATATGCGAATGCTAGTTTAGAAAATATAGCAGTTAATTGTCAATAATTACGACCCAACATGCACAATATTAAACAAGAACAATATAAATAAATTAAAATTACCGTGTAAGAGATCCCATTGTCATCGTGAAATTGTTGCGAATCAGGTATAGAAAAATGCATTTTTATTATTACAAATTATGCATAATATTTCGTAGGAAGTAACAGCTGTTGAAGATAAGCAATTTACGAATTTATTTCTTCTAGTTTATTTACAAACTTTAGGAAATCGCCCACTTTTATATTTTGAGCTTTTATTCGTTCACAACACTGACTGACTTTCCTTCTCATTCCACAACGACTAGCTAGAGAGGGAATGCAACTTTTGTAATGGAATAGTAAATGTCAACCAATATCGATTTCAACAAAATAAGTTTTAATCACAATTCGATTTCAAAATAATTTAGATTTTTTTTTCAAGCAGTGTGCTCCTTTTTTTCTCGAATGCTGCATGTAATACGGGCCAGCAAACGCCAACTATTAGGTTTTACTAAACCCGTTGGTCCTCGTCGAATGGCTTAGTGAACGGCAACAATAGCTCTTTAGCTTGTGCCAATCCGAACCATGGAGGATAGCTGGATGTGCTGCTGCATATCAGAACTCACTACCGACTTTATAATTAATTAACGCGGTAAGTAAACAAATAAGAAACGTTTCAAAATTTAAAAAAAAATGTAGTTATGCAGTAATAAATTATAATGAAGTAAGTTTTATTTGTAATGAAAACGAAACTGTGATGAAAGTCAAATAATAGCTAACAGTAAATACAGCAGCTAGAATTTATAGAATCGATCGAGTCAGTATCGATCGCAAAAATACGAAAACGGACAATACATTTTCATACAATGGCATCTAGTGGCAACACTACGATTTTTACGTCAGTCAGCTGTTGAACTTTTATTTTGATTTTTATTCATCATTTTAGCAAATCATCAAGTTGTTTGGGTTCTGCATTTCTGAATAATTTTGTTGAATGTAATTTATCGGTCCAGTAGCAAATTGATTTGTCTTTGACTTGTCTAAATATTCTTGAGTGTTTATTAAATAATTCCACTTACTGAATAATAGTGGTTTAAAAATGTCTAATCAATCGCCGGTTATTACTATTCAATGCGATTGGAACGATGTTATAAGGTAAAATAATATTGCTTAATATTGTAATTAGTATTGAACTGCTATTAGTAATTAGTGTAAGAAATGCCACTGATAAATATGGCGATAATATTGATTTATGTTTTAATAGTTACATGTTTTCATTTCTTAACTTTTTATTATTATGCTCAGATTGCCGAAAGGTGAGGCTTGGATATCATCAAAAATACTTAATGAAAATAGTATTCATGATAAGTTGCTGACTACTCTCAGTGATGGGAAAGTTAAAATCAATTTTTCTGATAACTACCAGTACATAGCCCATGGGCCATTGAGTTTGGTAGTAAAGCATGTTGCTTCTGACCTGAAAGTGGCGTTCATAGCTCCCAGTAAGGCTCATAAGATACATAAGAAAGCAGTTTTATCTGTTGCTGTGTCTGAGAATGCTCTAGCTGTGTCTTCCTGTGAGGAGGACAAGTTACTTGTATGGGATAGTAGAACAAGTAAGTCAAAGCTATATCTTGCTTATTTCTTATTTATTTTCACCATTCAATGTTAGCCATGTAATACTGAGGGAAAAATATAACATAACTAGACTTAGTGGGAACATCAAGAATGTTTTCTAAGTTTTTGAATACATAGTAAACTTATTTTGTAGCACACACTTTAAAATCTGATTGTAAGGAAATAAACTAAATTCTTATATTGTAAATAATCTTACAAGGCTTTAAATTGCAAACAGACATTAAGATGAACAAATTTTACTTATTTCAGGTGAAGTAAGCCTTGATTTAAAAGGTCACGGAGGTCCAGTATACAAATGCAAGTTCTTTCCATCTGGTATTGTGGTACTGTCTGCGGGAGCTGATGGCTCTTGCAGGATTTGGTCGGCTGAGTCTGGTATAAACCCAGTCACTCTGAAAGGTCATGCCATGGCTGTCACTGATATATGCATCATTGAAAAGGGAAGAAATGTTGTTTCTGTCAGCAAGTAAGTAATGTGTAACCGATCTTTAAAATAATCTGAATAAATTTTATTGCATTGGATATAAATAATCCAATCATATCTTCTAATGATAAAGTAAATTTGCTCTGTCTCTGGGTGTAATTTATCTTCAATATTTATTTTAATTTTTTAATTTATTTATTTAATTTAATTCAGGCAACAAAGGCCCATATTAAAATACAATACTACTATACAAAAATAACAAAATATAAAATACTATACATAAACAAACTACACTTCTCATCAAAAAAATCGAAACACCTCGCAGTTTATGATTTGACAAGGATTATCAGAAAAATGTGCATATTTAGGAATAAATATAAAATGTTATTTAATAGTGAGTAGTATGAGGTTTTTAAATCCTAATGTTAATGTTCTAAATTCAAATTAAGTCTTCATAGGTTTCGTATTTTGTAAAATGAGTAATTTTTACCCTGTATGGAATTTGAAGGAAATGGGTAAAACAACACGCGTAAATGAAAAAAAAAGTAAGCAACGTTTATTTAATAACTTGTATTCCCTCCGCGAGCTCTTATTACTGCTTCCATACGGTTCTTCATCGATCGGATGAGAGTCATGATCACATGTTGTGGTATATTATCCCATTCCTCTTGGATTGCATTTTGCAGCTGGCTAAGTGTTTCTGGGGCTGGATCTCTTGCTCGAATTCGTCTCTTTAATTCATCCCATAGATGTTCAATGGGATTCATGTCCGGGCTTTTTGCTGGCCATACCATAATGGAGATACCGACTTCGGTAAGATAATCTCGTACGACGCCCGCGGTGTGAGCTCTAGCATTGTCGTGCATGAATATGAAGTCGTTGCCAATAAAATGTGCATAGGGCATCACATGAGGTTCAAGACACTGTTCGATGTACCGATGAGAGTTTAGTGCAGGCAGCCGTGGCCCAGATACAAAGGCAAGTTCTGTCTTACCGTCGGCGCTGATTCCTCCCCAAACCGTCCACGAACCGCCACCATAGCTGATCTTTTCTTCAATGCAGCATTCTGCAAAGCGTTCTCCATCTCTTCTGTAGACCTTGTTCCTTCCGTCGTTACCATACAGCATAATTTTACACTCATCAGAAAACAGTACTTTGCTCCACTGAAGGTATGACCAAGTTAGGTGCTCGCGTGCAAAGTTAAGGCGCGCTCTTCGATGGTCTGCAGTTAATTTCAGCCCATTCGCTGGCTTATGCGGTGCCAATCCGCGTTCCTTCAACCTTCTTCTTATTGTAGAGTCACTTACAGCTACTCTTAGTACAACGCGAAGCTGCTGCTGCAGTTGAAAAGCGTTAAGGCGTCGATTTCGTAAAGAAGTTGTTACAATAAATCGATCATCTCGCTCAGAAGTGACCCGATTCCTGCCAGATCCTGAACGGCGCGTGAACGAACCAGTCTCCCGATAGCGTTTGTAGACTCTATGAACAGATGATAAGCTTAGATGCAATCTTGCAGCCACAACACGCTGACTAAGTCCAGAATAAAGCAATGCCACCACTTGGGCGGCTTCTGCGGGCGAAGTATCCATATGTTTTAGAAAAAAAAGTTTTTTCAGACGTCCCAAAGTCACAGTAAATGAAATAAGAAACAAAAAGTTTAAAGACAAGCGCTAATTTTTAGTTTTTAAACGAGAAACGTACTCCAACCCTAAATACACATTTGTCTCAAAACAGTGATTAATTTCATTTATAGGATAAACAAATGAAATTCTAATTTAGAATTTTGATTTTTTTCTTCTTACTGTATGACCAAACTGCCAGCTACACAATAATGTTTTTTTTTTCATGGAATTAATTCTCTTTTGTAAAAAAATAGGACAAAAACAATAAAAACGAAAGTGTTTCGATTTTTTTGATGAGAAGTGTATATAAACTTAGAAACTATAGAATTTATGTATTTAGAAATATATTAAGTATGTTTATCAGTTGTCTGGTTATGATAGTATAAGTTCTGGTTAGTATGGGATCAGATATTATAATTAAATAATAAGTTTTCCTCATAGAATTGTAATAGCAATTATCTATTTATAGAGATGGATCAGCAAAGCTATGGGATGTGGGTGAATCAAACTGCTTAGCAAATGTCATTGAAGGGCACGGCCAGATCAACTGCTGTGCTATCAGTACTACTACTGATGTAGCTGAAGTTGATAATGAAAGAGAGGTAAGTTATTACATAAGCTTTTATTATTTCTTTTTAAATTACTCTGCGAATAATGAAAATCTACTAACTGAAGTAAATGATAGGGAGAGCAACTGAAAATCAGTTTTTGTCGCTACTCAAGACTTTTAATATGACTTGAATTTCTAAACTGTATTTACTTTTATATAAATAATCAAGTATACATCAGCTATTCTGTGCCTGCTACATAAACATCCTGTACATGTTCAGTCAGATGAAATAACAACAACCTTTTGTATACTAAACAGAGTTTATTACTATAGACAAAACTGTCACATTCCAGGTTGGCACCAATAACAAACTACTGGTAGTTGGGTGTGAGAGTGGACTGGTTGTCTGCGCACATGTCGCCAAGAGAGGACAGACTTTTGCCAAGCAGTTGGACACTGCTTGCAACACCATCATTGTTATGGAACAGTCTGCTATTGTGGGCTGTAGCAATGGAAAGGTATTACATATGATTATATTTAATAATATTAATTGTTGTTGGATAAATATTAAAGAATAAGGATTCACAAATCAGGAAGTATGTGTTACTAGAAAATGGAAGGTCTAAACAAAATGTTCGTAATTTTAAGAGAAGCCAAAAAGTAACCTTTTTGAAATGGTTTTGTCATGTCTATCTCTTGAATTAATTATTTTGTCCTTAAATCCCACAATTTTTAACAAAATAATTTTCGATATTTCAGATAACACAACTAAATCTTCAAAATGGGTCTGTAATGAAAGAATGGCATGAATCAGCTAGCCCTGTACTAAGTATGGCGGTGTTGTCAAATCACTTGTATGTGGTTGGACGGCAGGATGGGACTTGCACAGTCCTGTCACTGCAGGAAGGATTCTCCAAGCTTAGAGTACAGTTAACTGGCTCAGACTGCGACGGTATCAGAGATATATCATTCAACAGCAAGTGGGTATTCGCTGGTTGTCGAGATTCTATCGTACGGAAATATGATTTCAATCAAATCAATGTCCATTTTAAGTAATTTCATGTAACATTATTTGTTAAGAGTATTTATGCGTAAGATTTAATATACCTGTCTATTGGATATATCTTAGTTTTATTATATATTTCGCGCAAAGGTGTTTTTCCTGGACGGTTTTAAAACTTTTCCACTACTACATTTTACAAGTTTTTTTAGTTCAACTTTTCATATTTTTTCTAGTTTTGTTACAAGTACACATAGCACAGTATTCAGCTGACACAATCTGAAAACAAATATTTATTAAAACGAAAACATGACAAAAAAAGGAAAGTCATTGACATCAACCAACAAAATCAAATAACAAATCGTATCTCCTACTTGGGGGCTACTATTCTTCAGATAATATATAACAGACCCCTATTTCTGGAACTAAAAAATAAAATAACTAGAAATAAATGAAAAAAGATCCTACCATTCGATGCAAAACAACACTTAGATTCTCAAACTCATACATGGCGTCGAATATAGCTTTATGAACACCAGATTTTTGATTCTTTGAATACTAAAAATAAAAGAAAAAAGTTGATATCGTTATTCAATTCTCGTTGTTGTTTTTCACATCAAGTTTACCTCGGCATGATTATATTTCCTTTTTAAACTTTTGAAATTATCTTCGGTGCGTTGATACAATTTGGTCCACAGAATCGCATCTTTATTTATATTTTTCTTGAGTCTAATCCAATCTGTTGTATTTCTACATCTTAAGCCTACACACGCTGTATCTGAAATGAAAATTATTCCGTCTTTCATATATTGTAAGATATATTACTAGGAAATTATTAAAAGGCTGTGATCTCTTCGACTAAGTAGATAGACAAAATTATTGTTACTCTTTTTTTTTTTCAATTTTCTTTTGTATGACGTATCAAAAGTTTGAAGTTAGTTACCTTTTCTTTTCAATAATGAAATAGTTTCTTTGCATGTGTTTTCGATCCAATCACTCCACATTGCTAGATTTACATAGGCTTTTTCTAAATCTTTGCACCATTTACGCATTTCACTCTCTTTCACCCTCGTAGGCCTAACTGAAAAGAATACACAAAAAATATGTTTTATTATTTATGGAAGGACAAATTGGCAAGTACAGCACGCTACACCTTTTTAAAGTAGGATTGTATGAGAATCTTTCGACTTTCGAGCCAATAAACTACGTATATTTTGTAAAAAAATTTGGGTACTATTTTAGCTCTAAAGTAAAAGCATCAAAGAACGGTATTTCGATCAGAGTTTTCTAACATGTTTGATTAAATAATAGATAATACTGCGCACCTAAGGATGAGCACACTAGGAATTATCAAATAAAAGTGCTTACTTTGAATCGGTATCGAATCTTCACTGGGCTCACCTCGGCCTTGTCCCCACGACTTGACCCATGATGGCGCTGTCTTTGGATGGACCTCTGAAAAGTTATATTAATTATTATTAAAAAATATGTAAGGACGTTCTTTATTATCTTCTAGGGATAATTCTATTTGACCCAGTTAATTAAGAATGGAAAATATAACAAAGAAACATATCCTCTTTGTTTTTACTTACTCCAACTATAATCTATATGTGACCGAGTTTTGTGACTTCGTATCGTGTCTTCGTCTGTTTTGGTTGATAAACTAGACGAACTTCCAATTCTATTGTGAGTGGTGTCTCTATTATCTGTTATATATTCATCGTGTTTTGGTCTGTCCGTAACTGGATTTGTTTGGACTATGCTATTTTCTTTTGGATTTGGCGATGTTCCTTGCGTTGTGGTGTTATCGGCTGGTTTTTTGTCTTGCAGCTCTTTTCCTGTTTTTGTTTCACTAGCTTTGGTTGGGTCAGTAGCAGTTTCTTTAGTCGCCGTTGTGAGCAAATGTTTCGTTTGACTTCCAATATCGTATTTACTAGTATTTAGCGCATCTTCTACTGCGTCAAACACGTTTCTTTGTTCCGATGTTATATTGTCCATAATTTGTTGGTGTAGTTGTTGTCTTGTTTCGGGTTTCGATGTACTTTTACCTTCTGATGTTAGAGCTCTGTCTTCATCGTCACTTTCAAAGATATTTCCTAGCGATGTGACTGATTTGCTTACACTCTCACTGAGTTTTAGCAAAGGTCTGTCTGATTTCAATTCATTTGGCCATAATTCGTCTGCATCACCTGAAGACATCCAAAGACATTAGTGAAATAGAAATTTATAATACCTATTATATTATATCATATTTCAGCTGTTAAATAATACGCTGCCGTTGACTAGAAAAAGCAACGTTTTGTACAAAAATAGTATTTTTAATTCATACTTATTACTCACTTAGTAAATACTCATTAGGTTCTGCAAATATTATGTTAGGTCTATTCTTTTCGTTGCTTGCATTCCATCTGGCATCCATTTCAAGATTTTCAGATTTCTGTCTTTCTTGTTCGTCATCATTAGCACCGTAGCTAAACATTCATATCATGTTATTTTATTTGAAATTCTATTAGATCGCATCGTTAGAAAACCTACGTAATTTTTCAATGGTGTAGGATAGCTTGTACGAAAGCATACAAACATTTTTAAAGTTAATATTATCTTGATAGATAAATGTAAAAAGATAATGTTTCCTAATAAATGTGTAATATATCATACCTGGTTTGGATGCTCTCTGCGGTTTCGTCTAGGTTTACTGAAATTTTAAGTACAAATCAGTTATGTATATTATGTAAGTTGCTGCAGTAGTTTTTAGGAATTATCGGTTCGATCCCGCTTAAACCTTATATTGTATAAGGGCACCGGAAGTCCATAAGAGTATCATAGGATCAAAATAAGGTAGGCATACAAACTATTAATCATAGATCAAAAATTTAACTTGTGACTAATATTTGATCGCTTTGAATAATAATACTGAATGTTTCTGTTTTTGCTTGCTAAACCATATCTTACAAAATAATATAGATAAACAAAAAAATTACCCAAATCTGTATTAGGCAACTTTACTGATTTGCTGTTCTTGTCACCCAAGTCTTCGTTAAAAAGTTCAAATACTTCACTCACGTTTGAATCATTTTTGTCTGCGGTATCTTCTTCTTTAACTATGTCATTTTGTTTTATACTTTCTAAATTATCATCTTTAATATCAGCAGATCCATCATATTCACCATTCTCATTTTCCTCTGCCAGTAGAGCTATTTCCTCATTTTCAATTTCGTCCCCAGATCCTTCATTGATATCTCCGCCAAATTCTTTACTTCCAACTTTATTCCCAAAGTCTTTATCATCATTTTCATCATCTTCGCCGTTCAATTCTTTGTTGGCACTATCATATACTGAGTTTTCACTAAAATCGACACCGGATTTTGTACTGCCGTCATCATCAGATTCTTTGTCAATATTCTTTATGATGTTATAAACTTCATTCCTAAGATATTCCTCATCAGTCATTTCCTTCAGGTTTTCTGAATCTTCAGTCGAGCTTTGTACTTTGTCGACAAAAGCCGTTTCTGAACCGAATATTTTCTCTAATATCGTTTTCTGATCAGCATTTTGAAGATCCGTATCAGATTTTAAGGATATTTCTTCCAGTGTTCCTTCTTTTGACGAAGAGGATGTAGAGGATTCCTCTTCGATAAATATTGGTGGCGGTTCGCACAAATTCTGAAATGATAGTCAATCGTTTATATACGTTGACGATACTTTTTGACGTGTAAGAAAAAATATTGGTTTTACATCTAGGTAAAGATATAAAATAAGCTTCGTTTACCTTTATTTTAACTTACCATAACATTATCTACCACATCATCAAGGAAGTCCAATACGGGCCCCTCTTCTTCTTCTAAATCTAGAACCGTAACAATTATTTATTGTAGTGCTCTGTGCCTATCTAATGCTAAAAACTCAGGCATTTTATACAGTTTTTATTAATTAAAATAATACGAAAAAAAAACGAAATAAACCTGTTGTTTTAACTTTCTGTTGCTGTCGTAATATTTTCTCCATGATTTTGACTAACTGTTCCGCAGTTTGTGCTTTAGCTTCGTCTTCCTTTTTGACTATAAAAAAATACAAAATATAAAACAAATCCTTATTCTTTATACTCTTGATCGGTTTATAATAGGAAGAACTGCTTATTTTTTTCATTGTAGGTATCTACTCAAGTCATTTCGAATGCTTATTGACTTAAAACTAGCTCAAAAATACCTTAATTAAAAAAAAGCCTCTTACTAGAATTTGTCCCTTGTTTTTCATTGGCGGCAGAGATAAATAAACGGGCTATATTTGAATGGCAGACTATAACTTAGGGGAAATACAGCTCTTTAGGGAACTATTTACTCCTGATTTTATTCCTTCATTTGTAACAAAGCCACAATTATTTTTAAACTAAGTACATCATATTTAGTAGGTGTAGTAAATGATGAACCTTTCAAATCTTCTTCCAGGAGCTTGAAAGTCAAATCCTCTAGAATACCTGCTATCCAGACTGTTACCTGTAAAATATAATATATTTAACAGCATCTAGATATATCATTTGCACTCTTTTGGTTTTAGCCTTTTAGGCAATGATATTCTAATAAACAGACATGTTATAAGCGTGCAATCGTGAAGACTCGAAAACGTCCTAATTGGGACGTATTGCCTTTCAACAACTATCTATTTGTCTCTTTTTTTCTTATGGGTTTTATCGCGCCATCTCTTTTGTATAATTTTAACATGTATGTCAGCTGCCGCTGCTGCGTGGAACACTTTTTTCGATTGTTTTGTATGTGTATAACATATCTGTTTATTATAATATCATTGGTTTTAGGTCAAGGTATATCTTGTAAATTGTTTTTTTTTAATACAGGGAATCATATTGAACAAATCATTTGATGTTATCTTATCTTGTTATTTGAAATCGTTTTCATTTACGATTTTATGGGTTATATTACTTAGGTTATTACCATGTTTTATTGTTGCGTGGAAAATGAAATGTTTTTTTTTTATTTCTTACAGATAAGATCGCTGTTATTTTAAAACTTAGTGAGAAGAACATATATGTATTATTTTTTTTAAGATTATGTTGTAGTAGGTAGTGTAAGGAGTAGATACTTACTTTGTTCGCTACTTCTAATTGCATAGATCTGCCCAAGTCTTGTTCCACATTGATCTTAGGAAATTTTAAAATCTGAGATATGTCCCAAGCAACGACCTTCGATAATTTTTCCAAACTAAAAAGTAGGAGGAGATTTTGTTATGATACACAGCGAGATATAGGATAGACTGCCTCGTTGGCCTAGTGGTGCCAAGCGCGACTGCTACGCTAGAGGTCTTGGCTTCGATTCCCAAGTCGATTAAAGTGTTATTGGGTTTTTCTATGAAATTCTCAGTAGCAGGTCAGAGTTTGGATTTGTGCCCGGTTAGTGGCAATAGGTTCGCTCCTAAACATGACAAACAATGACAGGCCTGTTGGTCTAGTGGTTAGAGACCCTGACTGCTATACCAGAGGTTGTGGGTTCGATTCCCACCCGGGACAAATGTTTGTGTGATGAGCACGATCATTTGTTCGGTGTCTGGGTGTAATTTATCTATGATATGTATGTATTTAGAAATATATAAGTATGTTTATCAGTTGTCTGATTACCATAACACAAGCTCTCTTAGAGCTTAGCTTGGGATCAGATTACCGTGTGTGAATTGTCCAGGAATATTATTATTATTATATTATGTTATGTTATGAGATATAGGAGCGCTGATGTATCTACGTGCATTAGAAATAATTTTTGATTGAGTACCTACTTTAGTGTCAGTAGGACTCGTGCCTTCGTGAGCGTTATGAACTACGATTTCAAAAAATATGATACTAGTTTTGCCCTTAGCTCCGACTCCCTGATATTGGTTTTCGAGGCAAACATCGCCTATGTTATTTCCTAGTCCAATTAGATTACTCCAAAGCTATTTTATGAAAATCAGTACAGATAAATATATACCTTATATGTTACTTACTTATCGGTCAAAGTTAAATTCAACGGCGTTGCTAACATTTTCCCAATTTTATTTCCAAATATTATGCATAGAGTTTTCGAATCCATATGACGCAAGGGTTTCAAAATATTGTGAGTGATACTATTTTTAGCTGGCGTAGACTTTAATAAGATACTGGAAAGAAGCATACCGTAAGGATTAGTGGGTACCTAGCACTTTAACAGGTTTTACTGAAATATCAAGGAATTATAAATCGATGGAAATTTTCTTATCTGGAAAGAAATTTTAATATTATTGTGGACCTGAAATTACTTCACATCCGCTGTATACTACGGAGCTATTGTTACAAAAATAATATTGAATC
Source organism: Autographa gamma (assembly GCA_905146925.1). Classification (NCBI taxonomy): domain Eukaryota; kingdom Metazoa; phylum Arthropoda; class Insecta; order Lepidoptera; family Noctuidae; genus Autographa; species Autographa gamma. The sequence continues at coordinate 10,110,144 of LR989850.1, forward strand.
AGCTGTTATATGATGCGACATTATAGTAGCTAAGGCAATCTCATTAATATGTTATTGTTAAATACTTTTTTGATGAATGTGGTCTTCGTCTTTGGAAGCAGTATATCGCATCTGGTATTTGCACAATTGGTCGCTGATCCATTACGTGTTGCTTCAGTCTTTCCACCTAAAATATTTCGAAAGCATCCATTAATACCTATGCCGAAAGTAGGCACTTCTATATATTTCAGTAGGTACAATATTATACTTATAGGAGCTGTTTGAAGACAGTGTGAAGAACAAAATGGATTCGTAATTTCGTACCATGAATTCTGGTAGCAAGTACGATTTAGTCCTCCAAGTGTCGATGCATTGCCGTTTTGTCGGCACAGCTAGCTCGGCAATCCTCATGGAACATCTTTTGTTGTGTTTAGTCTTTTTTCGGGGTGTGTTTGTTCTAGCGAATGTAACATTCCGTGTATAAGCGCTTGAAGCAGAGGTCGGCCTCGGAAAAGGGGACAAGGATCTAGGAGTGTTGGGACTTGTGTGGCCTTTATAGTGTATTCGGTAAGGTTTCCTGTAAATTTGTTTTATATTGAATCAAAGGAGGGTTAGGCTCCTAAGTAGGTTTGCTAGTAGGTACTTGGACATACCTTCTCTGTTGTCGATTCTCATTATAGATGGGTCCAACAAAATCAATATTAACCACATCGTTCTCATCTTTTATTTTATTTGGTATTGGTTTTTCGACACGAAGTTTTTTACCCCGCAAAACTTCATTTTCAACAGATACGTCAATCCAGTTATTTATATAATCGTTATCCCTATTTTCCGATGATGAGTATCCAGGTTCTATATTTTTTATAATAAATGATGGTCCTGCAATATTAGGTACCCAGGATTTATTATTAGGATTTAACAAACAGATCACAATAATTGGTAGTTCTTGTCAGCAGGAGTAAGTTTTCCATTTCAAGAGGGTACTATGAAAACTAGTTAGTAATATCTAAGTGGAAAAATGGCCATAGATATCGTTCCTTACGACTGAAACTTAAAGGATCGCAGGTTAATACAAAAGGTCATCCAGCCACTGCGCCCTATGCTGCAAGTTCGATTCCCGTGAGATAACCATTTGTGTTTGTTAGATTGTGAAGCGATAAATTGTTTCGCAACATAGGAATTACAATAAATAAGTGCGTCATATACGTACTATGATAGGCCATGGTAATTAATTTGCTTGATATTTGCGTAATGAACTTTACAAACTTATTAATTTCGTCATTAATATAATAAATCAGTGATAAATAGTTAAACAATAAATAAGGGTTAACTGACAAACAATTTATGCATTGTAAACAAACGATGGAAAATGTCACTGTCCAAAATATTATTATGAAGAAGATCTATAAGGCCGTGAAAAAGTATAGCTGTGCCTGCTAAGCTGATAATAAAATATCTTCATCAAGAATAGCGGACTGATTGGACGTTCCGTTAGGTAGGTATCTATTACTACCGAATAATATTAAACTATGCACTAATAATATTAACTATCAATATGTTGGAATAAATAAAATACATTATTTCCGGCAACAAAGCCACTATGTGCACGCAAGTAACTAGAATGCACCTCTAAGCTCAAATATCTGCGGCTCAAATAATCAAGTTTTTGGGTGCATCGCGATTGGCGTATGTACTTGTACGTCACTGTCAAATTCAAAATGTCACTCATGTCAGTGTGACTTCCCCGCAGTCCGACATTGTACGTCAATATAATAAGTGAGCAGACGTGTTGAATTGCGCGTAAACAAAATTTTCGTATTCATTTTCGACGTTAAATAAATAAATCCAGATTGGAAAGATTAAACTAGAATTTATTGCATTATAAATCGATACCTTTAGATATTTTGTTTTTGAACATTTCATAAAAACAATTTATATTTTTATGCGTATTTTTGTTTGAAAGATTGTAAACAAAGAAGCGGACAACAAACAAAATGTGGTCTCATTTAGAACGTGGAAGTTCACCGGTGGACTGGTGTGAATCTAATTACTCTATTTCGCCGGTTATAGCTGAATTTGTAAACACTGTGAGTATTTTTTGCATTTTCTCTTTTTAGTCGTAGTATGCAGACAAAGGATTGTCATGGTTTACCTGCAAGGATCTTCTCTACGGAGCCCAATAAAAAAATCCTTGATGTATTGAAATGAATACCTACATGCATACTTACAATGATCCTACACGATAATTCAAAGTTATTGCTTTTTTGTTTCATTTTCATACCTGCTATGGTCATTGAACTTGGACCTCAACCTTTTTTGCTCAACAAAGAAGTTTTTAATAAATTATAACGAGCGTCATTATTTGTTTTTAGATTAGCAACATCCTGTTCTTCTTGTTCCCACCTGTGCTAATCCATCTTTTCCAAGAGTACTCCAAGTTCTTCAACCCAGGAATCAATGTTCTTTGGGTTTTGTTGATGGTGGTTGGGTTCAGCTCTGCCTATTTCCATGCGACCTTGAGTTTAGTTGGTAAGTATTATTTTTAAGTCCATATGTTATTATTTTAAGGAAATAAGAACTTATAATTAATTGAGTTGTTTTACAAAGTGTTTATTTAATAAACCAGCTATAATTTCATAGATCAGATAAGTAGATATTTCATATTTAAAAAAAAATATATATAATGTTCACAATCTTCTAAAATCTAAAATTATCTGTGACATTTGAATAATCAGTCCTTTTTTTAACATTTACAAGAGCATTAAAGCAGCTTAGTATGGTGTTAAACAAACATCAGTTAATCTTGACTACAGGTTTATTGCTTGTGAACTGTCCCACTAAAACCGTGGCTTAAGCCAGATCGCAGAATGCAAACCAGTGACTTATACTATCACAAAATTAAATATTATTTAAGTTCCTTCTTACATAATTCTGTTAGAACTAGAAGACACAAAACAAAAGAAGGTTTATTTTTAGAAGCCATTACATATGCTTTGATACTAATTAAACAATATTGATAATATCCTTCACAATATTTATAGAGACAGACTTGTAACAATGCTATTTACAATTTCAGGTCAGTTAATGGATGAGTTGGCTATACTGTGGGTATTTATAGCAGCATTTGCTATGTTCTTGCCAAAGAGATATTTCCCAACATTCTTAGGTGGCAACCGGTGAGCTAAATTGTTTTACTAATTATATACTTGTACTAAAATATTAGCTGATTTTTAGTAAAAATTGTGGCGGTTTAAGAAACACTTTTTATCCTAGCAATGTGTTTAATAATTCTGCAATTTAACTGCAAGATGAAAGACGAAAACAAAAGCTAGATTCTAATAAGAATAAATATTTTATGATTTCCCAAGCAGTTGTCAGATATTGCAAAAACGTTAGGTAGGTAGTCAAAGTATCAAATAGCTTTTTTCTCGACATCCTTATGTAACTATACTTCAAGTTATTAAAAATAAATAAAAAGATTAGTTATGAGAATCGCACTTTGCTCCTTGCATTCACAATTGTCAGGATATGAATATACATTTATACTTAGTTAATTGTGAAAAAAATACAATGAATCATGACTTTTTTCAACTCTTATGATCATGACTGTCAATAAAAGTACCTATGTATCATATATATGTGGTTTAGTTCAATTCGGCTTTCTTACATATTATGGCCAAAGTACACATCATGAAGTAGCAACTTTTAGCGTAAATTAACGCCTAAACTAAGGTACTTTAATTTCCTAAATAATTGTTAATTTGATAATTGGAACTAAGTCATACAATCACGCTCTAGTTTTGGCGCGAATTGCATCATACATACAACGCGTATGTAAGGTGTAAATGGAAATTTCAAAATAAAACATTTCCATAAATATGCAATTCACGTAAAGCAGGTAATAAAAATGTTATGTAAACTACTATTGCACTGAACTTGTCATAAACAAACACACGAAACCAAACAAAAGACTTAAAATTATAGCGATAAATAATTTTTATTGTGTTTGGGAATGTACGGGAATCAAACCTGCTTGCCTTACAGAGTTGTTAGCCACTGCGAGGCTCTAATATTCAGCTGGTTCAGACCTACCTTACCCAAGTATTACAGATATTATTGTCATAATTTCAAATAATTAATAATTTTATAAATATAATAATTTTGGTATTTTACTTAATTCTTTATTTTAATACATACTTGCCTTTTCATGTATTTATACTTAAAAGACTTAGGTACGTTGTTTTTTGTTAACATCGCTATAAAGTGCGACGTAATGCTTAATCTTGTAGCCAGCATGTTTGTTGTAGGTATATCTACAGAAAAAACTTCTTTAATCGTAGTTATAATACTTAAACATGCGATGTAAGTAACTTATTCTGCACATTATTGATTATCGAAATACCTACCTACGTAGTTTTAAACGACTAACAGAAGGAAGCATCGTAGATCGTGCCTTAACTAAAATATTCAAACCATTACAACTCAGCGAGCTAAATCGATTAAAAACATATTTGCGTCAGTAGGTATGTTTTGTAGGGCGCGATAAATGTGTGAGTAATGCACATAGATTGCTCGTAAATGTGTTACTAGGGTAATTATTTTTATAAAAATATTCCTTTATAATTTCAGACGAAAACTTGCAATCTATTCGACCGCCGTTTCGGTGCTATGTACCTGTTTCCTAGTAATGCACCCGGCAGCTAACGCATTCGCGTTGATGACTCTCTCCATACCTACCCTTGGGTTTATGTACAAAGAATTAAACCTGTACGTATTTATTCTTTGATACCTATGCATTAATTTGAGATAATATTGTTCGACAGTTCTAAGATATATCTATTTGAATGTTACAGGGTAAAGTGTGCGCGCGTTTATCGTCTTGGCATACGTTGCGCCGCCGTCTGTTTACTTGCAATGTTTTGCTGGATCTTAGACCGAATGTTCTGCGACGCGTGGCTTTCCATCGATTTCCCCTACATGCATGGAGTATGGCATGTGCTCATATTCATTGCCAGTTACACTGCTGTCGTACTCTTCGCATATTTCAACGTCATAGAAGAGAGACCTGAACAAAAACCTCAGCTCAAGTACTGGCCTGTAGACGATTTTGAATTAGGCGTTCCATACATATCAATTAAACATCCATGTAAGAATGGCGACGACATGGCAATTTAGTTATATTCGCGTTGCGTTCTGAATAGATATTGTACGTATGCAGATTTAATAAGGCTGATTAACGTTGACTATTGAACTTATCAAAATGGAAGCTCCCATAGTTTATTAGATCGATTGATCAGGGATAACAAAAGACATGTAGATAGATCATTGTCAATTTGTGAGTTAAAAAGTTTGTTTAAATGACGCCAAAAATGTATTTTTTATATATCTAGGTATGAAAAGAAATTGCGTGTTTGTACTAACGGTTCTAGAGTTTGATACCTTTATTATATTATATTGCACGTGAACTGTGGCGTATACATCTTGGCTTATGTAGTATGGTTGCCAGAGAATATAGCTGCAGTTCACGTTTTAGATACCTTTATGTATTTTAGTCATTAATAATTGGCTTCATTCTGTTATATTGACTTACTATATATTTTTGACTGTGATTGTTATATTTTATATCTTTTTTTTTTAATTTATATTTTTATTTTAGATGTGTTTACATTTTATTATATTATTTTATTCTTGACGATATTTTATAATGAAATTAAAATGGCAACCTAATAAGGGCGTCACAAAAATGTTTTAATATACTTAGGTATATTAATTATAAAATATTAGTCCTGTTATGAATTGTACTAATTTTTAACTGTCCTACTTATGGAAAAAGAATGTAATGGTATGGTCTGTTGTCATAGGTTTATAAAGCGAGATATTTTGTCATAGATGTCCAATGATTACCACTGATGTGCAAAGACTGTGTTATGTTCGGTCATCATTAATAAGAAAATATGGGTTTAAAAAAAACAAGTAGATAAATAGTAAGTCCATATTGACATCAGTCAAGAGACATTCGCATAAAATATGATTTTAAGAAATAATCAGGTACATTATTAGTTATTTTTCTTATTCATCAGCATGCGATTTTTGCACATTATTGGTATAATATACAAACAGCTTTCAAAGCAGTCTATTTATTTACTAATATTTTGTGATGTCAAATATATCTGAGATATTAATGTAGGATAGAATAAGTGTGTAGCTATTTATTTTGTATACTTTTAGATGATAAATTTGTATTGGAGGGTAGTACAAAACTAGTGATATCATTGTGTGACAATGAAGTTTAAATAATTTATTAATTATTATCGAAATAATATCAGTGTATTGTTTATAAGCAGTATTGATAGATAATTATTGTTTGTGTCAAATTAAGGGAGAACAGAACTCCGAGAATGTGGTAGAGAAAAAGGTTTTCGAATATTATTTGAGTTTAAGAGGGTGAAACTGTGATTTAACATTTCTACCCCTTTGAATATGAAGCTATGAAGGTATACTATGTCATCAGATATGTGCCTTCAAAAATATCAAATTAGAGGTCAGCCCTTGTTTTTATGAACTTTTAGATAAAGACATCTATTTCATATTTATAACTGTGCTATTATTATTTTACTTCTCAGTATTGTATCAAATTATGGTTGAAAGGTGTGTTGTTTTAAAATCTTGTGGAAATTGCTAATTGAATGTGGTTCATTTTATTATTTTATTATATTTTTGATGGAGAGGATATCTAGGAACCTCATTTAATGTTTGCAATAAAAACTAAGCTTATTGTTTCAATCTTAAAATTGTAAAAACTAAAGAGTGAATAATAAATAAATGGCTACCTTACTTTTGTTTCACATTCCTAACTTATAAGAAAAAGCATGGCTAAGCAGTGGAATGTTTCAATTTAATAGGTTTACATCAATATAAAATATAGGAATATAATATCATAATCATTGTCATAAAAATTATAACTATCACAATATATTGTACATATAATATCAATGTTGGCAAGTTTAAACTTTGTAGTCTGTTAATTAGTCAGAGTCTGATGAGACATCATGGTGGTTGGGATGGAGACTGGTCGAGTCAAACTTCTTTCTAGGGTAGGTGCTCCCCCCACGGTACACCACATGGTTCTTCTCAGTCTCTAAGATCTTAACTTCATGAAGCAACTGTGGCTTTTCCATCACCTTCTGAAGTTGATCCCAAATGTAGATTGCAACATTCTCTGTAGTGCTTACCTGAGTACCAAAAATGTTTTCATTATTTACATAACATGTTACAATATTAAAAAGGGATCAAAGATCATTGTTTGCATAGTTTCCGAATTTAATGTTATCAACATGATAACCAATAATATAATTAACAACTTAGAGACTACAGATAAATTAGATAAACATTGACCTGCAACCTTATAATGTTACACAATTCAATACTATTAAAAATATATTAGTACACTTGTAATTGATTACACAATGTTTGAAATATTTCATGAGAGATAATTAAGAATACTTACAATAGATTTAAAGTAGGGCACATCTTGGTCCAAGTTTTTATGGTCAAGTGGGTCCATGATCGCAACCTGCATGTACTGTTTGAGCTCATGTACATTCATTACCATGCCTGTTTGTGGGTCTACTGGGCCCTTTACTGTCACCAAAACTGAAATAACAAAAAAAAAAAATCTGTAATCAATTTCCTAAGCCTAAAAAAAATCTTGATGAATAAAAATTAAAATAAAAGTATTATAAATTAAGTTAATGTCCTTACCAACATAGTTGTGTCCATGCCCATTAGGATTGTTACATTTTCCATATATTTTTTTGTTTTCCTCATCATTCAGGAATGGGCTGAAAAATAAATAATTGAATATATATATAAAAGAGTTAAATTAATTAGTCCTAATATGAGAAAATTATTTATAGGTATTGCAAAAACTAAACAACACTATCTTGAAAGTTATAAATTTAGGACAGATAGTTCGCTTAGTTGCACATTAAAATATATAATTGCGCAAAAAGTGCAACAGCAGCATACGCATTAAATATACGTGAAGAGTTGAAATTGGATACTACGAATATCAAATAACATCTTATGCTTATACGTAGGTATAACGTACCTATGTAACCTGTGGCAGGAACTAAAGGTTTCTCTTCTAGTTATTGATACTATAGGTAACGGGGCCATATTTTAATAAAATATATTATATGGTCTTAAATTATGAGAAACGTCAACACTACACTTTACAGGAGCGACGGCAAAATGCTTAGGAACACAGACCAGTCACGTCGGACTACGTAAATAAACTAAAATAAATTCTTATTTGCAGAGAGAGAGCAACGGGATGAATACTATTGAATACGCGTCAAACAAGTGTTGTAAAACTTTTGACTTCATTCAACAAGTCTTCCTTCAAGTTCAACGTCAACTGTCAGCAATAAAGCCAAGTCTAATGCTCTACTTTTTTAACAATATTATGTTATTAAATTAGGGATGGCTAAACTTTTTGCCGTTGAGCTGAACAAAAGTAGTCAATCATGTAACTTATGTAAAGGCATTTTTGCCGCCCAATATTCTAACATAGATAATAAGCGGAAAAAGTATTTTCGTGGCGTAAAATTTTGATGGAAGAAACATTAAAACCATTGCATTAAAGAAATATGTAATTGCGTTTATAGCGAGAGACTAATATTTGAATATTATAGTCTTTCGCTATTAACGCCGTAGTGATTATAAAATTAATTATTAACTAAAAAATAAATAAATTAGGCATACAGTTCGATTTTCCCTCCTTTCATTTTACAAAAAAAAAAATGAAAAAAAAACGTTTTAAAGTCACACCCACTTTTTCTATTTTCTGAATGAAAAAAAAATCATCGCAGTAGACATGGCTTTAGTAATAATGTATAAATTGTCAATGTCAGAACAGTGTCACTGTCAAAAACGAGGCGACAAGTGGCGTTTATCGAGTATATCTATGAGCATTAGTAGTAAAGTACAGTGAATTGGACTTTGTAACCTTTTAGAAAACTTTTTTATTGTAAATAGTGTAAGTTAAAGCGGTTTATATAATTTACAAAATGTTTTCTCCGTGCAGCAGACACATATTCTACTCTACTCAGGTGGGTTGACATCTTAATTTAGTATTACTTTTAACTCGTTTGCAAGGTTAAGATACTACACTGATAGTACAATTCATATACCTATTAATTGAAACTTAATTATCCTGTTCACTCGATATATAGTCCGAAACAGTTTCTTTAGTTTCGAAAATAAAAATGTTTCACAACAATTCATAAGTTGATTTTACTGGTATAGTTCCTATTCTAGTGAAGTAAGTATATAATATATTGTTATCAAGTTGATCAACAGAAGTCTCTACACATAGTAACACGTTTATTTATAATTATCTTAAACCATGAAGTAATGAAATTGCTTTAACTTTTGTTTAATTAGTGTATTTGTACCTGGCCACCAAGAGAATATTTCCATTGATTTCTTAGATGATAAAAAATAACAATTCTTTATGGTCACATTTTAAACATTGCTCCATGAAGGTTTTAACTCAAATTAATCTGTATGTCTGTTACTAAAATTTGTATGGTAGTAAATAAATTGTGATATTATTTCCAGTTGAGGAGACTGCAAAGTACTTTGGTAGTTGCAGAGCACAACAATGAGGTGCTCTCTGCAGCCACACAGAACACCCTGAGTGCTGCCAAGAAGATTGGTGGTGAAGTGTCTGTGCTGGTTGCTGGTACCAAGTGTGGCCCTGTAAGTTATAATTCTACTATGCTTTATTGATGAAAAAAATGTTACACAACTGGCAAGATGGTAACAACATTATTATAAATTATGAAGGAAGATGAAAATCTTAAGATTGGCAACAAGCCATAATGATTGGAGTATCGTAATGGAATTTATACCTACCATTGAATAAGATTGCATGTCAATGATGCAAGTAACATAATTTTGAAATTCTTCTTTCTTATGTCTTGTCTCCCAAACTAGTGATTAGTTCCTGTGCCTGTGCCTTACAAACATTCAAATCATTATGATGATGATAAAAAGATCAACCATTTCCAAATTTTAAATCTTTACATGGCCAGCCAATGAAAGTCTGGCGAAAAAAAAAGTACATAAATTTATACTAATTTTCTTTTCTTTATTACAGGCAGCTCAGGCCATTGCGAAGGCTAATGGAGTTTCCAAGGTCCTGGTGGCTGAGAGTGATGCCTTCAAGGGTTTCACTGCTGAGTCCCTGGCTCCCCTCATCATTGCTACACAGAAGCAGTTCAAATTCACACACATCTTGGCTCCCGCTACTGCCTTTGGCAAAGCTGTTCTGCCCAGGGTAGCAGCCAAACTTGATGTCTCACCCATCACTGATATTATTGGAGTTAAGGACGCCAATACCTTCATCAGAACTATCTATGCAGGTAATTTACATGTTATAGAAACCTACTATTTTTGGTTTAAAATAAATTATTCTTCTTAATGTTTATTTAGTAAAGAATTAATTTACAGGAAAACATGAGTACTAAATTATTCAATTCAAAAACATGTTTTGGGTTTGGATACAATTCCTTATATTATATCATACTTATTCCCGATTTCATTAATTCATTATATAGACTACAAAGTAGCACTTATTGAACATCAATAAATTACTATAGATGGCACCCAAATTCGCAAACCCCTCGAAACTTCGTAAGTGCTTTGTCCGTGCAGAAGAAATCGCGCAACAAACTCTAGAGCAACACTAACACCCTAGCAATACAAAGTCCCTAGCTAGACTAAGACCCCAGTGACAATGTACCTAGTAAAATACCATAATGTGTCATAACCAATGTTCCAGGTAACGCAGTCCTCACTCTTGAAGCCAAGGACGCGATCAAGGTGATCACAGTCCGCGGCACGGCGTTCCCGCCCGAGCCGCTCGAGGGGGGCTCGGCCGGCATCGACAAGGCGCCCGAGGGAGACTACAAGTCAGACCTCGTACAGTTCGTCTCGCAAGAACTTACGAAGTCTGACAGACCCGAACTTACTAGTGCAAAGAATATTATTTCTGGAGGTAAAGACTACCTTTATAAACTATTTTTATGTCAGGATTTTTGCTCTTGAATATTAAATTTCTGTGTAGGTCAAGATCTTTTATCATCTTAACTTAATTGGCTTTTACAATTATTTGTTTCTTATTTTTACGCAAGTTTGTTACAAATTATTCTTATTTGCGATCCAACAAGACTGTAAAATAGAGTTTCCAGTACACTATCTAATTGGAAACCTGTTAGTACGGAGGTAGATAAGGTCTGTTAGAATATAATTATAAATTCCAATTAGCTATTTGCAATTAGAATACAAACAATAATGATCCTTTATTCTTTTGTTTTTATATTTTAATTCGTTATTTGAATACGAATATAGCCTATTTTATGGAACAAATAATAAGGAGTCGTTATTCTTTTGTTTTTCTAATTAGAGTCAATTTGAATGATTAATTAATTGCTTGTTATATTCACCAGGTCGTGGTCTGAAGTCTGGCGAGAACTTCAAGTTGTTGTACGCGCTGGCCGACAAGCTGAATGCCGCTGTGGGCGCGTCCAGAGCCGCCGTCGACGCCGGCTTCGTCGCCAACGACCTGCAGATCGGACAGACTGGCAAGATTGTTGCCCCTGTAAGTTTTATACTTTAAAATGCGACGTGTATAAAGCTAAAAAATATAATAATTTTAATAATACCAGCCTAAAATGGAAAAATAACGTTAGAAAGATGAACACAAAAAATAATTACATGATTAGTTTTTTTACTATAGGGTAACTTGGGAAACCACAATTTTCGAAAGAGGCTGTCTTTATTGATTAAAAAATGTTTCTGCTGACATGCAATATGAATTAGAGTAATATCTAAAAATTAGAGTAAATATCTGTTTCTCGCCAACAGGACCTATACATCGCTGTTGGTATCAGTGGTGCTATCCAGCATTTGGCTGGTATGAAAGACTCCAAGACCATCGTCGCTATCAACAAGGACCCTGAAGCGCCTATTTTCCAGGTAAATATAAATCTACGTCTTATTCTATATTAATAATAAAAGAAACTATTAAAAACTTATCCACAATAAGCTAGGTTAGTTAGTTGACACTTTCCAAGTAGGGTTTTTTATTAAACTGGTAATGTAAACATTCCATTTTTAAATGTTTTTTGTTTTTCTAAATCTGTTACATATCACACCTTCCGTTTATAAACAAGCATTTTTTTTCTTTACTTCTTTACATAGGTTTTACTCTACATTTACCCCTGAATTGTGTTATATCGTTCAGAGAAGGGAGTTCATAGTATGTATAATAGCAGCACATTCAACTTATAATTAGATTCTTTTATAAGATCTTCATGTGCCAACAAGTCAAGGCTGAATAGTTTCTTATCAGTGTCTTATCTGCTAGTACTAACAACGACACATTGATATCCAATACAGAGTTATCTAAATTATTTTTTAATTTTACGACCTCCGTGGTCGAGTGGCGTTCGCACCGGTTTCAAGCTGTTGCTGGCTCTGAGGTCCCGGGTTCGATCCCCGGATGGGTCAATGTAGTACCAACTTTCCTACAGTGTCCCGGGTCTGGGTTTTTGTGTTACCTTCGTTGTATCTGAATTCCATAACACAAGTGCTTTAGCAACTATCTTCTTTGGGTTCAGAGCAATTTATGTGATGTTGTCCGCATTTATTATTATTATTACTTATTTATTATTTTTTTTTATTTTCAAATAAGGTGTATGCACATTATTTTAGTTCCTTTAATATTAATATATATTTTTTTAATAATGTTTTCTTTCTTTTTTTTTTAGGTGAGCGACTATGGTCTAGTCGCCGACTTGTTCAAGGCTGTTCCTGAACTCACTGGCAAGTTGTGAACGCACAAATAATATAGAATGAAACAGAGAGAATCAAGTACATTGTTCAACCTTTTTAGATAAAGATTTATTCTTATAACACTAATTTTATACCCCTTCCTCGAGATTTATGAACTTTTATTGTTGTTCGGCGTAATCAATCATGCGTAAGTAAATTATGTAAGAATAATAAAGATTGTTACTATATGTTTTGTTTTATTTATAACATAACATATCATCACGCCTGTATCCCCGAAGGTTTAGGCAGAGGTGTACCAATGTACATCCACAGTTCGCCGATATGTTTAGATCCAATGTAATAGGGGGCGAGCCAATTGCCACTAACCGGACACAAATCCAAACTCCGACCCGCTACTGAGAATTTCACAGAAAAACCCAGTAACACCTTGGTCGACTGGGGAATCGAACCCAAGACCTCTAGCGTAGCAGTCGCGCTTAGCACCACTAGGCCAACGAGGCTGTTTTATTTATATGTGACTGTTATATTAGTAACATGTCGTACACCAAATTAATCAACTCCTTAAAAGAGTTTGCGTTGATATCGATGTGTATGCTATTAATTTTAAACAATATTTCAAGCTTTTAACTTTTCACAAACAAAAAGTATTAAAAATTACTAGATCTTTAATAATATTTATGGGCAAAAAATTACACCAAAATTAACTTGCACTGTCAAAATAAAATGTTGATTAGATTAATATCGCTACTCCACAACAGATGGCGCTGTTTGACTGTTTCTTACTGTAACGGAAATAAAAATTAAAAAATAACAACCTAAAGTGATTATACGAACAAAATCATTCTGAAAAGTTATGATCAGGAATAAGAGTTAAGAAATTTATTATTTCCATCTACCTAACTATTTTAGTAAAAATATTAAGACTACTTAGTATGTTGGTTCTTAGCTTTGGAGATAGCCTAGTTAACCAGTACCAACCCGCTGTTGAATGTAGTCAATTAACGTTAAAATATCTTTCAATTAGTGGGTGTTATCTAAAAATTAAAATTAGTTCTCATTGACGGACTAGTTGATTTAGTCTAAATATTTGCCAACTTATGATGTACGAATACTTAGCTACTAAATGTCTATTTAGCGTTATGCCAGTATAAACCAACAGGAGGTAAGTGCACAGTCAATCACGTCAGTAATGATAGTCCCAGGGGGAGATGTGGTTTGTACGTCGAGTGGCTTTCTCGTTATCATACAGCGGGCGCGGGCGCGGGCGGAGGGGCGGGGCCTCGCGCGGCTCCGCCCACGCGCGCCACGCCCTGCTCTCGCCGGCCGACACATATCATTAGCATTTAGCACTATCGAACATGCCGCGGCCGCCGCGCGATTCCTACGGCGACCAGAAGCCCCCGTACTCGTACATCTCCCTGACGGCGATGGCGATCTGGAGCTCCCCGGAGCGCATGCTGCCGCTGTCGGAGATCTACCGGTTCATCACGGACCGCTTCCCGTACTACCGGCGCAACACGCAGCGCTGGCAGAACTCGCTGCGACACAACCTCTCCTTCAACGACTGCTTCGTGAAGGTGCCGCGCCGCCCGGACCGGCCCGGCAAGGGCGCCTACTGGACGCTGCACCCGCAGGCCTTCGACATGTTCGAGAACGGCTCGCTGCTCCGCAGGCGCAAGAGGTTCAAGCTGCACGGGGACCAGAAGGACAGCTTCGGCTCGGAGCTGTCGGTGCTAGCGAGCTTCAACCAGCAGTTCGTGGCGGGGCAGCTGAGCATGCGGGTGCCGCCGCTGCAAGTGTACGAAGCGCCGGTGCATAGCTGTACAGTGACCGACACGAGCGAGGCCAAGGACAATTGGAGGAAGTCGTTTTCCATCGACAGTTTGTTGGGTATTGTGGACAAGCCTAGTGAGGAGTGCAGTGCTGCGCGCGTGCCGGCTCCGAGCGCGGCAGACGCGGCGGCGCTGGCGGCCGTGTGGCCCCCCTTCGTGCCGCCGACACTCGAACATCTCCAGTTAAGATTCAATCTACAAAGTTTTGTTGATCATCTGCATTTATATTTCCAGCATCCGCTGAACCCTTTATGAAGTATTTTTAATATAAGGTCCCTTTAAGATAGAAATTGTAAAGATATATTAAATGCCTAGGTAGGGACAAGAAGGTAGTAGGTTGTAGGTGGCAGGTATTCTTGTTAACCCTAATTTGATAACATTAGCTACCGTGTCTGGCGTGGCCCGGGTAAAATGCATATTGAAATCTCGGAATCATGGTTCAATATATTTAAAATCATTAATTCCGGCATTCCTACCTTTCAAAAAAAAGCTTTGATACGAACTAAACAAAGTCTATAAAACACTGTTTCGTATTTACGGTTTTCAAGTGATTTTGCGGCTAAAATAAAAGATAAAACGAAAATAAGAAATAAGACTTATTTTTATTTATATATTTATTTTATCCTATTAGAATTTAATTTTTAAACTACTTCATTTCATTCTTAATGAGCTCTATACTTAAAAACAATACTTATTCGCATAGTTAGATAGATGTGAATAAGGCAAAAGTTGACGAAGCCGTCTTTTAAGTTTCATAGTTTATTTATTTTAGGGAATGTTACAAAACTTTCAGATTCACAAAAACATTGCTTACTATTCCAACCATGTCCTAAGCTAACAAACATATAGGTATATTTTAACGATAAATAATAGGCACCGTTGCTTCAAACAAGTAACTATCCAAATTGGGATTGTTTTAACTAGATAAAAATACCTGGCTTTAAAGTAGTCAAGTTTTAAGAAATTTACTTCTTCAAAGTAATAAATTTTTATGAAATTTACTTCTTCAAAGCCTTATAAATTATAATAAAGCCTTATTATATATTTTTCATAAGTAGTGTGCTTATCTATTTGTGCTTATATAAGTCATAACTTATATAAGCACAAATAATCTTCGTTTCTGATGCCGATGTATGCATCAGAATAAAGTAGGTTCTGAAACAACAATGAATAAACCGTGTAAAACTTACGTTTAAGTAGAAAAAGTTAAAGATTAGAAATCTACAACTATATTATACCCCGTGTATCGATATGTTATTGCAATATATTTTTTTTTGCATATCTTATTTTCTGCAAATTAATTTTCATTGTTAATTGTAACATTGTTTTTGTATTTATTGTTAACACGACTTTGTACAGTGAATTAAATATATTTTAATTGAATTAGATATATCTATCTTTTTTTTATAAATAAACATACTTCTTTATAGCCGTTGAGCATGTTAACAAGGTAAGTAAAAAGAGCAATACCTAAATGAATTATTTATTTCAATTTTTCTAAAACACACCCATAATTGAACATTTTTGCTAGAATTTAAAATAAAAAGAAAATAAAGTTTTGCTTCACGACATTCTGTATCTTAAAACTGAAGATAATTCACGTTGCATAGACAGAGTTCATGTAACAGTAATTAAAAGGCTGTCTTAAAATAACTATTACTCAGAACATAGATACCTAAATATACCAAGTTTAATTCAACTTCAACTTCACAAAATACATGCGAGTAAATACACAAGTACGAGTATGTGGAAATAACTCACTTGTTTCTATTCAGCCAAACATTTACATGGTATATTACATAAAAGCACAAACGCGAGGGACAGGTGATGTCTATGAACCACCTTTATGGATTTTACAGTTTAAACGCGAGGTTAATTTTTAAACGTGTGATAAATCGCCTCCCTTAAACTCGTTTAAGCTTCGGAGGGGATGCTAATGCAATCGCCGAAGTCGGCGGCCGTGACGTACCTACGTCACTTTTTATTATTTATGTGCTGCAACGGCCAAGGGCTGTTTTGGTAATTAATATAGAGAAATGGTTAAATTGAGTGCCGCTTACCCCGCGGCGGAGCGCCGATTGAACACCTTTTGTTTATATCAGGGGTTGTTAACGTTCATGTCACAGGGATTACAGATTTTTTGTTGATATTATTGTGTGTATGTAAGTCTATTATGTATGTACGTAAGATAATAATTGTATTTAAAGACAAATTGGGATTAGTAGAAAAAGCAGACGGGAAACTAATTGCGTTTTGGAATTTTCTTCGAAGTTGATTGGATGTGGCTTTTAGTGGCCGCCAGGTCCTGACGGTCTCAGCTTTTCGTTTTAGTCTCTCGGAGTAAATTAACCATAAGAAATATTATTTTGTATTGTATGTACTGACTTTGGCTCTACCATAGCTATCTTATTATACTAGTCTAGTAATAAGTTTCCTTGTTTAGTAAGTGTTCAAACAAAGACGGCAATATTTTATCAAACTATAACTATTGTAATTAGAATGTCACAAACCGTAATGTGATTCTGATTTAAACCCAATAACTTATACCTATGTAATCTAGCAAAATAAAATTTAAGTAGTACTGTATTTAAGACTTTTTTTTTCTCCTTATAAGCGCAGAAGCAAGTGCTGTACACAGTGTAATCGGCTGTGGATGTTAAACGCAATAAGATGAGCAGCTAACCAATTCGCGAGACGTGGCATATGAGACCATAAGTTTAGTCACACCTATGATACAGTACGCTTACAACTTGACATCATCTCTCAAACAAAACTTCGCTTCGTTGAATAAAAGGTAGACTTTTTTATATGTAAGGCTGTCAACGATTCATACACATTTTTGGAATGTTATATCTATAAATTGCTGACTGGGATAGGTACCTAAGCTCACCGCGTCAATAACCATTGTGTGAGATGTAGGTACGCTTTCGATCCCTGCTGATGTAAATTGATTGTTTGTAAGACCCCCGCCATAATAAAAACAATTTCCATTCTGGGAAAAAGCTAAGAAAATACAAAAGTAATTGTAGAACCTCATTGGTTGTAAGAGGTTGCCAATAAGACATGTTTTTTCATTACATTTATTGTCATTTTCTCTAGCCTTTGTCGCACCAAAGCTAAACATAAGCCTCTATTTTTATGAGCCATTCACTTCAGTCCTCTGAAAATCCTATCAAGCAGGTACCGCACACCCGCAGGTCGTCTATTTCAATGTACAACTTACTGCTTTACAAACACAAAACAAACTTCATATTAGACTTACACTTGGGAATTGTATGTTGATTTTTGATATCGAATTCGACGTAGGAGTCCATGTATCGAGAAGATATATGTAGTTTCAGGCCCCAAAAAATCGTGCCTTCAGCCAGTATGCAAATATTCTTATGAATTTAGTTGACAAGAGCCTAGCTTCTAAGTTAATAATAATAATCCAGCCTATAAACGTCCCACTGTTCCCATATAGAAAAGCCCATAAGCCTCTTCCCATATAGAAAAGGCGCGAGCATTGATCACTAAGTTAATGAAATAAATAATTTGGAATAAGTAGTTCAATGTAAAATAGTACACCCTGTGTCACAGATCGGGGGCTGAAGTATAACGAGTGTGGAGTGTTCAACAATGGGTGCTTGCGGCCAAGCGACCTATAACAAATATTGGATGACAGCGCGCTGATTGAACTCCTTTACAACAGGCACTTGACGCGTTTACAGCCGCACTTAACTCGCCTAGTAGGATTGAAACCACTTTTAAATTAGCTCTACAATGATCTGTTAGAGATACATTGGTTTGTATATGTTTTTATGTGTGCGAACTACCTAAAAGTACCTAAAAAAAATAAAACTGCAAATTTAAGATCAATTTCTCATAGAGAGTTTCATTTATCTCGTTTATTTTTAATTATTGTACACTTTTTATTAGCTATATAAATATTGTGGGACAACATCTATTTCTAAAAATAATATGTACCTACATAATAAGAAAAAACATTGACAAAGAACTTGCCCCAAAATGAACGTCCAAAACATTTCAGGAGTTGTTTTTGTCGCTATACAGTTGTCGACAGCCGTCAAGCTATACCAACAGGCTGTGTCAAGCTGATTACACCAACAAAACGAAACCGACAGAACAGCAAACGTATTTTCACGGTCGGCTTACTCTACGTGATTCACTAGAGTTTTATTAATTGGTAATGCTTTTGGTACTTTCACAGTACTGAGTAGTTTACTGTTAGGTTGCTGAAAACGGTGGAAATCGGTTCTCACGCACACGCGCGATGTCGCAGTAAAAAGGTTTGACGACGGTGGCGCGTATTAATCAGTTGCGACCGGACGGACTCAGCTCGCGGAGCTGCGTACAGACGAATACAGAAGAATAAGTAGACAGTAGAAACAATGCTACCAATTGGTGAGTAAGAAATAGGGGACGAGATTCGAGAATATGCGGTGTTCAGTTCTTTGGGAGACTAGTTTCCGCCATTTAGTGGAAATCTCTAAAAAGGGTAACAAGACGTCGTGGAAACAAAACAGTGCTTGACTCTGCACGGATGTTAAATCAGTATTTTTTTCTGTTTTCCTTGCTTATCTACGCATTGAAAGAAGGTGCTGTGGGTTCCATCTTCACTGAACTGAACTAATAGAAAAATTGATGTCAGATCTTTGTTGATATTCGATTATTAGCAAAAAGTCCATTTAATTGCTTTATGAATTACTTAATACAATAAGCTGCTGGTACAGGATTTCCTACATGACGTTGTGCGCGGCAGTACCGTAGGCGGCGTGGGCGCAGCTCTCAGTGTCCGTGCGTGACGGATCCACTCAGCGTCAAATTCACGCCAAGTCAAATGTTTAATTTGCTCTATAAATCACGCTATTAAAAACATTTCAAGGGTGTCATCGCGGCACCGATCTCATTGGAAACGTGACGCCTCGCTCGCTGTGTGGTCGGCTTAGGAACCCGGTAGCCGCTGTTGATATTCCACCTTTTCATTGTTGATATACTCATTGTACGAACAAGAATGTAGACTCACATCGTAGAACAAATTCAATTTGTTGAGATTAAATTGAATTAGGCATTGAGTGTGTCTTATTATTGTGTACTGTTAGCTTATAATGAAGCGCAAAATGATAGCATATCCATCCGGCTGGGAGGTTGAATTCGTTTAGATAGTAATTTATTTGGTAACATGAATCTATATTATGTGTAATACGTACCAATTTACGTGCTGATTGATGTGGGAACGTTGTGTGTTATTTGGACTGTATTTATGTTTGTTCTGAATATGAGTTGTGTTTATGTTATCACCTAAGTGCATAAGTGTGAATACGGAGATGATATTAGTGAAATATAATGGTTGCGCAATGAGAACTGCATTTAGTGAGTTGTACATTTCATAGTAGGTACATAATGTAGCTGTAAATAAAAAGGTCAGGATTGAATTTCATCGAGTATTTGTTTAAAAACTCCAATAGGAACAGCTTCTAAAAGAGACATTAAAAGAGAAATTGAGTTGTTCTGCACAAGATGTGGCAAACGTTTTGAAAGGATATTCTTAAAATGATTGAAAAACTTTTATGTAATTGATCTCTGAACTTTAACGTAAAAACACATAACCGTGACATAACTTTCCTTAACCTATCTAAGTCATGAAAAAAATATAGTTTAGCTATCGTGACTGTACGAAAAGGTTCGTCCGGAGGAAGCGTGGCTCAAATTAAATTAGATTAAATTGATTTATTGGTGGAGGAGCGTGAGCCGTCCTCCTCGGGTCGCTTCGTTCCGCCGCACTCCCGCGCAACTTTAATTAATGCTATTCGATTCGGAAATATACCGGAAAATGTACCTCCCAGACTGACGAGGGGGCTTGAGATGCTGGTTTGAGGGTATGCTGGGAAAAAACCTTTGTTTAAGACAAAAGGGAAGGAGTTTGTCTTATATAATAATAATAATATTCCTGGACAATTCACACACGGTAATCTGATCCCATGCTAAGCTCTAAGAGAGCTTATGTTATGGTAACCAGACAACTGATAGGACAACTGGTAGGTACATACTTATATATTTCTAAATACATACATATTATAGATATATTACACCCAGACCAGAACAAATGATCGTGCTCATCACACAAACATTTGTCCTGAGTGGGTATCGAACCCACGACCTCCGGTATAGCAGTCAGGGTCACTAACCACTAGACCAACAGGCCCGTCAAATATATTCACCAACAGCATCATATCTACAAGATAGCAACTGGGCCTGTCACCAGCAGTGATGTTTCTGTTTGTGTCTTTGTAAGTGTATTACGAACATAGTTTGTAAGTTCATTGCTACTAAAATATCAATTTTTGAGTTACTTGAAATAAATGATTACTTACTATTATTATATATGTATCAGATGATAAAACATGATTTATTTCAACGCTTCAATGTATATAGATATCTCGTTTGAATTAGTACTCGTGTAATAAATAATATACTTAGTATTTAGCATCTCTTGCTGTTCATTGTATCGTTAAATATGCAGACGTGTGGATGACTATTTAATTGGTGTTAAAACACTCAACTAGGTATGCATATTAATAAGTTATAAGCTAACGGTAGCTGAGAAATACTACCAAAGATATTTGTTAAATTAAATATCAATCTTCTGGTTAAGATTCTTTTTAGACGCTGAAAAACAGAGTTCTTTCTCTATTATATATCTATATCCATTTATTATAGCGACTCTTCTTTATCTACTTATTCTATCTATCTTATTCTATATCTACCTATTTTGGAAAAGGTCCCAAGAGTTGGTTGTTTAATTGCTTATAACGCGCTCCGGACTCCGGTAGATACTTAACTATCCATGTAAATAAAGATATGTATGCAGTTAAATGACAATCACCTACTTGAGGCCTACACCCTTTTTACTTGCTGAACAACGGAGTACGAATCTACTTTTGATTACTTTTAAAAGCGTTTGCGGCAGTATTTCTATGTATATAACTTTACTGAGCTACTTTACATAGAAAACCCCTATTTTACTAAATTAATTCAAAATTTGAAAGCGGCTACGTAAGCTCTTCAACACCCTACACTCTACAGAGTACAGGCAGAGCAAATGATAAGTTTTTGAGAACAATGTTGGGATTCATAAGACAAATTGAAATTCTGACTGCTATTGTTTACTGAAAATGCTTGATTATGTATTGTTTCTGGTAATAGCCTCATAAACTTAATTAGTATGTTCTAATGAAATATAATTAATTGCCGTGGTATTATATACTAGGAATTGTGACGCAACTCGGGAACTTTGAAGTTTCTTTTTGTATGTACTCAGTTGTCTTTATATAACTGTAGGCGGGGACTTCTCGTTTAGTCATTTCCAAAACTTTACATTTATTAATTCGTTCAGACACACCTATATCGATTGTAGCACAGAAAGCGCTTTAACTAATTACCTTACTACGCTTAAAGCCACGTTAAGCAGTAATTTATTTATTATACTAGCTAATTGGACTTTTAATTAAGTTACATTATGAATTCAAACCATAAGTCCTTAAACACACGAACAATTCATTTTTTATATCAAAACCGCGAATCAAACATTGAGTCACATGGAAGTGTGGCGTCGTATAAGAGCGATTTATACGCGATAATTCCAATACATAAAACATTTCATTATAGGCAGCGAGGCCCCCATTATTCAAAGATATTTATTCATGTCGAATGATTGCCTTTCTTTTGTGTATCGACAATGGCGTCGCCGGCGTATTCCATTTGCGCGGCATCGTTCTCGTTCACTCGCTCATTGTGCACGCGAGCCAGTTTTGTTTCGGCGCGGGGCTTTTCACGCGCCGCTCGCCGCGCACCGTATATTCTCAAATTAAATGGAGTCAAGATTGATGAGTTTAGACACGACCTGTGACACGCACTACCGAATGTAGCATGTACGGCTCGCTAGCTCCGTTTGTTTGGAATGCGCTTTATTTCACCCTTTATAATAAACGGTAATTATTGGTAGCGGCCGGCGTGTTTATGTAGACGATGTCGGTCAGTTTTTGTCTAATGTTTGGCCTTACTCGGCCGACTAATAGGATTTTTTGTATGTGTATCGTGCCTGTTATATGGGAGTAGGTATTAAAATGACGTTAATTTATCTTTTAGTTTAGACCGCTTCGTGAACATTAATCATCGGGTATCGGTGTACAAACCAAATTGATGTAAATTAAGCTTGAATAGAATGGGATAGATCTACACTGACGGGGATATTACCAACATTCTGGCTTCATGTTGCGTGATAGCTATAATTTATATGAAAGGTAATTTTGTGTTATTGATACTTCAATATTATTACTAAGTAAATATATTTTTCGTTTTTCAAAAAAATAAACACTGTGTTTATTTATTGTCTTTTCTTGCCAAAAATCTGCTCTACAAATTTGTCCCAACATCTATTGATTTTATTCTCCACACTTCTTTTATTTTGTCAGTATTAAATTAGAATGTGAAAGTCGGTGCGGCATAGAAAGGGTGCGCAAAGTACTAGGTGCATGGGAGTCATTACAGTTAATTCGATTGTTTGGGCAGCGTAGATTTGGGCCAGGCGCGGTGCCTCTGCCCCTGTAATTTAGGCGCCCGCGCCGACACAACCTTCTCGGAAACTAACTATTCGTAACTATGACACGCAGTCGAATCGATAAGCTTTTAAGTGTAAACAAAAACATAAAAAAGAAAATAATTGAATTTAAAAGTACTATTATAGTGGTATATTTTGATCTTAGCTTTTTTTAAGGATATGCATATACCCGTAAAGTTGAGTTTTTTAATAAGTAGTACTCTTTTATTGTCAGGTGGCGGTTTGCTAAAACTGCCAAAAACTGAAAATATATATGAAGTACGTATATGTAGTAATAAATGTTAATTATAACTACAGACCAGGTGTCGGTTATTTCATCTGTTAGAAATAATAGCACATTAAAATTGTCAAAATTCCAAGACACATTTTTCAGAATTTGTAGGCACACTTACACGTGTATTTAACAGACAGAAGTTTCGCGAAACGTCATCGAATGACGAATGGCGACGATAAGTTATTTCTTATCATTTACCGCATAAGGAAGGAAGGAAACTTGACGTTAAACCTATGTTTCGTAAGTAGATAAGTTTAATGATTTTCATTAATTATATGATTAGGGACAATGGTCAAAACCATTATTCATGTTATCTCAATTACAGTGCATTACTCAGTATTACTTTAATAAATCGCGAATAGGTATAAGGATATTCCAAGGAGGTTAACCCAATCCTCGCGTTTTCCTGTTAAATAATGGTAAAATTCCTGAGAGTTACCACGTACGCAATCTACACAAGATACTCAGGTTGACACTGGTTGCTGTAAGAAGTAGGAACATATTAATAAAGTTTCGTAACTAAATTTTAACTTGGTCTTGTCATCATTACTCATGTTGGCAGCAACAGCAATAAAAAAGACACTGCCCCCTGTCCACTTTGTAGCAACACGGTAAACATTCAAAGCTAAAGTGCTTACGTATGTAAACGCAAAACAATAGCATCGTATGAATCCGTGTAAAACAAAACGTTTGCTTGATCATAACAAAATAAATGTTTATGTTGTTTGTACGAAAGGCCACAATTACCGAGGGCGGCGGTAGGAACGCTGGCCCACTACGATTTTTATCTCAAACGGTGAGCCGACGTTTCCATCCGCGTAATTACAGAGTTTAGGCCATAGAGTGAATTATTAGACGCGGCGCGGTGCGGTAATCAACACAATAATTGTTATTCACGGCGCTAGTGTTAGCGGTGGCGGACCGCGGCCCGACACAACTAATTCAATTTCATACAATCGCCGAGTAACGGACCCGCTTTGTTACCTTTTATACCCACGTGACTCACTTCTTCAATAGTTTTTGTTTATAATAAAAAGCAGTTTAATATCTTTTTTTCCTGTAAATTTAATTTATAACTTTATAAAAAGACAAGTCTTAATCCATGATAACATAAATCAGATCAGAGGTCTGTAACAAAAAGTTATTATGTACCGACATTGCAGATTAATTTATTTTGTATACGGAGTTTCATTCAAAAGGTAAAATGTATTTTGATTGCAGTATTGATTATACAATTTGCAGATCGATTTGTATTTTGAGTTTCGACTGAACTTAATAAATGATTTAGTGAAGAAATCGAAAGAGGCAAAGTTATTATATTTCAATGGAAACTTTCTTTTTCTACGCTTATACACACGACATTATTTATTCAAGTCAACTAAAGCTTTTAAAGCAAAACAAGGAAACTACGCGGCAATTTATTTTCCTAGGGCGGCGCCCGCCCGCGCAAATTCATTACCAGCACAACCTGGCGCTTCCGTTTCCGCTGCCCTGTAACAAAAACTACAGGTAAAGCGACCATAAAACTTCATTTGACTTACATTGCTGGTTTAGTACCGAACTTTACCGTGTAGCTTGGCATGTACCCAGCAATGTAATTTAGGCGTGTTGTTAGGGTATAGATTTGTTGTGTGATGGTAAGTGGTCAGTAGTGTTCTTTAATCGTGATTGCATCGCCTTGACGTGACTGCGACTTCGTTTGCTCAGCCGCTGCTTTGAGGAAAACTAACATGAACTTCCACCGTATTGTTTTTCATGTGTTCCGTAATTTCGTGTTGGTATAATACAATTAGTTTCACAAAAAGTTTCTTGCACGCCTTTATTATAGTTGATGGTTTAATAAGGTTTAATATCGTAGTTCTTGTTTTATTATTTTGTATTGTTTATGTGATCAATGCTCATGCTTTCCTTATATGGGAAGAGGCCTGTGCCCAGCAGTGGGACGTTTATAGGCTGTTTTTTTTGTCATTATGCAGTTAGTATCAGTGATTTAATTGAAGGTATAATAAGATATTGATGCTGTGATACTGAGACACATTGTTGTCCATTTATTAATGCTATTGACTGGCTCTGATCATTAAATCTCTGATCACAACATTTGGGTTGGCCACAACATTCTCTGTCTCATTATCTGTTACTTTAACGATCAATGCCCATATTATTGCACTATGATAGCTACTGAGTAGTGAGAAAAAAATACTTGATGCAAAATTTTTACTTATTCGTTTTCATTTCAAAATAATAACATGGCACAACTCACACGTGGTCATCTGATCCCAAGTTAAACGGAGCTTGTATAATGTAACCTGAAAACTGATAAACATACATTCATACATATCATCACGCCTGCATCCCCGAAGGGTTAGGCAGAGGTGTACCAATGTACACCCACAGTTCGCCGATATGTTTAGGTCCACTAACCGGACACAAATCCAAACTCCGACCTGCTACTGAGAATTTCATAGAAAAACACCTTGGTCGACTTGGGAATCGAACCCAAGACCTCTAGCGTAGCAGTCGCAGTTAGCACCACTAGGCCAACGAGGCAGTCTGTATACTGATAAACATAATTACATATTTCTAAATACATACATATTGTAACAGAGCAAATGATCATGCTCATCACACAAAGATTTGTCCTGGGCGGAAATCGAACAAGCTCCAGTATAGCAGTCAGGGTCACTAACCACTATTCCTACATGCCAGTCAAACAAATGAGCTTCGAATCACAATTTTATTTTTTAAGTCCATCTTGTAGATTGTAAAAAAATATTCGAAATGTATTTTTTCTTTTTTCCCATAAACCATAAAAATATGAAGGTACAGTGATTAACAATTGTGACTTGACCTTAAGTGTAAGCAAAAATTTTACCTAGCCGTGCCCGTGACGTCACAAGCTTTTGAACTTTAAAGCAGTTTACATGCCGTTTTTTAACAAATATGTGTCCGTCATATTTTGATCGTCTAATTGGCGGTCTAAATAAATTACGATAAAACTATTGATACCCAGTTATCTTCCCTATAATATGAAAGTTTAGAACAATCCTAACTCAACGCAATCCTTCGTTCACTATGTAGGTACACATAGACAAAGGTTATTCATAACAGATACTAGGCTGGTTCCAAAGGTCGGTGTAAATAAATAAGGCCCGTCCATACATTAGTACTGGGCGAGTCGCAGGTGGAACCACGACATGCGGCTAGGCGGTCCACGCTATGACTACAGAGTAGCGATATACAGTACGTTCATAATACATTTGGTTTATTTCGATTTTATAAAATATTTTTTTTTATAAAATATTTATTTATGTATATAAATTATTATGTAGCCTGTACTTAGATGTTCATATTCAACGGTGATATTTTTAAAGATAAATATTTAGCGGTTATTTAGCATAAAACAGGGTTTTTATGTTCCTGAAATCTTTATGACCTACATTTCTTCTAGCAAATATACCTAAACGAAGGTGAAAGCCTTTTTAAATAAATATATTTTTATTAACATTTAATTATAAAATAAACTATTATTATTTATTATTTATAGCCATAATCGTCCCACTGCAGGGCAAAGGCCTAACTTTCTTTCTTCCAATTCTCCCAAATAATAAAATATATGTATCATAATTAAAGTATTTAGCAGTAAGCCTAGTCAATCTAACACTACGACAAGACACCTCATAAATAATGCGTTCAGAAACACAATTGATCGGCAGATAACAATAAATCATTGTACTAATTTGATAAGCTATTAATTACTCGTAGAGTTGAGTAATTGGACCTTTTTTATACTGTGCCCGGTACACGCAATCTCTCCGTATGTAATTCAATAACAATAATCGGATTCTCTTTAACGCCGACATGCGGCATATGCCTTACAGCGAGAATATGAACTCATATACTCTACATGGGATTTTAAACTCTATGACCAGATGTTTTAAAGTTGAATGTTGCTTGAGATGTTTCTGGTTCTTATGGTATATTGGTGAGTAGTCTATTCGGTAATGGGATGGTTTGGCTGAGCTTACAAATAACAAGACGTTACGTGATTGCTCCATACTTCGTACTCTCAGTCCTATTGTTCTGCCGCAATGGTTATGTCGTTTTAAGAAAATTCGAACTGAGGTTTTTTAATTTGATTTATTCATTTTATGGTTTTGTTATTCAGTCGGCTTGGAAAGGTCAACTATTTCTGTAATATGGGCGCGGTATTGATAAAGACGTCGAATCGATTTACAAATAAAATCATGTTTCTTATTTTGTTCAATAAAAAGGCAATATTTTTATATGAGAGTGATAAAAACTCTTTGATATTAATTTAAATACAAATTCGAAGAGTTATGTAACACAAATTGATATTTAGTTTATGCTACGCAGCGCTCGCGTAGGCGGACACCGTGCCCTCTCTCGTGCCCAGTTATACATACAAGTTGCGATCTCACCGATTTGCAGATCCAAGATAAGAGGCAATTAAGGCTGCATGAATATACGACACGTCATAACCCCACAGCCGCATACATAACACTATCCCGAGGTCGATTAATAAATAAAATCTCATATTTGCGCTCGCTCTGCCAATGATATATAACGTTTGTTAATTAGGTTATCTCAGCGTCGGCATCTACAAGGGCTGGCTCTTAAAAGGCTCGTTGATATTAAAAATGCCGCTTATAACTTTTATCATAAATCACCCCGTGGCAAAATTGAGAGGGCGCGCGAAAAAATTCGATCTACTTGGAACAAAAAATATGCAAGTAATGACGAACGCACCCTGAGAGCATTTTTGAGTAGCTGCGGACTTGCTTAGAATTAATTGTGTTGCGGCAAAGCCGACCTGTCACTAATATATTTGCCGAGCAATGCCAACACTTCTTGTTCTTTCTTTACCGATTTATAAGTTAAAAGCTTTTTTTCATAAGCTACGATGGAATTGAAATTGCCTAGACACAGACTCGCATTTTAAGACAGTTATTTATTCAAAAACGTTCAATAGAAATTGTTTTAGTATAAGTACCTACTTTTTATTTAATTTATTTATTTACCTATGACACAAATGTCTCTTTTTAATTCAATTTTTTTTTGATAAATGTTATTCAATATTGTGATGTAGAACCTAATATCAAAAAATAATCATATTTTGGTCTACACAACTATAGTAATTTATCGCAGTGCAAAGACTCCCTACAAGGTAAATTGGTCTAACATTGAATAGGCAAGGAACAACTTTGACTAAATCACTCGCATTACGGTAACGATTGAGACTCACCGAACAGTTTAATGAGTCCCACGAGATCTCGTCGAAAGCAGTGTGGGTTCGTGATTACCACGGGCCCCTGTAATAATAAAACATCGACAAGCCGCCTTTATCGACTGCCTTCTCGATAAGCATCCGTGACGAATTCGCACCACTCGAGCACTCGGACCTACGATCCTCGTATGGCCGCGTAAACACATTGTTGAAATGACTGATATCACAACACTCACAACCAAAACTATGTCTTAAAGTTAATATTATAAAGTACATTTTTCTGTGGCTTTAGGTAAGTGTTAAGGCCCATAAAATCCTTTTTAAGGGAAATTGTACGAGATATTAGTATCGATACAAATTTAATTCCAATTATAATATTACCTTTACAGCTTATCAGTTTCACATTTTTAAGAAGTTTTTGGGGCCGCGTAATTTTTATCCTTTATGTAACTTCACGGTTTTTACAGTTTTTACTTTTAATGGGTGGTACTCGAAATAATTGCTGTTTTGAAGTCAACAAAGCAGAAAAGTACCGATATGATTAAGGTAAATCGAATTAAAATGTTATTAAGTATAACGCCTCGATTAACGTAAAGGAATAACCATTGCTAATCAGTTGCGATTATAAACGGTGTTTCCGTTGTTATTTCTTAGAAGTTGCAATTTTTGTGAAGTTTGCTCCAAAATCGTGGCTTTTATAAAGAAAAGCAATTTTAAGCGGAAATGGTATTAAATAGAGTCTTCTTTCTTTCTATGTAGACTTGCGGTTTAACTGTACGACAAAATAGGAACTTTACAGAAATAGTTTTTTTTTAATATTAGTAGTAGTAGTAGTATTGAACGACTTTGTACCTTATAGACTATAAACATCTTAAATACATAAATAATATATCTACGATTCGATGAAATAGCAATGTAATCAAGAATATTTGAAATTCAAGGATGACAGGAAAATTTACCATGTGCATTAAGATGGTCCAATTAAAATTCGTGCACCTAACTACTATTATTTATTGTGCAATAAAATATACCTAATTTATTTAAAAGGTTAACAACTGTAACAAATAAGAGACCTTGGAAAAACAATTTGAATTAATTCAAGTAAGATGCTCCTAGCTTTACCGCGAGGAAAAAGAAAAGCTTATGGCTCATAATAAATACACTATATTTTAGATATTAATTTTGTTTGAAAATAAATTAATCGGTTATTAAATACATCTTATTTTCTCGTAGGCTAAAACTGTATTAAGACTAAATCATCACAATCATCATCTGCCTAGCCTTTTCTCAAGCCATGTTGGGGTCGGATACCAGTCTTATCGCAGTCAACTAAATACCTTGTTTTACAAGGAACGACTGCCTTTAGACTAAATATCAAAGAAAAATAAATAAAAGAAAAAACATTAAACCTATGGCGTAATTTGACTTCAAGATGGATTAAATACATTTACATTCTACTGACTATACACACCGTAAGCACTCTACCTAATCAAAAAGTAGAGAAACAAAAGTATTTAATTATCAATCGCCGATTTTACTATTATTGGTTAAGCCTAGCTTGATGAATATGATAGGTGTCAGTGTGAGTGACGACTTAACTTTGTAGCGTCGTCGTAATGGATGATTTATATTGGCACAGGACAAAGTATTCATATTTAGCATTATACTTTTTTTTTACACTTAACATTTACATTATATACTTTATTCAAAGTCGAAATGATTCAATTTGTTCGAAAAAACATCTTAAAACTGAAATAATTTTCACTGACAAAATATGTCATAATTTTAAGACTTTCGTAAAAGGTTATGTCATTTTGAAAAAATGTAAGGGACGAGACTCCTAGATAGATGTAAATCGATTGAACAAAAGAGTATTTAGTGTTATTATCGACACTGTCTGAAATAAAGATTAGTATTTATAGATTTTATTAGAAGGTTGCAGTTAATAATATGGTAGACCATATTATTATTTAACTTGCAATTTATGTATGTTTGTCCAGGTGGACGCTTGCAACTTAATTTTGAACCAAATCATATTTTGTTGCAGTTATCTTCAACTGATAGTGCTAAATATTTGCGTGCTTGTATAAATCGGATGACAATGCAACATTATTATGGCATAGAGTTGATCTGATGATGGAGCTGGAAGGTGGCCATAGAACTCCATAATTAAGCGATGCAACTTCTTCGTCGCTAGTTTTTTTAAAAAGGTTTTTTTATACAATAAGAACTGTATTTAAATTTGAAGTCTTGACGTTTTGTTTGAAGTTGACTTTGAATTGCCGACGATGACGACGACGATCTATGCTTACGTTTTCTGTTTTTGATTTATCAATACTTTCATTCTTTTATGGATTTTAATTTTATTTTTACTTTCCTAAATGCAAATATTTACTTAGCAAAATTCACTTTAATTTTAAAGTATCGATTGAATCAACTCTTTCCCAGCACTAGTCACACTAGTTTGACACCTATCATATTCATCAAGCTAGGCTTAACCAATAATAACATCAATATTTTAGTTCAAATAAATTTAAAAACAAACATATTTTATAAAATATAAAAATAAATAAACCAATATTTATCAGAATTGTATAAATATCTACTGCGATTCAGAATTGTCGCGCAGCCGCGGGAATGCACGGCCTGTTCACAAAGACGAATGTCACAAAACTTTTTGTACCAGATCGTTCACCTCCACGAATAAAACGGTATAACAATAAAAATAATAAAAAGATACTTCGTGATAGATGCGTCTATTAAAGTTTTTGCTTTCTAAAAGTAAATAGTGTTTCTAATCGGGATTGAACGATTTGAGTTCGATTAGCATTCGAAACAACTTACGACCACGCAATGTATAGAATACAGAGTGCTCAGAAACTCCTGTCCGATCCGTGGAGGTGTTTGTTAGGTATCGATATCTCATTATAAAAATGTAAAATAATCATATGAAAAAAAAAGAAATAATAAACAAAAAAAACATTAGAGAATGTTTCGGCAAAAAATGGTTATTCCATTTTTTTTTATACGGCTACTATCATGAATATTCAAAATTTTATAAATTTTTTGGCCATGACGTGATCGTGAACTATATCACGATTTCGGGTCGGACAGGGTTTTACCTAACACCCTGTATATATTTAATTAAATATTCAATTAACGCTTTATGGTTGCTTAGCTGAGTTTTGGTGCGATTATGATAATGTGTTTAATGGTGTTGAGAAAGGAAATGTAGAGCCGCTAGAAAGTACGGGATTATGCCAATACGTGTCCGGAAATAACAGCTTATATGTTTAAGAATGGCTTAAAAATTTTAAAATAAACTTATTTATATTATAAAGCATATAGCTTGATCCCGGTATATTTATAGTAATTATGTATATTTGTAGTTTTTTTCTAGTTTAAATAAGGTTTTGTCGCATATGCGCTAGATAGTCCATTTTTTATTCTTTTGAACACCAATTTGATTTTTTCTGACTATTTCCTTGATTTGGCTTTGATATCTACATATGTATAGGTAGGTATTTTATTAATGCCTCGTTAGCCTAGTGGTGCTAAGCGCGACTGCTTGGGTTCGATTCCCAAGTCGACCAAAGTGTTATTGGGTTAATAATTGATAAAAGAGTAAAAGTGTTACAAATTTTCAGTAGCAGGTCGGAGTTTGGATTTGTGCCCGGTTAGTGGCAATAGGCTCGCCCTTATTACATGGGACCTGAACATATCGGCGAACTGTGGATGTACATTGGTACACCTCTGCCTAACCCTTCGGGGATACAGGCGTGATGGTATGTTATGTTATGTATTTTATTAACTAATCATAAACAGAATATGCTATGCTTATGAGCTTTGAATTTTGCGTAACCTCAATAGCTAGAAATGAGTTAACACGAATGCCTCATTAGTAAATCCTTTTGCAGCTATGAATACTAAATATGTTGTAACTTGCGTAATAACAATACAATCGTAACAATAGAGTCGTTAGGTTATAACCTAGGTTATTTAGAGACTTAATCTTTTAGACAAATTTTGATCACAGAGACTTATTTGACACAGAGACGAATAATGAACATGGGTAGGATAGAGAAATGCTACATTCAAATTCATTGTACCTACCTACAAATAAAATATAGTGTGACAATATTTAACTAAAAAGTTGTCTTACTGGAAGATAGAGCATGTAGTAATTCTACAAAAAGTAGACTCAGTCGAATATAGAGCATGTAGAGCTAGTCATTCATCTATTTATTCAAAAGAGGAGACAATTACGGAACCTGCCGGCTCTCTTTTCCTTCAACTCTCTTTCCTTTTCTTATACTCTAGTACAAAAGTTATCCCTTTCCAAAAGACTTAAGACATCAACCCACGGACTTTTTCTACGAAACATGGAAGAAAGCTATAATGAAGGAAAATGGCTCTTTTTTAGTTGACCTAACTACACTAACGATGTTATTTAATAATATCGCATGTATTGTTGGTAATAATATATTTATGTAATAAAAATATAAGTTGTTTATACTTTTATAGTTTGGTAGAAAACGATAAAGCCCCTAATAAGACCCTGGTTTTATTTTAAGGGATGTCGATTGGAGCGTGATTATCAAAACGAGCCTCGTTTACGACTCGGTCTACGAGTGTTACTTTGCCGCAGCTACCTATAAAGTTCTACGGTTCAAGCTCAGACACATATTAGTTTTGGTTTCAATGTTAAATGGTGGCTTTTGTTAGACAATTTTTGTTGAAATTTATAAACTGATCGTCATTTTTTTTTTAGAATAAATTTACCGTTAATTTATAATATTCTTAATTTTATCAAAACAGCATAATTTTATAATAAATAATAAATAATAATAAATAAATATACTACTTTTATTCTACCTACATATTATATGTTGTCTAATCACGCTTTTAAGTTACAATGTGTAGGCCGTAATAATACTTATTCATCGTCGAATCAGTTTATAATTCAAATCTCTTTTTCTGTATCATCGTAATTTACATATGCTAAATAAAAAGCGGTGTCATCACAAAAGATATTTGGAGGCAATATAAACATAATATCAATTTAAATTCCTTGTTAGTGGAGCGAAAGCCGACATCATACCTGAAAGTGGTCGGCTCTGATTGGCGGAGCAGCGCGCCAATCGCGTCCGCGCAGTGCGGCCCCGCATCCGGCCGGCAGCGGGCGGGCGGGCCGAGTGCCGCACACTTGCACTCACCGCGCTTCAGTTCCTCTCCACACCTCGCACCGGACTGACGTGCTCGTACACACGTGTGTTGTTTCATTTGACTTTACTAACATTGACTTGTCCTCCCATCGGGGGTAGTGACAATGCCGCGACCCTCTCGTGAATCTTATGGCGACCAGAAGCCCCCATATTCGTACATCTCCCTGACGGCGATGGCGATCTGGAGCTCCCCGGAGCGCATGCTGCCGCTGTCGGAGATCTACCGGTTCATCACGGACCGCTTCCCGTACTACCGGCGCAACACGCAGCGCTGGCAGAACTCGCTGCGACACAACCTCTCCTTCAACGACTGCTTCGTGAAGGTGCCGCGCCGCCCGGACCGGCCCGGCAAGGGCGCCTACTGGACGCTGCACCCGCAGGCCTTCGACATGTTCGAGAACGGCTCGCTGCTCCGCAGGCGCAAGAGGTTCAAGCTGCAGAAAGGAGAGAAAGATAATTTGGACGCTGAATTGGCTGCTCTTGCAAGTTTCAACAGAGCATTTCTGGCAAGACAGGCTGGCGCGCCACCTCCTCCACCTATGCCGTCGGCTGGGTTGTACTCGCCGCCGCTTTGTCCGCAACTGAGCCCGGAGCCGGCGGAGCTCCCCGAGCCGGCGATGACGATGCTTCCACGCGAGCGGCCGCGGCGCGCGTTCACGATCGAGGCGCTGCTGGAGCCGGACGCGCCGCGGCTGTCGCCGTCACCGCCGGGCGTGCTGGTGCCGGTGCCGCGGCTGGAGCTGTCGTACGTGGCGGCGGCGCAGCGCTACCACGCCGAGCTGCTGGTGGCCGCGCACGCGCTGCGCCCCTGCTACCTGCCGCCGCCGCCGCTGCCCGTCGCGTGACACCCACCGCACTCCAGCTGTCCCAATGTATCGTGCAATGTTAGATTGTAAGTACACTACTAGTATTCATAATGTTGTATAGTGTTTTAATTTTATGTGAAAAGTTCGTTTTGTAGTTTATAATTGTTACAGTTTTAGCGAAGATACTTGTAGCCAAGATAGGCCACTAGCATATACCGGTGTCCTGGATTTCAACAAAATCGCTAATTAGGGACGTGTTGTAATGTCTACAATGCATTTAGTATTATAACTATTTATTACGAGTAACATCGAGGCTAAATAATTATTGGCCTACTATTAAACATTCTGCGGATGATTTATCTCACGTAGAGCGTATCATCAAGTGATCTCACTTATAAGGTTTATGTAACTATTGATTAGGTACATTAGAGATGTGAATAACAGATAAGTTTATTTACTGTTGTGAAGAAATATCGTGTGAATACAAACAAACTAAAAAAAATTACTCTGGGAGTAAAACAATGGCCTACACAAATAACAGCAGACAGTGTTACAATGTTTTAAAGACAAATAATTTCATGTGAACATGTGTATTTACAGTAGGAACGTATTCACTCTTTTTGTACACTTAAATGATATTATTCGTAGTAGTAAATGTAAATGTATATTGTTGTATTATATGTAGCGAGAGTAGCTTAAGATTGTTATTTATTTTAGTGATGAGAACTGAGTATTTCATTTCCTGTTTATAGTGTAGATGTATGTGTAAATATTGTTTAAATTGTTATGACTATTGAGTAGGACCGAATATTAAATGGAATTCAATTTTACCCCTTGGTTTTATTTGATCTCAAACACTTAATTTGCCCATAAATAATCTTTTCAGGACAGTGTTTTAACTAATTCTGAAGGATTAGGATAGATCTTAAGGACAGTTAAACATCAAATTAGTAGAGAATACACTTAAAAAATATACTTACAATTAGCCCTATACATTAAAAGCCTTAATCAATATAGAGATAGAATATTTTTAATTATACACAACGACAGTAAACATTTACCGAAACAATTAAACAAAATCATTTCTTTATAATCAATCCAAGATCCGAATTATAGAGCGAGGATAAAAATCCTTAACGAACCGAGCACTTTCCAAAAATCCGGTAGTTAACATCGTGTGGGGTAAAAGAAAAAAGTAGTGGTAAATTGGAAAATGGGGTATTGTTGGTGGTCTTTTTCACGGTGTAATGTGGCTTGTCGGCCTTCCCAGTGTCCTAATAGCAGGAGTATGCTGACTCATACCGGCTTGTTACACACCATAATGCGCATTATAGGCTTCATCAACATTTTGACCTTTTTTAAAAACCTTAATCTAATGATAGGACGGACAATAGAGCGGTTCTATTCGTGTTAAACCTTTTTGGGTTTAATTTTGTTGGCTAGGCCGAAATGCTTAGCTTTAATGTAGAGCTGTTTTTGAAGTACAGAAATGTGTTTAAAATGTACCAATTATTTGATTTGATGCAAGTTTTTGCGAATAGGTTTTGGTATTTGTTGTAGTTAATCCTAAATAAATTATTTGCAATTTCTTGTCACTTAGATTATTGATTACAGATTAAGTAGTTTAGCATAATATTTTTTGTATGAAACATAATTTAAAAATGATCCAATTAGATAGGTATGTACTTATTATAATATTTTTAGTAACATGTAGAGTCAAGGAAAAAGAAAACGAAACCTTGAATTAAATGTAGGTATATAATTTACAGGTAGATAAATCAAAATCATTTGATGAAAAAAATTATAGAGTTACCTTCGAGTTAAAATGTGCGTCTTTTGACATTTAAGTTTGTGTCTTCATAGTTCACCAAAAGCTGCTAGTACTGTAATTGATTAAACATACCTAAATGTAAAACCCTTTATAGAAAGCGAAAAACTTGAAACACCATATAATCACCTTTGGACTATGAGACCACCTAGAAAATATTCCCTTGAAAAAAGAATTGCCCAAATCTGTTTCATATTTACATAAAAGAAAACATTCCTAACAATTCACAACTATTTTTTTTTTCTATCCTTATCTCTTCTTGAAAGTTTACGCAAGTAAAACAAGCGATTTAACCTCTTATCTCATACTACCGTAAAACCTTTCCTCACAGGAAAATAAGCACAAAAATTACAAAAAAAAATGTGCCGTTTTTGGAATGCGTAACACATAAGTGCGATATCGTTATCAATTAAATATATGATATAATACGCAAGTTGATGGTGATGACGTCAAAGTCATAGCCTGCAGAGTGCAGAGTTAGTTACTGATTTTCCTGTTAAATTTAAGGAATCTAAGTTTGTACTTGTTTTTGAAACTTTTAATAGAAAAATGTTGCCTGCATAAACACATACATATGTTTAGTAAGACATTGCGGGTACTTTTGAACTTATTTAATGATCTTCATGGATCAATGTTCATTTTGACACATCATTGGCAAATTTGGCAACAGAAATGGCAAATTTATTGGCAATATGGATGAATTTTAAATTCGTGATTTTCAGCCTAACATACGGTTGATTGTTCGACTGTACTATTTCTTTTACATAAAAAAGACGTCATGATAAAGACAATATTCCAATGCATAACCTGTACATTGTAAAGTACCTAGGTGTGTTAAATACACAATCGTACAGCGACATGACAAATTGGAACACAATATGTGATATCTGTAACTTTCTTGTAAAACTTGACTTGTTCGATAACTTTGTTTTTATTTATTTTATTTTAACAAGAAAAGCAATGTAACCTTGGAGTAAGATAAAAGTATATGATGCACATAAAGAGGGATAAGAACAAGCACTTTTTATGTAACGCAGGTATCTTTTTTAGGAAGATAGAAGTGTTCTGTAGTCAATCAGTTTTGTTGTCAATATTATTATAATAACAATAATATTTTTATGTTTTATTTACTTGCATATCGAAGATCTATAAAAAAGCATGTTTCCTACAAATAAACTGAGACAATAATAAATAAGTAACCATTTTTAAAATTTTAATCAGTGCAATTTGCGATTGTAATACCAAGTTGATGTAAATTGTTCTTTTTAAATTGAGTATTATTGTAAATCATGTAAGTCTTTGTGTGTAAGTCATGTGTGTGCCTGATGATTTGTTGTCAAAGAGTGAAGTTTCGTGTTTTACATAAAGGAGGTTGTTTTCAGTCCGCACCTTTGTTCCTTCAATTTAAAAGTACGGCAGGTGTGTGAGGCTCCTTCAGAATAAGCTTCAATCAATTGATGGATTTTCTCAAAAATATAATTATGTTGTACGGTACTTACAAGCATTGTCCATGGGTATGTTGATAAGGAAATATTTCTATACGTTGCAATATAATTTAATGTGGTTTCCTCACAATTTATGACTGAAAATCGCTGTTAAGTCATTGTATTCCTTAACACATATTAAGAAAGAGCGATTCAAGACCACGTGTAAAATTCGTCAGAGAAACCTTTTTTGAGATCTGATTACTTCTGATAGTTAATGAATTATCATTATACTAGACAAAAAGTGAATATGTGTTTTAGACCCATATAGAAATAAAAAATAGGAAACATTGAAAAAAAATTGTTTGAAATTTTTTTGGTAAGTTTCTCTAACCTTATGTCATCGTA
Source organism: Autographa gamma (assembly GCA_905146925.1). NCBI lineage: Eukaryota > Metazoa > Arthropoda > Insecta > Lepidoptera > Noctuidae > Autographa > Autographa gamma. The sequence continues at coordinate 10,148,649 of LR989850.1, forward strand.
ATGCAGCTCCTTTTTTCTCCTTTTCCTGTTTATGAAGTCTCTTTCAGTTCATTTGTAAATTTTAATTTCCTGTTTTCATTGCCAATTTAGCCAATGTTTTGCAGTTTCCATAAGAGTTCTGTTTAAAAATAGTATATTTGTTCATTTACGTCATATCCTGTTTACAAGTTTAAGGTACCTAATATATAATAGATAAATTCATATGAGTTATCCTTAAGTGAAAGCTAAGTTTTATTTATGTAACAAATCTGGGTAAATTTTTCATCGTTTGTGTTTTTACAGTTGATAGTGGGTAGGCAGAGATAAATGCATTGAAATTTATTTTTAGCACTTATTAATCTGACTATATCGGAATATTGGCAAAGATATGTGAGGACTTTAATAATTCCTACCAATCTGGGGTCTAAATAAAAACACAGCTTATATTTAACGTAACGAGGAGAGACACGACCTACAAGTTTTTTAACAATCCAAATCACACAACAAACAATAAATATTTGTAGAGGCAGCTGTTCGGGACAGATTATTACACAAACCTAAAATAATAATCGGCCTCTCTTAGCACTTCTGTTGATGTTTTTGCCCCGAACACCTTTGCATGCAACGCTATAGCCTATAATTTCGGAATTAATATCTAACACATTGTGCCTATCCGTCCGTCCCTCGATTTGCCGTTTTTATAGCTTTCCCGACACCATAACTGCTAATTATATCTGCCGCGGCATCGCCTCGAGCCTTTCCCGAAAATATTTGCGATATTAATTTTGAACTTTAATCCTGGGGAGTAGAGTTCAAGTTTAGTTTGGATAAGGTTTTAATCAGCAATCAGGGCTAAATGTGAATTAGCTACGGAATTTGGTCCTATACCTAACGATATCCGCTTTGGTGGTGCATGTTGGATGGGTTTAGAGCAGGAAGAAGCGAAGGTTTAGCTTTTCGCCTATATTTGCTTGCATTTTTGAGAAGTTGTTTTTGGTAGATATCCACGCAGTTAGCCTAGCACAGGTTTTTTCTGCTATAAAGAGGTTTCGCTTTAAGAACCTGAATGGCCTCCAGAGCAATAGAAAAACCAACTGAAATCCAGTTGTTTTGAGAAGTTGATCACCAAAATGTACCGTTTGTTTGAAAACAATGCGATTAAGCATCAACAACTCTGGGTGAAAACAGGCATGCATATGTTCGGAGTACAGTGAATCTTTTTCCTGAATCTCTGTAGTTAAGGATAAACGATTGATTAACGCAATCACACGCATCACAAAATATTTAATGTATTTAACTTTACTGACTTATTTATACGTGTACTTAATTGCATATATATGAACTAATTTACAAATTGCATTTGTTGAGGTTTTAATACTTATGTAGCAATAAAATATTAGTCCACTATGTGTTATTGCAAATATTATTAATGTGTTAGTATTGTTGGGATATAATATGAATGTTTTTTATGTGTAAAATGTTTATGTTTAGTATTTTCCTAGTCTTGTCTATACCGTCCTTAAAATATGTAAGTTTCCTCAACTTTATATGCAAGACGTGCTTCAGTGATTAGAAAATGTCCGGAGTACCTATTTATAAGCCCATGGCTTGAAGGTAGGTAGTTACAAATTTTGCTTGAGAATATTTATGTTACTTTCTTTAGAGATTTTGAAGTTTTATGTTGATTGTTCAAGAAACATAAAGATGATAGCAAATATTCAGGTACCTGCCTCAAATACTAAACGTAAAAAATACTGAATTGATTTGGATGAAATTTATTAGAGCACCCCTGAGGTAGGTGCCACATCGTTAAGAGCAATTATTTTTTAAATCTTGTTACTATTGCTGTAGATATTGCATAACATTGAGAAGATGAAAAAGCTTACAGACGAATTGAAAACCTCTTATTTTTGAAGTCGGTTGAAAATATGGAAAGTACATTCACTCCCTACGTAAGCTCAAATCATCCACTTTTTTATTAGATGGTTGCCGTACTTACATACAGTCGATTGCATAGTTACAATTTATTATTATTTTAAACATTCATCTAATAATACAATATAATATATGTGAGGACTACATTGAATCATTCAATTATAATCATACTGGTAGCGCCATCTATCTGTTTAAGACGGACTACTAGTCGTCTCATCCATATTTCGCAATATTAGTTCCATTCATTCATTTGACCACTTTTGGAATGAGCGATGTGAACCCCGCCACTTCCTTACCAATCCTTTCGCACGCCTGGCGCGTAACGCACGTACGCGCTTTCGCAAACCGCGGAAATAAACGAATCGCCGAGAGGAGACACACGATATCGCGCCCGTGTCGCTCCTGTGCTGCATCGCCTCCTTACTGCTGCTGCCGGATAGCGAACTTTTGTGATAATCCGCCCGCGGGTGTGGACGTGACAGTTTTGTGATCGCATCGGGAAGAACGCCGCCCGCCATCTTGGACTGCCCAACGCTGGAGAGCCAGGTATGCGTGCTTTTTCCCATAGACCTACATCGCTCGCTCACCTCTTGGCGATAATCAGCCATCCTCCAAAAATACAGTCCACTTAAATCTTATACCTCGTTTATTTCCAAACCATTTTTTTGGTCCGAACGACCCGGATTCATATATCCGTATTCCCGCTCGCGTAGGTATCTTTTATAAGTGCCTACCTAGGTAGTTGTAGCACCTAGCTGCACTCCTAGTTCATAAATATATACCCATTACGTGGTTATTCCCGCACCCGCAGTAGGTAATATACTCAACGTAGCTACCTACTGACTTACAATAATAATTATAAAGTAGGTATATAGTCGTTTTGTAAATTCATAATTTCAAGCGCCTTTTACCACCGCCTTTAAAGTCGTTGCCTTATTATTAGGTACAAGTACTTACTTTCCGCATAACATAAAACTACAGCATAATTTTAGGTTATTTACTTCTACCTACATTTGGTATATAAAATGTCGCAACAAAAGAAATGTACTTCTGACGAAAATGAATTAGCTATCTTAGAAGCTAAACGCAATGTTTTATTTGAGCGCATACAAAACATTTACGAGCGTTCAAAAACCGCCAAAATTTCCGATGTCAACAAAGAATCATTTCTTAGTTATTGTATGACAGTAGACGATATTCGAACCGATTTTCATAAATTATTAGACGCTTATAACGCACAATTACTTTCTATTAATCCTGAATCTAAACCAAATTATCAGGCGTACACCTCATTTGAAGATCTTTATTGTATCATAAAACGTATACAATCGCAGTTAGATAATCGACAGTCCGCGAAGCCCAGCGCCGGACCGGCTGTCCGAGCGCCGAAACTGCCCGCGATTGAACTCGTGTCATTCGATGGCGATATACGAAACTGGCCATTATTTTATGCAAGTTTCAAGTCTACAGTGCACGATAACGCCTCGCTGACGGACGCTGACAGGTTGTACTATTTAATAGGTAAGCTGTCGCCGAAAGCGCAATCTACATTCGCAGGTGTCACACCAAGTGCTGAGAATTATCAGGTCATTTTCCAGTCACTTCTTGATAGGTATCAGGATACTCGCATCCTCGCGTGTACTTACTTTGATCAAGCTTTGAATCTTAAATTGTCTGGTCCCGCGTCAGTTTCGAATTTCCAACTGTTTATTGATAACTTTGTTACCGCAGTAAATTCCCTTAAAAACCTAAAGTTAGAAAACCTTGCAGACTTTATGTTATTGCAACTCGCATTAAAAAAGTTCGACACGGAAACCGTTCGTGCATTCGAGATGACCGAACGTCAAAATAAAATACCTACCCTAAATAGTTTTCTTTCATTCATTAAAGATCAGTGTCGAATATATCAGAATACGCAGCCTAGTTCGTCTAGCTCGTTTAGTAATAATAATACAAGTAAACAAAACTCTAATAAATCGCGAAATAGTAATAATAAGTCGGTCCTTAACCCACAATCTTACGTAGCATGTTCGGATTCTGCAAATAACTCACACAAGTGTCTGTGCGACAATATTGTTCACGATCACCTTTTTAAATGTCCAGCCTTTAATAATTTAAATCCGACTGCTCGTTTTAAATACGCTAAAGAAAATAAAGCTTGTGTTAATTGTTTGAGTATTAAGCATAAAACAAGCAAATGTTCTAGTAAAACTAATTGTCGCTCATGCAATCAACAACATCATACGTTACTGCATTTTGAGAAAAAATCTCCGTTATTTGACCCCGGTAACCTTAACGTTAACGTAAATCCTAGTCCAGCTGTTTCGTTCTCTGTACCGCAGGCACAGGCCGCTCGTACCACGGCGCCTGTCCTTCCCGCGTCTCAGCCCGGAGTTTCTTTGTGTACGACATCCATTGCGCTCGCACGCCGGCAGTGCGCACGCACTCGACATACTCAGCGCGAAGCAGAGCGTCAATGTAACGCGTCTACTACGATATTATTAGCGACCGCGCAAGTTATTATCTATGACGTGAACAACACACCACGCGTGGTTCGTTGTTTACTTGATAGTGCATCACAAAGTAGCTTCATTACTTCGGATTGTTTAAAATGTCTTGGACTTTGGAATAACTTTAAAAATACTAACTTAGTAGTTAAAGGGATCGGTGGTTCAGAAAAATCTTGTAAGGGTTCCGTCGATATTAAAATACATTCGCGTTTCAATAATGATATTAATTTCAACGTTTCATCGCTTATTGTGGAACGTATTACGGACACGTTGCCTAGCGCTCACGTGGATGTGTCGTTACTCGCGCACCTCGAGACATTGCCGCTCGCTGATGCTCACTTTGCGCAGCCGGGTAATATCGATGTTTTGATCGGTGCTTCAGTTTTTCCGCACTTACTACTACCTAATGTTGTACGTAGTGAGCAATATAATTTACCTCCCGCTATTGAGACGGTATTTGGCTATGTAGTTATGGGTGCCGTACCTACGCTGCATAATACACATTATACTACGTCTTGCTGTTCTGTTCTTCAAGAAAATAATATTAATTCTCTTCTTAAGCGATTTTGGGAGCTTGAAGAGGTCTCCGCACCGCCCTCGTTGAGCCGTAAGGATCTCGAGTGTGAAGAACATTTCCGCGCTACCACTGTTCGCGACGATAGTGGTAGATATGTTGTAGCATTGCCGTTCTGTGGCGACCCGTATTCTTTAGGCGACTCGCACGCTGCTGCACTTAGGCGCTTATACTGTTTAGAACGTAAACTCGATGCGTCGCTTAAATTACGCGGTGCTTATAATGACGTCATGCGTGATTACATAAATAAAGGTTTTTTAAGCCCAGTTGTAAACGACGAGGGCAATTCTCTTCCCGCGTATTATATTCCGCATCACGGCGTGGTTCGCGAAGATAAGACCTCCACTAAACTTCGTGTGGTTTTAGATGCTAGTTGCCGAACTACATCGGGTCAGTCGATCAATGACATTTTGCATGCCGGTCCTGATCTACAGGGTGATTTATATAACATCTTAATTAAATTCCGCCTTTTCAAAATTGCACTTTCAGCTGATTGTAGACAAATGTTTCTCAATATCGGCATTCGCGAATCCGACCGTAGATTTCAACGAATTTTATATCGTTTTGACAATAGTGAGCCTTTAACCGTGTATCAATTTAATCGCGTTTGTTTTGGACTTAAGTCTAGTCCATATCACGCGTTACGAGTTGTCCGCCAGTTGATCGCTGATGAAGGCGACAACTTTCCCGCTGCAGCCGCTGTTGCTGCTTCCGCTTTATACATGGACGACATCGTCTGTAGTGTCGCATCCGCTCCGCAAGCAGTTTCGCTTTGTGAAGAGCTTATTCAGCTTTTCAAACGAGGCCAATTTGACCTTGTCAAATGGACAAGCAATTCCAAAGAGGTTCTCGCACACATACCTGATTCGCATAAAGCTTCTCCGGACATTGAGTTCGAGAGGTCCGCACACCACAAGGTTCTTGGTTTACGCTGGGACAGACATTGTGATAACTTCCGCTTTGACATCTTATCACCAGGTGATAAGTGTACCAAACGCGCAATGCTATCCACAGTGGCTCGTTTATGGGACATAATGGGTTTTGTGGCTCCTACCATTTTGTATGCCAAGCTCTTGATCAAAGAGCTTTGGTTAGCAAAATGTGATTGGGATGACACTCCTCCCGACCATATTGTCGCTGCTTGGAAACAGTTTTGTGCTGAACTTCCCGCACTCAATAAAATAATTGTGCCGCGCCATCTAGGTTTAGTAGATGGATGTTTTGTTAACTTAATAGGTTTCGCTGACGCCAGTGAACGCGCTTATGGCGGAGTCATATATTTGCAAGTCCGCATTGGATGTAACTACTCTGTGCAGCTAGTTTGTGCCAAGTCTAAGGTCTCGCCTGTCAAAACCATTTCGGTTGCGAGACTGGAGTTGTGCGCGGCTCTGTTGCTGTCTCGGTTGCTTCGCAAAGTTCAAGACACAATTGCGCCCCATCACTCCATCAATAAGATATATGCATTTTCAGACTCCAAAGTAGTGCTCGCTTGGATTAATTCTTCTCCGCACCGCTGGCAGACCTTTGTCGTCAATCGCATTGATTGGAAGTTTATTCCGCCTGCTTCACCACATTTTGGCGGATGTTGGGAAAGCATGGTCAAAGTAATTAAAACGCATCTCTTCAGAGTCATAGGTCAACAAATCCTTTCTTACGAAGAGCTTTTAACTGTCCTCGTGCAAATCGAGGCACTTGTTAACTCGCGCCCGCTCACAGCACTCAGTAGTGACCCTGCTGAACCATCCGCGTTAACTCCCGCGCATTTTTTAAATACTGTGCCATTGTCGTCACTTCCCGCGCCTGAAGCAGACTCTTCTAGCTTGCTTCAGAGACATACTCTTCTTGACAACCTCGTACAGTCGTTTTGGCGGCGCTGGCGCTCAGAATATCTTCACCAACTTCAGGCTAGATCTAAATGGAATAGTCCTGCATCCCCTATACAGGAGGGTACGTTGGTAATTATTATAAATGATAATTCAGCACCGCTTTCATGGCCATTAGGCATTGTTGAGAAGTTACATACCGCAAAGGACGGCACAACCCGCGTCGTTACTGTAAAAACCGCTAAGGGTAGCTACGTGCGCCCTGTTGTACGTCTCTGTCCGCTACCGACTCAGTAAGATCTAGCTTGAAGTTGGATCTCTTTCTTAGTTTAGGTATTTAGTGTGTAATTCAATTATAATTTGTTCCGCTTTGTTAACGCAATTAATTTAAAATATTTTAACGCTCGCTGTCTTAGACTGTGTATAGGTTATGCGGTAGTACACCTTACATATCTAGATTATTATTATTATATTTCTTTTAAAGGCAACCCTTTAAGGCCGGGGGGAAATGGTAGCGCCATCTATCTGTTTAAGACGGACTACTAGTCGTCTCATCCATATTTCGCAATATTAGTTCCATTCATTCATTTGACCACTTTTGGAATGAGCGATGTGAACCCCGCCACTTCCTTACCAATCCTTTCGCACGCCTGGCGCGTAACGCACGTACGCGCTTTCGCAAACCGCGGAAATAAACGAATCGCCGAGAGGAGACACACGATATCGCGCCCGTGTCGCTCCTGTGCTGCATCGCCTCCTTACTGCTGCTGCCGGATAGCGAACTTTTGTGATAATCCGCCCGCGGGTGTGGACGTGACAGTTTTGTGATCGCATCGGGAAGAACGCCGCCCGCCATCTTGGACTGCCCAACGCTGGAGAGCCAGGTATGCGTGCTTTTTCCCATAGACCTACATCGCTCGCTCACCTCTTGGCGATAATCAGCCATCCTCCAAAAATACAGTCCACTTAAATCTTATACCTCGTTTATTTCCAAACCACATACGATTATGATAATCTTTATTTTAGGAAATAAGGAAATATAGAATCAATATTATGCAATTTAAACAAAACCGTGAAATACTTGTACATTTATGTAATTTATTTATCCTGTCATCAATGAATTTATTTCATCAAAGTTTTGTTTTATCGCTCATATGTTTCAACATATTCATGTTTAAACTTTAAACATATAAGCGATAACGAAGCATATTATTGATATATAACACCGAATATATATATATATATATATAATATATAAAACCGAAAGTAATCGCAGCCGGGAAAACATATATTGAATTAATTACATTGTAACTCAATTGTCCAATATACATAATGCATGTAATTTATTTATCCTTTCAACAATCAATTAACTTCGTCAGATCTATGATATCGCTTTATATCTTGTCTAATAGAATAAGAACAATGTCGTCATGGCGATCAAAGTGACACAATAAGACTGTTGTCACATTATCCGACACGATATCGATATCCGACTCGGATACAATATCGGTAGCAAGTAAATGTATGAAACGTAGTATATGTTTCATACATTTATTTGTTTCTGTTATTTGGGTCTTTCACATCATTCGGTCCAATATCAGATATCGGATTCGTAATTTTAAATATATTCGCTTTCTATAGCAGAAAGCGAATTTTCAGAGCTTGCGTAGGGAGTAGAAGTGGTCCTTACCAGATTTTCATCCGACTTCAAAAAGAGGAGGTTCTTTATTCCTCTGGAAGCGTTTTTTCTCCGAATGTTATGGGATTTTAGATTCTACTGTTTCGACTTACATGATATCGGTAACAGACTCATCATTATCTGCCGAGCTTTTTCCCAACTATGTTGGGGTCGGCTTCCACTCTTACCGAATTCAGCCGAACCGTATTTTACAATGGAGCGACTGCCTATGCGACCTCAACAACCCATTTCACTGGGAAACACTGTATCCCATATATCAAATACATGGAAAACTCAAATTATTACGTCTTAACATTTTCATCGCTGAAAGTACAATTTTATTTGCTGTTCAAATCTAATACAAGAACAGTATCCCATAGTAAGACTAGTTGTCAGAATAGATATCGGTATCACACTCCGATACGATATCGGGGGCCAGTAAATGTATGTGTCGGTTTTGTCATAGTGGTGTGCCGGTGTCGGCGTAGTGTCGGTATCGATGTATCGTGGCGTCCCGCGGTGTGGTTCCGGCGATTGTATCGGACCACGCCCCCAACCCTACGGTCCTTTCCGAACTTGATTTACATTCACCTATTTAAGATTTGTACTTGTTTAGTAGTGTGAGTTTGGTGAGTGTTATTCATAGTTTTGAGGCACCATTCTTTTTGAGTTACGTCGCTGTCTGCTGTTGTTTTAAGTCAGTTAACATTTCATTGAATGGGTATTATTAATCTCTCAAATAGGTAATTTTTAAAGAAAATGTAGGTAATAGTTAGTTTGAAATACTTTTTGTTCATTTGTTATTATTAAATAATAAATGCAATTCATACCTACATTGTTTTCTAATTGTTTAAAAAATATTTTTAATAAATCTCTATGTTGTTAAAAATCTTATTTATATCGTATAACAAGTAAAATAATGTAATTTGTCTCTGTTTCCATTTCAAACAATTAAATTCAAATGACTCCCTAACTGAAACATCTAAGTGTCTTAATCGTATTTAATGATCAACATTAAACAGTAAACTCGATGAAAATCGGTAAGTTGCATGTCTTGATAAATGGTGGTTGTGACGAAACCACAATGGCCACGCTCAACGAAGCGTTATTCCTGAGCGGAGTTTCCGTCACCGAGCTCTCGCGCTTGCCGAGTGCCGTTTTACGCTCTTTATCAATTCATCCAACCTTTACTTACTTTACGGTACATAATACATTATTTTATTACCTAATTATCTGTTTACAAGGCACAACCGTTTTCCGTGAAAAATTCTAAGTCTATTCTTTTGGAAAACCTTCGATCGCATCCGGTGGCTACGAGTAAGTAGGTAAACGCCAATTGTTCATAATATAACTCTATGTTTAAGTAGGTAGGCAGTACCTTTATATTATTGCGGTAGTAAAGGATTCCCACAGTTACGCTTGAGTAAGACCTAATAAGGCCAATCAATGACTCTACATATTTTTTCATCAAGTATGCTTAGAGAAAGTTCATTACATATAATTACATTTTTGATAACCAACTAACAATGAATTCTGTAAAGCTTAGAGTAACTTTGTTACCTGTCGTAGTAATTTAGAAACCAGTCACATAGTGCTAATTATATAAATATCTTAAAGTGACAACAGCCTAATTAATCAATTATCGATGTAAGAAGCAGTAATATTAAGCTTAGTAAGTAACATTGATTTAATTAAAGAGCTATGTACTAATTAAAATAAAAACGATAACCGAACTACGGTTTTTAAAAACGGTTCACAAAACCACTAAGTGAATGTCGTTCTAGCTTGAAGTCCGCGCCGTAAACTGCTAATTGTTCGCTAAAAACACTCTTTGCACAAATCCGGCATTGTGTCTGCTCCATTATAAGTAATATTGTTCAATAAGGCGTAACTGTCAGAGATGGAATGCTAATTGCAGCTCTGTAACGTTGCGTATAGAGTCCACTTTGTGTTGTGTTGGGAAACGAGTTTGCGTGGTATATTGTGGTTGAGTTGTCATTAGGTCACGTATGGCAGGGTAGAAGATGGCTCGCCGGCGGCCGGCTGATGGTGTGAAATGAGTGGTCGCCGGTGCGTTTGAACTCGCCGCCCGATACCGTTTTGTACGTAGTTTTTGTGGCTCGCGTTTAGGATACGACCTCTTTTTTGTAGCGTGTTTGTAATGCCGAGTGTGTGGGACTTGACACGTAGGTAACTATTGTTAATTCATTCCTGTTTGTTATTGTTGCATTCCTACTTTGTAATGAGCCATTTTGAGGAGACGCCGCGCTGGGGACAGGTTTTGTTTGATTTTCATTCAAAGATCAACCTTTATGCGCTTATTACACTAGCCTTAATTTAGGATAATTGATTCAGTGGTTCCTGTCTTTATAAAATGTAATCGAATTCAGTCTTTCTAAACCCGAACGGATATTAGTACCTATACAAGGCGTACCAATTCCGATATTAAATTAGAAAAGAAAAATAGGAACGTAGAGCATTCTCATAGATTAATAAATACATGACGAAATAATAATTTCATTTTTCTTTGTCCGGTTCAGTGCCATGTGTTAGTAATACATGTAGTTTCACTTGTTGTGATATTTTTTGTTCCGACATTGTTTCTTCAACAATTGTTTATAATTGTTTCGTGATTGAAGTTCTCAGAACGGTAATTGTTGCATGTAAGGAAGTGTGTATCGATATCCATTAGACAAATGGTTGGTAACTTTATGCTAGTCACTGGTAAGCGATTTATTTAATGTTTGCACGCGAACTAATAAATGGTGCCTATCAATTAGTTGAAAGAAACATTTGCATAAATTTAAGTGCTTATCATTACTAAATTGCGTGTAATTGTGTAAGTTATTTTGAGTTTCTACAAAAGTGATAAAGTGTAGATTTTATTAGTTTTTATTGCAATTAATTAACGGATCTATAAACGTTCAATAAATATGTTAACTACCGTTTCTGCTTTTTTATAATTAGCGAAGTCTGCGATGTTGATTGGGTTTTATTTTGTTTACTACCGGATTAATAGAAGGATCCATTAGTCCGCTCGTATTAATACTATTGGCATCGCCATTTTGAATATTTTCTTCTATAAATACTGGATAGAAAAAGTTTTTTGGTTTCTTTCCTGTTTTAATTTGGCTATTAACATAGTGTTATTAGTTGGTAATTTCCCTGCGTAATTTGAAGTTCTTAATCTTGTAAAACAAGTGACGTCACGATGTTCGAATTCCGACATCAAACGAGTTCGAACCCCTGACACGAAAATAGCCGATACAGTGTGAAAATAATCTCATAGGTGCCGCTGAACGATTTTGTTGAACAAAAAACGTAGCAAAAAGCGAAAGGATGCGGTCCTAAATATATGAGCTCGTCTACTTATGGCACTTTGATTATACGTCTGAGGACAGCAGATGACGATTTGTTTAAAGTAGAATATAATTTGTTATTTATCCTGCGTAGCGAGCCTTTAAACATGAAGTTAGAAAAAGAAAACAAAATAGTGTACAGGGTGATTTGGAGTGGTGTTTACTTATCATTTACTGAAAATGAATAATTTGAATTCACGCTTTGAAAGTGTTATATGACGGAAGGTATGTTCCTATGAAGTTGGTATCGCTAACCCCTTACCCTGCTCAAGCTACTTTTTGCCCTTGTTACAAATAAATTCAAGAATTATAATTATGACAATAATGTTAGGTTATGAATGACAATTACATAGCTAATATATGTGCACATAAATTAATCTCCATTGTTTTTCTATTTAATAAATCACATAACCGTCCTGCCAGACACACACTTTTAATCTTAAATCTATTTTCACTTATTTTTCCATAATTTCACCAAAGTACGTTGTAAATCAATGCTGTTTTAATATACATTGTACATGTTGTTTTAACATATTAAAAGCTCTTAAACAAATAAAACAACCTGCTCATTCATGTATGAGTGTGTGTAAACTCTAATATTTATCTCGGACAAACACCGGCTGATCCTAACACAACATTAAAAACTATAATCCCCCTGTATATGCTCTAACAAATATTGACAAAGTGACTAGAACAGGTTGGTTGACAAACGGCGCGCGCTGGTTGCCGGCACCCTGTCTTTATTTGCACATTACGCCTTTACCGGCGCCCGCGCAGCTTCGCGCCGCCTCCACAAATTAGTTTCTAAGTAATCACTGATGATTGCGAGCATTACGGACCTGGACCTAGAGTTTCTTAATAGAAACTTGTACTTCTAATTTTATGGTTGTTTAAACTTGTTTAAGTTTATTGGGAACTTTGGAGGCACTTCTACTGTGATTAAATTATGAATTACTGGTCCTCATCAAGTTTTATTTTCAAACAAAAGCTGGTTTGGCTATGTTGCCCGGTTTATGAAGTATGTTTTTACATTGTGCTATTTACCGTAAATTTGATTCCTTTGTACTTTTTTTGTTGCGTTCATAATTTTGCATGGAGGGAGTAATTAAAAGGAGCTTAGCCGACCTTAGCAATTGACGCAAAAGGTAATTATAAAGTGTTAGTAAAATTATATTCATCGTGTTTATATCTGGAAAAATATCTACAATATTATAAATATACCTAAATAATTACCTCTTTACGGGGCACTATCTGCCTCTTCGAGTGATTAAATCAATTATTTATCGTTAAGTTATTAAACTTAATGACAGTACAGGTGACCATTGAGAAGATATCTGTTATGTGATAAAGATTATCCTGTCACTGTTAAGACCATACAATAATATACTTAAGTACTTAAATTAATACTATTATGAAAAGCAGAATAAACAAGTCAAAGCGCGGGCATTAACTGGTTTATAGCAGACGTTGGACTATATTATTACCTCTTATTAATAGTTATCAAGTGCATTACGAATGTTTAACTTTAACAGAGGTACGTACAGAGCACCGTGAACTTTTTATTCAATAAACTCCGTGGGTAAAAAAACGAAAGAACAACATTAGCGGCTGCTTCTTTCTTTGTCATTCAGTGGAACCGATTTTGCATCATTACAAGCGACGTAAGATTGATTCGCGGACAAAGGCGCTGTCAAGTTCAGCGGATGAATAAAACGCAAAACGCGGGCTTTCATTGTTGTTATAACAAAATGAAGTCGTAATGAGTAGGAGTGGACCGCCTTATTGTAAAATGTCGCGCGATTCAATTAAATTTTCTTCAATACCGTGCCTTTAAATGTTGACATTTGACAAGCGTTGCTGACGCCTGTCGCAGTTGACGAGCCGCAGCGCGCAGCCGCGATAAGCTCCGGCGCACCTAAATGCATAATTATATTGATCAACTTACATTTGTTTGTGCTTTTGTTATTTATTTATTCAGAAATGTATTTTATTTAATCGTTTACGGACCGGGCTTTTTATGACACGATGTCACTATCAATATTTATAGTGGCCTATGACATCAATTTTACTGACACTGGCCAGTATTCATCAAATGCTAAATTTATGACAATCAAAGTATGTTTTTGTAGTAGTTACAATATACTAACTGTATCAAACTACGTGAAACTTGCCAATAAGTTAGATCTATTTTTAATGAATTCAGTCTCATGATAAAGCTTTGCGCAAAACCGTATTTCTTGTATTTTATTTGTAATAAATGCGCCGTCACTATAAGTTTTATTTGTTTTCAAGTTTTATTTGTTTATCGCGGCTCTCGGTCACATTAACTAAGAGTTCTGTGTAAATTACCTGTTATGTCGATGTCAGCGTACTTTATTTATTACACCTATATATTTAATCTAGCGAAGATTTATACTGTTTAACATAAATTGTGTCCAACATAAAATGGAATTAAATTAAGAGATCGTTTTAGATCGACAACGGACTAATTGCATAAAAAGACGGTAAATTTTGCAGAACAAAAACTGGTATTGAAATTATAGAAGATTATGTTTAGTCAGATTAAAAGCGGGTTGTTATGAGAATTGAGTGTTTGTGTAATCTATGTAAATTAGTGGTAGCACCGGTAGTCGAATCTCACATCTGAATATCAGTTTAGCCTTGTCGTAAATAATACACGTTATGTGTAACACCTAATGTTTTGTCTGTTTGTTTGTAAGTTTTTGTTGTAGTTTATTTGTACATTAAATTTTCAAATTACATACGGTATGTCTTAGAAATATAATATAGTTGTAGGTATTTTAATATATTCTTTTGTTTCATATGTAAACAAACATGCCATTATAATTTGCTTGTCCAATAAATTGTATTACAAAATTGCGGCTGCAATTTCAAACAAACCGTCTATACAAATTGAGCTGACTGATCATAATTGGTTAGTTTATAATAGGTCCAATGGATTAAGTAAATGCATTTTGCTACACAATCGATTTACTATAACGGAGCAGAATGATTAATAGTTGGCGACCCATGCCTCGCCGAGTTAGGTGTCTGCGTCATAATATACACCAGCGAATTACATTTCCACACACAATAAATTGTGTTAAATGTAGGTAAGGATAATCATCATTTATTATATTCTAAGAATTCCTAATTTATGTGTGAAGAAATTAAGTTTCTTTTTGATCTTTTCTTTTGATTTACAAAATCTTTCTTTCTTAATCTTAGTTTCAAAGGAAATGTTAACAGAATATAAAATAATATTATTCGCATAGAATATAAACTCAATTGACTATACCTAAGTCAAGCCTTAACTTAACTTTCAAAAGTAGTTTTAATAGAATCATATATTCGTTTACAGATATAACATTTCCTTTAAAAATTTATAACATATTTTTTTCGTTAAAAATAAATAAAAATCAACAATTTCTACCAAAACAAAAGCTTTTCTCCTTCTGTGATAGTATATTCTGACAGGCATTATAAATATTACCAACATGGCTGCCGTAACATTAAAGGTATCGACAATCGTTGCACGATTCTGACATATGATATAGGTTACGATACGAGCGACGCAGACGATAAGTTCAAGTATCATTTCATCAGAATATCAAATCAAATGTCAACCTATTTATATACACACCGATCTGATTTAAAATTAATATTGCCCATATTAGAGGCAATAAATATTAATTTGAGGGTTATGTAAATAGGTAGCTAATATACATACTAGCCAGTCACAGTGTGTTTACTTAATGTCGTGTCTATACTTATGTAACTAAGCAAATAGCTGTGTTAATAATTTAAAATTGCAAATTAAATTGTATTACTTGGCCATGACTCTATCGTACTTAATAAAAGCTTTATTGTTTGTTATCGTATGTACAATCTATTTATTTAGTCAATAAAGAGCCTTATTATTTTTATATAGTTTTTTTTTGTATCTTAAATACCTTTATATACAAAAGGTTTGCCATACCCTTATATTATGTAAAATCTATCTCAATTGGGAATTAAAACTGATTTAATGCGCTCATCGTCAATTAATTCTGGTGTCACATTTCCATCTCATTACAACGCCAATTTATCAGTAGACTTTTACGAGTTGCCAACATGACAAACGGCTGATACACTCCATATCGCAATAAAAGAACAAATATACATTCATATGCAAATATCGGAGGCTTCAAAAGGCCACACTACAAAGGCATAAACAAGCCAGATAGGCAGTTTAAAACTGTTTAAGCAATCTTCGTGCCAATGAGAGAGGTGGAGGACAAGGCATCATATTTCCATGCGTTATCGGGTCGGCGTCGGTAAAAACGTTCGATGTAGAGAAACGTGTGTAGTTAGCGGCGAGACTTTTGTCTTGTTTGTTATTTACAACAATGAGCGGGCCGGCCGCACGGCTACGAGAAAGTGACGCGCTGAAATTGGTCGTAGCACTCAAATGGAAGAGCCGACTTGCGTGAGGTTGACAATACTAACTCGTAAACTTACTCAATAGCCATGACTTTCATCTGTCTTAAAACAATTGAGTCACATGTATTCTGCTATTACTCGTACTGAATCGAAAGCCTACGTGTATGTCTGAAAAATGAACTTTTAAAATTATGTTGTATTTGTATACTGGAGACAAACCAGCAGTAGAGTGTAGTCGATTTTCGGTTAGCCGTACTGGCTAGTACATCGTTCGGGCCGTGTTGCCGGAGTGATTAGCCGCGCACAGCCCTGTAATCACGCCTCTGTTGCCCGTGCGTCTGCGCCGACGCGCCCGGAGCCCCCTCCCCCCGCCCCGCGCGCCCCCGCTCGCCCCCGCTCCGCCCCGGGGCGAATATCTCCAGAGCAAACAGAAAAAAAACACAAACAACGTTCGGCTCGGCGTGCGTACACTGTTAACGACCCGACCTGTTTTCGATGCCGTGTGGGAAGATTTAGCGAATTTGAATTTCGATTGCCCGAGTCGGGTCCAATGGTCCATCCATCACGAGAATTGATGGATTCGGGGCCAAAAAGACGCGAAAAACTTTATGAGATGAAAGCGGGCTATTTTGTGATCGATATTTGTAAGCGAAGCTATTACGATCAGCTATTGCTTTTCCACTTAGCTCCGGATTAATAACTCGCACTCAACGTCGCTCATAAAAACATGCTTTTAAGTTGTTGCCGAAATGTTAAGTTCATTTGTTTGTCAATTTTTATTATTTGCGTCGGTCTCCTGAAAAGCTTTACGATTTATTTTACGCTATATCATGATCAGCGTTATTGCTATCATACCTAGGTGCTGATCATATGAGAACCATTTATTGTGAGATATTTAGGGCTGTCCATTACACATATTATATTTATAACTGTTTGCTAGAATTATTTGCTTTCTAAAATGTAATTAATTAAGTACTGATGTTTTTTCAAAAACTAACTTTATTTTAACAACAATGCCTATAAAAACCAACATATCGGTACCATGAAAGAGTTGCCAAACGAAAGAGCAGTTTAGGTATTCCATTAAAATTTCAGTGTATCTTCTTTCAGACAAAGAACCACGGCAAAGAACCATTATCAGATGTTGTTTCTTTTGTTTTATATTTATGTACTTATACAGTGATCCGGCGGTGCCTGCGCGTCTGGTCGGAGCCCTTCGCCGCGAAGTCTGGCCCGCACTGTTTTATTGCCCCAAGAATGCACTCATACCAAATAATTCACCATTAAACTACACATTAAACTGAACCTTTTGAAATAAATAGTGAAGCTTTCAATTGATTGGATTTTAGAAAGGATTAAATCGTAGGCATCCTTTGATCTTTTTCAAATGAATAAAAAATACTATAACCTTTTAATTTCTAAGCTAGTTTTGTAATTTTATTTGCCTAATTAGGCGATATTTTAAAAAAATCATACTTAGGTACTAAGGTATGTGAAAGCACAACAGTACTATCAGGTTATCGAGTTTTAATAACTAGCCAATTTGTCAGTATTGTATTCATCTAAGCATGGTAAATAATGGTAATGATACGACATTGTAACTCATATTATGTGAATCATTTAGTTTATTTGTGATCGCCGCCAAGATGATGACGTAACAGTCTTCTGATTAGGGGTGGCGTCAAAAGCGCCGAACAAGGGATCACACATCATAGCGGTTACCTGACTTAATTGTGTCGATGATCGCTTACCGAAGGGATTGCTATCGAAACTCGAGAGTTCCTTACCTTATTTAAACAAAGAACTATCGTTTTAATTTTGACAGTTGTCGAATCGACAGCTTTTCTCCCAACCGTCATTTGTTTTTAATATAATGCATCACTAAATAGGTTTTAATTCCAAAATCAAACCACTTTCTGTATCTACCGTTTTGCTTTTGTTTATTTCGTTAATTCAACCTACGAAAAACATAACCAGTAGCCAGTTTTATAACTTTGTGGTCATGTTTATTTAATTCATCGGACCTTGTATACGTAAACTAACAACTACTTAATTAAGCAATACCATACCATCAGATTTATTTACATATTCATAATGATTGGAACTTCTTATTAAATCCATCTCATTATGTTATAATGATGTATTTGCATTTTGTAATGTCATCATAAATCCGTCAAATATCAGTTGTATGTCAGTCAGTATCACACCGTATATCCCGATAAATGTATCTGTATAGATTCGATGATTTTCTTGTAGTTAAGCATATCGTTTTATTATATGTGATTCTTAAGTCGTTTTGTTTTATATGCAGCCGCTGTTATTGTTATATAACATTAATCACAGACAAATATTTTGTCAGCAGAGTTATTTTATAAGTTCACCCACGATGTACAAAAACCAAAATCGTTAAAAGGGAAACAATATGTTTTCCTGACATCTTATTTTACGATCTTGTATTATAAACGACTATAAACATACTAATGAAAAATAATAAAAGATTGTTGTATATTTGTGACTGGCTGCACCACGAATGCATACGGAATCGTTTCAAGAAGTTTTTAATGACGACTGCGACTTGACAGCGTCAACAACATAAATCATAATATACGTCAAAGAGGTTTTATAGCTTTATGTTATCAAATATAAGTTGACGTTCTGTTATGTAATTGAATGTATAAATCGCGTAATTTAGAAGTGTATTGATTTATAAGTATGCACTTTTTAACGTCTTCGATGGTAAAAGAAAGGTGGAAGGTGTACAGAGTATTATTTTTCTAAACCTTGGTAAATCGGTGAAGCAGGTTTGTCTTTTAAAAATTATAGTCACACGGAGAAACAATCGCATATATAATTTAAGTGTGGGCAACATATTTTATATCCGGGTAATAAAACCGGTATGGATATATCATAAAAGGGGGTATTTATATTAAAATATTGATGTATTGCGTAAGTTTTATCACCCATTAGCTTCTGTTGAAGATTTATTTGCACAAGGTGGTGGGATCAAGCGTTGTCGAGTTATTAGAACTACTTTGTATATCGAGTGCAGATACATTGACAAGGCACCAATAACACACGGTATATTATTGTGTTACTAAGCCTTATTAATGCTGCAAAATAGTAAACACCCGAGTGAGTTCCCACACCAAAGTGGTTGGAAATCGGCCTTTGCCCAGCCTTGAGTAATTTCCAGGATAATATTATTTTCCCAGCATTCGAATATAAGCTTAGTGTTAACATTTGCCGACTGAATGTCCGTTTTATGACAACGCATCTGCCACATTTCACGCTTACCTTTCCAATTTTCCATCGGCTCTTTCTTATGTTGCTATAAAAAATTATGTTTTCGAAAAGAGCGCTATTCAATACTGAATCCATACACTCTGACATTGGTCATGCCGTCCGTCTATGTTTACGTATCTGCACGTGCAAAACTGTATAGTAAAACGGTACTTAGGCGCGTGTAGTTTGGGGCGACATCGGCGTGCGGCGGCGGCGCGCTGGCCAGGGCGCGCAGGTGGTGTGCGACAAGCGACGCTCTGTGTGTCACGCATGTACTCGTAACGAAGCGTTCAACAATTCTTTAGAGGTGGTTATTAAAATATTTGTTGTTCCGATGTTATTTATTTGTATATGTGGAGAGGCTTTGTGGCTCGCCGACAGACGTTCTCGGTGATGTAGGTGGTTCGTCCGATCTCGGTATAGCTGCCATTGTTGACGACTGTGACCAATTCCTGTGTGCGAGATAATAACATCGCGAAATTCTTATTTTTCTTATTTAGATGATATAAAATGATTTGAACGTTATCTTCAAATTTCAAATCTGTAACCTTAAGAAATAACATAAGTAATAGCGCACAACGTACTACGTAACGTAACACGCCTTCGATGGAAATCAATTAATGAATTTCTAATTCTAACGAATAGGTACATTATGTATCACTTGTCTCATATGTAATACATAATGTATACGTACATTAGTTAATAGTAATAGTAGATTGGTTTTTGATTAATAGACACTTTACGTATGTACTCGCTCATTCCAGATGTGAGAGTCGAAATAATCAATTAAGAGGAATCGATTACGTAGGTCTGAAGCAGACGCGTCGGCTTCTGCGCTGACTCCTCGCCGCATAGAACGAATCGACTCAATTATTACTAACCCGAGGATGAAAATTAAATTGGACCTCGGCCTGATACGCTCAAACGATGAGACTGTTAAAACATTATGAGCCATACAATTTTATCTCCCTCTCGGATCTTTAAACAGAGAGGTGCATGGAGCCCGCAGACGCTCCGGCGCAGTTCGAGCGAGACGCAGGCGCGCGCGCGACAGGGACGCCAACTCGACCGGCCGGCAGAGGTCGAATATAAATGTGGAATGTTTATGGTTCTACCGTTTTATTTTATTCCTGGGCCGGCAAAGCATTAAATATTGTTTCAATTGAAAGCGGGCAGATCACACGGTAGTGTCTAATGAAGAATAGATTAATAAAACCCGACAGTTGATTGAGTTCGATTCGCAATTGCTCCGACGCCGCATCTACAGATCGTGTTTCGTATGGGTACTACTTGTGTTACGAATGTTGATACAAATCTATCTAATTGATGCAACGTAGGCCGCTATCGGCGTAGCAGTGCGCAGAGTTGCACTAGCGTATTGTTAGAGCGCTAGTGCCGAGGTAGAGCTAGGTAGAGCGGCGTGTGTCGACCGCCCGCGCACAAAGGCTTTGTCGCCACCGCTCGGCTTTGATCGCTCGGTGCGGCATGGCGGCCGGCCAGTGTATTGTCGCGCATTAGTCGCGGCGCCGCGGCCGCCACATTTGTGTGTTGCGAGTGTTGTGACACTGGCACAGAGCATCACAAGCGCCGACACAGACGCCGACTGTTTGCATTGTACTACGTGCCGTGACATATCGTTTGTCGGAGGGCCGCCGACGACGCCGAGCCATGACTTACGATGTTTTATGGAGCTGAGCTTTGTTGCCATTGAATAAGTTGGATGTTAAGGAGGGTCGCGTTAACAATTACACAACACCTAGGCATTACCTACGACTATTGTTCGTGGATTTTATGTAAGGATGGGCTGAAATGACACTTCTAAGTAGACGCGTGATGTTGCAATACTTACAAAAGCTACACTCATTAAGTTATGACTTTTAAAATGTGTTCAATATATATTTAAATAATGCCTGATGGCGTCATCTCTGTCTGCTAACAATTACACTAGACTATAAACAAACACATAAAGGATGTTTAATAGTATAAGCTTTATTTAGAATATTTAATATTTCACATATAGGTTCACATATTACTCATTTGCTTAAACATTTCCTTTTGTTCTATTTACAACATGAGAATTTGTGACAAAATGTATACACTAGACAGAACTTTATGCTATAGTATAAATAAACCAAAATATTGTATACCCTAATATGTGTAAGAGGAGGAATTGGGGATAAAATGATATGATGACTCCCGGGAAACTGATGCGATCCCTACAGTACATAGTTTGATGAATTGAGTGTTTGCCTTGTTTTCCAAAAGTCAAGAAATAGAAATTCAATGTATTAATGAATAAACCTATATTTTATCTTTACCTAACAATTATGATTTCAAAATTTATAGAAATAGGTTACGAAAAATTTGAGAATAATTTAGAGTCATGAAGTAAATATTTTAATTGATATTATTTAAATATTTAATGCCTACTCTGTACTAAATAAATACTGGAAAACCCAAATGTCTAAACTGAAGCTTATTTAATAAATGCCAATTCAATTGTTAAGTTTTCCATGAACTTACTGACGTACTTTCTCACAAATATGGAGTTATTATTTTTATATCTATATTTAAAAATAATAGTTATGTAATAAAATAGTTTGTTTGCTTCAATATATTATGTTGTTTTAATGTTGTGAACCAAATATTGCATCGGAATGAATGATAACATTATATTTATTTATTAAATTTTCCGTACAATATTATTACAGATACCAAATGCAATAGTGAAGTTGCTTATAATGTTTTATACAATCATTTAATTGCATTTATGAAATTAATTAATTATTATTTTACTTTCTAGAAATTAAGACTGCTACGCTAGAGGTCTTGGGTTCGATTCCCAAGTCGACCAAGGTGTTATTGGGTTTTTCTATGAAAAACTCAGGCATCAGGTCGGAGTTTGGATTTGTGCCCGGTTAGTGGCAATAGGCTCATCCCCTATTACATGGGACCTAAACATATCGGCGAACTTTGGGTGTACAATGGTACACGCCTGTATCCCCGAAAGGTTAGGCAGAGGTGCTATGTTTAGGTCCCATGTAATAGGGGGCGACCCTATTGCCACTAACCGGGCACAAATCCAAACTCCGACCTGCTACTGAGATATTCATAGAAAAGCCCATTTTTGTTCATTGAAATTTTAAAATCATGAAGTAGCTGTCGCATATCGGAACCTTTTGCATAATAAAACGACAAGCCCTAAAAGGTAAGCATGTATGTATGACAAAACAAAGTGCCAATCACAATGGATTCGTTACAAAATGTGCTACGCTAGTCGTAGACAATGGTTACGCGCTGAATCGCCTACGACATTTTAACTTTTATATCACGTAGCTGTTCTATGATTCGAATGTCATGACTTTATAACACATAAAACAAATATAATATCTACGATTTTTAAATACACTTTACAAAGTCATTCACGAAAATGTTGTAATCAAGGATTGACGAATAATTTAAATATATTGTGATGTGTAAAAGTTAGCCCAATACCGAGAGAATTGGAAGAAGGAAAGAGAGGCCTCTGTTATGCAGTGGGATGATAATGGCCAAATTAAATAATAAATAAATAATAATTAAATTTATATTAAAGCTTTTCACATTGTCATAAAATAAAGTAATTGTAGCCAATATTCCTCTCATGGGTGAAGAAAGTGCATCAAAAAGTTACCTTTGCGAATCTACATAGGTAAACGAAGCTGTTTGTTACATATTGGTAATCATCATCATCCACAGCCCTTGTCCTCCCACTGCTGGGCTTAGGCCTCTCCTTTCTTGTATCATTTTCTACGGTCGTGTGCCAGCCTCATCCAGACTCGACATTCGACGATCGACCCGCTACTTTAACTATGTCGTCAACCCTTCTTGCTCCTAGACGACCGACGCTTCTTTTGCCTTGCCTTGGCCATCATTCTTAATATAATTTTTAACTTGAGCAATTAAATAACTTTTACGGTTACAAATTTTTATTGAGCATAAAAATCTACCTATATTTCACACATTTTTCTAGGTATATGTTTATAATTTCATTCGGGACATAAAAGCTTGTAAACAACACCAATATACAATAAATATCACGATTGAGGAAGTCGGCCATCCAATGCAAGTTATCGTCATCCAACAAACGATTATGACAACACCGGATATATCTCACGTTCCCACACGTAGGTATTAACAAATGTTACCATTTCTTTGGGAACTAATTAGTATATAAAGTGGGTTAGATAACGTTTTGTAACTAGATTAGTTGGGATTACTGCAATAATTACATCAGATTTCGAAGATAATTTTGTGCATACAAAGCTCCTTTTGTCATTGTTTGTAACTTTTTGTTTAGATGTGTAGTGTATCTTATATTTATCGAAAACTTTGCGTTTGTGTATTTATATTAATAAATTAAAATAGATCTTTTATTGACTAGTCTTATTGTACGTACATACATATTATCACGCCTGTTTCCCGTAGGGGTAGGCAGATACCACTTCTTTCCACTTGCTACTAGTCTTATTGTATTGGAGTTATATTACATTCTTAACTCAGAATGACGGATTCACCAAAAATACGTTTAACGATGTGATGGCAAGATAAACAAGCGTTGTTATATAAAATCCTAGGATACGGCTGAAAGCAGAGAGACTAGAAGTCGCCCACAACGCATCTTGTAAAAAGGCTGATCAGAAATCGAGTACACACATTATCATATTATATATACTAAGAAAATAATTTAAAGCTCGCTTCTCCTTTCTTATTTACTGAATATTGCCGCATCTATGTTTTATCTTTTGAATTTCCCGCAAGCAATGTTTTATTTACTATCTAAAATGAAATCGATTTGTTAAGTAACCACCAAATCTGCTTAATTATTCGACTTATCAAATGAATCGATTTTATTAACCAATCGCTTAAAAATCGTAACTGCACATAAAGTTAAAAAAATAATTACATTATCAGTTTTGCAATTGTAACTATCAACGTACTAAAAAACGTGTGTACAAATTATTTCGGTTAACTAATCCAATCAATTTAACTACTTCGGTCTTTTCATGTGTAATCTATTTATAGGCTACAATGACACCAGATTCTAGATATCAAGCTGTGGGACATTTTTCCCTAAATACTATTATTTTACAGTACAATATTTATATACCAACGGTTTCCATGATAAACATCAAATTGTTGTTTGAGAATGTTTCATAAATTTGGTTTGATTTTCCACCTTTAATTCGCTTCATTATTTTTCTTATTTTTTTGCAACTTGAATCGACTATCTGGAAAATATATAATAGGAATACTTTTCTCCGTAATTATAGAAGTAAAATCTTTGTCTTTAATTGATCTCAAAATAAAGAACCTATCTGAGTTTCTAAGAAATGGCGAGGGTAACTGATTTCTCAAAAATCCGTTTTCTCATAATTCACGTAATCGCTAAAGTAATTAAAATCGCATTACCATTGGCTCATTTGAGGTTCATCTGCTACCGGAAAAAACGGGCGGGAAATTTCGGTAGAATGAACAAAAGAGTAACATAATACCTTTTCCTATCCATTCAGAACATTGTATGAATGGAGTGAATGAACGCGGAGTGAAGTTTAAATTCCTTTTGATGTCAAATCTGCTAGTAAAACGTCTGTTGCAAGAAAAGAAGTGAATATAATGACCTACATAATTTCTGCTTTGTTGAATATAATGTATTTAATGTTGCAGAGTACTGAAACTTAAACGATTATGATAATATTATAACCGGATTGTAAGATTCCTGTCTTCGTTCTATTTATTTTATTTTTTACTAGCGGCCCGCCCCGGCTTTGCTCGGGTGCAACGCTGATACCTACACTATATATCTGTCGCAGACAAATAGTATAATATGGCATTTTACATACGGCGTCGTCAGTTTAAAAACGTTTGCGGTTATGTAATATGCCGAAGGCAAAATGTCAAATCATTCAATCGTTATAATGCGACGTTAGTGTTATTTTAGGGTGACTATGCTCATTAACATCTCGAGAAAAACTTTGAATTACATACGTCGTCGTCGCTCGCTTCGCTCGCTCTGCTGCAAGGTCACAATATCTAACCTAACCTAACCTATTGATCTCTGCCACAAAGTCGAACCTAATCAAGCAATGAATTTCTGAGCCTATGAATATATGAATAAGCGATCAAATACATGGTTTTTTGACCAAAAATACTCTGCAGGAGTCCTTCACGACCCAGGGTCTATGGATACCTTAGCATTTTTGACGTGCTGGATAACCTCTAAAACTAAATACTTCAATTTGCCTCGGCATTATGTAAATGGTGTTTAAATTTTCGATGAAATGTGAGGCATATTATAAAGTGACACGGCAATCTACATTTTGCCTTGGGCATATTACATAACCGCAAACGTTTTTAAACTGACGATGCCGTATGTAAAATGCCATATTATACTATTTGTCTGCGACATATCTACACAATCATAAAGTTCTGTAGTGCGAAGCACAGCCTTCGACGCACTACTTGGTATAGGCACGCGCCCCCCGGCCCCCCGGCCGTTACCGCTGCAACCGCGATGTCCCTGCATTTTAAATTTGTAATATCTTCGAAAATATTTATTTAAATTACATGCTGTAAAGGGCAATATTGATCTATATAACATGCATAAATACCTTTAGGGCTTGACGTTTCGACCGGGTTACACCGGCCGTGGTCGCAAGCAGACTCAAGACGTCAAGCCCTAAAGTATTTATGCATGTACGCGCTAATCCCCGTTCTATAATATTACTATTAAAGCCTCCGATAAAAACAAGTAGCTTTGGGAAAAACCGTACCTATTTGAAGGTCAAGAGGAAGTACCGGAAAAGATCAAGAGGAAGACTTTCTCTACAAAACTAAGGAAAGCTAAGACAGAGAGTAGGTTTTAAGGAAATCCATTTTTGGTCTTCAAGAAGTAGAAGGTACCTTTGCAGTGGGTATATAACTATTTTATGGTGAATATAAAATAAAATAAATCAAGTTCAAGATAGTTCAAGATTTGGTGGTTTTACGGATGAACTGAGCGAATTCAAACATCTAAAAAAATTAGTTGAAAGTAAGTTAAGTGAAAGCTTGTTAAAAATATCAATAAGAAAAACACTTATTTTCAAATGTTAATTGAGTCACTACGCATTCTGCACACCTTGACTTAGTTTTTACACAACAGAAATAAAACACTTCAGAACAGTTAACACAGTTTTTTCTATATTTTCTTTCACTACAATCTATAGCAATAAATTATACTTGTTATTTTTATATAATAGCTATTTATGTACATATTTACACACTTTTTCACCTAGCCTATATCACAGTTTACACCATTATAACTACTTAGCGAATGTATAACGAGGGAATTGTTCTTTTGACTTCAAACCCAGCTTCAGTTTTCTTTTGTGCCATTACCTGAAAAAAGAAAAATTTGTTATTTCGGCTTGCTTTAAAAGTCCACAGATAAATGATTAAATAAAAACTTATTGTCTATGTAATCGTATTGCTCATTTTAAGTCCATCTCTTTGTCGATTCTATAAAGCTGGACTAGCTTAAGGTATAATTAAAAACATAGGTGCTCCATTTATTTTAAATTAAATTATATATGAAGCAAAGAACCTCCTCTTTTTATTGGGGTCGGTTAAAACGGTTTAAAGATAGAATGAGTATCGACAAAGAATACCAAGCCCCACTAAAAAAAAAACTAAGAAAGTGACTTATTTGGTCTGCGTGTCTATTTTAATACCTATGACGAAATCTATCTTTGTAGTACTTATCTACATAAGCTTAGTAATAATATACGATTATTAGCAATAGGACCCAAATATATATGTCACGTCATAATTAAGGTCGGTTCATAAGTGATGCAATTTGTTTCATTTTCCTTTGCGGTTAACCTCATTGGCGTAAATTTGTAATGTGGTAAGATATCAGTATAATTAACAAAGGCCATGCATTTCCTGATACAGGTTTTAGCATATTTCAATCAACGAAATTATAATTGGGTGGAGTTTTAAATACAATATTTTAATAACGGTTAGGCCGTGGATGGGGTGTTCACCCCTCCGGAAGGGGTCCAGTCAGGACCGAAGCCTGCCGGAGCCGCGCAGAGATTGCGCAAGCGACCCCGTGGCTCTGACCAAGGCTAAGACGGGACCGGGGTGTTTTTAGTCGGTGCAAGTCCGACATATCCCTACGCTGTGCCCTCAGCGTGGGTTGAAATCATTAGAATATCACCCCGAGAAAAAAGAAAAAAAAAAAAAAGGCCGTGGATGGGTGACTTTCTTAAAAGTCTCCGTGATTGGCAAAGCACGTGTTATACGTTGCCGTGAGTTAATCATTGACAGTAAGTAAGCCCCTACAATGCTTACAAGCTGTCTTATTCAAGGATACGGCGATACCCAGTAAATGCGGTGTGGAGACAATATCGATAGTTGTCCCATGTAAAATGCTGGTATTCAGCTAAATGTATAAAGCATTCGATTTAGCTAGCAGTAGCAATACAAAACACAACCGCCGTATATTACGCCCTCGCCGGCGAGGCCCGTCGCGTATTATAAATAATAGTAACGTAAATGTTATCCCCCCGTCCCTAGACCAAGCTGGCCCGAGCCGGCCGAACTAGCAATAAAAATATGTCCCTAAATAATAAAAATTAAGATCCAGCCATCCCTTGTTGTTTTGCTCTATTAAGATTGTTGGCAACGCACTAAGTCGAGGTCCGAACCCTGCAGGGGATGCCCTTAGTGGACGTTGCTGACGTAGTTAGTTTTTCCTATTGCTCTGGCTGGAGGCCTTAAGGTCCTCGCCAAAAGTCCGGTGAAGCAGTCAAAGCCTGCGCTCAGGCTAACTGCAAAGATCTCTACCAAAAAGCAGCTAAATGTATCTCTGATATGATGGAGACGCTGATAAAGTTCGGTAAAGGTTCGGCAGATAGTAACAAAATATATTGTTCTTTTCGTATGGGGGCTATAGTACATGAGTCCTGCATGTTGCAAGCATGTGTCATTATAAAAACTTATCGAGAGCAAGTTGAGCAAGTTCTATTAAAATATGAACTCTCTACCTTAGAGCAGTCCGCTGATCGGATCAGAGACGGATGAACTGTGGCAAAAAATAGGTCGATTTGTCGCCCACAAAAACAAACGTGAAAGAAAGTACATAAATTCTTATTATTTGTGATAATGCTATTACAACAATCTCTCTTTCGTGATATTTTTCAGGAATGAAGATTTATCAATAGTCTATGCGACTCTGCTCTTTCTACCAACTGGACACCTACTCAGTTGTTGATATATATTTTTAATACTATTTACAATATTTATTTATAATTTAACCCAGGCATTCCCCGCTAATAAATTTCCTTGAAATTTGTAATAAATATACACTCGGAATTTAATAATATTAATATTTTTGCGTGCGTAATTGATAAGGAAACACAACGACGAACGATGGTTAATCATTAATTAATTAATGACAATATTTAGGGTTCAGCAAATCAAAGGGAAAGGAGGAACCCGTAGCCAATCTCTAAGTTGTCCGAATCTCTGACAATCAAGATTTTCGTTGGGGATGGCATCAACGGTCCCGCATTTTAGGAGAAGCATTTTTTATGTCTTCCCATTTTGAAAATACAGCTCTATTTGTCATTTTGTCCACGGACCCAAAATCATGTAAATTTTATTTCATAATTGTTATATTATATTCAAATACAAACTTAATTGTGTTATTAGAGAATTAAACGTACTGAACCCTCAGTGCGCGAGTCAGTTTCGCAGTTGCCCTGATTTAATTAGAAATAGTATTATTTAAGATTTTGATATCGACTAATTAGGTGAATCATGACAATTAATGATATACCTAGTACGTATTTTAAATACATATAATAATATAATTGAATTTAACAAAGTGTGATTTTCCTGCATATGGGTATTACGTTATTGCATAATGAGAATTGATTCAATTTAATTACGAATATAATCAATATCAGTCACTTAACTCGAAGTAGATAATTGTTCTCTTTTAATTAAACTTTTCATGAACTTGATATCTACGTATTGTTTCAAATTAGCGAAATTTATCAATTGAACGTGATTTTAAATTAAATAAATTTAATAAATACATTATAATATAGGTATTATGAATTAAATTATATTATACTTATCAACTTAGTTGCTGACATTTTGTTCCATTATTTTTGACTACGACCTCCATTTTATTTAAGAAAACTTTGATAACTAATAACCGTTTTGCTATTACTACGTAAATGTATTTAAAAATGATTACTTCCTTTTAAAGTACTGACTTAGATTCTTATTCTGAAGGATTGTGAATTTAAATAAAAATCACAGCATCATGTTTTTAAAGAAAAAAGCGTACACAACAGCTTGAATCTGCAAAATTTTAGTAGGTATTCTATCTAAATTCTAAGGCAAATAAAATCATGGTAAAAAATATATTTACAGAATAAACAGATTCCAATAAGCTTTAAATAATAATTATACTATGTCGATTTACATCAAACGAGCATAATTATGCTCATTCTATCCCCAATAATCCCCATCCTATCAAATTCCTTAAAAATTGAATAGAATTTGATACGTTTGGGGGTAAAATAAGCATTCGCTCGTTTAACCGTTACTATTTTCGCACACACTCAATGACAATTTTTAATTACGAAAATTCACCAAATAATTATAAACTCAATTCATATACAGAAACAAAACAAAAATTAAAAAGGAATATATCATGAAAGCATACCTTAGTGTTACTCAGTGAGATAAAAGGAAAAAGAGACCTCGCGACAAACCTAGAAGGAGATGGCGGGACGACTCTACTCGCGGTATTGGCCCCAGATAGCCAAAGACAGGGATAAATGGAAAGAGGGAAGAGATGTCTTTGCCCTGAAGAACACCACAGTCTCTTAATAATAATTATGTATCTCACCTTCCAATAGTTTACGTGAGCTGTCCACGTCAGGTGCCACCCGCGTCTGAACCCCCGTAGCCACTAATGCCTGCCATCACTATCATCTAACTATTTTACTTGCATACTATAACTGTCTCTAGACATTGCCTTATAACTAGAGCTACCCCTGAGATCTGTCTTCACACCGACGCGACACCTGCCGACAAAGAAATTAAACATTAAAATTAAATTAATATAACTTTTATCGTCGAAAAACTTCACATCGCAAATATCTGCGAGAGCTTTATTTAACTAGAAAATTCTGCGATGACACTATACATAATTGAGGTTTTAACAAAACCCTGCCCGATCCGTGAAGGTGTTGTTAAGTATCGATAACTTTATCATTAATGTAAAAATAATTGAAAAAAAATATCTCAAAAGGCGAGAGAGAGAGTGTCGGCGTCGTCATAGTTGCTAAATGATCAGACAAACGGACGCCAAATAATACCGAAAAAATTATGGTGTAGGTACTTAATTAGTGTATTAGGGAATTTCGCTGCAAAACAAAATTCATTATTATTGATACTATCATGAATATTCCAAATTTAATCCTTTATTTGGGCAAGTGATCCTGAAAACTTTATCACCCTTTTGGGTCGGACAAGTTTTTCTTAACAAGGTTTCCTGTATGTATGTGCGCTACGCTATATTCCACCTGAGAGTGACACAAATAAAGTAAATAAAGAAGAGAGAGAGAAGAGAGTAGAAAGAGAGTAAGAAGGTGTGAGATTTGATGTCTACTTAAAATTGAATGAAATTTCCGTTTTTTGCTAATATGTATTTGGCCGCTTATGTCCAAATTGGTGCCCTAATTAACAGCGGTTGAAAATAGAATTTAAAGCAGAGTAGGTATATAGGTAGGTATGAATTTCTAGATAACGCCATAATTATTAAAATCGGTAGCAGGAATTAATTAACCCGACAGTTATTTTTAGATTAATTATTAATATCGTTACATAGTGTTTAAATTTTATTCACAATTATTCAACTATTCAGAATATAAATTGTTGAAGCAACCGCAGTTAAATCTATTTCTAGAAGGAATGGAGGAAATTTTGAAATAAATATTTTATCTCGCATTTATATCAAAGTTTGTGGTTACTTTCGACGAACATTGTAAAGCCATTTACCCACTATAAAGGCTGTAAGGTCATTGTATCGCGAGCTTTGACGCGGTGTCATTTATCCTTCTCAGTGTATAGAGAAACACAGAGTCATCGAACGCTGGTGGGCAGTGTACGTCATTATTAACAACTTATGGATAATACCGGTGTATAAATATCCTCATATCATAATTTAATCAAGTGTTTAAACAACGGTTAGATATAAATTATCTACTATATAAGCATGTTTATTTACAATTATGTAACCCCGATCGCAATGTTTATTTATCAGATACAAAATTAATTAAACTTTAAGATTATAACTGAAATATTTAGCTTAGTAAGTACATTCCTGATAACGGAATTATTTAAGACTACTTATTGATTAATAAATGACCGACTTCATTGGGCTCTACCTAAAATAATTATTTAACGATTTAAATTTCGCAACATGAATTGCTTTTATTAATTACATCAATGTTTTTCTAAACATAAATAACACTTTCCTAATTTAGTAATTAAAAGAAATAAAACTTTTATAGCTGCCGACATAAACTGGTGATTCTAATATTAATAGATATTTGATGATCGCAATCAAAAACATATATGATAGATGAAATTTCGCAAACACAAAGTGTTTTATTACAAATAATTTAATATAATAGAATAGTTGTAATACCAAGGTTTATGAGGTTTTAAGAACGTATCGGTTAAAGACAGGATTACGACGTGTTCGCGGATCAATTAAAATTCTTTCTTAATTTTTAC
This sequence comes from Autographa gamma, assembly GCA_905146925.1. Classification (NCBI taxonomy): domain Eukaryota; kingdom Metazoa; phylum Arthropoda; class Insecta; order Lepidoptera; family Noctuidae; genus Autographa; species Autographa gamma. The sequence continues at coordinate 10,181,057 of LR989850.1, forward strand.
ATCTTTTATTAATTATCTTATTTTTTTCATTTTGGATTTACTTTAGCTTAATCATCAGTGTTATCGGTAGTTTAAATTATTGTTTAGATTACGAGTATTCGGTTGGAATATATTTCAAATGGCCAAACGAAAAAAGCGTTCTTTCAACAACATAAGTAGCTAATTTTACAGTCAATATGTATACTAAGAGAAAAAAAGAAAGGAAAGTGAATAGTTATATTGAACGTGTAAAAACAACGTTTTATTTACAGGTATTTGCCGAATATCTTTCTAATAATAATGTAAATGAATCTTAATAAAAATGCCAATTTGACAACACGTTTACTTTTTCAAACCTTGCAATTTATAGGGGCATATACTTTTAAAAGCTGGATGTAATAAACTGTCCTAGAATTATCAACCAGTTTGTATGCAAGCAACCAGATTGACAGCGCCATCTTACACGTGATATGTATAGCAAATGATTGACGATTATAATTAATCGATGGATATTTACGGAGCTAAGTGTCAAATTCTCATGCAAAATAGTTGAGAAACCGTCGAACATTTAAGTGCAACTTAACTGTAAGATGAGACTTTCTGTCGCATCTTTACACTTGAAAATGAAAGAGATAGCAAGACTTAACAGCGACTTAAAAGGTACTTGGCCGTTAGCTATCTTAAACAGAGTCCTTAAATTGATTAAAGAATCTTAATAGCCAAGTTAATGAACTTTTCATTGCTTGCTGTTTCTCGTTTGTTAGTGTGTGACTAAATTTATATGCTTCGTGTTTCGGAAAGGATGTTAAAGAATTGTTATAACCTGGCTTTATGTTGATCTTTGACAGTGGTTAAGCCTTTGCAATTCTACAACTTGCCTTAGAGGGATACTGTATTACTCATTAAATAGCCTGTAGATGGGTAATTGGTATTTAGCTGAATCTGGTTAGACTGGAAACTGACAAAGCTTTGGAAAAAGCTAGACATAAGTTTAAATAAATACTTTAGGACTCAAGCCTCAATATAATCCAGCCTATAAACGTCCCACTGCTGGGCACAGGCCTCTTCCCACATAGAGAAGGCACGAGCATTGATCACCACGCTTGCTCTCTGCGGATTGGCGATTTCAGATCCCAAATTTTGGAATCCAGGTTTCCTCACGATGTTTTCCTTCACCGTTTGTCAGAAGTGTCTTAGTATAATTAGGAAAGTACATATAACTTTGAAAAAGCCACATTGGCACTTGCCTGGGTTCGAACCTGTAACCTTGTGCTTATAAATCCGTTCATTGAGCCGCTAGGCCACCACGACCTCAATATCATGTTTTATTTGCTGAAATATTTCTTCTAGACACGCATCTAAATACTTTCTTTTAACTTAATTTAGTAAGTTTTTTTATCATTAATCGCAAGCTGGCCTGAGATTACGTTTTATTTTAGTTAAAAGTTTATGTACATGAAATGTTGAGTGATAATAAAATTTGGTGTAAAAGCATTCCCCTTAACTGAAACTAAAGGTCAAACTAAGATAATTAGCTATTAAGTAATTTAAACTTTACGATTCCCGCCTCGCCGTCCGTACTTATTCATTAAAATAAATTAACGCACTCTACAAAAGTTATAAAAGATACCGGATATCATTATTAATGTAAATAATTTGTGTTTCTTATTGACCAGAACCATATCTGTATATTTTGAACGACATAATGATTTCGTTTTGTTAATAGCAGAGATTAAAAACGGAAGGTCAGCAAACTTTGTTTTTAAATACACGGAGGCTGAATACCAGAAAGACGATTTACATACACGACTGAACTAGTAACGAAAGAGATGCAGCTATAAATTTGTATAATTCCGTCTCTTTCATTCATAATTCTACAGATTTTGGCTAGGGATGTCGTAGCACTATAGGTATAAGATATGATACATCATGCGTATAAAAAAGGTAAATATGACTCTACTAATAGGTAAAATAAACTGAAATGATTCTTATGAGATGTGATAAAATAGACTGAGGTAATAAATAAAAACGAATGAAAGGAATAATTGGGTCCTCAGTGATTATAAAGACCTGATAAAGGAGCATGAATCTAAAACTGTGTAAAGGCCGAATAAAATAAAATAAATTATTTAGTTATAGTTTGGACTAAGATACTATCTTCTACGCAAGCTTCTAAGAGTTCAATCATCATTTCATGTTCATACTAACTGCCTCGATACTTATATCTGACATTGTATACCTACAATACTTGATTATTTATTACGAACTATTCAATGTGAAGGTTTGTTGTTGAAGTTTATTTGATTTATTCTTTGTTTATCATTTCCTTTCTGACTGATCAGCGGTTATGTACCTATTGGAATCTAGTTATGTTTGCGGCTTAGATGCTTATCATATTGTTGCTTATTTATTGCAACTTTAAGATGACTGACATTTTTAGTTGCAGTAAATAGCTTAATATTTATCTAATGACTATTGTTTATCTACTTGATGCTCACTTAACGTACTCATATTTGTGTTCATTCATCGACTATTAATAATGCATAACTAAGTATACATACATGAAATGTGTTTATCAGTTACCGTTGACTTATTTATGTACTTAGGTACGTAGTTATAATCATATAACATAGTGTGTTTATATTAGTTAGTAGTTTAGGAGGTATTTACACTGCGACTTAGGTGCAAAGAAGCAGATTCACAGCCTGATTAGTTTAATTACAAAATGAAAGTTTTCATAGGAACTTACCATTCATGAATTAAGCGTATAATGTGAAAATTGACTTGTATCTCGCCACGTCCACAGCGGAGGCAGGCAGGACTGCTGCAGGCCGGCGAGCAGCTCGGCGTGGTACCTCTGCGCGGCCAGGAGGTAGGGCGGCGGCAGCGGCAGCGGGCAGTGCGGCGGCGGCGGCGGTGGCGGCGAGGGTGACGCGCGCCGCGGCTCCGGCTCCAGCAGCGCGGCGATGGTGAAGGCGCGCCGCGGCCGCGGGCCCAGCGGCAGCAGCGCCGCCGTGTCCACCGCTTCCGCTGGCTCCGGACTGGGACGCGACACAAACGTTGACGCTGGGTTGTACAGACTACCATTCGGCATTGTCGCCGGGGGTGGAGGCGCACCAGCTTGTCTTGCCAAAAACGCTCTGTTAAAGCTGGCCAGCGCCGCTAACTCTGCATTCAAACTGTCTTTCTCTCCCTTGTGCAGCTTGAATCTCTTGCGCCTGCGGAGCAGCGAGCCGTTCTCGAACATGTCGAAGGCCTGCGGGTGCAGCGTCCAGTAGGCGCCCTTGCCGGGCCGGTCCGGGCGGCGCGGCACCTTCACGAAGCAGTCGTTGAAGGAGAGGTTGTGTCGCAGCGAGTTCTGCCAGCGTTGCGTGTTGCGCCGGTAGTACGGGAAGCGGTCCGTGATGAACCGGTAGATCTCCGACAGCGGCAGCATGCGCTCCGGGGAGCTCCAGATCGCCATCGCCGTCAGGGCTATGTAGGAAAAGGGTGGTTTCTGATCACCGTAGGACTCGCGTGTCGGCCGAGGCATGTTTTAGCACAATACTGTTCTGTAATGGCAGGTTTGTCACCCCGGTGGAACACTGGAGGCGACACGTCTCTCACAGCGGAGTAGAAGATAAGGACTGGGTGAGTGAGCGAGACTGCGTGCGCGAGGCGGGAGTGGCCGCGCGCCGCCGGCCCGCCCTGCCCGCGTGCAGCCAATCGCGTGCCTCTCGGTTTGTTTGTTGTTTTTGTCGGCTCCGGACCCGTTACAGAGGAATTTAAATTGTTATCACGTTTACATTATACAAAATTTATTCGACACCGACAACAGCTTGAGCTTGTTTCGAAATTGCAATGATTAAAGTAGTAGATAGTTATTGATGGCGCGGGAGAGAGAGAGAAAGAAATCATGTCTAGCTCTACTTGGACGAAGATGGTCGTTCTTTAGAAAAACTGATTGATTTAGTTTCAGTAATACTGCCTAGGTAACATGTGAAGTTATTTATAGTGACAGAAAATTTATTTGATAAGTCTATGATGAATGACTTATTTATTCCAAAATAAGTGGTGAAAATGAACTGTTACACGTCTCTTAAAAGGATAGGTATTGTGTACAACAGGCACAAAAAAAACATAAAAGCACTAAATAAAACAAATATGCCTATTAGTGCAGTACTAGGCCATAAATAAATAGTCAGTCTAAACGAGTAGGTAAGTGTAGTTACGGTGATCTGTAAGTAACACTAGACTGCAGTCATTAGGTATCTAGCTGTATGCGCGAGCGCAGAGCTTTGCACACTTTGTGCTTGAAGGCTTAGGCCCCCACACACGGAGAGGTTTTACATTAGTCTTTATAAATATATACGTTTTTTGTAAAGGTATTTGTCAAGTGGTTGGATATAAAGTATACCTAATCATAAATAAGAAAATAAAAAAAAGGAGAGCCAGCGAATAAAAAATATATAGAGACACTTAAATTGGAGATATAAAAAAAGTATATATTCCACCTTTATTTAAAAAAAATGTGCGTATTGCATGTAAATATATTTTTAAGTATGTCAAAACAACTGTGTGTAACGAATTGATATTGTAAACTTTTAAACTATCGCGCTGCATGTTTATAGTAATATTATAGAACGGGGATTAGCGCGTACATGCATAAATGTGAAACGTCAAGCCCTTAAGGTATTTATGAATTGATATTGAACAAAACCAAAAGAAGCGAGTATCTCCTCCATGGATGGGGGACTATAGCTGCTCGCATCGCAACGATCTCAGTCATAGCTGGCAGCGGCTAAAACACCGGGTTTCCGTAATACCGGAGCGAAGCTTTCAAACGAAGCGTTCAGGTGCGAATGATGACGTGTTGCTTGTATAAATTAAACCAGGACTATACTTAGGCGCGTGTCATCGAACAGGCGAGACTAGAGTATGTAGCTGATGAGGTTAATAACTCTATCAACTGAGGCTACGAGTACTTTTTCTTAAGACACCTTCAAATACTAGGTAGAAAATAATTAGAAGTAGAATTAGAATTTTTAACTTTGCCACGAAGTGACTATTCTAAGGATGTTTTCCCGGAACACTGGTACAGATTCCTTATGCTTTAAGCACTTTAAATAGTATGTTCCCTTTTAATAAATAATATAATATGGTGGTTTCCTTTAAATAGACACGTTTTTGATCATCATATTAAAGTCATATTATATATGTAATTATTTTGCCTGTTCTATACTGAGATCATGCACGTGCAGGTTTGCCAGATATAGAGCATTTCCAAGAACCATCATCAATCTATAATGTAGATTCTGAAACAAGAACTGTTAGGATAATGTTATGAATATCGACTCTTATAAAGCAATACAAAATTGCAGTATTTTCTTAACAAAATATAATCATATTGCGTAGGCCGGAACACAAATCTATACATATAATAAAATTGTGGAAAAGTGGTGTCTGTACAATTGAAATATAAACAAAAAAAGTAGCAAAGGTTGTTATAATATCGATGCCGAACCTGAAATTATAATTATTATTTTTTTTGTCTGTTTGTCTGTGTGTTTGTGAACGCTAATCTCAGAAACGGCTTACTCGATTAAGATGCGGTTTTCACGAATATATTGTAGTAAGCTTCACTTAACATTTAGTGTTTATTTCATGTCAATCGGTACATAAATAAAAAAGTTATGTCAATTTGAAAAATCATCTATACATATAATAAAATTGTAGAAAAGTGGTGTCTGTACAATGGAAATTTAAACAAAAAAAGTAGCAAGGGTTGTTATAATATCGATGCCGAACCTGAAATTATAATTAATTTTTTTTGTCTGTTTGTCTGTGTGTTTGTGAACGCTAATCTCAGAAACGGCTTACTCGATTAAGATGCGGTTTTCACGAATATATTGTAGTAAGCTTCACTTAACATTTAGTGTTTATTTCATGTCAATCGGTACATAAATAAATCCATAGAAATACATAGAAAAATCGTATACAGAGAAGCAACTGTAAAGTAAATTTATAGCTACCCAAGCGAAAGTATATGTATAAAAACCTAATTCTAAATATGCTGCCCGAAAAGTAACTCTTCCACGCGGACGAAGTCGCGGGCACAGCTATACATATAATAAAATTGTAGAAAAGTGGTGTCTGTACAATGGAAATATAAACAAAAAAAGTAGCAAGGGTTGTTATAATATCGATGCCGAACCTGAAATTATAATTATTATTTTTTTTGTCTGTTTGTCTGTTTGTCTGTGTGTTTGTGCACGCTAATCTCAGAATCGGCTTACTCGATTAAGATGCGAATACGTTGCCGCCGACCGTGTAAGTAACTGTGAAACCATTGAATTACCGGTGGAGATATGTTGAGGGAGCACAATATGCCAAGCAAAATATCGAAATCAACAGTATTAAAGGCATTGCTGAAATCCAGCAATGCAAGTACCGGTAGAATACCGATTTCCATGCCTGATCTAATGTCATCCGTAATATCAACCAGAGCTGTGGTAGTGCTATGTTCAGGTCTAAAACCTGACTGGAAGGGATTGAGAAGGTTAAATTTAGAAGGAAATGCACTAATCTGCATATGGACTAGACGTTCAAGGACTTTTGAGAGGAAAGGCAAGATAGAAATAATTCGGATTCCTCTCATTCTAAATAATTTCCCATTTAGTTTTAAACGAGTCCAGTTTCCAGTCAGCCTATGTTTTGCGATGACGATTAATAAAGCCCAAGGTCAGACGTTGAAAGTTGTGGGTGTAGATCTAAGTATAAGCTGTTTTCATTCAATCGTAGGAGCCTGTATGCTTTCATCCCCGATGGCCATACGTCAAATATCGTATACAGAGAAGCATCTGTAAAGTAAATTTATAGCTACCCAAGCGAAAGTATATGTATAAAAACCTAATTCTAAATATGCTGCCCGAAAAGTAACTGTTCCACGCGGACGAAGTCGCGGGCACAGCTAGTAATTAATAAAAATATGAAGGTAGAACGAGCAACAACAACCTTCAAGACGAACACCACCTCAGTCTGCCCGTGACCACGATACCTACAAAGGTGTCGAAACGTCGGGAACTAAAATTCAAATACAAACCGCGATAAAATCCGTAAAGTATTTTAATTTAAATGTCTAACATTCGCGTATACCTCAGAACTCAAAATAGAATTCAAAAATAATGTGATTAAAAGTGTTATTAAAATGTTATAATTATAATAAAAAGGCTTACATTGCTTTCAGTGTATGAAAAATACCGCCTAAAGAAAATATAGGACATTACAGCACACATGCCAGAGATAACAGCCTTGTGAGTTTTCTATCCGTCCTCGAACCATGACTTAGGTGATGATGAGCCGCCCAGCGTGTCTCACCACCAATATGTGCATAACAGTAAAACACTACTGATTGCTGGTCCTCAAAAATCTGACATCAACGTCAATGATCGACACCCTAAGAAACTGTTAGGGTTGGTTCATATCTGACGGAAAATGCTTCGCGTATCGCCAGACCGTTTGATATTTACCTACCCTTAAAAGTTCCTTCTGATTTAAACATAGATGTAGAAATGTTAACTTTGTTGACAGAATGACATATAAAGTCTAATTATTAGTGAGTATATAAGCAATAAAGGTAAATGTAATATCAGTACATCCTAGATCGAGCAATAAAAGTACGTTCAGTATGCAGTCAAACTTTTATGAAGCGAATTAAACTACCCACAACAATGTTGCCGAATAAGTACTACATTTAGAGTAAAATTAAGTCATCAGTATGTTGATTACACTGCTCTTAATGAGTGCGTTTTACGAGTGTTTGCGATACTCCAATTCCATACTTAATGAGAGGTTCAGGAAACATCAAATGTAACGGAGTGGAATTGCTGTAGGAACCTTTGTAGTTACGTAGAGACGCGTATATAAGCTACTTTGTAGTATTAAAAGCATTTTAGAAAAGTAATAGTACCTACTTGCAATTGGTAGTTAAGAATATAGCCATTAAACATAAGTCTAATAAGACATTATCGAGTTAAAAAAGATGTGTCCTAGGATAGAGTTCTTATTTTAAGGATTCTTTAAACATGAAGTCCCTAAAGATACCTCATAAGTAGGCATAAAAAATAAATAGTTGTAACATTAGGTATGAAAAACACTTGAACATTCAATCTCCTACGCAATACTCACAACCAGCAACTGTCAGTTGTCAAGCTACTTCAAAAGTCGATTGGATCGCCATAAAACGAGCAGAGTCATGAGCCTAGGCTCACTTATATTCCATTTTTATAATGCAATCTGGTGTTCGGAATCACGTCATTTGTAAGTAAGGCACCGCCTTTCATGTTACCGCCGATAGATGTAATAGGGACTTACATGGTTGCTGCGATGTGTAGGCTAACCACGTCTCGCCAAATTGTCGGCGTCTTCGCAAATAGCGCCATTAAATTCAATCGGTCGTGCAACAAGACAGGAGCGACACTTATACGTCTCCTATATAATTTAGAGGTATTAAAGTTACACATAAGCTACAGGACCACAAGGGAACTGGGTGCTTTGTATTCCGAATTTGTCTCGTGTAAGCTGAAGAATTCCAAGCGTAAAACAGTCATAAGATCTGAAGTGAATCGGTCTCTTTGATGATAATAAGAATAATTTTAGGTAAATTAAATTCATGTGTCAGTGATCTTTGTGCAAGTGGTTTAAATATTTGTAATGTATCCGCGGCACAGTCGTTTAAAAAGTACATAAAAGAAAAGAAGATAAAAGTAATGTAAATACCAAATCGCAACATTCCTAAGCATGACAAAAATAAATAAGTCTGATCCTATATACCTAATTAAGTTGTGTGGCGCTATTAACGAATGACATGTTCATAGTCTACGTTGTTATAATTTTCCGGAACTCCCTTTATTTCAATATGGTTAGAAAAAAAAAGTATTTAATCATAACGCAAAACTTTCAAATAAATTATCAAAACACGATTATTAATACCAGCTAGTGTTGATTATGACAGCGTTTTCCACCCGCCAAAAATATATTTGGTTACCAAAATAATTCACTAAATCACTGTTGCGTTGTAAAATTTGCATAAAATTACAAAAAGACTATCGAAAACCACAATTAATACTTCTATTTTGGTGTGTAACCAATCGTTTTATTTCTATTAATTTACACAATTTAAAAATTACAATATTTTATGCGATTGAAATCCCAACCAATGTTATTTGATCATTCCAATTTCGAAATTTAGAAACGAAAATAGTTTTCTTTTTCACACAGTGCCAACAATGTAGGTCGGTTATAAATCATACATTAAAAAGTTTGTGATGTTCCGTCAAAAACTGTATCCAGGGGTTTGATACAATCACAAAACCATTGTCCCATCACTTAGTCACGGTTGACGCGAATTTACACACATAATGCGCATCACAGTAGAATAAATTGAAAAATTAAATAGTTATTTAAAAATCACTACTCATAATATAATAGTTAATAAATGTGGTAGCATTGAGGAAGTATTTCGAACCCTTTTTTGTCCTGCTCCCCATTTGGATGAGGAAATCAGTTTATTTCTTTATATTTTATTAGAATTAAAGGGGACTTATACAAAAGTAAAAAAGGATTGCCCTGTTTCAAATACTGTAATTTAATTTTGACTTTGAATAATTAAGTAGGCTATTTACAGTTTCCAGCATATTCTGCTGTACGTAAACCTACATGCGCGCAGTATTACAAGCTGAATTTGTGTATCATTGCTGAACACTGAAGTCATTATTATTATTTCAAATTACATTTTCTGTCTCGGTCCCTTGTAAATTAAAGACATTGAAACAAGTCGCTTAAATTAGGAATAGGAATGAAATTAGAAATTCCTACAGTTAGGTAACTGTTACCTCTACCTATTATGTTTAATGAATAGTAACTGTCACTATACTACCTTAAAAAACATAAAAGGCAAAATTTCCGTGTGGGAAATATCTTTCCGTGATATTGATTAAACATGATCTAGAACGAACTAGTATGTATTGTATGACTCACTCTAAACACCATTTATAGGCACTAAAATCCTACCGAGACAAAATAATGGTGATTTTATTCCCAGGCTCCGGGTAAAACAATCACGAGTAACCATTACTTGAACTACGAATAACCATTTAAATTCGTTCAGCGGTTTTGAGTGACGTGCGAACAAACAAAGGTATCGGCAAAAAGAGCAATCAATTCTATTTCTTCCGTAACTGGTATAACATGTACCTATTGTATGCTTTGTGTGTTATTAAGAGTAGTTACTCGTGTACCTATGACTCATGATGAGAAAGGAATACTGTAATTGATTTTGATTCTGAAAATCCAGTGTATTACACGTGTTTTACTAAGTGAAAACTTAATTCCTTGGTCTCTTTTTGATAAGTAGGTGCAATAGGCAATGCTGGTGTGTAGTGTACAATAATGCAATACACCAGCACTGCTTATTAAATCTGTGTCTTATTGGATCCTTCACCGAATATCAGTTTTTTAGATACACTTAGGTTTTAAATTTCCATTAAAAAGAAGGTTATTTCAGTGCAACACTTTTATTTGCTTGTTGTCTCAATTCAAATCAACCCACAAAACAATCAGATTTATTCATAAAAGCTATAAAAACGTTATTTACGAAAAAAAAACACAGACCTTAAAAAATATGTGGACGGAATATTATCTTAGAGATCACTGTCACCTGTTGCAATATCCCATAGAGTCAATCATAGCACCTCTACCCTAATGATGATCCTTTGTAGAAGCCGCCTTCACAGCGAAAAAAGTTAAACACCTCTTGTTATTAAGTGTGAATTCTACAAATTGTTCACAAATATTTGCGTCTACCTGGGCTTTTTACATTTGTTACATTTGCCGTGACCGAATCAAGGACGCCATAAGCTCTGTATGATTAAGCACGGCGAATTAAGAATGGTGCGTGTTCCTTATCTAATATAACACGCGTTGTTTAAAATGTTCTGAGGTACATCCTTGAAATATACACTAATCTGTTCGAGCTATGGTTCTTTACGGTATTTCTGCTAAGCTGAGAAGACTGAAAATTCGGATTTGATTTTTGTATAGATTTAAGGCATTGAAGCTTACCTTTACAGATTAGGTATACATTGGGTCACTAATTATATTAGATAATTGCCTTTTAGACACAAGGTACATGTGTGGTATTAAGGTATATCTTGCACTGGCGGCTAATTAAAATTTTATACGGACTTTCTTTGAGTGAGCAACACGGATGCCTTTATCTGTAGATCTGAGTAATTTTTTAACTCGTAAACAGGCAAACAGACTCAGACGCTCATCTGACTGTTTAGCAGGTTATTTTCTAATACTCGTATAACGTCCTTTTTATTGAGTGTAAATAATTGAGTTTGTAGCAACGCCGCGCCGCCATCTGCTCGCCTGAGTTTTAACACTCCTTTTCGGATTTCCCACTTAACTTTAATGCACCCATAAAATTTTACGTTTTTAGAGTTCACATACAAATTTATTTCTTATTATCTTTAATGAAAACTGAGAATTGCTTGCTGCGACAAATTGTATATCATTTGGCTGGGATTTAAAGAAACTTTATTCTGGTTAGCGTTTAGTGTAACACGACATTAGTCCTTAAACGCCCCACTGCTTGACACATTTTGACTTGGTGTGTCTCGGCGGTGATTCCTGCGCTGCTCGTGAGCTCGGTTATTACAATATTTGTTGTTGAAGGTTATTTATTTGACTAGTTGTCAGGGCTTACGTCGTCGGCACCGACTGTGGCAGAGGCGGTGGCATTGATCTCTCTCCAATGCTATTGAGATTGTAAATCTCAGGCGCACGATTCAGTGAGCTGCTCACTTGGATAACGTGTTCTTAAATAAGGATTACGTTTGTATGTTTGTCTTGTTAGATTTGTGTGCGCTTTGTTCGCAATGCTCATGATTAAAGTCTTGTGAGGACATGCCTTTGCACGCTGGTCGAGCTTTAATCCAATTTCATGACCCATTCTACATACAGATATCCAATATTGAACATAATTTACTCTCAGTTCAGCTGTGTATTTTTAAGATTTTACACATTTTATACCAACAGGCGACGCGTTTTATAGCCCATTTGTATTGGGTATGGGTATAATGAAAATCTTTTGAGTTCATATTTACGATTTGATGCAAGGTCATTTTTGCATTAAAATATTTTGAGATCATCATGATTTATATAGGTTTGTTATTTATTGCGTTTCCTATAAATCATTGGCAGTAGTTTTGCGTTTTCAGTAGCTCTCAGGTGCTCGATTTGTAAGGATATCCAAACAATAATATTTTTATTCGAGTCAGTAATTCAGGACTTGGCGTATTGTGTGGTCAGTATATTAATAGTCACATAATGGACGCAATCATGTCGTTGATTAGTCAACGGGCGGACACAATGGGCTGACAATCGGTCCAATCGGGCCCGAGGGCGATTACCATTATTATTTGATATTGTTGTAGTAACCTCGCACCAGTCCTACTGGCTGACCAGCGCCACATGGTGCTGTCGCTCGGGGCCACGCAACTTCAAACTCACCGCAAAATTAATTTCTTATTCTATCACTCACAATAGTGGTGGTGGATGTTAATGTTGGAAATTAAAGTTTTAACGGACGTTGGAAATAAAAAACATAGAAATGAGCGTGAGTCATGAAACGGTTCTTTCGTTATATAATGAGTGTATCAAATTAATTCAATTCAGTCTATACGTATTTAATTTACTGTTACTTTAACTGTGTAAACAATACGTGCACTGCTATGGGACATAGAGCCGGATATGGCGGACACCACAAGGGCGCTTGGCGAGCGATATCTCGATCTATAGATTGTTACATTACGCTACACAAAAGTGCGATAATCTCCTAAAAGGTGTTCGTAGTGTTGTAGATAATTAATATTTAGAGCCGGAGCGGCGCCCCGCGGCGCGAGCGCACCTCGCCGCTTTGTGCGCGCCGCCGACACCCGCATTTGTCATGTTAGCGCGCACCAAGGTGTGAATGACTTTTTTCTAACTATTATTAATGACAATGATAGAAAATATTGTTTTTTGTTGCTACAGTGTTGATTGTTGTCAATTAGTTTTTTGTTGCATCATAGACTTTTGATTATGAGCGTGGCCGATCGATTCAATCGGATTTGAATTGAATGTTTGGATTAAAATATGGCGAGCTTCATTAAAGCCTTTGATATGATTGAATACCAATGCTTTTGTATCGAAGGAGTTAAACAATGGGTTAAATATATCGAGAACCTTTTGGGTTGGCGGGAATTCAATCGAGATGATTGTATTACGAACATGTTTTGGTAGCTACGGGTTTTGAATAAACCAATGTCACTTTTGCCACTCATTTTTTACAAAGCACATTACTCTGAACAGGGCCGGTTACTTGTTTTGTTACTTCAAAAATGAGCTAAATCACGGAGCTAAGAAAAGCTCTCAGGCGTCGCGCCCTCCGCTGCGATTGAACAATGAATAATAAGCAGCAACATCATCTATCCATTTTCCTTTTCACCCCAACAATAACAGGGACGCTAAAAGAATGGAAACAATCGAAATTTAAATATTTCAAGAAAAATACGTTTCGGGGAGAGAAAATATTAGACGAAGTGAGTTGTATAATATAATAGCGATTGTACTTACAGAAATAATGGCGTGCCTCAGTTGCCTCGCGTGAGATGGCTCCAAGCACGGCTCCAAGCCTCTAGCAATGAGCTTAAAGCCGGAACCCCACCGCTGCGCAGGCTGTGCACGGATGCGTGGCTCACCTCTGCCGCGTGGGTTCATTAGTTCGGGGGCGTCGGTCTCCGTTTCCACTGAGGCGCACGGACACGGATGTGTCGGCCACGCAGCTCGTAGCTATGCATGGGGTACAGTCACGAGCAAAATTATGTATACATAATAATATGCGAAATTGTTAAACGAAATTAGTGAGATTTTTTGTCGAATCTCTTCTGCCATCTGGCAATCAATGCATACTGACAGATGACACTTGAAAATAAAATAGTTAAATTTTTTTTTTTAATAAAAAAAATATTTGACTTCAAGTCAATATATTATTTTTATAATATAGACAATAGCGCTTCCGAGTAACAATATAATTTAGGTATTGTGTAGTAACATCTGTTTTACTTATATGAATTATAAATAACTTAGTTCTTACATAAATTAAACTTAACACAACTTAAATGTATGTATATATACCAGGAACATTAATTGTACCTCTTATTTATAGTAGCTTATTCTTATAATAATTTCTTAACAATATTATGTGTGTACATATTTTTGCTCGAGACTGTACATAGTCGTGGGTCGCCGAGAAATGGCCGACCCACGCAGCTGGGATGCGTGGGTCGGCCACGTGGCTGAGCTACGTTCCGCCTATTCGAGTTAGCTACGCGTGTGTTTATGACGTCAATTGCTGCGTAGCATGTCCGTGCGCTGCGGTGGAAACGCTCTCATACATTTTGTACTAAAGCGAAGCTGAACACACGTGCACAGCCTCTCCGTGCGCAGCGGTGGGGTTCCGGCTTAATTTTTATATTTGCTTGTTAGATTATAAGTTGCCTTAGACGAGTTAAATATTTTATGAATTCATTGTTATTAGCGTGCGCCTCGCATATCCAAACGAAACTGCAATTTTCTAGTTAGTGTATTTAGCTTTCTGTAAAGTCTTATTTAAAGTCATTATTTATGAGTAAACTGCTTGGTATTACTGTATTAATATAGCATACTGCATATTTTATTTAGTGCTCACACTACATAGAATCACAGAAATATATTTTGATCGAAAACATAAACTTAGATCTTCAGTTTAAGTAGATTAGTTTTTCAATAATCTTGCTACAAATTTTGTAAGAAGAAAAAAACATTAGTTAAATCTTACCCTTTGTAAGTTTTGAAATCAAACATCAGTTTATTGCCGTATAGATACCACGATAAATCAACATGTCGTGATTATATTTGGAGCGTTTTAGAACAATAGCTATTATTCCAAACAAATGGATTCTTTTGTGCTATAACAGTAAAACATTGCTTCCGGCTAGAAGGCGATTTGATATAATTCTGACACTTTAACCCAATTTAGAAGCAATAATAAATTATAATAGGTGGTGTTTTAATAATAATTAAATACTCTGTTTTCATGTTCAATTTATTGCCTGATTTAGTACGCGAGGGTAGTTTGGTCAGCT
Source organism: Autographa gamma (assembly GCA_905146925.1). Classification (NCBI taxonomy): domain Eukaryota; kingdom Metazoa; phylum Arthropoda; class Insecta; order Lepidoptera; family Noctuidae; genus Autographa; species Autographa gamma. The sequence continues at coordinate 10,196,245 of LR989850.1, forward strand.
GTCTAAACTTATAAATAAATAGCGATCGTAGTTATATTCAAATAAGTACACGTACGTATGTGTATAGTACATGTATACATACCATAAATTCAGAAAATAATGTTATTTTATCGGTAAAAAATGACCCGTTTATACTCGTAATATCAATATCAGGATACAAAACCTTACATTTTTAGTTTTGCGTTTAAACAGATTCAAGAATAATTACTGCCTTCTGTTCCAATAATAACATGTCCATCTAGTTTACTGGAATAGCGTAAAAAAGAAAAATAATCAGCATTACAATATCGCGTACTAAAAAGAACAACTCTTGAACCATAAATAGTAATAACAATCTAGTTAAACTCTTTAATCATTCGTAAAACGGGCTGTAATTAACCAATATTTCACACGTTTTGAGCTTACTTATCCCGTGTTACATATTTTAGAATAGTAAATACATATTTATCGGGTTCTAATCATGAGTAAGCGTGGCCGGAGAGGCGTCGGTACTATTAACGCGGTGTTTAGAGATACCATCGCCCGACAATCTCGATTAGTGGCTACACTGGCTCTTATGCTCGAGAAACAAGTGACAAGCGAGCAGCGAGACTGTGTTTATTGTTTATCGGCCCTTTTTGTGCTGAAAATTTTCACATATGCGTTTTTAGTCTTAATCGGAATACTTAATTATAATTTTAAATCTAATAAAAAGGATGTATCAGTATGCTACTGTTTTTTTTTATATTGGATGATTACTGTGTATGTATAATTAAATAATTTTCTATTATTATGGTATAATTATATGGTAAGCCTTTGCTCCTATTTGTACTTTATGTATTTTCATTGCATGTCTGTTGTGTGTAAGTACATATAATTATAAGCAAATAGTAAATGAATGTTCAAATATTTGTGTTATTCAATTTGATTTAAAAATAATATAGATTTCCAGGTAGAATTTACTTGGAGGACTTAATATAATAGATCTGATATCAAATATTACATATTACAATTTCGAGTCATATATTTTAAGTTTAATTATAACACAGTCTCTAAAATGAATTCATGTTCACGACTAGTACCAAATCCGAATGATTGAAAAATGAGTCATTGTATATAAATATAGAAACACCTGTTTTTTTATTCCTGAGATATTTCTTTTAAAGTAGTTTCTTAAATATATTTGGACCACACCACATATCATACATGAATTATCTGTCCATATCAACTTCTCATAATGAGTATTGAACATTAACCGGTTCAGTACATACAGAAGATTCAACAGATAACATAAACCCATGCCAAATCAATAACAAACTCTCGCGATCTTTCTTAATGTTTGCAAAGGCTACGCTGTAGCAAGCCGCTACGCGCTACGAAACATTTAAAATTTGGAGAACTTGAAGATAATTTCAAAGTCATAATGTTAACTAAGTCGAAGTTAATTACTTTGGTTCTCTCAAACAAGGCTTTGGCGGTAACGCGGCTGGCTCATAACTCATCGAGACGCGCATCCTCCTCGGTAATATGGTACGCGTAGACGCGCCGGCGCAACGCGAGCGGAACACCGCTACGAGAAAGAAAGAGACGCAACCACTCGACTCACATAATACCCCATGTTTATAGCCTGAGAACTTCCTTTTAATTTTTTTGGGAGCACTATTTCAAATATTGTTTTAATTGATTGCTGGCAGACCATTTGGCGGCGCGGCGGCACGGGATGAGCGCTAATTACAGGGGTTAACTCGCTTTTATATTATCTCCGATTTAAAAAGACAGTTTAGGTACGGCACTTCACTGACAACTGTAATTTAGAAAAACTTATCATGTTGATTCTTGTCGGGCCGTTTGTTCTTGATGAATAGTTATAAAAAAGATAGGAGAGTAAAGTAATTGGCCGTATCGAGAGAGTTGCTGTGGTTGTGTAAATATTTGAACTATATAACAGTGAAACAATACCTTCGTTTGGTTTTACAATATGCTAGTGACATATCTACACAATGGGCAGAGACAATGTTTGCTAAATGAGTGGTGCGCGATGTAAAAATGGCGATAAACCGTAATTGGCGGCAGTAAAGCCGCAAGGAGCGGCACCCGCATAGTGCGCGCGCGCCGACCCTCGGACCCGCCCGCTATTGTCACACCGCGGCACCGCCACTATAAACTTTACTCCAACTCCACATTTACATATCAACAGTCATTTTATCAGTTTTCGTGGTCACGTCGTGTCCGTTATTTCATTAATTTTTCATTGTCTCCTTGGTTTTCAACCACGGTCATCAATTTTAAAATGAGCTTTAATATTGCCAATGTTATTATATTATAAACAAAAGCTAAGCAACGACGTAATGTTTTCCTGACAATCGTAAAAGTACTAGAAATTATTAAAATTCCATTAAGTATGCTTGGTGGCAAGCATGTTGGAATGTTTTTCTTTATTATAAAGATTTGGGTAAAATTTTCTGAAAATGAATAAAAAAAATTAATTACAAAACATCTAGTAAAATATAACTGGTGCGTAGGGAAAGCGATACTAAATGAAAAAAAAATGATTCGTAAAGTATTTGTCTTTTTAGTACCTATCTACTGTTGCTATTTAAATTAACTTGTATGTGAAATAATGTAAGGTAATGTTTAATATTAAAGACACAATGGAACGAACAGAACCGACTTTGGTTTTTATTTATGTCCGGTTTTGTTCCGTGTGTAAAAGTTCAGTATAGCAGTAAAATTGGTCCTTGGCAAAAACTACATAGCATTTGAAATCGACCAAATTAAAGCATATAATCTACGTTTAAAAGGTTTAAAACCACAACGTACAAAAGAAAGTCCAGAATCAGGGCTAAAATTTTCCTAACCATATATTATCTAAGAACATTATCCCTCACATATTCAGCAGCCAACAATACGCAAGTAATAAAATACAGTAAAGTTCAAGCGCGGTGAAAGTTTATTGAAAACAAACGAGCGTCGCTTATCCGCGGTGGTCCATCGTTAATCTTTTATCTAACGCTGTGTGCCGTTTGCGGCAATGTGGCAATGTCACGGGTGTCACGCGGCGGCGGAGGCGTGGCGAATCAAAGTGTTTTCATCGAACACGTCGTACCTTCACAACGTACGTCGTATCTTTCCTATCGTACAGTCACGAGTAAAACATGTGTATAAAAAATATTTTTGTGCCGGCAAGATCCGTTGCGTATCATATATATATAATAGTAACATAAATGTTATCCCCCCGTCGCCGAGCCGAGCCGGCCAAAATAGCAATAAAAATATGTCCCTAAATAATTAAAACTTAGATCCAGCCATCCATTGTTGTTTTGCATTATTAGGATTATTTGCAACGCACTAAGACGAGGTCTGAACCCAGCAGGGGGTGCCCTTAGTGGACGTTGCTGTTGTAGTTAGTTTTTCCTATAGCTCTGGCTGGAGGCGTCGCCAAAAGTCCGGTGAAGTAGTCATAGCCTGCGCTCTGGCAAACTGCAAAGATATCTACCAAAAAAATATATTTTTTAATTTTTATTCTAGGTTGATAAAGTAAAACGTGTTATGAAGTTATTATATAAAACAGTTCCTTATTCAAATACATGTTTTTCTTTTTGAGTTGCTGTCGTTGCCGTACATAAATCGCGCTAATTTTGCTTTACTGTTTCGCTATTCGAATACAAACTTTTGCTCGAGACTGTCCATCGTATGTCGTGTGTCGTACTGTACATCAACTTTCGTACTACCTAATGTGGATCGTCATTAACGTAAATGCTTTCGAATATTCGGCATTTTGACGAGTTGCTCGATTTTTTTTTTAACTTTTCTTCCTTTTTGTGAATGTTGAGGTTAATGATTTAAAAGCGCGATTAGCGTATTGTGGTTTGTTTAATGGTTTGTATTGTTGACAATATAGAAATCCGTTGTTATTAGAAATGAAACAAAATCTAAAAATCCTAACTGTGTTAATTTGTTTCATTTAGTTCAGACAACAAACTGAATAGTCACATGAAAATAGCATAAGACAAACAAATAGAACTCATTCATAGTATTTTATTTTCTAAGAAATCAAGCTCCAATTACCTAAACTGACCTTACGGAAAAGTGGATTTACGTGAAAAAACAGCCAGTCTTGTTCGACGAGTAGCTAAGTGAGTAGGTCAGCCAACCAAACATAATCGATAATTCATAAGATTACTTTCCAAGAAGTACACATGAAAGATTTTCAAGCAGTTTAAAAAGCCAGCAATTGTCTGTCTTGTACAACTTCACTTATAGCGACTGTCCCAATTGGTTATCAAGAATCTTGCCTTTTCCGCGAAAACCTGGCGAAGGCAAGGTTTTAATTCTTAAAGACCGTGCAGCTATTAAAGTAATATTTACCTTTTCAAAATTCCGTGAAACCCTCCTGACTCTACAGGTCGGAGTGGAAGTATGCTAGATCTTGTAAAGAAATAAGGAGTGAGTTCATCGATAGTTGTTTTGGATTATTTACTACAGTAAAATATAAACTTGCTGTTAAACTCTCATACTGTTATTTTTACTACGTCACTTTATATTGATGTAGCCTTAATAATGTTTCTCACTTTCTTTCATGATGTAAAAAAATGAAAAATGTATTTTAAATTGTCGACAATTGAATAACACCGATTGTAATAAAGAATTGTTTTATGGCTCTTTTCCTCCATATCACAACCATATTTAGAGATACCGAAAAGTCAGTAGCTAGTTTGTAATTCGCAATTTAAGAACTTCTCATTAGTATCTTGAAATCAGGTAATATTGTATAAAACATCGATTCATTAATGACACTTTAATATTTTTCTATACATCTGCGTTTAAAGAAATCCATAAAACGCATGAGATCATCATTAGATCACACAATAAAGCACAAATTCTCAAATCAAAAAACTTTAAAGAGTTCCGAAAACGACCGAATATTATTTTAATTAAGTTTCTACGACCTCCGTCTATCATTCGTATATAAATTGAAAAGGCACTAGTGGTGTGCCGCTGCGCCGACCCGGCTCGATACTTTAGAAGCACTATTTGCTTACCACGATTCATTCGATTAAAACTCTGAATAAACTCATTATAGCTGAATGCGACTACCCGCCGAAAGGATCCTTTCAAACGATATTAAACCGCATTATCCGCGTTTATTCCCTACCTTGATTAGTACCGTATCATTTAGTCCTGTGTTGTAATTATTTATGTTCAACCGGGAATGCACCTTATGGGTTATGTTTTAGAATTTAAATTGATGCGTCGTGTGTCGCTGGCGGCGCCTTTGACCGTAGGAGATGAAAAGCGCCGCGCGCGACCATTTATCATTGACAAACACAATTGTATTGGGTCCCATCTCGAGAAATTGGTGGATAAACAATCTTAGAGCTGAGGTTTACGTGACGTAACTGTTTGGAATCTCTGCCTGATTATAGGGGCGAGCAGTCCTGTGCGCCGTGGAATTGAGATGATGATGTACATAATAAGCGCACCAGTTCTGTGTGGGTTTATTTGCAACAGAGCTTTTTGCAGGAAGTGATTTTTAGGTTCAGATGTTTTAGTATTGAATGGAATTGGTTGGCATGTGGAATTTGATAAATATCGTTCAAAATTGCTTGAAATGTTAACAATCAGATTTTTTAAATTTTGATATGTTGTTAGAAAAATCTATAAAATATTTTTTTATACCTACTAAAGAGGTATGATTGTATAATTTAATGTTGAATTAATAAATTACATGGAACGATGCACGTTTTGCTGAAATGCTAATCTTCTAAATCAACGAGTATACCAATGATAATAACAAAAACATATTCAATTGCTTTGGTTGAATAAAATATTCGTTATTTTTAACTATGTCAAACTGTAACTACGTGTCTTAAATTTTACTTTTAGTAATGATTGAACCATTTGTAAAAAGTGTTTGATTGGAGTTAGACATACCTATGGCGTTTTTTTAGGGATAATAAAATATTTTTTTTAATAACTAGAATATGATAAAACAATGTAGAGTCACACATTTATTACCTGCAAGACGTATTTATAATGTATGTAACTTTAAAAATTTGCTTATAAACTAGTCGTTCAGTCATCAACCAAACGTGAAGATATCAACTGACACAACCCTAGACGATCCTTTGTTCTGTACCTACAAAACTAAACAAGGATCGCTACATCGACTCGCATTAGCGTGTCGGATGCTGCAGCTCGCATGTTTCATCATAGCAGATTATGCTCCCTTTAGTGTCAGTTTTACTAACTACAGTCCATGATGAAACAATATGTAATTCCATATAGGGAGGTACCTGCAAGAAATGATTCTAATTTAAGGAATATTAGAATTTTGTTAAACTAGTCTTTTGAACAAACGTCAAGTTACCAACTTACACAGTCTAAGCTAAGACGATCATTTGTTTCTCTACTCAAAGGATCGCTAGGTCTACTCACATTAGCGTGTCGGATGCTGCAGGTCGCATATATCATCACATCTTAGGAGATAATACTCCCTTTAGCGTCTTGACTAACTACAGTCCATGATGAAACAATATATAATTGTGTATAGTCAGTTACCTGCAAGATAAGCTTCTAAATTAAGAAAAATAATCATCTTATAAACTAGTCCTTTGAACAAACGTCAAGTTATCAACTTACACATACCAAACGATCATTTGTGTCTGTACCTAAAAAATTAAACAAGGATCGCTAGGTCTAGCGTGTCGGATGCTGCAGCTCACATATTTCATCACATCTGAGGAGATAATGCTCCCTTTAGCGGCATTAATCTAGTAGGTCCAGAGGAGGCGTGGGGCGGGAGCGGGCGCGGCCAATCGCGAGCGGCGGCGCCCCGCTGCCCGCCATCGATTGTCTTACAGCGGCGGATTGGGATCGTGTCGCGTAAATAAGAGAGTTTAGGAGTTTGCATGTTTAAATGGTAGAATTTCAATAAATTAATAAAAAGAAAACTGCACATTATTGGTACAGTTGTGTTTAGATTAAATAACGATAGTATCGATTAATAAAATTAGTAAATATAAAAAGTTTTTTTTTATTAATTTTATTTACAGTAATACAATTATTTAACAATTACAATCTATTTAAAAACTATCCATATTCTTAAGTTACACTAAAATCAAAACTTGTTTATAGTTCATTAGGGGTATTTTTTCAGTTGCACTTTTAACAAGATAATAAAAAAAAAATATTCTTATTTGTCTCATTGATTAAGTTATTATATTTTTTGACAAAAGAGTGGTGTTTCATATAAACAATCTAATTAGATGCAAAAAAACCTCTATTAGGATTTAAGTACCTAAAGAGAAGCCTTAACATATGGCATGACATGCATACTGAAATCGTCATGAAAGCACGTCAAAATAAATGCTTGCATAGAGCAAGTACAAGCAAAAAACAAAACATACATGCAATTTTTTGTTTGCAATACCCACTAAGTAGCAATCGCCACAAAGGAGTGCCGTGTCCATTGTTATTTGCATTTAAATTTCAGAAATGCTTCCATTTAATTGTTTATTTGTCTCGTCAGCCAACGTATTATTATGAGTATGACGGGTTGTTTGTAAGAACATTAATTGGCTGATAAAAATTGGATTCCATCGAAATTGGCGTTTGATCTTTTTTAATAATAAATATTTATACAGGTAGCAGCTGCACTAAAATCCTCGCTCTGATACCCAAATAATAATTAGCCTGCCCTTAGCACCTCAGTCGGCGTCCGAGAAAAAAGAGCCGGTCGAGTCTCGCTCGCGAACCAACATAACCTGTAATTTGGAAATTATTATCTAACACATTGTGCCTTTCTGGTTATCCCGCCGGTCAATTTGCCGTTTTTATGGCTCCCACAGAGCCGCGGCCTCTAATTATCTCCGCCACGATCTCGGCCCGAGGCGCGATCGCGACCGCGGCGCGTGCCAACCCAATATGCTCTCTGTCGCCGTCACACAAGGCCCAATATCTATCGCCGACCAACCTGTCGACGAGACTTAGAAACATGGGAAAATAAATAGATACCTATGTGTTTTGAAAGGGTAACACGTCTGCGCGAATACTATTTGTTTTACTGCGAATTCCTCTAACAGTTTCAAATTATTTTACCACTAAGGTGTGTTTGTGTTACACACATAGATCCGACGTAGACATATAGCGGCAATAAATTAGTGCTTTGACTCTAAAAAGAGTAATAAAATTATGTTAATATTAATGAATCTAAAGTGATGGTGGGTAAGTAGTAGTTTTGATAAAATAATTTTAATGAAATGAAATTATAGTTAAAGTCATTAAGGTGTGTTCATACATGTACCTTGTTAGTGATGCCCACTATAACGCGTCACAATTTCCTTTTTATATGCCTTTATATTATTCATAATGTCATAAATTTAAATTATAATCGGTGAGTTTTAACGCCCAATTTTTAAATTAGAGAAACGTAACGAACCGGGAAAACATGGTATCGTTGAAATGGTTTAGGAGCGACTCAGCCCTCGACGATCGTATTCTATTAGGAAGGACTACTAATAAAATTAATTTATTTCTCGATTACAACAGTAACGCGAGTTCAAAAACGTGCCGCGGCCTCGGCTCATTAATCATATTAATTAAGACGAGGCGTAAGCGCTTTTGTTCGTGGCTCTCTCGATAAACGAGCGCCTTCTTTACGCTCGTACAAATTACGGTAAAGTCGTGCGAGGCGGCAATAACACGCGGCAAATGGTGCGGAGTGACATGGTGTGTGCCGAGTGCCGAGCGCCGCGACCGCGAGCCGAGCCGGAGCCGAGCCGGTGCGTGACGCGCGCACTAGCCCCGCGCCCGCGCCGATTGGTCAGAGACAATATTGTTAAATGGTCCTGTTTCAGACACCACCTTGTTATTAGAGTGTTATGTGTGTAATCGGATAATCGCATTCTAGTCAAGTTTTTATTGGCGGCACGCGGTCACGATTTGTTGCGCTAGTGTAATTATTTAATTCCATTGTTTTGATGAGATTGATGAATCGAAAGTGCGCTATGAACACTTTGTTATTAACAAAGCCGTCTCGCTGGCAATCAATAAAGCGGCAGTCGTTAGTCATCAGCCTCACTCGCACAACACATTCGTTTAATTGAATTCCATCTGCAAGAACACAGCACTGGATTGATAGTTTAATTGATTACAGTAACTGACAACTGCTCATCATGCCATGACTCCGTGCAGTCTATCTCATGTTGTATTGATAATTTGTAGCATTCCTAAAGAACCCAAAAGTATGTTAAAATATTTACTGATCAAGTATTTACCGTCCAGTAGATTATATCAACATAGTCATCTATGTCAGTTTGGTTTCAATAACATGAGCTGATATTGAAAGGCAATAGGAACGTTGAAATCTGGTGAGACTGGAAGCCGCTGTGATAGCTGAAGAGAAGATTCTACGATACTAACGAGAACTTCCAAATCTGTATTCGCAATATACCTGTAATATAAACATGAAGTTTAGAGTCCTTGATGTAAACTTACCGTTACAGATAATTTGTTTATGATTTTTTTTGATGTTTTCTATCGTCTCGACCTTGCTCCGTTTATATTTCAAAATCAGATTACGGTTAAATTGCTGTCAAAACTAGAATCTTTGAGCATTAAGATGTCTTAACTGTAATGGCGATATAACTACACCCAAATTAACATAGAAATTAAATACAAATGTCAATGAAGAATTTGAAGGATTACGATACACGAAGTTTTATAATCAAATTAAATTATCAATCAATATATTTTTACGACTGCTGCTATTTTGCCTTTGCAAGTTCAATTTGAATTTGTACGTCATTAAAACAATTATAATAATGAATAAAACATGTTACTTTGGTTCGATTACGAAATTATGTTTATTTTTGATCAGCTGAGTATTGGCCTGCCAATAAAATTTGATTAGATTTTGTACCATCCAATTAACGTTTGATACCTGCATCGACAATTTTTGTTTAAAGGTCATTACCACAGATATATAGTATACTGGGTATATGTATTGCCCACTTGTGTGGCTTTATGTCTGTTTGTGGCACATTCCAGTGTGTTTGGTGTTTTTGATTGACGTTTACGATCGCATTAGAAGTGAACTGGTTTGCTGCTACTAGATTGCCAGACATATTTTATTTCGTTGTCGAAAATTACGGGAGTCAATAAATAACGGAGGCTAATGTTGACTTAATAACTCATTACCGTGTGCTTCTTAGCTCGAGTTCTGTATTACTTTCGTCAGAGCCAAATGACACGTGTTCAAGTAGCGAGACATTTCCAATATTGACGTAACTTGAGTCCGTTTGACGCTTCCCAGGTATAGTGGTACTAGTTTACAGGCAATCTTGAAAACAAAAGATATCATCCATTATGAAAAATGCGTAGAGAGTGGATGATATCCTTTGCTGTACATTACATCTGATAAATTCCGATCTATGAAAATGAAATAAGATGGATTGTTGTGTCAAAGCAAAATATTGCATAGGTTAGGTACGCAAAAATATTTAGAGATAAATTTGTATACTAAACACGTCTACATAATTATAAAAAAAGATAAAACAAAGAAGTTGTCTAAAAGATAAATATCTTTTTATTTGCCGTTAGTGTTTACGGCTCAAGCTATAATATCCAAAAAAGGCAATATTTGATTACCTGTAAACTAGTGGCACCCGTATTAATAGGATGTTGTCAAAGGCATTGCTAAGTTATTAGCTTAGACCGGTTCTTTGCGAACACCATTTAGGTATACCTACCTACTAATTTATTTTGTTTAGTCTAGGTATGTGTAGTTTTTAATTTATACTGTACACAGAAGCTGTTGGTGAAACTATTTAAGAAATTAATGTATTTTTTTTATTCTGCATTCATTAATGAAACAGTTTTATTTTGTCATCCTGTTGGTCTAGTACTTAGTGACTGCTATACTGGAGGTCGTGGGTTTGATTCCCACCCAGGACAAATCTTTGTGTGAAGAGCATGATCATTTGTTCTGTGTCTGGGTGTAATTTATCTATAATATGTATGTATTTCGAAACTTATAAGTATGTTTATCAGTTGTCTGGTTACCATAATACAAGCCCTGCTTAGCTTGGGATCAGATAACCGTATGTGAGTTGGCTTGGAATATTATTATTATTATTTGTGTTTACAGTCTATCAACAGTAAGTAACCAAAGTAAGAGAAAACAATGATACATCTTCCAGTAATAATTCTATGAACAGCAACGCCAGTATTTATAACAAAAGAATTAAGTACGAATATGAATTTCCTTTTCAAAGCATCGTTTCGTTAATCTTTGTAATGTTTGAAGCAACACGCTATCATCAATTAGGCCTTCTCTGATTGTTGAATTGTACAATAGCAAACCTCTTCCCACCCCTGGGCTGCAGACAATGATATATATGCTTCCGAAGTTAAACACCCTGCAATTACTGCAATACTTATTACTATTCAAATAATATATCACATACCAGCATTGTGTTAACTCTCCTTACAGCCTGAATGCCTGCACGCCTGCTGGCGAGCAATGAGGCGCGATTAATAAATGTTTTATGGAACGTTTATCATATATTGCTGAACGCTTATTTTAATCCACGCGAATTAACTATAATATAAAGAAAAATATCTTAAAACTACCTAATTATAAAAATAATTTTAAGTGTGATGTTAAAACTCATCCTTTCGTTTCATATACTATGCTCAATTAATATCGATATAATCGGTGAATGCTGACTGGCATCATAATTACCGATGCTAGGACAAGCCCAGTGTAAACAAGTTCGGCCGTCTTTACCCTGATCCTTGATGGATGAGCTCGCCATTCCCCGCTCGCTTATTTTCGCCAACTAATTAAAATTTCGACGTCGCCGGTAAAGCGGCAATTACCAGCGAGATTGCGCGATACACTGCAAAAGGGCCGCTTAATAACTAATGCAGGTAACTTGAGAACATCCAGGGCTGGTAAACACTGGTGTTGTGGAAAATTATTATAATATTACCAGCTTTTATATCTCCCAATATAGGGCAAAGGCCTGTTTTTTGTAAAGAGAATGTCAAGATTATTAAATGTTTTCACTCACTCTTATACATTACATTTTTTATATTTGATTACATCATAGAGATAAAACTTCAGGATTTTCCATTTTATAGCGTTAATTTAGTGTCAAAATTGTTTGGAAAATATCCATTAAACGATGATTATTTTCCCAGCTTATTTAAAAATAAAAGCCGGTGAACATTGCTTGTTATCTGCCGTAAGCTGCAATTAAGAGTCAACCAAGGAAACGAGTTGTTATAATGCTCGCGGCGAGCGATAACCAACCCGTCGTTATCCATGTACGATGAGATGCGACTCCGAAGCCTAATGAACAGTTGCTGTGACTTTGAGCAATAGATAGGCATCGCACACACCTACTAACTGTACTCCTTGCAAGCTATTAGTACACACTTTTTACATTCCCACATTTATCACCGCAGAGGTAGTGTTTACTGACATAAATCTTGCGCGCAATCATTCCGAATTGAAATTCAATAAACAAAATTTCGACATTTATTTTGCTAATCAGACCAAACTCGGTTTTTCGAATAAGGTAAAGTTAAATTATAGTATATGAACTGTTATTTATGACACTTTGATTGAACTATTAATTTAATTGGTCATTGATTGTGATTGACATATTGATAGTGAGCGGGCTCGCGATAGCCAATATATTAATCTCTACAGATGAGATGCTGGCCCTATGGAGCTTTATTGACTTTCTCTTAATTACGCATTCGAACCAGTAGCTGTGAGAATATTAAAGTAGAACATACTGGAATATATAATCTTATGGACTAGCTTTTTCCTTTGACTTTGTGCGCGTAGTCACAATTTCCATTCGAATAAATTAAATATCTATAAATATGTTAAGTCCTTCTAAGGTTCTTGGAAACCTTTTTGCGGTTAATTTAACTTTTTAATATATATTTTTTTAATTTTTAGGGTACATATTATCTTGTACATTTTAGCACGTTTCAAATTTCACCAAAAATTAATGCACTTATTGTCTTACCTGTTAAAAGTTTGGTATTATTTACGATACGAAATATGTAGCATAAAATATTGTTACATAAATGTATTTACTCGCGGGTAATATATTACTTAAATGTCAAGAATAGTGTCTGATACTCATGTAATAACATATTGCGATTATTTATGTGTTTATTGTACAAAGAAAAACATCGATGACTAACTTATATAATAATTATATGTACATAAATATTAGTTTAAGCTGCTTAACTACACGAGTCTCACCATCAAAGGTAAATAAGTATTCTGTTAAAATGTTAAATTCGTTATAATTTTTAATAAATATTGATGTTGTATTTAATTGGCCTTACATATTTTTATACTTAATTACACCTATGTCAAATATATTTTGAATTGTTTATTGAAAACAACATGTGCAAATAATAAAAATAAAAATACCGGAACAGCTACTAAAAAGAGAGCTCTATCTAATCTGTTTTGACCTTTCGTAGAGTTCCTTTGTCTTTAGTAGCAATAGTCATTAGTTATGCTTCAACAAAACCTCTGCCATAGAAATAGTTAAAGATAATACATATTTATTTTATTAATTTATTTGTTAACAAAAATACGAGTTTAATTAATTTTAAACAGTAGGTTGGCTCTAATTTTAAATTTACCATTAATTAATAAGCCACCGACAAATTACAGTCCACTTTTAATGTCCTCTGAAGTACCTCGTACCTACTCTAAGTAGGCACGTAATCTACCAGGGGAAAAGTATGTAAAGCATGTAGTACGTGCTACCGAGCAATAAATGATACAATGTGTATTCAATTAGCGGAATCACATCGCATGCAACAAATTGTAAACGCTCGGAGCTATCAAATCGCGGCACTTACGTACTAGAGGCACCGAGTGATTGCCGCGCACCGACGCTGCCTAACTGCGTACCACTGCCCACTAACTGATGTATCACGCACGACGCCCTCATTAATTCAACGAAGAATTATATCTTCATCGACTACTGTGAGCCAGCGAGCTTCCTCTCTGTAATTATCTCGTATTAGGGACTATTATCGTATACGATGCACTATCAATTTAATGCGTCGCCATTTCAATAAACGGCCTTAGACAATAGCCACCGGATTGCACACACATTATAGCAGAATGTGAATTTCGCAAATATCCGCGGCATGCATGATGCATGAGCACGCTAACCATACCCTGCGCGGGTCCTTGTGTAATAACTGGAAATGCTATGAATTTATCATTAACGTGACGGCCGCTTCCACGGCGGAGCGCGGGCGACGCGGCGACGACGCGACTCGTGTAGACACTTCAATAATTCATATATTAATGAAACGCTTCTGTGAAGAAAATATATTTAATTTATTTGCAATACTTCAATGCCCTTTTCAATTCAGGTAGACGGACCCGCCCTCGAGGCACTCGAAAGCTATTTGCGATTATTTCCGAATTTCATTATTGCGTTATCATTTCGTTAATCACTAATTTGTGTTTCGGGGTTTGCGGCCTTATAGCTATTCATTATGGTCGATATTTAAGTGTGGAGATGCTGAAAAAGTAAGGAGATGAAAGATGCCGCCACCATTTGTCACTACTTTGGAACGAGGTGGCGCGGTAAAGTACCGGCCCGCCCTGTTTGCACCTCGGGCCGCGGCACTTTTCTTTTTCTCGCGACGTCCGCCGGAATGCGAAGTTAATGGTTTCGGTTTTGAGACCATAACCAATCACTCCGTCATCAAAATTATGGAAACATTACGCGTGGCCTGTTTGGAGAAAATCACAGGGACCGATGTGAAAAAAGTGGATTAATGTAAAAAGCCATCGGCATAATGTTTTGATAACGGTGTTCGTGTATATAATAAAGAGCTGGCAGTGTAAAATGTTTACAAAGTCACGATGATTATCTTTTAATTAAATTTATTCTGTAACACTCTAGGTGTAGCAATTACTGTAATTGAGTAAATAATAACATGTTTGATGAGAACCCGCATCTTATTTACGCTATAAAATGTATAATGAACACATACACAAAGTTCTCAATTTTTAGACTGATGATGAGTAACGCTTCAGGAATCCTTATATTTCATGTTTCCGATTCGCGTGTTTAATCCAACAAATCTTGTGTTCAGGTTCACGTGTAAACACAGCGACGTTATAAATAGCAATTAAATAATTTGTGGCACTAATATGTAGATTAGGCTGCCTGGATCTGACCGACGGCCGCGCGGCCATTAGACGCAAAACGCCAAATCATTTACAAGAAAGCGAGAACCCGCCTCATACTATTTACATAATTTATTCATTACGGTGCCCAAGCGTTGTAACTTGTAAACTTCAATACAAATTCTTGGCTCAAAATCTCACAATAGTTTAAAATAATAAAATTATAGGTAAAGTAATAATTGTGGTTTATTATGTTTAGATTAGTTATCAAGAAGAAAAAATGAAAAAAGTTGATGAATAAATTACGTTAAAAGGGAATAAAAAACAAAAAAATAATAACTATAAAAGCGAGAGGTCAAAATATGTTTCAAAACAAACTCTAGGTACATCTTAATACAACACAAAAACAAAAGATTCGTGAGTCATCTGGATTTTCTAAGCAGAGCAGAGAACGTAAACGAGTTACAACGCTGCTCTAATCCGGTCATGATACAATCTCCCAAATATTAAACTAATATTTAGGCAACGCTTTGGCCGCCGCCGCCTCATTTGCATAAGGTGCGGTCTCTCCACTGTACTACGGCTTTACATCACAAACTACAGTCTCACGGTTACTGTACATTGTTTTAAAGCCAGGAAGGCGTAAATGCTTGTGTTTAGCTCATACAAACACAAGCATTAGGGGTAATTCTATGTAACATTGTTGTGAAAATAATAAAAATAGCTTTACTTCCCTCCACAGCAAGCAGGAGACAAAAAATAGGTCAAAGGCAAAAAAAGTGATTATTGCCTATGATTTTTTTTATGAAAAATAATAAAAAATCTTTCCCTACATTTTGTTGACAATACTTGATCTTCCGATTAAGCCATAAATACACAAAAAAAACTTCAATATCGTACATAAAACAAGAGTCCTCAACTGCTACATAAAGTTCCGAGTTTCTATTACCGCGGGTCAAGGCGTCGCCGCGTCGGTGAGACCTCAGCTTAAAGCGGCGTGTAGCTGTAAATATCATAATCTTAACCCATTAGTCTGTTAATGTTATGTCCCTGCCGGCGGGCTTTGACTTGTTTTATTACGCCGCTATTAATTGTGTACGATCCTCTGAAGAATTTCATAAATAACCCTTTGTTTTCAGACAGTAGAGAGAGTATTTCGTAATTACACTCTGATGGTGTGAATTTCTAATTAAACTTTGATTTGTCGACTTTTATTTTTCTTCTCTAAGTACCGCTTCAATTAATAGCGCTGCAGCGGCTATAATCTATCGAATTTTATTAATACTTACATTGGAAGTTATACCAAGAGATTGATTAAGTATTGATGCTTGAGCTTTTGGACTTTGCTTGTTTTTTTTTCGCAATATAAGATAGGTTTCTGTGACTGATAAATTATGATCCTTTTTCATTTTCAGAATCAGTTTTGCAGAAATTGAAGGCTGATTGATGACTCTACAAGAAACTGTTTAAATAACTTCTGAAATAGAAAAAAACCTATGGAGAATTTTCAAAAGGTATATTTGCTGATACGATTTTTATATACCTACGCAAGGTATAGATAATTTAAATTACTTTATATAAAATTATTTTTGTTGAATTGTCGATAAACTGTATATGTCTATATATCTTAACTTAAAAGAAAACCTATCATAAATAACATACTAAATTGGCGGAACTAGATACTTTAAAATTATCTACAAGATTTTATAGAGCCAGTAGAAAATGCTACTTAACTATGTATAATTTAATCAGATTCAGAAAATGATAATAATTGTACCTATAGAATTATAATTTCATATTTTTGGGATTCAGTGAGTATTAACAAAGAGTATTTATTGTACAAAATAGTATTTATAAGTACACCGTAGTCATAATAAAACGTTAATCCGGACTCCAACTTCCCTGTTTGAATATATTACAGATGATAATTAAGTAATTAGTTTTTTAATCATTTACAAACAGACACAAAGAATGAATTAAGACATCAAGGCCTGAAGTTTGCGAAACAATAGCAAACAATCGCGATAGGAACTGAACGAAAAAAAAACTAATTAATAAGCTTAATGAGCCGCGCCACTCAATCTAAACAATCAACTCTATTCAATTCACAAATAAATTTAATTGAATTATTTGTAATTAATTCAAAAATAATTGAACACTTCCGTCGGTATTCAATAAAATTAATTAAGTAACTATTAATTTGCATTCGAGCTTAAAGTTTTACGATTGGTCTAGATTATTTCGAAGGATTTTGATATTGTTACCACACGAATGTTTACAGTGAAGACAGTATTTAATCAGCTCGTAAAATGAGAGAATGTAATTGAATTACGATTAGCTAAGTGGTGTAAACTGTGTGATGATACCGACAGAAAAGTAGTTGCAGAAGTATCACATTGATTGAGTTTTCAAACTGCTCATAAAAAACATAGTAAATATGACTTATAGAGTTTGGTTTTTTATTTTGATATCCTCCACCGTCGCTAGCCTGAAAGGGAAGATTTTACTGCTCTACTGTAGTAGCACCAATAAACACGTCAAAAAAAATTTTTCGTCAGGGTACACACCTAAGACTGTCAATGTTCAATTCCCTGTGCCAATGTATACAATGTACGCATCAAATAAAATAAACTTCAATAAAAAAAAATATATTTTTACAAATCTGAACTACTTATACAATTTATATTTGATTAGTTAGAGTTGTTTTTTGACGCCCACAAATACTTTTTTTATAATTTTTCCTTGTTTAGTGTTGCTATAAACGGATCTTCTATTGCACTACACGTTGACATAGATAAAAGCTTCAGAGAGCGTTTACAATCCTCATGCTTATTTTTTTACTTTTCTGTATCTTAATTGAGTATTGTTTTTAGTGGATTTTCTGTAGTCTTACTACATCGTGTCAGAGATTTAGAGAGTGTGTGCGAGGCGGTCGCGGTGCGGAGGGACGCCCCTTTCTCCTCCGCCAATGGGACGCGCCGTGTCTCCGCAGATCTGAGTCCGCTCTCAAACCTGCCCATGCTATGAGCGATAGCGGTGAGAAACTGTAAACAAAGACTCGTTTGTAGTGCCTTAATTTTCAAGATATTTGTTTAAGTTAGTAAAAAAGTTTAAAGCTCTGGATTGTCATTGGACAGGGACACAAAATAAAAGATTTTTTTGTTATTTATTGAGTGGTTTGGGTATGTTTATTACCTGTATATGAGGTTTCCAAAATTATACCTTGTTTTTTTTTCCAGTTCTAACCATTTGATATGACCATGCGTTTCCATCTTTTTTTTAAATCTAAACCAGTAATACTAAAACTGCATGGTGATAGAAATCTGTCAGCTTTTTTATTTTGTTCGCTACATATAATGTCTCTTGCGATTTTTCACCGTCACCCGTCCTGAAAACGCTCCCCGCCCCACTTTAAGCCCACAGCGACAGCGCACACCGCTTTCATAATCCAATTAAGAATAATTGTCGATAAACTGACAGGCGAGATAGCGATTTATGTGGTGATATTTCAGCATCGTTAATAAATTTATGCTTGTTCTTGCCGTTTGATTGCACGCCGTGTTTCCATTAAGTTTATTCGATTCGCGTTCCGAACGGCTCGCAGTATTGACAGCTTGTAATCTAACTGAAATTTACACTGGTAGGTACATGTCAAAATACTCGAGTACTTATGTACAGTTAGGTTTAATTATGGCCGCGTCGATTGAGACTACTGTTTCTACAAGTGATTTATGTTCGACTTTTATTATGACAGGCTAGTTTTGAGTACGTTGTATATTACTTACTGGCTGTGGTAAATAAGGTAGTTCGCTTTAAATTCAGTTCGATTACATAGACTTGACAGCTCCATAAAGTTGAGTGCGGCTACAAATAATACAGGGTGGCAGTTTTTCCGTGCGACGGTCGTATTGTGAGCTCTATTGATTTCGCGGCACATTGCTCGCGTGAGTTACGGGCTCTGCGGTGAACCCTGACTTACGGCCGCATCCTCCCGATTTATTAGATCGTTATACCGCATCGGGGCAAAATAAATTCAATTCCGTTCCGTTCTCTGCTTCGTATTTCACGGCGTGACAAATTTCTCGACGTCGACGTCGCACCGCCATGCGGGCAGCGTCTTGCGGTTTTCTTATGTTTGGTTTTCGTGTTTTTACTCAAATGTTACCTGTAAGGATGTAATTTGTTTACTGCAAAATTATGGAGTACATCTGCAAATAATGTAAATACAGCCTGAGGCAAATTATACACTTAGGAGTAATTTGCCTTTGAAAACTTACATAATTGCATAAGTTCTTGATTCATAAACCGATCAACTAAAAATATATAATTATTTATATAAACTATTAATAAATTAGTGAGCAGAATTATTCAAAATTTGATAACTTTTAAT
Source organism: Autographa gamma (assembly GCA_905146925.1). NCBI lineage: Eukaryota > Metazoa > Arthropoda > Insecta > Lepidoptera > Noctuidae > Autographa > Autographa gamma. The sequence goes on from LR989850.1 coordinate 10,215,810, forward strand.
GAAAATGGAAATATAACTTTTACTTTTTTTATTAAACATCATGAAAACACATTGTGAGCTGTGAGTTGACAGAAAGTGCGCATATGTCTTCAAGGGTAATTTCTACTGTGTACCACGGTCATTAAACTTATATTTACTACATTGTTATCTGAAATAAATGGGCCTATTTTGTCATGCGGGAAGCGCTGTCACAACAAACATTATTTCATTTTACTTTATGATATTGTAACGCACCGTGAACAAGACTCGCATTTTGGAAAAAGCGATTTGAGCATAACAAAATACGTACAATGTTTGTCAGCAAAATGCAAGGGTAGAACATTGTGTGCAATGTTTTGTTATTAATGTCCTTAATGTTACACTTTTAAGTTACGGCTATAAAAGATATCTGTAAAATAATAATAGAAAATACAGCGTTCTATGTTCCGAACGGCAAGAGAACAATACTCCCTAGCAACTCTCCAACACAATGTTACATATCGGTAACGGTCACGGAATAATCTCATAGTATGTTGATAGGCAATTAAGAAAACCTCTATCTAAATTGTAAAGTATAGTGTGAAATCCGGCTAACTTGGAAGACACACCGTGAATCAATAAACACATCGAGCACTCCCGTCGCATGATAGAGCACAATAAAAACCGTAAATAAGACGAGCCGAGGAATAACAACAGTACCTATTCAAATTTTCGATTCGTCTCGGATTTAAACAAAAACGTTCTATTTAATAGTGGAATGTGCACGGCACGGGTGTCGGTAATGGTGTGTGTACGGATCTCGGTGTGTGCCGCTCGAATCGATTTGGTTGGTAATCGAGAACGCGTGCTTGATCGGAACTATCTGTGGATATCCACCGCTCGGTTCCGGTTGATTTTGGTCAATCGTCGGTAATCGAAATTCGATCGTTTGGTTCGCGTGCGCGCGCCACCCGCGACCGCAGTCCTCTGCAATCAACGATTCGTTAGACCCAATGTATTGTTATACACATTACACGCATGTTAAAATATCGCGTTTTAGTAATATCAAATGTAGAATAACAACAAGTTTAAATAAAGTTAATTGTTATTTCTGTTCCATAGCTTTTTATCATACCTCCCAAGTATTTTTAATAGCTTTTTACACATACATTTACCAAAAACTATACCTACTCGGGCGCCCATAATAAATAAATATATTAAATGTAATAGTCAGGTAAATAACACCAAAAGCGGTAATCATCATTTATCGAATATGATTGACAGATGTATTTAAAATAAAACATCAATTAGAGTAACATTCGATGTGAACTGCCCCTTATTCGCGTGGCGCTCTCCCCCAAAAGTTGTACAAAACGCGACCGGATGTAGGGAACGAGCAGAACGACACAAAACGTATGGGCGGACACCATGTAAGCCACACTAATGATATTATTATGCCAATTGATATTTATAGATATAGCTTACCTACATAACATCCAACATTCTGGTGTAACATACTAATAGGGGAGGGTTGCTTTGAGCAAAGTTTTAATAGCTACTAACGTAGGTGTGCTACGTGTTTTGTATGAACATTTTAATGTTTCTTCGACACAAACTTCAACAATAAATACACTTAATTCCCTCACAATCAATTTGTAGCAACATATTTGTAAAACTTCCTCCAACATTACCGAACACGGAACGAAAATAGTTTTCAAATTACCCACACAAATTCGTGGACGACGTTGTGTCCGCACAATAATAAATATTTAAAGAGGTTAGCAGGTGCAATACGCCTCAAATTGATGCCCAAATAACAGAGTACGGCCGAGCTCAAATAATAATAAAAAACAGGCTCGGCTTTGAGAGCGGCGAACCTGCAATTTGAGAATTAATTCTATCACATTTCGCCCGCATCTCGGCCAATTCGCCGCTTTATGGCTTTCCTGACACCGCAACAGCTGATTAACTATAAAACAATCTCGCCGCCCGCAATCTCGCGATATTATCGGGTTAATCAACAACCTTCAGCTTTTTTATCATTATTTATATACGGTGTTTGTTTCGTTTGTAAGTTAAATGCTGGGACCTCGTGGGGACACTTGGACGGCTAATTGAAGGGGAGAAGTCATCAAGTTGTTTGCCAAATGACATTAAGCTCACCGTGGATAGCGGCATGAAGTATGTGAAATTAATGAAGAGAACAGAATAGATTGACCTTGAATAGTACTATCTAAAGATCGTTATTTTATATTGGATTGTTTCGGATTAATCCGACATAAACTGAGCAATAAAACCACATAGGAGCTGGCGGACGTAGGTGTTATAGGTAAGTGTCGGAGAACGTAATTTTTATTTTGATAACATCCGGGAGCACACTCACCGTAGATTCATATCGCATAAATTAATATTCAGAATACATCGGAATGTCTGTCTGTCCTCTAACAGATTTATTGGCTATGATTTATAAAGTTGCAAAGCTTATCAAGGTTAATAGCATGATAATTGATGATAGATGAATGCGTATGAGTCTAATTGGAGTAATAAGGTAAGTAGAACGTAGTAATGACAGTGCCTAATAAGCATACGATATATACAATCGTGTAGCATATTAGTGGGTGTTGGTATTCACTGACGTGGAATGCGGTATCACTGCAATTTATTTATTAAGGACTTGTTATTTGTTTTTTATATTAAGGAGGCCATTTACTTTAAGGCTACATTTACGTCATCTTGTTAATACGGAGATCTTAAGCTAATAATTTGTTTTGGAGTAGCCTTTTATGGAATGGTGAGGCTGCTTTGCAAGGTTGTATCAAATTGGAAATTATGTAGACATTGACATCTGTCATTATTGGGAGTAACCATAGACTAAACATATACTAGACTGCTACTATCGCTAGTTTCCCCTTGTGCCAAGCGAGAACAGTTTTTAGTCTGTATCTAGTACATTCGTTAACTGATTTATGTTAATTTTCGCGCAACGAGAAACTTATATACGAAAATATCGATGGTTTTGACATTGTTAGGATAATATTAGTGTTTTAGAAAGATTTTTTAAAACGGCAAGTTCCATCTTCATACATAATTCACGACAAAACCAGTTCACACTAGTGCTTACGGTTCAAACTGATAGTCTCACTCTAGTTTCTTATGTATACTCTAAGGGAGTAACTAACTAGACTCACAACGTTGACGACAGTCACGTGTCTGTTAAATTTATATTTCTTTGCATTAGACTTGCACGTCCCTGTAAATAATTCGAAAATATGTCTGTCTCAAATCATATAGACTTCGATCCTTTTGTATTTCTAAAGAAAAGATTCTGTAAATGTTCCCCACATTCCTACATAAAATCCAACCCCGATTCCCGGAGCATCCACGGCATTCCTTTCGCCGTGCTTTTCATTAGGTATCCAATCAGTATACAGCGTGTCTAACCCGCGATTCGTCTCGAAGGATTAAACTTATCGAGGCAGACTCATCCCGCTCGAGGTCAAGGTCAGCAAACACTCGGACACAGGACCCAATACCTATAAACACAGGTTGTAAATTACATCATTTGATTGGTTCCAATCAACCATGGTCCCGATTAAAAATATGATCGAGACTCGGCCGAATTAAAAACTTGTTACGCTCAATTTAAGTCAACACTTTATGTTTTTTGTTCATTACAAATCGAAGTGTGTAATGTGTTGACATGCCGGATAAAATACCTGGTGTTTTGAAATAATTCCTATATGCCATTGTTAATTGAATTAAGAAAGAAGTTGAACAAATTGACACACGTTTTTGTGAGTAATATCAGTCCATGCGTAGTTTTTTGTAATAGAACCCTGTGGAAGAAATTGTCACTTTTTAAGTATTGGTCCAGGGTCTACAGGAAAAGAGTGCTAAGAAATGTAGAGCCATAGAAGTAAGGCAAACTGGCAAACATTCAGTTGATAATAATATGCCGTTGAAATATAATTGTTGCTTTAGACTTACACAAACATAAAGGCTGTTCTACTACCGACCGACCGGTACTCGCATTCATCCCATATGTGTTCTATCACACCCAATAATTATGTATAACAATGAAGCACAGAAAACAACGGAAGTTATGGAAGTGCTAATTCGAAAAATATAAACCGCAGTGAACTATAATGAGCACAAAGACGTCCCTCGTACTGAGCGATGAAATGACTACTAAGGGCCTGCAATTAGTGTACGAAGCAAAATGGCTGACCAGTCAACCACTGTAACTGCACCTTTCCTGCTGCTCCGGAACAGGGCGGCGAGGCACAGCTGCGGGGAGCAACTGACGATATGCGGAGGTCATGGTTAGTTGGTCGTTTACCCTCCCCCAAGTTACACGATGTGCGTGTGTGTTAATTTAATTTTCTACTCGCAATAATTGCAGTTAGCCCCGGGACAGGCGGGCGAGGGCTTACACGACATACTAGAGTTGTCTCTAAAGCGGACGCTCGCGTGTGTGCGCTGGACGCTCGGCGCTCGGCGCACGTACCACCACTTATGCGATTAAAAGTTTCTTATGAAACCTATAGTATTTATCGAAATTAAGATACAAAGACTTGATGAAAATAATAGCCTTATAAAAGGAAAAGGACGATTTATAATGAACACAAAACAAACTCACTTTTTTAATATAAAATTTAATCAAAGTGAATGTAGAGTTATTACTAAAATGGTTGAACTTTTCTATTTTATTATATTCATAGTTATTAAAGTCAATGCGTGTTTTTATGTAATATCGAAAGCTGGCAGTCAACAAAGTACACAAAACGCGTTGCAAGTATAACTAATTGTAAGCTGCTATGCGCCGATCTGTGTGGTAAGGTGTAAATGATAATGGTCGCGTAGCGGGGCGCCCGCGCGGCTTTGTGAGCGCCGCAGCATTTGTCATGTTAACACTGAACGTGTGAAGAGCCCTTATTAATGACGAACAGATTACGCCGGCTCAAGCCGCGTCCGTATTCTTGCCATTGTCAGAGCCGCCTCGGTGTGGCCACATTGAAAAACGCTTTTTCTTCTATTTGCTTTGGCTTTCATTCAAATAATAGGATTTTCGGTTTGTAAAGGTAATAAAGCAGCAAAAAACCTTTTGAGTAAGCAGGTAGGTAAACATAAGCCGATTGACAAAAAAGTCAAATATGTGGGTGCGGTTACTCGGGATCAAGTTGACGCAACTAATTTAATACTGATGATATGAGGCTTCGTGTGGCGGTATAATAGAGCAACTCCAGGTAATTTAACTATTTGTATCTAATAATACGCGATCAATGTTTTTGACTAATAAACCGTTCGTTTATGAGGCTTTCATGGAGCAATTACCAGCGGGGGTCTATCCTAAGCCGAGAGGTGTAATGCAATAAACTCATAAACTGCCGGCCGATGCACAGGTGTGTGAAACCATTTATGATTCCCGCTAGCGGCGATACTTCTAGTGTTGGACTGACCATTGCTGGTTGTTTTAAGGGCCTTGCACAACACTGGCTTTAAAGCCAGCAATGGATCATAAACCATCGTCAATAAAGACTGGGGAAGATTTGATGTTTCGTTTTTTCTTCACACAGAAGTTTTGTGGTATCGTTTACAAATTTATTGTAGTTAATTCTGGGAACATTGTGTCGTGCGCGCTCATTGAGTTTTGTTGTAAAACGCACCAATTATATAGTAAAACCTTTTGTGATTTAGGTTGAATGAACGCTTTTAGAGGAGGCCGAAAGTAGATCACGGCTAATTTGTTTTTGTTAGAGTGGCTTCTTAGAGACCTATGGTTTATGGCCGGTGTATTCCAATTATAATTTTCGGGATATGCAGTTATTATGATGAGGGTTTTATTATTTTAACATTAACTATTTGATGCATGCAGCCACAATAAAGCAAATATGTAGGTAAGCTGAGAACAATTAATTAAAAGAAAAAAAAATGCATTTAAAAGTAAATTGCACATAGCGAGAGACACTATAAATTGAAGAATTCAATTAGTTAGTTTTCTGTGGAACTAACAGTTTTAATTTAGTTATAAGAGGATAGAATTACTTTGCACCATCCTTTTCTACTTTGACATTTAACTATTTCGCTGAAAATTAATGAAGTAATAAGCGGTATAATGTAAAACAATAAAATTTGCGTCGTCATAAACTTCAAACGACGCCGACTTGTAATAAAGGTGATTTTAATTCATCACCAACTAAGTGTTACAATATATGAAGGCTTAAGATGTAAATGACTAAGGACCTTTTGCTTGCAAAACAGAAAACTTCCTCTAATATGAACAAAGTTAGACTGTTGTTATTGTGGAAAAGAGAGAGGGATAGTTTGTGTGTAGCGGCATCCTTTTCACAAGTATCTAACTGTATTTATACATATAAATTTCTTGGACAAAAATATTCTGTAAACAAGATTATAGAACCTTACAGAAGTATAATTAAAGATAAATTGTATCTACCTATTTTTAAAGGAGTAAAGCAAGGAATACGAAGGCGCCGTATTAAAAAATGGTTTTCTTTCAGTATCGCCCTGCACTTTTACCAATCTAGGTTTCAAAACAAGAACAATAAATACATACTGGATTATAATAAAGTATTGAGTACAAAATACCAAAACAAAAGAAAAATAATTAAACTGGAAGGAGCACAATGTTTACAATTTACATCAAATACGATTAATTTTAAAAGACATTTTGGAAGCTTATCCCTTCTTGTATCTTGTCGACCTTGTTGCGACTTGTATAAATAACATACAATTCTGTTCCGGTTTTAATGCAACTGTTTTAACCGGAACGAAGAGATAGCATCAAACTGCAGGTGAATTGTGAACGATTCTTATCCGAGTCAATACTGTATTTAGCAATACTTTTACGCTCAATTTCCGATTTTGTCATGCAAATTAAATGATTATAAGACAACTGTCATTTCGGTTTTTGATGAAAATTCTTCTTGCTGTTAAATTGTTTTATCTATTCATTATCTTTGGTATTTATTTTCCGACTTAAAATACAATAAGAATAAGAACTATTTATTTTTGAATGAAATATTAATTCCGATGTAAAGTATTATATAAAGAAAGACCCTCATATTGTACTAATGTCCAATAGACATAAAATAACCGATTGTAAATTAAAATCTTTTTATTTTCTTATTTTAATACATGAAACACATTGTACACTGAACTGAACTGGAGAAACACAAGTGTCCTAGTTACCATTTATAAGTACAGCATAATGATTTCCAGTAACAGAGACATTTCAAAGTATAAATATAGGCAACTCATCGTAATTATCAGTAGTGAAGTTTCATATGAGCCAGACCCTAATTAACTAGGTCGCACTGTAAACATTGCTACGTCCGACGGTAAAATAAATAATTCTTAGTAATGATTATTTTGCACTGGCTCAGTAACTGCGACAATTGTCAGTGGACTCCCACAAAATGAGCCTACATAAACCTTTGTTTCGTAGGCGGTAGCTAAGAGACTCTACGTCAACTAACGATGTGAACATACACTTTATATTCGATGTAGTATATCAATGGTCATAATAATTTGTTTAATAGCATTCATATCATACTAAAGCTCAACAATCGTCTTGAAACAATGTCTCGTTTACCGCCTCAAAGGTCGTATAAAGATACATTAACGCAGCGTGAAAATAAAGAGCAAGTAACCGACACAAATACGTATCATAAGACAGACGGATCTAGTATTTCGTGATCGGGGCGTGCCCCTTGCGTATTAATGTACCCGCGGACGATAAGCATCGCCGGCGCTTTGTGCTCCGCCGCCCCATTGTGCGAGCCGCCCGCCAGAAAAGTAATTCTTAATAGACAATGAGCCCGGCGTTTAGCGCTTTTATTTATGTAACACAATGCTACGGTTTGCGAGAGATATATGGATCGGTTATCGCTCGACCACTTAATATCCAAATGTTCGCATCTTTTTGCAGCCCTAATGACCCTTGATGTGGCATTTAACAAACATTCGGGTGTTTGAGGAAAAGGTTTAATGCAATTGCACGCGCTGAGTCACTCTAAGTAATCATCTAAAATGTCATGTAAAGGATTATTAAAAAACACGGATGAAATATTGATTTTGTTTGACTTGAGGATGGGTAAACGTCCGATTCATTACGAGCACTCGAGGCTTAAATTAGGTAGAGTTTTTGAGCTGCAACTGCTTTCAAAACAACTGTCTTTCTTGTAACTGTCGTTCATCTACTCACTGTAACTGAATTTACCTGCCAAATCTTTATTATAGAATTTCAACGTAATAGCCTAGGAACATGAGTTCATCTAACCCTGTAATCACTGTCTAAGCTCCGCTCCCCCACGTCAACTGTCACTCAGTCGTTTGCAGTTTGTCAACTGTTTATTAGAGTCTACAGTAAATCAATTGATAGTCGATGACCGATGACTAAACGCTAGTCATTATAATAATATGCTCTTTGACTTGTCACGTGCTGATAGTCGCTTTGTTCTTGTATACGTTTGAGTATAGTAGAGTAACCTAACATTTTTTCCTTGCAGTCGATAATTCTTAGTATTAATTCTAATGCGACTTTGCTAAACGTATGAGGTGTATTAAAGGTTTCGTTTGTGCATCAGGGTTGGGTTATTCATTTGCTTGATGCTTGTCATTTGTAAGTTAAAAGTTTTTATTTAATAATGATGATTAATATTGAATATTGATTAATTGTTTTGTGTATTGAATATTCTTTCAATGTATTAAAAATATCACGAGCGAGGATCACGAGTTGGTATTGTACTTTTGTTACAATCCTTATTATGTACACGATGGCCAGAAAGAAGATTATAGGTTCGTTACAAAACCTTCTCAACTATGTATTAAAACTTGTTCATTCTTTATATTCACTAAGTATAGAAGAAATATTATGACATTCAACATAATAACGAATAGAACCTTGCTTTTCCATAAAAAAAAAAAACATTAATTAAATAAATATCATAAAAAATAATAACTAAGACAGCGTGCTACGAACGATATAAAGTACTAGGCTGTCATGAAGCGCAGTAGTTGTATTTACTCATCCTACGGAGTATCACTAACAAGTCAGAGTTAGGTGTACGTCCGCGGGTAAATTAGCCGGTGAGCTGCCGCCGTTAATTGCAGTACAACACAAATATTTAATAACAATCCCAGATCCTCCGAGATGACCACTTATCTGTTCAATTGGAATAGCGACGGCTATGCAGCCGCTGTTACAACTACAGTTTTTTTTTTTTATTATAAGTTAAAAGTTAAAGTAAATTATATTCATAAAATTGATAAGTATGACATAAGAAAGCACTTTTGTTAAACACTAATAAAGCAATTATTTTCTAAAACTTGCTGTCATTGCAGTAGCTTATAATATTAGGTAACGGAAAATTAAACACAATGCAATATGGTGTATAAAAACGAATATTGAATAAGAATATATTAATGATGCAGTTAATTAATAGTAAAATTATCTAAAAATATACATATATAGCAGGATCTCCATCAAAAACATCTCAAAATATGTATTCCAAATCAAACCAGTAAAGAAGTTCAGTTCGACTCTATAGTCGTTCGTGTTCAAATTATCGCTGCACGATTGTTAAACATTATTACGTCGGGTGTTGTTTAATAGAAACAAAAATATCTGGCGGCGCGCCTCGTGTTTGATCTCGAGGTGTTCGCCCGTCGAGCGCGATTAGCCCTCTCTCAACGTATAATCAAATGTGCCTCGGGCCGCCTCTACCAACAACACCGCTGACCCAATCTCACAGGTTAACGATACAATGCTCGTTGCTTATAACAGCAACGGCTACCATTTCTTGTAAACTTTTCAGTGTATTCCGTGCAATTCGATAGTACTGTACTTTCGTTTTAAAAAAGCGGCCAGTCGTATTGAACAGCGGCCGGCATCGGCGGACGAAGCCTCTCATTTGGCCGCCATTTGTCGGCCATTTCGGTGCACCGATCATAAATGGAGCCCACTCCGGGTCACGTTAGCATCTCGGGAGAAAACGTGAAAAATCACACTTTGACGCGTGAAATTACTATCGATATACGGCCCGGTTTCACTTTACATATTATGTTTTAACGAGATTAAGGAATACTGAGTTGTCGATAAGCTAAATTGATTCTAAGCTTGTATTAATTATAGGGAAAAACTATTCATTACTTAGATTTTGGCGAAAATGACCAGCTTCATTGTATTGTTCTTTTGATATTGCAAATAGTTAAAAAGTTCGCGACGTTTTTCCTAAGTGGAAAACGGAATTAAAAATTAACTGCATCCCAGCCGTAACTTCTACCAACTACAAGCCGTGCATATTACGAAGCCTAATTCGCGTGCGCACACGTATAATCTCGTAGATAAACACAGAACAACAACAACAAAATACCTCGTAATCACACGTTACATTGTCCTAAGCAGGCTCGTTCTGTAATTAATTACGGTACTAGTTCAAAGTAGTGCGGAGAGTGCCACTTAGTGCTCATCCAGGCTCCGACGCTGGTTATCCCGCGCTCCGGGCACATTGTACATCAAGCGAGTCGAACAAGCCTTCAAAAATTACATAGCGCCGTAAGAGCGACGTACCTCGGTACTGTACTGTAGCGATTTATTTATTTCACTTAAAGTGCCTCGTAAACGCTCGCTGTGAGCGGCGTTCACTGAAGACAGACGATGCCGCGAAATTCATTTATCGGAAATAAATGATTTTACTAAGAAGTATGAATTCTCTTAATGTTATTTGTGTTTTATCTCGAGCTTACTATTAATGCGACTGCATCTCCGAGAATGTAATTGTTATTTAATAAGATTAATTCAACTTAATCGAACCGTATCCTAAATAATGGTTAATTTTAGAGTTGTAAGTAGATAATATTGATCTGTATTTTTAATTAATAAATCGGCCGCTTATATTCGACAAGATTCCTAAAATGCAGAGATAAATGACAGAATCATAAGATACCGTTAAGAATGACAAATTAGGAGTTTTTTTTTGTTCTTAACCCTTAAAATAAAAATGACTTTTAAGAATAAGAGTCAAAATCGCTTAATAGAAAAATTCTCTACCTATCAATTCCAGAATATAAAATATAGTTCTTACTTAAATTAAAAATTACACTTACAAAATGTTTGTAACGATGCTGATTGTTCTTCCAATTTGCCGATGCTCGCAGACGATCCGGCGCAGAGAGAAAGAGACAAAAGCTATAGTTAGACAGAGACAGACGACTTTCCAAAACACTTATAACCACCTTTTAACGATTCGGTATCCTTTACAGCTGAAGAATGTAAAAGGCCTTAAACATAGGTAGATATTAATAGATGACCATGTTGAATTAATTTCTAATTAAATAGTGTGAAAACAGGTGTCGTAGGTGATATTCTAGGTGAGAAACATTTACTTAATTTGAATAACAAAAGCGATAACTCATTAGTATTATGAAAGGCATATAATTGATTATGCTGCACCTGCGGCCGGAACGTTAGGAGATAATGTCATTGATAAAATACGAATTCGTTTTCGCTCTGAAGTCTATGACATAAAAATGATCATAATATATGTTAGCTGCTATCTTAAATGCAATTGAAGAAAACATGTATGTTAGGTTTGCAATTGGCTTTTTAAAAAAGTATGTAGGTAGTTTGAGGTCGCTTAAAGTTTGAGAAACCGACACTTAGTGTTGTTAGGTCAGCATTTGTTTAAACTTATTGTAGCTTATTTTTCGTCTGAAAAGAGCATAGGACCTGCAGTGGAGCTTTCCAGCCGGATGGTTTTGGCAATAGAATATCCATATTTTGTCATCTAAAATGAACGACGTGTATTTAACGAACATGAACATGAAGTCATACACTAACATATGTAAAATTAACACTTGATTTTTAAATAAAACCTTTTCCCCCTCTAGTTCAGGCCTTATGAAGACATTACGACAACGCAGCAAACTTACCCGCTGTACCATACCATAGATAATGATATGGTACAATCGTACAAAAGGCATATGCTCTCTTTAAAGGTAAACGAGCATAAAACATAACAGATTACTGAGATAAGGCGGGAATGATAGTGGTATATTAACGTGATACCCGCCCCGTGTTTAAGGCATACCTGTACCACGAAATCTTAAAGCAGTACTCTTGCGGTTGTGGAAGAGAAACAGCGCACTACACTGGGCATAGCGCTGTCTCGCTTACTCTATTGCAACAACTGATGTTTTAAGAGTTTTAGTAAGTGTGCTGCAGACTAATGAGGTTGGTATCTGACGTGATGGATGAGCCCCGAACCTCAGCTGAACACTTGGCCGCCTCACTCATTAACAGTCGAGGTTAGGTGGTAAGCGCACTGATCGCTTTTTGTTTTGTCACTTCCCTGGATTTGGAAATGAGAAGAATTGACTTTAATTAAATGATAACAATTAAGTTCTATTTATTATTTTATTGATATACCTAAATAGCAATGTAAACATACGTTCAGCAATAATGGAAAAAGAGTAGAGTCAATCTTGTTAAGCATTATAATAGGTTCCAGTATCTTTTAAAGTTACCAAAACGTAGGTACTTTCTAAGGAAAACCAAAACTTTAAACTGATCTAAGAATCACAAAAATCCTCTTGTCATCTAGGTTAGAAGTGGAAAATTTAAAGCTTTTTTAAATGCAGCTTAAAAACCCCAAATCTAAAAAGTAGAGCATCAATTCGACCAAACTGTCCAGTGAGCGCTAGCCTTAAAAGTCACTACTAATCTTACTTTTATATTTTTTGTTTTATCATAGTTCGTTATGACACTGCTCTTATTTGATCAACAAACGAAACGTGATTAGATTTTTTACCATCGTTATCTAACGTATTTTTTGCATTTATTTTCGTTCCACTTGTTACTAAGCATTGTAAGCCATGTTTACCTATTGAATCTTGAGTTAATTTTAAATACAATTTTGCATAAGATGTAATTCTGTTACAAATGAATAAGATTACCGATTCCCTTCTGAAAGGTATGTGGATTGTCAGCAGTCAGCCAGCGCCATCTGTTAGTAAGTAGTGGAAACTAAAGACTTCAATTTTGAAGAAGTAAATTATAAATAGTGATAGCATTCTGATATGATAAGGTTTAGTATTTTTCTTTATCTTAATGTGTTGTTGCCTATTATTTGAAATCACCGAATACAGCCGAATTATTTTCTTATTTCATTCAACCCTATTTCGTCACCTAAACATAATTGTCTGATTAATTAAATAAAAGTACTTAATATAACCAAAAACGACTCAGTGAATAATTATTCAATAAATTTCAATGAATACACATTTCATTATAAATAAACTGTAGTCACAGCATTAATAAAATTAAAACGCCCAAAACGTTTCGGGTAAATTAAATTCGCTTTACAATGTTGTAGAACGGCGTGACACAATCAATTTGCCGCGTCGCGTCTATTCACCCCTTTAGCATTGTGGCTTCCCCCAACCAGAGACAATATGGCAGCGCTGAGTCTGCGTCACGCCGACTTCTCGCCTTTCGCGACACTGTAATCGAGGGGGACGAACGTTTGTCATCCTATCCCTTACCCCCACACACAAACAACAACCAACCCTAACCCCCTAAAATTACAGCAGCTTTTCAATTGCCAAAAATTCTGCAAGCATCATAAATTTTATAGCATTTTAATACAGCCATAACAACATAACAATAATAGGGTAAATGTTTTGGTAAGCCATAAATAAATTGAATAACGTCCCGCTGGGAGAGGACAAATTTGGCGACACAATAACTGGGTGCCGTTAATAAAACATATTTGTGACAATATACAGGAAGAAGACAATTAGTCAGGTAACAAAAGAACCTCTGTCAACTCTCTTTTTGAGTTTATTAATGTTTTCAATAAAGATTTTCTGATCTTATTCTTATTAATATCAGTAAATAATTAAATATATATTTACTATTTAAGGTGGACATAAATAATCTTATATTAAATGTTCTGAAAGACTCAAAATTACGACTCTCTAAATTACGTTTGACAAGGTAAGTAAGTACTTAAGTTTAAACCCCTAGTTCAAATCGATTTCCCCCTTCAAAATCGAGAATGGACTCTACAAATTTACTATCATGCACTAAATAATCTAATCGCTTTAAACCCTATCCACTGAATGAAACAGCAGAGTCAAAAGCCAGGCAAGCTCAACGTTACGTGGCTCAAAGCGAGCGGCCGGCTAAGACACGACACAAAACAATCGCAGTGTTTGCTCGCCTCGGCTAATGGGCCATTAGCCGGCCGTACACGCGAACTAAACTTTGCTTTACTTGACACTTAACGATATAGAATTAAAAGCAATTATTGCGTGCATTTACTATCGGAACTACGAGTGTATTAGCTTTGTAGGTTTCTGTTTATCTTCGTTTTACGTTGTGGAATATGTGGCATGGCTTTAGCTAATTAAGGATGTAGGTACTAGCATGATAGAAAAATCAACGTAACTAAAAGAAAACAAGAGTATGTATTTATTATGCATATACATTTTCTTTCATATTACCATGTTTTATAACTAGATATTTGCTACGAACTTTAATGTCTGTAGCAATATTTAAATTATACAGGTAGCACATATTTGAGATACTAACTGAAGTAACAAAGCTTTTGTTGGATTGCTTTCAGTCAAAATAGCAGTGAAAGTTAGGTTCAAGTTAAATTAAATTGAAATTAAATTGAACTACTCTCTTAAGAACGAGGTTAGTTAAAATATTAAAAACAACAATCACTCAATTTTATTATTTCCCACTACCTAAGTTACTCATAACAAAACTAAAGCATATTTATTTTCACAAAGCATCCATAAAAGAACTGTAAAAGTTTAAATATGTACTTGTAGGTGAAACAATAAATCGAGGCGATTTATGCGGGTGCTATAAATGTCTTCCCGAGCAAAAGTAAAGTGTGAAGTGTTGTTAGCGGTTATACTGCACAAACGTGGGGTATTTATTTAAGAGGCAGTGAGTGAGGATTGCGGACTACGCAAACTGAGCACTCTCGACGGAAATGGGCCAAGACTAATGTGGACGTTGAGAAACCCTCCCGCTGATGTACGTACGTACCGCCCGGCAGGACCTAATGTATGCGAGGGTTAAGACGCGGATTCTATACAAAGAAATATGAAGAGGTGAAACAATTGAAGGATAAAAGATTGCACGTTTAATGGACTAGTGGTTTATACTGCCATGTAGTCTAGTAGCTCCAAAGACCTAGAACCGTTTTTTTATTCTGTCGGTTAAGAATAAAAAGTAACGTTGGAAATCGTCTGCTTAAGCTGCCAGTATTAATTCATCGAAAGCTGGATCCATAGCATCCGTTCTCTATTGTATAGATACCAAAACATCCGCACAAATCGCTCACAGCCGATCGTTAATAATTATTTCACAAATACTCGATATTAAAGATTTTGAAGTATAAAATTTATAGCTACCATCCTCGATAGCTGCTACTCAACTGATCATAAAACAAAATTGAGCCTTATTTGAGCCTTATCAAAATTGTGAAGGAAATTCGCGTAAATCGAGGCTCAGATCGTTTCGATCGAGTTTTACGATGTTGTAGCCTCAGTGTGAATTTAGTGAACCAATATTTACCGGGCTCGGGTGAATGTTGCCACTTCTACTGTAAATGTAGCGGAACCCTCCGGAAATAAAGTGTACGGCAATTTGCTCGATTACTTACTTAAGATGAAATATTTGGGCGCTCGAAACGGTCGGTGATTTGAGCGGAATTGTTACGAATAGTCAGAGGGTTTTTTTTTCGGGAAACTCAGTTTTAAGTTCTAATACGCGGTTTCCTGCACTTATGATGCAAATAGACTTTATGCTCCTACATAACGTAAAGAGTGATTAGTAATTTAAAGAGACTTTTATCTTAGCAATAAACTAAAACATAACAGAAATGTTATTATTCCATGCAAATGCCTTCTTACAAAACTCTTTCGAGGCACTAAATAACTCGAGTTACCACACAAAAAACGGCCTCATACATTTGTACTTTCGTTACAGTTTAATTTATATGTATATTTTATACATTATATTACTATAATTATGAATAATGGAATAACACAAACCATTTTTTATTCTCATACATAAACTTAATATGTAAAGCCGCTATTACGCTGTCAAGAGGAATAATCGTGTTTCATGTCCAGCGCTCCTTTTGTAGGAGGGACAACTTTATTGTTGTAACAAAAGATTTAATGTACTTGAAATAAAGCATGATGATATTTGCGAGTTTTGACGCACACATGTGTAGGTACGTAGTGTTTTAATTACGGTGTGTCTGTGTGCTATGATGTGTTTATTCATTAATGTAATGAATGAGCGTGGTTCTGCGTACGGGAGCTCGCCAGTAATTATGTTGCATTAGCTTACATTATCGCTTACTGTATGCTATCAATTTAATTCAATGCCGTTTGAGCAAACTGCCATGGAAGCCACTGCGCCGATGCGCTACAGTTTATGTAAATAACTATGCGGATAAACATGTTATGTAAGGCTATACTGGTCTTGAACTAGGTTTTTTTAGATCTCAATTATTATTTGTTTGTGCAAGTAGCACTTCCTAACGCCTAATAAATTGACAAGTTAAAACAATTTTTACCGATACATTCTTATAGCCTTCCAATTGACTAACGACTAACGTATTTTTGTAACCAAAAAATGTATTTTTTGGTAACAGTGCTATAGTAGAGTGCACCTATCACCTATTTATTGTTTGCTGAGCAAAGGATAAGATTAACATAGCTAAGTAGGTACCTACCCCTTAAAATTAACTTAGGCAGACACCATTATTGGATACTATTGTGTCGGTAAATGGGTACAAAAACCTACCTATTTAGAATCTTGTTGTAATTAAGAACCAGCGCAAGAGTTACACGCAAACCTTGCTCACAGATGACTCGTTAGAGTCTAGAAATTCAATTAACCTGCGCGCTAATTACCTTTAGAGAATAAAACCCTCAATAATTTAGCATAACACCTCACTTCAACATCGGCTGGGAACAATCCATCTCAGTCACTAGGTAACCCCACATGAGCATTTCCAGTCGATGAAACAAAGGAAGCTCGGTGGTTGCGCCGTCCGTCTGTCCGTCGTCATTAGCACTAATAACTCCATACGAGGCTTCGAGTTGAACGCACAATGAGTGACGTCGTTGCGGTCGCAAGAGGAAACACCCAGTGTTCACTGTTCGTCCTAATAATTCTATCAATAGGCGCATCGCTGCGGTCAATGTGGTAATCGCGCGTCTAGAATATGTTTGGAATGCAGCCATTTTAAGCCTCTATAACAATTGACACAGGAAGAGGTTTTAGCCGACAGACAAGCAATTTCAATGCGGTTGCCATCGGTTAGCGTGTGTAATTTCCTCCGTATTGTTTAGGTTCTGAATTTTAATAAAATTCGTACCTTTCAATTTAACATAATTTTAGTTCATTTTCGTTCCAATTATAGAAATTAAAAATTGCTTGTTGGGTACCATCTGTGTCTTTGCGATATAATGTAATTTGAAAATACTTACTGATACTGTCAAGGGTAATTGATTCACTATCAGCGACACAATTTAGCTCATATTTCTGGGTATTCAAAACTCTAAAACCAAGCCATATTCGATATCTATCTAAGTGAAATAATTGAGATAGGGACTTATGCCAAAAAAAAAAATGCCCTGCTGAATAAAGTTCCATTTTAATCCCGTTGCCGAGTAAGTAGCACCTATTATCATTTTTAGTCTAACTTGACTCTAAGTGTAATATACTTGTACTGCCATCTGTAACTTTTATTAACGACTTGAACTACGGATATGGCTACTCGACAACAGATGGCGCTTTCATTTATGGTGTTCCATTATGAATAGTTAAGTTGTATTTTACTATTATAATATTAATATAAAAAATATTAAAATATTAACATCATATAAATCGAGTTTTCTATTAAAGTGAGCAAATAATAATACTGGCTCAAACAATTATTGTTGTACAGATTAAATAAATAAAAAATCGGGTTGTCAAATGTGACAGAAATTTTTGTAGAAAAATATAGGGAAGAGCAGTCAGCTCACGGGGGTGAAACTCTCATACAACGAAGAATTCGCAAAAGTGGTGCTGCCATCTATATTTCGTATTCCGTGATTTGGATTTTGTATAAGTTTTCTGTGGTTTAAAGACTGTCAAGTATAAACAATCTTTTTCAAAATTATTCTGATAAAATAATTAAAATAATATAGTTACATTGATTTATATACGGTTTTCACCAAAGGACATTCAGTAGAAAGGTTTTGTGTACATAATTCTTTAATTAGTTTTGTGAAAAATGTGTTTGTTTATGAAAATCGAAAAAGTGGTTGAACGAGAATTTTCGGTGTATAATTATTAAAAAATACGTGTGAATCGTCCCCAATAGAGTCTATAAGACAAGTGTTCCTTCATACTAGCTTTAAAGCGACTTGTGAAATAGAAATAAAATTTACATAATTACGACGGACCTGTTGGTCTACCGGTTAGGGACCCTGCCTGCTATATCTGAGGTCGTGGTTTCGATTCCCACTCAGGACAAATGTTTGTGTGATGAGCCTGATCATTTGTTCTGGTCTGGGTGTAATTTGTCTATAATATGTACGTATTTAGAAATATATACGTATGTTTATCGGTTGTCTGATTACCATAACACAAGCTCTGCTTAGCTTGGGATCAGATAACCGTGTGTGAGGGATGTCACGGAATATAATTATTATCATTCTAGTAAATTATTGTTTTTCTACGTATTGATGTTGCTTTGTTATTATATAAGTTCATATACATGTTATGTTTGATGTTTTATAACATTGTTAGCAAACGAATAATTGTGCAGCAATGATTGTTATTCCTTGCGCCCTATATGGTTCATCATTTGTTCCTACGTACTGATATTGCTTTATGTTAGTTCATAAAAAAATATGTTTGATGATTTATAATTAAGTAACATTTTTAGCAAACGAATAATTGTGCAATAATAATTGTTACTACTTGTATGGTTTATATTTTTCCTTCGTACTGATGTTGCTTTATCTTATTATATTAGTTCATAAAGATGTTATTTATGATTGATTCTTAATTTATGTTTTAAAACATTGTAAGCATAACTAAATTTTCCTATTATAATTAAGTTGTACATCTTGCTTTAAGAATTGTAAAAAATAATTTAATAAACTTTACAGTATTATAATGAATTATTGGGTTTTATTTAATACACATAGAAAAGAATATACGGTAGTTTATAATAGCAACCACCAGAGGCCGCTACTGTAGCATCACTCACACAAAGATTGCGTATGTGTGTGTGCTGTGTACGTTGGTTTCGGAATAACGACACCAGAGTTCGCTCGCTTGCTAGGGCGACACGTTTAAGCCGCGAGAGGTCTCTCTTTACCCTACTTATTATATTTCTCTATGAGTCAGCTGTTCTAACCTATAAATTTAAATTTAAATCAAAAATAAAATAACAAATAAAGTTGTATAATTTTTTTGGATATATTATTAAAGTGACTTTATAGTTTACAAAGGTGACACCATGTCATTTTTAAGAATGTTATTTTTCCGACCGCTGTTTACAGCTAAAACACCGAGTTTATTAACGAGATGTTATTCACAAAATAATAATGTGAACTTATCGGATCCAGCTATTCACCAATATTTAAAAAACCTTATATTAGAACACGAAAACTTGTATACAAAGGCCAAACGATCAATTGATGAATCAAGACGCCTTATTGAAATAAAACCGGTAGTGACTGTGTTGGAGCAAAGAATAGCGCTTTATGAAAGCATCGAATCGCTCAAAGACCTCAGTAAGAAGCCAAATAATGATGCAGTCATGAAGAAAATGATAAAAGAAGAAGCAGAGCTGTATTTAAAACGTATCAAAGAAGTAGACAGTGAGTTAATGTCGATATTGTTGGAACCGCAGTTCACTGACGGCAGCGTGATGCTGGAGGTGACGGCGGGCGCCGGCGGCCAAGAAGCCATGTTATTTGCGCGCGAACTCTTCGATATGTACGAAAAATACGCTACATACAAGGATTGGGATGTTAACATTGCATCAGTTGAAGAATCAGACCTTGGCGGCATGAGAAAGGGCCTAATGTTCATTGAAGGTTTTGGTGCTCCTGAACTTATGGGGGTAGAAGGTGGTGTGCACCGTGTCCAGAGGATCCCAGCTACTGAGAAAGGAGGTCGCATTCACACGAGCACTGTGTCAGTAGCAGTATTACCACAGCCTGCTAATATTGAAGTAGAAATAAATGACCGTGATCTTGTAATTGAAACTAAGAGAGCGAGTGGAGCTGGCGGTCAGCATGTGAACACTACAGACAGTGCGGTGAGAATCACACACACACCAACAGGCACAGTTGTGGAGTGTCAGGAAGGAAGGTCACAAATAAAGAATAAAGAGATAGCCATGCTCAAGTTAAGGACACAGTTGTTGGCGAAGCAATTTAAGGAACAGGCATCAATGATTAATGATGCGAGGAAATCACAGGTTAGTTGTCCAAAATTTACCAATCAACTTTGCTTCATACTAGAATAGCTCTAAAATTTTGCCAATGCTGTTCTTGAATTAATGAAATTGCTTTTAAATGCAAACATTGTCTCCATTATTTTGTCACTGCTGCTAAGAGAGATTTGTGCTGGTTTATCATCGTATATTATTTCAATTTCAGGTTGGTTCTAGCAATAGAAACGAAAAGATCCGAACATACAACTACCCTCAGGACAGAGTGACGGAGCACCGTGAAGGAGGTGGGACCACCCATAACTTGCATGCTTTCTTGAGCGGAGCAGAAGAACTGGAGAAACTGCAGGAGAACCTTCTCAGGCACCAGAAACATCAAGCCTTCTTACAAGAAATCGATCAGTTTGTTAAAAAACAAAAAGTAGAAAAAGCAGATAACTGATTGCTGACTTATAACAAGTGTTGTGTAAAATATTAGGTAAGTGTTGGTCTTGGTGTATTTAAATGTACATTCAAAAACTTGTTAAATTATTACTATAGTCATTTATTTTGTACCAAACAAACAATCACATTGTTGTAGATAAACAGTTCACATCTAAGAAGTTTTACATAAATGACAGAGATTCAAAATACTAAATTCTAATAATAGTAATACTGTATGAATAGAATAAAAAAAAGAATAAAATTGATTGAAAATGCTATACATAATTGTTTCTTCTTATGGTTCTTTTAAAGTTTTCATCCCATTTAATGCATCAAGGACGGAGCAAAGGTAACATACATTTAACTATAATATAACATAGAGAAAAACTGACAAAATATTAACTGGAATTATTAAATAATGCAAAAAGCCAATTCGTTACAAAAGCTATAATTTTATTATATTTATCTATAATATCTTAAATTAGATTTATTTATCTTTAACTTCACAATTCAATAGTTTCCCACAATGCAACATGATGATAATTTAATTCTCTGATATGATTTTATTGCTTCCTATTGTGGCACAATGGGAGCATACTTTATTATTTAAAATTTGATATGTGGTAATGACATGTAATTCTTTATTTACCTACTTACTCTAGAAGCGGAGATCATAGAATGGTAAAGTTTTAACATTAACATAAAATATAGACTATAAATATTCTATTTTATACTACGATTGTTTGTGTCTGCTACAAACAAAATCTTTTCTGGATAAACTATGACAGTTTTAACAAAACATATATTTCCTATAGTATTTGAAATTTTCTAAATTTGATGATTTTACTATTCATGTCGTCAGTAAGCAAGCCAATCGCAATGATGATTAAAATACATCATTGTGTTGCCAGCTGCAACATGCTTTTCAAAACCAATGTTGCCTCACTGCCTGCTTTATAAATTCTAAACCAGATAATATTTGACCATAAGCAGTATACTCAAAGACACCCAAGTCTTGCTGTTGCCCGGTAGACTGCCGCGTCCGCACATGTCGATGTTGGCTTCCTGTAAAAAAAGAAAACATAATGAACAGCTGTTTTTCTTCAGATTTAAGCTGATTGACGGACAATTTATTGTGGCCTCGATAATGAGCATTTAGCTACTTACTTCAGAATGATTCCTAATACACGAAGTAGGTTGCTTTCTATAAAGAGGATGCATATGCTTCAAACACGGCAGCGACTCATTGTAATTGACCTCTGTGGCGTCGATAGTCATGGTAGCGACCTCTTCACGAGGACAGTTGGCGTCGACCACGATCATCAGCATGTTAGTATAGTTCACATGCTGTGCGTAGAACGGTCGAGCACATTCCGTCAACGGCTTGTTCAGTTTCTCGTCCAAATTGTTGTAATCCAGTTGGTATAAGAACATTTCCCTGTCGCACGGTGTTGGCCGCGTTCTATTGATCAGTACGAGCTTCTCAAAGTCCCTCTCCACGACTCTCATATTCGGAGGTTTCTGATTGTAAGGGTCGTCGGTTTCCTCGTCGTTTTCGTAGCTCTGGTACGACACTGTACCGAAAAAGGTTGTATTAGTTGACAGTTATTGACGAGAACCCCATGCACGAGCAAAGATAAGAATTTAAAAATAAAAAAGAAGAAAATGTTTAAGAATGCTGCCATGCTGAAGTAAAAATCATGGTTGTTGAGACCAGTATGTATTATACTGTAGAGATGAACAAATAAGTTTATAGAAAAGCATAATGTATTAGAATCAGAATAAATTATCATCTATATACAATGCGGTTAATGTTGAACGGAACCTTATAAAATTAGTAGTAGATAAGAATTTAATAAACATAAACAATGATGTAAAGATACGTCTTATAACTTTGTAAAATACATGGGTCACCTGAAAAGCAAAAAGTACTTCCAACACATGCAGGTAATCCTAAATTCGAATAATCTGAGATCGCTCGATTTTTAAGTCTACTAATACGTTTTTAAATCGTTTAGAAATGCACAAAATCTAGTCATGCTTTTCCTAAGGGTCCTACAGCATACCTAGTTTAGTTCTAACAGCTAATTTATTGGGCCAAAACAAAGCCTACTAGAAACTACAAACAAGATTATTTATGAACATTTATATACTTAATTTTTTTTTTGACCGCTCAAGACGTATTGGGTAATGACTCCCACACAAAACTGCGAACTTCGAGTTTTGTAAAGTTCCAATTGAAACGCTATATTTACGATGCGAATTTACAGTTATTTTTAGGAACCTTAAAACATTCATGACTTGTCAGAAACTATTAGGTCCATACTTATATAGTGCGTGATTAATATTTCAGTATTTTCCATTAGATCAATAAATAATATTAACTAGCTATTAGTCCGTTCAAATCTTATAACATCGATATATTACAAATCTCGAACAGTAGAGCTTCGTTTGTGCCCGAAATAACCTAAGATAAGCATTCTACATGAGCACATTACAACCGAAAATAAATATGGATAATATAAATATCGCTATAAGTGTTGAGGGTCTGTCAGAGGACACGTGCTACAGTGCTCGCTCTACTCGTAACTCACCGGTGGGTGTAACATACTCTGAAAAAAGATGGAGTCATTACTACTTTAATAGAAAGTTCTATGTCCAATTGTTGACTCCATGATAGAATTTTGCTTAGGCTACAATGTTGTGAGAACCAGCTATGAATACTGTTGGGTGCAGTTCAATCGCGGTGCACACTCATGCACCCAAAATAACTTTCGGA
Source organism: Autographa gamma (assembly GCA_905146925.1). Lineage (NCBI taxonomy): Eukaryota > Metazoa > Arthropoda > Insecta > Lepidoptera > Noctuidae > Autographa > Autographa gamma. Next base: position 10,239,486 of record LR989850.1, read on the forward strand.
GAATAAATTAGAAGCGACGGTGTTTGAAGTTCTGTAATATTTTTGGCTGTTGTTGTGTGTTCGTCCATTTTGAGTTGGGCCTCAAGGCAGCTTGGTATAATTTTGTATTTGCTAAAAGGTTTTATCATTTAAATCATTCAAAATACTCCATGCAAAGAAACATTGAGAAGCACAAAGTTGTCCCTCGCACAAAGATGTTAAATTCTGTTAAACAATATTTTAGTAGGTACTACATAGATATTGCGTCGTCTATAAGTGCACGTTGTCATGCAGATTTGATAGAGCATGCCGACAACGCTCAAGAGCAACATCGAATGCGAATAGAATCCACAACATTTAACAGAATCCGAGCAATTTACTCGATTTACTTTAGAATGTTCTCGAACTATCCCGATACAATGGACATGACACACTGGCAACGGCAACAGTGGGTAATACGTACCTTCGTCGAAGGTGTAGCTCGACGCTTGTGCCAAACCTGTGGTAATTGAGTTGTAGAACCAGATAGTTGTAGCCAGGAACCAAGCCATCACCAGACGAAGGTTTTCAAGTGGCTAGAAGTCAGAGAAATGTCAGTAAGAAATAACAACTTCTAAATCCAGTTAATATGACTGCTAGTGGATCCTTATCCACGCTGAGAAAACATAATGGACATTTAACAGTCATATTTAGATTTGTTTGTGTAGGTAGCATCACTCATAATCTTGAGTAGGTACTAGTTGTGGCTGGTCGTAACAAAGTTCGTTCATAAATTAAATCACTGGTTTGGAGTTTCCCCAAGACACGACGCACTTGGAATCGATGACACACTTGTTTATATGCAAGCATTAAATACAAGCAGATGGTCTGATATCGATGGCACCACTATCGTACGATAGATGGGATTCATACTTTTCAAGTGCACCTACGTAGTATTTTACTATCATAGTAGTATAAACTAGATAATGAATAGTATGATCATGTTACTGTTAGCAGCATTGAGGCCGGGTTCGAGGTTTTCTTCTCTCTAAAGCACACCGCCTGGTAGTCGACTATGTGAACCGGTTTGAACACCTCGTCTTCAATTAACCTCCCCATGATGTCTGGTCGTACCTGAAAACATTTTAAGAACTTTTTTAAACAGTGATGTGCTTTTGTTGTGAAGTTTGTTCAGACAACTAAAGCTGCACATGTATACAAAATAAGGTAAGTCCTCTCGTTTTATTGTTATATTTTAAGGTCGCCAATAAACGGTTTCAAAGTGAAGAGTACACGCGTCTTTTCCAGGTAGGTGTTCAATTTAGTACTTGGCAATAGGGTATTTTTCTCTTTGTGTTCTGATCACTGACTAGATGCATTATATTCACTCATTTTGCGCGATATATATGTAACGCAAATAATGAACAACCTATTAAGTATATAAAGATAACTTAATTTTCCTCACCCTTCCAAAGAACTGTCCCGTCTGCGAGTCATTGCTGACGATAATCCAGCCGTTGTTGTCCACTAGGTAGCAGTCCCAGTTATCAGACTGACAAGTCGTGCATTCTTTATTGTGTTCACACTGAAATCAGAGTTGTTTTCACGTACTATAGTCTGATGTATTGTAGACAATCAATTTGAATTTGGCGGTATTAATGTACTGAACTCTCCGAAACAAGTAAAGAAATGGACAGAATCAGGACTATTATGTCTCGGTACTCCCCTACAGTACATATACATACATTTACACATTGATCTCGATAGTCGGTTCTGTTAGAAATTGGTAGTTAACAATCAGTAATATTTGTAGGACTTACCGATGACGTAATATTTTCAAACCATTCGCTAAGCCTTTCGTGTTTGAACTGGAAGCCGACGACAGCCGCCGGGGCCTTCCTGTGGCCGTCACCATGGAACACGGCATGGGAAGCTGTCACCATAGCTCGGCTGACGTTGAGCGGGAACTTGTCAGTGCTTAGGTCAACGCTGTACACGTAGCTTAGGGGATCCACGTAATGCTGTTCCACTGCGCGACGGTACCAGACCTCCTCGATGGAGCGCGGCCATTGCTTGCCAAATTCTTGCCTGGAAATGCATGATAAGTAAGATTTACCGGTTTGTATGTAAGAATTCTGAATTAAGATGGTAATTTTGTTATTTCTTCGCCTTTTTTCCCTCTTTCGGCTTTCTGTATGGGCAAAAGCCTCCCTCCATTTTTACAGCGATTCTGGTCACTACTTGTTTCGTATAAATCATTTTTCATTTGTTACTTACTTGTCAGTATCGTGTTCTTTCGGTGGATGTGTTTGCCAGCGAGTCAACCCGCTGTGCGTGGACAGGAAGGCGACGATGTATCCAAAACGTTGAATGAACTCCACCCTGTCACAAAATAAGCACTTTATTATTTGGAATCACCTTAAAATATAATAGTTTCTTCATGTAGATAAGCAGAAATGTTAAATCAGAACAGCTTTCCTGAGTTACTCCGGCTTTATTTTTCTTTATATTTCTACAATTAAATTCCAGTGAATCATCACAATACATGTCCTATGGTCAATTCTCGATATAAAAATTAGATTAAACAACAACAATACAATTTAATACAAACCAATCCATTGCAGCTAATGTGATAAAAGGACACAAAACATTTAATTAGAAATCCTACCCATGTTGACCAAACCCACTTCTTGCTGTGCTCAAAGTAGGTGCCTATTTTTTCAGTCCGTGTATGGGTTAAATCATAAGTTTAACCTCCATCAATATCAAGTAAGATATGTTCAGTATTATCTAGTTCTTACGTCTTAAATCAATTCTTAGTTATCATTTAAACATCTTTTTCATCTGTACCTATCCTATAAATAAACACATGCAAAACATTGTTCCACGTCGAAAGTTTACTTTACCTCGGTAATAATCCGATCACTTTTGTCAATGGGCTATCCGGGCGGAATTAGTAAAATGCATTCGAAGAGTAAATTATATTGTTTCTTAAATAAAATAATTGTAATAGAACCAAAGAAACATCTATCGTGTGGAAAATAAATACTTTTATTTTAGTCTTCACAAAATGTATGGACACCAACTACAGCAAGCAATGACAAAATTAAGGAATTTATATCATGGTAAATATTAAACATACATTTTGTGAGCGTTATGTATCTCTTCCATGCATTTTGCAAAGAACTCATATCATTACCACATGATACTTAAGTGCCGTACAAAGTCCAAGGTTTATTTTCAATAAAATGAAAATATAGAATAATAATTATTATTGCTTAGTAAGTATGATAGTAAACTTACGCCTTCTCATCTGATGCGGAGTCTGAAATACTTTTGTTGAACCAGGCCGTGTTCCGAGCGTCATATACTAACGCTTGCATTAATCCGTGATCGCCTGGTAAAGAAAACAACAAGGTTATGTCAATGCGAGGTAAAAATGATGGCGAACAGTACCAAATCAATGAACCTAAAAGTTAAACAGCTACAGCTAATTTCAATAACATATCCGTAGATATTTTTGACTGTAAGAGATAGAATTTTGACATAAGCACCATACAAATTATGTCAATTTACTATCCCTAGTAGGAAAACTATCCACAGATTATGAGATTGAAATTGGCCATAATTGGAGTTTGTATTTTGGTGTTGATCTATTTTATAGATCTTAAGTCAGATGATTTATGAAACTCACAATAATATTCATTCCTTGGCGTATTGTTTGACACCTTACTCCTTTCTCTTGCTTCTGGTGTTCCTGCAACATATCAAAGCCTGATTCAAGTACAAAGTCAAGTTTATAACATTCGCTACTCAATCCTTTGTTATTATCCCATGATGATAAAAAGTGTTTGTAGTTATGTTTAAGGCTAGTATGTAGGATGTTTAAATGAACCCGATGGTTGAATCCAAAGATGCGACTCGTTTAAGGCACTTCTCAGACACTAATGCCTTTTCCCTAAATCAGCTCAAGAATGATTACAGTGTTTTATAGTTGTGTAAGATTACATAAGCCATAATCGTTATTCTTTTCTGTACAACTTATCCAATTACCGTTGTTGTGTCGATCGTGTCCTAGCTTGTTCTTGTGATGTTCTGGGGGCCGGGGTTTCGCTGGCCAGCGCCAACCGGGCTTGGCAACTCGCTCCAGGAAATAAAGCAACTCTTCCTCAGCAGTTGCAAATGTTCGCTCGTAGTGACGACAGTATAACCTACACATAAGATTGGATTTCAGATTTCTGCACGTTTGGTAGGCTTTTATACTTTTTCGGTTAGATATTTAGGTTCACCATCGCTCGTAATGAATGAACCCTATTATTCAGAGTGGGCTGTCAATCTTCAAATTTCGGAATATTATCAGATTGTTTTTAATCATTCTTATATTTTCTTAAATATTCGCAATAATGGTTGTATGCACATTAAATTTCACCTCATATGATGACCGAAAAAAAAACCGAAACGAGAATATTAGAAAAAGATGTAAGCACTTTGGAAATAAGAAAAGAAGCCTACTTGAGAAAGCGGCTAGACATAAGTGAGTAATTTACTATCACAAAAATGATTCTCACCAGTCAGGATGTACGCTCCACTTGTCGGATAGGTATTGCCTCGCCGATATGTTCTTAGAGGTGAGCGAGAGACGGTGGATGTCATCGGTAGGCGGCGGTGTGATGCGATGCCGGCCGTAGTTCTCCGGGATGGCAACTACTAGCGTGAAGGGCGAGTCAGCGATGCCCGTCCAAAAGTAATGCCGTTTGGCGCGGGATACCCTTTTCTGGAATATTTAGGTGATTTTGAAGTGCACGTAAAAATTTGTTGAGGGTTTATTTATATTTTAAAGCACAAGAACAAAAAACACCGTTGGTTGGTTGGTTTAGAATTGGTCGTGATTTCTCATGAATTACTAAGCAAACATCATTATGGTGTCAAAAACTATATAAAAAGAATCTCACCATATCATCCAGGTGGTATTTAACATTCATCACCTTGTTCCCCGTCTTTTGGTCAATGATTTCTTTTCGAAGCTGGAAAATAGCATATTCTTTTAAAGGTACCCCTACTTAAGAATTAATTTTACAAACTATATTATTATTTAGTGATATACTTACTGCAGTTAACTCTTTGCTGAAGTTCCTGGGCCCTCGGTCGTCATCGAATAGCTCCACCTCTATCATATCGACACTGTTGTAACTTGGTTTCAGTATTTGTTGAAACTGAAATCATGTGAAGCACATGATATATATTTTAATATATTTTAAAATCTTTTATATTTTTTTTAATTTTTATTTTTTGTTGCTAGTAGTAGAAGACATATCTGTAAAAGTGGAAACGAAAGAAAAGCTGAAAAATAACGTACCACGGGCCTCAGGTCAGGATGTATCAATATATATCCGTTGTTTGTTACTATAAATGCATAGCCATTCACACCGACCTGAAATAACAATTAATGCCTTGAATATTTTCTTGACATTATGCTAATATACAGCAACGAATAATGGTTTCATTTTACCTTATACGGTGTCATAAGCGCCTGTATTTCGGAAAGAGGTACGTCTGTGCCTGCGACTCCCAATAGTCTAGCTATACGCATCTGAAAATATACCCTCATCAATATTTTACAATGGCCGAACAAATCTTTACACAATATTGAACACTTTCATTTCATTTATTTTCTATTGATATATCTCTCTTGTCTGCTTTTTCAGCAAATCAATATCACTAATGTCTACGTTACCATTTTAATGATCTACATTTGAAATAGAAAAAATATTATAAAAATATGCTGTATGGTTTTTTGTAAGTAAACAGTCAAAATTATTCTAACTACAAGGTTATTCCGTATTTGGCGATGTATTGGCCATCAGATTCTACTTTTTAACAACATTATGACAATCTCGTAAAACTAGCAATAAATTACTGATTGTTTAGCATCTAAGCCCCGTTAGGCGCAGTTCTATATATTTATTTATATAGATAGAACTTTATTAAGGGATTCTAGTTTTATTTCCACGATTACAGGTTCTAGCAAAACTACTCAAATATTAAATAATTTTATGTTATAAAATTAAAATTCTACACTTTAGATTCTAAAAACCCACTACCATTTCATTGTAAATATACAAATACCCTTTGGAATGTATCCTTGCAAAAATCTGTCGAAATTCTTATATTAATCATATTGACAAAGTGATAGAAGTAAATCTTGCGCTCGAGTTTCATCCCAGTGTAAAGATATTGCAACAAACATCGAAAGCAGCGTCACCACCTCACAGCGCGTGCGCGTGTGCGCCGCGCGCTACGTGCGCTAGCCGCTAGGGGCGCCACTCGCGCGCGACGCACACGCCGCACGCCTCTCGCGTACGTCACCGTTCACGCGTCGTCTCTCACGCCCACGGAGGCAGAATGTTCTATGAGCGTTGGCCTACCTCTTTCTGGCCGTTCTCCTCTACGGACTGCGATTGGTTGTGGACGTACGAATGCAATAAAATATAATAACATATAGATAAATGCGTTGTAACAACTTCCGCTAGAAATTAAAAAGTCTCCTCACTCGAGAGACTAAATATTTCTAAAATTGTTAATATCAAAAATTGCCATTCTTAAGAAGATAATAGTCAAACTCAATAGATACTGTAGTAACAAAAGCCCCATACTAGTCTTGTGTACGTCGGGCAGCACGATACTTTTTAATTTAAAATATTTACATTTACTTGTCGTCATACAAGTCAATCTTTAAAATTGTCTCTACAAAGACATACTATATTCAGGCAAAAATACTTGATTTCATTAGATAGTGTGTGTAGTGTAATATAGATCATAACTCTTGCATAGAAAATTAACTTGATGATTGATAGAAAAGTCGTTCATTACACCCTATTGGTCTACGCCTACGATCTAGTAGAAACTACAACACTACAGTAAGCCAAAGGGTCGGACAACACATTGGTCAGGCGGACGAGCGGCTGCGCGCGCGCCGCCGGCCGCGCTCACATCTATCGAGGACAGATGCATCGCTAACGGGGCCAAATAACACTGTACCGTTACTGAAATCCAAAAAACTAAATCATAAAACTCTCTTGTATCTTGCAAAACTTTACAATTAAATCATGAAAACTTTCTAAGTGTAGTACCTCTTTCGTAACCGATACCCAGTAAGCTTCATTTATCAGTACATTCTCTGTGATGTTCTGAGGGGAAACCATCAAACAAAACGGAGTTATTAATAGACATTGACATGTAAAAGAAGATAGAGAACAGAGTATAGAGTAAAGTAATCAGAAGAGATAGAGCTTACGTCCAATTAGTAGGAAATACAAAACCAATCTGTAAACACAACGTTTTGAAACAGATGACAGGTTTATTTGGTTCATGCTACATGGAAAATTTAGAATTTGGAAAAGACGTAATGTACAGCTAAATAATAATAGAGATAAGAGAATAATTTGTCTACAAGAGAAAATAAATTTTACACAGGAAAAAACAAATCAAATATTTTAGTAACGCTCTCAAAATTGCTTATGGTCGGTACGCAAATCATTCTCTTTCCCGAATATTTTAGACATTTCTGAGACACATTTGGGGACATATAAGATAAGGGCTAGTATACAACACGACGACGAACTCACCTCGTTGTGACGCAGGTCATAGACAGGCATTGACACTGACGTCATTAACTGATACTGGGAATTTCCAAGCTCACTGTACTGGCCCTGTTTCATCTGTAACGGAATTGAGGCATACATGTGCATTGTACATTTACTCCTTCAGTTACTTCACTTCGGGATTCAAATACCTTGCGTCTTTGTTATTTCTATGACAAGGATGCCTTCGGCTGCGTTAGTTAATTTTAATATACCGGACCCTATCTTTTCATTTCCAGGCATTCTTTACAGTAGATATCGTTTATTACTTTTAGTTGTTACTAACCTTGTTCCACATTTAATATTTATACATTTTACTTCAGCTATCAAATTATTTAATTGAATAATCAAATATTTTAATTAAATGCATAGGTATAATAAAGTAAGTAGTGCACCTGTGTTATCCTCCACCGCCGGTCCTGTTCCTTCTCGGAGTTGAAGAGGTTCTTGTCGCGGCGCTGGCTCATGAAGCGCTCCTTCTGCTCGGCTCTTTCGCGTTGTTCCCATAAATAGTCCGCTACTTTGGGATCCTATGTATTCACAGAAGAAATATAAATGGTATACAGTACCTACCGAATCCAATGAAATATCTTGCTCAATCAATTTATTTGCTCCATTCCATAAACATATGTTGGATGAACAGTTAGACTCAAAAGCACAGTGAATAGGGGGATATTCTAAGATATACATATGTTTAAAAATGGGAACACTTACAGTAACATTAGCGTAAACGGGTGTCCATACGACGGGATGCTTCTCTCTCTGCAGCACGAGCGGGCGCGCGAGCACGTTGACATGCTCCAGCACCCGCTCGCGCACCTCGGCTAGAGTGCTCAGGTGCACGTAGAACCCCCGGTTGGCGCACGCCATCCACTTCACCTCCCTTACGTCGGCCACCTACATACAACCCTCCTCGTGTTATTACAGCTCCCACACCCACTGACAACATCGACGGCCCGTGAAAGTGCGCTCATTGTCACCTAGCTAAGTGTCGCAGAGATGCCAGGGTATTTGATAATCCCAAAAAGAAAGTGTATAGTACATAACAATTGTTTTCAAAGGTTTATACAAACAAATAAAAAAGGAAGTGAAATAACTATTTATAAAAGTAAATTTAAATTCTAAGAGATAAGAAGAAGATTCAAATGCAGTATAACTGAAAATTCTATAATAAAAAAGTATATTGTACCAGGTTATCATTCCATACTAATTCTACATAAATAACGGAACGCAGCAGGCTCATCTTCGAGATTGATCATTTGTTAATTAAGCATTTATAAAATCTTGAATTATCTAAGTAGGTACTATTATTTTTATTTTGATAACATTAAGCGGTGATAAGGCAACTTGCTTTTGGGTTGGCTTTTGTATTTCCTCAGTCAATTATTATAAATGATCAATCTTAAAAACGGAGCCCAAAGCGTATTCGCTTAGGAAGCTTGGCACGTTGATACCAGAATTCACACATCAGCCGACAAGTTTATAATTATTAAGTATAATAGCAAAATTGTAGCATAAGAGACTCCTGGGGAATTCACAGGTCTTCAGTTACGTGTACTCTAGCATAAAATCCTCTAGCGAATACACAATATAACTGTAACGCTATAAACAAAAATAACTACAAGCGTAAGCACAATGAATTGGAAAAGACAACATACAAAGGTCATGCAACGTACAGATTGAATGTACAATTAGTAGACAGACAGAGTACCACATTCTAGGTGTACTGGCAGATTGGTACGAAGGAAGGCATTATGCAGGACGCACAATGACTACGACACACAGTAATACCTGAAGTGGTACTACCTTTACCTCGCGACCTATCAGGTACGTAAACACTCTGACGGGGGTTTCGTATTTCCAGTTGAACTTTTCGAATATCTCTTTGTAATTGTATGGGACACCGTCTGTAACCAGCATTATTGCCTAAAACAAAACAATATTAGCTGTAATTGGCTGATTCCTGTAAGCAAAGTAATTGTATGATCATCGTGAGGTACCTGGTTACAATTGGCTCCACCGCTGTTATTCCTGTATATTTCCAAAAGTTCAAACGCGCGCGTTAAAGCAGCAGAAAAATTAGCTATTTCCATAGTCTCGAAGCTATCCATTGCCAATTTTAACTCCCTTAAATTTCCCAATGTGGCCTACAATAAAAACATGGGTGGTACAAAATCAAAATATTTACTACGACGATGAATGTAAACATACACTGTATGAAATGTTTATTTTTGTTGTAGCACGTGGTTTGATATATACAGGAATCGAAAGTCTTAATTTTACCTGCACTAGAGAATCCTCAAAACAAGGAACGATTTCTTCAACAGTGTCAGCGAATGTCATTACGTTGACAAAGTCGTTGTTACCGAGCGTGTCAAGTATGTTTGTGACGACATGTTTGGCGATATCCCGTCGCTGCCCAGTCATCGACCCGCTGCGATCAACTAAAATGATCACATCCTTTGGACTCGCAGCTGCTTCCATGTACCAAGCTCGTGTCCGGCAATCATATATATCGACTGGGTCCGCCCTCCATTTTAACGCTAGAATTATTTGCAAATGTATTTTAAATCATGATAAAGTTATCATTCAGAAGATCGCTTAGATAGAAATCAACAAATATTGGTGATATGAAAATGCCGTTTACCCGGATAATGTCGCATGAAACCAGTAGAACTGCCAAAGTATTGCCAGGAGAGCGTCGGATCACTCTGATAGTTATTTATGAAATGCGTGTCCAATCCCTCCGACCAATGGATGCCTTTGATGACTTCAGGTGCTGTAATACACGAACCGTTTTTATAAACTATTCAACCAATATTTATGATTACTCGGCCATCGTTGTTTACTCACCCCAGGCATAAACATTGGTCGGTACGTGTACACTGCTAAAATTAGTGTTAACAGGAATGTTAGAGAAGTGTGGATTTTGTTGCATGTGAGCGCTTTTTGTAGGCGGCCGCGATATCCAGCTGTCTTGGCTGAAGTCTGTCTCAGGAGTGGTAGTTAGAGACACCTCATCCCAGGGCTCGTCCATTTCCTTACTGTTGTAGTACTGGAAGTCCTCAGGCACCGGCTCGTTCTGTTTGTCAAACGCCATGTTCTCTGCTGCCTCCACTATCCTTTTGACAGCGCTAATCTTTAGTTCCATCATGGCGCGAATGTCATCTGACATACTTTGAACTAGTTTTTCTCCATCCCTTGATTCCACTTGAGCCGATTTAAAACTCTGGAATTCATATTGTAATGCTTTATTGAGCGAAACTTTTGTGTTGGTACCTACCTTAATTAATATGTTGTGGTACTTACATCTTGAACTTCTTTCTTCCTGGTGATAAATTCGCCAAAATGATACAACTCAGTGCCGAGTTTAACTGCCCATGCTTGCACCCTACAGACATGTCTTGAGTAAGTACGTTTAAATAATACAAATCTATAAATACAAAGAAACTTTTGCAAGGTATTTCCGATTGCTCATTCTTTATGGACTTTTACGATGTATGTATATCGATATTAATAGATTCATTCCAGTCTAACATCGTTTACGATGATATTTGTAATGTATTTTATATCACTGCTTTTCATTTACTAATTAGCCATTACTACACATCATTTGTTTGTTGCGAACATACGTGTCTTGATTGTTTATGATAAATACATCGATTTTGCACGATTAATTAACTCATGTGACGTTTCCGTCGGTAGAAGTAAAACATTAATTGGCTATTGGAAAGAGGATTGGCATAAATTGAGGTCTTACGAGTTAAGCGATATTTTGCCAGAGGCATCATATTGTGCACTAGCGGAGCAGTCCCTGGAGTCCAGGAACAAGACCAGCAGAAGTAACACGAAAACACCGACACACTTGCACATCAGAACCACTGCAATATTTAGTTCACTGACTAGAATTATAATTGAGCATGTTAGGTGTCTACTTAATCTAATTACGGCATTGACAATGTTTAGAGAGTGGTGTGTGAGGCGGCGGTGGGTACTGCGCGGAGTGAGCGAACATTGATAAGGTTGATAGGTGAGCGGCAGAGCGCAGGCGTGGCGGCGCGGGGCGGGCATGCGCGCTGACTGGCGGCGCGGCGCGGTGGCGGCGTTCCCGAGTACACCGCGGTTAGCGTAACTTGTGGATTCTCTCGCAGTCGGCCACCTGACGCATCGATTTGTATCGCCCTCGTTACTAGGTCACCGTGTCTATGGGGCACGCCGGGATTGTTGGTGGTTCAACTTGCGTTTGCTATTTCATTTCTGCACTCTGTATTTTATACGTACTGTTACTAAACAGAATTCACTAGAATGGGAGGCTTATTTTAAAGATCTTCTAAGTTCATCCCTATAGTTGAGGTCTTCACATATATTAAAGTGAAGACCGTGCCACTGTGAAAGATATATTAGGATGTAACTAGGGATGCACCTGGGTCAACCACTGCGAGTGGTTGTACCTACTTGGTGCAATAGGTGTCAGTCTATTCTCCTTCGATTTGATCTGTGAACATTGTCCTACCATAATATTCAAATATTTGAGAGTAAATCTCGAAAACATAACTTTCAAATTTTTTGTAGGCTTTATTATTGCTGCATAGCGATAACTTTTGATGCGGCCATATAGTTAATATTACTGAACATAACAATATCAAATCCTTATCTTACGAGAAAAGCACAGATGGATAGATTATTAATATCAGTAGGCTGTACTCAGTAGTTAAACATAATAATCAACCTATCAGCGATAAGGATATAATAAAACTCTTCATACAGGTGCAACAAGTTTTATTGCCAAAGTAACAAATGTACAAATATATGTGTGTCGCGTCAGGAGAGGAGGCGGGTCAGGATGGTGAGCGCGGCCAGTAGCAGCACGGCCAGGTCGAGGCGCGCGATGCTGCCGATGCCGCACGCTGTAATGTTCCGCTCCTAGGGAGTGCAATGTTATTAGCCCACAGATATATAAATACATCATACATGGACCCCGAGATTGATTACAGAGATTACTTCTGGACGCATTTGTTCACCAAATTCTTAATGCACATACAGTTTTGTGCCGAAAGAAATGGTAGCTAATTGTACTACTACTCTTGAAAATAAGTGAAGGACCAAAAAAATATTTAGGATTATTTTATTTTTGTTTGTCGGTAGTAATATTAAATAGCGTTTAGGACTTTATATTTTACTGAAATCACTACTTAAACGGAAAATTCAAAATGTATGGACTTTTTGGGAGCCCTTATATGACTGACTTCGAACGGCTGGTAAGAATCCGATAGCCAATCCGTATAGCTAGGTAATAAATAACAATGTTAGCTTTTTGATACCTTTCTAACTATCCTTTTGGAGTATACAAGCTTGATATAATACACCATCACTTATTGAGGAAATAACTCCAGAAACATATAAAATAGATCCATTCTTTAGTGTCTTAACAGATACGAAATACTAATCCATATAACAAAAGTAATTAACAAATATTTTGACTTGATCGGTATTGCTATGAAAATGATATTGTCATACCCCGTCGTGGTAGGTGTAGCAACCTTCAAGTCTTCTTCGGTGCAGTGCACCCAGGTCCAGCTTGTGGCAAGGCTCCTTGTTCGTTCTGGACTGGAGGGTCGCCTGTGGCTTCGTGTCCTGCGGCTCCGTGCAGTTTGCGCCGAAGTCATTGTACTTCTCCACCACAACCAGCAGCAAGTTCGTCTTAGGAATGTAGGCGGCCCAGTAAGGAGGCCAACACTCGCCTGCCTCATCTTTCTGCACGGTAGGCGAGGCTCCGTTGGTATTCAAGAAATATGTTTGGTTCAGTATATAAAGCGTGATACTATGATCGCAGGAGAATGGGCTCTCGTCCTTATTCTCTTGGGCCGATGCTGTTTTATTCTCGGGCAAGGGCGGTGCCGACGTCGTTGGCGCCTCTGTGTACGCTTGGTGGATTAGTTCGATATAGTCTGCGAGCGAGACGACCATGCGGTTACATTAAGCAGAAGAATTAGATGCTTACAATAGTATACAGGCTGCGTTATCAAGCAGCTAAGATACGAATAGATAGATTTTTATCGTTACTTGTTAAAGATAAATTTACTATAAGCTGCTATAACGTTAAACGCTTTTAAGTTAAAGTTAATTTTACGGCCATCCATTTCGATAAGTTAAATAACTATGCGTTCTACTACATAGCAATTTAAAGCAATCATTCCATGTGCCGTTCTCTTAACTGTGTTTTACTTCTCATTATTGTGACAACAAAAGCAACGTATTAATGCTATTCTTTATTTATTTTACCGATATTTTCTCTAACGATATCTGTACATGAAAACTATGGAAAATCGTACCGGTATATAATTTGTTTTACGACTGAGCTGTAAAGCTTCAAATGCATAAACCTCTGGTTATTTCAATACTGTTTTTAATTCTTAAAAGAAATAATGTTATACGTTTACAAAAAACGATGAATCTATTCCAAATCTACCTACCCTGCATTTTGTACGGCAGTTACTATTATTATTTCTAGTCCCTACTCATTGTTAAACACCTTTACATCTACGTTTTCGAAGCTGGCTAACTACAAAAACCAGTTCTCATATTTATATCTCACCAGGATCCTCAATAGCGGCACCGTATGCTCCCTCGTTCTGGTTGTAAATGTTGGTCACCAGGAAGAACGCTTCAGTCAACAACCACTGGATGAAGTTGAACGCTAAATTGAAAGGCTAAAACAACAGAAAAAAATAGAAAAAGGGACAAAATATTCTTTGTGATGATATCTGTTAATTTTTTGATAAAATATTTAAATAGATCAGTTGTCGAAACGGCAGTTTTCGAAACATCCTTACATTTGTTCAACGTAAAGTTGTTCAATTTAATGCATAATGATTGTCTATTTCTTAAACTTAAAAAACGCTTTGTATATAAATATTGCACATTGTTGCCTTTAGCATGTCTTTCGAATTGTATAATAATAAAATTGTGTGACTAACCGTACGAAGCGACCACGAATCACTTTTATGGATCAACGCTGACAGTGGGCAAAGAGCCTGATAGTTGAACACTTCAACGTGATCGTATATTCCCAAGTCCAAGAATGATTGGAGCACATATTTTTGTTCTGTTCCAAAGAACTGGCCCACTAGTTCCTTCTTCTTGGCCAGCAAGATGTAGCCTGAACTGTCTATGATGTAACAATCATACTTGTCTGAATCGCAAGATGGGTCCTGAAATAAATAATTACATTAAGTCTAACATATATATTTTTCTACTTTTCAATCGCGACAATGATATCTGAGGGTACTTACACTTGAACCATCTAAAGTGATGTTGGTAATATGCAAAAATCTCTCGTAAAACTTCAGGTAGGAAAATTGGAATCCTAGTACGGAGGCAGGTGTTTCTGACTCGAAGTCTTTATAGAAGATGGCGTAGCTGGTGGTGAGTGTGATATCCCCGTCCTCGTTGATGACGCTCGGCGGGTTCTGGATGATGTCGTCCAGGATGGGGAGGGGCGAAGCCACCACCAGCGACTCCTTGTTGATCATGTGCTGCAGAACTGCTGCTTTGTACCAAGTCTCTTCTATGGTATTGCGGTGCATATCTCCAAACACGCTACGAAAACACCGATAAGTTAATAAAATAGGCAACGTAGGCCTTTTAGAGAATCATCATTATAAAATTTACGCCTCCGACAGAGATTGGCCTTTTGTCGTCTGATTGTGTCTTAATAATTTGGTTTAAAATTATAGTCTTAATTCTACAGGACCTACTAAAAATGCAATTGTTCATAAAACGCTATTAAATTTTAAGAACTTACTCTCCATCATATTCCTTCTTTCTGAAGCCGTGGTCATCGACTTTTTCATTCTTATCTGTATCAAAAATGTAATGCCACCTCGTCAACCCACTTGAGGTTGCTATAAACCGTACGCTCACGTTGTACTTCCTCGCCAAGTCCCATTCTTCATCAGATGCAATCCAGTCTTCAAAGTACGGCGCTGATAATTTCGCATCAAATACCAATTGTTTGACTAACTCCTCGCCACAATAGTAATCATCTTTTCCTAATGGAGCGGTTCCGCAGTGGGCTGAAAAAAACAAGATACAATCAGCATGTTTTGGAATAAGAAACTTACAAAATCTATTGTAACATGATTGTTAATGTATTTAAACTCACTGTCAATGCTGAATTCTTCCGAACTATTTCCGTCTCCTGTGTATTGCTGCTTAGTTATATTTATTTCATTCTTAGATAGTCCAACTAAAAACTTCCAAACTTCCACTTCAGAGTTTTCGGATTCGTGGCCTTCCAAATAATGATATTTGCAATACACCCTGTAAATTACGTATGTTTTTGTCATTTAAGGTCTGCCCGATAATACTAATACAGTATAATAATTTAACAGGAATAACGAACGTCGTACATGCACAAAAACCGCAAGCACATTATTTGCGACCACGGCCGGTGTAACCCGGTCAAAGCGTCAACCCCAAAAAGGTATTTACGCATGTACGCGGTTATTCCCGTTGAATTATATTACTGTAAACATGCAGCGCGATAGTTTAAAAGTTAATAATACATATTTTATTTCGTACTTACCAATCAGGGTGTACTCTATAACTGAACCTGAAGTAATCGGTAACATTAAGCCCAGTTAATTCCTTTCCCTGCTTTGCTTCCAAAGGATTTTCTTTCAGCTCCAGTTCAGTGTCTCCGTAACCTTTTGGCAGCGAAATGCCCATTGAGAACGGTGTTCCTTCTAGTTTGTGGAAGAAATAGTCGTGGCTTACTCGAGCTATCCTCCTGTAAAAAATAAATAAAAGAAACATTATGACAAGTACGACATGTAGGCACACGGTATTAAACTTTTGTGTGGCTTCTTAAATCAATCAGTTTCTATTTTATTTCCATTAATACAATATGTGTATCAGTTTGCGTAAATACAATACAACAAGACTAAAATACAAAGTAACCTCATTTGGTCGTAATGGTAGAGCACTTTGACGTCCTTCATGTGGCCGTCTACTCCGTCCACCAGGTTCTGGCGCAGCAACTTGATCTGGTCTCCGAGATCGCGCGTGCCTTTACCGTCGTCCACTTGCTCCACCTCCGCAAAGTCCACGCTGTTGTAGTTCTTTTGAAGCACGCCGTTGATCTGAAGATGGAAATAAAAGTGATATCTTTAAAAATCAGATATATATTATTGATAGTTATAAAAAATTCCATTGCTTATCTACTTATTAAGTTGAGGCGGGACAGTTAAGTTGTTAATTAGAGAAATAGTTTTTGAACATTGCTCTACATGCCACTTATAAGTTCATTTAAAAACAAACCTAAAACTCTTCTCGCGTTTTTATAAAATTTAAATGTTTAAGCAAGTCGCCAATAAGAACGCGATTCCAAATACGTATATAAAAATATTAACGAAGGTTCTTAAAAAACTTGTTTTGTATCAATTACCACAAAAATCATAATTACAATAAGAAAGTAATTTTACTCACAGTGGTAGTTAGTAAGGGGTGTAGCAGCAAGAAACCGTTGTTGCTCACGATGAACGAGTAGCCGTTGACACCGAGCTGAAAATTTATACAAAACATGTAAATTAATATTCCACTTCTCAAACAGTGTCTTTAAAATGGATGAGATTCATTTTCAAATGGGATGGATTCATTTTGTTACAAGACTGGTATAATTTATTTGGTTTTCTGTTGTTCGTACCACTTTATAATGGAACACGAAATGATTCTACACTTTATCACATTTTAGTAATACATTCCCATTATTTATTAAAAATTATATGCTTAAAAATGTTGTAATATCAATTCCTACCGAGGAAACAGGACGATATATTCACCTGGTTCGGCTGCGCAAGTTTAGCGATGCTATCGATAGGCACGTCTGTTCCCGCCACTCCGAGCAGTAATGCGTCATTATTGTCCTCGTTGTACTTGTAGTCAAATGCAGGCATTGCTACCGATGTCACCAGCTTATCTTCATCAGGCTAAAATAAAAATAATTCAACGTTTATAAGGTGTACCTACATATGATCAAATTATTTTTCGTTTTATGTAAAGCACAATAAATACACACCTTACTGACGTCTCCACTGACCATCCATTTTGTGGTGCGCTGTAAAAAAATGACAAGAGTGTTAATAAACTTACATAATACCTACACAATACTTACACAATACCAGGCTGAAATCAAATGAAGCGAAACGTAGAAAACAAATATAAGCATGAAGAACAAAACCTTCGATGCCGGGAGAAAATCAGTACTTAAGATAAAAGGTATAGGTACCGTTTGATCAATGTTTGCGTGAGTCCAGGTCGCTGGAGGCACCTTATTCTCCAAGATCATTGGCCGAGCGATGACGTTGATATACTTTAGCACTTGTTGCTGAACTTCCTCCACTGAATGTATGTGCACGAAGTAACCTAACAAACAATTCATTCGAGATCAATGAATAACCAGATATAAATAGGTCAATTAGTAACCTAAAATAACTTTCCACTTTAAATGCTTTCGAATCTTCCATCAAATTATTATTTTCATCAGCGATGCATTACAGATGCAAATAGCTGTACTTGAATAATTTGTATGAAAATAACTGATGAGTCACGAAATGCAGAATACATTACTTTTGAAAATATTGCCCTTTTTTGAGACTTAGACAAGGCATGAATAACGTACCTCTGTTTAAGCATGCCATCCACTGGATCTCACGAACGTTAGTGACCTCCTTTCCTATGAGATAGGTGAAGACCCTGACAGGGGTGTACGTCTT
The DNA here is from genome assembly GCA_905146925.1 of Autographa gamma. Lineage (NCBI taxonomy): Eukaryota > Metazoa > Arthropoda > Insecta > Lepidoptera > Noctuidae > Autographa > Autographa gamma. Next base: position 10,257,859 of record LR989850.1, read on the forward strand.
CCCGTCCACGACTTCTCGATTGTACTCCTCGAAGACTTCCGTCAGGTTCCCGGGCACGTAGTCCGTAATCACCATCACCAACTGGTTACAGCCCTGCTTACTGTTCACATTGCACTGTGCTCTCCTCTGAAAAACAAAATTATTAGCTATTTTTATTGTATGGAGTTTTTGAATTGCGATATATCGACTGAAATATTCTTAGTTGTTCAGAAGCTAAAGTTTTTCAATTGTTATTAAAATCTCTCTACTAACCAGTACCGTATCTGATTGCGGCAATGGATTATCGATTTCTAAAAATAAAATGGACTAAATTATAATATCGAAATAACCCCATTTACATACAAAATTATACTTAGCGAAAACTGTTGTTATACGACGTAGTTAAACCCCCACGAAAAAAATACGCCTAAAACATTATAAAAACATGTGACTTACCTTTTTAAGTGTAGTAAAAGCTTTGATGTACGCCGTCGTTAAGTTAGCGTAACCCTCTAGAGCCACAGTGTGGGTTTTCCCATTGTCCTTCGGTTCGAGGGTGTCACTGAGTGTCTTAATGTTCTCAGGTGTAGCTTGAACCAAGTCCACGAAACAGGCCACAACAAACTCAGTCTTATTCTTAAAAGTGTAAACGTTGACGTAATCGTTGTTTGATAAAGTGTCCAAAATAGTTCCCAACGTTCTCCTTGCTACGTAGTTCTTGAACCCTGTCATTGAACCAGATACGTCGAATAGAATGATCATTTCCTTGGAGCAAGTAGCGGCTTCAATGTACCACGACTTTACTCTGCAGTCGTATGTATCCACTTCCTTAGCATTCCACGGCATTCCAGGGTAAAACCTCAGTATGCCGTGTGAGCTGCCAAAGTACTGCCAAGACAATGACGGATCCGAATTATAGTTTTGAAAAAATATATCGTTTAAACCCTTTGACCATAGTATAGCATTTTGTGCATTCTTTTCTGAAAATACAAATACAAAATATTTTTAGCTAAGAAAGTATGTAAGTGCAAATAGTGTACGTAAATAAAAGTCATTATCATAACATTTTGCAAATAATCCAAGATCAAGAGAAGCCTACTATCTGCTTCAGTTACTTGTGTTAGAAACAATTTAAACTAATTTAAGAAATAATTTTAACCTCTTTCAGACTTCTGGACGACACATAGGTACTTTAGCAATTCATTATAATAGTACGACAAAATATCCTGAATTCATAAGGTCATAAAACCAGTAGACCGTACCTATTTACTCCTACGATCTTAAAAGATTCTTTCAAAATACTCTAAGGTGGCTATAGTCCAATGGAAAAGTTTGATTCGAAGTTTTCTCGTTAAAATATTCGTATTAAAGAAAACTTTTAGACAGCTAATCAAAGTATGTAAGTTAATTTCGAAAAAGAAATAGACCTTCAAACTTTTAGAAGTCGTCTGAATAGGTTTTATTTTTAGATATTTTTAACAAGATTGATCTTTGTATAAATCGATCTTTCCGAGTATATTTAGATCTGAAACTATGCTCATGATTATGACCAACTGACTATGCCGAAAAAATCAATACCACATGACAGATTTTCTTTTTAAACTAATTAAACAAATCTATGAAGCACATAATAATATAAAGGAAATAATGAGATTGGACGAAGCGAAACAAGTGTGTAAGGATCGTAGCAAGTGGAAAGAAGTGGTCTCTGCCTACCCCTACAAGGGAAAGAGGCGTGATTATATAAAATATAAATGTATGTATGTATTATAGCTAGCTGTGAAAAGGAAAAAAATAACTTACCTTCATCAAAAATATTAGTTGGGACGTGAACACAGCTCGTGTTCGTATTAACATATATATTATAGAAGTGGGAGTCCTTTTCCAGTGGGACGGTCATGTAATGTGTGTTGTTCACTACGTATATAGGCAGGTCCTCTTCATCCGGCATCCCTGGGTCGTCCGCCTCATCCTCATAGGAGAACCTCGAATATTTCGCCGAACAATATTCGTAGGGGTAGGACTTGTTGTACGAGTAGTTGAATGACCTCGCCAAGTCCTCAGCTGTCGCGTGTATACACTGAGAATATAAATTACCATTAGAGCATTATAGCAAACAATATTACAAAGCCATATTTTATATAGTACAAACATCCAACATCATTCTCCTAAATATCCTGTAGGTTATTATACTTGTTTAAATTTTACATTGTGTCATATGTGATTTTTTTGATGTTCTGAAGTTAGGAAAGTCTAGGGCCTTTAGAGTATTTTATTTTTTCTCTATTTATTATATTACCGCGCTACTTTAAATAATCAATTCTACAAATTTATTTTGTGACTAGATATTATTATTTTTTTTATTATAAAATTAGTAATCAAAATAGTATTCGTTTTGTTGGACTACATGCAGAATAAATTATTTAAAGTAGCGTGTAAATTTTATTCATTGATATTAATTAAACTACTTAATAGGCTTGCCTGCTTTGATTTTCTTATGAAGATTACGCAAATCATAATATGTAACATTCGATGTAGAAAGGTAAATTTCTAATAGAAGCTTGTTGCGTGTTGTCTTTTATGCATTTAGGTGTGCAACCCCAATGCATGAAAGACAGACGAGAATCGAATTACTGATATTCATACAGGATGTACGATGTATATTTTGTTTTAGATTAAAACAGGCAAAATCCTAGAAATGCCTAACTTTACGAGTATTAATGAAAAGCACAATATTTAGCCACGGTAACTTAATTCGTGTTAATTTATAACTTTTACGAAAACCTTTTGTTCAGAGAAGAATGGATATTTTAATTTTATATAACACGAAGCTTACTTACTGTATATAAATTCATGTAACTCACCAAGTCTTTTCTAGGAAAATTATGAATAGTGTGAAAATGGCAATGGAATTTGTTTCTGCTGAAACGCAATTACTTTGCAGCCTTTTAAGGTAGAAAATGTTAGGTCTTATCTCTGAACGACGTTGATTGAAATAACTGCAAAATATTAGTTATGTAGACCCACGACTATTCCATTCATTTCCACTGACATGTTTAAATTGCATTTAGTTCTCGAGAATATGAAATGCCTGTAAGCTTAGTGACGTCGAGGTATTTGTGTCGTGCATAACTGAGTAATTAAACTGTCGTAACCGTACGGAAATGTAAAGTTGTCGTATTATGATGGGCAGTGTGTTCGGTACTTAAAGGAGGGTATTTACGACTATGGTTTACCTTGACAGCATTGATTTTTCGTGTGAGCATACTGCTCACAGAACGCAGCGAAGAATCCAATATTTGCTTTCCATCTTTCTTTCTTACGCTCGCATTCATTTGTTTGTATTTCTGCGAAATTTAAATGACGTATAACATGCCGAATGATGATTTCATTCATGAAAATGCTAATTTTAAATATTGAAAGCTTTAGAAACAGACTTTTTGTCATGCATTTTACTAGATTGAATAAATACAAAGGTTTTCATTGAAAAGAGTGCATACGGCACTTTTACTATTTGTTTCAATTAATCAAAGCTTTTGCTACCAATTTAAAGGAAACTGGAAAACCACAAAAACAACTTTAACGTTTAATTTTCAATTTGAACGTAGTTTTCATAATATACTTACGATTCTTATTTGATCGGATTTTGTAAGAGCTTCGTTCATCTTCCATAGTTCATCACCTAGCGCTCTCGCCCATACTTTAACCCTACAATACAAAATAAACGTTTACGATACCTAACAGGAATATAATTTCAAAAGCCTAACCTCGAAGCTTTTAGTATAATACTTGAAACCTAGGGGAATAAATGTAATAACTAATAGTTTTTTATAGGCCAGTTGTTAAATGAGTTTTGTACATAAATAGGATAGTATCGGCCACATCGTTACGTCTGCCCGTTTTGTTGGCATGACACGCGGCTAGCTTGTATCGTGATGCGCTATCAATAAAGTTTCTCTGTAACATCCTCCACGCCGCGCACCGCACATGTAAACTTTTCATGTTTGTGTTTTGTTTCTCTCGGGTACCGAGAGCTGGAAAATGGCATTATATCCCTTTCATAAAGTTTCTACGTAAATTAATATGAGAGACTATTCAGAACATGCCTCTATGACAGAACTGCGGTTCAGTTTCAAACTGAATAAATTATTCAGAATATATCAACTTAGTGGTTGTAAACTTTAGAGCTGTATAAAAGTAACAAAGTTTTAGATAACATAAATGATGTTTCTTTCTTACGTGTCAGCTTTCCAGGCTAGGATGGATTCTGGTACAAACAGTAGTGCACAGACAAACGCGAACTTGTAGCTTTGCATATCGCCGGCGATGAGTCACGCGCGCTTACACCAAGTATTTATTGCGTTACTCAGGTATTTGTCGTAAATAACGTGAATATTACAGGATAAGGCACATCGTTACTGTGTTTTGTTACTCAAGTAAGGCTTTTAGGATACATCACAAAAATATACCACTATAAACTACTAACAGGCTCTATACACTATGTCAGATAAAGAACAACGAATTATAAAGGTAACAGAAAGCTTTCCCGGTGCGAGATAACGAACAAGGCCACTACGATTCCGAAGCACAGTAAACATTCAGTCACTAAATACTTTCACGTTAACGAGTTTATTAATAGTTTACGAAGAGTTTCGTGTAGAGTTTTAGCGTGATCGTTTGCGCGGGCTCACAACGCGGGTTACATGTTCGGTATGTGTGTGCGCGGGTCTGCGTGCGGCACAGCTCGCGGCGGCAGCAGCGCGGCGCGGCGCGGCTCGCGGCGGTCTGGCGGGCGTGTGGCGCGGCCGACGCACGTGCTGCGTCTATTCCGGGCGGGCGACGGCGAGCGCTTCGGGCGGCATCGAGCGGACTCGATCTAGGTCGGCCCGTGTCTCTCCACACACTGCTACCAGCGCGCATCGCAGCGTATCGCGCGCTCCTACTTATAAATATATCTATTATATACAGCTCTCTGTCTATACGAGCTTTTTGTCTACATCGGCAAGGACGGGATTTATGAGTATATTCTAATTGCTTTTTTGGTAATTAAAAAGCGTTGAACGATTGCCAAAAATGTTATATAATGTCTTGTTCAGACAGTGTAGATTTTGTAGATTAGTTAAAATATATTAAGTAGATAGTTAGTGAAGAAAAATGTCCAAAATTTATCTTTGATTTTTAGAGCAATCCTTTTATTATAATTAATTTAAAGGATCATAAAATACACTAGGAAACAAAAATGAATATTACTGCTAGCTTTTTGTATGTTGAACCAGTTCCAATGTAATTTTTTACACATAGCAACATTTTAGTATGTTTTCATTCATAAATCGTGTTACTCATATATTTTACTATACAAAAGCTACAGACAATTTAATTATGTGAAAAAGTGTGCAGAAAGTATCTTTGTTATTAAATTTAATTGTATTACGTCGCAAACAATTTGAAGTAACAAATTTAAAGTGCGCGTGTTATTAAAAGCATTTAATAACGTTTAATGAGGAATTGAATACGTGAATGTTTTTTTTTTATTAACTTTACTAATTTTACTGAGAAAAAATGAAAAATAATAAACAAACCTCACTTCCAAACACTAAATCTGATATCATTCGTATTTACAAATTGTCCCCTATTATTTTCTCAAATAGTTATTACTTTCGAACTCCAACAATACCTGAATTAAACAGTTAATTAAAATCTTACTTAATAAATTCTAATTTAGGTACTCCAAACTATTTTAATTAAAACTCTATTATAACGAGAATATTATAGTGAAGATTCAATATTTATATAAGCGTAGTAATATTGTCTACGACGGGCGCGCGGCGTAGCGTAGCCCGTAGCGCTACTGTTTTGTGACCCCAAAAAGGTTGGGAATCTGTTTCCTTTATAAATGTTTGTTTAAGTTTAATGGCTTTTAACATAATGCATACTTGACTGACTTTAATTAAATAAAAACTTAACGCTCTCGAGTAAATAATAATATGTTTTATCTTCAGTAGTAAGTTTCAGGTAGGTACTTAAATAGGTGATGAGTTTTATATTTTCAAAAGACACACCGAACTGTTTATTAAAATGTATTATTTTCTGCTTTGAAAATGTTATTTACAATAAAAGACTATGACAATTATACACCTCGATAATTTGTTTAACCTTGTATTCAAATGAATTAAAATCACATTGAAGCAGCGAAAATGTTTTAACTGGAGTTAAATATAACCTGACAGAGCGCCGTGTGTCAATTGTCTTGCCCTGTTTAGAACCCATTAACTCCGGGTAAATTAACGTTCAAACACGCGGACTCAAATGAGCTAGAACGTACCGTTAAGGCTTTATTACGCCACGTGAAATAAACAGATTAAATATGCAGAGGGTGGCGAGCGGAGCGTGTAAACATTATCAACATTTCAGCGAGTAAACAACGCTGTCATAACTACCTGCGACCATACAATTTACACTTTAAAGTTCCACTTCAAATGAATGTCCGTAATATTCACGAACGTTTTAATTCAAGAGTACAATTTGGAAATAAAAAATACTGGATGAAAAATGATATAACAAAAAATACAACGCACTATAAAAGTTGGAGGTTTTTGTCATTGACAGAACCTTTGTGTCAAAGCGTGAGTCTGACTTTCACAATTCTTTGAAGGTACTGTCGTCTACCGTACTCAAAAACGATCCTTCAGAACTATAGTATCATGTAATATATTTTCGTAAGTGCTTCAAATGTAGTTTAGGAGTAAAGTCGTACGTAAGTCGCCTAAAACAGGAATGCAAAGTATATATTTATATTTTGTACTGCTAAAGCTTAGTATAAATAAGATTAATGATGATTTCAGCAAAGAAATAGGTAGGTATTATATTAAATCATATTTCTACATTAAAACGCTCATTAATCACAGCGCGTCTTTGTTTATTTCCTTGCCAAAAGTAATAAGGTAAAACGCAAACAATTCCTCACGAATGTTTCGTAACATTTCCTTCTACTAAAGGGTTTCTATAACTTGTAATTGGGGAGGAAATCTAATCACGTTGACAGAGTCGTGGCCGAAATCAAATAAAGTTTGAGCTCCCTACACAACTAATACCAATGTAATGTAGGTATGACGTAACACAATTCTTAAGAAAGATGTTCACAATCCAAATCTTATTTCACTCTAAATTAAATAAACAAGAGCAGAGATGCTGACAAATGCGAGATAGGTATATGTACATGTATGTCTATGTTATATACGCTTATGAGATTTTCAGTCTGTCTCCAAGTATTGACTTATGAAGAATGCGATGGTAATATTATTCAGTCGCAGCTCAATAATATGGCTCTAAATCTGCGCGCAGCCTTGACTCTTTGCGAATTTTGGTTGTTCAGTAAAGACTATTAAATACAGACATAGGTATTAGTTTTTATGAAAACTTAACATTATGTTTGTAGGCAACTAGAGTCAGTAATTTAAGACCGTTTTTAAAGACCGTGGATAGGCCTATTTTGATTCTGAGGCATACCTAATAAAGTTAGGTAATTCAGAATTGTAGTAAAATTGAAATCTTTTAGTTGAGTTTTGGGTGCCTATAATAAATTTACCTATGATTATATTTTAGTGTATCTTATATACACTTCAGCGTCCAGGAACCCGAAACCTAGCAACTTTATGTTACATGAAAATATTATGTTAATTGCAAAAAAACACTTTCTAACCTTAAATAAATAATTAGTATTTCGCTCCATCTAGTCGTATGTTGAAAACTTACCACGTTCTCGTTAGCCAAGTTTCTCAAGCGCTCGCAAACATCACGTAGAGTGTCGGAGCGTCGATGCATTAATTTAATAGTCTCCAGCACTCTGCTTATTCCTTGATGGCGCCATAAATACTAACAAGGCCCTAATGCTATAAACCGAGATCGTGGAATATTTTCACAGGCTTTATACGGTAACTTTTATTGAAATAATCGCAGATTGGATAAAAGACAGACAACGCGTATTGTTATAGAAAAAAAATATAATTTATTTTAATTTATGGTATATAAGTTTGATACTAAAACAAGCGTATATTAAGCTATTTCCTAAGAGTTAATTTATAACACTCGCGGATCCTGACTGATATCCTTCAAAACAAAGGGTCTAGATAAAAAACAGCGTCAAGCTTTTGCACAATAAACGATCTTTATCTTTTATTTTTATCCTTAGACATAAAACTGATCTGGATTCCCATTTGGTCCAGCCGTTGAGACGCATAAGCCTCGTTGTAAGTATGTGATATATACAATATTGATTTTTCTTTGTTTTATTGTATGGCTGGATTAGTATTTATGTATTTCTTAGTTATAAGTTTTTATACTTAATAATTTTATGTTGGAGCAGTCCTCATCTCGGAGGTGGGCGCTAAAAGCTGCGACGCAGTTTTTTGAAACTAATGTGGCTGTTAACGCATAATTAATGTTACTTACTGGTTTTTGTTCCAAATAAATGATTTGAATTTTGAATGAATGATTTATTTCTGGCTCAAAATAGAAAACCTATTGCATTACGTCTTCTTTATAAATGGTCTATGTAAGCAGTCTGGGCTTTTGTAACCATGGAGATTAAATTGTGATTTTCAGTAAGTTGAAAATGTCGCCATTAAATGTTGAAAGGGTGACCCTTGAACCCTTGTAACGCACTCACGGGGGCTTATCCCTCAAAAGCCTATTCCCTTTTATGGGGCTCAATTTCCAACTGCTGTCTGCTGAGATTTAATGGAGTACCGAACTATAGCAATATATTATATTACACCCTTTAATAGACACATTCGTATTGCCATTAGTAGATATCTATCAAATTAAATCGAGGTTAATCTAAATAATCCTTTGCCTATCCCGCTTATATAAATTATTAAATGAAAGTTTAAGAAGATTATTGGTTCTTAAAACTTGCTAACGACTTTAAATGGAATTTGACACGGCTAATTTATAACATGGGTTAACTAAAAATTTTACCGATAAAGCCACAGATATGATTTTAAAAATTGGTTTGATAGCCGGATTGATTAGTAACTTATTTCTAACTTACACTGTCCTTTAAAAAAACATTATTTACATGATAGTTAACAATTGTTTGAGTTCCTTCATTCAGCCGTTGGTTTTCCTTTACTAAATAAACAAAATAAATTGGTTCGTGTGAGACTTGCGTGAATATTTTATCAGGCGCTCAGGGCCTCGATTCAGCTTTTTAAGAGTTGCTTGAATTGACCGAATTACCTGCTTCATTTATTCATTTTTACAATAATTGGCATTCTGCAACTATCATTAAGATCATTCTCTTCGAGAGTTCAATGAGATTTTATTTTAGGCTTATCTGAATACAAAAATTAGGAACAATGACAAGTACACTGATTGACCACTGACATGCATTTATAATAGCTGAATCGAGGCTCAGTTCCAACCTTGCTCAGACAGCTATCACTCTTATTCTCGTTCCACTGTTATTAGGGTACTGCTTACTATTGCCGAATGTAGGCCCAGTGATAAATGAATGGCGATCCTGATTTATAAGAGTCCGTGACTTCACTACAAACCAAAACACGAGCGGATACATTGGGACTACTTAGCAAATAGTTCAAATAATTGGTTTTCGGAATTAGGTGTTTAAATAACGAACTAGAATTTTATGAAAACTGTAAATGACACTAGGAAAACTCGTGAGATATGTAAAACAAAAATGGTAAAAGGACAATACGTTTAAGAAACATACGTGTTAGTAAACCTCTTTTGTTTAAAACTACATAGTATTTCGTCGCTGTTTAAATAACGAAAAATTAATAAATTTTAAAGACATAAATATGGTAATGAAAGCAGTGTGTTTTTGTGGCTTTATGTATACAATAGAACTAGACACCAGATTGATTTATTGACATTCAGATTTTTCACACATCTCAGACAATTTGAGTTCAATGTACTATATAAAATTATGATGTTAAAAGAACTACCGTAAAATTACTTTATACGGGTATGTATGCGTAAATTATCATTTACTTTTCAGACAGAAAATAGGTCCTTTATGTTTTGTAAGCAATTTATTGACGCTCTGAGGCCCTAGCACGAACACTATCGAAAAAATATTCATACATCTACGGAAAAAGCGTGTTTACTTTACAATCTATACAATTTCAACTAATAAATAAATAAATAAATAAATAAATAAATTTCACTTCACAGAAATCGTGACACAGATTCTTATTCGCTAATATCTTGGCACTAAATAGAAGTTAGGATATCACTACTGAAAAACAAAACACTGCAATAAGGGAACTGACACACATCCAAGGTTGTGACAAACTTCAGCCCATGAATAGTAAGTTGGATGGGAACGAGGTTCTGCACTGGAATAATTACGAATGCGGTGGGCGTCTTAGATATAACTTGCAGTTATGACTTCTAAATTGATGTTTTAATATCTCTCTCGCTATAGTCATTCTCGTTAGAATGAGGATTGTGGTCAGCTTCGGGTTGACTTGTTGGGCAAAAGATTATTTTCCACACCGGTTTCTGAAGGATTCATTTTGATGGTAAGAATGAATAGAACTACTAACTGTTTAAATGCCTTATTCTCCTTTCTGACACTCGTGAAGTATTCTCTCTGTATTTTCACGTATAACAAGCAACAGAAGTACGGCAACAACAAAGGGTAAATTATAAATACAGTGTAAACGAAATGTTTTGTAAGTTAGGCTGAAGGTGACGAGTGTGTGACAGCTTTTGTTAGTTCCGACAGGTGAGTTTGAAGAGTCTACGTTAAATAAATACTTGGAGCATTTACAAAATGTTTTCTTAGGTGAATGTAGGTATGGAGATACCATCATTATTTTAACATTAAATAAAGCGTTAGGCTGGAGTATCACAATTATAGAGTCTAGAATACAACGCCTTTTGTCTTTTTCGTTCTAAACTAGGGGATAAAAAAATGATTTGTGGGTAAGTTATTTCAGAAAGAGAAATAGTCTTATTCGCCGTAAGTCCCATTCTACTAGCAAATATCATGGCGTCACCTCTTTTTGCACTTGTCCAAAAATGCTGCAATTAAACAAAGATACAAAGTTTTTCCAACATTCTTACATAGTGGGAATAGTTCTCCCATTATTTTCCGGAACCGCCATTACGCCCATTGTTTTCTGCAAAAGCAATATATTATACTTCAGGTACGAATCTTGACAGTTCACATATAGGTACAAAGTACATTTTCCTTCCTTTGAGAATCAGAAGTATGGCTCCCGGGGCTTTTCATGCGATAAAACAGCTGTGTAGAACATAATGTTCCATTTTACTTAAAGCACCTGTTTGTGTTGACAGGCTTCATAAAGGATGAAAGGTACACTTTTCAAAGATATAACTTCTATTACGAGTACAAGGTACAAATTTCAAAAGTGTACCAAAGTTTTCAACACGTGTATTTTACCTTACAAAATGTTACGCTTAAAACCTTGATATTATGTAACTCTTTCTTAAGCATTACTTATGTATACTAGATGGTAAGTTATTAAATATTAAATAAATGTTCGTTGTTATTTTTAATTGTAAACTTTGAAACGCTCAGCTCTTAAAAAGCGATTCAGTAATCATACAAAGCAGTGTTCAAAGCTGTCACAAGCACCTTTTAAAAAACGTTCTCATTTATACTGAAAAGCTTAAATCCTAATTCTAATAAAATGGAAAATCTCCTTTGTTACTAAAAAGGTATCCATCCGCGTGTCGAGTATGCTTACAGAAAAGATAGGGAAAGCGTACAGGAGCAAATTAATAGATAAATTGTACCCTTATCTGGTTTAATTAAAGGGTATATAAAGGCGATAAGCTCGCCACTTACTCTGAGATCCAATACCATTATTAGGTTACAGAAGGTATGTGTATACCTATACAGTATACAAGTAGATTGTGGTTAGAGAATGGATACCTCCCACGTTCGCTTTTTATCCGCCCTGGTTTTATTTGTACAGTGAGTGATTGACAAGTATACCTATCTGTGGTTATAGATAGATTATTTCAACTTTTTTGACCTTCATTTCACACTCAGTGTTTCTCTTTTACCCATGTTTTATGGAAGTGATATAAAAACGCTCCTTTAACCATGTTTTATAAAAGTTACATAAAAACAAAAAAAAATTGTCACACCCGGATCTCCGCTATTCAAAATGCTAAAATCAAGGCAAAGAACAGCAATAAAATGTCCTTCAAACTTGAAATTGCAGAAGCATTTCAGAACTCTATGAAAATATTATGATAGTGATATGAGTAAGCGTGGGAAGGCAGCAAGGGCAAGACTTTGGCGTCGGGCGGCGGCGTCACCGCGTCGCGGCGCCATGTCGCCCAGACGCCCCTCGGAGCCTACAACCATGAATTAAAGAATAACATACCAAATTAATACGCTTTTCTTTTCGCTTTTTAATATCCTTATTTATAGAAGGTTCTTGATATACGTTATTAAGTAGTATAAGTATTTCGTATACTTCGATCTATGAGAAATTTTTTGTCTAAATACATACTAAATTAATCTTCGTTATTCCAGTCTTTCATAGTTATTTATTTAATAAAATATACTCAGTTGTAACACACGAATATTTAATATAAACTTCAATTTACGTGTTTTCAGCGTCGAGGCCAAATGGACAGGTTAAATCTGACAATCAATCAGTCTGCTGAATCCCAAGAGAAACTGCTATCAAATAATATAGTACATGACGTTGATACATTACCAAAATAATAAACCTACAACGTTTTTCATATAGCGTTTTTCTATTACGTAGTAAACATGTGTTTTGTTTTTTTTTGTATCTTTTGAAAATGTTAAAAAAAACTGGCTTTTTGTTGTTGTTTGAAATCAATACTGTGTGTTCGCTGCCTTTCAGGAACATTAAGCTGGTATGACTCATTACATGAAGGACACAATGGCGCACAACACACAAAGTTCCTGCATATTGCCATAAACCTTTAATCATCATCCGGTTAACTGCATTTAATTGGCAATAGAATTAAGTAAAAAACTAAGTTACTTAAATGTTCTTCAATATCTTAAATAAAAATGTTTTTTTTAACATTTTTTTTTTTTTATTTAATAAAATATTGAAAAATATGTATTTTAACTATATAAAAAATTATGCTAGAATATACGGACTGCTAAAAACTGTTTTAATTACCAAAAAATATCATTGAGAGGTAGCAAACTAAATAATGGTATGAATTGTATCCACCTATTTGGTGGTTTAAATTTTGGTAACAAACATTTGGTTTTCTTTTTCAAATAAAAAAATACGTTTAAATTAGAGCATATCATCACGCCTGTATCCCCGAAGGGTTAGGCAGAGGTGTACCAATGTACACCCACAGTTCGCCGATATGTGTAGGGTCCCATGTAATAGGGGGCGAGCCTATTGCCACTAACCGGGCACAAATCCAACTGCTACTGAGAATTTTATAGAAAAACCCAATAAAACTTTGATCGACTTAGGAATCTAACCCAAGACCTCTAGCGTAGCAGTCGCGCCACAAGGCCAACGAGACAGTTTTTAGATTAGAGATACTTAGTTACTTAGCATAAAACACATTAATAATACGAGTACCTACTAATGCATAGGTATGTTAAATGCAATAGGTTTTGGCCGCTTTTAAAAGTTTCAGGTAATCGTTGTAAGCTTTATCTACACTTATTAGTTTTATCAGCTTAATTGCAAATAAATGTAAGTTTTATCTCTGATAACAGTTCCATGATGGTGAAGCGTGCACCAATTTTGTAAATAGGTCATGGTTCATGCAGTTTGCTATCGATTTTCTATTGTTATCTACAGACAAACAGAATATTTTTAACAATAAGTTCATTAAAAGCATACATGATTAACATAATATTTATAAACAAGAACTTTTTAAATCAGCAAGTATGGGTTTACTCCAAAAAAAGCTATAGTGAAAATAAATCAAACAAGACCAAATTTTCTCTTTTTAGCACCATCATAAGACCTTCAAAATTTTAGGTAAGCATTTTAACTTAGGAGAGTAAGGGGTGGAAATTACATCTTATCTGCCCTAGCCAACCTTACCTGCACGTGGTACTCTCTGCTGATCAACGAACAAGGCTCTGGCAACCGATCGTGGCGGTATATCCACACCCCTGGCGAGTTGACCTAGTTGACCAACCAAAGAGGTTTAGTCGGCCTAAGGGACCAAATTACCCTTAAAATGCACTATCCACCAACCCGTATTAGACAAGCGTGGTGGAAAACTTTGTCTAAACCCCCTTTCTTTAATATGACAACACAACACACGCACACGCCCCAAGTGCCCGGCAGCCTCAGCTGGTGCGCTGCTGATGACAGTAGGCGGGCGCACCCTGGGGTTAGGGGTGGTAAGAATCTCCGGGTGGGAACCCACTGTCAAACAACCCAAGCTCGCAAAAATGGAACTAAGAATCTAAACGTAATCACTTTTAATGTACAGACGTTACGAACCGAGGAGCGCCTCGTAGAACTAGAAAACGCCCTTAAAGATATCAACTGGGACATAATCGGACTCGCCGAAGTTAGAAGAGAGGGAGAAAATATATTCGAGAGAGAGGACAATATATTCTACCACATAGGCAAGGGAAGTTATTATGGGGTGGGATTCTTGATCGCGAAGAAGTGGAAGGATCACATATTGGAATTTATAGGCTATTCAGATAGAATAGCTGTTCTTAAGTTTCGCATCGGAGACAAATATACGCTAACCATAATTCAAGTTTACGCTCCAACATCTGCTCATCCCGATGACGAAGTAGAGGGATTCTATGATATTTTGAATAACGCCTGCGAGGAACATAGAGGGACATGGACGCTGGTTCTAGGAGATTTTAACGCCAAAATCGGCCATCGCATCCCTTTAGACAATTCTAAAGTAATGGGTCCTTATGGTCTTGGCACCCGAAACGATCGAGGGACTCGACTTTTGGAATTTGCGTTTGGTCAGAACATGTCAGTTAGCAATAGCTTCTTTTACAAAAAACCACACCGACGCTGGTCCTGGCTCTCTCCTGACGGTGTTACCCGCAACGAAATTGATTACTGTCTCTCTTCTAATAAGCTAATCATTCAGAATGTAGAAATAATAAACAAATTAAAAATAAGCTCAGACCACAGGCCACTGCGCGTAGTCATAAAAATTAACAAAAAACTGCAAAGAACCCAAACCGTAAGAAAAACTATAAAAAAGATAGACAAAGTAACACTTATCGGTAATAAGGAAAAGTTTAATATAGAACTTCAAAATAGTTTCAGCCTCTTAAGCAACACCTCTGAAGACGTGAACGTCCACTATGATATTATTAGAGAAAGTATCAAGAAAGCTAGCCAAAGTATTAAAAAACTTAAACCCAAAAACCAGAAGTTGTCCAGAAACACAATAGAACTTATTGAGGAAAGACAAAAACTTAAAATAGGGACAGCAGAGTATAGAAAGATAGACAGGACAGTTAAGCGAAGCATTCGAAGAGATTTAAGGGCTTATAACATCCACCTTGTCCAAATAGCTTTAGAGCGAAACAGATCTTTAAAGAATGCCATGCAAGCAAGAGAAGTCGGCAAAGCTGAAATTACCTGCCTTAAAGACGATCAAGGCGTGAAACAAGGTGATAGGGATAAAATTATCCAGATTTGCACAAAATTTTACCAGGAACTTTACTCGGATAACACACCTTCGAATCAACCAATACAGGCTTACCACTGCTCCGAAACTGTTGAGCCTATCACCGGTTACGAAGTTCACTGTGCAATGAAAACCTTAAAGTACAACAGAAGTCCTGGTGAGGATGCTATCACCGCTGAAGCCCTTAAAGTCGGAGAACCTACTTTGCTTCCTCATATAACTAATTACTTCAATAGGATTTTACAGACTGGATCTTTTCCGCCGCAATTCTGCCACTCAAATATAATACTATTACACAAGAAGGGAGACAAGGCTGACATTGGCAACTACCGCCCCATCAGTCTTGTATCCCACTTGTATAAATTATTCATGAAAATCATAGAAAATAGAATCTCCGGACAACTGGATCAATGTCAACCCCCCGAGCAAGCAGGCTTTCGACGCGGCCTCTCAACAACTGACCACCTCCATACACTAAACCAGATTATCGAAAAACATATAGAATTCCAAATTCCACTTTACCTCGCGTTTGTAGACTACTCGAAAGCTTTTGACAGTATCAAACACCCCGAAATATTTAAATCCTTAGCGGCCCAAAATATAGATCCCACATACATTCACCTTTTAGAAAACGTTTATAAAAACAGTACAGCGAGCATACACATCCACAACAATGGGCCACACTTCAAAATTCATAGGGGCGTTAAACAGGGAGACCCTCTATCTCCAAAATTATTTACGGCGACCCTTGAACAAATTTTTCAAAATTTGTCAGCCAGTTGGGAAAATAAAGGCATTGTCGTCGGCGAAAGGAGGCTGACAAACCTCAGATTTGCAGACGACATTGTTCTTTTTTCCTCGACAGCATCTGAGCTAGAGTCCATGCTCCACGAACTGAGCATAGCAAGCGCCGAGGTGGGACTCGCAATGAATATGACGAAGACCAAGGTGATGACCAACAACGCGCAGAGGGGAGTTAAAGTCGGGAGCGTGGAGATTGCATATGTCCAGGAGTATCTATACTTAGGCCAAATAGTTTCCTTTCAGGCGAGACAAGACAAAGAAATATCTCGTCGGATTGAAAACGCCTGGAGGAGATATTGGTCTATGAAAGACATCATGAAAGGACCGCTACCACTTTCACTTAAACGAAAACTAATGGACATGTGCATTCTCCCCGTTCTAACGTATGGTGCGCAGACCTGGGCTCTCACCAACGTTCAAAAATCCCGCCTCGGTGTTTGCCAACGTGCTATGGAGCGCAGCATCCTCGGAGTTCGGCCCACGGACCATGTAAGGAACTCTCTACTGCGCTCCAAGACTCAAATAGCGGACGTGGCCCTGAAAGCTGCCAAATTGAAATGGGACTGGGCCGGACACGTGTGCCGAATGTCAGAAGGACCGTGGGCGAAAGCCTCTACAAATTGGGTCCCTAATAGACGAAGGCCGCGTGGAAGACCCAGGCGGAGATGGAGGGATGAACTGGACGCATACGGGAGGGAGTGGCAACAATTAGCAAACAATAGAGACTTGTGGAAGGAGGAAAGGGAGGCCTTTGCCCTGCAGTGGGACAGTTCAGGCTTTAAATAAATAAATAAAATAAATAATATTTTAACTTTAACTTATTTAGGATTTCTAATAACTTACTTATTCAATTTGCCTGATTCTATACAGGGTATACAAAACCTTTCCGATCCGTTAAGGGGTTGTTAGGTATCGATATCTGATGACATTAATGTAGAAAATAAATGGAAAAAATAAAAAATAAATTATAACCTAAAATATATTTTTTCTCCATATGGATAGTCACGGACGAAGATGAGTCACGGCATCGTCCCAGGTTCTGCCAAATGATCACACAAAAGGCACCGACGTCTAACACCGACGAAAATGGTGGTGTAGTATTTGATTTATCTTAAATTTTAGGGAATTTGGCGGCTACTTCAAAGCTCATTATTATTGTTATTATCATGATTATTCCAAATTCAACATTTAATTTAGGCATGTGATAGTGAACCCTACATCCCCGTTCTTGTCGGACAGGCCGAGGCAGGGCCCTGTACAAACTAGCATAAATCACATACATATTTACAAAGCAATATAAAGAAAATCAATAGCTTGTTATGACCCACCTTCTGGGGTTTTCCGCACACATTATAAAGGTATTTTGTTCGCCGGATAAGTCATTAAAAAACAAAACTGTAAAACCACATCCTAAGGAAAGCTAAAAAATAATTGATCAACAAAATGACCAGGAATGCAGGTAAATTATAATATTTACAGTATGTTCCTGTTATTGAATGAACCCGGTTGCTGCATGACGCTTTAAAATTAATTACACAAATTAATCAATAGTAAGGAAAATTGTGGTGGTTCCCATCGTAAAATATATATTATGAGATATATTTACTTATGTTCTATTGCGGTTATTACCATGATCATTTTACTCGACCAAACAGGGTTAAAGAGTTATCTCCGTAAACAAAATAATTAAACTAAATTACTGCCTCATAAACCTAGTCCCTTCTGAATAGAGAGACAAGTAAATATACAAAAAATACCTCTCTATTTAACCTTTCCCGTCGCCGTAACATTAAGGAAATTTAGCCACGCAAAAAAAGGAAAAGCTTAATGAAGTGAGAGATTTTCCGCTTTAACAGAGCTCGCGCAGATCTTGCGTAAGCGACCTCTCCGGCAAAGACTAGGAGGAGACAAGGATGTTTTTAGTCTGAGTAATTCCAACATAACGTTACGCTTTGGCCTCGAAGTGGATTCAATTCGGAGCTTTTAAAAAAGACAAAAAAATTAAGAGATTCTCTACGATAAACATTTTTAAAGCGCACGCTTCTTTACTCATAAAATATTTTCGGTCTTTTTGGTCAACACGTTTTAATCTTATACATAAACACACTACTCTGAATAAATTCACGCTGGAATACGCATTTCACAGGCTTCTCGTAATCGCTCGCTTATACTTCGACCCCTATAGCCACTGCCTCAATCGTGTCGTTATAATAAAAAGTTGATCCGGAATTCCACTGCCCGAACCCTCGAGAAAATTCCCCGGATCTTTATGAAATTCTCTCGCAGTCTCCAAATATCCCTTTGCAATCGTCCCGACAATTTCGCAATGATCGACTTTTCTATAAACCTACTTATAGTTCTATAAAGATTCTTGCTTATTGCAAGCAAGTTTCATTTCCGAACGAGACAAATTATTTGTACGGTTCACGTTTTCATTTCTATATTTGCTATGCGATTGTGGAGAGATATACTCGTGATATAGGAGACACAGATTTGAGTGCTTATTTATCACATCGTATTTTGGACGTAATGTCATGCAGTGTGAGCTCAAATTAGATTGATGTCCATTGTGAAGTGTCACCCTGATACAATGTGAGGCGGAGCTGAAAGCGTAACCATACGGAATGGTTTAATTGAATGAGCTGATCCAAAAGTAGGTAAGTATATGGGTTTGTTTAATATATCGCCGACTTTTAGAATCAAAGTTTGTTTCTCAGATGTGACGTTTGATATAAAAGGAAACCTCCCATGTTTAAAGAAAAAGCGACAGATACCGGAAATGACATGTTATCTACAGGATTTGAAGAGGAAATATGTCGTCTTTGAAAAACGATGAGCATGTAATTGTACATACATCTATGATAACAATAACCTATTGAAATCAAGCAGACTGCAAAAATATGTGTTTTGAACTTACATAAAATACTGTAAATATCTATCCGAAACAGCCAAAGATAGAAGATGTGTATACCATATATTTATAAGCTAGAGAAAAATCTAAAAGTGGAGTCAGTAGGGAACTAAAGATGAAAACCGATATAAGCCTTAGTACTGAAAAGATTGCATAAGCATGAAAAGTTCAAGTTGAAAATAGATAGATAACATAAAACATTACTCCATAGTTACATAGAAAAGCTTGAGATGAGCTACTGAAATTTTGGTTGTGACTACAATAATTAACAAATGCAGAATCCAGTGCAGAAAAACAAACTATTTTAACTAAATTACTAATATTATATAGTCACGGTCATTGTACCTAATTCCGAGTTGGTCTAATTTCCAATGTGCTAATTACAGTTCATTACTCTTATTAACATTAGTATTTAGCATTCATAAACAACACTGTTTTGTGACCCTGACTTAATGTAGGCTGGACAAGCCTGTAAGATGAAAAGGGGCCGCGTTTTGCAAGTCAACTCAAAGGTTCGGAAAGAGGTTTAATCATATAAATCAACCTTTTTACCCTCCTAATGGAAGCCTTATCACACTTAATATGATTAATAGAAACTTCACGTAGATTTAATTTGAAAATACGGATAAGGCTGTTTGCCCACGTCATCTTTTTGTACATCAGATGATCGGGCCGATTTTTCTACCGATTCTTAGGACGAATTTTGTGGTCGACTCAACGGCCTTCACTTTGTCCGTGGCTATCGAGAGCACGTCATGGACAGAGACAATCCTACGAATATAGCGAGGAAGGTGGATAAATAATTTACAGAAGAAGGATTGTCCTTGGCTTTTGAGGAACAGTAGAGAAAAAAGATCGGTCGGGATGCGCCGATTTTATTTCTTATCATCTTTTTGTAGGACGTGTGCGTTGCGCTATTGCTTTCATTTTGTTCTATTTTTCTACTACAAAAAATCGGTCACCGAACCTAGCCTAAATAAAAAGCCTTTTTCTACACTTTTCAAAGGCTACCTTTTTCTGTACTATTTCATGTATGCGCTGCCGGTATTTCATATTGCATAAAATTAAATTAAAATGTATGCTCCGAGCTCGACCTAGTATCTCTGAAGCTATTCCAACTTTTAGTTTAGCCTAGATAGGCTTTCGGCTTTACAATTCTGAAACCATCTAAGAGGGAATTTATTATATTTAAGCACTGCATTTTTATTCTTGGATTTTCAGATTGCAATTCTAGAAAAGTTATAAGAAATGGACAGCTATATATTTATCAGGCAGCAAAATAAATATTTAGCTGTATTATATTAATTAAAAATATAAATGTCTAGACACGTAAACAGTTAAAACAATGGAAACAAATCATAATTACGTCTTAATGTGCGTTTTGATGTGTAATTTTTTAATTTATTTCACGCTAAAAAATGCCTGGCATTTTTTTGACCGACTTAAAAGAAGGAAGTCTATAAACTCTTAAGTTTTTACTAAGTAAGCCTTGGGAGGAAAGGAAGGCAACTGAAACCGCGGGGCATAGCAGTATGACAGAAGTTCTGAATTCCAGTGTTCTACCTTCACAGACTAACCTGACCTTCACCTCTGACTGGGATTGATATCTAGGTTACATCTTATAAGGCTTCTCACTGACTATAACCTTTCCAATCACAATAGAAATCGTGTGATTATGTACCTACTGACTACTGATAATTCAGTGCCAAAGAAGCTTATGCTTCAGTTTGTAATTCTTTCATTATTTGCTTTTAATGGGAAAAACTGGAAACCATTTATTCTAATAAATGGTCACGCCTCTCTGATTTAAATTACAAAGAGAAAGGATTTAAGATAATCTAATTCTCAAAATGTTTTACGGAGAATGATCGGATTTCGCTTTAATGATATTGTCAGTCTTTATTGGATCGTCGCCGTGGGTAAGAATCATTTGTGAAACACTTCCTTTTTTGTTAGCTTACTTACATACGAAAAGTGTTTTAAATAGATCAATTAGCATGTTTCAGACATTATTCAGATGGGTGAATTTCCCAAATGCCTTATTTTTTTGTCTTCGTTGAAATTAGTATTTGAAAAAAGGAATATAGTTCTGAATTATTTTTTTTAGTATTCAATAGGTAGTTATTGGGTTGTGGCAAAAATATGATTTGCCTAGGACTATTACAAAGGTAGAAATAAAATACATAAACCTCTATTTTTTTGCAAATCGGTGCTGTCCCACTACTTTTTTTGCAAACAAAACAGCTTATACACTAATAAAAATAAATAAATTAGGTATATAACTTATTCTGTTTCATAGAATATTAGTTTTACAAACGTCCTTGTCCTGAAAAATATTCTCATATCGCTGGACAAAAGTAATTCAAACATAACTTTACATAGACGAGTCAGACAGCATCCCCACCCCAATTGTATTTCCCTCGTTGGTGTGTGCTAGTGGGCAGTCAGGATAGAAGTGGGTTAAATCGCTGCATATGCCCACCAAAACTGTAAGAACGCCATTTCAGTTACTCCCGGACAAATATTTTATATAATCGGTGGTTGCATTTTTCTACCGTAATGAGTAGTTTTTTTATTGTTGTTTGATTCTGACAGAGGTAGTAAGTGAATAAGCTTCATTGTCTGTTATTGAATTTATCCTAGATATTATGCTTTTTTTATAATTTTATAAAAAGTGTGTATTTTCTCATGTCGCTGTTCTCATATCGCTGTAATCGGTGGTCTTTTTTACCACCGATGTGATAATTTACACCGAAATGATAAGAAAAAATCAATCGGTGCCATCTATCTCATATCGGTGTTTTGATTCGTGATCAACGCACAGTTTTATCACATCGGTGGATTGCTTTATCATATCGGTAGATCATTTTATCATCTCGGTGAGTCGTTATAACATATCGGTAGATCTCGTGTCATTTCGTTAAGTATACAAAGAAACAATGGCACATACAAACATACATACAGACACATACATATATACCTACATACAAACATTCGTACATACATACATACAAGGTAAGTTTACCTACATAGACTACCAAAATGATTACCACGATACCACTGGGTAGTAGAAGATGTATAAATAAATGTATCATTAAGGGAGGTCTGTATTCGGTAATACGTCCATAGGCTGAGATGATGATGTTGAGGTGGAGCAATTGAACGCATTAAAAGTTTCTATGGCAAAAACTTTTTAGTTAAAAAATAGTACGTAATAATAAATAACAAAATAATTAATAGCTAAAAAGAAAACATAATATTAACTTAATTTTGTTTAAGAATGCCGAGGCTAAAACTCAAAGATGTGGAGAAAAACAGGTGGTATAGGTAGCTGGAAAGAATAAGCAAAGCTTAAATCAAAAGCAATTCTGTGTTAAGAGGGGAGCATTTAAGAAAACGTTTAGCTAAACTTAGATATGAGATTTTTGTTTTTTTTTTTCATATTTCATTTTAATAAAGAGAATGATAATAAAAATAATCATTTTTTTTTTAATTGTAATTACCTCTAGAAAACGTAAAAAATAGGTACATAATTTCAAAAATACATTTTTATTTTATATCTAAGAACTCAGTTCTCTTTGGATGTGATCTACCCTAAGTTCAGATCTTCATTTCTAAGTCTCCTTTAAGTACCTACTAACTATTTCCTTTTTGATGTTCAAAGGTGAATAGATTATCATATCGCTGGATATGTACATCATTTCGGTGGAAACAATTATCATATCGGTGTACAAAAATAAATATCGGTGCCGGTTTTTCACATCGGTGGAAACCAAAATTCAAACTGAATTTTCTCCTCAGTCTTAAATGATACGTTGATGATTTTAAATTTGGGGATATTTGATGTCCTAAAGATTACATAAAACCTGAAAAATCTACAAAAAAATAAAAATTGTAAAAGTTCACCGATATGATAAGAAAAATGGCATTTGTTGAAATTCACCCAGATATAAGTACCTGCCTACTATTATAAGCAGTGCATTTACATAAAACTATTAATCCGTTTCAACTTTCAAAGCGCTGGTAATCAAAGGCTGACTAGGTAATTCTGCAGCTCGTTTTCCCTATATTTTTTTAGCATTTGGAGATTTGTTAGCGGAAAAAAATGGTATCAATGTTTAGCTTGAAGTACCTTCTAACAATTTTACAGTAAATAATTTATTTCTTAATATTATCATTATCACTACGACCTATAATTTTTAAACATCAAAACAACAACTACACCCAAAAATCAACAACGGCGTCAACTTTCACTTAAACTTAAGTTATTTAAATTTGATCGTTAAGGAAGACAACTAAATCCTTCTTTAATTAGTTAAGTAAGGAGCAGACAAGTACAAACTCCAAGGTAATGCCGCTCAGCAAGCGCCCTAATCCCGGTAAATAGACACTCAAGTAGAGCTGACCCGATTTCATAGAATTGATTTTCTCGCGAAGTTTCGTAAGCTCTCCTTAAAGCTTCGATCTTCATTCAAAATAATATTGGTTTTAACTTAAAGTATTAATTTGGCTAATCTCTTGATTTTCAGAGAATTGTTTTAATATTGGAGCAAGCTTTGTATTTCCTTGTTTTTCGTTTGTTCATATAATATTGTTTATGGATCTATCAATAATTTACTTCTTCTTATAGCACATTTTGTACCTCGATCATTAACAATGACCGAGGATTATAGAAAAGTAAGTTACACTAGTTTGAAAAACATTTCTTGAACATAATTTATGTCTTATTTTTAAGTAATATTAATTTATGTAATGTATGAAAAATGAATTACGTAAATTAACAAGAGAGCATTGAATTTTTCACTTTCAATTCTGAAAAGAACAAATCGAATTTACAAGATCCTTTAATTCAAGAGCACTTTCGCGGGTACAAAGCGTTCGTAATTTAATTCCGTTTCCACTTAACGGAAAAAGTCACACTTCCAAGGAGGGTTAAATCTTACCGTTTTCTTCCCTTTTATTTGCTCCTTGAGAAACGCGGCGTCAGTCGGAGATCAGAGGAAAAACTAATCACGAAAATGAACCCTAACAACTGTATGAATTTCACTTTCAATACTTACAGTACATTGGGGTATGGTTTAGCAAACAAAAATATGAGTGAACCTCGCCAAATTGCAGCTACGAGTAATTTGGCGAAAATTTAACCATAGAGTTCTTAGTTTTATTTAGTATATAATTTTTCTTATTTAAAGTGTAGGCTTAGTTTTTATAGTATTGTAAATATTTTAAGGTATTCTGTACATATTGTTTATATTGCTTAATAAATTATATTACCATAGGTATTGTATGTTAGTACCGGCAACTTACACTTATTATACGGTGCCAAGAAAGCTGGTATAAATAATAGGAAATGACCTTGGAATACAGCCAGGTCAAACCTTGGCCAGACGATATTGGACTGCCTTTTGTTTGTTTCTATGTTGTCTCATCACTTCCGAGGTCTCATTTCACTTCGAAACGATCATTTGTTGAGCACGATCTTCGGTATTGTATAATTCATAAGATATTTATTAACTTACTTAAAGCAAGTTTATGATACCGCCATTAATTTCGCAACAGACTGGGACCATCTGCTATAATTAAAAACTACCATCGACACGAAAAGAAGAAGTCCTATTAAATAACAAATTCTTAATTCAAAGTATATCAAAAGTATAGTTACTTAATATTTAAAAACTCTTCTAAAATAATAATAGGATCTAATATCTACACAATACCACAGAATACATTGCATATATTATTACGTCGGAAGGGCATAATTCCCACACAATAAAAAAATTCAATTTGAAAAAAAAAAAAAAAAAATATTAGTTAAATATTTATTTTATTTAAATACCTATGTGTATTCTGCAAAAATGTATAAATATTGTTTTAATTAATTGTGGTGAAAAATACTCAACGAATTTGTCATGCAATTTCCTAAATTAAAGTAAATTCATTTTTGCACCTCGTTCTTACCATCAACACTAATTAACCTGTACGGAAATAGTTCTTTTTTATTATTTTCTACTAAATGTTCAGTTTTTGTTTTTAAATACTTGCTTATCTCCAATCCGTAGCTCCGGTGATAGTTGTATTCATTGAATATTGTGTATATATATGTTAAGCTTACCAACATCGCAAGGTTTTCCCTTAAGCTACTTAAAAGATGTATCATTTTAAGCAGCAAATTGGCGGCGAACATAAAAAGTACCTATACAAGTAATTTACCTACAATCTCTTCGGTAAGTCACAATGTTACTCATTAACCGTAACCTTATATTTCAAGGGGGTCACACAGACATAACCAAACAGATGATACTTCACCTTCAATGACAAAACTGTTATAAAATCTTTACAGTTAACAGATGACCATGCATCATCGTTTTATTAACAACCAATAAAATGTGGTATGCATTTTTGCTGATTCATTATTTTGACTCCGTAGTTTCAATTCATGGAATTAAAAACCGCTATTCTAATAAAGAAGGTTGGATTTTTAGCAAGGCTGCGGGTTTAAATGCAGATTACCTCCTAATGAATTAGACCACCTCCGAGGTCGAGTGGCATACACACCGACTTCCAAGGTGTCGCTAACTCTGACAATGGTTTTACCTGAACATTGGTCTGGGTGTTTGTGGTACCTTCTTTGTTTTTGATTCCATAGCACAGCCCAGTGTTGAAGATGCAGTTTTTGGTTTCAGAGTAGTGTATTTAGTCAAAATTTATGTAAAAGGACTTGAGGAGGGAAAGAGACTAAAATTCTAATAATTCAGTGAGAACAAAAAGAGAATTAGGGACAACTGGCGCGTACTGGACCTTAACCTTACCAGGTTTTTAAATGTATCTAATGCAAGTTTTATAGCTCTGAGAAAGAATGTAGAACAAATTAAAGTTGTTTCACTGAAATAAGTGTCTAGTCCTTAACGGAAAAATAATTATTTGTGCGATAATCCAGTGAACCTAACATATGTGGCAATATTTATCTTTCTTTTATTTCTGTATGTGACAGTCGTAATGTTTAGTAACGCCATTTGTAATTAACTGACTCACCCGGTGCGTCTCTTCACATAATACAACTTAATGGTACCGTTATAAGCACAATACTTGAATAACGCAAAAATATGCATATTTAAGTTACGGTGCCAGATAGAAAAGAGCTTCCGCTATTGTTTGTGCCACGAGTGAATAATATAAAAACTCTGAATCTAGGTAAATTGCCCCCAATGTAGGGTAATATTGCCCAACCTACCCTTAATTAAGGGTAATAAAAATAAAGCTCAGAGCCTAGTTAATATTTAGAAAGCATGCTAATAGCGGTTTACTTGTAAATTAAACATACAGATAAGGAAGTAAGGTGTAACACCCCTAATTCATAAACGTAAGTAAGGGGTGTTCGTTATGTCTTGGTAAAACCCGTGTGGGGTTATACAAATTAGTCATTACTCGATCCAATGCTGCAAACAGGGTCTCTTTTTGAAAACACTCTACCTCGACTCATCCTGCTTCTACAAGTTATTGATGAAGGCAACGAGCGCCTGCCATATAAATCTTCGTAAAATTATTTTTACTGCGTAAGGATTTGTAGCTTTTTAATAGCTTAAAAACATTATTTACTGTATACATGTTCAAACCGGAATTTGCTAGCAAGCGTAAGCCACGCAAAGGTGGGTTCTGAAGTCATACCACGATCTCTTAAGGCACTACTGTTGCGGTTGTGGAAGAGAGACGGCACACTACACTGCGCATATCACTGTCCCGCTTACGCGTTGTACTGTATGGTTTTACGGGCATTAATGTACCCTACGGAATCGTATCCTAAAATCAACATGACATGCTCGTTTCGATCACTGCTCGCCCATGCTCTACATTTGCAAGATACTCCAAGTCAAGATGTCTGACGCAACGTTTTCAGAGATTATAAGATGTACATATTTTACAAAGAATAGTAGTGTATATCAAGTTGGTGGTCCCTATAGCTTGGCAACGATTATTGCCTGGTAAACCAGACCTGTAGTTAATTTCTAAGTCAAATGGCGCGTTCCTAATAGCCCATCCACGCGCCTGCACTAATTAGTATTGACGTGTCTTCATACATATGTAATGGCTGCAGTGAATAACATATTAAGTGCATTCATGCATTATTATAA
The DNA here is from genome assembly GCA_905146925.1 of Autographa gamma. Taxonomy (NCBI): domain Eukaryota; kingdom Metazoa; phylum Arthropoda; class Insecta; order Lepidoptera; family Noctuidae; genus Autographa; species Autographa gamma. Next base: position 10,285,324 of record LR989850.1, read on the forward strand.
ACTTTACACCTGGCTATTTGTAGTTTATTCAGAACAAAGAAAAGAAAACATCAAATAAAACCGTCAAGAATCATGAGTGAAAGATTGGAAACAGTTTTAAATTTATAAGGCAACGGTTAATACTGATTGAGAGTAAGAACGTTGGTTTAATGACAAAAAGAAAATAAACTTCAGATAAAAGCAAACACGATATATATATTCTATATTTTCAGCATACTGGCTACCTGCAAGCCTTTTCAAATTTCACTCCAATAAAATATATTACCACTTAGACATGCTTCTTTCCCCGATGAAGAAATAATGGTCTAACAATCGTCGTATCTCATACATCAAAGTGAACAGTAAAATATATATTAAAATGATATCATGACTGTTAATACTAATCTCGGACAGTAACTTTGATTCGACCGCGCCAATTACACTTTGACCGTCCCCGCGATCAATCACTGCTTCATGATGGTCAAAGTTTAATTGAACTTTTCAGTTGGTTTGAGATCAAATAAAAGGTGAGCCAGGACTTTCTTTGTTGGAGAACATTTCATTCCACGTAGTCAGAAATTTATGTATACTAACTGAAAAAAGTCCCACTAAATTGTACGTACACAAGTGCACATCCGTACCAACCTGACAGAATATTATAGTAAATAGAGTATTTGAATGGACACCCTAAGCACCTAACTTCAGTCAAATAAAAAAAAGTACATACTTTCAATTTCCAATCTTCAATCAAGCATGCATATTTTTCGTTATATAAAACGACTCCTACTACAAAAGGCCACGTAACCGGTCGTAAAACAATGGTAGTTTCCATGATAACGTTTGAAGTTGAAAAATTGAATGAGCGACAAGTCGGCTGGCCCGTCATTGTCGGTCCGTAGTATTGTAATTTGTAACGGTCGCTTGGTCGCTTGAATGATTTAAGTAAAATACAGTTGGGGTGGCCACGTGGCCCGGCCAGGTAGAGGCACGTGGCAGCCCCGGGCTGTCGCGGCTGTGCTGTCAGAAACAAATGCCTTGTTGAACATTTTGATTGACATCAATGTGCAAATAAGTTTGGGAATTTCCTCGAAATTACAATCGAGATTTATGTTTATTTTTTTGGGTTTCTTAAGAAAACTGTTTGATTAATATTAATTTTACTTTTTGCTGTGCTGTTTTGTTACTATAAAAAGATTTCTTATAAATAAATATCTCAGCCCCAAAGGTGGTATACATATCAAAGAGAGAACACCACACCGAATTAGACAAATAGAACTTTATCCTATTCTTTCATTACTAAAACAAATTGCTATGTATCAAAATTAAATATCTGGGTATTCCCTTATTAAGGAAGAAATGTACAGACTGTTTGGCGGGGTACACCGGATGAGGTGGGCATGACCGGGCCCTAGGGCCGGGCGGCGCGCGCCGCTGACAGCGCATGCCGCGCGACACATGCACGCTGCAGTCGCGGCCACGCGCGCCGGCGACCACACGCACCCACACCCATGCATAATATAAACAAAACAAATAAACAAATTTAAATTCAAAAATAATTCAAGTGTTATTATTAAATTGATTTATTTAATAAACGTGCATAATAAATTAGCTGTTAAAATGTGCAAAAATGTTGCGATGGTGCCCATGAAGAAGACCGTGGACTCAGGTGAGTTTGATAACAGTTTCATGGATTTATGTGTGTAACTATTAAGTGCATGTGTTATAGTAGTAATATTAATTAATGGCAGGTAGGTACTATGGGTTTTGTAGTAAATGGTATTTGAGTTTCATTAATTTAATGGGTACTAGCATTAATAATAGTAAAGTGCGGTAATTTTAGTAAACTTGAAAATATTCGTGAACAGTTGTGTTATGGATCTGGGTGTTTGTTTTTATTTTGTTCTCAATAGTTTTGTTGTATTTTTGTAAAAAGTTTTCATCATGTGGATTGTCATGTCGTTTTTTCATTGCACATTCGTGAGACTGCCTTTTCATATTCTGCTATGGTTTGGAAGTAAGTAACACGCACCTATCTTTAATTTTATTTATTAGTAAAGTTTTTATGAATGCCTCGTGCTGAAGATGTCCTTCGTGTTCGTGCGCGTAAACAATAAATTTAAAATTTCATCATTATAGGTCAACGTATAGTTTCGCGGGCTCTGGCCAATTGTCTTAAATTAGGAACCCATTTGTCCGTATTAAGTGTCATGTGCGACTATTAATCGTCACGTCGATAGTTATGATGCGTGATGGCATTGATCCGGCGTGATTGTCGATGGCGGAGAAGGAGCGACGCGGAACAAGCACTTATCGTACGAATTAATTCTAATGGAGATCGTATGAGGATGGTCGCGGTGTTGTGATATCGGCGGCGGGTCGGGCTCGCGCGCCGCTCGGGAGTCGGGCTCGCGGCCGCACTCGCTCGCCGGTCTCGCCGGGTCTCGCCACTCCGCAGTGCCTCCCCGAACATGCGCACAGCCGCACATATCAATCCACTGTTTTCCTTTTAAAAACATCGCGATATACGAATCGTACACATTCTTCGAGGTTCAAAAACAACGTAATGTGAACTACTTGTAAACGTTTTTAATAGTGTGGTATTTTGATACGCCGACGCACCGTATCGCTCGTAAACGATTACCGAGACTTGAATCCTGAGCCATTACCAGAAAGATGAAATTGCCGAAATTGGATCTCTGTGAGTCTTTGCACTGTACCTATTACACTGAATTATTTTATTTGTAATCTACCTACATGATGTTATATACAAATAAGTATGAATTGTATTTTTATGGTTCATGAATGAATGCGCATTGCACGTGTAATCTAATTGTTCTTTAACGCACCATTTTAATTATAAATAATTATAATAATATATTGTGGGTAGTATAGTTATATCATGTCCTACGACAGTAATAATTTTATTCTCCGTCCTTATTCAGAGAGCTGAAAAATTCCCTTGTAACACATCCTCTCTTGTTTACAAACAGGATCAATTTTGGCCAAAGTCAGAATAATCTCAACAGACTATAAATGCGAAGTAATATCAAACCTTGTTACAAACGTGTCGTTTCAGAAAATTGAATGCTTATCATTCAGGATTGTATTGAACGCTCACTTGTTGTACGTTTCAATAAGATCGGTTAATAGGTAAAACAGCGAGACGGTGAGATTGTTATGTTGCGAATCAATGCGAACTGATAACTAGGGCTGTCAACAAACCTTATATATTTTTTTTTATCTGTTTTTTAATGGCATTCATTTTCAAAGTTGGCAGAAATAACAGCAACAGATACCGTTCATAAAGTTCGTGCATAATTCGAACTTGACACCTGTCGTTTTCTATTTTGTTTTGTAGCAGAAAACACATTTGATAACCCCATTGTATGTATATCTTATGGGCTTACTAAATTATACATACAGTTTATTAGAAAAAACTATTCTGATCTCAGAAAGCCACAAATTATGATCGAACATGGTGAGGAACTAGAATGTAAAAAAATACTTTATTTCATGATAATAATCTAGTTGCAAAACCTATTATCCTATTTTCTGCTGTTTAGCATTGCAACCACTTTCCGAAGGTGTAGTACATGGGTTCACTTTTCTTGCTCAATCCTGGATTCAGTAAAATGGCCAGATTATTATTGACTACTAATATATACTAAAAAGGACATGGCGAGACAAACTTGACTCCGTTTAGGCAATATGGAAAAGAATAGCTCAAAACCGGGAGAATCGGAAGTAAGAAAGGGAGGCCTTTGCCCTGCAGTGAGATGACAATGGCTGAAAATAATAATACCATATACTACGTACACGTTATACAATACTTATTTACTTTACCTAGTTAGGTGGAGAACTTAGCTCAGTAAGTAAATACCTAGAAAACCTCATTTAGGGTTATCGGCCTACTAAACGCTGTGTAAGTTCAATGTATTATTATTACTCCTCAAAAATGTAATTTAAGCATTTTGGTACGAGTAAGGAATAACATTGACCCCAAAAATCACAATTCTAGTGCGGGCGAAGCTTTGGGAGAAAGTTAGTCTGATAAGGAAGAAATGTGCTCTATAATTATCATAATTAGGCTGCGCGACTTTTCTTACCACATGATTTCATTATTCAAAAACATCCTATTTTTCATAAAATTCCTGTGCAGAGTACCTTGCTTACATAAAACACTCCATTTTTCTTGGTTCTTATCCATTAATAAAAACAATGGTGCTCGCCTTCCGAAAGCCATTTTATTAATTGCCAAGATTGATAATGGTCTTACCATAATCCTTATATAAACGGAGAAGATGGATTGCGTGAAAAAGTAAGTAATAAGAATTCTTCCAGATTCTTATTATTTACTCTTCCACGCTATGCCACTGAAGAGAGTGTAAATAGAAGGGAATAAAAATATTTGTATAACAGCATATAACCCTTATAATAGCATATCGTACTTTTAATAACCCAATGGGCACAGGAATTACACTTGTAAAACAATAGGGCCTAAAAACATACTTTATTACGAGTATTCAAAGAGCAAATCGTAGTTAGTCTAGCCCTGGCGTAGCCTGAAATCACATGACATTTAAAATGTAAAAATTAAACAAAAAATTCGTTACTAGGAACTACAGAATTAACATCCGATTTTTAATATTGAAAATTGATATTTAGTAAAAATATTTTACAAATAAATAATGTCTAAATACGATCAATCCTCTCGGCTACTGAAACTAGGCTCCCCGTTGATTGTCCACACCTTGAAACTGATTACGCGCGGTGAGGAGCCAACCTTGTGTCGCTGACCCTATCGGCAGGAGATTTAAATGGTAACAAATTTCCCGCCCTAAAATATAATATAAAAAATAATTTAACCATTTGAGCCTATCTTCAAGTGTCATGCTTTCTCTGTGTCCTGAAGATGGAAAGCAGTGTTTTTTTAAAGTAACTTATTTCTTTAAATATAGGGTTATGCAGGAGTTTTTGAATGTGAAGAATAAACAAATATAATGCTCTCAGTTTTATCCTTCTCTCTGGCAAAACCAGGTCGCGTTGAACGAAGACTGGTTAGATCTGGTGTTAGTTCATCATCCGGATGTAGCGCTCTACCTTCGCACGTAAATAAAATCAACTACATTATTATTGTTATTATATGAGTTAAACGTTACATCAGTCCTAGAGGGTTTTAGAATTTCAGTAAATACCAGTTAACATTGATTGAGGAAGTCTGTTGACCTTATTCAATAGCTATGACGTTTTGTTTCTAATTTTATAAGGATAATGTAATACTTGATAAAAAGTAGTTTTTAATTACTCGCAAATAATTGATAACGCGAAAAGTAATTGTGTAGAAATATATCCTTCATTAAATTATTGAATGTAACCCTATCTACTAGCACCAGACTAAAATTTTTCCTGAAAGAAATGAATTATCAAAAGTTATATAAGCTGATATTATTTGTAACAGTTACAAACGATCCGTTTAATCTTGAAACAAATACTTTCGCACTGCTAACCTGATAATATGCCAAGATTGCACGAACCTTCCAACAAACTTTGTTTGAGGACGTGTGTCGTCGGTTTTCCAAAATGGGTCGTGCTGAAAAGTCACATTCAATCCCAAGGTGATGCAGTCACATGGTAAACAAATTACTCTAATTTTGTGTCGTCATTTTACTCGGAATAAAAGCTAAATTTGTGAAATAATGATATTAAAAATTCCACGTTTTCTTGCAAGTAGTACCTACATACCTACATTTAGAAGCGACAGAATAAATAATCTTTGATAAAAATTTGTAATCAATTTAATAATATTTAATGAGTGGTCTTTAAGCAGGTAACCATCTTAGTTATTGCAAAAATAAATAGACAATCTTGAGTCGTTGAATAAAAGCGAAAGCCATTATTTTGAGAAAATGATCGAACAATTATGTACCTAGCTACCATGTTTATATTTTACACGAAGAGTACCTCTAATATATTATCATACTTTTAAATACCTTCTTCTAGATAGTATTGCTCTTTTGTATTTCGACTTGATTACCAACCATATTATATTACTATTTACCTTTCATCAACTTTGAGTAAGCTGTCAAAAATCATCTAAATATCTCCGTCATTCGAAAGTGCCATTAAAATCTGTACAGTCCACGGCCACAGTCGATGCTACTGTCGGAAAATGGTCGGAATAATATCAAACAATGTTTCCCTTTGTTTGTTGACAAACACAGTCGTGAAGCCATCACTACCGTCCGCTTAGCTTCTTCAATCCCTTTCAATTTAGCTGACTATAGACTAACTTAGTATAGAGTTAGACTAGGCTAAACGGGGGTTTAGCAAGTGTGAAATCAGAATATTTATAATTACTGCTTATTATTATTAGTTTCAATAAACATTTGCGGCTTATAATAATAACATCCACCCATAGTCTCGGGAGGCCTTTAGTCTGCCATTTACGATACCGGTCAATTGTCTTAATTGGCAAACAGTTGATAAATCGCCAATCATTGTTAACTCCTTTTCGATCGGAAAGCAGCCCCTAGCAACAGACGAATGCTCGATGTTTTCATTGGCAGTTACAATTTTTACTGTTTTTGCGCAGTAACATTTAATTAATAATAACAATTTAGGCGTTGTTTAACGTTTAATATATCATCTTACGTTTCGCTAAATAACAACGCCATATTTGCAATCTGTGACTTATGGCAAAGGATTTGGAGTGCACCTGACACCTCGTATCAGTGTCGTTGATATTTAATCCAATAATGATGCAACAAAAAATTGTGGCGCCAACGAACGCGAACCTTTCAAGGCCAATCTATGCATAGATAGATGTGCAGCTACAAGACTCCGACAATTATTTAGCTTCATTAATTAATATATGGCGTAGTAAAAATGATTAGCGAAAACAACAAGTGTTTGTCACTGAATCGCTCTTTTAAATGAAGGCCGACACCATTGAATAGTCTGCCAAAATATGTTTTGAAATAGTGTAACAAAATCTGTAATATGAAACAACCTAACTATTAATACAATAAAGAATCATATGGTTAATTGAAAACTACAAAACAACATCACGAGGACATAATTAATAACATTTATTTATCACGATGACTGAAAGATTCCGAATACTCTATGGAAAAGTTTCGTACCCTCCCACCCAAGAAAGTCCTTGGCCTGATTATAAAGCGGTTTGCTCATTCATCACTATTGAATTTTGCCTGTCGCCTTTTTGCTGTAAGCTAAAAATAAATTGTATTTGAGCCAACAGTATTTATTTGCATTATTTTTCAAATAAGATATTTAGAAATCATTTCAGGACTTTAAATCTAGCACTTACTTACAATGCTTAATAAATGGTTATTTATTCACTGCACAAAAGCACAAAAAGTTAATGAAAAAGATAAAACAATTCATTACTTTAAGTGTTAGGTAAGAATACTTTAAAAATAACTTCAAACTTTGATTTATTACCGTCACGACCTTTTGTTGTTAATATACCCATTACTTGTAACACTACCGTTGTCGCTATGTAATAAGTGGTAATGCACGTAACACCTGCATTTTCTTATCGAATTCATCATCGAATTATTATGCCATTGAATAATAAAATAAGAACTTATTATTTCCAGTAGTTTGTTATGCACGCGCGAACATATATTGTACGTAGTCCACACGTGTTTGTGGCGCTGCGTGTTTGTTAGGACGTCATGGAGCATGTTCCCATCATAATAATAACATCATATCATAATTTAGGATTCAGATGATGCACGTGAATTTCTTGCTAAATTGCTTGTTTATTGCGTAACAAGAAAATTGGTGCTGTCGGTTGTATTAAAGTATTAAGTTGTGGACAAAAATCACACTAACTAATTATAACTATAATGTTTAAACTTTGTCTCGCACACATAACTAAAAAATTGAACAACTAACCTCAATAATGACCCTCTTTTTTATGAATGTATTCTCTATTGTGTTTCATAAAAAGGAACTGAAATTCAAGGGACTACAACCTCCTGAGCTAAACACAAACTTTCCCACGCTGACTCACGCTCACGTCTCACCTATCTTTACTATTTTAAAAAAATAAGAAATATAAATAGGCACACAATAGTTATTACATTTCCTTTCATTTCCAGTTCAAGTACAAGTAAGTTATGAATAAAGATAGCGTTTATGTAATCTGACTCGTATACAAATATATTCAATATGTAGAGTGAGCTATAACAACCAGACACATGTTTTCAGGTTTGTAAATAAAGTGCAGTGAATATGATTAGTTAGGTATTAGTCCGTACAGTTACAATCTACAGCCTACGTTGATCTTTCTGTAACCAAGAGGTGGATGAAGAGGAACGTCAAAACCATTGATTATTATTTTTTTCTCTAGCCTTTTCTGTCCCACAGCAGGGCAAAGGGCTCTCTGCTCTCCTTTCTTTCTCTCTTGTTAGGGCCGTGATCATCCACTCCTTATCAAAGGAGTACAGCTCGTCCCGCCATCTCCGTGGGGCCTACCGCGATGGCTCTAACCATTTTGATAAAAAATGTACTTACCTGTAATTTTACTCCACCCTGCAGATAAATGAAATACCGGGCATTTAGGTTACTAGTACAAGTATGGCACTAAATAGGTTGTTAAAGCCCGGAACTAAAACCGACTGTCATAAAAGAATATCAATTACAAACGAGCACGCAAAATATAAAGTGTACAATGACCTCGATTAAGCGTTTTGAGAATGCCTGATACACTGATACGGTACTTAGTAGTACTGGGACCTGCGATAGGCTATAGGAAGCAACATAGGATGCATTATAAACATGCTTGTGACAAGGTTGCGCTGTCTGCCCGCCGTCTAGATAAACACTACATAGTTGCAGATATAAATATTCATAGTTGTCTGCCACATTAGTAACGTATACATAATCCGTGACGGTTACACGCTCTTTACATAATACAGAATCACGCCTATTGTCATTGAAGAGTTTCAATCGTTCTACATAATAAACTATCGATTACCGTTTCAATACAGATGAAACTCAGCAGCACTTTCGTACTTATTTTTGCGTATCGGAGAGAATATACGTAGACGGGGACCTATGGCAGGATTTAAAATGTATATTTATATATTTATGTGTAATCTTCTAGGATTCTTTGCTAATTTAATATCACATTCTCAAGACCAGTCTGCAAGGATTTTTTTTCACCAATTACCGTAGCTACCTTTAAATGCGTTTTTAATATTTCAATGTTAATGATCTTTTTCTGATACCTTTATTGCACCGTACCGAATTGATTTGTACAATTATATATTTTTTTTAATAAATTCCGCAGGACGTATTGTCGTAAAAGTTGAAGCGCGTCCAATTGATGACTAACCGTTATACCAGCTGCCTTCAGTAATTACAGCTTGGACATGTAACATGTCTCCTACGGCGGGCATTCTCTGGCTTTTAATTTGTTCTAAGAATTTCTATTAGCTTTAAAAAGTTCGCAAAACTATATGGATTGAACTCGTTTGTTCATCACAATTTAATACTTTACCTGTAATGACACTGCTGTCATTTGCTGTCGCAATGACAAATTGAATGTCAAACTATTTACAATTATTGGCATAGAGAAATATAATAAGTAGGGTAATTATTGGCATATTATTGGGAACACATTTAAAAAAAATAGCTTAGGATAAAGCAAGCAAGTTTCTAAGCAATAAAGAGTCCAAAGAAGCGGTGCCAAAAATGAATTTGAAAAAATTTAGATCATTTGGCAGTAGACGGACTTGCTATTCGCTATACAGGTACGAATTTGTGTCATAAATCTTAATAAGAGCACGTAATGGGAGCTGTAATGCGGATGGTCCTGTAAAGGCCAGATCTCTATCATAGCTGACAGCGACGGCCAGCGAACCGCGACCGTACCGTCCGCCACATAATAACCATGACTGAAAAACCTACCATTGAAACCATACCATTCATAATTAGTTCACACTGATAAAATAACGATTGTTCATAAAACATTAGCTCGGTTACACGTGTCATGGGGACATGCATTGCATATCCTGCTATAGACTAGTTTTAAACATTCCATCCGACACCATTCTTTAATTTTGATGACATGGTCAATTCTGTACATTCTACACCTGTTATTTGTGCATTACATTTTAGTTTTCAGTAAAAACTTGAGCCCACGAGTCCCCACGACAGCCAATATCTTATGTATCATAAACATTTTTACTTCTGTTTTTAGAATATATGGACAGAAAAGTTTCAAAGACAAAAGATGACATTACCAGCGAAAGCTGTACTTAGTTCCTTTTCCTTGAATACGCTAATGATTCTGTCGACGTCGGCATTAACGAGATCCTGTGCTATCCCTCTGCGGCCTTGTGTACTAATTAGTGATTATTCTGCGAACAGTTGCTGCGCCCACTCGCTACTCCAACCAATCGACGCAGGTGGCTGTCAATTTGTTGTGCATTGACCTCGCTCGCTAGACCCATCATAGATATCTCCATCAATTAATCTTACACTGTTAATCTCATCTCCTTTAATCATTTGTATGAATGTCGAGTAGACAATAATGTATTCATTGACTCGTTGTACTTACCTACATCAACATTAATGCGCTTATTTATTAGCTCAAGTATGTCATTCGCAGTCATATAAATCTCATAGAACGTTAACTGATGCAAACTTTCATTCCGTTATCTGTTTAACTGATTGGCAGTCATGAGGAAGACGTTTGAACTGATTTAAACGTTTGTGGACTGAAAGGATCGTTGTTGATTGTGGTGAAGTGTTCCCCCCCGTCGTTATCGCAACATCGGACCACATAGCGTATTCTTAATTAATGCCTTTATTGATCGCGTGCAAAGCTGGTACTGCGGAGTCACGTGACACACTGCATGCACTACCACTAGGCTACAGTTTAATGTTAATACAATAAACTAACACGGAAGTTTAATAGTTCAGAATTAACAATTATAATTGACACTATATCATGTGCTAGAGCTATTTTAAGTAGAGCTATATTCTCATTTAGCATTAGAGTATCCCTCAAATTAATTTTGATATCGGGCACTTTGACGAAGTATCAAAGAGAATCTCTAACGATGCGCCGACTTGTATTTTATAAAATCGATCGGCTATAACCACACACGCAGTTTCATTGAGCACTGGGACAATTAGAATTTATGTTACGCTGTCGTCAACGTATAAAAACTGGATGGTATATAAATTGGTACTATTTTATAGAACAGTTGAGGTGTAAAATAGAATTTACAGCTCCATAACCTGTCGTAGTAAAATGAGTAGAAAACTAAGAGATGGTCATGGTCACTACAATTCAAGGCTCATTAACTAATAAGGTTACTTGAATCTGAATGAGTAGCATACGAGCTACGACGATCTTTGCCTAATTTTATATTACATTCGCTTTGAGCTTTTTTTCCGTGATATTACAAAAAATATTTATTAAACTAACATCCAACCGATTTTTTTAGATACGTCTATGTTTTACATTCTCCTAGCTTTCGCCCGCAGCTCCTCCCGCGTGGATGTAGGTTATAAATGTAAAAAGAAACGTATTTCCTTTCTTGGAGTCGAAGCTAACCAAATTTTAGCAAAGTCGGATGAGCGGTTTAGCAGTAACGGACAGGGGTAATCAGCCTTTCGCATGTTTAATAAGCGTAACATAAATTGTATCAGTATTTTTGCATTAAGGGGTAACAAACATTCCCTTTTACAAGTACCTAAACATTTTGCAATATTTTTTTATTTGGTTCATGTGACGCATCATATTTTGTGCCAGATGTTTCGTTGAGCTGACGTTGCCAATTATCCTAACATTTGAACTCCGAACACGGTTTAAATCAGCTGGTTATCGGCAACTATTGTATACTTTATGGTTATCAGTGATTTCAAGTTTATAGTTTATGCATTGTATAACTGAAAATAGCGTTACATATCAATTATTACTAGCAGCCACGTAATTTTTTACTACTGAAATTGGTTGCTATACGTTATGACAGTAGTAATTTTATTTTATGTATTGTTAGTGTATATAGTAGCAACTTTTATATTAGATTTGATTTCACAATAAATAATTCTTCATTATTTTATGTCTAGTTACCTTCTACCTATATTAAATCAGCTGCAATACATACCTAAAGTAAAACACGATTTTGACTTGTATTTTTGTGTTCTCTCAATTAGCAATCCACTTAAAAACGTCTTCATTATTTCGAAAAGCGTTGAAATACGACATCGATCCTGATGTTTTTCCCTACTGTTTTATAACCTATCCGTTTTTGTTGGCCAGCTATCCAGAAGTCGTGCAAGCCGGCGATGCTGGGCCGCATGTGGCAGGCGAGCCGGCGCGCGCTCAACCTGGAACACTCGCCAGCGCACCAGTTCGCCTGCAGCCAGTGGCAGAGCAGCCCACACCCCTCCACTCCATACCTCGTATACAGGTTACTGGAATAAATATACTTGACCTCGACTGACTGACTGTAGACTGTCTCGTTGGCCTAGTGGTTCTAAGCGCGACTGCTAAGGTGTTATTGGGTTTTTCTATGAAATTATTAGTGGCTGGTCGGAGTTTGGATTTGTGCCTGGTTAGTGGCAATATTCTCGCCCCCTATTACATGGGACCTAAACATACCGGCGAACAGTGGGTGTACATTGGTACACCTCTGCCTAAACCTTCGGGGATACATGCGTGATTGTATGCTATGTATATTTAAAATACTATAAATAACCAAAATGTGTCATGTGCAATTTCTAAGACAGCACTGAAAAAGTTATTTCAAAAAGACATTCCCAATTCTTCGTTACCATGGGACTTAAAAAGTCTGGTGAAACTTTAGCCTGCAGTGTGCAAAAAAACGAATCTCTCCCTGCGTCTACAGATAAATGAGACGCAATATTTCAACTATTTCTGACACTTGAGAAATAGTTGTTTTCACTCTAAATTTTGTATCAGGACAAAATGTCCTTCACATCACCATATAAAGGAAAGAAAACAGCAGACAGGATCTGTTTCTATATTTTTTCGTATCTTTACATAATCCCCACTATTATATCTGTTCACAGATGGCTGGTGTTCCTCTCAGTGGTGTCGATCGGCGTGGCGAGCTTCGCGTGTCAGCGCCTCCCGCGGTTATACGACGGTCCCAAGGTTGAGCTGAACTACATGAAGTGGTTCATCTACTTCACGAACTGGGGCTACCTGCTGATAGCGTTGCAAGCTGGACTCGCACTCGCCGTCGCTCATCGATACAGAGCACAGAAGCTAAACTCCCGTAAGTTCTGTTGTCCTGGTACCTTCTTAAGACTTTTGAAAACCTTATAGCCTATAGAATCCGATAACTATTACATTCCTGAATAAATAAACCATGGGATATCCTTTGCTGCAGTGCGGACAGTCGTATTTATAAATCCTGTAATCTCTAAACCGAATCATACAACTGCATTCTTAGGTAGCTTCTAGGTACTCCGTAAGCATAGGCAAATGCAGTTTGTTACAATGTAAGGACGTCTAGGTTCAATGACTTGAAACAGACTCATCACTTGGGTTCATCTTTATAAATTCTTTGTTTAGCGCTTAAGGTAATGCTTATGCAATCCTATATTCTATATCGTTTGTGATCAAGTAATGGATCCGATTATGATATAAGGTAGCATTCTTGTTTATATTTTATGTTACATGAACTGCCATGTAATGAAAACAATGTCTCATTTAAGGAATGTGTAATGTCATGCAATATATTTGACTCTTCAAATGAGTCTGCATACTTTTGTATGTTTGATTGTGATGACAGTATATAATTCATAAAACTGATAAACTTTCCAAGATGCCAATGTCAATGCTGGTTTTTCAAACGTAAGACCTGTTAGTTTGGGGACACACAAATTGGCAATATGACGCAGATCGTCAATTCGTTGCTAAGACTTTTTTATATGATTTATTGTTTTCCACTCATATTCGTACAATGAAATACCAATAAAAATATAATATATCTTAGCTATAAAATTTAAATATCATTGGCACCAATTGATAACTAGGTGTCGTACCTACACATCAAACGGACTAGATTCTATTTTTGAATGTTGTACGTTGTGGTTGCCATGGCTACGCATTTCCGTTTCCATATTATTCCAAGTTGTAAAGGCCAGAATATTAAATGAAAAAACATTTCTTCTTAGCAGGTAGCTCAAGAATTACTGACTCAAAACTGGTTATAGATATATGACATTTGAACTCTTGCAAAGCAGAATATCAGTTAAAGTATCTTTAATCATTACCGTATTGTCTTCGTTGGTTAAAATCAATAAAAGTTAAGTATTTACGCCTAAAACGTTCATCCCAAATAGTCAAATACCAATACGTTTATGATTTCACCTTCTAGAAGTAAATTTTAACATGAATGTTAAAAAATGGGAAACAGAAAAACATACGGGTGGTTACTTTGCAGCGTAAATAAGACCTTTTTTTATGCACCTGACACAACAATTATTGAAACAAGAATACTGGCAGTTAGTAAAATAAAGTAGTAGTATAGCAGTAAGGTAAATACAGGAACAAATAGTGTATAAAGTGCTGCATCTGGTGTACAATTGGCTTGTTTAGTAAACACCATGTTGTTTTAACTTCCGCTTAACACTACTCAATGGCTTCACGATTTTGTAGTTTGTATTGCGTTTTTAAAAATGGTCGATAGAGTTTAGCCGAAACATGAGTTTATAGGAGTAAGTTGTGGTTTTGTTAGGTTCAGTTTATACCTATGTCCTGGTCGCACCTGCAATACACCTTTAAAACACTGTTTTTTTACTTTTTGGGCGGACCTAATCTATTTATTTTCTGTATTAAAAACAAACCTTCGGTTAGCAGTGAAATAGTTACTAGCTAGATATAGTAACCTTCTGATTATAAATTAAAGTGATATAGTCTCGAAAAATAACATTGTATTTCATCGAGCACTGCCTTTATCAAATGTCAAAGATAAACTTATGACAGAAGCAATTGGACCCAAAAATATTAAACCCTTTATCCAAAAGGCTTAGCATAAAGATCTCCGTAACAATGGAGATTCTATCATCTATGTTCAGTCAATCGAAAGTGTAGCGACCTAGAAGTAAGTCTAAGTCATTGTCAAAGCTATCGTAGAAAGTGTGTCCGGCGAGCACTTGCCGGCGCCCCGGCCAGACTCAATGTCAAGTGCCTCGCGTGGGTGCGTTATTACACAAAACGGTTTCCTTGGACGACGTAACTCCTCACGCGAATCAATTAATCTGAATCATTGAGTCGCGTGCAGTCAACATCGAGCTAAATACTTGCCCGGGATCGATCAAACACGTGCTCCTCCTTTTTTCGTCCAACCAATACTTCACTTACCAAGTCTAGACTTCTCATCAATTTAGATGAAAGCCACCATTAATATCGTTAATAGTTTGGTTTCGTACCAATGTCCAATCCAACTTATTGGCGCTCGTAACTATCAAGGGCATTTTTATTCAAATAAAGACATTTGGATAATATTTTCGTGCACGCTATCGACATAGGTCACGAACGCTTGATTGGTAACAATTTCGCGTCAATTAAGATCACTGTGGAGCGGGACGGCTGTCCATTGTGCTTCAAATTATCCTTATTGGTTCCTCATTCCGAGTGAGTTGAGCCAAGATGAAGTGGGTATTATACCGCCGCTATTGTTGGGAATTGGAGACGATGACCACTTCAATGGCGACTGGCTACCAATTGTGCTCTCATGAAAGGATTTATTTATATCGTTTACTTTCTATTGTCTGCTCCCATCCTGGAAATAGCTTATTGCAGATCCTACTCGTAGATAACACCTAACATTTATTTTCATGAGGATTCTCGTATCGCATTCCAGAAGCAAACCACCAACAATCAGGTCTACAGGCGATAAATATCATGATGGAATGTATTTTTTTTATGATTTCTCGCAACTAGTATCCGACACAAAGCCAGATAACCCTTGAATAATTGTAACCAATTGCTTACTAACTTATACTGCTATTACCTGTCTCGTACAGTTAATCTGCGTTTTGCAGCATGTGAAGAGGACGAGATCCCCATCCCGCTGGGGCGGCGCACGCGCACGCCGCTGCTCTGCCGCGCCTACTGGCTCGCGCACATCATCGCCACAGACCTCGCCTTCGTCATCTCTCTAGTGTATTGGACTTTAGTCCACGATCCGAGTAAGTTGATACGTCGA
Source organism: Autographa gamma (assembly GCA_905146925.1). Classification (NCBI taxonomy): domain Eukaryota; kingdom Metazoa; phylum Arthropoda; class Insecta; order Lepidoptera; family Noctuidae; genus Autographa; species Autographa gamma. Next base: position 10,301,532 of record LR989850.1, read on the forward strand.
ATACAATTCCAGTCCGATGATTATGAAAAGTAGTTTTAGTTCAAAAAAGTAGCGCCTTGATTAGATTATTGATGTTACGCCTTTGAGAATTCTTATAGCAATGTTCAATTAATCACATTCTCAATACTACTTTATGAATTGAAATGTGTCTATGATCCATTTACTTTGAAAATACATTTTAACATAAGAATTTCAATCGCCATTTTGAAGATTTTTCTCTTGCAAATCCATCTGAGTCACAGTCAGATATTGTAACAAAATAAGACCTTTTACAAGACCACCTTTAACACGACATCTACCTCTACTTAGGTTTCAATAAAGATCTGTGTAGCTGTCAACCTCATGCTAGTCTACCTGCATATTTCCAATATAACACCGTAAAAATCTTATTTAACCTCTATAATGTTGTAAATCTCCAGAGATCCACGAGGTGAATGCCCTCAACGTGTTGGTCCATGGCGGGAATTCAGTCCTCATGCTGTGCGAGCTAGCGGTGACGGCGCACCCGGTCCGCGCCGCGCATGCGCTGTACAGCGCCGGCGCGGGGCTCGCGTACGGCGTGTTTAGCGCCTTCTACTGGGCTGTGGGGGGCACTGATAGGATCGGACTGCCGGCTATATACCCAGCCTTAGATTGGAATAAACCTGGTAAACATATTTTTGGTTCTTTCTATTGCCATATTTATTATAAGCCGACGTATATTTGCTTCAATTTCCACACAATATCTGGCGGGAAATAAAACAAATACAGATTACCAAAATCATAATCAAAAATGCTTTTCTTAAAAAGGCTACTAATTAGCACTTTTCGAAGATCAACTTGTACCCAAAATTACCAACCCATCACCGCTGCCTAGTGTTTTTCTGTGGTAAAGAAGCGACGCAATAGAATTCCCAAAAAATCTCGGATTCCTATCTACAAAGTTACATCTGAAAAAAGAAACGACGATATTATGGTTTAGTTTTTTTCAATGAGACATAAGCATAAACTTTTTTTAGCTGTAGTTTGTCAGAGCTAATGTTGATGAAAAAAACTTGCCTTTTAGCGTATCTATTTTGTACTTGTACTTTTATTACGATAAAATGTATAGACCTGCTACACCTATAAATAAATCGGTAAGTATGTGACCTTAAGAATGCTAAGTTAAAAATATTTCACAAATTAGTCTACAATTATTTACATAATACTTACATAACTATTGTACTTTGCATCTTATATTATGTACGGAAATACAAATTAAAATGGACGAAATAAAACCTCAAAAACATTTTAAAGCTTAACATTGATTTGCACCTCGTACAATCGACCTCATGTCAATAGAAACAAAAAACTACAAAAATAAATCACAAAACAATTAAATACAGGCAATATCAGCATCAAAAATCTTCCACTTCTCTGCAGTTGACTGTACCTATATGTTAAGCTTAGTGAACAGTATTTGCATACCATATGTCATATATTGTCTATTCGCGTCTACTTATGTAGACAACTATTCACATATTTATTTATCACAAACATCGGTGTTCCGAGAAACGACCTCAGCGTGATTTAATACTTAGGAAGCTGCGGTCAAAACATTTAAGGGTATTTACGCTACAATAAACGAGATTCAATGACGCAACACATACTAGTTTTCTGGGAAAAGCTATTTAAGTTATTTATAACTTACTTACTATACAGTTCAAGTGTTGTTCAACATACGTTGAGAGCATAATTTCCAGAAAGTTGGAAGATGCTTATAAGTTTTTATGGTCGACGTCGTCATCTCAGCAGTCGGAGATCCACACCTTGCCATAGGCCTCTTGCTTGGTTCGCTAGGAACCAGCAGCTATTCGGAACTAATTCATAGATAAATAAGAAGATCTGATAATGATTGATGTGTTCGCAGGCTCAGCATTCGGGTTCGTGTCGCTGTGCGCGGTGGTGATGGTGTTCGCGCACGCGCTGGCGACGTGCGTGGCGGCCGCGCGCTCTCGCCTCGCGCTCCGCCTGCGCCCGCGCACACACGCCGACCGCCTCACGCTGCCCACACACTGATCACACGGGAAATGCAACTAGATCAGGTCCTTAACCATCAAACGGCGGAAAAAACTAAACTACGCGACGCGAATTCGTAAGAAGTGCCGTTTCCTATCTAGATACGAAGAAACACTATTTCATAAGGCCTGCCAGTGACAGTGAATAGACAGTAAACTATAGCCAGTTATAGATCCTGAATGTTCTGTAAAATGTAACAGTGGCGCTTATGAATTTACTCGATGCTGTTGTTTTCAGCGTTCCCTTGTTCATTGATATTGTCGTTCACAAAATTTGTGGTCACCTATTTATACGAGAACTTGAAACTCAATTTTGTAGAACTGCAATATCTTGTACATTATACCTACTAAGTATTTAATGTAACTGGAAACTAGCACTAGTAAATTTGTAGAACCTATAATATTTTGTTGGCATTCTACTACGTTAAGCGTCAAGTGTATTTACTCTATCAGTGTTAAAGAACTTAAATACATTGAACTAGACATTTTAAATGTTATAAATATTGATAAAACCCGTGTGCTATAAATTGTTCAAAGTAGTTTTCGTACTCTTTTCTTCTTAACGAAGTTCGTCGGCACTTTAAACTGCGAGCATAATAATATTAATAATATTGTAATTCCGAACGCATTATTCTAAGTTATCGACTGTCCACTTGTTCATATCTGATTAAGAATACCAATTTAAATAAATATATAGCGAATTTGTGAATCATAGTTGTGTGTGCGCGGTATCTATGCGTGTTTTGAGCTTTTCAATGTCCCGTTTGAGAGCATTTCCGAGGTTCAAATGTCGTCTTTTGTCAAATAGCAACATTTTTAATCATAGCTTCTTTATTTAAGTGCATTTTATTCACTTTTAGTTTAGGTACATTGAGTGTAAGGAGTTTAGATGATTATAATGATGTGCAGACTGTGTGCAAGCAATATTGTTAAAAAAGTGGTGATTAAAATAATAAATCGAATACTTTCCAGTGATAAACTCAACTATTTATATCTTGAAAACTAATAGATAAATACAGCTTTTCATGTGTGAATATAATATAGAACCAAAAATGTTATATAGGTGCATGCATGTCAATTTGATAACCTATTTTTTAAAGAAGTCGGTTAATACGTATCATAGTGTTTGTGAGTCGCCTTTAGATACAACGTCGAACTACCGAGTATTTACAACTACATATTTTAAACATTCGACTTACAAAACATTCCTATTTTTCCAAAGAAATTTAGAATAAGTTAAGATGCAATTTAGGTGCGACTAACTTTGTGCCTGAGTAGCGTATGAGTAGGCTTTCTAATAATATTGTCTAATTAAGGAGTTGCAGGTCTTAAAACTAATAGTCAAACGAATCTTAGATATATTTTTCGCCCATAAGTCGAACTATTTTTTAATCCTTTCAAGGTTTGACTTAAAAGACAGACATATAGTTAAGTTTCGTTTGATTATGGTTACACCCACTATTGTACAATAACTTGGGTGCATATTGGATAAAACAAAAATAAGGTGCATTAATTGCTTTTCCTGGGGTCTCTATGTTCGATGTAATACCACAGGATACTCAATTGATACAATCGTCCATAACGAGTCTTATAAAAAGATATGCCTAAAAAGAATTCAATGCAAAACCGAAACGTGCCATAAACTACCATTTATCTATATAATGTTTTATCCACTATGCACTAGGGGCCCGACTCCACTATTTTAAAGTCAGTGGTTGGTAGTTTAATAACAAATGTACACCTACTTGCCACTTTTGTCATTGTAAAATTGCCCCTGGCTATTCATTGTAGCCTTATCTGAATACGAAAATTATGCACTATAACAAGTACACTGGAACGTTCATTAACCTCCCACCCACTGACATTAAGCGGAATCAGGCCTCAGACCATCGCATCAGACTTAAACAAATCATGCGCAATTATAATAAACATGCATTAGTTTAAAAACCTGTATCTATACATAGGACACATTAAAATTTAAATTAATGAAATGAATCCTTGAAATAATTTTGAACTAATGATAATATATTCTAAAAGTATGTCTAAATCTATCAAGAATATACAAATAGGTTTTATATAATCAGTATTATTACTTGAGACTCTCTTTAACCCTCTTAAATATCAACGTAGGTACATACCAATTTCTTTCAATATTATCTATTTGTTTAGGTACATTTTGTATATAAACTTACATTTGAAATATCTATTCACCTTGACCTGTTAACAGTTTCAAACTAATAATTATAATCAATTCCATTTTTAATTGAGCACCTACTTTATGATAATCTTTTGCCTTTGTTCGTTTACAAGATTTTCATTGAAGAAACTGACTGCTAGTTCAATTATACCAACGCGAGCGCCCGAGGAAAACGCTAGTAATTTATGCATTTCTATAGAAATAGCAAATTACGAAACAGTTTTGTTGTGTGCAGTAAATTAAATACATTCCTGCCTTGCTCCAAAGTTAAGTAAGCTCAGCATTTATCTACGAATACCTACGTAGTGATTAAATGTAGGATTTAGTGATATAAATCGTTCCTAGCCTTAATTATTAAAATCGGACAAAATGCTGTGATGCGCTGTTTCATTTAATGTGTAACTGTTAATTTATTAAAATAATAAGCAATAATAGACTTGTAATCTCGAAGACATTGTAAGCAATAATTTAATTATTCAAAATAATAATGGACTGTAATCTCCCTCAAAATTATTATTGTATTTTATTTTATGAATTAGTATTATATGAGATCCCTTTGAGTATCCTGTATTTTTTGGCCTTAAATTTATTTATTTCTTATTAAGTATTGAATTTTAAATCCCAATTTCACGAGCGAAATTGTTATTGTATACTAAGGGATCTGGTCATATCGTATTATAAACAGTGTAATTAATCGTGATAATAAATATTAATTTTCTCAAGAGATAGACTTTTATTGAACCTCGTTGAGTTAATAAAAATGATGGCTGTATATTTGAGTATGGTTATGTATAAAAACGTCAAGGTCAAGAGTTATGTTGCGTAAATGTGATCGGAATCATTGATGGTGCGTGAAGGATGATTGAATGGGCAGGTTGGTTGGTCTGCGATGCACGCGGCCTCACCTGCGTGCGCGCAGCATCCGCGGCGCCCGCGGAACATTAGTCGCGCGGCACTCGCGCGCCGAAACACGCGCATTGCGTGCACACTAACTATATCACTATAGTCATATTTCCCATAAATCCGCGCACTTTTATGTAAGATCGTAAATGCGACGGTAGTGGAAACATTTAAAGAATATTTACAGTGTTTTGTGTGTGTAACATATAGGCGGTATGTATGGTATTCTTTAAAAATAAATAAATAATAAATCAATGCATTTGATTTGATAAAATTGTTATAAAAAGCTTATTAAATACGGCCGGATATCGCGTTGGCAATGAGTTTCCGTTCTCACCGTTGCCTCAGATCCGGACCCCACATTTGAATATTATACCTTTAAAGAAAATAATTATCTGCTACAGCTGGGTAAAGGCAAAAAGTACACGTAAATGTGTCATTATTTAATTTAAATATTTTAGTTTAAAAGAAAATTTTGCGTTCAGACTCTTAAAAATATTTCAGGCAACTTGTTTTCATTCAACAAATAAATAGGTGGGTACTTCTGTTTATTCATCATAGTTTGTAAAAAATACTACAAAAACTGGGAGAAATCCTCGAAAATTCAGTTATTGCCTATTTTTATTTCAGTGGGCAAGTAATAAACGAACTTTATAATAAACAGCAGCGTTAATGTTCCAATAAATTAACATCGTAATTAAATTTTAAATTATCGTAGTGTTTACAACAAAGGGTTGCGCAATTTACATTGTTCAACGTGTATGTATATCCATACAATATATTATTATATGTAAAAAGGTCTACGACACGACGAAACCTATGCCGTTGACGTTTTATTAAATCGTTCCGCAATTGCCGGAGTTATTGAAAAATAAAATGTACTCCTCCTTTTAATATAAATAAATAAATAAATGCGGACAACATCACATACATTGCCCTGAACCCAAAGTAAGTAGCTATTAAGCACTTGTGTTATGGAATTCAGAAACAACGAAGGTACCACAAACACCCAGACCCGAGACAATGTAGAAAAGTTGGTTTCTACATTGACCCGTCCGGGGATCGAACCCGGGACCTCAGAGCTAGCGACACCTTGAAACCGGTGTGTACGCCACTCGACCACGGAGGTCGTCAGGCCTTTTGAAGTCGGTTAAAAAGTATTATAGTTAGCTAAGTAACAATTAAAACCCTTCGTGATTAAAACATAATTTAATCATCTGTATTGTTAGACCATTACCTCGTTGTTAGAAATAACCTAGAATAATTATTATAAAAACAATGTTGTACAATGGCGTTGTCTGACCTTCCTTAAAAAAAACCAGTAATTATTTATCAACTGCAATCGTCTCACTGCAGGACAAAGGTTTTCCTTTCCTACTTGATACCTAAAAAGAAAGAATAAGAATTCAAAACAAAAAAAAAAATAAACTTACATACCATTAAATTAATTACAATAATACGAAGCAAATACATCTGAATAAATATCTTTGTTACAGACGCATACAGTAGAAAAACATTAATCTTTTAATCTACATCACCTGTACGTTATGCGGAAAGACCAAGTACGTCAATCTTTTTTTATTGTTCTTATAATAACCAGAAAACAATTATTTAGTATGACCAGTTATTTTTCATTTATTATCCATTTACACGAACCTTTGTCCCCTCTTTAATATGATCTAAGATATGATCTACTTCATAATTTCTCGTAAATACTTAAATAGGCAAACCTAATTAATTGGCACGGTTCCGTAATTTTTTCCGTTTACGCACAGCTATGTTACCTAGCTGGCCATAAAATTGCTGCTTAATGCCCAATAATTACTTGATTGATATTCTAGGTCGTACAAAACCAGTGATAGGCTACCTAGCAACCAAACCGGGATATTGTCGACCTTTATATGCTTAGGTGTGTTGCTGAATGTGATACGGCACTTATGGTATACGTCTTAAAAGGACACATAAACATTTTAGAGACTCATACATAAACATTGAAAGACATTAACGCAGCTCCACAAATATTTTGGAACATGAACAGAACACCTATCCTCTACTCGTTGCCGCTCCTTCAAATTTAATCTTTAAGTATGGAAATGAAAGACTGCAGTCACAAGGCAAACCAGGCAGTATATTAATCTATACTTAATATTAAGCTGCAGAATTCTAATGCTTGAAAGTGCTAATCTCTGAAAAAAAAATCTTTATCAGAAAATCAATGCAAGTGAACCCATTGGACACAGCTTGTTTTTAAATAACCAGCCGTCTGTTTTTTTTACATTTTCCATGTATAATGAAGTCCTTTTAAAGTGAATACTTAATACAAATAACAATTTTTTTTGCAAATAATCCAGCACCGGAACGAATCCTGTATAAATAAATATTCTCAGGTACCAGCTATCCCCTAGGATCTTGGCACTTCGCCCAGTGATGCGCTTGGATATTGGCCGGCAGCCCTAGATGCAACATTGTTGTTAATTGCACTACAGACATCATTTGTCGACTGTCTCTGTGTGTCCCGCCTAAGAATAGATCAACCTATCTCCCTGGGTTTCAAAGACACGACTTATCTAAATTCGTAAACTGCAAAGCAGATTTAAAGCTTCGTTTGCAAGGTTATCGACGTCTGTTTATTGTTTAAAAATAATGGTGATAAAGATATCATTTCATTATGAACACCGATTTCAAAACAACATTGTTTAATGATAATGGTAAACTCATTTCTGATCTCAAAAAGGATGTTGCTTGCAGCTTATGGTCGCATTTACGACACTCATGGCTAGAGAATGTGTGGCCTTATTTGCCGGAAACCACACGGTACAGTGGGTACTACAAGCAATAAACTTTTATAAATCAGGGACGCAGCGTTACGGTAAAGTTATGTTCTCATTAAGGGCATTAACTTGATCTAATCACAAAAACAGCGGTCGGATGTTTAGAAACACGCGAGCAGCCGGTGGAGGCCCATGTTAGTACCATATCCTTAATATTACAAATCGTTCAGGTATCGTGACTGGCTCGCATCCTTAAGGTTAGGATAATGAGCGAGCGTTTTCCTCAGTTTCTAATGCCCTCGAAATGATTTTCCACGTAGTCAGCGCCACTGCTGCCTTTAAGGACGTTGTAGGTCGGCGCGAACGTAAATACAAACAATCGGTTGAACATAAATATATTTTATGACGTTCCGACAAGGCGACTTCACGAATTAAGCAAACTTAAGTGTTGACCCATAGTGCGGCCTAGTTGCGGAAGTATTTGCGAAAATACTAAGAGTTCAGTTATATGGGTAAACTGTCCACTAAGCGTCGTTAGGCACAATCGATAAGTAATATGAAGTCAGTTAGCCGTTTCAGCGGACGTGAAAACGAGTGGCGTGCGTGTTAGCGCGGACGGTGCGTTTTACTTTACAATAATTATTGAGAGTTGGGAATTGAAGAAGTGTTCATGGTGATTTGTGATTTAATAAGTGTTGTTTTTGCTGTTAGCTTCATGTTCATAGTGATTTCTATAATTACAGTGTTTAATTTCATACTTTTTTAACTATTTCAGATAAATTGCCTAAAATTAAATAAACATTATTTAAAAGACGCAAAAGTAATGTGCTATAATATCGTTATTACATAATTCAAAGTTAATATGTTTACAAACCGCGCTTCGTTTCTGTGAGTAGTCACCAAAAATACATACAAGAGCAGACCGGATTTTTTAGATTTTTAAAAAACTTTTTGGAGAAGGATGTTTGTATTTCATAAGCATTCTGACTAATAAGGATTTACAACATACACAAACATAGCAAACTCCTAACATATAATGACGTGATATTTCTCACAAACACGCAGACGTTTGTTTAAGGTTAATATTAATATTATAAAGCTAACTCAATTAACAAAAAGTTTATTACATATCACTATCACTATCACTATCACTATCACTATCACTACATAGTATAAAACAAAGTCGCTTCCCGCTGTCTGTCCCTATGTATGCTTAAATCTTTAAAACTACGCAACGGATTTTGATGCGGTTTTTTTTAATAGATAGAGTGATTCAAGAGGAAGGTTTATATGTATAATACATGCATAATAAAGTAAAGAAACACGGATAATCTTAGAGATTTCTAAAGTAAGGTCGCAAATGAACACTTTTTTTGCGCTCATTGCGAACGCTGGCTGGACCCTACGAGATAGATCAAAATAATGTACTACAGTATTGTGCTCCTTAAAAAGATCTACAAAAAAGTCCGCGATGTTATATGTCTATCTCTTGAGGGTAACCCACAATAACCATTTTTATCGTTTATTTATTACTTATTTACGAAAAAGCGATTTTAAGCAATACAGTATTAATCCTTATCCAACTAAGTACCTTTAATAAATTGTGCATGTAATATAGATCAATATTGCCCTTTACAGCATGTAATTTAAATGAATATTTTCGAAGATATTACAAATTTAAAATGCAGGGACATAGCGGTTGCGGCGATACCGGCCGGAGGGCCGCGCGGGGGCCGGGGGTCGTGCCTATACCAAATAGTGCGTCCAAGGCTGTGCTTCGCCCTACAGAACTTTATGATTATGTAGTTATAAATGGTATCAGCGTTGCACCCGAGCAAAGCCGGGGCGGGCCGCTAGTTATTATAATAAAAAAGATTAAGACATCTACCTACGGCGCGATTTTTTTTCAAACTATTTTGAATTAAATAAGTCATACCTACTCATGAATATTTACTATTATGCGCCTTTTCTTCATTGCTAGAATATATCTATGACTGGCTAAATAAGTCATTCTTTTAAATTGTAACACGAAATAAAGAACGTAGGGGACTGAATTATTGATGAAAAACGGCTCAACATTCTCTAGTTCGACGACCCTAGACGCGACTGAACTGTGATATGTACTGACAGAAACCCATGTTATTGATCACAATAAGGACACATAACTATTCTGTAAATAAAACTGGAGCTGACTGACTGCTTTACTTGTATGATACTACTACTATTACTAGTACACACTATATTACTACGAACACATGTTTCACATGTCTATTTGTTTGTACGTATATCACGCAAAAACTACGTCAAGAAATGGAATTAGATTTTACAGATTTGTTACTGGAGGCTAACTTAAAATCTGGTATATATATCAATAAACTTCTATGCGTTCTTCTCGTACAAAATCGTGGGAAAAGCTATTTAAATAGTATGAGTACATACACTGTGTTACAAAATTCATAATTTACCAAATGTGTGCGTTTAAACCATCTGGCCAAGTGCGTCCATAACCTTAATGGTATCTTAAGAAATGTTATAAACTCCTACGTTACGCGAAATTGCTAACATGCTGTTTGATAGTTGTATACAAATTTCATGGGTACCTTAGTCGATTCGTTCTACGTCATATAGTATGTAGGTCATTAGGTATTTGCGCCCGCGCAGCTACTATCAACGTTTCGTTGAACTTGAACTTGGAATAAGCATGAATATTTACTTAAATAATACTACGCTGCCCACTGAAAATTATGTATATAAAAATCCTAGTTTTTAATATTTATTCATTTTCGTATTTTTCATGTTCATGTTTCAATAATATTGCTATATTTTTAATTAAATATCTTTTTAATAATCGATATCTCTTACGTACGTATAATTTTTGTGGTCGGTGACTGTCCACTTAAATATTCTTTTAGACGATTGTCACGTCTGTATGGCGGATGTAAATGTGCTATAATTATCACTGACATTAAAATGCGTTTACGGAAAGGTTTTAAATTACCAACTGATAAATAATGTCGCTTATATTGCTGCGTTCTTTCGCTTCCTAACAAAAGAAACAAAAAGAGTCCAACTAACCTCGAGAAATTTTCTTTTAATGACCTTCTGAGATTTTAGCTTGCGTTCACCTATCTTTAGAAACTAGTTACATTGGAACTCATTTAAATCTTTTTTTTTCAATCTGTCATTTCGTTACTTTGTGACAGGGACTAACTTTACGGCATTCATTTGAGCTAGAATTGATATTTTTTTAAGTTTTAATTTCGTGCGTTTTGTAAATAAACACAAGATGCAATTAATTGTAATTTTCTTCAACAGTAATAATGGCCAATTCCGAAACAAATAAATATATGGCTATTAAATATTAGTAGACGTAAACTTCACCTTGACTTTTTCATTTGGAAGTACTTACATACACGAACAAATGCAATCAATAGGTACTTCTTACTGCTATTGAACAAAGTAATTTAAAAAATTGTTCAATTAAATATAAAAGCTTTTAACTATAATTCTAGAAGCTATTAATAGATGGGTAGGTACATGTCGAGAATATATTCAAGACTAAAAGTATTAAGTGGGTCGTACGAAGCGTTGGGTCCCGCCATAACACACGTCCTCTAAGGCACCTGTCACGGCCGGTCACATAACTCCAAATGTGACTTCATTCACTTTTATGGTAATCAGATACAATCACCTTATACACACTACGATTTAGATAAAATATTTATTTGATACGTGCCTAAAATTAATGTTTGTTATCCTTGTCCACAGCTACTCAAACCTACTCACGGCACGCTAAAAATGCTGTAAACAGAGGTCTTTGTTTTTAACTGCTAGAAAACAGTTAATCAGGCATAAAGATGCAGTGGTCCTGGAGGCAAGCGTTCTACTGCATGACGGGGATCCTGGGAAATGTGGAGAACCAGTCGAGTGAGCCGTTCACGAGGTCGTGCTGCGGGAGGATCTCCCCGCTCTACTGGAGGGTCCCCATCCTCGTGTGGGCCCTCTTCGTCATGTTCTGGTCCATCGCCTACTTCTGGGGCCCCACAGACATGTTCTTCCTGTACATGACGCACTGGGGACTAGCGTTCATAGTGCTCGAGTCTATCTTCGGGATTTTCGTCGCCATGGGACGTAGAGGATTAACAGGTACGGTTGCATTTAATCATCTTATAATTAAAGTTTAATGATCGTCTTCCGAGCTGAGCGGTGAGGCGTCACTAATCGGCAGCGGTTGCTCCACCTATTGTTTCACATAGCATCCTGCAGCAGCGCGCTGTGCACAGTGCAGGGGGGTGGGGGGGGGGGGGGCAGCCAGCACCCGTTCGCCTGACATAAACAACATTCTTATGCGCCCCGGCTTGGTCACGCGTGCATGAAAATTTCACAAAAACTTGATTATTTAGATCTTTTTATTGTTGCTATGAAGAGGACGCATACCGTGCCTACAATTAAATTTTCATCATTGAAAATAGTTCTAATTTCACGCCTTGCTTGTATTTGGACCCATTTCAAATTAATTTATTCGCTAACTATATTCTGCTTTATATAAACGTAATGCATTGTTATGACGTGAATAAGTTAAGTTCAATTTAGAATCAACCTTTTCAGAAGGCTGATTCTAAATTGAACTAGAATATAAATTAAACTACAAAGCGTGATGTGATTTTCTACAGACTCAACCTTGACAATTTGACATTATAAAAACTATTCGTGTCTACGATTTTATAAAATAACTCTCCGGTTACTTAGTAGGTACTAAAAATCATATAGTTTGGTTTGTCTAAACATCGGATAGTGTGACTAAGTTATGTTAGCAAGTAATGCATATTTACAAAGTATGTCAAGTCAATATTGATTGGCATTGACTATAGAGATAATTCGCATACTATAGTTAAACGGTCGTTATTTTCCACGCAACATATTGATCCATTTAACATTCAAACATTAATTTTCAATAACCGCAGACAGATTCATGAACAAAGAGGTTGATTAAAAATCTTTGTTGCTAGACCTTAACGATTGAACAAGGAACAAGTTCATTACAGACAGCATAGTCTTATTACAAGATCAGGCCTTCCTCACGCTTCACTGGCCGCGGCACATTTTCACTATTTAGTTTATCACTAACTATGTGCACGATCGGTCATATTTAATGTTGTAAACAATACTGATAAAATATAGGTTATCTATCGTTGCAATCATTTGAAGGATCTATGTGAATACGTCAGACAAAGAGCGTTTGGAAATGTAGTTGTTAGTGATTGTTGGCGCGGGGAACGAGTGTTTGTGTTGTGTTCGTCGGCGGCAAGATGTCGTGCGTCAAGTATGTGCGGAGTCAATGTCAGTGGCGCATGTGTCACCTGGAGCACCCGTCGCCGAGCAACTTCTACGTGAGCTGTTGGCAAAGCAACCGCTCCGCCGCGCCGCTGCTCTTGTTCCGCACTTTCCTCTTCCTATTCTCAACGAGTGTGCTGCTCACGTCTATGGCCGCGGTGCCCTTGACATTGAAAATAAACTTCGGCTACTGGTTCATATACATGACACACTGGGGTTTCCTACTTATCGTGCTCACTGCAGGCTTCTCTACATCTGTATCAGCATATGCGTATTTCAAAAAACCAATCGGTACGCTACGTTTTAATTAGTTGTGTAATTTATTTATCTTAGGAAACATAATAACGTAATATGTGACGATAAAACGTCAGGTGGTGATTTGTTATCAAAACAAACACTCTACAAATACGACGGTTTAAGTATGAACAACATATTGATCAGTAGAGTTTTTAAGAAGTAACAAACAATTGGTGTCAGATGTTGTCCTTGTTACATGTATTATGTCATAAAGTATTGTAGCACGTGTCTTAGGCTCGGATCACGTCGCACGTGTCCTGAGACCTCGCACGCTGACACATAAGGCCTCATAACCTATTGCATCGAAATAGTCTCATCTCAAACTAACTCCACAGATCCTATGCTTCGGATCACATGTCGCATGCCATTAACATTTGAATAATTTTGATAATGTATAAAATCAAGGTTGAGAATATATTTGTAATATAGCGGATATGTGTAAGTTATTTTACGCTTTGCGACCAATGCTAGCGGATGACCGGCCACGTGAATATTACATTCACGAAATTATAGGCCATTAACATACGTCTATCACGCGTCACACGTGTTCTTATCAATGTCATTAAATAAACATCACAACAAATGATGATACTGTCATGGAATTATTTTAACCTTCTTCTGTGGCAAGAAAGCAAAGTGAAGAATGACAAGGTTCCTTCTTCAAACAACATTTTCTTTTAAAAATATCTGGTGTTGTAAATTGGTATTCCAAGTTACCGGTGTCATTGATGTAAAAAATATTGGTTGGTCAACATTGAATTTAAACTGTTTTAAATTTACTCTTTGACAAAACTGGGTTACGGTCTACTGCTCTACCGAAAGTTAATGTATTCTTTTGGAAGTCAAACTATGAAGGCATAATGGAGACCTTCGTCAAATCATGCCTTAAGCCAACCTCCTAAACCGTTCTAATTACTTACCAAAAACTCTAAATTAATACACTCGTACTGACATTGACACCGGTTTAGCCATTTGAATGTCTTTCATAATCCATGCACATACCCGTTGCAAGGCTACCTTTTAATTTATATAATATATCTATATATATTATATTACTTGTACTGCGATTATAATCTGCAGTAGAAAAAATCGAATGGCCCAATACAAAAACGTCAATCAGTTTTTTAATCTCCCGTTAAGTGTTATTCTATACCTGTCACTGAGGCGTAAAGTGTCGATAGTAGGACATTTAAGAAGGTGTTAAAATAAATACCATATAAGTAATTCTTTCCGAACCAACATATTTTATCCCTAGTTATATTGGGGATTCGCTTTTAGTCTTCCTGGATTTAAAGTCCTCTCGACCCAAGTTTTGCTCAGTAACTACTTATAAACAACGAACAACATAATACTACACCCATCTGCAAATCAATGCCGTCGCTATCCCATAGTTCTTTATTATACTATACTATATATTATAGTTTTATATATCTTTTATTTTTCACCAGACGCAACGTTCGGCCTCCCCTGGTACGTGAAGACCTACTGGATCCTGTACAACATCACCATTCCAGTGGCCTTCCTCATCACAGTCTTCTACTGGGGAATCCTGAAGCCCTGTAAGTATATAGTAACATAATGTTATCTATAAGAAAGGATTAATAAACAATACTCTACACGTGTAAGATAAAGACCAAAGCATTTCGTGTAAATTGTCGTTATATCTTCAACTAACCGTCTTTGTCACTCTTTATAGTATTGATAGGAAATTTACATAAAATTCGCTTATTTTAAAGTAGTACTTACTCTAGGACTATAGTTATTATTGATTTCGTAAGCTTAGCTTGGACCTAACGTCTATTTTTCTCGGGGTCTCGGCCTAAATTGCTAATAAAATAAGATAATTACCAAAAAAATATATATATTAAAAGATAAAGCTACTAAAAGAAAACAGTCACTCTTATTTGCCAAATTAAAAGATCTGTGCCCATGTTTATCGTAATAAGCATGGATAATTCTTGATTAACAATTGCTAAATAGGGCGTTTATTCACAGTCAGCAATAGTTGCGTTACTTTAATTAGATATTTCTCGTCTTACCAACCTTACAAAAACTGGTAAGAATGATAAAATAGGTAAACAAACTTTTGAATATTTTAAATTGGCTAAATGCAAATTCTTTATATACCTTATGCACATTTCTTTGGACGAGCATATTTCAAATTGTTTCGACTGGTTTATTTCGTAAATGAATAAAATGCCAAATTCTATCAACATCGGTTCAGTGCCTTAGCCAAGAAAGCATAACAAACAGATAGAATGACTTTCATACTAGGATACTCTAAAACAAACAACGTGTCTATTCAGAAACATAATTCATTCCTTTACTACACGGATAATACTTACCCTTTTAGGGTGCGTCACTATCTGGCGAACGCTCACCGAACGAGCATTACACGAACAGCTCCCGAGCCGTTCGCGAGCATGTTGCGAATACATGACGCACCCTTACCTTCTTTACATTTTCATCCTCTTCCCGCCCTACTCACCCTTAAGTACGTAGTGCTAATATTGTAGTGTAAACATTAGCTAACCAAGAAGGATAGCAGCGAGGTCCGTCACCCAGGAAATATCTCCACTATTACCCACACCTATCCTTGTTAAATGGTTCAGTAACATTATACATGTACGTGTGACTTCCAGCGGCAAGCACGGTGAACTTCGCGCCGAACCCGGTGCTGGACGTGATGCTGCACGGCGTGAACTCCGGCGTGATGCTGGTGGAGCTGCTCTGCTCGGCGCACCCCAGCCGCCTGCTGCACGTCATGCAGCCGCTCTACTTCGCCGGCGCTTATATGCTCTTCAGCGTTATATACTACTTCGCTGGCGGACTGGACCCGTGAGTATATTGTAGTACTAGCTGATGAATGTATAAGATACCTGTCTGCCAACTTCTGTCACAGAGGTAGATGGAGTCGGGTCGCAGTAGACCGCAATTACGTTCCCACTGGGGCGTCTGTAAGGAAAATGCTGTAGGGATTTCCATCAGGTCACAAGGTGTAAAATGAAAACGGGGTTAATTTTTTTAAATGAAAAAAGGCAATCGTCTGTTTAACCATAATTTAACGCACACCTACCAACCTTTAATTACCAACAACCTAACATAAAACTTAATACAGCCATTTGTAACCGGTTACTATAAAATTTATGCATCTTGCATCAACATTCAACATAAAAGTTCAAGATCAACATACTATGTTCTAATTGATTGTTCCGCCGCAGAGATTGTTGATACATACTTGATACGGTGTCGTAACACACCTCACGTCATCTGTTGACACGTGACTGAGGTCGCTGGTCATTCACTCATGCATAATAATTATCATTCAAGTTCAAAATAAACGGCATTGAAATTATGGCACAAATGAGATAAACATAAATAGGTGTCACTCAAAATATTCCACCATGAAGAACAAGGTCCGTACGAGGTCTGTTTACAAATACAAGAATCCTACAACCTTAGAATCTTTACCTTGTTTCGGAATTTGGAGACAATAAAATAAGGAAACAAGAAGATCAAAAAATCTTATTGCTATTCAACACTTGTATTGTTATATGACACAGCGATGTATGGCCTATCGTATAGTGAAATATTATATACCCTGACTCCTGACTGTAAACCATATTTAATAATAAACTGTATTACTTCTTATTTGTAGAGACAGTAAGTTAAATCCAATCAGTTACTACTAAGATTGGACCAGTTTCAGCGATTATTTGCTCATCTAGTAAACTTAAACACTGTAAACAACCAACGATGCAGCGTACAATGATCTCTAAAATATGCGTATTACTACTACTAATACTACTACTACTACTAATAAACATAGTGTGCCACCAAAATACCAAATAAATACACTTTACAAAAATATTTATTTACCAAATAAGAACCACCACTAGAGGCTCTTAAATTAGCATTTTATATCACTGACCTTATGAATATAAATAACATAATACTTATAATAATGTTATGAACATTAAAAAATCGTTAAGTAAAGGTAAAGCTTGGCGGGTGCAATCAATGTAAAGTATTTAAACTAGGTACTTAAGGCTTAAAGTGAATGACCCTAGTTATGTACTTATTTATAAAACCTTGGTGTTATTTAACAAACATCAAATACGCAGGAGGTATCTTCGTGTTTAGTAAATACAAACATCCCTTTCGCAAATGCGGCTAACCAAAGTCGTTCAGTAAGTCGGTATGGCTGTAGATAAATAAATTTAGTTGTATTTAATGTTTGTAAACACAACGCTTAGCCTCGCATTATGCTAATTTTGTACTGATGTACTATGTATCTAAGTCTAAGTCAAAAGCAAACTACAATAAAAAACAACTCTACTTTCTGTATAACATAACATAAACAACATAACATAGCTGCAAACAACTCAGGTCCGTTGAGGCTATAGCTATAACATCTAAAATTATTCGACCCAAAAGATAGGCCAGGCAGAGGTGTACCAATGTACACCCACAGTTCGCCGATATGTTTTTAGGTCCCATTTAATAGGGGGCGAGCCTTTTGCCACTAACCGGGCACAAATCCAAACTCAGACCTGCTACTGAGAATTTCATGGAAAACCCTAATAACACCTCGGTCGACTTGGGAATCGAACCCAAGACCTCTAGCGTAGCAGGCGCGCTTAGCACCACTAGGCCAACGAGGCAGTTCTGTATAACATATTCTAATAATATATGAGGTCTTAATTACTTATTTAATAAAATTTATACATTTTAAAATTCATCGCCATAAAAATATCTACTTTAATTAGGACCACGTGAGAAAAATAATCGAGCATGATTATATTGTAAAACACATTTAACCTAATTCCATCTTAACTTTGAAGTTAGTTTTACTTAACAAGAATACAAAGTCATTGTATACAAACATCACGTACGAAATCGCTAAAATATTTCACACGCTGTGGGAACGACCTTGCTTCGCGTGTTCAGTTGAACTCAGATCTTTACGATAAGACAAGTGTAGTGTTGAGAACAGCGTCCTATCGCACATCCGTTAATATTTTAGGAAATATTCTTTAAGTAATCCTAATATAGTACCTACTTTGTGTAGTCTAACTGACCTCTGTAAAAAGGTGCAAAGGGTAGAGCTGTGTGTGTCACTAAGGAGCGATTTTTTTTTATGCACATTCGTATTGTTCTACGTTATAGGTATTTCTTATTAAATGAGTTTAATTTCCGTTATTGACTCAAGTAAATATAGCACCGAAAAAGCTTTAGCAGAACATAGCAGTGTCCTTATTTTTGTACGATTTGTAGAGTGGTTTGCACCAAACAATTTATTTTTCTACTTTACAATGGTGTAAAACAGACAAATGCTTTTAAGTTTTTATAAATATACTTAATATAAAAAATAGAAGGTCAATAATTTAGAAAAATCAATATTTAACAATAAACGTATTTGGTGTAGTTTCGTTGTTTCCTATAATTAAGACATGGTTGACATTAAAAGAACTCTACCTTAAAGCAACAATCCAAGTTTAATACACATACTTAGTTTAACTCCATTTAAATGAAAAAAACACAAGAAATAGAGAGACGAACATAAAACATACTTAGTACTTTCGCCTTTTTAGGATGAGTTATTTTCGCGCATATAATGTACTGAAAAACTGCCAAATACCACAACATCCAGGCACAGTAAAGAACAGTACTTTTTTAACTTCCAGATGGGGTAATCCATTCATCTACCCGGTGGTGGACTGGTCGAAGCCGGAGCAGACGATGGTGGTGATCACGCTGACGGCGCTGTTCCTGGCGCTGATGCACCTGGTGGTGGTGGGACTGGCAGCCGCGCGCGACGCCATCGCCAAGCGGCGGGAGGACGTACCCACTGGAGTCTACAATGACGCATTCGCACCTTAATAATGAGGACCAGTTTCAGGGATCTACAAGAACGCCATCAGTTTTATACTTAGCGTGATGATCAATGCCAATTTAAGTTATATTTCCGGAACAGATTTGAGCCACGAGGACAGTACAGAGGTCATTATCGGTAGCGTTGTTAAGATGGTGAGTGTAACTAAGCAGAAAATTTTAATCGCCATGATTTGAGGTGAATTACCACACTCACAAGATTAAACTTGGACTCGATTATAGAGAAAAATTCTAATGTAACTGGTAAAATCGTGCATTGGCCTGCTGGGCACTTCATTCAACTAGCCATGACCTGAATTTTGTGTGATATTATCTAAATACATATCTTTAAATTGAAAAGAATCAAAGTTAAGGAGGTCCAAGAGGACATGTATAAATTCGCAGAAAAGCTGATTATAAATTAGTTCTTTATCGATGATCAAAGGTTTGTAGTCTGTACTAGATATAGAAGACAACACAAGCTGGTATTAATAACAGTCTGTAATGTCTGCGAATCCTGAGTTGGTATATTGGTTTTCGATGCTAAAAACTCGCTGATTATTACAAGTTGTATGCGAGTAATGATCGTACTTCCATTATTGGGGCCGGTCAGTCACTTTCTGCCATCGAAAAGCGACTGTGTTCGTTCTCTACATTAGGTTAAATAATAAAGTAAGAATGTTCAAACGTATCTTGGTGTATTTGTGTTGTGGGTGCAGTAGTGTATAAAATGTGATATAATTTAACGATATTATAAGGACAAACTTTTGAAAGACAATGGGATAAGTACTTAACTAGCGCTAAACGAATTATTTTTTTTGTAAATCGTTTTAATGATTTAAGTAAAATGTAGAGTCATGTTGGCTTATAAACATAAATTCTACATTGGATAAAATTTTGCTTTACATCAAGCGCACTGTGATTTAGTTTGTTAAGGATTTGTAAGTAGACTTATGTTTAATATTTTATGTAAAACAATGTTGTATAACGTACAGAATACATAATAAAATAAGACCAATGAAAATATATGTTTAGTTTAATTGAATACCCTCATAGAAAAAATAATATTAGATATTATAATTTTAATAATGTCTGAATGACTTGGATAAATATCTTCAAAATAAATATCACAAAAACACGCTTTCCTTAGATATCTTAGCACACGTGATGGTCAAAAATATGATGACAGACTTCTGACGGTTATTTGAGATAAGCACACGTGTATGAATCTGTTCAGTTATCGAACCTAGATGAAGGTGCTTACAAAGTAACCTTTATGTTATTCTTCCCACAAGATAGCACCTTTTTATTTTTGTTTTTAAGGGACCTAAATAAAGTTGGTCACTAAATGAGTCATCAGAATAAAGCTTCCAGTGACTAACTTTTTAATGGAATCAGTGAACGTTATTGTTGTATTGTTATCAAAAATGTATGGATCATCATCGACGGCCCACAATCACGAACCTAGTGATAAGAGATAAGGCTCCGAGCCACAGTTGACAGCCGGAGCGCGCGAACGATACTCATCTAATTAAACAATATTTTGTAAACAAAATGGGTGTGAAAAAGTATTTCAAAAATGAGTTCCAATTACAAAACTTCTTCTTAGAACACGACAGTGTGTCGGACTTCGTCGTTACTTCTTGGCAAAAGAATCGCTCTAGTCTGCCTTCGCTATGTATAAGGACACTCGTATTCATAGGCTGTGTGGCTACTTGGATAGCTTCTATGATTATAACTGTGCCGGAAACGACTGCCAGTCTCTGGTTTATTTTTATGACACATTGGGGGGTCATGTTGAATACTTTTACATCCGGATTTGCGGTGTTAATATCGGCTGTGGCGCTACTCAAAGGTTCGAGGGGTAAGTACATAGATTTTATAAATATAAGTTAATGAAGCTATATATTTAGCTATGTAATATGTAAATATATAAAAAATAAATATGTAAATATGTTATTACAAATATATATTTTTTTTACTCTAAATTATTTTAAAATTCACCAGTTCTCAATGTCATTAAATAATTTAATGACCTAGTTATTTAAAAACAAATAGATATGGTCTATAAACGATCCCTTCTACTATTCCCTGGGTAAAAGGCTTAAATTGAATACTCTTAACTCATCTCCCACTTCCTGCATTTTCGTAAAATTACCTAAATGACGCAAGACAGGATAAATTAAATTTGACAAAAATCTCAAAATTGACTTGTGATTTGCAAACAATTTTTTTAACTGACTAGTTTTTTATTAATTAAACGTGAAACGACCTTAATTCGTTGCTAGGAAAACATAAACATATTATATGTTACTCATATTGTTGTTTGATTTATTCTGTAAAACATGGCTTGTAACGGAAATACCAATACATACAAGAAATAATTTGTGTCTACGTCACATAATCTTAATTCCATATCATTGTAAAATGTCAAGAGTAATTATTGACACTACAATATATCACGATAATTCGATAATTCGATTATTAGCTTGTCGGTCAGCTATAAAACTTATCTTTGCATCAATATAGGAGTGTTACAGTAATGTTACATGACATGTTAATCAGTAGATAGAAAGGACTTTGCACTTCTTAATTTTGTATATCTCTTAATTCAATTGGCTCTTAAAGGGTTAAAATGCTTAGTTGAGAGCCTTAAAATATATGAATTAAATTGTGATTGTAGGT
This sequence comes from Autographa gamma, assembly GCA_905146925.1. Classification (NCBI taxonomy): domain Eukaryota; kingdom Metazoa; phylum Arthropoda; class Insecta; order Lepidoptera; family Noctuidae; genus Autographa; species Autographa gamma. The sequence goes on from LR989850.1 coordinate 10,323,626, forward strand.
ATCTTGCATTTAACTAAAATGACTGGTCGCAATAAATTAAATACGATATCAATATGTGTTTTCTCCGCACCATACAAATTATGTAAAATTTGTCTTCCTTTGTAGGGAAAACCGTCATTAAACACTGTAATCCAACTGTTTAACATATTTAACATTATTTAAACTGTTTAAGTATATTTTGGTGACTAAGATGTTGGACTAGACGTAAACCTACATACAAAATAATTCGCCTAATGATCAAATACACTAAGATCAATCAATTTAAATTGCTTTAAGTCTCATTCTGTCTGTATCAATAGAATAGAGACAAAAAACCTTCAAGAACGGCCCGCAATAGGCAGTGTGCAATGCTATGGGCAGGGCACAGGCTCTACAGTAGGACCTTTACCCTACTTATTACTTTTCTCTATGACCTTTACCCTACCTTTATCATGCTCTATACATAAATATTTCCTTTCTCGCATAATTATGCTTCTTTCCATTAAATGATGCGGATGCTGCACAAAGCTGACCTTTTTGCAGGATAACGCTAATTAAAGTAATAATAATATTATGTATATATGCAAATTAATATTTTACATCTCAAAATTAAAACTGTGTAATGAAATTTCAAAGAAAAACAGTCACACAATTTCCTGAGTGAGCTTCTCCGAAATTAAAGTTCGCCGTAGGCGGAATAGTGTAGAAGCAAAAAGTGTTATATTAATCCAAGTCCAAAGTTACATGATTAATCCCGTAAATTAAAATAAATCAATCATTTTTAAAACCCTAGTCATGTAAGTACTATTGTTGTAGGAATTAATCATGTTATTAGCGGATTACTTTTTTAATTTTAGATAATCAAGTGATATAATTCTAATAGTATTAGATACATGTATTTTTATGATGAATCTGTATAATTAAAATAATGGATAGGTACTTGAGTACACTACGTGGAGTAGGCACCGTAGATAATATTTTGGTTTACATTTATATTATTTCTGTGTTGCATTAATCATGTAATTTTATTACTCACATGCTGTCCAAAATAGTAAAAAAACTTAATTTCTTATGATAGGTATATTAAATATATATTATTAGTATATTAAATATTCTCGCGTCGAATTTATTAGCCATCATGAACGTTGCCTTAGAAACATAGTGGAATACAGGAAAAGGCCATTGAGGATAAACTTATTTACAATGAATCACACAGGCACTTTACATAATAATCTTTTTACAAAATCTATAATAACGATATCTTATACTAAACTGCTATATCATTGTCGGAATTAGGGATCGCATCGATTATCTGTATTCAGACTCGTGCTATCGAAATATACCACAAACGTTAATACGCTTATCTCTGAACATTCGTCTGATTCATGGCTCAAATACTCGTCATACATCGATTATATTTTAAACATGTGGTTATAGGAAAACTAATCCCACTCCCCGAAAATATTTTGATTCGAAACCATTTGTTTTTTGTTTCATACTCATGTAAAATTTCAATTGTTTCATTTGTTATACATTGAAAAAATTATGTTTTTTAATAATCAAAGTACCATAATCTACCATTACACCCATGAAGGGTCCTCTATGTATAGATCATTTATGTATAGTCTATTGCCAAAGTACCTTTTTCTATAAAACATTAATGGAGTCAAAGTCAGGAGATGTTCAAGTCTAGTAAAAATAAAAAAAGGCAAACTGATTCAGGTGTAGGTTTTACCATTCTATTTTTATTTCCAAATTATGTATATTATATACTTATTTATTTAAAGCTTTCTAACAAGTTTAAAACTATCCTTTTGCTCGCATTAAAAATTCTTTAACAGTTTTTTAATTATTTTCAGATTCGGACGGTCTTCCTTGGTACGTGAAGGCTTACTGGGTGCTGATCAATATAAGTTTAACGATAGCAATCTTCATAACGCTGTTCTACTGGATCCTGCTCACCGGTTTCAGTAAGTTGCATACATATTACAAATCGTAGAAAATAAATTCGTTTTAATCCTTTTTAACACTACCAATGTCTAAAACTTTATGCTACGACAATAATGTAATAAATAATATTGGCCTGTTATTGTCGACATGCTGTGCTTAGGCAGAGTTCTATAAGATAAGACCATTGAAAGAGAAGGAACTAGAATTGATCTGAACGTGTTTACACTTATGCGGCTTGCAGATTAAATTTTGGGAATATAGATTATTTATTATTATATGTTTTCCTTTACCGCTTAGTTACCAGTGGTGTCTTATCAAACAATAAACTTGTTAATGATTCTAGTTCGATAAAGGTATTATTTATAGAATTATCAAATAATGAAAACACAGTACCAAATTAGTCACCCTCAAAAAGTAAGGCTACTGCCTTGCCTTTTGAAGGTGATTTGATAATTATGTAGCTATATTAGCTACATAGTTTTATTCTTCTGGCTACACTTTATGACGCTTATGTTTCATTCGACCACCAGTCTTTCCAGATTCAGCTGCATACTGGCTACATGGTCTTACACCTCTTTGCATTGTATTTAGCCCATAGACTTTACATACACATAGACCGCTACTATCTCTAGTTTCCCCTTGTGCCAAGCGAGAGCACTTTTTAGTCTGTTTCTACATTCGTTTACTGATTTAAGTTATTTTTCGCGCAACGAGAAACTTATAAACAAAAATATCGATGGTTTTGCAATTGTTAGGATAATATTAGTGTTTTAGGTAGATCTATTAAAACAGCCCGCTCCATCTTCATACATAATTCAAGACAATACACGTTCATACTACGTTCGTGCTTACGGTTGAAACTCTGATAGACTCACTCTTTAGTTCTAATCTATACTCAGAGATGTAGCCTTATAATAATAATAATAATATAATTTATTTGCATCGAAAGTAGGTACATGGAAATAAGGTGTACAAGAAAAATATATAGTTCTACTACAATCTACCTTAAACTAGGCATGCAAATATTGAAAGTAATACACACTACAGATCAAGTTTCTGATGTTATTAAAAAGGAATTTAAACTATATGGTAGAGTCATTACAAAAATCTTCAATAGAATAGTAACATTTATCAATTAAAATAGCAGTTAATTTATTTTTAAAAATTTGTACTGGGGCATCTTTTATGTTAGTAGGTAGTTTATTGTAAATATTTGGGCCCATCCCAAAGATACTTTTTTTAGGTAAAGCCGTATAGCCGCGCTCCTTTTGGAGTAATTTTTTATATTGACTTCGGATAGGTCTAGTTCTGTTTTCAGATTCTGTCACATATAGATTACTATTTACAATACCCTATTTACAAAGTTTATTTGTTTCTCCAGCGGATGAGTTCGACTACGGCATGGACCCAGTCCTGGACGTATTCGTGCACGCCATCAACTCGGTGTTCATGCTGGCGCTGCTGCTGTGCTCGCGCCACCCCATGCGGATGCTGCACTTCTACTGCCCCTTCGTGGTCGGCGTCATCTACCTGCTCTTCACTGTCATCTTCCACTTCGCTGGAGGAATTAGTCCGTAAGTATTTTTACCAAAATATACTCCAGTTTAATGAAGCTTTTTGGAGTTTGCCAGATAAGCTGTGCATTGCGTGGGAGTCGATATGAATGAAAAATAAGAGAATACTATCATTACGGGTTTCTGGCACGTAGTTTGTGAATGTATTTCTATTTCCAAATAAACAAGCTCGCTCGAAAGCGAACACCAAATTCACATTAGTCTTTTCAATAAGTACTACTAGATACTATGAATTGTGTGCTTGTTTTAAATCATATTTTTATGTGCAGTTTCGGTGAATCCTGGATATACCCAATGCTGGACTGGGCGGAGCCTGGCCAGACTTCATTGCTGATGTTCGGCTCAGCTGTCGTGTTAGTCCTCATACACGCGCTGGTGGTCGGCATTGCAGTCGCCAGGGATGCGGCCATCAGGCGCTGGGGGAAGTCCACAGTGCTCCCAATATCTGACGATCGTTACAATTAGTATTATTTAGCACGTAAGGAAACGACTGAAATCTGTACATACGAAACTCTCACCGCTAGCACCGTTAGCGATGCTGAAAGTTTAAATACTTACAAACTTTTACTTTTAATATGTTATTTAAATTCTATTATACAATTATAATAAATGATTCAAAATAGATACAAAGCATTTGTCTCAATCCAACCATCTGGCCACTATAACAAAACATTCACAAATAAAGGCATTAGGACTATTCAAGTCTGCGGCGTGCATGTTCCACACACACGCCGTGTACACAAATGGATCAGTCACAACACGTAAGTACTACAATAAGATATATTTTGGCACCACGTTCAGATAATGCGAGTGACTCGCTCGATAACAAACTACGATATCGATTTTCAGTTCCTTGTAATTGATAGCGTTAGTCAACTGTGCAAGTTACCACAACAATATAAAAATGAGTGCTATTAAGTCCTATTTTAAACAAGAAGTGAAGTTTAGCATGCTCAGTTTAGAGCATCCTAAACCGACTGACTTTTATCTGAGTGGTTGGCAAACAACGCGGTCGGTCGTACCGGTTTTAATTTGGCGGGCACTGCTCTTCCTGACTTCACTGGGTATAGTGCTGTCTTCAGTTATAATCTACATATTGAATGGGAAGTTCTCGTATTGGTTCATTTATTTAACGCATTGGGGTTTGACGAGCATCCTCCTCACCACTGGATTTGCGACAGGAGTGTCAGCGCGCTGCTATCTTTACGGACCAATAAGTAAGTAATATTACTTTTTTAAGTGTCTTTTTTATAATTATTATGAATGAAATTAATAATAATATTTCATTATTTCGTTATTGGGTTACTTTTCCATTGATTACAATACCTTATCTGAATGCAATCAATCACATTATCATAAGGTTACCTCATACCCGATCGACGTTATCACATTTTTCATAGCGCCTGTTATTTTCTAATTGTTACACGCAATATGAATATTTTGCTCTTTATATTCTGGCAGGCGTCGAGTTCAATTTACCATGGTACTTGAAGACATACTGGGTACTGTTCAATATCGCTGTACCTATTGCGTTGCTGATCACAATATTCTACTGGAGTCTACTATACAACGGTTTGTACAATTTATTAGTATTTTAAAATGCTTATGACACAATGGCGAAGTGATTAGGAAGCTACGCTAAAAGTTGTGGGTTCAAAGCCCAGAAGCGACCAAACAGTCATATAATCTTATACATTTTTTTTAAATTAGGCCTCAAATTATTTAATTATGCTTAAAAATGTGATAAGTATGAAATTTGCAAATATGATCTTCGAAAGCGATTAAATCTGATGAAGATGTCAGTAAGCAGTAAACCGACCTCAACGAATATGAGTAAAAACTGCATTTAATATAAAGTTCTTCGAGATAGCTCACATAAAACAAATTTACTTTAAAACAGTCCAAAGAATTACCAAGATCAAGAAAATCTGCAGATTACGTGCGGTAGACCAAAATATTTCAAATTACATCATCACTTTCTCCCATTCTCCAGCTGGCATCGAGGAGGAGTTGAACCACGGTCTGGACGTGGCGGTGCACGGTCTGAACTCGCTGGTGATGCTGCTGCTGCTGGTCAGCTGCGCGCAGCCCAGCCGCCTGCTGCACATCTACCAGCCGCTCCTCTTCGGCACAGTCTACATGCTCTTCTCAGTCATCTACCACTTCGCTGGCGGCACGGACCAGTAAGAAATATATGAGATAATTATTTTTTTTAGGAAAATCGTCTCTCTCTGATCGATATTGGTTTTTTCTGACACTACATGTATTCACTTAACAAATTACAAATTTCATTCCATTGTTCCTGTTCCCGCCTGTATCAATAGGAAGTTTTGTAAGCTAACAGAAAAGTTAAGTTTACGCTCCTGGTGACTAAAACTTTACTGCAAATGGTCTGCGTTACGATCAAGTACTTGGCAAGTATTGTTTTTGAATCATGATTCAAAGATATTATTTTGCACTTTTTAGATAATACGGTACAATAAATGTTTGACTGTTATGGTTATTAGATCGTCTAATTTTCTGTTTTATGTTACATTATATCATCTCCTCTCTTAAGCAATAGAACCAGATGTTTTAAAATTACAATTAATGTTGCGTACCATTTCAAACTTAGCTAAGGTCGCATTAGATACAGATTACATGAATAACGTAGCGTCAGATAGCGTTGTCTAGAAAACTCGACTTTGTGTAAACAACTGAATAATTAGATATTTACAAACACTAGGTTATAAATATTGTTTCATGAACATATCCGCCTTGAAAATAAAATATTTGTTAAATTTGTCTTAATTTTTAATTCCCGACAAACAGTAATATTTTCAGGCAGCGATTTTCTCGAAATTATTGGCTAATGCGCAACTCTAAACCTTCGGGGAATTCAGGCATAACAAAATATTTGAGATCAAATTCCATCCATGCTTCTAAAGAAATATGCTTTGTTTGAGAAACAAAACAATTCCTTACTTAGTTAACGGACTCATCCGCTCAAAATTCTAAGAAAATAGAAATAAAGATAATATGTATAGTAAGCGGTATTCAAATGGCATGCTTGCCTACCTATGTTCTCAAAATAGACACGGTGCAACATCCAGTCAATCTATTTTTGGAAAACCAGTTCTGACATGGCGACGACTTACAAGCAAGGTTCAGGGAATATTCCTTGAGGCTCAGGGAAAAAGGTTACAAAGCTACATGCTTATAAATGATTTGCAATTTTTTTAAATTAAAAAAATGTTAGGAATAGTTTGCATTATTTGGGGGAAAGAACAGAGCCATAACTTTCGAAAAGTAATGATTGGCATAAAGGAGATGGATGCTCTATAAAGATCAAGCTAAATTAAAAAGAAAAATAACTAATACGCGCCTGCATTCTACTTGAGCTTCGGTATCCTAGGATTGAATCCATTTAAGTAGCTCGCTAACCAATATATTTACTCATTATGTATTTGCTCAGTAGTCTTTGTCTGCAAGCATTTATATTTATTACAGCCGGTATCTTCAAACCTACAATTTATTTTATTATTGTTTTACCTTTAACTAACAACAATTAATTATACCGTAAACAAAGCATTTACGTAGTCCGATAAACCACGGCCCACGTGTTTGTCCAACATAAAGTAATGTCATATCTCAGGTGCATTACACGGCATTTACTTTAACGTCACGTTGTTATGTATCTTCCATGATGGTAAGCAAATATAATTTTATTAATTTCAAGGTATTATGTACCGTCGACTTTAAACCAAGTGGCTATTCTACTGACCTCATAATTTATTCTCTGTATCAAAATGATGTGGTACATAAACCGAGTACATATTTTTTTTCTTGCCCCCATATAAATATGAGTTTCTTTGGCATCTGTGTGGTGGCTTAACTCAGTAGGGCCTTGAAGTACACGTGTATAATGTTTTTTGCACAAGTTATCGACTAGTCATTACAAATACCGTTTAGGATGTAGGCCGTGCCAAGGACGCTAAATAAATTACTAAACACAAGCCTTTGTTTTAGAATCGATAACGTTGTGCAGTGATGGAAGTAGTCAGGCAGGAAAGCAGTATTTACAGTCTTAAGTTATTGAAGTTTAGTTTGTCTAAGCTACGTAGGCTTGTGCAAAGGAAGCCTAAGTTTGTACGGAACAACTTTCCTGCATAACCGAATAAATATTTCTCTTTAGTCAACCATATCCAGTATCATTGCCAGTACCCACAGTTTAATTTACAACAAATCTTTTGTTTTCTTTTCTCCAGAAAAGGTAACGCCTACATCTACCCAGTGGTCAACTGGTCGGAGCCAAGCACGACGATACTGGTGGTGTTTGTGACTGGACTGCTACTAGTGTCCCTGCACCTCATAACCCTGGCGCTGGCAGCCGCTCGTGACGTCATGGCCAAGCGCCTGGTGCGCCGCCCCGTCGCAGCCAACCCTGAAGAAGGATACCCGCTGAGGCAGCAAGCACGCACAAACGCGTAAAGAAAGTAAAACTCTAAAATATGTAGAGTCACTTCATAATTGTTATTCAAAAATCAGTGATTAATCCTTTTTCGAAAGAAAACTTCCAAAATTACATTTCAGTTTTGTTACCAGAAGCTGTACAGAAGATTTTGTTTTCAAAAACTTATGAAAGAAATGCAATTTTTTGTGTCTCAACTTTTGTGTCGAAACATTTCTCCGAAATCATTAGTCACTGATTTGCGTAACGATTATGAATAAGGATAAAATATTTAATATAGATTCTTAATATTGATTCACTTAATTTATAGTAACATTTATTTAATTTCTGATACTTCTGTGAAGTTTTTTGTTTGTAGTTAGCCAGTAGATCGAAGTCCCAACGTTTTTACTATTTTGTAGAATAATTTATACCGTAGCTATCTATGTAAGGAATGTAAACCTTCGCTTTAAGGCAGTTTTCCATGTATGTACATTAATGCTTTTAAGTTACAACTCGTATGCGTTGTATTTGTTGTTTCATTTTGCAGAAATAAATGGTATGCTTGGTAGTAACTTGTAGTGTTTATTTTCATTATAATTCATTTAGAAGAGGTAATTGCATTTTGTATTAAAGTAAACTAGTATGTACCTAATTATTATTTTAATGACCCTATATTAACAGAAAATAATGTTTTATAAGATACTACATTATTACTACTGTGTTGAGTGATGTTCAAATATAGATAAAATACACTAAAGGAGCACATATACAATGACACCTACTAATAAATAGATGATTGAGAATTGAACAAAACCTCGATGCATGCGACTTGTTTACGTAAGTTAATATATCTTGCACTCGATTTCGATATTGGGAAGTAGCACACCCCACCTTATAACAACAATGAAGGGTTCCAGTGTTTAAGGCCAAACCTTACTTAACATTCGAAGGTTAAGGAAAAGTTCATATGAACTTTAGTTAAATAAACAATAAAAAACCGCAACACAATAACTCAATAAAAAATTAATAATAAAAACATGTCAAATAGCTTCCTATTAAAGTATTAATATACCAAACATAGGAGCTATTATTTATATGATAACAATAAGTAATTGCAGTTTTTCTTCTCATATATCAAAGAGTTTTTATATGTTGTCTTCAATGTCATTACATACGTCATAATACTCACAAATAAGAAGTTTCAGAATTGTATAATTTTAAGCAAATAACGTCTATTAATAAACAAGAATAATACTTAAGGGGAACTAATAAACCTAGGTACATACCAGCGCATTTATATTCAAGATAATTTGCACCTAATGTCTTACCAAGGACTCGATGTCATTTCGTGAGTATTTATAGCCATAGTTGCACTTACTAGAAAGAATACTATCGTAAACGATAGGAATACATTATATATATATGAAAAATGTGACAGCAACCCCGTATTGCAGCAAGTGCAAGTCAAAAATGACTATAAACAACTGACAAAACAATCTTTTCTGCACCCTAGTTCGATGCTTTGGAAGCTCTAGTCATTTTCTCCCTTGTTTTGATACCTCCTACCGAAGAGTTGCAGAACCTATTAAATCGCTGCGTAGCGAGGCAAAATGTGGATGGCTTGTTCATTCGCTTGCAGCCTGGGCTTTTGCCTTGACCCCCAAAATCCTTGTCCCAATATTGATTGCTGAAATATTAATCAATTTTCACAACTGCAGGAGCAGACCATATTTTTTCAGATTTTATTCCTACTAACAGTATTAAACTCCTTTTTAACTGTAAAAGAGGATCCAATTAATGTGTGCATACCTATCGATTCATCACTCGTTCTATAGTCATCTCTTAAAATTCACAGAACTAGTCAATTGTGATGTTTATATTTCATAACATAACATAACATATCATCACGCCAGTATCCCCGAAGAGTTAGGCAGAGGTGTATAAATGTACAGCCACAGTTCGCCGACATGTTTAGGTCCCATGTAATAGGGGGCGAGTCTATTGCCACTAACCGGGCACAAATCCAAACTCCGACCTGCTTCTGAGAATTTCATAGAAAAACCCAATAACACCTTGGTCGACTTGGGAATCGAACCCAAGACCTCTAGCGTAGCAGTCGCGCTGATCGCCACTAGGCCAACGAGGCAGTTTATATTTCAGTCTAGGTACTACTTACTGAGATTACATCCGATACTTTTCACTAGCCTCTATTCTATTGCACAAGTGTATTTTACAAATAAGGATGGAAAACGCGGGGAAAAAAGACATAGTTTTTTCTTTCTCGTGTACAACGGTAATAATTATTGCTTTGTCATGTAACCAAGGTAAGAAAATCATGATGACTTGCGTAATTAATTTATGTAACATATTTATGTGGTGAGTAAAGTACCAAGAATTCACATTTATTCTATATTAAAATCCGTCTGCTGATTAATATCGCGAATGACTAATTATTTTGTATTCAATTTTCCTTTATAATTGATCTCGATAATACTTAGTACGTGTAATTAACTCGTACAAGGTAAATCCACGCGAAACCCCTAATCAGTTGTAAGTTAATACTGGTCGATATTTTGTAGTATTAACCATACAAAATGTAGAGCCAAAATATATAATAATACTTGGCAACGCGATATCAAATTAACTATCGCGGTTCAAATCAAACCCCATGCAGAGCAACGCATTTTCACAGAGAGAAGGAAGGCTACATAGATTAATTAAAACTGTAAAAAAATGCATGTGACTTGAATTTATTCTAAATAGTTGAGATGAATTTCTTTTGGGCTATAAAACCAAAATATTTTTCATTATTCGTTATGTATGAGTCACACTATTTACTTGATAGCACTTATCAATAAGAAATTGCCTGTACCTACCTACAAAAAAGTAAACAATAGATTAGATTGCGCTACAGTCACATCTCCTGCAGAAAATTGTCTTCTACGAGTCTACTCAGTTATTAAACCAATTAAAGATTTGTTATAAAATTATGGGGCACCACGTCTATCATTGAACATAAGAGGTGGTTGGATTTAAAGTATAACGTTGACACAACTCAACCGCCTACGCCTGTCCAGTGTGGGTTTAGAAAACAAGTAATTACATAAGTAAGGTTATAGTTTACGCAAGTTTAGGGCGCGTGCTGGTTCGCGGCGAGGCTTCGAGAGCCGCACCAGTCTGCGTCTGCGTCTGCGAGCCGCCGCGCCTGCGCTGCGCCCGCGCATCGCCACTCACGTAACGCGCTTATATTCAACATCGTTACGCGCGTACTTTTAAATTTTAATTATTTACTTTGGCCTCTTTTGCACATATGAAACTCTATAAGAAACTCGGAAAATATTTTTCTGAATTTTGTTGACTCTCTCGAAAACTAAGATAAACATGATTTATTTGCTCATTGATAAGTAAACTCAACTGGAATCCCAGATTGGACAGTGATAAAGAAAACTCATCGATACCATACGGTAATGTCAAAAACGTAGAGTTCAGTCTAAGATACGAAATCTCAAAATATTTTATCACAAACTTATCTCAGACTCCGATACAAACCGGCCAACACGATCAAACTGTGGAAAATGTGGAAAACAGTGTTTTAAGTCTGTTTGTGCGTGTGATTGTGTGTGTGTTTAAAAGTTATCAAAATGGTGAAAATTTATAGGAAGAGTGTGTCCTTCTCGGCCTTATGGGTGTCGACAAACGAGAGGCTCACTGATTTCTACGCGTCGTCATGGCAACGCGGGGAGTCGCCGGTGCCGCTGCTGGTGCTGCGGCTGGTGCTGGCGGCGGCGGCGCTCGGCATCCTCACGTGGTCCCTCATCGAAGCTCCCACCCCCTACTGGCTCATCTACCTCACCAACTGGGGACTGTTGCTGCTCCTCGGTATGACACTGTGCGCGACGATCGTCTCCTTCGTCGCTGTTTGCACCAAACCATCTCAAGGTGAGTAACCGATCCCCAACTACACAGTAAGTAATCATAAATGTAGACGTAGATACTTCTATTTTCATATAATTAAATAAATACTTAATACAATTACTTAATACACCCATTACAAACCTGCAAATTAAATGAGCCTGTCGCAATATTGTTTAAATGGCTCGTTGTGACAGTTACAATCATATCATTATGTCAACATTTACTTTTTTACAAGTGGGTGGTCTGTTGGTCACGGAGCGATGAACAACCATGAAATGGTCACTAACGCGTTGTTTGACATCTTAATCTTTGTAATGATTTGATTCTTGTCTTAACATCGGTAAACGTTATGTTTTATTTTTTCAATAACACATTAGACATAAAGGTAAATACACATATTTATCTATTTATTTACCATTATAGTTGCAGCTATATTTAATATTGTCAGGCAAAATTGTAAAAAGCCAAACTCATTAGTTGTGATCTAAAATGTAGAGTCCTTATCGTGCGCCATGCGTGTGAGAAATGAAATATTTATGAATGTTTATTTTACTTTACATGGTACTTACATGCCTCTTGACAGAAGTTAACCTTCTCACTTATGTAGCTTCAAGTTCAAACAGACGAGTATAAATATGCTTTAGGCCCCCTGCGAGTCAATCACTTGACATATTGTGTACAAACTTCCGGACTTTACCTTACTACTGTCTTAATTAATAGTTATTATGAATTTCGAAATTATGGGTGGGTACTTGGTCATCCTTTTATAGTATTTTTCGATTACTTGCAACCTTGACTTACATCGGCGCAGTACTGTATAAGCTGGGTCTTACATACAAACTTTGCCTTCTGAAAATATTTTTTTACAGTGCGTCATCTATTAATTACTCAACAATAAGTTAACAAAATAAGCACATACTTAAAATTAAGTTAATATAATAATATCTACTTATAAAGACCTGGGACTCGAAATTCATTAAAATCCAATCAATCAGTACTTACTACTACAGTAGCTGTTTAAAGAAATACCGACAAAGGTGAAGCATGCATTGGCGGCCACCAGCTGCGTTATTGCAGATATAGGATAGATTACATCCGCATGCTATTTAATCATCGGTAACCTAATCAGTCCTTTGTGGAACAAAGCCGCGATTGTTCGTGTTACACGCGAACCATTGTTATCCGACTTTAAATCAACATTCAATAAAGTAAACTTATATTTCCACTGATCTTTCGTCGCACGAGGACAAAAGCGAGACTCTAGAAAACAGTTTCACTCGTATTATGAACATGTTATGATTAAGACAGTTTGTAGAACCGGTTTACTATATTGCGTCAATTGTTTGGCTTGAACTAGTTGCTGGTGGAGCCTGGGTAAACACTCTCGAAAATTGTATAAACTAGCCCATGAGGTGGGCGTCTTCATATTTGCATGAGAAGTAGGTCGTTCCTAATTAGTCGAAAATATGAAGCCCTCTACAGAACTTGGTCGTGTAATGAACCTGCTATGGAACATTTAAGGTAGAAATCTTCGTGCCCTAAGATTTACTCCGTTTAACCTAGGATATAAACATAGAATCCTTAAAATAAACCATTTTAGTGCGTTCGAAGAGCTTCGAAACAATTTAATGGTTCAAGAGAATATTTTCCCGCTTTCCGCAGTTTTATTGTAGGTCTGCCGTACCTATTACGTAGATACGTGTTTACCATTGTAAAGACGGTCAGTTTATTTCGGATGCATTAACCTTTCCTCTGTAGTTCCGCGTTGCGCATTCTTCTCGTACAAATTGTCTTCGTAATACTTACTAATTTTATTCCTGATAGCCGTGTAAAAACATTAAGTCTAACAGCAAAACAGATATCAAACAGGCTTAGAGTTACCCGGGGAACTCTACGCCCGTTTGCCTATGCCTTGAAAAATTACGATTTGTGTTATCGTTGGAGTACATGGAAGTGCTATGGAAGTAGGTAGGAACTAATGTTCATATCGCATGCAACCCATGCAGCAAATAGGTACTTATTGTGTCCATAATAATGTTATCCCAAACAATCAATATTGTTTCCATTTGGTGTAATGTCTCGTAAAAAGAAACAATATAATTGGATGCACTACGTGAAATAGAAAAACTGTAGGTCGTTGGTTTGGTAAATAATAAACTTTTTACACCTACTTATTTTTAATGTGTTATGTGTACACTGTTTAGTTCTAGTTCGGTGACGCTATCTCGAATCTACTAACCGAAAAATATAGGTTGATTTTTCCAACAAGGAAAAGAAGCTTTTTTGACGATATGTCTACATGTCCCAAATTTGTGAAACGTAATTAACACTTTTTATGAATATCATTTTATATTATCCTATCTGTAATTAAATTATAAATATAGTTAGTATGTGGACGAACGACTTTAAGGAAAACGCTAAATTATCTACATTATATTTTTGTCGTATTCAGGCGATAAATCCCAGTAATAATAATTTAATTAAAATAACTTTAAATTTCATCTTTCCAAAAAACAATAAATCACACGTCATGATGAAACCTTGACCTGATTTCTAATGATAGACTGCACTCGTCAACATGCATTGAGTAAGCGTCTGATCGATGTAATGAATATAGATCGTCAAAAGGTGTTCACATCTTTACGCAGGTGTTCCGATATACCACTGGGTTTCCCACCACACAATTTATTAAAAACTTCTTATCAGTTTTTCCAGCCACGCTGAAGTTGCACGATAACATCAACGCTGACTAGGTAGGATATCACAATAAATTATTTTTACAGAGCTGTTTTCTTTCCGCTTCTTCTCGACTTATAAATAAGTACGCTGAATACTTTACAATTCAGCCCGAAACATTCACTGAAAAAGCTAATGATATTCCTAAGTAAAGTAGTTCAAACCAAATTCTGTCTCGTCCAAAGCTACTTAAAATAATTCGACTCTACATTTTAGACATACTTCGAACCCACGACTAAAACTTTTAAATAGGAACATGAAATATGGAATAAAGAGATATATGGAAATAGAGGCACCAATTACATGGCTATCTTAACAGGGGTCTTACTTCCGTTTGCTAAATACAAACCGATAGACAAAAAATCACAGCTATTAAGTACAAGATAATGGTACGTACCGTGATAGAGGCACACTTCTCTCATGTCGTAACCCGCCGACATCGGATGGCAGACCCGTACGCAATATGGTATTACAAGTGTGACGCAAGTAAATAAACCATTCACATTGGGTACCACCTGACGCCAACGCCGTCGCGTCGTGTGGGTCGTGCCATGCCGCAGCTGCGAAGTACCGATAGTGCAATGGTACGTCTCTTGAATTTACCCTCAGAACTTGACATTGACCTCGAAAGTGAGGTAGGTTTTTATTCAAATATATCAAATTATGTAAATAAATCCGCCGGATAACATACCTGTATGCAATGAGCTTGATAAATATATAAAGTTCTACAAACGCTGTTTCTTATAAGTGAGTACACTATATCTAGGTATGCTAAAAATGTCTACAGGTACATAATAGAGATAAGCTACCTTACTGAAAATTAGCAATCGAATCGACGATGTTCGTCCTTTCTTCCATGCTATGTAAACACTTGTTTCAAAAGATCACAAACATCTAGGTCATTTGAGCTGTAGTGCTATTATATAACAACGTAATCACCGATCTCAGTTAATGTGCAACGTAATAATTATTTAGCTGTGCAAAAATGCCAAACAGTGATCTTGCATAAATATTGGTAACGTAATTTATTCAAAGCCTTTTTTTGCGGATAATCCCACGGACTCTTTAGCGGCTCCCATTTTCCTCTGTGTTCGTTACCCCTTTGACAATCCCCAAAATGAGGAAGTCCATGAGTATTTTCCCGGGTAAAAATTACCTTATCTTATAGTTGAATGTCGAGAAAACTTGCGGTAATTTATAAACAGCAGTCAAAAAAATTCTAAAGGCACCTAACTGTAAAAAATAATATTTTTGTTTTGGTGGAAATATTTTTTTTAAGAACAGTTAATGAAAGCTAGGAATGAGCCTTACATTGAATGTGCGTGTGAACTGAGGGACGCTATGTGAGCTTTGCTCCTATATAATATTAACCTCTCTTCACAGTAGTATATAAGTGACCTAATAAATCTTACGTCTTTTTTTCAGACGTAAAAGAGCTGCCCTGGTATATCGGTCTATACTGGGTGGTGTTCAACATAGCTGTCACAATCTCTATCCTGATCACAGCACTATATTGGATCCTACTGTATAACCCACGTAAGTATAACATATTTATTTACAATACCTACTTACATATTTGATTGCACTCTGCGCTCTACAGAAGCTCATAGTTTCCTTGAAATGTCAGCGACTGTAATAATAATTAATATTGATGGTTTAATTACAGTCTACTGCAATTCTCATTGATGAGCTCTAGGTTAGATCAACTGCTTTAATTTAGAATAGAGACTAGATACCTACCTATGTCCATTCAGACGTCGAGTTGTCTTCTCCTTTTTCTTTGTTCAGACCGACAGGGTCCACAATATGGATGTCCTAGTATGTAAGTAGTCATAAGGTTATCACCTTTGAGCTCACATTTCGGATCCCAATCAATGATTGAACATTGCCACCATCAACGTTACTGTGCATCTATGCACTGTTTGTGTTTGATAACTCCAGAGCTGCGTGACGAGTTGGGTGCGCGCGCGTTCTGGCTGGACGTGACGACGCACGGCATAACGTCCTGCGTGATGATGGCGGAGCTGCTGGCGTCGCGCACGCCGGTGCGCTTCCTGCACGTGTACCAGCCGCTTGGCATGGGCCTCTGGTACGCCGCCTTCTCCGCCATATACTATGCAGCTGGCGGCACCGACTTGTAAGTACCACGCTTTAGCAATAAGTAAGCCTTTAGCCGAGTCTTCACTGACGATAAAGCAATTAACATTTATGGAATGCATAAAATATGCTCCAAATACATTAATTAAACGCTAAATAATATTATGCACTTTCTAAGAATAAAATCGAAGTCTATTAATAAGATATTAGATAATTCATTGATCTAATAATACCTCTCTATCTACACGTTTTATGTAATCGAGATTTGTTCATAGCTTCGAAAACCTTCCTCAATGTGACATAACAAATCGCAACGCAATATCTGCTCTTAACATTCCAATTACTCCTAAATCCTGAAATCCCAACATTAGTTGCGTTGGTTTTAATTACGTAATAATTAATAGGTTACTAAGAACTTAAAAGGTGTAGGTAGGCAATAGTTATGTCATATCAAAGCCAAAGAATAAAAAGTAGTGCCTAGAACTGGTAAGTATATAGAGCAGCAACTTTTACTTTTTGGATTGCAGAAGAGATTGTAGGTATAGGAATATTAAACCAAAGACTCGTCTACGACAGCACGAATCGTTGTAACAGTAGATATATTTAATTGTTTGCCTATAAATGCTTATAATTATGTATTTTGTTTTAAACTGCCTCGTTGGCCTACTGGTTCTAAGCGCGACTGCTACGCTAGAGGTCTTGGGTTCGATTCCCAAGTCGACCAAGGTGTTATTGAGTTTTTCCATGAAATTCTCAGTAGCAGGTCGGAGCTCGGATTTGTGGCCAGTTCGTTGTAATAGGCTCACCCCCTATTACATGGGACCTAAACATACCGGCGAACTGTGGGTGTACATTGGTACACTCTGCCTAACCCTTCGGGGGTACAGATGTGATGGTATGTTATGTTATGTTTGTTGTAAAGATTTTTTTGTCTATTTGCAGAAACGGCAACCGGTACATATACGACGTGTTGGACTGGTCTCACGGGCGCCGCACTGGCATCGTGGTGGCGGCGTCAATGGCGGGTCTCATCATAGTGTACACGTTCGTGTGGGGCGTCGCCTACTGCCGCGACCGCCTGTCCGCGCTGCTGCGGACCACCAGCCACGACCTAGCGCCCGCGCCTCCAGACCGACACACCAGGATCGTATGACCGTACCTGGCTACATATAACTCTTGTAATTATGTATATACCTATAGTTGTATCAGTTTTAACATGACTGCAATGCTTAGTAAGCAGTGTTTGCTCAATTTGGCCAAAGAATTAGACCCACGTAGAGCCTATTGCAATTTATTGGGCACGGACCCAATTTGCCATCACATATTTTATTATTTAGAAAGCCAATTATTTTTTGTGAAAAATATGACAAATGGAAATCAAATCCAAAGTTAACAAATCTCGATATTTCCATATGTTTTTGTTTTCTCGGTACTTAATGACATTGTTTTAAAATGGAAATGGTTTTAAAATCAAATGTGTACTTAATAAATTAATAAACCTCACTTTGAAGACAAGTTCATAATCATAAAAAGGTGTTGTTGATAAGCTATTGTTCTTATGCAGGGGCTCGTAACAAATAAAAATGGGGCAAATATTTTTTTAAATGGAATGCATAAAAATTTATCGATCAACATTATTTACAATTTAAGACACATAAAAACGAATTATTTTTCTTTTTATTGTATTAACATTGCCTATTGTGTTCTTTGTAGCAATGGCTCGATTATAGATTTAAGTTATTTTATACAAAAAATGTTACAAATTTCGTACAAAATAAATAAGATGCCTTGTGAGGCCTTGTTCAGAATATCGGATAAATATGCTGGTTTATTTAATTTTAATATAAATTAATTTCTTACCTTCAGTCAGTTTTGTAAAGAAATTGCTAACTGAAAGGTTAAATTTGAACTCGTTATGAACATTTTGTATGCTTTTGATATACATCAAAGTTAAAACGTGTGTAAATATGGTTTTTTTTTATAAGGATTGTACATAATAAACTCTTAATTTTTATTTTTGTTTATTACTTTAGCACTCAAGAATTGTGAAGACATATAATAACAATTAAGTAAAGCCAGTATTAAGATTTTATTTTAATATAATATTATTACAACACTTCAAAGGGTTAAAACAAAAAATATCAAAAGTATTACAAAAAAAAACATTTATTAAGGACTAATATAGCAAAATCTACATTTAAACACAAAGCAACCAATTAAAACTATGATTAATATAACAAACTAAATAATTGATATGTGTGATTAATTTAAATTTGACTTAGTATGTCTATACTGTGCGGACTGTGATAGTACATATTACACTTATCTTGACACATTTTAATTAATTCAACAAAACAAATAGTAACAACCAAAATAAAACTCGTTTATAAAAATAATTTTGAAATACATCTACATCCAAATATACAATTTTAACAAAACGATACCATGATCATAATTTAGACAACAGTCTCAAAAAATAAGCAATCTCACATTTACCTTGTATATCCAAAAATATAACTTCTTATATACAATAGGTACGTCGTCACACTAATTAATTATTACATAATCATAGCAAACAGGCGAAAGTTGACGCAGACGGATATACAAATCAGACATGCAGCTTTATAATTGACAGCCTTCGATAAAAGAAACCTAGACTATGCAGGCCACAGCCCGTAGACACTTCAAGAGTGGTATATTCCACTTTGTTCTCCTGGGTGATATCACCCAGGTGAACAAAGTAGACTTTTGTGTCTCCTCATTTCACCTCGGATCATATCACCCAGGTGATATAAAAATGAGTGAAATGAATTGACTTTTTTTGTGTAATTTTTTCACCTTGGAATTGTATCACCCAGGTGAAAAACGCGACATTTTGAATTATTCTAGTCGACTTATATGACCCGCATACAAAGTGACAAGAAGTTCATTAAATTGTATTAAACGAAGTTGAATATACTTGAAGAGTAGTCAGCATCAACAACAGCAAGCCCATGACGTCACCGATTCTCTCTCTTTCTCTCTCCTTGAGAGGATGTCACTATAAAGTTATTAGCGTATAACCTGCTCTAGATAAATATTTCACATCCCTATATCACCTTGTACCTACGTAGTATAACTGAGTAAGTCTAAGTAACATTTTTTCACAAATTCAATAGTGAGTCTTATATCTAATCAACTTGAAACTGTATCTATGCACAATAATCAATGGTTTCTTTATAGACAATCAATATCACAAACATTCAGTATTATATTATACTACTTCTCTAATTAACCTTAAATCTAAAAGGCATTTTAGAGATCATAACTTACTTTACGAATTTAGAGTGAGCAAAGTTTTCCCAAATAGTGGATTATATTGTTATATCACATAGAAAATTTTGTGTATTATTATCATCGAAAAATATGCGAATACATTTATATAAATAGGTAGATGAAGACTTATGAGAACGGGACGTAACCTATAGGAATTCCTTAATATTAACCTCTTCACATTTGTAGTATACTGGTTTCTGATTATCTATTAATTGTCGGGGATAAACATCGTTACATCTATAGCTAAGAACGTCGTTAGATACTCACCTCACTTCGATCGGTGTAAGTATTACCATTAGTAGACTTAAGAACTCTAATTGTGTTTAATTGATCCTCATATTACACAACTACTAATTATATAAAGAGTATAATTAATCAGAAAGTCATAAAGATTATGTTGTGAGCCCTAATTTAGCGGCCATTTTAAAGAGACATATTAAATTATAGTATTGCACCCTAAAGATAATAATAATCATGTCTTTAGTATGTACCGTATGAACAACACTTTCCGGCACACTGAGATCATCGAGTTGTTGACAAATACATTCAGTCTTTGCACTACTATATAATTATTCGCCTAAACATTGCATATAAGAAAACAATAAAATTGAGTAGCAATAACACTTGTGATTAGGTAATGACAAAGAACTGACTCAGTACAATAACTCCGATGAAATTCTTACTGAATTGTACCTGACAACATTATCACTCGTAGTGATATTATAATATATTAACGTACAAATAACAATGACTCGCTTGTAGCAGCCTTTTGTAAAGTTGACTTACATACAATTGACTTATCTATGTAAGCTCCTCGCCGTTCATGAGAAACACCCTGAATGAAGACTCGTCGACTGCGGCATCTTCATACATCAACTCCTCCTAAACAATAAACTCACGTAAGGAAAATATAGAAGGTCTATAACCATATATATTTGGTACAGTTGGTAATAAACTTTATTTACATTAGAATTAAGTTGAATTTCGCTTGACACAAAAAGGGAACTAAAAAATTAATTAATTATATACGTAAATGATTGGTGACAAACCTGCATGAGATCAATGGTAGGGTGTGCGTCGATGAGACATAAATCGGCGTCGAGCGGCGCGACCTCCTCGCCCGACGCTCCTACAATATGCCTGGAAAACAAAACAGTGGCTATAACCTCCTAACCAACCAACGTATTTACAACCCAACTGTAAATTGTTCAGTAACTCAATTTTCAGTAAAAAAAACTATCTACACAGAGGAATACAAGAAATAATCAATGAACTAGTTTTGAAAAGGATTTACTCACTGACTGTCCTCATCAATCGGTACGTTGCCGTGAAGGAATAGATCACTGCGCACAGTATACACATCGCTACCGGAACCCTCCGCTCGCTCAACCTATTGAGTAAAATGAGTAAATTTAATGAAATTATCGTCATTAAGGAAATCGCATTTTATCGGATGTATTTTTAAGATAAGTGCTACTGCTAAGTGTAGTCTACATTTGATAAAGAATATTTGAAATTGATATTTTCTTAGCTGTTTTGCTACCATAGCACCAGCACTGGGATTCATATCATCGAAAAGAAAGTAATTTCAAATTTTATTGATTTCTGAAATTATCAATCGGTAGAAATATACTTTTGCACATCAACACTTCATTTAGAAGCGTATTAATATTTGGGTGAGACTGTGACTCAAAATTGATAAACATATATAACGTACATGCGTGTCATCGTCGAGCACGTAGTGGTGTTGGTGCGTGTGTCGCGGTAGCGGCCACGTGAGGTGCGTGCGCGCGGCGTGCCACTCCGCCCCGCCCTCCGCGCCCGCCGCCAGCCCCGCGCCCTCCAGCTCGTGACCCACTGACTCTACTCTGGAGGATGAGTCCTCGTCCCCTTCATTCACCAAACTTACCTGAGGAGTTGACAATAATTGTAAGCTAAACGCAACTAAATCGGTTCTGCACGCAGAGATTTCGTAAGAAATAGGCGGCATTTTGTACATCTTATATGTAGGTAACATTTACTAAACTATTGTGTGTACATAAATTATTAAACAAATAAGATAATTAATTAATTGACAGCCTTTAAGGTCCTATTTATGCGCCTTAAACCGTCATAAAGGATTTATATGAAACATTCCATATGATAGCCGATAACTCGTCAATAAATGGCATTTTTTTAACAATTTATTTTATTCAACATCTTTTTACAAGACGGTTATTTGTGAGTATACTTACCAAGTAGACATTGTCTCCATCCACCCTAACATTCGACGCATCAGGAGAGTTCGTTGTTTCACAATCTTTTGCCCCCTTCCTATGAACCTTCTTCATGTGCGTGTATAGGGTGCTCATGTTAGTAAAGGATTGTTCACAACCTGAAAAATATATTAAACTTGTAGAAAATGTCTATACAATAATTAATCCGATTAAACTCCTTTTTCGCAATATTGCTCGCGGCAATATGCTCTAAATTATTTTTATTTTTTAATACATAAATTATTAAATTCGGACACAAAGAAGATACCACAAACACCCAGACCCGAGGCAATGTAGAAAAGTTGGTTTCTACATTGACCCGTCCGGGGATCGAACCCGGGACACCTTGAAAGCGGTGCGTACGCCACTCGACCACGGAGTTCGTCAATTTAAAAGGTACATTATTTTCAAAATGTTTGTTAACATTTAAAACAAAACAGTTTACTATATACTACTAATGGTCACTGTATGATTAGTTGATAGTGTAGCATAAGCGGGTGCTGACCAGCATGCGTGCAGCGATGGTGGTGTCGCTTGGCGGGCAGATGGTGTCTGGCGGCGTGGTCGCGCAGGTGCTCGCGGCGCAGGAAGGCGCGCCCGCACGCGCCGCACGCGTGGCGCCGCTCGTCCGTGTGCCGCCGCGCGTGACGCACCAGCTTGCTGGCCGACCGGAACGCCCAGCCGCACTCCTGCACACACAAACACTCTTGTAAAACTTTCTGACTTCTAAAGCCCAATTTACATCAAACGAGGGGATGCTAATTCCATCGAAACCCAATCATTGACTGTCCTCTTGGTCTTGTGGTTGGTGACCCTGACTGCTATACTGGAGGTCGTGGGTTCAATTCCCAACCAGGACAAATCATTGTGTGATAAGCACGATCATTTGTGCTGTCTCTGGTTGTAATTTATCTATAATATATTTGTTGTCTGGTCACCGTAGTACAAGCTCTGCTTATGAATGATGAATGATAATAATTAAAAAGAAAAAACAAACCAATGTACAAAGAAGTTTTAAATTGTTGCTGTTTCCTTTAAAAGAAGTGTATATTAGATGTGGTTACCGGGAATCTGCAGCGGTAGGGGCGGTCGCCGGTGTGCGCGCGCGCGTGCTCGCGCAGGCGGCAGGGCAGGCGGAACACGCGGCCGCAGCCGGGCCAGCCGCACGCCAGCCCGCCGCGCGCGCAGCGGGACGCCGCGTGCGCGCGCAGACCGCCCGCCCAGAAGAACCGCCGCCCGCACACGCCGCAACTGCACACATGCATATTTAATTAACTAACATTTGTAATTACAGTTTACCTAGTTTCTTTTTCCATTCATAGCATTTCTAAAATTATATTAATTGTGTGGGGGGTTGGATGACTCATTGCGTGTTTGTTTGTTCTGGCGTGGCGCGGCCGATGATGCGCGGTGCGTTACCGCCGGCTATGAACCGGACCTGCTGTCTTTTTTTTGTGTTTTGTGTTTCACGTTCGATAAGTGCTACTGAGTAGCCTATATTGAATAAACAATATTTGAATTTATAAAAATAAGTAGAGAATACAATATCGTACCGGTACATCGCGTCTTCAGGAGTGTGGTCCTCATTAAGATGCTTGAGCAGATCACTCCTCACTTGAAAGGTTTGCGGGCATCTCTCCTCCAATCCGTCGTCAGTGACTTTCTTCACAGGGCACTCAATTACTGTTTGTGTAGGAGTTCGAACCACTGGTCGGTTATGCGATTTTTTGTGCTTTTTCAACTTTTCTTCACTCCAAAAGCCCTTACTACAGTTGGGGTGATCACACTGAAACAGATTGGATCACTTCATGAATATAAGTAAAACATACAATGCTTTGAGATGGGTGTAAAATATTTCTACCTTATATTTTATTGCTCTGTTAGAAAAGTACTCAACAGGCATAATTTGTATAGGTGTTGGTTCATCTGAAACTTGTTCCTGCTTGGGAATCTGTTGTTGATCAAAGTCTGAGGGCAGGCTTGGAGGCACTACAATATCTGATTCCTCTTTTTGTTCATCTTCATCAGGCTGTGAGACATTACCTGCAATAGGAGGTGAATGTAACCTTTAGTTCAAGAATAAAGTTAATGTACACAAGTTATTTACAGACACTTACAGTTTTCTATAATAATATCTGTAGCATTGTTAGTTATATCAAACCATTTTGTTTTGGTATTTGTTGTCTCCTCATCAGAAGATTCTTCAGATATATTTCCAGCAAAATGTAATGGCATTGTCTGCAATAGTACAACAATAACTAATAAAAATACAAATAAACTAAAATTATAACATAGCATCTTGAATGTTGTGCATACCTGTTCTTTATGCCCGCCATTAATAAATGATTCAATATTCAGTGAACTCTGTTCAAAACTTTTTTCTACCTCTGAAAACAATAACATGATAAATTGGTAAGAATCCAAGCATATGAGTGGTATTGATTCATGTGGAGTTAACTGACCACCATTTAAATTAGCTAAACTTATTGACATAACAACATTATTTACTAGGGTTAAATTAAATTTAAGTAATTTTTTTTGCAACAACATTTTTTTTTTATAGGTTCCTTTTATAATGATTTACTCACTTGTTACTTGTGTAGAAATACTAGCATTGTCTTTGATGTCATCATGTATGGCAGTCCCTTGTAGATTATCTTCAGCCTTTACCTCATTTGTATTAGTTAATGTCAACTTCCATACTGACTGGTTGAGATTAGTTGGTGTCTCAGTTTCACAGTTAGCGATCTTGTCTATACTATAAGATATGTTTGCCTCTTCCCCATAAGTATTGTTGACTAGAGATATTGATACAGGAGATTCAATATTGGATAGATTTGCTCTCTGCTTAGAAACCTTAGGGTTTCTTCTAAGAATATTTGGCTTCTGAAATGTTTTCTTACTAACATTTTTATCATGTGATACAAACATAGTTCTTATGTTTCACTCTTCATTGGAAGACAAATCTAAAAAAAAACAAATTTAATTTAATCAACCTCATTTAAACATTAAGAAAGAAACTCCAAATAACTATGTTAAATTTTAAACTCTGTTAGTTTACATAACATAATAATTATTTACCAAATGCAAGCAATCTTGACATATATTTTTTAATATAAGCATTTAAAAATGTACATTTTGTTTACATGAATCTCTAACTGAGAGTCAAGGCTTATTACATAAATTGATTATGTTCAGTAAACTACTTAAACAGAGAGACAGTATTTGATTGCTATCATAGCACTAACTTTACCAACAATATGGACAGCAAACATATTTTTGGCCTATGGATAAGACTACAACTCCAGCTACCAACCCAGAAGGCACACATTAAAATAACTTTTCAATTTAGGTTATCTTTATAAGGTTATTCTTATAAGTCTGCTAAACACATTTATCACAATTTTGACTAAACTAGTTTAGGTCATAGCTCTTAAATCATGTATTAAAAACAAAACGATCCGATCGTAATTTTCATGTAAACTGCCCAAGATATTATGATTATTTTTGTTTGTTGCAGAAATAAGCTTGACACCCCACAATTGTATATTATTATAATAAGCATTTATTTTTGTAATCTTTCAAAGACTTTCATGATTATAACAATAAACAAGTAAACGGTTCATTAATTTATAAAGAATGATACGCATATTAGGAAAGAACAATTTTGCTTTTAACACTAGGATTTATCATGACAAAACATAGTGGAAAACAATCACAGTCAAGCAATTTTAGGGTACCTGAAAACTTTTTGAGAGCTGGAATTACACATTGACCCGTATATTTTAATAGTCACAATACTGCATTAGGTTTCTTGAACATGCAAACATTGAAAACCACAATTTTACTGTTTTATTTACTTGTACTTCAGTTTCACGTATGTCAATCAAATTGTCAGTCAGTATGTCCGCTACCCGCCCATAGCCCGCCCCGTAACAATTAGAAAAAAGACTACTTTGGTCTGTGGTTATTTCACTATCATTGTTGCCAGAAATAGCAATCAATATTTTAGCACAAACGACCGCCACTTAATTCGAATGAAAAATAATAAACTTAAATCGAAATAAAATCATTTGTGTGTTTTGGCTACCTCAAATGTAGCTATATCACTACGAAGTTTGTTGTGCCATTGGTAGCACAGCATAAGAAATATTTTTACATTACTACGATTGGTCACACTCACTAGTCAGTTGTCACTTGCTGTGCTTTAAACAAACTTTTGAATTTCAATAGCTAGTTCTAAACTAATTATAAGACTAATTTTGAATATTTCTAACAAAAACCTGACGACTTAAATAAGTTAAGTTTAAAAATGGGTATAAGTAGTTGTTTAATGAGTTTCAGAAACGTTTAAGTGTATAAGTTTACAGAGTACTAAGTAAATCTCATGTTATCACGCACATAAATAACCTACAATACAATGGCATTTGAGGATGACGATTTAACAGATCGAAAGGAGTTGGAAGATGAAAACCCACCTGAAAGTGAACTGGAGAAAATATTAAAGGACATAGAAGATTTAAATGATCCATCATGTATGGATAAAATACTGATGTATTTACAAGAAATCAGAGACGAAGATGAGATGTTCATGGAGGTAAAATTTATCAGTTTTTATTATCATATGATGGAACGCAGACATAATAGCTGGAATTAAAGAACAAGTAGGCCTTTGCCCACGACAGTAATACCTTAATGTGGTGTGGTGGTTGTAATAAAAACATAGTCTAATGTTCTGCTCTGCCTATTCCATTATTGCAACACATTGTGTATATAAATAATAATAAATAAATACTATAAATAATACCAATAATAATTAGAATACCCCTATAGGTAATTCCAATTTAAAAACATAACTATAAACATGCAGTACAAAAAAGTAGTTTAAATTTTTGGCCCACAATATTTATAAAACATTTGTATGGCAAACTTAAAATGATTTTTTTTATTCTGAATCTATGTACTTTATTTAATCATAATAAACAAGTTAACTTTAGTTACTGCTTTGATCCTTATGAAAATAAAATAAACAATATTCTTTATTAAATAAAAGAAGAAACTCTCAGACCATTATAACAAATTATTATTGAAACTGGCCTATAAATATTAAACTGTTGGGTACAGTTGAAAAGGAACAAGCTTTGACCACAAGTGCACATTAAGTAATGGCTATTTTAAATTCTAAAAATGGATGTGAATCTTCTTTGTCCATGTTTTTTCCCTGATTAGCAGACTAATATGGAAAGTCCAAATAACTGTGTTAATGTCACATTAGAACTTTGCATTATGTTGCAGTTCCCTGTCAAACCCATGACAGGGACCTGCAACATTATGCAAATAAATATGTTCATTGATCACAAGCATATAATATTGTCGAAAACAGTTGTATTAAGTATAATTAATTAATTATTAGTGCCGTTAAATTCCCCTGTGTGGTCACTACACAAAACTGGCAGAAATAACTGTGACCTGAGGCTGCAGTGGGTTGACAAAATTAAAAGAAAGAAAAAAAACAAGTTTACCATTATTTAGTGCTCCTGCAAAAAATTTCTATAAAGTGATTATTACATTTCAGTTATTGGTAGAGAAGCTGACTGGAGAAGAAATTACCTGGGAGCAACCTTGGTACCAACAGTCTATATCAATTTCAAGACCCCTTAAATCTACTAAAATACAAGATAGTTCTGAAACATATCTTACTGACACTATCAGTAAGAAAGAAAGTGATAAAATAAGAAAGAACTGGAAGAAATTTATTAGGGTAATATTTTTATGTATTTTTGTCAAAGTTTTGTCTTAAAACCTAAGCTTACCATAACATTAACCGTAATGTATAATAAATATCTAATGTGTAAGCTTTTATTTGTGTAACTATTAATACTCATTCAATTTAATTTGGTTTCACTGTAATTCAGATATATGAAGTACCAGATAAGTTAATATCCTTCGCCCGGTGGAAAAACAGAGTTAAGAGTAAACTGCCGAATGTACCTGAAGAACAAGCAAGACGGTTTGTGGTGGCTTACTTAAGTCGTGGACTTCAAAGGACATTATATCAAGTGTATAGGCATATAATGACACACTACGGTAGTCCAAACAAAGGTGCTTATTCTGCAGAAGAAGAAAAGATTATGCAAGTCTGCTTTGAAAACCATCCAAACCATGCTGTAACATTATTGTCAACAATACTGAACAGAGAACCAAGGGGAATATACAAGAGATTACAACAGCAGTTCTATGGTACATAATCTAGATATTTACAAGATGGCGATGACTAGTTACTTTAAAGAATGAGGTGATTTATTACATAATTATACCTTATTACAGATAGATTCTATACACACATCTTTTATCTAATTCTAAACTATATTCATTGAATGTTTTTATTGCTTTTACCTTTTCCATTATTTTATGCTAATGTTAATAATTTTACTCAGACCAATCTATGACTATTTGTTATTATAAATCAATCGCCATCTTGTATTTACAATATTAAAACATATTCACTATCTTAACTTATAATTTCTTTTACAGTAAAACCAAATAGTAAAAGATTAAAATGGACCCTGCCATTAGCAACAAAATATTTAAAGCTTCTACTTAAGTACACAAATTTGCCTCTGGAAGAACTAAAAAACAGGAATATAGAAAAAGAAGTTTGGTTGAAACTTTCAAATAAATTTGACCATAATTATGTGTCTCTTCGACTGTTCTGGTATCAAAGTCTTCATGTCCAAATATTTGCGCAGCAAGATATGAAACTTAATAAATTGCGGAAAAAGATATTTAAGAAGTTAGTATTCATTGTGTATAGTTTTTATTTTTACTCAAAGGATAATGTCATTCCTAGTATCGGAATTAGAACAATAATTTTTATTCCAGTGGAGAACAGAGCAATGGGCAGATTGAATATAGAAACAGAAATCTGTCATTAGTAAAAATTGTGCAAACATTCAACTTCTTCTGGTCAACTTATGTCCTCTGACACAGCTTTTGTTTTTCTTTTTTTTTTTAATTTCTATGCAATTTGTTAATGTCAATATGACCCTGGGAACATGCCTCCGGTTGTCTCATTATTGGGCAGCACAAGTGGTCCGAAGGCCATGGCTACTTTATTCTGAATTTAAAAATCGGCGTATTAATTAGGCAAGCACCTATCTTTTATTTTCCATCTTTCCTGGCCAGTTAAAAAGGTGGTCTGGAAGATACAGCGGTATCTTCGTATACAGCATATTAAGAATGAGACTGCTATTCTACTCTTATATTTATAAAATTTTATGTGGTGTAAATAAATTTATTTTATATTTCCTTTTTCAGGCTTCGAGCATCATCATATCAGGTATGGACCGACATTCGATGGAAAGATTTAGTGACTCAATTTCCAGATGGGTTGACTCATAGATTTTTGTATTTAGTATGTAGAAGAGTAGTTCATAAAATTCCAAATTACCTAAAAAAGCCGCTGTCAGAGGTTGTAGAGTTTGCCTTAGATAAACTTCGAAACGATAATAATTATCGTAAATTACGTTTAAAAAGATTATGTATAAATGAATATGGCGAATTGGCAAGAATTTGGCCTGACTGATTGTTAGTAATTATTCTTTATGAATTTAAAATGCATGTTTAAAATGTTTTTCATTAAATTTATCAATTGATATTTTCTATTTTGTTTCCTTTCCTTATTATTTTTGGGTTCCGTACCCAAAGGCTAAAAACTGACCGACCACTGGCATGCATTTAAAATAGCTGAATCGAGGCCCTGTTGACTATTAAAGTAGAGCCTAATAAGAAGTACCGATATAAGCGCTGATTGGCATAGCGGGTAGGTTATTTCTACTAAAGCGGAGATGTGTTCTTCTCTATTTATTACTTTGCTCTGTGGGTCTTCGAGTCCCCGCCTCGAAACACTTCACACATGATCATCTTATCCACTCGGCTTAGCCGTTTCCAGCAGGAGCCGATTCCGCTATTTTAAAGTCAGTGGGTGGCAGGTTAATTAACGTTCCAGTGTACTTGTGGTATTACAAAGTATTCGTATTTAAATAATTTTAGTCTAATGTTACCACTGTTGTCAATGTAGGATTGCCACTGTCTGACTGTTCATTGTAGGCTTATCTGAATACGAAAATTAGACACAATAACAAGTGCACTGGAACGTTCATTAACCTACCAATGACTTTAAAATAGCGGAATTGGGCGCCTGACGGACGACGATGAGCGGAGAAAAGACTAGTAGGTAAATAAATAAATTATTTCGGCTGTATAGGACACATTTCGTCTTGTCTACGTTTTGTAGAAGATTGTAGGCTGCGTTTATAACATTTTTTAATTATGTAATTATATTTTCAAATGTTAAGTAATTTCAACTGAAAAACTCAGAAAATCGTATTTGACGATTGGTAAGTATCATTCTTATTTATTCTGACTAATAAACTGACTGACTCTAAGTTAGTCAGTTTTAATTACGAATTCCAAAAGAGTAAAATAATAATATTCCAGTACCTACTCGTATCGCTAAAGTATCGTACAGAGTAGGTACTTATATTATGCTTATCGTGCTGAGCGTAAGCAATCTGTCAAAAGTTTACTCATTCGTTTCGCGAAACTACGGATTTATGCATTTCGATATTATTAGGGACCCTACAACCGGAACGTTTTGAGACAGTTTTTTTTTAATACATTTATAAAGCGAAAATAGTATATGCTAGTTCACGGTTCATACCCTGATTTACGCACTCTGTAGTTTCGGTGGTAGTTTCGTACCCTAGTTATTATATTTCTCTATGGTTTCTTTCCTGTAAGCTGTCAAGTGGCAAGTGTCAATGTCAATA
The DNA here is from genome assembly GCA_905146925.1 of Autographa gamma. Classification (NCBI taxonomy): domain Eukaryota; kingdom Metazoa; phylum Arthropoda; class Insecta; order Lepidoptera; family Noctuidae; genus Autographa; species Autographa gamma. The sequence continues at coordinate 10,354,710 of LR989850.1, forward strand.
ATCTCTACAATCACAATCATTCCTGAAACTCATGTTTCCTACGATATTATCCTCGTTTAAGTGTATAAACTTATATATTATATATTGTTATTAAGAAATTAGTTTAATTACAAGCTGCAATATGTCTGGAGAAAAGAAAAAAGCACTGTTCATCTGTCTAGGTAAACATTAGTGATACTCTTAGGAAAAGTTATGTTTCCTCCCGCTAAAGGTAAAACAACTTAAAATACACTATTATTTAAATATCCCATGTTTTAGGTAATATTTGTAGATCACCTATAGCAGAAGGAGTGTTCAAGAAAACTGTAAATGACATGAATTTAAGTGATCAGTGGGAAATTGATAGTGCGGCTATCGGCGGCTGGCATGTGGGTAACCCACCGGACTGGAGAGCCCTGGACACAATGAAGAAACATGATGTCCCTTATGATAATCATGCGAGACAGGTAGGTAAATTATTCTTCTAACTGCCCTTTTCTCAAATTAATTGGGGTGGCACACCATGTCTTTTCCTTCCATTCCACTCTATTAACTATTGTAACAAGAAATATATTTATATAGTCATACCATAATAAAAAACTCATAAAAAATATTTAAGGATGTGTTATCTAGTCTGTGAAGGTGGGATGATTATTATGACTTATATTTTCAGATTACATCGGAAGACTTTAACCATTATGATTATATATTTGGCATGGATGGAGCAAATATGAAAGATCTCCAAAAAAGGGCTCCAAAAGGAAGCAAAGCCAAGCTCCTTATGTTTGGAGATTTTGATCCTCAGGGTGACAGGATTATTAGAGATCCATACTATGTATGTGTAAATTAATGCATTCATTTATTAATTAATATTTAAATATGTTCATATCAGCATGTGAATGATGAAAAGTTTTATTTTAAATGCATATGTCTGGTTTTTCAGGACAGTGACGCAAAGGGATTTGAAAAGTGTTACCAGCAGTCTGTAAGGTGTTCCAAAGGGTTTTTGGAAAAAATAGACAGCTTGTAATTTTATATTGAGCTATCATTTAATTTTTTGTTAACAATATAATCATAGTTTATTCGGTTTTTAATTGTTTTTTTTTCTGACTTTTATAATTATATTGATAGAATTTGTATAAACTCTGGTGCTGCTAAACCTGGCATGAAGTCGAAAATCCTTATCACTGGAAAACCAGTCTTGTTTGATCAGCAAGACTCAAAACCCTGCTAGGAACTTCACCAGGCCTGTTTATGGCATAGTTTGTAGGTGAGCCTTGATTTTTCAGGAAATTAGACTGCTCATGTGGAACTACTTCATGACCAGCATGACTGTATGACCTACAAAAATCAAACTACTGAGCTGAGTTACTTTTGCCCCAATATCAGAACCAGTTTTTATATGACATATTTAACCTGACGTAAAATACGACGCCTGTTCATTGTTCGAAAAAAGTTGAAGATAGATTTTTAGCCAACTAGTAAGCTTTGATGTCGAGGTCCCAGGAAAACGTTCCTGCATGTTGGCCCTACATGCAGCCGTATAAGATATCACTAATTATGTAAGGAAATAATACTATAGTACACTAAATCACTTTAAAGCGCACCACCTCCATAATTCCCGGTGACACAGCTCGTTCCTGGTGCCCCGCCTACCCAGATTCAGTAGCAAATGTAGCCAGTGAGTGCAAATGTTCTATTAAGTTACTGCAGATTATTGTACCATTCTCTGAAGTTCTCAATTCTCATCCTATGGTGGTGAGGGGGGGATGCCGAGCCCTCAATTAAATTATTTTTTCCGACCCCACGGTTCTCTTTGCAGAGAATCTAGCCCATTGTGCCGAGCCTAAACAAATAGGTTGAATGTGCTATGTTCATTTACCTACTGATTAAAATTACCCTTTTTCCCGTGGAACGACAGACGATACGGAAATGTCTATAACTCAAAATTATATTACTGGAGTAAAATAATATTATAAGATAGTTTTTTAAAACGGTGCGGACTTTTTGACACTATTTTACGACGAAACTAGTTCATACTCTGAGATGCGCACCCTATATAGGTACTTACAGTTTTTACTTTTGTATACTCTATGGTACGATTTCAGGATTGCTGTGTAGTGTGTGTCAATGTCACTAAATAACAAAGAGAGTACCTAATGTCAAATGTGTCAGTGTGATATCAATGATATTATTTACCTATTTTGATTTATTGATTAAAATTTATTTCACCGTACCCAAAATAAATAAACTTAGCAGATTTAGTTTACATTGGGCGTTGAGTGCATGAAACTTACCAACATCAAGATACAAATCGATTTGGTGATCGGTGTTTACCTACAAACAATATTATGTAAAAGTGATTAAAACATTGATTAAGTACCTACTTACTACATGGACGAAGATATAGGTATTTCGATCTTGAACCTTGAAACGATATCAAAATAGTCTCATAGATAAAATAAGCTACATATTTGCTAAATCGTCAAAAATAAAACGTATTTCACTGCCATATTTTGAAGTTTGTTGAACGAAGTGGAAGTCGAATTTTAAAGTTACGAATTAAGAAAAGTTCTTTCTAGTCAAAATGTCTACTGAGAAGCCGCTGCAAGTGCATCATTGCTTATTAATGCTGAATAACATCCAAACTCATATTTTGTCATGTGGAAGCCCATTTGATTGTAATGGCCAAGATGTGATAATTTGTATACCCGGAAATCCAGGAATTGCCGATTTCTACAGAGAATTTGCTGTTAAATTACATCGATTTACCAATCTACCACTGTGTATTGTTGGTAAGTAATAACCTTCCTACTTATTTGTGTAGAAACTATTATATATTTCAAAATATAAATAATTTCTCTAGGATTACTAAAGACTGTCATCATCTGGGTACATGAGGCTAAGTTGGCCAGCAGATTCCATTCATAAAATATTATTACTGTTTTGATATATGTCACTCGTATCAATTTCTTATTTTTGTATAAATATTGCAATTTCTTGAATTGTTTCTCCATTTCATTTGTACCTAAAAGTCTTGTCCACGGTCTTTAAACATTCTTATTACAGACCGTAGTGTTGATTCCGTTGCCTTGAATTTTTAGTGAAAATGCATTCAAAATATTGTAAATATTACTTAATTTTATATTTATTTTTTGCAGGTCATGCTGGCCATGAAGTAGTTCCACATGAACAGTCTAATGTCCTGAAAAACCAGGAGCATCTTTTTGATCTTGGAGGTCAAATCAAACATAAGGTGGATTTCATCAATAAATGCATTGATAGTCGAAGTAAATTACATTTCATAGGACATTCTATTGGAGCATGGTTTATATTAGAAATTCTACAAGATCATGAAAGCATACTCAACAGAGTTGCCTCTGTCAATTTATTATTCCCAACATTGCAAAAATTGGGAGACACTAGAAATGGAAAATTTATAACTTACTTTGTGCAGGCTATCCACAGCTTAGTATTATTTTTATTCTTTTTGGCATATTTATTACCAGATCCCGTAGTATTTTTCTTAGTAAAACTATATTTAAAATTTAATTCATACCCAATGTATAATTTTATTGGTGTAAACAAGCTTTTAAATGTAGAAGTTGGAGAAAAAATGTTACATTTGGCTTATGATGAAATGGCTAATGTAAAAAATTTGAATGTTGGAGTAATAGACAAAATTAAACATAAGACAAATGTAATATACAGCAGTAGAGATAACTGGGCCCCACTTTCTTACATGGAGGATCTGAAACAGTTTGAACCAGAGATCAAAATGAAAGAAGTAGATATTGATCATGCTTTTGTTTTAAAATCATCAGAGACAGTGGCAGATATGGTGGCTCAGTTTATAAATCCAAAATCACCAGAACCATATGAAAAGCAAGAATAATGGTTTATTGAAATACTCATGTTACATTCCAAATTAATATTTACTTACTTTTATCATTGTCCTCAACAAGTCATGGTTTAAGGGATATTTAGACACATTAGAAGGTACATAGTATGTTTCTCAAAGTAGTTTGGTGGATATTTATAGTGAATTTAATCAACTCATACCTAGTTTAATCATATACAAGTAGATTTGGTGGTGTTGTATTACCCATGGTTCTGCTGCAAAGAGGTGGTCTTAATAAATATGTTTCAGATCAATGTAAATTGTATTGAACATACAATTCCTTACTAATAATAATATTATGTTAAGAGGTCAGAGTTCACTTCCTACAGACATAATTATAATATGTTCTTATGTAAGTAAGTTTTATGTTGTAAAAGAAGTTAAGTATGTAATTTTCAATGTATGTTCTAGGAACACTTACAATTTGCCATTTATTTAGTCTTAATCTATCATGTGATATATTTATTATTATTTAAGGAATGTAGAAACTAAATGAGATGAATTTGTTACTACTAAATTGAAACATATTTTATTTGTGAGGAAACACTCAAAGGGGATTAGGTTTTTTACTTTAATTGTACTGTAGATTTAGTCCTAAGTGGAGTAGGCTTATATAAAAAAAGTATGACTTAAGAATCGAGAAAAAATATAGTATAACCGGATTAGTGCGAGTCTGACTAGCGCACTGAGGTTCCGTACATTTCTTTCTAACCAAAGATTAATTAAAAAAATATGCTCTCTTATATTAAATCGCGACACTTATTATTTCTTCGTAATAGCAAAAACTATTTTTATGTTCAATAACTACAGAAGTTCAAATTACGTATGCTGAAATCCTTAATTCTCAAAATGATTACTGCACACGCCCCTGAGGGAAGCATACTTGACAGACATACATAAAGACAACAAAGTGATCCTATAAGGGTTCTATCTTTCTGTAATCTACATAGGTTATTATAATTAACCTTCAGCGATTGTAGCAAGCGCATACGATGTTGATAATATGGTTATAAATAATTAGATATAATAAGTATGACAGACACACGGTGTGTATGATTAAAACTTCCCTTAGAAGTGTTGTAAATACCAGGCTCCCGTATCGAAATGTTTTTAAAGCATACCTACTTCAAGGTTATAATTTTCCAAGGTTCTAAAGGGAAAGGAATCAAGATTTGTTAGCATTTCCTGTCTTTTGAATAAGCTTCGGTGTTGGTATTCAGGGTATTTTTAAGGGATGTAAATCGACAGGCAAAATCCGAAAAATAAAATTCATTCTGCAGCGACAGGATCAGAACTCGGTATTAACTTAAACAGAAGGTAAATTAAAGAAAAGGATTTTTTTTAAACAAAGCCTGATACAATTAAATTTCAGGAAATTACAGTGGGTAGGTGTGCAATAATCGTAAAAGCCTCATAATTAGATTTTAATAGAATACGAAGTACGTATCAACTATGTTCTTGTTTACTGAGCTACTTCAACTGCAAGACAAAATCCGGAACTAATATTTACTCTAAATATAAATCTGTCATTATCTCTATAAATATTAAGTCTACCTGCGCAGCCAGGACTATGGGAGTAAGGGCGTGGGCACACGATGCGTTGCGGCGCCGCACCGCAAAGATTTCATCGCGCCAGTGGGCACACGAGCGGTGCGGCGCCGCAACGTTGTTATGCCGCAGCGGCGCCGTAGTAGCGCTGGACAGTACAGTGGATCTTAACAACTGAGCGGTGCCGCTCCGGCGTCGCAACGCATTCACCCCTCCCCGCCTCGTCTTGGTGGTTGCAGTTCGGTGCGGCGCCGGAGCGCACCGTGTGCACGCTACAGATATTTGTATGTAAAACGACGCAGCGACACCGCTCCGGCGCCGCAACGCATCGTGTGCCCACGCTCTAAGGTACCTAATATACCTGAACAGTGTTTGATTAACGTTAAGTCAATTTACTTCAAGCGAGCAAATGCTAATTTATTCTCACCCTTTACATTATTTTATAATTTTCAAGAAGTGCGAGCGTTCGCTCGATTGATGTAAATCTGCCTTTTGGCATTAATACTTGAATTATATTGTTGTATTTATAAAAATCATATTTTTTTTCGTGAGGCTGTGTCAATTTGTTAAAAGGGTTTATTATAAGTGTAGCCATTCCATTTTTATACATAGCAAGTAAGTCTAGTAACTATATAGGCACCTAAATTACCTATGTATCATGAAATGAATTATGAAAACAAGTGCTAGTCAATAAATTTTGTAACATAACCAATTATAAACATTTTTTTCTCTCATTTACCTAGTCAGTACAGCTGGGAACTACAAATTTAACTGTATTAAAATACAGTAGTTGAGTGTATTGGCATTAATGATTAGACTTAGATACCATATATTTATTAAAGTAAGTACCTATGTAAAAGTACTACCTGACAAGTCAACTAAGTACTTACCAGAACTATTTTTAAATTATAGCTCGATGTTTGAGAACTATAAAGAAAAAAAACTAATATAAGATATTTATCACTTAATGAAAGCAAATAGTGGTAAGGAAACGTAGGTATGTGAAAAAAGCAGTCGACAATAACAGATTTCGATTGAATATTTAAATATCTTATAATAATAGGCCAAAGTTTCAGATATGTGCAATTTAATTAGTTTATTAAAAAGTAATATACCTCATATTTTACAATTTAGAGATAACATTTACATAATATATTATATATAATTATAAAATAGCTGTCGAGACTAAATAAAAATTCCATTCTATGTAGGTACATTATTAAAATAAGTTCATATCTACTTCTAGTTGATTGGATGAGCACATAACAAGTGAATAATTACCCACCCGAGCTCAGGATAGATCTGTTATTATTTAATTTATTCCCTAGAATGTACCAAAAACGATAGGACGTTATAAAATAATATAGATACACCATACAAAATTGTTTCTAGAAATTATATAATGGCCAATCTATCTCTGGTCAAGGGTGAGCAATGGCTAGACATTTCAACGATAGTTTAGCTATAAGTAGGTAATGGCACTTAAACACAAACAATCTTGAGTCTTCAGTAAGTATGTGATATTGATGAACCAATTCTTTTGGATCAAATACGCAAATCACTGATTACGATTCATTTAATAATATACGAAAGAACTAGACTCGTATGATTTAAAACCTTTCCTATTATAACATATTTGATCCCGTTTCCATACCATTTACCTATGACATACACTTCGGTTCGAAATTAACGGATTTTTTGATAGGGTAAGTACACAACTACCCACCTTACATGTTTCTTACCTTGTACAAGGCTTAGATCTATAAAATTGGTTGCAATCTGTTTCTCCTTAGAGATTAGACAGGATTCATGTAAAGCAGGTTTCAATTAATTAGGCAATATTTTTAAATCTACACATAGGACCTAACCACACGTATTAACTGCTAATATTTTTCCATAACAAGTTTTTAAAATTATTGTTGTTATACTTGATAAAACTTGTTGCTGTGACTTTATGTTGTTTGTGAGCTAACAAGATCACAAAATTGGCAACAACTTGCTATAAATTGTTTCGATATTTACTATAAGTACCTATTTCTATTGGGACTTTGAGTACCAGATAATTATGTTGTATATTGGATGTAACGGTAAAAAGAGCTACTCGGGTTTCAAATGTGGGTACATAGTGCCAGATAATTATTCGTGAGAATTAGGTTATTTCATTAATTTTCAATTCAAATTTTTATTATTCTGGGAAAATTTATGAAAAATTGGACTGGTGGTCAAAATAATACAGTTCTGAGCTAATTCATACCTTCTTAGTATGAAACAGACAAATAACGCCCTTTTAGGTAAAACAGTTTGACAAGAGTGTTGAGGAATTTGACGAAATAAAGTACAAGTACTTAATTCATCTGACTGACCTCCATTTTTCTCAAATACTGGCAAAATGTAAACCAAGAAAGAAATTGGCCCTTGCCCCAAGGTAATATGTGGAGAATTTGCAACGAAGTTGCAATAATTGCGATGCCACGCACGACTTAAATTCTGTATAAGTATATTTTGGAACACAATTTTCAGGATAGATTGCGGGCAAGGAAGAATTAAAATAATTAGTTTGATTAGATTATAGTGCGTCAACAGATACAAGTACCTAAGTACGCAAAACAGTGCCTAACAAGGCGAGTTTATTGACTTATTAGGCTAGAGGCGCGGCTAACCGAATAAATGAACGCGCACCTATTCTTTCGTTGTGTACGTCACTCGATTATCAATTCGGATTCTAACTTTAAATTAACGTTTATGAAAAACTACGTTAAATTTCTGAATTTACGGCAATTAAGTTAGATTCGTTGAATTAAGTATAGAAAGTTCATTGTTTACTGTACACTTACGTATTTCGAATACAGAGATCGAGAATCGGATTAGGTAGTTTTACAACTGATATAACTGGGAAGATATTAATATAGTTGAAAACCTATTTAAAAGAGAACACAGCCTTTGGACCAAGCGGAACCCAGAAATGAAACAACCTGTAGCGTGTCAGTAGATAGTATTAAATCAGGTTTGGACGCACCCTAGGGAACATTATGAACTAGAGTTTATTGTTGGCAGCACTTGGGCCTATTCGTATGCTAAGACTGGCATTCTCCATAAATTACATATAAGCACCAGCCTGTATTTAGATACGACGGAGATCAGATACTTAGACAGTTCCAATATAGATGTGAATTTTTAAGTACTCGCTCAAACATTTAAGAATTACAGAAATAAAAGAATATAAATTAATTTAAGTAAACATACAATTTTAATTAATTATGTGATAAACTATCGATATGATTACATAAAAAGAAAGACTGCAATATCTCCGTACTATGCGTGTAGACACGACGTCCTTATTAAACTTCCATAAGTACCTAGTATGTATACTATTTATTGTGATCATAAAATACCTAATAAATTTTACTGGATAATAGGCAGTCCGGATTATATAAGCAGGTTGGCTTAATTTGAGATTACTTCCCCTTAATTATTATAGTTATCAAACGGCTTTGTATTACGGCTTATACTTTTTAAGTTCCCATATTAAACTATAAAATAGGAACGTTTAGTACTAAGTTTGGGCTGTCAAGTTACTGAATCTATTAATTTACAAAAACCTTAATGACATGTTAATTAATAAAAATTATTTCATATTCTGGTCATATAAATCACGTATACGTATATTAATAACATGCGTATTCACACCTAGTCTATTACGGATTGATTTCACGCCGTTACTGCAATTCACTATACATTCATATGTATTATACGGGGCACATATTATATAACTACAGATTGATGCATTGACGTCAGTTTATTGGAATCATTTGAGATACTAATAAGGTGCTGTAGAGGCTATCAACTCATATCGAATGATCGTACTTGTGTATAGACGTCAAATGACGGTTAATTTTTTATTTGAATAGATCTAAGTTCATATTATACTGATATAACATTGCAATAATTCCAAGGAACGTAGTGCAGTAACGTCGTAATATCCATCATTTGTATACGAGTGAACAACATATTTTTGTAAATGGATAAAAATATATTGAAAAAACAATTAATCGGTATCAAATTCTTTTTTTTTTAGATCGAGACGAACAGTATTATTTGTTGCAGCATAAAAACAACGCTAGAAAACAACAATGCTACCACCTGATTTCTTAAATGTTTGATAACTGAAATTTATATGTTGTTACATAATTATTTTCTTGTGGAATGTATAGATAGAAACTGATCAATGCCTAATAAATTGATTTAATGTTTCGTTAATATTACATAACATCTGAGTTACAATCAGATAGTGATATAACAACTATAAATAAGTTTACTTTATATCTGGAAATATTTACAGTTAATGGAAGATGCGCGGATACGTGAACATATGCACAACGGAATATGAGACTACAAGGCTAGTATGGTATTGTGCGTTTTTGGTATACAGTATAAATTAATGTTGAAGGAACTAGAGCAATTAACTTGTCCGGATGTTACTATACGGTCCCAGAACAGAACGACAAATGAAACTATTTCTTTCAACATACTTCAAATAATGCAGAGTTTCTAATTACGCACAACCTCCCGAAGTAAAAGATAATTATACAATATTAAAACATTCATATTTATCATTATCATAACACGAGCATACTTTTTATATTTATCAAATATTACAGTACATTAATAAATTTTGAAATCTTAGTTACTAAAGGGATACAAAATTCGCACTAATAATACTCATACATCAATAAGGGACAACACACACCGCACAACTATACTTCACTACCGCCAGACACTCGGTACGGCGCGGCGGGGTCCCTCGAGTCGCACTACCGTCATCTGCTATTTCAACAGGTGGTCTCCAAAAGAGGATCGGCGATCTTCTTAACTCGGTCGCCATCGATCGACGAACATATTATCTTCTGCGAGGCTGACTTGTAGAGGCGTCGCGGGCGATCCTCGTCATCTGAAAGGGCACGGGGAGGCGCACGCGGCCGCAGGCGTGCCGGCGACGGCCGCGGCGAGCGCGCCTCGCACGTGCACTGCGCGCCCAGCGAGCGGGCTGCGCGCGCCTGCCGGGCCCAGCCGGTCCTCCAGCATTCGCAACTTTCGTTACCGCATGTCTCACACACCACCGGTGACTTACGCTCCAGCTTTCCCCGCTTAAAAGAGGTTGGAACCTCCCGCTTCTGTTCAGTGTCTGAAGCCGCACGTCCTACATCTTCTCGGGACACAGGTCGATCACTAGATTTATCAGGACGCTGAGTAGGATTTCTCACCCAAGGATCGAGAACGCGACCGGTACCACGGCTGCGGCTCCCGGCAGCGTTTAAATCGACTTCACTCATTTTTCGCCACGGATTTCCCAAAACCGAAACGGCGTCACTGCCAGAGCGATCACGATTTCGTAATCGGGATTCGGAGGATTCATTAAGAGCTAACGACGAGGCGTCGGGAGACGAGCGCTCGCTGCGTACAATGCGCGGCAGCAGCACGGCGACAGCGGCAGAGGGCGCGGCCAGGGCCGCCGGCGGCGAGGACGGCGAGGGCGGCGATGGCGGCGATAGCGGCGCCGCGTGCGACGGCGAAGCCGCGGGCGACGCGCGCGGTCGCTCCGAGTGCGACCGGGCACGCGGGGTGTGTGTGCGACTAGCCGGGGTTACGTCACTAAGAGATCGCAGGTGTATCCGCCTTCGCACACATGTCGGCGAGTCAGTGTCAGTCACGTTTATACTGATGTTATGCGCGACGGAGGGTTTTTGGTCGGCAGAGCTAATTTCGTTATTGTCTGTTTTAATAGTTTCTTTATAATTTTGTGGACTCACGGAGTCACTAGCGTTCGCTGAGTTTTTGTTGGGGCCGGCCCGGCTGGGCCCGGCCCCCGCTAGCTAGAGGAGTCTCTCCGTCGCTGAACTAGAAGTGCCGGAGCTCAGTGTTGATGCGGGATTTTGGTCGTCACCTATGAAAATAGAAATCAATGAAGTTAAAATGATTCAATAATCAATCTGTATATTAATAAAGATATTAGTTTACCTTGAGTTGTCTGGCCTGTGGCCGGCAGTCTTTGTCAGTTGAGCAATTCTACTGAAACGAAGCGCTTCAGCCTCTCTAAGTATTGGTTGAAGAGTTCAACATCATTGTGTCCTGCTCCCTGTAATTTAAAGTGCTTGGATTAATATATATTCTATACAAAGTTTATCATACCAATTACTTGTTGTTATAATGTTTTCAATACCTCAACCCATAATGGTTCGACAGCACGGGGACAACGTTCATATATAGCTAGTCCGTGCGAAAAATCTATTACCTCATCTTCAGTTCCATGAATGACAAGAACTGGAGAGGTTACCTTCGGAATTTTGTCGATACTGTAACAAAAACATAATAAGTATCTGAACAATCAAACCTATTTCTAACCCCAAGCAGAGACTGAGCAACCTTAGAATTAGCAAATATAAAAATACTTTATCCCAATACCAGATGTTTTGAAAGGTGTTACTACAGAACAAATACATGAAATTAATATCACAATTGAAATGGGTTTGTAAAAGCAGAAAAATATACAAACATTGAAATTTAGAATATTAAAGAAAGCATGTTATGGTATCCTCTTTGATGAGATGTATGTACAAAATGAAATAATAGAAAATTATATCCATTACCTTATCATAACAAGCAATACCATCAAGTACATCTTATTTAGTAGTTGTTTAGTATTCATAAGATTCATTGACATGCAGTACAGCAAGTTGTTGATGTAACAGCTACATCATTGTTACATAGCAAAAGAATCAAGTAATTCAATGCTTTACGGTTATTGAGGGCTGAATATGTAAGCTTAGCAGTGAAAGGAAATTTAATTAGAAGTTAAAAAGAAAAATTATTGACAAGGTAATTCATTTTTACATTGGAATTTATATATTTGAACTACCTTTTATTGGTAATGAAATGTTATTTTGTCAATGGGTAGCTAATCCCTACAGATTGATAAACAGGCTTAAAAGTATTGATTACAAATGTTCTATCCAGAAAAAAAATTACCTAAATCCAAGAAAGGTTTTTTTTTAACTCATTATTTGTAACATATGTATTTTAAAAGCAAAACCTTCTCAGTTAGTTTAAACATACTACTTTCAATAAGATTAAAATGTGGAATGCAACCAACAAGGTTTCCCAGACTCAATAATTAGGTGAAAAAAATATTACTTAGTTGGTTTTAAGTCTTCAATAACTTCAAAAGAAAAAAAAACGTATATTTTTAGAGTTCACATGCCTTACATGAGCATCTTTACATAACTCTTTTGTAGAGGTTTATTTGGAAGTATAATATAATCAGTGACCTTTAAATTTTATATTCACCAAGGTCAATTGCTTAGCAACTGAGACAGATTATGCCACAAACACACTTCATGGAACCTTTTATATGGCCAGACTTTGGAACATATTATAGCAATTTATTCAAGTTTAACCTATGGTAGATATCATGTTATCTTCAAAGTGTTGAATGTTTCACAATTGATATGGTTTGCTATTTACAAAATAATAATTTACAAATGAGTAAGTCTTGTGTATGACCTCAAAACTGAAAGAGCAGTGGCCCCTAAGACAAGGGCTCCTTGGCTAGTTTAAAGGTTAAAAGTTTTTTCTGTATCTATATGGTATGTTTTTTGTTACATAAACAAATAGGATATTTTTTACCATTACCTCAATTTAGTAGTAGAAATCTAGTATTCATCTATTTTCAGTTTACTTTTCATATAACAATATCTCACTGTCTATGAGTATTGTTTGTTATGTATGCATACTTACCTAATATCTACTTACAAATGCACAATGGGCATAACAGCAGTTGTAAACTAATGGGTACAATCAACTTGTTACCTAAGCAATCCAGTAATCTTAAGATCCAATGCTTCACCATTGTGTTTTATATCCATATGCTTTCTTGTGACATATTCACAACAGATAAATGTGTTGTTGATAGCATATGTCACAATATAGTCTGGGAGACAACATGCAACATAACAAAGCAGAGTAGCCTAATAGCTGTGCTAATGGTGTTATCTCTCTTATTTTATAGATAACAACTTAGTAGGTAAATTATAGTGTTATCAGACTAAATCATGACCAACACTGATAAGTTTGTTTTCAGGTGTTTACATATTTGATTCCAGAAAAAAAAATCTCTATTGTAATTAGGTTAAATAAGATATAAGAATTTAGATGTTTACTAATAGACTGATAGTAAATTTTAGGTGAAATAACTTAAAAAAACAACCTTTTTTTAAATTTATTTTGAAGTACCTACATGCATTTTATATTCAAATAAAAGCAACAACAACATTGATAGTGAAGAGTCAAAAGTATACATTAAAACAATATTGATTAATGAGTCACTAGAAGGTCAAATACAAACAGAATTTAATATGTTGTTAGGATAGCACATTTCAGACAAACAGGTAAATATGAACAAGAACATGAATAATTGTTAATATTTGATAGTTTGTGTAAGTTCTAATTAGTTATTAAACCATGCCATGTATGAACAAGTTATAACTTACATAAGTGAATGTATTTGAACATACTTTATTTCTTGTTTCATATAATTAATGTGAATCTATATGAGTCAAGTTGACATGCCTATCAAAACTATAGTTGATGCACATAAAGTAATGGATGAGTCACCATAACAATTAATATTTACGAACAACATGTATGTTAATCATCACTTACCTCGGAAAGGCATCAAAGAACCATGTTCTTTTAGTGTTGGGGAAGGCGACTCGCATACCAGACATCAGCGGGGAGTGGAGTACCACAGCTCCCACCTCATAGCGGGCAGCTAGATCCACTGTTGGTACTGTTCCAATGCTTTGTCCATAAAGTATTATGTTTTCTGGGCTGATTCCATACCGAGTTCGCAATGCCTGCCATGCTGCATCAATGTCTGCATACAAATTTTTCTCTGATGGTTTTCCACCACTCACACCATAGCCAGAATAGTCATAGCTGAATATGTTACAGTTTATTCTAGTTCCTAATCCTAAGTAAAAACTGCTCATCTGACCGAGATCTACGGCATTTCCATGTGAAAATAATATTGTAAAACGGGCATTGGGACTACACCGAACAAAGAGGCAAGCTATCCTATTGCCTCTTGTGGTTCTTGAGTAGAAGCCTTCGATATTCTCTTTTTCCCTCTCTGAATATTGCCATTCTGCTCGCTCGGTCAGTGTCAATGAAAATTTCGATCCTGTCTCATCAGGTGTGAATGCATACGTAGGTTCTGGAGGCAGAAACGCAAGCTTAGCCGCGATTTTCCCCGGGCATGGTGGACAACAAAACAGGCAACAGAGTTCACTGAAACTTAACCCGTTCATGATGAACTGTTACTAATACTCATGAGAAAATTATTAAACACTATCCATTACAAAATCACAACTCACAAATTCCTATTCCTGATCATGGCGAAAATAAAAGATTTCACAAAATTGACAGATAGTCAACAGTTTCGTTCAGCCATGACGGCAATGTTGCCAACGTCACGTCATTTCTTAATTAGTTTATTCATTTTTTATTAGTGTGCCGCTGCGTATTTGAACTGTTCCGATTGCAATGAATATTGTAAAATAGGTACCTAACTATTTAGGTATGTTATAAAATAAGAAAAAAATATTATAAATGGTCTTCGAACAGCCAATAAAACTATTTTAACTTCACGTCGGAGATGCGCAATAGGTGGGAGAGATAACTAGAATTCATCTACATCTTCTCTCAATTATATGTTCTACCAAAGGTTCTACCCCGTACCAAAGACCTAAACAATAATAGAATAGAGATACGAGTAAAGTGGAAAGTTCATTATAAACTTGGTAATACGACTAGCCGAAACGAGCTTAGATTTTTTTCCATAATTATTCTTTACTGTTGCTCTGCAAAATTTGCCAACCATTAAATCACTATATCAGAAAAATTAACTTGGTACGAATCGACAAGTCAAGCTTTTAATTTCTAAGTATCTACTCCACTATGACCTTTGTAATATTTTCTTGTTTTAACGTTTCGGTCTATCTGCCTGTTGCATCCTATCTCCTAACGAATAAACTAAATATGATGTTTTTTTGCTTGTGATCTGCTGTGAACATAAATTTTGCAAAAGATATAATGACTTAGGGTTTCTTAAATTTAAATGTATCACAATTAACCACCAATACAGCGGTTTTCAGATAATTACCTGTATTTTAGTATTTACCATAGCAAAATCGACGAGGACTAAGTAGCCTGCTTTGGGGGTGAAATACTAGATTACTTCCTTAATTACTACCTTAGCCTATGGTAGGCTACTTATTTATTTTAATGGATTTTATTCAGTCTTAAGATAACTATACACCATATATATGCAAACCTCAGGTACCAACTACAAACAATTTAATGACTGATAACGCCATTAGCAACGCTTGACGTTGTGAGCAGCGTGTTGATGGAAAGTATTACCTAGGTAGATAAGAGGCACTCATATGATACTAATAGGAAAGAGTTTATAGCAGTGACACTAGGTAGGTACCTTTTATACGCTTCGTAAAATACCTATTTAGGACTGATTTAGGTGCCTCCTTTTTGGGAAAACGTAGGCTAATATTTTACCAGTTTGAATACTGATGATATCATACTTGTCTTATTCATTTAGGTAGTTATAAATAAAATACAGAGTTTTATTAGAAACTTTATTACAAAGAAGTTAAACGTGGCTGGTACATTTTAGTACAAATTAAAGACACGAGAAATGACATAGTAGCTCATAACAATATTAGGTATTTACATTTAGTAGATATAAAAAGTAGGTTTCATTGAATAAAAAAGCTTTTTAAAGCATACTTGATTAGTAAAAAACATTTATTATCGCACTTGGAATTGAAAGAAAATATTTAAATATTAGTAACATTTGTAGTAGGTAGTCTAAAACATTTCGATTTATGGGTATTAAACTACCGAGTAGCTAATATAAAAATGTTCAAAGAATGATGTGGCTTCAAGCATCGCATTTGTAGGCACAAGGATTCAGGTTTGAACCCACGCCAGTGACTTTTTATTCAAGTAAGCGTACCAACAATTTTAGTTATTCTTAGGCGTCACTGGAAAACATGGTGAGAAAACATTAATTTAATCTATCAGAAAACTACAGTTGTCAATTATGGAGATAAATATTGGCTCCTTGTCTATAAGAAAAGCAGCCACTGTAACTACTTCGGTTACTGGTTGATAATAAATTACGGTAACGCAGTCAAAGCCTGTACTCAGGGTAACTGCAGTATATTCGTCAAAAATCTGTCTTTTAAATACAAAATCTACTTAATAATATGTTCAATAACTGCAATATTATCTCTCTGTCAATGGCTGATAATCAAATCTCAATGGTAGTAAAATGTTATAGTTCAATTATGCACGTCTCATATACTTGTATTATTCATAATAATAATATTTTAGACAGTAAGTTGGTAAATAACTAAGTCTCATTGCTATTCAGTTTCATGTGTATAAACTAATATATATGTACCAGTTTTATATTTTTTTAATGGGATAACCACAAACCATTTTTGACGCAGTGGGGGTTAACGGAATTAAAACATCCACCAGGTTCGCTAGTGTCGCATCAAGTGTCTCTACCATTGAGATAATTATACAAAAGTAAACTATAGAAGGCGCATAGCAAAGAATGAACAGTGAGAACCAGTATGAACAAGCATCATTGTAAAATACGAGTCAAGCACAAGTCTTATTTACTCTTTCACGACCTCATATTTTTCCAAAGTACGTCTGGGTCAGCTTTAAATGTATAGCTTGGACATCATTATTTCGTACAAAACAATAATTTGATTGTCAATTCTACTTACTGATTTATACTTTATGTATAGCTTGGTAACATTAGTTGCCATAACTTTAGGCACAACTGACAAAAACCATCATGTGTTTATTAGGGTGCGTCCACATCTGACGAACGAGCATTACACAAGCAGCTCGCGAGCATGCTAACGCACTAGTGTCAACTACGCCGCCCTGGCAGGCGAGCGGTTCGGGAACGGCTCGCGAGCTGCTCGAGCAATGCTCGTTCGTCAGATTTGGACGCTCCCTAATATGATATAAGTCTAACGTGGAGACCGAAAAGGTCTCGGTATTACAAATATCAACAAATGAATTCTCTATAAATATTTTATTAATTATGCTAAATAAAATCATTTAAAGTAAATAAAGGATGTATTCTAATAATTGTACTATAAGCAGTTGGACGTTAAATTGGTTTGTAATGGACCTTTAATAATATACTATTTGTCCGCAAAAATAAGCTAAAACTAAAAAATTTGCCCAACTATGCCAGATAGAGAGCATTTGCTTTTCAATACATTAAAATTTACTTTTAGTGCATTATATTATTATTACACAGGCTTTTTTATCTGGGCACTTAATTCTGGTCTTATTTGTGGGTATTTTTTATATTTCGTTTTTTTATTCGTCAATAAATAAAAACCGACCTAATATTAAAACAAAATTTATAACACGCGGATAAGGTTTAAAAATTGCTCGAATATTGCCGGCTTGTACAAGCCAGGCTTTGCGAGGCAAATATTAGAGATCATAATTGATTTGAATTTGATGTGCAAAATAATATAAATAAAAGCATAAAATCAATTTACCAGATACACAACACACTCACACACAGTGAAGGTAGACACACAATTTTGCTTCAAAGCTGCTATTAGTCAGTGTTACCACTTATGCGCTCTCGGCTACACATTTTGTCTTTTAAAAATATTTAAAGCAATTACAAAAAAAAAATAAACAAGCAAATAATCTTATCTGCAAATTAATGTTATTTTTTATGACTAATACATTTTCTGCTGCCAAGCAGATATTTAATAATTTGCCGAGACATTTTTTTTGAGAATCCCTATAAAAAAGTACAGCAGTCACAACATTTACAAATCGCTATAATTTGATAGAATTTAGAATAGTTTATTTTTCATGGTTCCAAAGGCATCTCGGCAGAATGTTAGTAATATTTCTTAACATGTATGTTGTTTATTTTACATATAACACTATAAATAAATCAAGAGATTAGGTAGTCTTTAGAATAAATGCAAAATCGAATTAAAAGTGTTTGTATAAAGGTTGTAAAGTGGCAACATTGGGAATGATATTTCAATTTAAATATGTAAACAAACGTATTATGTTATTGTTTTTTAGTCTTTGATAAAATGGAAATACTTTAAAATAATGATTCGCGACAATAGATCGCATTGTAAATTTTAGTCTTACCAGTTTAAAGAATAATTGTTTTCATTGTTACAAAGTGTAGTTTGTACTGGAATTATTTATTTTTCAAAATGATTTCTCTATTGTCCCACCTTAAAGCAAGCCTATTATGTAGCAGGCTATTTAATTTGTCCTTATCCAATTATTTGGACAGCGTAAAATTTTTCGTATTTTTTCAGCACTGAATTGCTCAAATCACTTGTTATACTGACGAGAAAACCTAACAAGTATTAGATAATTCTACAAAGCATATTGTAAAACATACTGAATTGCAAACTGTGGGAATCTGTGTATTTAAAATAATAACAATACCTACACTTTAATTAAACCTTTTGTCTTGGAAAGAAATTGAAAGGACCTTAAAATATGTATCAATTTGTAAAACAATGAAGTGTGATTTTACAATTAAATGCTAGAAAATAATTATTGAGACATCATATCACAGTGAGGATTTCAGACTGAACATAAAACGTATTTATAGCCATTTAAGCCATAATACCCGATAAAAAGGTTAGAAATTTAATTTATAATATTTTAGTATATAATAGCATCATAGTTTCGTTATAATGTTACAAACGGTAACGAAGTAGTTAACTTATTGAAGGCAATCTCATTTCTACCATATGACTTATCATTAGTCATCAAAGGGACCTCAAAACATGTCAAATGTTCATTGATTATACCTGTCGTTTGGCACCCAAAACTCCAACGCTGAGTCACATGTACCGACTACTAACACGCCGTTCAAGTATCGGAGCTGAAAGTAAAATGAGTATACTTTAATATTTAAGACAATAATAAAAAGAAAGGAGTGAATACTGAGATGACGAGTTGTAGACATAAATGGAAGCATTGCGCCGACCCTAAATAATTGGGAACAGGGCAGGGAGATGATGATGGTAAGATAATAATATAACTTTTCAGCTACATCAGAATAAGAATGCACTTGGAACTTAGGCCACTTTTATTTCGAAACTGTAGTTACCGACCAATAAATATAATACAATTAAAAAAAACCTGTACACCTCCCAACATACCACAAAAATTTATATAAAAAAAAAATTATATTCACCTGAGTAACATCAAATGTACTGCTCTTCACGTGGGTATACTCCTGCGGCGGATAACAGTTATACATAAATTTAATTTCACCTCTGTCTGAGCACACGATCATGTTGCCCTGACTTTGGTAGCATCCTGTTATCTTACTGCACGGCTTAGTGATCGGCGGCTCCGGCCATATTTCATGTGTTCTTACGTAAGTGTGGTTCTCTGGGTTAAAGAGGTGCAGGCAACCCTTAGAATCACCAACATAAAGGGCGGAAGGACTCCAACTAATACACACAGGATAAGCTTTGTCAGTCGGAATCTTCACATCACTCAATAGCAGTTTCCCAGCTACCCTGTCCCACACGGCCATCGTTTTGTCCTCACTTAATGAGGCGACCATATTATTGAATGTTTGAAGTGCTAAGACAGGACCTTTGTGTGGTTTATATGAGTAATTAGGGTTCGATCCGGCTCGCAAATCAAAGGATAATATCTTTTTAGAATATAATCCAGCAATAACCTCGTTTCCAACCGAGACTACGGATAAAGCCGACATACCACATCTGAAAATAATACATATTGAATAAACTGATTTGTATAAAAACTCCAACAGCTTTAAAAAATATTTGTTGAGACTGACCGAAAAGCCTGTTTACATTCAAATCCAGCTTCTAGATCCCACGCCTTAACGGTGTTATCCCATGAGGCGGAGTAGACGGTGGTAGCCGAGTCTATGCTGTCGGCGGCCAGGTCCCACACCCAGCCGGCATGCGCGTCGTGCTTGATCTGCTTCGGCTTGGCGTCCGTGAATGTCGTGATGTTGTCGCTTTCGTTATGTGGAGCGATATCCAGAACATTCCACAGTGCCATTCCGCGGTCCCTGCCGCCTGATACACACATTTCTCCATTCTGGAACACATTTAATGATAAAAAAGAAATAGAAACAGTCAGACAAAAAGGAAATACAAATAAAATATTATAGATATCGGAGTAAACTTTTCATTTAAGCCAATGCATGACACGAGCGTTAATAATGATGATGAGCATTTCCTGATTGACTCAGTACCATTTCGATCAAATGCATACAAAGCCAATCAAGAAACAATCATAGAAACACTACGTAAGTTCTCGGTTTCGACACAGCATATGCCGAGCATACCGATTCGGCTCTGCTGCTGCACCGCGCGTCCACCGTAAAATCAGAAAACGGTCTTACTGGTTTAATAACTTACATTTATTAAGAGGACAGTATCCACTGAGGCGAAATGTACATCCTTAACAACAATATGTCTCATTGCTTCTTTAACATTGGTCCACTTCTTCATCTCCACGTCCATTTCCACACAGACCACCTCCCAGTCCATTTGCGTTTCTTCCCATATTTTTAAATGCGGTAAAGTAGGGAAACAACCATTAATTTTACTATGTACCCAGTACTTCCATAGATGATCGTCGGCTAAGATATCGTCGAATCTCTGGCATACTTTACTAAGCGTATACTTTAAAAAATGTGCGTCCAAAAATGAGCATATTTTTAATATTATCTGAAAACAATTAAGATGCAAACAGTTTATTCCCTTGTTCATCTTGACAAAGGTTTGATTTTCGGTCAACTCACGGTAGTGAACTCAATTTTGAGTTTTTATTAAAACAATGGTTTTGGAGTGCATAAGAATAAGCCTTATTGCCTATTAAGTGCCTACTGCATAATAAGTTGGATTTTATACATGCCATCTGTCACCTGGCGCCTGCATCTGTCGCCTACCTGACATGGCTTGGGTTTTGGACAAAAAAGTGTGCTTGGTACCTCGCCGATTGGCGGTACGGTAATGCCGAGACCTTATTATTTTTAAGTTGATTTTCAAGAAATTCTGTCGACGGAAATGGGAAATTCGGGTAAACTGTAAAAAAATGGGATTACCTCAACTGGCATATCCAATAATGATGGTTTGCTGCCGTCGACCACGTCGCAAGTTTCTGTATTCGTTTCGAGTTCATTTTCAATGTCTGTTAACTGGTCCTTGACTGATTGAAGTATTTCACACATGTCAGCAGAACCAGTACGCGCGACTGCAAACATGGAATGTAAACATTAAGCATATATGGTTATAAGTATGGTATAAAGACAGGTAGAGTCAGCTCAATAAGTGCAGCAATTATGAACCTTGTCTTTTTTATTCACAGCCTCAAGCTTTTTGCTAAATTCAGTTTCTATTTATCTAATCGAAAAAAGCACTTGCAGGGTATTGAAAATACGAATATTGAGTTACACCTACACTCACAGCCTCGACTGTACTTACGGCTCCCACACATAACTAAAACACAAACTTGCAGAAATTTGTGATGGAATGCGAATTCGCCAATCTTTGGGACCCCTAAATTATGGTAAATATGTATTATGGTTGAGATACATAATGCCATTTTGGATGAATTTAAGCCTTTGTGGTGTCACTTCACAAAAATTAGACACGGGCACAAGATATTTTTGAGTGTAAATTAACACCTACTTTGTATATTAACAAAGTGCACAATATTCAAAGAATATTAATAAGGCAGAAAGATCTGGTCAGGCAGCAATAAATTCAAAATGTTTGGGTTGGTCACCCATCCATAATCGTAACATAGCAAGTGCAGCTTAACCATAACGACCAGTATTGGTCTGTATGGCTTTTACTTTGCTATGGATCATGTCCTTGCAATAAATATTGTACATACATTGGGGTTGTAAACATTACTGGGAAATATGTTTGTAAATAGTTATGGGTACCACACATAAAATGAGACACTATAATACATGCTTGGGTATGTGTAAAAACTACATTTATCTAAAATAAATATATTTTGGAGCACATATTTAGTGATGCTATAAATAACATAATTATTTTGGCATATGAGAAAGTTTACTTTACTGCATTTTTTGCTTGACAATTAAGAGATTTAATTTATTCATAGATTTAAATGACTATAAAAATTGTCTCTTTTTAAAAGTAATTAATTAAATAACTTGATTCCAATATCTCCACTGTAGTCAAGTCATATTGCATACACAATCTCTAGCACTAAGACACATTATAAACTTGTGATTGTGTGAGTATAAAATGTTAATTTTTCTCTTTATTATATTTTTATTATAGTAGCATATATTCATGATGTAATAGATTCCTGTCTATTATTGTTTATGTAACATTGTTTTGTCACAATTTCAAAATATGATGTGTGTGAAATCTTCTATTCGTAAATACCGAAGAAAAGGCACATACATGATTAAGCTATAATTAATTAATAACAAATACCACTCAGACCATTGTAATGAGTAAAGTTGCAACATAGTGTTAATTTACTTTCACCTTTAGGCACTTACATAAAAATAACTAAGAAAGTGGAGATTTAATGTAAACAGTTTAAATAATTAGATATTAGATTTAACGGTTTCTAAAAAAAAATAACAATATGGCAAAGTTGTGGATATGTTCAATATCAAAACAAAGGATTTCAAATATTACAAAACAAAATGTCTTATTATGGATATTCTGACGCAAAAGTACTTCATTTCAAGGACTGTTTGATATAATTGAGATAAATTGAAACAAGGGAAGAAACAAGATACCTACTATGTTTACCATAAATAGAAAATTTTAATAATACGAAACAAAGCTTTAACTCACATCATTTATCAGTAAATTTATTAAATATGTTTTTATTACCGTCTAATACTAGTATATCCTGTGGCGATTGTGCTGTCTTAAACTTTACTAAAATAGGATCACTGTGCACTATTTGGTAAAATTTAAAACAAAACAGAAAAATATACAAGTCACACACAAACTTTATGTGTCAGTGTCAGTTGTCAATGTCACAGATTTTTTTTAGTTTATCCTTGTAATGTTGGATATTGATTTTTTTTTTAAATCTAATACTAAAGAATAGAAATACAATAAAAAAATAAGATTATTTGTTAACCTGAAGTTCAGATATTCTATACGTACAACTACCTATATATTTTAAAAGCACGAAAACGAAACTTTGTTTTAACGCTTATTATTGCCAATTAAATAAATTACAGAGACAATAATTTTGTTCTTGAACACAAGTTGACTGGAATTTGACATTTGACATAAATAATTGACGAAAATATTGTCAAAACAATACAATTTTGGTGTTTCGTCAGTTTCAAAAATACTAATACTATTCAGTACGTAGTTTTACTATAGAAAATCTGCGTTAATTTGAAGTATCATCACGCAAACCTGAATAATGGATACAAAATGATATTAAACAGGGGCTTTCCGCACTGCAATAACATCGGTGAATCGGTGAATCTGACTGAACATCTGAAGCTGATATATTATGATTAACCTCAAACTAATGAAATATGGTCATGCAGTGTTTATCAAATAATATTTAATTTAATCGTTTTACAATATATGAAATACCACTGCAAATACATAGATTTGCTTTAGCACAAGTAAGTAAATGTTGAAGCGCTGTCTTTATTTAAGTTTCTAAGTTTAAAAACAAAACCTTACTTACCTTAGTGTGACAAACTAAGCATATTTTACAATAAGAAATAATAACAAACAAGTTACATCAAAAATGGAGATGGAACAAGATTTAACTAGTAAATTCTTGAGTGGCGAAATGTCTTTCGCCGAATACTCTAATGAATGGTATAATATCGAAGATGAAGAGGACATAGATGAAACAATTAAGAAAAATGATGGTGAACCTTTCATGTTGACTGAAAAAGGTAATAGGCGTCGTAAGTTCGCGCGATTACCGCCAGGCCTGTTAGGTTTGATGGGTGAAGCTAACTTGCGTTTTGTAAGGGGGGATAGAGACACAGCTGAAAAAATGTGTCATGAAATTATAAAGCAGTTCCCAACTGCTCCAGAGCCATACCAAACCCTAGCACAACTGTATGAACATGATAATGAGAAGTCATTACAATTTTCATTGCTTGCTGCTCACTTGAGCCCCCCAGATGCTGATGAATGGCTGCGACTTGCTGCCATATCTAAAGAGAGAAATGATGTTAAACAAGAAATGATATGTTACACACAGGCCATTGTAGATGATCCACATAATTTTGACAACCATATGAAAAGACTTGACCTCCTTGAAAAACTAGAGGCTCTAAAATATCCAATACAGACCTTAAAAATCACAAAACTTAAATGTTACCATAAGATTGTAACTTCTTTGCCACCATCAGAAGGAGAAACCATTATGAAGTATGCTAAAATGGCTGTAACACAGTATCATAATAACAATGAAATGGAGCGAGCTCTAGCAGTCATGAGTTCAGCTTATAAGAAGTGCCCAACTTTATTTACTATAGAAGACCTCAACATATTTTTGGAATTGTTTATTGGACAAAAACAGTACCAGACATGCATTGAAATATTTGTTGCAAATGCTGGTGTTGAAATTGAAGCTGAAATAGTTACTGTTAAAAATTCTGAGGGTGAAATAGAGGAACAAACAAATTATCTGAAATGCACTATTCCTAATTCGTTACCTATTGATTTAAAAAGTAAGCTTTTAGTGTGTTTTATATATCTTGGTGCAATTAATTTGGTACAAACTTTGTTAAAAGATTTTTTGGCAAATGATGTGGAGAAGGCTGGTGATTTGTATATGGATATAGAAGAGGCACTGTCTTCCACTGGTCATCATGAATTGGCAATAAATCTTTTGGAGCCCCTTGTTAGAAATAATAGCTTTGATCTTGGAGCAGTGTGGCTTAAACATGCAGAGTGTTTGTACATGTTAGGAAGAGAAGATGATGCTATCAACTCATATTATAAGGTGTTAAAACATGCGCCACAACATCCAGATGCAAGAAGAAAGTTGTTTACCATTCTGGAAAAACAAGGTCGCATTGATGAAGCTTTGAAGATTTTAGAACAAGATTTTAAATATGTAGTCAGTGCAAATCTCCTTTATGAACAATGCCTGGCTCTTAAAAAGTACAATAAATGGCTTAAATATCTAGAAACTGGTGAAGCTTTACTCTCCAAGACATTTGTTAGGTTTTCACATCAAGAGGAATTAAATATGGCATGCAAAAATAGATGTGGAATTGATCTTATTCACAATTTCCGCACAATGAGAGGAGAAAATCAATATCACGAAAATGACATACATTTTGATGAAGATGAAACATTTAAATTAAGCCCTCAGGAAAAATGGGATTTCTTCATTGAAATGCTAAATATTGCCTGCAACTTTAAACAATACTTTACAATGCAAAGATTGACATTTGGAGCAATGATGTCAAAAAGCCTAGCTTCCCATCGTGTTGACATCGAATTTTACTGTTTACAGGCTTGTCTTTTAAGTAATGATAATCAAAATGCATTTCGCTTTATAAGAGAATTTGCTCAGAAACACCCAAGTTCTCGATCATGGAATTTATTAAATCTTGTCATAAATTATATTGATAGAAACACCCATTCGAAGTTTTTGTTGAGATTGTTTCAAAGGGAAAGTAGTCATGTTGTTAAAAATCTTTTCTTGGGTAATAATTTTCTCATATCAGGCAGATATCTGGTTGCTTTAAAATACTACTTGGAATATCAAGAAAAGTGTAGAGATCCATTGTCTGCATTATTGATTGCTATAACAATTTTTGTAATGGCAGCACAAAGAACTGTGGACAAACATCATAATCTTATCCTTCAGGGAATGGCTTATATGCAAACTTATTGTAATTTGAGAAAATGCGATCAAGAAACTAATTATAATATGGGAAGGGTTTATCATATGTTAAATATTAATAACCTTGCTATTGAATACTATGAGAGAGCACTTGCATGTGGAAGTGTTACACATTGTGAGCAACATGGAGTTATAGACCTTACAAAGGAAACTGCATTCAATTTGTACTTACTCTATAAAGATCATTCACCTATGATGGCTAAGAAGTATTTGTTAAACTATCTTGTTATTTAATTAATAAACTCATAAAACATAAAAATGTTTCTCTCGTTTTATTTCATGTTCATTATCCAATTTGAAACTAGATAACTCAATTCTAGACATTATGAATAACCTGAATCTGAATAATCTAATAGTAATATCATGTATGTATATTATTTCAATACACAATCTGGAATGTATTTATTTTCTTTGTTTTAGGGAATAGCTTATAATGGCCAATGAACTTATGCCAGCCAATGAAATAAAGTTTGAAAAGCTGTGTAATATTTTTGAACAATTGCATAAGAAGAAAAGGCAAAGACAAGAGCAAGATAAAATTTTAAGCAATTTTATGAATGAATTTAAAACAAGTACTTCAAAAGTAGTAGACAAAAAGGTGATTAACTCTACTTACTTATTTGTAACTTAAATAAGAAAATATGGCACGAACTATTATAACATCGTAGTTCTGTTTTTTACATATCTTTAAATAACGACATACAAAACTCAACCTTATTATATTTACATAAGGTTCTGCCTGGACTACCTACGTAATGTATGTAAAAAAAAAACATATTAGTACCTAGCTAGGATTTTACATAGATCACTAAGCTTCAATAAGAATAAGAAAATAACAAAAATCAACCTTACGCCTTTTGAAATAAAGGTGTACATCACAAGGACTCGTATTATCCTCTTTTCAAATAATGTTAAGTATAAATGTGTAATCAAGGCGAGGAAGAGCACATCACTGCTAACCCTGGTAGACTTCATTGTGTATTATATATTTCAGAATGCGACATTTTATCCAATTCTACGACTCCTGTTGCCAGAAGATGACAGAGAAAGGAACGCGTATAACTTAGCTGAAAGTAAATTAGGTGTTCTACTAGTCAAAGTCTTGTCGCTGAGTAAGAATTCACGAGATGCCACGAAGTTACTGAATCATAGATCAGTTAGTACTGCTCAGGATAATGACTTCGCTGGTGTAGCAAGTTTGGTTTTAAAGAGCAGACTGACTCCGGTATCCAGTAAGTTTACCGTCGGCGATATCAATGATATCCTGGATAATATTGCCAATGCAGAAGTGGGAAAGAAAGCATGTAAGTAATACCTACCTACACTTAGTAAAACTAAGTCTAAGTTTAGGACCTACGTATAGGTATCTATTATGAATCTGGCTTTAACAACTTCACTGTCCCGCCATTGGACACAATAGTTAAACAATAGAAATGTTTATATGTGACTCATAGGACAGGGAAATGGTTAAGTATCACCTTCTAGAAACCATTCAACTGCTGCTGTATGGCTGTGACTCCACCAGAGATATGTGAGTTGGGCAATTTTTTTGGTACAAATCCACTAATAGGCTCACTTCACCTTTTTACATATTATATGTTACTCTAAAGCTTTTCTACACTGTCGGATGTATGTTTGTTTCTTGTATTATTTTGAGTTGTGATTACGAAATATTATTTATGTTTTTAGCTGTCTATGATGATATTTTTAGTCACGTTTTAAAGGAAGCCAGTGCAATCCAACTGAAGTGGTTTCTGAGGCTGATCCTGAAAGACTTGAAACTTGGCATGGGGCGCAATCGTATACTGGCTTTGTTTCATCCTGATGCTCCTGAACATTACGAAACCTTTTCGCTGTTATCAAAGGTACTTACCATTTTACTAGAATCAAAAAGTGTTTTTACGCAAAATCAATACTGAAATAAGAAATTGTGTCAGTTCTGTCGGGTCATTGGGTCTCCCCTCATCCAAATATTCAGATTGTTGGAGTTCTTTTCACCATGATATTGTAGGTAGTTACTTTGTTGACACTACGTTTTGGTCAATATTTTAAGGTATGAAGTTAATATTGTAGGACCCCGTAGATAGAAACCTTCTAGACTAACGAAGTCTATATTCCATCTAGAAGTAACAAAAAATTAACAAAAAACACTTAGCGATAGACCAGTAGATACTCATTTTTTCCGATGAATTTAAAGTAAGTAGTTGATGTTTAATTGATTATAATTTCCAGTTGTGTGAAGAGCTGGCTGATGACGAAGCTCGTTCTAAAAGCCTCGGAATACAGATGTACTTAGCCGTGAGCCCGATGCTCTCCGAACGACTTGATGTCAAAGATGTCGGCCGTCAACTGTCCGCGACCAAAACTTATCAGATAGAAGATAAGTTTGACGGCGAAAGGTTTCAGGTGCGTTACTTCTTAAATGTTTACTTGGTAGAGTAATATGTACGTTCACTAAAACATTAAAGCCACTCGTTCTGAATACTAAAATTTGTTAGAAGAGATTCCTCCCTTCATAAGCTTGAGTTTATTATTGTATCTACATAGCTACATACCAAGTTACTTTCACATTATCTTTGCGCTCCACATTACTATGAATTGATATTACTTAATCGCAACTTGAGAGAAGCCGCACTCTATCAAATTAATCCAATAATTATGCTTTATTTTGAACCTCAACCTTCATTTTTTGCTTTTTTCATTAGCTGCGTGCAGGAAAAGATTCCGTAATTTGGTATGTCTATTAATTTATCTACCGTCGCATCAGCTCTAATTGTATTGAAAATCAAGTCCTGAAATCTTAGGGCCGCGACCGGCCTCGTTATCATTAACTATAATTTAGCTTAATGCCTATCTTGATGACAGTATCTTTGTAAATTTAAACATTTCAATATATAATTTAATCTGCCTAAAACAGATACACATGGAGAATGGAAAATTCGAGTATTTCTCGCGAAGAGGTTTTTCGTTCACTAGTAATTACGGAAGTACTTACGACTCGGGCCTACTGACGCCTTTCTTGAAGGATTGCTTCAAATCTGATGTCAATAGTTTCATTATAGACGGCGAGATGATGGGTTGGCATAAGGAGTACCGGTGTTTTGGGTCCAAAGGTAAAGTTACACAATATAACCTAAGCAGCAGATAAAATGCCCCCTTTTAATAATGTTGGTTTTGCTACAATTGGATACGGAATTAAGTATAGATACTTCTTACTATTTAAATGAGAAGACTATGCATGAAATCCTCTGGCATAAATATTTATTTTTGGGTAATCTTGCTTTATAGCGAGCGTGAGCGTGAGTGTTCTGTGAATATTCAGTAATAGCCATAAATTTAATGTAACAGAATCATGCTTATAACGTCATATTTCCTTACAGGAATGTCTTTCGATGTAAAGAAGATAACAGACAATTCCCGATTCCGTCCTTGTTTCTGCGCGTTTGATATAATGTATTACAACGGAAAGTCTCTTGTTGGGCCGCCTGAGAAGGGAGGCCTTCCTCTTAGTGAACGACTTCGTATATTAGATGACCTGTTTGTTAATGTGCCTGGTGTTATACAACATAGTAAGAGGCAAATAGTTGCACAGGGGTAAGTAATAAAAGTAATTACGGATTGTGTCGCGGTTAAATTTAGATTTTATGGCCCGACGTTCCGGCACTTTTGCAGGTATCGTGTCACGGGCCGTCTGACCCTTTTTTTTTTTTTTTTTTTTTTTTTTTTTTTTTTTTTTTTTTGGTAGAGATCTTTGCAGTTAGCCTGAGCGCAGGCTTTGACTGCTTCACCGGACTTTTGGCGAGGACCTTAAGGCCTCCAGCCAGAGCAATAGGAAAAACTAACTACGTTAGCAACGTCTACTAAGGGCACCCCCTGCGGGGTTCGGAACTCGACTTAGTGCGTTGCTAACAATCTTAATAAAGCAAAACAGCAAGGGATGGCTGGATCAAAATTTTTATTATTTAGGGACATATTTTTATTGCTAGTTTGGCCGGCTCGGGCCAGCTTGATCTAGGGACGGGAGGATAACATTTACGTTATTATTATTTATAATACGCGACGGGCCTCGCCGGCGAGGACGTAATATACGGCGGTTGTGTTTTGTATTGCTACTGCTAGCTAAATCGAATGCTTCTTGGAGAAGCGTTGTTTTATCATCGGGGTAGGAGAGAGTATGTCTGGGGCGTTTAATCTTAGATATTACGGAAGGTATGTATCGCGCGGCCGCTACGATTAGCGGGTTACGGTGGGTTTCGGAGGAGTCGAAAAATCGAATCGCGGCGCGTTTCATGAACTGCTTGATTGTTGGCAGCTTTAAGTCACAGTGCAACTGCAAGTTACGGACGTAACCTGGAGCGCCTGTGGCTCTACGCATGAAACGGTTTTGGAGAGTTTGCATTCGTTTGAGTCGATAATCGGGTACGTGAGAGAATACGACGCTGCCGTAAGTCATGATAGGTCTCACGCACGCAGTGTAAATTCTCTTCTTACAAGTAAGAGAGAGTTTACTGCGCTTGTTTAACATACAATGAAGTCGGCCGAGAGCGAAGGCGGCTCGCGCGCGTGCCGCTTTAATATGAGCTATGAAGGTAAGCTTCCGATCAAGGATTATACCCAGGTATTTGGCTTGCTGTTCCCAAGGGATAGACTTGCCGAAGAGGGTTATAGGTGGAGGGGGAGCGGGAGGCTGCCGTTTCTTGCTAAAGAGCACGGCTGCGCTCTTGGTAGGGTTGACTTCGATTCTCCATTTCGTGAACCACTTCCCGAGGGTCGTGACCGCGGTCTGGAGAGTTCGACCTATCGCTAAGGGGCTGGTGCCTGAATAATAGATGGCCGTATCGTCGGCGTACATAGCTACTTGGGGTTTGCCACTGCGAGGAATGTCGCTAGCGTATAGCGTGAAGAGGAGTGGAGAGAGTACGGAGCCTTGAGGGACTCCGGCCCGGATTGGGTGAGGGGAAGAGAGGGTGCCCTCAACGCGATAGCGAAAGGACCGATTCGACAAAAAGTTTCGGATGATGAGCACGAGACGATCTGGCACCTCGAGTTGGTATAACTTGAAGATCAAGCCATTGTGCCAGACCTTGTCGAAGGCCTTTGCTATATCGAAGAAGAGCACGCCAGTGAGCCTTCCACGCTGAAAACCAGCGCTTATATGCTCGACTATGCGGTGGACTTGTTGGACGCACGAGTGTTGGGTTCTAAAACCGAACTGCTCGTCTGGTATGAGACTCCTGGACTCGGCATAGTCCATAAGACGGGAGTAAATAATTCGCTCGTATAGCTTCCCAAGAACCTTGAGTAAGCTAATTGGGCGATAGCTAGTGGGCTCAGACTTCGGTTTACCGGGTTTGTGGATGCCGATGACTATCGCTTCTTTCCACTGCTGTGGGAAGAGATTGTTGCCTAATGCTGCATTGAAGATGCCTGTCAAGAGGATTACTAATGCTGGGGGGAAGAGTTTGATCACCTTATTGGTGAGTCCGTCTGAGCCAGGGGCTTTACGTGGATGCAGTTCCTTGATCAGAGAGCGTACCTCGTCTACAGTAACCGGCGCGAGTGGGTGTTCCGGATCCTCGGAAGGAGGGAGCGAGGCCTTACGTTCGACTTCAGCGTCAACTCTGGCGAGGTGAGCTTGATCGACCGGAAGGTCGCTAGGCGTACACTGGGCCTCTAGGCTGTCTGCTAGGCATTCCGCTTTCTCGTCGTCTTCGAAGGCAGGGCTCTGATTCGGACGGTTCAGCGGGGGCATAGTAACTTCGGTACAACTACGTAGTTTACGTTGGAGATTCCAAAACGCGTGATGGTTGGGCTCTAATTGGTCGAGAAACTTATCCCAGCGTTCGTCACGCAGTATCCTTATGCGTTTTCTAAAAGCACGCTGTAGAGAGCGCATGCGGACGCGATTGGAGTCGCAGGGATAAGCGTCGTAGGCGCGTATAGCCGCGTTCTTCTCCGTCAGTAGGGCACGGGCGTCGTCCGGAAGGAGCCAGCGAGCGTCTTCTGTCAAAGGTACCGACCGTGAACACTCGTTCACCAGGGACTGCACGTGCTCAGTGAGGGAGTCGATCGCGCCTATAGCGTCCATCGCGGATTTTACGTGGTCTGGGATTGAATCGAGATGCGCGGAGTGGACTGACTTAAGACGAGTCCCAAGCTTCGTCCAGTTCGTAACTATCTTGGTGGGGATGGGCTGACCAGCGTCTGGGGGACCTACACGCGGACCGAGAGACATGATCACTGGTCGATGGTCAGAATCTAATTCCTGAATAACTTCAATGGACCGAAGCGCTAGGTTAACGTTATTAAGCAAAGCTATATCTAAGATGTCGGGGCGGTGATTTACGTTAGCGGGAAAGTGCGTAGGATTCATAGGCGCGATGATGTCAAAGTTTAACTCGGAGCTAAGAAGGTCTAGGTGTCTACCGCGGATATTACGAGTGTGGCTATTCCACGCTTCGTGTTTTGCATTCAGGTCTCCCGCCAGAAGGACGGAGTCGCCGAGAGCAAGAAGAGCTTGCAGGTCAGGTCGTAAGTCGACCCCCTGAGGTGACGGAGGGATATAAACTGAGACTAAGAACAAAGGTCTATGACCGGTCATGCCTAGCCTACAGACAGAGGCTTCAATGTGCGACAGCG
The DNA here is from genome assembly GCA_905146925.1 of Autographa gamma. Taxonomy (NCBI): domain Eukaryota; kingdom Metazoa; phylum Arthropoda; class Insecta; order Lepidoptera; family Noctuidae; genus Autographa; species Autographa gamma. The sequence goes on from LR989850.1 coordinate 10,387,837, forward strand.
TTGGTGGGTCCATCGGAACACAGTACAGGGACCTTTTGAAGTAAATGAGCGTGCCGCCGCCTGCGGCTCTGGTTCGATCGTTACGGACTAGGTTATAATTCGCGATTCGCGGATTTCTATGAGACGGTTTAAGAAAGGTCTCCTGTACAAGAAAAACGTCTAGTTGGTGGTCGCGGAGAAACGTTGCGATTTCATCGCGTTTATTATTAATGCTTTGCGCGTTAAAGAAACCTAATTTAAGGGAACGGGGTTTGAGTTTACCGGCGGATGTAGCCATTAGAACGCGGCGGCTTTGTATGCGGCGAATACGTCGCTGAACTGCTCCCTAATGAAAGGTGCGTGCAGAGGCGAGGGGTTGGCTCTAATCGCCTCAGCCATAAGGCGGATACGATTAAAGTCAAACGACTCGTACACCTCGATATAGTTTTTTACCGACGCGGTGATGTCGGCCGAGAACGTCGGGGCCATAAGGGCCGCGGCCGACGGTGATGCGTGCGCGGGTTTCGGTACAGGCGCAGGTTTGAACGCGGCGAGAGGTATGCGTGGGACAGAGGGTCCTTGGAGCGCGGTAATCGATGCTGTCTCCTTCGGAGGAGAGGCGAGGGCCGGGAACGCACGGAGATGCATTTCTCTATTCCAACAAGCCCCGGTTGGGCGTTGCGGACTAAGACGCGGCAGAGCGGTCGCGGGTTTTTGCGCGGGGGCCAGTGCACGGGCGACAGGCCGTTTCGCGACGGTTTTTGGAGCCTTTGGACAGCCTCGGTAGTTTGCTGGGTGACCCTTTTCGCCGCAGAGAACGCAGCTAGGGGGCTCAGCGCACTGGGTGCGGTCCTTGGGCCGGGGACAATCAGGCGTTCCGTGCTCGCCGAGGCACTTCACACAACGAGGGCGCGCGAAACAGTTACGCTGCGAGTGACCGTACAACTGGCAGCGGTGGCACTGACCGATAGTGCCGGTTTTTCGTGGCGGCTCAACTTTTATTCCGGAAAGTTGGCAGACGGATTTAATGTTGAAGATGGCCTTACCGTCTGCCGATCTCTCGGTGACGGCAAGGACCATCTCGTATGGCAACTTGCCTCGCGAACGGTACATCCGGTGTACCTCGAGGGCCGGAATGCCCTGCGAACAGAGGTCTTTAAGAATGTCCTCTGAGGACAACTCAACGGGGACTGATTTTATAACTACGCGGAGGACGCGTTCCTCTGGGAGAGTAAAACTATGGTATGGCAGGGCTCTCTCCTGCAGCATACGAGTAAGCGACCGAAAGTCGGCCGCTGTCGGTACAACTATTTTGATGCCGTCCTTGACAGAACGGGCACTAGAGAAATTAATGTGGTGCTGTGTGCACCACGATGACACCTCGGTCCACTTTCCTTTCTCCTGAAGGAAGATTGGAGGAGGGACCGGGCCACCCTTCTTAGGGGCTGAAAAGTCGGAGGTATTGGTCGCCAGAGGGGCAGTATGCGAGGAGGGTGATGCTGAGAGTGCTGCTGGCTGAGACGCCGAGGCTTCAGCAGAGGAGGGAGAGGCGACGGTTTTTGCCGCCTTGGAGGGTACCTGTTGGGACTTAGCCTTTCGGGTACGTTTTTTGCCCTTTCCAATGACTTCAGTAAAGCCATCGGTCGAGCACGACGAGTCGGATGCGGAAAAAGCATCGATGGAATAATCGGAAGCGTTAGCCATCTCGGCGTCGACAGGGGACGGAGAAGCAGAGCGGGGGCGGGAAGTGGATGCCGGTGATGCGTCACACGCAGGTGTGCAACTCGGCGAAGTAATTCTCGGAGACGAGACAATAGAAATAGGAACAATAGCGTTCCCAACAATGGGTTTCGACATAGCAGTCGAGACAATGGGCCTTTGGCGGACTTTAATCCCTTTGTCGGCGCCGATAAGAGGGCGCGGGCAATCTAACTCTGAGAGCAAGGAGGGGTTATGTTTACGGGTCCAAGCCTGGAAGAGGTCTTGGATGACCTGGGAGTTCTTCATCTCCTCGATGAAACGGGGCCAAAGGGCATCCATTTTCTCGAGAAAACGAGAAGAAAAAGGTGAAAACAAATTAAAATTAAAAACCTAACATAGATAATGACGTAGGGGACGCGCCTAGCATCAAACTAACCTAACTAAATCTATCTCCCCGGGTAGGTACGCCCGGGGATGTGTGACCCTCCCTGCTGGGTTTAAGCAGGGAGGTGAGTACCTATGGTGTGCCTTAAGCTGTGATGTACTCGTCGCCAGTCTTAATGTGCGAACGAGGCCCTGACCAGTCTAGCGCGAAGGGTGTAGACACACCCAACCGACACTAGGTGAGTAGCTGAAAAGGAAACCAGATCACCAGGATCGACTAGGAGACCCCCCAAGGCCGATACACTAGGTCCCGTCCAATTGACTGCTTTGCCTTAAAGAGGCTCGGCGGGTGTGATTGGGCACAACACCCCACTCGGTTTCGTTGGCACCGTTAGGATTTCCACCGAGGACCGCGAAACTGCGGTTTTATCCTGAAGGGACAAATGAATTAAATTCGCGAACCAAGAAACAGTGTTGATCTGCCACCGCCTTGAAAAAGGCAGCTTTAGATCTATCGATGTGCGTAGGCGGGCTACGCAGAGCGTTACGCAATCGTAACAGGTAGCAGGACGGGTGACGAGAGCGAGCGCGCCACAGAGCGACACGTCCGTTCACGGCGAGCGTCGAGCGGAGAGTCCGGCCGTCTGACCCGAAACCTAAGAAATCAATAGGGGGTTTCCTGCCCTTTAAAATGGGATTGGCTGTTCAAAAAGTTGTTTTCTCCCTATCCAAAGTTTCTTAGGCTTAGTAACATTATGTCTGCAAGAAATACAAAAATCTTTATATTTGAATCAAACAGATGAAATCATATCTGTTTTCATCTGAAAATATGAAATATTTTCTTCTACAGAAAGATATCAAGTGAAATACTGGATGCGTTAAACAAGGCTATAGAAAATCAAGATGAAGGTATCGTGGTCAAAGATGTTGAATCTTACTACATTCCGAACCGTCGCAACGTTGGGTGGTACAAAGTTAAGCCTGAGGTAAGATATGAAGCAAAACTTCTATTTTGTATGATACCAGATACAACAATAAAAAAGAAGAAAATGACTACCATTTTAACCGACTTCAAAAAAGGAGGAGCTTCTCAATTCGATTGTTCGATTTGATTGTTTTTTTTTTATGTATATTACCTCATAACTTGGCTGACTGACTAGGTGAACCGATTTTGATAGATCTTTTGTTTTTCATTTCAATTTAGTCCAGGTTTGACAGTGGGATCCATAAGAAATAAATTTAAGGCTTGTTTTGAAGACCGTTTTTTTAAGAATTGTCTTATATTATTTTAACTTTGTTCCGTTGTAGTACACAGAAGGTACGATGACAGACTTAGACCTGGTGATCATCGGAGCCGACGAAGCTGAGAACAAGAGACAAGGGCGAGCCAAGAGCTTTTTGGTCGCCTGCGCAGATGGCGGAGGACCTGGTATGTACCTTATTAACTCCTTGGTTTGTAAATGACTCTATTCTCAAACTCACAATCAATCATATTTTTTGATGAATTCCGTGGTCGAGTGACGCTCAAACCGGTTTTTAAGGTGTCGCCTGCTCTGAGTTCCTGGGTTCGATCTCCGGATGTATAAAACAACTTTTTCTCGGGTCTGTCCATTTGTAGAGTACCTTCTCGGTTCGATCCGTAACACAAGTGATTTTTCCACTCACTTAAGGTTCAGAGCAATGTAAGTGATGCTGTCCACATTTATTATTTTACACATTTATCATACCTTTTATAAATAGATAAATTATATTTTTTAAATTCTGTGCTCAGGTCAAATGCCGGATCGTTGGGTATCAGTGGGCCGCGTATCGACGGGCTTAACCTTCGACGAACGCGAGCGAGTGTGTGCCGCGCTGGAACGCAGCTGGACTCCTTACAAGCAGCAGCCCGCGCCGCCGCATCTGTGCTTTAACAAGGAGAAGCCAGATTTCTGGGTGCTACCTGAAGATTCTATTGTTTTAACGGTAATACTGATTACTTTTGTACGTAAATTATGACTTTTTTTCACTTAAATTATGACTTTTTTTCACTTAAATTATATTCTATATATTATAACCCTTAATAATAATATAAATTCGACGGTAAGCTTGTCTGTAGGTATATAACACAATCACGAATACTTACCCGATTTGAGTGACATAGTCTAGAGCCTGAGAAAGTACCTAAGTTATAAGTGGTTTAAATAGGGGATGGAAGTTTGTGTACGAAAATGCTTCTTTTTGCCGCGATATCTGCCACCCACGCTGTGAGAGCCGCGGGCAACAGCTAGTTTCCTTAGAAATAGATCACTTGAGTTTTAAACATAAAAGTACATTATTTTTCTTTTATTAATTTCGCATTACGTTTTATATTCTATCATTAAGGTTCGTGCGTCCGAGTTGATTCGTAGTTCGGGCTTCGGCTCGGACTACACGCTGCGTTTCCCGCGGGTCATGCGAGTGCGCGACGACAAGCCCGTTCAAGATGTTTTGAAGTTGGACGAGTTCATGCAACTTAGTGCTGTAAGTATACTTTTGCAAACGTCTTTTGGAAAAAGCAACTGCCTTTGTATAAGGTTCACTTTAAGCTCCTTCTTATTTTTTGTCTTTTGATCGGTTTTAAATCGACCTTATTTACACCAGCATAAAGTATATTTTTAAGATGAAATAAAATCTATTTCCACAAAATGTAAAAAAAATAATTACTTATTTTATTATGTCACAAATAAAAACGTTACTATTATAAACCTTTCTAAAAAGCTAGACAAATATTTGAAGACTATCCTTGCATTCATTTGACAGTAATAACACTTTTAACAGAACAAAGGGGCAGTAGCAAAATTGAGTACGAACCAAATAAACGGGGATCTAATAAGAGAAGTGAAGCCTCGAGCTAAGCGTAAGGCTCAGACGCCGCAAGTCCCGGAACAGTTCCTCATCACATCGCATGGAGACGTCGAGGCCACCTCCAAGGCTCTGCTGGGCAGGAAGATATGCATCTTGTCTGATGATGAAGACTGCAAGCGCCCGGAGTTGGGCAGGATTATTGAGTCGCACGGAGGGAAGGTGGTCGCTAATCGAGGTAAGATAGTACAATTATACTAATTTGACACCAAGGTTTCGAAATTAATAAATTGTTTTCTCGTTTGCGTATGTTAAAAGACTAGGAATTTTACACCGTAAAACGAAGCCGGTGTAATTGTGACGGTATAATGAACAAACCTTGAATGAACTTCATCTATTGATGATTTTTTTTCCGTGAACTCTATATTTGTCGGTTCCTAGAGTAAATAGCCTTTAGGTACCTACATGTTTTTGACTATCTTTGTGACCTCAAAGTACAACTTTCTCTACAATACTATCAAAATTACTTATAAAACTTGAATATGATATATAAGACCGTTAATATTATATGGGTGGAATGCATGTATTCTCAAAAGGTTCAGACACATGGTGTTGCATCGCTGGTCGAATGACGAACCACGTACGGGCAGTAGTGGACTCTGGCACCGCTGACGTCATTAGCACCGCTTGGCTCCGAGCTCTACCACCCGCTGATACCCTGGTACCGCCGTCTCCGCTTGATATGTTCGCTCTCAAGCAGAAAACCAGACTGGAACTCTCTAAAGACTACGATGTGTTTGGTGATAGCTATAAGGAACTGATAGACGAAAATACCTTGAAAAGATGCTTCGAGAAAATGGAAGATGATGTGAGTATTATGTACTTATTTAAAAACTGTTTTTTTTCTTTTTTTTTTATAGCCTACTTCAGATCCCACTGCTGGGCAAAGGCCTCCCCCTCCGTCCTCCAAACTTGTCTGTCCTTTGCGATTTCTGACCACGTGCATCCTGCATAACTAACTAGATCATCACACCACCTGCGCCGCGGACGACCGCGACGGCGATGTCCTTCCGGCGTCCAGTGGGTGACGATCTTTACCCATCGGTCAGGCTGCATTCGCGCGACGTGACCAGCCCACTCCCACTTAAGCTTGGCTGTTTTGACTCCCACATCCGCCACTTGAGTTATAGAACGCAGCGTGGTGTTTCTAACACGGTCTGTTAGTTTGACACCAAGTATGCTGCGCTCCATTGATGGTTGTCAAATCTTGAGCCTGGACTTTTGTTGTTCAGTAAGTGACCAACTCTGAGCACCGTAGGTTAGGACGGGCAGTATGCACATGTCGATGAGTTTCCTCTTCAAGGTTATTGGCAGGTTGCCCTTTAGATAATAATAATAATAATAATATTTCTGGACAATTCACACACGGTAATCTGATCCCAAGTTAAGCTCTAAGAGAGCTTGTGTTATGGTAACCAGACAACTGATAAACATACATATATATTTCTAAATACATACATATTATAGATAAATTACACCCAGACCAGAACAAATGATCGTGCTCATCACACAAACATTTGTCCTGAGTGGGAATCGAACCCACGACCTCCGGTATAGCAGTCAGGGTCACTAACCACTGGACCAACAGGCCCGTCATGTCTGATGTTCTTTAAGGGCCCAAAAGCTCTTCCATGCGTTCTGTATTCTCCTCTCGACTTCTTTTTCTTGCCGGTTTTGAAACGAGACAATCTGGCCCGGATGTAAAAATAATAAAGAGCTATAAAAAAGTGAATAGTAATGGCCTAACACATTCACATTGAGAGCCTTTAGTTGTCTAAAAATCTCGTCCTTTAGTCTATCAGTAAAACTTTTCGGAATTTCTTAATAAAAGCGCTATTACAAACCTATCATGTCTATTGCAGGTACAAGTGTATCTAACGAAACAAGAAATGCTGAACTTAGACAAGGAACTCTTTGGTGTAAACAACCCGCATTCTTTCTTACGGCCGTGCTCCATACACATAATGGACCAGAACAATATTAACGGCATATTAGCTAGAATGTACGGAGCTTCTATATACGAGATCCCTTCAGTTTTCTGCACACATGTCGTAGCACCGAATACGACTGATAAAGAATGTATGGATAATATAAGAAGTCAATACGAGTTAAATGACGATACTTTGATAGTCAGCGAAGATTGGCTTGAGGCCTGCTTTGCGAAGAAAGAGTTGGTGTCGGAAACTCCTTTCCTGTTACATACGCCATCAGTTGAACACACGCAGGAAGAATAACTACTTGAATAAGTGTGTGTCTGCTTGAAAGTTTAAGATGTTTATTTAATATGCTGTTTGAAACAACCTCTTCCTTGCTACTGTCCGAATTTTGAGTAAGTAGGTACTTCATGTAGTAACTTTCAGTTACGTAGGTTATCTATTGTATCTTTACCGTATTAATGTTTTTTTTTTTTCGATTTTCCATGTCCAATGTATTTAAATTGTGCTATAAATTAGATGAAGTAGAATGAATTAAAAGCTATAATGTAATGTAATGAATATACACAAATAAACCGTCCTTACTTGTGTGGTCGAAAGATCAGCTTTAATAAAAAGGACTGTTAAAAATACACAATAAAATTCAACGATAAGTTTACTAGATAATTAACCCTATTGACATAATTTTTATTCTTTACCTACTGATTATTTCCAATACATGCATGTATTCATTGTTTTAGCAGACTATATTCTATTCTGTATTATATTCTATAATATGTTTTTATACAATCTATGATAGAATTAAATAAAAATATTTTGTATTTTTGATACGAATTTTATTTACAGTATCTGCAGTATATATTTTACATTATCTTCGCAGCTTATAAAATCCGTATACCTACCTACCTACGCATAACCGATAAAAAAAGAGTTAAAAAAACTATCAAATTGATAATTATTGTTTCCCAACACATCTCTACGCCTTAACAGCTAAAGTTAATTACAATAAAAAGACGCACGGTTTGTTAACACTGTATATTGTACAATCAAAGCCAGTGAGCCGCAAAATGAATTGAACGCACGCATAACAGCCGGTAGAAATCTGACACAGACTGCGCTTGTACTGCATAACACTAAAGACCGCTTTATAGCGGACTAACTGACAATTATAGCTAACAAAGTGGCTTTGTGTAAACTATTATTAACTTTATACTTCATTAGCACTGCGTATGGGGAAGATATCTATTTAAAATTAAGTATTATATTGTCTGTAGTGAAAATTCTGTCTTATGCCTGTTTTTATTGACATTAACTTAGATTTATTTATGGAAGTAAATGGGATATTTAATTATTAGCAAGTAATTAAAAGGTATTCAAATAAGTACCTACATAATTTTATTTTTTTATTTTGACATAAATATTTTTTGGGTTAAATTAGTGGTTTATTATATAAAAAAAAATTAGTAGATTAACTTTTTTGAACGCAAATTATTAAAAGATAGGAAGCAACCGATTGGTTTCACTTAATATAAAAATAACAATTACACCAGAGTATCGATATTGGCTATTGTAAGCAAAGGAAGGAACGTGGACGCGGACATTTGAAATATGAGATCTAATTGGCAATCGCCCTTCGAGATTGAATATCATTTTCACAAAACCTGAGATACAACTGTCCTATAAATTGTTACGTGACTTACATTTTATTTGTATCAAGAAAATGCTATTTCAGTCAAACCTTTTTTTTGTCTCATCTAGGTATCTAGTTATTTATCTAATCTCATTTGGTATTTAACTGAAACGTTGGAGTGAACTTTCAAAATCGATATGCGGAGGCTAGGGGATCCAAATCACTGCCACTGCCAATGTCTAGGCATTGCCCTTTTTTACCTAGTATCTAATAGTTTGCAGGCTGAAATCTATGTTCTGTAGATAGCAAACCATTACCTTAACCAGGACCTTAAACTTTTTGGATAGAGACTGAAAGATGAAGACATAATATACCAGTCAGTAAACCCGTAAAACATATTATCTAAATATCATAACAAATTACTTCATGAAACACACTATTAATAAATCAAGAAAACTACAAAGATAACAAACAGCTTTACAGTTGTCGTCATAATAATGTGTCTTTGAGAACGTTAAAAATAGACGCAAACACTTAAATATGATCCAAACGATTAATGTATCATTTTGTTACGAAAAATATTTTTTTTTTAATACAAAATCGTTTGGTATCCCGCTCCGCCCGCCCACATTGCGCGGTCCGCCAATAGTAACGCTGCTTGGGCGGAGCTTTCCCGGCGCTGAACTTTTAAAACTTGAAGCCCACTTTACAGCCGTCAATCTCAGAAACGATATTTCAGCGTCAACATGACTCGCTGTCGCGGCTCATTAATAATTCTGTAATCGGTGGCCCCGGTTAGTTTATCATGAGATATAAGTTGTTTTAAGTGGGTGGCTTTGGAAGTATCCGGGAAAAATGCAGGCGGAGGGTGTGAGGGATAATGAAGGTGTGGGAGCTAGGAAGGCGCTTAGGACTCCGAAGTGTGCTCGGTGCAGGAACCACGGCGTGATCTCGTGCCTGAAGGGACACAAGCGTCTGTGCCGGTGGCGGGACTGCCGCTGCCCGGGATGTCTGCTGGTGCTCGAGCGACAACGTGTCATGGCTGCACAGGTACTGTCACTCTTTTATGTTTTAATTATTACCTAGTAGGTTTTTGTTGCCTTCGTTCCCATGCCAAAAATTTTAATAAGTCGCTGTATAACTTTAAAAACATCATTAACTTTGACGCAAACTAAGAAAACTGAATCCCGTTTTTGTGGTTGGTTTTAAATTCCCCAGACGTTACTCTGTTACGTAGTTGCCTACTTAATTGTTTAGTATAAATTCTGCCAACACTCGTTATTTCAAACACCACCTGTGTTGCGGTTGGAGAGTTGCTTTGATGTATTTTTTGATACAAGTTCACTCATGAGGCATTTGATCAAACGTGTAATTTTAATAGATGGAGGTTTCTTCCTCCAGGTGCAAACCTTGGTCAAGCGAGTGTTAATAAATTATTGTATCTACTATGCTCTATTACTAACTACTTAATACTAATACTAAAAGACAAATATAAGCCGATAGAGTCTTCTTGAATTCGAATATTTGGAACTGGCAAAAAGATTTGAAAATAAAATTGCTTAGTAGGATGTTTAATATTATACTTAAAATGTATTTCGTATTCTGGAATCACATATGGCTAGTTATTATAATTAAGTACTCTATGTGGTAGGTTCTATAAGTATCTTTTTCTTCTTCCTGCCCTTTTCCAAGTCTAATTAGTGTCGGTGCACATTTTTTTCCTTGTATGTGGTAATACTTAGTAATTATTATTGTAATGTCTGTTCAGGTGGCATTACGAAGGCAGCAAGGAGCGGGCGGCTCGGACTGCCGCGATGGCGAGGCGGCGGCGCTGGCGGCCCGCAAGCGCGCCTACCGCGCCCGCCTGCGCTGCGTGCAGATGTCCAGGACATTTCCTGTACAACCACCCGTTTATGGTAAGTCCTAGATAATATTATTCATCATCATCTACCGAGCCTTTTCCCAACTATATTGGGGTCGGCTACCAGTCTTACCGGATTCAGCTGAATACCGTATTTTACGTGAAGCGACTGCCTATCTGACCTCCACAACCCGTTTTACTGGGAAACACAATATCCTATAGTGTTATAAATATCTCATCACAACGCTGATAAACAAAAAAATTGACAATTATGTAGGTAACTGTCAAACTTGATGGTAGGCGCTGAAGATTAAAGATTGGCTGTTAGTCGTTTGGTCAAATATATTTGCCTTTCAGAAACCATAAACGCAAAAATATATCTATATCGTTGCAGCATTATCAAAGCTCTAAAAGACTATGAAACTCCTGTATAGGATCTGAACCCGTTTTTCAGTATTGTCCGATAGCTATGAGACCCATGTCTATGAAAGATTTTGTACGACCTGTATTTAGTTTATGGAAGCTAAACCACTAGGTACAACTTTGGTTTGCTTTTGACCAAAGATGAGTTACATTTTATTAAATCGCATACTTGCCGGCCAGTAACTGGGCTGATTTTGGCGTAGGTATTGATAGCGCATTTACTATAAGTGGAATAAAAATCCGTTTTTACTCTACATTATTCAAGCTCAAGTAGGTAAAATCAAGATTGCTTCCGTTATCCTTTAAAAATAACGTTGCACTTTCAAAAACTTTACGTCGACTACTTAATCTGATCTCCGATTTATCCCAGAGTCTAGTTCTACTTAATGTTAAGCTTCGGTAAACGTTATTTCCACTTGACATGGCTTTACCTATCCAGTTTTTCTTTTTATTCGAATTAAGTTTAAATATTAACCTAACTTGGAGTTTCGATAATGACGTGCTCTAAAACTGCGGGTACTTAAGTAGTAGACAAGACGGATTAAGTATTATTGAATTAACTCCTTAGGTGGTTTGTAGTTGATCTATCTTCTGTGGTAGGTACATAATTTAACTTGCTTAATATTAATTAGTTGCAAACAGGGGCGCCGACTCCGTGGGTGCTCGGGTGCCCCAGCACCCACGAGAGGTAAATAGTGGGTACAGCACCCACGATTCTTCATTCATCTTTAAACGAAATCTAAATATATAGATATATAAAATCATCAAATGAGTATAAATAGCTAGGTATGTCATTAAAAAAGCTGGAGTACCCACGGGAATTTTAAAAACTCGGCGCCCCTGGTTGCAAATGATTCATTACACTAAAATCCATCATAATGTGTAAAAGGTTATTTTAAAATGTAATCCATACTGTGTCAGCGAGCCGGGTGTCGTCCGCACTTCGCGCCTTGTTATTGTAACCGAGCCGAAACTGTCGAGTGTTTCGTTTCTCATACGTGAAATGCTAAATGCGAATTAGCTGGATAAATATTTGTTTTGGAACGAAGAACTGAACCCAAATTCGAATGCTTTTGAAAAAGCCAATGGACTGGCACTAAGTTTTTTTTGTAGGTAAATAAGGGTTGTTCGTGTAAGTTGCTAAATTGTGCCGAATGCCTATCAGTACGCATTTAAAATTGTTATTAGATAATGAATTTTCCTTCACTTTACTAAAATCATGGTTAGGTACTTTTAATTACATCTGTTCTTAAAACAAAACTATACAAATATAGTTAGGAGTAATCTACCTAGCACCCTACTATCTGTCCTACAACTATAGTGCCTTGGTTTGTTTGAGAAGCTGCAACAAACTACCTACGTATTTGCATCTATGTACTAATTTGTTACAATTTGTTCCAATAGTTTCGTTATCCAAGTACATCTCCCCATGTTGCACAAAACATCTTTTGACAAGAGTAAAAATAGAGCACGAGAGTCGTCATAAAAAATCTAAACGACTCTTGAAAATGTCTCCGCTTCATTACAGAACAAAAGCTGTCATCTAACACTCGGCAACATTTCACTGTCTATTAAAACAAAAACTGAAATTTCTTTTAACTATTTTTATGGGCTCTAAAAATGTGTGAAGATTGTTTTACATGAGGAGGCGGAGGCGGCTCTTTGTCGGGATATCGTATTACAGCAATACTGTTGACTGTAAACATGTCTTTCCGTTCTGTTGAATGATATCGCCGCGGGTGCCAAAAGGATCTGTACACATCTGACATTTTCGTAATACTTACATGTTTGTTTAATTTGTGGCATTAGGTGTAATAGGCGTTATTAGAGTAACGGGGTTTAATTCATACGCATTTTTTATATTATTACAAACTGACTTGTAAGATCTTTCTTACATATGTAATAATAGAATTTAATAAGTGTGAATTGTTAAATATTTTACCACACAGTTAATTCAGTCCATTCACCTAAAATTCAATGAAACATACATAACTATTTTCATCATGTTTCACGTCAAAAATTAACGAATTGTAGATGGCGCTGCGACTCTTTGCAGGTACCAAGAAGTTAAGCTACTTGAAAATAAAAAAAGAGCTTAGGAATTTCACATTCTAAGTGCCAAAATTGTTTTTGTTCAAAAGAGCGCACTTGGCACATTTAACATGAAAGTACTTTCTCCTTTTCTTTCGGGGGGAAGTCCTCATGAACTTCCTCCGCCTGGGGAGAGTCGGAGGGGGATGCCGGACTCTTACCGGCTAAAACCCCCTGGTGTCTCCTCCTCGCACGTGCACGTGGGGCCGAGGGAATCCAAATTCTTCAGCAGAAAGTACTTTCTCCTGCTCCAAGCGAGCGAGGTACGAACTTATGAAGCATGGCAGTATTCAAATAGATGCAATATATTTGTGAACAGGTAACGACAGGCTATTTACAAGTGATCCCGTGTGGAACGAGCGTGTCCGCAGGCGTCGGGCCTTCGCCGACGTGGAGTTAGAGCGCGGAGCCCCGCCGCCGCCGCCGCCCGCGCCACCCGCCGCTCTCCTCTGCAGGAACCTACTCGCAGCCTTGCTCACCACGTACGCACCAGTACCACAACATCAGCCACAGCGACAGAAATTATCATTTTCTATTGAGTCTATCATAGGAGTCCAGTAAGGCTTAAAAAAGATAAATTATACTTTCGATAGTACTGTGCAGTTTTACACACTAGTGCATTGTTGATTTCTAAAACTACAAGTGTGGTGCAAATGGTCTGGAATCTGGACCAATAACTTGGCAAAATATTGCTCATAATACTTATATTCTCATTGATACTTACAAATTAAATTAAAACCATTATGTTCGAACAATGAGTGCTTTATTAACGAAATGTATGGTAGAATGTCTATTGTGAGGTCATCTTATTACAACCAGAACTTAGATTTAAACAATTGATTATTTAACTCTTACAATTGAATTTGTATACATTTTTATCCATTATATAAAATGAGTACAGCATTCACATTTCAAAAGTGTGTTATACAAAATATTTTTCCAAAATTATAATTTTTATTTTGTTAATTTTGAACAAATCGCCTGGGGTTAGGCCTTACAATAGAGGTAGGTAGTGTGTTACAAGATTAATAATCATCTGTACTCACTTTATGTAAATGTGAACCAACAACGTAATAATGCTATGATTGGTATGTCCTTTTGTACCGGTTGACTTATAGCTGAAGTTATGTATTACAATACAAACATTACCGCAACAATTTCATGTTATTTTATATGTTATTATAACTTACACATTTCGCCTACAGGTGACAAGAATTTACATTAAGAATTAAGTCGTTAAAATATATTCACTTTCGTACGATACAGTTTGCACGGATGGATTCCCTATCGCCATTTGCAAGAGGACCCTAACTAATGGTAGTGTTTGTAAATAAAACTAGGGAAATAATATATGTCATTAAATATAACTACATATTAAATATAGATTTATATAATGTGTTTCTAAATAATAATAATAAATATATATCATAGGTATATCATAATTATATTCTAGAAATGGCAGAACTAAGAATGTGTTTTTTTACAAATAAATAAATAGATAACATATTAAATCACATTGTCTACATGAGCTAGGAGAAAGAAAACAAACTAGATTTTGGTAACCAGAGCGCTTACTGTGATCTCATAAGGCAGGACTGATGCCATGTGGAAACTAAGCAGCTAAGTGCAATGCATTGCGCTGTATAGCATCCACAATGAAAACAGTCTCACTTTTAGAGTTCACTGTATAGGCACTGAAAGGAAATATATCCACTAACACAAATTCGATATCAAGGTTTTACCTCGTTCTCTCTTTAGGATTTACACTTTAAAAGTTTCGTAATACCCCAATACATAAAACTAAGGAATACCAACTGTGGGTTTTGATAAGTACACGCTCGCACGCAAAGATTGCGGATAGGGATGCTCGAAAAAGGCACGTAAGACCTCCCCGTGTCTTGAAATGTACGAAATACCGCATGTGGACAATGTGATTATTATTCACATGCATAGATTATATGAATTACATGTACAAAATATGTACGTTTCGAAAATAATGCACAACACAATAAGACAATTTTACGCGACACAAACAACCTACATTTATATCGACAATGCATCACAATTAATGTTCGTCCAAACGATACAACTATAATATTTTTCATAAAATACTAACTATGCTTCAAGGAAGGGAGTGCCTTACGAATGCCGCCTCACTCACACATACACGCATGCGATCACTTATCCAACTATTATCACGGTTTTTTTAGGAAAAACAAACATCTACATTAAAAAAAAAATCATGACCATAAAATCTACTAACCTTAAAAATAAATTACGAGGCCACCCGTAACATCGATATAAAATGGATTCTACTTAAAAAATAAACAATGTGTCTCAAATTTAGCCGAAAGGTAGCTACAGTAATTTAATGTTTCTACGGGTACCGAGACGTGAAACAGCTACCGTATGATATAGAGACGCGCCGCGCCCGCCGCGCGCACCTCACCGCCTGCAAGTCGACCGGGCTTCGTTGGCACACGACACGGGATGGGACTAGAAAGGACTGGGGATAGGAACTCACTGGGGTTCAGGAATCGGGGATTTTACCTAAACGATAAAATCACAAGTATATTCATCTAAATCGTACAAATTTTGCGAGACGCAACAAATAATATATAAATATAGATATATGTATAGTAACTCTCTAAAATGAAATTTGAGAAGTGACTGAGCCAAAAGATTTAATTTACAAGCCACGGAATGTTTCAAATTTCCTTATATCCCCGAAATACCGTATTAGATTGACACTGTACCCTATGCTACGGTTGAAATTTGTAAATATACCTACTAACGTTCACTTGAACTATATAATTTCAGATCCCCGTATCTGAAAAACTAAATGATATATAATAACAAGTGTTTAAAGTCAGACTTTTAGCTTTTATAAAACAAAAAAATAACAATTTACTTGAATATAATAATATACATCGCAATATGTATTTACATATACATAATATTATTTTAATTAAATATACACGTAAATAGTACTTTATATCAATCATACAAGTTGGCCACACGAGCGTCGGTCGCGGAACAACGTACACGAGTGGAAAATGTGTAAATATCGCAACATTTCGTCAGTGATCGACTCGCTGACGCAGCGAGTGCAGGAGCGCGTCGCGCGTCGGCCCGCACGCGTCGCGCGTCGGCCCGCAAGCGTCCACACGCACGGCCAACTCAACATACAGTTCCATTAAACAATATACAACGTAAAAATACTATTTGGTATATTATATAGCAGAAATCTAGCCGTCATAAAATCTATCAAAGCAGTATATCATATAATATTATCTACACTGACACAGACATATATTCATCATACACATATATTAGTCAAAAAAAAACCAGTCACAAATCACAGTTGACATAAATTCTCGATTTTACTAAGTCTTGTAATTTATATAAAATAATAGTTAACATATCAATTTTAAATACCTACTAAAATATATTTGCAAAGCTCTAGTGGGTGTAGATAAATGCTTTTTGACATAATCAGTGACCAAATGACTCTTACTTGAAATCCTCTAAAACAAACTGCAATAATGCGGTGTGTTAATGTTAGTGAATTACAAAATAAACACGTGCTAAATTTGTGTTGAGCAGTAAATGGCATCAGTCAACCTAAGCTATATATAATTAATGACGAGCAGTAAGACGAGCGCTGTGGCTGGCTACAGTAAGTGCTTTAACATCGCCACTTCTACCACCTGTCGGGTGGAGTTTTAGACATTGGCTACTACCTGTAACTTGGGAAAACTCTTCGACCTTATTGCTCCACAAAATTAATTAGACACGAAACAGTAACTTATTATACTATTGTTTCTTTAGATAATTTCCGTGATGAGACTCTAATGATTCGATGTGTAATTATAATTTGCTTTTAAGATAGTGGAAAAATATTAACACAAATTTCATTTTGATAAAATACAAATCAATCATAATTTTATAATAATTACATTTTAATTTAAAAATTGCATATCAAACGGAAAACATAACTTGTCTCATCCTTTAGGTTACAAACTAGAAACTATCTCTAAGGTTCATGCAATTACAGTAGATATTCCACAACTAACTCGGTAAAAGTCACCGTGTTACAAAATTTAGTGAGTAAAACTATAACTATAAGGGCCAATGAACGTACACTCGTTACCATGGTTATACGAATGCGCACGCAAGCATGCAACGTGCGTCATCCCTGCAACAAGTAAGAATAAGTAAGCCTAGCACCCCACGTGCACGCGTGCTCCGCCCTGTGCGTGTGGCCGCGGCGGCCCGCCCGGTCTCTACCCTCCGGTCTCCGGTGCTCTTCGGTTAAGGTTAAGTGATTACGCCGCTTCTACATGTAAATCTCGTCGAACGAAAACCATTTATTTTTCAGGTACAACAAAGAGAAGAATGAAGTGTAACAATTTACAATGTAAACGATATTATCTGTCGCTAGATATAAATGTGTAAATGTCCTCGCTAGTGTAGTGAGGTCAGTGTGTTGGCACATAACGCGGCGGCAGAAGCAGCGGCCGGCCCCGGCCGGCGCGACGTGTTCCCTACGCTCTCGGGTGTGCACAGCCCGCGCGGCTGCCGTCACCCTCAATGTCTTCCCGACCCGTGCTGACATTGGTTCCCCTGCGGACACACAACACTTATATATAATCGATCACTCTTAACATATATATCACGTTATTAAAATATAATTAAATGTGGTTTACCATAACGCTGTAATCACGTCTATATTCCGCACATAGCGGACAGGCGCACATTGAGCTGTACGGGGAACTGGTCGGTAAAGTGGCGCCAGTTCTCCTCGCCGACCTGGTTCTTGAAGCCGAGGAGGATCTTTGTGAACATATCCTTCAGGTCGTCCTTGGGGTGTGTCCAGGACGCGACCGCGTCGCAGAAAAACATAAAGTCCTGTACGACTCCGGCCGGGTTCACTTGTATCATCTGACAGATACCGCGGAAAGCGGAGTCTTTCTCGTCATTGTCGCGGATGTTCCGCAATGATGTACACCTGATACCAAATTTCTTATTGTCAGAATGTGCTAGTTCAATCTCAACACCATTTATAATTTAGATGATAGTTCAACATCTGCTCAATTTATTCTTTGTATTATTATTTTCAAATAGATTAAAATTTATCAGAGTGTTGAAATATCATCTAAATCTTTTGTTCTAAAATATTTGATGAAAATAATTGAAGCGAAATAAAAACACAATTATTGTGAACTGTTCAAGGGAATTGAAGGACAAAGGGTAAATTTGTGAATAGCAAATATTAAACTGGCACATGTAAATACTTGTATAGACATTGGAACTCGGAGCATTCCAAACTGTAAGCAAATTACATTAAATATATAATATTAAATAAAATTATTTAATCATAGGTAATAAATAAAATTATTCAATAAAATTAGCATACTACATTAAAATAACTTAGGGAGTTAGTCAAAACAATTTGTCTTGCAGTTTGGTGTAAATAATAGTTTATATTAGCTGTTTATATTGTTTAGAAAGCGGATGGTGTTCAACACATATAAAGTACAGCACTGAAAATAACATGATCAAAAGTAGATACCACCCAACAAATCAGCAAATCCCGCAAAGTGTGGCCGTACAAGTAATACATAGAATTAATATTCTCATGCTTGGTTTAACTTAAATCAGGAATAACATATCGTATAAAAGAATAATATTAACAAGCCATGGACAAACACCATCCACAATCGAAATAATACCGGTTAATAACTTATTCAATATTAAACGTAATAGTAATAATATAAAGTAATAATAAAAAAAATGACTACAGACCACTGGCGTACAAATTGATGTAAAACGGGTGCGACGTCGTGGGGGCACACATAACCTAGCCGACCGATAGTAATCGCTACACGCCACGACATACCGAGAACAAAACCAAGAAAACAAATCAACAAACCATTCAAAACATAGTTAAATTACATAATTCAACAGCAACAAATTAGTGTTACAAATGGAAAAAACTAACAGTTTTATATGCTAAGGAACTTTATCAAATTATATATAAATATATAGTATGTTAGACAAAAGATGGCCTAGAGCTAATACCGGCTGGACATAAAGTGCTATGAGTTACGGACAAGGACACAGGATCGAGGATCTCGTGAGTCGTGCAAGCTGATGCTCTATTACTGCCGCCTCTACGCCATCTTTTCATTCGGCCACACACTTCAGATTTTGTCTCTACTTTGTTATAAATATTTACATTATACCCCAGAAACCAAAATAAACATTCATGTAAGGTAAGCTAAGGCGTTGAGATTTGCTACTGTTTGTGTTTATATTACGTGAATATATATAGTATGCAATAAAATACATGTTTTAATAAATATCATGTTCTGTGGAAGAAATGGGAAATTGGTAAATGATGCCTATAGCAGTGTTTTGTTTAGTACTGAGTTAGAACATATTATATAGGTATTCTGATACATAATTATACAAGTCTGCCAGTTATGAACCAGCAGAGGCTACAGTAAACATAAATGGGGTATACAAGTAAACATGAACATCACAACAACTCATTATAAAACATTGAATAATCACATAGTATATATTATATTAGGTATACATATTACAGCATAACATCTGACTGCCACCAAGAAAACTCACTGAATTGTTTATTTTTCTAGCAAATAATAAGACATTACTGATTAGTTTCTCTCTTTTATAAACAAAAATATGTGTTAATTTGTTGGTCAATCAACACTTTCACTTACCTGTGTTCTCGAGTAGGGTTTTGGGTGTATTAGGCCTGTTGATGATTTCAACTAAATTATTCAAAACTAGAGGGATATACTTTGACGTTTCTGGCCCTGAAAATATTATTCATACATAGGTATTTGGTTTTATAAATTGTTTTTTTTTTTTCTAACAAAATAACACGAAACCTCTATCAAAACTTACCTAGTTTGATGCTTATTTCACCGATAGCCCAGGTGGCATTATTACAAACAGAAATGAGTTCAGGGTTTAAGTTCATGCCCAGTATCGGCAGAAACTCCGGTATGTACGGCAGCACATGTTGGAAACACGCCTTTGTCAAATCACCCAGCAACGCAAATGACGACTGGCGGACCTGACATTATAAACACAACTTAAAATATTAATTTATCAACATAACCAATTAATCCCTTAGCCCAATACGTGTTAGTTACGGTTATGTGGTTTTTATAAAATCTAGTATACAATGAATATTAATAGTAGTGTTGGTGAATAGAATGCTATATCCATCAACCTAAATACCAAGATGAAAACTGCAAGAACAAGTTGCGCGATCCAAAGAGAACGGTTAATACGACACAAGCAACCAATGTACCATAACCTATGAATGTTATAATGCAAATAAATGATAAATAACATGTACAGAGCAATGTGTCATTTGCGGATATTTTACTGATGTCAGTGATAACTATTATTGATTGATTGTGGTTAAGCTTTTTGTAATATCCAGCTACAGCAAAATGTTTCCAAGACACATTACTAGGTATTACAAGAAAGTACTATATTGAGTTTTTAAGTACAGACAGAAATTAATGTAGCATGCCCAAGGTTATTTATACTTCAACCATCTTCCAAGAAAAGTAGCTGGATCAATCTGGATGCAAGGGTTATGGCACAACTTGTGAGAGGCCTATATCTAGCACTGGTTTTATTTTAAGTATTGTTGGAAACTTCTTCGAAAATAGGAATAGACACCAGTATGCAGGCAAACCATTTTGGACAACGCAACCAGTAATTAAACAATTAACCAAATAGTTATAAAAGCTTATAAGGTATGATACAAATACATTAACTCCACAATACCTTGACCATAACAAAATTGCCCTATGCGCCCTTGTCCCTGTGATTAGATAAGCATGAGTCACATACAAGATATACCTCTGGCATCGGATCCTGCATGCATTGGTACAGGAGTTGCATGAGGTTGGAGTTAAACACAAGGTGGTCTATGTGTTTGTCCAGCCCGTCCGCGAGTCCGCTTAACAGGTCCAGAGCCACAATCATGAAATCCTTATCAGGTGCTTCAAATTGCTCTGGACTCTGACTGTTAGCCTGCAAATATTTGAGATTATGTGCTTCCCACTTTTAAGTGTCACAAAGGCTTCATTTTAAATCACAAACACAGTAAGTTAAGGTTAAAATACAAGTAATGTACTTACAATATTTTGATTCAATGTTTGCTCTATTAGAGACACACATCTCCTAAAGACTGGTTCACAGTAAGGCAAGAAACCCGACTGTAGGGCTATAGCTACTGATGATAGACACTGCAAATAACAGGTTTATTAGTAACAGAATATAACTTATACAACTAAGACAATGCCGTCAAATTTAGAGTGTGCCTTACCTCCAGCAGGGGGAATAGGTCTGTATCATCATCCTTCAGAACATTCCACTTGTTTATAAGTGGCGGCATCAACATGTTGATATATTCAGGTTTGTTGAGATGATGTCCAACAGAGTCAGCTAGCGTGCCTATAGCGTCGTACAGTATCAGCAAGTTCTTGTGCTGATATTTACCGAAGGCATACACTAGAGTCTCTAATATGAAGCCTAAGTACGGCACAAGCTCTGTGCACGCTTCTTCCTCAAGAGTAGCGAAAGCTGAACATGCTGCCTCTTGGACACGCTTGTTGTTGTCTAGGACGCACTTTAACAACTGAAAAAGAAATTGTTAAGTTGTAAAAGGTCATAAAGCATATGTGCGGTTATTTCTTAAATTCGGTTGTTCTGTTACCTCAGTCATGACGGGCCTGAGGTAGAGGTCGTGCGACTGCGACACGATCCAGTGCGAGTAGCGCGAGAGCGTCCAGCAGGTGATGGCGCGCACGAGGGCCTTGCGCTCGGCCATGCAGCACACCAGGTAGGGCACCAGGTCCGGCAGGTGCGGCACCATGCCCGCCATGCAGCCGTCCGCCACCGCGCCCAGCGACAGGATGCCGCTCTCCTACCATACGGAACACCATACATTACTACTGGATTCCTAATGTTGCAATTTTTCACTTAGGGGAAAAGATTCATCAACTAAAAACTGGTGAAACTAGAAATAGCATTTTTTAGCATGTGAAAAGGTTAGTTAAATGAAGTAGGTTCCAAAATTTTATATATTGACATATAAAGCTAATTTTACTTTGGATGAAATGCTTGATAATATTACACATTGATATAATCACTTGATCAAGGTAATGTAAACACAATTAAGTCAAGTCACTACAAATATTTGTCATATCATCTACAAAATCTACATTGATAAGAATTGGATGATAAGAAAATTCTGGATTTTCGCAATATTCGTAAAACTAAAAGCTGAATTTACTACAGTATGGAAAAACAAAGAAAAACTTATTTTTAAAGTAATCTTACCTTTATAACCCAATCCTCATGGAATAGTGTTTCCTTGAGTATCGGGAAGAGTACAGGCAGGAGGTCTGCTCCGAAGACATTGGCGAGTCCGTCTAGCGCGGCCGCACTGCACTTGCGCTGGTTCCAGTCCGACAGCGAGCCGTCATCGGCGTCCGCGCCGTCGTCATCGTCGTCGTCAGACTCGCCGCCGCCAGACATGTTGCTGTCGCCCGCGCCCGCTGCACCATATGTTTGTGAAATTATAATTGTTGGTGTGACATGCACTCGATCATGCATTAAGTTATTTGGCTGGTTATATTTAAAATATGAAAGTTAAATATTGACACAAGCAAAAAAATCTAAACAATTATCTCTATTTATATAGCTTGTATATTAATTCATTTCATATACTACGTCCTAAACATTCGCAATCTTTCATCCCTATCTGTATGTAATACTCGACTTGAGCACATCCAGCAAACCTTACACAGTCACATAAAGAAAATACATGTAAAGGTGTGTTTATACCATTGTGTTTGACGGTGTGTGAGCGCGGCTTGTGGAACCGCGGTCGTATGTCAGACTCCCGGTCGGGCTCCGCGTCGTCCGCGTCGTCATCACGGTCTCCACGCAGTAACACCACGGCCATCTCCGAGTAGCGCATGCCGCGGACCAAGATGGGCAGGAGCGCTGGCAGTCTGGGGCCCAACACCTAAACAAGAAATACAACTATATCTTCTGCTCTTTTAAAGTTGCGTATTTAAGATACCCTCAGAAGTGATGACCAAATTCCACTTGTGTAGGAAAATAGGATAATAACAAGTAGAAGATGAACAACAAGCCCACCAATTGGTTAGCATATCTTTCAAATAAACTACCCTGTGTTATAATTCTGCTATATAAGCTAATATTGTGGGCCACCAAGAATGCTTATCACAAAGGGAAATAGCTTACCTCATGACAGACATTTTGCTCAACTAGTGAGAGCCAGAATTCACAGGCCTGTAATGCAACACCTTCCTCTGGATCCTGTGTCCTCACCAGCATGTACTGTGATACAAAACAACTATGTTAGTGTTAAGATTCTCTTACTTGTCATAGATTCTCGTACTCAAACTAGCAGGCACATACTAATTTTACAAATAAGTCATATTTGTATATGGATTATCACATACATTAAACTAATAAACAATATGTACACAATGGAATGTTTACAATTGTTCATAGATGTAGCTTATGTAATCTTATAATTCAAATAGAATAAAAATATAAAGAAAAACCAAATTATATACGTGCACAGTCTGAGCCAATCATCTAGCCTAATAGATCAGACAATGGATAAACACATTCTAATTTCCAAGTAAATAACACAAACATTATCATTTTCATTTTATATAAAGCATTATAAGAAATACAACTCTTTACCTCAATGATGTTAGCAAGATGTGGGATGAGTCTGTCCAGTCGCACTTCCAGAAGCAACACCAAAGCATGACAAACATTTTTTCTAACATCTGGATCTTCATCTGCTGCTAAATGGAACAAGTTCTGGAAGCAATATAAGTGATGTAGTATAAGTTCATATGAGTATAAATCTAGTATATAACAATAGCAAAATTATTAGACATTATTTTATTTCTCAAGTACAAGTAGAAGTTTTATAAACATCATGTTAAATGTTTATCTAAAAAGAAAAACTTCGGATTTTTAATAAAATATTATTATATAAATTAAAATCCCGGTGATGGAGTGTAAAAACATTAAAAGGTATAGTTAATTAATAAAACACAATTTATACAGTTGAACATACCTCAATAAAAGCATCAATATGCAACATGAGTGCCTGTGTTCGGCCAGTAATGAAGTAGTTGACACAAGCAATAGCATGACATCTGATTTTGGGTGATGTATGTCTGAAGAATTGTAGGAATTTGGGTATCAACACGTTGAGAGGTCTGTTAAGAGCATCACTGTCTAGAATCTCAGCTGTGTCTTCACATATCTTCTGTAGTGCTCCAAATGCTCCCTAAAATCAATACTCATAATTATTAATGCTGTTAGTGTAATTGTAGCTATTTCATGCTAAATTTATATTGAAATAAATACTCTTTCTAAAAATTCAAGACAGGTGGGCGTAAATATGTTCTTATCTTAATTCTTAAACAATTTCTATTGCATAAATTAGTAAAATAGATGGAACTAGAATTATAGTTTAGTGCGAGGTCATTTCAAAGTTATCAATTAAACAAACATTACTAAATTATTTGACCTAATTTATATTAACACAGGCAGCATAGTTGCATTTGTTTATTTTTTTTTTAAACTCTAATATAAAAGTAGTTTGACAATACATACCTCACAAACATTGTAATCTTGTGAGTCTAACATTTGACACAAGGCTGGTAAGAGATCGGGCCATGATGTTAGTTCCCCTTTGCTGGCTATGGTGGTGATTATAATACCCACTGTAGCCCTAATTAAGGGGGAAGGGTCCCCAACGGCTGATAAACATTCCCGCTTAATAAATTCAGCCACTTCTGGTAAGAAGCTGTTGTAGTGGGCTTTGACATTATTTTTCAAAATCAAACCACTCAAAGATCTTGTAGGTTCTTCTTCGGTGACGAGTTTCGTCAAAACGAAAATCAAATAGTTATTGAAGTCTGGATACTTATTCAATTCTTCCAATTTCTGAGATTACATTGTTAGGAAAATAAAGGTTGTCAATGGCTGTCATGTCGGAAAAATCGATTTTATCGTAAGCGTCGAGATGAAACAAATAATAGTTAAAAACGCGTAAGCGTCAACTATAATGAAAAAATGCATGAAATAATGAAAACATTGATAACGATTAGGACATAAATAAAAAATAAAGCGGTTATAGTAACAAAAAATATCCACGCCGATAGGTTTATAGACGGAAAATTATGAAAAGGATACTTGTTGAACGGCCCTTTGAGTTGCTGTATCTGGTGATTGAGACTCTTTGAGAAGTGTTAGTATTTGTCTTAGTCCTTCTTGTTCCGGTTTCCACTCCATTTTCTGAATAATTCTACGAAACGGTTTTATTTCACTCGGTCCCGTAAAGATCAACCATGCCAAAATTTGTGGAATTGCCAGACGAAATTATTTCAGTTGATACTGAAATTTCTATTATGTAGTAATACCAGCGAGAATATCAGAAACAAGCATTAAAAGTTATTGATCGAGTAAAAGTTAGAACTTGATAAAATTAAAATAAATTGATATATTAAGTACCTATCTTTTAAGCGTTGTATGGATGGAAATCTAATAATTTTTCGTTTAGTTTTCGATAACCGTACGTTATTATTTCAAATTAAGTACCTAGGTATTTGACTTCTTTTTGATTATACCTATTATCAGAAATTACATATGTATCGAGATGTAAATATTTAGTAAAATTAAATTTAGAGCAGACAATAAAATAAAATCTATATTGAACAATTAGTTTAGTTGATTAGGAATAAAAAGTCATCATCTTAATTGTTTACGATTATTTCAAAAAAACAACATGCATTTGGCACTTTTGACAGAATTTAACTTTTTGACATTGACATAAATTGACATTTAACAAAGTGCAAATGCGATGTGTGAGGCGCGTGTTATTATTTTCAACTTTGTAGGTTCTATTTTCACATTTTTCACATAAATCTGCTGCGCTGTAAAATAAAACAAAATGCCGAAAGTCAAAGCTGAAAAGAAGACTCGAATACACAATGAAATTGCCAAACAAGGTGGGTAATTCCTGAATTATAAGCAAAACTTTAGGTTACAACAAAATATTAAGTTAGGCCAATATTTAAGCTATAATTAAGATAAAGGAGCTATTACAGTATTACGATAACATTACTTATTTTTCATAGCAATAGCTAAATCTTCTAAACCAATTTCTCTGTGTAAATTAATGAATTATTTCTTATTTTAGGTATTCAATTCAACAAGGATTTTGGTCAGCATATCCTTAAAAATCCGCTTATTATCACGTCAATGCTTGACAAATCTGGCTTGAGGCCTACAGATGTTGCTCTTGAGATTGGTCCTGGTACTGGTAACATGACCGTCAAGTTACTCGACAGAGTCAAGAAAGTTGTTGCCTGTGAAATAGATACAAGGTAAGTGTGATTACTGATTTGTTAAATTAATAACCAGTATCAATCACATTAAAAGTATTGAGAAATATCTATAAATGCATTTAATTATTTAAATAATAAACATTATAATTATAATTTCAGATTGGTTGCTGAGCTCCAAAAGCGTGTCCAAGAAACTCCTTACCAAGCAAAACTCCAGATCCTTGTAGGAGATGTACTCAAAACAGAACTCCCCTTCTTCGACATATGTGTTGCCAACGTGCCCTACCAAATCAGTTCACCTTTAGTCTTCAAATTGTTGTTACACAGACCTTTCTTCAGATGCGCAGTTCTTATGTTCCAAAAGGAATTCGCACAAAGACTTGTGGCTAAACCTGGTGATAAATTATATTGTAGGCTGTCTATTAATACACAGTTATTGGCTCGAGTTGACATGTTAATGAAGGTGAGATATAACTTTTTAACAAGCACCAATTGTAAAGTGCCTAGCTTTATAATTATGTACTATAAGTAATGTTGCTTTTAGGTTGGCAGAAATAACTTCAGGCCACCGCCTAAAGTGGAGTCCAGTGTTGTTAGGATAGAGCCAAGGAACCCACCACCACCTATAAACTTTGTGGAATGGGATGGATTGACGAGAATAGCATTTGTGAGGAAAAACAAAACACTATCAGCAGTCTTCAAACATGGCACAACAATGGCTGTATTAGAAAAGAACTACAGAGTACACTGTTCTCTGCATAATAAGGTAAGTTTCAGATATTTTATTATCATTATTATAAACTATACCTAATTACCTACTGTTTTATATTCAAATTGGATAACTGATTAATTCTCATATTACTCATATTAATTGCGACATTACTAGTAAATTTGTTAAGCTCTTACATTTATTTTTAGTTTTTTGTATTTTTATATTTAGTTAGTCAGGCAGTTTACATTTAGAAAATTTGCAAACACAATTTGTAAAGCAATTCTATGACACAACTCTTGAATTTTT
Organism: Autographa gamma; assembly: GCA_905146925.1. Lineage (NCBI taxonomy): Eukaryota > Metazoa > Arthropoda > Insecta > Lepidoptera > Noctuidae > Autographa > Autographa gamma. The sequence goes on from LR989850.1 coordinate 10,415,210, forward strand.
ATATTAAGTTTATATAATTTTATTATATTGTTTTAAACATATTAAATTTTGTTACAGGAAATACCTGAAGATTTTGATATTAAAGAGAAAGTCCAGGAGATATTAGTTAAGTGTGAACAAGACCAAGCAAGAGCAAGAATGATGGACATTGATGACTTCATGAAGCTACTACACGCCTTCAACTCTGAAGGAATACATTTTGCATAGTATATACCACAACAAATAAAATGTAATATTTATAAATGTTTTTTTTAATAACTATTGTTGTTTACAATGAATAACTATAAATTAACATTTTGATACCACTGTTTAATTCATAAATTTATGCTACCATCGGCTGGTGTTTATATGGGGGCGTCCTTGAAGCCCTTGCAAGCATAGTCGGCACCAGTACAGCGGTCAGATTTGTAGGGGAAGCCTGGCTGGCCTGGCAACACCATGGGCTTAGACCTGTGTACTCTCCAACCTCCCTTCTTGGTCCAGTCCTATAATTAGAAACACAAGTTATAAGAATAGATTAATTAAAGAGTCAAATTTTAAATAAAATAACAATATTATACAAAAATGTATATAGAACCTTATGTGTATTTTTTACTGCTATTTACTTGTTATCTATATCACATTGGCTTTAAGATAAAACCATAGTTCTTTTTAAAATAATGTCAAGTCTCTTTTACTTACATTTCCATTGTATTTGAAGTAGTAGTGGGCAGAGAGGATTCCAACAGCAATCAGCCCAAGTTTACCGGTAATGTATCTATAATCAGCAGCACGCGACGCTCCCTGTAAGAGTTCTTACTGTATACGACTTTTTACAAATTATTGTTTACAATATTAGGTTATTGTTATGTAACCTCACCAACACAGGAGTAAGAGCTTTGAAAATGTTGTCCAACGGTGCTCGGTAGATACGGCGGATAGGATTTGTACGCTCTTTCCAGTACTCTGGTACATGCACAGGTTCATTAGGGGCTAGGATTTGGTCTTTTAACCATTGCTTACGCCAAGCCCTCTCAACATCGGTCATTCCTAAACATCTTTCACGTTCGGATGCCACACGACCAGCAATGGTCATAGGTTTAACGCCCGCGGTTTGAGCCATGATTGAAATTTATTCAAGTCCGCTCTTTTATTGAAAATATTTCTAAAAGCAAAACTGAGCTCAAGCGAACATTTGCAGATGTTGACAACTTGACACTGACGGTTAAATGACAGCTGAAGTGTGCTAGTGTCACGTCCAACCGATCAGTCCCATTCATTCATGATTCAATAGTGGTCCTCCTGATTTTCTCAAAATAATAAGTTACCCCATTTCTATAATGTTGACCTGTAACATCCATGATCAATATGCATATGCACATGCACAATTTTTTTTTGTAATTTAAATAAATTCCTTTTGACCGAATGGGCATTTACAGCTTAGGAACGAAATGGCAATTGAATTGACTAGTTAAACTGAAATAAACACAGGCCACCGGGTTAAAAAAAAAAGTAAAGTATTTGTTCATTATTGTCTATTTTATTCTGCCTCTATAGCACTAATTACACTTTACAATTCGTAGATTACACTTTTACGTAAATCGTAATGGTGCTAGAGCCTAGAGGTCCATTGTTAGGGAATTTTATGTATTAGCCTAATAATGTTCGCCGATTGTAAGTAGAATTCCTAGAAATCGGATAGTGCAATAAGCGCTTAACTAGTTTCAAATATTTAGTCTGTGGAATTAAAAAAAAGTTCTATAAATTCTTTTGGATCAGTCGGTGAAAGATAATTTCTATTTTATCTCTTTAACATTTTTGTTTGAGCCAGTACGGGACTAAATTATTCTGAAGAAGATAACAAGATGCCTCGGTACCATAAGGTGGAAATTAATAAAACAGAATGGATTGTCCCAGAGAGATACCAAATGCTTACACCTGTGGGCTCAGGTGCTTACGGACAAGTTTGGTATGTGTTTGCGAATATATTCGGCATCATGCCAGTATGTATTTTTATGTAATTTAAATACTGCATTTATTTATATCATATACCTATAGCGCAATCTCTACTAGACAACAGTACATATGCAAAATATTGAGGGACATTTTCCTTACGTGGGCGGGCAGATTTGGCTATTTGTCTATTCTTGCATCTAAAACAACAATTCACTTACAGTTCCGCTATCGACACCGTCCATAATATGAAGGTGGCAATCAAAAAGTTAGCGAGACCATTCCAATCTGCCGTACATGCTAAGCGGACTTACCGCGAACTGAGGATGTTAAAACATATGAACCACGAGAATGTTATTGGTAAATATATAACTATGACTGAATCTTATTTGAAAACACCTAACCTTTGCTACTTTCCAATAGGATTCCTAATGGGAATTTTTACAACACTAAGTAGTACCACTATTAAAATCATACAAATATAAATTAAGAAATCTTAATTTAGGAATTGCAATAAAAATCTGTCAATTTCACAACAGGTTTGTTGGATGTCTTTAGTCCTGAAAAAACCCTTGAGGAGTTTCAGCAAGTTTATCTTGTCACTCACTTGATGGGGGCAGACTTAAACAATATTGTCCGCACCCAGAAACTATCAGATGACCATGTCCAATTTCTGGTATATCAAATTCTCCGGGGACTTAAATACATACACTCAGCTGGCATCATCCATAGGGTATGTGTTATTGTAAATCATAGAAATATACACCTTTATTTTATTTCAAATAACTTTAGACTCTTGCTACTTCAACAATGTACTCATGTTCAAATATTCAAATAAAAAAATATATTTATATGGAATATCTAAGTTAAAATGTCTAGTTTTATATGAAATAAAATATAGCTTAGAAACATGATCAATATAAATCTTGATTCATCATTTATTTAACTGTAAAACTCAAAAGGAAAACTAATTTTCTAATTGAATAATCAGTACTTTTGTAAAACCTAATTAGTTGAATTTTTAATTGCATGTTTTAACTTCACACCTATGTCATGATATTTTGGCAAATTCATTTCTGTAACACAAGTATTAATATTGTAGGATCTAAAACCTTCTAACATTGCTGTCAATGAAGACTGTGAGTTGAAAATCTTAGATTTTGGTCTAGCCAGACCAACTGAAACAGAGATGACTGGCTATGTAGCTACAAGGTATGTCACATCAACTACACATATTTATTTAACAAAAAATTTTATCTTTTAAATATGAGTCATCTTTGGTCCATATAATATTGTTATTTACATGTAAAACCATCTTACTTACAACTTACCCATCTTCTTGCTGGGCCAACAACTAGTTTTGATCATACTTATTGAATAAAAACATTCTTATACATTCTACAGAAGAAAAAAAAATTATTACTTAGTTCTGAGTAGGTAAATAAACTAAAGTAATATTTTCAGATGGTATAGAGCCCCTGAGATCATGCTTAACTGGATGCATTACAACCAGACAGTTGACATTTGGTCTGTGGGCTGCATTATGGCTGAACTGTTGACTGGCAGGACACTGTTCCCAGGTTCAGACCGTATCCTTTTAAATCAATTTCAACAAATACAAGTTTATTCATGCATGCACTATATTTATCTAAAATATTTATTAGAATTTAAGATGCATTTTCAATAGATTGCAATTTGTGTTTAACCTTCAGAAACTCATCAACTTTTGTTTGTCCACATATACTTAAAGTGTGGTAATAATTTACATACAGTTTACAATTACACTGTTGGACATTACATTGTTGGACACTTCTACAAACTAATAATGCCATGTGTCTGACCAAGTTTTCCTTCAAACCTTTTGGCAGACCTAGAGGAGAAAATACTCTGAACTTACACATTTAATTATTAGAAAAAATACTTAGCACCTTGACACAAGAATTCGATCCCATCATATACAAATACACAGTAAAACCAATTTACATAACTAAGGATGTTGGATAAAATAGAATGGAGCAATGGTGTGTCGTAAATAACATGGCTATTTATTCAAGAAATACATAACACAATCACTAAATCTGATCCAATTTTAATGTTTTAATTGATATCTAGCTGAATCATATGGGCTATGAAGACAAAGAGCAATGCAGTTCATAAATAAAACAGCCCCTTTTGGCATGAATACCATGTATTTATCTAGAGTCATCCCAACTAATCTGGAAGCCATTTATATCAAGTACATCCTTATTATTTGTAGCCATTCCAAATTGTTTAGTGTTACCATCTGTATTTCGATAACTGGGCAAGTAAGTAATGTGTCTTAACTTTGGTAATGTGTTTTAGTTATACCTTTCACTGTGTTTAAATAGGTCAGTAAATAATTGAAGATATTATTTTATTCACTGCTTAGCTTTAAATTATTTTGTTAAAACCCCAATGGCTTTCAACCTTAATGGATGAGACAGATATCCATCAATTGAATTTGATCATGGAAATACTCGGAACACCGGCTCAAGAGTTTATGACGAAAATATCTTCGGAGTCAGTAAGTAGCTTCCATTCATTGTTTCATAGGTTTTATGGTGTAACACACAATGTACATATGTTTATCAACAGTAATTACGCTTTCCATTAACTCGCTTTTAATTGATGTTGTCTGGTCGTGTCCGTAAATGGCTTGTGTAAGTTTGGTGCTTGTGTAACCTTAACATGCGTGCATCCAGATATTGATCACCTCACAAGAATATTGTTTTTGTGCGGAAGACCAGATCAAGAGACTATTGACAAAATAATTAGCGAAGAGGTGAGTGAGACTAATATAATAATATATTACATTTTAATAGGTCAAAAACTAATGCAGGCTTTGACGCTTTCTGGAATTAAACAATACATATTTAACGAGATAAGCGAATTAATAGTAAACTGCTTACAGAGAGTATTTAGAGAAGATTGGATAAGAAAGCATCTAGATATTTTACTGTTTCTTCTTGACTGAATTTATACAAATAATAATAATACACTTAAAATTTTCATGTTTTACTAAACAGCTCTTAAATTTAAAATGGTATGATTTTATAATAATAAAAATAGTACTAACTTTGTAAATAGATTGTTGAGTCAGTGAGCGTTACTTTAAATGTGTTCTCAGTTTCCACAATATTGTGTGCATAAAGAAAACGTGTATGTTATATTATGTTTCCATGTTTGTGACGTTCGCGCTGCTGTTACATGTCATTGTGATCATGAATTGTGTTAATTGTCGCATACTGAACAAGCTATAATTGATAAATACAATATGTGTACCAATACATATGTTAAGTTTACATACTGTTTGAATATACAGTTTGAATACTTCGTTTAAGGCATTATTTACAAGGACGTTGGGTATGATAGGTAAGGTTTAAAAGATTCGCACTTCTGCAGTACGAATGTCGAATGGACATTAAATTTGGAATTATCGAAATTTACGACTTAAGTAAATAACAAAGAATGTCAGGATGCCATTACCTATAATTCCTTAGAGTGAAATTTAAAAGCTATGTTATATTTGCCATTGCAGAGGCATAAATTAGTCATATTACCATTTAGTAAGTAGTGAATAGGTACTGATCTTTCATCCAGTTTCGCTGAAACATGCAATCTTTTAAGACCACAAAAAAGAGAAATACCTTGATAGGTATCGGGGATAATATGAGCTAGGAGTAAATCCAACGTTTTCGTCTACAAGTGACTCATAACCCGTGTGTTAACACTTCTGGTATTGCTATATTGCAGGCTAGGAACTACATCCAGTCGCTGCCGGCGCTGAAGAGACGCGACTTCCGCGAGGTGTTCCGCGGCGCTAACCCTCTCGCTGTCAACTTGTTGGAGCTCATGCTGGAACTGGACGCTGACAAGTAAGTGCAATCTAATAACAAGCTTTAATTCAAAGGAGTGGGATGCCTGAAAGTTGAACAAAGATTGGAGATCATGTCTTAGCCGTTGAAATTAAGATAGCACGGATGGTAATCATAAGCCCGTAGAATTTAAGACAGTGTTGCGGTAATTATTGTTGGTTTAATCAAGATATTGTATATATGTCTATAGATTACTTCTCAATTTTGTTTTAATAGCTTATCGTTTAAATCTGATTATTGAAGACTCGAGACTTTTTAACCCAAAAGTTTGATAAATACGCTACGCTTACAATATACTTAAGTACTTACCCATGTTTTAACATTCTCTGCAGCATTTGTAATTTCAATAAATTCAAAACGAGATTATTTTTCCATATTGTTATTAGTAAAAACTTAAGTGAATTTAATCCAATATTTTCCTTCAAGATTGAAATGATACATTGACTCACGAATTGTTTTGGTGTTAAGAACCTGTTTGCCTCGCTTTACCTTATATAATTAAGTTGGAATATCATTAAACCCACCGCCCACGCTCGGAAACATTTTGATAATGCTAAGGTTAACTGGGTCCACCTTATATACATAACGATTAACGGTAGTTTATGTCCAAGCGTATTGTTGTCTTACAAAGTAACTCTGTGTATGTGTATCGGCTAAAGCGCTGAACCGATTTTGTAAAAACTAGGTACTTTGAATCAACTTGGATTACGAGAAAGGATATACATATACTTTTTTGCGGCCTATCGACAGACAGGTGGCCTGAGCCGCAGGCAAAAGCTAGTTTTTTATACTAAGAAAATATTAAGTGAATATTATTTTATTTCTCATTTTATACTTTCATAGTCAGATTGCTATAACGTACTTTGAAATAAAACTGGCTTTTCATAAAAGCAATTTCTTTTTTACTATCGCTTGATTAGTGTAAGCGGTACTTGTGCCTTTATTGTTAAATACATATTGTTAGTCATTGCAGAAATACGCTATGGAATAAACCGTGTACATTGAGGTTACACAGTCATATACTTGACTTTTAAAAACTACAACTACTATATACAAACTATTACTATATACTACAACTAATATTATATAACAAAATATTATTTTTACCACATAAAAATGTTTCATTCAGGAATTTAGCTAGGTGCTTGTGTACTTGGTTTGGTGACCACTACGCGGTACCATGTATTCACGAGTTCATTAATCTATAATATCTATCGATAACCTACCTATACAAAAACAACGCGTCATAAAAGCAATCCTCATTGTGGAAACAGATTTCCGAACCAATGATGAACAAGAAATTCTGTAATAAAATATTGCGTTAATTTGAGACAAAGAGAATGATGTGTGGAATCTTGTTGATTATTTTATTTTGGTAGTACTTACACTATCGCAGGTCTATTGACAAAGATTACTAAAAAAAATAACAAGTACCTACATTTGTTTTTATTATGTTGTCACTTCTTTGTTCGTAACTTTGACTGTTAATATCTGAATATCGTAAATTGACTAGAAAAAACGTTTTAAACTTATAATTTCCAAAGTCAAATATTTAAAAATGTTTACCAGATAAATAATCCGAATAACCATCTGTACCGTATTTTATTTACCTTTTCTTATTCCTACTTAATGACTACAAATTTCATCTTTTCTTTTCTATTATTTCATATTCATATTCATATTTATTTGCATTCCACAATGAGTAAGAGATGTTACAAAATGGCTTAGAGCTAAGTACAATCGTGGACCCTGTAGGGCACAGCAAAATAAAATTAAACTTACATCTAAAATTAAACAATTAATAAAATATAATATAAAACAAAATCAACAAATTTACTTAAATTATACTTCTACATTTATTTATTTTTCTTATGAGCCTTAATTAGTATTTAAACTCAAACTCAAACTCAAAACTTTTATTTGCTTTCCACAATGGTTAGTAGGTGGTAAGTAAAAAAATATATATAGTACATCGTGGACCCTGTTGGGCACGCAAAATTTAGGAGAGAGGAAGAACAATAGTATGGTTATGCCAGTAAGTATACATGTTTAAGTGATATTATTATATTTGTAGGGTATTCTTATTTAATTTAGTGTAAGTATTGTTTTTGAATTTATTTAAAGATATATGTAAGTATATACTTGTGTATATCCATAATATACATATACAGGATATAAATTTTTAACCTATAATTATAATGTAGAATATTCAATAGGAAATAAAAGTTTATGTAGTTTCCCATAGAGATAAGTAATTATTTATTATTATAGCATTTATTTATTTATTATAGCATATACTGTATGTAGCAGATGATATTTCATATCTGTATAATTAACTAAATAAATAAATAATCTATTCTAGGCGTATAACAGCGGAGCAGGCGCTAGCACACGAGTACTTGGCTCAGTACGCCGACCCTGACGACGAGCCAGTGTCCGCGCCTTACGACCAGAGCTTTGAAGATATGGAGCTACCTGTAGACAAATGGAAAGGTAACATTCTGTTCTAAATTATAACAGTGCACTGACCCGACTTGTAATTAGTATGTCCTCGCCAAAATTCCGGTGAAGCAGTCAAAGCCTGCGCTCAGGGTAACTGCAAAGATCTTCACAAAAAAAAAAGTACTTCCAAATAGTTGCAAATTATATAATAAATTCGCAATTTGCAAACCTGTACAAAATTAAGAATTATAAGTAAAAAAAAAGAAACAAAATTTCCATGAAGTAATTAATTTTGGAAATCAGTGTGGGTGGGTTTAATCGTTACTGGTATTGATTGCTTTTAGTCTCCGAGTATCGTACTAACGAGCACTTATATCTGACTCCCCCTTCATTCTCTACTCTTATCGTTATAACATTGTTAAGCGAAAATTGGTTGAACTGGAACAGCTTATCTGATTGATATGGATACGATGCGATAATTAAAGCACTATCGGATTAAGGACTGCAACCATGACTTTTATTTTCATGGAAAAGTTTAACTGGCCCTTCCGTTAAGTGTTATAAGAGGTTAATCTTTTTGATAAGTTAATGTTGATGATGAATGATCTTATTTTATTCAAAATGCCGCCTGAATCAGGTGACTTTTATTTACTTCACGAGTTACTGTTTGATATTATTTATATTCATAAAAACCAACGTAGTGAAAGCGCGTTCGTGTATAAATTAGGAGGGATAAAACTTCTTGCCACATTTTTCTATATTAATAGTAATATTATTTTATTTATTTTGACAGAGCTGGTGTGGAAAGAAGTTGTGGAGTTCAAGCCTCATCCGCAACACATGAACACAGTGGTAGAAGTGAATCCATCTTAATAAAATAACAATTCTTTAAATACCATCAATTTACTTGAACATCGCTGTTGAGAATTGATAATATACACATTTTTGCATATAGTGTATAAATAAAATCACATCATAGTATTAATAATAATGAATTTTAAGAATGAGGTGACTTACATGCACAATGTTGCCATATAAATAATTGTTATAAAGTTTACCTTTGTCATACCAATCTTTGCACATTTTAACTGATTCACTTAAATATCTTTGTTTCTTGTGTTTAATTCTTCACTCTGACAGCTACGTTGAAGTAAATAATAGGATTTTGTTCTTTTAAGAAGAAGATTGAAGAAGAATAATAATAATGAATGTATTAACGGACCGAGCTTAATGCTCAACGGTTTTAGTTGCCCACGACGATATTATATCGGAGTGGCATTACTACGCGATATCTACCCTTTAATATCGGTATCGCCTTTACATAGGGCATTGAATGAGTTTTGAGCAATAATAATAAATAATATAAATAAAATCTTTATTTTTATATTATTTATTATATTGATCCAAGTTTTATTTTTTCACATTTTGCACATTAATATACCCATAAGTAATTCTGCCTGCTTGTTAGACTTGTGTCTCTAAGACTGGGTATCATCATTTGAAATAACCTTGATTTTCTTTATAAGTTTGGTTAATATTGATTTTTATGGCCACATCTGGTTTTAGAATAAGGTTCGGCAGTTAAAAAAAAGGTGTACTAAAATGTAACTTTTCTATAAATAGCTTTTAAGCCTATTAACAAATGTGTATTATTTAGGAATGTACAAAATATTTGTACAATAGATTGGACAGGAATCCAAACATAATAATAGAATTATGAATATATATTTTTCACAGAAACGAAGTTCTGTCAAGCATATGATGCTTACACTGTGATGTATAGAACTTATGAAAAGTATCTGTGTTACGGAAATATTTCTCGAAGGACGAAAGAAAGTAATATATTTTTAATAATTAACTATGAACAGACAAACAGTCGGTCGTTTAATAATCTATGTAAGCGTTTTACAAAAATATTCTACTTGCACGCAATAATATGAATTTAATATTAGATGTGCATTTTGTACAATTTGTATAAAAGCTTTGAAAGTCGTAGTCATGCGCTAACAAGAGTCTGCGCTTGTAGTCACACGCGTTCGTTACCCGTACTAATTGGCTTTACATGCTGGTGCTAACTAATTCGCTTCTGTTCATGATTAGAAAGTAAGATTTGATGTTTGCAGATCATGGATGTAATGGAAATATATTTCAAACGCTTTTTGATCATTTTTCTAACCAGACATTTTCTTTTATAAGGTTTTACATATTTTTGAAATAATTGTGTTGACGGTTTATTTGTCGGTGGTAAAAGTTTCGAACTGTGCGATCGCCTTTTTTCTTAGTGGGAATGCTTCTTGACTAGCCCAGCACGATGGACGAGAACACACTAACAAACTACCCCGGCCCTTGGAAACGCCAAGTGTAACAAACAATCAAAGTATAAATCGTCTCCATATAAATGTTATGTATGTCTCACAGATTGTCAACAGCATTGTAAATCGGGGTGTGACTTTATTTGCTCAGATAACACTTTTAAAGGCAGAAAACACAACTAGCAACATTTTGTACATTGTGGTAATTAAAGAAGTTTTGTCAAGGATGTGGTTTAGATTAATTTGGATTACCAATTTTATTTGCCATTTGTTAGGATATGAATTTGTTGGGATTAATTCGTGAAAATGATCGAAACAACTATTATGAAACAACGAATATTTTCTATTTCTAATTATGGCCGCTCTTGCTTTTTTCGATACTTTTGATGAGCGACAGATCTAAAGAAAAATGATTTTGAGGTTTTTATTAGTGCAAACATGAACCGGCTTAATTTTTGAATCAAATCTTTTAAAAATTGAATGTTATATTTACACGCATTAATCGCAACAAAACGTACATTAATAATTTTAAGATATACTTAATCTTATATTTTAATACAGACTATGTTAGTATTACACTACATAGAATATGTATTTGTTGAATTGTAAGAGTAAATGAAATAATTTTATTATTTTCTTTTATTTTGAAAACCAAGGTATGAAACTGTTTGTAACCATTTACCGCGTCGTGAAAACAGAGGTGGAAGTCTAGCTTAAGGTCTTCAAGTACAATACGAGTGTAGGTATAGGTCGCGTCACGTAAAAAGAACGCTAGCTGTCAAGATGCGCAGAACGCGATTTATCGGTCTGTTTGGTGGTATGAAGTGCGGGGGGCACGAGCCGCATGTTTGCCGGTGCGCTATTGGTTCGTAGGACGACCTTCGCCTGCCGAATTGTATACTCATGCGCAAACGTACCCTCCCCACCTTCGGCCAGCGTTCTTTTTACCTGACGCGACCTATAATAAAGGTATTTAACTGATGTTAAAGAAAACAACAATGATCCATTTAGACATCACTTTATTTTTCTGGCTTCACCAGTATGGTACAATACCGCTGTATAAACCTTAAAAGATGACACTATACTGCCACTATTCGGCGACCCCTCAACTTCGTAACATCACGTGTTCTAAGTCCGACAAATTTAAGAAATCTAAACAATAATTAGATTTTTACTGAAAATGTCATAGGATCCTAAAGCAAAGCTATAATTAATGCACTTGATATCCTTTAAACACATACATCATTAAGATATTTTGCACGATAAAAAATAAAGTCATTTAAATTGTATTAAATCATTACTATATACACATTACACGGCATTAGATATTCACAACTTATAAATTGATCATAACTACTTATCAAGCATTAACATAACTATGGTAAATAATTGTTTCAAGTACACTTGGGTTTAGACAGGAGTAGACAGCGATGGCTAAAGAACCGGCTCCCACAGGGAAAGGTACTTGTATTTGCACTTTTAATTTGTATATGAACAGGCCACCCAAGATTACTTCCATTACTGGTTCGCTTTATAAAGCCGATGTAGCTTTATTAGGCAAACGCCAGCAAAGACATTGTTGTCACGGTAAGGTGCTCTTAATGGCGTGAAAACGCTGATCGCTTTTGCTCCTTCCTGGGATTCAAAAAAGCTCAGTATTCAAAGGTTGTTTGAGTCCGTATCATTAAAGAAAAAGACCTTAAATTAAAATGAATCCGTAATCTACTTAAATACCCGTATTTCAAATAAAACAAGAAGTACTTATTGAAAATATAAATTAAATTGGATCATGGTATTAAAGTAACATAATTTATCCGAATTTGTGATAAAATTATATAAAAATCTTTAGCGTTTAAAAAGGATGGTTAAAATTATGCCTAGTCTCTGCGCAAAGAGAATCATCGTAGGGTTAAATTGTTTAATTACCGTATTTTGTATATTGGCAATACTGTTGCTTCAAGTGCGACTATTAAATCATAAAACACACAATACAATCTTTCAGGCTCACAATGTTCCTTTCCCAAAATGTCCCTCAGTATCAAATAGACCCTTTCCCGGAATGTCCTCACGCCATAATGTACATTTCTCACAATGCTCCTTTCCCGAAACGTCCATTTCCCATGTTATCAAAATATTCCTAGTTTAAACGCATAACTGTCAACGGACATTTTGAGAAAGGGGCGTTTCGGGAAGGGTGCATTTTGGGAAATGGACGTTTCAGGAAATCTATAGACATTATGGCGTGAGGACATTCCAGGAACGGAACTATTGGAAAACGAGGGACATTTTGGGAAAGGGAAATTTTTAGCCTGAACGAATACAATGTTTTCAGATATGATAATAGATCCTTCATAATTCTGTTGTGGAATGATTTTAATGTTAGACCCTTTTATACGACAATGCGACAGTTCTCTTTTCACACAGGCTAGCGTAAATAATGGACCAATAATAAGCGCGTATTTTACCAATCAATATTACAATATTTGTGTATTTAATTCAAGGAACTTAAAATATTCTAGTCTATTATTTGTAATGTTTTTTTGTATCATCATATGCGGGTTTCGACGTCCCCAAAAAATGCGCGAGTTAATTATAAGTATATACATACAAATAATAATAAAGTTGTCTTATGTAAGGTTCTACACAAAATTATTCTAGATGTGACAGTGAAATATAAGCAGTTATGATTTATCTAACACATTTTCAGATACCTTCTACATACATGTTAAATATTTTAGAAGAACTCTAGAATTCATAGTATTTATAGTAACACTGATTAGCAGTTACAATAGCTTTGGTTATTCTTTTCCGGCGACAAATATATCGCTAGTATAGAATATTTTAACATTAAGTGTGACTTAATATTTTTAAGTATATCGCTACTGTAATGGTTTAGTTTAAAATAATTTATCACAATAATAATTTACACACGACACTTTATGCTGAAGAGAACGGACTTATTTTCTGTAACGTAAGATTCAATGGTAAGTTGTCTTCGGAATCCGATGAAGACTCTATTTTTCCACGAAATACTACTGGTAATTCGCTGGAACTGTTAGAGGTTTCTGTTTTAGTAGGTCGAGAATCAGGAGTTCCTGAAGTAGATTCGACGTCGGACCTGTTCGTAGTAGTAGTGGTAGTGGTAGTAGTGGTAGTAGCGGCTGTACCTGACAAACTACTAAAAGTCGTACTGGAATTTGATTCGTCAGTATTTTTACAATTATACATAACATTAACAACACTTCTCAGTCTTCTGAATTCGCGACTATCGCGTCGCCTTCGTCTCCGTTCCTTGTTGGCTTTGCGTCTTTCCTTAAGCGACGTGCCGCTGGTACTAGGTTGATCTATTGCTAGCTGAACTGGTTCAGGTGGCGCCGAGCTCCGCCCGTTACTACTCACTTTATTCGATGACTTTACGCCCTTCCCCGAGTGTGACTTACGCTTACTCCGTTTGTCTTTATCCGAAGTTTGGGAGCTTTTCTTTTCTTTGTGATGTACAGATCGTTTTTTGTTTCTCCTCCGATCTCTGCTGGACGTAGTACTACTACTTTTAATTATTCTCTTGTATTTCTTTTTAACAAGTTTGTTAGAGTCATCGGTATCGTCATCGGTGGAGGTGGAGCTGGAGCTGGAGGAGGGGTCGGAGGAGGAGGAGCGCGTGTGCTCGGCGTCGGGCGTGGAGCGCTCGGAGTCGCTGGTGGTGGTGGGCGGCGCGTCGCAGCGCGGGCGGCGGCGGCGCGGCGGCGGCGGCCGGTACGAGCTGTCCGAGCTGTCCGACTCGCTGCCCGGCATGGCGCCGCTCTCGCGCGGGAGGTGCCGCTTCAGCGTCAGCTTCACCGACGGTACTGGCCTGCTCTCTAGGACCTCGATCACGGGCGGCTGACTCGGCTCTGGCTGCGGGTTGTCTTGCACGATGACGTCGCTGTCCGAGCCTAGCAGGTCCACGATCTCAGGAGTCCTGTCCTGAGGGGGCTTGATATACCCGACCACCATAACTTCTGATGAATCGTCATCCGTGTCCGATTGGGATAACGTTTCAATTGGAATGACGTTACTGACGTTAGCAGGTTGCGAAATAAAGTTGGTTGGGTATGCAGGTGCTGGGAACCTAGACGGCCCGGCCGGCGGCTCTGCAGGCTCTGAGCTTGAAACCATTACAATATCCGAGTCCACACTTGCTTCAGAGTCAGAACTTGATATGACCTCATTCACCATTGTCGATATTCTGCTGTCAGTTGTGTACTGTACATTCCGATCGTAGCCCGTCATATCATAAGGAGTAGAGGCAAAGCAATACAACTCATGTAAAAAGTGATCAGTCCTATCTCCAAAATATCTATGCATAGCCTCCCTAAATTCTGGTGAATTAATATGGTGTTGTGGCAGTAAGTCTAAAATTCGTGACATTACATAGGCTATATGGCCAATGTTTTCATTTAATAAATAATGTAGTTCCCTGTTGAGCCATGGCATTAATCGAATCATTTGTGTCTCATTGTACCTTAAAATAATAAAAATATAATATTGAATAAAATATAAGCTCTGATATTACTACCTTATGGGTGGGTTGCATCATCTTAGTTTAACAATAACTGTTCAGCCAAAGCACCGGTTAGGATAAAAATGGGTTGCACGACATCAAACTTAACGCTAACCGTAACCGCCCTAATTGACCGATTAGCGCTCTGTTAAATTCATTGACAGATACTGTCAAACGTAAATAATAAATGATAATAATAATATGCCGGGACATCTCACACACGGTTATCTGATCCCAAGCTAAGCAGGGCTTGTGCTATGGTAACCAGACAACTGAGCCATAAACATACTTAAAATTGAGAGAGGAATAAGGCTGAATAGCAATTTAATCACATCAATATTGTTATAAATTCTTAGGCATGTATCATTGTGCATATAATTTTAAATGTAGATATGTGTTATCATATTATTATTTTGTCGACTTACTAAATGGGATGAAGCACCGTTTTTTGCGAGATTTCGAGTCTCTAAAAACATGGCTGTCGGTGGCTGGCTCAACGGTTGCACCGATAGTTATAGCCTCCAACGATGAAGTGAGTATCCTTTTGTATATCGATACATACTTATTGAAAGACCTATTTATTCGAGTAGGTGACGTATGCCTTATCAGATTAGGTAGGTGCTCAAATACATTACGTACACCTTTCATTATTATTTATTAACTAGGTAGGTAATAATTTTCAGAAATAAAGCGGATTCCCCAGAGCAAGGGCTGATAGGCTTAGAAAAGTATGCGTGTGGTTTCTTTCAAAGATGTTGGCGATACCGCTGGTGTTTATAAGTCAAATGATACAAGTTAATAATAATTATACATTACAATTACAAATTTTGACATTACGTGGAGTATTGCCATGCCACAAATTGTTTCCCGCAACAAGTTCGGGGTAAATTAGGCATCATTAGACTTGTAAGCCTGTTAACTTTAACAATGCTACAGAATGCAATGCGACGGTGCAACCCATGTCGGTGTAACAGTTAAAGTTAGGCTCGGCGCGATGCACGTAATTTAAACCTAGGTAAAAAAGTAAACGAATTTTCATCAATTTTTCCATTTTCATACATTAGCACCCAATTAGACAAATTATAATCCGACTGAACGGCACTTTTAAATTTTGGACAAAAACGCATGATGTCCTTTTTACTTTAAGTTTAACTAAAACTATGGTGCAACCCACCCTAAATCACCTACACAAACTTGTTCATTAACACACCTGTAGAAATCAGGCGTGCAGTCCCTGTATCGTCCGGTGAAGTCGGGCAGCGGTCGCGCCCACAGGTTGTGGCGGTACACGGTGCGGCGGAAGGAGGCGGGCGAGCGGCGGCGGCGGGCCACGGGCGCGCGGGCCGTCGGCGCCGGGAACACGTCCGCCATGAACGGGTAGTGCCGCAGCAGCTGCTGGATCGCCAGCGTCTCCCGCCGCGGCAGAGTGAACGTCGTCCTGATATACAAACAATACTAAAATTCTGTCTGGAAACCTTTTGTGATGTACTAAAAAGAATACATACTAGCTACAACAGAACTGAGGATGTCTGCTACGCATTTATAACCGACTGCAAAGAAGGAGGAGGTACTCAAATCGACAAAAAAAAAAAATGTTTGTTGCCTCAGAACTTTTGACTGGATGAACCGATTTTGATGTTCATATTTTCAATTTGAAAGGTTGTTCTTCCAGTGTGGTGCGATTTTATTATCCAGTTATACAGCATTATCCATAATAAACAAATAAAAGACTTATTTTGAAGTCGGTTTTTTTGTAAGAATTATAAGTACCTAAAGCTGTCTTCATGGCAAATTTACCAATAGTAAACAGCAGAATCTCCTAGCTTACAAAATGTGTAGTGCTTATATGATTGACTTAGGTACATAATTAAAAGGGGGACTAAAACATCTGTCATCAGAAAGACCAATGTTGGCATATATTCAATTTTTTTTTTTAAATATAGGCCACATCTACACCCAGCTGGGTAAAAGCATTAAACTGTTTTCATATATTATTATCTATCTCTTTAATTTGGTAAATCCTTCAACTATAAAAAATATAACCCTTTCTTGCATACAAAAGATAAGTATCATAAGGCCTTGCTTTTATCTAGTAGGCAAGGTACAAACATTCGTTAATTATATTAATTGTTAGTCATTAACTATAAAGTATGTAGTCACTACACATAGAGATAAAAAATGAATATGTGTTCTGACATTTAAAATGTATTATGAAGTGATAGTTGATATTTTTCTGTTATATTTTTTATAACTGTTAAAGCTTAGGCTTAAGCTAATCTTAACCTTAAAATCATACTATTTTATTTTAATATATCAGTAGTATGAAAGGTGCAAATCATTGTTCAGATGTATTGCATCATACACATAAATATTATGAAATATGAATTCCAAAAAAATAAGGTCGCAAATGATTCATTAACCCTAATATTTTAACCTATCTACTGCTAGATCTCATTTCTTACATGACCTGGCATTCATTAATGTTTATATAAATGTCCTTATCTGCCCAATCACAGTGCAGATTATGCACTGTTACTAAGTCTCTTTAAGTTTTAACTGTGTGATGAGTAAAGACCTCTTTTCATACATAGATACTGATGTTTTGTTTCCAGTAGTAAAAAAATCATAAAATAAAAGAATTCCAGGTCCACCACTGTACCTGTATCTGAACCTGTGTGGGGAGGCGGTGACTCTGTCAATGTCAATGCGGCTGGTGGTCTCCTCGGCGTGCCGCTGCACCACCATGTACTCTTCATACTGGTGGTTGGACCGCACATTGTGAATGATTGATCTGAACGCTTGCTTGCAGAGAGGGCACTCAGCTTTCACCTACAATGTTTAAATGGTTCCAGTATTAGTTTCTTGACAGAATATTGATTATCCATTCACACATTCATCATCATTGGACAGTTCACTTAATAACGAAAATCTTAAAGGAAGAGACTGCTCAAAGCTTACTATCCCTTTTGATTTTTATAGGCAAGTTTTTTTTTTATACTTGTACTAATAGGGCTTTTCTTAATCTTCTCAGCACTGATGAACATATGTCACTTGCATGATGCCAATCCAAATACTCTATCCAAGATTTACAGTATTTCAATTAAAGCAAATTTAACTAAAGCTACTTCTTACCTTACTCCAAGTTAAAAGACATGCAAAACAAAACTGATGCAAGCAAGAGTCTGTGAATGATTTGTTCTTGCAGGTGCCGAGGCATATTGCACAGTTAGGAGGTGGTGAGCCCGTGGCACGGTCAGGACAGGGACTGCTGTCATCACTCTTGACACTACTGGGGTTGGCTCCAGAACTGTCATCTTGTGCCGTAGATATAGCCTCCATGGCTACTTATCTAAAAAAAAAAAACAAATTAATTTACTTTTAAGTTCTTTATGACCCCTCTATATTGTGTGTATGTACTGTTTAGATTATTGAATCTTCATTCATAGAGGTAATATATAACACTATTTAAATTAACCTAGCTAGATTATAGTGGCAATATGGCAGAGACCCATGTCTTATTGTAGACTGGCATGGACAAGGTGTGGGTGCAGAATATAATTCAAAGAATGTGAATCAATGGGAAGATATGTACCTACATCTCAGAGGTCCCAATGAATCTAGAGTTATCATAGTATGCCTTAAACCTTACTTAGCTATTACAATTAGTTCATAAGAATCATGAGTTTGTTCACCAAGTAAACATATGTAAATCACTATTATTGAATTTATAAAATAATGGTTCCTCCATGACGTTTTATATGAAAATAATAAAAACAATAGGTTTTTTTGTGGAGTATAATGATTATATCAATTATGATACTATGGCTATGAATTCTCACAAAATACTATGTAAATAGAGACGGGTCAGATTCAGACTTCCGATCAGAGGCATCACCTGAACACTAGACTTTAATGTCATTTGTCAACTACATAAGTAATGAGTACGGTGCATAACATATTTTCTACTTAAAATGGATGTTCATGAGTTGATAATACTCACGTACCTACTGGGCTACTGACAATGTGAGTGATCTTGACAGATTTCTGGGGAATTGTGACGTGACGAGGGAGTAAGTACCTGAGTTCGATCACCGAGATTCGATTTTATCTAAATAATCCAAATGTTTAACGTAATACTAAGTCAAAACACAATTATATATCCATAAAGTCATGATTGTTATAATTATGATCACTACTGACATAGGCTTTTCTTATAGCATGAATAAAAACACAAGTCCGCAATAACGCATTATAGTAAACACGTTCACACACATGGAAACTGGTTGGTAGGAGGTAATAGGTTTATTGAATTCGTTACCGACATTGGTAGATGATTGGTAGTAGTAGAGTAGTACTATAGGTAGGTATAAACCTCATAGACATTTTACTGTCTTTTTCATTGTTGCCAGGCACATAGACAAAACCACAAATATGTATACCTATTTCATTTTATATGATTGGTTACAATAAATATATAAGTGGATTACTTTCATATTTTTTAATATATTTAATGAGCTCCAACTTATGTAGTTCTTGTTATCTATTTATGTTAGTTTGTATTATAAAAGTACTAAAACATTATTGGACACATAAAAATATATTGTCGTACATTTATGTAACTGTCTAATTCTATTTTATAATCGTTCCAAAAACATTTACCCGGAGAAATTACATTACTTTATGTGGTTACCTAGATTCAAGATTGTGGCCACAATCACAATGTAGGTTAGGCCATAGTGAGATGGAATCTGTTCAAAGTTTCAACACAGTTGGGAAAAGGTCGACTAGGGTAGTTCTTTTATTTTTAAAGCACATCGCTCCAATTTTCAATGTTGTGAATCTAGGCCTCAAGAGTAGGTACCTAGTACCTAGGTATTTTTATATTTTAGTTACGAGACGTTCAAATAAGTTCAAAAAATGACAAAAGGCTTGAGTTTAAACATCGAATGTACTGTCAATGTGACATTGTCTTCTACTGTCATGTCAAATCACATTGTGATTGTAGGCTGAAGTTATACATTATTGTGTTATCTAATCATTGCAATGGGTGTCCTGAAAAAGGTAATTATAATAATATTTTACTAGAAAAATGTATACGAACTGTTATACTTTTGTGCTCGATGTCATATAGTCAGTATTTTTGTCAAATTACAACAAATCAGTTTTCTCTTCCATAAACTTGTAAACAAGACTTTATGGTGTCATGACTAAATAGTGAACATATTTAATGATTATAGACAACCGGCCTTGTGGGCATGGCCGTATCACCAAACGCCCATCACACCCTTGGTGCTCTATATGGAAAGATTCTTAGAGTCTTGCAGAAGATGCCTGAAAGTGCTTCATACCGAAAGTACACTGAACAAATTGTTCGCGAAAGAGCTGCTGTCTTAAAACAGGTACAAAATTACAACACTGTTGTTGTTGAACATTTGCAAAGATAAACATATACTAATATACTATTGTGTTTCAGACTAAAGATGTATATGAGATTGAAACTAAAATTAACTGTGGCCAAGCTGAAGAATTAATCATCCAGGCAGAAAACGAACTGAACTTGGCTAGGAAAATGTTGAACTGGAAGCCATGGGAGCCACTGATGGCTAAGCCACCCAAGGGCCAGTGGGAATGGCCTCCTACTAAGGCTTAAATTAAATAATGATTCTGTTAGACCAACTCTTAGTTATTAATAAATATTATTATTTATATCTGATGTTTAGCTTACCTTCAATAAATTTATCCTTTTTTGATACCTCTTATTTAAACATGTACTATCTATAGGTTTGAGAATCCAGTAAATAAATTCTAATTGAAACCATATAACACATAGTTTATTTCATTTTATTATAACTAACATGATTCAGTTCAATGAAATATAAAAAATGTAATAGATGTAGCAGTGTTATTTGGCACAGTATAAACCATTAAGTAGTACAAATGTTTGTAACATTTAATTAAATCTATTAATGAATATGAATTAACTGAGCCATAACAATTTAAGGTTAAACATACTAACACTGCTTTACTGACAAAAATGATTTAAATGTCAAGACAATAATATGAACTGATGGCTGAGTATACAAATCTTACATATAACATGAAGGGCTGAAATTATGAAAGTGAGAACACTGTAGTGTCACAGTGAGATGAGAAATTGAGAATATATTATTGTTTACTGGTAACTACATCATATTCATAAATAATTTGCAAGTAAAGCAGGTAGTATAAAAATAACCAATTCATAAATTTTATACATCAAATACAAATGTAACCACTAATAAATACTTAACTAAGTAACTTTCCGAGACAATTACTTGATTTCATTAAATTTTGTAAAAAATGGATAACTGCTGATGTAAATGCAAGTTTTATTTGTATAAAAATATGTCATTGGTAACTCATTAATATAAATACTCTGAAATGCCACTTAGTAATTCGCTGTACTAATTAGGACAGTTTTACAAAAGTTGCATGTTTAAAAAGTAATACAAAATACTCTACAACTAAATCTTACATAAAAAAATAAATAACATTATAATAATCACTTGTCATATAATACTAATTCAGTGCTCTTATCACCTTAAACTCAATATTTAAAACAATATACCAATTTACTTATAAACTTTATGGTTTGTTATGTTACTGTTTCACAATATCAATAGATTTACAAAACATTTTATTTTAAAAGTAATGTAAGCCCCCTAGCCATTTGCTATTATACCCTTTCTTAGCTAGACGAAGTGGAAGATGGTTCTGAGAATTAGTGCCTATTTTTTATCAAATACCATTACATTTGTTCAAGAAGTGCATCTTTGTGCAAGTTATCAAACTGCATGGGCAATGGGGAAGTGATACTTTTGTCTTAGTAGTATAAAAGAAAAATGGGTTTGGTAGGTCTGAACCTGTATTAGTTGAACTATAGAACCTCTCAACACTTATTTTTAAGTCGTTATTTTCATTCAGATAATCTAACTTTCAAAATCTGAGAGTTGGTTTAATTAAATTGATTATAGGAAATTCCTTAAATAGATATTCATGTCTGAGTAAGTTTTAGTTTAATTTATATGTTGAGTATCTATGAACATGGCTGCATAGCACACAAGATAAAGATGCGTAATGTAAAAAGAAATCATATAAACAACAATGAAAGTACCTTTCATCTTATCTATATAGAAAATTCCTGTAAATTATCACTGTAACATTATCTCTTAATTAAGTGTTGCATAAAGATAAGTAAACTTACAAGCTTAAGCAACACATAATAATGTTTATAAGTAAGATGGTTGGCAAATAAATAGTTTTATGTAGATGTAACACCTTTCCTAGCTACTAACAAATTTAAAATTGGATGTTTCTTAATGTAACTAACCGCCTTTTTATGGGTAACCATCGTGAAGTCGTACCCATTGCATTGTAATATTTTATCATGCATCCTTAAACCAGCTTTTGCAGCAGGGCTTCCTTCGTGTACTTCTGTTACATATATGCCCTGAAACAAATATATAGTAAGAAAACCAGAATCATAGTTGATATAATTATATTAAAATATTTCCTTACGTTGTCAGTATATCCTTGGGGGCTTTTGCGAAAATCCTGATCAATTCCACCGCCAATTTTAAATCCACATTTCATAACTTCTCTTCCTTCAGAGTCAACACCAGCTTCTTTTTGGAGTGTTATCGGTATCTATAAAGATAATAATGTCTTAGAAATAGTCTTATTTTAACAAACAGAATTGGGAGTGGTCCCTAAAACTTACACTTAGACACTCCATAGCTGTTCCAGCTTGGTGTTGAAATGCCATCTTCGCCATGGTGAGTGATTGATATTATCTTTCCCTGGGCTAAGAATAACTAAGAAAATCCGAAGATTACAAACAATAATATTACTTTATACAGTTTTACGTACACTTTACACACACAGGTGACAATATAATTATGATGTCAAAAGTGTTGGATGTGTAAACGCAGTGATGTACTTAGTCCTACCCATAGACTATGTTTAATGAATGGAGGACCTATTGTATCCGAAATACACCTAAAAACTTAATAAAAGAAAAGGGCTTAGTGCTCTTCTCTGTCATTATTATAAGGTGTTCTTTGACCACCCATAAATGAGTTTTTCCTCTGATAAATGTGTTGAGTAATATTGATGGTTCGTGTTGGCCACAGTCGACCTAAAATTAAATAATACTACACGAACTAAGAAGGTACGTTTTTGTATAAAGAGTTAGAAGGTTGTGCTGTGGGATGCATGTTTTGGTGCTAAACAAATTAGAGATGGACTTTTATTGCATCAAGAGGAAAAGAAGAAACTTGAAGGGTGGCAGCCGTAGACAGTATACCAGTGGCAACTCTGCAAGGCGCGGTACATGTCAATGTCAGTAAAATGTCAACAAAAATGTGACAATCGTGACAGATCAGTGACGTTTGTTTTGTGCAGCTGATTTATTTTTATCAAAATAAAGCACGGTATTTACTTTCTTATATAAATTGTTATCATATTTTTTAATAATTTACTACAAGTATGTTCTTATTTTCAGATGCCAGGGGAGTATAGGAACGTGTGGTCAATAGTAGTAAGAAATTTCATCAATTCTTTTAGACCTCGCCAATTAAGAGGGAATCATATGGGTAAGTTACATCTACATTATATTTATAAGAAGAGGAGTTTAATTTGTTGGGTACTTATACTTATGGCAAGAGTTGCGAGAACAACTTTTTCTGAAAACACGTTCGAATGTCTGGATCAAAGTGTGGCTGTGACTATTTGTTGTTATGAAACCGTTTCAATGCAGGTGTGCATGAAAACTATCAACTTTTCTAAAAAATATAATATTATTTCCTTAATTTTCATATTAAATTCTTAAGTACTTAGTATGAATGAATACTAAAATGTATAAAAATGCAACACAATAAATAAGAGCTATTCCCCTTTTGAGAGAGTCATAGGTTGCATGCTCTTTTCAGACAACAAGATACCCTGGAAGTTTCCAAAAATTCTACAGCCAGGTGGTTCAGATAAATGGCTTGTTGGTCAGCATAGAACTTTCTTTGAATGATTAAATTGTCCTATGTACTCAACACAAAATATTTTACAGAAAGACTAGAGTACCAGAAAGTTTGAGTAATAATAACCATAGTGTTTAATTTTTTCTAATTTTTCTGTAATCATAACTGTCTGTACTAAAAATATACAGTTTTATTATACTTCATATAAGGTTGTCACAGAAACTTAATTTTCTTTTTCAGGTAAAGATTACATAGGGAATGCTTATTATGAAATTCCACCAGACCCAAGTATTGGTAAGAGGAAAGCCACAAGGTGGTATAACCCTGCCAAGGGACAGGACTTCCAAGATCCCATACCTGCTGAATGGGAGGCATGGTTACGAATGAGAAGGTATACATTAAATAATGCTACTAAATATCAAACATTATATGTTTAAACTGCAATAAACAAAACATTCATTACAAACTATCAATTATGAAAGTACTAGCTGTGCCCCGTGGTTTCACCCGCGTGAATGACAATACATACACTATCTTTATAAATTATAGCTTATGTGTTATTCTGATGTATCAGCTACATTATTTGTAAAGTTTCATTAAAATCCATTCAGTAGTGAAAGAGTAACAAACATCCACACATCCATTCTCACAAACTTTCACATTTATTAGGAGGAAGTAGCCTGATTTCATGAATAAAAATAATATTGTTTGTATAATACATTTTGAACTGCCAAGTTATTTATTTATTGATTGCAATCATTTAATAATCAAATTATTTACTATATTGTAGAACAGAACCACCCACTGAGGAGGAGATAGCCAAAAATGTTGCCATAGCACAAATGAAGAAAATTAATGCAGCTAAAATTGAAGAAAAGAGGCTGGCAGAAGGAGGGTCTCTACCAGCAATACCGGATAAGGGACATAATTCATTTCCTACATATCCTGAATACACTCCAGGAGATCCTGAAAATAAAGGCAACCGTTAGACACAATTGTTAAAAAATATAAAAATGAAATATGATAATTGAAAGCTGTATATTTTTTGATGAATGTAGGTGTTAGGCAATTTTTAATAGATTTATTGCTTTCTGCAACAAAATTCATTCAAATTGTATTTAGTCAGGTAAATTCGCCCAGTTAAACCTAGTTACCTTTAGTTTGTTAAGAGACATTAAAAGTACAATTTATTGATACATTTCAAATAGATTTCCTAGTGTGCTTTAACAACATTGTTCAAAATCTACTATTATACTCAAAATGTAAACAATGCTGTAGTTAGTTAATGAGTTTAAAAATAATTTTGTTTTATTTAGATTTGACTAGCTTGAACAGACCTCATTAATGTTATTAAATTATCTATTTTGATCTATACATGAGTTGAGTAGACTATTAATTTAACAGTTTTGCATTATATAAATCAATACATAAAACTTATAATTATGTATGTTATAATAATGCATATTTTTTAACATCTTGTTGACTGTGATTCTTAGTACTTAGTAAATTATGCAAAGCAACTATTGTTTCATTTAATTTATGCATCTAAACCATATTAAATGACACAGTACCTCAGTTCAATGAGAAGTTTTTATGCACAAGGATGCAGATTCGATTCCAGAACTCAAGGATGTTAATGTCTTTAACTACAGTCAATAAAAATATCGTGATGACAAGGATTTTGAATATAAACTATATGGGTGGGTTTCACATAGGTACTAATAACATTACATACCATCACGCCTGTATCCCCGAAGGGTTAGGCATAGGTGTACCAATGTACACCCACAGTTTGCGGGTATGTTTAGGTCCCATGTGATTAGCAAAGGTAATGTAATAGGGGGTGAGCCTATTGCGACTAACCGGGCACAAATCCAAACTCCGACTTGCTACTGAGAATTTCAAAGAAAAACCCAATAACATCTTTTGTCGACTTGGGAATCGAACCCAAGACCTCTAGCGGAGCAGTCGGGTACTAATACTAATGACAAAATTGGATATTACACAAATGTTAATCGTATAAGTGAAAAATCCCGAAGCGCGTCTTGCTGTTGTAGATGGCGTGGCGGTCACTTGACTCTAATGAAAGAAGTTTATTTAGATATCTACCTGGGCCTTTCAGTCCCAACATGATCTAAAGCAAGTGAATCATTTTATGGTATGCACGATGTTGCAGGTTCGAACCCTTGCAGATACCAATGTAACTTTTCAAAGCTATATGTACTTTCTTAACTATTCTAAGTGACTTCTGACAAATGGTGAAAGAGAACATCGTCAGGAAACCTGCATTCGAAAATTGGGATCTAAAATCGCCAATTCGCAAATGAGCAATCGTGAGGAAGAGGCCTGTACCCAGCAGTAGGACGTTTATAGGCTAGAATTATTATTGTGTGTGATATAGACGGGAGCATATTACCATTTATCAGGCACTGGTTAATGTATGCAGTGTTGTCTCTTTTCTTTTCCTTTCAGTAGATAGGTATTATATTCTTTATTGTACACCATTATAATTAAATAATAATACAAATACCATCAGGTAAGTACCAGTAGGTATCATAACTCAAATTTTGATGATACAGGAAAATAATTTTCCCTAAACCCCAATGACGCGGTTATTTCACATATCTAATCTACTGACGATTAAATTTGGGTTTTTCTTTATTATTTCGATGCATACCTAGGTCCTAGGCAAGTTCCAAAACAAGAGTTAATGAGACCCCGGAATCACCACCCAAAATTAATGTAGGTCCATTTCCAGATTCAATATATATTTTTTGTATTTTCTCTTCTATTTACGTCACTTCGTAATGTTAACGATCCATCGCTTCATATGATTTTTGTTGTCATAATAATTATAATTGATGCAATACTCAAATCTTATTAACTAATTTTAGGTCCATTTTGAGAAAAGAAATATAAACTGGCTATGTAGCAGGAGTAATCTCTACCTACTGCTTTTGGATTGATATGCCCTTTCTGTAACACCCTGTATAGGAAGGTACTCATCTACCTTGTGATCAAGCTTGTTGGTTAATGTTTCCACCTTGATAAGGCCAGCTGGTTATTATTTTATCTATCTACGTCTAGGATCTACTTATTTCAATGTAAAAATTATCTGTGAAAATTCCAGTATAAGATGGAAGTTAAATATCTAAAAGGAATCATGCGCGGATTTAATCAGGACTATAAATCATTTCATCACATTTTAGCACCTATTTTCACACATACATACATATAATCACGCCTGTTTCCCGTAGGGGTAGGCAGAGACCACTTCTTTCCACTTGCTACGATCCTCACATACTTGTTTCGCTTCATCCACTGTCATAATTCCCTTCATACATGCATTATTTTCATCAGTTCATTAATAATTTAGTTATAATTTCCACGATAGTTAGTTATAAAAAATAACAATAAAAATCTTAAGTTTGGGCTTATAAGAGGAATCGAACCCGTTACCAAAGTATAAATGATGTTTATCTGAAGTAGAGCCTTAGTTATTTTAGTTTCACTTTTACTGCTTTCACGTTTATCTTGTCCATATTTGTCATTAATAAAGTTTATTCACAATCCACATACCATAAAATGCTTACGCAATACTTAGGAACATTGCTTGTTGCTATGTGCTTTGAACAAAGCCACAGTCCTTCATTCATCTCGTAAAGTGTCGTCGACATTTAGATTTAATATTTTGGTAGCACGTGTAATATTTAACCACGGTCTGATCCCCTAATCTGTTTCTTGAAACCATTACAATTACATTATAAACTTGATGCCGATAAGATATGTAGGAATAATGAGTTTTATATTCGTCTTAATACAATTTCTTACCAGACTATGCAAATAAGGAAAAGATTACAATAGGGTAGTAAGATGTAGATAAGTTCACGTGTTTCAGAAATCCTTGCATGAGTTCTTAGAAGAAAACAATAAGGTCTGCAACTGGAATCCTAGACATATAGTACATCTGTATTGTAATATAATACACTAGCTTTTTTTGGCCGTTTTGTCCGTGTGGGTGTCGCTTATCTCGGTAAAAAGAAGCCTATGTGATACTTTTTCTAGGGTTACAAGCTCGGGAGGCAAGCGCTGTGCACCGTTCACGCCGCAGGCGCACAGGGCGCCGCAACAGGGCGCTTCATGACCTCAGACCACCCTTAGGTGGGGCCTGCGGGTGGCGGGGAGGGCACCTAGTCACCCGATCAGCTGACAGGCCCCGGAGGATACGGACGCGATGTTCCACGCGTTTGTTTTGAGAGGGAATGAGGGGTGGACACTTTACCCCTCTAGAAGGAGTCCTTATAGGACCGTCGCCTGTCGGAGCTGCGCTGAGAATGCTTAGCGATCCCGCGACTCCAGCAAAGGCGAGAAGGGGACCGGGGTATTTTTGGTCGGTGCAAGTACGACATGGAATATGTAGGACTTGTCGTGCCCTCGACGTGGGTCGAAATCATTAGATTTTCATCCCGAAAAAAAGGGTACAAGCTCATTAAAATCGGTGAAGCGGAGGCAACAGCCACACAGAGTTACTTTTGTATTTATAATAGTAGTAGGTATCGAATTTTTGGCTGGTTATAGCCCTCGTCGCAAAAAGCTGCATGTTATAAGTTTGAAGTGTCTGTCTGTCTGTCTATAGCATCGTAGCTCCGAAAGGAATGGACTGACAAGATGACAAAAGCATTCAAGCAAAATAAGAATGACAATTTATTTTGCTTGAATGCTGTCTTGATCTTACATAGTTCTTGACCATTTGAAGACCCGGTTCATAATTTTATAAGTTATCAGTTTTATAAAATTTGTCTGGCATTTCATCTCATCATTCAAGCTTTAATTAAGTAATTATTTTGTAAGTAAATTAAGTAAATAGATAAATATAAACAGGTCGTGCACTTAACTACTGATAAATTAGAAATACTGGTTTTAAGCAGATTATTACTGTAATTCCTCTTTGGTGTAGACACATTGTACATACATAAGTATATAGTATATGAATGTTGTATGATTAAACGACTCTAGAGTCTATAACAAACAAATCTATTAGCTGGACTGTTTGTGAGTTGTCTGAGATTGATAACTGTCTATTTGTCTGCCGCTCTTCGGAAAACTTCATTGAAAGTTTTCCGAAGAGATTATATATTTTAATTTATTACTTGGAATTGAATATTGGAGCAATGCCCAGAATACTTAGAACTAGTCTATCCGTATTTTGACTGTAAATAGATCTAAACCGAGGTTTGTCACATCTCGAAGTGTGAATAGACGAATTGTCAAAGCATTGTCTACTAATCATGGTTTCGTTTCCCGCAAGAGCGTATGTGACTAGCTAAGTGCCATTTCGCACTGATCTATACTCGTTCTTTCTTTACATTTATAAGAGCGTCTTTGCCTTCCATGATCATTCTTATACATGTTAAATATCTAGAAATAATAATCTTTATTATTTCTAGATATTTAACATGTATATGCATTAGAGTTTATTCAAGATTACGGTAAACAATAGAGCATAAATTAAAGAAGATATCTGAGGTATTACTGAGTATTACACAATGAATAGAAGTGAGCAAGTTCAAGTATGTAATAATATTTTCTTTCTTATTAGATAACATTGGGCACAATGGGATGAGTATAATAGTATAATCATACAGATATCCTTAACTTGATAAATATTCATTTTCAAACGTCTTAAAGTGCAATGCTTTCTTTGAAGTTTCCTTTACTGAAATCTAGGTCCCCTCGCTCCCTTAGTGGGGTAACAAGTACTGACCAAATAAAAATCTGGATAGGAGCTCGTACAATTCAACAATTAAATAAACCTACTGAAAGTGTTTGGCGTCCATGAATCTTCTAACCGGTGACGACCGATTGTTTTTACTTAGACAGATAAAATAAAGCGAAAGTACATTTAACCCCTTTTTTACGTAGACTACGAATGTTCTTAACAAACGTAGGTAAGTAGATACTTTAACGATTTCATGTTGGCCTTAAATCGCTTTTAAAACTAGTTTACAAAGAGGCCTTTTCGTTTTTTTATTGCCAATATTCTCTTACTGTACGTAAGTATGCAAACATAAATAACAAGATTCTCTCGACATATCGAACGTTCCAATCCGTCTCGGCATCCATCAATATACAATGGAATAATTATGCTGTTATCGAAATTGGTCAATATAAACAAAGTTATTTATAACGTTTTACTTTATGAAGCACATATCTTTACAGAGTTTATTATTAATTAACACACTTACACCAAGATGGAAAATATTCTCAGATGGATTTAGAAAAAAAATATAAAACAAGGGATTGTTTTATAATTGAGTGTCGTTACCTATGTCCTAGGCATAATAACTATGGTTATGTAATATGGATCATGCGTGATATAATTATTACGATGACAGGTAGGTGGTACCTACGTTACTGTTACCCATCTAAAATGTTTCATGAATCAATAAATTCATCTACAACAATTTGCGGTATATAACACCTGTTGCTTTATTTAGATTTATTTCGTGACTAAAAATTTATTTGATTGACAACTGTCATGCCTTTGTGCTAATTTGATCAAAGGTACCTACGTCAGTAAAAACCACGTTAGCTACTGTTTGAAAGAAGGCTAACTTTTGATAAGTTTTGATAGAGTCCTGTAAATCGATTGCCACAGCAAATACTAAGATGATTTCACATAATTATCTAGGTACGTCTATATTTTTACAATATACCTAGCTCTTATAATAACAATCTGTTTTATGGAGATAAGTTATTATATTTACCTGGATGATATGTTAATGCTGGAAACAATAGGCAGAAAAACTTAGGGTTTTTTCTGTTTATTGTTTAATTTAATTTAATAATAAATAGATTTATCTACTCATGGGACATATTTTTATTTTACATTATATCCTTACCTATCCTAAAAATAATAGTAGTTACCTGGGTATAATCTGAACAAAAGCTAACAAAAACAGGTTAATTTTGTGTTAGGGTTAATTGAGATTAGATTTATTTTATAGTGTGGTGTACTACGATTTAAAGTTCGTGTGTGTGCGAATACGTATTGTAGTATCCATCGTCAGCTTTCGCGGGTTACATTGTGTGCGTGAATTTGGGAGTCTGGCTATTGATCATTATTATCAGTCCGGGGGGCCGTATGACGTAATGGAGAGTAGGCAATATACGTTTGGTATTTTTCCAACTGTAGTAGTTTATGTCATCATTCAGTCGTTAGATAATTTTGGACGCAGACGGCGAGGTGCTCGGCATTATTGTAAACAAGTTTCGCTCTAACACTGCAAAAGAAAAACTCAATATCTGAAGAGTAAGGTGCTTTATACATATATACCTATTATCGTTATTGTAGCATATATTTTTTTCAATTAACAGCGTTGTTATTTCAATTTTATCAATAAACATTGTTTACTTAGTTAACGGAATAATAAGTTATCTATCATTCACAGACATGAATGAAATATTAGTTTATAATTAAACCATTCTGACATTGAGTGAAAAATGAGTTTAGCGACTCCTTCAATGACCAATCTTTGTTTACTTACTGTGCTTACTGGATTTCGGTGACATTCCTTTTGTTCTTTAATCAATTATGATAACGAGTCATTAGTCAGTTTATCGCGAAGCATATCGTGAGTATTATTATTTATTTAATTAATATCTTCGTGCAGATGCTGCAATCTAAGCTCTTTATTGTGCCTCATCTCGGAGCGATGGTATATAAGTCACATTATAATATTTTTTTTGTCATTATCGTAGAGATACTCATTAGGGCAATAGCTCCAGTCCATTCAACAAAAGAAATTTAATAAAAGAAAAAGTGTGTATTTAAATTAAATTAATTAGAAAGTAGTAGTGCTAGTACATTAAATTATTAATTAATTCTTATAAAATTAAATAACATTTTTATTAAAAGTCTATTGTTTTGCTGCAGCATGGCTGGAAAGGGACAACTGTCTTCGAAAGAGATCTTTGCTCTGGAGGATAAATACGGGTGCCGCAACTATGCGCCCATCCCCGTAGCACTCACCAAGGGAGAAGGTAAGCCATAGTTCACCAAATTTTTATTTCTTTTGATTGTTTAATAATTCTAAAAATACAATAAAGTATAAAATAAATAAAAATAAGTAGTGTACATTTTTTTACAGATTTATTGATTATTTAATTGTTTTTGAGGAAGACACTTAATATTTTTTGGTAGAATTCAATTGAAAAGAAATCAATGTATTCGTAAAATATATTCATATGAAAATAATTTTATAACGTTTTGTAAATAAAAAAGTTAAATAAGTATTTGCGTGCTTAGGCTGCTTGAATGCAGGTTCGAATTCCGATTAAAAAAAATACTTTCCCAAATTTTTGAGACTTTATGTTTTTGAGGTTTCTGAATTATGATGAAAGATTATTTTTGTTTGATCACATGTTTTATTAAAATTCTTTTATTTATATTCTTTCTTTCTGAGTGGGGGTCGGTTGCCCTTAAGTCAAATCATCAGTATTATTAACTCTAATCGGGGGATAACAATGTAACGTATATTTACACTAAAAATGATGGTAGTAGAACCTAGTGTTTAAATTAAAACATACAATTTTTGCTTTTTGATATTTCTATCAAACCCATTGAGCCTCATTCCACTGTTCAAGAGTTGCTTGAATTGACTGTTTGACCTGCTTCTTTTGGTATTTTTTACGTTGGCATTCTGCTAACTGTCATTACGATCATTAATTGATCGTTACGATTATTATACATTCTCTTCGATAGTTCAATGTTTTTTTTTGTAGACTTATCTGAATACGAATATTAGGCACAATAACAAGTACACTCACCAACCACTGACATGCCTAAATAGCTGAATCGTCATAAAGAATTCCTTAGTATTGAACTTAAGACAGTCAACACTCAGAGAGTTCATTTACTTAAATCCCTTAAGTCACAACCACAACACCCTTAAGTATTTAGAATTTCACCAAAAAATAAGTTATTGCAATTAAGTATTTTCATATGATGCGTTTCGCTATCTTTAATAAAATGTTATGACAAACAGGGTATAAAAGCACCCACTATCGGGACTCGATATGATGAAATATCTATGAATATGTTATCTACTAAGTAACTACGTATCGACAAGTTAATTTTAACCTTTTATTTTGGATAGGTACTGACTGGTTACCGTGTCTCTGATAATGACTTCAAAGTATAAATACAAATACCTTAATATTTGCCTATTAATGTAGGGTAATGAAGACGTTAGAGAGTATTTATTCAAATATATATGTACCTAAGTTATTTACATACTCACTTCGAAAGCTTACAGAATACAAAATTTTAAATCAACGCGTTTGACAATGAGGATCGTATTTACGTATTTGCTAAAGTAATAAATGTTTGTCAATGCCATGAAAGTGAGTGTTATAGTTTTATTGAGCTATTAAGCTATAAACTACATAATTAATACAGATAAATTTTATCTTAAAAACTGATTACAACTAGGACAGTTGTATACTGAATAAATATTTTTTAATGTCAATTTGTTATTTATTGTGTTATATTAGCAGTTAAACTTGATATTAAACTAAGTGGAAATATTAATTCAGGATTGCATAGCACGGCCAAAATGTAATTTGTATTTCATAATTAGCGTATTACAATAAAGGCTGTTCTTAACTTAGATGTTTCCACGGTCGTAAGGTTTAATGGCCGTATGGAATAATTCCATAAATTATCAATAAGTTATTGGATAATCAATTGTTTATTATAATAACTTACTACTAGCATAAAGCAATCTTGGAGCTGTTATAGAATACATATTTTATATCTTATAAGAGGTAGGTACAACGCCTACTATTAGGGCCAATGAGAACAATATATGCATATTCTTGTTTTTTTTTTTCAGGCGTATTTGTTTGGGATGTCGAAGGAAAGAGGTACTACGATTTCCTGAGCGCGTACTCCGCGGTAAACCAAGGTCACTGCCACCCAAGGCTCATAGCTGCTCTTAAGGAACAGGCTGGCAAACTTACTCTGGTCTCCAGGTAAGAAGCTTAAAAAACCGTTAACTTTTAAATTAATTAAGTACAAGTAGGATGCTTTACATTGAGTAAGTTACTGAAATTGATCTCAAGCCAAGCTATCGCTGAATGCAGTGAACCTAATGTTTTGAAAAACCTAAGTCTGGTCCCACAATGCCACTGCCAAAGTAAATCCTTGGCAATCCTAAAGTAACGTTTGTATTTTCATTGAAATTAAATATTTATCTTTTCAGAGCATTTTACTCGGATAAATTAGGGCTATACGAGAAATATATGACTGAACTTTTGGGCTTCGATCGCCTGCTACCGATGAACACTGGTGTTGAGGGCGGTGAGAGTGCGTGCAAGATCGCCAGGAAATGGGGTTACGATGTCAAGAAAATCCCTGAAGGACAAGCGAAGGTATTTTCTACCATTATTTAATATTAAGATTGTTTTAAGACTGTACTGCCCCACTGCAGGACAAAGACACACATTTCACACACATTTTCCTTTCCCCACACATTTCTAGAAAACAAAAAAAAAATGTATGTAAGTAACTGACAAATCGTTTCCTTTTCAGGAAATCGATGTTTCTAAAACCACTTGTTTCATTATTTTGTATGATTAAAATTACACGCTACAAAATACAAGTAAGTTTAATTAACGTTTTGTCCACAGATTATATTCGCCGAGGGTAACTTCTGGGGCCGCACCCTGTCTGCTGTGTCGGCGTCATCAGACCCCTCCTGCTACACCGGCTTCGGGCCCTACATGGCCGGCTTCCACTTAGTTCCTTACAACGATGTTGCGGCTTTAGAGGTACGTAAAAGACAAAGAAATGTGACTAAATCACACACTACCACTATACTGAATTAAGAACGACCACAGGACCAGCTGGTTGTGCATAAAAAGAGTCATAAATTGATCTCTACAATATTTTCATGGCACTTAAACCTTCTCATTTCACTTTAGCAATAACTCATACTGAGAAAAATAAAATAAATCAGGCACTGTTGTAATTATGAATGAAATCGGTTAAGTGAAACATTAAACAATCCCTGTAAAAAAATACATCAATTACTTCTCGTGACAATTTTTCGGAATTGTACACTACCATTATGAAATCCATGATCAAAAGGTTTACTTAGGTATTATTTTATTTCCGTAGAAAGAGCTCCAAGACCCCAATGTCGCTGCATTCATGGTAGAGCCCATCCAAGGCGAGGCGGGTACAGTGATCCCAGACGACGGCTACCTCCGCAAAGTCAGGGAGCTCTGCACCAAGTACAACGTCCTTTGGATCGCCGACGAAGTACAAACCGGTTTGGGTAAGTAAAAGGTCAGATTTATAGTTTATCAGACCGATATAACGCGCCGACCGTGTCAAGAAATGATACATGTCATAAATGTGTTTACTTACAAAATTAGATACTATAAATAAAATGTTTGTGATCCGATTATAGAACGCG
Organism: Autographa gamma; assembly: GCA_905146925.1. Taxonomy (NCBI): domain Eukaryota; kingdom Metazoa; phylum Arthropoda; class Insecta; order Lepidoptera; family Noctuidae; genus Autographa; species Autographa gamma. The sequence goes on from LR989850.1 coordinate 10,450,826, forward strand.
ATAATATATTAGGTTTTTGCTCTTATTATTTTTGCGATGTAGGTACTTTACGTAAGTTTAAAAAACATTACAATGATCTGTTTACGTCAGCAATCAGCATTGACGATTGACATTTGAAATATAACGAGTTTATGATGCTACGGTGCCAATGGTACAATAAATACAAACAAATTACCGAATTAAACCAAATAGGAAGGTACTTTTGTGTAAAGTAAACTCTAAATCAATGAATGAGTAACGTGCGATAATTTTAAAGCCCATTCAAATTAGATAAACAGGTAAAGCTGAAATGTTTTCTATTTCTAAGCTAAAGACTTTTCAATGTTATCTTAGGCACAATGACACATCTCACTAATTACCATAAGTTCTTACTATAAAAGGTACTTGTACCTATGAATAACTTAGCCGGTTTATTTGCACTTATACGGTTGTTACATCGGTATTATAAAATTACTAAGGTAACATAAATTATGACTATTACGTACCGACACGTGCAAGTATTTTCTAACTGATTGTTTCTTTAGGTCGTACTGGAAAGTTATTGGCGGTAGACCACGAGGGAGTGAAACCCGACATCCTGATTCTTGGGAAAGCGCTCAGCGGGGGATTGCTGCCGGTGTCCGCTGTTCTGGCTAACCACAATGTTATGGACGTAAGTACTACTTGTATTCCTGCGTTGGAATGAGAGATCAAATATAGTGTGTATTGATGACTGCCGATGAACGCCGAAATGATGGTTTGGACCGTTAACCTTTGTTGAGTATAGGCGTATATTCTTGAAGCAGATGAGCACAGTTGATAAAACTTTTATTGGAGATAATAAATCTGTTTACCAAGCTGTCTGTATTTGCGCAGACCTTTTATGACATTTATTGCCATATAAAAACACGTCTCTTTTTATTACGGTACTTAAGTGATCATAAATCATGCTTTGATTGATGTGAATGAGCTCCAAACTAGAATCTTATGAAGTTCATCTCTTACAGGTCATTAAACCTGGTACTCATGGATCAACATACGGTGGCAACCCTCTTGCCTGCGCAGTTGCTATGGAAGCTATTAAGGTAACAATTTGAATAACAATGTAGGGCACTGATTCTAGCTGCAAGATTTACCGGAAAGGGCCTAGCCCCCGACTAGTGCAATGCAAGAAGTGATGTTGTTAAGCCCTTATTGGGAAAAGCGTAAGATATTTCTTTCTTGTATCAAGACGAACACTACTTTTTACTAAACTCTGTTTATTTTATTAGGTGCTGTTAGAGGAGAAATTGTGTGAAAATTCCGCAAGGCTTGGCAAAGTGTTGGTGGAAGAGCTGAACAAAATACCAAAGAACAAGATCACCACCGTGCGAGGAAGGGGGCTTATGTGCGCCATTGTTGTACACGACAGTACGTATCATTTAATTCACAACTGTTTTTAATTGATTAACTAAATTTTTTTAAGGTTTTTAGGGCTTCTTTTTCTCGTATGTAGATTGAGAATGACCCTTTAATAAATCTACGTCATTTTTTATAGCATTGTAATGTTTTGTGTCCTGACAAACTCGTTGAAGGCAAGGTAAACGACTCATGTAGTGCAACGAGACCTTGATTTGGCCATGCTTTTGGCATATTTAATTAAAATTACCATGTATACGACAAGCTGTCCCTTCAATTTAATTATTATTTTAGTAATGTAAAAAAGATTGCGTGCTGTTTTTTTTTGTTAGTCTCGATAAACGGTGAAGGAAAACATCGTGAGGAAACCTGGATTCCAAAATTTGGGATCTGAAATCGCCGGAGGGAGCAAGCGTGGTGATCAATGCTCGTGCCTTCTCTATATGGGAAGAGGCCTGTGCCTAGCAGTGGGACGTTTATAGGCTGGATTATTATTATTATAGTCAAGTTATTAACTGTGTGTCATTGTGCAGGTATTCCGGCATACGACGTGTGCCTCAGACTGCGCGATGCCGGCCTGTTGACCAAGACTACTCACGGCCAGACCATCCGCTTGGCACCACCGCTCGTCATCACCGAGGAGCAAATCAAAGATGGCGTCAACATCATCCGCAAAGTTATGGAAAGCTTTGACAACTAAATGTCACTGTCATATTGATCGACTCACAAGTCATGAGCACTATAATTAGCTGATCAGGATACTGAATGTTACTCGTATGATGATGAAACAATATGATTTGTATTAAACTGTAAGATCTAAATATATTTTTCGCAATTGTTCAGACTGTCTCAATATTATAGTATAAAAGAAACCTATTTATTATGTCATCATTATTTTGTAAGGACTTTTTGTCATTATCTTTGTAAAATGTATAAGACAATAAACATATTATAACATTTATTTAAACACTGTTTTAATCTACATACATATTTATTTATAAAATAAGGTTCCCGTTGCGTCTTTCTGTTTGTCTGAACACGATAAACTCAAAACCACCAAACGGATTCCTATATGGTTTTCCTTAATGGATGGATTTATTAAATAGGATGTTTCGGGTTATAATTCATTATGATTAGTGTAAAATTGCTTAAAATTTGACGATAATTGTTAAAGACATTGGAAAAGCTAAGCAGACTAGAAGCTTTCATATAAAACGCCGCCTATTAACTTTACCGCTTTACAATTGAAATCAATATCTAAGAAGTTATACAGACTATCCCCAGTTTCTGATCAACGCAAAGTCTGTTAGTCACCTGTCAAACCTCACGGTAAGCACCGTGATTGTCTGTTAATCTTTTAGTGAGCCAATCACAATCGTGATCAGTTGATTATACAGCAGATTAAATTGATCAGTATAACTGAATATCATCGCCACATATAAAATCAGCACATAGGGTATTTTAACATCTCATGTCATCCAACTAATTTGGCTATCAAGAATAAACTGTACCTAACTATGACGTTTGCTTTGATCATACCAACACATCCCATACTCAACCTTAATTTGAGTCTTACTTCCATACCCTGCTTAGTCAAAATCAGCATTTCAGAAACCGAGGGTTGCTATGCGGGTAACAATGAGAGTTAACCAATTCAAAAATCTGCTAGTACCGATTGAAATCCTTCTGTCAATTTCCTTCAATCACAAGTCATCTAATATTAAGTTTTTTTTTTGGTACAGATCTTTGCAGTTAGCCTAGCCGCAGGCTTTGACTGCTTCACCGGACTTTAACCTTTAGAGAATGACAAATAGACTTGCGAATTATTGTAAATACTTAGGTACCTATTCAATCATATTCCACTTGTCTGACCTACTACTGTTATGTCTAGTGACAATTAAAATCAGCGCACGCGTTCAGTCTCTACAGTGGCTCAAAGGATTTTTGTATTTGTATGTATCTCATTACTTCACGAAAACGGGTAAAAAGAAACATCTAATGGCGTCTAATGCTGTGCTACCCGTGCCTTGCAAAGCCGAGGAGGGTCGCAAATTAATTAATAAAAAATGTTTTATATTTTTATGCGGTATATTTTCAATATTAACATTTAACAACCTTCTCACAACACACTTGAATCACAGTTAGTTGAGGTAAATACTGTACTTTAAGTAACTTTTATAAACGTGTATGAGCCGAAATAATTTAAATATCACAACGCATAGCTCTTTTGTTCCACTGGCACTTAGCTTTACAATATAATATAATTAAAGCGATTTTTATACGTATATGTATGTAGTAAAACCTTGGACTGGCTAATATTTCTTATTGTATAGGTACTTGGCGTTTTGAATTAAATATTTACTTAATTAAGTTCAGTTTCTAAGACTCCTACTTGAGCCCTCATGGTGTCAGTCAATTTTGAGAGCAGAACGGTTTCATCCAAGCTCATTTTGGGGCTTTCTAACAAACCTGTAAGAGAAACAACGATCATTAGATACAAGTAATTGGATTTCCCGAAAATATTTAAATAAACCGAGACAAAGTCACGGCATTGAATTGACACGACAACATTAAAATTAGCATTTTTCATATGCATGACGTAGTTATAAATGGTTTACGAAAATAAAGAATTGCGCATTTATTTGCACGCTTATAAAGAGTAATGAGTACCTACACACAAATGAGACGGAGAATTAAAGAACGTGCCCATAAGATGATAAATGGGTAAACATGGACTTGTTATTTAAAAGATGTTATTGTAAGATTGTTTGTCAAATATAACGTAGGAGAGCGCCCGCTTTTAATTCCTTACGTGTGTCGATTACAATAATATTTTTGTTACACGAGATAGGTATATCTGGTATATATGTTAAAGATTATGTACCTTTGCTGATACAGTCCCAGCATTCTTGAATCTCGTAACTGAGACCGGCACTATTGTGGAAATGAAACTTGTATTTTCCTTTGGGTAGAGTCCATTCTGTGTTATTAGCTGCCGATATGTGGAGGACCGTAGGACACCAGAAGTAGTCCAACTGTAAATGAGAACACATAATACAAATGAGATCACAGCACGTGATTTGGTGATCTGAAAAAGTTATTACGATTTACGTAAATTTTTCCATCGGCGGATTATTCTATCAATTGATATCAGAGTGCATTCAATCGTTATCTGTTTGCAATGAGTGACCAAATGGAGATTAAAGTTGTTAGTGAATGATTTTCCTTACAGCGATGGCTCCTTTGGTCCCGACGATTTCTGCTTTGTTGGTCATGTTGGCCCGCGTATGTGCCGAGAGTGTGGCGGTCCGGCCGTGCATGTACTTGAGGGCACACGAGATGGACTCGTCCACGCCCGTCTTGCTGAGGTGCCCGGTACACACCACATCCGTCGGCGGCTCCTTGTACAAGAACTGCACTAGCTGCAGCATGTATATACCCAAATCTAGCACTGCTCCACCCCCCAAGTCTTTCATTCTGAAATTTTCACCAGATTTATTCTCACACTTTTGAAGTCGTAACTTTTTGTGGTTTATTAATTATTTTAATAATGGCGTTCTTCAAGATTTATAGATATATTTATAGATAATGAGAGTGGATAGGTATATAATATAGAAATGGTGATGGGTAAAGCATAATTTACAAGCAGTGAACGATCATAAATATCTTACAAGTTTCTCTCAATGTCGTTAATTTCGACCCCAAACTGTATGCTGATGTGATAGATGTCCCCAAGCCCTCCGGAAGATATGTGCTGATCCAAAGCGTCGTAAGCAGGGAAGAACCTTGACCACATCCCTTCAAGGAGGAACAGTTTCTGTTCGCGCGCCAGATCCACCAGCGATTTAGTTTGTTTATAAGTCATGGCCACAGGCTTTTCGCATAATACGTGTTTACCATTCTCTAACATTAATTTTGTTATTTCGTAGTGCTGCAAATTGAGAACACTCACGAAAACAATGTCTGGAAACAAGAAAAATATTTCCGATAAATTGAGAGTTAGTGCTTCGTGTGTGACCATGTTTTCATGTCGTGTTGCTGTGTTAGTGGTCCCGCCTTGATGTATGGCCTTGAATAATCTTAATCGGTTCCAGTGTATTATATTACCAGCAAGTTTACGTAGTTTAGACTCACATGACATAAGTAATAAAGGAAGCGGATGAAAACATTGCAAAATTATTTTAATTTTAGTCATTGACACAGGCCACTATCTGAACAGACCAGTCATTTAAATAATGTCGCGCAAGAATACTTTTCGGTTATAAAATTCTAAAATGTTAGTCTATAACAAGTTTATTTAGATATTTTGTTTAATTATTCTTTTATTAAAATAAATAAGCAGAACATTAAGAAAATGAACATTACTGGCGCAACTGAATTAAAATTTAGAGGTCAAACAGATTATGTTGGCCTGTTGCGTGTGCTAATCAAAACGTTCATAATTATTATGATATCCAGACAACGTGTTTTTTTTGGAATTTACACGGTGTCAAATATTTATTCGTCTTAAGATAGCTTACAAATGGAAAAATAAATAAAAGATATTTTCCGCAACATGCTCCTATTTGCATATAAATAAATATGGAAGAAAATAGACACACTAATGTAAGACGACACGTTATTTAAAAACATTGTTTGCTTAGTATATATTGTTATATTGCTCAGGCACGTAGTCTTGGAAGGCCAGTATCAGCCTTTATCTATGTATATGGTACCTGTACCTTTGACCAAGACCGGCAGGCATTAAGCAAATGAGGCTGGTTAGTAGGTAGGCAGAGTAAGTTTTTACTTCATGATAGTACAATGCTAAAGGAAGTGTCAGTCGTTCAGCAGTAATGATTTAGTCGTTATCTTTTGTTTGTTTACTGATCCTTGTCTAAACAATAGAACGTTTTGTTACCTATAGAGTCATCACGCGCGAGTGACTCGTAGCCTTCATAAGCAGTGTTGATTTTGTGGAGCGTGGCTAATCTGTGGACACGATCTAGATCTTTGCCGGCGATGGCGATGACCTTGTGCTGTTCAGCCGGCAGCGTCCCCAGCGCCGTCAGGAAGTCGTGGGCTATCATGCCCACCCCGGCTATACCCCATTTCAGTTGCAAACCCATCTGGAAAAACACAGATATCGTAGTCGTTTGTAAACAGAGTCGATTGGCGTTGACTGATGAGGGATTTGCTTCGAAGTGGCGCTGGCATATCAATGTCTAAGCCATGAACGGATTTTTCAAAGATAAGATATAGCGTAGCCACGATTATGAGACAGATGGCTACGTAATGTGTTTATTATACGTCTTCTATACTATTTTGTAATGCCACTGATCAAACAATATGATAAAACTTAATTAATAAAAGTTTAATAAGTGCTGACATCACAACTGTACTTACTGTTGTCTTCGATCAGGCTGATAAATCGAAATGTACTAATGGATAAGTAAATTTTTATAGTAATTCGATCTGATCTAATTGGATCACGTTCTCACACAATAAAACAATTATTTTGCTTATTCCACATGAACATGCGATGTGATACTCCGTAATTCAATATAAACGTACTTGAGCGTCAATATGAACCGCGGTACTATCTTACGTAGAAGAGTTACGAAAAGTTTGTGTAGAGGTGGGCAAACATAACAGAGCAATTGGTATGCCTTATCATTTCAGATAATCACGTAAAAAGAACACAATGTCGTTATCTCGACTTCACTGAACATTTGCAGTACATTTACTGTGATTTGTCCCCACACACTGATATTTATTGCCTGTACAGGCCTCTTAAATATGTGTTAATTGAACCTCGCATATAACAGATACATTTCAAAGGTATATGTATGTGGAATAATGTGTGTCCATTGGTCAACTAGGTTGATTGGCAGTTAGTTACTGTTTTATGAGACAGATCATAAAGTGCTTATGCGCAATGACATACAGTAGCAAGCACCTACCTATTAATAGATACCTGCTAGGCAAATTAGAAACAAAAACCTTTGTACATCATTTTTAAATATGAAATATTACTTGTTAATGTGTTGTGTACATAAATTATTAAATAAATAAAAGCACTAATAATATTTTATAACATCAGTCCCTCTTGACTATATTGATTACTTATAATAGTAGACTGTAGTTATTTTTACTGGAAAGTTTTTATCTAGGTGTATGTTATTGTGGTGTGGACAGAAGTTTCAGAACCTCTCATGTAATAAAAAAAAACAGATTCATATGGTCATTATTTGTATGAGTATTCGACTTAAATTTTGATAAAGGGTTTTCATTATTTTAAATTGAGTTCTGTAAGGAATTATTGGTAGTGGAGGCCCATGTATTTGAATGATTATTCTGGATTTAACCATTATTACTCTCAAGGGCTGTACAGCTGTTCGTAGGTACAGTACACTCTTGTTTTATTTTTTCTAGTGATTTACAAATATATTGGGGCACTTAACTCAAACAACTTGAATAATGGGATTTCTTATAATCCCACTTATAACATACAAGTAAAATACCTTTAACAGATATTTAAAATAAATTATAAACCAGTAAATATTGTCAGCATAATTATAGAGGAATATATTGCAAGTGCCAAGCATAACATATTACATAAACTCCATGTTATGTTCATTATAATTGTGGTTCAATTAATGTTAATGAAGCATATTGAGATGAATTAATATTGTTGTATGACTTGATACTCACATTTGTTTGATCACGCATAGTCAGGCCACTCAATAATTAAGTAGATGTTTTCTATGTTTTTCTATCTCATGAATAATTAATTTACCTAGAAATAAATATTTGTATTATTTACTACATTCATAAAATTAAAAAAATAAATAGACGGGGAAGGAGACTAGTTGTGTATAATAATGAGTTAATTTAAAATCGAAGTAATTAATTAAGAACTTAATATTTTGAATTTAAATACAACCAAATTGATGCACATCAAATCAAAACAAAATTTGTATCAGATTTATTCAAACTTATACTACTTATCTGCTTAAAATCAAAATACTGTTATCGATTTTATTGAAATAACTTACAAAAAAAGAAATCAGCTGACTTGAACAGATGAAAATAGACACCGGTTTAAATAACCTTACTTCGCTGTATTTAATATTTTCTTTAGAGCATAACAATATCACTAACTTTACAGTTATATAATTAAAAATACATGGTTTTATCTTATCAAAAATATACGAATTTACGAAAAAGAAGAAGAGAAACACAGAAATAATGAGCGTACAGGCAAGACGTAAGAATGAACTAGCGAATGAAACGATGGCTGTCTGTCAGAAAATAGAATGAATGACTTTAATCATGGAATGGGTCTCGTGCTTAGCGTTGCCAATGCTCTAAATTCTAAATTACCCAGAATTATCCGTTAAAAAAACACAAATTCGAGGGAAGAATTTGAGGTAATTGTGAAAAACTAAAATTTTAATTGCTCTTCAGTTTTTTTATTTCCTCTCGAGTAGTCCATAACATAGCCCACATTATCAGTATTTAATAGCTGTCAGTTTTCTTTTTGTTTCCAAAATTATATCACGGATTTCACACAAGAAAGTGTCATATTGTTTATTGGCAATGCACGTAACACAGCCAAGAATATGTATATTTTTACAAGATTGTACAACAAACGAATTAATTTCATCATTTAATTTCCCTTGGTTTGGGGAATTCCCCACACATTGGCAATATTCATTGTATTTTATAACGTTAGTGTTGCCAAGTATAATCTTCATTTATAAAATGGTACGAGTTCGAGGTATAATCCTGCACATAAAGTTCTTAATATTTTAAATGTACTTGATTTTATAGATATGTATTCGATTTAAACACTAAATAAATCTGTTAAGTTTAAAACAAATACACAAAGGATAATATGTACTTAGTGATCTGCAATTCGGGTGGACTGTGTATCCTAGTTACTGTTCTTCTTCTAGTTGGAGAAGTAGTAGTAGTCTAGTTTTTCATAATATCATTGATTTCTCATCATGAAATAGTTACCACATTTTCATCAAAAATTGCTACTGTATGGGACCGGAAGTATTTAACAAGTCATTCATTTTCAATGTCATATGTTCAAATGCTGCTGTCAATGTCAAAATGTGATACAATAATTTTTGCTTTGTTTCTGTTTGTTTTTCGTGCTTGTTAATGATTGTTTTTTAAAGCTGAATGTTTCCGAAATGTCACTAGTTTTGAGAAGAACGTATTTGAAAGCCAAAAACAATTTATTGTCTTCCAGCAATGGAAATAATTCGATATCCAGTCCATTGCTAACTTTTACGCCTCGAATGGTGAGTGACGACAAATCTGGCAATAATCCACATTTCAGTAGTAGTACAATATTAATAGAAAATGGTTTTAATGTTCAAGAACTTCCTGTTATTATCAAAAGGTTAAAAAACCTATCAGATATTGACGACAAGCCGACTGAAGAACAGTCAACTAGTGGACATGACTCTCTCAACTATCAGATGATACAGGAAGAGTTCAAGCAATGCTTGGATCTACGGGACGTATTCTCGTTACTCTCGAAATGTACAAAAATAACTCCAAACATCGCGCTCGGTGCTATTGAGCGCATATACGATATCGAAAAAAATCCAGGCTCTTTCTTTTTGGATACTAAAAGCATGAATATCAATGTAGCTAAAGGGGCCATATTAGATAAACTATTAAAAGTGGTCCTCAAGACTGAAGATACTCAAACAATCTTGAATATATTGAACACAGTTTCATCATTTATGGATCCATACAAAAATAAATTTCATGATGAATTACTTTTAAGAGTTATTGATAACAGGTTGTCTATTGAACAACTATGTGATTTTACAACTTTCCTCATTAATAATAAGGATGATGTCAAATATTCAGAGTCAATTGACAAACTCTGGGTGGGGTTTGTGGCTAGAGAACATGAAATAGATGAGACTAATATTGTACAAGTGTTTGATATCCTGAATGGGTTGAAAGTAAGCAAAAGAGTAATTCTCACCCTATTGGAACAGAAGCTATGTGATCTGTGGAGTAAAATTAAAGCTCCCGTCATGCAGGACATCTTGACCTCATTTGTACAAGAGAAATACTTATCTGTACAATCATTTGGTGTTGTTGGTAGCTGGCTATGTGCTAACATACACTCTGTGGATGAAGATGCCTTGTTGGATATCATTTCAAAACTGACAAGACTTAAATACACTGATGACCAAATTGAGAAGGCTGTGGAAAAATATATGAAATTAAAAGGCTCAAGGATTGAAAGTCATGTTCTTATTGTAGGAATTTTAAACTTTTGTATGCAATTTCAAATTTGTAATGAACAGATATTAAATGCATGCAGTGAATACTTTTTGAAGAACTGGCAGATTGTCCCTCCAAGTTTCTACAAATCTTTTATATACCCATATGGCTATTTGTATTTTGAACCTGTAAACAGTTCAAAGTTTTGGAGTCTCATAGATAGAATTTTAAATGAAAAGTTTGATAAGATAGGCAGCAGTGATCTTAGTTTAATGGTATTGTCATTAATTTATGTTGGGAAGTACCCTCCGAGTTTAGTGACCAGAATGTTAAGCCCGGAGTACCTGTCTAAAGTAAACAATGCTGAAGTAATGAAGAGGTTTTGTTTAATTGATACTGCAATGACATTGCAGTGTGATAAGTATATGGGACCATTATTACCAAAAGATCAATGGCCGAAACCCATATCTCAAGATTTCCGCATTAGAAACATTATAGAGAAAATCCTGGAAAGCCTAGTATCTGTAGCCGGAGGAAAAGACAAATTGTCACTATCAGTGTCAGTTCCATACTTGCCTTCAGATGAGACATACTTACTGGATGTCATGTTACACCCCGCTGGTCTGGGGAGCAGTACTGTCAATTGGAAGTCAAAGTCTGTAAGAAATGAAAATATTGCCATCCTGATACACTTGCCTGATCATTATTGTTCTAACAACGAACATCTGATTGGTCCACAAGTGATGAAAAAAACTCACATCAAAATTTTAGGGATGAAAGTAGTGAGCCTTAAATATTCCCTACTCAGTCAATTTTATACATCATTCAATAAAGCTGGATTAAGGGAATACTTGACTGAGAAAATTAATAATGCAGAACCATGTATGTAGGATCTCGTAATCCTTACAAATGTGTATGTAATTGTAGTCCTATTTATTTAAATTAGTAGAATTCGGGTGTTTATATAGCTGTAGTGTAAGATATACAAATTATTTTTCTAGTCTTAAGGTTAAGGTCTAACCATAAACAATAATATTTTTAGAAAGTGTAAAAATGTATATTTTGTTATTCTGTTTTACTCAGTTATATAGTTTAAATAGATGTTAGTAATGTTAAATTGTTCCGAAACCTAGGTATACTATTGGTAATGTGATGTAATATGTTTTCAATAATGTCAACATAGAAAATGATGAAAATATATTTTTATATTGCATATTTAAGTGTTTTGTTTAACTTTCCTTATCTCTATTTCTCTATATATACTTACCAGTATTAGTTAGTACTGGGGTGCAAATAAAAGAATTAGACTGATTTGTGATTGACATAACATAACATATCATCACGCCTGTATCCCCGAAGGGGTAGGCAGAGGTGTACCAATGTACACGCACAGTTCGCCGATATGTTTAGGTCCCATGTAATAAGGGGCGAGCCTATTGCCACTAACCGGGCACAAATCCAAACTCCGACCTGCTACTGAGAATTTATAAAAAAACCCAATAACACCTTGGTCGACTCGGAAATCGAACCCAAGACCTCTAGCGTAGCAGTCGCGCTTAGCACCACTAGGCCAACGAGGCAGTTAGTTTGTGATTGAGCATAGACATTTGTTGTAAATCGTAGATATTAATCGTACATCAGCAGCTTACAGACCAGTGTCGCCAACATGTGAGCTTAATATCGTTTACCTTTATTTATTTGAAGTTTTAAACAGAGCACTTTCTGAGAAAAGAACTCTGATAGGTATAGGTTTTGCCTCTACATTTACGTATCTCGACGGCAGTCCAGCAAAGAAAATGATATTTAAATATTTACAACAAAATATTAGCGTAGTGGCACCAATGATCGACACTTTAAGGATCTTAATCGATCATAGTGGGTTTCTTTATTAAATTAAAGGTATATTAGTCACTTTTAAACCAAAAGTAATATTTGAGTATGGTAAGGTATATTCTTGAGATAAGAATAGAATGTATTATTTTTATTTGCTATAAACAGACAAGAAAAAAAATCAAAAAAATGAAAAAGTGTAAGAATCTCCAGTAACCGACACCTAGTCATTTGACTGTTACCAGTAATCGACACCCCAGTTATCGACACCCCAGTCATCGACACCCCAGTTATCGACACTTACCAGTTATCGACACCCCAGTTATCGACTATTATCTATAATGAGTATTTGCCAAATAATCACACCATTTGACCACATTTGTCGGTCTTTAAAATAAAATTACCTGTTTAATAAGTATGCATATTTTGTTGCAATAACCATATTTATTTATTTATTTATTTATTTATTTATCAAAATGTACATTATTTACTATATAAACTAAAATATCGCCAAACTGCACAACAGTTTGTTGGCGATTTCTCTTACTAATGGGTATTAATCATATAAATACTCGTACAAGACAGAAGATATTGACAAGTTGACTAGCACTTGGTGAAGGGTGGGCGATTTGGGGTCGTTTCATATCTGACGGTGGTGGCGTGCTGTCAGTCGCGTGGCGCTGGGTCGGTCGGGCGCATGATGGAGGATTCGGCCTTTCACACTGACCCGACGACGCGTCAGGTGTGGGAGGTTGGATGTAAAGTTGTGTGCTTGTTCGTTCTGGGGTTGCGCGGCCGATGTTGCGCGCTGCCTTTTCCGCCGGATATGAACCGACCCCTAGGGTGCTGTCTTTTTTGTATTAAAATTTTGACGTTTGATAAGTGCTACTTTGTAGCTTAACTTAAATAAATGATTTTTTATTGTGATTTTGGTTCTGATTTTGTCTGTGTTGATAATTTTTAATTTTTGAATTGAACACTTCTTTAGCGGCTTTTCGTAATGGGTAAAAAAAATTAAACTCGCGTCAGGTTAATAAACGTTCCAGTGCACTTTACACTTGTTATAGCCACTGGCAATCCTACAAGGTCAACATTGGCAAGTACGTGTACCTAAATTTTTCATTTAATTAAAATTATCTGGATACGAAAATACCTGCCACTCACTGACTTAAAATAGAAACATCGGGCCCCTGGACACGTGACCTGATCGAAAATTCGTATGGCGAAAACTTCTTTAGCGGTGCTGTACAGTTTTTTTTTTGTAATGAGTAAAAATGATAAACCCGCGTCAGGACACGTGACCTGATGGAAAATTCGTAAGACGGATGTAATGTTTGTGTACGATAGCGCAATAAATTTATATTGTATTTCTACCACAGGTATGATAGTACTTTAATACTGATAATGAAAGCAAATCTTGCAAAATTATTACCTAACCGTATGGTTAAAAAACTATAATTATTATTTTTTTCTTTTTTTTTTTTTGGGACTGATCTTTGCAGTTAGCCTGAGCGCAGGCTTTGACTGCTTCACCGGACTTTTGGCGAGGACCTTAAGGCCTCCAGCCAGAGCAATTGGAAAAACTATCTACTTTAGCAACGTCTACTAAGGGCACCCCCTGCGGGGTTCGGACCTCGACTTAGTGCGTTGCTAACAATCTTAATAAAGCAAAACAACAAGGGATTGCTGGATCTAAGTTTTTATTATTTAGGGACATAAAAAATGTATTAGGTTGACCTTGTCTGTAGCAACTATTTAAGTTCTAAAAAACATGGCCCCACGACGCACCGTTTTCGACTTATGAGCCTTTTACTTGAACGGCCTTTTAATGTAAACGGCCCATAAGTCGGAAACTGTGCGACGTAGGGCCATACTTCTAAGATCATAAATGGTTTCTATAGATAAGCTTAATCAGATGCTGCAATAAAAATGCTCGAATTCTATACAAAAAAAAAGTAAAAAAGGACTCCCAATTTTTTTTCTTATTTTTTTTTTTTTGTTTTCTTTGGTGCTCATAGTGCCCAAGCGTATGCTCCAACTCCTACCCTCCGCCCCTAAGACGACCCACTGAACCTAACTGGTCGGGAGTATATTTTTTTCTCAGAGCCATCTCTAAAACCAATCATTGACACATATTATTTCCCAATAATCGTTACTTGTCGATTTCTGGTAGGTCAACTTTGATTAGTTTACTTCAAATATCTACCGAGAAGCAAAGTTAGAAGAGCTATATATTCACTTATCAAATGAAAAATGTTTCTAATAGTTACTATCGACACGTGTCGATAACTGGAGAAAGTCAGTTTGTGAACACCAATGATCGACACCAACATTTTACTAATATTAAAATAATCTTGAACTTGTGTTATAACAAAATTCCACCCTTTAGTTCTTATCAAAACCCGTAAAACTCATAAAATTCAAATAACTTACAATACATTAGCATAATTTACAAAGAAATGTACTCCCTTCCTTAACGATTTTAGTAAGAAATGTTGTTTTTCTCGCCGGTACTCGAGCCACAATCAGTTGTCACACCGCTACTTTCAAATAAAACTGTAAATATCGCTCGAATGTCAATGGGAGCCAGTAATAAGTGTGCTTTCTATGTTACAGTGTCGTCAAATAAATAAATCGGTATCCTACTCTTTATTTTATTAAATAAAAAAATTAAGTGTCGATTACTGGTGCATGTCGATTACTGGTGCCACTACGCTAGGCATGATTTTCATGAGAACACGAAAAACAACTTAGATAAAAATACAAAAGTGAACAGATGGCAAAGGAAGCAGGATTCTTGGGGTGAATAAAGAAAATATACAATATTTTTCTTTTATTAGTTTATTTTATTATACTCATAACATCTTTTTCTTATAATTACTCACTGACTAACTCTCTAGAATTATTATTTGAATATTTTAATAATTTCTTAAACAACTTTTACACTTCGAAATATTTTTTCTATGAAAAACTCGTTCCAGATCAAAATACATAATATTTATAAGTTAAATAGCATACCGCCCAGCGATCACTATCTAAATACCTTTCGTTATTGCTCTATATCTTGAGATGTTGGTAGCGTGTCACAACGGGCTGTCTTTATGTTTGCTTGAGAGATCCAGGACCAAGAAAGTTTCAAATAGTTTTGTTCTATTAGACAATCTAGTTACATTTCTGGCTGTTACACATAGGCTTTATAAAATACAATTTCCAAAATATGTTCAAAGTACAGACAGCCTTGTAAGTTACGATTTCATGAATAGTCAAAAAATACGAGTTTTACCCAAGTAATGGTGGATGAGGTTCCGGAATTTAGTTTACGCGGATAAGGGTGCATCTACACATCAGTGAAATCACAGATAGAAAATGCCGTTGTTAACGGAGGTATATCCACGTTATATCCAATTGTTTTTATAGCCAGAAATGACTACACTATAATTTTATAGCCATAATGGTGTATCACAGCAACTCTAGCTTGAATATTAAATTGTAAAGAATGTGTTTACGCTGACTCACAGCCTAAAATCTAAAGTAAGTAATTTTAATAGTTTTACATTAATAATTACTTGATACTCGTCGCAGTACAGTCGCCAAGCGACTTCCGAGTGCGCAACAACAGCGTAACCATGAACATGTGTGGTTTGCGTTGGCGACTGTACTCTTCATAATTTATAATGACTTTAATAAAGCTAGAATGTAACGACTGGAATTACGAACACGATTTTAAAACTATCTGAAGTAGGTTACTATGAATGTGCATTTTGTTGAATTACAACTATGTTAGTTAAGTGACATTTCTAACACACAATGTATCTCCGAAAGCTATTTTATTATAAGTATTACACACATTACTGATAGTCCACTGAGATGTGATTCTGTTAATCTAGTTAAGTATGTAAGTAGGATAACCTACGCTAAAGTGTTGCCTTCGCGTGATTATACAATACACTGAAATTATGATGTTTGGCACATGTATGAACGATTTTATTGTGGGCATCAAACTTTACCTAGTGTCCTACTTAATAATATTGAACTATCTACAGTGTCCGTTGTTAAGTAGGTGAGATGTAGTTGTGGGGACCGGTTGTACCTGCCACAGATATCTGTGGGTACCTTACACATTTCCTTTGAATAGGTAACTTGTTCACATTATTGGTTCGGTCTTTGGTTATTGCGTAACACATCCGCGACGCGTCGTACTATTTACTTTGACCATTAAAGGGCCATTCTCAATCCACTTTTTTCTTTGAAATGTTACATTAAATGTGAATTATCTTATTTATATAAAGAACACAAACTAGATAGATATAATAGGTATTACCAATTTCAATTTCACAATTTTGACTTACACATAATAAATAGATACCTAAGAGGTATATGTTATTAATTTGAATAATTTATATAATTCAATAAATTTATTTTTAAATAAATTGTCGTCTATTACCTATTGATAGGCATAAATAGCTTTTTAGATATATTTTTCTATGTGAAAAGGAAGATATGTGATCACTATTTCATTAATTTTAACCGTGTCTTACTATCACTAAGTGATAGAGAACACATAGACGAACTTAAAACGAGCGATGTATACACGAAATAGTTGTAACATGTTGAATAGATTATTATAATTTAGAATAATTTATACTTAATCTTATTAAGTGGAATTTATACGTCGTATTCAATGTGGTAGAGACGTAGCCACAGGGCTTGTTGTGTGGTTGCTAGGCGACCTAGTGATCAGTAACTGCACACTGTATCATCATCATAGACGGTAATTCAACAGTCGATTCATAGAATAACTAACATCTACTTACTTAATATATTATTATGGCATCTACAACCATGACAAAAAGGAATACTTAAATGCCTTCGAATTACTTCCTACTTTGTTCGTTACGCAGAGTGCGCGAACATTCAATGACGTTACTTGTAGTTGTGAGTACGAGTTATGAAAAATGTTAAACTATTTTTATTTGAGGAAATCTTAAATATATCAACTCGCTTATAAATTTTGAGTTGATGCTATCGTAAAATCTTAGGACATATAGATATTTTATAGTAAAAAAAGATTACAGATTTTCGAAAACAGTCAAACGTAAATACAATATTAATTCAATATTGGCATCCAAATTATAATAGTATATTGTGACAAGAATGAAATACAATTATCTAAGTATTTTGTCTACAAGGTGATGTTAGCTAAACGTATAGTAACTGTAAATGTTCTTCCAATACTCTAAATGATTTATAACGATTTCCAAAAACGAAGTTATTATTGTGTAGATAGATGGTAGATCACTTACGGACTAGGATATTATACAACACCGATTTCTATTTGGCAGTTAGCTAACACTCTTTATACGAATAAGAAATAGTACCTTAACTAATGTGGTGTAACGGTAAATAAAAATTGACAAGTTTTCATCATACGTACAAACACGCCGGGTGCATCGTTGTGTCTAACTTTGTTGACTACAGGAGCTCGTCATACGAAATTATCTAAGTCATTATTAGTAACGTCGAATTCGATATCTACGCAAGCAATTTTATGTAAAGAATTTAATTTCAAAAGATTCATGAGCCATTTTAACTCTGTGCAATTGTCTAGTTAGCGCATTTCTACTAAGTAATTTCGTTCAACGAAAAGTTTAGCTAGCTTTAGAGCTTTGCATTGTCATAAGTTGTTTGCCACGATCACAGTGTGTTTACATTTCATGCTGAATGCGTTACGCATGTCATAAGGCAGCTAATCGACGCTGGAACTAAGAGCGCGAGCGCGTGCAACGAGGAAGAACAAAAGAAATTCGTGTAGGTACAATTAGTTGAACGATGACTACTGAACAGTATATCGATATATTACCGCTACCACTTATGTAAAACTAAAACAATAAAACTTCATATAAACGATCACAGTAAGAAATCATCTACCTACGCGAATGTGCGCAATAAGTTTCAAAGTTAGTCACTATGTTAATTGCGAGGGGGATCGCGTTTACCTATTAAATCTTCACGCTAATACTAAAATACGAGTTAATGGTTACCTATGCTTCCCTCCCTTCGCGTTCTATTTGATGTTAAATCTACTCACCATAAAAAGTCGAGGGTGTGTCTTGAGTCAAGTAATGACTTGCTTTAAGTGTGTTGGTTTAACGAGTACGGTATTATACAACTAATATCAAAAGTGACTAGACTTGATTTACCAAATGAAACGTTCTCGAAGTATATCAGGTCAGCTGAAGTCAAATCGTCAAGAGTTATCTGCCTCAGTCCCACGGTAAGTTTTAAGTTGAGCAGATGTAAAAAATCTTAGAACAGAATAATATTTACAAAATATTTATAAAGTTAAAAATCTTTATGGTTTTCCTTTGATAAATGTATACTCTTATAAAGTATATCTACGTCGTTTAACAATTATATAAAATAAAATGATGTATAAAATGATACAAATTAAGATCTAAGTGCTAACGTAAGTATTACAGAGTAAAATAAACGCTATATGGCATGTCGGTAAACAAGAGACCACTCGGGTGCTTAACGTAACTCTTAGCTAGTCTATGTAATAACAAAACAACGAACTTAGAGCTAATGTCCGACAGATAAGGCTCCTCGTTAGATATATATATTATATCCATAAATATCTATACAACAGTGAATAAATTTCAAAACAACATTCTAAACAGCAAATTCAACAGAACGTATCGTAGAATTAAGCTAACATTTACAAGTAAAACGAACGCCGAATACAATCATCGTAAGAAAATACATATAATATTTATGAACGAACCGAAACGCGACGGTCGTGTCGGCAGTCTTGGAGATGCGCGCGGCGGGCGCGGGTCGGGCGCGCGGCGCCGCGCGGGCGGGGCTGCGCGCGCTTCACGAGTAGATGGTGATCACCTCGCGCCCGCCTCCGCGCACCATCAGCACCTTCTCCAACCCCTCCGTCAGCACCTCCAGGAACTCCATGTCTAACGAACAATACACAACATTAGTAATGGTTACGTAAATTATGAGCATTAAAGAATTATGACGGATATATTAAAACCGTAATTTTTTAAAGACATGGGATCTCGAGAAGAAGAAATATACCTACATACATATAACGTTTTCATAAGAGAAACAAATAAGTCCCCAACGCAAAGGAAGTTCTTCTTGCGTGGCAGGCGCTACGTATTGCGTAGCAACCTCTACGATTTACGTAGCACATGGAAACTGCTACATTTTCTCATACTTTAATTTGGTTATAGGGATGGTTCTCACAGTTGGATTCCCGGTCGATGTTAGTGTCGCGCGGCGGGCCGGGCAGGTTGAGGATCACGAGTTGGGCGTCGTGCGACCGCGACACGATCACCTCGTTCAGCTTCACGGCAGTGTGCATGCGCCGCACAGTGCCCTCATCACTATAACACAGACAATAACGTTACTAGGGTTGGCGACATCATACTTTAGATTATATTTATGTTTTAACTGATGTAGATAATAAGTTTTATTAATTCATCTATTAAGTAATTTAACTTGTATTTCAGTTTACACTTAAGTTAGAATTCATAATTATTCGTTTTAAAGTTACTAAACCAAAGTTTATTTTAAGGTCCACAATTTTTTTTTATATAAAGGTGGCCAGTAAAACAACATAATGATGTATACGAAGCGGTAGAATAATGTAGGAGAGTACTCACGGTGTGATATCGGAGAGGTTGGGCTTGGGCTTGACGGCGTCTCCGTTGGCGCCGGCTTCCTTGTGCTTGGCGTCGTCGGCCGGCGGGCTGGCATCCTCACACTGCGACCGTTCATCGGGCGAGTCCCACATTGAATCGATTATGTGCAACAAACTACTTCGAAAGTCGTCCTACGTCACCCCAATTTCGAGTAATTCCATTTCCAAAATTGAATTTTGAATCGCGTTTTGTTTGAGTTGCACATGACGGATTCAAGGCGAATGAAACACGGGATGTCATATATTATTTTAATTGTTAAACGATAACTCACTACTGACATTCAAACATCAAATCTCTTAACTAATGTGGACAACGAAACAAACTAAAGTGAACAAATCAACGTGAATGAACTCATCGCAAACATATGACCACCGTGTGTAAATTCGCTAGGACTCGTTGTGAAGTTATGTTAGCATGATGGGTTATGAATAACTCAACGATGTAAAATCACAGTAAAACAAATTATAAAGTGTGTAATAGCTTTGAACATTATTGCACAAAACGCTTACAGCAGTAGCTCCGGCGGCCCAATCTTGTATTTTTTACCTTACGCTGATCTAATTTTATTAAGCTTTTTTTTTGTTAATTATTTGATTACCTAAACGTAAAAAAAAAATCTAGAACTACTTATTTTTAAGATATATTTAAGAAAACCATAACAAGATTAAGTCGCCTTTAACACCCGTCTTGAATCTGTCCCAAAGATGGTTCATCAAGACAGTAGGCAGAAAATAAAATGTAGCTTTGTAAAATATTTTAAGTGTGATGAGACATGTCTTGGCAATAAAATCTGAGTGTAAATAAGCTGAGAAAATAAAAAAGCTTGTTTATGTACGATATATCATTAACATACAGATTGCAGATCATGAGTGTCTTATGTAAGAGGTATTTTCTGAGTATTAAGTCTTTAATCTTGTAAATTGCGGACAAAAATCTGGTGTTTGAAAAGGGAGTGAAATCAAGCCATCAGTCCACTTGGAACTATTCTCAAAGCCTGGAGTTAAACAAATGAAGGATCATCATCCATGATCCATCGACCTACTAAAAATCTCATAATGTGGTTCAATGTGGTTCAATGTACCTATAGTACTATTGCTATGGGGTTTGTATCTAGGTGCTGGTTTAAGGGTGCGTATAGTTCGTGTGTTCACCTTGTCGTCCTTGTCTTTGTCTTCAGTGTCGGCGAGGGGCGGGGAAGGAGCGTCCGAGGGGACCTCATCCCCGGGCTCCGCGAAGCGAACCTTGCTAGCTGTCTTCACGTCAGCGTGGTGGTGGTCGACAATCGCCTGCACCTGTATATAAAAAACACCCTTAGTACGATACATTTAAGTCTCATTTTTAATCACCAGTATAGTTGTAACACGACAGCAGGTAAATTGCAAACTTTTAAGGGTACTAAATTATAAACCAAAAACTGTTTGATTTTGGAAATGATTTATGTTGTCCTGTTACAACTATCACAGAAAAAGTATATTTATAAACTATCCTACACATCAAGCTTAGCTTATTCTTATTTATTAGACCTTCCTTGCATGAAAGTCTTGAGCTGATATTTTATCTAGGGATAGGTAGGGATCGTTAAAAGTTGTCTTTTGAGAGGATAAATCGTAGAGCCGAGTGGTTCAGCCCAATTGTCAACATGAATTTCCAATCTTTATGAATTCATAATTCACCAACACGCTATATACATGGTGTTTAATGTTCCTTTTCTGCATGCCACGTGTCTTGCCGGTGAGTTTTCTGTGAAACCTTTAGGCGCAATTTTTATTCTCCGATATAACACCTTTACAGTTAACACCAAAGCGATGCCATAAGTAGGTACTATAAGTTTAATACTGACATAAAATAAGTACTTATTATAGTAATCGATTAGAACCAAACATTGTTGAAGGTGCCATAAAAATTCTATGAACAACACCTATATATTTTAATAAAAATAGAGGTCACATGCTGTCGTTTAAACATCAATTGTACGTTTATAGATACAGTGAGAAAAAGAGAGGGATAGGGAAACGGGAATATAATTATTAAATGTGTGCAAAAAGTGATTATAAATCTAGCAAAGATTTGGTTTGTGAAGAGAGTGAAACAGTAAATAAGTTCTATACATAAAATATGATGAAACAATGAAGACATGATCTAAAACATCAAAAGCTAATATTTCAATAGCTGTTAGCCAAATTCAATTTACTGATTTGGTGAGAATGCAGTGATGACAGATTTATGATGAAGTAGTGATCGAGGAAGATCTTAGCCACAAAGAGGACAACATTTAATCTAATATACACCAATAATCCATTAAACTAAAAAGAAAACTCATCTACACACTGCTTAGATTAAAATAACAGCAAAAATTAGTGTAGACTTCAAAATGCTCAAATTTTAAACCAACGAATAGCTAACAAAATGCTTTTAAAGAAAATAAGTGGACTCGAATCAGGGTTAAGGTATCCACTTTACCAAAGGCAACTTCTCCTCAGCGTTTTCACGATAATCCACGAAATTTTGCATCTGTATATAGCGACAGACAAACATGTTAGTTCTAGGTCAGAGTAGAGTTATAATACAAAGCTTTGTACAGACAGATTTGACATTAACATTGTGAACATTAGATATATCTCATTAGTTTTAAGTGGGGTTGTACTGACCATGCCCATGGTTTCCTTCTTGTTCAGCCGAAGTTCGCGCAGCATCTGGTTCCGTTGTTCCATCATCAGGGTTCGTTCGTACGTGTAGGCAGATATGTCGCTGTCGGTCTGGAAATATTGTACAAGAAGGTTAAAGCATATAAATTTTTGCTTTTCGCTTATCGTGGATTGAATACATGGGTGAAAAGTATCTCTGCTAAACATAAGATTTCGTAGAATGACTTTTGGAGCTGGTAGTATACTGACCATTTCCACAACCTCCACCTCGGCCTCGAGTCGCAGTTGGTAGAGGAACATCTTGAGATCCTTCTTCATCTGGATGGAGTTGTCTTCCATCTGGGCGACGGTGAAGATGCGCATCTTGCAGTTCTTCCAGGTCCGGTGCTGCTTCAGCAAGAACGGGAGCAACATCAGCATGCCGCCGTCGTGTACGATCCACCAGATGTCGATGTTGCCGGATACCTAAATTAAAAAAATATGTCTTATAGTCTTATTTCTCGAAAAGTAAGTTTATTTAAATATGTTGTCTTATTAAAATTAAATCATGATGATAAGAATCTGGATTTGAGACAAAGTTTTTTTAATGTGACACGTCATAATATTCTAAGTGGAATATATTTGGGTACCTTTTCAGTAGAATCGGGGAAGAAGTTGATGCCTTTAGGAACGAGCATGGCCATGCGTGCCGCGGCGACGGCGCGCACAGTGTGCAGGAAGTGCTGCCAGCGCGGCGCCGAGCGCTCCGCCTGGCGCCAGCCGTACGGCCAGCCCACGATCACCGTGTTCGGCTTCAGACCACCCAGACCCGTTGTTTGGACTCTGTATATTGATTACATAGCAAATATTTATTTAACTTTACAGATTTTTTTGTTTTAATTAGAAATTCAGAAAAATACAGACCAACGCTGTATTTTATTATACATGTCACATTTGTGACATTAGGGTAAAAATAATAACATATATTTGGCTATTACTTACAAATGGCTAAGTCCCGCAGCGATATCGGGCGAAACTAGTACATCAACGAAACCCTTGACCTTCTCCTCATCCATGCACTTGCGCAGGTTCTGTCGCGCAGACGTGGCGTCACCAGCTCGCCTCGGGAAGTCACCGCCCAGGACCGACACGCAAACAGTCAGACCTTTACCTATAAACGATAAATTGGGATTACCAACTATTCTGATATTTCTTTTCAGATATATTTTTTTGGATTTAAATCTTACCAGCTTTAAGTTGGCTGGCAAAAGCGAGCATCTTCCGGTATGTAGGCATTAGTTCATTGTTCAGTTTAGCAAGGACCAGGACTTGGGGCCGCCAATTCTTGGTATGTGGAGGACCTTGCTCCAGCCGCAGCAGCGAGTAGCGAGCAGCCGATAGCGCGAGACCACGAAGACCATCACCCCATTCCTTCTCAGCTCTAGAAAAGTATATTTTGAAATTCAATAACATTCATTCACGGGCTATCATTTAATATAGTCGAAGGTAAATTAAACATTCATAATTCAAATGGAACATACCCGCGATATTCAATGTATTTGTAGATGAGTCCAGCCATGCCCATTGCGATGAGGGCGTAGAACCAGGATGTCATGAACATGATAGAAATGCAGAGTATTAGTCCGGCCAGCGACAAAGACCTGAAATTATTTCAAATTTAGTATAAGCTGTTCAAACGTAAAATTGAATTAGGTAAAAAGGTACAAACTTCTGTAGAAAAAACAAATATAGGTGCTCAAAATGGTAAATTAAATACAAGTACTTTGACTTCCTTACCAGTGGTAGTATTTAAATCTTGGTCGCCAGTTGGGAGTCTTGAGCAGCGTCTGGAGTGCGCAGGCAAGGTTGACGAAGCCGTAGCACATGAGGAAGAACATGGAGAGCAGAGGAGCAAGGATGTCCACGTTGCCCAGCAAGATGCCGCACTGGCAGATCACCATCGTCAGAAGTAGGGCCCTAGATACAGAGACCATTACGTGAGTAAGTTGAGAATCCCAACATAGTTGAAGTGTATGAAGTGCATCTCAATAATAAGTAATGGTGACAAATTTTTTAACAGCTTACCTGGTTGGTTCACCCCTGCTGGATGAGACGGCGAAAGGTGCCAGGAACGGTATGATTTCATCCTTAGCAATAGCTTGTAGCAGTCGGGGGGCTCCAGTCAGGGACTGCAGACCTGCTCCCAAAGTTGACAGGAAGGACCCGATCAAGATCACCCACTGGTTTGGCCACGCCATGTTCGCTACTACCAGCTTGCCACCAATGGATTGACCGAACCTGGAGAATAAAGATGTTGATGTTAAGATAAATAGAAGTTGGTAACTAAATAGGTCAGTTTCTTAATTCTACATCAGCAAGTTTTCAAAGGATACTTACTTGTCCCTAAGGAGTAAGTTGTCGACAGTTCCAGCGAAGAGAAGCACGCAGGATAAGTATACGGTAGACGTCGTTAAGATCGCGCAGATGGTTCCGATGGGGATGCTCTTCTGTGCGTCAGCAAGGTCTCCAGAACGGTTGGAACCAGCCATGATACCTGATGAAGATGAAGTTTTATGAGTGATTTACAAATGAGAAGGATTTACCTGAGATGAATTTATGTTTTTATGTATTGCTGATGGTGGAAATTTTTGGCAACAGAATTCACTTATTTCTTTAAGGGGACACTTCTAATTAATCCTGCAAGAACTGATCAATATCAGTTTAATTTTCCAAGAATACGGCCTGTGGGCTTCATTTAGTGCTCGCTAGTTAGAATAAATACAATACTTGTCTATCTTACCAGTGACTGACGGGAAGAATATTCCGATAAGGATGGTGAAGGTGGTACTCAGGTCAGCATAGACTTGGTTGTAGGTGGGTCGCTCCATCTGCTCAATGTCATCAGGTTCCTTGCCGTACGCGATGTACTGGCCCAGTTGCAGGAACGAGTCTTGCAAGTTATCGAAGAAAACTCCACTCTTTAAGCCCTATAAATAATTGATTCAGATGATTAGACATATTCTTGATTCATCTTTTTAAAAAGTTTTAAAGTAACTTATCTTGATGTTCAGGGAGCTAATAGTTAAAGAAGTTTTTTTTTGTAGAGGTATTTTTACTGCAGTTATTCTTTGAGGATTTACATTACGAGACTGGTAGGCAAAAAGAAAACAAAAATAAATATGTATTAAAAACTGTATTTCACCTTGATGCCCTGCACGATTGATACGTTGTGTGTGAGGTAGTACGGGTCGCAGGTGTTGTTGGGGCAGAACAGTTGGTGCAGCGGCGCGCCGATCTCCTTCGTGCAGTTGTTGATGTTAATGTCTTTGAGCAAACGTTTACCGAGAACGCACATTCTGGAAAAAGTGGGATAGAATTTTAAAGTTAATAAATACCAGAAGATTTTATTTAGATTAAGAAGATGATGACTCTTAATTAAGGTTAAAGAGGCAACTAATATTTTTTCAGGATACAAGTCAATTTAATCTCAAGACAGCCTAGTCACGCATGATCACGCCGCCGTCATGTAGGAGGATATTAGTCTCGATGAGCTATAAAAAGTAATGACGCTGCAGAAAAAACCTCGTCGAGCTTAATCATACTTTAAAACTTTTTCAACGCTAAGGAATATCATAAAAGCAGCTTGATGTTATCTCTAAAATTCAGCTTCTCTAGAGTCCCATTAACGCGGCTTAATGACTCATACGACTATCCCCGTTTCAGCTCTCCACGAACCGCGTTAATGTGTATAGGGCCGTTGTACACAATTGCCAAATGTGGCTTGTTATAGTCTTGAACAATTTGGCTAACAATAGTGGTCGTATAGTAAATGCTTTATGTAACTAATTGGGAAGAAAGTTTATTGAGCAGATTCCCTTTATTTGTAGTATAAGTTTACCACACTATTGTCATTTAAGATAGCGAAAAAGGTACGTGTGATCCATATAAAAGATAAAACAGCGTAGTCCTTTGATTCGTATTTTTAAGGATGTCCTTATTATATATCAAGTCTCATAAAGTCTTTCGGCTAATATTAGGCAAATGATCAAATAGATCAGTACGATAAAGTCAAAATAGAAACAGAAGCACCAAAAAACTTACTGCAGCTTATCGTTCCCGTTGAAGTTGACGAAGATACCGACGTAGACCGCAGTGATTGACAGGATGACGCAGGCGAGGGCGACGGTCGCGAACTTGTTCACGAACTTGACGCCGACGAACACGACCATGCCCATGATGAGCAGCAGCCCCGTGCCGTACACGCGGAAGTTGTTGTACATCGCCTCCGGGTCCTTCGTGAAGTCCCCGAAGATCGACATCCACGGAGCCATGTATGTCTACCAAGGGAAAATTAACGCTCATTTACGGTCTTTTTGTGTCACTGATAAAAAACCACTACAAATACATAACTAAACTGGTTTACATAATAATATAAAAGTTACTACTAAGAGTGCCTAAAATTTCCACGACACGTATGCATATACACGGCACTATCTCTCGGTATACAGGCTACACAGAGGTTGAGTTAAGGTTAGTGTGATGCACGGTATCTTGAAGCATCTACGTTAACATAATTTAGGAGTAGGCTTAGTCTGCAAGCTACGTCCGTAACGTAACTGAGGAAGATAATCTGTATTATATAACCTAGCTGTATCTACGTGTTAGAAACTCGAACACGTTTAAATATAAAGGCGAACATTTGTACAAGCTAATCAGCAGTCATGTATTATTCTGCTCACGAATTTGCTTTGTAGCCATTCCAAAAGTCAGCATAGTATAAAAGTTTAATTAGCTTGTTAAAATCTCGCCGCAATTCCAGCTTTAGTAGAAAACGTCTCTATAATAGAGATCGTGCTTATAAAAATAAACATCCGTTTTAATCAGTCCCCTAGCTAAATTACATTTGTTCAATCATTACCTTGAGCGAATAAGCAAAAAAAATGGACATGACATTTTCGAAAATTCGTTCTTATTTCAAAGTTGAGATACACAATATGGCTGTATAATTAAGATGCACGTTGCGACGCAACGATGCTCTATTTCCAAATTATGAACACAGCAGTGACGTCAGAGCTAAATGGCGTGTCAACCGCATCCCGGTGTCGGTCCGTGCTCCAGAGACCGGCGCGGCGGCGGCGTGAAGTATGACCGGCTCGTGACGCTGTTGTGTCCAAAATCTACCCTTCGTACTATGATAACTTTTAATAACTGACTGTCAAGGTAACATGTTTATATAGTCTATTTTAACATAACTTTCGACGTGGAAGGAGAAATAATGTTACTGTAAATCAAGTTAGATGATACGAGTATAAAAAATGTGACTACCCTCGTTAAGTTATTTGTTGACATGTATTATAATTTGGTTCAAAACTCATATTTTTACACATTTTTAAATCTACAAGTTGATTCAAAATTATTATTTACTTTAAATAAATAAATAAGTAAAAAAATGAACAACATCACGTATTTAGCCCTGAACCCAAAGTAAGTAGCTGCCACATACTTGGTGTATGAGTACTGTAGTAATGTAGAAAAGTGAATTTCAACAAAAGGGATTTCAGTTACTCGAACACGGAGGTCATCAAATCACTATATAATTGTATTAACTCCTTACCAGTACGATTTCCACCGCACCGACGATATACATAGCGGCGGCCAGCGTGGTGCCCGTGTAGAACAGCATGCCGACAGCGCCGCCGCACTCCGGGCCCAGCGCGCGCCCGATCATGAAGTACGACCCGCCGGCCGGCACCACCCCGTTCGTCGCGATCGCAGACATCGATATAGCGGTCAACATAGTCTGTGGACAACATACATTACCGGTGTCATTTGAACTGTCATTCCCTGCAGTTTGGCAGAGCGAGTCTTGTATAGTTAAAAAGTAAAGAGTATCTCATTTCAGATGTAACTTTTGTAATAAATGCCAAATATAAATAAACTAACAGTAAAATGTGTAAAAAGATAATATATTAGAATACAAGAAGATTATTTATGTTGCCAAAATATGTCTTACATAAACTACATTTAGTTGTTTAGTAGAATAAAAATATTGTAATAAGACCAACGGCCAAGAGACAATCATAACAGAAAATATAGTAAAAAGGTCAGACATACTAATCCGATAAGCGGGGTCAGCTTGTATTTCACTAAACAAATTTAGTGTATGAACAAATACAATGATCTAGTTAGACCGAGTAAATAATCTAGTCCGCATCTAAAAGATTTAATAAGCCGTCGGCAAGTTAAATTAGATAAGTTGTGGATCGACCATTATTAGACACGCCATCAATGTAGCTTCACAAACGAGGCTCAGACAGACCCTCGGGAAATTCTGCGTAACAATAACGCAATCAGAAGGCTATAGGCTGCGGAGGGAATACAATTTCTGAACGATGAGTTATTTTTATTCTTTATGTATTTTTATGGCGGAGCAAGCGTAGCGATAAGTATAAACAGCGTGTTGTATGTCTCCTTTCCATGTTTATATTTACAGAGTATGTGAGGTTTTTTATCCGTGTGCGTCATTGGTTCGGAGAATATGAATAGCTGCGTGCGTAAGTAAGTTTGTTCAAAATAGAACGCAGTCAAGTGGGGTAACACTGGTTATACCCACATTATTATGTAGGTGAAATACAAGTATCGTATGAATAGACCCTCGGTGCGGTATTTGTCAAAGAAAAGGTCACGCCCTGTGTTTTTGTGGGTGTTGAAAAGGCGGCTTACGGACTGTATCGGAGATGATAGCATCTGTCTGTGTCAGCGGCATTGGCGCTGCCATTCTGCGGGGGTTATTAATCAGACCGCTTGGCGCGGTTAATCTAGGAGCGCTTTAATTGCCATTGATTGAAGGCATTAAGAGACGTACAGTACAGTTGTCAAATACAGTGACACAATTACAGCAGTAAGTCGTAACTTACAGTTTCCGGCCAAAAAGGGAACAACAAACTAAAAAGATGTTGAGGGGGAAAATGGATTTAATATTTCAATGAAAAAAAAACCAGTATCTACAAAAACCATCTTACCGTACAACAGCAGACAAGCACAATCAGGAATCCTTGTATAGCGCCAGCGGTACCGACGACCCAGGTGAGACGGATGAAGAGGATGACGCCGAAGATGTTCTGGATGCAGGGCAGGTAGACGCCGATGAGCGTGCCCATGCGCGCGGGCGGTGCCGGTTTGGCGTCGGGGTCCGCGGCCGACGCCGTGGGGATCGTGTTCGAGTAGTTCGCCAGCGAGCTGAGGAACGTCGCCGCTCGGGGCCGGTCCTCCAACTCTTCCTGTCAATTATAAACGTGATTTATTAGGGTGGCTCAGATTTGAGCGAATTTAAGTAAAGGATAAATAAATTCCTCCACTTTTAATTTTCCAAACATGGCTGAGTTGGGCTGAACGCGAAAGGTAAATTTACTGAAATGAATGATTAAATAAGAACAGATAGCTACGGGAATGATAACATTAAATTGCAGTACCAAAAAATACTACCTTTTGGAGAAAATCAAAATATCCCTAGTATTTTGGGCGAAAAGATTATTCCTAACATTCTATCATGTTCACATATTTCTAGTTACTAAACCTTGTCGTAGCCAACTAAGTTAGCAACCAGCAAATATATACCCAAATCACGTAGTCTTCAAATATAACTTCGTACATAAAAACAAGGTTGCGGCAGATCCCAGTGGGTTCTGTAGTAAGGCTTGTTCAGGGTTACGTAATCATAACCTGACAGCCTGTTTCATCTTCAAAGCGATTATGATAAACTTTCGGAGATATGGTAAGAGCGTCATAACTGAGATTGAAGCCTTTGTTCCATTATGTTTACCATCTTTATGAGTACGTATTACGTAGTACACTTAAAAAAAAATGAACCTGATTACATTTCTAATTAAATTCATCGTCAGTTAAGAATGTAGTAACGTATTTGTTATTAGAATCGTAGTCAACATGCCTTGAATATATTTTATTACCAACTGGATTCCTTTTTTAATTATTGCGCACGAATTTGTAATTCATTTAGGTCGACATAAAAGTGGAATGTGCGAACGTTGTACGTGTTCGATGGGTTTCAAATTTTGATGTATCGGTGGCATAGCTTTTTAATATTCTCTATGTAATACGATATACATGTGCCGAGTGCCGAAACCGAGAGCCGAGAGCTGAAAGCCGAGTTTGTGAAAGTCAGCGCGTTCTCAGAAACTCGTATTTTATTTACGCGCCATTTGCATCGCACTCCACTCACCGTAACGTTCCGAACACACCGGGTCCGGGTGTTGCCGCCGCTCGCGGGTAATGCGACGCTTTCACCGATTCCTCAAGTGAACGTACGTAAATCACAATTTACATAGCACACATTTCAAACGAATGATTAGGTGATTCAATCCCAAATGGCTTTCGGATATTATTATATCCCGCTTTTGGTTCCATTATATTATTATTCCTTTTCTACGACAGTAATAACGCCAAAATGGAAATTTTCATTTAACAATTTACATTTGTATTCTTGTTACAGATGTTTAATTTAAAGTTTGAAAGGTAAAGGTGCTTACATTATGAGTCAAAAACAAATCTTGTAAACAGCACAGATGGTTCTAAATGTCGTGTTCTAAATAATGTCGAGCCATAAAATAAAGGTTCGCAACAGTCGCTACAGAAGCGATTTATCACGGGAGCTCTTTTCCTATTTGTTTTCATTTGTTCTGTCGCCATTATTCGGCACTTTATTCGGGATCCGGATGGCGGGATGGCGGGATGGCTCTGTGTTGAAATCGCAGGCGTAATGAAGTTCTTTGTTCAGCCGCAGGCCGCGGTAGGCTGTAGGTTTGACGTCGGCTCGAGAGCGAGCCCTTGACATAATATTAACGTTCGAAGATGACGCTGTTTCAGCGATTGCTGTCGCTGAGTTGCGAATTTGTGGCGTCAGTTAATTAATCATAGAGGCGATGTAGCTTAGCTACTTTGACGACAAGGAAATTAAAAATTTAATACAGTATAGTCTTCGGTTTTCTTGTCTACGTAAGTAAATCTACTGTATAAATGATGTGGCTCGTTAGATTTTGAAGTGAATTTAACTTTCAATATAATAAAGAATAGTATAATTACGATTATAATTAAAACTGTAATTTAAAGTACGATTTTCAACATTCCTAAAACATTAATTTGCAATGCTCTATGAAACATATTTAGGTACTTATTACATTACTGTAGACTCAACTTGTCAGTGATTTACACTAATTGGCTTCGGCAACAACTTGAGATGACAAGTTTGATTTAATAAGTAATAAACGGAGTCTCACATGCGTTGGGAATTGGGATATTTAACCACTGTAGTAGAATATTAACTAAGTTAAGTTAAGGACTTTATTATTAAGCTTTTATTTCAGGATTGTATTGGAAATTATCCGCTTTTTTTAAACTACTTATTATTATGTTTAATGTAAATTAAAAGTGAAAGTAAACTTTTAATTTTAGTTTCAATAAGAAATGTTATTATGTTAATAATTTTTTTTAGTATGTTGTGAAAAATGGTTAAAATCAAGATTTTATAAAAAAAAATATCTGTCACTAGTGTCGAAAACAAATGAATTAAACTTACAAAGCTTCCAAAATAAAAAGTTATTAAAAAAATAAGATTCTGATTCCAAGCAGCCAGTGACAATGTGAGCTCTCGACCTCTTTGCAGGCGCTATTGGGGCGCTCATTGATTTGGGAGCATTCGGCAACCTCGCGCTGAGAGCGGCCTCGGCTCTAGAGGCTCTCAGACAAGGAGGCTGCTCACCGATATCCGACGGATGTTACGTACGCTTGTTAATGCTGATTCCGGATGTATTCGTTCTGAACATGACCTATATAACCTTATCAGGATGGACTGGCGACCATTACACGTTCCTAGTTTCTGCTATTATAATGTCCATAAAATTAATACTTTCTTCTTAAGTCTTGGTTGACTGAATACTACTAGTTTTAGGTGTCCATAAAAGATTATATTTACTGATCTTCTAACAATTATTTGAGCCGTCCTTTTGATTAAATTACTTTAAGCAAGGTTTCTATTTAAAAGAAAGCAAATAATACTCTAATCAAAATAATTGCGGATTACCGTTTCATAGAAAACCGCGGATATTTATAACCTGCTTATAAAATCTGCCGCTATCTTTCCCTTGCCATCACTATACGTAATAGGAGCGAAAGTCACGAGGCTCGTAAATGGTGCGTGAATTATATACGAGATTGCTCCTGGATAATTCCAGCATCCCTGTACCAGGTGTGGCCTCGCTTCATCTACTAAACACTTTTTACTTTTTTTATTAAGGATTATTTTCATCACGTGAGTTACCGTACCGCGGTTTATGTAAATCTTCATTGTATTGCGGAATACGAATGCTTTTATTCCCGTTTCATTTTCTAAATTACGGTTTTTAAGACCTTAAATAAATACGCGTGCTGGGATGTTGACATAAGAATATAAGAGTCACACATACTCATACATTTTGTAACAACGAACTCATTTAAAACATATATTATTATTATATTTGTAAAATGTGTGCTAAATTTTCAAGTTCCACGCTTAACCTATATTTGCAAAATTTTAAAACTGCATCTCGAACCGTAACGAATGAAGCGAGAAACTTGAGCCAATAGCGTAAGAGATTGAAGTGCTACGACCGCCATGTAACGAGCTACGAACTAGCTACGAGCGCTACGAGAACGCTACGATCTATACGGGTCATCGAAAGCACACGTATACGTGCGCGCACTCGTAGCTAGGGTAATACGTTCCTAACTCAATTTCAATAAGGCGCTCGATTTATTCCATTTCCTGTACGAATATCTCATAATACGGGCACTAAATTGGCTCGCATAAACGCTACGGCGAATTCTATAGGCCTGGGTATCGGGGACACATTAAACCTAAGAAATATGCGCTCGAGTGCCAAAGGTCAAGGATAATTAGTGAGAATATAAAGCAACACGAAACAACACGTAACACGATATGATTTTTTAATCTCGAGACTCTCTTGGGTAGCGTTGGGCGGAGGAAGATTAAATGAATTAATTATTAGGTATTATCTTTCGTGATGAAAATTCCAACTGAGATAAACCGTAGCCGACGTCACGAAACAGGTGAACCTCATTAGGCTTATATTACGTAATTAAAATAATGAGATATTTTTAGAAACGTATGTTGGTTATATTAATGTTGCTTTATTATTAAAATTTGTACTTTACCATTTGCCTACAGCTTTTACTTAAAATAATGTTACATATTTTTATCGCGTCGCACATTATTCTCTGTACATTTAAGCGCTAGTCGTTTTCCCGAACAGTTGAAAGGGTAGGCCGAAACATTTAAATTCAGTAGCGTTTGTAGTGTGTAAAATAAATTCTCGTGTACAAACTGGGGCTATAACTTTCTCAAGACTTTTACGACAGCCTCGGAATAGCTGTCTGACTAACATTTAAATAAGTAAATCTAAGTGAGAGTAGGCTTAACTTGGAAGACACTTTAATAAATTAAAATGGTGGTGACAGAGAGACTTGTCGTGAGGTTACATTTAATTTAAAGTGAGTAACAACAATATTTTATAATCCAAAATGATCTAATTTATTTTGAAGATTTAATCTGTCTTTCTCTCTGGGGCATAAGAGTATGTACGAAATAATGCTAATTAAGTTATCGTTTTTTTTTGTCGCCTTTCATTGTTCCAGTGCCAGTTCTCAATTAAGAACATAACAATGAGCATTACCATTACCCACTTAAGTTACCATACACATTTATCCAAACAGATTAAGTCGCAATAAGAGGGAGGCTCAGGATGTAGGCGCACACTATTGTTGCGCAACATGTCTTAAATAAGAGAATACATGGCCTACCTCTGCTCATGTAACAGTACCAAGGATACACGGATAAGACGGGCCTAATCTCCTTTCTACTTGACGTTTAAACGACGTGAAAACGCTCCGAGCGTGTTTTGTTTATAATATTACGTCAGCCTGCAACTATACCAACAGACTAACGGTCTCGTGTAGAGAAATGGTGTCCTTAATCCCTTGAGCATACTAATATTAAATATGCAAGTAACTCTGTATATTGCGCCTTTGTGGCTAACCTAGTCAACCGAATTTGATGAAACTTGGTATGGGCGTGGATCTCGAAAAACAAAGTACGGTAATACTGATTGCTGCGATAACCGACGTCAACACAAGCGGAGCGGATGGCAAATCAAGCTTGTGTACGTAGCAATAAAGTACATTATTCATCATACTTTTCCATCTTAGACCTTGAAATGAGGTGTTTTTTTTAACAATCTTAACAATGAATTTACACTAGAAATGTTTCAGATTCGTTTAAAATGTCAAAAGTTTTGTTAATGTAAAACCAATAAGATAAATACTGCTACAATGGGTGTCAGAGTGACCAAACACATTTGTATGTGTGCGTGCGAGTAAGTTATAGTAGGGCTTCGGTAGCGTACGGGTAACTGCATTAATCGAAGGGACACAGCTTATAGTGTCGACCGTGGCTCGACGTAGTACTGAATAAAGTGGGAATCCAATACTGGCGCGAATAATAACAACATTCATGAACACAGTGAATAATTAACGCTCGTCCTGAATAACAATTGTAAAGCATTGTAAAGCCGTCCACAAAAACGGGTGAAATAAAAAACGGATAAAACTAGTTGTTCCTAAATCCAGTAAAATACAATAGCACTTGCAAAACAGTTGATGCAGCAAACAAGCTGAATAATGAATACCTTTTAATGTTTTACGTCTACTAAAGTTGGGATAAGCCGTTCCGCCCCGCGTTCAGCTCACTCGTTAAAAAGGTTTTATATAACTTCAGTAAGTAAACTATGTTACAAAACAAACTTACGTGGTACAGGTAGAGGTTGGTGTCGCATCCTTTGTCCTTTTCCGAGGGCAGGCCATGTTCGTCGGTTTCACCTGTAAATAAAAATGTACTATAGAAACTTTCATATATCGGACACGATATAAAAACAAAACCTACTTCCACAGACAAAATTAACTTTCGAACGTTGGCACGACGTCGACCGTAAACGAAATTGGTGTCTCGAAGTATGGAAAATGAAATTATACGTGCAATGTCCCGGCTGTGTTATTACGTCACAAGTCTCGTGTAGTGCGGGGCTATTAGCTCCCATTGCCCCGTTGGTGGCGGAGCCTAACGTTTTTATAGCCGCCGGAGAACGGAAGGCGACCTAAAAGGGGACGTATCAATAAGGGGCGATAGTGGAGAACACTGATGTTACTGTTGTCATGTTTTTCAGGCTGATAAAATAAAAAAGGAGTTCGTTATTTAAGTAAAACATTTAGGGTTCTATAGTCTACGTATATTCAGCGCGCTTATTATACAAAAACTCTTGTTTGAAACAAATTCAGGCGGCCTATAAAACCAAGCGCCCAAAAAACATCGTAACTTTTGCCGCTAAAATATGTAGGCACTTTAAACAAGAAAGCTGCCACACGTATTTTTGCGATGCCTGCCGCAAAAGTTTCTTAGAGTTTGTCGGCAAATACACAATCTATTTATATATTCGATTCTTAAAAGCTTTTTAGATTACCCGTCTAACAAAACATGGTTACATTTTGTGTGGGGAATAATTCTGTGAATCGTAATGTATTCTGTTGGGTAAATATGTATAAGGTGTGTAAACACATTGTTTGCGGGGCCGTGCGTACGGGAGCGAGGCCCGCGCGCCGCGTGTTGCTCCGCTAACGTAACTAGGCACAGCTAAGCTTTGTAATTATGTTAGTAATTGTGAAATAATTAACGAAACTTAATTATTTCGATACCGTACGAGTTGGTAATGGATTCCGTATGTGGATTTCAGTATGTTTAGAATTTAAGCTTTGTCATTTTCTATAGTTAAGAAGGTGTTGTAAATTGAGTAACACAATAAAAAAACAACTAAATTTTGTTAACACTTGTTTTATATATATTGATTAAAAAGTTCACACTGAGCAATGTACGAAACTCATCTTCATTCAAATGTACAAAAAACTTGTGGTGATAATAAATATAAGTGATTAGTTTACTTATTTAGTCTACAGTGACAACTCGGCAAGGATTCCAGCAATGTGTACACACGAATGTCAGAGGGCGACCTTTCTCATATTCTTAGCGATTTACGTCACGTCGTCGCGTCGGAGGCTTCTAGATAGACGCCTAATCATATTTTCCCCTGTTTCAAAGGATTTAAAGGTCAAATGTAACTTCAAAGAGTATCGGAATCTCGTAAATCCGATATAGGCGGGCCGCGGTTTGGCGGTTTGTAGTCGTCGGTAAGTTCCAAGTCACTGGTATAAACGCATGTAAGTATCTGTGACTTAACAGTTTGATGGCTTCTTATTTAATCTGGATTTCGCTTACTGAGGATTTGTGTGCTTACTTTGCAAGATGCGTATTACGGATTTAGCTCGGCTTTATCAAGTATCATTTAGTACCAAATGTGGTTGGGCTTTAACGAGATATCATTGCTTCAATTTACAGTACTTGAAATAGATTATAGTGATTTGTTCTGTTAAGTATAACTATAATTAAAGGCGATTATTTTTTTGGCACCTACAGCATTTTTTTTCATTTCATTTCTGTCCATTTATACGTGACGCGACATTTTATCACCTGAACATGAATCCCAATATTTTCCTCATACACATTTGAAAGCCCCACCAATTAAAAACGCATCGGATATACAATTGATTAAAAATCCGTTGAGGCGTGGTCTAGGTGTATATTTGTGAAGGTTCGTATAACGGAACGTTCATTTGTGCGAGTATGCAATCCCTGGGGAATGGGGATGCACACGTTCCAATTCACACGCGACGTGCCACGCAATTATATTGAAACTTTTTCAATGAATACTCTTTATGTCGCCACAAAAGTCCCGCCTTAATTGTTATCCTTTCATTATCTGTGGCTGATGAAACGGAACAGTTTTTAACCTCAATTTAAAATATTTTAATGTTGCAAGTAAATGTTTTTTGAGCTATATAATTATGTAAGATATATAT
The DNA here is from genome assembly GCA_905146925.1 of Autographa gamma. Taxonomy (NCBI): domain Eukaryota; kingdom Metazoa; phylum Arthropoda; class Insecta; order Lepidoptera; family Noctuidae; genus Autographa; species Autographa gamma. The sequence continues at coordinate 10,488,651 of LR989850.1, forward strand.
TAATACACGCCTACACTGTTATCGATGCGGCCAAATAGTAATAAATATCAATATAAAAAAATAAGTATTACAATTTATGACGATGAGTTCTTTGACGCCTGTGAGTTTTTATTTATGTAAGTTTTAATTTTAGTATAGTTAGAGTTTGTTCTTATATTAGATTTAATTGTGTATTAATAAAAACAATCTTCGTCTCTTATAAACACATAAATAATAATAAAATTTAGTATTAAATATACGTTTTCTACTAGTTGTTATAAAAGTTGTAATTGTAAATACGTATTAATTCTGAATTTTTTATGGCTATGTAAATTGTCGAGTTTTATATTAAAATTTAGTAATAGGCTTTAAAACTTTGTATCAAAGTAATTAAAGTAGATTTGTGTTTTAAAAATATAAAGTATAGGCTTACACGTGTCTAAATTAAGTGGTTAGTTAAATTCTGAGCTCCGGCCGTCCATCCCTTTATTATTAAATTACGCAAAATTGTGTCTCTCGCAACTTTTATGTAATTAAAAAATGTAAGGTAAAGGTTGCCTTTAGCTTTCAGGGAAACAGTTTATTACGTTTAAATATTATCTTCTTCTTCATTAGTTTGATGAAAAATGTAATGAAAATGGAAAATAAAATGTGCACCTAAATTACGAGGTAGTGGAAATGTATTCGTAAAATAGCACCTAAAGGAACTTCTTAGTTAAAAAGTAGCTGTTAATCAGTAGTTGTGTGTCACTTGAAGTCCCTACAGTCGCATCCTGCCGACCCACATTGATGAATGCGTCTCCAAGAGATTTCATTACAATGTTCTACCATTAAGGCTGTTTACGTAAACACTCTTAAACCTTATTGTTCTGTTCCCACATGCTCCGTATAGAAATGTTTTTCTTTTGTTTGTGTGATGGGCGGCGATGGGCGGATTGTCTTCTCACAATAGCTGGGCGTAACAACCATTAAACTCATTAACACTATATTCATTACATTGCCTAAGAGTATTTTCGTGAACAAAAACTCGGGAATAGGAAACACATTTTGAAATAATGTGATATAAACTCTATTGAAATAGAAATAGGTCATTGTTTCAAAATGCTACCTTATTTTCCAACAGTTTAAACAACACTTTGTTATCGAGAATTTCATAAACATTTTCGGGTTACGGAGTACTTTTTTATGTGGTTGTACATTCTGTGTTATTGTCAGTTTCGTAGGCAAGAGGTTGTTGTTTTCTAAATTAAATAATAGATAAAGTTATTGCCCTTGAAAATAGACAATACAGTTTGATATAATATATGTGTATTAAAGCTGGCCGACGATAATTATTTTATTGGCTCGAGGCCAACGCCAAAGCGGGGAAGAAGAAAAAGTAAATTGGTCGCCTTTTCTCTTAGTTCTTTTTTATTTTTGCTGTAGTACCCAACTCGTCATATTTTATTATTTGTTATATAAGATATAACATCTACTATTTAAGAAAATGGCATCTAACGTAATAGCGATATATATTGATTATCAAAATTTATTTTTAAGTTTAGTAAACATTCCTTAAAATATGTGTATGCCCTTGGGTTCTGTAAATTTTAATAGTGGTCATTTTAAAAAAACCTTCGTTTATTTTGTAGCATTTACTGTTAGAATACAATGTTGATTCTCATTTGTTACATCTACCAAAACATTTTGTTCTAACCTGTGACCAAATCCAATTAATATTTTACCAGCAGTGAGATCGCTCCAAAGCGCACAATTAATTGAACAGACAGGTTTCCGTATTCATTCGTTCTGGAAGACCGATGCCCAATACTGTTTTAATTAATTTTTAATCAGGTTGCTCTACACAAAAGCATGATTTATGAATGTGCCATAGTTTCTCATCGATGAAAAATCTTTTTTGAAGAGCCATTCTCGTATTGTTATAGTTATTAATTAAACTCGAGAATACTATTGGACTTACGTAACACAATGTTTTCATACAACAATAAAAATGTAAATGAGCTACTCCAGTTTATCGTACAAGTACAAAAACACGATCATGTAAAACAACTCATCTTATCTGAACCTATAAAATCCAGACTTTATTCCATCTAGTTACGAAGTTTCTAAATCGTGCCAATTTTTGAGAATGTTCCATCATTGCCTTCGGAAGCGTAAGATGAGAAAATTGACGGCCGCGGGCGTCACGGGTCGCGACGATTTAGGCTAGTTCGGGCGCGGTTACCTTCGTCGTATATGACATTACACGAGCGATGGAGACGCATGAACGACCCCTTATACGCAATCAAGCGTGATTATGTCCTACGTGTTCAGCATCCACCTTTATCGCATTATTGTGACAGCCATTATCATGATAAAGCGTTGGCGTACATCTGCAGGTGAACATACGTGATGAAAAGTTTCAAGCCCCCATTACCGAGATCTAAGCTTTTAAATATACCTCTCGTATGAAAGAAGTCGTAAAATTTTAACGACGCCGCGCGACAGTTCGGGCTGCACTTTAATTCTAGCGCATAGTTAAGTCTCGAATAAAGGCGACGATATTATAAATGTATGGACGAATAAAAAGTAATTCAATTTGCAATATTTTCTTTATGGGCGCCACCGCGGCTGGGAGGCTCGTTGTGTACACGAGATGTCGCGAGCAGACTACCAACGATAAGCTTTATTGATGCCCGGCCCTCGGGATGAGGGGGGAGGGGGGGGGGGGGAATGGTTGGGACTAAGACTGCGAACAAATGGATAAGTGGCGCGCACAAGATAGCCCACCAAGTCGTTTAGGCTCGTCCGTCAGCTCTCGCTCAAATACCAAGATTTCATTAGCGAAACAGCCTTGATGTTGCCTTCAAATGGCTACAAGTTTCTCTCAGTAGCCTTTGATATATTTCATACATAAGCAATAAAAGTATTAAACACTAAAGATTTAAGTCAACAATATGGATTTAATGGATAACATTTAATACTACCGTTAACGTTACTATGTATATTGTATATTTCTTACATTTGTAACTATTTGTGTACATAGAAAAAGCTGGCAAGAATTCTTGTTCCTCCAATTTTGTCGCTGTAGTACAAAAGTTTTAAAAGCAGCTGTGGGTTTTTGGGGGCATCGGGACATCGGTCGCGGGTAGGATGATAACTTTTATTGATGACAATTCGACAAGGCTAACGCTTGGCGGCTCGCCAGAAGGGATAGTTTTGTCTCGCTAACGATACGGTTGTCGCGCAACTCATATTTTTACTTTGTTATCCGATAAATCAACTTTATGTAAGCGTTAATATAAATAATATATTATATGATTACATTTTGTAATAAGGTATAAGTCTTAGACATAAATTAAAATTGATGTATAAGCAGAATTTAAGTATATTAACTAATACCTACATATTTATTATATAATGGTATATTTATAATAAACCTCAGAACTAATATGCAATGTATTAGTGAACATAGGACCAGACTATTAGCTCCTTGCTGCGCGCTCCACAACACCCATTTATATCATTTAACTACCACAAGTCGAGAGGAAAACACTATTTATCATAACTCTAAATGACATTGGTAGAAGCTGTCGGCAGAAACTAGTTTTCACAGGGCACAGACGGTTTATACCAAAAACGATTAATCACGAGTGTTCAGCCGAGCGCAATGTGGTAAAACATTTTGACTCTACAAAAGATTAAAACCTTTCCTCTGTGGTCTACTGTTTTCTCGGTTTGGTAGAAATCCGCATCGTCGAGTTTATTGAAGTGTGCCGCACGAACACGTAAGGCCGGGTGTCCACACACCGCATTCTTAAATCCCGAACATTTGAAATTTTCATTCTGCTCATGTAGGTACTGGGGTTTTGTAACCGACGTAGTGACAGTAAATGCCAGTGGTATGAGGGCGGCTGAGTTTTAAGTACGTCTTTATTTACATACCAAAGTTTTGGGTCGTGTGTTCCCCTCGTATAAAATTATTGCGTCGACTGTAATGTGACGCTTGGACAAAGTATTGGGGACGTTTACGTATAACTTGGAACTAAGTGATTTAGTTTTCCTTTAGCGATTTAATCATCCATGCTGTTGGCTGGAACAAATCAATAGCGGAAACTGTTCTGAAACACAGCGATTTGCGGTTAGGGGAAAACATAATACGACATAGTTGTACTATTTCACACTTGCTAATTAAACTATTGGCGAAACGCTTAGGTCTGTTTATTCAGTTGTGCTGGCTCGAAATAACATATCTTAATTACTTTTAACAGTATTTTTCTTTAACGGTACCACTCTAAACAAATACAAGTAAAATACTTTACGATAAACTCCAAACTCTGAACACTTAGCTCTTGGAGCAAAAAACTTGGAGTCAACATTCGCAAGTACTTTAACTAGGCGCAAGTTTTAATTAGAAATGTCCTTGTTAGTGCGACGGGCAAGGCGTGTGTTGTTAACAAATGACCACGTCTTATAAACTAGCCAAGTTTGGAGCAGCCTGTGACCAGCAAACACATGGGTATGACAGATTTAGGGCCTGTCAGGACTGTGGGTAGAAATGTGTTGGGCGTGAATAAGTAAGTTTCCCTTTTTATGAAACGTATAATAACTTACTAAGAAATATCCAAATAATAAAATAGTTTTGCCAGTATGGAAAAACCTCTGATTTTCCAACTCAATTTTAGTTCCAAATTTTGACTAACCGTATAATCATTTTATTACTTAGATTAATGTATAATAGTTGTAACTTATGTGACGTTTGGTTTAAGTGACATACAATCGGTGTTATAGGAATCACACCGAATAAATGACAAGAATTTGGAAGTAGCTCTATCTAACTCGTCGAGATCACAAAAAGAGGAACTACTAGTTGAAAAATACAAGTAAAATGATATAGAAACGATACCTACAGTTTCCGATATTTATTACACAAGTAGGATATAGTAGCCTATTCTATCAATATTATGTTTGCGAACGTAAGATCCTGTAGTATTTGCTCACGCGCCTACCACTCGCGTTATCCACCCATCATATATTTTATTTGATGCTGAGATCCCGACGTTTCTTCTTTATTGCCATCATATACGTGTATTCTTGTTTTACACGCAATGTGACACCCACTGCTGTCATCATAAAATGTAATTGTATAGAAACGTCGAAATGAGGAATATATTCACGAAACGAAATACAAAACAAGCTTTGTTACGACTTTAAGTCACAATAAACGATGTTAATAAAGAAATTATGTTGGCTTTTATTTTTTTATTGTAGGTCTTCATACTAGGCGGGTTTAATTTTAAAAGCTTATAAATTTTCCCATTTTCTCCGCATCGGTGGTAAGTATGTATTTTCTCACCGTTAGCACAACTATTTAAGACCTTACGTATCTTCTAGTGTTTCAAAAGTGCAACGCGCCTACTAGATCGTGAAATATTAATTGAAGAACTTGTACGCATGTGTAATGTACGGCTTATTAACAAGTTAAGTTATTATTCATAAACAGGTCTCATCTGCGTTACACAATAAGTACACGATACTTACGTATTCTAAGCCGCAAACTTGCCGTGGAAGTGGGCAAACTTTAAGCCAACTAATTGCCGACGTACCTCTAACAGAAATTCCTTCCATTAAGTCGGTGGTTGATTGTATTGTTGGGAACTAAGTTATCGTGATACCTACCTCCTTGAAAGATGCCATGAGATCTGAGACAAGGACTTGCGTTCGCATAGTTTAGTAGATCGAAGGAAAATGAGATTTCAAAGGGGAGTTTGAAGCACCTCTTTGGATTCAATAGCTTCAAAGCGAAGGAGGTTTCTAATCATATTACCTCATTTTTGGGCAGAGTACTTCTTCCGAGAGTCTCAAAGACGGGATTAAGAGATTGTATTAAAAGGACGTAAAAGAATATTCACCTTTGTACTACAGAGAATACGCTGAGACACTACGGCTCTCGAAAAACGAGGTGTAATGGAAATGTTTTGTAAGGAGCTTCTATACTATACCTACAGTCCTACATATACGATTTTGTCTAATATAATATAGTAAGAAGTACAAAAAAACCTAGCAAATAGTTGCAAATTGAACTGAAATAGTAAATTCTAACATTATATTTGGATCAACAGATATAGTAAAAAATATTTATTTGTTACGTTTCTACTTCTATCCTTGAATTCAGCACAAATGTCCTCACGACGGTCAACAGTCAGCATACGATACAAATATTTATCCGTGTTAATAAACACCCGTTAACTTCAGTTCACGACGTCAATTGTCAAGCAGTTAGCGCTAATCGTCCGCCTTACTTCCAGCGTATTCCGAACTCGGGAGCTAATTATAATTATTGCCAAAATACGCTTTTCAAATGAACGAGCTGCTGAGCACAAATACTTCATAAATGAATGTTAATATTGTATTTATATAGTACATTAGTAGCGTACGTTTACTGTGTAGAGGCGGATATGGGAGAGCCATAAATTATATTAATTAATTAACGCCTCAGTCGTGATGGATCCCGGCGTAATATCCGAGCTTTTGGCCGGTGTTACACTTGTCTGTTGATTTATTTCATATTTGTTAATAAGAGTCAATATTTTCGTAGCTTCAGTCATGTATTTTTACAGCATGTGTATGAAGCTGTAAAAATACTTTTTTTGACGATTCATTTTGCAGTGAATTCTTAACAATGGAGGTGTTCAACACATTTCTTAGTCATGCGTTTTCTAAGTGATTTATCACGTTAACGAAGCTGTTAATATTAACAGTCTACTTCAGGTTATTATTATCATTAAGCAAACACACCGTAGTCACCAATAATTTATGCGAAAGTCTACAACCAACAGGTAAACTTGTGAATTTCATGAATTAATACTTAATATGCTCGCAGGTACAGATTTAATAGAAAACTGCTTAACAGAATTAAGATAGGAAAGTTTTTAATTCTTGGGCGACGTTATTACGTTAAGAGTAAAGCCGGAACCCCACAGCGGCGCACGGAGAGGCTGTGCACGTGTGTTCAGCTTCGCTTTAGTACAAAATGTATGAGAGCGTTTCCACCGCAGCGCACGGACATGCTACGCAGCAAATGACGTCATAAACACACGAACGTAGCTCAACCCACGGCCGTGCGACGCATCCGAGCTGCGTGGGTTGGCCATTTCTCTGCGACCCACGACTATGTACAGTCACGAGCAAAAATATGTACACACATAATATTGTTGAAGCATTATTATAAGAATAAGCTAATATAAATAAGAGGTACAATTAATGTTCCTAGTATATATACATACATTTAAGTTGTGATAAGTATAATTTATGTAAGAACTAAGTAATTAATAATACAAATAAGTAAAACAGATGTTACTACACAATAGCTAAATTATATTGTTACTTGGAAGAGCTATTGTCTATATTATAAAAATAATATATTGACTTTGAGTAATTTTTTTTTTTTATTAAAAAAAATCTTTGAACCATTTTATTTTCAAGTGTCATCTGTCAGTATGCCTTGATTGCTAGATGGCAGAAGAGATTCGACAAAAAATCTCACTAATTTCGTTTAACAATTTCGCATATTATTATGTATACATATCTTTGCTCGTGACTGTACCCCACGCATAGCTATGAGCTGTGTGGGCGACACATCCGTGTCCGTGCGCCGCAGTGGAAACGGAGGCCGACGCCGCCGAACTAATGAGCCCACGCAGCAGAGGTGAGCCACGCATCCGTGCACAGCCTGCGCAGCGGTGGGGTTCCGGCCTAAAAGTTGTTTGAAACGTTCACTTTTTGAGAGTTAATTAACCGAGCCAAGTTTCCAAAATTACTTTATCTCGACGCATGGCGGTGATAAACGTACGTCATAAGAGAATAATTTTGAAATGAGTTTCTACGACGCCCGCAAATGAAAGAGTTATTTGTATCTTGTATGCGTGCTTGCTTTTGATGACGGCTAAGACAGGTCAGGATAAAAAATACTGTTAATTCAAATTAAAGTAGGTTTAAATAAAGACTTTCATAAAAATATTTTTTAATTAAGAGTATTCTTTATTTTAGAATTTATCTGTGCTGTCAAGTATAAAAATCGTGTACTTTTAAAATTATTTTTTAAAAACACTTTTTCTGACCCTATGTTGTTTGAACAACATCACTGATCAAAATATTATTTTCCGGGTCTCTGAAAGTTTGTAAGCGGTTGTGATTATCGTAGAAATTTTAAGTTTTAATCGAAAAGAAATTAGAAAAGTTTGAAGTTGGTACAGGATTATGTCCCTTTTAAATTAAGTTTTCCGATTAAATAATTCTTTGCGGCAGTTTTGAAAACGTTACAGATAATTCGAAAATATTTTTAGATCTTTCGTAATGTCACTGATGTATTCATTGTTTAATGAGTTCGTTAAAATAATAATTAGCAAGCTAAGTTCCTTGGCAGTAAAATTTTATATTACTAATTACATTAGAAAGGTAGTAATTGTTTTAATTATTCGTCACAGTGCTTAGATTTAAGTAGCTCGTTGCTTAGAATGAGCCCATTTCATTTGAAAGGATTTTAAGAGGTATTTGGACCAGTTTGAGTTGGTTTTAGTGCCTGATGTTTGCGCTCACAGATGAAAAGACAATAAGACGCCGAAATAAAATCTATTCGCTTCAAACGTAACGATGTCCCATAAACTATCTACACAAGTATACCTCTTTAACTTAATCGTTTTACTTGGATTAAATTGGAAAACTTAAAAAGGAACCTAAAACTAGTGTGTATTGTGTAGCGATGTATATAGTTCTTTCAAACATGGCTTTTACTTCAGCATTAATGTTGTGACAACGGAGACGGTCGGCTCTTAACCGCGACTGTTAAAGTTAAAAGACACGAGTTGGCATTGACGTTAAGTGGAGCGATCCCACAAACTTGCGAGTATGTTGTACAGCTAAACAGCCCGACAGTCTGAGTACTCGTGAAGTTCCCTTTGTTACCGACCACAAAGGTAAAGGACAGCTCCAAGTACGAATCTATTGTTGATATTTCGGTAAGGCACAGGCAAATGTAATAACATAAGTTATTTGTTACTCAATGCTCCATACTCCTGAAATAGGTTACGTAAAAGAGCACTCAAATTTTCCAACTGAGTTTCACAATTGAAAATACTGGAATATGCAATAAAATGTGATTTGAATTCTCAACAGCTTCTACGCGCGCCATTTTGGCAGTTAACGCCATAGTTCCACATTTCAAAAAAGGTATTTTAACGTCCCCTAAGGCATGGGAATTCGAGTAATTTATTCTCTAAATAGGTCACAACGGACAACTTTGCACATCAACTAAAGTTAAATGTCTCTACAAGTACGTAGCAATATGGCCTCGCACAAAAGAACTCGAACAAAGACTCGCGCGTTCTATCTTTCTTTTTCCTTAAACTTTATTTAATAATATAAAATGTTCAGAATTAATGTAAATTGTTCGCTAACAATAATTGATAGATGTAGCCTTCTTATCCACGTAACTAAGCTACTGAAGTCCTCGGATTTGCATGGCAAGGTCCGTGCGAGGCTTACATTTGAAATTGTAATTGTGTATCTCTTTATTTTGTTTTTCTTTTACTGTTTGTAAGTCGACAAAGGCTATTTAAATATTTATATCGTGCTTATGTACATTTATTGCCAACATTTTCATACAGTGCTTAACATTTACGAAAACAAGAACCGACCGAAGAAAAGTTTTGAATAAATGGACCGCTTGAAGTTTGAAAAATGGTCTTAAATCCATAGGGTATTAGATGTGTCATTTATCAGTGAACACGTTAGTATAAATTTGCCATTTATGGAGCCATCAATCATAGACCCACGATTTGTCTGGATACACTCGACTCACACAGCTATAGTTTATAAGCCCGAATAAATACATTGCGTCGTTTCGAATTCAATATTCTTTCAAAGGCTTTACTGGTAGGATCTGGAGCTCCATTTGAAATTATAATCAGACCAACGCTTTTTTGCTTGAATAAGCATTCACCAGCTTGAAAGTCAACGTTGGTTTGATAAATTGGACACATCACGAGTGGCCGCGCTCCCGTCCTGCGACTGATTAGTTTAAAGCATATAAATCATTTTTGTGTAACGTTGGGTGAACTCTTTCACTCGGCCGGATTAAGGTTTTGGTTTCCAGTGGATTTGTCCCCAAATCCGTTGTAGCACCGTGGTTGGCTCACGTCCAAATGGCGTTCGACCATTAACCGTGCCCTAATTTTCTTTTCGCCTAAAATTATATGGTCCATGATGGAATGGAGAAGTTTTACCGAACTCATTTGTCGATGCACAAGTACTAGTGGAGAGTGCGTCCAAAACGAGTAATTCCACATTTTAGTGTTTTGCGCCTAGATCCAGATTGGTTGAACTTTATTATGTAACATGCCTTACGGATCTGGCGGATGAACCTTATACAAATTGTATGTAAAAGCGGAAGGTGTAGCGGCAGGGAGTCGATAGTTCATGTATTTTGTAGAGGCCTTAACGGGAAGGTTGCGAGATCAAGTCTAGAATTTAGACTTCTAATTTGACCTCCTTTATTGAATTGATATCCCATGTATGTACCTCCTTTTTAACTTAAACGCGTATTTCATAACGTATTCGATTTAAACGAATATGTATCTCCAAGTTTTCTATTAAACGTATGTCGTATATTGACCGATACGTACTTGAGTAAAGCTTTAAATTAATCAACTATTTGTGTGGCAACGTATCCGTATTCTACAAAAGATTCTGTAAATTAAACTTGCCAAGGAATCTGGTTCTTTTTGAAAGTTTGCAGCAAATTGCGGATTTTTTCTCTTTGTCACTTCACAGCAGTGCTCTAGATAAGTAAAACGACCAGACTTGTCGAGTAACAGAGAGTTTCTACAAATTTTTATTTTATTCTTTCGACGACTAGCAAAGTATTAAAAACTGTACGAACTGCGAAGTTTTGCTAAAGTTACTCAAAAATCGAACTAAGTTTAGTAAAAATAGAGTCTGTTTTAGAAATTAACTTGTTCATTATATAACAAAACTAATGAACTGGGTCTAGAAACTTATCACTTCAATTTAATACACCCGAAGCCCTTTGAACTGAAGACAATATACTCAAGTGAGCCTTTGACAACGTATGGTACTCAGAAGTTTGTCTTAATAACTCTGATTCAATGTAAAATTGCTTCGCTCATAATAGCTACAATTAAATAACCGGGACAACGTTTACTGAGAAAAGATTTATTAACAAAGAAGTCTGGAAAGCGACGCGAACAAAGGATTGTCGTGATATTAATTGTCGTTTAATAAAAGGACGTTACAAAAACTCGTTGTTTTATCTCAAACAAAACTTGGACCTACAGAAATAGCCCGAACTGAAAGTCAAAGAGTTTTGATTTTATATGGAATATTTTCTTCTTGGAAAATGCAGACAATTGTTTTGAACAAGAGACGCATGGAACGGAATGTTCGATGTATAAATGGAATTTAATATTCCCTTTTTTCCGAAGCTAGATTGAACTGTATACGGACAGACATATTTTTTTTTAAAGTTAAATGTTTTTTTTTAGAACCTATTTATTTTTCGTAAATGGGGAATGAGGGTATTATTTGAAATGCAAATGTCCGTAAAGATAATTCCTTTATCAACATTAGTTAGCCAACTTGTTTGTGTTACATACCGAAATATTTGTGTACTTATGGGTAACTGCTTGTTTTTCTATAACTACATCTAAACACGTTGTAACGTGTTTTACCTGAAACAAAAACAAATATTGTTAAATAGAGGTAAAGAGAACATCGTATAATATGAAAGGTAAAATGGTGTGTGGAAGCGCAACTTAGGTATAAAATACATCTATAACACAGACCAACTGTATCATCTGCCACAATCACATAATTGATAAACCCTTTCACTACTGTCCGACAATACATAAGCCATGTGTGAACAGTCCCAAGTGATGAACGCGGTTCCTTTATATAAACAACAGGCGCGGCTTATGTACGGAGCAAAAACAACTAATGGAATATTTCCGATAGCGGTACCAGGGTTCGTGTGTTCATTTATTTTCACAGCACCAGACAATACTATTTAGATGTCCAGTATGTTGGCTAGGGCTGTCTCCAGCAGATCTTTATCAAGACGAAAAATCGATAAGCTATAGCTTTCCTACACAAAAATTACTGGTGTTGTTTTACTAGGGAAAAATGTGATAATTATAGAGCCACAAGGAAAGCGTATTTTATCCCTCTTAACGACCTTTTTTGGACGTTTCTTATTATCAGCGTTATCTCATGATCTGCAAGAAATATTGCTTAGAGATTCTTAGCATTAAATAACAATAATAAAGACGTCATTATTGTACTATAGTTCAACAACCATTCGATCTACAAATACTTTTCGAATTTAGATATTTTATCACGACTTATTTTATCAACCACGATTTCGAAAAACCCCGCTTTGTGACAAAAGTAGTAAATATAGTGACTCCAAATACACAGTGTTAAACATGATAATAAGTCATCATTATATTAGTTAAAGGTGCAAGTCATAGTTACCATCCGAGATATTAAAGCTGTATGCTCCGGTTATTACTCTACAACGTTCTAACCTCTAAGGTCTATTCTCTTATACTTACCAAAGCTTTTAGTAGTTTAAACTAAAATTAATTTCGAGGTTAGCCACTGAGGGTCCCTAATCGTGGTTAGATTTGCATAATTATGACCGTAACGGGTCGTGCAGGACTCCACATTATATTGCCCTCGTCTTGTACATTGCCAATATTGTAAGGATCAGAGATTAAGCTTTATGGTGATGACATCTTTGGCTTGAACGTTGTTTTAGTATTTTTAGATGGAGATTGACAAAGTTTGTCGGTTAGGAAGGAAAGTAATAGCAACTAGATGCATGCGAGTGTCATGGGTTCGAAAAGTAATTACAGTCTAAGCAAAAAATAAGAATATAAACAGCTTCGTCAACGCTCAAAAATGTTGTCCACTGAAATCTTAATTATAGAAAAATATATTGAAACATAAAACATAAACATTTTCCCCAAATACGTTATCTGTTAATCTAAAAAGTCAACCATCAGATTCTGCAGAGCTATATTTTACAAGTATTCCGTATTTTCCTTCGAATTTACATGTAACATGGATCAATTTTAAAGCAATTCGTATGTCCAAGCGAAAAGCTTAAGGATATACTTCGTGTTACACGGCATAATCTCCTTTCATCGCTTCGGGCGATTTACTTTTAAAACTCGATGAATTTTCACTTGCAAATCCGTGTGGATTTCAAAATTTCGTATACATTTCGTTCGTCCACTAATTTCGGTCAACAGCATTACCGAACAAAGGAAAATGTAATTAAGTAGTTAGCGCTGGTTCCACTTCATAATATTGCATAAATTTTATTAAGCGTCTACATGTAGATTGCATTTGTTTGCCAAGTTTATTAAAATGAGTCGTATGTTGCGACGGACGAGGTGTGTGTTTGCATTGATAAAATATACGGTTGAACTACCTTTGTGTGTGTACAGATAATAAGAACTGTGTTGACATGAAACTGACCATCGCCTATTTCTTTTACGAGCTAGGCTAGTTTTTTGGCACAACACAAGATTCTAATCATGTTTACGTACGCAGCAGGATGTAGGATGCAGGATGTAGTTATTAAAAGAAATTTATCGTGAGGTGAATTACAAATTTCCTTTTAGAAGTCGTTATATCCACAACTGAAAATCTATCAAAAGAAAAACGACAATAGAAAATAGATTTCAAACTGCAAGGACATTTCAAATATATTACCCCATAAAAATCTTTATTAAAGAGCAGTGCAGAATAAGTTGAATTTTATACCCCAAAGTGGAATTAACTTATAAAATTTAAATTTTTCAACGAGTCACAAAAGCGGGCGTCGGGATTAAATGTTCAGAACACTAACGCAGATCTGTGACGGGTGGAGTGGGCCAGAGCACTTTTATAACGAGGCGGGGACGGGCTTGCTCAGCTCTGCTTAGCTATAAGAACAATGCTTTCCTAACTCTTTACCTGCGAGCACCTTACGCTGAGCCTTCATAATGCTCCTAGATTAAGCTTTGATCTTTTTTAATCCAAACATATTATTTTAATGTAGACATACTGTAAACATTGTGATGTACTGAAACCATTTCACGAAAATTAACGTTAGATTTATTGGAACTCGTTTCTTACTTCTAAAGTACAGTAAGAATAGTTAAATTTTATTTGTCAGGGTCCAACCCTAATTCAAGGACCAAATAACTCGAAAGTAGATTTTGCAAAGTTTTGTTTCCATCGCATAATTTAACCCTTTAACTTTGAAATATTAGCAATAGGCAAAGGTCGGAGTCATTTATTATGTACACAAGTAACTAGGGCTGGACCCGAAGTTTCGGTAAGGCACGAAGATTCAGATTCAATTTAAAAAGTTTAGAATGAGAGTCGGAACTTCAGCGACCCATCCTAAATGTACGTTTGAAACTGCGACGTTTGTACGACAGCAAACATTAAGGAAGCCAGAAGTATCTTACAAAGTGCCCTCTTTAAGCTGCTCCGATAGTTCCGAATTAGAAAGTTTTATCTTTTTATTCGAGACCAGTGCAACAAAGAAGAATTTAGTGTTAAAACATAAAGGAGACGCAAATGATACAAGCAAATTGGTGGTTCTTTTAAGGTTATTCCAATATTTATGAGCTCTGAGACTGGGAATAACACAAATAATACATAAACAGACTCAACTCAGACCAAAACAAATAGGATTCCAGTAGGTACTGATTTAAAAAGGGAACCCTTTTTCTTAGTATATTGCCTGCTTGGGAGTTTTTTGGCACGTCCCATTATCTTGGAATGGCCTAGCTATCGCAGAGTAATCTGATACGCGACGTAATCGAATTACTTGAGAAAAAAATCTGTTGGCACGGAGTACGTCGAGCTAGCTTCACACTTGACCAGCTTCCTAATGTGATTCTGTGAGGATAAGCAAGTTAATAAGCGCAAATGGCTCTTGTCACCCGCGTAATATCCTCCATTACGAACGAGCTCTGTTTACATTTTCTTGTACGGTTATGTTAAATACAACCAATTAACTTTAAGTGTAGGATTTATGCGGACGTGTAAAGGTAAATTAATTTAACTTATAAATATGGGATATTAAAATACCGTAGTTATGAGTATCTAAGTATGGATGTAATGTTATTCCGAGGGCTCTATTTTGATATTGCCTCGTAAAGTAATTGGTGGTATAACAGGGTGTGATTGTTTACGGCTGTTGATATTAGATAAGTTGTGTGACTGGAATAGTATCGAGCTGTTAACTATTCGATGCACGGACCAATGTTTGTTCGAATATTGAATTACATCAGTAATGTTATTAAAGAAAGTAAGATTCACGTGAGTTTCTATTTCATTTTTCAAATCTTTAGTAACACATGATAAAAAGTGTTGCTGAATAAATTTGCTGGCCGGAAAAAAAACATGTTGAAAAGACAATAATATAATAATAATAATAATAATAAAGTTTATTTCATATCATATTTGGTTTACATTGCTTGTCGAGGAGTCTCCATTTAGGCATGGAAAATGCCTGTAGTTGAAGGCTCCGCTCTTCCCTACTTAATAGTCTTGAGCTATATACAATATTATATGAAATCTAAAAAAGAATAACTAAAAAGTGTGGTGTATGTGTTTGTGTGTGTGTGTGTGTGTGTGTGTGTGTGTGTGTGTGTGTGTGTGTGTGTGTGTGTGTGTGTGTGTGTGTGTGTGTGTGTGTGTGTGTGTGTGTGTGTGTGTGTGTGTGTGTGTGTGTGTGTGTGTGTGTGTGTGTGTGTGTGTGTGTGTGTGTGTGTGTGTGTGTGTGTGTGTGTGTGTGTGTGTGTGTGTGTGTGTGTGTGTGTGTGTGTGTGTGTGTGTGTGTGTGTGTGTGTGTGTGTGTGTGTGTGTGTGTGTGTGTGTGTGTGTGTGTGTGTGTGTGTGTGTGTGTGTGTGTGTGTGTGTGTGTGTGTGTGTGTGTGTGTGTGTGTGTGTGTGTGTGTGTGTGTGTGTGTGTGTGTGTGTGTGTGTGTGTGTGTGTGTGTGTGTGTGTGTGTGTGTGTGTGTGTGTGTGTGTGTGTGTGTGTGTGTGTGTGTGTGTGTGTGTGTGTGTGTGTGTGTGTGTGTGTGTGTGTGTGTGTGTGTGTGTGTGTGTGTGTGTGTGTGTGTGTGTGTGTGTGTGTGTGTGTGTGTGTGTGTGTGTGTGTGTGTGTGTGTGTGTGTGTGTGTGTGTGTGTGTGTGTGTGTGTGTGTGTGTGTGTGTGTGTGTGTGTGTGTGTGTGTGTGTGTGTGTGTGTGTGTGTGTGTGTGTGTGTGTGTGTGTGTGTGTGTGTGTGTGTGTGTGTGTGTGTGTGTGTGTGTGTGTGTGTGTGTGTGTGTGTGTGTGTGTGTGTGTGTGTGTGTGTGTGTGTGTGTGTGTGTGTGTGTGTGTGTGTGTGTGTGTGTGTGTGTGTGTGTGTGTGTGTGTGTGTGTGTGTGTGTGTGTGTGTGTGTGTGTGTGTGTGTGTGTGTGTGTGTGTGTGTGTGTGTGTGTGTGTGTGTGTGTGTGTGTGTGTGTGAGAGTATGGGAGAGAAAGAGATAGTATGGGTGAGTGCTTTAAGTAAACGAACGTTAAATAAAATTTTATTATTAATTCACACATTGCAGAAGTGCTTCTGTATCATTATAGTTTAAGTTATGTAGCCATGTTATTAGCTTTTTTTTGCATTGGTATTGTTTTTTATCATAAATATACATTTGTTTGTTAATTTTATTGTATAAAGAGGCTGAACGTTTTTTAAATTGTCTACTGGCAAATTCTGTTTTAGTTTTTGGAACTTTTAATATGCGATGTTTATTTCTTTTTTTTAGGATTCTAGGATCATATGGTGTTTCTTTGTGCGTTTTGAGAATGACAAGTAGAATATACAACTTCCTAACTGTCAGCAGATTACATAAGTCATAGAGTTTGTCAGTGGAAAATATTCTTTTTTTAAAGTACATCACTTTAAGTATTGATCTTTGAGCGCGTTCTAGCTCTAGAAATCTAGATTTCGCTGCTCCACCCCATGCAGTTATGCAATACACCAAGATAGATTGGACCAAGGACACATAAATTTCGTTTATAAGATTTCTTTGTATCTTATTATTTTTGTTAACGTTTATGCTTTTTGGTATGATATATCTCAGCTCCTTGAATACCCATATAAGTTTTCTTACTCTACTCATCACTTGCTCCAATTGAGGATACCAAGAAAGACGCTGGTCAATAATCACTCCCAGATATTTTGCTTGAGCAACCTGTTGGATAGTAGGGCAATTGGAGCATGTTCTATGTGTAGAGATGTCGCATTTGTGAATTCTTAAGTTAAATTCTTTATCTGGTACGAGTTGATTATATATATTAAAACAAATGTAATTGGTTTTGTTAGTATTCAGGGTGAGCAGATTTTCTTTTAGCCAAGCTGCAACTAGTGCAAGCCCTGCTTCCGCACTATTTTTAACGTCATCCCATGTTTTCCCTGTGAAGACGACAGCTGTATCATCGGCGTACGAAAATACTTTGGCATTGTTAATCTTCATATTGCACAGATTGTTAATATAGATTAAGAAAAGAGTTGGTCCTAGTACGCTTCCTTGTGGTACGCCGTATGATACATCCGCATCCCCCCCAACAAATTGCGCAAGTTTAACTTTCTGTGTTCTACCAGAGAGATAATCACTGAAAAGTGCCAGTGGTAATCCACGAACTCCGATGGATTCAAGCTTGTGCAGAAGAATGGGAATAGAGACGGTGTCAAACGCTTTTCTTAGATCTAGGAAGGCTGCTAGACATTTGTTTCCTTTATCAAGATGTTCTATTACTAGAGAACTTAGTGCCAGAACAGCATCTTCCGTAGACTTTTTTTGCCTAAACCCAAATTGCGAAGGTGACAGAATATCAAACTTATTAAGATACTGCAAGAGGCGAGAATTAATCAATTTTTCTATAATTTTTGAAATCGCTGTTAGAACAGAAATAGGTCGATAATTGTTGACATCGTCTCTATCACCACCCTTATGCACAGGTGTAATTATGGATTTTTTTCAAGGGGGCTGGGAAGGCACCTTTTTGGAAGCACAGATTGGCAAGGTGTGTGATAACTGGTACAACTTCATTTCTTGCTAGCTTCAGGAAACAAGTGGGGATGTTGTCCCATCCAGGGGCACTATCTGATCGTAGATTCATAAGCGTACTACACACTTCGGATTCATCAGTTTCCAGAAGTGCCATTGAGCTCGTGAGAGATGGCGATTTGCTTAGGGGCTTGCTAAGAAAGTTAGTACCAGATACCATGTTCTGCGCCAGCTCCCTGCCTATATTTGCGAAGTATTTATTTACGAAATTAGCTGATTCTATGGGAGATGATTTAAGTTGTAGCAGTTCTAGGTTCTCGGTTCGTGAATTGTTAGTGTAAGTGATATTTTTAATGTTTTTCCAAAGCAGTTTATTATTTTTTATAGCATTTGTGATCTGTTCCCTATTATATTTTCTTCTTAACTTTCTTAGGAGATTATTGCAATGGTTTCTATACCTCTTAAATGTCAGTTTGGCAATTTCATTGTAAGGATCATTTCGTGCCTTTTTCTGTAACTCATTACGATTTCGGATACATCTTAGAAGACCTTGAGTAATCCACGGTTTCAATATGCGTTTACTACTTGGGATGGTACTAGTTCGTGTATTAGTAGTCAATGATTCCGTGATTTTATCTATTAGAGAGTTTGTAACTACACTTGGATCATCAATAAAAAGAAGTTCAGTTAAATTTTTGTTCTGCAAATATAGGAGAGCACTGTGAAAATCTATGGTTGTTTTAATTTTATCCCGATTGATTTTGTTTTTTGCTTTTGCCAAAGAAAGAAATGTAGTATAGTGGTCTGTAGTGGTAGTACGCAAAATAGCTATAAATGCAGTTGTCTTTTTCGGATTAATTTTTAGCATAAAATGATCAAGACAATTAAATTCTCTAGTGGGTAGTGTATGTCCAGCCAGAATACCGTGTGAAGATAACATAGTAACATAATTTATTCTGTTTTTACGCTCGTAGTAATGTTTCGTTTCCGTGGGTATTAGGTTAATGTTTATATCTCCTGTGACCACAATGTTTCTTTTTGGTACGTTTAGAGATTCCAGATGTAAATTTAAGGAGTCAATAAAGTTGTCTGCGCTTAAACTAGCAGGAGACCTGTATATACCAAAGACAATGTAATTTAGCACGTCAATTTGGAGACAAGATGCATTTAAGAGTTTAACTTCTGTTACTTTATGTTTTAAAGATTTTTTTACATACGCGACAACTCCATCATGTTTATTTGAAAGGTTTGTAGTATAATAACAGAAGTAATTTTCCATTTGTGGTACCGGTTTATTTAAATTAAGTTGGGATTCCGTTAATATAATAATGTCTGTTTCAAATTTAAGACTGGATAATGTAAGCAAAAAGTCATCTCAATTGCAGCAAATGCCTCTAATATTCTGGGAAACTACAGTAAAATCGTTTTTTTTAATAGTTGTATATTTTTCAAGATCTATACAGTCGCACGTGATTGATTTAGCAAGCTGAATATTGTCTATTTCTTGTAAAGTTCTAAGTGATTCACATACGGCAGCCATTATTTAAACAATAAGTAATACTCGTCCGTTTTAGCCATTGCGTTATAATATGTGTGTAGTGGGATGGTGTGATGTATGTGTTTGTTTTTTGTGTGTTTGAATTTATTTGGACATGTGTTTTAAGATAATGTTGAACTATACAAAACAAAATTTTAAAAATAAAGTTATAAAACAAAATTATAAAAGGGTAAAAGTGTTGAAAATTAAGGATTATTATTAATGCTATCGAGATCGTGCACTGCTTTGATTTGCACGCGTTTATTGTCATTGACTCGTAGAAAAACTGCTCCACGAAAAATCCAGCAAGTGTAGCCATTTTTTTTTGAAAATTCACGGACTTGAGCAAATAATTTAGCGGTCTTTTTTGTGACACTCTCAGACACATAGATAGGCGTCTTTTCTCCTTTCAAGCCAAGATGTTCCGTATGTAGCTTGTCACTTTGTTGTCTATCCTTGTTGAATTTTTTCACAGCTGTTAAAACTCTTTCCTTCCCAAGTACTGTAGAAAACTCAGCAATTATAGTACCTGTGCCATTAAATTTTTCATGTGGCTTTATTCTGTAAATATCTTTAATGTCACTCTCCTTGAGCTCCGCATCTACAATCTTGCCCAACTTAGAGACAAAATTACTTAGGTCCTCTTTATTTTCAAATTTATTCTGTTCGGAGATCAGTTTTGGTACACTTCGGATTTCAATTGTTGCCGAGCAACTCTTCCTTTCCAAATAATCTACTCTTTCCTCCAGCGCAATAATCCGCTTTTTGTCCTCTTTCTTCTCATTTTGTAGCGAGGCAATCTGGTTCAGAGCAACGTCGTACTTCTCTGATAAGAAGCTGATACTCGCCTTAATCTCTTCCTTCTGCTTTTCTATTGACGCTTGCAGCTCCTGGAAGCGTAAATCTTGTTCCTCTACTAGAGTATTAAATAGTGTACGCATTTCTAGCATAACATCACCCACACTCGCAGCATCCGTGGTTTTAGCCTGAGGAGGGGTTCTTAAAGCTCGTCTCTTATTAGTCCTACGGGACACATTTTCGTATTCATCTTTATTCTTTTCCATATCCGGAACCGATTCATTTTGTAGGACAACAACTCGCTCCATTGGATTTTCTGTGTCTTTTGGTGGTGGACTGCGTCTTACAGACATGGCTGGCTTAGATCACAATCACTCAGGCTAATTAAGAAGTTATCACCTAGAGAACTCTGGAATGTCAAATTAGATGCGTGAAACGGAAGTGGGCAATGCTCTAGTTCCTTATTTAGTATGTCCCTGGAACGCTATCAGCATATGACAAATGATGTCAAACAATGACAGGTGACATTGACGGTTATGTCAAATTAGATGTCAAATTAGATGCTTGAAAAGGTAGTGGGCAATGCTCTAGTTCCTTATTTAGTATGTCCCTGGAACGCTATCAGCACACGACAAATGATGTCAAACAATGACAGGTGACATTGACGGACAACACTGACAGATGACACTGACAGGTGACAAGGACAGAAAACACTCAAAATTTGCTGTCGCCGTTGCACATTCGCTTATTGGCGGATGGTGCGCGGTGGTTCGTATCCTTTGTGCACATTAAAGAGTTCAAAGTTCAAATCTCGCGCAGTTTATAAATTTTACCGTCAATTATAAAGTTTCTGTTGGTGTTTTGGGGGAGATGTAGTTGTTATTTCACTATAACTTTAACACAGTTTGTCACTTGTTCACTTAGGTTTATAATGATCTGATTTTATTTTAAGAGTGCTCACTTTTTCCACTGATTTACAATTTTAAATACGGCGAGAACAGAAAACGCGCCCGATCACTGTGACACCACGAAGGGAAGAGCAAACAGACAATAGAAAAGAGAAAAGACAGTAGTATGGGAGAATAGGCTAGATTTTTTTTTCTACCTTCATAAAATCTCATAACTGTTAGGAAACATTGAGTGCATATTGAACGGCCGTCGAATCCTGTCATTCATTCATCGGAAGCTTTGTGTGGGAACAAAGGGGGCTTAACGTTAGCCAGCGGATGAGCCGCTAGAACAATGTAAAAGGGTTAGATAAAATAAACTTCGGTAATTGCTAAACGACGTGAAAAATTAACAAGCCCTTATGTGAACGATCGTCGCTAAGCACTGAAAGAATTTATGAGGAGAACCTTATTGCCGCGTTTGGTCTTCGCGGCGAGGAAAAAGGCTGCCGTATATTACCTCATCATCCCTTATGTAATAAAATACTGTTACGGTTATACTTAAGACTTAAGCTGTTTGGTTTTCGTTACATTTATCTTCAGGGTAGGACGCATTTGCCGAAGTGTTCATTTCAGATTAATTTATTTATTCAAGAACGCGACAAAATGTTAAAATTGTATAAAATTTAATGTTGTTTATTGTATATCGACTATATTCCTAAGGTATTGTCATTGAAATATACTAAAACGATTGCTTAGTAAAATACAGGTTTTAGGAGAAATATCTAGTATTAGCAAGTGCTTGCTTAAGCTTGGAAAAAGTGAAAAGTGTCGTTGGAATTAGAACTAATGACATAATAATAGAAAGGAACGTTTCCAATGCTTCTGTTATCATAGAAAGATTCCATTCTTTAAATAAATATATCTCATAACAGTGCTATACAGCTTGCATAGGGTATAATTAACAGTTTGTTTTAAATAATATAGATATGAGCAATATTGCCCATATCACATATTATATGAACACAAATTTAACGACTAGATATTTCGGAAAACTATCGAAGGAGTGTCAGAAGTTATTCTCACGAAGAAACTAATAAAAGTATTTATTGGTATTAATTATCGTGCCAAATCACAGAACGCTTATTTTTACGTTAAGAAGGTGGGAAATAGACACGTAAGGCCACAATAACCTGTTATTAAAAATAATTACTGTAATAATCAGGCTTTTTCCTTAAGTATTATATATTTATAAATGTGTTAATGGCCTAAGCTCGATCACAGACTCATCATCGTAACTGTAAAATATTCACCAATATATATTAGTTTTCTTTAACCAGTGGGAACTAAACTGCATTTCGATCGGAAGCAAAAACCTCATTATACTCAGTAATTGGATGGTGATTATAAAAACAGCCTGACTTTGACTTGGATTGCTCTCAAGAGTTGTCGACTAGCGGACCCGACGGCCTCTACAATTTGCCGAGGAAAATCCGATGTATAGAATGTAGTAACGATTAAAATCTCTGTTTTATAATTTTTTGTGACAGTTTTCTCTATAATTAACTAACCTCACGAAAAAATAGCAGCTATGACACTTTTGATGGAAAAAAATGTTTTTCCTTTTAATATATCATTGATTCTCAGAGTTTATTTTATGATACACACACTAAAACTCAAAAAAAATGAAAGCAGAGACAGCGATTTTGATATATTCTAGTAACGCTCTAAACGGCAGGCACAGAATATAGATCACATAAGCATTTTCTGCTCTCGTTCAGCTAATGTTTGAAGCGTAATTATACAATTAATGTGCATATAATTTTATAGGTTAGTGGTTATGAGGTGATGGGGCGTTATGATTGCATCTATATATAGATAGGCAATGGTTAGAATCACGTTGCCTTACCCCGCGCTAAGCCGATCGGGCTTCGACACCAAGGCGTGAAGCCGGCCAACTGTACTTAGTACTTACTAGTTTATTTCCGTATTGTCTTTCCTTCGCCTTGCCGTTAGGTTAAGGTTGACTATGAGTATTGATCTCAGTGTCTTTGATTAAAATGGCTCGGTTTAAGTTGTTTTCGGTTTAAAATTAAAGCTCATGCGTAGTATGGCTTAATTTATGCAAGAGAAAAATGAGATTTATTAAAACTGTTTATTTGTTGCTTGACGGATAACTAAATGCCGTCGCTTGTATCGTGAAAAAAGTGCGACGGATATATTTTCTTACGTATTAGTTCGTTTGTCTAAGCATGATCTACATGGAAGAGAGAAGTGATATGACTGCGCTAACTACAGATGAGAGGCATGGTGAAGGCGGTGGAGGATGCGTGATATATTCACCTTTCTTTCCCGGGGAGGTGCAGTTGCTCTTGTTAGAGGGAGACTTGGCCTCAGCAGCCGCCATCTTCTCTTTTTCGGAAGCCATGCTTAAGCGCGGTACACACAGACGTCCAAATTTACAACACGGCCACTCCGCAGCTCATACCTGTTTTTACCGTAAAACTGACTTTTACCGGGCTGCGCGCGACCGCACCCAAGGACCACAAAATATACTATTACGGATAATGAACGATGAGTGATTACCGATGACTAAAATTGGCAAACAACCAACCAACTATTTACTTTGGTTGGTAAAAATTAAAAATCGACCGCAAGTCAACTGGGATGGCCAATATTTGTTTAAATTGATATACCGAGTACTGTCGTTCTAGGAATGTTCTGAATATTTGTCGAGTGCTTGTCAAGTTTTACTTTTAAGTATAATGTTGTACGTGATGGTTTAATTGGTGTGCTCACGCTGCGCCCGCGCCGTGACTGGCCTAGCCTGTTTATACTGAGTCTGGTGCTCGCACTGTCAACGTTGGCCACAATGCGAGATTAGTTAACTCGTGCTAATCGCACATTAAATATGTTCCTACTCATTAACAAGTTGGAAAAAGGTCAAAGTACTTAGGTACAAAGTATGTGTTAATGTCGTTAATTTCAGGCGTATTAAGGAGTTTTCCATAGAGTTTCCCGAATAGCTAACCTCTTTGTTAGAACCAGGAAAAGGAAGGCAAGGTTTTTCGTTTTATAAAACCTTTGTGTATTTCATTAGCGTTCTTTGTGAGCTACTATTGTTCAGTTTTCTCGTTATATGTTTGTTGGTGTCAACATATAAATAAGAAGACTATGTGGGACTTTATCATTTGATATCGATAACCCTACAGTGCACTTCTTGTGTTAAATTATGACACAGTTATCTTTGTCTGATAAATGTATTTAATTCATTGAAACACTTCTGTAGTCGTGTGTGATAAAACTTTAAGTTAACATATATGCAAATGATGGAAGGAATATGAAATAAGTGTCTAATGTTTATTAAAAATGTATTTAAAATGTTAAATAAACAGTCGTTTTGTATGTCAATGTATAATATTGTACCTCATCATTTTTCTCAGAAAATCAGAACTAAAATTTACTTTAGCTTAAATAATTGATCACTCAATTAACATTAATTTTGCATATAATTTAAGGCTGTTTAAATCTGTGTTATAAACCCTTGCAAATATTGGTTACACTGATAAATTTACTACACATCACTATGCACTAGTCTGGAAAATAATTTGTACATTAATAAGTTACTTATATTATTATATCCTACTCATGTATTACTGCAAAACATTCAAAAGTTTTATTTGTAACCGCTTAATTCGCCTGTCACTTATAGAAATATAAAACATTCCTTTTTAGACTCTATCGTCTGAGACGTTAAGTCGGAATTTCCACGAACAAGAACAAAAACTACTGCGCGACGGCTCAGTCTCGTAGATTGCAGGCTATGTGTGTAGCAGCATTCGTAGCTTAAAGATTTACTTGACTAGTAGCAACATTTCAGATAAATTACCTTAATATTTTATTTATACGCAACCTTTACATGTCAGAGACTTCGCAACACACTTAAACCGAGCGCAGTACTGTGACACATACATAAACAAGTGGAAACCTTCGCGAATGTCACGACAGTTCTGACGAGGGCCACTGACACACATAACCTGTCAATACGCACGAAATCTCAAACGTTACGTAAGCCACGATTATAACCTGCAGCACTGGCGATTACTGTTATTGTTGTGGGCGCGAGATGAGATGCAGGGGTATGTGGACCTTGGGGCGTGCGGCTGGCGAGCGCGGCGGGCGCGCGGCGTGCGGGCGTCGTGCGGAACGCGTGGAGGTCGCGTGCAGCGCGCGTTCGGGACGCGCGCGTCGGGTCCCGGCTCGCCGGAGGCTGCGGCCCGGGCGGGATCGATGCGGGCGGCGGGCGGCGGCGGAGTGCAGCAGCTGGGAGGCTGCGCCGCGCCCCGCGCCCCCGCCGCCCGCGCCCGCACCCTCGCTCCGCGCCCCCGCCCGCGCCAGCCCCGCGCGCCGCGCACGCGCCCGCCAGCTCGCGCGCCCGCCGCCGCCGCGCCGCCGCCGACCGGTCGCCGCACACCACGTTTCAATTCTCTCTTCATCCCCGACTGATTTACGATACATTCCATCTTATAATTATATTTTATTATATCAGTCTGCCAATTGAAGCTTACAATGAATTTTAACGTTTCAAGCATTTATCATGGTCTGGCGAGCTCACTAGTAATAAATATTTTGGCCACATCTAGCATGGCACTTCTAGTCGAGCTGTCATCTAGAGAGACCCGTGTATGTATGTATGCATAATGTATCTATTATATTCACGAGTTGCACGAGAGAATTAGAGCAGCTTACCATTGATTGAACTATCAGCTCCAGACACCCATGATGATCGGGCTTAGCAACAATGGTTATAAAAAAGTTTCAGAAACTTTACGATGAGTTAAAATAAGCACTCTCAGAAATAAGGAGTTATAAATAGATTTACTAGATTGATTGTATTATTTTTGTTGTCATCCAAAAAGGTTATTTCCGAAAGGTTATTTCAGTAAAAATCCGAGATCAGCGTTGGCGATTAAGCCGGCGCGCGGCTTACTGTCCCCGGCTACGTCTTGTTTGTGGGGCTTACAAATAAAACATTTTGATTACGTTCTGTCCTGCTGGCGGAGCTGGAGTGCCGACTGGAGGAGGTTCGCTGACTTCTGATCTCGAGAGCCGCGTGTCTTATCGGCTTTAGTAAGGGGCCCACTTCACTCCCCTTGAAGTCCGAAAGTGTCTATCGGTACATTGTGTTGCGGTAGGCTTAATTATATAACCAACTTGTTATTTTTTTTAAATACATTTTATGCTTGTTTTTGAAGACTGCGTCTTTGTTATGTGCAAGAGGGAGATGACTTACCCAATAAAGCAGTATAAATGATCTAAAATAAAAACCAATACGATATTCATATTTTGGTCGAAATACATTGTAACATTGACACATGACATCAATATCAGACCCTTTGTACAGAGTAGTTGTAGCGTAATAGTTTTAATTAAGCCTTTTTGGCTAGACCTTCGCGTCTCAGTGTTTGGCCGTATAAATTATCCACACGAGTATTCTTCTTCATCTACCTTTAGGTTATATAGTTGACCTTTTTGGGTCAACGGGTTTATACCCGGCAGGTAGGACCCGCACTGTCTCTGTTTATCACTAATCATGCCTACCTAATGTCTGTTGGTTTCTATTCCATTTTACGGTCACAGTTGTAAATTATTGTCTGACAAAACTAAATAATTTTGAATAATTTAGTTCGGTAGTCCAATATATCCGTTTTCATTAGGGTCAAGTCAAAAACAACGGAATATCGGATGAATACAGGACATCAATAATGAGAGTTTTTACGAGGAGTATTTTAGATAATGTGTTCTCTCATTTGCAACATTCCTTTGTTCGTCGGCCGAGCGATGGATCGCTTTCTGCTAAAGTGTTGGTACCAAGACAAATATTGTGTCTATTGGATACTGTTGCAAAACATATTAAACTTATGTAATTACTCTATCTTGCATTTGGATTAGGGAATGGAGTGAGAGGATTGCTCCTCAGTGGGACTGTAATTCCCTTATTCTTTGTTATATAGGAGCTTAAGGCGATAATCTTGTTACATCTTTTTTGTAAGACAAATAAATGAAACAGGAAATGATAAAGCAACAAAAAACAACTTTGGACTAAGCTATTTTTTTAAATTCCGCATTTAATTCGTACAAAGACAGTACAATGGCAATGAGCGTTCAAAATGCTTTTAAGTATTAATAAAAATTTCATTCGGTTACATTAAGTTTGAAATTAATATAAGGCTATCTTGTGCTGAACTGAAAGTTTCGGTTACTATGACAAGGTACGTTTCAGTAGAAATCTAATTGCGCTTAATCACGAAAGATCTGTCGCCGAGAGTTCCTTGCACGTTCTCACTGGAAGTTTTTGGTTGGCTTTAGAGCAACTAGTCATTTTAAAGTGATACTTTAAGAATCCACTTTAACTATGCTTAACTTGCGCATATACAATTGGTAATAATATACATATGTTCATATTTGAAATAATCTGCCCGGTATGTCAGTCTGACATAGAGACCGTAGGCCTGCAGTATCCACAATGGCTGCCCAAGATAAAATCCACTGCCAAGGTCAGCCCAAAAAGAGATGGAAATATGATAAATAATGACTATCTACTACACCTACTATTACTGGTACAAAAATTTCACGTGTTCTACGACTGGGTTTAGATGAGGTAAAGCTTAGACTTTTGAAGAGCTAGAAAATAATCCAATTTACGAGGTATGTACTAAAATATTCTAGTAGACTAAATGTTACCTATTCAGAGTACACTATTATACACTCTTTATTTCTGTAAAATCGTCTATGTTTAGCATAATATGATATCTCGAGTGCACGGACACCCTGGCTCGTTGCTAATTGCTGTAAAACTTACACGTTCCACATAATAGTCAAGAGTTTAATATTTTAATGCAGTATGTAGCATTTAGCTATTAGCGAGGCTTATGAAAGATGCACACATAGTTTCTTAATATTCCTGTTTAATATTATTTCAAAATCCTTCGTTGTCTCCCAAAATCCAGCTTTATAGCGTTAGCATATTAGCGGGAAACGAAATATAATAATAATAAAATGTTATGAGGCAATGCCGCGGGGAAGAGACGGAATCGTAATTAACTTAATTAAGTTTTACTTTGTGGAATACATTCTATTTCCTCATCAGAATGTAAGGCATGCCATAATATGTCATTTAAATATTATGCTCCGGTTGTTATAAAAAAATATGAAGATTATACCTCTGAAGTTATAACTTTGAAGTGATAAGTGAAGATAATTTTTGTCGCTAGGGGTTTTGCTTGCTGGGTTTTTAAAAGTGATAAAAAAATCAAAACAATTATAATAGTGATATAGAAGAACTATTTCACGTAAGTTCATCAAAACCAGTATTGATTCCAATTATTTAGTAAAAATGCTCTTTGAATCATCCTAAAGCCCTCGTCGGATCTTGTAACTACTTTATTTTTACAAAACAAGGCGTGTGAACGTCGCAGGCATATTTAGGCTCACTGGAAAAATCTGTCGTCAACTTTTTATGTATCATGAGTTCTGTAAGATTCTGCGTGTGTTCGAATCTCTAGGGACCGCAGATTATTTCCATTTCGTGGAAGTCGAGCTCCGACTCACCATGTCTGTGTTCTGACTACCAAATACATTAAAATCAATACCTCGTTCACGTCGCTACAAAAAGAGTAACGTGAAAAAATGATTCGCAGCGCACGTTAGATTTATTACAGATCCAGCCACACATCGGGTATCATTTGAGCATCGAAGCACAAAGCGAGAGGAATATTTTTCGCAACAAAAAACAAAGGCTGGCTTTTCGTCCAGTAAGAAGTATTAGAAGCGGCTCGAATCACACAATCTCTCTGTCCCTCACGTCCACAGCTTTGATAAAAGCCTTTTGTTTTTTTGGTGTTCTACATCACTTAACTGGATATGTTTGTATGACGAGGTTTATTTGTAAAGTGATTTTTCCTACACCCATGTTGGCTTTTATATGTTTCAAACCTACCTACTCGCATCATTATAGTGAAAGAACTACAGAGTAATTTAAAAAAGCTTATATCCCAATTTTCTTAAGTTTTGCGGTAGTTATTTGTTGTAAATACAGGAACCTTTGCTTTGTTTCTGTCCAGAAAAGCATTTAATTTTTTCCCGATCAGCTCCATACCACGTTAATTATGCCTCTACTGTATTTAAACTATTTGTAATAAAAAAAACTTCTGAAGCATACAACCTTGTTACAATGTTAATCCTCATTGCAACAAAATGCAAAGCTCTGAAACTATTCTGACATGTGCAACTGAAGTACAGGAAAACTATAACGGAAGGCTTGTAATAAAAAGCGAACAGTGGTGGCGATAACCGGTCATACGTATGTAGGTCCGGCCGCTTTAGACCAAGTTTCCCAGTTTAACTCGTTGGCTGACCGCGCTTATTGGTTTTAAAATTTGACATCAACTAAAAGAACGGAGTTTAAGAGGAATTAGAGTTATATAACGCGCTTTCATGGCAATGCAACTAAAATATTCTTACTGTATTTATTCTAAAAATATTATATAATACTAATCTTAGATACATGTAGAAAACGGTATAACTTTTCGTAGAATTTATCTTTTTTTATTAGCAATTTCCTAGCTCTCTTATCAGCATTCGTTTTTCTAGGACATGTCTTGATTTTATTGGCGAGCACAAATTGAACTGCCACCGATCTCGAATTTCTAGTATTACTCTGCAAATCTTATCAGAGCAAGAAAACTATTCGAACTCGGAACATAATCTATTAACAATATTGCTCTTCTTCTAATAGAATTAAATGAAAAATGTACATGTAAACAGTATGTAGTCAGAGTAAGGAGCCTTTTTGTACAAAGGAAGAGTTCCATTACTATTACTCACTTAACTAAGTTGATTGGTTAGTTTTATTTTATAGTATTACCAAATCAAACATAAGGTCAACCGTAAATTTATTCTCAATTATCTACATTTTCAGAGATTGCGTAAATTCGAGATTCAAAGTGAAGCCTTTTGCTGATGCTTGGAGACAGGGTTTCGCTCGATGTCCGGGGAATTGTACCGTACGAACATGCGAGGGTCGAATCGAATCCGTCTAGTTACGTGACGACACCGCTTCCGCGTCGTGTCCGGGCCAGGTATTGGGGTTTTATTGGGCGAGATGAACCGATAGCGCTCGACTCCTACCTATCTCAATTGGACTTGGAGATTTGGGTACGGACGTTTTATGTCCGTGTGGATACACACCACGCTACTCATATTATTATTATTCACACATGTCAACACAATAACGATTATATGTTTGTCATGTATCACAACAAGTTCCTCAAGGATAATTTTATTAATTGTAACAATCTAGGTGTTAATAAGATTACTTATCGTGTGTATGTTCTTCCTTTAAATCTTAGTCAGAGGTTCAAATATGGCAGTTTTCCTTAGTTGTTCGGCTTTTTAATGTATGAAAAGGCAGTCGATTATCTTTTCATTAAAATTAGGAAGTTCTTTCGGCACGAATAAATAAATAAAAAGACGAAGTTGCCCCTCGATTAGCGAATTCCAGGGAATTAATTATGTGAATAATTTAATGCGATCTGATCTTTAGTCTATCCCATCTCACATTGTGTGGTATTTAGAACTTGTTCTTTTTCACAAAATTCCATGTAAATAGTAATGTAATAAGTAATATTTTGTTCCAGCCCCAAATTATGTCACAATTAAAGAACATTTTGCTCCAACAAAAGTAAAAGGTAAAAATGTGAATCTATCGAACAATCAAATAAACGTCAGTGAACTGTCATCTACGTATAAATGAGTCATATAAACAGACAGCATCGAGTCATTTATCAAAATGGAATAGGAAGACGATAAAAAATATTGTTCCGGAGTGGGGTTAAGGCGTCTATAGAAACTGTGACGTCCCACAATGGGTGGCGTCGTTTACTTAGGCTCCGGGCCTGTTACTGAATTTTTAATAGACATTTCGTTCGAGATCGAGGGGAAGACAAAGAAAGAATAATAGAGAAATAAACGATGCGAATACGAATCATAAATATTAATATTTACAATCGGATACCGAGGGTGTTGGAGCTTTCGTAATCTGTTTTATTTTAATTATTAATTCTGATCAAATATGGATATTTTGACGTTTCAATTATTTCGTCGCTGGCTTATATTGGGCTTATATTTCCAAAGCAATTTCTTTGTGTATTTCAGGCGCCTAAATTTTTTAGTTAAATATTGACTTAATGTGTATGTATTTATTTAAAAGTTACATTATGGTATTTGCTGTATTTTGCTAGCTTCACAACGGATTTTTAACGTCTGGAAAATAATCATAAAAATATTATAAACGTACTGGTTTGTAGGGATGGATGTTTATCAGTCTTTCACATAAAAATGGTTTATGAATTTAAACGAATTTGGCACATATATTTATAGTTTTTAACCTAGATTAACAATTTAGATACCTTTGCAATTTATGGAAGTGGGAATTGTGAGTAAAGCCGCGAGACGGCTAAAGTCACATACAAGACATAACATTAAAATAAATATGTGTACCATATTGTGGATCGTGGCTACTATCATATATTTCTATAGTATTAATATTTACAGTACAACTGTTTACTCACTATAAATAATAGTATCAGACAGAGTTATTATATAGACTACATTAGTAAGAGGATGAGTTGGTGTGACAAACAGTAGAATAAATTCAGAATGATAATATGTTGCAATATGTGAATTACATATTCAGAGAAAACCGTGTGAGTTATTCATTTGTTTTCCTCTAGCTAATAGAAAGGCAAGATACGAGCTCTTTTTTTTAGAATGGTATATAAATTTATAACACATTTTAATAAGTTAAATTAATTAAAATATATAGTTTTTGCTGGTGCATGCTAATGAAAGTTGGTTATACAACCAAAAAATAAATTACAAAAACACAGAAACATGTTCACAATATAAAATGTATGCTGTCATTTCAATGAAAACAAAACTAATATAACATTTGCACACAATGTTTGTAAAACTAGAAAAGAGAAAATAAAAATCTGAATGTGGATTCAGAGTGACCCATTTTCGCAGTATGGTCGGTCATAAAAGGAAATAGGATTAAAATTGGTTTACATTTCATCGTCAGTATTATTCTAACAGAGTTAGTAGAAGAATCGTGGCTACCTGGATTTACGAATAAGCACTAAGTTGCAGATTCAATATCTAGAATATATTTACCATACTTTAGAAATCAAGAAAAAGATTTTTTAATGTATTTTTATAATATTATAATAGTAGCCAGCTTGCAGTATTTTTTTATTCTGGCTGAGAATTCATGTCATGCCAACGGAAAATCGTTGATGTATTAGGTATTTTAATTTATGCAAAACATCAGTGCTGCGTACTTCCGGTCTCAATAGATCGGTGATTATAAGTCAACACTTTTTCCAACAGTTATACGCCTACAATTCTAGTAAACACTACAGATAACATCTATCACACTATTTTTTACATTATTAATAATCGTAAACAAATCCTCCATAGTGATATAAAAATCGATATCTAAGTAATCTGAATGAATAAATAGTAATAATAGCAGAAGGATAAAGTACGGACAGTTACAAATGTTATTGACTTATACGATTTCCTGAATAGACGCGTAAACATCAAATACAGATTAAATTGTTTGTTGATAATGTAAATCAACATATTACTTGGTAAATCTACGCAGTGATTAAGGAAAATGCTTAAAAAATATAGTCCGACTGAAATCTAATGATATTATCTTGTTGTTTTAGTTTCGGTAGTAAATAACTTAATCGTTTTGATTGTGATATTTTAAATGTAGGTATTTCATTTACTAATGTACAATTTTTATTAATAGACTAAATTAACCATGTTCCGATTTCAAATTATTGGCAAGTTTTTTTACCCAATTAATGTCTATCGTTGAGGCTAATATTGTTTACAATTACGTAAAACCGAATACTGGCTAGTTACATTTTACTTATTAAAAACAGGTAAGGTTTTTAAAAAAGGAAAGATTTTTGAGGCATGGTTAATTATGATAGTGTCGTCATAATCTGAGATTTAAAATCTTCAGAAAAATAATAATATAATAATATTCCGGGACATCTCACACACGGTTATCAGATCCCAAGCTAAGCAGAGCTTGTGTTATGGTAACCAGACAACTGATAAACATACATATATATCTCTAAATACATACATATTATAGATAAATAACACCCAGACCAGAACAAATGATCGTGCTCATCACACAAACATTTGTCCTGAGTGGGAATCGAACCCACGAACTCCGAGTCAATGTCACTAGACCAACAGGCCCGTAAGAATGGAACTATTTCTTGAATGATATTATCTGTTTGTATAATAAGGTTTATGGAAAATATGCATAGCACCTCCCCGGGTATTCTGCTATCTTAATTAAATGTTCCCAGCGTTTAATTAAGCGGGGATCAAGTTGGTACAGGTTAATGGCTGTAGGTCTATGTTTCATCTCACGAAGGTCAGCTAAGTTTAAGAATTTGACCTCATTATTAATTTTAATATTTTATTTATAACTTTTTTGTATAATGTTAAAGGAAGGAGAGCTCGAGGTTAGATGATCGATTTAATTCTTTGGTGTTGGTGGAGAAGATAGCAAATGTTATTAATTTCAGTAATCTTAGCATACTTACTCGTATCACGTTAGTTGCTATGATTTCGCAGAGTATATTAAATTATTCTAATATCTAGTAAATTACTAATGTGCATAAAAAGTTTATTTTCGTTTTATTTTCTCTGCTCTTCATAAACATGACTACATTTCTCCAACGGATATTATTAGTATTATGCATTTTTTACCCGATGTGAGTTAGAGCAATGGTCTTCACCTGTATTGCTTCAGATAGTAATAACGTATAGGTCATGTAATAAATTAACTATTATTTATTTAAAGCCGGAACTGTCCCATTGCAGAGCAAAGGCCTTCCTTTCTTCTTTCTACAGGTCTCTATTGATTGCTGTTTGTTGTCACTCCTTATTGTATGCATCTAGTTCATCCCTCCATCTGCGCCAGGGTCTTCCAATAAATTTATTATTAACTCATGCACTCTGGCGAAAATTACAAATATAATATACATACAAACATACAATAATCACCGAAAAAGTATTGTAACGGGAAATCCCATTATCGCTTTGATTACGATAAAGTTAATCTACAAACGTGAGTTTAGATTAATATTATCTATTATTAATTACTACTCGACAGGATAGATGGCAGTACTAGTCACAATATAAACATATTAGAGACGTTATTAAATTCAGTAAACACTGAATATTTCTTTGCAAGCGATATTCATGGCCACAGCTCGCAGCATCGTGCAAACCACGTGACTCTAATAGAATTACCTTTGTCATTGACAGGTTAAATGGTATACTAACACCCAATTTAACCTGCTAGTCTTTTATGAACCTATGTATGTGTACATAGGTTCATAAAAGACTAGCAAGGCTTCGCAGTTTTGCAAGTTTAGTTCTTATCCACGCGAACGTATTGAGATGAAAAGCAAGAGATACTCTAGTTTAAACTACATAATCTACATATATGCCAAATTACGTTCAAATTTGTTAAGTATTTTATGAGTCAAAAAGTTCATAACTCGTCACCATCTTTATTATTGTTTGTAACAAGAAGAGTGGATTTATGTACATAAATAATGAATAATTCAGAAAGATAATTCAATATTTATGTAGTATAATACATAATTGGTATTTTTAAGTAAGTATGCGTCAAGAAATTGAATATAAAAAGCTGAGAATAAATATTATCAAGGTCGGACCATGGCGGATGGAAAATGTCCTCTTAACCTAATTTTCAGTTATGGCGGCCTATCTTAACGGGGATCAGCCATCTTCGCAGGAAATTCTGTGCGTAAATACAGGTATACTGTGTATTTCCTCGCTCTCGTAGTAGGTAAGGCCATGTGACTGTTGTTTTAGGTAACCATACAACTTAACCATACAGTTTAGGTAACCATACAATTTAGGTTACTCTACAAAACGAGTATCTAGACCTCCTTGAGTAGAAAAAACCCTGAATTTTTTTAAAGTGTAGTAATAACCGTACCTACAGAATCCAGCAAAAAGTACGTGTAAAACTGTAAAATAAAAGAATATCTCGAAACACCGCAGCACTTAACCACAGTATAAAAATATACAAAGCGTACAAAAACAAATATCCTTTACTTACCTACAAAACTCGAAGCATAAACAAGAAAAAAAGCCCCGATTATTCGGGTTACTAAGATTTTTTATAAACAAAGACAGGTACGTACATTTGTGAAAATGGGACTTTTACATCAGCCCAAACTAATCTACTTCGCCGTTTGGCCCTTCGTAATCCGAGAGAGACTCTAAAAAGACCACTTAAGCTAATTTAAGACCCGCAAAAAAACTTTTTTCGGGATACATAAGTATCTTGAGTATTGAATTATTTATTTTACCTTCTATCTGAGAGGGAATCGATAGGAAATCGTTTTTTGTATCGAGAAGCAATCGAGACGTATTTTGTCGTAAGTGGGCACACACTTCTCTCGCGCACTCTTTTATTTTGTGGTTGCGAACACGACTGTCAAGTGTCAAACATAAGAGACCAAAGAGGTTCTATTCTTAGATGAAACAAAATGATTGTTATAACTTATTGGTCGTTTTGAAACAGGAAAACATTCTAGCTAGCATTATTAGAATATAATAAACGATTTTGATCACCTTTTATAAAAAAACAAAATCGTAATTACTACTTCTGATGAAAAGTACCGACACAGATGCGCATCACTTCAGTACGTACTTAACTGAATACAGGCATAATGTAGTTATGTTGAGCCTTAGAGTATACAAATGAAACTTTAGAGTGAGCCTATTAGAGTTTAAACCGTAAGCACTAGTGTGAACAAGTGTTGTCGTGAATTATGTATGAAGATCGAGCTTGCCGTATTAAAAAATCTATTTAAAACAATAATATTATCCTAACAATGTCAAAACCATCGATATTTTCTTATATAAGTTTTTCGTTGTGCGAAAATTAACCTAAATGAAAAACGAAATGTACTAGGATCAGACTAAAAACTGCTCTCGCTTGGCACAAGGGGAACCTAGTGATAGTAGCAGTCTATGCATATAGTACGTCAATGTGTTGAGCACACAAAGAAATATAAAAATATACAAAAAGTTTTTGTTTTCAAAAAAGGTCGGTAAAACAGACATTTCCCTTGTGTCGAGAATGTTTATGGGCGACAGTGATTGCTTGCCATCAGGCAGCAAGAACGCTTGTTTGCTTACAGTATTACATAAAACATGTTACTCTTAATGGCCTTACAAATACGTGTTTACTCTTCGTTCAAAGTTTAGGAAAATATGAAAATAAAGGACAATGCCAGAAACTCTATAGAACTTTGACCCATGCAGTAAAAATCGTTTACAAGCATGCCATATGCAGCATTTTATTGCTGTTTTATTACTGATAACGAAACATATGTCTTAATGCATTTAGAACTTACGGTTTCTGTTTAAATCTAAGAACAATAATTACATTTAGGTGCCTTTAGTTTTCGGACAGCATTAGGTTAGGTGTAGTTTATATTGTGAAAATAAATAAATAATTGCTGTTTATCGTTATAATGCCATTGTTGGGCGGGAGTTCAGCATGAGGAAAGAGGGTATTATTATAGATACAGACCCGGCAGTATCGACCCGAATCACAGAGCGAATGAATGACATTGACATTTTGACATAGCATGTCAACGACGTTCCAATAACCAAACGCGCGAATGCATAACAATGATTGTAATTGACTATAATAATGTACACAATTATTTACATAACAATTGTTTTTTATTAATTAACTATCTATACTTGAATAAAATATATATTATTTTTTGTAAAAAATATTTTACGCTACATGAGATTTTTTTTTATTAACTGATCTCTTCAGTCCGTCTTTTATGCGTACAAAGTAACGCAAATGGTCGCCAGAAAAACGGGAAATAGACCCGGGGGTTTAATTCCTTTTTTTAATCATTTCTTATCCGCAAGTATAACAGATTTACAGTTTATTATCAAAGGATCTTATATTCATAAGATTATTTTCATTAATTTACATTTTTTGTAAATAGGTGGGTCACGATCTGGCATTGTCCTTTAACAACAAATCAACATTACCAACAATGAGTTCTCATTCCGTATTTTTTTACGTAACATTTTCACAAATGTGTTTATTTTATAAGTATCTAATTTGTTTGCGTACAGGATAATGACATCAGGCTATAATGTTTGGAGTAATACCTACTCTTAAAACATGGTATTATGTTTACAGTCAAATTAATGAAAACACAAATTTTCTTGGAAAGTGTTTGTACAAACTGATAGGTTTTTATGATTCTTGATGAAGCTGAAATTCTCCATGTGACTACACAGAAAAACAAACAAGTGAATTAAAATGTTGTGAAGAGTAAAATGGAATATTAGTCGAGAGATATACAGGATATAATAAACCATATTTAATAATACTCGGAATTTATTTACGCTGCACAAAAGTAACTCATATTACGCTGCATAATTAAATCGTTCCCAAAAGTCAATTAAAATTTAATATTTACTCGCGTGGTCGGACGTCCGGAGAACGTTGCTCCGAATATGCATATCAATAGCGCTTCGTCGGTTGTTAACACCGATAATATTACTAGTTTTTATGTCACCTCATCCCCAGATAATACTGCAGTTTCCAATATTTCGAATGATGAAAATTATGAGCCAGTTCAAACTTTGAAAATTATATAACTTTTAAACTATCGCGCTGCATGTTTATAATAATATTCATCATCATCATCATCATCATTATCAGCCGGAAGACGTCCACTGCTGAACAAAGGCCTCCCCCCTAGAATAGTGCTATAATATAGCTAATAATATTGCCTAAGGGGAAATGGCGCGAAATGCATAAATACAATGCCACCACAGCCGGTGAAACCTGGTTCTTCTTCTTCTTTTCGTGTCGATGGTAGATTTAAATTATAGTATATTGGCCCAGAAAGTTGCGACATTAATGGTCGAAACCTGGTCGAAACGTCCAAAAAGATTTTTATTCATGTTCGCGCTAATTCCCGTTATGTAACATTACTATTTGCCAATTATAATTCAACACACGAGCTGGATGAAAATTATGAGATTTGTGTTTATCCAAGGTTTTGTTTCCAGCGCAGCTTAAATTTCAAATTCGCAGGTTCGCGGAAATAGGGTGAAAAATTAATTATAAGTTACATGTTTCTATATTATTTGAAAAGGTTTGGTCGTGAGGTGAAAAGTTGTTAAATAAATTCTATATAAAACAAAAACATATTAAAAAAAAATGTTTTTACATTATTAATTTGCACATATTTCAGAATTGAAACAAATACGATTTTTAATAAAGTACAAAATGCTAGAAATTATTCATGAATTCCAGACTTCGTTTGTTCAACAAAGTAGGTATAGGAATACTTGAAATGAGAATGGTTTGTTCTCAAGTAAAACTCATCAACAATTCTGAATTAAAAAATATTACTTTCATAACTTGATAAAAACATTCTTTGGTTGAAAAATAAAATAGGAATTCGTATAAAGGTTCATATAGCCGCATTCCCTTTTAGTTTGCTATAATCTGGGTAGCCCAGGGAACAACGTGAGGGAAAATATTACACACATTAGTGTCTCGGACTGATTTGTAGGCTCACGTGTACACTGCCGAGCAAAAAGTTTAACCGAGAGGTTTTCCGGAATGCACGATGTAAGTAACTAAGTCGGATTATGAAGTATACTTTCAGCCACTACAGTTGTATATACGTGGAGTCTTAAGTACTTTACAAATAGCTCGAGTATAGAAAAAACCATTAGTCTCATTGACATATCTTTAAAATTACATGAAAAGTTATATTATTCTATAATATAATTAAGTACACATATATTATATCTTGAGACGAAAAAATTAAATGGTCTCGACGAATAAGTTAATTCCAAATTCCAAACATTCTAGGTAAATGTCTTTCTGAATGTCAAATGTTTTTGTTCTGGTTGGAAAATATCATATCATTTACATAGGTAATAACTAGACAGTAATATTGATTACAATTTGTACCTACAAAAGAATATGTAATTAATATACATGCCTTCTTTTCCAAGCGGCTCTCGCTGCCCTAGTTTCAATACATTTGAACAATACATTTCAGACATCTCAATGGTAGATTTTTTTGCACTGCTGTGTACAATCACAACAGATAGCTGGAGATGGGATCCGGAGAAAAATAGTTTCCAATCTTTGTTGTTCGGTGAAATGTAACTAAATCCGTTCTATTGCACTAGATGATTATTATTTCGTATCAGATTCGCTTTTTTGTTAGCTTTAAAGCTATATGACTTTATGAAACCTTAAAAAATAGTACTTTTTTATTTACA
Source organism: Autographa gamma (assembly GCA_905146925.1). Classification (NCBI taxonomy): domain Eukaryota; kingdom Metazoa; phylum Arthropoda; class Insecta; order Lepidoptera; family Noctuidae; genus Autographa; species Autographa gamma. The sequence goes on from LR989850.1 coordinate 10,528,450, forward strand.
CCAATTAATTTATAGGTAAAAGTGGGTAAAGCTAATTAGTTTTGAAGACTCACTTCATAGCCTTCAATTGCCTAAAGTCTAGGTCTCTGTGATAGAATTCCTAGCTGGAATACTAATGACTTGATAATTGATGAATCTAGAATGTGTTCGACGTAAAATAATGTATTATGTGTTAGTTATACATTGTGTTTACTTTGTGAGCTAGCACGGTGTTCGATCCATCTCGGTTGCAAAAACAGCCTTTGTGTTGCCGTGGGTCAGTGAAAGATTGTTAAATTATTATACAGGAAAATAATATTATGCAAAGATTTTACTTGAAATATATTTTACTTTCATTTGAATCTGCATTTTGTGCATTTTACCTATTACGTAATAAATCACTAAGCATTTATTTACATGTCAAATCTTTTTATCTAACAGATCTTATCGATTAAAATTTGATTGATTGACAACACCGCACTCTTAATCAATTAAGTCCATTTCAATCACGTCTAGTCAAAACAGTGACAACAACATTTAAGGTAAGAATGTAACAGTAGGTATTGAAAGAGACGTCGACAGTATGGGGTGTCAAATACGTCGCGGTAAATTGGAATATGATGTATGAAGTGTGACGTCATCGGTCCGTCGTGCCTCGAGAATGATGTCTGTTACAGCCTTCGGCTCGGTGATAACGAGTCTGTCAGCCGCGGTGAACAAACATGTACAGCGACATCTTTATTCATAAGATGTACTGATTTCATTTCAACTGGATCATTAGTAGCTTTGGGACGAAAAATGTAAAGTTTAGATTGTGGAACTAGATCTAACTAACTCTTTTGGTTTTGTTACGGATTTTGTTTTAATGAAGACTACGTACAACACTACATAATTATCATTATTATTGCCTCCCTACATTTTAATAGGATTTTTTTTAATCATCGTTAAAAACTAAAGTTTGTTTAAAGATATTATTTTAACATGTTGAACATTGATTAAAGATTTTCAATAATAATAGTGTAGAATACATTATGTGGAGCAAACTTGTTAATTGATTTTGAAACTCAATTCATCTTTTTACTGCGCTAAAATTCTGAACATGTTTCATAATAGGCGGGCTTGTGAGAATATATAAGATTTATCTAACAAAATGCGAGGGACCCCTGAAAATAAAAATAATCAAGTGTTTTGAATTAATAAAGTTGTTTTTATGACAGCCATTAGGCCTTTTTATTGGAACATTAAACAAATATGCTTCCGGGTGAATGGAATCAGAATCTATTTTATTACTCTTTGTATATGATTACAGTTTCTTTGTCAATGGATATTAATACCTATTGTTATTTTATATCTAGTATAACGAAACTTATTTAAACATGAAAATATATTGAAAAAAAAAACACCATTATAATATAATTATATTGCTTAATTATAAACATTCAAATTTATTAAACATCAATAAACTCTACTTTATCAATATTAAACGTGGCTTACTAATATTGTCCCGGAATTTACACCGTATAACATTAACGCAAATATTATTTTAATAAATGAGCATTCCAGCCCTTTCCAATATCAACGTGTAATTAAATTACAGAAGCTTGTCGAAATTATGTAATAAGTTTATTAACACCCAAATTGATTGATTATTCAGTGAAGTTGGGTTGAATGTTTGAACTTTACTTCAAATATTAATGTAGGGAATTGTAGTTGTTCGCGAGGAAGAAAACAGAAAAGTAAACATTAATAGCGTTACGGGGAAGGCCTGGAGGCTGGTATTCTCTTTGTGTTAGACAGACGAGTGTAACGCGGGCTGAGCAAACTTTGAACGAAGACAGACCCTGATATCCGGAAAATTGCTTCATCTCCTTTAAATATCGCTTTAAAGTCCTTTTGATAGCTCGTTAGTTGTTGCTTTACTATTAAATCGTTATACACTATTTATTCCATTCCTAAAACCCTGTAAAACATTGAATTCGATGACGACCTCCGTGGTCGAGTGGCGTACGCACCGGTTTTCAAGGTGTCGCTAGCTCTGAGGTCCCGGGTTCGATCCCCGGACGGGTCAATGTAGAAACTCACATTCTCTACATTGTCTCGGGTCTGGGTGTTTGTGGTACCTTCGTTGTTTCTGAATTCCATAACACAAGTGCTTGCTAGCTACTTACTTTGGGGTCAGAGCAATGTATGTGATGTTGTCCGCATTTATTATTTATTATTTTTAATTTGGTCAATAATATTAATTTTGCGTATATTGCCACACTGATCTCCTTCTCATACAACAATATCATAGTACGCTTTGACAGATGAATTAAGTTTCAAAGGTCCTTTGTACGCAGTATCCTGAATATCGAAAACAAAGCAATCCCGTATCTGCCAGCGTTCGATGCTGTGTCTATCGATCCGTTTGTGTAAACATAACTAGTATTGAATAACGTTTGTGACACGTGAGCGAAGCCTCTTATAATATCGTGAACAATATAATCCGAATATATACACGGCATTCACCTATAAATAACTAAAAGGTTAAACCCCACAATTATTTAATAAGTTTACGAAATGTCACGTAATCACATAAGATTTAATTTACGCTCGATTACACAATCCAATCGTTTTGATCAACAACCTAAAATTGTATAAACCGACTGACATTTAGAAATAAAATCGATTAATTTAACAAAATCTAAGTATAATTTCGAATTTCACGTTTGACGTTCATAATCGTTCGCTATCGATTTTACATCTCGCTGCCAATCAGTTGGGATCGCGAGTGGTTCGTTTTAATTAAAGGGCGCAGACGGAGTAGGCGTCTAAGGGAAAGTTTTTGTAGCACTCTTCAAAGAGCTCCCGTTAATTAGGGTCCCATCTAAACAAAGGACGGTGTGGCGAGGTGGATGCCACCGGCTTTATACCAATTTGTCTCAATGAACGGGCTGGCCGGTATAAATGTACAGCTCCACTTAAGTACTCCCATATATTCTTCTAAGCACCCGAGTGTTACGCTAAAGTAACGTTCAAACTGTCCGGAATTGCGATCCAGTCTATCTTTAGGTACTAGTGCTTGCTACTTAATGTTAGACGGCTTAAATCTGTACTATATAACTACCTGAACTGTATTTAATATGTAGGTTTATTTAACCTTGTTTCGGATTCGCATAAAACAGTGTTTCCATTAAATATTCTGTGTAAACGAAGCTTTCATAAAATATGTACCGAGCGGAGCCCGCAGCGAGTCTAGTTTATGCATAAAATTTTATTCAGCGAGTGAGTACTGATAATGCGCTCAGATGCCGTGAACATGCCTAGGAGAGGAGCAGACATCTTTTTTTAGGTAGAAGACTCGGAATAAAGAAAAAAATACCTATCCGTAGCTGCAGCCTCGACTGAATAAATAATATTCCTAGATTTCTGTAAGTTCTTGATTATATTTCCTTATTTGATAACTTTTATGTATTTTTGCTTTGACATGACAACATAATAATTTCGGCCAGAAGTAATTAAAATGTCGATGTGATCGAAATTGTGTTCAGTGTCGATTAATATGCATATGAGGTTGAACACATTATGAACTTGATTATAAGCAAAAATAAAGCAACGTCAATCTCTATCAACTTACATAATAACACCCTGGAAATTTGTGTTCAAAATTCTAGTAGGTAATAAAACGGTGAAGCAATGTAGTTTAATAATATAAGAACATTTTCAACTTAGTAAATTTCAAAGTTTAATAACGAGGAACGCTCAAATCCAACTTAATGTTAGGAGCTCCTTTAAAATTGAATATAAAATTTTAGCGCCTGATATTGGCTTCCACGGCCCCGTCAGCGTATCGTTCTTCTATTGATTATTTTAATAAGAAACTGTATTATTTAGGATTATTAAATAATAAGTGTGTTGAAAAGATGCTTAATTGTTAAAATTTTATAGATTTTCAAACTGTTATTACTTTTTTATTCAAAACGAGAATTATGCTATATTTTAATCTTTTAAACTGTTTTATTATTATATAAAGTAAAGTTCATCAGTGCAAAAATCTTCTACAGACTTCAATATTGAAAAAAAAAACTGTACTTATAGTATTAAATAAGAAAAGACATTCAGGTAAAGATTTTCGGGGAAATGTGTCCTACGTTTTCATTATTTACAATTCCACGTTATTTTGTAGGGGAGCTAAAAGAAGTGTCGACGCGAGATTTGTAGCTACCGTCCCAGCTCGAGCTACACTGCTTTCCTTTCACACGTATATCAACAAAGGCATACAAGATTGAACTACTCTGCACCTAAATATCTGATACACGCCTTAGCTTACTTCTTCCATTCGGAGAAAATATACGTCGAAATAAATTTACTGTTTTATGTCCTAGGCGCTGACTACCTTTTCTACTCCTATTACTTTATGACACGTACAGATAAGTTAAGAATGTTTTCGTTCCAACTTAACCGCAATCTAGAAAATTTAATTTCATGTGAATCCCCATAATGTTTAGATTGGGAATAATATTTGGTTGGAACAAACAATCAGTGACTCAAGTTAAAAAAATATGTAATGTTTTTTATGAAACTTATCTGCAAAGGTGAATTAATCAAAGCATATAAAAACTTTGCAGCTAATTCATGTTATAAAATAGGATTCATATTACTCAATTCATCTTAATACTCATATATCATCACGCCTGTATCCCCGAACCGGTAGGCAGAGGCGTACCAATGTACACCCACAGTTCGCCGATATGTTTAGGTCCCATGTAATAGGGGGCGAGCCTATTGCCACTAACCGGGCACAAATCCAAACTCGGAGTTTGGATTTGTGCCTGCTACTGAGAATTTCATAGAAAAAACCCAATAACACCTTGGTCGACTCGGGAATCGAACCCAAGACCTCTAGCGTAGCAGGCGCGCTGAGCACCACTAGGCCAACGAGGCAGTATCTGCATCTTAATACTCAAGGATAAAAACGTTCTCAAGTAGAACGAAAACTGACGAACTGAAGTTTGTGATAAAAAAATAATAATTTCATATTACCTAATCTTATTACAAAAGCTAAATTAAGACATTTCAATCACAGAATTGAATTATTCTCTTTATGTTTTGAATAATTCAATTTCACGATTTAGATTTATTAATTTAGTTTAGTCAAACTTGTGTCTCTTTGAATTAAGGAATTAGGTCTGAAACAATATAACCAGGATATAAATGTATTGTCTATCTGTAGAGCCAGATAGCGTCGGATTATTATCATAAATAAGGGAAATTTATTATTTAACGTAAAACCCAACAATTTATCTATTTTATAAGTCTTGAATATTTACAAAGCTAGAGATTATAATGTTGAGATTTGTTAATTAGAAATGTGTTTGTATCTTGAACATGCGATAAATTATATGATAAATTGTTTGTATAATTTAGCTACTGATTAAATAATTGAATGGATAATTTATCAATACTAATGTTATATGCGAAAGTAACTTCTTATGTCTGTTAGTTACACTCTTATGATTCAACCAAACTTGATTTGCATTAAATTTGGATCTAAAGAATAGACATACTTAGGTACAACTACGGTAGCAACAATCATCCACAGTCTTGTTATCCGGAGTCACGGGAAAAAGCTAGTAAAAATTATTAAATACACTTCCTGTATGTAAGATCTGTCTGAGACTCTTCTCTATTTCCTGAAAAACAGATGACCATAAAAATATACTTAATTATTTATCAAAACTTATGTCATAATTCAGTCAGCCAATCAGATTAGATTTCACAATAGACGTCATTAGACCTTACAAGAACAAGGGTGAATATAGGACCAAAAACTACTATTTGGTCTCATACACAAAGTTTCATTTACAAATAGGGAGATATTCTCATATATTCTGTATGAAGCGACCGCAGCGCTAAGATGTTTTCCTAAAAGTTTTGCAGCTCGTGGCAATTTATTCAGCAGCCCTTTGCCGGTCTGACGTCGACTGCCGGTGCCACGGAAGTGTGTAACCACACTAGCTACCCGTTACTAGGAATTTCCAGCTTATGTTCTATACAAAATTCAATATTATGTGAGTGTGCAATATACGAGTTTATTTTCTAACACAGTGGACAAGAGTAGTAAGGTTGGATAAATGTAAAAGTATGCTACTATTTCAATCAATTTATTAACTCAGTCTATCATGGCCCATTGCTGGGCATACGTCTCCCTAAAATATCTATTTATTTATAGTAAACAAAATATTTTGAAAATTAAATCTCCGCCTTCGGGTAACTTTTAGCAGACTTAACATAACCATTCGAGGTTAAATGAATATAGTCCAAGCAGTTAGCCTATAAATAATTAAATTATCACTGGGGCATTAGGTTAAGCATGTAAGCTCAAGTGTCCACTTCAGTCAGCCGTAAATAGATTACTGTAACCGAACACCGAGCACGCGGTCGCCGGAGCTCAGTTCTGGTGAAAATTACTCGAATTACCAAACAGTTTACTACTGAAGCGAACTCCCAACGCGTCCAAGAAAATCAATGAAGCCATTTGGAAAACGCTCGGGCCGCAACGCTCTCTAGTAATATATTTTTAATCGACAGGATCTTATCCACTTTAAATTCCATTAAATACAGTTTTCGCCAGATAACTTTAACAGCCTTTATAAACAGCTACACAAGAGAGCATACATATCATCACGCCTGTATCCTCGAAAGGGGTAGGCAGAGGTGTACCAATGTACACCCACAGTTTGCCGATATGTTTAGGTCCCATGTAATAGGGGGCGAGCCTATTGCCACTTACCGGGCACAAATCCAAACTCCGACCTGCTACTGAGGATTTCATAGAAAAACCCAATAACACCTTGGTCGACTCGGGAATCGAACCCAAGACCTTTAGCGTAGCAGTCGCGCTTAGCATCACTAGGCCAACAAGGCAGTCACACAAGAGAGAATCTATGTTTTTTTCTGCTCAGTTTCCAGCTTATCCATAAAAGCTAAATGGCGTTAAACAGGAATAATATTATCGAAGTAAATGGCTTAGAGACGTCGTGAAAAGTTGCACGCTGCATTTACATAGACGACAGAGCCGTTTAAGATTTGCGTCTCAAACGCGACGTGATTTTCTAGAAACTAGGGATTTTACAAGATTATTTATGTATTTGCTAAGTGTTTTCTCCTTTACCTGAGGTTTCTTAGAACAGTTCAAAGTGTTATACACCTACCTAAGATGAATAACATTTTAGAAATGTTTTAGTTCATGTTTGGATGTAAACCATCGTAATGTAAGTACAATTAATTTTCTAATTTGTAATGAACAGTGGCTGGACCACTTATTTAGTATTTTAATGTGCCTATCCATTTAAACATAGAAACAAATACAAATTAAGCTACAAGACTAAAAACTATTAAATAAAAATCAATTTAACATTAACATCCTGCCAGAAAAGATTAGTGTACTTATCATCATCATCAATATTTAGGTACACAGATATGAGTGATTAACCTAGTGTTATCGATTCCAGGTGCCAATCTGATAAATCTGACACAACATTTATATTACAATTATAAACATTAATGATTACTACATTGCCTAATATTGTTATAACAAAGCTTATAAAATTAATTTCTAGAATTTAGTAATTATAAGGTATAGCCAATCTTTTTATAAGCACTCTGATAGTAGATTTCTTTATGGGGACATCCTTGTAAACCTGTACATATTTCATATTATTATCTTTGTTTTCTTGAATAACATTCATCTATACAGAACTTCAATAAAAAAGAGTCATCTAAAAAATGTTTTATTTTAAGTTGCACAAAATCAAATTTGTCACACCTACTATGCATTTATCAGAAAACGATGCAAAAATATGATCGAATACAATTCCACTTTGGGTTTTTCAATTTAACAATTATAATCGAAAGATAAAGATATCACTGAACGATTAGTATTAGTAGGTAATATGTTTTACGACTCTATTATCTACCATTTAATTCTGCTTGGAGTTATCTACTTCGGGGTTTTCCCAATTTACTAATTAATCTATTCACAAACAAATCTTTTAGTCTTTCGGTTATCAGTTTCGAGGAAACATTTTATTTTATAACTGTTATTTATGGCTTCACTGACACACATACTCCACTATGTAGCTACTTTTGTGCTTCTTTTAGTGAGACTTTATTCCTAAGAGAGAAAGAAATAGATAGAGCCGTCTGCAGTAAAACGAAGCTCATGAAAAAGTAAACAGCAGATGAAATTCTAATCGCGTCGTTATTAAGTCAACATGGCAATGTAACCCGTTTTATAAATTTTCGTAAACATTTCTGTTAAATTTTCCGTAAACCGGGACTCGTTAACTTGAAATTAATATGTCAGCTTACATCCGCGTTGGCTTCCTCATCCCATTTTATAGGGCGGCGATAAAGTTGGAACCTTAACGCTAATTTAACTCACTACATTATAAGCAGAGTTTAAAAAGCCTTTCACCCACCTACCGCCATCAAAAAGGTTAAAGTTTCAAACAACTAATTTAGAAAAGATAAGTCGTATTGTGAGAATCCGAGGAAAGAAAATACCTTTCGTGAGTTAACGTAGTATTCATAAAGTGAATGTGTTTTGTTTATATCCTTTTTAAGACCTACTTAGCTCAAACTGCTCCAAGGAACGTTAGGCAACGGGTTACGAAATATTTTTAACTTAAGCTTGGCACAAAGCGCTTAATTCTGTATTTAGTTACCGACAAGAAATATATTAAAGAAAATTACGTTACGTGTTACAAGTTTTCATTATTGATGTCAGATTATTATTATTCAAAAAGGGTTATAAAATATTACAGCGACATTTGATATATAATTGTATATATACAGAAGGTTTCAAGTTTCTAAAAGGAGTAATATGTCAAAGTACTAAAGATTTGCAGTAGAATTCCTATTTGCAATAGCTTCGGATGCTGAAAAGCGCCTTTACATGTCGTACCCAGTTTCCTATAAAAGGCAACTATCAATGTACCTCCATTTCAGAGTGAATAACCAGCCATACAGGAGCTTATAACCAAGCGAAGCGAAATCCATAAAACGTAAAACCAATTACGGTACAAAACGGGTAGGTATCGTATCAGGATAATAAAAGTCGGAGTAGGCACTTTCGCCACTAGCCTGTTCAGCAAACAATTTACTTATATTCCCCTTTTATTATTGCCCCTTAATGACATTTAACAGTAGCCGACTTGCTGTTAAATGGTAACGGAAAAATGCTCCCACATTTCTGTTTATTGACATATAATACAACGAGTTTCTTGTAACTGCCTCGTTGGCCTAGTGGTGCTAAGCGCGCCTGCTACGCTAGAGGTCTTGGGTTCGATTCCCGAGTCGACCAAGGTTATTGGGTTTTTCTATGGAATTCTCAGTAGCAGGTCGGAGTTTGGATTTGTGCCCGGTTAGTGGCAATAGGCCCGCCCCCTATTACATGGGACCTATACATATAGGCGAACTGTGGGTGTACATTGGTACACCTCTGCCTACCCCTTCGGGGATACAGGCGTGATGATATGTTATGTTATGATGTTATGAGTTTCTTGTAACCAGTCTTCAAGAAATATAAATTGAGAATCTAGTTCTTAACGCGAATTGCTCTAGTACCGTGAAAACACAATTCCCAACTAAAATGGATGTACTTAATTCTGCTCGCTAAGCAATTTGTATAAGACTTCAATAACCTTTGAATTTGCGTTGGTATAAAGTGAAATGTACGGAACTTTGAAGTCGAACGTAAAATTCTACAACTGTAATTTCGTTTGAGCAACGAAGATGTGGATTTCTATTTCAAAGACGAAAATACCAAAATGTTGTTGTTGATGTAGGCACTTACTGAGAGCCGAATTGACTGGTATCGTATAAGGTGACATACCTGGAAAACCCAAATACATTCAGATTAGATATATTGGCGATTACAAGAGGATAAAAATAAGATTCATAAATCATTATGAAATTTGATAACAATTACATTTAAAGAATATTTAATCTTAGCATTTACAAGCTCGATTAATGTTTAATATATCATGGAGATAGTAAATATGCTGACACAAATCTCATTTTACATCAGTCTGAGTAGAAACAAATAGCTGGAGGGTGTACATAATGTTCCTTAGCGTCGAAAGTCGAACATTCGCCGGGATATTGAACATTCAAGTATAAAATGATTTAATGTCGTGGTCGTTAAAAACAAACCGAGAATGAATGAGCGAGATTATAAATTCTGGTAGAATAGGTCCAACATAATAATTCTCGATCCAATATTTCTCGAAAAGATGTTTTAACACAAGGGCGTCCTTTTCGATTGACTAATTTTATTCGGTACCCAACATCGGGTTTTATAGCAAAGTAATTCTAATGGACAATTTTCAATCAGAATTTAGGAAAACCTATTAATTCGCGCGGACCCTACAGTCGTTTTAATACAGACGAGTACCGTTTCATTTAGTCGTTGGACAAATTCGATTTTGCGTTTCGAAAGTAATAGGTATTTTCCATTAAAATAACATTCTTACAATAACAAACATAGGATTAAACGACTGTATAACCCGCAGTAATGGATAGAAAGAGATTTAAACATTTTGATAGAAAATGATTAATATAATTATTCATGTCTGCGTGTTATGCCTCATTCCACTTTAAAGTTCTCAACAAGGCCGCTGGCTGCTGGGCGTGTGTTCCCACAAAAGCCTTTCACAACACCTGCCCTCTATTTTGGAAGTTATCCCTCGTATACAAAATAATAAATAGTAATATTATAATATACTTTTATTTTCTTTGATTATAAAAACAAAAATAGTTATTAAGTTTAATTGCTTGCTCATAAGATAGAGGTTGTCCGAAGTAGGTGAAATCAGTGTTGCAGATGACCACGCCAACCCTTCTTTAAATATGCTATACAAACTATGACATCATGAAGTTAGGTTACATTACTGAATGTAATATATAAACCATTGCTCCGTCTATGCTGGGCACAATACAGCAATCTTAGTACATACATACAGGTAAATACCTGTATAAAGGTTAAGAGTACAATATTCAACAGTAGTTTGTAAGCCAGCAGTGGCCTGACCCAGTGGCTCAACCGTTTCAATTGTAATCCCAGTCGACCGGCAATTTTATTTTTCTTTAATACCCGGTATCTATATAGGAAACGTTACTGCATGTTTAGCAACAAGATTCTTGTTATTCCCTTTACTTTTATATTTTCATTCGTGTCTGATATAGGTGTATGTTTTAATGATTACCGAACACATTTTATATTTCATCTTGGCATGTTGAATAAATCTTTATTCAATGTATAATGATTATATGATTGTAATTTTGATTAGGTGTATCTGGGTAGTAATTTATATAACATACTATATATACATATAGTATGTTACATAAATTAGTTTTCCTATGTGACCTTTAAGACCTTGTACCTTTCTCATACATTTACTTTGGTAACGAAATATTTGGTTTTCACAAAATTAAAGCAAGGCAGCGTAAACAGAATAATAGATGTCTGTATCTCCTGAGTTTGTTTTCCTAATATACAACACATGCTATAATGTAATTGGTTTATACAGCACCTTGAAGCAGGTAGTTAACTTTTTAACCGACGAAAACAGAGGAGGTTCTCAATTCGACGCGTATATTTTTTTTTTTTTTTTTATGTATGATCACGCATATCTTTTTACTGAGTAGTCCGATTTTGATAATTCTCCCAGGTCCCATATAAATTTGAAAAAAGAATTCCCACCCTAAGGGTGGAAAAACAGGGGTTAATTGATTGTTCACGCACTGATCGTAATGTATTACCACGCGTAACTTTTTACTGAGAAGTCCGATTTTGATAATTCTTTTTTTATTGGAAAGGGTATACTCCAAAGTTGGTCCCATATAAATTTGAAAGAAGAATTCCCACCATAAGGGTGGAAAAACAGGGGTTAATTGATTGTTCACGCACTGATCGTAATGTATTACCACGCCTAACTTTTTACAGAGTAGTTCTATTTTGATAATTCTTTTTTTATTGAGTAGGCTATACCTAGAAGATGGTCCCATATAAATTTGGAAAAAATATTCCAATCCTAAGGGTAGAAAAACAGGGATATATTGAATGTTCACTAACTGATTTTAATATATGACCACGCGTAACTTATTACAGAACAGTTTGATTTTGATAAATCTTTTTTTATTAGATAGGGGGTTATACCTTGAAGCTGGTCCCATATAATTTTACTCTAAGGTTGGGAAAATAGGGGTGATTTATTGTTCACTCACAGATTTGAATACTAAAATAAGGTAGTTAGCTATTTTAAAAATAATAAATTATTTAGCATGTAGCAATTAGTATATAATAGCCACAAAAAAGTATAAAATAAAAACTTTTTAACAAAAAAATTAAACCGCCGAAAACACTGAAAAGCAAAAAATAAGAAACCTTTTTTTATTTAATCTTAATAACTAAGTTCTTAAACGAATGTGAGTATACCTAAATAATTTTGAGGCGGCGCCAAACTATCAATTAACAAAGATCACAAAATTACCTTAAAAATAAAGAAACAACCAAATCAAAAACGCTATATACTATACTATAATTATATTCTTTACTTACCACCTACTAATTCCATTGTGGAAAGCAAATAAAAGTTTTGAGTTCGAGATTATCAACTTAACAATGCAATGAAATCTCCAGCGATAAAAATTAAAATTTCTAAAAAAATTAAGTACCAATATATCGTAATTAATTAATTTGCCTGTTTGGCGCCGACTCGAAATTACTTAGGTATACTCACATTCGTTTAAGAACTTAGTTATTAAGATTAAATAAAAAAAGGTTTCTTATTTTTTGCTTTTCAGTGTTTTCGGCGGTTTAATTTTTTTGTTAAAAAGTTTTTATAACCCATCAATTCCATTTTATTCGTTCCCACAAGGTTTTACGACGAAGAAGGAAATACCGAAAGGAATTTTTGTCAGCCTAATAAAGTTATAGCCAGTAAAAGGTAAAAGTAATTCGTGTTACAGTTGGAGAAATACAAAATACGTGTACGAAACCGCAGGGACTCTGTATTTATCGCCAGAAGACCTTTGTAGGCGTGTGTTGGCTCGGCCATATTTTAATTGCGGTCGCACGCCTATTCACTAGCCTTCAACAGGCCCCATGCGGGATGTCGGCCTGACAGAGCCCGATAAATTGCTCACTTCGGCTGCGACCTCCTCCGCATTGTACTGCTAGTAACAACGCCCATTATCCTTCACCATAAACTGAGAAATTCTTGTCCGAACACCAGAAATGTACAGACCAATGGCGGTCGGGTACAAACACCAATTTAGTTTTTCCGAGTCCTGAAACTTATTCACAAGCTCAACTGTGCCGTACCTATCTAAAGTTTTGGGTGCGACAACTACTTTTCTCGCAGGTAAGTAGGTAATCTGTTAAGACTTTAGCAGAACTTTGTTCTTATTACTTGAAGACACATCAACGAAAGAACGGACGAAATTATATTTCAATTAGCGCGAGAACGCTATTTAATTTTCGTTGAAACAGTTAAATCAGTTCGCAGGCTAATCACAATACTCAGTGCATGATTGGAGCTACATTAAATTAACATCGAGTTATTGAATTGGAATTTATAACAGCATATTGAAAATTTCATGCGGATAGGCGAATACGTTTCACGTGAATGGTTATTATTTCACGGAACCGATAATTGCGGCTACGTTTCAATTATAATTGTTAGTATTTATACGTGATCTACATGTATATGTATGTACGAGTATTCATGGAGACCTCACTCAAATATAATTGAAGCTTTTGTTTGATTTCGTGTACACCGTTGGTATTTTTCATCAGATCGATATTTCGCAATGTTTTCTTTGTTTCGCTTTTCCTCTCGCCAGCGAATTTCGGTACCTGAATACTGTTATATATAATTGAGAAAATGGTCAAAAAAAAGTTATTCAATAAATGTGTACCTAATAAAATAGTAAAGATATACCTACATGGCATATAGAGGTTTTGTGAAATTAGTTTACCATTTGTCCTGATGGTGATTGCGATCATAATTATTAGACATGATTTTATTTCCACATGAAATTTATCTTTATAGAAAAGAGGGAATGACATAAAAAGATGAAATCAGTCCGCGTGACCTCGTTGCTTTATTCGCGTGGTGAGGCCCAGCCAACATATATTAAGAACAGTAAAACAAAAAGCTAACAAAAACGTTATGAAAAACTGCACTATTCTGCACCGTACAACATTATTCTGTTTTTGCACTGTGGTTTATTCTTATTCTTTTTAGAATATGTGACACCAATACACCGTAGGCTAGGTTATTTAAAAAAAGTCATGCAAAGATAGTATGACTTTGTCTGAAAGCAGTTCATAATATCTTGGGGCACAAGTGACAATAGGGTGTCTTTTTTAGTTGTATTTTTGTGCTTTAAATGCAGTACAATATCTCCGCAGTAACGCGTGGTTACGTTTATGAAGGTGGAAGCAAAAGTAATCAGGCTTCCGAATACAATCAACAGATAATTTACTTTTTATCGTTGCCAACACAAATCTTATCTTTAGTTACTAATACAAACACGAGATGGAGTTGGTGTATCTATAAATGAGCATATTTTACTCTAAATAAGGAAATTAATACATATGAAAATTGAAATGCCCTATGAGAAGTCGTCTAAAATTATCTTTTGAGATAGAATAATTCAAATGCATGTGACCGACATGAGTACAGAGCAGCTAAAATATATCCTTTTTAAATCTGCCCGAATATCTCAAGTACTAACAGCGGCTGCGTGTGGAGGTCAGGTGGCAGTTACCACAAAGTACCTTGGGGGACTCACGGCTTAAGTACCTTTTTGAGAGCCTCAAACGGTACTCTCGATATAGAATTACGTTTTCATCAAATTGCGGTCATCTCGCATGATTGCCGCAGTCGAGCTTAAAATTTGCAGGTCGATCGATTTGCATGACATTAAGCCGCGGGCTATACACATAACTTAATAAAACCACAAATATGATATTCCATTTCACTCGAGTTTCCTGAGGGGGATAGACAGCTCGCATACACATTTTGTCGATAGAGATATCAAGTTCCGTGTCATAGGGGGCGGTCCTCCAGCCATTATCTTGACACAATTCCGAAGAATGTGCTCGTCTGGGGAATTAAAACGTGCCAAACGATAGACCAATGAGACACCTGGCTTTATAATAACAAGGCTTGTATAAATAACAAAATGTTTAGTTAGTACTAACACGCTAACTAAACTACTGAATAATAAGTGTTCTAAAATTGTAGGTGTAACCTTGACGTGTTCTGACCAACAGCGCTGGTTTGGACAGGCCAGTCTCTTGGGAGGCAAGCTTACATGTTGTAGTAGACAAAAGCAAAGCTTATTAAGTAGAATACACACGTGCAAAACTGCACATATACGTAAAGTAGATTAACCGTCGTCTAGAAGACCCGTACAACTTAAAAAAAAGGAATGATGTGATCGATAAAAATAAAAGTAGGTAATTGTCATTGAAACAGTTGATGGCTAGGAAACAATAAACAAATATCTTTGCCGTTTTTGTTGCCTTGGTCGATGACCTCTATGCATAATGTACTTAATGGTTGCATGAGCTGAATCCATTTTCCCTGCATACAACAAACATGTCCAGTCTAGCACAGCCAGCCTATTTCAGCGGCAGTTTTTCCCATCTATACAGTATACGTGCTCTGAATACGCTACGAAGCCGTGTGTTTCATACGTGATCAGTTTGAATAAAAACTTTTTAACAAAAAAATTAAACCGCCGAAAACACTGAAAAGTAAAAAATAATAAAGGTTTTTTTATTTAATCTTAATAACTAAGTTCTTAAACTAATGTAAGTACCTATAGCTAAGTATATATTTTGAAATTATATTGAGTTTCTAATTAAACTTAATAACTAAATTCTTAAACTAATGTAAATATACTAAAGTAAGTTTGAATCGGCGCCAAACACGCAAATTAATGAATTACATATTGTTACGTAAAGCTTGATGCGCGGCAGCGGCGGCGGCGGCGGCGCGGTTCCTCACGCCGCCGCTTCGCCGCAAAGCCGAGCGTTCACGAAGTTTGATGTCAGCGAGATAGCAACCCAAACGGGCACACTCGTGAGGGCACACGTCGTTGCGAGTGGTCGTGCGGAAAGCGCATTTTTTGGAATGTTAATGTTTATCGTTGGAGATTTCACGTTGCATTGTTAATTTGATTTGGTTCTTTCTTTAAATTTAAGGTAATTTTGTGATCTTTGTTCATTGATAGTTTGGCGCCGACTCAAAATTACTTTAGTATATTTACATTAGTTTAAGAATTTAGTTATTAAGTTTAATTAGAAACTCAATATAATTTCAAAATATATACTTAGCTATAGGTACTTACATTAGTTTAAGAACTTAGTTATTAAGATTAAATAAAAAAACCTTTATTATTTTTTACTTTTCAGTGTTTTCGGCGGTTTAATTTTTTTGTTAAAAAGTTTTTATTTTATACTTTTTTGTGGCTATAATCTACCTACTGATTAATACATGCTTAACTTTTATTATTTTTAAAATAACTACCTTTCTTATTTTAACTATTAACTGTTATATAATACTACTTTAAGTATTATTTGTTGTATAATATAATACTTGAAAAAAACAGGCTTTGCTTTTCAACATGGGTAGGCCTACAAAAAATGCTGCTCGGATGAGAAAAATATATTTAGAAGAATCTAATAATAATAAAAAAAATAGATTGGAAGCAAATAGAAAGAGAATTAGATTAACACGTTCACAGGAGAGTTTAGATCAGCGCGAGGAAAGACTGTCGAGGATGAGAAGCTACATAAACAATAGGTTGTCGCAAGAAGGTCATAAACAGCGCGCTCGTCGTTTAGATCTGATTAGAGAGCGACTTTCAAATGAAAGTGAAGAACAACGCGCTCATCGTTTAGGTCTAATAAGGGAGCGGCTTTCAAATGAGAGTGAAGAGCAACGTACTCATCGTTTAGGTCTAATAAGGGAGCGGCTTTCAAATGAGAGTGAAGAGCAACGTACTCATCGTTTAGGTATTATAATGGAGCGGCTTTCAAATGAAACCGAAGACGAACGTTTGCTGCGTTTGGGTGCTGCACGTAACCGTTCAGCAATGGTCGTACTTCACGAAACTCCCGAGGAGAGAACTAATCGTTTGAGCGCCATGCGACAAGCAGCTTCCGAGCGAAGAAACCAGTGTAACGCAAAAATTTTTAGGAAAGCGATTAATGTTTATGCTGACTTACCGTGTTCTATATGCAAGAAAAGTTTGTATCCTCAGCAACGTACGAAATTGCAAACTACAAATTTAGGTTCTATTTTGCCTAATGAATTGGTAGCTTTGGGTAATATAATAAGTTGTTCACGATGCTCAAACAATTTAAAAAAACATAATACTCCACCCCAGGCCTATTGGAATAAAATGTCAGTAGCTGCAATACCTACAGAAATTTGTGACTTGTCTGAAATTGAAAAACGTTTTATTTGCAGAGTAGTGCCATTTCTTAAAATAATAAAAATTCAAAATCGTTTGAGCCAAGACTGGTGCAAAGGGCAGGCAATTATTTTTGCTCAGGATGTGGTTGAGCTGGCGGAGCAACTTCCGCTTGAACCTAATCAAACTGGATTAGTGCTTGTAGTAGAAAGTCGTGAAAATTTAGAACATTCTAGGGAGTTTCAAATAGATATTGGTAAACTTCAATTAGCATTGCAGTGGCTTCTAAGGAATAATGCACTCTATAAAGATGTTCGTGTATATTTTCCTACTGTAATAGATATATCTACTATAACACAAATTGCTGATGAACCCGCACATGGTCATGATAGTGAAGAACCAATTGCTGAACAGTCAACTGTTCCTACAAATAACTATACTGTCCTGAGTAACAATGTGTCTATATTACATGGTTCTTTTCATCAGGGTAATGAACGATTTAATCCTGAATCACGTGGTCGCCAATGCACAGGGATTGCAACTGTTGCTACTGTGGCATTTTCTCAGATCAATCCTAATAATTGGTGCATAAGTGACATAGATTACATATTATTGGTCGGAGATAAATATTATAGAGACTGTATTGCGGCTCGGGCCAACCCCAATCCCGAAGAAGCACATATCGAATATTTGGCTGCAACTGAGCTTTTACCTTATATCACATACAACAATAGGAAAGTTGATATCAATGTTCATCATGAATCAGCCTTTAATGGTCACATAGACAACGACAATAGTGATGAAGGATTTCCCAATTTGTTAAACGCTCTAATAAATGTATTTAGAGATTACAGTTATGCCATACTTACACTGAATAATACAACTGTAGCCGTCCATTGTAGACAAGAGCCTGAAAGTATTTCTTACTGGTTGTTCGACTCCCACGCGCGAGGTCCCAAAGGTTTCAAAGCTCCAGCTAGAGGTACTTCATGTTGTATACGATCTACTAGTATCCATAATTTGCATAATATTGTGCGTAGAAATTTGATAATTAAAAACGCATCTGTGAGTCTGTTAACTCTGAATATTTTTTCACTGACACCCCTTACGATAATACCCGAAAATCAAGTAGAACAGTTGCAGCAACATAGAGAAACATCTTCAGATTGTCAACGACAAGGTCAATCACCTAACTGTCACCCGCCGCAAGATATGCATACATCTATTAACGTCCAACAATCCCGGAAAGAAAATAATAATAACACGGAAACGAGATATATTTTTACAACCAGTATGCTTAGGAATATAGATGAAAGAGTACCTAATTTGGACAGTGTTATTACGATAGACAATCCTAA
This sequence comes from Autographa gamma, assembly GCA_905146925.1. Classification (NCBI taxonomy): domain Eukaryota; kingdom Metazoa; phylum Arthropoda; class Insecta; order Lepidoptera; family Noctuidae; genus Autographa; species Autographa gamma. Next base: position 10,547,265 of record LR989850.1, read on the forward strand.
CCCAGAAGATGAAGTAAGACTACAAGCAGTTAAAAGAAAAACAGCACCGCCCCTAAATTATGAACGGGAAAAAAGAATGGAAGAGTTGGGCTGGTACTTTTTATTCCCTGACGGAAAAAATGGATTTGGTGAAGAAAGAGAGATTCCAATTACTCCATTGGACTACTTCCAAGCTCGTGTTATGAGTATTGATGAAAGGTTTCAGAGAACTGATTATTTATTTTATGCGTTGTCTGTAGTCGAGTATTTTCGAGCTAAAGCTAGTGTGTCAGTTTCATGCAGAATGCGTCAAGGGCAAGGAGAACTTACACCTCAAGGGCTGATTGACAATATGCATCTGACTATGAGAAATGTGCGAGGTTCTGCTTCGTACTGGAGACGATGCTGTTCGGAGTTGATTGCTATGGTAAGAAGTCTAGGGCCTCCCACCTGGTTTATGACATTATCGTGCAATGATCTAAATTGGCCGGATATGATAAAAGCTATGCTCATTGCGGATGGTCGCAATGTAAATGATATACTCGTAGATAGTATAACATTTGCTGAAAGATTAAAATTGGTGCAAAAATATCCAGTGGTTGTTGCCAGACAATTCACAATAAGAAGTAATGCTCTTATGCGTTATTTAAAACAAAATAATGACTGCTTGGGTGGAAGTATTGTAGACTATTGGTATAGGATAGAATTCCAGAATAGAGGAAGTCCACACTTGCACATGTTGGTGTGGTGTGAAAACGTTCCTGATTTTTCGACAAATGAAGGAATAAGTGTAATCGAAAGAGTTATTTCGTGTTCTTTGAACCCCCAAAACACTGAATTAAAAAATCTAGTCGAAAATGTCCAAATGCATAGACATACGAACACCTGCTACAAAGATCGTACCAACCATTGTTGTCGTTTTGGGTTTCCCAGGGCTCCAAGTGAGGCTACCTTATGTTTGGGTCCCGATGAAGCACTTGCCAATAACGGTCGGTTTTGCATCTTGCGGAGAACTTCTCAAGAAACTATGGTTAATAACTATAATCCTGAAATTCTTAGTCTTTGGGAAGGAAACATAGACATTCAGCCTTGCGGAAATATCTCTGCCGTCGCGTATTACGTTGCAAAATATGCGAGTAAGTGTGAACCTCATGACACTGGAGACGTTGTACGCCAAGCAATTACAAAAGCTAAAAGACGGGGTGGCACAGTGTGGAGCCAACTGTTTGCGGTCTCTATGGCAATACTCTCGCAACGATTGGTAAGTGCTCCCGAATGCGCATATCGTCTTTGCCACCTGCCGCTTAAAATGAGTTCTCGTAAAACAATATTTGTGAATAGCTGCATACCAAATCAACGCTTTCGTTTATTGCGGTTTGAAGGGGATGAAACTTCAATATACAACAACATATTTGACCGTTACGTGTTGAGGCCTGATGAGCTAGAAAATATAAGTCTGGCAGAATTTGCAGTGCGTTATGAGAGTATTTCAAATAATATATGGAGTGAGGAAGATGGTGATATCGAACTGAGAGAACCTGTTGATGAGCCCATAAGAATAAGGTATATACGACTGAGGGACGGTTCACGCATGCGAGTTAGAAATAAGCCAGCTGTGTTACGTACACGCTACTACACACTCAATAGTGACAAAGATGGGTATTATTACAGCTTAATTGTTTGCCATATTCCGTTTCGCGATGAAAACCAACTAATGTTGGAAAATGAGACTCCAGAATCTTGTTTCCTTAGACGAAAAGGCGAATTAAGGCCTCTGTTGACTAACGTCAACACCGAAGATTTCGCTCATGCAGAACAGGTGATTCAACAGGCACTTGCCCAAGCAACTGCTTTAAATGTTGCCCGTGAAACTAATTTCGAGAATATCAGGTATGATCAAATTATAAACGCCGATGAACATATTAATCAATATCAAGACGACTACTGTGAAGATGTAGAAGAAAGAGGTGCAATGACTGATGATATTTTTTTAAATAATATCAGAGGTCTAAACATACAGCAGAAGAATTTATTTGAAAGAATTTCTACGGCCATTGAAAAAGACTTACATGGTGATGATGAAAAGTTGTTACTTTTTATAACTGGAGGAGCTGGCAGTGGCAAATCATTTGTTTTAAAATTACTCGTCGAGCACATCAAGAGGTGTTATGCGCCTACAGTTGATTTGCTTCTAAAGCCTAGATTTGTTGAAGTAGGTTCACTGACTGGTGTCGCCGCCCGCCAGGTACTTGGGAAAACATTGCATTCTCTTTTTTCTCTTCCCATCGAAAAAGGTAATTCAACTGCATATAGACGCTTAACTGGTGAAAAGCTAGAACAGGAAAGACGTAAATGGCGTAACAATAGTTGGTTAGTGATTGACGAAGTATCTATGGTTTCTTACGAGAACTTACGAATGATTCATTTGCGGCTACAGGAATTCAAAAATAATGATAAGTTGTTTGGTGGCATAAATATCGTTCTCTTTGGAGATATCATGCAATTGCCCCCTGTAAAAGGACATTGGTGTTTTGTCCAGCCACCTTGGAATGCTGCAGAAGTTAATTTATGGCACACATTTTCATTCTGCGAACTAACTATTAACATGAGACAGCGAAATGATACAGAGTTCATTGACCTGTTAAACAATTTACGTGTAGGTGAATTAACAACAGGTCAACTGGAACTGCTCTGTGAGAGGCGAAGGGTGGCTTTAGATGAAGAGTTTAAGGATGGTGTTGTGATTCGAATATTTCCGACCGTCAAACAGGTTGACGAATACAATGATGAAATGACAGCTATGAATTCCAAACAAAATCGTGTCTATACAATCCGTTCTATAGACGAATCTCGTGAAGTTGCAACCTACGGAAAGAGACCTCCAGATAATGTTGTTCCAAAAGATGTGAACAACTGTGGTGGACTTTTATCTGAGGTTAAATTAGCTGCCGAATCCCGTGTCATGTTAAGGCGTAACATATCAGTGTCTGACGGCCTCGTCAATGGTGCTATGGGTATTGTAAAAACAATAAAATGGCCATCACTACGCAGGGATCAGCTAGAGGAAGGGGAAATACCGGACTGCATATTAGTAAAATTTGACGATGAAAGCATAGGAAGCAGACTAAAAGGCAGCGATGGTTGTGTAGCCATACCTCCAGTGGTTGCTACTTTTCAAGGTACGAAGGGTTATGGCGACATTGAGCGCAGGATGTTGCCGATAATTTTATGCTGGGCCGTCACGGTACACAAATTACAAGGTACGACCCTAGATAAAGCTGTAATCGATCTCGGAAAGAAAGTGTTTGCGAAAGGGCAGGCGTATGTGGCACTGAGTAGAGTGAAAACACTTGAGGGTATAGCTTTATCTGATCTAGAACCAAATAAAGTATTACGCAAACCTCACGATGAACGAGCTTTAGCAGAAATGCAGAGACTAAGAGGTCTACACACAAAAGACTGACAGGTCTAAAGCTCATTCATATTGTTTTCTTGTTATACAAAACTCAGCATTATAATCTGTAAGTAAACAATAAATCACCCCTATTTTCCCACCCTTAGGGCAAGATTATATGCGACCAGCTTTGAGGTATGTATCTAATAAATAAAAAAAGAATTATCAAAATCGGACTACTACATTACAATCAGTTAGTGAACAGTCAGTATATCCCTATTTTTCTACCCTTAGAATTCGAATATTTTTTCAAAAATGTATATTAGACCAACTTCTAGGTATAGCCTATTCAATAAAAAAAGAATTATCAAAATCGGACTACTCTGTAATAAGTTACGCGTGGTAATACATTACAAACAGTGAGCGAACAATCAATCAACCCCTTTTTTCCTACCCTTAGGGTGGGAATTCTTTTTCCAAAATTATATGGGACCAACTTTGGAGTATACCCTTTCCAATAAAAAAAGAATTATCAAAATCGAACTATTCTGTAAAAAGTTATGCGTGGTAATACATTACAAACAGTGAGCGAACAATCAATCAACCCCTTTTTCCTACCCTTAGGGTGGGAATTCTTTTTCCAAATTTATATGGGACCAACTTTGGAGTATACCCTTTCCAATAAAAAAAGAATTATCAAAATCGAACTATTCTGTAAAAAGTTATGCGTGGTAATACATTACAAACAGTGAGCGAACAATCAATCAACCCCTTTTTCCTACCCTTAGGGTGGGAATTCTTTTTCCAAATTTATATGGGACCAACTTTGGAGTATACCCTTTCTAATAAAAAAAGAATTATCAAAATCGGGCTATTCTGTAAAAAGTTATGCGTGATCATACATAAAAAAAAAAAAAAAAATATACGCGTCGAATTGAGAACCTCCTCTGTTTTCGTCGGTTAAAAATATTAATGCTTGCATGTGGCAGGTACCTGGTAAGGTAGATCAGCATGTGTGCTTATAGCTGCATGGAGATAGTATATTATATGTGGTATTTAAAACAGTTTCAGTGTTACTTTCTGCATACACTAACTATCTTGAAATAGTCAAATGTCGTGATTACTATGGTAATAATATCAAAACATTACCCACAGTTAGAAGTTTTTTATGGCGTTAAGGTCAATGAGGCAAAATGCTGTAAAATCTTTTCTGGAAATGTATCCTTAGCATAGCTGTTTATAATTGTCGTCTTCAGAAATAATTGCTGCACCAAACAATGGCACGGCTACACAGCTGACTGACTGATTTCGTATCCACTTGTTAAATGACATGAACCCGTCGTGTTAAATTGCTTAGAACGGAAGACGTCATCTGTTGTTACTTGCTCTTTGTTTACTGAAGTGGCACTGTACAGTACACAGACTATCGAACAACTCGAAAATAATGACAGTGTATGAAATATGGTAAAAGCATTAATTTGTATCGAGATATTGCAGAGAAACAAGAGCTGAATTTAAATGATTTTTGTAACTCGTTATCTCAATAGTCACCTAAAGTAGGCATTAACAACATCATAAAATATAATAGAAGCCATTAAAAATAACATACGCTCTGGTTGAGTTTCACTAACCTTATAATGTGAGCTCGTATAATAAACAACAGCTTATATAAAGTCGTAAAAGAATTAATAACACCAATATTTTTATGTGCTTTGTTATTATATTATGTAGGCTTGACTTTTATGTTTTAACTTTTTATTTGATAACTCTTTTTTCATTTTTATCCGGAGGTCAAAGCTTATTTTGGTCGAGACTCAAAGTGGGTGGCATTATTATTTATTCTTATTATTATTTATATTGTAAAATACAATAAAAAAATTAGGATTACAAAAATAGGCGGGTGTTAGGTACTTTTTTTTGTTACAATTGTGAAAAGAACGTTCACAGCTAGTTAACTGTTAACAATACACTAAACTCAAATAACAATTTTGTTAAAAGCCGTTCTACTTTACCTTAAAACTTCATGAATAAAGTTGGCGAAGTGAAAAATTTGAATTAATATTTTCGAGCGAGTGAGTTTGAATTTTAAAATTCAGTTTATTTTTCTGCGAAACATGCGTTCAAATGTCCTTTGTTTGTTATAGTAATAGCTCCGATAGGCCCGCATTGATTGACCTGGGATATATCCACGAATTTCTATTTTTAGATATAGGTAACATAGTTATATGCGTATAGTTTCATACAAATGTTGTCAATTGACGTCATCGCGGTATAAAAAATTGTGAATAGCATAATTTGAAGGCTGTACACCGTTTGCGAGCGACCTTATTACAAGCTCCCTAGCTGCTATGGGTGGCTCGCCACTGTATCACCAGCAGAAGGTAGGTCGGTTCTTGGCCTATATTCCTTCTCGCTTAGACTAACGCGAGCTGATATAGCCTGTCTTGTTCTCCCGTGACGTCACGACGCAACCCCTCCGTTTGCAGATGTGTGCGTGTGTTGATTATACGCAGCATGTCTATGTGCGTTGTTCCGTTGATTATGATAGTTCAATTATTAATATTTTTCATCTCAATGAAAATTTATTAATTATAGGCATAATATTTTTCCATATAATTAATTTTATTGAAAAGTAATATTTTAAACATATAGTTTCAAGATACGTTAAAAAGAAATGCTTTAATTTTGATATAAAAGAATAATGATCATTTTAAATAAAATTTCATCGGCGGGCCGAATCAGTTTGCTGTCTGAAAATGATGACCAGTGTAATTAAAAGAACGAAATTAATTATGACGACTTGTTCAGCTCAGTGTTGAAAAGCAACTATTTTCGCCGAGCGTTTCATTTCCGTAGAGGACGAAAATTTGTGTAATTATCTCTTTTTTGTTTTTAAAGAGAGGCTTGCGCAATTTTTAAATTTTCCTTTAATGTTTTGTGATTTTGTGGAGGTAGCTTAGTAACTGGGATTAAAACAGATAAGATTTTGTGGCTTTTAAATCCTAGCATGAAAAGACATATTATTATTAGTGTTATATCAATGTCTTATTTACTTATGATCAAATTAAATGAATTCCATGCACACTGAATGCAGCAATTTACACGTTTTAACATTTGTCCAGCGCAAAATCGTTGAGCTAAATTCATTATAAAGGCTCATATTCATACATCACACTTTACCCAACTATTATTACGAATCGCATAGCTGTCCAATTCGGTGGAAACTTCATTCGTTGCAGTTTTGATTAATATCAGTCATTTATACGGCCGCCGATTGGTCGAGAGTTCTCGGCCCGAATTTGATTCACTTAGTGAGGGCGCACGTATCGCTACAATCATATTATCGATAACTCTAACTAATAGTTTTGTTGCAACGCTGTTCGGAACGAAGATTTATTGACGTTGCAATTATTTATTGAGCTCGAGTTCTCCGTAAAAATTGGCCAACTAGTAGCCGATACTACGGTCAATTCTGAGCGCCCTCACTAACTTTGTGTAGCCTATTTTTCATTTCCAACGTAACATTGTTTGTTACGTAATAAATATATTGAAACGCGAACAACTTTTGTTCAATATTCTATGTTGTTTTCGATTGTACATGGTAATGTAATAACCTAATGTATCTAACGAGCGCTCGCGAAGTACCGTCGTAAACAAAGTGTTTTCTTTGCATTGTTTTAGGGCGTGTAGCGGGCCACTCGCTTTAGCTCGCTCAGACTAACTTATTATTTAGAGGTCATGAGCCGGGAACACAAACTTTACCTTATTCACCAAATTTTGCCACGAAATTGTGGTACAATAAAATGGAAGCACACTTCGTATTGTTTAATGGAATATTCATGACATCGTATGAACGCTGTTGGCAATTAAAATAAGTAAATATATGGCAACAAAAGCTGATAATATGACTGACGGATAGAGTAAATGACGTTTAATAAGAGCTTGTAAAAAAAAAGCAGATTTCATTACAAAGCCTGCCACGTATAGTCAAATATTCCTACTTATACTTAGATACTGCCTTTATATATGCTACAGTTCTGTTATACTTTATTATTTATATAACGGAAACATTTTGTTATTAACTCAACAAACAACGGAAGTTTACTTTGCCGGTAGCTACACAATTTGTATCACAATCGTCGGTTCTCGCACTAATTTATTTGACGTGGAACTAAACTGCTTTTCAGCGGACCGTTGAAGGCTACTCCACGATAATTAAAGTTTATTTACCGTCGGTTAACTTCAACGATTCGATTTAATCGTAGTTAAGTTATTTTGGACCAATCTAATATATATTAAAAAAAAAAAACAAGAAAACAGTGTTATCATAAATTTTTCGGCAGTTCTTTAGTGTACAATACATAAGGATTTTTGCAGACCAATTATAGCTTTACACAATCATTTAAACTATTTATGTTAACATAAATCATAATTCTAGTTTAGAATCGAAAAGTGCAGGGTTTTAAAACCTCCCTTTTTTCTGTCATAAAAATGCTTGAATTAATATTATATTCTTTTAATGTTATTAAGATAAACTGAAGTGGATTTTTATACCTATACAAGAAAAGCCACTTTCACTTCCAATGAACTGGATAAGTGTAAAGCCATAAATACAAAAAAATATGAACTCATAATTCTGGAAGTATTCAATTAAAATGCTTTTATATCTAAGACAAGCTGCGACGCTGTTAAATTTGAAATCACTTTGAAACGATAAAAAATATTGGTTTTAAATATGGCAGAACATTTTGACGGTTTGATGTGAAAATATGAGGGAAATTCTATGTGATTAGAATAACGAAATATTATTAAATAATCGGTTAAAAATGTGAACGGGAAATGTTAATTTAAGGTGATTTGGTGGTGTGGTAATGGAGAAAAGAGGCGCTAGTGTTACTAAAACCTCTACAGAGCTAAAAAAACCTCTGATGTTCGGATATTATAAACATAAACAGAATAAATTGCTCATTAAACCGTATTTTATAAATTTACTTCCCTAATTAAGTAGCAAACTTTGTTACTTAATTCCACTCTACTATTCCTAATTAACTTTTAAGAAAATGGAATAATTATCCTACTGACGCAGAATTTACAATTTTAGCTATCATTTTGTCAAAGTTTATTCATTAATCACGGTACTGTCTGCGATAACATTCATCAAGGAGTATTTATTGGGTCGGGACTTCTTGCTGCAGATATTTGCTTCGCTGCCGAAAGCCCAAGTTGGCTGGAATCGGGTTTATGTTTGTTTGTTCCTTGTTTTATGTTTACGCTTCGACTAGCGTTGCTCGTTCGTCAGAGATAGCGCGGAATATTACGTGAGAGAACTTATTTAGTATACATCACGGGGAAAAGAATTTTGAGGTTACATGCGATGACGCTGCGAAACTCAGTAGAAAAGGAAAATAAAAAGGTCCAACCTCTAATTAGGCGAAACTTACTTTGGTGAGAATTATAAAGACAAAAAGTGAAGCAAACTCTGCTTTCTCTTTAGGAATTAAAATCTATATCTCAAAACTAATTACCACTAGAACTGTATTTCAGTTTGTATAGCGTTATACCGTTATTAATCGCAACTGCAAGAATAGCTAATTTCTAAATAATATTCGAAAATATAGAGCTATGCTTTAAACTTTACAATAGAGGTCTGCTGTATCGTAGTACCCGCACTAAAATAGAACAAATATTCCCACGCCACTCAAATATTTGTTCCATGCAGCAAGCGAATGTGCCTTTGTGTATAAAGCCATAATTCAACGAAAGCCCCAATAAACCCGCTAAAACTGCACTCTAAATATTTGACGTGAAACTTTTATATAAAGCTAGCCGATGCCCGTAGCTCCACTTGTACTTACGTAATTTTTTTAGCCATTATCCCTCGGTTATAATGTAGCTTTCTATTAATAAAAGAATCCTCAGATTAGGATTCATAATTTCAGAGATTAGTCCGAACAATCGAACATACAAACTCACGAAATTTATCCTTTCTTACATTATTGTAGAAAAGCGTTTTGTCATCCACACAATTAACAGAAAATGCTGATAATTAGTTTATAGGCTGAAGAGAAACATCCATTAGCGGGACCACGTACAACCTATCTCAATTAACTTTTTTTTAATTGCCAGTGCGAACACTGAACAGTTTAATTAGTGCCAACGCATTGCAGACGTTCGTGAGAGCAAATAGGTTAATTTGCGAGAGTTTTAAAGCTATTTGTTAAAGAAGATAGTTGTACATATCCTGTTTATATTGCTATACTTCTACTAGGATTGCTCGTATATTATTTAACTTCGTGTTTTAAGACCTACTGCCTTAAAATTGAAGACATGAAAGTGAGCAAGCGAGGTGATAAATGCACGTACATTTTCCGTAAAAGATGGCCTTTTTCAAGGACAGTTACAATGATAATTAAATTCACTATTTTTAAACAAGAATCTATTTTTATTTACACTGAATATAATACCTACAATATTCCTTAATATGTCAACCTTTCCGTTTTATCTCTCCACGCTACAATGGGCTACAAAATCTATGCGCAAGGAACTCTATTGTCTATTTGTGTGCCCCAAAGCCTCTATCTGTGAAATATTCTTTTGTGGGTAAATCCTGGGATTACCGTCGACTGCGGACGTTACGGAGGACCGATATTTTTATTTTGACAGCCTCTGCGATTGATTCCCACGTGACTGAGTTATAATGTTTTTGTTCGCTTTCGGTTCGAAGTAATAAAACCAGCTGAATTGGTTTTACTGAGTTTGTGTTTGTGATCGGTTTTGTATGCATAATTTTGTTGTGTTTTACTCATAGGTAAAGCTGGGTAGCACAGGTTTTGTATATGTGGCCTTCTCTGTTAGAATAAGTCACAAAATAGAGAAATTGCCAATGCAAATATACGATAAAATAATATGAATGATGCAAGGAGCGTTAAAATAATAAAATATTACTCACGAATTTCGGTTACTTCAAACACCCCAGTTCGTTAAATATTCCGTATTGAGTTCATGTAATTTTATTTTTTTCATATTTTAACTCACATAGTTGTCGATAATACAATTTTATTGAAAGTGATCTTAAAATATGGACCAGAATAATTCCCCAATGTGTAAGAAGTTGGAAAATAAGAAAATACCGGCAGTGTAGTGACCGACTTAATGGCGCCCACCGTGGGACTAGTAATATTCAATCATAATAAATAGGGATACGTGGGAAATGGTGCGGCGTAGCTTTGATATAGTAAACGGCTTACAGTATGTTCAACAATATTATTTGACAATGTGAGTAGACGTTAATAATGTAATACAATCATATGAATTATTTGTTTGTAAATCCATTGGAAAATCCAAATACGATTATGCTTTTATTCAGGCAGTAAATGCAAAACCTCAAAACTGTTTGCGGTCTGAATACGCTATCATTATTACCCGAACCAATACAATCGACAGCGCAACTTCATAACATGAAACCACTGCAAAAAACATCAGAACTACCCTCCTTACAAAAAAAAACAAACTAACAAAAAAAAAGAGTGAATAAAATAAAGCGGAACTGCACAGCTTCATTGCAAGTAAACTAGTTAACCCTATAATGTCGAGCTATTCCTTACACAGCCGCGAATGTCAGCAGTCCAGTAGTGCTTATTTAGTACTGGGTTAAGTTGATCATTAACCCTGCATTTGCTTGAGTCAGGCGCCATCTTGCTTTACAAGTTGAAAACAAAATTGAGACGTGTTTGTAAACAGAATTAAGTGCAGTTGAGTCGGATTTTATATAGAATAAATAATGTACATACTATTTCAGGTTTACTTTTATGCCATACCAAACCAAATTACAAAAAGAGAAATTATGGTAGTCACAGTAAGGCGAATTTTAGAATTCTTAACGGTGTTCATACTTAATTGATTTTGCAATGTTTCTTTACTACTAAAATAATTAAAAAAAAACTCAAATGAGGCAGAGTGTTCTTGTAATTTGCATTACAATGAACAGAGGCGTAAATGGAAACCGGTCTTAAAGGGATAAGTGCTAAGAAACGATTATGAATAAAGAGGGTTAACCTTTAGATATTCCTGTATACTCGAGAAACTTCACTAAATCTGAGATTAATAGGATCACCGATTTCCCAACAAACGGAATAAATATAATTGAGTTGGAGGTGGGTCAGCTTAATTTGACAACTAAGGGTTCTCTTTGTTTCGAACTCATTAGATTACAGTCGCATTGTGCTGTGCTCCGATAGTCAAAGCGGCTGTTGCCACTATTGAAGCCTGAATTGTCTTTGTTCTATGTTACATTATTAAAAGTTCGAAGACAGCTTTACTTTTGATTATCGTAATGACAAAAATGCCTAGTATATATTAACCTAGTTAATGTTGGAACTGTTTAATGATAGTATTGAACTTTTCTGCAGAAAAGAACATGGATCGAGGTGCGATGGAGTTGGCGTATCGCTGAAAATTATAAACTTATGACGGTAAAAACCATCTGATTGAAAACATTACAATGTGTAAGGATGAAAACAATGTTCGGAGTACAACTGAAAATATGTAATAAATTTTCATTAGAACACGTTCTTAGAAATGTTACAACAAAGTCAATAGAAACACAAGTTACACAGAGTTCGACAAACATTTCAAGTCTTTGTGTATCTCTGTCAATAAATGCTTTGTTCCATCTTCTACCGTATCGAAATGTTTCAAATATTAACTCAAAGAATTTATTAATCAATAGCAAATTCTATTTGAAAATATCATTTAAGGAAATATAAATATAAGTCACAGCATGGCTTTCAAAAAGGGAAACTTACCAACACACTACAGTCTAACTTCACGGATGAAATGAATACACAACTGTTCAAATTGTTTAAAATTGATCACACAGACAAACAGTTTGTACTGTTTTGTGGGACACTGTTAGTTCTTAAGAATACCATGTAACTTTGTATCTAAATAAATAAATAAAGAATAATAATAATTGCGTATAACACATTCCATTTCAGTGCAAATGTTAATTAATAGCATTTGCACTGAAATTGGTTAATAACTTTTGGACTGTCTATTGTTATCTTTTTAAATGTATAGCTTTTAATAATATTGTTAACTCAAAACCTTTAACGAGCGCTATTCCCGCCGACAAACTGACACACAGTTTGGTGGGTTTAATTACTTCGTATTTATTTTAAACCAATAAATGTCTTAATTATTATTATTATTATTTATACGCAATTATAAAAAAAGTAAAGGTAAAAACTAGACCACTTCCTATTCACTAAGGCTATTTACGACCCATGTACCATAAACTATAAATTACATGTACACAAGTTAGCTGAAGTAGTCTGGGTAATGTAGTAAGTTGGAAACTTAGGCATTCTCATAACAATCAGTAGTTGTAGATACGTTGAGTAAATCAAAGTGTATTGTGTAGGTAATGCGGTTCTAGTACAAAGTTGTTAGAAACAAAGGAACAAAAGAAGTACTATTTCATGTAACGTTAAGGCATTTTTCATTTTAATATGGGGAGGTAGAGGTTTAGTATGTTAGTAATAGGAATCTATGAAGAGTATTCAAATCCTAGCTGGGTCTTAGACACTCAGCTCTTTTTGACAAGAATTATGTTTGTATGAATTTGCATTAACTACGAACATCTTAATTGTTACTTTAAATATTTTCACACATCAAACCACATTGAAACTGTTGCATCTTTATTTTATTTAAGCTACTCGTAATAAACTATATGACATTTAATTGTTATTCAGCTGACAACGACTATCTCACTGAAACATAATTAAAATGGATTAATTAAGCAGCATCTAACGAACACCGCGAAATTCGGTCATAAGTGTCACAAAAACCGCTCGAAAGCTAACCTCATAGAGGAAATTACGTTGAACGTTAAAGCTGGCATTTACACAAGAGAACCAACATCAGTTGAATTATTGTCCCACATCGTATATGACTTTGATCTTGTAATCAAGTGGCCTGATTACACTAAAGTATGTTTGAATAGGCTTCGTACGTGCCTTAGTACCCGCCAACGGATCGACTATCGAGCTGAGCTCGTAAAAAAGAATTTTCTTTTCTGTTTTTTAAGATTGAGGAGATTTATTCAATTCAATTATAGTAACATAATATTGTGACCCAGAATTTGCGAGTGACGTATAAGATAAAGCTTAATACTCGTATGTATAATAATAGTAAATATAGTAGGTATGTTCGGTATTACAATTTTTTGTTATATAATGTCGTTAATATTATCAAGTTATACAAAGGTAGTCGGTCGATCCCGAATAATGTTACATAATTATTTATGTTAACTAAACATGCAGACAGTCTAGTCTAGTCTCAATGAAATCATAAAAAACCACTGGTGTATGTAATCAAGGCGTTTTATAAGACTCGTAATTATTAGTAACTGTCAATGGCTTCCACGTATCTGTCTACGCGGCGCTCCTAACTAGGCCTTTGGGAAAAAGTCGGCTCGAGAGACAAAGAAACCGCGTATGTTGGTAATTTTGTGGTCTAGCTGGCATTTTTAGGATTCGCCTTATATACCTTATTGCCTAAAGGCTATGCTGAGTCGTTTCAAAACTCATATACTGCCAGTGAAGGAAAAATTATGTCTTTATTACTTTGAAATTTACAGGTTAGGTAGTCGTATATGGAACGTTATATTCCAGATTTTTCGTCCCCGCCTTTGGAAAATTCCACACATTCTGAGCGTGTTTTTAATTATAAAAGGAAGGCAGGAACTTGTGTATGCTTTTAATGAAACAATTTTACCGGTAATGTACACCCACGCTGTTCTATTTTAAAATACACGTGGATAGTTAAAGTTATTTCTTTCGCTGCTTCCTTGAGGATCGTGATGCGGATACTTTGCCCATCCCTTGGAGACCAGAGCAATATGTATCAGCCTCCGTGTATCGAGCATATCGTGCCAGTAATTATATTACTCCAGCGGGGCCGCAGCTAACAAGCTCGCTGCAACCGACACACAGTTTAAAAATATCCATGTTCGTGCTTTTTTTAAAGACGATAAATTCCACTAACATTTTCTGACATCGTAGGGGCGTTCGCTGACACCGATTTTACATGCACCAATTCCCGGTGCCAGAACAAATATACGGGCATTTTTCAATTTTAGCCCAGGTTTTTCTTAGAGTGGGAAACTAACGTGGTAGCTACTTCGTAATAGGGCCGTTATTTTCCGTCATAGCTTTTTATTGCTGGTAGTTGCTTAAGTGCTGAACCCACTTAACTGTTACCACAATGTAGATAAAAGTTCGTTATTTACTCTATATTGTATATCAGCAATAAGCGACTACCGTTGTTCGATCTCAAAGGGTAAACACAAACTGTCATTACAGAGAAATTCATTTCTAACATTAACGTTACAAAGGAGCAGAGAAAAGTCATACGAAAAGTCCTGAAACGTCTTTAATTGGCTTTTTTACGAATTCCTTCCGGGCAATGTCAAAAAACGGCAAGTAACGATGTCGATCATATTTTGATATGACGTTCCCGACTTCCAGTCCCCTCGTCCCGGGAACCTTTATAATTTCGTAATTTCCGTTCGTGTAGACCTTTCGTAATTTTTCCCTTTTATTACCGATTTGGCGAAATTATAGAGTAATGTGATTTTTTTCGGGAAAATAAACCGTGACAGATTTTTCTGCGAATTCGGTAGTTATTGAATTGAAGCATTTTGCGATTGGTATAGATATTGATTTATTGTTAGTTTGTTAACCGTTTTGTTGGTAGACTAACATACTTCAGATGGAAATCCTTCATTTTTCCCAAATTCATTATAAAAGAATAAATAAACCTCAGACGAAGTTGGTAACTAGAGTTTAAAATCGGTCAGTACTAAAACGCTTTATGTACTGTAATTAGGTTAGAAACTGATGAGTTAATTAGTTTTTGAAGCCATTTGCCCAGTTCTGAGCTGCACATTATAAGCGGAAGCATTAGACCACATTAATTGGACGAGCTCAACTAACGTCAAGTGTATTAGGGGCTGTTCTGGTGCGTATAGCGTAATACGTTAAGACCGCTATTGTACCCCTTCTCTATTGTATATTATTTTAATGATGGAACTCTCATATATGAATGTGGATAGGTATACATGCAGAGGAAGACGAAAAAAGAGATGGATGGATTGCGTGAAACATGATATGAGAAAGAAAGGAGTAAATACTGAGATGACAAGTTGTAGGGATGAATGGAAACTGACTACGCATTGCGCCGACCCCAAATAATTGGGAACAGGGCAGGAGGATGATGATGATGAAACTCTCATGATGCACAATATAGGATATTCTATTCTATCATATCCTAGCACATTTATACATTAGTCTGACTTGGACATACTATAAATTATCCATACATACACATGACTCACAGAAGATGGGTAATTAAAGATATTATTTCGATAAAATAAATTGTGTGAGACCAAAGTTTATTACAGTTTTTCTGGCTAGAAGTTCTGAGGCAGAATTCTTAGTTTGAGTCAAAGTTAAGGTCCAAGACACTATATCAGTACTATTACATATGCGTAAGAACATCAAACTTATAACCTCAAACACCTGTCCATACCACTCGTATTAACTGAACAAACAAGTCGAAGTCATTACATTTGATATCGCAATCAGTCAGATGGGAAATTAATGCAGCCAGTAGACCGGTGCAGTTATTAATCATGGCCGACATGTGCCCGCGCCCGAGGTAATTAGTTCAAACGATGCGCACCTATTTATGCATCGCAGAGGTAATGCCAATGACAGAAATAGGTATGGACCCAGAGGCTAAAGGGGAGCGTGTAGGAGGGCCACAAAACTCCTTGCTGAGAAGTGAAGAAAACAACTAAATCAATAACTAACTCTTTTAGAGACTATGTTTTTCTCTTCCTACATAAATAAATGGGTTTTCAAAATAGCCATGTCGAGAGAATGAATGAAGAACGGTTGACGAATAAAGTGTACATGGCGACTGAAATAAAAAAGTTCCGGTCAAGAGTACTCTAAACCGAAGAGTATGTATGAAGGAATATGAAAGTGAACGAAACAAGTATGTAAGGATCACAGAAATTGGAAAGAAGTGGTCTCTGCTTATCCGTTCAGGGGAAAATGGCGTGATTAGAAGTATGTAAAATAGCTATAAAATGTTTATGGCCAGACACACTGACAAATTAATTTATTGTTCGTGTGCTAATTTGAAGAGATATAGAAATGTTTCATAACAGTAAAGGCACGTCTGGTAAAAAAAGAAAGCATTCATTTTTTTTTATAAAAAATGTAGTATTTTTATTCTTATAATTAATGCCTTGCATTAAAATACATTTTTGAATGTATAACGTAAAAAAAATGTTAGTGAGACGTATTGTGTAGTCAGTGGCACGTTCCCCGCATCGCGTACCAGGAGCGCAGTAACGTAATGTGTGAATAAGTGCATTTCGCGCTCATACAATTTATTGTTCTTGTGCTCACAATAAGCCCTCTTTAGCGACAATGTAATGGAGACAGGATATGCCTCTTGGCATTAACAGTTTAAGCTGGTTTGTTTATTTAATTCTGTGGAGTTTGTTAGATAATTCCTTTTTTAGTTAGTTCACTGGTTCATTCATTTGTCGTCTGTGTTATGTGTTTTTTAAGACAGGTGATGATGATGATTTGTTATGGTTGTCAGACCAGTAATCAGTGAATAATAACAAAATATAGTTGTATTAAAATTTGCCAGACATAACCGTATTAGTTTCAATTGATAAAACCGAGAAGCCATTTCTTTTTCATCTTTTAAAAATGACGACATCATTGTTATTGTTATTTTTATCATTGCAAGAAATGTTGTTTGGACAAAGTGTATTCAAAGATCAGCTAGACGATAGCTTAGAACATTACTAAAAAATAATAACAAAATACTATCCTTGAACTGACTTTCAATTGTTAAATAAATGAGGAATTATCACAACATACAAATATATTCATCAGATATAAAATGAAATCTAAGTAAATATCAATATTATAACGTGTCCGTGCAATTTGGACGCCAAAGCTCATTAACAATACCACATAATTACTGATTAAAACGTTACATGAACGTGTTCACTGACCTCTCATAAGGCCTTGCTCGGCAGATGACGACCCGCCATCCTTATCTTGCCCAGTAGACAATTTCATCTTTCACAACAAAACAAACACATTAACCGACTCAATAATAGTAAATAATGGCAAAACTGAAGTTTTTTGTGTTAAGTATTTTTATTTATACAGGTTAAAGTAGGTTATCCTTTATCGATATATTGCTCATGTGACTGATAATGGGATTGTAAACAAAAGAAGCGTAAAAATAAACTTAGACATCAGTCGTACTCTGTTGAACTGCGAGCGAATGATTGCAAATGATAAGAGATATTCTCTCCTTGAATTTCTAACGTAAACAGCATTAGATAGTGGAATGTGAAAAAACTCGTGTTTGACAAGTTAGGGAGGGCACTTTCCCAATTTTTATCCGTTAGTAAGTCGTTCGCGATCTGTGTTGATGGATCGCGGTCGATCCGAGACAACAGACGTGGGTCGTGTCGGCCAAGGGTGAGTGTCAGCACCTTCGTGGGGATATTTGTTTATACAATGTAACTATAAAGACGAAAAAACGCTGAAAAGAGAGAAAAAGCTGTCTTTTTACTATTTCAGCATTGCGGCAGTAGATACCTAAAAAACCGAAACTTATTATAACGCACAACATGTGCTGATACAAAAAAAATAAAATATTAGCGTGTTTTCTTTACTTGTAAGTAGTAATAAATATTTGTACACGTTCCATTTTGTTGCAAATCGTGAGTTATCAATCACAATTAGTGTAATTAGTATTAGTTAGAGTAGTATTAAGAGGGTGTAATGTGACTATAAGCTATTGAACTCATCATTGTGGAGGTGACATTGCAGATTTTTATTCAATAAATATTTTTCCAATTCACGTGATCAATATTTATGTTAAAAAAGAGCAATTTGCGTATCAGTATGACAAACATTGTACTTATTTTAAATATAATAGAAAACTTGCTTTGTTTTCTAAAATGGTACTGATTTTACAATTAAAAAGTTCAAAATTTCCGCATCAAAGGGTTTATATTCCTAACTAATCATGTTAATTAACCAATTCATTATATTGGGCGGCAATAATACCAGAACAAGCCTCCATAAATTTGTTTGTAAGCGTTACGTTAAATTATTGCCAGCCTTTGCGGTCCATATCGGAAAACTGTTTGACTTATAGCCTAGTCATGGTCTAGTCGTAACTCCTTATTATCTAGCCTTTGTTTAAAGATACAAGGCTGTTGACTATAAAATAAGTTAAATTAAGAGAAAAAAGTATTTATTGATAAATGCAGATGAAAATAATTCAGGTAAGTTTTTTTTTGGCCTGGGTAATACTCATTCGATTTATTTGCTTCTCAATGTACTAATTAAGTGTGCAACAGTAGGTAACAACACACCTGTAGACAAACCGTTTATATACAGAAAAATCGTTGATACGGTTTTGTAGGGCCTATTTTTGTAATTGTCTTTATTTTAACTAACTTCAATCAAGACCATACCATACCCGTCAATAAACCATCAATTTGACGACTACAGCGGGGAAGCGCTGCGTGAAACATTGTTTTGAAGTTTTGAACTGTTAGCATAACCTCAAAAATTTGGTTAAAGGCTTCGATTCTGAAACCGCAGTTACGCGCTAATGATGAGTCGGTATAACATCCCTTGTCCGCATCCCATGGATTCTGCGGCGCACCTCGACGGCGCTTCGTGCCAGGCAACACACTGCGGTAATTGGCCGCAAGTCGCATTGCCAGACGAGGACACTCTATTACCGGTTTAGTATGGCTGAGAGATCTGATAGTGATAAGGTTTCTGTTATTCTGGTAGGATTCTTAGGAAACTGGATTTGATGAGTAGGTTGCAAGACTTAATGAAAAAGTAGACCCTTTCGCACCTTATTGAAGACATCCTATTTTTGTACACAGGAAATAAAAGACTACAAAACTCTTATAGTTATGGCTGTATGTGTATTTCTGGTCAAGATTGAAAACTCAAAAAATTTAAACTCTAATTTAAAGTTTCGTAATTTCCACTCATGTTCTTCTTTCTTTTTGGAATGCAAACAGGATCAAAATCCATAACTTTACAAAGGATTGGATAACAAGGATAACATTGAACAAAGGGAGCACTATAATATTTGACCGTACTATATGACAGTCACCGAGCACGCATAACAACTGGACCACAACGTAGGTTAATCTCACAGATTGATGGTAGCCATTTAGCTGCGACTCCGGGACTATGTTATTTACATATATTTAGTTAAGTTGGACATGATTGATGGTACGATTAGCCAGTTGCTAAGTGCTTAGCTTTCAGTCCTGCGTGCGAGCAAATATTTGAACTACAAATCGATATCTGTTTTGAGTGATGTTTGTGGAAAACTTTACAGGGACATACGGGCCGGTAATATAATTTGCGTTCTTGCGATTAAACTAAATTCCGAGGAGTTTTTAGTTTACTTAACTGCCTCGTTGGCCTAGTGGGGCTAAGCGCGACTGCTACGCTAGAGGTCTTGGGTTCGATTCCCAAGTCGACAAAGCTGTTATTGGGTTTTTCTATGAAATTCTCAGTAGCAGGTCGGAGTTTGGATTTGTTTCCGATTAGTGGCAATAGGCTCGCCCCCTATTACATGGGATCTAAATATACCGGCGAATTGTGGGTGTACATTGGTACACCTCTGCCTAACCCTTCGGGGATACAGGCGTGATGGTATGTTCTGTTATGTTTTTTTTAGTTTACTTGCAAAGTGTTTTTTAGTTATGGTAGTACTACGCTAGGGTCTTCAGGTCAAGAATACGACCTTTCACTGAATATCACCGTAAAGTGATGGTTCTAACATTTAAGGCTCACGCAATTTTGAATGGCTCAAATAGATCTTTAAAATTACAATCCATTTTATAAAGCATAAACATAAATAAAACACAACTCACCTTTATACTTAATGATAAGAGGTTCATATTTCGCAAACCTTTTATCAAATCCATCACCCATTTAAAACTGCCTTGTTTATTTTGATTGAACAAACAATGAATTATATTTAGGTCATAACAATTAGGTAATAAGTGTTAAGGCCAAGTTACTAGGCCAAGACAGATAAGTATAGATACACTTTTGATAATTATCGGTTTTAGATACGATTACGTGTAGTATAAATTATGTTTGTTACACTCTTACAAGACTGGTTTACGTGACACACTGCTGTGAAACTAAGATTTAATCGTAGTGCGATATCTTTGTTAATATTTAATTAGCAAAGGCATATTTACTGTGATCTACATAATAGTCTCGCAGAGATCTATCCGTAAGCAAGGACAAAAAAAAATTGTTAATAAAAAAATGTCTACTTATTTCCGACCAAATAAATCCTGATGTTTATTTGACACTTAAATTAGAATAATAGGTATATTAAATGTATTACTCGCGACCACGGCCAGTGCAACTTTGAAATATAAATAAATGCACGATTGGCATCGCTAGTTTAAAATGCCTACTTTGTCAGTCAGGTGAAAAAATTACTATATATAATTAATGTTTATAAGTTACGTTCGTAACGTAAGCCCACAAGAAAAAAACTCAAAATTTATACTATAAATACTAGCTTTTAAAAGGTTTTTTTTATTGACTTCAAAAACGTTTTGCTTAGAAACTAGTAGGCTTATAATAACACAACTTTACTATTATAGTATAAAAAATGTACATAATGAATTGGCGGGATAACATAGTTATAGATAAAAAGAACATTACTAATAATGTGCAGGCGATGTACGATAAGACAAGTCATGTGACTTACAGTCATTGACCGAGTTTCTGTACATCAAGTGTGATTACTATCGTTGTTTGATTGATAAACAATTCTTTTACAACAGACAATGCGATGCGACGCGAATAAGAATGGACTTGCCGTTTTTTTTGATATCACAAATACAGAGATATGGAAAGCGAATCAACCGTTTTTTTTATTTCCACGTCATCCGGAGTTAAGTCAATTTTTCCACACATATGTACTAGTAACCAGTCTTTTTTTGTAGTTTCTTGTCATGTTTTTAGAGTCTCTAAATGTGTTTATATTAAAATGTCGGGCTGGTACTAGCAATAATGAAGAAGAATAAATACTGCAACTTACCTTACTTAAGTATGAAACAACGTTTCAGTTAAGTCAAAATAATATATCATCACGCCTGTATCCCCGAAGGGGTAGGCAGAGGCGTACCAATCTACACCCACAGTTCGCCGATATGTTTAGGTCCCATGTAATAGGGGGCGAGCCTATTGCCACTAACCGGGCACAAATCCAAACTCCGACCTGCTACTGAGAATTTCATAGAAAAACCCAATAACAGCTTGGGCAGTTTAAGTCAAAATATACAGCGCAATTAACAGTAAATACATATGTGACGATTGTGTTTAAATTCATTCATTGCTTTTACTCTAAACAAATGAACGTTTAAATCCACCAGCCGTTTATCATATTTCAAACGTATTGTTCAAACAGCAAGGTATGTTATTATGGAGCTTGTAAGTTGGTTCGGGTCTCATGTAGCTCAGACAGACAAGTGTGGTGGACCGCAAGTCGGTGGTAACAACATAATATTACATGGGACAAGCAATACTCGACTAACGACTGTGGGTACAACACCAAACGTCTTTACCTGCATAATGTCGATTAGTGAGAAAAAAATCCAGACGGAGGTTTGGAGTACCCTCAAAAACTGCCAAGTCGTTAATTACTCGAATTTATCGTATTTTTTCTTTAGAAGAATATACTATAAATTAATTTATTATTATAATTTATCGCCTCTATTGCTACATGCATCGTTAAAACCAAGCAAGACACTTGTTAGCAGTCGTTTATTAAGGTCTAACCCTCTAGTGCATTGGTACAAGTTAAATAAAAGCTGAATCTGCGAACATTCTGTTTCTTTATTTAAATCATTTCCCGGGGGTTCGACTGCGGGCTGATACAGGGTTAGGTTGGGTCGCGTCTACCTGTGATGTTCTGATAAGATCATACAAAACAAGAACTACTTACATTTCCCTTGGGATTGCGTTCGCCGAACTTCGATTAGGTACTGTAGTACCTATTAATGTAAAAACAAAAGTGTAGCTACATTTACTCCGCTTGTTCCTAGATATTTAGTTTTTGCATGGACATGCAGATCAATAGTAGCGCATGTAAGATGCAATTGAATCTATACTTTAATTAATACTGAATAGCTCACTAAGAAACGACTTTTATTCGGGTTTTTTGAAGCGAGGGCAAATATCATGGGTAAACAATACATACCTAATTGTTATTCTATATGTTGACTATACTCATAACAGGTAAACAGGATATGTAATACACCTGCTATACTCTCCTATACAAGTCTCGCTCGCCCCACAAACGTAGCCGACGCCGACGCCCTAACCAATAACGTTAGTTAGTGGGCTACTGTAAGCCTGGTCAATAAGAGGTAAGGTCACTGAAATTTCAGATAAGAGCGGGGATCGCGCGCACTGAATACAAATGTTATCCTCTGCCAAATTGATTTATATCTGCACGAACTCTCCCTATGTATTTCCACAATACCCTGTACATGGAGGATGTGAGGTAAATAATAATGCTGGGAGGGAAATGCTGTGTTAGTGATTACTTAAAGGAAGCATAAAGCCTCGTTTAGTTAACTCAGTTCTTATGTATGCATTCGTAATTGTCTTCATCTATATGTTACCAGTGAATCAGTAGATTATTTCAGTATAAATAATAAATAGATTTATTGTTAAGTAGTAGTTACATTGAATCAATAAATCGTCAAATGTTTGTATAACTATTGTTCAGTGTTAAGTAGTGACTGAAGGGTCTGAGTTTGAAGTTATTTGTCCTTTATTCTGATAATAGTTCGATAATCTCAATAGAGTCAATATTTGGAAGGTTGTATATAAATATTGCACTTCACGAAGATATTGAGTTTACGTTCAAAAGTGCAACATGCGTGTTATTGCGTTATTGTCGTTAAGTTTTGCTGTAGTTACAGGCAAGTAAATGATTTTGAAAATGTGAGATGACTAAAATGATGGGTCTCATATATAGCCCAACTTGAAAACCACCACTAAAGACTTAAAAATATCCTCTCATTTTATCAACGGCACATTTCATTAGTTGCAGTTGTTATTGTACATTAGGTGTACCCATATTATGTAGTAAAACAGATCATATTTTAAGAGAGTAAAAAAGAGGTTTTACTTTAAGACAAATTTAGACTTAAGATGCATATTTTTACCATTTGAATGTTTTTGTTGCGTACACCACAGATCGTTGATTTACCTGTAACAAAGAAAATGAAATATGAAATGCTGTGTCAAAATTTAAAAAAGGCAATGAAAGAATATTATTTTCGTTGTGTAATGATTTAAATAATGCAAAAATATACAATCTTTGTTTTGAACAAATAATATTATGTATCCAGCTTTAAAAAGTTCTTATGTGAAACAATAAATGCTAACCGTAATTACCGCTTTTACAGTTACCCTATATCATGGGTCATTTAACCCAAATTAAGTTGAGCTCAACATATGATATGAATATGTATTAACGTTTAACAGATAGGATACCAAGGATATTTTGTTTTATAATAATCATTTGCAAATTTAAAATCCTAAACATAGACCCATGGTACAACGAAAATAAAAAGAAGTCAATTGTATATAGTGACCCGTTTTTTCGCATTTTTTTCCCAAGTTACTTAACTTACACATATGACATAATAATTGCTAAACCTGTAGTTTATAAAAAAAGTAACTGATTGTCAATTTAAACGGCACACTAATTACAAAATTAACATAAAGATTGAAACAGGTAGAGTATTAATAACATTTAAAATCATCAATTTCACCCTACCATGAAGAGAGAGAGACCAACAGACTCCATTCAAACAGATTACATTCAGGATTGTTGGGAATTATTCAATAAAAAAATATTTAACGTTTATATCATCATTTATTATATGAAGCAGATTGTGGAAAAATTACAATAAAATGAATTAATTTTCTTTGCCCGCAGCCGTGCCAGTAGACCCACAGCGGATCGTGGGCGGCGAGCTGACGACAGTACTGCAGTACCCAAGCATCGTGGCTCTCCTGTACTCCTACTACGGCTCCAGCTACAGCCAGTCTTGCGGGGGCACCATCCTCACCAGCAGAGCGATACTAACCGCCGGGCATTGTCCTTCGTAAGACGTGTTTTGATATGAATTTGAATTAAGGCTGATGTAGATACATCAGGTTTTTTAATAAACCCGCTATAGTCTAAAGAAAAAAAACATGTATTCTAACATAAATAGAAGTGGGGTTATAAAATAATTACTAATAGAAATCCGAATGTCATTATTAATAATAACTTTTAAACTATCGCGCTACATGTTTATATTAATATTATTAATAATAATAGTCAAAATATGAAATACTAAAGACCTACCTCGGATTCGCACAAGGAGCAGAGTAATGTAGCATATGTTATTTAGGCATAATGTGGCATTAGTTATGGTGGAAGTAGTTTTGATAATATGTTAAGGGTACAGGTTTATTCGCTAATAGCATACCAATATAAAAATCCTTCCTCTTTATATTATTTATTGAAGTTGTAGATATAAATTAGAAACTATGTGTAAATGTTTCAGGGGTGACGCAGTCTTTAAATGGCGGGCACGCGTTGGCTCCAGCCTCGCCAACAGCGGCGGCATCGTCTACACGCTGGCTTCCATCTCTGTGCACCCCAAGTACAACCCTCGGACCATCGACAATGACGTGGCGATCTTACGCACTGCTGGGACCATAGCGTTCGGACAAGTGGCCCAGCCTGCCGCCATAGCTGGCCCAAATTATAACCTCGCTGATAATGAGGTAGTGTGGGCAGCTGGATGGGGGACAACCTCCGTGAGTGATAACATTAAATTCTTCTTGTTCTAAAATAATAAATAAACTGAGTAATGGGGTCTGCTCGCCTGATTATAGGCAAACGATTGTTTAATATATCGGCCACGTTTTAAATAGGTGATATTATAAAAAAAATGAGTTGGCCCTAATCGTTTCGGTTCCAATTTTTCCTTTTTGATTAATTACTATACCTTTTTTGTAGGCCGGTGGAGTATCTTCGGAGCAACTACGTCACGTTCAGCTGTGGCATGTCAACCACGTCGTCTGCAAGACTCGGTATGCCGCCCGTGGCATGAACATTACCGGTAACATGTTGTGCTCCGGCTGGCTCGACGTCGGTGGTCGCGACCAGTGCCAGGGTGACTCCGGCGGTCCTCTCTACCACAATGGCGTCGTAGTTGGTGTTTGTTCATGGGGCGCTGGCTGTGCGAACCCTCAATACCCGGGTGTCAACACGCGTGTATCCGGTTTCACGAATTGGATCCAAACTACTGTTAATAAAGTGTAAATGTGCGTGTAAACTTTACTAGCTTCTTTTCATTTAATTTCCATATACATCTAAGTTACCCAGACCTGATATACATAGTGAGATTATAACCTGTTATTTATCAGAATTTTTCGTTTCACAAAATGGAGCGTTTGTTACTTGTGCGATGTCTTAAGTCCAAAGAGATTAATGTTGGCAAAAAAGGACAAAAGGTCCGCCACTTTAGAAGTACATAAGTTATTCAGAATGGGTCCAAACTGATATATTTTGAACCAAAGCTTTAATGTTCGAGAGAAAAACGTTGACTTTTCACTAGAAAAAGGTTATTCTGAAAATGTTTGGTAATGTCAAATCAAATCAAATCAAATCATTTATTCGTTTGCGAACATGGGTACAGAGAAGTTCTTATATATTAATAGTGCGCATTAGCCACATTCTACCACAAAAGGTATGCAAACTTAACAATATACAAAATGACTACAACTAACGCATTACGCTTAACTTTATATAATACTCTTATCTTCTAAATATTCTCTAATACTATAATAAGCTTTCTTTAATAACAGTTTCTTAATACAATTTTTGAATACATGAATATTGGAAATGTCTTTAATAGATCTGGGTAGATTATTATAAATACGTGGAGCCATACATAAAATACTTTTGTTCAGTAACGCTGTCTTGTTACCCGGTAAATTCAAGTTACAATTTAATCTTGCGCTGTTTAATTTCTTAAAGTAGCACATGTTTTTCTTAACGAATAATACAACTTCTAATATATATATACATGGTAAAGTAAGAATGTTTAATTTTATAAATGTACATTGTTCCTTTTTTAAGTGTAGAATGCTTGCCTTGCTATGTCGGTTTTTTATGTAGCTTCGTGAGAAAACTTAAATTACATTTTGTTTTCGTTAATTAGGGACATATTTCTTTATTGTTTCATAAATTGTGGCTTATTCGTTGAAATATGATTAATTAAAATATAATTAATTATAAATAAATTTGACGACCTCCGTGGTCGAGTGGCGTACGCACCGGTTTTCAAGGTGTCGCTAGCTCTGAGGTCCCGGGTTCGATCCCCGGACGGGTCAATGTAGAAAGTCACTTTTCTACATTGTCTCGGGTCTGGGTGTTTGTGGTACCTTCGTTGTTTCTGAATTCCATAGCTGTGCTGTGCTTAATAGCTACTTACTTTGGGTTCAGAGCAATGTATGTGATGTTGCCCGCATTTATTTAAAAAAAAAAAAAAAAAAAACAATGCTTTCATAAAAAAATAATATTGTTAAATGCGCTCAAAATATTATGAGCCACAGTCTTCGTATTGAAGAAATATTAAAAAAAAAACAGGCGCTTAGTAGTCTAATGTCAAAATATCTAGAGTCCATTGGAGAGTGGGAACAAAGTTAGCCTTTTTCTGTGTCATAGACCTTGGAACATCTAACTAAAAAATCATTTTAATAAACACAGAATAAGGAGAACAATAAATAAGTAGGTATAAAGAAAATTGGCGTAAAGTGTGATGTCAAGATATCTACACACTTAGCTGTTGGCGTACCACACCTATTTGAGGGTGGGACCAATACTAACATGCCTCTGTATCGTCAAATTGGACCATCTAAGAAAATAATTATAAAGACAGAAGATGGTGCAGAATACGTGGATTGATGACCGTTTATTAAATATACCGAGACCCCTCCGTGACTTGGAAAGCACGCTAAGCCGTAGCTCCCAAAAGTCATACGCCGATCTTTGACAGTCGTTAAGACCATGACGGGACCAGTCTTGCCATGGGATACTATATTACCCAGTAAAATGGGTTGTAGAGCTCTAGGTAAAATACGATATTCAGCTGAATCCAGTAAGACTGGCAGCCGACCCCAACATAGTTAAAAGGCTCGGCAGATGATGAGAAGAAGGTGAACAATAAACAAATCGGTAAACAAAGCCATCAATATTAAAATTTATCAACAGTGACACAAATATCAGGACCATGACTTACAATAGGAAATTATTTTGAAATGAGGTTAGATATGGTTACAAAATTGACTAATTGTATCTAATTAATCTCTTAATTATCAATTGTATTGGTTAAGTTTAACCGTTTCTTTCCATATAAATAGATGAGGATTATACTAAATGCTAGAAGTTTGGTGGAGGAATCAAAATGCGTGGTGTCGTTATTCTATTGGCAGCCAGCCTTGCTGCTGTGTCGGGTAAGTGCATACAACTTGATCTTAATACTTAAATTAAAATTATAAATAGTTATATGTTTCCATACTATTGCTTCTGCCTGTTTTCTTCACCTATTAAATTGAAAACCTTGACTATTAATTTATCATTTACAAATGGAAAATGTTTGTTCTTTTGGTACACGTCGCACCATCCCGGGTAGAGTGAAATAAAAAAGAACCCATTTTTTTTCTATATTTATTTGTTCAAATTTTGTTCTCACAATAGTAACCTAACAAAAATAATATAATCATTCCATATGGTGCGGTTGCAGAAGTTATGGCGTGACCAAAATAAATTGGGATGCATTTTTACTTATACAGATTTGTTATCATAATAAAAATGAATGGTAAAAATGTATTTAGCGTGATGTTTCTTAAGATATTGTTATCATATGACGCAGGGAATACTCGTTTAATCAGAAATAATTGATCGATATTTGTAAAACATTTTACTACTGGTCAAAAATTAATTTGTTCTATGGAAATTAAGGCTCTGTATACTAAAAAGGTTTCCACCATCTATCCTAGTATTATCTTTATTAAATAAATAATAGTGCCTGTTTATGGTGGGTTAAGATTCAATATTGAATGGTAATAAGGTTAAAATATTTGTAACTTAAGAGCCATGGACCGTTTCATGATCATTGATTTGTTGGATTCTTTTCCCGGCCCGAATAGCAGAATTTCTGTAAACATTTCAGGAATGGCTACCTGTTACTAACGTGGGTGAAACCGCAAGGGCCAACTAGCTACTTAGTCGCTTAATAAATCCAATATTATTATAAATGTTACTGAATGTCATAAAATTTATCGTCCAGTAGCAGGCTTTGATTAGATAAGGCATTGTTTATCATTGTTTTTAAAACAATTAGTCAATAATCATTTGATTATCGGTGTTTTTTCAAGGTTGGTTTAAGATTATGATTAAAAGGTTTTGGAACAATAAGGAAAAGGGAACGAAAAATAAAAGATCAGAGATATCACAGCTTCAAGACGTATCAAGTATCTTTTGTATTATTATAGAATTAATATATAAACGTAAATAGGAATCCTTGTTTACATAAATTTTATCACACTTTTAAGCACTGGTAAAGAGTGTCACCGGCAGTCTATGAAGATATCTACATAAGTAAATAGACCACATCCTAGGTGCTCTACTTGGCTGTAATTCTTGTCGGTAGTCCTTAAGTGTTGACGGCGAGCAAACATTGGCAAACTGTAGGACCCGCTTAGCTCGATGGTGGGACCACCTGAAAAAGGAAGCAGGGTCGATAGGCGAAGCCGGGTGTTTTGCCGATACTTGGGATATGCCTATATCCACTATGGAACCGCGATAGGCTGAGTTTATTATTCCATGAAACCTAAAGAAAAGAAACCTATCTGTATACCTTGGAATTTAAAAAAAATATAGACGGAGCTAGCAGTACAAACATATTTTTTATCGTTGCCTTATATATTCATTCTAATAAAAATCCAAGATTATCATTTTAAGTAGGCTTATTTCAAAGATTGGCATAACGTAAAATAAGAGAAATAGATGGCGCTAGTGGTAGTTACTATATTTAATTTAATGCAAGATTATAAACGTTAATATTTTCCTTGATGCACAATTAATATTAACTTTAAAACCAATTATTTCTTACATTTATGATAATGTATCTGACTCAAAAGATTATCCAGAAAATATTTCTTGAACTCCCCACTTTATTGGAAATTATGTAACTAGTACATAATTAGTAAGTTACATATACATACACTTATCCAAACTAGGTAAACCCAGTATTTCAATAATAAACGTAATGAATAACGTGTAAAGTACAATAACTGAAACTTATGGAATAGGTATATTAAATCAATTAATATATGTCAGTCAGAACCAACGGCTCTTTTGATTTGAGTCTTCTGACTGTTTTTGGCCTGACAAGGGAATCAGAGAAGCACCATTTTATGTTTGTGTAAGAGAAACTTAAGAAAAATGCAAAACACAAATCCGTATAAACATCATTTGATGTTGTTAGTGATAGTAAATATTTTTGTACAAACGTATCACTACATAGTATAAAACAAAGTCGCTTTCCGCTGTCTGTCCCTATGTATGCTTAAATCTTTAAAACTACGCAACGGATTTTCATGCGGTTTTTTTTAATAGATAGAGTGATTCAAAAGGAAGGTTTATATGTATAATACATGCAAAATATAGTAGAGAAACATGGATAATCTTAGAGATTTTGACGTCAGGGCGTAAATCAACACATTTTTTGCGCTTTTATTGCAAACGCTGGCTGAACCCTACGAGATAGATCAAAATAATGTACTACAGTATTGTGCACCTCAAAAAGATCTACAAAAAAATCCGCAATGGTATATGTCTATCTCTTGAGGGTAACCCACAATAACCATTTTTTATCCTTTATTTATTACTTATTCACGAAAAGACGATTTTAAGCAATACAGCATTAAACCTTATCCAATTAAGTACCTTCAAAAAATTGTGCATGTAATATAGATTAATATTGCCTTTTAGAGCATGTAATTTAAATGAATATTTTCGAAGATATTACAGATTTAAAATGCAGGGACATAGCGGTTGCGGCGGTACCGGCCGGGGGGCCGCGCGGGGGCCGGGGGCGCGTGCCTATACCTAAAAATGCTTCTAACGCTGTGCTTCGCCCTACAGAACTTTATGATTGTGTTATATTTGGTATCAGCGTTGCACCCGAGCAAAGCCGGGGCGGGCCGCTAGTTTTTGATACAAGCTTCTGCATTACCAATGCTTTAAGTACTAGTGAAGACCAATAAACGAGCCCAAATACGATGGGATTGCCTCGTGTCGTTACTGCATACCTATGATCACCTTTTGACTCCATCAGCAGACCAGATCGAAAGTACTATTACAATATCACGAGACTTCTTTACAATCATAAGTTAGAAAGTGGTTATAATTTAGCGTGCAAGATTTTGATTTAAACAAACATACATAACTACCTACATACAAAGCAAATTGAGGAAAAGCCAGGTAATCTACTTTAAGCCTACTTATCAAATATGGCTTCTGAATTTCGATAAAAAATATAATCGGATTATATGTTTAAACATTGACTAATCGTTATTCTTAATATGCGTTATTCATACTATGCTGTCCGACTTCGCAAGGGTGGTGCAAGATTTTCAAAATACTTCCACCATCGTTTTGATATTCTTTGGTATTTTGTTTCTTTTATTTAATAAAACAACCTTGTCCTATAAGGAACCAAACTCCATGCATCCCATATATAAGGTCTCCTGTAATAGCGCACAACGTTTAGACATTATTTATATAAAATTTAAATTAAATCAAACCTTTTTATTTACTACAGTTAATGAAGCTGATATTTAATTATTCACTTACCTATCTTATCTTTGTTGAATGATAACAAAAACGTGAGTTTCGTCATAGTCCATTCAAAATCCTGTTATAGCATTTTAAGTGCTATTATAACGTATGATGACGGAAACAGAAACGTGGAGTCACTCGTACGATTTTTAGATAAATATATGTAAATGATAAACATAGACAACTATGAATATATTGCTACGAACTCAAAGTAAGAAGCTGAAGCACCATTCGTTTAAAATCAGTTACAACAAAGGTACCTCGTACAGTCAGATAAATTAAAATATGGAAAAATGATTTTCTACATGGACTTGTCCGGGGATAGATCTCGTTATCTCAGAGCTAACGACACCTAGAAAATCGGAGTGCACGACAATTGACCACGAAGAACATAGATCAGTCCAAGTTTTAGAAAACCATTTTGACCGGATTATGATCATTAAATCAATTAATTTAGCCCATAGGTCAACTGCTGGAAATATGTACTCAACAAGTTATAAACAGTATTGTTTATCATTAACGACCAAACAATGTATCTAATCAACCATTTTAAATAAATGATTTGTTTATCACCTATTATCTTATCCTGCACTCATGTTTCTACTACATTAGCATGTAATAGGTAAAATTCTGCATCGATCAAAGATTTCATAGGATCTTAAGCAGGAATCGTAAATCTGAGCATCAATTTTTTTTTTATTTATCCTTACATGGATATGAACTTAATTGTAGAGACATTTGGTCTATTTTTGTTTATTCAGGTGTTCCTGCGACTCCGCAGAGGATTGTGGGAGGCTCACTGACGACCATCGACCAGTACCCTACTATTGTATCGCTGCTTTTCTCTTGGGGCAACTCATACGTGCAAAATTGTGGCGGCACGATCATTACTCAGAGAGCTATTTTAACTGCCGCGCATTGCCCATAGTAAGTATAATAACGTTTGGAAAATTCACGTATTATAATATTATCATGTTTTAAATCATCTGAGATAATCAGTTTTTTTCTTTTATGAGTAACACTTAGCTTATGGTTGCAGTAATTTTTGTCTATTCATTATAATCTACCTGCCCTGTTCCCTATTATTTGGGCTGCAATGCTTATTCAGCTTCCAAAGCATCTCTACTACTCGTAATCTCAGCAATCACTCCAGTAGTAGTAGGCAACTTTGTTTATAATGTCAAATAAACAATATTGATTGCAGCGATAAGGAAAGTGCTTGGTCAATTGATTAAGAATCAATATGGTTGAAGCCAATTTGTGGAAATGATAAGAAAATTCTCAGAAAGTGTCGTTTTCCATAATAACTCTAAAGTTTTGTTAAATTATTGTTGTTTTTTTTATAGTATGTCATTTAGTACTTAAGCTTTGTCCAAAATATTAAGGTTTTTTATTCGGAGCCTGTACCTGATATATAAAACAAGTATATTTTTATTTGTAGTGGTGACACTCCTTCCCGATGGCGGGTCCGCGCTGGTTCCTCGTATGCCAACAGTGGCGGTACCGTGTATACCTTGGGCTCCATAGCTGTCCACCCTCAATACAACACCCGCACAATGGACTCAGACGTGGCTATTATGCGAACCAGCTCTCAAATTACATTCAGCAATGTTATTCAACCAGCATCCATAGCTGGTGCTAACTATCACCTTGGAGATAACCAGGTGGTCTGGGCCGCTGGTTGGGGAGCTACGTCCGTAAGTAATTATGCTTAAACCCCTAAGACATTTTTACGAATAATTATGACACCGTCTATCCTACTCTAGAAATTAAATGTGTATCGGGGTTTTTTTATAAACATCGAATTTTTTAAAACCATTATGACGAACACTTGAATCTCTTACACTTTACTGGCTTGTATACCCTATTTAAATAGTACTGGACTGTAAAGTGTAAGCCTGTTTATCGTATTTCAGTCTGGTGGCTCTGGTTCTGAACAGCTCCGCCACGTCCAGATCTGGACCGTGAATCAATCAACCTGCGCAAATCGGTACAGCTACGGCGGGAGCACTATTACCCCCAACATGTTGTGCTCCGGTTGGCTCGACGTCGGCGGTCGCGACCAGTGCCAGGGTGACTCCGGCGGCCCTCTCTACCACAACGGCATCCTTGTCGGAGTATGCTCGTGGGGTTTCGGATGTGCTCTTTCTGAGTACCCTGGCGTCAATGCTCGTGTCTCTCGCTTCAGCTCGTGGATCCAGTCTAACGCTTAAAATTACGTTTTTGTGACAAATTTTCAAATTAAAATATTCAAAACGCCAATATGTTATTATTTACCCGGTTTTTTAGAGTTGTGCAATCGTAATCAAATACTGTGAAACATGAATATCACATATCTAAGGTAAGAAGTACAACTAATTAGGATTATATTTATGAACTTATTATCAGCTTATAATCTTGCAAATACTCTGTGTATTGGAATTATTTTGCCTATCGAGTGGCAATATTAGTTGATAACAAATAACTTGTCATTAAGATCGTTAAAGATAAAGATCATTTTATTTTGTAAAAACATGAGTATGCATAAAAAAGTACAGGAAGTTAGAAAAAAAAATACTATGTTGAGAATGTTCAAGTTTCGTCAATAAGGCGTACAATTATGAAAAGTGCGTTTTGCCCAAAAATTAAAAACAAAAAAATTATGACAAATTGGGAACTAAAATTAGTAGCATTATCTAATTAAAATTAAGTTTTCACTGAATTAGTTCTTAAATCTATCCTACAGTATTTTCAGAGTTCTGACATTTTTTTTATCTATCATAGTAATATATTGGTTTCTTAGGTTTACGCGAATGTGTCGAAACGTCGGGACCTAAATCTAAAATTAAAACCGCGAAAAAATCCGTAAAAAGTAGTTGTATTCAATATCATAGTAATATTAGAAGTTTATCGAGTTTTTTTTTGTTTATATTGACAGTTAACAGAATGCCAATTATCGTAAACACGGAGCATATACTAAATGAAGCAGGTCATTCGGTAAATTCAAGCAACTCTAAAATACCGGAACCCCCATTGGATGTTACATTTATTTAGGGTTAGGCAGAAGCAGTATTATTGTAATAAAAATGGAAAGAATAGAATTATGTTTAAACATAATAATTACTGTTTCATTTTATAAAAATTGAATTAGTATAGTTAATTTAGTTATACATCGCTTTATCTTAATTTACGACAAAGTCAAGCTACAATAAGCACTTATTAATAATTCACAAATTTACCTCAGAGATGCATTGTTTTTAAGGCACCACCAACAGCATTCTCCGTGACTATTGGCGTCTGGAAGCCGGATCACTGCGATTGCGCTGCATTGCATCTTCTTTTCAGAAAATAGATTTCACATAAGTAGAAAAATAACAGACTTTATTAAAAGAAAAATGAAACCTCTGAATCGAATGAAAATAAATTTGTAGGGGACCACATGCCGAGAGAATGCCCTAGGCATGGAGTGGAAAAAATCAACTAAAGTATTAATTGCATGAGAGATTGTCATCCAGAAAGAGGTACTGAAAGACAGTGTGACAAAAACAGGAGAAAATGGAAGAGACAAGTAGTTTTTCAAAGAGACCTAATCTTTCATAAGAACAAATTAGGCTACTGATTTTATTTTTGGTCAGATGCTTACATTAAATTTTTCCTGACAGGCTCACTTTTGTCTTCCTATATATAAAACTAGCGGCCCGCCCCGGCTTTGCTCGGGTGCAACGCTGATAGCAAATATAACTACACAATCATAAAGTTCTGTAGGGCGAAGCACAGCCTTGGACGCACTATTTGGTATAGGCACGACCCCCGGCCCCCGCGCGGCCCTCAAGCCGGTATCGCCGCAACCGCTAAGTCCCTACATTTTAAATTTGTAATATCTTCGAAAATATTCATTTAAATTACATGCTGTAAAGGGCAATATTGATCTATATTGCATGCACAATTTATTAAAGGTACTTAATTGGATAAGGATTAATACTGTATTGCTTAAAATCGCTTTTTCGTAAATAAGTAATAAATAAACGATAAAAATGGTTATTGTGGGTTATCCTCAAGAGATAGACATATGCCATCGCGGACTTTTTTGTAGATCTTTTTAAGGTGCACAATACTGTAGTACATTATTTTGATCTATCTCATAGGGTTCAGCCAGCGTTTGCAATGAAACCTCAAAAAATGGGTTCATTTACGACCTTACATTAGAAATCTCTAAGATTATCCATATTCCTCTACTATATTATACATGTATTATACATATAAACCTTCCTCTTGAATCACTCTATCTATTAAAAAAAACCGCATCAAAATCCGTTGCGTAGTTTTAAAGATTTAAGCATACATAGGGACAGACAGCGGGAAGCGACTTTGTTTTATACTATGTAGTGAAGTTATTTAAGGAAGTTTAATTAAATATGCTTACTACGCCATTCGCGTTTGCTGTCGATATGAGATCAGAACAGTCAGTTTCAGAAGTCTATTTTTATCTCTTGCTCATACATGTTATCATTTTTCTAGTGCAATACGATTATGTTTAATCTTAATCATTTGATTAAACATCATATAAAAAGGGATCTCTAAGTAGTAGCTTCGTTACAGTCAGTAATTGGTAAAATGCGTGTGATTGCTCTGTTGGCCCTGTGCTTTGCGGCTGTGGCAGGTATGTGAATTTCGACTTTTCTTATATTTATAATTGATAAAAAAAAACAATTGCTCAATTAATATTTTTATTTTATTTATATTATACTGACTAGAACCAGAAAATATTTTGCAAAATACCGTCATCCATATGCATGCTACCACTGAGACATTTAAAATGATGTAGGTTCCACCTTATCCGGATTTAAATTTAATACTCAGTGCAATCTATATATCGCCGGACCCTTTGTTCCTAACTGTTTATAAAAATACTGTGTTGTTCACTTATAGCATTTTGTAAAAAAACACACATAAATATATCCTTGGGATTGATTGGATCAAAACTGCGATGCACGATAACTATGCAACTTTGTTCTATTTTCTATTCCAGCCGTCCCCAAGAATCCCCAAAGGATTGTCGGGGGATCTGTCACCACAATCGGCCAGTACCCGTCTATGGCCTCACTGCTCTTCTCATGGGGCGCAACTGGACACAGACAGGCCTGCGGAGGCACCATCCTCAACAACAGATCCATCCTTACTGCTGCCCACTGCACCGTGTAAGTTTATTTTTTTGTCGTAATTAAAAAGACAACGGAGGAAGCCACGAAGATTTAAACTATTTGTAACTTTTTTTACAGCGGTGATGTTGCTGCCAGATGGCAAACCCGTGTAGGCTCCACCAATGCCAACAGTGGTGGTGTTGTTTACCAAACCCAATCTATCATCAATCACCCTGGCTACAGCAGTTGGACACTTAACAATGATGTGGCCATCATTCGCGTTGCTGGCACTATCGCGTTTAACATCAATGTGCAAGCTGCTTCCATCGCCGGCAACAACTACTATCTGGCTGACAACCAAGTCGTTTGGGCTACCGGTTGGGGAACGGTTTCTGTAAGTACATATATTTTTTTGTATTTACAAATAACAGTTGTAGAAAAAGGCCCATACATTTTCTAATAGCGATTTGTAAACCAAAAACTATTTGAAAAGTAGGGTTCTATCACAAACAGAAGTACTTACATGTTCATTTACAGCCATTATTTTTGATGAAAACTTTTATCTTTTTCCGACATGTCAAGTGGTTTACACAACTAATCAAAGATTTTAATTCCAGCCTGGTGGTGCGGCCTCTGAGCAACTTCGTCACGTGCAAATCTGGACTATTAACCAGCAAACTTGTGCTCAGCGCTACAGGGAAATTGGCAGGACCATCACCGGTACAATGTTGTGCTCCGGCTGGCTCGACGTCGGCGGTCGCGACCAGTGCCAGGGTGACTCTGGCGGTCCTCTCTACCACAACGGTGTTGTCGTGGGTGTTTGCTCTTTTGGTGAATCATGTGCTCTTGCTCGTTACCCAGGTGTTAACGCTCGCGTTTCTACCTACAGCGGTTGGATTCAGAGCAACGCCTAAAATGTTGTTAAAACCATTGTTTGTAAAACATGACCAATAAAGATGAGAATATTATAAAAACCTCTTTTATTTAGTGTTATCTATGTTGTGCTGTCGCGACTAGGGTTTGGGGTGGTGGCCAGCGTTCATCTCTACCACAGCTGCATCCTGATGGGGTTCCGAATGTGCTCTCTCACTTCAGCTCGTGGATCCAGCGTACCTCTTAAAACTTCGCAGTTCCTTTATCAATTTTCATAATTATATGACAAAAAGCCAACATGTTATTATTTATCCAATAAATATACCTATCATGTGAAAAATAGCCGTTATCAAATTATTCGTGTAAAACATGAATGTTACAATACAAAAAAAATATTTTTTTAGAATTTTATATCTAAGTCAAATAAGTACCTATAGGAAATTAAGACAAAGCAATTAAGTAGGAAAGTTGATGGAAAAAAAAAAACGAAACGATTATACGATGAAGGTTTGGAACCGCAATCATGTCGTAACCTATTCAGGGATGTTTCTTTAAGTCAGTATTTTCATTTACAATACGTCAGTTTATCAAGAAAACTCTAGTAAATAATCACATGAATATAAAAATCCCGAATTCAATAAAAAAACGTAAACTGCTGAATCGAATTTGATTAAATATTCTACTATTACTACACTATTGCCGCAGCTTTAGCGCAAAATACTTAAAAAAAATATAGAGACGATTTCAGCACCTCTTCTTTTTGAAGTCGGTTGAATATGTTTACCGCCCAACGAAGTGGGCGCGGGCCAGCAAGTATATTAATTTAATAGACAAAATCATGTCCTTTAACGGAATGTTACGTTTTTAGCTTTCACCAAATTTTTCGCTACTATATTTGTCATGGCAATCAACAGTGACGAATACGACCCAATTATTAATTTGTTAATGGACCAAACGTTGTTGGACTACTGCATCTATAATTCTCATACATACGGCACTCCTTCTGTTCTGTAGAGTTAGTAAAATGCAGCCATATGTAATACGTGGAGGAAAAGATTATTATTGCAACACAATCATTTCAGTATCGTAAAAAAATACTGCTGAATCGACAACAGATTTTTCTGAATAATTCACTACAAGACAATTACTACAAACGAATAATATCAATAAAACTACATCACCATGCCAGATTACAATAAACAATATAATACAGTTTTTTCATTTCCCCTTGCAAATCAAGACCAACTGACATGTGTCAGGAACACATTATCTCTGCGGACGGACCATGATGATTGGGTTTCTAAATAATCGTCTGAAGGTACTGCTAAGAAATCGAATCGACTAATACGTCGCGACACTTTTACTGAAAGATTGAACAACACTAGAGTTAGCGATATGTCATGGTGGATTTAAAATTAACCTATTGAATAAGAATGTTATGAACAACATAAAAGAGTTGCGAAAAAATTAAACTTTTACCACTTCAGAATCACTTTTTAATAGTACAAAAATACAACCGAGGGATGCATTTTTTAAAGCACCACCAACACCTTTCTCTAGGGCTATTGGGGTCTTTTAGACCGCTCACTGCCAGAGCGTAACTTTGCTCCTGCTTTTGGAGAATCGAATTCACATATGTAGAAACAGACTTCAATAAAAGAAACACAAAACCTCTGAATCGAAATAGATTAAACTTAAATGGGAAAAGTAATAGAAGTAAATAATAAAATTACATGTAAGAAATGCAGAAAAAGGTATTGAATGAGAGTGTGAAGGAAACAGGAGAAAAAGAACGAGACCACAAATGTATGAAGCAGGCAATTTTTCAAAGAGAGCAAATTTTACATAAGAAACATACTTCCGATTTTATTAAGGTCAGATGCATGCATTTAATATTTTGCCTGACGGGTCCACTTTTCGTCTTTGTATGTAAAAACATTGAATGGGGAAGTTTTATCACAAGCCATCTGATTACTATGCTATTCGTGTGTGTTGTATGTATGAGATCATATCCGTTAGTTTGAGAAGTCTATTTTTATCTCTTGCTCATTTATGTTATCATTTTCCTAGTGCAATACGATTATGTTTAATCTTAATCATTTGATTAAATATCATATAAAAAGGGATTTCTAAGTAGTAGCTTCGTTACAGTCAGTAATTGGTAAAATGCGTGTGATTGCTCTGTTGGCTCTGTGCTTTGCGGCTGTGGCAGGTATGTGCACGTCAGCTTTTCTTGTATGTACAATTGATTTAAAAACTTCACTTCTTAAATTACCATTTTTTGTTTTTATTTCACTGCAATTTTCTAACTAAAACTGGAAAACAATTTGGAATATACCGTCATCCATATGCTTGCTACCTCTGAGACTGAATTGATTCGTTCCCGGTGACGAATTGGTGCATTTTTGAAATTAGAGTATCAAAATGATGTAGGTTTCACCCCATCCGGAGTTAAAGCGTAAATACCCAGTGCAAACCATTTTATCGGCCACGGCTAAAATTTTGTCTTATGTGTTCATAAAACATACTTTGTTGACGTTTTCA
The DNA here is from genome assembly GCA_905146925.1 of Autographa gamma. Lineage (NCBI taxonomy): Eukaryota > Metazoa > Arthropoda > Insecta > Lepidoptera > Noctuidae > Autographa > Autographa gamma. The sequence continues at coordinate 10,587,273 of LR989850.1, forward strand.
CTCCTTGTATTTTGTGATGAAAAAAAAACAGAAATAAATATTCGGTATTTTGAATCCAAAAATTAGCGATTGTGGTGATTGATGCTCTTACCTTCTCTTTGTGGTGAGAGACCAGTGCCCAGCATTGGAACGTGTATAGGCCAGTGTTATTTTATTCATTGGATCAATACTGATAAATATGCAACTTTATAATTCCAGCGGTCCCCAAAAATCCTCAGAGGATTGTCGGGGGGTCTGTCACCACAATCGACCAGTACCCGTCGATGGCCTCACTGCTCTTCTCATGGGGCACGACTGGACACAGACAGGCCTGTGGAGGCACCATCCTGAACAACAGATCCATCCTTACTGCTGCACACTGCACCGTGTAAGTTTATTTTTTTTGTCGTAATTTGTATTGTATAGTTACAGCTTATACTAAAACTGAAAGACAGTTTAAAACGAATTTACTAGTAAAAAAAATTAAAATCATTCTTTTTTTGGTGTTGTTCCAATTCTTAAATTCTTATCATTTAAAAACACGACGGAGGAAGCCATGAAGATTTAAACTATTTGTAACTTTTTTTACAGCGGTGATGTTGCTGCCAGATGGCAAACCCGTGTAGGCTCCACCAATGCCAACAGTGGTGGTGTTGTTTACCAAACCCAATCTATCATCAACCACCCTGGCTTCAGCAGTTGGACACTTAACAATGATGTGGCCATCATTCGCGTTGCTGGCACTATCGCGTTTAACAACAATGTGCAAGCTGCTTCCATCGCCGGCAACAACTACTATCTGGCTGACAACCAAGTCGTTTGGGCTACCGGTTGGGGAACGGTTTCTGTAAGTATATAACATATTTGTTTGTATTTAGAAATAACGGTTGTAGCAAAAGGCCCGTAAATTTTTAATAGCGATTTGAAAACCAAAAACTATTCGAAAAGTCAGTTTCTATCACAAACAGAAGTACTTACATGTTCATTTACAACAATTAATTTTTTATGAAGACTTTCATCTTTTTCCGACATGTCAAGAAGTTTACACAACTAATCAAAGATTTTAATTCCAGCCTGGTGGTGCGGCCTCTGAGCAACTTCGTCACGTGCAAATCTGGACTATTAACCAGCAAACTTGTGCTCAGCGCTACAGGGAAATTGGCAGAACCATCACCGGTACAATGTTGTGCTCCGGTTGGCTCGACGTCGGCGGTCGCGACCAGTGCCAGGGTGACTCTGGCGGTCCTCTCTACCACAACGGTGTTGTCGTTGGTGTTTGCTCTTTTGGTGAATCATGTGCTCTTGCTCGTTACCCAGGTGTTAACGCTCGCGTTTCTACCTACAGCGGTTGGATTCAGAGCAACGCCTAAAATGTTCTTAAAACCATTGTTTGTAAAACATGACCAATAAAGATGAGAATATTATAAACATGATTTTATTATGCCTTATGTGTGTTGTGCTGTCGCGAGCTGCTGCTGTTAGCCCAGTCATATTAGGTAAAAAAAGGGGTCAACCTCGGAATGAAAGATAATAAGCTGCAAATTGGTATGAACCTTTGTTTTGTCATTCTAAATGTTGTCTCAAAAGTCACAATCGTTATCGTGTCCGCGTCTTAAGATATTCAAGGTCAAAGGTCACAAAAATCGGTTTTTCGCGAATATCTGGCTTCCTATCGGTTAAATGAGATTTGCATTTATTATAAAAGTTGTAGGCTATAAAATTCCCTACAACTTTTGTTTAAACTTTTTTTTCATACGACTAACCGTTTTGAACCGTTTTGAATATGAATAATTATATATAAATAATCAAGTTACTTACTTTAATTAAATATAAATAATTAATAGTTAGTACATAAATAATAGGCATTGTTTAATAATTATAATTTCCAAGTAAATAATTGACTTTATAACGTACTGATAACCATAACTCACGCTTGACCTTGCATTAGGCCGTATATGACTGTACGATGTGCACTTCGCGCTCTACCTTCAAAACGGTTGGTCGTATGAAAAAAAAGTTTAAACAAAAGTTGTAGGGAATTTTATAGCCTACAACTTTTATAATAAATGCAAATCTCATTTAACCGATAGGAAGCCAGATATTCGCGAAAAACCGATTTTTGTGACCTTTGACCTTGAATATCTTGAGACGCGGACACGATAACGATTGTGACTTTTGAGACAACATTTAGAATGACAAAACAAAGGTTCATACCAATTTGCAGCTTATTATCTTTCATTCCGAGGTGAAAGCCCTAATATGACTGGGCTATGTGGCGTATTGAAGCGAGAGACACTTGCGTATAGTCTAACACTTTAAATGTCGCAGTTCCTAAATATTTTGAAATTTCAATATCAAAACGCTTATATGTTAATATTTACCACGTGTATGTGTGTCACGAATACAAAAATACACACAGCAATTAGTTGATCAAGCAAATAAACTTATTAACCAGCTATTTGTAATTTTGTTGGTGAATATCCATCTATACTTATATGATGCAAAGACAGCCCTGTTGGTCTAGTGGTTAGAGTCCCTGACTGCTATACCGGAGGTCGTGGGTTCAATTCCTACCAAGGACACCCACCAAGGACCACCAGGACAAATGTTTGTGTGATGAGCACGATCATATGTATTTAGAAATATATAAGTATGTTTACCAGTTGTCTGGTTACTATAACACAGACAACCGTGTGTGGGACGTCCCGGAATATTATTATTATTATTAGATAAAGTTGTTAAATTTTAGGAGCTGCAGGGTAATTCTCTGGATCTGCTGAATCTATTTCGAAATTCCTTTTACCAATAGACAGGCCACCTTATTATATTTTATATTACATTTAAACATAACTGGAAAAGATTTAAGTTGTAAGTCATTCATGTATAAAAAAATAGGATAAATTTAAAAAGGAGGGAAAAAAGTACCTACAGCGTCGTCCAAGGTGCCAACAAAAAATCAAAATGCTGCCAATAACAACGAAAATAGTGTTGTCATGTTTTAAAACATCCAAATTTTTTAATAAATTCACGGAAATAAGGTTATTCCACTATTCATTATTATTCTAGATCCAGGGGGTGGATCTACCAGTTCTTTGGTCTACAGCTGACTAGATCCACTACGGGTAGGCGACCCCGGGCTACCCTAGCTGTTGCTGATACTTTCATTGTTCCTCCGCGATGGCAGCATGCTATAAGCCGTCCTACCTTGTTATCCTTTTTTACGTATGCTTTCCATTGGGAAGGAATCCATGGATTATCATAAAAATAATTTAATCATTCGAAATAGCGGCAATGTGGTTCGACACCCTTTACGTCTCGTTTCTCGCGGGGGCGAAAAGTGGCCCACGGAAAGCCGCTTCGCTACTTTGAATGTAAGAGGAGGAATGTATGGTAAGGTGTACGAAGCATGTTATATGATGGATGTAGTGACAAAAAATAAGAAAGGTATGCTGAGATGGTTTGGCCATCTTACCTACCATACCATGTTAGTTTTATTTATTTATGTAAGTTTCAATTTAAGTTTAGTTGGAGTTTGTTCTTAAATTAGATTAAATTGTGAATAAAATATTTCAATACTGTATAATTATCCAATTAGGAAATTTTATTCGAAAAATATCACGAGTTCAAGAATTAAAGTATTTAAAAAAGTCGTGTGGTTGCCACTCACTCTAACTATACTAACATTACGATATATGCATATCACGGGTACAGGTATGACAGGAGCGTAATTTGAAATACAAATGAATGTAAAAAAATAACAAAACAACACAAAAACAATCCAAACGTTCTTTATAATGTACTTTAGAAAATAGTACATTATAAAGAAAAACTGCCTCGTTGGCCTAGTGGTGCTAAGCGCGACTGCTACGCTGGAGGTCTTGGGTTCGATTTCCGAGTCGACCAAGGTGTTATTGGGGTTTTCTATGAAATTCTCAGTTGCAGGTCGGAGTTTGGATTTGTGCCCGGATAGTGGCAATAGGCTCGCCCCCTATTACATGGGACCTAAACATATCGGCGAACTGTGGGTGTACATAGGTACACCTCTGCCTACCCCTTCGGGAATACAGGCGTGATGATATGTTATGTTATTTTTAGAAACCCGACGCAAAAAGAAGGGTGTCTGTGTGTGTAGGTACTTGTTAAAATTATATTTTACTGTAATATTTGTTAGATACCAATGCGAAACCGGGCGGGCCGCTAGTAATTAATAAAGAAGTAGTAAATTACAGTGTAGTGTGACGAAAACAGATAAAAATAGTAAATGCTACAAATAAAACAAGATAAATAGTTTTTCTAACGGATTAGTATTTTATTTTGATGTTTTCCAGTGCCAAACAAAAGCTTTAAGTTTTTTATTCGATTAGATGCAAACATTTATTTCTTGACTGATATATCATTTGTCTTCATAAGTCTAAAACATTGAGTGGGGAAGTTTTCTTACAAGCAATATTAATTACTATATTATTCATATGTGCTGTAGATATGAGATAATATCCGACGATTTCAAAGGGTCTATTTTTATCTTTTGCTCGTGCCTGTTATCGTTTTCTAGTGTAATACGATTATGAATAATCTTAATCATGTGATTAAAAATCATATAAAAAGGAATCCCTTGGCACAAGCTTCATTATTGTCATTAATTGGTAAAATGCGTGTGATTGCTCTGTTGGCTCTGTGCTTTGCGGCTGTGGCAGGTATGTGCACTTCGACTTTTCTCATATTTACTATTGATTTAAAAAACTTCAATAACTAAATCAATATTCTTGTTTTTATTACTCTTAATTACTGTTTAGAACCAGAAAACTGTTTTGGAAAATACCGTCATTCATATGCTTGCTACTACTGAGACATTTAAACTGATGTAAGTTCCAGCCCATCCGCCGGACCCTAGAAATTAGTCTTAACTGTTCATAAAAATCCTTTAATCCACCTATTGCAATTTATAAACCAACCGTGATTAATAAATCTTTGTTATTGATTGGATGAAGACTGCGATATACGATAACTATGTGATTTTATGATTCCAGCCGTCCCCAAGAATCCCCAGAGGATTGTCGGGGGATCTGTCACCACAATCGGCCAGTACCCGTCTATGGCCTCTCTGCTCTTCTCATGGGGCACGGCTGGACACAGACAGGCCTGCGGAGGCACCATCATCAATAACAGATCCATCCTTACTGCTGCTCACTGCACCATGTAAGATTTTTTTGTCGCAATTGGTATTGTATAGTTACCATTTATATTAAAACTGAAAGATAGTTTTAAACGACTGTTCTCTTAAGATTTTTAGTTTAAAATTTTTGATGTGTTCAATCCAATCATTCATTAGACGCGACGGAAGGACGGGAAGTCGGGAAGATTTAAACTATTAATAACTTTTTTTTACAGTGGTGATGCTGCCGCCAGATGGCAAACCCGTATAGGCTCCACCAATGCCAACAGTGGTGGTACTGTTTTGCAGACTCAATCTATCATCAACCACCCCAGCTACAGTGGTTGGACACTTAACAATGATGTTGCCATCATTCGCGTTGCTGGCACTATCTCGTTTAACAACAACGTCCAAGCTGCTTCCATCGCCGGCAGCAACTACAACCTGGGTGACAACCAAGTCGTTTGGGCTACCGGTTGGGGAACTGTTTCTGTAAGTATTTTTAAAGTACTTTGTTTAAAATCTTTTACATTTGTTCGTACATTTTTAGCCACAATTTTATAATACTGATCCGGAAACCAACACTTTGTGAAAATTTGAGTTCTGCCATAGGTATTTTTATGTAACTTGGTTAACTGCAGCAGTTTATTTTGTTAAAGACAACTTTAATCTTTTCCGTCTCCTAAAGTACTCGTAGTTCACACATTTAATGAAGGATGTTTATTTCAGCCTGGTGGAGCCGCCTCCGAGCAACTTCGTCACGTCCAAATCTGGACTGTTAACCAGAACACTTGTGCTCAGCGCTACGCGACTCTTGGCAGGACCATCACCGCTCAAATGTTGTGCTCCGGCTGGCTCGACGTCGGCGGTCGCGACCAGTGCCAGGGTGACTCCGGCGGTCCTCTCTACCACAATGGTGTCGTTGTTGGTGTTTGCTCTTGGGGTCAATCATGTGCTCTTGCTCAATTCCCAGGTGTTAACGCTCGCGTTTCTGTTTTCGCCAGTTGGATTCAGAGCAATGCTTAAAATGTGGTTACAGCCATATTTATTTGTAAAATATAACAAATATAGATGAGAATATTACAAATACTCTTTTATTTAGTCTGATCTGTGTAATTTAACTATAATAATGTATATGTCCCAATGCTGCAATGTCACGTCATTAATGACATGACATATCGAATTAATACATACATACATACATATAATCACGCCTCTTTGCCTTGTAGGGGTAGGCAGAGAACACTTCTTTCCACTTGCTACGATCCTTACACGCTTGTTTCGCTTTGTCCACTTTCATTATTCCCTTCATACATGCTGTTCGGTTTATGGTATGCTCTTGATGTGGCCTTTTTTCATTCACACTCGCCTTGTGCACTTTTTCGTCAATCGTTCTTTTATTCATTCTCTCGACATAGCCAAACCATCTCAGCATACCATTCTTTATTTTTGTCTCAACATCCATCATCTGACATACTTCATCCACCTTACCATCCATTCCTCCTCTTACATTCAACGCAGCGAGGCGACTCTTCGTGGCCCACTTTTCGCCGATGCGAGAAACGAGACGTGATGGGTGGCGAACCACATCGCCGCCATTTTTGGTAATTAAATTATTTTTATAATTATCCATTGCGTTCCTGAGGGATAAGTTTTTATTTACCTCAGCATGCAAAATAACCGTCATCAAATTATTGGTGTAAAACATGTATTTCAGGAATACAAATATACTAATATTGTAGAATATAATATCTAAGGTAATTACCTATAGCTCATTCAGACAGCAATTAGTTTATCAACCAAATAAACTGATAGCCGGCTTACTATCTTGCAAATACTCCGTGTTTTAAATACTTTATCGGCAGACTATATTAATTGTGTGATAATTATTGAATTATTTGTTATGTAAATCTCTGTTAATGTAAATCAATCAATACTAAACTTATGAAAAGGTAAAGATTTTAAGTTTTGTGGTTGTAGGGTGTTGTCTGTGGAGTTAAGATTCAAGATAAGCTAGTCAAAAAGCAGCAACGTAAACAAAAAATAATGCAAAACTTAAAAGTAAAAAAAGTTGTATTTTACATGAAAAAGTATATTATTATAGAATAAGCTAATCTAGCACCAACATCTTCCTAATAATAACTGTAAATGTAAAATAATAACTATACTTAGCCAAAACTATGTTGGGGTTTGCTTTCAGTTTTACCCGATTCAGCTGAATTTTAAATTTTTAGATTGATATTTTACAAGGAGTGAATGGGTACCTGACCTCCACAGTCCAATTGACAGGGTAACCCATTATTTCATAATAGGACTGGTTGTCAGAACTGCAATAACTCAACGACTTTCAAAGATTTACTTATGACATTCGGGATGAAAGGCTTAATGTGCTTTCCAAGGCACGGAGGAGTCTCGGTATATTCACAAATGGCCATTCATCCACAGACCAGCAGCGTCGGGAGCAGTGTAGTTAAATATAAGATCAAGCAAATTATCTAATTTAAATTACGTTCTTAATATTTTTGTAATGTTATTCATTTTTAATAAAAATATAATTATTATATAACTATGTTTGCGGTCCAGGAATGAGTATAGCTTACAAGATCTAATGCAACTCTTCCTTTTTTGAACTGTTAATCAATAGTTATAATATTCAAGGTGTTCCCTATATGAAGCATGTTATTATTATTTTTAGCCAGTATCGTAATATCGTCCTACTGCAGGGCAAAGCTCGTCCAGTCATCTCCTTCTGGGCCGGCCACGGGGTCCTCTGACGTTTTGTGGAGTCCACATTGTCATAGTCGTCACTTTGGCTTAAAACTTATCGGCCATGCGGCGGATGTGTCCGACCCAGTCTAAAACTATCAATGAAAGAAGATCACAAAATTACCTTAAATTTAAAGAAACAACCAAATCAAATTTACAATGCAACGTGAAATCTCCAACGATAAACATTAACATTCCAAAAACTGCGCTCTCTGCACGGCGATTCGCAACGACGCGACGTGTGGAAAGCTTTACGCGCATTTGCCTGTTTGGCGCCGACGCAAAATTACTTAGGTATACAAGACTTACATTCGTTTAAGAACTTAGTTTTTAAATTAAATAAAAAAAAGGTTCGTGATTTTTTGCTTTTCAATTTTTTCGGCGGATTATTTTTTTTTGAAAAGTGAAAGAAATGAAAAGTTTTTATGTAGGAAGACTTTATTCTTTTTCTGTAGTTCACACATCTAATCAAGGTTTTTTTTAATTCCAGCCTGGTGGTGCGGCCTCTGAGCAGCTTCGTCAAATGTTGTGCTCCGGCTGGCTCGACGTCGGCTGTCGCGACCAGTGCCAGGGTGACTCCGGCGGTCCTCTCTACCACAATGGTGTCGTTGTTGGTGTTTGCTCTTGGGGTAAATCATGTGCTTTCGCTCGCTTCCCAGGCGTTACGCTCGTGTTTTTCCCGCCTCCAATCGGATTCAGAGCAATGCCTAAACCGTTGTTAAAATCAGATTGATTTGTAAAATTTATCAAATATAGATGAGAATGTTATACACACTGTTTTGTTTAGTCTGTTTTATTACATTATAACTTTGTTCGCGGTAACGGAATGAGTGAAAATTTCAAAATCGAATGCATGTCTTTTATTAAAAGTTATCTCTTAAAGGAGAGATACCCAACCTCACTGCCCATACCACCATTTGAAATACTTCCCCCTGGTAACAGCTTACGAGTATCATGGCTGATGTGGAAATCTATGAATAGACTCCGGAACCAAGCCGGTGTAAAAAAAATATATATATCATATATATCAGTGGGGTTACAGCACACACGAGCCCTGTGATCTGTCCAGTGTGTCCCACCACCTGTACACTCGAGACCTTGTACAACGCTGCAGATAACTAATGCTATCCGCTTGGCCGAGTAATTAGAAAAAATACAATGGTACAGTGTGTACAACTTTTGCCATTCGTCACGTCACAAGCCCATACAACTGAACTCTATAGCGATTTATCTTCGTATTCTTTATTGATTTGATCAAAAAAGAAAACATAAGTGTCTAATATGTTTTTATTAACTAACTGGCGGAATAATTGATTTTGAGTTTTTATACCAAGCCCTCTATTGAAGCGATTGCAGAAACTTATTTTTATATCTTGGTTGGTGATACAAAAATTATCATTTTTCGACTTCTTTTTAGATTAGAAATAATCTATTTTTTTGATTATAAAACATATAAAAAGGAATCCAAAAATAGAACTTTCATTATTGTCACTGATTAGGAAAATGCGTGTGATAGCTCTGTTGGCTCTGTGCTTTGCGGCTGTAGCAGGTATGTGCACTCTGACTTTTCTTATATTTATTTTTGATTTATTCTATGACGAACAATTTTTGTATCGATATACTACACATTGCTTTATAAATAGAGAAGAGTTTTGAGTCACCTTATTTCTGCTTGGGAACAATTTACCGAAATGATCCGCAGGTGAAATAAGTTTACTAAAATAGAACAATTTATTCTTCATTTTAACTATACCACCCCACATACAAAATTTTACAAAAGTTACCTATATTAATATTCAACATTTTTTTCTACTAATTTTCTGACCAAAAAACAAAAAGATATGCTTCCTATCTCTGAGATCGAATTGCTTCGTCCCAAGTGACGGTTTAGTGTATACCAGAAATTAGTGTCTGAAAAGATAACGATCAAGGTTACACCGCATTCGTTTTGGTCTTGTGTGTAAATACTACTACATATAAAATGCATTGGTGATATTTTCTCAAATATATGAATGAATTTGAATATATATATTGAAGAAGAAAAAATGAATTTTGAAAAATTGTGTAAAAAAATGAAAATAAAATCATCGCTGGTATTGAATGGATCAAGACTGCGACACATGATAACTATGTATCTTTATGATTGCAGCTGTCCCCAAGAATCCCCAGAGGATTGTCGGGGGATCTGTCACCACAATTGACCAGTACCCGTCTATGGCCTCACTGCTCTTCTCATCGGGCCTAACTGGACACAGACAGGCTTGCGGAGGCACCATCCTCAACAACAGATCAATCCTTACTGCTGCTCACTGCACCATGTGAGTTTCTTTTGAGTTGCAATTGGTACTTTTTTGTATAGCTTATATTAAAATAGGGATATTTTCAAACAATTTTGCCGGTAGAGATAGATGTTTTCAACCCATGTGTCAATTTCAATCGATCACATAAAGCGACGAGTAAAGTCAGTCAATTAAATTATTTTTACCTTTCTTACAGCGGCGATGCTGCCGCAAGATGGCAAGTCCGTGTAGGCTCCACCAATGCCAACAGTGGTGGTACTGTTTATCGAACCCAATCTATCATCAACCACCCGAACTACAGCACTTTCACAAGTGACAATGACATTGGCCTCATTCGCATTCTTGGCACGTTCACGTACAGCGGCACCGTTCTTCCTTCTTCCATCGCCGGCAACAACTACAATCTGAATGACGACGAAGTCGTTTGGGCTACCGGTTGGGGAGCCGTTTCTGTAAGTATTTAATCTAGATGGAACGAATATTCGCGTCAATAAAGAAAATATAAATAAATAAATATTGATGCCGCATAACAAAATTTTTAATTTTCTTGAAAAGTGAAAAGTTGCTAACCAACTGTTGTAGGAAACCAAGATATAACTATATATAAAAGACATGAATATTTTTTCCGGCCTCTCAAGTCGTTTACACATTTAACCAAAGATTTTACTTCCAGCCTGGTGGTGCGGCCTCTGAGCAACTTCGTCACGTGCAAGTCTGGACTATTAACCAGCAAACTTGTGCTACGCGCTACGCGTCTATGTTCAGGTTCGTCACCGACAACATGTTGTGCTCCGGCTGGCTCGACGTCGGCGGTCGCGACCAGTGCCAGGGTGACTCTGGCGGCCCTCTCTACCACAATGGAATCGTTGTTGGTGTTTGCTCTTGGGGATATTCATGTGCCCTTCCTCGTTACCCAGGTGTTAACGCTCGCGTTTCTCGCTTCACTACTTGGATTGTAAGCAATGTCTAAAGTGTTGTTAAGGCCATATTTGGCTCAAAATATGAATATAGATAAGAATCTTATTAACCACTGTTTCATTTATATTTATCTATTGTTATATGTTTTGTGACGTCTTAATTTTACTTAATTGGTGAAAAGACATATTAACATATCAAGACATATCATAAAATAACAATATTGAGACGGTAATTATACTACTTCTTAAGTTTTAAAAGGATACAAAACAAAAATAGGAAAAAACAGAGGTATTTATTAACTAAAGGCAGTGTGTGTGTGTGGGTGCGTGTGTGTGTGTATCTTGCGATGAAAATAAAATTTTGCATTTATTTTAGTATAGATAGTCCAGATAATACAATATATATACAATAGTACATATGTTCAAAAATGTTAAAATTGATCCCACAGTCAAACAGTTTGTATTGTTTTGTGGGACACTGTAAGTATATAAGATTACCATGTACCTTTTTAACTAACTAAATAATAATAATAAATTAATAAATTAGTGTAAACAAATGCAGAGTATTTTTTGGACTGTTCTTTTGTAAATTTAAATTTCTTAATGGGAAGTTTACGAACATCCATGGGAAGTTTATTGTAGAAGCGTATACATTGACACATGAACGAGTTGCTTATTCTGTGGAGGCGAGTAGCATGAACTGTTATTTTTTTTTGTTCTTAGAGTTCCGGGAATGAACATCACACAATTTGACAAAATCAGGTTCGTTTTCGTGAACATAAAGTAAATTTTCAAAAATATATTGTGAAGTTACAGTTAGAATGTTTATCTCTTTGAATTTCTCTCGGAGAGAAGCTCTAGGACCTAGGTTATATATAGCGCAGACAGCTCTTTATTGTAATAAGAAAATTGTATTAATGCACAGCTTTCCCAAAGGAAAATTCCGTACGTCATCAAGCTATGAAAATAACTAAAATAATCAATTCTGGCTGTATCCACATCAGTAATTTGTCTATTTTTTTTACAGCATATACTGCTGAACTTAGCCTTCCAGACAATTTGATAATGTGTGGGGCCCCACTGTAGTTTGGCGTCAACAGTAATGCCAAGAAAAACAGTTGACTCCACAGGATCCAACTCTACTCCATTCAGTTATACACTCGTACTTAACTGCCTCACATTAGGCTTAGAAAATTTTATTAATTTAGTTTACTAGAGTTCAAAGCAGATTATTAACATCAAACCAATGGACAACCTTAGATAATGCCAAATTTACCTGGTCAAAATTTTCAAGTTGACGCTTAACTTTAAAAACAAGCGAACTGTCATCCGCAAGTAGTAGGATTTTATGATCATCCCTTACACAAAAAGGTAAATCATTGATATAGATAAGGAACAAGAAAGGACCTAGAATTGAACCCTGCAGAACACCCATAGTTACCACAGATCCTTTTGATTTTTTGCCATTAATATCTACTCTTTGTATTCTATTGTCTAACTATGAACTGAGAAGTCTGAGAGCCTTATTTCTAATGCCATAGTGGTGTAGTTTCTTGATAAGTGTGTCATGGCAAACACAATCAAAAGCTTTGGAGAAGTCACAGAATATGCCTGAAGCATCCTGTGAATTCTCCCAAACGCTCTTTCAGATAACTGCTATTATTAATCTGTCAAACAAATATTCAAATGATAGAATAATTTATTTATGCATGAATTACTAAATAATCTTATTAGCAGATTATTTCATCTTAAAACTAAATCCTGTAGCGGAATACAAATGAGAAAACAAAAAGTTATTTATTAATCTTGTTATTATTGCCACCTGCTAGGCAAAGGCAGCCTACATATTAATTTCTGTTTATTTATATGTATGTAAAATAATTTCTTTATCTAATCGGCACATTCAGTGCTGCCCATAATGATTACAGTCATTTTCATTGTTGTGTCAATACGTTGCAACCGCATAAGTCGAGGAAGATATGACGTTTTGTTTACCTTAATGTCTAGTATAACTTCTTGATTTTAATTAAAAGATATTAAAACCAATAAAAATCAGCTTGTCGATTCTGTAAAACTCACTCAACAACTCGCAACTCACTTCGATAATCACTTACACTTCGCATCACATTCCAAATGACCTTGATTTTGCATTCTGATAACATCACTTAGGCGGTTGCGAAGTGAAGTGAGTTCCGAAGCGAGCAAAACTGCACTAGTGATTGCCACACTCAACAAAATTTAATTCGAGATTTATCGGTTTTTTTATTTTACTAGTTTTTGGCTCAGAATTTTAGCTGTTTTGATATTTAAATCAAAATTTCTTATTTTAAGGAATTTGAGACAGCTACTTAGTAAAAAATAAAGAGAAAACTCTAAATTCATGCCGTGAATATAATCTACATAATTAACGATAAAAATGACTGACAGTCAATATCATTATTAATCTGTGGTCAATATTTATATTATTAATCTTGTGAGTTGCGTTGTTTTGTTCGAGTTTGGTTTGATAATAATTGGAAAATAATCATGAAGTAAGTATATATTCCTTGTTGTATTAATTATAGAAGTGTTTATTTTGTTTTCTAATCTGGTTCTAATAATGTTTCAGTCCAAATGAGACACGTTCCTCTCACCCATCGTCGGCTCAGGTTGAAACTCTGGTAGAGTTTATGGAATAACAATACACAAAACTTAATGACTACATAGTATACCTACAGACTAAGAGCAGAAAATATAAAACATAAACATTCTTCTAAATATTAATTCTAATCGGAAAATAATACATTTCAAAGTCAAAGTCAAAAGTTTTATTGCATACTAAGTGTACATTAGATGTTATAAAAATATGTGGGACTTATTACTTAGTTGCCTTTTACAAGCATAGCAATATAATTAATACCTATTATAAAAATCTAACACTCATTCTAAAACAATTAGCATCTAATAATTAATATATTTATCCTTTACAGTTTTAACATTTTTTTTTTGGTTTTATCTAATTTATTGATTCTATATAATTTCATACTTAATAACTAGCAAAAAACAAAGGGTATATTCTAGGTACTTATAGTTAGGTATTAGCTGACACAGCTACAATAGGGATATAAAATAACATATTTATATACATACTTTATAGATTCATATGTTGTAACTCTATTAATAATTATTTAGTAATTTATTGTTCCTATTTATATTTACAAAAATTGTTATTTTCAAAATATTCCTTTATGGAGTAGTAACAATTCTGGATTAAATAATTTTTTAGTTTTCTCTGGAATGCTAATAAATATTCTTGATTTTTTATATCTATTGGTAGCTTGTTAAATAATTTAATTGCCATATAATATGGACTTTCATTTAACATTTTAATACGGGATTGTGGTAAACATAATTTGTTTTTGTTACGGGTATTGATGTTATGAGTATCTTCTATTTTTTTAAATGTGTTAATATTTTTATAAACAAATGTGCATATATCCAGTATATATATTGATGGTAGCGTTAATAGTTTAAATTCCTTAAAGTATGGTTTACAGCTTTCTGTATTGTCTATTTGAGCTAGGATTCTAACAAGTTTCTTTTGTATTATAAACAGATCGATACAATTGACACTGTTTCCCCATAACATGACACCAATTTTACAAACACAATAGGTACCCATCAATTTATTCAGGAATTACTTGTCGTTTCATTACCTACCTGGCTAGGTAGTAGTAGGTAGGTAATAAACTTCATTCACAGTTAAACTGCGTAAGCAGTTTTGAGGGGCAATGTAATGTAACCTAGTGTTAAGATTTGAAGAAAGTAAATAAATAAATCTAAATCTAAAATAGTATTATTTTTAACTTTTAGTGCTTTTATCCATTTTTGAAATCGTTTTTTTTTCAAAAAAGGTTTTTTCACTCGTTTACTAGGTGCTTATTTTTGAATCGGGTTTGAGTGCGAAGTGAGCGTCGAAGTGACTTAGGAATTATCTTACAGAATGCCAGATAAAACGTCATCTCATACATTATCTGTCAAAATCTCGTATTTGATTTAGTTCAACTCGCAAACACGCTCGCAAGTGTGGCGCTAGTGCAGATTCGAATTATCAATCGAGTTACAGAATGCCAATCAAGAAACTCACTGCGGATTCAGATTCGAATTTTAGAATGAAGTCTTACAGAATCGCACGGCAGTTTAGTGTAAGCAAAACTTTATCTCAATCAAAAACCGGGAAACAAGTATTTAAATCTAATATTTTTAAATAGTCAATCGAGGTGAAAAAAAATTTGTTAGATATATGTGAACACTACATCTCGCGTCGATGGGCAGCGTTATCGTGGCTGCGATATTAATTATGGATAATGATAAGATAAGATAGTACAGTATCTGTAGATTGCTCAGAGGGTATGGCAGAATTTTAAATTGGGTATTCGATGAAACTATTACTTGTGCATGTAGTCTAGCGCTAACCATATGTGACAAAGAGAACCGCAAATCCGACTGCACAGTTGAAGTAAAACGGAATAATTCAATGTTTGTCTTTCGCCTTTTTTCTTTCCATGGTTGGAACAATTTCAAGAGAAGAAGAGACAAAATGTCCTTTTAGATATTTTTTATCAAATATTGTCAAACTTTTAAACTGATGCCTTTATTTGCCGATCGATAAAAATAGGCAGTTTTAGGAATTTCGGAAGGGTTTCAGTACTTTTAACTTAATGAATGTATCATCAAAACAAAAATTAAAGAAGAAAAAAATGCTGAAAACAATTAAGTGTGTTTAAATCTTTGTAATAGATCTCTGACTTATAATTTTGATGAATCTATTAAGAAATTTGTCGAAAATCTAAAAAAAGAGTTGCCAGAAATGCTCTGTAAATGTTCGAAATTTAACTGATTTTTTATCTTTTGGCGATTCATATTATCACCTTTATTATTGTAGCACAATTATCTATTTATCGTTTGATTATAAAGCATATAAAAAGGAATTTTAAATAGATGATTCACAATAGTAGTCAGTGATTGCTAAAATGCGTGTGATTGCTCTGTTGTCCCTCTGCTTCGCGGCTGTTACAGGTATGTGCACTTTGACCTGTTTACTACATCATTACGGTTTGTTTATTGTCTTACTGATATGTAAGTCACTCAGAAATTTAAAAGCCAGTATGCTGGTCGCGATCTTAATCACGTCGTACGCATAGCACGTGTGGTATGCGTCATGCGCTGCTCTTGCCATCTCGTGCCATAGGGACGTCATCTTCTTAGTGCGGGGCTCATAGAGTTAAGTGAGGACTCGAGCATTATCGAGACAAGAGCTGATCTGCATTTTACGATAAATATGCGGTATCTGTCAGATTTCTAAAAGGAAGCCTCAGTGTTACCGACCTACATGTCGAAACGATCGACTTTTATTTATGTTACTATTCTACTATTTATTTTTCTAATATTATGATTTGTATATCGATAACAATCACGTCTGACAGGTTTGTATTGATGAACTGTCAAAAACTCAAACTCATTCCTCAAATACTGGGTATCTGGCGCTCACTGTTAACAAGTCAATGACTACTTTATATTTACTATATATACTATATTTACTTCTTCCTTCGTGTGTCTATTGACAGACATTTCTTAAGAAATAAGTAGAACTCTTGTACATCTATATATAATTATAATGTAGTCGTTATTCTATTATGCGTATTCTAGGTGCAAACACAAATTATATATTTTTGATTTTGATTTGAAAATTTCAATTTTAATGTTCGGTATGCTTTTCATTAATTATTTTCAGCTGTTCCAACGAATCCCCAGAGGATAGTGGGGGGTAATCTCACCACTATTGACAAGTATCCAACAATGGCCTCTCTCCTCTACTCTCGGAACGCGTATGGCCACAGACATGCTTGCGGAGGCTCCATAGTCACCAAAAATGCCGTCCTTACTGCTGCCCACTGCACCATGTGAGTTTCGTCATCATCGTCATCCACAGAACTTGTTATCCCACTGCTAGGTAGAGGTATCTCGTTTCACTCGCCGTTTTCTCCGGTTTTATGCCAGTTTCATTTGGGTCCGATCCACAACTTTTATTATATCGTGGGCTGGGTGCCGGACTTCGGCCGTTTCCGGAAGTGCCCTGAAGACGACTTTGTATTTATAATAGGATAAGGATAATATACGAAGCTAGGTTAAAAAAAAAGTAGTTTATAAAAAATAAAAATGTAAATCATACGGCCATAATTTATAAGCCCTTATAGCTATCAGAGAATAGTAATGGTTACAGTTTACCGTTATAAATGCTAAGAATTCGATGAATGATCTAGAAGAACATTTACGAAATAAAAGGCATGCCAACATGCTAGTAGTTTCAGCAGAAATCATCAAAAAGTACATATTATATATATAGTATTGTATCATAACTATGAACTTACGGCAATTGACGGAACATGAAAGATAACTTCGTTTACCGCCAAATTGTATCTGTGAACATGGGCTCGGTGTATACTTTATGGGACAACTGTATTGTTACATCTTATACTAAAACTGAGGCCTCAAGTTTCTTAAACGAATATATTCAAAACGAATGTGTGATTGCATATTAAGTTGATTCATAGTAGTATAGTTATTAAGGTGCTTTATAGACGTGGCCCAGATTCCAAACAAAACGCGACAGGTGTGAATAGAAAATTTTATCGTTAACATTTTATGTTACAGCGGTGATGCTATTATAACATGGAGAGTTCGTGTTGGCTCCAACTATGCCAATAGTGGTGGTACTGTTTTCAACACCGAAGCTATTGTCAACCACCCCCAATACAGTCCAAGGATTTACAATAATGACATTGCCCTCCTTCGCGTTGACGGCACATTCTCGTTCAACAACAACGTCCAACCTGCTTCCATCGCTGGCCCCAATTACAACCTGGCTGACAACCAAGTCGTCTGGGCTACTGGATGGGGGACAATTGCTGTAAGTGTTTTATCCTTTAATTGATATGACTTAGATTCTGTTGGTTAAGAATACTAATGGCTTACTGGACCTGCTGCAACTTTCTGAGATATACAAAGTTTGAAATGACCTGACTTTTGTCACCATTTAAAAAAGAACCTTATACCAACTCAAGTTGTTATATTCTGTAACCAATATTATTATTTTCAGTCTGGAGGACTTCCCTCTGAGCAACTCCGTCACGTGCAAATCTGGACAGTAAACCAGCAAATTTGTTTTGAGCGCTACGCCGCTATCTACAGGTCTGTTACCGACAACATGTTGTGCTCCGGCTGGCTCGACGTCGGCGGTCGCGACCAGTGCCAGGGTGACTCTGGCGGTCCTCTTTTCCACAATGGTGTCGTTGTTGGTATTTGTTCGTGGGGTCAATCATGTGCTGACGCTGTGTTCCCAGGTGTAAACACTCGCGTATCTCGCTACACTTCTTGGCTTCAGAATAACGTCTAAGTTTTTTACCTTATTTGTTTATTATGTAAATAAAGATTAATAGATAAGAATATTATTACCAATTTTTTTATTTATAATTTATGTTTTTATTTTATTTATAATTTATGTCATCACAAATAATCACAATGTAAATATTAATTGTATTGTTATGTCTTAATTTTACATAATTGTTACAAAGACAAGATGCATAAATTACGAAATAATCTTATTAGCAGATTATTTCATCTTAAAACTAAATCCTCTAGCGGAATACAAATGAGAAGACATACATTTATTAATCTTGTTATTTTTGCCACCTGCTAGGCAAAGGCAGCCTACATATTAATTTCTGTTTATTTATATGTATATAAAATAA
The DNA here is from genome assembly GCA_905146925.1 of Autographa gamma. Taxonomy (NCBI): domain Eukaryota; kingdom Metazoa; phylum Arthropoda; class Insecta; order Lepidoptera; family Noctuidae; genus Autographa; species Autographa gamma. Next base: position 10,606,177 of record LR989850.1, read on the forward strand.
TTTCTTTATCTAATCGGCACATTCAGTGCTGCCTATAATGATTACAGTCATTTTCATTATTGTGTCAATACGTTGCAACCCCATAAGGCGACGAAAATATGTCGTCTTGTTTGCCTTAATGTCTGGTAACTTCTTGATTTCAATTGAAAGATAAAAAACAAATCAAAAGAAGTTTATTGTTGTAAAATTATAACTGAATCAGAAACCGGTAAAGTAGTGTTTAAATCTAATGTTTTCTCGATAGAATCGCATGTGAAGTTAAAAGCTTTAAAAATAGGTGAACACTACATCTCGCGTCGATGGGCAGCGTTATCGTGGCTGCGATATTAATTATGGATAATAATAAGATAAGATAGTACAGTATATGTAGATTGCTCAGAGGGTATGGCAAACGGAGAGAATTTTAAATTGGGTATTCGATGAAACTATTACTTGTGCCTGTAGTCTAGCGCTAACCATATGTGACAAAGAGAACCGCAAATCCGACTGAACAGTTGAAGTAAAAAGGAATAATTCAATGTTTGTCTTTCGCCTTTTTTCTTCCTATGGTTGGAACAATTTCAAGAGAAGTAAAGACAAAATGTCCTTTTAGATATTTTTTTCAAATACTGTCGAACTTTTAAACTGATGCCTTTATTTTCCGATCGATAACAATAGGCAGTTTTAGGAATTTCTGAAGGGTTTCAGTACTTTTAAACTTAATGAATGTATCATCAAAACAAAAATCAAAGAGGAAAACATGCTGAAAACAATTAAGTGTGTTTAAATCTTTGTAATTGATCTTTACGTACAGTTCTATCAACGCACCAAGGCGAAGCGACGTGATCAGGTTCTGATAAAAAAATTATAAATATTGAATAATTTATGATTCACGAAGATCATTCTGATGTTAATGTTTTTAATTCTGCTATACACATAATGACGGGTTTCGGACGAATCTATTAAGGAATCTTTAAATCTGATAGAATGCGTATTTTTTTCAGACGCAGCCATTCAGAACATTTACAGAGCAGAAATGCTCTGTAAATGTTCGACCTTTAACCAATTTTTTATCTTTTGGTGATTCATATTATCACCTTTATAAATGTAGCACAATTATCTATTTATCGTTTGATTATAAAGTATATAAAAAGGAATTTTCAATAGATGATTCACAATAGTAGTCAGTGATTGCTAAAATGCGTGTGATTGCTCTGTTGGCTCTCTGCTTCGCGGCTGTTACAGGTATGTGCACTTTGACCTGTTTACTTCATCATTACGGTTTGTTTATTGTCTTATTGATATGTAAGTTACTCAGAACTTTAAAAGCCAGTATGCTGGCCGCGATCTTAATCACGTCGTACGCATAGCACGTGTGGTATGCGCCATACGCTGCTCTTGCCATTTCGTACCATTGGGACGTCATCTTCTTAGTGCGGGGCTCATAGAGTTAAGTGAGGACTCGAGCATTATCGAGACAAGAGCTGATCTGCATTTTACGATAAATATGTGTTATCTGTCAGATTCCTAATAGGAAGCCTCAGTGTTACCGACCTACATGTCGAAACGATCGACTTTTATTTATGTTACTATCCTGTTGGCTTTTTCTAATATTATGATTTGTATATCGATAACAATCACTTCTGACAGGTTTGTATTGAAAACTGTCAAAAACTCAAAATCATTCTTCGAATTATACATAGGACGCACTAAAAGTATCAGGAATGGAATATTTCCACTATTCCTATCATATTAAAATCTTTTTATTTAAAAATCGAATAAAATTTACCAAAGATTCTCGGACTTGTCAAACTTGTTTAGTCGTTGAGATAATGGAATTGACTCGAGAAAATTCAAGGGCAATGATTTATTATGACTTCCGAAGCGGCTTAACACAAAAATAGTGTGTTCACCGGATGCTTTCTGCATCTGGTGATGAAGCCACATCCATAACTAAAATTTATCGCTGGTTTGCTGAATTTCAACGTGGACGAGTCAAGCGCAGTGCTGATCCTCGTCAAAGTTGTCCAAAAACTGCAGTCACCCAAGAAAACGTTGATGTTGTGTGTAAGCTAATTGAGGAAGATCGACATGTGACATACCGCGAAATTCAGGCAAATTTAGACATTGGCATGAGTCAAATACAAATAATCTTGTATGAACAATAGGTGTAAAAAGTTGTTTTCCAGGTGGATACCGCATTTGCACTGTCAAGAGCGAGAAGCGGCTTGCTTTACTTGGGGCGTCAGAACTCTCGAAAGATTCCACGCAGGATCCTCAAATGATGTATACAACATTGTATCAGGTGACGAATCCTTGATATACGAGTACGAACGCAGAATGGTATGCTAGCATTTGTTTGCCACATGTCGTTTCTAAGCTCCGTAAACATAACTACAACCGACGCATCATCCTTCATCACGACGATGAGAGTTCTAAGAGAGGGAGCAAAAGAGTTTTTAGAACAAGAAAACATGGAATTATTAGACCATCCGCTGTACAGTCCAGACCTAATGATACCTAAAATAAGGAATAAATTGCGTGGTCAGAGATTTTCATCACCTGAAGAAGCTGTGGACGCCTACAAAACGGCCATTTTGGAGACTTCAACGTCCGAATGGAATGTTGCTTCAATGATTGGTTCCATCTTATGGAAAAATATTGCAAATTACGCGAGAAATATTCCAAAAAACAAAATATATATTTTTAAAAAGTAATGTTGTGTCACTTCCTTGATTCCCGATTTTTTTTGTGCAGCCCTCGTATGTATCTGGCTTTGGAAAATCAGCCTTAAGTCGCTCACTGTTGACAGTTCATATTTACTACTTCTTTCGTGAGCCTACTGAAAGATATTTCTTGAGAAATGAGTAGAACTCTTGCAAATCCATTGTATAATTATTGTGTAGTTATTGTACTATAATGCGTTTTATACATAAATACTAAATAAATAAATATTTTATTTATATCTGAAATTTTCAATTTTGTTATTTTCGTTATGCTTTAAGTATACTATTAATGTTTTGTAATTTCAGCCGTTCCAACAAATCCCCAGAGGATAGTGGGGGGTAATCTCACCACTATTGACAAGTATCCAACAATGGCCGCTCTCCTCTACTCTCGGAACGCGTATGGACACAGACAAGCTTGCGGAGGCTCCATAGTCACCAAAAATGCCGTCCTTACTGCCGCCCACTGCACCTAGTGAGTTTCGTCATCATCGTTATCCACAGAACTTGTTATCCCACTGCTAGGTAGAGGTCTCTCGTTTCACTCGCCATTCTCTCCGGTTTTATGCCAGTTTCATTTGGGTCCGATCCACAACTTTTGTTATATCGTGGGCTGAGTGCCGGACTTCGGCCGGTTCCGGAAGTGCCCTGAAGACGACTTCGTATTTATAATAGGATAAGGATAATATATGAAGCTAAGTTAAAAAAAAAAAGTAGTTTATGAAAAAATAAAAATGTAAATCATACGGCCATCATTTATAAGCCCTTATAGCTACCAGAGAATAGCAATGGTTACAGTTTATCGTAATAAATGCTAAGTATTCGACAAATGCCCTAGAAGAACATTTTCGAAATAAAAGGCATGTCAACAGCTAGTTTCAGCAGAAATCAGCAAAAAGTATCATGACTAGAAACTTACGGCAATTTACGGAACATGAAAGAGAAATTCGGTTACCGCCAAATTGTATCTGTGAACATGGGCTCGGTGTATACTTTATGGGACAACTGTATTGTTACATCTTATACTAAAACTGAGGCCTCAAGTTTCTTTACCGAATACAAAACGAATATTTGATTGCATATTAAGTTGATTCATAGTCATTAAGGTGCGATAGAAGTGGCCCAGATTCAAAATAAAACGCAACAGCAATAGAAAATTTGATCGTTGACTTTTTATGTTACAGTGGTGATGCTATTATAACATGGAGAGTTCGTGTCGGCTCCAACTATGCCAACAGTGGTGGTACTGTTTTCAACACCGAAGCTATCATCAACCACCCCCAATACAATTCAAGAATTTACAACAATGACATTGCCCTCCTTCGCGTTAGCGGCACGTTCTCGTTCAACAACAACGTCCAACCTGCTTCCATCGCTGGCCCCAATTACAACCTGGCTGACAACCAAGTCGTCTGGGCCACTGGATGGGGGACAATTGCTGTAAGTGTTTTATTCTCAAATTGATACGACTTACATTTTGTTGGTTAAGGATACTAATGGCCTACTGGACCTGCTGCAACTTTCTGAGATATACAAAGTTTGAAATGAACTGAATTTTGTCACCATTTAAAAAGAAACTTAGACCAGCTCAAGTTGTTATATTCTGTAACCAATATTATTATTTTCAGCCTGGAGGACTTCCCTCTGAGCAACTCCGTCATGTACAAATCTGGACAATAAACCAGCAAATTTGTGCTAGGCGCTACGCCACTAGCCAGTTGTTTGTTACCGACAACATGTTGTGCTCCGGCTGGCTCGACGTCGGCGGTCGCGATCAGTGCCAGGGTGACTCTGGCGGTCCTCTTTTCCACAATGGTGTGGTTGTTGGTATTTGTTCCTGGGGTCAATCATGTGCTCTCGCTGAGTTCCCCGGTGTAAACACTCGCGTGTCTCGCTACACTTCTTGGCTTCAGAACAATGTCTAATTGTTTACCTTATTTGTTTTTTATGTACATAAATAAAGATTAATATATAAAAATATTATTAACCACCGTTTTATTTATTAGTATCTATGTAATCTTGTGATACATTTTATAATATGTATTTACATTGTGATTATTTGTATATTCATATGTATTGTTATGTCTTAATTTTACTTAATTGGTGACAAGCCGTATCAAACTAAACCCCAACTTGTTTAGTCCACGGCTTGAAGCCGGATACCCACCGCTGCGCAGGCTGTGCACAGATGCGTGGGTCACCTCTGCTGCGAGGGTTCATTAGTTCGGCGGTGTCGGTCGCCGTTTCCACTGCGGCGCACGGACACGGATGTGTCGCCCACGCAGCTCATAGCTATGCACGGTGTACAGCCACGAGCAAAAATATGTATACACTAGCGAAATTGTAAAACGAAATTAGTGAGATTTTTTGTCGAATCGCTTCTGCCATTTAGCAATCAATGCATACTGACGGATGACACTTGAAAATAAAATAGTTAATAGATTAAAATTTTTATTAAAAAAAAATGTACTTAAAGTAAATACATTAATTTAATAATATAGTTAATAGCGCTTCCGAGTAACAATATAATTTAGCTATTGTGTAGTAACATCAGAATCTGTTATACTTATTTGTAGTATATAATAATATCTTAGTGATTACATAAATTATACTTATAACAACTTAAATGTATGTATATATACTAGGAACATTAATTTTACCTCTTATTTAGAGTTGCTTTATAATTCCCAAAATAATTTCTTAACAATATTATGTGTGTTCAAGAAGTTTATTTTTGCAAACCCTTATCTTAATCGGAAACCGGGAATTAAGTTTTTAAAGTAGTGGTCCGACGTAGAGCGAGTAACTAGTAGCGAGTAGAACGATACTACAAACGAAGCGGCAAGTATGTAGTTTTATAGTTTTTTCGCCGAGCGATGAACAAGCGAGCGAGTGCGACAAGCGATACTCGCTCGACTCTCTTGGGTAATTTTATACTTCTGTAAAGGAAGGGAGGGCAAAATAGAACATGCCATTTAAATCCGGATCATATGACGTGCGCGCGATTAAGATTAAACGTTTTTGCTCGTTAAGGGTAAGTCTTGTTATTATTTCCATTTTACGGAAGTGTTTTCTAAGAATAGATTTATTGTAATGATATTGTAACATGAAAAATGGTTTTAAAAAACTTCAACATAAAATTGACGGCGAGCTGGAGTTTTAATTTAAGGGCAAGTTCCTTTGTAAAATCATAAACATCGTTAATTAAATATCAAGAATAAAAACATTAATTTCCAAAAGTAACACCATAGTAACAAAAAATAATCAGGTATAATTATAGTAAAATATGATCCACAGTCTAAAACAATGAAATGTTTTTGTTTTATTATATTGTGAAGTTAAGCCTTCCATCTTTCCCTCCCTTCCCCTACTAAAAATTGTACTCCATTCGAATTTGCACTTTTATGCAGAATGACACAGGTTGGTCGTCAGCGAGTGTTTTGATCGCCGAGCGAGTATATTTTTCTAGTTCTAGTCGCCGCAAAAAACAAATGCTGAGAGATTTCTCGCTGGTAATGTGAGCAGTTGGCAATTAACTATTTATATATGCATCTCCTTCATTTACACGGGATCTTTATCTTGTTGTACGTTTCTTGAGCGATTTTATAGTCGATAGTTACTCGCTTCTCGCCCGTAAGTCGGACAACTCCCTAAATCTAATGTTTTGTAGATAGAATTGCCTGTGAAGTTAAAAGCATTAAAAATAGGTGAACACTACATCTCGCGTCGATGGGCAGCGTTATCGTGGCTGCGATAATGATAAGATAAGATAGGACAGTATCTGTAGATTGTTAAGAGGATATGGCAGACGGAGAGAAGTGTAAATTTGAAATTTGATGAAACTATTACTTGTGCCTGTAGTCTAGCGCTAACCATATGTGACAAAGAGAACCGCAAATCCGACTGAACAGTTGAAGTAAAACGGAATAATTCCATATTTGTCTTTCGTCTTTTTTCTTTCCATGGTTGGAACAATTTTAAGAGAAGTAAAGACAAAATTTTAATGTCCTTTTAGATATTTTTATCAAATAATGTCAAACTTTTAAACTGATGCCTTTATTTTTCGATCGATAACAATAGGCAGTTTTAAGAATTTCTGAAGGATTAAGTACTTTTAAACTTAATGAATGTATCATCAAAACAAAAATCAAAGAGGAAAACATGCTGAAAACAATTAAGTGTGTTTAAATCTTTGTAATTGATCTTTACGTACAGTTCTATCAACGCACCAAGGCGAAGCGACGTGATCAGGTTCTGATAAAAAAATTATAAATATTGAATAATTTATGATTCACGAAGATAATTCTGATGTTAATGTTTTTTATTCTGCTATACACATAATGACGGGTTTCGGACGAATCTATTAAGGAATCTTTAAATCTGATAGAATCCGTAATTTTTTTAGACGCGGCCATTCAGAACATTTACAGAGCAGAAATGCTCTGTAAATGTTCGACCTTTAACCAATTTTTTATCTTTTGGTGATTTATATTATCACCTTTATAAATGTAGCACAATTATCTATTTATCGTTTGATTATAAAGTATATAAAAAGGAATTTTAAATAGATGATTCACAATAGTAGTCAGTGATTGCTAAAATGCGTGTGATTGCTCTGTTTGCTCTCTGCTTCGCGGCTGTTACAGGTATGTGCACTTTGACCTGTTTACTTCATCGTTAGGGTTTGTTTACTGTCCTTTTGATATGTAAGTTACTCAGAACTTTAAAAGCCAGTATGCTGGTCGCGATCTTAATCACGTCATACGCATAGCACATGTGGTATGCGTCATGCGCTGCTCTTGCCATTTCGTACCATAGGGACGTCATCTTCTTAGTGCGGGGCTCATAGAGTTAAGTGAGGACTCGAGCATTATCGAGACAAGAGCTGATCTGCATTTTACGATAAATATGCGGTATCTGTCAGATTTCTAATAGGAAGCCTCAGTGTTACTGACCTACATGTCGAAACGATCGACTTTTATTTATGTTACTATTCTGTTGGCTTTTTCTAATATTATGATTTGTATATCGATAACAATCACGTTTGACAGGTTTGTATTGAAGAACTGTCAAAAACTCAAAATCATTCTTCGAATTATACATAGGACGCACTAAAAGTATTAGGAATGGAATATTTCCACTATTCCTATCATATTAAATCTTTTTATTTAAAAATCGAATACCATTTATTAATTAAAAAAAGATTCTCGGTCTTGTCAAACTTGTTTAGTCGTTGAGATAATGGAATTGACTCGAGAAAATTCAAGGGCGATGATTTATTATGACTTCCGAAGCGGCTTAACACAAAAATAGTGAGATGCTTTCTGCATCTGGTGATGAAGCCACATCCATAACTAAAATTTATCGCTGGTTTGCTGAATTTCAACGTGGACGAGTCAAGCGCAGTGCTGATCCTCGTCAAAGTTGTCCAAAAACTGCAGTCACCCAAGAAAACGTTGATGTTGTGTGTAAGCTAATTGAGGAAGATCGACATGTGACATACCGCGAAATTCAGGCAAATTTAGAGATTGGCATGAGTCAAATACAAATAATCTTGTATGAACAATAGGTGTAAAAAGTTGTTTTCCAGATGGATACCGCATTTGCACTGTCAAGAGCGAGAAGCGGCTTGCTGTACTTGGTGCGTCAGAACTCTCGAAAGATTCCACGCAGGATCCTCAAATGATGTATACAACTTTGTATCAGGTGACGAATCCTGGATATACGAGTACGAACGCAGAATGGTATGCGCTGTACAGTCCCGACCTAATGATTTCTATACTTTACCTAAAATAAGGAATAAATTGCGTGGTCAGAGATTTTCATCACCTGAAGAAGCTGTGGACGCCTACAAAACGGCCATTTTGGAGACTCCAACGTCCGAATGGATTGTTGCTTCAATCATTGGTTCCATCTTATGGAAAAATATTACAAATTTCGCGAGAAATATTCCAAAAAACAAAAAATACATTTTTAAAAAGTAATGTTGTGTCACTTCCTTAATTCCCGATTTTTTTTTGTGCAGCCCTCGTATGTATCTGGCTTTGGAAAATCAGCCTTAAGTCGCTCACTGTTGACAGTTCATATTTACTACTTCTTTCGTGAGCCTACTGAAAGATATTTCTTGAGAAATGAGTAGAACTCTTGCAAATCCATTGTATAATTATTGTGTAGTTATTGTACTATTATGCGTTTTATACATAAATACTAAATAAATAAATATTTTATTTATATCTAAAATTTTCAATTTTGTTATTTTCGTTATGCTTTAAGTATACTATTAATGTTTTGTAATTTCAGCCGTTCCAATGAATCCTCAGAGGATAGTGGGGGGTAATCTCACCACTATTGACAAGTATCCAACAATGGCCGCTCTCCTCTACTCTCGGAACGCGTATGGACACAGACAAGCTTGCGGAGGCTCCATAGTCACCAAAAATGCCGTCCTTACTGCCGCCCACTGCACCTAGTGAGTTTCGTCATCATCGTTATCCACAGAACTTGTTATCCCACTGCTAGGTAGAGGTCTCTCGTTTCACTCGCCATTCTCTCCGGTTTTAATGCCAGTTTCATTTGGGTCCGATCCACAACTTTTATTATATCGTGGGCTGAGTGCCGGACTTCGGCCGGTTCCGGAAGTGCCCTAAAGACGACTTCGTATTTATAATAGGATAAGGATAATATATGGAGCTAAGTTTAAAAAAAAGTAGTTTATAAAAAATAAAAATGTAAATCATACGGCCATCATTTATAAGCCCTTGTAGCTACCAGAGAATAGCAATGGTTACAGTTTATCGTAATAAATGCTAAGTATTCGACAAATGCCCTAGAAGAACATTTTCGAAATAAAAGGCATTTCAACATGCTAGTTTCAGCAGAAATCAGCAAAAAGTATCATGACTAGAAACTTACGGCAATTTACGGAACATGAAAGAGAAATTCGGTTACCGCCAAGTTGTATCTGTGAACATGGGCTCGGTGTATACTTTATGGGACAACTGTATTGTTACATCTTATACTAAAACTGAGGCCTCAAGTTTCTTTAACGAATACAAAACGAATATTTGATTGCATATTAAGTTGATTCATAGTCATTAAGGTGCGATAGAAGTGGCCCAGATTCAAAATAAAACGCAACAGCAATAGAAAATTTGATCGTTGACTTTTTATGTTACAGTGGTGATGCTATTATAACATGGAGAGTTCGTGTCGGCTCCAACTATGCCAACAGTGGTGGTCATTTCGTACCATTGGGACGTCATCTTCTTAGTGCGGGGCTCATAGAGTTAAGTGAGGACTCGAGCATTATCGAGACAAGAGCTGATCTGCATTTTACGATAAATATGTGTTATCTGTCAGATTCCTAATAGGAAGCCTCAGTGTTACCGACCTACATGTCGAAACGATCGACTTTTATTTATGTTACTATCCTGTTGGCTTTTTCTAATATTATGATTTGTATATCGATAACAATCACTTCTGACAGGTTTGTATTGAAAACTGTCAAAAACTCAAAATCATTCTTCGAATTATACATAGGACGCACTAAAAGTATCAGGAATGGAATATTTCCACTATTCCTATCATATTAAAATCTTTTTATTTAAAAATCGAATAAAATTTACCAAAGATTCTCGGACTTGTCAAACTTGTTTAGTCGTTGAGATAATGGAATTGACTCGAGAAAATTCAAGGGCAATGATTTATTATGACTTCCGAAGCGGCTTAACACAAAAATAGTGTGTTCACCGGATGCTTTCTGCATCTGGTGATGAAGCCACATCCATAACTAAAATTTATCGCTGGTTTGCTGAATTTCAACGTGGACGAGTCAAGCGCAGTGCTGATCCTCGTCAAAGTTGTCCAAAAACTGCAGTCACCCAAGAAAACGTTGATGTTGTGTGTAAGCTAATTGAGGAAGATCGACATGTGACATACCGCGAAATTCAGGCAAATTTAGACATTGGCATGAGTCAAATACAAATAATCTTGTATGAACAATAGGTGTAAAAAGTTGTTTTCCAGGTGGATACCGCATTTGCACTGTCAAGAGCGAGAAGCGGCTTGCTTTACTTGGGGCGTCAGAACTCTCGAAAGATTCCACGCAGGATCCTCAAATGATGTATACAACATTGTATCAGGTGACGAATCCTTGATATACGAGTACGAACGCAGAATGGTATGCTAGCATTTGTTTGCCACATGTCGTTTCTAAGCTCCGTAAACATAACTACAACCGACGCATCATCCTTCATCACGACGATGAGAGTTCTAAGAGAGGGAGCAAAAGAGTTTTTAGAACAAGAAAACATGGAATTATTAGACCATCCGCTGTACAGTCCAGACCTAATGATACCTAAAATAAGGAATAAATTGCGTGGTCAGAGATTTTCATCACCTGAAGAAGCTGTGGACGCCTACAAAACGGCCATTTTGGAGACTTCAACGTCCGAATGGAATGTTGCTTCAATGATTGGTTCCATCTTATGGAAAAATATTGCAAATTACGCGAGAAATATTCCAAAAAACAAAATATATATTTTTAAAAAGTAATGTTGTGTCACTTCCTTGATTCCCGATTTTTTTTGTGCAGCCCTCGTATGTATCTGGCTTTGGAAAATCAGCCTTAAGTCGCTCACTGTTGACAGTTCATATTTACTACTTCTTTCGTGAGCCTACTGAAAGATATTTCTTGAGAAATGAGTAGAACTCTTGCAAATCCATTGTATAATTATTGTGTAGTTATTGTACTATAATGCGTTTTATACATAAATACTAAATAAATAAATATTTTATTTATATCTGAAATTTTCAATTTTGTTATTTTCGTTATGCTTTAAGTATACTATTAATGTTTTGTAATTTCAGCCGTTCCAACAAATCCCCAGAGGATAGTGGGGGGTAATCTCACCACTATTGACAAGTATCCAACAATGGCCGCTCTCCTCTACTCTCGGAACGCGTATGGACACAGACAAGCTTGCGGAGGCTCCATAGTCACCAAAAATGCCGTCCTTACTGCCGCCCACTGCACCTAGTGAGTTTCGTCATCATCGTTATCCACAGAACTTGTTATCCCACTGCTAGGTAGAGGTCTCTCGTTTCACTCGCCATTCTCTCCGGTTTTATGCCAGTTTCATTTGGGTCCGATCCACAACTTTTGTTATATCGTGGGCTGAGTGCCGGACTTCGGCCGGTTCCGGAAGTGCCCTGAAGACGACTTCGTATTTATAATAGGATAAGGATAATATATGAAGCTAAGTTAAAAAAAAAAAGTAGTTTATGAAAAAATAAAAATGTAAATCATACGGCCATCATTTATAAGCCCTTATAGCTACCAGAGAATAGCAATGGTTACAGTTTATCGTAATAAATGCTAAGTATTCGACAAATGCCCTAGAAGAACATTTTCGAAATAAAAGGCATGTCAACAGCTAGTTTCAGCAGAAATCAGCAAAAAGTATCATGACTAGAAACTTACGGCAATTTACGGAACATGAAAGAGAAATTCGGTTACCGCCAAATTGTATCTGTGAACATGGGCTCGGTGTATACTTTATGGGACAACTGTATTGTTACATCTTATACTAAAACTGAGGCCTCAAGTTTCTTTACCGAATACAAAACGAATATTTGATTGCATATTAAGTTGATTCATAGTCATTAAGGTGCGATAGAAGTGGCCCAGATTCAAAATAAAACGCAACAGCAATAGAAAATTTGATCGTTGACTTTTTATGTTACAGTGGTGATGCTATTATAACATGGAGAGTTCGTGTCGGCTCCAACTATGCCAACAGTGGTGGTACTGTTTTCAACACCGAAGCTATCATCAACCACCCCCAATACAATTCAAGAATTTACAACAATGACATTGCCCTCCTTCGCGTTAGCGGCACGTTCTCGTTCAACAACAACGTCCAACCTGCTTCCATCGCTGGCCCCAATTACAACCTGGCTGACAACCAAGTCGTCTGGGCCACTGGATGGGGGACAATTGCTGTAAGTGTTTTATTCTCAAATTGATACGACTTACATTTTGTTGGTTAAGGATACTAATGGCCTACTGGACCTGCTGCAACTTTCTGAGATATACAAAGTTTGAAATGAACTGAATTTTGTCACCATTTAAAAAGAAACTTAGACCAGCTCAAGTTGTTATATTCTGTAACCAATATTATTATTTTCAGCCTGGAGGACTTCCCTCTGAGCAACTCCGTCATGTACAAATCTGGACAATAAACCAGCAAATTTGTGCTAGGCGCTACGCCACTAGCCAGTTGTTTGTTACCGACAACATGTTGTGCTCCGGCTGGCTCGACGTCGGCGGTCGCGATCAGTGCCAGGGTGACTCTGGCGGTCCTCTTTTCCACAATGGTGTGGTTGTTGGTATTTGTTCCTGGGGTCAATCATGTGCTCTCGCTGAGTTCCCCGGTGTAAACACTCGCGTGTCTCGCTACACTTCTTGGCTTCAGAACAATGTCTAATTGTTTACCTTATTTGTTTTTTATGTACATAAATAAAGATTAATATATAAAAATATTATTAACCACCGTTTTATTTATTAGTATCTATGTAATCTTGTGATACATTTTATAATATGTATTTACATTGTGATTATTTGTATATTCATATGTATTGTTATGTCTTAATTTTACTTAATTGGTGACAAGCCGTATCAAACTAAACCCCAACTTGTTTAGTCCACGGCTTGAAGCCGGATACCCACCGCTGCGCAGGCTGTGCACAGATGCGTGGGTCACCTCTGCTGCGAGGGTTCATTAGTTCGGCGGTGTCGGTCGCCGTTTCCACTGCGGCGCACGGACACGGATGTGTCGCCCACGCAGCTCATAGCTATGCACGGTGTACAGCCACGAGCAAAAATATGTATACACTAGCGAAATTGTAAAACGAAATTAGTGAGATTTTTTGTCGAATCGCTTCTGCCATTTAGCAATCAATGCATACTGACGGATGACACTTGAAAATAAAATAGTTAATAGATTAAAATTTTTATTAAAAAAAAATGTACTTAAAGTAAATACATTAATTTAATAATATAGTTAATAGCGCTTCCGAGTAACAATATAATTTAGCTATTGTGTAGTAACATCAGAATCTGTTATACTTATTTGTAGTATATAATAATATCTTAGTGATTACATAAATTATACTTATAACAACTTAAATGTATGTATATATACTAGGAACATTAATTTTACCTCTTATTTAGAGTTGCTTTATAATTCCCAAAATAATTTCTTAACAATATTATGTGTGTTCAAGAAGTTTATTTTTGCAAACCCTTATCTTAATCGGAAACCGGGAATTAAGTTTTTAAAGTAGTGGTCCGACGTAGAGCGAGTAACTAGTAGCGAGTAGAACGATACTACAAACGAAGCGGCAAGTATGTAGTTTTATAGTTTTTTCGCCGAGCGATGAACAAGCGAGCGAGTGCGACAAGCGATACTCGCTCGACTCTCTTGGGTAATTTTATACTTCTGTAAAGGAAGGGAGGGCAAAATAGAACATGCCATTTAAATCCGGATCATATGACGTGCGCGCGATTAAGATTAAACGTTTTTGCTCGTTAAGGGTAAGTCTTGTTATTATTTCCATTTTACGGAAGTGTTTTCTAAGAATAGATTTATTGTAATGATATTGTAACATGAAAAATGGTTTTAAAAAACTTCAACATAAAATTGACGGCGAGCTGGAGTTTTAATTTAAGGGCAAGTTCCTTTGTAAAATCATAAACATCGTTAATTAAATATCAAGAATAAAAACATTAATTTCCAAAAGTAACACCATAGTAACAAAAAATAATCAGGTATAATTATAGTAAAATATGATCCACAGTCTAAAACAATGAAATGTTTTTGTTTTATTATATTGTGAAGTTAAGCCTTCCATCTTTCCCTCCCTTCCCCTACTAAAAATTGTACTCCATTCGAATTTGCACTTTTATGCAGAATGACACAGGTTGGTCGTCAGCGAGTGTTTTGATCGCCGAGCGAGTATATTTTTCTAGTTCTAGTCGCCGCAAAAAACAAATGCTGAGAGATTTCTCGCTGGTAATGTGAGCAGTTGGCAATTAACTATTTATATATGCATCTCCTTCATTTACACGGGATCTTTATCTTGTTGTACGTTTCTTGAGCGATTTTATAGTCGATAGTTACTCGCTTCTCGCCCGTAAGTCGGACAACTCCCTAAATCTAATGTTTTGTAGATAGAATTGCCTGTGAAGTTAAAAGCATTAAAAATAGGTGAACACTACATCTCGCGTCGATGGGCAGCGTTATCGTGGCTGCGATAATGATAAGATAAGATAGGACAGTATCTGTAGATTGTTAAGAGGATATGGCAGACGGAGAGAAGTGTAAATTTGAAATTTGATGAAACTATTACTTGTGCCTGTAGTCTAGCGCTAACCATATGTGACAAAGAGAACCGCAAATCCGACTGAACAGTTGAAGTAAAACGGAATAATTCCATATTTGTCTTTCGTCTTTTTTCTTTCCATGGTTGGAACAATTTTAAGAGAAGTAAAGACAAAATTTTAATGTCCTTTTAGATATTTTTATCAAATAATGTCAAACTTTTAAACTGATGCCTTTATTTTTCGATCGATAACAATAGGCAGTTTTAAGAATTTCTGAAGGATTAAGTACTTTTAAACTTAATGAATGTATCATCAAAACAAAAATCAAAGAGGAAAACATGCTGAAAACAATTAAGTGTGTTTAAATCTTTGTAATTGATCTTTACGTACAGTTCTATCAACGCACCAAGGCGAAGCGACGTGATCAGGTTCTGATAAAAAAATTATAAATATTGAATAATTTATGATTCACGAAGATAATTCTGATGTTAATGTTTTTTATTCTGCTATACACATAATGACGGGTTTCGGACGAATCTATTAAGGAATCTTTAAATCTGATAGAATCCGTAATTTTTTTAGACGCGGCCATTCAGAACATTTACAGAGCAGAAATGCTCTGTAAATGTTCGACCTTTAACCAATTTTTTATCTTTTGGTGATTTATATTATCACCTTTATAAATGTAGCACAATTATCTATTTATCGTTTGATTATAAAGTATATAAAAAGGAATTTTAAATAGATGATTCACAATAGTAGTCAGTGATTGCTAAAATGCGTGTGATTGCTCTGTTTGCTCTCTGCTTCGCGGCTGTTACAGGTATGTGCACTTTGACCTGTTTACTTCATCGTTAGGGTTTGTTTACTGTCCTTTTGATATGTAAGTTACTCAGAACTTTAAAAGCCAGTATGCTGGTCGCGATCTTAATCACGTCATACGCATAGCACATGTGGTATGCGTCATGCGCTGCTCTTGCCATTTCGTACCATAGGGACGTCATCTTCTTAGTGCGGGGCTCATAGAGTTAAGTGAGGACTCGAGCATTATCGAGACAAGAGCTGATCTGCATTTTACGATAAATATGCGGTATCTGTCAGATTTCTAATAGGAAGCCTCAGTGTTACTGACCTACATGTCGAAACGATCGACTTTTATTTATGTTACTATTCTGTTGGCTTTTTCTAATATTATGATTTGTATATCGATAACAATCACGTTTGACAGGTTTGTATTGAAGAACTGTCAAAAACTCAAAATCATTCTTCGAATTATACATAGGACGCACTAAAAGTATTAGGAATGGAATATTTCCACTATTCCTATCATATTAAATCTTTTTATTTAAAAATCGAATACCATTTATTAATTAAAAAAAGATTCTCGGTCTTGTCAAACTTGTTTAGTCGTTGAGATAATGGAATTGACTCGAGAAAATTCAAGGGCGATGATTTATTATGACTTCCGAAGCGGCTTAACACAAAAATAGTGAGATGCTTTCTGCATCTGGTGATGAAGCCACATCCATAACTAAAATTTATCGCTGGTTTGCTGAATTTCAACGTGGACGAGTCAAGCGCAGTGCTGATCCTCGTCAAAGTTGTCCAAAAACTGCAGTCACCCAAGAAAACGTTGATGTTGTGTGTAAGCTAATTGAGGAAGATCGACATGTGACATACCGCGAAATTCAGGCAAATTTAGAGATTGGCATGAGTCAAATACAAATAATCTTGTATGAACAATAGGTGTAAAAAGTTGTTTTCCAGATGGATACCGCATTTGCACTGTCAAGAGCGAGAAGCGGCTTGCTGTACTTGGTGCGTCAGAACTCTCGAAAGATTCCACGCAGGATCCTCAAATGATGTATACAACTTTGTATCAGGTGACGAATCCTGGATATACGAGTACGAACGCAGAATGGTATGCGCTGTACAGTCCCGACCTAATGATTTCTATACTTTACCTAAAATAAGGAATAAATTGCGTGGTCAGAGATTTTCATCACCTGAAGAAGCTGTGGACGCCTACAAAACGGCCATTTTGGAGACTCCAACGTCCGAATGGATTGTTGCTTCAATCATTGGTTCCATCTTATGGAAAAATATTACAAATTTCGCGAGAAATATTCCAAAAAACAAAAAATACATTTTTAAAAAGTAATGTTGTGTCACTTCCTTAATTCCCGATTTTTTTTTGTGCAGCCCTCGTATGTATCTGGCTTTGGAAAATCAGCCTTAAGTCGCTCACTGTTGACAGTTCATATTTACTACTTCTTTCGTGAGCCTACTGAAAGATATTTCTTGAGAAATGAGTAGAACTCTTGCAAATCCATTGTATAATTATTGTGTAGTTATTGTACTATTATGCGTTTTATACATAAATACTAAATAAATAAATATTTTATTTATATCTAAAATTTTCAATTTTGTTATTTTCGTTATGCTTTAAGTATACTATTAATGTTTTGTAATTTCAGCCGTTCCAATGAATCCTCAGAGGATAGTGGGGGGTAATCTCACCACTATTGACAAGTATCCAACAATGGCCGCTCTCCTCTACTCTCGGAACGCGTATGGACACAGACAAGCTTGCGGAGGCTCCATAGTCACCAAAAATGCCGTCCTTACTGCCGCCCACTGCACCTAGTGAGTTTCGTCATCATCGTTATCCACAGAACTTGTTATCCCACTGCTAGGTAGAGGTCTCTCGTTTCACTCGCCATTCTCTCCGGTTTTAATGCCAGTTTCATTTGGGTCCGATCCACAACTTTTATTATATCGTGGGCTGAGTGCCGGACTTCGGCCGGTTCCGGAAGTGCCCTAAAGACGACTTCGTATTTATAATAGGATAAGGATAATATATGGAGCTAAGTTTAAAAAAAAGTAGTTTATAAAAAATAAAAATGTAAATCATACGGCCATCATTTATAAGCCCTTGTAGCTACCAGAGAATAGCAATGGTTACAGTTTATCGTAATAAATGCTAAGTATTCGACAAATGCCCTAGAAGAACATTTTCGAAATAAAAGGCATTTCAACATGCTAGTTTCAGCAGAAATCAGCAAAAAGTATCATGACTAGAAACTTACGGCAATTTACGGAACATGAAAGAGAAATTCGGTTACCGCCAAGTTGTATCTGTGAACATGGGCTCGGTGTATACTTTATGGGACAACTGTATTGTTACATCTTATACTAAAACTGAGGCCTCAAGTTTCTTTAACGAATACAAAACGAATATTTGATTGCATATTAAGTTGATTCATAGTCATTAAGGTGCGATAGAAGTGGCCCAGATTCAAAATAAAACGCAACAGCAATAGAAAATTTGATCGTTGACTTTTTATGTTACAGTGGTGATGCTATTATAACATGGAGAGTTCGTGTCGGCTCCAACTATGCCAACAGTGGTGGTACTGTTTTCAACACCGAAGCTATCATCCACCACCCCCAATACAATGCTAACCACAATGACATTGCCCTCCTTCGCGTTAGCGGCACATTCTCGTTCAACAACAACGTCCAACCTGCTTTCATCGCTGGCCCCAATTACAACCTGGCTGACAACCAAGTCGTCTGGGCTACTGGATGGGGGGCAATTGCTGTAAGCGTTTTATTCTCAAATTGATACGACTTAAATTTTGTTGTTTAAGGATACTAATGGTCTACTCCAACTTTCTGAGATATACAAAGTTTGAAGTTCATTTCAAAAGCTCAGTATCGTCCAGAAACTATAATTTTAAAACCATTACAAAAAACCTTATTACCTCAAGTTGTTATATTCTGTAACCAATATTATTATTTTCAGCATGGAGGACTTCCCTCTGAGCAACTCCGTCATGTGCAAATCTGGACAATAAACCAGCAAATTTGTGCTAGGCGCTACGCCACTAGCCATTTGTTTGTTACCGACAACATGTTGTGCTCCGGCTGGCTCGACGTCGGCGGTCGCGACCAGTGCCAGGGTGACTCTGGCGGTCCTCTTTTCCACAATGGTGTGGTTGTTGGTATTTGTTCCTGGGGTCGATCATGTGCTCTCGCTGAGTTCCCAGGTGTAAACACTCGCGTGTCTCGCTACACTTCTTGGCTTCAGAACAATGTCTAATTGTTTACCTTATTTGTTTTTATGTACATAAATAAAGATTAATATATAAGAAAATTATTTACCACCGTTTCATTTATTAGTATCTATGTAATCTTGTGATACATTTTATAATATTTACATGGTGATTATACAAATAATCACCATGTAAATATTATATGTATTGTTATGTCTTAATTTTACTTAATAGGTGACAAGACGTATCAAACTAAACCCCAACGTGTTTAGTCCACGGCTTGAAGCCGGAAACTCACCGCTGCGCAATATAATTTAGCTATTGTGTAGTAACATCAGAATCTGTTATACTTATTTGTAGTATATATCTTAGTGATTACATAAATTATACTTATAACAACTTAAATGTATGTAATACTAGGAACATTAATTTTACCTCTTATTTAGAGTTGCTTTATAATTCCCAAAATAATTTCTTAACAATATTATGTGTGTTCAAGAAGTTTATTTTTGCAAACCCTTATCTTAATCGGAAACCGGGAATTAAGTTTTTAAAGTAGTGGTCCGACGTAGAGCGAGTAACTAGTAGCGAGTAGAACGATAAACTACAAACGAAGCGGCAAGTATGTAGTTTTATAGTTTTTTCGCCGAGCGATGAACAAGCGAGCGAGTGCGACAAGCGATACTCGCTCGACTCTCTTGGGTCATTCTATACTTCTGTAAAGGAAGGGAGGGCAAAATAGAACATGCCATTAAAAACCGGATCATATGACGTGCGCGCGATTTAGATTAAACGTTTTTTATTCTTAATCGCGCGCTTAATTTAAGGGCGAGTTCCCTTGTACAATCATAAACATCATTAATTAAAGATCAATAATAAAAACATTAATTTCCCAAAAGTAACACCATAGTAACAAAAAATAATCAGGTATAATTATAGTAAAATATAATCCACAGTCTAAAACAATGAAATGTTTTCGTTTTATTATATTGTGAAGTTAAGCCTTCCATCTTTCCCTCCCTTCCCCTACAAAAAATTGTACTCCATTCGAATTTGCACTTTTATGCAGAATGACACAGGTTGGTCGTCAGCGAGTGTTTTGATCGCCGAGCGAGTATATTTTTCTAGTTCTAGTCGCCGCAAAAAACAAATGCTGAGAGATTTCTCGCTGGTAATGTGAGCAGTCGGCGATTAACTATTTATATATGCATCTCCTTCATTTACACGGGATCTATATCTTGTTGTACGTTTCTTGAGCGATTTTATAGTCGATAGTTACTCGCTTCTCGCCCGTAAGTCGGACAACTCCCTAAATCTAATGTTTTGTAGATAGAATTGCATGTGAAGTTAAAAGCTTTAAAAATAGGTGAACACTACGTCTCGCGTCGATGGGCAGCGTTATCGTGGCTGTAATGATAAGATAAGATAGTACAGTATCTGTAGATTGCTCAGAGGGTATGGCAAACGGAGAGAAGTGTAAATTGGGTATATCATGAAACTATTCCTTTTGCATGTTGTCTAGCGCTAACCATATGTACAAGGATTAACTGCAAATCCGATTGAATAGTTGAAGTAAAACGTAATAATTCAATATTTGCCTTTCGCCTTTATTCATTTCATGGTTAAAAAAAATAAAAAAGTTCAAGATAAGAACAGAAAAAATGTCTTTCATGATATTTTTTATCAAGTATCGTCAAACTTTTAAACCGATGCTTTTATTTGCCGATCGAAAACAATAGGCAGTTTTAGGAATTTCTGAAGATTTAAGTACTTTTAAACTAAATGAATGTATCATCAAAATAAAAATCAAAGAGGAAAAAATGCTGAAAACAATTGTGTTTTTAATCTTTGTAATTGTTCTCTGACTTATTTTACGTACAGTCTTGCTATCAACGCACCGAGGCGACGCGACGTGATCTGGACTCCGATAAAGAATTTCTAAATTGAATAATTTAAGATTCACGAAGATAATTCTGATGTAAATGTTTTAATTTTGCTATACACATAATGAGGGTTTCGGACGAATCTATTAAGGAATCTTTAAATCTGTTAGAATCCGTAATTTTTTCAGAAGCAGCCGGAAATGCTCTGTAAATGTTTGACCTTTAACTGCTGTTTTATCTTTTGGTGATTCATATTATCACCTTTATAAATGTAGCACAATTATCTATTTATCGTTTGATTATAAAGTATATAAAAAGGGATTTTAAATAGATGATTCACAATAGTAGTCAGTGATTGCTAAAATGCGTGTGATTGCTCTGTTGGCTCTCTGCTTCGCGGCTGTTACGGGTATGTGTACTTTGACCTGTTTACTACATCATAAGGATTTTGTTTTTTGGCTTAATTGCATGTAACTTACATAGTCTTACTTCTAGAACCTTAAACGCCGGTATGCCGATTGCGCCCTTAATCGCGTCGTACGTATAGCACGTGTGGTATGCGTCATGCGCTGCTCGTGCCATATCGTAACATTCGGGCGTCATTTTGTTAGTGGGGGGGGGGGGCTTAGATTGTTAAACGGGGATTAAATAATTCGACCCATATCGACAAGAGCATTTTTTGATAAATAAACGGTCTCTGTCAGATTTCTAAAAGGAAGCATCAGTGTTACCGACCCTTTTTTTGTGGTGAATCCTTCAAAAGGCACCCGGTCTTATGGGGATTTATAGGACCGAGGATTAATTTTACGGTACTAAAACTACCTCATTGGTCACCATCGGCACATGAAAAAAGGCCTCTGTTACCTCTTAAAGAACAAACGAGAAGCCCCCCTGTGCAACGCCCGATAGAACACCTGTATTCTGGGAAGACTGTAAAGGGGTCTCCTCTGGACCTCTCTATGCACGACAGCATTGACCAGTGCTGCCGTCATGTTTTAAGAAATAAGTAGAACACTTACAAATCTATTATATAATTATTGTGTATTTATTATACTGTTATGCGTTTTATACATACTTACATAAATTATAAATAAATAATATTTTCTTTTTCATCTGAATAAAACATTTTTTTTATGCTTTATATTATTTATGTTTTGTTATTTCAGCTGTTCCAACAAATCCCCAGAGGATTGTGGGGGGTAATCTTACCACTATTGAAAAGTATCCAACAATGGCCGCTCTCCTCTACTCTCCGAACGCGTATGGACACAGACAAGCTTGCGGAGGCTCCATAGTCACCAAGAATGCCGTCATTACTGCCGCCCACTGCACCTAGTGAGTTTCATCATCGTCGTCATCCACAGAACTTGTTATCCCACGGCTGGGCAGCGGTCTCTCATTTCACTCGCCATTCTTTTCGGTCTTATGCGAGTTTCATTTAGGTTCGATCCACAACTTTTAATATATCGTGAGCTGAGTGCCGGACTTCGGCCGGTGGCGGAAGTGCCCTGAAGACGACAACTTCGTATTTATAATAGGATAAGGATAATATATGAAGCCAAGTAAAAAAAAAGTAGTTAATAAAAAATTAAAACGTAAATCATACGGTCGTAATTTATAAGCCCTCAAAGATAACAGAGATTAGCAATGGTAACAGTTTATCGTAATAATTGTTCAGAATTCGATAAATGCTCTAGAAGGATATTTTCAAAAAAAACTTACGGCAATTTACGGAACATGAAAGAGAAATTCGGTTACCGCGAAATTTTATCTGTGAACATGGGCTCGGTGTATGCTTTATGGGACAACTATATTGTTGCACTTATATTAAAACTGAGGCCTCAAGTTTCTTTAACGAATACAAAACAAATATGTTATTGCATATTAAGTTGATTCATAGTTATTAAGGTACGATAGAAGTGATGCGCATTTTATAAAACGCAACAGGCGTAAATATATAATTTACCGTTAACTTTTTATGTTGCAGTGGTGACGCTATGGCTATTATAAGATGGAAAGTTCGTGTCGGCTCCAACTACGCCAACAGTGGTGGTACTGTTTTCGACACCAAAGCTATCATCAACCACCCCCAATACAATGCAAGAATTTACAACAATGACATTGCCCTCCTTCACGTTAGCGGCACGTTCTCGTTTAACAACAACGTCCAACCTGCTTCCATCGCTGGCCCCAATTACAACCTGGCTGACAACCAAGTCGTCTGGGCTACTGGATGGGGGACAATTGCTGTAAGTGTTTTATTCTCAAATTGATATGACTTACATTTTGTTGGTTAAGGATACTAATGGCCTACTAGACCTGCTGCAACTTTCTGAGATATACAAAGTTTGAAATGAACTGAATTTTGTCACCATTTAAAAAGAACGTTATACCAACTCAAGTTGATATATTCTGTAACCAATATTATTATTTTCAGCCTGGAGGATTTCCCTCTGAGCAACTCCGTCATGTGCAAATCTGGACAGTAAACCAGCAAATTTGTGCTAGGCGCTACGCCACTCTCCACAGGTCTGTTACCGAAAACATGTTGTGCTCCGGCTGGCTCGACGTCGGCGGTCGCGACCAGTGCCAGGGTGACTCTGGCGGTCCTCTTTTCCACAATGGTGTTGTTGTTGGTATTTGTTCCTGGGGTCAATCATGTGCTCACGCTGATTTCCCAGGTGTTAACACTCGCGTGTCTCGCTACACCTCTTGGCTTCAGAATAATGTTTAAAACGTTGTTAGTTTATTTGGTTATCCTAAACATTAAATAAAGATAAGAAGCTGTTTCATTTTATATGTATTTTTTATTATATACCCTCGACGAGGATAGAAAAGGGGAGAGTTGAACAGTACTTTGAAATACCATCTGTTTCAAAGTTATCAGCATGGTTTTAAATATGCCAGCTACTAGTGCTACTAGACACCATGAAAAAATATTTGAATGTTTTTATGGAAAGTCCAACTATTGGTAAAAATAATTATTTTACCTTTCATTAAAGTATTTATTACAATCCACTGTCTAAGGGGTTGGAAATTTATCTGAAGAGCTCTTCATTTTGAAATTGTAAATAAGAGCATACTTTCGAGTAGAGTAATAAAAGTCAGTAATTGTAAAGGAGTTTGGTCTTTTTGGTACCTATTACCAATCAAAATGGATTTACCATCGTTCGATAACTTCCTCCAAGGGTTCAAAAAGTTGTCTGTCATAGGCTTCTAAAGATGAGATATATTGTTCCAATTAGTTTTTTTTATGGGATGTTTAATCAGATATTCAACTTATTACGAGAAAGTCGGCTTATCACGTTTTTAAATAAGGCATGATTTATCTATAAAACAATAAACATACAAATACATCAAAAATTTCTTCGTAGTTGTTTTATTTACCAAGATAATTGGAAGTATATTAACAATAATTATAAAAAGACTATCTTAAAATGGAGAAAAATACGACAAAAGAATGTTTATTTCATGTAATGTACCGAAAATAAATACCCTTCAAGTAGGATAACCTTGCAGTTTTTAAAATAAGTAAGAAAAACTATAACAGTTACTATATTTAAGGTTAAGAATGAAAATAGATGAAAATTATCTTAATATGATCCTCAGAATGTAAACATCTCGCTTTTAAAGAATTATGTTGCATCTTAAACTTAAGTCAGGAACTATTTTATGTTTTTATACATGAAATACCTGATAACATGAATACATGATAGGGAAAGAGAAAGTAAGAAAATATAACCAAAGCTATATTATACAATTTTATTACACATCTGTGACATTTTAGTGCTACTCTTATATAATATTATTTATATTAGAGATTGACATACATATACAAAACTACTACATGTTACTATTATTGTTATTGTTATTACAATATTGTACTATATGTAGTATTTTGTGTATGTAGAACTACATGTTACTACATATAGTAACATGAAGTATTTTTGTGTTTGTATGTACCTAATATAAGTTTTAAAGTTCTACATTTCAGTCCTCCTCACCACTTACAGAAAAATCTCTCTATCACTCAAATGTTAGTTGGAAGAAACTTTAATTTTGAGTTAAGTTCGCCTGTATACGACAACGTTAATGTATGTCTTTGAAATATAATATATACATGTGTACATATGTTTTTATTTGTGAATAAACTTACTGTCCAGTCGAAAACTATCTTTTGAAGTTCGTAAAAATTATGATAACATAATTCACGGGAATAAGCGCGTACATGCATGAATAGGTACCTGTTTTGGGGCTTGACGTTTTGGCCGGGTTACACCGGCCGTGGTCGCAAGCAGACTGATGCATGGTGGCTTCATAAAAATTGCTTGTAATGGGATCTTATCAACTTTATGCTCCGCTATCATTATTTCATTCATGAATCAGGTTTTCTAGCTCTGATAGTAATTTCCGAATTTTAACCGGGAAAACCAAATTTTTATATTAATCTTTAGTGTCAGATAAATTATCACTTTTCATGTCAATTAATACTATTATCTATTTATCATTTGATTGTGATGCATATAAAAAAGGACACCTGCCGAGGAAGCGACAGTACTGTCAGTGATCGGTAAAATGCGTGTGTTTGCTCTATTGGCTCTCTGCTTGGCGGCTGTGGCAGGTACGTTGACAAGTCATGGTGTGACGGAGGATTTAGACCAAATTAGGGATTTTTATTGCGTTACGCAGAATATGTGCAAAAACGATTTTACTGATATTTTTTATTAATTAGCGTAAGTGGTATATTGGATTTTATAAAAAGGCTTGTGACTGAACTTTCAATACAGTTTTTGAACTCCCTGCAGAAAACTTAGAAAAAGCGTAAAATAAAGAGGATTTTTAATTTACCCTATTAATATTTACTTACAGTTAAAGTTTTCGGCATGCCGGTCTAAATTTCAGTCAAGAATATTTTTTCAACTATTAAACGTTTCGGAGTATTTATTTGAGAAAATATGATCACAGGCTTTAACTTTTGAAACTTGACTTAATGTTTAAAATAAGTAACTCCTTTTAAAACTCATATCTCAGGAGAACTCGCCAGCAACGTTTTGAGTCTATACCATATATTCTTGCATTTCGCATCACTTCTGATTAAATACGATAAAAAATAAATTTGCAACTGCTTTTTTCAAAGAAAAAACGAATTTTAAGGAGATTTTTATGTTTTTAAAAATTCCAGCCGTGCCCCAGAATCCCCAGAGGATTGTCGGGGGATCTACCACCACTATTGGGCAGTACCCGTCGATGGCTTCCCTCCTCTTCTCATGGACTGGATCCGGTCACAGACAGTCTTGCGGAGGCACCATCATCAACAACAGAGCCGTCCTTACTGCTGCTCACTGCACCATGTGAGTCTTTGGAAGTGGCACATTACATCTGTGTAGTTAATGCAATTGCCATTATAAGTATAATGTATTGCTATAAAGAAAGACAGACAAATTATAACGTGTTTTTTTATTTTAATTGCAGCGGTGACACTCCTACCAGATGGAGGGTCCGTGTAGGCTCCACCAACGCCAACAGTGGTGGTACTGTTTTCAACAGCCAATCTATCATCAACCACCCCAGCTACAATGCAAGGACATTCGACAATGACGTCGCCGTCATTCGCGTTTCCGGCACATTCTCGTTCAACAACAACGTCCGCGCTGCTGGCATCGCCGGATCCAACTACAACCTTGGTGACAACCAAGTCGTCTGGGCTACTGGATGGGGAAGGACTTCTGTAAGTGTTCAATTAATAAAGTAATGTAAATTACAGAGTTTAAGTAATGATTTTCGCCTACTAGACTGCAACAACTTTCTCTAAGATACAATTGCTGCAGTCAGAATTTCTGTTAAAAGTGTACCTATAACCAATTTTTTTTTTCAGCCTGGTGGATCCGTCTCCGAGCAACTTCGTCACGTCCAAATCTGGACTGTTAACCAGAACACTTGTGCTCAGCGCTACGCGGCTCTTGGCAGGTCCATCACCGCTAACATGTTGTGCTCCGGTTGGCTCGACGTCGGCGGTCGCGACCAGTGCCAGGGTGACTCCGGCGGTCCTCTCTACCACAATGGAATCGTTGTTGGTGTTTGCTCTTGGGGCGAATCATGCGCTCTTGCTCGCTTCCCAGGCGTTAACGCTCGCGTTTCCCGCTACACCTCTTGGATTCAGAGCAATGCTTAATTGTTTTTAACAATGTTTGGTATTAAAAAGGAACGATTAAATATAGCAATATTACAAAAATCTGTTTTATTTTATACATAACATAACACATCATCACGCCTGTATCCTCGAAGGGTTAGGCAGAGGTGTACCAATGAACACCCACAGTTCGCCGGCATGTTTTGGTCACATGTAACAGGGGGCGAGCCTATTGCCACTAACCGGGCAAAATCCCAAACTCCGACCTGTTACTGAGAATTTCATAGAAAAACTCAATAACACCTTGGTCGACTTGAAAATCACCACTAGGCCAACGAGCCTTTATTTTATATCTATTCTATTATATTATCATAATTGAGATACGGATTAGTTTTTTGGTGGTTGATGTATTTTATGACATTACAATGAATAAAAACGGTTTTTTTTTATTTGTATCCCTAGTTTTCTGAGTGAGCGAAGGGGAATGTTAGTATGGAAATCCGCTATTTTTGATGTTAGCAGCATGAGTATTACTATTAAACCCCTTAGAAGTTGAAAAAGGGGGTGAAGTACAACAAAAAACTACTGGTTCAAAAATAAATACATGTATTCTAGCGCATTGTTTTTATCTAACTATTAAAAAAACAATAGGAGTTGAAAGAGGTTTTCATTTATCTATAATATGTATGTATTTAGAAATATATAAGTATGTTTATCAGTTGTCTGGTTACCATAACACAAGCTCTGCTTAGCTTGGGACCAGACAACCGTGTGTGAGATGTCCCGGAATATGATTATTATTTGCCAAGTTATTTAGTACTAACTGTGCCCCGCGGTTTCACCCGCGTGAATGACAATTCAAAAAGTCATACACTATCTTTATAAATTATAGCCCATGTGTTATTCCGATGTATAAGCTACATTTTTATAAAGTTTTGTTAAAATACATTCAGTAGTTTTTGCGTGAAAGAGTAACAAACATCGACACATCGATTCTCCCAAACTTTCACATTTATAATATTTGTAGGATATTAGTTACTGATTAGAAATAAAGAAACCGAGTCAATTAGTTGTCCATCGGACAAACGCAGCGTTAGACGCACGATCTAACGCAGGATTGGCCAAACCGCGCCTGCATCACGCAAAAAAAAACCACATTGTCCTATGCGGCTAACAATGCGCTAACATTCGTGTCCACGAATCTATATGCAGGTTCCATTACCACCGCAGAATGCGCCTGACTAAGGGTAAAGATGAAGGGTGTCCAGTAGTTCATACCGGCCAGCTTTGGGGTATAGTTCAGAGATAAGAGAATGAAAGTAACCCTTTATAACTCTGCAGAGGCGGGTCTGTAAAACGAGGTCCGATAAAAAATACAGATGACTTTAAAAAAAGATTAGAAGAAGAGATCGATTTCTTTTATTTTGTTATGTTGGTACACTTGCTGACTTAAAACTAAAAAAACATCGCGTTGTGGGCTAAAAACCAGGGTGTAGACCTGCCCTGAAAAAAGGCGCTAGGACTACATAAATTCATAACAAAACTGCTTCAAGGATTGGATAAAAGTGTATATCTGAGGAAAACTACTTTTAAGGGGACAAAGTATTAATGAATGCACAAATAAGTAATTACAAGTAAAATAAAAAATCACTTTCTTTTTTTAAATAGACAATGCAACCTACTCGTACCAGACATAAGAGCGCTAGGTGCGAGTCCAAACAAAATACAACTCGGATTACAGCCCTCCCCTCCACAACATTGTCGTTGTTAGCTCACTAGGTTATTGATAATAAATTATGCTTTTCTGACTGTCCAGTCGTCAATATTTGTGTTTCATGTTTCGGCTTGATGGCCCAGTCTTACTATTGGCATACTGTAGTTTATTGGTTTCTTAAGTTTACGCGAATGTTAGACATTGAAATAAAACTTCTTTTTACGGATATTTTCGCGGTTTATATTTAGATTTTAAGTCTCGACGTTTCGACACTTTTGCACGTATCATCAGTATTGAAATAAGGTAAGGTAAGGTACCTTACCTTATTTTAATACTGTAGTTTTTTTAATAAACTTTCATAGTAGATTAAATTATCAGTAAAAGTTTTCTTCTATTAAAAAAAATTAAAACGCACAAGCTTGCGTTTACCCATTTTTAATGCAGGAATTGTGTCTTTATCAATCTCGTAATTCATCATTCTTTATCATTATCAGCTTAATTTCGTTTAGCATTATAAAATATTTTTTAGTTATCTATCGTTATTGCAGTGTCACTAATGTTTTTAGGGATCTGTACCTCAAATGAGAATCCGAAACCTTTATAGGATTACTTGTTTGTCTGTCTGTCTAGCCTTTGGTCCGTCTGGATCTAAATTAGCAAACTGGCAATGAGCAAAAATTGTTGTGCATCTTATTAAGCAGATGGATTAGTGAAATACCTTGTGACCAAGAGACATTGAAGGACAGAACAGCTAATAAAATAGGAGCAGGCAATATTAATATGGGAGCCCCGCCGAACCTAATTTACCTAATTGCCTTTTGAAGCGATACTAAATACGCGGCAGCGAGTCAAGCCAAGTTCAAGTAAAGGAACTGGCTAGCCAGCGCCAAGTGTATCATTACACGAACCAATTGGTGCCACTTTTAACCCTTTCTAACGTAAACACATAAACTAAGTGTGTTTAATTATATCTATAAGGACATCTAGAAGCCCAAATTGTAAGAAGATAGCTCAAACGGTAATTAAGATATGAAGGTCTAAAAGTCGTAAATTGACTGACTGACTGACATATAGTACCTAAACCTTACCTACTTCCAGATGACCTAGAAGGATGAAATTTGGAATCCAGCTCGGTAATTGTGTATAACGTAGGAAAAAATCTAAAAACAAAAAAAATCTTCGCTTTATTGGATACCTATAGCATTGCTCTCATTTAAAAATGTAAGATCTTAAAGTAGGTTAGATTTGATTTTCCTATGCATTTTCTAGGCATATAAAATATTTTTCAATATTATGTATACGTCTACTACTAACAGCCACGGCTCAGACAAAATCAAGGCAATGTTAAGCTATGCCTGTCACTTTTTTTATTTAAAAATAAAGAAAACTAATAAAAAAATTTAATAAAAAAACAATTAAAGGAACGAACTAAAGTATGGCTAACGTGTATGTATATGCATGCGGTGAGCTAATTACAAAACTGGTAAACATTTATTATCACTCTCCCCGCGCATCCTATCTGCTTTATTATCCACCAAGATTACTTTATACTAATGTTCGAACTTTAACAAGGAAAACCAAGGTTTTTGGTATATTTATCTGTTGTTGATAGATAAATTATCACTCTTCATGTCTTTAATAGGATTATCTCATTATCGTTTGATTGTAATGCATATAAAAAGCACAACTGTCGAGGAAGCGACAGTACTGTCAGTGATCGGTAAAATGCGTGTGTTTGCTCTATTGGCTCTCTGCTTGGCGGCTGTGGCAGGTACGTTGACCATTCATGGTGTAACGGAGGGTGTAGACTTGACTACTAACACAAACAAAAAGTCCCTTCATAAAACGGGAAGAAGCAAATAATTCACTGGATTATAATTTTACCTTAAGAACTCCATTTTTAATTTACCTACTGATCCGTTTCAAGTCTTCGTCTAAGAGGGCTTACGCACTAGCAGCTAATCGCAGGGGCGGCTAGCCGCGCGGTTAGCCGCATTTCCAGTTTTTATATGCAACCGCTTGTGATTGTACGCACTTAACCGCCAAGCGGTTGCATATAAAAACTGAACCGCGCGGTTAGCCGCTCCCGCGGTTAACCGCAAGTGCGTAAGACTAACACATAAGACAAGGGTCAATAAACTGGTAGGTATATTATATGTCTTATTTAATTCCAGCCGTGCCCCAGAATCCCCAGAGGATTGTCGGGGGATCTACCACCACTATTGGGCAGTACCCGTCGATGGCTTCTCTCCTCTTCTCATGGACTGGATCCGGTCACAGACAGTCTTGCGGAGGCACCATCATCAACAACAGAGCTATCCTTACTGCTGCTCACTGCACCATGTGAGTCTTTGGAAGTGGCACATTACAACTGTGTAGTTAATGCAATTCCCTCTCGACTTGTATTGCTCTGAACAATGACAGCCATATTATAACTTGTACTTATATTGCAGCGGTGACTCTCCTGCAAGATGGAGGGTTCGTGTAGGCTCCACCAACGCCAACAGTGGTGGTACTGTTTTCAACAGCCAATCTATCATCAACCACCCCAGCTACAATTCAAGGACGACCGACAATGACGTCGCCGTCATTCGCGTTTCCGGCACATTCTCGTTCAACAACAACGTCCGCGCTGCTGGCATCGCCGGATCCAACTACAACCTTGGTGACAACCAGGTCGTCTGGGCTACTGGATGGGGAAGAACTTCTGTAAGTGTTTACAATGTAAAGTAAAATGAATAGGACAGTTTTAGTGAAGGTATTCTATAAAACCAATTTCTTTATTTTCAGCCTGGTGGATCTGCCTCTGAGCAACTTCGTCACGTGCAAATCTGGACTGTTAACCAGAACACTTGTGCTCAGCGCTACGCGGCTCTTGGCAGGACCATCACCGCTAACATGTTGTGCTCCGGCTGGCTCGACGTCGGCGGTCGCGACCAGTGCCAGGGTGACTCTGGCGGTCCTCTCTACCACAATGGAATCGTTGTTGGTGTTTGCTCTTGGGGTGAATCATGCGCTCTTGCTCGCTTCCCAGGCGTTAACGCTCGCGTTTCTCGCTACACCGCTTGGATTCAGAGCAATGCCTAAAATTATGTAACTATGTTTGTGTATTACAACAAATAAAGACAGCTTTATTATAAACCTGATTTATTCAATACCTACATAAACTGAATATCAGCCCAGACCTAGACAGAGCATTAGAAATTTCTAGATTTTTTCGTTACTGTTGTTTAACAACCATCGTAATTAATTTTAATATTAGTTTGTTAAGTAACTAGTATGCATTTTTACCCAAATATGGTGAAGGCAAAATTAAATGGAAGGTGATGATTTTGGCAGTCTATGAGTTTCACAGTAGCGTCTAAGCTACTGAACCGAATTAAATAAATGTGATGTCAATGGTTGTACAATGTTTTCTCGGGTAAGAGAAGATACAAAAAAATATAAAAAAGGAAGGAAAATAAGGATATAAAAAAATATAAACATTTTGACCTAAAAGTTTAACTTTGAGAAGATTGCGGTCGATTGAGAAATTAAAAAGTATTGAATGAATCAAAAGAAAAAAGAAAGATTATACTCTGTAAATAAAAATATATGCATTTCGCATTTTTTGTTTTTTGTTGTGTTTGGTACGTTTCGTTCCGAGCAATTTATCTTCTTCTACTAAAGAAGTTCGCATTAAAAATTTGCATTGAAATATGTAGATAACGAAACCTAAAAATACTTATAAACACATACTTGAATTTGAATCCTTACTGTTAAAAAATAGGGTCATAGATACCAATGTTTGACTAGCTGTCTACCGATTTCCATAAATTAAGTTTTCTCTCCGTTATCGGAAGCAAGATTGCGTTCACGAACAAGAAGAGTGCTCGAACGTTCTGAAACAGTTGCAATTTGTTTTTGAGTCAACCAGAGGAAACTTTTGTTTCGCAGACTGTGCAGTAGGTATAGTGCCGCACAAAAAAGCAATCTGGAGGAATCGCATCCTTACATTCTCTATCTCTTATCATAGCGTACATATATTTTTCGTAGTTTGTATAAATATTTATTGATGACTTAAAATCAGTTCTTTTGTGTAAAGGCACATCAGCTCCACAACCAAAGTGTTGTCCTCCGGTAGGCTCGACGTCGGCGGTCGCGACCAGTGCCGTGCGACTCCGGCGGTCCTCTCTACTGCAACAGTATCGTTACTAGCTTATTGGGTTTTTAATAATATTTGTATAATTATCCTGGCAACGATATTTGTGTTTCATAATTTGGTCAGATGCAGTCTTACGCTTAGAATATTGTAGTTTCTTAATAAGTCTTTCATAGTAGATTATCATTCTTTGAAAGTTTTTTTACTAAATAAATAAAGATGAATCGCAAGCTTGATCGATTACCCAAATTTAAATGTAGGAATTGTGACTTAAAGTAAGATTGAGTTTATCTATCAAGTAATTCATCATTCATTATCATCATCAGCTTAATTGTGTTTAGCATCATTAAAGAATTTTTACGTTATCTATCGGTATTGCAGTGTCATCCACTATATATAGAGTTCCGTGCTTCAAAAAGGGAATCGAAAGCCCCTATGGGGTCATTTGTTGGCAATGTACCTGTACAGCCATCTGACAAGCTCTTAATCTTGAGATATCGAGTTGAAACTAAAACCACAGTCACTTGAAGCTGTAAAAATCAAACCACTAGAATATCGCTTAGAAAAATAAGGCGAGTAATGCCGCAAATACGTATACTTTGATACTTTCAGGGGAATCAAAATTAATGTACAATTTGTATTTAAATCATAAAAATATAGTCTGTATTTTTATAAGTATGTATATATGTACTGACTTTGTACGGAACCCTCTGTGGGTAACTCCAACTCACACTTGTTCGATGTTTGTCTAGCAAAATGACGAACAGGTAAAAATAATTTTTTTAAGTATGTTACATTAGTAAAAGTGTAAAAACCCACTGACAAAAAAATGAACCTCGCCAAAGGCAATGCGCGTATTGCTTTGAAGCTAGTACTTACTTTCCTTTTGCAGCGATATTTATAATACCTATCTTGGTAGAAAAAGTAAGTACGGAAATGGAATTGTAGATATATATAGGTACTATTAAATAATAACACATAAGTCTCCTGGGACAAATCACAGACGGTCATCTGACCCCAAACTAAGCATGGAAAACAAAAGACTGATAAAAATACTTATATATTTCTAATACATACATATTAAAGATCAGTTACACCCAGACACGTGCTCATCGCACAAAGATTTGTCCTTGGTGGGAATCAAACCTCCGGTATAGCAGTCAGGGTCACCTATTCACAAAACCAACAGGCGCAAAAGCCAAATTCTCGAAATGACCAATACTGCCAATTCTCCTTAAGATAATTACAAGTAAGAACACAATAGGTTAATACTAACAGAGTCGGTTAATTTAAAGTCACACCTTCCATTTATTAATATTCTAAGAATAAAATTACTGATCAAAATATTTATTATTTTAATAGCTTTTAATGAAAAGAACAAGCAACAGTCTGGCCACTGTTCCTCGCCGAGAACTAAATATTTACAAAATAAACAAACACCATCCATAATAACAGGATAAAATTTATTATCACTATCACCGCGCATCCTATCAGTTTTGTGATCCACTAAGATTATTTCATTCATAAATCAAGCTTCTAGCTCCGATAACAATTGAAGTTTAACCGGGAAAACCATTTTTTTGAGTATATCAATCTTTTGTTAAAAGATAAATTATCACTTTTCATGTTTTAAATACGATTATCTAATTATCTCTTGATTAAAATGCATATAAAAAGGGGCACCTGCCGAGGAAGCGACAGTACTGTCAGTGATCGGTAAAATGCGTGTGTTTGCTCTATTGGCTCTCTGCTTGGCGGCTGTGGCAGGTACGTTGACAAGTCATGGTGTGACGCAGGATTTAGACTTGACTACTAACACAAACAAAAAGTCCCTTCCTGAAACATGAAGAAGCAAAAAATTTACTGGATTATTATTTTACCTTAAAAACTCCAATGTATAATTTACCTACTGATCCGTTTCAAGTCTTCGTCTAAGAGGGCTTACGCACTAGCGACTAACCGCAGGGGTGCCTAGCCGCGCGGTTAGCCGCATTTCGAGTTTTTAGAAACCGCTTGTGATTGTACGCACTTTACCGCCAACCGGTTGCATATAAAAACTGAACCGCGCTGTTAGCCGCCCCCGCGGTTAACCGCAAGTGCGTAAGAGCGCTTACACATAAGACGAATTCAATAAACTAGTAGGTATATAATAGTATTTAATTCCAGCCGTGCCCCAGAATCCCCAGAGGATTGTCGGGGGATCAACCACCACTATTGGGCAATACCCGTCGATGGCTTCCCTCCTCTTCTCATGGACTGGATCCGGTCACAGACAGTCTTGCGGAGGCACCATCATCAACAACAGAGCTATCCTTACTGCTGCTCACTGCACCATGTGAGTCTTTGGAAGTGGCACATTACAACTGTGTAGTTAATGCAATTCCCTTTCTGAGTATAATGTATTGCTATGAACAAAGACAGCCATATTATAACTTGTTCTTATATTGCAGCGGTGACTCTCCTGCAAGATGGAGGGTCCGTGTAGGCTCCACCAACGCCAACAGTGGTGGTACTGTTTTCAACAGCCAATCTATCATCAACCACCCCAGCTACAATTCAAGGACGACCGACAATGACGTCGCCGTCATTCGCGTTTCCGGTACGTTCTCGTTCAACAACAACGTCCGCGCTGCTGGCATCGCCGGATCCAACTACAACCTTGGTGACAACCAGGTCGTGTGGGCTACTGGATGGGGAAGAACTTCTGTAAGTGTTTACAATGTAAAGTAAAATGAATAGGACAGTTTTAGTGAAGGTATTCTATAAAACCAATTTCTTTATTTTCAGCCTGGTGGATCTGCCTCTGAGCAACTTCGTCACGTGCAAATCTGGACTGTTAACCAGAACACTTGTGCTCAGCGCTACGCATCTATCGGCAGGACCGTTACCGCTAACATGTTGTGCTCCGGCTGGCTCGACGTCGGCGGTCGCGACCAGTGCCAGGGTGACTCCGGCGGTCCTCTCTACCACAATGGAATCGTTGTTGGTGTTTGCTCTTGGGGTGAATCATGCGCTCTTGCTCGCTTCCCAGGCGTTAACGCTCGCGTTTCTCGCTACACCGCTTGGATTCAGAGCAATGCCTAAAATTATGTAAGAATATTCGGTTTTAAAAATGACAAATACAGATAACGTTTATTATAATGCACCATTTTATTATGTGTAACCTCTGTATTGTCTATATCCCTATAGTTAGTGATTTTATATTGTTTGCTTTGAAAATTCTATAAGGGAAGTTTAACGATCCTAGATGGCAAGCATCTATTGAGCACCATTCACTCTTGCGATCTCTCGAAATCAACGTAGGCAACAGACGCCTTGCGGGTTGAACTCCTGGCCATATTTCCCTCGAAACGAATATTCACCTGTAACCAAACATAAGCAAATGCTCGGCAGGTCTTATTTTCATAGATTTCGGTAATTCTCTATTCTAAATAACAAATATAGAGCCAATTACTATAAGAAAATGAGAAACGATTAGGGTTGATACGATAATGAAGTTGAGGTGGATAAAAGTTGTCAAAAGTGGTTATAAGAAAATATAGTATAGTAGATAAATTATAATTATTCTGGTTCCCAAACTATAAAGTTATCTTTTTAGGAAGTTCATTAAATATACGCTCAAAATGTAGCTTTGTGATTATGGGTGCATACCAACAAAAAGATACAATTACAAGGAAAATATTTCATTAGATCTACAAAATCACGGCAACACTTAAGTATACACTTTCGAGTGTTTACGTATAATTGAGATCCATGGTTTTCAGAAACCGATCACGTTTTGTTTAAATAGATATAATGACACATCTATATACTTCTAAACACTACATTTGATCAGTCATAGATACAATTTAAGTGGTATCTATGAATCAGTGGTACTCTGTATAAATAGTGCAGGTGCTGTAGGAATTCAGATATTGTTGCATCAAGGGACAGAAAATGCGGGCCGTCATAATTTTGCTGGGCTTTGGCCTTTCATCGGCCTTCGCAGGTAAGCGTCTCCTCGTATATATCATACATTTTTAAGGATACAAAATAATCTGCCACTGTTCCTCATTATAAGAAATTTCATAACTATTCTCATTAACGTATACCGGGCTTTTTAGCTAATTTGTCTTTATGTTATGTTAAAATAATCACGTATGTTAAGATACTCGTAGCTTACGTGTCGCCCTATCTATTTCTCGTGTTGGTATAAAACACCGTGGCACATTGTATAATGTTTATCAACAAATTTTGGGACCATTTTTTGTCATTGTATTAAAAGTCTATATTATTATTTTCAAATCATGGATAGAAATCTTTATAAAATGATGAGCACAACCAGTACTAGCATATGTGCTTCATAGTCAAAGCACCCTCGTATTATATGATAAATATCATTAAAATAACATAACATATGTAACATAACATAACATACCATCACACCTGTGTTCCCGAAGGGTTAGGCAAAGGTGTAAGTACCAATATACACCCACAGTTCGCCGGTATGTTTAGGTCCCATGTAATAGAAGGCGAGCCTATTACCACTAACCGGGCACAAATCCAAACTCCGACCTGCTACTGAGAATTTCATAGAAAAACTCAATAACACCTTGGTCGACTTGGGAATCGAACCTAAGACCTCTAGCGTAGCAGTGGCGCTTAGCACTACTGTGTCATTGAGGCTGCTTTGTTACTGTAATATCATGTATTACTTTGGTAATAAGATAAGTTGTTGATAATTTTTTGTTGCAGCCAGTCCCAAACAACGATCTACCATTGTAGGAGGATCGACAGCAGTCGCTAGCCAGTACCCAAGCATCGCGTCTCTTCTGTACTCACCCGGTTCCACCAGCTACAACCAGGCATGTGTGGGCTCTGTTCTGACTACAAGGTCCATTTTAACTGCCGCTCACTGTGTATAGTAAGTAGACGAATGAATGAGGAGTTCATAATATTCGTTTTTAAAAATTAAGTTATTTATTCATCGATATATTATTAGTTGGGTTTATAACTATTTATATTTATAAACGTTGTACACACACATGATTCTTTACATAGGTTGTGTTCATAACTGAACTGTTTTTTATTTTAAATACTTTTTTCTGCCCCTCAGCGGTGATGCGGCTTACAAATGGCGTGCTAGAGTTGGTTCAAACTGGGCTAACAGTGGCGGTGCTATTTACAGCTTGAGCTCTATCATCAGTCATCCTAACTTCAATGTTCGCAATCTGGACAATGACATCGCCGTTTTGCGCACCATCTTTCTTATTGTCTACAGTAACGTCATCAAGCCCGCGTCTATTGCCGGCAGTAATTATAAACTCGCCGACAATCAGGTTGTCTGGTCTGTTGGATGGGGGAGAGCTTCTGTAAGTACCTAGAACGTATAACATATTCCTACTCACAAAAAAGTACCAGGCATACATCGATATTTATAGAAAGAAAACATGTACTAAACTATGCTTATTTTATATATTTCAAGATAGATTAAACCACCAAAAAACATTCTACGTTTTCAAACGATGTTTTTTAAATTTTAAATAATATAACAATTTACTTGACAGGCCAGTGTCTACCCGTCTGAGCAGCTTCGACACATTCAGGTGTGGACTGTCAACCAAGGCAGTTGTGCCGCCCGTTACGCTGCAGTGGGTGCCAACGTTACCGCCAACATGCTGTGCTCTGGGTGGCCGTACGTTGGTGACCAATGTCAGGGAGACGCCGGAAGCCCGCTGTACCACAACGGGGTCTTAGTAGGCGTGAGCTCTTGGGGCTACGGCTGTGCTAATGCCTTGTATCCTGGTGTTAATGCTCGTGTATCTCGCTACACAACTTGGATACAATCAAATGCGTGATGTTTGAAATAAGTTACGTTATTATGTTTGGTCTTTCAAATATTACTTATTCCTTGCAACGAAATGCCGGTCCTTTGATGTTTATACTATTTGGAACACCAACATTTGAGATATAGATATCATACACATCAAAATGATGAGTTTATAAAGTGGTTAAACAAATGCGACTAAATAAAAATTGCAGCAAATAAGAAATGTTTTATTGTGAAACGGACCTTCAATCGTAATAAATAATTGAACATAAAAACTGATACATCATGTTTATTAGCTTGAAATGGACCCTTTAACGTTAATATTTACCATGATCTTTTGAAGCAAAATCTTTGTTTGAGACAGAATTGATTGAAATAACTGTATTTCAATAAATTGATAACTCACCTAAAAATCTCTATGGTAGGAACTTTTTACCATAAGTAAATAGCAAATTTTACTAAAAGTCGTTAATCGTTATTTTATTTTAAAACGATAGAATGAAATAATATAAAAAGTATACCTATATAAAAAGTAGTACCTAACCTTCGTCACAGTATAAAAACTGAATTTTAGATAATTATGTTACTTGGGGACGTATCAAAAGACGTTACCTCAAATACCGGACAGTTTGAACTGTTTTAACATCTTGCCAGAGACCTTGGAAGCTGCCGTATGTGCTTTTTTTCTGAAATGAAATTTAAAACCATAACATAACATAATATATCATCACGCCTGTACCCCCGAAGGGGTAGGCAGAGGTGTACCAATGTACACCAACAGCTCGGCGATATGTTTTAGTCCCATGTAATAGGAGGCGAGCCTATTGCCACCTACCGGGCACAAATCCAAACTTCAACCAACTGCTGAGAATTTCATAGAAAAACCCAATAACACCTTGGTCGCCTCGGGAATCGAACCCAAGACCTCCAGCGTAGCAGTCGCGCTTAGCGCCACTAGGCCAACGAGGCAGTTTAAAACCATACAAGGCATTAAATAAAAAAATCCTGAATACCAAGAAGCTTTCAAGACAGAGGGATCTTGGTATAGTTA
Organism: Autographa gamma; assembly: GCA_905146925.1. Taxonomy (NCBI): domain Eukaryota; kingdom Metazoa; phylum Arthropoda; class Insecta; order Lepidoptera; family Noctuidae; genus Autographa; species Autographa gamma. The sequence goes on from LR989850.1 coordinate 10,646,053, forward strand.
GAAATGGTGATCCATCTACGGACAAACCGCGGATAGCGTGGCTTAACCTGTATTTTCGGTCTAACCGTATGGCGTACACTTAGTAACAAGCCTCTCTACTTATTCTTTTTAATTTCTAATCAAATAAATCTTACTATTTTTAACTAGCTGTGCAGTAAGGTTCACCGAAACAATAGACCAACAGCCCAGCCAAAATTTTGTTTACAAAACAAGTTTGATAATTTTTCTATTTTTTTTTTCTTATTTTAAGAGCTTTAAATGAAAGAACAAGGAACAGTCTAGCCACTGTTCCTCGCCGTGAACTAAATATTTACAAAATAAACAAATACCATCATTATTATCACTATCGCCGCGTATCCCATAAGATCTACAAGGCTCGCATAAGTATCTACTTTCGAGTGTTTACTTATAATTAAGATCCACGGTTTTCACTTTCGACTGCCTCGTTGGCCTCGTGGTGCTAAGCGCGACTGCTACGGTAGAGCTGGTCTTGGGTTCGATTCCCAAGTCGACCAAGGTGTTATTGGGTTATTCTATCAAATTCTCAGTAGCAGGTCGGAGTTTGGATTTGTGCCCGATTAGTGGCAATAGGCTCGCCCCTATTTACATGGGACCTAAACATATCGGCGAACTGTGGGTGTACATTGATACACCTCTGCCTAACCCTTCGGGGATACAGGCGTGATGATATGTTATGTTATGGTATTCAGAAGCCGATCACGTGTAGTTTAAATATATATAATGACTCATCTCTATACTTCTAAACACTACATTTGAAATTATCAGTCTTAGATATAATTAAAGTGATATCTATGAATCAGTAGTACTTTGTATAAATAGTGCAGGTGTAGGAATTCAGATATTGTTGCATCAAGAGACAGAAAATGCGTGCCGTCATAATTTTGCTGGGCTTCGGCATTTTATCGACCTTCGCAGGTAAGCCTCTACTCGTTTATACATTTTTAACGGAACAAAATAATCTGCCACTGTTCCTCATTATAAGAAATTTCTTAATTATTCTCATATACGTATACCGTTTGTTTTGAAACCATGCGTTCGGAAGAACATGTGGCGAACGAGGTCCTGGCATTCCTGCAGTACCAGCTGAACGTCATGGATGAGGTCAGTGTTACACAAATCTGCACCTCAAATTTCATTGAGGTGGAGATAGGTAGCGCAAAGGTGCTGCTGTACGAGTCTCTGCAAATGTCAGACCGAATGCCGTCCCGCAGGAGGGATGAAAAGGGAGAGAGGAGTCTCCAAGACACCATCTTTAAGGCTTTTGAAGGAGAACGACCCCGACGACGTGCCGACGTTCGTGGCAAAGGAGTTGCGCAAGGTGCCCCCGTCACTTTCGATCACGTCGACGTCACCAGGCTAGTAAAGGACATCACGAGTATGAGGTCTAGCCTGGTCGAGCTGCGGTTGAAGCTGGAGGCGTCACAATCCACCATCAGTTATCTACGTAGCGAGGTAGCAGAATTGCGAAACTCTGTATGTAGGTCACACGCGCATGCCAACCGCGACAACACACGCTTTGGACAGGTCAACGCATCGCCACCGCGCGCTAAGTCAGCAAGATTGCACTCGTCGCTGGCCGCCGCCACTGCTAGCGATGCTAAGCTGTGCCCAGCCCTCCCCGCGTCTCCCACAGTGGGGACGCCGACGAACGTAAGCACGTCAAAGCCTGAACGTGTTTACTCGGCTTCCGTTAAGCGAGATCCCGTACAACGGCAATCTAAAGCTATTGTGGGCAGTCAAGGTCGCCCCGAAGTATCCCGAGACACGGTACAATCTGTTTCAAGTAAAAAGACGGCCGATGCAGATGGTTTCATCAAGGTAGAGAGAAGGAAGAAGAAGCCATCTAGCCGAAATTAATGCGGAACTGCTTTGACCGGTCCGAACATGCTGCTGCGCCCTGCAATTCCGACGGCGCAGCTTTATGTGTCGCGCCTTCACCACTCCACGAAGGTCGAGGAGATCGTGGAGTATATACGCATTAAAACCAACTGGAAATTGAGTTGTAGCCGAGACATAATACGAATTAAATCATTTGTAGTACGTATGCCGACTCAACATCTCGACATATTCCAAGAACAGTTTTGGCCGAAGGTAGTCGTAATAACTTTTAAACTATCGCGCTGCATGTTTATAGTAATGTTATGTCTGCTTGCGACCACGGCTGGTGTAAGCCGGTCGAAACGTCAAGCTCAAAGGTATTTATGCATGTACGCGCTAATCCCCGTTCTATAATGTTACGAAGGGTGTCGTTTTCCGGCGTTTCCGCGGGAGGCTACTCGTGTCAAATAGACTTTCAAACTCAAACTCAAAACTTTTATTTGCTTTCCACAATGGTATTAATAGGTGGTAAGTAAAAAAAAATATAATAAATCGTGGATCCTGTTGGGCACGCAAAATTTAATTAGTTTTATTTAATAATTGTATGTATTAGTTTATAGGTTTTGTTTTGTTTTATGATTATTTATGTATTGTATTTTCTATGGGCCCTATACCTTGTCCATTCGTTTATTAAACTTTTGATAGTTCTAATATTTTATCAAATAGTGATACCCTGACCCGTTACCGATTCGATTTCTTTTTTCGATCGATTTTCTTCATTCAGGCATTTTTATTCAAAATAGTTAAGGTTTTTACGTGATTTAGTATAAAATATAATCACAATAATGTTATTGTATGTTTTTCATTAAATTTTTCGAAAATCGATTTATTTCAATATCGTTTTATAGTCTGTGGTCATAAACTACGAATAACACATCTCTAAGTGGGCGGAGCCTGTCCATGAAGTACAGTATTCCCTCTAGTTCTTTTTATCAAAAGTAATTACAAAACTTTATGTGCGTGATCTGACAAAAGTTAAATAAACGGTTGGAAAGGGTAAAGTTGCCTGAAATAAAGGAAATTATTATTATTATTATACCGAGTTTTTAAAGTTAATTTTTCTTTTATGTTATGTATTTCTCGTATTGCTATAAAACATCGTATGTTTAGGTATAACGATTTTAATTTTTAATGCAATCATGCATAAAAATCTTAATAGACATAGACTAGTTCCTCGTTGTGTCCCCTTAAAATGTGCTTCTTACGGTTAACGAAACATTTCTTGCGTATCTCGGCAAAAAAACAGAGAAAAAACCTAGAACCTAAACTAGACAATGAAAAATCAAATGTTGATAGAAAATAATAATAATAATATTCCGGGACATCTCACACACGGTTGTCTGATCCCAAGCTAAGCAGAGCTTGTGTTATGGTAACCAGACAACTGATAAACATACTTATATATTTCTAAATACACACATATTATAGATAAGTTACACCCAGACACCAAACAAATGATCGTGCTCATCACATAAACACTTATCTCGGATGGGAATCGAACCTACGACTGTAAAATGTATTTACTATTTTTCAAGTACCTATATGCATAGTATAACATATTATGTTGTTAGTGCGATAATTGAGTAAGTTGTTGATGTTCTTTTGTTGCAGCCAGTCCCAAACGGCGATCTATGATCGTGGGTGGTTCGACAGCAGTCGTTAACCAGTACCCAAGCATCGCGTCTCTTCTGTACTCACCCAGTTCCACCAGCTACAACCAGGCATGTGTGGGCTCTGTTCTGACTACAAGGTCCATTTTAACTGCCGCTCACTGTGTATAGTAAGTAGACGAATGAATGAGGAGTTTATAATATTCGTTTTTAAAAATTAAGTAATTTATTCATCGATATATTATTAGTTGGGTTTATAACTATTTATATTTATAAAACACACATGATTCTTTACATAGGTTGTGTTCATAACTGAAGTCACACATGGACTCTGCTGAAACTAGTAAGATTATGCTGAAAAAAAAAAATGCATGCGTAAATCATTAATGAACGTAAATAATATTTTGAAATTTCTAGTTATATTTAAATTCTTTTTTCTGCCCCTCAGCGGTGATGCGGCTTACAAATGGCGTGCTAGAGTTGGTTCAAACTGGGCTAACAGCGGCGGTGCTATTTACAGCTTGAGCTCTATCATCAGTCATCCTAACTTCAATGTCCGCAATCGGGACAATGACATCGCCGTTTTGCGCACCATCTTTCTTATTGTCTACAGTAACGTCATCAAGCCCGCGTCCATTGCCGGCAGTAATTATAAACTCGCCGACAATCAGGTTGTCTGGTCTGTCGGATGGGGGAGAGCTTCCGTAAGTACCTAGAACGCATAACATATTCCTATTTACATTAAAGTAGTAGTGAAGTGTTTATAAACTTAGCTACCTAAACGTAAAAATAGATCTAAGTAACATACAAAAAATACTAATTATTTCTAAACAATTCTTGGGTCATTATTGTAATGTTTTGTTAATACACAAACAATGTACTTAATAGGCCCGTGTCTACCTGTCTGAGCAGCTTCGACACATCCAGGTGTGGACTATCAACCAAGGCAGTTGTGCCGCCAGCTACGCTGCAGTGGGCGCCAACGTTACCGCCAACATGCTGTGCTCTGGGAGGCCAAACGTTGATGACCAATGTCAGGGAGACGCCGGAAGCCCGCTGTACCACAACGGGGTCATAGTAGGCGTGAGCTCTTGGGGCTACAGCTGTGTTAACGCCTTGTATCCTGGAGTTAATGCTCGTGTATCTCGCTACACAACTTGGATACAATCAAATAATCAAATGCGTGATGTTTCAAATAAGTTACGTTATTTTTTTCGGTCTTTGAAAATTGTACCTACTTCCTTGCAAAGAAATGCCTGTCCTTCGATGTTTACGTTATTCGAAACACCTATATTTGGGATATGTATATTATTATATTTAAATCAAAATTATGAGTTTATAAGGTGGTAAAACAGATGCGACTAAATAAAATATTGCAGAAAAAAAGACATGTTTTATTGTGAAACGGACCTTCAATTATAACAAATATTTGAACATAAAAATGGACACATAATATTTATTAGCTTGAAATGGACTCTTTATCGTTAACCATTATCTTTCGACATAAACTTTTTTATTTGACCCATATATTTCAATAAATTGATACTTCAATGAAAAGCGTACGGTATTTTAAAATTGTACGGTAGGAACTTTTTTAATGCCAGTTCCAGGGCAAGTACCAAAAATACGTAGCAAATACTACTAAAAAACACAGTTCTTTTATTTTTAAACTGATCGAACGAGCTAATATTTTATGATACATATTTCTGTATTTCCTGATGACTTTTATGTGTAATGTTATTTTTACCCGACTGCCAAGAAGGGTTATGTTTTTCGCACGTGTCTTGTATGTATGAATGTGTGTAATATTCTTTATTACCTCAAATCTTTGAAACGGCCGAATGGATTTCGATAATTAGGGTATCTTTGGGTTTGTATCGACTACCCAAGTGTTCTTAGATATGCCACGTCAAACAAAAACCAACATGACGGCCACAAGGTGCCATAGATTGAGGTAAAAAAAAATATGTTTGCTACAATATGGGTATCAAATTAAAGGGCTTGTAACGAGGATTCCAAAATGGTATATCTTTTACGTACCTATTAAAAATATTGTTCTTTATCCAAACTTAATACATATTCGAATGCCGTACGCTAGGTTGGTAGTAGGGCATAGGAACCGGGTTTTCCCGGTTCCTAAAGAACCGGGAATTCCCGGTTCTGGAGGTCTCTGAAAGAACCGGTTCTGTAAAGGGGAACCGGGTTTTTCGGTTCTTTCGGTTCTATCTTTCTTTCTTAAAATAAACTTAGAAATACCTCAATTCACGCTAAATGTCAAGTTATTATCATATAATATTGTTACACGTATCTTCTTTAACAAATAAAGAGGAGCTTAATAAGGAATTAAGTCAAGCTATTCTGCTCCTGAATTGATATCGAATGACCTGAGTACTACAGTCAGGGTAGAAATGGCTCTGTCCGAGAGTAGTTTCATTGCCACGTTGAATGGCTATGTCGATTCTCAGTACATCGAACAAAGCAGCCCTCTGATCACGAGTGGAGTCTACCAAACGTTTTGACAGTTCTTTAAAAAGATTTCATGCAATCGGACCCCACGACCCAAGCGTTTCAACCCTAAACGGCTCAAAATTATAATTACCCATTAGGTTATTATACTTTCACCATTTAAGGGTCTCTGCAGCTCCAGGAGCAGCGCCAGGATAGACTGCCGAACTTAGAAAGTGGGACGGCGCAAGGGTGTCGACGCACCTTGCGTACCACACCAAAGGCCGAACCAATTTCCAAGGCAACAATGACATACCGTCAGATCTCTTACCATCGACGCGCACCTAACCATTAGGTTTCAAAACAGCTGGTACACCGGCAGTGACGAATAATGACGTTATTATTTGCGTGACGGGATATACGCCCTGCGCTCCTGCTGCAGGACAGGCCATGGCGACCGAGGCAATTGACTGTTTCACCGCGTTGACAACGATGATGGCGAGCCGGAAAGTATTGTCATCCAAAATCGTACCAAGAGTGGATGATGGAAGTGGCTGTTACCGGAGGCCCGATTCCCATTCTCCCACAGCCAGGAGACACGCACGCTCTGCAGTGTTGATCGACGTATTAACGAATTCTTTCCGTATGAAACTGCAAAGCGGCTCGTACCACTGGCTCTGGGAAGAACGTTGCTCGGGTAGATCTACGCCCGGGCAGGACAATTCCCAACGATTTACTGCCTCAGTCATGCACAAAATCTGGAAAACAACCAGAGTGGACCCTAAGATTTGCCTGAATAAATTTTTGTGGACCGAAGACAAAAATGCTGGTTAGCCTAAACTGGAAACTTTACGTACACCTAGCCGACCAAATCGGATCGGCAGCGTGGCTTGGGTCCAAGCTCGGTCATCCAATGTTACGTTACGTAATTTCAAATACCTTATTTCAAACACAGTTTTCGATTTCTATAGTGAATTATAAACAACTTCGAAAAGACTGATTTTAGTGCACTGATTATCGCTTAATGTTACTGAAAAACGATGTTGGAACTAGGAGTATAATTATAAAAATAATAAAAAATGCTTTTGCCAATAAAGTGTGTTTTATCCATTCTCTTTTATTCGTTATGGCAGTAGAAAATCAGCTTTTAAACTAAAATTTATCGAAAAGAACCGAAAGAACCGAAAAAACCAGGTACCCGGTTCTAGCTTGAGTTTGGATCCGAAAGAACCGGTTCCTAAAAATGGGCCGGTTCTCGATGCCCTAGTTGGTAGTTCTCTTGGTACGTACGTTGGTGAAACCTAAAGAAACAGCTAGACGTATTATGATTTCAACTAAAAAGTGTTAAATAAAAAATAAATAAATTTAAAAAATTAAAAAACCCGACTGCATAAAAAACACTTAAATTAAAAATGAAAAGTAAAAAACAAGACTACATTGACTGTAACAGTCGGGACCCATAATGAATGATTTTAGTCTAGCTTTTTTAATTCTTTTTTTTTTACTTTTCAATTTTTATGTAGTGTTTTTAATGTTTTTTTTTCATTAATTAAAAGTTGTCTGGACTGCCTCCTTGGCCTAAAGGTTGTAAGCGCGACTGCTACGCCAGAGGTCTTGGGTTCGATTCCCAAGTCGACTAAGGCGTTATTGGGTTTTTCTATGAAATTCTCAGTAGTAGGTCTGTAGGTCGGAGTTTGGCTTTGTGCCCGGTTAGTGGCAATAGGCGAACTGTGGGTACAGTGTACATCGGTACAACTCTGCCTATCCCTTCGGGGATACAGGGGTGAGAGCATTATCATCTGTTTTTGAAATATGGAATAAAATCAAAATATTATATAAAAGGACAACTAATACATAGTGTAATCTATTTTGAACTTTTTCCCCGATTTCTACCTACTATTTGAACAAATAAATTGATTAAAATACTGTGATAATTTATGAGATAAAATGTTGAGATGTGTGCCAGGGCTGCGTTCATTACTACCTTATTGTTTTGTTGTTTTTATGGGTCAGTCATACGAAATGAGAAACTAAGGACGAGTTGCACCATTTAACTATAACGATAACAAAGCCATTAACAGTTGTCAATTCGTCGAATTGTCCAATAGACGGCCGTTTCACGGCTGGTTATGGTTTAGTTAACGTTATAGTTAAATGGTGCAACTCACCCTAAGCCTTTTAGAAAAAATGACTAACGTAATGATGATAGATCATTGTTTTTGTTATTCAGTGTGAGTGATAAAGTCTCTTAAGCCAAAAATTAAAACGATTAGATTGTAATTTGAAAATTATATGTTCTTTATCATGTTTTTTTTTTAAATGAAAATGACAAACAACACTGGGATTCTTTTTTTTGTACATTTCTAGCATTGTAGCTCTTTTTCTTGTAGATCAAAATAATGAGAGAACGTAAAAAGTCATAATTTTAATGTGTGGTAGTAAATGTGTGTGGCAAAAAGGCTAAAACTTATGCATCCACGAAGATTAAATGAATTATTTATAAAATTGTTTTAAGATAAAAGCATTGTGTTTTTTACATTACAAGCTATTTGTAGACTGATGCAATTGCCACAGAATAAATAATAGTATGTTGTTTTGAAAAACTTCGTTGGGCCTTTCTAGTGCAATAGTGCACTTTTTGGGTGTAATAATAATAAATGCGGACAACATCACATACATTGTTTTGAACCGAAAGTAAGTAGCTATTAAGTACTTGTGTTATGGAATTCAGAAAAACGAAGGTACCACAAACACCCAGACCCGAGACAAAGTAGAAAAGTGACTTTCTACATTAACCCATCCGGGGATCGAACCTGGGAACTCAGAGCTAGCGAGACCTTGAAAATCGGTGCGTACGCCACTCGACCACGGAGGTCGTCAAATTGGGTCGGGTGTATGGCTTATGAATGCAGTACACTAAGACTGTTCAATTCAATTTTCAACAATGTCAATGTCTGCTTTCAGCATATCTTTTCGACATTTATTCATACTCATATACATATTTTTCAATATTTTTTTATTAGTAATGTATCCGTTAGCATTCCTTCATTTACTGTCATACAATTAAAATAAGTTAGTTTTTAATATTTTATAAATTACTGTTTTTGAACTGAACATTTGTTTTTTCCATCTTGCTAGCAATAGCTACGCTTCCTGTATTTAAATATCGGCATTTTGTATGGCTATGGTATCCAGCCCAAGTCCATTTCATTATCGATAAGGCGCGTGGTGTTGCCATGGCGACGTCTTATAGCGTTCTCGATCTAAATATGGCTCTCTGTGCATCTCAAATCTTGTAGCATTCATTTTATTTTACGTCACTGATTTTGAGATTAGTAAAAAAACATGTTTTGACCTACTTTAATTACTTCGCTCTTCATGAATCATAATTGTTTGCTCGTATAGTTATTTTGGAATTATAATCGAAAAAACAGAATGTGATTTGCTATCTTTTAGTACTAGATAATTATTATTTTTACTTTTTTGGGATTATCTTTTTATCACTTGATTGTACTGCGTATAAAACGCATTTCTTCGATGGAACACTACTGTGATTAGTAAAATGCGTGTGATTGCTCTGTTGGCTCTCTGCTTGGCGGCTGTGGCAGGTATGTATAACTTCACAAGTTATAATGGTGTTAATAAAAAAAAAAACTGCGAAGAGAAATAGTTATTAACTTCGAATATAAAGTTTTAAATTTATCGGTAGGTATACGTGCGTTGAGTGGAATCTTCGCTAGATAGGAACTGATTTTGGTAATAGTTGTTTTATTAATATTTATTTGTTGTGTTCGGAACTAAGAATACATGTTTACGAATTAATAAGTAACACCACATAAAGCATTCTGTAGAATATCATCGGCGTCTATAGTATCAACTAACCTATCTGTCCAGTTAGATACCAACTTACGAAATAAAGTTAACTATACATTGCGGTTTTGTAAAAGAAAGTCATTACTATTTCTTTAATTTTAAACTATCGTTTTTGTAATAATGGAGTATATTTAAAATAAGAAAATTTATATTTTATTTATAGATTATTACGCTGTGCCACTTGTAACAAAACCAGGTTGAACCGCCTACAATACTGAGCATTGGGCATATTATATTGAAAGATGGAGAATTATTATGGTCTAGATGTCAATGGATGTATTTTTACAGAAAATTGACTTAGGTACCATTCCACCATCATTCCAGTTCCATTGAAAATTTATTTGTGTAAAATTATAATGAATGTATACCGTGGGTATTGAGCCACGATGTTTATTCTAAGTTAAATTACTTTGTAAATAAAAGGTATTGCAGTATCAACACAAATCTAATTAGTGCTGGTGTTAATACTAGGACAAATAAAATCAATGTAACGTTTTTAATTTCAGCTGTCCCCACAAATCCGCAAAGGATAATTGGGGGATCAGCTACCACAATTACCCAGTACCCATCGATGGCCGCACTCCTCTTCTCCAACATTGGATTCAGACAGGCTTGCGGAGGCACCATCATTAACAACAGATCCATCCTTACTGCCGCACAATGCACATTGTGAGTTTTATGTACTGGTGGGGCCCGTATATAAGAGTTTAAAAAAAATACACAGATAAAATCATTACTTAATATCTATATACTACGCGATGGGTGAAAAGTAAGGTAAAGATTTTAACTTCTACTATCTTTCTATGTTACAGTGTTTACGCTCCTAGCAGATTTAGAGCTCGTGTAGGCTCCACCAATGCCAACAGCGGTGGTTATGTTCACGATGCCCAAACTATCATCAACCATCCCTCCTGGAGTATCCATGACCTCGCCATCATCCGCGTTTCCTCCGAATTCTCGATCAACCACCATACGATTGCTCGTGCTTCTCTCGCCGGTCCTAACTACGAAACTACTCATAATATGCCCGTTTGGGCTGCTGGATGGGGAAGAACTAGAGTGAGTGTTTTTTCATAGTATGATGTAACATTGTTTAAATAAAGGTTTACAGTCAACAAACTATTACTAAACTTTCATCTGCAAAGTAATTGTTATGTTTAACTGCTAGTGACTTAATTGAAAGAACCTATTCCATTGACTCAAGCGAATCCCACGTATATCAGTCGCATATCACTTATTATTATTTTTTCAGGTTGGTGGAACTAACGTTGAGCAACTTCATCACGTGCAAAATTGGGTTGTCGCCCAGAGCATTTGTGCTCAGCGCTACGCACCTTTAGGCGTGAGAGTCACCGACGGCATGGTGTGCGCCGGCTGGCTCGACTTTAGCAGTCGTGACCAGTGTTATGGTGACGAAGGCGGCCCTCTCTTGCACAATGGAGTTCTTGTTGGTGTTTTCTCTTTCGGTCCTAATCCATGTAACGATATTCGTATTCCTGCAATTAACACACGCGTGTCTTTCTATTCTTCTTGGATACGAGACAATGCCTAAAATGTTGCAACAATTTTGGCTTGCACATAAATAAAAATTATTGAAAGACTTATTGTTTATTAATGCGTAGTGTTTTCGTAATAGCAATAACATTTTGCTCTTGTCCTTTTGTTGAAATACAACATTAGAAAATACAGCATCCACTAACCTTAAGCCGGAACCCCACCGCTGCGCAGGCTGTGCACGGATGCGTGGCTCACCTCTGCCGCGTGGGTTCATTAGTTCGGCGGCATCGGTCTCCGTTTCCACTGAGGCGCACGGACACGGATGTGTCGGCCACGCAGCTCGTAGCTATGCATGGGGTACAGTCACGAGCAAAATTATGTATACATAATAATATGCGAAATTGTTAAACGAAATTAGTGAGTTTTTTTGTCGAATCTCTTCTGCCATCTGGCAATCAATGCATACTGACAGATGACACTTGAAAATAAAATAGTTAAAGTTTTTTTTTAATAAAAAAAAATATTTGACTTCAAGTCAACATATTATTTTTATAATATAGACAATAGCGCTTCCGAGTAACAGTATAATTTAGGTATTGTGTAGTAACATCTGTTTTACTTATATGAATTATAAATAACTTAGTTCTTACATAAATTATACTAAACACAACTTAAATGTATGTATATATACTAGGAACATTAATTGTACCTCTTATTTATAGTAGCTTATTCTTATAATAATTTCTTAACAATATTATGTGTGTACATATTTTTGCTCGAGACTGTACATAGTCGTGGGTCGCCGAGAAATGGCCGACCCACGCAGCTGGGATGCGTGGGTCGGCCACGTGGCTGAGCTACGTTCCGCCTATTCGAGTTAGCTACGCGTGTGTTTATGACGTCAATTGCTGCGTAGCATGTCCGTGCGCTGCGGTGGAAACGCTCTCATACATTTTGTACTAAAGCGAAGCTGAACACACGTGCACAGCCTCTCCGTGCGCAGCGGTGGGGTTCCGGCTTTATTCAGAGGCCATCCATTCACCTAAGAACTTTTTACCTTTTTGACACTCATGGTTTATTAAAAAACGACTTAATTTTACGTATTTTTTTACTAACTTAACTTACTCCTTCATCATTAAATTGTATCTCTGAAATCGGTTACTCGCAAGTAGTTTGCACCGTTACTTTTATTTGACGTCTAAGCTGCCGTTAATAATTTGTATGTGACCTGTCCTTGCCTATATAGGCAAGAGCAGGTACATGCGATCGACCAAATTAGCCCCAGCCCAATGTTTTTTAAGCAAATTGGCCCAAACTTGTCGTTATCATCATCATCATAGAATTTTAAGTTAGACAACTTTTCTTAAACTTAGTAAGGTACAAAGTTTAGATTTTATTTAGTAATCTTGTAAATAAAGTTTTTATTTCCTACCTTATTTTTCTGTTATCCTCATTAACGCGAACAAACGATGCTTTGAAAGGTTGACGTGGAGGTGTAGGTCCCACAAATGTGTATTAGGCATCAGCCCGATTATCAGAATATTATTCAGGTCCATGGAACGGACGTGGTAGGCCCAAATTATCGTATATTCGTTTTGGAGCTACAATGCCACATACGGATAGACAGATGGCCGGCGAGTCTATTCTTACAACACCCTTCTTTTTTCGCCCGATGGTCAAAAAGGGAAATAACAGACATGAAGCATTTCTGGGGAACAAATGTGTATTTTTTAATAAACCAGCTAAGTGTTCTCTGTTTGGGCAAAGGTTGGTCCCAGAGAAAAAATCTAAAATCTATAGCGCCTTAAAGATGTTAAATGTACGAACAAAAAGCATTGAAAATCACTTTTCTACATTGTCTCGGGTCTGGGTGTTTGTGGTACCTTCGTTGTTTCTGAATTCCATAACACAAGTGCTTTACAGCTACTTACTTTGGGTTCAGAGCAATGTATGAGATGTTGTCCGCATTTATTTACTAAACAAAGTTTATTTATCATTTGATGTTATAACTTTATGTTGCTTATAATAATATACTTATAACTAAAACTACACTATTGTACTAGGTTAAGTCTATGATGTTAGCTGTATGTGTTTAAATAAATAAATAAATTAAAATCTTTATTCAGTATATTTATTGATCCCTACCTTAAACCTGGTTACGAATGAATATTGGCGCAAACAGTCATTAAATTCTCATGTCTGTATTGTGGTGTAAAAGGAAAAAAAAAAAACAAAATAATGAATAAAGGTATTTATAATGAAATAAAAAAGTTTTTTTTTTTTAAAACTGTACACGTAGTACTCACATAAAAAGGCTACTACTACGGACGAGGACTACTACTTCGCTTATTTGCAATTAATCTTGAATTAAACATTTTTTATAACTACTCGTATTCATCCAAGGTATAGATTTTGATGAGCTTCGGACGGCTTCGGTGTACTAGTTTTAGTCTACCGAGAATTATGTGCTATATTTTAACTATGGTTGAATCACATTTGGTCAAATTAGACTGCATGGATGGCCCTCGGTCATAGATCCTCCAGCTAATTGTCCCTTGCCGTATACTGAAGGTTTGATCATCACATGGGACAAACCTGTGTGTGATCAACAGGTATTTGTTCCAAGCCTGTGTAATTTTTTAGGGCTCAGGTTAAAAAAGAAACGATGTTAATAATTTTGCATGATACAACAAGGGCGGGCAAGCTATTAGAACGGCTATTTACAGACATACACGAATATGAATTAAAACTTATAATATTTTATCGAATCGCACAAGTGTTGTGTAATGTAATTGTAAAAATATCGCAAGTCTCAAAAAGTGGGGAATACCATAATCGTTTCAAAAATGTAGTACGATTATAAATTATTTATCTATCGTTTGATTATGAAACGTATAAAAGGAAAAAAAAATAGACAAGTTTCATTATTTTCTGAGACATTCCTAAGATGCGTGTGATTGCTCTGTTAGCTCTGTGCTTTGCGGCTGTGGCAGGTATGTGCACTGTGACTTTTCTTATGCAATTGATTAAAATAAAGACGTCTTTGAAGTATTTATAAAAAATATTATATTTAGTAATTTAGAAGAATGCTACCAATAAGATTGAATTAAAACATATGACAATAAAGCGTAAAATTTGCGTTCAAAAAGTTAACATCTAAAGGTTTCGCCCAATTTGAGTTAAAGTCAAGATATAACCTGGAAGCATTATGGATTAAAAAGAAAAAAAAATATTTAAGTATGTGAAAGCAATGATATTTTATGATTCCAGCCGTCCCCAAGAATCCCCAGAGGATTGTCGGGGGATCTGTCACCACAATTGACCAGTACCCGTCTATGGCCTCACTGCTCTTTTCTTGGGCCGGAGCCGCACACACTCAGTATTGCGGAGGCACCATCATCAACAACAGATCCGTCCTCACCGCTGCACACTGCCTTGCGTGAGTTACTCTGGTGTTGCAATTCATATTTCATAACTACATTTTCACTGAAACCAAGTGATAAACTTTTCAGTTATTTTAGAAGCAAAAAATGTGTCTATCAATATTAATTTTCACGTTGATAGATGAAGCCAGCTTTTTTTATATTAAATTTTTATGTTTCAGTGGTGTGCCACCTAGCCTATGGAAAGTCCGTGTAGGCTCTACCTATGCCAACAGTGGCGGGATTGTTCACAACACCCAATCTATCATCAGCCACCCCGGTTTTGCCCCGACGTTTGACAATGACATTGCAATCATTCGCATTTCCTCTACGTTTGCGTATAACAACAACGTTCGTAATGCTTCCATCGCTGGTCCCAACTACTACCCTGCTGACAACCAAGTCGTTTGGGCTACTGGATGGGGAAGAACTTCTGTAAGTGTTTAATTTGTAAATTACAAAGTTACTAAGGCAAACTAGATTGCAACAACTTCGTGAAAGAATGGAGGCAGAACACCATTTTAAAAGTCGAAATTTGTCAACAACGAATCTAATCTTACTTCATCGCCTGAAGTAGCACAAGCCTAAAAACTGATTTTTGTATTTTCAGCCTGGTGGAATTTCCTCTGAGCAACTTCGTCACGTGCAAGTCTGGACAATTAACCAGAATATTTGTGCTCAACGCTACGCAACGCTTGGCATGACGATCACCGCTAACATGTTGTGCTCCGGCTGGCTCGACGTCGGCGGTCGCGACCAGTGCCAGGGTGACTCCGGCGGCCCTCTCTACCACAATGGTGTCGTTGTTGGTGTTTGTTCTTTTGGTGAATCATGTGCTCTTGCTCAATTCCCAGGTGTTAACATTCGTGTATCTAGATACACGTCTTGGATTCAGAACAATGCGTAAATTATGTAACAATGTTTAAAACTATCAATAAAGATAAGATCAATGCAGGCACTGTTTTATTTCTTATTATTTGATTTTGAGTTAGTCAAAACACAGGCGTCAATAAAAAAATATGTTCACCCAAACTACCCCACCCACAAAATGGAGTTGCTACTTATGATTATTCACGAAAAAATGCAATACATTTATGAAGCTTATGCAGAAGAGGATTAGTACAAAAACAGTTTGTTAAAACCAGTAAATAGTACAGTAAGACAAAGATACGACATTGAAGTTAAGAGTTAGTGGAAATCAGATTCCAGGAACACTACACATTGATTAATTGCTTTGATTACTGTTAGTGCTGCTACTGTCTCTAGCACGTATAAAGGTATAAACAGTTCAAGCTGGTTTTTTCAATAAATTTATTTCATTTACGAGTTTTGTCTGTTCACTTTCCAAAAATACACCTTGAGTAATGTTAATAGTAGTAGAAAAGTATCAAAGTGTTTTAGTAGTAGAAATTCTACAAACCAACCTAAAAATGAAACCAATCAACTAGTCGTCGCATTGTATTTGCTGATGGGTTGGGAATAGAATGAGCGAGTGCTCTTTTGAAATAATTCAGCTTTTAGATGAAGTCTTAAAAAGCAGTCAATATAATAGTATTCATCAGGATCATAGAGGTAAAGCCACCACTGCTATCGAGTGTAGGAGTATTAAGTACATTGGCCCATCATTACGACTAAAACTAATATGATAAAATCAGAGATGAACTTTTGAACCAGGCGGGTTATACATGTTATCACACCATTGATCACACCACCACACACCGAGTCTAGGCCTCCACGCTAGGTAAGTTCTGTTGGCAATCTGTGGTTTCCACTCTAGCTATCTAAGCACATTTCCAGCGAGTAGGTAATTAACTCTCTTCGATGAAATTACCTTTGTCTTATTACAGTACTGTCACAAACAGTTCTCCACATGCATCAGATCAGCAAGTCTTATGGTCCTCTCGCTGGAGCTGTGCTGAGAGCAGGATGTTTTTGATCGGACATATCCTCTCATCTCATATCCTCTCGTCGTGCCCTCGACGTGGGTTCTTCTCCTTATCGAGTCGATCAGTGGCTGTTAAATTTTTCTCGACCAGTATTCAGCCACGCACACGGCATTGTCCGTCACCTCATACAGGTCCCCTCGTGTGCAGGTGGCAGGGCACGCTGGGTAACTCATTAAGTGAGCCATGGGTGATGTGGGTTAAAATCATTAGATTTTTACCGCGCAATAAAAAGGCCCTATGCCCCTATAGCCATTAATTGCCTGGGTCTTGGTTTTTTAACTGAAGCCGCCACGCGCCACGACTATCCGCCCAGGGATTCTGCGTGGGGGAAAGTCATTAGATTTTCACTCATCAAAGAAAAGTTGTTTTTTCTAGACCATAGTTTTGATCACTAAGAGAACAAAGATAGACCCGCTTTGTATAGGTATCTTCACGTACAACATTTTAGGGTTCCGTACTCAAGGGTTAAAAACGGAACTCCATCACCTGGCTGTATCTCAAGAATCGAGAAAGCTAGACAGTTATTAAAAAAATATGTAT
Source organism: Autographa gamma (assembly GCA_905146925.1). NCBI lineage: Eukaryota > Metazoa > Arthropoda > Insecta > Lepidoptera > Noctuidae > Autographa > Autographa gamma. Next base: position 10,663,285 of record LR989850.1, read on the forward strand.
TTCTGTTGCCGCAATTACAAGAAATGCCAAAAAGAAGGTAAAATAAATATTTAGGGGCGCTCGCATACAGCAAACGTGATTTTTGTGCCCTATTTTGCTCAGTATGGCAACAGTATTCTCAAGTACTCAGTTGTATTTTTGTTTTTATGTATAATAAAATTAAATAGACATTATATTTAAGGCAGGCTCTCATACAACTGTGGTACGGAACCCTTCGTACGCGAGTCCGTTTCGCACTTGACAGGTTCTATTGGAAAATGTACCGCTTTTCCTCATATTGGTTGACAAAAGCAAATCTAGTTATTAAAATCTATAGCAGTTTCATATCTGTCCTTATCAAGAAGTCAATATCCTCGTAAGTAACACTGAATTAATTGATTTTCCTTCTTTACTATAAATAAGGAAAAGAAATGCTTTACCTTATAGACTTAAGTCGCAAGATAAATTTAGAGCTAAAAATCGGCTGTTTCACGGCTACTAGATTGTTTACGTAACACTCACATGAATTGGAAATCCCATATTATACGAAAAATAACAGGAAAATTGCCAAATTTTAATATGTCTCGTGTGAGTGAAAAGCCGCACTTGTTACCTACTACAATCGTTCAAATATAATACCATGCGTACGATGAAGCATGGCTTTGCTTTGGCATTATCCTATGGGGAAACAGCTCAGATTCATCTAGTTACTATATTTACCTTGGAAAAAGAGCTTAGCGCTGCGAACTACATTTTAAGAACACTATTGCTTAGCGTTTCACTAGTGTTTTTAGTAATTATGGTAAAATAAGCGTTAAGCTGCACTTAAACCTAAAGATGTCTTCGGAAATTGTTAGTAAATCTTCTTCCCAGCTTTTTCTCAAATATGTTGGGGTTGGCCTCCAGTCTTATCGTATTCAGCTGAATACCGTACTTAACATGGAAGGACTGCCTATCTGACTTCCACAGCCTATTTTTACTGGCTAGCCCAGCATCCCATGGTAAGAATAGTTGTCAGAATTGACTTAACGAATTCCAAAGATCCTAGTTTGATAGCCGGGACCTAAGCTTTAACGTGCTATCCGAGGCACGAAAATTGTTTGGAAATAACGAATCAAAAACTATCAGTGCAAAAGTTTGGACTTTATAGTTCTAATACAGGTTGCAAAAAGACCAATCACATAGCCGAATTCAAACTGAACACATTTACAAAAATTATTGCTGGGGAACCAATTTTAATTTTAGGTATTTTCAAAGCCCCGCTTCTTGCAGCGTGATTGTAATGCGTTCAACCGACTTAAAAATAGCTGGTTTAGTATGTAACTCAATTAGCCTTAACAAGTTTTAAGCGATACCTCTGGATTTCAAGTCTAGTGTTAGTCCATTTAATGTTGTCCCTTATTTCAGGTGTGAAACGAGACCAACAGAATGCAAAATATTCACTAAAACTAATATAAGTTAGTCATCAGCTTTTAGACCTAATAAATTACAAAAATAATCGGGTTTGACATTATCTGGAGCAGAAACCTAGTTTGACAAGACTTAACTTAATTTAAAGACCGTTTAATGCTTTTTGTAGAAAGCTAATTGAGACTATTATCATTTTTATATTTTAGTATGATAATAGATTATCTGTCTATCGCTTGATTACAAAAATCATATAAAAGGTAAACAATTACAATGGCTACATTAATTATTGCCAGTCATTAGTAAGATGCGTGTGATTGCTCTGTTGGCTCTGTGCTTTGCGGCTGTGGCAGGTATGTGCACTTCGACATTTCTCTTATTTTTTGTTTACATTTTTCCAAGAATACTAAGTGCGGCAAGTGACGCGACATCTTTTATTCATCTATTACTTGATTGACGACCTTCACGACCACCGGTTTCATGGTGTCGCTAGCTCAGCTCAGAGGTCCCGGGTTCGATCTCCGGACGGGTCAATGTAGAAACTAACTTTTCTACATAGTCTCGGGTCAGGGTGTTTGCGGCACCTTCGTAGTGTGTGATTTGGGTTCGGAGCAATCTCCGTTGTCTGCATTTATTTTGATTGCAAAAAGATAGGTAAATAACTATGTAATAAGGAGAAACATGTTCAAAAAGCTGCCTGATTGCAACGGTTTGCGCTATACTTCATACAACTTATTACATTATACTTGAAATATATAAAAAAATCCTTCTAAATACAATAATTGTATGTATGAAAATAACATAATTTTATAATTCCAGCCGTCCCCAAGAATCCCCAGAGGATTGTCGGGGGATCTGTCACTACCATCGACCAGTACCCGTCTATGGCCTCTCTGCTCCTCTCTTGGGCCGGAGAAGCATTCGCTCAGGTTTGCGGAGGAACCATCATCAACAACAGATCCTTGCTTACCGCTGCACACTGCGTTTTGTGAGTTTCTTTTGAATTTTACTGTTGCAACTAATAATGAAACTGATTGATACTACTTACTAATTTAGCTTATTGTGCTACCAATTATTTAAATTGCATTTTCACGTTGCACATTCTTATGTAAGTTATACAGCGAAAATATGAAGAAAGGGTTTAAACAATTTTTAACTTTTATGTTACAGCGAATCCCATCCTAGCCAATGGAAAATACGTGTAGGCTCCACTTATGCTAACAGTGGAGGCGTCGTCCACAACCTCCATTCTATCCTCATCCACCCCGACTTGTCCCAGACTTTGGACAACGACATTGCAATGATTCGCATTGCTACTTCCTTCTCGTTCAACAACAACGTCCAGCCTGCTTCCATCGCCGGCCCCAACTATAACCTTGCTGACAACACGGTCGTCTGGGCTTCTGGATGGGGAGCAACTGCTGTAAGTGTTTAATTTAAAAAGTAATATGAATTATATAGCTTTAGTAAAAGGTTTGGCCAACTAAACTACAACATTTCTAAGCATACGACCTAAATCTTTTTTAAAAGACGAATATCCGTCTCTGGGTTTCCGTTTAGGAAGCCGATTAATCTGTTTATCTGAACCTAATTTTATTTCGTAACCTAAAGTAGTACACACGTCTTATAAGCTGTATTTTTTATTTTCAGGATAATGGAACTCAATCTGAGGAACTTCGCCACGTGCAAATCTGGACAATTAACCAGAATATTTGTACTGAGCGCTACGCAACGCTGTACTTGCCCATCTCCGAAAACATGTTGTGCTCCGGCTGGCTCGACGTCGGCGGTCGCGACCAGTGCCAGGGTGACTCCGGCGGTCCTCTCTACCACAACGGTGTTCTTGTTGGTGTTTGCTCTTTCGGTTGGGGATGTGGTGATCCATACTACCCTGGTATTAATGTCCGTGTTTCTCGCTACACCTCTTGGATCCAGAGCAATGCGTAAATGTTGTAACAATATAAATAATTGTCAAAAGTAACAATACATTTTATTAGATCAAAGTACGCACTGTTTTATTTAACCATTACGACAACTTTAAACACACGCGTTCCTTACTATAGGTTTATCACTAAATTAACAAATACAGAAGCATTTATTTCAAGTTACTGCAAAAAAGTAAATAAAGTACAATCCCGGATACAATTGAGGTGAATTATGGTTTCAAAAGTAAGTGTGTCATACTCGTATATTTACTTTGTGGTTGTGTTCAGTTTCGATCATCACTAGGAGTTCCATTTTCTGACCTTATCATTAAGGAAATACAGTATACAATTATGAGGAAAATACCCAATTAAATAACATACCTATTTACGCCGGAATATAAATTAAGATTTAAAAGATAAAGATAAAAATATTCATTTTCAAATATAGGTAATTACAGTAAATGTGATAAATAAATTAACTTTGTTTAATATCCGCCCGGATTTCAATGGTTTCAATGATTATCTTTAGATTTTTTTGTTGCTAAGCTAATGCGCTACCGGAAAGATTTTGTTACAAATTATAAACTACACGTTTTACTCGAAATTATTAAAGGAGAATTACAGACTTTGGACCAAATCCTGCACCTGGATCTTTTTCAGGTGGTCATAAAATATTGAAAGAAAAATCACAACTCAACATTACATTCTTGAAAAAAAAGTTATAGCAACCTAATTTCAATTGAATAATTCTCGATTTTACAAAATATTATTGATATTATTACTCTTAAAATAGAATAAAAAAAACACCACACAATATTATCAGCAATAGAAAGATAATATACAAACTGATTACATAAAGATGACGATACATAACGGACGACTATTTACGTAAATGTTTATAGACTCAATTATGTACTGAAAATAATTATATACTAAACTACGTAAAACTTGCACAAAATACCTACACAGTTTTTTAAACTTTTTAAGAACTATGGTATTTACTTTATTTATAACACTGCGCCGACGTGAAAAAAAAATTAAGCTAGAAATATAATAAAAAATTTACAAGACTTGACTATTAGTGTGTAGTACAAAATAAATTATAAAACTAAAATATGTAAACTTACGGACTAAAAAGTTACCAGGGCCGTACCATATGTTGATTAAAAAGTAGAATACGCGATCTGAGTATTTTTAAATCACTTGCTTCTTGACCTTCTTCATTATATCTTACTGACAATTTTGAATGGTGGTACCGCCTAAATAATTTTTTATCAGTTTCCGACTTATGAATGGACCGAGATCAAAAGATTACTAAATATAGATAGATAATGTCTAGTGCGTATTTTTAATGTATTTCCCCGATTTATGCTTACTGCGTTGTACCCTGTGGTTCCCATAAGTGCGGTATAAAGCACAATTAAAAAAGACTATGCAGTTATGTTATTTAAATAATGTGAGATCTCTTATTTTAGTCGTTGATTAGGAAGTAACATTTATTTGAAGGAAATTTTGAGGACTTATTTTTGTTGGATGTGGTCTCTTTTAAAGTCTATTATGCTGTCAAATTCGTATAATAAGAAATATATAAAAAATAAAACAAATTAAAAAAAAAAATACTTGATTATTTTGTACATTTCTACATTTGTGAATTTAGTCGTAATAAACACTATCATGCAGTTAGTTTTTTTTCACGGGGTGATAGGCTAATAGCTACAATCGTTCAACGGCGTGGCGATATGTCGATTTTCATAATAAAAACAAAAATACCCGGTCCCGTCCACCCTTGGCCGGGCCGCGGATCGCTTGCGCAATCTCTGCGTGATTCTGGCAGGCCAATATAAATTAAAATCTTAGTTCATTTAATTAAAATAGGCTACTTTGTAGCACTTTTTAATCGTTAATCACATTATTATACAGTACCCCAAATTGCCCACCCTTCACCTTCCTATAATTGCTCTGGCTGTAAGAAGAAGAAAAAAAAAGGGGAACAAACTACCCAGTAAAACGTCCTATATATATTATATATTATTATGTGGTGCACTTTTGATATAGACTAAAACACACAGATAAAGGTTAAAAAGCAACTTTAAAATAAGCGCGGAATTGAATTCTGGCGCGAATTAATCTAGGACTTTGGTTTACGATAGTAACAAAAAGTGTAATTCAAATTTATAATACTATAATTTCACACTGTTTTGCTATTTCAGAATCCAAATGATTCGACAGATAAGTAATTTTATCGTTACCGAAACATAACATATCGCCACGATAACGCCTGTATCCCCGAAGGGGTAGGCAGAGGTACACCTCTGCCTACCCCTTCGGGGATTGTGGGTGTACATTGGTACACCAATGTACACCCACAGTTCGCCGATATGTTTAGGCCCCATGTAATAGGGGGCGAGCCTATTGCCACTAACCGGGCACAAATCCAAACTCCGACCTGCTACTGAGAATTTGATAGAAAAACCCAATAACACTATGGTCGACTCGGGAATACCAAGACCTCTAGCGTAGCAGTCGCGCTTAGTACCACGAGGACAACGAGGCAGTTACCGAAAAAAAAAACGGAAATAATAAATATTTCACTCAATAATCATGGGTTTATCAAAAGTATTTAATCAATTTCATCATTAAACAAATATTTTTCACTATTCCTGTTAATCTGATAATACTGAATATAAAAAGACATTCCTAACTCACTATCCTTACTCTTGTCAGTGGGTGGTAAAGTGACGGAAAAATGCGTGTGATTGCTCTATTGGCTCTTTGCTTGGCGGCTGTGACAGGTACGTTAACATTTTCATAATATATTTGCTTAATATAACGACTATTAACCGTATTTAGCTATTAAATAAACATAAGATGTTAAAATATCTAATTGTGACTTAAATCTAATATAAGAACAAACTCTAACTATACTAAAATTAAAACTTACATAAATAAAAACTAAATGGCGTCAAAGAATTCATCGTCATCCTTGTCAATGGCGGGGAACGTGCCCAGAAGGCTGGCTGCATTGCCATTCTAAAATAAACATAATTATATTGTTTTTATTAAAAAATAAAACAAACTCATAAATGACCAAACGTCAATTTAAGTTTATTCCTATAACATTTTTGATAAATTCAAGCAACGTGATAACATGTAGGTTCTCTACCTAAAATCTAGATCCAAAATTAAGATCCTCTGACTTTCCTTTGGACTACTTAGCATCAACAATTTTGACTCGAATTAAAATATTTTTTTATGTTTATTTTTATAAAATTTTAGCTGTCCCCAAATATTCGCAAAGGATTATTGGGGGATCAGTCACAGACATCAGCCAGTACCCATCGATGGCCTCGCTGCTCTTCTCATGGGGTCTATCTGGACACAGACAGGCCTGTGGAGGCACCATCATCAACAACAGATCAATCCTTACTGCTGCCCACTGCACCATGTGAGTTTTATTGTTTGACGGGCCTGTTGGTCTAGTGGTTAGAGACCCTGACTGCTATACCGGAGGTCGTGGGTTCGATTCCCACCCGGGACAAATGTTTGTGTGATGAGCACGATCATTTGTTCGGTGTCTGGGTGTAATTTATCTATAATATGTATGTATTTAGAAATATATAAGTATGTTTATCAGTTGTCTGGTTACCATAACAACAACCGTGTGTGAGATGTCCTGGAATATTATATTATATTTATAAGTGTAGCAATACACCAGCGTAGTTAATGCAATTTCCATTCTAATCATTGCTAGAAACAAAGCCATATTATAACTTCTATTTATATTGCAGCGGTGACGTTCCAGCAAGATGGAGGGTCCGTGTAGGCTCCACCAACGCCAACAGTGGTGGTACTGTTTTCAACAGCCAATCTATCATCAACCACCCCAGCTACAATTCAAGAACGTACGACAATGACGTCGCCGTCATTCGCGTTTCCGGCGCATTCTCGTACAGCAACAACGTCCGCGCTGCTGCCATCGCCGGCTCCAACTACAACCTTGGTGACGACCAGGTTGTCTGGGCTGCTGGATGGGGCAGAACTTCCGTAAGGGTCTTGTTTTTATTAATTTATAATAAGTTATCAAAATTAAGACTAATATCAAAACACTGCTGCAGATATCTAATAATACAACTTTCCTTTTAAAACTACAGTAATTTTATTAATTTCATCATTTTCTATTAATGACTGTTATTTTTTTATTTTTTTAGGTTGGTGGATCTAGCTCTAAGCAGCTTCGCCATGTACAAATCTGGTCTGTTAACCAGAACATTTGTGCTCAGCGCTACGCATCGATTGGCAGGACCATCACCGCTAACATGTTGTGCTCCGGCTGGCTCGACGTCGGCGGTCGCGACCAGTGTCAGGGTGACTCCGGCGGCCCTCTCTACCACAACAGTGTTGTCGTCGGTGTTTGCTCATGGGGTGAACAATGTGCTCTTGCTCAATTCCCCGGTGTCAACGCCCGAGTTTCTCGCTACACTTCTTGGATCCAGAATAATTCCTAAGATATCGCAACCCTTATGATCAAAAATAATAACCACTTAATCGAAAAATGTACCAACAGATTGATACGTATGATATTTATGTGAATTTTCAATAAAGATAATTTAATCAGCAGAACTTTTACGTATTTATTTGTATGGTGACGCTTTGAATGGTGGTATCATCATATTTAAAAATTAGCTTTTAATCTGTGTTTTTGACTTGTGCAAGAACATCAACAAATAATTTGTTTAAACCTTGATGCCTAAAGTTTCTGGTATTGCTATTAGCCAAAACCGTAGTGCGTTAGTGCGTACTACCCACGTCACTGTAGTGTGTCCAACCCTTTATGAGTTAGTACTGTGCACACTTGAGACTGAAGTTGCTGGATGCCGGAGACTTACGTAGCCTTGTCTAGAAAAGATCTTAGAAAGAAGATTGATTTTGACTGTTCGTTCATGTATGATAATCATTACGTTAAAAACATTTTCTTTCAAATTTCATAATTTTTTCATTTGATTAATATTTGGCTTAAAAAAAAATTATTTCGTAAATCATTTTATTAGAAAACCAATATAAAACCAGCTATTATTATCAATAAATTAGAATTACACTGTATCAATAACTTAAAATTGTATTTGCTAGTAGTTTCTTACGATCTTGAAATAATCTTTCAAGATTAAAAACCGGACATGTGTGAGTTATAATTGCGCGGATAGGGTTCTGTTTGTGTTTCCTCTTAATTTTAAAACCACATTTTTTTTGTAGATTATCTATTCTTTTGGCGCTCGCAGAGAAATTGCGATTCATTTGCAACTACATACATACTTCATTTAATAACTTTAAAAGTCTATAATAATATGTTTAATTAAAAACGTGAAAGATGTAGTCCTCACATATATTTTGCTTAAAAGCCTTATTTTCTTTTTTTTTAATCCTCTTGTGGTTTTTTATGTTTAAAGTAAGATTTATTTACTATTATCCTTTTTTAATTTATTCAATCGGTCCAATAGTTTTTGATAAATTTGATTGTGGACGACCAACACTCAAGCGATCCAATGAGGGTTAAGGTTTTCCCTTTTGAGGTATGGAACCCTAAATACTAAACTTACTAAAACTCTTAACTAATCTTATGATTGTAATGGAATAAATGTTATCGACTATTGGTCCATAATACTCATGATTGTAATTAATTGGTACTTGATTCTTATCGTAAGCGTGTGTTTCCTCTGTGGGCTCTCAGCTTTGAATTGTGGCAGGTACGTGAAGTGTGGACTTTGATATTTTCAATTTCAATTTCAATTTATTTATTTCAATCAACAGTTGGATCATACAATAGCAATGGTACATTTACAGAAGACAAAACAGAACACAATTTAATTATTAATTAAAAATTAAATTAGCATTAAACAAGCAAAGTAACATTAAACATATAGATATGTTTTATTTATGATATTAGTTCAAATAATAATACCTACAACTACACATTAGTTAACAATCATCTTAAGGCGCTGCGCGAACATGTCTTGTGTGGAAAACCAACCGGCAGTGGATAAATTGTTTTTATATTATTAAGGTATACATATTAGCATGTATATGGTAGAGGCTAAATACATACACATGATCATTGATGTGTACACTTAATAGTAAAATACTAAGTACATAACATAAGACATGTACAAAAGTCACAGCTTATTTTTAAATAAATTTCTGTCTGCATTCCCGCAATAAAAAGGTATCAACTGATGGCAAAGCGTGTGAACTAAATAATGAAAATGAATCAAAACAACAAGATAAAAGGGTATTTTTTAACCTAAAATAAATCAATCATTCAGGAAAGAAAGATATCAGATCAGTCAGGAGAGAACGTTTTTTATTTAAACAAGATTTAACTGTTCTAGTTTCTTCATCAAAATCACGTCTTCATCTAAATCATTTCATTTAAACGTTTCGTTTTATTAGAGTAAGCTTCGTCAGGCACTTTTGAAAAACCTTACGAGGTTCTGGAAAATTATTGCTATGGAGAAAAAGCCGGCAAGAAACTAAGGCAGGCCATCATTTTTAAAGTTTTAAGTATTATTATTTTTTACTTATATTTTTTAATTTAGGTACATTATTTTAGTAATCTCAATTTGAGCTTCTCGGCGTTAAATAAAAATATAAAGGCTTAAAAAAAACTATATGTTAAAATCATTATTTCCGTTAGCTGTCGTAAAATCAACCCCAATATACTGCTGCCCACGCTTCTTGTGAGTTTACTTCCTGTGATGTATGTATTCTTCTCATGTATCTGAATGACAAACTATGCACAGTGAAGTCCACCTTTTTGAATACATTTGGAACTACTGATTATACACAATATATAAAAATGAATCGCTAAATGTGTTGGTAAGCGCATAACTCAATAACGCCTGGACCGATTTCGCTAATTATTTTTTTGTTGTGTTAGTTATTATCAGGAGAAGGTTCTTATAAAAGAAAAAAACTGCGCGGAAAAAAAAATTGAGTAATCACCGGCCAAACATAAAGGCACCGGGTACAGGACCTAGGTATTAATGCAGGTGAAACCGCAGGGCACAGATAGTACACAATAATAACGAAGTACTACCTAAAATTAAGAACGCAGTCATGTTTCTTGTATTTAGAAATAAAAATTGCATTAAATGCGTAATTTACTGTACTCCGAACGTCCTTCTGGTTTTTCAATTAGTTTTTATTAATTTGTTGCAGCAGTGACCCTGTTAGCAGATGGAAGAACAAAATAGGCTCCATCTTCGCCAACAGCGGCGGTACTGTTCACAACACCCAGTCCATCCTCAACCAACCACAATACAATGGAACACACAACAATGACATTGCTTAAAATCGAGTATCGATTTTATTTTCGTTTTAAACAATGTCCGCGCTGCCTCCATCGCCGGCTTCAACCACAACCTTGGTAACAACCAGGTCGTCTGGGCCTATGACTACTATGGGGTGGGGAACCATTTCTGTAAGTGCCTGCCATTTTACTAAATATTTTAGTTATTCAGAAACGAGTACATGAACTAAAATCGCACCATCTGCAACCGAGGGAATTGTGGAAACTACATAGCACATACACAGAAACACACATAAACTGTCATTCACGTACAACCATGCACACTTCGCGCAAACATTCACTTACACACACCTACACACACACACAAACACTTACACACTTACACACTTACACACACACACACACACTCTCACACACACACACTCTCTCACACACACATACAATGCCGTTTTATGTTTTCTACCTAAGTTATTTTATTAGTATTCAGTAGTTTTTTTTTGTTCTTCTTTTTAAATCTTATTGTTTTGTCCAATTCTGGAACAATTATCTCTCCTGTTTGGTTGGGCGCTGATAGCTGCGACTCAGTTTTTAACTTTTGCAGCTATCATCGTTTTCTTTGTAAGTCGCGACAAATGTATGTTCCCAAAAATAAAAGCTTTTTTCTTTTTCTTTTTCTATATTCGCTTGTTTTTTGGTTAAGTGAATTTAAATCGAACTTGCGACAACAGCGCCTGAATGAAATCGTTGCGACGAACTTAGTGTTACAACTGCGTTAGTCACTGATAATTATGATCAGTCTGATATAGTTTACAACTAAAATATAAAATTACATGTTTTTTTGCAAATCATTTATTATAAGAATTGTAGCCATCGGTGCTTATTGTAAATATTTATGTGTACAAATGATTCATACATTCATTTCGATTTATTTTGACGGGCCTGTTGGACTAGTGGTTAGAGACCCTGAATGCTTTACCAGAGGTCGTGGGTTCGATTCCCAATCATTTGTTTTGTGTCTGGGTGTTATTTAACTATAATAATACGTATGTATTTAGAAATAGTATGTTTATAAATTGTATGGTTACCATAGCACAAGCTCTGCTTAGCTTGGGATCAGACAACTGTGTGTGAATATTATTTATTATTATTATTATTATTTCACAATCAGGTGGCTCCGCTGCTAAGCAAATTCGCCTCGTAGATGAAGACTGTCGCCCTATAGGTATAGGTAATTGCTATGGGTACCGTTATATGGTTGACGTCGTCTAGTACAACGTAGATGGTCATCGACGTCAGCTGATCCTAAATTTGCGTTTTAATGTTATTTTTTCCAGTAGCCATAGTTTGGATTGTCTCTGTTGAGATGTAGCCAAGATGTAGCGAATAAGTCTACCAGTATACTTGTAATCAGCGCAATAACAGGTCTGTCTCTCCCTACAATAGTCTAGTTGTTGGACTTTGTTCTTTTGGTAGAGGATATGCTCATCGTCGTTACCCAGTCGTTAACGCTCGCGGCTTACTTACTTCTTAGTTCTTAATTTCAGAAATATCCTAAAGAAAAAAAGTGATCAGGCTTTTTATGTTAAATAAAACGAAAAAAGATTGTAGGTAATATTAAATTTTTCTTTAATTATTTATTTATTGGATATTGAATGTCATTTTGGCCTAGAGGTTCAATGAACGGATTTGTATGCACAAGGTCGCAGGTTCGAACCCAGGCAAGTACCAATGTGACTTTTTCAAAGTTATTGGACTTACTTAATTATTCTAAGACACTTCTGACATAACGGTGAAGGAAAACATCGTGAGGAAACCTGGATTCCAAAATTTGGGATCTGAAATCGCCAATCCGCAGAGAGCACGCGTGGTGATCAATGCTCATGCCTTCTCTATATGGCAAAAGGCCTGTGCCCAGCAGTGAGACGTTTATAGGCTGGATTATTATTATTTATTTATTTAGTATTGTTCTGTTATTAATCCCGCTTACGCCTGGATTAATTGGCTTGTTTTCAACGGTGTTTTGCGGTAAAGGTTGGCCCGAGGTCAAGATTCTATGATAGGATCCCAGAGAGATCCAAACCAATTCAAAATTTACACAGTAATATGTTATTTCTAACATGAAACAATTATCACTTATTTTGAAGTTGTTTTCTTTTTAATTTAGGTGTAATCAATGATTAATGATAAGGTTCACCTGTTACTTGTGTTATCACTTACTGATTCTTGCCAAACTTCTAGGTCAATGGGAAGTGGGTTTTCATAATTAGTCTTCTAATTATTTTTTTGCTCATTTCTGAGAAAATGCAAAAACGAGTATTTGATATTAATTTCCATTGACACAAAACCTCTACGTGTGCCTAGGAGGAAAAGTATTTGAAACAAACCGACAGGCTAAAAAAAAAACGTGTTATTAAAAGGGGTCCTTTTAAAGCAACTTCAAAAGATTCTGAACTCGGATGCATGGTTTCCTAGGATATTGTTTTTTACATCGATTACCATCGGGTTCATCAATGGCCCGCCATTGAGACCCATCTCATATTTACATAAAAGTCGGTACTTTTAATCATTCATGTGTAATGAAATATATTTTGGGGTTCGTAATGCAAAAATGAGAGTGCAAAGGTAGATACAGACAATGCGCACATGCGCCGCGCACGCCTTGATATGAATTTGCACTCACCACGATATGTGCGCCCACAAATTGCGCCGCAAGAAATGAGCGCCGTTCGCTGCGTACGCGTCGCTATGTTGATAAACATAATACGATCGAACGCTGTTATGTAATGCTTAGATATATAATATTTATTTTAATTATTATTTATTACTTATTACAATTGGACTCATATTTTTTTTGAACTTACAAAAAATATACTTTTAATTTATTTTTCAGACACAAATTTAACCCAAAATTAACCCAATATATGCTTTTTTTTATTGTTTTCATTTGTCATTTTTTTTTACTTTTAGTTTGAACTAAACATTGAATGGGGCATTATATAATAATATCAAGATATTTTGGATGTCGCAGTTGAGCGCAGGTTTTGAATAGACAGCAACTTGACGTAAATGAATGCTGCCTGATGTTTTTTTTTTTTGATGACATCTTTTCAGTTAGCGCAGTCTTTGACTGGTTCGCCGGACTTTTGCTGCCTGATGTATAGCAAAAAGCGTTTCGCGTTTCACCTGATATTCAGTGAAATTCTACTTCATAAACATCGTCAACACTGAAAGCTCATGAAAACGCATTGCTGGTCGTAAAAATGTGTTTAGCCTACAGTTAAAACGTTTTAAATATTACTTATGGTGACGATTAAAAAATTTTTTTACTCTTTTTAAATAATATCCGAACGTAAGTAGGTTTCTGCTGGCAGCGAAAAAATTGTATCTTAGCACGACAACGTGTAGCAAAAGACTAACAAGAAATTTTCACTTATCATACAATCACGGAGATAAACTGAACAAAACAATTAATCACTCTTAATCTACCAGCTTAAAATTTTTAGGGTTCGGTACCTACATCACAGGGAAAAATGAAAACGTCGTTGTCCGTCCGTCCGTCATGTTGATTCTTGAGGAAAAATTAAGTAGTTATGATTAAAATTAATGTTAAATATGTAGTCAGTAAAATGGAATGTGCAAGTCGGATTCACATCACACATACAATTCCGTTACGGTTATTATCCATTTTTATACCCAACAAAATTTCTCATAGGATTTCTAGGAGTTCATATTATATTACAAACTAGGAGAGCCTATGACCTGCTGTATATCACGCTTAAAATATGTCGTGGTATAGCAGATTCCCCTGATCTGCATAATGAGCTGATTCGCCTCTACGTTCCATCCAACTATCTCCGTGGTCGAAAACACCGTCTACTAGACGTTCCCACAACCCGAACAGTATCTCGCGCCGCAGTCTCTGTTTCTCGCGCTCTGACTGCGCTCAATAACGTCATGGAAGCCAACCCGAACTTAGACCTATTTGCAGACGACCTCAAGACTGTGCTGAGCACCTGTCTTCACTTTTGTGAAAACACATAAATTTATAATCTGTATTTAATATTTCCGTGACTGTCTTTTTACCCTTATTTTTGTTTTTTTTTTCGTCGTTATATTGTATAGTTCATATTATTTTATTCTGTGTGTGTTAATGTAATGGTGTAAAAGCCATGAAAACACAATTATAATAAATAAATTTAGAAACTTAGTTTGAGTTCTGAGCAGTTTATGTATTGTAATCTTCACTTTTTTATATTCTTGTCTCTCTATTCATATATAGTTCCGTGCCGTTTGTTTGTCTGTACATATCAAAACAATGTTGAGTTGGTTCTCTTTTACAGGTCTACAGAAATTTCCGCAATGACAATATTTATCTTTTAAGGGTAGCTTACGGTATCCATTTATTGTTTAAATGGCCTGGTAAAAAACGAACATTAACAATATGATAAGTGTATTTTAATACACGAACATAAACATTCATAAATATCGAGGTATACCTCATAGAAACACTACAAACTCGTTTGAAAGTCGAATAAGAAATCATACAATTTTCATAGTAATAGATAGAAAAATAAATTGTCAAATAAATGCTTACAAAATACTAAAATGTTAACCCGTCCGAAGTGAGTACTTAAAAAAAAAGAAGAAGAATTGAGTAGTAAGTAGGTAAATGTTTTTGATATTTATGTAAGTAGATAACTAATTTTTCTAACAGATATCCCTTCCTTGACATACCTATACCTCAATGGAATTAAACTTACTTTGTACGGATCCCTCAATGCGCGAATCATGTTCGCATATATCGAGTATTTTTTTTGTATCATAATTTGATTATTGTATTATCATGATAAAATATTAATTATCTACATTTTAGTTCCTATAAATACTCATCACTTTGATTCGAAATTACAACATTGTCATCAGGTATCAATATGCGTGTGATTGCTCTATTAGCCCTTTGCTTAGCGGCTGTTTCAGGTATGTACACTTTTATACAAGCAAAATTATATGTTAACTATTATTAATTTGCTGATTTGTTGATCTTCTGTATTCGCACATCTGTGAACAAAGCTGTGTATTCAGAATTGAGGTCATGCAGTACTGATTGAACTGCTTTAGTTGCATGGTCAGATCCTGTCATGTAGATCAAAATGTTATATTTTTTTTAGAATAATATGCGTATTGCGACTGAGTTAATTATTTCGTCGATAATGATGTTAATCTACATAGGAGATTGAGCTAACTTTTCTAGATCTCTGTTGGAATCTATTAAATTGTCATCGAATATGTTTTGTTTTTGGTGTTGAATCTTTATGGTATATATTTTATAATCTAGCTTATTGTTAAAACGTTTAGTGATCAGTTGTTAACCAAAACAGCGATAGTAATAGAAGAATTAGACTACTGAATATCGTATAGTTTTAGACCTTAATATTAACTTAACTTTGTTCTTATTTGCCATGGTATCTTTTTATTTCAGCCGTTCCCAGGAATCCCCAGAGGATCGTCGGGGGGTCTGTAACCACTATTGGGCAGTACCCATCGATCGTCGCTCTCCTCTTCTCATGGGGCACATCTGGACACAGACAGGCTTGCGGAGGCACCATCATCAACAACAGATCCATCCTTACTGCTGCCCACTGCACCATGTAAGTATTTTCGGTTCCGGCGCCATTTAAAAATACATATTTAACGTCTATCCGCTCTATTAATGTGTACAATTTATGATTTAATAAATATTTAATATGTATTTTTTATTATATTGCAGTGGTGACGCCGCTGCAAGATGGAGAATCCGTGTCGGCTCCACCAACGCCAACAGCGGCGGTGTTGTTCACAACAGCCAGTCTATCATCAACCACCCACAATACAACGGACACACCTTCAACAATGACGTTTCCATCATTCGCTCTGCAAGCACTTTCTCCTTCAACAACAATGTCCGCGCTGCCTCCATCGCCGGCTCCAACTACAACCTCGGTAACAACCAGGTCGTCTGGGCTGCCGGATGGGGAACTATTTCTGTAAGTAGCTTTACAGTTTGTTTCATAATATTGATTTCAAATTTTAACCATTTCATAAATATGAGTATACGAGTAAACATTAACAACTTTGCTTACCGTTGCCTAACGTGCTTGCAATGGAAACCAAAACTTTATGATAAGCTGACGATAAAGTAGTCATCATGGTTAGCTTTCAGTACATAATCTGATTGTGTAGTATTCATTGATTAATTTATTAAAATTTTACAGTCCGGAGGACCCGCTTCTGAGCAACTTCGTCACGTGCAGATCTGGACTGTTGCCCAGAACACTTGCGCTCAGCGTTACGCTGAAGTTGGCATGACCATCACCAACAACATGTTGTGCTCCGGCTGGCTCGATGTCGGCGGTCGCGACCAGTGCCAGGGTGACTCCGGCGGTCCTCTCTACCACAACAGTGTTGTTGTTGGTGTTTGCTCTTTCGGTTGGGGATGTGCTCAGGCTCGTTACCCAGGTGTTAACGCCCGTGTGTCCAGCTTCAGTTCTTGGATTCAGAGCAACGCGTAAGAAGAAAATAACAACAATGAATATAATAAATACCTGTTGATTTATTATTTGTTAAAGGATATGAATAAAGAATGATTATACGATAACCACGATGTTTTTACTAGTTTACCTGAAATTTAATTGTTCGTTGTTTGCGACTCTATCACTTCAAATACAAGTTAGTTTACATTATTGTTCCATATATCTTATTTTTTATATTTTTATATTAATTAACATATTACATAAATAATGTCGTCGTGGCTTAGCCACGTGGCCTAGTCCAATAAACAGATTTGTATGAACAAGGTTGAGGCCTGGGTTCGAACCTGCAAAGATTCGAACCCAGGCAAGGTAGCTTTTTCAAAGCCACATATACTTTATTAATTGTCGTAAGAAACTTCTGAGAAACGGTGAAGGAAAAACATCGGGAGGAAACCTGGATTCGAAAATTGGTATCTGAAATCGTTAATCTGCAAATGAACATGCATGGTGATCAAAGCTAGTGACTTCTCTATATAAGGCCTGTGCCAAGCAAAAATGTTAGCTGTCTAAAGGCCAAGTAGATGAAAAAAAAAACTAAATTAAAAATAAAACGCCTTTCTGAAAAAATAAATTATAGATATGTAAATAAACCATCCATAACATCACTTAGAATTTAAAAATCAACATTTGTCGTTGCATTAGATTTAAGTATTGAATTGTAGATAAATAAATACGAAATTGCAATAAAAAAGAATAACTAATAAGTATAAAGTCACCAATACTAGAATCAACTATACTTCCAATCCCATTGTCTGCGTTAACTTCCCGGTAGCAACTGGGAGGAAGTAACTCAGCTTTCCATGGTAAATTTTAAAATAGACTCTGGGCTCAAGCCAACTGGTATAAAAAATATGCAGCGCACCCGAAACTTGTGAGTGGGAGATCTCTCTCTGAAATAATCTCACTTGATTAGCTGTACAGCCTATCCCACCACTCGCACTTGTTGTCTGTAGATAACACAATCCGCGTGGCTGAGTAATGGTGCAAAATTTTATACTAGTTACCACTGACCAACCGCTAATCACATCACAACATCACATCACATCGTTCTGATCCCAAAGTAAGTACCTATAGCACTTGTCCTATGGAATTCAGGTAAAACTAAAAAATAATGGAATTTAGGTAGAACTTTTGTACTACTTTCACAGCTACAGTACTTTTCTATATTTTCCGGGGATCGAAATCGGGACCTCAATGTTGGCGACATATTGAAAACAGGTGCGTACGCCAATCGCCCGCGGAGGTCGTCAATACATGACACATTATAATAAACAATAGCTAATATACAACCATGGTATCTATGGTAAGTATATCAAAATAGCTTTATACAGTGCTTGCACTTGACATTCCAAACACGAGTTATGGAACAACAACGGTAACGGTAATTACATAAAAGGTTCAGTTTCCGCTACAACTTCATAATTGATGAGTTTTTCAAGAATACAAGTCGGTCTAAAATGAACTTTATACTAGCTAAAACAAATTCGACTTTTGTTTAAGTGAAAATAACTCAAATTGGCATATGATTAGTAAAGTATACTACAATATATTATACATATTATAAAATCAGGTATGTTGCAACAACCAATAACGGAATAACTGGAAAACACCTAAAAAGTCACGCAAAACTTACGCGGGTAAAACTGCTGAAAACAGCTAGT
Source organism: Autographa gamma (assembly GCA_905146925.1). NCBI lineage: Eukaryota > Metazoa > Arthropoda > Insecta > Lepidoptera > Noctuidae > Autographa > Autographa gamma. The sequence goes on from LR989850.1 coordinate 10,682,129, forward strand.
ATGTACGGAAAAGTTATAGATATCGGCATTCTGATATGCACGCCGATTATATTACAAACAGTATTTACAGTATTGGTTTCCAGGTTTTACGTGAATCAGTATTTACAGTATCAGTACAGAATAAGTTTGTAATAGAAAATTAATCACAAGCAAGCTAAGCTAAGCTTAAAGTAATATTCGTAGTAAAGACAAATCACACATCATGGCAATCCCACACAGGATGGGATTGCGTTCTAAGTTACATAACTTATTTTTAAATTGCCAGTTTCTTTGACTGTTTTCCGAAGCGTAGTGTAATGAAAAATAAAGACCAGTATTTAAAAAATAAATAAATTGATAACCCCCCTTTTTAAAGTCGAAAAATCAGTGGCGTTGGGTAACTTCTAATTCAGTTCATAAAATTTTGGTTCAATATTACAGGGTGGACCCAATACTCACTTCAATAAAGAAAATAATAATCCTCAAACTTAGAGCTATCGGAAATGCCCCACAACAACATCTTGTAAATAGATCGTAGCACGATCTTAGATTAGATATTGTTATGTAGTTCTTCAAATAATAAATGATTATTTGAGTATTACCTTTCCAACACGAGGTAGGTTTAAGACACCCGATCTACTAAAAGGCTTACGTGGTGACACAAATCCAAAACCCAGACTTCTACTTCTTGAGCTGCAATGATCAAATAGTACAATGGTAAGATCGAACAAATATGCCGCCTGAGTAAAATAAAACAGAATCGAACTCAACTGTTGTGGAGTTGTTCCATCACAGCTCACCAACATGGGATGATGACTTCCAGATGCTATATGAATAACTTTGGAAATTATATGGAACACGTATCAATACGTGCCCAATTTGAGAGAGCCTTCGATTTATTCGGGATCTCAACACCAAATTCTGATCTGACGAAAGTAGGATCACATGAAAAGTATACACTTTTAAACATTTTTTTTTTTTTCAAATCAGTCAGGTCCCTTTGAGTAATTGCGCAAAATGCATGAGAATTGTGCATGTAAAGTCGTTTAAGAAATGAAGCAGATAGCATCTTTCACCGACAACATTTAAAAAATTAGGTTAATATATATTTGACTGGCGACCAGCTGCGCACGAGTAGAACAGCGTAATAAGCCTATTTCCTGTAGAATTGTAGGTATCAGAAGTATTAATAGTCTTTATCAGCTTATGCGTTTAGCATGTTCCGGCCCGCCTGAGTATGTTGTTTTAAATTTGCGATAACTTCTAAGATATTGATTTAAATTGAATGGTGGACGGCAAAATATACCTACTGTGCGTAATATGCAAGCGGTGGCTACAAAATAAGTGGAAAATAGAAAACCACATTAAACTAACTCTTAAACCATCGCGATGCATGTTTATATTAATATTCGTCGCAAGCAGTCGTTAATATTTTTCGTTGGTCGCAAACAGTGTGCGCTACCACTGTGTAACCCGGTCGAATCGTCAAGCCGGAAAGGTGTTGTTAAAGCATTTATGCACTATTTCCCATTATATAACATTACTAACCACATTTTAATTGAATATTTATAAAACCTTTCATTAAATAGTTATTAAAAGCAAACCAATTAATAAAACGATGGAAAAAACATATTATACCCTACACAGGGATTAGGCAGCGTTTTCGATGAAAGCTTTTAGTCACATGGTTGGCCTGTTTTTTTTGTTATTAAAACGTATGGGACCGATTTCACATTATAACACAATCAAAAAGAAATATAGAGACAATGATACACATGAATTCAAAATCAGTTTATTTTCAAAGATTAATTCCTAAAAATTAACTCAAAAGCTTCACCTATTAATTTTTGTTCTTTAGTTGCCATTTCTGTACCACTGCAGGGCCAAGGCCTCTCTACCCTCCTTTCATTTTTTTCTAGTTGGGGCTGTTAGCATCTAGTGCCTATCAAAGCAGTCTAGCTCGTCCCGCCATCTCCGTCTGGGCTTACCACGTTGTCTCTTGCTATTTAGAGGGTTTCGACCTATTGGGTTGTTCGTTTAATTGCCTATTAATTAAAATTATTTTAATATTTTTATAACGCGAAGAGAAACTTCAAAGGGAAAGACCGGTTATTAGTAAGCATAGGTTGTTGAGAACTTTACTCTGAAGTTAGATGATGATCACAGCAGAATAGACTAAGACATTCGGTAACTCATTATATTGTCCCCGTTTTACAGACCCCTAAGAACATAATGAATCGGAACATCTGGCTTATCGGAAACAATTAAGAATTTAGGCTTAGACGCGCCTTTAACACATTTTAAATAATGATTGATTATAATATTTAAGATCCTTCAACAATCACCCAGATTAGTAACTCATATGTAATCTTTTTCTATAATATTCTTAACTAATCATGAGGGCAATCTAATGATTGTAATGGAATAACTGTTATCGACTTTCTGGTCCATATAAATACTCACGATTTTCATTCATTGGTACTGACTTGTCGTTGGAAAGTAAAATGCGTGTGATTGCTCTGTTGGCTCTCTGCTTTGCTGTTGTGGCAGGTATGTATTATATTATTTTATAAATGTAATAGAATAAAGTTTTGTAAAAATCCAATTTTTGGAAGAAGACGATGAGAAACATAACACAAACGAAGATTTGTCGAATAAATAATATAAATCTTCATTTTATTTCAGCCGCCCCCAAAAATCCGCAAAGGATTGTCGGGGGATCTCTCACCAACATTGGGCAGTACCCCACGATAGTGGCCCTCCTCTTCTCTTGGACGACCTGGGGGACCCACAGCCAGAGCTGCGCGGGCACCATCCTAAACAACAAATCTGTCCTGACTGCTGCCCACTGCACCATGTAAGTGTATTTCATGTGATACTGCAGTATATTTTTCAATTCACTACTTTCAATATTTAATAATATTTTTTGTTCCAGCGGTGACCAACCTTTCAACTGGAAGATCCGTGCAGGCTCCACTTTTGCCAACAGCGGCGGTACTGTTCACAACACCCAGTCCATCCTCAACCACCCACAATACAGTGGAAACACTTACAACAATGACGTTGCCATCATTAAAATACAGAACACATTCTCTTTTAACAACAACGTGCAAGCTGCCTCCATCGCCGGCTCCAACTACAACCTCGGTAACAACCAGGTCGTCTGGGCTGCTGGATGGGGAAGCATCTCTGTAAGTGTTGTAGTGTTGTGTAGCCTTCATGTTGATAAAAAATAGAAAGACATTGATTTCAACCCCGGCTGAGAGCACGGCTTGGAGATTCCTAGGGTTGGCATCCACAGTAAATAATGCCCGCTCCAAGTCTTTGTCGGATCGGCGGGATTGTTTCCACATGCTCTTCACGGTTCCGGAGACTATTGTGTTGCGGAAATTATTCAAAATATGTCTTTTTTTTGCCTTACTGTATTGATGATCAAAGGTTATACGAAACTGATTTACATTTTATTTACAGTCTGGAGGACCCCTCTCTGAGCAACTTCGTCACGTGCAGATCTGGACTGTTGCCCAGAACACTTGTGTTCAGCGCTACACGGAAGTTGGCATGACTATCACCAACAACATGTTGTGCTCCGGCTGGCTGGACGTCGGCGGTCGCGACCAGTGCCAGGGTGACTCCGGCGGCCCTCTCTACCACAACAGTGTTGTCGTCGGTGTTTGTTCTTTCGGTTGGGGATGCGCTCATCCTCGTTACCCAGGTGTTAACGCCCGTGTATCCAGTTTCACTTCTTGGATTCAAAGCAATGCTTAAGAAAAAAATACAGGCTGATTATTTGAAACAAAACGAATAAAGAATTGTAATGAAACTTTTGTTTTTAATTATATTATTGTTAAGTATTGTTGTATGTGTTGTTCCTCCCTTCTAACCGAATGGTGAACATCAAGAGTGTATTTGTAGTATAAAAACATCATAGATTGTCATACTAGTTTTATAGTTTACTCTAAAAGCTACATTACAATGTATGTCCGCACAAACAAATGTAAGGGAAAATAAAGTTGCCAGACCTTCGTGTGGACTTTAGTTCCCAGACTTGTAGTATGTATTGAGTTTAAACTTGTTATACAGAATAAAGGGATTTGCACCTGTTTAAGTTAAGCTTAGAAGTCGGTTAAAGTAAATGGGAATGTCATAGGATTCTCTGGTTGTGTTTTTCAAATCGTCATTGTTGTCTTGTATTATGTAAAATCTATGTGTAACTTCCACGGGAACAAAGACATGCCGTCCAACCTCTTGCCATCATCGCGTGCCAGGCTTTTGGGTTCGAGTACAGCCGGACGAGAAAGGCAACCAGAGCAGTGGTAAAAAAGTATGGGAGATTATTTGAATTTTACTTTGACCATAACAATGATCTTGAAGAGCTTTAAAAACCTTCAAATTTATTGTGTCAATATTATGCAACTAATCTTTTCCTTTAATTGCATAGGTATTATTTGTACGAATGGTTAAAGGGACAATACCTACGACACGGCATCGCGACGGTAACGTAGTGTTAACCGTTCAACAAGAACATCAAAAAGGTTGTTATTGGTTCCTTGTCTTTTTTTTTTTTAACTTTAAGCTAGAAAACATAACATAACAATTTAAAAAATCATAACGCCTGTATCCCCAAAGGGTTAGGCAGAGGTGTACCAATGTACAACCACAGTTCGCCAATATGTTTAGGTCCCATGTAACAGGGGCGAGCCTATTGCCACTAACCGGGCACAAATCCAAACTCCGACCTGCCACTGAGAATTTCATAGAAAAACCCAATAACACCTTGGTCAACTTGGGAATCGAACCGAAGACCTCTAGCTTAGCAGTTGCGCTTAGCACCACTAGGGCAACGAGGCAACTTTAAGCTAATATGAGAAAAAAAGCAATAACAAAATGTACCAGGTGATATTATATATACGCTATTAAATAACATAATAACGCCCGAGCTCTAGATCCCGCTCCCTTGCCAGCCAGCTAAGACAAAAAAGAGGAAAGTCAATAGCTCAGGACCGGAAGAACTGGAAGAAGGAAAGGGAGGCCTTTGCCTTGCAGTGGGACGATTATGGCTAAAAATAATAATAAATAAATAAGAAAACCATAACTCGTAGCAACGATTTAGATTTTTCAGAGATTACATTTTGCGAGCAAACAATAAATTGAACTATTAGCCTCGATAAAAATTTATGCATTTTTATCTTATCGTGGTTTATAAACTAATACTAAATATTAAAATAATTTAAATGTACTTGGCGATAAGCTGCTCAATCCAGTTCTTAACGGGTTTTTACAGTTCGACGGTGAAAACAACGTATGATGTGTGTTAACTCAACACAAAGAATTTAGATGAATAAAATAAAATATTCCTTCAAGGATCTGATCCGCCTAACACAGGGATTAAGCTTTTGGTTGATATCCTTCTAATTAAAAAAAAATAACTATGTGTAATCACTGATATAAGACGTTTATCCTATTTTCATGTGAGTTATTTCAAATTAAACGTACAGGATTTAAAACGATTTTTAACAAACAGGCAAGTTTAAAATAACCCACAAATTAAAAAGCTCTTCAACGTCATCTTGTTTTGCATCTAGCCTCGCTTTGGAATGCCGAAATGTTGGGTTTGATCAGAGAAACATAATAAGAATCTCAGACACATGGTATATCATAAAGATTATTACTACGAGTATTTTGATGGTAAGTATCTATAGACAATAGCAAGCAAATATTATTTATCTTTTTAGGCATCAAGTGATGCTCAGCTCACCGATGCAAAGAGAGGTGTTTGATCATGAAGTCAGTTGTATGAGTGATGAGTCGATATGGTACACCATATCGACTCGATTTACAACAAGCCCCAAAAACATCAATACTTCCAAATCAGATTTGGTTTTTTTATTGTATAAGTCACTCCTACTAACAAATACAATGGTAGTCAAGCTTCAGGTTTGCGCGCATTAAATTAAAAGGCGCGTGTCCAACACTTTAAACATAATGATTGATTGAAATATTTAAGATCTTTCAACAATCACCAAGCTAATAATGCACATGTAATCTTTTTAATATAATATTCTTAACTTATCAGAAGGATAATCTTATAATTTTGAATGAAGTAAATTTTATCATCTTTCTGGTCCATATAAATACTCACGATTTTCATTCATTGCTACTGACTTGCCGTTGAGAAGTAAAATGCGTGTGATTGCTCTGTTGGCTCTCTGCTTTGCTGTTGTGGCAGGTATGTAGACTAGATAAGAATATTGTCTAGTATTTACTATGTTAGAAATATGCAACTGTAATAATAAATGTGGTTTCTAAAACTATCAAATCTTTAATATAGAAAACGTCAGGAAGCAAAATGAAGATTTGTGTAATTAAATGTTTATTTAATTTCAGCTGCCCCCAAAAATCCACAAAGGATTGTCGGGGGATCTCTCACCAACATTGGGCAGTACCCCACGATAGTGGCCCTCCTCTTCTCTTGGACGTCCTGGGGGAGCCACAGCCAGAGCTGCGCGGGCACCATCCTAAACAACAAATCTGTCCTGACTGCTGCCCACTGCACCATGTTAGTTTATTTCTTGTGACACTGCAGTATATTTTGCTACTCACTAATTACAATATTAAATAATATTTTTTGTTCCAGCGGTGACCAACCTTTCAACTGGAAGGTCCGTGCAGGCTCCACCTTTGCCAACAGCGGCGGTACTGTTCACAACACCCAGTCCATCCTCAACCACCCACAATACAATGGAAACACTTACAACAATGACGTTGCAATCATTAAAATACAGAACACATTCTCTTTTAACAACAATGTGAAAGCTGCCTCCATCGCCGGCTCCAACTACAACCTCGGTAATAACCAGGTCGTCTGGGCTGCCGGATGGGGAACCATTTCTGTAAGTGGCTTTACAGTTTGTTTCATAATATTGATTTCAAATTTCAACCATTACATATACGTATAAACAGTAACATCTTTGCTTACCGTTGCCTAACGTGCTTGCAATGAAAACCAAAACTTTATGATTAGCTGACGAAAAAGTAGTCATCATGGTTAGTTTTCAGTACATAATCTGATTGTATAGTATTCATTGATAAATTTATTAAAATTTTACAGTCCGGAGGACCCGCATCTGAGCAACTTCGTCATGTGCAGATCTGGACTGTTGCCCAGAACACTTGCGCTCAGCGTTACGCTGAAGTTGGCATGACCATCACCAACAACATGTTGTGCTCCGGCTGGCTCGATGTCGGCGGTCGCGACCAGTGCCAGGGTGACTCCGGCGGTCCTCTCTACCACAACAGTGTTGTTGTTGGTGTTTGTTCTTTCGGTTGGGGATGTGCTCTGGCTCGTTACCCAGGTGTTAACGCCCGTGTATCCAGTTTTACTTCATGGATTCAAAGCAATGCGTAAGAAGAACATAACAGGCTGATTGTGATAAACCAAATGAATTAAGGTTCGTAATAAACTTATTTTTACCTAAAATAGTATTTGTTATTTATGTGTCCTTCCTACCTTCTTACCTAATGGTAGTCATCAAAATTCATTATGTGTTACATAAAAGGATCATTAACATTCAATCTATGTCACACTGCGTTTAACACGAGCATATTTTTTGCATATTTATTTAGTGACTATTTGAAACACATTTATTTTTCAAAGCGCTTACGCATAAGAAAGTGAGAAAGGTTACGTGATTTTCGTTTACGTGATTCGTTTTTAACTTTTTTTTGCAGAGTTAAGGGCTATGCAAAAGTATTAGTTAACCCTAGGAAATCATTTGGAGAAGAAAACCTGATTGTTTCGTTTTATATAAACAGATACATTTAAAAAATAAATTGGTTACTGGACTTTTCGGGCAAGAAGAGTATATTTTGAAGTTATCCCAAGGACAAAAAAAAATAGTAAGATAGTTAAGTATTTATCGTCACGTAGTCACCTTTTTGTTTCAAAAAATGAGAGAATATTTTTATCGTTTCACGATTAAATATTATAAATCGTTGATTTATAATGTTTCTCATCTTGATTTACTAAAACAGGGGAAATCCCATTCGCAATTAATCACTTATATGTAAATACAAACATTTTTAAGATAATAAATAAGCAAAGTCATCCTTATATTACTGGCGAAGATGGAATATACATCGAAATTAAAGGTAGCCTTAGTATTGGTAAGCTAAACTGTTGTTACACGCTTTTTTAACAAGCCATGGAGAAAAAAACTAGACTGCTAGAATTTTCATCGCATTCTCATCATCATCTGAATTGTGTTTATCGCCCGTGGTGTAACGTCACTTTTGGCCTCATGACCGACGACAACTCTGTAGCAACTAAAGAAGTGCACAAAACCTCACCTAATTCCTGAGATTAGGAAAATATTGAGAACTTATATATTTTGCCATACCTACTTTAGACTAGAACTCGAAGCTGCTGATTGAATTTAACATACTTACATAACATAACATATCATCACGCCTGTATCCCCGAAGGGGTAGGCAGAGGTGTACCAATGTACACCCACAGTTGCCCCTATTGCCACTTACCGGGCACAAATCCAAACTCCGACCTGCTACTGAGAATTTCATAGAAAAACCCAATAACACCTCGGTCGACTCGGGAATCGAACCCAAGACCTCTAGCGTAGCAGTCGCGCTTAGCACCACTAGGCCAACGAGGCAAGGAGCTACGAGGCCAATTTAACATACTTGCTGTAACATAATTACCATCAATTTGATAAAATAAATAAATTAAAATACTTTATTTCAATGACTATGATGTGAAAAACCATTGTTCGAAATCGGCCCACAATTGATGTAGATCCCGAAAAACTAAAAAATAAATTTAGAAAAATCCTGTAGTCGAATTGAGAACATCCTCTTTTTGAAGTTGGTTGAAAAGTCATAAAACGTATTCTAGCCTTTTTCTTGTGAGTGGCGTAGTATATAGTAGTAATATGGATCTTGTGAAAAGCGCCTGTATTAGGAATACGCGTGAGTCGTTAGCGGTTGGTTCGTGCTTGGGTAGAGAGCCAGGCGTTTCCGTTCTACCACCTGATTCTAACAATTTTTTTAAGGCAGGGAATTTTTGTGCTTCCTATTTAATGAAAGGAGGATATTTAACGTTTATTGAAATATTTATAATACCTAGACAGGAAAAAAAATGTTGTTCTAATAGCCAAATCACTTCAAAAAAATCTAATTCTACATAAATAAACATCAAATATTAAGATAATAAATGTGTGTGTGTGTGTGTGTGTGTGTGTGAGCGCATGACATAACTATTTATTTTTTAGAAAAAATTGATCATTTAGTTTTTATCCGAAACATTCTTAATGAATATGTCCATACTAAATATTTAAGGCATTAAACAGATATGTTCTTTTATCTGTTTTCAAGTTGCCTGATTTTTAAAAGGATATTATTATTATGCGCACTTTTCAGAATTTAATATTTAATAAATAAGGTACCAGCTTATACAACTAATACAATGTCCAACAAAATCATATTTGATTGAGTCTGTCTGTTGGATCCCCTTTCTGTAGGGTTACTTCAGGTCCCAGAAAACCAGACCTACTTTTACAAATCTACTACTGAAAAAGTAATATTGATAAATCGAATTATAAAAAATATCCCAGAAATATTAATTTCTTTCAAATTTGGAGCTCAAGAAGTATTGAAGGTACAGAATAATTTTCTATAATTATTAAGATTGCATGTTTCATTTTATTTGTATACAAATATTAAACCATTATCGTAGCTAATACATAACATAATTACTATTTTATCTTCTGATATGCGTAATTTTGCGTCATAGCACAGATTAAGAACGACGTACTCGAATCCGCATACTCATTAGGTTTTACCAAATGTCGTTTTACGATAATTTTACAAATTCTCATTATTTGTGATTACTTTGTACTAATTTCATAGATAAATAGGTATTTAGTAAACTTCTATGACTAGCGCGTGCTGAGTATTCAGTACAAAACATTGTTTTTCCTGGGCAAAAGATCTCAGAAACAAATTACATCTCTTCTACATAAACACCTATAGCTAAGTAGTAACAACTCTAAAACTTTAACGATGACAGAAATTACTTAACTTACATTAAATGTATGGAAATGTCATTTTACTTTAATTAGTCTCATGACTAAGACTGTCACTTAAATAATATGAGAGCCTATTAGCTAGATAGGAAAAAACCCCTTTCGCAAAGAAAAATAATTTAATAATAGATATAAATTTCTTTTAAGAAATTAACGTCAAAATTCCTTGCTATCCTGACCTTCATGTCACAGTCTGCCTGCCTAGAGCAGTAATTCTTTTTTCAAAAAATAAAACGATAACCATATCTCACGTGAGTTCAGCTTGTAGAAGAAAGCTAAACTCACTTTTGCGACCTTCATGACTTTTGTACCTTTTGATAAAACTAATAACAGCATAGATGTTTAAAGTATCATTCGGTGCATCGATTGCAAGAGCTTAGTAAATAATTCAAGAGATATCGGAGATATCTAGATATTCCAGAGTTTAAATAAAATAATCAAACTGTACACATTGAAAATATATTATACGGAATTATATTATACGTCACCAAAATTAATAAATAAAATAATAACAACACAAGAACTTAAGTTTCTTACTTCTTTAGTTCCTTTTTTCAGAAAATGGTTTATCTTTTTATAAATAATATTATATGTCCCTATGTGAAGTCGACTATCATAAATTAGGTTATGGCCACGGGCCACGTCCAAGGTTTTTTTAACAGTTTTTGGAATTCTCCCCTGTATCCATTAGCGAAAAATCTTTTATTATAAATTGACATTCCATTTCTAAATAAACTTAAAAAAAAACATGTAATAACTATTCATATACATATATATATTATGTTTCTTTTGTATAATTGGCTTTTTATCAGTTTATAATACTTGAACTGTCTGTGTATAAGTAGGACACACAAAAATAATAATTTCACCTGGGTGTTTATCACCTGGGTGTATTGCATCCAAGGTGAAATGGGAAACACAAAAATTGATGTTAATCTGGGTGATATCACCCAGATTAACAACGTAGCTTAACTTTCCTCATTTATGTTTTGCTACTTTCAACTTGGTTTTGATGATTTGAGTCCAAAGGTTGCATATGATTGTCGTCATTTAACTACGCCATCCCTCCGTGTTTAGGCTCGTTTGATTTGTCTTCACTCGCTGATTTTAAAGATCACCTTTTAAAATATTTTTAATGAACAATAATAAAAGTTAGCCTTGTTTAAAGTGCAGGTGTCGATGTCATCGTACCTAATTAATCCTAATCGATTTGTACGTATTATTGCTTTAATCTTTTGAATGATACTCGTAATTATCATTTTAATCGCATCGTTGTTTTTCATATAAATAGGAATACGTACTTACTTGATTTTAAAACAGTTGTTCGTGGGAGGGAAAAATGCGTGTCTTTGGTTTGTTGGCTCTCTTCTTAGCGGCTGTGGCCGGTACGTAAACATTTTTGATATTTTTCTTAAATTATTTTTTTTTTGTGGGATCTCGAATAAAATTTTCGTGGTTGTATAAATTTACTATATGATTGAATGGTATCAAAACAATAATTAATTTAGAATATTACCAAAAAACTAAGAATAATAATATTGTAAACAAAACTGCCCTTACTATATTATAATTATTCTATTCGTTTCATACCTTTTTTATGAGGGCCTGGTAAAGCTCTGATCTTATGGTTTAGGCTATATGTAGCCTAAACTGCTTAATGGATTGATAGATACCCAGTTATCTGATTTATTTTTACACAATTGCAAACCCTTTAAAATTGGTGTTCCCTTCATGATGTGAAGGTAGGATATAGAGAAGTTGAACATAAATGATTTGGAACCAGACCAGATATAAATTATAAAATTATATCCATAATGTTTATGCCTTAATTTTAATTTCAGCCGTCCCCAGAACCGGTCAACGGATTGTAGGGGGATCCACGACCACTATCGCGCAGTACCCCTCTATGGCTGGACTTCTGTTCTCATTTCATAGCACCAGCCACCGACAGGCTTGCGGCAGCGTGATCCTCAACAACAGACATATCCTCACCGCTGCTCATTGTACCATGTAAGTATTTTCAACCGACTTTAATTTTGGTTCCAATTCATGAGTTTTTTTAATTGATTGTATTTATGTTACGCGATTTCAAAGCAAAGGCGGAATTATTTCAAAACATATTGCTCTCATTGCTACCTCCCATATAATTGACATCAAAATCAATCCATCACATTTGATTTTTTTTAAGTGATGGCAACTTTAAAAATCTTTACGATTTATACAAACGATGCTAACTTAGTATTTATTTTTGCAGCCACCACCCTGTGTCCAGATTCCGCGTTCGTGTGGGTTCCAACTTCGCCAACAGTGGTGGCGTTGTCCACAATGTGGCTGCCATCTTCAACCACCCGCAATACAACTCCGTTACCTTAGACAGTGACATTGCCACCATGCGTACAAGCACCCAAATCATTTTCAACAACAACGTCCGCGCTGCCTCCATCGCCGGCTCCAACTACAACCTGGCTGACAACCAGGTCGTCTGGGCTGCCGGATGGGGAACCACCTCTGTAAGTTCTTTGCCTTTAAATTACATTATTTAAGATGACCATTCTATGTGCCTCGTTATTGGAAGGTATTCACGCTAATTCTGTGGGCAGGGCCGATGATTTGCTACGCTTGCCTGCCAATCTTGTCATGACGCTTATCTGCGTTTGTAATTCGTTTTGGTGACGTCATTATACAGTAATGACGAGCCCGAAACGTTTTCAATAGAAAATATCTTTGATTTTCTGAAGTTCATTAAGTCTTATTTTTATATTGTAAAGTCTTTTCCGAAGCTATTAAGCTCGTGGTAACATAATAAACGAAAGAATAAAACGAAAACTACGAAATCTAACATTATTTTTATTTTTCAGTTCGGTGGTTCACTTTCTGAGCAACTTCGTCACGTGCAGATGTGGTCTGTCAACCACAACCTTTGCACTACCCGCTACAGGGAGGTCGGCTGGTCTCTCACCAACAGAATGTTGTGCTCCGGCTGGCTCGACGTCGGCGGTCGCGACCAGTGCCAGGGTGACTCCGGCGGCCCTCTCTACCACAACGGTGTTGTCGTTGGTATCTGCTCTTTCGGTGAAGAATGCGGTCTCGCTCGTTACCCAGGAGTCAACACCCGTGTATCTAGCTTTACTTCTTGGATCCAGAGCAATGCATAAGCTGTTAACAACCATGACCGAATAAATTGACTTTCTCACATATTTTTGTATTTTATTAAAGAAAATATTGTCTTTGAAAAATGACAGCTTTTTTACTACACACTAAGAAAATTTTCTTCAATACAACAATCAGCCCACTATTTATAGTGCCTAGGTTAGATTCCTAGGTTCTACCCTTTAGTTATTAAAAGTTAGATGTAGGTTTTCAGTGAAGGTCCTATATTATTTTGACTTGGTTCTGGGAATAATAGACCTAAATATTTATCAGAAACGTCTTTATTGGCGCCCGACTGAGGCATTTAATCATGAGTACTTTCCCTTTCTAGAACATGAACCAGGCTTGGCATCATAGTGTATAGAAATAAGAAACGTAGGTATTATTACGTAAATGGTTCTTGAATATTATTATGATTGTTTTTAAATCGCTTCAAATATCGGCACCTGTATTACAAAATAGCTGATTTAGGATGACGATGTTCTTTTTACTACTTTATCGTAGATTAATTATCGATAATAAATTAGTGATAAGACTTGAGCATGATAAAATTTTAGTAGTTTATGCTTTATCCCGACTTTGTCTTACGTACGTACATTTTTGATTACGTATTTCGACTATAATAGAAGATAGATAATCGAAAATACCTATCATTGATAGCCTATCCAATGACGGTCTTTCCACGCAGTTTGTATGACGATTTATCAAAGTATTTAATTCTTTCAAAGTTCTTTGTTCTTAATTCTGTAATAAGAAAAATATGTTTTTGTTTTTTTTTTATATACATTGGCGTAAAGAGCTGAATCTGTTAAGACTAGTATCCGACCCCAACATAGCTTGAGAAAAGGCTACGCAAAAGGAGAAGGCGAATATCTACTTAGTAGTTTTAATAAATTATTATTGCCTTTTTCTATGATGGAATTTTGTTTTTATATACCGATCCCCTTTATGGATTCCAAAGATTCAAAAGTAAGGGGAAACTTTCTTTTGTTATCTTGCTTCAGCAGCTTATTATTGTTTTCCTAGATATTTTAGTTTCACAGATGGCAGGCAGGATAACCACGTACTATGTGACTAATTCCTCGTCAAAATACTGCGTAGAATCGTCACGTTTACATAACATCTAGAAAAAATATATACGTATAAATTATCAATGAAACCAGTTCTCAATCTTGCGATTAGTACTTTACTGTCTAATCATTGATTGAAGAATTAAATCCAATTTTAGAGATTTCCAAGATAAGAAAATATACCTATAGCAAGGCACATAGACTTTATCGCAGTTTAAATCCTGTGATTTTGCAAAAAGTGACTTAGATTAGACAAACTCATTGGCGTAATGGCCAAGTGATTAAACTGCTGAGATGTGGTCACACGATCGATCTTAAAACGAAAAGATTATTATTTTGTGTAACGAAAAGCTACGTTTTTCATATTTCGCCATTCATCGCAAAAACGTATTTTTAAAAATAAACAAAATACATATATTTTTGAACACTGAAAACTTAGAATGTTTTTTTTTTTTAAATAAACTTTTTTTTTACATGTATTCGCTGTTCAAAGACAATTTACATATATTGAAAGGTTAGTTTTGATCATAACTTTGGCAATTAATCGCATAATATTATGAAAATGTGAGAATGGATGTGTGGATGTTTGTTACTCTTTCACGCAAAAACTACTGAATGTATTTTAATGAAACTTTACAATAATGTAGCTTATACATCGGAATAACACATAGGCTATAATTTATAAAGATGGTGTATGAATTGTCATTCACGCGGGTGAAACCGCGGGAAACAGCTAGTGAATGTTACATTCATCTAACAATTTGTATGGTATTTACTTTGGATCTCTAAGTACCGTGCGTATACCTCCGAAGTAAAAAGTAATCTTATGAGATCACTTGGTTGTCCTGTCTATCTGTTAGCCGAGTATCAGTCGTACTATTTATCGTCCTAAGATATTTTATTTTTCTATAGCTTGGTTTTATTAATTAAAATACAACTGGGTTTAATTTTTATAATCCTGCAATGCAGATTGCGGATAGTCTTGAGCGTCGACGATCTATACTACTGGCTGAAAGCGCCTGTTTTTTCGTTGTTTATGTTGTGTCAAACGGATTTGGTGCTCAAGTAAATGTGTAAGGCGCTGTTGGTTTAATTATGTCGCCGCGTGCCGATGCTTACCGACCAGATCGCACAGCAAGTTTGGTAACCAGTAAACTTCATAGCCGTGATAAAACGTTTCGTTCACGAGATACTTATTATTTGTAAGTTCTTAAAATTACGAATATTACCTTATAACTTTTTCAGTTGAATGATATAGATGTTAAAAGAATATTAACTTACGTTTGATGAAATAAAAAATAAAAAATGGAAGTTGCAAATAATTAAACTAAAATCAGACAGTTTTAATGAAATATAAGATGCAACTATATTTTTTTTGCTGCTTGCAATAATGGGCAAACATACAACATCAAAAAAATGTATTGTATTTTTATCTGCTCCTAAAATTCGCAAAGTATTGTCGGAAGATCTCTGACAACTGTTACGAAATACCGTCTAAAGTCTAGTCTCTACAATAGAAGTTTGTGGGTTTTACCTAAAGGATTATAATCGAATATCCAGGAAATAAGATATTGTATTTTATCCAGTTTACACATCTAGGTATAGGTGAATCACTGATCGTCTCAAAAGAAAAACCAATAAAAATATATCTTTACGATGAAGGTAAAACCCGATTTATCAAGAATCAAGGATTAAACATTAAACAAAACATTGATTAATGAATGTATTTAATCTATTTTATAAAATACAGATTCACGGCGCTATATAAACGCTGCGGAACTGATATGATCAGTTTCATTCAGTCAGAAGATACTAAATATGCGAGTCATAGCTCTGTTGGCCCTCTGCCTGGTAGCGGCTACAGGTATGTTCAATGACGAACTTACAAATTCTTACACTATTACGGTGCTTTTGTTATTTTGGGTATCCTGACCTTGATCAAACCATGGAAAATTGGTGATTTACTATTATAACCTAAACGTTAACATTATGCTGAAAGTAATATACGGCTTCAAAATAAGACATCAAGGGTAAATTTTCAAAGGCCAAATATAAATTGGATCTCATTTGCTTTCTCTAGTGTTTTGTGGTATAACATACTGGGAACCATCTGAGACATCCAACTATTTGGACGCCATTGGAATTCCAATTCTTGCCAAGCCTGGTAATTTAAGAATTTTAAAAACATAGATTCCAAAATTTAACACTGGAGAGTCAGAGTCAACGGTTCAAAGTTTAAGCATAAACCCTTCAAAATGATTTATTCATACAGCTTTGAAACTTTGTGATCATCAGATAACAAAACATGAAATAACCTTATGTAAAAATACCAGATTGTAGAATGGCAATTGTTAATTTTAACTTTTCCTATCTCCCTAATAATATTTTTCTTTCAGCCGCTCCTTCAGATTCGCAAAGGATTGTGGGAGGATCTCTGACCAACATTGGGCAGTACCCCACACTGGCTGCCCTCCTTTATACCCCGAACTGGGTCTCCTTTATGCAGAATTGTGGTGGAACTATCCTGAACAACAAATCCATACTCACTGCCGCCCACTGCACCATGTGAGTATAATATTTCACGTAGAAAAATGGGATTATCTTCCATTCCTCAAAGTTATAATTGAAGATCAGAGGAACGAGATACGATTTGTACAATTTAGTTTGACGTGATTGGATAACTTTTAAAATGTATTTTATTTATTTTGTGCAGAAATCATCCACCGGCCAGATGGCGAGTCCGCGTAGGCTCAACTTTCGCCAACAGTGGCGGTGTGGTGCACGACGTGTCCGCCATCTTTAACCATCCCAGCTACGGCTCCGGTTTCATGTTCAACAACGACATCGCCGTTCTGCACGTCGCCGGCCAAATTTCCTACAACAGCAATGTTCAGCCTGGTTCCATCGCTGGCTCCAATTACAACGTACCCGATAATGCGGTCGTGTGGACTGCTGGATGGGGAACTATTTCCGTAAGTGGAAAAAACTTGTCATTCTTTCGTAATCGCGTTGAGATCAAATCAAATCAAAATCAAATCATTTATTTGGAACAAAAACCAGTAAGTAACATTAATTATGCGTTAAAAGCCACATTAGTTTAAAAAAACTGTGTCGCAGCTTTTAGCGCCCACCTCCGAGCTGAGGACTGCTCCAAGATATAACTAAAAAAGTTGTGTTGGTTTTATTAGAGAAAAGTTATTAGCTACGCACATTAAAATAACAACAAGAATCCAAAAAAAGTATTTATATAGCTACTTACTGTATCTGTCACCTAACTTAATGTACGTTCTAGCATATTTTTTGTCAATCAATCAGTCGTTTTTCTTTAAATTGCTGAGTCTTATCATCTATAACGGTTTTTTTATTTATTTTTCAGTCTGGAGGTCCTTTATCCGAACAACTTCGTCACGTCCAAATTTGGACTATCAATCAGGGTATTTGCAACAGTCGTTATGGGGGTATCATCAGTGCCAGCATGCTTTGCTCCGGGTGGCTCGACGTCGGCGGCCGTGACGCTTGTCAGAACGACTCTGGCGGCCCTCTGTACCACAATGGTGTCGTTGTTGGTGTTGTCTCCTTTGGAACCGGCTGCGGTCATCCCTTCTACCCCGGTGTCAACGCTCGAGTGTCTCACTTCACTTCATGGATCTTGTCACATGCCTAAATATCGTTTAATTAAAAGCTTTAAAAAAATACGTTTATAGTTTTATTGCCCGACGAGAACGAGGAGGTTTGACCTGTATCTCAAAGTAGTATGTTGGTATGGGTACTTAATAGGAATGCGAATATAGCAAACATGCAAGCAGAAAACATGACTTCATTGCGTATTAAAATATGAGTAACTTTTTCAAGAAAGTTCAGTTACTATTTATTTTTATTAAATGGAGGCAAGAATATAAAAGCTGCCCCTGATTATCTGAGTTTAAGTATTTTCGTGAAACATTTTATATCACGATATAGCTGTAAAATAATCATCATTTACCAAAACATGCGTGGGCTCTATTTTACCTGATATTATTGGTCACGTTCGACGAAAAGATTAACGAAAATTATCTGTTTATGAAAATATTTTTACTGACGAACATACTTATCTGATTGATGGTTAATGATTGATTTGAAAGATCAGTTTGATGAATCACGCGATTATGTATGTTACTTATAATGAAAAGAAATACCTACTTTATTAGCTATATAATATAATAATACTAGCGGCCCGCCCCGGCTTTGCTCGGGTGCAACGCTGATACCAAATATAACACAATCATAAAGTTCTGTAGGGCGAAGCACAGCCTTAGAAGCATTTTTTGGTATAGGCACGCGCCCCCCGGCCCCCGCACGGCCCCCCGGCCGGTACCGCCGCAACCGCTATGTCCCTGCATTTTAAATCTGTAATATCTTCGAAAATATTCATTTAAATTACATGCTGTAAAAGGCAATATTGATATATATTACATGAACAATTTTTTGAAGGTTCTTAATTGGATAAGGATTAATGCTGTATTGCTTAAAATCGTCTTTTCGTGAATAAGTAATAAATAAAGGATAAAAAATGGTTATTGTGGGTTACCCTCGAGAGATGGACATATACCATCACGGACTTTTTTGTAGATCTTTTTGAGGTGCACAATACTGTAGTACATTATTTTGATCTATCTCGTAGGGTTCAGCCAGCGTTTGCAATGAAAGCGCAAAAAATGTGTTGATTTACGACCTGACGTCAAAAATCTCTGAGATTATCCATGTTTCTCTATTATATTATGCATGTATTATACATATAAACCTTCCTCTTGAATCACTCTATCTATTAAAAAAAACCGCATGAAAATCCGTTGCGTAGTTTTAAAGATTTAAGCATACATAGGGACAGACAGCGGAAAGCGACTTTGTTTTATACTATGTAGTGATAGTGATGATAATATTTTATGTTCACTCAAATAATATATTATATTACCTAGTTAAATTTGGTGTTTAATTCCGGACTTGTGATTTTCGAAAAAAAATAGGCTTTAGAAAACTTATAATAAAATTAGGTACGAAGTTATCACTGAGGTGCAGGGCATTGAAGCGTCAATCTTAAAGTTAATATAGCTAATTCATTTTTTTACTCAACCATTTAAGATTTTCTCTTTCGTAATTTAGCTCATTTTTTTCTTAAAAAAATCGGTTACGCGCGTCTGCGACCATCGTTGAAAAGCGTGTTATGTCTTTTTATTTTTGAAGATGTCGACTGCAGTCATCCTAGACGCAGACTTATTTCACGAATCCCGACAAAAGTGAAAGGTACGAGAAAACAATTTGCGCAAATTAGTGCAACTTCTAATTGATTGAGGAGCATGCCTTTCGAATGCCTGCTAAAACAAATTGATTGGCTCTCCGAGGATCGAAGGCAACGAGGTTGCATTTGAAACTATAGAGTGAGCCTATCAGAGTTTAAACCGTAAGCACTAGTGTGAACAAGTGTTGTCGTGAATTATGTATGAAGATGGAGTTTGCCGTTTTAAAAAATCTATCTAAAACACTAATATTATCCTCACAATGTCAAAACCATCGATATTTTCTTATATAAGTTTCTCGTTGCGCGAAAATTAGCTTAAACAAAAAACGAAATGTACTAGGATCAGACTAAAAACTGCTCTCGCTTGGCACAAGGGGAACCTAGCGATAGTAGCAGTCTATGCGTATCATACGTCGATGATCGAAGGTTTCCAATCGGCTGTGCACATGACCTGTCATATGCAAGACAAAAAGTTGGATGTGAAAGCAGGATACAAGGTTAATAGTAAGACCGATGTGCTTCATGTATACCTGTATATAATATACATAATATATACTTAAGTTTACCTACTATCCATGGTAAACGTAACATATGAAAACACCGTGTTAAATCTACATTGAATCTAACAATTAAAAAATAATTAAAATCCATTTAGAAATTTTGCGTGTGGTTTTTATGGATAATAATAAGATAAGATAATATTGTTTTGACACAAAAGGCTTAATTTCTAATTAAGAACTGTCTGTAGGTTAATCTCTTATGCTCTGCATCTATTTAACAGATTTTGGTATAGAGTCTGAAAGTAGCGTAATCACATCGGGCTTGTCAACCCTGTGTAATAATCTTTTAATCAATGCATTACCTTCGCTTCTTTTGACACGTTTACAGAAGCACACAGCAGGCAACAAGGCTAGATTTTCTTTGATTTAAAATTATCTTCCAGATATTTTTTTAAATATCGCCTTTTTTATAAATGTTAATTACGGACTTCATCCAATCAAGAAAATTTTCGTTTCATCCCGTTATGACAACTCTTAAATTTGTACTCCGAAATAACAAATACTTTGCTTATTGGTTTACAGTACAAGAATAACATATGATTATAAGACATAATTTAGATAAAGGATTATAATTTAAACTAAGCGATCAGAAGATAGCTCCTACCAAAACATACAGATAATATTGATGTAACTTATCTGAACTTGAGGCTTAAATGTATGAGATTAAGACCTCTATCTATTATGTCGATAATTATGCTAACGATTCCGTTACTATATAAACATCGCAAGTGTCAATCAGTCAGTTTCATTCGGACTGAAGACAGTAAATATGCGAGTCATAGCTTTGTTGGCCATCTGCCTTGTGGCAGTCTCAGGTAAGCATCATAAGAACAATTTACTTTCCCAATGTACTTTGTGTAAGCAATCATGGTCAACACTAGTCAGAAGCGAATGTCACAAGGTCACAAGCATGTCATTCATGAGTTTTTCAGGGTACTGACTCAATGACGCCAAATTTGTGGTGGAATAACTATCTTTTAAATCGACCGATAAGTAACTAGTAGCTAGTAACTCGCCTTCGAGAGACGAGAATCGCAAGTTAAGTGTGATCCACCATTCTCTAAATCATGTATCAGTCTCCTCTACCTTGTAGACAGCGATGAACATTTCATAGACCTATAATGCTATTCCACTATTACTTTGTCCTAGACATCGGTGTGCTGAAATTGACCTTTATGCTCTAAATAAAAATCTTTTCATTTCAGCTGCTCCATCTAATTCAAACAGAATTGTTGGAGGGTCAATCACTAATATTCAGAATTACCCCTCGATTGTTGCTCTCCTACGAACTCCAAACTTGAGCACCTGGGCTCAAAGCTGCGGTGGTATTATCATCAATAACAGAGCCATTCTCTCTGCTGCTCATTGCACCATGTGAGTACAACCTAAATAACACCTTTCCAATAAAAAAAAAGGCGAATCTTTCAACTGCAACATTAATTGACTTAACACGTGATGCATCGTTTAATAGAAAAAAAATATTTGTTAATTTCAATCTTTTTTTATTTGCAGAGGTGATGCAGCAAACAGATGGCGGGTTCGCATAGGTTCATCTAATGCCAATAGTGGTGGAATTGTGTACAACACTGCCGTCATCGTCAACCACCCCAGCTACGGGTCTGGGGGAGCCACCAACAACGACATCACCGTTCTGCGCCTTGCTTCCACCATTGCTTTCAGCAACAACGCTCGCGCCGCTCCTATTGCTGGCACCAACTATAATTTACCTGACAATGCTGTCGTTTGGACTGCCGGATGGGGTACCACTTCCGTAAGTACAAGTTTTATTCCAATTCATTACTTTACGTCATGGAAAATTATATTAATGACGAAATCTTAATTCGTGAGATCTCTCAACAGTTTAAGGTCTGTGGGACACGCTTTGGTATAAATAACAATTTTAGGTATATACAAAGTTTGCTTATTCGTATGTTTGGATCTTAATACGCGGCCTTTTGGTATCTTTGTGCTCACTAAAATATAGGGAATTAAAACTGACTGACTGAATTGTCAGCCAAGACTAAATCCTACTCCTATCCTAATCAAATGACGATGAGGAACACTCACAAAAGTTCGATAATAATTTGGAAACGGTTTTTTGTAACTCCTATTCAGTCCAGTCCTTTATTATTATTATTTTTTTGTATTTTAGTTTGGCGGTTCTTTATCTGAGCAGCTTCGTCATGTTCAAGTTTGGACTGTCAATCAAGCTGTCTGCAACAGTCGTTATGGAGGTAGCATCACCGCCAATATGCTTTGCGCCGGCTGGCTTGACGTCGGCGGTCGCGACGCGTGTCAGAACGACTCTGGCGGCCCTCTCTACCACAATGGTGTCGTGGTTGGTGTCGTCTCCTTTGGCTCCGGTTGCGGTGACGCCAGATACCCCGGCGTATATGCTCGAGTTTCTAGATTTACTACTTGGATTCAGGCAAATGCGTAAAATATTTATTTTATAGTAAGTTAATGGATAAGCAAACTGAACGATTTTCTTAATAAACCAATATTTTGTATATCATTTAATTTTATTTGTAGATTTATGTTAATTATTACCAGTCAGAGATGTTTCTCTTTGACTATATTGTCTCATGATATCTAATGTCTAATCATAGTACTTCTAATATAGACGGCGGATACTAAAAGCATGGATTATGTTATAGTGCACTAAATTTATCGTTAACATAAAATTAAACTTAGTAAACCATAAAATTTGAATACCACAAAAAAATAAAGTAATGGATATTATAAAGACAAGTATTAAACTAAGTTGTTCGAGCCAATATTATTGATCAATTCAATGAAAGTTCATTTCACGGGGTATACAAGTTATATTATCCATCGGGTCCAAGACTTTTCACTTCATTCACCTGTCATTGTGCAGTAGGTACTCTTACAAAACTTGTGGTGATATTATCCATAATCAGTTTATTCAGAGTTATTAATAAGAATCAGGAAATCACATCGGAAATCCCCACATTGCTTTCGGTACATTGATACAAACTTATCTGATAACTTTTATTTTTCATTGATATACTTAATCTGGGCTGCTTTAGCGAAATAATTTAATACAATAAAAAAAATCATATAAAATACGTCCGATTGACAACTTAAATATAAATTCTCCGTATTACATAATTTGGTTCTAGAGGTCCAAAATTAAATCCCCTTAAGGCATAACAACTGGTGTCTTGGAGGTCCGTTGCCTTTACAGGATTAATTAAACATATTCATGTTTTGCAAAATGTACTTGTTTGCAGTGCAACTGGTAATGCAAGTCATCGTCAAAAAAAATGCAAACAATATACAAAATCTTATTATTTATTCATTATAATTATGAAACTAAAATAACATAATAATATGTATATTATACATTTTGTGTTTTATATTAAATAAAAAGCTTGTTGTGAGGACCTAATTTGTGTAATTATTTTAATGAATAAATAATATTTTGTATATTGTGCACTTTATCATCATAAAATATTGACCTTCAGAAAGGCTACCGGCATTTCAGCGAAAAAGGTAAAATAAAAAGAAATAGTTTTCGTTAACTTTGAAGCTATTTAAACTAATTATCAATCAAAGATCTTTTCAATAGGAATACAAGTTACTTAGATCATTGTTGTTGTTTAATCAATAAATCTAATCCAATAAGAGTTAATGATGATAAAAGTTCCTAGTGAAAATCATCGGAATTTCCGACATTATTTTCGGCACATTGATACATACATAAATAGCATCTGATAGCGTGTATTTTTCATTGATATAATGTAATCTCTGTAGCTTACGCGTTATTTATTATATTTAAGGTTCTATTGTAGGTTCCCATGGACCTATTGAATTACATGGAGACATTTTTATCAAAATTTGGCTCTATGTTGTCTGTTAGGTTCACCACAGATAGCTTCTTTTAGCATCCTATTCTTAGCGATTGAACACTACACTACTCCACAAAAGTTTGCTTAAAAGAGGTGTATTATCAAAACAGTCATGAAATCACCATTTGCGGATGTTTATTTGCAGTTATTATAATTACGCACGCCTCACATTATTTTTTTAAGATTATTGTACAAAACTCACACATACATTTATTTTCACCACTGTAGATCAAAGTTGAGGAGTGCGAGCAGCGTATTCTTTATTTGAAACAACAATTTTACTTGATGGAGTCAAATGGCGACTTCTAATTAAATTAAATAAATTAATTTAATTTTTACGAGTAACTCTCGGTTGTTTGATAAGTTTTGCACACCCAAGTTTAATTGAAACTTGGCTGGTTTCATCTTAGCGCCATACAGTAGCTTCAAAATTTAGGATACGAAGGTCACAAGGACCTATTTACTAAAATAAGTAGATCTAGAGAAAGAGGATGTGATGTTGTAATTTGACGCTAAGTGCTGTTTGTTGTATGTAGCGACATCTACACAAATTTGCTCGAACTGACGACTGATAATAATATTTTAATTAATTTTATTGAGCGACTGATATCATGGCTAATTAATTGTTGGCACTTCCGTCAGAGGGCGTTACTTATGTAAGTACCTAGCCGCCCAAGTGATGGATTATAAAATTCTTCCAACAGACTAGATAGGTTATATAGCCAACTGTATTGTCAAGATGGCTGAAAAATAATATGTTCAGCTTCAGTTCAGATAAATTTCTATATAGTTAACCCAGGTTCATGTAAAACCATAAAACATGTACCTGAATACCATGTAAAATACCTCTCGCATTATGTATGTCAGTATTTGAAAGGATGGATGTTGTTAAAACTGGCCATAGTCTTGTCACAGAAGCAAATAACAAAAAATAGAAATAAAATATAACCCGTAGGCTAAGATAAGAGAAGAGCTATGTATGAACAATAGAATTGAGATAGAACTCATAGATGAAAACATATCAATGGCTTAAAAAATATTTCCAAATAAATAACTTTATCTTCTTGATAAAATCGGAGTGGAGGAAATAATCAGAATCGATATAAATTCCGGTGTACAATTAAACACAATCAGACCAACGTAAAAACCGACAAAATGCACGTCTGTATTTTGATAGCCTTAAGCATTGCGGCTGTCGCAGGTAATTTTATGTTCAGCTTCAGATGCTTAGTTTAAACATCTATAAAGATTGATTTTTAAGTGCTTAAATAAATCTATTTTTTAGCTGTGCCCACAAATCCCCAGAGGATCATTGGTGGCTCGCTCACCACAATACAGGAATATCCATCTATCACCGCTCTCCTCTATACGCCAAACTGGAGCAATTTCTACCAAGCCTGCGGAGGCACTATCATCAATAATAGGTCTATCCTCACAGCTGCCCACTGCGTCCAGTAAGTTTATTTTATGTTTTTGTTATGGCTACTCAACGTAATAAACTCGAAAACCAAATATCCTTAATTTTACAGAATTTTCCTTTTCGCTAGCGTTCTACTATTGTAGAAGTATGGTATCAGAAAACTTGAAAACATTTTGTTTTTGCAGTGGCGATGCCATTGGCCGATGGCGCGCTCGAGCGGGATCTTCTATGGCTAGCAGCGGTGGTGCTGTTTACAACACAGCTAGTATCGTAGTCCATCCAAACTTCAGTTCCAGCACCAGAGACAGTGATATCGCCATCATAAGGGTCACTCCGACCATCTCTTTCAACAATCTCGTCCAAGCCGCGTCAATCGCTGGCCCTAACTACAACCTCGTTGATTGGAATGTTGTATGGGCTGCTGGTTGGGGTAGAATTTCAGTAAGTATTAACTAATTTAGTAGTACGTAACAAAAATAACCCAATACCAAATCAGTGATACAATAGATAATGAGTCGTTCATAAATTTTGTTATCACAATGACATAAAATGCAATGCGAATCATTACTCATTGGGGAATACCTAAGCCACACTCTTACTGCTTCCTACTTAATTTTAAATTATTCATTTTCTTTTCCAGCCAAGTGGTGCTCAATCCGAACAGCTTCGCCACGTTCAGTTTTGGGTTGTGAACCAGGCTGCTTGTAGTTCACGATACGGTTTCGTCGGTATGACTGTCAACTCTAACATGGTGTGCACCGGCTTGCTCGACATCGGCGGCCGCGACACGTGCGCTGGTGACTCCGGCGGCCCTATCTACCACAACGGCGTAGTCGTCGGTGTCGTCTCGTTCGGTATTCAATGCGGTTCTGCTGAGTTTCCCGGTGTCAATGCGCGTGTTTCCAGTTTCAGTAATTGGATCCAGAGCAATGCTTAATGTTATGAAAAATAAATGAATGGTTACCCTCGTATCTGTCTTTTATCTTAATAACACTTGTTTATGTTTTCAAACAAAGCTGTTTTTTGAAATCTCAAAATATTATTGTAATGTAAGGTAATGTAATGTAGGGTTAACAGATCCATGATATTAATATGTCTACTAGGTATTCATATTTTTTTTGCTAATAAAAATCGAAAACAATTACATTGAAAACTGTATGGCTACCAGAAAAAACAATTAAGTAAGGTGTGATATAATGTATCGCAACTTGCCTAATAATTTCTTAATGATTGTTGTAATTGACAATTGACGTCATGTAAATTATAACAAAAACTACGTCAGTTGCCAGACAACACAACGCTCTCTGTACTTTTGTATGAAATAGATAACAATAAGTTCACGTAGGTTGTAAGATTATATTACTAGCTATCAATAGATTAATGCCTTTATCTACGGACGAAAGATAATTAGCTAATAGTAATTCAATAGTCGTATAGTTTTGCAAACCTAGGTTTTATGGCTGGTACTGATTCAAGTTTCGTAAGAAGTTGCTTCAAATCGAGTATATAGGGGGTCAAAGATGTAATTTTGGCATGGCTGCTTATTTTCATTCTTTAAATGGTAAACGTAGGTCATCGTTTTTTGTTCAAAAAAATTTCTAACATGTTATTACAAACAAATATTTATTCTTGATTAGGTGATAGTAAGTAAAAACTACTATAGTGCTAGGACTTTGTCTAATAGCTTCAGCGCACCCTGTGAAATAAAATAGGCTTTCGTTCTTTTTACCCTTACAATGTACAGATCGTTACCAACAGGGTATGCCAATCCAAAAGAGCCAAGAATAGATCTGAAATAAAGATAGTTTACAAAATGTCTACTCAAACTTAGTTTGTTTGATAATTGTTTTCCATTTTTCGATACCAAACATCTTAACCAGACTGAAGTGATGTATCTTAACATTTAGAAAGAAAGAAAAACAAGAGTCTTTTACCCAAGGGTAGGCTGCAAGCAGCGCGGTGCAACTTATTAATTACTCCTTTATGTGTAGATACTTAATTGTTATATTTTACAAAACTGTTGTGCAGAAGATAATAATACTCCAAAAAATATATTTACTGATTTTTTAGTAGCTTATATAACGACTAATCAAAAACTGAACTTGGGATTTTGTATTTCCGCTGATTCTTATACATAGTTAAGTAGGTAAGGTAAGTTATTCGGAAAATCAGACTACGGTAAATATAATGAAAAAATGTATACTTTCAACTCTTATTCGAACATTAGCAACTTTTGCACCACTGATTGCGGAACCAAATATTTCAAAATTAAAAAAAAAATACTGTAAAACTCGGCGAGTAGGGATTTTATATTAAACTCGCCTTACCGGCAGAAGGCTACTATAAAATACAGAAGAGTCGATATAAATCTTGTTTTTAGATGCAACTTGAAAAAACATGAAGTTTCTAAAAAGGTGGTGAAGAATTTGCACAAATCTGAACAAACAATAGTCCAGCCATACATAAATTCGATTTTATATAATAGGTCGCCGCTTTCCCTATTGGTTGCAAAGCCAAAACACATAAAAGTCTATACTTTTATGCGTTGTACTGAGAATTTTAAAGCAGATGCTCATATTTTGTAGCAATTTGCATCACTATGGTTCAAATTGCAGTTTGATCATACATAAATAAACTTTTGAATCAAATATTATAATGTCTTGTTTATCATCAAAGCACTATTCAGTACTTTCATTAATTCATCTGTATATACATAAATGAATTCTTAATTCTTTATTGTACACACATAATTTACATTTCATAGACATATTTATGAATCGCTAAATGTGTTGGTAAGCGCATAACTCGCTTGACCAATTTGGCCAATTCTTTTTTGTTGTATTTGTTATCGTCAACAGAAGGTTCTTATGAAAGAAAAAAAATACATATGCGCGAAAAATTTGAAAATTTAAGAATACTTAACCACTTTATTATTAAGTAATCCTGGCTCTTGTTACGATAGTGATTTGTTGGATTTTTCTTTGCCCTAAATAATGTAAAGACACCGGGAGTGGGGGCTGGGTATTCACGCGGGTGAAACCGCGACGCACAGCTTGTTACATAATAATATATAAGTATGTTGTCTTACTAAATCTAAGTGTTATTTTTAAGGTGCTACAAATAAATTATGTCATAATAATGAGAAATATACTAAAGAATGTCTGCATAATAACGTACGTAATCTGAACATACCTGAATGGTGTTACCGGATTTTTATAATCTTCAACATAGTCATCTAATCTCTGCTGATAATAGTAGTATAATCATTGTTGGTTGATATATATACAATGAACTCACAACAAACAACACCATTTGTTAGCCAGACCAAAATGAAAGTCATCGCTTTGTTAGCCCTTTGCTTTGCGGCTGTCGCAGGTATGGATTATTTTAATAACTTTGCTATTTGCTTCATCTCTAAGAAAGTTTGAGTTTAATTATTAAATTATTTAGTAGGTCCTTATCAATATTTGACCCGATAAATATGTTTTGAGATTTACACGAAAAATATGTTGCTTTATTAGAAACTTATGAGTTTTCATGAAGTGGTGCTACAACTAAATCTAAAAGCTCTTTAAGCCACACAGCTAAAGCGAATTGTGACGAATAAGTAATATTGTTTTAGTGAGTTCTTTACATAAACTAATAGTAATATTGTTTAAAAAATATAAATTCTAAGCATAATAGTTTAAATGTTACTCTCTCTCTATTAAATCTTAGCTTTTAAACTAAGCACCAAATCTCTTTATAACATATGCTATTTATTGCATCAGACTTTCAGCACATCATCAGTATCTACATTTATCTTGCTATTTTCTTAAACATTCTCTAAAAGGAACAATAAATTATTATTCAAACTTTAAACATTAACAGTTAAGGAAAATACTACTTTATTCCATCTTACTTTAAGGTCTATAATAAAATGTATATTTCTAGCCCTCCCCGCCGAGAGGATTGCTGGTGGAGCGCTCGTGCCAATCCAGAACTACCCGAGCGCCGTCGCTCTCCTCTACACACAAAACTGGTTCAACTACTTGCAAGCATGCGGAGGCACCATTCTCAACAATAGATCCATCCTCACATCTGGTGGATGTGCCAAGTAAGTCATGTAAAATATTTTATGCCAGTTCTCATTATGCGGCTAGAGTCGACCCCTAATTTTCGTCTTCGTTCACTGTGGAGTACTGCTGTAATCAACAACAATCCAGTTACGTCTAATTCTTGATATTAATTGAATGTAATACATTAATCTAAACACTTCATCATTCACTAATAATGAAGAGTGTAATAGATTTTATGCATAGTGAGACGGTAACCACCAAAAAATCAGCAATAATTGATTGTTGTTTTCTAATTGAATATTTATTTTTCAGAAATGACCCGGCTAACAGATGGCGTGCCCGCATTGGGTCCTCTTGGGGCAACAGCGGTGGCACCATCTACGTTTTCGAAAGGTTGATCGTCCACCCTAACTTCGATTTGGACTCCATGGTCAACGACGTTGCCATTATGCGCACCGCGAATGCCATAGCCTTCAGCAACGTCGCCAATGTGGCTTCCATCGCTGGACCTAACTACAACGTCGGTGACAACCAGCCTCTTATTGCTATTGGATGGGGCCAGACTCTGGTAAGTTTAAATATAATTCATTAGTATAATTACTGTTTATTAGCAACACTTCGAGGATATGTGTAGCACAGGCATTTGCTATTTATTTTTGACCAGCTAATTTGCAAAACGTTAATTAAAGTCATTATGTGGAGCTGACAGTTCAAAAAATGTCAAGAATATCATAGAAATAGATGAAAGTCAAAATTTTAAAATTAAGTGCCACTAACCAAACTTAAAATCCCCAACACGTCTTCAGTCTCATGAATAAAAAATGTCTGTACAACGATTAGTAGTAGATCATAATAGAACTCTTTTTGTTTCCCAGTGGGGTGGTTCTGAGCAGCTGCGTCAAGTGCAAGTCAACACCATCAACCACTCCACCTGCGCCAGCCGTTACATGAACAACATGGGCATCACCGTCAACAACAACATGTTCTGCTCCGGCTGGCTCGACCAGGGCGGCCGCGACACCTGCAGGGGAGACGAGGGCGGTCCCATCTTTCACAACAATGTCGTCTACGGTATTTTCTCCTTCAACAACGTATGCGGATCTCCCTTCTTCCCCAGTGTCAACACTCGTGTACCCGCTTATACTTCTTGGATCCAGGCTAACGCATAAGGCTATTTAATTTGTAAATAAACTATAAAACCGCAAATTCCTGTATTTTATTTTCTTAATTATAAGGTTATGGACGGAGAGCTCAAAAAGTTAATTAAAATATGAACAAGTAAAATTAATAAAATCAGTTGGGCAGTTAAAATAAAGAATTTACCGTTTGTCATATTTCAAATCTAAGAACTAGTAGCTAGATAAAATGCACTACTGCCTAAAATAAATAAACCTTTATCCAAATAGTATGAAAATGATTATTGAACCTGAATAGAAGATCGATCAAGCCATGTCATCGTAATACCGATATCGGATTTCTTTACAATCTCACAATAACTTGTTCATGTAAACCAATCAACCAATACTGAAACAGATCTCTAGTTTAGTATATAGAAATAAAAATATTTTTTAACCTACTTATAGCGTATTGCAATTAATATTTTATTGGGGCCACTGATGGTATTGATGTGTTTTGGGTGCTGTGTTCTCCATAAGCTATTTGAGGCATGCTTGCTACCAGCCAGTTGACACAGGCTTGCTCAGATCACTTTGGTTGTTTATTCAGAGGGCCTGTCCAGACTTGCCCGGACCTGCGTGGACTTTAAACGTTTGTAGGTAATTTTGTATTGAGCTAGGTCGAAAATATTTTGAATGACATGCAAAATTTATGTTTCTATGTGAATCACAAATAATAAAATGATTTCATAATGCGTAGTCGGAGAAATCATTATGTAAAAAATACACATATTATTGATCTTGAAGCAGCAAAGTAATCTGGTTATTATATTGTCATAATGACTAATTATTAATTAAGATAATTTAGATGGATTACAAGTTATCGTGAAATAATATTTCTTATCTTGAGATAAGATTTGTATGCGTAACATTTTAATGTATTTATATGTTAATCAATCCAATTTCGGCTACAGCAACTGCTATCGGGTTAATTAGAAGGCGTAGATATACTGGAGAAATCTCAATAAGATTATAAACACGTGCTTTTAAATCTGCTTTTCATCTATTGGAATTAAAACTTATCAATACTAAGAATTTAAACAGCGTAATTGCTATTCGGATCAATAGAAGGAAAAATCTTATTAATTTAGTCTTATATTTGACACAGTATTTTTATTTTCTATTTTATGTTCTTTGTAGTTAACTCAGGTGTGATGAAAACAACTGAATATGTTTAAAACATAGGCAAGAAGACATGGCCGAAACCAGGGAAGTGTGGGTGTACATTGGTACACCTCTGCCTTACCCTTCGGGGATACAGGTGTGATGGTATGTTATGACTATACTTGTCTACACAAACAATATAATATAAGCATATTTCTGATCGTAGATATACAGGACTACTCATGAAATATTTGACTGCAAATCATACTAAGATCCTCCATGGGAGTGGTGTTCCACCTAGCGTACACAGAGTTTCAGACGGGTAAACGTATAAAACGATTTTTAAAAATTGTATTGGGTTTTAGAGTATTTGTGATAACTTTAAATGTCTACGATTCCATGACACAAATGCTATAGCTAGTAACATTGAGTTCAGAGTATACGTATTTAATATTATTTAAAATATTTTATTTTACTGCTTGTTATTGTTTGGTTTAAAATTTGATTATTTTTAGAATAATTATTTAAATTAAAATGAGGAAAAATTGCCTACAGATAATATTAAATTTTGTATGCACCTTTACGCTTTTGATTTAACTAATCTCTTGTAGATAAGGAGGGTACCTATAATTGAAAGTTTATCGGAAGAGTATCCAAGCCAATAATATAAAGGCATCAGTTAAAAAAAGTAAAGACATTAAGGTGACAGTGGAGTGATCATGATGCGGGCTATCATTCTGTTAGGACTTTTCATTGCTGCTGTAGCAGGTATGTATTTTAAATTAAGTAATAGAACAAAATGATACGGAATAAAATTACTGGTCATCTAATATTATGCTCAAGATTTTAACAAATAAAATGGTAGGCTCTTCTAATAATGTAAATAGTATAGTTATTTTATTAATACCACTGTTGGTGAATGAGTGGCAGGCACACATAGACGATCTCTTAAAATTTTCCATGAGAGTGCAATTGTACATGATTAACTGATTACTCCAAATCGGTTTACTGGTTGTTGGTTTCGGTAATGTCATCAAAGAAACTTGAACAATTGTATAAACAATATAAATGAATTTTAAAAGTTAGTAGATGACGCAAACTGTCTCTTTTTCGAAAAACGTTTTTTTTTTATGGCACAGCTGATCTACTCCACATCTCATACTGTTCTCTCTATTAAATTATCAATTTCAAAATATTTATAACTTGTTCCCTTATTTTATTGTGTATTGTAGATTGATAAATTATATAAACTATTATATTATATTAATAAATATTAAACAAACACATTTTTTTCAGCCGCGCGAGGAGATGTTGAGAGGATTGCTGGTGGATCCAACACCAACATAGAATCGTACCCAAGCATTGCTTCCCTCCTCTATACATGGAACTGGAGCTCTTACTTGAACGCCTGCGGTGGCATCATCCTCAACAACAGATCTGTCCTAACAGCGGCCCAGTGCCCCCGGTAATTATACCAGTTACTACAACAAATGCTTAGAACAAAGATTTTGTAAAAATAATTATTTTAAAGTTAAAAAAAAAACAGTATTCATAATTACCATAAATAAAGTAATTTCGATGTTTCGTCATAACGCTACTGAGCTCATCAAACTTGTTCGAAAATATTACACAAATAGCAAATCGCAATTTTTGATAAAAAAACATTTGCTTATCAAACGAAGAATAAGGGATAGACGCTATGTTAGCCTTAAGAAACTGCCTAACATAGTCAGCTAAATGTCAGCCACTGAAATACACACATAGAAACCATGTGTTTTCAATTAAAATAAAGTGTACAAAACATTTTTTGTGCTTGCAGTAATGACCCGCACACCAGATGGCGTGTCCGCGTTGGCTCAAGCTGGGCCAACAGTGGCGGTACTGTCCACCTTCTCAGCTCCATGATCGTCCACCCTAACTTTGACCTGGACTCTTTGATCAACGACGTGGCTATCATGCGCACTTCCAACGCCATCGGCTTCAACAATGCCGTCCGTCCCGCTAGTATTGCTGGCTCTAACTACAATATCGCTGATAACATGGGACTTGCTGCTGCCGGTTGGGGACACAATTTGGTAAATTTTTGAAATATGATTGATACTCAAAATATGCGCAGGTAACTTCAATCTTGTTGCGAGATTATTTGTCACATAATCGGCATAAAAAACGGGCAGAGATTTAGGACTAACTTAGGAACGTCAAATAACTTCATGATTTTTATCATAGAGTTGAAAATCTTACGAAATCCAAATTGTGAGTCTAAGTCAATATTTACAGCAAAATTTACGACTATCGTTTTCTAATTTCAAGCAATTTAAAATCCTCATAACTCAAAGTAAGTACTTTTGATAACGAAATCAATAGCATTGACGATTTCCTTTTCTGTTCCAGTGGGGCTCATCTTCCGAGACACTCCGCCACGTCCACTACCAGGCCATCAACCAAGCCACGTGTAGGAACCGCTACGCTGCCCGCGGCATCTCCATCACCGACAACATGTTCTGCACCGGCATCCTCAACGTCGGCGGGCGCGACACCTGCAGGGGCGACTACGGCGGCCCCGTCTACCACAACAACGTTGTCGTCGGTGTCATCTCTTTTACCATCGAATGCGGATCTGCTCACTTCCCTAGCGTTAATACTCGCGTCTCTCGTTACACTTCCTGGATCCAAAGCAATGCTTAAGATGTATTTTTATTAAATGTACTGTGATTAATTTAATGCCTGTTTTAATTTTGTCACCCACCAGAGTTAAAGCTTATTTCATGTTATCGTAGATGATCTATTTATAAAATGTATGTAATATAAATATAGTTCACGTTCGATTTTGCGAAAGGGTGAATCACAAAATTAAAGTTTTAGAGCGAGTATGTAACTCTATTACTAACATCAAATTACAAAACCTCAGTCGTGGCTAAAAAGCAAACATAAGGACAGCTTGAATATTACTTAGCTAATAAATCAAATTGAAGACAGAGATTACAAGGCCATAATTGGCCATAATATACTGTAGTACGGCTGCCTCGTTGGTGTAGTAGCCGCAAGCGTGCCTGCTGAGCATGAGGTTTAAATCCCAAGTCAGGTAAAAAAAATATTAGATAATCATATGATTAATAATGTAAATGATGGCATGCCGAATGGTATAATATGACTGAGCTTTAATATTTCATAATTATGAACTATTGTATTTACTATTGCTACTTACTTACTATTGTATTACCCATTAATACAATCATATAAAAAAAAAAACCTAAAATATTATAAAGGCGAATCTTCTAGATCTCCCACTTCTAAATTAGAGTTACATAAGCGGATAACATGACCGATAGCTGTCTTCATTTGGAGGTGACGCAATTCAATATTTTCAGTAATTGCTAACGTCAAGTTTTAAATGAGCCAAAGAAGATTGATTTCATAAATAATAGAATCATCATTACATAACCATATTGACTGTGTAACAACTCAGATAATGTACTTATCAAAGTTGGTAGTTATAGATTGTCGAGACTAGCATTACCATTTTTTTATTGTGCATTTGTTTTTAGCAAACGAAGAAGCATAACTTTAGGCAGTAGCTGATAGTAAAATCGAATGAGATTTCTTTGTTACATATAATATACTAGCTGTGCCCGCGACTTCGACCGCATGGATGTTCGCCGTGATTCTTTAAATTGACATAACTTTTTCATTGATGAATCGATTGACATGAAATAAACACAAAATGTTAAGTGAAGTTTACTAAAATATATTAGTGAAAACCGAATCTAAATCGAATAAGCCGTGTCAGATATTAGCGTGCACAAACACACAGACAAACAGACAAAAATAAAATTAATTACACATTCGGGTTTGGCATCGATATAATAACAACTCCTGCTACTTTTTTTATACATATTTCCATTGTACAGACACCACTTTTCCACAATTTTGTTATATGTATAGATGTTAACTGCATCACCATTGCATTCACAGGTCATCAGCCTTGTAAGGCTGTCTTGTGATAATTTAACGTTATGTTTTGCTGCATAATAAATTTACTACTACATTTTACTAAATATATCAATTTAAGCGAGAGTTTTTAAGAATTGATAAAATCCCATAATATTTACCGATTTCTGCTTTGTTTTTACTAGAACTGTGACTCGTGCTACAATCAAAGATAATCTTATACATATCGAAAAATGTTATTAGTTAGAATCAGTAGTTTAGTTCCTCGAATAGTTTCTGCAAGTTTGTATAGGTAGCATTTTTGACGCATATACTTAGTAAGTAATTTAAGAATGACTTCAAGATGCGAGGAAATATGAATTTAAATACAACACAAAATAATATTTAATAATAATATTTTGTTTTCCTTAAATATAGCTAAATAATTTGTCAAACAACAATAAATATTTCGTTCGTAACTCTATAAGTCTGAAAAAAAGACCTGCAGTTTTCTCCATTAATCACTAGGTATCTATATTTTACATGGGTAATTTAGTACAGTGATAAAGAAGTCACATTTTTCAGTCTAAATCTACGGCTTTATCATATCTCAAATCCATTTAAATGTAGGTAAATTAATCACATTGAGTTAAACAAACTAATTTGTATATAAGTATTTAATAAATTATTATAAATTACATGTTATTAATATACGAACAAACTCTAACTATACTAAAATTAAAACTTACATAAATAAAAACTAAACGGCGTCAAAGAACTCATCGTCAATGGCGGGGAACGTGCCCAGAAGGATGGTAGCATTGCCACGTTGAATGGCTATGCCGATTCTCTGTGCAAGGAACAAACCAGCCCTCTGATCACGAGTAGATTCTACCAAACGTTTGGAAAGATCTTTGAAAAGATTTAGTGCGCTCAGACCCCATGACCCGAGCGTTGTATATTCTGTATCTATACATATTATAAAACTCGAACAACTTCGATCTCTGTCTGAACGCGATAAACTCAAAAACTATCAAATAGATTATCATGAGGCTTGCAACAATAGATGGAGTGAGATTGGTCTATAAAGATATAAGATCTTTACGGACAACCGTTACCTTTTTACAACAACTGTCAAGTAAATAAGATCTTAAGCGAACACCTTTCGTCATCTATCCTTGAAGCAGAACTTTTTATCATCAAGATGTGTGGAAGGATCAATGATAATATTTTATTTTTGGCATAAAAAGTGTCACTCTTTTCTGTTGGCTTGTTTAAAAATCGTTATTGCTTTGAAAATGTGCATCCGAGTCGGAAGTTTAGAAGAATGTTTGTGTAAAAATAAAATCTAAATGATTTCAGTCCTTTATCCAAGTTTAGATATTTTAAACGCAATGTTATTAAAGTGGTATATTCTACCTACTTCGTTTACCTGGGTGCTAACACCCAGATGAACAAAATGGAAAGTACCACTTAAATTGCTATTTAACTAAATAATACCTACAACTCTTTACTTGTTTGTCTAAAGTCCATTTATTCTTCGAACCAAATTTGCTGAGTAACTGCATGATCATCGCTTTTCTAAATCTCCTATGATTTGTAATCTAGAGATTATTTTTTAAGCTTTATGTAATAATTATTGTTACGCAATCTCTGCAGAATCGTTTGAGTTCAATTTGGTGCTTGAATGAATTTAGTTTGACTAGAATTACAAAATTTTTAAGAGCTATTATTTAACTTGTACTGTTCGCGCTAAAACTTTGGTAATTTTAACGTACAACTTACCTAAAGTTGTACGTAAAAAATTGATATACCTTTTTGGAACATTTGTTGGTTCGTTATTCGATCAAGCTGCAGTTGTACAGATCCGTGCACATTTCTATGGTTATAATAAAAATTTCGACTAATTCCCATCTCTTCAAAAATACCAATTGTAAAAGTCGTTTATTATTTGATCACTATCATTACATAATTGTATTATACAATATAAAGCATATATTGCGACATAATTAGTTTAATTTTGATGCAAGATAAGATAAACTGTCACAACAAAATGAGCATTCCTTACTTTTAGTAAGACAATTCGATTTATTTCAAAGGGAACCTTAAATTTTATCGATACATTAATCCCAGTCCGATAAAACTACAACTGTTCATCTACTCAGTTGATATAAATACAATCACATTAGCTTAGTCTCTACATTTGTTATTGAAGCGGTCAAAATGCAAGTCATCGTTTTGGTCGCACTTCTGGCTGCGGCTGTTTCAGGTATGAACAATATTTTAATCGTTTAAGCGCTAGTAAACATATAATAACTTAAGTCTATAACTGAGTTATCGGTGTAGATGTAATGCAAAGCAAAGGGTGAACCCTTTTTATAGATAATAGAGCTGTGTTACCAAGCTTGCTTGAACATCGGAACGTCTATCTTAGGGAATGCTTTCGTTTCTTCTTTTTCAACAACAATTTCAAGTACCTATATCATATTCCCTTTATCTGCCTTATTTGATGTTATTTTATCCTTTCAGCCGTCCCGGCAAATCCCCAGAGGATTCTGGGTGGTACGATCACGAGCATCGAGACGTACCCTGACATGGCTGCTCTCCTCTTCACATGGAACTGGAGCCACTACAACCAGAACTGCGGCAGTGTTATCCTGAACTCAAGATCTGTCCTTACCGCTGCCCATTGCCCAGTGTAAGTACTTTTTATGAGTAGACTTTTTGTACAATTGATGGTTCACACTATGTGTACTGAATTTGACAATAACTTGTATAATAGTAAGCTTACTCTTTTTCCCTCCTCGATCAGTTGTATAATTGTGTTATGAAAACAAAAACCGCTAATAATTTCTTAAAAAATAGGGCAATAGGAGATTAGAAGATTGCTCTCAGATTCTCATCTAAATCCACCGTATCCATGTAAGACGAATTGTAAAAAAAAACTATTTTTTCTGTTTAGCGATGACCCACCTACAAGATGGCGTTTCCGCGTAGGTTCCACTTGGGGTAACAACGGTGGGGTCGTTCACCACGTGACGACCATCTTCGTCCATCCGAACTTCAACCGTCTCACCTTGACCTCAGACATCGCTGTCTTCCGCACACAATCCACCATTGCCTTCAACAACGCTGTTCGCCCAACTTCTATAGCTGGAACTAACTACAATCTTGGTGATAACCAAGTTGTTATGGCTGTTGGATGGGGAGCATTGGCTGTAAGTTTTAATTTATTGGTTTTTAACTTCAGATGTGTAAACAAAAACTGGATACAGGCATTTCATCTTATTTAGTGCTTAAACTTGTATATTTTTAAAGACTTAATCAAGATACTCGCCGACAGAAAGGCATCTAAACAATTTGTATTGGAGTAATCGGTACAGACCACAAAAACATCGGTTCATTATGTGGTTGTATTTCTGTATGAATGACCGTTGACTTTTTTTGCAAATCAGTTCCCCGTGAACTAGGACAATAATATTTGTTCGTAAAATTACAAACTTTCTAAAAGCCAACTTCTTTTTTATAGCAAGGAGGTTCCATGTCGCCACAGCTGCGCCACGTCCAACTACGTTCCATCAACCAACAAGAGTGCATCAACCGTTACTCCGACCGTAACTCGGTGATCAACGAGAACAACCTGTGTACTGGTATCCTCGATGTCGGCGGTATCGGCCAGTGCTCCGGCGACTCCGGCGGTC
Source organism: Autographa gamma (assembly GCA_905146925.1). Lineage (NCBI taxonomy): Eukaryota > Metazoa > Arthropoda > Insecta > Lepidoptera > Noctuidae > Autographa > Autographa gamma. The sequence continues at coordinate 10,721,520 of LR989850.1, forward strand.
CCGTCTACCACAACGGCGTTGTAGTCGGTCTCACCTCGTTCGTTGTCACTTGCGGTAACAACTACTACCCCAGTGTCAACACGCGCGTCTCTCGCTTCACTCCTTGGGTCTTGTCTGTCGCTTAAGTAAGATATTTTGTAACGCCAATTTGTAAATAAACATCTATTATTACGTATTTATATTTTTTTCTTTTATTTTTCACAATTTGACGTGTTATACCTTAGTTTTTTAGTTTATTATAGCTACTAAGCTACTGTGAGTAAATACATGGACACCTAAGCTTAATTATCAGATTACATTAATAATTATATCATTACGGTATTTTGTAGCTATTATAAAAACTACTCGTTTATCATCTGTATAATATACAACATAAATTACAGGTGACTAAGTAATAAGGAAAAAATAAATATAGTCATCAACTCGTTCGTACTTACAAAATTATATCGGCTGGCTAAGCCAGCTAAAACTTGATTGTTAGGCTACCTACTCAGCAGAATCTACTGCCTACTGCGATAGCACAACATTTAAATTTGATAAACGTGATATAGAAAAAGATATCATTTTTGTTAATCAACTTTAATTAATGACAATACAAATAGGTATACAAAGGATTAGGTTAATCTTTTGTGTACCTATTCTTATCAAGATAGTGAAATCTAGTGTGTCGTCACTAGATACGCTGTGATTAGATCCTAGACCTGTTTTTTTGTGACGTATATTATAGTATATAAGTTGTATCTAAATACTAGAAGTGTCATTGACCCAAAAAAAGAAAGCATTTCAGGGTTGTAAAGCCATCATAACATGACTAGTTTAAAAATTTCTTCATTGGTTGGTTTTTGGAATCTAAGAAAAAGAGAGTTTGACAGTTAAAACGATCTATGTTTTCCAATCCAATCCTAATTACCCGATTACTATGGATACAAAAGGATCGAGAGGTGTAGACTCGATTTAAATAGCTGAATTTGATAGCTGAAAATTCAAAAATCTTTAGTGAGTAATTACATGGGTTTTATACGTTGTTATTGTACTTAAAACCACGAATATTTTGTCAATCAGTTAATCCATTGATAAAAACCATTATGTGCTACAAATATTCTGATATAAATACAATCACATTAGCTTACAATTACATTTGTCAGTAGGAAGAGGTCAATATGAGGGTTTTTGCTTTGTTAGCGCTCGTCGTCGCAGCTGTTTCAGGTATGTTGTTGAATTAATAATTAATTCAATATGAAAAAAAAAATGTACATATAAAAAAAAAATGATCAAACATAACCCAAACACAAAAGGCACTCAATTACCACTATCCAAAAACAGAAAGAAAACTGACCAAAATGCTAAATTCAAAACTGTGTCGATAAAATTTCTGTACAATAAAACGATTCAATTAAAAAAAAAGTGCCAGTGTTCGCATTAATGAATCAACCTTAACAATTCAAATTCTCAATGAATTTTATGTCACATTTTTACATTATTTTTGTTTGTCCCAAACCTAGCTGTTCCCACGAATGAAAGAATCGTTGGCGGTTCAATAACGAACATTGAGACATATCCCAACATAGCCGCTCTCCTGTTCACGTGGAACTGGAGCAACTACGTCCAGACCTGCGGTGGTATCATCCTCAACAACAGATCTATTCTCACAGCAGCACACTGTCCATAGTAAGTGCTATATATACGTTTCTATTTCTTTTTATTTTTGCAATGTTTTCTCTATATGGGAAGAGGCTGTGGCCAGCAGTGAGACGTCTGTAGGCCGATTTATTTTTTTTGTTTAATAGAGGCCATCTCATGGAATCTGCTAAAATAATAAAAAAAAAAACAGTTTTCATGTTTTAATTTTCATTGCCGTCGTGTTTTAAAATGGTTTTGATGCAAAAGCACAATATGTACATTAAAATCCCGGCTCCAAAAATATAAGCATGTGACACCAACAACACAACAATCATACAGTTTTTTTTTTGTTTTTAAATACTAAGTTTCAATTTCCTTTTCTTTAGCCAAGACCCGCCAGCCAGATGGCGCTTCCGCGTCGGTTCTACCTGGGCTAACAACGGTGGCGTTGTACACCATATCAGCCAAGTTATCCTTCATCCGAATTTCGTCCGAGCAACTTTCGAAGCTGACGTCGCTATTCTTCGATCCAATACAAATATCGTCTTCAACAATGCTGTAGCTGCTGCCTCCATAGCTGGCGCTAACTATAACCTTCAAGACAATCAGGTTGTTTGGGCTGCAGGATGGGGTTCAACTGCCGTAAGTTTCCATTCACTTAATATTTAATAAAGAAATTACCAGTCATTACATAAAGCTGATCTAATCAATCAACATCAAAGAACAGCCCTTAAATAAAGGAAGCCTTATGAAATTTTTCATGATTTAATTTTAAATTAATTATTTTGTAGTTCGGTGGCTCAAACTCGCCACAGCTCCGTCACGTCCAGATTTGGACAATTAACCAGGCGACCTGCAGACAGCGTTACGCCGGTCGTGGTACGACCATCTCCGACAACATGCTGTGCGCCGGCTGGCTCGACGTCGGTGGTCGTGACCAGTGCGGAGGCGACTCCGGCGGCCCTCTCTACCACAACGGTGTTGTCGTTGGTATCACCTCTTTTGGACATCAATGTGCTCTCGCTTACTACCCCGGTATCAACGCTCGCGTCAACAGATTTACTTCTTGGATCCAATCGAATGCCTAAAATGTTTTCTTTTTAGAAAGGAAATGATATGCTCAATTGAAAACTATGTATCTGAATAGAAATAAATTACATTATACTTTTTTAAAATTTACTTATGACTTATCATTTGATTGATTCAACTTTTAATCTACGATTACATAGCAATGTGTATAGTAAACGTTGTTCAATGATATTTTGACGTCTAAAGTCCAGTGAAACTTATGAATTCGTATACCAAACTATGCGTTATTTCGTAGTTCAAAAATATTTCATTATTTATACCTAAACATATCTTAACGAACTGTCTTTCCTCCGGCTACTATCCAATCAAATGAGAACAGAAACCTCACCTCCCTTTTATCATAAACTGAAAAATCATGCCTCTCTAAATACACGTTAAATATTCTTCAAAGCCTTTATATGATCAGCATCTAAATCCTTGTATTTTTTGGGATGGAGTCGTAATCTGCAGCATTAGTATTCCGTGAGCTTCGCCTTCGGTTTTGCATCATTAGTCGAGAGACAACGCTCCTGTATTTGCAATTCGATTCTGGAAGCTGCCATCTTGTTTGAAATTTGCGAGTATTGTGGGTATAACTTTATGGTAAGTTTAGGTAAAGGTAAAAGTGACTTGAGATAATAAATAGGCATAACTATTTTATTAATGTCCTCATCGTTTAAAGTTTGAGGAGTTAATGACCATAAATACCTACTTCTTTTATTAAGCAGAGAAGTAGAGTGATTAATTCAACGTTTCAAAAGTGCCTAAAAGAGGTTTACTTAAAACAAAAACATTTTGTTTTCCTTATCTGTATCGTCACCTAGTAGAACGATAAATAATTATCTGTTATTAGGATTAAATTCAAAAATTAGTTTCTAAATATTGAGCTTTAATTAGGTGATTAAATGACTAATATCAACGGAATAAAAAACAAAAATAAGATATTTTTCAATAACACACGTGCACCAGAGAAAATAATAGTTGATTTAGCGAAACGCCAGATAAAGCTGACTTTTAAAAAGACAGAATTTATTGCATTTGGAGAGCCGTCAAGAACACTAGAGGCTTGCTGGTCGGCGCTGTTCGATTTATATTATAAACTGAGGCCAGAGGCTGCAGGTCCGTCGGGTCAAATATATTGTAAGTAAGTTATTCCTATGCTGATCCGGTTTAAAGGAAATTCTTGGTGGGAGAGTCTATGAGGTTACTGTGGGTAGTATAGTGTGTTTGTACTATGGATGGAATATATTTCTGGTTACTTCGGAAACAGTAGATAGGGTTTCAATAGTGGTTTATGGTGTATTAAACCACTTTTTAACATGGTAGTATTGGTAGTATAATGCTTCTTCTCATTCGGTCAAAAGGTAAGTTTAAAAAAGTTTATCGAATGTCAAGCTATGTACTTTCGTAATTATCGTCAACAAAATCACATAAGTCCGAAATCTCATCGATTAGATCATCGTGTTTCAAAGGTGCTCCTTAGAAGTAGTAGTAGTTTAGCCAATTTGTCAAAATTAAAAGCAAACAGACATAAATAATATTCCGCAGCCATTATATCGAGAGGGTATTGATCACAGCGGCACAGATAAGTTAGAACGGAACCAAAGTAATTGTGGATAGTTGGGAACAGCCATCCGGTTGATTGCTAACTGTGGCAACTCCGGACGATAACTGGCCTTGTTAGGAGCTAGTTATTTCACGCTCCCTAGTTCAGAATAAGTCAAATCTGAGCCAGAAAAATATATTTTTATTACATTTTATTCAGAGATTCTATCTTTTTCACTTTTATTTGCTAATTTTAAAAGACGAAATCTTTATCAAGTATTACGCAATATTTTTAAAACGCTATTATGCGATACCGTCACTAATACCTGTGTTTAGCTCACGGTAACTGTTTTTCGTAGCAAAAGAGGTTCGTAGAACGTCGTAGCAGTATGCTACGTCGCTACGATAAGACTTAAGATGCTACGAAAACATTACTTTGTAAAACAAGGTTTAACGTATTGGGTAGGTAAGTTTTAACACTCCGATCGATAGTGCTAATGTAATGGCTAATTGAATGACAGATAAATGGCGCATTATGACATCGGTGCACGCGAATCTAGCATCAGTGACATCATAAGGTAATTTAAAATAGATACGTAATTTAGCAAGCATTACAATATTATTTTTGCAATGTACTTTATACTGTATTTTAAAATGCACATATTAATAAAGGTTTCCGTTGTTTAAATAAAATGGTATACATAAAAACCTCGTCAAAATTGTCCGGATTATAAAGTTTCTTCGGTGAAAATTGTGGATGACTTACCTGAAACAAAAAGAAAATAGTATTTTAATACACAGAATTATAAACGATCAAATCTTAAAATTGCTATTTAATCAAGTCTTTAATATATAAATACGATTGCCTTTTTTCGTTAGAACAATAAAGAACATTTCAAATCTCAAATAAAATCATTGTATAAGAATCTTGATCATGTTATTTCATTTTAATCCTCTTAAGTTGCAAATTTAGGTGCTTGTACGATTACAAAAGTAAAACATATACGTTCAACCCTCCCCTACTGTGTATTTTGTAGTCTCCATGCAACATTTTTTTCACCCCAGTACATTTCTCCGACAGAACTCTAATGGAGACAAACTATAGCAATTTGTAAACCATGGCTGCTACCGAAAGATAATACAAAAGTGATTGTTGAAGAGGTAAATTCTCTACTCCAGCGACTCTGAATTACTGTTTGATGATAAGTGGTATTTATGCGATGAATTATTTAACTTCCAGTAGAAGTTGTTGCTAACGAATGCCAATGTCAGCGGCGAAGGCGGCCGAGCGTTGACGGAAACAGTCGAACACCTGGATCGATTTTTCTACTTGAACTTGGCTCGGTTCATGTATGCTGGCGCTCCGTTTATAGCACTAGTTTAAGGTTGCTTATCATAAGTTATGAGAACTATTTGCGTACACAATGCCATGGTCTAATCGATTTGATTGCGAGATACAAAAACAAATAACTGTATCGATTACTATTTATAGTGCAACTCGATTTTTGTACGAGGCTGCTTGTAACTGAACTGGATTCCAATTAACACAGAAACTATTTATAAAATGTGAATATAAAACAACGGAGTGTTTCTCCTGTTGCTTTTGCCGGGTACCAGGTGGGAAGGCATACCTAACCTGGCAACCTATGTATATAACCTTAATGAGAGTAAAGTCTACAAATTAAATTAATTAAACTTAACTTAAAAACCAAACATAGTTTATTTTTAGGTTAAGACCTAAGAACGCTGCGTTGAAAGACGGAAACATTGTTGCACAGTAAAGATATGAAATCCATCTCAAAGTGGTATCAAAGATAAGTCTTGCCCTAGATGTCTTGTCCAAGTTTTGACCAGACGAAGTTATAGGCTTGTCGGTTCGTCTTATCGATGTTCCGATATCAAACAAGCGTCTATCAAACTTATTTTCAATTGTTTATAGCACATTTTTTTTGCGATAATTATATTCGCAAAAAAAAAACACAATGCATAATAATTATTATCAATGAAAGGAGTTGCGATGGTTATAATCGAAAAATAAACACAATGTATCATAATTATCAATAGGAGGTGTAAAAAAAATCTAGTAGTACCTAGTAGTCTTTCACAAAAATAAATAGATAAGACAGTAAATATATTTTATTACGTAGGCGAAGCATACACGGATCGAAACAGTATGTAACTTGCGTAACAGTATACCTGCGACTGCATGGTGAAATAATAACAAGGCTGTTGCACAAGGACGGTTCAGAACAGTTTGGCTGCTCTTGTTTCGACTGTTACCAAAAATTCCAAAAAGCAAAATCGGTGAGGCACACCTTACAACGGTGGCAACAGCGATTGTCAACTCGCGCAATACTTGTTCTGGGGGTTTTATATTAAACTTTGTAATAAGACTGGTAAATATTAACCATTGCTAGACTTGTCGTCGACTCCCTTCTCAATGACCACCATTCCTGAAATATCTATCTTTGGCATAATTTTTTTATGAATGAAATTCCGTCTTATTTAAATTCTTATTATGAGCCCTTAAACGTTTAGTAGGTACTCTGTATCCGGTCATCAAATAATAATTTCTAATATCGTTCACCACATGTCAATGTTTTTAAGATTTGTTTGATTAATGACTGGTATCGATAACGATTGGTATCTTCACGCTCGATTTCCGTCCAGATAACTTAATGATTATGAGCAATAAAACATATTAGGTACGTATTAATCCACTGATTACCTCACAACTAGATTCCTTGTAAATGCGGATCAAAGAATTAATTATCATTTAGAAAATAATACCGGTTATCATTTGTTTCATTTGAAAAACCCAGTATTATTCAACGTGTGTTTTGTTTTCATTTTAAAATGAGGCGCGAACGTGTTTCGCGTCGCGTAGTAGAGTTCGGTGTGTACTTGTTATCTTGTTATTCGCAATAGTAAGTAGTTTGCATTCTATCTATTTTGCACAATGACATCATTCATCACTGAAGATACAAGAAATATAAATATGCAGAATAATGCAAAACAAAAACCAGGCAGATCTACACACATTGTCATCTCCAGAGCCTTTTCCCAACTATGTTGAGTTCTACTTCCAGTCTTACCAGATTCGGTTGAATACGGTATTTTATCTGACATTCAACCCACTTTACTGGAGAAAACAGACAGTAAGACTGGTTGTCAGAATTGACTTAACGACTGCCAAAGATCAACGTACGTACCGGGTATAACTATTACAATCTTAACGCAAACATCACATAACACATAACCTATGATACGTATCATTATAGACACACAATCATATTACAGAACAAACATCACTGAACGAGCCTTGGAACAGCATTGACATTGCCGTGTGCGTGTCACATTGATTTGTGGTACTATTATCGTTCCGCCCTTGATACTTTCACTTACAACTGAATTGACAGCTGACGATCGTGGGTGGAACATATAAAAACTACATACGATTATTGAACAATAATTTTGTTTGGTTACTTTGAGTATTCAAAGTAGTTACAGTCCCAGGGTAGGTATTGATCACTGAAATTAGAATCGACTAATACGTCGCATCACTATTGACGGAATAACGAACAACACTAGATAGCAATATGTCATGGCGGCGAATGCGATCCTCGTTGTGGTAGTATATGGGTGAATTTCAACAAATGCCATTTTTCTTATCATATCGGTGAACTTTTACAATTTTTATTTTTTTGTAGATTTTTCAGGTTTTATGTAATCTTTAGGATACAAAACATACCCAAATTTAATATCATCAACGTATCATTTAAGACTGAGGAGAAAATTCAGTTTGAATTTAGGTTTCCACCGATGTGAAAAACCGGCACCGATTAATTTTTTTGTACACCGATATGATAAGTGTATCCACCGAAATGATGAACCTATCCAGCGATATGATAATCTATTCACCTTTGAACATCAAAAAGGAAATAGTTAGTAGGTACTTAAAGGTGACTTAGAAATAACGATCTGAACTTAGGGTAGATCACATACAAAGATCTAAGAACTCAGTTCGAGTTCTTAGATAAAAAATAAAAATGTATTTTTGAAATTATGTACCTACTTTTTACGTTTTCTAGAGGTACTTAAAATTTAAAAATATTTTTTCTTTTATCATTGTCTTTATTAAATTGAAATATGAAAAAAAAAAAACAAAAATCTCATGTCTAAGTTTAGCTAAACGTTTTCTTAAATGCCCCTCTCTTAACACAGAATTGCTTTTGATTTAAGCTTTGCTTATTCTTTCCGGCAACCTATTCCACCTGTTCTTCTCCTCATCTTTTCGTTTTGGCCTCGGCATTCTTAAACAAAATTAAGCTACTATTATGTTTTCTTTTTAGCTATTAATTATTTTGTTATTTATTGTTACGTACTTACTATTTTTTTAACTATTTTTTTTTGCCATAGAAACTTTTAATGTGTTCAATTGCTCCACCTCACCATCATCATCTCAGCCTATGGACGTATTACCGAATACAGACCTCCCTTGATGATACATTTATTTATACATCTTCTACTACCCAGTGGTATCGTGGTAATGATTTTGGCAGTCTATGTAGGTAAACTTACCTTGTATGTATGTATGTACGAATGTTTGTATGTAGGTATATATGTATATGTCTGTATGTATGTTTGTATGTGCCATTGTTTCTTTGTATACTTAACGAAATGACACGGGATCTACCGATATGATATAAGGACTCACCGAGATGATAAAATGATCTACCGATATGATAAAGCAATCCACCGATGTGACAAAACTGTGCGTTGATCACGAATCAAAACACCGATATGAGATATATGACACCGATTGATTTTTTCGTATCATTTCTGTGTAAATTATCACATCGGTGGTAAAAAAGACCACCGATTACAGCGATATGAGAACAGCGACATGAGATAGCTAAGCTAGGATAAATTCAATAACAGACAATGAAGCTAATTCACTTACTACCTCTGTTAGAACCAAACAACAATAAAAAAGCTACTCATTACACTAGAAAAATGCAACCACCGATTATATAAAATAATTGTCCGGGAGTACCTGAAATGGCGTTCTTACAGTTTTGGTGGGCATATACAGCGATTTAACCTACTTCTATCCTGATTGCCCACTAGCACACACCAACGAGGGAAAAACAATTGGGGTGGGGATGATGTCCGACTCGTCGATGTAAAGTTATGTTTGAATTACTTTTGTCCAGCGATATGAGAATATTTTTCAGGACAAGTACGTTTTTGCCTCTCAGTAATAATAATCATTAATTATGTAATAAAATATGCTATATATTAATAAAAAAACTAATATTCTATGAAATAGAATAAGTTGTATAGCTAATTTATTCATTTTTATTAGTGTATAAGCTGTTTTGTTTGCAAAAAAAGTAGTGGGACAGCACCGATTTGCAAAAAAATAGAGGTTTATGTATTTCATTTCTACATTTGTAATAGTCCTAGGCAAATCATATTTTTGCCACAACCCAATATCTACCTATTGAATACTAAAAAAAATAATTCAGAACTATATTCCTTTTTTCAAATACTAATTTCAACGAAGACAAAAAAATAAGGCATTTGGTAAATTCACCCATATAAATTATTAAAAAAAAAAACATTGAATCTATTCTTATAATTATATCTTGTAAGGTTCAAAGATATAGTGGTGTCCTTTTATTACTATATTATATTTCAATAGGCGAAAGAACCTGAGAAATGATGAGGATGTTTAGAAAGAAGAAGAAAATAGACTTCTAGCGCTTACAAAGCTATAATGAATACCAAAACAGATTGTAATCAATTCTAGGCTAGGTCCAATATGCGAGTTATATTGTAAAACGCATTTGCTTAGTAATAGGATGAGGATGACAAAGGCTATTGATGACGACGATGATAGTAATGATATTGTTTGTAAATAGATAGGTTTAATATAAATAATGCCTTCTACGTAGTGCGAGATATAATAAGCTACGTAACAATCGATGTCAAAATAAAACAATATTTGATAGGATGTTTCTTTCATCTACGACGATTTTACGTTATCTGATGAAATAGATTAACCTTTAAAATCTTTTATTGATGAAATACAAACATACATACATAATATAATAATGCCTCTTTCCATTTCTTAATGAAATATATAAGAGAAAAAGTTGAGACAACAGATAATTATTTAAAAATAAAATATAGTAATGCAGTCCAAGAAGCAATGCTAGCAGCTCACAAGTAATAATTACTCTACATTAATTTACTTTCTTTAACAATAAAGTATACAAGCTAGAGTTATTTTCAGAACAAAATAACTTTGACACAGCCTTGAAAGGCATTGAAACCTCGATACCACAGGGTCATACACCAGGGTCAGTATACAAACCACCAATTATGTTACAAACTATCTATTGGAGGACAAATTAAATCAAAATGCCCATAATTATATCTCAGTAGCATTCTTGTAATGGTTTAATGTTAGAATCAATAAGGTTTTTACTTGCCAAGGCCGAATTCAAAAGGTTTAATAAGTTAATTGTATTTGGTACTACTATTGTTAGGGACTCTTCTTTCAAATGAAGATTTATATTTTTTTAAGTAAGGATATCTTTTATGTTAAGACAGCTTTTCAGATCACTTTTTTAGACATTTTTAATCAACTATTAATTAAAACTAAATATTAACCTTAATATTAACCATTTCCCTGTCCCGTGTACATAAGTGCACAATATTAGTGTCCAATATAAACTAGAAAGTAACAACAAACTTGGCTTAAAATAAAAGGAAGATCTAAAGAAACAAGCATTGATTACCGCGCTGGCTTACTACCGTAGTTACTGCACACTGCACCCACTTTAAAGGAAAATATCTTCGCATCGCTAGTTTCAGCACATTGTTGCACCAATAACAGCGGAAATTCTAGCAAATTTAGTTTCACTCCGAGAGCCAAATACGCTACATACTCCATTGATAAAATTGATATTTCCGGAATGCTTGTTTTATTCAAGTAGAAAATAAAGTATTAATGGTTTTATCACTTATCTATAATTTTTTTATTGACATTTTTTTACAATCAATCTTCTTTTTCAACTGCCGGTGTAAACTTTAATGACGATAACAATGTTCCATTCAATATTATCTACACTTATTTTGCACAGTGAAATTTGGTAAAGTTCAATGCATAATATTAGGCTTGGTCTTATACCATAAAAATTATGCTTGGTCTATAAATAATAATAGTTATGATTATAGATTAAGCACAGTTTTATGCTCAGCAGTGAGCTTACCACGGTATGGTGATCCATACTTTAGCTAGCCATAGTTGACCAGAAACCTTCTTATTATATTGTTAATTTGCCAACCGCATTGTCTAAGGATTACATTTATAATAGAAGTTATAACAATTTTGATTTTGATTACGTTGGTTAAATAAAGTTCTTTTTTAATATAATTGAAATCTCTGTTTTTGTTTACTATCTAGATTACGCGGAATCTCGAAAATATATGGAAATTTACAATAGGCCATGGTAAACTACTTTTAATATAGATGCAATTAATGATAAAATCTTAGTTTTTCTTTCCGAAAAGTACTTCATATTAAATAGGCACTATAGGTTAATTATAATTTAATCAGTATGTGCACGATGCATTGGACTTTTAATCTTTAATCATGTATAATATCTAAATTTAACATTAAAAATACGTCTTTACACGGTCTAGTGGTTGTTAATGAAAATTAATGATGATAAAAGTATTATATATTAATATCATTCTTGATTCTTAATTATCAATGACAAAGTTTTTAATCGCTTTTTGGCAAATCAACATTTATAAATATGATGTTCAAAACAATATTATTTGCAGAATTAATTACGTAATTGTAATGATAAGTTTTTATCTTAAAGAGTTTTAAAAATATTATAAATTTTGTGCCAAGGACTCGGAAAAATAAAAGTTAAGTTTATTAAAATTGACGTTTGTACCTACAGATAGTCTTAGAGAAATAAAAACATCAAGCCCCTAAAGCGTTGTTAGTGAAAAAAAAAGAATTAGCAGAAAGAGGGGAAGAAGATTACGAGATAATTATAACGTTACCTACATTATAATTATTTTTATATTTAGCTCGCATCCCACAGCTGGGCAAAATCCTCCCTCCATTCGTTCCATAGCCCCTTGTGCTCCTTCCTGCCAATTCAGGAAGGTTTATAATTATATACTGACAAAATAAAACTCTCTCAAAACTGATTAACAACAAATAAGAAACATTCGAGTGTTATTTGCAGCGGTGTCATTAAGCTGTGCTTTGTTCAACTGTCGGGAACGAGACTACAGCCCCAGTTTCCAACTGCAATTTACTACGCTCGTCTTGTGACGCAGTTTCATGGTGACAAGGCATGTGCTAACGACTATTCCTACATTACGAAACAATGTAATTCTATTTGAGAACCTCGTTGATGTAGAGAAAACTCAATGAGGTCCCGAGATACACAAATAAAAATGTCGGTGATATTTTGAATCCTGAGGCAATTATTGTTTTGAAAATTGTTTTTTTTTTCAACTAACGATTGTCCACTATGAATCTTTTATATATCCACTTAAAGGTGTTGGCTTCTTCAATTTTAAGTATTGTTTTTTGTTTGTCGATTGCATGGCAAGAAGCTTCTAGATGTATATCTTGAGTTGAATTGATAAGACGCTTGTATATTTATAGCATACAAATTTTCAAGTTTAAAATATGCATGTCAGCATGTACCGTTCAAATTTCGCAAAATCTATTTATTACATAATGCGATATCGGTACCACATATATCTCAATTGATTTCACGATTAAAATTCGATTACACAATAAATAATGATATTATCTTCTATGTAAAACTAATTAGCGCAAGTTTCAAATTGTGAAGTTTTTAAGACAAGCTTAGAAAGGCAGCTGTTTACAGAAAGAAAATTTCAAACGTTTACATCACTTGTCTGGCTCATTTTTCTTGTTTTTACACAGAACAAGCAAATCTTTTTGAACAAATTTCCTAGTTTTTCTTCTAACAAACGTTTGGCATTTGTCTGTTTTCGCAAAACACATGTACTTATTCGCTGTCTTATTAAAAAATGGTGTTTTAAATTTATTGAATAACATGAGTGCTAATATAAAATGCAGCCCTAATAAAATATTTGTACACGCTATTACAACTTATTTACCTGTTGCTTTCATTTCACAAAGAAAGAGCAACAAAATTTAAAATATAAGTTATTTTAATTCACAAACACATTTCTAGAGGCTACAAATTGAAAGTACGTATACTTAAGTAGGTTGTTTTACAAAGTACAGTCGGCGAAGGCAAATACACAGACAAGTTATAGCAGTAGGAGATTCTGGCGAAAAATTAAGTTGTTTTAAAAGCAAAGTTTACTGTAAGCCGATGTTATTTGATGGTGGGGTTTTCAAAGGCTCAGCGCTGGTCGAGAGTCTTTGTGTTTGTAAATGTTGAGTATCTGATGTTTTAGAATAAAAGTAGGTGATATCATTATGTTTTCATAACTAATGAAAAACACTTAAGCGTACATAACAGCTTTGTCATCGTGATTAAAGCTGAAATTAGTATTATTTTCCTGTTCCGATAGGATTTTAGCTAGTGAATCATGCTAACTATTCTCGCCCCGCAGATTCTCCCATATGTTGGTTCGACTTCTTAGTTACATTTTTCTTAAGAATTATGTAAAGAAACACATTAAAAACACCAGATTTAGATCTTTAGTATGTAAGCACATATACAAGACATAAACAAAATTAACTTTTGCTGAGTCAAAGATTGCAAAAACACAAATGGAGACAAAACGACGTATCTGAAAACCACTTTTATCGGTCAAGCATTTTAAATCGGATAACAAAATAGTATTTTATTTAACATTCTCTTCTATTTACCCAAAAAAAAAACTTTATTTAATATTCATATGAAGCCTTTCACGACATTATTTTGCGACATCATACTTTGTCAACGTCCTATCGTAATGATAATGACGTAAAATATTAGGTTTCGCAAAAATGTAGAGCTCAAAGGATAAGGGAACAAAACGGGAAAACCAGAATTTTCTTCGGATAAACACTAATGAGCGTTCTGCTTCACTGGAAATGTTTGCTTGGGAAAAGTTAGATCTACATTTTATAGATAAATTTAACTGTATTTTTTGTTAAAAAACAAATTGCTATTGTTATGTAACAAGATAAACTTATCATGTTTCGTTATATAACTTAAAAACAGTATTGAAATAGTGCACATTATTTGAAAATAAAATTGCTAGAGCTCGAAGATGTGCGTTTGTTTGTGTGTTTCCTTCCTCAATTACTGAATCGATTTCGATGCTGTTGATTTGCATAAATAGTAAACACAAACAAAACAATAATTAATGATAAGGTTTTCACTACAATAATACGTGATGTAAAAATCTAAACGTTTAATTTTATCTGCTTTTAATTACTTTTTATCGTAATCAGTGTTAATCGCCGTTTAAAAATGCGGCAGCTATTAAGACCGGTATGAATGTACCTATTACAAAATATACCGGGAGCTTACAGTTTAAGCCGCATTACCGATAACAAGGAAATAATAATTTATCGTAATTCATAATTAATCGCTTCTGTTTAATTGTAATTATTATTATAAACTTTAAGAGAACGGAAGCGGATTTCGACAGCTGGTCGTGTGTCTCGCCTTTTTGGTTTTGTGTGTAAGTTTATTTTAGAAATTGCTAGATGAGATTTAATAGTTTTTTAGTTCAGGGTTTGATACTAAACGTTGGGTTACCTATAAGACTCAGCACGTCACCGCTATGTAAAAAGAATTGATCACGTGCGAAAGGAAAATGAAGGTTTTATAAAACAAAAGCGCCCGTCTTCGTTGGTATGGTTATTAAGTGTACAAAGATACTTTATCCATTTATTGTAATGTATCCAAAGCAAAAATTTATATCGTAACGTTACTTGAGTCAATATTATTGAGTTAATAACAGTATGTATGTTATGTATGTGTGACAGATAATCGAGAAATTGTATAATGAATATTAACTTAGAAAATTAATTTAGCTTTTCGGAGCTTTACAGACAGTTTAAAAATTTAATTCAATTTAAATTTATCTTCAATAAAGGTAAGGTACATTATGGTTTATTTTTAATACTGAAAAAAAAATATACGTAGGTATACACGAATCATATTTATTCAATAAGAAAAGTTACTACCTACTAGTTCTGTAAAAAATATTAAGATCACCAGATTTTTAATCTATTTTAAACCCATGCTATTTCAAGACGTGGGTAGGTGTCCTGTTGCCCACCTTCATTCCATTACTCCCACATACAATTTGACGAACCTTAATTGACCTTTCCATGATACTAATATTAGATTAAATCAATAACGTTTTAGAAAACTGAGAAGGTTCAAACACAGTAACTATCTCGTTGTCATAAACATATTTACAGGTTATAATAAAAAAGTACTATCTATTATAATAATATATTATATAGTACTCTTAGAGTCGATTTCACCAACTTAGAATGAATGCGAGAGTACGCAGTGTGGGGTACCCCACACTGCGTTAGCACCTTACATTCTAATCTGGTTCGGCGTTTAGCGCGATACCTCGCATTAAGTTAACTTTATTAGTAAAATATGTAAACTTATCATCTAAACTATTCTAATGGTATTTCTTATACATTTCTGTCGCCGACACTATTACTGCACTGACTTGGGTGAATAATTCTGTGTGCGTTTGTGTAATGCTGCCTTCTTGGATAAACGAAATCTTATCACGAAATCGTGTTCGTCGTACTCTTCAAAATAATTAGGCCTTTCCTTAAACCACCGTGGATGAGGACAAAAATAATCGTCATCTTCGCTATCGGTTTCTTTTACTAATGCATACAAACGGCGCGTCATTTTTTAAATGCTATGAACTGACTTGACTTTGACACTACTAACCAAAGAATAGCAGCTTACATGGCCCGAAACAGTGGTATATGACTTAATTCTAGTATAGAGGTTTTATTCTTAGTTTAAATGTTGGTGAAACGTAAAATGGATATACTTGGGAGTAATTAACGATTTATTCTAGTACTAAGACTTATTCTATGTTAGTGAAACCGGGCCTTAACCGAAGAGTATGTATGAAGGGAATAGTGAAAGTGGACAAAGCGAAGTGTGTAAGTAACGTAGCAAATGGAAAAAGAACCTAGTCTCTACCCACCTCGACAGGGAAAGAAGCGTGATTGTATACCTAATTGTGTTTATGTATCTAAAACATAATGAAATATATTTTTCAGTGTCCATGAAAAATAACACTTAAATCCGATATTTTTGAGTTCCCAAAGCCCATATTTCAGCTACTAGAATACCTCCTGATCAGTACTGATAGATCGCTGAAATCCTTCAAAATAAATCAAAACTTCTCGACCAGCACCTGTAACTGTAAGTTTAACCAGTGATAGCGTATCCTATGAAACTTGGCGACCTCTTTCTTCTCGTATCGAAGAGAACCGTTAAGTTGCAAAACTCCAAGTACTAGTAAAGTTTGTCGGAACTTTACTCGCTGTTCCCGGATTTTACCACATATTATTATTTATCAAGAAACCGCGTCTGTGCGAAGGTAGCTTTGTAAGATATAGCTCTGATTTATCCAGCCAAATAGACTTATTATTAAAAAAGAAACACAATCTTTAACGTTATAATATTGGTATTATTTTCCTCTTTTTTTGATAAAAAAGGCTCTAAAAAAGTTTTCTATTGCCAGATTAGTGCATGCAGCGCAAATCTAGGCCCTGGTTTTACAAACACCATATAGCCCTCCTCGAGAGGGAAAAACACAAGAATTTCTACAAATGTAAAACAAAAAGTAGTATAATATTATTAGGTAAGTAGTAATATATTAGATAATATTAATTCTAACAAGTACGTACAATAAAAAGATGTCACAGCAATTATTTATTTAAAAACCCAACAAAGGTCACACACGAGGCTCTTTTAATATTAATACACTCCGACCTTCACATGACAACCCTATCAAGATGTCTTATACTAAAGAAATTAATTCTTATACTAAAGAAGTTAATTCATGATCCTATTAATATGTACCGAGTGTTGAGTACCCCTGACCTAGGCAGTGAAGTATGGGGCATAATACATGGTGTTAAGAAATCCCTGTCCGATCCGTGAAGGTGTTTTTATGTATCGATATTTAATTACTAAATCGTGTTAGAAATATAATATTTTTTCAATATTTCTTCAAAAGTTGCGTGATAGTGTCGTCGGCGTCGTTCCAGATGCAACCTAATTACCAAGCAAAAGGCCCTCAAAAATACCCACGAAACTGGTGTTATGGTTTTTGTTTGAATCTCACATTTAGGGTATTTCGGAGTAAAAATGGTTATTTCAAAATCCATTATTATTGTTGTTATCATATATTTTCCTTTGACATTTTATTTGGGCATGTGATTATGGACCCTGTATCACCCTTTCGGGTCGGATAGGGGTTTCATATCACCCCGTATGTACGAGTGTTGAGTACCCCTGACCTAGGCAGTGGGCTGTGGGACTCACCTTGACTGATACTGCTGTAGCCATCAGGTGTCATCAACGGTGTAGCGCCACCGTCGTACATTATGTAGTATCCAGAAATAGATGCACAACACTATTCACATCACTTTTCTCACACTCGTATTTAAAACTATATTCTTATTTCCATTAGATACTTTGTTTGATTGTTTGTTGTCATTATTTTTACATCGAAATAGTAAGTTCACCTTAATTAATTAGGGATGCTTTGTTATTACTCATTGATTATTTATCAGTGGGAATACATTAATTGAAATCGAATATTTTAAAATTTATTTAATGGAGCTACACTGTAAAATTCGGAAAATACATTATACAATCGTAAGTATATTTATGTGCATGTGCACAGGTAAGCTTAAAATGGACTTGATTTTCCTTACAGCAAACGTTAGAGCGAAAAATTAATGAATATCTACAATTATTTAGAAAAAAATTAATAAAAAAAACAAAAGTTTCAATAAATCCCGTTCTATTACTCAGACACCGTTATATTTTTATATCTATATTTCAGTGTTACAAAACAGTTTTTTAATAAAGCTTCAAAGCAACAAACTTTAATAGAGCTACATTTTTATTATAGTCTATCTTTGAAAGTTTCGAAACATCTGAGCGCTATCTCGGAGTTTCGACTTAAATTCAACAGCTAAGGAACTACATTAAAATGATAGGAGCTTTCAAAGAATATTTGAGAAGCTAACTTAGTTTATCATTGAAGTCCAAGCCCCAAGTTTATCCATAGAACAGCTGAATCCCTCTTCACAATTTCATTGCGGTGTGAAACTCATCATAAATCATGATGAAATGTTGCCTCGAACGTATTTATTTTGTGAAGATGTTTTACAGTGTATTATTTAGTTTACTATCTTTTGTTTTGATAGACCTATGGGTACATTCTTTATTTAACAGTATGATTAATGTGGTTTTGAATTGATTTCTCTGTTTTATGAAAGTGTACAACATTTGGTATTTTTGACTGTGGCAACTTCTATCATTCGAATGTGACTTAAAATCTTACTTTATTTTACACAGCTTATAAAGGCTAATATCGATGTTATTTATTCTGAATTAAGTTGCACGTACGGTTTTAAATACTGACGTACAAACATGCATCTGTGGAGTTACGTTATGTAACTCCACAGCAACAGTGTCGAAGTATGAGAAAACTAATTTACTGAGCTTTGTACTTATGTCATAAACAGCTGATATTGTATTTTTTCACGAATGTGTTGTGGTGTAAAGATATTATTATCCAAGTTTATGCAAGTTGCAGTGAAAATAGGAGGCTAATACAATTAAGTAAAATGTAGGTAAGCATATATTTTTTAACATTGTTATTTAATTATGTACTACATTATTATTTACCGTAATGGTTAGTTAAACTACAATACTGAATATTAATATTATTTACCAGCACTGTTTTTTTTTTTGTTTCAGTAACAGCAAAAAATACACAAAGACGTCGGAAGCAGCTTAAGATTACTTCTTATAAAGTTTGTTGGGAGAAGACTTAACGAAAATTCTCAAGTTTTTCGTATGAATAAACTATGTTTACACAGTGTTACATAATCTTGTTTGTTTTAAAATTTATTAACAACACTTTAAACCACTTAAAAATACCTCACATATTAAAATTTCGTGAATATTTTTTACTTTATAAGTAGATTTGAGGTTGTATTCGCGACGGCAGGGCACGTCGATACGTGCCTGGTGGTGGGACTCCACTACCACCCCATGGCACCACCGTGCCCACCACACAGAACATACAAATGAATGGAGAAGGCATTCAGGTAGAAAATATTCGACTTGTCATTCTACGCAACAATATTATGTTGTTTCGTTTGTAGTTGAAGAGTATTTTAGAAGCTTTGCAATTTTATGTACCTAATAGTATATTTTATCATTTTTCAAACTCATTGTTATTCCGTGGTGATCTAGAAAATTGAATTGAAAACCTTATTTGTTAAACAGCAAACTGCAATCCAGTATCGTCGTCCTAATAATCATCATTATTTGTTTAAGAATGCATTCACCTTTTTGTCCATTGATACAGCAAATAAATCTCAATGCAGCTAAATAATGATGTAACCCGCTTTGAGTCTTAGGAGACATTTCGTTAGTATGCAGATCGGAGCGAGCGCATCTACGATACCACTTTGACAAATTAACGTTGCGGTTTTCTTTAGATTTAAAGAGATTTCGCTTTAATGGTTTCAAGCAAATCATCTGTTTCTGTAGTTGTGTAAAGGATCGTCAATAATAAATGAATTCTCTTACAAACAAAACTATTACAACTAATTATTAAAATATGTATAAAAATTGTTACAGTAAATTTTTTAGTAAAGTAACACAGGAAAAACTAACACAAGCTTGGGCATATCCACAAATGAAAGTACATTATAACTTACAGTAAAAACAAATAACTAACAACTGAATGGACGAAACAAGTCCACGGCCAGCCGTCAGAACTAGAAATAGTCTACTGAATTTTTAATAAGACATTGAGAACTCAGTTTCATGGCTCCTAGTAATTTACGTTGTAATGTATGGCCGTGACCGCGTCACTGGGACATTGCATGTCAATACAATATCGATCGTCTGCAACTTCTTTCGAGCTGCCTTTAGCTTCTGACCTCCTGGTACAATGCTTCTACTAATTGGCAGGGGTGCAACGCCATTTAAAAATAAATGTCTGGACCCCGCCCTGCTTTAGCGTGCATGCAATTCTTTATTACTGTTTATTAGCACGTAATGTTACTTTGCGAACGTAGTTACTATTTTAAGTTATGGAACATGTAATAAAAAGTTTATTAATTGTACGAGTAAGTAGTTCAATTTGTTTTTGTAGTCGTTAAGCGAAAACTTGTTTCTTATTATTTTCTTTTTAGTTGTACACACATCAATCGATATCTCTATAGTTTTTGTAAATTCTTATTTGGTTCTCATTAAATAACCAGAAAATAATGTAAAAACACACTATTAAATACATGCTTTTAAATTAATTAAATTATGTTACTTAACGTAATTTTATGTTCTGTTTACTTATTAATCCTATTACTGTAAGTGAAAGTTTTTCATATTCATGAGTATACTGTCTGCTGATGTCTGATAAACTGCATTAAACGAGCAACATTTAATTTATGTGTGTGCTTTCGTACATAATAATGAATAATATGCTTTAGCTCCAAGTTGACTCATGTAGTTTTATGAAAATCTAACATTCCAAGTAAAGGTACCTACACTAAAAGGAAAAGTACAGGTGTGTTGTTTGAAAAGCTACCAAAATTATAGTGTATTGATATTAAAAAGTCTACGTAAGTTAATCCTAACCAACAGTAAAAATCCATCTAAAATGTCGACATCTATCTTTCACCTTCCCATTTTATCTTCTAAATAGATTTTCTCAATGTATTAATTATTTATAACTGATGTAGTGATGACACACGGCAAAGTTTAGCTAATCAGTTTGTCGGTAACAAGTCTAAGAACTTTATGCCGACGTGTTTTATATCAGATTTCGATTGCGGTAATGAGACAATCCAATCATCCAACCGAGTGGCTGAACTCGAAGCTAGTTAGAAACTTCCTGAATTCACCGCCACCACCACAATGCCGAAACTTTTGAAGATAACGCCAATTAAGACAATTTGTTTTGTTCTTTTTCTGTACTTTAATATTATGTCACCGATTCATAATGTCAATTCCCTATTTGTAAGAAAGATATGGGCAATTTTATAATCTGCTCATCGCTCTTATTTCGATTTTTTTAAGCAGGAGACTTTTGCCGTTGTTAAAGTGAAAAACCACTAGACGCAGTGTATTTAGCCGTCTCGCTTCCACAGTGGCCTCTGTCTCTTGATTTAAGATGTCTTGGTACAAGCACTGTTCTTTCATAATCTTGTCTTTGATTTCTGTTTCTCAAATAAAAATGGTATTTTTTATTGAAACGCCTTTTTTTTTAGAAACACAGCTCATCCCAGATCCAGGCAATTGAAATAATTGGTTTTATTTTTTATCAAAAAAAGAAAAAGTACATATTTTTTCAGTATAACTTTTTCAAAGTTAGATTTTTATTACATCAATTAGTACAATGTATAAGTATACTGGATTTCTGTTAATTTCTATTTCCATTCCAAAACATCAATGCCAGTTAGCAGATAGCATTGACAGGATAATGTCATTTACCATGAAACGTTAATACTACCAAGCAGCATTAACAGAGATATCAGTTTCCCTGAATATCCTTCACCAGTAAATGGAAATCAAACTGGAGCTTACAGTACATTGCTTGTGACAGATAGACAGTTTGTACCTATGTAACCTGGTTGCGAGTGATAATACGGCTTGACGTATTAATTTATTAAATAGATACAGTGAGTGAAGTGTTGACTAAGTGACGGATTACTCAACACTTGAAATAGGTACTTTATGTTTCATAGAATGTTTATGTTTATGGATCAGTTGAAGCTTTGACTGAACCAGTCAGCTTAATGCTTTAAATGACGTCATCGCTGTATGAAATTATTTTTGCGGTATTATTTGTATTATTCGCACTAACCAGCATTTTATAATATACCTGTTTAGATAGCTTTTAGCAGCTGCCAAAGGTTGCAATACATCTGTGAGAGTTACACTAAGAATATTTCAAATTCAACCGCATAAAAGTGCGAAATTCAAGACCCAAGAAAAGTTTATACGTAACCACACACGTTGCAAAATCAGAAGAAGATTCATAATCTTGCATGAAAACATATCCCTAATGATGTAAAGTATCTAAGCAATAAAAGGCGTAAGCGTCGCACTCACATAATAATGAAATAATATAAGAACAATGACAAGGCCCATTGCTCACCGCCAAAGGAGCAGTTCGTTCCGCGCAGTTAGGTTTTACACCGCGTGGGATGTTAAGTAAACACAGCCAGTTTATCTTCAATACCACCTAACCTCACTAGGTACACAGACACTGAAATAGAACTACAAAACAAACATTCGTGTGATCCGCAAACATTTATTTCGTGGGGTCTTGTGAATGTGACATTTATTTTCACCTATTTTGTTTGATTAGGATGTTTTAGTACAGCACCTACACCTTCGTAGTGATTATGACATAAGACAGTCAACCGCACATGTTAAGCGTACATTTGACCTCATAATATAACATTATGGACGAATAGTCTATACTACTCTAGTTTCTATATCTAACTGATTGTCATTATCATATTTTTGACGATATGTCAAATGCTTGGCATTTTTATACATTGGCATGTTTATGAAAAATGTAGATCGTGTTGACATGACGAGAAATTGCATCAAAAACATTTTCGTGAAATGCCAACGTCGAATAGCAAACGAGGTTAGGAATGCAGAAAGTATTTTTATTTTCAATGCATATGTATCTCGAAATGCAGGTAAAATTTTTGCTTTCCGCACCCAGGAAAAAGTGAACATTGATCGCTTGAAAACGAATGATCTAAATCTAGTTAAGTAACAAAAAAATATATACTGAAAATATAATTTTAATGGAATAAAAGCAACATTTATGCACAAAAATTACTTTCATATGAAAAGCTCTTTAATTATCAATATTAAGACGCTGTCTGTAAATGTCGACATTAAAAGATGTCCATTCATAATCATCATTAACTTACACAGCGCTACCAATAAACACGCACAACAAGAAAAATGTAAATACAGGAGGCTATAAAACTGTTCGCTTTATTGGCGCCACCTAAACTGTATCGGAACAATTCGGAGGCAACCTGACGAATGTAGGCCAGCAAGGACTGGCCGGGGGTGGCACGCGACCATCTGATAAACAAGAATCTGCACGGAAGTCGCGACCCACTTCGACCTTAACGTTAAACTGGTAATTTCGTACGCGATTATGGGAAAATAAACCTTAAATAATCCACTTTAGTAAGAAAGTTAAAGAAAACACTAAAGTTCGCTAAATGGGAAACGATTGTGTAGATAATCTTTTTACGGCTGTTTTTATTTCGAAGTTCGTATCGGCAGATATGCTTAATTCACTTTGTGTTGGTGTTCAAGGTTCTACTTAACTTTACAAATACAAAAGGATTAGCAAGAACTTCCAAGATCGATCCAGCTTTGGAGGGTCTTTGAAAATTTACCTAAAGAGTTGCTTCGCTGTGATTAAGCTTATTGTTCAGTAAACAGGTAAGTAAGTGCAAATAAGATTAAATGAAGCTAAATACTGACGTTTTCATTACTCTCTCTTATATTGGACACATTTCAATATTTTCTTTTGCGACACGAAATATGCTTTCCAAAACTCGTAGATAACAACGACATTAAAGTGCCTAAATAATTTTTAAACTTGGCAAGTCTTAGATGCCAATAAGTGCTCTCTAACTTAGATAGACACAGGTTTTAGTGGAGAAAATATGTCAGCATCTCCCGAAAGGAACTTGCCTTTTTTCAAGAAAATAAAAAAAGTTCAAGCTAACCTATAGCATTTTAATAATTGTAACATTCTTAGAAGGACATGGCGGGCCGAACTTGACTCCTTTTCAGCATTATGGAACACAATAGCTCAAGACCAGGAGAATTGGAAGAGAAAAAGGGAGTCCTTTGCCCTGCAGTGGGACGGCAATGGCTGAAAATAAATAAATAATAACATTCTCAAACAAAAACTTGTATTTTTCACAAAGTTTCAATCCAGATATTTTTTTTTTATATTTCGTCAACCCCAAAAAATGTTAACCTCCGAATCTACAACACTTAAACTACCAATCCACAAATTTGCAAACAGTGAAAGCCAGCCCTGAACCTAATATTTACCGAGGCTACAGTTTACGACACCAATTCCAGCTCCAACTGGGTAAATTTTTCGACACGTCAAAGAGAATTAGCGTGCCTGAACTTCAACCGCGTGATTGGATTTGGGAGAGCAACCCGCTCTCCGCTTTACGTATTTCAAACGTGTCCCAAATAAGTTGTGAAGGGATTAAATGCAACGGATTTACTGGTGTCTGAAATTCTGGAAATGTTGTGTAATGGAAACGCGTTTCAGTTTGAATAGTTTAATTTTAATGTCGTTTGTCAGATTAGTAGTCATTAGATTTTAGTGGTATAATATAGCATTGAATTGTGAGCACAAAAATATTTGTATTCCTGTAATTCACTGGACAATCATAGTACTCATCAGTCGTTGACTATTGTCAAGGTAGTGTTGGTTGTAAGGTACATCAGTCTGATCAAGACGATGCAGCTATGGCGTTTCTTCTCCGTACCACATCTTGGATACCACGAAACATATTTTTCTGCTGTACAACTAGCAGTTATTTTAAGACAAATTGTGTAAAATAGTTACCATTTACCATCATGCCATGAGAGATAGCAATCTCGTACTTGGTAGTTACTAAACTGCAGCCTGAAACTAATCAGCTTTTTTATTGAAAAGTAGCATCGATCGCTGTAAAGTAATTGGTTGGTCATCGCGTTGTTTATAAGCTACTCGAAACCTGGACAGCATAAGTGCATCTATCATGCACTTTATTGTAAGGCAATGCAATGCAATGCACAACTTTACCTGAATTAAATGAATAAGACATTTATAAAACTTATTCTTAATTATTTAAAGTATCCTTTAATACAATTCCTAAAAATATGTAATAAAGTATACTTAAAAATATTCAGAAAACGTGAATTCCTTAAAGCTAAATATAATCGCAATCTTTCGTTAAGCAACACAAAATTGCTAAAGGCATTTTAGACGGCACTTTAAGTTATTACGAATGTGTTCTAACAGGGTTGTTACACCATTTAAATCCATTTTAATTTCAGTTAAATGATATGTAACAAACGAACAAAAGTGCGCCAAAGTATTTTATTTTGGTAGAAGTCTTAGCAAGTAGCCTGAGCGCAGGCTTTTGCTGCTTCACCGGACTTTGAAATTAAATAATGTTAAGGAGGCATATTTGTATTATGCATCATCATATTTGTATGAAACATCTGTAAACAACAAAGAACAGGTATAGACAAAGGTTTAAAAACTCTACAATCACAAATACGACCAATTTTTTAGTTTCCTTAGCACACTTTTACAAGCGTCCGCCATCATTTGAACGAGCCAATCCGGGCCGTATCACTTACTTGCAGGGTGTGCTCACGTGAAATTGGCTTCCCTTTCACAGCCCGTTACTTTCTTTGCGGTGCTAACTGAACACGTTTGTCGATTACGAGTTCTTCGTTCGTGATATTGTGCATTTTGAGGATATGAAGAATAAGGAACGTGGCTAATTTCTTTAGAAATACTTTATGATTTATAGAATACGTAAATGTTTTGTGCTTCTATCAGGATCATATATGGGTTTATAATACAATGTTATATTTTTTCACTTTAGGTTATTTAATGTATGTGGCAAATGCTGCTGCCACAGTCTTTAACTCCTTCTTTTTCTCTTACTAGCTAAAACTTTTTTATACGATTGCTAAATAAAAAGCAATAATAACTGGTCTATTGTTAAAAAAAAATATGTTTGTATAATTTAATGGATCATCCAAGAATGCTAAGGCCTATACCTTGCCTAAATCCTTGCGCTGGCACATAATTTATCAACTCAAGATTACATAAATTATAATAATACCGGCTTGTAAAAGTCCCACTGCGGCACAGGTGTCTTCCATATAAAAAAGGAACGAGACATTGAACACTAGGCTTGCCAACATGAAGATTGGCGATTTTAGATTCCAACATTTGGAATGCAGGTTGTCTCACGATGTTTTCCTTCACCGTCTATGTAAGCCAGTGGTGTCAATAGTTAGACAGTGCAAACAACTCTGCCACGTTTTCACATTGGTACTAGACTGAGTTCCGATACTACTTGCAAACAAATCTATTAATTAAACCGCTACTTTCCACATTTACATAATTAAATCCAAAAATGAGCATCGGGTTTCAACTCCAAAATGTCATGAATCATTTTCATTATGTGAAGGATTTATTTGCAACCCTTAAGCCACGGAACGAACCACAAAGTTCGTTCCCCTTAACTCGAAGCAGTTGAAACACGCGAAGTGTTTGTATTCGCAATGGTAATCATGTCACGCGCTCATGGTATGCACCGGTCCCCTACCTGACTGATATATGGCTGTTTGGAGACGTTTTTTCATGAACTATAACATAGGGTCGACTTTAGTTAAAAAATATATGCAAAATAAGAAAATAGAGAAGTAAGTACGTAACGCTAGAATAATAATATGTCCTATTTTTAGTTGATATTCTTTGAAAAGTTATCTAAAAAAAAAAACTAAAAAAAGTTGGCCCATCTTTAAAGACACATCCTAAAAACACTTATCATAATTTCACTATTTGACAGATATTTTAATTTGAATATATCCAAAAAACTGCTGAGTCTACAACCATAAATAGTTATTAACAAGGAAATAAATTTTCTTTCTAGTCAGGAGCATTAAACACCCTAAAAGCTTTTGCCGGGGTTCGTTCACCTAAATCTTACTAATGACTTGTCTACACGCTGCAGCGATGGCCCAAATGCATAATTACTGGCAGTTCTAAAAATGTACCTAAAGTATCCTTTTGTTGCTCCAACTTTCGACGAATAATTATGTACCTAAACTATACTTTGACATTATTTTTTAATAAACTTATCCTATGTCCTACACAGTCATGGTGGCCTTACTTAAATAAACCAGTAAATTAGACATCCACTCAAATGGTTAGCACAATTAGAATTGATCTACCCCTGAATGTGACCTGATTGCATGGAAAGGTAAACTGGGCAGTGCATCGGTAACCCCCGTTGTTTGAGCCGCACCCTATTGATCCACTCTGCCGCGCCTTCAACCCTTACTCACTGCTAAATCAAACAATAGCACCAACAGTACACAAAAACACACGTAAAGTTAACGAGTAACTCCGTGATGTAATCATTGACTGAACATAAACGTAAAAAGACACAAAATCCAGTGAAATTTATATCGGACCACCTCTGAGATAATTATATAATCCGGAGATATTAAAAATCAAAAACAAAACGTACAAAAAATGTATGCAGTCGAATTCATAACCTTCTCCTATTGAAGTCGTTAAATAAATAAATAAATGCGGACAACTTCACATACATTGTTCTGAACCCAAAGTAAGTAGCTAAAGCACTTGTGTTATGGAATTCAGATACAATGAAGGTACCACAAACACCCAGACCCGAGACAATGTAGAAAAGTGATTTTCTACATTGACCCGGCCGGGGATCGAACCCGGGACCTCAGAGCTAGCGACACCTTGAAACCGGTGCGTACGCCACTCGACCACGGAGGTCGTTTAACAATACCCGCCGTACACAGGAACACACGTAAGGTAAATGAGAATTCGCGATGTAAAAGAGTAAAAGAGTAGCAAAAAAAGAAACTTTGTTTTTAACAGCAGATGTTTAAAGCGGACTAAGTTCGGTGATTTATTTAAAGCACTCTACAGCGGATTGGCGCTACGTGTGCGAGGTAAGCTGTTTTTACGGTGATGTGTTGCACTAAGGTGATAAATGTTTTGTTTATATACTTTAGTTAGTAAATTCATATACAAAAATATCTAGACTATTAAATTGGTCATATCACAAATGCACGAACCAAAAACAGAATTTTGGTTTTCAAGGACATGTATTTGGTATCACTAAAAAATATATTTTTGAAATATAAGCGTGTCTTTAGTACCTAGCATGGTAAAAACCCCACCTGCTCTATTCTAAACGCGGCATAAAGATAAGGAAAATGCAAATAGGAGGACAATCGTCGCGAATGTATCTGTCATCGCAGTCTACAGGTTTATATGATTGTTATGTAAATAAGTTAATGAAATCTTATCTTATCACGTTTTTATTGCATCACATCTAATTAAATGAGTCTAGCTTTAGATATACGTAAAATTGTATTTCTGTCTTATTTGCCGTTGATAAATACTGTTTGGCGGAATTTGCAGAAGTCTCGTGGTAGTGTTGATAAACATATTTGATAATAAGCTAGCTTAAACACGAATCTTTGTCTGTGTAACATGCTCATTTAGTTAGCTAAAGTGATGCAATATTATGCACATAGACATCAAGTTTTAAGGTTTACTTAATAAATGTTAAGTTGCTCTCCTATGATAGGAAAGTTCTAAATCACCTATACCATTCGTCGTGAAAACTGTTTAATAAACCAAGCCACAGATCTATTGAGTACAATAAACTAAATAGGCCGTACACCAATATAGTTCCCATTCTTCGTCAAATAGGAAACTCAATCTCGCTGAGTGGGAATTGCAACGCACAGGCGACGCGGCGCTTCGGCTGCCAATCAATGGTTGATAAAAGAAAAAACGTCGGCTGTGATGACAGAGCCAGAATCGACCTCATTAGTCTGTTCTCGTTGGTTTAAGTGTGCAAATAATTTTTGTATTTTCGGTATTTAGTCTACAGAATTTCACACGTAATATTCATTTAAATTTGTAGGTAATTTAAAGAGACATAATTGTTTGATGACTTTATAATTTGAAAACGCAGCTTGATCAGTGTCTAAATAAGTAATTGGCCTTGAAGATAATTTAATAAACTCAAAACTCAACTAATCGTTTTATTGGGACCATAAAACCAGAATTTGTTAGTTTCAATTAAACTATCAACTTTATTTTGAAACCATTAACAACTATTTTGTAATTTAAAAATGTCGACTTGCAAGTTCAATTTTATGTTTTTGCTTTTTATGACTTAATTATAGCTATTTTTTGTAATAAACTCGTGTAAAGTACAGTTTTGAAGGAGCACGTGACGAAACAAGTAAAAAATAATTGCATTGATGACATCTAACGCTTGCTTCTATTTTTCGGATTTGGAACTTCATGGCATATATCATACCTAAGACACAGGCTTATTGTATGTATTAAAAACAATCAATCTAATCTACTTGAGGTCTGAAAATCAATAGCCCCATTATTGTGAGTGTAAAAATAATTAGAAAGTTATAAGTAACGTTAGCATTACCCTAAGCAAATACTTCAATGATATTCCAAGAATTAATCTTATATAAAGTCCGATCGATTTGAAATTTAATCTCCTTAGTTCGGAATTACTTTGTGGGATATCCGACAGCTGATTCCATTTTCTTTTTACATCTTACCGCCGAGGAAATATTTCATTAAAAATATCTAATTTCATACATAATTGAAAGATTGAAAACATCTGGAGTTGTCGATTTGATAAGGAATGCTCGTAATTTACGTAACCAAGGCTGGATATTTAGGGGCTAAAGTCGGTTGGATTACTTTCCGTCTCACCTTGAGTTATAGCAGCCTTATCTGTGACTTTTATAGTGTCGTACGTAATCAGACGACGACTCTCGTATGCCGAGATTTATTCTGCAGACTAAGGTAATGGATGAATTGAAATACGATGAGGAATTTTCAATTATTCTTTTTTGGCATTGGTTTACCGTTTATCTTTATTTTGTCTCATAAGTTGTTAAAATTTCGATTAAGAAGTAGGCATTTAATATAGGAAATATGTTTCAAATAAAAACTGTTATTTGTACGTACTTTAAACTTTACTTGTAAAAGTTAGAAGATTACAAAAAAAAAACTTTTAATTATTCTATTATATTATTACATTTAGATGTTACATACATTCCTTTACATTTAATTGACGAACAATAATTATTGCATGAGCGTATTGCAGATAACAAAGTATCATAAAGATAATGCATAATTCCTTTTAATACCTGCATATGTAAAGGTGTGTCTTCATTGACATTTATGAAACAAATGGTACTAATAATTTTAGGGGTATTCTTAAAGACGTTTATAAGGTACTGTTTCTTCGCTAAAATGATTTATTTTAACATAATCATAAGATGAGCACAAAACGAATAGAAACATACGTATATACTACAAAATACAACATCTTACCACTCACCTTATTTTACTTTTTTATTTGTACTTACTTAAATTTCTTGTTTTAAAATATCCTAAAAACTACATAGCACAGCTGCAGGGAATATTATCAAGTGAAGTCCTTAGCAATAAAATTTCATTGTGAAGTATGTTGACTGAGATAAAACTCATAATTGTACCATAAATCTTAGTATTCGCTATGAGAGTGTCGTTTTGTATTGTGGCCCGTTTAAAATGAGTGCTAAAGACAGTTATAATGTGAAGAAGAAACATGAAATAGTGGCACCAGACGGCGGATGGGGTTATGCGATAATAGTAGCTGTGATTATAAACATTGTAAGTGAGACGGCTGAGTTTTGTTTTAAAAAATCGAAAATAAAACAAAAAATTGAGCTCCGATAACATTTCAAAACTATTTTATGAATGTAAAGAAAGTCAAAGTTTATAGGAAAGAAAATTTTTAACAACAAAAAAAAGCTTTATTTTATTTAAATATAAACATGCACTTTAGAACTACTTATTTATTACAGAGGACTCTAGGTCTAAACCTTTAACACTTTGCAAACTGAACATTATCTTTCAAGGGATTAAGTTACATTAAAAACATTTTTCGGCTGTGAAAATAGTGACATTGTGAGCAAGTAATGATGAATGACTGACATACGTAATATGACATCATATAGAAAGATCGGTAACTAGCTGTGCCCCGTGGCTTCACTCGTGTACACCTAAGTTCTGTTCCCGATGTCTTTATTGTTCTTTTGTCATTCGGGGCGGAGACGAGGACATATTTTTAGGCTTCTCCAGGCATTTTTTTTATTTGTCTCTCTGTCAGAACAATCTAATCGAACAATCTAAAATACTTTAAGGAATATTATAAAAAAGTAATTACGATTATTTTAAAGAAGATAAAGCGTATTTTGTAAAGTTTTTTTTCTTGCTCTTTAGAAGAAATAAAATTTTCAACCCTCATTGACTTTAGCGACAGAGCAAATAATAAATAGGCAGACAAACCAGCACAAACAAGATTTTTTTTTACAAGCAATTTAAAAATACACTTTTACGAGTTAGTTTACAATCAAACTTTCTGCATAGCATATTACAACATCATACATTGTTAACCCGCTACGCGAAAAAAGGGGTGTTAGAAGTTTCTCGTTTCATAGGAATATACAAAATGTGAAATGCGGATTATAACGTCATCGAGATATTTATAACTGTTATTTAAGAGAATCTGATCAGCATTTTAATACTTATGAGCACGTAATTAATGTCTTCTGAAAAACGGTGAAGGAAAACATCGTGAGGAAACCAGTATTCCAAAATTGGGGATCTGAAATCGCCAATCCGCAGAGCGCAAGCTTGGTGATCAATGCTCGTGCCTTCTCTAAATAGAGAGTGGCCAGTGTCCAGCAGTGAGACATTTATAGGCTGGATTATTTTTATAATTAAGTAATTGTCTAAAATTTTGTGGTTATAAAAGTTTTAGTTTATAGTTACAGTTTTCTTTTTGTTTCAGTCAATATCAACAATGTTTCTATCCAGTTATGATCGACTATTCAAAGCGTTTTTACAAGAAATTGGAGTTCGATCTACTAACGCCACACTTGTTCTTGGTGTCAGTGCTTTCTGCTCAGCAATAGGAGGTAAATTTATCAAAATACGAAGTGTTTTAAGAACTTATTCCTTAATATAGATACATACATACATATTATTATTATCACACCTGTTTCCTGTAGGGGTAGGCTAACTCTACTAATAACTAGCTTTCAGACTTTAAGTTAAAAGAACTTCTGATATTTTTAAACCACTTCTTTTCACTTGCTAAGATCCTTACATACTTACATTACATACTTGTTTCGCTTCATCCACTGTCATTATTCCCATCAATATAGATTATTCTCATAAATATAGATGTAAGATATCCAAAACAAATGAAAATCGAGGGAAGCCCTACTTCAAGCTGTGGGTAATTCAGAGTTGAAATAGGTACAATAAAAATAGATCTACAGGTTAATTGTCAAACGGAAATTACTTGTGGCATAGTGCAAATTAGCTCTTATACATGATGACGACAGTAAACAGTCTAGGGTGCGCCAGACGTACTTAAATATCGATTTGGAAAGCTCTCTACATTTGCACTAAAGAGCACTTTCTTTGCAATAAGCATTTATTGAATTTTATACTTTTGGAGGCTATTTTTGATTTCCTTAATACATTTATAGATGATCAGATCACATTTAATGTAGTAAATATTGTTCTCACCAGAATAGATAAATAAAAGATAAAATCTTTTACTTTGTTGGTCATATCAGCGATAGATTCTATTCAATAAAAATAATATGTAAATATGCCTATACAGTCTCTTAACACGTATCATCTCACTACTTGACCACGAATCATTGTACTTTATATTTTTGCTCAAAATTTTTAGTTAAATATTAATAAAACTGTTTTTAATTTCCAGGCTACCTAACAAGCCCATTACTGAGGATAATGAGCTTACGAATGCTGACGTTTGTATCAACATTAATATTCAATGCTGGTGTAATTTGCATTTTGCTTGTGAAGTCAGTATTTGCATTTCATATATGCCAGGGAATTTTACAGGTAAATATCGTATTAAATTGAAAGCATCGTATTTGTTCAACCACTGTAACAGTTTGACTATCGGAATCACAAAATGAAAATACATTTATACATTTGTAAGTTCATCCAATATTATGTATGAATAGTATTTATACTAAATTATACAACAGAACTGCCTCGTTGGCCTAGTAGCGCTGAGCGCGACTGCTACGCTAGAGGTCTTGGGTTCGATTCCCAGGTCGACCAAGGTGTTATTGGGTTTTTCTATGAAATTCTCAGTAGCAGGTCGGAGTTTGGATTTGTGCCCGGTTAGTGGCAATAGGCTCGCCTCCTATTACATGGGACCTAAACATATCGGCGAACTGTGGGTGTACATTGGTAGACCTCTGTCTAACCCTTCGGGGATACAGTCGTGATGATATGTATGTATGTTATGTTATGATTATACAACAGAGAAGAGTTGCGATGTGTTGTGAAGCTTGCCACCAACACCTGAAGTGATGATCACGACCATTCTATCAGGAGCAATACAGACAAGGAAGAAGATACATACTTTACAACTGAAAAACCATGTATAATGTATATTTAAAATTTCTTGTTTACACTGTTTCAGGGTTTTGGATTGGGCTTGGCATATAATTTATCTTACACGATACTAAATGACTACTTTGTGAAGAAACGGCTAATGGCTATATGTTTAGCACATACTGTGATCGGTAAGTATTTACTATTATATAATATTGAGGTTATGACATCTGTTTTTACACGTGGATGCATGTGTGTGTTCATGGTTTGCGCGAACCCTATTTAAATCAATCAAACAAATTAGCGTATATTAAGCCTCAGAACTCATCCTTTCTTACCGTTAAAACCACATTCCAATCGGTATGGTAGGTTCAAAGATTAGCACATTTAAACAAACAATAAAACTGTTTAGCTTTAAAACAATCGGTATAAGAAGATACAAAGCTATCTAGTAGGTCGGACTAAGCCGGCTCTATAAAGTGGGATTTTGAGATGTTTATCCATTTATTTGGCTTAGTACCCTTTACGTGCTGTTGGCAGCTCAAGCTGGCTAAATGAGTAATAGTCTCTTGTAATCGGCTGCATGAGTTATCGTCCGCCATTTTTCTTTTGTAAATAGTTGATGCACTACATTTACTATGTAGGTCTTTCATTTCGGGCAATTGTAGAATTATAAAAATAACAGAAATAGGTTCTGTTTTACTGTAACTTATTTGTGTTTTTTAACCGTATATATTCGACTGTGAGTGAAGTTTATACACATATTACACAGAAATATAAAAAGAGAACTGAACTCAATGATATTGAAATGGGATAAGCTTTGAGGTTGTTGCCATCGATAGCGCTATATACCATTAAGATTGTAGAAAATTGATCTTTAATAATTGCCGACTACATCGCGTAACAAACATACAAAAACAGTCAACCTAAGAACCTCCTCCTTTTAAAGTCAGGTGAAAAACATCTGGATTTCAGCCGCTTGCATCAACCATAAGTTACTGGTTTCCATTATTCATATATGACAGCCAGAGTCCGCATGAATAATGAAGCTGGTATTGGCATACTGAAAATGTGCCTTGACTTTAACGACCAGGAGTGACCAGTCAAAACGAAAAACAGATTAGAAAAAACTAGAAAGCTGGTTTCTAAAGAAAACGGCTCCATAGGTAGTTTAATAGAGAGGTTAAAAGAGTGATTGCCATACTCAGAGACATTAATGGTTACTTAACCAGTCCTTCCCTTAGGTAAACCAAAGGGCAGTGGTAATTATTTGCCCAACTGTGGGACACTAAAGTGTTACCCTCATATAGTTTACCTGCAGCTTTTTTAATATCTTAATTATCATAACACAGACCATGTATTTTCGACCAAGATAGTTAATTAAAAAATCCAAACCTATAACCTACCCCGGTATTCTTTTTTTTTTTATTAATAGAGCCACACAATAAAGCTTTCAAATTGCCTGTCACATTGTTGGTGTCCGGGTCAACTGACGTCATGTTAGCTAATGTCCCCGGTGAGCTCTATTAGTTCGACTGTCATTTATCAAAATCTGCTCTGTTATATATTTCGGTGGGCCTTTTTTATTGTGTAGTGTGAGTTTTTCACAATGCATTTTTTCAATGATTGTAATAAATATTGACTGAATCTAAAAAGCTTAGTCAAAAATATAGATGACGTTACCTATAAAACTTATAATGGATGACGTCATTAGCTACTTCTGAACTAGTAAAACCAATCCTCACACCCATCCTTTTCTTTTTTGTTCTTTCCCTACATAACTATAAACATTATGTGGCTTTCATCATTCCTATTAATATGTCCGTACAACGATAAAAGTTTTATTTATTTCAATATTAGGTACCTAAATAAGAAACTTTATATTTTTCAGCGGCAATATGTATGCTCGGGCCTCCGTTATTAAAATGGTCTTTAAATGAGTTCGGGTTCCGTGCCACGGTCCTGTTGATGTCTGGCTTGTCGATCCACAATTTTATAGCCGTTGCATTAATGCAGCCAGTGGACTGGCATATGAAACGAGTCGAAGTAACTGCTGGAAGTAATGGTAAGGTATTGGCAGATATTAAACAGGGGAAAAGCTCAGAAACTGGATAAAATAAGATATTTTTAACGCTGTTACTATTGTTTGTATTGTTGTACATATTTTTCTATAAACAAATTAATACTTAACTAATTTTCTACTTAAGTGTAATTTATTTTTGATGACGTGAAAATTTGCTTTGTTATGTAGTAAAATACAAGCTGCAACATTTCAATTATTTTCAGAAAGAAAGTCGAACGAAGAAGCTGGCATCGTGCCTTTTATAAAAATAACCAAAGCTGACGGCAACCTATCTAAAACTGGAGAAAAGTGTATTCCACCAGAAGTCAACGAAGATGCGAGACTCGAGTAGGTAACCAGCTTCCAAAATCTATATGGTCAATAAAATCTTTTGTTTTAAATAATCCAGTAAAGGAAGTGGTCCTTTTAATTAACCAATAATAGTAAATGATTCAAGTTCAAACAAAGACAGACAATCTAAAGACATATTCTTTGATTATTTTTTAATATGCTTATAAAATAACACCATAAATACATTGGACATAAAAATATATTCCAGGAAAGGTATCAATGTATGGATAGACAAGTCCTTATGTCGTACATTTCTATCATCATGCGTGTGCATGGGACCTGCACTCGCTCTCTTTGCCGATGCAATCTACGCTGACATCTTCCCACAAGCTTTGCACATCGCTGGATGGGGTAAAGTAAGTCACTACAGCAGTTCAGTAATTTTCGTTTGTTCGAATTAATAATTATAATACATACTTAACAAGACATAAACGTAGCAAACCAAACAGAGTTTCAAAAGGAAAGGAAGCCGGCTAATGCTCGTCTACTCTACTCCGACTATTTATTATTTATCTATTATTTTTAATTACATAAATACATGGCATTCAAAATTAGCGTTTCATTTCTGTGCTATTTTTAAAAGAAGTTCCTGGACCACAATTTTCACGGGTCTTTTCCTAACATAAACAATTTTTTAATAGATACAGTATATTTTGTTGGGTTAGTGGTGATTCAATCGAAGCATTTGCATAAATTAATCAAGAAACTATAATTTCCCACGGAACCGGAGTGTTGTTATTCATTTTTTCATTTGTTTAAATTTTCTTATCTATGCTGCTCTGCTATCTTGGCAAAAATCTGCGTGAGAATGGTGAGTCTAAAATCGGTTTGATGTTATCAAGTCTGCTGATGCCAATTGACGAAACTAGTTTCGATCATATCTTTAATGTTAGTTCGTGCGTCACAGATTGTTATTTTTAGGAATAAATCTATTTCCATCGAAAAACGAAAGGGCATTATTTGGACACATATTAAGAAATATTTACATACATAGAACAACTACTATATCTAACAAATAATTATTAAATTAGGGTCTCACACATGCATAACTAACATGCTTAAAAACTAACGGTTTAACAGTTTATTATATCTTAATAACAGGAGGCTACATAACATATTGCATCAATTCCATTGCAAGTTTTTTTTTTATTGCAAAACTCTAATTGTGCTTTTTTTTTCAGGATAGCGTATCATTAGCACTTTCTCTATATGGGATCGGAGATCTAGCGATGCGCATACTGTTCATATTCCTCAGTAATTGGCTGCAGAAGTTTGGAAGTCAAGAGCTTTACCTAATAGGTGTTACCATCGGCTTAGCTTCTAGACTCGGTAAGTAAAATGACGTTGTATTTTTTTTTGTAGCTTTTTAGGTGCCCACGTAATAAGTCTCATAATGTCTCCATTCTGACATTAGGTAATATAAAAAAATATATATATTTTTTATAGTAAGTGCACCTGGTTTATGTATTTATTTATTGGCTAATGTTTATTGGTTAATGTATTTTCTTGTGGAATTACTCATGATTTTAATATTTGTTAATCCCATAATAGGGGGCTATGAAAAAGTATATCAAATTCAAATACCTCATTAGTACTTTTTTTAATTCTAAATTATTAATTCTGGGAAAATCTTTCAATACCTTTTAGTAACACCGATATTTAATTTTTCAGGTATGTTATGGTCAAAGAGCCGTGTCGCAGTACTGCTCTACATAGTGCTAGTGGGTACTTCACACTGTGCCGTCACCGTGTTGATACCACTAGTGGTAGCTGATGCCGTGGCCACTGACAAGTTCACAACAGCCTTGGGCATGTTGATGATGCTGAAGGGTGTCATCAATTTGGTACTGGGACCTGCTATTGGTAAGTTGGTTGGTCCGTGGATGGGTGACCATTTATAACATACCGAGACCCGCCTTGTTTCGGAAAGCACGTTAAACAGTAGGTCCCGGCTGTCATATATAGATCTTTGGCAGTCGTTAAGTCAATTCTGACAACCATTCTTACCATGGGCTACTGTGTTTCCCAGTGAAATGGGTTGTGGAGGTCAGATAGGCAGTCGCTCCGTGTAAAATACCGTACTCAGCTAAATCTGGTAAGACTGGTAGCCGACCCGGGACAAGACCCGGGAAAAGGCTCGGGAGATGAGATGACCTGCTATTGGTACCATTTTTTGTATGGGATTGTTTTGGAACCACATGTACCTATAGAATTTCTGCACAATTGGTTCAGACAGCACAGAGCAAAGATGCTACGATAGACATATAGACAGAAGCAGAAGCAGAAGTGATTCCATAAAGGTTCCCATTTTACCTTTCGAGGTCCAGAACCCTAAAAATAATTCAAGTCAGTTATATGTTATAGTAACAAACAGTATTTTAGTTATTTTAGAATCACAAACACCAATTTAACATTATCGTAATATTATCGTTATAAATCCTTGCATAATTTGTATTCACGAGCCTTATCTATATCACATCGGGGCTCAGTCTAAAAAATACAAAATATTCTAATTTTTTATGCATACAACAACTAGTTAGGCTATATTATAAAAAAGATAATAAACCAGATGTGATCATTTTATCTAATATTTTAAGATAAGTTATCTATTGAACTACTCTTAGATCGTTAATCCTCCCTTGTATTTTTCCTATCTCTTAAACATTTTCAAGCAAAAAGATAACCTAACTTGTAAAAATTAAGACGCATTTTTGATTCTACAATTTTTCACATTTTGAATTGTCACGATCAGATAAAGAATTTTGAAGATGGAATAACAACTACTAATTATTATTAAATCAGCTGATATTCCCCTACCTTTTATGAAAAGCAAAAAAAAAATTAAGCACTGGGTTTTTCCGTAAAAATAGACCGTGATGATCTGCTTTTGTTTTAATATTAATGAGTTTAATAAATTGATAAAACAAACTGACTTAAGCATTATGCCATAGAAGGTATAGTTCAACACGAGTCGCACAGTATGCGCGCGACCTTTTACAGCATAATTGTAATAGCGATAATTGGTCAGGTTAGGTTCGTGTTAGACTACTTTATGCTGAAAAGAAATCAAATTCATTTTGTTCTAATAGAACTACTTTAACGGATTTTATCGCGTTTAATATTTACATTATCAGGTATCATAGCAACGGGCAGTCTGACCCGTGACCATGACTTCTGCAAACGTCGTTGGAAGCTAAAAACTAAACATAAACAGCAAAAAAAAATCCATAAAATTTGTTAATATTTCAATGTCTTTCATTCGCCTTAACATTCGCTTAAACCTCAGAAATCAATTGTTCTTACTGTTAATTGAAAATGTTTAGTATTTACAACAGTCCGGAGATAAAGTGCAAACATTAATTGCAGGTGCAGTCAGAGAGTTATCAGAGAGCAACGGGCCCGCCTTCTACCTCATTGCCTCCTGTTTTGCGATCATCCTGTTATTCTGGTCGATAGAACTCTGCTACAAGAGAAACAAACACAAGAGAATACAGCGTAAAGAATATTTGCAGCAAAAGAAAATAAATAAACAATAAATGTTAGCTTTGTTTTCATTTTTCATCTTTATTCGTGAGCCCGACGAATTTAAGTGCAGTTTTTAAATGTAATAATGAATAAAGAAGAAATAGAGTTTATTTACGTAAATTGATACGTAATGTCATTAAATACTGACATATTTATTTAGTTATTGCGTAGGTAATACGACTTTCAATGCCTAGTATAATAAACGCCCATCATGTATATATACTTCTAAAAGTAAGCATGACACAACATATTTTAATCAAATATGTCTAAGGCACACATTTTATTGTTATACAATAATAATATAAGAAATAATTAAACAATTCCTGCATACATACCTTCTTTATTTTTCTTTGCCTAGACCTAACTTAAAGACAACCATACACTAAACT
Organism: Autographa gamma; assembly: GCA_905146925.1. Taxonomy (NCBI): domain Eukaryota; kingdom Metazoa; phylum Arthropoda; class Insecta; order Lepidoptera; family Noctuidae; genus Autographa; species Autographa gamma. The sequence goes on from LR989850.1 coordinate 10,761,687, forward strand.
AGAACTAATTTTAGTTGTGAATTAACATAATTGATAACACATAAATGAAAAACCGATTAGAAAGTGATAATTTTAAAATAGAAGAGACTTAATTAAAACTTGAAAAAAGTAATGAACAGAACCTTGCCCTCGATTTTTCTGGGAGCCCTTACTGAAAAATACCCTTCAAAACATTAAACAAAATTAAAGGTTCCAAAGAATTGAGAATCATTTTTTAGTCGGTCCATGAAAACGAGCCACTGTGACTAAGGATGCCGGGAATCTAAAATAATTAAAAACAAGTACTTAAGTACCTACGCACTCCACATCACTCATCATCATCTGGAAAGCCTTTTCCCAATAATGATAGGGTCGGCTTCCAGTCTAACCGGATTCAGATGAAAATCGTATTTTACATGAACCGACTGTATAATAACGTCTACACATCACCAACACTTTACAAATGTACCTTAGATTCGAATTAAATAGCTCTCAAAGGCTTGAAGCCTGTTAACCGCAGTCTCATCTCGCGCTAGTTGGAAGTTAGGATATCATAAGCAAAGTTCAGTCGCTTGGCATCACTTGTAAACTCCAAACCATCGATCGTATACGAAAGGATAGGACTTTATTTAGTTATTTTTGAATCCTGATATCTTCAGAGAGGTTCTTGAAAAGATACCCAAAAAAAAAACCCGCCTTCAAAATAAGTCTTATATGGTTTTCTTATGGATCCCACTTGTCGTACCTGGACTTATTTAAATGGGACCACTCCGGAAGCACCACCTTTTAAATAAAAAAAGAATCACCAAAATCAGTTCACCCAGTCAAAAGTTCTGAAGTAACAAACATAAAAAAGATAGAGTCGAATTTACTGCCTCCTCCTTTTTCAAGTGGGTGAAAAATAGGGGTTTTTTATAGATAGGTCAGAAATTAGTATAAAGATATGCGAACACAGCTTCTTCCAGTCTGCATTGATAGCAAATAACCCTCAGTGAGGAAATAAATTTTAAAATGCAGTAAGCGTAAAAAGTTTATATCAAAACTTTTTTTAGTACAATTCCTTTTTCGCAAGTTTAAATGGTGCTGTGTTAGGTAAAGATAAGTGACAGCACGTGAGATTGAACGCAGTATCTATATTTATAACAATACATTCACGTGCATTCACCCACAATAGAAACATGCGAGTCAGACAAGCATACGTCACATGTCAATCCCAGCCACTGCGCTCGTCACCATAATCATAGTAAAACATCATAATCATAAATCCAGTAAAAGTTTGTGAACTACTAAGTCATCACGATGATACCCAACTAAAGACGGATTTCACCGTTCCCTGTGAACTCGATCAGTTGAAGCTGATTTCGGTTCTCTAGTTCAACTGAGCTTAATATTCTGATTTGCAATTCGAACGAAGTTTCGACATTGAGATTCTTATAATAACGAAACGGAATTAAAAAATTTAAACTCGATTATGTAGAACTAAGTTCAAATGTGTGTTCAAACGCAGTTTTAATTGTAACTGGTGAGATTGTACCTAAAACTAACATAATAAAGATTATTTAAAAACACGCTAAAACAAAACAAACGCAAAACGCAATGTGACTGGCATATTCGACACTATTATCTCATAAAGATTCCCATTGATTGCACAGAAAATCACATAGCTAACATGAGATAAAATGTTAAGTAAATACGAAATATAATATAACTAGTAGCAAGGAGAATGTAAATGTTCTTGTGTTGTGGTTTGTCGAACGATTCCAAATGAGTGTCAAGGGTAGGAAGGACAGTTATAAGTTGATTACAAAGCGATATGAACTTGTGCCGCCCGATGGAGGATGGGGCTACGTAGTGGCTTTAGCCGCGATCATAGTCTTTGTAAGTAGTACATACATCTAAAAATACTTGATAAATTGATCGGCTTTTAGATGCCGCGCGATGACTGCAAGTGACAAATTATACGTAAAACGTTGTATTAAACAGTGCTAAAGGTTTTATACATTTTACACGCATCTATAAGTCATAGTAAAGGGTACATGATATCACATTAATAGACAAAAAAATGCTTTGTTGTTGATTAAATCTGTGTAAAGATAAACATTGATATACAAAAATCTCGATTTAAATACAAACTAGTAGATCAAATAAAAAAACATATTATTATTATCACGGTCTCTTAAAAATAGTGCAGTGGTCAGTAAATATAAAAATATCTCGGAAATTTCATGAAAATATATCATTGATTTACAATGTATTTTATCTTTTGAACGAATCTTTTCCAAATTCTTAATATCAAGTGGTCTAAGTAACATTGTATAGGATAGTGCATAATTTATGTGTCATCTTTTGAAGTGTGTTTTATTTCTAAATAGTTTATATAGTATATTTGATATTTAAATAATAAAACAATATTATTTATACCTTACTTACAAAACTATTTCATAATATAATGTAACAATTTATAGTGACGATACTAAATATTTACCTATCTTAATTTTGACGCGCTGTTATCAAATCTTTACGCAAATACTAATTACGGCACATAAATAGATCTATCTTTTTATCTTAATCTAGTGATTTTTATAAGTAAATAAATTTAAGTAGGTAACTAAATGACGTTATTGAAACTATATTTACCTAAAACCCAAAAAGTAAAACCTCATTAATATGGAACAAAACCAAAACAAATATAAACCGCTTTAAATTAGGCCAATTTTGTTGTTTAACATTACCTACAATTTCATAAAATAAAATATTCAGTTATGTATGAAAACAAAATAACCCGTTGTTAAGATAAACAACGTAGTTTGCCTGCCCAAAAAGCTTATCCGCCGCTCGTCAGGATAAAATGAGAAATAATGAAAATAAACTAGTATTTGAATATCTCTATCACTTATTCCAACATTTCGCAAAAAGGTCCTGCGATACTGATATTAAAACGATTGTCATCATAGACCACATAATCTGAAGAAGTTTTAAAATGGAATTGGAAAGTAGAATCTAGATGAATATAGTAATATTATAGAAAAGAGATTAGCGCGTACATGCTTAAAAATCTAGATGAATAGATAAAAATATTAAATTCAGCACAGATTTTTGTCTCTTTTATGCAACAAAAACATCGATAGGTACATTTATTCGAAAAACCAATTTTAAAAACGAAAATAAAGTTGGCTATTTCTTATGTGTTATTTTCTATCGGTCTAGGTTTTTTTAACCTGTCATCATCATCGTGCCTATTATTTCAAAATGACCTGTTCAGTTATCAACATACACATATAACATTCACAGTCACATGCAAAATAGAACTTAACATTTGGATATTTAATAAATTATTATTATTAATTATTTTCAGTCATCAACCACGGCGTTTGCAGGATGCTTCGGAATGATTTTCAACGATTTTATGATGGAAGTCGGCATGACTTCCGCAAGTACGACGCTACTAGCGGGCATAACCTGCTTGTCTGTCGCACTTTCAGGTAATTTTCTGGACTGAACCCTTCTTAACTTAGAAGGGAATAGCACTTATTCGTCCAGCCAATTTATTAATTAGTCGAAAGTTTGAAACTCGCAATATTTATGTGTAAAAGTTTAAGGTACAAAGTTGAACCAAAAAAAAAACTGATTATAAAAAATCCAGGTTATGTATGTAGGTATATTTATACCAATTGTAATATAAATTAACACTATAACCTATTCCCATACTCAATATTTACACAACCTTACCATTCAAGAGACTTCTTGAAACGTCTTAACGATTACGTATTATATTATATTAAATCATATTATTATTACAATGTTCAAAAAACAGCTTAAAATGAGGCTTATGTAATTATAAATGTATCATGTAAGACTACACTTGACATTTGTAAACATTCCTATTTTCCCGTCCACTTTTACCTAAACTCATTTTAAATCGATTTAAGAAGATTTTATTTTGATATTGTTCTTGTTTTTGGTTCCAGGACTTTTCACAAGTGCGCTGCTCAAAAAGGTTTCTTTCCGTAAATTGGCCGTAGCAGCGTCTTTTATGTATTGCATCGGTTCCTTTGGACTGGTCGTAATGAAGACACCGCTTCATTTCTACATTTTCCAAGGTGTACTACAGGTAAAGAGTTTCTGTATAAATCTTACAAGAATTATTGATCATCATAGTTTTTAAACGCTAAATAAGATTCTAGAATTGACTGAAGTATAACCTTCCAACAATTGGGTTCTTTTATTTAGGCCATGTTGAGTGATAATAGAAGCTTGGTTTAATGGTTAAGTTATGTACCTTAAAAAACGAGTTTATATTAGCCATCAACTAATTCTGGTTGTTGCATATTATTTGAAATTAAAATAGTATGCAGGTACAGATTGCGGAGATCAGATTTGAGTTAGTGGAAATTCGAATGGCAGGCAAAGGCAAAAAGCTACTCTATAAAACAGAATATTCGAAAATCCCATAATGGAATCGTCTTAATCCTTTATTATTGTACCCCACAGGGTTGCGGTTTGGGCTTAATATTCAACTTGACGTGCACCGCAATGAACGATTACTTCGTCGAGAAAAGGTTGTTGATAATGAGCTTTGTGCAGACAGCGACTGGTGAGTTAGCTTACTATAATGTTCACTGAATTTATGTATACATACTTTGATAAATATAATGTGTCACGGTCACTCTAGTCAATGTATGTATCAACAACCTAGCGTCAGATTGATAGGGTATAAATATATTTGGTACAACATAAAAGTGCTTTTGAATGTCGGTATGTTTGACGTACGTGTGGACAATTAAGGATTTTTTTTTAATAATTTACTAATTCGTTTACGCATATAAAAAATACTTTTACGGTTTTTTCGCTATTTTCTTGCCAATTTACTTTGGATCGTGTATTAACGTAAAATACATTTATTTTCAGGCATCCTGACAATGGTAGCCCCCATGTTCGTCAAATGGGCGCTAGAAAATTTTGGTTTCCGTGGCTGTCTACTGCTGCTTGCTGGCATATCTTTAAACAACGTGTTTGCAGCACTCACATTCCAACCAATCAAATGGCATATGAGAAGAGTTGAGGTCCCGGAGGCTCCAGAAAGTTGTTAGTATTTCAGCTTATTAATATTTATTTTAGATTTGCTTTTCGACGTCTTAACTATTAGGTAGGGTTATCACAGAGAAAAAGTTGTTCGTTGTGCTACTTGGTACTTCATTAGATCTAAATCTTCTTTATAAAATTCATAACTTATTTTTGAAGAAATTGCCAATTTATACAGTAGTATTTTTTTTGTATATTGCTGGCAACCATAGTATTTGTAAGATTCTTTAATCTTTTTTCAGATGAACTCTTAGATGCAAAGGTTGATATGAAGAAGCTCGACACACCAGTTATTAAACTAACAGATATAGAAGAAAACATCACAAAGTTAAACTTTGAAGGTTATTCAGAAGATGATGTCAAGAAGAGCGCTATAAGGTAAAGTCAGTTTAAGGTTCATAAAATTGTTTAATGTCCAGTTTGCCCACTAAGACATAAGACAAAAAGCCTTCCAGGACATACGTAACTACATCTACGAGAAAAGCGATAAAGGACTTTAAACAAACTTGTAAAGAATAATAATAGGCTTGGCTAATATTAAAAATTGAATATCTAAACTTTGATTAAAAAGCTCAATAACTTTATTACGATCTGTGAAAATTTGGAAATAAATAGTTTTTTAAACAATCTGTTTCAGACAACTGGTGGACTCAATATTCGACATATCTCTTTGTAAAACGTTTATATTATCATGCGCTTGTCTTGGACCGGCGATCAGCTGTACAGCTGATAACTTATACTTAGTTATCATGCCACAATACTTATACACTTTGGAATGGAATCAGGTAAGTCAACATTACTATATAACCTCATTATTTTCTGCCATTAAATAAATAAATAAAGGCGGTCAACATCACAAACATTGCTTGAACCCAAAGTGCTTGCACTAGTGCTTTGGCTACTTCAAAGCACTAGTGTTATGCTATTCAGAAACAACGAAGGTACCATAAACACCCACCCACCCGAGACATTGTAGAAAAGTTGATTTCTACATTGACCCGCCCAGAGATCCAACCTGGGTACCTCCGAGTACCTACCGAGCTAGCGAAATCTTGAAACCGGTGCGTTCGCCAATCGACCACTGAGGTCGTCCTTAAACAATTGTTATATCAAAAGTCATAAGAATAGATTCAAGGTGAAAAAAATATTTGGGATGATCTCCATAAAAAGAATGTAAACCTTTTATTCTTCTGCGATAATGGACCATCAGAACTTTGTTGCTGATGTTTCAAAGCTTTAGGGGGCTGCCTGTTTTCAATATAACTCATGCCAATATTTATTATTTTTCAGGAAAACGTAGCAAAAGCTATAATTGCATACGGATTTGGAGATATGATTACAAGAGTAGTTTTAACATTTATTTCTAAGTGGGTTAGTAAGTTAGGCGTCCAAGAATTATACATAATTGGAATCGGTATAGCAGTTTTATCAAGGCTTGGTAAGTATCTAATCCTTTTCATATACCAGTCCCTATACTATGAACTTTTTAAACAGTACTGTTACCGTTGTGGAGTAGCGATGGCACACTAAACTTCTCCAAGTACGAGTAGTGTCTCCATTACACGGCGGCTAAAGTTCTGCTTCATGAGTAAGCAAAGAGGCCTTTGTATTTCGAAGCCTGTAACTATTATAATACTTATTATTTTCAATATTTGAACTGCTGAATATTGTATGGAATGCACTACAATTTGCAGTGACAAAAAATAACGCGTATCCGTTTAACTATTTCTTTCAAGGTCGTATGTTCATAATGAACTTTTTGTTTAACAGGAATGTTATGGACAACTTCTGCTGGAGTGACAACGGTATTAATTTACATCGTTTTAATGGGAGTATCTCACTGCTGCATTGCTGTGCTCATGCCGGTGGTGATATCTGAAGCTGTGGCTCCTGAGAAGTTCACATCAGCTATGGGCCTATCCCTTCTAGTCCTTGGAGTTGTTAGCATGGCGTTGGGTCCTGTAGTAGGTATGTAGCAGAATCATTCTTATTTATTGTTTAATTTTAGTTTTTTTCCTGCCTTGTCCCTCTAAATGTTAGGCCATTAGGACTAAATCCTACATTAGCATTAAGTACTAAAAAGTAAACAATCTATGCCTTATGTTAATTACACTAACAATTTTACTTGTGATCGTTAATACATATAACGAATAGGGATGGCGGGCGGTCGGTTGTTGCTCAGCTTTCCTTCTGTTCAGCTCCCCTTTCATCGTGAATGTATTCAAGGAACGCGGCGAAGTTGGTTTCCTCTGTTAGCTTCTCGTGCATTCCACCCGATGTCAAACCACACTCTGCCAAATTTGACTGCTTGCACGGTGCTGCCAACATCTGATCCCGAATACGCCCAAGGCGGTTAAACCTTGACGCTCCTCTTTACACTCCGACACATATATAAAGTGGGCTTTTAAAAATGTGGTCGCAACCATATTTTAAAAGATTTTTAATTATGATCTTTAGTGTTGCATACAGTGGCACATCATAATTTGAATAAATTATCACGTGTAAGTAATTGCTATAATATTTGTTTCAGGCGCAATAAGAGACTACACGAATAGTTATAATGCAGCTTTCTACACGTTAATAGCTTTTTACATGATCTTCTTAATACTGTGGCCGATCGAACTGCTAGTTAAGAGGAGTAGGAGAATCAAGAAATTGAAGACTGCTGAATCTAGTCAGATGAATAAATGAATTATTTATAATAATTATGTAGTTTTTTTGATCATGTCATGCCATTTAGGACTTTCTGATCTTTGTATTAAGGTTTAGTTTGGTGGTACCAAAATCTGGAAATGGACAAACCGTTCAGCTTAACATACAGAGTCCTGATACACTATTGTTTCATTTTTTATCGAAAAGGACTAGAGTATTTTGTAATCCAATTTTGTCTTAATTTGCATCAGTAAATCGGGGATAGTTGTAGATACTAAACGGCTAGCAAAAGAATTAAAGAATTGGAATGACTTGCTTATTAAAATGCCGACTTAAAATAATTGCATATTGTATTAAATTTCACGATAAAAAACAGGTTATACCTATTAAACTAATAAATAGCTTCTAATCCCTCATTAGTGCTATAAATATGCTAAATAGAATAATATCGTTATTAATTACACTTTACTAGATAGGTATAATACAATGAATTAACATTTTTATTGCATTTTAGGAATTTAATGATACACAATTTTATTTGATTGATTTCATGTTTAATAGCCTATTTCTTTTATTCTAGTTTTCATTACGCAGGTATTTTTCGCACACCCCACATTTAAAAAAAATATACAACAGCTAATGTTGCTCCATTCCTAAAATAAAACTAATGTTATATTCATGAAAGAAAATTATTTATTATTGAATGTTCTAATAAAGATTCACAAATGGAAATAAAATCAAAAATCATAAATAATTCCTTATTGAAACAGCCCTTCCTCCGTCGTTATTTTTTTCGTGTTCACACGACGTATACACAAACATTCGTTTCAGTGCACGGCTAAAGCCAACAACGTGGCCGACCAAACAGACAGACAGAAAACCGAATAAAACGCTATAGAGGAGCTAGTTTATTTTCCCGATGCGATGTGTTTACCTTGCAGTCACGAGTCTATTCCAACCAATACTAGAGTTATCTTTTTAAAGCTAGCTTGTTTATTTATCTGTATTTTTGAAAGGCTACTTGGCCAGATTCTGTACGAGATTTTCTAAGTCTTATGTTGTTCTAAACATATTTTTTTAGAAGAATATTTATACTTCGCCAAGAACAGAGAGGTATGTAAGAAGGAAGGGGAGGCCTTTACAAAGAAGTGGGAACTAATTTAGGTTAATAAAAAATATATAGGTACCTATTAGGTAGGTATTAGAGCTTGAATATCACCCAGTAATAGAAACAGTGTGTTCAAAAGTTTGTTTTACTAAGAGTGAAGTCAGTCTAGGTTATTTGTCGACAACTTCACCTGTTGTAATTTTAGGCACTTAATACTAAAGGCTTGCTTTAACATACATTGACATGTCTACCGTCAAATATGGGCTCTTGTATGAAAATTTAATATTGACTTAACGTAGACGTACGGACTTAAGATAACAGACTGAAACAATTTATCCACCATAAAGGCCGGACTGCACCAAAGCAGAGAGGAGCAGAGAAGAGCGTACATGTAATTTCAATAATCAATAGGAATTCTTTATTCGAACTTCGCGGTGGAGTCAGGGCTGAATAACGCTCTACTTTGCTCATGCCCGCTTTAGTGGAGTCCGGCCCTAATAGTTAACTGATTCATAGGTTACGGAAACCTAATTAAATCACTAAAGCTACAAACATTTTAGAATTTAAAATGCCACCCAATATCATACCAGTTAAAAGCAGTTTTGTCACCAATAATATATTCATCAACCTGTTCCATATGTTAAACAGGATAGTTTTAGGTATTGCAGTGATAAAGTTAATTCTATCATTTACGCACGTGTCGAATAAGGTGACTTAAAGTGTTAGAATATCTGACACAAAAAACTACTTGATTTGAAAAAGTTATAGTAGCCCACTATTAAATGTAACGATTGGGAGCGATGTCTGCAAATAAAAAATAATAAGTGGCAATGTCAGCACTTAAAATATTTTAAATACTTTTTTGTTTGTCTGCACTTAAACTTTTTGACATTTGGTACTATCGTTAAAAACCAAGACAATACTTATAATTCATATAATAAAAAAACTAAAGTAAATGGATTAATAAAAAAAAAGAAAACATAAATTGCTTTTTTTATGTCACAGATATTTTTCATCAATTTATCTATTATTTTAAAGTGAGGTCTTCTAAAAATACCTAGTAGCCAACGAGGTCAGAAAATTAGTATTATTCCACATAATATCAACATCGTAAATGTAGTACTATAAATCTGTAGACTATAATATATTTATTGTATTTTATAGAGTTTATCAATATCCTTGTTCTAATAAAATCGAAACTACTCATGAATATATAGATTATTTTTATTACCACCGATATCTGCAGCACCAGATTTTTAAGTAATTATAATTGAGTTGTCAAATCCAGACTGCAATAAAAGGTGATTAATGTGTACATTTCTGAAAACACATTAATCTTTAGACGCCTGAAATTTAAACATTTTGGGACAAGATCTTTAGTGAGCACTATATGTTGGTGCAAAATGTTTGCACCAAGCAACATTCTTCAAGAGAAAACTGAGGCAGTCGGAAGCACAAAGGAGCCAAATACACGAGACTTTGTAAAGATCTGAAAACATAGACTATTCACCAGTTTAACTGCTGAAGCTGTACAGATGCCATACCAGTCCAATTCATAATCTACTAGTCTTTGGTTACAATCGCTGAATGATCGTAATAGGGCTAATACTGATAGAAATCGCGAATTCTGAAATTCTGTGATAAGAAAGATAATGCTGAAAACAGCATGTTATTCATATGCAGTCAATAACCTTAAAGTTTTGATAAGTAAACAATCCGATGCAATAAACATCGCGATCTATTTTTCTCTTTTCCAACACTTTCTACGTCGTAACAGCTGCTGATTTCTACATTTCATTAATCCTCTTTCATTGATACGAGTGGAAACTACCGATGTTTATTTGGTTCATAACTGTTTATGTTAATTTCAAATGTATGTCGACCTTCGCTGCATATTGGTTAGGGCAAAACAACCACTCATGTACTGGTAATTTACGAGCGCTGGGAAATACACTAAGCTACCAGTTTGGATTGACGTCACATCTACAACATATTATACAACTAGCAGTCGGTTAGGACAGAGCATAGTAGGGTCCAACCTTGTTAGTCAAATTGCCTTTCATTTGATATATCCTGAGCAAGAATTAACAACTAAAGATGCCTTGGGAGATCTTATAATACACTGTTATCGAAAGTGCACAGGGTAGAGAATAAGAATCCCTTAAAGTAAATTATACGTATGTAGTCATACATTTTACATCAAATAGCTAGTGTGTAATGTCACAACAGTGGTCAAAGGCAAGGCGTCCTTCCATCGATTTAGTTTACTCTAAGAGCGAAATGCAATACTCCCCAGTATATCTAGCGCTACGAAAGTGAAGCTTAAAAAGTAAATACTTAAATTCTTCATAAAGAAGCGCTATTTACCTAAGAGATAGTTCCTTAGTGTAGCAACACAAATATCTCTTTAAAACATTAGTCACACTTAGGAAGTAGGGCTATTAAGACAAAAAACTTTCCCATCAATATAACAATTTAATGTTGACAGGTATTTCTCAAGTTTATTTAAGAGATCGTAAACAACCACCAGCTAACATTCTGAGATAAAATTATACAGTAGTCATAAAATGAGACTGTTGTTGTACTTATGAAGTTATTAAAAATGCATTTCAAGTGTTTTGTTGCCATCCAATTGTGGCGGAGAAAAATATAATGTTGTAGGCTTATAGATCTGGATCGTTTTTTAAGTCAATACTTATTGATTCGTTAGTGAGATAAAATTAACTAATTGGGACTGACTTTGCCACAGTAGCACATCCGACACGAGTAGTCGTAGAAACAGGCTTGATAAAAAAAAGTAGTAACTAACTAATCTACTAACCTAAAAAATGCAGTAGATCAAATTTACGGTACAAGTTTTTGCATAAGAATTTCAAGAAACCAGTTTTTCAAGGAGGAAACGCCATCAATATTTCCGGCTCCATATTATTATATGTACCACAATTTTTGCTCAATGGGACTAAATATTAACTATTTTAATAAAAAACATAACTTAAACGTGTATAGGAAGACACCTATTTGAGGGTTCCTAAAGCAGTTTTTGCTTTAGGTATTTTTTACAGTGATTATATTCATTGTTTCCTGATTAAAATGAGTGGTCTACTAACAAAAACCATGCAGCATGAATGGTTTACTAGTGCAATGTGTTACCTTTAAGTAGGCGTACAACAACGTAGTGATAAAGTTTTCGTTTCATTAAAAATATGACCACTTAAAGTAAACACCAATTTTCATAACCGTACAATTGCTTGGCACGACAACATCCTGTATGTTGTGTATGTTGTTTGCGCTGCATTAAGTAATTGGTGATTACACAACTGAACACACTATGTAATCCTTTTTAATGGTATAAAAATATACTAGGTTTTTGTCGACCTTGCAATGGCAAAAATAGTGGCATATTTTTTATCAAGATCAAGTTAGTATTTACTTATTCAATTGGTCATTATAAAAATATAGAAGATAACAGCCAAGCGCTTTTAACTGACTAAACATATGGCAAAAGATACCTTTAGTGACTGCCGATGTCTTTAACATTTATTTACTTCAATTATTTAATATGTTTTAGTTTGCCGTAGTATTTAACTAGTAAATAATAAGTTGTATGTAGTTAAATATCACGCAAACACAAATCCGTTACACTGTTCTAGGTATAGCTTTTGAAAAATAAGGTAAAAAACAAAAATAAATATTTTGGAGCAAGTCCTAAGTCTGTAAAATATTTAGGTTCATACATTATAAACCTATTAATGAAAGTATATTTCTCACCTGAATTAATAAATACTTGAGCAGATGCACGGAGAGAGGATTTACCTGAAAAAATAAATAAACCAACGTTAGAATGTACACAAAAATGCGACACGAGAATATTTGGAGTACGCAACGAAAATATTTATGAGTTATGCGTATTTTTTGTCAGACAGGAAGGAAAATGTTGAAAGTATCATATGATTTTAAGCAAAATATATATTATATTTACGTCAGAAGGTAAGTACTGTTGATTCCCAAAGGGGGTAAGTAGAGGTATACGTTACTTGAAAGCCGAGACTTCACAAAATCATGCATATTCACTTCCTTATTTCCGACATTTCGACCAAAATTGTAATGCCTGTCCGTCACATAAAAAAGGTTTTAAAACATTATGCAATACATTGGTGAAGAAGACGTAATCTTTATACCTTCAAGGGCCTTCCTATAAAATTAATTTATCAAGACACGTTTGACGTTGACAAATAATAATAACGATACCTTGACCTACGTAAAACAAAAATAATTTTAAACATTACCCATAATATTCATGATTTATTAATTATAAACCTTAAGTACATCCCTTTGAATTGCGTCATAGAAACATGATTTTGCAAAAATCATCCTTACTGTTTAGTAAATAAAGATGCTCTCGATTGTCAGTAACTAGTATAACTGACCCGTTGAAACGTGTCGGTAACATAGCAACTTAACGATGTATTAATTATATCAATCTTCGTTTTTTATAATGAGTCTTCACAAATTCCTGTAGCCAGTTTTTGTGGAATATATTCGTCATAACAAGGCTGACAGATCGAGTTCTTAAATAAACGTTTTAGGTTAAAATCTAGATTTGACGTCATTTGTTGTATGGATTAGATTGTATGATAGATGGTTTCTCAACTATGAAGTACCAATACATAATTATGCAAATATTTACATCAATTTAATTAGTCTGTGATCATTAAAATAAAGACCGTTTTATGACACTAAATAACGTCAAAAATGTTTAAACATGACGGGCTCGTTATTTTTAAGTCTATAAAGACATTGGGATCATAAATCATGAGATTAATGCTCTTAAAGTCCACAAATAGAATATTAACATCTGTGATTTTCCATAGAACAACGGAAGCAATGGTAATGAAGGAAGGAGTACTGGTTGCTGAGCACAACCGAAAATTAGTAAATTAATGGGGTTTGTAGAGCTAAATAAAGTTATACTTTTTTAATGTCAATTTCAAGAGAGTTAGAATTATTTGCAGACCCGCGTCTTATTTAAAGTAACATATGGAATGCTAATAAAGATTTGAGTATTTGAGTGTTTGAATAGTATTAATTAAAATACAATGTCTAAGAAAATACATGTTTTTTTTCACGTTGTTTTCTCTTATTCGTTTTCGAACAAACAGCAGCTTTGTAGAATAAACATCGAAACTCGAAGTCCTCAGAGATGAGCTGGCACAAAATGATTAGAAGAAATGTAAACAAGCCAAACCAAATGTGTCAAGTATTTGAATAAAATATCGTAAAATGAAAGTGGTTTGTCAGTAATATTGTAACTTCAAATAGTGGAGAATTATTCAAATAGTAGGAAACCCCATTACTCTACTAATAAAATAAGATAAAACAATTTTTTAACTGTCCCGGTTTTATATAGCAACTTGACTCTCTCCATTCAACAAACTAGTTAAAACTGGTCTATAAATAACTAAACAACATTTCCAATTTGATTGATCATCTAATTAATTTGAGATAACGTTGCGTAACATTTAGAAATAGTTGACATAAAATTTATTTCTTGTTAATTATGTAGTTCATTCATGGTGTTAACATAAGTTGTTGTTTTTAATAGTGTTGATTTGTTGCTTAGAAATATTTTGTGGAAATAAGATATCTGTGAAATAACCAGACTTAAGGGTCCTGTATATTAAGACAATAGTATCTACATTAAAAAACCATTATTAGTTTTTTTTTTTTTTAATAACCTGTTCCTAAATATTGAGAGAAAAATGCAAAATTACATGAAAAAGCATAATATTATCTTTACTATGAAAATATAAGTCACTAAATAAATAAAACGAAAAGGCTCACATAACGTCAACGTGATTTTATTTACTTAATAAAATAGTGATCACTCAGATGATTATGTATAAAAAATATAGATATTTAAATTAACTAACAACTTTTTATAGGTCTCGCATTTCATGGTTTTTTTGCATAACTATTATGCAATCAACACATATAGTTTTTGTCTTGAAGTAATTGTCAAAGCCTTGAGTGTAACTAAGTCAGGTGGTATACCCAAGAGATAGGTCATTGACCAGCTCTGACGTCATATGGATGATGGCTGTCCCAATATTTAATGGTCACCATTCAGTGCACAGCATGAGTTAAAGTACGGCCTACCTTTTCGTAAATGTGAAATTTGGCGCTGGACGAAATTGAAATTTAATTTATTATACACTTTTTTTGTTAATAAATAACTCGGTTTTTGTTTTTAAGCAACGTGCCACAACATAGCCTCATGTTACGACATAATATCATGCCACGTTATTACATCGTGGTTTCTCAAAAATCCTTAAGGTCCAAGCGAAGTAAAATAAAATTTTGCGTAAATGGCCATGTTATATCTTGTTTTGATACAGCTTTTTGACATTGATAATATTTTGTTATTTAGTAACTTCGATATATCTATTTTCAATCTCAACCTTTCAATATCAGCTGACTAATGTAACACAATTAATAGTATATAACAGTCACATTAAGGTATCTACATACACATCACCCAAGTAATCTAAAGTCGATCGTCTACTGTCTTTCGATTACCTCAATGTCTAGCCGTTTACGTAGTATCTTAAATAACGACATTTTTAACCGATAAATCCTTTCATAAAAAAGGTCAATGTTATCATTACTATTACCGATTAAAATATTATGGTATAATATTAGAGAACTTGTTTTGAATTGGTTTATTAAAAAGTGAATTTTTAGGCGATCTAAACTGTCGTGATTTAATAATACTATTAGGGAAGTTCACACGACGATATTAAAATATTATCGATGTCTATTCTTAGATGTTATATTAAAATGTATTTATAGTTATTAGTTTTATGAATCAGAGCTGCTGAAATTGGACGGTGCCATTATATTTAGTGACCTAATAGACTTATGTTTTGAGTGAGTTGGTATATAGATGCTGGGTGTAGTTCACAATAAACAAGTTTATTCAGAATTATAATAAGTAAAAGTTTAGTATTTTATACGTTAAATAAAGTCTTTCTAAGATTTATTTCATCAGGGATCATATTAGTATATTTTTTTCATTGGTGGAGCGCAAATCTCTTGCTGTTAGGTCTTAACCGAAACACTTAGCTAGCATTGCCTACCTACGTAACAACTGTTACATAAGCATCCTTATATAAAATACGATTATATTCCCTTTTTTAAACACAAAAACTTCTAAATGAATCCAGTGAAATGACTGAACTGAGAGATTTCCGTCGCGATAATCTATTTACGGAGTAACAAAACAGTGAACCCCATACAAGTACCTTTTGTATTTGATCACACTCCAAAATCACAAGCAAGGTCATTTCAACATTTTCAACGTTTGTTATAAAAGGTAAAATTAATTTCATAATTGATAACAGAACAATTGTTTTAGAAAACGTAGATTTCGGCCACCTTTTGTTGTAGTACACAAAGGGAAACCAGCATTTGTTCGTAAGAACCGCAAAAAATATAATAATAAGCGTTCTCGCGCTTACTAAGGGAGGTTAATTGTTTGGCTTCACGAAAACTTCCACGGATTTTTCTCGCCTCGCTGATAGCAACAAAATGCTTTGGATTATATTATACTTATTTATAGAAGCTGAACCAATGTACGGTAGAGGTCACTCAAAATTATAAACCCAAAATATGTATTACGGACGAATATACTCACGAACAATGAGTAATACCTTTGTAAAGTTATGTCTTTGTGGTTACACTAGAAGTGGTAAACAATATGATAAAAATATACATAAATTGATGAAACGGATATTTTTATCACCGTCTGGATCAGGCAAAAAAAAAGGAAAAATCAAAATAGCTGACTAAAATTTGGATGATAACAGTATGCCGTTGATTTCATTGATAAAGAATACAGAACGTCTGGGAACACAAATCTGTTGATTTGTTTGTACGATAAGGTTCTTAATTTCAATAACATGACTCAATTGAGACGTTTTTTTTTCAATCAGCTAGAGTAGAAAGACATGTGTAAATCAATTAGATGACTATTAATCATTGTTACACCTAAATGTAAATACCCGTCTTGAATGTAAGTGAAAATAATCACTTGTACATATTTAGATCCTAACCTAAAGACAAATTGGGAAGCATTGCGCCTCAAACCAAGAAATAATTTTGCAAAACGGTCCAGGCGTCAGTAATCGGAAAACATACAAAAATTAAAAAGAAGAGCGACAAATTGAAAAATGCTTACTTTTCTGAAGTCGGTTAAAAAGGCCCTTCAGAATATATTTTTATGAGTGGTTTTTATCAATATTTTGCCTGTTCCCAAAATTGTTGCAGCCAATGAAGATGGGACGAAACATTATGTGAGATTTGTCACCAACTTTAAAGTTGGTTAAACTAGATAAAGATACTAAACTTATATCAGTATTTAGTTTCATGGGCAAATCTGAACATCAATATTATTTCTATAAAGCCTAGGTATTCCCAGCATCTAGAATAGGCGCGAAAGTAAACAGCGTTTCTACATAACACATTATTTTGCTAGCATAATGTGTTTATTTGCAATGGATTTAGATAACAATGTAATTGTATTTTTAACAGATAAGTAAGTTGGGTTTAACAAGAAAGGCAGAGTAGAGGTTTACTAAGAAGACGGTATTGCGTCTGATGATATGGTATGAATAGCTGTCAAAAATCTTGGACCTCTAGGGGAACCTAGGGGACCTCTAAAGGGAAGATATAGCAGTAGTAGTCTTAAACTTTGTAGAGTTGGTTAAAAGTATTGATCCTACGTTGATCCTGATTTTTTAAGAAAAAATATCGTAAAATAAATTCGAAAAGCAAGTTTAGTTCATAATCCTGATTAAAATGGCATGCCTTTTGCTTTTCAGTGCGGTTATGTGGGCTAACTATAATAATAGTAATGCGGAATATACGATCGAATTTTAACATGATACAGACGCATTCTTCAACTTTATCCAACACAAAAAACAGATGACATTCTAAAATTAGCCTTATTACTATTTATTTAACTATTAATATCGAAACTAGCTTACAAGATAACCTTATAGACACGGTTCAATATTTCCGTGTAATAATATAATAGTTATCATTTATTTACATTAGAAACAACTTTTTATGATATTCTATCACGCTCTACGTACTTTGTTTAGTAATTATCACGCTTGCCCTAATTATTATAATTGCAAAGTCGACGTTTTATTATGACTAACAATTTATATTTTTTTATCGAATTTAAGCTACTGTTTATACTTTGACGAAATCCGTTTCATATATACTTGCCGCATTTGTTGTTAATTGTTATAATAATCAAGAGATTATTATTTTATTTGGAACACAATATACATGTTTTTTATGAAGATTATATCAAGATTAGTATTCAGAAACGTCAGTGGTGACCTGTCACATTTGGTCACATTGAAAGAGCGTTTGATTAGAAACAGTTACGTTGATTTTTGTGATTAGTTGTCGTTTGACGTAAGGTGCGAAAAATCTATACAAGTCAAAACATGTTACAGAATGTATTAATTTAATAGCGGAACGCTTTTTTCTCTCTTGCCCATTGAATAAACCTGGCAGTAAAAAAGCAAATTAGCAAAAACTCATAGCGTCATAGCGGACTTTAAAATTAGACAACATAAATTCCTACTCAGTCCTAAACTGATTGAAATATCCCGTAACTGTACTTTTGTCGGTCTATCAGGCCCATAGTACATTGATGTTCAGTTTTTTGCAAGAGATACTTGATAACCCAGTATGTTGTATGGTTGTAGGTAGTGGCTCCATGCAAAATACGGTATTCAGCTATACTCAGCAAATCCCGTAAGACTGGAAGCTGAACCCAACGTAACTTAGGGCTAGGTAGAGGAAGTTTATAAGCTGCCCGTTGCGTCGCGCGTTGCTCATATGCGGATATGTCATATGTAGGACATAATTCTTTATACTACACTTATGCAACTATTATGTAATTAGATCATTACATAACCCAATTAATCAAGTTACTGCTAATTATCAAGATTCTAAGTATGTGTTATTTATAATGCAACAATCTTACATTTTATATTAGACGCTTATACTTGAGAATAAGTAAAGGCATATCAAAATCTTATCACACGGAAATCAAATTCCTATTTATGTTACAAAAACAATGTTATGATTGTACCATTTATTTTTAGGACTCTTTTACTCCGATAAGAAGAGGTCAGTGACTTTTTTTTGAAACCGAATGTCACCAAAAAAAGTAGTCATCGGTTTTCGATCATGTACAAGTCGCGTGATTACATAAAAGAAATGTCATATTCATTCACTTGAGCGATTTATATCATCGTTATATATATATCGTCAAATATAAACTAGTCCCCCAATAAGATCGTTATCAGATATCTTCTTTTCAATGCACTTTTAGGCAAATTATAGAATTAACCCTTCGATTATTTCTTGACATTATTTACAGGCACGATGTTCTGTAATGTCTTGAATTTTAATTATTCAGTAAATGCTTTTCAAGCCACCTCACATTGCTTCAGAAATATAGCGTTTATCATAAACAGTGTTGCTTTAAGCTAAGACAACCTTCTTAATAACAAAAGATTAAGAATATTTAATAAACATATTGTTGGAAATAATAAACAATTGTATTCCAACCTTCGTGATGATGTTATTAAGTTAGCAACTTAAAATCAACACTCGGTACTTTGTACCCGAACTGAAGTTCTAAATGTTATGGACTTTATATCAATAAATAATAATAAATTGTTTAAAAGATTTTAACAAATTATTGAGAATGATTGAGACGGTTTGTTGTTAATTGTTGTATCAACTTTATTAGTGTTCCTATATTGATTAATAAAAAGACAATTGTCAAGATTCTACTCTAATATAAGTCTTTAAGATTCTTAAATTAGCATCTGAATCGTGAAGACAGATAATTCTTAAAAATAATGCTCTCTTTATTAAAGGTATTATTACTTCTAAAATTGAGTCAAGTAGGTACTTTGAATAATCTAACATTGCAGATATTTTTTCAATTTATTTTCCTTTATTTTCGTGACAAAGACGTCTCTCACTGTTTATTAAAGAAAACATTTGACACCGTCCCTTTTATTTGAAACGAGATACTTATTTGTTTTTCTATAGCCACACTCTTTTTATTACGTTTTCACGCATTCAATTTCTTGAAGACGCCTTTGTAGGTATGTTTTATGTACCTATATCATTTTGTCTGTATTCCCCGCAGGCGTTGGCAAAGGTATAGTGATATATCTCCCCCGATAAATCCCATGTAATAAGGTGAGACCTCAACGTTTGGAAATCCTGAATGCTTTCGTATTTTTTAACCGACTACAAAGAGGTTATTCAATATTTTTTTTTGTTTTTATATCTACGGTAATTATGTGCAGTTAACAATCTTATAAAACAATTTGTAATACGATTCTAATTCATGTTTTTTTTCCTTTTAAACCTAATGTTATATTATTTTTTATATAAACCTTATCAATAACTGTCTAAATACTAGACTTGATAAAATTCTACCTGATATTGAACCTGAACAAGTTACATGTATTGCATAGCTTGCAAAATGAAGTCTCTACGTTCAATGTGTGTTCTGACGTCATACATAAAATATGCAGAAACAGCCTACTACTGTTATATTCATAACTTGGGATCAAACCCGGCTTCTCTTGTTATTTTAAACGTAACCTTTTTTGCATATACCTACTTTCGTTCATCTTTTGTTTACAATATTTTGCCTGTATGTAGGTCCTGTATGATATTTTTATTAGTAGCTCTAAATCGTGGGAGATATCGTATTTATGAGGACAAATAGGGCTATAAAACCTTAGACTTTATGTCCGCTATCTGCCTTAGTTTTCTATGTCATGAAATTTTAGATCATTTACCGATATGGGAGGTTTTTACTATTGATTGAGTACTTGTAGAATAAAATGATAAGGATACGCAAATAACAATTATCCTTTTGCAGAAGACGAATATGGTTAGGGGTACGAAAAAAAAAGAGAAGACTTATATGGTTAATTAAGGTATTACATTGAAGTAGTTTTTACGCTAAAACTTTATGTGTATAATCCCTAAGTAATTATGGTGACTAACATTACCTACTAGTAAAAAACCCTGATTAAAATAATATTGTAATCAGAGTTTTTCTCTCGTAGATAATTTTTGTCGAGCATAATTTTAGATTACTTTGCAAACACACAAACAACATTGTTTACTTATATTGATTCAATTTTTACATTAAGCAGATTATAGAATCGGGCATTGTTATTTTTATGTATGTCAAATCATTCCATTGTTTGCATTTTAAATATGTGCACACAGTATGTAATGCGCGAGTGTAATAAAATAATAAAAATAAATCGTTACAAAAAATTATTCAATTATTAATTAATTGATATTGTTCAAAATAATATAAATACAACACTAAAGACGGTAGGACAGTTTTCCTTACGGCATCATTGAACCTACTGAGTTCAATGCAATTGACTGATAAAAAATAAAAACAATCAATGTTTGTGTCATTGGACTATTTAAACGGTATGTGAAGCGTAAAATTGAATTCACATCAGAATACTCTTAAAGAACAACGGACGACAATCGGTCGCTAGCGAGAATATCAACGAAAAGTTTTACCTCACGGACTCTTGAATTACTGAGGTCATCTGCATCCTAACTCTTAACCGGCCACGACGTCTGACAAAATTAAATAAAAATAAATAAAAAATATTATAAAAATTTAAATAAATTTTCTCGTGCTCAAAAGGTTCTTAACGTGAACAGTGATGTATTATCACCTTGTTTGTGGGAAATCCGAAGAATCTGTTTACATTTCGTACCCTCAATAAAGGTGTTACAGTTAAAGCTTTGAGTAAATAGCCTCCGTGCAATTGACGATAACATTTGATTTATAAAACCGCTGCTAACGTGATTTTCGAAGAGAAACAAAAGGTTTATTGTGACAATGAGTGTGGATAAGAATGTTGAATACGATGTGGATAAATATGAGTATGTGCCCCCCGAGGGTGGCTGGGGGTACATGGTGTGTATTGGACTCTCAGTTATATTTGTAAGTATTTTTTTTATATTTATCTATTATTTTTTTGGTGGATTTTAAATGGAGTAGAAATTTCAGGGCCTTATATAATTTAAATTAATAAATATTCTTTAAATAAATACAAAACATTTAAATAATTTAGACTAGCACATATTATTTTTTAACAATAGAATCCAGATTTCCTTACAATTATTTAACCTGTTGTCTTAGAATAATAAAGTGTATGACATATCACTTCGAAAAAATATTAGTACTTGCCTGTAATGGCTTCGAACCTGCTACCTTGTGCACACGAAGCCATAATTAAAACCGCTGGGCTACTACGAGACTACTACAGTTGCCTGTGATTTGTTATCAAATTATTTTACGTACTAGTGTGTTTCGGAACACATGCGTTAAATGTCCTATTTAGAAAAAATATATAATTATACAATTAATAAAGTTAAACACATAAATGAATTATAAATTTAATGAATAATATATAACATATTATAAAATCTACATGAATGATGAAGAATTAAAGTTAAGTTCGTCATAAAAAATCGAGTAATAAATTGCTTTTTACATATTTTTTAAGACAATTCCTTAATTTACTTAAATGCCATAACGCTATACAAAAAGGTAGTTTATAAAAACAAAACAAAAATAACTTTCGATTGAAATTGATATCTTTATATACTGCCATAAAGAATTTTGTTAAACCCCTATTGCAATTATTTAAAACCTTTTTAAACAGCATGAAGTAATAAAAGGTTCCTTTTAATGTTCTAAAATATGGGTGTTTTAAATAAATAATTTCAACAAAACTATTTTATTTCCATGTCATAATAATATAGGTACAGTGTGTTATAACGTGGTTATAACAGTCAGACCACATTAGTCAGACTCAATCGCCTTTTTTGCTAATACTGCCAGTTTGATGCACACTTAAAAAAATATAATTATATTTGTTCAAAGTTTCAAATGTCAGGCAATACAGAAGTTTAATAATAATATAGTGTGGGAACTATCCGAAAAAATACTATGAAGGCTATACTTTTTTATTAGTAAAACCATTCATGCTGAAAGTAAAGCTAGCCACATTTGTAACTACATACTTCTAAATCTGACGTATTCCGTGTTGCAAAATCATTTTTAAGATTGCGCATTTTTATAAACGTTGGTCGAAATAGTAATTTGACGGCAATGATTGTTAAAATTTTGATGTTATAATATGCTTTTGCAGGATACGTAATATGGCAGACCTACACAAGAATGTGTGTGTCTAGCATTATGCGACTTAGCAACAAAGAGGTTAATTTGTGTGGACTGGCAATTGCGTGAGGTTATCATGGAGACATACTGCATACTCTGTTAGCTTCATACTCATAATTATGCACTTGAATGTCTTGTAAGGTCACTTTGTTATGATAAAAAAGGCTAAAGATCACTCCAGAGAAATGAGGTTGAATGTAATAGATGAGGAAGTTTTGAAGATTAATTTAAGAATTTACAGCGTTTTGAAATTGTATCAGAATCTTGTCTCTACATGATGTTAACATGCTGATAGTTTATTTCCTGTTTCGTAATAATGTAAACTGCAATTACAAATATTCGTATTCAAGTTCAAATTCACATAGTATTTTTTATTTGTACGCACGTGCGTAGCTGTTACTACGCGCAGTAACTCAAAACAATATCGATCGTATATTTGCAACGGTTAAAAAATACCTAAGTGAATTGACATTTCATTATTTAGTTATTCAATTTAAATATATTTGATTATCTAAGATGTAACTTGATATTATACGATATTCCGACTATAATGCAAATTCTTTATCTACTCGTAAAATAAATGCGGCAGACACTATAATGTCTATTAATTTGTGAATAAATATCAAAATTTAGTGCATTAACTCATTTTTTTACATAAATCTAAATATACCTACATTATTATACTCCAATTTAAGAGTTGAGTGATAAGGATCAGACATAAATAGACATGTTCTGTAAAATGATATAAAAGTCAAGATAATTTTATGAGATTAAACTATTGGATGTAATTATTCAGATTTTTATCAAACGGAAATGAGTCTTCTATGTGCCTAGATAAGTATCCTAAATCAATAAATTGCAAAAGATTTAAAAACATTTTTTTTTAGTCTGTTCTTAATAAAATATTGTTCAATTGTCAAACTTGTAAAGATTCGATTAGAAAACAGAATAGAATAGGACCATCCTTTGAAAAACCAAGGGATATAATATTCATCTTGCCTTAAAGTAATTCCTATATTTTATGCTAGCGAACGAGCTAGAAGCAGTCATAGCAGTGGCTATAACACTTTAGCATTTTCATTAATGTTGTTAATTCATAATGTAAACAATAATCTCGAAACAATATTACTATAGGAATCTTTTTGTTTTAAAATTAATAGCACAAAATTTCGGTACCTACAAAAAAAGTTGACCGCAAAGGTTGTCAGTTTGGTTGTTCGTTCTTAATTCGTAATCGATTACATAATATTTTTAACGAAAGGTAATTTCCTATTAACGGTCCTCGTCATTAGTGGTTTTGGTGACATTAAGCATAATTCCACAATAAACAAAAATTGAGAGTAAAGATTGTGTTTATTAGGTTCACAA
Organism: Autographa gamma; assembly: GCA_905146925.1. Taxonomy (NCBI): domain Eukaryota; kingdom Metazoa; phylum Arthropoda; class Insecta; order Lepidoptera; family Noctuidae; genus Autographa; species Autographa gamma. Next base: position 10,786,211 of record LR989850.1, read on the forward strand.
ACAATTAGTAGGGTACCTACTATTCACAAATTTATGAATGGAATGTATTTTTTATCTCAGATTTTATTCGGAGAATACACCACGCTGTTACTAACTTCGGAAGTATGAATCAAATCTTTTATTCAAATATGAAACATAGTAAAACATACATGAATACCTTGCGGTCAAGGCCCTCAGTCAACGGCCTACAATTATTTCAATTGGTTCTGTGTTACACTATGTTGCACCATATTTTATTCTTACGTCTTAACCAGTTTTAAATTCGAAGGCTAGTTTAGGCGTACGTTATACAATATTTCTGTCAATTAATATGACGTCTGACCATTGCTCACGTGGATACACACGCTAACCTTATTTCTTTATTTTATTGTAATGGTTTTATATTTTGAAATCCAGTTTTAACGTTTTTTTTAATCAAAATTATAATATAGGACAGAATTTTTCGACTTAAGAGTCATGAGCGTATCCACGTTTTCCTTCTACTGCAAAAGCAATAAGTATTCGATAGTTATTCGCTTTATCATACTTAAGAAGGTCTTCAGTATCTAATAGAAGTTATATGCAATTTAGTGTTTTTGATATCCCTAGGCATCAAATTTATGTAGGTCATTTAAATAATTAGCTTCTAAAAACATAAGTGTTATTTATTTTGGTGAAATAAAATCTAGCTTCTGAATAATAAGTTTTAATTATTTATGGTTGACATGCGTTAGAATGTGAAAGGCAATAGTACTGCCTCATTAACGTACACCTGACTACATTACTTTGACAATTCATTCAACAACTTCTATAAAAAAAAAGTAAGTGACAATAAAAAGTAAGTTAATAAACATTAAAAAACCCAATTTTGTTACATCTAAAACAACATAATAATGATGTTAATAATAATATAGTTACTGTAAGCAAAACATTTGAAATTTCTTTTAGCGGCTCTGTCAATATGTTTCTATAGTTAAATAAATAAAATAAAGCTGTTTTTGTACACTATAAATTACTGGTATTTACGTCGTTTTGTTTTATATATAGGTTTTTGCTTTTTTTGTGGAAATGTTTAGCTGATTCAAATGCTGCGATTTCAAATCGCCACTGAGCTTGAATGAGATGAAATTTGACACCTGATTTTATTACCACAAAAATATACTCAATAATTGTTTGTATAAAATTTAGATCGATTTAGTTGTAAAATTAGTCAAATAGTATTCGTTGAATTACAATGATTTCATAGTAAGGACATGATTATTTTTTTATATATTTTTATTTATCTCTTGAGAGAGATAAATGGTGGGAGAGTAGGGAGGCCTTTGCCCAGCAGTGGGACATTACAGGCTCCTAATCATAACAATACATTTACAGAATATGATTATCATTTATGTTCATAAAATGACTGATTTGCAACAATGTACCTAGGAATTTATAAATTGATTTATGAATGAAATGCAGAATGTTTGATTCCATTTTAATATAAAATGATTAACCACAACCACGGATATTAATGCATAAATTAATAAACAAAAATATTTGCAACGGTAATTTGTATGTAGAGCATTTTAATACGTAATTTACACAGAGCTCTGTATAAATAACATAGCAAATTAATGAAATATAGAAAAGGCAAATACAATTATGTCGGTAAATATATAATTATTAGCTAACTGTTCAATAATTTAATTTTTATAGTTATGATGAATTGTTTGTGTTATTATTTTTACGCAACATATTTAAAAAAGTAATTACCGTACCAAATTGTCATCGTTCAATGTAGTGTTGTCTGCAAAATTCTTAGATTGATATTCAATTGTCTGTCTTGCCTCTCAAATTTCTAACGATTATTTTTAAATAGTAGGAAAACCACTTCTAACTTTGTTCATAAAACACAAGACAGTGGAGTAAAAATTAAAACTTTACAAAAATCAAACAATTTGACAGTCGTGAATCCATCCGTCATTTTTTTAAAAGCCCTTTCTTTTCATTCGATTTTTTAAAAATTGTGACACATTTTTTCTTTTCTTTTTAGATTGCCGGTACAGCACACCAGCCAGTGTTCGGTTTCATATATAACGACTTTTTGAATGAATTGGGAGTCGGCACAGCAGCGGTGACAGTTGTATTTGGCGTTTTTCAAGTTACCTTGGCTGTAGCAGGTAAATATAAAACCTCTTTCACTCTTTCTACCTTTCATTATGTTTTACAATTTTCTTCAAATAATATATTGTGATTTTTATATGAATTTGATAAATGAAGTTTTATTCTAATTTTATGCTTTAACCATGTGCATGTTGAAAATTAAATTAAAATTTAATCAAAAACCAATAAAGACTAAAAATTTATCCAAAAATCATAAGTGCATAATAATTCATCTTGCGTCTTTTCCTTGCATGCAAGTTTCAAGTTCAATACACAATTTGGGTAAAAAAGTAAATAGACAAATAATTACGTTATTACATAAAGGTTAAGAGGCTGTATAGAATAATAAGCGACCGAAATATAATGTAGAGTCATTCTCTTTAATACATCAGATATCTATCTATAAATATATAAACAAGATAGACTCAAAAACTGATTGAATTTTGATATGATTTTACATCGGCGATACCTATCGAGGTAGTGTTCCAAGAGGTTTGGGTGTATAATTCAATGATGTTCTGTTCGTTCGTGCTATTCGCTAGTTCATCATCTCCCGAGCCTTTTCTCATCTATGTTGGGTTCAGCCGCCACTCTTACCGGATTCAGCTGAATACCGTATTTTACATGGAGCGACTGCCTATCTGACCTCCACAAAGGCTCCACAAAAGATGAAACAAATATAAGTTATTTATTTTTGCAACGAACACTTTATTCACGTTTGTTAAATTATGTGTGCATTCGTGTGCCAACGAAGTGATGTCTCTGTTTATCTCTATGATGCACTTTAAAACGTTCACACTGTCTGACTGAGCATTTACAGCATTTTGTGTTCTTAGTGCAAGTGTTAAGTTTTGTGTTACATGTTTTTAGTATTGAAAAACAACGGAAACTTTTACTAGATTTTACTCTTGGTAGTTTTATCTGAAAATCTTTTTTTCTATGGGGTCTCTTATCTGTATACAACTGGGCAAATCATAAAACTCGACTAATTAATGATATTATTTACGAATCCTCCAATTTCCAACTCATAACATATCATCACGCCTGTATCCCCTAAGGGTTAGGCAGAGGTGTACCAATGTTCACCCACAGTTCGCCGATATGTTTAGGTCCCATGTAATAGGGGACGAGCCTATTGCCACTAACCGGGCACACATCCAAACTCCGACCTGCTACTGAGAATTTCATAGAAAAACCCAATAACACCTTGGTCGACTCGGGAATCGAACCCAAGACCTCTAGCGTAGCAGTCGCGCTTAGCGCCACAAGGCCAACGAGGCAGTCCAACTCATAAGATATCTAAAATCGTCAATAAAGAATAACACAAGATTTATACAGGATCAATAAACATTATTTTGTGTTCCAGTTTCGATTGTTGATAAGATCCACGTATGAATTAATTTGTGCTTCGTGAATTTTATGATTGACCAGTTTGTTCATGTATTCATCAAACATTTACGATTGAATATAAACAAGAAACTGCATTCATGGATGTCAAAATGTTATCCGCTTAATATATATGTCTCCTAATGTATTCCAAAGATTACACTTAAGATAATGTAAATGATCAATATCATTTACGAACCGAACAAATCAAATAAATTTACTGTGGGAACATAATTATGTTACGTCATGCCAGTATATTAAAAAAGTAACTACCTACCGTAAAATTTTATCTGGTATATACCAGATATGTTTGTAAGCCACTAGATTTACCACAAAGTTCGTTGGCTATTTTTTAGAACAATAACTTACTAATGTTGCTTTCGGGAAAATGAATTTTATTGATTAGAACATACATTGAGTAAAATATTAAATATCTTTAAACTTTCTTTGACTTATAAAACGTCTTTTTAATTGAGATTCTTAATTTTAAATTATAACATTGAATCAATGATTTGCACCTAAATAAAATCGTTTTTAGAGGCTTAGCGTAAGCTAAATATGTTGATTATAAGCAATCCAAAATGTAAATTTCAAAAACGTCTGGATTTTTGATATAACACTTAGATAAGCAAATAGCATCCATATAAGCACTAAATAGCCATGTATAATTAATTTTTTTTCGATTCTAATGGATATGCTGAGAAAAGTATCATTATAAACGAATATGATTGCACTCTGGGATTTATGAACAAACTTTTATTTCTTTATAGAACACAATTTGACGAAATTATAGTAGAACAACTCCTCTTAAAGACAAATATATAAATTAGACGGCTTCATTATAAAATAACATAACATATCATCACGCCTGTATCCCCGAAGGGGTAGGCAGAGGTGTAGGTACCAATGTACACCCACAGTTCGCTGATATGTTTAGGTCTCATGTAATAGGGGGCGAGCCTATTGCCACTAACCGGGCACAAATCCAAACTCCGACCTGCTACTGAGACTTTCATAGAAAAACCCAATAACACCTTGGTCGACTCGGGAATCAAACCCAAGACCACTAGCGTAGCAGGCGCGCTTAGCACCACTAGGCCAACGAGGCATAATAAAATTGCTACTTTATAAGTACTTTTAACGTGAAATAGTTAAAGTACCCAAATACGTATACCTATCTCCTTTAAAGATAAGCAATAGTTTCCTAAGTGATAATGCTATCAAAGACATTCAGGCGTCAGCGAACAATTACTTACTAATTACTTTAAAATTGATAACCCCGACATCTCACTTTTAATTTACTTATTAACTACCCCAGACTTGAACCTGTACCTCCGGGTTAACGACCTCAGAATTTCAGCTGCTAGATAAGAAAAAGATATTAATAATATTATTATAATCAATGTTTGTACCTATTTACTTAAATCACAATGAAGTGACGTCACAGAATAAAAAAACGAACAAGACGTCAGCGTGAACATGTAAAAGTTATCTAAACAAAATATGATTTTGAATTTAGAACAGCAGCGATTATGCACCGCTGCATTTTAGTTTATGGGCTAAGATTGAATTAGTCAATAAAATATCTGACCTAGTCACAATCTATAATCTATATTATATAATCTATAATCTTCAGAATAATATTTACTTTAATTTAATGTTGTTTAGTTTAAATCTACACATTTATTAAATTTATAAGGCATCAGAGCAATGGTTAATACACTACTATTGCAATACTAATGCAATACTATTTACCGGCGATGAAACAACTACCCAAACATAATTTGAAAGTACTCAAGACAACAGATTAATTGTCCTTCAATTGATAGCTTCCGAAAAACATTATGTCATGTGTGGAACATAAAATTAATGTCTTTGCATTTCTCTTGTTTCAGGATTCTCAGCAAACATAGCTTTAAAAAAACTAACTTTAAGACAAGTGGGATTAATAGGAGCATTTATATACACATTAGCATCATTCCTGGCCATATTCGTGAAATCTACGACACAGTTGATCATAACAAATGGCTTCCTCCAAGGATTGGGGATGGGACTACTCATACCTGTCGCCTACACGAGCTTTAACAGTTACTTCACAAAGAAAAAGGTGTTCTATCTGAGTCTGTGTAAGGCTTCTATTGGCATGATCACGATGTTCTACCCGTTGTTTATCAAGTTTACGATAACAGAGTACGGGTTTAGAGGGACTCTTGCGATACTGTGCGCCATATCAGCTCACAGTATATTTGGAGCTGTAGTCATGCATCCAGTGAAATGGCATATGGTGAAGCAACTGAAGCCGTGCGAGAAAATTGTTTGTAAGTATCCTTATATTCAGAAATTGTTATAAGTTTAAACGACTTTGCATATTGCAGAGCAGGTTTTAAATCGACTTCATGAATCGTTCTTTGCGCGCATTACTTTTGCTTCAAGATTACCCGTTACGGATAACGTAGAGCTCAACATTAAGCAAAGAAATTCACCTTTATTTTATTCGTATTCATAATTTTCAAAGCGATAATTTTTTCCCATCAGCTCGCCTAGAAACAGATTTTACATTATTATATGCAAAATCTTCAAGTCCATTTTAGATGGCTTAAAGATTTAGTAATCTTCCAATCCATATAGGCACACACAGACGCATATCAATTAATTAAGAATGAATAAATTAGACAATTTATAAACAGTGATCCTTAATAGAATGTAAATAAATTTCCAGTAATCCCACCCACTCCGGCCCACGAAGATAATAAGGGAAAGTTCAATTTCGACGTTCCCGGAATAGAAACATCAGACAACACGCGATCTGTTGAGAATTTGTATCGAATCAATCGCTTGGAAAATCCTCAGAAGGGAGCCGAATTACTATTTGTGTCGAAATTAACCGATTCCAGACGATTAAGCATACCAGTTGTATTGATCCCAGCAGACGGGAAGATAGATAGTAAATTCGATTCTAGCGATCATGTGTACAGAGAGAATTTGTACAAGGCCGCCTCTGTATCCAGTCTGGGGAACTTCGGGAATATTGCTGCGGAACCAATGCCGATTATCAAGAACAAGGAAGGAAAATGGTATGCTCTAATTGGGTTTCGATTTTTTGTAATTGAAAGGAATAATTGAACCGTCTTTTGTTTACTTAAAATATATATTTTTTCATCTACGGTTCGAAATCGTCGTAGCTAAGCAGTTTTTAAGTGCTAGGCAAAACATGTGCATATGTGTACTCCAACATAGTGTGAGAAAACCTCAATTATGTGGAAAATAGGTCTTTAAATTATTTAGTTTAAGAAATTTAAAACATCATTTAAATGACATAATAGTTAATTGATATATCAAGGATGTCAGATCACGTGGCGAAAGCATTCTTGAGGAATGCATTAAGTTGATGTTATTCAAATTTATGCACTAATAACCTTGACGAACAGCGGGAGGTGAAAATGAATACTAGGTTAATTTAAATTCTAGTATTGTAAACCTATTATTGAAATAGGAGTAACATAAAACTGTTGACCTGTTAAAATCTGGTTAATCCGCATATTTTAGTTTTTATATAGACAAATGTTTGAGTTGTGCATACCCCATATGTTTTTGTTGTAAGTTGGTACATTACTATCTGCAATTCATGTAAATTTATGTCGTTTTTATATTTCATTTGAGCGTTCTAAATATTTCTTGATACCATAGGCCCCAAATAATTTTTTAAATTATTTAAAATTCTTTTTCAGGCAAACGGTAGCGGAGTTCTTGGACTTAACTCTCCTAAAGGACCCAGTTTACGTTAATATTATATTTGGTCTGGCCTTAACCTTCTTTTCCGACCTCACATTTTTCACTTTGGAGCCTATATTTTTGGACAAGAAGCATCTTAGTAAGGTAAGATTCTTCATTACTGTTTTTATTTCTGAAAGATGTTTTTTCTCTGAACAGAAATATTTTCAGTGTTTTTCTCTTTTATTTGTCAGTTTAAACATAACATAACATATCATCACGCCTGTATCCCCGAAGGGGTAGGCAGAGGTGTACCAATGTACACCCACAGTTCGCCGATATGTTTAGGTCCCATGTAATAGGGGGCGAGCCTATTGCCACTTATCGGGCACAAATCCAAACTCCGACCTTGGTCGACTCGGGAATCGAACCCAAGACCTCTAGCGTAGCAGTCGCGCTTAGCACCACTAGGCCAACGAGGCAGTCGAGTCAGTTTAAAATATAATAGTTTTTTGTACTGTTGTTGTAAGCGAATTCAAGTGACGCTATTGTGTCGCAAATTCAATGAAACTGAGGAGTAAACTACATAATTTCTGGTAGACAAACAGGGAAATGACAATAAACTCCCACGGACTGTTGTTTCTGTCTTTTGTTTCATTTCACTCTTAATTATCTCGAGCAATTTAATTTCTTTCTTCATACAGACAATAAAAACAACTACAAACATTTTCGAGTGTTACTGATGAATTATTTTGTCCACGAGAATTGAAACTCGCTTTTAAATTGGGATGCATAAACAAAACATAAGAATAAAAAAAAAAACATTAGTTAAGTCTTTTTAAATCAGAAAATACAGAGTCATTTAACTTGCAGTTTTAATGTTGAAGCATTTATATTAATTATTTAAATTCTGGTCGCATATGTATTGCCACCCAATAAATTCAGATGTATCGCATAAAATTTTACAACTCTACTATGTATTGAACAAAATCAATAACTAGTTTTGTTGCATAGTTTTTCAAGACTATTTGCATTCTTGTTTATTATTATTAAGGAGCTGATAGAATGAAGAATTGTAGCATAAAATCGAGAAACGCGGTTTTATTAGTTTCATTTTATAGTCCAACTGAACAAAACAGAGCCAAACGTCTTTTCGAAAAAAATTATGAACATTCTAAATAATGCTCATGAAATTTTGTGTATAAAATATCGGTATCCAAGCCAACACACAGGAGTTATATTCAAATATATATCTATATTAAATATTAAATAATAATATTATGTAGAACAAAGTTGGGTTTAGAGGCCATCTCAAGAATGAGTCTTTTCATGATCATTGATTGTATATTCGTCTGTACCCCGATTATGAGAATAACTATAACAACATCTATAATAGGGACATATAAAGCATTTAAGACCGTTAATACGACGTCCTTTAAACAATTTTGAGTAAGGCGTAATTCGGGTACTTGTGTGTATTTGTGATCATTTAATTTTAATTAGTACTGCAGGAGTATTAACATGTAATTCGGGTACTATTTTTGAGTAAGGCATTTTTACCCTCTTACTAAGTTGTCTTTCCACTAAATGTTACGTTTTTTTGTGGTTTCCAGGCAGAAATAGCGAACATAATAGCGGTGGGAGGAGCCATGGACATGTCAGCGCGCCTCTTCCTCGGGGTAGCTGGACAGTTCTTCAGAATGAACAGCCGGTACATGTTCTTCAGTGGAGCCCTATTCACTGCACTGTTCCGATTCGGTAAGTAGTGTCAGATTAGAAAATAATTTTGAGTTATTTTTGTAGGCTTGTGATATTTATGTTATAAGGGATATTATTATCACATGCATTTATGTCTACTGTCTCTGACATAAACACGATTATTTATTTGGTAGCGAACATTTTGTTTGGTATAACAAGAAATTCATCCTACAGGGTGTAATCTTCTAGTTACTCTGGGAATACCATCAAGCCACTAAAACTACTAATATAAGTTGATAATAATTTATTATCAACATAAATTAACATCCTATATCCAGCCTATAAGCGTCCCACTGCTTGGCACAGGCCTCTTCCCATATCAGGAAGCCACGAGCATTGATCACCACGCTTGCTCTCTGCGGCTTGGCGAGTTCAGATCCCAATTTTGGAATTGAGGTTTCCCCACGATGTTTTCCTCCACTGTTTGTCAGAAGTGTCTTAGAATAATTAAGAAAGTACATATAACTTTGAAACAGCCAAATTGGTACTTGTAACGTATAACATAACATAATGTATAACCTTCTGCTGGACTTAGATCTCCCCATCTTTGCGCTACTCTCCTCTGTCTTGCTTTCATATCTTCCCACTCTTCTTATACTAATTAAATGCCAAAGATTAATTTGTTTTGGACATGATAAACACCTTGATTTTATAGATACCCATGCTATATTACTCACATATAACGCAAAAGGAAGGCTATAAGTAAACCTGATCAAGATATAAGACTATTAATAAAATAGGAGTATATTAATAGATTATCTCTCAAAATCAAGGATGTTATATGTTAATGTTATTGCTTTTGTGCATTAAAAGCATTTCGAGATTTGCAAATGTATATTTTATAGCTTAATACTATTTTGTTTTTACCTGTATACTCCGACAGTGTAGATGCATTAATAGATTTTGAGTCAGAATTGTGAAAATGTCAGACTCCATTATTTTTTTGAATCAATTAAAATACCTATTTTCGTCTTTTAGTTGTAAAACAAGCATAAATATTTTTCAGTTTAAAGCACAAAAATAAAATGACAGTACCAACGGTTTCAATGATTGCTGTTTGAGCAAAGAAATTAGAATTGGGAAAAAATACCGACTTCAGAATAAGTCTTATTCTATTTTTTCTTATGGATCCCACTGTTATAACTAGACCACATTGGAAGCACCGTCTTTCAAATAAAGAAAGAATCATCAAAATCGGTTCACACGGTCGAAAGTTTTGAGGTAATAAAAAAAAATACATTCGAATTGAATGCCTCCTCTTTTTTGAAGTCGGTTAAAAATATTAACCGTGTGTACTCATAGTTTAGTGTCGTGCAAAAAGTTGCCATCTGGCTACTTTCCTTATAATAATGTAAATATTATTATACCGACTAAAGTAATTGTACATGACAGTAATGTGTTTTTTGCTTCATTACTTGTTTTGTCGTTGTTATAACTTATTTATTAACTTGTTTATATTATTCAGCGCAATAAATGTCTGTATGTTCGTTGTTTAGTGCCTCTGATATGTCATGTAAAGACACTTGATATCGTTAAATATGTTTCCACTGTTTAAAATTAGCTTACAAACAACACCGCCTAAACGTAGTTACCTATGTAAGTACTAAGAAAAACAATAAATAACCCTTTTTAAAATTATTTTTGTAAGTACTAATAAAAAAATTAAAATAACCGTTTTTTTATTATATTTTCGAGGGAGATGAAAGCGAGGAAAAGCGATTTACATAAGTATACATATAACAAAATAAATCTGTTCGTCTGAACGCGATCAAGAAGACTCAAAAACTACCGAATTATTTTTTTTGTTTTCACCTATAGATAGAATCAAGATAATGGGTTGTCGGAATAATTAATGTTTTGTCTTGTCGAGCAAAGCTGTGGTGGATTACTAGTTATTATAAATAAAAAAACTATTCTAAAAATTACGTAATTCTGTCAAATTGGTTTGATCGACATTTAACGAGTCTTTCCCATGTCAAGATGCGACAAAGTATCATTATTTCATATTTATCTGTGACCAAAAGTCGTTGTTTGTATTATTTTACGACCAAAACTATTATAATTGGTAAATGAGTCCATATGTGCTAGTCGCATTCAAATTAAATAGGTAAAGTAATAAAATTTGCTATTTTCTCATAGCATTAGTGTATTCCTGACATTTAGTTAATCATTTACATAATACAAAACATCCCATGGCATGACTAATAAAGGATGTCAAACTATGATACGATGTTGCAATTAATATTTTAGTAGTTTTATATGGCCTATTATAAAAACACGCATTTCCTTAATTCAGGCTTGTTGACTCAAATATATTTCGGATTTAATTTTTTTATGTTTAAATTAATCGATATCCTATTTGGGAGCATGTTTGGTTGCATGACACTGCTTTTTTATAATATATTTTACCTTGTGTTAGGTTACGGCTAAGGTTTGAGAAAAAAATATGTTCAACGCCTGGTTTTCTTGAAAAGTGTTCATGCATGTTCATTTTATAAAAAAAAAAAACATTTTATGACGTACTTACTAACGGAATCACGTTGCAAAAAATCTATTTTTATATCAAGAAGCTACAGTTAATAGATTTGAAGATATTATAATAATTATAAATGTCAAACTGTGCTTTTAATATGTTATGATTTATGATCAAATATTTAAATATGTCATAATTATGTTTAATATTTAACACGTTTTTATAAAACGTCAGTGTTATATAGTCGTAACTCATTATTTTCGCGAAGAGATACATTAATTTTATTGCAATAACCAAATATATTTTAATAGTACAATAATATTAAAATATTAAATTAAAAAGTCGTTAAGTGCATGCCACATTTAAATATTTGGATTTGAACTAAAATTCTATTATTATATTTAGGAGTATTTTATAGTGAATATTTAGATTTTTAAACATTTGCATTACATTAAATTAATTGATTTTAATCATATGCAATATGCAATACAAAACAAAATAAGAATATGTTTTGTATCTACACATGCCTGTGATTGTTTATTTAAAATACACAGGTTTTACAACTTCACTTAAACTATATCACATTTATTATAAATGCAACCATTTTTTGTACATAGTAAATGTATAAATGAAAGAACGAAGCACTTCTTCTAAGAATAACCTATGTTCCATGAAATTCAAAATAACAAATTATTTTCGGTTGGTTACAAACTAGTGTTTAGGTCAGAAAAGCCCAAAAAAATTACAAATCCATTGCTCTTGTCAACTTTTTTTAGTCCTCTACTCTGCCCCTAATTGGACAGAGCACCTAGTGCAAACTGAATCCATTCTAAATATTCTCTATTTTATTTTCCAGTATTCATCCAGTTCTCAACATACCTACCTCTGCTGATCCTCACTGGGATCCTGGGTTCGTTGCGATCATTAGTCCATATCGCCCAGCCGATAGTCATAGCTGAGCACGTGCCGATAGAGAGGTACCCCCCGGCGTACGGACTATACATGCTGTTGGCTGGAGCCATCAGCTTGAGTGTTGGACCTATGATTGGTGAGTTTTGTTTACTGTATTTTATTTTATATAATCTAATCACTAGCTGGCAGACAAACGTTTTCCTGGTTTAATCATTTCCCTGTCCCGTGAGTCACATATGAACATTTCCATTGTTTAACTATTGTGTCTACTGGCGCTACAGTTATGTTGTTAACTACTACCTTGGAGTATACATGTGAAACTATAGAGTAAGCCTATCAGAGTTTAAACCGTAAGCCCTAGTGTGAACAAGTATTGTCGTGAATTATGTATGAAGATGGAGCTTGCCGTTTTAAAAAATCTATCTAAAACACTAATATTATCCTAACAATGTCAAAACCATCGATATTTTCTTATATAAGTTTCTCGTTGCACGAAAATTAACTTAAATGAAAAACGAAATGTACTAGGATCAGACTTAAAACTGCTCTCGCTTGGCACAAGGGGAACCTAGCGATAGTAGCAGTCTATGCATATCATACGTCGATGTTAACAGTACTATGAATTCTGTTTCTAAATGAGTTCTGTCAATTCTATGTCAAACGTCATAAGGCGACATAAAAAAGTTTAGGTTAGATTCGAAATAATTTTAAATGGTGGATTTTCCGCGCAATTTTCATTTTTTTTTCTTCACAATATTATGAACCTTCTCATGACAAAAACAACAAAAAAAGAATTAGTGAAATCGGTCCAGCCGTTCACGCGTGATGCCGTAACCATGAGAAATGGGCATTCATTTTATAAATACAGATTTTTATTTATAATACAAATAAGAGAGCGTTTAATAGTAAAAGAAATAGACATGGGAACTAAGGTGCCAACATTTTAGGAAATAGGTTCTTTAACTATAAAACATACGTACTACTAATAGTACTGGTAGTATTATGACTAATTCTACCTAGTACTAATTTTTACATTATATTTACGATTTTTTTATTAATTTACATTTACGTGCTCTATAAACATGATAAAGATTAATATTGCTAAGCTCAATCATTCAGGCAGTTGTATCTTACTATGATATGCCATTATTATAACAAGTATGCACACATGTATGTACATATACGCACACACACACACACACACACGTACTACTATTTTAAATCGTGCATAAAATCTACACCGAAATAAACATTGCTATCCAGACACACCTCTTCAATTAATAATACAGTTTATGCATATTTGTTCGTAAATGTTTCACTTAAAATCCACTTTACATTCTTGTAAAATAAGATATTTAAATACCTAATAATAGAAGGTTTAGATTTAGGCTATGTATGGGATGCTCAACCTTGAGTTAACTTTAAATATTTATTATTTTTAGACCGAATAACAATATTTTTAGTTTAGCGAGCAATAAATTATGGTCCATAAAAATATTGAAATAAATCAGATTTCATTAATATTAACCGTCGAATTATGCAGTACTATAATAATTATAACTTCTTTAGGTGTCTGATAAAGTATTATAATTATATTATGCTAAAAAAATATTTACAGACTAGTATTCTCGGCTATTGAATTAGGGTTTTATGACTATACCACGGACAAGTATTGAATAAACCTAGCTTAGATCTCATTGGATGCATAACTATGATAATTATTCTGAATACTTAAATCTAATATAAGAACAAACTCTAACTATACTAAAATTAAAACTTACATAAATAAAAACTAAACGGCGTCAAAGAACTCATCGTCATCCTTGTCAATGGCGGGGAACGTGCCCAGAAGGCTGGCTGCATTGCCACGTTGAATGGCTATGACGATTCTCTGTGCAAGGAACAAACCAGCCCTCTGATCTGAATACTTGTAACCTCTTTTCAAATTAACTTAATTGCTTTAGTACTTCCTTGCATCAATCACACCATTAAAATTTATTGTTTTATAGTAGCAGACACGAAAATCTATCAATTAAAAACACTTACAAATTGCAAATGCTTCACATTTTATTTTACCACAATAAAACATACTATATCTGACAACAATAAAATGTCAATATATGTTATTATAATAATAAACTCGTAAAATCCAGAGCTACTTTATTGGTTAAAAATAATAAGTCCGATATGGTATGTCTGTCAAAATTAAGTATGCATCGCGTAAAATATCAATGCTTTTTGCGTATAAATTGATAATTAAAAATCCTTGGTATTTGGTCAGGTCATTTTTGGTGCTAATTGGGTTCACATAGACTTATGTAGTCTGCCGCAGTGAGTCATTTGGGGATTAGTCGATCATTGGAAAATGCAGTAAGAGTTCAGAGAGATGTTGATTAAAGGGAGATGTGTGTGTGACATATCATCACGCGTGTATCCCCGAAGGGTTAGGTGTACCAACACCCACAGTTCGCCGATATGTTTTAGGTCCCATGTAATACGGGGTGAGCCTATTGCCACTAATCGGGCACAAATCCAAACTCTTACCTGCTACTGAGAATTTCTTAGGAAAGCCCAATAACACCGATCACCAACAACAAGACCTCTAGCGTAGCAGGCGCGCTCAGCACCACTAGGCCAACGAGGCAGTCATGCGTGTGTGATGTCTATTTAATAATAGTTCCGTATATACAGTATACTAGAGAATACGTTTAACTAATCAGTTGTTAAAATTAATTAGTATATCTAAGTTAGCCCATGGAAAATATGTATCGATTCTCTTTCCCTTCGTATTTTTGTTCCTAGTAGTCTTAAACCTCAAACTGTCGTTATAAAATTATCATCTTTTACGCTTCCATGTCTCTTGTTCGGCATAAACACATTATTCATTTTTTTTGCATTGCCATTTGCTTAATTTTAGTTTAGTAAATTATTCTGTATTTATAACACGGAGTTAAAGTTCTCGATCTAGTCCATTATTATTTGTAGTATACAGGTTAATTAAAATTGTTTTGAGTTTTTTTACCGAAGCACCTTTAAAAGTAGAGTCGTTAATGTTTCAACTTTGGTTCTAAAACTTCTTAAAGTTATGCATATTTATTTTTATTAGCCAGACAGCATTTGTTACCAACAAGTTTTGGTTAGGCAGTCTATAAGCTAAGTGTTTGGTAACAAAAATAACGTTGAAAAAACGGTATAATTTATATTTTTCAATAATGTATTTGTTATATCTGCATAATACTTTTATAATACCAATTTAATCTAGATCCCATTTGTAGCAACCGAATCACTTGAGAAACGTGTCACAATAATAACTTTTTATAAAACTACTCAGTACAAAAAATACCTGACGGCAATCAATCTTAACAAACAATATTATTGATAACATTACTCGTTTGTTTACATATTAACCATAATTTGACCTATCTCTTTATTTAAAACTACAAGCCCACAAATCACCTTATTTCATTGACCACAAACGCTACCAAATAACCATGATTCGACAATCCCGCTATTGATGACGTTTGCAAACGATGACGTAAGCACGCTCGTATTATGCATCGCCGTTCCAATTTGTACTGACGTTTCAATACCTCAGTGAATGCATTAATTTGATGCCATACGCTTTATTGCTGATGCATCCAAACAATTTGTGTTTGTGGACGACCGCGGGTAAACAAATTTCCGAATTCGATTGACAATTCTATCAAACAAAAGTTTTGAATCAAATAAGGTTTTGTGTACACAGCGGGAACACAACTATTTCGGTAGTCCCATTTAACAAAATTGGTTGTGGTTTAAAATGATGAATGAAAAAATGAATATTATTATTAAATACCTACTTTAATTCACATGTCGATCCCACATAAACTTTGTGTAATTACTAAGAATATTACAACAGTACCGTTTCACAAGTCAATTGTTTCACATATTTATTGTCTTTTTCCAGGTTTTGTTCGAGATTACACAGGCAGTTACTCCATTGCGTTCAACATGATGACAGCATGCAATCTGTGCTGCGTCATACCCTGGGCCATAGAAGCTATCACCAAATACATGAAGAACAGAAACTGTTCCAATGTCCTTAAGACATGATAGTATAAAACCTTTTTAGTATTAAACAATGACGTTCTTTTTATAAAAGAACTTTAATGGCCACCGGGAATTAGTTAATCGATAAGATTCAACTAATTGGTGGGAATATCGATTGCAGTTTCAAATCGATTGATGTAAGGTTTACAGCACCTTCAACGAAGTATTGTACATTAATTTTATTAATTAGAAATATTTTAAGTATTTGTAGATTTTAATATAAACAATCGAAATAACAACCAATTAATTTGTTAGTTTTAATTGATGATGAGATTTTTTTATGTAAATGTAAATATAATTAGGTTTTTATATTTAATTAAGAAACATCAAAGTGAATAAATGATTCGAGACTTTTTATGAATATTATTTCTAGGCGAGACTAATTGGGTTATTCGTCAACTGAACACACTACGCTGGACACACGTGTGTTCAGTTGGTGAAACTCAAAATTAATATATTTATTGTTTCGTCATCTGGACACGCCAAGATATTTTCGTGTGTTCAGATAGTGAAACTTAAATTAAATCACTTTTATGTTTTCGCCAACTGGACATACGTTCATATTTTACTTGAATTTATGAGAAAGTACAGTCACACAGTTAAATGTTCTGTGACACAATCACCATCGGTCACTAAACGTTCCATGTTGGAAACGGGCAGTTTTATATGTCTTTTAAAATTGTTCACCATTTCTGAATTTTCTAATATTTATTATTTAACAATAAGTAACGTAGAACTAAAATTGTAATGTAATTTAATAAATTTCTTACCACTTTGTATGCGGGTGATATAAGTCGACTAGAATTATTTCAAAAGTCGCGTTTGTTCACCTGGGTGATACAATTCCAAGGTGAACAAATTACTAAGCATAGGTGCTTTTCTTCAAATTAATAAATCTTAAAATGTTTTATTTCAAATGTTTCTATACCTGACTGTACCTTTTCTTGCGGTGTGTCCAGTTGAAGACAACATAAAAGTGATTTAATTTAAGTTTCACTATCTGAACACACGAAAATATCTTGACGTGTCCAGATGACGAAACAATAAATATATTAATTTTGAGTTTCACCAACTGAACACACGTGTGTCCAGCGTAGTGTGTTCAGTTGACGAATAACCCGACTAATTAGGTTATTTATTCCTTTAAAAACCCAGACACAACAGTAGACATAACTATCTAATCTCTGACTTGAGAACCTGTATTTTAACTTTACCATATTTAAATATTAATGTTATCTATTTAATATTGCAGCGCAACTCATTTGCCTTGTAAAAAAATAAATTCAATTGAAAATACTTCCAAATTATTAGATAATTCAAAATGCTTAAGAAATCATTTGTCATTATTATTTAACTGAGAAAAATTTCAATTATTTTATCAAGCCATAGTTAAATACATCTACGTGAAAAAATCACGCCCTTCTTTTTTCTTCCTTGCTAGCAGTGCATAACGTAGCGTACCTATTATACTGCAACTCGGAAAGGGAGACCCTTAGTTGTTCAAATGAAATTACCTGCCTACAAATACAATCACATTCAAGTTAATGTAGATTGTCAATTCAATACAATATTCTATTCCTTAGAGCCTTGATATAGTCAACCTGTTCAAGGAGGCATGCACTGTTGGGATTAATCTGTCTTGCATTATGCAGTCGCAGGCTCAAACTGAGGCTTCAATAGACGATGTACTTTGCTAGAGTATATGTTTGATAGAGAGCTAGTTTGGACGCAAACTGTGCTGGGTCATTTAATCCGTATGCTGAGAAACAAATGACTGATTTCCTAATTATCCTAGGTCACAACTCATAAACGGTGGAAAACATCGTGAGCAAACCTTTATTCTGAAGAATTCAATCCGGAAGCGTCAATCCGAAATTTGCGTTATGATTTTAACTTGTTCGTAATAAGAGATCTTTGCCTTGCAGTGTTGAAAATAAAACTCGTTGGACTTGAGCTTATAGCCAGTAATGTCCCAAGGCACAAGGGCAAGGGCAGCAGTGTCCATGTGTGACTTTATCAGATTAGGATTACCAGATCACCAGTCAAGCGTGGTGTTTATTGCATTAACACTAGAATCGAGTTTATATGACACTTCGTTTTACAGATTAATCAGGGGTATTAACAGCTCTTATACCATATGAAACAAGATTAGTTAGTTTTCATGTGATAATGAAAATTGATGGTACATGTAGGTATGCTTAAGCGCAGGACAGACAGAAGAGACGTTAGACGGATACCGGGCGCGGACATTTGTCTCTTACATACAAATGTATAGAAGCGTCGCGCCCGCGCCCCGTCTCTTCTATTTGTTTTGCGTCGCGACGCTTCTATACATTTTGTGTCTCTTCTGTCTGGCCTGCGCCTAAGCATTGCAAAATAATTGTGTAGTTTGTGTACATGTATTTTAATATGTAAATTGTAAGTAGATAATGCAAAAGTATGTTTTTGATATAATCGTGATACATCAATAACTTATTGTCGATAAGATTAAATATAGCATCCTGATATCACTCTATAATACGGCAAGTGCGAAATTGATAGTTACAGCTCGATCTTACTTAGCAACAAAACAAATGTAATAAATATTAAATGTATTGTAGTCTAAAAGAATTAATAAAGTGCTAAACAGAAAAGAAACTTTGAAATGTTTTTTATGTTTAAAATAAGATTATACAATATCTTTCACACGTGTTTTAAGCTCATTTCAAACATAACATAACATATCATCACGCCTGTATCCCCGAAGGGGTAGGCAGAGGTGTATCAATGTACACCCACAGTTCGCCGATATGTTTTAGTCCCATGTAATAGGGGGCGAGCCTATTGCCACTACCGGGCACAAATCCAAACTCCGACCTGCTACTGAGAATTTCATAGAAAAACCCAATAACATCTGGTCGACTCGGGAATCGAACCCAAGACCTCCAGCGTAGCAGTCGCGATTAGCGCCACTAGGCCAACGAAGCTCATTTCCGTAATCGAGAAATGTCTAAAATCATCAAACTTCTTTCTTGATTCCAACATTTCCTGATTAGTATTAATTGCTATTCCACCCTCTATCCTCTCCTAATTTTTGCGTGCCCGTCAGGGTCCATTATGTATTTTTAACTTGTTTTTACCATCTCTACCATCTCTGTAGAATTTGGAATGCAATTAAGAATTGAGTTTGAGTTATATTTTTATCGAGCATCTGCCCATCTGACCTCCACAACCATTACTGTACTGGGTATCACCCTGAAAGTGGTGAATCACCATCATTAAAAATATACATTAAGAACACCACCAAGCTACCACTCTTGTTCAATGACGATTATTCAAGTCAGCTTTATCATTTCATCACTTTTTTATGACGGAAATCAGCAATATAATTTACCTCCAGCTGATGTAAGAGATAATTCGGTTACTATTGGGCCTTCGAAATTTGTTCCACACACCTACTTGCAATAGCAAAACACCTAGCCATTATAAGATCATATAATGTTTGACGCTTTGTGTGGGAGTAAATAAATGAACAAAGAAACGTTTATCTACGTAACAACTATTGGTAAGCGCTGTGTAATATAGAAGCGAGCACACAGGACGACTAATAGTCGCATGAAAATACATCTAACTCCTCAGCTAAAGGTCTCTCAAAATGTTTGTGTGCATCTTATGTTGTACCACAGGAACACCTAAATGCTTATTAATGAGGTTTTCTACAAGTACCTTACCAGCAGTATGTTTTATAATGGAAAGATGATTTTTTTAAGAAGTACTTTAGTTAAGTTAAGCAAAAAATTGTCAGTACTCACGTATAAATAGTAATAATTCCAGCCTTTAAACGTCCCACTGATGGGCACAGGCCTCTTCCCATAGAGAGAAGGCACGAGCATTGATCACCGCGCTTGCTCAATTGCGGATTAGCGATTTCAGATCCCAATTTTGGAGTTCATAATTCACCTATAAATATTTTATATTGTTTCTACATTCAGAATTTAATAAAAACCCATGTTCTAAGTCGGGCAACATTAATAATACAAAAGTTACTTAGTCTTTTTTTTGTATTTGCAACAGAGTTTATAATAAAGGTAACTAATGAATGTGTCTCAAAGGAATTACTGTTTGCTCTGTCTGCTTTCTGTTTCATTAAAGCCGACGAACCTTTTTTATTTGTTGCCACGCTAAAATCAGCCTTATTTTCTTTTGGATAATTAAAACTTTTGTCTTGTAATGCCCAGGAAGTTATTCATTACAGTAATTGAAAAATAAAATTACTGTTTTAAACTCGCATCTACAAAATTGTAACACAATGCTTTCATCTAGAATTACATACTTATTAGTTTATCAGCCGTAAAAAGTAAGTAGTTTTTTTTTCGCAAGCGAACTAGTTGTCAATTAGAAAATCGTACGACTAATCGGGCCATGTGTTTTAGTCCTTAGGCAACACATGACAGTTGTTTATCAGCGGCGTCCGGCCGCCTCACAAGTCACAGTACATTTACGACACTTACACACAGTAGTGCAGTGAAATGGATAGTTCTAAAGAAAATGGATCGGTCGCCATTAAAAAGAAAACCGATATAAACAATTGGGGCTACGTCGTCGGTTTCGGAACTGTGATTACTTTTGTAAGTCCTTTCATTAGAGTTCTTTTTTTCTTCAATTGTTTTTGTACGGGTTCCCAATTCGAAATAGTTTTGATCGTTAATTGTTTTGATTTTTTGGAGCAAGGTCAATGCTAATTGCGGCGTGAGTCACTATTGTTGTCATTGAAATAAGATTATAAACAGCGACGGTAATCAAATTAAAATTGAACAAAGTTACTCTTTTAATAAATACTATAATTATTTATTTAATATCACCTGAATAAATAGGTTTTTTTTTAACAACGATTCACGATACAGAGAGTTGCGTTTACCCATCGTACTTATTGAGAGATAGGTATAATGCCACCTACTATTATCTTCTGCCTATCATTTTCATCTTTCTGATCTTCACAACCTACTTTGCTAGGTAGTATTTGTAAAATGGAATTTATATTGAAATAAAACTACTTTTTACGGATTTTTTCGCGGTTTATATTAAGATTTTAAGTCCCGACGTTTCGACACCTTTGCAGGTATCATGGTCACCTGCAAAGGTGTCGGTGTGTCACCTGGAATTTATATTTTATTTATACCCAGGTTACCCAGCCACATCCCCCTTATTGCCTATGTGCCTTTTAACAACGAATGATTTCATAAATCTTTTTCGTTTCCATACTTGTCATGTTTTAGCTAATTATAGATATGTAAATTACCACCTATGCCTGTATCATATTGCAATATCAATCTGTCTCACTTAATGGATATCATTATGGTATGTGTAATTAAGTTATATCTAATAGGTTAAACACTGATTGCAGAGTATTAATTAATACTAATTGTGTTATATAAATAATGCGTTATAATTGTATTAACACAGTAATTAAAAAAGAATTGTGCAATAAGTGGCAATATTTGTATTAGTAAGTAATTTGGATTTGTACTGTCAAACAATGATGAAAAAAGACGTTTGCTTTTCTCTAAAATCGCACATTATATTTGTTTATTATAAGCCTATTTTATAATATTAAAAAAACAACAAAGAGTTTGATAAACATCACCAAACAAATAGCGAACCTTTGTCGCAAACAATGCTATCGTTAAAACAAATAGTCATTCTGTTGAAAAAGCTACGTCATTTAACAATCTTAAAGTCAATTAAAGAATTAACTTATCTTTCCGCGCAATTTGGTAGCCCCCGTGACAACGGAGCTCCAAGAAAATAGGCTGGAAAATCACAGGAAATTGATAATTTATGTGTCCCTAATCAAGTCTCCTAATTGAAGCATAATAATCGCTATATTTGTGAACTATTCGTTTGAAAAATCTTTTGAGAAAAACCTTAAATAACACTAGGTTAAGATTACAATAAAAATTAGATCAAAAGCTAGATTGAAATATCTTTGTATGATAAATAAAAATGTTATCCCTTAAATTAACTTTTTGCTGACAGAAAAACGAGTAAGACACAAATTCGTCAATTTTAGTCAAGTAGGGCAGTACAAAATTAATGGAAATGATATGTATTTAGAAAATTACTCCACCTAGCAACAGTCCCTTTGGATTGCTAATTAAATGTTCGCAAACAAGACTACCTAATTTAATAAATTAATTATTTATTCGTATGTACCCAATTCAGTCAACATAACAAAAGAACAAGGTAAAATGTTGCTCAATATTACATTAATTACTGAGTTTTATTCAAATTTCTTGGTCTTCACTTTTATAAGAGCATTAATTTGAATTTGTATTGGTATCTGGTTAATTGTCACTAATTTTTGGTTACCTACGGATAAGCAATAGGAAATAACGTCAAGATCAAAATTTCGCTGTCACAAGTCAACCTCCTTCGTGCAAATTTTAGCAATTTTAGTAATTCGTTGTAACTCTAGGTGAGAGATTAAAAAAAAATCTATGGAAAAGGACGAGCAAAAGTTCCTACATAATTGGCAAACAAACTGGATAAAAACTAGGCTAAAGAAAACTACTTCAAAATTATTTTAATTTTACTGCTGTTGTTTGTCGAATTGGCAATGACAAGCACATTGATTTAAGTTCGCCTTTTCGGTACTAAAATGCACCTTCGTGGCTTGAACAAAGCTTTGGAAACTTAATACGAAGCGAGTACTAGAGTAAAACAACTGCACTATACGCCATCTTGCAGCAACCGTTATTCATCGTCCAACCCTCGCGCTTGATCGAGTTTCAATAAAGTTGTAACAATGGTATGAAAGACCACGAATACTCCCGTTAAGAAAACTGGAAGTGCAATTATTATTTAGTAGAGACTAAAGTAAAGTATATTTAAAAGAGGAGATTGATTTAGAATGGGAATCCTTTTATCTATAAAATAATTGATTATGGACTGCGAACAGGTAAATAGCTTTTTTATGAAGAAAATCTTTTCATATTACTGTTTAAAATTATTTAGGTCTGTAACTTAGAAAAAATAACTGTAGCTTGAGAAAATCTGTTTTAATAAAAAAGTGTTTATTGCGAATCAAGGAGTACGTTTAGGTATACCCTGTGTTGCATGTCATCGTTGTCAATGCGGTGAGACAGTCGACGACCTCGGTCACCATGGCCTGTCCTGCAGCAGGAGCGCAGGGCGTTTATCTCGCCACTCAAATTTGAATGACATAATTCGTCGAGCTCTTGTCACTGCCGGTGTACCAGCTGTTTTGGAACCCAATGGTCTGGTGCGCGGCGATGGCAAGAGACGAGAGATGTCATTGCTGCCTTGGAAATTGGGTCGGCCTTTGGTGTGGGACGCAACGTGCGTCGACACCCTTGCGCCGTCCCACGTTCTAAGTTCAGCAGCCTCTCCTGGCGCTGCTGCTGGAGCTGCGGAGATCCTTAAGCGGCGGAAGTATAATAACATTGTAGGTGATTATATTTTCGAGCCGTTTGGGGTTGAAACGCTCGGGTCATGGGGTCCGACCGCACGAAATCTTTTCAAAGAACTTTCCAAACGTTTGGTAGAATCTACTCGTGATCAGAGGGCTGGTTTGTTCCTTGCACAGAGAATCGGCATAGCCATTCAACGTGGCAATGCTGCCAGCCTTCTGGGCACGTTCCCCGCCATTGACAAGGATGACGATGAGTTCTTTAACGCCGTTTAATTCTTATTTATGCAAGTTTTAATTTTAGTATAGTTAGAGTTTGTTCTTATATTAGATTAAATTATGTATTAGGAGTACGTTAAATTGATAATGAATTAATATAGGCTTTTTATTTTGCAGATTGCTGGTATGGGACATATCAACTCATTTGGTTTAATATACAATGACTTCATCAACGAAACACAATCCACGGCAAAATCCCTAACTTCTGCACATGGGGTATTCGCAATAATGTTGGCTGTAGGAGGTAAGAAACTAAGTCGATCCATACTGCTTAGCGAAGTTTGTTGTCATTACTTCAAATAAATAAGGAATGGAATAAAAAAGCACAAAGTAAAATATGTATATTCTGCCTCTAGATTAATCGATAGAAATTGTTTATATCAAATTGTTCATATTAAACGTCATACTTCGTCCAGGTTGGTCTTCACAAGTCACATAATCTTTGACTCCCCAAAAATAACTAACCTATTGACTTTTTTCCCAGGTATAATACTCAACAGTATAACAAAACGATTCTCATTAAGATTTGGAGGCTTAGTAGGAGCAGTTCTTCTATCCACGGGGTCATTAACTACGATCCTTATATCCAACACCAACCAACTTCCAGTCACTTTCGGAGTCATCCAAGGCATCGGATTTGGGATGATGGTGCCTGTTTGTTACTCAACTTTGAATCACTATTTTGTGTCAAAACGAACTACAGTCATGAGTATCTGTAAGGCAGTGCAAGGAGTGATATTGATGTGGTATCCTCAATTACTGAAGGATATAATGTCTTTCTATGGATTCAGAGGAACTCTGCTAATTGTGGCCGGAATATCTTTACACACAATTCCCGGAATGCTCGCTATGAAGATTGACAGAATACCGAGAAAAATCAGAACAGCAAGTATTTTTACGTTTGAATTTATATAGCATAGAAATATTATGATCCATGAAATTGAATATTGTTAATTTATTGCAGGTGATTCAGAAAATGGAAAGTGTCCAGAAAATGTGGATCTGCTGATTTCCAAAGAGAATAATGATTCTGTTAAGACTGATCTGTCTTTATCTAAAAATAGGTTCAGGAATATAAGGTAACGAGTCTACTTAAATTTTCATAAAGCAGCAGTCCCAGTATAAGTATTTAATCTTGTTTTTTTTTTTTTTTATAGGCAGAAGATTTTGGACATACTGAACGTGAAGATTTTAAAGGACGCAGTTTACTGTAACATTTGCTTTGGACAAAGTTTCGTCAATTTCTCGGATCTTACGTTTTTTATCCTGCAACCAATGCTACTATTTCAGTACGGTTACGATAAGGTAAGCTGAATTAACATTTAATTAGACAAACATGTTTTTATCTAAAATTAAATAATCAAGATGATTTTTACTTTTTTACCTCTTAATTTTTACGATGTTTAATATTACGCAATATATTTCCGTATCTATTGGCAAACAGACAATAATATCCTATTTAACTCCAGCCTATATATTGTCTCGGAGATAAGAGAATGGTAGTAAAACCAATGAGACATTTACAACATGTTTACTCACGCCTTGTTACATTTGATTGTAAAAGGGATTTCTTGTTCTGGTGACAATCGAGTATTGTTGCCTTTCCATTGACGGTTATCAACGTGTCAATAATTACTGTTCCCTGTTCCAGACGCAAGTGGCGATGTGTATATCAATTTGTGCCGCGGCTGATGTTGGGGGCCGATTTGTTTTGGCCCTAGTAAGCAGCTTAGTACACATAAACACGAGACTTCTGTTTTACTCGGCGACGCTGCTCACGCTTATTTTTAGATTAGGTATGGATAACTGATATTATCTTATCTAGTGCTTGTAATGACAGTTCGTGAGATATCAATGTTTACGTTTGTATGTAATTCCTATTTGTTCATTCGAATGATAAATTTTCCAGGGATAAAAATAGATTTTAGATAGTCATAGGGTAAAAGCATCATTATTTACAATTTTGTAAAAAAAAAAATATCAATTTTTTTTTTCTTAAAACTGTATTTATTAAACGTGACACAAACAAAATCCTATCAAAATCAAAATCAAAATGTTTTTATTTCTTATAAACCAAAAAAAGGCGCTCAAGAAACGTTACGTTAACTCTACTGATTCTAGTTGCTCGGTTCCAAAGTGTCTTTCCTATGGAGAAGAGCCGGCAAGAAACTCCATAGAGTCTCCAATCCTATAATTCCATTACAAATATTTGTAGAACTGTCTAGGCCTTTACATCATTGGCCGTTCTATTTCCATTTTTTTAATTGTTTCAGTAATGCTACAAATCAGGCAGTTCGTGTGGATGGCAACAGTAACAGCGAGCTTAGGACTACTGCGGGCGTGTCTGCACGTGGCCAGTCCTCTGCTGATCTCCAACCATGTAGCACACGAGGACTTTCCGGGAGCATACGCACTCTTCATGCTAGCTGCCGGAACAGTTAACGTGACGTTTTCACCACTTATTGGTAAGTGTTAGGTGTTGATATCACTGTAATTACATCATGATGAGATATCAGGGACTCACAATAATTTTAATATGAGTAATTATAAATATTATTAGATTATTATCCTTCGGTTTATAATTCTCATTATTAATTACGTTTCGTAAAAAAAGGCTGCATCCATTTAAATATCTAGACCGACAAAGAATCTAGACCAAGTAGAGTCGTAACGAAAAGACCGGTCCTTGCTTTAGACCATACATAAGCATGCTTTACATTTATTTGCAGATTATATTTATTATATTATAAACTCAAACTGTCGCTCACCACTAAGATTTTACATTTCATTGACTCGACAGTTGCTTTTCAGGTTTGCTAAAAGATGTTTATCAAGACTACGTTCCAGCATTTTACGCGTTAACTCTATGCTGCATACCCTGTCTCTTATTTTGGCCCATTGAATATGTAATTAGAAGGAAGTTGCAAAGGAAGACATAGCAATATAATTATATTTTTATTTAATGCATCTAAAAGTTATTATGTATTTCAAATAAGTAGTCAGTAGGTACTTGTACATATTTATACTCCATTTAGTAATAAATGCATAAGGAATTTATTTCGTTTTATTTCTAATACATTGGTGTGACAAATCATGAAATATAATTTAGCGTTACCGTTACGCTTCAAATGAAACCCAAGCATAAAACTAGTTGAAGTTATTTTTGCTGATTACTTATTGTGCTTAACCTCACGTGATCTAAGAATATTACAATAACTAATTGTGTAGAGTTAACATATCAGATACTTAAAAAAAATATGTTTTTCCTTGTCTATATACACATAATTCAATTGCAAGTCATTGTAATACTGTTTTGCATGTAGAAAAGGCACGAGCATTGAGGTGCTTGTTCCTTCACTGCTTATGTTGAAACTCACACAAATTTTTAACATGGTGATAAACTTTGAAAAAAAACTACTTATCAGCAGGTATACCATGATACCTGCAAAGGTGTCGAAATGTCGTGACCTAAAATTAATATATAAACCGCGACAAGATCCGTAACAAGTAGTTTTTTTTTCAATGGTGAAAAACTCTTAATCATCTACTTCTTTATTTCCATTAAAAACATTTCCAACATCTAAGAGCACATAAGACCAACCACCGAACTCACCTACAGTATTTGTCACAAGTTTTATCATTTTATTTACGCGGATTTCTCGAACATCCCAGGTAAAATATATTCGGTACTTTTTCAGCGTTACGCAGTAGACTCAAGATCCTTCATTATTAACCCTTAACGGGCGGGGTGCTTTAGAAAACCCTCCGACCGCATCAATCTTTCTGCCGCTTTCTTATTACTTTTTTTGTGGCTAATCGCTTTTAAACGTGTGGGTTCATGGAGATATGATGGGTGAGTAATGCGTTCTATTTTGGGTGGTTATGATTTTTATGTATGTAAAGATTTTTTAGAAATTATTCTGTTACATATTTTTTACATGTAATTGTATAATGTGAGTAGGTATTGAATTTTAAAATGTAGATAGAGTCTATAAGAATTGGATTTAACAAAACATTTTTCTCTTTCATATAAAATAAAATATACATATCAAAATCGCAGATTGACATTTTAATAACATAAATAAGAACATGATAACATAACATAGAAATGTATACTTGTAAACTAGGTACGCATATTCCATTCTAAGAAAATAAAAGAAACCAATGCAAATGCTCTCTTTTCAAACAGACACCCCACGACAGCCCGGAGCAAGCTTAAGCAAAAATGAAATAAATTTCCTCATAAACCAAGTTCTGAAGTCTGAACATACTTGAAACACCACCTAAGAGGATTATCGGAGCATCTTGAAATGCATGGAGGAATCAGCTAAAAGGGGTCCAAGTAAAATTTATTCATAGGTTCGCAACTAAGTTCGCGCATTCCCATCAGATTGAGAGTAATATGCGCTCGGCTTTTATTTTAATATCGCGTTTCATCGGGAATTCGTAGCGCTGCAGTAATGCATAACATTTTTAATTTATTGCTCTCTGTTTTTGCTGGTTCTTGTTTGAATATTGGAATAGAATGTGCAGAATGATGCATATTAAAAAGAGTGAAAGGAAAATATGCGAGTTGAATTTTATTTTCATAACAATAAGGATTATATAAACAAAGGCAGGTTTTAGACAGACAGGTGACAATGGTATAGTTAGTCTTTTTACTAGTAGATTTATTTATTCAATATTTCCATTTCAGCAGTCTAATCGTAATAACTTCCTTAAACTTTTTTTCATTAATAAAATGTCTAAGTCTTCCTTAAAATTGTTCAATTGGAAAAGTGCCACAAAAATACCATAATATTTGAACAAAGGATTTCTTTAATTCTGAAAATGTTTTTGTATTATTGATTGATCTTACTACGTCTACAAGTCTTTCATACTACCCTAATGTATGTTAAGATTTTTAAAGAGCAAAATTATAAAATATATTTTACATATCAAATATTTAAGCTAGCACTTTACATCATGTCTAGCAGTGCATTAAGCTGGTACTTGAGAATTTCGGGATAATGCAACCCGCAAACTTTGACGAAAGCTAACGTTATTAGTACTTCAACTCGACGTTTTAGAACCGGAAAGTTTGCAATTCAATTATAAAGGCTAAGGATATTTAAACTGTTTTAAGATATCTTTCAACGCTGTAGAGTTTTGGGTTTCCTTATAAAGGGTCGTAAATTATTACAAGTGTTGACATGCGCCAAGCCTCTTTTATCCGACTGCGGCAAAACCAGATGGGAGGGTATCGTTTTTGCAGTTATTATTTTTTAGACATAGACATAATAACAGATATTAGTAAACAAACCTCTGAAATTGGTACCATATTTTTAGTGTTTTATTAGTTCAATGAAAACCTTCGTAAAAAGTGATTAAAAATTTACTTCATGATTTATTAAAGTCTGATAACATTTAAAAACTCCCCAACATCGTATAAACAAAAGAAAAACGTATTTCCCGCAACAATAATCAGGGAGAGGTGATACAATGAACAGGATATTTTTATCTATAATAAATTAAAATTGACGTAGGTTAAAAGCAAATAATAAATAATGTAAGATTATTGATGTGAAAAGGTCTATATTTTTAGACCACGGCTAAAAGGATCATTGTCAGAGTTCATATCACATAATATGACATGGGTTTATCACCTATTTCCGGCACGAGACCGATGATAAAAAGGTTGGCTTTTATATAAGGATGTATGACAATGAAAATATATACATACTACTTCTGGTTTTCCAGATCGGCTGCCAGTCTAACATAATCTTATATTAATACTATATTTTACATAGAGCGACTGCAAAATTTTACTTGGCATTATAAATATTACATACTTTAATAATGAATGTGAAGTCCCATCCGGCAATACAAAAGGTGTTGAATCATTATTGTAACAAAAAAATCTATTACCAATGTAATGTCCAATAATCCTTTAACACTGTTCAACGACTTCTATTTCACAGGATGAAAGCAAATCTAGGGCTGTTATTTTGTAAAGCCAAATAATTATTATGTTTTTTTTAATACCAAGTTGACTTGGTAGGAATTTAGGTAAATAATTTGCGCTAAAAATAAAAGCTACATAGGTGCTTTTTGCTATACAAAATTATCGAGAAACGGATTACTGAAAACCAATTGGTATATTATTATTATATTTTTATATCCATTTCATCCAACAGTTTTGATTTTTGATTTTTTTTCTTTAATTATTTTAGTCTGGTTTTAGACTACTGACACTCATGAGTGAAAATTCATTGTATGAATTCTTCCAAGCTCTAGCGCCCCTATATAGAGGTCCACGCTTTATTCCTGTCTCATCGAAAACAATCGAGGTTAGATTCAATGGAAACAAAGCTTTGGATTCTCTCCCGTATCGGTGCATCTGAATAGAGCCTTTGTTCCAATGTCAATAATTATCAGAGATACTCACGCAACTACTAATTAATGATCAAAGGAATTTACGTTCGATGATAAATCTAGGTGAGTTAAATATTATTATTTTTTACTAATTTTACTGTTTAAAAAGAGAGTGACATAAATTATAATTTTTCATCTTGGTAATTGATGTATTTTATATCAACAATCGCATCTTTTCATAACTTAATTTACAAATTGCGGATATTTACGCAATTCTTGAATAAAATACAGCAATTATTACGAGGTTAAAGTGATAAAAGACAAAACACACTAAAACTAGTTTTTGTAAATTCTAGCCTTTTACGATTCCAGACAAATTTAATTGATAATAAAGTAATATTTTCTGAATTATTGATCATTAGACTACATTTACATAACAGACTTAATAGGTAAGTATAAATCTAATTTAAAACATGATTTAATAAAACAAAGGACAACTTTTATATAACAAAACGTCCATTTAGACATCTAAAACATAACCCGTCGCAGACTTAAGCATATCTAAAACGAAAATCTTTACCTAATAAAGTCGTTTACCTAACCCTTTAAACAGACAACCTTTCCCCAAAATAAGCTATGCGAATATCTCTGCAATCATAACTTTTGACAGTGCGAAGACCTACTTTATACTGTAGCTAGCCCGGGCGAGCTGAATCGACCGCGCGCCCCCGTACTAAAGTCATCTGTCGGGACCAACTAACGGCCATAGTCAAACGTGACGTCACAAAACAATACTGCCATTTTATAAATTACACGTTTAATCACAGCTATTGCTTCAAAAATACTGACATAAATTATGTTAGACTTTTAACACTGGCCGGTTTATTCTTTTTTTTTGTTTATGACCCATTTAGCTCAGCGTGGATTCGTTATTCAATTTCGACTTTCGGTTGTTTTATGTATTTGAATTTGGAACTCGTTGTTCGTTATTTGTTTGCATTCTTTGATTAATTAAGATACTATCGTATGGACGAAATATTTTTGCTAGATCCTTAACTTTGTGCTTTCAATAAAATTAACAAAAAAATTAAATTATGTTTCTTAAACGAATTTTTAATCATTATGACTACTGATAAAAACAAATACGAGAAAAATTTTTAGGCTATCTTTCGCATTATCTCGCGTTACCTAAATTTTAGTTAAAATAAACAAGTATCACGAGAACACTATGACCTAAAACAATGATGACTACATCAACTATTCATCTATAAAAAAATATATTTAATCAGAATTGCTAATTTTATATGGGTCACATAATAATTCTATTCTAGCTATTCATGTCAGCAAAATGCACGATAAAGTGATAAAATTCACGACTCATAAATAAAAGCATAAAATAATATTTATTATGAAGACCATTTTAAACGCGACGGGGGTCAATGAGCAATTAATATGAGATTTAAATACGTCACTTCTATATTACGTAATATTTTCAATTATCGATCAACATTTTGAAATTCAATTAGAACTTAAGTTTTATTAAAGAAATAATAGTGAATTTTGGAATATATTTCACATTTTTCTGGCATATTCCGGGAACAAAGGCTTCGCAGGATCTAGACATCTAGGCTTCCAGCCACGCCCTAAGCTGCGGGTTATAGTATACTATAACTCTCAAATAGAAGGTGCCTACTGTGGTTCGCTTACTCCAATAACCCTTTATTTCAGTCCTATCTCTAGACCATTCTATCATTAAATAAGGTTTACATTTATAGAATAGAATATTCTTTACTGTACACCATGAAAGTTACATATTTTAAGTACAGTAAAGCGTATAATGGCGATTTACATATGAATTTTATCGAGTTTTAATTTTACAAAGGCAATTCAAATTATTCAAAGTACAAAATCAATTCTCAGTAATGTTTTCTTTAACTCGCTGTTTTCCACAACGGTTTTCGGTTTCTACAACATTAACAAATTAAAGTCACAGGTACATATTAATACTAAATCTCTTTTTTACAGTTAAGAATCATTTGACTACCGTATGACTAAAACCGAGATCATAGTTTGTAGAAAAGAGAAGAAATCTACAAAAACAAGTCCGATTTCTACAAGTCTACAGAGAGCTATAACATTGATGTATTTTATTTGAGTCTGGTAACCGCTTTACATATTCGCGGAAAATATTTCACCTATGAAGATAAATGGATTGGGCTCTTCAGCCGGGCCACGAAAATTGCGGCGAAATTCAGATAAATTCGATTTGATAGCTATATGACCTGCTGGTTCGATCACATTTATGTTGTTAACCTAGTTTTTCAAATGTGAGTATTTCAACTCTATATGAAGTGGTCAGTATAAAAAACAGAATGGAAACAAACGTAATATACTCGTAGTAAGAATAGATTTTAATAATATTGTACCTTAGTACCTAAATTATAAAAAAAAAAAAACAAAAATGCTTTACAATGAAAAGGAATTCATTTGAGCTTTTACCTTTCAGAAGTATCCTCTCAGAAGTATCCTTTTTTTATTTGTATATTAATAACAAATCTATTTATTAGCCTTATTATTATTGAGTAAGATAGCAACAAAAATCCGCCCCTACTTTTTTAACTTGTCCAATAAAAGTTGGCTTTTTTCTTTTTCGGATTTTGGAGCCTAAATCCAAAATCATAAGTCATAGCATAAGTTTTTCTTCCCTGAAACTATGTCATTCTTCAAACGGAAAATTGAGATGTTCAAGAACGTGTGAACAGTATAAGTTGGGGTTGTCACGATAACTTATATCCAAGTTTATAATACAATTCTAACTGCGAAGTTACGGAATTTCGGCGTAATACACTTTCTTTGGGTAACATGAAATTGTTGGTAACAAGGCCCAAGTTACATATTGAACAAACGCTTGCTCCCATTGTTTTTGTATTAGTCATTTCGGGTATTAAGTAAGAAGTATCATTAAAGCATAATAAGTCTAACTAAGCAACATTTCTGAATTCTTAAAACATTGTAAATGGGTATCTGAAATACAGTAAAAGCTACTTTCGCTTTTTGGAAAGAGATAATTTAACTAAATAATCGAATCTTCAACAAACATTCATATTTCACAAGAACAACACATAAAAACTATTACATAAAATGTTGTCCCAGTTGTGCGACAAAACAAGCAAAAAATAAATATTGGCCCGCCTAAGTCGCTTGACCCAGATATACAAACATAATCACAAACAACTTATGATGAGAATATTCCTAATCATACCCGCATATAGTTTCGCATAGTCAGTGGCAAAGATTTTCTTTGTTACAGTATACGGTCCAGTGACCACAAAGAAACAACGAGGTACCTAAATGGCTATTTTCCGCGAAGTTGAACAAAGCTCCGGGTGGGAAATACTTCGTATCCCGCGATGCTTGCTTCTAGATAATGTCTTCTTTAGAGCTTACATGTTTACCCGGAACATTGCTCTAGACGTTTATGATGATTCTATTTAGCTTGATCTGGATTTAAAAGGGTTTTTCTTAGCATGGAAAAGGATAGAACTAAACATTGAAAAAATTCTGGCTTCTGATCCTACTTATCGTTTCAAGCAAGTCGATGTTCTGTGAATATACAGTCCTGATGACTCTGTTTGCCAGTTACATTCATGACAGTGGTTACGTCTTGAATGTAACTGGCGAACAGCCTCTAATAACGAAAATGAGGTATATACCTCAAATTTTAGTATGCAAGTATACCTTTAACTTAACGCACAATTATTATGTAGATAATAGGTTCTTCAACGTGCAATTTTCTTTTTTCCGTTGCTCTCGAAAAACGTTAAAAGTCTACGTTAAAAATCTGGTAATACTGACGACTCAATACCAGGAGAGCAGAAAATTAAACAACTCAAGTACATCCTTAAAGTCACGTCGAAACGTAAGTGCTTCTCGCGTTTCGTGACAAATCGTTAAGTCGGCATAAATCATCGCTGCCATGTTATGCTTTCCTAGTACTTTGAGCAACTGAGTAGCTCGAACAATTTGATGATACAGTTTGGATTGTCGCCAAGTTTTGTTGTGTTAAATTTTGTTTCGGAAGGAATTGATTGTATCTTGGGGTGTTAGGAGCTTCCTGTTTATTGTTTTGTTCGCGCGATCCTGTGATTATGTAACTAAAGCGACGTTTTCTTCCTCATTTCGTAATAATATGGAGCATGTTAATTTTATACGACAAACATTCCGGGACATTTACAATTGCCAAGAAACGAGCTTTGAACATGGTGGAATAAACAGTTCCTGATGAGATAATGGAAACCTTACGCTCATCAATACAACTAAGCATCACTACAAAACAAGCTTAAAAAAAGATGCAAAAAGGCGTTGCCATGTACTTCATCTTCGATCCTTCAAAGAGTAAATCTTTGCACAAAAAGGAAAATTCCGGTAGAGGACGGTGCATGTCGCACCGTCCTCTACCGGAATTTTCCTGAAACTTTATATAAATAAGTGGGCCGTAAATTTACTTGAATTAATTAAAAATGATAATAAAATACGAAATAAAAACATGAAGTCTCCAATTCCCCTTCATCCACTTTTTAAAAAGCAGAGTGCCATCTCCCATCTTTTCCACAAACTAAACGAACAACGCCATCTAGCAACTATGTCAAAAATTACAAAGTAAGGATGAAACAGGAAACTGTAGAGGTTCTCTGTTCACGTTGCTGATTTAGCAGTTCCACATATTTTTCATAGATGGCGCTATTTTTAACTTAAAACTAACTTGTATTTTTTTTAATGTGAAACAATTGTATGTTTGCATATTCTTATCCATAAAAATGTATTCTGCATAGCTTCAGAGAACGATCATTTTCTTGAGCTTTCTGACAACATTAAACTGAGAAAATTATTTGGATTTTTTTTTTGTTTGAATGCCTACCCGCCTGCCCATTCAACAAACAAATAATTTCGAGGTCGTCACATAGTATATTAGCTGAATTTTTATAGACACGCATTTAAGTGTTTTATTGATGGTAATCTAATTTTTAATACCTAATTATTGTTTATTTTTCTTTGAAGTTAAGTTTAAAGTAAGTAAGTTACATTAGGTACTATTGCACAACTTCCTCTCTTTGTATCTTTGAAATAAAATATTGTAGGTAGCTACCTATCACATCAAGTCAGAAACTTTCTGCAGGTAAAACGCTTTTCTACAAACCATACCTAAAATTATTATGTAAGTGATACAAATTTGAGTTTGATCGTGTGTAGGAACTAAGTAATAAAAGGTATTGGCTATATAAAGCCACGCGATATCAGAGTCTTGCTTGGAAATAGACTTTATGTCTCGAAGGTTATGGCTGGTACCACACTACCTGGCTGGAAGTTACACGCACTTCCAGCCAGCAGAGTAACAACGTAATAATAAGAATTTATATATTTAATGTTAGTAGGCTTACTAGGCTTTAACAGAAACTGTTTTTGAAAGCCAGTTCTTAGTAAGTTCATCAAATCAATTCCTCTATTTTGAAGTCAGTGGGAGGCAGGTTAATGAACGTCCCAGTGTAGGTACTGTACCTAATTTTTTAAATTATTTTTTAATAATGATGTGGTATATCTTGGGAAATTGCTTCATATCTTCACGTCGACACTGCCGCAGTGCCTGAAAAGCCGGGTGTTTAACCAATGCGTCCTACCAGTTTTAACCTACGGAGCCGAAACGTGGAACATGATAGTCAAGTTGGCCCACCGACTGCACGTCACTCAGCGTGCTATGGAAAGGTCTATGTTGGGTATCTCATTAAGATTCGGAACGAGATCATACGACTTAAGACCAAGGTGACTGATATTGTCCTAAAATGTAGCAAGCTGAAGTGGCAGTGGGCTGGCCATGACTGTCGCAGAACCGACGAGAGGTAGAGCAGGAAGGTTCTCGAATGGAGAGCACGCTTAGGCAAACGTAGTGTAGGACGCCTCCCGGCTAGATGGACCGATGACCTGAAGAAGGCAGCTGGCAGTGACTGGATGTAAAGGGCGGGAGATCGTGAGCTATGGCGTTCCTTGGGGGAGACCTATGTCCAGGAGTGGACTGCAACAGGCTGATATGAATGAATGAATGTCTTAAGTGACATAACTGTCATAGCATAATAAAGAAAGTATTGTTCAAATTATTGCGTGCCACACTTTATTTATTAAATAAGCATACAGTCATCAATAATGTGGTTTACAGTTACCAAATTTCTGGTAAGCCATTTAATTATGCAACCCGAAGAGTTAAATACAGTAATGTGGTAATACAGCAAAATAATAATTATCCGTAGGTAAGCAAATTGAATTCACATGAATACATTGCTAAAATGTTTGGCATATGAGCTTTAAAATGCCATCCATTCTTCGATTTACCTAATTGTTGCAAGCTGCATGTTTAACTCTTATAATGAAACTAACTAGTTTCATAATAAGTAAAACTGAACTTGCCTCCTATTTTTAGGGGTTAAAATATATGTATGGCCATACCTTCGACACATTTAGTTTAAAATTCACGCTGACACTGTTCAATCACGTTTCATGGTACTTGATAAGCTTAGTTCGAAAAAAGAACATGCTACATACATAACCAACACAAGCGGGTGGAGCTGCGTTAACTTTAATTAAATACATTATATAATCACGCCTCTTTCCTTTGTATGTAATCAGAGACCACTTCTTTCGACTTGCTACGATCCTTACACACTTTTTTTGCTTCGTCCACCAAATTATTTTCTAATTTTCAATTGGGTTCCTGCGGGATTAGCGGGATTAACACCTAGTATAGGAGTGCATATCGTCTATAGTTATATAGTTTATTCTCTTACAGACAACCTTCGATGGAGCAGAAAGTCACTTACGTCGAGTATTGATTGATTGCAATGCTCGAATACTCTCAGACCTACCTCATTTATCTTAGCCGAACTGCTTGACGGCCGGAGTAGGATTAGATACCGGTGGCTAACCAAAGGACATTGGGGCTACATCGACATTTACGGAAGATTTGAGTATGTACTGCAAATGGCTGAGACTTTCCATTTTATATTCACTGTTCGAAACGCTGTTATGAAAAGCTATGAAGCGGGTAAATACATTTATAAAAGTTCGGAGTAATTTTAAAACGCTATTTAAACCGAGTTAGTCAGAAAATAACTTTGAAAATGGGATTTTACTTTAAACCTTCAGCTATACCTGTTACGATCAGTGTTTTTGGCAAATGGATAGTCGTTTCTGGCATGGAATAATTCTAACCCAAAGACATATACGTAGGATGTAAGAACTGAAACTAATTACCAACACCATATTAAGCTTAATCTTTCAAATTTTTATGGTATCTCTATTTTTACTTTATAAACACAACAACGAATAACATTATAATCGATGGCAAAACAAAAGCGGTCTACAATGCTAGCCTTAAACACGTGGTAGACAGAGAATCGGAACAGAACGAAAATACCCGACCTCTAGCCGGTCGGGGCAGACTTGGTCAAGGTCCAGACCTGGTGGAAATAGACCCGCTAATATATGAAACATTGAAAGGCAGTGCATCCACATTGAACTTTAGAGGTTGCGATTAAATTAGTTTTGTTGTGTTTTCGGTTACTAGGTTTTTGGTGTACCTATTTGGACGAGGTTTTTCGTGTAAGAAGTCAAATGTGAATATGTCATGGTCAATTACAGGGTTAAAGTTTTGTAAGTACAGATTGTCAGTTGTAATTATTTAAGAAATGTATGTCTATTACGAGGGTTAAGGAAGCCTAGTTTGTCAGTTGTACTTATTTAAGAAATTGATAAAATATTTCCAAATGGGATCCTAACAATAAATTGATCGTCTGTAATTAAATCTATCTAAGCTTAGCTTTGATAAAGAGTGGATGACCACGGCCCTAACCAGAGAAAAATGGACTGAGAGTAGAGAGGCCTTTGCCCTGCAGTGGTACAGAAAAGAGAGCAAAAAGAAAAAAATCGTTTACTAGGCACTCTCGTAAGTTAGTTGGTAATTATTATTGTTAAAATGTGTTTTATATCCTCCAGTCTCCACCCTCTTAAAAACAGAATAGTCCAATGCGAAATTAATTACACTAAAAAGTTTAATATTTTTTATTGATTTCTACCTGAAGATCCATATTTTAATAAAGTGCCCAATGTCATGGATGCAGAATATAGAACAGACGACCTAGTGCATTGGGGTTGCTTCGATCACCACTCAAGGTTACAGCCTTCGAGTTTTCAGAAACCTATTGTTTGCCCGCCTAACGACCGCCCGATACCTTAACTAAACAAAGAACGATGTTTTCTATGAAGTTTCTATTTGAATAGGTAAAGTATTATCTAGAAGTACGTAGGTAAGTATCTACATATCATCCTTGTTTTTTGTGTTGCTTGTTAGTGTTTATTTCTTTGTGTTCTGTACTAAATAAATATTATTTCTATTCTATTCTACATACAAGGAGAGATATATTTTCGACCTTTATCTAATACATGTTTTATAAGTTTATACAGATAAATATGTCCTGTGAGTTGTTAGTGATCTATTATACGTACTATTGCACAGCGATTTGAATAAGCTGTTATATTACGCTTCAATGTAAAGAAGTAAATCATTATGTTTGGTCTTAAGGAACCACCAATTCATCAATAAACAATCAAAAATTCTCATAAATGTGCCAAATCACACAGCATAAAATCAATATTAGAACTAAACATCAGTCTTAAAATAACTTAAGTAATATACACTAGACAAACACTTACCTACTTATTTGGAACTTTAAGTGATTTTAAACAAATAGGTGGTTACCAAATAATTCCAAGAATAAGTGAGATTGATCATTTTATTTATGAAAAGATTTACATCGGCTTAAGAATAAGAACAAATATTATTGTCTTAGTCGTAAGTGGTATTTACTTGTGACCGAATAGTTTTAACGTTACATTGGTGATGAGTTATTTTTAAAAAAATAACAAAAAGAACAGTTGATATAAACTCTACAATTCATTTTCTTAAGCTTTTTTTAGAATTTTGGAGAAAAAATGCGTTATTCGTTTAATAAAAATTGATACGGAGATACTTTATAGCGTTCATGGAATAAAACATGTTCTATGATTACACGAAATGCTTGAGACTTTTCCACTAACCTATATTCCGTGAATCGAAAATTCTAGCAGAAATCCGAAGTAGTTTATAAATCTGACAATATTTTTCTAATCTACGTTATTCAGTCAAGTGAAAAACAAACGGAACATAAAAATACATCCAAATTTAATATCATTCTATTCATATTGTACTTGAAAAAACCGCTGATATGTCACAATAATGTTTCCTTATACAAAAACATTTCTAAGAAAAACCCACTACGGTCTCTTTTCGGGTATTAAACGTAGATTTAATAAAAACCCTTTCACTTATGACGTAGGGGCTGTATTTTCCACTTGAGGGAGTTTTTGATGTTACTTGTTTTCGTCGAATGTAATGGCAAAAGAATATTGTTTGATTTTGATAATATTGAAATATAGTATTGTACTGTGTAATTTTATTTTTACTTGGTATATTATTTAGAGATTAAAATAGTGTAATAATATAGCAATAAGTAGATATTATTTTTAGAGAAATATTTATTTACGTTCTCGAATTCAAATTCCAAAAAAGATGGGGGATTTGAGAAAAAGAAGATTTTGGTTCAACGTTTGTTTTAAAAAAGCTAGATAAACATTGGCTCTTAAAATAACAGTACTTATAGCTATATTACAGTCTCTGTCTCGGAGTACGTTAAACTCCAAACTATTATAAGCATACACAGATATCTCAAATATTTGTCTTATGCGATAGTATTGATTAATTTCTGTTTCTGTTTGCGACCTGTCTAGCTATGGGAGTCGTTTGGACGCATTCGATTGCAGCTAAAGACGTCGCGTAGTTTAATTAAAATGTCAGAAACAAAAGTTTACTTTACTTTGGTTGGTTAGAAGTGAGTGTAAATTGTTGATCTCAATTTATATAGTATAGTGCTGTGAGATTTATAAATATATTGAAGTAAATACCTTTGCTATTTTTTATTAAAATATTCTGTGATATAACAAATACTATCTAATCAAAATAGAAATACAAGATTGACAATTTTTTTTGTGAATACCTACTAAAACAAGTATACATAGTGGCTGAATATACTTGTAGGTCACAAAGTTACATACCCTAAACTACGTAGCCTCGTAACACAGAAAAATACAAACTTACATACAGAAAATAACACAAGATGTTTATAGAATACAATAACATTTATAAGAATACCAAACGTTTATTTTCTCGCGTTCAATAAAACGAATGTCACCTTTTGTAGGCGTCGCAGCCTGACACTCGAAAACAAATTTCTAAAACAAAAGAACGTTTGTTTTATTCCAAAATAAAAGAATAAATAATTGGATTTAAAATGCCAAGGCTCTCTGTTTTATCATTATTTAGATATTTGCCCGCAGTAATGTGTTTTGTTTAGATAAATAAGATTTTGTAGAAACGACTTAACTTTTAGAAACTTCTCGGTTTGATTGTACAACGGTTAATAAATCTTAAGATGATACTAAATATTTTACGCTGAATAATTTTGTTATCAACTTCGTAATGAAGTTTAAATATCATTTTGTTACATTGCTAGTTAAATACAGTCGAATTGTTTAATCTTAATTTTAGAACTTAGGTTGTTGGTATTTGCATAACTAATGGTTTAAATTGGTATCTTAAAGGTCAGTTTGCCTTACTTATACAATTTAATAATGGGTAAATAACAAGAAAGAAACCAATATAAAATATAAGTCTTGAAGGTAAAATGTAAGTTTTTGTAAGATTTTTATCATCTCAAAATATTTTTTGTAGTAGATACGGCAGTTAGTTTTAATTTCAGAAGTTTAATTGCTCTGAATTTGAGTGGATTCGAAAATCTTTTATGTAATACATTATTCTAAAGATTTAAAGATTGTCGCCTGAAATAAGTTTTCAAGAAAATGTTTTCTTTGTCGTCTAAATCCATAAATCATCTTCTGTCAAAGTTCGATATCACAAGATATATTACAGCTTCGCAAATGGCAGAATATATCTCTCACAGAAGCTCTCTAGATTACTTGAAACAAAGATAGATGTCACATATTGATATAAATGGTTTAGGTGCTTGTAGAAATACATTTTGTAACTTTTTTTTTTAGTGGAGGTCTTTGCTGTTCGCCTGACCGCAGGCTTTGACTGCTTCATCGTACTTTACATTTTGTACCTAGTAAACTTAATATGTAGGAAGGTATGTCGTCATCAGAAGATTTCTAAAGATTTGTTGCTTGTGTTATAATTTTGAAAGGACAATTAAGAGAGTCCAAAACTGAATCGATTTCCGCAAAACTAACTTGAATGTTTTCAATTAGATCTAACAATGAAATAGTGTTAAAATTTTAACACTTTGTGAT
The DNA here is from genome assembly GCA_905146925.1 of Autographa gamma. Lineage (NCBI taxonomy): Eukaryota > Metazoa > Arthropoda > Insecta > Lepidoptera > Noctuidae > Autographa > Autographa gamma. Next base: position 10,828,153 of record LR989850.1, read on the forward strand.
AAAACAGACAAATCAGCATTCTACAAATAGCCCTGTAAACATAACAAAAATTCTGAACCTTCGTCTTATTTCCCTTTTCTCTTTGCCTCATCCAATTCAATGGTCTCAAGTGATTCTCGATACAATTGAGATACAATAACAGATTCCATCCAATTAACGCCGCATGGAAAAGTACTAGCAACACAAAGGCTCAGTTTCATGAGTCGTTATAACGCAGTCGTCGTACCGCAGACTGTCCCCGAATACGAGACAACGACTAACTAAAGTAAGCCATCGATATCTCAGTTAAACATAAACATATACGTGACATGATTAGACGGGCCTGTTGGTCTAGCGGTAAGTGATCCGGAGGTCGTGGGTTCGATCACCACTCAGTACAAATGTTTGTGTGTTGAGCACGATCATTTGTTCTGGTCTGGGTGTAATTTATCTATAATATGTATGTATTTAGAAATATATATAAGTATATTTATCAGTTGTCTGGTTACCATAACACAAGCTCTGCTTAGCTTGGGATCAGATAACCGTGTGTGAGATGTCCCGGAATATTACATTATGATGATAGGATAAACATAAACCTATGACAATATACACATATGAGTTTAAATACTCGTTATACTGAATGAGGCGAATTATAACCAATAAAAGAAAGCGTTCAGTGCTTAAGCTTTAAAATCTCCCGCACTCCGAATACGGAAGCTAGCGATCAATGAAAACGGTCACCGCATGCGGTCCTTATGGCATGCGTTAACAAATATCTCCCGCCTAACGTATACGGGGGCTATGGAAATAAGCCTTTACATTGTTCCCGTTCCGTTGTATGCAGTGTATTTCATGCAATCCCTATCTTCGGCTCGTACTAAGTGGGTCAAAGAAACAATAGACTGCAATCTTGCTTCGTAACTTGCAGAGCAGTCAACAGTTGCACGAATCCTTTGTGAAGTCGCAGGTTCTAGTAATTAGGCTAGATATTGTCCTAGCATTTATGCTGTTTTGGGAATGTCTCGAGATAAGTATGGAATCTTATGTCGATTACGTCTTTATGTTTGATAGCAATGAAAATTACGACAACTATAAAGAATTTCCATAAACCAATTGGTATATATTATCTTAGGAAATTAATCTAACGCTGGCACTTTTAAAATACAAAGAAATTAATTAAGTTGCAATAATGACAAACATTTTGGCAAACTAACTAATTTGGCTTTGTAGAAGATGTGATCGAAGTGCCGTAATATAAAAATAACGCAATTTCAAAGAAATCAGATTCGTAATTAATTTTCCGTGACAGGTATTTCAAAATGGTATTGTAAATTAAAGATTCGAATAAAAAAAAACATGTGGTCAAATATACATAGACTCTACAACACAGGTCAATCATAAAACATAAAGTCAGTTTCATAATTCTCATCAATTCAAGCCACCATCAAACACTAATTAATACGCCAAACTTTCAATTCCACTAAAATCAATTTCCGATGTCTCTCACCAACTAACAGTTCTCCTGGGAGTTGTAAGCTTCTACCGTAGTGCTCATCAATCATGCACGTCTAACTGCGACCCTTCTGATCCAAGGCTTTAGAGGCTTCTACTCTACATTGTCCTTCAGGTGCATGTGTTAATCTTGGAACTATTTATCATGCCTAAAGTTTGGGTTAGGGTTAGTTGTACTGAAGTGGGTAAATAGGTGAGTAGTCACAAAAGACAAATGGATGTTGGGTATAAAAAAGGTGGTGTGGTGTATTCTGTTTGTTTTTTAGTTGGGTGGAACTTAAAGGTAACTACTGGGTGGATATTTACCGATTTAGTACTCAGCTACAAAGAGAGTTTTATTTACATGGATTCATATTAAAATCTGTTTATTCCAAACATTAACTCATGTTTCAAAACCTTTACCAGATATAAAAAAAATGCAGTAGCAAACGAAAAATTTAAAACTCATTAGTTTCAAAGGGATAATCCAGATCCCTGAACAGACTATACTATAGTAGGGGTAGACCTTAAAACCCAGCAACATTAAATTCCCACACCTAACTACATTAGTTACATTAAGCGTTGCCCGCACAGAAACTTGATTAATAACTGGAAGTTAGCACTTGTTTGTAACAGCACCCACACTACCCATATCATGAGTGCTGCGGAAGTTCGATTACCGCTCCCTAACATAAGGCTCTATACTCCATATGTTAAGGTAACTAAGTTAGGTTCACGTTTTGACTAAATAAAGTATTTATTTTGAGAAAAAAGGACAAACTTTTAGGGCCTGTTTAGAGCAAGTAGAGACTTTTGTTCAATGACTGAATTCATAGATGTAATTTATTACAAGCTCTGGTATATTTGTTTGTTACATAGTTGTTGTTTGAAAATTCAACTAAATTTCTAATAATGTAATAAAACAAAAAGTGTATTCCAAAAAAATGTAATCTGGTAACGGACGTTTAGATTTGTATGCCCGCCAGTTGATGGGTTGGCAATTTCTTTAAATAGTTTATTTAATCAAAGAGCATATTATACCTTCTATAATGACCCAAACTGCAAAAGTTTTGAGGCAACTTATACTTTTGTGCCCTAAAATACTTAGAGCAGCAAAAAATCAGCTTTAAGTAAGCGCATGCAGGAGCACTAACATTACAATGGATGTAAAATGAAAGTTTTAAAACTTAATTTACAAACTTCATAACTTTAAAGAAAAACATGAACTTCAGCAACCTAAGGGCTTTTTACTTCCACCGCTTTCAAATTATATATTCGACTGCCTAAAAGTTTTAGAAAGTCTACGTAATTATGTATTTACTTACAGTTTGTGCGGTATAGCATGGTGCGTGTGACAGTTGTCAGTCATGTTTCGTTTCACTCTTGCAAATTGCCGCCATTTACAATAATGACTTTAGTATTTCAGGAGCACCATATTTTTAATGTATTAAATCATAAATCATGGTTATTTATTAAATTAAACCAACCAGAATGTTCTAGTTTACAAATATAATTATATTAGAAGACAAAATAAGCAAAGTGTTATGCACAAAACGTAACGCCAAATACGACTTTAGTGATGGGATGTACTGCTACGATGGATAGTCGATATGTTTATAACTAATAAAAACGCACTTTTTTTTGTCTAAACTCATATCAGTGTCAGAAACATCTGAATGGTCACTCAATTCATCATCTGAATCTGTGACTGATATTTTAACGATGTCTCCATTAAATTATCAATATGGATATCACGATCCCAATCAGACATAATGTCCCTTTTCGTTTTAATCACGACCTTCGATCAGTGTTTAAGCTGAACATTGTTGATGGCCTGTTGCAGTAGGGTCAGCATCTTATTTGCCGTAAAAAATCTATCATGAAAGAAATATAAAATACCGTGTTACAGTGCTTTGAATGCGTTTTTTTTTTTATTTTATATACAAAAATATATTTTTTTAATTGATACAAAAATGAATATTGCAATTTAATTTTATATTAATGCAAGCTACTGACTATGCAGTTCTCGTAGCAGAATTTTGGGCCGACACTATATAAATAGATTGTCATTGACACGCTTAGAAGAATTTAATATTACAATATGTTTTATAACAATAAAAAAGGGAATGTGATTTTTGCTGTGAAAAACGAAATCGATAAAAATGACTTGCATAACGTTACATCCTTAGCCATGTGATACTGATAGATTTCAACGTCATACTGACAAATGTCACCCGCACCAAGCTACAGCGCACAAGGTATAAGTGATTGAAACATGTCTTATGATGTACTTATGAATAGCTACAAAGAAATTTTTACATTCCACTTCAGTTTTGTAAATAAATCAACTGTTACCTATTCAAAATTTAATAAGTGATGTATTGTGAAAATACGAAATTATGAAAAAGGGATACATGCAAAAAACTCTGAAAGTCAACGTTAACAAAATTCTTAGTAAATAGACGTCTCAGTCTTAGAAAATAGACTTTTAAATTTGGAATGGTACCTATATTCAACAATAGAAAACAAAAGAATATCCATTAGTCAAGGGCTGCACTTATCCCAGCAAAATTCCAGATATCCACTAATCATTTCAAACACCAGAAAGGAACTCAACAAGTTAACGTGAAAAGGAAAGTTAAAAGGATTCTTCCTAACGTTATAAGTTAGGGAAGGGCAAACTTCGTTAACGTCCAATTTAAATGAACGACCGAGTTAGTGTTATGTGGTGTTCCGCTGACCACAACTTGTGGTGAAGTGGTGAAGTGGTACTTGGACTAAAGAACTGATTATTTCGAAGCCAGAGTTTAATTGCAATGCGTATATTTAATCTGACTTATTTCGACTTTTTTTCCTGCTTTAGCAACATTTTCCAATCATACTTATTGTTAATTCTAAGAACTGATTAACCACATGTCCTTGTGGTTTTTAATAACAATGAACCACTTTTCATAATACTCGTTGTGTATCTTTCTTAAATCTCTTGTTACTTATTAACCGTACAAAAGGGATAATAATATAATCACAATCAAAAAAATATAATTTACCTATTTGTATTAATTTTCACATAAAGAGAACATTTCATACTGGAAAACCGATAAAAATATAAGATCATTTACTTCCTAAAGACTGAGGACTAGGAAAATTCCACAGACATCTCTTTAACTCACTGAAATCCAACAAGAATCAACGTAAAAATATGAGATTTGAGATTTCTTAAAAAATATTTTTGAGATACAACATAAATTGTTTGTTACAGGTTGTTCCATAAAAATACGGGAACATGCAGCTTTGAATTAAACTGTTTTAGATGCGAACTACATGCGTGTCCATCTTTGCCCGGAGAATCCTTGAATTCACAATACATTTAAAATACCTCGAGATAAGAAGCATAAATTGAGTGATAAATTAAATAATATTTTCATATTGGTATAATGAAATCACTTTTTTTTAATAAATATATACAAAGGTTACCGGCTTATTGATTCCATTATTAACAAGAGCTCTTAGGTAGGTACTCGCTTCCAATTTTCCTATCCTTCAATTTGATATCGAGATCGTCGTTTCAAATAATAGGTATTGTACATCGATATTATCAATTTTGCATCGCAAAATCCTGGTATTACATAATCGAATTAACGTCAAATCCAATACCATAACTGGTGAGCACCGAATCAGAGTCGATTGCGGCGTGTACACTCAAGACCGGAACGTCTAACTTTAAATTCAAAACTTGAGCTTACATTTTCTCTATCAATATTGTATTTGAACTTAGAATTTTCAGTATACATATTATAAGCTAGAATCAATTATTTGTAAAAATATGAACACGGTTACAATACTTATACTGATTTATTTACTGTAGTTATGTCATTGTGTCGTGATGTGATCATAAATTTTTTTTAGTTATTTTCAATTCTTTATTGTCATATTATGAGTTAGAGTAGTTTTTTTGTTGATCAAAATATTACGCTTTTACTAAAAGAGATAGATTCAATAGCTTCCGATGTCGATGTACAAAAAAATATAACTCTCCATGTAAGTGTTAAAATCGTTTGTTGGTGACGGCTTCCTTACTTGAAGTATTTGTCTTTGAAAGTGGTATCTACCAAAAATAAAATTACTGGAACTGACAACTTCTTTCTTCGTAATTCTGAGTAAGTACTGCATGACATTTTACTACACGTACGGAAAACTATTGTTAGTATCCTACAATAAAATTACTTTTTCATATCTAACCCGACCTTGACATTATCATAGAATATGTAGCGTGGGTGTCTTGTTTTTACAGACATTCGTACATTTACTAACACCTGGATTTGTATCAGACCTTCTTACTGAAAGCTAAGCGGATTATGCTAACTGAATACAACTATATCTGTAGGCTATGGCAGATATGCGTCGGGTTAATCTTTTATTAGTATTTATAGTCTGGTTTGTATATAACTCGCGTTCGTGATCATTAGCTTCCAAAACCAGTTTAAAATCTGAAATGGTTTTTTATGTACAAGATACATTGAAAGAGAAGCTCTTTTGTTTCCTTCTGGGATTCGTACAGCGAGAAAAACTTTAGTTCTTAGGTAGAATCGCTTAAATATATATTTTTTATATGTAAAGCTTTCATGCATATTCTGTAAATAATTGCGTTTCATAGGATTCGATATTCTTAATCTGGGAAAATCACTACAGATTTTATGAAAACGATAAAAAAGCTATTTATTCAAAGAACCCAACGTTTTGTTATCGACTGTACTTTCGTAAATCAATCTTTAATCAATTTACAAGCGCGGTCGTAGTGATGTGCCGAGCTCTGGCTACTTTTGTTCTTTTTATTTTTATTAATATTTGAACAGTATTTGAGGTTTCCCGACAAATCCATTAAAATTTTAAGCCGTTTTAATACTTGAGTGATTTATTTGCATTGTATCTTTTACACCGTTTATTATTTTGATGTAGTCTTTAAATTGAATAACGTTTCGTAATAATTATTTATTTATATAATTTTGCTATTAAAGTGACCGCTGGGCATTGGTCAGGACAATAGGAGCCAGCAGATGAACGGCGTCGCCGAGGACTTCTCAGAAAGAGGTGGCGGGATGACTTAGTCGCATAAAGCGAGATGGTTCGAGGTTGCGCGGGATAAGGTACTATGGAAAGGAATTGGAGGAGACCTTTGCCCAGCAGTGGCACAGAATAGGATAAGAAAAAATATATATTAATTTATTAGCAACAGAATATTTTCACAACTTATGATATTAAAATAGTAATATTATCCATATTAACAACTGTTTTAGTAGGTACCCAAGTCTTCCAATTTTTAAATTGGGTAGAATGAAAGGAACTAGAGAGAATATTATTTATCCTAGATAAAAAATCTTTTTTGTTCACGCACATAAAATCTCTCAACGTAGATAGGTAAACATAAATCATAAAATAAGTTTGCTCATATATACCTATTTATATAGTATAGAAACTGGATATTGAACAAGCTTATAAAATCTTGTAGGCCTAAATAAATATTAGGGACACTGTTCTAAAAAATGTGCGGAGTCACGGATTCTGTAAAAGCAATTATGCGTCGGAGCTTCGGGCAAGTGTAATGGGAATATGATCCAAGGTTATATGCATAGTAAAAATAAATAAAAATTGCTTTAAATGAAACAGAGTGTATACTAATTAATATGTCTTAAAGTTGTTTTTATGATTGGCCAGATAGGTACCTAGTTATCAGCCATAAGACGTCCACTGCTGAACAAAGGCCTCCCCCCTAGATAGTTATACTATTAATATACGATTAATATTGGTTTCTTAACTTAACGCAAATGTTAGACTTTGAAGTAAAACAAGCTGTTACGGATTACGTTGCGGTTTATTTTTTATTTCTGCAAAGGTGTCGAAACGTAGCATCGTCGGGAACAAAAATTGAAAAAGAAACCGCGACAAAATCCGTAAATCCTTGTTTTAATTTTATGTACAATTGATAATTATTTAACTATGCCTACATCATTATAAGAAAAATAAAGTGACTTAAACATATAGGTGAATATACATATTGTTATATTAAATATGTAGACTGAAGTGAAACGATAATAACAATATTGACAGTTAATCTTGTTTTTCTAAACATCATATTTGCTCAAATTCTCGCACAGTTTTTATATTATTGGTAAATAGAAGTTATATTGCTTTTGCTGAACAAACACACGCTATTTATCGAATTACTAGGAGACGGTCTGTAATGTTATTTGAGGAAACAGAGAGAGATTCTTAAAATAACGCAATAACTGGTCCATAAACTTACAACATTCAAAACATTTAGATAGGCACAGTAAAAGTACTACTATTTAAAATTGTATTTTTTTTTATTTTAATGTAATTTTACTTTCTGTTAATATATTGAAAACAATTTAACTGTATAATAGGGAATCTTATAGGTCTTAACCCTGTATACATATGAAGATTATGAATTGTGATACGCTAGACAAATCATCTGTAAAAAATCTACATAGAACTTAGGTATTATTCTAAATATAACATGATTGCGAGTAAAATACTCGCCCAATCCAAATGTAAGACAAAAAATCAGTTTAATTCAAACACAATTTGCCCCTTTCTTTCGTAACTTTATTCGAACATCGCGTTAAAAGCTCACTAGTTATATTTTACGTCAAACGAATCGTTCATAACAAAAAAACGCAACACCGTTTTTTTTAAAGAAATGTTTTGCTTCGATGTAGATGGTACCGTTGTTATATAATAACATTGATTATTTAACTGTAATATGTGAAATCAAAATAAAAACGTCACGTTTTATCATTGTTACTTAGCTGGCCTATCTTAGGGGTTCAGTAGCCAGAGCAATAGGCAAAATCTAGCATTTAATGTTAAAGGTATCATCACATCAGCCTGATGCAGTCCACTGCTGGACATAGGCCTCCCCCAAGGAACGCCACAGCGCACGATCTCCCGCCCTTTGCATCCAGTCGCTGCCAGCTGCCTGCTTCAGGTCATCGGTCCATCTAGCCCGGGGGCGTCCTACACTACGTTTGAATAAGCGTGGTCTCCATTCGAGAATCTTCCTGCTCCACCTCTCGTCGGTTCTGCGACAGATACCTAAAGGTATAGCTAATCTATTTTCTGTCAATTTCACGTAGCATTGTCCTTTAGTTATGAAGTATACTGTATCTATCACGGAACAGAAAAAACAGGGTATCTATATCCAGGTGAGGATAAGCCAATTTATATGCAAATCTTGCGATGATTGCATTGTCTTACAAAAGGTGCTTCATCTTAATGCAACCTTATGGAACTAAGGAGTTTAGACGTATATTTATTCAAGGAACAAACTTTACTTATCAACTTTGTACTAAAAATACTGAATATTAAAGAAGGCCTGAATCTTAACAAAAAAAAAAGAAATCTTAAAATTAAATCATTTTCCTTATATAGACGTCTTTATTATAATAAAGACATCTTTGAAGATATTGGCACTAAAATAAAATAAAATAAGTAATCTTATTTAGTTTGACTATGGATATAAAACTAACATTGCTTCTTTTAATAGCCACTCATCCTTTCATCAGTGATGCTAAAACTTTTTGTAGAGCAATTATTTCGTAATGAATTTTGTTTGATTTATTTACTATTAATAAAGGGTGTAAAACCTTTAAGCCACGTAGCCTAGCCCACATAGCAAATTCATTTGTTAAAGTATGAAATTTTCAGTCATAAAATATATTATTTTAGTATATAAAAAATAGTGCCTAGTACTGTAATGTAGGTATTTCCTGCAATATTGCTAATAATTAAATAAATTGCTTTACGAAATCCTAATGTTCCAATAGCCTGTGTAGCTTGAAATTTTCTGCGCATCAAAAAAACCAAAATCTTATTTTAAACTTTGAGAATCACTTGTCCACCAAGTAGCATGTATCAAGTTATCGGTCATAAATTATACTCCCACACCTATCTCTATACATAACAGCGTTTATATCAGATGCTACTAATTAATTTGAGATAAGTAGATTAATAACTGATTTAGGTTGACTTTATGATTATGACCTGGAAAAAGTCGCTGGAGGGGACTGGATGCGGAGGGCGGAGTTGTGGCGCAAATTGGGAGAGGCCATGTCCAGCAGTGGACTATAATTGGCTGAATGATGATGATGACCTGATTAAGAAAAATATTTTCAGCAGAAAGATTTTACTCGACAGAATTATTCCTAGCTCTAATTACCTGTAATTATTACTACTAAAAAGCTTGTTTCTCTATCCATTTTGAATGTAAATGTGTGCTATATTTTACGATAGATAAATCTAGAATAATGATTTATTATTAACGGTCCTTTAAACGGAGTCTCAATATGCCAGTTCTAGAGGCAGTCACAAGACGCAATTACTTCCAGCATTCGGTGCGTTAGTCCCGCCAATTACATGGCACCGACCAGACGGCTTGCTGCATACATACATACATAATATATTATATAATGCAACTAGATAAATATACAATTATTTACAGTACTACGAAAAATTTAAAACGTGAAAAGTAACATTTCTCGTTCTTCTAACACATTTTGTGTATCCATAAGTGTTTGGAAACTCTTATTGATGAAAATTTAAACACACATAGCCATTACCGTTTTAAATTAATTATAACAAATACAAAATTTTATAAAAATAAAATTTTACTGTACGCAACTAGAAGTACCTATCTAATATGATTCTAATGAATAAATAATTGACCAATACTAAGAAATTGATATTCACAAGATCACATTCTTACCTGTATTGAAAATACCAATGAACAGTATTCCTTGCCTTTATTTTATTAAAACTATTAGGTATACAGCTATTTACTACGGCTATGTAACGACAGCTTGATTTTACTGAATGTACTAGTTAGATCGCTCTTTCATCTGAACTGGACCGAATGGACGACTTGTATTGAATAGTATTTAATGACGTTGACAGCAAAACGAGCTTGGCTGCTTGTTCAGAGCTGCAACTTAAATATCTTGGAAAACTACTATAATAAAATTTCTACAGTGTAATAAATGGAACTCCTACAGCTTATTTACCCACTTTTATGTTTTGTATAAATTACGTGTCAGACTTCTTGCACGTGTTTTTTCAATTATAAATTGGTAGCTCTCTTTTTGCTTGAAACAACTGAATAGTATCAGTATTTTACTTAGATCGGCTACCATCTTAAACACATGTTAAACAATTATGTCATTCAAGTTAATTAATTACTACAGGAATAAATAGCTTCTAAGCAGCATTGAAAAGACCAGCCATTTGAATTACCTATTTGCTACCTAAACGTATTGAACTTAATAGAACATTAATTAACCATTCAAAGGCTTCTTAAGGCAGCATAAAGGGTCGTGCGTATTCCATTGATTGTTCTTATCCAGCGAAGTATAATTTGACATCCACCGTGGCTTGCACACGACAGCTTTGGCATTGTGCCACCAGCCCGCTGGGCTTGCCAGACTGTAGATAAAGTCTGGTCGGATACCTAGTGTCCAACTGGCAGCCAACCGAAATTATAGCCTAAACGATCTTATATTATGACGCTTATGTAAGTTAGTTACTGATGGTTATGCTGCTTTCATTAAAGGGCAGATGTTTTCAAGGGCAATCGTTTTACACGAACTTTTTCTGACGAAATAATAAATTTTATACAATCGCGCTGCATGTTTATAGTAATATTATAGAACAGGGATTAGCGCGTAGGTACATACTTTTTCTGAAGGCTGATAGCTTGTTACTAAAATCGAGAATAAGAATTTCTTATGTAACTATTAAAATCTCTGAGTACGGCGTTAACATATAAATAACTCTAAAAATATGAACAGTAGATGCACAAAAAGATGATCTTTAAAAAGTTTTACTTTCTCTTGCTTTAGACCCCAAACTGCCCAAAATAAAATATAATAAATATAAGTTTCAAACTTTTATCTTCCCATGGAAAGTTACCTATCACTTTATGGACTTTTTGGAGAAAAGGCGTAGTTTTTCTTATTTCTAAAAGTTGTTAAATAAAAGTTCTTTGTTGTAACGACTTTATTCGCCTTCAAAAGATTGTCTTCTCGCAAAAAACGAGAATACAGTACTACTAATATTTCACACAGGTGTTAATGTAATGTAATGTGTTTACTGTTAAGCAAAATACCTAAATTCTATAGTTCTGTCTTAATCAATTAGCAACTAATAGATTAAATGTTATATATGTACTCTTATGCTTTCACTTTGATCACCCTACTAATATTAAATGTGAAAGTTTGTGAGAATGGATGTGTCGATGTTTGTTACTCATTCACGCAAAAACTACTGAATGGATATTAATGAAACTTTACAATAATGTAGCTGATACATCGGAATAACACATAGGCTATAATTTATAAAGATAGTGTATGTATTTTCATTCACGCGGGTGAAACCGCGGGGTACAGCTAGTTTGGTATATTTTTTAACCATTTACATCTAGAAAACATTCTAAAACAAAATCACCTACTACAATATTAAATCCAACAATTAAATCAAAAGACAGACAATTACAATGATCCTAAAAGTTTTGTAGTTACATTCCCAACTAACGTTTTCAGCTGAAATGTTTCATTAAGGTAAGATGCCATTTAACTTTGAAGTTTAGAACTCTGAGCAGCTTGTCTCGTCCTTACAGTTTATAGTACTTGTTTTAAATTTAACTACGTGCGCCCAACTGCGTGGTCAGCAAAATAAATCCTAAAATGTGTGTAAAAGGATGTTTTTTTAAGATATATTCTGAATTTCTTTTTTCTTCTGAATTTCAGGCTTGTAAGACTTATAAAATTTTAAAGAAATTATGTAAGTTATCGTTATTTTGTACTTATATTAATTACGTCATCAAACCCTTTATTAAAGTACATCTTTTCGAATATTAATCTAAATCAGTGCCTAAATGGGTGCGATAATGAAAAATATTCATAAGTTATATATATATACATTATATTATATAACTTATGAATATAATATAATGTATATATATATATATATATATATACATTATATTATATAATTAAAAATATTATATAATTCTAAGTCAAAATAGGGAAAGGAAAAGAAGTGGACAACATTTAATTATTTTCATATCGTGGAAATAAAAAACTTTTTTGAATACAAACATTAATAAGGGTCCATCTTGTAAATGGTGGAACAACGATAAATAATTTGCATTTCAAAAAAACTTCTCTAAACATAATTATCACGTAACAAAGAGCCAGATATTACTTCATTTTGGGACTTTCTTTTTTGTTTTTATGGCTCATTCTGAGGTAAACTTCTGAAAAGTTGACCCAGGATAAAGAAAAATGGACGAAATTCAGGACAATAAGCAATTGGTTGATGAAGACTTGAAAAGTATTTTTGCAACAATTTGTTGACTATCATTACCTTATATTCATCTTTATATTAAATTATACTTGTAAAGGCAAGGCTGAAAAGCTAGCTTGTTTTATAAGCGTATTTGCCTAACACAGTAAATTAAATCATTTTATAAGCATTAGTAAAGTTAGGGTTAGTAATTCACACAAGCATGTTAGTAATTCCCAATAAATTAGTTATTAGTAGTGTTATTTAACATTTTTGAACAATATCTCACCACGTTGAGGCACTGGTATGATTTCTGCGCGTTCTGTAAACAAAAGAAGTGTGTCAATTAAAATGTTAGGAAGATTCTTCTCCCTTCTTTGTAATGTGGTCGGTGGCTCACCAGAAATGTACGTCACACAACATTTTTAATTAGGTTTGACTCGTCAGTGACTGGTGTTTACAATTGTTACAGCTTATTGCGACTACTTTAACCGACTCCGAAGGGGTGGTTTTGTCAAGTTCACTGTGTGCTTTTTTTGTTTTTCTTGCGCAATATCTCCGGCCATTGTGGATTCTTTTGAGTTCCATTCAAAGGAGGTCCGAAATAAATTTCTTTTTGTTTTAAGTCGTATTGTTTTTCAGTTATGTGTACTTAATCAATTACTATGTGTACTATGATAACGTTGCGTGGACTCGAAAGCAATACTCCTTCTTTTCTTTATTGATAAAGTTTATACTTGAAGTATTTTTTTGAAAATCGCTGCTTCTTTATCCCTTTGTCGTTAACGGTTTTAAAACTCACGAGGAGAAAAGCCTATTCCATTCCGGGCTGTGAATTTCAGGTAGCTGTTGTTTTCTAAAAATAAATTCAAACACATTTTGTCTGACGAGTTTTCGAAGACAGAATGGCATGTACGGTGGACCGCACGACTGAGGCTTTTCTAAATTAAACAAAACAAGCGTAATACTTTGAAATAAAGGCTTTGTAAATTGCGGAGTCTTACCACTGATGTGTAATATATTATTATACAAACAATTTTAATTTATTTTTAGAAATTTTGTTTTTATTGAGGTGAAATATTCGTACCTATTGAAATGTAATATTTATTTCCGTAATGTATATTGTTACATTTTAAAACAATGTTAAGCTCAATTTCAGTGGGTGGAAATACTGATAGGCTATAATACCGAAATTGTTATTTATTTATTCACATAGAAAATAGAACGTGTTGTTCCGATTTATATATGTCATGATAATAGACTTACTGAAAATTATAAATTTTGAAGGCAAATCCTTCTTGAAATTATTTGGCACTCACACAAATCTACTCTCACCTACATTAAAATCCACAGTAAATCGAATTCCGTTAAATCCCACTTCATTTAAACAACACTAACATCGAACACATACTACAAAAAGGTTTACCGTAATTTAAGACCATCAGTATGGGTAAACATTAGAGGGACCGGGCCTAAGGTCCATCCATCTTGTGTGACGGCCCTATGAGTTATGTACCCTGCTCTTATTTTAAACGGCAAAATACCTTTTTTATTTCATTACTTCTCTTGGCGTGTAACGTTTTTATTATGCCTTTCAAGAATGGTTATTTATCATACTTTGCGGATATTTTTGGTACATTAGTGGTGCTTCTATCGTTTTAGATTGACAGCACATTTTCGGGGAAAAATGGGATACAAATTCTTATACTGGGTATCTTTTTTATTTTTTTTCTTCTCAAATGTCTTTGGCAGCATATTATGGATCAAAATGTTTATAGCATAATAACTGTACCATATTCTGACAAATAAATATAATTATCTTTCTTTCTTTCCTTTCTATCCAATTTTTATGTCATTCAATAAAGAGGTTTTATCGTCTTAAACTAATAAATGAAAATTTTTATAAATTAAAATGGTTATTTTTACAAGAGAAACCATAATATATCTGAGCTAGTCTAAAGTGCAACCTGAAAACGCATCTATTAAAATAGCTAAATAAATTCCGGTTGATGTTCAGATCAAAAGCCTTTGGTCATAGAGTGAATCAAAATGTTTGGGATCGGTCCACCGCCAGGCAATTTCCATGTTTCATAATTACCCTTCATTTAGTTCCTAAAATAACTTGCGGGCAAACTGTCAATGCTCGATACTTGTTAATGGTGTGGTTCCAATCAACTAAATATGTACTGCGGTTTGTATGTGGCTATTCTTATTCAGTGGTTTTTACGCGACGGTGTCGGAAAAAGGGTTATGTTTTCGAGTGTTTGTAGTTTCGTATGTTATGTTTTTTGGACAAGCTTTGCAGAATTAGCGGTCTTTTTCGATTTTAAATTCTTTCAATCATGAAAGTGAGACTAAGTATATTTGTATATATTTTTTTTTGAAAAAAAAACTGAGTTCAAAATAAGTCTTATATTATAAACTTTTAAACTATCGCGCTGCATGTTTAAAGTAATATTATAGAACGGGGCTTAGCGCGTACATGACGTTTCGACCACGGCCGGTGCAACCCGGTCGAAACATCAAGCCCTTAAGGTATTTATGCATGTACGCGCTAATCCCCGTTCTATAATATTAAGTCTTATATTTATTTCTTATGGATCCCACTGTCAAAACTGGACCAAAATAGACCAGCTTCCACATAAAAAAAAGAATCGTGAAAATTGGTTCACCCAATCAAAAGTTATGTGGTAACTACGAAGAACAAATCTTTAATACAGTCGAATTGTGTACCTCCTCCATTTTGAAGTCGGTTAAAGATAAAATAATCTTAAATTGCCGATTTTGGGCCATATTTAATATTCCCCAATTTATTTTTACTGTCGCCGTTTCTTCTTTTAAAATCGTTTCTTTTGATATTAAACTCCCCACTTCACTCTCTCTTACTCCATTTAGTTTCGTGATGTGTTCAGATACTTTAGAACCACGATACATGATGCAAGTGATCAAAAGTTCATGTATGCTTAGCATAGTGTTATCGAAAGCTGTAGACGATGCATTGAATGTTGATGTTATGCTAGAGTAACTTTGTATTGGAAAATTGACATTGGATAATACTGGATATTGTGGGTAAGATATGATGGGATAAGACACTGGGATGGGATGTGATAAGAAACTGCCTCGTTGGCCTAGTGGTGCTAAGAGGTCTAGAGGTCTTGGGTTCGATTCCCGAGTCGACCAAGGTGTTATTGGGTTTTTCTAGGAAATTCTCAGTAGCAGGTCGGAGTTTGGATTTGTGCCCGGTTAGTGGCAATAGGCTCGACCCCTATTACATGGGACCTAAACATTGGTACGCCTCTGCCTACCCCTTCGGGGATACAGGCGTGATGATGATGATATGATATGATGGGATAAGATATGTTAAACGAAGAGTATGACCTTGTATTGATCTATTTGCAAAGAAAAAATTTCAGCTAATTTGGAAATAAGAATCAGTGGTTTTTTAACACCGAACGAAAATACAAATCCAGTCCCAACAGAATTGTAAAATATTATAGACCGTGTTTTAGACGCCACCAGCTTTCTACGGACTTCTGGAAACCTTTATTTTATCCGTCTATTGATTCCCTACTTGGACACCATTAGAGGTCAAGAGTAATAAAATCGAGGTACTATGTTTTACGTCTTACCTTGTTATTTTCCTACTTTTATCTTTTTTCAATATATCCGCAACTTTGTTAGGTATCTGGTGGATCTCTTGTTGGCAAAAACTTTGTAAGATGATTATTGTTGGTTTCAAAAGAAGGCAGTGTTTGTTGAATAATGATATCAAAAATGTGTGATGGGGTAAGATTGGACCGTGTGGTTTGATTGGAAGTGGAAACGAAACTAACTAAATAACTTCAAATAAAAAGTAAAAAATATCATGATTACTGGCTCGTAATAAATATAGCTAGAAAAATCTCATTACTAATTAAAATGTTAATTTCCTTTGCAAAATGTAACCAAAAACAAATATAATACAAACAGTGTTATCGAATACTATTAGGTGCCTAAAACTTTCAATTGACAAGAAAAGTTCTCAAACTTCTTTGAAACGTCTTTCTGGTCATATCAAAGTTTCCCTTCTCTGAATATAGATGGCGCTACCCGCAAAGGTTTTGATAACAACGCCAGACGGACTTGCGGATATCAACTCTTAGAATTTCTAACCACAGCGACCCTTTGCAAAGTAAAGTTCAATATAAACCCACTTTGATCTCTTTGTAGATTGGGTATTTGATCGCCGATTATTTGTTACAAAGCTGACTTTATAAAGAGATAATAATATCCGCTCATTATAAGCTTTGTTATGATAGGAGTGAGTTGTTATAAGCATACCTTATTCGAAGTAAGCTGTGCAATAATAGATTTATTAGAGGTATTTCAGTGTTGTTTTAAATTTTTATCGATGTACCATAACAGTTTTAGTTAACAGGCTTTAATCACATCAAAAACTAAACTCAAAAATATTATAAATATTCATCTGATGGTAGTGTTTAATGATGATGGCGAAAGCAATTATAGCGTTCGAGAAATTCGATGTAAAATGTAACCTTTCTACATTGACAAAGAATATTTAAAAATTACTGGACAGTCTTTGCTGGATAGTCGTCATAGTTTTTTTTCTTTTCACCCTTCTTCACGTCCTGAATAGTGTTTCTAGATCCTTCCTTAACAAACCAATATTAATGCAGTGATTACAACCCTCTCAGTCAACAGCCTCGCCTGTTTGAGTTGCTGCGGTTGTTCCTAATAGTGGCTCCTATTATCTTCGGTTACGATGCTCAGCTCGTAAATTTGTAATTAACGTTCGTGTTCAAGCCAAAATCCGATATTACGAGTACATCTTATAAGTTTGAAATCTGGCGTCTCGGATATCACGGTGTCTTGAAAATTTCTAGATAATACGGAGCGTAGAATATCTAAAGAAATTTTCAATGACGTTCTAGAGATTATTAATTATGGGTCAAGCATTTTAAACGAAAGAAAACTTATATGAAAGCTGCAAACAATTAAGTGTATTTTTCAAAATGAGACCGATGGTCTTAAAATCCTACAAAATACACTTAAAACGTGTCCTATAAAAACTGTCTTGCTTACATACTTTATAGAATTATAATATAGTTATCACATCGTCAAGCAGTCAACAGCTGTTTTGTATAAAGCTAAGATCTATTGTAATCTAACAAGCTATTTGTTCCATCACCGATTGGTTCGTAAACAACTGCCGATGCATTGAAGTAAACCATTCGAATGACGTACGATGCACAATATGTTACGTCTACCGCGCTATGAACATTCAACAAGTCATGTGAGCTGGTACAATATGACTGGCCAAGTAGAAGGTTAGAAAAATAAATGATAGATCAACACTGGCACATAATACTTAGAAAATGGTTTTTGTTCAGTATAGTTCACTATGTTGTATACAGAACACAGTTTATACCCTACAACTATCAAATTAAAAATTAAAAGCAGATGAAAAAAGTAAAGTAAAAGCATATAGATAAATAAAAAAAAACATTGGCTTCAACATCATTTAAAAAACAAATGAAGGTAAGAGATGTTTGAAAACAGAATCCAAATTCGTTTTCTTAAATAACTTTTTTTGGCATCGTCAATCATCAATTCCCATTCAGCCGTCTCAAAAAGATGTCATCTGTTAGTACTACGCTTTTGTTGGAGTAAGCGATCCAGATTGCCTCGGACACAAACTGGCCGCAGGCTTGGTAGCAAACTTTAAAATATTCCCTTTGACATATTGTTGGCAAATACCGCACATACATTGTTCTAGCGAATCTCTGTGTTACTTTACGAGTTTTGGTTTTCGCCTGTATATTTAGTTTTTTGCGAGACAATAAATTCAGACTGTGAGTATGTATATAGACGTATGTTAAGATATTTCAGATATAATAATATAATACTTTTCCGGGTCATCTCAAACACGGTTATCTGATCCCAAGCCAAGCAGAGTTTGTCTTATGGTAACCAGACAACTGATAAACATACATATATATTTTAAAATATATACATATTATAGATAAATTACACCCAGACGCAGAACAAATGATCGTGCTTATCACACAACCATTTATCCTGGGTGAGAATCGAACCCACGACTTATGGTATAGCAGCTAGGGTCACTTACCACTAGACCAACAGGCCCGTCAGATGTTTTTAATCGATACGACAATTCTAAACAACAAAGACATTTACATAACATACCATCACGCCTGTATTTCCGAAGGGGTAGGCAGAGGTGTACCAATGTACACCCACAGCTCGCCGGTATGTTTAGGTCCCATGTAATAAGGGGCGAGCCTATTGCCACTAACCGGGCACAGATCCAAACTCCGAAATGCTACTGAGAATTTCATAGAAAAACCCAATAACACTTCGGTCGACTTGGGAATCAAACGCATGACCAACCACTAGGCCAACGAGCCAGTTATAAAGATTTTAAAGAAAAATAAAAATACACAAGATCAACTCATAACATTTTGTATCTATCTTCGATGAGAAATGTATTACGTAAATTCTGTTACGCGAGTTATACAATTAATTCAATTTTTCTCTGCCTTGTAATAGGAAAAACAAAAACGATAATAATATTCTAATTGAAATCTAAAATGGAAACATAATCCCGTTGGATTAGGAATCCATTTACATAATAAAGATTGAAATATTGAGCACATTGTTAAATAGTTCTTACAAAAGAACCGACTTTAAAATAAGTCTTATATCGTTTTCTTATGGATCCCACTGTCATAACTGGACCAAATTAAAATGGGATTACACTGGAAGCCACCTTCCAAATAAAAAAAGAATCATCAAAATCAGTTCACCCAGTCGAAAGTTTTGAGGTAGCAAATATAAAAATAAGTCGAATTGAGTTGCTCCTCCTTTTCGAAGATGGTTAAAAAGGAAATACCAGAAACGAAATAAAAAAGAAATGCGAATTGAATCATGATGTTTAAGAAGATACTAAAAGAGTAATTCTCTCCAAAAACGGTTAATGTGAATCAGCTGAAGTAAATCAAATGGTTTATCTTTTATCGTTGTGGTACTAAATGGTAAAAAACGCTGTGTTTTGCATTAGTGTCTTTTCACACAAACAAAGTATGCTAACTTCCCTAAAATATAGATTCAGACTTTTATAACAGAAAAAGAAAAGAAATCATTTTCTTTAGTCCACATTAAAATCGGGCGACTAGTGACTAGTAAAAATAGTGACCAATTAATATAATTTTTTAAAAAGCTTATTTTAAAAAGATGATGAAGATACCTATTTATTTAAATAAATAAATGAAAATCTGATCAGAAAGTTGGATGGTGGATGATGGAGAACCTTACAACTCCGTGATCAGTTCGATCAGATCAGTTCGAATTCCTAATAAAAACTCATTGTAAACTAAAGCAAGCAAGAAAATAAAAAGCTAACAATATTAAACCCCAGAATTAAATAATTTGCTTATATCAAATGATAAATATTTCCTAATAACCGAACATTTTTACCCGAAGATTAAAAGTTCAAAGTCCTTCTTGTGATTCAAGGGCCGGAATCATCTGAAATCGTTTTCGTGAGATTATACCTCGCAGATATAGTAAATGAGGGGTCCTTTGTGGATGCCATTATTTCCACGAATATTCTTTCGCAGCCTATAGAAATCCGAATACATTGTGTTGGTTTTTTCTCATTTGGCTTAAGATAGATTTGAGTATGGATTTATATAATTTAATCTTCAATATTAACCTGTTTTTCTGCACGTTTTCTTGGAAAAAGATTTTTATTTTCTAAGTTATTGGTCTCTACATTAGTGATTTCCAGAACATAAGCTATTTGGACATAGTCAAAAATAATATTATATTTCAGAGTACAGGTCATCATCTCCCTGCCCTGTTCCCAATTATTTGCGGGTGCAATGTAATGCGTATTCAGCTTCCATTCATCTCTATAACTTGTCATCTTAGTATTTACTCCTTTCTTTCTCATATCATCTTTCACACAATTCATCCATTTCAGAGTACAGGTATCTTTTATTAAATAAAGGATGAAGTTTTGTCTTAAGTAACTGTATGGAAAATAATCTGTTTTCAAGCCGTGGCAATTCCCACTTCGAAAGAATATCCTCGCAGTAGACATCGGTTTGCTTTGAGTTTACAAAACGTGCCTTACACTGATAGAACTGAACATCACAGACTTAACACGACGAGGTAGAAAAATTGTCATTTTAAATTTTAGGTGAAAACAAACAGTTTATAGTACATAGAGTACACTATCATGAAATAAATACTACCCCATAATTTCAGGAACAATTGGTAATCCAATATGTTTTCATTCAAGTTTAATAAACAAGAGTTATGTTCATTACGACTTGTGATTGATATCTATTGCATTTCGAATAAATACTAGCCCATTTAACGTACGACATGGTTCAAACGCTTGCACGTATGAAAAGGCATTAGAGGCGGCGTCGAGGCATTTAGTGACAGATTTATTACGCCCGAAAGCGGGGCACATAGATATTAAACACATACTTCCAACAAGAACGCCCATCACAAAATACTTTGAGGAACTGCCAGGTTTGAGGCTCCCTGTTGTGTGATATACTAGGATATTAATATCCGCCTGTAACTATCCCTCTGCAACAGACGCCCCAAAAAGGAACATGCATTGATCAACTCACTTGCTCACAGCAAAATTCAAAATTCAAAATTCGAGTACTAGAATAAAAAGTTGTAGTTTTTAGGGGTATTTCAATATTATACTATACAATGCGGATTGGTATCCTATGCACAAATAGGAAACGACAGGTGTTGAAAACGATGATTATCAGAGGCCACCTCTAACTACATATTATCCATCATTTACATTAATCGCGGACTCAGTCAATTCTTAATTCATCAAAAACTCTGTTTATACTATGAACGATTTATTTCAAAAGGTACACCGAATCTTTTATCTTATATATTTTTGCTATGAAAGAAATCTTGACACCTTATTTTGTATTATTTTTAATTTCAAAAGAGTGTTCGTCTCTTCCGCTTTCAGCTCGTTTCCGCTCTTGATGGCAGTCAATTTGAGTGGTGACTTCACAGCTCTGCCCTTGGGGCTTAAAATTTCTGCTCTAAAGTAAAATGGAGACAAGAATTCTCGCTTGTATTGTCATTTTTCAAAACTCTTATTTGACGAATTTTGTTGTTGACTTATTATGTTTTTATCTTTATGATGTTCTTTTCTTTATGAAAATGTATACGACGCTTTGATTTACTTGTTATTTTGTTTTAGTCCAAATTATATTTTTTTTAACCTTTAATGCTTTAGGCTAAAAAATGAGTACCTACTACTACTACTTTGAGTACGTACTTACATATGTAAATAAATTTAAATTAATCGAATCTTCAACAAATAAGTAGTTGAAATATTGAAATTTGTATTCAAGGAACTAATTGAACTAATACATGTGACTGTCAAGATTAACGTCAATTTGTTTGGGCAGCAGAAATCCAACAGTTCGGACACCGTATAAGCTAATTTCCCTCTACTGACGTATCCAATTTACGCGAGGTGCACTACATTAGTTGAGAAATTAAATTGGAGATGTTAGGGTCATTTCAGGAACGTGAAATGGGATTTACATTTATTTGGCTAAAGCCATATGATGTACAGGTAAATGATTACAATTTTCAACTAATTTATGACTCTATTTAAATACTGCGCTTAATTTACAAAATAACTGCATATTTTTTTTAAATATTGGAATACTTTTTAGAAGCTTGTATTTCACTATTCCGACAAAACATCGTATTACCGTGTGTTGTTTTTATAATTGTATTACTGGTAAAAATTGATAATTTTCACATTTCTACTAACACTGTAACCTTTACTAAGAAGAAACGTTTTATTGAAAGGTGACACCAAAAAAGATAAGTGATAAAGAAGTGTCAATATTAATGAAAACGTTCACCTTTAACCTTCATTTGTTTGATATAGGTATGAGGTTCGCCAAGACTATTGGAAAGAGTTTAATGAAACTTTCTACTGTTGATACTGAAGACATCTATTTTCTTATAAATTTGAACATAAATATAAATTTACGTAATGGTCTTTTTTTTGGTGAGAAGTAATTCTTATATTGTATGGCCAAGTTAGAAGTTTGTGATAGTTGAAATAATGCTTTAACAAATAATGCTATCTATGTAGCTGACTACTGGTCCGGCTAAATATAGTATTGCCATTGGTCGACACTCTAAGGAAAACAAGGCAATCGAAAATCCTCTGCAAAACTTAACTTAAAGTTTTTGAATTAGGTAGGTTTTCTATCAATCTTACAAATGAAATAGATCACGATATTTTATTATAAGTTACTTCAGTTACAAAGTAAATGTTTTAAAGTGACATAAAAGAAAAATAACGATATTCGAAACAAGAATGAAACATACTTCAAAGATACAGTTAGAAGCCAATGTGCCTTTTGTCTGATAAATTTGATCCAAAAAACACATATCAAACGCTCGTACATTTCGTTTGAACAATTCGATTCTTCGTAAAGGATGAGAATTGACTTAGAACTTTCCTTTTTGTGCCTTTTCGCAGTAATTTGCGATACAAGCTGTGACATAAGTTGTGACATAGTTAGAACCTTAGAGTATACATAAGAAACTAGAGTGAGCCTATCAGAGTTTGAACCGTGAGCACTAGTGTGGACGTGTACTAGTTTTGTCGTGAATTATGTAGGAAGATGGAACTTGCCGTTTTAAAAAATCTATCTGCAACACTAATATTATTCTAACCATCGATATTTTCGTATAGAAGTTTCTGGTTGCGCGAAAAATAACTTAAATCAGTAAACGAATGTACTAGATACAGACTAAAAGTGTTGTCGCTTGGCGCAAGGGGAAACTAGCGATAGTAGCAGTCTATGTATATGTTTAGTCTATGGTTAGAACTAATTGCTGTTAACAGTTGACTAAGTTTGAGTGCGTGAATGGATAATGATGTTGCTCTAAATGCCACAATGCCCAATTACTGAGAGGGGTTGTTGGTGTTAGGCATACAGGTTAGGTCTAGCGCATAATTGTGATGTCAGGTGTTGAGTTTCCGATTGGAGCAATAATTTTTGATATTATATGAAAACCTTTTTGTGAAACATTTTAATGAACGAATACTGAAACGTCAATCAGTTTGAAGACACCGTTAAGCGTCAAAGATAAGCCCTAAGGTGTAAAGCAGCGACAGATAGTCATTTAAGAACGGCTTAAAAGGTAATTTTGGTTTCAGTTTTTGAGGACAGTGGTAATATAATTTAATTAGAGATGCGTTACTTTAGTATGCAATAAAAATCAATAAACGACGAATAAAATATTATTTTTAGTGTTATTTTACACCCATTATTCCTTCATAGCGAAGGAATAATGGGTGTAAAATAACACTAGCATCATAAGAATATCCAACGTACGTTACACTACAATTAGGAATTTCACAAGCAATTTACACTCCACCTGAACCTTAGGATCTACGTAACTTTGCAAAAGTAATATACAGAGGTAAATTAATTATACCAAGTAATAAATGTCAGCAATCTACCTGAGAGTGTTTATAGAATTAATTTTGCAACAAATTGTTTCTATCTGTCTTAGTCATTAACCTGTACTGAAGTAATAAAACAACCGTAGTGGAATTTCTTGAGTATATATAACCTATAAAATCATACATTATTTGACAAAATACACATGTTGATTAATAATTTCTTTTTGTATGTTAGATTATACCTAGCCTTAATTATTTGTCATAGCAGTATTGGCTTTAGAAAATTTAATTAAATAGCTTAATTTTAGAAAACCATTTTCCCGCGCCACTAACCGAAATCTTTTTAATCTTCGGCTCTCTAATCTCTATGTCAATGAACTAAATACTACTAAATTAAAATTGAATAATACTAGAAAATTTAAAACCCTTTGGTTTTAATTTTTTTGTTGAAAATATGTAAACATTTATAATTTAAGTTTCCTTTATTAGACAGAGTGGTCAACATTTCAAAAAGACATTCGACTTTTACGAACCTAGGTGTTCCCCTCTTAAATTCTTCAAACATGACCAGATGCTCTACTGACCTCAGACCGTCCTACCGTCGCTATGCATGTGATGACATTATTTCCGTTCGGTAATTGCATTTAATCGGATTGCGCAAACAAGCCCGCTCGATTAGTCAAATGGTTGTATGTTTGTCTGTCTGTTAACGGTCCGCCACGTGTGTTTGTGTACTGTGACGTCACTAAGTGCTGTCAATGATAAATAACGTGTTCAGTCTGTTATTGCAATGATAATCTTAGTGGAGATTGTTGTGGGTTTATATTATCTAAGCTTTATCTATTGTATTATGTGTGTTGGATGAAGATACGTGTGTGAAAGTTAGCAATGCGCTTATTTTTATCGATATTTATTTTGGTCAGTTTTAAATATACGCCATGGGACCTAAACATACCGGCGATCTGTGGGTGTACATTGGTACACCTCTGCCTAACCCTTTGGGTATACAGGTGTGGTTGTATGTTATGTTAAACATACTAAGACTTTTATCAGTCACATTTAAGGACTTTTTTATCGCTAACAGAATCTCTTGCCTAAGGAAACAGGATTTCAATGTTAGGCTTTAGACATTTACACAGGTTCTTGATTAATCAGAAAAGAAATTCTTTTGTGAAATCCCTCCCTGATGATGTCTTCACGACAAAAACATATAACACGTACAATATACGCACATATCTAAATTATTTCAGAATAGAGAATAGTGATTACTACTCTGTAATAGTTTACACCTAGGAAAGGGCTGTCACATAAACGGTTTGTATGGTACGGTAACCGATGCACGAATTAATTCGAAACGTGACGTCACCGCTCCTGACACATTCAAAATTCAAACGTTAAATTCGAAATGCGACTAAATGTCCACGAGGTATTCATTTGTTTACACTAAAATGATTTTATATTTAGTCTTTATTTTAGACAAAGGGCATCCAAATATTAATCTCGGTTTAATTAATGGTAATTATGCAAATTTATACCAAACGACTATTGATGTTATAATATAATAATCCTGGACAATATTCACACACGGTTATCTGATCCCAAGCTAAGCTCTAAGAGAGCTTGTGTTATGGTAACCAGACAACTGATATACATACTTATATATTTCTAAATACATACATATTATAGATAAATTATACCCAGACCAGAACAAATGATCGTGCTCATCACACAAACATTTGTCCTGAGTGGGAATCGAACCCACGACCTCCGGTATAGCAGTCAGGGTCACTAACCACTAGACCAACAGGCCCGTCGAATGTTATTTATTGGGTGTATTGTAAATTGGGAAATGTTTATACATTTTAATAGTACTACAATGGAGGGACCTATTGGTGTCGAGAAATATGATTCAGACTTGAATCTTCATACGAAACATCATCTAGGCAAAATGAAAACAATTACACAGGTTCTAAACATTATTTCTTCAGACCTATTGAAATAAAGTATTATTTCGCAAAACAAGACTAAAACGCAAATATAACACTAACCACGCATGTCTGGCGTCTAGGTACAAAGTTGAGTGAACGTATTCTATTACACGGCACCTAAAACACTTACCTAAATAACGTAGCTTACAATGAAATTTAGCTCGTAATGCGCATCAATTTGGTAAATGCGATCACATCTCGCAAACGGCATTTCCTGCCAGTAATACTGTGCTGCTAAATATGTATGGGCTCATTACGTTTTCGAGATCACTCCGAGAAGGTTTCGAGAACAAGTGGGTTTGGAGGGCGGAGGACAGGTTTATATGCAGGCTTTAATTATGCAGCTCTTACCTTAAATGTCGAGCATGACGATGGTTGACGGAATAGTTTCTGATTGATAGTGAGATCGGGTTATATTTGAGTCGTTATTGCGATCAACTTCAAAATTGATGTTTTTATGCCATTGGACAAAGGAGGCTATTTAGAAAATTTTCTTTTCGTCGCTTATTTTATTGTTCTGTAAAATATTATCCCGTTTAAAAACTCAAACACAGTCTTGTTTGCGTATGTGCGAACATACAGATTTGTATAACGGAGATTTTGAGTTTTAACTTTCTCTATGTAACACAAATAAAATCTCGCTTGTAATTCCCAAAGCGATAGTTAGATGTCTTCTTCTTTATCAAGGGACTATACGCCCACGTTTTACCTCTTATAAGTCCCTTGTGAGTCTAACGCTATTCATCGGCTACATAGCTCCTCGAGACAATTTTTTAAAGCCACCTGGGAATGTTATAAAACCACATACGCAGAGAATGAGGAATATTTATTTAGTTTAACATTGAGAACCGGGTCGGTTGCTGGGAGGCGGCTCCAGACAGAAAACCTGGAGCAAATTAGGAGAGACTTGCCCATCAGTGGGACACATAAAAGTTAAAGCAATAAAAATTATGAGAACATGGTTTGAGTACATAAAGCCGGTAACAAAAACGTTTTTCATCGTCATTGAAAACAGTAAGCAAACTCTTATAAAAAAAAAATGATTTAACGAGAAGGCATATGTTACAATTTTCACAAATAAATAAATTTTAAAGCATTTGAATACCAATCTACGAAGTATCACTTATGTAAAGTTAAGCGTACACAGATCAACAAAATCTGATCGGAACATTTCGCGAAACGAGTTCAGTTCGCTGATGGGTTCATTTTCACAAAATTTTGAGCGATACTGGATAGCGATCGCTCTTTGATCGCAATATCGGCGAGCGCGATCACGTTATTAACTTCCCAACTTTCACTTTGAAAATGACGTATTCTTTTGTGATAGCTGCATGCATTTGTTTTATTTTTTGTGAATGATCCATATATATATGACAGAGTTTTTCTAGCGGAAAGGGATATATTTCTCAACAAGAGTTAAAAATTTAAATGAGTGTAGTTGATTTTTTATACTTTGTAAGAAAACCAGATGAATATTGTATTATTGAAATAACAATGATACAACCAGTTTCAAGGACACTAATCAATTCTAAAATCACACAAAACTATCCACTTTTTAACCAGTACCCTGATGATGATCCGTTGAATAATTTTCTTAGCTTCGTGTCTTACAGCGAATTGTATGCTTTACCTGAAACAAAACAAAAAACAATAAATTTATTGAATATACTATAAAATTAGTTCTTAAACTATAATGGGTGGTCTTGCCAATGCCTTCCACACAACCTTTGGACAGCATAAAGACATATTCACCTGAGATATATCATGTAGACACAAAATTAATATGCTCTGTTATTCGATATAAGCCTGGCATTGATGTGTAGTCTATTCAAAGATTTATCTATTCAGTATGCCTCTGTAGACCTTTGACAAGGTAATACTGTTGTGCTCCTATCTCTGACAACCGTACTATGATTTATCTACCTTTTACTCTGAATAGCCTATATGAATTTTAGTATAGATTGGCATTGTAACAATTAATAATAATTAAGGCGTTCTTGGTTTTGAATAAATAAACTTTATAAATAATAAATAAAAAAATATTCAGGGAAAACTCACACACGGTCATCTGTTCTCAAGCTAAGCAGAGCTTTTACTATGATGACCAGACGACTGATATGTTTCTAACATACTTATATATTTCTAAAAACATAAATTTTGTAGATAAATTACACCCAGAAACAAAATAAATGATCATGCTCATCACACAAAGGTTCGTCCTAGGTGCGAAGCGAACCCAGGACCTCCGCTATAGCAGTTAGGGTGACTAAATACTAGACCACCAGGCCAGTTACTTTCCACTATTTTATCACCTGTAAAATTAAGTAAGGGCTCCTCCTCCGACACATAACTGTAAATTCGCATCGCATTGCAAACTTTCTAATAACATCTTGTAATCTCGCGTTCCACTAAGAATTTTATTTAACTAGACGTTCTTACGACGAGGCGTCGCATCGCATTGCAGTATTGCGAAGCCCTTATTTACGTCTTAATTAACACAAATGTGATAATTAACAGTGAATGTTGGAATAAGGATCAAAGTTCGAACCTAATTCACAGTTAAGCTCTAAGGTGTTACCAATATCTCAGTTTTTCAATACAAATCTCAAATTAAACATTTACTTAATTCATTTCTCAGCGAGTTTCAGCGGCCAGTGCCTTTGTTTTCTACGACAAAATTAAAGGTCACCGAAGCTTGATTGTGTTTGTTTTCAATTAAATTAAACCCGGGCTGGTGTTACAGTTTGATTTATTTCTATTTATGTTAGACATAGCAATTAATTACTTTATTCTCTTGTGTTTTCGCTGAAGGACTGAGATCGGTATGTCATTTACAAGGTGAGGTTGTGTCTTTTTTTAGTCTGATAGAAAACTTTTTTGCAGTCTAATTGAAAAATGGAATAGCAACTTTCAGGATGGTAAATACTGTCGTAAAAATTCGATGTCTGGGGTCGGTTTTCGGACTATTTTACTTTAATTAATTATAATTATAACATTACAAACTAGTTATCAGTCATTTTCAATCTTAAAGAAATTTTCTATCTACGTAAGAGTGTTGAAACAAAGTTAAAATGAATATCGAGAGCATAACAAGCTTTTACTTGAAAAGTAGAGAGCGAACAAGGCTTTTACGGCATCGTAATAAACTTTCGATCATCCATAGTTTTATCCGTTTTTGTTGCGCTTCTTTTAAAAGAGTAATTTGAATACTGAGTAGTTTTATAAATTGTGTCCAACATCATAAGTTACATTCAATGTGATTGATCATTCAATTTGTAACTAAGTATTTAAGAACTACGTGTACCACGTTGGGTGCCAGTATTCCAAAGAATACCGATTTCGTTGGAATAGTCGTTTGTTTTTTAATTATTATATATTTCGTATCAAGTTTTAAAATAATAATTTATTAGAGACTGGAATGTTAAACGCAAATTGAAACATTAAGAATTTAAAACACAGTTTTTTTAGATAAGTACCTTAGAAAATAAATGTCTTAACCATTTATTCTTGTCTTTTCTAAGGTAACCTTAAATTGTATTAATTAAGGTCCTAAATTACGAATCTTTAAATCACATAGGTACTTTAAGTTAACAATGAGTCAAATTAGTTTTAATTAAAGTCAGCTGTGCAAGGAGATAAAACTAAATGAAACTGGGTAGTGTAATAAAAAGGTATGCATTTTATTATGAATTATCATACATGTGATCTTAACATACTCACCTTTTAATTTTAGGTTAAGGATTACTAGACATTTAAACTAACAGGAAAAAGTCATAATGTAATAACAAACATTCAAACAAAATAAAATAATTATCTTGAAATTCTTATTTTGACATTGAAATAATACTACTTTTACGGATTTTATCGCGGTTTGTATCTATCCTCGACGTTTCGACACCTATTTTGACTTAAACAGGGGTAGTATCCACACAACACATAACTCCTTCGAAAATAATTTATTTTAGTCTAAAATATTCCTTTTTGGTGTCAAAGTAAAAACATTTACATCAGGACATTAATTCTATTCCCTGTTATCGTCAGAAACAGAATAATAAAAAAGGTTAACAGATTTGAATTTCAACTCCCGCTGAAATAACAAATTGAGTAAAACCTGTTATGCTTAAATTAAATTAATGTCATTGTCGTGTTAACTTGATATGTTGTTTTACGCCTAACACATTCATTTTACGTAGATAGGAAAAATAGAATTGAAAACGTGTTTATAACGGCTAACAAAAAAACTGCCTCGTTGGACTAGTGGTGCTAAGCGCGACTGCTACGCTAGAGGTCTTGGGTTCGATTCCCAAGTAGACCAAGGTTTGTTATTGGGTTTTTCTGTGAAATTCTCAGTAGCAGGTCGGAGTTTGGATTTGTGCCCGGTAAGTGGCATTAGGCTCGCCCCCTAATTCATGAGACCTAAACATATCGGCGAACTGTGGGTGTACACCTCTGCCTACCCCCTTCGGGGATACAGGCGTGATGATTTGTTACGTCATGTAACAAAACAGTAGTATCATTCAAACGAAACCTAGTCCAAAGTATCTATAGCGGTATTTTAGTGGTATTTCCATATTGGATTTTGAACTAACTGTGTCATAATTGAAATTCTTCAAATATCAATTTTCAGTGAGGGTTTTCGTGCTTAAACTATTCCGCTAGGTCCGCTGGTCTGTCATGCGGTCTACCTGTCAATTTCCACCAATTAAAAGCCCGTAGCTTGTTTCACATTAGTGTAGATCGGCGGACAGACCTTACTTCTATTATTCACCCCTATATCTGAATAAACAGACGATAAATTAAGCTTTAGACTAAAACGAAGGATAGTTTTCGACAGTATTTTATTTACCTCTCCATTATTCGATTAAACATTGCCAGCATTACTTTAAATTCAAAATCAATACGCATGAGCCCATTGTAAATCAAGGCTAATGTAATAATGTATTTAATTCCCATGTTGACTACCAAAGTAATCCAATTTCGGTCAATTAATCCTTCATTACTTAACTGCTGAAAACTGAGAAGTGGCGGGTTCATTTCACACGGCTTCTACACAATTCATATAGCTAAGATATATAGGTACTTTACTAGACTACCCTAGTTATTCCACTTCTGGACTAGAGCTTGCACTGTATCTCCCTAAATTGTTTCGACACTTGGTCAGGTGTAAAGTCCGCTGACAATAGATGAAGTAGACGTTTCAATATCCAGGAAATACCAGGAAAAGGAAAGTGGGTATATGGCCAACAATTATTTGTAAGTTAATTTTGGAATACCTGTAATCGGCTAAAACAACGAACCCAAACAATTTTTGCACAAAAAGATCCTCTGTCAATTTGAATAGGTATTACTTTTACATTTACCTGTTCGAAAGGTAAGAAATTTAATTTTTGTCGAAAATATCATAATTTAAAAGGGATCTGTATCCCTAGACTGTTTCTACTCCCGCTTAATCTGCTTACGCCAAAACAAATATTTCATTATAATATCACTAAGCACACAATTTGGATGGCATTCAAACTACCGTCCAAGACGGATTTGGTCGTTGTTTCCAAAACGTGACCAAAATTAATTAGGCATTTTGGTGTTTTGAATAAGAGGCTCATTACATTTTACGCTGAAATTCAATTTGTATTTTTTATTGTATGGAAAATATTGAAAATTATGGTGATTTTTTAAAAGGAAAAAAAAGGGTCTAGAATTCAATGATATTGTGTTTTTTTACAGACATACATTATTGATAGTCGGTTTCTATTACAACAAAACGCATTATTAAGGAGAACAACTATTTAAGGTATAACATAACTAGAAAACAAGTCAAAATTCTTATTTTTAATTCTTTTTTAATTCTTCTTGACACACCCGTCAACTAGCACATTCAAAATAAGAATAACAAAACATTTTACATACATTTATGAGATTTATGAGAGTAGAGACATTCCTATAAAATAGCATAGAAATCCTCAACATAAATTCAAGACAATTATTTAGCTATAAAGCAAACCAGCAGCAATTATCTCGACGAAGCACAAAGGACGATGCAATACGGTCAACTTGATCCTATTAAGCGCATCCGCGGATTATAACTGCGTTAATATTCACTCTCAATAGACTGGCTTCAGTTTATTGCAGATCTGTTCGTTACAACTGGGTTGTATATATATAATCTGTATAACTAGTTTTTGTACAATCTCTAATAAGTACCTTGTAATATATGTGTGTAAGTTTGGATGTTTAAGCACGGATTGACTTAATAATACATAATTAAAATATAGTTGTAAGTGTTTGTTGTTATGTGTTTAAGTATTGAATTGCAAATAAAAGTAATCTTTGAAAAAAAAAAATAGTACCAATAGCTTGTAAAATTTCAAAGCTACGTTAGAAACACTTCTGGATCCGATTAAGCTATGTATGATGTGATAATTTGAAACGGTAACCATAACAAAACAAAAGGACACATTCCCATAACGACATTATTAGGAACGGTCTCTTAGTGTGGCCATGCTAACGCTCTCATATAGTGTCATAGTGATAGTGCCGAAATTGTGTGGATACTTCTAAAAACATCTTCCACACGTGTAAAAGCCTGATTCAAAGGTAATATTAAGATCTATACCTGTCGGTATTACGTATTATCCTTAAGCCGCTGAAGGAGACCTAAATTCTGTCGTATGTCGTTATATCTGTTAGTCGATATTATAAGGTAGTAATAATACATGTAATAATATCATGTAACAGCTACCTGCACATACCTATTGGTGGTATTCAATTGCCTTTGTCTAAATTAATTTCAGCATGTCTGTGATACCAGATTCCTGATAATTGTGAAGATGCAATCAGACAGCATGGTTTGGTGCTAATGACATAATAGGATAGGAGTATAGGATTTATATGTGAGTAAATTTATACGGATCAAAGAAATGACAAAAATGTAGTAATTATTAATCTATACACATAATGTTAAACAAAACACTGGTTATTATACCGTGGTCACGTCGTAACAAGGACGTATATTCTTTTCGTCTTGTCCGATGTTACAAACGTCCGTGTTATTAGCTATCGCGATTAATAGTCTTCGCCGTTCTTTTATCAATTATTTCCTATACACATAGATTAGAACAGATATAGAATTTGAATCATAAAGCTGTTCCTTGAAACTAAATTCAACTCCTGCTGATAATATTACAAAGTACTCAAATGCCTTTTGTCAGCACGTTTAAGTTGAGACACCAACTTAATTATTTCAGTAGTTCCGAACATTTAAATACGTACTACATAAATGTGGTATAATGTAGGTAACTGTTTTATAAGCACAAGGAAACTAAGCCGGTTATCGCAAAAGAGGATTGCTCCCGAGAGAATATTCAAGCGATTTTATCCTACCAACCAGTTGTCACTAGTTTGCCATATACTTACATATTTATAGATTTGTATGCATGGTAATGTATGAATTTTAATGCTATGATATAACCTACTCCAAGTGTTTTATTACCTTTGATTCTTAAGCATTATGGCTAGGGTTTTAATGTATCACGCTCTTAAGATTTCGTTGCTTTGAAAATTTTACTTTTAAATACTTAATTAAGTGAAACTTGGAAAAGTATGTAAAAAGTGGCCCATTGTTAATGTAGGTCTTCCATTTCATGGAAATTAATTAGTAAAATTGTGACTACATAAACCATACTAACTTCAAGCTGATCTCTTCCAACATTCGTACGGTAAAACGCATCATCAACCCTATGTTAAGGGAGTAAGGTAGATTTTACGCTGGAGGGAAGGCTCTGCATTCAGTTGACCGAGGTGCGTCGTGAACGAGGCTTCATCACAATAAGGTCGGTTGAAGTGGACGCCAACTAACTACAGTACCCAAGACAATACAATGCTGGCTTTTCCTCTAGTTAGGGTCTATGCACACGAACCCACGCCACAGCCACAAACCACCACAGAAATGTGGATTCCATTCGTCGTAACAAGTGCGTATGAATAGGGCGAGTCTTGATTGTGTAAGCCTCGTAAGTTAGTATCGAAAACAGGTAAACAGGAGCGACCTATAGATTGAGACGACAGAACGCACAAATTTATATACAGAGTCCATCATCACCACGACATTTATACGCAGCATCATAATTCAAATAAACATGCAGGTTACATGTAAAAAAATCAGGCTGCATCTCATCTTGTGGCTCTAGGGCGGCCCGTGTGCTTGGACCCTAAGGCCTGACAGTATTATTCATTTCTGGGTGTAGAAGGGAGATAAAGTTATGTATTGTTAGTTTGTGCTAAGTAAGGTTGAGTAATTAGGTGCAGAACACATTAATTATCTCGCGTTGTTCAGACCTTGCTTGATGCATTAACGTACGGGATGTTATTATAATTATGCGCTGTGACGTATTATAATATGAAAATCTTATATTATTTGTTTCATTAAATGTAGTTCAAGAGTCTGCCTTTGTAACATAGAGCGTATGAAGAATTAAATAAGTAAAGATGATAGAGTGCCAAAGTGAAATGCTTTAAAATTTAGAGTACCAAAGTATAATACTTGACAGGCCTGTAGGTCTAGTGGTTAGTGGCCCTGACTGTTATACTGGATTCGATTCCCACTCAGGACAAATGTTTGTGTGACGAGCACGATCATTTGTTCTATGTCTGGGTGTAATTTATCTATAATATGTATGTATTTAGAAATATTTATTTATTTATTTATTTATTTAATAATTTATGTACACACACAATAGATTATAGAAAGAAGATATTAGATTATTACAGATGATGTACAAAGGTACTGCTTATTTCTAAAGAAATTTCTGCCAGCAGACCCGCGAAAGGAGATGTCGTCAATATTGGCAGTCAGTGTGCGACTCAATCTATAAAAACTACAAATTATATAACATACATATATAAATACACAAATACTACATACCTATAACGAATATATATATATATATAAATAAATAAAGTATATAACAATACAATTATAAGGAGAGATAATGCTCTTTAATACGGTTCTTAAATATATAAAGAGATTTTGAATTGCGGATGTCAGGCGGAAGCGAGTTCCAAAGTCTTACTGCGAGAACGGTAAAGGAGTAGGAATAGAAGTCAGTGGAGTGGGGTTGGAAATGTAGCAGAGATTTTATTTGCGTTCTGCAAGGGGCATTAGGAGGACGGGTAAAGGTAAAGCGTTCACGCAGATAAGAGGGATACGTTGGATTGTACAGGACATTATAAAGAAGGCATAAAATGCGAGTGTTCCGGTGAAGACGGATTGGGAGCCACTTGAGCTGCTTGCGAAGGTGAGATACGTGGTCATATTTGCGCAGACCGAATACAAAACGAATGCATAAATTTTGCAAGCGCTCAAGTTTATCAAGGAGCTCCTCGGTAGCATCCAAATAGCAAGCATCAGCATAGTCAATAATGGGTTGGATTACAGATAGGGCTAGAGAGATCTTTGTTTGCAGAGGTAAGAAGTGTTGAAGAGACTTAAGGGAATGAAAGGAAAAATGAACTTTACGACTAACTTCGGCAACTTGAGGACGCCACGAAAGATTCGCATCCATTATAATTCCCAGGTCCTTAACAGTGTCAGAGAAGTTGATCGGGATTCCATCAAAGTATAGGCGCGCCATCGATGACGAGTTTAATCGACTCCGCATAGACTTGCTACCTATGATGATGGCCTGAGACTTTGACGGATTCACCTTAAGACCATAGGAGTTAGCCCAAGAACAAATGGAGGCCAGGTCTTTATTCAAGGCAGCAATGGCAGAGTCTGATTCAGCTAAACTAAAGTGGCGATACAGCTGCAAGTCGTCTGCATAAAGATGGAAGTTAGAAGAAATTACTGTAGTAACAGAGTTGATGAAGACAGAGAAGAGAAGAGGAGAAAGGACGCCACCCTGGGGAACACCCGCCGTGAGGTCACACCAATCGGAGTAAGAATCTTCAAGGCGAACACACTGCGAGCGACCCCGAAGATAAGATTCTAACCAGGCTAGAGATAAAGAAGAGAAATTTAGAGATTTTAGGATGCCAAGCAGCACATCAAAGTCTACCGAGTTGAAGGCGCTGCTGAAATCCAGCAAGACAAGGACCGTCATCATCTTATTCTCCATTGCCAAGCGGATGTCATCAGTCACCTTCAACAGGGCAGTGACAGTGCTGTGACCGGAACGGAAACCAGATTGGAAAGAAGAAATGAGAGAATTTGACGTCAAAAAACCAGTGATCTGCCTGTGAACGATATGCTCGAGTACCTTGGAGAGGTAAGGAAGGATGGAGATGGGTCTAAAATGAGATGGCAGAGAAGGATTGGAGATCTTTGGTAAAGGTATAATATGTGCCTGTTTCCAGGCAGATGGGAAATTACAAGAATATAAGGAGTGATTAAAAATATGGGTAAGGATCGGGAGCAGACAGGGAAGGATGAGACGGATCATTCTCGAGCACACGTTATCACTGCCAACTGCATTGGAAGAGATTGCAAGTAGTGATTTTTCAACGTCAGTCTCAGAAACGGGGCTAAAAGAAAAGAGGGGGCAGTTTGGTACCGGCAAGCTCATAAGTTCTGTAAGAGTATCTGTTTTGACATTAAGAGCTAAATGGATCGGTGGTATAGAAAGTGATAAGTTTAAATCATTTAGATTTATGTCAATACGGGAGTTTATTGATGATTTGCCGATACCAACAGATTTAAGAAATTTCCAGACATCGGATGAACTACGGTTAAGAAGTGATTCGTGGAAGTAGCGTCTTTTGGCATCTCTACACAGACGACTGCAACGATTGCGCAGAACCTTGTAATGCTCAAGGAACACATCAGACGGCCTGCCCTTGAATTTAGTTTTAGCCCTGTCTCTGCGGGCCATAAGAGCTTTTATTTCCGCAGTTATCCATGGAGCAGGCTTATACTTCATTTTAA
Organism: Autographa gamma; assembly: GCA_905146925.1. NCBI lineage: Eukaryota > Metazoa > Arthropoda > Insecta > Lepidoptera > Noctuidae > Autographa > Autographa gamma. Next base: position 10,865,402 of record LR989850.1, read on the forward strand.
TACGACGAACTGGTGCATGTTTGTCCATCAAACCCAGGACTAAAGAATTAAAGCATGTCACTTTTTGATCCGTGCCGGGGCACTCAGTGACAGGTGACCAGTCCAGTGCGATGGCGTCGGCTTGCAGAGCTTCAATATCTATCGCATTGTAGTTTCGCAGATTAAAATACTGTGGCTTTTGCTTAGGAGTGCGAACACGATACGATAGGTAAATGAGATCGTGGTAAGAGAAAGTTGCCGTAAGTTGACCGTGCTTAGTGACCTTGTCAGGGGAGGAGACAATCACAAGGTCTAAAAGAGAAGGAGTACAGTTAGGAGAAAAGTGAGTAGCCGAAAGGGGCAAGACATGTAAATCATAGGAGGAAAGGAGAGAAGTAAGTCTGGAAGAACGAGAATCGTTCTTAATCAAACATGTATTAAAATCGCCCATAATAATAACCTGTTTATAAACAGGACACAGTTCACTAAGAGTGGAATCAAAAGATCTAAAATAGTCTATACGTAAGTTAGGGGAATAGAAGACAGCAAGGAGAATCTTAGAAGATTTTAGAGAAATTTCAAGGAAAAGGAATTCAGGTGACTCAGAATATAAAGAGGGTGAGGCCATAACAATTTTATGCGATAAATCAGCTCGCAAATATATGGCAACACCGCCGCCTCCTTTCCCGGTTCTGTCATTACGAATAAGAACAAAGCCGGGAAGAGGAAATTGAGTAGAGAGGAGTGAAGGTTTGAGGAACGTTTCCGATATAAAAATCGCGTCAACATTTGCATTGCTAAAAGATGCTAGAAGGTCGGAATAGTGACTCGGAACACTCTGGGCATTAATATGTACAACGTTAAAATTATTACGATGGTCAAAGAAAAGAGAGGAAATTTGGTCGTGTAAAGTAGGAGGAGAATTCAAGTCATCCGCACTAACATAACCGCAGGATTCAGAAGAGCACGAAAAAAAACTATCATTAAGCTCATCACGAGCATCCATAAGAGTTAAAATAAATAAATAATTATAAATTAAATAATATATCAATACTAATATTTACCAGTAAATTAAAAACTAATAAACAAGTAGCAATACCAACGACCACCCTCTGTCGCTGGTGAATTGATAGAAATAAATACATTACAACAAACACAAAAAACGACATAAAATTAAAACAAAATAAAAATAAAATTACGTTTAAAAATTTAACCAAAAACGCGTATGCGCAACAATTACACATGGCGTTACTAAACGTAGCATGCAAATGTCAATGTGTTGACATTTATGTATGTTTATCAGTTGTCTGGTTACCATAACACAAGCTCTGCTTAGCTTGGGATCAGATAACCGTGTGAGAGATGTCCCGGAGTATTATTATTATTTATTATTAATATAAAATCTGTAAACCTGAATGGTTAGTTAACCAATGACATAATAACAAAGTACACTATAAATGTTATATAATCATAATTAGTATTAAATTAACTATTCCTGCAATAGAACATGTCTAATAAATCTACATTGATAGGTAAATTGCAAGTATAATATGTAGGCCATAATAATTACGATATTATGTAGGTACCTAATAGTATTAAATTGTAGTAGTTATTTATGCATAAAACTGGTAATTTACACTTCAATAAAAACTACTTTTAAATTAGTCAGCCTACGGAGCTGTTTTAAATTAGCCTTTTACGAATAAATTACTAATTTGAATAGATGAAATGTAATTTTCTAGGCTTTTCTTATATTTTTTGGGAAATTTCAATTAGACTAAATTAATTTGGGCGTGGGTCTTTGAAATTTCACTATTGTTTTTTTTTACTTTTAAGGACATTCAAAAGCGCGGGGCAAGGCCCTTGAAGTAAAATTAAAGTTTTAAGACTAATAATAAGTATTTAGTATTCTTAGTTTACAAGGTAAACTTGGAAATCGATTCTTTTCAAGTTTAGCTATCGGCATCATTTTGTACATATTATTATAATAATATCCTACAATATAATATAATAATATCCTAGGACATCTCACACACGGTTATCTGATCCCAAGCTAAGCAGAGCTTGTGTTATGGTAACCAGACAACTGATAAACATACTTATATATGTATTTCTAAATACATACAGAGAGATGGCGCTAGTTGCCATGATAACATCTACTCCGCGCATTTTCAATGATTTTAAATAGTTTATTAAAAGTATTGAACCTAAAAAGTAGTAAATAATAAATATAACAGTGCAAATACCTAGTGGAAGTGTTATCTCTTTGAAAAAACAATTATAAGTGTGTTAAAACTGAAGAACCATAAGTGCATAAAGCTCTCATTTATTGAACATTTAAATATTAACAAACTAGCATAAAAAGACCTTACACTCCTAAAAATAAACAATAAAGTGTAAAAAGTGATAAATAGAACTAAATAAAGTGTAACCGTATAAGTTGTGAACAATTTAATGTGCAAATGTATAATTTTGTGAAGCTAAGAAGTCATTGACCTATTCTTAAAAATTCAAAACACCCGCTTAACGTTTTTTCAAAAATTGATGCTAAATATAGAAGAACATTTTGGCAATTATTTAAAAAGTCAATTCAGCGTTCAAGTAAGTGGCGTAGTGTGATATCGCCATTCGCCATAAGTCTCGGGATCGAGACTCGGCTCTTCAGAATATCTTTTTGTGTTTTTTGTTTTTCATTCTTACAATAAACTTACACATTTTTGTTACAAAGAATGAAACATAACAATGTTTTAAGCAACAAAATTCAAACTGAACTATTTAATTACTATTTTAAAATTCAGCTGAGGTAAAAGCATTTTTATCGCAAGAAGAAGTCTACGTATTACATATTTTAATAATACAAAACGAAAAAGTCGTATAAAAACGTTACAACGCCATCTGTTGTGAATAAGACAAATTAGTTATCGAACTGATCAACTGAGACACAAAGTCCTATTTTTCGCCACTAGATGTCAGAAAACGCAACAATAATTATTCAACAATATTTATTCAAGATGACACAACTTTGCGCAGGATGTACGCAGAATCTAGACACAATTGAGTATCTTACATGTGTACTATGTGACCAGAAATATGACCTAGATTGCGCAAATGTCTCCCATGATTACTTCCATGCATCATTGACGTCAGACAGCAAAACTAGTTGGAAATGCCAAGACTGTCGCTGTAAAATGCCTAAGATGGGAAACATTGATACCCCAATACGGTCTACAAATTATACATTTAGCCAACAAATTCAATCACCGTGTGAAGAAAGTAATGTCACTTTGAGAAAACGTAACACATTCTTAAGTAATAATACAACTTTTGAAGATCTTAGCTTACTAGGTGATACACAACCCACTGGTGATGAAATTACTCCAAAAATGAAAACTCAGACTGAATTAACACTGCAAAGTCTGAGTGAAATGATAATAAAGCACTTAAAAGAAAATAATAACACTATAATATCAGATCTACGCTGCACTATACAAAAAGAAATAAACCAAGCTATAGCTAAGCTTAAAAAAGACCTAGAAGCTAAAACGAATTACCTACATATGCAGAACGATCAAAGAAAAATAGAATTGGAAGACGTTAAAACAAAGATAGAAAACATAATAAAGGAGAATGAAAAATTGAAGAAAGAAATTTTACAAATAAAACATAATATGTCCCCAGTTACTCAATGTATAGATAACAACAAAATGTCTGAAGATAATGCACACAAAGAGAGACAACAAATTCAAGAAGAAATTAGTACAAGTAAATTGAATAACAAAAGGCATAGAATATGCATAATAAGTACAAACAACACAAATAAAACATTATTAATAGCTGAGAACAGGCTCCAGGAATATTCAATTTGCCATTACCTACTCAATAATGGAGGGATAGAACAGATGCTGAATGGATTAGAATCAAAACTTACTGATTATACGATGGAAGATTACTGTATTTTACAAATTGGACAAGAAAATTTTACTACTTCAGAAAACTACTTCAAAATTATTAATGATATAAGAAATACTTTAATACTAATTAAACATACTAATCTAATTGTATGCCTTCCGACATTTAAATTCAATAGTCGTTCTAATATGTTTAACTGGCGAGTTGAGAATTTTAATAACCTGCTATATCTAGACATTGTAACTAATGAGCATGCTTATTTACTTGACTCAAATAAAAATCTTGAATGTAGCTACAGTATGTTTAACAGAAAGACAGGAACTGTCAATAATTATGGTATGGACATAATATATAAGGATATCTACCTGCTAATTCAAGATATTCATTTTAATAACAACTCATTAAAATTAAACAATAATAACGATATTCAGTTTTTTCGATAATAAGTATTTACACATTATTCATCAGAATATAGCTGGGTTGTTAAACAAATCTGACGAATTAACAATATGTTTAGACGAGCTTTCCGATAATAATTTAAATGTGGATGTTATATGTATATCAGAACACTTTATGATTTCCGGTTCAGAACAACATCTATATGTACATAACTACAACTTAGCTGCATATTATAGTAGAAACGATTCAAAGAGAGGCGGTACATGTATTCTAGTAAAAAAAGGCCTTCAGTGGAGGGCCTTAAACATTTCTAAATATTGTATTTCTGGATTATTTGAATGTTGTGCAGTAGAATTAGTAAAATGTGGTGTAATTATAATATGTATCTACCGAGTACCTAAGATTAATAATTTGAATATGTTTTTTGAAAAATTCGAGTTACTTCTGAAAAGTTTTTGTAGTAAAACTAATTGCAAAAATGTGATAATTGCAGGAGATTTTAATATTAATATATTAAATAAAAATAGTATTAGTCTTGATCTCGAATGTCTTCTAATAAATTATAATTTTAAAATTGAATTAAGAAGTCCTACTAGATTGCAAAGTAAAACATGTATTGATAATTTCTTCCATAACATGTACAAACCTTGTAAATCAAAAATATTGGAACTGTCGCTTTCTGATCATACAGCACAATTACTAGAAGTGCCAATTAAAAAACAAGAAGAAACAACATTTTGGCGCACTAAACAAAGAGACTTTTCAAATGAAAATATTAACAAATTTAAGGCATATCTAAGCAGTTTAACATTTAGTAAAGTTTATAAGACTAAGGACCCAAATGAAGCTTATAATATATTCTTAGATGATTTTAAGCTATTTTATGACTTGTGCTTTCCTTTTCAATTAAAAGCAGTAAATTTAATAAACAAGCCAAAGTGGGTATCTAAAGGCATTAAATTATGCACTAAGAATAAAAGAAGACTACTGTGGCAATGCAGGTTACAAAAAGATATAAAAAATAAATTAAAATATAAAACATATAGTAAAACACTCAAAAGAATAATTCATTTAACACAGAGTTCTCAGATTAACTATAATATAAAAACTTCAAAAAATATATGTAAGACCACATGGTCTATAATAAATAAGAATAAAAAGAAAGAAAAAGACTATATATCTCATATTGTATCAGAAGATAATTTATTAATTAAAGAACCCAAGGCTATTGCAAATGCCTTCAACAACTATTTTGTTGACAAAGTTGTTCCTATATCAGGATACTCTAATAATAGTACTAAAAATGTAATAAGTAATAGTAACTCTATGTTTATGCAACCAAGTGTAGCGGCTGACATTGTAGGTATTATATCCCAGTTAACAAACACAAATAGCGTAGGATATGATGAAGTCTCAACTAAAATCGTTAAAGCAGTAAAGTACTGTATTGCTGAACCACTCAGTTACATAATTAACCTTAGTATAAGCACAGGTATTTACCCTGATAGACTGAAAAGGGCTGTAATAAAACCAATTTTCAAAAAAGAAAATCGCGAGTGTATGGAATACTATAGACCTATTGCTCTTTTACCTATTTTTTCTAAAGTGTTTGAAAAATATTTACACAAGCAAATATCTACCTATTTTGAGAAGTATAAAATTTTTGTTGATGCCCAAAAAGGTTTTAGAAAGGGAAATACTATAAATAAAGCAATATATGATTTTCTTAATGTTGTTATAACTAATATTGATAAAAAAACTCCTGTCTGCGGAATATTTTGTGATATGACGCAGGCTTTTGATTACGTCGACCATACTATTTTATTAAAAAAGTTAAATGCGTATGGTATAAGAGGAAATATTCTTCAACTAATTAATTCATATTTAAGTAAACGAACGCAATGTACAATAATAACAAGAATAAACACTTTAAAAAAACTAGAAGAAACTCATATGTCTAAAGACCGCACTGTCAAATATGGTGTACCGCAAGGGAGCGTATTAGGTCCATTATTATTTATTATATATATAAACGACTTAACTAATAGTATAAACAAACCTATGTCACTATTTGCAGATGACAGTGCTGCGATAATAGAATGTATTGATAGAAATAATTACGAGTCTGATGTAAATAACACTTTAGCACAAATAGTTAACTGGATGAACAACAATAATTTAAAAATAAACTTATCTAAAACTAACATAATACAATTTAACCAAAGACTTACTCCTCCATTACTTAATATACACTATCAAAATACAAAAATTAATGAAGTCAAACATACAAAATTCCTGGGAATAGTATTAGATAACAATTTAAGTTGGAAGCCACACATTGATGGTTTATGCAAAAAGATCAGTAGCGCAGCATTTGCTCTTTTTAAACTATCGCGGGTACTGAAGCACGATGCCTTACTTTTGGCCTACCACGGCATTGCAGAATCCATCTTACGTTACGGCATTATATATTATGGAAACTCCACAGATAAAGACAAGGTATTTAAATGCCAAAAAAGATGCATTAGAGCAATGTTCAATATAGGAACACGAATTAGTTGTAAGTCATTTTTCATTAAGCACAAAATTTTAACAATGCCATCACTATATATTTTTGAATCAGCTTGCTTTGTCAAAGGAAATCCAGAACTTTTTGAATCTCTAGGAGAATCCAACCAGCGTAGCCGACGAGACAACTCGCGATTAAGAGTCCGTAGAGCCAAAACGGAACTATTGCACAGAAATATCTTCTGTATGGCAATAGTAATATATAATAAAATACCTCGTAAAATTAAAGAGCAGAAAACTCATTTATTTAAAAAATATTTCAAGGACTTTTTAGTTCAAAAATGTTACTATAGCGTTACCGAATTTTTGAATGATAATTTTAAGTAGATCTTTTTATTTAATTAAGTTGTACATTCATTCTAGTATTATTCTTAGAACTTTTAAAGCTATTTTTCTCTCACTTATAATGTTAAGTAAGTTAAGTATTTCATTTATTTGTTTTTTAGTCAGCTTGCTAAATGTATGTTTATATTCTTTAAAATGTTAAGACTATGTTAGCACTGACTATAAAACATAAATTTTTGCATGCCTAATAGGTAGAGCATAGCGTCCTATTATTATATTATATTTTTTTACCATCTGTATTGTTAACACCTATGTTCAGCAAATAAAGATTTATTATTATTATTATTATTATTATACACCTTATAGATAAATTACACCCAGACACAGAACAAATGATCGTGCTCATCACACAATCATTTGTCCAGAGTGGGAATCGAACCCACGACCTCCGGTATAGCAGTCAGGGTTACTAACCACTAGACCAACAGGCCCGTCGCCTAATACATATAGCTACTAAGAAAAAAAAGCATATCGAAAAAGCTTGTACAGAATTTCTCAGCCAATTTATGTCAAAGCGTTTTACAAATTCATTCGCTTGTAAAATTTATCGTCTATCGAACAATAGTTAATGGACTCCTGATAGCTAACTACGAGCTCTTAAAGCAGGGTTTCTTCAACCGTGTGAGCGAGATGCCGCTATGTGCAGTGTAAAGCGCTATCTCCCTCCCACAATGGCGACGGTACTGGTACAAGAGATCATGGTACAGGTGCTTCTATGTGAATCCTTTAGGTTGTGTCAAGATTAATGACCAAAGTACTTACGCAAGATGTTATTATTTTTCTATGTTGGTTGTAATTTAGAGAGCAATTAATCAAATGGGTTCTTTGCTAGGAAAACGTTTGGCGAATAGCAATTAATAGGTTACGTTTCTAAGAGAAGTTTCTTACGTTTTGGTACAAACCAAAAGTAAGTAAAATTATTACAGTGAAAATTACTAGAATAACAATTCGTGTTGTTTCCTACAAAGTTTATTTTACTCAAATTAAAAATCTAAACTGGTTTACAAATCGGAACCTCAAATATGTATGAGCGTGTTCAAAAGCGGATAAAACTTTTACACAGTTAAAAATAACTTTCAATTGACTTTGAAAATAATTACCTATAGCATACATAAAACATCGATAAATTTAGCCATTTAAGACATTGCTTTGGTCAATAATTCCATTTAAAAGTCTAAAAACATAACATAACATAACATATCATCACGCCTGTGTCTCCGAAGGGTTAGGCAGAGATGTACACCCACAGTTCGCAGATATGTTTAGGTCCCATGTAATAGGGGGCGAGCCTATTTCCACTAACCGGGCACAAATCCAAACTCCGACCTGCTACTGAGAGTTTCATAGAAAACCCAATAACACCTCGGTCGACTTGGGAATTGAACCCAAGACCTCTAGCGTAGCAGTCGCGCTTAGTACCACTAGGCCAACGAGGCAGTTTAAAAAGTCTTAGGAAAATGTCTGTTTGTGACGCGCAATGATTATGTAAATTATATTAAACGGAATAGTTTTCGCGAAGTCATACCTTTCAAGCTTCTTTGCGAAAATGGTTCCAGTTGAAAAGGTCTTTTAAAATAAATAGCCTCGAATTTACTTCATAAACTGTGAAAGCGAGCGAAAGACTTTGTGTCGCGAACTAACAAATAAAATTAAATGAAGCTTCAATTATTTCTTTATTGAATTAATTTTATGTAGTCGTTAGATAAATGGCTGTCATGATTGGTAAATTAGTGAGAGTATTTCTTGTAGGATTTTCGGTGTAAGGATCAATTCATACTACAGAAGAGTCTCGTCGGTATAAAATATATTAGATATAGAATAAGTTTATTATAGCAAATTCACCAACTGAAATAACTTCATGTTACCTTTTTTTTTATTCCCTACGGTGATAAAAAGTTAATATAAAAGGAAAAAAAAACTTTTTTTTACTTTTTAGGAAGGAGAAAAAAAACTATTTATTTTTGCAATGTTATACCTACCTTATTTTATTACATCCATCCAGCAGTCCAAGTGCGCGCGGCTTTTGTTTTAAGATACTTCTAAAGTGAATATCTGATACTCACACTATTTTCAAATTAAGAATCCTTACTTGAGCTGACAAAGACTGTGATCAACGGTAATCAAACGTAATGCCCGAAAAAAGGTCAACTGAAAGTAGGTCGGTACCCAACAAGTGAACGTGAAAGAATTTAAAGCTCAACAGAGCTGAAGCGTTGATAACTATTGAAAAATTACATTACATGCGGAGTCTACTAATACGATTTCACGGTTCTAATGCAAATGAGTATGACGTCCAACACGCCTACATAAAAAAATGTACTGTATGTTCTATTTCCTGCCTCGTTGGCCTAGTGGTGCTAAGCGCGACTGCTACGCTAGAGGTCTTGGGTTCGATTCCCAAGTCGACAAAGGTATTATTCGCTTTTTCTATGAAATTCTCAGTAGCAGGTCGGAGTTTGGATTTGTGCCCGGTTAGTGGCAATAGGCTCGCCCTCTATTAAATGGGACCTAAACATATCGGCGAACTGTGGGTGTACATTGGTACACCTCTGCCTACCCCTTCGGGGATACAGGCGTGATGAAATGTTATGTTATGTTCTATTTACTGTTGTTATCTTCGCCAAAATTATTTAAACGATTTACACCTCCAAGGTCTATAATAAACGTAGCCCACAAAAAGAAGGTCAAAAAAGTAATTTGTCCGTCTCCTACCTATATTTTAGGCTTTATTTAATCATGAAATATGTTCAAGATAAACGAAATAAGTACTTAGGTTTACCATGCTACGAAATAATGAAAAACTAAAACTGTTTTACTAATTGGAAATCTTAAGAACTTGTTTTAAACAAAGCCCTAAACTTATGCTTATGAATTAATAATCGAGGTTGTAACCTTTTACAAAGAGTTTTGACGGAAAATAATCGAACTAATGACAATGTAAGTGTATGTATACTAATATCAAAGGTATAAAACAATTGATTCTTGAATGAATACAATAAAGCTGAAGAGCTTGTTCGTTTGAACGCGCTAATCTCAATAAAAATGAATTGATTTTTTAAAAATCTTGCTGAATATCAACGGGGAATGTTGTTTTTTTATTTTTCGACGAAATTGATAAGTTATTTTACAGTGAGATAAAGTTAAGATGGTTTTTACAATATGATCCGAAATATTGTAGTGGTAATTTTGATATTTTGCGGCATGATTACGTGATAGGTATTGCCACTGCTTCTCTTAAAGACACTTCACATTAACTAAAAACTTGCACTTAAATAAATTTTAATACCTTTTTTTATTGCAGTTTTGGAAAAAAAGAAAATCTTCCAGATTTATGTTTAAACTTTAAGTTTTATAAAAACCAACCAACTGGTTAAATATTTGTGCAACTTGTGAAAAGAAACAGAAATTTTGTTTTTTTTTTACGCACACAATTACGTACAGGCATATAACTCTTGGAGCAAGAAAAGTATAAACAAAATTTAATAACACAGTGATTTGCACAGAGCAACATAAATGGATTATGTCATGTCGGCAATTCAACGAGATCCGCAGTTGCAGCTATTAATCCACGCTTAGCGTAAGCGGTGATTATGACAACCGTAACATACGAATAAGTAGTATAGGACTCCCAGCTAGGCAAGTTAACCATGAATTTCTCAAATAACTTCTCGTTACTTTGGTAACTTCACAAATTAGAAACAAAAAATCTGAACCACCAAAAAGCGAAGGAAAATTCGAGAGAAAATTAAAAAAACGATGTTCGGATGATCCGAAGTCAGAGTACCTACGGTCAGCTGACAGAAAATTAAGAAAATCTTGAAAGATATTGATATTTCTGTAAAAGACGATAGTAAGAAAGAAGGACTAACATTTGGCAAAGATATAAAAGAAATCAATGACAATAAAGAAGAAAAACCAACTGACCAACATAAAAATCCAGTTGACGAAAAACGAAAAACAATAGTATCACGTGAAGCAGGGAATGTGTAAGACCTTTACATGACGGGTCGAGCAATCCAATTAGGGGATTAGCCAACACTAAAGTGGGGTGAAGTGAGGCGAGACAACAACGTACGGAGACGGACAAATGAACTTTGAAATTAACGCATGCTATTCTGATTGATAGATGACCTAGGAATTTCTCATTAGATCAAATTTAATAACGTGAGGATATGTGGTATGCTTAGAATTTCATAAACAATTGGAGTTTAATAATAAGGTGTTATGACTTATGGTATTTACACTAGAAATGTGGATCAAAGGATCATGGAAAATTATGCAGCTATTGTATTCAAAGATAGCAGATGTCAGGTAGAACTGTATAAGAGATCTAAGAAACCTGATGTGTTTTTTAGTTCGTAGTTAGCGATGAGCTCCGGCTCGTACGGGTAGATAAAACAATAATAAGTTGTACAAAAAAAACCCTTCGAATTTATTCACTTTCACCAATGGGTATTGGTGAAAACCATATAAAAATCCATTTGGTTTATGGTGTTAGGCAGACATACGCGTCAGGGGACTTTGTTTTATAATAATACGTTCAGATTGCTTGATTTGTTTTCCTACTAATAATAAAATTAATACCCAATTTTATATATATGTCACCGGAAAATAACAAGAATCGTAAGTTTATAAACATTCCTAGGAAATTTATAAACTTCCGTAAGATTCTAAACGAGAGATAAAATGTATTATTTTACGCTCACATATGTACTACCAGTGTTCAGAATACATCTCCTAGCTGTCCCAAATTCATGAAAATGCTAGTTCGTCACATTCCGTTTCGTCAGAATATAAAAAGCGGTGGAGTTATAGATTTCCGATTTGGTCATTTTTTACAGAGCGCGTATATTTGTGAATAAAATAAAAACAACTCCCATTGGAATTCCATGGGGCTTATCTCTGCAATATTGATGACTCGATGTGAACAATTAACGGCTTTTTCATTGCAATCTCACAAAAAAAAATGGCGTCAAAATGTTTTCCTGATAGCATGAATTACTGTTTTATAATTAAGTATTTGAATATCACATTGACAAATAACTTATGAGTTTTCGACTCAGAATTTAAAAGATTTGATAAAACTCCTTATATCAAGACTTCATTATATGACTAATATAATTATAAGGCATAAAATCATTTATGGTTTAGATAAACATGGAACATAAACTAATACGCAACTAATAAATAATGTTGAGCATAATCGATTCGATAAATCGTTAGTCGCTCGATTATACCATACTTATCGGATTTTATCTGACTTTACATAGGTATGAATAGCTACTATTCAATACTAATGCCATTATTTAATATAACTAGAGTTAATCATACAAAAAAAGACGTTAAACGTCACTTGAAAAAACCCCTGATCTTTTAAGTAGAATAAATAAAATAATAATAAATACAAAAACCAATATGTCTAGTAAAAGTAAATAATACATTAGAACTAGATTTTTGTCTTATATGGAAAACAATAAAACTAGCAAACTAACGGCCTATAATGTAATATCTTGTGACGTTGTCAACGTCACAGCTTTGACAATGCCATACAAGTGTCATGGGAGAGTGACGTTGACAGATTCTGCGCGCGTCCGCTCACTGACGTTTCTATTCATTAGTGAGATGGTCTGTTGAATGTTTTACATTCAAACCATACTTGGAAATAGATATTGAACGCGAACGTAAAATTTCTTGTAGATAAAGTAGACACAACGATGATGATGCCAATTGTTATTTTATTACAATTGGCGTCATTATCAAACATTACATAAGACAAATACGCAAACCTGTGTACGTATATTTCTATGAGCAGAACAGTAACAAAATACCTGCCACCTTTTTAACCGCAATGCTATACGAGTATACCAATTAGGCCGTTAAAAATCACAAAAAGGAAAAAAACCTGGTACGTTTTAACTTCCAACCGGCAACAGGTCAAAAATACACCATGTATCTTCATATATCTTCTGTAACACAGTACTGTCTACACATTATAAAAATAACATCACCCTTATCACCCTGGGGATCAAACCCACTCCAAGCCTGACAGATACTAATAAGTTAGGGAGCCAGACCAAACTCATTAATATCGTGTCCGCTATGACTTGAAAAGGGCTGTTGCTTTCAATTAACAGATATTGCGACGACACTTAATATTCACAAGTTATAATTTAATTAATATTGTTACTCTCGATTGAACACGGCCGTTTAATTGATATTGATTTATAATTATTATCTGTAAACCTTTTCTCATCGAGAGAATGAGCGATAAAGGCTCACTGAATGTTTGCGTTTTGATATTTTTATGTAACTATCGTAGCCAAACGAAGCGTGTGTCTTCTTTGAAATTGAGCTCTGACTTACAAGGACATGAACCTATTCCCGTTTTCTTTGAATATTCACAAAAGCATGTCCATGGAAAACTTTATTGGACACAGAAAAGTTACCAATACAAAAATATTTATCCACCAGCTGATAGCTTCAAGCAAGTCGATCGTAAAACTTCACAGCATTTCCACAAGCATAGTAATGACTGTCAATCCCTTCGCCAACACATTTCCTCGGAAATGGAACATCTTTCGCCGCATCCCGTTAATAATTCCGACCTAGTGACAAAGTTATCGCACCATAAGTGGAAATCAAATGTCGTGACTGTAGCTGAAAGGCTTCGCGGCGCGTCGGTGCCAATTACAGGCCACGTATAGTGCCACTTAAGTCGGAGATTACGCACAATTGCATAATGAACACTTCTAGAAAAATGAGAGACCTGGTAAATGGGAGACCGGGTTTAAAGGCGCCTTGTAAGCCGGCAGGAATTACTGACAGGACTTTTGCATTACCTTGTAATCTTTGTATATTTAATTACATATATATCTGCGGCTATTGTCACATACATATTGTTTGCAACACACAACCTACTCTGCGAACTGCAGGGTATTTCAAACTGTTATAATTTTAGTATAAAAATACTTTCTCTGAAAAAGGTAATTTATATTTTTCCAATGACTCAACCTTTTCAGACGTTTTCACCCAATGAGTAGCCAATACACTAACTAGTTGCCCATTGCTTTCGAGTTTATAACTAAAATAATTAATATGGATTTAGACCGTGAATATTAGGTGATCAATCACTTTACCTATTTCATTTCAGACACCAGACTACATAAACTTTAGTAACGTAAGTACCTTAATTCAATTAATTGATTGATGTGAAAATTATTACGTTAATACGTTCAATCTAGTCTACTGAAAATTATATTAAGTAAGTAATTTTATTTAAGAGCAATCTGAATAGGATTTTCAATTAATTTGATAATACCATTAGTATTTTGTTCTGTTGCGTAATTAGTCATAATAATATAAAAAAACTGTCACCAGAAATTTATTATTTATTTTTAGCCATAATCGTCCCACTGCAGGGCAAAGGCCTCCCTTTCCTTCTTCCAATTCTCCCGGTCCGGTGCCATTGTTGTCCATAATGTGAAAAAGGGTCAAATCAAGCATTTCATGGACATAATTTCCACCAGTTTTTTTCATAGCCTACATTAAATCCCACTGCTGGGCAAAGGCCATAATTTCCTTCTTCAAAACTTCTCTATTCTTGGCTATTTTAGTCCACGTGCGCTCCGCACAACTGACAGAAAATTTGTCAATGAAAAATATCTAAGCAAAACACTCAATAAGCTTAAAAACAATTTCGCAGCTATTTGATACCCAACAGAGATAAAGTTATAAATAAAGTAAATGGACGAAAAAATAAAGAATATTTTATTGTGAGTAGGATTATCTTGAAGACACCGACACGCCTCTGAACCCACGCGAAAACGAATAAAACGTTATAACGTGTGCTTTCCCTGACAATAATGATAATATTGCCTGTCAATTAGGATTTCAGCTGAAAACGAAGTATCGAGCATCACTGGAGATAATTCATATTCGATTGGATGGAACCAATTGGAAAATAAAACTGTTTTTCTTTTTAAGCTGATTTGTAATTTGTTCTCAGATTTCTTTAGTGAATAAAGATGAAAGAAAGGTTTCAGTAAAAGCTTATTGGTGATGTTTTTTTGGAAATACGACACTGAAATCATAGTAAAAAAGAACAAGGTAAGAAGCAAAATAGTAATACCATATAAAGCTCCAATCAAAATGTTTTTATCGCTATTGTAACTAATACGATTTTCGGTCAAATGTCCGTCCTCTTCACCTAAAACTTTTTGTACATTAAACAAATATTTCGAGTCACACATCTTCGGAATGGGACGTTGATGCTGCCAAATTAAATTACACGAAAAACCTTTCAGAGTTCGACAACATTTTGTAAAAAAATCACCTTTTAACAAGAAAAAGGTAAGAATGATACTGATGTTTCCTTCAAGTGAATACGAACTGAATCTCGCAAAGCGTAGATAATAGAAATCTTTTCAGTGAAATATATAACGTTAGCTGATAGGCATTTTGCTCCTCAAGTCGAATTAAGATGATCGAATTACGTTCAATGTTGGGTTTGCATTTATTTAACGAATTATCTGTGGATATGGTAATTTTATTAAGTGTTACCGCCTATATGTGGCTAAAACCATATATATGACGTATATTATCACAAAAGAAGCGACACAAGAATGCAAGGATCGTAGCAAGTGGAAAGAAGAGGTCTCTGCCTACCACTATGGGAAACAGGATTATATATGTTTATATAATCACTAGAACATACATTTACAAAACAACAGGACCAGGAAGAAAAAGGTTTTGTTAAAACATGTGATAAATAAGTACGTTTTAAAAAGGTGATATTTGCTGCGACTATCTGAAATCACACCGATATATAAATTATAACTCTGGTGCAACTTGGGAACTATATGGTTAAGCGAACGAAACAATTATTTAATGCCAATCGGTATGAATTACTTGAGACAGATACTCTGTATATAAAATAATAATAATTCCAGCCTATAAACGTCCCACTGCTGGGCACAGGCCTCTTCCCAGAGAAGGCACGAGCATTGATCACCACGCTTGCTCTCTGCGGATTGGCGATTTCAGATCCCAATTTTGGAATCCAGGTTTCTCACGATGTTTTCCTTCACCGTTAGTCAGAAGTGTCTTAGAATAATTAAGAAAGTACATATAACTTTGAAAAGTTACATTGTATGTAATGCAATCTAAAAGATGTAATACGAGTGAATGTTTCAAGGAGATAATAAAATCTTCCTTTGCTATACGTTAATTACGTCCGTAACGGTCTGTCGGCGGTGAATACAGTCAATTATTTCCTAACGATTCACTGTACTAGTTACTAAAGAGGGCATTAGCAATAGATTTTATCACAAGAATAAGTGTGAGCTCAACAAAATATGCCTATTTTGCATTTAGTAATAAGAAACAAGAGATCTTCTTTCGGAAACCTAGAATAGTCACTAGTGTCACATTTTTACTATAAGACTGTTATATAATAATATAAACGTTGTTCTTGTATAAAATGTTTTTGTATGTTTTTTAAATAATTGTATTCAAGTATTATCATCCGTAGGTAGCAACTGATATACGCTGATCTTTGTCAGTCGATAAAACATTAGATTTCGAAAAATCAGTTTTACTTCACCATGGGATACTGTATTACCTGGTAAACTGGCTTGTAGACACATATCACATATTCTCTATGTAAAATACGGTATTTAGCTGAACACAGTAAGACTGAAAGCTAACCCCAACAGAGCTTGGCTGGATATCTCAAATCTCTAGTCACTGAACAATTCATGCAGCGCTTACAGCGCTTTCGTGTAACCCGTATGATAAACACAAACAGAGAAATCCTAGCTTCACAGCTCCAGCATATTTCATGCATTTCATTCAAATAATCAGATAAAATACACTGGAAGCGATGAAATCCACATCTATGTCATGTTTAACAGGCTCTATTTGAATTTCAGGTTAAACGTTTGGTTCTTTCGATTGGAAATAGCGAGCTTAGGTACAGAAATTCAATATTCTCGCAAACTCCTTCACTGCTTTTACTGCGTCCTTCAAATAAATTTCTCTTCAACTCTCGTAGTTCTAATTATTTTCGTCGTCTGTTGTTTTGAACAATGTTCCGGTTTTATTTTAGGTAACCAAATCCTTTTATAGTTTGTTTAGTTTTATACGAAAAAGTGAATAAAAATATGGCTCGATATGAGAAACAAGTAAACATTTGATGAGTTTTCAGACCCACCATTTTCACTTTATAATTATTTATTATTGTATTTGTCATGTCTTAGCTTGATCATTGCAGATATGTTAAAAAAAGGATCTTGTTGTACCACATGGTCACTCGAAATACAGAATTTTGGAAGTTCAAAAATCAATCACACTCGCTGTTCCAATAACAATACCATCGAAATAAGATATCATAGCTTAAGGAACAAAACCAAATAACATGTCATGGCAACCAACACAAGCCTGAAAGAGCCGTGACCTTTCTACCAGTATCAGGTACAATTGGTTACGTCAATGTTAAACCATTTTTATTGGAGTTCATCGTACACCCTTATATCCGTATCGCTTTCAATAACTAGATCAATCATTGACGTACTATATACATAGACTGCTACTATCGCTAGTTTCCCCTTTTGCCAAGCGAGAGCAGTTTTTAGTCTGAACCTAGTACATTTTGTATTTCTTGTAAGTTAATTTTCGCGACACGAGAAACTTCTATACGAAAATATTGATGGTTTTGACATTGTTCGGATAATATTTTTAGATAGATTTTTTAAAACGGCAAGCTTCATCTTCATACATAATTCACGACAAAACCATTTCACACTAGAGCTTACGTTCAAACTCTGATAGGCTCACTCTAGTTCCTTATGTATACTCTAAGAGATCAATAGTGCATGATGTAACTGAACCTTGAAATTTAAGTTTTCATAGTTCGGAGAAGCCTTAATTGGAAATTACTAAAATAGATGAGCATCTACTAAAAATAGCTACGCTAGCAAGGTCAAGATTTTTTTTTTTTTTTTATATAGCCTACATCAGATCCCACTGCTGGGCAAAGGCCTCCCCCTCCGTCCTCCAAACTTGTCTGTCCTTTGCGATTTCTGGCCACGTGCGTCCTGCATAACTGACTAGATTACCTAAATAATTTTAATTGTCCTAGTTCTGCGCTACTGAACGAGTAAGCTTATGAGTAGTAGTACTGCCAATTTTTTTTTTTTTTATTGGCAGCATAAAAAAAATAATTTTAATTACTCAGTAAGTACTTATAGAAAGTAACGTTACCACGCAAGTACTAATTAATTATTAAACTCATTAAACCAAAAGGATATCACGAGCAGTATAATCTGAACCAAAAGGCAGGTAAAATCTAGTTAGGGAAATAAATCTCGTTACTACAAGAGATGAAAGGTGAAACGATTAGGGCTACACTGAAAACTGCAGAGACCGCCGTATAAAGGAATTAGTTGATTAATCCGAGGTCAGTTGTGTTAAGGCTTCAGCTGAAATAGGCCAAATTTACTGCCGGACATTTGTTTGGTTACCTTGTTTATTATTTATGTAAGAAAAGGGAAAGTTTTTTTTGCTCTAAGTAAGGTTGTGGGTGGTAGTTTTGGATGACGTATAAGATCTAGAGAATTCTTAGGAAAGGTCATAAGGTGTCATATTCGGGTTCTATAATGTATTAAAAAAATGTCACGCAAGGTACCTAACACTACTGGCAAAAGAAAAGGTTGATTGTCTAAATATTTTATTATGTCATATGTAACGCACATCGCGCTATATATAACGACTTCTGGATTAAGCCTAACTTAATTCTTTAGAGCCGTTAGGGCTTCGTCACATAACTGCAAAATCATATCACAAATATCTGCAAACTCGCATTCCATTTTAAAATGTATTTAACTAGAAGCACCGCCTCTCAGTATTGTGTGGGAAACCTCACGTCACAATTCTAAATGTATCTAATCAAAGAACAAAAACAAATGCAATCGAATCATTCGATCTGTTTGCACAATCGTGAGCGTTCTGTTTCCCTATGCAATGCGTCCCGTATTGAAATAGTTCGGATTCAACAAACAAATGTCCGCTACAACCTTGTCCGTATTAGATAAATAAATTATATTAAACGTATTACAATGAACTATAATTGGAACGTCCGTTTATTGTTGACGTAGCGTGGGAGATGTTAGACAATTCCATATTTAAGGATATGACATTTATGCTGTTTATTTATAAATAATTTATAAATTTTTGGCTTTATACAAATATGAGGTGTTCCTAATTGAAACGTCTGAACATCAGAACTATTCTTCTTAAAAATAAAATTAACATTAATAAATAAATAGAAGGCGCAGACAGCGTTAGACGAAATATGTTATTTTTTAATTTATTTAACCGTAGTTAAGAATCATTTAGCAAAACAAATAAAGTATAATTTGTAGCGAACTCCGAGTAAAACTGCAAAGTAATTAAATATAATGAAATAGCTTTGTAAAACTTTGTCACAGCGATGATATTTCTATAAGTTTTCAAACTCCTCTTTCTGTTTGCATCGTTGCTTGAACTTACGTTTAAGTTGCTCTACTATTATTTCTTAGTTTAGCTATAGGTATGCTTTACATATACACAGCAAATACAATTAAAACAATATTTTTTAAAACCTACATTAACTTTTAGGCAAATTTTGAGTTGCTGAACGTTAGAAATCAATATTGCTGGTTTCATTCAAATAATTTGTAACCCGATAAATGTCTGAAAGGCTGAAATAGTTTTCTATCATTTTAATGTAGTCGAATTATTAATTTTACATGTACAGAATGACATAATCTGTATTACAGTTTATTTAAACTCGAGTGTTGTCCCAAACTTCTTAAAACGTAATTGCCTTCGACAGCCTAAAATTATTATGACATAATACGTCTATTCAGAACACGTCTGTATTATTCGATTAAAATTTACAAAGCCTTACAATATTATTTTTAATAAATTATTATTGTTTTCAGCACATGCTGTCCCACTGCTGGGCAAAGGCCTCTCTCCCTGCCATTCTTCTCTGTTGAGGGCAAACGTGAACCAGTCCTTCATATATGAATCCAGCTCATCTCGCCACCTCCATCTGTGCTTGCCTCGTTGTCGTCTGTGCTTTTGTTGTATCCATTCGATTTTGTTTTGGCCCAACGGTCAGTCGACATTCGGCAAACATGCCCTGCCCAGGCCCATTTCAGCATTGCAACTTTTCTAGCTACATCAGTAATTTGCGTTTTAATATAATATTCCTGGACAATTTAAAACGATGAAAAATAAATGCATAATTGAGTGTGGTTTACACCATTTCGGTTGACTAACGCGAACCATATTGAAAAGGCAATGAAATGGCTTCGTTAAGTGATGTACGAACGCTAGATAGGGTCGTTTGTCACTCGACCGCACTGCCAAATACATGCGGTTATCGCTGCTCCAAATATTCCGAATATAACCTGGTCCTGTTGTATAGTGGTCACATTTTTTATCAGTTAATACTCGTATTTTTGAAGTTGATATGATGCAGATCTACCTTTATATTAAATATGCGATGCTTCTGCTTCGAAGCCGTGTAAAGGAGAATGATTAATTTATATTTAATTTCTTGGCTTCTGCCTTCTGCTTCTTGTCTTCTGCTCATTTTATTGTTTTTCTTTTACGCTTTCTCTATAAGGTTTCTTAACTAGGTAAAAAACCTGAAGGACGCAATGCGGGTCAGCAAGAATAATTTAATTTTCTTCATAGTGAAACAAACCCGCTTCTAAGCCATCTCAAAAAAGTAGTTCAACTTAAATGTAAAAGAGTCCAACCTCGTTTATATTTTGTAATCAATTTGATTTGCATACAGCTATTAAACTTGTAGAGCATAATCAAGTAAGGAAAACACTTTCATACCTCATCGAGAGCACAAACTCTTCCGGCACCTATATTTGTCTCGTAATTAAATTGGCGGAAAGTTGGAGATAATTAACTTTCTCCTTCCGCAAGAAACGCAAACTGTTGGTCACCGTGATCCTAGCTTCAGTTTGCTGTTTATGATTAAAACCCTGACGTAATCGAGTTCTAAACGATTCTAGTTTTATTTAGCAATTTGCGGTTGTAGTTCTGAATACAGAACTCTTAAATAAATATTTTTGTTTTCATGCAAGGACGCAGTCAGACAACATACTCGTATTAAAAGTTATTTTAGCATAGTAACGTAAAACCCGCAACTTCTTCGTAAGCAAAAGTGAATTTGTAGAAAAAACCTATTTTGATATTCGCATACGGCAAAAACACTTACGAAAATAGTACACAGAGTGTCCGGTAAAAAAGGTGAAAAACAAAATATCTTCGGGTATTTCAGAATTTGCTACCTTGCATCAGACTTTCCCATTTTTCTGTCTGAAAAACAGATTTTGTAACTCTTTTTTTTACATTAGGTATATTAATCTTGAACAATTACTCTACGCTTTAGTAAGTCTCATATTCATCTAAAAAAGAATGTATCAACGAAAAAGAATTTCGTTTAAAATGCTGACTTTTCAAATACTGAGCATATCCTCATAAATTACAACTAAAAACTATCCCGATCAAATTAAAACAAAAAAATCGTCTATTCGTTAAGGCGCTACGATGTCACAGAAAGACCGACACGTCAACTCATAACAACCCTATTTGCATCAGGATAAAAACGTCAAGATACAAGCCAAGTATGAAATGAACAGCAACCTGTTGAGAGTAGATAATGATACTTATTATAACAATGTTGGCAACCGCCCAAACACGAGATAACAGTTCAAGAGCTCTAAGTGGTACAAACGTTGTTATTGGACCGACAGTTATGGAACCCCCACTGGGATTTAAACAGAGCTTAAGCAGAAGTTAATAAGGGTTTAGTCACTGATTTGATTAGCTTTAGGTTTAGCTCTCTTGGCGATTTTTGTTTTATTTGTTACTTACTTTACTTGTATATTTTTCATCAGTAAGTGTTTGAGTTCGAAACCTTTTTAAAGCAGCATGCTCAGTCGCTTTGATCATTTCATTTATTATTTAGGGATGTGCTTAAATTTATGCATTTTTAAAAATGAGATCTGTAGATGAATAATATGTGCTGAATGAATATATTCAGACAAACCCCTATCCAGTCATTAGATATTACTACAAGTTTTAAAGCTAATCAAATCGCTCATATGAATGTAAGCAACCGGTCGAATAATTTGAGGATAAAAAAAAGGTAATTTTCATATATTTAATAAAGCGATTTCTGTTAACGCTTGTGCCACTTGTCAATGCCACTTGCCTAGGGTGGTAAAACATTGTCTTAAACCAAATGTGTGTCAGGAGAAAGTTCTGCATCTAACTCCATCCATTTTATGCAAGTATTATGTAAGCGCATCTTAACTTTGTTTCCACGTCATCAAATTAAAGTTTCAGGTGCTGAGTGGATGAAAAAGATAACATTGTTGGTTTAAACAAAATAATTTATCTGACTTCAGATTTATTTACCACAATTTTGACAGATTAAATTAAATATTACTTAATTTAAGATTCAAATAGGTGCCTGCTAAGAAATATGATACAGTTCATTATGGTTCATTATGGTTCGCGAGATGTTCGTGTAATGCACGTTCATCAGATTTGGACTCACCCTTACTATTTTAGTTATTTCTTATCGGAAATATTGGTTACACTTAGACCGACCATACATGGACTGCTTGAAACAGTCAGTGTCTTTATGCCCATATCAGACCTACAGATTATGGTTAGAAAGCTGTTAACAAAAGATTATACTACTTATGGCAATGTTGGCTAACACCCAAGAGAGGATAAGATTCCAGATTGTTTCGAGTACGTGGACGTTTTGTGGATGGCAAAGTGTTTAAAATACAGGTGCGGAATATAAGGTTATTTATGTAATAACCTAAAAAGACAGCAAGATATATTTTCGGAAAAACAGAATATGATTTTTTTATAAAAAGATATCGCTTTCTTGCCAGAAATGGAGAAAGTATCATTTTGATTGAAAATTTAACCTTCTGCAAAGAGTTTTCGTTTACAATCTGAGAGGTGCTACAGCAGAAACACAAAATACAAGATTGAAAATTATATATTTAAATTCCTATACGCAAGTGATTTTAAATTAGGTAAACAATATTTCGACGATAGATCATGGACCCTTTTTTATTTATTTTTTCTTCTCGATGTATTTCCTTATTTCGGTTTTTGCCACGATACCTAAGTAAGCTAAATACTTACTTCTTTAGACCTTTAACATGTAGGTTTCACAACTTAGCGTCCTTCAGAGCAGATTTATTGTATATACCTACTTACTACTTACCTATAGTTATAATCCTTGGCGGTTTACTTGTCTGCTTAAGAATCCTGAACTAAGAGCGCTAACCACAATAGTTTAACAAAGTTTGGGTTTCAGAATCCCACAACTTTGAAACGAGAATTCTAATTTAAGACATTGTTGAATGTTAGGGTTTGTTACATTAAAAACTAATTTTATTTTAAATCAAGAGAGCCATTAAGAAACATTTTGTCGAATTTTTTTGATGTTTGTGTGTTTTGTAAATGTTTGTTATTTTGAATAGATTTCAATGTTAGCCCGTAGCCTGAAGGTTATCTTTAAATTCAGAAAGAACAGGCTACTTGGCTTGCTATTCGGTAATTTTGTAAATTGTTGTTTGTCTATGTTAATTTTTATGTATATTAAAAAGTACCCATTCTTTAAAATTAAACAGCTTATGTAAGTTAAGTTTTTATTAATTTTCTTATAAAAAAAAATCTTATAAAATTGATGTCTGAAAACATTTTCAACAAGATAGAAAATCTTCAGCTGAAACAATGTGCTGAACAAAAAATATATAAAACTGTTTTAGAAGAGTCGACGAAGAAAATCTTCTTTCTATTTAGCTTTTCTTTAGAGCATCAATGTTCGAGAGATAAAACTTGAAACCTTAGGATTGGATACTTAATTTTTATCGGTTTTCATTACTTTCCTTGGAATCCTGTGCCTCGATCTAACTAACTGTTTTCTCTATTTCTTCGTTCACATTTTCTTAATTAAAGGTTTGTCTAAGCTCAAGAATTAGTTTATTTTAAATTATTTTGTGATAAAGATAAAAACTTGGTTATTGACTTTATAAACTACCCATGTTTATCAATATTGGACTTTTTAATGTTTAGAAATAAATAAGCAAGTGATTTATCCCAAGGATTTGTTAATAACCAAAAATGAGCCTGAATATATATAAAAAATTGAGCGCCATTTTTTCAACAAATTTTGAGGTCGCAAAGAAAAAATTCGAAAAGAGCATAAGCGTATAAGAGCGTCGTAATCTATAAAATCGCAAAGGAGACAGATACGCTTTCATACAATTTTGGGCCAGAATGTAAAAAGATGAAATTGGTGTGAATTGATAGCTACTATATTAACAAACAATCACTGAAAATATGGCAGATTTTGGCAATCTGAGAGCTGAGAAAAAAGAGATTAAGTTTAAGTAAAAAACTATACTTAACTGCCTTAGAGTAGATATAGGTAAGAAACTAAAGAGTGAATTTATCATGGTTTGTTTAGTCCGCTTAGCAGTCAAGGTTTATGATGGTTTTGTTTTTTTTTTTATAATTTAGACAGGATTTTTAATATTTCTGTAGAGTGGGAAGGAGATGATGTACAAAAATGAAAATCGAATTTTATTAGTATTTTTATTCATCTTCTATTATTACAAGAACGTCATCTAAGAATTGTGCAGGTGGTACTATGTTATCTAGTAGAGGTACTTAGCCTAACTAAGGTACCATATTATTGACATCACATGGGCGCAGCAGCCCACAGTCCGTTTGCCTACGATGCAGTTAAAATAATATTTTAATATTGCTTCCCTACGACCGACGTATATACGAAAATATCCATGGTTTTGACATTGTTAGGATAACATTAGTGTTTTAGATAGATTTATTAAAACGGCGCGTTCCATCTTTATAAAAAAATCACGACAAAACTAGTTCATACTAGTGCTTACGATTCATACCCAGATTGGCTCACTCTTTAGTTTCTTGTATAATATATACTCTAGGTAGATAATATGACACTCGTTTAGTGTCGAATGTCGATCGATGTCAATGTCATGCATGTACAGTCAGAGTTAGCACAGATTAAAGAATACAATAATCGATTAGTAAATGTGAATCGATTTATCTTAATTATGTAAAACTTAATCTCTTAATCTAATTCTAATGGATTTAATTATTTTAATGAAATGTATCATCTAGTGAAAGCATTTTCGTAAATAGTATGAACTCTGTTGATGATGACATTAAAATGTCATCATCAACAGAGTATTTACTTAGACTATTTACTTCGTAACCCAAACTTAATTATTGGATATTTCATTTTCCAGATTGTAAATTGAGTTGATTTTTCACACTTTGAAATAGAAAAATATAGCCTTTTTTTTCAGCCATGTCTTAACTTATTACAATTTGGCCCAGAAATCCCTTTCTCCTTTTTAGAGATATTAAATAATATGCTTGTATGATAGATAGACCATTTGAAACTCGATAAATCTTCAATTGGAAATTTATTTTACCAAAACATTAATCAATATTTTGATAATATAATTTACAATATTGTTTTACGGCTCACTGGTTAGTAAAGAGTTATACCAGAAGATAAAAACAAATACAATTTTATCGGATATTTCCGATATCGTAAATTAAACTGAATTGTCGAACAAACAACGAAATTGAAACAGCTGTTATACTTGGTTGAACAAACACTAATAATAATGTTAGTACTAAGTAAACATAGAATCAATTAGTGAAGCGTTTATTCAAATAAAACGAGATTCTGTTTTGACCGAAAATAACAAAAATAAATCTTACCTAAATAAATATTAACAAATTTTTCTAAAAAAATACCGAAGTAGGCTGCCCGCCCACGACCGACAATCAGTGAACGATTTTGAAGGAGAAAAATAGAACACACTGTAAACAATAGTGCAATGCACACGTCCAACAAAAAGTCAGTCAGAAATCGATACTAATAGAGTCGGCAGAAGAATCGGCCCGATGATCTGATCACCAAAAAGTCTGACGTGAGGGCGCCGCGGTATACTGAATGAATGATATACGATTTTATATAATTTAAGTATACACAGACCGACATTACTCAATTTGATTGACTTTGCCTCTAAGAACTATGCACACTAGGGCATAGACTATATCAAGACAAGTGTCTAGCCCCCAGTTTCTGAAAGTCGAAAGAAATTAACTGATCATGATTGTGATTGGTGGAACAAAAGACAAACAACCAATCACAGTGCCTAAAATTAGATTTGTATTGAACAAATTTTTGAGTTGATCTACGTTTTAAAAACGGGGGCGAGAGTCCTATCCTTATGCTCGTGTACACACTAACACTCCGTCTGGTACACTGAGTTGACAGCGTGTAAGATGTTTGGTGGCTCAGTGTAAACGTAACGTTCTTGTCAATGTATCGTTGACTCATATAAGCACGATTATGGAAGTCAAAGTGCCTTTTGTTCATATTTTAACTTGAGACAATGACAATATCCACGGTATGTTTTGTCTTCACCATTCAACGTCGCGTATTTAAAACAATTGTAAGAATATATTATTTTGTACAAAGGAACTGAATTAAAATGAACTCTTAACGCGTATTAACTTTTGTTTTTATAGATCTTTGTGTTTTTTTCAATTCGAGCATGAAATAAGTTTATCAAAATATCATAAAATTTGATAAAGTGATAACGTTCTTAGTTACCTAATATAATTACCTGATAGTGGTCTGTATAGTCCAGTCATTTGGTAGTTCTACCTGGAGTGTTGCAAAAGAGAAGGGGATTTCTGGGCCAAATTGTAATAAGTTAAGACATGGCTGAAAAAAAAGGTTATATTTTTCTATTTCAAAGTGTGAAAAATCAACTCAATTTACAATCTGGAAAATGAAATATCCAATTTTTAAGTTTGGGTTACGAAGTAAATAGTCTAAGTAAATACTCTGTTGATGATGACATTTTAATGTCATCATCAACAGAGTTCATACTATTTACGAAAATGCTTTCACTAGATGATACATTTAATTAAAATAATTAAATCCATTAGAATTAGATTAAGAGATTAAGTTTTACATAATTAAGATAAATCGATTCACATTTACTAATCGATTATTGTATTCTTTAATCTGTGCTAACTCTGACTGGACATGCATGAAATTGACATCGATCGACATTCGACACTAAAAGAGTGTCAAATTATCTACCTTAGAGTATATATTATACAAGAAATTAAAGAGTGAACCTATCTGGTATGAATCGTAAGCACTAGTATGAACTAGTTTTGTCGTGATTTTTTTATAAAGATGGAACGCGCCGTTTTAATAAATCTATCTAAAACACTAATGTTATCCTAACAATGTCAAAACCATGGATATTTTCGTATATACGTCGGTCGTAGGGAAGCAATATTAAAATATTATTTTAACTGCATCGTAGGCAAACGGACTGTGGGCTGCTGCGCCCATGTGATGTCAATAATATGGTACCTTAGTTAGGCTAAGTACCTCTACTAGATAACATAGTACCACCTGCACAATTCTTAGATGACGTTCTTGTAATAATAGAAGATGAATAAAAATACTAATAAAATTCGATTTTCATTTTTGTACTTCATCTTTTTCCCACTCTACAGAAATATTAAAAATCCTGTCTAAATTATAAAAAAAAAAACCATCATAAACCTTGACTGCTAAGCGGACTAAACAAACCATGATAAATTCACTCTTTAGTTTCTTACCTATACTCTAAGGCAGTTAAGTATAGTTTTTTACTTAAACTAAATCTCTTTTATCTCAGCTCCCAGATTGCCAAAATCTGCCATATTTTCAGTGATTGTTTGTTAATATAGTAGCTATCAATTCACACCAATTTCATCTTTTTACATTCTGGCCCAAAATTGTATGAAAGCGTATCTGTCTCCTTTCCTTATTTATTTTTCAAATATATTATTTCTTAACCTAAACTACTCACTCGTAAGTACAATTGTCGATATAAAATTGTACTGAAAACAATCAATCGTGCCAGTGTTTCCATAGCGCGGTAAAAATAACGATACTGTAAAAATCCATTCTTACAAGAGACCTCCTTTTATCGGGGTTAATCCTTGTATCCCTTTGCCCTCGGGTTGACAATGGGATACACTGGGCTCTTACCGGCTAAGAGTACAATGTATCTCTAAACTGAGAACGCAGAATTTACTCCTTTATTCCTTTGCCCCTAGAAAAATACATACTCAAAATACTCCATACGTCCTTCGGGAAATATATGCGAGTATAAAAATCTAGTAAATAAAATTTACAGTGTCTCTGTGAAATATAGTTCCGGACAATAAAATTGAGCCACCCCGCATTTTTGACTATAGCTAGAATTTTATTTCTGGCACCTAGAAGATTATGGTGGCTATATAGAATTCACTAAATAATTAGGAAAAAAATATTGAAAATATGTTAACGACCTAAGTGGTCGAGTGGCGTACGCACCGGTTTCAAGGTGTCGCTAGCTCTGAGGTCCCGGGTTCGATCCCCGGAAGTCACTTTTCTACATTGTCTCGGGTCTGGGTGTTTGTGGTACCTTCGTTGTTTTTGAATTCCATAACATAAGTGCTTAATAGCTATTTACTTTGGGTTCAGAGCAATGTATGTGATGTTGTCCGCATTTATTCGTTTATTTATTCATTTATATGCTTTTGAAGACTGGATCACTAATATAGTATATAATTCAATATTTATTCTAGAAAAAATTATAACAAAATTTTGGGTGTCTCAATTTCAGTGGCCAGGAGTATATATCGTACAATATAAACTAAGCGTCCATATGTTATGTAGCGTTATCATATTGCGATATATCTCCCCAAGCTCGTTCGTTATCAAACTCCCTAGAGAAACGCTAAAATGAAACCTAGTATATAGAGCTCTCCGCAATAAATTCTACATCGATATTTTTATGATATATCTGCTATAAAATTGTTGCTAAGTATATTAACCCTAACCATTCTTTAAGGGCTATAGGGCTATTTATTTGGACAAAACTCTTACATAATATATAGTGCCACGGTTTTGTCTGCCATTGAACCACTAGGTACTTAAAAACTTCATCATACAGGAAGGACAAGTTCTTACCCAAACTATATCCGAAAACAAACATTTAAAAATCAACTGTTGTGTGATGATTCCATAGCAACCGAACATACGTAACCTACACCAATTTGTCGTAATGCAAAATTAAAAATCCACTCGTGACGTCATTATAAACACATCATGTGACTTACACATTTGTGTAAACATAATCTGAACTCTACCACCGAATTAAATAGACCTGTTAACACGAACTACCTCGTTGGCCTAGTAGCGCTAAGCGCGACTGCTACGCTAGCGGTCTTGGGTTCAATTCCCAAGTCGACCAAGGTGTTATTGGGTTTTTCTATGAAATGCTCAGTAGCAGGTCGAAGTTTAGATTTGTGCCCGGTTAGTGGCAATTGGCTCGCCCCCTATTACATGGGACCTAAACATATCGGCGTACTGTGGGTGTACATTTCTACACCTCTGCCTAACCCTTCGGGGATACAGGCGTGATGATATGTTATGTTAACACGAATGAGTGATTAAAACCAAGTTCTTTTGGTCTGGTTTTCTTTGGGTCACATTAATCTGTAGCCACCTGACTTGAGGATCTAGTGGTATTTCCTTCATTATTACGAAACTTTGCTTGTGGTAAGGTTGCGGTTACTCGGTAGTTAAGGTATTTATACCCCTGATACGTTATGTAATGAAGGATCGTGTTGAAATGACATCCTTAAAGACCGCATACATAATATTATAATCAATTTTATAATGAAACAACGTGCTGCTGCGAAGATTAAAAAACGAATGTTTTTATTCATAACGAATGACATAGACAATAAACGTTTACAAGTTTGTCACAAGAAAGTTCTATTCGTCTCTATATTTTGTTATTTACAACACTCCCACTCAAAATATAGTATATATTTCAACTTAACAAACTTAGAACAAATACTTAACTGGAATTATACTTTAACAATTCCTAAAGCATTCAAATGTTTATAATGTTTTACAGCACTTAAACTTTTAGTCAATAAATCTGCTGGCATATCTGATGTACATAAATATTCAACATTAACAATGTTTTCATTTAACACTTCTCTGCAATAATGATATTTAACATCAATATGCTTAGTTCTATTATGAAATACAGGGTTTAATAATAACTTCTGGGCACTCATACTATCATTATACAAAGTAATACAATACATTCTTTTAGTAATTTCATATTGCAAGTTTCTCAGATATGCTGCCTCTTTGCAGGCCTCTGATATTGATACATATTCCGCCTCAGTGCTTGAGAGTGCAATACATTTTTGTTTACTACAGCCCCAAGAAATAACAGAACCTGCGAGTACATAACAAAACCCTGAATATGATCTTCTATCATTAACATCATTGCACCAGTCTGCATCAACATATCCTTTGATATTAATATTCTTATTCTTACTATATTTCAAACCTAAGTCTTTTGTTTTTTTTAAATATCTTAATATTCTTTTAGCATAAACCCATTGTTCATCAGAATTACAATTATTAAACTGACTAAGATATGACACTGCATAAGCTATATCGGGTCGGGTAAGCACAACTAAATACATTAAGCTTCCGATCAGCTGCTGATAAGGATTCTCACTTTTACAGTTGTCCTCCTTTTTACATTTTAAACCTATCTCCATTGGAGTATTAACTGGTTTACTATCAGCCATATTAAATTTAGACAGTAACTTATCTATATATCTTTCTTGACTCAAAGTAACTGTACCATTCTGTTTATCAAAAACAACTGACATGCCAAGACATTCTTTTACAATCCCTAAGTCTTTTAACACAAAATTCTTACCTAACATGCTTTTAAGATGACTAGTTTCACTTTCGTCATCAGAAAAAACAAAAAAAATCATCAACATACAGTGTAACAATGGTTTTACTACTACCAACACATTTTAAATATAAACATGGTTCTATTTTGGATTTGATATAACCATCTGCTAACATACAACTATCTACTTTCAAATGCCACGCTCGGGATGCCTGTTTGAGACCATATATAGCCTTCTTCAATTTTAGAATTTTATTATCATTTGTACAGTTAAAACCTAAAGGTTTCTGCATATATATAGTCTCTGACAGATCACCATTCAAGAAGGCGGTTTTCACATCAAGGTGAGTCACATTAAGATTCAGCTGTACTGATAATGCAAATAATAACCTTAGTGTTGTATGCCGCACTACAGGAGAAAATGTTTCAACATAGTCCACACCATATTTCTGAGAGCAGCCCTTAGCCACAAGCCTGGCTCGATACCGCACATTATTTTCAACATCACACTTCTTCTTGAGAACCCATTTGCATTTAACAATATTGCCAGTTGCAGGAATGTCAACAACTTCCCATGCGTTGTTGTCTTCAAAGCTTTTCAGCTCATCCTTGACAGCTAGTTCCCATTGCTCTTTCTCTGGTCCTCGCAGTGCTTCTTCTAATGTCAGTTCATCGCTGAAAGATTTATCTTCTGTACACATAAATCCATACCTGTCTGGTGCTTTTCTCTGCCGTTGTGGTAATGTCCTTATTATGGTGTTCGACTGCAACTCTTCTTCAGATGTCAACTCCTCATCAGGTACATAGGCTTCATCCAAGTCATTTTCCAAAGAAATGAATGAATCCTCTCTACTCTGATCTGAGACCTCTCCCACTGAAGACAGATGTTGCCTGTTCTCTGTAGATTTATCTTTCTCTTCTACTTCAATCATATTTTCTTGATGAGACAATTTTTCCTTTACGATGATGATATCCCTACTAGTTGTAATAGACTTCGTTGACGGATTATATAACCTATATCCCTTGACATCCTCAGGGTAACCAATCAGAATGCATTGTTCAGCCTTTTTGTCCCACTTAAGTCTTTTCTCTTTAGGTATGTGTTTCATGGCAATGCTACCAAAAATCCTTAAATGGCTGAGGTTTGGTTTGGCCCCTGTCCATAGTTCGTATGGTGTACGATTGTTCAATCTAGTTTTTACAATTCTATTCTGCAAATAAACAGCAGTGTTAATGGCTTCTGCCCAGAACTCTTTACCAAGTTTAGCATCAAACAAAAGACATCTGGCTTTCTCAATTAGAGTTCTATTCATGCGCTCACACAGCCCATTTTGTTCGGGTGTATAAGGATTAGTTTTTTGATGCACTATACCTGCTTTCTTTAAAAAACTATCAAAATCTCTATTACAGAACTCTCTGCCATTATCAGTTCTCAAAATTTTAATTTTATTTGATGTTGAATTCTCAACTTTAGCTTTATATTCTTTGAAATAATGTAAAGTCTCTATTTTACTTTTCAAAAAATAAACATATGTCATGCTACTGTAATCATCAACAAAAATCAAGAAATATCTAGATCCTCCTAGTGATACATTCTCCATCGGGCCACAGATGTCACTATGTACCACTTCCAATAGCTTAGTGCTCCTATTCCCTTCATGAGCAAAAGGCAAACGACTTTGCTTACCTTCACAGCACACTATGCAATTGGACTTGTTGATATTGCCTGTCTTGATAAATTTGACTCCCTCCACAGCATCCTGCATTTTATTCATATTATAACTATTGACGTGTCCCAATCTACGATGCCAAACTTCTGAAGACTCTGCTACTGCTGCGACCAAACAAGTAGAAATGTTCAGCTTGTAAACTCCATTCACAAGCAATGCAGTAGCTACTAGAGTGTCATCTGTATTGAATATTTCACATCCTTTGCTAGTGAAATGCACCTTGTTGCCCTGCCTTATTAACTGGCTCACTGACAATAAGTTAGTAGATAACTCGGGAACACATAACACCTTTTCAACAGTTATGTTAAAATCACATTCTTCGGTCGACGTTGTTATATTTACGTTTCCACAACACAGCACTGGGATTTTATTCTGGTTAGCAATCATGATTTCTTTCGTGAAGCCAGAATAACACGTGTCGATCATCCAATCTTTATTGCAAGTCAAATGCGAACTGGCACCAGAGTCTACATACCAGTCACTCTTATCAAATATTGTGTTGAAAAACACGGCACTAAACGCATTACTTGTTTTTGACGATTTATTTTCTGCATTCTTAAAAGATTTATCTTTGTTAATATTGCATTGATTACGATAGTGCCCATGTTGTTTACAATTGTAACATTTGACGTTTGGTTTTCCTTTAACAGATGTTGACACTTCTGCTTTCCCGCCATCTTTATTGGCCATAGACTGTGTATTCTTTCCGTTCTTTGAACGATGAATCTGATTCTTGCGGAAACATGCGAATGCATTATTGACATCACTTTCTTCCGGTTCCATGTCCATCAATTTCCCTTTAATGGCATCGGATGTGATTATAATGCCTGAATGTTCGATGGCCATTATCATGGGCATATATTTTTCACTTAGGCCTGCCAGCATGATAGATCCAATCCACTCGTCGGTAATACCAAATCCCGTACCTTGTAATTTTTGTCCAGCTTCAACAATTTGCGTAACGTATGCCGTCATCGAAGTGCAATTTTCAAATCGAATTGATATTAAATTCCTCAAAAGACTTATTCTTCGAGTAAATCCTGAGTCATCGAATAACATCTTCAATTTATCCCACAATTCTTTCGATGTTCTAACGGTTTTTATATGAACGTAAAGAGCCGGATCGATTGTCAGTATCAGCTTTGCTTTTGTTTTTGCGTCATCTGCAGCTGCTGGTGGATGATTGGGCTCAGGTTTTATACACCCAACCATTCCTTCCAAAACCAGAAAATTCTCTGCGGCGAAACACAACTCACTATAGTTTTCACGTCCTTGTAATTTAGGTACGCTAACCAGATAGTTCGAACTGGACGCCATGACTGTCACACACGTTGTTACTTTTACTGAAAAAATACGGTTATTGCTCACTGTTCACTTTACATTTAATCTAATGGTATAAGGACAGCCTATTGTTCATCATACTGATAATTCTAACAATATTTAAGCTTTTTAAACGGGTCTGGGCCCATAACCTATAATGAAACAACGTGCTGCTGCGAAGATTAAAAAACGAATGTTTTTATTCATAACGAATGACATAGACAATAAACGTTTACAAGTTTGTCACAAGAAAGTTCTATTCGTCTCTATATTTTGTTATTTACAACAAATTTAAAATAAATAATTTATGTAGATAAAGTTGAGAATTTGATTTCTAGTCTGTAAACCAGTAAACAAAACTTGATCTATGATCATTGTGCATTCAGGTTGCTAAAGTTCACCTAAAAAAATATGTGTATTTCTTTGTTTGTTTCTATTTTAAGACTTCATTGTTTTGTAGTACATACAATATAACAA
Source organism: Autographa gamma (assembly GCA_905146925.1). NCBI lineage: Eukaryota > Metazoa > Arthropoda > Insecta > Lepidoptera > Noctuidae > Autographa > Autographa gamma. Next base: position 10,900,077 of record LR989850.1, read on the forward strand.
AATATAAATAAAATTAATGAATGTAAATTCACTAATATAATTACGTACCAATTATTCAATGTTAATAATAATGATGTTCGGAGTCGTATTTAATTAATTCATGTTATAACATAAAGTATTAGTCACTAAATTATTGCAAAAAACCTCAATTTATTTTATTTATATTTGCTGCGTATATCACGAAGGTCAATAAACTCGTGTAAATATACCGTAATACTTCATTATTGTTTTATGTATTTTAAATTACACAAACCTTTACAGTATTTCTGTACTGCCTATTTATCGCGGCGATAAGTAATAAACCTATAAAAATATAGCCTTTTAACATTGTTCATATTACTTCGACCAAGGCATTGACCTGAATGAAAACTATGTAGTTATAATGTATCAATCAGCTGTAGAATAAATGTTACTTTGTCTCGTTGTTTGTTTAAGTAACACCTGTTTATGGGTAAGAGACAAACTGTGTGAATATTGTTTTATTTATAATTTATCAAGTGTCACTATCATCTCAAAAATCACTTTTAACTAGGCTATTATTTTTGGTTATCAGGTTAACTGAATTAGTTAATATACAGCTATTAATTCTATCTTTAATGTAAAAAAGTAGTTGATAGATAAAACTTTAAGACAAACTGTATTTTTAGATGGATTTTTTATACGTGTTTGTGCTATTTAGTACACTTATTTTTAAGGTGAAATTTAAACTAGAGAACTTTGAATTGAACAAGATTTTTACACCAAATCAAGAAGTTCTTAATTAATAATGCAGTGGCCAAATTATTTTCTTCAAAGCATAATGTCTAGTTTCACTTCACATAAAACACATTTTATAGGTAACATTATTCAATGTAGTAATATTTAACTCTGTAACCGTCGCCGGCTGGTCGCTACCTGATAACGATATCAGATACAACAGCTGACGCATAAATTAATCGCTGAAACTAATACAGGGCTTTAAACTTAATGCCGAACTAGTGACCTCGAACAGGCACATAATATGACCTTGACTTGTTTAAAAAATACTTGCAATGTTTTGACATGAAAAGGATATCAACTTGCAATTAAGGTATTCGGAATCCAAAATTGTACTATTCTAAAAGGATTTCTATAAAAAATCTGCAGAAAGACGCGGAAATTTTGTTATGATACAAATACGCCTAATAAATAAAAATAGAGATACTTCTGCTTCTTATTGTGTCGATGACAATCTATTTAAATTGTGTCGGCCCAAAAATCTGCTACGAGAACTGTTTGCATTGTCAGTAGCTTGCATTAAATCGTCCTTCGTGCAGGTGTAATAGCCAAGATATCAGTCATCTTGTCCTTCATAGAGATACTTTTATTTTTATTCGCCGTAACGTTTTGAAATGTATATATATTTTTCACCAATAAAATTACATCTATAACACCTTAAAAACGTAAGTTAAATAGACACATCATTTATCAAAACGTTACCGTCCATTACGATGTTCCAAGAATAAAATAAAAATGCCATCGCTCAATTGAGTAAAATATTTCGACGAAATATTTCATTCTACCTGTGCTTTAAAAGGTTTTTAAAAGTCACATGCTATCCGTATATATTTATTTCTTTACTTGTAAATTACAAAATAAAATAAAGAAGAAACATGTACAAAAGGTGTTTTTTTTGCACCTGGCAATCACTTCCAGGCAACCTTTTCCTTAACCTACTAAGGTATAGCAGTATAGTATAAAAAAAAATAATAATAATCCAGCCTATAAACGTACCACTGCTGGCACAGGCTTCTTCCCATATAGAGAAGGCATGAGCATTGATTACCACGCTTGCTCTCCGCGTATTGGCAATTTCAGATCCCAAATTTTGGAATCCAGGTTTCTTCACGATGTTTTCCTTCGCCGTTTGCCTGCAGTATCTTAGAATAATTAAGAAAGACCATATAACTTTGAAAAAATCACATTATTATTTGCCTAAAAAATAAAAGAAATGTATAAAAATATATCTACTAAAAAATCTTTAGAGCAAATAATTGTTGTCACAAACAGCCACTTGACTTAATTAATCGTACCATTAGATTCAATTCGATATTCTCCTGACACAATTCTTTATCTTCCTATCCGACTCAAAGGAAAAGAAAGATTTATCTTTCTAAGTGAATATCTATTTTAATAATGATGTCTTTTTAATCAGAAAGTTGGCTTAGTCTGAAAGGCAATTAGGCTCGCATTAAGTGCAAAAGAATAGTTCACGTTTTTTTTCCGAAGAAATGAATGAAGAATTGTAATATCTTCTTAGATATTTTTTTATTTGAACTGGATTGTAGTTTGTCATGGTTTATTTTTTGAGTCATAGCTTTTTAATAGAGATGGGCCGAACAAAAGAATTTTCGAGAAATCAAATACCGAGTATTATTCGGTTTTACTAAACCGAGCATTCTGTCGAACAGCTCGGTTCACTAACGGAGCGAAAACACATCTCATAAAAGTACTCAAAAATGAATGAAACAACAAATTATAAAAGCGACCAGTTTGAAGTACTTTTAAACGACCGCAACACATGGGCTTTATAAAAGTTACAGTACAGACGACACGTGCTTATCCCTAATGTTACCCTATTCCCTATGTGAATGTTAAACTGGTCAAGTGTGAGTCCGACTCAGACGCAAATGGTTCCGTACTATCCTACAAGCTATAACTACATGTATGTTTTTTATTACTCACTAACTGAACAGACAGACTTCGTTCTGCGTCCATCGATAAATAAAAGCCTAAATTTATGTTTTTTTTTTGCTTCCGAGCATTTCTTCATTCATTTTCACCTTTTAAACCTTCTCTGGACTTCTACAAATAATTCAATATCAGAATTAGCCAAATTGGTTCTGCAGTTTTCGAGTTTTAGTGGAACTAACGAACAGCAATTCATTTTTATATATGTAAATAAAACAAAGAAAATTATGTTGGAAATAGAAAAACATACCTACATTACCTTCTCTGTAAAAATTCAACTTCTTCCTACCTATCTGTTTAGGATTTTTAGAGAGACAGGGCGCTGACAGACAAACGCTGGCGAAACAAGTGACGTACGATTATACGCACAGCACAGCAGTCTTATGACAGCAGAGTCATAATAGGGTTTTGCTTCTTTTCGGCTACGGTACCCTTGGTACAGACTTAGACAGGTTTGGAACCGGTGTGGGACTATTGTACTTTTATTTAGACAGTCACAGGGGACATAGCTATATGCTAGGGGAGCGATCGTCTGGCTGCAGATTATGACGCGAATGTGAGAACGTGAAGAGAATATACTCTGCAAGAGTGAGCGGTAAACGGTGTCTTAATATGTTTATTGTTATAATAAAACCTTATTCGTCAATCGGTACTTTATCGCAAATAAACAATGTGTAAAAAACGATAATTTGTTGAAACGTTTTGCTTTTGAACCATTAATTATAAAGGTATTAGATATGTTTAATTATAACACAATGCTGATGACGTTTCTATGTGCAGCTTGTTAAATTCTTAATTCTACTGAGTATTATTTATATGCCTGAAAATTCTATAAATGTTTTTATAGTGCTTTTTACTTTACAATTTTACACTATTTTCTATTCTTATATCCGAAGTAAAAGAAATAATATACCTTAACATCAGTACATATAAATATCAACTAGCACAGTGTTAAATATGACTGTTTACAGAACAAACAGTAAATAAAAGGTTTAACATAAATAGTCAATAATAACTTCATTACAAAGAACCGTACATTGCATAAAATGTACAAAGAAATGAGCCTCTAACTTACAGCATTTTTTCTACATACAGAACTTTATTTATTTATTTTATTCTAAATCTTCTATCTTATTAATTCCCTTCACGATAGACATTAAAACAAAGAATATTACTTTTCCGTCAAGACTTTACTATCTGTATGTGTTGACTTTTGTCACTAAAACCTATCATTATACTGCCTTACTTCTTGGGGTCTCCGGTTTTTGCTTATAAAGGTATCATAAAAATCGGTTTAGCAGTTTAAATGAAAAGATGTAACAGGCCCACGGACAGACAGAAATCCCTTTGCATTTATACATATAATAATATTGGGTCTTGTTATGACACGTTAAATATTGTAACCAGCAATCAATTGTATGCATTCCGTTTTATATTAATACGGTACTTGACCAATCAATGGTATGCCGATCGTTTACGATCAATGCACAGCTATAATGATTGTGATACGTGATGATCACAAAAAAAAAAAACAGGTTTTATTGGAGATGGTTCTTGGGTATTATAAACTTTATACAAAAAAAATATAAGCATGGTGATAATTATTGTAATATCTTATTTATAAGAGTTTACCGATTTGAACCCAGTACATAGTAACATTACAACAATATCCACCAAAAACCACCAGTTACTTGCATTCAGAAGGAGAAATCATATACATAAATATCATACACATAAACTTTGATAACCTAGCAGTTTGCTTAAATTTTTCGTAAATAGTATCAGAAAACGTTACGTCAATTTATTTTACATAACATGATAACATATCATCACGCCTGTAACTTCGAAGGGTTAGGTACAGGTGTAACAATGCACACCCACAGTTCGCCACTATGTTTAGGTCCCATGTAATAGGGGGCGAGCCTTTTGCCACTAACCGGCACTAATCCAAACTCCGACCTGCTACAGAAAATTTCATAGAAAAATACTTTGGTCGATTTGGAAATCGAACCTAAGACCTCTAGCGTAGCAGTCGCGTTTGGAACCACTCAGTATTTTTTTTTACTAGTTAGGAAATATGATTTTATTTGCCCAATAAAGAACTTACAAACAATTACCATATTCCGACGTTACATAGCATATAGCCCGTTTGACACCCGGTTTGTTAATATTGACGAGTCCAATGTCACGCGGAAATTGTCAAAGGGATTACTGATGCATTTTATATAAGCTTTCACCGCTCTTTTTTGTTTTCCAGTTTCGCAAAAAAAAATGCATTAAAAATTTAAAGCAAACTCATATTTCCTTGAATTTTATTTCGCTTGCATAAAAACAGTAGTGCATTAGTTAACGGCGGCTAATAAAAAAAAAATTGTGCTTTCACAAAACTATTTCTCAATTTTCATGCAATAATAAATTATACGTTTTGTGTTTTAGAAAGTCAGATTGGTTTAAAAAACAGCGGTGCATTTAAGTGGCGCAAGACAATACAAGAGATTAAAATATACATAATTATATAGATACATAATCATATACAGTCAACAACGAGTTTTGTCAAACAAAACAGTAAACTTAGTAATCTATCAAAAAAAAACGATAATCATTTCTGAAAATAGCTCACAAAAAACAAGTCCGTTGACAATAATAATTCCGCTAAACTCCTAAACAATGATAAGCGACAACAATGGAACAGTTATATCATTCTGATAGTGTTATCACTGACCTCTATCGAAGCTTTGACCTCTAAACAGACTTTCCTTCATTTCACAAAAGATAACAGAACAATGATTAACGCTTTGTTCTTGCATAAAGGGTGAACATTGATTAGGATTGGATTTCTCGGTAAACATTGGCCTAATTATGATAATACATAAAAAAAATAACTAAGTATTGAAATACAGTCTTATAAGGTAGGTATAAAAACTGTTTTATGACTAAAATCAATTTCGTTACTCTAACTTACTTAGGTACTAAATTATATTTCGAAATTGGTTTTTTAAAAGAACAGAAAATACCTAGTCAAAATCTAGTTTGTATATAGTCGATTTTTCGCTTACAAAATCTCCGCCACGAAGCGATCATATCTCTAGTTTACAATATCATAAAATATTATACAAACAAACTCATATTTATTGCTTACATTAAAATAACTATTTAAAGCTTTACATAAATAGGAACGAGCATAAACTAGCAATGCGGTATTTATAGAACATAGCCCATTGCACTTGAACTACACAAATCTGGTATTCCGGTATAAATCACCAAGGTATACCGCAATGCCGTCTTCTAGCGTTTATTGTTTTATTTCAAGAATAATCGCCGTACGACAATGTTGGTGACACAGGCATTACTCAGAAGGTCAAATCATATTGAGAATTGAGAATATAAATAAATAATAATTAGGGAAAACAGCATAAGCTGTAAAGCTAGCCGAAGATATATATTAATTAAAAGTATAGGGTATAGTAAAGTAGAGGTACATTCTACAGTTTAAAAATACGGCAACGTGTCTTAGGCCCACGAGAACGAATTCCCTTAAAAAGTAAAATATTTTGATTATCATAAAAAACGTTTTTGAAAACAAATTGCTACAGTAAAACAAAAAATCATTTCAATATTGTTCAAACTCTAATGAAAATACATCAAAGCCACAGATTAAAAGAATATACATCTATTCGACAATCTAAGGTAGGAAGAGATTGGCTATAGTCCCAAATACGAAACATGTGAACATAGCAAGCTTTTCATCACTATTTGTGCCAGCCCTACGTCCTTCCACAGCTGTCCCCAATTGCAGTAAGCTTCCACAATTAGGGTTGTCAGATTGATTGAAAAGATTTACTCAGTACAAAGCGATAACGAGCGCCGGTCACAGGGTGTAAAGCCAAATATATGACCGTTTTTATGTAAAGCAATGTAAAACATTTTACTTGTGAGTAATAAATGTATTGTAAAACAATTAATATTGACGAACACATTTTGAACGTCATCTAAATGCATGACGAATAGGTCGCTGTACGGTGCCAATCACCAAATCATATTTTAGCGTTATTAAACTACAGCAAAAAATAAATCGTTTTTGAAGAATTAATTCACACACCCGTATAAAAAAACGAAAATAGCACTCGAAATTAAAAAGTTATACATATTATTTTAAATTATACACAAAAGAAGTTATACATAGAAATAAATTGTATAACTGAACTGTAGGTTTCCGATACTGGAATAAAAATACATGGGCAAACTACACAAATAATTGTTTGTTTAGGGGCACCGACACGTGCAGTGAGCGATCGTTGCTATTGCTCTAATTGGGTCGTCGAATGGAACCTTTTTATTGGAATAACCATTCCGTAGCGTCACGCAACTTTATGCTGAAAGAGTCATTATTGAGCTTTTTCAATTTTATCCTAGGTTTATTTTAGGATAGTCCTTTTAAAATAAGCTCAGCAAAAAAAATCGTTAACTTGTGAAGACTTTGCCAACGAATTCTCCTCTAAAAAACACACTGAACTTTTAAAACTATATAATGGTAAAAATAAATACACATTGTAATGCTGTTTTCAAAATTGATTTTTACCTGTCTGCCTGTTACATGCTATTAGACGTGTCATTATAGCTAACTGTGAATAATATAAATATGAACGTCACTATTCAGAATATTTTCGCTCGTCTTTTATTTCTTCTTCAAAAAACGTTTACGTCATTCACACATTGTAATTTTGCGTCTATGAGCTGTCTCGCGCGTCATATAAAGTGAGCCTTCTGAACAATGTCTGTCAAGTGTTCAGCTCTATTTACGTACATTAGCATAATTTGAATGTTATAAGTTTTATCTTGACTGAACAGATACTTAGTAGACACGCACGCGATATAGACTTTTCGTGTGTGTTTTGTTAATAAGTTGTTAGGCGTCATGCTAAACCTAGAGATACAGACATGTTTATGTTACCTATATAACCTTACTCCTAAACCATCTACTGCAAAATAAACTAACTTTTACAATTTTATATTAAAATACTAGCTGACCCGGCAGACTTCGTACTGCCTCATTCCTCAATCGATAATTAAATGCCTAAACTTTTATGTTTGTTTTTTGTTTTATATTTAATTTCAAACTTTTTATATTTATTCACCTCTTAAGCCTTCCGTGGGCTTCCGCAAATAATTCAATACCAAAATAAGCCAAATCGTTCAAGCCGTTCTAGAGTTTTAGCGGGACTAACGAACAGCAATTCATTTTATATATATTTAGAAGATATTATATAGATGAAAAATCGACGATTAAAAAAGATACGTCACAGTTTTCGTGGAGACCTCAAAATTTGTTACGAAATTGTAACACAAATCTACGATGTAATACCGAAAAGTTGATTACACAAGAGCTTACAAACGTTCGTACCGAAATATGGATATGATTCATACTCGGTTAGCACTTGACCTTGTTACGATACGAACTGTTTAAAATTGCGTGTGACGACAGTATTTACTGAGTGGTTTAACATAAGTAGAAATATGAGAAGAAATAGCGAATTAACATAAATTATGTAATTTTTTCTCTAGATTTTACTCGTTTTAGACAAAAAGCAACCTTAAAATAAAAGTACTTATACAGGTATACAGTGCAGTAATGCTGTCTGCCCCATGATATCTGGGGCCCGAGTCTGCTATTGACAATTGTTTGAATCGTCTGAGTGGGTGGCGTTAGGAGGTCCATTTTAGAATAATTAGCATTCTACAAAATGTCAGAAATTCAAAATTGGCCGTCCCAATGGCCAATTTTGACGTTAAAATGACGTTTTACCCACGTAATTATCCTAAAATGGACCTACTAACGCCACCCACTCAGACGATTCAAACAATTGTCAATAGCAGACTCGGGCCCCTGCAAAGGTGTCGAAACGTCGGGACCTAAAATGTAAAATTAAACCTCGATAAAATTCGTAAAAATATTTTTTATTTAATTTCTAAGATTTGTGTAAACCTATGAAACCAATAAACAACCTTAAGTATATACATAGCTATACTAGTAATTCTTTTGTTTGTATTCAAATACAATTTACATAAACCGCTTTCCTATGTGATTCTTTATTATAATTTAATAAAAAAGGGCCTTTGTAACAAGAAAACCCAAACCTCATTCGAATTGGGGTAAATTGATACCTTCAGATTACAAAAGGCAAATAATATTATGTAAAGTTAGGTATAGCTTTGCCCCGCGGTTTCATCCACCTTCTTGGTTTTATCAGGTTAAATGGCTTATTCCGTTCAAGAAGAAATATTTTCTGAAAACGTTAAGTTTTTTTTTTCTTTAATATGACCGTGTATTTTAAAAGAACACTCAATTTTATTGCGTCAGTGGGTATACTTATTAGATATTTTTATTTTTATGCTTTGAAGATAACAAATATTAACCGTACATAAAATTCACATTAAACTTAAACAAATCAATTCTACAGTCGTCATTACTTTTAATTGTCATTTAAAAAACTCTATAGAAATAAAAACAATTGATATAATATTGATGTTTATTGTTTACCGTGAAGTGACGTAGGACTCGAAAACTGACCACACCAACATGACAATCGTTAAGCTGAGAATGCAACATGTGGACGATATTAAATATTTTATGATAAATTATTATAAGCAACCACACTTAAAGTTGATACTGTATTATCAAATGAAATGTTGGTAACATTAGAAGCCGACCCCAACATTGCTTGGAAAAGTCTTAACATAAGAAAATTTCTTCTGTAGGTAAAAAATATTATTGACGGATGTTAAAGTTATTTATAGTATCGAATGATTTGAAAGAATTATGGGAATAACTAAGTAATATTAGAAGTAGTATAATTTTTTATATTGTATTTTAAGTATAATAAACTTTAGAAAAATTAAAAACTTTTTCAGTAGTTAAACCAAAAATAGATCCGTTAAAAAAAACGTATTTGTAACAAAAAAAAAGTTTCTATAATATAGTGTCCAGATTGGATTATAAGGTGAACAATGTTATTTTATTTCCAACTTACGACGCAAAACTTAAGTTATATTTCAGGTCAACACTGTCATATAAATAAATTATCACCATCAACAAATAAGGTACCTAATTATTAAACGATCACCTACATACTATAACATAACTAGAATTTTTTTCAGGAACATGGGATGTAAAATCAAACAGAAAAAGTAACAAAAGGGTCATATGAAATCAAAAATCAAAATCAAAATATTTTTATTTCAAGTAGGCCTTGTTAAGGCTCTTTTAAATCGTTAAATTTACTGACTCTACTGCAGGTTCCAAAATGTCATTCCAATGGAGAAGAACCGGCAAGAAACTCCAGAGGTTACTCTTTTAAAAAAAAGGTTAACATGAAAACCCTAACAGGAATGTCAAGGCATGTCAAAAGGTTTCTAAGAATAGTTTCAAAAAAAAAATGAAAATGCGCAAAATATTAAAATTAAATGTTTAAGACTTTTACAGTGCCATTAAAAGTCTGTCTCATACAACGTTCTTACATTATTCTCAGTTATACCACATACTTCTAGGAATGATATTACGAGAGCTTCAGCAATGAAACTGAAGTTATTGAATACTAAAGTGACTCAGAGGAAACGTTTATTGAAATTTATTTCACGCTCTATATTATTTACCACTCGTTGTTGTTGGTTGGTTGTTTCTACAAGTTCTACTATAATTCCTCAGGACTTAAGAGTTTACTTTTTTAAATCGATACCAAGGAATCATAACGAGTACGGCAGTAGATGTTATATTTAGTTGTTTCAGCAATTTTTTGCAAATCATTATACCTACCTTATAATTAAACGTTTTCATAAAAGCGTAAATAAGCTTAGAAATTATTGAGGGTTCAATTCGTAAATATTTAAATTGGCTCCTCTAGATTTATGATCCCAAAACACACCAATTATTGAGCATTACCATTATTATGCTAAAACGTTTTCAAAAACACAATAAAAACGCTCCAATTATTTCAAGTACGTACTTCTTTTCAAAGTATGAGAAAAACACACGGCCACTCAACAAACAAGCCCGTTCAAAGCCAAACAGCCCGCCATTAGGTTTTACTTCAAATAAATAGTATCAAAAGAATTTACTCAATATGTCGTAATGGTTTTCGAGTGGTAAAATCTCCGCCAGTAAGCAGATAATTAAATAGAAGTACCGCAACCAACTTCTCGGTACATTTTCGTTACGACGAAGTGAAATTCAACAGAAAACTAAAATCATAATGGCGTGGCCGCAATCAAGTCACGCTAGGGTTACTACATTTATTTATAAATAAACTTTTGAATTTCACAGAAATTTTGACCGAAATTTGGGTTCAAATTTTGTGACTGAAATAAATCTTAGGCAACGTTTCCATCTTGTATTTAAAACTGTATTTGCCCATCAGTAGTCACAAAATGAGTAATCTAGTCTAGAATACAAGGAATTAAGAGTTATCTAAAACTGAAGATTATCTAGTCCGATCACGTCACTAATTAAACATAACCTAGTTATCGCGTACCCTAAGGATTAGAGACAAAGCCTTGGACTTAAGACACACAATACAGTGTGAATTGATGCAAGGCCTGATAAAAAACAAGCCACAATTTAGGTTCACATGAGGCCTAATCATAATTTCCACATCTGTATTTTTAATGGCAGAGGCTCAAAAGTTGACATAGCTTGGTGAAAGATGTTCTCCCATTGCGAGCCGATGCTCGTAAGACTAGAGTCGACCTTTGGGAAAGTAGGTACCCAACCATGTCACCCAACCTAACGGCCGAAAAACTTCCTCCCGGCCACAGTTTACCCTGGCCGACGTGGAAGTCTTTAAATAGACTCCGGACCCAAGTCGGCCGGTGCAATGAAAATATGTGCCGGTGGGGCTACAGCACACCTGAGCCATGTGAGTGCGGCATCCTCCCCCAAACCATGGCTCACTTAATGAGCTGTCCAGCGTGCCCAGCCACCTGCACACGCGAGGACCTGTATGAGGCAACGGACAATGCCGTGTGCGTGGCTGAGTACTGGTCGGGAAAAATTTAAATGCCAATGATCGACTCGATAAGAAGAAGAATGGTTTCTTTTCTTAACAGTTCAGGTTTTCTCCAGCCTAAGTTTACATGTCCTGATACCTTTTTTTAATCTAGAATAAGTTCCCTTTTTGGCGTTGCGATTAAAATCTCACTAAAATAAGCTCACTGGTTTGAAAGTTTACATGAAACCTAAAATATATTATTTACTCGGAGTTGGTCTTGTTTTTTGGTGTCATATGTAGCTTTAAGGCTCGTAGTCAACTGTGTTACCTACAGACATGTCCATCATTTATTCGACAATGTTTTCATAATAATAGCAAAGACATTGTGCCGGTCTATAGAAGAGTAGCTACACAGAGATTTAAAATTGCTATGAAAGTATACAATACCAGAATATCGGTCTAAGAAAAAAATTCTTACCTTAAAACTAAATAACAATAATTATTAAACTAAATAATACCGTAGCAACCCTATGTGTACCTGAGTTGTTGTCGGTATTCCTGGGGTTCCGTGTCACTGCATAATTCCACTTCGGCCGCGACGGTCCTTTTTTGCCATTTCCACATAGGTGGAACTCGGCTTTTAAAGTTTAAAAGCGCAAAACGAACCTTTCAGCGAAGCCTTGCATTGAAAGCCTGGCGACTTGCAGGAAATGCGTAACGTGCTTAGTTGGGGTCGGTGACCTTATTAAAACATGCTTGGTTTAATATATGAAATTTTATTTTCGCCAGTTTATTTTTGGGAACGCTGCAAGAATAGTAGTATTTTTTTTGTACATAATTGAATCTTGGATTTAAGTTAGGCGTTGAAATGTCAAGGAAGTTTTAATTATTTATCCTCGAGTTATTTGCCCACTAGCTAATTGCAAAACTTAGAAGCTGCTATATATTTGGTGAATGCAGAAAAGCCCTATGCTACTGATAACATAAATTAGCCCAAGAAAGTGTCTTTTGTACTTAGGTAAAAGCGCTTAGCAAGGGCAAGCTTTCTACCATAATTTCTAGTACATGAAACATAGCACCTAAACTATTTATCACCTATATTTAGTGTATCCTATCTTCGTCACCCGATCTTGTAATAGGCCTCCATTACCTCACCTCATCAGGCACACAGCCACCGAAGCAAGCTCAACCGCACTTCAATTTTGCGGCTACATGAACTTCACTAATTAAACTATATAAAGCTATATTAATTGAGATATTCGTCAAACCGATTTGATTGCAATTAGTAATTTTGATGGACATAAATTACGTACAACTGATATATTTAATTATAATTGTATGTAGTGACATGAAATTCGGTACTAATGAGGTAAATTGGTCTGTCAATTGACACTTTAATTGTGTGAATGGGCTATTTGACGAGCCTGTTGGTCTAGTGGTTAGTGACCCTAACTGCTATACCGGAGGTCGTGGGTTCAATTCCCACCCAGGGCAAATGTTTGAGTAAGGAGCACGATAATTTGTACTGCGTCTGGGTGTAATTTATCTATAACATGTACGTATTTAGAATTATATAACTATGTTTATCAGTTGTCTGGTTACCATAAAACAAGCTCTGCTTAGCTTGGGATCAGATAACCGTGTGTGAATTTTCCCGGAATTTTATATTATTTATTATTGTGTTTATATTAACACAAAATATGCACACGATAGTTGAAAACTGGTATTACATATTACATCTAAATAAAAGGCTCTTACTTTATCATAGATGACAAAACTTGGACTTACCATTTAAAACATCTACTTATGTAAGAAAGGAACAATCTTAATTTAATAAAATATTATCTTACAATTGTTACAGCAACACAAACTTTATGGAATTGCCTACATCAATTAAAGTTACAGAAAGCTGAAACCGTCAAACTTACTTCGAAAAGCAATAAGATCATAATTTGAGTCAACATCTAAGATAAGGTCAATCAAGCTTTATCAATAACCAGTACTAATGAGGAGATAATATTTGGCAAATCGTTTAGTAAGCATTCAAGTTGCTACCAATCTTAACTAAACAGGCGCTGATTCTCTAACTCGCAAACTAAACCAAAATTAATTGCTATCTTTCACTAACATACACAGAACATGCAGCGAGAGAAAGGGATGGCAATAGATAACCACTAACTTAGAAATGACGAACTGGCTGACATCTTGAACATTGTTGTGTTTTTAGTTCGAGTATATTTTGACAGCTCTAATTTATGTCTGTCCTTTTCTAATTACATACAAGTGAAAGAGATGCTGATATCCCAAAATAAGTTTAGTTTTCTTTGTGGCAGAGTCGTGGCAAATGTAGGTAAGTACTAAGTTTAGTTACATAGATAGTATGTGGCCTACTCATTGTAATAATACCTTCAGAGATGAATTTATCGTAAGAACCGAGGCTCTGTTATTGCTCTCATATTACATTCTCATAACATTTTATTTGCATCATGCGGGAACAATAATGCATGCGAATAGGTTTATATTGAATGAATGGTTTGAATAGCTGTGTTTATTACTGGGTTAGGTGGGAATAGAAAAATATACTGTTTTGTACTGCAGTTATAACTAATTATAATTAATGCCCTACATTGTGTGTGTAATGTATCTGATTAAATAAGCTTGTTGGATGTGTTGGATTTTTAGGCAAATGTTAGACATTAAAAAAACTGTCTTTTTTACAGACCAGTCTGTCCATGACCATGATTACACACTCGAAACGTCGGGACCTAAAATCAAAACAAACCGCGACAAGATACGTAAAAAAGTAGTTTTATTTCAATCTTTTTAGTGGTATTACTGATGTAGCATTGAAAATAAAAGTAATAAAAAGACTTCTTGTTATACCAATAAATATACAGGATTTTCTGAGGACACTCCGATGACTTTCTAGCCCTTCTTTTAAGCAAATGTTATTAGAATCACAATGGGTACCTTCGACCTGCCTTCTTTAACAAAGTTAGGATCGGATACCAGTCTTACATCCTTAGTATTTTATGAAGAATATCCTGGAAAAGCTCCACAATTCAATTGTTCCAGGAAAACGATATTGTTTTACGAAGACCACGTTAGTGGACCATTCGATCTGTGTTTCAAGTATTTTTTCATAAGAAAGAAATAGAGCGCTTCCAAGTAATTTACTCTAATTAAATTGGTAAGTCAGTACGGTATAAAAAATCAAAATTCTACTTTAATACTATACTAATTTCCACTGAAACGGAATTTTCTATTCATATTCCAATAATTTACCACTGTTTCATCATCAGTCTTAACAACTTAACTGTTCCGCAAGTAGACACAATAGTTCAACAATGGAAATGATCATATGTGAATTGGTTAAAGCGACATTTTTGATATACAAAATCAGCAACCAATCAAAGCCGCTAATAACTACTGAAGCTTCCAATCTAAAAGGTCACATCTGTGCACCGAAACCGAAACAAACAAGACACCCGCGACAAACACCCCAATAGGTACACTTATACCCCACATACGTTATTCGCGACGACCGAAAAAAGGACGAACGCCGAAAGCCGAAAACCGAATTTATTATTGCCAATTTTCGGCCTAGTTCCCAATCTAGTCAACAAACACTTCATCAGTTAATTAAGAGTTTAATTTGTAATGTTTACCTTGATTATGAAATCGATTCAGATTAAATTGGAACGGCAATATCATTATGAAACTGTAAACAGATTTGTTGTTGCTATGGAAACCATTATTCATTTCGTTTTATAATAGTCACTTACGGTAATTAAAAGATTTAAGTCGCGGTCACCTATTGAAATCTTGTTATGTACATTACACTACATTCCCGAGGAGGATTAGTAATGACGCAAAAAATATGTTAAAAGTCATTGTGCATAATATGACCCGGTTTGTGAAAACTTGTGTACATAAAAGAAACTAGATTCAAATTGTTTAAAAAAAAATGAAAATTAAGAGGTAAAATTATTAATCCATGTCCCACTTTTAATTTCATGTACTTTTTTTATTGCGGTATTAAACATTTGAAGATCAAAGAACAAAGTCACAGTGCTGGCAGTTGCTTCTGTACATTGTGGGTAAGTATAAGTTTCCATACTAAAATGCCCATTGATTTTTAAGAGATTAAAAAAAATCAACATAAAAACAAAGACAAAAGAGTTTCTTATCAGGTCTACAGTCCTTAAATGGCGATACAACGTAATATTATTTATATTCACTTATACATTTACGAAGAAAAGCACTACACAATAATATAAACGCCAAAAAGCCACTTGACGATGAAGACCCGCTGTTTGTTTTGGCACACCATTAACGAAATTGGTTTCTCTTTAATTTTAGTGCTTCGTTGCTTTACGGCGAAGCATTTTCTAAGTATATCGCGAATAAAATAGCTCAAATATTACGTCTACCCTATTTATTTACCTACGTTAGGTCTCTAGTTGACAGCTTCAAAGAAAAGCTGCTTGAGAATAATTAATTAGTTACGTAAATAAAAATATTTGCTGAATGTTCTTTCTTAAATAGCTAGATAAATAATGAAACTCTTTTTATACAATTAAGAGACTAAGTTATTTTCTTTCTTGTTTTAATTAATGTTGTACAAAGAAAAATGCAATGTAGAATAAAATACAATTCTAGTAACAATTTTTTTTTTTTCAAATTCTATTTACCTTTTTAGGGTTCCGTAGCCAAATGGCAAAAAGGGAACCCTTATAGATTCGTCATGTATGTCTGTCTGTCTGTCCGTAATCACATTACCATACATTCTTCGTAATACGTCATAAATAGTAAACCGCAATTTACAAAGCCCTTCGTGCGCGAGTCCGACTTGCACTTGATCGGTTTTTTATTTTATTTCGTACTATATAAATTCATTTATAACCAACATTTAAGGGGAATAACAAACCTCATTTGTTTAAAAAACAGCAACAGAGGCGTACAAACATATTGTATGTATTTTATATCTATCCTAGAATGAAAGTAGGCCACGTAAGCTCCTGGAGGTTGCATGAGAGGCGACTTAAAGTGTTTCCAGAGGATACTCCACAGCTAGCCATCTGTGTACTATGACGTCATACAAAAAGTATAGCATTTAAAATGTTAGAGAAAAAAAAACTAACATTTTTTTATACAAAATTTATGTATGAGGTATGATCCTATATCTGATAGATATAGTGGTCTCTATTCAATTTGATTAATTTTTATTTTTTAAGAAAAGAAAGGTTTAGAAGATAAAAGGGGAGGTCTTTGCCCAACAGTGGGAACTATATTAACAAGGATTGAAAAACAAAATGGTTTTCGTTTGTTTCCTATAGATTTGTCTGGATTTCTCCAAGAACAATTTTAATACCATTTTTTCAAGGATTTTTTTTTCTATCGAAAGTCCAAAAACTCTCTGTATGTCCGAATCTCTTTCCGACCGATTGACAAATAACCGAACTTTCTTTCCCTCATCACTTTTGTTGCAATTCTATTCATCGATAGGAAGTGAATGAGTGGCTGGGGAGGGGGGGGGTGAAGGGAGGGGTAAAGTTCCGTCTATATGCCATTTCCTATATTTCCTCGTAGTTTCCGAGTCATGTTTGTATGCACCCGCGTTACACTGTTTGCACTGTAACAACTTTGAACGTTCTCTCTACGATTTATTCAGCTTTCCTGAAGATTTTGTTTACGTACATAATGTCGGAATTTGATTACGTGTTTGAGTTTAGTTCATTATGATGGTTATGAACTGTTAAAGGGTGGGCAGAGGAGCGCAAATGTAAACCTAGATCTTAATGTTATTATTTTTAGTCAAGTACTATGCAATGGAATCATACACATAGTCGATTCTTATTTACAGAATATAAAATATCTTAGTCAAAGGTCTTACAAAAAATATGCGCAAAAGTATGAAAATCATGATGACAAAGTTTTGTCACGCTGACAAAAACCCTTAGGTATATTTTTTTCACGAAAAGGAACTTAAACCAGTGACCTCAAACTCGGCAATTCATACGTAACATATGCCAATAAACGATTGTCATAATACATTTGTGGACAAAATAAAAATATCGTAGAACACGTACGCATACAATACGAGTAATACTCTTTATTGTTGTGTAACTTAATATAAAATATTGATATAAACTGCAAATATGACGTAATATTTTGAAACAGAATAATCTGGCATCGATTGCTTAATTTTTTACGTTTGATCAATTTTATTTTGGTGTTGCATTCGTTTTTAGAGTGTAGCATTTGTGGTTACTAAGTGAGTAAATATTTAATGACGTGATTGTATTTAAGCTCATAACATTGTCAGTAAAACTTTTGATAATTAAGCCACATATTTAATATTAATTACTTAGTATGGAAACGTGTTCTTTTTCTATTTTTTGTGTACCTAAATAATGTATAGATAGACTATGTAATGTATGGCAATTAAATTATTTTGCATATCCTAAAATGTGCCAAACATGCATAAACTTACTCACAAATACTTTTACCACAAACTTAATCCCTACTTTACAACTTACCGTCACAATGGTTTGTGTAAAAATATTTTCGCAGTAAATCTATACCTACATACCTATATAGGTTATAGCGTTTGGTAGGGTAATAATCCCCCGTCACGGCAGTCGGGCAATCGTGGGAAAACCGGTTGCGTTGACAACACGATTACAATTCAAAGGAACAACGATTTAGGGGGTTTGGCGTGGCTACAGCTGTTACTGAGTTATTGATATATTACCCAGCTTGAGGTCATAATTAGTAGTAGTATCGTTATGTCGGGTTTTTTCTTATTTGTTTTGAGGTTTCTAATTATAATCATAGTCTTCATTTTTTTTTTGGTTTTGTTAGTTTTGTTACGCAATCCATCCGTATCTAATCATAAAGTAATTTCGGCGAAATACCAGCGTAAAACCTAAAAAAAAAGATATCAAAACAAAATGGAACAGATTTTCATATACGGTGAATACTGTTCAAACGGTCACAGTGTCTTTTGTAGCTCAAATGTCCGAAGCGAAGCCGCACAAGCGGGCGCCCAACGTGGGGCAGTCAACAAATTGTTTCGCTCTATCTGTGTACTTTGTTCTATAAAACTCTATCTATCAGGTGAGTCAATTGAAACGGTCTGTATTTGATGCTATATTTGACCTAGAAACAATAATATAATATAATATTCCGGGACATATATAATATTCCGGGACATCTCACACACGGTTGTCTGATCCCAAGCTAAGCAGAGCTTGTGTTATGGTAACCAGACAACTGATAAACATACTTATATATTTCTAAATAAATACATATTATAGATAAATTACACCCAGACACCGAACAAATGATCGTGCTCATCACACAAACATTTATGCCGGGTGGGAATCGAACCCACGATCTCCGGTTAGCAGTCAGGCTCTCTAACCACTAGACCAACTGGCCTGTCAATAATAATTTGTTTGTTTTGAGTCGTAAAATATATAGTGTACCAAAATGTTTACTATTAATAGTAGAGGTCTTACATAACCTAAATAACATAAACCAAGCTTGCCATTTGGTTAACAATTCCACTATTTTCTACAGCTAACAGAAATACAAAGCCGTACCACAAACAAATTCTCACAAAGAGGTGAACCATCTAACGTTACGTCAAATTGTCGCTCAAGCCCAAGTTTCTGAACCAGCGAGACTGGACGTTGCTTGTCGATGCAAGTCTGATGGAATCAAATACTCTTAGAGAGAGTAATCAATGGTGAAACAAAAACTTAGAAATAAAAATAAACGCAAAATAATGATAATATAACAAGACAAACTAAGTTACATGAGATTTCATTATTACCTATTTGATTGAAGATTCTTTATTTAAGTCCCTAAATTCTGTAAATTATAATTAATGTATTTTTACCTACTAATATCAAAATACCAGCCTCTCTAATCAATTAATTAATTCTTAGAACTAATTATCTTTTAGAAATTTTGGATATAATCAATGTACATTTTTGGTTTTTGTTCCTTCTATTTTTTTTCAGATGGCGCTTTGGTTTAAAGTTTAAACTAGACAGAGGCTCATTGTGCCTTATTACCTACTAATATCAAAATACCAGCCTCTCTAATCAATTAATTAATTCTTAGAACTAATTATCTTTTATAAATTTTTTGACATAATCAATGTACATTTTTGTTTCTTGTTCCTTCTATTTTTTTTTTCAGATGGCCCTTTGGTTTAAACTAGACAAAGATTTAAACATTGTGGTATAATGCAAAAATGCAGCAAACTTTATGTTGCGGCTCGCGGTGAAAGGGTTAATCCCACAGGCTTAAGCCTTAAAGTGTTTCTAAATCCTTCGCATGAAAATATAAAGTATTAACGAGAATACTTTTAAAATAATTTAAAAAATCTTTAAAGGTAAAATAAATCTGTTTAGTTTGTTTCGGACTGCGTTTTAAAATTGTTGAAAAGCTGGTATTTAAATTTTACCTTTAGAATGAAACGAATGCACAAAACAGGCATAAAGGGAAGGCTTTGGCTGAGAACTTCAGGTGGTCACTGACCTGAGACTGATTGGAGGACGTACGTGAATATATTTCAGCTTTTGAAATGGATTTTGTGTACCTGGGTATTAAAACCAGCTTTTTATGAGAAAAGAAGTTAAGTAGATATTGATCTAAGTAACATCAGAAACTTGATCTGTAGTGTGTATTACTTTTAATATTTGCATGCCTAGTTTAAGGTAGATTATAGTAGAACTATATATATTTTTTGTACACCTAATTTCCATGTACCTACTTTCGATGCAAATAAATTATATTATTATTAGGTTTTATAAGTAGTTAAGTTTAATAGGTGCCATTTTATTTTGTATTTGACAAAAGGAATGATTTAATAAACGTAAACGCTGTTAATTTAACCTTAAATGGATGACCTTGAAGTCTTTATTAGTCCTATTCTTTTGTAGCCTATATTGATACTTATTGATACTTATTTACAAATTGATATAAAGTAATTATATTTTTCCAGTTTCAATAAAAAGTCCCACTTGGGCGCACATTAGAATGAAACACAATAATGAATTCGTACACGTTTGCGAATTACAGCCATACTGTAGAAAACAAGCACGTTATCCATACATGAAAAATTACTTAAATGCCTGAATGCAAAAATTCCATATAGCCTTATATTTTTTATGATGGAATTGTAACTTGGTTAGTGCTACGCGCGACGTCTGACGACTAAACCTGATAGAATTTTGTATGGAGTCAGCTTGATCCATAGGGAATGAGATAAATACTTTGTTCCGAGAACAGTAGGGATTTATAACGCTTAAAAAAAATTGAGTGCCTGGAGTTAAAACGATTATACTGTGTGATGAATGTATGCAACTATAACAACTACAATTAAAACTTATATAAATAAATAAAACTAACATTCGTCAAAAAAATTCAACGTCATCTCATCATTTCACTGTCGTATGCTATATTAATTTAATATGCCCTTACACTTTTTTAATTTATTCGTTACAAACTAAATGACACTGACATAACCTGCTAAGCAAATTTAAGCCTTTTTCGAATGACCTTACGATACCAAAATGATTATCACCACTTAACTCTATTTTACCTTTACAAATACCCTAGTCCATTAAAAACACTAAAAACAATCTGTATAGTAGTTTGTGTTTACTGTACCATCTGTATGGTACAAACATCAAATCACATTTAAAAACAGTGTCAGCCATATTTTGGAGACCACATCACTTAAGTAACGACAAACAGTAGAACCGCATCTAGATCCCGCACAAAGTTAACAAAGGCGCGCGAAGCGAGTGACGGTTCCATCCACACTATGTGCGACTGCATAAGAAAATGAGGGGAACACATTATGATATGTGCCTCAAAAGAACATGATACAGATGAAATTTGGCATAGTTTAGACTAGTTAATGCATTAATGGGCCAAAATATGGAATATTTTCGACATATCTTCAAAAAGTCCTGTGAGAAGTACGTGAGTACAAGAAAGATACTAAATTAATATATAAATGCGGACAACATCACATACATTGCTCTGAACCCAAAGTAAATAGCTGAAGCACTTGTGTTATGGAATGTATAAAAGTTGGTTTATACATTGACCCGTCCGGGGATCGAACCCGGGACCTCGGAGCTAGTGACACCTTGAAACTGGTGCGTACGCCACTCGACCAAAGAGGTCGTCGTCAAAGTAGTTTCAGATTGTGTTTTAACTGGTCTATAATTGAATTTCTACGTTCCTTGCTCTTTTGATTTACCTAAATGTCGCTATATTGGTTTTGGAGGCTGTCACATGGGCATTCTGTCCGAAAAAGCAACGATGCCTACAAATTGTAGCGTAGGTTTTAGTTACGATTCTAAAACGTTATAAAATATAAACCTTTGTTCTCGATTCTTAATTTAAGATGAAGTCCTTTATATAAATCCCAGAAAATGTCTCTAACATAGTGTAAATAACAGATGTTCGTATTGAATAATTCAGTATTTGATCAGAATGGTAAGCAAACTTTGTTGGCTCTACAATTATAATTCAGTTTGTCTTAAATAATATACAATTGGATTCAAATTACTTAAAACAATATACAAATGGACAATCGTAGAAATACTAAATAATGTCAAATATTTTGGCAATATTTGATTTCCATTTTGTCAATAACCGATTACACGATTTTGTTTTTATTTTCCGTAAATGTACCCATAAGCGCAATTCAGAAGTGTTTGAAGCAGTAATGAAACAAAGTTCTACTATACTTAGTACGGGACAACGACATACGAATCTTAAACAAACGACTTTTATATAAAAGCTTTATTTCATCGCGAAATCAAATAATAAAAAGTAACAGTTAGCAACAGTTTTCAAGGTAAAAGTCAAATATAATTAAATTACATAATTGTCCAAGAAATGTTAACGACTCAATTGTGAAATAGTTATTTTTACTTATAAAGCCATTATAGCCATTACCGAGCCTTTATCACGAGCCATTAAAATTAAAAGGTCTGTAACAAGTTATTATAAACGAAGAGTTCATTTCGCTGCAACTTTTCTGACCAATTTTACGTTTTAACTTAGTCAGAAGTTTTAATCGCTCTGCATACAAAACCGTAAAAGGTTTGTTTACCTTTAGCTTGGTCATGCTTTATTATTTTCAAGTAAGTTTTATAGACATTCCATACTTTTAGAGTATATATTTAAACCGCTTTTACTGAGAATTTTACTGCTAATGATTCTCTTTCTAAAGCACACTATGTATAAAGTCATAATTTATTTCAATGTCACAAGAAAGTAATATTACAGATAGGTAGAATAATATCATGTGTTTGCGATTAACCATCGTCAAACTGACATGAAGACAATTAATCCATTGACCCATCATGATTCACTTAAAAAAACAATTGTAATTGATTCCAATATTTTAAATTTCATACCTTTTCATAATTAATACAAAATGCTCATTAACAAAAATAATACAACGAAATGATTTCTCATTTCGTGTAAATTGTTTGCAATTCATTTGTTCGTTCAATTCAAACGAGATGCTTCAGAATAAAAAATAGTCACGTTATAATAAACATGGAGACATTTCATTAAGTTATATTTATTGCATGTAGATATAATGTAGATAGAGTAGAGATACTCATTTAATTAAATTATTATTTACACTACGTATAGCAACCCAAAACATATTTAAATATAATATTACGATTAACAGGCTGCAAAGGAAAGAGAGATTTGCAATTTAACTGTGTTTCGCTTACACAATATCGTCGGAGATTGTAGTCAATTTCATAAATATTATTTGTCACCTATGGGCCTTGATTCTGCTATTTTAAATGCATGTCAGTGGTCGTTCAAAGTACTTCTCATTGTGCCTAATTTTCGTCTTCAGAAAATTCAGATAAGTCTACAATAAAATCATACTGAACTCTCGAAGAGAATGATCGTAATGACCAATTTTGACGTTCAATTTTTTTTTGCATAATTCCAGTTATCGTCAAATTGACCAAATAAAGCAGATCATTTAGTTTAGGCCATATACATTTCATTGAAGTCAGCCTTTGCATTTACTGGTACTCAATTTTAAATAAAAAACACTATAGTACATAAATATATATGAATATAAACTAGCTAGGTATCTAGCTCAAACAGTCGAAACTAAAAAAAGTCTAGAAAGTTCTGCAGACTCCTAATTAATTACAATGCAGACAGGTATCAGAGACAGACTATACTTTTTCGAGTTTAAATTCAAAGTTTTAATGATGTGGAAAATGTTAAATGGACCCTTGTTCATAGAAATTTTAATGAAATTACTTTTATCAAAACTTGTAACGAATTATTTAACTGAGAAATAATTGAAAATTTGAATAGAATGTGAATATCAAAAATTATATTGTATCAAATAATGGGTAATTTTTAGTTAAAAAAAAAACAATTTATTTTAAAATTATAAATAAAATGTTATGTTTATGCTCTTGTTTTTAGTTGCTAAAAAAACCATGTGTCTAATGTAAGATAATTTGATTTGTTTAAAAAGAACAAATAGAACACTTCATAAATATTTTGACATAATTGGAAATTACCGTTATTTGTGTAACAACTATATAAATATAGGCGTATATATTAGTTACTAATTGGAGAGGCCTATGTCTAGCAGTGGACTGCTATAGGCTGATGGCTATGATGATCTTAGTAACAATGCGGAAAAAGATATTGCATATTGTTAGTAAACATTAGCATTTAAATCAGATAAAATAAATCACCTATCTCTTAATCACGTTTAGGACCCGAACCATTTCCTAAATATCTTGCATATTTAAATAATATCGCGACCAAAGTTGGAATCAAACTATGCCTGAAAAACTCAACTCCGCTTATCATTGAATATTTAGGATCCTGGCATTTCTAAACTATTTGAACATCGCCAAACATTTTCTTGCGGTTTATTACACATCATAATAATATTAGACTTGACTTGACTTGACTATTAGACTTAACTTCGTCTTTTTGTTTAGAATATGAAATCAAACTTACTATTTTTTTTTAGGGAGTTCTACTTATTTCACTAAACAACTTACCTTCATCTAATTTTATGGGATTTTTGTAAATTTATTCATACTTATATTATTTAACGAATGTTGTCTACATTATTTAGAATTCATTTACATTTAATACATACTACTAAATATACATACAATATACAATAAATAATTAAAGCGTTTCAACGACTGTTTGTCTACCCACCATACAGACATTTCATTTCCACTCTTTTTTCGCTAGAAGTCACCACGGGCAATCATTTCGCGATACGCTATTCGCGTGTACGAAAGAATGCTATAATATTATACAAATAAAATATAATAATCTATAAATAGGAAAACATCGTGAGGAAACCTGGATTCCAAAATTGGGATCTGAAATCGCCAATCCGCAGAGAGCAAGCGTGGTGATCAATGCTCATGCCTTCCCTATATGGAAAGAGGCCTGTGTCCAGCAGTGGGACGTTTATAGGCTAGAATTATTATTATTATTAATCTATAAATAGTACTAATTACAATGTTTTTGTACTAACCTGAGTCTGGCAGCAGTTTCCCTTTTAACTCCACGTCGCTCTCCGCAGAGGTCGCTCCATAGTTCTTGTACGTCTTCCCCGAAGGCTCCTCAAACTTCGTCACTTTGAATCTTTCCGACATTTTCACTCACTACACTACTTCACTTACACTAATACACTAACTTATACTAACACTCAAATGTTTACTGATCAGTTATATAGTTGAAACACTCACTAGATCATTGTTTTACACTGTTCACTTGTTTTGTGCTGGCTACTATAAACAACAATTTTTTTTATTAAATAAGTTATTTCAATTCTCAGAAATGAAATAAAACTATTTTTAAATGGATTCTATCGCGATTTATTATTCACATTTTAATTCCCGACGCAGCGACGCCATTGCATGCGTCATGGTCACGGGTAGACTGAGGTACAATATTCGTCTTGGTTAATGTTTCTTGTCCTACCTTCAAAGTATAAATAATTAAGTTCCCCGATTGGACTCCTAAACCTATTTGGGGTATTTTTTTTCATATGCTCTATTAGTTTGAAGTTGGAATTTTTTATCTTTAATTATAATATTATAAGTAATCTTTATTGTTCAGAAAAAGACATAATTTGATCAGCATTCCCTATGTCCTGAAGGCCAGTCTTTTGTGTTTTCTATTGATTTGTCTGTCTATTATTGTATTCTGCACCAAAAAATCGTTTTTTTTAATTGTCTTCAATGATAACTGACAATAGGGTTTAAAAATTTATAGGAACAGTAACTGTAAACTTTTCCTGTGCATTATTATTCCTTTCTATACGTAATGTGTAGGCTAATGAACGAATGCCGTGGTGCAAGCGTCTGCAATAATTTCAGAAAAACGCCTCGTAACGTAACTGCAGTGGATAAATTATAATCCTTTTACGTTCAAATTGTATGTTATTATTCAAAACCAGCATTATTATAATGTAAAGGGTATGTAAGGTTTATGAAGTAAACCGCGACAAAATCCGTAAAAAAAGTAGTTTTATTTCAATGTCTAACATTCGGGTAAACCTAAGAAACCATTGCATAAAAAGGATCATTTTGAAAATGTTTTGGAAGGATTTTGTTCATGCCACTAAAATAATAATGGTTCCTAATGCTAAAATAAATAAAGTAGCTCAAAGCTACCACGAGAACGTGCATAACATTCGTCTATTTACAATTTACTAAGATAATAATTACAAATAGACTTGACTCACTGGTATTTGCAATACACAAATTATATAGCCTCTATTTTTAGCAGGATAAGGTTGTTTTTCCTAAATCAGTTTACTAACGACCGACCAAAGAGCTATGTGAAATAAATGATAAGAAAAAATCTCTGCAGATATTACGCATGCGAGCAGTTTAAAGTGTTTCGGGAATGTTCGGCTCGCTTCGTGAAATTCCGAAAAATCCGTCACTAACTCGATAGCGATAGAAAATGGGATTAAAAAATTCCTGTAGTATATGACGCGAGCTTAAGTGTTCGACGTTGTTAAACGCAAATGCAGCGATCACAAAAGATGAAAATCTTTTTTTATAGATAAAAATTTAGACTGGGCAATATGTTAATATGGAATCGACTGTTGAAGCTATGTAATTACTTGTAGTTTTAAATTATATTAACAAAAAAGGTCTTGAATAATTAAAAACAAAATGCAGTCCCGTTGTCCCTTTATTTATAATGTTATTCCCACTTTGTTTTAATGTACATAAATAATTGTATGACTAATAAATGATGTATGTTTTTAACTACTAGTCGAGTATATAGTAGGCGTGGATATGGACAAACAGAAAAAGATGTTTGCAGTTGTAATAAAAGTAACCGAAATTTGTGACTCTATCATTAGAGTCTGCTTGCGACCACGGCCGGTGTAACCCGGTCGAACCGTCAAGCCCTTAAGGTATTTATGCATGTTCGCGCTAATCCCCGTTCTATAATATTACTATAAACATGCAGCGCGATAGTTTAAAAGTTTATATATATCATTAGATTTTATAATTATTACCTATTTGTTTAGTCAACATTAACTTAAAGTACACATTAACACATTTTAGCAATGACTATTAAAGAATTCAACAGACTTATATTGACATTAGACCTAGCACGTAATCAGCACATACGCGTATTTATATTAAAACTGCGGACAAACCTGTTTTCCTAGTCTATCTGTGGTTATGTTTTATTTGGATAACATGTGTTGCTCGTTTGATCAGCAAATGTTATCAAACCGATTTGTAAGAACATATGTAGTGTTTAAGATAATAAGCAATATCTGCCTAAATGAGATATTTAAAGCTACCAAACTCCTTTTTTGCTACTGTTATTATTTATGTTATAACCTGATTAGTTGTGTGATTCGCGGATTTATAAGCCAGATGGCTTGTAAAACGAAGGATATTGATCCATCCTTTTTTACAATTTATTCAAACTTTATATAGATTTTTGTATAATTATTAAGATGTGACCCGCCAGTATAGTGAAACAGTAGAAATGTTTAAATGATGCTCATTAGAGAGGAAAATTTTTAAAAATTAATATTTGATTTTATATTATGAAACAGATATAAAACTTCGCGTTTGTAAATATATCGATCGTCGAACTTTGATTTTTAGTAAATAGTTTTACCCATTCCTATCGAGAAATAAAATCAGAGTTCTGGTTAGGACACTATACGATACTTTTTTCTTTAATGCGTCCCACTTTTATTACAAGTATCTCTCCTAATGTGAGCAGTGACATAAGTGCCACTTGTCCCGGATAAGTTGTATATACTACATATGTTATGCGATAAACTTTATATCCTAAAGTATAACTTTAAACCTACCCATATTTTTAAAAGACTATGCGTATGATGACGCACTAAAATGATGAATGAGATGGACGCACGTGCGTGCGCACACACCCACACATACACACATAGACATACACACTCACACTAAATTATTGCTAAATGTTAAATATAATTATATTTTTTGTAACGTCTACTTAGTGATTTGAACTTCTTTAAGCTGTGCCCTATCGGGTCCATATTGTATCTATACTATAAGAAATTGTACCACCTGTTATGTAACATATGGAATGCTAATAAAGATTTTAGTATTGAGTATTGATGTTGCTTAAAAGAAAAGTAAGAATGACGTCACAATTCTAAGCTTAAATCTTATCAGACCTTTTCAGATAACAGTAAGATTATAACCTTGTTAATTTAGGTCAGTATTAGGCGAGGTACATATGAAACAAGTTTATAAAATTATTCAACTTGTATTAAACTGATTAAGGCGAAATGTAGATACAGCCTTATAAAATATGCAATCTGTGTGCTAGAAGTACTTACTGATGGAATATTCATTTATAAGTAAGACGTTTAAATAAATACGTTCGATTTAAGTTTGTGCGGTGTTATAAATATTTAAGGTAAGTAACAAAACAAAGATAGTGCAACGTATCTTGAGATATATGTATGTAATTAATGAATAAAGAATTTGCTATTGTAGAAGAATGGTAATTCAATATTGAAGCAAACTGGCAAACTCTAGACCTATTAAAAATTAGATCTCAATGCATTAGAGATACATAAACACTCAAACACTCATGTTTTTTTTTTAATCATTTATTTGTTGAGGCTTTTTGCGCTAGTGCGCCAAGACAGCCTCGTAAGGTAGCACATTTGTAAATAAACAAAAGTAAAAATAATCTAATCCTAAGACAAAAAAAAACACTCATGTTTTAAAACGATTATGTTTTCCTAGGGAAATTACACTTGTGCTTAAGTTTTTGATAATTAAAGTTATGTTTAAAAACCAATATCATATAATCTTTTCAAAAGGCAGCGATAAGAAAATTCTCAAAAAAATACAAGCCATCAGTTTTAACATATACAATATACCCGTAAACGCATCTCATTAAAATCATTTCACTGTTCCACGATACCCATTTTACAAAAAGATTCCAGTCAAAAATCACGTACAAACATTCTCGGAAATATTCCGCACAATTAAATGGAGAAAACAGGGTACCGAAGACAAAATGTATGTACTACAAAGTGTACAGTCGCTTGCATGAGCGGATCCAATGAATTTATACGAGGCTTGGTTTGCAAATTGAGAGCCAAATGGTGTCCTTATTCCCTTTACTAGTAGCACACAACACTGTTAACGGTAGCTAGAGCTAGATGCATCAAAGCTTGTGTGAGGATCTCTGTGATTAACGTTGATTTTGTATTGGAGTTAGTCGGTTTAACTGACTGGTTAAGTATGACTGTTTGATAAGTTGTCAAAAAATGTCCTGTGAACATTCTGTGAGTGAATTATAATCCAAAGAAAAAGCGAAAGATCCCATTTTTTGAGTGTCAGTATTTTAGGAACAGTGAAATATAGGAGAGACTCTCGTTCTTCTCTTTATATAAAGCAATAAGCAAAAATGCGTCTCAATATTGGGTACCTATGTAAAATGGGGATATGGTTTTTATCTTTGAACATAGATGACTAAAAATATAAACAGCTTAGTAGGTCACCAAATTGTGTCCTTATTCCCTTTACTAGTAGCACACAACACTGTTAATATTAGCTAGAGATACGTCAAAGCTTGTGTGAGGATCTCTGTGATTAACGTTGATTTTATACTGGAGTTGGAATCGGTGTAACTGGCTGGTTACAAATAATAAAAACAAAATTGATACTGCCATTGAATTATTACAAAAATACAGAGAAAAAGGGATACGATCGCGTTTTAGTGTGTCATTATTCTAGGCACAGAATGGGAAAGAAGAGATTATTATCTACTCTCCCCGTCTCGTTATAGTAAGCAAAAATACAAACGCAACTCAGCATGGTTAGGTAAAACGGGACGTGATTTTTATATCTGAACATCGGGTTAGTATAAAAATTAATTTCCATGAAAGAAGTAGCAAACGATATACTTTTATACTGATCTTTGAACTTATTATTCTTGATTTTTAAGCACTAAGATTCATTTTCGTACTTCCTGTTTTGTTACCAGAGCTTGATCCGCCGTAAAACAACAGTTCTATTATTATTCATCGAGTCATAATATGAATAATATAAAAGGTCTTGTTGCCAACCAGTACCAATAGTGACCTGTTGCCATCCCGATCACAATTCGAAATCCCAAGCATTTCCTACACACTTCAAACTTCAACCAAACCTCAGAACATTCTGGAAACCAGATCAATATTACTGTCATTGGAATTTGAGCCTTATGTGCTTTTCGAAATAGTTCCCAAAATAGATTACATGATGGTCAGAATTAATGGTGAGATTGTGATGAATCGATTGTATGCGGGCTGTTTGGTTATCAGGAAGCAGATAGTAATATTATCAGGAGTATAACAATATTAGAAACTTTCGTTGGTGTAACAATAGCCCATTAGTGATTCATGTACATTTTAGCGGTATAAAAACAATAGGTTATCTTTTCGACGTTTTTGTGTATTTTTTGGGGCTGCGAAATATTTTGACATGATAATTGATTGGGGCTTGTATTAATCTGCATGAATTTACAGATGTATTTAAAGATGTCTTGAGTATTGGGAACTTATTTTAGAAGATAGTTATTACTTAACTACGTAAACTAAGAGTCTTGATTTTTATTAATATACTCAGTAGTTTGAAGTAAATGTACAATGTCAATGTAATTATGTTTTAAATAGTTTTGATTAGATCATTTATTTTTATTACGATCCAGCCTTTATATTTGAAAGATTCGTTTTCAATTCTCGCTACACAATTAAAATTTTAATGACGAACAGACATGCAACGTGTTTGTCAGTATATAGTTAATATTAAATAATCTGTGACTAAACAAATATTATCTGAAAGAATAATGCAAAAAGGTTAAAAGTTGAATATATGCATTTTTTATCGATTACCGAGTCGTTATCGTGGTGTAAAGCGAATGTACGTCATTAAGATTACATTATTTACTTAATGTATTCACAGTGTATTAAAATACAGGTATGTGACGTCTATTTGAATGTGCAGAATATTACTGCAAATCAGAGCTGATAGAATAAAATAAGCAGTTGGTTAATTGAAAACCAAAAATTGTTAAAAAATATTTTAATTAACTTCTAAAACATCAAGTACATGTACATGTATAAGACACGTTAAGTGATATTCTAATGCTTATTCTGTCAGTGTCCGTTTTGGGCCCAAAATTAAGCAGAAATAATTAAAAAGTTATAACAACATTTATCTGAACCATGGCAGCGGACCAATAAATCTTTATATATCTATCAATTAAAGATAAAAAATAAGTATGACTCGTAAGGTTAACCACAGGTCACTCTTATTCAGCTGAATCTTTGTGTTTACTTTTTTCTAATTATGACGTCAGCGAGTGCTCTATACGCAAATACTTGTTGTAGGTAAGTTATGATAAATATATGCAACAAAAACTGGTAGTCCGATTTGAAATTC
Source organism: Autographa gamma (assembly GCA_905146925.1). Taxonomy (NCBI): domain Eukaryota; kingdom Metazoa; phylum Arthropoda; class Insecta; order Lepidoptera; family Noctuidae; genus Autographa; species Autographa gamma. Next base: position 10,931,806 of record LR989850.1, read on the forward strand.
TCCGAAACGCAAGTAATATCAACACAAGAATTAAACGCAACGCTTTGACGTACAAGTACGAGTGCAACAACTCAAGTAATTCTATAAATATATCGGGTTGCAATCGGCCGATACCGAAGCGAGCCAGTGCAACAAACGCTCGGACAAATGACACCAATGTCACCAATTGATATGTATTGAAAACATCGAATTGAACGCCAGGGACGGTCTCTTCGGTGTTTCATTTAAAGTCTTGCGTTTTGTTATTCATTAAATTATTTGACGTCTCACCGCCGCCATGTTTTGTTTTTCGAGATAAAGTTTTGACAGTGACATTTTGAAGAGTTGTTTTATTGACCTATTTTGTCGTTGCTTGATAATTTACTAATTTTTTGTATTTTATATTTACTTGTTAAGTGTGTCCATAAAGTTGAAGGTTTTCGAGTTTGAATTGATGCTGATGTTGATAGTACCTACTGGAGACAGACATTATAAATGGTTGAAATAAAGGAATACATACATTCTTATTTAAGATTTATTTAGTTGACGCTTCATTAGGAAATAATTTGTCTTAACAAATAACTAATTAAATCTGAAAATAGAAGTATTCGTCTTGCTTCATTTAGTATCCTTTATCTGTCCGCGTAAACATTTAAATTTTAGAAATATTTATTCAAAGTTAAACAAAAGTTTATTCGAAATTTACAAAATGGCTACCTTAATTATACTCTATGGTAATTCTGTAAGTGTGATTTGTAGTCATGAATAATAATGAATATAATGATTAACTCCTTCGAGTCTTATTCCGTTGGCTGCCTTAAAGGAATACTTATAAATCTTTTGAATTAACTTTTTGTTAACAAACAAAACAGTATTTTTATAATTTTAGAAACCCTTTACTAAATACATTAATTGAGTAGAAAACCAAGTATAATCACACCATATTTGCATTTTGTACATAAATAGGTAACCTAGTAATTCTTCTAGGTTATAAACATAATTATTGATATCATGTTTCGTTTATAGCAGAAAATCGTATTTGATATTTAATTGCACATATGTATAGTTCATTAATTAAAACATAAATTACCCCAATTATGACAAAATTAACACACATTAATTAAATTCCTCTAAAGGAATGCACAGAGATCCTATCCAATATTATTAGGCCATTCAAAATATGTAGGAATGAAAACAAGCTGGTTGAAATGCAACGGCCCTTACGCGTCATGCATTGATACATCAACTGTCTCGGAATTAACGTGTCCGGTCAATTGCTGCTATAGGGAAACGAGCGTGTTTTGTTTTTATTTTTAGCTCACCCACTGATAATGCTTTTGTTTCGGTTTTAGTTGCGATGAACTGGGGAAAAGGTTAGAAAGTAAGGGACTTATATTTGTTTGTAAGATTAAGTCGAAGTATGTAATTTCGTAAAAGGAAGAAAAAATATAGGTCAATTGAACCATGATCTTGGCTTTTAAATTGCTGAACAAATCTTTATATATAAGAAACATCAATATAACGTCAGTTTCGAAGCAAAAAAGAAATCAGTCTATTCGTTACATACACGTCAAACTTCTAACACCCCTTTTTTGTGGGGGTTAAAAACAATACCGCTCTTACATTTCTGAATATACGCCAGCCTTCAACGTCGTAACTGAAGAGCCTCCATAAAGAATTTAAGGCTCGAGGCCAATATATTAAATGTCATTCTACGCTTAGATTAACTTTCGTCTGTCACTTGTCTCTCAGATACTAGAATGTTAATCAGAAGGTTAACACCCGACGTAAAGTGACTACAAGTTTGCTAAGTCAGCTTTAGAGTGGCTTTAAAACTATAAACCTTAGAGCATAAAAAGTCTAAACTGTAGAGTGTGGCTAATAATAGCCCATTATGCTAAAGTGTTATAGCTCAATATGCAACATGCAAATGTTTGGCTGAATGTACAATCTTTTACTGATAAAATATTCAATAAGAGTTGTTTATGCGAACATTTTAAAGGCCCGATTTTGTTAATATAAAAACCATTAGGTTTCAACATGCTCTGTTTAGACATTTTTACGACGAAACTAGTTCATACTATTGCTCACAGTTCATGCACTCTACAATTCTTAATTTTTCATACTCTAAGCTACAGACTGACAAGTTCACAGTTGAGGTGAACTATAAAGTGGCTGGGTTGATCCTTTTTGTATTACAATCTTGAATATAAAAGTAAACGCTTTTATACAAGAGATAACTTACAATATAACGTAAAATTTAAGGTTAATAGCATTTTCTAGATAAAACTATGGCACAACGAATTCATGTTAAAACTGTAATTATTTCCACACTATCGAATTGGGAAATTCCTGTAATGATAGCGATGTTGTGTTAGTCTATAAATAAATATTTAAATATTAATGTTTTTTACGTAAATTTAAAATAAAAGTATGAAAGAGTAAGTAATGTGACGATGTTTTGAGGTATAGAGTCAAAAAATCGACGTGCAAGAAGAACATAGTAACAATACACAAAGTATTTAATCTGCTAATCTGAATCAGAATATGCATCAAGTAATATAGTTTACGATTGCATACAAACAATGGAATTTAACTTAGTCTAGTACCTAATGATGTAACTCTACATTATATCAAAGAATTGCATTACTTAAAGTGAATAATAAATATTAATATGTGTATTATGTATGTATTATATAAACATATAAGATTGTGGTTTATCGTTGTGCCTTTATAATAACAGTAAATATTATAGTACTGTATTATATAGATCTGGTAAGTCCCTACTTTTAATATTGTGAGATGATAGTCTTTTATTTCGCAGAATGTATAAATCCTTGAACAACTGGAAATAAAGACTTGGTTTTTGCTTGAAATGGGGAGATCTTAGCTCTTATGTAAACATAGACCTTTATGACATACGATTTAATATTTGAGCAATCCTGAGATTTTGTGGAATAAATAACTGATCTGAAGTAGGTAATTGCTTACTTACAGAATTTAGATTTCAAATATTTTGGCTATGTGTGGTCTTGGGTTCGATTCCCAAGTCGATCAAGGTGTTATTGGGTTGTCCATGAAATTCTCAATAACAGGTCGGAGTTTGGATTTGTGCCCGGTTAGTAGCAAAAGGCTCGCCCCCTATTACATGGGACCTAAAACATACCGGCGAACTGTGGGTGTACATAGATACATCTCTGCCTAACCCTTCGGGGATACAGGCGTGATGGTATGTTATTTATTAAAAGACTGTCTCTAGAATAGATAACTAAAATATCATCAGTCAAGTAAAAAAAATGTTTTTTTTCTCACCTTTACAGTGTCTAGGATGTCTCTATAGGAAATTGAGCAGAAAGATTTATATGTGTAACCATTTATTAAATACAAAATGTTTCTTAAAACACGTTTGCGTCACAAAATCCCGGCTTCCCTATTCCATCATGGGCGAGACAGCCTCGCGCCTCCAATATTGATGGATGCTGTACAGTGCGCACGAATAGACGCATTCACATATATTATAATTAATGAGATATGTAGCTGTGATGTCATTACAATTATATTTACCTTATTATTTGAACCAACTAGTTTTAGTTGGTAGATGTATCTTTGAGGGAAGTATCTCTGGAGGATTAAAGTTAGAATATTTATTTAAGTAGCTATGCAATTTATATCAAAGAAACAAATGTTGACCAAAGAAACAACAAGGGAATAGTTGTGATTGGAACGACTTATCTGCGTTATTTATGCAAACTTAAGAGTTGCACCAAGTGCATTAAAACTCAATATTGTTTGGTAATCGGAATAAATATCATGTCATCTAAAATAGAATATTATATATAGCTCCAGTTTTTATATTAATTATAACCATTGTTAATTCTCCCCTCCCACTTTTGGTCATACATGGTCATTATCTGCTTATATTGTGAACATTTCACATTATTAATCAATTATCGTTCGCTCCCAATATGAACTGAGGACTTTGCCCTCAAGTATCACAATCCCTAACACGCATTTTAATATCCCTAACAGCTTGAACTCATACGGCTGCAGTACATGAAACTCTTCATATAAAAAATACTGAATACGCTCTTAGTTGGAGCATAAACAAAAATCTTGAGAGCACCTGATCTACTTCAAATACTTAATTGACCCTCTCGTTACTCATTAATCTCTCTATACTTATAAATCTAACAATAAAAAAATCTATAAACTACCACGATAGTCTTGTAGTTTTTAGTCACACATAAAAACGCTAAAACGAAATACTGCGCTCTAAGTTAGAGCATAAACACATCTTGAAAGACCTGTATTGGCTCGATAGTGAAAGTACTAAGAGCCAACAAAGTGCGGCTTTCAATACCTTTAAGTTCCGATATCGTTCAATCGAGACTAAATTTACGGCCCGTTTGCCGACCTGTGGTAACAGAAGAGGTCTTTACCCCTTTAGAAATAAATATCAAGCGGTAAGTCTTCGAGAGTTTCTTAGTTTAGATTTTGTGGTTTAAAAAAACAGAGTAAATTATTTTGACGAATTTTTGGAAGGAAGACAGGAGAAAGGAATAAGATGACAGACAGTCATTAATTAATAAAACAACTAGCACTAAACCACATAACTTGATAAAAATATGATGTTCAATAAGTTGTAAATCAATAAAAAGTAAAAAAAAAATGTCATTTTTTTCATGTGGTAATCTTAGTCAATGTTAAAGGAAGGACAAATAAACAGTACGAAATTACAAGTTTAAGAAAGTATCCTAATATCACAGCAAGCCAACCACTAGAGCTAATGTATGTATTTTAGCTTTTATGCTCCAATGAAAGTCAAAATGATAAATACATCGAGTTATCAACGTATTTTTACTACAATTTCGTCCTCATATCGAGAGTAGACTATTTTTATAGATGATCACTTATGGGTTTTGTTTTATTTATATTCGGAATATTATCTCCCTATTTCCTTAAACAAAACATTATTCAACAAAGGTTATTTAATGAAACAGTTCGTTATAACTGTACGTCACTAGACTGTAAAACTCCAAGTGTATCGAGGTTACAATTTCTATGAAGAAACCTTACAACCAAACACTGATACAAATATTTACACGACGATAGACCCTGGGTAAGTTACGTATTCTAGAATTACGGTAATCAGGTCATCGACCTATAATACCAACATTATACACGAAGGCCCCAATATTGTGCCTTGCGGGACGCTTCCCAACTAATTTGCCTAATTAACGTAAATTGTACGTAAAAAAACAGCTGTTTTAGACAATGCGACCGCTAAGCAATGACCTTTGTCAACATTCCAGAATATACTAATGTCATTCACATGTTTACGATTTACTCACTATCGGAATAAATAAAACATCTGATCTACGTAACCTTTATTAAAATTGCCGAACTATAGATAGCAATAGCATTTCGTTTATTAATAATACGTTTTATTAATACGTATTTATAAACATAAAGTTCTTTTAGGATGTACTTACGAAGTTAGGAACGGAAAACATGCGAGACGGAAAGTTTACACGGAATATGAAAAAAGTTTGAAATGTCAACGTTTTGAGAAATTTGTTTATAATTGTATCAAAAATGTTCGCTACTGTTATTGACACAAGTGTTGTTGATAAAGTTCTAATAGATATGAGATTGCTCCTATCTCCAAACTCATTTGCAGTTCAAAGAATGATTGAATCACCTACTTAAAACACAACTTTTAACGCGTCCAACAAAGAGGTTAATTTACAACATACATCACGACATCGGGCATAATGTTTAATAACACCGGAAAACACTGATAACATAACACGAGTTATTTAGTTACCACCGGCGGGCCTTGAACGTTAGAGGCATGAATGAGAGTACATTGTGCAGCGGTGACATCCTCGCAGCCTGGCGAGCCTCAGCTCCGAGCTCCGGCCGCTTCAGCGCTGGCTTAGCGTATCTAATCTAGTTAGCGGTGCACTACATGTGACGTCATGAAGCCGGCGCGTGCCGCGAAATGTAAGTTCAACAAACTTAACCTTTATTATATACGTAAATCGCGCGGCATTCGTAAACAATTGTTGTTTATAGTAAACGCACTCGATGCACTTACGATGCGTCAAGTTGGCCACTAACAATATTATTCCTCCATTTGAATGGGGCGCAGCACTTGGTTTATGTTTTTCGAAGTTTTGTTTTTTTATTGGATTCACGCACGACGGGTGGCGGGCCGCAGCGGCGATACGCGAGCGTCGCTCGGCGGCTAGGACACGTCTGAACTGTGGGGCTCACCGCGCCGCCACTCTGCGCAATTTTCACACAGTGCCCGTACTGCAATGTGCAACACAGTTCTACCACGTTTTACCGCGCGTTCTAATCGCCGATACGTTTACAGCGTTTATTTACGGAATTCTGTAAAATGTAAACAAGATTGCATTCCACTCTTCATTCGGAGCGTGTTCTTTTGTGTCTTAGTTAAGTCTACAAGTCGCAGATTATTGCGATTGTAACGTGTTGCGTAACCGTTAGATGCATTATTATTTAAATTTCGCTGTTCGGTAATATTATACAAGATTTGTTTACATTTTCGCTTCATATGATGAAGATTAGTTGATACGATATTGTGTTTTAGTGCAATATGTGCTTCATGTTGTTAGATGTTTGTTGTATCTAAATCTTTTGCTCATGTTTTGTTTTGCTCTGGAGCGAGAAGCTTAGTTGATGGGATAAGAAATAGTTACGAGTTTAGACGATAGAGAAAAAGGAATATGAAACTATCACATAGCTTCTTTTTATACTACCTTTTAATACAATCAGTAAAAAGTTTATCTTCAGGTCACAAATAACACAGACCAATAGTACCCAGACCCGGACTATCCGCGAAATATCCTTGGATTACATAAATATTCATACCGTGCGGGGATCGAATCTACAACCTGTAGCACAAAAGTCTTATTGTTTTAGTTAGTGTGTCAAATGGTCCAACGACATCCTAGGATACATTTTTAATAATAGAGACTTATTTAAGAAAGAATAATATAACATATTTTAGGTACCTACATAGAAGTGCAACTGTGAAATATCCATCATATATCTTAGTTGGAACATAAACATTAAGAGGAAAAAAAAAACGATTTGATTAATAAATAGTATCTAAAAGGTTCTAGAACAAAAGATAATATAAAAAACAACAAGGATATACCGCGGTTTAACAATAAACTATTAATAGCATAAATACCTACACAATACATTATAACATTAAACATGTACATTGTATAATCAATTACAATTCATCATTAGTTGTATTAATACAAGTTCATAAATATGTAAGTACCTATGCAGTCAAATGCACTAGAGTATTTACATTTAGTGCCTTATGAGGTGGAACTAAGGTTGATTTTGCAGTGTAGGTTGTAAGGTTCAAGAATCAAACCCAAGCTAGCACAAATTTGTCTTTTCAATAATTTGTCTTACATATGTGTGTATAAAGTCGTAAAATCTAAATTCATCACTTACTTAATAGTTCAGTCAATAAATCACCCATAAGGCGTTGTAGAGTGCGTGAGCAAGGCCCTAAGCAATTACTTCAGAAAATTGTTCAGGGTGTTTAGATAGTTAACATACTAAAAGTCCTGACATCTAGGGGGTGAGGCGGAGTGGGGGGAGGGGTTTAAAGTTCCCATTTTTCAGTTTTTCGCTAATATCTTTTAAACGGTGCGTCATGGAGATAAGAAGTCTTCTACGCAATGAAAGCTTATAAAATTATGTACAACTTTTATCTTATGCACTTTTTCAAATTCCTACCTATTTTCGAACTACACATTCCGGAAGAGAGAAAATTGAAAAAACTTCTTCGATTGATTACTACTTTTTGTATACTACTTCCTTCACGTTATTTGGGGATCTAGATACGCGGCAGCGATTCAAACCAAGTTCAAGTAAAAAAACTGGCTAACCAGCACCAAGTGTATCATTACACGAACCACTTGGTGCCACTTTTAACCCATCTATAACTCAAAACTTCTTTAACGTAAACACATATAACTAAGTGTGCTTAATAATATCTATAAGGACATCTAGAAGCCCAAATTTCATGAAGCTAGCTCAAACGGTTGTTAAGATATGAAGTCAAAAAGTCGTAAATTTTAGTACTGACTGACTGACATAATAATATAGTACCTAAACCTAACCTACTTCCAGATGTCCTAGAAGAATGAAATTTGGCATCCAGCTTGGTAATTGTGTGTAAAAGTAGGAAAAAATCTAAAAACAAAAAAAAGTTAAAAAATAAGGCGGTCGCCATACAAAAAAAAAAAAAACAAATTGTATCGTTGGAACCGTTACAAGCAGATATTTGAAACTATTCCAATGCATGAATTACTATTTTTAGCAAAAATAATAATAAATATATTGGAATAGTTTATGACTTTTTGATTTTCATATCTTAATAACCGTTTGAGCTAGCTTCATGAAATTTGGGCTCCTAGATGTCCTTATGGATACCATTAAACACACTTAGTTTTATGTGTCTACGTTAAAGAGGTTTTGAGTTATAGAAGGGTTAAAAGTGGCACCAAGTGGTTCGTGTAATGATACACTTGGTGCTGGTTAGCCAGTTTTTTTACTTGAACTTGGGTTGACTCGCTGCCGCGTATCTAGATCCCCAAATAACGTGAAGGAAGTAGTATACAAAAAGTAGTAATCAATCGAAAAAGTTTTTTTCAATTTTCTCTCTTCCGGAATGTGTAGTTCGAAAATAGGTAGGAATTTGAAAAAGTGCATAGGATAAAAGTTGTACATAATTTTATAAGCTTTCATTGCGTAGAAGACTTCTTACCTCCATGACGCACCGTTTAAAAGATATTAGCGAAAAACTGAAAAATGGGAACTTTAAACCCCTCCCCCCACTCCGCCTCACCCCCTAGACATCAGGACTTTTAGTATGTTAACTATCTAAGCACCCTGAACAATTTTCTGAAGTAATTGCTTAGGGCCTTGCTCACGCACTCTACAATCTCTTTGTTGACTGGACTATAAGATAAAGAAAAACTTCACATATAACCTAATTTATAATACGCAAGTGTGTCACTAGCTTCAGGGTCCCAGGTTCGATCCCCGGACGGGTCAATATAGAAAATAAATATTTTACATCGCCACAAATCTGTTTCTTGGATATATCTTTGTTGTATCTGACCCAGAACCTAAGTGCTTTTACTTTGGGCTCAGATATGCTGTATCTGCTCTCCACATTCTTTCATTCACTCATTGACATAATGAAACAATTATAAGCCATATTATTATAAGGCTTATTTTGTTCATTTGTTATTACTAGCTTGCGGTAGACCGAATGCATAATGTTTAACAGCCACGTACTTTGTAACAGAGATATAATAGCACCGATAAAGTTATGATACTACTGTACATAATGTAGAGTAGAGTTACTTACACGGTGGTCACACTTCACGCTTGTATCACATAAGGGGGTAGGCTGGGTTCGTTTAAGGTATTATTATTATTTAAGGTATTATTATTATTTATTTTAAGCCTGAACGTCTGTACCACTGCAGGGCAAAGACCTCCTTTTTCTGATTTAAGGTAAGGGACTTGAAAAATAATAGTCATGACTTGTAATTCTATAGACCTACAGAATTTCAATTATGTATTTTTTTTTAATAAATGTATTGATTATTACAACACTTAATTGAATGGTTGCACGCACGTTTTGAAGGCTTCGAAAACGGTTTATTTTTGTTTAAGTTCTAAAATTCATGATAGAAATTTCAAAACGATCCCCTATTCTTGAGATGTTTGTTTAAATGCTTACACATAGACCATTAGACTAATAGACATAACTAAAGTAAACCTAGTTTTAACGTAGAATCTGTCGCCAGCGTAGCTTACACTCTACAGGTAACCTATTTACATTTGGAGCTAAGAATAGATCACTCCATATTCTCAAGAACCTCGTTAAAAGGGACTTCTATAATTGTGTTGGGGCTGTTACCCTAGATATCTACATTAGAGCGAGATTTGTAGAAATACAGAGGGAGTTTTAGGGCAGGCAGAGACCATGCCTTTAAGATTGATTAATTTAGGATTTTATTTTTCGCTGGTGATTTATACCATGCGAAGCCAGCTATTTAGGTACCACTTTAAATAACTAAGGTCTAGGAAAAAACACTGTATGGTAAATGTCTGTAGAATAATCGATAAGCACTGAATACTAATTATGTAACTACAAAAAGAAGTTTATAATTTTAAATTATAAACTTCTTTTTTATAAATGGAGTACATCAACTAAACGTACTAAAGGTAAAAAAGAACTTTAAAACGGAATGACAAAATGAATGCGTTACATAACAGCTATAAATTATTTATGCAAAATAAATCCACTAATTACATCTAAAACTATTCACTAAACAGTAGATAAGCGTAAAATCATTTTGACCGCAAAAGTAAAAGTCGGCTATCTACGAGTAGCTAAGTGACATCGCAATGACAGCGAGAACTGCACATGCAAACAGGTGCAACCGGAATTTATATCATCTCATTTTATTTATATTATTTTGGACCTGATAAAATATGCATTATGTCAAACGTTGGTCTGATTTTTGTACATCTGCATATTCTAGATACTGTGCTACACGATTTCGCTCGTACGATATTTCTTTAACTATTTTAAACGTAGTTTTTTTGTGAGTTTGTTACGCAATAATTCTGGTAATAATCTTTTGTATCCAGAACGATGATTTTAGGCGGTTATATTTAGATAATAGTGCTAATGTAAAAAAAAACTGGTAACTGTAAATCGATTTTGAAAATTATTTGATTGAGGTATGTTTTGGTAGGTGGTCGTATTTAAATTTTATTAAAAGTGCTTCAGTTATTGCTTTTTTTTATTATTGAAATACTTTTTTAAACTACTTAATGTGTAAGCAATTATGTTTTTGTTCCACTGTTTTTTTATATATGATTATAGTTTGGGTTGGTTTGGGTGATAAAAATAACAGCATGAAGTTTTCATCTCATACAGAGAAAACAAACAACGGGCGTTTGTATTACAGGTTTTACTCACAATATAGTTAAACATTTCAGATATCACATACAAGCCAATACAAGAATACCTATATGAAATCAACGGCATAATACCCAATGTAACCTTACAGATCATTGTATCGACGCCATTGTGTTAATCTCGTTAACATGTAATTTATAGAGCGCAATAAAAATCGGAATGAAGCGAGTATTCATTTATTAATTAACTACAGAGCGCTAGTCAGTAGTAAGTCGTTAAAACCGTATTCAAGTTATCGTATTAAATGCAATGAGTTCTGTACAGTGAAGACGGAATACATTAAAGATCTATGCAGCTATACTTAGTCTTATCACTGAAGTATTTACTTTGACAACCTCGTCAGGGTGGCCTGGCTCATGGAAGATTTTGAAAACTTTGCCGACGTTATTTCTTTTGCGTTTAGGTATGATGTATGAGATAATTTAGTAAATTCAACGAACATTATGGAATACCTAATCCATGTACTTTGAAAGCCTATGAGAAGAATTTACAACTAAATTTTTTTATGTCTGTTTTCTGCATTGTGATTTTGTGACTAATTATGCTATTGATAATAGAAAAAAGGGGGTGTTTCTTCTTTGACTTTCAGCCGGTGACCTCAGTAGCTTAGTTGTTTAAGGGACTGGTGCGCCTAACCAGTAGTCACGGGATCAAGTCCTCCATTAGGTTAAAATAAATCTAAGTATGTGGACGACATGAATGTGAATAAGGACAAAGTAGAGCCTATGATAAACATGAATAAATCTGTACAATGTCTTAACTTCTGCACTTACTATGCAAATAACCATAACAAAATACGACACTCAATACAAATAACAGCCTATTACCTAGGCATCCTTCAATCAATAAACAACTTATGCTATCCCAGCATTGTTCAGAAATAGGTCACTCAAGTTGAGCTACAACATCCGATCTTCAGTTTGCGTTCATTTAATAAATACAGATAAAGTTTAAAGCGTTTTTACTGTTCTAGTAGATAAGTAGTTAGAAAGAGTTTTTGATGGATATTATGGACTGAAACTGAAAGGAATTCGATATGATCTGCAAGAAAATGTCCAAAACCTCCTTTTTTTTCATAGCCGTCGTCCGTGTGTTATATATGCAACCCACTTCAAAAAAGGAGGTTCTCAAATCGTCTGAATGTTTAATAGTAGTTCGATTTAAAAAAAAGCTATTTATCGCAATTCGAAAATTAAAGAAAAAAACTCATATATATGAATTTATCAGACCGTGGTTTGTGGGAGTATGTGACGTCATATAATACAGCTACACTTATATCGACTCAACTCTTTCTAACGTGTTACTCAAGCCGCGATAGAAACCCGGCTTTAGGTCAAGAGGCAATCTTTTTTACATAATTCCTCTCTCACCTCAGCTAAGGGAAAAAGGGGGAGTCTATTAAGTGTTCAATTAATTCTAAAGCTCTTGTACAGTTATACTGGCCTTGGTTACAAAGAATTTGATTCCAAGTATCTTCAAAATAATGTTTTGTTTCTAATTATTTAACTGACTTCCAAATTACTGTTTATGTTCGACGGTTTTTGTATTATTGTATGCTACCTAATATCTCAGTCAATTGGCACCGATTTAAAAAAAAAGATTTTTTAAATTAAGGCCAGTGTCAAGTCGATTTCAAAGACACTTTATTATGTCGGTATTTCTGAACAAAGCATAGTTTTGTTTCTCTTACATGTTTAGGTAATTATACTAATTATTAAGAAGATATGATAAGTTGTGATTTAAAGAACCAGTGATAGAGCCAACGCGGCTACGGCTCAATGGCTGGTATTAGCTATCATACACTAACCATTTGGCAACTAGTTCACTGTTAATTTACTTCTTGGCACCACTTTCGAAAGGATCAACATCATTTACCCAAATGAGTATTAATTCGGGATCTCTCTTTAATTAGGTTTTCTGCTGTCTTCTAAATGATATAAAGAAGTTTTTTTTTAGTATGTGAGTAACGTTGGTCATAATTATACACCTTGAAGTTACAATCTAAGTAAGTTTTACCATAAGCACCAAAAAGTATTTATTAAAAACAATTATAACCTACTTTTTTTTAAATATAAACTTTTTAGTTAGATTAAAAAGTAACTGGCAAATAAAAAAGAAAAAGCAGACACATTTGAAAACCGAACATCGACATCTGTCAGTTTTTTTAGCAGACCCGCCAAGCGGTCGCGTCGCGGTTTTTTCTTAAATTATTTTTGATGTAATTAAATAGTAAAAAAGATAAGATAATGTCCTCGGAGAAGATAACCGAGCTTACGCTCGAGGATCTCGATGACATCGATATAACGTTGATGACACTCAGGAAGCCTACTGAGTTGAAGAAAGTGATCGATTCTGTGCCAAAACCAGTGAGGGCTGTTCCGAAGAATGGTTTGCCTCTGTGGTATAAGCTTGGGCTGGAATGCAAGCTGCCTGTGCCTAAAATGCCCGTGGGGAAAGTTATATTCTCTCGCGGGAGGATTGGTGAAGACGTAAGTTGTTCTATATATTATTATATTTAAGTTACCATGCGTTCGGTTGTTATAAAGCTCGAGTTTCATGTGTTAACTCGTGTAATAAATCCAACTTCTGACAGTTTATTACAAACTTTAATCGCATTTGGTTTTTTAATGCATTTCTGAAAGAACACTGAGCCAAATCAAAGGTGTTTACATTAATACTTGATGTGGTATTTAATTTACTAGAACACAATAGGTTATGTCAAAGTCTGTCCTTCTCCTTAAGTACGTAAAAAAAATATTGTAAAAAAGTATTTCGGCTGAAAATAATACGAAATCGTTAATGACTTTAACTGTGACCAAACTTAACATAAAGTTGTTTCTACACTGTGGCATTACATTCTATTTCACTCATTGCGGTAATGGGAGTTTCGGAACAGATACTAGCAACGATCAAATATTTACACAGTTTCTTGAAAATGGCAACAATTTCAGTTCAATTTCTGGAAATTATATTGGCCACTTTTATATGTCCTTAGGGTTGTTTACTCAAGTGAATTATTTACATTATTTCTATTAAGTACAGCCCAATATGGGGTAATAATAGCCATATACAAAACAAAAAAAAAATAAGTAGTCAAACACCATGGATTACACTAACAAATAACTGGCTGGAAAATATGTTAAAGAAAAGATTTAAAAGCAGAATAATTAACAATCTCATTATTCCAAAGATTTACACCGACCCGGCATAATTCCAAGCAATTCATATTCTGAGGACTTATAAGGCTTTGTGCTAACCACATTGCGAACATTCGCCAAAAACTTCGCCATTGTACACACGGCTTAACCCACCGTAACATCTTTAATATCTGTGAGGTTTAAACGTTCTTAAATGTTTGTCATGCAAATACCAATGGTAGATGCGTGAACTGAGCAATGAATGGAACCTCCGAAACTCATAAATCAACCTCCATTTTGCATTTAAATTGTTCTATTTCTTTTCGTTCAAACATAGTCTGCTTTGTTATACAAATATTGAAAATGAAATGTTTTGACCTAGAAATATGGTTCATTGACTTACTAGTGAGTTTTTGTTTTAATAAAGATGTTTTTAAAGAACATACTCGGCATATACTACAGTAAATTATTACATTATGTAACGTAAAAAGTCCTTGTCTTAAAGCTAGGTCAAGATGGGCTAGCATCATTGAAAGAAACTGTTCGTAAGACCTAATGAAATACAAATAATTACTGTACAATATTTGTGATAATTATTAAACCAAATTTTAAGATTTTATTTGATAAATATTTGTCACACAATCTTGATTAAAGACGTTAATTTAATATTTTAATAACAAAATTTAATAGTAATGTTTATATTACCATTCAAATGAAAGCAATAATATGAGATTCTCATCTCAAAACATACCCAGCATTTTCGTAATTTTATTTGTATTTATAATTTAATTTTGAGACGGATTTGTGTTTGGGTTTACAAATTAATAAAATCCAAGAGAATTCAATTACAATTGAAATAAAATTTGAGCGTGTAGGTAATTGAATTGCAAAATTAATTATCTTGTTGATATATATTATTAATTTATGTCTAGCCAGTACTTAGTTAAATTAAATATATGCATACTGAATTTATCAAGATCATTTTTGTACTAAAAACTAAGGTAACTTAGCTTGTCTAATTGATCTTAACTTCTTATAATTGTACTGAATTTCAATAAAGCTTAGATCTGCTTCTTTTCCCTGGAAATATTCCAATATTGGTTTTGCAAAAAGATAATGTGAAACTGATAGAACGGACCAATCTTTTCTATCTTCTGTCTTACGACATTCAAGTTCTAGAATTAATTGGAACATTTTTGATTTATTAACGCGTCTATGTATAGATGTCCATAATATATAGAATATGTGAGATTCCCACTTTTTTGCATAATGATATAGGGATCGTGACATACAAAACCTCAACCACTTTTGTGTACCATGAAAAAAATGTATTTCATATAATTGCTTTAGTCATTTTAATTTTACAGCTTGAAGTGAATTAGTATATAATATATCACTCGTATCAATTGTAATCGTTATAAATTATTATGATATCTGTTACTCCTATCGTAATTTCAGTTAATCCCACTAAAAGGGTCCAATCTGGATGTGGGCACAAAGGCAGGAAAATTTGTGGTCGACCTTCGCATAAAATCTTCTGAAGGTATAAAGAGGCATCCATAATTGGTTGCGCTGATGTATAATGTTAGTTTATTTCAGTACCTTATATTACATCTAGATTTCTTTTACAACTTACAAAAAATATGCTAAAGATAATCTTTAAATGTCTCTTTATTTCAGTAACATTTAAAAGAGCTCTGATTGGTTAAGAACATCACATATTGTTTACCAAATATAGCTATTTTGTGTACCATCAACTAGGTGTAAAACCACAATATTGGCAATCATTTTAAGTGCATATTATAATTGGCTCTTATAACACAAACAACGGGATTGAACAAATAGGTCATGTATTCACAACTAAATTGAAACAACACAACACAATACAATATTGTCTTATTAATTACGATCGCAGTTATGTAAATTGGACTGTCAATATGCAAGCAAAGCAATTTAGAACGGGAGACTAATTAGTTTCTAATCATTTCGCTTAGCTTCTCGTGTCTTTCGAGAGCTTTGCTTAGAAACGGAACATTTAAAATGAAAATTTTTGATAAATAAACAGTCCAAATAAGTTAAAAAATAGGAAATGTTGTCGACTAGCGTCCACCCAGCTTCGCACGGAGGGACAAAACATTAATGTGTTATGCACACAAACCTTTTTCTTGAATCACTCTGTCTCTGTATTAAGTAGTGATAATCTAAAAAAAAAACATGAGACTTTTTAAATACTAAAAAAAAACAGGTAAATCTCGAAAGCCTTCACTATACGACGGTTTTTCATATCCTCAGCTTAAATTTCTGTTTCTTGTGCTATGAGCTACAAAATTAATTCTCAACGTGCATATTGAAAACCCTATTGATTCTAACAGATTGAGTACATGATCGAATTGAATGTACTTGTATTTTGCAGCAGTTTTCAGTGTCTAAATGTCGGACAGTCGATGTTACGCCGGTTGTCGTCCCCAGCGACAGGTGTCCCCATCTGGCCGTACGTGGCTAGAATTTAATATTGAAACAGCATTTGCTAACGACCAGGTTAAGCTAGGTACTGCTTTAGTTTATAAACTGAATTACGTAATTTAAATTTAGATTAGTAGGTCTTTTTTAGGCTTATCTATTCAGTTTTTGCAGTATTTAGGTTTTGTTGATTATAATTGCTGTTCTTATTACATACGGTGAATTGAAATTAAGGTGTTTTGTTTTTGCGAAATTATTTGTAGCAGAGTGAAGCTACTCGTACGAAGATGTTACACCCTCGAGCTTCGACGAATGAGCAAAACCGTAAAGCTTGATTTGCATATAATTTAATATACGAAACAAAGTTTTGTTTGAGTTTAAACAATCAATGAGGTGTCAATTTAAGCAGTCTCTCTAAACATTTTAAATCCTCGACGCCACCACCTTTTTTTGTTTCTTTTATAATAGATAAAATAAATATATAAATAAAAAAATAAATTTAAATAAAAAATAATAATTTTAAAGTTAAATTATCACCTCTTATTTTTCCAATATAATATATATAACACAAGATAACCGTCACAATTGTTGAAATAAAGCGTTACCAACCGTACCTTTTCGTAAAATGTAAACCAAAAAGAGATGTTCCCGCAAATATCTGAGTTGTATAACACTTGAAATCCTTTTAAAGAGGCTCGGGTGTTCTCATTATGCTAATGCTTGCTATTCACCCGATGAATGGCGCCATGTGTATGGGAGGGTTTGTGTCTTAAACCCTCAGAGAACATAAGTTACGTCCGCGTAAATAAGCGGTTGCCAGATTTTGTTAATGTCTATTTTACATGTTTAAAATGCCTAAACCAGGCCAAAAATGTATAAATTACATATATTACATTTATTACGTATTTCGTTTATTAACTGACCTCAAAAAAGGAGGAGGAACTCAATTCGACTGTATTTTTTTTAAGTTTGTTACCGCAGAACTTTTGACTGGATGACTGAGTGAACCGATTTTGATGATTCTTTTTTTATTTGCTAAATTTACAAAGCTTTTGCTGCCCATGTGATCCCATTTCATTTTGGTCCAGTTTTGACTACGGGATCCATAAGAAAAAAACATGAAACATATTTTAAATTCGGTTTTTTTTCAAGTAATTTTTCTCACTTATTATATACTCCACATTTGTTCTAAATCAGTGATATGTATTCAACTCTTCGTTTCAACTAAAACCGGAAGCTTCATATATGGTGGTGGCCATTCAGACTGCTTAGTAATGTATTGGTTCTCAAAGATAACGTTCCCCTATTTTGGTAGTGTCACACTGATAGAAATAATGAGCATTAAATACAGCATTTAAGGTAATGCTGAGTATTTCTAAACATCGAATTAAGTAGCCAGCATTTATTTGTATTGAGTATTTATATACGAATGAATGTTATGTATTTTAAATTACAAATAATGTGTGCAATACAACACATTTGATTACGATGGCTTTTAATGCATACTTTAGAATTATTATCCTGATAATTTGTGTCCTTTTTATGTAAAATTAATGCAACTAATTAAAACTAAAAATGTCGTGGTGGCCTAGCGGTTTGTATGCATGAAGTTGCAGGTTCGAACCCGGGCAAGTACCAATGTAACTTTTCAAAGTTATATGTACTTTCTTAATTATTCTAAGACACTTCTGACAAACGGTGAAGGTAAACATTGTGAGGAAACCTGAATGCCAAAATTTGGGATCTGAAATCGCCAATCCGCAGTGACCAAGCGTGGTGATCAATACTCACGCCTTCTCTATATGGGAAGAGGCCTGTGCCCAGCAGTGGGACGTTTATAGGCTGGATTATTATTATTATAATGCAACTAATTTTTGAATTAATAAAATGCGTATTTACTTAATCTTCTTCTCCTATCTACATAAAAACTTTTCTAGTTTAAAACAAAAACAGTGGTTTTTATATGACTCAAACTATTTAATATCTAAAACAACGATTTACATCTGACCTATATTCTAAAATCTACACCCATAAACCTGAATTCAAAGTATATAACACTGAACACCCTATTCACCCAAGCACAGTGTAACAAAGTTTTCCCGTTGCTGGGCTGTCATAAGTGCCTGTCATCTCCGGGTGTTAGCCACGTGAACACCTACATACTAGTGGACTATGCCGATAGGCTGCCAGCTTTACACGGATAATTCGTCAAGTGTGTGGTATGGAAGAGATGTACTTTGCATGAAAACTGGCTTTTTTCGTGAAGTTAAATAAGGGGTACGCATGGTAAAAGGGAGTATGTATTAAATAGATAGATCATTCACATTTACCTAGTTACAGTTTAATAAGTATAAATGTATTTCGAAAAATCCCAAAAAAAATATAACTAATCAAAAGTTCTTTAAATTATACAGTGGCTTATTATTTAAAAATCAACAAACATTTTTCCCCTCACCCAATAGCCGCGATATTAATTTAGTACTGATATAGCCAATATTTTCATATTCGTTGTTATATTTGTTTACATTTTCCGAACGTAAATTGCGTTGCAAAGCAAGTCACAGACTGGTGCCTTTGTTAGCTGTCATAGTGATACAACTGCAATTTCCCTGTCGATGTCAGTACCATCTCTTGTGAGTTTACACAAGCAATAAAGTTTTTCAATCACAGAAAGATGTTAAGACAAAAACATACATTTTTGTGATGGTTCGGTAAGCTATTTGTATGTAGTTGAATTTTATTTAAAATTAATAGGTATAACTACAAAATAATTAAAAAGTGTAAGCACATTATTTGGGCTTGTGAAATAATGTTGATGTGTAAGAGAGAGAGACAGTATTTATGTAATAAAAAGACTATAAAACAAAGTAGATCATTCCTCTTCACTTACAGGTTAACTGATGGAAAATGTTCGCTTTTTGTTTTTCGTAACGTAAATTTTCCGAAGGTCTGACTTACCTACTTAAAGCTTTATAAATGACGACAATCGATCGCGCGACTTTATCCAAAGGAGCTCTTTCAATTTCCTTTTTGTTAAGTTTTCAATGTTTCGAAAAGCTCACTGAAAAATAAATGTAGAGGTATTATGAAAAGTTATTGCCTAGTGAGACAGAATTTATTCATAATGTAGAAAGTAGAGAACAATTGTTTAGAAAACCAGTATAGGAAGTAAATAGCAGAGAAATATACCTAAATTACCATTGTATTTAGGTAATTGAACAAGCTGGTGAAACTCGTGTATACTTATAATTATAGCATGCTTTATATACTTAACAAGATTAGTAGTGACACTGGGCCAGAATTAAATGAATTTCGTCAATATATACCCCCTACAACGGAAACAGGACAAATATTTTAATTATCATTATTTTCTCGTCGTTTAAAAGTAGAGTAGGTAATTACGTCAGTGTTTTTTTAAAGATCACTCGCATTTCATCTATAATATACATTGTATATCTTTTTACATAGAAACCGGGTTCTCGTTAACAGTAGCTGTATACATTTCACGTCACCGCCGCTTTTGTGGGAGTCACCTTTTAACGTCACTTAACGAGCTTCCGACGTATATTGACGATGACCTTTTGATACGCACTGCATTCAATTAACTTTGCTTTCATATGAACGGCCGTTTACGGCGAACTTTATTTTTAAATTACTACTGGTACGTTTGCTTGAAATAGAAAACTAAAGACTCTAGATATCGGTAATTTTAACTCTGTACAGGTTTCATATTAAATAACCAACCTTTTTGTGCATACCAAAGTTTAAAACTATGTGTATAGATTAATGCGACATTATAATTATTATGTTAATTAAGAAACATATATATGACAGCATGGGTCCGGTAAATATAAAAAGTGATAGATGTCTTGCATGTTAAGAAATGTGTAAAACACATGTCGCATCCAATAGATGAATGAGAACAAATTATATTATGATAAAGTATGTAGCAACACTGCAATGTATTATTAGAAGAGTCTTCAATAAAAGTTACAGTAACACCGCTTAAGGAAGACTACGATTTGATCGATTCTTAAGTAATATGTGACGAGTTAAGTTTGATACAGAAATGAGAAAAGTTATTTCGGTAGGTTATAGTATGATAATGCGAGAAATTGCAAAGCTATTATTATATGACACTAATTACAATAAGTGAAGAAGTTTTATATTAATTAGTAATAAGTCATCCATATATGTTCGTTTAGAAGTGTAAATTATTTTCTTTTGTTCTATTTTTTTATTTATTATATTATTACTTGCTAGTTACATTATTTGGGCCTCGCTTTTCCATTAAGAATATTCTAAGAATACTGTTCGGCTAACTTGCAAACACTGTGCAACGTTTTCAGTCTGTTAAAATCAATGTTCTCCGCTATGACGTCGTGGAATATATTGCATATTTTTTGACCCTGTTGCATACATCAACTTTTAATTAAAACGCCCTTTACCTGCTTATTTGTGCAGAAAATAAAACCAATTTCTTCCGAGCTCCGACATTATTGGAAATAAAAGCAATCGACGTATTATCAACTATGTCCATCAGTTCATTTTAATATTGTTTCCAATATATTGAAATGAGGGTCACTCGGCTATTTAATTAGCTCGCCAATATCGGCGGTAAATATAATTATTGACGTATAGAGCCGGGATTGTCCGGGAGTGGACACGTGCAATTTATGACCACACTTGATTTACTACATGTGTTAGTCTAAGGTACAGAGTAGCAAGGACTTAATAAGTTTTCGTATCAGGTCTTTTAGCTCAGGTAATGTTGTATGGTTCCTAATAAAGACGGACACTTCTTTGTCCAGCAAATAGGAAATTTTAAATATAATATTACGCTAATAGACATTTACGAACTATGATTATTGTTCATTTAAAACGTTGAATGTACTCTGCCTAAAGTATCAAGATCTTGCTTGTCAGCGTCACCGGCTTGAATGTTACCACACGGAGCAGTCAGGCATACCAACAAAATATTTTGTGGCAAGAGCCAACGGACTCTTTAAAAGAGTTCACAATATAACAATTGATTGTGAGATTTTTGTTGTCAAGATTGTAAAATCCATAAATTAATGTTCTCATATTTATCTATTTCACTGATTCCAGGTACGACGGGTTGGCCTCGGCACTGGTTGCCCGCGACCTACCTTCGACCTCACCGACCCTTACTGCAACAACGTCTCGTACGACTACGTCCCCATGCACGATCCGCACCTCGCGCACCACTTCGCACAGAAACCAGCACGAAACAGGATGAAGCAGCTGGGCTTCTGCACGAAGGACGGGAGGGCCGTGTGCTCCTTGAAGGAGTTCAATCAATACAGAAAGTATCTGTACAACCAGTTTATGGACAGAATTCATATGGAGATGAAGAAACTGGTATGTATGGTTTTTCTGTTCATCGTAGCAGTCCGAGAAACAGCTATAAGGACCATCCTAGCTCAGGACGGAAGAGCCTGGAAAAGGAGAGGAAAGCCTTTGCCTAGCCTGCATTGAAACGAGATTATTATTTATTTATTATTTATAAAACCTGGTTCTTCGGCACTACTTGTTTCCTTCATTTGAATGTAATCCTAAGCGTTTTTTTATAGGATGAACGTGCAAGGGACGACTTAACCCTAAAACGGGTGGAGACAGACGTGGCCAGAAGACTGCAGGTCTTCACGAAGGCGGAGAAAGCGAGAGAGCATCTCGAAAAGGTGGCGCAGGAGCATGCAGACGAGTGGGCTGAGAAACGAAGAGCGTAAGTATTTAAGATCAAGTTCACCCTTTTATTATTACTTCACCTATTATGTTGTATGGTTTTTAAAATACAATATGCTTACCCTATTACACTAATGTAGCATCTATCGCTAAAAGAATAATTGAAATCTGGTGAGTAGTTTCGATGATTGCGTTTGTAAATCCTACCAGTACACAAGCCCTATTAATAATAAAATTAACACAGAGGTTACCATTCGTCTGATTTTGGTACCTACGACGTGTCCTTTTTTTACTGAGAATTTCGTCAATTATCGTTTGATGCTTTTAATCAAATGAAACGAAAATCTAGGATCAAAGTTAAATTGATTTATTAAAGCATAAAATGTCATACCAAGAAACCGTTTTTAACTTAATTATTTCCGTTTGTCTGCATTAACCTTTGGCTATACAACCCTTTACGAAATCCTTCGTGGATAATCATTTCCGTGGAAAGCTCGCAGACAATGCCAACAAAAGCCATTTTGTGTATAAGCCTTGGCTTTCCCAATATTGTAAGCACGGAACATGTTGTTTGTCAAACATTTTACTAAGGGATGTGGAAAGTTAGCAAAATTTCACTACATTATGATAGTTTTAGATTAATTTTCTTACTATTTTTTTATCATTTTTTTTTATTTTTGTCCCTGACTTTTATATCACGCAAATATTTTGAAATCAATATTGAAATGTTTTTACAGGTTGTAAATGTTTTTTTGAAATAATGCATTTGGGAAAGACTTGGGGGAGGCCATTACTCAGCAGTGGGACAGTATAGGGTAGGACAAAAATGCATGTTCCATACATTTCCAACTTTGCACCCAAATATAAAAAATCTTTGTTATACGACTTTCAAACTAAATATATTACGCAAACTCATGATTTCATTTAACTACACAATGAATTCATTAAAGCCAATCTAATAAAGGATCTAAGACTCATGCATTTATAATCGCCAGCAAATATGATTATGTAAATCCACGAGAATATCGCGCCTCGTTCTAATAATGTTGGTGCCTTGTACTATTTATATCAAGAACTACTTAATTTGCGTTCTACGATATAATTGTGATTACTTAATTATACGAAGTAAAAGTTGAGTTAGTGGAGCGATTTCATTCAACATTTTTTGTATTATTTTCTGGTACATTTCTGGTAGGATTTAGCTACTTTTTTTGTGTGAGTAGTTAGTTAAGGTCTTAAAAGGTGCAAAAAGTTTTCACTCCTTTTCAATGTAGAGAACCTCACCCAATACGTAAACATAAATAAAACAGCATTTACTCAAATGATAATTTTAGATATTCAATTATATTCTATGATTTTAAGCTCTACACATGTTACTTATGTCTTATCTATACTATTCTTAAGGAACGGATATTAAAACTGACAAAAAAAGAAACAGATTAACAAAAGAATAAAGACTTACGGTGGTGCCTGGTCAATCCTTTTCCTCCCAATTTAATTTGTTTAATCTATTTCTGTAAAACATAATGAATATAGGTTGAATATTTAGCTGCAAAGACCGCAGCTACGTGAGCCGAGCATCCGAGAACCCCTTGATTAATGAAGACACTTATTTTCATTAAGCCGCCGTATTTATGTATTTACTTGTCCAGGAAAAGTATTTCTTTATTCGTCTTTTTATTTAAGAAAATATGGTTTTTGTTACCATTTCTAGTTATTATTCCTTTTGAGTAGCGGCGAAATGGGAGACAACTTGTATCGTAAATAATTTATTAACAAACGCAAAACGAAGGCAGTAATGGTTTAAATAGTCATAGTAAATTTACAAATTACATTGAATAAAGTTTCAAGTCTATTTACGGTATTATAAAAAAAAATATACATATACTAAACTGTTTTTTATAGCAGATACGACTCTTAACCTCGTTGTACAAAACATGAAACTAAATTTTAAAAATTAATACCATATAAATCTCATCATTCTAATGCAGAGAACATTTGATTAAACAGAAAGAAACTCGGGCCATATTGGCATTCGCATTTTCATTTGCCACAGCACTCCGCTAAAATGTAATTACACGGAGAACACAATATGCTGATATTGCACCGACGTACTGGATACAAGTACGATCGAACACGGAATACTAAGCGAATGGAATGACAATAAGGCTTAACATATAAAACAGAACATATATTGTAACCTAAGAAAATTCTGAAATTAAAAGAGTATTATTACATCTGTCCATGACCATATGCTACTACGTAGCTACAGAAGTGTCCGTCGTTTAAGAGCGGGATAGATCAATGTACGAGATTTTAGGTTGATTGCGATGGATTTCTCAGAAAATACACATTTACGAAGAATTTACGAAGAATATCATGTAATTACAGACTGTCGCAGCGAATTACCTGCTTGGTAGAGAGATAAATTCCGCTTGGGAGTTTGTTGCGTCTTCCCTGTAACCCAGCCATCGTAAGGAAGCGCTGTATACCGCTCGTAATCACTTCACGTATTGATTACTCTCCAGATTGAACCACTATCGGCTACTGTTCAATCAGAGACTGATAAACTTCGGGATTGAGAGACTTCCTTCGACGCTTCTATATATTCTGAGGGCAAAGATACAAAATCTAGTACCTACACCAAATATTGCACAAAGACTCGTGTAATTATATTTATAATATGACACACTATATGTCAGATCACATTCGTAATTATGCATAGACATCTAATAGAAGTTTAGGTTACTTTCATGTGATTTTTTTCCTTTATTATATACCTTACCTAAGAATTTTTCCAAGATAAATCCTAGAGCTAAAATTTCCAACCAAAATAAACCATCCAATAATGATATACCTCTAAAGATGATCTCAAATATCAGGCTATGTTGCCAAACGCTGAACGATCTTCGACATATTTGAAGTTTAAACAAAATTCCCGACACAACGTCTTCAGCAGAGGCAAACTTTCGAGACAAGACTGAACTTAAAATGACAAACTTTAAATTTGTATTTGTATGTTGGTACTCATAGCCAATGTTTTATCCAACACAGCCAATGTTCCCGCTAAGTTTATAACGCCTCTGTGTGAGGAAAAGCCTTCACTTAGACAGGGTCTAACTTGTATTATTATTTGATATAGACTGAAAAGTGAATTAGCATCATTGTAATTAATAAAATAGTGAATAAGTTTTGCAATAACAAACAGCTGTTGTCAGATTCCAATTAAACATAAGATGACGCTGTTTCATCAACGTCTTGCTTAATTACAATACCGTAGTATGAATTTGCTTTCAAACGAAACTAGAGTGAAATGATGAATCTACATTATAAGCTCTAGTGCTACGCAGATTGTGAAACGCAAACCGCGTTTAATGCTGTCGATGGATTACGAATCAAAATGAATTTTAGAATCCAAAGTAAAGAAAAACAAAATTAAGCGAATTGAAAATTTATTTTTATGTATTTGAGTTTTGTATTTTTTTTTTTCATATTTTAAGAGACCCAAACGAGTTTCATTATTTTATTTCATACAGTAAATTCAATTGACAGTGCTTTTAAAGTTATCTACTCGTAATAAGTGTAACATTTAACTTAAGTTTTCAGGGACAGTACATATACACAATCACAGATTATACAACGATTTGTATTGATTGAATGTACGTAGATTCTTATCTCTTTGAAACCGATCAAGTGCATCTTAAGACTTGATTCGAATTTAAATAGTTGGACGTGCCGGACCGTGTAAATCGGGAAAATTAGCACTTCGTCTTGCTTGGAGCGATTCTTTGAATTGTAATATATATAATGGTGCATTGGATTGCATAGTCGCAAGGTTGAGAAGTTCAAGTCTTCTTTTTAATGAACAATACTACTAAATGATTTCCAAAAATATTACCGTAGCTTTAACAAAAATAACAACAACATTTCTTATTACTATCACATATAATAAGGTACTGTTATTTTTGTAGGAAATAAATCTATTTACGTAAAAGATATTTATTTTGTGTAACTACTCGTACCTACGTATTTAGAAAACCAATAATAACTTCATTTCACCCACGAGTCCGTCTATTTATATGAGAGATCATTTCACCTGCGATAGCGCTAAATCTCGAATGAACCGTTAAGGAAAACAAAACACAATCATATCAACAAAGGAACACATATACTCATTTTCCTCAGCATTAACCTAATAACAGAATATTGAGGTCGCTTGCAAAATACCTTAAAGACCAGTATCATAGATGCATACATCTTAAAGGTAAACTCGTCTTGAATCTGAATAAATGCACGAAGCGACTATACATAAACCGCAGCTTTGCTCGCAGAGAATTTACTGGCGTTGGTTTACGAGACCTTAGATACGTCTCGTGTCGTAAAGAATTGGTCATTTCGAAGGATCGTTGGTTTGATACCGTAGTCTGCGACTGACTGACTTAGGTAATGCTGAAAGGTCACTGCATAGTAATTTGTGTAGAGGGTAGATACGTTTTTAAATCATCTTATAAGAATTGCATGGTTGTTTAATGAACTACGTTGACTATTTTGTTTTTTATTCCAAAAGAGAAAATGTATTATTAAATACGCATACGGGGGTCGAGAAGGTAGATTGGGATAATATAAACCATTACCATTTTTTTTTAATTCATGTATAGGCGGAATCTGGTACATTTATAACAATAACCGATCTTTACATGTACCTACATTTATTCCCGCTATCGTTTTACCCTAGCAATCCCATCAATTTAACGTTCTAGAAATCAAATGAAATCAACAAACAAACCTACTTTCAGACAATACCATCACAAAGTAGATAACGTATGATATTATTCGTATGCAGTGTTTGCAGTTGTTACTCAAGACGCAGTCGGTGCATCTTGCACTAGATTCAGCGAGAACTTCACCGTCGCATCTACGTAACCTATTTAACGGCTGCATTCGTCAACTACTGCTAACTGCTTGTTTGTTATGCAGATGTCCCTGTTCACTTGTTTACGATGGAGATTTAATAGTGTTTAGAGTACTTAGTGATTACTATTGATCATTACGAGTATATGAGTAGTTAGTGCTTTGGATATGAAGTTGCAATGGGGCTATTTAAAAAAAGGGTCTAATAATACCAACAATTATTTAATCACTTCGTCTATTAATTCCTTATTTATGTGATTTACACGGTTTATGAAACCAATAACACAAACCAGACATATTTTTACCTAAAGTGAATGTTATATACCTAAACATTATATCCCATCCTAGTGTTGAATTTGTCTCTAATATTACCTGCCTGCTTAAAGATCTGCCGTCGTCTGCAAACTTCTCGTATTTCAATGAAAAGGCCGGGAGAAAATAGTTGCTCTACAAAAGAAATAACAAAAGAACACAAGATAAACTTTAAATTAAACAACTTTAACTGAGATTTATATTAAAACGGAAACGATTAAGACTCCTTGCACTTATTTACTCTTAGTAAAAGCCTACAAAGTTGCAAACTCAATAGAAATTGTGAGTGATTCAAAATTATTATAAAACACCAAAGAGTTAGTTGGTTGTCGGTGTTTTTTACTCAAACGTATTGCAACGAGCTTTAATGAAAGGGTTGCTTTTAATTAAAAGGCATGGCTTACACCGCAAAGGCTTGACATGCCGATTCGGGGGAAACATGCAAAAAGTCTAGAACTTTCTCAGGCAGCCTAGCGCCGCTCTGATGGCGTCTGACGTTTTACGTTTTAATGATGTGATTGAAGGGAATTTCTTAGATCCTTCCTTTTGAGAAATGTGTACAGTCTACTTATAGCAGTGAAAGTTTAAATAGTTACATTAATATTGAATATTCTCAGAAACATATCACACATGAACCTACGCCAGCCGTATGAAACTAACATATACTTGTCTTAGTATACATGTATGAATAATTTACTAGAATGACGGTTCTTAAAATAAATAAATCTGATCGTAGAACCGACAAAGGTTTTCCGAGACCAATTGAATTTCAAAACAATGGGATTGACTATGTATGTCACGACAAAGTTAATAGTGGCGCTAATTTTATGGCAAATAACCACATACCTTTAAACAGTTATTTGTTTAAATACATCGAAGTTTAGTAAAAAATAGTGCGTCTAATAATATTGTAGGAAAGATTTTTTCACACCAAGAACAAATTTTATTATAAACCAAATAAAAATTAAAACTATCATAGTATCCACCTACAACTAGAAATCTTCCCTAGAAAGCACAAAACAATTATTTATGTTATGAAACTTTAAATTAGTTTTTAATTGCACATTAAAATTCCTAGAACTCAGAAATTATGTGGAAGCGGGTCAAAGCAAGGAAATTCATCTCGATTTTTATAAACACGCTCCCGCTGTTTCCAGCTAAATGTGGAATCCTCTCTGTCCAATTATTATTCCTAATGAACTTTGCACGTCTTCGTGTATTTATTTTAATACATAGTAATGTAGGAAAGTTATTTTATGACCACTAAATTTTATCTTTGGAATATGATATTACATAGCACCTCAAAACTTAATATAAATTACATTATCTACATCTGTTGGATTTCTACCTAGTTTTAATAGAGTTTTTCCGGTGATTTAGAGGTACTATTCTTATACATATATCTACCAATCTCTGAAGCCAACTTAAAAATTGCAACATCTTTGTAACTATGTCAGAATTTGCCTCATTTATTTCAAGCTTTTAACAAAATTATTTACTATTATTCTAGAGCCAAAGCTCACGAAAAGAAGATCCAAGCTAGGATGAAATATCTACAAGAATATAATGAAAAAATGCGTAAAGAGCGAGCGGCGAAGGCTCGCGAAAAGCAGAACAGGATCAAGCAGAGGGTGCAGGCTGCGGCTGAGATGGAACTCCGGCGCAAGATCACCATGGTGCGCCAGTGGAGGACCAACGAGAAGAAACGGCTCAACCGACTCAAGCAAGAAAGAGAATCCAAGGCAAAGCGACTGGAAGACGAGGTATGTAAAACTAGTCTCTTAAGTAGTTAGTTCCTAAATATATGGCCCTTGGTTTTGATTCATCTACTGTCGAAAAACAGACGAATAGATTTCGAGGACTGGTAGAGACAGGAATACATAGTACCTGGAATACATGGCACCTGCAAAGTTATGTTATGGAATTTTGTTTTTATTATCATTTTCAGCTCTTGCCCATTATTAACTTAGCTTTTATGCATTAGTTTTCTATTTGGATGCTTATTTAAATTTCAAGCCACTTAGACCCTGGACCAAAGCTTATTCCTATATTTTTCAATTTCCGGATTTAAAGGTCTGCCTCACGCGCGTGACAACTACCTGAAAGACAAATCTAATATTTATTCGTTAGTGTAATTTATAAAGATCGTGTATAGATGTTATACACTGCAAAAGCTTCTGTACTTATTATGAAAAGCTGCATTTAACCCATTTAAATAAAGTTAGACATTGCGAACAAATGAAGCGGTAAATCGAGTTTTCTAGTATACTGGAGTTTTATAGCTCTGAAATTTAGTTGAGATTTTTTTCATTCATCTCTCAGTTGCGATGCAATATAAATGCGTGCTCGTGCTTCCAACCGAGAAATTCGATTTCTGGTTATATTTTGCAGCTTTTGCGATGACAACGCGATGCAAAATATTTTTGAGATAGTTATTTTCAATATTGCATCATCGCAACAGGGGCCTGTAGTCTGTAGAAGTATTTCTGAAAAGTGAATACTATGAACGTTGGATGACAATACTTAATAAATGGAATCTACTCACATACTTAACATACATCAAATCTACCTAAGTCCAGGAAAAACTAGTTACTACTAAAATAGATGACTCTTGAAGTAATCCTTCTCCCCTTTAATTACTTTGCTAAATCGTAGACCAAATCTGTTCGATCAAAATGTCTAAGTTAACTAGATCTACATCGACAAGGCTTAAAAGAATAAAAGATGGTAAAAACGTTATTCTTTTAAATGCAATTAGAACAACTTTATTCAAAGTTTTAAAGGTTAAAACTCAGTAATCGTAATCATTTAAGTAAAAAGGTTTCTGCGGTACACGTGAACGATGAGCTTGCGACGAACCCATTTCTCAGTTGATCCTATGTAATTGCTTTTTGTTTTTAGATGTTGTATCTTAATACTAATGTCTACACATTAGTATTAAGATCCTTAGCCGTTTTAATTTAATTCTACAATTAAAACGCCTAATAATGACTAATATTTCTTATTTATCGTATTCATTTGATTACCTATAGGTATTAAAAAAAATATATATAAATCTTTTTGCGCACTACGACAATATTTGTTTAAAGCTTGCTAGGTTCTACTTGGTCATGATAATAATATACTTTGATGTAACAAATTTATGGAGTTATTTTCATGTTCAGGCAAACCGCAAATGGGTTTCACGCGTTGATGCTCAGAACATGAAGATACAAGAAGAAGCGCTTCTCCTGCGGCTGTACACCGACGATATGTCTGCTAGTGCCAAGAGGAGGGCCAAGTAAGTATTCAGAAACCTAGAAACATAGGTAAAATCTTAGGTGTTGATGTTGATCGGCAAAGTTGTTCGATAATAACGAATCGCTTACCTACCCGTCCGTCATAAATTGAACCTGCGCAAATCCCACCTATTTTTTTAACTTTTTTTGTTTGTTTTTAATCGAAATGTATTAATCATATTACGCAGCCGTTTGAAAGTTATCAGCAATTTTAGAAAAAGGGGTCATCTAATTTAAAAAAAATTGCAGCTTTTGTTCATGTACCGTGGTACCTACATGAACACGTGGTGCGTCTTGTTTTTTAAATATAAATTAAACCGGTTTTTTGAGTCAAATCGGAGATTTACGAGACAATGACCAAGTAATCCTAATTTACGTTGATTCGGTTCGTTTCTTTATGGCGACAGATTACACAGCAATAAAGTCCTGATTGTGTCTCGAACGAACCCTCAATTGCTTTTGTAAGGGACACGTGAGAGCTAATATACGTTAGAAAAGCTTGAAGAAAGTAGATGTTATAAATTAATTTAAAAGTGGTGTCGTTGTATTCTATGTTATTCAAGTAACTGATACTGCAAAAAGGTCCTGTCTGTTTTATATGTACGATGTCATTTTGAAGATTTTCAGCATGATTGGTAAAAATAGTAACTCTATAACGGGTGTTCCAATCGTGATCTAAGGTATTGTTGAAAAACAAACAAAATCGATCATCAAATCATATTGGGGGATTAATGAATAGAGCATAGGATTGACATGTTAGCATAGGATTGTCCTAACTATATTCTTCAACATTCCTAAATGGTCAAGAATAGAACAGAATTGCTTGTAAAAAAACCCAGTTGAAACAAAAAACTGTATCTCATGATATAATGTTACCAGGAAAGCAGAGATATACGCGTACAACACCGACCTGGAGTTGCAGCGCATCAGACTGGCCAACTGGAAGTTCATACACGGAGGCACCGCCAAGGCTGCGCGGCTGGTTAAGAAAATGGGACTGGAGTTCGAAAAGGTAAGGCACAGTGTTTGCTACTTCCTAGGTTGACTTAAATGTAAGGCATTCAAATAAAAACATAAACGGAATTGTGAGTTACGTGCCACATGTTGAACATTTCCATTCTTTCAATCTTACCTACATCTGTCTTAACTCCTAAGTCCCACATGATTTCTTTAGGTATCTAAAGTTAAATTTCAATAAATTTAGGTACATTAGGTACATATTCACCAACACCATCCTATTTGGTTGACTTATTTAATTTCATTTATACATATATCTTGAAACAACAGCTTCCTTAATTTGCTTGTACAAAGATTTCCGCAAACTTATAAAATAAAATCAGAAAAAAAACTACATTTTGCGGAATAGCTATTCAATTAATTATTTTTGAAATCTAAAGAAGTACTTAAAGTTAAACCATTAATCAGGTCTCTCCATTGAAACTACTCTTTTTATTGGTTTTGCTGAAAGAAACTTAAGTAATACTTGGACGCTATTAAAAGAGCTAGAAGAAGTGCGCGACGGTTGAACTTGTATTTATAAAGGGTAATCACTACATTTCCAGTAGGGCATTGTCCTTTCAATACCTTTTGAATCCGCTTTTAAATTCCCCAGTCTCCGTATTTATTTTGAATTAAGATAAGCAACACTAGAGTATCTGTATGTATACGTAAGATCAATGGATGCAAATAGCGAGAAGGAAAGATGGCTAACACGTGAAGTTAGTGTAAGGACAGTTGGCCAGTATTACCCATCTGCAGGGTTGACATGGATTACGATGGAAGCAGTAATCATGAAGTTGAACGATGCGTTTATTTCACACGACCTTAAATAATACCTATGTAGTGCATGTAGTGTATCAGCAGTTTAAAAGACCTCTTTCATCGTCAACTTTTACATAATTCTTCTTTACTTTTTCAGTCCAAACGTGGTGCTAAAGGCATGAGTCCGGAACTGGCTCAGAGAATGGCCTCTGAAGCCATGTCCAGTGCGATGTCCACGCGAGGAGACACGCTCATGATCCTCGGGCAGGCGCGCGCCAGGATGGACATGGAAACTGTCATGCCGCTGGCTCCTCTCCGGCTGCTGGACGAGGTAAGCCGCTGTCGTGTCTCCACTGTAGATGTAGCTGGCAGCCATGGCCGGCGCGATGTCCACACGAGGAGACACGCTCATGATCAACAGGCAGATGAAACATGAAACAGATGTCAATTAAGTAAGCATGTAGATGTGGATTGTGGAATCTACAATGCAGTTTGTGTAAATCGCAAATTCTGCACGATAGCGAACTCATAGTCATGTCTTTAAATTGGTGGATTTAAACTCTCTTAAAGTTAAAAAAGGACTTTATAACTTTACCTAAGCAAAACTAGATATACCTACATGACATGAACCGATTTGATGAAATAGTGATTAATTTTCATTAGGCAATATGTTGATTCAATCGGATTCAGATTCCCGGAATAAGCGAGCCTTCCTTGCGAATCGTGCCGGGAATGATTAATGGACGTCTAGATATAGCTAACTGATTCATAACCTTAATAACGATGTTTTGATTGCATGTTAATAAATATTACTACCACTGACAACTTGAGTGTAATTAAAATACAATAAATGTATGCTGACGTGTAGTAGTAGAGATGAATGGATGAAATACACATTGCGTGGACCCCAAACAAATTTTGAACAGCAGGGAGATGACGATGATGAAATGTTTACTTTGCTAAGGCAATGAGTGAGATTCAGGTTTCTATGGTTCATCAGAGAATTACGTCTCGTTGCTATCATGCCTTTTTTAATTATTGAAATTATACATGGTCATTTAGGGTTAATATGTTGTAACAGAGACCTTATACATAAGTAGATTTTCTGACTTAGAATATCTTTGCTTACATCAAACTACTTACAATTAAAATAAAATAGGACTTTGAATTTTTCCAAACTCCAATAAGGAACTTTATTAAAATTAAAGTACCATAAGAATAATTTGCTTTGCTTCGATAACGTAGTATGGAAAGAATTGGGGGAGGAGTTTGCCCAGCAGTGGGACAGTAGATATAGGTTAAGAAGAAAAAAAAGGAATTAAAGCAAATAATCTCTTCATAATTATCTGTTTATATTCAAGTTTTAACGATCTTTAACTTGTAGATGTTGGAGACGGCAGTGATGGAGTTCGCGCGGCGTCGCGTGCACATCCTGCTGGGCGACGTGGAGCGCGTCGTGCACAACCGAGCCGCTCTCGTGTTCTTCAGGAACATCAGGCCCGTGTCTGCGAAGAAACGGTGAGTAGATAATACAAGGGAATTCATAGGTGAGGTAGGAGAGAAATGTGGTGAACTTGATTAGGCTTGAGTAGGCTTTTGCTTAGCATAGGGACAGAATAGGCGAAGAACCAAAAAATACATACATAGTTAAATACATATAATCACGCATCTTTCCCTTGTAGGGGAAGGCAGAGGCCACTTCTTTTATACTAGCTACGATCCTTACACACTTGATTCGCTTCGTCCACCTTCATTATTCCCTTCATACATGCTCTACGGTTTAGAGTTCTCTTGAGCAGGACTTTCATTCATACTCACTTATACACTAAGACTGGCTGTGAAAAAATGAACCTAGAAAATAATAAGATATGTGTTTTTGGACAAGCAATACAATTGACCAAATCGATTATTGGTTTTAAATTATTTCGACATTCGTTATTCCATTTGGTCAAAATTGCTTCATGAAACTCAGTTTTGTCAATCTTAAAATTTATATAACCTTGGTTTGGTGTTTAAGGACCCTAACTTTCACTAAGGTTACTTATTTTAACTCTAAATAACGACTAAATAAAGAAATCGTAATTAAAACAATGGCTGAGCATATTTTCCCTAAAAATAATTGTAGCATGAATTTAATGTACAAATAATGTTAATAAGATAGAATTTAGATTAGGTTTTCCTACTTGTTGATTCCTCGACACGTGTTCCAAGAAAATGTTGGTTTGTTTGAAGTTTCTAAAATTAAACGACATGAACTTTGTATGAAGCGCGTGTCAGCGACACCCACGTTTCTTGCCTCAACTTTGCAAATTATAATCATATTTATGTATATATTTCTGCCCGCTTTAGTATCACCTGTTTCAAACTTCGGTTTAGATACTTTTTCCTCAAGGAGGCTGGAATTATCATTGGTAGGATTTTTGTAATACGAATAGCATTTTTTTTCTATGTTGTGGTCCTGTGAATGTAACTTTCCATCATATTTGGCAGCGATATCAAACCCTTTTCCTCTTACTAGAATCCTAGTAAAAGACTTCTTTAATATACCAGTAAACTTACCATCTAAAACCGTCAGAAATCTTAACGTAGATCTCATACATTTTTAAATGTAAACTATTGGAAAAATTTCTAAGGCTTTCAAGAAAAGCAGTAAGAGATCGATATAAACTGAAACAACCCAACAAAAAGGACTCTTTCCTTTAAACATTTGCCCTTTTTTCTATAAACAGACCAAAGCCACCTCGCTGGTCGATACAAGTGGCCACGGAGCTGGCGCGCCAGTTCGTGAACGCGAGGAGCGCCTCCATCGGCTTCGGCGACATCGTCAAGATCCCCGCCGAGGAGGAGGTCGACGTCGAACTCAAGAGCGCTCGCGACAGACCACCGACCCCTGTTGTATGTTACCCTAGTACCTTTAATAATAATAATAATCCAGCCTATAAACGCCCCACTGCTGGGCACAGGCCTCTTCCCATATAGAGAAGGCACGAGCATTGATCACCACGCTTGCTCTCTGCGGATTGGTGATTTCAGATCCCAATTTTTGGAATCCAGGTCTAATCCTCCTAGTACCTTTACATAGATTTAATACTTTAGTCCAAGAATACTCGGCTACATAAAACATTTTGAAATGTAGCCAGTATGAGTAAAGAAGATATAGTTTATAAAGGTCCCTGAATTTGAACAGAACTGATGTAGAGGTATTTTCCACACAATTCTATCAGAACCGATCGAATCGTCGAACAAATTACAGGATGATTAGTGATTTGTACATTTCATAGCTCAGGTATTGTGTAAGTAGCTACAATTGTTGATTTAGGATATTATGCGACAGACATAGTCTATGCATAAAATAGTCGATAAAATAATACTAAAATTCTCATCTTCTTAAAGAATATAGTGCAGGTCTTCTTTAAGTAAACGCATTTTGTGAGCCCTATACAAAAAAATACATTAAACGAGCTTTCGGAATTCACGATGTATTTCTTGACAGCCGTCGAAGACGAAACTCGCGGAGGTGACGTTCGCTGACCGCGTGGAGGACTTGCCCGACCCCGTGGCCGTCGGCACCTACCTTCCCGAGAGAAGGAAGCTTCTTGAGGTACGACTACTTCTTTACAATAAACCAAAATATAAAATTTTATAAGTAAGTAAGTAAAAAATAGAGTCAATGCAAAGAGACGAAATACTTACATGATATTCAATGAAACGGAAGAAGCTGATTCTGAGCTAAACCTCAATTACAAGCTGACGAGAAAAAAATAATTTGATGTTATTAAACCGTCTTACAGAAACGATTATAAATATTTTTAATCGGTTAGACTGTTCTGGTAAAGTGAAGGAAAATTTCTTCAAAGTCATTGTAAAATAATTTAAAGTAAGAAATGTTTATCAACCAAACGTCGGGAACAAATATTGTTTAGCGATTTGTTCCGACAACGGTTTAATTATATTCTCTTTTGTCCAGTCATTTATACTTTTTGTTGATTGACTTTTTGGTTAATGTTATTCCTCACCAACCTATTTCTCTTTACATTGTTTTGAATCCAGAAATAATTTACGCAAAATTGAAAACCTCGCAACAGTAAATTTTGAGCTAAAAGTATCAACCGTTTCCTTCAGTAGTACTTACTTGTACCACTCCGTATACTTGTACTGATTAGAATCTTCCACAAATTACAATACCTCAATGAAGTGATTTTATTTTACCAGATGGTCAACGCTTCGGCGAAACTTCTATCGAGATCTGTCAGTCAAAAGGTGCAGAAGGGCATGGATATCGACATCGGCAAGGTTACCCTGCCGCACATGAGGCACCCTAGTGAGTAAACAGTTTTAATTATTATTTGCAGAATCTATAACACTTTCCTTCTTTTCTCATGGTTTCATGATGGAATGATCGTGCACGAATGTATCTAAAACCTAAAATGATTGCATTGACTTGAGTAGATTTTAGTTTGTGTTTTTGATTTTATGGTAACTAGGAATGTGGAATTCAAATAGGGCTATATCTTTATGTAAAATATAATATTTAGCTAAATTGAAAGACAGAATTGCAGATCGTCATAACTAGTGATTAATACTAAGAAGAAAAGTTTAAAAATGATAAAAAAACGCGGTGAATCTAATCGTTCTGAAATCCTGCAGTCAGGAAGCTTTATTTATTTCGTTCTTTCACTGTCTGACAGTCTGTATCACAGAAAGTCTTCATAAGGTAGTGAGTTACAGGCAGGCCACCAGGTACACATAGAAATGTTTCCCTTGTGTGTGCGCAGTGGAGTGGGGCGAGGCGGTGGAGGGGCTGGCGCTGGCGGTGGTGGACAGCCGCGTGCACGCGGACTGCGCCGACGTGCGCCGCACCAGCGAGTTCCTCACGCACCGCATCCTCAAGACGCTGCAGCAGGAGATCAAGATCGAGAAGAAGGTACGTCACAACTTCACTAGTCACTCATCATCATCATCATCAATTTAAGAGCCATGCTCTTGTCGGTGCAGCTCTTTCCATTTATGTCTGTACTGTGCCAATTCTTGAACCTCTTTGTACGTCATGACCTCCACCTTCTCTTTTATTTGTGTAATGTAACTATACCTCGGTCGCCCCCTTCCTCTCCTTCCTTCAGGAAAGGGGAAGGGAAAGGGAAAGAAAAAGGGAAGATCCCTTCTATTATATTCTTTATGTTTCTATTGTATTCTTTTTTTTTTCTACTCACTACCACATTCTTAATACCCGCTTTTGATACAGATCATATCATTAGTATAGTTTCTCCTTCGTTGTTTCTGAATTCCATAACACAAGTCCTTTAGCTACTTCGGGTTCAGAGCAATGTGTGTGATGTTGTCCGTATTTATTATTTGATTTTTAGGTACTCAAGAAA
This sequence comes from Autographa gamma, assembly GCA_905146925.1. NCBI lineage: Eukaryota > Metazoa > Arthropoda > Insecta > Lepidoptera > Noctuidae > Autographa > Autographa gamma. The sequence continues at coordinate 10,969,787 of LR989850.1, forward strand.
AGGTTACGCTGGATTAGCAATGCAAGCTTGTCATGAATCGCATTGGTACTCATGTGGAAGTATTACACTGGAACAGCAGTTTTATTATGCATGTCTAACTTAACTTCTTGGGCATTTTCATCCAGTTCCATCTACTCATCGTTCTCGTTTTCGTCATTAAGAATATTGCTTTCATACTTTCGTCTGATTTGTAGCATTAGCATCACGCGAGCATTTCAAGATCTACCAATGTTTCTGAACGTTACTTTACTCAAATAAATAAATAAACGCTTCTCATTTATATATCCTTAAATAATCTTGCTCACGTGGTTGCGACTGCTGATACGAATCATAGAAATATCAAATATCTGTAAGATGTGTAAAGTGTTTGCCTTGACGCAGGTATTGAAAGAGAAATCGTTACAGAAAGTAGAACCGCAACCCTGAATATAGAACTCGGACTTTCCTTCGCTGGGATATTTGGGTGCGTTTATTTATTTATTTTTTGTTTTTACTTTATTTTAACTTTTTTTTCACGTGTTCAACAACAATGTTTGCATATTATGTTTTGTGATCTGAGTGTCATGTCGACAAATATGTCTTCGAATCAATTTGAGCTTGGATGATTTATTTTTCCTGCTGAACATAAAGCTGATTTTATTATTATTATTTTTAGCTATATTTTTTTCTTGACTTCTTCATTTTTACTTTATTCTATTTTATATTAACCCAAACCCAAGTTTCCCTTCTACTCTTCTGCCATCAACCCTAGCCCAAAAATAATTCAGCTCAACTCTTATAATCTTAGCTTTATGTAAACCATCTTTGATTTCAGAAACAAGGCCTTCTCGCCGACCCTGACGAAAAGACAGAGGACTTTTACGTGCCAGGCCAAGTCAAAGAGCATGACATGACTAGGCATAGGCCGGCCGAGAGTGATACCGATGACTCTCTGTAAAATACTCCTCTATAACATTGTCTTATTAATGGACTGATAAAACAACTGTTATGACTAGAGACCGGATTTTATGCTACAAAATATCGACTACGGAAATGCCGCCAATGCGACGCACGGGTCATTGTAGAATAATTTTGCAAAAATCCAAAAAAAAATATTCTTATGTACTTATTTATAATATTCAAAATATATAGAGTGCTCGAGAATCAAAGTGCTCTAGTAAAAATATTATAAACCTAGTAACCCAAATTCTAATTGTCCAAATTGTGGACGCAAATTGTTTGCGCTTCGCCTTACTTTGTGGCAGGCTTGTGATGAGTGTTCTATCTTATTGTAGTTCACTCGAAAATGCTGCTTTTGCACATTTATGTTTGCAAATTAAGACCTGCATATTATTAGATTAATTACAAATAGAAGTTTGCTACAAATAAGTATTCGTGTTTTGATATTAATACTTATTCAAAAACAGAAAAACTTGCCGCTAGTTTTCTGTTCTTTAAGAATTAGTAAAGTTGTGATGAATGTATTTGTTTGTCGTGATTACATGAATTTAATTCAGAAATTAAGTAAGTATTTCATTTCCATGTAATCCGGTCTCCAATTATAACTTACTAGGTAACCACCAGTTCATTCTTTTCGGCGGTAAAAAGCAGGCAACCTTAGTTGGCACTTGACCAAATTAATTCCAAGTCATCGAGATCTGTTTTGTATTATTATTCTATTTATAATACTTATTCGGTGTTATTGTTTAGTGTTGTTTGTAGATTTGTTTTTATTGGTTTTTGAAGTTAAATATTAATTAAAATTTTATAACATGTTGTGGTTTAATTTTTTCCTGAACTATCTGTTATATCAGTGATCCTTCACTCAATAATTTAGATGACAGAATGGACTCACAGTCACTACATGTATTTAAAAATCCCTTATATGTACCAACAGGAACACTTGTTTGGTTCAGATCTGCAAGTCAAATCCCCATAACCCAATATTGACCGATATTGAAAGTTTCGAACACTTGGCTAACAAAAAGGACCAGGTCACTCCATTCCGAGGTTCTCCCGACCCTTACTTTTCCTCAAGGGCGTAATTTTGATCAAGTGTTGCTACGTGACCAGTGCCGATACATTTATCTTGCCCAAGTTTTAGTTAACTGCCCAGCCTCTTTGAGATGTAGATTGAAGGAAAGTAGATAGTGTACGGACTGAATACGAAACAATTGTCCGATTGGGTGTGGAAATTGGATCTTATTGAGACTTTGCTACTTGATGAAACAATGCGGTACATATTAGGGACTATTTGGATTCATCTGAAAAAGTGTGAGAAGTGGTTTTTAGAAGATACGCTTTCAGTTCCCCAACTGATGACTGAGCACATGATGACTAAGAAAACGATAAATGATCAAAATCGATTCAGCCGTTTAGTAGTTACGAACTGATCAGCGGTCATAGAAACGGACATCTAAATATGGTTCATTATGAAAAAATTGTCGATCCGAATGCACACATTTATGTACTCAGAATAATAGCTTAGTAATAAGGTAGTATGGAAGGAATTGGGGGAGGCCCAGCAGTATAGTTAGTACAGTTTAGTTTAAAAAAAAAAACGTTACAAAATATTCTAGGTTCAGTATCAGTACCTAAATATAGTTCTAGGTGTTTTATGGATAGGCATAACTCTTAGCATTTAGTGGTCATGCTAGCAAATTCTGTGGTTTTAAAAAGAACATATTGATATTTATAGGGCTTCTTCACAAGACCTATTTTTAAATCCTGTATTTCAACATAATGTTTTATATTAGTTGTAGTAATGATGTAAGTAATGAACTACTTATTTGATTATACATGTAAGTAGGTATGTTGAGATGGTTTGGGCATGTCGAGAGAATGCATGAAGAACAATTGACGAAAAAAGTGTATAAGGCGAGTGTGAATGAAAGTTTTGGAAGGGGTAGACCTAGGCGGACGTTCCGATACCAAATCGGAGACGTCTTGAAAAAAGGCAAGGTCAAGAGTACCCGAAACCGAAAATCATTTATTATTTATTATTATTTATGTATGTATGTACGTAAGTAGGTACCTTCTACCTAGTAATTGGCTAGATAGAGCAATCCAAAGAGAAAAGTAATAAGTAGCAGCAATGCAAAGCAGCTCCATAATATAAAAAAGTGCTCCAACAACGCCTTATGTGTGAGTACACTCGCGGACTCCCACACCTATCGACCTTAACTCATATACCTTTTTTTAATAACTAGCAAGAAGGTTATAGATCAAAACCCAAATTGGCACATAACCAACAAAAAAAAACCATACACCATTTTAAAAATCGAAACGTCACATTACGTCAAAATTCCAATAACAATGTGAACAAAAAAATCGAACACACCACAATAGGATGCAAAAAAAAAAACAGTGATGCAGTTACAACACGAGAACAAGATTGTAAATGACCGTGAAGAGTAGGAAGCATGGGCACCAACATGAGTGTTAAGGACCTTTTGGAGAATATGGAGGTTAAGGAGAAGCGATCGTCGGACGCGTCGCTGCTGCTGATGAACCCAGTGGCGAGCGGCGACAATGTCACCACTGGGCTCAACTCGGCCCACAAACTGAAGGAGGAACTGCCGCCGCTCGTGCCGTGCTGCGAAGGACGAGAGCTACAGGTGATACACTTCAAACGTATCTAGAATAAGCACGGTAACCGGTTACGATGTTGAAAAGATAATGGAAGGGTATTGCGCATTCTATACCTCTATTCTCCACTAGCTTGGCGAGTTTACATTTGCTACGCACAGTGGTATGGAGATAGGTACCTCATTAACCAGGCAGGAGAGCTTGGCGCTGCACGCATTAAACTACACTAGGTATACATGTAGGCAACAACCTAACCGTTTTAATCTTAAAAAGCTGAAAACAAGGCTTTTGTTTTTACATGTTTTTTTTTTCTCTATCGATTTAAATTTAACTACTTAAAGCAACATAGCTGTTAGAAAGTAATTCGTTATAAGATCGTAGTCACAATAACAAGGGAAGAAATTACTACTTCTTGAAAACTGTCAAAACATTTTCAGCAGTAATTCGTATACAACTGAAATAAGTTGGTCTAAAAGTTAACTACCTAACCCCAACTTGTTCAGACCTTTCTTTTAGGGACGGACTAAGAATATTCATTAAGGTCGTAAACCGTTCTGCGCTGTTAAACAAGTCAAATACATAAATACCTAGTTCTGGGGAGGTAATCTTTGAAATTGCCCTCAATGAAAGCTTTTCATCTCACCCTCCCGCAGTTCATTCACCGCGTTAATGACAGATTCATGGAAGTCACAGTCAGCTGAATTTACTTTAAATATTATTGGAATTTAGTTGGCGAAGTGTTTTTGCCTAGACTTCAAAATTATTGACTTATAAGGTCGCCTATGGTAAACTCAAAAACAGGTAAGTTGAGAATAAATAGTAAGCAACTTATCCGTTTCAGAAGATACAAGATACGTACCTACACTATCATGACGAGAACTTAGAGCTTTTTTTTTTCTTTTTTTTATTCAATAAAAAAACTCTAAACTTGAGTCAATATTGAAAATAACATCTGTCATCCTTAGCTTTAACGGTCGTGACGACACAGGGTTATTTATTAGGAACCTACTGCAAAAATAACCCTATATCAAATGAATACGGTCCTGTGATCCTGTCTGCCTCTGATGGATGCTGTCCAATATAAAAGTGTCCATACATTCACAAAGTTCATTCAACGCGAGCATTCATTAAATGGCAAACGTGACAAGACAAATTTGAATTCCTATCTAATGGTTGCTGGAGTTTGGATGGATTTTACTGGTCGACAATTTTTCTTTAGCGAAGTCCATAGAATAGTAAAAATAGATAGAAGATATTAAATAGGTAACCTAAACCTACTCCTTTATTGTATGTATGACGTAGTCTGAGAACTCTACTAGGAAGAGTAGGTAGGTACCAACCATTTACAAAGAAGGGGTCTGGACTTCGTTTAGTAGGGGCTTGGTAGGTTTTTGTCTTCATATATGACCGAAAAGGGACTTCGGATTTATAGAATTTACAATCCTCCCCATAAGTTTTCTTATGATTGTCGCGTATAATAAATATTACGATACAGATCAACGAAGACCTGGTACGCAGCGGACTCTCAGCAATCTCGGTGAAACATGACAGCGTGATTCAATGTTTGAGCATGTCACGCGCCTGCGAGAGAATGCAAGTGCCGCCCGGCCTCGTTAAGGTACGCTACGTTCATTACTTGAAACTTATTAACATTCTTAGGTAAGATACTAGCATGTGTATTACTGAAGAGGTCTGCCGCTGCTAACAGCGCTAACCTTAGCAAAAAGGCAAACCATAGTGCAGGCTTTGATTCACAGGCCTAGCATTTGTCTTCATGGAAATAACCGCCAACGACTTAAAAGCTCTTATGTAGCCAATTTCTGAGTCAATGCCTACTTATATTCTTTATGTAGAGTGATAATTGACAACTCAACTACCAGCATGTTAAATCAAATTACCACCGAGAGTAACCACACTTCTAGCAGTTCACGAATAAGCATGATGATTAATACTTATCTACTTTCTGCATACCTATGAGAATTAACTCCCAATACTATTTATCTTACTTTTTAGCATCGTAACTCTTTCCGGAGTCTCCACCGGCCCGACCTCAAGCGTGTTCCGTACCTGCGTCGCATGTCACCCGATGAACTAGAAACTTTGTTCCGTGGCTACGCCGACCTCCCAGCGATAGATAGCTCCAAAAATAGTACGTATGCCTAGGTATAGATATTTACTTTGCAAATATATTTTGTACTTATTGTGCCGCCATTGTGGCGTTCTAGGGGGGAAGCTTTTGTGCAGCAATGGACGTCTTCCGTCTGATGGTGATGATGATGTACCGCCTGTTAATCTACTATCACTAATTCATGGAATTTCCTAACATAATACTTATTGTTTAACCAACTCCTGGTTTAGGATTTTTTTTGCGTTTATGTTGCAGACGCTCGTGATGAATCATTAAAAGATTCATTGCCGCCCGATGAGAACGGTCAAGGAAAAGATATTATAAATATTAAGGAAATTTGCAAAACTGAAGAGGGTGACTATATTGTTTATATTTTATGTACTTACATAATAATAGGAAGTGGTAAATTGGTAATCCCATGTAAGGTAGGTTGTTTTAAATTGACTTTCCCCGATCGTGTTGTTACCGTTCTTCCGGACTAAGAGAGTGAAAGAATAGAGAATGCGGCAGTGTTTTCGCTCCCAGTGGTGATGCTGGTGACTGATGCTCTGTCTGGGGCCCGATGCCGCTACTTTAAGTCTGTGAGTGGCAGGTTAATAAACATTCCAGTGTACTTGTTATTTGTTGTTACCACTCACTGACTAATAACAATCCTTTTTGGGCAGTCATGTTAAAATAGCGGCATCGGGCCCCAGGTCAGATGAAATTCAGTTAGTAAGACATAATCGAATCTCTATTCCATCACTTAATTATGAACTAGTACCACTTAGCTACCTTCAAACTATACAGTATAGGAAGATCGAAGAGACTATGATTACAGGTAATGGCGCAAACGCATTACACAGGATACTAAAGATATTGTCTGGCGCTGAGGACGTGCCGGCTGGCATGCGGCTGCACGGCGCCCGCGCGAGGCTCTACACGTCAGTGCTGGCTGGTGCTAGGGCTGGCGATCAGTTAGAGTGAGTTTATTATACATATTTTTTTAGGGGTCCAACAGAGTATCGAGATCATTGACACGATAAGAAGAAGGATGCGTCCACATCAGACGAACGAGAATTACACAAGCAGCCGCTCCGGAACTTGCCGCACTAGTGTCAATTACGCCGTCTGACAACCGCTCGCGAGCTGCTCCTGTAATGCTCGTTTATCAGATGTGGACGCTCCTTTAAGGTATACTACACAACAAGATGTCAATGGAATATTTGAAAGAACATCTGTATCTAATATTTAGTAGAGAAATAGATAAAGAAATACCTGAAGATTTAAAAGTAGATACCTGAATAAACTTAATTATGGAATATTAAGTTCTACTGCATTTAACTAGAGTTTAAAGTAACTGCAATAGTGTTTTTTTTAAATTTCATTTGTAAAGGAGCTGATCTACATTGTCTTTTCATTTTCTATATTTTCCAAATTTTAATGTCACATACGTTTTTTTAAATAATAAATGCCGTTTTACATAGATAAACAGATTATCTTATTCTCTTCTCAGTGCTATATCTGCTAACGAAGAGTACGACACCCGCGTCCCAGACGACATTGTCCCCGACGAAGAAGTGCAGCTCAACGAAGAGCTCCAAATAATCCTCCCTCCCCGCTACGATGACGTCACAGCCGTCTCCTCCATCACCACAACCTCCACAGACCAAAGCATCAGTTAGATCCAAACCTAACCTTATCACGACGCACTAAGGTACAAATTATAAGGATTTAATGAGGTTTAACGTAAAACAAAGAACGATCGGCTTGAAAGCACGTCGCCAAGTGACGAGGCTGATACGATTCTCTAGAAAAAAAATTGGTAGATTGGTCATGTATATGGACTGGATGATCAGCGACTTTATTAAGAAATTTTGATTTTTATTCCCAATAAGTCTGAATTAAAGTTATGATTATATTGTACACCATGTTTTCATGTTGCTTAGTTGGTATTGGTTCTCAGTAATTCTGCTCGCTTTGCCTTATGTATGCAGGAATAAAACTAGATGTTTAAAGGGTGAATTTATATTGAATTTATCTTTCTACAATAACCATACAATAGGTTGTAATTGTTACCAACGCTTTCCCGCGCAATCAACCCCCGATCGTGTGAAATATAATTACTTTTACACCACTGTGCAATACTTGCTAGGAATTTTAATTGCACTTTATATTAAAATTGATTATCAAAGTATATCAGTTCTAAATTTGACAAAACATGAACATTACACGTCCAGAGTATTAGCATCGAACTCATAAACATTATAGAAAATAATCATACATTGTTAAGTTCTATGAAATATATTTATATCACAAAGTATAGGTGAGTTTTAACAGAAAAAGATAACATAGGCTTTCCTCGTAATTACAAAATCTTAAGGAGTCAAGTAAATCAGTACAAACAAGTGTGATGATCGAGATTGTAGGCTATGGACCTGGAAATAAGAGCTAATTTCGGTTCACTAGTATGTTTCAGTAGTAGATTAGTGCAGGTTAGGGCGCAAGACGTATCTAATAATTGTAATTATTGTCTTCCGTACTTCGTCCAATATCAGAGTGCCATTCCTATCCTCTAACTGCACTGAACCTAATGGTATCCTATATCGCTCGTAAGGCAAAGGGCGGGTATAAATTAGCGACGTACTTAATTTTGTGACGTAGTCTTTATCAGGCTTTTCTCGAATAGTTTACATTTGCGATGTAAAAAATACAATGCATATTAGTATAGGTATTTAGAAAGCCTGATATGTAATTTTATCCGCCTCTGCCAAACGTACGATCGACAAAAATAATTCTAAGAATATTTCGATTAATGATGTTCTATGAGTTCTATTCTGTGAGTTCTAATTCGTTGACTGTTTAAAAAGTGTAACTAATCAATAATATCGTTCTAATATTACGGAAAGTCTATACCTATACCTCAGTACATACTACGCACTTACAGCAACAGAGGAATGCCCTTTATATGACCGATATTAAACAATCAGGTGTAATCAACACATGGAGTGCTTACCTCGGAAATTTTCTATTATAGAAGTACCTACACCTTGCAAAATTACTAAGATCGTATGTAAAAACATTTTGAAACAAAAGTTATTAATAGTTCACTTTAATTATGCAACAGGTGCAGAATGTTTATTTTCGCAATTCTTTTAGATGAGCAGGCGCCATTAAGTTAGCACTCCAGTTGCTAATTTATTAATTCAATGATCATTGGTACGGCACTTGCACCTATCAGCCTTTGTTTAAGCGAATCACCCTTCCGGCAAAAGCCCTTACAAAACGAAGCTATCAAAATTAAATAATTCGCTAGAAAAATCTCATTTCAAGGTCCATTCAAGAGCCGTATTTACAAAATTAGATGGTCCCTGAACTGACTACCTACTTGGCACGGTTTCATATACTTGAACGCTTTACTCAGACATTCTGATAACTAAAAAGTCAAGTACCAAAAACGCAAGAAAATTTAAGTTAATTATTAGATTTATAATGACTATGAGATAGTGCAGCAAAATAAATAAAACAACAAACTGGCTATATTCAATCGAAACGCATAGCAAATACGCGAATAACACATGTGTAAATCTTAAATAATCGCGCAATGTGTAAAATATTTATGTGAGTTAGGGTTGTCTCAGTAAAGCGCTCCTACGCCACCGGCCAAAGAATAACATTGAAAGCAGAAAGCAATTATTATACATTGGCGAACATACATAGTGGATTTTGTCTTAAAAAAAGGTTGCATACAAAAATCAACATTCGAACAGGCCACAGTAATAAAAATACTCTTCAATATGTACATACATTGCTTAAATATGTACATTCTGGTATGAGGAGCTTGACTGAAGATTTATTATGTGTAAATAATAGACGCAGCGTTAATGTCAATATTAGAAGTTTAATAAAAATAGTCAAAATAGATTTAACAGAATAAAAATAAAATAAAATGATTTGATTTACATAAACTAAGTCTCTAGACAAAACTTGTTTTATTATTTGTGACACTATACTGTTGTTGCCAATAGATACTCATATTGATTTACTTTTGAGGTTTCTATGGGATTGGCTGAATATGCAATTTAAATAACAAAGCAAAATAAAAGTATATTTTTATTAAGTTTCCAAATGAGGATAAAAGTTGGTCGCTACGGTACATACTGATACGTGGCATGTGAAGCATCTTATTTATAGAATAATATAGGTATGATTAAATATTTCATGTGCAATATAAAATAATAGAGACAACAAAATATATAATTAACAACATGTCAAACTTAATCGTACTATGAGATGGGTAAGTCATAAGTCTCATTTAGTGGTTTGGCGATTTTGTTTATTGGGACAGAATAGGGTGTAACGACAGTCAAGCTACCTCACACTAATGACCTACGCAGCGTGCATAGCTATCACTTAAATATCCATAATAAACAGTATTGCGATCATCCATACATAGTCCTCGATTACCAACAATAATGCATTAGAAACTTTATTCTACCTTACTATACAAAGGAGGTAAACATTAAACTAAATAAAAAAATCATTTTACTTTATGTAATAATTCTTTAAATAACATAAAAAAATAATCGAATATCGTTACAACAAAACATTCTAAATTTGTTTTCTTTTTAAATATGGAATAATTGATTTAGTGACAAGCGTTCGCTTGCTTGCTATCTAACGTTGTGTTCACACGGACAGTCTCTCGCACCTTCACTGGAGCGTTTTTGTCTGTATAACCATTATATAGAATCAACACTGGTATTCACAATGACGTTGCTTGTTCCGGCACACGGGCGCTTACTTAAATTAAATGGCATCGACATCCTCACCTGGAACGAACAGAAAATAAGAAAATTATTAATATATACCAGATATGTTCAAACGTAAATACGTAAATTACTCTATTTCATCACATAATGCTAAATGTGAAAATAGCGTGTATGCTCTCATATAGTTCTGTAGACCAATTATACAGGGCAATATTGCAAATGCTATCCTTGGAATACATCTTTTAAACGTTGGAGATGCTTTGCTTCCTCTTGGTCTTTTTAATAGCTTAGATTCACTGCTTTACCGCCATTGTAAAATTGAGATGGTGGTATTTTTCGCTCTTATCGAAATGCGGCATAATGCACCAACATAGCACAACCACTTTTACCAGTTTTGGCAGATATTCAAGTAAGTATCGTACGTACCGTGGCGGGCGCGGCGGCACTCGGCCGCCTACTCTGCAGCTCATAACTTGTGGTTGCTGGTGAGCCACGTGAGCCCCTCGTACAGGCCGTCGCCGGTGGTCGCGCACGACGGCTGCACGTACCAGTTGCGGTCCCGGATGCGGGTCAGACCCAACTTCTCTTGTATCTCGTGAGGTTTCATTGCTGGAAACAAGGAAATATATCACATTAATAATGGACTTAAATATATTCAGTCTCCTCTATATGTAACATTTCTAAAAGAAGCATAAATGTATGAAAGTGACAAGTCTTAATCCCGCTAGTAGGAAAGGGGCAGGTATGAGGGAATATAAAATTTATTGTGACAGACACTTAATGATGGAGATAAATATACACTCCATACGCAGTTTTGCTACTGTTTTAGATATGGTGCTAAATTAATTTCAGTTAAACTTCAATACATGGTAATTATTTCAAGCAGTTCTGAGGGTGTTGGAACTGGAACTTTTTCATGATTTTATGTATACATGTGCGAACCTTCAGCTGAAAAGAAACACCGGACGTGTTGACATCTACTCCAACTAAAGTGAGTATATTGAAAACCTGTTCCCTAAGAGCCTCTAAACAATGAACCCTCGAGCCAATACCGAAGGCTACACAAGTCTATGTAATTTTAAGGACGTGTGCTAGCTACTAATATTGTAGCACGGAATTTGAAAGTCAAATGGGTGTTAAATAAGGGTCAAACGAATTGTCGGTGGTTCGTTTAAGATGGGCTCGTAACCTGTCACTGTTTACTACTTGATCTTTGACCTAGCAACTAATTGTGTGTTGCATAATTTCACGGGTGGCTAAGTGCTCCGGATTCCTTGCTTATTTAGTTTGGTGTGCCATTAGCGCATCACTAATTTAAGTCGATCTTAGCTTACACGTAATTATTGACAATACTGTTAATCCACTGATTAGATTAGTTTAATGATAATCGTAGTCAAGAGCATTGCAACTATAGTATACTTCTGAGTTTTCCCAAGTCTGTTTATTGAACTTAAACGGCTGGCTTCCTTGTTGAAAACCAGGCAAAAAGAGGGATGTTTTAAGTTTGACGTGTCGGTCTGTCTGTCTGTGGCAACCTAGGTCCTAAACCTGCATCAATAATAATTTTGATGCAGTTTACAGATAGAAAGCTAGTGCGATTAAAATTGTCTGATTGGTTTAGTATTTGAATGATATTTCCATAAATTTGTCGACGTAATTGATATAACCCTATAATATAGGCACAATTTAAGAAGCTAAGTAACATACCGTCGGGCAAGTCCTGTTTGTTAGCGAAGATGAGTATGATCGCGTCGCGCATCTCCCTGTCGTTGATGATCCGGTGGAGCTCCTGGCGCGCCTCGTCGATGCGGTCCCGGTCCGCGCAGTCCACCACGAATATTAGACCTTGAGTGCCTGGAAGGTTAAATACAAAATAATTAATAATGTAACTATTAGGTGAAAGGGCTATGGAGTACGCATCTAGAGAGATTTAACGTTTTAAAAGGGCCCGAAAACGTCTACTTGGAAAATACTTCGATTGGATCTTGAACTTTGGTGAAGGAAAATAATGTTTGGTTAAATTTTGATCGAACTTATTGACCTTTTAGGCGGTCAAATGGGTAACCCAATTATTCAGAACTATGATTCAACATCCTGAACATCGACTAACAGCGATAATAATGAGAAAATTGTGAAGGTTTGTTTAAGTTTGTTTCACAGACTCGGATATAAACAGCTAGTAAACATAAAACAATGATTACCTGTATAATAATGCCTCCAAAGCGGTCGTATTTTGTCCTGCCCCCCGACGTCCCAAACATTGAATTTGACATTTTTATACGTTACAGTTTCGACGTTGAAACCGACCGTAGGTATCGTTGTGACTGACTGACCTAATTTTAATTTATATAAAATAGCTGAAATTTATTTTAAGGAATTATTGTTGTTTCATAAAGTCGAACATATTGTGGCGAGTACAGAAGGTATATTCTATTAAATGAATAGTTCTATACAGTTTGTATTAGGTTAACAATTTAGAAAAAGTTTAATGACATATTTGTGCAGCTAAACTAATAAAAGGAAATAGTAATTTATATCTAGTTAAACAGATCACTTAACAACACATTCTTATGTTACAAAAATGCTAAAATCTTCTCGAGTTTAATGCAATTAGAAACATTTCTAAACATTTATTGGATCGAAGACAGTTAGGTTAACAATAATTATGTATTTTATATGCAAAAGGCTACTTTGAACATTAGCATTTTTTCCATCTTTACCACGTCTCTTTTCCAAGCGATTTTGTGTAAGCGTTAGTAAATATTTATCGCTATTCAATTGGCGCTTTCTTTAGAGTGGGTTTTCTGTAATTACTTATTTAGTACCTAGCTAAGTAGAACAGGCTATTTATAAAGGCGATTAAATTCTGTTATGTCAGTTATATTACCGTGTTTATGGCCATAAATAAAGGTAGGATATAAATTGGAAATATAAGGCGCGATAAATTTTGTATAGATTTTCGTTAGTTCGAGTTCGATCCAAGTGCAGGATTATTGTTAATAAAAATAAAGAATTATATGTATTGTTAGCTTCCAAAAGCTCTTCAAATAATAATAATGCGCTCATCTATATGACAACCACCATTCGGCTAGTAGGAGAAATTGTGTCATTACAACACAACTGCTTTGGCGATGACCTATATCTTAAGTTTACAACACTTGTAATAATTATTCATACAAAACATATTTAAATAGACTAAATCTCTGGTCTACTCAAGAATTATTTATTAAGTAAAACACATTATTTCCATGAACAATCCATTCAGAATTATTTTTGATACCTAAACACCCGGTTTTACCTGGCAGATACATAACGTACACATATATTCTTTATTGGTAAAGGATACTAGTCTTTCCGGCAGCGTCGAGGCCCAACATCAATATCCTCATCTCCTTGTTGCCGAAGATTTTTGACAGCAGCTTTCCCATTGTGCTGAACTCTCCTCAACCGCACAACTGGAAATATAGAAAAAAAGTATTGTTAAATACATGACATAAACTTAGTGCTTGTCTTCTACAGGTAAAACGACAAGAAAAATAATTATTCATCCTAAGCTATAAATAAATGACCACAGTCTTCGTGGTTCGAAACCTGCTACACCTTAAAAAGTTTCAAATCGAAGAAATAGAACCAGCAACTGTTACTAACAACGGTATTTAAAAAAATAATACCAAGAAAGGAGCAACATTTTCAAAAGTTGTCTGTTACTCAAAAAATTAACAACCCGAGAGCTTTAAAATTGTGTCTCCATTAAGTCGAGATAAAACAACAAAAAGTAACTTATTCTTTCATGATTCTTACACCGACTTATTGTTTGCCAGTTCGTAGCCAAGTCGCGAAAAGTTTCAACCAATTAAAAATGTTCGTGTAGAGTGAACGTACCAATTTAGACATTGGTTCATTGCAGACGAAGTTTAATGAAATAAGTTGGTATGAGGTCCAATACATAGTTGTCTGCGGTCCTCTATCATTAAAAGTTTGATTGACTGTCATGGAAATAACATGTTTTTATTCGTGTATCTACAAACTTTTGGTATCCAACTAGATTGGCATACGTAACAAGACCTTTTTTTCGTTTATCTCTGATTGATATCGCGGTTTAGAAATGGATCATGAGATCAAAACTTAGGTATGTAATTAGAAGTAATATGGAGATTGATCATAGCATTATAATCATTCGTCTAATTAGGAAAAATAACTCAAATGGTAACGCAATAGATATGAGTAATTGCCATTCATTGTTCGTACTCTAGAACGCAAGTCAATAAATGACGATGATAAATATTCGTACATTATAAATTCCACTGTTCATTACTGAAGTATCATCGAGCCATATTACTCATATTGTATATTTTTCGCTTGGGGATAATAAATAAAACCAGTAACTACCGAACTGCTTATCCTTCCCTATAAAAATTACATTACATATTTTGTTACTAGGTACATAACATAAAGATCCCCCTGGCATTGAACTACTCATCAATATGTTTTTCTTATTTCTATAAGAAAAACATATCGATCTAATATGTTCTATGCACCTTTGTATCATTACTATTTAAGACTACCAAAATTGTTTTAAGCCTAAAATCTTTATGATCTCTATATTACGAAACTCGAGGTGGCCCGAAACTGTTCGGAAATACAGATGTATTGTTAAAGTTCGTGGACCAATCAGTCATCTCCAGAATGACGTCAGAAGGCACTAATTATGAAGAGATTATTGTTCCATTTATGCTTGTTAAGTTCAGTTTTATACAGACCAAAATTCCGGAATTTTCCCAAATTGGGCCTTTATATACTGACGGCTATATTGCCGATTTAAGCGAACGTTGAATATGGTAAAAGCTTTTCTGTTGATTATAATTGGTGTAGGTCCATACACCAATTTTTTTCGGCTATAGAAAAAGTAAGTGGAATATTGGGTAGATTTATAGGTATCCTATCAAAAATAGTGGGATAAAGGAATGTAACTTTATCATCAAATACGTAAATAAACTTAACCCTTTACATTTGAGGGAACAGCAGCATTGGATTGCAATTAGTCAGTCTGGTGATCGTTCAACAATATTTCACCTGCGGTTGACAACATTTATTTTAATGATGTAACCTATTATAACGACGGATATAAAATATACTGCAACATTTCCCATGGATTGGCGCAGCGATGAGTCACGCACACAATTGTAATTGACTAACTAGGAATAACTAGATGAGTATTTCCAAATGTCAAAGTCACGGTTTGTTGAATAAATATAATTATTTTTTTTATGATTTCATTTCAGTATTAACGAACCGCCTATGATTTGAAAAATCACGCTAGTGTTTATTTACTGTAGTTATGTTATACATTACACAAATTGTAAAACAGTTTACAACGTTAAACATTATCCTAAGACAAGGATATTAAAAGTCAAGTCAAAGCAAATCAGTTGCATTAAAGATTTTCAACGTTCCGAAAGACATATTTTTAGAAAATCACTGGTCGATTAAAAATGATCACATCACATTCCAACAGCAATCAAAAGTCCCCGTCAATCGATTACAAAGATTTCACAGCGATATAATAATGACAAACATAATGTTTCTCCTTATCAATGATCCGTGTTGCTAATGTATTCGACGTTATCATCAATCAACAGGGATCGGGGACGCTATCGGAAACCGTCTATCATACTCTGCTCCCTCGTTATATAACTGTCTGTAAGCAAACGCAACTTTGTTTCGTACTTATTATTTTTGAACTGATCGAATGATTCTACACCTCCCTATAGATAGTTGTAGCTACCTATACACACAATACTCAGCATCGAGCATTACGGAATCGAATGTTTTATTTCAACAAGAGTTTTCTTCGCTAGTCGTGCCTCTATGCTAGGTACATTAAGTAAAAAAAAATTGTTATCTTATTTTTACTTGTTCAATTAAGGTACTTATATACAATTTTACACTCAATATCCATAATTTTTTTCATTAGAAATCTATTAGTTAGTATATGGTGAAGCTTCTGAAATGCTCATGAAATGAACTGCTATCATAAACAGCTCGCTATCATACCATCAAGTGTAGTAAACTTTGTAATTAAAGCGTGAAATAATCCGACAAAGTAGTATCAATTCATTAGCGGTCATGTTGACGATAATTAAAAACACAAGCATAAACGCACTTAAGTACCGATTTTAGCATAGCAACAACGAGTCTTAATTAATAATTTGCAATACAAAGAATGTAATGCAATATGGCAGTATTTTATTGGTGTACAATTAAGTTCACCTTACATACAGGAACAGCTATTGAAACTGCAACAGACACTGAACTGAGCGTATAAATGACAAATCAATATATCGATTGACTTAATATTCAAGTCACAAAACGACTGGGAACATAGCGCCGATTAGATACGGGCGATAATGGTAATGTTCTGACAAGGAAATCGGCTATTACCTCGACATCCCACATGCAACACCTACCAGAGGTACTAGAGCGTTGTCCTAGATAGAGTATAAAGCTAGGCTCAATACGCGACTAGACAAGAGTCCTTTCTGCGAGCTCCAACGCCCAACCCAACTCAGTAGTTAGATTAAATCCATTCAATGTCTGAATAAAATCGATAGATTCGGTCTAATAACACACACAAGAAACTCGATTCACTCTCGTTACGTTGTCAAGGTAAAAGGCCTCCTTTGAAGCGAATTTCATTTGATTCTGAGAAGAGACAACTATTTGCCCGGAAATAAGATCTTATTGGCTACGCTTCGAAGTAACGTACCTACTTATTATTTTTTGAGGCTTTGGAATTGTGTTCTGGTTTTTAATTATTTATTTCACAATAAAACCCTACTTTGCTTTTTAAATGTAGAGGATTCTTCGTGTTGCGTATAAAATGCACTAGATATAAACAGTAACATTTATAATACAGGCATTTTCACGATGATCGTTAAAGGGCAGATAGGAGAATAACAGGCCCGAAAAGGTCAATTTGAAACAAAAAGGTCAAAATGTTTGCATTCGGTAACATGAGCCAAAAATCTCCACTTCGACGATATTTTTGCTCCAATTATAAACGTTCCATATTAATGATGAACCTACTTACTAACAAACACTATTGAGGTCGCGGATGAATGAAAAGGCTAACTAGAATTACCGAAAATAAACATAGGGATAAATTTATAAATTCTTCTCTAAAAACGGGATAAAACGCTTTGAACCAATAGATGAACAGTTTATCTGGTAATATATCAGACAGAATCCGATTTACGGCGAATTTTTAGACTATAGTCTTGATAATTGAGAAACGCAATATGAAGCCGTTTTGGCAATTTTTCTACGCTTCTGATTAAGCTCCTATTTTTCATTTTCTGGCTTACGTAACAATGCCAAACATAACTTACAAAAACCGTAGCATTTTGTTGCCTGATAGAAACTATGTTTCAAATTAAATTTTACTACGATTTGGCTTGTTTGAATTTTGTCCAAACAAAAGCAAAAAATAATTATGTCACGTATGAGTAGCCAGCCCATCTTCGAAATATTCAAAAATAAAACATCAAGGTCATAATTAAAGAAATGTATCGTCACAAAGTAAATTGAAAGAATAACAGAAATTCATCGTGAGCCGTAAAAGTTGTCAGTTGCCAAGCTCCTAATAAATTATGAAACATTACCGTAGACATTTGGCAGTTTTTGTTTTTCATTAGCTTCATTAATCTTGGATAAGCACCGCTATCAATATTGTACCTTAACCTTCGTGGATTTGAATATGACCCTATGTAGGTACTGTATGTGTTTTATAAATAAATAAGGCAGTATATCGCATCATTACATTTCTTCTGACTCCGTACGAGAAGGTTTACTTGACTGACGTTGCAAGTCAAAAATTGAGCGTAAAAAGTTAAAATAAACTGCAAGCTAGTTTGAAAAGCTAACTAAGTTGTCCGCCTAGTTTCAGACCACTTTCTCAGATAAAACGGATCAAATTTTAATCAAATCACAATTTTGTCCATCAGTAATGTACCTAATCAAAACACCTGAATAATTAATTATCCTCTTCAAAAATTATTCGTCTCGCTAGTAATTATTGATGTAAGGAGCTGAAAATTCTGATAACGTACCATATTTTAGTATCAGCAAGATCTGCAAATCCTGTTACATTCCTGATATCAGAAGAGTAAAAATTTCACTACATTTACGTGCGAATCTCACACTATTTACACAAGCTCAAGTCGTAAATGTTGAGGTTTTGTTATTCATATAAATAAGATACTTTCGTTACAATGTATGAGTTTCCGTACTGCTAAAGGGCGTATAAGAAAGGTTATAGATATAAGCTTCTACGGTTAGGAAAACCTCTTGAAGTAACCTGAAGTATGGCATGGCAACATACGAGAGCACGCGTAGTGATCAATCCTTACTACATAAAATATTTTATGACTGTTCGGTGTAACTTATACAAGAGCAGTAATCAAACACTGAATTTTCGATGCGAGAGTACTAGAAATATTTACCACAAAGATCTCAAATTGTATTACAACTTTGTCAGCTGATATGACCAGAATTCGACTATTATTCAGGAACTAAAATAAATATCTCGTAAGGTAGCCTATGTTCAGCAAGTGGTGCAATACTATCTTCTTGACTCTGGGAGTGCACCAGGCTGGGATGGAATTTCTACCCTTTTCCTAAAAATGGCCAAGGCGATCTTAGTCCCACTGATCAGTGAGCTGACCAACCTATGCTTTAACACAGGCATCTTCCCCTATCTTCTTAAGCGCTCCGTTGTTACTCCAGTGTATAAAAGTGGAGATAAAGACGACATTAATAACTATCGGCCAATTTCAGTGTTGACCTCCATTTCTAAAATTATTGAGAAGCTCTTGAACTCTAGAATAGCTAACTACCTAACTAAGTATAACTTCTTATCTTCATCCCAATATGGGTTTAGAAGGGGAATCTCGGCCCAGGATGCTACGGAGGAACTTGCTAAGACGATAACCAAGGAAGTAGACAAGGGTTACAAATGCCTAGTGGTTTTTCTTGACCTTAAGAAGGCATTTGATACCGTTTCTATCCCTAAACTTATACACAGGCTGGATAACTGGGGATTTCGAGGTTCTGCTCTCTCCCTTCTCAGCAGTTACCTTCAAAACAGAAAACAGGGGGTAAAAATTGATAACCATGTCAGTGATGAAGAGAACGTGACGTATGGCGTCCCGCAGGGCAGTGTCCTCGGCCCGACGCTCTTTTTGATTTATATTAATGAACTCTGTAACCTTAATATCTACGGTGCGAGGATACTGTCCTACGCGGATGACACCGCTATTATCTTCTCTGCAAAGACCTGGGATAAAGTAAGGCTGGAGGCTGAGAGGGGACTGGCTAGAGTTAGTGATTGGTTACGTGATAATCTACTTACTCTAAACACCCTAAAAACCAACTACGTCTGCTTCACTAAATACGCAAACTCTCAGCCTGTCCCTGACTTTAAGATTAGAATACATTCTTGTCATACCCTAACACAATCCACCTGCAGTTGCCCTGTAATTCAAAAGGTAATATCCGCTAAGTACCTGGGCATTGTTGTAGATCAAAGGTTAAGCTGGTACCCACACCTCGAACTAACTATAGGGAGGGTAAGAAAACTCATTTGGGTTTTCAAATCTTTGAGACACGTTATGACCACAGAACTACAGAATAGGATCTATATCGCACTGGCCCAATCAGTAATCATATATTGTATCTCGGTATGGGGTGGAGCAGCTAAGTCTTATTTTATAGATCTGGAGAGGGCACAAAGGTCTTTGATTAAGGTCATGTATTGTAAGCCCTACAGATTCCCTACTGAAACTCTATACGCAAGCTCTAAGCTGCTCTCCGTTAGAAAACTCCACATACTACACATGGTACTAAGATATCACAAAACTCTACCCTTCAGCCATACCAAACTTAATAAAAGACGATGTGATATAGTGGCCCCTACATACTCAGCACGTTCAACTTTTGCTAGTCGCCAAAATGTAGATCAAGCTCCACGCGTTTATAATAAAATAAATCGCATACTTAACATTTACCCTATGCAACTGTATGAATGTAAAAAGACTTTGACGGAATGGCTCTTCACACTTAATTATGATGCCGTGGAAGGCATTTTGGTGACTCCGAGTTGAACGCCATGCATTCAGACACCCACACACACCTACAGAACGCCCATTCATACACACATACACCACACAAACACACACAAACACACACCCACACCCACACACACCCACACACACACACACACACACACACACACACACACACACACACACACACACACACACACACACACACACACACACACACACACACACACACACACACACACACACACACACACACACACTCACACACACACCCTAGCATTCCATAGTATACACTCAATCTAGCACACCTCCAAACTCATTCACACATACACACACCCACTCACGCTCACTCATACATACAAAATATGCAAATATGCACACATTTAAACAAAACACACTATAGTTTTCACACACTGCCATTAACAAGATTTTCATTCTTCATTTCTTTTTTTTAATAGTTTTTTCTTTATAAAAATGTGTAACTTCTGTCTACTTAGCACTACGAAATAATTGTTATGTAATCGAGGAAGAGCGAGGTTTATCCCATCACAAGTATCTTCGGATTACTTTCTGGGAAGCCCCGGCAACTGAATTGTATAGACTTGAAAGAATAAACACATTTTTTTTTTTTTTTTTTTTTTTTTTTTTTTTTTCTTCGGTACCATGTTTATGTAAATACATACATCAAAACAAGCCGATTTCAACAAAAAAGGGTACCTAATATCAGTCTATGTTAAATCTTAACACTTTTTCTTTGAATTCTGTTGAAACGTTATACTTTGAAAGAGTTACGTAACCATAATATATTGTGTACTGAATCACATATTATTATGTACAATAAGTGATTTGAACAACAATTTATTTTTATCGCACCTTTGTGAAAGCAATATTTCAATATCATCGAATATGGGAGATTCATGAGACGTGAATGATAAATAACATACTCGTAAGTCTAACAAAAAATGATGTTTAAACGAAAATAATTGCGGAAATGGATTGAAAGGGAAAAAT
The DNA here is from genome assembly GCA_905146925.1 of Autographa gamma. Lineage (NCBI taxonomy): Eukaryota > Metazoa > Arthropoda > Insecta > Lepidoptera > Noctuidae > Autographa > Autographa gamma. Next base: position 10,991,365 of record LR989850.1, read on the forward strand.
GTGTAGATATTTTTTGGTGTCGTATGTCATTATCATTCCAAGAAAAAACGCCCAAAAAGATTTTATAAGAAATAGATGGAATTGATGTTCTGATTCCGCGGTTTATTGAACAGATTTGGGCGTGGAAATAGGCCAAAAAAGATACAAGGAAATAAGTTTTACTTTTTTGACAAGATGTTGATATGCCTTGGAAAGCAAGCTCAACAATGTGAGCAGAAGTGATGGTTATGTATGTGTTTCTTAAACATTGTACATAAATAAAAAAAGAAATGATTCTGCAAAATTAGAACTTACAGAAATGCGACACTGTCTATATAGTTTCCTTATTACAAATTCAGAGGCAAGTGTCGAGAAATGCCGTATTTAAAGAAGTCAAAGAGACCTGTAGTGCGCTTCAGTACAAGTAAACAAATGCTAGTTTAATTATTCCTGTTTTACAAGTAGATTTCAACTTTAGGGGAGAGAAGTTCCATAGTAATAAGTTTTGTTACAGCGCCCTTTTGGTACAAAATATGGATTAAACAATGAATGCTATTTCAGTTATGAAATGAATCTTTCTGTTTTTCTAAAGGTTGTTCTAAATCCGTTCTCTTTGTTCTCTTCGTTCACGATTAGGAGATAGAAACAATGACATTAATTGATCGGGCCTCTTTGAAATGAAATCTGGATCTAACTAGTAGTTGTGTGTGCAATAAGTAATGTTAACTGACATCACATTTGCAAATTGACAATACATAATACATATTAGGTCATGCTCGTATCCTCGACAAGGGTTCGCAAAGTTATATAAGACAAACACAAATATTTTTTAATCACATTTAGGTACCTTTAACGCGATTAATGAATAGTAATCAATGATAACTTCAAAAAATAACAATCTATTCAAAACATTTACCAAGGTTCAGAATTTTCTCACATACAACTAACTATACTATACAGTAAATGCGGTAAATATTTATGCTAGTTTTTAAGTAATTGCGGCCAATTTTTCTGCAAGTCCATCCTCACGATACCTAATCGTTAAAGGAAATTAGGATCAAGCTCCCCATATAGTAGATAGACAGCATCTAACTACCACTAATCATCTTCTACAAATTGTTATAGTAATCAAGCTGAACGTTTATTTTAGAGCTTCTGATTATGTTATAGCTACGAGTTCCACTCAGTCGGTATCTGTAAGCTCGTTAGGAGGCTCAAAGCGACATCAACATACTTTATATTGATTCGCTTACTTTGATACTTTGCTTTTAACAAAGACAAATTACGAAGATAAGCTTGGTTTATCCGAGTATTTTGTTTCCGAAACTTTAACCCTAAATCGAAATCAGGGCAAAATATAAAATGGTATAAAAAGACTATTTGACTATTTCAAATATGATGTGGAAAGGCGGCCAAAGCCGGATGTAGAATGGATTAATCATAGCGAATGGAGGGAAGGATCTTCGATTGACACGATGGGTTCCCATTATAGGTATTTGGTCGATAAACAGTATAAAGGTTTAACGGCGTGCCACGGAATCATAAAAGTGGAAACGAGGGTATGTCCGCGATCCAAACATGGAGCTTCGAATTGGGTCGCCCCGTGTATCTTATAATATCGTTACGTTCTGGGTCGTGCTTAAATAATGATACTCGAACGACGGAGCTTCTATTTTCCAGAAAATGCACGCCCTTCTGCGTTTCCGTTATTTTCAGTAAATAAATAAGTCACAAGTTTACAGTTTAGTTATTGACCCTTGTCTTGATAAGCGCGAGTTGTTTGTCATAACTTAGGACAATTTATATAAGTGACACTTTTTATAACAAATAGTCTTACATAATTTATTTGTTTGCTCCATGGACTATAAAACTGTCAAAAGTATAAAGAGTAATTTCACGCAATAATTTTGGCACCGAATGCGTCGTTTGAGCTGAAAACTTTAAACGATTAAGGTGTTACGTATAGCAGTTCAGAAACAGGTCAGGTGTTGAACAACTGTTGCTAAGCACACTTTGCTATAACACCTAACATTTTTATCTAAAATATCACTTTCCTGTGGAAGACAAGTCTTCTATAAGATTGCAGAAGGGCTCTTCAAATCTTTTCAAGATCTGCTCGGCTGACGTCACCCTACCGAACGAAAGGTTTTCGAAAATCATCGACATTCATTGTTAAAAATCGACAGGAGGCGCTATATTTAGAACGTATCTAATATCAAACAACACTACCATACGAAGCAAACTGACACTGATGAATTACACGTGTATGAAACTGCCAATCAATCGCACTTCAAAAAGGACTTAGAACTCAAGTTATGATTGGCAAAAGCTTCGCAATTTTAGTTCAAACGTTTCCACCCATACGACATGGCGACTTGGCGACGTAGGTAATATTACTTCAATTACGTTCCAAAAAAAGGTACACCTTTGAATTGTTGATGCATCGTTGAATAAACTATCCGGTGTGCCTTCGAAACAATACTGCGTGACGTAACTTTATTCGTAACGCATAACTCAACCAAGTGTAGCATAGCAACGTATGATAACGAACATTAGCGAATGACGTAAACCATCAGTCAGGATGGAGGAAGATACGAACAATTAGAATATTAGGCTTGTTTATCGGATATTGGGTTAACTTTGCCCTTGATTGGTTAACGAGTTGGAAACAGGAAACTGAGTTACTGAACTAGGTAGTAACAAAAACAGTGCCGCTGATTCATCTGAATAACGCTGACGAATTTTGTAAGTAAAAGGCAAATATTAATCAAAACCATGCTTAGAACCTTCACAAGAATAATGCTTCCCCCTAAAGAACCCCTATGAGGAAGATAAGGGCGGAGCCACACTGCCACCGCTTCTGGAACCACCATGTCAGTACCGAGGTCACCCTTCTATTTCCGTCGGGTCAACGCCTAGGGCGTTAACCATTTCCACGTCATTTCCCTTTGGAAAGCCAATTGAATGTTACATTATACTGTTGACTTTGTTTTATAAATGTGATTAGAAGATTGACGATCGTTTTAGGGTTGAGCAGTGATTTTGGCTGCCGTTCTGTCACAGATGTAGCTTCGTTTGTAGTGTGCCTTGACTTGCATTGTCGCAATGCGAAAAATCTAACTCTAATAATCTGTATTCAAAATGAAACAGAAATAATTATTAATAAAAATAATTTAAAGTATGTTACATCGTTACAGTAACATAATAATAACAATTTTCCTGAAAGAATGACTCAGTTGTGTTATCTAGTATTAAATAATCTACCTATTGCACGTTAAATATTGGATTTGAGTGGCAATCATGTGTAATATCGAGTGCATAGGAATAATACTGGTAATGGCACAAAATAGATTTTATATAGACGATTTTATGTGTAAAAGGAGAATTTTGTAATCGAAAATGGACCTGTAACCTGTAGCAGTCTGTGATATGGTTTAGTCTAAGCAATCTGCACAAAAAATATGCATACTACGTGTTGAGCCAATCCCAAAGACAGACCTATACTTAAAGAGCATAAATTCCGGTGTAACAATCGTCAATAACAATGTCACACCTATGAATAGATTAATCGAGTAACGGATTAGTTTAAACTACTAAATATATGGAGCCGTCTCGCTTACTAAGTTGTGTTCCGATTTAGAGACCAACTAAATCCGGTGATCATTTCAGAGGGATTAGCAGACAGGTATCCTCCTGTCAGCTACTACAACGTTGTAGACACCAATCCGTTTGGCAAACGGGAGTAGTAAGTTGAAACTATTTGGTGGTAGTGAAGGTTTCTTATGCAATTCATTACCATCCAGAATTAGTACTTAGGTATGGAGTAAAAAGTTAATAATATATGGTGTATGTTCTGGATCCAAAATTAATGGAATAAAGAGATGATACAGATTGACTTTAAGAACACTGAAAAATGACAATCATTTTTAAATTAAAATCAATTCTTAAACCTATCTCAAAGTTATCAATAACCCGAAGCACTCTTCATCTCCATTAAAAATCCGATGTTAATGGTCCTCTTGATTGCCTGTTACCCTATTACTTGCACTATAATAACCAAATCCTTTTAACCAAGATCTACCTAATTGCTCACCCCATTGCGTAGGTTGACGGTCTACCCGGGTACGCCCTCGACTTGGATCCACGCCAATTACCCAAAGAACTCCCGAACCCACTCAGCCGACTCTTTAAATGTAAGTATGTAACGTTGCATGTTTAGTAGTTACGGAAGTTTACAAATAAATAAAATAACTCTATTTGGTGTTAGGTACGATAAGACAAATTTATACAGATATTTTGATGGCTCATTTGTAAGCAATCAATGTACGGAAAGAAATAATAAAAATCATTGTACAGTCTAAGAAGAAACAGATTCTTTCAACTTATAAAGTGTTTGAAAATTGTGTAGAACACACCACAGTCTGTCTTCAAAAGGAACTACTACAGAAATCGCGATTGGCCTAAAAAGGGGCAAAGAAGGCAAGCATAAGTACTTAAGTTTTAAAAGAGCTAATGCCTCGGGTCTTGCACTGAACAGTTAACAGTGTCAACAAGCTGTTTTAAACATACATACGACGTAACTGAGTATCAGTTTTTGAAAGTGATAATGTTTTTCATTGACCACTAACGTATCATTGCAATACAACGATCGAGGACTAACTATTCAATAAAAAAACTGAGCGTGACAAGCAAAAGGTATAGAAAATCCAGTAAATAAAAACAAAGGTGCTAAGATGATGTCAGTACATTGAATGATTCAGAGACAATTACAATGCATTAGCGAACGTGTAAAACTCAAGAATGAGTACTATTTAAGGTCATTCAGAAGCAATTACCTGATGACGATATGTCAGCAGATAATTGTTATGTATACTTTACTGTACTGAATTAAAACATGAATTCTTATTTAAACCATACAGGATTCATTATACATAAAGAACTTAACTAGTTACTCGAGTTTATCTCTCATAAAATTCGAAACTTAGAAACATAATCCAATTTTTTATCAGAGTGTCTGCGATATCAATCAATCAAAATACAATTTAGATCTAGTAGACATTACCCTCCCTTCATTGGATTATCTTGTCTGTAATCAACTGTAATATACCTGTAATATACCTGCTAAGGAATATACAGCCTACATTGATTGTGCTGAGTGGTTGCTAAATGCATCATGTGGTCCATTACAGTATCTCTACATCTCCACATACATCGTAAAGTACTGTCTAGTCAATCGCATTAGCCCAATATAAGTACCTACAGATACCTTAAGGGTGATATGGATTGATGAAATTAACTATTTGTATCTCCATACTAACAAAATTATCCATTTGTAAAAAGAAATACAGAAGCATTGAGGGTAGGTACATAAAAAAAGTGATGACGAACCTGGTACATATTTATCTACCCCTAGGGAGGGAAAACTACATAGTGCTAATTTAGAGTATGGTAAAACGGCCTAATCCATAAGTTATAGGTACAATCCCCAAAATGATGGTGCATCAAGAACAGTCAATTCCATTTAGTATTACCGGTAAAGTACATCATGGCAGTGTACGTTGGCCAGAAGCCAGCCAGCGGTTACGTGCAGCACCGACAACTTTAATGAATTTACGGAGACATTTGTGTAACTATCTCATGCCATTTGTTTATTGGGCGTATCGTTAGCCGACTTATTTACATTGGGTAACAACTGCATGTTTAAGTTTGGATAGTACCTGCTAGAATCGCTAGGTATTGAAATAAAACTTTTTACGGGTTTTTTCGCAGTTTGTATTTAGATTTTAGGTCCCGACGTTTCGACCATGATACCTGCAAAGGTGTCTAAAATTCGCGTAAACCTAAGAAACCAATATCGCTAGGTATTTTGGAATTCTGATCTAATATGATTTCAAGTAACCTAAGAGCATCTAAATACGAGTGACTGCTTATATTTTTACTGATTTAAAGTTCTGAAGTTTATTTGACAAAATAGAGTACACCAGAAGCAATAAGGAGCTTTGACACAGTTATGATTTGGCAAATAAGTAACCACCGAGATATTGAACACCAGCACAGTGAATATTGTTTTGAACCAAAACAAAGTTCACGCAGCGTTAACTGCACTTGTTCGGCGCCCAAACGGCTACAAACTATAGTAACGCATAACTCTTCATAGTATTCTGTTAGCGCGACAACGATAAAAGCTGTGCCAAAACATTTTACGCTAGACTTTGTCCATTTAAAAACTTCAGTTCCCTGTGAAATAAAGATAAAATGTAATGTTATATTCATATAAATTAACACATAAAAGTGTCACCTAGATCAATCGCAGCTGCGGTGGCACGACATTTATTTTTTGGAGATAAAAAGGCGTCGTGCCTAAATAACCAAAAATAAGATATAAAAAACAGGCAATAAAAATATCGAGTTAACTTTTAGGCCAAACTGGGACGTGATTTCAATTCGTAACTACTGCACGTAGACGTCGATGGAATCGGTCCGTCAGATAAGGGAGGGTTTACGATACAGACATAAATACAACCTTAAAGAAGAACGGTCCTTTTCTTCTTCGCCTGTCAATGATGCTTTTACTTATTTACATTTACAAAATGACGCTACTCTAAAAGCTTCAATACTAGAATTTTATCATAACATGGAGGATGCAGAATGGCTCTATCATCTAAAACAAGCAACACAAGAGATAAGCCAATGCTAGGTCTTAAACGAATAGACGCGTAACACTAAGCATCTTCACGAACTAGAAGAACCTGTCTGCTAACACGATTCCTTAGTAGGTTAGTGAGAGAAAAAAACACATTCAGAGGCCGTGACCGCCGCGGCCGGTTCGCTAACGGTATACTTTCCGACTAGCTGGTTAGACACGATAATCGCAACTCTCGTAATGTGGTTGAATGGATCTTGCGATGAATATTCAAAAACCTTCCATTTATCATTACGAAGAAGTGTGACATTATTTTTTGCATTTTAAGCATGGTGAGTACTGGCCGTGATTGTAAATTTGACATTTATAAACGAAGACTGAGTTGTCGTCAATAAAATAATGAGAAGCATAACAAAAACACCATATATACAGTCTCATATATGCAAGCAATAGTTTAAACAAAAATAATAAAAGGTAACTTAATTATTAAGAAAATAAAATATCACTTATGATAGATTTTACAAGAAAGCAGGTGCAACGTTTTCAAACTCTTCCGATATTGGTATAACCAAACCCACATCTAAAGTAGGATAGCACAATGCCGCCAAAAATAAACCATAGCTGGAATCACAGACAGATGTTTCGTTTCGCTTTTAAAATTCAGAGTCGAGTCAGAGCAGACTATGGGCAAACAGGGGCTGCATTTATCGAATTAAAAGTAAAACAATAGAGAAAGGGTTCATAAATTTTAAAAGAAAGCAACGTCAAAAGTCCAATATTCCATAACTCGTAATAAGTTAGCAATCCAAATTAATACCTCAAATATTCAAATTAATTTCGTTGATATGCTTTTAAACAGACCATTTATATTTAAATACCTAAAGTAACAGCGCTCACCAGTAATTAAATTTCTAAGTTTAACAAAAAAATAATTAGCCATACCCACAAATACAATTACAGAATCTCATCTAACGGCTTTATATTTAGCATTACTTCCAATTAAAATTTTCGTCGCCCGCCTAATCTCTCGTAAAGTAGCACACTCGTATATACAGAGGATTACATTCACGTGTCACAGCTCTGCGGTCCCTAGCAATAACATCGGACCGAGATGACAACTCATGTCTAAACCGCAGAATCGCAATATCTATTCACCTAAGAACGGAAACGGAACATGTGGTAACTATTCCGTCTATATTTACAACTTAATGGGGAAATTTATTTTGAATCTCGAAGAAGAAATTCTTAACAGATAATAAAAACCAATGTGCGCAAACTCGGACAGGCTTGGACATTTGAAACAATAGTCTTTAATAACGAAACTCATGCAAAATAATTTCAGAAACCATCACTGCATCTCTAGCCAGGAAACATGATCATAAAATATTTTATTGCTTTTGTATGTTATAACTTCACAAACGGACATCGTCTGCAACGGGCTTCAACGCCTAGTTTTCTGCGTTGCCACAAATCGCGTATCTTTGAAGTTAGCATTTTCGCCAAACTCTAACCAGTTCTAGGACTTGTGGAGGCAGCAAACTTCGATACTCCACTTTCAACGTTGCTTGCAAAGTGGGGCACTAGATACGAGTGTAACAACATGTTTCATTCAACAATGCAATGTATACTTACTATTACATGTATACGTAACAGCTATTGCTAAGCCGTATCGAAGACCTGATTGCATTCAACTCTCAATAACAACATTAGCATCACAGGTTCGACAACCTTATAGAAGCTATAGCTTATCCTATTTCACGATAGCACGTTACGTGTCGGCGTAACGACAAACACGGTTTTACAGCCACGTTCGATGCAAATTGGCTTCGTCAGCGGTTTCCATCAGACTCGAAACAATAGCCCCTAGCCAATATTTTTTATCAAGTAGCCATTACTAACGAATATTGCAATTCTGCATTTCGTGATCGGATATTCAGTTATGTTTTATGAGAACTCATTCAATGAACCTGTGCTGCGATATTGCTGTTATAAATAAAAAAACGAAAATAGTACTCATAAAACCAGTTTTGGTAAAAAGCTCTTTTAGTATAAAATTGGCGCTTTAGTCATCAACTTCTTAAAGAGCTTTTGTATTTACAATAAATTCATTTATTTTTGCCCCGCTCTTAATTTAGATAAGGTTACACATAGACTCAACTTGGGCATCGACATCTGAAATAGAGGGAACATCTGAGACGGTGCTTTATGACCCGAACAACATCGTAACGATGAAAATTGCGGCTGGGGAAACCACGATAACCGTTCAGATGTTATTTGAATGTCTACTGTTACTTAGTAGGCACTCGCCAAATGTCTCTGAAGCGAGAATCGATTTTCTCAAAGCTTGTAACAATCTTATTTAATGACTTTGGAATCTTAAAGTTCAAGAATTTCAGAGTTTTACTCCGGATTGCCCAAAATATTGAAGGTCAAAAAGACATTTAAGGAAATCGGAGTCACATTTTTTTGTTCGAAACAAGACATCTAAAAGTAAAAGTGGCCCTCGTACAACCCATCTTTTGACATGCTACGCACGTTTAATCCGTGTCGTGGGAGACGGTGATATATCGGGTATTTCGAACCAGGTTGAAAACTTATCGCGCCAACCAGACGACATTTAATATGAAAAAGACTGACGCACGACTAAGAAATTGATATTAAAACGGAGCTTTGAAGAAGTTTATGGCGAGGGTAAGTGAATCAATGCTGTTAGGAGAACTAAAGAGGTTTATAATGGACAATTTGCATTTCATTAATGCAAAAGAGTGTATTAAATCTACAGAACTTTTACAGCCAAGTAAAGAAACAACTGCAGTTGAAAGAAATCCAAGAAACGCGTATTGTAGATTCTCAATAGCTTTACTGCACCCTTCGACAAATCAGTTACGGTTTACGCTACATAAGCGGCAATACCATGAACGGACAACTGTCTTTTATGGTCTTGGCCGTTTGCACCCCTTGAAACAACACCCCATCGGCCAACACACGATTTATGGTAAGTGAGGGTGAACATATTGGTGTTGTACACACAGCGATCAGATCAGTAAATCAAATATTACGTGGGGATTTTCAGAACCATTTTGTCGTTTTAGGCTACGGCTGGAAACTTGGAATTGAATTTAGTTCTGCTTATATCGAAACTAAGTATTACTTACTCGGCCGATTCGCTTGTCGAGTGTAAAGAGATGAGAATAATGCGAGCCAAAGTAAGCTTCAACTTCGAAAAAAAAAACTCTTTAAAAAAAGGATCTAAAAATTTTTTTTAAGAAAAATGTGTTCAATAAAGGTTTTATAGTTGAAACCTGAACAATTCGAGTGAAATCAATATACCTAGTCTTGGTTACCGTTTTATGTGATTTTATACGTTCAATAACATACCTGAATAACTTTCAAGTACCATATTGACGACCCTAGTAATATGAGGTGCTGACTTACAAGTAACTTTCACTGCATACAAAGCTTATGAATAGATTTTCACTTTTGGTAGAAAGTCGAAGTACCTAGTTATCATAATATTAGATGTTGGGGTTATTTAATGTATTTTATTTGATTCTTATTATTTGTTGCTAGGATACTTAAATATTTTATTTGACGTTTTTTAATTAGTTTTCTGAAGATTCACATAGAGGTTTGTAATTAGAACAAATGGCTACCGAAGGTACTAGACGTTAATAGAACGCGAGTTTATCAAACTAGCTAACTCCATCACGAATAATGCGAACCTTTTATGAAACTTTCATCAGAACTTTGTACTAGCTGAGTGCTATGTCGGCCAACTACCAACATACTCGGATGAAAAATCAATTTCGTAAATTGAAATTTTGTTCTGAATGAAAAATGTACCTATGCTGTAACAGTTTATGTGCAGATACAGATCATAAATCTGGTCTTGGATACAATCATTTACAAAATTATATACCTACCGTAGGTTACCTATCTTCTTGAAAATGATTGATATAACATATTTGTTTTTTTCATCTGATCGTGAGCTACAAGAAACGAATACTTTTTTCCGGGTAGTAAAACAGCTAAACCTTTAAAGTAAAACTACACAAGTATATTTTGAGTGTCAGCGATACGGTAATAAATTATGTAGCAGATAAGCCCCACCGTTTTCCATCAAGTGTTCCTAGGCGGAAGATTTAAACTCATTTCCTTGCTACTGCACTATGATAACGCTCACGAAGCCCTCTTATGTAACCCGTTCCTAAGTCTGTCTACATGCAACTTAACTTGCATTCAAGTCATAATCTACTTACAAGATCCTCTTACTTTGATATCGCTATGGCGTTTATGTTATTCATAAATTAAAGTTAATAGTATCCATTCCTATTACAAAGTATTCGGATTACATCTGTCAGAATATGCTAGGGTGTAAATTAAATAGGCGGTGATGAGGCAATTAGAGTTCATTAAAACTTTTTTTTTATAATATAAAACTTGATTTATGTGGAAAGTTTTTCAGCAGATGCAAACGTGGCCAAGACGGAGTTTTTTTTTTGCTGCAATATCTTATTCACAAGTATTTTTTTTTCAGTTCCGCTAACAAGGCAAGGCTAACCAGCAGGTCTATGTTTTAGTTGGCATCGTTGAATTTAGCCATAATAAACCATGTTTTACGTTCAGGCATACAGCAATAAATTAAATGGGTATCCAGAATGTTTCACTAAGTCCTTACGTAGCATTAAGGGGTCTTACGACGTATCCCATCCAATGAATAGGTACCAGTAGGCCGCAAACAATTTATCGATGTTCTTAATCTCAATCACAAGTACAATGGTCCGTATTCTTATACAATAGAGTTTGAAAGCATGACCGTTCTACGTAAAGATGATTATTTGCTATTGTTATTTGACGCGTAACTAAATGTTATAAATGTAGGCTGCTTTAGAAATTTATAGCAAAACGGCATAAAATTCTATTAACAATATATGATGGATTATTTGCCTTTTGTGGACCATAATGTCACAACCTTATTATACGTTTCTTTAGTCTTCTTTATTATGTGTTAATACGATTTAAATAACTGAGTTGGCCAGGTACCAACTTCACAAAACTAAATACTAAAACAAATTACAAATCCCATACTGTACAATAGCCACTTTTATGAACCTATTATGAAGTGCAATAAATTGTTTCTAACCAGCGTGCAGTGCTGTCGCAACGTGAAGCCCAGATGTGGCCGCTGACAAGCGATTACGTAATCAGATTAAAGGAATTCGTTCTATGATATTCATAGACGTTGACATAATAAACTTTATTCATAGCTTTCGTTTTGAATATTGAACGTGAAACAATGTTTATAAATAAAAAAGAAACAAAATAAAAATGAGATTTTATTTCGAATAACATGGTTTGATAACAAAGATAATTTATTCGCTTTTGTTTTGCATTTATATTGAGTTTTTGGTACTGGCTGGCTATTCGTTTAAACATACAACAAAATAAAACTATTTTTTAGATTTATCTTTTACCAAAATAGGGTTACGTGAATCAACACAGCAATTCCCTATTTCATGGGGGTGAATTAAGTTAATGAAATGTATGATAAAAATACCAACATAGCGTGCTTTACAAATTGGCACCAGCATTGATTTAGAAATGGTTTAAGGTCACGATCGATTAACCTTGCGACCCTTTGGTAATAAAACGCTTTTGATTATAATAAAGATAGCGCATCCAACATAACTTGGCGTTGCTTAATAACCGTTCATTTAAATAGTGGTATTATTTAACTTAATACTACGCTACTATGGCTACTACCGCGAACATTCCGAAGTAATGAATTAGGTTCATTAAAGTCACAATTATTATAGCCATCTCATTTAATACTGTTGTGAGCCAAATACCTAGCAAAAAAATTGCAAATAGCTTTAAGATCGCGTAGAGATTTGTCAGAAATATATACCCAGACTTGTCGTACTTATTCGCCGCCTCGAAAGCCTCATCAAGCTTATCATTAAAATTAATCAGCGTAAATTACATTTAGTACTATCGAAGATCTTTCAATAACCTCTTCACCACGTTAAAGACTCTAGATACCCGATACAGCTCTTACCATCTACATAATACTTTTACCCGTACTTCCCGCCCACGGGAAGGCAGCACGTGTAAGCCATAAAACGGACCTTAATAACAACTACACGGTCCACGTAGATATCATAATCGTGCGTTGAAACAATCGCTAAAACCGTTGGTTAGCCGAGTTTTATCATTTCTACATACATTCGTATCCGGCCTGATAACCCCGGCCTTCGTCCAATGTGGCCGAAAAACGAGTAATTCCACGACTACCAGAATTATTTGAGTATTTTTAATCCAACCCAATCCCTTTCGTACATTTTTGATGTGAAGGGACAGTACTGGAATATTTTTTGTTACGTAAGTATAAATTATTTTGCGATTCGTAAATCGTACGGGTCAACTTGATTGATGGTATCAACATGAGAATTACTTCTAGCCACGTCACGACAGTCATTACAACATACACGAACGAAATAATTATAGTACCTATAGTGGAACGAATACCTAAGAGTAAAATCTAAACATGGCGAGCAAATTTAGAAGGCTTTCAATCATGAAAGTTTCTTAGAAAATTGTCGTCAGTATTATCTTATAATATTTAATAAAACCTAGCAATAGAGGTTCACACTTCAGTACAATAAGTTCCATTCAATCCTTTTGTATCGGTAATCTTTTGAAGCTTTCCGCCTCGTTGGGCAAAGGATAGGTATAACGGCTTTGTCAATCTCTTTAGAAAATATCTAGCACGTGGAGCTTTCAGCTATATTCATCATTCAATATAATGTGTGTCATACCATAGTTCGTATCTACTGAACATTGACAAAATATGAATAATAAAACTCATACGAGGAAATTTCTAAAATAAGGTACACAAAGTGACAGAAATAGCCAGCAGATATATCTGCTACAGAAAAATATCACACTATAGATAAAAATACTGAAAACCAATCTATTTGTAAACTCGCTTTGCGTATTATTTGCTTAGCAAGAAAGTGTGATATTCGCAAAAACGCCTGAACGTAAGTAACTTACACGTACACGATATCTATTGTTTAGTAATCATCTCGTTTTCATTCTACTCTCACAGAGTATACCTAGGTCAATGACTCGTAATATGTAACATTAGTTTGAGAAAACTGACACTTATATGGTGCTAGATGAATGTCAATATCTTCGCATCGATAGATTAAAATAGTTTTTTAAAGTATCTCATAATTATTTAGAATAACACTTAATCATAAACCAACATTATCACGTACTTGTTAAATCGTGACACTAGCGTGGGAAAGCAAACAATGTACTTTCCATTTCTGTCATTTATAATCCAACAGGAAAAGTTTAGAGCATTTTTACGTCGAGATTTTACTTTTAATTAATTAAAAGAACTTTTGTTAGACATGATTTATCGAAATGGTATCTTATGGTACTAAGAACTAAGTTCTGAAGGTATTCGTGTCACGGTCGAAAACGTCGCACCGTTGGCGGACCGCAAAAATAATTTATGCTAACGCGACTAGAGAATACATAATGGACAAAACTTGATGTTATTTGTGAACTTATAACAAAACCACACAATCCTACAATTGGTTAAATTGTAGAAAGTTTGTTGCCAGTCTAGTCCCGAAATTGGTTGTGGTGTGGGTTAAGCAAACACTGTCCGAATGTAATTAAGATTTATCCAATTATGAGGTTTTGTACGAAGTGTAATGATTGTGATAGTTGGACAACATAATGATAGTAATAAGTAGACGGATATAAAATTCAAACTATTCCAAATAAAAATAAATAGTTTTTTTTTTTTTTAAAGGGGAAACGTGATTACTTTTTTTTATGAACGTAATATGTTGTTTTATTTGGATTTCGACGAACAATGACAATGTGAAAGGTCTGACCGCACACGTTTCCTTCATTTGTTATTTTTTATAAGAAAGTGCTAAGCCAGAAGACGTCGCAATTATTTCTGCACGAAGATGGTTTATATACAGTTATTTTGATCGCTTTCTTTTACAGAATTAACATTTACAACAAAATAGCGACTCTGCTATGAGTGTTGAGTTTTTAATTAAATAGTCTAACCTTCAGTAATCTAAAGCATGTTTTTACCCACAAACCTATTCTCGTTAGCAGTCATGTCGTAATCGTAACACTAGATAAAAGCAGATTACCCAATCGTGTGCACGCAGATTAAACAAATACATTGAATTAGACAATTAATTTGCAATTGACCTTGTTCTTTTTACGATCTCGATTGTTCTGCGTTTAGTACGACATCAGTATTTAAATAGCGAGGAAATCGTACGAGATAACATTGTAAAGAGTTTGGAAACCGCTGCAATAAACATTTTACGATTTAGTGAATTATTTTTGGCTGAGTCTTAAAACGATTGTTGCAAGAAAGCATCATTAATAGACCGCTCTTTGTTTTATTGCGATAGTCTCACTTTATGCAGCTCTAATTTGTTTTTTGTTTAGCCTTTTTAAAATTATTTAACGATTATCGTAAAAGGATTTTCAATCCATCTCGTAACGTGATGCTTGTCAGCCTGCAGGTATAATATGGTTTTTAATAAAAATGAGATACGTCGTAAATGTGAGCAATATGCTTTTATCGTAGGTTTATAAGTATTAGCTTAAACTTCATCATATTTTGCTTTATATTAACATTTTGATACTACTAGATAGTATAATCTTTATAAAGATCGTAATAATGAATTGTTTAGCACGAACAGCTAATAATTATAATTAATTTGCTTATCTACGACATTTATGAATTAGGTAACTAACTGTTTGAAATCACGCTCCTAAACTTATTTGATGCGAAGTTACAATTTACCGACGAGCATTTCGCAAAGCACCCTAGATTAAATAAAAGCATGAGAATGACAAACGAGGTCAAATACCAAAACTAACTTGACAAGCTAGATTTATCACGAAACAAGTGTAAGTAAATTAATATTTTAGGCAACCGACTGCTATAACAGAGGTTAAAGCCACATATTGCTATAAACAATTACGTAGATTGCATGTCGCGTTAACACATATGTTAGGTTGAATGAACTTTACTGTAAGCGTCCCCTGAAGCTCGTTCAGTTGATGTAAACATCACTTGTTTGAGCACAGCTAGCCAGGGTTGACTCTTCCTTTGTCACTACGCTTATTTTTAGATTTAACGCACTTTCAACACTTAGGATAAACAAGTCTATTTGAGTGAATATCCATTTTGAATTATGGTTAAGTAAGCAATCCCTTAAGATCGATTTATGCACAGACTGGCGCCACATCTACTTTGAAAGTGAAAACGATTCATATTCGTTTTATTATCATATTAAACTACGTTCAGAAATAATCTTGCTTAAACTACATTTGCCATCCTTACCACTTTTAATTTCGCACAACTTTATTGCTCGCAGATGTGTACAATAAGGAACGAATTTCATAAGAATTCTTTTTTATGTACGTTACCCCTATAGGTATAGTCTACACCTGCTGAAACAAATTACACGGCCTCTAAAGTTGACTGAGGCCTTTGACCTAGCCTAACGAAAAGGCAAAACATAATGCCAACTATAAGACACAGCCAAATACTTTTTATGTGTTTACATGCAAACTTCTTGCAAATGCTTCTTATGATATTTCGCAGACATTTTAAAGGGCAACCATATTGTAATGGTAAGAGCTAGTGTCGATGACGGTGGCACACGATACGCCGTCACTTCATTAACTGCAGATGACCTGTCGGCGAACGACGAGCCGAGAGTACTGATTGTCGTAGACAAACGCTTTGTGTTGTAAACGAGGCTTTAAGCTTTAAGGTAAGTACACACGACGTTCAGGTAGCTTGTGTTGTAATAAGTACTTTACTATCCTAATAAACACCTCTCTAATGCCACGTCAAAGTAAAACTCAAGTTAAATAACACATATAAATAGGGCTCTATTTTCCTACGTATTTTAATTAAAACCCGATCCAATTGCATCAAAATAATAGCACTTGGCAATTAAAATATTCGATTCCGCAGTTTCAAGTGTGTCTGTCATTAAAACTATATCTACTGTTAATATTTAATTGCGTCACCTGTAGTGGTGTAGTGTACAGCGATCCGTTAATTACTGTGACGACAATCTGTCACACAATTTCGTAGACAATGGGGAATGTGTGAAATGAAAGGCGAGGGTAACAGGGCAGTTAAAACTTCCTTATTGTTATTATCTAAAGGATTCCTCGTTACGGTTAAGTGTAGATGTGTTATAGCGATAGCGATACCAAACACAAAGAATAATGTTTATTTCTTTCTAATTAAAATAGTTTTATAAACAATTAAAAAAACAATATCGAGGGTTATCCATCCGCAAAATTTTCAATAATAGTAAGTAATTTCATCAAATATTTATATTTTCTTTAGAGCAAAAAGTCTTTACAGCAGGTTTCAAGGCACACGATGGTGTTAGTCTAGACTCTAGCCAATTCGCTCAAAGTAAACAAACTGAAACACTTACAACCATACAAGTGCATACAAAACTATTTTTACAGTTACAAAAACTCGAGGAACATACTAATGATTTCTGTATAACTACAATTATAATACAGACGACATCCGGGATAGGGGTACCACTCGCTATTCACATTCAAATGAGCCAGCGATATGACCACACGATATCGTTAGAGAGACGATTACTAAGATCTTATGGCAGGAATTGGAATATAAAAGGAACTTTAATTTCAGGAAACTGTTGGGGTTTGTTTCGTTTTTGTAGCGGAACAAATGTTCGCAAGTGTGGCACAAATGACTTCTTATTCAATGTAAACAGAGCTCGTATTCGCTTCTAATTAACTTACTCAAGCTGCGAATGTATGGTGTGCTTTAGATTTCTATTTCCCGCACACAGACTGCTTGAAGCAGTTATACCACAAGATTAAATTTGTATTTAATCTTGGTAATACGGGGGAAACAGAGTACTAGTCAGATATATTGTAGCCCCACGTTTCATCATACAATATTAATTTCGTGTAACAGGGCTTGCATGTAAACATTGTGTAATTAATTACTTATAATCAATCTCCCTAGGGAAAATATATTGGAAATCCGTGTCTCGAATTCATTGGCAGATGTTCTCTCGATAGATTTATTCTGTGCAGCAGCCGTGTCCCACCTCGGGGACACGTTTACGGATAAATACAAGTAAAGCGGTCATAGAACAACTGTTGTGGTAGCCGTTGTGAGTACTAATTGGTTTAACGCAGTGAATACTTAATAAACAAGCATGGTCCGATGTTTAAGCGCTTAATCGCCTTTCAGCGTATTATTATTTATAAGCGTTTTAAATATTTATGTAGGCTACTAATATCCTGTCACAGGATGTGTACATTTCCCTGCCTATACAGGGGTTCCGCCAAGAATAAGCATTTGGCCGAAGGCTGATAAGTTCCATATAAAAGGACTGCTCATATAACCATTTATCGTGAACAATTCCCAGAGGCATCCTCTAAAAATATCGTTAAGTAGTGAATCTCTTTGAAGAGGCAAAAGCAGGAAAATCTATAAAACTAGAATGGGTATAGTTAGCCTTGATCAAACGCGAAATGACGGTATTTTACGTTAACCTCAATTTGCGTTTAAGTTACTTAGCCAAATTAGAAACATAATAATATTTTAGGCAAAGGTGGGCCTGAACTTGTCGCTTAAAGAAGTCTCTAAATGGCCTGAATGATGGAGTCGGAAATACAATTTTTACTTAAACTAAACGATAGGTCACGAGAAAATATAGGAATAAATTTTGGCGAGATCAAAAGGGCCAGAAATACTTTTAATTTCAACGGTCGTAGTATATTTATGGATATGTTTCTAAGTGAGCATTAAAAAGGGTAGCGATATCGTGACAATTGATAGGTAAAACTGTAATATTTAAAAGTTGTTCTCCAAACTACAGGTCATATTTTACACCGCTAACGACCGTAGGTGACAGGCAACACGCTATTTATGCAGAAAGAAACGTCTATTACTTAGTGCTACAGCTATATTTAATGTATGGACTAAATGGACACTTTTATAGCCTATTATGGACTTTGTTTCCTTTTTTTATGTAAAGGTAAGTCACAATTCCGGGTCAAAGTTTAAGGAATTTGGCATTTGGTAGTACCGCTACGTATAGCACTTAGCTAAAACATACTGCATTAGAAAATGTGAGTTAAAAACGTTTACGTGATTTGATCGTTTTTTTAAATCGCACGACCCTATTTAAATTCGTACCACGTTTCGTGACTAAAGTTGCCGCTAACTTTATTTAAAAGCAACTAGGTTCGACCCGTTTTTTGGCAAAAATAAATACAAAATACAAATGTGGTGAAAATTCTAAGAATGTTTACTGACAATATCAGTAACCTCATTAAAGGGTGACTCCCTCTTATTACTAACCCTAATTTCTAGGGAAATAAATAATACCAAAACTAAAACATAACTTGTCAATTTGGAAAGTCCTGTGTAGTCACGAATGGTAAACATATGCGAAATATTGGGTGGGGCTGATGATTCATAGAGCAATATTTTAAATGTAAAAATAAATTATTATCCTTCAGTATATACCTAGATAAAATTAAAATGCCCGTGACTGTATTATATGTATGTATGTGTATTGATCAAAAATATTAATAAACATATCGGTCTACTTCAAGTTGTATTTTTACCATGTTTGCGTTTGACATGATTTCCGACGAGCTATGCACATGTTTGTCTAGAATTCGATGACTCGACCTTGTAACGATACGGTGGCATGGATACATGTACTTTTTTAAGCTTCATAACTTCATCATTATACAGAAAAGTATCAGTCCAACTAAGGCTTTTTTACGGTTCCTTCAAACATTTGTAGACTTAACAAGTCACACATTCCATTGGGTCATTTCCTCATTACAATAGCCAACTAACAAGCGCCAGAACTCAGAAGTGACCACATCCAAGGCAATACGCAAGTTATATTAAACAGGCCTAACATGTAACACATCGTGAAGTAACTACAGTATCGATTGAACGTAGCGTTTACCTTGCGATACCGTAATAACTTAATCATGGAGAAGTTAAACAGTTGTGTTATTAATAGATTATTGTAACTGTACTGTTCAAACAGAATATAATAGCAAATTGTATTCTCATTTGCTGTTATTCCATTTTTACAGCTTTTTTATTTTTTTATTTATAAGGTAAGTACCTATTTAACAAAAAGGCAATTATAATAAAAGTAATTTGAGGAAGTTATAAAAAAGGAAATGTAAAGCCAGTACATTTCGGTAAATTTCAGATAGATCTAGTTAAATTTAAGCCTGATAAAACATAGTCAATGTAAATCAATGAATCCAGTTTTGTCAAGTTCCTTTGCGTCATTGACATACATACTTCTATTGACCGCCAATGATGTTATACTCTAGATTTACCTATAACATCTGTAGCGATGTAAATTGAATATTTATACGCAATGTGGATTTTCACAAGCCACCATACCATATCGACTGAGTTTATTCAAAGGGACTTAGATTACCCGAATCTTCCCAAGAGCATTCCTTGAAAATTTCGGTCCTGGTCTTAAAAATCCATTTCTCCAAATATTCCCCATAGTGCGTTTACATAACAAGTCTCAATAAACCATACCGGTGTGCATATTTCAATATCCCTTAAAGTTTGATCTAAGCACGCGTTCACCGTATATGGGGCGAGAGGAGCTTTAACAATTCATGTGAGAGAGAAGTGGCGTTCGATACATTGCTGCTTTGCTAGACATCTCGAAAGCGGCCACTGAAGTAATCTAGAACTGAATAGTGCTACAAAGAATTCTGTTGTATCGAATTCAATTGAGCCAGTCGGACGACCACATAAGGCTTTACGGATATGTACTATTACTGTTATTTGAACGTGAGGGAACTTGATAATATTCTTTAGACGTAGTACATATTGGCGCACTTTAACACAGGACTTGTATTAGCATTTAGTATTACGACGTACACAAGGGAAATATTAAGTACCAACTTTAGAGTAAGATATTCAATATAACATAGCAACAGAGGGAATGGTTCAGAGACACGATAATCACAGATATTTGCCACCAGAAAAAAGGAAGTCTTCGTTCAAAAAACCTTATGTGCAAAACTGGCGGCTAATTATAGCCTAAAACGGCAGCCAACGCGATACCGTAAAAAATATGAAGAGACTTGCCCAGAGAAAGGTGAAAACAAAAAAAAAAGAACCAAAACGAAAAAGGAAATCTCGTAACATTAAATGTCACAGACAATCCAAAACTACTTTGATAAGATCTAACGAGGTAAAAGGTCTCTGAATCCCGATCTCGGGCTAACAGATTACTCGACTGAAGTATCGTCTTACGTTAGGCGAAAACCAATTGCACACCGTCTCGTTTCTCGGTTCTCGGGTTACTTTCTCGGATTTGGGGCTGCATTTTTAACGCTCAGTTAGACGGATATTACAGAGTTGCGGAAATTCATGTAACGGAAAGATAGAAGTAAATAGATGGACCTAGTATTGTTTCCTAACGTTTGCAATTTGTATAAATGGGGTGATCTTATTTAAAGAATACTATTTAAAGATTGTTCTTGTATGACTTCACATTATCCATCTTTATTTTTATAACTTCAATAAATTTGTTACTATATGGTATCGGTTCTTATAACCTATTTGTTACCCATTTATGTTGGAGACACATTTAACTCTGCAACCGATTCGTCGAATCATCTATTCCTATGAAGTCAAACTACTCGAGACCCTTCAACAGTTCCAATGAATTGAAAACCGGTTTATTTTTCCTTTAACTTAAAGACAATTTATTGTAAGATCCTTAGAAACAATTCCACAACAATAAGGTGGAGAATAGCTTGGCAGTTTATCCGGAAGGATTTTTGGATGTTGGAATTACCGTGAACCTAATAACTTAGGGTGAATGATGTACGAACCTAAAGATATCATCGGCCAACACCGTCCAATGTGTAAACAAGTGTTAATATGTAAACTTACATCAACAAGACACCGCCAACACACAGGAACCATTCCACACTGTTGGATCACTTCAACAATCCCACCACACTGTTGCTTATCTAACTGCACGCACACATAACCTGAAACAATGAAAAAAAAAGTCAGTTAAGTAACACATTAGACCGGTATTTAGAATATATTAAACTAGATTTTGCACGCGATCCTGCTGTAAGGATGGTTTCGCAGCAAAAAGTATGTTTTTCTTGAGGTTAAAGTTACTTCGTACTAAATCTTATCAAAACGGTTTAGTGGTTTAGCCGTGAAAGCGTGACAATCAGACAGTTACTTTCGCATTCACAATATTAACATACTGGGGCTGATACAAAACCAAATCATAAATTTCACCCAAACGGCCATTTAATAAAATTGTAGGTACTGTAAAAATTTGAAATAGAAAAAGATTTTCAATCAACTTTGCAGTAAGAAGTATAAAATACATTAGTACTATTGATCCTATTAATTTTCCACAGCAATTCAAAGACCAATTTTGTAAAGTAAATTGAATAGCAATGTAGTATAAACTAACTAATCTAAGTAACTGTATCTTCAATAAAGATCAATATTAACTTGAAAACTAATCACTAACTAATTCCACGGTATTAATTTTTAAGGAGACCTCATTCGAAGAAGTTGTATAGGTGGATAAAGCCGGAAACCCACAGCGGCGCACGGAGAGGCTGTGCACGTGTGTTCAGCTTCGCTCTAGTACAAAATGTATGAGAGCGTTTCCACCGCAGCGCACGGACATGCTACGCAGCAATTGACGTCATAAACACACGCGTAGCTAACTCGAATAGGCGGAACGTAGCTCAGCCACGTGGCCGACCCACGCATCCCAGCTGCGTGGGTCGGCCATTTCTCGGCGACCCACGACTATGTACAGTCTCGAGCAAAAATATGTACACACATAATATTGTTAAGAAATTATTATAAGAATAAGCTTCTATAAATAAGAGGTACAATTAATGTTCCTAGTATATATAAATACATTTAAGTTGTGATAAGTATAATTTATGTAAGAACTAAGTAATTTATAATACAAATAAGTAAAACAGATGTTACTACACAATAGCTAAATTATATTGTTACTTGGAAGAGCTATTGTCTATATTATAAAAATAATATATTGATTTAAAAAAAAAAAATATTAAAAAAAATATTTGATCCATTTTATTTTCAAGTGTCATCTGTCAGTATGCATTGATTGCTAGATGGCAGAAGAGATTCGACAAAAAATCTCACTAATTTCGTTTAACAATTTCGCATACATATTTTTGCTCGTGACTGTACCCCACGCATAGCTATGAGCTGTGTGGGCGACACATCCGTGTCCGTGCGCCGCAGTGGAAACGGAGGCCGACGCCGCCGAACTAATGAGCCCACGCAGCAGAGGTGAGCCACGCATCCGTGCACAGCCTGCGCAGCGGTGGGGTTCCGGCTTAATGAACGAGGAAAAGATCATCACATATTTATGATAAAATAAAACTAACAATTTACATCTGACGCGGAATTATTTCGCGGAATTTGATATTAAACGTTTTTTTACAAAGACCATAATCGCGTGTCACTAGCTTCTATTAAATTTGTACCAGGGTGTATAAATCACACCTATATTCATGCAGGTAGATATTCAAGAGTAAACTCACATTGCCAAATACCAGAGGACTTTCCTGGCCACTTTAAAAAAAAGCAACCTAACAAAAAAAAAAACAAACAAAATATTTAAAACAAAAATGTACGTGGCCAGTACTGTTCAATATATTCAGGAAGCAATCAGGAATTGGAAACGGAACCTCCTTGGCACCTGGCCAAATTGGATAGGATTGGAATTAAAATGTACGCTCGTAATTTTTACATCCGTCATAACATTGCGTTAGTACTTAAGTAGAATATTCTTCAACGAAAGACCAGATACGCATTTTCTCGAAAGGAATAAAATATATCAAATAATATCACTGTTTAATATATGACTAGTCTGGTCCTGACCTAATTATCAATTACTGTACATTTCTACTAGTGGACCTATCATCAAATGATTAATGTTATCTGTTTAATCGATTACAATCAAAACATTTAACTGTTGTCATGCTGTTCTTTGATTATTTCAATTAGTGTTGCAGAATAATTATACATTTATGTACTCAGTGCAGTGATTAATTCAAATTTAATTCTAGCTTATATACCTCTGCCTACACACCTAATGCAGGGGTGTGCAATTGCGCAGTCATATTTTATAAAGAGGTAGGTTATAATCCTATAAATCACTTACATTAGAAAATAATCATATACTTATTTGACCTTTAATAGGAATACAAAATTCATTGTTTCACGTTCATCCTATTTTAGTTCGGTATATTTGAAGTGATGTTATTCCGTTAACACTTCACTTTACGAATCTCTGGCAAACGGCTATCATAATTTATTATTTCTCATCCCGTTCTTAGTGAATAATATGAACATATATTATAGGTACAGTAATATAGGTTTATAATCAATATACGATCGTTGTATCGTGTTTCTTTATCAAAATTGCATAATAAAACGAGTTTTATCACAAAAATCCGAGCGTACGATACCTAAATAATTACTCAAATAAATTACAATAGTACATCGATTAATCCGTAAATAGCTGATAATGAAATAATCGAAAACCTTGCCAAGGCCGTCTTAATAGAAATTCTAATTTAGTAGCAGGCTAATTAATTATCAACACACGATTGCAAACTGTCACCAAAAAGAATATCTAATTGATGCCATTTTACACCTAACATAAAGTGGGAACATTTATTTATTTAATAGCAGTACTCTATTATTTCCTTTGTAGGAGATTATAATTTATATCGCGGACGAGTAGCCTTTTGTGACAAGCAAAATTTTTAATTTCAATCTACTTTGAGAATTTAAATTGGAAGAGTTATCAGGTTCAGGGCATGAAATATTCCTTCTACAGGTGTACTAATTCACTGTAGTTTAATTATTCACTGAATATTAAATATAACATATTTTCTGTGAAAATTGAGAACGATTACAATATTCAGGGTTCTTTTGTATTTTTTGCATTGCACAGTGCCTAACTGTAAATTAGGTTCATCCCTAATTGTTAAATTAGGTCTTATACATAACTACCGATGCGATAGGATATACCTTGTTACAAAATCACAAAATGAAGTATTACTATAGTAGCGAGAGCGAGGTAAGATAAACTAGAGGTGCCTTTTATTTTACTTGACAACAATCAAGTAAATTACTAATGTAACCTTGGGTCAACATGCGCTTAGAACAAATGACAATCGTGATGACTTACCTACAACGATTTAAATTACACTAGGTGTATTTCTGAAGGTTATATGTTGAGCATTACTATAGAAATTAGCAGTAAGATTGCCTTTATTGTCGCATCATCGTGATTATTTTGAAATAGTTGCAACGTTATTCTTTGTTTTAAATTAAATTTTTTATCCTTATCAAGACTTAATTTTCGTTTAAAGTTGTCTATGAGACTCGTAGAAACATAAAACTCATCACTTATATTTTCTTTCATACTACTGACCATTTTATTAATCGGAAATATTGCTTTGAATTAAAAACTATTTTCAAGAATGCTACAAAATAATATACGAGGAATATGTTATCATACGTACAAAGAGATAATAAATTATGTACGGATTTACCTAGTAAATGGAATCGTACAAAGTAAATACATTTATCATGGTTACATGATACCTAATTAAGTCACTATGAATCAGCTGACGGCATGAGTAGGAAGGACTACAATTTACATATTTAACAGAAATAAATAATGAAAAATAGCGTACAATTATTCTAGTTAGCCGCAAGAAAAATCAAACATAAACATATCATCATGCATGTATCCCCGAAGGGTCAGGCCGAGGTGTACCAATGTACACCCACAGTTCGCCGATATGTTTATGTCCCATGTAATAGGGGGCGAGCCTATTGCCACTAACCGGGCACAAATCCAAACTCCGACCTGCTACTGAGAATTTCATAGAAAAACCCAATAAAAAAAATCAAACAATTAAGGATAATAGTATTAGCTCTTTATCCGTTTCCACTATGAAATTCCATTTCTTTGAAATCGATATGATATTTAGTACAGTATATTGGAAGCGTGTCATTCAACCATTTAAGGGCAAAGCGACACCCAACTTAAATATAGAATTTTCCCACGTTTCGTGACACCATGTCAACGGCCTACGATGAATATAATAAAATATAATTATACGTATACTTTACTGGCAACACTAAAAATATTATAAAAGGTATTATGTATATTTAATAGTTGGAATCGAAATTCCGTCTATCAATGAAAATGATCGACAAGATCGTCTATGTAGTCGTAGTAAAAAGAAACTACTCTAATGTAAGCTAAATTTTGTGTTAATTTAAGGGGCATTAACATAGTTGATTTAGTATCATAAAGTCGATTTGTGACTTCTGTACTCTTTCTCAACGTTAGCCGGCAACAATATATGGGCTTACATTCACCGATGCCTTTTTCGTAAAAACATCACGTAAAAATACTATCAAGTTTCCGTGTCAAACCTCTGTGGAGGTCACTCATATTTCGGTTGAATACATGCTAAAAAAGTTATCATAAATCACATGGTTTAAGTATTACGTTCGAGTCAGTGAACTGTAAAATTGAAGCCTTTTCAAGTATCCAGTCACGTTACAGCGGTATTATTTATATCATTGTTTTGATAAATTCGTGTATATATTCTTCTATTGTCTCACTGTCTATAAGATACTCCCATTGTTTTGGGCAAACAAAAATCTTTGTTTACGGTGTCGTCATAACGCCCAAATCATAAGATACGTAATGGGCCGAGCGAAAGGATAAGAACAACAATAATGTAATCTTCATAACAGCATTTCATACCAAAAACAATAATATTTTAAAGATGCAGGAACACATTAAAAAGTTTAGTTTCCGACGGATAGACGGACACCTAATGAGATGTATCCACTATCAACGATGTTCTTTGAATAATAAACAGCTTCCTGTACATTGTCAGGGAATAAAAATACTCCTAAGGATATGACACACGACACCAAGTTGAATCGATTCCAACATTTATTTATGTTAAACAAAACAATTATCAATAAAAAGCTGAACATAATCTATCTTGAATATTCTGAAATTCATACCTTTTATTAACAAAAATATAAACTTCCCAAAACCACACAATTTAAACCACCACTTTATTTCAGCCACTTTAAACCACAGACACATTCACAAATCAAACACGTAATCACAAAATCATAGTAGAGACAAAAATCCGGCATTCCACAACGTGCACCACTATCCCCCCTCTAAGCCGCACTGGTCTGTGAACGTAATCTGCGCAGGAGCACGCAAGCTTCCGTCCGTAACGCACACCCACCGCTAGCTGACTGAGCAATGTACGAGCGGGAGAGGGAGCGGTTTCTGTATTCGAGAGTTGGATGGCTGGTATTAGAAATAATCGGACAAGATTTTCAGAAAATGAAAAATTTCTTCCTGTTAAATAGCCTGAGGAGATGGTGGGACAAGCTTGAGTCTTTTTTCATATTATGGACAACAATAGCACAGGACCGGGAGAATTGGAAGAAGGAAAGGGAGGCCTTCGCCGTGCAGTGGGACGATTATGGCTACAAATAAATGATAATAATAAATAGCCTAATAGTAACCTTTCAATAAGAAAAAAGTAAGAGCATACTTGTGTGTAAAGGGTTATTGCCAAAATTCTCTCTATATTAATGAAAACTAATTACATTATGGATATGTTTAGTAATTCCCAGTAAACCAGATTTGAGGAAATAAGTTTATTCTAAATGTTACATACCAAGGTCAGTGTTATTTCGTAATTTAAATTATATTCGGTTAAAATAATAATGAGTCACCAGAAGTCACCTGATAAAAAATTATGCATAAAGCCATGACTTCTACAATATTGATAAGGGTGTTTGTACTTAACTGAAATGGCCTTACTGCTCAAAATTGAATAAAAACGGGTTTCTTCCTTGTGATAGAATGAAATTCTGTAGATGTGACTAACCCATCTGCCAACAGGGACAAGGTTAGGGTCCCTGTTGTATTTCTTCCACCGAATTCTTGTATTATTCATCAAATTCAATGGCCTAAACGCTTGTTACTTGCAACGGATTCCACGTATCGGTTGCCATCCGCCACAGTCATACCGTCGCGCATGAGTAACGAGGTTCTGTCACAAGCGAAAAAGGTGCAGAAAAACCATTTAAAAAACGTACCTACCAGCCAGGGGCATTTGACTTACGTTGCCATGGTAACGCGGAATAACAAACTGGAATTTAAATTAGTTGCGAATTTTTGCATGAGTCACTTGGTGTCATAATAACATAGCAAGGGATAAGGGGCAAAGGGGAGGTTAGCAATGTTCTAATATCTGTTAACTAGTCCCTTGTGTGGAATGCTAATAATCCTTGTCTTAGCAAATTAATTAGGTTAATTACAATCTAGCATGTGTTTGTAGGTAAAGTACCCTTTCTCTTGTCCGTTCAAAAATTAAGAGATTTGCTAATAGTGGTAAAACCGCGCATACGTTAAAATGTTTGTTTGTAGTTATTAATTCAAATGGCGTACAATGGGTATAATTTATTCTACGTACAACACGAAAGTGTGAGTCTAAGACAACTATTTAGATATTGTTCTATTGAATAATGTCGCTTTATCACAATAGTATAGAGATACCACCTTTATCTTTCTTTAGATAAGCCCATTTCTAATACTCAATTTTGTCTTCTATTACTAATGTTCTGTAAAAAAAACATCTTTGTGTTATCATAACATATCAATTTTAGCCCAACCAGCTCTACGCTATTTTGGCCAACATTTATTTATGACATCACCTGGTTAATATCATACCTGATTTTCAACAGGTTTGGTATTTTCACTACTGATACATTGTGTTTGTTGAATGACCAGTTTTATCCCAGGGATAAAATAGGGGTGTGCCTCTCACCGGCTAAGTCTACATCATCTACAGGGATAATCGACTGTTTCCCTTCTTTTATACATTATCGACCTACTTGTATAAACCTTCTGTAAGCACCTGGCAAGTGGTATTGCGCACACGCACGACACCACTAACAATGATATGCTCATCGCGTTCAGATTTAGAGATGGTTTCACGGATAAGCCTACGCTAGCATTACGCTACCATTTAGATAATTCAGGTTTATAAGGAAAATAGAATAAGGTTGTTCACGCTATTAATAAATGGTCTGACTATGTTCTATTTATAGCTGATGTCACGTCCGTCAATGCGCTTAGCTCAGTAAAAAATATCTCGACAAACATAATCAAATTGATGAGTGGGTGGAAATATTTGAATGTCATGAATTTCACTACTAATTTGCATGGCCTAATACACCTGGGCTTCGTTTCTACGTAATACCACAATGAATTATCGCTATTAATGCGAAAGTTTGGATGTCTGCTATTCATTTTTCAATCGTGGCATAACGTACGATCGCATTCGTATGAAGGACGAACCATGTTTCATTCCGGAAAACGTTTCACGCGCATAGAAACTGCGGATACGTCACTTCGTGCTACACAATTACATTAATGCAGATTTTCGTAGGTATATGATGATTAGATAAGAATCTAGTCTGGAACGCATTAGCAAGGCAGTGAAAGTCCATAGTCACATTTGGACATGATGAGGTAATACCCCACCTGCATTGACAGTGATACAATAAGGTCTGTCATTGGGTCCTTATACATGTTCAAAAGAGCACTGGTTTTTATTTCCTTGTACAAATAATTCCGAAGGATATCAAACATGATGATATTAGCCAAAGCGTCTCACAAGACAGACTTCCAACCGACATTTCGACCGCAATCGTTACGCCTTGCGTGAACAATATGTGTTCTATTATATCTCACTGGAAGCGATCCCAGTTCATGGTTAATTTAATGAGAGCACGTGCTGTAAACATGACTAATCACCATGAGAGCATCAAATTTTAACGAGAATCCCGACCAATTAGGATTTTCACACTAGCGCTGTTAAACGGTGATTGTTTATAAAATCCAGCAATTAACCTTCATCAGGTGTAAAATATTTCCCTGTTTTTCAAAGGTATGTAAATTAAGCTTACGATTGAATTATGTTCTAATAACTATTTTAGGTCTTTACGTTACGTCATGTCTTTCAAGTAAACGAGAGTTACAAAAAAACGAGTAGTAACAGTCAACGGTGCGAAGCCATGACAGGTAATCTAGTTCACATAAGTGATGGTAAAAAAGTAGATGTAAGTTTTTAAATGCTATTCCATTAGTATTCTTGCATCACTATCAAGGTAAGACGAGTTCCTGATTTAGGCGGAACAGATGATATCTGATAATCTCGAGGTAATGTTTTACTTTCCATTTGTAAGATTTCATATACCTAATAATGCATTAGTCATACTACTCCTCCCATTTAAAAAGAAGGATGACGAGTCGACGACCCTTTTAGTCGATAAAATATACTGGAAAAATATAAAAGTTCTTTGCTCTGTGGCTAATCAATTGAAGCTGTTTTTTCTTTGCATGCTAGTAGCAATACCCGATCATAACTATAATACTGAAAGGAATGCTAGTTCATTGTACCCAAACATAACATTATTCAAAGCAAGTGATGGAGTGCGGTTTGAGTTCAACAAACATCATAATGCAACGCGTGGGGTTTGGTTTGGTCTCACGAATTCTCAATAGCCGTCTAATAGTTTGAATGGAAACGTATACGGACCTATTCAGAGTATTAATATAATAACAAAACTGTTGCAACCTGGAATGTGTCTTGCTTGATTTGCAAAATGGTAGCAATTGGACATTTACTGCCTCAACAGCAATTTAATTTAGGTTTTAATTTCATATGGTAGAAGTTCTTGTTGACTAGTCAATTCCTACACTGTCCTATGGAGTTTCCGAGTCGAAAATAGCATAAACACGTAGAACTTTCAACTTAAAATCTGCCAACCTAAGGAATCATTACAATATATACTACTTAATAAACATTACATAATTCTCCAATGAAAACTAATTACTACAGTCATCTCTTACAACTGTCACGCAAAACCGTGTCTGGTCTCCGTAAAGACTATTGATTAGGCTTCCAACTTTATGAAATACACCAATATTATTGCGAACCCAAATGACCGAGGCCACTTCAATAACGATGGTCTAACATGAACTTTGAAATAACAGTTTGATCTCTTTAAAATAGTGACTGAAACCAATTATAGGCGTCATTTAAAACGCCTATCATTCGAGATATTTAGTTTATTTTTATCTCTGTTACTCGACGAGTAAAACCGTTGGTACCGGTTATATTTCGAAAACCGTGACAGTCATTATGAGGAAATAAGAAACCCAAAATATTATAAAACCGGTTGTCATTTAATGTAGGAATCCCCAGCAATTTGGTTGCGAAGCTCACGTGGGTCGGTAAATACTGTCATTTAGGTAATGATGGATCACAATTTTGTGTCATAAAGATCGGATATCCGAGTGACCTAATAATCGACCGTTATTTGTGTTTTTTCGTCGCTTGTAATACATTTTTATCATGATTAACGACTGATTACACAAACTGACAATCTTTACATTACAAAACTCAAGGGCGATTAAATGACACTGGAGTAGAAAATCTAAAATCTTTCTCATATAGGTATCTGCAAACCATGTAAAGAGACCCAGAAAAGGTAAAAATCAACCGCATGATTTTGTCGTAGCCAAAAGGTCATATTGAATAGTAAAATTCAACGGCATTGACCGTAAAAGGTCACAGTCATGGCCGCTTTTTCAATGTCCAACGCGACACTGACGGTTGCGAGTTAATTACGGAATGAATTTCCAAGTAGCTTTTACATAACAAAAGCAACACGCCGGGGATCCCTCGAGGATAGGACCGTGGTGAAACCACATTTTACCCGTCTGGCTACCTTGGAAAAGGACACAATAAACAGCCAGGAAGGTCCAAGTAATAAAAATTGGCAATTCTAAACGTTGAAGAAAATTATACAGCAAAGTTCAAGAGTTATCTGAATGGTGGTACATTTAGTAATGAGAACATTGGAATTAGAACTCTAAACTCGCCCTTTTCAAAAGTAGAATTCCTATGAAACCTGATTGAAAAAGTGAGTCCTTCAAAATGGAAGCAACCTCTTCTTTCCAAATTCAAAAGACATTGAGCGAAAGAACAATGGCAGAATTTGGTCTGGACTTTTTTTGGCGTCCATAGATTTCATAAATATCAATCAAATTTAATTAATTTTCTACGATTTTTCAATTATTCACTTCTTCTTGTAAAAGCCGGAGTTATTTTTATGTTTTTAAAAGCTCATAAAATGATGTTCGAATTAGGTTACCTACATTCGACATTTTACCATTAAAATAGTGGTGTGACGCTGTATAATCAAACGAATGATCGATATAATCGACCGATCGATCGACCCGTGTAGAGTTCGTTTTGTTTTTAACATAATATTAGAATTATCTA
The DNA here is from genome assembly GCA_905146925.1 of Autographa gamma. NCBI lineage: Eukaryota > Metazoa > Arthropoda > Insecta > Lepidoptera > Noctuidae > Autographa > Autographa gamma. Next base: position 11,023,577 of record LR989850.1, read on the forward strand.
TTCTTTCGTCTTTAATCAATGATATGTTTGAAGAAATGCTCCTACTTTTAAATCCAATTAATAATGGATCAAAATATCAGAGGATCGTTTCAGTATCGCATCGATTCTCAAGAAAAACGAATCCAAAAGTGCAGCACTACTTTTGTTTTGGACAGTGAATGTTATCTGTGGTTGTCTGTCAAGTGAAGACGCTACAGAACTACCTCCATTATATTTTTCTATGCTACAAAATCCTTCCGTGTTTACTATGTCGGTTGTGTTTTATGATTATATTTGGCTTTCTATTTATTTTTACCCTACCTGGACTGTTTATGGACTGATTGATACTGCCTTGTGTGACTAGTGCGTGCCCTTAGGACTACGATATTGCTTTTGCGTGAGCATAAGCTAATCTTACTTTGCTTCGATTGTGCCTATATAGTGAATTGGATTTTTGTTGTAAACCCATAACAATAACTATGGAAGATTACGATAGAGATCATCGTCGCACGCGCATTTTATGTGTAATGATGATAATGAGATGAAGAATAAAATAAATAATTATTTTAAACAAAATATGTTTTTTATTTGCCCTAACATAGTTCTATTGTTTACGCGGCAAGTGCATTTTTTTAATACGCGCTCAGCTTTCTTAAACATCCAATAATTGAGTACTATAGTAATATTATAGAACGGGGATTAGCGCGTACATGCGTAAATACCTTAAGGGCTTGACGTTTCGTTCTATAATATGCAGCGCGATAGTTTAAAAGTTTAAATTGAGTACTACTCTACATCGAGTGTTAGAATTTATTTAGGTTTTTCCCATTTATCCGTAAATACTCTTATTCTCACTTAGACCACACCACATTATCATTTCTTAAGGACATAATTTCGATCTGCGTTATGTTTTATAGATATAGCTAATTGACATTGACGTTAATTCATAACCTAAATAATAAAATTCTAACACCGAAATCTTTTTTTTCCGGCTTTCCCAAATGAAAATAGTCTCATTTATAGATTCTAGAACTAACGCCAAATCTTTTATCATATTTTTCATTAAGGGACGCTTCAATTTGATCCCAGACAATTCTTAGTATGGAGACCTGCCATTGTCCTTTCCACTGCCGACATAATTATGGAATGTATCAGTGCAAGTATATAATAAATGCTAGTATTATTTACACGTGTTATGAGTTTAATACAAGGTTCGAGGCAAGGAAGCCACAGTAACAACGTTACGTCAGTTCAGTTTGCAATAGGGCGTAACAAATAGGTAGTACAATGTAGATGATAAGATTATTGACACACAGTAACCTACATAATTTCTCGTATCCTATACAGAATATTCACTGTGATTGATTTATTAATGAAAAGTCAAGTTGTCTTAGATTTAAAAATTGTTACACATTACGATTTGTGTTTAAAAATAATTGCTGGTGTGTACCTAAATACTGTTTCAGATGAAATTAAATCTGTGCATTTTGAGATGCCAGATATAGAAATTCGAGTAACGTGTGTACCTATAAACAAAAAACTAGTATAGCTGGATGGATGGATTGGTTTATATTTTACCTAGTCTGCAGACGTTCAAATATACTTAAATTGTCTCGTCTTAACATTTTGTTAAACATCAAAATGTGAACACAAATGTTGAACAAACGTCTTCAAAACATATTTAGGCTTCACATGTGTTACAATAATGAATATTCAATAAAATATATTGCCTACATTATTACAGACAGAATAGGCAGCTAAGGGACGTATTGTGCCTGGGAATTCCGATAACACATTGACACATCCGAACTCTGATAACATATTGCGAAACCATATTTCGCGAACGTTGGTACTAGCAATTTAAGAAATATAATATTTCTACCTATCAATCTCCTATAACTGGATATTACAAAAGTTACGATACTGGAAGAGTATAGTGTGGATTTAATGATGAAAAAAGATGCGTAAATTTTCAGCTGTAGACTTTTATACAGACTTTAAAAAGGTTACCGAATCCGTATGGATGTGGAAGGGTGAAGATCAGGAGTTATGACGTAACTTAGGAGAGGTATATATTATTATTTCAGGCAGAAGACTGCGATACACTGAGTTGATTGGTTGAAACTTATACAGAATGATAAAACACAACTTATGCGAAAATGACAATACATTTTTACGCATTATTATTACAAAAGTTATTTCTAGCAAAATATACTGTAAAAAGACCATGAATAACAATATGAAAAAACATAGTAAACATTAATTAACAAGGTTTAAAAATACCGTTATCTAAACGCTAACAAGGAACTGATAAGATGTACAAACTTGAGGGTCGTCAGTTATGTTATGTATATTGGGTTATCTGTAATGGCCACTTTAATGAATTTTAATCACCTCTCATGTTTGGGACATGACACTTTTCAGATAGAATGGATTTGGTTTGGTTAGCTGCTTGAAAACGAAGTAATGTGGAAATTTTGAGTAAACTTTTTGTGTCCGTCAAAAACGAATTCTACTGTGTGTGTAATAATCGAGGGATATATGAAATACTGTCCTGAAAATAATGTTATTTAAAATTGTAGTGACACAGTGACTATTCCAAAAGATACTATTTCTACAAAACTATACGTACTTTATGTCAGCTTTTAAATACAAAGTGATGTCGTATTTCTTTGTAAATATACCTAGGTTGTCAATAAATATGTTGTCGAATATACAAATACTTTTCCAAGGAACGATCAAACCTGACGCTACCAGCTATTTTCAACGATCAAAGATTTGACGGAAGAAAGTAATGATTTTTGTCATCTTCAAAGCGATTGGAGATACTCACAGTTTATTGAACTTTACAGAGGAAGTTGATAACTATGTAATAATAGCATAATAAATACATTTTACTAAATAATAGTATACAAACCAAAGTTATAGGATTTGTACAGAATTTTTTGTTAAAGATATTCGAAACATTATAACAGCTTTCATTTACTTTTTTATTTTGCTATGTGCGCAAAATACCAGCCAGCGACAATTCCATTTCAGTCCATAGGTCAGGTTCAGTCTCTTCTCATACAGAGACAAAACGAGCATTAGATAATGTATTCAAGATACCTCAACTCTCGAAAACAACTTAAGGTTCATTTGTGCCAATCATGTCACCGTTTACGGTTCAAACGAAGCCGGCAAATGTCATTTATATTATGATGATGACTGTACAGCGTTTAAGTGTGCGTAAACTTTTATTACACGTGTGATGGTGATATAATGGCATGAGTTTGGCTAGATAGATATGATGAGATATGCGTAAACTTGACTTATGAATTACAAATTTAGAATTTTGATTGTTAACATCCTAAATCGATAAGATATCTCATCTGACTTATCTTGAACAGGTGCAAATGACAAGCGTTTATTTTCAGAAACACATTCAAAAAATACCTGTGATATCTGCAATCATCAAACAATTGAGAATAACAGACAGTAAAAATAATACTAAAGTACATTTTGGAGCTGCGACAAAAAAACGAAACGTGTTTATTCCCCTTCATAGCAACTCTAGATTACGCAATACGGGTACGGCACATGTTTCTCAAGCAAATTGAAGTTCGGCGGTCACATATGAATGCGATGCTGGCTAATTGGCGTCAATTCTCACTTCGTTGACCCGGGGTTAGGTTAGTAAAGTATCGAATGTCGAACACCGATGTCTTTGGTGGGTTGGCATTGATAAATGAGAGGGCTTTGATTTTATATCCCACCTCTATTCTAGAAAAGGTAATGAGATTTCAGACTGGTTTGAGTGAAATTTTAACCTGGGTGGTTATCCCAAGCGCTTGCTTGTGCCTTCTTGATTGATTTCGCTTTTGCAAATCGTCCGTTACTTAGTACATTATGAACTAATATTAACAAACTTAAGTTAGAAAAACGGTTACAGCGAGCTGCGATTGACACACGCGCCAAATTACCAGTTTTTTTTTTTTCGAGTTAGTTTTTAAAACTGGCAGTAAGCAAGCCTGGCTATCAATGCTCGTTCTCCGCGACAAGAGGCTATTGCCTTGCAGTAGCACGATACTACGCTGGTATTTATGATTTTAACCTTAAACTCTTTAATTAATATGTTCTCTTAATACAGTTACTAAACAGAGGACAACATCTGTTCTATGAAACACACACCGCAATATTAGATATCAAACATGTAATAGGCGTATATTAGGTTCGTACATGCATGGCACGTGATGGCATCCATGACATAATATGCATTTACATGGGATTATTTACACGTTAATTACCGACACTAAGATTTAATGCATTTTATATGAAAGAGTTTAACTTATTAGAGAATATTTATAATGATCGTGTTATGTTCATTTAAATGACTAGGTTTACTAGGTATCCATATTAGTTTTTTACTATATTACATTACTAACCCTTGAATTCGTGTCTTTCGTCAGTGGAAGTCTAGTGTACTCTTTTTCAATGTTCAGAGGTGACCAAGCCAACAGAGAGAGTATTGAGATGAATAGTATTATTTTGCAATTACTTTTTTTTAACGTTTCGATCGCGTGAAATTGGATAACGGCGTTATACCGCAACTTTGTGTTCCATCAAATGTTATTTGATGGTTTTCTTTTTTAGCATAGCAACAGCAAGAAATGATTATTACTTTCCTGTTATACTTGCACTTCAGTTACTGTCTGTGTTTTTTTTTTTGTCTTTATTAAATTAACTGAGAGATTTCGCATGAAAATATACTTAAAACAATACTCAACAGGAATGAAACAGTCAAAACAACACACATTCATCGTTTTGATTTGGTAATTTCAATAGAATGCATATGATTAAATCATAGTACACAACGCATACTTGTGTCAGATAGGAAAAAAATACATTCCTTATTTTAATTTCAGTGAGGTTTATTATACAATACATTTAATAACTGTATTGTATACAGAAAATACCGTCAATTCCCTAATAAAAATAGCTCCTAGTTATCTTAATGTTATGCCTATAGAGTTTATTTGACTGAATAACGGCAAGGTAAACCATGTTGTCTTATATAGGTATTATAATATCATAGAAAACCTATAAACTTATACATATTCAATATAATTTTTCTCCATTTTACTTAACATAATGAATATTATGAGAATAAATAGTTTTTCTTAAAATGCCATCAATATTATGATATCTTGGGTCTTAACTAGTCCTAGTAAACACTAGCTTAATTAATATAAATAGCTTATTTAATAATTTGGGGGGAAAAGAAGTTACAGTGAACAAATTATTAATTGTAAGCAAATAAGTGGTAAATTCTTAAACAATATTAGTAAATAAAAAGTATGTCAATAACTTATATTGCATCTAAAGCTACTCACTAGCTACATAATTTGAAGTACCTAAATAAAATATTAAGACAAATTGACACTTAGCATCCAATGGATCTTATAGATTAAGTATAAAAAATAATAAGAAAGTTTAAAATGTTTGTGAACTTTACTTATGTATAATAAAATTCAATGCATGTTTGGGAAGACATAGAAACAAGTCAAACAAGTGTGCATGTTTAGCTGTGCAGTATGCATGTGTAAAATACTGAGAATTATATGGGTGATTATCATAGACATAAACGCATATAAAAAAACTTTTAACCAGCACAAACATAGAGGTTATTTAGAAGTTTATAAACGTTATTCAATTATATTATAATAAAAAATATAAAACTAAACTTTCCCACGTATAATATCAACAGATATTGAAATGAATCATCGGCGGGAAGTCGGCATTATTAACTTGACTACTGGAAAACTGGTTACAAGCATTGAAGATACAAATTCTTACAAGGTTAGGTCATTGGAGTAAATTTAATTATAAGGTTCACGAGGAGGAACGTCAACGAGGGCATGTAATTTCTCATAATAAGAAAGTATTGTCATAAATGTCACGTTTTGCAGCAAAGGCGGAGCCGAGCCGACCGCGGACCGTCGACAAGCTTGGGCGATGGCGGTCAAGTAACGGCGGCTTTAAGTTCAAACTTTAAATCACGTCACATTTGCTTACACCCCTTGTTAGTATATAATTTAAACAATATTTATATAGTAATGAAAACTTACCACATGACAACGATAGATTACATCAATTTTCAACGTTCACTCACAACACAAAACACTTGGCATCCACGAATCACGATTGAGTTTGACAATGACAGGCGGTCACTCGCTTCGACACTAGCGCCACGTATTAAAATGTGTAAATCACCCGACTGATATGAAGTGTGCTACATAACACAGGCTTACCAATATTAATCAATGAAATATGTTTGGATACACACAAGTACTTGACTCTTCTCTCTTTTAGGGAAGTTACCTAGTTGACTAAATAACAGAAAATGCTTGGTGTATACTCTCGAGTTCACAATCCCCTAAATACTTAATACCTAAGAAAGGATAAGATATGACAATTTTTTTCCCCGTATTCAGTTAGATAATTTCACTATTCATAACGAGACAAAAGTCGATTGACTTAGTAGTTAAATTCTGAAATTATTGTTTAAATTATGTCTCTCTCTCAACAAATAAGATTTCAAGCTTAGATGCTTTCGGCATGCTTGTTAGCAACATCGTCGCTTAAAATTTTTAAGCACAATCTTAAATAGAAATTTAAAAAGAAACACTTATTAAACCTACTTCAACATTGACTTCAACCTTGTTTTCTTCCATCCATTTCAATACTGTGTATCTTGATCTTCACTGATTCCTATTAAAAAAAAATAGTACCAAGGTAAAAAAAAGGACGTGCTGCTGCTGCGAGGGAATGTGACTTTGCATCATCCTAGCTCTTCACAATACCATTAAAACCACGATTAAAACACAGTCTTTGTATTCAAAGTCCGGGCTTGTTTGTTTTTATATTATTTTCTGTAATATTTCCTTGCGTTCACATAATCTTTAATTTCAAGTCTATCTCTATAAGTGAGGACTTGTAATTGGCTTTATGTTGTCTAGATATCTCAGTTTTGTTAAGTTTTTTACATAGCTGTAAGTCTTCCATAGTGTAGGTAAGAAATAAATAGGTACCTAAATAACGGGAGCCTGTAAAAATCTAAGTCTTTTTTTTTAACATGGCAACTGTACTGTTACATATGTCAATGAAATCGTCAAACTGCGTCAGTCAAACTCAAAAGTGAAATTTGACGTTTTTCAGAATTTAGGAACAGAAAAAAAGGAAATTTTATTGGAACAAAACTAAAAATGTTAAGTCGACAGTATATTAAAATTGCAAGTTCTTCTAGAGCTCTATTACGAAATAATCTTCTGATAAGTCATAAACATGTAACGGCTCCATGTTTATGTAATTTCGCTAATCTACAAACGAATAGGTTAGGATCAATTATAATGTTTATTAAAAAAAATATATATAAAGTAATTAAATATTTTTGATTATTATTGGATAATCTTACAGGTCAGTAACATCAACCACAAACATTAGAGTTGCAGAAAAAAGTTTGGAAAAGGTACATTCCCCTAAAATATCGCAAGATGATGTTGTGGACACCCGAAGTGTAAAAAAACCTGCTGTTTCTGCCGAAACCGTTCTAGAGAAATATGTAGCTGCCCTTAACACAGACATACATAATAAGAACAGAGTGTATAAGAATGATTTCATGAGAGTTTTGACTAAGGTGAAAGATTTAAACTTTTCGACTAAGAAACAAGGGCTGCTGTTGATTCGATGCTGCGGAGAACTGTTACCTGATGAGTCTCCCTTGTGTAGGATGCAATTGGTGGAACAGGTGTGGACCACAATTAAGTAAGATTTTAATTTACTTTAATTATATTTAAACTTCCATTACCTGTTAAATGATTTTCCTTGAATTATTGATAGACTGCTGACTTACCATAAGCTTATCTGCATATAGGAATTCTTTTAATCTTAGATAATTCTGAAATAAACTTACAACCCCAACATACTGAATATTAAGATGTGTACCCAATGTAGTGTTTGACCTTCACATTGAGCTAATGAACCTTTTACAGGCCTCACACTAAATTTGAAGTGGAACATTACAATGAGCTCCTCAAAGTGTACATAGCAAATAGCAGGACTATAACGGTCAGCAATTTTATCAGTCAGATGGCACCCGTCAAGCCTACAATCACGACTTATGAACTTATATTGAAGGCCCTAGGAGAGGTAAGAATAATGTTTTTGTGAATTTAATTTAGATTGTATGTCTTGTGAGGATTTTGTTTCTTATTGGTACAATAACTAGTGGCCTCACAGGCTATACATGGGTTGAGAGGAATTTTTAATAAGTATTCTTATTTTATAAATATTACTCCATACTTATTTTTTTTTTATATTAATGCAACAACAATACAATTTGATGCCGTTATTCATAAGTATTGAAAGAAAAGAATTTCATTTATATATCTTATATATAAAAATGAATTGCTAAATGTGTTGGTAAGCGCATAACTCAATAATGCCTGGGCCGATTCCACTAATTCTTTTTTTGTTGTGTTAGTTATTATCAGGAGAAGGTTCTTATGAAAAAAAAATTGGAAAATTGCGCGGAAAAAAAAATAAGTCATCACCGGCCAAACATAAAGGCACCGGGAACGGGACCTAGATATTCATGCGGGTGAAACCGCAGGGCACAGCTAGTTTACTAATAGATATATGTCTATTAAATGGTTGTCATTAGATGCTGGGTGACAGCCAGATATATAAAGGGTGTGAACTATAAATCTTTATAAACAGCCTCTAAATGAAACTAAAAATGGTTCAGATTGTATGCTTTAGTTTGTGTATTTGTTATGAATTTTATTATTATTTTTATCAGGCTGGTGACTTGAACCAAGCTACAGAAGTTATATCAAACATGAAATCCCAAGGGCTCCCAGCAACTGAAAGTATATTCAACTCATTAATAGTCTGTCAAGGCAAAGCTGGGTAAGTTATATCTAATTAAAGATTATCGTGAAGTAAAAAAAATTACATATATTTTGCTCTTAAACTAATAGGTCATATACACCTGGAAACTAAAAATGAAAAATGAAACTAAAAACATTAAATATACATTTTTTGATATTTTGCTGATTTTAAATATATTCCACATGCTTTTATTTCCAGTAACTTCCAAAACATAGAAGAGGTACTTACAATGATGAAGTCACTTAACGTCGCGCCATCAATAGACACATACACAGCCACAGTTAGAGCTCTAGCATGGAATAAGAAACCCAAACCGCTTCTTGAAGAAATGGACAAAGCAAGGCAACTGGGATTACAGTTCACTGAAACACATGTGATGGAGATAGTTAAGACATTAGCTATGGCTGGGATGTATCAACCTATACCTACTGTAAGTTACCTTTATTTATTAAAATATTGCATTTATTTCTAATGTCTAGTCTGTCAAAGGCTTGTACTAATTCTCACTTCAGTTGTACTTGTCTTATATATAAAAATGAATCGCTTAATGTGTTGGTAAGCGCATAACTCAATAATGCCTGGACCGATTTCGCTAATTCTTTTTCTTTTTGTTGTGTTAGTTATTATCAGGAGAAGGTTCTTATGAAAAAAAAAAATGGAAAAGTGGGCGGAAAAAAAAAGTGATTTGTTGGATTCATCTGCGCCCTGAATAACATTTAATAAAGGCACCGGGAACGGGACCTAGGTATTCATGCGGGTGAATCCGCAGGGCACAGCTAGTATTTTATAAAAACATAATTTCTAAGTTAAATGTGACGATTTTTTTTCGTTTTATAGTCACGGATTTACATAGCATAATATCGTCACGCCTGTATCCCCGAAGTGTTAGGCAGAGGTGTACCAATGTACACCCACAGTTCGCCGGTATGTTTAGGTACCATGTAATAAGGGGCGAGCCTATTGCCACTAACCCGGCACAAATCCAAACTACGACCTGGTACTGAGAATTTCATAGAAAAACCCAATAACAGCTTGGTCGACTCGGGAATCGAACCCAAGACCTCTAGCGTAGCAGTCGCGCTTAGCACCGCTAGGCCAACCAGGCAGTCACGGATTTACAGTTTAAATAATACATTTTTATAGCTAAGCCAGAAAATGCAACTTCCTAACATGGAATCTGAGAAAACTGTCCTTAAAATTGATTATTAAAATTACAGGTCCTAAGCTACCTCCCTGAGGAACTCCTAAAGTCACCATCGATTTCACCATACATGCAGAGTGTTTCTACGTTATTGGTGTACCAAAATCATCCTATAGCTGCTCTGGATATTTACAAAGCTCTACCATTGCCATCATTTGGACCAAAGGATGATAAAGGTTTGCATGGAAGGAGTCTCGTTCGGGATTGCGTTAAGGCCGCTATGGTAAGTTATTGTATAAGTACTTATATATTATCAAATAATTATTCTTCAAATGTGTGGAAGGAGGAGGGAGGCCTTTGCCCTGCAGTGGGACATTTTAAACTCAAAGTAATTATTTCTTCATACCTATGTATAATAAAAGCAGGTGCATTTGCTCAGTGCTCAGTAAATGGAATGTACACAAGAAATATGCAGTCACAAAACTCACTATATCTCGAAGCCTATGTGAAAATATTTGAGAAATGCTTCACATATAAGATTTGATCATATTGAATGTACTAGGTAGGCTGAGAATTAAATAAAATGAATTGTTAAGTTCAAAAGCAAAAGAAAATGTTTAATCCTTTCAAAGCAGTTAGTTTAAAATCATTCATTATTCAATTACTATTTGCTTAAATCTTAAAGTTAGGTACTTTTATTTTTTTAACAAATAATAATCAAAGTTTTTTATTCTCATTTTAGCCATCCAGCATCATAGGCCTTATAACACAAGAGCTAATGTCTTCCGGTCGCAATCCCATCGCGTTACAAAACGCGTGCGAGGCCGCCTTACAGATGGGCAAGGTGCCCTTAGCGTTAGACTTGATGACCAGAATGCAGCAGTTAGGGATAACCATACGACCTCATTACTTCTGGCCTATATTGCTGCAGACTTCGAAAACTTATGGGGAGAAAGGTAAGTTTCCATAGAAATAGATTTATTTGTTCTCATTAAATATTAAGACTGGATCACCATTATAATGGTGGTCTTCTTTAATAACCTTTTGAAACCCTCAGTATTTCGTTGACATAAGAGACTAAGGTATAATAAAAATAGATTATACCAAACTTAGTAGTAACAACAGCAAGATTATTTTACGACTTTGCCAGAAACTCGATAGCAAGAAAAATGGCACACCTCCTCCCCCCTAATTATTTAAACCATTTAGTAAATTTAATTGTGAAAAAGTTTTTTTTTTTTTCCCAACACGACATTTGGTAGTGAACAATTTTTCACAGTACTCTCAATACAGAACTACTTTCCCCAGGCATAATGAACACGCTAACAACAATGATACAAATGGAGGTCAAGCCGGACTACGAGACGATAATGGAGTATGCTCTCCCTTACGTGAGCTTCACATCGCCACAGAACCTCATGAAGAAGTTCTTGGAGACCGGCCTGAGTGTGGGGACGGTGTTGACGCCGATGATGGAGACGCTGCTGAAGACTGGACAAGTTAGGGCGGCTAGCGAGCTGTGTGAGTATTCTCTCATATGGAATATTTGAGTTTTTTGTTGTGTAGAATTTATTTGGAAGTGGAGTGAATTAGAAGGAAAGGTAGGGAAGGCAATACCAAAAATGTTTACCCAACCACTGGAGAGATGTATCTCAACATATAGCAGGTGATGTCATGAGATTGACCCTTGCAGTGTCGTTATGAGTTTTGGTGTCAACTAATGAATGAGAAAAGTTTGGATATCAAACATTAAATCAACTAATTTTGTGCTGAAATGTTGTAAGAAATTCATACCAGATATACCCTTTCGTTAACAACATGTATAAAGAGTCACTTCTCATCAAGTAGTTTAAATTGTTTGATCTCGGTAAAATTTACTCAAGGTTCTAATTTATAAATGAGTATACCATAATGTAATGCCATATTTCTAATAATTTCAAACGTCCCACTCCCAATCAACTACTAATTTCCAATACAACATCCTCAGGTGAACTCTTCCACGGCAAAGTGGACACTCAAAAGCTATTGAATCCGCTTGTAAAAGGCTACCTGATGAGTGCCGACGTTAAGTCCACGGTACACACTCTAGAGGATATGACCATCAAAGCCATCGACAAGAATAAAGACTGGGTCGGCAGGTTTCTGTGCAAGTTTATGGTGCATCAGAAAGCTAAGGAGGATCTCTCTGATGTGCTGAATTTGTTGAAGGTAAGATTTTTTTGGTTACCTATATATTACAATAATTGTGACGTAAGGAAGTAAGTTATTAATTAGTACATGATCGTTGTTTAGACTGATTTAAAAAAAAAAAAACGTATTTATATATATTAACGAATATTTATTAAATTTATTTCTTTATTATACATAGACTTTATTTATACATAATTATTTATTTTTATTAAATCATTTTCTGGCTTGCTGACTAGCTGGCGTAAACAGTTTCTCGCTCATTGTGGCAAAGATACCCTACGTCCTCTCGAGGTTCCAAGCTTATCCAACACCAACTTTCATTAAAATCGTTTCATCAGTTATACCGGGAAACCGCAACAAACACCGATAGACAGAGCTATTTTAACATTCATAATATCATGGTCTATGTTATAAATGTGAGCAAGGGTCCAACCATTTTAGACCATAACGCCAACTATAAGTTTTAAGTTCATTTAACACAAACTAATCCAAACTCTTTCTAACTCTCCAGGAACTAGACAAATCTCCAGTAAAGATATCGACAGTAGCAGCGGACTACTGTCTCGCTCGCCTCCCGGACAAGTTCGGACAGGACACGATAGATCTGTTCCGGGATTGCATCATCAAGATCACGGACGAGCGCCTGGTGGACGAAGGAGATGTGTTTGATCAGCAGCTGCCGCATCCAGTAAGTACAGATCAGAGATGATGAGAGTACTGGCGATAAAGTCGTGAATGTGGTTAGGTTTAGAAACGTATATTTTATGGATAGTGTCTGTACACGCACATGGTAGAAGAATTGGTATATTCTACTTTGTTCACCTGGGTCATTTAATATGGTTTAGTCAACTTTGTAGAATTTTGTATGTCAGTCATATAAATCGACTATAGTGATCATAAAAGTCGGATTTGTTCACCGCGTTTGTTTGAACAAAGTGGAATATACTGAAAAATTACTGCTTACAAAAAAGGCAAGTATAAACCCGGTAGTCTGTCAAGACGTCTTCATGTCAATTTACACCAATGAGAGACAAGTTACACGCTCGTCATTCAAATTTGTAGGAATCTAGCAGATTAGTTATCTTGCAATCTCAAATTGATAGCGCTTGTAGCTTGACGAATAACGGGCTCAATTAATGCTTATTAGTCTGTTCTAAGCAGCTACAAGCGAATTCTAAAATACTTTAATGAAATTAGATCAAAAATATTTAGATATTTACATAAATTTCCAGAAACACATGAACGAGGAGAACTTAAAAGCGCATCTCCACGAGTTGGAAGCGAAGGGTATGAACACAAGGGGAGTGCTGCGGAGGTTGCTGCAACAGTACTGCAGGGAAGGCAACCTGCAGGCCGCCAGGGAAATCGCTGAGAGGTGCCAGAAGGAAGGTGTAAGTGGAAATTACTGAATAAAGTACATGAAAACAGATGGTGTACTAAATGGAAGGCCAGAATATAAGTAAAATCGCAGATAAATGACGTTCATAATGTTTAAGTAAAGCGTCATTTTAATTCTTGTCTTGACCTTGAATCATTTTATTGCTCACTCCTCAGAATGTGTCCTAATGGAAATCACTTTAAAAATAGTCTTATTGTTTGTGGCGATTTGGATGTTGGTATTGCTGAAGAATACACCATTGGGACTATTACTCAAGGTTTATCGTATACCCTGTACATTGCTTGTCATTTTGAACACCAACATTTTTGGCTTTGAATATAGAGCAATTATCTAAAATGAACAAGTTTTGACTTGTGTATTTTATTATGAACCACCTTGTTGTTTTAAATAAACTTTCTGAAGATGGCGGACTACTAATTGTACTTACCTAACTATCCACGTTTTCCAGGTATTCCTATCAGCCGGTATGAAAGCAGCTATATTCGACCTCCACGTCAAGCTAGGCGAGCTCGACCTAGCGGAGATAGCGCTGGCCGACCTCAACAAGAGCTCCCCTAACTTCACGTTAGATGAGTTCAAGATCATAGACTTCGCCACTCTAATGGTGTATAGGAAGAAGATTGATCAAGCTATTGATTTGATCACTGAACAGTCTAAGAAAAGGTACCTTAACTTTTTTTTCATTTAGGATTTTAGTTTAAGATGTAGCTTTAGTAAGGTAGATCCATGATCAGTGTATATAATAACACTTTTCAAATTGTTCTGCTATTATTTAAGAAACCCGGTATTCCGAAAGGGTTACGTGGGGACATATATAATACGCAGCAGCCTTGTCAACAGATTGTCCTACATCTCATTCATAACTTTCTGTTATTTTTGTTAAAAATTCTGCTAATCATAGATCAAAATAAAGTGTATAGTGAATAAAGGTGTTTGGAAAGACATGAGTTTCTAACAATAACGAAAACTACCATAATTTTCACCTATCCGATTAAATCCATAGTACCTTTTGTTAAATGGTAACTTGCTTAATAATTCTGTATAGGTTCTCAAGTTCAATACTGTGATGATTTTTCTTCAATCTATCAATTATCCTCTCCTCCCCAGGAACATAGTCGGCGGCCGCAGTATAGCCATGAACTGCTGGCGGCTCCTCGACGCCACGGCGGCCCACGGCAGCCACGTCGACGTCCGCAACATGTTCGAGCTGCTCACCAGCTTTAAATACTGCAAACCCACTAACGTCATGCTCGGACCGCTGATCAGAGTGCATTTGAAGAAGTGAGTATAATAAAATGTAATGTTTTTGGATCAAATTTGGTCCTCCTATATGCACAAAAAGTAGGATAAAGGAGAAAAAAAAGAGTTATTGCAAGTCCAAGCCTTTTCTCTAACGTTGGGTTAGGCTTACAGTCTCACTGGATTCCTGAATACATATCACATGGAGTGATTGCTTACCTGAAGTCTTAAAACCATTTTACTGTGTAATAAAGTATCCCATAATGAGACTTGTCTTATCCGAAAATGATTTAAAAAAATATATCTCAACCTCAATTTTCATTTCAATTTTTTGTTATTATGGTCTCGGTTTACCATATTAAGTTGAAGTTTTGCAATCATATACCATAACTGAATTTACGTGAGACTTCAAGTAACTTGTTTGTAAAACATTCCCTTGAAACTGTCCTTATATTATCTAATTTGTTATTACTTCCACAATTATAGTGGCAACATACAAGAAGCGGTAAACGAGTTCAGTCGCCTAGCCAACAAGTACAACAAGACACCGTTGAAGCACGAGCTGCTCTGCAAGATCCTCAGCACGATGAGCGACGGCCAGTCCGAAGAGAAGTTCCTGAACAATGAGAAGACGAACGGCAGGTTCAATAAGTTGGCGCAGACCGTGCTCAATACTAATAAGAAGGTGCATGGGTCGGGTGATGTGCAGGTAAATAGATGAAAGAAAATAATCTTTGTTTCAGATAAGTACATATGTGATCTGTCTATAGGTTAGTAACAAAATGTATGTACTTTTAGACTACGTTAATATTTTTAGTAATAATAATCCAGCCTATAAATGTCTCACTGTTGAGCACAGGCCTCTTCCCATATAGAGAAGGCAAGAGCATTGATCATCATTATTGTTAGTAAGGCCACCTAATATTTGGCGAGGCTCAGAGTAACAATACGGTAATTTACATGCTAACAAGTGCTTTCCCAATACTGCGTAAGTGAAAATTGATTGCGGAAGTTCTGACTTCACCCTTTAAATATTTTGGAGTCTGTATGTCATCCACGCCAGCGTCACCATCTAGTGATTCCATTTTCTAGCCTTGAGGTTTAAAAATGCTTTGTCATTTTGCTATCTGCTAGTTTGTAAGTTATTCTTTATATGAAATAAATAAACTTTTTTGTTGTTGTATATTTAAGCAAGCATTATCATAAAAAGTACAATTACGGTCTCTGCACATAAACTCAACAAAACAAAACTCCAACAAAATATTTTATCATTATCCTTTCTCCTCAGCTCACAATCATCGGAGCTCTAGCCGAAGTAGGATTCAAGAAGACTCTTCGCAAGCTGTTCCTAGACCCTACAGTGAAGTTCCACCCGGACGCCATAGTGCGGCGCTGCGAGCGCTTCGCCGACGAGAAGAAAGTTAAAGCGCTTGAAAACCTCGCCGAGTGTGCGAAAGATCTACGTCATGTTGATATATCGGAGATCTATGATTTAATTTTGGATGTGCATCGTAAGTACATTGCAATTATTCACATTATTTACCGTGCAAAACTGTAGCAGTTCTTAGTTAAGAGATGTTTAAGTACATACAAAATCCATTTGTTTTTTTCTTTTTTCCATTCCAATCCAGATCAAATTCCATTTCGAATCGTAATTCCATAAAAATCCGAGTATTTTCGCATAGGACTCGGATTTTTATGGAATTACGATTCGCTAAGGGTGCTTTGGCTAATTTTGACTAGTAGATATATTTTTTTGCAAAAATTTCTTTGGTTTTAATTACAACTTTGCCGCAAAATTGTCTGGTATACAAGCATACTCTTTACTTACTATTTCATTGCACTCACTAATCTACATTTTATATTAAAAAAACTGGCCTACTTGTAAGTTAACTAGAAATTTGTTACCTCTCACTTACGAGTTTATTTAACATATGTATAACGTTAATAAACCTTTTTTTTCAGAGCGAGAGGACAATCACGCCGAAGCCTTAGCGTTATGGACGAGAATGCAAGAAGCAGACGTGACACCTTCACAGAAATTCGTACAGACCCTAGTATCTTTAATCAAATCTAACAACAAAGAAGTGCCGTCAGAACTAAATATGTTACTCAGCAAACAAGTCACCAAACTTAATTCTTCATAGAAATGTGTTTTAGGTAAAGGATAGTGAAAAATGAAATTAAATAAAATGCGGTTTCGAAATATGCGAGTCTTGTGTCCAAAAGTATTCGTCAAATGAACAAAAATTGTTGATTGTCAAAAATGTTCATATTTTAGGTCAAAATTTAGAGCTTTTTGTATGTTGCTTTGTTTAATATTTTCATAACACTAAAATTGTTGTAAGAAATTATTTCAATCCAAAGATGCTATGCGACGTAAATGGCGTTTTTATGTACTGCCAATCTGGATTTTATTCCTTGTAAATAAAGTTTATTTTTGCTTGCCAAAGCCAAACAGTGAAATTACGCGAGTAATTCTGATTTTGTAATGTAAATTAGTTTGTAAGTAAATTGACTAGTTTGTAGCCTACATTGTTTAAAGTCATCTGTGATATTAAATTATGGAAGTAAAAATTTAAGTCTTAAAAATTTTTGTTTTTTAACCTTGTCTTTAAATTAATGTTAAGGTGCTTCCTCACCGGGAGCATTCACGTGTATTGTAACATTATAGATTCGACTTTGAGCATTACATTACAATAGTACCTCCCTGACTAACGAGCATTTGCGTGTTTGCATGTAATGTAACTCGACTTTGGTTTGTATCATTACAAGGTGCGCATTGTAATGCTCGGTTCTCCTCCTTCACTGATGTAATGCTCAAATCTGTAACGTTGTAGACTAGTAAAAATTCAGACCATCGAGAATCATCAGATTTTTCTTTTTATGTACCTATGTAAATGTACATGCGAGTGCTAACAAACTTGAAATTGCTTAAATATATAGCTTTTTTATCATATACTCGAAGATGAATCAAATTGCAAAAAACAAAATCAAACTATAAAGTTCTATATTCTATTCAAACAATCAATAAGACTTAACACTCAGCAGATCTTCGATAATCTTCTTGTTCAAAGTATTTAACTCATCCATTGCTTGCGTCTTTAGCGGAGCGTAGTCTGCCTTCAGTGTTATAGAAGCAATGTCCTCTTCTAATACAGTTTTCCTGTTCTCCAGTTGTGCTAGTTCGTCTTCTAGTCCGTTTAGTTTCGCGTACATTTCGTTGCCGTCAAGACTGGCCTGTGAAATAGCATTATTTTTGATTTTAAGTGTATTTTTTATTATATTATATTTATTTAGTTGGTTCAGATTTTTTCCCATCAGTACCCATTTACCAAATAATTTTAAATGTATTTTAAGATAACCACCATAAAAGGCAAGCAGACTAAGAGCCAAGGAAAAAAATATTAGGTATATAGTATTATGTATTTTTGAACTGATGATGGAAATACATGATTCAGCATAATTGAGTATTTTTTAACAAATTTGAATTAAGCCCATTTAAACCATGTGATAGTAAAATTAACCCATATAGTATAATGAATGGAATTGTTATCATCTGAACCTGTAACTTCTTCAACTTCCCCGTGGCTTCGATGACAGCACTTTCGGTGGGAATCAGTTTCTCTCGCAGTTGCTGCAGCTCTGTCTCCAAAGCCTTCTTCTGTACCTCTCCTGAGATAACAGAAAAATACATTACTGTACCTATCATACCTCAACTTTCATGTTAAATCCTACACGGAACAATTGTAACTTGATGCCAACCAGGCCTGTGAAGTCCCCGATTTCCCCATATACTTTGCTAAGGAAAGGCTTAGTAAAGGTTACGTAATATGGACAAGAATATAGAAATATATTAGCCAGATTAACAACTTCACTGTCCTGCTAGTAGACACAATAGTTAAACAATGGAAATGTTCATATGTGACGCACGGGACAGGGAAATGGTAAATCTGAAAAAATCGTACCTTCATCTCGTAGTTTTTCCAGATCAGATAGTGTTATCAATTCTTCTTTCATTACTTTAGTCTTTTCCGGTAAAGTCTGTAGCTCGGTCGCCAGACGTTCTCTTGTAGCCTCCGCCTGAAAAATAAAATGGAATCAAGCTCTTAAATATATGTAGTAGGAAAAATATTCTGCTGTATTTATTATATTTGAGAGCCACTAAACGTCCGTTACATGGATATTTACCTTTTTCAAATTACTCTGAAACCTTTCATAATCCTTAGTCAAAGTATCAATGGACTTCTTGCTATCATCATATTGGGACGTGTACCCTTCTTTCTGTTTCAGCGAATCAATTTCACTCAAATCCAGATCTATGTTAGAACTACTATGTTCTAAAGCAAATACGATATCCTTTTCCAATTGGTCAATCTTTTCTTGTTCTTTTTTAAGATTTTCTTCGTATGTGGTCATGAAAGAGTCCATTGTTTCTTCTCGTTTCTTCAGTTCGCGGTATTTTTGATGACGCTCGGAGTTTCCTTCCTCTAAATCCTAAAAAATATCATATTTTCGTGAAGGTTATTGGCAACATACAAAAGTCATCATTAGCAATTTCATCGTGTTGCTATGACATATTATTAGTTGAAGAAAATAAGAAATCTAGTTCACCTGTTCCGCTTGTTCTATAAGCTCTTGCACCTTCTTTATTTGTTCCTTCAAATTAGCAGTGTTGCTGTCCAGTGATGCAATTGCGGCATTATCTTCACGTACCTAAGACACAATAATTCTAAGTTCATATTTATTCACCTTCTGAATCTTTCTTGAGTTAGTTTTTAAATTTTTAACGTTACCTGGCTCAGTAGTTTCTCCCTTTCTTCTTGCGGATCCAGACGATTGTTCAACTCATTTTTTATGTTGTCACGCTTTTCTTCAGCAGCGACTAGTCGTCTATTTAGCTCCAATAGGTGTACTTTTATCTGAAAATTTAATGAAATGGCACGAAATAAAAACCGAATGAGGAATTTTCTAGAATCTTTGAATTTTGTGGCTTTACTTTAATTGTGTTTATTTATTTTAGCAATACAACTTTCGATATTTTATTGCTTCAGGGTCTTTACTATCCTGCTGAACACAATTTAAATAAAAAATCTAATTTTTAATTAACTAAACCTTGCGCTACGTCTGTTTGCTATGAATTTATATCCCTATCCCTAGCATACTGCATAAAACAAGCCAATTTCTAATCCTAATTTTTGCATCTACCACGGCAAGACTTACTTGAAATCCAGATATTTCCTTAGTAAATTCCTCCTTCTCTCTATTAAGATGGTCGATTTGTGTCCTCGCTTGCTCCACCTCTTCCCTCAGGGTCGTGGCTGTCGCTTCCAGCTCATTATACTCGTCCTTTTGTTCTTGAGTCATTTCTGCTAGCAGCTTTGTTATTGTTGATTGTTCCTATAAGTCATTAATTTAAAGCTTGACTAATTGGGCTAAGGTGAAATCTTTAAAATGATAAAGTTTTTTGTTTAACTTTACTAAATTGGTGACCAACTATCACATATAAAGCTGTTTTTTGTTAATAGATAACTAGGTTTATTCTTACCAACTAACTGCGGTAAATCTTGGTAAGTAAATAAAAGCATAATAAAGTTCTTTAGTAAAAAAGTTTCACAAACTCCAAAAGAATCCGAAATTCAGAAACACCTACGTAAATGCCATATGACCAGTTAGTTTATTCATTTATGATATTTTCAAGAACTTTTTACCTTGTCCATCTGTTCTCTCAACTGCCTCAGCTGGTTTTCTTTCCTCTGTTTCTCCATGAACACTTGTTCCACTTCTTCTTGCATCTTCTGATTGCTGGCTTCCAATTCTCTGGTCTGTTCTTCTACAGACTGTTTCGAAGCTTCACCATTGGCTATCCGTATGGCTGTATTGTAGTCTGCCAGACGCCCTTGTAGGTCTAGAAAGGTCATGTTTATTTAAATTTTATAACTTGCAATTCTTATGCAAGAGCACAATCCATACATTACATAAAATCTGTACCAGGTTTTGATAATAATGAACACAGCTAGAGTTTAGGCATACAAAAATAACTCCCAACGGTTCATTTATTTCGTTTAATATTTCGGGAAAATGCCAAACATGTTATTGTTATTCGCTTATTGCACGTCATATTCAATACGCCTTTTAAACATACTTTCAACTGGTATCAACATGAAGCCTATCATGACTGTTAACTCTAGTTCTGTTGATCATAAAAAAACATACCAGTCAACTCCAAAGCTAACTCCCTGACTCTCTTCTCGTAATGTTTCTTAGCGGATCTTTCCCTTTCCCCCGCGTCTGCCTGCTCACTGAGTCTGGCAATCTCTGCCTTCATCTCCCGCACTTTGACCTGCATCAACTCTTCCCAGTACCTCTTGTCTTGCAGTTGGCGTGTGCGGAACCCTCGCGCTGTGCCTGTTCGGAGGCCTGATATGCCTTGCTGGGTTATTGGTCTGTCAATCTATGAAACAAAAAAAATAAAAAACACAGTACTTCTTGTAGATAATTATTTAGGATCTTTTGTTTGGATTTCGGATTTAGGATCTTGGTAATCCTACCGATTATCACAAGCATTGTAACTAGTTTTAGTAGAGTAGATACGAATTTTGATTTTCTATATCTAGTGAGCTTTCGAAATATCGATCACCTTTCCAATTTATTACTGCAAGCGTTCAATTTTTCCTTGCAATTTACAAAAGTCTAAACTATTTCCACAAATTTCTACCAACAATTTACCACTTACCATAGAAAACCCGGTCATAGCAGTAGGCTGCCGGCTGGCCGTCGGCGGTGCCGGACCAAACCCGGCCGTCGACAGCCTGGACGCCGTGCTAACTCTATATGCTGAAGTTGGTCTCATTGTGCTGCTTCTGAAATATACTTTCTGATACAAGTTTCTTTTATTATCATTTCTAGAACATGCTCGAAAAATATCTTGATTCTTTACGAATTTTGGTTCTAAATTAAATGTTTTGCAATCATCCAAAAGTTACCTTTTGAAAAGCAATGGCGATTGATTAATCATTTATGTGGCCTCAGCACTCCGTCAGAACGAAAGACTAAGGAAACCTAAAATAATTTTGCAAATGAACCTATCTAAATATCAATCACCTATCTAGATCCCAGCTCTTTACAATAATTTACCCTAAGAGAATATTCATCATTCATCCCAACTTTACCTATAAACTCAAACAAAAGACAAATAAAACACGCCATCAATGTCATTTAACATTCTAAATAATTATCAAATCCACACTATCCCTAATTAATTAGAAATATTAAATAAAAACCTCTCTTTGCCTTTCCACTTACCTAGAAACAGCAGAACCTGTGTTTGTATACTCTCGGTAGCCACGTCTAGACACAGGTCGAACGTCCGACCTCTTTCCCCCCGCACTACTCTCTGAATAATCCATAAATAACGTCAACTAATTATTTTTTTCACACAAATAAAGTGTTTGGAATTGTCGACAGGCGCATTAGAATTGTTGTTAGGCGGTTGCCATGGT
Source organism: Autographa gamma (assembly GCA_905146925.1). NCBI lineage: Eukaryota > Metazoa > Arthropoda > Insecta > Lepidoptera > Noctuidae > Autographa > Autographa gamma. The sequence continues at coordinate 11,045,958 of LR989850.1, forward strand.
AACGTGACGGTGTCAGCCGGTGTCAGCCACGTTTCTTTATTGCCAGTGTTATCACATTATTGAATAAATAACACTTGCTTTTAACTAACTTGGGAAGTTTACATGCAACCTTTTTTATTGTAATGTACCTACATGATACAAACACTATTTAGCAGCACTTACTAAGTTGCGTTTACACGCTTAGGTGAAATAGAGTAGGATGTATATATTTACTTATGTGATAAAAAGACCAGACAATCTTATTTTAAAGTTAAGTAGACTGTTCACAGATTTGTATTACCTAGATTCATGTCATTAAATGCACACGCAAACATTATAGGACTATTCTGTGGATAGGTAGGTACTTGTAAGCAAAATTCTCATATTTGTAGATATTCAAATTACTTACCGGTGACTGATAATCGCTAGTCACAGCAAATTAAAACATTATGATAAAGCACCCGCATAATAGATACTCAGAAAGCTTCTAAATATGTATTACGTTCGTCCCAAATAACTAAAATTGTACTCAAATGCACTGACAATCATGTATCTTCAACGAAATGAGGGAACAGTCGGTGAAAAGTATTGGAACAGTTACCATGTATTTAGTCGAACTAAATATTATTCTTTCTACGTGCTTTTGTTTTTCTGATGCATTCGGATTGCACGGCCTCAGCAATGGATACAGATTTTTTAATAAGGAACTTAATTCTTCAATTGGACTATTCGACTCAGCTCCGATTGTAACAAAGTGGATCCGGCAACCACTGGACCATTTCGACCAAAACGAAACTCGAACTTGGAAAATGAGATACATGGAAAGACTAGATTATTGGAAACCAAAAGGTCCAATATATTTGTTTATTAACGGCGAAGGACCAGCAAGTCAGTGGTTTCTACAAACTGGAATATTATTTGAACTGGCCAAAGAAACTAAGGGCGCTATGTATTTATCTGAACACAGGTATTACGGGAAAAGTAAGCCTTTAAAAGACACTAGCACGGAAAACTTAGCGTACCTAAGTTCTAGACAAGCTCTTGCAGATATAGCGAAACTGTTGAAGCTTATAAAATTATCACCGAAGTATAAGGAATCGAAAGTGGTCGTCGTTGGTGGTTCCTACGCAGGTAACTTGGCAGCATGGATGAGATTACTTTACCCTAACTTAGTAGATGCCGCAATCGCCAGCAGTGCACCTGTCCTAGCTAAAAAGGATTTCTTCGAATACTTAGAGAATGTGAGTGATGATTTTGAACAACACGGCACGCCAAAATGCTTTGAAAAAATAAAAGAAATATTCAATAGGTATGATGAGCTATTTAAAACAGATTCTGGCATTAAACAACTTAAGGAAGAAGAACAAATATGTGAAAGTACAGATATGAATAAACCAGAGAATAAGCAATTGTTTTTCTTGGATAAAACTTCGGAATTTATGTATGAAGCGCAGTATGGTAATCCTGAGAGCATTAAAGACTTTTGTGAAGATTTGACCAATACTCTACATGTCTCTTCTACAAAAGATGATGAAAGTGATCTGTGGGATGAAAAAAATAACTGTTTTGACTACGATTTCGATGCCATGATTGAAAATATGAGACAAGTAGATTGGGTTATGGCATGGACGTACCAGACTTGTACAGAATTTGGTTACTTTCCCACTACTAACTCTGATGAGCAACCATTTACTAATAATATTTTTGTCGAATTATTCTATAGTTTGTGTACGAAAACTTATGGAGATGATTTCGATGAGAAAAGAATTGATGAAGGTATTGAGAAGTCTAATATGATGTATGGTGGGTTAAAACCTAACGTTACCCAAGTTGTTTTTGTCAACGGTGATTTGGATCCATACCACAAATTAGGAGTTCTAGAAGATGTATCCTATGAAGCTCCTGCGAAAATAATACCGCTATCGTCTCACTGTAGAGACTTATTTTCAGATAAATCTAAGGACCCTGAAGAATTGAAAGAGGCTAGAAGGTACGTAAAATATTTGATCAAAAGATGGATAGGAGCTGGGGAATATAAAAAGCCTGAAAATAACTGATTTTTTTTTGTAGAATATCGTTTTAAAGTGTATAATTAAAGCAATGGCAATGAAACGAATGTTTTTATTAAAATAATTGTATATTTACTCATAAACGGTCTTCCTTATGATAGGTTACTCGATAACCAACACCCAATGCTATACAATACAAGTGGATGCCGATATGTTACTTAAATTCGTAGTAGCAGCGTATTTTACATTGTGCTCGAATATATTGATTGCTAACGAAGCACACAACCCAGTGTGCGAATGAAATGCTGTACTTATTTTATTAAAATACTCCCTAGCAAAGTCACACATTTTTACGACGAGTCGGTGACTTAGAAATGTCAATGCCATATATTTTTGTGTTTAATGTTCTTGATTTGAAAAGTGCAACTTGTCTATAGGAGCAGAGTAGATATTGTTTTTCTCGTATTTGTGAAGTTAATTGAAACATAAATATTTTCAAAAATCGTGGTTCATTTTCCTTTATCAATATTTTTGATCTGGAAAAAAATATATAATTTTGCAGTGTTTCATGTATTCTCATCTAAACAGTATCGTTATAATTATCTACAATAATGCATAAGATACAATATGGTAACCTGTGCAGCACCTCTGATTATTTTTTGCTACATATCAGTTTTAGAAGCATTTAAAATAAAACCCGGTAAAAGGAATGCTTCAAACAAATTCCTTTCAAGGATATTATTTTAAAGGTATTCAAATACAATAACACTAAATGTGCTACAAATACAAAAAATATCTAAATATACAAAAATAATAAAATCTTATATTAGTTGTGACAATAAATTACATTGAAATTGTCAACGTTGTACGAAACTACATAAAATAATTGAGTATTGGAGAAATATGTCAGGAAATTATATTGATACAGACCTTACATATTTAAGAAACGAGGTATTTACAAAAGTAATTTATTAAACTAAATTCAATTTTAATATAATATTATACCCTATATCTATTATATAAAATTGAATAATATGATTAATATGCAATTTACATTCCAATAACAGATATTAACAAAATCGCGTTGTTTTAGGCAATAATAATGTGATGCTCGTAAAGCATTTTGGTCTTTAATCAAAATAAATAAAACGCATTATTGCCTGAGGGATTATCACTCATAAAATAGGTTTAAGTGATACCACAAATCGAACAAATTACGAATAACGCAATGCTGCAATATTCTTGAAGGTCGCAACAAATAATACAACAAAAATATTTATATTCAAAAAGCCCTAATCGTTTTATAATTTTCCCAACCCTGTTTTGACTAGGATTGCCACTTAAATACAATAAAAGAGAATATTTTAACGACAAGACACAGTGATGATGAACACGCAAATCGTTAAAAATGTTGGCAGTGATAGTTAACTTACACTTTTAATTCGTTTAAACTAAGTTTTTACAATATTCAGTTAAATACTTTATAACTAACATGTTGGTAAAGTTGAATACTAAATAATATTTAAGTCTACAACTTATTTTATCGATTATAAAAGTTTAATTACCATTTATTCTACAAATCTCGATAATTCGCATTACCCCATAAAGCATACAGCTTTCATACAAAAGTAAATAATCATCGACGAAAACGCAATTGTGATTCCTTTTATTTTACAAATCTTTGAATATTTACAACTTTAAAATAGTGATTACAATTTATTAGGTACTGTCATATCGATACATATTCCCTTTGCAAATTACTTTCTAAAACACATCGATCTTTGGTTGAATGATTCGTTTCATTAAAAAAAGTGTGAACAATCTCTAAATAGACAAATCAGAATACCAAGAACGTGTGGAATGATGAGTTATCGATTTGACAGTATCGTGTTCTTAAGTCTATAAGTTGCCAGGTGTCAGGTGATTCGCACTCTAGTCCCACTCTCCAATGAACATATGGCGCGCGTGCGGGGCTGGTGGTGGGGGGAAGCCGCGGCCAGGCATAGGCAGACGGCCGTACAGCGCGTAAGGGTCATAGTGCTGCTCCCCGTCTGCAATAACAAACATCAGAGATGTTTTAGACGGCTGCCATCGGCAATAACAGTTACTGGTTTAAAAAAGTTTAGCCGAGTGTAGGTCTCTTTGTTACCCGGTTACCCGGAGAGACTAGTAATCAAAGATCAGTCTTATTCAAGCAGAGTTAGTGGAGATGTTACAACATTTAAGGATAAGCAAGGGGTGTGTTGTTAGTACAAGGGTCGGGTTCACTAAGTTTAGTTACATCAACAAATCAAATTATACAACAAGGAGGTAATCGTCTCATAGGTACTACGCTACTATTATTTTATAATGTCATCATCTGGAACTACAAAAGTAACTACTTCTAAGGATGACGGCAAAGCTTGCGAAATGGAAATTTGCAATCAATAAGATTAAAGATTTGACAAGAACGTCAGGAAAGAAGTAGAGAAGTGAAATTTTGATACTAGTGAATATGGGAGATGAACTCAGAAGTGTGGAAAGTGAAGAAACGAAGCTAGTAGGCGAGTTGTGCTACCAAGCGAAGCGATCTAAAATAACAGAAAGTTTAAATACCAAGATTGGAGCGAAGAGTCCGCGTTGAGGCGGTGGAATTAAAGTGCGGGGTTAGTCTTTATATACACTAGCGCGGCTGCTGGATCACGAGGGGGCGCAGCCGCTTCTCCTTGTTCGGATAAAATTGGAACATGAGCTTCTCTTTTCTGGGGAGACGATCGTACGCACCGATTCCGCTCTCGTATGAACGAGCGTGCCACAGAGCCTGTGGCGGCATGGGAGCGTGAGCGAAAGGCGCCATGTGTGGCGGGAATGGGCCAGGGTGGGCGTGAGCCACGCTGTAGCGCTTGCTGGGCACGGGAGCCTCCTTCAATGTCAGACGCTCAGTCATCGCAGGTAGAACTTTCGCTCCGTTAGTCTTCACAAAGTTCGGGACGCGAGCTCGCAGACCACAGTAGTAAGGATCATCTGAAAACAAATTCAAACCATAAGGAAATGTTCTAAACACATTACACGTTGAACAAGCACCAACAGACGTGTTAGTACTACGACACGAGACTTTACATTACATGGTTATCGTTCACTATTCCGATGTTAGAAACTACGAACACATTCGCCTATAAAACGGAACGCATGAACGTTCCGTACCATGTTCCGCATCCTACGCCTGACTCGTTCCAAATACCGCCGATTCAAATATCAAGGATACGCCAAAATGCCAGCCGGCGGTTGCGACACCGGGGCATTGTCTGCCTGTAACCTCTGCACTGAGCTCCTCTTATGAATAGAATGCAAATGCTCTCGAATTAAAACGTGTGAATGCGATCTCGAAACGTCATATTCGATCACCCGTATCGCACGTGGTATGCGTAAAACGTGACTTGACATTGACATTCCTGCATCCGTGAGCAAAGCTGTCTATGTTATAAGGAAGTGCGCGAAATTCGTTGGCACGAACCTTCCAAAATTTGAGCTCATATGTCTGCCTACATCCTTATACGTTAAAGTTCCGTCTAAAGTGTATTCAATCGTAAACTGGGTTCATATATCAAAAGAGACTTCGCCTCTTTGTCGGGTCGATATAACTCTTAATATTTTAAATAGTATCTACTCCTTTTAAGACGGTGCTTGTGGTGTTTGAGTAAGTGTCCCCTTGTAATCTGTGATGTATGGCCATGCTCTTGATACACTACCTAGGTACTCCAGCGTTTTTGTCCTTTTGTAAACAAAAAGTTCCTTGGAAACACAAAATTCCACTTCGCAGGCGCATTTTCTATGGCCTTTGAATGGAAGTTAAATTCATGGAAATGAGATTTTGCCAAATTATTAAAAATAATTTTACAAATTCCCAATTTGCCAGTATACATGTACCTATAGTAGATTAATAATAATGTCCATTGAACGTATCACAAAAATCAATAAAGAAAAACAAACTACGTAAATCCTAGCACACATCATCAGAAATACTCTTAAAGGCACCCAGTTCATTGTGCCTATAACCTTAAGTCCGTATTCCATATTTTATAAATATTTCTTTAAATCACGAGGCGCGTGGACATGGGTTTATAAATGATGATCTGGCTAGAGATGTTGGTATAAAGGTTCACACTTGCAACGTGGTTGTATAAATTGCAACTCGCATTCATAAATCCATTGCATTGTCAACAGCTTCGTGTACGGAATGGACAGTTCTGGTCGCCGTGAAAGGACGGTGATTGCCTGACTAATATCACTAGTGCTAAATTCCTTTGATATTCGACGTTAAGGAATGTGATCTCGGATCATAATGAATAAAAAATTACCTGTCAAAAATGCAATATCTAATTCCAAATCAGATCGAATCAATTTAGGCTTAGATATGGTCTTTAGTATTCAATACATACGATAGATAATAATACTATTTTTTGCTTAATGGTCAGAAAATTTAAAAACTAATTTATATTTTAATTTAACCTAATTCCATTACTCAAGTGTTACGCATAAATCGTGCAACAAAAGCAAGCCTATTGTTAACCTCAAGGCAGACAGAAAAAGATCTACAATCATTTGTCGGCGAAAAAATCACTAAGTAGCCGCACTCTACTATCAGTTTAACCTATTTGTCCATTACTGAGAAATTATGACCAGCGTAATGACCAAACACGGCTGGCAATCCACGCACCGCTCTCGTACAGGCGCCTCCGAGACCCTCGCCTTTTAAATACTGTTATTACCCATTCAGCAAGACAGAACATCGTGATACTACCACGAGAATTTATATTGTCCAAGTAATTAATGCTGAAATTTTTCGTTTATTTTTTTCTTGATCCCCTTTGTTGCTCAAGAATGGAAAAGTTAATTGAAGTCCAGTAAGTTATGAACGCATACGGAACGTAATTAGGCCCTTGTAATGTGGATGGAGAGATTTAGTGACTGAATAGGTTAGACTTGAAAAAAGTCCAAAGTATTGTGCTTTGTTCGACGATGGATGTCGTCGTTAACTGAATTATGTGTTTGCACAATGCTTATTTACATACAAAAACCCTTTTGAGTTATTTGTTCAGTACCACTTTCACTTTATTATTCGAGACGTCATTTCAACAAATGGTACTTACCGTATTTCTTGTTGTCTTTGCCTTTATCTGATTTTCCCCTCGGGAACTGTGTTGGCATACGTCCGTCATGTCCTTCTATGTCATCGTAATCAGGCTGCGAAATGAAAATACATAACAAAATAAATTAACATGTTAATTAAAAAATATATCAGGTATGTAACCTTCTATGTTAAACGGTATTGATTTGATGATGCATTTATTGAAACGTTACATATTGAAATAACATTAAGCTAATAGAAGAACACCCAGATGGCAATTACATTGTAACATATCTACTAAACAACATAACTTGCGCCTAAGAACATGTAAAAGCAAGCAATTCGCGAATAAAACACGAAGCAAAAATCAGATGCAATAATATGAACGCGTGGGTGCCGTACAATCTTTTACCTTGTAACGAACCAAAGATGGCATCAAAAAACAAACAAACGTGATATATAAAACTCATAGGAACAGGATCTTATCAAATAAAGGTTATGGAAACCACCCCAGCAAAACATATCGGTTCAAGCAGTATATTTTCTTAATAAACACCTAGCAGGCATAAAAGTGAAGCGTAACAGACACACAAAGGACATTGTTCATTTGTATGGTGTCAGAAGCTAAGCTGGGACTAGGTAAACCAATAAAAGAGTAAAAGCCGACGCGGCTGTACTATGGTCCTCGCTATCATTTATCTTGGGAGGCGATGAGATTTGAGATATGTCAGGGTTATCTTCCCCGCTGGGCCGACCATTGTCCATTCCCGTACGGTTGCGATAGCGCATGTCCACAATTATCTGACAAGAAGTCGGAACCGACGGGCGTTAATCGGATTGAACTCTCACCTCCCGACGATGCTCATAACTTATTCTTTACAATTGTTATGATTTGAGATGTGATTTACGCAATGATTGATGAATTTGTTTTGTGGAGGAAGAGAGTTATTGACGTATAGATGTAAGCTGGTGACAGACCTTCAAATCGAGATCTTCAATGATTGATGAATGAGTCTGCAACTGTTGATCTATCGAATAGTCTACGTTCATTCCTCACGATCGAATTAGACCACTTTGAATTGGGTTTGAATTATTTTGTAATCGCATTTGTATACATTAGTCAATCAAGAATCAATCTGATAATTTATTCTGTTACGTCCAAAAAAGGCAATTCGATAAAGATGGAAAAATACATGACTTGCTGGATGTAAAGTTTAAATTGAAACTGTGTATACCGAGACAAATACGGAAGGTTGTAGAACCAGACAATAATTAAATTTCTAAATTAGGAAAATAAATGGCACTAAATAAAAGAAAGCATTAAAAGGTTTCAATTTGGTATAAGATAAAATAAATATTAATTTCATAATGGTCCTTTATGTTGGATTGATTATTTTGGGATATAAGCTGACATAAGATCCAGTGTCTTCAATTTGGATTTAATTTCAGATGCACAATATTTCACGGTGACTTATTTGATAACTACTGTCGTCGTTCCTCATTTATTTGGAGAGAATTTGGGATTTCAATTTGCATAAACCCAACTTTATCATTGATGGATTTAGGGTTTCTTCGCATACTTGTACGATTGTGAAAAGTGCTTTAAGATTAATGACATTCAATGCACTCTTCAATTTATCAGAAAAAAAATATCTACACCACTTGTCGTTGCTTGAAACATTCATATGATGAGTAAGCTATGTTAAACATACAAAGGTAAACTTGTTTTGTTGTTATGATAAACTTTTAAGAGCACTCAATTATCACTACCTATATTGTCCCATTCTACTTTGAAGGCAACGATAATGTACGGATGGCATTCAAGTATCAGCCCAAGGTCAATAATACATCGAAAAGCAATTGAATATTTTGAATAATCAACGACATAAAATATACAAAGATCACTGTGCAACGCAGGCGGGATGTTTATTGTAAGACTTGCAATAAAAACTACATATAAATTATCGTAATAAAAATAGCCATGCCAACTCAAAGCACCTTAACAATGAAAAAATAATTTGTAATGCAATTTTCACATCAAAATTACTTTGCCGATGCAACCGCATCTTACCTTTTACATCGAAATGGAACTTGAGGGTACAAGTTTATATTATTCAATCATAAAACTATGGGCCTCGTAAATCATATCCTATTAAATTAATTCTTCACGAAGACTGAATCTCTTTATAAATAAGCCGTTGAAAATAGAATTACACGTCGACTACCGGCTACTGTAGTGACTTCGCATTTATTTTTCCTTTTTTTGGGACGACTGCGTATTGCTGATATTATTTTATTGGTTGCTATAAATATAGCTGTGTCTCCTGAACTTAATGTATTCACGAGTAAGTTATAATTCGTAATTTTTTTTTTTTGTTATTATTGTGTAAATGCGTGAAACAGCCAATCATGACTAGTTTGTATTTGCTTGAAATGTTAGTAATTCGTCTCCAAGTAAATTAGCTTCAGAGTGTGCCTTATAAGCTTCATGCAAGGTGTTCTTAAGAAGATATGTACCTAAATTGAGACTCACTTTGTATTCACGTACCTTGGGAATATCAGCAGGGCCGTATCCATTTTCCCTTGGCGGTAGCTTCGGAGGCTTCTCGCCTCTTCTCTGTCCCATCTGCATCATCAGCTGTTCTCTGGTGGCGGCCACCACGCCGTGCCCATTGTTGTGTCCGTAGCCTCCGGAACTGCCGCTCGACCCTGAACCGTTGGCGTTGGAGCTTGCGATGCTGTACGGGTCCTCGTCGGGGATAGGAATGCGAGGTCGGTTCTTGATGTCCAATAGTCTCTGAACTGTTGACAAAAAATGTATATTTAAAACAACTTTACACAATGCTTAAAACACGTACAATAAAAAAATAACTTGATTCGGTCACAGAAAATACGGAGGTTTTTTATATAAAAGGTCAGAGGTTTGCAGTGTACAAACACTTTTTTACTTTTCGTGCAACTTTATTGGGTGAGTGAATTATAATTTGTGGAGTTTCATTTATTTATACATATCGTTTATCACAGAATTAGGTTTTAGAAATCGTTAAAGGTCAAACCATCCTCGTCTAAGATATTAATGAAGCAATATAAATTCTATTGAAACGTTTGAAATATTGTATAATAACAAGTTTCCGAGAGATTATCCAACTGTTTGAACACACAACAATTGGAAACATTTAGCGACGCTTGCGCAACCTGCAACACGAATGTTACTTCGTGATGTTCAGATCGGATGGCAATCACTCCTCTTCACGACTTCGAAGAACCTACGGTTATTAATGCGACGCTAAAGGTCTGGTGTCTTCATTGCACTTCAGTTCACCCATTATTTGTACCTTCGTCTCTAATCATAAAAATAAACGAAACGTCCACGATTAACCAACTTTACCATTATACCGCAAGGTTGAATGCATAATCTTCGAACAATAAATGTAAATTCATGCGAATATTGGCTCTTTTAGTTGCGAAATATTAAAGTGCCTATAAAATTTATTGCATGAGCGACGGTGCGGTACAAAAGAGGGATAGTGACAACTGCATCTATCATGTGGTGTCAGATCGTCTTCGTCCTAAATGTTTGTTTACACTTTATACACGTCAGATCATTACGAATGATCGAGCGGAAACAATTCAAAACAACTCACTTAGTGAACACCATGTTAGAGAACGATTTTCTATAATTTGTTCCTTGTTGAAATTCCTTAATACAATGATTGCAGTATACAAATTTGTGAAGGCTGCAATTACCTTAATACACGTATTAACCAATATAAAATCGATTGGAACTTAAAAGCTTTTAACGTATATAACTATTATCTCAATTTTGATCCGGAAGCTTTAAACTATGTTCGTTGATAATGCATTTCATAGGTATCCGACATGATAAAGATGTTGTGGAAACGATAAAACTTTGTTTCGCACATAATCTGAGTTTAAAAGATATACCTGTGTCTGGAAATACCGTAGACGCCATGTCGCAACGGGATTAGAATCCAGATTAGTTCAGCCAATGATCTGAATGCTAATAGCTGAGGTACATACACCGACTGTTTTTAAATGCTGAGAAAATTCCGTGTGTCTATTTACAAAAAAGGAATTTTATATTCGGTTAGATATTTCTGACATGTACGATATGAACAAAAGTCCAATTGGAGTGAAGTTTACATGCTTTGTGGAGCTCATGAATAGATAAGGTTTTCCTCTTATTATCGTGTAAAATCTAGCACACTTGACGGATTTTATGTTCCTTTGTTGCGACCAACCCTTGCACACCATCCGAATGAACTTTAACCGCTTCTAGAACCATGGTATCAAGAGTTATCTTAATCAGTTCATGGCAATAGAAACTGGAGTAAATTTTGCAAGAAAAACAATATCGCAACTACTACCTAACTCCAAATTAGAGCTACTAAAATTTGTGTAATGCACAGATCACTTTCGATCAGCATGCTTCCTATTGTCATCGAATCGAGTTTTGCATAACGTCAGTCACGATCCACGTCTGCTCAAGCCTCTAATGATTCAATTGGCGCTCGTTACAAATTCAAAGTGAATTTAATGGGTTTATGGGCAATGATTGCTTTCGTATGATCCAGTTACCGACTATGACGACCTTCGTTATGAAATCGAAATTCGAATGTGTGATGTAAACAATGAATGTACTTTTGATTCAACTTCAGCAGAAACCGATGTGACTGTGATAAAGCATACAGATATGTACTTGTTTACAGAACTTGTTTGATTCATATCGGTTAATTGATTAACTAATTATGAAAGTATTGTAGATCGCGGACACAGTAACAATGTAAGTAGTTTCATGACACGAAGTTAAAACATTTGATGCCATATCAGCAAAAGCGACCAGTCCCCACGTTTAAGTGTCACGACTTCCATACAGCAAAACATTAGCTACGTTACTCAATAGATTTATTTGAGTTCCCTAACAGATAAACAGTGGCTAGACCGCGAAACCACTGCAGAAAATCTATGAACGAATCTTATCCGTGTTGGAAAATCACGGGAATCTCTCGGTGCGGTTTCTTTCCCATAGTTTCAATATGAGTTGTACAAAACCAATATTAGATGTTGAATTGCTGTTAACTTGCCAATACCGATGGGGTTAGTTAGAAATTTGCAGTATGGTTTGAGTGAAATGAGGTGCAATACATGATGAGATCGATGCGAGATTGCATTGTTGCACAACAATAAGCCTACTGAGAAGTAAGGCTCTGCATAGTTGATGTGGTTGCGTGCTATGGGAACTAAATCAGATTTGAAAATTATCTATATAATACTGCGTTTCACACTTGTTTCTTATGTAGAAGGATGTGCAAATTATTGGATGTAATTCGACTTTTCAACAAAGAAAATCTTGTTGGTTACCTATACTGTTTATTGATGTTGAACTTATACTATTTATATAGCCAAGTCATGGTCCAGTTCCGGAAGCTGTTTGGACAGGCAATTGTGCATTATTACTGGCTGATCACCTTGCTACAATGTAAACCGGATCACTTTGGAACTCGTCCACAATAATTACACGAGCAACAAGTGTTGATGGTCCTGCTTTTAAGGCCATCTCCAATATCTGAGTATATAATCAATTTATTGCCAAAGTGGACTTTCCGCACTATTAAATTTTTCTTCTCCATATTTAAAACTTTAATAAACCCAAGGTTAAGACAGCTTCGTTAAACGTTCGTTGCCGCGTGAGAACATTACTGTGCATTATAAAATTTAATTTTGTATATTCGTAAGTTAATGATAAGTGTAGAGGTCATCCTATTGTTCCATAATACCTGAGCTGGTCCCCGGAGGTCTAAAACAAGGTAACTGTAACATTGTCGGATCTTGGGCGCTACTAGTCATCGTCTACGTATGCAAACATGACCATTCAATGGTAATTACTGTTAACGTTGATGACGCGTGACTGATGTTCGACAAAAGCCTTGTAACTGATGATATGCAAATAACTAAAATAATCACTATAGTAAATGTCACTATTCTCTTAAATGTTACTGTGTTAATGATGACGCGATCAATAAAGACGTGAGTTTAACAGACATTTAAATACTTAAAGCGGTGTCATAGATAACTCCTACGCAGGTATAATTTGATAAATATTGTTGGCGGTGTAATGTTATAATGAAATACTTTTACGTTTTAAGATAAAGCGGCAAAGTTAACCCTTCACTGGTCCTATGTGTCTCTGTCTTTGATATCGGTGTTAGGCAATTTATTCGCTATGACACGTATTGTGCGTTCCTGTCGCTTTAATGCTGCAATTGCAATTTTTCTGTTGATTTTTCTTGTTTTCTGCGCTATTGTTGGCTTGTGACCAGCGTGAAATCGTTGCTGCCTCTGTCAGCCTTAACGATGCGACTTGGATGGTACCAGATTTAGATTATTTAGGACCATTGCAGGCAAGGACATTTGTAATAATAAATTTTGTAAAAGATAACTCTAATGCTCATGGTCGTATAAATGAGCCTTAAAATAAAACTATCTGAGGATTGATGAGTTGTTTTTATTTTGTAACGTAGGCGCGCATTTCTTTCTACGGTAATATTCAAATTGGTTTTCAATCATACGAGTTCTACGAACCGTGTAATTATATAAATATGCGGAACGTTGATCATGTATGTTTGTTAGACATTTAATTGGTTTTGTGACCAATTTGTATGTTGTATGGTGCTCTGAAGTAATTTGGCGCAAACCAAATCATTTCCTGTTTAGTTTTTGCTGAGCTTAATGAAGAACTATTGATTCATAATTAGATTTTATGGATGTCATGATATGTGGCGGTTTGCGTACTTGATGTAATTATGACAAAAAATCTTATGAGGTTACTTTAGTAGCTCACTAGTGGTTACTGAGCGATTAATGTTATGATACAATTTACATTTTAATTATGATACAAGTTATTGATATTGTAACCAATAGTTATCGCAACATAAAAGATTAAAAAGGTTATTTAGGAAACAAATCAAAGTATATCCTTTTAATTTGTAGCCATTACATCTCGTCTTAGATAATTTTCTCAAAGTATAACGATTTATCTACAATTTGCCACCAAAGCACCTCAGGCTTTCCGCCATAATTATTATGAAAATTCCATATTCACAACCCACCTTGACCATGCTTACTAAATGAAGCCTTAATAAAAACAAGACAAAAACGATCTTGGACCATCGTTATTTTTTTAAGGTTCGTGGCTAGCCGCACTAAACTTGACTCGAGTGATGATATCGCTAAGTTTTTACTACGGAAGTGTTTTTATAACTAACTAACATAGAAATATAGTGTTTCATATGAATAATTCGAGCGTATTGTTTGTGGGTATCGCTAAATCGCTATTGGTGGTAACGATTTTGATCATCTTTTGTTACAGTTTGTATCTGTATGTTCTATTTGGTGATTTGGGATATAAAGATATTACAGATTTCTGATTTATTAAAAAAGTTTAGTAATTAAAATCTCTATGAGAAAAATAGGATCCTAGAAGTAGAAAAAATAAAATTTGTTGAATTCTTGTTTTAGGTATTTTTGGAATTCATTTATAAAGTTAGTTTGTTGTATTCTTTCAACCGTAAAAGGGAAAGCACCTTGATACGTCACAAAGCACGAACTAATTATAATTTCTCTACATTAAACCTAGAAACGCATCTATGAGTGCATAATTATGTAAAAACTAATTGGCCTTCTATGTCTAAACCGTAATGATTCGTGGGAAACATATCCATCATGTTTATCAAACTTCATCTTTTGTAGGCAATTAGTTACACAACCTACCACTTATGTATGTATATCTAGTATTATTTTGGATTCTCGACCGAGAAAATTAATAAGTTCCTTGTCACATATGTTTTTATGTATTTTTTTGTTGTTATGTTATGATTCAATTTTACGAGTCTTGTTTCGTAAATTGGTTATATAAAAGTATCGTCATGCTTAAAGTTGAAAGGTTAATCTCAAGTATAAAGTGGAAGTTATCACACTTATGTCATATTATTTATCATCTCTAATAGAGGAAGTTCAAAATATAAGTGTCAATTAATATTAATTAAATTATTTATTACTAGGTGTATTATTATTGTCGAATTATTAGTTAAAAATGTTAAGTTTAGTAACACATTTTTTTTTACTAAACAGTTAACAATATCTTCTGTAATTCCAATTTCATCATTATAATCTGAAACAAGTCCTACTTCATCTACAGTAACTCCAACATATTCAAACAGGTAGATTTCTTTAACATCATTATCAGTTTGTTTAAACTAAAGGAGGCATCAATACTCCACAATTACATTAGTACCGAGATTACATGAGATACGATCTGCAAAGTGCAGGCTTAGAAAGTGACAGTGAACATTGTTCGCTCAAGGTCGCCAGCTGACGTGACAACCGGATCCAAGCATGTAGATAGTGAACAAGCACAACATAATGTGAATAAAATGATAAGTGAAGCGATTACAGATGAAAATGATACATAAGACGACGTATTAGGAAATAATATCAAAGATATCATCGATTATTAAGTTAGATTTGAAGATTTTGAGCAAATTCCGCCGATTTTCCGTAATAAATAATGTCTGCATCGAAAATTAATTGTTTTATACTAAAAACGTCTGCGTTGTTATAATTTGTCTTGCTGCATTAAAATTATATGAAGTCAGATTTTTTCTCAACACGATAATTCGCTTTTTGTGTCAATCTGATTCACCAAAGTGCATTTTATCGCTAATCCTAAATCCTGAATTGGTTTTATTCGTTTTTGTGGCTTTAGAACTTTGAGTGTTGTAAAAACCTCATTTGCATAAAGTTCGTATATAGATTGTTAATAAAAAAGTAACGTCACGAATTTATTTGCGCCTACTTATTTGTATAACAAAAAGAAAATCATAAAACATGTGTATCTAGATTTTAAAATATGAAACGCGAAATGAAACTGATTGTTATGAAAAATGTACAGAAAACGAGCTTAAAAAAATTAAAAAACAGTATTTTCCTTGACCAAATCAACATCATAGTAAGTATTTTTCCTAATACAGAAACATCAGCAACCAATATATAATAACTGTGAAATAAATTAGAAACTTACCCGGTGGCAGTTTGGACTTAAGCATGTCCATAGCAACAACATTGATGATGAGCACCCAGATGGGGCAGTCGAGGAGATCAGAGTCAGACTTGACGAAGGCGATGGCGCTGAGGCACTGCGTCTCCAGCCGCCTGCGGTCAGGGTACGAACGTCGCAACTCACGGTTCACGTTGGACTGGAACTTCTTCATGTCAAATAACTGGAAAAGGAAATGACAATTTAGTATTTGAAGATAAAAGTAATAAAACAAACATAACGTTTTGTAAAAAAAAATCACACTTTGCTAAGGCACACATCGAAAAAATAGCCCATTTACAATTGGCGACACGATGAGTTAAGTACCTTATAGATCTTTAAAGTGGCATTAACAGCAGTAAATTCTTTCGCGTCAAAGCAAAATGCATAAAACAAGGATCCTAAAGGATTTATCTTATTAGTTAAAAGTGAAGTGGCGTGTGTGCCGGTAGGCTTTCCTGATAACACTAAGTACTGATACTAAGACACTAGTTAGAAAGTCTAAAAGGTTCCGATAAAATTCCAACATATTTTAGACTTATATGAAAATTAGTTCGAAGCTAAACAAGATTGATTCACCAATTAAACTCATCGATACAAAAACAAACAAAACAACAATGATAATTTTAAAGATGAGATAACACCAATCAACTTGTTACAAACAATATTAAAATAACAGACAGATACAAATAACGTGAGCATTTTTTATCTTAATTAACACGAGAGATGATCTAAAACAAATTGTCGGGCGATCGAATGAATGTGTCTTTATTAGAAGATCTTATCGAATTAATATTACATAACAAGCCAACGGTCGATAATGAAAAGACAATCGTTCGATCAAACAAAAGTTGAGCCGACGTCATGTTGAGCGCTTCTCAAAATTAAAACGTTAAGCGTGAACGTGATCCGAAAGAAAAAGTCTACGAATTAATTGTGTAGGGCATAATGTTATAATAAGTTCCTTTTGGTAAGTTTCGTGATGTTTTTTTCCAGAGTACTGATCAATATGCTCCATTTTCATCGATATCAAAACTTTCTTATTACATCATTTACATTGAACGTCAAAGTCACGAATTTCCAAATCCCAGCACGACACGATCTAAATCTATCAATATGATCTATCTTCCCAAAGGTTTCTTAAACGAAGGAACTCTGAGAGACAAATGAAAATG
This sequence comes from Autographa gamma, assembly GCA_905146925.1. Lineage (NCBI taxonomy): Eukaryota > Metazoa > Arthropoda > Insecta > Lepidoptera > Noctuidae > Autographa > Autographa gamma. The sequence goes on from LR989850.1 coordinate 11,063,343, forward strand.
CCGAGTCAGATGCATCGACGAAATTGAATGAGGCTTATGAAGTCGTTACATAATCGATGCAAGCAGTTGTCGAGATGGCCGTCCGACCGGACCAGTAGACGATATAGATGGTATCTCCAAAAACTTAGCCGACGTAATTCGTAAATCATCAGACGGCGACTCAAACACGAGTCATACAAGTAATACTGATGCGTATAAGAATTCTAATTTAAACTGGTACATTCCATTGTTAATTTGTTACAACACACCTCGGCTAGCTAATTATAAATGAAGCATTCTTATTTAATTGAAATAAAAGAACGTTGGTTTTAATATAACAAAATGCTCTGTTTCTTGCGTTTTATTGTGAGGAATACATAATGTTTTGTGAAGCAAAACACAAGGATCACTAACGTCAGTTAAGAGAACTGTAATTGAATAGCTCATAGGTATAAGAAGTAATTAAGCACTAATGTCACAATATTTCCAAGTCTTATACATTGGAAGTAGTTTCGAGCTATTCAAGAACTAGTTGACACCGCAGATAGTATTGTTTTATATTAATTTAGTCACAAGGGAATTCGGTGTGGGAAACGAGACGGATCGCACAGAAAAAATCCCAGAGATCAACCAGTTTCAACACTTGACGGTATTGTTTCGAGGAAATTGGATTTTTTTAACGAAGACGGACAATGTTAGTGCAACAAGTCAATTAGTGGCCTACAAACATATTTGATGCAATGGTTAACCAATGGATTGTTAGCTATATCAATATGGCACTAAATGAATTTTTTAATTTATTTTTAACTCTCTGGTATTTTCACAACTTAATGAATATTTGATTAAATGTTGAAATCTGAATAGAATGTGCTACAATTATATTACATGTAATAAATTGTTAATAATAATTCTTGGAGGTGTAATAATTCTCACAATAGCTATTAACTGAAGCATCACATTGTTTCGGCAGTATGTTGGCCACGGACAATGGTTTACTTTCTGCGAATTCGCTTTCGTTACTCCCAAGGAAATAGAACAACAACCAAACAAATTTGTGAGGCAATGACCATTCCTTCCCTTTCTCAATGGTGCTATCTTCTCATTGTTTGCTGCAGACTTACGTAAAGTCGTGTAGGTAATGGTGTATGAATTGGTAATGAATCTTTCGGATGCTAGGAAGTGAATATTCCATTGTTTTGTACTTACATAGTGCCAGTTAGCGTCACAACAAAAGTGCTAGTGTAAACGCTTAGCTAACAAATTTCTGATTACAGTTAGTTATTATTCGCATTCGCGTTCGCTCTGTCATTAGTACCGTATTTATAAATGTCATGGCTCATAGTCGTTAAATAGTATTCTTGTTACAAACGAACTATAAGATTCTTGACATGTGCATTGCTTATGACTTTATTTACAGCAAACTAGTGTTTTACTTAAGTGTTAGTGGCAGCTTTTCTTAAAATTATAGCTAAATGTGCGCTGGTTTTCCGTCTACAATAACCTGTCTTTATAATGGTTTTGAAAATATTTCGTAACATTAAAATGTTGGTAAAATGAAATTACGTGGCAATGTCATGGTCAGAGTGGATCGTGCTCGGACACAATCTGTGCAGTCGTGATGCGCCACAAATGACTGATGCACTAACGCAACGCGCATTAGAGTAATGCCTTGCTCTCTTAATTTTTTTTCTACGATGATTATTGTCTTTAATAACGACGAACATAAGGAAATTATGGAGGCAGAAGCAAAGAAAGGTGAAGTAATAGAGGAACAATAGTCGCCTATTGTCTGTGAGTGAGTGTACCCACGTGAGTGAAAAATTTTAATCGATCTATCGAACTTTGAGCATAGAATTTTTTCTTAAGTTACCAAACGAGTACCAACAACCTCTGAACGAAGATCATCAACCGAGCAATTTAGATCATTATGTGGGCAACCATGAAATTAATAGGCAAATGTTACGACATCTTATTTCATAAACGCATCCATCTTGACGGAAATAACTACTGACGCTTGTTTGGTATGTTTTCGTCGAACCAGTTTACCTTGCTTGCCCATAAATTAGATTTGGGAATTCCTATTCCAATGGCCGTAAAGACTAGAATTCTGTTTGGATTTTGATATTATTTATAATAACATACTTGATGCAAGAGGAAGGATAAGATAACGTGTAATTAGATGCACCTATTGAAATAGCCTTAGTGTGGGTATTATTAGAGCTAGACCTAATAACGAGGTATTTTTTATTAGTTATGTTTCAGGTAAAATATAAAGTCTATTTCTATTATTTATTTTAGTCATGAGTCTGAATTCCTGTTGATAGGTATTTGTTTTATCATTGCAATGAAGTTACCTTAAGAACTATAATTTAAGATCAGTTAATGAATAAACAATTTTAATCCTTAGTTGTATGTCTCATACATGAAGATCTAAAAACTATTGCTTTAAATTACCTTTTAAACAAAAACCTTTATGGGAATATTTGTATCCGTAAATTAAGTATGTTTATTTTAATTATTACAGCTTAATCAAACAACATTGAGGTAAAGTTTTTGTACGAACAAGTAACTATAGTTGATTCGCGTATTTGTAACACTTAGGTAATTACGAACATAAAGTTTTTTGCTGGTTTTGATAAACGGCTTTGTTTTAATACGATAAGCGTTGCGATTTATTATTGTTTTTGTTTGCTATTCATTGTATAACATATGGGCCATTTAATAGACCTACTTCTGTAGTATTTGTAACGACTTTATAATACGTATTTGATGGAACTTTAAATATTTTGGATTAAATATTGCACTAACTTAATTGTCTCTTTTAAGTTCTATAAATAGGAAGTCATTTAGGGGTAAGAAATGTAGATCCTATTTGTGTAAAATACGTCACTAAATAATTTAGGCACCCATAACATATACTTAAAGTTTTTCATCATCATCATCATCAGCATCTGATTTTGTCTCACCTTTGTTTGGTATTATAGGTTTGGTTTTACCACATACTTGGTTAAAGTCCTTGGTTCAACGAACTCATCGTTCATTCACTGATTATAACTTATTTATCTAACTCTTACCTTAAATATTTTCTCCTGTTCCAATGAATATCCAGGTAGCTTGACGATGTCCTGTCCTATAGCCGTCTCCTCGTTGCTGGTGGCTGCCGTACTCTTCACAAACACACTACTCTTGGAGTAGCGTCTGATGAGTATGTTACCGGCGTCGTCCATTTTTATTTTGACACCCTGTTGACAAAAAAAAAGTTTTGATTTAGTGCTGTTGGTATATGGTGGTCATGATAACTTTGTTGCCTGTGATGTTATGGTGCAGTAAGGACAGATGAAAAATAAAAATTTCTTTTCTCAAGTATACAACATATTTTCTAATTTTACGGGTTTGGAGCATGTAGACATTAAAATATAAGCACAAAAGTTTCAGACAAGTTTTAAACCTAACACTCACTGGGCGAGACTCAATTTAGTCGTCTTAATATTTAATAAATGCCAAAGTGAACCTACTCTTTAGTCCCTAGCATTCAGTTTGATGTAACCTACTTAAATTCTTAAATGTTCAAGCGGATTTTCTTAATTAGAATGCCTCTAAACATCAGCTACACCTAATCAATTTTAATTTCATATACCGGTTAACCTCTGACCATGCAGGTGCAGATGTTACATCATTTGATGTCTTAGGTGCCAGTGTAATAGGCTTCAAACCTATTAACACAAGTCCATAAACTCTTCATCAGATTTTGCCATTTGGTTGAAGTTTTAGCCTAAAACTACCAAACGTTTCGCTAGATGTTACGCTAAAAATAAAAGCCACACCGCATATTTTGAAATTGAAATTCTGACAAATATAGTCGTATTATTGAAATGTGAATGTGACTTAGTTCAAGGCTGTATCGGAAGTAATATGATATTGCTTTAATCTTACCTATCTATAAATATATTACTATCTATACCTATCTATTTTCCTTATTTTGTTATTTACAAAACTCCTACGCATAATCCGTTTGTCTTTATACGTTTGCTGTCATCGCCCGTTATGTTATGACGTCATAATTTGAAGCCCTTATCTACCATCAGCAAGGTCATTGCCTTCGACTGCTTTAGTTTTTACTTCACCATTCAACTCAATATGATTTATGACAGAAGTTTTCAACAATAGAATCGGTACAGCTGACCACACATTAGGATTTTTAGCATTACCAGCGTCTTTATCGTCAAGAGGTAAGGTTCAATTTTGAGTTTTGTTGTTTGTACTTAGGTGCGATCGACTGTACAAGCCCGACCTATGACATCATGACCTTAAGTTATTTGTAAATGCATGTCAAAGTATTGTTATAAATATTTAAATTAATCACGCGGAAGATGGTTTAGGGTTTTCTGTAAAAAATATATCAAAATCAATTAGGATTGTGAAGTGTGAGAATATTTGAGTGATTCCATTTGTATTGTTGTTATTTTTTATCAAATATTTCAAATATACACCTGCATTCATAATATTATTTAAGACCTATATGTTGCTGTTACATTTCCTGTGTAAGACAGACCTATTCTAAAAGTTGCGATTATTAGTTTTATAACTACATGCCCAAAATTCCAAGGCTTCATTACCATAATTTTAACACCGCAAACATGATCAATAATTATCAAATTAAATTAGACTAATTTGGTTTATTTTTATTTGCTACAGCAAACGCCTATATTAAAGTTTAGGTACTTCTGTCCTGCCCGTCCTGCACCACCACTGCCACCCTCGACTAAATAGAAGCCAATGACAATGCCATTCAAGTGGCGACTTTCTGGTCAAACAGAGTTAAGAGATGACGGACTCGAGAAGAAGATTGACATAAGTTTTTTTTACGTTTTCAATACTTCTACAAAGACATACATAGAAGTAACCTTAATTAAGACGACCTTGTCATTTGGAAAGAAACTGAAAGCCTTTATACACGAATTAGCGTTATGTTCATATTGATAAGAATCTAGTAGAATACGTAATGAGGCTGATGCTTCCTTGTCTAGTACGTTTTATTAAATGTTATTAATGTTTTAACTCATTTTGTTATTTTGTATGGAATTTTGTTCTTGTGTTTCACTAAATCCTATTTCTTTGTTTATTTCTATGACAATTGGGATCCGTTTAGAAACGGATCTTCGAATCACGTTTCGTCGAAATTAAGTCATTCAACAAACATTTTCGTACAAATCAGTTTCTTGAGAGGTGGCAGCCTTTCTACACTAGAAATTGTGAGATTTATAACAATAGAAATCTGTTTTAAAGCAACTTTGATATTTTCAAAGTCATTATTAACAACATTAATTAATTATATCTTGGAAACCTAATTTTCCCATCAATTCAATTTTTGTTTCCTTATAATATTGAAATGATTCCTACATCTACAATGAAGGCATACATTAACATTTCATTACTAAACCGACCGGTAGCAGGAAGTTGCATGTGTTTGACGAAACGCATGTAATTGTCGCGCGGTAGAACCAAATACCTTCAGCCTATCGGGCCGTGGATAATTCATGCTTAAACCAGTAATTTGTATATCGTTACTGTTTTCCGTGAGCCGATAAAGAAGATATGTTGATTTAATCTCAGGTTTGCGTAGTCTGTAATTAGTTGTATGCATTGTTTTAAAAATCTACGAAATTATGTTTGCAATATTTTCTACCTCAATTTTCTAAACCTATATTGTCATCTTATCACTGTAAATATATAATGTGTAATAACGCTATTTAATTACTTGAGTAATACACAAAAAAGGCTATACGATGATAAAGCTCAGATGTTATTATATTCGTAAGGCGTTTGAATTTTTCATTACCAGCTAAACAAAATAACGCCTCGAGCCAAAACAATTATGTACAAGCTGTAACCACAACATGTCGGGTTAAAGATCACACATTTACATTTAGTGACAGGTTGCCAACAAACCGCCTCCAAACACATAATAATTCGTCTCACAATATTGAAGCGATTTAGAAATCAAGAAACACTGTGGCGAATCAGATCTAATTTCGAACAACATAAGGCCGGATACAGATCGCAGGCTGACCTCAAAGAAACTGATTTATCTCAAGAACTTTTGTTAGACACGGGCTATAAAAGCTGCTGATCATTTTTCTCATTAAGCTCCCGGCCTTACTCATGATTATTACGATTACAATTGTTGTGTGTATAATCAATCGTACGAACAATAATTATTGTGGTTATATCGAGTTTACATTTGCTTTCAAGGCATTCCAGAAAATTGGATTTGTTTGTACAAATATTATTAGGACCCTGATTTGGTTGATATAAGTAACAATTACTGTCGTGTAGGAATAAACCTCAATTATTTATAAATCAAATAACAAGAACATCGAGATATGTACGTAATTACGATTTGTGTCTATCTTCATCAGCCTTGAGTTTGACAGCTCGATGCCGCATCTCATTTGTATATCAGAATTTTAATCCTATTGTTTAGTTTTATTTTCCTTAGCTACATCTATGTCGATTTTATTTCAATCTTCAGATTCATCACTTCCTATTCGTTCACGAATTGTTTCTGCTTGCTTATGATTTGTTGATGATCTGTCAACTAGACGAGGAGTATGATTGACAATGGTTTCTTCTTTGATGTTAACAATGTTTTTATACTTTGACCTTGATGTTTTCGTTTTGTATCCTGAATGAGAATAAAACACATCATCACCGTGGGTGGTATGTAGTGTTGTGTCTGTCTGAAGCACTACACGATTATTTGTAAAGTCTTGTTTAAGTTCAGTGAGACAGGTGGTATTACGCGATATGCCATATCTGTATGCTTATGTAGTAGTAGTTTTTTTCAACTATGTGCAGTCTGAAATGTATCTGCGCCAATACTACACGTTACGATCTATGTGTAGTACTCTGTGATAAATCTAGTACTAGTGTTTTTTTATCTTAAATATATGAGAACACCAATTGATATCCAACTCCTCCAATTTTTTAGTTTTGAGGCAAAGTCAAGCATCTAAATTAGCTAGTTCATCCATAAACATCATCAAAAGTTTTTATACTAGGTGTCATCGTTGATCAGCTAACGGCACATCAGTGTCATGTCTGGATCATTAGCATTAGATTAACGTTGACCTATCTAAGACGTTCGATTGTTATCGGGGCAGGATTTATACTCCTTTAGTCTGCCATAAGCCATGTATGGAAATTTAATTTGCTCTATGAGGTCAGTTGTTAACTAAAGTATGTGTAACTTACTTGTCCTATGTGTCTTCTGACTTCTTCTGTTTTCTGATCTCTGTGTGGGTTATCAAATCCGCAAAGACCAATTCTGGAAAGAAAAAGAAATAATCTTTACAAAAAATACAATTTTCTACATTAAGAAAAAAGTCACAATTTTGGTTGTATGTATGTGGTATGTATGATAAGGAATAAAGATATCATGGTACCGCAAATTTATACAAAATTTATAAGACCTGCATCTTTCTAGTTGCTAGAATTAAATGGGGAAATTTAAATTCAGTACACAATGTCCATATTTTTTGATGCGATGATTTTTGCATAGCTGGAACTTTGCCAAGCGAATTTAGAATAACATTGAATGCGAAAAAAACAATTTTAATAAATAACATTGCATTGGCAACCGCAAGAGTAATTTACATGTTTCTGTATCATCATTCATAAAAGTGGTTTTATGGTGGTGGTTTTCGATACCTGGAAGGAATTGAAAATTTATTCGTAAAATTTCTAAATCGAAATCTCGTATTGAAGCTATCTATTGGAGAAGTCAAGGAAGAAATAGGAACTGAGGTTGACGACCTCATAGAAGAGGCTCGTGAAACAGATTGTATAATTGTTGATCTACGTAAACAAAATGTAGTCCAATGTTCGGTTCTCATGTGTCGAATTGAATAATGACGACATAGGTATTTGTGCTTCATTTGTATTTAGTTAGCGTAGTATCGGAATATCGTTTTCTCAAAACCGTTCCTTGGCATTGCCCTGAGAATGTCCACATTGGATATTCATTGGTATTCATGTTTGTATCCAAGGTCTGGCTTTGTTTACTGATGGGGAATTTCTATTTGATTCTTTGGGTTTGTGTATTTTGTTTTCTATTCAATGGGTGAAACGATTAGGTTTGATGGTGGTTTGAACGATGGTAAAGAAAATATGTACGGTAGTTTCGCATGAAGAATTTATACTCGATTATTTGACGTGGAAAGTGAAAGATGGCGACGCTTTATGCTTTTTAAGTGTATAGAAATGGTGAGCTATGGATCGGAATGCGTTTTGGTATTTTGTTTGGTAAGGTGGTGACAAGCGTGTGATTTTCAAAATAACAGTAGTGCTTAATTGTTATGACTCTGACGTGACAAAAACTTTGTCATCATTTAAACTTTAAAAGACTTCTGGATATTTTAATAAATTGTCTAGTCTTCATCCATATTTTTCTATGATCGCTAAATATTTACCATTATAACAAAAATCACTTAAAAAAATTAACCTATTCTACTGGCACATTTTTCAACATAATAATATTAATAGTATCGATATTGACATACATCGATGACATTATGACTGAAGGTGATATCAAACACAATGACTTGCTGTCTGTACGTGCCACGATGCCGTATTATTTTCAATAAACGTATATTTTTATATGACCTTTGTAAGCGTGTGCTTGAGAAAGAAATGTGGGTCAAGTGTCTTTGTATTAAAGTCATATTTACTTTGAAGATGTTTGTAGGTTAATTTTAAGAATGTGGAACAAAATATAAAAAAAAAATCTAGATAAGTCAATTTATTTAGGTAATGCTTAATCACTAAGAGCTATAGAAGATTTGAAAATTTGCATATGTAAAAATAGGAATAATGTGGCACTTAAGTTATCGGCAGTGATAAAGTGACCTTAAGCGACAAGGTGTTTGTATTACGTTTATAACAACCAAGTAGCTAACTACATGTGCCTAATGGCGTCGCATGAATTACTACCGGCGATTACTATCCCGACCAGATCAAGCACGTGTATAGATCACATTTTCATAAAAACGAAGACCAAACCGCTTGGTCTTGTATGCAATATTTCTATTACAGATCATGATTTAGTAGTTTGTAGCTTTCCCCGTAAATATCAACGACTAACTAAAATTAAACGCTGGACTACGAGAACTGACTGGGATTCCGTTATAGAAGAGTTAAATCAAACAAGTTGGGGCTCGGTAACTGATTCTCTTTGTGTAAATTCTGCAGTACAACATTTTAACAGTATTGTTACATCTGCTTTTTCTAAAAATACGCAAAAAATAAAAATTAGTCGTAGAATGGTAACCATAAAACCCTGGATCACTCCTGGTCTAATCAAGTGTATAAAACATCGAGATAAGCTCCACCTTGATAGCAAAGCTAACCCCAACAACAACACAAAACATATTATATACACTAGATACAGAAACTTTTTAATCAATTTATTAAAGAAACTTAAGACACAATATAATAGCAATGAGATTGAACGAAGTAAGGACAACCCAAAAATGCTCTGGTCCACCATAAAAGACATTTGTGGCAATAACGGTACTCGTAGCTCAGCTTCACAGTTGATTGCCTCTGGAGAGTCTCCAGAAACATGTCTTGACCAATGTAACCGACACTTTGTATCAGTAGGAGAAAAGTTGGCAGCTAAAATTCTTAACCAGCTTAATACTACTCAACATAGTTTAGTAGAATCATATAAATCGCCGTTTTCTGTTTTAAACTCATTCTGCTTGCTTCCAACTGATGCGCAAGAAGTAACCAACACAATATATAGTATAAATAAAAGTAGTGCTCCAGGACCAGATCAGGTGACAGTTACAATACTTATTAAATGCCTAAAAAGTATCGTGGGTCCTTTGACACACATCTTTAATCTTAGTTTAGAATCTGGTGTATTCCCAGATGACTGGAAAACTGCGGCAGTATCACCTATCTTCAAAAATGGTCCTAAAGACAAACCGGAAAACTATCGTCCAATCGCACTGCTCAGTATAGTATCAAAAGTTTTGGAAAAAATTGTAAATAATAGGCTAGTTAATTTTCTAGATAAAAATAATGTTATCTCAAACAAACAGTTCGGTTTCCGGCGAGGCAAATCTACCGAAGATGCGGTGTCACTTGTGACCAATCAAATTGCTAATCATATAGAAAATGGTGACTGTTGTCTCGGTGTCTTTCTTGACTTGGCTAAAGCATTTGACACAGTGTCGACGGGGCTTCTGCTAAAAAAATTAGAGTTTGCGGGCGTAAGAGGAAACCCTCTGCAATGGTTCCAGAGTTATCTGACATCACGTTCCCAATTCATAAAAGTAGAAAACTATCGCAGTGGATCTCTTCCAATTTCTTTCGGCGTTCCTCAAGGCAGTATACTCGGTCCAACTCTGTTCACACTATACATTAATGATATAGTTAATCTGCACCTTAAAAATGCAGAAATCATATCATACGCTGATGATACGGTCGTCTTGTTTCACACTAAATCTTGGGACCGGTTATATCACCTTGCGGAACTAGAACTTATTAAGTTAGCTAAGACTCTTGATCAAAACCTGTTAACGCTTAACGTTGAAAAAACTAAATATATTGCATTTTCCAAAACTAAAGCTTCGAGTCCTCCTCATTATCTGTCACTAAAAATGCATACTTGTTTACAGATAAGTAACTGTACATGCAAAGCACTGGCCCGTACGGATAGTATAAAATATTTAGGTATAAATGTAGACAATAATCTAACATTCTCAGATCAAATTTGTTCCATGTCCACTAGAGTCAGAAAAATAATTCACATCATGAAAAAACTCAGAAATTGCTGCCCTCTGGAAATTTTACGCAAAGTTTACTATGGACTATGTCAATCCGTTTTACAGTACTGTATCCTCATATGGGGAGGTGCTACTAAGAGCGTTTTTATAAATATAGAAAGGGCTCAACGCGCGGTGATAAAGGTCGCTCTCCGAAGACCCTACAGGCATCCTACAGATCTTGTGTACCAGGAGTTTCAAGTTTTGAGAGTACGCCAGCTTTTCATTCTGAAAGCAACTCTTAGAATGCACGCAGCTATTAAAAACCGACCTGATTATGAGAACATTATCAATAAGCGAGTCTTCAGAATACCTCTGCCACCTTTTACCTCTGAATTTTCAAGACGCTGCACTACTTACACAATTCCCAACATTTACAACAAAGTTTATAAAATCTGTTATTTAGGAGAGTGCTCACTTAAAGACTGCAAGATACAACTTACCAAATTCCTGATACCTCTTTCTTATTTAGACACGGAATCCCTGTTATAGAACGCACCATCTAAACACACACACACACACACACACACACACACACACACGCTTACGAACGCACACACACAAACAAACAAACTCACACACACATACTTACACGCAATATCACAAATACTCAAGAGCCCATCTTTTAAGTTAGTGTTATTTAGTTATAATTTCATTTCTTTTAAACTTCTTGTTTTGTTTAAATTTGTAGTCATTTAAATTTTATCACTGTGTTTTAATGTAACTCGTCTTCTTGTAACCGTAACTAGAGTCACAAGATACAAGTACAACTTAGTTTGTGACTCAACGAAATTGTGTTTTTTATGTAACTTATCTGAATAAATGATTATTATTATTATTATTATTATTATTAAGAAACAACTTTTTCGGAAGAATTCTTTTGAAACCCATGTATAGGCATGCTGACAATTTACAAGTTTATGATCATATTTATTATTCTACACACGTCCGTTACATTTTATATTTAAATTATTTTACAGCGAAATTTAAAGCCGGGAATTTTTGAGGTAAAAGTGCCAAAAACCTCACTTACTTAATATTAGAACATTTTGTATTTGTTGGTTGTATCATTTACTATAATTTCGAGCGTCTAAGTTTACGGTCAAATCGCTTTTATGAACCTTGATTAAATATTGAATCTTCTAATTCGAAAAATATGATCTTTAATTTATTTTTGATTATCAAACGCGTCAGTTTATTGCAACACGTCAGCAGTTAGTTATTAACGATGGCTTTAACCGCTTGATCTTTACTTAGCATTTTGTATGAATCCTGAACAAGGTTAGTACTTTCAAATTTAGCTTATTCCAATTCTTAAAGTAGCTTGTTTGTGTTGTTGAATGTTGTATTATAAATAAACTTTTGACAAACGTATTTTATAAATTGACGGAGAAAAATATTTTCGGAAAATTTCATAAGTGCTGCTTGCGTAGTTTATAGTTTCACTTTCATCATATTCCTTTCTTCTCTATTAAACAAAATACTTGAAAATCGCCTTCAGAACACTCCTAACATCAATACCAACATGCTGTTTATGCATTGTTTGTCTTAGCTGTTAACCCAACAATTTAACATCAGCCAACAATATTATCTATCAATAGTTTCCGAACATTCTAGACCAATCCATAATATTAATTTAATTAAACCATATCGCCAGCTCGGTCGTCGAACTAGGCCGCTGCCGCTGGTGAGCGGCGACCTTGGCGTGCGCGAGCGCGTGCCCCGTCACCGGCTACTGTGTCATTTCTCGCGCATGCGTATTGCCGCCCTCGCTTTGATTTGTACTTCTGCACTAGTATTAGCTGCACGTCATCTGGGAGATGTTTTTAAGTGTTGCTATGCTATAATGCTTCTATGCTATGATTTTTACATGTAACCTAACGGTGATCGTTGTCAGACTACCATTCAAGTGATGATTGAAATTTTACTACATATGTTTTTTTTTTATACTCTTCATGCATGAACCAATAGCTATTCTATAACATGCTGTTCCTAAGGAATAGGAAACTATTCGTTGATCCCGCAATAAGTCACTTAGATAAACAAGTAAATAAGAAGGATGTCGTTGAGTTGTGTTAAGACAGGGCAAGTCTTAACACAACTCAACGACATCCTTCTTATTTACTATCAATATTAAATAATGGGGATTATTAGCAGTGTTTTTATCTCGAACTTTATTGAGTAAATGTTACTCAGTACCTATTTTAGTAACAAGATCGTCAGAATTAGACCAATAAGTTTTTATATCACCAAGTGATCATCAAGATTCGTAGAAAAAGTCGTTTGCGGAAAGTAAATGCGGTGTATTTAAAGCCTTGGTTTTATTTCACTATCATACTGAACCTATTTATTTAACCATTCACAGTCGATCAAGTAAATTTGGTACGGACCATTGATATTGTATTACTGGGTTTTTGAACCATTCTTTGTTATTATCTGCTATATTTGTTATGCTCTAGCTGTCTGTGTCCTATGGTACGTGTCATTGACTCGATGCTTCATTAAAACAAGGAAAAATTTCGATTTCTGAAAAACTGAAATAATATTGAAAGTTATAGTAAGTATTTCAAAAACCATAATTATTTAATCTCTTTTTTATTAAGAAAATACCCATTACTTAAATTATTATTTGAAAAGCCATACCATACGATAAACACGTTAAGAAATAAACCATTAACTCCCATATCAATACTTGTACTATCTGTATTAAGCTCACCAATTTCCTTTACGATTACCACACGCTCATTTACATTTACATCTCTATTTCCTACAGCTAATTTAAAATCATTTTCTAGTGATATATCACATGCAGAGTTACTACATATGTTTACTTCATCCGGTACTTACTCGTATGACACAGAATGCGGAGCTACACAATTTGTGTCATTAAATCTCTCATAGAACTCACATTAACTCCAATATTAAGGACACTCGTGATAGACTCAAGGGTATGTCAATTGTTTTAATGAAATGGTATCTTGTACTGACCGATACTATTCTGTTATCTAATTCAATTATATATTATTTCGTCATTATGGGCGGTCACGAGTTACTAGACGTCGGGTTTGGTATAGCATGTAAATTATACACTTTGGTTAGTGAACTTAATAACAATATGGTCAATAATAAGGAACGAGTTCTGTTGTTTTGTAAGGCATTAATTTTTAATTTGTTTGTGAAGGCATAGATATAAAAGTAAAAAGCACTGAGTAATATGAGCCTATACTAGGCAGGCTATGGACATACTTATATTAAGAATAGTTATTTTATTACTAACTAATTTAATTAAAATAAGCTTGATGAAGGCTGGATATCGTGTTTTGTAAGTTAAGATCTGGTCCTGATACATAATTACATTTGTGAACTTATCTTTACTGATTTCATCAATGTAAATGAATGGAAACAACTAAATGTAGAGCTACTGATAAGAATGACTGTATTATAATTTACATGTAAAGGACACTATGTAGAACAAGTTACTGACAAAGCAAACTGTCCTGCCCTTTGAAAGTAAATGGCAAACTATAATTGATAATGAAATTAACTTGGTACTTGATGGACATAAGCCACCAACTGATCACGTGTTGAACAAATGTCACTTGTCTAGAGACCTCATAATTTAAATTTGTCTTAGGATGAATGCTACTTGAAAGAAGCAAAGACAGATAAAATTTTAAAACAAGAAAAAGATGAAAAGGGAAACGCACCGAAAGCACAGGTGTACATAATATCGATTTAAACATTCATTTGTGAACAAATAAAGACATGTAATGATGATGAATACAGAAACGAAAAAGGTATAATTTTGTGAGGCCGTGACAAATCTGGATAGGGTAAAAAAAAATTTGCAACGCATAATGTATTTTTTGTATTAAATGATTCAGTTCTCGTATCTGAGGTCAATGGATGAACTTGGGTTTATGGGAATTGGACAAGGGCAGTACAAAGCCCTTTTAATGTTATAGGGCATGAATAAGAATAAAAACATATAGTAGAAAATGAAAAATCTAATAAAAAACGAATTACAAAACTTCGGACTTTTTTGTATGGACAGAATTTGAGCAATTTTATTTTTAGTAACATGGGTTTAAGGAGTTTGAAATAAATCCATAATAAGATTTCAAGACCTTTCTCTCGACATGTTTCTCCCAAAACTTAAGTGCAAGCGATGCTACTCTCATTTGTTTTTTATGTAAGCAGGACCTATACAATACACCTTGAGTACTTTTTGGTGTAGAAATTCTTGCATCCTCTTATTTTATTACGCAATCTCCATTGTTAGTCATATATGAAAATTTCATCGCCAATGTTTAGGTACAGTAACAAATAGGGATTTACAGCTTTCATAGATTTGTTCATTTCATAAACAAAAAAACGCCTTTGGGCCAAGTTATTAAATTCATTAAACGAATCCATTACACCTGGTTTTCTAACCTTTCTATATCAGTTACTACCAAAACCTACACATATCATCAAAAGAAGCTTCTTTAACATCAAATAGTACAAGAGGACATTCAATAGCCAGTGAACTTGGCTTAGTCAAAAACAATGGTGTTGGAAAGTGGCCATGCCAAGTTCATGGTCCAAGGTGTGGCGACGGAACCGAGCTCCAATACACATAGTGAATAACTGTTATATCTTTTTTGGTTTCTCTAAGTGAAAACCCCTTTTGTTTTAATCTACTAACCCTACTATTGAAATTTTGAATATGAAAGTTTATCCCTAAATAAAAGATTCAAAGGTTAACCGGACTTTTATCGGCTAAGGTGTTCTCCTTCTTTTATCGAGAACCAGACAGGAAAATATTCTTACAACTAACGTAGGTCCATAGAAATATAATTAATAGCACTTATAGACAAATTAACACATTTAGACTCGATTTCACCAACTTTGAATTAATGCGAGAGGAGCTACCCTAGTACTAATTTATTCTAACGATTTACTCTTTGGTTAACTTCAATTTCATTTCACCATGCTAGTCTGCGAATATCTTAATCTCATATAGCTACTCTGTAACCGTGAACGAATGTATGGAATGACATTAGAACGCTCCCAAGTCAAATAGTCAGGTTGTTCCGTGCCTCAGCAATGGCGCTTCCTATTTCCTAAAATTGTTTGGATAATACGTAAACCTGACGTTTAGAATAACCTTAAAACAGCGACCGTCTTGACTTATACTTTCATCCTATTTAGTTATTAGTTTTATTGCCGATAATTGAATGATGGTCAACAATAAAAGAAAGCGATCTGATAACCACCCATGTTTTATGCTATCCTTTAATGCTACTAATTAATCAAAGTTTCCAAGAGGGCCAGTTCCCAGACGCATTAAAAACCTCCTTAGTTAAGCCAATACACAAAAAAGGCGACACTGCCATCCCTAGTAATTATAGACCTATTGCTCTGTTGCCAAGCTTTTCCAAAATATTTGAAAAGGCTATGTGCAATAGGCTATACACATTTTTAGAAAAATATAAAATATTAGACGACAGTCAAAATGGATTTAGAAAGTGTAGGTCTACCACAGTAGCAGTTTATAAATACATACAGATGGCGCTCCAGTGTGTGAATGATAAGAACCATGCTATAGGTTTAATGCTTGACATGACGAAAGCATACGACAAAGTCCTTTACAATATATTACTTGATAAACTATATGGGTGCGGAGTCCGGGGGCCAGCTTACTCATGGTTCCAATCATACCTAAATAATAGAACTCAAATTGTGCAAATTGAGAACTATAACAATATTAAAAATAAAATAGAATCCATTAGATCCCGAGAAATTAAGTTGTCTTGTTCAATTCCTCAAGGAAGCGTACTAGGATGCGTGCTATTTTTAATTTACATTAATGACCTCCCAAAAATATTAATAAAAGATAATCAATTACCAATACTGTTTGCTGATGACGTATCAATATTAATAAATTGCAAAGATAGTCCCGATCCCAACTTTTTAATTCAAAGCACACTACAAACTGTAACTCAATGGCTCCAAACTCATAACTTAGAATTAAACACAGGCAAAACAAAAATCATGCAATTTAGATCTTATAAAAAACCACCCCTTGATATGCATGTAGTATTTCAAAACACTCCCCTAGAGGAAGTAGATTCATTTAGTTTACTTGGTTTAAAAATAGATACCCATATTAATTGGAAGACTCACATCGAACTTATAAAATCCAAACTGTCCAAATTCTCTTATGCTCTCTTCCAAATTAAACAAAGCACAAATAAGCAAACAGCTTTATCTGCCTACTACGCATATGCCTACTCATGGCTACGATATGGTGTCATGTTATGGGGAAACAGTGTCAATTGTATCGATCTGTTTATAATACAAAAGAAACTTGTTAGAATCCTAGCTCAAATAGACAATACAGAAAGCTGTAAACCATACTTTAAGGAATTTAAACTATTAACGCTACCATCAATATATATACTAGATATATGCACATTTGTTTATAAAAATATTAACACATTTAAAAAAATAGAAGATACTCATAACATCAATACCCGTAACAAAAATAAATTATGTTTACCACAATCCCGTATTAAAATGTTAAATGAAAGTCCATATTATATGGCAATTAAAATATTTAACAAGCTACCAATAGATATAAAAAATCAAGAATATTTATTAGCATTCCAGAGAAAACTAAAAAATTATTTAATCCAGAATTGTTACTACTCCATAAAAGAATATTTTGAAAATAACAGTTTTTATAAATATAAATAGGAACAATAAATTACTAAATAATTATTAATAGAATTACAACATATGAATATATAAACTATGTATATAAATATGTTCTTTTATATCCCTATTGTAGCTATGTGTCAGCTAATACCTAACTATAAGTACCTCAATATACCCTTTGTTTTTTGCTAGTTATTAAGTATGAAATTATATAGAGTCAATAAATTAGATAAAACCAAAAAAATATGTAAAAACTGTAAAGGATAAATATATTAATTATTAGATGCTAATTGTTTTAGAATGAGTGTTAGATTTAAATTTAAAATAGGTATTAATTATATTGCTATGCTTGTAAAAGGCAACTAAGTAATAAGTCCCACATATTTTTATAACATCTAATGTACACTTAGTATGCAATAAAACTTTTGACTTTGACTTTTGACTTTGACTTTGACCCTTTCTTGTCTATTTATTTAATTATCGCCCCAGAAATGCCAAACTTGTATCCTTATATTTGTTTACTAACTAAATATGTTAATATCTTCTAAACCCGTGAACCGATTGTTATGATTTAAACGGATTTGGCATTTCTGGGCAATTTCCCATATGATAGACACCATGATAATATTTTTCCTATACAATTAAAAAACTTGATTTTCAAGTTACGTAATTTTTGTGTCAATTTTACAAATCTGTGTTTTCTACGAGATTGTGTTTCCTTATACTTTACTTACTATTCCTAACTTTACTTATCATTACAAAGTCTAAATATAATATAAAACAATATATAAACAATCAAAATTTAAAGAATTAATAAACAATTATTGCTAATAGGTGGGCGGCCCAGCGGGGTACCCCACACTGCGTTAGCACCTTACATTCTAATCTGGTTCGGCGTTTAGCGCGATACCTCGCATTAAGTTAACTTTATTAGTAAAATATGTAAACTTTTCATCTAAACTATTCTAATGGTATTTCTTATACATTTCTGTCGCCGACACTATTACTGCACTGACTTGGGTGAATAATTCTGTGTGCGTTTGTGTAATGCTGCCTTCTTGGATAAACGAAATCTTATCACGAAATCGTGTTCGTCGTACTCTTCAAAATAATTAGGCCTTTCCTTAAACCACCGTGGATGAGGACAAAAATAATCGTCATCTTCGCTATCGGTTTCTTTTATTAATGCATACAAACGGCGCGTCATTTTTTAAATGCTATGAACTGACTTGACTTTGACACTACTAACCAAAGAATAGCAGCTTACATGGCCGAAAACAGTGGTATATGACTTAATTCTAGTATAGAGGTTTTATTCTTAGTTTAAATGTTGGTGAAACGTAAAATGGATATACTTGGGAGTAATTAACGATTTATTCTAGTACTAAGACTTATTCTATGTTGGTGAAACCGGGCCTTAGTATACTTCTTATCCCCGTTGTATTTTTCCGAAGACGATTAAGAGTTTCCTATGGTCAACATTGAAGTAGATAAAATAACTCGTGAGTTATCAGAAATACTTAGGCACACAGAATGCGATAGTCTCATGGTCATTCGTCTGTTAGTTCAACTTGTAAAAATACTTTTTGTCACATGACTTTTAACAAAGAAAGATTTTTTTGTATTATCTATTTTTGTGTTATATGAATATACAGTATTCAAAACACATTTTTAACTAAAAATGTAAATAATAGTGTCTTGCGGTTTTTACCCTGGGTTTTAGGTTTTAGCATGTTAAATAGCCTAAAATGTTCCCCAATAATTGGACTTACTTATTATAGTATTATTATCGTCATGCACACATCGGTATGAATAAAAAAAGTCCATTCAATGCAAATAGAATTTCCAACCACTTTCAATACAAACTCTTTTAAATAATGATTGATGAAAGGGTTCCCTGACCCGTCATGTCACAATAATTCAGACATAACCACATGAATAACATGTTTGAGGTCAGAGATCACGCCATTGCACGCACCTTGATCACAAATTATCGATTTCCTTGTTAAACCTGTTTATACTAAAATAGGCATAAAGTGAAATTGTTACTTAAGTGCAAGCAGAATTATTTCATATAATTCGTCGTACGCACGTCAAGTGTTTGAAGAAGAAAGTTTGCTGTCATTGATCAGCATACCCGATGATAAACTGTTGTTAGTGACGCGAATGTGTCGATAGTTATTGTTGTCGATGTTTTTATTTACATATTCTGTATGGTACTAGATATTTTTTTGTGAATGAGGAATTTGAGTACCGTTTCCGTCATGATAGAGTACATTGGCATCATTTTTTTTTAAGCGAGTGGTAGAAGTAACGTTCTATAAATGTTATATTTACAGTTTGTTCTTAATTTACTTGAAAATGTGTTATTGAACACATGTAGAGACAATTAACTTCCCATAAAAGAGGAAACGATTAAAATAGATCAACGGCTTTACAAAAACGTCATGTATATTTTACGCATAGATGATAAGGCGTTATTAAAATTATGCTACAGTTCACGAAAAATAAATAGAAATCAAGTTTTTAGTTCGCAGTTACATTGAACGCGGAACTGAATAAGATTTAATGCAAAAAATATCGTGATCAATTATTTATAGAAAAGGTTTGGTCGACGTTATGGATGAAGTCAGATTCTGTGCATAAAAACTATGGTCTATCTTATCGTGCAGACTGTAAAATATTAGTTTAAGGCGTGCTTAATTTATTATTATGTAACTTATATCATGTTTTACAGATAATGATAATTATCGAATCCAAATTGAAGCACATCCCACTACAAGCCAGACTAAAAACAAAACTACTTTATAGTTAAATTAATTGCAAAAATAAACTAAACGAAAAGTAAAATGTTTTTTCCCTTCACTGATTCCCAAATAAGGTTGCGTAATGACAGTTTTTCATTAAGACGATAAAACAAAAAATCTTCGATGTCGATAAAAAATATGCGGTTGTTACCGAAGCACTTTCGTTCGCGGAAGCAAGCGCAGACTCATTGAAAGTAAAAGCTGATTGGTGGGTACCGGATTTACCTACTTATACATAGTTTGCATTCAATCTGCTGGTGGTAGTAATTTTCTTTTATGAACCTGTAGGGTGGATAGTTATGTTAAATAGGGGTTAAGTGAACTTTGTCTGACTTCCTGTCTCTTCTTCCTACTTATTCCTTCAATAAAGAAATACTTGTTTGATTATTCCGCGATCAATGGTGGTAATTTTCTTTTATGAACTTGTAGGGTGAATTATGTATATTTATGGTAAGTAAGAGTTGAACTTTGTGCCAGACATCCTGTTACTTCTTCCTCCTTATTCACTCACTAAAGAAATGCTTGAATAGTCCCTGATTTCATTTAGGTTAGAAATAACTTTAAAGTCAAACTTCTTTTGTCGCTGTTATAAATAGGAATTTAAAGTGCAAAACAATATAATACGAAAAGTACAAAACATGAAATACCGCTGTAAGCTATCGATGTCTCCATCCTTGGCATTTAATTTGAGTTTTACTACTAATTAGCATTTACAATACAACGTAAACAATGCTTAAGCTGTAACTGTTAATAACTTTGTTTTCACAGAGGTCATATCCCCTCACTTTAAGACATGGGATAATCTTTGTTTAAATAACTTACAATGACGATTGATCATCACACAAATCAACCAAATTGATAAAACGACATATTAGTCTGATGTTAATTTAGTTTACCTTGGAATGTGTGTTAAAAATTATCATGAGGTAGTCATGATGTAATTACTAAATGTACAAGATGTTGGATGTAAGGATGATTAGAAAGATGGATAAAGTGATGATAAGGTTAAAAAAGCAGAAAATATTAATACAAGAACTGTATTTGAGAATGAAAAACCATTCATTTCTAAGTCTGACAAAACAAAAAATGAACTGAAAGTTATAGCTCGTGTACATAAGTATGGAAAGTTAGCTCCATGAATGGTAATATCAATAGCTATTCTCGATTCTTGTGTAAACTCCTTGTTTGTGGCTTGTCTTATTCACGTTCTATAGAAATGGCTTTTTGCAACGGCGTCCCTTTCATGGTGTCACCAGCAAAAATATGCGTTGATTTAGATGCAATATGCATATTGGATCTAAATCAACCAACATTTTCTAGTTATTCTGAATTTAATATAAAGTTGGAAAGTATCTGTTCAACTTATGTGTAGTTACTCATTACTATAGAATTGTCTAGGAACGTTTTTAATGAATCTATTCTAATCATCATCAATCTATCACCAATAGTGCTTTTCATCCTTACCTTGAAATATTTTCTAAAAATAAAGTAGTGTGATAGTCACATAGCCTTTTCCATCTCATTTCCACATAATATTTGCAAGTTAAATATTTTGGCTTAGCAACATAGGCATATAATAAATATAGGCTTAACAACAGGTGTATCAGTGGGTGCTGGTACCATCCCATATTAAACTATTATGACTAAGACATCCGTAGTACCGTAGGAGTGGCCTACATAGCTGTGTATCATCTGAAGTTATTACAAAACGGTTAACAATTAAATTACTCTTAACATAACCTAAATACATATTAGAGCCTGTATTTAATCAAATCGAAATTTCCTACCCATTGCGAAGTGTTTATTGCTCGTTTTTTGCTTGAAAACTAATCAAGTGATTTTTGATCTAACGCGAACGAAAATCTTGCTGGTTTTATGTATGACAAATATTAAAAACCCGCCCTAATCTGATAAGCATAGTTCAAAAAATTATGACAATAGAACAATATTTAGAAATCTTAAACCTAAAAAACTGTCTACAGACAAAAGAACACAAGTTAACAAAAGCTTTCTTTCAACGTAACAAGTTAAAGCGGCTTGTAAACACATCGCCGCAGGGGGACTCTGTAATGAATATGATTATCTTCGAGCGGATTTATAGTATCTATGACAGACAGTTCAGATACATTTAGTAGGAGAAAGTGTAATACTTACAGGTGATGGATGGTAAACTGCAAATTACTAATGGATAGTAAAACATCGAATTAATATGGATGTTACGACATCTTAATCAGAGTTTATTTTATGGTAGTGTAATTATATTTGCAGATATTTTGCAAGTGGTTGGACTTGATTTAAAATGATTGATTAATGATTTAACAAGCTTTTAATTGGAGCTGCAATATTTAAGTCTTTTTTTGAGAAATGTTTGCATTTACGTAAAATATTTAACTTGGTATTCTAAAACTGTGGAATTTATATATTTACCATCGTTACACCGATGTGTATGTACCATCTAAGATAGTAGATTCCTATTAATAGACCTTAGGTCTATTAATAGGAACGTACATACGGTACATGACATCATTCCCCGATCACTAATGTTAGCTCACACATATTTTAGGCTTATTATGGGCACCTACAACGGCATTAGCAACAAAACACACTCAACTTATACTTTTTATCACCTCGCATTTACATGTACTTTTCCTGCAGTACCACCAACGATCTCCCATATACTCACAAATTCCTTT
Source organism: Autographa gamma (assembly GCA_905146925.1). Classification (NCBI taxonomy): domain Eukaryota; kingdom Metazoa; phylum Arthropoda; class Insecta; order Lepidoptera; family Noctuidae; genus Autographa; species Autographa gamma. The sequence goes on from LR989850.1 coordinate 11,086,356, forward strand.
ACAATTCAAATGTCCATATTAGCATTCGAATCTCTACGAAGTGCCCTCCACAAATCCTCTTTCGCATCATAAAGATGTTCGTTGTAGGTCAACATTGTCTATTAAACAATAGGGCTTGTGATGTGATCCATGGTAGTATATTCGTTCTGTGCCAAGGACCGAGGTGATCGGATGCGCGGCTCTGTCGCCTTGCATTCGAAATCGGGTCAAATGAACTGATCGAGATGCGCACGAATATTTTGTGTTATTATGAATACACGGCTTGATATTGAAAGGGATTGTATGTTTAGAATCGACTCAAATTTATTGTAGAAGTAGGTATACTTCTACATTTGAGTTTTTGAAGATTTGAAGATAAGATTAGAAGTTTAGAAGACACAAATTTGAGTTGAGTTCTTGAAGATTAAATATTGTAAGGCAACTTTTATGACAAAAACAACGCTATTTAATAAATTAAAATCGAACCGAACGAAGAAACGTTTTAAATTGACGTAAAGAACGAAAGTATTGGTTCAAAAAACGTTGTCAATTAAGATTAAGTAAGGAATCGTTAATAACAGTAACACTTCAGGTAATAAGCATGAAATAGCAGATATTTCATGCGCATTAAATCATGATAATAACCAAGCACTAACAGCAATAAGCCGTGTGTATCATGCTAATGCAACGAGAAAGCAAATGCATCAAACTGAACGAACCACTGCACTCCATTAATTTTGCACTATTTATCAACGTCGACAACAATAATTGATTCGAACGGTTACACAAATTTGAATTCTAATTTTATTGTAATAAGATTGGTTATAAAATGTCATTTAATGATAATAGTTTCTTTGAAAGGCTTCCGTTGTGAAGCTTTCCGTATTGTGGAGTATCGATAATCGATTACATACCATGCGTAAAATCAATTGATTACAGCACGAAGAAACACTTTCTTTTCATCACCATCTGAATTAACAACGCTCTGTTTATTATCCGTTATACTTTTATTAGGATCAATGTCAATAATTATACTTTCTTTTTCTTTGTTTTCATTTGCTTGATTGTCATTTAATTATGCTTCTATTTTTTGAATTTTAATTTTGTTGAAGATTTCACTTTGAATTATTTTGTGAAGAATTTTGGCAAGCGTATCAGAGTAGAATTTGTCAGATTTGATACTGAAGGCAAAGGGCCATGCAATCTATCATTAAAAGATAAAGTTACTTCACGTAATACCATTCTAATGTGGATTGAATGCTAGAAAAAATATAGTTACGTCCATTGTATCTATTTCAACACTAATGATTGTTAATACACATTTTAATCTAGCATTTGTATCATTAAGCTCACTATATTACTTAACATCATCATTATAACTGTTAGGTTTCTAGTCGTTTTGTAAGACATAACTGATCTGGTACAAATAGTTAAGTGGTGCGAGCGTGCCACGCTATAGGCTATTGCTAAATTACCTTGGAAAATGTATCTGAACCTTCCTGTTTTAGGTTTGTTGGAGAAATACATTTACTTCTTAAGTATCTATCAAGGTTCAAACACTTCTAACCAACAAAACATAATATAACATACCATCATGCCTGTAGCCCCGAAGGGTTAGGCAGAGGTGTACCAATGTACACCCACAGTTCGCCGGAATGTTTTAGGACCCATGTAATAGGGGGCGAGCCACTAACCGGGCACAAATCCAAACTCGTCGACTCGGGTATAGAACCCAAGACCTCTAGCGTAGCAGTAGCGCTTACAACCACTAGGCCAACGAGGCAGTCCAACCAACATATACCAACATATATCATAGTATGGACATACCACCATGGATTTTTCGGTGAAAGTTTTTGGGAATTCAGGCGAATTGGTTGATAACATTTTAATTTGTCGTGTGTTTGTTTGGTTAACGGTATTTAAGAGGGGACAGGTTATAGTGACCTTGATTATTGTTAGAAAGTTATTTCTATTGGGCGTTGTTTGGTACAAACAAGTTTGCGATTTGGTGGATATTGTTATACAAATATGTAGTTTGCGCTATTGTCAAATCAGGGTCAGGACTGTATGAATTACGAATGAAAAGATTTTAAGCAGTTCTACTTGCATTTCTACCGTTTTTTAAAACAAAACATAATTTTTGAGAGCTAGAAATTTTGAACATGGAAAGGGAGGCCGATGCCTTGCATTGGGACGACAATGACTAAATAATAAAACTTTAAGTTTACAAAATTATAATTCATTTACCTTCTAGACTGACATTAGGCAAGCATTGCATCAGTAGTAACTGCCTAGTCCCTCAATAACTCATTGTTCTTACCAAACAGTGATCTAGCATTTCGTACGTTTTAGCACTAAAGTTCAGGACAAGCATAAATTATGGAAACTGAGCCCAGTTGCTCAAGGATTTACTGCCTCTAACATTTATTTTAGCTGATCGATTGAAGTAATACCAAATACTCGTAAAATTTATCACTAGTGCTTGACAATTTGATGGCAATAGCGTAGAAATTATTCATCATCGAATTTGAAGTATTTATTCATCTGTTTACTTTATAGGTAAGATTGATTGCTATGTCGCAAATAAATACAATCATTGTTTTTGACGGCGAAGATAAAATTAATGTTCTCCGGCCGCTGGTTTGAAAATATCGCTTTTTTTAAAACATTACGTTATCTTTTGCAGGAATTTTAATTACATCTTTAAACAGATAAATGGTAGCTATAAATGCGTACTCTGCATCGCCAAGTCAAACGTTGAAGACTGTGGACTCAAGCCAATTATTCAAGGCTGTCAATAGATGGCGCTATATGCCACAACCAATACAGATGTTATAGTTAATTTAAATAACATGGAGGTATGCTCGTAATGGCGCTACAAAATAAATGATTGCAGATTGGACATGTTCATAGTTTATTTGAATATTAGTACAAGTAGCCGATGATTTGGTCTACTTGATTAATGACGATAATAAACTACTAAGTAACGATTGAATATAATGTATTCATGTAAAGTTGCTATAAGATTACATACAGGTATCACTGCTTTTAAAGTAAGTTTTTTTGTACTTTCAGTTGTAAACACTTCGTCAGTTTTTTTGTGAATATATTAGTACCTAAGTATGATATTAGCAATGAAAAATAATGGTAATTTTTTATGGAACTTTAATGGCGAGACACAAATGATATTCTAATAAACAGATATGTTATAAGCGTGCAATCATGAGTGAAGACTCGAAAACGTCCTAATTGGGACGTATAGCCATTAACAACAACACTATTTGTCTCTTTTTTTCTTATGGATTTTATCGCGCTATCTCTTTCGCTAGCTGCCGCGCTGCGCGGAACACTTTTTTTGATTGTTTTGTATGTGTATAACATATCTGTTTAATAAAATATCATTGCGAGACACTTAATTATTTGCCGAATATGATCCGGTCAAAAATGGGTGTAATTAAGGTTTGATACTGAACTACCTTATATAGATGAATGAATAAGGAAGAAGAAGCGAGTTGATTAAATGTGTCTAGTTCCTGCCCAACTCTAAAATAAATACGTTATTTTCATTGTATTTACCAATGATCACATATGCCAGCTCAAGGTACAATAGCCTATACTAACTATCAAAGACTTTTTACACTAATTCAATTTGCAAACAAAAGAAATCAAAATAAAAATACCTATTCTGACCCTACTTTACAAAATGCGACGAAATCTCAATCGGACTTCATCAAATCGGCTCATATTTCATTAACTTACTTTATTACTTCTCGTTGCCTAGCAACGGTATAACAAATAAGTTGTTATGTTTTAGCCCTCTAGATATTGTCAATACTACATTGTTATACCAAGTTTGAGTAGTGTATACCGGGCGGCCTTCGTCACTCCTACTGAGCCATTGGGACCAGGATGTAAGCTGCACGACATTTTCGATTCAGATACATTCATTTACTATCACAGGAAAGACGATTTTTTGTTACATAACCTTTATATAGAGGTGTCATTGTATTCAAATAGTATTTATAGTCGTAGTACGCGCTTGCGGTTGTTTATTGTGTTCCTATTTGTGCATACTTTATCATACTGTATCGAAAGTTGTTTTTTGTTTCTTGTATGTTTTTGAAATACATTGGGTACATTTCTTGGGGTGTGTATAGAAATAGTTACTACATACGTGACTGGAAACGAAGTCGATGTAAAAAAAGATGCTTACCTGAAAGCAAAAGAAAAATATAATTAGTATTAAATATTATGTGAATAAAAATAAATAATACTATTTGACTAAAAATAAATGTAAAGTATACACTTTTAAATAAAATGACGAATATTCGAACAGACATCTTACAAACATTTTACATACCTAAATGGACCAAATATATTAAAATAACTAGTTAGCCTCAAAGATTCACTCAATATACTCACTACACAAGTTACCACATATGGTAAAGCCAACACATTTAGCATTTAGCCTGTAATTAGCTCTTAATTTAGAATCTAACATCCAAAGCAGAGGCAACGAACTTTAAGTGACTGCGGGTAAAAGGTCAAGCGAGCAATTTAGTGGGTCCGACACGACAGCGTTACGACATTATACCGTGATGTTAGTTTATATGAAATGGCGGGGAATTTATATTAAGTGGTTCAACAAAGAAATGTTGCTTCACTGTCGTGCCATAAAGGATTAAATTGCTTTTGTTGGGGATGTATAGACTAGACTTTTTGAGTGCACTTAGGTTAGGTTATGCAATGGGTAGATACCTGGTATTTGTGCTAGATAAAAAGGCACTAAAAATTACTTCTATTATGACTTTTTATGCATGTAAAGGTTAGCCTGTCAACAAATATGGTGCCTAGATAATTCAAAGCATGTCAAAAATGTACACTTAAAGTATTGTGTATTCTTAATATAAGATTTGTTTCATTACATCAGTACGTTGTAGAATCAATTGCTCATATTGTAGTTTTACCACAAAAACGTGATCAAATCATCAAATGTCATACGATCTCCTTGGCATAAAATTTTATGAAGTAAATTCTATGCAAAGTAAAAGTAGCTTCAAAACCTAAGATTGACCTATCACGAATAATTCTATGCAACTTTTAAATATAACATAACCCTCTTTTGGTTTGCAGCAATCGGGTAAAAATTACGAAAGTTTAATTAGTTGATAATAAAATAAGCTTCGTTTATAATTGAATTTTATTCCATTTCCTGTTAATACCAAAATATTGAATCATAAAAATAATTTAAGTTGAATTTGATTCCTTCCGGTATTACCGAAATTGGGCAACATACATTAAAATCAATCAATTTGGGTAGGTCATGAATAAATTGAAGTTTTTTAGATAACAATCAATATTATTGTAAGTTATTGTTGAATCAATGGTTGGATTATACGATAAGATATAAAAATAACATATACGTATGTGTGTCATCGATCGATTCTATCTAATATTATTTTTATCGATAAAATGAATGTTTTGCTTAATGAAATAAAACATAAATTTCGTTATTCAATTAACTAAATCAATTATGTAGTAAGTATTATAAAATAGAAATAAAGTCGTTAAGATTAAATTATGTTTTTAGAATGTGAGCCACAGATGCGCTTGGATAAAGGTGTGCTTACTATGTCAATCTAAAATATTAAATGTACCTATGGATTGAAAAAACATTGAAGTAATCGAATTTTACAGCAAGTCTTTGACCTGATAATTTTCTTCTTTAAACATGTTAGGGAAAACTTAAATATCTGCCTATAAATAATTATAATACTAAAAATTGTTCCGTGATAGATATACCAAACCAGCAGTTAACTTTACTGTGTATAAACTACCTACTGAAAAATGTTCAAGTCTATGAATTTATATTACATTCAGCGATTCTACGGCCAATTTTTTTTTTATAAATTTCGCTTTGTATTAAATTAACTATCTACAGCTTCAAAAAAGTTTCAAAATATATCCACAGTACATTTTAAAATCGTTAATCGCTCCGCTCATCAATGCATACGTAGCCAAGGTCGTCCAAGGCTTCATATTAAGAAAAGTTTACATGTCGCCGCAGGCTCTACTTGGCGTGATAACGTTGCGTTTTAATATCCAAATCTATTTCATAATTAACTTAAATATCTATCCATTATAAATAATTTTGTGAGTTTCGTAATATATATTTTTAGAGTTAGTCTCTGCAAGCCTCAAAATACTTGGCTGGTTTTTTTAATGTTTTTTAGTGATTTTTCTACTAAATGTTTTGCATGCATTTAATATGAGGGAGTGTCGGCTACTTAACCGGATTTTTGGCGAGACCTCCAGACAAGCCTTTAGTCTCTTGATTTATATGTGAAGGTTCTTTTAAATTACCCCAAGTTTAAGAAGTGGTTGTCTTTAAATTATATGTTATTAATTTATGTCATAATTATGAGAAATGGGTTCGAGTTTAAGGATGAGTGATTTAACTGAAAATATTTTTTTTCCGACATTTTATAAATTTTATAAAATACCGTAGAATATAAATTATGCTCGCATATAAATGTTAAAATTATCTCAGTAAACTAGTGTCAAGTTGTTTCTTAGTATAGAGAGTTTCTATACCTACAAAAATTATTTATAACTAATAGCCTCCTTATTGGTCACATTCATAAAGGTACTAGACATTTAATAGATGACCAATCTCTTGGAATCCAGCATTTTAGATAAATTAACAAGACTTGCCACTTACGATGTTGCATAAATGTCATTTGTATAATTTTATGTTATATTATGCTAATACTTTGAAACAGGAATTATTTCTTAAACTATTTGAAGAATTTGTATAACCACTTCATGATCTTTGTGTTAAAAATGTCAGGAATTTGTTTTTTTCTGCCTTTTTTTTGGCAAAGGCATTTTATCAAAATAATAAAGTGCATCTCAGATTTCAAGGTATGATCTCAGTGATATCTTGCCAAATAAAATGTGACACCTTTTTAGGTATATTTAAAGATCATAAAGTATAAGAATTATGAAGAAGCTGGAATTATGAGCAGTTGTCAGTTGCAGTAATCAGATGGGAACATTTTGTCGGGTTTTTAAACTGAGTTCTGGTTACTATGGCATCTATTATGAACATTGGAAACATTGCACTTGTTGAAGAATATATCTATAGACTAAAATAGAAAAGCGTTGTATTACATTATTTTGTTAATTATTAATTTTAACAAAGGTTATTCAGACCCGCAATTTTTGAATGACAAAAATATTATCTATACAATCGACATTTTTAATTACTTAGACCGTATTTCTTATTAACAGAGCATTCGTCACTATTATAATAAATTCTAATCAAAACCAAACTTATTCCATCAAACACTTTAATTTAAATTTCAATTAACGAAACGATGATGATGATCTTTTATTTCAATAAAAAACCTCACAAATAACGATTAGGGTTAATCTAGGCGCCTAGAAATCGTTAATCACCCTCACACAAACGATCCGTGACCTAAAGATCAAAGTATGATTGATTGCGAACTTAAAACAATCTGCGATAGACAAGGCCGTCAATGCAGGTTATCGATACCCTATCGATATCGATGTCGATGGATAGACATAAACAAGAGATCTTGATTAATGTGGATCAGAATTGAATGGCTTAGAGTAGGTGTGTGAAGATAATTAGACTTTTGATGGGAATTTGTGGTAGCAGAACTTCTAATTTGAAGCACGGTTGATTGTCTTACATCATTACAATAACATATCCATACATATTATAAGAAGGTCTGTCAAGGCGTTAGTCTGTCTGTTTGTCTAAATGGAATGAACTCAAAAACAGTCAAATAGATTTTCATACGTTTTATACTGATTCAAGAGGAAAGTATTTGAGCATAACTCAAAATGAAAAAGCGGCGGGCTAGTTGTGTTTACAAAATCTGATGATTAAGTTCGATAACAATCCCGATCACAAAAAATCTTCATAACTATAGAAAAATTTTGTGAGTTACACAATAGGTTGTTTTGCGTCGCGTGCGCATTTATCGCTTTAGCCAAGATGCGCGTGAGATCGCGAGATTACATTGTCACTGCGTAGGGCCCACTTTCACTTCATTTTCACACCGTCTTTGAACGTGTTCAGACGCGTCCGATATCATCTTTATTGCCTGTGTAACACGGAATTGTCTGGTTCTATGATTTTATTATTTGCAGAATTAGGACAAGTTTTGTAATGTAGTAAAGGTGAGTTGAATAATCTTGAAGATAAAAGAAACGCCGATTTAACGTTACTTTTACTGGCGTATTTTTAACTAGGAAATCGCAAATTTATATAAGAAATAGATATACATAACGCTTATTTCATCCGTGTAGTCATTAGAATTTAGGAAAAATACCTATTAACGATCATATTTCTAAAACAATTCACAAATACATTTATTACACTACAAGTACTCGAATCTAAATTCAGAACGAAGCTAAACTAAAACAATATAAATGTCACAGTTGTAGCTCATGTCAAATTCATGATGGCGAATGCAAAGCGCGAAATTCACATCAAATAGCATAGTCTAACAAAACATGTGACATTCATCTCGAAACAAGCGACTGGCGAATGGTACAAGAAATACGAGCTCATGTTGAGGTGAATACACAGTTGTATTGTTACATGGCTGGCTGTGTTAGAGATGATGATTATGTTGTTAGTACTGTAGAGGTAGGCTATGGTGCAGTGAACTGTTTATTTTGGATTGGGCTTTTAAATCTAGATTTCGATTTATAGATGACACTGTTATGTTCTGTTGTGTGTCAGGAAACTTAGTTATCATAAGTTCTCTTGTTTTGTCTTCCGTATAGTTAGACGCAATGATAAAAGAGCCCTAAAGTTGTAACTGTTATTTTTCATCTAAAGTTTAACAAAATTATAAATAAATGTAAACCAACTCTGCACCATTTCTAACATAAAATTCAAGTTCTAAAACTTGTGTATCAGCCTTTATACAGGAACAGAAACACGGAACGCGCTGCCGTGGGTCGAATCAACACCACTAATCTTTTTATTAAACGACAGAAGCGACTTAAACTAACCCACGTGAGCTCGAACATCAGATATGCACGAAATTTGCATATATTGACAGTTTAGATCAGCGTAGAAAAGTCAATGTACAAACACATCAAACTGATTTGTTGGTCGAATTTATACGTTCAGTGTGTACACGCAATAAAAGTGTTTTTGTCTATTTCTGTTCGACTTGACGCATGTGTTTCTAATGTAGACGACATTCTGTTTAACTCTGATCAGTAGGCCAAGCACGAATATCAAACGATTTCGTATCGACAATGTATCGAGGCCTCGATTCGAAAACAGAGTCTGTCGATAGTAGGCAGCACGAAGCATATTCGAAGCACTATCGAACACTCGATTCGAATTTGAAGGTGACGTCATGCTAATGTAAATAGGGACGCGCCATAGTGAGCAAAATGAACGATTGTTGAATGATTTGTCGTTCGAAAACTAAATCAAGTTGTTTATATTTTTTTCACCTTTGAATAAACGTTTTATTATTATTAAATTTAAATAAAAACTGAATGTTATATAAAGAAGAGATCCAAAGTTAATTATTAGACATTATAAAGTGGCATTATCTTCAGCAATATAACATAGTTTTGGAGATTTAATTAAAAAAAAATTACGGGTACCGAACGCACCCACTTGACATCCGACGCGTCAGGGCGTATAGACTATATAGCTTAAACGAAATGAGGCCGTTACAACGAGGTTATAACAGAAAAACATTCCGTTAATAAATGTTGTTGAATGTTTAGCATGTGATGTTTTATGCCTTTCTCATTCTTTCACCTATGGTCTGTGTATGTTAGAGTAGGAAAGGTATACTCTAGACATTCAATATTTGGTATTTAATACGACCCGATCCAGGAAATCTCCAGGAGATTTCCGCCAGACGCGCGTTTTTTGACAGACATCTCCTGGAGATTTCGTGACGTACAAGGGGAGGACATAGAGCCATACCTAAAATTTCCCGCGCTATAGGTACCTATTTTGTGATATTAAATACTAAATAAGTTTTAGTCAGGTATATTCCATTCTAATACTGAAATACAAGTAGAAGAAATTGAATAGGTATACTTATGTAGCATCAAAGTGGGTACCTTAAGTTCTAGACTAATTCTAGAACTCGATGTTAATGCTGTTTTTTGTTGAAGTTGCTCACAGAGGAACTTAAAAGCTTCTTTATTTAGGCGATATCTATTTTTAAATTCGGTTTCATTTATGTCCAGTGGGTTAATTCTATTCCTAAGTTTTGCTCTGCGCGTAATTTCTCTATAATGATAAAAAAAAAAAACATATAAGCAACTCAAATCTTTTTCAAACACATTAATTCTATAGGTATGCAAATAAATAAAATGTGATTTAAGATCGCTTAAGATTTAAATAATATATGGTACTACGTTCATACAGTGGCGGTATTTGCATTTTAAATTATTTTGGAGCTATTAATAATTGTTCCAATAACTTAACAATAATTTAAAACACTTTTATTTACGAAACTAACTCTTAAACAAATCATAAACACGGTTAAAACTTTAATTTTACACTTTTCGAAACCTTTCTCACCGACTATTTTCAAGTGAATAATGTTTCGAGCATACTCGTTAGCCAGCCTTCGAGAGTTTACATTAACGTACGTCAAAACAATGTTCGTGCTATCAAAAATGTCACAATTGTTTATAAGTATCGAGTTTCGTTTACCATGTCGATTCGATTTCGATTACGAGAGCGCGCTAAAATCGTTCGTGCTGCCATGTTTTGTTTCCTTTTACGCCCGATAGGGGCGCTGTACAATTCTCATACAAATGTCACTCGATTTCGATACGAATAACTTTTCGCAAATATTCGTGCTTGGCCCACAGATAAGGCGACCACTATCATTTGCATAACTGCATTTAGTTTTCCTTTTGATCGTAGGGATTGGAAAGATTTGGTTTTGCCTTTTAATCAGTTCCTGATAATGATTTAATCTTATGAAAGAAAACTGTGACGTAAACAAATTTAAATATTGGCTTATTTTGAACGTCTTTTTTGAGAATGTTTTGTGTTACATCAGAAATAGCCCAATTACTTCTACAGATGATTCACAAATATTTTCTATGCTCACTATTAGTCAGAACAACTACGGTCAGAAATCGTTTAAGTGTCAATCAAGATACCACTGTCGGTGTCTTGTAATCAGTGTGTTGACATTGATGAATCTATATCTGGTTGTTAATTGGTTATTACTGTCACTTTCTTTATTTCAAGCCCGATTTCACTTAATAAAAGTAAAATGAAAACTACTTGAGGAAACTACCATTTACTTACCTATTTATTGAAATGTCTCTGATGGATTTATCTTTACCCATAGTAAGTTTATCACCTATCTAGTTTTTAATTTGTTCTTTATCACCAACTACAGCTGAATTATCATTAAGATGTCGTTTCTCTAGTATATCTATTTTTAGTTAATTGGCGTTAGGTGTCACGAAACCAACACAAGCAAGTTTAAAATCTTAATTGAGTTCTTACGAGTTGTTAGAATTGGAATTGCATGGCAGCCATTTTTATAAATTAGATCTTGCACGCGACTGCGATTTAAGTAAGTAAAGTGGATAATTTAAATTGTTAAAGGTCGATTAATGAAAGTGAGCCTTTACGTGTAGCAACGAGTTTCGCTGTAAAGACTTAGAATAGATAAGGAATGTGTGATAATTGCAAGTGTAAGATGTAGGAAAAGATGTGAATACTTTTAAAATGAATATCGTGGAGAAAGGGCATGAGTTTTTTGATTCCAGATATATTTAAATTAATATATGGCGTACTGTACTGCACTGAATTAGTACTTTAGACAGAAAGTTGCAGTAAAATAGCTTTTCACCGGTCCCAGTGGATTAAAAGGAAAAAAATAACTGCATTGAATTCCGTATGGAACGAAAGCTAATTGATACAAAACGATTGGCGTTCACGTTTATTGTATATGGGTACCTATTGGGTATGAGAAATCTACCAAATGGACTAAGTGATACACATAATGAAGAAACATTAGTTCTCAATACCTTTTATACAAGAGGATTTGAAGATGAGTTGGCGGCCTTGTAAGTTCTAGAGCTTGGCCCAGATGCTATAATTGTTTAATAAATAAAGTGAAGAATGTTTTCAGATAGTTATCTAATTGCAATGAATCTACAATTTCCTGAATCTAACATAACACTGTTTGCACGCAATAAAGCCTTTTGAAGAACAATAGGGTTCTTTATATGTTTTAGTAAGATCATAATCTGTTGCCGATACTCCAATTAAATCCGATAATGCTGTTTGTGGATATTTATGGGAACAATTATGGTTTTATGGATTTCTTCTATTCTATTATGGGATAAGTAGACTTCCAAGAAGTTTTCCTATACGATGATATTATGCTTAATATCATGAACAGTAAGATGATTTTTGTGTGATCGTGATTTTGATATTTTTTGTATAATTTTCAATTGACTGATCTCGATCTATTTATCGAACAATATTTTTACAGCTTTGACGTTACCCAAACAAATTATAAAAATACCGGAACAAAATTTATTGGAAGTCTCTAAGTACAAACAACATTCCTAGACCATTTCTCCTGGTGACTAGATATGGTTTGTGAAAATAGGTTTAGCTAACAACCAAGTTACGCAAAAGCTGTAAGACAACCTCTTTGGACCTACCTTAGGACAGAGACTTGATGACGTAACAGCGTTATAAGACAATGGATATTTACAATCTGTTAGCGCTTTAGAATAGAATACAATGGATTCAGAAGTTCCAATAATGCGGAACTGTATGGAAGCCTGTAGTAAGATCAATATGGAAATTATCGGCATCTATGTACTGAAATATAAGGAAATGAAGAAAAGATATGAAATGGAAAAGGAAAAGTGTATATAGAAGGCCTTGTAGGATACTAGCCTAAAGTAACTATTATTGAAGATAGAATAATAAATGTTTATTTCTTTTACTTTAAATGGCTGCAATGAAAATGTATTTAGAATTTCACGTCAAGTTGTTCACAAATCTTTTGATGCATATCCAACTGTTGTAATCTTTTAACACGAATTGTACAATTAAAAAGTGATATTCAATTTGTAAAACCATAACAGCACAGCGGTTTACGAAATGTCTGAAACAAATTCATTGACACTGACCAACGCGATCTCTTACAAAAGCCTACTTCAATGCCGCCCTACTTTCCAAACGTATCTACAGCTACAATTATGTGGACAATATAACAAACAAACAATTATATCACATAGAATACCAAGTTACAGTTGCCGTCTGCATACTCCAATAGTATTCTTGTCACTACACGCTAAGGATCAAAATGGTATAGCAAAGTCTTTCGAAACAGCAAATGTAGTTGTAACCATCGACGAAGACAATAGAATCGAGGACTTTAGGTTCGTGCAAAATGTTTTTGAAATGGAACATGTTCCGCATGCTGGGTATTCTATTGCAGACCTTGTAGCAATTCAGTTAGTGTTCAAATTTATTTGCAGGGTTGAAGAATCAGGATATAGGACCAGTCGGCGCCACTAGGTACTTTTGGTAGTTCGTATTATGAGAACAATTACGAAACTAAAGTTAGTGGGCGTTCGATCTGTGATCTAGATCTATGGTTACAGCGATTGAGCTAAGTGCTGGTGGACTGCGGTAAATTTGTCTGCTATTATAAAATTACCGTCTATGGAGTAACAACATTCTACTTTATTGTGTTTTGTCGACGGCTAAAGTTTAACATCGTAATGAAATTATAGAGTTTCAGGACAAAAATTATTAAATGCTTTAAATCCGATATTAACATCGATAGAATCTATTGATTTAGCAGTGATAATAATAACATTTTCTTTTACCAGATAAATTTTGTTTTTACGGGGTTCAAACTACAAACAAGCAACAAAAGAAATTACGAAACGGTAAACAGACTATTCTGTACTGTGTATAAAAAACCTGTTTCCATTATGAATATTGTCGGTTATGTGTTGAAATAAATGTGATTCTGTCTGATAAACCGTTGCTTACAAAAGTTTCAGGGAATTAGTCTACACTTTGATCTATAGTGCTTATGTTGAGTGCGTAGACATATGTCATTTCTTGTGGACCAGTTAGAATTAAGTGTCAAACCGTTATTGTCTAAATACTTTTTATCTGGTTACGTTAAGCATACCAGATAGTTAAGCTATATTTGAAAGATACCGTTCATGACCCTCAATAACGATTTTTAAGTTCGTCACAGTGTTCTAACTTAGCAGCATCTAAATTATTACCGATTATTGAATTATCACTGATATTTCTTTATGAACTTATTAAAGATTAATTTTAATACTTTTAAAGTGAGCATAATATTTTCATGCCCCAACTGGAAACATTTATTACTATCAGATGTTTTTGCTCAAATTCTTCAAACATCAATCAATATACTAGAACTCTTAAAGTACACATGACCTACCAAAACCGTAAGTATGGTTCCACAAAAACCAAGGTTCCTTACCCATTGTGCCCCACACTGGTTCCGTACAAAGCACATATCGATAAGAACACAATAAACAATAACGTTCGTGTATTGCGATTACAACACTGTTATGCGACTAACGATTGTCGGATTGTTTGGTCTTGCGATTAAGCGACTTTTTTCCGATGTTATGTCAGAAATTCCTTTAACTAATTAAGTAGTTTGATTATATATTATTTGATATTTTTATGTAAGAGTTATGGAGCTAAATGCTAATTACCTTTTATCTGCAAGTGTATTATTGCTTGTTCTTAAAGGTTAAATTTGACTTTGAAGATTTAAATTATCAAAACTAGATTAGATGCCATATCACAGAGATCTAAGCACAATTGACTCTGTAAAACTTCATTAAAAACAGCCCTTAAAAAGTTCTAAAAACAAACGCAACAAGCATATGCATTTGCCTTAATGCAGAAAAGTTATGAAAGAGTCAACAAATCAATTGAATGCGACAAATAAGATCACATTTCGCGATTTATTGAGTAGGAAAGTGAGCGTAGGAATTATGATAGCCCAACAGTCGTGTGGGCAGATTGCCGATCTAGTTTATAGGAGAGGCGGGTATCTGGGTCGAAATGCCAGGTGCTTTATTTGGTAATAGTATTTGAAATATGTTAGGTTATGTTGCGAACTATAGGTCTTTGTTGAGGTTGAGCTGAGATTTTTAGTTTATATCTTTCATGAGTGGAGATGTTTCTTTTTGCAGAATTTCATTATTATAAAAAAGTGCTAAATTAGTGCAGATATAGGATAAAGTCATTGAACTATAATAGGTATATGCTGGGCTAATCAAATTTGAGTAAACATCTTAGAGGTACTAAATTTTCTTTTTACACAAGAGGAAAATAACACAAGAAAACTCAGATGACACTAATCATAAACGCAAAACAAGAACAAATTTCGAATATATCCTTACTTCATAAACGCCAACAAAATCTATCCCCAAGAGCAAAACAAATAAACAAACCAATCAGGCCTCTAGCGCAAGTGCACAAATTCCATTTCCTACAAGATAGGTCCAATTAATTCACATAAAATTAGAAGCCACCACTATCTGCAGCAGTCCTAATTATTAGAGGGAATGTTCGATCTTTATTGTTCGCTGTTAGCCTACCTTACATTAGATCTGAACTAATTAAATGTAAGAGTCGCTTGCTTTCATTAAAATGGGTATTTTCGTGTGTGCTGATCAGATAGCGCGTGCGCCGACGCTGCGACACTTCCTACTTGTTCAGGGAAAAACTAAAGGCGCAAATCTCGGTTTAAATTAAGGGGCAAGTAAATGTTTAGAGAATTATGGTTAGTGTTGTACTGGTGAAATTTACACTTGAGGAATGTATAGACAAATTTTGTTTGAGAAATAATAGAGTTTTCCTAAGACAATTTTAGAAAAAGCAGTTTTATTTTGTTTATGAATATTTAATAATAGGCAAGACAAGGTAATTTATGTAACAGTTTAAAGAGGTTACCAAAAAAAGGAATAAGTAATGCCTGAAAAGCATAAAACCTTAATACGTTATTTCTGTACGTTATAGAGAAATAACTAATAAAGCTTTTTGGATTATTCAGGCATCTTTATATTGTAAGATTTGTCCATCTTTATAGGCGACGTGGCACGCACTATTTATTTACTATACCCATAACGTTATTTTTTACAAAAATTGTACCACCCAACCCAAACTGAACAACACTAAACAAAAGCTCATTTCCTAGGTGCAACACTAAATTCCAGCACAGCACAGCATTGACACGAACAGTACTGGATGATCTACGACGCGACAGACTTCCGTATCATTACGGCGGCGGCGGCGCGCGCGCAGATCACATCGCCACGCGCCATGGCCTTATCATCTTAATTTTATGTATTTATTCAATATCCAGGAGTAAAGGCTATGGATTCTCATTCTGAAGAGAGTGAGTCAGTGAAATAGCTGAAGTTTTTGCATTGTTTAAATTAAACTTAAATAAAGAAGGTGTTAATAAGAAAGATGAATTGATTTTTCAAATAACTTAAGGTCATTTGAAAGAGATTGAAGAAGAACATGATGAATAATATTGCGATGAGAATCCTAACAAAAATTGTGGTGATTAAGTTCAATTCAAATCATAAGTACATAGAATAAAAAAAATAAGAAAATACTATCTATCGGCGCCAACGAAACTCTGGACGATGATTCAAATGATTTTAGTACAGTCAAACATTACGTAGAAGCTTTAGTGCTCCTGAACGTCAGTCTTAATAAAAATAGTAACATTTCTCAAGTATCTTAATGTAATATCACACTATTATAATTGGCTACTTTGAGTAACAAGCATTTAGAAACATTACACATTTCAATATTGCTACACATAATATTTATTGCTACCCATTTACAGAAACGTATCCGCCATTAAATTAACAGTAGCTATTACGTTTTCAACAGGTCAATCTGTCAAATACTCAAGGAAACATAGATATTTGTCTGTATAATTTCTATCGTATGCTTTTGTTTCAAGTCACGAACTATTAGTTATGACTAGTGGGTCACGTTTAACCGCAGGTGTCAATAACATTTTGGTATTACTGTTACAGTTTAAATGATGTCGATTTTTATAAGCTTACGTAATTGATTTAAATCGGTACCCATTTAACCGTTATTTGAAGCTTTGTTATCTATTTTAGTTTGTGTCCCTATATCTGCATAAACTATTCATGTGTCGTCTATTGAATTCGCAGTACTAAGTTCCATAGGTATTACTTGAGCATATTTCAGGTCCTTAAAACAAGCTGTCAATTTAATACTAGTATTCTAAACTTAACGTAGTCAAGTGTAAAATAAATTTTGAAGCCTGCATCTTAACATATGCATACTCGCAACCTCAATATGTGAGGCATAGTGTTGTGAAATTGATTGCCATAATCAAAATGTTATCGACGTATTCACACGCGAGCTTGCCCAACATTACGCTGCAGCCGTAAAGGATATAGGCGAGAATGATAATATAATGTATATTGCTATCAACATTGAAGTTACAATTACTGATTTTGTATAACAACAGACTCGTTACTGGAACGGCCATATTGTATGGATAATTGGACAATCTGCGCTTGAAAGGAGCATGGTTTGTTTCGACGATTGTGGGGCTGATAGTTGAGAAACTAGTCACTGCTGTGTTGTTTGTTGACGTCATTGCAGTAATAAAGTTTGCTGTTAATTAATTTAAATAATCCAAGAAACCTTATGCACCAGACGATTTTATACTCGCCATTATTTTAAGACAAATCTTCTATGTAAGTCCCACTCTTGTTCAAGATCAAGAAAATGGAATTTAAATCACTGTCAACCACATGGTGCAGTCTAAAACCAGCAATAAAACTGTTTACACCTGTCCATTACCCATCGTTACTATTTAACACGTATGTCCAACCAAAGCCACACACTTTTCCTATCATGCGTGCTGACACGAATTATGATCATGATAAAATGTATTCTCCGCTAAAACAGGTGAAACTACAGTTAGTATCGCCGTAACCTTGCTTGGACCACGCTTCGTTGGCTGCGTGTCTTTTGTTGCTTACATCGGTATCTATATATAATTCACACCATTCATCGGCTTTAAAAAGTTAGCGTTACTGGCCTTTTAAATATTCTTGTAAGATATGTTACTTTGCAGTTTTTAAGACACTGCAAAAATTAGCAAACTTTCGAAAAACTAGGCACATTATTAATTTGTCGACAAATTCAATGAAACTTAATAAGAAATTGAATAATGACATGGTAGTTTTAGGAGCACATTAATCAAAACTCTTACTACACATAAGGTCAGACAGACAACTGACGAAAACGAATGACAAAGCCGCATTCACATTCGTAAAATAATGAGCTGAATGTCTCGTTCTAATCGATAAGCGAAACATATCACGACAACGTGACTCCAACAGGTCCTAATGTAAACCAGAAATAGTTTCACAACAATTATATTGAGAAACGATTAAGCGTAATGATAATGGTCAACAATTAAAAATACAAGTAGGTAACCCCATGGATATAGAAACAAATTTCGGTGATTAAGAGTATACAAGTTATATTAATTTCGTGTCAAAATTCAATTTGTTGAACAAACTATCGAATCCAATGCCATATAATATAGTGTACAAATTGTAGCACCTAATTATTAAAATCAATATCAGAGCTTCAAGGTTATTTGTTCTAAGATTGAAACAACAAAAATCAATATTACAAGCACAAACTGAATTAGCTACCTATGTACACAAAGCTATAGATGATATTGATCTAGCCGTTGATTAACTCGAAGTACACAATACAGCCGAAACAATAGAAGAAATTGTAATCAGTAAAGTTAATCTGACAGAAATGGTTTAGGTACAAGAAATTAATATGTTCACAGCTAATAAATGGCTAGCTTTGAATTTAGAGCGCCCACGTGCCGCTATAAACTCAGCCAATGCTCAAGTACTTAACATTGCAGACATTTCGCAATTATGCCAGGATTAGTGCAAAGCTGATTTATAATTAAAACTAGGTGGGTTCGAACTAGATTGGGAAATATCTAGACTGCATTAGATTAGTTTCGGAACTGCTAAAGGAAATTATGACCAGTTTAAGATTATGATTCGTGTGATTAATGAATAATTTACACTGGTTAATTGATCACTATCCCATAATTTACTTTCGTGCTACTTATGAGTAGTGACTGTCTAACTAAAAACGACGTCAATATCCTTAACCGATATCAAAAGAGGAAGGTTATCTATTTTACTTGTACCTAACTTATATTTTTTGAATTCACTTGACAATATTTGGGACTCAAATAAGGTAAGCCAAGTTCAACAAATTTTAAGTTCTGAAAGCAAATTACAATGTTCTTATTGACGAATTAATGTATCTGAAATTCTCAAGTATTGTCAATTATATCAAAATCGAGCAACCAGTAATCTTCATCAGTAAACACTATCCAACTTTTTTGCATATAAACTTCTCTTACCTCATGCCGTCAAACCCGTCGTCGGAGCCGTTGATAGTGAGCACAGGCGCGCGCGCATACGCCTTGGCAACGCGGCGATTCCTCTCGAACACTATCACCTTCGCCCAGATCTCGTCGTCTATCTGTGTCCATTTGTCTAACACCTCCTGTATGTGTTCCTGTGGGCAAAAGAAAAGAGGATTTAGTAAATAAACTTGACTTTTTTATTTCCAAGTTTTATGGTGGCCAGGGACGGCGAAGGAGTAAGAGACGAGAGCAAGTTGGGTTGATGACAGAGCCAAGGAACCAACTGGATTAAGGATGCGCAAGACACACAACAACTTTAGGAAAAAATAAACTCTTATACCTAGCAGTGGGTTATTTCAGGCTGAAATGATGATAGGAAAGTTTAGTTAGATCCAATATTACAGCTAAAATATCTTATGATATGAGAGTCTATTATACTATTCCAATTAGTGACTTAGCAGTGGCGAAAGTGGCTAATGTAAGGAAATAAATATTGAAATAACGGCTTTTGGCTGTTAAAAACGTTATCTGTTTAAATCACGGAGCAAATACAAAGAGGAGATGTCGTAATAAGATTTTCCTATGAAACAACGCGTGACAATTTGCGGGGTGAGGGGGAGGAAGAACCCGCCCACTTTTAATTTTTCCATCTATGGGTCAATAGCAAAAGTATTAGCTCGTTATCTCGATTTAATTTTGAAATTACGCAACTATCTGCCAATAGACGTCACAAAGTACAAGATGTTAGGGTCGTACTCAGAATTTTCGTATCAGAGAGCAATATTTTTAATTACATTTTTGATCTATCTTAATGGGTATTCTTTTTTAAATAGTTTAATTAAACATGCTAGTATAAAATGTTTTTTGATGAGTGAAGATTATTAGATTTTCTATAATAATGAAATGACTTGATTTGGCTAAAAATTCTTATGAAGACAGCAAACAGAGTTCTTTTAGGAAAAAAAAACACACACACACACACGTTTCGTTTACGTGACAATCCTTCCATAACCATTAATGTCGGTAGGTAATAAGTACTGATTTCAGCGGCAGAATTAATAAAAAACAAATTATTACAAAAAAACAACCCTTTATCATCAATGTTGGAATAAACAAATACTTCTTATTTGCAGACCATAATGCTTGAATTGGTCGTTTACACGTACGTACAATCCATTGCTGTCTTACTTTTTATCAGAAGGAAATCTAGAACAAATGAATATCAGTATCTAATATTGAACTTAATAAAGTAGTTGAGTATAAATACTTTAAATTATGTAAACAACTACCATACTATTACGTAAAATAAATTATTGTAGATAAATTATTTAGCTTATAGGATATGGTATTTTTATTTCCAGTGTATCAAATTATCCAAGTACTTTCCATGTAAGAGATATCCGCGGTAGCTTCAGTAAAATAATTGTATTCTAATTACGGCCCTGTATTCGGTTGTTTATGTTTTTTGCCAATAGATGGCGGCCTATTTAAAAATAATTTAAAAACTACAATAATAACATTTTGACCATACTTACATACCTTTAAAAATAAATATCTAGCAAATTTTAAAACATATGATTATTAAAAAATGGTACAAGTGATCTCTACATACCTAAATGTGTTTAGTTTCTATGATTTCGAGTGTCGCCATCTAGTGTTCGATAGAATTATGTTTGGAATCGCCAAACTAAGAGACTTTTCTAGAATATCTTCAAGAAAATTAGGTATAAAATTACTTACAGGTGAAATGAGATGCTTTCCTTAGCATCTGAACGTCTATACGTGTAGTTGTTACAATTTAAAACACAACACCTCATGTTTTAGCTCAGCTTTGCAATAAAATTCGAATTTTTAAACAACTATACACCCGATGATTGTCAACATGTCAACGAGTTAGGCCACGCCCACATGATGACGTCGGTGCCTGGTTGAAGTCTTGTGCCTGGTAGCTTAGGCCGTCTCCTCTTTGTATTTGCTCCGTGGTTTAAATCCACACTCGTAAGTAGTGTGTCAACATTAAAATTACCTACGTACAAGTTAAGTAATTCTTTGCCATTTTCAGAACACGAAAATTTACAACAATAATAAAAACAAAAATATACGACCGTATATAAATTACACATATGTCTAACAACAACTACCTACCTAATGTGTACACACTACTTACACATTGTACAGTCACGAGCAAAAATATATATAAACATAGCGAAATTGTAAAACAAATTTAGCGATTTCTCTTCGTAGACACTTACAACGAAAGGGGAGGCCTTTGCCTGGCAGTGGGTTCAGCTATAGGCAAGCAAAAAAAGAACTTTAAATAGGAAAATGTTTATATTAAGGAACAGTTTTAAATAATTTCTTCTTCACATTTTACAATAGAAATCTAAAATTGAAGATTAATACAACAAAAATTGCTAAGCGTATACTTTTTCTGCTCATGACTGTACTATCTACTACTTCGTCTAAGTACAAACCAAACAGTTTTCATTCATTTTATCTTGCTGTTTAAAAACGACCTTGCCTGCTTTTGCAAGCTGTGATTACTGAAGTTTAGATATTAATCCTAATGTGGCAACGTTGTTGTAATCAGATGACATCGGCGCGGGCGCAACATGAGTTCCGCTCTACTAACTGAGACGGTTCTCCTTACAGTCTGTCAGGTTTTATGTCTTATGATATTGTAAACAAACCTGCAACATATGTGTATGTGTGAATAATTAAGTTTTTAAACTGCTGAGGTTTTAGCGTTTGTAGAGATTGTAGCGTATTTTTTTAAACTGCAATACCAGGGGGAAATTTTGTTTGACTAACTTCATATTATTAGGATAATAGGTAACAAATTTTTAACCGACTTCTAAGAAATTCAATGATAAGTATATTTTGTTTGGTGTCCACTTTAAATGTGTTGAAAATAGAACTTAATTTTCGTCTATCGGAAATATTATGACACATGTCATTGTTTACATCATCAACCAATACACATTCGCGATTCTTAATTTCTTTGTTTTGTTTTTTATTCATATATTTAAACGAATGGTCAAATCATAATTTACGATGACGAGAGCATTCATAAATGCTCGTAATTACTGATGGCGAAAAAACAAAACACAAAAGCTTTGATGACGTAACCAATCAATCAATATGGCGATGATTTTAAGTAAAAATGAATTCATTGTATTATCGAATGAAACAAGGAAGACTACGGGAAGTCGATTTGTTCAAAGCATTTTAAACCTTGTTCCTAAAAAGATAAGATTCATTTTTAATGTTTTCTGTGCTTGTCTGTATGTGTAAACAAGTCAGTTTTTGTGGCATTCTATAACTAGACAGTGTTACATCAAAAAAGGCGTTTTTAAACAGACCGTTACATGTTTAAATGGTTTTAGTTAAATAGCAATTAGGGATGTTAGCTTAGTTTAACGTTAACCTTCTCCTTTTTTATATATGAACCTGTACCTACTTATGTAATAAAAACGAAATATTTAATAATGATGAAGTTGCCATTGCTTATTTATTTTGTTACACAAAAAAGGAATAAATCTTTATTTTATTTATTGTGAGTGACAAATTAGTCTGCCTAGTCTTAGGTTACTAAATAAAATTTAAGAAACGCCTAACTGTTACATTGCGGTATTTAATTGCTTTATTATTAAATAATATTAGCCGTAAATATAATAACATTATAAACATCACAGTTATTATTATAAGTCTTTAATTTGAGCAAAAAACAACAAACTTTCGATTTCACATGATAGTCATAGACACCATCATTAAAGTAATTTTAACTGTGTTACCGGAATGAATGTTTACTTTCAATTTTATATAGAGTTTTTGCTATTTTATAATCGTTTTCGTTCGTGATTCTTTCATAAGGATAATTACTTATGATTATTTTGAGATCGAGTCGAATTTAGATTAAAGATGATTTACGGTTCGGTCAAAACGGTATTAAATCCAATTAATTGTGTTCTATAGTATATGAAGCTACTCGATTATTAACATAAAATCACAAGTTTATCAAAATAAAATATAAAATCTTGGAACAGATAGGACAAAATGACAGAAATAAATGCATCAAAGTGTTTAAGAATCTTAATGACTGCATCTTGCAAACTCCTTTGTGAACTCACTATTCATCAAACTAAAGACATCTCCAGCTATTAGCAAAATGATCCAATTACTGCAGTCTTTATGTCAAGTCTGACTGATTCACTGCACTAAATCAAGTAAAGTCACAACTTACTTTCTCTTCATTACATCTCTCTATAACATTCTAATCAGAATCAATCATTACTATACATGCTTTAAGATTGCTTTTACATTATCCGACACGATATCGGGAACTAGTAAATGTAGGAATATTACAAATCCGATAACCGATATAGCTCCCACATGGATGCGGAGGGCGGAGGACCGGGTGTTGTGGCGCAAATTGGGAGAGGCCTATGTCCAGCAGTCTATGATTGTCGGATCATCATATCAGACTTTGCAGCGGATTATGTGAAAGACACGTGTCATAGACATGTGTCATACTTTTACTTGTCTACGATATCGCATAGGAGTCTGATACTGATATCGTGTCGGATGGTGTGAAAAATCCTTACAATACGCGTTATATCTTATAATCTAGCCCCATATTGTCGAATACAGTAACCATGAATAGAGTTCGTTAGTGCAGTTTTGTATTTATTCGCGAATGGACAGTCACTCATGCTAAATCATTCCTCTGATTTATAGTCACTGAGAATAGTATTGTTAAGGTGGGTTAGTTCGTTGCTGACGTTGACATTTTGGATGCACAATGGTCAGCAAATGATATATTGAAATTAATGAGTGGCCAGCGAGATTATGACAAGATAATACTCATATTAGCGACCATTGAAAAGATAGTTCACCGCTGTCATGTTATGGAAAGTTGTTTTGCTACGTCATAAATAGTTTAAAAAAGATAAGTGTGTGCAATATTTTGAAAAGGAATCTCGACTTACATATTATTATAATACAATCTAGTCTTGACCAACACAAATAACCGAAAAAAAATATAGTCCTTTACAAAAATTTTGGGTTAGTTTTCAGTGGCGCCAGAGTCAGCTGCATACAATATTTTAAAAAGACCGACTGTCGAAATTATAGTGATTACCTACTTGCAATTTATTCTAAAGCTTATAATACAGATGACATCACATTTACACTTCTTACAGTAAATAAACTTAGCATTTAATTCTTCTGCTCTCAATTTACCATTAAACATGGTAGGTGCTAGAGCGCGGACTATGCAAGGCTGGCCGCACCTAACCCTACGCTATTTATGTTAAAACTACATCAGCTACTTGCATCTCGTTATATTTTTATAGATTTATATCCTTATCCACTTATTCAATGAAAAGTATGTTCCATTATATGTTCCATTTATTCGACTTATGTGTAACATTTTTAAACAATAGATGATATTTAGTAAAACTTTTTTTAACAATTTTTTTTATGCCATTACTGTCCTTGGCGAGGCCGAGGGTCAATGCCCTCTCTTTAGCTTATCTTTAAGAAGACGCATTTTTTAAATATAAGTAACATATTTAATAATGTATATATTTTTTTTTATTATGCAGTTGTCATCACAATTGCTAGTAAATGATTTAAATTAAGTCTGAAAGTGCGATCTTCATTGAGTTATGTACACAAACACACCACACATTGGTTTTTTGTGGTCACGATCCACATTTCATAAGAATTACGAGATCGCACGCTATCGTTAACGTGCTTCACTTGTGCTTGAAGTATATTTATGTAATTAATATGTTTCAATGTTCAGATATCGCTATTTTCATCATAAATCAAGAGGAGTTTAGAAAATCTTTGAATGAATAGCGTTTCATTGATCACTAGAAAACTTTGTTTATCAAGACACGCGGCCGCGTGTCAAGCCAAGTTCGAGCAAAGGCTAGATACAACAAATATCAAAATAATTATTGAAAAGGCAATATCAGTATGAACGATCTTATATTATTTCATTTGTACTAATATTTTTGAACTCGTGTGCTATGGCATTCCTTGGGGGAGGCCTATGTCCAGCAGTGGACTGCAACAGTCTGATATGATGACTATTATTTTAATAAAATTGGCTAGCACAAGAAAACTTATCCCGCAATAAACAATTACATAACCTGCAATGCTTACATTGGTTTACAAACCATGATATCAACAAAAAAAAAACTTAAACTAAATATATTTATTATTATATTTGAAACCTTGAGCGGACTTTACCTGAGTCTCGTCTTTCCTCAAATCTTTGGGATATTGACCTCCAAAACTTTTATTGCTGTGCAAAACACTTTCAATGATAATAAATGATTAAAAGGCCCGAACTTTAGGGCTATTAATATTATTCTTCTCAATTAGAGTCTGACCCTTCTGAGAATGTGGTCGTAAAAGTAGCCACAAAGGACAGCTAACTATATTTTCCTGTCTATGTTTTTGTGATGATCGGTAAAACAAAAGTTAATAATTTCATAATTAATACATACAACATAAAAAATATCGGATAACTTTTCATACAATACATTTGATATTCAATTAGATCAATGCATAGTTTAACTTTTAACACTGTTAACTAGTTTTAAAAGCATGGAAATTCATCTAAAATTAGAAGGAATATTCTTTCTCAAAAAAAAAAATGTCAACAATTTTAAGTCGTGGTAACTTCAACATAAAAGACCTTAAGGCGAGGTCCTAAAACTCTAAATTTAAGGTGGGTTAGGTCATTGGCAAAATTAGAATTACCCCGCTGGGAGCTTTTATATTCACCCTGAGGTGTCCAAAACATTTAAGTCGTTGAGTCCGCTCCAATAAAATCCTAATCTTTATAAACTTTGCTGTCAAGATGCAAAAATACTGGAAAACAGTCACATTTTTTGGGATTGTTAATTTGGTTTATGTAAAACATTTCTTTGAATTATTAAGTAAAACTTTGGTTATTTAGTAAATAATTGAAAGAAATGTTTGTTTTTTAAACTGTGTAGAACTTTTGTTTTTTGCAGGATACAGACAACACGCAGAAATAATTGTTTTTTTAATTATTTTTTATTAAAAGAGCTTGCTTCATTTTTGGAC
Source organism: Autographa gamma (assembly GCA_905146925.1). Taxonomy (NCBI): domain Eukaryota; kingdom Metazoa; phylum Arthropoda; class Insecta; order Lepidoptera; family Noctuidae; genus Autographa; species Autographa gamma. The sequence goes on from LR989850.1 coordinate 11,113,001, forward strand.
GTGTCTGCTTAAAACATGACTTCTTAAGACCATAATATCTACAAAGAAATCAATGAAATCTCAAGTAACTACAAACATAGATTGGAGTTGTATCACGAAATATATCAACATATCACATAACCGTCGCAAGTATTGCGTTCGCTGAACCATATACGAATAATAAATTGCGATATTAGCACCTTGTGCGATGGTATTGTAAAAGTATACATTCTTCACGCTGCATGGCATAGCATTCCTTGCCCTTGTTACATTATATATACATAAAATGTTGCTGATAAGGTATTAGTTAATATAACTTGTTTGGTTGTGGTTGCTAATGTTCTAAGAATGTTTTCTGTATCAGATTTGTTTATTTAGAATACATTTTTTTTTCTTTATTTTAGGCTATAAAGGACACATCATTAACTGGACTAGGTTTAAAGAAACACTTAAAATTGATGTAAGTATTTTTGATGGAAAGCTTTGATCATTATTAGTTTAGACGATAGATATAATGTAATAAAGCTTATAAAATCTTAAATAAACATAAAATTTCTGTAATATCAAAATTGTGCCCAACGTTTATCGAAACCTAAACTATCAAAACCTCAGACTAGCAATCAACTATTAACACAAACAGCACTCTAATAATAATCTAGCTGCAAACAAAAATGATACTACAGCTACTGAAATTAAAATTCACAATTGCATTGCGCCACCAATTGGTCTACATACGCAAGTAACAGTACAACGGCCTTGCAGGGTCGTGTTTCCTGCATTCTTGAATAGACTGGTCCTAAGTGTGGACTAATATTTACATTCAATTTAGTTAAAGAATATAAGAAGTTCAATTATAATAATAATGTCTAGGGACTACTCACACACAGCTAATTCCAAACTAGGGAGCATGCACTATGTTAACTAGACAACTGATAAACATACTTGTTACATATTAATCAAACTTACATATTATAGAAAAATCACACCCAGACATAGAACAAATCGTGCTCATCACACAATATCTACAACCTCCGGTTTAGCAGTCAGGCACTATTCACCAATCACGAGAGCAAAGCCAGTCAAATGCCATTAAAATGCAGAAAAAACATATTATTTTAAAGAGAACGTTTTAATGTTAAAACACATCCGACTCTCAAAAAACAAAAGAAAAAATATGAAACACATGCCAAATTCTTTAAGACTTTATCACAACAAATTCAATAATCATTTCTCATCGGGACTTTATAAAGGACCCACAGGAGCATAAAATTACACCCAAGTTGAAAGACTTTGATTTATATTTATTGAATTTGCTTTTTATTTTCTCATTTATTTAGTTGTCATATTTCATGACATTTCTTTGTTGTAATAATTTCTAACAGCCAAATGTCTGAGGTAGATTTTTCAACAGTTGGCTTTAAGTTGATTGCTTTATTAATCTTTAAATTATAGCTCATTTCAAAGGTCTTGATTAATTAAGAATGCGACAATAAATCTTACTTTTGGTTCGACGAGCGTATCTTAAGATTAGACTGTTTTTCATTTACTTCGGAACTAAATTTCAGTTTCGGTTGTTTTTCGGTCGTGTTGTAAGTTGTACCATTAACCTTTCTGGGAGTGGATTTTTTGGTAGTTAATTAATGTAGACTTGTTGGGGAAAAGGTTGAATCTTTTGGGTGGTTGTCCTTGACGATATTAATGTTTTGAATTACGAAAAGTGTTTTCTTGAACTCGAACTTTAAACTTTAATTTGCAATAGATTTGCCTTTCTGTATGTTTTTGAAATGTTGTGTTCTTAAGGATTTTGTGTCCAAAAGCAGCACCAATTTTTCGATCTAAATATTATTAAAGAATACGACAATTTTGTTTATTAGCTGCATCTGCGTTATAGGACACACATACATAATGAAAAATAAAAACACATGCAACAGCATATTTCATTTAACATCTTAATATGGCTTACAAAGCTAGCAATCAGAACAAGTCTTACACCAGCTTATATACCTTTGAATAAAACATAACTAATCTGTCGTCTGCTATATTTATTCCAATCAACTGGTCCAAGCTATGTGGAGCAGCCTTGATCATCTCTAGTCGACCTTTACGTACTGACAGTGAATGGCGAAGCTTTTCTAGGAAAAACGTAGGCTTAACTTGTATTATATCAAGCATTTATTATGGTAGCTTCGTTATAGATATTATTGAAAGGTTTTATTAACATTTGAGGCGAGCTCTTAGAGCAGGACGCCGCTACGCGCATTGTATCGCTGTCTCGCTCCCACAGTTAAAAAGTTCTGATTAAGGAGGTTATGGTACAGGCGCTGGTCAATTAATGTTAAGAGGTTTTTGGAACTCTTGGTCTTTAGTGGCCAGTAATATAATGTTATCGTTTGCTTGTGCCATTTGTTGTGGCCATTTTCATTTAGGTAAGACACCAAAATATTTTGTTGTTTTTGTTATTTTTTTACTAACGATTATAGCGCGGCTGACTGTCCCACTCCAGCCATTTGAAACGTATAATATTTTTGATAATAAGATACCTATCAAAATAAACTAAAAAGAATAATCTTCCTTAAAGTCGCAAAACAGAGGGCTGTGTAAGCAAAACTTACGTAATTATCAACCAGTTTTCTCTTAAGTAATTTAGTTAGTTATAGTAAGCAAGTCAGATATTAGTATCTAATAACTTCAGCCTTTCAAAATTTATAACCAAAATCAAAACAAACTATCGATATAAATCTTTATAATCTGATTTAGATTTAATAGACCGTACGCATAGCAATATAATAGCTAGTTTTGACCTCTGACGGAGTCGAGTCACGAATCGGTAAATGTAATAAATTCTTCGATTGAGTTGTTTCATTGAAAGTGAATGTTATACGAAGCCGAAACCACAGGATACAGCAATTTCGGTATTGGGTAAATTAAATTCAGAGATATGGGTTTATTGAGTCATAATCTTGTTTGCTTGTTTTGATACTTAAATCTTGTTAAATTAAACATTTCATGACGGAGACATGTTGACAATTTCCAGAAAAGATCCCATTTTTCTTTAAAAATGTTGATTCAGAATAATAAAATTTAATGTGGAAACGTGAACAATACTACTGTGATTTTAAATTAAGTATGTCAAAAGTATTAAAAAAACTTGTAGATTTTGTTACAATTTACTGAATGTCGTGACGCTATCTAAAAATTTCTACTCTTAAGTAAAACGCGAATCAATTCTTCCACTTTAACTTAATTCCATTAACACTACAATAGGTTCAATAATGCCATCACGTTCAGAAAATAAAAACTCAATGAATGAAATAGAAAGATTAAAAGTGTCACTGGACAAAGTCGGTAACAGGAAAGTAGTAATAATATAATAATAATAATATAATATTCCTGGACAATTCACACACGGTAATCTGATCCCATGCTAAGCTCTAAGAGAGCTTGTGTTATGGTAACCAGACAACTGATATACATACTTATATATTTCTAAATACATACATATTATAGATAAATAACACCCAGACCAGAACAAATGATCGTGCTCATCACACAAACATTTGTCCTGAGTGGGAATCGAACCCACGACCTCCGGTATAGCAGTCAGGGTCACTAACCACTAGACCAACAGGCCCGAAAAGTAAAGTAGTCAAAGAACCAATGATGGAAAAGTGTTAGAACTTAAGACTGAAAATAAAATTTTAAATACCTTTGTTCTATCTTTAATAAATAATACATAAGCCCTTAGGTAAAAGTCATAATGTTTCAATTGAAACAATTAATAATAGTAATAATCCAGCCTATAAACGTCCCACTGCTGGGCACAGGCCTCTTCCCATATAGGGAAGGCAGGAGCATTAGGTAGTAAAAAATCTACCTTAAAATTATTACGATAAAATGCAAAGTTGTAGAAAGGCCAAACTACATCTAAATAATGAAATTAATTAAGCAATCGAACAACTAAATCATGAAAGCAATCAATTCAAAAAAGAATATGATTATGAAGATGTTACTCTTAATAGATCGCACGCAGGATTGCGCAATATCGTTCAATTGTTTCAAAGTAAATTACTATAAGAAGGTTAGCCAATAATAAAATGATCTAATTTAAAGCTTATGTAAGCAATTGTACGTATAGATGAGTTACCACTTAAAGTTAAGTAATGCTCATAGAGTGCTGGAATGACGCTTCAAATAGTGAAGAATGATCAGTTTCTACTATTTCTTTAGCATTTAAATTAATGAGCTTAAAGACAAATTAGGAAGGAAGACCAAAAAAGAGATGGATGGATTGTGTAAAAGATGATATGAGAAAGAAAGGAGTGAATACTGAGATGAGAAGTTGTAGAGATGAATAGAAGCTGAATACGCATTGCGCCGACCCCAAATAATTTGGAACAGGGCAGGGAGATGATGATATCTTAAAGACAAATGAATTTGATTTTTAAAAATAAAAATTGATTTTCCACATTTATGTCTAGCATAGCGTCACTTAAGAACGGCTTGACTATTTGATTTTGTTTGAATTAAATTTTGTATTGTTTGAATTCAAGAATTTTTGCAATTTAATAAACCGCATGAAATTTTGAGAATTTTTAGCTAATCTTCCACATGTAGAGAACAACGACTGTCGGATCAGCTAATAATGGTTTTATAACTGATTGATGAAAATTTCATAAATACCTACTAGGTGCCTGTATTTTTCTATGACTGTACAGTGTACCTACACTTTTGACAAAATGTAATATTGTTTACACGCAATTTTCTTGCTTTTTACTAACCGCCTGTGTTGCAACCAGCCTATCAATATTCAACCCGTGGATAAATTACATCAGTCGTTGCAATCATTCGACCTATCCCAGTTTTCCTATTCATCTATTTACCATTTAACTTTTTTCAAAAGAAAAGTATACAAATGTTGTTAAAACATGCATTAAAGTACTTAAATATAAATTTTAATCAGTATTTAGTAATTACAGCAAGTTATCTCAAGGGGTTCCGGACGCAGATTTTTCTTTTGATTCCACTTTATCTCCTTAATCGCTTTTTAGGGTGGATTTGTGGAATAAGCCAACAATTGGCATCATTCTAGGCTTTACAAGGGTTGTTAAATCACAACCCCCTCAAAAATTACAGTTACTACTTGCGTAACAATAGGCGCCTGCAGCCAGCAGCAAACAAATCAGAAAGCTGAAATCAGCAAGCTTATTCCCATGTAACGAAACCATAGCGCGATTCAGGAAAGGCGCTAACGCCATCTATCGAGGTGACAGGCAAACTTTCACCCTTGCTCTAGTGCTGCCCCATTTGGGATGAACGGAAAATGTTGTAAGGTTGTTATTTTTATAGTATACCTATTGTATCATGATACTGTATTTTACTCATTATATGTTCTACATTTTTAGATTCGATGCAAATAAGACTGAATGATAAAATTGCCATCTTTCAGCTGTGTCCTGTTAAGTGTAGCTGGTGAAGTTAATAAAAATAGTTTTCATTGACCAATGTGTTAATTTTTTTAGAGAATAATATCATTTTCAATAACATGGGGTGGAATTATAATAATCATCGTTATAAGGATTTTTTATTTCTTTACTGAAGTTATAACAGCTGTCTTTCATTACAGTAACATGGTACTAGAGGGGCCTATAAAATCAAAATATATGGAGGAAACTACCTTTAAGGACTTTCCCTTTCACCATTCCATATTAAAGTTCTATAATCACGCAATTATTCTTAATTTACAGTCTGGTATTATTATTACCGATTCCGAGAACAGCTTTTTATTGCACAGAACGAAACCTGATAACTATCTACTCGTAGAAGGCGTTCTCTTCCGTATAGCTGTTTGTTTAGCCCTTTCTAACACCCAAGAAACGATACTTAGAGAATCAGTTCAAGAGCCATAAGTATGTACTATCGGAACTAAAATAGCAAAGTACTGTTACCGTGAATGGATTGGGAAGTGACGTCATCAGTCAATGAGATGGATGACACAACACTACTCAAGAGTCAACTTAAACAGGTGTTACGCGTCACTAACACCAACACAACTTATCTAACAGATTAAAACTTGCCATCCGATTTTGAACCTTAAGGTAAAGGGATAAGAGGTTATTGTTTGTGGCGATAAGGAAATGAATGATGGTTGTAATGTCTAGGCTTCTTCAATAAGATACATGAACGGTTATAAATGAGTCAATACTGTCATGAAGTTTAGATTAATGATGAGAAGTAAATGCAGAGGATGATACTTACGTAAACTGTAGAAAACAATGACATTATCAATAATTTCAATATTGAGAAACAGTTATTTTATGTAAATAACTTTTGTTCATTATACATTGAATTCCTCAGTAATGGCCATTTATCTTTAACATTGAAAATCACTGATCATGTACTGAGCAATCAATATTTTGCCTTGCACTACTATTTCAAGCTTATTTAATTGGTTTGCAATATCGTCATTTCCTTTTGCTTGCCCTATTTCTTATCCATTTATATCGACAAGTGTATTTTCCTTAAATTCATTCTTTATATAAGTTATATCCAGCTTCATGCTTAGGATCTCTCTGCCTATATTTCTAAATACTTGCAAAACATAAATGTGTGTAGTCATTTCTTTATATTATATCTCATCGTTAAGAAGACCATGACCATCATTATTTATTCTCAATTCATTCAACGGAGCGACCACATTTCGTGTATCTTCAACCTACCATATTCTTAAATGATTCCGTCAAAGACCCTCTTGACCAAATCATCAATAAGCTTAAGAACAAGTGTAACTGTCTTGTAGATACCACAATAGTTGATTGATTGTTCGAAGACAAACCTGCTCTAACTGCGTGACTGATAAATGGCCGAACATATTTGGGATGCTGACTAAGTCTGGTACTTCTATAGTAAGTGTAATAACGGGTAAATCGCTAGAACTGATGAAATTAATAATATTAACGTCATAGAAGATGGAGAAACAGGTAAGGTACAGAGTTATGTGTCAGTAGCTGCTAGCTTTTGACCCGACCCGTGAAGCAAAAGTCTTGCCAAGAGGTTTTGTTTGTGTAGGAAAATTTGCAATTCGATGACATTAACATTAACCTATGAAAGAAGTCAGAACAAAATCGATTAATACAACTACATGTGGATCATGATGTAAGCAATAATGTGATCAACATTGAAACTATAGAAATTCTTTCAAAGTAAGGTTCCCAGAGTTAAGTTAAAAGATTAGTCTAAACGTTATAACAAGTTAACAGATACCACTTCTGTAAATGATCTTAGAATAACATTCGTGTGAGAAGCACTACACACATTAAATGCACGCACAGTCGTGAGCGAAAGTCTATGGAGTGGCATTACGTAAAATTTTAGGCATAACCATGTAATTTTAATATATTACATCTTAACCAAATATAAATAGACAATTTGCAAGGTACAGAAGGTAGGTGTGAAGGTTAAGATAAGTTAAAAGAAATCGTGGGATGCTATTTATGGATACAATCTGACACAGTTTTAATAGAACATTAAAGTAGAACCGATAAAGTTAGGAAAACAAATCGAGTTAGTATCATTTAATATCGCCTAGTAAGAAAAGTTTTAGAACTGGTTAACGCAGCAGTAAACTAGATACTACTAAAAAAGTGAAGTTTCTTAAAATTAATGAATGGTGTAGGAATTATCAATTTTCCATAAAAACGAAACACAACGTCAACTGAGAGAGATCAGTGACCATCAATCGAATGCAGCTTCCATTCAATCTGAAAAGATCTTTATCGCGATAAAAATAGAGTCGAGTATTACTTGCAATAAAAACTGCACATAAAAGCTGCAGTACAAGACAGGTGTGTGAAAACGAAAGTTGTTCTCTTCCTGCTCACCCGTTCGCCTCGAGTTGAAACCAGGTATGGATATAACTATTTAGACTTTGATATGCAAGGACGATACAAATATGCAATAAAAGATCAAAGATTAAGTTCTATAAAGCGCATTGTTGATGCTTTGATGGATAGAGTTAAGATTAATAAGGCTGAGGTGATGAATTGGTTGAATACAATTTGTGTTAAGAGACGTATTGAGGGCATTGAAGATGACGCTTTATCCAAACTAGTTTAGTACTTAATATTATTATAGCACAGGTAATTTTCCACGCATGTATAACCAGTGAGGTGAATTCATTGAGATAAAATTATGTGGAATAATGAGTGTAAATGCCAAGTAAAACATAAAGATATGACAACGATGAAAAAAATAATTTAAAGTAACATAAAATTTAAATGAGTTCAATTCCAATTTCACGTTATACCGTAAAGCCAACATAAACATGTTAATTAATGGTCCCATCAATAAACAATAAACAAGAGATAAAACGGGAAATGAAATTAGTAAACTTTATGATACAGCACGAGCCATATGAAAGGAAGAGTTGGGAGTTCGAATCAACTACTTTCACTGAGAACGCTAAAAAGTGAAACTGGAATCGGCGTAGCAACGGAATGCTGGCTAACCGTGATAATGATGACGTAAAAATTTATAAAGAATTGTTAATTTTTGGTATGGAAAGTTTTGGGGATATATGTGTAGTACAATTTGTTAGTTTAGACACTGATTTAGGATTTGATAAGATTAAAATTGACGATTTATGGCGAGTACAGATCAATCAGCTCAATTATTGCACATTTCAGAGTAATAATGAGTATGTTTCTTATACAGTATTGCAATTTGATACGATACATAAAAGTAATGGCAACCTAATTATAAACGTGGAAGAAGTCTATTAACAACTGTCTATATTGCTTGAAAAACTTGATTGTAAAACATATGTATCCAACAAAAAGTTGTCAATAAGTGTATGCTAGAGTTGCAAAAATGAACTAAAACGAAACAGCTGCTGACGATAAGTTTGGAGGTCGTCCAGTTAACGTAATGAGGGAAAGGGAAGGACGTAAGGGTATAATTACAGCACATCATGAACCACCAATTGAAACCGAACGAACTGTTAAGCAAAACGTTACTGACCTAATATTTGATTTAGCTGTTTACGAAGATTGCAACGTTTGTGTACTCCACGAATTTGGTATAAAATGAAACGTAATTACCGATATCGAGATTCTAAAACCATTTTGAGGTCTGAACTTTGCTGAGGTTAAAGTTTTCTAAATGTCAATTGGCTGGAATGGAACGTTTGCACTACATGCTTATTTTCGTGAGATTGATGGTAATCAAATGTTTGGTAATTACGCTGGTATGACTAATGTTGTAATTTGTAATTATGTTGTTAGCTGTAATCTTAAAGATTTAGTACTATTTGCAGGGCCATGTCCGAAATCAAGTCACGATGCTAGAACAAATGAAAGTGGGCGTGAATTACAACATGGAATATTTACGCATGCCACGTTTTAAAACCATATTAGGGACATTCCCTTATCTGCAATCGTTGACATGAAATGTATGAAAATAACATATTATTATCTAAGTCACTTGATTTGGCTCTCGTACAAAAATGACATTCACATATTTGTGTATTGTTAGCAATGTCGCCGATTGTCGAAATGTCACTTGATTTTGTTACAACAAGAGTGACACAAACACGCCAATGAAAATTCGCATTTCATTCCCTGATATAAAACTAAAACAAATTCTCCTTTGAACTTTTATTACTCAGCTTATTTGTTACAATATGTTTGATATTAATCACAGCATTATTGCAAATAAGCAGACAGTTCGACGAATGAAAGAACTTTGATGACTTAAGGGTTCGATCTTAAAACTGCTCGTCATTGCGCTCATCAATATTTTTTGAAGCGCATAAAAATAATTTGAAAAGAATTTCAATATCCAATGAACCTGTAGAAAATCGAAGTCCTTTGTTTGAAAATATTTCTTGGTATATTAGTTGCTATGCAGTATCTTTGTATGCGATGACTGTCTTTTGCCTACGTTTCGAAGTACCTGTATTGTAATTTAAAAATAATATCGGCCAACCGGATGTAGGGTGCATTCGAGTGTTTATTTTGAAGGACAGACCGAATACCAACTGTTCCCACGTCACAAGCCGTCCGGCGCTCTACAGAGACGATAGCTTTTTGTTTTTTGGGTTCTTAATTGATGTACCTACAACAATTATGTCGCGTTATGTTTTGGATGTATTAAATATAAAAATATTTATCATTAGTAGTGTTCAGATCATGGAAAAGGGAAGTTTTCGACCTGAAATCTAAAGAATAAACATTGATTCGTGCATGGGTACACAGTGACATGTTGGTTTGCGAAATCGCTGTAGTTTAGGCTGTTACATAAGAAAGCCATTTCAAAGGTCCAATCAGTGTCAAAACATATTATGATATATTATCCATATTATATTCTTAACACGCAATTGAAATGTGACACTGCTGGTTAACAATAGGTATCTAGTTTCTGTAACGTTGTAAATATCGTAAATTTTTGATTGTCTTCTGTCAAATCTCGAGTCAATTGGAGGGATTTATAAATCTTTTGGTAAACAACCGCATAAGTCAAAAATAATTGAACAAGATATTAAACAAAATGCTATTTTTGCATAAGCATTGCATCAATGATGAAAAACCTAACTATATCTTAAAGAATACACTCTATCACAGTTCATTAGTAACAAAACGAAACAAAAATCAACCATACTACAACCAGATAAGGTTGTTTATTTAAAACTTTGATCACTGATGTACAACCTACATCATTATTTACAAACGCACGATAATCTTATCTTCAATTACCACTAGTGACCTTTCTAAACGCAATTATATTGCACACGGTTGAATATTAACTGTGCAAGTGACAACTACATGCTTTCGCAACACGTGGGCCGTAGACATTGCGTTACGTCACTAGAATCAGCCATCTTGAAATGTCAAAAAGTGACCTGTGACCAGAATGATACGTACAATGTGTCTTGTCATTAAATTGGGAGATTGACGGGTATTGTCAATGGATTTTTTATGTAATGTGCGCTATTTGTATATAATAGTACAACTACTTTTGTCACTTAACATTTGAAGTAACCTAGTTGTAACAAGAAACGACTCATGACATTATCACAAAAAATCTGATAGCATTAATATTATTCGAAAACATTGCAAAGGTCTAGTGAACAGTCAAATTGTGTAATTCAAATATGCACACAAGCAAGTATTAGGCATTTATATAAAGAAAGAAAAATATTAGATATTTTTTAGGTTTTTTTTGGTAGAGATCTTTGCAGTTAGCCTAAGCGCAGGCTTTGACTGCTTCACCGGACTGTCTTTTTTAGGATTTTATATTTTGAATTAGCAATTCTCGGCCGCTATAACACATTAGACAGATGGAATTTCATTATATACTTATATGGGTGCAATTGTGATAGCAATCTAAAATTAGGAACTACATTGATCTATTCACAATGTTAAATAAATGTTACGTTATTACGTATTGCAATAATTATTGATATGAATCGTTTGATAAGATTGATGTTAGGAAATTGTTGTACACGCGAAATTAAGTCATGCAACTTAAAGTACTCAAGTAAGATTTCGTTTAATTTAGAAAGAACAGAATTAAATTGTATTTATTTAATGATGGGAAGCTTCAATTTAGGAATTCATATTTATATTTATCAATTATCTAATATTACTTTTATGAGTCTTTACTTGGGCACAAACTTTACGTATATAATAAATATTACTTAAGTTTTTGACTTAAGACGTTTCTGAACAAACCCGGATCAACTCAAAAAGTTAATTTAGCAAAAGTAAACTCTTTGTTTATTTACAAAGCATGTTTTCACTTTCATATGTTTATAGTTTGTCGTGTCCTGGGAGATCGTTGAACGTCACGCGAATCGTGAGTTTACTACAATTAAAGTGTCTAAAACAATTACATTCAGAAAGACGATGGGAGATGCTTATGTAAAGGAGGAATGTATGTTGACGGACCTATTTTGTTGTTAAACTTTTTAATGTGACTTGGATGTCTTCCTGTCAACTGTTTTATTTTTAATTAGTGTTTGAATTTGAAATTATTTTCGAAAAAGTGTAGTGTTCTGTTTTCTTTGCAGCAGATTTAGTAGTATTTTTTTTTAATGTGTATTGTGTGATTTTATTTTTTAGTGTTTCTATTTCGAAAGCTACACTCAACGTTAATTTTTTAGGTATTATATTAGATACTATTATGTCATCTCAATAATATTCTACACAAATTAAGACTGGAACGCTCCCTTGTCAACACAGTCTCCACAGTTCTTTTGCAAATTAATTTATAACTTCGATATTAATCTAATCGTAAACGCTAAAACTTATCATAACTCTCAAAGTAGATTCAGTGTACCGGTTAATATAGTTATAATCTAGTAAAACAGTGGCATATCAAAGAAACAATATTAATCACAAATTTTCAAGAAGTGCAATCTCATTGACATTAATGTGCAAGGTGCGCAGGATTAGCACGGTTGTGTAGTGAGCATAAGCGCTAAAGCGCCGTGCACCATACTCCCGCGCAGTGACCGACAGTGCTACCAACACTCCGCAAACACATAGCCCGTTGGCGTTCCAGGTTCAAACATACTATACTTCTTGAGCAACGACATTAGTGCTGTGCAAATTAGTAAGTTCTTAAAATGTTGCGTTCACCGAGTCAACAGCAGTGTGCAGGTTGTAACAGCAAAATTAAAACCAATGATTTAATGAAATGCTGTCAATGTTCTCTAACGTACGATCTCAAATGTGCTAAAGTATCGAAAAATCGCTACGACTTAATGATGAAAGAACATAGACAAACTTGGAAATGCTGTACATGCCATAGTACTGAGCCCAACACCTCATGTAATACTAACTCAGCGCCTTCCTCTCCGTTGCCTCATCAACAAGACGATGATAATATAACTTTCCGCCGAAATACAGGAATCAAACGTGGACTCTCTGATGTTTCACCTAGCTCAGGTGAACTGATGTCTCAAGAGAAATTGCGCGATATCATAAGAGATGAAATTGGGATTGCATTCAAGACTGCGATTGGTAAACTCGTCTCGGAACATCTTGCCAACATAAATGAAAACATTAATAGTTTCGATAAGTCTCTTACATTTAATAATACACTTTTAGAAGAAATGAAGAAAAAACTTGATGAAAAGGTGCAGATCATAGATAAATTAGAGAGGGAAAATATTGAGCTACGGTCTACCATTACTGACTTATCGACAAGGCTAAACTCGATCGAACAAAATATGCGAGAGTGCAATGTCGAGATAAATGGAATACCAGAACACCGCTCTGAAAACCTACCTAGCGTTATGTTGCAGCTCGGTCGATCTGTAGAATGTCCAATCACAAACGAAGACATACAACATGTTACACGAGTCGCTAAACTTAATAAGGAAAGTGATCGACCAAAAACAGTAGTGCTTAAACTACGAACCCGATTGGTGCGCGACAACCTGTTAGCTGCCGTTACTAAATTTAACAAAGGACATGTTGATGACAAGCTGTCATCTAAACATCTCGGCATAGGTGGTAAACGGGAACCAATATTTGTATCTGAGCACTTAAGCCCTCATAACAAACACCTACATGCAGCAACTAGGATTAAGGCCAAAGAGTTAAAATATAAATTCGTCTGGGTTCGTGATGGTCGAATTTTTGCTAAGAAGAACGAAACGAGCCAAGCAATATACGTCCGAGGCTTCGAGAGTTTAGCATTACTTAAATAGATTGAAGCTATCTTAAAATGGTGTCATGAAATAATTATAAAATTCGATATTCTTGATATCTACTACCAGAATCTACGGGGTATGCGTACGAAGACTACTGAAGTGTATAATAACCTACTTCTTTGTAACTACAATATTATTACGTTCAGCGAAACTTGGCTTAATACAAACATACTTGACGGTGAAATCATAGATAGTCGATACGTAGTCTACCGTAGAGATCGAGATCTATCCCAATCTTCTAAAACTGATGGAGGCGGGGTCTTAGTCGCCGTGTCACGATCAATTCCATCCTACAGGTCATATGAGTGGGAAAGTGACTGCGAGGACGTATGGGTCTGTCTAGATGTCGTACACAACAACAAACGTTCCAAAATTGCAATTTGTGTCGTCTATTTACCGCCGCCTATTAAGACAGAAATCCTTAGCGCTTTTATAGACAGTGTAAATAAGGTAATGGACTTGGTTGACAATATCTGTTTGATAGGTGATTTTAATTTAAGCATGATTAATTGGACCAAAGATTGTAGCCTTTCGTATGTGATTCCTAGCAATGATGAAATATCAAATGCAGATAATTATAATAGCCGTTTAGCTTCTATATTTACTGACTTTATAAATTTTAATGTTTCGGGATTACAACAATATAACTCTATTGCCAATCATAACAACAAAATATTGGATTTAGTATTGACTAACATAGATTGTAAAGTAACTGAAGCTGACCAAATTAGTAAAATCGATCCTTATCACCCTCCACTTCAAATAATGTTAGATCTAAAACCTGTCCCTAGATTAAGTTGTGTACCTAGATCGGATTTTAATTTTTATAAAGCCGATTATAATGAAGTTTCTTGCAGCCTGAGTGGTGTGGATTGGTCGAAAATATTTAATGGTTGTAGGAACGTTGACGATATGGTCTTAAATTTTTACGATGAAATCGGCGCAATTATTAATGAGCATGTTCCTAGACGCAAGCCTCGGAGAAGCAGTCACCCTGTCTGGTTTACGCGTAACTTAATTAGGCTGTTAAAGCAAAAGGATAAGTTAAGACATAAATGTCGTAAATTTAATAATCCTAGAGATAGACTTGAATATGAGAACATTAGAAAAGTATGCGATAGACTTATGCGCAATTGTTACCAAAGTTACATAAGTACCATAGAACATGACTTAAAAAAGAATCCCAAAGTCTTTTGGAGTTTTATAAAACACAAAAAATCCCCTACCAGTATGCTTCCCTCAATAATGCATAACGACAATAGGCAATACTCATCTAGTGGTCCCGATATTGCCAACCTGTTTGCATCTCATTTCAGCTTGGTCTATACGAAAGTTGGAAGTGTTGTTTTGCCTCCTAACAGTTCTGATGAGAGCTGTGATGAGACATCGACAACATGTTGCAATAAATTAGCCTATTTACGTTTTCAAG
Organism: Autographa gamma; assembly: GCA_905146925.1. Classification (NCBI taxonomy): domain Eukaryota; kingdom Metazoa; phylum Arthropoda; class Insecta; order Lepidoptera; family Noctuidae; genus Autographa; species Autographa gamma. The sequence continues at coordinate 11,128,123 of LR989850.1, forward strand.
AAAGTGAGGTTCTAAATTGCTTAAAGCAACTAAATCCTAACAAAGGTGCTGGCCCTGATGGAATCCCACCTTATTTCATCAAGAAGTGTGCTTTACAACTTTCATATCCATTAAAGGAAATATTTAACAAGTCAATTGAAAGTGGTATCTTTCCCTATTTATGGAAACGTGCGCGTATTGTTCCGATTTTAAAGAAAGGCGATAATAGCAACGTTAAAAATTATCGACCTATTTCGATACTATCTACCTTCTCAAAAGTTTTTGAAAGTATTATATGCCCGATCTTAACGAAGCACACTAGATCCCTGATAGGAGCAGAACAGCACGGCTTCCAAGAGAAGAAATCTGTTATTACTAATCTCGTCTCGTATATAACTCCAGTAATGGAGGCAATAGACAGTAATAAACAAATTGACTCAGTCTACACTGACTTTGCCAGCGCATTTGATCTCGTGGACCATAAAATACTTATACGTAAACTACAGAACCAATATGGTATCTGCGATTCAATACTTAAATGGTTTATATCATATTTAGAAGATCGCCATCAATCTGTAGTGCTTAGCGGCTATGAATCTAATACGTATATTGCCACTTCAGGAGTGCCACAAGGATCGCATTTGGGGCCGATTTTGTTTCTGTTATTTATTAACGACATTACTCATCAAGTTCGTCATTGTCGCTGCTTCCTTTTTGCTGATGATATGAAAATTTCGAGGCAGATTGACTCCTCAGAGGATATGGAACTTATACAGGCTGACTTAGATAGAATTTACGAATGGTGTCGCTCTAATAGGATGATGCTAAATGCCTTAAAATGTCAACACGTGCGTTTTACAAGAAAGAGAAAGGTAATAGAGACATGGTTTCACATTAATCACGAAAAAATTGAGCTTGTTTCACAAGTTCGTGACCTTGGAGTAATTCTTGACTCAAAGTTAAGCTTCATCCCACAATACGACAACATGGTCGGTAAGGCAGCTAAAATGATGGGGTTCATTAAACGCAACACCAAGGGCTTTAAACGCCCTGCCTCCAAAATAGTTCTATTTAATGCTCTAGTGCGCAGTGTGCTTGAGTTTGGCAGCGTTATCTGGAACCCACGCTATGTAGTTCACTCAGATCGAATAGAGTCTATTCAAAGATCTTTTACAAGACACCTCGCGTTTCTTGCGCCAGGCATCAGTAGTCGGTGTTCATATTACGACAGGCTTTTATTTTTTAAAATGTGTACCTTAAAACGCCGTAGACAAATGATTGATATGCTTCTCCTGCAGAATGTTGTTAAAGGTTCCTCTTCGTATCAGGGTCTTTTGGAGCGTATTGGTATTAACGTCCCAAGAGTAAATACGCGAAGAAAACTTAGTACAGTTTTTTCCATTCCCCGTTATAGAACCAACTTAGGCTTGAACTCTCCGATAGCAAGGCTAATGTCTACATATAATGGCATCTGGAAGAACCCCGACTTGGATATCTTCCACGACCACCCCGCGCAACTCAGGCTTAAGATACTTCATAGTAATAAGTAATTGTTTGCCAAGTTGATTTTTATTTTTATTATTTTTTACCTGTGAACACTGTGAAGACTTTTATGTTAATTGTTGTGCACGTCTGTAATTGATGTAAACACTAGGTATAAGACTTGTGTAATGTTTATTTTTATGTTTGTGTTTATGTTGTTGATGTGCCTGTTATAAATAAATAAATAAATAAATAAATAAATTCAAGTATTTATGTGCTAAGCTATTTTCAATAATAAAAACAAGTTTTATCAATCTAAAAACCGACCAAAAAAACCTTAATAATTAAAACTCGAATATAAAAACAACATGTTTCAACCTCGCAACATTATTGAATATTAATATGAAGGCGATAATTTTTGTCATAAACTGTAGCTCGGCCCGACAGTTAGCTAATAAAGTGTCAAGCAATCTTGCGACTAGTTGCGAGTAGTTGCGACACTGGTGGCTAGGCAGTAGGTCAAATAAGGACAGTGTTGTATAATTGTACAATCGGCGACTGATTAGAGCTGAGCGAATGATTGGAATGTTAAATGTATGACGAGCCTCGACCTGATTGGATGGATTTTGACTTTAGTGATGTTCAGTATTTAGATTTGGGAGCTAAAGTTAAATAGGTGATACTAGTCAAAATTAGTTGTGAAATTTTATTGTTTTTTAGAATCTAGGGTCCTCCTAATGTTAAGGCATGTGTTACAAAAGGTAATAAGTAAAATGATATGAATAAAAAAAAAACGAATAAATACACGTACATACGTCTTACGTTTTATAAGAAATCGACAAAAGTAAAAATATTGTTTTTTATCGACTTCAAAGAGGATGTTAAATGAAAAAGTTTTAAACCTAATTTCGGTCAATATGACAAAAATAAGTGAAAACCAATGTTTTTACAGGTTTTTAAAATCACGTATCAGACAATTAAGACCTTATTGGGACTCCAAAACGTCCAAGCTCAATAGTATATCCACTCATTAAATAACAATAAAAAGGAAAAAATATCCTTTTAAGTTAATATACCTACTTGATGTTAAAACCAAAACCCGTCAGCCAACAACATCAATGGAAAAGTTTCTGTTTGAGAATCATAAAGACTTTATTTCTGTGAACATTTTAAACAGAATAACTGACCTTGGTCTACATTGGAGTTGCATTCATTTCTTAATTTCGTATGTATTTGGAAGCCTTGATATTAAGTAGTCGTGACTTGATTCAGTGCATTTGTTAAATCTAAGGATCTAGAAAATATGCTAAAGATTGCTGATGATAGTAAGTTATTTGATAAAGTTGAAAAGGGTAAGGTTAGTAACCTTTTTGCTACTGAAATATTTATAATAAAACCGCCCTCGTAGTAACTACAGATTGAATTAATTATTTTTTAGAGTAATTACTATTGGCAGTTAGTGATTGTTCCAATCACTGCACCTAGTTGCAATAATAACTGTTTTATGTGGGTATTATATTAAGGTATATATAATTTTGACGAGTCTAAAACTTATACTGAAGAAGGAAATTGAATAAATAAAGGATACCTTCTTGTCGCTATTAAATAAATAAAACAAGTGCAATGTGGGTTTCAAAAATAACCAACGATGATAAATCCCATTATCATTGCACGATTAAATTTAACACAACTGTACAACAGCCGAAAAAATTATGGAACAGTTTGAAAAGAAACGTTTTGGTGAAGTGAACCCGTTAAGGCCAAATTTCACCAAAGCGGAGATGAGCTGAGCAGAGCGGACATGTTTTTAAATGGGAATTCTTTATCGAAACTTTGCTGTGAAGCCCGGTCGAAAAACGCCGCTTGGCTCAGCTTGCCATGGCTTTGGTGAAGTCCGGCCTTAAAGGTCAAATCAGCCCTCCCACTGAGTTGCCAGATCAATGCCCGAAACATTAATATCCGACAAGTAACAGTCCGTACAATAATCTGCTAATTATTCGCAATTGCATTTTTGAGACCGTTTTTGACACGAGAAAGCAAGAATTTAATCTCTTTTGAAACGCCAATTATAGCAAAAATAAAAAGCGTTGTTTTTTTTGGATCGGAGCTCATATTTTAAAACTTAAGAAAAACACATTTTCAAACATAAAGTTATATACAAGCAAAATATATTTTTCAAAATGAGTAAAAATAAACATTTTTAACCACATTGCATCAAGCAAAATCGGTTTCAAAACCATCTGGCTTCAGACATAGTGCACAACGATAATTTAAGCAAGCTGCAATAATTCAGTCTCAAAACTGACATTGCTCAGATATAAGGTCAAAATTGTACGCGAACAGATGTTTTCCAGACAATTTACTATGCTGTTGCTTGTCCATTGTAAGTCATCGGACACGATCGCGATCAATGGGTCAGACTTGTACAACGATTGACAGCCAAACATCGCGAAAAGGACTCATTGAGTAATGTTTGTTTTGCAAACATTGGCCAAATGGCAAATTCTAATTGTGAAACAACCCACAACTAACTTCTGTTCTAGCAAAAGTACACGAAATGCGAAATTAGGCTGTAGAAACAAGGTAAAATGAAGAGCCAACATAAACCATACTATTATGTGGTTTGTTTCCATTTAAGATTACATAATTAGTTGTCTGTGGCGTAACTGAAGAAACAACGGAGTTCGGAGATAAAATCGACGCGTCTAAGGATAACTATTGTTGATTTGTTCCACTGAATTTGCTTACAGATAGTAATCAAGCTGATGGTATTGGTAAAGACAGTGAAATACCAGTTATTAAGAAGAAAATCTTAGAAATAGATTTCCAGATACGACCACAAATTCAAATGGAAAATCGATAACAATGTTTTGATTGAATGTGGCATTCATGATTCCAGGCTTTCACTGTCGACCGCAGATATTATATCCGCGAAAGCTTTTATAAAAACTATAAATGGAACCACCGAACAAACAACATTGTGAGAGTCAATCGAGACACTATTGTGTGGCTGTTACGTCACTAGACAATCAAAGACATTTCAATACAATGCTACTGAATTTAGTGCACGCATGAATGTTATCTGTTCTCAGTTGTCGATGGATATCGAAGTGGCGACGGTATCGTTTGTAATGTTGAAGCTAAATGAATCGTGGTAAGTGTCAGAGTCAGTATATAGTACAGCGTGTTCTCACGTCCTTAATAACTGTAAGCAGTCGGAAACGGTTACAAAAACGTAACCAAAGACAAAGGAAAGGAAAACGTAATATGCACGCGGAATGACTATGGGAGACAGTAGTGTTTAACTTAAAATTAAGGTAATTAATTTAAATTTGTTCCGATTGTGTAAGACAAGTTGATTACAACATTCTGCATTCTCAGCGTTAGTCACTAACCATAATTGTGCGGCCATAGATGAGCAAATTCCTAACGCCCGAAAAGGAGAAAATTACAGCTATGTGCTAAGACATATTCGGCAAACATTCTCAAAATATTAAATTAACAGCTAAGAAATAAATTTCAATAATACTGTAAGTAGAAACACGTATAGGTCCTAATTTGTGGAAAGTCGCCATTTCACTTTGACAAATGGTTATAATGGTTTCTCCTATGATCTGTCGTTTACAAGCGCTATTATAGCAGCGACTGTGTGAACTGAGCCGTGAACATTACTTACATCGGCTCGACGACCTCGTGATTGATGCATAGAAAGTTTAAATACCAATTTGGGTATCGTCTATTATGATTTGATTGCCTGCTCATTAGTCTTTGATACAATGGCAGGAAACGGTTCGTTGGTAAATTGCATGAACTTGCGGTTTTGCAAACTTTAGAAAAATCTTGCATCGTTCATACCTGTTAAGGCAGCCAGAACCAGTTGTAACATAGCTTTATTGACCTTTTGATTTAATACATGCACTCCTCCATCTAGAGATTCCTATGTAGGTTAAAAACGACATCATATTTCGTTGGTTACTTTATAACATTTTGATGAATTCGTATTATGAATTTGTTATTGTAACATGAGTTGCAATCGTCAATTTATCATTCGCGTATTCAAATATCACATCGCAATACCGAGGAAACACACACATTTCAACAGTCGATGCAACATAAAGATTGTAACATCTTTGAAATGGCTAACTCAGTCCAATTATATTTAGTAACTCAATTAGGTTTTCAGACACTTCCATAGTATTATTTCATCAATAACAAACAAAAATATGTCCTTGGCAATTTCCTTTCAAAATACCTATTATTGTTGTCTACTGAAGCTAAAGCTATTAGTCCTACTATAGGCGTCGTCAGTGTTTCAGTTTTCGATCCCTAACCATCATATAATAGTACCTCTTGTTCTTAATATATTTCTGGCCTTACCTTATAAAGTTTATCCTTCTGGTACCAAACATCCTCTTCCTCCTCCGCTGGCGCTGCGAACGCCTGCGTGAGGTCATCGCGGGAACGCGAGAGTATTCGACGACGTGACACCATCTCGCCACCCACTGCCGCCTCGAACGGGACTAAACTGAAACAAGAAAAGAAATAAGAATTAGACACGCGAAAAAAAAATGGGAAAAAAAAAAGAATTATATGAAGTTGGGGTCTGTTGAATACTTCCAAAAATAATAAAAGAAACTTAACCTAATGAGTCTATGATAGCAACACAGCGGGAGCCACAAAATATGTTATTTAATGCAAATATTAAACAGCTATTTCAGTGCATTTCATCTAAAAGAAAGATTATAATAAAATCACTAAAGAAGATTCTGTTTAAGAAACATCATTTTGAAATTGATGATGCCACTATTGGATTAGTAGAAATTTCTTTAACTGTAGACAAGACCATTAATTATATCACGTAGCATAATAACGATTATATCGATACTAAATAATACGATTGTCATGCTTTCTATAGCTGATTGAAGTAATACATAACAGTATTATGAAACAAAGGCCCATCGAAAGTTTGTATTGTCAGCATCTTATGCTCCTTCATTCAAGTTATTCATCTTTAATGAGATCTATTCGTGAATGGAAGCTTTGTTTATTTTAGTTTATCATTGACATTTATGTGCGGTGGAATATTTATTATTTATGTTATTTATTATATTTGTTATTCGATGACTGAGAGCAAGATGCTTATCTGCGGGGATTATTGTTTTAAAATGCTAAATTCATTTATTGAACTATGGTCCTTCATACTAAATTACCATTGCCACATTAATATAATACAATCAAGTATCGACATTCTCATACCCTCATTCCAATTAACTTAGGATCATTTTTAACATCATAAGTCTCCATCCATCTATATCAAATCGTCAACTTAAAACATCACTAAAAGAGATGCAAAAACTATTGAGTCTTCAACACTTGTTTATTATCCTAATCAAAATCTTTCATTACTGTCATCTAACTATTAACATCTGCCCATTATTTATTCCCATCAACATTTTCTTAAAGGCCTAATTTCTCTAACACAACCCACCGCCTTATCGTTTGCTTGTAACAGTTTACAAAGCGTCGGTTCTCGCTTCCTTCCGACAACTAACAATGCGTGGCATTGGATTCGACATTGGGCTCGCACTGCGTATCTAACTATCGCCTCTGTTCCTCCCATTCATTTGATACCCACTATGTTTGTTTTTATAAGTTTTGTCTTCAGTTTAGACCATCTTGAAAACATTGTTTTGTTTTGCTTTGCATGTTTGTTTTCTTTATTCTTCTTGATATTCATTAGTGTTATCGTCTTTTGTTCCAAGTTTGTGTATTATAGTTTCTAACTCTGGTTCAGTTTTATTTTTATCAGCTACTAGTAAATTTTCAACTTTAGGTATATGTACTAAAGTATAATTTGCTTTGTTAGGTTTTGTATTACATTGAGTTTTCTCAATTTCTTTGCGTAAACAAAATCAGTTACCTAAGTAACATGTGCGTTTAACGTGGATATTCAGAATCTCATTGAATACACCGCAACGAGACCAAAGCCCATTAGTATCAATGACTGGAAAGTCGAAAGTTATTTTATTTGCGTGATTTTACTCGAAAGCCGAAGTTATATTGCCTTAGTTGATCTAGAAATAGAGCTATATAATGTGAAGTGTAGTTTAATGTAAATATGTAAACGATGCTAAAATTGTGTCTATTTTGTGGAGCTTACTTAAGTTTCAGAGATAAAGCGAGTAGTCTTGAAACGAAATGACGATACTTAAGAATGGGACCTTAATGTACTTCGAATTAAGAACAATAAATATAAAACACAAATGTTACAAAAAACAAAGGAACCACTTAACAAGTAAAAGTGTAAAAAAGCTAACGAAAACTTAATTCGTTAAGTCAGTAGGTCACTTTCACACCTCGTTTACTTTGATCTAAATAATCGCAAACCCTGTTACAACATTCAATCGATATACATTTACTCGATTTGTATCGATACAGAGATATGGCAAACGCAATAACTAGGTCTGACAGATAGAAACCGTGTTTCTGCTAACGATTTATATCGATTTGTCGATAACAGTTAGGAATGTGGTTGTACTTTATTTAGGATAAATATTTGTTTCATAATTGATTTGTAAACTATTTTCTATTTATTAACTTCAGACGGCGAAGACTGACTTGATCGCGTAGGGCCATTATCTGACGTTGTTTTGACATGACCTCTGTCAGAAACGTTTTTAAACATTATAATTAAAGCTACTCAAAAGATGATATCTTTTAATTAAAACAACACGAAAATACATTTGATGCTTGAAACATGTTAAAATACCGTCTCCAGATCTAAGTAATTATTTTAAAAAACGGTAACTACATATTTATCTTTGTACAAGTCTTTCATTTCTTTCCACATAGTTCTCTGATATGACGCAAGAAATCCCGTACAAAATGTACTGTAAGCCTGTAATATATCGTAACTAAAGGAGGATCATAAAATACAACCTGCTGACGTCACTTGTCCTGTTTACAGCACGCTGACCCATATAGAGAGGTGAACGATTGAGAGGCGCGTGCGTTGGCGGGGACGAGTCGATATCGAATCGATTCGTTCGATTGTCGAAGCGAATATTGTGAGTAAATGCCGATAGATTTTTTTTTGCTGTATTTTTGTGTCATTGATAGGCATTTTTAGGCTAAGTGTAGTACTTTAAAGTTATATCATTAGTAAATGTAATATAGAAACAATATGTTTTCTGACGTTAACGAGACAGTTAAGCGTTCTTACGAGTGCGTATTATAGTCTAAACAAAACTTAATTGCATAACATCTAGGATTTCAGCATTTAACGTTCTCAGAGATCAGTTTCAAAGTTGACACTCTTTTTGTTATTCATTCAAAGTTTTGACATTTCACGCATCTTAGCACTAATTAGTCGGTCTCTTTGAAGATGAAATTTTGCAACTAACACAAGGCTTTTAAGAATCTATAGGCGTAACTACTTAGCAACATAGGTTTCAAACCAAGCAAGTGTGAAAGAAAAAACAAGTGAAAAGTCTCAATCGATTTTTCGTATCGATTCTTCTATCGTTATCGATATATCGATATCCCTGTGTATCCGCTAGCCCGCTAGAGCTAGTCATTACGGGAGTCTTAGCGGAACAGGTTTATACTTTTATTTTCTTTTTACATACGTGAAGGCATCCCCGCGCGGACGCAATTACTACGGTACCTTTAGGGTTGTACGTTCCTTACATCCTGAAAAATTGTTCATCAACTAATATAATATTGAAAAATCTATTATAAATCTCTTAAGCTTCACATAACAAAAACTACGTGTGCGAATGTATTGAAAAGTTTGATCGTAACTAACGCAAAAAAATATTTTATACAGGCACGTACTTTCAAGATTTGTAGTTTAGTTGTTTAGGTAATCGAATAAAATTATTATTATATTTTCACCTATTTCAATTACCAAACAGACAAGACCACAATAACACACTCAACGAATCACATTTTTTGAATTTCACTCGCAATTTTTATTTTAAAAATAAATTCATTCCATATCCAGGTAACAGGCAACCCTGGACCACTACACCTGGATAGCACGCGCCGTGATGTAATCGTTTGATAGTTTGTTGACTCGCAACTGTTCGCCGCGTAATTCTAGACAAACGCTATAGGCAGGCTTTTGACGGTTATTGATTGACTTTTTGGAGATTGTTTTTGGTTGTAATATGGAGGGTTTTGTAATTTAAGGATTATTGTTTCTTATGTGGTTTTATGTGATTAGCCTTAGGAGCAGTAATGAGTAATTCTGAAGTTTTATTTTTTTATTTTTGATAATTCACATAATTGATTCTGTGATAATTTTAGGGATTAAACTTGCATCATTTTTACTTGATTCATCAATTGTTAGTTTATTTCTGTGTACATGTCAATGAACGCTTTTAAACTAGAATTAAAATGAAATGAAAATATTTCAACTATCAGTTCCAACTCTACATTTTCCTCCACTAAACCAGTACATTATTACAGTTAGTTACGAAATTTACTGTTAAAAATTCAGTAGAAATTGTACAGCGGGCATTCTTCTAAGCTGCTTTCCAAGTCAAATGACAACGTGGTCGCGATTCTAATTGCATGTTACTATTATGTGTCTTCGAAACAAAAACGAACATCTTACTCTACAAACATACATTTACACGCACTACCACTCTTAAACCCCAAGACATAGAGATCAAAATCGAGTGACTCCGGTTTAATTTTATTTGGTTCTGTCGTCACTAGATTTTTAAGCGTCCCCTATTGACAATTTGATGCGTCCCATTTTTAAGACACGTTTCTTTTCAACAAAATACATTTTCGCAATATGTTTTGAGAATGTGCTGTTAGCAGGTCGCGCGGCTATTAAAACATTGCAAAGTTTATGAATATGGTTTACTTTTTTAATGGCAGTCATAAAACAGATTACGTTTACACAATAATAAACAAAAGCCGCTCAAAATCTATTTCAATTTCAAAATAAATAAAAGAAATAATAATTTTAAATAATTCATAATAGCATAAACAAAAGAAAGTATATAATTTACCTGTCTAGATCAGAGAAATTCGCGATTCGTATACAGTATTCGATTTCAATGTCAGAACGATTCGATTCATACTCGATTGCGTATCGATTCGTGGGCGTCGACCTACCTGTTAGAAACGGCAGTCTATATGAATACAAAGCTTCTACAATCCACACCCACACGTCTAAACAAATCGTTTTATTAACATAATGATAGATAACGCTTGAGTGCGAAAGTTTGGTGTAATTTAATCCACTTTCACAGAAATTTCAAAGTGTTTGCTCATGATTTCGACATTATAGTTAATTTAGCTCCTACGGGTAAAATACTGGGATGAAGTTCTTAGTGACGTTTGGCATCATAGCTCCGAAACAAATGGACCGATTGTGAAGCGGTTGTTTGTTTTAAATCTGATGGATCGAGATGGCTCTTAGCTATCATTTATGAAAAGTTTAGCATTTTTTTTTGTTTATTTTGTTTAGCGCTACACTAGTTCTTTTGAACTTGAGTTTATTAGTTGTATATTTACACCAAGTGTGTGTAATGGGACAATATACGTGCGTGTGGTAGAGTTTACCCGTTTATCATATGAACGTGAAAATAAGGTGATGTTTACTTAACGAATTAATTTATTTAGTGTTGATTAAAACAACAGTCAAGGATTCTAACACAACTGTTAATAGCTACGAAACCAAACGTACAATTTTTAAATGCATCTGCAGATATAGGAACTGAAGACAGAATTGTGTTTTTTTTTCGCTTATTTCGTTCCATTTTCACCTTTATTTTTTCTTTTTCTTGTTTTACATAGACATACATACAAAATAGTTACTATTATTTAAAATAAAGTCACTTTCTTCACCCATAAATCTTAAGGCTTTAACGAGATTTTCTTCACACTATAATTGGCGATTGCTCGATAAAACTATCAAGTAATAATCTAATGATATTTTTATTGCGATTTCAATGGCCGCCGGTTATGGGCAGTTACTTTAAATAATAAATCATACGACAATCTCTTGCGTCATGGACCTACTTGATCATTTATCGATTAGCTTTGTATACATACATTATTGTTAGGGTTGTCAAGCAAGCAAGAAAGCTTTTATTTTCAATGATATGGTACATGCTTTGCGGCTATTTTTAATGACAACTTTTATTTTAAATTGTGGTATGAGCACCTTGCTAAGTAATTTTTTCCCAATGTTCTTGATCTTTCACGTAAATATCTTATAAAGCAGTTAAATTTGACTAAACAATCAATTAAACCTTGTAAATAGGCAAATATAAAATTTTAGTGTGACAAAATACCTTGCCACACTAACATAACCCCTTTACTTACTTGACAACCCTAATGATATATTATTTATACGTATACAAATCTGATTGCTCAACACACCCTCCAGTAAGGTTACGCTACCAGTTATCCAACACTGACACAATGTCTTGTAACAGTAACAGTTGAAAAGCAAACACAGTTAACACAGTGTGCGTGCACGCGAACATTTTCACCGTATTTACACACTGTGTCCGAACACAGTGTCGCACTGTGTCGCTTGTGACGTCACGTCTAGTATATTTGGTGTAACTGTGCCAATACATCGATAAACGCTTTTTATTTGTATGTTAGTGGGTCGTGTGTGACTTTATGTTTGGTTAAAAAGTTTTGTGTATTGTTTTATTTATTGTGGTTATTGTGTAATGGATAAGTACTTTAACAGAGAGTTTTATTGAAGAAATATTGACGAAGAAAATTTAGCAATAAAATTGTACCAGACCAAAACTTTTCGACAAAAGCTTCCAATTATATGATCGATGGAGATAGAAAAAAACAGTAAGAAAAGTGTTAGAAAAGAAAAGTTTAAAGGAAATCTTTTGTCAAGGAATTGACAAGACAGCTTTATATTCTTACCAAGCCCTAACATTCAGCAAAACACGACCCAATAAACGAAGGTAGCTAACCTTTTGACGTACAAAACGACTGGCACAAACCCACACTTACGTAACCAAAGGTCACTACCTAAGTGTGGGAGTCACACCATAATATGGAGTTAGTAATAGTTATAATACCTGTTCATTATAACATTGCAACGTCTTGCCAACATTCGAACGTAATCACATGTTCAAAGTCCCGTGGAATATGGTATACTCAAATAAACAAATGAATGTGCCACTTCGGTAGATCGGAGACAAAAACAAATGATAATCTGTGCTGGTAAGCAAATAATATAACACCTTGAATTGGTTTGAATAGTACCTAAGCTCTCTATTTGAACAAATTCTATGTAACATAGCTATGTATTGGATTACATTTTGAATATTGATGATTATTTACTTGTAGCTTAGTAAATACGAAGGTAAAGGTGAAAACATATGTAACTACGTAAGTAACATGAGAAAAGCAGAAAATAATTTGGAAAAATGTGTGGCCATAAATTTCAATAATTTAAGTAAAAAAAAAAGAAAAAAGGAGGTTCAACTTGTTTTAGATAATCTAATCTGTCACAAACCGCTCTACATTTGCCAACTATGAATCATGAATGAAAACTTCCTTTGTCAAATAATATGAATGACAGGAACAACACCCACGCTGACACCGATAAGGGAATCTAACATAAAAACCGCTAACAAACTTGAATTTTGGTCATATCTCTGCCAAAACAGTACCTTTAAAACATTGCCTACAAATGTAGGTCAATTTAATTTAAACTCTAAGTTAAGGTAATATGGTATATAGTTGAATGACAGGTGTTGACAGATTTTATCTATAAAAGTGTAGCCGAAATGTCGGCTAGACACCACTCTGGTCTATCTAGCTTTTTTAAGAGGACTAGGTACAATTGTTTGAAGTTTTTTTGTCGGCATTGTATGCAAAGCATAAGTGACCAGAACAAGACACTAGAATAAATAAAAAAAACAAAAGACAAACCTTGTTTGAGAATTTAAAACGGTAAAAGCTTTTTGAACGAGTCGTGAAAATATGAAATGTTGATTTTCATTTGTTTTCTGACTTTATCTTCTCCTTGCGAATAGATACGATTTTAATTACAGATCATCGGGACTTTTAATCCTTAAAACGATCTTGTTATTTTTTTATTATTGAAGAATAATTTAATTATTTTAAGAATTCATACAACTTACAGGTACTTTTTAAATCATACCAAAGGTTCCAGAAACTGTACCATAAACTACAGATATTCACAGTACAAGAGACCTGACAGTACGAATATTTAATAAAATATTCTTATCAAGCAGGGCATCGTTTATTAAATCGCAATAAGCGACTCGTAAATAAGAGAGCCTCACGTTCATAACGGTACTTCAGTTACAGACGTATCGGTTACAATGCGATTTAAATAAGAATAGGAATTCATTGTCATCGTACTGTATGTAGGGTTATAAGCAGTAAAATGCAGACTTATAAAGAAAGCCTGAGAAAAGTGAATAAAAGAAAATGGTTTTGATAGCCCTAGTTATAATCAATAAAGGTAAAATTTAAGAGTATGTCCCAACTCTAAAATAGATCTAGATTTTTGAAGTAAAAACTTCTTTTATCAGCGTTTTTAACTACTAATTAACTGGTCTACAATCCTTTTTGATATTTATCTGAATGTTAGGAAATGCAGTATGTTAATCATCGCAGAAGTTTTAAGAGCCAATCCGAAAAAAGTATTTAAACAACTATGTATAAAATAATTATAACCAATAGTGTGAAAACATCGGCAATCGATGAAAAGAGATAAGTTGACGTTGCCATACTTATTTAATCACACTATACTTATATGACGAGTTCCTAAACATTGGATCTAAAGGAGTTCTTATTCAAAGGTCATGCTCCTTGAACGGTAAATGGGATTTTTCGGTACGTGTTTAGTTTAGTAATGGTTGCTAGTTAAAGCTCTAGGAGTATAGTAGTATTGGAAGAGGTTATGTGAAGAAGAACCAACTTTGTAGTATTCAGATGTATCATTACACTGTATTTATTTAATATTTTATCGGACTTATAAAGGATAGGTGTTTCTTAACTTGAATGCATTTTTGTTCGGGCACTAGCGTTTCGTTTATAAAATATTTTTTCCCTTGTTATATTATGCTATAATCAGAGGTGGTCTTATATAAATAGTGTAAAAAATACTCGATGTTATGCGCAGTTTAGGTAGATTCTTAAGATGAGTAGTTTTCAAATATAATAATCTGCTATCATCTTTCAGTGTCCTAGAAGACTTGGTTCTTTCTGAAATCAGTCGGCGATAGAATCCAATATGAATATCAAATACAGTTCGAACAATCAAACCTTCTTTCACTTTCATCAGTGGCGTGGGAAACAAATAATTTCACTCTCTGTTTGTTTGTATTTTCACACAATCATATCATTACTAGCGTTATGTGGGCTCTTTTCCGTAGTTTCCCAGATTATCATAAAAACATTATAAAGGATTAAAATAAATGTAGAACTGAAGTTAGCCTTTGTTTAGATGAGTTGTAAGTTCGTAACACAAGTCCATCCTAGGATGAAAGTCATGTTGCTACTGATCTATAAAAGTTTTTATGAGTTAACGTATACCATAATCCATGAGACTAACTGGTGTCTAAAAAAGGGTTAGGTGCCTTAAAAAGTTCCCAAAAAATTGTATGAAATAAATCGGATTGGTAGAGGTCTACTAGAGGTTAACGAGACAAGTTTTCATCTTTATTAAATATGTCTGTCCTTTAGTTACTCAAAAGTTTGCATAATACTGTGCGTAACAATAAACCGCTATGCGATACAAAAAATAAACCTATTTACTTACTCTTATCTACCGTTAGCATCGGATCACATTACATTCGCAAATTTTTATGCGTGATCCGTTGCGTCCCCAAATCACGTGTAGACTCATCACATAAAAATGTGGATTCTTAAGAAACAAAGGAAAGAAAAAAAAAGTTTTTTTTTTACGTAGAACTAACGGCAAACGTTTTTGTGACAAGAACTTATTAGATTATGATTGTTTTGGATGTAATTGTAAAACAGTGCGATCTACGTAATACTTATTAGAAAAAATGACGCGAAAAGTTCCATAATTTAAACCTTTGCACTATAAGACTAGTAGGAGTACATAATACTAATGTCGGTATTTAAACTCTAAACATAAGTAGTGTCAAGTAGCTAAGCTATCGGCACATCAAAGTAACCATTTAACTACAGTTTAACACTGTTGTAGATAAGATAAACAGCTGACATTGTTTATGTTTTAATTTAGAAACACAGTTCGGTGGCACTGATGTATCTGTTTAGCTGACCACATATAAAAAAATACTTCAGGTAAGTAGTAAATAAACGATTTAAAAAATAACCAAAAGGGTATAGACTACTTTTGGCCACATTACCACTTATTATTTTACTCGCTAAAATGCTCGGTACTTTGTGCGTGCATGTACGTTTTTTCCTGGCTGATACAATGTCAATAACAGACCGTTTGATTTTCCCAACCAGACTATTCAATAAAAACATAATCACCGGAAATCGAACCATTTACTTACATCTTAAAAGTAATAAACAAGAAATAGAAGCATCTCAAAAATGTATACAGTTTCCTCTAACATATGTCCTAAGCTACTAATATAAAATACATTTTAGACGGTGAGAAATAAAGTGCATTTGATATACATTGCTGTCAATGATCGATCACTTAAAATATCCTAGCTGATTGACCACGCAATGTATCGCGATTTGCGCGATATTGCAGGGTATAAATCAAGTTATTTTTAGTTCCTACGTGCGACCAGACTAGACACTCCGTGTGACACAATACCTAGCTACCAATGGCTTCTGCCTAAAATGGTCAATGAAAACAGCCGTTTTTTATATATTACATGGTCGTGAGAACTAAGTAAGACTATGTTATTTATTTTAAGGCTAATCAATGCCGTTCATTAGCGGTTCCGTTGACTGCCGATATTTTGACGGATAAGAATAAGAAACAAAGGCTGTACTTTGTATAGGTATGCTTTTTGTGCATCGTTTGGTAAAAACTTCGTGTATAATATGGTGAGTTCGTGAATAAATAAATAATTGGTTAAACAGTAGTGCGATTCTGTAAGACTTCATTCTAAAATTCGAATCTGAATCCGCAGTGAGTTTCTTGATTGGCATTCTGTAACTCGATTGATAATTCGAATCTGCACTAGCGCCACACTTGCGAGCGTGTTTGCGAGTTGAACTAAATCAAATACGAGATTTTGACAGATAATGTATGAGATGACGTTTTATCTGGCATTCTGTAAGATAATTCCTAAGTCACTTCGACGCTCACTTCGCACTCAATCTCGATCCAAAAATAAGCATATATTTTACGAGTGAAAAAAATTTTTTTGCAAAAAAACGATTTCAAAAATGAATAAAAGCACTAAAAGTTAAAAATAATACTATTTTAGATTTAGATTTATTTATTTACTTTCTTCAAATCTTAACACTAGGTTACATTACATTGCCCCACAAAACTGCTTACGCAGTTTAACTGTGAATGAAGTTTATTACCTACCTACATTAATAAACCGAACCTAAACTACTATTAACCTATACATAATACAATTTAATATTATTTTGGAGACGGTGCCTAGCTAGGTAGGTAATGAAATGACAAGTAATTCCTGAATATATTGATGGGTACCTATTGTGTTTGTAAAATTGGTGTCATGTTATGGGGAAACAGTGTCAATTGTATCGATCTGTTTATAATACAAAAGAAACTTGTTAGAATCCTAGCTCAAATAGACAATACAGAAAGCTGTAAACCATACTTTAAGGAATTTAAACTATTAACGCTACCATCAATATATATACTAGATATATGCACATTTGTTTATAAAAATATTAACACATTTAAAAAAATAGAAGATTCTCATAACATCAATACCCGTAACAAAAATAAATTATGTTTACCACAATCCCGTATTAAAATGTTAAATGAAAGTCCATATTATATGGCAATTAAATTATTTAACAAGCTATCAATAGGTATAAAATATCAAGAATATTTATTAGCATTCCAGAGAAAACTAAAAAATTATTTAATCCAGAATTGTTACTACTCCATAAAGGAATATTTTGAAAATAAATATAAATAGGAACAATAAATTACTAAATAATTATTAATATAGTTACAACATATGAATATATAAACTATGTATATAAATATGTTCTTTTATATCCCTATTGTAGCTGTGTGTCAGCTAATACCTAACTATAAGTACCTAGAATATACCCTTTGTTTTTTGCTAGTTATTAAGTATGAAATTATACAGAGTCAATAAATTAGATAAAACCAAAAAAAAAGTTAAAACTGTAAAGGATAAATATATTAATTATTAGATGCTAATTGTTTTAGAATGAGTGTTAGATTTTTATAATAGGTATTAATTATATTGCTATGCTTGTAAAAGGCAACTAAGTAATAAGTCCCACATATTTTTATAACATCTAATGTACACTTAGTATGCAATAAAACTTTTGACTTTGACTTTGAAATGTATTATTTTCCGATTAGAATTAATATTTAGAAGAATGTTTATGTTTTATTTTTTCTGGCTTCTTCTTAGTCTGTAGGTATACTATGCAGTCATTAAGTTTTGTATATTGTTATTCCATAAACTCTACCAGAGTTTCAACCTGAGCCGACGATGGGTGAGAGGAACGTGTCTCATTTGGACTGAAACATTATTAGAACCAGATTAGAAAACAAAATAAACACTTCTATAATTAATACAACAAGGAATATATACTTACTTCATGATTATTTTCTAATTATTATCAAACCAAACTCGAACAAAACAACGCAACTCACAAGATTAATAATATAAATATTGACCACAGATTAGTAATGATATTGACTGTCAGTTATTTTTATCGTTAATTATGTAGATTATATTCACGGCACGAATTTAGAGTTTTCTCTGTATTGTTTACTTATTAGCCGTCTTAAATTCCTTAAAATAAGAAATTTCTATTTAAATATCAAAACAGCTAAAATTCTGAGCCAAAAACTAGTAAAATAAAAAAACCGATAAATCTCGAATTAAATTTTGTTGAGTGTGGCAATCACTAGTGCAGTTTTGCTCGCTTCGGAACTCACTTCACTTCGCAACCGCCTAAGTGATGTTAACAGAATGCAAAATCAAGGTCATTTGGAATGTGATGCGAAGTGTAAGTGAATAGCGAAGTGAGTTGCGAGTTGTTGAGTGAGTTTTACAGAATCGACAAGCAGATCTTCATAGACAGTTCTTCATAAACATCGATAAAATTCAAAGTATATCTAATATAGCTAGAGCTTTTTAGTTAGTTGTTAATTGGGTTTTTAGAAGCAATTTATTACTTGTACATTTTGTACCAGTAGTTGCCAAACTATAACTAAAAAAAACTATATCCAAAATTATTTTAACGCAAAAATATATAGTGATATTCATCTCAAATATTCTGAGCTAAGATCGATCTATCATCCAAGTCCAGTCCATCTCTAGCTCAGTACGCCAATTAAACGTCAAATATTATAAATTTAATTAAAAGCCATCAATTCAAAGGTTTCGTAACCTTATGAGCTATGTTTCAACAGACATACTTTATAAGTATCCGGTGAAGGCGCTTGACATTTACATCTTGTGATGTGTGGTCATTATGAGCTTGTAATTATGGTATGGAATAGAAATGCAGCTGTTTTTGGGTTAATATGCCAACATATTGGCTAGAGCTTTACTGGACTGTTGGTAGAAGTTAGTAGAATATAATTTTTGGCAAAGAGTAAGGTAACCTTAAAAATTCGTTCCATATTTACAAGCAACAGCCTAGATACTAATTCAGGCATTTTCTGGACGGTATTGAGACACAATGCGCTTAATTTAAGTGTGAAATGTATCATAGCAATTTAAAGAAAAAAGTACGATTTTAAGGAGTAAATCATGATCATTTCAACCATTTACTAAATACATATCGCTTACCTACTCGGTTTCGTAAAGAAACTATTCTCAATATAGATATACTACATATTTAAATATACCGTTATCTTCAGTAAGCTCTCATTAAGGTATTTAGTAGCCGAAATAAGACAAAAATATATTCCTTTCGACTAAAAAAAAACAAGGCTTTTTAAAGTTAAAGTTCACAAGAACCACAAACATCTTTGTTGCATATAATAAACAAATGAAAAGTATTCATTAATCACTAGTGGAAGCGGTTAAGTAATTGCCACACGTCAATTACACAATTATGCAGCCAGTTAGCATTAAGATATGTTTATATCTTAACTAATAATATTAAAAGGAGTCTGTATGTGATTATGGCATGTTTAGGCCGTTAAATGTTAAAATTTAAAAGAAGTTTATAAAAAAAGAAACAGTCATGTTTGAATTTTAATTTTAGAACTCTCTTTTTAGCACTGACAATATAAATATATAAAGGTCGCGTCAGGTAAAAAGAACGCTGGCGGAATGTGGGGAGGGTACGTTTGCGCATGAGTATACAATTCGGCAGGCGAAGGTCGTCCTACGAACCAATAGCGCACCGGCAAACATGCGGCTCGTGCCCCCCGCACTTCATACCACCAAACAGACCGATAAATCGCGTTCTGCGCATCTTGACAGCTAGCGTTCTTATTACGTGACGCGACCTATACCTACGTAATAAAATCTTATTTAATTTCTTATAATAAAACTCCAAGGTGTCAAGATTTAAGTAAGTATTAAAACGTTCTTTTTAGTTTTTTTAAGAAGTATTTTAATTTAAGCTACATAATTAAATGCCACTAAGATTTAATAGTATTTCTTTTTATTATATGACGTCATATTGTTGACTATTTTATCACCCAAAATTTTAAAAGGTTTCGAGTCATTTTCTTGCGAACTAATAAAATTGATAATAAAAGGAAACACTAAATAGTTTTATTTATTTGATATTTTTCCTTACGGGCAGAGACGCAGGCAAAGACGCATAACATTAGTATAGTGATTGCTCTTGCGCATAACACGGCTCAGTAAAAATGAGGCGATTGTTACAACACGTTGTGAGAACATTATATTTTTATTCAGGAAACATCTTACTTGTATTAGCTGAGGTGTATCTATTGTGTTTATTCTTTATTTAGCTTCTTTACTTTTAAATGTTTTACTACGGGTAAATGCCCTGTCTTTTTCTATAAACTCCTAAAGTACTCAAATTATGATCTCTTATGGCATGTTACTATAGTGCGAAAGAGATGCCACTACGAACAGTGTAGTGCTGTCTCGCTTTCGCAATGGCGACAGTCCTGATTCAAGGGCTTATAGTAAAAGCCTTGCGATGCAAATTGTGTCATAAGAAAAACTTAAACAAACTGATTTTCTTAATTCCGTATAAGTGTTAAAAGTTCATAATTAAGTACTAAACATTCAAGAATAATACTCTTTTTAAGTATAATAACTTGAAATCATTGACTGAACGTAAAATGCTCTAATTTACCCGCATTTGTAAAGGGAAACGTTTTATTGCGTACTTTGTAGGCGGATAGCGAAGAAATTGGCGCTAATTATAAACTTTAATTGCTTAATGCTGTATTTAAGCCTTCTTTATCAAATTATATCAGTTTAAATATAAATTAACGTTCTATAAAGAAATGCGTAGGACGTTCGTTTATTAAAGAAAATCGATAAAAATCTTTTTTGGGAAACTTAATGACTGTTGACCTTTTTAACATTTTTATATAGGCATCCATTTCCTGATACCATATGTCACGTAATTACAGAACTATCAAGAAAAATAAATTACTTTAATTAAAAATACTTCCATATTTTTTTGGGTTTTGTCTTAAGTAATGGGTTACCAGGTTGATTATTTTATGCAAATTAAATTAAGCCTTAACATTTAATAATTAAAATTTAATCACATTTAACATAATCAATTACAATTAAAAGATAATTTTAGCCAAATCGGATTATGGGATTTTGATTGATTTATTTTTAATATAATGGAAGATCTTTAAAGATAAATAATTTATTTGGTAGCCTAGAGTTGTAAATTTTATAACTGATTGATGTTTATTTATTTATGAATTTTAATGGGCGCAATAATGTTCTTAATAAAGCTTTATAAATAGCTTCATTCTTTTATTTAAGAACTCTAGTTTTAAAAGAGATAACATATTGAGTGGATTTTTATACACGTCTTCCGTTTACATAAAACGTTTTCTACATAAGACCTAAAATATGGTACAATATGGATTTATAGTGTAAACGAAAAGTTATCTTTCCAATTTCTGGTAAAGAAAAACGCCTAAAATATATTTTGTAAGATATTATTTTCCATCGTAATTATTACACCAAACATTTAGATAATTTATAAAGTCGATGTTTATTAACATTTTATCCTAAAAAAGGCAAACTTGTTTATCGAACTATATTCGCATAATTTTATCACGTGATGCCCTCGTGAACCAATGACTCGAACAGGTAACAGATTTAAGTCGCCAAATAATTATGTAATAAAAATGAGTATGTTAAATTGATTATATTACTTAGAAAAAAGTGCTAATAGTTTAAGTCGATAAAAACATGAAAAAAAAAAAAATTTTTTTTTTAGATTAATTTTCTTATAAAACAGATAAAATTTTATCACAGCCACATAAAAACATATATTAGACTATAACATCTCACTCGTGATCATAGCGCGAAGTAATTCTCCGTAAATTTCAATTAAGCTCAAATAACTAACTTTCACCTACTCAGATAGTATTTACATAAATCAACAGTAAACACGCAATAAAGCTAATTTGTATTGGATCAACGTCGATCAATTAACATGTGTACATGTTTGGACGACAATTAACTACTAATTAGCGTAACACATTCTCTACTTACACAAACAATGATCAGAAAAAAAGAAAAAAATAGGTGAACGATTGAAATAAAAACTTCGTAAACCTAAGAAACCAATAAATAGGTGAACAAAACAAACCTTGGCGTGGAAACAGATGACGATCGAGACAAGTTGGGCTTTTTCCCCTTAGGCATCTTACTGTTCCTCAAATCCATTTTTAAATGTCAAATCACCAAAAAATAAATAATAAAACCAAACACAAAGGCACGTCCACTCACTTACTCCTGACACTGGCAACTAGCATATTAATTAGAACATACTATCGCAATATAATTATCATAAAATTTCAGGTTTTAGCCTTAACGAATGCAATGTAACATTGTTGGCAAATCTCTACTTAAACCGTGGCTATTCATACGAGGGAGAAGGATGGCGATAGTGGAGTCCAAACGAGTGAAAGAGACAGCGATGTGTCGTAACTCGACTGTCGTAAGCATGCTTCTGTTAATTAAAATATGGGTTTAGTTGTAAGTGTAACTATATTCGCGGATTTGTAATTGACGTGGATATCATTAATTTGGAGATGTTACGTGAATTTTCTTCTCACGGAAGAGATATATGTATATACGATAGTTTTATGGACAAAATGCTTATAAGTAACTTATAAAAATATTAGTCATCGTTTAAAACCACGACCAACTCCAGAATTTTCTTTTGCAAAGCTCCTATAATTTCCAAAAACTCTAGCATATTCGTGTTTTAATAAAATTATAATTAGACCTTGCTACTTAAACTTACCTAATCACTGTAAGCTTTTTCTAATATTATGACTGACATTATAAAACAAGTTGTATCGATTAGCATTGCAAATACAAATTAAAAGGTCATCATAATCAATGTCCATCTACTTTATTGCATTCCATTGAACAAAAGATACAATAGTAATGATCCACCAAAAAAAATGCTTTTAATGATTGATGAGTAAGACACACTGCAGGTTTGATCCCTGCTCGACACAAATTTTTATATGGATCATTTATATTAAAGATTTTGAATTTTCGAAAATCTATAGCGACATTGAAATTAAATTCATAATATGCGATTATTTTTATTGAATAAACACTGTCATCATTTTATTTCCTTCTATTTTTTTTGTTTTTGTAATATGATACTTAAGTGGCCGTATCGCTTTTCAAAGGGACCCGTGAATACGCCTACAGATTTAAGCTCACATTTGGCGCGAAATATAAGGAGATAGTCTAATTGAAAAGTAGGAAGTGCAGTTGATCTGGCGTATCTTAGGCTGTGAGTACATTAGCAGCGTGTAATAACAATTTATTTTTATTGTTACTAAGTAAGGTGGTAGGTACGATTAAGTTATTGTGTGGGTTCAAAGAGATTAAAAAGTGGTCCAAATGCGAAGTAGAGAATTACGTATTAACATAGTGAAGCCATTTTTTGTGACCATTTCCACTTAAGTATGCCACTTCACATCGGAATCAATTGTTTTAAAAACGTAGGTGTCTCGACCAACGCCTTTTTCATTTGTTTTAAAAAGTCTTGCTTGCTAAAATTTCAATGTGTATCTAGAGTTGATAAAACATTGCTAGAGCTGTTTAGGTTAAAATACTTAAAATACCTACCCAGGTATTAAAAGTATTTAACCTTTTCCAAAAGTCAGTTGAAGCAGCCGAACCTAAAGGCTAATTACGTATACTATATACTTCCAAAGAACATTCTCAAGTAGTAAGGTCGAACTTAATCAATTTTTGGTTCCTCTATTTAATACCGCCTTCTTTTCTACTATATCTTCACCACAATCCTAACAAATAGTGTTAGCTCGCGATCCTCGTCACAGATTGCGGGCGGCAGCTTTACCTTACACGAAGCTAAATGTTAAGCCATTTGAATATCATACCGTACAGTTACTGTAGGAAATCTAACCCCTATCTAATGTAACCGTTGGCTGGACTCTTTGTCACGGTCATGTGAAAATAGACCTTGGTGCCTTGGAATAATGGTGAGATTGTGTGGTCACTGATGTGCAGAATTCATAACCATTTTACTACTATTCATATTGTCTTGACACAGTCCTATCTTTTATTTATTGCATGGTTCTCTTGTCCAACTGGGATGAAGAAAAGTTGATGGAGAATCTGACTTGATTAAATGTTGCCGTTACATACCCTTATAGCCAAATATATATGTCCCAAAGTATCAGTGTCAGCATCAAAGACAACGAAGGAATATCCCGTCCGAGGATCGATCCCAGGACCTCAGAAATTAGCGACAACTAGAAAATCGGTGAGTAAGTTACTTAACGACAGAGGTCCTGATTTAATTATTCGATGGCTAACTCATAATGCTGACTTAGTTAATGATAACTTTTTTTTAATTACATCAGTACCACAATCAGTGACGATGTTATTTGGAAAGTTTTTATAAAAAAGTGCGTAATTAAAAAATTGCGTAATGCATTACATAAAAAAAGTTAGCTAATGTTAATCTTCTTTAATTATAATCTTAAACAATTTGGGTCCGTTAGTAATTAGAAAAGTGACGAATCCGTTTGTGATAAAAATTAAAGTATTATTAGTAAAAAATAAAATTTCATAAAAAAAAAGAAAAAAGATATCGGGATTTTAAATTGCATTTTCTGTTTCGTAATTCACGTCTATATTTCAATTATCTATTACAACATTTAAAGATCGGCGCCAGTTCACTGCTTGTAAAATAAAATAAACAAAATCCATTACACTTGACTACGCAAGTGGATTGAAGTTTTTTTACTTATTAATAGGAATTACTTTAAGTAACTTACTGTAACAAATAATTATATAACGAGTGAGAAATTGAATTGGAATAATTTTGTTTACGACTTTATTTTTTATTTAGTTATGTTATAACAATTGACACATAATATGAAGAATATTTTCCGCTAATAGTAAGTTCAGATGTACAAAACGTCAAAATTGAAATGCTATTCCATAGACTAAACATATACATAGACTGCTACTATCGCTAGTTTCCCCTTGTGCCAAGCGAGAGCAGTTTTTAGTCTGAACCTAATACATTCGTTTACTGATTTAAGTTAATTTTCGCGCAACGAGAAACTTATACACGAAAATATCGATGGTTTTGACATTGTTAGGATAATATTAGTGTTTTAGATAGATTTTTTAAAACGGCAAGCTCCATCTTCATACATAATTCACGACCAAACCATTCCACACTAGTGCTAACGTTCAAACTGTGGTCAGAATTAAATACAAGAGTACAGCCAATAATGTTGTCGAAACATGATCTTAATTTGATGATCCCTTCTCTAATAAAACTTTTTGTTAGTCTAGAATAAAACAAGTTTCATGCACTTCAAAACAACAAACCAGTTGTAAAGGCTTAATGGATACGAAAATATTTGTCCTTGACAAGGACATCCTTACTTATGTAATAATAAATGTAGTCATTTGACTAAAACGTGATGTTTTTCTAGATACGTTTTTGTTATTGTAATAAGAATTAAATTCTTGGTATGTTCATGAAAACCTTCCTCAAATGGTAGGTTATTAAAAGAACCTACTTAAAATAGACCAAGATTATTAATTGCAGGCGAAAAAAGAAAGGATTCGTGCGAAATAAATAGAGAACTATGTAGAGAGAATATAAAATATATTAGTTTATTATTTATGTATTGCAACGCTGTTTGTAATGTAATATTTGCCTATCTTCGGTCTGGACTATAAAATGTTTAATTTTTAACGCTAGAAACTGCAGAATATTATGGACCTTATTTTATGGAATACCTATTGTAACAATATTCTACCAAATAAATATATAATAATTTCCTATTCTGTATTCTATTCTAACACCCCTTACTGTAAGTATATAAAAATAAGTTTCTTAAGTGCCTTTTTTCAATAATTTGAGGCTTAGTAGCCGAAAATTCTTAATTAAATAAATAAATAAATGCGGACAACATCACATACATTGCTCTGAACCCAAAGTAAGTAGCTATTAAGCACTTGTGTTATGGAATTCAGAAACAACGAAGGTACCACAAACACCCAGACCCGAGACAATGTAGAAAAGTGACTTTCTACATTGACCCGTCCGGGGATCGAACCCGGGACCTCAGAGCTAGCGACACCTTGAAAACCGGTGCGTATGGCACTCGACCACGGAGGCCGTCAAATTAATTAATTAAAGATATCTCTATTTTTAAATGGGTCAAACTTCCCAATCTTCGTTAGGACATAAGTTTCAAACTATTTCAAAACTTCAAGTACCACCGTCCCGTGACACTTGAGACCACCGTTATGGCGCGTGCCTCGCATACGTAATGCGTGCTATTGATAGGTTTCTGTAACTGTACTGTTTTTAATATATTTTAACATAACTTCACGCTTGTACTGAATATAGGCTGATATTGAACCTTATTGGCTCTGGAACCTTAGATGTCGGACTGTGAGATGTCTGTGTTGTTTATTAGTGTTAGTGAGATTTTGCTCAATAATAGACACGATGTAAAAAAAAAAAACTAGAAAAATTCTGTTCGATTAAATTAACTAGGTATTTGAAAAACCTGATATCTCCTTTAATTAACTTACAAAGATAATCAATAGGAAATGTCAAATCATATTTTCTTTTCACATTTTCTGAATGTTTGACATCCTAGACATATTATGGATTTATTTTATTAATTTGGTAGTAATCGATGATTTCAATAATAAATTATAACACAAATAAAAGAGAAGGTGGAGGTCATGACGTACAAAGAGGTTCAAGAATTGGCACAGGACAGACATAAATGGAAAGAGCTGCACCGACAAGAGCATGGCTCTTAAATTTAATGAGTTGAACCGATGATTTACCTAAACATAATTACTTTCATAATTTACAGCTAAAATTTTCATAGAAACTGCCTCGAACAATTAACGAGACTCCATACAACCTTGATTAACATTGACATCTCATGAGGCATCACGTGTTAATTATAATTAATTATCAGTATATTAAGTATTACCTCAGCCAGTGACATGCCTTAGAGATATGTACAATGGGAACTGTAGTAAGAATGCCGCGAATGTATGAGCTCATAACACACATTGCTTGTGTCATGTTGGGAAAATTATGTAGTGTTATAAAACTGTATCGGGTTAAGATTGATAGATAATTTAATTATTTGTTGTTTTTTTTACGTTTATTTAACATTCAATACAAATAAGTTTTCATGTAATGATTGTTAAAAAAAAAAGTTGTGTAAAAAAAAATCAGGTCGTTTTAATTTTTATTGATTAAACTGTAAAATGAAATGCATTTCATAACTTTTAAACTATCGCGCTGCATGTTTATAGTAATATTATAGAACGGGGATTAGCGCGTACATTAGTTAAATACCTATAAGGCTTGACATTTCTTGAAATGCATTTGCAGTTAGCATGCAACTTATTTTGTATTAATTGATTTTAAACAAGTTTCGGTAACTATGATCTCAAAGTTTTTTTTATTAGTTTTCTGACCGTAAAAGAAAACAGTGTTACACAGTCGTTTCTAAATAACTGTTCTAGAACAATTTCTGATTAACTCTAGTCTAATAATTGACAAAGATCTATCAGAAGGTATGTATTTTGTTTTTATCTTTGATTTTATTAACATTTTTAGTAAACATGTTGTGTGCTAATGAAGTGGCAATATTGACCTTTACCTGTCGCCTACAGATCTCGCCATTTAGGATCGCGTGGAAAGATTTCAATAAAAAAGTTTCCTTTTGGTAGACATTTGTTTGAAATGTCTTGCAAATGTCCAGATAAAAGATAGCATCATTGTTTAACACGCAAGTGATTAATCTTGATAAGGTACTTTGGATTTAAATCTGGTGGTTCTATATTTAACTTGTCAAGGTGTAGTTTTTTTTATAATGTCTTTTTAAAGGGTGAGATAAGTAGGTTAATAATGCTTTTGTTGCTGAAAAAAGTACAACGGACAGATGTTATCGCTTTTGTTTAAAAGTGATTATATCTTTGATCCACGCCCTTTTTACTTGTCATTTTTTAAATACCTATTTACTAGTATGAATTTTAGAAATATTAAGGTTTTTTTTTATTTACTTACGGAAAAAAGTCAGAGGTTCAGAAGTAGGTAACACGTTTGTGACACTAAAATATAATGCAACGAAAAAAGGCTGGAGAAAAAATAATCACAACAGAGGTGTTGACGCAAAAAAAGTGTCAGTTTGTTTACTAAAACTTGTCTCTAAATATCAAAACAAAACTAAAACAATTCTAGATACTCTATAAAGTTCTAGACGCCGATATCCTGTTAGCCATCGCCTCATTTTTATATATAACACAAATTTCACCTGATTAGCATGCACCGTGCATTCTAACACGTGTGCGTGTGTGTGTGTGTGTCACGTTATCACGCACACATTATTAAGTAAGGATTGGTTTTGTAATGTGCGTAACTTGCTCTGTGTTGGTGCAACCTGTTATTGAATTGTAGCAATGGGTTTTGAAGGTTTTTTGAATTAAGGTCTGTAAATAGGTGGCGATATGATAGCACATGTAAAAAATATATACTTATTTTTAGAACTAGCTGTGCCCGCGACTTTGTTCGCATGGATGCCGAAACGTATCAATGCGTTTTTTTGTGTAAAGTGCTATTTGTGTAGAACGTTATATATGACATAACTGTTTTATTTATGAACCGATTGACATTAAATAAACACTAAATTTTAAGTGAAGCTTACTACAACATATTAGTGAAAACTGCATCTAAATCAAATAAGCCGTTTCTGATATTAGCGTGCACAAACACACAGACAAACCGTAAAACAGACAAAAAAAATATATTATTACAAATTCGGGTTCGGCATCGGTATAATAACAACCCTGCTACTTTTTTATGTATATTTCCATTGTACAGACACCACTTTTCTACAATTTTATTATATGTATAGAAGATTAGGTATGTTAATAATAACACAGACAAAAGTGTGTGGTATTTTCAGACATCAACAAACAACATAAATGTTCGATTAATTCTTATGTAATGACAGATTTTGAATACCTGGTTTGTTTCGTAATAAACTTTACAAAATCTATTTTCTTAGTCTTTTGTTTTAATTAACAGTTAAAAAAACGGTCGTGACGAACATCAAATTAATACAACTTGCATCCGTGCATGTCACCTCGTAAAAAGCTACCAATGCACTTTTCTACGCATCTATACTATGGATGCACTTTTCTACGCATCTATACTATGAAGTACAATCGAACACAAAAGCGGTTCTCAGAAATGAACATTATGACGTTTATATTCTGTGTGCATCACGCATTGAAGGGCTCTTCCCTTTGTCGGCCATTTTAGTGGCAGTGGTACTTCCTTAGTGCTATAGGTGTCGTTCCAAGAAAAGGTGATAGGTACCTGAAACAAATAAAGGAAATTATTAATATTTTGTTGAGCGATTGCATTTTTTTTATAAAGCTAAATAAGGAGTAGGTGCCTTAAGACTAAAAAGTTTATTTAAAATTAACTGTATTTTGGTCCTAATTAGGTATTATATAATTACTTAATTAGATCGTTTGTGATTTCATCTCATTTAAACACAGGACACATGAAAAAATAGACGCACTAAGGAAGAGACAAAAATAAAAAGTTTTATTCGTAGGCCATGATTAAAGAGTTACAATATTTTTTTTATGTAAGGTCTTGTTCAAGTTCATTAAAACCGCTTAATTAGGTCTAGAAGCACATTAATCATAAAATATTTATGTTACTAATAGATATTTTTTCGATGAGTATGTACCTTACCGTGAGAATTTTATATTGCTAAGTACCTACTGTATCTATGACGCAGTATATTCTAGTGAAGAGAAATATCTATTTTGTTAGTCTAACGACATTAATTAATAGCTAGATATATGATTATCCTTACACCCACGTAAATACCTATGTGACAACTAGCATATGTGTGATTTCTTATTAAAATGTGACAGAATTATTCTTGAACTAACAAAGAGCATTCTGGTTTTTAACAATTCCAAATTAATTTCAAAAAGATAAACTTCGTGCTCTTTTAATTGGTGAATATTTCCGGCATCATATTAAGATTTTTTCAGTAAGCTTGTCATCAATACTTTCTTGCAAATAATTAACAAATACGATTTCAAGTAAAACAAAATATAATCCTTTTTTTCGCTTCACTGCCATCGGTTAAAAAAGAAACTTCATTTTATCTGACAGTTTGAAATAGGAAACATCACTAAATGACGTTATAAAAGTGTCGTGTAAACACTATCGTAAATAATACACCAATAAATATATCAAATGCACTGTTCAGAGACAGAACAGTTGATAGTTATAAATCGTTATGTATAATTATGCAATGCATCGTAACGAAATTTGTAGGCTCACGAATTGATCACGATACTTTCACAAAAGACAGGGATGGATTTGGTTGACGAAAACATTAATCTAATATTATGATGATTAGTTACTGAGCTAAAGGAGTATATAATAATTATAGTTATGACGACTGTTGCATACTGTCTAAAAAGGTTGCATATTGTGTTTTTTTTTTCAATCTATGATGTCACTTCACCTATACTTATGTGACATCATCAGCAGTGCCGTAGTACATTGTCTTTTTCATTTTATTTTATTTCTTTATTGAATTTTCTAATAAACCTTTCTTGGAAAATCCACAGAAAACGTTCCTTAGTAAAGTGTCCTTTAATCGGGGATTATAATAATATATAAAAAGTCAGTCAACATTAGTTGTCATTATTAGTGACATTTACATTTAAATCTTCTAAATCCCTCTCTGCCCTTACATCAAAATTGACGCTTCGGTTACAAACCGGCCAATTTAAGATAAACAGCTTATCTAAACCCGAAAACAGTAATCAGGTATCATCTCGAATTATTACTTGTTAATTCTTTTTTCTCATAATGGTATCCATCACGCTTCTTGCTAGCAAATGATTTATTGATACAGTTCATCAATGAATTTTGAACCTAGTCCGTATAGTGATATGGTTGGTTTTCAATTGACTTGTAAATGCTAGATGTTTCTGAATAATAGGTCGATAAGTTTGATGTGTGAGATCAATCAGGCCGTGAAAGTGGGTTCGATTTCATTTGTTACTTGTTTTTGTTTTTTGTTAAATGATATTACTACTTATTGTAGTGTTTTGCTTTTATTGCTATGTTTCTATTACGAAATCTTTAATCTTTGTCACGATCATCAAGTATAATCATTTTGTGTTTAATCCATTAGTGTGTTTCTTACAAATCAACAAAGGTGCTGAATCAATTTTGGTAAATTTTAGTGCCAGTCGAAACAATTTCTAGCCGTAGTACCATTTATAAACCGTATCGCATCAAACTCACAGAAACCTCTAACACCATTTGTTAGCATGGCATCTTATACGCAACTCTCCTACTGTAAACAAAACACGTTACCATGGCAACTCGTGCAAAATAGCCAACACGTACTGTAAACAAAACGCGTTACCATGGCAACGCAGCACTCTTACTGCTGTCCCCATTTCAAAGCATCGCCAGTCATTCACCGCAGTCACGAGTCATGACCCGGGTTAGTTCCGGCGGCCACTTCCTACCGATTGATATTACTTAATACTATTATATTGAGTCATCGATGGAAAATATTGTTATTCAATTGTTTGGCTTTTAAAATAGGTAGGCAGGTACTGGTCTGTGGCAGACAATTAAAAAATATCGTCAGCAGCGCCTTCAGCTCAGTAAAAAAAAAAAATTGGATGAGTTAAACATTATTTTATTTGGAGTTGTCGTAAGAGATAGGTATGAAAAGATTTCAAGTGTAGTTAAAAAATAGTAAAATTTAAAAATTTGAATTAAAGTTATACATTATCAAAGTCTTACTATCTCTGTCTTACTATCAAGAAAGACAGTTTTAAATGTAAAAGAAAGAACAGATTTTTTAAAAAGGTAATTTATTTTTATAAAAATGTAATGCAGCGCCTTAAAATGTCGCCTTAACAAAATAAAAACATAAAACTTATTAGTCTTCATTTCTCACTCTTCAAAAACGCTTGCTTTTTATGCTTTGTGCTTACTTACTTACTGTATTGTTGTATCTTAATGTTATTAATAAAACATCAGCGGTTAAAGCTGACGCAACGGACGGACGGACAGACGGACAACTAATCCCTCACTGACAAATCGAAAGCCGTCCCAAAGCCGATTAATAAATCATTTTGATGTTTTCGGAAGAAAGATTGAATTGTATAAAAACTATGGAGTACTTTTTGTTTATACTAGACATTTATATGAGTAACTTTTATTTCTCAAATTGTATATACGAGTACAATACTATATTGTATCTATTTGAACTTTATAATATGTGCATGTTTAATTAAATAAACATAACATAACATATCATCACACCTGTATCCAGGAAGGGTTAGGCAGAGGTGTACCAAATGTACACCCACAGTTTGCCGATATGTTTAGGTCCTATGTAATAGAGGCGAGCCTATTGCCACTAACCGGGCACAAATCCAAACTCCGACCTGCTACTGAGAATTTCATAGAAAAACCCAATAACAATTTGGTCGACTTCGGAATCGAACCCCCTCTAGCGTAGCAGGCGCGCTAAGCACCGCTAGGCCAACGAAGCAGTCCTTTAATTAAATAACAATCATTAATAGCCTTACGCAATTAAGTGAAATTGCTTTATCGCATTTCATAATATAACTTTGTATGTAATACATACTGCAACAACATAAATGTATAAATAATATATGTATTAATAGGTCAACTATATGTCACAAGCATTATGCCCGATAAAAAATAGTTACATAAACTCTAAGTGACATTTTGTAGAGAAGTGTGAACAATATAAGATATCACTGCCCTTTAAAGGAATACAACTGAATCATTTTAACAATAAACTTAATATCTTAGACCATAACGTCTATTTTTGCGTAACATTACCATTAGTTCGCGGTTAGATATAACAAGATAGATATGATCTCCCATTAACTAAATGAGTTTTACACGATTGAAATATTCAGTCAGTATCTAATAAAACGTGATTTTTGATAGCACATCAAACCGATAAGCCGAAACCGTTGAATTTTGTTTTATAATGTCAAATGTCAAAGTTATGTCACTGTAAGGCGTTTTATTGCGTAAGGATGAACCTTTCACCTAACACTGTTGTCTGTGATTGTACAGAGCTGTCAGTTTACAGGGATTTGATGACTGATCTGTTGTTGGTTTTGTCTCTAGGGTTAGGAATTAAGGAACGTAAGTTAACTGTAACTGTAAAATATCTTTTGAGTGTGTAAAGTTTTTTAATCAGCATTGTTCATTTATTAAAAAAACGAGTCTAAAATATTGTGGTAATTGTTTCATTATTTGTGTGCATTTGGAGAGGCACAATTTTTTTTTTTTCGATCAAAACTCGAACTTTTTTCGTAGAAGTCTTCGTGATTCTTCTATCAAAATTTTATATAACTCAAATTCTATACTACATTTAGTAAAATTCGAGATGCAACAATGACATTTATCAATAGAGGAAAGTTTTGAGGTTTCGACACAACCGTGACACGAGGAGACAGTGGGAACTTCTGGCTATTGATCAAACGCATTTGTCGTGACAACGTGACATTTTTTGTCGGTCATCAGGTCGGAATTTGTCACAATGAGCGTATTCTAAGTGAATGATGTTTTTAAGATCGTTACAAAATTGTTTTGGTTGTGGAAAAATAAGAGAAAATATTTACTAAACAAAAAATGATTGATTACACACAAGACCGTTGTTCTACTAAATACATGTTTAATCTATTTCTACGTTTACTTGATTTGATTGACAAATCTAACTGTAGTTTTAGGTTGCAATAAACCATTTTTTTTATTAAATAATTTAAATTCTACATAATGTAGTGTTATTATTTTAGTAACACCTTTAAGAAAAAAAAAGGAAGTTAAATGGCAATAATGACATAGTTTATGTAACATTAAAGCACACCACTATTATACGCTAGTTAAACAAGCCAAGAAAATAATTAGATACATTTAAATACGCAATAAAATAATAATTACCGCTTACATATTTTTAGACTTTCTTGTACATAACCCAGGAACAGCAACTTCAGACTCTATTCTGACACACATAAGGTATAAAATAATTTGTTCGATAACTTCATTTGTGTTACGGTCTATGAGTCCATACGGCACGACATTTGTATTTAGACGTGAATTTCTCTACTTTTCTCTTACTTTCCAAGTTGAATAACCGAGGGTATATTTACGTCACTTTACATGAATATGTATCAGCTTATTATATTCAGATTATGTCACTATTATGTGCGATTTCACCTCATTTGAGTGCTTTTAATTTGAGCTAGAAGAGCGGCGGACTAGTTTAGTTGTTAATGTGTGTATTAACGGTTGTACTTAAACAAAGATCAGCAGAATTCTTTTTCATGTGGTAAGAAAGAATATTTTTATTATTACTTTAATGGGTTAATTGTAATTAATATATTTTAACAGCGGAAGTTCATTGATCAATGTGTCTTAGTAAGTAAAATCAAAATCGGTAATTTAATTACAAAAATTTTCTTTCGCATCAGCAGTCAAAAATAAAAAAGTATAGATTTTTTCATTACTAGCTGGGCCTACTGCGGTTTCAATCCCATTCCTATTCTTCAAAGGCAAATAACATTTCTTTAAAACCTTTCTCAAGAACTGGACTACAAAAGACAAAATATTTTTCTACACTCGACTTTTAGCTTTAAAAACTAGTTCGTTCACACAAACTGTTTAGCTTTATTATACTGTTATAAGTATGAATAAAGTGACTCGTAACAAATCTTATTACTACAATAATAGAACATTATATTCTCGCACTTCATCAACTAGAAATCAGAACTCATTTGTTTTGCAGTAGGTCAAGGCGCATATCGTATGTCAGTAACCACGACAAAACCTCTTTGGATCTAGAACGGCTAAACATAGCTTAGGCAGCCTTTATGCTAATACGGTCAACTGCATATTGTCATAGTACCTAGTAAATGTATGCATTTGATACTTATTTACTGCAACATGCAATTGTGTTTTGTTAAATGTTTGTATAGGTATTTTTATTTTCATATGATAAAAGACTTTTGCAGCAAAGTGTAACATTTGCATTTATTGCATAGCTTACAAAAAGTTAAAATATATTTTTATTCAAGTACAGATTACAGAGGACAGGTACTGACTTTGAATAGACGGTACACTTCCAATCTATCATCAATTCCAAGTCCAATGTCCAATCTATAATCTCGTACAATCACACTCTGTAGCAGTGACTAAAGTCATAAATAATAAAAATTAAATCTACTGTTAAGCAAACAAAGATAAAAGCAGTTAAAACTAACGTGAAGTTGATTGAACAATAAAACAAGGTAATCAATTTCGTTAAATTAATCAGTCACATGCACCATTAGTATAGACCCCAAGAAGAGGCGTCTAAAATTTACAGTCCAATAAAAATGCCATAAAATATAATAGTTTATCTTTCTCAATCCAAACGGAAGTCTTTAAATAACCGGACGTATAATCTTACGAAAGAGACACACTGACATTTAGAGACCTATAATTATTTATATTCTGTAAATGATTAAGTGTTTTAACACCAATATTGTGACTGAATTTACGAAAATAATCTTTAATATAAAATAACCTTAAAATTCGATTAAAAAACTTATAACACGTTAATTAATCATGAGTTTAAAACACGTGATAAAACACGGAACTTACGAAACTATTTATAAAGATAAATAATTGGAACAACATACCAATATTGGTCCAACAAAAACAGTTCGAACCATATGCCACAAACATTGGTTCCAATATTCGGACGTATTAATTAAAATATCCGATAGTAACATTCTTTTTACCGGCGAAGGGCGCGACAAAGGTCGTCAGGTGGTGGCAAATTGAGAATAACAAGTTTTTTAAATGTCACGCAGACATAAAATAGTCCGATTAATTATACTTCGATTGAAACATATCAGTGTGTGTTACATGGTAACGAATAAACTTTTAGTACTAGGTTTTTTTCAGACTGTTGTTGACGTTGTTTGTATTTACTTTTCTGTATATATAGCTGTATAAGTATAGTGTGTATATAGCTGAATATTTTTATCATTTTAAAGTTTCATCTTTTAAAATGTCTCAAAAAGTGTGATATTTTCATTGGTCTTTCATTAGTCTGTAGAGGTTTTTTTTGGAATTTTGAATTTACATACAAATGGAAATGTTTAAAATTATAAATAATGTTATGAAAGTAGATTCAGTTCTACTTCCGAAATTATGTAATATTTAATAAATACCCAAAACAGCAAAATTATAATTAAATAATATTAAATGTAGAGCAGACTGATAAATTAGTATTTAAAGTAGGTATAAATGAATTTATACAAAGTTCTTTCATTTCCTGGTTGGCTAGTTTTTATTTAGCAAGGTGGTAGACATAATTATGATCTACTTCTTAATGACTATGAAAAAGAAGACAGCTGCTGAAAATTGAACCGGCTTAAAAACTTATTTTCAATTTTAACAAAAGGTACCTGGATATTATAAGGCCAGGTAACAAAAAACAAAGTATAAACGAAAATAAAACAATATATTCTTACAAAGAGAAAATACGGTATTCAGCTGAATCCGGTAAGACCAGTAGCCGATCCCAACATAGTTGGGAAAAGGCTCGGGAGATGATGATGATATGTAAGTCAACAATAAACAAAAAAGTTGATGACACTAAAACAAAATCTATTCCCAGGAATATTTGAAATATTGACTCTAGATTCTTA
Source organism: Autographa gamma (assembly GCA_905146925.1). Taxonomy (NCBI): domain Eukaryota; kingdom Metazoa; phylum Arthropoda; class Insecta; order Lepidoptera; family Noctuidae; genus Autographa; species Autographa gamma. The sequence goes on from LR989850.1 coordinate 11,165,256, forward strand.
TTTGATTGATGCCATAATATTTAAAATATTTAAATTAAAAATCTTTTGTCATTTTAGTAGGTATTTAAAACTCGTGTTTTGCAAGCATATTACTTATGTTTTTCAAGCAACTTTATTCTTTTGTTTGAAGTCGTCTGATATTATTAATTATTCAGCTTGTTTTAAAAGCGTGAACAATGCTGTAATAAGTGTGCTAATTAGATATTTAAAGTCAGCGGTGACATAGTTTTTGTTATAATCATTTGTTATCTATTTCATAATGTTTTCGTTATTGTATACCAACTTTTTTTTTTATCTTAGAACACATTTTTTAGTTCAGCGTGGTATGTAAAATAAAATATCCTGCATTTAATACACATACAGAATTAAGGCTATTAGTTATTTAAATTAACGAGATTTATGCCTTGTCACTCGTAATGATTATTTTTATACGGGTTCTAGCGGTATTTTTGCTAACATAAAAAGGCTAACAAATGTTTAACAATAATTCAATGTAACAATACTTTCTGTTAATTTAAATAATAAATACCTTTTTTTATGTATTAAAACCTTAACAATTATTAATCACATCTAATTTTGTACGAAATATGAATGTTTCTTTCCCGAGGGCAAGTAGGCACCTAACTAACTATGAAATCAAATACAAAAAGACTTACTTTCTTCATAATACGAAGACCGGTTACAATCGAGTAGGTTTTAATTATTCATTTGATTAATTACAATCGAATGGGTATAAGTATCGATATTTCGATATCAGCTTCTAATTATATTTGATATTGATATGTGCATTTGTGGTTCGATTAGTTGCTATGATATTTGAGAACTTCTTACAAAACAAAAATAATGTTGGTAGCTATGTGTTATTCGAAATATGTTTTACGTTACCTATCATTGACATTATTTTTTTAGTTTAAACTTTAATATATTAATCCATAAAAAGTTGTTGACTGTATTTTATAATGATTTTATTTTTATTTTAATATATTATTTCATAAAAATAGTGTTCAGTGAAAACAGCAGCTTAAAAATAATTCAATATTTTTTTTTTGTATTTTACGATACTTGATGACGCGTTGCCTAAAAACTATTTTTTTTATAAAGAAATAAAAAAGTTAGGTATGTATTTAATAATAAACGAATCTTAGGTAAATGTCACATCTAAACAATGCTTAAAACTGGAAACGAAGTAAAAACATAAATCTTTAGTAACAACAGCGTGGGCGTAATTTATAGATAGAGACTTTTTATGTAAAATATCTTAAAAATTGATTGTGCCTTATCAGAACAATTTATTAACAATATCATTAATTCATGCAAATTATTATTTAAATAAAATGGCATAAAATAAACAAATTCATTCTATCATGTAATGTCCTCGTGATATTTATTTATGTAAGATTATGTTAATGTTTGAGTCGAATAACTTTGATCAGTCTATTGGCGTCGTATTCGTATGACAATTATGTTAAACTGTATGTTTGTCGAATGGTTAACATATTTCTGCATATGCTGGTTTAATAATGTTATTAAGAACAGTTTAACACATTAATGTGCAATAATTAATTTGACGACCTACGTGGTCGAGTGGCGTACGCACCGGTTTTCAAGGTGTCGCTAGCTCTGAGGTCCCGGGTTCGATCCCCGGAAGGGTCAATGTAGAAACTTACTTTTCTATATTGTCTTGGGTCGGGGTGTTAGTGGTACCTTCGTTGTTTCTGAATTCCATAACACAGGTGCTTAATAGCTACTTACTTTGGGTTCAGAGCAATCAAATGCATGTGATGTTGTCCGCATTTATTATTATTTTTAATTGTAGAAATAAATGATTTCAAACTCATTTTGGATCATGCCAAAATCATGTAATGCCATTTTGATACTTTTTTAATAGATATGAGAATTAGGATCCTTAATTGGGTAACTTTGTCTTTGATAAATAATATTACTCTACAGAAAAAAGTACATAATAGAGAAAAAAACAAATAAGGTCATAACGTTCTCATCAAATTTTACTATGAAGTTTTTTGTAAAACTCAACAAATTAAAATTCAACCTAATATAGAAAGAATTCGGTAGGCTTTACTTAATATTCAGAAATGGCGCGACAGATCGAAGGCTGTTCTCAACAGGTTTAAGATCCGGGTGATGGTATAAAAATAAAAGTATCGTCTTTATTATGTCACTGATTTATATTATATAATATACTATTAGTATGCTAATCGTATATTATATACCTGAATTCTAATGCGTTCTAAATTGTCATTTTTTTTGCGCTTTCTTGTTTCTTTCGTATTTTAGTGTTCTTTATTTTTAAACTTTGTTTGTTGCTATTCTAGAAATACTCTAGTTGTGTTTGATACCAAAATGTTATGTGTTACATATTTGGTGTAGACTTATTCTTCAATGAGTGAATAAAAAAAATAGCGATGTCATTAAAAGTGTTACATTTAAAAAAAAGATGGACTGATGTCCCATTGTCACAAAAATCGGTAAAATTTTGTAAAAGTATTCTCCATCAATGAGTAAATTAGGTGTTTCGTTGTCCATTAAATGTTGAATAATGGTTTCACATACCTACACAAAATTAACAAACCTTAATCGCTTTGAAAATAGTATATTGAAATCACAGTTGCAACGATAACGATTATTGGTAACCAGCTCATTAACCAAATATTTCTAATTGAAATATCATCGATGAAATGAAACAAGTTTTGTTTACACGATAATGAACACAAAAGTATTTTAATTAAAATTGAATACTTCCACTCTTCCTTTAACAAGCAACTATTAATATCTAACGATCTCAGAATAGTTTATTGGAATTGGTATGTTTTGTGTTAACAATATTTAAATTATGTGATTTTAGATTCGACAAAGGCCTTTGACACTGTGTGCCTCGATTTTCTAATACATCAATTTAAAATTTTGTTAATATTTTATGAGCTCGAACTATAAAATATATTTTATAGTCTACAACGTTATTATCTGTCTAAAATTATTTTACATGTGCAAAAAATCTCGTGGTATTACTCAAGGCATGGTTCTGGGCCCACTATTATTCGCACCATTTGATGTGTTTAAGAACCTTCGGTAAATGAATTAGTTAGCCTTAATTAATACATAAACAACTTTCATTAAGAGAACTGAGTATTTTTTGTAAATATTGTTATACTCGTATTGACGTAAAAGTTTCATGTTTATAAACTAAGATATGAGAGAAAATCTAAAGCACAGCAACATTTTTTTATGTTTCTATTACAGCTTAGAAAAAAAGTCGTCAGCAAACTATAATCTGCACATTTATTACACTGTGATTAAACGCAGCCGTAGTACTATCAAGATTTAAGTAGAGAAACTATGTCTAACATTTACTGAGTAACGGTGAAAGCATTGTGATAAAAACCTAGACACTAAACAGTTTAGTACACTAAACTTGTAGACACTGCAGCACTGGGATCTAGCGTAGTGATCAATCTCGTAGAAAAGAATTTAAGGTGTAAAAACTTGAAAGATTGTTCGGATCCGATGAGGTTGTTTAATAGTATAACTTATTAGCATAACTAAGAACACATTATGTTTTGTAATAATCTTTCAAATTTACAAAAAGCTAAGCCTGAAAGTTAGTTATTAAAAACGAAATTTGGTGATGACACTTACGCACAATTACCAGTCTACTGAACAACAAACTAAGAGACTCAGTTTATGTGTAAAAAAAAATCCCCTACATATTTGTAATATGAAAAGAGAGTAGATGCTAACAATTTTGAAATACCTACAAAAGAAATTCGTAAAAAACACCTAACCTTTCTTAAACATAACCTACACCTTACTCAATGCAATTTTAATATGACACGTTGATATTGCGTTTTCAGTGCTCGGCTGTCGTCGGCTGGTGTCGTCAGAGTTCGGTTTCGCAAGGCGGCGCGTGCGACGCTAATTGTAATGGCGAAAGCAAACAGGTGCCTACTGTGTGTTTTATTCATTTATATAGAGTCGCTACCTTCATCTATTGTAATGGAATATGTATGGAAATTGAAAGGACTGCTTGTTTGTCATGTGTAGTGTTTGTTTGTTAAGGATTTTTAAGAGATTTTTATGATGCAAGTTTTTAGTGGATCTTTGTTCTGTTTGTATGTTTATGACCACGTTAAACTGTTATTGTTCTTGAAGTTATAAAGTTACCAACATTAAAAAAAAAATGTTCTGGTCTACGTTGTAGGTCCTGTACTGAAATTTTTAATTTTCTCGACTGGAATACTGGTAATAAAATACCACATTCTGACTCGAATAACTATTTCAATTCTAGTTAGTAATAAAATTGGGAATGTGCAGGTTGTTTGAAGTACAGTAAGGCCTATCCTTTAGAACCTACAGATATAGTCTTAAAGTAATATAAATAACAGTATTTCATATTTTACGAGTTTGCCGGTATGTGTGTCATCTCTTGAGCACATCAGAGAAATCTGTGGACCTGCGAAAACAGACACATTCATCTAGCGATAGGTAATCTTACATAAATTACTGGATTCAAATGTTCTAGATTTTTATCTGATTTATAAAGTGCTTGTTTAAATAAATAAATATTATGACACAACTTTCTATACAGATGTATTTAGGAATTTATTTTAAACAAAACATGTACGATCAAACATTTAAACTAAAAAAAAAAATGACTAAACAAATGAATCATGAAAAAAACTTGTCAACTTGACTGACCACAATATTTTTAGCGGGTATAATAAAGCTGCGTTAGAAGTTTAAGCAACACTTTTTATCGTATTTCAATTTACTTAAGTAAAATATATTTCAACACTATGTTATCACAATTTCAAACATATTGTGAAACAAATATTGCCTTTTCTTAGTAAACTGTCTAAGGTTAGGTCAAAACACGAACGATAAGGCAATAAACACATTAAAACAATATTAAAAACTAGATACAAGCACGCGAGACCATATTGATATATATTTTAGTTACTTACAAAGCAAAAAATACAACTCTACACTGGAAAATGAACTCACTTATCAAGCAAACAGTCTGAATATTATCCTTTAATTTTCTAACACAGTTATTGCAGATAACAAGGTTCAAATTCGCGTACCAATTAATCTTGTTCACATCCTACCGGAACACGCGTTTCTAGCGAATCGGAAAAGATAATAGTTTGAAAAGATATACAAAAATAATGTTCTTCCGTCGGCCTTATTGTACTCGGAAACATGGTCAATGCAATTCATGTTCATACGTTAATATACAAACAAAAATAAACCTTAACACCTTTGTTATAGAGTTGATATTATTATAAGTGTTGGCGGTCTACTGCTCATACGTCAAATATACAGAGTTTTGTTAAAACAAATGCCTCGCGTATTTAGTTGATTGTAATAATTTTTGGATTTGATTTATGGTTTATGTAACAGAAATGTGTGTTTGGTATGTTAATTTGAATAGTTGTAGGCAAGATATTTTGTTATTATTTTCCTATTATGCTATTTTTAAAGCTGCATAAACTACGTATAAACAAATTAGCGACTCGGTGCTCTTTTTCGGTATTTTATTTGAAGTGGCTAGAAGTTTTTAATTTAATCAAGCTCTATCGTACTCTATAGCTCTCCTTATCTCTCCTTATGTATATATTTTGTATAATTCAGAATTTTGAATTATCCACGCGGATTATTTGAGGTCAAGCCACGCACACTGCGGTTAAAATTTAGATGGCTGTCCTAAATACATTGACAAGCTACCTCATTTTCCTATACTTGAATACCCAGCTTAAACAAGGCTTTACAAGGCTCATAAACGCAAACAATATAATAACAACGGTTTTCTAACAAAATAGTCATAACACATTGAAAAACAATCACTCCATTGACGAAAACTAACTGTAACTGATCTATGACGGGGTTTACGATGCTACTGTGCAAACATAGACAACAACACACACACATGCACACATGTAGTTACACAACTGATGACCTGTCATTGTTGCAGCCAACTATACCTAGCTCAAGGATAGGGTTGGCAGTTTCACTTGTACAAACATTAAATTGTTTTTGGAGGTGCTAAAATTATTATGTAATAGGGTATTGTTGATGTGATTGCTTATATGTTATGTGCATGTGTACAGATTATAAAAAAAAAAAGATTTTTATTTTGTTTCGCATGTTACACTATAAAAACAGGGTAATAATCCCAAAGAGATTACTTGGGCAATGCTTTTCTTAATCGATTTAATTATTGTAAATTTGTTGACCCAATTTGTCACTTATAACAGTTACCATACCATACCAAAAAAAAAAACAAAATACTTACAAATAAAAAAGTAAACATAATTTCTCTAACCGCCAACCCTAAAGTGTAACGTTATTTGTTAATCCATAACAAAGCGGTTAACCGGACCATTAACCATTCGTTCTTTTGTGAACTATAAAATTGTAGTTAGAGCTTCATACTCACTATTGTGTTAATTTCGTACAAAAAACATATATTTCGAAATGTTTTGGGTGCAGTGCGTGGGACCACTGGGCATTGTTAGTCCTTTCCCCGGTTTGATGACATAAATTTAGTATTAGCAAACAATGTTTGTATGTAGGTAAGTATGTCTACTTTATACGTAGATTTTGCTTTTAAAACAACAAGGAGAGTACTTTTTGCGAAAAATAAAAAATATGACGTTAATTTGAATGATTAAAACTGAAAACAACCAGCAAAATAATTTATGTAATGAGTAAAATATTTATTGTTGTTTTATACTTAAGTACTTTTCTGAATTTTATATTTGTACGTCTCACCATACAGAAAACAAAGTGCTCTGTAAACCTATTTGTAAGATCTGTATTTTTGTTGCCAACCTATGTTTTACAAATAACAAAACGATTATGAATTTCATAAAACTATTTCTAAAACCGATTCACTTATTCACACATCAAGTGAGTTCATGTTTTTCACTACAAACAGTAAACAATTAAACACTGTTTGTTCGACAATTATAATCAGTATTGTATACGCTGTTTATACTGAATTGTTTTTGACCAGAAATCTTCAGAATTGTGACACTGACTATTTGCATTCCATCGTATGTTGACGTTCGTTGAAACTGATTGAGCGTCAAATATTTTTATTGCCAACTTTGTTTTTAAAAGTATAAATAAATAATTAAAGTCTTCATTTACATAGCATATGAAGTCGTTGCAATACTAAAGTCAATCGAGATGGTAATATATTAAGTTAAATTATAATATTGCGTCAGATTTGCCTAAAACCTCCTTGAAATCTACATTAAAAGATGTAAAATCATTAAGGATGCTGATCCGATAGATTTATTGGTATACTTCAATTAATAGTTGCCAAAAAGGTTAAATACGTATAGGCACTTAAGCTTGGGCCAGTACATAAATAATTATCTAAGTGTTTGTTATTTACATCATCTTTTTATTTGAAACTATACACTTTTCTGTAGTATGTTCAGGCCTGTTGGTCTAGTGGTTAGAGACCCTGACTGCTTTACCGGAGGTCGTGGGTTCGATTCCCACCCGGGACAAATGTTTGTCTGATGAGCACGATCATTTGTTCGGGGTCTGGGTGTAATTTAGCTATAATATGTATGTATTAAGAAATATATAAGTATGTTTATCAGTTGTCTGGTTACCATAGCACAAGCTCTGCTTAGCTTGGGATCAGATAACCGTGTGTGAGTTGTCTCGGAATATATAATATATAATTATATAGAATATTTAAATATGAGATACAGCCTTACAATAGGCAGATAAATGAACCTCCTTATAAGTGCTAAAGCCTCGCGATAAAACACTTCAATTAAGAAATAGAAACATCATAATATTAACACTTCTCAAATCCACTCAAATACTTGAAAAAATCTGAACATCAAACATAGGAACTCAAACATAGGAAACAATTATTAATATTCAACTCAAGCTAAGTTAAAACGTATGCAAATAATAGTTAATGTATACAAGTGAAGGTTAACGAAACCAAGTTACGACAGAACTTAAGAAACTTTGCTTAAGATTGATGTCATTGGGGATATTAATACAGCTGACCCACTGATGGAATAAAACATAACATATCATCACGCCTGTATCCCCGAAGGGGTAGGCAGAGGCGTACCTATGTACACCCACAGTTTGCCGATATGTTTAGGTCCCATGTAATAGGGGGCGAGCCTATTGCCACTAACCGGGCAAAAATCCAAACTCCGACCTGCTACTGAGAATTTCATAGAAAAACCCAATATCACCTTGGTCGACTCGGGAATCAAACCCAAGACCTCTAGCGTAGCAGGTGCGCTAAGCACCACTAGGCCAACGAGGCAGTGATGGAATAAAAATTATGTGAAAATATTGTTTCGAAAAATAAATAAAGTTATTAATAATAATCCAGCTTATAAACGTCCCACAGCTGGGCACAACCCTCTTCCCATATAGAGAAGCCACGAGCATTGATCACCACGCTTGCTCTCTGCGGATTGGTGATTTCAGAGCCCAATTTTGGAATCCAGGTTTGATAAATATAAAGTTAATAAAATTTGAACTGTCTTGATCTATCATGAAACTTGGACTTATTCATCTTCCTATCATGAACCTAGTTAATAATTGATAGTTAATTAACGCTTTTTTAATTATGTGTTTTCATGGTTCATGATTGATTCCTTCTACTTTGCTACTCTACATTAATTTAAATATGTGCACTGTGCATTATGTCAGTGGTCTGTGAAATATACAAGATTAACTGCATCTTTGTTCTAAGTACGTGTAGAATGATACTTCTACTTATCCAGTCAGAAATAAAAGGCGAGATGATACAAGTAAATAAAACGGTTAAACGATTAGTTTTAGTCATAATATCCTTTTCTCACGTTTAAATACCAAGATGCAGTAAACTTTACGAGTAGCGGTAACATGACAAAATTCTAAATTGCTAACAATAAAACTTGTATCACTGTGACCTCTAAAAATCCTGTTTCTATGGAAAGAAGGAAATTGTCTGGGTTTTCTTTTTTATGTGCATTATGCGACAGCAATGGTGCAGCGCTATGGGCTCCGGGTTCGAGTCTGTGCGGAACATATTTGTGTAACTGATTCTTGTTACGTGGCTGGGTTATGATGCATGTAAGAAGCTGGTTTTGCACTCCCTTAAGTGGGGGTATTATAATGCCCAGCAGTGGGATCCAAATGAGAAACCGAAAAAAAAAACAAATTCTTTCGATGACAAAGCCAGTCGTCGAACGTTTCTAGAATGTTTTAACTACTTATTACATACCATAAGAATAGATTATTAACATCGCAAGAAATGTTAAATACATGACTATGATAGATTGCGTGCGGGCCTCGAGAAAACGCAACGAACGCGTCCCAGACGTAATATACGGAGCCGCTACACTTTCGTAGCCCCGCGCTACGCATACAAAAGACATCAACGAGCACGACACTAAAAGGTTCCATTAATTTTCTCCCATTGCTAATTCAATTATTCTAGAATAATTGATCTACTTCCGTCTAAACTAAATTTAATACAAGAACTAAAAACATACAACCTAAAGAGACAATTTCGAAATTGTTTCCGCGCGTCGCGAAACGAGACTCCGTTGTGTAACACACCAAACAGCGAACAATTACGCGACGTCTGATAAAAATAAGCGAAAAACACTCACCGTTTGCAAAAACTGTTTGGTTACAAGTGAAAGTCGCTCCCGTAGTCGCGACTTGTTAAAAATTTTTGATCACTTTATTGGCACACAACACTGAGTAGATCACTTTTGGGGGCATTTAAGCACTTTTTTTTTTGTAGGGTACAGTTCATTGGTCCTTGGGTTTGAATTTAGCGCGGTTGTGCGCTTGGCGGCGCGGGCGCACGGGTCGGCTGGCGGCAAGAGACTGCGCACGCCACTCCCACCATTGCCGCCCGAAATACTAATCACCTTGCTATCGAGACTGTGATTTAGGCGTAAGTGATAAGCGGTAGCGAGTGATATGTTGCGGTGAAAAACCACAAGAAAAACCCACAAAGTACTGCTTGTCGAATTTTAAATTTTGTACCTTTTTTGTTTGTCTTCTTATTTAATATAGATAGAACTAGTTCATATGTAAATTTTATTAAAAAAGCCTTTCTTAATCATAAGATCCAGTTAGCTCCATAATATCATGCATAAAATGATTTTTTTTTTGGATTCATTTAATAAATTATACTCAAGCAAATTTTTGCTTCATATTATGTATTGCACTTAATACCTACATTAACAGCAATGGTTATAACCTAAATATAAAAATGCTCACAGGATTCTGGAAAAAAATTGAATAAATTGATTGAACATTTAAAAGATCATATCTATGAACTCAAAACTATTTCCCTAATAATTCTCTAACTTATACCACAGTCCACACAAGGTGAGACGGATCTAGATACAGCGTGTCATTTCTTCCACGACACAGTAAGGCTGCTATGACCCATCTGAGGTCGAGAGGGAACTGTGACGTCACAACAGTCTTCGTCATTAATTACAGATCTCTTTGTGCCTTGACCTTGACTAGAAAATTTATGACGTGGAGAGTTACCTGGTTTTTGGAGGAATTCGACCTCCTTTAGAACAGAACCTTTGACCGCCGAGAAACGGTCTTGACCGAGAAATTATATTGGAAATTAAGTTGCTCACTGCCATTATTGTCACCATCATTGCCATGCCATCTTTTTTACACACTCAAAATTAATAAAAAATAATAATAAATCGGAAAACATATATAATAATATGTACTACTATTGGATACCGGCCTCATCCCATATAGAGAAGGAACGAGGATTGATCAGCCAGCTTGTTCATTTGCGGATCAGCGATTTCAGAACATAATTAGTTGTGCTTTTTTCGAGAAGAAGAAAAGAGTTGCTTTAGTCATTTTAATTTATTAGAAATATATAAATATATACATATAATAATACAATGCATATGAAAATTTATATAAAAATATATAAATTTTCATATGCATTGACAGCAACCACGAAACCACCCATGTAGTTCATTTTGTAAAAGTCTTTTACTTCTAAAGAACGTATTCCTAAAATATTGACTTCATAAGCATTTTTCCAAATAAACGACCAAGGATAAACTTCAATGTATTATTTTTATTTACGTGACAAAGGTCGAAGGTAGCGTAAACTAATGACGTCAATACAGCCTCCTACCGATACGTTTGTCATCGATTACCGAGGATTCTGTAATTCTGTATTCTGTTATTGGAATTCTGGTCATAATTTTTTGCCTTTTAAAGGGAATTAAAGTGCAGGAAAAAAACTCAAACAAAACCTCCTACTGGGGGTTTTTAGTCAAAATGTAGTGTTTCCTAGATGTTTATCATTATTATTATCAACAGCTTTTGTCCTCTCACTGCTGGGCATAAGCCTCTCTTTGGCACGAGTTTTTTTTTTATAAAAGTTAATTTAATTATAATAATATAAAGCCACTTTTTACCTCTTATTAGACTTAATAACAATTGAATTGAATGAATTGAATTAATCCAACACCTGTTTACTCTAAATAGTAAACCGGACATTTTATTGTAGTTAAGAAATTCCATTACATTAAAGTTTATGGCTCGTTAATTTAAAAATCATAAATCATTTCACTTAATATAGCGAATATAATTATAATGAAACCGATATCATCAGCAGTCAAATAGACCGATAAAAAGTATAACGCATCGATGCTTCTAATATTGTTAAAATTTGCCTTTCTTCACGCAAGCATAAAGATATAAAAAATGCATTAATATTGTTGACAAATGATAGACACGTTTATGAGTTAAATACGGATATTAGTTGAATTAAGGTTAATGACGAAAGAAAGACGCTGGCGCGATGACATCGATCGCTATCTGCCGGGTTGGTGGGAGGCGCTCCTGACAGAAAAGCCTGGAGCAAATTGGGGGAGACCTTTGCCCAGCAGTGGGAAACATGAAAGGGAATTTAAAAAAAAAGTTAATATAAAAAAATACTTTTAGCGATGGAAGTTGCGCCAAGTTTAGCTTGAAACTCAAAAGTAACGCGTTTATTATTTTTCCGTATTCATTTAATAATTTATGTACACACTCAACAGTTTGATAAATAATATTGTATGATATAAATTATGTACAAAGGTGAATCTTTATATCACGATTAAATATTTTTGCGATGTAAAGTTATTTGTCTTGTGGTTCAGCATAGGTAGTGGATTTCCTAAGATATTTTCTTTCACACTTATTGGTGTATTAGAATTAAAATAAAATGCATAAGTAAAAGAAACCTACTTTATTATTTTCACTAAAATAGTCATACAAGTGTAATAGAATAATAACTATTAGTACTTTTATTTATACACAATTAAATCTAACATAAGAACAAACTCTAACTATATTTTATTAATTAAATTAAAACTTACATAAATAAATAAAACTAACAGGCGTCAAAAAACTCATCGTCACATAATAATCCAGCCTATAAACGTCCCACTGCTGGGCACAGGCCTCTTCCCGTATAGAGAAGGCATGAGCATTGATCACCACGCTTGCTCTCTGCGGGTTGGCGATTTCAGGTCCCAAGTTTGGAATCCAGGTTTCCTCACGATGTTTTCCTCCACCGTTTGTCAGAAGTGTCTCAGAATAATTAAGAAAGTACATATAACTTTGAAAAAGCCACATTGGTATTTGCCTGGGTTCGAACTTGCAACCTCATGCATACAAATCCGTTCATTGAACCGCTAGGCCACCACGACATATACTCACATAAATTTATGCCGCAATTTTTTCACCAAAAATTCTTCACATAGACACCGTCTGTCATTTGTTTTTATAGATTGATAGACAAACGAAGTGTGAAACAAAATGTTGAATATATTTTTTATGTGTCATTGTCTTTGCATTAAATTATAATGTTCGGTGAAGATACAAGCTGTCATTTTAAGATACATGACATATTAATAAGCTATAACAAAGCATTATGTGTATAACATTGAAACCCACGCGATATATCCACCAAATAAGTAACAAATTACTATATGTGCGCTTTTTGAATATATATGCTGATATTATTTAAATGTTTAGTAAATAGTATTGTAGGTTCCTTTTAATTTGAGTATTTTGTAATTTGGTAAAAGCCAAGGTAAGGCCAAGGACGCGGAAGGATATATTGAAATTGTTCTTGAAAAACTAAAAATATTTGAGTAAGGTTATGTAAAGAGGTTAAGAGGCTTATATCTAACATTATACATACATATAATCTCGCCTTTTTCATGAGACCACTTATTTCCATTTGCTACGAACCTGACCTACTTGTTTCGTTTCGTCCACTTTCATATTCCTTCATACAATATAACAAGAATACTAAATAATACAAAATTTAACGTCGATACTATAGTATTTTGACGGGCCTGTTGGTCTAGTGGTTAGATACCCTGACTGCTATACCGGAGGTCGTGGATTCGATTCCCACCCGAGAAAAAAATTTGTGTGATGACTATGATCATTTGTTTGGTGTCTGGGTGTAATTTATCTATGATATGTATGTATCTAGAAATATATAAGTATGTTTATCAGTTGTCTGGTTACCACAAGCTCTGCTTAGCTTGGGATCAGGCAACCGTGTGTGAGATGTCCCGGAATATTATATTTTAGTCAACTTGCCTATGCCTAAGAAAAAATAGTACTATGCTTTTAACCGACATTTCGTATTGACTTGTATTTTGTACATCAAAATAAATAAATAAGTGCACATAGTACTAAGAGTACCAAGAATTGCAGAGAATGCAAGTTATGACTTTTCCCTTAACTGCAACGGTAGCGTTAGCGAGACGTGTATGAATTTTAAATTAATTCAGCTCCAAAAAGGTTTGTAACTAACTGCATATATTTTTTTATAAATGCTGCTTTTGCATTCTGATAATTTGTCTTAGATACAGTCCGAGGAAACATAATGTCGAATTTTGTAAGACTTTATTTATTCATACAGATATTTGTATGTGAAACCTTACTACCACAATATTGATTAAATTCTTTAAATTTTTATACCTTACTAAAACTTAATGTATCCTTCACCTAAACACCGACCTTTAAGAAGCTACTAACATCAGACAAATAATATTTCGCAATGAACAGAAACCGCAAAACATCTGAAAGTCGCCGCTCAATTGATTCACCGGCTTGATTCAACAGACGACGAAATTGCCCCAACTATTATTCATATTTGATCTCGAAACGTGGAACTATGACCGTGGTACTAAAACCTTGACATACTAACCCAGACAACTCATTTCTTCGATCTTTTTAGGAAGTAGCATAAATGAAGGGAATAATGAAAGTGAATTAAGCGAAAAAAGTGACAAGTGTAAGGATCGTAGCAAGTGGAAATAAGTGGTCTCTGCCTACCCCTACAAGGGGAACAAGCGTGATTATATGTATGTATGTATTGATTTAAAGTAATTTAAAAAGTTATTGCAATAATGGTGAAACTTGTATGCAATATGACACACCATTTAATTTTGTTACTTAACTTTTCATTTGTGCTCATAGTCACGTAATTGTTTTAAACAATTGGTAAATATACTATCAGTTATGTAAGTTTATTTATATGCTGTAAAAAATACTCGGAACACGTTTAATACTTAAATCACATACTCAATAAAAATAATTATGGATCTAACCCATATTTTCCCCGGAAGGGATCGAATCCGCATCGCGTCGCGCAGTTGCAGTAGGCTCCGCATAGCCATTACAAAGACTTCTTAAGTCATATATTTTATTAATTCACGCGATCGAACGACTATAATTGACAAAATAATAATTTTCCTAAAAGCCTACCGAGAGAAAATCTCTTGCATGCTCATCATTGCAAAAATCTATAAATGCATTTAAATTCATGACGAAATACGAAGGTGCGGTATTATATACATACTATAAATATCTAAATTTAGTTAAGCAACGAAGTAATTCATTTAAATTTATACCATGGTTATTATTGGTTAGTCACTATTTGATTAGATATTCAATCACAGCAATTTGAACATCATTCGATGTTGTAAAAATATTAACAGAATAAAAAATACTTGCTAATCGTGTTAGTGGAAAATTGTTATATTAGTTTATTGCTTATTTATTGTATGTGTATAGAACTGTATAAATTTTAAAAGTAAATAATGTTTTTTGTAACAATAAAAAATCATTACAATATGCCATGCGTTAATGTAATTGCCTTACGTCACAGTTTTGTACATTTTGTGCGAAAGCATGACGCCATTAGTCACTCCTGAACTTTGCTTTGCTTTATCTACTACCTATCTTCTTAAAATGAAAAACTTATGGTACGTCTCCGATATTTTTCTATTTTATTTATTTATTTATTTATAAATTAATGTACACACACAACAGACAAGCACAAGTAATTAACACATACAGAACAAATAGGTACAAAGGTACTGCTTATTTCATATGAAATTTCTTCCAGCAGCCCTGCGAAAGAATACATTTAAAAGAGACGTAGACACAGTGTGTAAGAATATAAAATAAATAAACAATAATTAACTAATAAAATAACAAAAAACAACAAAATAAATACAAAACTACTACATTATAGATGGATACATTAATTTTGGGAAGAAAGAAAGTGTTCTATTACTCGACGCTTGAAGGAAGAAATAGAAGGAGAATCCCGTATGTTAGGCGGCAGCGCTTCTATTATCTATTATCTATCTACCCTACGGAGTTTTCATCTTTTCATAAACAGTCATATAAGCTATTATGCGAGTCACATAGCTCATTCATAAGCAAATGCCTCTAAACTTCAGGTAGCACAAGCCCCAATGTAAAACGTATATACCTACATTTATACAACGAAAGGATAAAATCGCTCTACCCATTACGTGAGACATATTGCTTCTTCAAAAACTTTTTGCCCCTAGACTCCAGGAAGAACAAGCTCCAATGTGTAATGTACATACATGTATACAACAGCAGGTCTTCCCCATTTGTGAAACATATTGCTTCTTCAAAACCACAAGCCTGTTAACTCCGGGAAGCACAAGAACTAATGTATAATGTACATATATACAGCGTCGGGTTAATGAGGAGCCTTCGACCTTGACTGGCGACTCCTTCAGGCATCCCACGCGACATCGCGGCAATTAGCTTCGTTTGCTTACATGTGTTATGTCAAACTGTAGGATGGCGCGCAGCGTTAGATGAATTGTTAAGTCGTTACAGATGAGATCGCTGCGATTTTAAAAATAAATAGTCTTAAATACTAAATGCCAAAATGGAAACAATAATCAGACTTTTGTTTTGTGTATTTTTAACCCACTTCAGAAGGAGGAGGTTCTCAATTCGAAGTCCAATGACAGTAACCAGCATAAAGCCCTTTGGCTAAGATGTTATCCGATATTTGATACAGAAATATAAAGCTCAGAAATAATAAATTGACAACCACACCAAGAAGGATATTCTATCTACCAAAGTATCAAAGCATCTCAATCACCTCTTTCTCTATAAACCCATAACAAAAGGCTTGAACCCCACAATAACGCACAGACACACATCATTCAAGCCATCATTATACACTTTCTTCGTAATTCCAAAATTAGCCGTTTACACAGGAATCCACAAACCACGCATGCGCATTAGTTATCAAAAAGATCAAGTTATTAGAGGTTAACTGCACTATTACGCATTTCTCTGTCTTGACCCTTGATGTGTCATTTTTCTAACCCAACCTTCATTGTAAAATAAACCTTAAGACGTTGTGGTAAAGTTTAAATTTGTTTGATCGTCTATTTGTTTCAGTACGTGATGTGAGAAGCGTCGCACGATCTTTTGATAGCCATATGAAAGTATTATAAAGATAGCCCTAGATTGCTGGCATAAATCCAAACAAAACTTTGTTGATAACACTACACATATTTATATGCAGGCCAACAGTAACTATGGTTTTAGTTCAATGTTAATAGAAGAAGTATAATTGATGCACGGGTACAATAATTATGTTGCTATTCAAGCATTTTCCAAAGCATAACATGAAAAAAAAATACAACAGAATACGACTATTATTACAGGGGAACCTAATGCAATAGTGTATTGTCAATTTTTATACTTAGTCAAAATTACTCTACACACTTATACTAATCAAATTTAATTTAATTAAATTACAAGGTTATTAAAAGCTGCTTGTTTTAAATGTCAACAAATCTATATTTAAAACTATTTAATTTCTCATCGCTTAGCAATTTACCTTTTACAATATGTTCCTCTGTGAAATTGTCCGACTCAACCGAGTCAATCTGTAAGACCTTAAGTTTTATCGAGTGTAGTCGCAGCATTGACCTACATGTTAGTATCGATATTCGGTTACAACACTCGGTGACGAACACACCTCTATAATTAATGTGTCGTTTGTAAATTTACATTTTTACCGTCCATGACATTACAGGTTTGTGTCTTCTTGATTAGATTTAAATTGTTCTCTTTTGTTTGGGAGTAATGAGTTGATTAGACTGTTTGGTTTCTTATCTGATGCTTAGTTTCGGTATTTTGAACTGTATTGTAATGTTTTAAGGTTTAAAGTACGATGGAGAATTGGTTTGCTATGTTAGATAAATAAAAAATAAAAAAATAAATTCATATATTTTTCATATATAATAGATCGTCATTTATTCAAATATGATATTAAGTAGCTAATAAACCTTTTGAGCTTCCTATTCATCCATTTTGTTTTCTTTTAAGAAGTAAACACTTTTCTTTTCCATCTTTCACTTGTGCATCTACCACGATTTGTTTCTGCATCACCCTAAGGTTGACTGGCAGAGAATGCCTTATGGCATTAAGTCCGCCTTTGTGCAATAGTGTAGGTACATGAAGAATTAAATAAATAAATAATATGCGTCGAACCCCTCTTGTTTTTTCCATGTATCTATTGCGAAATATATTTATTTTGAGATATAAATATATTTATTTTCAATAGGATAAGAGAATTCTTCTACGTAAAACTTTAGTGTCCTTAAATTGAGCAAATGACGTCACACATTTTTATAGTCATTTAGTTACTGGCCACCTATATCCGTTTATTACCATAATGATGTCATTAATGACCTCATACCTCACATCACATTTATTCGGTAAGTCCAGCTTATAGGCCGGAGTAAAACCTCTTTGATACGTCACTTAGTGCCGGCGGCGCTTGTCACTGTACACATGAATAGAAGTAGTGTAACTTTGTGCAATCATGCAAAATAAACTACAAGCAGTTAAAGTAATATTGGCTATTTACAACAACTGATTCACTTACTATGGAATGAGTTGATATGATAGATAAAAATAAAGACATGGAGACCTAAAAACCTTATTAACTATGAGAAAGGTACTGGTTACAAATATTTAGTTTTACTTAAGGGCTGTATAGTGTGAAATAATTGAATGTACCTTCTAAATTGTATATATTTTTTTGTACTGGCAAATTGCCCGACATAGTAAATTAAAAGGCTCTGTTTATTTTAAGTAAAAACTTTTTAAATGTATGTCGATTACACTGAAAATAAAAACGTATGACTTGTAAAACTAAGAACTTGTACTACTGAAATCTCTTTACAATACCATATATCTTTTACTTCGGAAAAACCCATTCAGAAAGAACAGTGACGTTTCAACTAGGAGAGAAGATTCTACACTATTTACTTAAAAATCAACCTTAAGTTCAAAATACAAGGTTTAAATTGACTTGGCACACAAACGACCTTGGGTAATCCTTTGTAAAGCTATGTACAGTCATAGTTTATTTATGATAATTGAGAAATAATTTCGTAATTGGTTTATAACTATACTTGTCGAACGGTTATTATGGTTTCAACGGTTTGCTTATAAACCAATCTTGTTTGTATTAAAAAGTAAAACCAATTTGTTGAATAACATACTGTTGTTTTTTTAATAATAGGCAGTCATGGTCAGCTGATCGAATTTAAAATGTATGTTTTA
Organism: Autographa gamma; assembly: GCA_905146925.1. Lineage (NCBI taxonomy): Eukaryota > Metazoa > Arthropoda > Insecta > Lepidoptera > Noctuidae > Autographa > Autographa gamma. The sequence goes on from LR989850.1 coordinate 11,184,246, forward strand.
ATTTCAGACTAACTAAAACAAGGGAATTGATTTTAGTTTTATATTTTACAATGTTATAAGTGGAACGCTGAGAAATGTTTGGCAAAAGGTCAAAATTATGTCAAAAAATGCGTTTAATTTTAGTTAAATCGAAATTAACAGGTTTTTACAGGATAATTATGACATATTATATACAGTAAACTATTAGTGACAAAGAATAAATAACCTAAAGGTATTGCCATAAAGACCAAAGTCGCAGTGTATGCCGTTTAGTGGTGCTCTTTATACTTGAGTGTCATTATAACCGCTTCAGTATAAAATGGAATTCCTTTTGGGAATTACCCCGGAACGGATATCCGAATAGTTCAGCAAAAAGTATGACAAAAAGTGAAGTTTGTATTACAATTTACAAAGTATTTAATGTATTCGTCATTATTGGTTTTCCTCAAGTACCTAGGTAGTAAGTGCCGTATCATTTGAGTACCTATTTGAGGTATGTAAAATAGGCAATCAAATAAATAAAGGTTTTATATCAACGCAACCAATAACAGGCAAATTATATGGTTTTGTTTTGACTGTTACGTTATACGGTTCGTTCAATAATAAATTTAATAGATTATAATAGAATTTAATAAATAATAATAGATTCAATGTATCACAAAACTACCAAATTCAATCAATTGAAATAGTTACAACTTTTAAAGTAGGTTGTACATACATTAATCTCACAGCACTATATATATATAATGACGGGCCTGTTGGTGACCCTGACTGCTATACCAGAGGTTGTGGGTTCGATTCCCACCCAGGACAAATGTTTGTGTGATGAGTACGATCATTTGTTCTTCGTCTGGGTGTAATTTATCTATAATATATATGTATTTAGAAATATATAAGTATGTTTATCAGTTGTCTGGTTACCATAACCGAGCTCTCTTGGAGCTTAGCTTGGGATCAGATAACCGTGTGTGAGTTGTCCCGGAATATTATTATTATCATTTTTATCAGTTAAAGTGTACACCGAGATTCTTTAAAATCAGTATACTAATGAATGATTTTAAATTTAATGTTCTAATCTTGATGACTCATAATATAACATAAAGAAAGTTATTAGTTAAGTTATTTAAATGGCGAAACATAATTAGGAAGGAAATAAAGTAACATTACATAATAAAGGTTAACAAATTACTTTATTAAATTGCATAAAAACGAATCCATTTGTAATTTACATGAATTACTTAATATGCCTTAAATAAAACATAAAATTTTGTGTAATATGGACGTAATATCGAATGTGCTTCTGATCGTTTTATTTATCAATTAAGTGTGTAATTACCGATTTCTTAATATATGTTGTGACATTACTTGTCCGTAATTATTTAATGTTACGATTACTATACGTAGGTAAAATCTTTTAAACAAAATGATATGATTGACATTTTAAAATTTAGGATCATAATAAATATAAATTACATTAATAATGTTCAATTATTTAAGCTTCAGAAACTCTTATTTTAACTGATTCATTTTTTTTCAATAGTAATGCTAATAATAAATGTAAATAATATTTAAAATAATATTTAATCATGAAAATGTGTTTTTTTAATTAGTTATCTTCACTATTTATTCTTTTAACTATCTTCATTACCGGCAAAAAAACAATAGCTCCATTAAAAGAACCATAACCAACATTGGCTCAATATACACCAACATAGCGTTTGCGTAATTCGGTAGGCGTAAAACCAACAGACCTCCTTAAAAAGGTTTTATATAAGTACTGTGGGTTCATTGACCTCTTAGAAGTCAAGCTATTGACCGTGGTGACGTCACGATATCCTTATACCGTGAATTTAGGTTCATTTAGCATACCTAGTCTGTGGAACAGTAGCAACGATCGAGATACTTAGGTAATTGATTTGCTGGAAATAATTAGCGGTAAATTCAGTCTACACGCACCGATCGCGACGCACGCACGTCCGTGACGCTTTGTGTCGTGATAATAATATTTATTTACTAAATTAAACAGAGTTATCTGATAATCTAGTTATCTAATTATCTGTGTCGCTGGTGCTACTTGTGAATAGATTGCGTTTCTCAAACTATCTTAATAAAGTCACTCCAAATGTTTAAGTGCAAACGTTGTGCGGTGGAATCGAGGGATGGTGTCACATGCACAGCTTGTGATGCGCAGTTTGACTTTCCCTGTGCAGGCATAACTGAGGGCGGATGGAGAAAGCTCGGGGACCGTAAGTTAACCTGGAAATGCCAGAGTTGCAAGGCTACTCCGGCCGTCAGTCCTCGCACTGGATCCTTCAAGGCATCATCTGCAGACTCCGAGACCATCATATCGGAGCTAAAACGTCTATCAACTCAAATGGAGGCCCTACCCACGTTGATAGAGAGCATGAAAGCAATAAAAAATGAACTCGCGGAACTAAAAACTTTCAAGGAAGAATTCTCAGAATTGAAATCATCCTTCGAGACTGTCAGCCAGGAAATAAAAGCTTTGACATGCAAAGTATCAGTTCTGGAGGACGAAATCGAGTCATTGAAGGAGACTAAAGACGAGATAGCTACTCTGCAGGAACGGATTGTCAGGCTCGAGAATCAGCAGTGTGAAAGTGAACAGAGGTCTCGCATGAACAATATCGAGATCAAAGGGGTGCCCTTATCTAATGATGAAAACCTGTTTGCTATAATGGCAAAGATTGGAGATGCAATTAATTTTCATATTCCGAAAGAACATATCAATTATGTAGCCAGGGTGCCGACTCGTAATGACAAACAAAGTAAAAACATAATTTGCTCAGTTCATAATAGCTACTTGAAGAACGATTTTGTAGCCGCTGCGAAAAAGTATAAAAAACTAAATGCTGGTGATCTGGGCTTACAAGGCGTGAACAGAATCTACATTAATGACCATTTGACTTTTGAAAACAAAATCTTGTTGAATAAAACCAAAGCTCAAGCCAAAGAAAGAGGTTTTGAACATGTCTGGGTTAGAGGTTGCAAAATACTAGTGCGAAAGAACATCACTTCTCCAAAACATTACATAAAAACAGAGCAAGATTTAAAAAAGTTTTTAGGTTAAGGTTGTCGAGTCAATTTCATTGCTGGTTGTTTATTCACTTTGGCTCATTAAGCATGAGAGCCGCAGGTACGGGTTTTTTCTATACATTCCGTTCAAACTCGCCTATTGTTTGCTTATCGCTTGGTGTCAACCGGTCCGCACGTCATTACCTTTATGATTTAATGCACTATTCTCTCTCGCATAAGGATCATTTATGCTTTTCTATGCAATTCTTTTTAACTTTAATTAATTACGGTTTACATTTTCTTGTCGTTGTATTCACATTCCAATATGAGCCTAATGCATATGTTGCTAAAGTTCAAAGCCGCTTAATTACATTAATAATCTTATACATTAACATGAATATCCACTTGTTTCCAAGAACTGAATGTGCCTTATATTTTTTCTATTCAACTGTTAACGTTATTACCATTTGTGATGGCATCTATTATTAATATATATTATCAAAATGTGCGGGGCCTACGAACTAAAACGAATATCTTTTATAGAAATGTGTGTTTTAATAGTTTTGATATTATTTGTTTAACTGAGACATGGTTAATGGAGGGGATTTCCGATGCTGAATTGTTTGATGATAGGTATCTTGTATGGAGGCGGGATCGTGATTATTCCAATACTGGTCAAACTATGGGAGGGGGTGTGGTGATTGCAGTTAATCGCGAACTTGTGGCTGACGCACGCAGTGAGTGGTGCTCGTCTGCGGAGGACTTGTGGGTTACTTTAACATTGAAACAAAAGAAACCCAAAATGACATATAAAATGCACATATGTGTTGTGTATGTCTGTGGTCAGAATCAGGGCAACTCGTTATCAGCACAATTAGGTAACTTTTCGGACAATCTAGTAGATATAGTTTTAAGGAATCCTACTGACAAATATATTATTCTGGGTGACTTTAATCAACCCAACATAATGTGGCTCCCGGCCGCAGATGAACATTATTTAAATCCCAGTAACGTGCACGGAGGTATTCAGTCAAACCTAATTGACAACTTTAATATTTGTCATCTCCTACAATACAATTCGCACTGCAATAATAACAGTAAGATTCTTGACCTAGTGTTGTCCAACGACGAGGTCACGGTTACTTGCTGCAGCGATCCTCTGGTGCCTGAAGATACGCATCACAAAGCATTGTGTGTTACGGTAAACTTTGTTCAATTATATAGTCTACCGGTTCGTCCATACACAAAATTTTTACATCAATTAGCCGATTACGACTCAATTAGAAACGAACTGGATCGTGTGGACTGGCAGAGTGAATTTAACAATAAGTCGTTGGAAGACGCTGTAGTACATTTTTACGCTATTATAAATAAACTGCATGACGTGCATATACCAGCAAAAACAATATTCTGCCAATCAAAATATCCTCCCTGGTATAAAAGCCCGTTAATAAAAGTTTTGAAAGAAAAATCTAAATTTCATAAAAAGTTCAAAAAGTATAGGAACCTTTCAGATTATCAGTCCTTCGACACATTACGTCTACGAGCTAAAGAATTAGAAAAAAATATGTTTGATGACTACATCAAAAAAATAGAATCAGATATATGTAAAAATCCTCGAGCTTTTTGGAGCTATGTCAAATCTAAGAAACAATCTAAATCTTATCCTTCAGTGCTGCAGTTTAGACAGAAATCTTCGAGTAACGGGGATGAAATATGCAATATGTTCAGTGAATATTTTCATTCAAACTTTCTCAATAACGCGGGTAACTATACCAGTCCGTCATCACATATTTTGCATATCCCCTGCGATCCTACTGAGAACAGTACACAGGATATCAGTGATATTGAAATATCTGTAGATGAGGTATACAAGCTACTTAAACAACTGGATTTGAATAAATCTTCAGGCCCAGACAATATCTCCCCAGTATTTGTAATCAACTGCGCTAAAAGCATCTCCATCCCCCTCTCAATCCTCTTCAAACGCTCACTTGACACTGGCATAGTACCCACGATCTGGAAGTCAGTATATATAACACCGATACACAAAAAAGGCTCAAAAACTGTAGTTGAAAACTACAGACCGATCTCAAAGCTGTGCGTGTTCGCTAAGATTTTGGAGAAAATAGTTTACAGACAAGTTTACTCAGCACTTAAACTCAGTTTTAGTGAACAGCAGCATGGTTTTTTAAGAGGTCGGTCTACAACATCCAATCTTATCATGTGTAGTGACTTCCTATCAGAGTCAATGTCTGAAAGGTCCCAAGTCGATGTTATTTATACTGACTACAGCAAATGTTTTGACCGAATAGATCACGTTATCCTGACCCAAAAACTTCTCTTCATGGGCATAAGAGGCAATCTCTACCGTTGGTTTATATCGTACGTCGAGAATAGATGTCAAACAGTTGTACTAAATGGTTACTCCTCTCGAGCTATGTGCATTCCTTCCGGGGTTCCTCAAGGTTCGTTATTGGGACCGTTATTGTTTAACATTTTTATTAATGACATCGATTCCTGTTTCCGACACTCTAAAATATTGTTATATGCAGACGACATGAAGATCATGAAACAGGTCTCCACTATAGAAGATGCCGTTTTACTACAAGAAGATCTAAATAATTTTCAAAACTATTGTAATCTTTATAAACTGGATTTGAATATTTCCAAATGCTATGTTTGCTCTTTCACTAGAAAACCGAACCCATTTAACTATAACTATAAACTGTTGGATACCCCAGTAGCCAGGGTTAATACTATAAAGGATCTAGGAGTGACTTTTGATTCAAAACTCATCTTCGATGTACATATTGATAATATAGTCAAAAAAGCTTCAAAAGCATTAGGTTTTATCCTTAGAATATCATCAGAGTTCAAGACCATCAAGACTGTTAAAATATTGTATTGTTCGTTTGTTCGTAGTCACCTGGAGTATTGCTCTCAAGTCTGGAATCCCAACTACAACGTTTACATTAATCGTTTAGAGAGTATTCAAAGAAAATTTCTAAGGTACGTTCAGTTTCGAACAAAGGTTTATTTACCTAATTATCCTATACGATGCAAAAAATTTCATATCCTTCCTCTTTACGAACGTCGGAAAATTTCAGATTTGATATTTCTTTTTAAAATCATGAATGGATTGGCTGACACTCCGGAACTGGTGAATAAAATAGGGCTGCGTGTGCCCTCTGCATTTCTACGTAGATTTAATATTTTAGACACACATGCGGCAAGAACTGCATACAGGCAAAATTCGTATCTGATAAGGGCGAGTCGTACTTATAATTCGACCGGCAGAGAAGTTGACATCGATCTCTTTGACACTAGTATTGCTAAACTTAAAAAGATTTTGTGTGACAATTACTTCTTTAATCATGTTTAGTAACAAGCACGCACTCAAACTGTTCGCGTTAAATGTAATTGGTAAATTTAATAAATTTAGGCTATAGTTAAACATCAAATGTTATGTATGTCAAGTTTTGTTTTTGGTTTTGGTTATAGTTTGTACTGTTTACTAGCTTACTTATGTTTATCTTAGTAGTGAAAACTTGTAATTGGCCTTATTTTACTTATAATTCCTACTATTGTAATATGCAGCTGTAAGTTTTCCTAAAAATGCAAAATAAATAAATAAATAAATAAATAGTAATTAATTTTGGTATAGATTTTTTTCACCTTTGATAGAATGGTGGAGTTTCTGAGATATTAAATTTAACTGTAAAAGTTGTTAATTTGGTAATGGGAACCGGCTATAAATTTTAAATATTAAATGGATAAATCACTTAAAAATAAAGGTAAACTTTGTTTTATATACAACTTAATTCTAGAGTTAAATAAAACTTGCTATACTTTTATTAATTCTGAAAATTCTTGAAATTAAGTTAACAGTTTCAGTACATTTGCCTAAAGGTCTATTAATTTTATATTTCCGTAGCTTCGAAGCGATGTGTTTTACCGTGGTTTTACCTTATACTCGTAAACAACTGTAAATTGTAAGCCATGTGCGGACAGACGAAGTCTTGAATATTATATTTTTTCACCAAAATAATTAAAATATTTATTTAGTAACTAGTTTCAGAATGCGGCTCGACATTGGTTATCAGCAAAAAGTATCCTATGTCTGATTAAATCAAAATCTTTTCTAATCAAGATTTTGACAATGCAACAGTCAGTCGGACATAGATGCTTATAGATATGGTTATTCCGTTGTGGAAAAATAATACCTGAAAGAAATTTAATCATGAAAATATATTAAGCGGACTCAGCCTGTTCAACAAAAGTATAGGAACTATACCTTTAATGTATCTCTAATAATAAGTGGATAAATCTCATAGTATATGCAAAAAAATAAAGCCGGAACCCCACCGCTGCGCAGGCTGTGCACGGATGCGTGGCTCACCTCTGCTGCGTGGGCTCATTAGTTCGGCGGCGTCGGCCTCCGTTTCCACTGCGGCGCACGGACACGGATGTGTCGCTCACACAGCTCATAGCTATGCGTGGGGTACAGTCACGAGCAAAAATATGTAACATAATAATATGCGAAATTGTTAAACGAAATTAGTGAGATTTTTTGTCGAATCTCTTCTGCCATCTAGAAATCAATGCATACTGACAGATGACACTTGAAAATAAAATAGTTCAAATATTTTTTTTAATAAAAAAAATATTTTACTTAAAGTCAATATATTATTTTTATAATATAGACAATAGCTCTTCCAAGTAACAATATAATTTAGCTATTGTGTAGTAACATCTGTTTTACTTATTTGTATTATAATTTACTTAGTTCTTACACAAATTATACTTATCACAACTTAAATGTATGTATATATACTAGGAACATTAATTGTACCTCTTATTTATAGTTCCTTATTCTTATAATAATTTCTTAAAAATATTATGTGTATACATATTTTTGCTCGAGACTGTACATAGTCGTGGGTCGCAGAGAAATGGCCGACCCACGCAGCTCGGATGCGTCGCACGGCCGTGGGTTGAGCTACGTTCGTGTGTTTATGACGTCATTTGCTGCGTAGCATGTCCGTGCGCTGCGGTGGAAACGCTCTCATACATTTTGTACTAAAGCGAAGCTGAACACACGTGCACAGCCTCTCCGTGCGCCGCTGTGGGGTTCCGGCTTAAAGCCCACGATTTATCACGTTCTTCTTAACAACATTTAAGGTACAAAATTTACGCCAACTGAGCGCGTATAAGAAAACTATTTAATTGTAAATGCATAATTAACAGTTATTTAGACTAAGGTATCTTTACCTTTTAATCTGTATTCATTAATTGGATGTAACTAACGTTGTTATTTGAATCATCTTGTTTCGAACGCATTTGGTTGGCTTGGCCTTAATAAAAGGAATTTGTGGTCGAAGGCATCTAAATAATTCTAGTAGGCACATAATAAGCAGCCACGTACCATGTTTAAAAGGTAAATTTTTCTTATATCTTTGTAATATATTTGTCGGAGTTGGTTGTCAATTACAATTGTGGGTAGATACCTTTTGTTATGCGTTAATTTTCTTATTGTTGATTTAAGTGATTTTAAGTACCAATTACTGTCTAATAAATCAAAACGTAATTTATTAAGTCCTACTACATGATTTTTGGCAACTTATTTCGATAAGTGTGACCGATATTTTTGTTCAAAACAATTGATGATAATATGTTGCTTTAATGTAGATTTACTTTGTGAATTTGCCATTGTTTATTTGCGACAATCAGACAATTAATCTTGTATTATTTGATTACTTTATGTTTCAATGTAATGTAATGTGAATCTTGTTAGATTTTGCACATTTTGTATCAAGTAAACACGTGACGTACTTCCGTGCGTTATCGGACAGAGTTGTCGTGGAGGGATTGCAAAGTGGGGGCATCGCCTTATAAAAGAGCGTGCATTCGTTAGCTAGTCAGTCGGTCTTCGGATTCGACTTGATTAAGAGCTCTCCTGCTCCCGACAAAACTGTCGGTTTACTGGTACAGCGCTGCTGTATATTTTTACATAGCTGTATTTCACTGATACACTTTGTAAGGGTGGCTTGGCCACTGTACGAACTGTGACCTTTAAAAAGTCTGTTCGCCTATTTTACCTGATCTATGTTTTTAATCTATATTGTTTTGTATTGTGTGTTTATTTAATTGTGTAATAAAACTTTCATTGATTATATAGTCTTGTTTATCCCAATAAAATGGGTACTCCAAACCCTGACGATATACCTCTCGGCACTCCTGATCCTACATCAGAAGTGGGATTAGGTTTAGCCCAGGAGTCGGAAGGTGTTGGTGTTCCATGGCGAGCAATGTTTGATCTTCAAAATCATAATATGATTCAGTTAATCGAATCGATTAAGACTCAATCAGCTTCTTCTACAGCTGTAATTCCTTTGCCCGCTTTTGACCCAGACCTACCCGATTCCAATGCTCAATCTTGGAGTACAACCGTTGATATTTGCCTATCGGAAAAGCCTCTTCAAGGTGGCCCTCTTATTATTGCTCTCACTAAAGCCTTGAAGGGCAGTGCTAATGTTTGGCTTTCCCAAGTATCATACGCAGGTATGACCTGGACAGACTTTAAGAGTCTCTTCCTCTCTCGTTATGCGGTTTCGGATACTGTTGCCGCTACCCTCATTAACCTTCATAATAGTCAACCAAAAGAAGGAGAATCTTTAGCCGCATATGCTAGTCAACAGATCACTTCACTGACCTCTAAATGGAATAGCCTTAGTGTCGAACACATTGCTGTATCTACTGTACTGGCCCATGTCTCCAAATTTGATTCCCGTGCTCAACGTATAGCATTTACTACCGAAGTACATACTAGGCATAAACTTCATCAAGAACTGAGTGTCTTGTCCCATCTTAAGAGAAAATCTCATATTTCCTTTGACCAGCAAGATTCTTCTCAACCTAAGAAGTTCAAACCAGGCACAGTAGTTTGTCACTTTTGTGGTATAGTAGGGCATAAATCTACAAACTGTCGCAAGAAGGCCAAGAAAACTAACAAACATTCTGGACCAGCCAGTTCGTCACATAAGGCGACACCAAAGAAGATAGTCTGCTACCGCTGTGGGGAGACGGGACACGTCGCTCCTCGCTGCCCAAAGGCGACCGGGAGTCGGCCTTCGAGCAGCCAACCATCCGTGAAGCGAGTTGAAGCTTGTGATGTACGACCTATCACTGGTGTTCTACAGCAATCTGGTGAGTCGCTTGCATTTTGTTATGACTCTGGGGCTGAATGTTCTCTTATTACTGAATCATGTTCTAAAAAGTTGTCTGGCAAACGTATTTCTTGTATGGTCAATGTAATGGGAATAGGAAATTCTAACATAATATGTACCGAACAAATTCTGAGTGAAGTAGAAATAGATGGTTACCATTTAGAGATACTGTTTCATGTGATACCGGATGCCTATATAAGCCATGATATCATGATAGGGCGTGAAATATTAAAATTAGGTTTTGCGGTTAACATGACCGAAACAAGTCTTACTATTACAAAAATTAAGTTTGTTGATCAATGCTCTATTCCTGATACTTCGAGTTTTCATGATATTGACACAGATATTCCATCCGAATTTAAACCACAGTTGATTAATCTTCTTCAAAAATATTCTCATGCTTTTGTAAAAGGACTACCACGTACTCGAGTCACATCGGGTGAACTTAAAATACGCCTTATTGACCCACATAAGACGGTCCATCGCCAACCGTACAGACTTACTCCTGAAGAAAGGCAGATTGTTCGTTCCAAAATTAATGATCTGATTGACGCTCAAATAGTTAGACCTAGTTGCTCTCTATTTGCAAGTCCTATTTTATTGATAAAAAAACGCGACGGATCTGATCGAATGTGCGTAGACTACCGTGAGCTCAATAGTAATACCATTGCAGATAGGTTTCCATTGCCCCTTATTGCTGATCAAATTGCAAAGTTATGCGGTGCTAACTTTTACACTTGCCTTGACTGTACTTCTGGGTTTCATCAGATACCTATTCATCCTGATAGTATTGAAGCCACTGCCTTTGTAACACCGGATGGCCAATTTGAATATTTGGCTATGCCATTCGGTTTACGTAATGCTCCTAGTGTTTTCCAGCGTGCTGTAACTAATGCATTAGGCAAGTTAGTCTATTCTTATGTGATTATTTACATCGATGACATCATGGTGCCCAGTAGAGACCCCTGTGAAGGTTTACATAGACTAGAAGAAGTCCTTGAATCATTGACTAGAGCAGGGTTTTCGTTGAATCTGAGCAAATGTTCTTTTCTAAAGCGGAGAGTAGAATATCTTGGGTACGAAATCACTTCTGGGGAACTTCGCCCAAATCCTCGAAAAATAGAAGCTTTGATTAATTTAAAGTGTCCCAAAACAATTCACCAATTAAGACAGTTTATTGGTCTTGCCTCATATTTTAGAAAATTTGTAAAGAACTTTTCACAGATTATGAAACCTTTGTTCATCTTAACTACTAGTAAACAGACATTTAAGTGGACCGATGAGCATGAGAAAATTAGGCAAAGAGTTATTTCAATTCTTACGAATGAGCCCGTTTTAATGATTTATAACCCTGAATATCCCATCGAATTACATACTGACGCTAGTGCTGATGGTTACGGTGCCATTCTCTTTCAAAAAGTTGATAAAGAAATGCATGTTGTAGAATACTATAGTAAAAGAACAACTGCAACTGAAAGTAAATATCATTCTTATGAATTGGAAACTTTGGCCGTTGTTAACGCAGTTAAGCATTTTCACTATTATCTGCAAGGACATAAATTTACTGTTGTAACTGACTGTAATTCCCTTAAAGCGTCTCGCAGTAAGGCTGATTTAACTCCCCGAGTACATAGATGGTGGGCTTTTCTACAGGCTTATGATTTTGACATTGTGTATAGAGCAGGCAGATATATGAACCACGTAGACTTTCTTTCTAGAAACCCCCTTCCACAATCAATCGATAAAATAGAACAGAAACGTGTTGATATTACAACTCTGTCTGATAGTTGGCTTTTAGCTGAACAACAGCGTGATTCTGAGATTTTAGCAATCATTTCCAATCTGAAAAGTAACTCTCTACCCCCTGATATTGCCCAAAGTTATGAATTACGATCAGGAACATTGTACCGTAAAATACAACGCAATGGACAAACTCGTTGTTTACCTATTGTCCCAAGAGCTTTTAGATGGTCTGTTATAAACCACATCCATGAAACAATCATGCATTTAGGCTGGGATAAAACACTTGAAAAGGTCTATGAACATTACTGGTTTGATAAAATGGCTAAATATGTTAGAAAATTCGTAGATAACTGTATCACGTGTAAGATCTCAAAATCTAACTCAGGTAAAATTCAAGCAGAATTACACCCCATACCTAAAATCAGTATACCTTGGCATACAGTGCACATAGATGTTACAGGAAAACTTAGTGGAAAGAGTGATCTTAAGGAATACATAATTGTTATAATTGATTCATTTACAAAGTATGTTTTACTATACCATACAACCCAGATTGACGCATCAAATTGCATTAAAGCCCTTAAGTCTAGTGTCTCATTATTTGGAGCACCATCTCGAGTTATAGCTGACCAAGGACGTTGTTTTGCTAGCAAAAATTTTAAAGAATTTTGTGATTCCCATAATATTGCTTTGCATTTAATAGCTACCGGTGCATGTAGGGCTAATGGGCAAGTTGAACGTATAATGAAAACATTAAAAAGTATGCTCACCGCCGTTGAGACCAGTGAGCGCTCATGGCAAGATGCCATTGAAGACGTTCAAATTGCTCTAAATTGCACAATTAATCGAGTAACCAAATCTAGTCCTTTAGAGTTATTGATTGGTCGAGTTGCTAGACCTTTGGGGTTGATGACTGTTGATAGTGACGAGGCAGAAGTAAATCTGTCCCGTGTAAGAGAACAAGCTGCCCTGGGTATAACTAAAAATGCTGAGTATGATAAAGTTCGTTTTGATAAGACTAAAGCTATTTTGAAAAAGTTTCAAGTTGGAGACTTAGTACTTATTGCTAATGAGGAACGAAACCAAACTAAATTAGATCCTAAATTTAAAGGTCCTTATAGAATTTTGGAACTATTGGATGGAGATAGATATTTGTTAAAAGCTTTAAATACCAATAGAATTTACAAATATGCCCATGATCGTGTACGAAAAATGCCTGAATGTCCAGTTAATGTTAGTGATGATGTCAATACTGACACTGACGATGATTCATCTGCTGCTGACATACTATAGCTGTATTGACAAGATGTCTATGATGACTCTTGTTTAACTAGATGTTTAATCGGATGTCTATGTTGACTCCTGGATTTGGAGGTTGAACTTGACGCTTATGCGGGTTGTCTATGTTGACGCCTATGCGGGTTGTCTATGTTGACGCCTATGCGGGTTGTCTATTTTGACGCCTATGCGGGTTGTCTATTCGACTCCAAATTACTTGTCGAATCCCATGGTGTGATTTCGGCTTGGAGACTATGTCTCTACTTTCGTTGAGCTATGTATTGTCGGTAACAGCATGATGATTTTCTTTATGGTTGCGATGCAACTGCTATTGATAATAATTTTAATTGGCTAATTCAGGATTTTTCTTTTCAACATACTCCTTGGTAAGGCTTTTGCTTGTCAGAAAGGCCGATCGATATTCACAAGAGATTTTCTTTTTCAGAAACACACGAGGTCGTGTAGAACGTCAGTTCTGGCCGTGTCGGAGTTGGTTGTCAATTACAATTGTGGGTAGATACCTTTTGTTATGCGTTAATTTTCTTATTGTTGATTTAAGTGATTTTAAGTACCAATTACTGTCTAATAAATCAAAACGTAATTTATTAAGTCCTACTACATGATTTTTGGCAACTTATTTCGATAAGTGTGACCGATATTTTTGTTCAAAACAATTGATGATAATATGTTGCTTTAATGTAGATTTACTTTGTGAATTTGCCATTGTTTATTTGCGACAATCAGACAATTAATCTTGTATTATTTGATTACTTTATGTTTCAATGTAATGTAATGTGAATCTTGTTAGATTTTGCACATTTTGTATCAAGTAAACACGTGACGTACTTCCGTGCGTTATCGGACAGAGTTGTCGTGGAGGGATTGCAAAGTGGGGGCATCGCCTTATAAAAGAGCGTGCATTCGTTAGCTAGTCAGTCGGTCTTCGGATTCGACTTGATTAAGAGCTCTCCTGCTCCCGACAAAACTGTCGGTTTACTGGTACAGCGCTGCTGTATATTTTTACATAGCTGTATTTCACTGATACACTTTGTAAGGGTGGCTTGGCCACTGTACGAACTGTGACCTTTAAAAAGTCTGTTCGCCTATTTTACCTGATCTATGTTTTTAATCTATATTGTTTTGTATTGTGTGTTTATTTAATTGTGTAATAAAACTTTCATTGATTATATAGTCTTGTTTATCCCAATAAAATGGGTACTCCAAACCCTGACGATATACCTCTCGGCACTCCTGATCCTACATATTTAATTTATTGATTTTAATAAGAATTTCTACATCACACTTAATGACTTAAAATATGTTACATTTTAACACTTAATCAACTCCAATTGAAAATAAATAGAGTAAAAATGTTTATCTGAAGGGTGAGCTTCCTGTGTGCAAGATTTCTTATTAATTTTAAAAGTGATTTTTATGTGTGGGTGTTACAAACAATCAAAAGCATAATCTCACTAACATAATTGTATAATGTCACTAAAAGATTCTGTTCTCTCTTCATTCATTAACTTATATTCCTTTAAACATTGGCTTTATAAACAATTAAAAATCACAACACAAAAACTAAAACGTGTTACACAACATTAAAATTTATATCAGCCAGTATTCATTCTCAAAGAAAGTTCTAATTGAAATTCTGATTTATTCGAGTACGAGTATCGAATCAAAATTACGCCTCCTTAGGGACGCTACATACCGACAGAAACTCAGAGAAAACCACTACTGTCAGTCACTTTAAAATGAGCCTTATCTCTAGAAGGGTAAGGTTTATAATTGCCTGTGTAATTGACATGAATTTTAGGGCTGAGTGAGACCCCTTTTTGATTCGATATCGATAGAACTTCCTACAAGCAACAGCTAATTTTAAGACGTTATCGGAACCATCTGATGTATTAAATTATTAAACACATTAATTTCTTGAGAATACACCCCTAAAGCCTTCGGAATAAAGATAATCGTTTCCTTTATTTAGTGCTTATATTTATTGGTATGAAGGGAAATGACTTTTATTTTTTACGACACATTCGGTTTGAGTAGACGCCACTTTATATAGGAGTAATTTGTTTCTGGACTTTATAGGAAGACTTATTTATTTATGGTGTATAAAAGTACATAACAATTCACATTTAGGTGTAAATGTAGTAGAATCATTAAAAATCTAGAAACGATTGCCTAAAGAGTACAAAATAAGGGTCTTTTTAAATTAAACAACCGTTATTTATTAATCACTAAACAGTATAATTTAAAAATGGAATGTGCATTGGTGGCAATGTTACCGAATATTTAAATATCGAATACACAGTCAACATTCGCGTGATGTATTACCGCGACGGGAACGCATTTAAAAACCTATTATTTTCAACACGATCCCGAAATGAATCTCCAATTTGTTTAAAAAAAGAACGCGGAATCGATTAAATTATTTGAATTCGGAGTACATTTAGGTTACGTTATGGAATCCAATGAAAAAATAATATGTTATCTGAAAACCTATGGAAGATATTATAAGTGTGTTATTTTAAAGAGATTCTGTAATTTTGTAGTATCCTGTTCGCATTTAAACCAGTTCACTAATTTACATTATACTAAAAGCAAAGCTACGTATATTTTTAAAGGAGTACGTATTTAAAAATTACTACGGTATCTAATTTAAATAGTTTACCATTGGTATGGTGACCAATAAAATTAATGATACCTCCTAATAGATTACCGTATTAGAGATTTCATTACCGTATTTCTTAATTACAGTTTCCTCGTTTGTGGTTTAACGTAACATAAGTATGTCTGAATATGATTTGGTCGCAAATAATAATCTCACTCACTACAGATCGCGATGAAGCGATATATCGTGATTAAAGAATTTCCTTCTTTTTGTGTGTATGTTACAAATTATGGCATTTATTTTGTTACGTTACAATCTTTATTAAGTCCAAACGAAGTACTATTTTTAACACTGGACATCAATTTAAAACATAAATAAAAAGAGTTTAATAATCTCTAAATCAATTTTAAAATAGGAATGATAAGTCCAGAAAAAAAGTTACAATATCTATTATTTTAATTCAATCCAAATCCTTTTAATTATGAAACGGCGATGGCAAAAACCTTAGAGTATACATAAGCAATTAGAGTGAGCCTATCAGAGTTTGAACGTAGGTACTAGTGTGAACTAGTTTTGTCGTGAATTATGTATGAAGATGGAGCTTGCCGTTTTAAAAAATCTATTTAAAACACTAATATTATCCTAACAATGTCCAAACCAGCGATATTTTCGTATGTAAGTTTCTCGCTGAGCGAAAATTAACTTAAATCAGTAAACGAATGTACTAGGTTCAGACTAAAAACTGCTCTCGCTTGGCACAAGGGGAAACTAGCAATAGTAGCCGTCTATGTATATAGAACGTCAATGGAAAAAACAGAACAGCATTAATTCCAAAATTGAAATTGGCGGGTTCAAAAGTCAAAGTACAATTTTCGAACGTTGCTTTACTTTTAAGAACGCATCGCTTGTGGCGGTATTTTGACAGCTGGAAAGATTTAAATCAGTGCGCGAAATACTTCAAGCCAAATGTCGATGTTTCCGCAAATCATCTGTCTTATTCTCAGGAATTATTATAGGGTTGGCCTGAAGTAACGATATCGATTGATTCTTTTATGTATGGTCAAGTTTATTGATTACCTACATGGAAATTGTTTCTCAAAATATCAATCAAGACGAGCTAAAAGAGATGGAAAGAAATTGATAATTTTATTTTTAAAGCAGTTTTTGAGGTTCTTGATTGATTTATCTCGGATGTGAAATGAAGTTTAATTTCAGACGTCACATTTATTTTTTATTAAATCTTTGATGGAAAACTTATATTTCCTACCTATATTTGTATTTACTAAGCATAAATAGCTATAAAATTAATGTTTTATCTTGTTCTTTTTTCATTTTTGTTCTATCACATTCAATAGGCAATGATATCAAAAAATCCTACAAAATACTCGACAACCCTAAATAACAATTTGATAATACAATTTCTTTCAACCATACCGACGAAACGTTTCGTTAAACTGAAAACAAATTGCAAACAAGTTCTAAGAACCACAAAAAGCAGCCGAAAGAAAGTACAGTCATAGTAATTAATTAAAATCATATTTATCGTAAATAAATATTTATTGATGACGTTTTAATTTATTGGCTTATAATATAGTGTTTGGTGCATAATGAAGATATTTATAATACACCATTAATCAATATTTTGTACCGAACGTAATTTGAATATTTATTGAGTATTGCCAGTTATGATTGATTAGGGTTATTTTTAGCGGGCAACTCAGCGATTTTAAAAACGTGTTCTTAAAATAAATGACTGAATTTGCGGTATGTTATTAAAAGAGAATATAATTTGACGTTTTTAAGTTATCACAAGATACTTATCTCACCTTATTAGTCAATGTCAGACGAAAACGGAAAAAAAAGAAAAATAAAACATAACATATCATCACGCCTGTATCCCCGAAGGGGTAGGCAGAGGTGTACCAATGTACTCCCACAGTTCGCCGATATGTTTAGGTCCCATGTAATAGGGGGCGAGCCTATTGCCACTTACCGGGCACAAATCCAAACTCCGACCTGCTACTGAGAATTTCATAGAAAAACCCAATAACACCTTGGTCGACTCGGGAATCGAACCCAAGACCTCTAGCATAGCAGTCGCGCTTAGCACCAACGAGGCAGTCTCTCAAAAAAAAGAGAAATAAGTAACATTATTTATTTTGTACGAGGTCTTTGGTCTGAAATATCAAAATAATAAATAAGCCTCTATTTCTTTCAATGAAACAAAAAGTAACACAAGAGAAGTCTTTTCCTAATTTGATTCACAATATTTTTTATATATTTAATTTTATTTATTGTACATTTACATATGTCGTGGTGGCCTAGCGGTTCAATAAACGGATTTGTATGCACAAGGTTGCAGGTTCGAACCCAGGCAAGTACCAATGTGGCTTTTTCAATGTTATATGTACTTTCTTAATTATTCTAAGACACTTCTGACAAACGGTGAAGGAAAACATCGTGAGGAAACCTGGATTCCAAAATTTGGGATCTGAAATCGCCAATCCGCAGTGAGCAAGCGTGGTGATCAATGCTCATGCCTTCTCTTTATGGGAAGAGGCCTGTGCTCAGCAGTGGGCGTTTATAGGCTGGATGATGATGATGATGATGATTGTACATTTACTTAGCTATCTAAAAATATTTTACCGTAACACACACAAATTAGAAATAGCAACATTACTAACTTGTCAAAATAAAAATTACAATATCGGTAAAAGGCGGTACGATCAAACACAAGTAAAGAACGTTAATCACACATTAGGTAAGCAAATAAACGAGAATTTTACTTGTTTATTTAACGGTTTATTGTTCAAAAAACTTTAATGTACAAGACAAATAAGACTGCAAAACGTAGGAGGTAAGATTTTTGGGTGGAATCTTTACAATCTTACACAAGCATATCAACTCTACCTTATTTATATGAATATAGGGTTGGTTCTTGAAAATTTTGTGGTAGTAATAATTTTGTAAAGGAGTTTATTTGTTTATTTATAAGGAAATGTAGTGTTCGGTTACAAGCTCGGTATTTTGTGAGTCTTCGTGATATTATTTCGATGGATACCGTTATCGATGGCTGCTTAAGGAAGCCAGAGGCTATTTATAGAACTTAAAATAAGATAAAAGTTAATTTTAATCTGCTGCATTATTTATTGCTATTAACCGTCACCTGGAATATGGCCGCATGTTTTAGTTTCTATATTATGCTCCATAATCCTAGCTTACTTCAAGAAAAAGATCTTTACAATCCGACAGGTTGATAATATAATCCACGCAAAGAAAAACCTAATAAAAATTGAGTAAAACGCTTTAAAAAAGAGGTTTCATTTTTAACGTCATATAATATGACTCCATTTATTTCTAAAACAATTGCAACTCTAAAATAAATGAGCACGCTCTCTTTGGCGCCAACACACGTATTGCCAACACGATCATGATTAGAATGTTGGATGTTAATTACAAATGAATGGACTATCTCCAAGTTGATACAAGCTTGGCATACTACCAACTGCACTTCAGTACTGCCGATGTTAAATGATTTAAACATTGGCTTCATTAACATAGGATCTAAATTCATTAAGTTAGCAGGTATAATTTCTATGTCATTAATTTTATAGAATTTTCTACGCGTGCTAAGATATCCATATCATCAGTAGTACAAAAGACACGTTTGCATGTGATGGTTACAGTTATGTTGCAAATTATTTATCATCAATAATACGAACTATGACCTAATTAAATATTGATTTCAATACATAATCAAAACCATAACCCATCTTTTTTGGCTTCGCAACAGTCGGGTAAAAGAACTCGAAGGAAAAACAAAACTGAGACAATAATTTTGACATATTTAAGATCAAAGGTGTAACGATTCAGCCGTAGATTGTAGAGACGATTTTTCTAATGGAAATCGTTAGTTTTCGATATTCTGATATATTTTACTATAAATGTCCCCTTTTTTTTTTTCTTTTTTTTTTTTTTGGTAGAGATCTTTGCAGTTAGCCTGAGCGCAGGCTTTGACTGCTTCACCGGACTTTTGGCGAGGACCTTAAGGCCTCCAGCCAGAGCAATATGAAAAAACTAACTACGTCAGCAACGTCCACTAAGGGCACCCCCTGCGGGGTTCGGACCTCGACTTAGTGCGTTGCTAACAATCTTAATAGAGCAAAACAGCAAGGGATGGCTGGATCTTAATTTTTATTATTTAGGGACATATTTTTATTGCTAGTTTGGCCGGCTCGGGCCAGCTTGGTCTAGGGACGGGGGGATAACATTTACGTTACTATTATTTATAATACGCGACGGGCCTCTCCGGCGAGGACGTAATATACGGCGGTTGTGTTTTGTATTGCTACTGCTAGCTAAATCGAATGCTTCTTGGAGAAGCGTTGTTTTATCGTCGGGGTAGGAGAGAGTAAGTCTGGGGCGTTTAATCTTATATATTACGGAAGGTACGTATCGCGCGGCCGCTACGATTAGCGGGTTACGGTGGGTTTTGGAGGAGTCGAAAAAACGGATCGCGGCGCGTTTCATGAACTGCTTGATTGTTGGCAGCTTTAAGTCACAGTGCAACTGCAAGTTACGGACGTAACCTGGAGCGCCTGTGGCTCTACGCATGAAACGGTTTTGGAGTGTTTGCATTCGTTTGAGTCGATAATCGGGTACGTGAGAGAATACGACGCTGCCGTAAGTCATTATAGGTCTCACACACGCAGTGTAAATTCTCTTCTTACAAGTAAGAGAGAGTTTGCTGCGCTTGTTCAACATACAATGAAGTCGGCCGAGAGCGAAGGCGGCTCGCGCGCGTGCCGCTTTAATATGAGCTATGAAGGTAAGCTTCCGATCAAGGATTATACCCAGGTATTTGGCTTGCTGTTCCCAAGGGATAGACTTGCCGAAGAGGGTTATAGGTGGAGGGGGAGCGGGAGGCTGCCGTTTCTTGCTAAAGAGCACGGCTGCGCTCTTGGTAAGGTTGACTTCGATTCTCCATTTCGTGAACCACTTCCCGAGGGTCGTGACCGCGGTCTGGAGAGTTCGACCTATCGCTAAGGGGCTGGTGCCTGAATAATAGATGGCCGTATCGTCGGCGTACATAGCTACTTGGGGTTTGCCACCGCGAGGAATGTCGCTAGCGTATAGCGTGAAGAGGAGTGGAGAAAGTACCGAGCCTTGAGGGACTCCGGCACGGATCGGGTGAGGGGAAGAGAGTGTGCCCTCAACGCGATAGCGAAAGGACCGATTCGACAAAAAGTTTCGAATGATAAGCACGAGACGATCTGGCACCTCGAGTTGGTAATAAATGTCCCCTTATACATCCAACAACCTCTAACCTTGAACTAAACCCAACACTAATTATCCTCCAAAAATCGTAAATCGATTCCTGTTTTATTTACCGCTCAGTACCGTAACACTGAAGTCGGTCAAAGTGTAACTGTGCCATACCACCCGCGGCGTCCCGGGAACGATGTACGATCCCGCGCGACTAGTCGTAAATCCCGCGATCCCGGGAACGTAACAGTACTTGAATGAACCCGAAATATGGGTGGACGACGCACTGACTTATTGGATACGGTCCTTGCGTAGTATGGACCGTGTTAGTGTTGTGATTTTGAATCAGGAATTTGGTTTCGGCGGTTTTTTTTTTGTAATTTGAATGAGGAATTTCTTTTGTTTTTTTTTTTTAAGTGTTGTGATTGATATTGTTTTCTTTTTTGTTTCTGATTCACATTATGGTGTTAAAGTTGATGGGTTTTTATTATTATTTTTATTTCTCAATCTTTTGAAATATTTTGTTTAATTAGTTATTTAGGGCAATGTGAAAAAAATAACACCCTGCTGTGGTTCTTTCAAGAGCTACTAAAATGCGTACCCGGAAGTGTTGATGATGCATTGGCAAATATAAAAGCTACAGGAAAAACAAAAAAAATATTGTTAAAATATTTTAAGATTATATTTAATGTAGCGTAGATTTAGCGAATACAATTCGTGACCGGGAATTGTATTCCAATGAGTAACAAGATTACGGTACTTCAAGTATTTATAGCCAGCTTAAATTCGCATAATAATAAATAAAGTTACCCTTAACTTTGCGAACACTCGGCTCACTGTCAACTGTATTGATTAATTTGACAGGAGTTACTTTAAAAAAAACATACTTAGGTCACGTTATGGCATGCAGGATACATGCTTGTTAGTAAATTGGTCGAAGAATATGTGATTTTCCCGATTCATTTTTACTTTTTATTTTCATCAAATATACCAAATACTTGAAAGATTCATTTTTTATTTTATATTTATAGGTACAAGTTGAGATAAACCATATGAACAGAATCTACTCTGCTGTGAACTTTGTCTACATACATGTAAATAGTTACATTCATAAAGACAAAGTTCACAGCTTTTTATGTAGCAACGTTAGCTAAATATGTTTCACACTTAATGCCAAAAGTCCCCCTTACGCAGGAATCCAACTGACAAATGAGTTTAATAAATTGATACGAACCATATAATAACACGTGTAATTTACAAAAAAATATAAATAAAAAAAAACATGGATTTTTAAATCTTAACGGTCCGATAACAGTCAATTTGCATATGAGTAGCATTGATAACATCAGATATATTTTAGCGGTTAAAATAAAGTTCGAAATAAACCTTTTAAGATTTTGATAAAGAGCTGTTCATCAGTAAACGTCATATTTTACTCACGTGTGTACTTAGGGTAATCTTAAATCATTTAAGACTCAGTCGGGACCCCTATGCATAGCTATAGAAAACGGCAGCATTTTCCCTTTTTTCCTCTACATGTGTTGTAGTTTATCTATGTATATCTGCCAGTTTACATGATGTAAATAGAACAGAAACTATAATAAGGTTGTAGAAAGAAAACACTGTAACTAAAATATATACAAAAAGACAAAGACAAGTCATTTTGAAAAACAATGTTAATATAATTTGCATAGCATGTGTGTATGTAGTATAATTAAATAAGATGCTATTGCATAACTTACTTGAAAACAAAAATACTTATTTCAGTAATAAAATTTTAATCAAAATATTAACTAAATCTGTAGATCAATGTTAAACATCCAAAAAAACGCGGTTGCAAATCTTTGACATGTTAAATCTTAAGTTGTATTGTCAATTTCGTATTTAAGAACAAGCTTGCCGAAAATGATGTCGGAGCAAGACTCCATTTACAAAGAGAACTTATCAAATGGCACATATTCAGTGAGTTTAAATACTTAATTTCGTATAGAAAAAATACTTTAATGCTCTCAAAATTCAGCGGTTATTTTGAAGAGATTTAATTAGAAATAACACGATCATTTTACATTCGTGTAACCCATGCCTAATTACGCTATAGTTCGACCCCAATGCTAAACAACAAAAACTATCTTGTACACTCAAACATTACATACACTATTTCATAGAAACTCAAAACGCAGTCCACATCCCAAGCTCATATTCGATTATATTCATACGATCCTTTCAAAAAGAACTTCTGAAAAAAAGAAATATCGCACTAGTATTAAAGGTAAACGGATCACCTTTATAGAGGTGCACTATCAATCCAAGTCGCCCGTAGGTAAGTAAGTAGGTGTCGAGTCCACATATCGCGTTATTTATTACATTATAAACGGTATCGAGAATCGCGCGCGTTTTGGACGCGCCCCGGGTGTGATGACGTATCTCATATTTATGGGGCATACGCGTTGTCCTAGCGTGTAGGCCGTGATGCATAGCCGGCAGACCCGATGGATGTTACTTACCATGTGACATTGTGGCACCCTAGAGTGGGTAGGTAAGGGTTGGGAATGCGCCCTATGGCTTCCACGAGCGTTTCAGTATATCTTGCTGGTTTAAGAGGTATGCGGAAGGAAATGGGCAGAGCTCGCACTGTGGGATAACATTCTTTATGATACTGACTTTCATGGGAGAATGTGACAACGTATTTATCTGCAACTTCGCTTGCAAAATCGCTTTATCAGAAATAGCCATGTACGGAATTGATAAGTTTGCTTTTGTTTTCATATGAAGTCATAAACATCTAAGTCGGCGCTTTAGACAGTACTACACGAAAATTACTTTCGGTTAGATAATAATTTGTCCGTCATTATTTTTATGACTTATCGCAGCTCCAAAAAAGTTCAAAAGGCACTCTAAACTCCTCTAACATTCAAATAAACAGCACAAAACAAAACAAACGCTAATAAATCGAATCACCCAACAAAAACAAAACAGCATCAACATCTTTATGAATCGATTTTGAAAGGGCACAAATAGGTTTACGCCTTGCATAACGCGGTTAACATGGGCCATCAAGACAGTTCAATACGATTGAATGGGAGGCCGCTTCTAGTTGTCACTGGTACAGATATATTGGTGGATATGCTCCATCCATTCTCCTGTAATGAAAGTTATTGGTGGTATCACGTGCTGAGAAATGGGTCATTTGTTTTAAGGACCCTGTTTCATGTGTGCACAGACATGTAAGATGGGCAATGAAGTAAGTAAAAAGTGTAGAAGCAAAAAGAAGGCTGTGACAGTGATGACAGCGATTGACCTCCTTGTTTCTTAACAAAAGAGTGATGTAACCAGTCACCTAAATATCATTTTTCAATTTCCACAAAAAGGGAAATAAGAACCAAATTTTAGACTATGTCCAGTGAAAGGTACTTTACAATATTGACCCTTTATGTAACTTATAAAAATTTGGTTAAATACCCATTCAAATAAATGCAACCAAAATAAAACGAGACAGCGTCCGTCTAAAATGGTAAATATCATTTCCATTGAATTTCACATACATTTCGATCAACAAAAATGTTAAACCACAAAAGGCGAGCGAATAAGAAAAAACATCAAATTTATTCCACATTACCTACTTTAAATACTTTTTATCTGGAAGTTCTGAAATAAATTGAGGCACCCGTGCCACCCAAGAAACAGAAAACAAAACTCAGTGTGCTGTCGACGTCCCAGATATTCTATACACTAGAAATATTAACCGTCGCTACGAAAATACGCTTCAAAAGATATAAAACATGTATAAACTTCAAACATATTGGTCCTACGCTACGAAATGTAAACGTCACAATGATGTTCTTTATTGTTCCAAAAAAGAGAACTTCGGAATTGCTCGACAATGCGCTCTAAACTACTCCGTGACATAACCTAAGAGTGTTTTTATCGACAGTTGGAATTCAAAAATCGTTCGAACATAGGCTGGGCTATAATTCTGACGTCAAACATATTTAAGAGTGGAACCTAAACGTATCTTCTGTTAGTGCTTTCAGGCCGTATTCGTAGTCCGTTCTATTATATTGTCAATTGGGGACCTCCAGGGACCGTATACAATTACAAGATGTGTTCATCCCGCCGCAATCTGTCAGATGGCCGACTCAGTCTCACTATAAATAACTTGGATTTATTTGCGTGCACCCCACTTAATTTATAGCTATTTTGGACACAATGTAGCGATGTGATATCCTACTGTAGGCCAAGTGCATTCAAGTACTCCTATAAGTCTTGTTGCTGAATATATTGGAGATTATCTTTTGTTAAATATTTTTGTATAGAAATTTTCTATCGAAATAAGATTTAGTGATGCTGTTAGTTAAAATTAATATCTAAGATGAGTAGAATATAATGTGGGATTAAAGCTATAGATAACCCAGCATAAATTATACAAAATGTTTTATAACGTATTTTTTCTTAGGTCAAAACCTTCGTATAAATACTACAGTCATAATTCGTGGACATATTGCTATAAATAAGTAACGTAAAAATTTAATATGCATAAGAATTAAACATAGTAATTTGATAGATAATCGAGTTAGTCAAATATCAAACTAAAAGACTATAATTATCTCAACAAACAAATTAAAAACGACATTCTCTAAACACACAACTAATTAATTCAATCAGGAACTTTAAAATTATAAGTTCACTTCCTAAGTATAACTTTGAATTAGTAATAAATTATATTGCGACATAAGTTTACACTTGTAAGGTTAGTAACAGAATCTGGCCAGTGATTTAGTGGACTTGTCTGTCTACTGGCGCGATCCACTCGCGCGGTTTACTGGCTCGCCAGTGTGTAATGATTTGAAACGTAAATTAATTCATTTGATTTGCAGCTTTCGGCTTCGTAAAGGCAGCACAATGAGTATCAACTATCTGTTAGAATTATGTTTTTGTTTAAGAAATATATTAGACTGTTAGGCTATAATGACTGGTAAGTAAATTAATTATAATTTATTTTTAAAGGGCACTGAAGGGGTAAGAATTTATACTCGTACTACTAAATCTTGACCCTGATTTAGTAGTTTTTATGGCAATTTAAATTGGGTTTTTACAGTCATTCCTGGTTACTTCTAACTAGTTTTCAGGAAAAACATAACTCCAATACAACATAAGGTCTATCCTTTGAACGACTAATAAATTACAATTTACCTTAAATGTCCAACGTGGTGTCCATTTTGCCATATCAAACACTATTGAGATTACGTGCAATCAAAGGTTCACCTCGTTTATCAGTCACCTATGCGGCTAAAGACATTTGAACAGTCAAAGTAAGTCCAAATAATTATCCAATAGCCAGAGGTCATACAGATAACGATCACTACATTACTTAACTCACAAACAACAACTATCTATAAACATTAATTAAAAACCATTGTTACAGATAAATGTATCAGAAATTTGACCTTATTACACAGTTGCTTAACTCTCAACACATACTTAACTAAGGGGTGTTATAATGTCGCAAGATGCTTAAGCTGAGCACGCGCCGATCTATAATGAAATCATAAGTCACGATCTTTACCTGCAACAAAGGAAAATAGACTTTAGTTCAATGAAAATAAGATTGAAATTTTCTTGGTTAGAGGGTTCTTAGAACTTATGCCCTATATAGAGTTTAGTTTGAATGGATCATTGCGAATTACAAAATACTGAATAGCTGCTATTTAACATCATTATTTCTTTGTATAAAATATTTTAATTTCAGTACTGAGTAGGCTTAATTACTTCTTATGTTCGTAATGAACGTTTGAATGGGTTATTGCAGTTTATAAATCGATAGAACTGCGGTGTAGTCTTGCTACAGTTTTAATGCTTGTTTTTATGGTCATTGCAATATCGGTCTCTGCAGTAATTACGCAATGGACGTCGATTGGCAGGCCTCTACATTTATATTCGTATTTGAAAATGCTTGTTTAGTGTCACATTTCCACACTTAAGTGGCTCTTAGTCCGAAACTAGCTTAAATTTACCAACTAACAAAGTACAGTTTTATCTGTACCTTTTACCTAAAGATACTGCATATAAGGTCTGGGGTCATAAAGTGTTGAATTATAGATGTTTTAATCAGAAAAACTTTATTGGGTCGAAAAATGTTTGGAATATTTCCAAAAATAGGAAAATAAATAAATTTTTGAACACAACATGAAACTGTCCCGTATTATTTTTAATTCGACCTACCCCTCGTCTTTTTGTTCTCCGTCATTTCCGGCCCACTGCAGGGTCAAAGACCACACATTACTATAAAAGCTCTAAGCTTTAAGCTTTACGCACTCAACTTATTAGTAAGACAAACCCTGAAACATCAGCCTACAAGATATATAAATAGGCATCACAGCTCAGTACAGTCAAAGTTCAAATTCCGTGGAGGTGACATTCACACAGTGTGCATATACAGACCATTTATATATTAAAGTACGTATTATATTGAAGGCTTTATATAAGGTCAGCTGATGTGAGGCGATACTTGATCCTAAGTTTGGTGTCGAAAAGTTTGATAGAATTAATGATAAATTTGGGTTTCGATGACATTAAATGTTAGTGAAAAGTACTGCATATTTTACGTGAGTAGAATTTTAAGTATTTATTTATATATCTTTAAAAAAAAACTAATTGTTGTATACCTATCATATAGTCACATTAAGGTACAAATATTTTGTTGCTTCATTTATACCTAAGTACTATCTCAAAGTAACTCTCGCTGTTATAAAGTTACCTATGGTACAGAATATCTAAAACATTTAGTAAAAATTTAGCGATATGGCTCTGACAGCTAGCTGTCATAGCCAACGATGGCATACCTATACAAAGTCATCCCACCAAAAACATTCAATGTAAAAAAAGCCAAGTCTCTCTATGCAATTCTTCCATCGTAAAAAGTTTTGAGATCGCATAGGAGCCAAGCCCTGTTTAATTTTATTTGTAATAATAAATAAATATTTTGTGACTATATCAATAGTTTTGTTTGCATTGCAATAATAGCAACTTGGCTTTAGATATCTCAACTTCTCAAATGGCGGTGTTGACACATGACGAGTTTGATAAGCCGCGGGTCTTGCGTTCAAATCCTAATGATAATTAGATTCTATGTTTTTTTTGCGTTTAAAACGAATCATATTTAATTTTTTTTTATTTAATAATAAGTTAAATTAAATTATATTAATTAAATTAAATTCATTGAATTAAATTACGTTTATTTAATTAAATTAAATTAATTCAAATTATTACCTAAATTAAAAGGAACTTTGTTCCATCCGAGTGTCTCTTGACATCTCTTAAGTTTTTTTAATAATATAAATCGATTTGTTTTACTTTTGTACAAAAACGAAGAACAAAGTTAACAATGCAGTCAAAATTCATACTCCGTGTTCCTGTAAAACCGCAAATATGAATTTGTTTCCTAATATTTACTAAGGTATATAATTTCTTACCGTTTTTATAATTTTCCCTTTACTTGTAGCTAAAAAGCTATCTTGGTGGCAATTTTGAAGTTTCTAAGTTTGCTAGAAGTACCTTAGATTTTTAATGATCGGTCAGTCAGTGAGTGAAAAAATTTAATGGTGTAACTTTGATCGCTCATAACTCTGAAACTATTGGTTCAAATGTCATGTAGTTTTGAGGCTAAGCTTGTTTTAATACTCACTCTAGGTCATCGAAAACCTAAAGCCCTAGCTTTGTCCGTATCCAGGATACAGGGGGGGTGAAATAGCCACGAAACGCTTCGAGAAAAGTATGGTACGGCCTTGCCCGTTTTGCTCAAGACGGCACTGTTGCGCTCCTAGATACATTATTACAAGTCATTGGAATGAAGTTCCTTATCGCGCGTTGAGAAAGAGGGCTAGACGGAAGAAATTCTTACGAAGAGTAGTAAGGACACTTTTTAATGACGTCATTAGTCGACAGTCTTTTATGATTAAGAATTTCGATAGATATCTTAACTTCTCAAATGGCGGTGTTGACACATGACGAGTTTGTCAAAGGGGCGGGTCTTGCGTTCAAATCCTAACGATAAGCAGGTGTCTTTTTGCGTTTCCAACTTATCATAATATATTTAATTTAATAAATTGCTTAATAATTTTTTTTATTTATAATTAACTAACTTAAATTAAAGTAACTTTGTTCCATCCGGGTGTCCCTTGACACCTCTCAAGTTTTTTTAATAATTTAAATCGATTTGTTTTACTTTTTGTACATAAACGAAGAACAATGTTAACAATGCAGTCAAAATTCATACACCATGTTCTTGTGAAACCGCAAATGTAAATTTGTTTCCTAATATTTACTAAGGTATATAATTTCTCACCGTTTTTATAATTTTCCCTTTACTTGTAGCTAAAAACCTATCTTGGTGCCAAATTTGAAGGTTCTAAGTCTGCTAGAAGTACCTTAGACTTTTGATGATCGGTCAGTCAGTGAGTGACAAAAAGGTGTAACTTTCATCGCTCATAACTATAAAACTATTGGTTCAAATGTCATGTAATTTTGAGGCTTAGGTTGTTTTAATGCTTTCTCTAGGTCATCGAAAACCTCTAGCTTTTTCCGTTTCGATGATACAGGGGGGGTGAAATAGCCGCGAAACGCTTCGAGAAAAGTATGGTACGGCTGTGCCCGTTTTTTTTTTTGCTCGAGACTTGGCAGGGGCACTGCCGTGCCCCCAGATAAAGAAGTTTCTTTCAACCCTAAATCAGTAAATCAATCCCCCATCACTTTTCTACACGTCAACGGGACGCTCACTAAAATTAATAAGATATTTTTAATCCAGATTTAAACCCACATTACAAGTGAAGAAAAAATAAAACTTGTGACCGGTATCAATTTTGCAACACTTAGCCTACTAAACATAAATATCAGGACTATTGTCTTTCAGTGTAAATACCATATCTGTCAGTTGAAAAGGTTTCACTGGAATTATAGGGTTGATAACTCAACAAACGATTTTGAACCCTAAAGGCACAGAAATATGATTGGTTTTTGAATGCTACGGTTGGATGTAGAGTTACTTATAATAAAAAGTGCGCATCAAAAAGTTTATTTTGCGCATTACTCCTGAAGTTTATCACTTTTATTGCCCATAAAGCGTGTTAATGGCAAGTTAGCCATAGTAAATACCATAACCATTTTAAAGGAGAAGTCATCTGAAATTACTTTTGTGGTTGTGATAACATGTAATGTTGTAAGTGAGAACAACGCCTTATATTTATGAAGGTAATTTTGAGGAAAAAATATTTGTCGTTGAGACTGTGTGTATGTAGCTTTATTTTACGAGGCGTTACATTCTGAATAAACAGCTTTCAAGAGAAAAATAACAAATTAACAAAACAATGAGATTCTTTAGAATTTACCATCAGAATAGTGCTGTTAAATAAGTTCAATTTTTTTACTCAATAAAAAAGGTATGACGATATTGGTCAGTTTCCACTACCTATAGCAATAGCACAATATGATTCTACCTGGTTACTTTATAGCCTTTTATAAAAACAGCAATGGTCCAAATATTTCGACGTTACCCGATTTTAACATGATAATTTTCCTGTCATACATCAGCTCCATTGCAAGAGTACCAACCAAATAATTTACAACGTCAGCTATCACAAACTGCAGGGTTAGGCATAAATAAAAAGACATTTGGACTGGTCAACTGTTACTGACCACTCTGTCTTTGAGATAAATGAACGAGATTATCACATTAAAGCAGACAATGTTTAGGTACACCTACTCACTTTTTGACAAGCATTTTTGCAAATAAACATCCATTTAATTTTAGACTCTATGTTTATGGGGACGAAGGTATGAAATTGGATAGAAGGTGTGTAACGTATTAATTGTGCGAATGGACAACGTCCTGAGACAAGATCAGTAAAAATTAAATTTGGAACAAAAAAGTTTAAACAATGAGATGGTACATCGTCCTACGGCGCCAAAAATATTAAATGTATGTTTTTATTGCGCTCTGTAAATAAAAAGACCAGGATTAAATTATCATTGAGCTATCCAATTTGATTTACAAGAAGAGAAATATTTTGTCGTAATATTTAGATATTGAGTTTGAACTTATCATATTTGATGCTTCTGTATACCTATTTATATATGAAGAAAACTACTCAAAGGTACAAGACATAAGGCACTAAGAATAAGACTACTTACCATATTTCGTTAAGCTTCCATTGCTGAGCTTATGATTTATTACTAACTTAATAACTTTCCTTCAAATTGCACGATAACACCTTTGGAAATCGTACAGGTATAAGAATAAACCATCATGTTACAATTACAGAGCATCTCAAAAAAAAATCACAAGTTACCCTTTATTTTCTTAATTATTTTCTCTGGTATCATAAGTAATATTGTCATGTAATCTAACGGTATTCAGTACTCATTTAGTAACAAAGTGGATGTGTCTCCTACACTATCGTCGTCATTTGTTTTGTGACAGGTTATGATAAAGTTTTCCTCGTTGCCAGGTATTTCCGGCGACGGATGACTTAACTTGGTTCAATCTTCATGTGAGGTAACAGGTCATGTTATTACACTTATTATGCTTACATAAATGGTAAGTGTAATTCATAAACTTGTTGTTAACTAAAATGTTTTTATTTCTATCGTATTAGTTAGAGAATGGAAGAATATAAGAATAAATTCTTGTGCTAGGAGTAATACGTCACTGCAACTTGAAACAGAAAGTTAAAACAAACTTGTATACAAGAAAACCATAATATACCATGTTGTTATTTTTAATGCACATTTTTATTACTTGTTTATGACTTCCGTTGTGATTAATTGTAATTAAAATTTGAACAAAATTCTATATGGTTTTCCCCGAAAAATGTGGCGTGATACACAAGATTTGAGACGTTTTATGTAGATTCATAGTAGACCTATCTACTTAACATATTGAAGAAAACCACAAGAGTAGTTTGCTATAAACTAAGATGTTTCCGAAATACCCATGGAATTTTCTTTCGATGACTCAAAACTTCTTGGATTTTAAAGTTAGGTCATTAACCTTTCCTAATACAACATAAATAGTCGGGTATCTTATATAC
Organism: Autographa gamma; assembly: GCA_905146925.1. Classification (NCBI taxonomy): domain Eukaryota; kingdom Metazoa; phylum Arthropoda; class Insecta; order Lepidoptera; family Noctuidae; genus Autographa; species Autographa gamma. The sequence continues at coordinate 11,216,477 of LR989850.1, forward strand.
CTGTTATGCGTAGGTAAGTAAAGTAAGTAAGTAGGTATAAGTAAGGTATTGTAGGATTCTTAATTAACAGGCTTTAATAGGATACTTAACTGTGGACTTACAAGTAAGACAATAGTATCTTTAGGACAAATGAAAAGATATCCTTGAAAAGCATTTTAGTTATATTAAGGACACAGTCTCAAAAATTTCCTTTTGGTCTTCGACCAAACGTTAAGAGCTAACTTTGAACCTTTAAATCGTACGAGTTAAATTAAGTTTGGTTATTGTTTTGTAATTTTGGATGTTAATTTACGATTAGTCACACCCCCAAATTAATTTAATACTAATAACAGGTTCCTTTGACTTATTATTTAAGAAGCGTTTCTTCGGCCTAAGTATTGTTATAAGAACGATTCAGATTCGATTTATCATTCTGCACGAAATGCATATGGCGGGGTTATAAAATAATGTATTGTTTCAATATTGTCTTTTTGTAAAGGTTTATTATTAATGCAAATAAGTAAAATGACTTAAGAGATAGTTTCATCTTATTTTATCAATCTAATGTTATTTATAAGATAGTTTTCTGATAAAATAATATGTTTTCATTTTCTTTGCAGTTAGCCTGAGCGCAGGTTTTGACGCCTTCAACGGATTTTTGAACTTAAGGCCTCCAGCCAGAGCAATAGGAAAAACTGACTACGTCAATAACGTCCCCTAAGGGTACCCCCTGCAGGGTTCGGACCTCGACTTAGTGCGTTGCTAACAATCTTAATAAGGAAAAACAACAAGGGATAACTGGATCTAAGTTTTAATTATTTAGGGACATAATTTTACTGATAGCTTAGCCGGCTCGGGTCAGCTTGGCATATGCTATTGACGGGGAAAAAAAAAAGGTATATGTATGGTCTACAAAGATACACATAGACTTCCCAATCATATCATCAAATCATCTCAATGCAAGTAATGCAACTTAAACCAAAAGACCCATCAGCGTCTAACAGCAGTCAAAACAGCTCCAAAATACATTTGAAACGTAAAAACAAACAGACCTTTTTTCACACTCATTAATATTTAACATGACGACCGACATTACATAATTCTTGCTTTCATACTTTTTACGAGCTCGTAAATAAACAAGAATTCCAGCACGAAATTTGACTTATTTCAAGAATTTACACTTTACATTAAGTATTGAAATAACGTTATTTTTCACAAACTTCGTTTTTGGATGTCAATATGAAAGTTTGAGAAAGCTTACCTAATGCTATGGTAGTTATTTTGTATCTCAAATAGTTGTTAAACTTTACGTGAGATTTCAAACGATTATTACCTCATTTTTTGTTAAGTAAATGTCGCAGACCATCAAAATATAATTAGACTATGTTTTGTCGTGAAATTATACTTCGATTATCCCTTATTTCTTTATTATTTTTTTGGGCTGTTAAATATTTCTAACTTTTAAAAACAAGTGTCAACGATTCCTGTAAATGTATCGAAAGGTCATAAAAGTAGGATAAGTCGAAATAAAAATTTAAGCAATCGATTCAGTAAAAAAAAATTAGGTACACAAATATTTTTCAATATTAGATGACGAAAGTAGGAGTTATTGCGGCCAGTGACACGAAATCTTTTGGCAGCTATAAACAAATAGAGACTGATTTAATAAACTACACATACGTTTTTTAGAAGCTATAAACTTAGCCCAAAATATATAAAATAGAGATGGTAAGAAAGCCAAGCCTTTGTTTACCGACACATTCATACAGCATGCGTTGCCAATGTCAACGACTGGCCACGTAAAGGACACCATTAGGATTCGAGAGACATCTCGCTCACCACGCTTTGTTGATGTTATACTGGATTGTATTAGCATTAACCACAAAATACGTATAAAGTACACACACCTCTTATATACTAAATTACAGGTACCTGTCACGTAAAAAAATATAGTTTAATATAATAATATAATATTCTGGGACATCTCACACACGGTTATCTGATCCCAAGCTAAGCAGAGCTTGTGTTATGGTAACCAGACAACTGATAAACATACTTATATATTTCTAATTACATACATATTATAGATAAATCTATCTAAATAAATATGACCTTTTTTATTACTAAACAATATATACTGTTCCCTTTCTTTAACAATCATATTGTTCTTCCTAACAATGCCTATTTGTAAAGTTATTTTATTAACCTAAAAATAGGTAATGTTCAAAAAACCACCATCACTCAAACGGCTAAAAATATAAGTATTTTGGTGAACTGACATCTAGAACTTAGTCCGGTGAAGCAGTCAAAGTCTGCGCTCAAGCCAACTCCAAAGATCTCTACCGAAGAACGAACCACCAACTAAAGTTGTTATTTAAAATTAAAAGAAACACCCAATATATCTTATCACAAGATCCAAATACCACTTTATAAAAACAAGCGACACTTTCAATTAGTAACACCATAAGTGCACATTCGCTGAGCGCGTAACAAAAATAAAAGAAAGTCGACTATTAAAACATAAATTCTCACTTAACTTATCTAGACTATTGTTCCAAATTATCTGTGGATATCCAATCCAATTAAAAATCTGTTTAAGATAAACTAAAAGGCTAGATATGTTTCGTTAAGGTGCTCCCTCCCCGGGAGCATTCGAGTGTAATGTAACGTAACAGATTTGAGCATTACAATGCGCACCTTGTAATGATACAATGTGTAATATCTTGATACAACTTGTAACAATTAAGTATTTTATACCGAAAGTCGAATCTATATGTTACATTACACGCAAATGCTCGTTATTCAGGGAGGTATTATTGTAATGTAATGCTCAAATTCGAATCAATATGTCACATTGCACGCAAATTCTCGTAAGTCAGGGAGGTATTATTGTAATGTAATGCTCAAAGTCGAATCTATAATGTTACAATACACGTGAATGCTCCCGGTGAAGAAGCACCTTTAGGCTTTTTATCCCTAGGTTTTTATTGTGACTGTGAATTGGTATTCGGTATAGTCTTTGATTGTGCCGATATTATTTGGATTATTTTAAGTGAGTGTAGTCACATTTAGTGGGAACACTAATTGAATATTGAATACCTTTCTTTACGTAGAGTCGCATTTCATGTGGCTCTTTGATTTTTACATTACAATAACTACTTAAAACGGTCTATTATATACTGTCACTAAAGCTATTAATGTCGTTTTTTTTTTGTTATGTCATTTTATTTTATAATGTACATACATTAACCAAATAAAATGAAAAAAAAAAACACAAGTATCAAAACTCAATCTCGTATTTAATGTGTAATAAGTAAATTTAGGTACTTCAATACTTTAGAGTTTTGAATAGCCCTTAAAATCCTTTTCGCTCTTTCATAAGTATTCTCTAGTTATTGAAATTGCACAAGACAATTTATTGTACATTCATGAACGTCACAAGAAGTATTCGAAAAACATACAGTACGAGAGAAACCGAACAAAAAAAATAAAAAGCACCAGCCATCTTATTAAGACATTAACAGCACTCTATCGTTATATTATCGTTGTTATTCGTATATCGGCTTGTTTCGCGTAGGCACCCGCCCACAATGCAACTAAGGTGCAATCAGTTGCAGTTTGCAACCGATCGCGATCGCTGTTGCCTGTAGATGGACATGAAGGTAAGGTATTTATGGTAAATATTACTAGTATATTTTGTAGGAAAAGTAGGTATACTATTTTGAGGAATGTGTTAAGAAAATAAAGTCAATTATTTATATTTGCATGTCTATTGTTAGACATTGTACTCCAATTTTTTTTGTCGTATTTTATAGGCTTTCCAAGTTATTATAATCAACCTTATACAGTTGGACAAACGTAAGTATATAAGTAAGCTATAGCACAAGCAGTAGTACAAGTAGCCAATTATGGTTTACATTTATACTTTATATCTCTATATAGTTACTTATTTGTTATGCGTCATATTATTACTATTAGAAGTCCCAAAAATCTGTTCAGAAAGTTTTGCTTTTAAAATATCTTAATAAAATATTTTTCTATACTACGACTCTCTTTCAAAAAGATCTTTAGTAAGGTGCATGTGTAAACCATTCAAATTTACTTTAAAAAAAAAAATATCTCCACATCCTTTCGTTTTCACCGCCCCCACTCTAGCACATTATCTATAGATATCGTCGAATTAAGTTCTAAAGGGGCAAACCTTACCATCATTCACGGAAACACGAGAGTTTCCCGTGCATGAAGCCATCGACGCGTTATAACGACTCGACGAGTGCTATTGTCGTACCGTGGGAGTATTGGACATGCGAAATACTAATATTGTCGTATAAATAGCCTGTTTAGTATAATAGAAGCGATATTGTATCGGTTTATAGGGATTTTGTGAGAATAAGTATGGTTCAATTTTTTTTTAACTTTAGTTTGTAACAATACAAGTTTCCGGAGCTTTTTAAGTTAAAATAAGGAAGAACACCAAAGATTAAGAAAAAAAAAAAATTATTATTACTTACTTATTTTTTTACAAAATTTTAGGTGCCTACATACTTAGTCTCCAAATGATAACTTAAGCAGTCGCACGTATATGGCTATATTTTTTGTGAAATATGCATTTTTTTTTTAATAAACTTAAATAAATAATTTATGTAACTATGACTAATAAAGTAAAAAAAAACAGTAAAAAATCACTTTTCTAAATTCAATGACAAGGCCTACCGGATAAACAGTCACACCATCAGTAAATTGACGTTCAAAGTCAGCCACAGATACAACCATAGACTATACATTTACATAGACTGCTACTATCGCTAGTTTCCCCTTGTGCCAAGCGAGAGCAGTTTTTAGTCTGTATCTAGTACATTCGTTTACTGATTTAAGTAAATTTTCGCGCAACGAGTAACTGATATACGAAAATATCGATGGTTTTGACATTGTTAGTATAATATTAGGGTTTTAGATAGATTTATTAAAACGGCAAGCTACATCTTCATACATAATTCACGACAAAACTAGTTCACACTAGTGTTGACGGTTCAAACTCTGATAGGCTCACTCTAGTTTCTTATGTATACTCTAAGGATACAACTAAATATGTGTCAAACGTTCTCATCACGTATGTAATCATTTGAGCATTCAATATGTGACCTCATGATGTCACAGCTATTCCCTCGTGAGAACTAGAATCGTATACAGTACAGTCATCATATGAACTATGTATAAACTAATTACATTTGTATGTAATGTAAGAAGTGATTATTAAATCATTAAGTACCACGTCATAGAATGTTACGAGAAGCAGAAGTTTGAAATGCAGATGCGATATTGTTTTACGTTTAATTTGAGATCACTAGATTTGTAGTGCGATAAATCGATTCAAGCCCCTGAAGAAATAGGCGATGGATTAGAGTGGTATAAAAAATACAGTTTGTCTATGAAAGCAACTGAATCTTTAATACAAAAAATTCAAATGATATATTAAAATAATTATTAAAGCGGTCTGTAAACCTATTCATTGAGCGTCTATTGTGCTGATTATCATGATAAATACCCAGGTTTTAGGGCATTAACATTAACACGATTTAAGAAGACACTGTCTACATTATAGTAATATTATAGAACGGGGATTAGCGCGTACATGCATAAATACCTTAAGGGCTTGACGTTTCGACCGGGTTACACCGGCCGTGGTCGCAAGCAGACACTTTCCGACCCGTAGCGGTTGGCAATATAAACTTTTAAACTATCGCGCTGCATGTTTATAGTAATATTATCCCCGCGCGCTATTCCCCGTTCTATAATATTATTATAAACGCGCGATAGTTTAAAAGTTTACACTGTCTACATTTTTTTATTTTCCTAGCCGTACAAAAGTTTTTAATGATATTCCATTAACGAACAAACTTTGCATCTAAAGCGTCAAATTTTAAGATTAGCTGATAATCATAGTGTTTCCATACTAATAACTGGGAAAAACCATCTCATTATCTTCCCAGAAAAAAACTGCAATAAACTTCCACAATCAAGATATCTTGACATTTATTGGTCGTCTGATACTGCAGTAAATATTGCAAGTCCAAGTTGTTTCGAAGTCTGAACGCAGTTTGCACAAGAATGACAGCCCAATTTAATGATAGCCAGCTTTATGACTTGATACAAACGTTCAATGAATCTTAATATGGGAAATAACATTTTTTAAACGATAGAAGTGACTCAGTGTTTTATTTTTGTAGCCGTGTGTGATCTTTGTTGATCAGGTGATTATGAAACGGGACATTTTGACAGAACACTTTGGATTGGGTAATATCATCAGGTTAATTCAATGACAATTTAAACACTCCTGGACTGGCTTGTGTCTACGTCGAAAGGTATAAACTTTATTATTAGACTATAGCTTAAAACACCCTATATTTAGAATTTATTAAAATACATCTGCTGAAGTATTTTTATAAATTTCTATGCTGCTTTTTTGAACTTGCCAATTAATAGACATAGGAACTTAAAATGCTTTTCATGTAGTCTTTTCAGTATCGCTACACTACCAATATTCATGAAGAACCTTTTTTTCCGGGGTGAAACTCTAATGTTTTCTACCCGCGATGAGGGCACAGCGTACGTAGGGACAAGGACTAAAAACACCACGATCCCGTCTTAGCCTTAGTCTGAGCCACGAGCCACGGCTAATGCAATCTCGTGAATAACCTCCCCAATCATTAGATTTCAATTAGGAATATAAACATCATTCTAGAATCATACAATATAACATCAATAAATATTGAGACTAAACTGTATTTTGTGTTATTGAATTATTGTGCACACAATGGGTGTATATTGTGTGCACAAAATGTGTGTAATTCACAAAACAAGGAACTAAATCAGTTTCAAACAATACCGCCTAGAACAATAATCTCTAACGTCACCGATTCACATGAACCATGATTGTAATCGATTCTATACCCATTAATATTAAGACAGCTGACTGATTAATTATGGGCTGTTAATTAGTGCTTACCTTGAACCCTGTTCCAAAATGATATAATAATATGTTTAATGCTCGAGAGAATTCGGTTACGACGGTTAAAGGAACGGGCTGTAATTGATTGAAAATTGTGTAAACCATTGAATCCTAATTGTAATAATATAATAGAACATTGATTTATTCCGTTATTTCCGTTAGATTTATTCCGCGGTAAAATGCAAAAAGCGCTTAAATGCATCAATATAGTTTTTTTTATGCTCAATGAAGTATTTTTTCTTACCTCACCTCACTGTCAAAATTGCTGATCATTACCTAAAAATGCTGTTGATAGTTTTGTATGTTAGCCTTACACAACTATGTGATAACTACTGGATAATGATATGACCGACTTAAGCCTACGAGAGCAAGAATAAAAAAAATAGATTTTGTTACTAAACTAAAAATTTCAGAGAAAATACTCATAATTATAATCCTTCAAAAAATTACAGAATATACACTGAAACAAAACCTCTACTGGTCAATTATACCAAGGTTAAACCATATCATCTAAATCTTTAAAACGAGGAAGGATCTAACTCATCACACCTTTTTTACCAGCTAATCTCCAATCAGAACTAGAGCTAAACTAATTACTTCAAACAAAAACATAATTGAGTTATATCGGTTATACGTTTTATAATTACTCTGTGTAATATGTCCGTCAATATTGTTCAGACAATCATAGACGAATCATATACATAGACTGCTTCTATCGCTAGTTTCCCCTTGTGCCAAGCGAGAGCAGTTTTTGGTCTGAACCTAGTACATTCGTTTTCTGATTTAAGTTAATTTTCGACGAGAAACTTATAAACGAAAATGTCGATGGTTGGACATTATTAGGATAATATTAGTGTTTTAGAAATATTTATAAACGGCAAGCTCCATCTTCATACATAATTCACGATAAAACCATTTCCCACTAGTGCTTACGTTCAAACTCTGATAGGCTCACTCTAGTTTCTTATGTATACTCTAAGGGTACAGACAATGGTCAAGGGGTCTGTGACCTCTTGCTAAAGATATATCGATCGATCATAGTAATCTGTGGATGTCCACTGCTAAATCGTTCTGTTAATTTTTTGTTACAGATTATCGCAAGAGTAACAAACTCTTTAATAGGTTTACGATTAGATGCTCAATGTTCATTATTAGAGATCTTAATTTTTGTCTTGGTAGAAAAGTAAATCGAGCCCAAAAACTTCACGGTAAAAGTCCTAACGAAACTGTTTAATGAATATTGACATTCTATGACTTTCCAGTTTCAAGTATCCAATCGATCGATTTTGATATCTAAAGACAAATTGAGCATCTTTAGAAGTCGTTTAAAAACAATACCTACATTAAAATTTATAACATCTAATAAAAAAATACATTTTTAACATAATTTTCTTTGTGTACACTAGACGAAAGTTTTGCATCTGATCATGATAAAAGTGAATACTCATATTAAAATAAGTAATCAAAAATTATGGTTAAAGTGATTGGTCTGAAAGGAGACGGGGATTTCTGGGCCAAATTGTAATAAGTTAAGACATGGCTGAAAAAAAAGGTTATATTTTTCTATTTCAAAGTGTGAAAAATCAACTCAATTTACAATCTGGAAAATGAAATATCCAATAATTAAGTTTGAGTTACGAAGTAAATAGTCTAAGTAAATACTCTGTTGATGATGACATTTTAATGTCATCATCAACAGAGTTCATACTATTTACGAAAATGCTTTCACTAGATGATACAATTAATTAAAATAATTAAATCCATTAGAATTAGAGTATTAAGAGATTAAGTTTTACATAATTAAGATAAATCGATTCACATTTACTAATCGATTATTGTATTCTTTAATCTGTGCTAACTCTGACTGGACATGCATGACATTGACATCGATCGACATTTGACACTAAACGAGTGTCGAATTATCTACCTTAGAGTATATATTATACAAGAAACTAAAGAGTGAGCCTATCTGGGTATGAATCGTAAGCACTAGTATGAACTAGTTTTGTCGTGATTTTTTTATAAAGATGGAACGCGTCGTTTTAATAAATCTATCTTTAAAACACTAATATTATCCTAACAATGTCAAAACCATTGATATTTTCGTATATACATCGGTCGTAGGGAAGCAATATTAAAATATTATTATAACTGCATCGTAGGCAAACGGACTATGGGCTGCTGCGCCCATGTGATGTCAATAATATGGTACCTTAGTTAGGCTAAGTACCTCTTCTAGATAACATAGTACCACCTGCACAATTCTTAGATGACGTTCTTGTAATAATAGAAGATGAATAAAAATACTAATAAAATTCGATTTTCATTTTTGTACATCATCTCCTTCCCACTCTACAGAAATATTAAAAATCCTGTCTAAATTATAAAAAAAAAAAACAAAACCATCATAAACCTTGACTGCTAAGCGGACTAAACAAACCATGATAAATTCACTCTTTAGTTTCTTACCTATACTCTAAGGCAGTTAAGTATAGTTTTTTACTTAAACTTAATCTCTTTTATCTCAGCTCTCAGATTGCCAAAATCTGCCATATTTTCAGTGATTGTTTGTTAATATAGTAGCTATCAATTGACACCAATTTCATCTTTTTACATTCTGGCCCAAAGTTATATGAAAGCGTATCTGTCTCCTTTCCCAATCTAAAAACCTTTAATAGCGACATTAACCCAATAACATATAAGTTTATGACGTAATAATGACAATACTTGTTTTTCCTGCAAATGTAAAGGACTCACAAGTGTTTAATACGTCAGAAGAGACTTTAATACCTGTTTACTTTTATTGTTTTGTAAAGGGCAACTTGAAAAAGCCAATCTGTATTGATTGTGTAGGTATTAATAATTAACTAATAACGATAAAAACCTCAGAAACCAAATTAAATTAGATTATTGTAAAAACTTGAATATTGATTATAATTAAATATAAGTTAGGAATAAAACAAACGAAACGATATAGCAAAAGTTGAATCGAATTGCAAAGCTTATGACAACGCCATCTAGCGGCAAATAGCTGAACTGACACTCGTCAAGTATACAAACTGTACAAAGTAAAAGTGAACGTTGCAAGCGGTTCCGAACGGTCCCGTTACTTGAGCCGCGGCGCCGCGTTCGCTGCGCAAGCGCATCCATTGATTAACCGACAGTACTGTTACCTATACTTACTCACCCTTATTAATAAAAATGTCGATATAGATTAGCCACGGATTAAAAGATTCTAAATTCAAATTCTCTATAGAAAAATTGAAATTAGAATCTGCTAATCCATTGCTAATCTACATCAAGATTTTTATTAATAAGGTTCACTATGATTTGTAATAATTGGAAAACTGTTTGCAGTTATGTGTAGATACGTTATGTTGAGTACAGGGTTTAATGGTATTTGACAATACGTATTTACTTTTGCTTTTAAATCTCAGGTTCTCTATTTAGAGTGACGTACCGAATAAAAAACTTATTCTTAAATGCAATTAGGTAGGAGTAGGATCTCCAATAAGAATAATATACGATACTAAAATACATTGTCTCATAACATATCTGAGCCGCAGCAGATTAACATTTTTTTTATAAAGTAATTAGCCTGATACAATTTTTATTTCTTTTTCATAGAGTCGGTCTATAGAATATGTTTTGGAACAAAAAAATTCTAAGAGAACAAATAAATCAACATCAACATTAGCAAAATAAGGATACCTTACCTTTCCCGTTTCTTCCTCTTAGTAGTGCTCGTCCCCTTGATGGTTCTGTACAGGGTCATCATTTTGGACGACGTTTTGAACTAGCACTACACAACACTCAACACTAAAATACATCCACTGATCCTATATCAACTATATTATTCACTTAACTAACATTATATAAACACTAATCGTTGTCGAATACACTTGTTTCACAGGAAATATCTGGAACAAAAGAACGTCAGTTAGAATCATTTTTAAATTTAAATCATAACGGTTTCTGAAAGCAATGGACTAGTGATGTAGAGCTGTGTCAATCACAGATTGGTAGTAAGAATTATATTTTAATAATCCAATTTGTTAACATTTTAAATGTAAATTTCAGTTTATGGGAAATCAAGGGGCCGTTCAAAAAAAAAACTCTTTTTTACATGTCCTAGTTATATCACAAACTAGGTTCGAAAATACGATAAAATATTATGTAGCTCATTATTTCTTATACAATAAATACTAAAAATATATGGCAAATAGGTTTGTATAAAAGTATTTTCATCTATAAACAAACTCACACATTCAGTAAACGTCACACAATATTGATTTCCGAAAACATATCACACTTTCGTCATAATATAATTACCGACGAACAACTCGTACAGTGCTGCGACGTAGCTTGGCGCGTCAAAAAAAGAGATGAAAGATAGTTTTAGGAAGATGCAATATACATGCGTAGTGTGTGAGACAGGGACGGTGATATGTTGTAGCTCTTTTTAGACGCGCCAAGTTACTTTGGCTGCACTATATATAATCCAGCCTATAAAAGTCCCACTGCTGGGCACAGGTCTCTTCCCATATAAAGAAGGCGCGTGAGCATTGATCACCACGCTTGCTCACTGCGGATTGGCGATTTCAGATCCCAAATTTTGGAATCCAGGTTTCCTCACGATGTTTTCCTTCACCGTATGTCAGAAGTGTCTTAGAATAATTAAGAAAGTACATATAACTTTGAAAAGTTACATTGGTACCGGGTTCGAACCTGCAACCTCGTGCATACAAATTCGTTCATTGAACCGCTAGGCCACTACGACTTTCTGGCTGCACTATATAAATGTTTTTAAAGAACTTCGAACCATATAATATTCTTTACTTAAACTTTATATGAAGTTACAAATCCAATAACTTTACGGGTACTTTGAGAACATAATTGCTAAGTAAAATCATCTCATCTTGTGCACTGACATACATTTTGATGTTACAATATTTATGAATGTATTATTGTATCATATTTAGGTGTGTTAGTTTCATAGTTCTTCGCACATTATGGAAATATGGAATTATACATTGAAGATGATCTGTATTTTAAAGTGCCTTTTGCCAGCTTATAAACTAACTTGCGAAAGCAAAATATACCAAAATGGTAATTTGTATTACCTATGAGTATTTAGCACAAATATTAGTATTAATTATAAAATTTACAACTGCTACACTTTGATATAAATAGACTTTATATATTCGTGGCATATTTTAAGATTTAAAAAAGTACTTTAATTAAATTAGTAAACAAAAGCATACAAAAAATAGAATACAGATTATTCACTATTCGTATTAAAAACTGGACTTGCGGTATTTTAAGCCCCGAATTAAAATTCAAAGATAATAAAACTAAATAACAGCGAAAGCCACTAAACAGCTTCTAAAACAAACACTAAAACGAAAGTTTTGTGATTTTATCGAAGAATTTAGGAGAGAACTTGCATTTTAGAACTGCATTCTTTAGAAAAATCAATATTATATTCGCGGTCGTAATATTCAAACAACAAGTTAATACTAATTGAATACTCGTATTTTTATGTAACCTGTTTAGTTTCCCACTGATGGGCAAAGGTCTCTCCCGTCTGACTCCTCTTAAAAAATAACCAATTTTAATATCTATAAATGTCTACATAGTTCAGTTAAGCGTTTAGACAAAACTCAGGCTTTCTAAGCAGCATAAACCGACATGCATAAAAAGAGAAAAATAGGGCTGCATCATTTCCACACGACAACTCCATCAAATTACCTTCATGAGAACTTATCGTAAGTTATAGTAACACATTAGCAGGGTTAGTACCGACCGAACCGGTTGTCTGACCTAGTAACCGAGTGCCTTCCTAATTTGCATAGCAACTATTAATACGTAAGTGTCGAAAGCTCTCCTTTCATTAATGATCTTGTATTTGATTATAAATGCTAATTCTAAAATAGATGTTAGCATGTTTTAATTTGTAGATCTATTTCTCATTTAAAGATTTTCTGAGGTATATGTGTTTTAAGTCTGCTTGCGACCACGGCCGGTATATCCCGGTCAAAATGTCAAGCCCAAAAAGGTATTTATGCATGTACGCGCATATTCCCGTGAATCATATTACTAAAAACATGCAGCGCGATAGTTTCGAGATCCATGTTTTAATTATATGTAAATATTTGCATTCTCTCTTTGAGATTTCAATTAAAGATTTGGAAAATTTAAATTATATTTTAATTACAAATAAAATTCATTGCCCCAATTCTGTCTTATTATCCAAAATCAGTGGGTGATGATTAAAGATAATCAAAACACTTATATTGCGTAAAGCAATGTAAACTACATCCGACATGCTATATTAGATCCTTCTAATCATGTATCTGTATTCAGGCCTAATTTCCGCTACTTAAATTTTACTTTTACATGCATCTTATAACCAACGCAACGAGGTTGCATTTGAAACTATAGAGTGAGCCTATCAGAGTTTTAACCGTAAGCACTAGTGTGAACAAGTGTTGTCGTGAATTATGTATGAAGAAGGAGCTTGCCGTTTTAAAAAATCTATCTAAAACACTAATATTATCCTAACAATGTCAAAACCATCGATATTTTCTTATATAAGTTTCTCGTTGCGCGAAAATTAACTTAAATGAAAAACTAAATGTACTCGGATCAGACTAAAAACTGCTCTCGCTTGGCACCAGGGGAACCTAGCGATAGTAGCAGTCTATGCATATCATACGTCGATGAACCAACGTAATAACATGCACGCCCACATGTCAAAACCAAAGTCACTTCTGTATTAAACAGAACCTCATTTCGTAATTTCCCGTCACACCTCTCACTCATACATACCTTAAGCCTTACATATAATTATATGCCTTAAAAAACAAACTTATCCATGCAGGTGGCGAAAATCGGAACTAAAATCATAACCAACATTTTAAACGTCAAATTGACAGTTCTGTATGAAATGACAGCTACACTAGCGACACTTATGTTGGGACCTAAGTTTGTACAACCGTTACTGAATTCCCATACGGTATAGAGTTTATAATTAAATATTGCATATCCGTTGAAACACATTTCGCTTATAAAATATTCATATAGACGCACCTTGGAGACTTAAACGTAGCTGTGATGTTGTGATATACTTAGGTTACGCTATCATAAAAATGAAGTGGCATATTTTTTATACCTACCAACGGTAGAACATTTTACTTCTTATGATCTACTGGTTTGACAAAAGCTGTAAAACATTTACTATTTCGTTCAAATTTAACTAAGTTCAATATAATTTACATTTTAAATTCATAAATTTTATATTATCACACTGATTAGTGATTACACTAAGATGTACTTAAATCGTATAATGACCCAAAACGAGAAAAAACTAAGCCAAACAATTGATCAAGCCGTGACGCAACCCCAATATGGCTGAAAGTACCGTCGCTTGCGCATATCTGAATAAATACCGGCGCGTACGATCAATGAAATAATGCGTTCACGTAATGATATACTCTAGTGATTTAATCGTCCTATTTGTGTAAGTAAAAAGGTGATTAATATGCTAACGAGGTTTCACTGCCATGATCTGCTAGATTTATCTTTTTGCCGTTTGTATAGTGAAGTTATTTACTTTATATTTCCATGGTTCTGTACGTTATGCATGCATGCCTTTAAGTAATTTTCACTTTAATTTTATGTGAGTGTAAAATAACATTTGCATGTTTTTTACAGTTTAATGCTGTTAAAACGAATAGAAAATATTTGATGCATAAAATCTCTGACAGGATGGAAAAGGTTTTTTCGTTTTTTTTTGTAACATTTTGTCACTAAAACTATTTTCGCATATGACATCCTCCAGTTTCTATGTCCGAACTACTTACTCATTTAAAGTTTGAAGCTCATCATCTAACTTTAAGTGGACCAAAAACTTACTCTGTAATAACCTACCGAAATGTACCAGTCCACAGTTAAACTCACATAAGCAATTAAATCACAGTTACAAAACCTAAGCCAGCTTAGCATTCCAGACAAACTATAATTACTAAGCCTGACTAGTTTCGATGGCGCAACGCCTGTCTATCAACCAAGCTCCGTCAAAACAGTTCCTAATGCCGTTGTCTAAATTGTAAAACAATTAGTCACATGTTCCGTGAAGATGCGACTAGTGATGTACATACCATAAACTATTCGGCTTTCGGCTAATATTTTGTTCAGTATTCGGTAAACATCAAAATAAACATAACATAATTTTCGTAGCAAGAAGAAAAACGTGGTCTCTGCCTACTCCTACGGGAAAGAGGAGTGATTATATGTTTTATGTGTGTATAATTTTCTGGGACAACTTACACGGTCACCTGATCCCGAACTAAACAAAGCTATGCTATGGTAACCAGACAACTTATAAACATACTTATATATTTCTGAATGCATACATATAATAAATATACAAAAACACTAGGCACTGAAAAGTAAGCGTGCTTGTCACACAAAAAAATCTCAGGGTGGGAATCGAATCCACGACCTCCGGTATAGCAGTCGGGTTCATTATCTACTGAACCAACAGGCCAGTCAATATCGCAGAAATTGTAAATTGTGTCCGGAATTCTGAGTTCTGGCAACCGGTCCTATTATTACCTAACCTGATTAACTAAATAATGTGGTATGTTTACTTGCGGCAATAGCCAGACCGATAATAAATGTTGTCGCCGTAGTTCAGTCTAACAATTTCATTGAATTTCCGTATAATTAGGTAATTGTCAGAAACGTGCCGCGTATCTACAAACTTAGCACTTAGAAACTAAATGATATACAACATTAAATAAAGATTTTCACGATGCATTTTTTGACGCGTGTTAGTTTTATTTATTTATGTAAGGTTTAATTTTAGTAAAGTGGTAAGTGTTTGTTCTTGTAATACATTAAGTTAGATAAAACAATTGACAAATTATGTTTATGAAATATATTTGAAAAGAATATTCAACAAGACGAATATTTGTTACCATCTCTAGTATAAACATTCCACATTGATATTAGGTCGTCACAATACGGTATGTAAATATTACGATGTTCCTTTTACTACGGCTCGTTAGTTTTCGTTCCAATGCAAACTAACTAATACTGATATGAGCATTCCTTTTTTTTACATACATTTTTATTTTAATTAGTAAAATCTTACCAGATAAAATACTTGTATGAATACTAGCAAGTTTATTGCATTGACTTGAATTAGCTCTAAACTTGCTACCCTGTGAAGGACTGAGTCTTAGACGCTTGGTAAAACAAAACATACATGCAAATATTTTTTCATTTGCATTTATAAGACCCATTATTGTCAACACAAATTAAACTATCCAGACACTTCTACCAAGAACTGGAATGTAGTACACAACTTTGATAGACAGTTGGCAGCAATGGCAGTCGCCACAGAGCTGGAATACCAATAGACAGTTGACGTCACATTAGCACATAAGTTCATAATCTATTCTAAGCATATTTAATGCACAAAGGACTACCGGTCACGTTTAGTAGCGGTATCGAGCTAGGGACTCATGCGAACTGTGGTTATAGAGAAGACGCGATAATGAAAAAGATGTTTTAGTATCAAAGGAATATTATTAGAAAAACTCAAACTCGCCTTTTCCATAGAAAGTTTCCTTCAAATCGGCTTTTTACAAGCTAACATGTTGAATTTTTCTATTAGTATACAAAAAAAATAGCATTAACTTTAGTGTCCATACTTCTAAATTCCGTAAAAGAAGAACAACGTTTTATGAAAACACCTTTTTTTTTAAATAATAATACGAGGGCACAAAATGCTCTTATAGTTTTAGACTTGATAATTTCGCAGTTTCAAAATTCGTATATATATATCCAACTCTTTGGTATAACAAGTTCATCCATAAAAATAAAGACCAACGGGTTAGTAACCGGTAGTCTTGCCCTTAATCCAAACTATTCCGAAAGTGCATACTGAAAAACAAAATGCCTTCCACCCACGCACGTATATTGGGGCGAAATTTTAATTAATTTGGTATTAGGTAGTGTTAAACTCATCAATCAGTTCCACGGGCCGTAACGACCGTTGATATACTTAGCTTTATGCACTTGTAGCTGCCAATTATTTGGATTATCATGCAGAAAAAAATGCGAACGTATATTGGTAAATATTGGACGCAACATACTGGCCTTCCTAAGTCTGAGTAAATTAGTTCTCGACGCAAATATAAAACTATTATTTAAAAATAAATCATTTGAGTTTTTTTACATGCTTACTACTTTTTTCACTTATTTACTCAGCGGTATTATATTGGACTATTTAATCGAGTTCTACATTCGCATAAACCTAAGAAACCAATATTTATTTAATTTAACCAATGTATTTAGTACAGAAAAGGCTCTGTGTTTTGTCAATGCAAAGAAAAAGAAACAGAAACAAAGTCAAAAACAAAAAAGTACCACCTTTGTATGGTTATAATAAAAAAACATCGTCAGATCGTCGTCAGATTATAGATTGTAATATATTATTCTAGGACTATATTTCAGCTAGGCTTTACCAACAAACCCTTACTCAAAATTTACGCAACGTTTACCAAAATGATATCCAACAATTTACCCTTTCGCAACCGCTGAGTAACTTAAGTTTTGCAAGAAAGTGCCATGACTCAGTCACAGTACTCGACCCTACTGAATCTGAAGAGATAAAATATCGACATCATTATAACTCAGATATAAGCAAATTTGTACTGGTTCTGCCTGTTTCAATATTTATTGATGTTTTATACAAGCATCTAAATTGGAGGCCAATGGTCAATAATATTTTTACATTTTTTTTTGTTGAAACTGGAGATATTTTGTTTGAACGCACTAATAACTGAAACTACTAGTTGTATTTGAAAAATCTTTTTGCGGTATATAGCCAAATACTGTAGAAGGTTTTAAGCTATTTAACATCATGTTCCTTGATTTAGAGGACAGCAAGGCGAGTGAAACCGCTGGACTCAGATAGTGTAATAAATACGGAAGATGTTTTAATGTATGGTAAATTGTTTGTTCGTTTTTCGTTGTAATTGAAGGGTAATTTGCATAGTTTAAACTTAATATAATGGAGACAAGACGCCTGATACACTGTATTAAACAACATTAAACTTTTCTTTATAGAATCCTTTTGTAAAAACGAAGATTTTAATGATATGCTCGTTAATGTAAGTACTGTACAACATCATAAAGACATTCTAGAATGCAGAATTTTAATTTTAATTTACAATTTCTTTATTTTCTTGTAAGCCAATAAATATTATAAAGATATCTTATGTATCCTTAAATGTTTCTTCTGTTTTTTTTTTGTTAATAAACCCTTTAAATGTCTGTTTGTCCTGCCCCTGAACCAGAAATTAAATCCCTGTATGATTACAGTTTTCAGATAGATAGAAGATTTTTTATTCAGTTTCTCGATAATTTATTTAAAAAACTATAAATTATTTAAAATGTGGTGAAATAAGAAATTTTATTACATTTTTAAATAACTCATTTTTCTGTAAATTCGTTTGTTGCGTAGGTGCTCATAACTTGCATAAAATATCAGACCACACCGATACCTTTAACTATTAAAATATAAAACAAATGTTTTCACACTTTAAAATCGACGGGTGTCTATTAGAAAAACATATAACTTTACATTTAATTAATAGCACCTATCTTAAAAATACCATCATGTAATCATTAGCAAATTTCTAATTAATAAGGTAATTAATAGGTCAATAACATCGGCTAATCCTATACAGGATTCAAACCTGATTACTTAAATGATTTAGATCTATTTGTTTTAAGATTATCATACTAATTTGAACTGGTTTGAGTTGACTCGAAGTGGAATTTTAAGCGAACCGACCACTTTTTTTCTAAGCAAACTAATTTATGGTAATAGTGTGCGCTAATTTTATGTACGAAATATTGCTTTTCCAGAGATATTTATTCAAATTAAATACATACATAGCCCAATTTAAAATCGAGCTGTTGACGTTTGTTTTTGTCTTTCTTTCTATGAACAACTGTCGACGACATCACAATGAGCCTTCCACCCGCTTGCTTTATGTTTTGGTCAAACTTTTTCAAGCAGCCCAAGTGTAGCACGCGCATGGTCGCTTATCACAAAAATCTATAGTTCACCACACAATCGCATCTTAAAAAACTAGATACAGTTTGCTTCAAGCAGTTAGTGTGTTCACGACGTAATACTTCACGAATATTATATCTTTTATATTGCCACGGAGTTACATGCATAATTGGTAAAAATATGACAACATCAACCATTGTCCGCATACCTAGAAAAACCTACAAATTATTCACCATCGCTCTCAAATAACTACACGTGGAAAGCCCTTAAGGCCAATTTAGTATGTCGTTATTAGCATTCATCACAAGCCTACATATCCTTACCCATGATTGGAATATAATATACAACCAATTTAAACTGACCCCTGGTTCTTAACATATGTTTGAGCTCAGAGACCTGTGTAATTTGGTTTTATATTGCATCATTATTGGAGGAAATGAAGGCTGATTTTTACACAGAAAGGATGTTACTGGGTGGATTTCGTAAATTCTTGTAATCCTGCGTAATCAATTATGATTGAATGTTAATATATTTTACATAAATGTTTTGACCTAGTATTGTATTGTATCGTCTTTATCAGTGAAAGATTATATTTAGCCAGTAGTCACGACGTATTTAATCCTGATAAAAGGTTAATTTTATATAGAAACAAGAACATTAAACATAAGGATTTTGACAGAAGTAGGTAATAAAGCATCTATAATAATTTAATAAAGAAAAGGTATGTAGTACAGAAAGTAAAAAAACGTAATTCAACATCCTAAAGTAAGAAATTTCAACAGAAAATAAAGCACCTCAGCTACCCCTAATTGTTTATTACAAGTAAATTTACTTCAAAACAAATGACGCTCATCAATCAAAACACAACTTCATTGACGAAAACAAAAGGCGCTCAAATGTTACGCGGCCAAACCCTAATCATCCCACAAGTGCACAATCACCTAATAGAGGCAAATCTTCGCTTTCGACACAAAGTACGGAGAACGTGTAATGTGTGCATACGACAAATAAATCGCTGCGATCTCGAACGATTGCGTACGAACTGCAAGACAGTTGCGTGAGACCTCTAAACCTAGTGCAGTGGAGGTAAATTTGGAAGTGACACGCATAACTGACATAACTGGTTTAGAATTTTTGTGCGTGTTTTGTTTTTGGAAATTGCTGAAATGTTTTTGAGCCTTTTCACGCGATGTCTAAAATAAAAGAAGATTTTACAAAAATGAATTTTCACTGGGACTTTGTAACAAATATTTTTTTTCAACAGGTATTCCGTAGTAGATAATTGGAATTAGGATATTTTTGTTTCTAACCTGTACTGTCCCACTTCTGGGCAAAGGCCTCCCCCAAGTCCTTTCATTTAACCTTATCCTGTAGCACCTTAAACCAGTCCTCGAGATATGGGACTAAGGAATAAGATATTAGATATATGGATTATGGCATGGGAAAAGGCTTGTGCCCAGCTGTGGGACGCTTATAGGTTGGTTTTATTATTATTAAATGAATATGGCATATTAGACGATGGCTAACAGAAAAATTACAAGAATAACAGTAGTAAAAACCCAATACATACACCGAAATCTGGAAATTTTATATATGAAGAAATATCATTGCAAAACACATAAAATATCGTGAAATTATTCAATGCCTATTTTCGAAAACATAACGGATATAAATATCTAGGCAACCATGTCAGATCTTAGATTCTAGACCGAACATGGTTTTGAATTCAAATAATGATGTAATGCTTAGACTTTTGGAAGTCATAAAAATGGATGAAAGTGTGTTGTTATTTGCAATTGCCATATTTTCGAGTCGCATAGGTGCACAAAAACACCACTTTTAAACTATATTACTATTATCTAGTTATACATTCTTGGAGTTTTAGGCAGTTTTAGGTATAGTTCCTCATATGGGTAATATTTAGATGTGAAATGGCTTAAATTATTGTTATTTGTTTGTGTTTGAATATTCACTGAATCACGACTATTTACTAAATTTGTACCTGCGACTTTTATTTTTCTTTTAAGTTTAGTGTTGTATGAAATTTTTTGAAAGCACCTTAATACCTATAGTAGTAAATTATTGCACTATTTATGACAAAACAAAAACTTTCGTAAACGCAACGAGTCAACAACCAGAAGCAATTAAGGAAGTATCAGAACCACAAGTGAATAACCATATAATGCTCTGTCGGTAAAACAGTCATAAAGTATCAATTGAGTTACATGTTCTAGCTTAGTATAATAGTAGCTAGTAATTGGTTAAAGCATTAATATTATATGAGCTATCTCGATAAGGGAAGTAGCTACTTTACTTTTACAAAATGAGAAACAGTCGAACTACTAGGAAATTTGAAAATGTTTGGCCTTAGATTGTTAGAAAGCCTTACCGGTACCAGTACCAGTAAACAAGATCTGTTTCATGCAAAACTCTAAGTAAATGTAAATCAGTACGGTAGTACATACTTTATAGAATGTGATGACAGATACATGCACGAACTAACAAACACGCAGACACTACTGTCCACCCATCGTGCTATTTCTGATTCCGAATGTGTATTTTTTTTATTTACATAACAAAACATATAACATATCATCACGCCTGTATCCCCGAAGGGTTAGGCAGAGGTGTACCAATGTACACCCACAGCTGTTCGCCGATATGTTTAGGTCCCATGTAATAGGGGGCGAGCCTATTGCCACTAACCGGGCACAAATCCAAACTCCGACCTGCTACTGAGAATTTCACAGAAAAACCCAATAAAACCTTGTTCGACTTGGGAATCGAACCCAAGACCTCTAGCGTAGCAGTCGCGCTTAGCACCACTAGGCCAACGAGGCAGTCTTTTATTTAACACCCATTTATGACATTTGTGGAACATCGAATGTCTTTCTTAAGGCCCACTATACCTACCATAGTTCACAGGTTTTACATAAACTTTTCAGCAATACAAATTATGAGTATTAAAAAAAACTTGAATAGCTCCACCAAACTTTGAAGGCAAACATCACACAATCTTTTATCCTCAGATCTATAGACACTACTAATATAAATCATTAAACAATGAAAGCATTGCTTAAATTACATGAAGCATGAAATCACGCGACATGGTGCCATAGTTGTCGCGTATTGGATATTTCTTTCCTCTAGGAAATTATTAAAATGCAAGGGTATACAACGGAATCATTAACTGATCTATCTTCTAACAATACTTTATAAGTGTAGACCTATAAGACTATATAAGTTTTATATATCCATCTAAAAAACTAAATCAAGCTGCTCTCTCAAAATATAATCTACAAGTTCAGCATTTTTTTTTACTTTCTTAGATGTCCAAATACCAAACAATCCAATTTAAACAAAAACAAAGAAATTTTATATTTTATAATCACATCTTAAGTTATCAAATACAAAAATTGACTAAAATATTACCAAATAACTTAAAACCTAAAAATATCTCTGAATAGTTCAATATCCAATACCCGTTACAAAAAAAGTATCATGACTCATTCTAAACTCAAGTCATTATTCACACCCAGACACAAAATAAATACAAAAAAAGCCACAAAAATGGTTAGTTAGCAAAAAAGCTATTAATAAAAACTTCGCAAACATATGTAGTACCGTTGCTGACGGTACTCGTCACGGCGGCTCATCGCCGGTCACTTTCGATGATGTTGCGCAAGCGCATCTCTGAGTACATTCCTGCGATTTAGTTTCGTACAATTTTCTAATTCGTCACGTGCAACTGTTGTTTATTCAAATGCCAGTTAATTTGTTTTGTCGATTTTAGTTCTGTTTGATTGATTGCTTTGGTTTTGATTTGAATTATGATTGAAGTGTATTTTTTTGGGATTGCCGCCTTTGTTAATTAATGATGATTTATATTGACGTTCGTTCATACGTCATTTTTACTTTCTGCCATTTACTCTATTACCTTTAATTACCTTTGCATGAAGGTTTCTTGGATAATTTCAGAATACAAATATTATGAATGAAGTGAAATATAGATTTTATGAGCAAATTTTTTACAGCTTTTAAAATGCATTTTAAGTAATATTTAATCTAAAACCTTCTAACCTTACCATACCTTCAGACATCAAAAACATCATTTCTCTATGCAATATATTATTATCATCTCAAAAATAAATATCCTTGAAAATAACTTTGACATTTTAAAACATAATGGCCTCGGTTTCCCTATATTTACTAAAGGCGGGACTTTACAGAGGCAAAATCAATAGCTTAAGTAAACAGTTACATACAGACATTCGTTAAACTGTTCTATGATATCTCTAGACGACACTACTACGAGAACTCATATTTTTATCACACTAATTTTGATTTTGTGTTTAAATAATCGCATGTTGAAGAGTTTCTCCTGGTAAGTGTTTGATTGTCAACAAGTTGAATTCTCGAAAATGAATAGATATTATGTGAATCAAACAGTTGTAACATTGGTTTTGCACCTTTCGTGAGAGATTCTTAAAGTGATCAAAACATCAAGTCCGCCTACAGCACAACTAGTAGTCTGTTACGATCTAGATCACCATAATACCAATATTCTCCCTTTTTGCATCCAGTCTGATCTGAGCTAGTGTCCTATATTTTACTTGCCAATTTAGTCTACAATATACTATTATACATTTTTAATTTCTTCAGCATGCTTTTTAGATCTAATAAATTCAAAAATATATGTATTTTAAAAAAATATGAAAAATAATAAAAAATGTGATGCGTGAAATCATAATTGAAGACAAATGTAAGAACGCGTTGCTCATGTATTTAGTCGTGAGTTAATTAAATGAGGTGTTGTTCGTGACTTGAATATAGAAACTAGACTTTAACGTAAATCTAGTTATTCTTGTAAAAATAACTTATTTTAATTTAAACGCAATATTCTGAAGAAACTTCCTGATAAAAAAGATTATATCGATTGAATTTGTTGCAAGAAATACCTTGTTTTTTTTTGTTGCAATAATCTTGATAGTTAAAACAAAATAACTAATTATTTTGTGTAGTGCCGAATGTAAAAGGACCGAGTGTGAAAGCCTCTACAAATTGGGTTACTAATAAACGAAGGCTGTGTGGAAGACCCAGGCGGAGATGGAGGGATGAACTAGACGCTAACAAAAAGGAGTGGCAACAAACAGCAAACAATAGAGACCTATGGTAGGAAGGAAGGGAGGCCTTTGCCCTGCAGTAGGACAGTTCAGGCCGTAAATAAATAATTAATAATAGGGATTTTACATGTTCACAACAAATTATTTCTACAAATGAATAGTGGTTAGAAAAAAGTATGTACGTAACTTAATGTGAATTAATAAATAATTCTCTTACGAATTGTCACCTGCAGGGCAAAGGCCTCACAGACAAAACTACAAGCGAGAAAAAAGTGAGAAATAATTCTAAAGTGTTATAAAATCGTGTTTCCGTAGTAGCCTTTTAACTATTTACATAGCTTCGCGGTCATTTTGTAAGGTCCATAGCGACTGTTCCATTCGACACTTTACTGTTAAATATTTTGACACCATACTTATTCATCGTTAGCGTCTGTTTAAGCAACCATTGAAAATAATTGATAATTTGTGGCCAACTACATGTAAACCGCAGCAAAGAATTTTGATTATGAACTTTGATGTACTGTGATAAGGTTGATGTTTACTTAAACTTTTACCATTGATTTGCAGTTGGGTATAGGTACTTATATTTGTAATGAAATCAATGATTATTGTGTATGCGAAATTTACCTAACATAGTTAATAGGATTATTACATCAAAAGGCTCATTTTTGATTGGTGCAATAGATTATCGATTTCATCAGTGTTGATCATTAGATACAATTTATATAAAAAATTGACTTTTATTTTCAATTTCGACAAATGACTAACATTATTTTTATAGATACACTTACTGAATAAGTTTGAGAAATAAGATTTTGTTACAATGGCTGGAATTGTCCGGGATAAGAAGGGACATTTGCCCAACAGTGAGACGTTTACAGGTACACATACATACTTACATATAATCACGCCTCTTTCCCTTGTATAGGGGTAGGCAGAGACCACTTTTTCCAGTTGCTACGAACCTTACACTTGATTCGCTTCGTCCACTTTCAATATTCCCTCCATACATGCGTAATATTTAGAGTAAGTAGGTTTACGAAAATCCAAGTACCTTAAACTAAATATCAATTGGAATTCTAACGTCTCTTGTGTAACGGAGAAAGGCTCCGTCTATTAATTTCTACAAACACAACTTCCTATAATTACGCAAACAATGCGACATTGTTTATCGATGAGATAACTGTTAGCTTAGTACTTAAGGTAATTACCGGATTAGTGCATTGATTTCAATACTAAAGTACTAAATACTGAGTGACAAGATCTAGGTAGACATCCGTAAACACTGATAAAGATATTTTATAGAATTTAAAAATATTGAGTATTTTACTCATTATGATTGTCATCTAAATCTGACGTTGTGATCTTTTTAACATTTAGCTAATATTAGATTTTTGATTTCTTTCTCAGAAACTAAAAGTAAGCCTTTTCTAGTGTCATTCTCTACTGTCCTTTTTTTACCCGGGCTCTTACCGGCTAAAACCACCGGAGTGCTTCACCCTTCCCTATTCTCTACTGTCCAATGCCAGCTTTTTTTTTTTTGGTAGAGATCTTTGCAGTTAGCCTGAGCGCGGGCTTTGACTGCTTCTCTGGACTTTCGGGTCCTGTGCCAGCCTCATCTACACTCGACCCAAGACTTTGACTATGTCGTCGAACCATCTAATTTCAGAACCACTGACATTTAACTCGATGGTTATAAAAGTAAATATGGTTTTGAAAAATAACCTAGTCAGATTACTTAATAAGTTTCATGTTATAAAAAATGTGTAGTCACTTTTCTTAATCAGTGGTCCACTTAATCAATCTTCCAAACTATGTAAATAAACCATTAATTTTTCAAATAAATCTAGTTCATTTCAATTATAAACGAGAACATTTCCTAACGTTATACAATCCGTTCAACAGAGAATGTTTATGTATGTCATAACTATGGTAACTATAAGACCAATCAACATGTAATTTACCTATCAATTTAATTTGATTACTGCTATTTCGGCCCTTTTGGTCACTTTTCTAACTTTTACTTAATGGGTAGAATTGCGTAAATATGAAATGTGTTAAAATAAAAAGAAAAGTAATGACTCAATAAATAGAAAATGTAACTATGATAGAAAACTTTACATTAATAGAAATATCTATCTCGTATTTTTTTAAATTATATATACATATAGATTTGTCCAGTAAATTTCAGCTTTTTGGATGATTTCTAGGAGACTAGGAAATGGAACCAAATTAAAATACAAGTAAAGCACATTTTTTTTCCATAGGAAGGACATTTGGAACCGAGCAACTAGATTCAGTAGATTTAACGTTACGTTTCGCAAGCACATTTGTTTGGATTATAAGAAATAAAAACTTTTTAATTTTGAAAAAAATCTTGATTCCATAGATGACTTTTCGTAATACGTTTCTTGTGGTCTGCGGTTCACATACGCATATAATAGGCGAAACAGTTCACAGTAAAAGTCTTTACATAAAACTCTTTACATAACAAAATGAAAACAATTTACCTTATTGCCTATCATAGCATAAGTGCTATTAATTGAAAGTAGAACCAATTCGCCCGCCATTACTTCGTGGACAAACATTACACTATGACGTTATTACCTACCTTGCAATAGCAAAACCACAGCAATAGACAGCACAAATCGCTTATGAACTAACAATTAATTATGAACTAACAACTACTTTAGCGCGAAAAGTAATACAAATTGTAAGTTAAACTGCAATAATTATGCACTTACAGTAAACCTGCTGAAAGAATGCGTTCCTGATAGATCATTGGGGAAACGGGAAGATATAATATGAAGCGAAGAGTTTACTACAAATAAATAATACTTATTAGTCCTATAAGTGAATTATATAATCCAAAATTTTGAATGATGTTAATCATGATAACTTATAAACTATTGCGCTGCATATTTACCTTAGTAATTTTATAGAACGGGGATTAGCGCGTATGTACATGCATAAAAACTTTTAGGGCTTGACGTTTCGGCCGGGTTACACAGGCCGTGGTCGCAGAGTGATTTTAATCATTTATAGGACGAATTATTCATGCCAGGTTACAATCAATATAACACGGCTTTTAATTTCTCTATATTAAATGAAGACTATCTGACATGTGTCAGAAGCGCGTGTTCTCAGCGGCCGTACTTTAGCTGTCGTTTTGTTCTAAGATACGTAATACCGGTGCAAGTTAGATAATCATAGCAATGATTATATTGTTGATCATTATCTTATGTATAATGAATTGATTGATTCCTCACTTATTAAAAATCGAAAGTTTGAATGTAAATAGTAATTATTTGTATAAATGAAAGTATTGATTTAGAAATTAATATGCAAAATAAGTTTTTGGATGTACGAAACTTTTTGTATGGTTTAAATACTTATTAAAATTAATAATTACTAATGTACTATAGAAACATCATTTGTATTATTGTTATTCAGTTTTGCCTGTCTTTATATTTTTGGAATAAAATATTTGGATAAAAATGCACTGCAATAAGTTCACTTCGGAACTAAATATTGCGATACTCACGAAAGAAAATCCTTTAGAAGTACTAACCATACTTATACTACCAATTTTTCTATATAAATTTGCAGGTTTTTTAACGAAGCGAAAGAAGTGTGTAAAGATCATAGCAAGTGGAAAGAGAGGTATCTGCCTACCCTACGGGAAATAGGCGTGATTATATGTATGTATGTTTTTTGTAACGATCTAGAGTAATTAATACAACATACGCACAATTGCAGCATACTTAGTTTCTAACAAACTACGCACATAGTCACGCTCCATTTCTTTCACATAGTTTACAGGAATCAAGAACTCAAACATATAATTAATATTTATTTATTTTCAGCCATTACCGTCCCACTGCAGGGCAAAGGCCTCCCTTTCTCTCTTCCAATTCTCCCGGTCTTGAGCTATTGTGTTACATAATGCCGAAAAGGAGTCAAGTTCCTCAAGCCAATTCCTTCTGGGCAGCCACGAGGTCTTTTGATGTTTTGTGGAGTCTACATACATATTTACTGACGGGCCTGTTGGTCTAGTGGTTAGAGACCCTGACTGCTATACTGGAGGTCGTGGGTTCGATTCCCACCCGGGACAAATGTTTGTGTGATGAGCACGATCATTTGTTCGGTGTCTGGGTGTAATTTATCTATAATATATAGAAATATATAAGTATGTTTATCAGTTGTCTGGTTACCGTGGATCAGATAACCGTGTGTGAGATGTCCCGGAATATTATATTATTATATTATATTACTATACAACTAATATAAAATAAACTAAAACTGAACTAAAATGAGTGTTTATATAATAGCTCAATGATAGACTAATATCTTCCGATGGTACGTAACTAGTGTCATAGCGTAATGATGATGACGGAAGAAATCATTGATATGCTAAAATATCGTGTGAAAATAATAGTAGATGTGACAAATTAGGTGTCCCGAATTTGGAGACCGTGTTATATTGTGTAATTTGGTGATGAAATTTTAAATTGTGATTAGTTTTAGTTTAATAACTATGTAAATGTTAATTATTGGATTTGCAATTAAAATACAGGTTATTATTTCATCAACATTTTTGAAATTTGACTTTAAAGTAATAATAATAATCCTGCCTATAAACGTCCCACTGTTGGACACAGGCCTCTTCCCATACAGAGAAGGAACGAGCAATGATCACCACGCATGCTCTCTGCGGGTTGGCGATTTCAGAAAAATAAAATAAAGTAAAATATTAACCAAGTTTGATTTTATGTAAGGTAAGAAAAAATACAGTCCTAAAAATTCATTACGATTAACTTTTAGCAATGGCATAGATGGAAAAAAATATAATAATATCTACAAAAATAGCCTATGACTATTCTACTGATAGTTTATTATTTAAATTAAACATGTCAATAATAATTTATTAACAAATCAACGTCACATTTCATTATACCAAATGACAATAGAGAATGACTCACAAAATTGATATTTAAATAAATACAAAACTAAAATCAATAAATTATTCAAGTTTAGTTTAACAAGGAGTTATGGCATAAAACCTAAATTTTCGCATAAAACCTTTTATGATTTGCATAATCAATTTGTATAAGATCAGCCGGATTTTAACCGAGGTCATTTTTATTTGAAGTATTGTTGACATGTTCTGAAACTACACTAAACTATGATGAGTCATGTAAAAATATTTACATGATACTTGAAAGAAGGTTTTGTTGAATTAGGCTATGTAAATACATTCTTGAGGAAAAAGAAAAATCTTGAAAGTTAACGTTTTCTAACTCATCTAGATTTTGCTGCTTGATCCGAGTATATAACGTACGCGTTTTTTATATATTACCTATATCAATAAATTACCCAATAGTTTAAATACCGTATTAAATGCATAAGTGAGCAGCTTCAAATCGTAGCAAGATTGAAATGACTTCATTTTGAATTAGAATTATGAATGCACATACATTGTTAATAAAATTAAAACTATGCCCAATAAATGATGTAGTTATAATACAAGCCTTGAAGCGGTGAAGGAAAACATCGTGAGGAAACCTGGATTCCAAAATTTGGGTTCTGAAATGGCCAATCCGCAGAGAGCAAGCGTGGTGATCAATGCTCGTGCCTTCTCTATATGGGAAAAGGCCTGTGCCCAGCAGTGGGACGTTTATAGGCTGGAATTATTATTATTATTAATAATAATTCCAGCATTATTATTAAAAATAATAATTATTAATAATATTATTAATACAAGCCTTATGCGTATAGCATATGAATTAGGTGCCTACCCCCAAACACGTACGTATTTTGTATATTAAATATAGAAATGCCTACATGCAACAAATATGTAGGTAATTATAATTTCAAACTTAAATTCTTGGCAACTTTCTCATAACTAACATTTTAATAATTTTCGGAGGAATTTGGAAGTTAGCATAATTTAACAGTAATGAATAAATCATAATTATGCATACTTAGAATAATTTTATGCATAGGGTTTGAATATTATATCAGATGCTTAAAATAACGGAACATCACTTTTTTAGTTTAAGTAGTAGGTATGTTATTTTTTACATGCGTTTTTGTTAAACAAATTTTCTCGATAATATTTGAACGACACTAATAAGAAATCCGAAAGAATTAAGAAATGATGTTTAAAAAAAACATAAAAAAACTGCATTTTACGATACGATAGATGTAAAAAATCTATTAATGTCGCTTTTCCTTATTCCTAAATATCTATTAAGACATAAAAAGAGGAGGCGTATATACACCAATTTATTTAACAAAATCCAATTCAGGTTACCAACCTTTTTATCGTAATCCAATTGATTACGATAAAAGAAAATGCTATTATTATGTATGCAAATTAGAAAATCATCAATTAACCAATTTCAAATATTTGAATCAAGGATTGCGGTTATTAACCGACCAATTTTCGCGCTTACGCGGTGCAACTAAACTAATTAAAAAAATAAAACTACTCACAAAAATATCCAGTATCCAAAGCCTTCAAATATTTCCAAAACACACAGTCACTTCACTCGTTCACAAACCACAATAAAATTCGGAAAACCGTCGGAAAATTCACTCGAACTCGCGAAAAAGTAAAAACTTTACTTAAAAACTATACAGTTAAAATGATCTTTATTTCTTAAGCGCTACGGTTGATATTCGCTTATGTCTATTTACTAGTGATGTCCGCGAATGGTGCGTGTTGTCGGAGTGGTGTGTGCCGCTATTTTGCGCGCGCGCACCTGCGCTCCGCAGGGCCGTAAGTGGGTGACATACAATCTGACAAGCTGGTTTAGAACATTTTTCGTGTGTTTTAGAAAATAAACGATTAATTTAATTTTTAATAGCTTTCTGCAGGTGTGATGTTTACTGTTTTTTTTATTTGAAAATAATTTGGAGGTTTACTGAATATGCATCAAAAAGAGAGGGTATTTAATAGTTTATCTATAGTTGTTACTCTCTACCACAGGGGCTAATTAAATACAATAAAAAGTCATAAGATCTTTACCTGCTATAAATATTTATAGCTACCCATTTTTATTTATGGTTAATAGTACTGGTAAAAATATTAACTTAAAAAAAAAACTATTTGTTTGTTTTTGGTTTCCTATAGCTCCAAATTGCCCATAAAGTAACCTACTTAAACAACAACTGCACTTCAACCATTTGTTTGTCCTTCAAAAACATATATGCAGTAAACTCCACTATTTTGCACAACACAATATTTCGCAACACGCATCAAAGATGGGTATATCGCAATTGTCTGGTTTTGATGCAACGTACCCATCTGCGTCGGTCCCTCAACAAACAAAACATAATTATACACGACTCCTCAACTTTCTCCCACTTAACGCTAATTATTCACAAAATCTCGTGTCTTAAGATTCTTGATAGAGATTATAATATTTACCCAGAAACACGAATTCAAGTTTTTATTTTAACAATGTTATTGTAATGGAATAGAGTATTCTGGATGTGTTTTAGCGTTAATTAAACAAAAATATAATAGACAAAATAATTTGTTAAACACAAATAGTTAGTTTTTTGTATGATATTGTGCATTTTACAAGAAAAATTGAAAATACAAATATTTATATATTTTAATGATAATTGCTTTTTGATGTAATTTAATTAAATAAATGTATAAAACTAATTTAAGTGCATTCTTAAAAAGATCCACCAAAAACTCATGTTTGACAATATTTAACAGCAAAATTAATGATCATGACCTAATTGCCAAAAGTTGTGTCACCTTATTAAAAAATAAACTTACATGCTTCATTTTAAATTAAGATTCTAGAACTTCTACATATTCCAGCCGTGATTGCCGCTCTCAGAGGATAGATAAGAAACTAGAGTGTGCATATCTTGGTATGAACCGTAGCTCAAGTGTAAACTAGTTTGGTCGTAAACATATTATCAAAATTAACGAAAGTAACTTAATTCAGTAAACTTATAAAATAAAGCGGACAACATCTACTACAACATCACATATTGCTCTGAACCTAAAATAAGTAGCTTAAGCACTTAAGTTCTAAATGCTGCCAAAAATGTGCTTACGCTTGGCACGGGATTTTAGCAATACTCGCACTCTATATTTTTATAAATACTCTTGCCTCTGTAAGATCAATGTCAATCTTAATTAGTTGTCAAACACTATTTGATTATGAAATAACTTAATCCTGTATTACTTGAATAACTAGTTGTAAGTAATAATGTGTTGTAGTGACCTCCGGAACAACCTCACGCCTACTACTAGATTTTAATGAGCTTTTACAAAGTCAATGCTAAGATTCTATAGACGGAGGTACTTTGATGGCAAGTTTATTGCAATGAAATAAACGCATCAGAGTAACTGTTTGGCAAGGGAACTTATCCACAAAACAAATAATATAATTACGAGCTGCTACTGCTGGTAATGTTACAATTTAATGAGACAATATGTGTTAAATAAAGTAAATGTTTTATTCCATTGTCCATAAAAAACCAAAATTTAATTCCAAAATATAGGTTTTTTTTCCAAGCTATGATAGCTTGTTTTATTTCTATACATAATTTATTCTTTGTTTTCTTTGCTTTTTATTTTAAGTTATAGTCCAAAATATTAACGTTAAACAAAATCCAACTTGCATCTATTGTTGATCTGAAAATCTTGTGCTAGTAAACAGCTACTGTCTGAGTAACTATGGGTAAGTGAAAATACATAAGACTACGCTAATTAGAAGGGCAGTAATCATGAAGTAATTAGACAACTGTAACCAAACTCAAATAACCCGTGAAAAAGAAATCGCCCGGGAGTCGAACTCGGCACTTTCCTCGTCCACTGACCGTGGCTGCTATTAGCGACTGACTTTCGATATAATTGCTTCACACTCTGTAATTAGATACGAACACCCGATGGATTATCATGTGTTCTGTTTTAGAGATCCTTTGGAAAACACAAAGGCACAATACTCGTTTTCACTTTCATTTTCAGCACTTAACTACTTTTCAGATAAACAAAAAGAGACTACCTAAATTTCATTCTCAAATGATAAATACTTAACCAAATTGCATTATCAAATGATAATGCAATTAAAGCAGTGTTTTAGTTTCAAATTAATATGCGTATAAATATTCGTATATCAATTTGCAACCTGAGAAAGCTTATTTGGTTACTACTTGCCACAAAACCTAATTAAAAAACAATAAACTCGCCTAGACAGAACAATAAAATCGCTTTCATTTCTTCGATTAAATACTTAATAGAACTATAAATAAAACGAGTTATAAAATTCAACTAAATTGTGAAATATTTCTTCAAAACTATATTTTTTTTCGACGCAGTTCTTTTCTTTCTTAAATTACAGACAACTTCTTCTCTTCATAGTTTTCATCAGTTTCAAGGAACAATAAACATTTGTTTAATTACTTAACTCCATTATTCTAGTTGATTGGCCGATCTGAATCTTATTCAGCTACAAATTCTAGGCCGACATGCCCTAGTATTGCGCTGTTCCGAGCCGTTAATTAAAATTGCGTCCAGTTTTTTAACACGAGTCAAGCAAAAACGTACCTGTTACATTCTCTAATGTTTGAAAGGTGCGTTGGGCCGAAAAAGTTATTTTTAACTGTCGGTCGCTATCCAGTCCCCCGTTTAAACTCAGTTAAAAATTGAAATATAGCTATCATTTTCTTTAAGTTGTTTCGTAGGTAAAATCGTTCAACATTTCTTTGGGTAGTTCTCAGATTTTTTGTAGTAGCAAGCGCCTTGGAATTAAGGCGAATAGATAGATAGATACTTACATTTGATTTAAAAAATCAATCTTGATTAAAGATACATTAAAGGAAAAGAAAATATATTATGTAGCTATTAATATATTTCCATCGTCTTATTTGCGAATATTATTTAACAGCTACAGATCACAAGAAAAAGATACCAACAAACTAAAGCAATTTATACCAGTATTCGATTACTATAGACCGTTACATAAAGTAATGACTTGATTCTGAGACAGAGAAACAAACAAAAAAGTATATTAAATAACACATCAACAACCTTCCTCATTCTTAATGCATTTAATATCATTTCCCAAATCAAATATAATGTAATTATCTTGGTGGCCTAGAGGCTTACTGCCTGAAATAAGATATTTAAAACATGTATTTTTCTCAATATGGTGAAATATTTTGGAAGCTCCAGCATATAAAAATAAATAACGGAAATAGTTGCATTATGTAAATAATAAATCTATGAACCACTTCTTCCACGATCAAAACTATGAACCATCTATTCAACGATCTTTGATAAATTTTGCATAAAGATACCAAAATCTGGGTGTATGTTATGTATATATAGTATGTAAATAATATAACAGCCTACTCTAACGATTACGCAAACATTTAAATGCAAATCAAATATGACTCATTCTTTACCCATAAGAAAAGCCAATACAAAAACCTTTAAATTATGGAAATTCTAATCGGGATTTTAAGAGTTGATTCAACTTTGTCAACACTAAATCATTGGTCTGACTATAACAGTGGAAAACACTGGTATTATCATTTTTATGATTGATAAAAAAATGCCTAGAATCTATAACGACGTAGGACAATCAACTTAAGGATTATGAAGTTAAGGTTTATATTCGCTTGTGTGTGTTCTCCAGTATGAATGGATTCAAATGTCTCCTACTTCAGACCTTCAATGGTAGTCCATATAATCGGTAACGGGACCAAGTCCTTTTGCGAAGCCTGCGCAACGGCAGCGGTGCCGACCTACTGACTGTTTTACCGACGAATATTATATAAAGTCATAAATCAGGATATTTACGACTCATAGCCAAAATGAGTGAAAGAAAACGGTATATTTTTGTTTTGAATTTTCTATTCTTTACTATACAAGGGTAGATGGTACTGTCCAAAATCAATTAAAGTTATAGTATCAAATAAAAAAATAAGATCATGAACCCATATCCTTATTTATAACATTTATGGTGGCTACGAAAACACATTTTAGAACCGGTTTTAAAATGCTTACAAGTTTAATTACAAGTTTTTGGGGAAAAGTTATCAAACCAACGAATACTACTGGAAACCCCCAAAATGTAAACCACGTTATTTTTCCTCGCACTAGCAAGAAAGTACTACTACAAATACATACAATTTCCCACTATAATATTTGTCTAAGGGACAGTTAGCACCTACATATACTCAAACCAAACTTACTTCCACTTGAGACAAACGCAGGTACATTTACCTACAGCCCACACAGATTTCATTACTTCGACAACTTTCTCCTAAGTTAATAGTCAATTTTCTAAAACACTAAACCTTTGTGGTTAATTATGAACACTCACTTCTAATTTGCCAATAGACCTAGCGCCGAGTAAGAGGATTTGAAATACAGGCCTCATTAGTAAATATCGTAGTACTCATTAATTTGGACTGCTTTTTCCTCATCATTAAACATATATTTTAATTTAATGGCAAAACAGTCGGCTTTTAGACTGAGCAGATCAGAGCTTACCAATCGCTAGAAGCAGTAAACTTGCACATAAAAAAGCGAATGACGTGTTTTTTTTATCTTTTTAGCATATTGGGCGTATGCCAGTAATTATTTGACTTGCATACGTCCGCTAACAGGGCAGAATATAAAAAAATAAAATCAATCAATCAATCTATTTATATAAGTTTTAATTATAGTATTCTTGTAAGTGTTTGTATTATATATAATAAATATATATATTATATATTATATATAATAAAATCAATCAAACGATTGTCCTTGCCTTAACCGATGAAATTCCTATGGAAATTCCCTTGCCCATAGAAAAAACTAATGTTACTAAATATACCAAAAGGTAACAATATATTTTACAAGACATCATCATCATCCACAGCCCTTGTCCTCCCACTGCTGGGCATAGGCCCCTTTTTCGTGCCATATTCTACGGTCCTGTTCCTGCCTCATCCATTTCACACGACATACTTGAAAAAAAATGTGTGTGGTATTTTAGTATTACTCATATTTCACCAAACACGCGAGCATCCCCGATCATGATACAACGAGATGGAATCTGTTTGAGATACAGATGCAAGTACAGTTGACCACTTTCACTGACCACCCATTATCTTGTGGTTCAGTCACGCAATCTTCTGACGAAATCACACACGAAAACATACCTTAAATCAGATGAATAAAGTTTGAATTCATTTGGATAAATGGTCAAGTTTTACAAATAAAACAGCGTAGAACTTAGTAATTAGCGGATTTAAAAAAGTAATACCAGTTGTTATGTTAGCGTTGTATTATGATATGATAGTCTTTTTTTAACTATTGTTGTATTAGATTTCTCTTTTACATGTGGAGGTGAGGTTTTTTTTATGATCTTTGATTTTTTTGAATCCTGCTCCGCTCCGAATAGAAAATGTAATTATAGAAGAATAACTACAAATTTATAAAAAAAAATCAGCATTTATTCTTACATACAAACGTAGTACATATTCACAATTTACATTACATTCATAGATACTACTGGATATAAATATTCACTCAATTATTTTCAAATCACATACCTATCAAGATCATAAATAAAAACAGCTTTTTAGAACAATACCAACATTAAACATAATATTTATCTATTCCAAAACTACCTAATACACAAAGCAACAGCAACAGCAACCTTAAAAAATATCGGGATCAATAGTACAAAAACCAGTTTGCAGTGAAATGAAACATCTTATACTTGTCTTCTCGACCTTCTTTAACTAAATTAGCATTTAATTTTAGCTGATCCCAT
Organism: Autographa gamma; assembly: GCA_905146925.1. NCBI lineage: Eukaryota > Metazoa > Arthropoda > Insecta > Lepidoptera > Noctuidae > Autographa > Autographa gamma. The sequence continues at coordinate 11,253,491 of LR989850.1, forward strand.
CCGAAGTTCGTTAATTAATCACACTATATAAGCAAAGGTAAAATAGGCGCATCAATTTAGCTTACCTACTTATATAGAGTGCAAGGACGCCCAATTACATATTTTGAACTAACAGATCCACCTGTGTAAAGTATTTATCCACTACAAGAGATGCTGATGATCGACATCTTCCAATATCATTATTCTTAACTTCAATGAGCAGCAAACTACTTTACCAGGTGAGAATGAAAAATGCTTATTTAAACAAATCTCACGAAGGTTCTTTCACGATTTCTGGCTTCACGTAATACAATTTTTGATAGATTTTGAATCATAGCTTACTACATTGAACTGAGTGAAACTTTAATTAAGTTTTAGTCATGCTGGTTACAAATAAAAACGTTCTAAGCTTCTTATTAAGCTCTTTAGTAGCTAAACGCCAATAATGTTGTACTATATGAATAAAAGAGAACCAATCTTAACCACCTGTTACCGTTCAGATTCCTTTTATAGAATCTGCAGAAGGCAAACCATTTTTTATAACTTCCACGATTTGGGACTTACAATTTTAAATTGAAATCACCGTTTTATAAATTATGGTGATTTGTTGATTCGTGGGAACCGTTTCATACACGTTTATTTTTACATGCTAATTATCCTTACCTGATAACCGACTTCTAAAAGGGGAGATCCTTAATTCCGTAAGTTTTTTATATGTATGTAGAGCGATATCTGCAAATGTAGCCCGACTTCACAAAAAAAAATATGTACCTCGGAACTACTCGGAAGTAGTCTGATATGTTTCACCAAAATTAATCCAGTAGTTTTGTTTTTCGACGAAAAACGGTTGTAAATAACGTTCTAGTGCAGAGCTATGCTTTTCAATCTCACTGCTATCACCGCATTGATTGCTGGAACGACATCTTTAAAGCCAGATTCCGTTCGCGAATTATAGAATCTAGAATGCCCATTTGAGGGTTCTGAAGAGGTTCAAAGGGCTTACATTACAACCTTAGATGCCGATAATAGTAATCTGATAAGTACTTACATAAAGAGAGAATGTTTTGTAAATATTATGCTGTGATGGTTACCTAAAGACTGGTTTATTTTTATATTTAGATCAATTTCTAACAATATTAAGGTTGATGAAAAAATACCAAACTATTTTTACGGACTTTATCGCGATACATGTTTAGCTTTTAGTTCCCGACTTTTCGACGCATTTGCATATCACGGTCACGGGCTGACTGAGGTGGTGTTTGTCTTGACAGTATAAGTTAGTCGTCCTCTCTTCATATATTTTTATAAATTATAATTAATTAGTGTGTAATATATACCGCGACAAAATACGTAAAAAGCAGATTCATTTTAATGTCTAACATTCGCGTATACCTCAGAAAGCAATAAAAAATATCAAGTTAGATATAAAAGTAGCAAAGAATAAGTCTGGGCAAAAGTTTAACATCCTGAGCAGAATTCTCAGAGAAAGCTTAAGTAAATAAATTTAATTTAGGTAATTGTAGGTAGTAATTAAATGTGGAGGATTCTCCATTAGCATATAACATGAGTAACGAGTAACCTACAGTTTTTCAAGTCTTGCTAACATCGTGAGTCAACGGAACCCACGGCTGTGGAACCTGGGTATTTACCAGACCTTCTACAAAAGGTATACAAAGGCATAATAATTATATTTCCAAAATTGTATATTTAGCCAGGTGTTTTTACAAGATATGTAGGTAGGTATGTTGCAAGTTCTTTCTAAAGCTGTTTCAACTAAGGATTGACGACGTTTGAAGGATAACCTAGAAAATTTATATCTATATTATTTTTAAATCATTTTATCACTTGGGCATTCTTATATGTATAAAATAGTGTAAATAAACTTATTCAAACTAAATAAATTATCAAAAATCAAAGCTCACATTATATATAGTATTTCTCATATTATTATTTTCAGATTACAATATATCAAATTATTTAGGCAATTCTCGTATTACCTTATAGAAAGGCCAAAAACAAAACTGAAGCATGTTAAACTCCATTTTATAACCCAACAATTTAATTCCAAAGAATGTGCCAAAACCTGCACCATCGGAACAAGCTCGTCCTTTTTGGAAACACATCATTAAGGGCGTAAATTATAACTCTACTGATACATGTTTCACAGTTTCTACCTGCGACTGAAAAAGGTTTTAAAGGAATGAAGACCCAATTTAGATTAGGATTTTTGACCGGCAAGGTCATGACCTAGACAATGTTAAGCAGTATTTTGTTTTTACTGTATTCGATTTCTTCGATGCATCTGTTTGAGTGATTACTATTGATTTATAACAAAAACTATTGGTTTTTGGACTTTTCGTAAATGTTAAGGTCGTGGCCATTGATTTTTTTGGTTTAAATTTAAATGAATTTTCGTAATGTGTATTGTTTTTCATATAGGTAAGTTATGTTATACTATTAGACGAAGACTTTGTTATTTTTTTTGGAAGAATAGTGCATATTAGATTTGTTTAGATTTGTAAGTTAATGGTCATGAAATGAATAAATTGGCCCACTTCACATATACCAAAGTGTTGTTTTTATATTTTGTTTACAAAATGATCTCCATAGAGCTATAGAGCTATTCTTTTTAGGTATGCTGTAGCGGTAAAAATAATAGCTAAGTAAGTACAATATCTAATTGCACAACCGCAAACCAACCCACGGCATCATTATACAGCTTAAGTTTCTATTTTGCTTTTTGTAAGAGTTTTATTGATTTAATCTGTAATGTTCAATGCTATAGGTTTTTGTATGCATTTGTATAGAATAAGTAATATAAAATATCAAAAACCACCGCTAATCTTTGCGTTAAGAATTCTTTTCAAAGCAATTCAATTATAATGTTTTTAAATATAAATTATAGGTATAATATTAAGGTATAAACTTACTAATTAATTTATAATCCGTAATCACTATACGTGAATGGAATCTTACGAGAATTAAAAAAGTTTTTGTAATCGATACCCAAAATCGTCTTCTATTACACAACTAAGAATAAAGCTTTTCTGTAGGTAGGTACCTTCAAGGATATGGTAACAAATCTTCTTTTATTTGGCAATTACTTTATAGGAATATTATAGGTATAATGATCAATAAATATCATTAACAAATCAGCTTCAAACCTTAGTATCGTTATCATAATATGATAATATTCTCGTAAGTTAAAAATAATTAGTAGGTACTTACATAAAGCTTATTCATCTGAATCCCACACGATAGTACACAATAGATGAACAACGGATGTCAAGGTTGGACGCTGAGTCTTTCTATTTACCTACTTTGAAAGTAAATAAATGATGTAACTGTATAAGATTTTATTCGTAAACAATATTGTAGTAAGTACCTAGTTGTAGATAATATTATGTGGTACCAATCGATAACGAAAATAAGAGCAAAATAACTTTTTCCTTTATAATAATCCCGCCTATAAACGTCCCACTGCTGGACACCGGCCTCTTCGCATATAGAGAAGGCATGAGCATTGATCACCACGCTTGCTCTCTGCGGGTTGGCGATTTCAGATCCCAATTTTGGAATCCATGTTTCCTCACGATGTTCTGTTCCTTCACCGTTTGTCAGAAGTGTCTTAGAATAATTAAGAAAGTACATATAACTTTGAAAAAGCCACATTGGTGCCTGGGTTCGAACCTGCAACCTTGTGCATACAAATCCGTTCATTGAACCGCTAGGCCACCACGACTTTTTCCTTTGTACCCTGCCAAATAATTCTGATCATCTTAAACTAGTGGCAAATAAAAAGTTCCGTCATATTTCTAAAAATAACCACTAAAAATAGTAAAATCAATACACCTATCAATAAATTATCTAAACGTAATAAACATGTTATCAGGAAACAAGGTTCAAATAATTAATTATATATCTGACATCAAAATCATAATACATTTCCAATTTATTCACACCTCAAAAGCAAAAAAACTATTTTTAACCTAAAAAAATATGGATGACATGATTTAATGATGTAATATTGGGTTTAATTATAATTATAGTTGATTTATATTGATTTTAATATCGGTTACGTGATCTGACCGACAAAAAATATTTCGTAATCTAATAATGTTGTATTATGGTTATGTGTTAAACATTAGGTGTGATACCGATAAAATCATATTATGTATAGTCTATGATCACAGCCCATGTCCTCCCACTGCTGGGTTTAGGCCTCCCCTTTTTCTTGCCATTTTCTACGGACCTATATGTGTGATCTATATTGGTTGATAATTTACAAGATATAAAGGCTTTATTGTTCTGCGGCCCGAAAGCCTCCTCAAGTCACACGAAAACACCTTTGAAATAAAAAAATAACTATAAGAATGGCACGGACAGTAATCTCAAAGTTTAGCTGCAACAAAACGTATAAGGATTATCTATTATACAAAGTTTGAACAGACCAGACAAGAAATTGCAATAGCAAAATCTCTGGCCAAGAAATCCTTATCTAATCTAAAGAACAATTAGATACGCACCGATATGAAACTAATCCAGAAAATAGCAAGATAACAAAATTAATCCAACTAATTCCCACCGCATCCTAAATTTGAATATCTAAATAATTCATTTCATTAACTTTCGTTTTCAATGCGTTTTATTGTACAACTCAATGCGGTTTGCCACCTACTGGGTCTTACAAGGCGAGCCCCATAGACTAAACATATACTAGACTGCTACTATCGCTAGTTTCCCCTTGTGCCAAGCGAGAGCAGTTTTTAGTCTGTATCTAGTACATTTGTTTACTGATTTAAGTTAATTTTCGCGCAACGAGAAACTTATATACGAAAATTTCGCTGGTTTGGATATTGTTAGGTTAATATTAGTGTTGTAAATAGATTTTTTTAAACGGCAAGCCCCATCTTCATACATAATTCACGACAAAACTAGTTCACACTAGTGCTTACGTTCAAACTCTGATAGGCTCACTCTAGTTTCTTATGTATACTCTAAGGCGCGCCCTAACGACGTACTAACTGCCTCTATGTTGCATGCTAATGCCCACCTACGAGACAGAAATAAGAAACAAATGCGAATCTAATTGTATGAAAGCGAGAATTGATAATTCAGGACGAATTTGTTTAAGTAAAATAACATATAGCAAGGGTTGCTATTTTAAAGTCCTCGCCAAGGTAAAGTTACACCATTTAAATTGAACAAAAAAAAATTGTTGTGACTTTTTTGAATTACAATCATAGCTGATAAGAGTTCAAAAAATAATTTTCTTTGAACTTACGGACTGTTAATATTGGGAATGAAAATAAACTTGTTTTTATAAAATTCTTAATAGCAAGAAACATGGAATTCCCAAGACATTACTATCTGTCTGATTTCACACATCAATTAATTAGCCAAAAATAATATCAGAGTAACTTTTTGCTTGTATCATGTAACACGATAATAAATAGTGAACTGAACGCGGTAATATTTTATAGAGTTCTTCAAAATTAAAATAAGATTATATTGTGTCGTACTTTCAATCTCTTATTTACGGTAGATGGAATATCGATGGATACTAAATCTATTTTACTATACTTATTCTTGTTCTATTCAGTTATACATGGCGCTTGCAAAACCGAGTATTTTAATGAATCATTATTTTCATTTATACCTAAATATTATCAGATATTGTATCAGTTGAGAAGGAAAAATCAATAAAATATCAACACTTAACGCTTTTTGCATAACCCGGAAATAAATCAACGATTTCAAGCTAAATAATCATTTGCAAATCATGACCAATGTATAAAACATCTTAGACCAAATTATAATCTAGCCAAGCACAAAAATCTTAAAGGATCATCTACAAAGCTTTTTATGGTAATAACAGGTCGTGCTCCCTAACGCCATCTAGGGGACACATATGGGAAACTAACATTTACCTTAAAACTTATTTGCTTACAAAGTAGCTGGCATTAGATCTATCACTCTATTCATTTACATAATAATATGTATTCTCACATTAAATCAATTTACAAAACTTTGAGATAAGTAAGTGATGTCTCTAGATAAAGACGAGACATCGATTAGTCATGCTCGAGGTCAGAGGGCAGAATATAAGCTTTTAGCTTTATAAGGCTAAAACAACAAGTTTTTGTACAAACACTTATAAAGGCTGACATTTATCTCAAATGTTTTTGGGGTTAAAAAATTAACGAGGCAAAAAGGACTTGTTTATTTATAGTGTATTTTTATATTAATGTAGATGATGTCTAATCCATGGTAAAGAAGTATGGAATCAATTTAGGATTTTAGGTTTAAATTTCAATAAACCATATTCTATGGAATAATTTCATCAGCATCATCATCATCATCCACAGCCCTTGTAATCCCACAGCTGGGCATAGGCCTCCCCATTTTCATGCCATTTTCTACGGTCCTGTGAAAGTCTCATCCAGACTCGACAAAAGACATTAATTATGTCGTCAACCCATCTCGCTCCCGGACAACCGACTCAAGGAGGAATAATTAAGGTAACGAAAAATGTTATTGGGTTATGCGTCTAAAACGCGATCGCGATCGTATATAACTTTCAAAACATCGCGAAAATTTAACATTTCAAAGTCTAAACTGTGTTAGACAAACCTTTTGAAGCAAATACGTACTTTTGCACTTCAGGATGTTTAGTCATAATTTAGGAGATCGATCGGTCTTTTATGGAGTGTTTTAGTCAATAAATCGAAATATTAAATCGAGATGAGGTGAATTTTGTCGTTATATTATAAATTTGCGAAAGTGTGAAAGTTCAAAAGAACAAAGGTATCATTACACTTATGTTCTTCAATCAATAACATACAGAAAAGATAACAAACAAACAATAGAACCAATAACACTAGTGTGAAAGTGACATAGTAACATATCCATATACTAATGAACAGAGAAAGTGCTTGGTCTTTCTAGTCGAAATAAAGATGATTCAGAGGTCATAAGGTCTCAAAATGTCAAGTTCAATGATGTCGCCAGCGGCTATAGTCTCAGTAATGGTGTGGAACTATGAAATCATGTGTATTTTTAAGATCCAAGTTTAGAAAAAATTGCTTTAGGAATTCATGATGGTAAGACTTGTTTAGTGATGATATAATGAGTCATGGTTTAGTGAATAAAGAAGATATTTAAAATAATCCGTACATTGGCTTATTAGTGGTTTAATTCAAAAGTAGTCTTAACAGATGAAAGCGATTAGAAGTTTAAGAATATGTGGTACATAATGTAAAATAAAGTTCGAGATCTATGATGATTACACAAAAACAACAACCAAAACTGCTGAACAGATCTTCATAATTATATGCACTTACACCCTGACCGCTGAAACGTCAAGTCAAATTTCACTAAAAAACATCGGTGTCGCATCAGTATCAGTCCATGCGTTTAGAACCTACAATGACAAGACAGAAGACAGACGGATATACATGAAACTTAAAAAACCATTTTAGGTCGAAGGTAAATTAATCAAAGATCCACTAATTTCAACAACTATATTCTCTCAAACTTAAACAACGATACATTTATATCTGTAATAACAACGCGACTCCTGCCAGGTTCCATTTCGAAGGTTTGTCCTTGGTCTTCAGGTTGAAGGTCCACACGTACGTCGGTCCTCGGGTCCGCGTCTTGTAGACCGGACACTCGTACATGTTCCTTAGGTCTTGCTTGTCTTGGGTTATGGCCTGGGAGATAAAGAAGTAAGTAAGTGCAAGGGAAGAAGTAAATATGTCTCATTGATATGTTCTTCGTTAGGAGCGAATTTAGTCACATCATTCGTTTTAACCAAGATACCTGGTTTCGTAATATAATACAAAGAGAGTAGGTACCTACAATAGGGATTTGAGCCAAAATATTTTTAAAGTTTATATCTTTCATAGAGTTAATTTTTCGTTCTTGTTATAATATTGTTATGTTCTTAGATTATTTTCGATTATTTTTGAAGACGAAAATGAAGACGATTAAGTAGACTTAGTGTGAAGTTTTGTGTTACTTACCCTCACATTTATCACTGGCATAGGAGGAAACAAATCCTTTAGCTTAGAATCCATAATAATGCCAGCTTGCTGGTCCCAGCGCGCTCCTTCCATTAATAGGCCATGGACGAAGGCGCCATCGCGAGGAGCTGTCCTTGTGTCAGCGATCCTAAGGGTATAAGGAACTATAGAAGAAACATGTATATAGTGAAGGGTGCTACTCCGGTCCTTAGTGCTGTCATTATTGACGTTCTTGATTCTTATTTATGACTTATTATTTGTTACAGGACTGAAAGTGTTTTGCGTTCATCGCACATGTGTTTGTAACAAACGGATCTTTAACGTTGTACAAAAGGACCAATTTAATGATAACAAATTGTCTCGGTAACTTCATGAAAATCACTAAGGACCAGAATAATGATGAATGATGATTTATGATTATGCGAAGTATTATGTACAAAGTTCTTATTTATAAGTACATCTTGTTATTATTTACAGATTAAGCGTAAATTACAATGCTGTTATGTATTAAAGACTACGCTATAGTTTTAATAAGTTGGTAAAGGAAAATAAGCTGAAAATGAACAAAATATTAAATAAAAGTAATTCACATTCTGAAAAGCACATAGAAGATTAAAGATTATTTGCTCCTTCGTTACATACCATTTTACATTCAATACTTTTTATCTAAAGACCAAAAAAGACACCTACCGTAGTTATTACATTCATAACCCGAAAGATTAAAATTACCTATTTAAATGCATATAGCATTGTGAAAAAACTGCCTCGTTTATAATAAGCTCTAAAGAAGTAATAATTTACATATAGGCAAAGAAATTATTATTCAGAAACTATTGAAGAAGAATACTCTAAGCAAAAGCGGATCTTTGCTAGATAGAAGAGTCAAAACATTTACCTCGTTCAAAAAACATTAACTGTCCCGTAAAGTAACGTATAATACATCTAGATACTAATATCAAGAAGTTTTCTACTGAAAGAAGCATTTATACAAAGTTTAGGAAGGGACTAACTATCCTAATAGTTCCATTTCAGCGCCTAAAAGGACCCAAGGTCTTTCGTGCTTTTATTTCATGCGGGTGATAATATTATCCAGCCTACGTTTAACCGATACGTTGTAAGTATACTTAATATCCCAATTATTACTGAAGCGGCTTTACTCACCAGTACCTATGAAAAGTAACAAAACAATGAGGTAACAGTGACAACATCAAATAATGATGATACCAGAAACAATTTACTTGTATTATATTATTACATACATATGTTATGTGGACGGACAATGAGGACACATTTAATGGTTAAAAACGCATCATTGGGTGAATAAACAGTAAGAATAAAAGTTCACTAAAAATGATGACTATTCGTTTAGTGCTCAAATGTTAAGAAACGGTGGTTTCAATGTATCTGCTTCGATGTTAGCTGTCATTGAAGACAGCATTAAAAAATGCTTTTATTTTTAGTCAATGGTACTTGTTGCCAGACATTCTAAAAATTTGTTTAGCTAGAACGTGCCAGTCGATTACATAGCAAGTAATTTGTGGAAAAAAACTGAATGATCACGATGTAATCTTGTTTGTATCATTGCCCCTTGAAAATATGCCCTTCTGCTTTCCTTTTAACTTAGGAACACGTTTCCAATTTAAATCAACACGTCGTTATAATTTCCGTTTTTGAATTGTTGTTTTAATACTCACGTGAATTCTTCTTTCATCTTCTTGGTGACGTCACACTGCAGACACATCTTGTCTAGAGGCAGTTCGTATCGGCGCGCTGTGCTCTGCATGATGGCTGTCAGCAAACTTTGAGGGTTGAAGAATCCACCCAACCAAACTGATGCCGGTAGCTAGATGGCCAAACACAGGTACAGGGGTAAATGATGAATAAGCAATTTCGGTTGACGTCCTTGTTCCACATTATAATGGTATACGATATCGATGCCAAAGAAATGAAATCACAAGTTACGGTGATAACGCATAATTAAAAGGCAAAAAAAAACTGAATTGTTTAAGATTCTTATTAAAGTTTGGTAAAAAGAACAAAATTAAAGAAAAAAAAACGCGAATTACAAGATTTAAAAAAAAATTAGAGCAAAAGTAAGTTATTTCCAAACGACACTTACGACAAAATCCGTTGCCCAAGTCTCAAGTTCTCGTAACCTTAGTGTAAGGTCCACGAACCAAGCCGATAATCCTAGGAGGGACGGGTAAGCACGACTACTCCAAATTGCAGGGACCTGGTAACATTAGAACAAAAACATGGGTAAATTGATCCAGATTCACGAAAATTATGAATATATCTATCTAGAAATGTTTACCTGATCTAAGAACAAAGCATTTTCCAAGTCCTCCATATCTGATGTGATTGTCAATTCACCCTGTAAAGATACACAGTTATTAATAATGTTACAGACCAAAAAATGTTACCTTAGCTTATGCCCCACAAACGTCTTATTTGTAATCCATTTTCATCCTTACTGCCTCAAACTTAAAGTTCAGATTCCCTATTCGTAATCTGTATTTTTAGTTACCTTAAGCCCCAAGTCCAGTTCTCTGAGGGACCTCTTCATCGCTCCAGTGAGGTAGTTCATCCGCTCACACTCCTGGAAAGCTACGATCACGTATGGCGTCCGCTCCTCAACCTTGCCCATAATTTCTGTCATGTTAAACTCTTCTGGCAGCTTCTCTATTATTTCGTCTAGCATTTGTTTTACCTGGTAAAAGGTTAAATGTGTATTGGACTTAAATGACAATGTATTCCTGTAATCGCTAGCTAATCTAGGGTTAAGATCTAGAAATTGACTAAATCCCAAAAAAGTATTTTTCTTTAGTAAGAAAGAAGTTGCATACGCATTGCGCCGAATAATTGATGACCCTCACAAATACAATGAGCTTCTACTGATCGGTCTGATTTGAAAGTTATATTAATAGTTTATTTAAAATACGTAAACTATCCCTATTATTATTATTTAAAGCCTGAACTGTCCGACTGCAGGGCAAAGGCCTTCCTTCCTTGCACAGGTCTCTATTGTTTGCTGTCTGTTGCCACTCCTTTTTGTATGCGTCTCCATCTCCGCCTAAGACTTCCTAATAAACTGTGCCTATAAATATCTTAATCTGTACGACACACCATATCACAATCAAACCCTATAACACAAACCTTATCTTCCCTTGTAACGGTAGCGGCACCAGAAGCTTGAGCATCCCTCGGCTGCATCTCAAATATAGTCCTGAAGAGATTTTCAGAGGTGGTCGTAAGGAAGCCGATTTCAGCGTTGGGATGCAAGCCGTAAAGGTAAGGGGACTCGGCCGGCATGGCGTCTTCTATGTACTGGTGGTAGCCGACGTAGTCGGTGTTCGGGGGAGCGGGGAAACCGGGAGCTAGTTGGAGTTCGCCGTCAACCTGTGTAAAAATACATAGTGTACCTTATTGCATTTTACGTAACAGATAAAATCGGTTATTTACATCTTCTTTGGGGCACTTTGGGCACTCTAGCAGGTGTGGCATTGCCTTGTCGGAAGGGCCGCACTCTCACCGGATATCGGATGGGTCTATGATACCCATTTTGCTAGATTGTGTTTAAAACGACCTATCTATCGGGTTCGCAATCGGCTGAGTACTTTCCAGGCAGGCCACTGCAGGATACCTCCGCGCGGCTATTTACATTAGCAATACTTTAAGTTGAGTATAATATTTCTATATTACTTACAAGTTCAGGCTGCATAAGTTCTTCTAAGTACGCATTGCACAGCCTCCGGTCCCAGTCATCGGTGATATGACCTCCATACATGATTTCACCAAAGAGATACCTCAGGTCTTCCCATGGTACTCTTGAGTTCGCTTCCAGATAATTGTATAAAACGTAAACACTGATTGTTAAATCACCTAGGAAATACAAGGATGACGTAAATACCCACTCTTATGATACTATACCCAATTATTATAGGTAGAAATTTTGAAAACAGTGTTTTTTTTTTTTTGGTCCAGTTTCAGACCCATTTATGAGAAGTCAGAAGTTTTATTCAAAAACAGAACAAAATTTGTATATCAACCTTTTTTTTTCAGAACAGGAAAGATCATGTTTTCATATCCTTTGTATCCTAGTTTGCGCTGCATAAGCCACAGATGCATATACGTACCAACATTAAATGGGTAAATCTTGTTCCAACCCTGAGGACCAAACTTGCGTCTCTCAGCTACCACAGCATGGAAGTAGCACAGAGCGAACAGTATCGCTTTAAATTCAGCCTCCTTTCCGCACATCTCTAGAGTTTCTTGGTTGAAATTGTCTAGAGCTTTATGGATATTCGCCTGTTGGTGTTCAAAAACATATGAAAGTTTGGTTAGTGATTCCCAGGAAAAAAAACATGTTTAATACAAAAACAAAACCAAAGTGACCTTCAACGTCAAAACAAAAAACAAAATAAAAATTTAAACTGATTTGAATCTTGCAATAGTTGGCCTAATATTTAGAGATCACCTTTTACATAATTTTTATTTTATTCCATATTCGTGTTTTTTACGAGTTATGAGTATAAATTTGGATGAGTATACATGCTGTAGAGATGAATGGAAGCTGAATACGCATTGCGCCGACCCTAATTAATTTCGAACAGGGCAGGGAGATGATGATTCATGATTTTTACTTATTCATACATTAGAGGTAACAACCTGCATTCCAGTAGGAGGTTCGTTGGTGATCTTGATGCTGGACTCCAGTATCCCCTGCGGTATGATGTGCGCAGCCGCAGTGGCCGCCGGCTCAGCCGACATGAACAGTCGGAAGTCATCGTGGCACCCGATGGCAAAGCTCTCCATTTTCTTCTCGAGACTCGGTAGCCATTTCTTTACTAAGTGAATGTTCTAGAACAACATTTGGGGTTTTAGATCATTAAACCATATAATTTGTGTTAACAAGTATTATGTCTTGTTAACGATACTTTTTCATGTCCAGTTATTTTATGGATAGAGCATAAATTTACGAAATAAAAAATTTTTATTTTGTGCAGTTAAGTGATTAATCTGAAACTTGAACTAAATGGCACGGATTAGTTTATATTTTGCCTTCGATATTTTCTTATTTATAAGTTAGTTACACAATGAGAAGAAAAAATTGACTTGATAAGTTATTTATTTCAAAAATTGGATGTTTCTGCTTACCTGCAATACCACCCAATGTCCTTTCGCCACGCCCACTTCCATGGCCTGTTCAGCCACTATCTCCTGACCTTGACCGAGTGACACATTATGGAAGTTTCCAGTATCTGCTGTATATCCCATGATCTTGCCCAAAGCTTCCACGTCCTTCAATGGATTGACTCCAGGTGATAGGATGAAGAATATTGGCGTCGTAGAGCTGGTCTCTTCGAAGGATTTACTAAATTCTACTGTTCTGTTTTCCACGTATTTGGCGCCCATTTTCTCTTCAATGTAGGCTCTGAAACCAGACATTAATTTATTCAAAGACTCTTTAGAACACGACACTATGGTTAAGAAAGGAACATTATAATAAAATGCAGCAATTACTTACGCTACTGCATATGTCATTCTGTCTGGCCTCAGGGCTCTTAACATACAGAGTCTTTGAAGAGCTGTTTTATTTTTCCATTCCTGGAAAACGCAAAACCTTTAGCATGGAATACTAAAAAAACTAATGCTTCGTTAAATATGTACGTTCGAACTAACCTGAGGAAATTTCTCCCTTTCCGGACATTCAACCTCGACAATCTTCTTCCATCTCTTAGGAGAAGTCTCTATATCTCTATCAAGGTTCCTAAACTCTTCTTTACCAGCTAGAGAGCAGATGCCACCCCAACTTGCATTTGATAGGAAGTCCACTGGGCTGGTCACATGTGGCTTTATAGGGAAACGGAGGAAGAAGTCCAGTTCCACTGATGATATCTCCTCACTCATCAGGAGTATCTAAAATACGCAAAATATTTAAGCCCGACAAAAATATATTACAATTAAATGTGTTGAATTTTCTTATAACTTTCTAAAGCATTTATAATAGTAAGACTAAACTTAAATCGCAAGTTAAGGTTATCATCATCAGATTTACACGAATACAACCATGAACCATAATAAAGATCCCTGAAATGTTAAAAAAGTCGAAAACAAAACTTGAAAGAATCAAGTAGGTATTCAGTTTAATCAATAATCTCCTATCCAACAGACTTAATAAAAGAGGTAAATTACCAATTAAAATGACAAGGTTATACCTGGAAGGTCATCTGCGAGGCGAATATAAGTTTGTCGCATTCGAAGAGACCCCTGGAGGTGTACTGGTAGACGGAGAAGCTGATGCAATCGATGAGGTTCCTGATCCGCTGGCTGACCTCGTCCGCAGGCTCCGCGCGGGATATCGCCTTTTGGAACACCACGCTGAATGCCTGCAAGGTTTTACTTATAGAAGAAGAAGTAATAACTGATAAGCAAAGGAAAGAAAATTCTAGTTCTTGAAGATGTTTCTGAAAGGCAGTGAAGATTTGGTCAAGATACCAATTTTGATCAGTGAACAAAGTATGTTATAACAGCAAATATTAGCAAGTTTTATGTTGATAGATATAAGAAACGCCTTATAAACGTATGTATTATGATAGTCGATAACGCACTAGACAAAAGTTTACTGACCTTCAAAGAGAATTGGTATATAGGATTGATGGTGTTCAGGTCATTCAAAATAAAGTACAATAAGGATGCTCGGGCTGAGGCCGGCCGATAGAACTCTCTAGCTACGTCAATCTCCCGCGAAGTAATTTTTGCTTCAGCGACCTATAACAAACAGTCAAGCAAAATTAAAGTTTTCTCATTTCTCTTGTATACTTTTAACATAAAATGAAACTTTTTAATACATTCAATGGTTGAAAATATAGAAGTTCTTACTTTCTTTTCAATATCAGCCGCAGTCTTTTTCGTGGTCTCCAAATTTTCTACTAAAGCCGTATCACCTAAAATATCATCGCCGGCCGAAGACAAACGTGAAAGTAAGTCATCTTCTAGCGACTTCAATTGAATCTTAAATTGATTCTGTTGTTTCGTCAATTCCGCTTTCAATTCTTCCAAATCTGGTCTTTCGGCTTTCACTACTTCAGCCAGTAACTGGTCTTCTAAGCCGTCTCGTGTGACGGTGAAGTTGACTAAAGTTGTTTGAGCCTGCATTTCTGGTTTGTAATGTGGGTTGGCTAACTTTGTGTGTAAGATTAGTCGGAAATTCGGGCTGTATTCCACTTCTTTGTCACCCATTTTGATGGCCCTGAAAAATGTGATAAGTTACATACACGTTTTAGATTTCACATTTGATAAGAGGACCTAAATATTATGATACTTACTTCCCTTTCTTTATTAAATTCCTTCCAAGCAGTGGATCTAGCACAGGATCCACAGTCTCACCAATATTCTCCAAAAGAACAGTTTCTCCCTTTATAATAGACTTCTCTATAGTTTCTAAGTACCCTTTTTGTCCTAGTCTTATAACTTGTAGCTGGTCACCATACTTTTGTTTGATCCATTTTACACCTTGCAGCTAAAACAGTCATAGATTTTAATTTATTTTTCTGCAAGTAAAATCTGCGGGTTTAAAATAATGTATATTATGATGTCAAATTACATAACATCAAACACTTTCCACTTTAATTTTTTAAATAGATACACAACATTAAATATAGGACCACAAGTAGGTTAAAAATACCATGAATTTATAAAATATGCTTTTGATTTTTACAAACCTGTGGATCAATCATGAGTGGCCACCTATCAGAGTTGGACAAGATGGTGGCGTTCTCAGTGCTCATGCGGTCAGAAGGTAGACCTTCGTTCTGCCACATGGCTATGGTGGTATCATCTGTTAACATCGTTAGAGGATCCAGACCTTCCGTTATGGGTATCGGTGGCTGCAAACGACGACATGAACTGATTAAAATAGTATGAACTACCTAATTTATATCAATGTTTAATTTGATTGAGAATTTGTAATTTGTATTTGGTTCTGTTAGTTTACTTATTAGTTGGTACATTTAATTTTGAGGCCTCTTATAAACAGTCAACAAAATAACCACTAAGCAGTAGTGATGTACTGGCTTATTTTGGTGCCGTAAGGTGCATAGACCACTATTATTATTGTACCATCAAGAATAAAAAAGGCAACTTTTCTTAAAGTCCCATCAAGTCATATGTACCTACCATAGAAAGTGTGACTTAAAAAAAGTCGTTTAAAACTGTAAGAATATTTTGCACCAACCTCTAAGGTCTTTAAGAAAACGAGCCAGTTCTTATGCAGGAGGTCCAATCTGAACTGCTTGGTGAAGCATCCGACGTAAGATATGAACGCACACACAAGGAGGACATCTCCCGGCAATGTTGTACCTTGTTGCATTAAACTGAAATATAGGAAAGTATAATAAACTAGAAATACTAAATACATGAAATACCAACAAGTTGTTTGCAGATAATAACAATGAATTTGAAAATCTTAATTGCAAGTGACATATGTAGTAGCTTATTGAGTATGAAACAATATCCGTAAGGCGAAAGTAAATCTGTTTGTTTCTTTCTGTGTGCAGGTTTGTTACACGTTAACGGCTAAACCACAGAACTGATTGTGATAAAATGTGTTATGAAGTTAGCTGGAACTTCAAAACAGGATATAGACAAATTGTTGCAAGGGGGCGTTCACATCTGCGGACGAAAGTAAGTTATATTTCGTCTTTATTTATGCATGTTTTATATTCAACTAAAATTACCTAGAAACAGAATCAGCCCATCTAACGTTTTCACTAGCGAGTCCATTAACCAGTCTGTTAGCAAGTTGGATGGTAGCGTTCGTGGCATCAGCCTCCCTCTGACACTTCATCTTCTCTGACGTCGCTTTTTCGAAGTCTGCTGTTAATGTCGCTAACATTTCTTCTAGAGACTAAAACAGGAGAAAATCATTGATGTTTTTCTGATTTTTTTCTGACATGACCACTATTGGGATAAATGGAAGGGAAATACACGTTGACCCAACCCATAATAATTGGAAACAGAGTAAGTAGCAGACAACTGACTTACGATGTATACCATTTATAAATACAATATTATGTTATGTTTAAAGTTTATTGCAATATTATGTTTTAGTTTCATACCATTTAAGTACGGAATTAAGAATTAAATTAAGTTCACTTCTTCACTTATCACTTATTTTGTGAATGCTGGTTAACCAGTAATTGGCGACTGTGTAAGACTTAGACAGAGCTATCAATATACATAAGCATTACTGTAAACAGAAGCTGTTGGTAAACCCTATTAAATAAATCAATAAATTATCAATAGCTTCTTAAATTGGGCCATAACATTCAGTCCTTGCATTTCCTGAATACCTTGCTTTTTGTGAAATAATATTTCAAGTGTACATACCGCGACTTTACATTTGATGCATCTCAGTTTTTCAGTAGCAGCAGCTAACTCGGCATTAGCAGCAGCCAAAGCTTTCCTCTTGGGTTCAACATCACAGAACACTTCGTAAAACTTTATGATGTTGATAACCCAAGCACAGAGACCAGCAGCTGCAGCCGATTTCGATCTTACAAACTCTGTAAATAGAGGTTAATTTCGATTGTAATTCCGAAGATATGTCTCTAAACAACAAGCAACAAGTGAAGCAATAGTCTTACCAGGTTCAAATTCAGAATCCTTTAAATAAGGTTGAATAGCTTTGATAACATCTGGATGTATATTTTCTTTATCATAGTTTATGAGACAATCCAAAAATACGTCTACTTTTGCCATCACCACCTAAGAAAATAAGAATTGGAAATAAAGGTTGTGTACATTACCAAAAAAAAAAAACAATTGCATTTAAGGAACCGCACGAAAGTTTCATACTAAACAACTGATAACCTACAAACGACGGAAGAAGGCTGACAAAACTATGTAAATATATTACCTAAAACATATCTTGATCCTTTTTGTAAAAATGTTGGACACTCAAATTATGATGCCATACAGTCTTTGTTCTATATCTAGTGGGGAGGTTAATAACTTTATACCTTAGCAGCCTTCCAGCTTCTATCCTTAGGAATCTTCCCGCCAGGGGCGAGCAGTACCATCACCGCCGCCGTCACATTGGTCACAGCGCCCGGCGGCGAACCGAACGACTTCAACTCAGTCAGGTTAGACTTGTTCAGAGTATTCAAAGCCTCTTGAGCAGCTACTAAAGCTGGCTCAGCCTTTATTAAGTCCTCTTCACAATCTTTCTGCTTCTTTGTTACTTCTTCCGCTATTACTGCGACTTTTTCTTCCTCTTCGTCGGCTAGAGGGGAATATGAGTTGGTTAGATCATGTAGATGGTTTGGTCATGCGTAAGAATCGTATAAGGGATTTTTTTTACTGGTGATTTTATTAGGTTTTTTTTTAACGATGTACTAATGGAATCGCTTCCGACCACCGATAAATGAAAAGATGGAGGCTTTTATACTAAAGTGGGACACTAATTGCTCATAATAAATTATATATTTTGATTAAAGTTTATCAAATGAAACATTGTAAGAAAAAAGAAAAATCATAAAATTTCAGATAAACGGTAAACAAGATAAAATTTAAATTTCAGGTGTGTATTTACTCAAGAACTTACCAAGTGCTTTCTCGCTCTGTACTTTAGCAGTTTCAATTCCGACCATCTCAATAAGTTTGTCAGCTGCTTCGTTCTTCTGATGTAACTCCACTTCTTGTACAGCTAACTTTTCTTTTAGAGCGTCTACTTGGCATGACGTGCATCGTAGCTTCTCTAAACCATTTTCAAGTCTGTTGAGAAGTAAAAAATATTTAATCTTATGGGAGAAGGACTTACACAAGCCAGCTGAGACACAGGAGCCAGCTGTTGGACGGCGCCGCCGAGGCTGGTCTAAGAAAAGGTGATAGGAAGACTAGGACGTTTTCGTTCGAGCTGGCACGAGAAAAGTACCAGCAGTAGATAAATGTATCAAATAAAATGAGAAAAAAACAGTTTTAAATAAAAACAGTAAAATCTTAACCAAAATTCTGGAGAACATAATAAAAAACTGCCAACGTTAGAAGGCACTCAACAATTTGCGTTTTTTTGTTCGTTATCTGTTCGCTTCATTTAATTTATATTGTGTGTCGATCGAGGGAGAAACTTACCTAATAATCTGTCCGCGAAGTTCCTCAGTTTTATTATTGACGAGTTTTGCGTACAAGCTGATTTGTTCTAGATAACTCTTGGGTGTAGTGTAGTTGTATCGCCTCTCGTTCGCGAGATACGCTTTAGACATCGTGTTCACAGACGTGTGGACGTATGCCATGAATCTTGATATTGAGTCTCTTAGTGTTACCTGCGTACAAATTTTATAAAACATAGTCAAATAAATAAGCGTATTTAAATTTAAAATATATTCCAGCCTTTAGTTTTGTACTGCGGCTGTTTAGATTAAACTGATTTCAAAGATTTGATACTAATCTAACCTATATAACATGGTACAGCATTTCAGTAATAATTGGTTTAAACTATTAGGGACTTATTGGGTGAAACGAGAACTGTGGAATAAAATAGTATTTATTTGTAATGAATAGAATAAATATATCCAGGATGAAACATTAGTAAAAATGCAGAAACTCATAACATACCGGCAAATTATGCAACTCCTCCAAAAACCTCATCGCAACAGACACTAGCGCCTCTTGCGGCCATTCATGGAACCAGTTGATAGAGGTACAGTTTATAAGCGCGGGGAACTTCCTTGATCTCACTCTGAGGGTCGAGCCTACTGGTGAGAAGCAGAGCACCACCTTTAGTTGCTTCCGAACTCTGTCTATGAAAAATTTCCAACAAGTTTCTCGAGTGTCGGGTAAGCCTGCGCCTTTGACCTGGAATTTGAATCTTAGTTTAGTAGTGTCAAGGTTGAACATCGCTTGTCAGCAGGATACTAAGTTTTTTTGGATTATTTAGTTCAGGACAAAATTCTCTTCAACTTCCACATCCATTTGTCATCGTTATTAATGACTTACAATGTAAGATTATTTATGCCATAAAACACCAGGCAAACCTTAATTTAGGCCTATATAATTAAATCTGCATCATCTTTCTAAATATCATATTGAAACTTGTTCCAGGACACTTCAGCTTAAAATAATATGTATCTAGAATATTCACCTCATTCCTCACACCAGCAATAATATTCTCCATTTCATCATCAGGGAACAAGTCTGCCACTTCTCCGGATGCTAGTAGATCATTGATAAGGACCAGAAACTGTTCATTAGCAACCTGAGCGTCAGTCATCAGGAACATTATGCCGACGTTCTTGAGACCAGTCTTTATGTATAACTGATTTAATTCATTCTAAAAATAACAAAACAACCATTAATGAAACGTCCCACGTTGGGCGCCATAAGTAAAAATTACACTAGGACTGATACAACTTCGTGTACCACCTCATTTATGATTTTAAGACATACCAAATTAATACGTTTTATTGTGTAACATAACATGATTATATTTCACTTGTTTATTAATTTTCCATCTCCTTTATCTGTTTTGTTACCTTTAAGTCAGACACGCCATAGCCTTTCTTGAGCTGAATTTGCAGCACTTCTAAACTTGATATAAATGCTGCGAGACGAGATAGCGACTGTTTGCCGGAGCCACCCACTCCTACCAGCAATGCACTGCCTCTTGGGCTCTCAAGGATACGAGATATTCTAAAGTCAGAAAAAAATAAAAATATTATATTTATATTGTTTCATAAATCTCATCTCCTTTTCTTCACCAGGACCTACGAGGAATATTTGCCCGATTTTATATAGACGAAAATTTTACATCAGTCTTACAGAAATTAAACCTTTTAGAAATTAGGGGTTGTAGCTGGAATGTGAACCTTATATACCGTAACATTCAAAAACATTTTACTTCGAATGGTGTTATCGTCAAGGGCAAAATGTTAACGGCGAGGGGAGGCGACCTGCTTCCACATTCCCGTCTTCCTTTTTCTACATTTAAACAAGTTTTCTTCCTAGCAAGATAACATGGAAAATTAGCCGAATGTTAACTACAAATACCTGCAAATATGCATCATAGCATCTTCAAAGAGCACCAGGTTCATGGCAGCTATCAGGTCGTTATAACTCGCCATGGCCTCAATCAGCAGTTTGTTGAGTTGCTCCCAGTTTAGGATGGGCATGTATTTAGGCTCGCCGATACCGCCCGCGAAGTGGCAGTAGATGTTCGGACGCTCGAATACTACGCCTTCGTCTATGTCCTGTAAAGACATTTAATTGTATACAAGGTGTTACCGAAAGGTATAGTGAAATCTGGTATAATAGGTTTAGAAAATTAATATAAATTACAATGAAATGACTATTTTGGGAAGAGATCTTTAGGCAGAAGCTCCTGAAACTGTTTAGGACGCATTATGGTTTAAAAAAAAGCGTTCTTATTTCGTTTATCATCTCTGCCAACATAAGTAACTCTAAGTGTAATAATCATCAAGTGCATAAGTTACCTCAAAATTCTTCTTACAAAGATCAACTTGAACTTTAAGAAAAGCGTCGATATCTTTTTCTTCTGTTAATTTATCACCATAGACTCGACTTGTTTCATGCAACCACAGTCGGAGAATATCTGAAGTATTTTCTAGACATTCATTAGTACTAAATAGAAAACCCTGGAACAAAATATTTTTACATGAAACTGCTCTAAAATTTATGCTATCTTAACATTTTGTGTGGATATATCTTTACCTGAAATATATTTGACAAGTCCCTCAAGTTGAATATGTAATGGAATTTGATGGCTGTTGGTAAAAACACCTGAGTGATTTTATTATGTAATGTTATTGTAGCCAACACCACATTCGCTGCAAAGAAATATAATCCAAATTACAAAAACACAATAACAAAATTTAAATGTTTTTTGAGGAGTTCAAACTTACCAGATAACTTTCCAATCAGCGGATTAATCCTCAACTCTGGATTAGCTAAATGCTGACTCAAAATCGAATGGTAGATATTATTAAGCGCTTCAGCATTCGGAAAACTGATCGCAAAGACACAGAAATGTCTTTGGAGTCTCGGATTTATGGTAAAGCTGCCTGAAGTAGGGTTCATGCAAGACACGTACTGTGTGTTGTGAATATCTTTTAGAGATAGCTTAGTACGATCGTACCAATGGCCGTAGTCCATGTGTTGTCGTATTATAGTGTGAGGTTGGACAGTTCCGTACGCGTCTACCTCAGGCATATTCATGTCATCGATGAAGTATATCAGTGTTTTGTTTCCAGGAGGTCCGTAGTTTCGACCAGCTTTCTTCTCTAACGGTTTTTCGAGGATTTTCTGTAACATCTCCGATGATGTGTAGAAGTTGAAGGGTACGGATTGTATTGCGTAACTTTCTGATAAGCTGTAAGAAAAATAGCATTCAAAAATAGCAAAAATAGATAATAGTCCATTATCTTAAGTAAGTCGATAAATATGTTCCTTGTGAGGTATGCCATAATTTTTACCTTTGCAATTTCTCATTGACTAAGACGGTTTTTCCGCACCCTGCTGATCCAACTAACATAACGGGATGCTTGTTTTTCATCAGCAAGTCTAAGAAGAATCGTATCCTTATTGTTTCTGCTGTCGGCACAAGAACAGCCTAAAAAAATATACAGTCTGTAGTTTCGTGTCAGCAAATAATTTGCAAAATGTATGTAATTCATATCATAAGTCATCCTTACTTGTAACGGAATATCAGTATCCAACTCGAATTTGGGTATCTTCTCAGTCCAAGGAGTAAATTTCTTTGTGTCATGATCTATGTAGTAATCGAAAACGGTGCCAGCCGGTGGAAACTTAATTGTCTTAAACTCATTATTCCACCATTTTGAAAACTCTAAAACACAAATGTTAAATATCACTTAAGTCTGTAAACAAACTAAAGCGCCGTCCAAACATATGTATATAGCTTGAAATATTTAGGAATATTTGAAAACTTACCGATTCTATAATCAACGCTACCTTCTTGGAACATCGCAGAGCCAAACGCCCAAACACATGCAAACACGAAGAAAATATCGTGCCATTCTTTTGGACATTCCGCCGGAGTATTCTCAGGCACCAGCAGACAGTTCAACAGGTGACATAACATTTGTACATGTGCCATATCCACGATGGGAGTGATCTTCTTGAATCGCGTTCGAACTGTCTCTAAGCAAGATGGTATGTATTTATCAAATAAGACGACTAGGTTGGACTTTTCTGCTGGGATTTTCCTGGTTTCTACCCAGCTTGTTACGTATCTTAAAGCAAAATAATTATTTATGAAAATGTTGTATTATAAGTTAAGCATTGTCAGGTGTAGGATCTATCTTACTATTTATTTTTTTATTTGATATGATTTGATTATTACAAAAAGGTCTCCGATCATGTAAGAGCCAGCGATTTGTGGTAATCCACAAAAAAGTAAGGAGTATATCTTTCTTGATTTTACATTTTCGTCAACAAAACGACGCGCAATGCAGTAACTACTTGAGTACTATCACATCAGGGTTATTTACGTATACTTACGGATTCCATCCCAAATCCTGAGCATTGATATACAGAATACCAGCTCTAGAAACCGTGGCAGGTGTCGCAGTACGCAAGTTTGATATCTCAAACATGAGCCTCATAACTGGAGTAAGAGCTATCCGTTCATTGCTCGCTAACGTCAAAATCTTATTGTCATCCATTACAGTGTTTAAAGATTCAATCCACATAGGATCTATATCTCCGTCAAGGACTATCCACTTTGGATTATCACCAGCTAAGTTCGCCTGATCTCTCATTATAACTGATAGCAAACCATCCTTCCATTCTCTGGTCGCCGGATTAATAATACCAAATAATTCGTCGTTAGTAACCGCTTTTGGATTCAAGTCATTGAATATAGGTTTCTTTTTTAAATTCTGGTATGTTTTGAAGAGAGTCTTCCAGACTTGAGTTTTCCCAGTACCAGAATTACCAACGATGAAAACTGAATGCCGTACTTCAAGCAATTCTTCTAGCTGTACGACTTTCAAAATAAAGTTATCTTCAGGTTGTAAGGAGAGATCCATTGCCGCTTGTTTGACTGTTCTCTCAAATTCTAGATCTCGTTTCCTTGGTACTTCTAGAGCTGGGAACAAGTCTCCGATGAGTCCCATGAATACTGGCATATCATCTGTTACTATTTTAGGTATGTTGAAATCACGCAGCGTTCTCATCAGTACTTCTTCCTCAGGTCTACCCGGATCACCTCTCTGTATGCAAAACAAAGCCATTTTTTATTATATAAAACAACCAAGATTTGATTCTTTTAGTATTGTTTTAAAACATTAATAAATATTAAGGCGTGTACATTGTATTCTGCTTAATTGATATTTATGTATTTTTACTTCAAAATATTTTGTTTATTACCTTTAAAGACCCAGCCACAACAAGCACAGATTTGATGGCTCTCAACCCCCAATCATAATGATCCTGTTTCGACAACAGTTCCTTACACAACGTATACAGTGTAATAAACTTCCGAGCCAATATCTTAGCTTCTTGAAACCCTTCAGCGACCAACATGATCTCACAAATCAGTTCGAAGTCAGGTACGACCATAGCACAAGGTCTGAATAGAGCCTTCAGATTCTCAGGCAGTTCAGTACGGCCGGCGTAACCTGGGTTCATAGTGATGAATATACCAACTGATGGAACTAGACATATGATTTCTCCCATGAAATTGAATTTCTCTTTTTTGTCTCTGTAACAGGAACAAATATTTTGAATGTTGTAGATATAAAATTGAGAAACAAAAAAATGCTGACTAAAACTAAAAATGCCTGGCTGCCACTTTTTGATTGAACAACTTATTAATTCGTTTATTAAATATTTACGTTGTAAAATACTCTGCATATAACGAACTTAACTATGTTATTACTAATAATATACTCGTAATATGTGTTTTATATAGATCTAACTAGCAAACCCGGCGAACTCCGTTTCGCCACCAGATGGCTTCGTTGTATGTATCATTTCGTTTGGTGATTAAAAGGTGAAGAAATATTTTTTTGTTCCCTGAATTTTCTTTGCTATAAACCTCTCGGAGCCCGAGACCTTTCCAACGAATGCAAAACCGTGGAAATCGGTTCGTACGTTCTGGAGTTATATAGTCAGGAAAGAAAACCCGACTTATTTTTATATAGTAGATATAGTTAATGCATTAAATTATCTACTATTGTTGCATCTACTAGTTACCTTATAGCATCTTGTACTGATTTAACTTGCACAGCAACGACAGACAGTACTTCAACGGAGATCCTATTGAACTCGTCAAAACATCCCCACGCCCCTGTTTGTGCCAGCCCTTTGTAAATGTTGCCGCAAGACTGTGTAAAGAAACACAATTATATAGAAACCTTTAACAACCCAAATAAGTAAGTAAAAGTATGAAATATAAGTATGTTATAATGTGGCACCATGACAAACTTTGCTATAGATTCGTACGTATGCCGATAATTTTCGTACGGTATATTAAAGCAGTGTTTCATAAAATCATCTCGGTGCAGTGATTATAATCCAATTAGAATATTGGAGGTAATAACTTCTAATATAGTTTTATTATGGATCCCACTGTCGAAACCAATTGGGACCACATGGGAAGGATCATCTTTTAAAAATAGTTAAGTGGTAAAACATAAAAAAAAAACAGTCGAATTGAGTATCTACTTCAAAAAAGGAGGTGGTTTTTTGAAGTCGGTTAAAAACAAAACAACTTTCCTCATAATTGAATAAATATTGTTCGGCTAAGTTTCACTTTCCGACAATGACCTAAATGGGACCAGTAGTAGTTAGCCTGTTTAGGAACAATAGCTGTAAATTATATGGTGAATGTAATTTCATTGCGAATAATTCTGATTCAGTCGCTCAGTAAGGAATCCGGAGATTTGAGTCACGCAATTTAACAAGCAATATTACAGCATTATATTAAAATTTGTCACAGCTGAGAAAAGGCATCCCTAACACAGTATAAATTTCGTAACACAGTATTAAGACTTTTTAAAATTTTAATGTTTTCATTTTTTTGGGTCGAAGGTAGATATAAGTACTTGTTGTTCCAAATGTATGGCTAATTTAACCTATCACTAACGTCTGTAGTGTTATAAGGTGTAGATGAACATACCAAAAGGGTGCACGTAATAGAAATACACAATAAAATCGATTGTTATTCTAAGTTTACCTGATAGTCCATTTGTTCAGAGCAGTTGAAGACATAGACCATGATACCGAGAGCCCTTCCCAAATCCTTGGTGGTCTCCGTTTTGCCCGTACCAGCCGGGCCCGCGGGACCTCCGCCCATGATTAAATGTAACGACTGTACAAAAAGGTAATTAAAATAATCAAACCGTAAAGTAAAATGGTACCAATGATTGCAATTATTTTATATAGTTTTTTTATCTGCAGAGAACGAACAAGCTTTTTGGCAAGAAATTATGGGTATTGTTAAATACAATGATGTACTATGGTGTGAATTATAAACAATTGAACTAGGATCACTAGTCTTGCATGAGCTCTATCTGCAAATTGACGCCAATCACTAACCAGTAGTATCTCATCAGTCAAGTTTTTTATTAATAAAATTAATGTTTATTTTTCTTTGTCGGATCTTACTCCAGAAAATATTATTATTTATTATTTATTTATTTTTAAACATGTTGGTAAGAAAACTTATAAACTAAGCCCCACAAAACCGTAGTAATGGTTTGACTGTGGGGTCACTGAGTCTCTCTGCGTTACTAACATTTATTTTCTACTTATACCTAATTTACAATCAACTTAAATTATTCTTTTTATTATTAAATTAACATATTTCTAAATAATATTTTTTTAACTTATTTAATATAAAATTAATTCCATGAAGGATAATTTCTATTATATTTATGTATATAAAACCGCACCTGTGTAAGAGTGATATAACATCGATCAGTGAGCGGTGTGATGACCAATCGCGGAGTATTCCCCAAGTATTCGTAACTGTATATGAACTGCGCGTCGCAAATGTTTGCGAAGCAATGCATCTCCTTCTCACCCCATCTAAAAACAGTATATTTTGATAAAGTTAAAAAACCTAAGGGTAAAAATGTGATGAATTTGTTTGAAAGGAAAAATAGTAACCATGTCTTCATTTTATCAGTCACATATTTTTAAGAAAAAAATAAAATAATTTAAGCAGTCAATTTATAAGTAACCAAGGTACAAAAGGAGATTGGGAAGTTAATAGATTCACTTTTTGACACGCATACAATTTCGTTTAATTTATAATCAAAATATTATTTTTTAACTTAAATGCAATGACATAATTTGAGGGGTTTCTATTTCAGTTTAATTATAATTTAATACACACGCACATGGAGATGTAACATAAGTTCGAAAGGTAATCAACTTATATTTTTTCTAAAACCCCACCATTATTTAAATTAGAGTTTAACTATTTTAAAAGTATGATTACTCCTTCTTTGTGTCTAATTTTCGTTACTATATTATGTCAAAGGTTACGCAACCAAGTGCTATAGTAACTTGCTCAATCCCCTTTTTGAGGGTTAAAGACAATTAGAAAATATCATTAAATGCACACTTAAGTAGGTACACTTTTTAAATGCAGGTAACAGTAGTAGTGATTCACTTTTAGGCTATAAATAATTAACGTGCACTTCTTTGTTGCAGGCTAGATGGTTTATTAAATAAATAATGATGATTAACGCTAACAGACATTTCACTGTTACATATCGTCTCATAAATATAGGTAAAGAACCATTTCCTAATGTTCAAGTCGGAATTAATTAATGTCCGAAGAAAGCTAGCTATTACCTACTATAAAAGGCGTATACTGTTTACGCGGTTTTAGCTGAAAAAATAATGTGATACTATTTTTAACACCAGTGACAATAGTTGAAAGAAAACAGTGCGGAAACCTGGTACCTGAAATCGTTAACCCGGAGGGCAACACGCGCTCCTTCTCTATGTAAAAAGAAACCTTTAAATTGTCTGGTTGCGTGTTAGCTAACGATATGGCTTAAAAAAAAAGATAAAATACGTGCAATAAATGCCAAATAACATGCTAAAAGTAAGTGCATATAAAAACGCCAACCTGTGTCTGAGCTGTGACTGCCACTGGAACGCCGACCCAGCTTCCACCTTCGCCTGAATCATCTTACTGACAACATCACGAGAATGCACATCAATAGTACATATCGTCATGATCTTCTGCCGATCTTGCTTCGTCAACTCTCCTATCAACAACGAGATCAATGTACTGAGCTGTGATAACTGTTTCTTGTAATAGTCTTTTAAGGCACTGTCGTATCCTTCTTCAAGTCGCGCGAAGGCCAAGTTGACTTCTGTCGTCCACCAGATTTGGGAGCCGCAGAGAGACACTTGGGCCATAAAGTCGAAGAGCCATTGCTCTCGAGGTTTTTCTTCGTATGAAACTATGGCTTCTCCGAAGTAATGTCGGATTGTGGAGCGCATCATGTCTTGCAGTCTGTTTAGCCATATTTCAACCTGCAATAATGGTTTCGTTTGATTGTTTCTTTCAAATGGGATTATTAAAACATTGCCTCTTATAATTTCTAATTATAAAGTGTCATCAGCAAAACATTCAGAAAACGACCAAATGAAAAATGTCCGACGTGGATGGTATTCTGGTCGTCGAGTCGATAGACTTCAAAAGGATCAATTTTAATCTTATATGCCTCAGAGGTGGTCCCATTTAAATTTTGACTTAGGTTATTTTATTATTATGGTTATTTTATTTTTATTGTTATGGGCAATCAATTATTTAAGTATTACTTACAGGTCCCGTACAATCACAAGTGCCATGAAAAGGCACGAGCTCTCCATCCTTAGCTATCATACCAGAAGCTACTCTTTCACCCACTACCTCACTTTCTATGAACTTGAGTTTCGCAATAGAATCAAACAGTTTTGTTAAATGCCTGAAAACATGATCCGTTGTAATAATTGTGTTATAATAATCTTTAATAATAATTCATTATGCTATTATTTACAATTAAAAAAATCTACGTTATTGCATTTTAATAAGTAATTATTTTTTTAAATGTATTTCTGGTTGATTTATTACAGTAGGTATCCTTCAAAGAAGGCCAATAAATTTGTTACTAACCTGATAACTAAATCAGCTTGGTTTCCATTCGACAAAATATCTAAAAGATCAGCAGACGATACGAAATAGAACCTGGGGAAGGCTAGCCTCTTAGTTTCTAGATACTCGGCTAGAGCCTTCTCGCAAATAATGAGATCTTTCTGTAAAATGTCGAGTTGTTCAACTAATCCTTCTTTATTTGTACCCTTTACAACGTTTGGAGTTTTTGCCATGTCTGAAGATAATATCTGTAAGAGACATAGTAAATTCATAGTAAGTTTATTTTTCTGTTTGTATAATTTTTATATAAACTAAAATAATTAGATGTTTTCTCAACATGTTAAAGGTTAAGTTAAAAAAAAAATAAGTTTTCTTCTAACTGAAACCCAAGAAACAACCCACAAAAATGAAAAGCAAAAAGACAAAAAAAATCTTACCTTAAATTCGGCGTCAATCCTATCGAATCTAGCTGAATCATCAGGTAGTTGCTTCCTAATATCCTCGGAGCTCATGAATATGCTCTCCAAGTGCGTCCAAGTCCTCTGAACCTCAAACCAGACGGTGATGACCTGATCTGCTATGGACAACTTCTGTTGCCAACCTGAGACTTCTTCCAAAAAGTACGCGATGAATTTCGATGTTATCAAATTTTGGAGTTGGACCTGAAATGTAGAATTTATTATTGATTGTCGTAATCACATATTTAAAGTGAGCTATTTAAAGTTTATGCAAAATAATCCGATAAAAACCAGTTTGTTACAATTCAGAAACCTTACAAATTTGTGATTAATTTTTCATGTTCTTTATTTATGAATTCTACTTGAATTTGTGGAAGTTAGTAACACATAGGTTATTTTGATTATCATTTACCTGATTTTCTTCCAAAGTCTCAATAAGCTCTTCACTAGCCCTCAACAACGTACATTGTGTCCTCGTATGAACCTCTTGTTCAAACTCCAAATGACTCCACGTAGTATGCAAGTCCTTCAGAACCTTTTCCATTGACATCTCTTTCACAGCCTTGTCTACTATATTCTTTACTTCTTCCTCACATTCGTGCAAGTTTAGGGCCAGTAAATCAGCTAAGGTCGTATTTAGATCCATTACGATTCTTACCTGTTTCATTACAACAATATTATAGATTCCATTCCAAAATAAATTATAGAAAATATTTGAAGTTATATTTCATCTACAGATTTTAATTTGTTTATTAATATTTATTTATTTTGTGAGTGTTAAATACTTACGGAAGACTTAAAAAGTTTTTCGAACTACATTTATGAGGCAGACTCATATGCACACCAAGCAGTGCTAATCGATAGAAATAGGTGAAGAGATCAAAAATAACAAAGATATAAAATACAAAATAAAAAATAATAATTTAAAATAAAACTATCCAAAATATTAAATAACAAAGGAAAACTTTATACACTAGACACACCGCGGCATTGTCATACTTACAGTGAGCTCACGTGGTAATGCTGCTAAGCTCTGTGAATCACAAACATATTTACATTCGCAAAACACATCATCCATAGCATTGGGAACATCGATTGTATAATACAAAAGTCAGGCAATCATAAACTGTACAAATGTGAGAACACTTCATCCAAAAGCAAATGCATGCCGCCACCAATTTCAAGGGAGAGGAACCATAGCCATTTCCAATAAAAAAAATCCGCTAGAATCAGTCCAAATTGATTTTCAGTCTCTCAGAAACATTTTTAAATGGTATGGTAACTCTGAACGATCATGCAAAATGCATAAGTTAAAAATTCAAACCCATCAGCCGATTTGCTATCCTGATTTTGAGAGTGCTAACACAACATTCATGTTATATTTACATTTATTTATTTTATTTACAGGTCTTTATTTATTTGTCCAAATGTTCCAAATTTCACCTTAGTTGTGCTCATGAGTGTGTCCCAATGCCTTTCCCTTATGGCAGGGTTTTGCAGCTCACCGACGGCCCGTAGTGAAGTTAGCATGTTCTTTACTGTTGCTTCCAAATTGATGTATGTATCCCAGCTGTAAAAAGCAACTTCTTATATTTCAATATCTCCTAACAGAAAATTTTTAATTAGAAAAGGAGTCACTGTTTTACCTTCTCATTTCTTTGTCCAATAATCTGATCTCTTTGGCGAATTTCTTACATTCAATATCCATATTTTCCACGTCTATTTTTCTCCATGGTGTGGTCTTCCAGTCTTCAATGCTCGTCCTTACAATGTGGACGTAATCCCAAAGTTGCTAAAAAGTAATGCACAAATCGTGTAAAAAATCAAAGTTTTGCAAATATTGGGGTCAGACTAATAGAACGTGTTATGTTTTACCTTTAACATCCTCAATTCTTTCCGACATTGTTTTAATAGTTTAAACTCTGGTACATTTACTTCAAACAGGGACCCTGATTCCTGAATACCTCTCATCTCTTCTTCTAAGAACAGCAGTTCATGGTCCACCCTAGACATCACCTCGTAAGGATTTTCGCAATCGTATTTGAAGAACTGAAAAAAAACATTCACTTTATTGGAACATTCTGGCTCTCAAACATAACCAAGAGGCAAATTTAAAAACTTGTCTAATGCCTTATACTGATGGCATTGTGGAAATAATATTTTTTCTCAAACACGTTCTCGTTCTCGACACCCTTTACTTACCTCATATCTTTTGAAAACTTCCCGATAATAAGTGACATGGCTATCAAATGTAGCAATTTTCTTCCTTATACCCGACACTTCAGCAGCTTGCAGTGGCGCCACCTGTTGTTTCACTGTAAGTGCCAACTTCTTTGTAGCCGTCCATTGTTCAGGCAGTTCCTTTAAAGAAATAAATAGTATAAAGTAATTTCAGTTCAGTTCTATCAGTTGTGGATCTTGAGAGAGTCAAGTGGAGGAAAAATACAGAGGCCTTTGCCCAGGAGTGGGTCATTTCGGGCTCCTAATAACTGACAAAAGACGATTTTAAACTATCCATCAGTTTACGTATGCACTAACATCTACTACCCACAATTAAAGTAACTTCGATATCATCGAAAAAAAAAATAGTTCAAAATTACCTGCAGTAATACATTGACTTCTTCAGGAATGTCCATATCGTAGAACTTCAACAACTCAATGGTTTCGGTCAGTGGCTGGAACATATCGTCTGTTGTCACAGTCCTATCTTTGACATTCATCAGATACCCCATGATTCTGACTAGAGCTTCGTAGTCACCTTCGGGTACCGGTTGAAGCAAACCTAAGATACAAAGAAAAATATCATCATTATTTTAATAAAAGACGACATTCAGCTGAATCCGGTGGCACTGGATGCGGAACCCAACATAGTTTGGAAAAAAGCTTAGTAGATGACGATTTTGATGATTAACTACAATAGCATAAATAAGTAGATCGATATTTTGTTCATGCATTAGTATTAATATTTATTCATTTGAGATATACATATAACACCATTACAGAACCTTTAATGAGTTTATGAGGAAGCTTACCTTCATCAGCGTCTCTTATAAAATTGCCAAGATCGGTAAGGCTGCATGTTACATTGTTAACAAGATGCTCTTTGTACATATTACCCCATTTTCGAACAGTGTTGAGTAGAGCTTGGCGAAAAGGTCTGATGTCCACCTACCAAACAAAAACAGTTTTTAATCTTTCCGACCAAGTTTTCTACATTATATGCATTACATTAATTCATATTATATACCTGAAACCAGTTATTAAAAATCTTATACGGCTCCATATCTTCAATCTCCATAAACAAGTTTTCATAATGATCAATTTGTTCTCTAAATCCTTCCATCTTAGGCGGACAAGGTACGGGACCTTCACCTTCTATTCTATCCTTTTCATCTACAACTAGTTTATCCACTTCATCAGGAGTTAATATTCTGCCGTAAGTGAGGAATATTTCCATCACTGCATCTCTCTCTTCAAGCCATAAGTAGGAGTAGTTTTCAAATGTTTTGCAGAACTCGTTCGCGTCTTCAATTACCTAAAAATTATCGAATATAAGTGGAATATGGATATGTTGTTAATTTTGTCATACTTATTACATCATGTCACAGCTATTAAGTATTATTTATTGAGATAAAACTCACCTTTTCGATACCATTTAAAATTTCATCCCTCATCTCAATAACTTCGTCACTGCTAACTATTTCAGCTTCATACGTTTGCGCTTTCTGTTTATCAATCCTATCAACTAACGTTGCCATATTCAGAACATCGTCAATAAGACCCTTTATTAGCGCAGTAAATCCTTTCTCATCAGCTGGATCTAAACTTGGAGCAAACACCATATCTGGATCCAGCAGTTCAAGTTGAGCTTGGAATAGTGGAGCCAATTTGTTTTTAGGATTCATGTGTTCAGATATGTAACCCAAACTAAAAATAAACATTTTAGGATTTTAGCTCTTATCTAGTTGCGATAAAGATCACTTTTGTATGTAAGAAGCTCTTTATTTTGTAACTTACCTGCAAGAAATTGTTTTAAATAGTGATTCTTCTAACAGTGCATCAACGAAAGCGACATAGTTCATCCATATCTCGCTATTCTGGTTGTCTTGCATGTTAAATAACTGCATATTTTCATTTAACAATTCATTTATACGATTAGCTGTGGCCTGTATATCTCCGTAACGTTTAATTTTCTTTTCTGGTCTATCTTCTAAATTCATTAATGTATCCTACAACAAAGTAATGTAATAATAATAATAATTTTCCGGGACAACTCACACACGGTTATCTGATCCCAAGCTAATAAATGATAAACATACTTAAATATTTCTAAATACATACATATTATAGATAAATAACACCCAGACGAAGAACAAATGATCGTGCTCATCACACAAACATTTGTCCTAGGTGGGAATTGAACCCACTAGACCAACAGGCCCGCCTTAATGTCAATACGTAGTTACTTAAAAACTTAAAGCGATATCAAGACTAGTAAAGTTTTAGTACCTTTTTCCCCTCTCTTCTTTCAAACAAAGGTTGTAGCGACCAATCCTTCATGACTTCTTTAATTTCAACCAAGTTATCTTGTATTTTCGACATTCTCTCGAACAAGTTCCCAACCAATCTATGTAATTCTTGCAAGTAGTTCCACAAATCTGTAAAAAGTATAAAAATGTACTTAATTTTTCTGATCACTCAATCGGTTAGAAACGGTATATCAGGACCAGCGATAAACTAGAGACACATTATATAATTAGTCTCACCAGGTGAATTCCAATTTAATTCATGTTGAGCCATTTCAATCCTCTGATCAATAGCCTTAATTTCTTCTTCTACTAAGTCAAATTCTACTTTCTGACTGTTCTTTCTGATCTGATTGTACCAGTCTATCGTTATGCCCAAGTTGATCCGGTACTGTCTGTATGTTTCCTGTTTCTCAAATATCGTAAGACCGTCTTGTGGTAACATGGCGGCAACCTCTTCGTTGGTACGTAGATGATGTACTTCTTTTAGGACATCTAACAGCTGCAAAAGGAAAAAAAAGCTATTGAAATTGATATTGGGGTAACTGGATTTAAGTTTTTTTTTTTTTTCTATCGAGTAAATATATTTAACACCTCTTGAGCCTCCGTCCTCTTACACATCATGATTTAAAAATATTATGAGTCAAAGAATAATATAATTTAATTGGATAAGCTACATTTGGGGGGAACATACCGCGAAGGCATTGGGGAAGGCCTTTGCCCAGCAGTGGGACGGTATGGGTTAGGAAAAAAAAAGCTACATTTTATTCCATATGAATACAACACTCACTTACCATTGGATGGAAATTCAAAACTAAATCTGATCCTTGGCGTGCAAGTATCATATTGTTGGTAGTGTCCTCAATAATCTTCGATACATTTAACGTCCATTCATGAAAGTACTTCTTCTTGAATTCATTGATTCTCTCAATTAATTCCTCATGTCTTATAAAGATTTTCTTTGCCTCATCCGTATCCTTTATCCTATTTTATACAAAAAAAAAGTATTTAAGGTTTTTGTTTAAGTTAATGGCTGAACCTCCAGCAATCATAGCAACTAATTTGAGGAGTTAGTATTAATTATTGCATAGAAAAAAAGGAATATAATACAATTTATCCAAACTACTTTATAAAAATCGAGAACATAAAACCTTAACATGTAACATTGACAAGAATATGGATGAATATAAGCCAGATAATCAGCTTTCGCAATTTGCCCCACCCAGGATAACTTACGGGTGCGGCAAATTGCGAAAGCTAGCTATAGGCTTTGAGATCCTCGCAGCTAGCGTATTCATGAAGACCAGTCCTCCGGCAACCGGCGGCAGGAAGGCATCGACCTCCATCACACCGTACCGCTCCAGGCGGTTGCTTTGTTCAGTAAATAGATCCTGAAAGAAAATTTCACTTGGATCCAACCTTGCGTATTAAGTGGCTACAGTACTATCCAAAATCAACAATTCATATAAGTGAGTTAGCTATTGTATACTTACTTCGCATGCCACAATTTCCGTCTCAAGCATAACAATGATCTCGACATACTTCGCAGTAAATTCTCTGCTGATTAGAGGTCGATCCAAAACGGACCCAACAACATCGATCAGCTGAAACGAAACAAGCATTAGAATTGGTAATTGATACTCGTACGATCATTTAATTAATTGGATAATAGAGTTAGATAATCTAACATAAACACGCAATCATATTACCTTGAAGATTGATTCTAATGTCGAGCAATTATCGAATGATTCCACCAGAACGGTCGAAAGTTTTAAATCCAAATCGATTATGTTCTCTTGAAAGTCTTTGAAGTCATCATTGAATGTGTTGTCATCGGGATCCAAGACGTCGTATGATTTTGAAGCAAAGCCGTGGAAGTAAGCGTCGAATTCAGCTGAGATGTCTCTGATTTGACCGCCTAGAACTCTTCCTTTCATACCACCAATCTCAATTTTCTCTAACTTTTGAAACTCAAGAACGGTTTTGAAGAACCATTGAATAGTGTTAAGTCTATCTAAGAATCTATTCAGTCTTTCAAAGACAACGTTCGGATGGAAAGTCCAAGGTATCACTCTCCTGTCTTGAAAGTATTTGGCTAAATTCTCCTTGAAATATTCGAAGGTATTTCGAAACTTTTTGAGAATGGTTATTGTGACTTCTATACGAAGTGTCGCTTCATCTATATCACTGTGGAACAGAGTCGATGGATCGAGGCATTTCTTGGCCTAAAATACAAAGAAAGTTTACATCAGAAGAAATTTCAGTGAAAAATAGTGTTGCTGGTTTATTATGATTTTAAGTACACTAACTAATTATTTGTATCTCCGCAAATGTCGGAGATCGAATGCCGCAAAACTTTATAGTTTCGTTAGTAGTTTTATAGGCAACGTTGCATGTCTTCAAACAAGTCGCAAGTTCGTAAATTATAGAATTTATAAACTCCGTGTCTACCGTCGTCGTTTCTGTATCAGAAATTAATAATTCAACGTTCTCCAGAAATAGCTGTGGACATTAGTTTTGGAATATCGCGAGTTGGTACCGAATTATTTTATGTTTAGTTGCATTTATCATGTCAAATATCATATCGCCTGTTTCGAAAATTAAATTAATCGATGTTAATTTGGCAAGATATTATTATCTAATTAACTAAGAGACCATGTAAGGCTACATGTACTCTATAAGTGAGCACTTGTAATTGGCTTTATATTGTCTAGATATCTCAGTTTTGTTAAGTTTTTAACATAGCTGTAAGTTCTCCATAGTATATTAAATAACTAAATGTTTTTTTGCCAAAAAAAAGCAATTATGTAGCCAAATAAAATTTCTTGTATAGTAACATGTGCGGTTGTAAGTTTGTACGAACGATTTCAACAGACAAGTCTAGTCTAGCTGTCAGAACAAATGACTGGCGTGATATTTATCAACGTCGCGCCCGCTTGCGCCTAACGATACGCGATGTAATTTACGTAGTACTAATTGCTGGTTTGGATTTCCATATTTAGATATTTCATTTCATTTCTGATTGAAGCTATTACTAAGTATTTTAGGTTCGGGACAGACACTACTTCTTATTTGACAAAATTATTTATCAACATCGATATTTTTTTAATGTCTTCTGGAACAACGGTGTTCTTTACATGTGAATTTATTTTATATGATTCTTCATAATGTAACCTTTGATTATTGATTTTAAAACATGTCCGTTATTATTATTGAAGACAACAGCCTTTTCAGTGATATATGGTATGGTATTGAAAAGTCATGTATATTTTTGAGATCTTACCTGATAGATAAGCAAGTTAGATATCTGCCTCAGCAACACGATGAGTTTGGAGGAGTTGCAGTAGTACTTGGAGTCCCTCCATATCATGCAGATGACGTGGAACAGAGGCCGGAACAGCGGCTGACACTCTGTGAAGTCTATCTCCTCTAGACCTTGGAAATGCTTGCCTAGAGTTTGAAGGTAGAGGTCGATCTCACGGGCTTCCGCTAATGCTGTAATGGAAATTAACATTACATCAGACGTAAAAGGTACAAAAATATAAATTCTTATGCAAGATATGAAATCGATTTTTTTTTCATATGGTATAACTAAGCAAGGTTTGCTCGGCCATATGAAAAGTAATCGGAAATCAATATTATATTTTTTTGAGATTTTAAGCGAGCGGAGATATTTTTTTTTTTATTATTTTGACATACCTGATACGATATTCTTGAACAGCCTGCTGAAACAAGGGTAGTACGCTGACGTAGTTTTCTCAAGGATCACGGCCATACATCTCACTCTCTCAGTCCGGAGCTGGTCGTAAATGTAGTTCAAATTACTTAGTCGAGACTTCCAAAACGCCAGTTCTACGAAATGAAATTAAAAGTATAGAAGACATAAGTGTAAGTACTATTTCAAATATTTAATACAAAATCAATCAAAGTATATTATGCTCCAAAATATCCAGCTCAGTCAGAACTAAGATATTTCTTCAATGATTTTAACTTGCTTCTAATACGAAACAACAGAGTATAACATATATGAATCTGCAACAAATCTTAAAATATCTCTAACCGACACTCGGCGATGGGTTCTGTCCATTCTCGAACGCCTGTCCAGAATCCTCCATCATGACATCATTGATCTGCTGCGCCCACTTGATGACGACACCCTCGATAGCACTCTTCAGGTAAAGATCCACCTCTTTGCCTCGGTGTAACTCCTTCTCAGCCTCATGGACCAGTTCAACGCCAACCGGCATCGGTAGAACAGTTTGCCCGTTTACTTTGCCTTTTACCTAGAAAAAGACATTGTGTAAATGGCCCTGTATCATTGGTGATATGAGGTGAAGTGTAGACTTCTATGAAGTGACAAATGAAGACAAATAAATATTAATTAGGCCAAATAAGACCATTGTGATTCGGGAATAAACATTTAGATGAATAGTCCCGAATAACATTGGTACGTATAAGGTTAACCTATTACACATAGGAAAGAAAAATACACTACACTGGCTATGGCGTCGTTGAAAACTAGTCCAGGAAATTCAATTGCCTTTGATTGCCTTGATTTAAATAAAAAAGGCTTACCTCATAAACTGTACTCTTGAGATTATGAATTTGTTTGAGGATATCTTGCGAGACGACAAGAGGCCAGCCTTCATGATTCAATGGATTTGACAGCAATGGCACAAACACCTCGTCGACTAACGACGCGAGCTCATCTATCAGTCGTGGAGCTAAATCACCTATAGATAAAATGATTGTTAATTAAAGTCAGTTTACAAGGCATGTTGATGAATTGAGCAAACGACTACAGAAAACTGTTGACTACACTGGAATAAGGCAAACAACCATCACTTACTAATTTTTGTTAAGAATCGTTACGTTAACTTACCAAAAATGACCATCCCCGCACAGTTATCTTTCGGGATAGCATCTGGCTTCTTCTTCACAAAGTAGACGGCTTTGTTCTTCAAGTAACAAGGAAATGATATGACAGGTACCAATTGCAGAGCATTGGTCAAGACCACTACCAGAAGCATGGGAAAAGGTTTGTCCACGAAGTCTTTTAACGTAGACCTGTGTTCTTCTAAGCCCAGTACCCTCATCCATTTCTCCGGCTTTAATTTAAGAGATTTGACGGCATAAGACCCAATGAAATCAAAACGTGGGTCCTGATTGGATGAGGATGTACTTGGTTGCTCCATGTTTGGATAAGCTTAGTCAAGTCATTTCGGAGGCTTCCTTCTGTCCCGCCGGTTGGATCCGCTTTGACAAAGAGTGGCCTGCGAAAGGCAGAGCTAGGGAAATGGCAAGTCACGCAAGTCCCAATGGCATGCCATTATGGAACGATGTCTCCTTTGTAACGAGCATCGGCATCGCTATACTAAAATAGATTACGTGGAGGGTTTACAAAAAAATACGACAATTTAGATTATGGAATTTGAATTACTATCTAAATAGGTACTTACACACTTTTATTATTTAGTACCAACGTATCCCAATTATTTTGTCGGTGCTATGTCAGATATCAAAGATGAATTTGATGGCTTACAGACGTGCGTACCCCAATAAATAATTTACCGAAAACTTTTGATTTAGGAGGATATAGGTACCTACTTCTACAACTACAACGTCTTCATCGACGTTACCCATTATACATTATACAGCGCCGATCAATCAACACTCAGTAACGCCTTACTTCTATTAGTATTAGCTACAGATGTACTTTTCACGAAGTAGCTAAGTAGACTTATATCTAGTTCGACATCTTGTGCAAAAATGTTCGAGAACTATAATACCTAGTAAATTCATATTTCATGCCGTTTCAAGACCACTAAAACATATTTCAAATCCTTTCAGTCCTTGTTTTTGCGCTCGGTACAGGTAAGTGGGCAGAAGCGCGTACCAGTCGCTGTGCGCGCCGCCCTGCGCCGCCCGCCTGCAAGATGACACTCGCGCGACGTCGCCCAAGAATAAGGTCAACTGTCGCTTCTACTGCCTTAGAGGCTGCAAGACATAAGCAGCAGCGATTCATAAAATATATAGACTATAATATTTGTATTAACTATTTAGAGGTATGTGGTCCTATGGGGTGCCCTGGGGTCGGCTTTCCTTTTCTACCCGCTTCTACTAAGGCATGAGTAGACCACATAATTATGTAAAGAAAGTTAATCTTCCTTACCACAAAAGACTCTTTGAATCGTTAGTAAAATAAAGTTAATATAGGTATGCCCAGCTGCGTGATACCATCATTGATCATAGTTAACTATTATAAGACGTGTTTTACTTAATGTCTAATGATGTCCCACATATCCAGAATCAAGTACCAAACTAACTCATTTTCAGTGTCTAAGCTGTATCGTGACGATCACAGTCCGCTGTCTCTTTTAACTTATTACCAGCGCCTTGTGAAAGCACAGGGCTAATCGTTACATAACATTAAGTTCTACCTTCGGCTTCCTGAGTTATAAACTGAAATGACTATTGCTGCTTACTATTCTAACGGTTCATAAAATTTCGCAATATTAAACTCGTATTTAACATAACGATGGAATCTGATTCTTTGGGTACCTACCACTTACAAACATTTACTAAATCAGAACTGTAAAAGACAAATAACCTACTTAATTACTGTACATAGGTACCTCTACAGTACCTATACATCTGCAGGTACGTCATAGTCACGCTTGTAAACCGTTGTAAAAAGTGTTGCCGCACACGGGCCACACGCGACAGTCACAAACGCCGCCACAAGAAGCAAGAAACGGCCACAAAAGTAGCTTGTGGTTGTAGCCGGTGGCCCGTATGCGGGAGCCCTAAGGGGTGTTCTGGTTTTTAGATTTTCCTAAGATTTTTAGATACCTACATATTATTATGTTAAAGGTGTGACCATGTATATGTATCGTCTCCATCCCAATCCCCAGTGGAGATTGGATTGCTTATTATGGAGAAACCACCAGGTTTGTGAAACCACCTTACTATGATTTCCCAGTAGCGGATGGAAATCTTTTTTTTTCACGGGTAATTATTAAAATAAAATGTGTATCATGTGTAAGCCATTGAAACTCATGTATGGAGCTGGGCAGGAAACGTGGTTATAAGTAAAGACGGCCATGTAAAGCAGTTATCAGTACTTCCAATACTCGAGGTAAATAAAATGCCGGTCAATCACTACGTACAAACCATTGCAAAAATAAGATTTATGCTAAGAAAAGAGTACTTGCAGCATTCAAGGAAGGCTATAGCAGTCTGATAATAAAAACTCTTTCATCGTATTTAATGTTGTAACAAATTGTTGAACAAATAAATATTGGTACCATTTACTTGGAAGTAAATGGTATGTTGCTCAAAGGGTTTGATTTTTTTGTTTATATTTTATGGTAATAACTCAGTCTTGGCTCTGTATTTGACCTTACTAATTTCCTATTACGAATATTTTCATCAACACGGCTAGGCCCTTGTAGTCCAGTCAACAAAGTGATTGTAGAGTGCGTGAGCAAGGCCCTAAGCAATTACTGCAAAATATTGTTCAGGGTGCCTAGACAGTTAACATACTAAAAGTCCTGACGTCTAGGGGGTGAGGCGGAGTGGGGGGAGGGGTTTAAAGTTCCCATTTTTCAGGTTTTCGCTAATATCTTTTAAACGGTGCGTCATGGAGATAAAAAGTCTTCTACGCAATGAAAGCTTATAAAATTATGTATAACTTTAATCTTAAACAATTTTTCACATTCCTACCTATTTTCGAACTACACCTCCCGGAAGAGTGAAAATTGAAAAAAACTACTTCGATTGAATAATACCTTTTGTATACTACTTCCTTCACGTTATTTGGGAATCTAGACACGCGGCACCAATCAAGCCAAGTTCAAGTAAAGGAACTGGCTAGCCATCGCAACGTGTATCATTACACGAACCATTGATGCCACTTTTGACCCTTCTATAACTCAAAACCTCTTTCGGCTCAAACGGTTATTAAGATATGAAAGTCAAAAAGTCAGTAGTTTTTTTCAATTTTCACTCTTCGGGAATGTGTAGTTCGAAAATAGGTAGGAATGTGAAAAAGTGTTTAAGATAAAAGTTATACATAATTTTATAAGCTTTCATTGCGTAGAAGACTTCTTATCTCCATGACGCACCGTTTAAAAGATATTAGCGAAAAACTGAAAAATGGGAACTTTAAACCCCTCCCCCCACTCCGCCTCACCCCCTAGACGTCAGGACTTTTAGTATGTTAACTGTCTAAGCACCCTGAACAATTTTCTGAAGAAATTGCTTAGGGCCTTGCTCCCGCACTCTACAACGCCTTATGGGTGATTTATTGACTGAACTATTGAGAGGATCGATAAAACGTCTTCAAAATATTTTGATTTGTAAAATAATTTCATTCGAGCTTTTTTTATAATGATTATCATTTTTTTACACTTTGTAATATTTTATCTAGAATCAACTTTTCTAACGTTATGTTTAGTTACCTACTATTTAAGTTCTAATACCACTAGCTCTACATGTTATACTTACGCTCTGCTATTGAGTCTACTTGTTAGCGGAGAACTATCTAATTTTCAATACAGTCTAAAACGAGTAATTTGTAATGACAACTATATCTAAGGGGAAATTACTTTCTACGAGAATAAATACGACCACAGTATTTTATAATACATTTATTGATAATGACAGCGATGGTTGACTCGAACTTGCTACTTGGCAAAAATATTTCCACTAGATGTGAACTATTTCTGTATTTAAATATTAAAATCTCTTTATTATGCTTTATGTGTATAGTAATGAATATGCAACCATCTATGCTACAAAGTAGCTGCCTATTTATCACAAAAATAATAAGAAATACATATTACATTACTTTGTCATTTATTTATTTTACACTTTCCAATTCTGGCAAATTAATTTACTTAAATACAGTATCTATGCTAAAATAAAATCCATGCAAGTCACAATTTCATAAAATAATAAAATTACATTCACATTCGTAATAAAAGCGTGTGATATCTTGAATTGACTGCGAATAATACACACAATTTTCTAATATGAAATAATAATAAACAACAAATTATTTCATTTACCTAAAAACTATTTGTTTAAAACAAAAGCACAGCACATGGTCAGCTTAATTTCTAAAAATTAAATTAGGACCTACGAGACACTGCTTTTAAGGTCACTATTTGCCTAAACCTAGGAGCCCTAGTGCACACTCCGAGACACCGATCCCGCCTTGCCGTATCTCATACTCGCTTGCTTGACCGCTAGTC
Organism: Autographa gamma; assembly: GCA_905146925.1. Classification (NCBI taxonomy): domain Eukaryota; kingdom Metazoa; phylum Arthropoda; class Insecta; order Lepidoptera; family Noctuidae; genus Autographa; species Autographa gamma. The sequence continues at coordinate 11,296,877 of LR989850.1, forward strand.
CTCTGCCCGTGGTCTACCAACTACTGGACATAAGCACATCAAGAGTTTCAAAGACACATCCTACTATATTTCAAAATACGTATATTTCATTTTAGATTTTTTTAACGTTGACTACACATTGAGCTGTCCTAGTTAGGGCCAGATTTATTTATTATAATGGTAAATATACTTTTACATTCAAAGTTAAAAATCGTAAAATGCAAAATAAACGCCATTAAAGTCGCATTCTGTAGTTAAAAATCTAACTAATCATTGATAAATACTACTGAACGTCTGCTAGAACGATAAATGTATAGAAAAAATGGAATGTTTAAGTACGACAGTCTAATAAGCATTCGATAAATGTTAATCGTGATAACTCTATGTGTGACAAATATGATGTCAGTCAATGCTTACAAATTATTTGAACCGCTGTCCCATAGCGAGGGTGTGTGACGTCACAACATCAACAACACAACGCGCTTGAACTGAGCGCAGCGAGACTACGCCACGGGACGCTCGCGATGGAAACGCGGCCCTCTAAAATTGGCATTAAATTCTCGAGTGCATACTTTTTAAACAGCTGTTTTATAATTTTTGAATAACATTTAATATTAATTACTTAAGTTTAAATGTAAATATACATATGTTTACAGAGGTATTCGTTGACGTCACATGTTGGAACGCAACACAGCGGCGTGGGTCGAGTCACAACACGTTGGATGAAGCGTCTGAACGTTCGTGCACTACAATGGTCTACGATGTGACGTCACAGAATGGCCCTCGAGGAATGGAGGCAAGTGACGGACTATGAATGAACAGCTGAAGTGGGACTTACAAACATTAGTAAATAACCAGGCGTGTTACTCTATTTTGTGTACTCATTTAGTGTACTTACGAACGATTACTTTACTAAAAGGATGGAATATACATTAGGTGATCTAAGACTATTGCCCCGTATTACCACGGAGCGAACAATGTGGACATTACCTAATACGATTACACGCGCACTATGCCGCTACAATACATCTTGATAATTTATCCAAATTAGGCATTATTCAAATAATTAAACTATAACTCTTCATATAACTATAATGGAGAGAACATCGATTAAGATTTTTCTTTTACTAATTACAGATAGATACCTCTTCGATTTATTGTTCGAATGTGGATGGAGATAATAAATTGAGGACATTTTTGTAGTGATATTTTTTATTTTACAGAATGCCGATTCTCGACTACATTTACATAAGTTTCGAATATACACAACCTAATCGATATATGTGCGTGGCGCAAGTGATGAGTGAATCTGTGACGTCACACGTGTCGCCGCCGACACCTACTTGGCAAGACCTCGTCGCCACAAAAATGACAATTGGTACTTATTTAAAATTTAATATTATATTAGAAACGATTACTAGTAGTTTAGTCGAACAACAAGCAGATAAATGGCAGTATTTCATTGCATTTTCGTTCGCTCACCGCTTGCGCCGTACATCGGAGCGTCAATGTTTGGACTTGAGTTATCCGTCAGTGGTTGTTTAGTGTACTAAGTACAAAAGTCTTTTACTAGGACGAAGATGTAATATTGGACGATTTCATATACTACTTGAGTTACACCTTTAACTGAAAGGGGCAAAAGCAGGCGTCAAAATAAAAAAATAAACATATTTAAGTTAATAGTTAGGTGGCAAGATACTATCACAATCGAAACTGGCAATCGTGTGTTGAACACAAAATGCACGTGAGCGGTATCGAGTATAGGTTAAGAATATCACTATACCTGAGAGGATGAAGTATGTAGTTTATTGTTCACGGCCATATACAAGTTAGTTCTATAACAAGTTTGAAAGGAAACTTATGTATAAACTATATACTTTACCCTTAGCTTAAAAATGTCATATAAAATGTAACAGTGAAGAGAAACAGTAAATAGTAAAAATCACAGGAGTTATATTCTCTGTGGGGAATATAAGACTGTGCGGGACACACGAAGGTAAGCAGATAAAGTGGTTGATGAGCTAGAAATATATAAATAAGTATACATTACCGTAACGTCTAACCACAAACTATACATTACAAAGAAATTTATACAAATAACTTAATAAACAATATTCAATCACCAATGATTATTACAAATAATAATACACACACAAATCTTATTTACAATTTGATTTTCAAAAAATATAAAATTAAATCACATAATAATAATTTCATATTTATATTTACAAATATTTGAAAATAATTTCATTGAATTCATAACGTTATAAAATAAAACGACCGTACAATTGGCTACAGAAGTTATATGTAAAATGCAAATATAAATAAATAACAAACGTCATTCGACTAACATTATTGTATAACACATTGACTATCCTACTATTTAAATATTTTATTTATTAAATTTCGATACCTCGAAGAAAGTTAAATCTGTCTGAAATTTCAAACGCGATAATTTGTTATCGAGTCACATTTGCATTTCGACATTTCACTTCTGTAAACGACTGTACTCACATCTACAGGGCGTTCTGTCTTTCGATGTCGTTTAGAACATCGAAAATTACACATTCTGGAAACGTCGTTACATCTACGTTATTCTATTGACATCGTCAAGAGAATCGAGACCTTGTTTCCCTAACTCAGTCCCCGACATAATAATAAAAACGAAGGCGAAATATTGCTTCACAGGTAGTAAATAAACATCTACAATACATATAAGCACCATACAAGTTACATGACTGCAACAAAAAATGCGGATTCTATGATACAAGTAGTGTGGGACGTTAATTGTAAATTCGGTCCGATACATTGCCGGCTATGTCCGCGATCTCTGAGCTGTGTGAGGTGGTCGGTGCGGAGCGAGCGATGTACGTCGAGCGACGCACGTCGTCGGTGGTCTATTTGCTAATCCTAGTTTTGGTGCCGACGGCGTTTATGCTGTCACCGCGACTCCGCGATCTGTGCAGGTTGTGTAGGCCTTCTCCTGGAAAATGAAAAACCTCATATTATATCAGTGTTAGCCAAAAGGCGTTGTTTTGTGTGTGGATTCAGATCACTAAGAATACTCGATGTCAAGAGATACTATAAAAGAAAAGTTTCTGTGGTTGGTCGAATGAGTGTATTACCTCAATGATAATGAATAATGAGTGTAGTGAATGAGACAAAATTAGGCATACACCTATTACAATTAACACATATAGAAACATAACTAATGGTTAAACGGTGAGATGAACTGCTGCAAACGGAATTATTTAAGAGCACGAATAATCCTTAATAGGTTTACAGAAACGGAAAATATTAGCGTGTTTGGCTTGTTGTAACATGTGGTGTACGTACCCTTGCTCTGCGCGCGCTTGAGCTCGTTATCGCGGAAGGCGCGCGCGGAGCGGCCGCGGCGGTCGTGCACGATCTTGTCGGGCCGCACGAAGATGCCGTGCCGCGCTCGGCACTCGAAGTAGCGCGTGCCGCCCACCGACCCGTCGTTCTTACCTGTATTATAAGGAAAAATAAGTAAAACGATGTGCAAAAGGAGACGGTATTTAACTTATTAAAACTTTGTTCCGGTTAAAAACGACTTATCGTTCGTTCATTTAAAGTATAGTACTTTTAGTTATCATGAGATTTTAGTTTAACAAAAGTCAATATTTAAGGATCCTTGTGTCTTCCGCGATCAACAAATCAAACGACAATATTTTCAAGTTTTTTAACTAAACTAGAACCTGCGAAAACCACATAAAATAATATATTAGTATGTCCGATGATTAAAAATTCTTTTTTTTTAACTGTGACCTATAAAAAACAAACATTAATAAAGCTGAGTTTTTTATACATTTTTCTCGTATATCACAAATCTTTTTTCTGGAATAAGAACTAAGTTACCGGTAGGCGCGTCAAGCTCGATCCCGATCCAGGTGCCGTTAGCGAAGTGCGTGGGGCCGGCGTACGCGATGATGCCGGTGCTGCTGCTCAGCCGCAGCTGCACGCTCTCGCCCACCGTCATCCACGGCTGCAGGCTCGGGGACTCGGATGAATCGTCTGGAATAAAGACAGGAAAATTAATATTGTATTAAGTAAAACTTTCTCCTTGATCATCAAAATACAAAAATTTAGGAGTTTAGGTTGACAGGATTAGAAACAATAATAATATCATACCTATTACGCAAGTAAATATATACTAACCAACTCGAAATAAGTAAAGGCAGTATTTATTAAAGCGTATTTTACAATAGTCTCTCATTTACTTAGAGTTGATTATGTCTGTCATGAAGCAGCAATGGCTGTGGTGGTAAATGGGCATTCTACATATATGCTTCAAAGGACTGGTCTTTTATGAAGTTATGCTTGGTTAGTTATAAACCATAACTAACCAAGCAAGTAACCTTAATCAGAGCGAGATATAAGGCGCGTAGAGTGGCCTATACCCTTGCAGTGTGACAGAAAAGACTGTAAAACAAAAGTATAATTCTCACCGTCCCCAATCCTCTCAGTAGAGGAGGCGGGCGTGTCGTGCAGCGCGGAGGGATTGTCGGTGGAGGAGCGGCGCGAGCCCGCGAGGGGCTCCACTGCCGAGCGCGGCCGGCCCCCGCGGGAACCACCGCCCGCGCGACGACGGACCACCTGGGGAAAATACATGGGTTAGGGAAAGTTTCTAGGCTTTAGTTAGGCGTTTAAGTATGCATATAGAATTCAACGATGAATACGACTGTTTTATTAAGATGGTGATGGTAGGTACTAATAAACAAATAAATCATTATATTTTTCATTACAATCAGTAACAAAAATACTGTGGATTTGAAGGCTACTTAATGTTATTTAAACGTTTTTTGTGTATCGTAAGACATATCATATTCAGTGGTGGAAGGGCAAAAAGACCAAACACTACACAATGTACAGTTGATTCATCTAGATGTAAAGTATAGTACAGTTCTTAAAAAAATCCAACAGATAGTTTAATATACTCGCAAAAACATATACCAGGAACACTATCCTCGCAAAAACATCATCCAACTGCCAACATACCTTGCCAGCAGGCAATTGTGTCTTCACAACAGTCTGGTCAGGGCCTGTTGACGCCGAATCGCTCTCCCCTACCGATGATGCTTCGCGACTTCGCTCCATATCGTTGCTCGAGTGCTCTGAACTTACTGAATCTACTTCAGCTTCACCTAAAATAAAAACAACATTTTTAAAATGTACTTAACACTAATTCAAGTCTTAAAAATGTTTGTAATCTCTGCAGACATACATTGTTTGATGGGATGGTCAACATTTTGCACATAAGAATCGACAGTACTTACCAAATGACGTATCATGTGACGAGTCATTTAATCCTTCATATTTCGTTGGCTCGTGTGAGTCGCCGTTAACTTGTGTGGTCTCTACACTCTTGCTCTGGCTGGCGAGGACAGCGGTCTCGACGGGGATAGCTCCCAAAGGATCGACTAGCGGACCCTTGGAATCTTCCTCCTTAGCCGCCTCTTCACAATCCCTTAAGAACGGATTGATGCGATTTCGAGAGCCAGGAGTGAGTACTGGCGTTTTCGCTTTCTCGAATAAAGAATCGTCCAACTCGTGTTTGGATTCGACGATATCGTTTTTCAAGTCGTTGATATCGTTCCTCAGTTCAGTGATCTCGTTTCGGAGGCCGACCATGGAGTTCTTGGTCCGACTGAGGTGTGTGTACTCCATTGTCTTGTCAAAGTCAGGGGTTTCGTCTACCGACATGCTTCGGATTGATAGCGTGTCGTCATTCGTTAGGTTTGTTGAGGATACTGCTTGTGATCCTGAAATATAAAATTCGTGTAAATAGATTATATCACAATTTGTATCCAGAACTAACAGGCGAAGAAAAAAATCAATTTTGTTGACTAACGGCCTGCCAGCTGAGAAAGTCAGAAGCAACATTTTGAAAAAACAAAATGTACTAACTTTTTTTAATATAGGCTCATAATGTCCCTGCTAGGTTTTCTAGGGGGGTTTATTTTAATGAGAAATAAAACTTACCATATCCGCTTGAAGATATCGATGGCGAGTTCTTATTGGGCACGCGCTCGCACGCCAGCTCGTGCAGAGAATCCAACGTCTTTGACGTCGGCAGGAAGCCGCGCGACGTCGCTCGGCTGCGTGTGCGCTGCGGAACAACATGCTTTATAATAGAACTGTTATAGATGGCGTTGTTAGGGTTTAGTTTAAAATAGAGGAAGTATACATGGTTTGGTAGCCGTGAAGTGTTCTCTTCGGGCGTCTACTCAGCTCTTCGGGCATCGTCAAACGTTACTAAGAGAATTACAATACATAATTTTACATCTCAAAAATATAAGGCCAAATACGACTTCAGTACGCTTTAGGGATATTGAAAATTTCTGAAGCCTTATTATTTCATTATTTCAAGAAGAAACAGGGATGAATATATATAGGCTAATTAAAAATCTGGTTCTAATTTAGTAATCTAGATCTAGATTGTGACCTTATTATAAAAACACGGTACCTGTGTAGGTACACATATATTTTATTGGACATAACATTACATAAACTAACACATACATGTGACCGCGGCGTAGTAAGTTCATCAACGGGCTGCGACTCGGGTTCGGAGTGCGAATCCTCGTCGTTGCGGCGTCCCGGCTCTTCGTGCAGCGTCGTCATACGGAGACCGAGTTTACCACTCGCTGGAGACGCTGTAAATACACACATATATTAGTTATACTAGCTCTTAGTAAGGGTTGAAGAACCTCTGTTACAGTCCAAAATAACAAAGTAAAGAAAACGCAGAAAGTCAGCTAAAAGTGTTTGGTTTAAAATCATTATAAAATAGTGATCGTGATAGTCAAATAGCAACTCCGCTGCAAAAAAAAGATCTGAGATTTTAATAAATAGTAAACAAGATCGTCTTTTGTTTCTTAAATGAAAGTTATGACGTCTTCCTCAAGTAAGGTGTACAGAAATAGGTTTTATAATCAATCGTGACTTTTCTTAAAAACTGCTTGCATTTTATTCAAATAAAGGCGAATAACCAAGTGCAACTCGTAGCTTACCAAATAGCGATGTGTCTAACTTACTCTAAAGTAGCACAACTGATATAATGATGAACAATAATTCCATGAATGAGCTTACTTAAACAGAAATAACATCGTATGAACGTTTCCATGCTTGAGATTGTACAATGATTGAGTCATGCCAATGTTTTCACTAGACGTACTAACTAGCTCATTAGCTGCCGTACACAGAGACGTTATTTATGGGATTTAGCAAGCTCTTGAGAACAATCTCCCAAACTTCTGAGAGTTAATTTAATAGAACAAATTAAATCGATTAAAGCAAGTCAACTGAGTGGTTGATTACTTAAATCGATTATAGTAACATGAACGTCTTAACATACAGCAGTATGAGATGTAGCAAACAAAAAATTAAAACTAACGTATACACTTTACGATGCCTAGATTCTTTTCAGTGTAATTTTATATGAACATTCAAACATGGAACTTATAGAAACAATTTTGAAAGATCCAAAACATGATTATTTCTGAATCTTTGAAAACTGTTTGCTAAAACCTTAAATACACTGAAAAGAGAATACAATGAGCTTTATAAAGAATACAAACATGTAAAGAAAACCGTCAAAAAATAAGCGAAACTAGTGATTCTACGACAGATTAACTGAACGTACACTTGTTGGGCGTCTGCAGTCTCAGTGAGTTCAGGTTCAAATTCAAGTTTAGGAACGTTGGCCGGGCTGCAAGAAAATATCAATGTCTTCGTCAATACAAACCTTTTACAATACACAGTTACTAGGGACCCTACGCAACTACATTATATAGCTAAGTTTATTCAATCCTAAATAAACACCTATTCTATACAGTTACATCACAAATGAAAGTAGCAGTTAAAGATATGAAGAATTTTACATTAGCACATATAGAAGGATATTTTTACAGTTTAATACAGATTGACACTTGAAGAAACATAAATTAATCTAATTGGCGCACAAGAGGGACTACCTAACATCATTTAGCGCTCAACAAGGAACAATATTGAGACTCGAGGACTAGTCAAATTGAAATGAACTCTGTGTGTAACTACGCACGCACTGATTTTACAATTGTTATTGGGCCATTGTAATTATTTACAAGGCTACCAAGTATCTACTTTAATTTAAACTGTCATATATTGGGGTCAATGTGCGTCAGAGTCCAGAGAATTTGACTAGTTTTTGTCTCTTAGGATTACGATATTCTACTTTATCACAATTTCTTAATAGACATTTATTATAGAGTCACAGGAATACGCTAATATCTGTACATTTATAGAAAATTTACTTACAAACACCATTTACACTAAGTACTCCCTAAATAATAGGGTACGTTAAACCTACAATACAATGTATATTGACTAACACATGCTCTTTACAGTTTCCATTCAGATAGTACTTCTCGAAATGTCTACATTACATGCATATTCTGACCTAACACACACACAAACCTACATCCAATTTCATTAGACTATCACTACTTTACATAACTACAAATACAAATAGGACTGTTATTCAAGTTTTTACGCATCGCACAATTGATCAATTAAACATATTTTATTATTTGGCTGCAATAATTAAACCCTATCGTATAAGCAGTATTTGTTATCTAAACGGAAAGCGCCGTTCGTCTTTCGAATCCACAGCAAATAGATCAACGAAGAGGAAGTGGGAGGGAGAGGAGATAACACAGGTCATGCGCGGTCCATGCAAATGAAAGAGACACGCAAACAAACAGACAGTAAACACAACGACAGAAGCCTGATGCTCGAAGCTTGTTCTCTCTAGTAGCCAATACAAGGGTCTAATTTTATCAAAATGATCTCTGCATAGTATTTTGTTCTCAATCAATTTCGATATGCCAATAGTTTCAGATGATAATTTACAGCCAATCGATGGGTAAACATACAAAAATAAAATTTCTTATGAGTAACAATGATCACAACACATCTATTTAGATTTAATCGTTCGGTTGCATTCGTCTAATAATTTCGCAATACAGTTGCCATTCCGATTTAATACCATATTGTTTTCTCTGTTTACCTGATAGGAACGAGCCTGAAGGTAGCGGGGGATCGAGATACAGAAAATATAACGTTAGTTTCAGAGTTAGGAATATTTTTGGTGGTTCTATTCAACCTTGTTCTTTAAGATCTATTGTAATGGAGCCCAATATAAACTATGTTTGCAATGACGTCATGTAACATTATTTCTAAATTTATATAAATTTTGAATAGAAACTTAAGGGGTATTCGACTCCATTTGTAATCAAAAACATCTCAAAGAAAAAGATAAAATATTAAGAAATAGATAGAAGTAATATTAAAGTGAACTGAAAATAATTCACATTAAAACATGACAGTGAAAAGAAGTAGGGGTAAAGATAGAAGGGAAAGTTGTCTGAGCCATAGCGTTGCCACAAAGCAATTGGAAAATAAAATAATGTTATAGTGAGATTATGAAGAGTGGATGTCCAAGTACTGTCGTGACAATTTTGTGAAGATGAATCGCCTGAATTCTCTTTTGATATCTCACATGTTATGTTTACTATTAAATTATGTATACACTATTCTAAAATAGTCTATCGTGCATTGATTAATGTATATACATACTATATCGAAATTATGTTACCTATTCTACTGAAATGCTCTAAAAATCGTTGACTAAAAATAAAGTTCACAATGTAATTAATTATAAGCTTCTATGACGTAGTTAAATGCGCTATTTGTATGCACATGTGCAATATAATAGATACTGCAAATAACTTGTATATAACAAATCATTATACTGGAGGCATGACAATGTACGAGTATGAGTGGTAAAGAATGAATGTATCGGAAATAGGAGTGTGTCTTGTACTGTAAAAAATATATTATTAAGTTCACAACACATAATAAAAATTATCCCTTAGTAACAAACTAAACAAAACTTTGAGGATTGCTATCTTTTAATACACGTCAGAAAAACACGATGATGCACACTCCTCAACTTATTTTTGACACTGCGTAGGGTACCAGTGATCGACGAACATTTGCATTATAATGTAACTTTATAATAAACATATTATGGCTCGAGCATCACCCTGTTTTTAGTTCAAATATTACTGTCTTGTAACAAATCATTTAAAACTTAACTTCTATTTGAAACAGACAACACAACATCATCTGTCCTTTACTTAAAGAATAAAAGATAGCAACACCCCAAACCGCATTAGTCCAAACACAATCACCAAATCATTAAACAACAAGTCGAACTCACCGAGTCCAAACGGCTTAGTAGGCGTCACTATATCGGGATCGTTATGCGCGGGTGCGGCGTACGAGTGTCGGTGCGTGGTGCGGCGCGGCGTGTCTTCCGCGAGGTCGGCCATGCTGCCGGCGCGGCCCGACGCGAGCCCGGCGAGCGACTCGAAGGACGAGTCGAGGCGCATTATCTGTAGTGTAAATGGTTCATGTAGGTGCTAGTTTGGATTTGATTATATTGTAGCCTTTTTACTGAATATAGGGTAACAAGCAATTTACAATCAACAGGAGTCTTTAAGAAATTGTTTTTAAATAGTTTAATTACATATAGGTACATACTCACTTACAAACATTTATAGCTACAACATCGAATCACATATTTTTACATTATATATACTAATGGGTTTTAAATAAACATTCAGATAAAATGTATACTACAACGGGTACTTAAGTGCTACAAGGCGTATAAACAATTAACCAAAAGTAATAATAAAACTACAAAAAGAACGTGTTTTAACAAGGTGAAACAGAATGTGATAAGCTTATACAATTTAAAAGGTGGCACATTAAATACGTGTATACTGAAGGACGTCGATTACTATTAGTTGCTACAAATGGCTAGCTTGTGATGATTAAAAAAAATATTAAATTAAATATTTACATGAAAAGTCACAAAGTTCAATACTTTATGTCCATAGTCACACAAACGTAATTTTTTCTCAGATCTTAAATTATGTTATTATTCAACCAATTAAAACATTATTTAAGATCAACAAAATAAATTAAACATCAGAATAAACACGACACCGACATTCCAGCTCAACTACAGTGAACTTTATGACGTTCAACATAAGGTGCAAATTCGCGTGACCTAAAGGAGCGTATACAAAAGGTGTTCTAGAATGCGTGTTAGGCCATGGACTCACGTTGTTCCCGTTCTTGGCGGCGTTCTCGAGCGCCTGCGACAGCTGCGGCCGGTGCGTAGCGACAACACACGGGTTAGCAAGCTCAACACTGATCATTGTGATTGTTTGCCATTCAAGGGGGTTAGGTATGCGATATCGACCAATCTAATCAAACTTATTTTATCGACGGTAAATTGTGTAAAAGGTAATTTATTTTTAGAGAGAACTACCTTGGTCACAAACATGAGCATAAACGTGCTTGTCATTCCAAAGTACATTCAATGCGAAACTTAGATTATAAAGTCGACGCTTTTTGGAAAAAAGGTGTAGCCAAAATTTCGCATTTTGGCCCGCGTATTTAACCAAATTTTAGTGACCAGAATAAACTTGCAATAAGATTTGAATTATACCATACTGAACGCTGAACAGCAAACGATCACAAACGACAATACCTATATTCGTGTTTTGTTTATATACATCGTGAGTAGACGACTAGCGCTAATTAATTGCCTGTGTTCGTTAGTAGCATCAAAACTGAAGCTTCACAACATCTATTGTTAATTGTAATTAGTTAATTAAACCTACAATTGTTAGGGACTCTCGCCTATATGGGCTACTTGTTTGTGATGTTATAAACTGTCAATTAGGAGCGTTGTTCATACATTTGGTTTTTGCATTACTTTGTAATTAGATTTCCTGCAAGATTTTGCGTAATTGGAATAGATTTCTTTCGTTTTTTCTTTATAACTTTTTTATTACAATATTTAAGTTATTGTGTTTTGTTGATCCATTTATTTGTTTTGCGGTATTTTGTTCTTTATAACACTCCTAACGACTTGTGTGCATTATTAAGTCAGTATTCTAATCTGGCGTGTTCCTACGTGCTTTACTAACTTGGCCTGTACGTGTTTTTAAAACTGTGTTGTTAACGATATCTATGTAAATATGTACTGCGAAATAGTCACTCTGCTTAATTGAAACATAAAGATTGCTATAGTTTTCCGAAAACTTTAGTTTACTTGATTAGTTATACATTAATTTAGTTGCACTTTAATCAGAGAAAATAACTGTCTTTACATACAAATCACGAACATAATCGTATTTTTTTTCCATAGTTCACTGTAAAATTTTACTCGCACTTCACCGGTCACTGGTGACCGACACACATTAGGTCGCTTAACTAGCTTTTCAGGTGCATCACTCAATCAACGCAAGAGCAACTTTCCTCTTTCCTATTAGCTACACATACTTCAACAGAGTGACAATTTCCATATCAACTTGACTCCTAAAGCTATCTGCTATAACACACAAGCGTACCTGCGAGAAGTTGGGCACGGAGGCGGTCTTGCGCATGGTGATGGGGTGTCCGCGCGCCTGCTCCAGCTCCTTCACGGCCACGCTCTGCCGCAGCCGGTCCAGCGTCAGGATGCTCTCCACGGCGCTCACGCCGCGAGTGTATTTCTCTATAAATGGTTAATATAATGGTGACGTTTCTAATTTGATTTGTGTATGTGAATTGATAGTTTGTGAAAGCCTCCGAGATACTTCTGGATGAAATTCCCTAACGCGGAAGTAGCTTTTTTTTATCTAGTCTTATAAATCACAATAAAATGTCTTTGCATGCGCAAAAATAAAGTTTCTTACAACAGTTTCTAAATTTCCTCAACAGCAAAAGGAATAAAACTTGTTCTAAGCTCTTTTGTAAAGAAAATTCTACTTTTCCTACCCACAGAAAATTTCATTTGAAAAAAATGTCAGAGACAGTATGATGGGAAATAGATAAGAATATAAAGATATTTGAATAAATGTGAAAAGGGCTGGAAGTATAACAATTCGTTGTGTATGGACATCTACAAGTCTCACCCTAACATAACCATCACTTCAGTAGTACAATACCAACAGCAACAAAATCTCACCGATATAAGTCTCTCCATCAGCCGCGCTCGCCTCCTCGCCGGTGGCCGCGATCTGCGCGAGACTCTCCCGCTCCTCCAGCTCCTCCGACGCCTTCGGTATGTTGGACACCACCTCGTACGTCACGCCCGTCTGCGTCAGCTGGTCCGTCCTGTCCACGTAGTAACTAACACATTTGTATATTACATATGTCTTGATTTCTGTATTTATTGTGATATTGCTAGCTTGGGCTTTGATATTGAAATGACTAAAATCATATTTCTTTTAAGGAACTATATATATATTTTTTAAAATGATGTGGTAGTCATGCACTGTTTTCATATGATAAACTTATATATATATTTTTTAAATCAAGCCCAGTGTACTACACAAATATCTTCACTTTCATATTAACAACATAAAAATAGTACTTAATATGCAAACAAAAATTCGACCCAACAATAACTATATGCTGACGTCACATTTTGCAAATGACACAATCAATTTCATAAAGCGGTAAACCTTTGTCTCATTACTCGTTAAAACTTTTTCACAGTATTTTTTTTAAAGAGTCATTTTTACCAGTCGTTAATGTTGGTGTGCAGTATCCCTCCCAACCCGTTTGCTACCATAAACCACAGCGTGTAATTCCAAGTGACAGTTAATTGATACCTGCCTACAAAAGCGTTATTATGCTAGTTAGTAGACGACTAACCTGACGATTTTCTTCCGTATCCTGTCGGTGAAGCTCTGGCGCTTGTAAATGTTTAATCCTAATCGTTTCCTAAGTATGAGATCCATGGGGGCGGGGTGCGACAGGCGGACTGTCGTCTTCAGAATCAGGTACACGCGTTCGTTGGCTGGAAGTTTAATACTCAAGTTAGTTATTGCTGTTTGTTAATTTGTTCACTTCCTATCTATATATGAAGCCATAGTGATGAATTTTAAGTAATGTAATCAAAGGCCAAATAAAAATGATGGAAGTCCGAATTGTGTATGTTTTCTAATAAATTAAGTAGATTTGGATACATGGACTTCCTTATCATCAAGCCGTGGTCAACTATTTACCGAGTTGACTAACCAATTCAATAGTTAAGTCAAAAATAGATATTTTTGACTTTTACTTTAATAACAAAGAAATATATTTATATTTAAACGCTTTCCACGAAGATTAACGTCACTTTTAGAATAACAAAAAAAAACATTTTGATACAAAATTTTACTCCCTTCATCAAGTCTTTCTAACTTTGATATCTTGGAGTATTCTCTGCGTATCAGGTGTGTACCTTCAGTGATCCGGTTGAGGTACTGCGAGTCGTGTATGGAGGAGTCCCAGGAGGCGAGCGCGGCGACGTCCTTGTCGTGGTGCTGCAGGATGTGCAGCTCGTAGAACTTGTTGCCGTGCTCCTTCGGCAGGATGGAGTGCAGGCCCGCCACCGTCACCTCCTCGCCGCTCGGGTGCGTCGTCAGGTCGTCCGCTGCGTGGAACATGACGAGAGATTACGCATGGGAATACATGTTTATGAAAAATACATTTTGATTTAAATATAATAAACGTAGTTGGGAAGATATTGGGGAAATAATTCAACAACAAATGATGAAAACTATATACAATATACATAACGCATTGCTTTTGACTGGTCAAGTGGTACATTTGTAGAATTTAGTGTAATTTTCTCGACTCTATGAGACTCGACAGCTAACCAGGATTTTTTTTTATAAATATAAATATATTTTGATATATTTATGAAATATTATCTATTTCCATGAATAAATAATTTCTTACCGTTAAGGTCTAGGAACAGCACAGGTATGTGTTGCTCCATGCCCAGTGGCGGCACCCAGGCAGCGGGCGCGCCGGGGATCGGACTGCCCGGACTTGGCACTAGAACCTACAAACACGCAACATATAACAATTTTACATAAATATCTAACAAACGTTCGTTAGTAGAGCATTTAAACGTGCCCCATTATTAGCTATGAAAAAATCGATGTTTGATCACTTTGGGAAGATTAATTCCCTGCAATGGCGGTATGACTAGCGCCTAAAAATTTAATAGATTGATATGTCCATGTTGCATACTATTGATCAAATAATAATTGACTTCTAAGCCCTCAATCCAGTATATAATGTAAATAATAAGACAAAAAATAATATAATAAAACTCACAGCGTTCCTCTCCTCAGTGAGCGACACCCACTGTTCGACGAGCGACTGTTCCCGCTCATTGTCTCGTTCACTCTTCATTGATGGCGACATGTTCACCAGTTTCTGTACCAAGAGAAAATATATGTTAAATTTAAAATAGACTTTATTTTTAGGAACATAAGTATCATTATCCAAGGAGTTTTATTTATGTAATACGAATAATATGTACCTGTAACTGCGCATGTAAATGCTGTCTTCTACGGAATAGAGCGTCGCTCCACCTTTCCCGTAACACCGCTAAATCTTCATCTTGGTAGGAGTCCAATGGCATTTGTAGGCGTGACCTGAATGGTACAATATATATCGTATTATTGACAGAATTCTACTTGATTAGGTGTTTATTTTCCAGACATTTTCAACTGACCACGATTGTACCTATCTAAAAAAAAATCTCATTAATGTTGCGCTTGTTCTTTGCTTGGTGTTGTGAGGTATGTATTTAGGTGTAATAATGGGTTGTGGAGGTCATGTTTGGCATTCGCTCCATGTAAAGTACGGTATTCAGCTGAATTCGGTAAGACTGGTAGCCGACCAAACCAATATAGTTGGGAAAAGGCTCGGGATAATGATGATAATGAAATAATAGTAGACAGACCTTGTTTCCTTCTCTGTGCTCATTATTTATTGTATAATAAAGAGTTATGTTACAGTTCCTGACCTGACGCTGACGGAGCCGACCTCGACGCTGACGATCTGCTGGCAGACGAGCGGCAGCGTGCCGGAGTTGTGTGCGGGGCGCACGCGCACGGCCAGGCGCCGCTGCTGGCCCTGCCGCACCTGGTACACGCCGCCCGTCCACACGTCGTTACGCTGCACCACCTGCAACACATATATAACGATTTAAATCCAATTAACATTAACCACCATTAACTCTTGCACCATAAATTCTACACGAGGAGCGAGCCTTGGATAATATACTTAATACGAAACCTCTGCACATTTGACGAGTGTGTCAACACTAGTCACCAGGGAAAACTTATGCGTCTGAGTTTGCATGTTATTAGTAAGTTTAACTCGAAATTAATAAATGCATTGTAGCACCGATATAAGGTGAAGTATCGTTCGTTGATGTCATTACACTTGGCGTCTCTTTTTCACAAAGGTATTTTTTTTGTCAGTCTTTCCGTTATCATCAAGATCCTCACAAAGCGTCTATAACTATATTTATTATGATATATGGTCACTGTAATACAACCTTTGTTCTTTATAAATATCCGCGCAATATAAACATACCTCAACAGGAGCATATTCGCCATTATCATTGAGCTCGTGTATCTCGACCCAGAGCTCGATCTTGCGCGTGAGTTCTGTCCAGCGGTCGGCGAGCGAGCGCGCCTTGGCCAGCTGCTGCTGTTCCACCTCCCAGTTGCCGCGCGCGCGACTGAACCCGGCCGAGCGGTGGCCCCACACCTCGATGGATAGGGCGCCCTCTGGTGGATATTAACCGGTTTTCTTTCAATATGTTGTATTGTAAAGTTAATTTTATCTGTTTGTAGCAAGCAAGATTGAACATTGACTGTCCAGCCAAGTTAACACATGAGTATGCAGTTATATCAGTTCATGCAAATGATGAAAATAAAGACTGCGCGAATAATTCATTGATACTCTATCACAAAAAATGTGCTTTTTAACTTTATCCTCCTCCTAGTCGGGGTCACTCTTGACAGAGTGGTCGTGGTCATCACTTCAGGTGTTGGTGGCAAGCTTCACAACACGCCGCCACTTTTTAACTTTATATAAAACCGCAAACTGAATCCACGTTCAGACAGACCATTTAGTAGCAAAACTTGAGTCAAACGTTCATATATATCTCACCTGCACAATGCTCAATAAACTCCTCAGTGAGCGGTATAGTGAAGTCCTTCTTATGATCGAAGCGGAAGGTGACCAGACTCTGGTGTCGTGGCGACACCGGCGCTGTGACGGGGGCCGCTACCGGCGTAGTGCTGGTGGTGGTGGGGGCTGGCGGCGTGTCGGCGCTCACGACGGGTGGGACCACGACGGGCTCGCCGACGCCGCCGCCGCCGAAGACGGAGTACTGGCAGAACACGAAGTTGGAGAGGGACGGTGGAAGGCCGGTCGCTTGCTTGATTGCTACGCGGATTGTAACCTGTTGACGATGTTTTATGTTATTAGTTTCTTGATATTTTTACAATATTATGTTGCATAAGCAATGCCACAATATTTGGATATAGGATTGATCATTTGTAGGGTTGATACGACCTATGGTATTGCCTTTACACCATATGTTCCAGATACCGTTTTCAGGCCATTTACCAAAAAAAAAATGCATTTAATTGATCAATGCTTTAGTTTAACTAGCATCTTGACAGTTTTTTTATTCTAATTGTTTTAGACCGTTGAATAACGTGATTTATTTCTAGTATTATTTTAAAATAACTGGTCCTTATTGCCTGAAGAGAAAATTCTTTAATTCTTCTTAAATCTTTTATTTAACTTAGGCTACAAAGTAGCACTTATTAAACGTCATTTTTTTTACAAAAGACAGCACCCTAGGGGTCGGTTCATATCCGGCCGAAACAGTAGCGCGCAACATCGGCCGCGCAACGCCAGAACGAACAAGCACACAACAAAACATCCAACCTCTCACACCTGACGCACCAAAGCGTCGTCAGGTCAGTGTGAAAGGCCGAACGCTCCGCCATGCGCCCGCCCGCCCCAGCGCCACGCGACCGACAACACGCCACCACCGCCAGATATGAACCGACCCCAAAACGCCCACCCTTCATCATCATATATTTACTTCATGTACTGATCGTAAGACAAAAGATTATATTACCTGTTGCGTAGCAGAATCCGCTGGATCGTCATCGTCTCTCATATCTCCGGAGCTATCTGAAGCCGCTTCACATATTCTGTCCTGAGGGAACTGGCCAGCAACTCGACTTATTTCCACCTAGAAGAAAAACAAAATAATTGGAATTTAGACAAAACTCACTTCCTTTACCTAGTAGGTAAGTCCATTGTTTATTTATACTCAATTTGAAAATACTTTAATGAAATACAAGTTATGCCCCCACGGTTTCACCCGCCAAGTAAGAATCTAGTCCCCATTGCCATATATTTGTAGTAACTTTATACTGTTCAGGCGGAAAGGAATTTTATAAATCGCTAATCATTACAATCGTTCTTGAGTAATAAGAACTTATTAGGTGTACTAAGCAGGTAAACGACGTGTACCTAATTAGGTTTTGTTTCCTATGTTAAGATGTAACAATTTTCTATAGTTATACATACCTGCAACCTCCCAGCGACCTCTCCCTGCTGGCTTATGATGGGCGTGTGGTAGTCCAGCGTCACATCGTGGAACAACGCTTCTAAGAACACGTTGGCCACACCGATCAGGTTGTGGTTCTCTTGGGATTCATAGAACGGGTCTAGTGCTGTTTCCGCTGGTTCCTGTTAAGCAAATAAATGAAAAAGATTTAATGGTATACTATGTTCCAAAAAATATATATATATATATATTAGTTATTACGTGAGTTAATTATTCAGACCTGAACCTCACCTACTTGTTTTTTACGGAGATTAAGCAGTGTATTTAGTATTATTTATTCTAACATAAAGCTTTTAATAGCAGAACTAGCGTTAGAGGTAGCCGCCACAAGGCTTCTTGGTTTTAGCGTATAATTATATTTTTTTAGTATGTAATACATTGTGCTTTACGATGGCTCTAACGAGAATAGTGCGATTTAAATCGATATTAGGCGTAGAGTTAGTATTTATTAAAAGGCGCGTGCTGTGTAGACCGAAATGTACCGTTAACATAAAGACGTTTGTTCATACCTGAGCTCATAGTTCATACTTCATTGTGCACACTCTATTGTTTACTTTTACCTAGGCTATCAAACCCTAACACTTTATTACAGTTCAGCCGACGTAACTTAGCGAGTGTGGCAAGAACAACAAAACCGTTTAAGCGCGAAGCAAGTACACACAAACCGCGAGTGGAAACAAGACGGCGATATTTTGTATCTCTTTTCTTTCTCGCTAAGTTACATCGGCGGTAATAAACCCAATACTAGTGACTTACGGTCTCGCTGGGCGTCCGTACCTCTTCCCCTTCATCATCAGCTCGCAGCTGTCGCCGGCGCCAGTCGTCGTACATGTCGCGCATGTCCACCAGCTTGTTGTCCAGCTTCTCCATCGACCATACTTGTCCGCTGCGGCCGGGACGCTTGACCATTATCGCTGGTTCCGATACGAAGGCTCCACGCTGTAATAGATAGATGAATAGTGTTTAAATTCGTATCACTTACAATAATAAAGTCGTACAGGAATTGGACCATATAATTTACTAAACAATTTGGTGTCATCTGCAGCTTTTAAAACTTCAACAATCTTGGTTAAAAAAAAAAAACAAGTTGGCCTTTAAAAAGCTCCTTTATAGCGTTAAATGACTTAAGTAGCAGGTTCAAAAAAAAAATAACAAAGCGGAGATCAGATTCACACATTTTTTACGAATAATTGCTATATAGCTTCATGAAAAAATGCCTGATATAACAAGACACAAGACTTTTTATTTGTTTGTTTATAGAGGTCTTACCATAGCTTAAACGTACCAATATCTCAACTAAACCTTGGTATCTAAGACTTACACGCTAACCAACAACAACAAACATAAAATTCAGTACCTTTCGATTAGGACTCAGATTCTGCGGCGGTATCTGCAGAGTGACACTGAACCGGGTGTTCCTTCTCATCTCCTCGGCCAGGAAGTTGGCCTCCTGCACGAGAGCATTCGCGCGCAGTATGTCGGCCTTCAGGCGGCCGAGCGAGCGCTTGAACGTGTCGTCGCGCTCCGCCGCCCAGCGCTCCACGCGGGCCGCTGTGGTTGGAGTGCATGCTGTCATTTTACCTGAAGAAACAAAAAATATTATTTGATTATGTCACAAAATTATTGAAGTTAAGTGCGACTCTTGAGTATCAGTTAATACATTATTTATTTATGAAACCGTTCGTTATTTAATAAGTTAAACGTTGAGGATCAGACTTCGGGCATTTTCTTACATTGCATGTTTTTGCACATGCATTTTTTTTTACTTATTGATCATATGACTACAAATATACGCTAATGTTAACATGCTACAAATATTTTGAAGTTCAGCTAAAGTTGAAGCCAAACAGAGATCTGTTGACATATTTTATTCATATAAACTTTTAAACTATCGCGCTGCATGTTTATAGTAATATTATGACGGGGATTAGCGCGTACATGCATAAATACCTTTAGGGCTTGACGTTTCTAAATCGGCAATTGCAGAGCACCTACTACAGCCGGGCGTCAGTCACTGGATTCAATTCCATCGCGCGCAAGTCCTCTCCACCGATCGCCACTTTCATTCGAGAGCAGTGCGAGAAGCGATTGAAATCAAGAAACATCCTAATTTCAATCGGGAAGACGGCTTTAATCTATCAGCATCGTGGAATCCAGTGATTCGTTTAACACAACCGCGCGTTTCTGCAAGGCCGGATAGTGATCGTAATACGGACACAGTCAGTACAGTGTGTAGGGTAGTTCAAAAACATGGGGTAGATGAAGAAAAATCATCAACGCCGTGCACGGAAGAATGACACCGCATCTCCAGTCTGCTTGCGACCACGGCCGGTGTAACCCGGTCGAAACGTCAAGCCCTAAAGGTATTTATGCATGTACGCGCTAATCCCCGTCATAATATTACTATAAACATGCAGCGCGATAGTTTAAAAGTTTATATTGCAAACCGCTACGGGTCGGAAAGTGCAAAACAAGTTCGTCAACTTGAATTTCTACGTAAAAAACGAGCGAACATAGAAACATCGTTGATATTTTTAACTAAGTGTCGCGATTGGGACTTACTACCTACGTGTGTTCGTATTAAACCGCGTAGTGATATCGCATTTTCACGTAGAATTCTACAAAACGCGAGTGTACGTCTCCTGAGACAATTAATACGTAATAAACACAGTGAACTGGACACAATTCAAAGTGAGTTATATAGTGTGCAATATAAGTGTAGTGTTTGTTTATCTCGTGAAGATTATGATGTGTGTGATCGTGTAACGTTTTTACAAGCGAGTCGGACATTCGAGTTAAACAGTGCCACCCACGAGCGTAAGTTCTCGAATTTGTATAACCACCGCTATTCAAAAAACAAAAACGCACCGAGCCATCTCAAGGACACCGTCATTAATTTATCTGACACGAGTTTAGATGAATCTACCGTCAACATCTTGGCTAAAGGTATGAACTTTGCGCTGACACCTAAACGAATACCGTATGAAAGTATAATTAGTAGTGTAGAGGAAACGCTAATACGTAATAAAGTGCCGCCCGGTGATGCCGATACCGTGAGACAGGACGTCGCGGTAATATTACGCAAAGCGAAGCCCCCGACTAGCAACATTGCTATGGAAGAGCGTCAGGCGCTAAAAAACATTAGGAGTGACCCGAATATTTTAGTGCTTAAGGCCGACAAGGGAAACGCCACCGTAGTAATGAACACTACTGATTATGAAAATAAAATACGTGAGTTGTTAAGCGACGATAAGGTTTATAAAACGGTAACGTACAACCCCACAGCCAGAGTTACACGTAAAATACGATCTTTGATACAGGAACACCAGGACCTATTCACTGAAGACGAGTACCTAAATCTTTATAGACCAAAATCGCACCAACCCCCTAAATTATATGGCTTGCCAAAAATACATAAGCCCAACGTGCCACTGCGGCCTATCGTAAGTCAAATTGCGTCTCCCACTTACGACCTTGCGAAGCACGTTGCGTCAGTATTGCAGCCACTTGTGGGAAAAACACCGTCTTTCGTGAAAGACTCGCGACATCTCGTTCAGATTTTAAGAACCCTAGTACTGGAACCTGAAGACACAATGGTAAGTTTTGATGTGGAGTCCTTATTTACCAATGTTCCTATAAAAGAATGTCTGGACGTAGTCAAGGACAAGCTGAGTGATAACGAGATGCCACACAATTATATTGATCTGCTGAAACACTGCTTAGAAGGCAACTACTTCCTCTTCCGCGGCCAATTTTACCTCCAGATTGATGGCGTCGCAATGGGGAGTCCAGTAGCCCCTGTACTAGCTAATCTCTGGATGGAACATTTTGAAGAGAAGGCGTTGGCCTTGGGGCCAAAAACCATCAAGTTGTGGAAGAGATACGTAGACGACATCTTCTGCGTCATCAGAGGGGGCCAACAAGAAGTAGATCAATATCTAGAACATCTGAACTCCATTCACCCTAAGGTGAAATTCACGTGTGAGATGGAGAGGGACAGATCACTCGCTTTCCTGGATGTCAAAATAAGTGCGAGAACAAATGGGTCATTAGGACACTGTGTTTACCGAAAACCTACACACACTGATAGGTACCTGCATAGTACGTCGCATCATCACCCTAGACACCTGCAATCCGTCATGACGTCATTAAAGAATAGAGCTTTTGATCTCTGTGACCCTGAACACTTAGAGCGTGAGCTGGAACATGTTCAGGAGGTGCTACAAAAGAATGGATTTCGGGTGAAAGGAAATATGAAGCGACGGTTGAAGCGTGTCGAGCATCCTGACGTTAACAGACAACGAGCCTATATGCCTTACATCAGAGGAGTCACGGACAAAA
Source organism: Autographa gamma (assembly GCA_905146925.1). Classification (NCBI taxonomy): domain Eukaryota; kingdom Metazoa; phylum Arthropoda; class Insecta; order Lepidoptera; family Noctuidae; genus Autographa; species Autographa gamma. Next base: position 11,319,771 of record LR989850.1, read on the forward strand.
TCGGAGCTGTACTTAAAACAGTCTCCATCCCGACCGTCTACACTCCAGGGACAAAGGTAGAAAACATGGTGGGCACACCGAAGGATGTTCTACCCCTACAACAACCAGGTGTCTATAAAATCGACTGCAGCTGCGGTAAGTCATACATAGGGCAAACAAAGCGAACGATCGCGGAGAGGCTCAAGGAACATATCGCAGCTGTAAAAAACCGTCAGACATCTAAATCGGCAATTGCAGAGCACCTACTACAGCCGGGCGTCAGTCACTGGATTCAATTCCATCGCGCGCAAGTCCTCTCCACCGATCGCCACTTTCATTCGAGAGCAGTGCGAGAAGCGATTGAAATCAAGAAACATCCTAATTTCAATCGGGAAGACGGCTTTAATCTATCAGCATCGTGGAATCCAGTGATTCGTTTAACACAACCGCGCGTTTCTGCAAGGCCGGATAGTGATCGTAATACGGACACAGTCAGTACAGTGTGTAGGGTAGTTCAAAAACATGGGGTAGATGAAGAAAAATCATCAACGCCGTGCACGGAAGAATGACACCGCATCTCCAGTCTGCTTGCGACCACGGCCGGTGTAACCCGGTCGAAACGTCAAGCCCTAAAGGTATTTATGCATGTACGCGCTAATCCCCGTCATAATATTACTATATTTTATTCAGATATCATCCACCAAAGGAATAATTAGTTAATACTACCTACGACCTACTCTTTGAATGGGCAACTTACCAAGTTTAAGCGGATCGTACGAGTACGGTGGGTAAGGCGTAGAAGGCGACAATATATTCCTCAGCTGCTGGAACTGCCTCTCGTACTCCTGTCTCTGCTTTTCCAACGCGACTGTAATCAAACAACATTCATTAGTAATAGTACCGACAAGGCTTAGACCTAATTGAATAATACCGTTAATAAGCTTTAAAAACATGAACGTAGAAATCGGATTTATCATAAGTAAGTGGGTTAACTTAAAATTGTATGTATTTTAAAATAAGAGTTTATTTGGACACTAAACAAAAAAGAAATCATTTTAGTACTTTGGCCTGGTTTCTGAAAGTTTTATATTATGTTGTCAACACTTTTCTTATTTTACAAGAATCAGACCCAGAAAACTAATTTTATTTATAATTTTTAAATTGTATTTAATAGAACTCAATAATACGTTCCATAATTATATTAACATACCTTGTTTATCCTCTTCATGTTGTTTCTCAAGCCTGGATATAGCGGTCTGTATGGGATCGTTACTGAGCTCGTTCAGCATGATCTCGTCGCGAGCGAAGTTGTAGTCGATCGGCTGCGCAGGAGTCTGCGGCTCCGACGCCGCCGCTGTGGAGTGAACAGAATCTTGTTCTACAACGATAACGTTAGTAGAACATAAGCAAAATTAAAAAAACGAAGCAAATAAAACGCAGTGTTGGAACTTAGGATAGTAATGTCAAAAATGGTCGACTTTACATCAGTGGTAACAGATTTACAAAAATCTTTATAGTAAAACAAGTTTTGTTTGTAAAAAGCGGTAGACCAGTCAAATTATACGCTCAGGCAAAATGCGTTAAAATTTAAAATAAAGTTTACTTTTGTAATTAATTGTTACCACTTACAAGTTGCCGATCGTGTTTTGTTTTTTTATTCTTCAATAAAACATTGCCAAATCATAACTAGCACAAATAAATCAATCACAATTTTAATAATTGACAAAATCTTTTAAATAATTCCCTTACCGGCAGCCTTAGGACAGTTGACCCTGAAGAAGTGATGGTTCCCCCACAGTATCCTGTCGGCGTGTCCGAGGCGGACGCGGGAGACGACGGGCGTGCCGTTGACGAAGCACCGCGCCGCGCCCAGCGGCTCCATGTGCAGGCCGCCGCCCTCCACGAGCAGCTGGCAGTGCTGCGGCTGGATGCCGAGCCCGGACAGTTGGATGTCGGCTGAGCTGGCGGCTCCTACTAGGGTGCGGTCCTGGAATGTGGAGTTTTGTGGTTAGAGATTTTGATTTTAGATGAAATTGGTTACAAGTGTGATCTGCAAGGGGTCAAATAAAGATCAGTTTCTTGAGGTAATAGCGACTGGATGTTATCATTTGGTGGTATAGTAGCTTTAGGTAATGCTCAAAGTATATGATAGAGTGATATCGGTTCAATGGCTTGAGAAGAAAAAAGTAGGTATATGTAAAAGAGTAGAAAATGAAAGGAAATTATAGCATATGGTACGTTTGAAAATAAGGTTATTACAAATGTCTCAACACGACGATATAACACAAAATTGTTATAATTTATTTCGTAAACTAACCTTTAAATAATACACGAGCAGTTCGTTAAGCGAGGGATCTGCGTTGAGGTTTACGAGGTAGTATTTGTTCTTCTCCACTTTGATCCCGCTCGCTTGGACGCTGATACCCATCTTTTCTAGAGCATGCTGTCGCTCGCTCTGTACGCGACCTGAAATAATAAAAACAATAATATAGGTACCTAAATAATTTAGGCTTAGCCACTTATAGTAAATAGTTTTTATAATTATGTGAGACTATGAAAGTGTTTCTTTAGTTTTCGTTCTATGATAGGTGCATATGTGTGTGTTGCTTACCAGTTTCGACTAGTTTTTCTTCCCAGGTGCGCGACATTTCTTTCATCAGGTGCTCGCTTTGCGCCAGTTTCTCGTGAACTTCTTCACCCACCGGCGATCCCTGTACATACATAATAACTTTAATAAACACGAACAAATAAAGAATCTTCCTTAGCTAGAGGTAACATCTCTATTTCAAAATGTGGCAGATCAAATTTACGAAAACACTTCATTCAACACTTTAATTCAACCATAAATCTAAATGAGATTCAAAGGTTGTTGGTATAATGAAACACCATGAGTCAGTAACTCGAGTTATAACGGTTTACTAAGCTCTAATTAATTTCAGCAGACGCAGTAAGGTTCCTTAACAAGAATACTAATCCTCCAAGATATCCGATCGTAAATCACGTTTCTCGCCCCTTTGCTATTCCAAGTTTCGAGGTTTTATTCCGAGAATTTAGGGCTTTTTGTTTTAGCATTATTCAAACCATTTACGAAAACTTTGTACTATAAATATTCGTAACAAAAATATTGGGTATTTAATTACTTATTGACAGAGACAATATAGCCTAATGTGCTATAATTCACGGGAATAACCGCGTACATACATAAATACCAAGACTGACAGTCTGCTTGCGACCACGGCCGGTGTAACCCGGTCGAAACGTCAAGCCCATAAGAGGTATTTATGCATGTACGCGCTTATTCCGGTGAAGCGATAGTTTAAAAGTTAAGTTAAAAGTTTAAGTCTTTTGTGTTCGTAAAACTTAACAAAAATTCATTAAAAAAATACAGACAAAAGATAAGATGTAGGTACTTGTAGACAGTTTCGTAATTTGCATTTATTCGTAAGAATTAACGTAAAAGATTCATCTGAAATAATACTTGTCACGTAGGTACTAATTTGTAAATCCATCCATCAAAGTTTTATCGTTAAAATGTAAAAGTGTTACGCAGTATCGGGCAGCCAGCTTTGATATTCATCAAGCCATTGTCACACATAGCCGTGACACATTTTATGTTTCCCTTGAGCGTATCGATCCCGTGGCATCCGCGAATGTGTATCTACTTGATGTGACCATGTCTGGCCAACACTTGTCATCATTTGAGGAAATGAGTTAATAAAAATATTGTGATTTAATAGGCTTTATTTTAAAATGGTTAGTAGCGGATATTCATTCAAATCAAATCAAATCATTTATTTGGAACAAAAACCAGTAAGTAACATTAATTATGCGTTAACAGCCACATTAGTTTCAAAAAACTGTGTCGCAGCTTTTAGCGCCCACCTCCGAGATGAGGAATTAACTGGAGTATGTTTGGGATTTCTAAAAACTTAAGACTATTGTACCGCGGAACCAAATAGAACCTTTAATAAGTCTAACTCAAATTATAAATCTAAGATTCATCAACGTGAGCATATACAGAATAAGTATATAATATGAAATCCTTACTCTTCGTCACCATTCAGTCAATAGTCCAATAACGGGTTATTGCTAGGTATAAAACTCATTTATCATTCGTGATATAAATAATAATTACAGACCAGAATCCTTACGGACTCATTGTCATCATTAAGTCAACAGTCCCAATAGGTTACTACCAGGTATACCTCCATTACATATAATCACCGCTATATATCACCCTATATAATTCTTACAGACTGATTCTCAACATTCAGAAAACACGCCCATTAACGTTACTACTAGATATATCCCTCATCTACATAAGTATAATAATAACAAACCAGCATCTTAGCATTCACAACTTACCGTGCCACTTACCGTGGCATATTTGAGCATCTCCTTGAGCGTCTCCACCTCTTGGCGCAGCTCCCTGATGATACGAGCGTTGGGATCCTCGTTGACAACCGCGTGGTTGACGATGCGTTTCGCGCGGTCGGCGTAGCGGAGCGTCGATAATGTTTCCTCGTAGTTGTCTGCGGCAGGTGATATTGTTGCCACCTGGGAAATGTAACATGTATTAGTAAAATGTTTACAATGTATTGGTGAAGATGGATCCGTATTTCAATAGTTTGGTTTCAGATCAAGACTTTCATATGACGAGCCTGTTGGTCTAGTGGTTAGTGACCCTGACTGCTATACCGGAGGACGTGGGTTCGACGCCCGTCCAGGACAGATGTTTGTGTGATGAGCACGATCATTTGTTCTGCGTCTGGGTGTAATTTATCTATAATATGTGTGTATTTAGAAATATATAAGTATGTATATCAGTTGTCTGGTTATCATAACACAAGCTCGCAAGCTTGGGATCAGATAACCGTGTTTGAGATGTCCCGGAATATTATAGCACACAATTCTAATCTCTTGAGGTGTTATGAAATGCCCCACAGTCGATGCTAATAAACTCAAATAACATAATTAAGAAGGGATACCTAAAATCTATCTATCCTATCTATAATTATATTAAGCCCGTTTTGTTCCAGTGAAGGGCAAAGGCCTTCCTCTCCCTCTTCCATGCACATAAAATGTGTAGTAAATAAAATAATACAAACATCTTTAAAACCACTTCAGGCAGCTCAGGTACACACTGAAAATTCAGTTTTAATGTTCCACAAATATTCATATTTACTATTGTCGTCGCAACTAGCAAGAGACAAAAATATAAAAATAAACAAAAGAAAACTGCCCCACATATCTCCATACATGTTGTTTAAGTAAAACGGTGGGTCGTTTGCTAGAGAAAACTGCTTATATATGGACCACTACAAAATGGCGCTTCATTTTAACGTGGACGGGGTTTTAAAAACATTTCTATGCAAGACGGCGAGCTATGAGTGTTTCAAGTTGGGTGCGGTGACTCAAAGGATGCGACGCCCCGTGGACTGAATTTGAATTTATTTCAAGTCTAGAGAAACCTTATTTGCATTAGCTTTCCGGTTAAAGAGCTTTTTAAGTGAAAACTGATTGAGCTTGTAATGTTACAGTTTTCTTGAAGCTGCTTTACTAGAACATTTTTGTAGACTACGTCAATGTAAAGTGAAGTCAAGTGTCTTCTTATATTTCATTTTTACACACACACTGAATGAATTGACAAAATACTAGTGTTATTTACTATTTACAAACAAAATATTGCTTTCAAACTCGAGTGCTACAAAACAAATTAAATTGAGCAACGATTTCAGAAATAATGTCAGTGTCAATCAACCTGCGATTTCAGACTGATAAATAATAATTAACTATTTTATTTAACATTTCAGAACGATCTCAAAAGTTTAATCAATAAATCAAAATTACATTAAATCTACATTGTGGTAGCTCGTTTCTATCTGATCTATTTATTCACTTTTTAAATGTGAATTCTCATTCATCATCTTTTTACTATAAAAATATGTCATAAATACTGGCACAAGACGAGGTATATTTTTATCAAGTGTGTAAAGAAAATAAAAGCAAAGTGCGTCTAGTCACGCAATTAGCAACAACACGTAGACTGAACCGTTTTATATTTACTTTATTTTTTATTTATTATTTGTTGAACACTGAAAGACTTTCAATTTTATTCCGGTAGAAAACCTTGTGGACTTTCTACGCATCTTAGCAGGACTCTTACCGGCTTATAACCCCCAGGGTACTATTTCCTTCCCTTACCAAGAACTAGACAGGACTTATTTTTATTAGACAAGTTCAAAAGTCCTTATATTTAAGTGCCTAATAAAAAAGAATTGGAATATCTAGATCGCCAAAAGGTGTTCGTATTGATCCGTTTCGAGAATACATTAACGTTTATGATATCGATGCCTGTTTCAATTTATACGATAATAGCGTCTCGACCTACGTATTAGGAAAAAGTGATCCAAAAAAGCCCATACCATTTATTTACATTAGCATACCTATCAATTTTCCTTTCTTCTAGAACCAACTCTTAATGTTAACAGTCTTATGTCTGTAGCCTTTGGTGCAGAAAACATGAAACTCTATTTTTAAGGGATAAAGGTATAAATTAGTGTGACGAACTTACCATGACAGTTTTGCTGTTCCCTCCGAGGTTGTCTTTGAGCAGCCACGTGAGCACGGAGTCTCTGTAGGGCACGAATTTGTCCTTGTTGGGTTTGCCAGACGACTGGTCTGCCAGCTTTGATATGACGAGACCGAGTGTAGTCAGCGATCTAGAACAAAAACAAACATTTAAATTACTGCCGTTAGTAGAAAAGTTAGTAGAAAAAAACTTACATTGAAAAGTGGTACTCATATACTTCGTTATGCATACCTATGACTGGGTTATGATGTCAATTTCTATCATCAATAGAAATGTATCAAATAGGCTCTACGTAGGTAAGAATAGAAATACAAAGGTTCCCGCTGAGAACCAAACTAACATCTAATTTGAAATCGTAAAGAAGGTATTAAACATACAAACAATAAGTATGAAAAGAGCAACAGCAAACTTTGTAAGTTCTCTAAAGAAATGGGCAACTAAAATCTTGACTATTATCAAGCACCAGTGAAACGCTTCATGAATAACAAATCCCTTCGTCTTTTATGCTGTTGTTTGCGGATCTTTACAGCTAAGGCCATATGCAAAGCATTTTGCAAATCTGATGTAAAATACTCGTAAAAGTGAAAACCTACTCCCGTTTTACTTGAGTCACGTGACGCGGTCTTGCTTGCTAAGGTAAAATGTTTGTGTGCAAAGTAAGACCCAGTAAATATCTAACGTATATGACCAATGCAATACTTTGAGCAAGTAAAATGTAAGTTGAGGTGTTTAATAAACCTATCAAATGCAGTTTTTCGACGTCTAAAAGTGATTGTTTCTCTATCCTACTTCTTCAACCTCTTTGCATCTGTAAACCAATCTGTTGCAAATTGCCAGAAAATATTAACAACTTCTGATAGATCCACTTACTTGTTAATATTAGAACCTTCTTTCAACCTATCGCCGACCGCGCCAGTCTTCACTGCTCGCTCAGAGCCAGCCAAGTCGACGAGCGACAGTCGCGCGGCTTTTTCCCCGCTGACGCCAGACGCAGCGTCCGTCAACGTTTGTGTTAGGACGACGCTGAAGACGGCGTGAGATCGGGAAGATTCACTGTTCATGTTTGTGGCAGCCACTGTACGGGATTTGTTGCCTTCAGTCATTAGGTTGTCGATGTCCTGGGGACAAAAGAAAGGTGAATGATTAGAAAACTATCAACGTCGGTTTGCCCTATTCCCAATTATGTGGGTCGGCGCAATGCAATCTCCGCATTCACTGCTTTTTTTGACATATCATCTTTCACACAAATCATCCATCTCTTAATGATTAGAACATAAATTCAATATTAATTAACCTAGGATATTCAGCTATATTTGATGAAGGAACAAAAACATACTTAAACAATTATATGAATTTCTAATAGAAAACAGTCTCCTCAAATCATATAGCAATAGTAGAAATATTCTGACAGTTCGCACGCCTTCAAAACGAATAAAACTTTAACACTTATGTTACACAAGTTTCCACTTGGTTGTGTTTAAGTCACTACAGGTGCAAGTTTCCAAACGTAAATGCAATTATATCGCACGAATAGTCGTGTCAAAAGAAATAATGTAAGTTTATTTCATCTTGAAATGTACCGTACATATTTGAAGAGTTGCTGTTCTTAGAATTCTACGTTGCTTTTGTACTAAATTTTACCTATTTGACCTTCATAAATGTCAATTTAACTTAGATCCTACTGCTGGACAATAGCCACCCCTTTTGTCTTCCAAACCTCTCTGTCTTAAACGATTTCTGGCAAATTTAACAATATCAACGTGAAATATTTACAGAGTTAGATACCTAATAGTCCTTAACAACACAACACACGCTTGTTTTATAGACTACATCGTCCTCTACATTTAAGTGCGCATTGTCCTTCAAAGCTGTCACGTCTGTCCTTGTCTTGTCATAGCGCTTCAAGGAGAGGGTTAAAGAGTATTACCTATTGTAAACTGGCCACATGCTACACTCACCATCGCATTATATATGTACACTTGTATTGTGACGGTTAGTGGTCCATCTGATGTTAAACCTTACATAAAACCCGTTCATATTAAGCTAGGCTTACGACGTGCTTTGTCATTGTGAAGCGCGAACACCGTACTTTGTATACAGCTTAGTAATTAATGTTTATTATACGTCGCTTTTAGGAATAGGTGGTATTTAATGAGACCTAAACTCGTGTTACATTAAATTTACTAGATATACGTCGCACGTCTTGTCTATAATGATAGCTACAAGAATATTCAAAGACATTCTAATTATAACTTTCCTATTAAGACGACGAGTAAAAACAGAAACCTTCAAACAATTGTTAGAAGGTTTTATTTTTGTGTTTAAGTTAACAAAGTGGGCAATTATAAAAACCGTTTAAGAAAAGTATTTTTGTCAGCTTATGTTATAATTTTTATGAACGAATATTCTTACTCAGATATTTTTAAGCAACAATTATTAATTAACAGCACAAATATTTAATTTACTACATACATATTTATAATACAGCATGAAAGCATGAATGAAGCAAAATATTTACAATGTTCTAGAAACTAATTATGTACATACATCCCACGCTTATATCATCTAAACTTGTTTTGCCGGGGACCGTACGCTACTTGGAAACTTAAGTTCAACTTGAAATTAAATTTCATTCATTGAGCTAAGCAAACTAGGTTAGGGTTGTCTACCCAAAAAATTATAAAGTCAGTGTTTACCCTCATTGCACATACTAGGATTAAAACATATTTTGGTAGCACATTAATTAGTTTCGGTGAAATCAAAAGATAAATAAATCCATCCAATTAAATTGTTTAAAACCATGTCATAAGGTCACATTTAATTTTCAAATAGGGCAAATATGTTTTCATTATCAAACCAAAAGTTTGTTTATTATTACATTATCAAACAACACGTAAAGTACGTGTTATAGAAACTTTAATTAATAAAAAAAGAAATTTACCTTAACAAATATAAAGGGAAAAATTTCATTCAAAAACATAAATTCAAAAACATATTTTACCAATTTCGATAGTGGGAATAAACCTTTACTTTACCTTATTGCTGTGCTACTACTCATAAGACATAACGTTAACATGTACCAGCCCTGTGTCTAGTGAGGGCGTTTGTAATAAGTCTACGCAACTGGGATAATCCTGGCTGTGCCGCATGATTAAACACTTAGTCGACGCTTCAACGTCACACGGATTAACAGAATCTGATTAATTTTTGCGTAGGGAAGTAGCCCACTTTAAATGTCACGACAACTGACATTGGGAAGGTTGTTTTATAATAACTTAAATGTTAGGTAGACAGAAAGTTGACGTAAATGTTAAATGGCTAGTGTTCAATTGAATTATAGACGACTACGTCAACTTGACACGACTTGACTGTACTGGGTATACATAAATAAACGCTCGTGGGCGAATATTCAATTCTATTCTATTAGCAGCCCCAGAACTTTAAACAAACTGATTTTCGTAAGTCCGAGCGAACGTTCTAAAAAAATACAAAAGCTTTGTAGAAAGAAAAATCGCCGGAATACCTAAGCCTATAATACCGGCCGTAAATTTTGATAAAAGCTCTAACAAAATTAGCATAGGTATCAACATAATTCTGGGAGGGAAAATAAACGAAGAAATCAATTTATGAAAGTAGTAAAAAATGTATGTTAATTTTAGGTAAACACATTCATATGAGGAGCAGCCACCCAATCACCATCCGGCGAGGGTTGCTTGCGCACCCGAAAATAAAACCCAAAAAAAACACACCGAGACATTCGTACTGGAATTGTGTTAACAGGGCTGCCAGATGACCCCTATGTGGTTTAATATAACCGCGAGATGTTTGTATAGAGACCGGATGATATAATTAAAACAAATAATGAGAAAGGTCTGGCTAAAGAAAGTTGTGTATTTGCACTTTGTACGTTTTTATAATTTTTAACATGACTCAGCTGCGGTATAGTATAACGAAGAATAAATTGAATCTTAGACAAGCTTTTAAGCAATTATTTATCAAAATTTATAGAGGTTATCATTAACTTTATTTGTTATTTGTTTATTGACAGATACTGATTGCGAAATCTGCCAGCCCTACAAGTGCAAGGCATCGAAATTCAATTTGGCGGGAAATGTTTATTACACAAAGCTTTTCATTCGTTTTCGTTACGAAAAAATGAAGAAAATAAATGAAATTATACATTCTTATTCACCACAAACCATCATGAGACTGAATTCAATCAATATCTGGTATGCTTTGTTAGATATTCATAGTACAATACCCCGGTTATGAGGTAGACCTGATACATTGGTAATATCGAGCACCGGCTTGCTAGCTCATATCACTCAAATATGTGGAGGAATCGATCAAATGGAATAACTAAGCACTATGGTTTACTTAAAACTACGTATAGCCGCTTCGGAACTTAACAAAAATTGCTGCCAGTTTTAGGCCAAGGCCCTTAGGCCTTTTCGTTTTCCTTTTTCCTTATTAAATGATCCTTATCAATATCAACTCATTTTGTTACTTGGTACTCAAACGACAATCAATCTTTGTAACAACACGTTAAATCAGTCAGTTATTGACAGAACGGAAGCAGGATCAATGTGTCCACATTTTGACTTCAAAATAAACTGTTACTAAACCGAAACTGGGATCCACAGCATTAACACCAGAGCCACGTACAGTATTAGCATATTGGTGTGAAAACAGATTGTCAGCGCATTGCCATGCGACCAGTGCAAGCAAATCTGAACAGGGCTTAATATTTCAATATTCAAGCGAAACAGTCGAAGCAAGACGAGTTTCAATTTTGCAAAACGTTGTTATATTTTACGGATGAACCAATACTTTAGGTACACCGATAAATTGTTTTACAGAACGTATATTTTAGGTATGTTTGAAACTTGGAGTAATAAAAGCACGTTTGACTTCTTGTAAAGATTAAATAAGCTTGAATGTGCTCTTTAAAACAGAACCAATAAAACAGACATAAATAAGTAAAAAACATTCCAGATATACTTTCATTTTTTATTTGTTTTTGCTTGATCTTCTGGCAGTGACAAATAAAATAAATAAACTTTATTCTATCTCTGCAATTCAGAAATGGATTAAATTAAATCCGGAGCAGCATTCAGGAAGTTAATGTTTTGATATAGGAACTAAATCGAATAAATACATAAAAGTTTTCTATATCGTAGTCAATAACACGGCGCGTAGACTATAACGTCCGGTCGAGGATACATTCGCTTCGGTCATAAACCACCACCATTGTACTGATTTCCGAATATAATAAACACAAATGTTCCCATTTCCTTTTCTTCCAGTTTTTTCCCCCTTTAGCAAATAGTTTTACTGTTATTAAGAGGGTAAAAAGTAAGGTATTTTGTGGCAATAGATAACCGTTTTTTAAAACGACGATTAAAAAAATTACCAATATTCAAGAGCTTTAATAGTCACAGGGGTAGATTAACTACCCTCAAGGGTATTAAAACCTTTTCTTTCATACATGTAATGGATATCATCATTTAATGCCCATTTACCCAAATAAGGTAATCGCATTAAACAACCGCGTTTCCATTAGGGTTGGATTGACAGCGCGACTGACGGGTTCAAGGTCACCTTTGACGTTGACGAAACCACAATGTAAACATTTAAGAAGGTTTACCAATAAAACCCTAATAAGCCACCAAGTGAAATCATTTCAGAGGACTAAACATCCTTTTTTACTGCAATCCTTATGGACCTCCTCTGTCCTGAAGGAGGGGATGCCACATTCTTACTTGCTGAACCTACCGGAGTGCTTCTTACGTTTCATATACTGGTGACCATGAGGGAAAGCACCTATGTCGCAGGAAAATTCTAACCTAACCCAGAGTGGATTTTCGTTATTTTTCTGTGTAGTGAAAGCCTCTAACAGTCTTTTTGATCGGGATTATTATAACGGCGAAGGGCAACGTCTGTCAGGAGCATTAACCTATGATAGTTTTACTTCGTAATTTATGTGGTGGACATAAAGGACCCGTGTATCATGTTTATCGTCTAGAGGATTGGTATTATACCGAGAACATAGGAAACACTCACTACGAAAAGAAACATATTCTTGGACAGAATATTATGTCAGATAAAAGCAGTTATTGTAAGCAAAATTAGCAGAGGAAACTAATGAACTTAAAACAACACTAGAAAGTGTTTTCAAATGTTTTTGCAAACTAAAACTTGTGTACAGGCTGTAATTGTTAAATGTTAGCTCGTTTAGTTTTAATTAGCTGTTTATTGCTCTATCTTGGCAACGCTATATAAATATTATGAAACAAGAACATACACGTTTTAAATATTTATTCACGTTTGGTTATAGCAGTCATATAGTATCACTATCTAGTTTGCCTAGTTTAGGTAGATAAAAATTAAAATAAGTCTATATTAATTCCTCACTAGTCCGAATGTATTCGACACATCGAGTTGTGACGCAATCAGCCTATCTATCATCGCCAACTGATTTGAATCTCCGCAAAACGTACGACCGCTTAATCGGGATTATGAAAATGAATTTAATAACTGCGGCTATTGCAATTCATGAACAGCGAAATATATTTAGGAGCTTTTCGTTAATTATTTGATAAAGATAAAAGTGATGAATGGGTTTGTTCGTTATATTCTGTCGGTGTTTGCGTTTTGTAGGGCAGAAGCGTTGAGGAAGAAAGGAAGGAAGTTTCGAGACAATGGACGTATAGCCCTCTGTCGTGACGCAATTCTAACGCACGGAGAAAGTTAATTGTAAAGCGGAATTGGAGATCGGAGGATGGACTGCGCAGACTTGTTATGAATAGAGAACTATAAAAATAATAATAATACCCAGGACATCTCACACACGGTTGTCTGATCCCAAGCTAAGCAGAGCTTGTGTTATGGTAACCAGACAACTGATAAACATACTTAAATATTTCTAAATAAATACATATTATAGATAAATTACACCCAGACACCGAACAAATGATCGTGCTCCTCACACATACATTTGTGCCGGGTGGGAATCGAACCCACGACCTCCGGCATAGCAGTCAGTTTCTCTAACCACTAGACCAACAGGCCCGTCGAAAATAAATATAATGTATTATCATCATAAGCCACTATCAGTCATCTGCCGGAAATAGGGTAATGTAGCAGGCTATAACTAAAAGACACTTCTTTTAGTTATAGCCTGCTACATGAGTGAGAGAGCTCATTGGCTTGTCACGGAAGAATCCTATATGAACTAATGTTGTTAGTGAGTGACTCTCACTTTTGCAAATAATGCAAATGTAAGTGCATCATAAATCGTGAAGCGTATAAACAATTCATCAGGCGTGACTGGAATGATTGTGTCTAATCCATCACGTTGGACCTGTACGCACTCGTTATATGATGTATTACATAGCTGCGTCTGAACTGAGCCGTAATATACAAGAAGAAATGATTGAATGCGAATAAGAATAGCTTAGGATAGAGAACAAATATGGTATAGATACTTGATACAAATAATAGGTATTTATGGAATTAGTCTAAGAAATGTAATACGAGAAGGGTATAAAATAAGGGTATATAATTAAATTAAGTCTGAAGGTTTAAACTAGAATTTTATCAAGTGAAATCACCTGGCTTTCTCTGTAAATTATCTCTAACTTAGAGAAGTACTTTGTTCTGAAAAACATATAATTTAACAGACTCTTCTTTAGATTTTTCTATACAATACATTAAGGAAAACTATTTAAACAGATGTTTAAATTTGGAGGAGTGGAGTGGAGGAGTGTTTAAACTTTTAAAGACAGATGTCTTTAAAAGTTTAAACAAGCATTTAAACCTAATCTTGTAAACATTGTTATTCACAATGAGCGTAGGCGTTCAACAGTGCAATAGTTAATTGAAAACGTAACAAGACTAACAATAATACGACCAGACCAGAATATTTAAATATCACTACAAAACTTTAGAACATAAAGGATATTTCCACAAGATTGGTTTTGTAAAAGATACTGAATAAAGCCTGATTTCAATTTCATAGCTAAAATGAAATATTCTTTAAAGAAATATATAGACCTAAGATACTCTTTTGATTAAACAATAACCCAATACCCCTAGTTTATTTAACGTAGTGAAGTGGTTTCATCGAACCTTTCTCAATCAAAAACAATAGGGATTCAGTCTTGATAGCAATTGCTTAAATTTAAGAGAAAATTGAACGTTTTATGAAGTATTCTGAAAGATACTATCGCAAAAGAAAAATTGGGTTTAATTTTACACTTTTATAAAAACCTTTTTCTTTATATTTTATCAATTTCAAACATTTTGAACTTATATAGCCTCACAACCTTTTCTTTATTATAAGAAAAAAGGTACTTTATTATAAGAAGATATAGGTAGATATTGGGCAAAGTCCGTCTTTGTACCTAATCGAATCTAAAAATACACACAAATATATTCATATCTTGATCAGTCTAGATACGAGTAAGATGAGAAACAATTATCATAACATCGACCTAACTGGTTTTAAAAATGTCACATAGTTCACAAAAACAACTGCGCATCGAGTTATTTTCTAGTTATTTATAATTTCGATTTTATATTTATTTTATAAAGGTACGAGATATAGTGTGAGCATTTCTAAGAGCACAAATACAAACTTAATTTATATTCCACCATCAGCAAACCTCTATCACAAACAAAGGTCTTAACTGCGGTTAAAAATATATTGTAAATTTGACAAAGAACACATACCGTATAATCCGCCTAATAGTAATTAAATTTTGTAAGTTTGGAATGCAAATTTTGATACCAAGGAATTACAAAAACTCTGACGCTGACAATTTTAAACTAATATCAGTAACACTTGGTCACTATGCATAAAAAGTTATAATCCCTAAAGTGTTTCCGAACTGGTCTCTCGATGTACGGTGGTGTAACGTGATAGAAATTGAATAAAAGTAGCGAGCAAAATGTTTCTGCTGAAATTGGGTCGCTCTAGTTTAATTTAAATCATTGAACGCTTTAATTCTGTTTGAGCTACTGTTTTAGAAACTAAAAGTGACCTAAATAAATTAGAAACTCTACCTAAATTGGAAAGCAGGTTTAATTTATGCTTTGAAATTACCTGGAACAGAAAAACTCTACCAGATGTTATACAATTTTGAACACCTTGGTGATTTTAAATTAAAAACTTATTTTTAACATAAAACTAGCTGTGCCCCGCGGCTTCACCCGTTCTCGGTGCCTGTATATTATTGGGGCTGGAGATGGATCCTACAAATCACTATCGTAACAAAAGTCAGGAGTACTTAATATGGTGGTTAAGTATTCTTAAATTTTCTAATATTCCCGCGCAATTTTCCTTTTTTGTTCCTTTCATAAAAACCTTCTCTTCACAATAACAAATAAAACAAAAAAGAATTAGCGAAATTGGTCCAGGCGTTATTGAGTAATGCGCTTACCAACACATTGAGCGATTCATTTTTATATATAAGATTTATATGCCTACATATCAAATAAACTAAACACAATATAAGAAACCTAGTACAATGAAAGCACAGGCTTTCAGATACAAATCGTTGGGATACTTGCAAAAAATTGTCAGAAAATTGGTAATAAATAATTCCAAAGGTCCCGAGATATTTTAAATAAATTAAAACAATAAGATGTTTCACTGTCAAGTAAATTTAATTAAGCATCAGGCAAGTTGGGCCGTTACCCAGCACTGTTAGACACTAACCGCTCCCGGAATACAAACTTTTCGAATTAAACAAGAATGCCGCAGTGTAACCAAATTATAAAATAAGTGATTAAGTGGAAACAAAAGGAAACGCAGTTTTTTTATGTTAACAGGATAATCAATATGAGGTCCATTGAATCTGTTAGTGAGCCACTTTCAGTAACGTAGTGAAATACAAATAGTATTCAAAATATGCAGTCAAAGGAAAAATCACGTATCATAAAATAATTAAACTAGAACGAAAATCTGAGAAAATTAAGCGATAAATCATTAATCTGACGCGGTGAAACTCAAAAACGTCTCAACAAATAACTTCCACGATAAACACAGCAGCATATGATTGACAAATGATCAATAAACTTTACTGGACTATAAAATTGGAGTCGACTTCGATAAAAGCCGTTTAGATTTACGATCCTTCAAATTACAGTTACTCGGAGCGAGGTTAGGGCAACCATGCAAAGTTGCGGTCTAACCAATCTCGACAAATTGAAAAGCTGTCGATCGAAGTTAGTATATTATAAGTTGTAACATACAACTAATGACAAAATATTTATTAAATTATTTACCTAGCGTTTCTTCTTCATTTATAGTAGAGAAACGCTTGGTTAATAATTTGAATAATACACTGGAAGTAAAAATACATTTTATAATTGTAGTTGTATTATTGACAGGGAATAGACGTGGCCGACTGGACTGCAGGCGAATGTAAACAGGAATAAAATCAACTCGGTGGCAAAGCCCTTCTGGCGGGTCTAAGCCACTTTAATGAACCTGTCGAAACCGCCAGTCCGGCCGGAAAATGCGATTTTGCAGTCAATTACTAATGCCGCTTGCGTCAAATGTATAATTTAACTTTTCTGAATAACGTTTCTACTTTTGTATTTATAAAAACCTCTTTAAAGAATCTTTAAAGGTACTTTATGGGGGCTTTCTAAGTTAATATTCAATCAATAAGTATTTAACTAAAAAACCAATTGCATAGCGATTCAATACGACGATCGTTTGAATACATATTAGCTACCCTGCAGCGATCGTGAAACATTCACGAGTCGAGAACTTTTCAAAGTATTTTATGAGGCAATGAAAATTTAATCTGGAACTGGGAGCGCTGGTATAATGAGCGACAGTGGATCGCAATTAAGGGCAAAAACGAGCTCCGACCTTTCACTCTGTACACAATTTAGCAATAAAAATGCCACTATAGCAATCACAGGGTTGGTGTCGGTTTCACCAAGTAATGACTGAGTCTATCATTAACTGTGCTTTCAAAGCAAATGGGTTAAACCGGTTGTAAATGCTTCATGCTTTTTAGCTTCATGTTTCGTTATCAATAGACACGAATATCACAATTTCAGAACTGGACTAATGTTCACATATGTCAGAGGTTGTGTTTATTTAGGTTTATTTACTCAAATTCTATTTTCAATAAAGTAGACTTTGATTCTTGGTAGAAGGTGTCATATCCAGAATGTAGTTTTACTGACACTAACTTGTTTACAAACACTTATTGCTCCTAAGAATGTTTAGGGCCATAAAACTTTACGTCATCTGAAGAGCGTCGAGAAACCAACGTAAAAGCGTCGTTCAGAACAATTCGCAAACTCAATGAAAATGCTTTCAGTTCTTTGAAAGTCGAGTCCATATACTTACCGTATAGATGAAATCTAAACATTTTTCGGGTAAAAGCAAATCTTTTGAGAAAGGTCAAGGTCAAGGATTCGTGGAAAAGGAACTTCATCTGTATAATATTCCGTCGTTTATTCGATGGGGAACTTATTCAATGGGCCATAAACACGGGGCTTAAGCAGGTGAGCTGCGAATGAGTATTTTCTGCTTAACCCTTGAGGAAGAAAAGTGGCGCTGTTAGATGATACGGCGCGACCGTAACGACAGCAAGATACTTTAGATTTATATTTATAGTCGTTGTAGTGAAACAACTTATCAGACTTACGTCGAAGAAAGTGATTCATGTAGGACCTACGTTATATTAACCTTTTATCAAAGCTCTTTGTTATAGTGCTTTAAACTGAATTACTTTTTTATGCATTTATTATGATATGATAAACTATAACAAAATCTAAAGAGAGTTTATCGTTTAGAAAATGCCGTCTGAAAAACAATACTATTTCTATTATTGCTCTTATTAAACTGTCCGTTATGTGTTAAATATTATCAATCCACATACCTGGAATGAGGTGACGGCGAGTTGCGAGAGCCCGTCCACGTAGGGTCCGAGCACGGCATGCTCGCGCACGCGCAGCGACCGCCGCGTCGTCTCGGGGTCCAGCAGGTCGTGCACGCGTTCGTTGTATATCTCCATGTACGACACTTCCACCTACATGGAATTAAAATATATGTATTATCGTCCCAAACTTTCTAACAAAGTAAGTAAATCAGTGCAAGATGGTAAATACCTATAACTTCAAAAGTTAAAGAGTCACTTTATGAGAGGGTTCGTCTAATATAGTCAGTTCGATTTATATGTATGTTTCTATACCGATTACTAAAACGCAACACAGCTAAATATGCCCCTAAATCTGTCACTACTATATACCATAAACTTATGGCTGCGTAAAATTCAGTTCAATTTCAGGGTTAGGGCAATGGAGTACTACTTTTTTTATATAAATATTATGGTGCAAAATAATACCTTATAAGTGAGTGCCGGCGGTGATTGTTGCACTTTGATCCTCTCGAACAAAGCGTCGCAGAGCCGAGGAATGATGCCCCCCTCGTCAGCCCCCGGGGAGCCCATCATCGTATAGGATTTCCCTGAACCTGAAGCAAAAAGGAATTTGTTAGAAACAATATTATACAGAAGGATATCATTTTAAAACAAAGGCAAGACGTAAAAGACATAGAAAGTTTTAAATAAATCGGAAAATACAATACATATCAATGACCACCCCATATCGATCGATGTTTTTATCCATTGGCACCATAAAATACGGCATAACAAGGATTGACAGCAGAAATCGTATTAGGTCCTTCATTCACACATCCAACTAGGTTTGTAAATAAAATTGAAACTGAATGCATTTGCCTCTTTCAATCAATCTGTTTCGCTCACTGGACGTGAAAGCGCTTCGTTTGTGAAATCCCACACTATAGGTACACCTACGTGTAAAATTTGAGCTAAACTTTTCGAAGCCAAACAAAAAGGTTTGGCATTTCAATGGAAACCAAACCTAATACCTGCACATTCGTACTGTGAATAATTGGAATATGCAGAGCACACAATGGACTTAGATTTTCACTGATGTTAGAAATGTTGAAATATTATTGCAGGATCCATATATAAAAAATAATAATTTTGTAAACCCTAAGAATAAAAACGTATTACAATACAAAGCGTTGAAAAAGTAGAGGGGAACCTTTACGGTGTATTGTTGTCGAGTTTAGCTTAAATCTGTCCGACTGTGACAGCTATTTGTCTGTATGTTTATTATCTGTTTATCTTACATCTTATGTTGTACACCTGTTTACGACTTTGCATACGTTCTGAACAATATTTTCTGTTGTGCCTACTCATTGGAAAATATGGTTCCATATAGGTCGTATGGTTAACCGTTCCGTGTCATTAACCACCACGGTTATAAATCTTCTTTACGTTTCATTATTGATTGATGGTGATTTCTAACTACGAAGTGTACTTATTATGAATAAGTTACATTTGAATTACATTGAAGTTGGAAAATATCAATGAAATTACAATTAAGAGAATAGCAATCACAGTAATAAATCGTTCACTTTGACCGGTTCCAGTAGAAGCGATTGTTCGGAAGTCGAGTTTGAACGTCGTTTGTTATCACAAGGCCTCAACTATTTCGGGAAGGATCGAGTTCCGAGATACCAGTTAGTACTTACAACAATACGAAGTTGAACTTGTACATTGTTAATGGATTAATACAGGCAGCGAAATCAAAGCTGAAAACTTGAATGCCTGAGTTTGATGGCAACTAGGACAAATGGTAAGTTTTGCAGTTTATAAGTAAGTAACTGTGCGTCTAAAATGTCCAGGTAAAACGAAATTCTTAACTTTTATTTAGTAGACATATCTGACATTTAAGAATAGCTTTTTGAAAGTTTGAAACTCACTCAAACTAAGCAAAAAGTAATCTCTAGAAGTGGAAGGGAAGTTCTGAACACAGGACTCAAACTTTTCGTATCGATACCGTCGAGTATCGTATAACCTAAACGTAAAGAACGTCATATCAAGTAAATAAGTTTCGCGATACGGCCAGTCAAGTTCAGGAACATTACACATTTATCTTCGTTGACAATAAATGAAGACGTATCATAAGGGAACCTACGAGATACGTTACTAACTTAGAAAAATAGTTTGGATTCCGTTGCCCTTGATGGAAAAATGAGAGAAATCACAGAAGTTTTTGAGTACGTTTTACTACTCAATTTTTTTTTTATATGGTTTTATGACTTTGTTTCTTATATCTAAAAGAACAAGATGTGATGTATCACAAAGATGTACAGTTGTATGCATACAACCCACTAAGTGGTTAGAGTTACCATATTTAACTAAAGTGTTTAAAGTATGTGAATTTTATATTTTTGCTACACCTTATCTCGTTTAAATGATACATAGGAACCTCGTACTTCTACACTCTGTTTCATTTAAATATTATAAGTAATATTATTTCATGCATGTTTGTTATTATTTCGGCCTCACGAATAAAATTGAACGCATTGCCAAAACTTTTTTTAGGCTAATACACACGTGAAAACCTATTTTCCTAGTAACATTAACCTGACAAAAGAAACGAAATCTTACACAGCTCACGACATGAAACATGAGGTACACGCAATGTCGTCCCGAACTCCATATTTCATAGTTCCTGACAATGTAATACAAAACTTCGTTACCTACACAAGTTATTTTCTGCACCCATAGCTTTATACGACTTACTCGACGTTACAGTAACGCGACACGAGGAAAAACTTCACAAACTATGTCCTTCGGCCTACACAGTTGATGAAGTGTCTCCTGACGTCCTACACGTGTAATAATATGTTTAAAGGAAATAAATATATACTGAAAAAGACGGGCTTTGGACGGAAATTACTTAATAAGATAAAACGTTCATTTAATTTCCTCGAAGCGCGTTGGATATGAACGGTAGTAACAGTGGAAATGAATGTGGGCGTCACTGCACGTGTTATTTGTTTGTAAATACTCCCACACGATGAATAAAACTGGGTTATATTAAAACTAGGTTTGATATTTCTAAGTAAATACTCCCACACGGTACATAAAACTAAGTTAATTTGAAACTAGGTTTTTAATATTCTTTACATAACTCCTTGTGTTTAAATTTAATGACGCATAAAGATAGTTCCTCAACAATTACGAGCTAATATAGCAGCACCACAGGCTTCGGTGAGCGTTGCATTACAAAGGGAATACGGAATCACGGAGGCGGTGAGCTAACACACTAGCTGTGACGTCACCGTGCGATGTAATTACGATGCAGTTGAAACAGTACATGCTTCACTGCGATGCCCACTATTCAAGGAATATGTCAGCTTCGTGATTAGCTATTAGCATTTACAGACTACTAATTAACTATCTGGTTTACTGTAATCATTGTTTAGTTCAGCTTAACAATTATTACCAATATAATCGACATCAGGAATTAACTATTATAGAGAAATTCGAAGACTACCTCAAAATAATTAAAAATAAATCTATGTAAACAAACAAACCTTAGTAAACATATCAAATAACAAACAAAAATATTATTATTCGGGATTCAACAACAATGTTATGGCGAAATATAAAAAAAGCCGTGGCTGTGACACCTTGAAACATTGTGTACACACAAATCATGGGCCGAACGTGTATCACGTATTGATTGAATATTCAAAACGCGTGTTATATTTGTAGCCAGGGGAAGATGGAAACATGTTACCTATGTTACATGCATAATATTGCGTGTGTAGTATCTTTATGACAAGTTATGGAGTTACAAACTAATTCGTAGTTATAAAAAATATTTATGGAAAACTGAACTATATAATGTTAGCACGTGTTAATTGACAAATAATGATCATGCACTATATATTTTCACGGTCGGTCTCCACTATATTAAAAAGGAATATAATCCAAAAAATTAAAAAATACACCAACACGTTACATTTCCCGTCCCACGTAATCCTTTAACGCTGTCAACGAGTAAATTACTCGGACCACAAAAAAGCGACGTGTCACAAATTTACCCTGGTCCCATGAATACCAGGAGCCCAGGAATATAAATCACAAAAGCAACAAAAGCACGAAACACCATGGATTACGGTCGCATGAAACATTCGGCCGACATAACTCTTTCCGACCGCTCGCAAAGGGAATGTCAACTTTTATTAGAACACATACTTGTATGGTTCGGAAACCATTTTGCTTGAAAAATGTTTTCGGCCCATGGATTTTATTGGTGATAGGCTCTTTGTAAAAATATAGGTCAAGAAGGTAAATATCGTCGGATTAAAGGTTGCGTAAGACAAATATGGGCCAGAATTTTTCGCAAAATTCTCGCTTAAGGATTAAATGTAATTAACGATTCCTAAAAGCAGTTAAAATGTTTTCAAAGGATGTAACGAGGTCTAAAGCGAACCAATTTCCGCGAACTTGTTTTAAGATTAGTTTCAAGAGCTTACCGACACGCGATGGCGAGCTTATATCGACAGCAGCAGTAATAATGAAAAGCTATTGGCTAGATAAGTTTCCTGTAAGTACTACCTGTAGGTCGTACGTCGACGTAACGATATAAAGCAGAAAGAAAATACTTATAATAAAATTATCTTGGTTGTATAACAGGAGATTTTTATTTTTGGAAAGATAGTGTACCTGTTTCGGGTATATGTAGTCATATATCCAGGTAAAACCGTTTATCTAGTTCGGACGTCTAAAGTAATTTGTATCCAGCAAAATAAAACAAAGAGCTGGTACATTCGGGCACTAAATCTGATTTCGTACCACGATTTCAGACATACGACAACAACCAAATTCACTATCATTGTTCTCCCATGTACCTTAAAATTCTTCCACATTCGAATACGTAATTTTGAAGCAGATTGGATTAAGAATAATGTCATAATGGATCTGTTAAGTGTTTAATTAAAATTAATACTGATCTTGAATAGAAGCAGCGCGATTCAAATCACTTCGCGTCATATCAATATTTGAGATAATCCATCAGTAACCAATTCGGTAGGCCTTCCCAATTGAATTATTCGTTAGCCTATAGATCAGTATTAATTCCATTGGCACGTGTTCTATTTGGCATAGGATCCAACAGATATGTATGAACAGAGAACATCCAAAGTTTTTACACATTTCTCACTCGTATTATATAAAAATATAATAACGGCTTGATGTTATGAAAGCTGTCTTATCAAAAAAATAAGGTACATTATTCCAGCTACTAATTAGGATTATATGGCAAAAAGAAGGAACGCATTTTTTAATGTTCTGTACATTTACAATGACTACGGTCAATCTGGGTAACTTAAGCTTTCAGTACAACTTTGACTCACCACTTCCAATTCCGATTAATATTTTTTTTTCTGGCTCTGTTCAAAACTTTACGCATAGAAATATTTTTTATTAGATACATAAAGGGCTTCGTTAAAACCCATCTAATGTCATTATTTGATAAATGTTAAAAATCCATAGATATAAAATAAAAAAGGCGGGCTGTGCGCAACGTCTTTTTAAAAGTGCTCAAAAAACTTTGTTGCTTTGCGATTCTTAGACGCTGAATAAAGGTGAGTTTCAGTTCAGACAATAAATTAAAGTTTAAAAACTTAAATACAATTAAAATTTTCGCAATATTTTTATGAATATTGTTAATATTAGCAAAATTGTGCATCGGGTCCTTTAGAACTATCAAATCCGGGTAACTTTGACTCGGGTCAAAGTTACACTGATAGTTTGAACTAACTCCACTAACGTACTGGGGAAACTTAAATATTTTTTTTAAGTTAAACTTACATTAACATGGCGCGAAAAAAGTAGGTAAAAAAAAATTCTAAACATTCATCATTATTATACATTTCGATGGTAAAAAGCTTAAAATGTCGCTCATGCAGAAGGCGATGGAGGGTTGAAAGCTGCCTAATAAGCCTGATATTATACGCTGTTTCTCAAAAAATGTCGTGAAATATTTGCCTACTACTAAAGTGACCAAAAGAAAGATTTTTTTTATCATTGATGATTATTTTCTTTGTATGGAATGGGGAGAGTAAGGCTGGTAAAGAGCTGATTTTGTTATTTTCATTTTGGATTTTTATGTTAGTTTTTATAATTGATTAGGATTTGATAACTTAGTTTTGTTATTAATGAACAATTTAAAAGACTTATAAGACTGATTAGATCTTAATAAGTTCTAAAAACCCGTCTCCTTTTAAAAACTAGTGATTTACCTAACTGCGCACTTTATTTTTCATGTTTTCAACAGTAAACTTTTGAGAAAAAAAATAAAAATTGTTTCTAATGTTAGTTTGTTTCATATTATGGCATAAAAAGAGGCTTAAGACTCACCAAATATAACAAAACCTAATTTAAAACAGCAAAATCCGTGTCATTAAATGGGTGAGGTAATGTTACCCAAGTCACCGTATAACTTTGCCTCGTTGAATTTTCAATGATTATAAAGCTGTAGTTTAAAAAAAAGATAAATTTTTTTTATTTCTTAAAAGTAGGTATTGTAAAGCCACTAAAAACATTCATTTCACAGTAGTTTGGTTAAGAATTCTATACGTAATTTTAAAAAAAGCTCATAAAGTGGGTCAAAGTTACCCAACATGATGGTATTTCAAGCAAACTTTATTCAGAATATTATGAAAAAAATAGTCAACAGTCCTGCTAAAATTACTTTCATCTCTCAAACGATGACTACTATGTAAGGATAAAACCCCTTTCGAAGGCTTATGCGAGAATATAGTCAAACAAAGGGTCTTTTTACAGTTTTAATCTAAAATGGAATGGTCGCAAACATCCCCGAGTCCCTACAGTTACACTTCAGGGATACACTCAGTATATTTACCCTTAGTGAATACAAGACGACGCTAAAGGAGGGTACTAACATGTATCGGAGCTCAAAAAGGAAACGACAATATTACAAACTGTCTAATAAATAAATTGCACAACTAAAATAAATAACAAAATATGTAGATACTGTTATACTTTTAGTCGTTAAGAAACACCTTTCATATTCTTTAAGTTGTGAACTTAACTGTACCACACTTAAGTTACTCGACTAACAATTGTGTTGGCACCGCTGTAAGCCAATTTGAAGCAAGAACAAAAGTTTAATTAAAGTCTATGTACATGTAACAGCAAACTGACAAAGTTTAGACAAATATACTTTCACGCCTAATTTTAATAACTTGGTCCCAAGGTTCTTTCTTCTACCTCAAGGAAAACCATATTGACATACAAGTAATTTTTAACACATGTATTTTTCTTCTGCTTTCTCTGCTAGAAATGATTGTAAATAAAAGAAACATTTATCAACCCACACTATCGCTACAAACCTCAATGTATCAAAGAACAACTTCAATTTGGGAAGTAATCTAAGATTTTGTGGAAACAAAACTGCAATCGTGACTTCAATACAAGGGGAATGTACATCTTCGCTGGCGCAGCGCCAACACTGGAATATGACTCGTCAGCGTCATCCCAACAGTCATTTATCACCCGGAATTAAAAATTGTAGGTGAAAACAAGCTTTATTTCTCGTATTGCTAGAAATCAGTGAGTCACAACTATGTTGTTTGTTATTTCAAGATTTATTTGTTTGTTTAGATATTTTTCTAACGAAATAAAGACAATGCTATCTATTGCATTTCGGGTACATAAATAGACGGTCATACAAAAATAAGGCAACAATTTCATAAGTGATATGAAATTGATAATATTTAAAAGATAAATACACTACAGATATTGGATTGATACAGGGCTGATGATTCGCTGGCGGCCGTCCAAGCGATGCGTCAGCATCATTGTACCGAGTCATTCATCAAGCTTACACAGCCTCCAATACATATTATATACGTAATCGTAACGGGTCGTTAAAGAATTAACCAAATCATTTCCGATATTTTATATCTTTGTCTATTTTCTTTCACACATGTGATCGCTTAATATTAGAACAAGATTAACATGTGATGGTGTTTACTTTTTCTGTTGAGCACATGGGTGCCGCCTAGTCTTCCTTTCCCACATCAATCAACGTAATGTTGCAACCACAAATAAATAGAACGGTGATATAAAAGCAATCAATTTATTTAACATCTGCTTCTTGAGCCTTGATCTCAAGACGATCTTAAAAAATATTAGGTATCCTTTTTTTAACGCTATTGGTGCCGATTCTCTTGTCACAAATTTCTCTAAACTAGACTAAAAATCACTAAAATTTAGTTTGTTCCTGTCAGACGACGTTTCCCATTCTGAAATTAACTAAAGTGACGTTACTTAAATAAATTATAGTTTGACAGCACTAAGTTATTCAATTTAATGAAAATGGCAATTTTGCTATTCTGAAATTGACGTTTTTCACCTAAAATTTCGATTGTCAAACTAAATCAGACTATTTTTAATCGCGATTAAAAAGGTGTGGAATAAAATTAGTTGTCATGAACTAAAATTTTGAAAGCACCTCTCTGTTGTATTTTTCGATTATTTTTATGATTTTGAGTTAATTATGGAAGCTTATGTGATTGCAGCTGTTGTTGATGCGGCAGAAAGGTAAATTTAGTGTTATTTTATTGAGATACAATACAAAATGCATTCATGTAAACTTACAAGGGATTTTTGTACTCAACATCTGTGCCCTTTCTACATTAATTGGAAAAGAAGTGGATAAATCCACTTCTCGTAATCAAACCTACTTCTAGGTTCTGTGTAATAAACTAATACGAACTTATTTATTTTTAACTATTTTTTAGACAAATACAAGAAAGAATTAAATTGGAAAGATTGCGAGACCAATCCAACCCATTCCAAATGACAGAGGAGAAATTTAAAAATATATTTTAAATACTCTTAACTAAATTATTTAAATAATATTTTTAATACACAATTTAATTCATAATTTTTTAGAGCTTTAGAATTTTTTGCATCATGATTAAACGTTTATTCCCAGAATATTGTTGAAGGTCATGAGAAAGTAACTTGCAAAACATTACATTTGATATTCTCATATTCTCGTTAATATTTTCTTGTTCTTCAACCCTAAATCCTAATTCCTGAATTTCTGCTACATCCGCAAACCGTTTTTGCGAGATCGATTTTTTAACCGACGAAAACAGAGGAGGTTCTCAATTCGACGCGTATATTTTTTTTTTTTTTTTTATGTATGATCACTCATAACTTTTGACTGAATTGTCCGATTTTGATAATTCTTTTTCTATTGGAAAGGGTATACTCCAAAGTTGGTCCCATATAAATTTGGAATAAGAATTCCTACCCTAAGGGTGGGAAAACAGGGGTTAATTGATTGTTCACGCACTGATCGTAATGCATTACCACGCGTAACTTTTTACAGAATAGTTCGATTTTGATAATTCTTTTTTTATTCAGTAGGCTATACCTAGAAGTTGGTCCCATATAAATTTGGAATAAATATTCCAATCCTAAGGGTAGAAAAACAGGGATATATTGATTGTTCACTAACTGATTGTAATATATGACAACGCGTAACTTATTACAGAATAGTCCGATTTTGATAATTCTTTTTTTATTAGATACCTAGAAGCTGTTCCCATACAATGTAACCCGAAGGGTGGGAAAATAGGGGTGGTTTATTGTTCACTCACAGATTTGAATACTAAAAAAAGGTAGTTAGCTATTTCAAAAATAATAAAAAATTCAGCATGTAGCAATTAGTATATTATAGCCACAAAAAAATATAAAATAAAAACTTTTTAACAAAAAAATAAAACCGCCGAAAACACTGAAAAGCAAAAAATAAGAAACCTTTTATTATTTAATCTTAATAACTAAGTTCTTAAACGAATGTGAGTATACCTAAATAATTTTGAGGCGGCGCCAAACTATCAATGAACAAATATCACAAAATTACCTTAAATTTAAAGAAACAACCAAATCAAAAACACGATGTACTATATATTCTTTACTTCCCACTTACTAATACCATTGTGAAAAGCAAATAAAAGTTTTGAGTGTGAGTTTGAACAGGAGTTTGAGTTCGAATCAACTTAACAATGCAATGAAATCTCCAGCGACGAACATTAAAATTTCAAAAAAAATTAAGTACCTATATATATTGTAATTAATTAATTTGCCTGTTTGGCGCCGACTCGAAATTACTTAGGTATACTCACATTCGTTTAAGAACTTAGTTATTAAGATTAAATAATAAAAGGTTTCTTATTTTTTGCTTTTCAGTGTTTTCGGCGGTTTTATTTTTTTGTTAAAAAGTTTTTATTACACTCGTAATCGATATTATCAGGACTCGGCCAACGTTGTGCGTAATTAATTGTGTGCGTAATTAAACGTTTTATCAATAAAACTGCATAAACACCAAAATGAAAGTGCATGCAAGAAACAACATCCTGAGGCGGTTAACCTCTACCAAGAGGAGAGCATCACCACACGTCCTACGGACAACGGGGATGGCACTCTGCTACTCGGCTGGCGAATACGCCAGTCCGGTATGGAGCCGCTCTCAATAAAGCTCTAACTAGCTTTAATTATCTAAAATAAATAGCAGGATAAATCATGCTACCTGTTTTTCTATTTAAACGGCAGTAACGTTGATTTTAATAAAATTATAGGTAATTTTCTTATTAAAAACCGAAAAAGTATCGCCAAAGTTCTAAATCATTTTCGATTTACAACCCTAGCAGGATTACTATGGTCACAGATAGTAAAAACTAAAAAATAAATATAAACAGTTATAAAGTTTTACGCCATCATTATGCTCCCTGAACTTCATTAATGATGACTAATAGACAAATTTTAAATAATTATACGATTTTACTCAGGTTTTTTTTGCAATTCAGATCATTTCGTTCACTTTCATTCAGCTTGTGTCTATGGTCTACTGCCATCTTGGTCTATGGCCAACTCAACTTATCGAATGTCAAACTCGATTTTAGTTGTGTCAAAACTGTAATTTAAATTTAGTGAATCTTGTTTTCAGAATAACTTACTATAACCAACTAACTAAAAATAAGAAATTTTAGTTTTAGTTTAGTTTAGTTCGGTGTACAAGAGAATCGGCACCATTTTCTATATTTCTATTACCAAGTCCGCTAGACTTATTGCTATTAGTAATAAGAGTATTTAACATGCACAATTTTACGTATTTAAATTTTCATGTATCTACCCGAACACCTAAAAATGTATGTACGTATGTATATCCTAGGATCCTGCAAATTTACATAACTTCCGAACTACGAAATTACATTTCAGCATCAAGTGCGACGTCTTCCTGCTACGGCTGCTGCACACTCAGGCCCTCGAATGTGGAATAATCTAGCGTGAGTGTACTTATCTGCTATCGATTGAGAGCCGTGCACCTCCGCAATTAACGAGCAAACATCGGGTAGTTAAAACTTACCCTCCGTAGGCCGTGCTTGAGGTAAGTGTTGAACGTTTACTAAGTAATATGAAGTCGTTAGTTGTTGGATGTTATGGGAAAATTTAAATAGCATAAACTTAGTGCTATTTTTAAGGGCCATCTTAGCACATTTTTGTTGTGTGTTCAAATACTTTTTTTACATGTGCTGTACTACCTATACTGACTTAAAACGATTTGGCGTTTAGGTAATTTCAGTAGGAAATTTCAGGCCGTGAATACCAAATTAGGTACAAGGAAATATCATGCCACACATTTTCGTTTAGTCGTGTAGAAAACATCAAAAATAGAAAATTCATATATGGTGTGAGATACGCAATTAGATCTCTAGTGAGCTGTAACCGTAATGTAACCGAGGACAATTTCGCAGATGTCTGAAAGACGTCTTTAAGGAATGTTTCTTCGTCTGTGAAGTAGAATCTTTCCGTTTGGTCGAACGTCAAAGCGAAGGGAAATGGGCGCGACCGACAGATCCAATCTCGCACAATATAAATAACGACGCAGGGAAATTCTCCAATTACTACACTAGGAATATAAATTAAGGTCAGTCGTGATTGGAGACCTGAAACCCACTTTCAGGATAATCAAAATTCAGAAAAAATAATCACTATATCGAAATATATCCAACAATTTTCACAGAGAAAACACAATAAGATACTAGCAGTGAAATGATTAAATAGTGCCTATCTACTTAAAGCACACAATTTCATTCAATGTACGGTATTTACACTATATGAACTGGGAAAAATAAAAAATGCTGTTCAGAAATTCTATACATGTAACTAGAAAACAACCACGTTTTATTTTCTACAGTACATTAGCACAAACAAACCGATCCAAAAATCTCTGCCAATGTCGCAATACCCACAATATCCAGTTTAAACGTTCCTAAACCGTCGCTGTCAGTTTATACATTAAAGTGCCGCGACTGGCACCTGCAGTTTTAGGTCACCCGGACGCGGCACCTGCCACAGCCTCTTTGTTCTTATTCCTGTCCTATTTGTTACGTGCACGGTGCAGCCGGGTAAGTGCTGCGTCCCACGAACTGTAATTACTGGGAGTGCTTCACATGTTTTTGGGTTAGGTAAACAAAACTAGCTTGAAGAAAATATGTTTATTATATTTGAATGAGGCAGAAAATAAATTATGTCTGGTTTACTGATTGTACATTATTTGAGATGAAGTTCAGTAACCTGACTGGCTTCAACGTGTGCCAGAATTTAACTTCATTCTTTATGCGATAAGACATGAAATAGGTTAGTTTGGAGACAGAAATATTGCACGAGAGATAAAGAGTTAGCAAGTCTCCAGAGTTGAACAATCTCATAAATTAATCTTGGTCAAAATTTTACTTGTATTTTATGTGAAAAGCTATAAAACCGTTACTTTTCGTCCACTGCTACGAGGCGCTACTGCCGCAATGCCTCATTTTTCACTCTTACCACCGATGTAGTTTCCACCGCATTTGCTACGACGTAGCGAACTCGTAGACGCGAGGCTACGAAAAAAACGTTACTTACGCCAACGTACATTGAAAATTGGGGTACATATTTCAAGTCACAATATAAATTCCAGATGAAAATTTATGTGTAGAGTTGAGGCAATAAGCCGCGCTTGAAAGGAACTTGCCCGTCCAAGTTTTAGTGCCACGCCAATACAGGGTCCCTTGCAAATTCACGGCACTAAGTTCGCGGGTGTATTTGCATTGCTAAATACTTCAAGTAAGTAAATACATATATTAAGCGAAGTTAATAAACGTAACTGTCGAACATGTGCGACCACATACTGTGACTAAATAAGTTAATGGTAATTCGGGAGGTAGGTATGTCAAATGAGAATTTCGTTAGCCTTTTTTACTTAGAAAATGTATGGCTATTTACCTCTACAAGTTAAACAATACAAATAAGTATAAAGCTGTTTCGAGTTATAATTGCTCAACTAAGATCCTTGTAATGAGCTTGTTTTAAAATTAAAAAGGACGCAGCCACGAGCATTTTTTCCATTAAAATTTCAGTTATTAACACAATTTTAACAACAAACTTCATTTAACAATGCCTACTCAGCGTTCTGTAAAGCTTCCCGGGATTTTATTTACAAACCAGCTTTGTTAAACCAACGCTGTAAAAATATTCTTGTTAAATTAAGCAATGAGAAATATGGGACAGTAATTTTTCATTTATTAACTAAGCCAACTGAGACTGGTTAGAAAAGCTGGTAGTCTTGTGAAGATTAAATGCCTTTCCTCTTGGGAATATGATCATAAAATATGGAACTTTTTTATGATTAATCTGCAAAATAATACAATCAACACATTGACATAATAAAATAGTCGCATTTTTCATTAATAAAATAATAATAGTAATTACCTACCTAGCCGTATTTTACGTTACCTTACCATACCTTTAATAATACTAATCAATTCTTTTAAGTGCCTATGTTCTGAAAGTATCAACAAATTGATACCAGGAAACTGTACTACAGCTCCCCACAGACATAAAGCAGAAGTGTTTACACGATAAACAAAAAAGGAAACAAAAGCTTAGATCCGAAGTTGACAAGACTGAGCTGACGAGGGTGCCGTAAACACACCAGTTATCATAAAACGGCGTTTATTGCCGCTCACGTGACCGGCTTCAATAAACATACTCAAAACTTAGGATGTCTCATCTACTGTTACTATGCTGAGGGGAGATGTCACAGTTTCATGTGATCACAGTTGACGTTAATCTCAGTTCACGCCGATGCATTTCTCGAACGTATTTTTTTGTGTATTTAGTTGCGTAGGTGTTTTTTTTTTTAAACTCTGTTTTAGAGTAACTAGTGAAATCAGCCCTGTGAGTCATATCGAGCGATTAATGGTAGTGTAAGTAAATAGTAATAAACAAAGAAATATTTTACTTGAAAGTAATGAATCACTAGTAGTTATTTATTTATAAGCGAGGTGTATGACGTATTGAAGTGAAATAGTTGATACCCATAACATGCAACGGCTTCGTGGCATGTTATAATAGCTGTATCTTTCAAAGAAATCTAAATGGAAATAGAAGTATTGTTTCCTTAACCTATTAATATAGAGATGTTCTTATAGCTACTTAATTAAGAAAACGCAATTATGTCATAGAAATATGTATCCGTATAAATTAGAAAACCACAGATTCCTCAAGATTTATTAGGTACCAACTAAAATAATTGAACCGAAAAAGATGTCAACGAATTAAATTCTAAACTAGACCCAAAAAGCATAAAATAAAACAAAGCTAAGTGAATATCACATTTCCATTTTAGACGAATAAAAACCGTTCTATTTATGTCGTCTAACAAACAAAGCACCTCCTAAGAATCAGTAAGGAGGATCCAAATAATCCGCGCACAGTTCTGAATACTTCATGAAGAAAGAACGTGTTTGTGACAAACAAACACATTTGTTCACATCAAGGTCGCTGCATACCAACTTATACGATAACAACTTGAATAGACGATAATTTACGCAAATGTATATAAGCTTCCTTTTTATTTTAAAAGGATTTTGTGAAGATTTGAAACCTGTAGCAAAATAAAACTACACAATACTTCCTTTAAAACAGTTGTGCTTTTACCTTGGATTTCTTACCTGGTTTCGAAAAATCTAAATTGAGGCCTTACTCTATTTAGTAACGGAGTTTCAAAGCTAAAAGCTAATGGAGTTAAGTGAGTTATGGATTAGGAGTTGAAAATTGAATTAAAGATTTAATCTTTATATTATCTCAATTCTAAAGATTATGGATTTAAGATTTACCCAAAAGTTTTCACAGAAAAGCACTGTGCTGATTAACGCGCTTATTGTTAATATATAAAAATGAATCGCTAAATGTGTTGGTAAGCGCATAACTCAATAACGCCTGG
The DNA here is from genome assembly GCA_905146925.1 of Autographa gamma. NCBI lineage: Eukaryota > Metazoa > Arthropoda > Insecta > Lepidoptera > Noctuidae > Autographa > Autographa gamma. The sequence goes on from LR989850.1 coordinate 11,353,567, forward strand.
ACCGATTTCGCTAATTCTTTTTTTGTTGTATTTGTTATTGTCAAGAGAAGGTTTTTATGAAAAAAAAATGATAGTGATTTGTTGGATTTATCTACGCCTCCAATAATATAAAGGCACCGGGAGCGGGACCTATGGATTCACGCGGGTGAAACCGCGGGGCACAGCTAGTTGTTAATAAACAACGGTTTCAAATCACTACCCCATTCCGAATAATCTACACAAGCAAGAAATTAATGCAATTTTCTTACCATCGTTAAACATTCAAGCAAAACAATAACTTTACTAACAGCTATTCAGCAATCGCTCATGAAATCAGCAACCACGATTCGCATTTCCACGCACGAATATCTTACTAAAACTATTCTCGTGAGCAAGATGAATACTAGAGCAAGTACGGCCAGACGTAAGTACAGAAAGTAGGTATTACTGATATCAGTATTATTAAGCTGTGGTTCGTGTCAAGGGAGCCGTAAGTCCCGCGTACCTCAATATCACGTGAGTACATAAGGCAAGGCTCCCCTCGAGACTCGTTCAGATACCGCAACTCAACATCAGAGCAGATAGCACGAGCTATGACCTGAATTCATCTTTTTTTAAAGTCAGATGTAATCAGGCGTTAATTTAGAGGATAGTTGGGATTATGCGGGATCCACCTTTGTTCTTCTTACCTCGAGAATAAAATTGTAAGGATTGACTTCAGCTTATACTCTAGCTGTGTGATTTTATAGTTTATTTTTCTTTTATTTACTTACATTACTGAAATTAGCTACGTTTTTATCGCAATATAAAATAATTGATCATATGAAAGATTTGCAGTAATTTCAAGTTTGTGATCTCAAGTATACATTTGCTTGTAAAGAAAAGTCTTCATAACGAGTATATTCAACGTACGTGGATGGTCGACGAACCGTTAAATCCATAATTTTGTTCGAGATTCGGTCTTGCGTGCACGTGGTTGTAAAACTTGGAGAATATCCAATGTGAGTCAATTTGAAGCGACGCGCGTCCAAAAAACCGTCGAATCCCGTAGATCGTATATATGGGGTCTCAGGAAGTAATATTCGGGAGTTCCAACCATTATGCATGGCGATCAGCCAAGTTGTGTGTGCAGGCATTACTTACCAACGTAACAACAGTTGTTATACAGACTCGTGATAATACTAGTTTGTTTTCTTCTAGACGTGATATTTTATGCTGCAGCGCTCCGAATGCATAAAAATGTAAAGAGTTGCCTAAAATATCTCTGTCGCCAATTTATGCGCACGCATGCTACATTTCAAATACAGTTACAAGTTAATTAGCAGTCACTAAACAACATATCATTCGTGAAACGCTGCCTATTAAAGTCTGTACAACAATACATCCAAAATTGAATGCACGACAAATTATCCGTTCAAACTTCGATACAATTCGCATCGATACTCGAAATAGTTGAAATTCAATGGAATCGTCGCGAGCGTATCAAACAATAAGAGACATAGAATGGCTCAATAAATAGTACAGATGCAGCGGAACCACTCAAAAGCGAAGTGTACACAGATCGTTATTGGAAAATGTTGGAAACCACGGCGCCGCGGGAACATATTATTGTACGACATACAGTAACAATATGAGGTTTCCAATACGTTTCACACACACTTTACAATCGCCAAGTTGTTCGACTATGCTAATAACTATAATAAACGTATTGTCGATGACGACGATTATGTTTCTGGTTTTGTTATGTTCGTGTTTTACTTTAATGTGTTTGCTTTCGAACACTTACTCGGTTTTATGGTCTTTTACAAAGGTAGCTTTCCCAACGCTTTTCAAAATAGACTTGTATTCTAAATCCATTACGATTAGGAATATATCGAGTACATTCTATTTTGAGCCTATCTTTACCTCAAAAACTAAACTATTTTCAAATCAGCTTAGATCCAGCGACAGCTCTACGGTGTCGTCAATAGCGAAAGCGCTTAAGTTGCAGGTGTTGCTACACAAAGGGAGATAAGCTTCACTGCCGAAGATAAGCTTCCTGGAGGATGATTTACTTTCCTATGTACCAACATAAAACGTTTTCGAGATTTACCGTCGCCGAAAATGTTCAGATATTCTATACTGCTGGTAACATTTTGGTATTAGAATTTACAGTTCCAGGATATATGTGACCGTTTGATTGTAATCGTTGTAGGTTTAATTCCCTCGCGTTATAAACAGTAACAATAATTGTGTAATACTAAAAACTAAGCTGCAACATTATTTCAGTTGGAATTTATTCAAAAATCCGTCAGTTTATAAACCATCGTTCACAATCATACGTTTACCAACAAAAGCTTATAAAAGTGGCTTTCAAAAGTGGAATGCCATGAAAATATGAGCACACGGCTCGGTTCGCATTGATTGCGACGCGTGAATGATGGGGCGGAGCACAAAGCGCTAAGTGACGTATCTGGGTGAAGCCCGGGGCACCCGCTTTTGTTCCGGGGACACACGCCGCCGCGCCGGGGGATAACGAAGCAGCCAGCGTATATACTGCATAGAGAAGCAGAAAATACTAGTTTGAAGTCAGTTCGAGCTTTTAAGTATTAACTGGTTAATAGTATTAACTGGGCGTTTTATACAAATTATATACCTTGTCAATTAAGTATTAAAAGGTTTGAACTTTTTAAGAAGTAAACTTTTCAGTACACTATGAAAAAAAGAACGGTATAAATAACGATTTTTCCTTTTCATCTTATTTGAATGCCATATTTTTACTTTGATAGTCTACACGAGAAGTTATACATATTTAAAAAGATTTATAAAGTTATTCTTTATAATAAAACATCAAATACATCTTTATTAAGAAGCACATAGCTAGAGTTAAATACCCTGGTCTATTAGACAATTCCCATTTAACGTATAGTCAGTTAAAACGTTAATGGCCGCGTTATAAGCGGAACAAAAGGTTATGGCTCCTAAGAGAATTAAATCAGGGTAAGGGTGGGCTAGTCAGTTATTACATTAATGCTGAGTTTGGAACAAGCAAGGGGATTTTGTTAAAACTTTACGCTTGGAAACTTGCTTGCTACGTAAATTTATTGGTTAAATAGTTTAAGAAATTATTTTCCAATTGCCAATGACAATGACTAGATATAAGAATTTATGTCTTGTCTTATAGACCAGATTGTGGTCAGTAACATTAAAAAGGAAAATTTCCAGTTTTATATATTGATTATTATTTAGACACAGCATGTTGCAACGAAATACTCTATCTATCTTCGTTAAAAACAAATGTGTATGTCTTGTTTTCACAAATAAAGTTTCGGCTTATCATGTTTGTAACTGAAATTTGTGCGATCCTTAACCTCAGAATGGTACCCAAGGGTTATATTTTCGGGACCCCTAGTTAGATAGTTACTTGCATTAGCAACAGAGTCTACAGAGGCAGTGAACTCTGTAGTTCAAAATCGCTTAAAAACTTTCTCATATTTAATATCTATTTAATAATGCATTGTATTTTATGATCAAATAAAATAAAGTATAGGTAGGTGGTAGGTACTAAAGGACAATGGCAGGTCTCCATACTAAGAATTGTCTGGGATCAAATTGAAGCGTCCCTTTATGAAAAATATGTTAAAAGATTTGGCGTTAGTTCTAGATTCTATAAATGAGACTATTTTCATTTGGGAAAGCCGGAAAAAAAAAGATTTCGGTGTTAGAATTTTATTATTTAGGTTATGAATTAACGTCAATGTCAATTAGCTATATCTATAAAATATAACGCAGATCGAAATTATGTCCTTAAGAAATGATAATGTGGTGTGGTCTAAGTGAGAATAAGAGTATTTACGGATAAATGGGAAAAACCTAAATAAATTCTAACACTCGATGTAGAGTAGTACTCAATTTAAACTTTTAAACTATCGCGCTGCATATTATAGAACGAAACGTCAAGCCCTTAAGGTATTTACGCATGTACGCGCTAATCCCCGTTCTATAATATTACTATAGTACTCAATTATTGAATGTTTAAGAAAGCTGAGCGCGTATTAAAAAAATGCACTTGCCGCGTAAACAATAGAACTATGTTAGGGCAAATAAAAAACATATTTTGTTTAAAATAATTATTTATTTCATTCTTCATCTCATTATCATCATTACACATAAAATGCGCGTGCGACGATGATCTCTATCGTAATCTTCCATAGTTATTGTTATGGGTTTACAACAAAGATCCAATTCACTATATAGGCACAATCGAAGCAAAGTAAGATTAGCTTATGCTCACGCAAAAGCAATATCGTAGTCCTAAGGGCACGCACTAGTCACACAAGGCAGTATCAATCAGTCCATAAACAGTCCAGGTAGGGTAAAAATAAATAGAAAGCCAAATATAATCATAAAACACAACCGACATAGTAAACACGGAAGGATTTTGTAGCATATAAAAATATAATGGAGGGTAGTTCTGTAGCGTCTTCACTTGACAGACAACCACAGATAACATTCACTGTCCAAAACAAAAGTAGTGCTGCACTTTTGGATTATTTTTCTTGAGAATCGATACGACACTGAAACGATCCTCTGATATTTTGATCCATTATTAATTGGATTTAAAAGTAGGAGCATTTCTTCAAACATATCATTGATTAAAGACGAAAGAATAGATAATTCTAATATTATGTTAAAAACAAAACGAACTCTACACGGGTCGATCGATCGGTCGATTATATCGATCATTCGTTTGATTATACAGCGTCACACCACTATTTTAATGGTAAAATGTCGAATGTAGGTAACCTAATTCGAACATCATTTTATGAGCTTTTAAAAACATAAAAATAACTCCGGCTTTTACAAGAAGAAGTGAATAATTGAAAAATCGTAGAAAATTAATTAAATTTGATTGATATTTATGAAATCTATGGACGCCAAAAAAAGTCCAGACCAAATTCTGCCATTGTTCTTTTTGACGAAGTATGAATTTTAAAAGAAGGTCGATTATTAATTTCATAAAAAAATACACACGTGGTACCAGTTATTGAATTCGATTATACTCGAAAAGTCATATCACAGTTGGAAAAACATTTCAACAAGAACAAATATCCAATTCATGGAGTGACCAACAGTTTGCGGCCAAAAACCGCTGTACCTACGTAAATCGTTTTTGCACGGATACTGGAATATTCTAGCGACGTCAATAGGGCTGTCACTTTTGTTTCAGACTTGGATATAACCATCGACGTGCAAAGTTCTATTATATTAAAATAGAAAAGAAAAGTTTGCCAGTTTCTACTGGGGTGGTGAGGCGAGTGTTGACTAGAAATCGAGAAGAGCTTCAAGTTTAATGTCTGCGGTCGTGTCGGAGAATTACAGCTTTACTCTGAGGAGTCGTTCTTTGACCACCGTCACCACCAAGCTTAAGGGCCTTGCGTTAAGTACGAGTAAGTGACAGCCCTAGTATGGCCGCGGCTCAGTTATTGGCTATGAATATTCAAAGTTATTCGCTAAACGTACGGTGCGTGCGCCTCGCGGCTCCGTACAAACGCGTGGCATCCTCGTAATGAAATTTTGAGATAGTATGAATATCTAACGGTAGTCGGACGGATCGGGAAAACATTCTGTGAACGAAAGGCGGCCGGGATCAGTTTTGATATCGTACCCAGTATATAAATTCTTTACTGTCAGTTAAGAATAAAAATATGAAAGTTAAATTTTTATAAGCATTTCATACTTATGATTTATATCAATCTATATCTCAGGATGAAAAACTAATCCAGGACAATTTTTTTTGAGAAAATATTGCTGTACATTATACAATACGCAACCAGGTAAGTAAAAACGGTTCTAATCCATGACGTCACTTGGTCGGACATGGTAATATACTTGCGCAACCCGCAGTATTGCACTGCATAGTTCTATACGTCATTACGATGTGATAAAACGTCGTAACTTGATTTACGTACTTCGTAAACGTTGTGTAGTAATCAATGTTTAGTACCTTTAATTTATTTGCAGTCGTAGTCGACTTTTACAGATAGAAATAACATAAATTACATATAACTAATAACTCAATTTCACACTTCCAAAATGTAAAAATAGAAAATATATCAACAATTTAATTTTTATTGTCATGTCCCTAATTTCTCAAGTCATGTTCACAAGAATATCACAAACGAAATTCGGTTTATACAATGTACCAACAAAATGACAGAGCAATTTAAAAGAATTTAATTTTCCAGCAGCTAACAAATACCTCACTTAACACGGGTCTAAATTACGTATCAACACCTAGGAACAACTGCCGTATATTAAATAATGGCAGCATGAAAGGCGTTGTTTAGCAAGGCGCCCCGTGGTATTTGACATTAGGTACATAATTGGGCCTCCCGACTCCGCGCCAAACGGTTCAATTGAGCCCACAGGAGGCGCCTATGAGAAACTCAATAGCCCGAATGTATGGTTAATTTTGAGCTCAATAATATATATAATATGAAACAAAAACCAGAGAATGTTCATACATCTGAATGTTTTCAGGAGAATATTTGGTAATTATTCTACAATTAAGGTAATTAGACGAAAATGCCGCAGCAACCTATTTCTGAAAGTCCAATGTGAACAAAACTTATTTAAAGGAAAATGAATAAAACATAATATTTGGTGAATAAAATAAAGCAAAAAATATTTTTTGAAAGTCATGAAATTCAGCCTTTGATTGTACACAAAGCAATATACGAGTGTTTATAAGGTAATAAGTACACCAAGCACGTATCCTTGATAAACCCAAACGCCAAATAGCGCCATTCAGAAATCTTCTAAGAAACATTAACTAAATCCGCCATAACAACAAAGACCTATTTTAAAAGAAAACAAAAATATATCACTAAAAGGCTACGAAGCAAAAATAAAACGTTATTCAGAGATAAACCATCCAATTATGAGGAGGCGCAAACAAAATAAGAGATGTTTAATAAGGTAATACATTTAGACGTAGCTTTACGTAACTCCGGCTGGCCCCGTAACGAAATGCAATTTAAAAGGAAAACGATCTCATTAACTCTGAAACAGCCGAAAAGGGGAAGGCTCAATTTATAAAGTCGGCGTCACTAATAAGTTCGCATCAAGGTGTATATGGTTTAAACTTAATTTACTATGTGGACCGTCCTATAATGATTTCGTATTGTCTTCTCTCTTGAATCATGTAATAAATAAATATTTGACTTAAATCGAAACACAATGTAATCACTACAATTTTTTACCGTAAAATTCAAATTCGTAATCAATGACGAAGGTCATCAGATATATCCGGACGGTTGACGGGCATTCAGTCATTACAGATAGGGATTAATTAAATCATCCGGGTCGGTGCGCCCGCTCGTCGCCTGCAGTGCTTTCCGGCACCTGATGAAATGCCTAAAACGGTTGCATTAATGTTTAAAAATCAATTTCCCGTCGTCTTTCAAACCCTCCCCCGTCCGGAAATTAAGAATCTCTGTTATACGTGATTTTACTTATTCTACATGTGAGAGATATATGTGTCGTTCAAGAAAAAAATATTGAACTTGAAATATAGACAATAATAACGCTCCCTGTTTAACAACCTTTTAACCTTTCCCAGATTACAGGTGTAGAATACTTATAAATAATTCAGTAATCCATTATACTTTTAATACCTTTCAAGACCGAGTTAGGTACAAATATAAGACCTCTTTTCTAAAGCGAACCCTTCCTATTTGCATTCCTTTTGTTACAAAACATTCTGCAAGAGATGACCATTTACCTAGTACCTTTATGAAAGGAATCTCATGATTACTCAGATAAATGGTCATTTTATAGCTGTTTGGATAGTTGACAAAGGATTGTGGTGTCGTACCGTTAAATTTCGCCGACGAAAGTGTGTTAACCACCCAGGGTATTCACTATTCACTGCGAGAAATTCTAGATATTTATTACTTAGATTTATCTACACAAAAGAGAAAAGATAATTTAAAAGAAATGTAATATTGATCTGTCATTTGCACGCAATTGTGCAGAACAGCGCCTATTATCCAGTTTTTAAATGAATAAATAAAAGCTTTTCATTGAAGTGAGCTTGCGGTTTTCCGCGTGCTTTTATTCCAACTTGTTACGCAGCCCTCGTTGGTTTTAATACCGTAATTCAGAGCTCTCAGGATATTAATAAATGTGTGTTACCGTTGCATATTTTTAATTGGCTTTACGAGTAAGGAAAGTTTTATATCACTCTTTAACACGTAGTTAATTATCGTGGAACAAATATTGTGTGCAGCTGAGTAGGAAGCAACATCAAACATTACACAAGGGGATGGCAACATGTTACGTGTACTTACGTTACATGGCCTTAATGGTTTTGCTTTTTTCCACTTTCATGAATCTTTTAACGTTGTATCTTGAGTAGGTACAGGGCTGAAGGACATACCGTTAGGAAAACCTTCGAGAATTCTCGGTCCCAAGTATGTAATGTAGGTACATTTTTTATCACGTATTATTCAGAATAATAAAGCAAATGTTTCCCAGTGGTATCATAATATGGGAGGAAAGCATCACTCAACAGCGTATAAATGAATTCATAATGCGATCATCATTTCTCATGGTAAACGTGATGTTGGTTTCAATAACTATGTCCTGAGAATCTATTGTAGTGATGCCTACAAAGGAATGTAATGATTGGTTATGTTCAATATTCACGATCCTATTGATTTACTTCATTCGTCAAATCAAACAATGTGAAAGACACTTGACATGATAGAACCGATATAATTCAAACAGTGAAGAGGGATATGACAAGTGTGTCACAATACCAAATATCTTCTGTATTTGGGTGACATTACTGTGACACGGATCACATCCATTCAATCTTAGGGATCTACTAGGCTAGGGCGATTCGCAATTTGTGTAGCGCTGGGCTTGTTCAAATGTTATTTTCAACTAGCTGTGCCCCGCGGTTTCACCCGCATGAATACCTAGGTCCCGTTCCCGGTGACTTTATATTATTGCGGCGGAGATGAATCCAACAAATCACTATCGTAACAAAGGTTAGGATTCCTTAAAAAAAAATCCGCACAATATTCCATTTTTTTTTTTTTTCATAAAAACCTTCTCCTGATAATAACTAACACAACAAAAAGAGAATTAACGAAATCCGTCCAGGCGTTATTGAGTTATGCGCTTACCAACACATTTAGCGATTCATTTTTATATATAAGATGTCAAAAGAAGGCTCGGAATTATTGGCCAAAGTATTTGTAGAAAAATAAACACTAAAGTATTTTTGGAACAAACAAATTCACAGTAGGTACAAAGTTAAAGAACCTATAGAATCAATTAACTATTGGCTTTATTACATTCTACGAACACTTAAGTTTAATTACACGATAAATTAAGGAGTTCATTAGGCGAAAAACACGAGTTCGTAATTTATTGAGCGAGGTAAGCACACTTGTTCACCTGAAAACGTGTAGATAGAGATAAAATTTCCTTGACAGGTTTTCGTGTAACGAAGCCTTTATTAAAATTATCGATGATGGAGTATGTGTTTAAAATCGGTAGGATCTTTACATTCATACCAAATTATGTTACCTTCAGTGGTTCCGAAATTCAGTTTCAGAAACCGTAGAAAGTTTTTTATATATTTTTCCTAGTAAATACGAAAGGAGCGATTGTCGTCGTGATTTTTGTGTCGTAAATGTTTGATATTTACTTATTTACATAACGAACTACTTTCATAGAATACTGAAATAGAAATAGCAACTAGATATTTGTATTCACTTATCTGTAGATCAACAAGTGATCATTGTAGATTATGTTTACACAGAAAAAACAAATTGTTATGTTACGTAAGGCTGTGTTTTACACATTAGAACGCGTTAGAATATGTCGTAGACTTTCTCTTTAATTTCCTTTGTTCATCAAGTCAAACAAGAAAACAGGGTATTCCGTTATAAAATGACAAAAATAAACGCAATCAAGAGCAGATAAAGTAAATTACAGCTATCGATCTATAGATCTGACCCAATAGTCAGCGCGTTTCACGGTCCACGTCCTAGGGCTATCCCAATTAATCTTATTCACACGATTCAGCTACATTTGGAATCGCGTGAATTTTCACCGCTCCAACAGCTTTTGGTCGAACCACTATGTAGATAGGTACAGAAGGACAGCTCAATGTATATTGAAGTTTGACCAGAGCAAAATATAATTGTTTTACAAAAAAACTTCAATTCATTTTTACATACATTTTTTATAGCAGCATATATGCTCTATATTTTTTATTCATTCATTTTTTACTGTAAGGTTACTCTCAAGGCTGAATGAAGGCAGTGACACAGCTTGAGAAAGGGCCCTTGTCCTTCATCCGATTACTTATATCGGATTTTAATCATATTTTCAAGTGGTATTTCTTAACCCTCCGTTGCGTATAACCCCAACCAGAATGTACGGTGAAGTCCAGGGGTGATCAATTTGCGGCGGACAAATGCTATTTGTAAGCCTTTCTTTAGTTACCGTATTTCTTGAGAATATACGTATTTTCTATCAGTGCAAGTACGGTACAGGAACGAACGATACGATTGATTTTGATGTCACTAGAATTGAATAAAACTCTGATACAAAAACAAATCAATGTAACTTTGCTACCTATTGTAAAAAAGTACATATTTCTAAAAGAAGATATATACTTTTAGAAATACCACCTGTGTCCAATTTCAAGTCAAATTGTGAAATAATAACAATTCATTTAATCAGTGTACAGTAACATTTATTTAACACTAGCTGTGCCCCGCGGTTTAACCCGCGTGAATCCATAGGTCCCGCTCCCGGTGCCTTTATATTATTGGAGGCGTAGATAAATCCAACAAATCACTATCATTTTTTTTTTTCATAAAAACCTTCTCTTGACAATAACAAATACAACAAAAAAAGAATTAGCGAAATCGGTCCAGGCGTTATTGAGTTATGCGCTTACCAACACATTTAGCGATTCATTTTTATATATAAGATTATTCAATGTAGGTATATCAAGACCATTAATTAACTAAAATATACAATATTCATACAGACGTGAAATATTAAATGAGAGCTAATGAAAAACGAGAGCTGTAATTATAATAATCGTTGCTAATTATAAATTGAAACATTTTCCTGGCTGTGCTGTTAAATGTTTTAACCTACATACTCAACAATGATTATTATTTTAATTTTAATGACCATGTTGGGGAGATCCAATTTCATTCGAAGTTTCATGTTTAAGTTAAATCAAGAGATAACAAATAATAACAATGCTTCTTTAATATGTGTTTTTAATATCTTTATAAAATATCTTGATCTTCATTCCGTTATTTTATTTTATGCTTACGACTACTAATTGCGCAGTTTACAGTTAAGTCAAAAATAATTAAACTAAACTCAAAATCAAGACTCTTTCTTTTGTAAGTTAAATATATTAATATATTATGTAGCAGATAACGGGAATCGTAATTCTTTACATTGCCATTCCTGTATCTCAATTTTTTAATTAATCTTTGTTAAAAAAGTTAATCTGCACTCCGTGACAATTATAAACGTTTATCATGTTTATGATAATCTGATAGTTCTCACGAGAAACTAATCAAAAATTAAATTAAATCAGTGTAAAATGAATCATTATTAAGTAATAAACTGTCTTGACAATCATAATTCACAGTGAATTAACATCCAATGTTTTGTACTATTAAATAATGACATTAAATGCTTCGAGATGAAACGTCGTTCGTTCATAATTACAGCTAAATTCCGTGTCAAGTCACGAACCATGAAACATAAGTGTTGAATTACTTATGCTGAGTATAATTAGAGTTTTTATTATTAACTTACCGACAATGACACGGTAGAGTACAGTTACCGGTTAATACAGTTTGCTAAGAACTTAGAGTATACATAAGGAACTAGAGAGAGCCTATCAGAGTTTGAACGTAAGCACTAGTGTGAACTAGTTTTGTCGTGAATTATGTATGAAGATGGAGCTTGCCTTTTAAAAAATCTATCTAAAACACTAATATTATCCTAACAATGTCAAAACCATCGATATTTTCGTATATAAGTTTCTCGTTGCGCGAAAATTAACTTAAAAGAAAAACGAAATGTACTAGCTTCAGACTAAAAACTGCTCTCGCTTGGCTCAAGGGGAAACTAGCGATAGTAGCAGTCTATGTATATAGTACGTCAATGGCTAAGAAGGTCAGGTAACATGGATAAGCTATAGGTATTATAGTTAATCATACACGAACTTAGTATCTGGTTTATTTATAGGTGATGCGTGTGGCCTTAGTATTTGTAACTTACATCTATGATATGTGTAGGGTTTCAATACAATTTAACGGTACGTGTGTTACATGTTTTTTCATGTATGGGTAAAACTTTTAAGTAAGATATATTCTCTTAGTTCTTTCAACTTTAAAAATGTATATTTTTCTGCACATAATTGTTGACGGGTGTCGATTCGTGGTGAATGTCGTCGACTTAATAACCGAGAGAATCCAGTTAGGAGTTAAAGACTACCGGTTCTAAACCAGACGCATATTATTTATTTCACACTCTGACTGGCATTGTTCTGATTTTTAAATCATGATTCACGACTGCAAAGCGCTTAACTAATACTAGTTCTTAGGTCCAAAATGTTTGTTAAGCTCGTGTTATTCAGACTTAGATACGGTATACTATTTCGTTAGTTCACGTGAGGCATGAGGAAAAACCTTTGTACATAAAACTTTGTAGTGGTCATATATTTTTATTAACAAAAGTATTCCGCTAAGGTATCTTTACGAATTCGCGTCCCAAACATGCCATTCGCCGAACTAGTGTATTATTCGAAACGAATTCCAAAACCTATCTGTTATTAGATCCTGTACCAAATACCAATAACTGTCCTTTAAACCCACGCACAGAAAATGTTATATAACTCTTATTTGTACAGGTACTTATAACGATACCTTTATTCTTGGTACTGAAGTATAAAAAGTTCTCAGGAAAATGAAGTATTACGCCTTTTAAAATCAAATATTGAAGCTACCAGATTCAATATCGACTAACGATTACTCAACCTCCTTTGTCTAAGTAATAATTTCAACTTAAAGCTCTCAGCTGTGGCTGTATTATAAAGCCATCTTTTTATATTTAAGTAGAATAATATTGAAAGAGTAATAACAAGTTTTGTTTACGTTGACTGGATAATAATAAGGTAATTTGGAAAGTACGAAACTTATTTTCGTCTGCATGTATTAAGAGATTTTGTGAGTGAAACCGGGGAAAATAGCCTTTTGTAATACGGGTTGTTTGTGGAAATTACGAAATATTACTTTTTGTTACCGAAATCCTACAAGATACAAAGCTTTTAGTGGTATATCTATCTTTCAGAGGTAAATCTCTTAAGACTTTGCAATAAATTAAATATAATGTGTATTCTAATTCTCGATGTATTTAACTATGACAACATCGATATTTAGGATTTGCACATAATTAAGACTAGTTTAAATCTTATGTAAATGTCACGTTCGTGCTTAAAATATCCCGTTGCAATAACCTAGCTACCTAATAAATGCATAAAAATATAGTAACCGGTTTAAAGCAGTTATCTTAGTATCGTCACGATTTTAGTAAATATAGATATAAATATAAATACCTATTATAGAAAACACGCATGTGGCAGTAATTGTACAAAGTTTAATAAAATAACCAGCAAGAAAATTCCTAATAAAATTATTTCTAAAAGGTATTAACATAAAGGGCGTTCGTTGCTAAATTCCAGCCCATACTTTTACTGTTACGATTTCAACTTTCGACCCGAGTCAAATTGAAGTCGCGCCAACGTCTCAAAAATGTTAATATTACACCTCGCTTACATTTTTACGCTCATTTATTTGATACATTAGACGTAAATTGCACATTTTGTTACTCTTGAAATTGCCTTACCGACGTTCGAGGGTTAATACAATTCCATACCTGGATATTTCTGTGTAGAGGTGTTGCGTAAATGGGATAATGCGAATTTACATAATATTATATATGTTGGCCATAAGCTGCCCGGTAGAAAAGCGGCTATATGCTCAGATAAGGTACCCCAACGTGAAAGTAACGTAAGAAGGGACTTAAATATCAAGTCAAGGATAAATGCGCCAACGTCCTTTGCGCTAAAAACCAGCTAGCTGTAACTTACTGCTAGGTATATCTATATATACATGTAACTAGAACTTCGTTAAACTTCAAAGAATATAAAGCAAGATTATCCTAGTTCGCCGTCCAGAAACAGTTCCCATAGTAAGTCAATTGTAAGGCAATTAAATTGTTCAATTAAATCAATGTACAGAACTATGTAAGTTATCGTACATGTAATAGGCTATTTTTACGCCAAGCGGCTTCGCTATTTTTTTCCAGTGACATTATTTCATCAATCTCGGTGATTTAGCATTTAACAACATTAGTATTGACATTTAATTTTCGATACGTTTATCTAGAACAGTAGAATATTTATTGTATCTGCCTACCAAATACAAACGTGCTCGTTGACGTCACAATTTCCATATATTATGCAGAATCTGGCAAACAAATATTGATCGAGGATAGGCTTGACGGCGGTCCACTGGATTTCGGACGCTGATGCGAGAGCGATATAGTCTTTTTCCGATAATCCCTCAAATGTCACAAGGGTGATTGATAGCGGAGGATTCAAGTACGCGTTGACTTCATACTATCAAAATATTTTCTACCTGAAATCTCTCATATTGTTGATAGACATTTTTATTTAAAGTTTATTTACTGTTGCGTAGGTTTTGTTTAGCTTGATGATTCACTGTATTATTTCGAATTAAGCCTCTTATCTCAGTCATTCATACCGTAATATCTACACAATTTAATGAAAAAATAATTCTGAAAATATATTTATCTAAAATTATCCCTTACAAACAAAGTAAACGAATGAATCTATTTTTGTTTTATTTACGGTCCTTTATTGTTTATATTGCTTTCAATAGGCGCTAAGCGAACACCGTTCGAACGAAAATAACCGTTGTTTATAATAAATATTTACGTGAAGCGTATCTCTGTTTTTGTAACACAAAAAAGGTTTGGACTTGATAAAATATTAAGTGGAACACGACCAGCCAAAGCTATAGATGTGTAATAAGATAATATCTATTTTAAACCATATTTGCTCACTTCTATGGTACCTAGTCGTTTAATCCTATCAAAGTGTCACCTTTAGCTACATACAATCAAATGTGTGACTAAGAATGTTGATTTTGCGTTATATAATCCGAGTTTGTGAGTTTCCATTCAAGTACTTTAAACTTTTGTTAGTGAAACCTACAGTTAGACATATAGGTACGCATGTGTTTTGGCGCAAGAAATCTTGCCGCTAAAAGAAATTGATGGAGATCTTTTTTTATCGCGGGTAAATCCTCGTGAATCCCGAAGGTATACCCGACGGTTACTGGCAAAGGCTTCAAGGAATTACTTCTATACGGCCAAAGGCAAGATTTACCCCAGCGCTCATAATATCCTATTGGCCTTAATAAAACTATAGATTTTATTTATTAACGTTGGATTATTGATTCCTTGCAGAGCCTTGCGGATTCCCACACATGAAGGCTAAGTTTACTACGGTACTGTTTGATTGAAAAAGTTCTCAGTTACCATTAAATATGCGAAATATAATAAGCAGACAAAGGGTTCGTCATTACATGAAACTGAAAATGTATATAAGACATTTTATATCTATGAATTTTTTTACATACAACAGCAAGTTAAGTATGGTTTGAAAGTAGAAATCTAATAAAATAACTATTATTTCAAATGTAACCTCGACGGGAACTCGCGTGACGTCACATTCTCAGCCCATATTTGTACATGCAAATAAACACGTGTTCCACATTTCAAAGCGCTTTGAGCATTAAAACTTAATGTGGAGCATAATTTAAAACCGCCACGGGTGAGAGTTTCTCGCAAACATGGCGCCTCGTATCCGTTTTAACCTTTACCGGTAATTATATTTTCAATAAGACTTATTTGTAATACGCTGAATATATTGTTAAGTACGAAAATTGAAAAGCCTTCCGCACGCGTGAATTATCAATTCACAAATCTCAAAAAATCGATTTCTTGCTCCACAACAACTGGTCATCCTGATTCATCATGTGATCCATTTCATAGCAACACTGAAAACATTACCAAGCTCAGTCTAGTTTGATATTAATCACTGAATTAATGTTCAGCTAAGACTGCACTTGCGCTACAATTTCGAGGAAGCAGAATAATAGATGTAAGCTTATAACTAAAGCCACTCGAAGTGTAGCTTTGGATGTAATATGTTACAGAATACCTTACTTATTTAGTTAGACAGGTAATTTATTCTGTCCTGTATTGGGTATCGAACCCAACTTAGTAAAATCATGAAAATTTTCTTTAAAACGTAAAAACGTGTAAGGCTCGAAAATTAAATAGCATTTCTATAGTTATTTTTTAAAATACTCAATGGAATTACGTGAAATTCACTCGACCAAATTGTTTAATCGACATCGAAGTTGTACTCGTATGTATGCGCTAGACCTTTTAAGTATCGTGTTAGCAACAATTTAAAAGCCGCATTTCGACTTATCGTCTTCTCACTTGTATTTCCAATATTATAATCCACAAAAATATTCATAAACCCTACATTGTTCGGAATAACGAGCTCAGAAATAACGTTTAAAACATGTAACAGCGAGCGGTCTTGAGTCTTTCATGCGCCGACTTAAGTACGTAGGCATGAAATGTTTGGATATCATTAAACTTTCTGTGCCAACGAAAAATGTGCTGAACACAGTTTTTAAAATGAGAGGCTTTCGTGAGACGAAAATGTTCACTAATTACGTACTTAAGACACTTTAGTAGACTTTTATTTGTTGAACAAACTAATCACAGCACACAACAATTTTCATAAAATAACGATTACTCTAATTTTGTCGCGCGTCAAAATCAAGCAGATTCCAAAAAACCTTCACAGTAATTCCACTCGCAAGTTCAACAGATGACGGTGTCAATAAAGCTCAAACAAATAGTGGGAACGGGACCATCTCGTCGAAATGAATAGTGGCAACATTTGAGATGGTTGTAACTGTCCGGCACGTGACGTCACGGCGCGGTGCGTGGACAAATCCCTTCACGGTCGGGCAGGCGCCGGCGCACGTACCACCCTTCGTGAGCCATTTGTGCCCGCGTGTCGGAATTTTTAATAGAACCGGAACACCGTCCGTCCGGTAAGTGAATCATCCCGAACGCCCGTACAGAATTGCACGGGATTTTATGCTCTCTGCGTTTTCAAGTAAACTGTTAATTTCGTGTGCACGTCTATTTAAATGAGTTAAACAAAGTTAATACATAGTTTGTTATTGGCATAAAATTTGAGCGAAATTGTATTAAATGATCATTAGGAAAGCTGTTAATTTCATTGTTTTAAACAGACTCGTTATTGTGAGATAATAGATATCACACAACTTTTTTATTTCATTGACTTACATTATACTGTTCCACAAAGTTTATTATTTTCACATTCGATTACAGACGAAGAGTCATACATTTTTCGTTATAACATAAACCAACTTGGTTTTGCGAAGGGTAAAGTTTTCTTATTCCATTACTTATATCGTAAATTATGCTTCGAATCATAGTCGATAACTTCAACTGAAATCGGCAAACCTTTCACACTACATAATCTTGATACCGGTGCGTATAAAAACTTCAGAGAATAAACAGAAACTAAGATTTAGGAGGGGAGCAAAATACAATTATCAAATAAATAATTCAAGAAGGTGTTCACCAGAAAAAATACCAACGAAATCTTAGCACAGAGAAGAATAATGGGGATTATTTCTCGAAATTTGAAATAATCCGTACTACGTAAGGAATACTTATTTTTCGTCGGCCGAGAGCGATAAACAAGATTAAAATTACACAAGGCGAAGTGGGCGAGGCTTGGGCATAAATCTCGAAGTAAAGCTGGGGAGTTGAATGGCTAGTTTATAGAACAAACAACGGTCAACAAAGAAACAGAAACACTATAAACAGTGAAACAACTACAGCGGTTTTAGCGCTATGAATATCAAATGAAAGAGAAAATGATACTGTATAATAATCTCGTCGAGTTGAAAGGACACTTGGTTCAAGGCCGAAGACGCGAAGCGTGTTTGCAGGTACGAAACATGTGCTTTCCTTAAGATTACTCCCTTGTATAAACTCGTAAAAATTAATGATCGTAGACGATCGTAAAAACGGGTATGATCCAGACGAGTACACGGTAAATATTGTTCAATCGTTCTGTTATGAAAGTGAGAATTTGCGTCTGGATTGTAATTAAGAAACACAGTCGCAACTTTGCTGAACATTGCGAATTAGGTTCTGATAATTTCCTTTAGACATTGCTTTAACAAAAGACATTACAAATAAGAACACTGCATAAAGACCTGTTTTTCATGTGTATTATATTATGGATTTTTTTGTTAAATTGAAGAGCTGCAAATCAGGATATCGAAGATATATTTAAAGGCCCTTGCGACAAACGTAATGGGGATCCAGTTCAGCCTTCTTATTTGACCTTTAGACTAAAACATAAACATTAAATTTTATTTGTGATCGTCATTTCTGGACAGCAGGTCGAAGACCTTTCCGAAGTGGAAAATAAAATAATCCCTTTTTAGTTAGCATGAGTATGGCTGTTGAAAACCCTAGGGGCATCATTTTATCTGACAAAATACCAGCTATTCCCGAGCTATTACTCTCGGGCCACGAATTAGCATGAACTAGATGGTTCTGTCTGAATTCACTTTTTATTTTGACAATATATTCACAACATGACGTGGCATTTGTTGTTTATTTGTCTCAAGGGAGAAGCAAATTGGAATTGGTTATTGTTTCGTTATATATATCTAAGGCTTAATTCATGTCTGAATAGGTATTTACTTATTTGAGATATTTGTTAATAGAACAGTTATTGACAGTTCATTTATTCCAGTAAATGTCGAATATAAGAAGAAGCAGCCGAACACCATCCGTGATAGGCGAAATTAAATTCCTGTTTAAGATTTGAGACAAGTGCATCCCTATCTAAAGCTATTGGCGTCAAGGCACGATTTTATTAATGTATTTTTTACAAACATATTTGAAACCAGATACTAGGTATTTCACAAAGAATGAATAGATAAGTTTATTACCTTGAAATAATTCGTACTACCATATCTATGGAGTAAAAGGAAACTTACAATCCTAAATGCAAACTAAAATTGCTGAATTGTAACCAATAATGAGATAATCACTAACCTGTTTGTCCATATGCGAAGATACAAGCATTGTACCCGTCGAATGCATTGTCGAGGATATCCCTGCCCAGACATTCGAACACTGTCTTCTGAGAGGCAAAGTGAGGCAGGGCTGGGTCCAGGGAGTAGAAACAGTGGTCGAACGCAAACGTCTTTGGTTGTTTCCTGAAACAAAGGAACATCCATCAGTGTTGGATAGTTATAAAAACTCGGGTTTCGAAATCTTAATTAAAATAGACACAGGCGGAAAATTCTATAATTATAACAATTTTGAACAATTCTTTCTTTTCTATTTTGTAAACATCAAAAACATTTACTAAGTAAGACGTGTTTGGCAAAAGCCTAATAGGAAAAATGTGTATCTTTAAATTAAAAGAATCTTCGTTGTGGAAAAATCATACACCCACTGCACGAAAACGATCGTTAACCATATACATATCTGGCACGTAATGCAAAACTGAATACGCGTAATGGGGCAATTTATGTGATAGATCGCTTCAAGATATTTTAAATTACATGTCCGTAAACAAAACATGAAGTATTTGTTAGCGAAGACTTCCTTAAGAACACTCATAACGTACCTATAATAGTACATTATCGTTTAAATAAAATATTCAAGCAAAAAAATGCGGACTAGCAAATTTTACAGGGGACCCAATCACGAGTAAGATTTACAGATAGGCTAATAACATAATATTATTAAGCCCAGTGATACAATCACGGCATACAGGACTGACCACGATTTACATTTAACTAAATATACTGTTTTTGTCATTACTTATAAGGGTACGTATAAACGATTTCGTAAAGCCTTTGTGGTCGACTATGCCCACGGACGCAGTTTCGCTTTAATCAAACTATGCTAATGGTTGTAACTTTTAATTAATTGCATAGCCAGACCTTTACTGAATCCGACACTAGTTTAACTCTCGTGCTTAAAATTATAATGCGATTCGAAATTTTCTATGACCAGCCATTTTAATGTTGGACCTGAAACAGTTATGAAAAAGGAAATTTTTGGTTTTTAAATAATGTTTTTTTTTTTGAGTATAAAATGGACGTCAAAACATTATTTTAAGAGTTTATTATATAGTATGTAACTTGAAACATGTCATGATGGTGTTCCAATTTTCTCAGCTTTATACAACGTGACCCAAAATCCGGGTAAGAGGCGAAGTGCCCTGCAGCGCTGTTCTAAGGTTGCAAGCGACCCAAACCCATTCTTAAGCATTAGGTACAAGACATTACTTTCTCATTTATATTAACTTCAAAAATAATATTTCACCCTTCTATATTGTTTGAAGATATTTTTTATGTTTAATACAGATTAAGAAAAATATAAATGAAAAGCAATATAATCATACAACCGTATGATTCAAGCAAATACAGTCGCATTCAGTTACTACAGTGGAATATTTCATGTCTCTCCCAATGACTTGAACTGCAGAATTTTGCAGCCAACTTCGAGCTCCCAACTGAACGTATTTCTCCGAACTATCCAATATATCCTATCCCCTTCACACGATTGCATATTGAGGGGGACAGAAAAAGGAATAAATGTCCTCAATACTTTTCGTTTGGATTGGATAGGCGAAGCGTGCCAAAAGATAATGTTATTACTTCGATTTATTGACCTAATTGTTGATTTTTAACGATAGTCCGACTGTTACTGCCGTACTAGTTTTGTTATACCATGCCTCATTAGGTTTTCTGGTTTACTGTTAAAGTTAGGAATATTTATATGTTTGCGTATTATAAATAAGTTCAATGCCCTATCTATTTGTGAATTAAATCTTCTGGTAATTATATCAACCGATAAAATATTGCGTTTTTACTACGGTACAAGTATTTTTTGTTCGATTGCGCTTTTGTCCGCAAGTTGAACGAGATATTACAAAACAAAAGCAAAACATCTGGGTTTAGGATATTGGATTGCCAGGTAAATATACGCTGTTTCGTTAACAGTGGGAATAAAAATGCAGGTTTACCTGGGGTTAACAACCTAAGGTTGTAGGAAATACATGCACGCACCATGCCTTTGCGTGTTAATGAAACGTTTTGACGGGAAATAGGAGAGGTTTTTGTACAATACTAGGAGACAAACACGTCAAATCTGTTTACTACGGCTAATAGTGTTAAATACAATAAATTTTTCTGGTTCTGGCAAGGTTACAAGAGGCAACGACCTTATCTAAATTTTAGCTATTTTCGCATCTAAAATTGCGAACAGGTTCAGGTGGCAATGTAATGTGTTATATATTTTTATCCATAAACATTATGATATTAAGTGAAAGCTCTTAATATTTTTTGACCTTTCCATTCCGAAAAGTACTCAGACTTTTTGAGCTAATAAAGGATTTAAATTTCTCAAGTTTAATTTGAGTGAATTCCGATCATTTTGAATTCCGATGAAGTTAAAACTTGAATCCAAATTAAACGATGAGGACTGGGATGAACTTCCATTAAATCTTAAGTCCTTATCTTGGATTCCGTAAATCTGGTTCAAATATTAAATCGTTTAAAGGCGGCGGCCTTGTAAAATGATTTTGGTACCAAAAGCCATTTCAACGCGTGACAGATAAATTGCTGGAGCAGGATAAATTCCCGCATACGTCGAATTTTCTGATAACAAGTTTTTGGAGGTTGAGAATAGGTCGCATCGTGCAGCACAATAAAATTCATTAAAGCTACTGTCATTCTCGTTTCGTATATAGCACGTTCTGCATGTGGCTGTGGCAGAATTCAATTTGCTAAAGCGACAACTAAGTCACACCTCCAGCATGCACGGGTTAGTAATCAACGTCGAGACATGCTTTGCCAATTTTAGCTTAGTATTAAACTTATGCAAGTTAGGAAACCGACTTGAGACAGTAAATTGCGAAAGGTGTTGAATTAAATTGATCTCAACTGATATAATAATATATTGCCTGCCATCTACGATAAAATCAATGTAAATACGTTTTAATGTAACTAAGAGACTACCTACACTGAATATGATTGTACAAAATGCATACATGCTCATATATCTAACATCTAACCTAATTTTGGAACACTAGTAAATGGTTAATTACACACAAACTAACACATTACATTACAGTTAGTTACTTTAAATAGTACTTAGTCATTAGCAAACGATTCAAAACTAATTTCATTCCATTTCGGTCGTAGAATAATTTCAGTTAATTTGTGCAGATCGTACCGACATCAAACTTACTAACGAGCGCCGCAAACCATACTTAGTTAGAAATCGACAAACTGCTTGCGAGTGCGGCCATAATATAAGGCGAAGTTTGAAAGAAGAGAGCTTGACGCATGTATGAGGAACGTTCGTTTACAAAGTCTTAATGAGACCCTCGTTTCTAGGTGAAATCTTTTAAAGAACCTAGCGTATAGCTAAGTTTTGGACTATGAAGTTTGCTGCAGAGAGTCCATGTAAGTTGTAACTGCCATATTTGCAGTTTAAGACATAACATTTAGCTGTGCAGAATTATAAATGCACTAGATTAACATTGGTTTCAGATAAAGAATTTTATATGTATAAGAAACAAGTAGGTAATTTGACGACCAAGTGCTTGTGGAAATTGCAGAGGTTAAACACAAAATTAACCGTTGTAAACATAGTCCATTTTATAGTGATCCTAAAAGCAACTTACAAAAATATGAATCCGCATACACGGCTGCGTCAAAATTTCATTAGACAACAACATGTAATACACTCTCATATTCCCACGAGATAACACCAACGGGGAAACTTTTAAAGAGCTTCGCCGCTACACTTTTGTACAAGTAACTTTAATACAAAAATCTAGTCAGACAAGGAACATGGATTCAACTGTGTCGTAAGATATGAACAAATAGGCGTATCTATTGTTTAAAATCTGATCCCAAGTTCGCTCTGCAACGTGAACTTGTACCTACATAAAGTTGTATTTGACAACAATGCCTTGTTCAGAAGTAAGTCAGCTGTGGAAAACGTGGCGCGTGTCAGTTTGCGCTTACAAGTATCTACTGAGATTGCGTCATTTAAGTAATTTACAATTGACGGATATAAAATATACTTATCGTCTTTTTATGTTTGTACTGTGCAGAAAATAGCAGTCATTAGAAATCGTGTTTAAATTACTTTCCTCCTCCATCCTCGAGGCAATATATAAATAGATAAAACCACGCAATATTCATTCATTAAACCTAAACTAACTTTCACAAGGGAATTAGCAACAACAAACAAATTTTCATTGATTTAATTTATAAGTTAGAACAGTTTGGAAATTCATTAAAGTTAATAAATATTGTTTGAAACTTGAAACTTTACGTCTGTGATTAACAATAGCTTTTAAGTTTTTGGGCATACAATCTTTATTAAGTATCGGCTAGCACCTGTTCTATAATTAAATGTTTTCGAGAAAGCTATTACATTCTACTTTAAGGTCAAAACCCTTCGTTATGTCGGTACCAATCCCCTAAAGTGCTATTCACAACCACGAAACACACGAAATGGTAATTCAATTCCATTAAATTTAACAGCAATTTTGCTTACAACCCAGTATACCGAGTTAGGTGGGTACACCGCAGACAAAGTCTGTCCAACTTTGTATGCCACCGAGACTGCTTAGTCCTTTGCTAGCAAGCTGTGTAAGACCTGCACCACAGGGCAACTATAGTAAACTTTAGACGGGTAAGCCACACATAACAGAAACTAAACAATCCAAAATCCTTCAATCTAAACAGTCTAAAAACCTATGTCTCTTATTTTATTCAGAATAAAAACATATATTCTAACGAACATATTGCATTTCAATAGCTTTGTACATTTTCACATTGGCTTCCAGACAAATAAAACACAAAAATACCATCGGGCTCAATAATAGCGCGTGTATGCAGAAGCGGGAAGTCCATGCGGCGGCAGGACGCCGGAAGGCTCTGCAATGTTTGCGATAAAACAACATTCCCTGGCAACAGTCCAGCTGCTCGCTCATAATATGGATGCGGCAGGAACGTAAATGCCATGATCCTTTAAAAAACTAAGACGAATTCAGTAATAAAATAACAAGCAGATTCTGAAGGGTTTTACGACAGCGACTTGGTTCCCGAGTCAGCAAAGCTTAGCAAGGATTCAGGGACAATTTACGTTGACGACGTAAAATAGTGCTCTGAAGTAATGA
Organism: Autographa gamma; assembly: GCA_905146925.1. Classification (NCBI taxonomy): domain Eukaryota; kingdom Metazoa; phylum Arthropoda; class Insecta; order Lepidoptera; family Noctuidae; genus Autographa; species Autographa gamma. The sequence goes on from LR989850.1 coordinate 11,378,030, forward strand.
AACGTTTCATGTTAGCGGTAAAGCCACCACGTAACACGTTATTTAGAGTTATTTAGTCTGCAATTTTGGCAATAGAGGTTACATCTCTATTCATGTCGTTACTTCATATTAGCCACAAAGTCATCCAGTTTATTCCATACTTTTAAAAGGATTTTCAAGTAATAATCCATTTTCGTTAAGGTCTCAAACTACAATCTGCTAGGGAACGTATTTGGGCACGATATGTTCGCAAATTAAGGAACATAAATTTGCCAGAACCGTTAGGAACAAAACCATTATCTCTCTAATATAGAAGTTTTAGCTGAAACTAGCTCCGTAACTGTCAAATAAATAGTTGTTCAAACTGCGGGCTCATTACGAAATTTATGATAGTGCTACAATCAGGGGTCTACATACAAAAGCCTTATAAAATTTCATTTGCACTAGCAAATGAAATTTTAAAGGTAACTATACCTTTGTTGTAATCATTAGTGAAGCATGTGTATCGATTGAATATTTAAATCCAATCAGATTTTAATAATGGTAGAACAGTTTATTTAAGCTCTGCTTTCTGCATGAGCAAGTACATTACAGTGCAATAACACAGCTTGCAGACGTCTGCAGTCTATAAGTTTCTAGTTCAATGCCTTCAAACTCATTTCCCTTCATTGACTGCATCAAGCACGCAAGATGAACAGCTGGTTCACACACGATATTATGTTCCATCGTCGAGGAAATTACATTTACTTGGGAACAATCAATATATTTTGTCGACAAAGAGAAATGTTATGGAACTTAGAAACAGGATCTAATTTAAAATTATGGTCGGTACACATTTCAGCAAGAAGCAATTCCATTTGTCTGAGTCGGAGATCTAATTGCTAATTTAGCTCGCAGACATTATTTAGGTGAGGTTCCGACAAATTAGAAGCACCTCTGTTTCTCCAAAGGTAACAGACAAATTTAGACCAGGTAAGGGCAAAGGACAGTAACAAGTTACTTTCATCACCTATTCGTTGAGTGGGGTAGTATTGCCACTACGGCCACTCCCTCAAAACAGCTGCTCTTGGAGTTATGTGATCTACTCCTTCCTTTATTGGCTCATAAACCCCAAAGCTGAACACGGGTCTACGGATGACCGTAACAATTTCAATGAGGAAGCTTCCACAATCACTATAAGATTTCTGACGTAATATTTTCATCTCTTTTTACACACACACGAGCGCGCTTGTATAAAAGTTCGTTTATTCTTTCATCGTAACCTCATGATCTAAATTTCGTTTCCACATTGAATAAGTACCCCTAATGGCCCTCGACGTGGTTACCTAATAATGTACTTATTTATAAATTTTCTTCATGTTGGAATACCTTATTTTTTACCTAATGCGAAAATGGCTTCACAGGTCAATTTAGTGCGTAAATTGCTCTTTTACTCATCAGATAATGCGAACACCAATCACTTTACACCCAGCCATAATAGTTTTGTTTTTCTATACACTTTCACTCTCATTTCGAGAAATGGTCGTAGCAAAATGAAATGAAAGGAAAAACAATTTTCTCGCCTTTGTGCACATTCTTTGATTCATTATTATTTCATTAGCAATTCAAAGAATGCAGGAATGTTTTTATGTAGATAAGAACGTAGAATTTACTTGTGTTGGTACTATTAGTTTCTTGCTGTATTTGAAGTACTGTTCTCCTGAGTATAATAACTAAAATGTATCATAGCTGGAAACTAATTACTTAATCCACGTTCATAACTTGTATGTAATAATGTAGAAGTTATTGTTGATTTTATAGCTTCTTTGCAAAAACAAGATTTTTAGATAAAATCTTATTGTTCCTCATGATAAAGACAGACGAATCTTTTGATTTTATTAAACAAAAGATGCTTTAATAATGTTTACCGTGTACGAGAACAATGGAGGCAAGATTAACGAATTCAAATGGTGAAATAAAATGTTCTGAGTATCATTAAATTTTATGCGGATAGCCCTCTGTGTACCTATTAAATCTACCTTGTGTTTTCGACAGTACTAAACACGGACTCTAGTATCCTTCTGATTGCCATTATAGATTCAAATAACCCCTAAATCCGTGTCTGAAGTTCGACAGTTTTACAAAGTTACATATCACTTTTATTACATATTCTGCCAAGTAATAAAATGAGCTCCATAAAATATCGACGTTAATCAAATTTGTGAGACAGATATAAAGATTTTTTAAAGAAAAAAACACGATATGATACCATTAGGTTTCAAAAATTTAATACGAAAATAAAGGTATCATTTTTGGATACCTAAAAATATAAAGGAAAATAAATAAAGGATAAAAAAGGTTGACAGATGAAGCTACGAAATTAGATTTATTGTTGTAAAGAGATGGAATCGCAGACGTGTTTACACAAAGGGAAACGACAGGAACTTGTTATAACAGCAACAAATTGTGTTTCGTGTAAATGTGAGCACATAGCCTTTTGGGATGGGTCCAACCGCATGGACAAAATACAATTATCCTACGTTCGCAATACCTACTATACTCGTTTATTTTCAGAACGAAAACTCAACTAACTCAATCAATATTCAATCTTGTAAAGGCTGATGAGGTTCTCATATTAAATTAAAACTTCCCTACAAAGAGGATAAATATGCTCAACATATTTCAAAAGCGCAATGCAAACTGATCTATCTACCTATACAGGTCTATACTCCGGTATATTCTATTCAAAGGCTGAGAATATTGGCGAGGAGTAATATACTCCCCTTCAAGTATTAAGCTATCGCTGTGTGAACACAGTGATAATGCGAGGTGATATTGCTCCCTCGAAGATTACCGTCTGGCACGTGGCTATAGCAAGTAATGCAGGTGAAGGATGTAGTTGGCGCTTATACGAGTAGATAACTTTATTTGTGATATATTTGTTGTGCTAATATTTGCGTAAATTATTTATTTGTACTTGAATTTGATATGCCGTAGTACATATTCTACTTGTGTTAATCTACTTCTAGTTACACGTGTTTTAAGATCTTACGAATGTCACCCATTTCTTATAAATTCTCTGCAACTTTGTACAAAGTTAATTATCTAATAATATTCAGCTAAAGAAGAATTCAATCTTCGCATACAGTTTCTTTTATTTTATTATCTCTCTCATTGCGTTCCTCACAAAATAATAGACGTCCTTTTTGAGAAGTAGAAATCTAGCTACTTGAAAAAGGTTTAAGTTGCGTAAATTAAGAGACAATAGAGCACAAAAAGTATAAAGGCAACTTTCTAATGATCATGACCCGTGTCTTGCGTAAGCACAGACCGTGACGTCAAGTTAAAAGTGTCGTTTGTCCGTTACCATCGGAGAGTAGGCACAGGTATGTAATTATGTCGATAGGCAAAAACATCTTTGACGAAAACATGTGTTTCATTTTTAATATTCGGCGACTAGTTCTTAGTATGTAAAATTATTGCACGGCGATGTCTCACAAACAAAATTTCAAAAGCAATATTTATGTAGTTACATCTACATAAATTATACAGATGACAAAGCCATCCTCTTTATTCACCAGATACGTCAGATACAGCGTTTACAAGTTCATTGTCTTTTCCAACTTATTTGCATGTGCATTACAATTTTTATTGACTTTATAATTTTTCCTGAGAACCTACAAAACCTTTATTTAGTAGTCTGATTTAAATTGTGATCTCAGAATAGAGGTAGAATCTTAATCGTAATAATGCATAACGTTTAGGAATACATAGTTACAAGTTCGTGATAATGACTCGTACCAAAACTTACAAAACTGGTAATGGGATAACTTTTCAGTAAGAGATCCGCATACAAATGCTTGCATGCCGTTACATAAAAAGATATTTGCCTCCGAGTTACCTTTTACTAGGAAACTTTGCGATCTTTTATTATATTGACATTGTTAGACTATTTATTAAAAGTTACTGCAAACTTCACTCAATTATACCATGGCCCTGTGTATTCACCAAGACTCTCGAATTTTAAAGTTTTGAAATTCAACATAGCGTGAGTAACGAAATTCCAGTATGCACGTTTGTTTAAGCCTGATAAACTTAGTATGCAGAATTTTTGCACAGTTTTGCTAAAGCGGTTAAAAAAGCGAGATTTGCACTATACCTCTCTTTATTCTCAAACATTTATTAATTCCTTAAATACTTTATCTGTGTTTGAAGTTTTTATTAATTAAGTCAAACTGCGGGATCGTAAATTAAGTTATTGGAAAGCAATAATAATCCAATTCGTTTATAAATATGTATAATGTATCTCCATAAAAGTATTCAGGTCCACCCACATCGCTAATCTAATAGAACATATGTTGATGACCAGACCTAAAATAATATTAGGAGAAGTGTAGGCGAGTCATCGCAAAGGCTAGCAGACTTGTAGTTAGTCTCCCTCAGCTTCGTCCATCCAAATACGGATTTTATATTCGTCAATCCACGAGTGACATCATGGCATCGCCGTTCAAGGAAATGTATCTAATAAGTGAAGTGAGTTATTAAATCAACGGCAAAAGTTACAAATGTGGAGGGAACCAGGCAAACATGACATGAGGGTCGTGTTTACCCTGTGTTAAGGGCCGAATGGGCCACGGGCGAGGCGATGACGTCACGGGGCGGCGCCCCAGTGGCTCGGAGCGTTCCAACTATACTCGTGCTGAAACGTTGCCGATTTGACGGTGACATGTTTACATTCATTAAAAACTTAACCAAACATATAACATTAAAAATATCATAACATGCTAAAAGTTGTATCGATAAAACGGAGAATTTAACACATGCACTAAAAAACCTTGTTTATCTAAAAACTCTTCTTGACAGAAAAAAACCAGTCTAATGAGTCAACATAAACACGATAAAATTATACACAAAAGCTGACATCATTGATAACCGGCCGGATTTATCGCGCCACGAAAACATTGTGAGCGTATAAAACAATTTGCTTGGAACTCTCGGCTCATTGGATAATAACTTTGTTGCTAAACAGTTTTGTTTGCTTCTGTCATATCACGTATAATGACACCAAATCTGATACAAGATATTTCGAGAGCAGATTCATATCGTAGAAGTGTTTTTTTTATATATCTTTGCAAATGGTTTTATTATGGGTGGCAATGTCAAATTAGTTAGGCATCCAAAACATGAGATACAATAATAGATATTCAATGAATCAATTGATCTTATTTTAGTTTTGTATAGAATTGGCCCTCAATGTCCGAACACAATCAAAGTCACGGACAGACGGCCATGATCATCACAAGGTTAGGATCTATTTCATTTTAATAGACTCAATTGGTTTCGTCAACTATTGCGTAGCTTACTTTCAGCTGTTTAGCACAAACACTGATAGTGTGTTACAATTGAGGAAAATGTGACTGGAATTAACTTGTCTGGAAGAAGAAAAGTTTAAAGAATGTAATTCCGTGATTACAAAACCAATTAGTACCTTATATTTTCCAAGGATCTTTATCCAGTAGAATAGAAAATTGACTTACCAAGCATTATTTTTTGCAGACTAAACAAAAATTTTTAGGTTCAGTAAAAACCTATTAACTAAGCAAACAAGCCACGAAGTAAAAAGGTCGCTAGTTTGTACACAAGGTGGCCCCTTTGCCCTTATTTAGTCATACTCACGTGGAGTGACCTCTTAATCTGATAGTACTCTACGTAGGCTTAAATTTAAACGACCTAGTTTCGCTTAAAAGCTTAATAATAATAATTAACATGTATGTATGATTAAGTTATTATCAGGTTTGGGACATTACTAACTGTTTACACTTAATAACATTTCTTGTAAGATATTATTTAACGAACTTATAAACGGAAAGAAGACCGCATGGTCTGATGAAAATGTTATCAAAAAGATTATCAACTTTTAATTGGAATTCTGACACATTGCGTAAATGGATAATAAAACAAATAGCTAATATTGTATTTGCATTTATTATTTGTATACTCGTTTGTACGACACCAATTTCCTAATAATTAAATAAGGAAGCGTGGGAGTATCTCAATCAAACCTGCTCCATCGCTGTTAGCGGGCTGCTTAATTTACATTAAATTGTCAGCCGACGCTTTGTGACAACATGTTGCGGTAATTAATATAAGGAAGGGAGTAAAGTCATTTTTATAAATGCTGCCAATAAAGAGTTTAAATGTTATTATAAGTCTATTGACAATTTTCTGATCGTTATTTCTTTTATGAATGAATGGGAAAAACACTTCTCGTTTCGCTTCTAGGTAATTCAAATAATTCGATCCACAGAAGAACACAGGGTTCGTAAATATGAAAATCCTAAGATGCTTTTAAAATATGGAACTGGCTTAAGTATGTGGAATGAGTTTCGGTATACGACGTATTATACGTGATGTAGGTCACATTAAGTAGATTTAGAAACTTAAGAATTAAGTACTTCGTTTCCTCGATAACAATTGTACTTTAAAGAAAATTAAATGGTTGCACGCGAATTGGAAATTTATGTGGGAAAGGTAACTCAGCTCTTTTATTAGGAAATACACATTAGTGTTGATAGCATGTCGGCCTTTCTCATTGAGATTAATTTTATTTTATTAGTCTTATACAAAAAGGATACAAAAGTACGGTAAGTACTATTTACTAAGCTGTCCCATTCACAGTCAAAGCTTATCTTACTTTTATTCCTTATCCGGAGGCAATCCAAACAATAAAGACAAGTATCTCTTCCAGTGTCTGTAATATTTCCCCACTTCCTCTTATACAAAGGATTCAAACTTAAGATATTACTTTAAAAAGTTATTTTTAAATTCCCAACAGTGATATAGTATGCTGTATACACGCTAACATTTCCCGTTAAAGTTTGGCATATCTATAAAATGTTTGGGGTCGGTTTACAATTTCGAACAGCTCTATAGAGACCAACTTAGATTTGATACTATTTGCGAAACCAATTCAGAACTGTGTAAACTTTAAAGTGATCGGATTATTGGAACAATCAATTGTTTAAAATACAATTATTCATGAAGCCTTCTGATTAGTAGTGGGGGTGATTGTGTGATTAATACAAACATACATAATTCAATAAAGAAAATCTGATAATACATTCTGTTAACTATGTTTCCAAACTCTCTGAGTAAAAGTCTCTAGCAAGGAAGAGCTCATATACTTTTCTGTTTTAGAAACCTTAATGATCACATCAAAGCAAGAAAGCAATTTAAGAGAAGTGTAAATTAGCGTTTAGAAATAGTTATTACAGTGAAAGATGGCTCAGAAAGTCAGAATGAAGTCGTTCATGGTATTTACTGTTGAAATGTGGAGATCAGCTTTCTACAGCTATTCATAATAGAGCTCACTTGTTGGAGCAGCTCGGAAGGCACGTACGAAAATCGTTTGTTGAAGCCGAACATATGTATTTATTTTGATATTCGAAGGACGTGCGATAACCACGGCCAATATCGTTGGATAACCTTATATGGATCATTTCTTAGATTATTATTCTAACGTAAAAAAAAAAGTATATTTTCCGAAAACCTTGATAAACTGTCTCTTCAAGCTAATAATTTTCCTTGTTGATGTTTGTTAATCTAAGATAATATTATTAATAGAATATTTTTAGAATGGCTGTTTTTCTATGACGACGTTACTCATCAGTGAATTTATCTTTTACATAGAAAATAGAGCATTATAAATTTTCTAGTACCAAAGTAGCTAAACGTAGTACTTATCTTGCTTTAGATATCTTAGCTGATAATAATCTGTTTGTATAACATACTATGAGCATACCTCTATATTTATTATTTATGTTTCGTGAATAAACAATAGATACATCGGATATACAAAGCTCGAGTGAAAACAAACTCGATCAGTAATGAATATTAAAGTTTTCAGTAATTGAATTGGGAAAGCAATAAGTATTGCAAGAATAGAGAAAACGTTTGTGAATATAAACGGTTAGTGCTTTGTTTATTTTTACCTTTCGGAATACAGGAATTTTCATTGCCGTAGAATTCCTATCTTACTTATCGCTTCACAAGAATTCCGTTAGTAAATGTTTTCCTAAAATACTGTTTATTGGCGATTTATTTAAATGTATTAAATATGTTTTATTAATTTTGATACAAAAAAGAACATGGGTAGAATATGGCACGTTATTAAATGATGCTTATTGTTTATCCAAGATATGAGTGGAATAGAAAACAAACACATCTCTAGAGTATGAAGATACATATAAAATCTCTTTACTGTAGTTAAACTGTTAAAGCTAACAAAGTTACACATGAACTTACAAAGAAATATATAAACAAAAAGTTGTCCAAGATAATGCGAAAACCACTATATCACATGTAATACATATTAAACCTGTTTTAGTCAAAACGCTTAACAATTTTTATACATTTGGACACAGATTTATTCATGGTCACGTGCAGAACCTTTCAACTCTAATTTCGGAATCCCCCGTGCCCTTATCGAAATCCTTGAGCTCCCTTCCTGTCCAACTCGAAAATACTCGAAATAAACATTTTCTGTTTACTTCGTGACTAAAAACCCCATAATTATTTAAAATGGACCATATTAATAATGGCTTATCAAACTACGCGTTGCGAGACACGGAACGCGATAACAATCACGTGTTGAACGATATTAAAATTGGCGATACGTTTATTAACTTGTATGCAGTTGGAATTTTTTTCAGTCTTTCAATATCCTGGTTAATATCCGCCTTTGAAGCCAGACATACGGAGAAGACAGTTGTAGATATTTCTTGTATGGGTACCTTCTAGCCGCTTACATTTTATTTTCCGATATGTCTATACCCTTAGACGCTTACACACAGGAAACTACTATGTGATCCACTAAGAAGGCTTAGAGCTATTCGAAAGGAAAGCACATACTCCATAAAGTTTTATTCTCCCGGCTTTAGCTGCATCATTACTCAGAAGAACATATAAATCAATCAAAAACCCTATATTCTATTTGGTATGTGCATAATTAAAAACACTCTCACTTAAAGAAGAGCCCTACTTCTTTAATCAACTGCGTGAAATTTCATAAATTTTAACCAAATTACGGTTTGTATCGCGAAAATTTAGACGAGAAAATTACACGTCGAGTAATTTTCCGCTGAAACTGAAGCGTACAATTAACACGTATTTGTCATTTTACGATACAAATTAGTACCGCCTCTGTGCACGTGTATTTATTTCTCATGTAACTGTAAATTTTGTACCTATATGAAATAATATTATTACTGTTACTCTAGTTAAATGTTTTCCCTATGCAAATATTTGTAGTAGGTAGTGAAAACAAGGTTGTATAATTGCATAACTTGCACTCAGAGATCACGTTAACTGGTGAACGTTTCTAAATAGGTATCTATGTTTAGGAGAAACACTACAACATGACAGGCTGTCAGTATATTGGCGATTTACGCTCTAGCAAATACGATAAATCTTTACGATTGGCTTTAACGTACTCAGTGTGCCGTCTAGCCAGGCTAACACGTTTCTACCAATTGTTATGACAGATATCAATTGCGAGACACTCGGGACAATGTAACTTCAGACATTTAGATATATCAATAAATCATTGGACTGGATAAACCTAACCATTTAGGGCAATAAAGTTCTAAATATGGGTTCAATAAAATCATTTACTTGTTTAAGTAAACCTAGTTTTCTAACGTGGTTTTTAGAAGTGTCCATCGAAACAACGTTCTACAAAAGGATCATAAAAGTTATTATTACATAAGAAACTACATACGCTCTTGTAAAAATATAATTAGCTCATTATCTACTAAGAGTAGTCAGAGCTAGAATTACCTAAACACAGGAAATGTAACAACCAAACCATAAATTAATTCATTCCGCTGACGCTGCCAAAGGAAAGGTGATACTATCAATATAATTTATGAAACAGGTACTTTCATTCGCACTCCACTTAATTACATAACGCGAGTAATCAACTGCAAAGTACCTGCAATACGCCCTTATTATATTAATTTGACAGTTAAAGCTTTATAACTACTCACGTAATTAAGGTTCTCTATTAACGTTATTAGTTTATTATACTGTTTAATAGGCGTAGTAATAGGTATGAGGAACACAGACAGATAAAACAACAATCAAATTAAGCTATCTGTGCAATCTTTATAATTAAACCTAATACTCAAATGTAGGTTCTAATTACAGGCGAGTGTTAAACAGATTGGATACGTTATAATGAATGAAAAATTACCTAATTATTAAAATGATTCAAGGTCCTTTTTTAAGGACGCACAAAGAAGTATATGTTTATAATAAAAGGTGAATAATACCGCTAAGTTATCTTTGAATTCGTCTTCGTTCCCTATTCGTGCTGTGCGCCTCTGGAACTCCCTTCCACATACCTTGCGTAGTAGTCCTTCGTTGAACGTTTGTAGGAGAAGAATAAAAGAAAATTTCCTTTCTATTTGAGTTATGTAGTCTATGTATGTCTATATTTAATATATATTATATTATATACGTACTCTATGTAGTATTTGTGTGTATGTTTATTCAAATTTAAAAGTTGTACACTTTATCTTCCTCACCACTCAATAATAATCTCACTATGACTCAAAGGTTTGCTGGAAGAAAACTCAATTTTGAGTTAAGCTCGCCTCTGTACATCAACTTTAATTAATGTATGTATGTTCTATGTAATCTATTTGTGTACAATAAAGAATTAAGAATTGTTTAAGAGGGCATTCAAAAACTTTAATTAATGGAAAAATCGTCTGTAATTTGTTTACAACAATTATATTATTTCACTCGGACTGAAGGAAAAATATAACGACATTTATTATTATTATACACTTTGTCACAAGGCTGTGGCGCGGTGCTAATTTAAAGTTTCCTTTATAAATTACTTTTATATAGCTATTTCAAGTTAAACATAGCTAAACATGTTTATTAATTACTTAGATAACTACTCATGAACACTATCTGTGTATAGTATTCCTGTTACAACTGTATCCTTTTACAACCAAACAATTACACTTGTTGTTATTGTTTTTTTAAGAGAAACATATTGAATATGAGTAACGATACGTATAAATTATCGAAGACAAGCAACAGATGACATTATAATGACTTACTACCATCCCTGGGGTACGTTTTTTCGACTTGACACCTGGCCCCTCGTTGGATACGAACACTGAATACTAATTCTTCATTTCCCTTCGAGGGCGTGGTGTAATAAAGTAATGTACTATACTTATAAACGTAGATAGATATTTACTGCAAAGTAGTTTTTGTGAGTAGCATAGTGATATATTGTGCATAGTTTGCTTGCCGATTTTCTCGACGATTTTGATACCTGGTAAGTGCTTCATATTTATCGTTTGTTTCAACTGTTTTTAAGTATTTACAATATTTACATATCCTACTGAATTATTTCGAATGACTAGCACCAAACAGACCACAAAGGGCGCTAGGATATCGATTTATACATCTAGTCTGTATAGCATTTCATTTTTATTTAGTACGGCAGACACGATAAACAAACAAATTGAGAGCTTTAAAGTCTTATCCATATTCTAAACGGTAAGGTTCCATTGATCTACACGATGTAGAGCGTATTATTCTATACAGCGCTTGTGAAGTTTACAAAGTGATAGCTTCTGAATTCATTCTACATTGACAGTACAGCGCATTCATGAATATAGCCGTGAATGAGACTGCAAAAAATGTTTCCAACTTGCATCAGTTGCATCTTTGCAATGAAAATGTATTCTGAAACATATCTGGAAGTTTTACGCATTTTCTAGTCAAGTTTGATCAGATTGCAAAACAGAAACAAACACTGTTCTTTGTTATTTCTTAAATATATTTTGAATACCCACCATGTCGAAGTAAATGCACAATAATGTCAACTTTCATTCTTTATACCCAAGTGTGCCTCCTGCAGCAAAAAACTCAGCACTATTTAGTTACCTGAAACAAACAATCAATCCATTAGTAATACCAATATTCAAGAGCTATTTTTTTTTAACAAAACACATACCAAATTTTTCATGCAAGAAAAACTTTGAGCTGTTATATAAAATGAATAATTTATGCGAACGTCTAGAACTCCAATAGCTGAAACTTCAATGATACGTCATAAAAACTTTTACTTCGCTTCAATTGTAATTCAGCTCAGTGACTTTCAATTCATTGAATTCAATAAAAGAACAAAATCGGCTTACACATTATTAAACGTCTCAGTTCACAATGTGAGCTGAGCAGAGGAAGAGCTGTGCCCACAAAGAAACCAGCGTGGGTTATTTGAAACTAAACCTATTGTATTTCCGATATGTAGCAAGACCCAACGAAACTTTGTTGAAGATAATCAGAATACAAAAGTTTTTGCGCTAAAACTTTGTCCAAGCCCAAGTAAATACAAATTTGTTTCAAAACTTAATAGAAATAAGTCCTTAAAACAAGAAGAAGACGCTGTGTCCTTAAATAGTTATTAATCTATGTTGGAATCAAAACTTTATTGACAATCTCATCCGACCTTCTTTTTATGATAACTAAGCAAAAATGTGAACCGAAGTAGTTTCCTCATTGTTTACCAGTTGTTTTACATCAAACATTCGCATTACAAAAGGAACTAGTCCGCAAATGTTAACTCGCATCATTAAAGAATCGAATCGGTCGCCTTAGTGACGGTACGTAAACACTAGTGACGCGCCACGTCCGCGCGTATCGATTCGACCGCAGCAGAGGCACCGACCTCGCCGGCCGCGGAGACGTCACCGTGTTGATACTGATACTGTTACTTGTGTAGGAATTTATTACATTATCTTATCATAGAAGCGTTATCGACAGTACTTTGAGTCGGCATAAAATACTCGGTAGTTACTAGAATTCATTGACTCATTCAATTATTTTCATTCATTTGATACACAAATTAGAGAGGTTTTCGGAAAGTTACTGAACAAAAATAACGTATTTAATAAATAAAAGCTTAAATAAAATGTTTATTTTGAAAAGCTGAAAGCATTTCTAAAGCTTAAGATCAAAGGTTCCGATATTCAAGGCCAGGATTTTAAGAGATTTATTCAGATATATATTATGTAAATGCGTTGGGTTTCAAAGCATTAAAGAGCGTTACAAATGTAGATGTTAGAAGAGACGTTATATCAAAGTAATACGTATATTATGTCTATTTACTACTGGGAGTAATCACGAAGTCTGGATCATAAAAGGATATTACACACGAAGGAAACATAATTATAGTGCAGATTCAACTAAATGTTAGTGAAGGTCGTTACTCCGATACTGTGAATGAATTATTTCATTGAAAGGTCACGCCGAGGTCACTTAGCGTAATAGTAAAGCATAAGTGGAATAAAAAACATACAGTTTTTTATCTCTGACACACTAAATAAATACTCAACAGATAAAAGGGAGTATAAACATTGTTGCCGTTCACCGTTGCAAAAGCCAATATCGGACCAATTTAAAAATCATCAGCGGCGTAAGACTCATCCTTACATGCAGTAAATTATAATTAAGTTCTATATCTCTTTGAAGCTTAACAAGTCACCATGATAAACAAGCATGGCAACGAGTGGCATCAACCCATGTGTCCCAACGGACCGTACGTGCTTAACACCAGTGACAGTAGACCCTAAACTAATTGCCAATATCATCCAACAACGAATGGATCAGAATTGACGGAAGCACAGAATTAACGAAACTGAGCTACCATTCTGTAAAGCGAATTCATTGTGGTTGGCATGGCTACGCTCAATTTAAGTTCTATAGAAAACATTTTCGTGATAATCAAATTCTCAGGCGGAATGTGGTTGCTATCGATTTTCTGTTAAACGGGGTGCGGTCGTTGTATTTGTAAAACAATTGTGTTTAATTATTACGCAACATTGTAAACAAAGCAGAAGAATAGAATAAATTTGGTTTTTATTTACCGCAGCCCATTTGTTTTGTTTTAATAAAAGCATTATGTTTTTGAACCTAAACCAACACTGATGAAAAAAATACTAATTACTTTTGTAAATTTTAATTAACGGCTAAATTTAACAAAGACTATGATTTACTGAGTAACATACGTAACATTAAAAATAACAACACCAAAACTTTATCTTGTCAAAAATAAGGCTATTATTAATGTGACGTGGCGAACATAGTAATAACAGGGTGGCCGGGGAATTTCCCTAAAAGTTTTCTTCCCCTTATGAATGACTCAAGGGAATACGAAAATAATTTTATAAGCTTCCCCCTAAGTATGGTCGTAGGGCGCGCCGACTAAAAAACGTTGCCTTTACGAAGTCACGAATAGTCTCGATACCCTTACTTAGTGGCATTGCAAAGAAAATTGTCTGTCTCTTGTACATTCTGTCTTCGTTATTTTATGAAAATTATACTTTGTTTTTGTTGCCGTTAATATTCTTTGGATAATAAATTTTCTTCGGTACTTGAGTGGGCGTGAGAAGAAATGAAAAGTGTTTTAAATTAACGTAACTTGCGTAACGATATTTCCTGGTTATCTAATGTTTATTACAAACACGTTTAACGAACCTTGAGTAAATACTAAATATACTACTTTATAAAAATGTATACGACAAAATATGGATAATATACACAAATGCAGAATTTGTTTAACTACTGCATTTATTTAAAAATCAAATCCTGAAATAATTTTGGTTAAAACAAGTATACGATTAAAAAATACATTCATAAAAAACAATAAACACTGGCGAGCTGCCAGCGACAGTTTTTCGCAGAAATCTATTCAGAAAGTAAAAACAAAAGCATAAACAGACAACTGTGATGAGTACGCTACAATAAAAGTCAGAATTTAATGTGAAAATCGGTTGATACTTTGAAAAAGTGACGGAAATGAATAAAACTAAAACAAGAGGGAAATGTACACTGTTTTTAAACGAACAACTCGTTATTTTCATCTAGGTAATTTGTACAGAAACGAGGACGATGTTCAAAGCATCCTCTATTACATGTCATCATACGAATGGACGAGACCAGTAAACACAATAACCGGCCGAATTCCTCGATAGTCAGTAGATACAGCAAGCTATATGACAGGACTATATTTGCTGGGTGCGGGCGACGGCATAATGAAAGCTAAACACGCAACGACCCCAGCACGCACCCGAATATTATTAATTACAATAACAGAACTACTTTCAGTAACTTTGACAGCTACGTTACTACAAGTTATTTTGTGACATTACTGTTTTCTTCTGAGAAAGCAGATATTTTTCCTTTAGCGGCATTTAAAAGTGGATGTCTGAAGTGATTCAAGTGTTTTCTTTTCACTGGAGCTGGCGTTGAATTGCTTTTTTCTTGGTAATGGTGTAGTTATTATTTATTTTCGCTTAACTGTCTTTCTAGCTTGTATAAATAAAAGAATCAACTACTGTTGAATGATAGTTTATATTGTTAAGATGAAAAAACTCTATAAAATCTATCTTTGGTCATATATTTAACATAGTTAACACGCCTTAGCTTAAAATTACTGTCATGAATCTTTATCAAATATGAATCCCGTACTTAAATCTCTATCTAGTTACAAATTTAGCCTTCAATCAGTTGTAAAATAAATATAAAAACCATTTTCTAGATTGTAACAACGGAAACAATAAGATCTTTAAAAAAGAAATAAGGATGACTTCTATCGTTACCATCAAGTCTAGAAAAAATACCTCTTATATTTTAAAGAAAGAACAATAACATGCTTTACGAAAAGTACCTACGTCAAAAATAAAATGTTTTAAAAAGAGTTTTCCATTCAAATACACACATGTTAGAACAGAGCGCTTCTGCGGCGGGTATGTCCAAAAAATACACTAAAAATGACACCGCTGTACCACCCTAGTTACGGCTGTTATGGGCTTTTTTATATATCTCATTGCAAACGGGAGACAGGCGGACGCGTTGTGTAGGCGGCGTTAAATAAATAAGCAGCATTCTGTACTGGAACGACCTTCGCCATCTGTGGCCGGTCTAAAAATACAACCCCGGCGTCGACCGGCGTATTTTACCTAAAACGTTCCTCGAATACCTGAATAATTAAAGGAGGACCGTTATGATTCATGCCATTATCATTTAACAGCTTAAAATAAAATAAATCTCGGCAGTTAAAATAAAACCATAAAATGTCCCCACATATGCAATTAACTAACGCCTCTTAATAGGTTAGTGGTAAAACGTGAGTGAAAGAACGACGAAAACCAATTGGTCCAGCATTTAAATAAACATAAACTTCGTAAAACACAAGTCATCGATAACCAATATCATAACACTTTATATTTAGAAACTCTCACCACATTTCTAATGCGCCAAAGTACCTATCGCCCAGCCAAAGAAAAGGAAACTGTTCGCAATTTCAATTCATCCCTCTCGTCCGGGTAAGAAGCCTTTGCGGGAATGAGACTTGCGTGAATGTGCAAGCAAATATCAGCAGCCATTCACAAGCCAGCTGAGCGGTCCCCAAGGACCTCGCGTAGTCTACGTCTTAGCGCTTGGAAATTTCATTTGGGAATTGTACGTGATACCGCGTCGAAATGCGCCCCTTTCCGAGGGTCCGCGATTTAGATAGAAACTCTTTCAAAGTTATTCAGACAAACGTCGGTAACAATACCCCAGCTCGTTGCTACGGAATTGAAATTAGGACCGTTACCATCACGCTACACTGGGTAAATAGAAAAGTTTCAATATGGGATTCAATCTCATAAACAGCACCAACTCGTGCACGCGGGCCCGTGACCCCGTCCTTGATAGAATTATGTATTCGGATAACTCAATCGCGTAGCCCTTCAGAGCTTACCGTGCGCTGTGACCCGACCTTGTACGTAAAACAATAGCCTGTTGTTTCTGGGCAGGTTTGAATCATATCGACAAGATAGTACAATGGTTTTAACCTTGAGAAGGGGAAAATCTCAGTTGCAGATGTCAGCACTGGAGTATTCCTGCGAGAACAATAGCGCCGGTCGTCTTTGTAGCGGCACGTAGCGTGTAAATTGGCGAGCACGTGCGTCACTCTATAGTACAGCACATAGAGCTGCGCCGTGTTTACACACAACGAGGTCGACGACAACAAAAACAGATTACATTATGCTAACGTCCTAAGCTCCCCACAATAATTTCTTGTAAATGTGATCTCTATTCAACCAGTTTAGTGCCATAACGCGCAATGTCATTATATTGTTAGGTACATTTTAAGTTTAGATCATGACATAAGATATAAATTAAATAAAGTAAAAAAGACCATCAGAGACAATTAAGTTATTGTGTTTTTACAGATTGCGGGTAAAATGTTAATCAAATCAACTATTTATTTATTTGCATAACACGTGTGTAATGCAAATGATGCTGAGAAATTACATTTAAATAAATAGAAATGCGGGGTGTCGCGCAAGAAACGTGGGTCGGTAGTATCTAAGTAGGGGATCGTTGACTCAGACCTCAGGCTCATTTGCGTAGGCAGACTTGTTGGGTGCACCATTCTGTAAATGCGATAACATAGAAATATTGCAGAATACGTTCTTATACGGTATTGTAATGAAATGGTCGCAATGTTTAACAGTTGCCAGCGAACTGAGAAAGCAAATCGCAATTTAGAAGGAAACGAACGGCTATTTGCTAGCTCATAAATAAGGACTTATACAGAGTTAGAGAAAAATAAACTGTGATAAAACGTACGTTGTGTTTAGTTTGCTGTCGTGTAATTGCCTAAAATATCTGTAAATAAACATGTAATTAAGACTTCATAATTGTTTCCGTGAATCACGCGCGGTATTAGTCTCATATTTTTACGTATAGTTTAATAATAAATATACTTACATGCACAAAACATATATCGTCCAATAAATTGATCACGAGAACGCATCACGAAATTGCAAGTCTATTCTTAACACGCGCGGTCGTGCAAATCCAATATAAAGGGAATTAGCGTCCCGCGCTCGGTCAACATCGTTAACTTGTCAGCTATGATATGGACAGCGATTTGCGGAGGCGAAATCAGGCCTATCCGAATGGTACGCGTGTAGCACAAGTGGGCGAAGTGAGAAGTAAAGCGACTTTAAATCAGCGAGGTGTGTCCAATTTCAGCTTGAAACGATGTCATCTCCGGACTTGCATTATGGAGTAGTTGTCATTATTGACATTAAGGTAGAGCATTTAAATGAGTGATTCTAAGGCAACTGCCTACAGGCTAGAGCGTAGGATTGATGAGCTATGAGGTCGTAAATTTCAAAGCACCCACGAAAATTCATGTAAGCCTACTTTTGACGCAAGGAAATTTACTTGTTGTAAGTTGCAGTAAGATCTTAGGGAAACACTTGAAAGTTTAAAAAGGACAAGCTTGAAAGCAGTACAGTAAACGTTATAACATAGTATAATTTAGGCTCTATTAGCAAAACTTTGATCGATTCTGTGTATTTCACATAGTCACGTGGATATGAAGGGAGTTTCGCCATCCCAGTCTGTACACACTTGCGCAACACTCACGGGGCCTCCCACGTGGAGACAGGCTGGCTGAGGCTCGTGATTCACTAGCTAACCCACCTTAATGTTATAAATTATGTATGTCTAGACCTCGCATTTATACCATTAAGATTTATATATTCTAAACTAAAAAATATTGAGACATCGTATGTCTCAACAAACTAGTTAATCAACTGCCCCTTTAATGAAGCTGCATTCAAATTCAGACACAATGCCTGTTGCGCTACTGAATTCAGGCTACGTCCACCCTTTACAAACCTCCTAAATATTAATGCCTTGTTCCATGACCGCAAACAGTTGCTAAAGCCAAATGGCAGAGCGGAAAGCGCCGAACCAAACATTTATGACTTTTGTTCCAAAAGATAATTTTAAAGTAAACATTAGTGAGAACATCAGACGAGGCAGCAGGAGTTAATACTGTGGCTGCCCTCGAAACCACGTAAAACATTAGTTTCAGAAACAAACAACGTTTCTGTTTCTACGAAGTTGTGGTCTGAAGAGCTCATGAATACGGGGCTCCAAGTCCAAACTAGTCCGAGCAAACATGAAAGGTCACGAGCTAACTTCGTACACCTGTATGATGGCCAAGGTATTTATTTATTTATTTAATCTGGATATTGAACCACATAAACCACAATTACAAGTCTAGAGAGAATCCACGCCACACGAACATGTAGCAAGAAATATAAAAGTATGTCTCAAAAGAAAAGTGATATGAATAATGCAGCTGTGTGCACAGTTTAAATGGATGTTAAATATTTATATTAGTCATTGATACAGAGAGCGATCCGACGACGATAGCTGTTGATTGGACGCGGTAGCTCGGAAATAATCGGTATCGTTACGTTAAGCATTTAGTTTATCCAAAATTGATAATGTCGTAACAATTTCAAATGCAAATGTAGGCATTCTAACATTACTCATTACAAGGAAAATGGATGGAGCCACATTTTGTCGCATTTTAGCCAAGAACATAAGGAAGGAAAGTGTGTCCTAAGAACTTTTTATGGAAAGTAAGAAGAAGTTAAAACAAGGACAAACTTCTGTACCTACTTCTTTACTTTGTCTTTTAACTTTCGACAAAACACTTCGGAGTGACTTAATTAATCATTTATTTATGTATTCCAAACTCTTCACAAGCAAAACAATTCAGAACTCTGAAAGTTTCTATTGTTATCTCAATTATAAGCGATTTTCCTGTTTTAAAGCATGAATAAATAATTAAGAATCATACAGAGTATTTATAGAAATGACATGATCGGAATCAAATTTTATTAATATAATAAACCTCGTTAAATGTAAAACGAAATTACATAAAGCAATAGCACTGTAAATTCAAACAGTAATAATATTTACCTCCTTTATATTTTCTAAATGGTTGCCTAATAATAAAATCAAAAGATAGCTAACAGAAGGATTCAAACAAAAGCATAAAAAAACATCTGATATTAAATTCAGGCTTAATAACGCGGAAAAGGAAATGTCAAGGGAGAAAACAGAAGTTTTTTGCAATGCTACGTTACGGCTGATACAGAATAAAAGTAAAAATCTTTTCTGATACACGCGCGCGGGACATTTTGATGTCAGGGATCAAATACAGGGTGCGGAATAAAATCCACGGAACCATATTGAAAATGTCTATCACAACTGTCTACGGGTCTCCGAGTACGATTGTATGAACCCGATGTTCATGTGACTTCCCCTACTGTTCACTCTCGCGATATTGCGTAATGAAAATACGAGAATACCAACGTTTAACATTATTCTGTTAAATGAAAATCAGAGACATTCAAATTGGATTTCGCTTGCCGTTATGTGAGATGGAATTGCATGTTTGATAATTTGATATCACTTTGTAAACTGTCGTTTATTTGGTACAGGGCTTGTTGATTTTGCAGTGGAATGTAGACGAGATAGTATCTAGTTCATTCAACATTTTAAATCATGATTACGATCATTATTACATAACACAAGCCCTGCTTAGCTTGGGATCAGATAACCCTGAATGAGATGTCCCGGAATATTGATATTATATTATTGCTAAATGTACAGATAGACAATTAACTTAAACATATTTTGTAGAAATGTTTTTAATAAAGTGAACTTTAATACAAGTTTAATTCTGTTCAAAATTATTGGGCATTGATATTTGTCAATGTCATAAAAAAAAAAGAAACCGGCTTGTTAAATTTTACGAATTTCATTCCATTCTCGAAATAAATATAGAGTATTATGTCTGATAGGTTTAGTATACCCACTCGAATGATAAAATGACATGGTTCAGAACAAGTAAAGACTGTGTACACGACACACTTGTTCGCGACGCGACCTGTATCTAAGGCTTGACAGAATAATACCGCTATACCTAAACATAAAGTTTTTATATCACATCGTGAATCAACCGTCGACACGGTTACATGTAAACAAATGTTTCAACCAAAACCAACCTATTCTTGAGGTCGGAGAAATGACTCGATTTATGGTAAAATTACAAAAACCGACAAACAGTAGTAAAGCTTTGTGTTTAGAATAGATGATTATTTTTTATTTAAATGCGTACTTATGATAAGTGCTATTTCTGGTGAGTAATTAAGAAGCCTTTAATATTCGGTCGCCTCAGCCAATTAATCTACAAGTCCTCTTTATATTCGTCTTATTTAGATTTTTTATGAACTACAATATATTTTTTTGTTTCACGAAGTTTTAGAATACAAGCAAATACAACTACAAAGGAATATATTCAATGTCACACAAATAAACATTTACAGAAACAATGCATTGCTTATCGACATCACACGACATGAGCTCATAGACATTTCCTCCTGCATAACATGGTCGACATACTATTGATAACATTAAAAAGAGCTGGCTTATCAACGTAATAATTGTCATTAAATGTAAATTTTTCGACTGTACTCATTTAAAACGAAAAGCAGCAATGATCGGAGCGTTTTAATTATGCTTGTACCTTCTCTCAGTATATGTTTCAAGTAATATTACTATCCAGTATCACGAGAGTTATAATTACTAATCATAACAGGACAAGGAAAATGTCTGCAGAATATAAGTAGTAAAAACTAGGTCGGAATTCTTCCTTAAACTCTCATAAGTCTGGATGAACAATAGGATCGAACAAAGCCTTCCGGGAGAACGGTAGGTAATTCTGTATTGTTCTACTTAACATGGAGTTCCTTACTTCGTCCTTACCTCCCTTTGTTAATGCCCGAACAAATTTTGAAGGACAGCCCAAACTGTGAGTCCGACCAATGTAATAAGGAAACGGGTCTACGTAATTACAAGTTAGCGTACAAATACGAAATTCAGCTGAAACAGGTAGCTCTTGGGAATAACTATAACCCGTTAAGCCGAAGTTTGTTTTGTTCCGTGCAAACAAAAAATACCAACCTATTTACGAAGGACACATACGATATTGTGCTACTTTTGCTGTATTATTTGATCTTCCGACGCTAGGTACTAATGTTTCTGAGAATCGTAACAATTTATTTTATATGTCATTGTGTTCAGGTGGTAATTTAACACTAGGTGACGCTTGCATGTTGTCATCTGCTCAAATTATGTTTTTTTTTATTAATTACGGGTTGAGAAATAATAGCAGGATGCTAGCAGGATTGCTTGTACAGCCACATTGGTCGTAATCTTTTTTATATCATCTGGGCCTCGAGTAATCAGAGCGGAACCCACCGCAACCTTGGCTAATGCAAATGGCATGTTTACTTTATTGTGCCAGATCTCTCTTCACACGTAACCCTTTCTGCTTTGATGAGTTAACTGTACACAGGAGTAGCATTTAATAAACGAAGACACACGACATTTTGCGAAGTTAGTCGGTACTTTTATTTTCTTGTTCCGGTAAATAATTACGTAGAGGCTACTAGACTAGCAGCACACATAGGTTATCTTAGTAACATCGTTTCCGTCACAGTCACATGCTAAAATTTAAAATTGTGAACGTTGTGAATAATGTTTACTTGTGACGTTCTTAGTACATATGATAATGGAAAACATTTTGAACAACATTTAGAAATAGAAATAGAATTTTGAGCTGAGCACGTAATTTTCATTGTTAACAATTTAAAACTCAATACCGCTTAAGGTAACAATCGTAAGATTCGCGCTGATACTTGACCATGAGATATATTGTGAACATAAAAAGTGTTATGTTAATTATGCAAATAACGACAAAACCATGAAAACCAGTCCAATGTCACCGCAACTGCAGTATGCTTGTATAACCTTACTAACATTAACATGAATGACGCATGCTTTCTAGGCTGTTAAAAATATATTTTTAATTACGTACAAACATAAATTATTCCGACGTTTTATTGTTTTTGCGTTCGCGTAATGTTTCATACGACGACCTTTTGGACCACATTTAATACAATTTTCGTAATTTAATGTGTGTTACAATGTTTGTTTACTATATTATGTTGTACACGCGAAATGGATTAGGTCATAATGATAAGCGGAAAGGTTATTTATTTAGCAAATAACAAAAATACTTCGTTTACAAACTAATAAAATAAGGAAGGACACTCAAGACCTAGGTGCAGTATAGGACATCTTGTGGTTAAACTCGATCAGCAAATATATAGCAATATAGGCAGATTACGTATGATAATCATCTGACGTAGCTTGACTATATTAAAGTATGAATTCATATCACAATAGAATGTCGGACTCGTTTCAACATCTCGGCACTCTGAACAAAAATAACACTAACAGGAAAATGGAGAATAACATGATAGTAATAACGACCTTAGCCCTAATGTGAGCAAAGGCTGCGAGACAAAAGTTAATTCAGTTCCTTATAATCTAGATCTCAATGTACCTACCTACTTAGGTTCTTCGATGTAATTGCGAGAGCGCCTACAACAAGAGCAAAGGTCCTGAATTCAAGTAACGGACTACGGATGTTCGTTACGGTGCAAAGGTAAGTTCAGTTGCGCAACAAATGATTCTAGAAAATATTTTTACTGTTAATTACAAACAATCACAGTTTTCATAGAAACATATGTGATGAAAACTTTAATATGAAAACAATGCTCAGAAATTGCGTTTAATATTTTTTCTTGGAGCTACGCCAAAACCACAATGTTATTAAATTAGGTAGAAAAGTGGCAAGAAAGCATACTGCCGCGTAATCTAGTAGTTCCTACATACACTTTCACACCTTAAAAATAGCTACTCGAAATACACAAGCAATATCTCTCAAGACGTGAATAAATAACAACTGGTTTCACCCTATTGATAACAAATCATAGTTCAGGCTCTTCAGGGCCCGCGTATCGGAACACTTTAATCCACGCACACATTAATCTTGTGTACATCACCAGTAAATCACGAGGCTTGCAGTTCAATCCTATGGGAACGGCTGGCGGCTGGCGACCGGGGCTGGGCCGGGGTAATATATTCCCTGGGCAGCGTCCCTGACTTATTGATACTGGTAGCAACCACTGATTGTATGAGACAAGGACGGATTGCCCGGCCGTGACTGGTGTTTTGACTACGGCTGTAATTAGCATGGAAGCTGCCTGAACAGATCGTTGTTTAGTTCGCTACAGATAAGGTACAATTAGTTACTGTTGTTCTAATTAAACGCATGTTTCTTGAGTGTATAGCGAATTGGAAATCGTATGTTGCTCACACATATTTAGTAAATAAGTGTAAGCAACTATTTTCCTAGCCATATACGGAAGGTTTGTTTGTTTTTGTTAAACGAAACGAAACCATTGAAACATTTTTATCACTTAGGAAAACCCTAATGTTCAAAACATTTACATAAAATAAACGGTCATTACGATTTATCCTTTTTCGGAGATTTTTACTAACATGGATTGTACATGTAACAACTAATCCTAACGAATTGGAGGGATCGAAATTATTCAAAAATATAAGTAGGTTAACAACCTATACATAAGACAACATAACGTCTAGCATTTATAAGTTTAATATTTGTAGCAAATGTAAGCTGCTGGAAAAATTCCACTCTAGCGCCTACAATGTTTATTTCAAACGATGATCTATTTTATTCTTAGTAGGATAATAGAAATACAATTTCTCAGTAGGACAAAACTACAAATAGATCCTATATAAATGAGAGGTACATTTATAGAAATAAACCGTGCGTGTATAACTCACAATGATGACTCTTTAGTAACACGCTGTCCTAGAACTTGACCGCAAAAGAGGATTGAATATCTTATACGGAAAATGTTAAATTATTATAGTATTATATTATTGAACAAAACGATGATTAGAAACCACAAAAATTAACATCATTTATTTAAATAAAAATCCTAACCTTCCACCTACTATTACCCACACCATCAACGGACCTATTACGGTAATAACCTCGTCATCTATTAAGTAAGACCTCGCGAACTACTGACCCATCTCATTAATTGTAACATCAAAGCTGTTACTCCACCTCCTCGAATACCCAATAACCTTGGATCCTAGAAGACAAACAAATAAGCGGAGTACTGGATCAAATTACTGAACTACATACATTTAGACGCTCACAATTAAAACTTACTCGAACAAATGTAATTAAAATGATTGGAGCTTGTTAATATTTCTTAGTGCCTTTTGACAAAGTGTTGTCATCTCAATGGTTCATGTTTGACAAAACAAGAGCGACAAAGATTTTTGTGTTGTATTTAGTACGTGATATATCTTTGGTTGGAAGTCTTTATCACAGTAGCTTTAACAAGTCACCATTTCGGTGTACGAAAGTGAAAGAAGGGAAGACCACAAAAATTAAATCTTAAATCAGTAGGTAGACCTTCCCAGCAGTGGGACAATATAGGGTACGCAATAATTATATAATTATACTCTTGCAGATTAGGCAAGCATTTTTGTTGTTCGAAAGTAGGTAAATAAGTAAAAGCCAATGACCGACTAGACAAAGCAGTTATAGGTATGTGTCAAACAAAGAGTCAAATAGAACCAGTATATTAGAGTAAATAAGTGTAATTTAACAGCAAGTCTCTACAGACTTCAATAAAAAATAGAAGGCTGACAGTTAGTCGCTGTTCGTAAATATCGATTCAGAATAATGGATGAGATTCCACGAATTTAGTTTACGCTAGACTGAATGTTTTGAATGTAGGTAACTGTTAGTTCAACAAAGGATTGCTCGTTATATGTTCTGTGAATTCGAATGAAAAAGCTGTATGAATATTAATTGCTTTATTCTTTATCCAACAATATACAAAGAGCGCTTTATCAAAATACTAGAATGGAATAAATTGTTTTTCTTTTAAATATTTATTTACTACTGGATTTAGGTTTTCTATATCTGCCTCCAGGGTCCAGACATTAATCTGTCCAACTAAATATTCTCTTACAAATTACTTGCTCTTTTAAATCGTAAAATTATTTTTGAAAAGCCTTTTAATCATAAAATGACCGATCTAAAGACGAACTCATTACGATCAAAGTCAGTTAAATCAAAGAGCAGGTTCGACCCATCAAAGCATCTCGACTTAACGATCGTTAGGCAGACTAGGTAAACGACGAGCACCGTTAAATCAACAACACCGTTTACACGACTATCGACTATGTAGCACTTAACTATACATATTCAGAATGTGGTCGAATACACATCTCTCCGTGGTATTTAGAACAGTGGTGCACGAAATCATTCGGTTGGTTAATAAAAACGATTCATAAAGTATATAATTTCATCACTATTGGATATGAAACGATCGTAAAAGTTTAGCAAGAATGATGTCGACTATTTATTGGAAATATTTGTGACTTCTACAATTTATTAGGAAATCAGGAACATTTGTAATTACTACAGATTGATAACTCTAATATAAGCAAGATGGACGAATGTAAGCGACGTATTTGCATTACATCTGCATCACAAGTCATGCGGCCATACTATATATGTATTAATAAGTTCAAGTTCGATACAAAGAGTAGAGTTGAGTTTAGAATAAATTAAACAAACGAGATAAGACTTCACTTAATCTACTTTACGTTATCGGCACTACTCAACGCATTCAGTTATCAATCCTTTATAGAGAAGCTTGTTGCATTATCACAGTACAGTTGTACAGATCAGAATATATGAATGAATGCATGTATAATTACGCAATACGCTTTTAACATCAAACTAACAGCAACATCAGAAAAAGGTACACAAAATTTCAGACCCTAATAAGAAATGAAAGAACTCTGCTGAATGAAAGATACGTAGTTTATACGCTGGTAGAAACTAATTTCGGGCGTAGAAGACCTCTAGCTTAACAAACATCTGTGGTCTTAGCCTAGAAACCCAAATGTACAACTGTAAGGTATTAATTAGAACCTTGTCCCATTTGTCATTCGAGGAATTGTGTTCCTGTGACAGACTAATTCGTCTTGTTAGGTAGTCGGGCATAATTATATAACTATATTTAACTAAGAACCTACTACAACATGATGTGATGTCACTAGAACATCATAGTAAAGTACCTATCCTAGAACGAATACAATCGACATTCTAGAAAACCAAGACCATATTTCCTAATTGATTTCTATTTCGATTTCTTTTGTACAAAGCTTGGGTCCTTTGTCTCATCACAAACGCTAATTGCTTTGTAAAAATGGAAGACAGCGTTCGTCTTTTGTTTCATTTTACATACAAATAATAGTCATATTTTCTTTCAGTATACAATACAACGAACGAACGTCCTCTACAAAATACACAAACTTATTCTGCTTACATGAACACTGTATTTATTTATTTATTTCGCGTGTAATCAAGTTTTTATTCTGTACAGTTGCAGATACATTTAACGGCACGAAGTATCAATATCCATTCAAGTAAAACCGTTTACATCGATCAAGAGTCTTGTCATTCACACTAATTAAATACGATAAATATCAGTATAAGCTCCATTGATGTTCTTCTATTTATAGAAGTGCAATCGAGACCGGTTGCATAGCGACGGCGACGTGAATGAACAGCCATTGTATGGATGCACGGCAGTTAACCGTACGGCACTAAGTTGTCAGCCTTGGACACACTGCTAGCTAACAAGATGTAAGAATGTTATTGAAGGAAGCTGCGGAGTTATATTTATTACTCTTTTGTATTATAAATGTTGCTGGTCGTTTATGATCGCACCTGTCTCTCCAAGCGTGACTTGAAAGAGGAAAAATAATTTATGTGAACGAACGAGTAAATTGATGATTTCAATAAGTCCATTTGAAGTTTAATAGTAGATTTCGATTCTAATAATGCTCTTTATTTTAGACTCAAAAAGCATATACGTAGGATGTAAGGAATAAGAGTACTTGATGGGTTTTCTATTCTAATTTCAGGGCATAAATCTGCTTATCGAAAATTCAGTGGTTAGCCACTTATTCCGGCAAATCAAACGTCAAATCACAATACAAACCGCTCATAAATATCGAAAGCGACTTGTTTCGCAAATGTCTTTCAATCCATCACTGATTAACGACCTTTTAATATTGGCAATCAATAAGGTCTCGCACCAATTGACCTACACTTGTGGAATTCTCTGTTAAATTCGGTACGTATCAATGAGCAAAATGTTTGACAAAAAGAGGAATTCTAGAGAACGATTTTGGTTGTTTTAATTGTAAGGTCAACGCATCCATTGGAGTTTAGCGGCTTCTCATACAAACACATAAAACGCGTGTTAAACGTTTATTTCCTTCGATTTACTACCTAAGCCGAGAGCTACGCAAAGCTACCTCGTGCTATTAACAGCCAACAGTAGTCTGTAATCACATCGTTAAGTCTATGGTTTGTCTGGATGGAAGTAACGGACGAGTCACGCAAGAAACACGCTGATAGTCTACCATTGTTTCAGCTAGGCTTAGTTGTTTTTGCGTGAAACCTATGTTAAAGATGGCTCTTTGTGTAATTGTAGGTCTGATATGTACAGTATCATTAGCAGTAAAACCGGTTCCCAGGGTTCCTAACATACTTAGGTATTCGCACGAAAAATAACATATTATATTAAAAACATATCTAGTGATAAAAATAGTCACTAAATTTTATCTACTTATGTATGATATATTTCACGTACGATTGCCAATAGAAGGTAAATGAACTGCACATCATTCTATTTTCTTCATGCACATTATAAATACATAGGTACGTGCAATGCTATTTTTATTCTTGTGACGATTTGCAAACGGTTTCCCTTTCTGAAAGTTCATGGTCATGGGCGGACAAAGTTGGTGTATT
This sequence comes from Autographa gamma, assembly GCA_905146925.1. Classification (NCBI taxonomy): domain Eukaryota; kingdom Metazoa; phylum Arthropoda; class Insecta; order Lepidoptera; family Noctuidae; genus Autographa; species Autographa gamma. The sequence continues at coordinate 11,406,735 of LR989850.1, forward strand.
GTCGGGACAGCTCGGTACTGTCTGAACTAAAAACAATTTAATATAATATTAAAATTTAAGCAAATCGATTTACTGAAACAATAATTTACAAACCGAAACGAATCAACGAAAAATACTTCAGTTTTGTAATTTCAATTTGCTGTAGCAGCGGGTTGACATACTTTCTCAATAAATCAGAAAACACATTTAAACATTTTAAATCGAGCTGTCAAAGCCAGCAAGCGAGCTTTAATTCTTCATAAAAATTATATTAAATCTGCCAGCCGCAATCGTTCGGTAGCTTAGTAGCTGTAGTCGATATAAAGGCTAGTATTACGTTTGAGCGTAAATTTTCACAGTCGTCATAAAGAGTAATGGTGGCGTCACATAACCAAGTATGGGACGAGCCTAAAGCTGAGCACTCACGTTGATGAGCAGGAATAAACGTTTGCTGCTAGGGTTACCACATGTGGATTTGTATTAATTATACGAGCTATTACTGTAATTAGAAAAAAAGTTTTTTGTGATTAGTTTTATGTTACCTGATATGGCCTAAGTAGGATTTCATTCAAGTAATTCTTTGGTTTAACGACAAAAAGGTGTAAATAGTAAAACGATTTAAAATCCTTTAAACCTTAACAAATCATACAGCTAGCAGACGTACCTGTCTGTGAGTAGATGCTCTTCTTTAACATATTGTAATTCCAGTACTCGGTCAAAAACAACGACATCATAAGCGGTGTATAGTTAAATTAAATTGGCCCTATTGTGCCTAAACAGAGCCAAACTTGACAAGAACTCTAAGCAACGACATGTAGATTGATGGCTGTCTTGATTTGGATATCACGGCAAAAAAGGAGATGAAAAAAATGTGATCTCGCGCGTGATATAGCCCAGGTTATGTCATAAACCGGTTTTGCCATGATTTATATAGTAGGCCTTTTTAAACTTCTTCATGTGTATAGACTACTATAGACATTTAAAATGTTAAGTTGGCAGCGGTCGTCCCGTCAAATTCTGGATTCTTTAAAATTATTAAAATTGATCTCAAATTTTCAGCTATTAATATTCCCAAGTTGATTATCAAAGCAATTACTCCGTCGAATTCTATTTTAACATAGAATACATTAGATCCGTCCTATATTCACTTACCGAAATTAACCTGAAAGGATATTAATCTGCCAACAGTAGAGTTATGGCTACCCTATCCGGGTTCCTTATAAATAATTCTGTGACCGCGAACCTGAGCAGAGAGGACCTAATGAATAGTTTAGCTAGCTTTATCTGAATTAGTTACATTTACCTACAAATGTTACGGCGTTCAGCGTTACCTTAATACAATACCTTGGGTTAATTATGTGGGAACATAATCAAGATTAATGGGGCACCTATCTTGCATGCTAACTAAGATACGCCCCCGGCATCGCCAAAGTGCGAAGATACAGGGGATAGTTAATCCCAATCTAAACATCTAACAATTGATATTTGTTTTAAATATTGTATCCAAAATTAATCAGAATCCCTTGCGGCATTATGTAAAAGTAATTAACGTGGAATATTCATGAAAATAAACAAATTATGAATACTAACATAACCGCAAATATCGCACATGAATTAATAATCAAGCATTCCCAGGATTGCTTTCAGTAATTATAATATAATAATAAAATATATTTCATATGCTCCATTTTCGTCCGGCTATGTCCTAATCGATAACAATGTATTCAGGCTTCTATCACAAATAATGTTAAGGTCTCCTCGTTAGATATGAGCCCGCGTGGGAGGCTGAGCCACCGATATAACTATCACTACACATAAATCAACTGAACCCTCGGCATTTCCGATATTCAAACCAAATTCCGAAACTACCGAATACATTTAACTATTTAAGTACGCTTGCGCAGTTTTCATGCTTCCATAAAAAATTTTACGTCAACATTTGTTTGCCAATACTTCTATTTCTATTCGCAAAACCATTCAAGAAAATTAAAAATAAAACTTCGCTATTTATGCGATTGTTGTTCGGAGCATAAACGAAATTAGGACGTCAAAATACTGGCCGTAGCTTTCAATATATTTCGTCCGAGATTTACGAGAGTTGTAATATCGCTTACTAGTTCCTACTCTACTCACGTACTACACATAAAATCGCAAGTAACTCACACACGAGGTATCAGAATCCCCAATCTATGAAGTGGTACATACAACTACAGAAATACATTTTATTTTACCTTTGAAAACGGTAGGCGCAGCGGTCGTCGTCTTGATCACAGCAATTCCCTATATCCTTAAATCCCCGACGCAACCCACTCTACCCCCTGGGCTTAAGTAATGCAATTAGGTTGATATTCCTACGAAAAGGGGCTTGGAATACAAAGCTAACAGCAATTTTAACAATAATGGCATGTAACAGGCTTCTTGGAGAATACTCTGAGCGACGTATTAAGCGAAAACGATAGTATTTGTAGAACATCAATCGAAATCTTACAACGAAGGACCTTCCTGCGTGACATTTCTTTTTAAACAGTGATAGCTAGAACCTTTTTATATATCTTTTATACTATATGTTCACAAGAAAACCTTTACTTGAATTTCATTGATCGACCCCTGTTTATGAAGACAGTTTCATCAATTAACGTCAATGTCAAATTATCCGTCAAATCTAGTTTCGTATGGAAAACCGTAGCCTTCACGAACGTTTATCAGTGATTAAAAAGTGCCAGTCACCTTACTACTATTACAATATGAAGTTTCCTAATAAATGTTCGTAAAAATTACAAAGTGTACTGTTAGGGTCTTAACCGCGTTTCATTGTTTAGGGTAAAAGATTAATGGTCTTAACAAAGATTTTTAATATTAATATTTAATGAGTTGAATAATTTACCATATCAGCTTTCACTCGATATATTTCAATCGATCGTTACATATCATCACGCCTGTATCCCCGAAGGGTTAGGCAGAGGTGCATCAATGTACACCCACAGTTCGCCGATATGTTTAGGTCCTATGTAATAGGGGGCGAGCCTATTGCCTCTAACTGGGCACAAATCCAAACTCCGACCTGCTACTGAGAATTTCATAGAAAAACCCAATAATACCTTGGTCGACTTGGGAATCGAACCCAAGACCTCTAGCGTAGCAGTCGCGCTTAGCACCACTAGGCCGTCTAGGCAGCTCGTCGATTGATCGATCGTTAGGTAAATAAAATACCTATAACCTTTGAGCAAATAACGTTTAAAATGCAACATTAATAAGATCATAAGTCGTTACAGAAAGATGTTCGAAAACGGTAATACCCAAATCTGTATTCTTCAAATGACATTAACGGAAATCAAGTGATATTTGTAACCGCCAAAATCCGATGGGTTTTCGCTTTCAACTCGCAAATCTTCTAAGAGATCTACCGCGTTACCACGGAAATGAACAAGGGTCTACTATTAATGAGATTACAGTGTCGATTTATTGTTTGCTAATCAAGATTTCCAGCCGAAGTATCCGCAGAAATTTGCAAACGTATAATCGTTTGAAATGGGTTTTCTACTTAATGGGATTGCTGTACGAGGTAATTTATAACCCTAGGTATCGTAACAAATATGCGTTGTTCGATTATAGATGGGTTACCGAATAATATGGAACTGAAATAGATAACCCTGTTATTCATAATGTGATTGCGTGACTTGACTACATTCTGTCTAATTTATTTAATCACAGTAATGCTGTGGCGTAATGTTCCAAAACTGGTGTAAACATACATTCAACTAACAATGCAGTACAATAATTATCAGAGCAGTATTTTAGCACTACATTTTGGAAACAACGCAAATAGGGGTTTGTTTAACTCTAAATACAAATATGTTCAACAGATGGATATTGTAAAATAAATGTTGACGTTACTTAGTACATGCCACTGGATTTAATTCTCAGCAAATATAACCCAAATATTAAATCAGTTTGTATAATCCCAGTAAATCCTAGTACGCTAGAGACTTGAAATGTGTACTGTAAAGATTAAAATAATTGTACCTATTCAACGTTCGTCCGACCTATATTCGAAATTATTTCACAGAATTCGTATTTGATAAGAGACCTACCAACTATAGGCAAAACACATGTAAAGAATAAACAAAGCGTTCTTACTTATTACACACAAGACAGAACAGTGATCTATTAGTTCATCAAAATGGTTAATTTGATCATTATCGGGACTGACTGGCTTCAAAGATGAGACTGAATTGCGCTCACGTACTCTTTACTATCTACAAAGTAATTAATTCGAAGCGCACATCTTAAGACAATCAGAAGTATGCCGACGACGCCCGTATTGTACGTTATAAGAAATTATTTGTTCATTCAAGAACCTATTTGGATTCCATTGGAGTTCTTCGTGTAAATATGTAGGAACAAACAACAAAGGGGCATGAGTTTTATTATAATAGCTACAGCGGAAATGTTCTACAGATATCGCTTTCCTTCATTTGAAGGTCACACATACGTTTTTAATGTTTGGATGTTCATATCGTATAGATTCTGTGATGTTATTTGCTATACTTAGGATCGAAGATTAAGAACTGTCAAATGATTAAAACTGTATTTCAGAAATGGAAACATAAATTCGACTTTTATTGGGTGATTATGTAAATGTGTCAGTTTGGTTATTTTTTATGTCCATTGAGCAACAAGGTCTTCACTGTCACACGAAACCAATTTACTACTCATTCGGTCAAAATGCTTAGTTATAACTGTTTTGCCATCGACAGACCTAATACAGCAGGCTTGATACTAATACTAAAGTAAAATAGAAAATTGCGGCTTAATAGAATACTAATCTTATTCGTGAACAGAGCAAGCTTTGTTAGTAGAGCAAAGACAGTAAATTGTTACAGTTTGCTACTTCACGTAATGTAATTAGTCTCTTCCCTCCAGAGAAACTTCAAATTGAAAGAATTCTTTTTGTATTTTTAAGACAATTTACAGCGGCCTCGTTTGTTTCACTATTACTTTTTTAAGTAAAGCTCGTCTAACAGTCGTTTATTTAACTCTATAAATAGTAAGCTACTACTACGCTTATGCCTAATTGACGCGCAAGAGTATTCCATGCCATGTTTGTTTTTTATCACAATTATGTAATAAAGCTTTAATATTATGTACCATTGCCACTGGATAAAAAATAACCATAGGTACACATGTAGAACCCGCGACGGAAGAAGAAAATTGTGAAACAAAATGTTATGCAAAACATACTGAACTAAAAATACTCAAAGGCAAACTTGGGCAACATCTGTAGATGTTTATCCGACAGCGTCTTGGTGGCTCTATTAAAAGCGAGCATTCAACACAAAATGAGGTCGTGCACAAAGAGATTGTTAGAGGTCCTCGGGAAATCACGAACGGCAAGGCGTATAAGCCGAGTTCTTAAAGAAAAAAATGCAAAATCGCTGTGCGGTAGGGAGCAAGTTAAACAGTCTCTTTATGACAGGAATGGTTATAAAACCTACTTAAGTTAATGAGGTTCTCTTTATTAATTTCTGTCTTAAGACTTAATTACAGAGGTAGATTGCAAATGCCATCCAGCCAGGCCCTCATTGGAGGAATTGAGATGCAACGTGGTGGTTTTAACTGGAGTCCAGAATTCCTTTTCCAAGAATGGAAAAAGGCGATGACTAAAAAACAGAAAGTTTTCTATCTTACGCAACACGAGAATAAAAATGGAGCAACGACAATACTTGATACGCAAAGGCCACAGATAAAAGACGTGCAAAAATGGAGGGCGGTAAACGTGTCGTCTTTGTTAGTTTATCGCCTTTGGTAAAAGATATAACCACTAGGCCAAGTAAAAAGTATCGTAAGCGTCTGAACAAAAACTTAATATTATATTACACAAGAAACAAACAATGTCAAGAGCAAAGTTAAAAAGTTACAATCTAAAGGAAAATTAAAACAGTTAAAAATCACGGAAGCAAAATTGCTATGTTTTAATGAGTATGAAAAGGGGTTGCGTTCTATAATAATAGGTCAGGTCACGAATATTACAAATTACTTCGGTCATGGCGAAACTAAATTGACCAGCGTCATTACAAATAACATATACCTTTTAAAATCACTGAGTAGTTAAAGGCTTATTTACTTTTAAATTTATTTTCTACGTATGTGAAACTGACCGGTAATAGAAAACTTTCATAATCCTACCGGTCAGGCCGTAAGAGGCTTATAAGTGTAGGTTTTAAATCTTAATTACTACAAATCTTGTTACAACTACGGTTTAGAACATAAAATATTAATGGTGGATTATGTTTCGTTACTCTTGTTGCATTCTTTATATAAAGTCAACGTTATTAATTATAATGCATATTAATTATCACACTGTTTCATAAATATATGTATATAATATTTATAAATTAAAATTAATTTTAAGATAAAAGAAATTCTCAGTTTCAATAGCGATCGAAAAATTGTCAAACATGCTTTATTAACTCAAGTGGTCATGCGTTTCCCACAATAATTTATGACGTTCGCATAAATAAATTCACTTATTACACTTCGACGACACGTTTCATCTCTTTTCATTTTCTTTTTTACAATTTCCTAGTAATCTATTCAGTCAGTGATACACGTACTTCGTACATAACATAGGCATGTGTTTACTTTTGCTTTTCTATCTGATTTTCATCGTAATAATCTCAAAAACACAGACTACTTCAAGACAAAGACAATTTCAACGACGAAAACATGATCGATGGTTTTGAATTTTATCCAAGACTTTGTTTGTGTAGCCTCCGTCATACAAAACCCGATATATTTTGATCATACAAACACATATCAATTACCACAAAGTATGTGTCAACAGACAATTATCGTTTACGTCAACCTTACCCATGTATCAAATTAAACGGAAGCTCACGACACACGACCTTATTTTCATACACAATATAGAAACATTTTGGTCAGATTTGGAATAAATTCATAGGTACAATACTGTCATTTTACAGACAACTATGAAGGTTTAGGTTGCCTGAGGACACAATCACAGCTCGAAAGTGCGAACTCGACCCCTCGTGTCATGAACATGAGCATGTGAAGCTTAATTAGAGGGTTTAACCGGAATATTAGTCATGCGCAACACATTGCTAGTCCGTGTCTAACCCGGGATGTTGTTACATGGACACGTGTGGCAACATCCCGGCCTGGCAATTTAAAACGTGCCAACGAAGCGACGGACACCGATTGTCAGTCAAATGAAAGGGTAAAAGAATAACTTAATTTGGGACCGACGTTTTGATGTTAGAATGCAAATAAATGTATCATATAACAACAATACAAAACATGAGTAGGTAAAAGGTACTGTGATTTTGAAATACAAATTAAATTTTACAATATGGCTTGGATTAGGTCTTCGGTATCCTGATACGGAGCAAACTAAATAAAAATCGTATTATTAGTGCCTATCAGACGTAGTAGCCAATAAGAACACGCAAAGTTACGACAAAAACTACATTTGGGTCAATCGATACGACCAACGACGAGTCGCGTGTCGGATCGTACGACACGCACCTCCACTTAACTATTCATTATCGAATCGATGATTGTCTGTTATAAAAGATGGGGAAGGCGCCATTAAGAGACCATATACTTTAGCAATTAAATAATTTAAAACAATGATGGCGTAGGGATTAAATTAACGGCACGTGTTTAGGAATCCTAGCGGAACGTCCGTACGAACAAGAATGAAGTGGGTCAACAAAAATTTTATCTATGACTCTATGTCGCCATCATACTTAGATTCAATTGGCACGAGGTAAATATAAGCGTAACAAAAGGGTCTGTTTGTCCGTAGTGGATTGTTCAAGAAATTGAGGATGCTGATTAAGATATACTAACAGGATTAGTATTGGAAGATTAACGATTAATTAGCATTTTGCGGAAGAAGCCATAAAGTCTGCCGGACCGACATATAAATGAATCATAAATCAAAATCGTGCTCGATAATGTATTGGGAGCATTGCCTTGCCCTAAAAATGGGCTAAGTGGCTTATTGTCTTAAAATATAATCTAATAAAGTAATCCGCCTTGAAGCTAACTGCACATAAAGTGTTGTATTAAAATCAAGGTACACGTGAATCAATATCACGTTTTTCTATCAAGAGACTGAAGGACAAGCCCGATTAGTTATCTATTGTTAATGAAACAAAACTAACAATCATTGCAATAAACGGGACGTCGCTCTCACGACCATGAAAAACTCTTGATAACGTTGAAAACAAACACTTTTATAACAAATTAAACGATATTTTACAACACTAGATGCGAGTTCATGAAGTTTTTATGTTGTAACAAAATTTAGTTGCTATAAAAAATCGTTTGCTTCTCAGCTTCGCAAATAGATCAATGACCTGGGGTTCTCCGCCTCGAGCGATATTGATACTTTAGAAATAAAAGTGTTGATAAGTAATCTGTAATGAATAAGATAAAACAGAAAAAAATATAGATAAAGCCAGAGATTTCTACAAACAAATAAATGTTAAAAAAAAAAACCGACTTCAATCAAATTTATAAGGGATCACGGCTAGGGTAAAGACTAACGATCACAAAAACAACCAACAATCATACAACCAAATCAAATATCCTCTTTGAGTCTTTAAAAAACGGCAGTGAAGTAACAGAAACTGAGACAATGCACGAATAACGGTACTAAAATCTAGATTCAAGTGTTGCTTGCTCCAAAATAATGAGTTCGTGGCTTACGATACAACAAACACGACAACTAACGTTGAAGGCCGAGACATAATTTCATCATAAAATTACGCTTGTATTACGTTGTGTATAACTAAACCAACAAATAAACTTTTACGTCATCTTTAAACCACCAAAACAAATTTAATAGTAATACTTTTTAAAGTTTTCGACGTAAGAAACTAATTTTGCGGCAAACTTACCAACAGCGATTTGCATAATGCAGGTGGACTGCGCTTTATAGCTCCCATTTCATGTTTTATTTAGTGGATAAAATGCACGGACCATATACCTAATGGAGATGCCATACAAAAAGTTTCCTCTGTAACACCTGGAGTTTCAGGTGTTTCTGTAAAATTATGACAGGTTCCAGTGACATTTTGGAAGTACAAAGTTTTAGACGCAAATATAAATGTATTAGACTCAAAAGCAATTACTTAGCTTGCTTGTTCAATATAAAATAAGTTTTTCTCGGTATGTTGTCGTATCGTAGAGACTGCATAACTACGTCATTTAATAAAACAATGTCCGATGAACAATACAAGAATGACAGGATGGACACGATAGAGTATCAAAATGAAAATATATTACTCATATATTATCCAACAGTAAAAGATGAATGCTTACAAAATGACGCATAAAAAACTACAAACAAAATAACGTAAACACAAGCACGTTCCATTTAAATACCAATGTCATGGAAAACGAGGCTCGCCGCGAACGTAGATGAAATTGAAAACGCCGAGTCCAAAAATAGTCGTGCAAAATATACTGAGAGAGACGTAAACGGCTTTCAAAAGAATTGAGCACAAAACTATCTGAGACTTGCGGAGTTTCAAATGGGAGACTGGGAGACTGGGACACAGTGCATTGTGGAAACTCAAGGTGGATCCCAGCTTTACTGAGGCCCGACTGTAACGGTTACGAGCGCCATCTGGGAAATGGGTGATACACTTCATACGGATGTTCTGCTGAATATTCTTGTATTGTAGTCTCATGTGCATCAAATATGCTAACAGCGTGTTCGTTTTGTCAATAATATAGGAGCTTGCAAGCTTTGAAGGAAATAAATCCTGGATATTTTCACACCGATTTTCTGAACTTGTCGGGTCAATGCAATATAACTTCCGTTTTTATGTGCTTCTTGCTTGATACAATATTTAAATTTGTTTCTTGTCACACCGGTATCTTATATAATATCAGATTAGATACGTTATAACATACTAAATTATAGGATTTCTAAAGATACTCATGCAATAAAGTTACATATTTAAATACTCTCCTTATTTATCATTAAATCCGTGGGCTTTGTAAGCTTCACAAACTTTTATTATAAGTGCAATAGATTAACACTAAGCTATCGTGTGGACTGTGGCAATGAAATGCAAATTTAACCTTACAGAATTGAAATACCGTTCTGCAGTAACTGTGGGGGAATTTAAAATAACGCTTTAGAGAAAATTTAAATTTTAAAAACCTTTCGTTGATTTATGTCTAAGTAACTGCTTTGTTAGAATTTGAACTTTCTTTTGAACATTTTGTTAAAGGTTATTTAAATACGTCGCAAGAAATTGGTAATTATTATGTCATAATGTTTTTTTCGACATAGTCAAATGTTTACTTCGACATTATAACTTGAACAAAAATAAAACGAAGCCTAAAGTAGCTACGAAATAAATGCCAAAGTCATTACATTAAGTAATGATAGACGGACGGCAAATTGACACCTAAACATAAAAGAAATTCTAGGAAACCAATAAATACTCGCTACAAGATACTAATACCTCAAGTACTTTCCACGGCACGTAGATAATGTATTATCCGAAGAAACTTCACACCGCACCCATGAGTCAACAGACTGACGGACGTTATTTATTCATTAGCAATCAAAATTCATGAATCACATAACTCTCAATTGAGTACTAATGTATATTTCCGCCAACTTTCCGGATATACGACGAGGTCGATAACCATTTATTACGCAGAACAATTAATATATCAACTTTATTTTACAAAATTAATTATAATAAATATTTTGCTTTACTACTAGATACAATTTCCTACGCCCAAAATTTTGATACCATCTTTATACTCGGTACAAAGGATTTAATACCTACTTTGGCTAACATTAACTTCCGTATACATATTATTGTATGATTTGAATGAGCGTTTTAAAAATATCGAGACCTAGATTCAACAAACAATATCTTATGTGCTTGGTCAGCTTAGCCTATTGTGTTGGAAACAATGTGACCTACTTTTAATACCTGCCAAATGCTTGCTAAAACTTCAACAATAAATTTTTAGGAACTTAATTTATCAATGGGTTATTCGTATGGAGTAAACGTAGGAACGTCGTGTTTCCAGAGGGTGGGGAAGACTGAGAATAATGGCGGAAGTCAGTCGACTTTATTCAGCACTTAGCGGCGAATGTGGGTTAAATAAATGATAGGATAAAGACGGAACAAGTTCTTAAGTACATTTCTTCTTTAAAGTTAACTGAACATGTAGAAAATGTAACTTCAGTCACACATTTGACTATATTAGGTATATGGCATGTATGTAAAATCAGAATAGTATTGATCTGCGCTACGATTGCTGTGATTCTTGACAAAGAAATGGCGTTAGTAAACCTTATGTTTTTAATATTGGCAAACATGACAATGCTAGAATGCCTGTCAGCTGTAATAATTTTAGTAAATAATTTATTTCCTTCTGTTTGCATATTCAGTGATACGCGATTTTGAAGGCTTTAGTAATTTGAGCGAGTTGAACTTGTAAGTATAAATAACAACTTGCCACAAAAAGTATGATTCAAAATAATATGAAAACGGAAATGAATACCTAAATTAGAGTTTGCCGACGTAATTCAAAGTTAAATGTAGAAAGCCGAATCCCCAAGGTTAGATAGGCGCTAGCAATTAACATTCGAGGCAACAAAACCACAAGAAACTTGGCCTGCAGACGCTGTTTACTTCAAGAAATATTTTTGTCTGAATCATTTTTCATAATTACCTTCATTTTAAGCTGTTAGCGCTACATTAAATTATGTTTTAATTTGTTTTATTTAAAATGATGACAATTATAACTGTCTTATAATAGTTACATTAATTACTTAGTTCCGGGGTACTAAAATAGTATCATCTCTAGTTGACGTAACAATAACATTTCAAAATAATGTTATAGAAGAAGTTTACATTAGGTACTTTTGCAGTGCGTTTCCGTGAATTTTCACGTTAGCTATTTTTTATGCGCAAGCGCCACTTGTGTAACCTACAGCGGTAACGCGCCAATCAGAGCATCTCGCTCCGACGAAGGTATGTAGCTACTTAATGTAACCACAAATTTGGCAACGCAATATATACGCGATTAGATCGTAACTAACATATTTGTTATTAGAAATGTTGATTGTACAATATAGAGCATACTTTTTTGTGTATCAAAAAAAAACTCAGTCTGTGATACTTCCTCTAATTATTTTAAAAACTTCAAATATATTTTTAGGAATCTAGTATATTATAAATTAATAACAAAAAGAAAACATTGAAACTAGTAGAGCGTTCGACCTCACTACAATCTTCCTATTCGCTAAACTCGTGTTCGCCTTCCATGTAGGGCAAGGATGATCGGTAAGGTCGCTACGGAAATATTCAAAATAACACGAAGCTAGAACATAATTAACCGATCAAATCACACACTCAAACAATGGGTTTTATATAATTCAATAGTAGTAGCTCTTTCAGGAACTAATCCACCGTGTGATCTTAATATTATCAGTTCCGCACGCAAGTTAGAATGAACGAATGGAGTTGAGTATTAAGCCAGAAGCCAGACAGCTAATCCATCTTACTTTGTCCTTTGGGACTTTTGTGGTTAATACGACAGTCTTAAAAAGCAACAATAACAATTACAGTAAAGTTTCTTTCCACCTTATTCAACAAACAAAAGCCTTATTATTCAGTCTGGTTGTTTCATTACAAAAGAAAAGTATAAAACACAATAAAAATGTTACAGCTTTAGATTTGGAGTTTTGTGTTTTTAAAGGTCTCGTCGATTTTAATACGGTCATTTTAACAAATTTTGAGAATAATTAACGAATTTACGAACCCAATTGAATTTTAAAGTGTTTTAGATCTCACGCTTACTATATTATCGGCCGATATATATTTAAATACTTCTCAAACTTAAGCTATGTTCTGGCCGAATCCTAAATGTCAACCAATGTAAAATCTCTGTTCATATCTCTGTCACTTTGAGGTGTGAAATAGCGACACATAGTCAATTAAGACCATGTAAAAATTAATAGTAATTTAGTATTCAGTAGTTAAGTGCTAACTAAGTCTATAATGTACCTTTCTTTGTCGTGTGCAGCTGGCGGATACTGCAATATGGTTTGCTGACTCTCCATTTCCACCACACATTGTGTACCCAGTTCGAGTTCTGTAAAGAAAAATAGAATTAATATTCAAATTATTATTGATTATAATATCTGGAAATAGAAATGGTGTATCATAGAGGTTAACGACTACACGTTAAAAGTTAAGAGTCGTATAACCACAGTACTATAACCTTTTGACCTAATGACCAGTTATTTATTTATGGCTAATCGATTAAAAATGGTACAAATCATAATCACGTAAGTAAAACCACACTAACTTACGACTTACATTTCATGTTTAATTTTTATATGTTTACTGAAACAACCATTGTGCATCCTTTAAACCAGTAGATTTTTTTCTTTGAAATTATAAAATAACCAGTACTCCAAGAACCCTTGTATCTTTCACTAATGCAAACCTGCTCTACTTAGAACTGCAATAATTTCTCTACTAAACAAACTAAATATATCTGAGTAAACAAATGCAACAAAACGAGAGTAGGCCTTCATTATCGTAAACCATAATTAGAGGTAAGGTCACAAATCGTACCCCAGATAACTGAATGTAATCGAACAAGCTAGTGTTATGTACAAGGAACAAGCAGGACCGGAATACTAATCACCTTTAATTTACACGTAAGGTTAATGGCAAACTAGGATCTGTGGAGTACTTAGTATTCAGTGTGTACGGTAATCAATGATTATTTGTAACGATACGTGACGCGTTGCTAGATTAGATTTCTACCAGATATGTGTATTGGGTATAAGTATTATTGAATGAACATTAATCATTATCAAACCTATACGTTACAGAGTTTCGCTCGAGTGTTCTTGTGTACGACGAATAGTTATCCAATCAAGTGCCTTTTACATAATTTCACAATTAGGTTGTTCTATGGCTGTGATTGAGTAAACATTTAAACATTCTTAGAAACTAAGCAATAAAGATGATAAACTTTTATGTTTTATCAAGCGTGACTTTCCTTGTATTTTTATTGTTATGCCGTGGCAGTGTTTTACCAGACCACGTCAAAAGATAGGATAATGGTAGTAAATAGATAGATTTTAACATATAATTTTCTATATATGATACAAATTTAAATAACAAATAAGTCCGCCAGCGCCCAGCGGTGAGGCAAACCGAGGCCGGGGTGTACGTCCGTGGCGATGCTCTTTCAAATCCGGTTTCACTACCTAGACTATTTTATGAGCCCTAGGCTTACGTAAAGCAATCCGCATTACCTAGGCTAGACGTTAACAGAGACTGGTGTTTGAGCAACGTCGACTTACCTACAACTTGTTACAAAAAGTTACTGCAAATCTATTGGAATATAATCTTGATATAGCACTTTAAAATACTCTAAAATCTATCCTTACCTTGATTTATTATCGATTTTAATTTAATACGACTTGCATACAACTTAATGTCAAGGATGAGATCATGATCTGAATATTTCGCATGACATAACATCCAAAACTCAATACTTATACAGTTAAATATATGTGAACACCTGTACAATGTGCATAGTGACAGCACATATAAGAGCTCGTTTCACATGTTCAGAAGTGAACCAAACATGATTGTTTAGTTTCACTTAACAATGTTACTGTTTAAATCGATTTGAGCTGTCTAGTAGTAATAAAATTGTATGACGATAAACATCAGTTTACGTTTCTCGAAGTCGCTCTAGTTTAGATAGTGGATCTTACAGTAAAAAAGAAGAAAATAGCGTTCTCCGGGCCGCGGCGGCTGTTGCAACAAATAATTAGGTCTAGAATCGATTTGACAAATTACGTAAAGACGTTTCGCTAAAAGTGGAGCAACGGCAATCACATCGAGCATTTCCACGAGTTTATTTACCATGACGAATGCAAGTGAGCGTGCATTCTTATACTAAAATGATCTCGCGTCTTACTCAATCGTTTACTAATAAAGTAATACAAACGTCTTTGTCAAGGTTAAACGAAACGTAATGATATACAGTTGTACATTCTTTGTTGATCTCCGTTTGATAGTATTGTGATAAATAGCGGAATATCACATTATTGTTAACTGGGTAAATTCTATCAACGACAACAGAATGTATAGCATATCCAAGCCTGTATTTAAATCAATAAGGCATAATTATAGGGCAGCCTTAAAAGCGTTAATATCGTACCTAGTATTCTGATAAACCTATTACATAAATCCAACGATTATGTTAATTAAGAAACCTTATTTAATTCCTAAGTAATTCAATGCCACGTACTATACCTAAACCAAATGCAACAGCTTAAGTTTTTAGTGCATATTCTTGAAGTGATTTTATAAAACCGATAGTGTATTTTTTGAGTTTTGCAGCCAAAAACACAAGAGATTTAGTTCTGATACCGACATAGATAAGATCTACAATAGGGTTCATGATAAATATGTAGGTCAGGTCATCCAGCTGTTGTTTTCACAGTGTCGTTATGCTGATCCAGTCCATCCATTGTCATTGTACCGAACCAGGTGTATAGGACCGAATAAATTTCCTTTTATTCCTACCAATCCGATTGCCGATAGCAAAATAGTGACAAATGGCTTACCTTAAAAAAGTAATGTTTAATGTTTTGAAAGGTCGTAAAAGGTCGGCGGTAAATAGCTTTTTGTTTAGTTTTTTTACGTTTGTATTTACTTAGCGTGCATAATGTGAACACATTAACTCGAATGTGAAATTACTGAGGACGAATACAAAGATCTCCGCACGACGTAATATTCTTCTTTTAGTACTAAACCATAAATAAATTAGCAGGTAAAGCTGTTCGTAACGTAGGTTGACGTCCATGCGTCCTTACACACAAAGGCTTTTTACGAATTCTTTTCGAGAACCGAAATTACATAACCTAGTATTTACCACATATCTTTTTAATATGTAGGTATTTTGAGACTGCTAAAGTGTTTTAATTCTGTATATTTCAACAATAACAAAAACATACCATTCATATTATGATTTCTTTATTCTTAGGATTATTTTTAAATGGCACAACAAAACTTGTCTATATCCATAACAACATTTGCAGTACCACAGCAGAGTATATAACCACTATGTTAACTAAATAGTTAATGACAAATAACTAGTTAATAAAGACACTACCATAACTGCAAAACATAATATTTATTATTAATATAATTGTGTGTATGATTTAGCACAAGGTTGAATGTTACATAGTATTAGACATTTACTGATAATGTTGATTTAAATTCTTTTGATGTAGAACATACTGATCATGGTACAGTAACAACTTCCAAACAACATATTACATACCTATATTATAGGTATATACAGTTGCATGTTTTTTATTTACTATAGAAAGAATTCAGTTGCCTGGTAAACTCCTATCCACAAAGTGAAATCCCTATGCATGTTTTAGGCACACAAAATAAATATTAAAAATTTAAAAGACAATGCAACACAAATTTTTATATATTTTTAATGCCATGGGTTATAAACGAGGAATCTTTCTTTGAAATAAAAATCTATTGTACAATGATCAGTTCATCAAAATATCTTAACTTTAGTTGTAAAATAGATATATCTGTATTAATAGTATTGCACAAAGGCTGATGAAACCTAAGATTGTAAGCTCAACAAAGAAGCCTTTCTGTTTGATTAGCATGATATTACTAAAATGAAGCAACAACAATAATAATGAATGATTCATTAATACATTGGCAAGGTTATACTTATTTTGAAATATGAGTAACTCTTGTAACTTATAGATAGAATTTATGTTTCTTAGAATGTGAGTGGTAAATTATAAATGATGTAATTTGTGATATGCCTTCTAAACTTGGCGTCCATTATCTTTTAAATTATTACAATAACGGTGTCTCTTTGATAAATTTAAGGAAGTTGTATTTTAAATGTAGGTAGGTATATGGTATTTCAGATAAACTGATAAGACCAAAAAAATATATCCAATAGATACTTGGTTAAGCTTAAACAGCTAATTCTTTCCCATAATTTGGGTGTGAATTGTTAAATGTGGTATCTAATATGATGAACTAAACATATTTTAATTAATAAATTACAACTTTTAGATAAAATAACAGGTAGCTTGGTGTGATATGAATTTTTTAAGAATTGTTGTGTAAGACAATATTATAGGATTACACGTTAAACATTGCACACTTTAACAGTACACATTTATGAAGGAAAAAAAGGTAGAGAATCTATACAAAGATGGAAGAGGCGTATTTATTACCACTAATATCTGATATAGCCATACAGTAACCCTCTCTAGTAATAGTGATTCATCAAAGATTATATATGTAGATATTATATGTTTAAAGATAATACCAAAATGGAAGACATTTGTAAAACAAAAAGCTAAAACCTTACAGAAAAGTATTGAATTATTAATAAATCTACACAAATTAATGATTTTGGTAGATAAAAGCACAATTGTAAATAAATACATTTATTTTCATAGAGGTATGCAAATCTATTTGTGTTATAGTAAATGCCATACTAAAGTTTATAAAACTAGCAAATTGCTACCTAAGCACACACTGCATAAGTTGGTTACATAAATTCGAGTCATGGAATTGCACATAACAAGACAAAGGTTATTTTATGCAGTTGTAAATAAACAAAGTAAACTAACCACTAATTATAAATACCTTATTAAAGCAAAACGAAGGTAACCGTATAGCAATTAACAAAATATACTAATTACAAATACAGCAGAATAAATACAGACGACAACAATTTCAAACGCAATTTACAAACAGAACTACAGAATTCGAACATAAATCTCATCACAGAACGGTAATCAATTGTATTGTGCAGAAAGACGTAGAACAAGCGTTTATTTTATCTTGTATATATAATACTCAACGTACACAGATAAACTGAAGCAACGTAGTCACCTGAGTGATAGCGATTTCTTTATTTATTAGCAAAATGAAACCAGCTTACCTCGCCTGTTAAAAGGACGAACCCGAACGGCTACTTTAATCTTATCCGTGGCCATTATCACACTCAAATTACACAATTACAATTAAAACACAACACTTTGCACACAAATGTTAAATAAATTATTGCACATATTCACCCATATTCTAAAACAACAAAATTCATTATTTCACGTTACGATCACGACGTTCCCGGATTGACACTGTCCGCCATGTTGTTTTTACTTTAAGCTAGTGCTTGACGTGACATGACGGGACGTAAGTACCATGATTACCGAACGTTTTATCGATTTCTCGTTTTGTACATGTAAGTTTTAGTCGATATAACTAATTACAAATAGTCATTGTAAAAATTCTGGACTTTCTATGTATAACTGAAAATGGGCTTAAATAAAAATGATTAATACTCTCTTGTAATAGTTTTTACAGATATTTTTGTTAATTAGGTGATACCTTCTAATGTTTTGTCGGAATGGGCTCAGCACACAATTCTATAAGCAGTTATCGCTTATCTAAAACACTATGAAGAGAAACTATTTTGATGTGCATGGTAGACTATTATATGAAGACCAAGGTATTTTATCATTTTTGATTTTGCTGAACAAAACATGGATAAAGAAACGTAATTTTCATTGTCATCCAGCCGGCTACAATGTGACATTTAGGTTGTCATTTTGACAGCTGAAGCAAAACATGACGAGTCTTTTTCAATTTCTCAGGAATTTATAAACACATAAACTGTAAACAAGAAATTTCATAAATACAAAAAGATTACTGAGAAGTACCTAGCACATTTGTGTGCAGATTTTGCGACTGTTGCATAGCCGAAAAGCGAAATGGCAGATGCACTTTTTGGTTGGGATTTAACTTTTAAAACAGTCGAGAAAGATATAAAACGGAAATCTGATGTTATCATCGCATTTATTCATTGGAATTTATCTAAGAGGGGTTTTAGGAGTATTGGCATAGGAGATGAGGTAAGATTTTTGACAGATAATTCTTACTTTTTGTGTTTTAGAATACAAGTTTACTTAATTCTGCATTCGGTGATATTGCGTACGTATCTAGTAAATGCTATGTTGTATTGGTTACGATATTGATCAGAAGTAACCTAATACCATCTATATAATGCCATTCCATTATGCACAACTATAGTTAGCTTTAGCAGGAGCATTGTGTTCACTAAACCAAACATCAAAATAGACCTAATGTTTTCCTTAGATGTTGGTTGTGTTTTGTATGAACTGACAATATACCCCTATTACAATGCAGCTGTAATTTCTATCATCTTCCTATTTCGACTTAAAATATAAACAGTTTATTAGAAAATATGTTTCACATTTCCAGAGGACTTTATCTGGTGATGAAGAAAAGAGTGAGCTGCTGCCGACTGGGTGGAATGACAAGGACAACTATGCTTTGAGATACCTTCTTGAAACCAAACTGTTTATTCTGCATGGACTAAATACTGATGGCAATCTCATTGTTAATCTCATGGTAAATATGTAATTTTATTTCATCACACACCCACCTCAAATGTTATGTAATATAAATAACAAAATAAAATATACTAGACAACCTACTTTTTAAAAGTCTATCCATTTGAAATTAAAAGAGATTCTATTATGAATAAATACTCTTTGATTCAATTTGTTATCTATCAACTTATATTGTTTGTCACAAGTTGACACAATAATTGTGCAATATATTTCCAAATTAACTTTATTTACAAGTTACCATCCAGTTTACCATCTAAAAATATTATTTCACATCCACTATTTAAATAGATACCATGTTTCCAGAGATCAGAAGACTTGGTAGTGTCGAACATAGCGGTAAAGATAGATGATACGGTGAAGGAGTTGTGTGGGCCTATTGACAAGATGATGCCGAACCACAAGGAGTTAATATATAACGTGAGAAGGGACCTCATTGACACGGTCACCGAGAGGCCTACTACCACTACTGAGACTCAGACCTCCAGAAGTAAGTACACTGGAGAAATTCTCAACTTACGACCCACCCTGTGGCTTTTTAAAAGTTTTATGTAATTTCTTAATTAATCTAAGACACTTCTGACAACCGTGAAGGAAAACATTGTGTGGAAACCTGGATTTCAAACTTTGGGATCTCAAATTGCCAATCCGCAGGGCAGCAAGAGTGGTGATCAATGCGCCTTCTCTATATAGGAAGAGGCCTGTGCCCAGCAGTGGAATGTTTATAGGCTGGATGATTATTATAACTGTCCACCATAGCGTCACACCAATATGGTGTTAGATTTTCAAAACATTATTATAGAATTTGGTTTATTTCTATTATAAAAACATTATTTTCTTGTACATATTACAATGTTTTATATTGTTAAGGAATATACCAAAAAAAGAATTGTTTGGTATTAGCAAAGTGTTATTGATCTTGATTTAAACAAATGCTCATAATATTGACCTCTTGCATTGGTAGGTTAATATCTCAATGGAAAATAACATCCAACGTACAATGTTTACCAATAAAAATATAATCAGTAAAACAAATCTATGCAATAACATTTAATTATAAAGACACACAGTCATTCTGCTTATAAAGTAAATTCTTTTATTTTTTTATATTAAATGTTCCTTTATGCATTACTGTTGTTATTTTACAATTTTATTGTATTGTTGTTGTAAATGCAGGATTTGAAAGCTACATCCTTGAGTAGTATTTCTATTACTATTTTGCTATATGAATATATTAGTTGCTTCCTTATGTTTCAAGTTTATGACTCAGCTAAGGAAAACGGGTTGGATAGCTAGTAAAAAATGGCATTGTAAGCTTTGGAAGTAAACACTTTGTTTAGATATTGTGACCTTAAATGCAATATGTTGTTCTTTCTAAGCGATTTTGTTTGGGTAGGGGTGCTAATTATTTCATGTGTCAATGTAGGTAAGTTGCAATAATACTTTAAGAATATATTATGCTTTTGTATTGTCATTCTGTTTATTCGTCGAAATTATTGCATGGGTGTTCCTGTGTTCAATGTAGGTTAGAGTTATGACTGGTTTAGATTATGCGAGAAAAATCGTACAAGATGCAGTACATTTCCGTCTATAATCGATCACTTACAACAACATACAGTGCAAGTGCCGCAGTGTACAGCTACTCGCACGATATTCCTCGCATCGTCTAAACCAGGCCTTAACCTTGAAATTGCTCTGTAGGAATCTAGTTCAACAAGAGTGTTATAGTAGTCACTTTACATGTAACATATTTGTCAAAGATATATAGATGAGATGCTTATTTTCGTGTAGGTGATATATTTTCACATAATAACTTTGTAGGATTCTCCCTGCAGTATAATTACCTCACCCCTCTTCTGCACTGCAGGTCTTCTGTATATTTTCATCTGTATTATATTAATTTTATATAACATAAATTTCCAGGTGAATCAACAACTAGGAGGCCTTCAGATGACCCGCTGAGGGTGCCACCGCGGCCGATGCCCGGAGTTAACCCCGACACCCCAGACCTATGGTACCTTTAAGTAAAGGCCTTTAAGTGAAATTGGCTACTTTTTTTATAACTAACAAAATTTTCCAAAGCCTGTATAACCCTAGGAATTACAATATTTAAGTTTTTTGGGCTCATATTATTGGTTGTTTGCAAACTTGCAAAGTTTAGTTTTTCCTGACCATAGTTTTAAGAAAAGTTGTTTAGTGCTGGATTGTTATTTATTGTTAAATCATTATGGTTCTGTTTTAGATAAAAAAATTACCAGTGTAACATAGTGGTATCACGAGATTATAGTTTTCTTAAGACATAATAAAAATACTTGTAACGATTTCTTTCACGCAAAGATATAGAAGTTCGACTAAATTCAGACTAAAACAGGCACTGCGTTTTAAGCAGACTTTAAAATTACACAATAATTTTCCTTCGATACAACACGCTTGACATATAACAATGTATTTCAGGGGAATGCCACCGCCCCGCCTGCCCAACATCGGCAGCTCCGACCTGGACCCGTTCGCGCCCGGCGGCGGCGGCATGCTCTTCAACCCCTTCGAGCCGCGCAGGGACCTCGAGAACCCCGGCCTCGGAATACCTGGGGGATTGCCGAGGTATACAGTTAAACACTGTACACAGTCCATAATAATATGTGACGTATGATGTTGGTAGATGTTTATATGTGTATCCAAAAGGTAAAATGAACTCATCATGAATTGAGTTCAAAAAATCATGTGAATAATGAATATCTGAAGATATGCATGAAAATGACAAGATTTATGGCTGAATACTAACAGAATTAAGTTTTTAGTCCCTGTTAATTTGCATGTTACTTTGTATTGTATAGCGGCAGGTAGACTCAGATTAGGTTTAGCGAGACATTTATGATGTTCTTACTACCAAGTTAGACAGCCTAAAGAAGACAACTTAGACAGAAAAACCTTTAAGCTTCGTTTGAGTAAAGATGAATAAGAAATGCTACAATATAAACAAACAAACCGCCCAAACACTATGTAAGTACTATTCTGATTTCAGCTATAAAGCAATTATATATAAATGTTTGTTGTAACAGGGGTGCAGTGCCCCCGGGCGCGCGGTTCGACCCGTTCGGTCCGGCGGCCGGGCCCATGCCGGGCCGCCGCCCCGCGCCGCCCGACGCCGACCATCTGCCGCCGCCCGGCTTCAACGACAACATGTTCATGTAGTACAGCACCAACTAATATCCTACTTCTGTTCACATCAATATGAATAAAGTTAATTTGGAAATATTTGCGTATTTGATTTCTAAATATACGATTTGCACGATTTTGCAAACTGATTGATAAAAAATTAGTTATGATCGATAAATGAATCTGTAAGTACAAAAATGAGTGAACAAATTTTCGTGGAATAGTAGTGAGATGAAACAGGCTAAAGCTGATAATAATAGTAACATATTTTAATATAAAAATGTGGTCTAAACAACTCTTAACTTTTGTATAATCGACAATGGAAAATCCGAGTAGTTAATCTGAACTGTTCCGTGAAGATTACATTAACCTAGCATGCCCATTAAAAGTATTGATCGACATAATCTAAACATTCCCAATGTCATCGCTAAGATTAGTAGAGCAAGGTAGCACAGCTCTAGTGCAAGGAAATACTAATGGCTGTAGACATTATTATAACAAAGTACTGATTATATAGGTGCTACCAATACCTAAATTGTATTTTATACGCCTGTTTGTAGTTTACTTGAACATGCCTAATCAGATACAGGAAAACTTAATAATTATCCCTGTTCTGTAATCATGATAGGAACATTCTTGCAATTTATCATAGTTTTTATGAATAGGAAACGATTGAAAGAGTTATAGCTAATTTTGGGACACATTTTTATTTTTAACTTGTAATTTAAGTTTAACTTCGCTTAGCTTTTAAAGATTTATTATCATTAAACGCTTAATTTTACATATTAATTGCTTTCTAATTTCCCGCAAAATCAATACCGTTGCCACACCTTCTATACGGTAGAATTTGTTGTATAGTATATTTTCAAAGTAATGAAACGTAGTAGTTTTTTTAAAATAGTTGTCAAAGATGTAGCATTCACTCATTAACAATGTAACCTATAAAAAACATCACTTGTATTCCACGATAACAAAAACATTAATTTATTTATTTATACAAATATTGGAAGTAATTATTATTTCCTTTAATATTTTTTTTACTCTTGGCAGCATTTTGTATATTTCGATATTTTACAATGAGACATTATATTTTATGGTCAAAGACTATTAAAATGTGGTTGTTTTTCCCAAAACCACTTTATTTTTTGACTAGGAAAATATTCAATATAATGGTAGAAAAAATTTGGTAGAAATATGATTTGGCAATTTTGTTACAAATATGTAGTCTGGCAGCATTGTTCATCAGTTTAGCAAGTTACTTGTGCGGTGCACACGTTTTTCGCGTGTGTAGTGAATTTCCTTGGCTGCTCACGGCTGCAACCGTTCAATTTCTATTCAATGTGTATGGCTGTGAAGGTAAGTGACTTCTCATTTACCTCACGTATGTTTATAGTCGTCATTTTGTGATAATATCATTACGTAGGTCGTGCCCTCGCGGAGCCACGAACGTCAGCAGGCGTCACGAAACTATTTAAATTATAATACAATTTGCATTATCCTGTTGTTACTAACTTCTGTATCATTAACCACGTAGCTTGTGATAGTTAGTACTGCGATATTTGTTGTGATTAACATTTAGAGATGTCCCACCCAAAGTAGAGGGGTTAGTATAGTAGCTAGTAAGTAGGTACCCAACTTCCTAGTCATAAGCGTGGTCTTGATTGTTCGATTCCTAATTCTGCCGACCAAATCGCCGGTCGATACACTGATGGCGTATTGTCGAGTGAGTCACGCAACAAACTAGACATAAAAAGTTATGATGTTGCTGAACAGAACATTTGCAACCTTAACTAACTACTTGTAGGTAGTTAGTGTCCTAGCTATGTTGGATTGGAAAGTTAACTTGTACTTGCAGCTATATTTTCAACTTGCAATGTTTAACAAACTATGGTATTGTTAATCATTTGCAACACTTAATATCTAAAGAAATTTAAATAAATTCAAAATGATATGTGTTTAATTGGGTCTGCAATGTGTGTTATCTAAAGTTTCTTACAAAGGTATAGAATGACTTCACTTTTGTAAAGATAACAGGAAATGCTCTAGATAGGTTGCAATGTTGCATATTGCTTTCCTTGTCTTGTGAAATAACACCATGACCTATAAACAAAGAATGTTTGGTGTTCAAACACTAACAATGCTCGTGCTATACCACAAAAGCCGAATTATATTGATGATATTGTAATGTATAGTATTGAGTGCCTAAAATTAGTGTTTAAATTATATAAGTCATATTTATTAACATTAATGTTTATAAAGTGCTGGATTGTTACAGCATAAATTTATAAACTAAGCTGTGACAGTTCAATTGTTTCCATTTATAATGTCCATTGTCTTTGGATTCACTTTGTCCATGGCCAGTTGGCTCTGAAGTATTTGATGCACCCATATGTGATTTGTATGCACTTCTCTCTACATGATTCACTAATGTGTAGTACTGTAAGTACTGCGATAGAATTTTGTATCAAAGTGTTTGTTCTTTGTCTGATATCAAACCTCTCTATTTGAGAATTAATTAAATTACTTCCTGTATTTTATTACAACATGCAGCTGCCTTAGTCTGGTACAATTATTGTCTAAATAAGTATTTGTGAGTCATATTTTTTGAGTAACAAAATATGTTAGTAACCTCAAAATGTATCTACAGAAGCTTGTTTACAAACAATAGTTCCTTTCCTTAAGAATGTTTACCTGGTGCAGGTATGTTATTCTTGTATTTCATAGGGTGAAAAAAATGTTACCTGACCTTCCTTTTGTGAGCCGCTTGCTAGTAAATAATGAATGGTAGGAACAAGTTTTTGTAACTGTTGGTCTTGTTCTAGAATTGTTTTATTATTTGATATGACTTGAGAAGGTAATAATGTCGGTATATTATTGTATTTTTACTCAGTTTCTTTATTACTTAAGTAGTGTTAATTATTATAAGAGCTCATTTAATTACAAAAACAAGTTTATTAGTATGTAGGTACCTACGATTCGTCAGTATTTACGAACTAGGTTGGTTCGTATCTTGAAAAGATCTTTCTAGATAAAAAAGTGCGCACTTTTTATACAAATAACAAAACGTTATTTACGTCATATTTAGGTATTCTTACGTCAATTAAATGACTGCTTGTCAACAAGACTTTTTGTTACATGGTGCAAAACTAAAATGCAGCGTTAGAAGGTAATTACGTCAGAATTGCATAATATGGTTTATCGATAAGTTGTGAAACACGAGCTGCATAGACTCATTGTTTTAACACAGAATTTCATGCACGTGTAAAGTCAATAAATCTACTACTAAGCGTACGTAAGGTTTGAAACCGATTTATGTGCATAGATTGTAACTTTACACTGGAACTTGTGCGATTAATCGTATTCACATGGCGAGATAAGTGTCTATTTGTGTCATTTTATGCGGTGTACAATCTTACCCGCAACGTGATCCCCTAAAGACCACCCACGTTATTGTGGAGAGACGAGACTTATACCAACACCATCAACTTATCGTACGTACCAATTCTCTAAACTGAGGACCATAAGTTTACTCGCGTCCTCACAACATCTAGGACTCCATGGATAGGGCGTCGACCCGACCTTGGATAGCGTGTGTTGACCCTGCGCAAGCGCTGGTCCGTTACCCCGACCACGCACGATCCCGCCTGACTACGCACGGAGAAACGTGATTGTGAAGAACTGATGTCGCTAACAATGATTACAAAGACGTCATCACCAGTTAAACTCACAAGAATGCGATTGTTTAAAGTAATATTTTAATAGATGACGTTCTGATTGCTTACATACATTCTTCAATGAGTACGTGTTGTATTCCCAGTCCATGGTCCACGCAAACATATTAACCATAAATTAACTGTGTGTAAAGTCGAACGTCCTGTTTCTTAAAAGCTTCTAAAATTCCTATAACTTTTATTTGCGATAACCCTATATGTACTATTCACTGTACGAGTAATTATGTTTTTACACTAATGACCGATAAAACCTACCAATTGGTGACTAATGAAAATATAAATAAAGAAGTTTCCTAAATCTAACGAAACTATTTCATTGGTCTTTGTTCGCACTCTATTACTAATTAAAGTGTGTTTTTGACGAGTGTAGCGCGTATATTCTTGGAATTTCCGGAGCGCCACTCAGACTCAACTAGTAAGTTGTTAAATGGCGTTGCCATTAAGCGCCGCCCGGCTCGGGGGAGACGAGGGCCGCTTGTCAAGCGATAGCTATGTAGAAAAACTCGGGCTGTTATTCAGCAAGGGCTAAGGTCGTTGCTCCGAGTTTCTTGCATAGTCAGGCTTTCGAACCCGCAGGGCGACGCACCCAGCGAACTGCGTAGTCCTTTTAATACAACATACATATCATAAAAAAATGTTATTTTAACCAGAGACTACATTGAATACATTTAATTGATTACCACTGGGAATATATTCAATTGTAGGTCACGTACAAAACTACTTATCGATAACGAGGCAAACCCACAAGCGTTTATTAATTGTGTGGCTTATGTAATATACTGACATTTTAAATAGAACACTTGCTGAAAGTTCTGAAGGTTTGTTGCGAAACTGAAACATCTTTAGCGTTCCGTTTCGCAATATGCGTTGTTTCTACGTCAGCTTCTACAAAATCATGAAAGAAGCGTTGAAATACATATGATAATGTTGCATACTGCTCAGAATAACCCTCTTTTCCGCTTCTTAAAAAGTTAGATTGCTACCCTGGTCTTAACAGTGATAACTTCTTCCCTGTTTGCCCTGTTTCGTCGTTAATATAATACATTGGCAATGGCAAATATAATTACTTTGCGATGTAAATATACCGGTGTATGTATGATCGTTTAAGTGCAGGTAAAGGGGGTCAGAGACGCTGCGCAGTCAGCGCGGGAAAACCGGGTCACTGAGCCAGGTCGCGACGATGTGCTACCACGGTCAGACTGATTCTCATGTTGCCCGTTTATAAATAGAAAATGCTACTAGCATTTATAGTAACCTACCCTCTTTTTTCTGGATCCTGAACACGTACGTCATTCGAATATATGGGATTTTTATTATTTAACCATATTTTTTAGCTTGTTTCATGTAAATTGCACATAAATGAAGGTATATTTATGTTGACAATTTCTAAAGCTATCGCAAGTATCATTTGCGCCCAGACAACCGTTTTATGAGTTTGTTTGTGGGACTGTGGTAGATTTATTATTGTTTTCTCTCATGCTTAGTATTCGTTACCAAAAATTTGAAGGTGACCTGAAATTACGTAATCTTGTCTTCTTTTAACGACAAACATTAAAAGGTTCCTTGGAGTGATTATTTTAGGGAATCTTATAATAAATTCATAGTTGTCCAAACATAGTTTCTAGAAAACCTACTGTACTAAATATAGTCCATCGGCCAGTGCGCGTGACGTCATGCGCAGTACGTCACAATTGTTACGTCACGCCCAGTCTCTCGACCAGTATTCAGCCCCTATTTGTAAAATGTCATGATCGGGTTCAATGGCTGGTTAATAGTAGTCGTACATACCTGAATTTATTGTTTTAAACGCTATTTACTACAATGGTCAATAATATTGAAGTTCTTTATCTTATCAAAATATTGCCCATATCTGATCTGTTACCGGGCGTAATTTTCATTAAATTAAACCAGCCAAAACAAATGATTTTGACTTCGACTCAAGATCTATTAATATAAATAATTAGATTTTGTTATGCTTATTTAATGGCTTATTAGCTGGTGTACAGTTCTACTTTCGTTAACCAATAAACTGAGAATAAATTATCTTCACAACACATTGAACTAAAGGGATTGTGGTAAAAACATAAGATTAACACAAAACCGAAATAACAAATTAATTGCCTTTAAGTCATTATAAGTGAATATTTGACTTTTTATACAAATATTATCAGCCTTTAACAGAAGGTGGAAAAAAGTAGGGAAAGTTTATCAAACTGGGATACAAAAGGTTGTTAGTAAAATAGAAAGCCTTTTTTCCCAAATAGCGTCAATAATAATTCTATGGCTGTTGTGCAAATATTCACTTATTAAATATTCATGTGCCAATAGAGTCTGAAGTGAAGTCGTTTATTATAAGTGTTTCAGGTGTTAAAAACCAATAAAGTTTGATTGTTATTCGCTAAGAAACGATCGAAATACATGCATAACAAATCAAATTACAGTTACAATAATATTGAATAAACAGTCGTAAACGAAAAGTATCACTTTCTTGGTTACAATAATATACTTTACAATGCAGACGACGAACATAAATCAGAAAATAATATCAGAATGACTCAATCGTTGTGTGGTGGACTTTTACGGTGAACGCAAACAGTTTGAAGCATTGGATGATTATAAAGCGTACACGTTTCCAAATAACCTTAGCCAAATAAGGCCAGTGTCGAAAGAATACAGATATGATTCCGTAGTCCAGATCAGTTTAAAAGTTCATTGTCTCTAGAAAGGCCTATACAACCCTTATATACTAAAGTAGATTTTTCGTGTGAACAGAACGTTCCAATGACCCTTGGCAGTGTTTAATTTGTTCTTTGCAATTCACAAAAGAGGTTCTCTATCTTCGAGCTTATTATTAAAGCATTAATAGCTTTTGGCGGATACGTGTTTATAGCGTGTGCTGGTCAAGTATTGTAATTAACCACGCCTGATGCAAAGTTCATCGTCATAGGGTTCACACCTTATCACCACTGCAAGCCACACGTGATAACGTGCTATACATCAACAGAACATCTGATCGTGATATCTTAATAAAACGTCATGAATTTACGACTCCTTACTTCCACACGTTTCGAAATGTTTATGCATTTGTGGGTTAAAAATAATCCCAGACTCGCATCTGAATATTAATGTTGGCTCCCGATATTTCTTCGTTATAAATTCATCACGAATAGTAAAGTTCTCAGAGAATATGTGGAAAGGCTGTATCTGAATGGACGTCCATATGTTTTAAAGATCACCAGTCAATGGTCAAGCTCTTGTAGTTAGAGGCTGCATCGTAAGTTCTAGCCGAGTATGCTTGTAACAGACATAGAACTAGAGGCGCGGGCAGAGTCGATGACCGAGTATTGATCCCGTCGAAGTGGGTCGCGACCCGTTTTCCGTTGCAATACACCCGAGGGGGAGCGTTGCAACGGTCATCACGATAAAACATTGCATTAGCCCCTGACAAATAGAGAAGCGTATCACCTTCACGTGGACTGAATGGTCTTCGATAACTTAGTCGTTTGTGTTCGCTGTTATTGGTTTTCTATCAAAATAGATTATTTCTAGCAACTTACGCAGTTTATACTTTACCATCTGGTATACCTTATTTTTAACCGCCGGACGACTGACAGATTTTAAAATATTGATTAGGCTTATTTATTTATTTGGATATGGATTAAGATTACTTCCAATTACAGAACAAAATAGTAATTAGGTACTATGTATACATATTTCCCCATAAAATGTTACAGTTAATGTATTTATAGATTTGATAGACATTACAGTATGTACTGTACGTTTAATACCTATTATGTTGCACAGGTCGGTCGTTGTTATGCGTGGCCTTCAGAAGTTTAGTACCTGGCTTGCTAAATGTCAGTCACGTCAATTCCGTGTTTCCTCGTAACCGGTACGAAGTTATTGCCCGGCTATCCTGGGAAATTTTCGTTAATTCCTCAGTAAATACCGCGCTGTAAACCTTTCCAGTTGTTTGAACAATACGAACTCGTATCCTACTTCAACTTTAAAGCATCCCGCATTTTGGATCGTAAAGAAAACGATGTTCTAAAGAGAAAGTGTGAATAATTCACATTGAAGATAATGAGGTCGGATATCAATGGAAAGCTTTTCTTAAGCGGGGTCGTTAGCATGAATAAACTCCAGAAGGCACCTATGTTGTAGCGGCTAACCGTTGCGATTGGTCCATTGCATGGGTGGGTAAGTATCGGTGTTGTGAAAGTTGATTTGCACTGTGTATTCCCCTCCATGTAGCGTGTAATATAGGTGTGTGGAACGTTTACTTTTCTATGCCGTATTAATCCTATTGTGGAAACCACAGGACAAAATGCTCGATTTTGTGCTTTGTTGAATAGCAGGATGGCATTCAAAAATGTATTACGTATTCTATAAACCTTAATGGCCAATTTATCTTGTAAGATTCATTTATATTATCAAGACAGGAAAAATTTGGACTACGTAATCATTTGCTACCAATATCTGAATATAAATATTTCCCTTTTATTTTATCGGCGTTATCGATTATTCTAGAAATCAATATTTATGACAGAATAATCTATATCTCAAGATAATATCACTCCGTCCGTTGCCATGCCGACGCCGCCGCCGATAGATGACATTGAGACAGCTTAAGATTAGCTTTTGGCGCTTTGCAGTGATATCAACCGTCCTTGTTCGCATAGCTAAATACTTACTTAAAACCAAATACTAATTTACGTTTTTTGGACCAAAATTGAAAAACCTTGACCAATTATGTTCTTGGTAAAACTTATTCACCAATGGTATTTTCTAGTATGTATACTGCTATCACAGCAGCAAACAACAACGCATCATTAAGATTAGTGTGCTTTAAATACGGTTATCTGATAAGCATTATCAAATCCATTATTACTGCGGTATGAACATTGTTACTGCAAACTGAATATAATCTGTAAGGATTCCGGTGTTTACGTTATTAATGTCATTGCAATTTATTAGGGCAGTAAAATAGCTCGGCATGTTCATAAGCTTGCTTGAACTTTCATCGTTTGTCGTGGGTGTTTGTTAGCCCAACAAATAATGGCTTCAGTTTGTTTATGCAACGCACGCCGGTTCATGTGCCACGTGATGACGTCACGTGGCTCATGAACACGTTTGAGCAAAGCCCTACTTCTCTAATAAAATCGAATTTCTATTTACTGACTCGCATTTTACGGTTAGGAGGTCGATTGCCAAGATCTAAAAGCACAGCAATGAGACACAAGGGTTACTTTTATTTTGGTAAATAAAAGTTTTCCGCCTTTACATAAAACAAAATATCAAAATTATTTTCAACTCCCATTGAAGTCCAATAGGGCAAGCAATTTTCTTGCAAATAAGCTTGCCAGTACTTAGACCTACCACGACTTGTTCCGTAACAAGCGGTTTTATGAAATATATGCTATTTGTTATCAATGAATAAAATCGTATCGCTCAGGAATGCTTTTATCATTCAAGAAAATCATTTCAACCACCAAATATCAATTCTTTGAAATCATGTTTGTTCGTAGTCGTCGTTATCTATAGATAGATAGTTTGCACCACAAATTTATTGCCAAAACGCAGGTGATTGAACTTCGTTTGAACCGACAATCTGAAATATTGATTGGTATAATATAGGTCGTGATTCTGAACGCGTTAAATTTTCCGTGGATATAAAAAACATAATTTTAACAAATTCTAGAATAGTCTACTAGCTTCGGGTATATAGCACTTCTGCGAAACTTCTTTCATATCAGTAGCAGGTATGACGTTAGTAAGCATTAATCATCAATCTTTGATTTTAGATTATGTCAATAAACAAACTGCTTATCTAAAATAAACCGACAAGTACAAAGATAAACAAGTATTTTGCTTAGTCCGTTCCATAAATCTCAATGGACTAGAAAATTTCCTCTCACCGTCGTGGGTGGATCTAAATTTATCCTAGGCGTGTTATAGCGGGCAGGCTTCGACAATACCGGCAGCTGTTTCGCAAAGCCTGTTTTCCAATCTAAACGTAGGAGGATATAGCCAACATGACAGTAAATAAAATGAAAATTCTAAATCCCTGTTTAAATGTCAGTTGAAAGACTTACGTGTTGAATCGGTGAAAGCAAACGAGGTCGCCTAAACGATAACCTTAGTCAAGAGTTTCAGGATTTGCAATGTTATATCTCCTATATGTAAATCGTCCCCCTTTTTTTTTTCTTTTGACTTAATTTCCTTTATACAAGGATCCAGGTCCTTTTATTGGTTTTTATATTGATTTTCCAACAACTTGTCTTAAAATTGGAATTTTCTTCTCATGGTCTCCCTAAAATGTGGTTATGTAGATATGGTAACGCGTGGGTGTTTCTTAATTCGAATTCTTTCTCGTTTTTCTCGCTATTATTAGATTGTGACCGACGGGCGGCGTCGACGTTGGTCGCTAATCGAATCTTCTCGCGCACACATGAGATGCGTCGCATTAAATGCAATCGTAATGGTTTCAATCTTCCTCAGATTTATTTTGCACTTTACCGTTCCGGTTGGTATTTGATAAAGTTTTAAGCTCACTATCTATAGGAATGAAGTTTAACTACTGATCATTAGTCTTATTGTTTTGAACCGGCACTAATTGTTTATTTGTCTTATAACTTATCACCGCCGCCTGCCGTACTGTTTAGTCTTGCGTCTAATGTGTATTTGAAACTTGATTCATGATTCCTGACCGTTCGAAAATGAGATCTATCAAACGGTCATTGTTTCATTCATATGGCGGATCATAATTGAAAAGTTTGAAAACTCGTTCGACACATCAGACATTTGAGTGCGTGCGTGCGACGTGGGCACCGGCGGCATCGACAGCGTGTGGCGGCGCAGTACAGTGTAGGTACGTCTGGCAAGTTGGCGAGTGACGCCAACGCCCCCGCCAGCTCCGCCGTGACGTCGCCCGTGGCCCCGCTGGGGCGGCGCGCCAGTCTCTGCACGAACGCGGCACGGACAGTGTCGAACCGTTGCGATGTAAACGCCTAACCTTCGAATCTGTCAAATACGACAGCCTCAGTTGCGTGTGCATAATAGTTTCAATTAATTTTCTCGTCGGTTCATTAACTTTATTTTTGTGTTATAATAACTGGTTTGTCATCCGCCGCGCCGGATTAATGTAAGTGAAGTTTTTGTGTCATCATTAACGTTGTGTCCCGCATTACTGACACGTTTTGAACGAATCCTCAAGAGTCGTGCGAGCGTGACCAAAGTAAGACCGTCTGGAAAACACGTACGCCATTCAATCCTCGTTGGTTGGATATGGTCAAAATAAATGACCAGGTAATTGTTGACATTGCACAATAATATTATTCGTTGCAGCCATGCATACAGATAGATTTTAGTTTTGATGGGTACTTCATTTTGCATTTGCTTTTTGATCAACAGGTGTTTAACTTGGAGCTTGGTCACGCCTCGCACTTTAGAACTTAGCGTTACACATTTACTCATTTGTATTGTTTGTTATCAATGGATAAGTACTGCAATGTGATTACAATCATGTAGAAAGTACGTACGTGACGTCGACTGTCAAGTTTACTCGAGCGTTAAACAAACTTAAATATATGATTGAATGTTTCACTAGTCTTTTGACGACATCATTCTTCTAAATTTGTAATAATTATCGTAGTTTTTAACTGCATGATCTAATTTTTGTCATCCACCTATTAAGAAACTGATTTAGTCAAAAGTAATTTGGTTAAAATTTGGAGCCAGAAATTAGTTTAATTGTGAAAAAAAATCCTTAAAATCCTAGCGCGTTAAAAAAATGTAATTTTGTTAAATAGATGTGTTTATTTGTGTAGTGTTGTTTAATACCATTTATGTGGAATCCGCGGGTGCGGCAACATGACTTTTACAATATTATATTGTATTATACCTAGTCTACATAGTAACAAAATCTATTTATTAATAATGTAGGAATATGTCGCAGTATATCAGATTTCTTTGACCACATTACGTGGGTTATCAATGTCACGGTTTCACGGTCAATCATAATAAATACTTACATGGTTATTGTAGACTCTGTATGTAAAATACTCCACTGTTTGTATGTAGATGTTTTTATCATCCAATCGGCTAATAGTCTCGCATTGTTACATTGTGTGTATCTGTTTACCTTGAATGTGTTTGGTCCATCTCCTATTGGTTATCATCATTACGGTAGATTCGTCTATTGAAACGATGTCTGTCAGAATATCTGAGTCATCTAAATGTCTGTCTTTACGAAGGCTCTTTTTAGTTTGAATTGTTTAACTGATCGATTATAAATTGATAATGAACGGTTATGTATTTAAGTTTCGATCGATTCAATCGTTTATTATAATATATGCATTACGCTTCATGGTTTATACGCAAATGCACCTCACATATGCTATGTTTATCATAAAAGGATTTTTAATAGTATCTTTTTGAAAGTTCATAGATAATTTATCTATTATTTGTCCTTTCTATTCAGATTTCACTTTAAAATCTGAAAAACAAACATAACGCCTTTTAAAGGTAAACAAAAATATACCCTCATCTTCTCGAACTATTATACTACTATACTATTGTTAAAGACTGATAAAAGCTTTAAATACAAGAAAAATTGCAGGTAGAATTTGTTTAAATTTGTCTTATGGCCCCTTGAACACAGTATACATACAATACATAACCACAACTCGCTGAGTCTGTTGCAAGCTAAAACACAAATGAAGGATTATTTCTTAGCATAATGGTTCACGGTAATAAAACATATTTTGAAAGGTTAATGCAGCATCCTTTTCGAGATTGGCCTACTTTGTATTCCACTCAGATGCGACGTTAAATGTCCTTCCTTTTTTGTTCAGAGCCCTTCGTAGTCGAGGTCACAATTTAACGATTTCTCAAAGTGGTGAGTCCCAAAATAGCTGTGGTATCTTCCTGAAACAAAACGTGAGGAGAAAGAAAAGTGATGTATTGTTTTATTTCCAGTCGGTAGTATTGTTATTATACTGTTCAGGTACAATAGGTTTAATTGTTTAACAGAACTCAATTTAATTAATCTTAAAGTTTTTACCTTCCGTTTAATTCATACCTGTTAAATATCATTAAATTATTCTAAAAATACATTAGAAAATTGAAACGTCGGAAATCAAGTGTCATTATCAACAAGAATAATATTAAGCTGTCCGCATAT
The DNA here is from genome assembly GCA_905146925.1 of Autographa gamma. Lineage (NCBI taxonomy): Eukaryota > Metazoa > Arthropoda > Insecta > Lepidoptera > Noctuidae > Autographa > Autographa gamma. The sequence goes on from LR989850.1 coordinate 11,442,325, forward strand.
AATTATCATATCTGTCACACAGACGCCGTTTGTTTGAATTCTCGTTTCTATTTCACGATAGAGACAGCGAGCGGATATGAGTTCATTCAAATGGTAACACATAAATTACTTGAACAGCACAAGATAAATAGTGATAACATTCTTAGATGATATTCATTTTGTAAATATTTGCGTGATGTTTTCAGTTTCATTTATGAGTCACTCGTAACCTAGCGCTAGTTGTAAACATGTGTTTCATGGAACCGTTGACGCAGTTCCATTTTTTTTTGATGGAGAAATATTTCACCTTTTTATACTTGCGGAATAAGACGCACTACAGTTTGGACGGAAATGAAAAACAAAATGTCCTTGTACTGAAATTGTATGCTCTTTAAAAGATTGGTGTTTATGCTTATAGTATATTTTTAATGCCGTTTTCGCATTGTCAAGTGACATGAAAACATGTTGTTTTAAAAATCTGAAATGACTAGAAAAATAAAATAAAAAGTTGAATGAAATCCACGAAACATACCATCAAACTCTTCTAGATGTAAATAAAGGTTGACCGACTGGTTTTCTTTTTAGAGCTTATATTTTATTTTCGTTTATTAGGGGCTTTCTTTATTTAGTACAATGATCTGAACTGTAGTATTGCTTGCTTTGTATGCGTAAATAAAGTGTTAAACGAGATGACATAATAAAATAGCGCTGTGTATTTTCATGCTGTGATTTATAGATTACATGGCATTGTTTTATGGTTTGATTATGAGATTGAACAACGATATAATATTTAGAATAGCTACTTGTAAAAACTTAATCGTGGTTCATGTAACAATTTACCTGAAAACAAATTCATTCAATTTTCTTGTTTCTTTAATTACTATATATTTTTTTATTCAATAAGCTCAATGATAATACCTTGGAAATGCATGTTTTATTGTTTCCTCTTATATTTTTACACATGTAGGTATGGTATGGTCGATAACACAAACCGTATGATACTGTAGGTAATTTGTTTATCGCTGACTAAATCACGGCTATCGCTATTGTTCACGTCAGTACTTAATAATATCACATATGTGTATCAGATTGATATGTTTGAATAACATGCCTCAGGGACCATGTACTTTGGTCAATGTTTCGTTTTCGTACAAAAAGGTACTGCCTGTTTAACGTTTTGGCGTCAATATACCGCTCGTGGACTGATGTAATATTCGTACGAAACACGTTCACTAACATGTATTGGTTTAAACAGGATTTCTGTAACAGATGATAAAAACAACGCTTACCGTTTTAACCTTAGTAATAATAAGTTATACAAAACTTTAATTATAACAAAAAATGTTATATTTTTTGTTTGTAAACCTTTGTTTTACAAATACGGTAGCTATGCTCTGCAATCGCAAGAGGTATGGTGGTGTATACCTGTTCTCAACGGCCAATGGGTACATAATGAACAATTAATTAATTATCGTGCTAGAGATTCAGAGTTATGTAAATGAAATAAACAGATTAGTGATATAGCATCGTGTAAAAGGAAGTTAAATCAAACTCAGCCGCAAATATTTATGGAATTGCGGTTTATTTGAATAGCGGCAAACAAGAATATTACAACCGTTTGCAAAACAAGTTACAATAAAAGTAAATGTGCTACTAGTTGCATAGATATTGCCGGGCAATGACCCCGGCGTTTCTGCGACTACGTACTTCCATTTAAAAATCAATTTGTTGGGGGTTGAACTTGTTTTTCAGTCTGTACTGTGAAGTTCACGAGCTATTGCGACTCGGCGTTGAGTTGTTGTTGAATTATAAATAGAGAGTTGTCCCCGTTTTGTTCAGATGCTGACAAACAACTAGTTTAGTTAAGATACTGCCATTGTTTTCAGCCTTGTATTCTTTTTCGGTCTTTTTCCTCAAGAAAGCAGCTGTAATAATTTACGATTTACAGTTACGTAGATGAAGTATTTTTATATCTGGTGCTTCGGTTGTCTCGTTCATCTTTACAGACGTAATTTATGTATATTACGTCTGTAAAGGAATCCTGGTCTATACGTAAGGTCCGAGTCGTAAATTGCGGGCTGCTATTCCAAAAATGAAGTGCTGAAGAAGCGCCACATAACCAATATTATTTCACATTTACGTGAAACTAAACAATAGTTAATACTTGTGCGTGCGTGACTTTGACCAACACAATGAAGAACATTGTTTCCAATAATTGTTTGCGGTTTCCCAAGTACTATGTTACAAGTTCAACATGGCGTGTTTGCCACGTGTCAGCTTCTATAAATTTACACTATGTTGTGCCAGTCTTTCGTCTATTGAATTCCATAGCTAGACTGCCAGTGCTATTGATAGATCAATAACATCCGCATCCTCGTGCCCTTGCGGTAAATGAATAGCGATGTCTCAAAACCATTTTATAAATCCGTTGTAATTTCTAAAGTAGATGTACGAGTAACTAAAGATTTTTGTAGAAATATATTAATGTATTTTTTGGTCTTGTTTGCATCTATGTATGAAAACTTTCCGAAGAAGAGAGTGTCGACAACATTTTATGTGATAATAAAATGTTAGTTTGTTTACATACTGATATTAACTCCTTGACATTGGCTACGATAAGTAAATATCTGAGAGCAAATGTTCAGAGTCTCTTTATTGAGCAAATATTTTGCGGCAAGCTGTCAGGTTTGTGTGCAGAGTTTTCGAGTGCCTCCTCCTCCGGTGGTTATCTCGACTAGACGTCCTCCCGGGTTCAGACGGTCAGACATTGCTGTTAGTCTGCTGTCTGCAGTGTTGCACATGTGTGCCGTCTGGCCCGAGTTTATCGACCGTCGCGACTAGGGACGATCTACCCTCCTGCCACTGCAGGATTCCAACTTAGTCTCACAATTTATTGCTTAGTCGTTCTTATAAATGCGACTATTTCGTGACAAAAACATGCTCAATTTGATATGCACGCAGTCTTCTATTGTTCTTCAATGTTTTTGCAACACTGCCTTGTTCATATGAACTTAATGACTTATTGAGGTCTATTTGTATGTTTTTTTTTTAAGTATCTAAATTGTAATCAAACAGAATAAAGAATCCGCGAACATATCGTTACTGTTTCATAAATCTGAAGTATGAGCAAGCAGTTAACGTGCTATTTCGGTGACATCGTCATTCGTATTTTTATCTGCGGTTGACCGTTCCGTCTAGAGTGGATTGAATGAGCAATTATCTTGTGCAGCGTAATAGCTTCGATGCTTATAATAAGAACATGCTATTTTAATTATAGCTCGAAGGTAAATTAAACGGAAATGCATCTATTTTTGTTAAGGAAAATGAAATTAACCTAAAATACCTAAGTAAGCTATGCGCACAGTCGCATTCGGTCGAGAGTTTGTTCCTTTTGGCCTTAGCCCAAGTCTGAGCCATCTCCTTGATAGATCTGAAGGAAATAAACCGAAACACTTCAAAATATTTGTGAAGCTTTTCAAATCACTAGGTATTGAGCATGGAGGAGAGTAGATTCGATTGCTGCCAATGTTTTGCATCAAGATTATACATTAAACACGATTGTAAATGTAAACATATGACGTTTAAATGTAAATCCCACGCCGGCATTGTGGTTGCCAACACCTCATACGCCGCTGGGTCGGAGTCGTGCCCGCGCCTCCCCTGTTATTCGTCGTCTTTATTTTTTTGTGCTAATTGTGACAAAATTGTGTTTTCACTTCGAAGTGTTTAGTGAATACACCGAGTGACGCGTAAGATGCCAGATATTTGGAGGGCAAACGATATCATTTATATCGTGCTAACTGCACTCTTCTCTGTAATGCCGCATTTGTTATATACATTTCGTGATCTTCAGTTGTTCAGGAATGTGTTAATAAGTGTTTGAACTGCTGTCTGACTTCGATATTACGTATTCCACAGCTAATGTAAATAATGTTTATTTGTTTTGAGTGTTCAGTCATTCCTCTATCATGTCAAAGTCAAAATCGGTCGACATGTAGGACTGATGCCTATATCAAAGACAAATATTGACCAAGCCCAATCATTCATGCATGTTTTATTTGTACAATAGTTCTTTAGAATGACTAGCGAAATCAGTCTAAACTACCATCCTAAACCAAGATACTTGTCTTAAAATTTTATAGTGTAAATAGTATTGAAACCGATGCAGTATAAGTAATTTGTTATTATGTGTTGTTGCAGCTGGAGATCTCTTCTGTGGCGACATTGATGGAGTTCCGCTTGGACAGCGCGGAGTACTGCCAGGCCCAACACAAATAAACTGCAGGGCGTTTCGTACGACAAGGGAGCGGAGCGTGCCACCGCTGGACCCATGCTGCCTGGAGCGCGTTATTCTACGCACACCGCGCGCTGTACCACGTACACTCACCCACAGGTAAGCGCAGCGATTTCTACACCAGTATTATCGCCATATTGAAATCAGAGTGGGGTGAAGTCAAGTCAGCCGTATGACGGTCTAGCTATCAGTTGTTATCTGCTCCTGACCAAGACAAGAACGTGATACGGCCGATAAAATTGTAGCTGAATCCGTATACCTAACGTGTTACATCACTATATAATACATATATGAGCAGAGTAGCAGCAGGTATTTATCGAAATACATACAATAGCAATATTGTTCAGATGGCGTTGTGTTTACATATTGTGTTATCATACAGTCATGTTGTATATGAGAGTGCACAGCGAGGCACGTCCACGATCGCCGCGATGTTGGCTCTGGATCAGCTCACAAATACCGACGTCGATGGACAGACAGGCGTCCAGAACATAGCACGTCCACATGACCGAAACTTCGCTTTATCCCCAACGTTATTTTTAGAAGCCATTTTTTATTCCACTTCAGTCGTTGCTCTGGCTTTGACGCAAATACGCTTTAAAAATGATATTCGTCGTATATCAGAGTCGCGCTGTGCCGGCCGGATCGCTGATATTAACGAAACTATTATTTTTGTTTCAGTTACCTTAAATTCGGAATCCACAGTTAATTGGAGCATATCATTCAGTTGCCGGAGTTGGTGTGATAACTTACAAAAAGCAAACTTATGTTTTTCGCATAATTTCTTTTAGTTCCATTCCACATTCTGAACTTTTGTTTGTTCGTCTCCGAATGCGATCAAGTGGTTGAAAGCGACATCCATGCGGGTGGTTCTCATTATATAATTGGACCCTTTCTAAACAAAAGTAACGAAACTGTCGTGTGTTGTGTGGAAATAGAGTGACAGTTTGTCTGTTAGACTGTGACGGACCGTGACATCTTTCTCTGACGCGTGTGACGTGTACTGTGGGTGCTCGAGGCCGGACGACCAGCGACTCCATCACCATGAAGCAGAAGGACATCAGACCCGCGCCCTCGCTAATCGAGTACAAGAACATGCGGTTCTTGATCACCGACCGCCCTTCCGACGTCACCATTCAGTCCTATCTTCAGGTAAATATAACCTTTATCAATTATTTTTAACTATTTACACTGTGTTAAACTAATGCATTTTGATCATTTCAATATGGCTTTGTGTGCCACAGTAACCTTCGAGTTATGACGTATGTGAAAAAAGTACTTACGTGGAAAATTATTGTGCTGAATACATTATTTACTTTGTGACCTGAATCTCTATGATGAAATATATCTCTGGCACTTTAATGCTTATAGCCGTCGGTATTACCCGATTATAGAATCTTTAACTTCATTGTTTTGCCTCATCCGAGATGTTTTCACTGGAACAACAAGTATTAATAGAGTGGAATTTCAATCAGCTGAATTTGGTTACGAACCGAATATCAAGCCGAGAACTCGGTACTTGTGTTGCTCTTTGCTGCCTCGATTTTCCTTGAAACTTGTTAGCGAATTCAAAAAGTTTTCAAGTAACTTCGTAAAAACATTTCCAAGTTACCTAAGTATAACAAAGATCAAACTTTTATTTTGTTTCATTAGAACCGCGTTATAAAAACCTTTGCAGTAATTTGTTAGTTTCCTCACGTTTCAGTGCCGGAATAATTAGTGTTTTTTTGACTCATCCATTAATTTTTATTTCTGAAGCGAGGTCAATGCGGTCGATGACCACTTTATGCCATAATATTACTATATTAGGATTATAATAAATTAGTGCGCGTGGGAATAAATCCTCGATAAAAAGTGTTCTTTAGAGAAACCTAATGTTTTTGTTTTTCTTTAGATTATTTCAAGGTCAAATTGTAAGGCAACAATGGTAATTCCTTTATTAAACCAGGAGGATTTACATTTCTGTCTGCAATTATAATCTGGCATACCTATAAGCACTGATTTTATTTGTCAATAAAGCTACTGTTTGACTAAATATATCAATTAATCTGTAGTACGTATAGTTCGATAGTCTTATCATTTTTTAATGATCAGTTAAGCCGTAGACATGCATTAAATTGTGTTATATAAAAATAACTTCACAAACTCGGTTGTTCCACGCCCATAATATCCAACTGACAACAGTAATACTATATGATATGAGTGTTCTTTTGTCTAACGTTCGTCCCTAGTTTCTTTGAGGTGTAATATAACTACATCGTTACTAAGACCTTAGGATACCGGTCTCGCAAGTTGTTGCGGAGGTTCGTACATAATGATATCTCATCGCATCTCGCTATACTGGTAACAACGGTATCCTTTAACGTGCCTTTAGGAACAGTGTAGGATGTTAGTAAATGCTCAACAATGTAAAACTCGTAAAATGTCAAGTGAATGTGGGTTGCTGCAATGACGCAGTTCACAGTTATAAACTAACGTAGCGTGATGAGTGACCTTTCACTTGTTTGACATAGTTCTATTAATTGAGAGAATTATTTCATGAGTAAAGCGAACCAACTATACGTTTAGGGAAGTGGTCGTAAAAAGACAGGAAAGGCTTTTTGACTTTTTTACCAAATGTGACACGGTCTGTTTACGAAAATTCGCTATATAACGCTCTGAGATCTCTTATTCTTTGACTAAGTATCCCTAATTGCCTTGCGAGTTCCAAGCTCACCCGATACTAGTGCGATATTTTAGTCTATGTCTCGCTAGTATTCGGTAGCATTACAGCTACAGAAGATAAAGTCATAATATGTAAGCCTGTCCAGCAGTTTCCTTTACAACATCCTTGATTATCTGCACAGGAGCTGAGGAAGCATAACGTGTGCACCGTAGTACGCGTGTGCGAGCCCAGCTACGACACGGCTCCGCTGAAGGCCGAGGGCATAGAGGTGCGCGACCTCGCCTACGACGACGGGACCTTCCCTCCTGCCAACGTCGTTGACGACTGGTTTGAGATTCTGCGCGAAAAGTGAGTATACCATATTAAGTAGTACTACATACAGAAATCCGCATTTAATCCCTGTAGCTCCCGGAAAGGCCAATGTTCTTTATCGGTGTCTGTCTATTCATATACGCCCACATTTCATAGCTGTTCCTCGTGCCAGTTGCCTTTTACGTATCACGATAGAAGTAGCAAATAAGTAGAATTTACAGACGACATACTAGAATCCACCAGAGCACAAAATTCATAATTTTAACTCTCCGCTCACATAGCAACACTTAATCATGTATCCGCAATGTGTTGCCATGCACGTGTAGATATTATAAAATTTCGAAAACAGAAGGTGCCTAAGGGCGGGTAATCAACGCAAAAATAGCTCCAGTTATCTCGGCTACAATATCGTGGGCGTATACAATGCCTTATTACCGAGAAAAAAGCGGCTTTGTAATAACATTGTTCTGAGAATATGTGTAAATGTTGCTTTTATAGTTTATCTTCTATAAATGAGTTCGTTCTGTGATAGTAAATAGTAGTCTATTTTTATGTATCTGTAAACAAGTCACACCTTTATTCCGGAGGGCAGGGCAAACTTGACATACCTCACGCGCTTCATTCACTCTCCATTACATTCTGCATAGCTCGAATTTTGGCTATAGGTACATGTATATTGACAGTAATGACGCAAATAAAAATGTCGTTGCGCAATTGACGCGGTTTACCCAACCGATTAGATGTTATTGTAGCTTGTGTTAATGTTTTTATTTAGCTTTCATTATAATGAGTTGCAATGTGAGATCTAAATATAGCAAAACTATTTTAAAACTGTTACCGCGTTATCAGACTTTCACTTTCATTATTAGCTTATTAAACAATTTGTTACTGCAGGTGACTGCCACAGTTATATTTAGATTAGACATTACTATTAATTGATGCTCAAACAAAGCTGTTTACGAGCTCATTGTCACGTCTATCGAAGAATCGTGCACTCGTCATTGCAAAAACAATCTTATTGCGTTGAAATAAAGACGATGTCACGTCACATTAGAAAACAGTAATCTGTAGATACTAATTACTCAGTACCAGAAGGTTATGCAGGACGTTTTAAGAAAACTTTTGGAAAATAATTCGAAATGGCCATAACAAAATCGGTAGATTAGTTAAGGGGCCACAGACAAACAGAACGACATGTCAAACATATAACATTATTTATTTTTCCATCGTGGTTTAGAGACTAATTGGTGTTGTTAATCTTCAGGGCGCAGAACAAGCCTGAGTCGGCGGTGGCGGTGCACTGCGTGGCGGGGCTCGGTCGCGCGCCCGTCATGGTGGCCATCGCACTCATCGAGCTCGGCATGAAGTACGAGGAAGCCGTCGAGAACATTCGAGAGTGAGTATTGTGATATGCCACGCTTATGACGTTATACCTGGACGTCACTATTACAGAAACCAGGCAGAGGCAGAACTTTTACTGGATCACTTGACTGCTATGTCAGTTAAATTATTGCTGATTGCCGATCGTGCAAATAGCGTAATTTCAAAAGGATCGGAAATGGCTTACATGAAAACAAAAAACTTTTTGAATGTGATCCCTATCGATTGTAACTAAAGGAACTTTAGATTTGACACCTATTTAGGCTATGCTTACTAAAAAATCTTAATATATAAACATGACATCATTCAGTCCATGATTCACTATGATTCTTAAATCCCAGTCTTAGCAACTACAACCAAAAATAGATACACTACCAAAACTAATTAATGATACCGATACTTCGAGAAGTATATCACTTAGGACTGTTGACGTCACATGCACCTATTTATCGCGTGACCGATCGTGGTTCTACAAATCCTGAGACAAGTAATGGCCTTAATACCCTAAGTAGATAGTTAATATTACTGAAGACTAATTAATGGTAATGGAAACTTTATTCCCGAACTCCTAAAGGCGGTGATGTCGCGAACCGTACTAAAGATATTAAATTCAAGACCAGAATAGAAAGTACCGCCAAAATATGCACGAATAAGACATGCAATAACAATAGCAGTATTAAATCGAAGTTACATTCGTTCTTCCTGCTTCATAAGGCTTACTCTTTGCCGTATAAGAGCACAGAGCGCTAACGTTCGTGACGTACATAGCAATTAGCTGATAATTGACTCAGTAACGCATAAACGTTAATACCTATGCATGTATTTCAACTTAAATGTGCAAATGGGAATATTGTTAGCTGAGAATCTATTTGCATTTACTAAATGCAACGCTATTGCGCACATGAGGTGCGGTACAAACATAAACGCTAGATTATGCGAATTGCGATCTCTATACTGAACATAGCATGTGTTGGTAGATAATCTTAGATAAAATAAACACTAAGTAAATCATAAGATTATCCTTAAAGGAATATTTATCATGTCACTAATGACGTTATTCTGTTATTAGGGGATAATTAACTCGTCAAGTGGCAGTTTACAGTCTATGAATCACAGATCTTGGAGTATACAACGTTTGAATCTGTACATTGTTTACCTGTCGTACGTGTGTAGTATACTAAGAAGGTACTAACGTTGATGTGTTGTGTTGCAGCCAGCGCCGCGGGGCCATCAACGCGAAGCAGCTGTCGTACTTGGAGAAGTACCGCCCGAAGTCGCGGCTGAAGAAGAACGGGCACAAGGGGCCCAACTGCTGCGTGCAGTAGCGCGTCCGTAGGAACCGTCCTGCGCCCGTAACAGCGAATGTAGCTCTGCTTTCACACACACACTGACACAGGGGAGCATAGACAACAATCAATTAGTTTTTTATCCTAGTGTCGCCTCTTATTGACGACTATTTTCTTTATTTCTCGTTTCGTTGGGGGGTTGTAACCGAATTCTGCCTTAACCTGCAAGAGCTTGGAATTAGCACATTCCCGTTTGAGTTAACCTGACACGACTGAGAATTTGGTTATGATCTCGGTTTCTTATTACCCGTCTTCGACATGTTTATCTCGGGTTTTCTATGGAATTTAATTGAAAGCCTTATCGTAAGCTAATGTTTGTATGTTGAAAGTAAAGTAAAGGTGTAATAAACCCTTGTGCTGTAATGTGTATTAGTGGAATATGTTATAGAAGCGAGCCACGATTTGTGTTCATAGTTGAAACAGTTTACTAAGGTATTCCTATACCGACATGTATTGAATCATAATAAATTTCAATATCCATAATAAATACGAAGCAGTCAATGTCACTAGAATTTTCCGTTAATTATTATGTCGTTGTGTGATGAAATCATGTTTTTTTTCTATTATTTTCCTTTGTAGAGACTTATAATACCTATATAATAATAATAATTTGAGACATAATATAAAATCGTTATGGTTTTGTGTTTCATAAGACAATTTGACATTACATTACCTAAATGTTGCTTTCATAAGATATTGTGAGAAATACATTATTAATTTGAATGCTACCTGGCTTGGTTACCCACACAAGCATTCAGCCTTTGACTATTTAGCCCAAAATGTGATGAAATTCTAATCAAATGCAATATAACCTGACTCACCGAAAAGTTCCAATGAAGAAAATAGCTCTTTGATATTATTTTTCTATTTCTAATTTTATGAAGATTATTATCGAAATATATGAGAAAAGTGTAACTACAAGAACTCACATTCTTAAATAAAAATATTTATAAGCAAAATGGATGTTTTATTTTAATAAATCACTTACAAAGTGAACTGAACTTAACCTACTTGAGGTAGTGTGCGGAGGTATTGCTTTCACAATATGAGAACATTAATTTAAATCAGACATCAATTATTATAACAAGTACAATTTAAAATGTTCCTTGATGTTTTGTATTTCGAGATTCTTTTAATACTTGCTAACATGATACTTGTACTTAACAGTAAATTAAGTAATTTGTGTAAGTTAGATAAGATAACATAATAAAATAAATAATTATTGTATTGTATACAATTCTCCCTTATCACATATTTTGTACTTTTCGATTGAATACGTGCAACGTAAGAAAAGTAACTAAAATTAAATTGAGGTAGGCAAATCCAACCAATAAACCTTATAAAAAAATATTGTGATGATAATTATTAGTAACATTAGTAGGTAGGTGCAGAGTCTGTGGCATTATGTACTATAACTATGCTCTAATACTGTAAACAATTGTAATACTAATCTACTACAGACAAAATAACAACTTTAGACATTTTTTTATTACTGTAAGTAGTTCGATTATAGATATTCTTTTATAAGGCAAAATACTTTTACTGTATCTTTAAATATTTGGAATCTATTTACCATAAAAGCATAAATTTACATCAGATAAACATAAATACGGTACCATGATGAAAAATATTGTTTCGATCCAATAACCGACTCTGCACCCAGCAAATTCTCAACAACAACTAATAACGAGAAAATTACCAACTATTAAAACTTAACTTACTTAAGATAATATTTCGAATCTTCGTTGTTTCAATATCTTGATTACTTCTTCGGCACATACTTGTGTACTTTGCCGCCGTACCTCGCGATGAAGGCTTTGATGTCGAACTTCCGCTTGCAGCCGTCGTAGTTCATGAAGCGGATCTTACCGAACACCGACCTCTCCGCCCAGCCCTGGTCGTGGATACCGCAGACTGACCACATGCAGCCTGGAAAGGAAATAATAATATATTTACAATCATTTAAGACGTAATTTAGAAAATTCTAAGTCTTGTTCAAAGGTTTTATATGGAATGTTGAAGTGGTCATCTGCGCAGACAATCCAGCGGTCAAAGCACAATATTACATCTTTCTTATAGGTAACAAAAGACGCAAATTCTATACAACCAAAGAGATCAAGTAGATATAAAATTCGTACCAGTCAACTATTCACAGTGTGACATAGCATGTCCATCTGAACCTTAACAATATTAGATCTTATAACACAACTTTGCACATTAAATAGTTATCAGTACCATAACTTACCGACATATCCATTGGGGTCCCTTCCATCGATGCTGTAATGATCGTTGAGGTACAGCGAATACTTGAGCGCGTCTTCCGGCGAAGGCGTCCACTCCAGGATCTTCTTGGCCCAGTACATCCTGAGGAAGCCGTGCATCTTGCCCTCCTTCACCAGTTGGATCTGAGCCGAGTTCCAGAGGTCGTCGTGCGTCTCCGACTTAGCTAGCTGTTCTAGTGTGTATATGTGGGTTCTTTTGTCTTTTCTGGAAAAATACATAAGGTGTGAGCCAGGGTTGCACTGGATAACTATCAAGATAAATACGTATTGATAATTATCAATGATAATAAAAACATGTGTTCGCGAAAAGTAGTAGCTAGGCTCCGCCACTGAGAAGCACATATTGTCACACAGATTTTCTATTCAAATTTTAATATGATTTAATTAGAAATAAAAAAGTAGGTACTTTTATTATTTGCATAAATTATTTACTTGGGTGGTTAATTATCCGTGAAAATAATTATATTGATAATTTGCAACCCTGGTTTGAGCTAAGTAGATGCAAAGATCTTTTAAAAGAGTGTCTGCAATAATTGACTGAGAATTTATTGACTAATCAATGACGATAATTATAATTTTATTTGAGAAATAATTGCTTATAACTTAAGCTAGAGTGGAGGCTGTTCCACTGTCCTTTTTTCCTCTCTATAAAATAATATTTTAATCTTATTAAAACCTCCAAGAAACCAGATCTAAACTTCTTTCTTCTTCTTTACAAAAAAATGAGTATTAATAATAATTTACCTGTGATCATCGAGCGTCTTCTGCGCCCACAGACTGGCGCCTTTAATACTGTCGTAATGTTCACAATAGAAACAGAAGTTGTCGGCGAGCTCGCGTCGTACTATCGCCTCCTCTAGGAAAGCATTCACTGACTCCGTGTGCTTTGACTTAAACTCCTGTACGGAGAGAGCCACTCTTTGTACTGATATCTGACCTGGAATATACAGTTGGGACTTAGATCAACATGTAACAAATTAAGGATTAAGAAAACTAATTGTAGGGTCATATAATCAAATATTGAAAAAAAAGAAATATAAATAGAGGTCTATAAACTACAGGGCGGCGTTGCTGATATAAATAAGTAAAGTATACCAGCCTATAAATATTCCATAAAGAGCTACTAAAGAAATTTCAGATAAAAACTTTGTATCAGATAATATTACCAAAATCGAAATACCACTCGATTCACAAAACCCAAAGCTTGAATAAAAAGAAATCAGATTTGTACTTGAGAATTATAAGATAACACTGGCTTATACTATGAAGAAACTTACCAAAATGGAACCAAGGTGATAAATTACTTAGAGCATCTTTTGTGGGGTCATTTCTCTTAGTGGCAAACAGTTTAAGTCTTTGTTCGAGGAAGCTCTTCAGCATTTTGCAGGCCTCATCGTACCCCGGCCGGGCCCATGATACTGGCCCTACATTCTTATCTGCCTCTCTTGATATTATAGCTTCGTCCCAGTCTATAGGCTGAAAATATAATCAAAATTTATGTCTATATTTTGATAGCTGTGCCAATAAAGATAAGATTAGGATATAATTGCATAAGGAAATGGCATGTGCTGTGTGTTGACTTTGGGCTTTTGGCACATTGAGTCCATTGAATCCAGTTAGACCTAAAATCTGAGTGAGTAAGTACTGTTTTAGTTGAGCAAACCTTTTTCAAAATATTTATGTAATCAGTTGACTAATGTCACACAGGGTGATTTGGAATATTCAGATGTTAGATAGGTTATTGACGTTTTATATAAATATTTGAGTTTATAACCAGCTCAACAAAGGTCTATTAACCTTTACTGTGGCATATCTTTAACTGCTCTAGTTGTGTTTCTATTTTTTACCTTTATCTTGAGCTTAAAGGTTGTGATCTAGGTAATATACATTATGTACTAACCTCAGGGTCAAACTTGGCAGTGTATGGGTGTTTGATGACTGGTGGGAACTCGGTCAGGTACTCATCCAACTTAGAGTTGATCTTGTTTCGTATTGTTCTGGCAGAGTATTCCTGTTTGTCTGATGCCACCCAGCAAGGTACAACATTGTGAGCATCAACCTAGAATGAAACAATTTCATGTTGCAATGTGTTTGATATGTTTACTAAATTCATTATCATAAATCCACATAAAATAAACAAACTTAAGATGAAAACAAACAAGGATTATATTCATACCTGAATAAGTGGCACATTTTTCTTGAGTTTCTTTTTGACACCATCTAACCAACCTAGAGGTACTCTGAGAGGATTGAAGTCACAGACCACAGCTCCTATGTTATGTTCCACAACCCACTGAGGCAGGACCTCTGCTCCACTGCCCTCAAGCAAATGGAAAGATATATTCAGCTTCTTGCAATCTGCAGCCACTTTCTCCAAACCTTAAAAAGTACACACAGGTTAGTGTTCAGGGAGTTTTGTGTACAAAACAAGTAAATTTAAAAGTTTTTATTTATATATACTTTCTGATATATTATTTACCTTTAATAAGAAAGTCGAATTGCCTGACAGAAGCGTCTAAATACTTGGCAATCAAACAAAAACACACGTGGAGTGGCACTTCGTTTTTGAGTGCTAGTTTCTGTGCGAACAAAAATGCCCAGTTATCTTGTACACGACTGTCTCGAGACATCCAATACACGACCCCTTCACATTTTTCGTGCACGCATTGCTCCTGAGACACGATTCTAACACGCTTTTTATTAAATTTATACTCCAAAATCGATTTAGCGGTCTCAACTCGTCTAGCTTGAAACTTTTTCATTAATTCTTCCACATTTGTAGTGCTTCCCTTAGGCTCCGATGTAAACGACGACGATAATTTCAGTTTTTTGGGCGCCGATGCCATTTTTATATCATTGACTAGCAATGGGAAATAATGAAACCTCATAAAATATAGAACTACTACGAATAACCCGCAAATCTCGCAACAACAAAGACAAGACGACCAACCCAAAGAATTACGGGTACCGAATAGTGATTGACCCTTCTATTTTGATCCGTCATCGAAACTATCGATAGAAATTTTATATTACCTAGTTACCTACGTTGCCGGGATGAATAAAACAGATGTTTTTTGATTGATCTATTATTTTATTTCATTATTGAGATGCGTGACTACAATTTGATTATACTTTACAGTTTGTTCTATATTTTTGACTTTTTGCGTTTTACCGACTGGTTAACCCAGATGATTTATCTGTAGTTACTTAATGACACCATCACGAAAACTGCTTTTTTATAATGAATAGTAAGAACTGGAATATTATAAGGCAATTCTTATAAATACTTTCTTATTACTTGAAACGCTTTTTTCCATAAGTGATTAATAGGTATCGACACTTTCACAGACATTGGAGTCCAACCGAATTGAACGTCAATGTCAAATGATCTTAGTTTCTTAAAGTTTCATCTCTAAAGGTTTTTTAAAGCTGGCAATGATGAGAGTACTCTCAAAGCCTCGAACCATGTTTATACTGGAAATAGAATAACTTCATTTATATATTACTTTAATATCCATGGTCGCGTTGGTGACATAAGAAGGAACTACACTATTCCCGAGATAAACGTCTGTTATCGAGACACAAGTAACCTTATCATGCCTGTCTAGTATCATATATCAATATATTTATCATAGTTGTAGGTCTCCAAAATGTACAACAACTAGACAAGGGCTTCTGCAATACTTATCGCTCAATATCCCGGATATGTAAAAAAAATCATTTAAAGGAGACAGATACGCTTTCATACAATTTTGGGCCAGAATGTAAAAAGATGAAATTGGTGTTAATTGATAGCTACTATATTAACAAACAATCACTGAAAATATGGCAGATTTTGGCAATCTGAGATCTGAGATAAAAGAGATTAAGTTTAAGTAAAAAACTATACTTAACTGCCTTAGAGTATAGAATAATTTAGACAGGATTTTTAATATTTCTGTAGAGTGGGAAGGATATGATGTACAAAAATGAAAATCGAATTTTATTAGTAGTTTTATTCATCTTCTATTATTACAAGAACGTCATCTAAGAATTGTGCAGGTGGTACTATGTTATCTAGTAGAGATACTTAGCCTAACTAAGGTACCATATTATTGACATCACATGGGCGCAGCAGCCCACAGTCCGTTTGCCTACGATGCAGTTATAATAATATTTTAATATTGCTTCCCTACGACCGACGTATATACGAAAATATCCATGGTTTTGACATTGTTAGGAGAATATTGGTGTTTTAGATAGATTTATTAAAACGGCGGGTTCCATCTTTATAAAAAAATCACGACAAAACTAGTTCATACTAGTGCTTACGATTCATACCCAGATAGGCTCACTCTATAGTTTCTTGTATAATATATACTCTAAGGTAGATAATTCGACACTCGTTTAGTGTCAAATGTCGATTGATGTCAATGTCATGCATGTCCAGTCAGAGTTAGCACAGATTAAAGAATACAATAATCGATTAGTAAATGTGAATCGATTTATTTTAATTATGTAAAACTTAATCTCTTAATACTCTAATTCTAATGGATTTAATTATTTTAATTAATTGTATCATCTAGTGAAAGCATTTTCGTAAATAGTATGAACTCTGTTGATGATGACATTAAAATGTCATCATCAACAGAGTATTTACTTAGACTATTTACTTCGTAACCCAAACTTAATTATTGGATATTTCATTTTCCAGATTGTAAATTGAGTTGATTTTTCACACTTTGAAATAGAAAAATATAACCTTTTTTTTCAGCCATGTCTTAACTTATTACAATTTGGCCCAGAAATCCCCGTCTCCTTTAACAACAGAGTCGCAACTACGCTAGTTAGTTGTACATAAGATTTAATTGCATTCGTTAATTTGAAGCTAAAATAACGAAGTTAGTAGGTTAATCAGTTTCCTAAGCTTAGGTCCTATTTTATTTAAAATCTAAAGGAATACAAATTTATTTATTTTACAACTGATAATAGAAAACTCAACTAAAGGTATTCTGAACAAATATTTAAGTCATTAAAATTTCAGCATCAGTTTCAGTCTCTTCGGGAGTCGGGAAGTATTTGCTTCTCAAATATTCACTGCAGGGATGGCAATTAATTCTATCGATATTGGTTTTCATGCAGTCAAAGGAGCAGAATGCGATTAATTTGCAGGATCCACACGGGATCTTAGCATCTGCAAGTGGTAAGGCGCATTCGAAACACACGTTGAACTTTTCCGTCTAAAATACAAAACAGTAATGAAACGTAAATAGGGTTGTCCTAAAGTAATATAATATTTTCTACCTTTCATAGTAGGTAAGAACTATAGCACCTGTAGGCCCACATTTTATAGTTATTTAGACGCATTCAGACCTATTACATTTGCCACATTCGTGATTTCGTGAATCTAATGTCCCTGTCAATACCCACCTACCAATTTACAGACAACCTTAGGCTAACACTGAAACGATTCCCAGAAATTTGAGGCAAAAATGCAGAGTGTAGATTATAGATAGTAAGATATAGTTAAACTCACCCCTTTGACAGTAAGCTCCGGAGTAACGTAGGGCCGTATAGCCGGCACCACGTCTGGCGTCGACAACGTAGCCAACTTATGTTCGTGGATGTACGCCGACACTTCGAACTCTATCAATGCCTTCTCCTGTGCAGACATACTATCTGAAGGTTTCTTGTAATTTATACCTCCTCGCAAAACTTTCCACATCCTCTTATAATAAAAGTGGACTATACACAGCACATGTTTCAAAACCCGATCGTTGTATACTTTTTTCTTGGTGGTCTTCAGAACGTCCCAAATTTCCAGGCATCGGAGGGCTGTTAGCCATAGGCCTGCACTTTTCTTGTTTTTGTGCTCTTTTAGTATCATGTTCCACTGGCGATGTTTGTATCTTTAAAATAACAAGAGGCACCTATATCCAGGGGGTCATAGGCGTATCCGCTGTTAGATGATTATATTTTCAATGTCAATGATTATGGATAAATAAACAATATTGGACACGTATTATATATTTTTCAACGTACACAATCCAATAACTTACATTCAGCTGAAATGTTGCATGACGCCCCAATTTTGTTCAACATCAATCATGACATGCCGACATGATTTCAAAGCCTCCGTTTATTAAAATTTAATCCACTCTATCTATTTTATGTTTAATTATTTAGAAAACTTTACAAGTACGTGCCCAATTTTTTTTTTTATAAACTTGTTACCGGAATAAATAGTAGTTAGTATATTCGTGCCCAGTCATCTGCCCTAGTAAAACTTTCTTTAAATTTTATTTTTGTTAGCTTATAATTTTTTTTTAATTTTGTAACGTAATATAATCCTGAAAATAAAAAAAAAACTTACTTGTCAACGATTTTAATGAGCTCAATCATTAGTTTAGCCTGCAGCCATCTGATATACAGTAGCCTTGCGCACTCGACTACAAGGTCCAATGACTGTCGGTAGTCGGCGACATCATCAGCACCAGCCTTCGCCAAGCCCTTCCCGGCGGCTCCCAACGACTTCACAGATTTACTGTCCTTAGCTTTATCCTTCTTTGGTTTTATGTCGCTTTTAGTTTTCTTTGCATTTCCTAAATAGGCAACAGGAAGAAAATCCTTATGTGTTTTTATAATTATGTAATAAAGATGAATCTAATTTACTCCTAAATAATAATATGTAAAGTATGTTCTTTTCTTTTCTAAACAAATTTTAAATCCCATTGTCGGGCAAAGGCCTCGCATTTCAAATCACTCTGACTTATGCGATTTTCGTTTAGTCAAAGGTTTGCTTACCGGTCGGGCTAGGAGGTTTACGCACGGATTCCAGATCAGATAAAATCTTTCTTGCGTAGACAAACAGATTGCTGTATTCATCCTTTCCATTCTGACACTTTATGAGGGGGTCTGCACCGAATAGTAGTAGATTTGTCAGCTGTAAATAGATTTCGTTAAAATCGTCTATTTCTTTGATAGTTACTAGACGTTTATAACCTACATAACCTTTTTTAAAAACTAAGCACATAATTTGAGAAGGTTATCTAAATACATAGAGGGATTAAAATTGCAGTAAATAATACAATTTTATGCTATGTGAACTACAATATCCATTTCACGTAGATATCGATGTGTAAAGAAACTTTAATTAATTAAGAAAGTTGTTTTGTACCGCTTGTATTTTCTCTTGGAGAGGAAGCGTTTTGCAATACGGTAAATAGAACATTTTAATTAAAATAGTCTGATTAGACTCATTGATGATTGCGTTGAGATCGGTGTTGGGGCTTTTCATGACGATGTCGAATATATCCATGCCTTTCGACATGGCCACGTCCACTGCGGAGTGGCCTTTGTATTGAATTATAGGGTTGCAGCCGTGCTCCAGAAGTAATTCCAAGATGTTGCGACGAAGCTGTAAATAATGCATATGGGACTATCGAAAAACTTTTTTTAGTAGCCAATCGTTTATTTATATTTTTACCGAAAGTCAAGTCTCTAAGTGTAATTACCCTTCAGAGGGGTTTTTTAGATTTTTTAAGTGACCGTTTTTCACTAAGATATTTAATTTAAAACCACATATAATATCTAAGAACAGTTAAAATTCAATACCTCTTCCTCGGGCTCATAGTCTACTTTTCTGGCTAGCATCGCATGCAGTAATGTCGGTCCATCATCAATTGACACGGACGGTTCCAGTGAACCAGATGAAATTCGTTCAGGCAGTGGTATCCTATGAGCCGTGTCAGCACCACACTCCAGTAAAGTGCGGATTACGTCCAAATTATCAAACGTTAAAGGTCCACTTACTGCCACGTCTAAAGCTGAGTAACTATATACCTGCAAGATAAATATAGCGCTTTGTTACGGATACCTATGTTATGTAGACAACAAAATATCACACGCAATCATAAAACAGTTGCTATTATACAGTTAGATGTGAGATGTAGTAAAGATGAATCAATCATATTCTCTGCGCTATGAAGCCTCAGCTTTATATTTCAGGAGAGGTTGACGTTGGAAGCCACTGTAAGGGTCGAAGCGAAATAATACTTTCAATGATAAAGATAAATAACACGAATTATTAAACCATTACTTTTGGGTACAGTTCATTGACATCAGCGCCATAGCGAACCAGTTGACGTATTAAATCAGCACAGCCAGCCACGGTGGCCATCAAGATCGGAGGGTGAGGACACCGGACCTTGCGCGGGTCCGCGCCGTCCTCCAACAACTGGAGGATGGTCAACATTATACGCCCCATCCTAAAAATACAAACATATGATTAAAGAAACGGCAATAACCTGTTTAAAAACTGTCATCTTCAACTATCCAGATGCCTTGAAAAGATTCAATGACTAGTTGGACAGTTCCGTACGTTCATATGGATAAATCGGCAAGGATTTGACTGCACTTTACTCCTCTCAATATATTAATAATAATATCAATGTACTCACTTATCAAGTTTCATTTGTTCCTTGTTATCTATCATATCATTTTCTAAATCGAAAGCTTGCCACATCATGTCTCTGCTTGGCCTTAAAGTATCCTTTATAACTCTCGATGCAACTTTCTTTGGATTTTTATCAGGAGGCTTTTTGTGATCCTCTTCAAACGTCATAAGATCTGCGTCTATTTCTTTAGACATATCGCGAACATCGAAAATATTAGGAATAGCAGAGGGTGGAGCGATCGAAATAAACTCTTCATCAACTCTTGTTAAGTATTCAGTGTTGATATTATTATAAACTCGTTTGTCTTCTGAGAAAACTTCTTCAACCACAATGATTGGTTCTTCAACTTTTGCTACTTCAGATTTCTTTTTAGTGCTACTTCCAGGTGTCAAAGAAGTTGTTTTTTTTGCAGTTATAGGCTTCAATGTTTTACTAGGAACCTTCTGTAACACGGATGCGGTGGGTGCCGTTAAATCTCTCTTTATGTTCCATTCAAACACTGTTGGTTCAGTGGGTTCTAAGAAACACGAAAAAAAAGTAAAATACCTTATGTTTTTGACTACTTTGTTCAGTCTCTAAATTATGTCTTCTTGAAACTGAATACAATAGATTTTCATATGATTGTTGTTACATGTGTAAATTTTTTATTTAACAATTTATGTATCCTGTGCCCAGCAGTGGGACATTTATAGACTGGCATTATTATATTATATTTTTGTAAACACACAATACTTTATTCAAAACATATTTATAAATGATGTACTAGAGGTGCTGCTTATTCCTTACAAAATCTCTTCCTTTACTTTATATTAAACACTTACGTGGTGCATGGGCCGGTACTGGCGGCAACAGCGCCGTCAGCATGGACCCGGGTGATATCTCCCAGCGAGCCAGCGCGAACCGCAGCAGGGTGATGCCTAAGGGGGTGCAGCACGCGTCGTTGTAGCTGTCTATCTCAGCTCCGGCTTCGAGTAAGAAATGGATTATGTCGGGCTGATCTCCGCACTATCGGCAAAAAATAAATTGGTATGACTTACTTGCTTGAAGGTTAAGACTGTTTTCAATATATATTTTTGTTTATTTTGAGCGATACTCGCGTTTTCCCTACATCTCAGGGAGGATACATTCACACACTCAAAAAACATTGATAAACTTGTAACAAATATTTGTTTTATATCGCAAAGGTTTGCGCTACTGCAGACTGAATCATTTTTCTGTCGTCATCATAATTTAGATACAGAGCGTATCGTTAGTTATAAGAGACTAATTGGCATTTAAATCGATAACTATTTGCTAAATGTACAGTTACGTTATTTAAATCTATACTCTTAGATTGATTAATTCCTTATGAGACATTTAGAGTAACATTCAGTAATCTGTGTATGATTAACATGTAACTCACCGCCGCATACATTATCACCGAGTTTCCTTGTATATCTGTGACTTTAGGGTTCACATCTAACTCGTTCACAAGCTGGGCAACGTTGGAAATGTGGCCCAAATAACTTGCCATCAATAAGGTCCTGAAAATTTATGTTTGAACTATATGGTACAAATCGGATCGAATAACGGGAAAAAACAAACACACTTAAAAATCCAATGTCAATGACATCTTACAAAAAATGTAGGTAAGTAATTAGAGCATACTTATTTTTTTGATTCAATATAAGAATTAAATACTTTGCTGATTAAAGTGATATTTGAAATCGTTTACAGTTTTCTGGAGACTTTTCTGAGGTAGCAAGAGTAGCAAGTCGTACCTGCAATCCAGCTCATGTTTCCCAGCAGGTTTGAAGGAGGCCCTGTTCCCGGACAGTATCTCCTCCAGGTCGAGCCTGGAGTCGGCTCTCTGCTCCTCGTGCTGGTAGCAATGCTTCATCATGTGCATGATCATCCTGTTGTTGTTCCACGCGTACAGTACTGTCTTCTCCGACACACTGTCCTTGCTGTCTATGCTAATTGCCTAGACAAGGGCATTTTCTTTTATATTTTATTCTTATGGTTTCTTATTAGGCCTTATGATGATCTCTTCTTTAAACTCGTTTCTTAAATAAAGCCTCGTGCCTTGATATTTTTTTTCTACATAATACCCTACTATGTAATTATTTCTTTACTTGGATGTATTTTGCTATACCTACATTTAAATGCTTTCATTTTATTTAAACCCCAAATATTTAGTTTCCGGTACTGAATATTTGTGGTTGAAAATTCGACGAAGTAAGAAATTACGTATTTTCTGGCTTCCTACCATTAAAAACAATTTTTTTTAGTAAAATATGCCTTATGAACTATTTTGTTGTATTCAGGTATATACATGATTTAGGACTAATAAATACCGGTAGTGGTCCCGTGTGCTCGGCGAGCGTGTTAATCTGGCTTTTATAGTAGGCTCTGTCGAAGAGTTCCACGTGGCAGAGCTGGCTGTTGGTGTCGGTGCAGGACTTCGGGTACAGCCGCGGCCAGTTCTCCGCCGCCGCTAGGGGCTCCGACCCGTACTGCTTCAGCAGGTCTAGTGCCGAATTTACTTCGCCGATCTGGTAATTTTTATTTCCTTACTGAATATTATAAATGCAAATGTAATTGTGTGTTACGCAACGCTACGCAACTACTGATCTGATTTGGGTGGAGTTTGGTATAGAGATAATCTGAGTCTGAGGAGAGGACATAGGTAGGCTACAGTTTGTCGCAATATCAGACACCTATGCGGGCGGAACCGCGGGAAGACTTTTGGGCTTTAATAATTAGTAGGTAATAAGATATTTTTACATCTTTATACACCTTAAAAGAAGTTTCCATTAGTTGCTCTTCCACAAATGTTTTTATCTACATTTAACCGTAAGTATGTATTACATTAAACAAACTTATACCTTTTTATCAGTGCAAAAAATCGTAATAGCAATTTATAATGTTATCATCGTTGCGGATTAGTGAGCGTAATCGGTGATTTGATGTCTAAGTATCCATATCTAATCGATTAAATATTAGTACTATTTCACGTCCAATGCCCTGAAAATCCTTTGCCGTGAAAAACACAGTCTATCTATTTTCAATATGTTCACCATGGTTTTCTGAAGAATAAACTCGAGCTGACTTTTACGAGTTGAAAAGCTAACTGTTTCAAATAGCCTCTTGAAGCTGCAGTCACCTAAATTCAAACTATCTGGCATATTACTAACAATCTTGGTGTTGGTGATCAGTCGTTTTCTATGAGGAGCGATCATGTTTCTTCCGATGGGTGAGGAAGCCAGGTCGATGGCCACGCTGGGCGCTGGTGGGCGCCACGTGAGCCGCACCAGCTGCGTCCCGAACCAGAGCCCTACGTCCTCGCGGATGCACGCGTGCGACTCCACGCCGGGACCCCAGCGGACGTTGTTGTAGAATAGACCCTAAATTTGTATCTGAGATGTAAAAGTGTAGATTTTTGCAGGAACATTTGTAGTTTGAGTCCTAAATTTCTATACAGAACGGCAGCCACACTTCTTTTAGTGTCTTTGTTTAAAAAAGCAACTGATCTTATATGAAGAAATAGTGTTCATATAGCTCTTTTATAACAAAAATACTATGAATTCGGTAAAAGTGTTGCTAGTACTTGAAAGTCTAGAATACATATAGTGATGCATAAATTATTTCACAACAACCTTTTAAGTAAATATCGTGACTTCTGGCTCTGCAGACTGCAGTTCGTAGAGGACGTTGGATTCAAAACTAATCAGGCATATATCGTGTACCATGCGTGCATGCCGTGAGCCAGTACAACTGTACTAAGTGTTTTGGACTAATAACCAACGTTATCTGCATATCAAGTACTTATCGGCTTTAAATGACTCACTTATTTCTTGTGCCATCTGTTGATTCAGGGTATAAATTGAATACTACGGGTCACTACTAAGAATATTTTACAAATTAGAAACATAATCATGTATGCGTTAAAACGATTCAGTACTTTGTGCTTATCAAACATCTATCTACCTTCACATATTCATAAAAAACAACAGACGGTACAGACTGCTATAACCTGCAGTGTAAACATGAAGTGAGCATTTTATAAACGTTTACACTTTAGGAATTCATTTTGAACTTTAGGCAGGATTTTGAGTCCTTAATTTTTGAGGACTCAACCCCAAGAATGTTGATACTAACATTGAAGACGCGTCCATCAGGATAGGACATGGCGCCGTACCCGTGCATGCGGTTGTTGTAGTAGTGCCCTTCGTAAGTGAAGGCTTTGTGGTCGCAGTCGACGTACCGCCAGCGGTAGTCGCCGTAGCCGTGCATGGTGTCGCGGAGGAGACGGCCTTTGTACCATTGAAGGGACTGGAAGAAATGGAAAATGTGACGACAAAACTAAAGACATAGTACCAAATGAACAAAGCAAACAAAGGTCATGGATATTTGAATTTTAGAGGTACATAGAAACAACTTAATTAGAAGCGTACTTTGTTAAATTCTATGCATTTATTATTGGTTGCTGACTAGTATTCTTTTAATGTCTTATTGTGACATAGGAGGATCTTTACCAGATCGCAAGGGTTTATAGGACAACTCATACCAGGGGTATTTTCGCTATACAATCCTAGCATTTGGTCGGTGCAAGCAATTTTAGGTACACATGGCGTGCATGTATTATTTTTCGAGATAACTTAGCAGACATCCTTTATATACTTTGCTAAAGTAACGTCGTTAGATGATGTCTTTCATCTCATCTGAACCGAAACCACTAAATATCAGTTCCAGGCCTTTACTGTAAAATGAACCTTATATAGTTACGATTAGGGTAGATATTACATATCTCCATGAAAAATTACCTCGGCTCCTGTCCAATGATGAAGCCCATTTCCATGTTTTCTCCCATCCTCGTCCTTTTCGCCATAATAATATTCGTCATAAGTCCAGCTTTTATCTTTATTTGTCTTAGGTGGTTGGCACGGCATAGTATTATTTTATAATCTGGTTTGTCCCATTTAGTTTTGACCGATAAACATATGTTTATTTTAAATAAATAAATTACATAGCAAATAATGTGTACTAATTTCAACAAATTTGAGGTTATAAAAGGTTATTTTGCTTATGATTGACGTTTAGATTATGTCAAATGCCAAAAAGACAAAAGCGGTTACGAACTCTTTAGATCCACGGGAATAACCTTTTTAATCCTATGAAAGGACCACTCGAGAAGATCGGGTTACAGCTTCTGTCGACCTCTGGTCGTCTCCAACACCAGTGTATCTTCGGCCTTAAGCATATGTTTAGTGTTCAGATATGACTCAAATAAAACGCAGGGGAGACTATTTTAATAAAGGAAAGGGTTTTGAAATGGAAACGAATTTTGTTTGATAACTGATACAGGGTGTTACTGAAAGGTTATATCTATTCAAGGGGGTGAAGTGTACTGGTATAAAGTCAGTTTACAAAATTTCTGACGAGATGAACTTTTGGCCTGTTATGTATATATGTAAGCTTTCAGTATCATTCTGTATACATATATTATATAAAAATCCCTTATCAAAATATAATACAACTTATAAATAAAATAACGTTTACAAACAATTACATCTGCAACAACTCGTTTTCGATCTTTCGAAGTAGGTGTATTCCTGAAACAAACAAAAACAATTTAGTAAACTGAACTTCTGAGTTTTTAAATGCATTAAATTTTCCGCAAACTATGAAGTAGCTGGTGTTAAGTGGTGTTTATGGGTTAATCTTAAATATATTTGTTAATAAAAAGTAGAAAAAAAATTACACGTGACAAAGGTCTCTATTCCAGAATGAAGGCTACATTCTATTTTCAAAACAATGTCAGCCATATTTAAATAAAACAAAGATTTATTTGTATTCTTCATATGCTATGTAAAGTGACTTCTATTCGATGATAATTCAATTTACATACATTATCATTGCATTTGTTACAGACGCAAGTCTACTGAGAATACGAATATAGTAAATGCACTTAAATTCAGCAACATTTTCCTAAGGAACTTGGAAAACTGTTTTACTGCAAATAAATTCGCATATAGTGGTATTTTTTTAATAAAGTTGTATTTATTGTAATAGTTGGGAAAAGGCTAGGCAGATGATGATGTATTGAAATAAATATTCATTAACTTACTAATAAAAAGGCAGCAGACAGTAGCAGCGCTTTATGTTTGGGCTGCACAGCGGTGGAAGGTATCTGCAGGGTGGTGACGAAACTGTTCAGGGTTCGGTCCCAGCCGTGCTCGATGCGGCCAACTTCGCGTAGAGAGTCGCCTGTCATTATCTGAACAAATAAAGTATAGTCATATTATTTAAGTCTTGATCACAACATTATAAATAGTATGATAAAAATATCTTTTCCGTTTTTGTATCGAATAAAGGTTGTTCGTATCTAGCAAGGCGAGATATAATAAGGTAACGCTAAAAAAATATCTCATCAGGTCATCATAAAAAGTTTCCCAAGAGAGAACATGCAGCTGATTATTTCTCCTGATTATCCTATTTTCATAAGTGTTACTTTAGGATTTACAATTCACCTAATCTTGCCTTAGCTTATACAAACAGATGTTCACAGCCAAATAAGGTATACAGTGGCGTCAGTGGCTATGTTTATTGATATTACGTATTTGTTGACTTTAGATAAAAAATCTTCAGCTGTCGTCGGTTTTAAACTTCGCGATAGTCAGTTTATGACTAATATGTTTAATATTTTTATACCTTTTTTTTTTTTTTTTTTTTTTTTTTTCCCGCGGGGGGAAACCTTCAAAAGGCACCCGGTCCTATGGGCATTTATAAGACCGGGGAGTTATATTTAGATATCAATTCAAAACCTAGACATATATGTTTTCTTTGAGTTAGGTACGATAATTTAGAGGTCATTGAGTGCTTTTGGAGACCTGATAAGCGCTCTGGGTAAGCTTCCCTTTCCAATAGATCCTCATAATATTGGTAGTTAAGTTTTTTTACCGGCTCTAACCAAATTGATAAAAAAATAGACAATAATTTGGCACTCTTCTAATACACCTGATACTCTAATAGTCCAAAACACAACCTAACGTGGTACACCTTCTATAGACTCAAACCTACCTTGAACTCAGACAGCAGCAACGCACTCTTCTTCAGAACAGCAGGACCCTCAATCACGAACAGGACTGTATCGTTAGCATCCCTGACGAGGAAGAAGGGCACGATCCACGTGCACTGCTGCTGCACGCGACCTACGTAGTCTCCAGGCGGTGTTATCACTTTCATCTCCTGATAACAGTTGTGAGAATTTGTAAGATAAAATGTGTGCAGATTGTACTTGAAATTATACATGGGATAAGAATGTGTGAAGATCTTTATAGATTTGCGGTTACTATATTATGAATCATCTGAAATCTCCACGGAGGAAATCTCTCAGGAATGAAAATCGGTTTTGACTGCAACGTATGGTCTTAAAGTGATAAATAAACCCTGGTGTGATATCAATAATTATGAGCGAATGAGGATTTTTGTAACTGAATTGTTTGACCAAAAACACAAGATTAGTTTTAGGCTTGGTGCATTTAACCAAAATTTACGTGAATGCACAATTGTTGTTTACATAATTTGTCCGATTGGCGTCACAAAGTGATTTACGTTATCTACCTTACGAAAGTTCCGTATACAGATAACAAGCAATTACATCCAATACCTCATGGGTTATCATTCTAGTAGGTACTAAAAGATACCTCTATTTTTCACGTAACTTAATTCTGTCCTTTGTGTTCAAATTGACTCAAATTTAAATGTACCTAAGGGCAAATGAACTCGATCTCGTATTCCAAAATGTTCTGCTTTCTGATTTCAACGTCTGCTTTTTATTTTACCCTATCATCATGTCCTTAATCATTTACCTTATCCACTGTTATCTCCATAATTCATCCAAATGACTGAGACAACATGACCAATTTTGTCTGAATGTAGTCAAGGATTTGCACTCCTGACTGAGTGTATGATGGACATTTATAACTTCAATAGAGATCTCTGCAAAAAGTGTAATGATGCTATAGATAGAAAGAACAAACCTGCAACCGACAAGGCAAGCAACATGATGCAGCGGCTAGTCTCCTCTGCATGACCATAGCTTCCTGCCTGGTGTTGTCATGCAGGTGCATGGAGAAGGCTCTGCCTGTCCCGCACAGGCATCTTTGAGTAGAACTTGAGGTTTCGCTCGCAATGTACAAAGCCTCGCCATTTGGTACTCGGACTATGTATCGATTTTCTGACTCAATTCTGGATGTAACTGAAATTATTGTTTAATTTAAATGAAAGAAAGGGAATGAATGTGAGGAATGAAGATGAGGGATAGTAAAGATGAATGAAAGCTAAATACGTACGTAGAAAATCACTTAATGGGGGAGCAGGAAGATTATGATAAGATGAAAACCAAATTCAATTGGTGCTATTTAATTGGGCAACCTTAAACATACTGCTGCATGAGGACCTATATTTGTTCTTTATACTTGTGGGAGTTGCTCGAGTATTTTTTCAAGTAGAGTATACATTGGTTTCTCAACTCTTTGTTGGATTTATCAAGAGATTTATTTCAAATGTGATTAGTTTAAGTAATACTTACGATCGTTTAATTCAACAGTTTGCTGGATGAGAAGGCTGGAGACTCCTATAAGGAAGTCCAGTCCATGGATTGGTATGAACTGTCCTCGTGTATTTGATCGCCAGTCCAGCGTGGACACTGGTAAATGTGCACGACTGCCACCTAAAATACATGTTTTTGATGATTCTTATTTACCAAAGTGCGAAACACTTCATGGGACTCCAACAACAAGAATAACTCCAGATTGCAAATTTTGTTGTTTTTTTTTTTCAAAATTCAAGTAATTACATATTATGTACGCCCCTTGAATTACAACTCTTGATGATTAGGATTAGAGTGTTGGTTAGAAAACGAAAGTATAAAGGGAAATGAAGGCTTAGTAAACCACGTCTAAGTCATTACAAAAGTTAATTGAAGAAGTTGGAAAATTACTTTTAGGGTAATTTCGCTCTTTTTGTGCCTTTTCGCTTTTTGAGGTTTTGGCAACTTTGTCTATTACTAATTACTTAATATATTTTTTATACCTACTTGATGCTCTTTCGCTCTTTTATAATTCATTACTTTAACTCACTTTGTGTAGGCTGCACACTTATAACTAAATCTGTTCTAACTGGGGTTCCATCATCTGCAATTAAATCAAGTCATCAAACATTTGTGCTATAATTAACAGTAAGGGGTTGATACTTTTTGCATTTTGTATTTGCATAAATTTATTTTATGGTAGTGTCTCACTTTTAACACCATGCTGTGGTAATATTTACACACTACGCTATATATGAAAGGTTTGTTGTTGATAAACATTGTGCAACAATTGCACAAGATTTGCGCAATTAGTGTAAACCACCATCTTGCGGCGTGTGAAGCTTTTGTTTGAATTTAAACTTAGCTGAACAAAAGTTGGAATAGAAAGAGGTTTTTTTTCGAAAATTTGATTTCAAAGAATATCGAAGCTTTTTTATGCGGCCTTTATTATGAACAAGATTATGAATTTTTTATTGGAAGTTTCATGATATGTTTATTCAAAACCTATGAAATATCAAGTACTTATAATTCCAATAATGTCACCATTAGAATTATTACAGCTATCAGATAGCAAGTCACAAACAAGTATTATAAGTACAAATAATTATCTGAAATGGATTCTTATCTTCATTGTTAATATTTTAATTTTCGTAATTACCTGCTGTGGCACCTGAATTGTCAATCCCCGTAACTTTACTAACTTGAACACTATCTTCCATTGTCGGTATTTCTGTCACTTTACCACAGTTTGATTCAATTTCCACAGATAGATGTTATTTGTTGTCAATCCGCCGACAAACTGTGTTATCAACATTTTTACACGTTGTTATCGAGTTATCAATAAAAGATAAATCAGCAATATAATCGACGAATAGACATACGTTGCTCTTAGATTGCTACATTAATTATAGATATAGATAGGAAGTTATTTTTAAAGTTTTCGTCCGTTTTCCTTAGAAACAGAATTTATTTTAGTGTGTAAGGTCGGTTTTGCTTTAGTATCTGTTTATTTTTTAATTAATCTTTGATAATCTTAGATTTACGTAGCTTAAACTTTGTGCGTAAGATGTAGAGTAATTAATTCTCTAATTACGGGTTGCAAAAAATATAAGATATGATTGAAACATGTTTTATTGAAAACCATTTATATTTGGGTGTTAGTAATTACTTGAATAAAGTGATAACATTCAAGTCGTTAAAATGACCGGTACATTACAGTACAGTATTTATAATAAATTACATTCATATATTCTATCTAACTCTCATCACTCCGACTAACATTTATTGTAAATGTCAAGATAAAACATTGTAAATTTCGCATAGGGAGTTGTAAACAACGCGGTCTGTGTTCGTGGTACGAAGGACACAAATTTGAAGCCAAATTTTGATCGGAAGACTTAGAGGGTCGAGTGCAATATCCACTCGTCCAAAGACACTCGGTGACGTCACTCCGCAGCTGACGTCACGCGTGTTAACGAAACATTTATTGTCCTAGTATAGTCTAAAGTGCCGCGCTAGACTTAAGCTATTTGCGCTCTCAAACTCTCAGGCCTGATGGTGTACTGTGGGGCGTCCTGACAAAGCAATACTGTTTCTATCATTTCCGATTCGTTACACCTAATTATAGTTTTAGTTAAATAAATAGAAAATATAGATATAAATAAAGGTACACATAGTTAATGTACCCATATGATATTTCTCAATACATTGGAATATACTCCCATTTATAATAGTCTCATATTTTGGAATTACATTTATTATACATATAATATTCAGATTAGTTTCAATACTTATGTGGACACACTTAAATACAAATATTCGTAAGTAAATACTTAACAACAATAAAGTTACCATCTTAATACATCCATAAACACTTCGAATTTCCGAAAAACTCACATCTAATCCTGCCCCGAGTTCCATATTATATTATTATATAAGATGGATCTACACTTGAATACGATCGCAAAAACATATCTAGCAAAAGTCCATACAACGTTCAATATAATATAATAATATTCAAATTACATTTAACAATGAAAGCGTAGAATTATCGCATAAATAACATGCTAGCTGACGTAACTATTGAGATCAACTTTGTCGGAACGAACTCAGTATCCCTACGGGTCTATGGCTGGTTAGACTCGTACGAATACGATAACAAAGTTTTAACTAGATAATACTAATGGTGAAATGATATACCTTTAGGTGACAAGTTTAAAAAAAAGTACATTTATCGGAGTACGGCTCGCAGAGAGATATTGGGAGTAAGCCCTTGTCCATTAAATGAGACGTGAGGCTGTGCGTCCCTCGTGGGGAATGGTTGTCGGTGGGTGGTGCGTGAGGTCTATCGCTGGAAGGCGCGCTGCCAGCCGAGGTTGAGCTTGAGCGTGGCGGGCAGGCAGGGGCTGGCCTCGCACTCGCCGTCCAGTTCATCCGCGAGGTTGTCGTGCAGCTCCCGCAGCGCCATGAGGGCGGAGCGCGCGGCTCGCTGGCAACTTGTATCTCCATCGCAGGTGGTGTCAGCTTCAGACAGGAATACCAGGTCGCAGGTGGTTGGTGGAGCCTCTCCCTGTAATAAAAGTTAATTAGATTTGATTACAGAACCATCACAATATTGTTGAAGAATAGTTTTAATTTAAAGATAATTTCTTACGCATAAATAGCAGATCTGATGCAAGCTGCAAAGCGGAAGGAACAGTTGTCCACGGTCACCGGCCAGCAAGTCTACTCCGCGGCAACGTTGCACAATCTTTGCGAGAACGGGACATGCACCGGTAGCTCCAACTGTAACATGAAATGAAATACATTAGTTCTATTGTAATTATTTTGTTCACCAATATACAAAATTAGGCGTAATATTAACCTGTTGACATAACGGGGATGCGGTGTCTGCCACTGCCACCCATGTATCCTTCAGAGAACTGTTCTTCGATCTTTCCATTCAAGTAGTGGCCGGCACCCTGCTCATCTTCGAAGTCGTTATTCCTTTCATCTCCCTTTTCAAATCCGGGAATGTCATTGCTCAAAATGTCTACCTTCTCCTTTTTCACTGCAACGCGCTTGGCTTTGGCATCATCAGTAGGATTCGGGGATGGAGCTACGTTTACTTTTGTCTTCTGGATTTGCAGACTTTGTTTAAATTCCTTCAGTGCCTTCCTCATTTTTTCCAAACTGTATGCAGCTGCTAGTCGTGACAGTAACTTTTCCTTCATTTCCTGTTCTTCCTTTGAATCAAGTTCTTCGCCTACGTTTGAGTAATGCAACGCCTCATCAACAATCATTCCTTCCATGTGTTTTAGTTTTTTGTCAATATTGTCCAACTTTGAAGCGTTATCAGAGGCAGAGCTTCTCTTATCTTCATTTTGGATTGCAAGGTGGGTCCTGTCAATTTGAATTTCCGTCTCTTCATTAGGCTTAGTTTCCACATAGTTTCGTTTTACGTTGCTATGTTTACGAAATGAGTTCAAAGGGTAAATAACTTCCTTATTGAATGTATCAAAATACTGCTTCCTGAGTCTATCTTGGGTCAAGTCATTGACAAATCCAACGTGTTGCTTACTGCGTTTGTCAATACCAAAGTAATCAGACCAATCAATAGATTTCTTCTTGATGTGTATGGGCTTTTCCTTCTCGCTGTGGTTGTGATCAGCATGATCGTGGTTGTGGGCATGGTCATGGTCATGGTGCTCTACTTCTTGACCAAAAACACCGGGATGATGGAGGTTGTGGCCGTGGTGCTCATGGCTGTCATCTTCCAAGACTGCAGAGTTGTTGTGTTCATGCGTGTTATTGTGAGATGTTGCCAGCAGAGGAGGTTTAACATCATGGCTATGTTCATGCTCTTCATGATCCGTGTTCCGTTTCACAGGTGTTTTGATAATTTCGATTTCCGAGTCCCCAAATATTTTTGATAGATCTTTAATCAACTTGGGGTCAGTACCTGCACTGCTTCGGAAAGACCTAGCAGTATCACGTTTGTTTTGATTTTGGCTAAATCTCTTAACTGGAGTATTTAAGCTATACGATCCACTGCTGCGTTTAGTTACGGGAAAACGCTTTTCGACTGCGTCGTAAGTATATTGATCTTCATCAGCTAAGTCAGATAAGCTGTCATCATCGAGAGGTTGGAAGGCGATGGCGTATTCTTCACGGAGATCGTCTTTATCGTCATCAGAGACGTCATAGGCATTATAATTAGGATCTACTGTTGCTTCTCCATTTTTCCTGCCATCGTAATCGAATAAAATGGGTCGATTGGAATCGGGTTCAGAACTTCGCTTCCTTTTAAATGCTATGGGACCCCAATTATCAGGGTATCGTTTCTTAACGACCTTTTCTTTATATAATTTGACGACACCTTGTGGTGCGCTTTCGATGGTATTAGCGTGTTCCTTGTTGTACTTGTACTTTGACCACAGCTGGCCTAACAGTAGGGCGTACTCGGCGTCATTATCAGGCCCATCTTCCATTTCCTTCTTGTCTTCTCCTTCATTTTTATCCATGAACAAGTCTCGAAGTCTATCATTGTCGGAGTGATGACTCCTCTCACGGAAAGCAGATTCCTTCTTAGCTGCTGCAGAAGCGGAGTTCTTCTTCTTGATCAGTTTGTATTCGTATGCTTCGGGAGGCCTTTCATTTTCGTCAAGTAGCTTAACGATGTATTTAGGAGACGGTTCTTCCTCAATGTCTTCAACATCGACAGCATAATCAGGTTCTGCAATAAGTAGAAATCGAAGCAAATTAGAAAAGTTTAAAAATATCTAAATTATCTGAATTTTATATTTTAAATTAAATTTTATTTACCAGGGTATCCTTGTGGTGGTACAAACTCATAGAGAGCATCGTAATCAGGTTGTGGTAAAACTGGTCCGACCATGCGCCCGCGCTGCCGCCGCTGCAGTGCTTCAAGCGCACCCCGCAGCGACGAGCCACCGCGGTCGGCGCCCGCGCATGCTAGCGCGCACGCCGCTAGAAGTAGCCATGTAAGGCCCATTGCTATGTGTTTTCTGAAACAGAAAAGGCTTATTTTATTAAGTTCCTTGTGCAGGTTAAAAATGCCTATTTCTAAAAACTATCGTTACGTAAGTAACATTTAGTTCTTTTGCCATATATTTTTGGGCTCGCTTTATTGTAAACAAGATTATTTAAAACCAATGAATAATATGACGAAAATATTTTAGATGTATTAGCTAATATTTGTTGATTTACATCAAAATCCATTCGATCACTGAAAAGTATGTACAAGCTTGTGCGCAAGCTTCCTAACAAACATAGCACATACCATAGAAATGCTAAACTCAGTGCAACTCATTATTGATATAATATCAATGATGAATACATAGAAATATTAAATAAACATATTAAAATAACTGCACGATTTCAATATCCTGGTCTGGACACCCAGGCATGAGGTCGTGTTCCCAGTTATATTTAAACGGCGATATTAAACGCTTCATTGCAGGCGCTCGGAAAAATCGAGGGTCGAGCGCCTTTGTACCCGGCAGGATAATTGAGTCAGGGTGGGAAATTCATATTTTATTGACGTTTACTTATTTTGATGCTCCATCCGGTAGAAAATGGACGCTTTGTTCCATGTCAAGTGCGAGTTTATTAAATTAAATATTGTTTTTTGAAAAGCCGACTTAATTTTAATATAGCTTAAAATAAGCTTTGGATTGTGTAATAACATATTCGTACATATTATACTTTCGTGGATTTTCTGAAATTCTCAGTAGCAGGTCGGAGTTTGGATTTGTGCCCGGTTAGTGGCAATAGGCTCGCCCCCTATTACATGGGACCTAAACATGTCGGCGAACTGTGGGTGTACATTGGTACACCTCTGCCTAACCCTTCGGGGATACAGGCGTGATGGTATGGTATGTCTTGTTTCCTGATTTAATCATCCAAAGATATAACTGACAAAATTAAAATCTTCTGCGCATTACACCATGTTTTATTGGCAATCAATCTATTCCACATTTTATGAAAATTCCGTCTCACAACGTTTAGCGCTAGATATTTAGGGTCCACTGAAGACCGTGGGGAATGCGTGTTATGAAGGCTTCGTACTTAAGTCCTTAGCGACGCAATATGAAACTGCCCGCCATGAATATGTCATGTGCTATGGACGTGATCCTTTGACTATTAAAGTCGTGGTCTTTTAGTCCTATTTCTCCGGTCCTTTTGTACTACTTTGTATTATTAAATATGATTCAATAAGATCGAGAAGCTTCAATTTGCACGAGTTATGTGTTTTGTTTTCTGGGTCTACTTTAATTATTTACAAGTAGCTAAATAGCAACTAAAATCACAATTGAATACGTTACACAGAAGCAAGTACGAGTGTATCCTTCTATCGTTCCAACTTCCAAGAATTCTCAGTTTTTAATTAAATATTTGACCCAAAAAGGCCGCAAGGACTATGACATTAGATGTTATATACCTTTTATTGAAAGGAACACAAAGGATTTCTAAGAACCGGGATGTACGGTTTGTTGCCTTTAGAAAATTGATAATGGTGCCTAGGGAAAACTGAAATGTGTATCTTCCGCTCGAAAAGGGTATGTTTCATAAAAAGCGGTTTGAAGTTTCTTTGTATAGTCTTGATCTAATACAGTGAGGCAGTAATGGGAGTCTATATTATAGTGTATTGTGTATTTTACTAGAATGTACCATACATTTGATAGGTTTCCCTAGGGTTCTTTTTGAACCCTTTCGAATACTGAAACTAATCGACAGATTTCCCGATTAGAGAGAGTACTTACTGGTCACGGTTTTAAACAAAAAAGCGCCATTATAGCGGTAAGTTTTTTTAAAGGGTCTACAACAGTACCTGCCTAGATATATTTTCAGTTAGCCTGAGCGCAGGCTTTGACTGCTTCACCGGACTTATGTCATTAGCCAGAACTCTTGTGTTAATACCTTCTACTTTTCTAGTTAATTCTGTCAATTTTCATTTAATATAAACTTAATATGTAGCAAAATGAGCCTGATAAACGTAATAAATTTTATAGCTATCATCCCTTACAGATCTTTCTACATAAGTGACACGAGCGATATAAATTACGTTTTACTTCTCCATCAATCATGTAGATAGAGACATGTCGCCTCATAGTATATACTTAGTACATATTTTGTGTAGATACATAATGTACTAAGGGTTACTGCAGCTTCAGCAATATTACGTTAGAATATTGGTTTAGTTTATGAATGTGTTATTAAGCTGGCTACATAGTCTCTGTTAATTTGTTTCAGTTGCTTTCAGTGGTAAAAAGTTGTTGAGAACAAATGACAGCTGTTATGTTGGAAATGTGAAAGAAGAAATAAATATTACGATTATGACCGTGAGAATCTTACACCTTATCTGTAAGTTTTTTTTTTTATTTTATAGGTACATCTTGTGTCGGGCAGAAAGATGTAAGTCAAGAATTGGTCTTCTCTCTTGAAGTAACTTAAAGCTAGTGTACCAATGATATTCTAATAAACAGATATGTTATAAGCGTGCAATCGTGAAGACTCGAAAACGTCCTAATTGGGACGTATTGCCTTTCAACAACAACACTATTTGTCTCTTTTTTCTTATGGTTTTTATCGCGCTATCTCTTTCGCTAGCTGCCGCGCTGCGCGGAACACTTTTTTCGATTGTTTTGTATGTGTATAACATATCTGTTTATAAGAATATCATTGTAGTGTACGTTGTTTTTCTTTTGTGCCTAAAACTTAATTTTGTTCCATTATCTTTCTTCTTTTAACTTAAAACATATTTCTTAGAACACATGACATTGAAATAACCTGCAAGCTTGCGTGGGAGGTACTTCGGCTAACATTCGAGCTAGGAAATAAAAGTCGAGTGCATTTAGTAGGTAGTGGCTTATTGCCAACCGCCCACGCTGCAAGAGTTTTAATACCAGGAACTCTTCACGTACATTTATTTTAAAAAGAAGGTTGATCAATAATGCAACAGTGGAAGTATAGGGAATATTTTTTATAGTTTCTAGTAGTAGGTACATTTCGATTTATGTTTCTTCTGGCAGACCTTTTTCTAAACTGTTTTGTGGCCAGTTTCCAGTAATTAGAGATTTATCATCAATTTAAATATCAAGAAGGCTTATGAATTGTGAATTTGTTTGACATCTTGAATTATAAATTATAATTATATTTGAAGGTGGTAACAATATTGTTTTGAAATAGTTGAATCTTCTAAATACTATCAGATAAGAATAGAATTTTCTATTTAGATAGTAATAGGAAAATATATTAAATCTCTACAAAGCCCTATTCATCTCTAGACTATTATGTGTTAGAATGAGTTTTTATTTAAAGCAAGCAATTTCGCTTATCTCAATATTGCGTCTCAAGGTAGACTGACAAGCTGAAAATACTGAAAATATCTTTGGCTTGACTTCTTTTGTCTGGCTAAGCGAACAGAATAATCATACCTAAATATTGTACGTGGGTGTATATAGGGGTAAAATTGAATGTTGTCTTTCGTAAGTTTTCTGTAGAAGACAAGTGTAAATGTGTTTGTAACGTTTATTAAATAAGGTTATATATATGCGATGTTTTATGTAAGTGATGTTCCTCGAAAACTATTTTGTGAATAAAAAGAAAGTGCCAGTCATCTCATATGTTACTGTCACGCCCCGAATTTTATCGCTGGAAAAACTGTGAATTACATAAAAGTAACTTCATATTCTTGTAATTTTCTTGAAGGTCCTCTTTCATTTTTCTTTCTTGTAATATACATTAAACCTTTTCATTTCTATAATGAATAAACGTTTCAGCATTACATTAAAAAATGAGATGAAAGAAACCATATTAATAATATAGTTGTTTGAGTTACATTAGCCGTGCAGAAATAGGTTATAAGACGTTATTGTTTTTTCAATATAAGCTACAGTTATTATTCTTATTCTAGCTATGTAAAAGATCAAAACACACATTTATTTTTACTGCCTAGAAACACGCATTGTAGTAAAATATTAAGTAACTTTTTTTAATAGGTATCTAACTGTCATATTAACAACATATAAAAATTGCTATTTACTACTTAATCATTAATATTCTACAACATTATAATTTCAAGACATTTTGACACATTTTATTTCATTACCACAAGCCTTATGTCACTGTCTGACAGGTTACATAAAATGTTTAACGCTAAGCCTACGTTATGAAAATAAATAACAATACAACGCTGAAATTAATTTCAGCTGTCAGTTAGATTCCAACGCTTTGTGCCCTTATCAAGCTACTCAACAGATCTACAATTATATTTACTAAGGGAAAAAAGGAACTTACTAAAATGAATTTTATATAGCACCATATAATATCATTGAGCACCACCTTTTAAGTAACTTTAAGATATTCTAAAACCATATCTACCTAAGAATAAGGACCCTCTTCCTTTTGAATACGGTTAAAATAACTCGAACATTAAGGACCAAAAATAAATGTTTATTTTCCTTTTCCTTATTCAGTTAGCGTCCATTACTGTGTCTAAAAAACCGTTTTCATTACGATGTTTTTGTTATTTTATCTCGAATTTATAAAGCTTTTATTTCACGATTCTCGGAAACCTTAAAAATGTTGTTATTTCGCTACTTAATAAAGTTACCGCACCCTTACAAACCGGTTTATAGAATTGTGAATTTGAACAAAGCAAAAGTTTATTCACTCATCATATAATAGGTGTACGTTTTACTGCGGACCGAACATAAAGACCGCCTTTTTCATGTTTTATTCCCTAAGGACCAAATTTATTGCTACGTTAAGAAATTACCACGACCGAGTTATCTAATTTACGAAATAAATGTATGTCGTAGTCGAGCGCTACTATCTTAGTGAGTGACGATAGAAATAAAATAAGTCTAGTAATATTATTTACTAACGAGATAATCTTGTCTGTGGTTCCAGAAGCCAAGCCGTGTAATTATCTAATCAACAACTTTTTTCTTCCTACTATCGATAAACGTATTTGGGTATCAAATATAAACATCAGACAGTCCCTCTTTTCCAACTTTTCCCATACATAGTCTCAACTGTCACTTCCCTCATAGCAAAGCTTTGAAGTGACTTTTGACACGTCACACTGCCGCCATATTGGATCTATCAAAAGACACATCTTACACCGTCAGGAACCAAATTGAAGAGGAATATAAAAGTCCTTGGGGGTGTATCGCGGAAATAGGTGGATTAGATTATTGACATTTATGTTATTGGTGCAAGATCGGAAACGAAGTAGGTTCTGTACTCATTCGTGCAAGAGATACATAGATATATTCATAGGGCAAGGTAATAATGATATATGTATTTGTCTGCTTAATCATTTGGTAAATAGATAGATAGAATATTCTTTATTTACACAATTAAAATTAAATAATAATACAATTGGTAATGTTGGTAGTTGCCTATATTGATAGTTAATCATGTTACGTTTTAAAGAAAATGATTCTTATATTTTTTATAACTTTTCGGTACTAAAAAGTTGCTAAATTAAATTGTCTATGAGTTACTTTCAAAACGCTGTCAACAATGTTATAAAATTTTCCATAATTATATTTGATGAAACTCAAAGGAAAAATGTCTCAAACTTTAACTTTCTTATTTACTTTGTTGTCCAAACACAAAGTTTTAGATTTTATTTTGCGCCAAGAAACTTGATAAAAAAGCTTTCCAGTAGTTTTCCTTGACATTGATTTTAGTGTTATTATTTGCTCGTTTCTTTTTAGGTATGAAGTTACTTTTTAATGTTATTTGACACATAAATAATTTAATTAGATTTGAGGCTTTAAAAAAAATATGCTTCTAAACTCAATCTATTTCTTATTCATATTATTAGGATGATAAATGTATGTTGTTTTAGTTAAAGGGCAACGCAACGCGAGCAACGCTATAAATTGCGTCTGAAAAAAAAACATAATTTACATACCTATGAATACTTTCCTAAATTGTTTTGTTGCAAACACAATATCCGTCAAGCCCGTGATCCCGTTTTCCTGTGAGGTCCCTAATCCCTTTTGACGCGAAAAGTATCGCTATTTTGAGCTCCATTTTCGTACTAAACTGATTCTCAAAATTATCCAACAGTTTGTTTTAATACCTGTCCGTTATGCGAGATATGTATTCAGGTGTTATAATATCATTTACTAGCTTTTAAATCATAATATCAACTCAAATTAGGTAAATAATTATTTTAGTAG
This sequence comes from Autographa gamma, assembly GCA_905146925.1. Classification (NCBI taxonomy): domain Eukaryota; kingdom Metazoa; phylum Arthropoda; class Insecta; order Lepidoptera; family Noctuidae; genus Autographa; species Autographa gamma. Next base: position 11,483,295 of record LR989850.1, read on the forward strand.
GACTATTTTGTGGTGTTTCTCAGAAGGCAGATGCTAAAACTCTTTTCCTCATGTTGAAAAAGAGACAACAGTAAAATGGCTTGAACTTAAATTTGGGCTGATAATTATGGAAATTATAAAATCCTTAATGAGTAATCAAAGTCTGATTCATGAAGAATTTTAGAAACCCAACCATCCCTTCTCTCAGGTCTCGGCAACAAATTTGAGTTACCACATAACCAAATTAGGATAAGACCAAAATAGATCCTCATTCCTCCGTAATGAGTATCGGAAAACGAAAAGTGATTAATTTTGTCAAAATGGGCCCATTGAAGTCATTTATTCAGTTCACTTCATTTACTTCATTTCAGGATAAATGTTTCAGACATCAAAGGCATATACAAATAGTGGGCTTTTGATGCTTTGCCGACCTCGTTCATTTAATTACTTCTGTACAAAAAGCTCTTACTTTTACTTTAGTAGGTATGTTGGAGAAATAAAATAAAATGTTACCTCCATTACTTAATGTTACAGGAATTACCAGACGTTTGTTTCAATTAGCTTTTTTGTTTTTATTGTACCAGCTTTTGTTGTAGCCCTTATTTTGAAAAAAGAAAAGAATCAAAGACTATCTGTCTAAACCAGTCGAAAATTCTGAAGAATGCTGTGAACGAGTATAAATAATTTGCCAGAACTTTAAATCACACACAAACTTAAGGTGTGTGGTGTTACCTACTAAGTATTAAGCAAACATCATAATATAAATCGTCCATACGTAAAACACGATTTAGCTTTTTAAATTGCATGTCAATCTAAAACATTATCATCGATTGAATCGGTAACCACCAGCTAACGACATTAGTTAAGTGCGAAGGGTGGTGAGTTCGATCCCCTCAGACGACACATATCTACTTATTGTGCGACTCATTACTTTCCCCGAGTCTGAGTGTCTGTGTTCCTATACTACGTATACCTGTGTACGATACTTGTCTGTAAACGAAACAAAGGTACGGTAGAAAAATCCACCTGTGGAGAGAAGTTTTGATACTTCTTTCTGCCAAAGGAAATGGGGCTTTGTTGGAGTGAAATTGCTCAAAATCAACCATGTCTCAATTTAGTCACCTAGTATCAGTCATTTCTCTATGTTATCTTTCCTAGTAATGTTAGTACTTGAAATACATTGTAATTTTATTAATCAGTATTCATGATCCCTTTGAAACTGATTGAAGTATTATATCGGTACATAGGCTGTATAAATTATTAGTCAGCTGATCGTTATATACTTGTAAGCAGCCTCCGCAGAGGATTAAGATTTCAGAACGTCGGCGATGAATCATTCATGCAGCCGACGGCCCGCAGCGCCGGGACTAAATATTGTGAGTGTCGGGAAATGTATAATGCATGTAATGTCGCACTTTCCAGAACATCCAATTCGACAAATTGGGAACGATAACAGACAAATGTAAACAGGTATATTCAAATTATAGCGACCAGGGTCCTATCGTGTTATTCGTTTAACTTTATTTCCTCATTAATTATAATAGACGGATATTGTGAAGCATTGCCTTGTAGCTTGATAGTAAAACAATCAGTTGATTTAATAAACAATTGGACCGCCGCGTTCAGGCCTGACCTGATTAATTACCTTTTTATGGTGCTATAAAACGTCGCGCTAACCAACAAAGTTACCCACCGCAGGCCAACAAACAACGAAAATGCAGAAAGCGTGTCGAGATAATACCTGGAAAACCACATCATGTGAACATAATCAGTGATAGGACTTACCTTAGAACATTTATCGCGATTGTTCACAACAAAACACTGCAGAAAGCCGAGCTAGCGTTCGTACACTCGGGGGCTTTGAAAACAACTAAGAGACAGTGGTGAGAACTTGCGCGGTACTTAATGCGCAGAGACTTGAGGGTTCGGGAAGGAGCGAGCGCGGACCGCTGGCTGCGGAACCTGACTTATGAATGATATAGCCTGCGAAAGGTATCTAGTGCCGGGGCGCGAGGCGCGGGGGAGCGGGCGCGCGCGGGAGGGTTATATAACGCGCCGATCGATACCGGGGGCGGGAGCCTAGGGTGCGAGCACAACAGTTTTCCCCCTTTTTTCCGGCAAACTATACATCGGAGTTTAATCCTTTTTATTTTATTGCGGCGCTTGTTTTACCTATCAATTACGAATGACACGTGTTGTTAGCTACAGCGCTCGGTACATTGTTGGGTACTTTTTATTGTTATGGGGAAAGCTTTGTTCTAGAATCGTCGTTTGAAACCAATGCTATACCTACAGGTGTACCATTTTTTATGGTTACTGGTTCAAAGTTTTGAGTACACACAATTTAAACCAATGGTTTTGCTTTAGTTTCTCATATACATATTCATTATTCTAATTAACGTCTTTAACATACGATTGATCCAGTATCTTTTGAAGAAAAGGCTGCTTATCGGAATCTTAATAACCTAACATCGGGGCCGAAATAAACTCCACATCAACATATCAACTCTAAATGTAAATATTTCGTCAACATTGTATTAACGGCGCCATAAAGCATGTTCCACACCATTATACGAAATAAAGCACTTTCTCTGTGAACCAGAATGTTAGAACCTTGTGAACGGGGTCTAACAATAGGTGATAAGGCTTCCATTCTTTCGGCAGCATAATGCAAGCTGTCCGGAGAGTTTCACGCCCGAACAATTACTTCAATACCTATTTGATCCAAAGGACCAACAAAAGCTTTGAGTGCGGAAGTAATATAAACTATGTAGCTATGCAGTGGTCCTTTAGTACAAATTCCATATGTAGGTAATATCCAACTTTACTAATCTGAACTTCCCTAGGACACTATACAAGCTTGTTATTGAACAAGGCTTTGATCAACTAGTAAGCTGTACCTGTAGCTGATATTTGAAGATGGTCACATTCTTCAGTAGAATTTTACTGTTCAGATTTGAAAGTTCGTGAACATTTTCTGGGTGATATTTTGTTCCTGATCATAACATAATGATCCTGAATACTCCTTCCCTAGGTGATATAGTGGGACATGTAGAACGGTATTTTTATTCATGCTTTACGATGCCAGTCTCCATAAAATTTGCAACCAATACATCAATGAAATTGGAGATCATAGTCCACTTTAGTACCCATTGATAAATTGGACCACCATCGATGTCCTGAACATTATATGTGCATTAAATAAATTGGAGTTAAATACGAATTTAGCTCTATAATAGGCTGTTTAAATAATTTGCGGTATTAAGCCGAGTTATTAATACAGTTGTTTGTTGTCGCAATATGCTATTCAATTTGAAACACGCTTTGACGTCAGAATGGGGCTTTAATAATTGTCATGGATTATGTTATTGTGCGCAACGGAGGCGTAATGAAACAATAAAATAAAAGAGTGCCGAAATACTTTATTTATAGAAGCTTTTAAGGTAAATGTTTGTGAAGTTATTGGCGCTCTGAACTTATAATTGTTTTCTACGTAACATGAAAATTAAGTCTGAAAGTTGTGACGTTTTAGAAGTTTTCTATCCACTTTTATTTTTAAATCAGTCGGATTATCTCAATCAAAATAGATTTAAGTAATCCTTACATTAAAACTTTATCTGTTAACTAATTAAAAAATTAAATAAGGTACCAGAATGCCAAGAATATGTAACTAGTAAGTTTGTGTGTGTGTAACATAGTGTGTGTGTAGTTTATTACGTGTAAGATAATATTAATTAAACATGTCGTTAATTAAGTCTTCGGTATTTCCTTCGTTAGCGAAACTTCTCATGCTGCTAATACGTGTTCTTCTAGCTTTGGTATTACGGCAGTATTTTTCTCTCCCTAAGGAGGTTCGCTTAGTCTTCAGTCTTCAGCAAATGGCCTGCGGGTAATGTACCGAGCTGGGAAATGGAGTCTAATGAGATAATTGTAAGTAATATATGTGTGTAATTGTACTAATTATATAATTGTGGGTCTGAAATAAGAAGTGCTTTTGTAAGTTAGGGACTTATGTAGTATTTTACAATATTTAATCATTCATTTGAATAAATACAATGTCATCTTTTTTAAATATGTGACTTACCTGAAATTTTGATTCTGTGAAAATTTTCGGATTTAGAATAATATATATGGCACTTAATAGTGTTTCTTGCTGTTTAACTTTGTTATACTTACCTGTACCTTAAAAATGTTCATTTCATTTTTTGACCCATGAAAAGTGTAGTTGTAATTGTGTCATTACGAGTCTAATATTTGTATGGGTAAAGAACAATTTTCATTGGCTACTTTGCGGCATCATAGTTTGTCGTGGTTCTCTTCTTGAGATATTGTCATATAATCTAACGTTTTACTTAAATAAGTTGTATACGTCCTCTATTAGATGTACTTAAAGACAAAATTAATCTGCATGCAAAATGCTAAATGCTTCCTTTAACATTTACCCTGGACATTTACCCTTTTAATGGTCATCAAGTCCAAGATTTTCTATGTTCGTATTAAGCCCCCATAATTAAAGGCATACGCTTTAATTGTCGACGGTAACAAACATAATAACAGTAATCTAGGTTCATTTAAACTTAACCTGTGCTTAATGGACAGGATAAGGCTACAATAGCCGCTATACAGTTTAATCTGTAGTTAAACTTCCAATATCGGTTGCTACGACCGCCGTACACCTTGATGATGTTATTAAACGATTATTTTGTGGTTTTATGAGGAATAGAGGCAGGCACGGAAGGTAGAGACATTGCAACTTCTTAGAGTTTGTAAACTAGTGTTCTTAGTTTAAAGCATCAATCAATCTTTGTTACAGATCGAAGTTGCGCCACAACACCCGGTCTACCGCTAAAACTGAATGTTTTTATAGCATGATTGTGATAAATTATAGTTTCTGTCTGAACATTCTAAAATGTTTAAACTGTTAAAATCCCAAGCAAAACAAAGTACATGATAATTGCTATATGGGATTTCGCCCCTTTCAATTTCGACCAAGTGTTTTCGGTAACCACTAGACAAATGAGAGCTCTCCAAAACCTGCAAAAATTATGTAGCTTATTTTGAAAAGAATTGTTCTTGTCGGTAAACATTATTTATATAAGATTCACAAAGGACTCAACACACACAATTGTTGAGTTATTAGCTCGGAGAAATGAGAAGGTTTTTTTCGTATTTTCTCAGGTGAGTAATACTCGGCAGTCTTTATTCTGGCGAATGTAATTTATATTTTAACACGCAACCCGGCTTAGACCCCACCTGTTGGAAAGATTGGCCCATTGTGTAAATCGATGAAATAACTTTTGTGGCATGTTGTGCTAAGTTTTAGTGGTTAGGCGTCTTAGCGTTTATGCTGTGGTAATGTAATTCAATTATATAAAATAGTTAATATATAATATTACAGTACATACAGTGATATATTATTCTAAGAGGCGGATACCTGAATACGAAAAATACATACAGAAGTTTTTTACATACCTAATAATAATTGATTTTTCTTTGTTACGGGCGAGTTTTTTCCCACTCTGCCTGGAAGAGGCTTAGATATATGCTGACAATAATTATCAAAGGGCTACTTCTCCTTACTGTCTACCGGTGACCACCAACAGCCAACAGGTGAATTATATTTCTAATGCTTGCACTTTTGCTTAATTTGATTTAAATGCAAGCTTCTGTATTTGTCCAATTTTTATTTTGGTATAGTGCACGTTACTTATTTTATTACCGTTTGGAATAATTAATACGAAACCCAAATAGTATACCTAGGTAACTAGGTAGGTAGGTATATCGGTCGTATCAACCCGATATACACTATATATCTCATACTATCCCTCTCATATGCGATACGTATCTTAGATAGATGTGTACTATTCTATTTGATATCAGCTAAGCCGTGGGATATGAGGAGGGTGTTCTCAGAGATTTGTCAAAGCACCCTGTATATACGTGCCGAGAAATACGCTATCTCTCAAGGACGACCGACAGTTCTAGATTCCTGATATCGTTGCTAGTAATCCGACTAAGGCTTACAATATTGTATTCATATTTAGTTATAAGACGTAGCTAGTATATGTATGTTGTGTACAGCGTATTGTAGAAATAGATATTGTTTCGTTATTAGTGGCATATATCACTACACTGCCACGTCTACTCCACTGTAGAGGTTTCATATTCTTTTCAGTTATCAAATCTAATGAAAACACATGTATCTTTAAAAACAAATTGACGGATCCTTAAGGATGGAGATATTTAAAAGTCATTAATTCATTATGTATAAATACAACAGTTGATTTTTCTTTCGTTTTCTTCATTGCTTGCACCAAAGAAAATGTAAGATTTTTTTATTATTATCTATACTTATACATTTTGTTGTACTGTAGGGTAAGAATAGAGTTTCCGTATATGTATGCATGTACTAAACGTTGATGTAATCACATTATAGGGGTTGGCGTCTCTTCATCAGAAGTGCGCGTGGGCGGGACTTATCGAAAGTATCGTGAAAATGCTGGATCATCTAGAATTGATAGGATTATCTAGAAAATACTTCAAGAGCAAAAATGCCTTGAAAATTACCGTTAGTATAAGCACTAATCGGGATAATTATAAAGCTATTTTTAATCTGGATTATGGCTTATCATAATTTCAAGAAATTACCTTATATTAAAAAAAAAATCCGATTATGTAGATCTTTCTATAAATATGAAATTAAAAAATACTCCGCATCAATCTCTGCCCTGAATTTAGCTTTATTAGTACACGTTGTATTTTAACCGACTTTCAAAATGGAGGCGGTTCTATAACGAAATCTATCTTAATGTTTCTACAATAAAACAATCTACTAGCATAAAATATATTATCTAACAAGAGCAATTTGAATCTACATAAAGCAGAAAGATTGCTATTCACCGCAGAAATATCGCAGTTCGAACATGAAACGTCTGAAAGAGCAGAAATAGGCTGTTACGTGAAACTGAATCGCACCGCTCGGAGATAAATCCTGGTTTCAGAGGCTTGGGTTTACACCGCAATTGTGGACGGGTTTAGATGCCTTTTATAGAAAAGGAAGCCTAGTTTACGCATCTATTCTTAGTACATATTTCTTACATGGATTGTAAATGTTTGATACGTAAAATGGTATGGTAATTTGTTCTATAATTAATAAAGTGTCCATAAGCTAGTTTCCCTACTGAAAGTAGAGAAGAGAATGCTTAGGTTTAAACTATGCTTTTCAGGTTTTCAGTAATAACAAATATGAATTTAGCGGAGTCTATTAATACTGAAAAAAGCTTATAAAAAGATGTGTTATTGCTTATGAAGGTTAACGAACAGTAAACAGCTAATCTTACTTTTTAACTCTCCTACAAATTTCTCGGAAAAAAAATAACTAAGTACTTAAGTGGATTGTCATAAGTAGATAAGTTGCTGAAATAACACCTACAGAAAAACTATAAATACTTTTTCCGAATAAAATAAAACTGTAATATGTGAAAAGAATAGTTTATAATCAACTTAGAAAACCATTATTTACTCCACGTCTATTCTCCGAAACTAGAGCCATTCGGATAGGATCAAGGAAAGTCTGTAACGACAATTTTATTGTTATTTCAAATAAATGTAAAGCTTCTTAGATACGCGCGGGATCATTTGAGAACAAAATCTAGGACTTTAGGTTCTTTGTTCATAACTTCGAACTATGCTTAGGTAGAGAATCGGTTCTTTATAACTTTGAAACAAGCTTATGTACCCAATTGCCGAAACAATTTTGTCTATCCGTCCATAGATTGGTAGAGTCTATATGGTGAGAAGAAAAATATACATTTATTCAGTTTGCATATTATTATACACATTTGCATACCTAAGGGCGACAAGCATTTAGAGGTCAGTTATTTTATTCTTTTTCGCTGTCTTATTTTCTTTAACTCTATTTGTTATTTAGGACGCCTTATTATACAAATATAGTATGACACATTATAATATGTACGTTTTATCTGGTAGGGTAAGCTAACTTGGAGCTTTCCATGCTGATACCCACATTCTCATGCTGAAACACCCACACCACACTTTCCGTACCTAGTTTAAATTTATTGAAGAGACATCCCCTATAATTATGTGTACAAAATCAATATCCTAATACGCAAAACAGTACGTCGTGTACAGTCAATAGCAAAGTGTACAAGACGATAATATTTTGAAACATGATAAACACGGATAATTTAACTAAGTTCTGATGAATTAGACACAACTGTTGTTGCTCTCCTCCTAATTGAAAAGTTATATTGTGTCTTGAATATTTCAGAGAAGCGATGAATACCTAAATCATAATGAAATTGTTGTTAGACAGTTTTCTTGTCTAATTTCGACCTTATAAAGTTTCTCTGCAAAACAATATCTGTTTTGCAGATATCTATTTTAACAGCAGTGTATCTATTTTAATTGTGGAAAATCCTCAATATCAGAAGGTTTTTAAATGGAAGTCTGTATTTGGCTCTCGTATTAGAAAATACCTCTTATTTTTTTTATGTAACCTATTTCTTTCCCACTGCTGGACAAAGGTCTCCCCCGTCTAACTCCAGACTTTTCTGTCTCGACCCACATGACGCCAATCACTTAAGAAGCGATTGATGTCATCCCGCTACCGTCTCCGCGACCTGCCTCGTCTGCGAATTCGCTATATTCGCAAATCTGCCCTCTTATATGTTAAAAAATAACAAGTCAACTTCATCAAAAATAGATTACCCTAAATCAATATTAGTTTTCCCATCTCATGTTTATTTGAACGAAGCTTTGGGTCTGCGATAAGACGCATATGAATCCAAGTAACGCCTCAGGCGATGTTTGAATAATAAAGTGACCAACGCAAGGTCGAGACATATTAAAATATACACGAGTCTAGGGACCGACGCTGTGACACAGTTGTGTTAATCTTTCATGAAATATTACAAGTTTTGCGCTGAGAAACTGTCTCTTGTTACCTACTTATTTTCAAGTGGATCGAACTGAAAAATGTCTGGAATATGTAGTTTTTTTGTAACTAGTGACTATGCCTTATAATATTGGCATTCTCTTTTTATACTAAGGAACTAAGATATTTAATGTAAAAAGAAAATTAGAGGGCGGCGCTCTAGAAACTAAAGCTACGTCGTTACTAATTTATTTAATTTTAAGAAAAGATTGCTTTGTTTTGTTTAGATTTAAAATTGCCGTAATTTAACTTTTTTTTGCATTTACAACAAAACCTATTTAAATGTATCTAGTAGAGACAAGTTTTGTTTATTTTACAAGTCGGAAAAAAATTGCTTTTCCCGTAGCAATTCTCCTCTGGGAATTTTGCGCAGTAGGTAAATGAGATTAGGTTCGCTGTCAATGACATTAGACTAAGCTGTTCCCCTCTTAGGCAATACCTAGAATCTAGATGATAGAGACCCCTGTAGTCGTTAGAGAAATGTTGATCATTGTAGGTTCATATCGGTAGGTATTGAAATTTCATAATTTCATTGAAAGACCCAATAACACCTCGGTATACTTGGGAATCGAACCCAAGACCTCTACCGTAGCAGTCGCGCTTAAATCCACTAGGCCATCGAGGCAGCTTGTATTTTATAAACATCGGATAACTTTTTATTCAACGATTAGTCGAGTAACCTTTCCCCTAACAGTCAATTGATAGCGAGTTATCACAAGGATTAAATGTTATGGGCATTTTTGTTGCGTGCAAAGCTGGGGGTCTAGTTTTTCTAACTCATAATTGGATAAATCCCGAACTTTAACAAACTCGTCCAATTACATACTTTATTCGGGTACAGTTTCAACCAATCCTGTTCAGACTACATAACTTTGTACTACATTAATGAACATTTTATTTAAGGTTTCGATCGTGATGGTTTTGTGTGCGGTTGTACATGACATTCCGTTGTCGGGAGAATGTCGGCGCGTCTTAATGAAATTGTCGGTCCCGGCTCTCGGCCTAACTGATTGACATAGCGACACCACACCACCGCTAATGTTTTGAGAAAATGCTTTAAGGCGCTCCCCCGAGCAAAATGCGCAAAAGGGGAGTTTTATTAAGCTATAAACTCGATATTTAAAACATATATCAAATTCACTGTTATACCAAATCATTATTTAATATGTTGTCTTTAATTTAGACAGGGTTTTTTCTTTTTAATGCAGCGAATATTTAGTAGTACTCATTTTAAAAATGGTCTATCAAAATTTATTCCTTGCATAGGCTCACGATGTACACGTATTTTATTAATGTAACTTATACCAACTGATAGAGGATTTAATTCTTAACATTTTCAACTGCTTTGATTTTCAAAAAGACCAAACATCTATTTTATAATTCAAATTATTCCTAAAAATGGTCAAATTCACAACATAAACACAGTCGCGGCGGCGATTCAGCAGTCAGCCGTAGGCTCTCGACGTGAGAGCACGTCGGTTTTTTATTTGAAATGTCATTTACAATTTAATATTATGACAACTGGCAAAAAGTCATTGATAGCCCTATGTAGTTTTACACACGGCACTGGTGATAAAATTCAAATAGCATGGAATACATATTTATGTTTTTATAACATATCATCATATTACAACATATCATCACGCCGGTATCCCCGAAGGGTTAGGCAGAGGTGTTCCAATGTACACCCACAATTCGCCGATATGTTTAGGTCCCATGTAAGTAATAGGGGGCGAGCTTTATTTATGTTTTAAGATTTTTTTTTAAATCTGACATTGAAATAAAACTACTTTTTACGGATTTTTTTTTTAGTAGTTTTAATTCATCACATATTTATATTTGTTTAAATATGTCCAACTATCAAAAGGTCGAAATAATTCTTATGCGTCTACAAATGTCTTAATTACTTTACATGAATTAATATGTTACTTTTTTGAAGTTTTATTTAAATAGCGTCTAAGTCTATGAAAAAAATATATAAAATTGGAAATACAATTGATAGAATCGTTCTTTGTTTTTATTAAATTCAGTTATTTATGAGTGAAATTAATGGGCTCTCGTAAACAATTAATTACTTTTGCCCGACCTTGTATTTATATGACAGAAATTCATAGGAAATATGTTGAAAAACTCTTTGATTCTGAAAAAGTAAACCTTGTGAAATATACTATTCAAAAGATTTAATGCGGTTGTTTTATACTTATTTCTAGAGATATAATTATCTAGGTTTTCCCTGGTATAGCTTTGATAATACTTGTAAAGAATTATAATCAGAGTTTTTTTTAATAATCTTGACAGAATATGTTAATGTTTTCTTATAGGCTTTCTTGTTATATTGTTTAGTGCACAAAAATAGTCTATAAAATAGATGATCAAAAGCATGCATGAAAAAAGAAACAGCATTAATTTAAATACATTTATTTTTCATCCTTCCTTATCACGATATTATCCAGGAAACCAGCAGGTGCAAAGAGGCTTTAAAAGACTTCACATCGTGAAACATCACAGAAAAATTTCGTCGTAAGTGGTGGGTAATCGGAGTCTTTTGGCTAGCACAGGGAGAAATCTCGAAAGTCCATAAGCAGTCCAAGTCAAAAAGCAAAATAATAGAAATAACAAATGCGCAAACAAAGATTTTGGTGCGCACAAGCAAAGTGACGTGCAAGACAATGTCACTGGCATGACGCAAAATTTCACATTGATTGTATCCGTTGTTGTTGCCATGCTAGATTGAAGTTTTCGTAATAGTATTTTGATGTCATTTATTAATTTCGGTGATGTTGTGTAGAAATAATAATATGTCCTTAGACTATTCATGTTCATAAATCTTCAATATATTCTAAAAGCAAGCTTTTATACATAGTTTACTAGCCAAAGATATTCGTATGACTTAGTTTAGATTTAACGTTCATATGGCAACACTCAAAGTACAATTCAATCAATTGTATTTCCAATTTAATGTATTTTTTTCATGGACTTAGACGCTATACTTCATGTAAATCTGTAATTAAGACGTTTGCATATCACGCATAAGAATTATATCAACAATTATTTCGCCATTGCCCTTTATTATGTGCGTAGAGTATTTCTTAAGTACTACTCCATGCGAGCGCGCTTTGACACTCACACACTGTCAACTTTCACACATTCACAAATCATGCCGTATTGAGACAGCAATACTTTCTTCAAGAACCGAATTTTCAAAAGTCTCGCCGCCCGCCTTTGCTCTGTATACGTGCCTTGTTAGAAGCACACTGAATAAATGGTTAAACAAATAATTTTTGAAATCGGTCCAGCCGTGTTTGAGAAATCCCGAACTTCGAGAAATACTATATAGTAAAAAGACATTCAATACCTTTCTGACTAAATAGCTTTACATCATTAAATGATTCACTTAGAAGTCTTCAATTACTTGAGTTATAATTTTAGATACAAATAAAATATTTATTTATTTATTTATTTATTTATTTATTGGGAAAATTAACGGTTACACATTCAAGTATACAAACAATATCTAATACTAAAAAGAAATCTAAAAGTATAACCAACATCTTTTTCCACATAATATAAACGATTATAAACGTAGTACAAAGCATGTGTGAATTTATTTAACTACTACAATAACAAATTGTGATGATAATTTGCAAAGTTAAAACTGGCACACAAAAAGAGAGAAAGAAATAATAAAAAAAAAAAAAAAGCCCACAATAAAAAAGGGAAAATTACTGGTGTAAGTTTAAGATTGTCTTATATACTAAGGCTCTAAAGCGTCCAACAGACACAGAATGGAATTCAATATTTTGAAAAATATGATTGTATTGCGTAGTTATGCGGCGTAGGGGTGCGCGGGAACCTGCGTTTGTACGGCAAGTTGTTACTGCAAATAGAGGTTGTGCGCGCACCTCACGCCTTATCGCAGTTCTGGGGACTACATAACTTATCCTATTACTTAAATCTAAACAGTCGTAGGCATTATTACATAAATCGAATAAAAACTTTGTTTCCAGGACAATACGTCGTGAACTGAGCTTCAATAATTTGTATCTATGTAACAGTTCTGTACTAGTTAATCTTCTATTATAACAACGGTAATGCATGGCTTTCAAGAATTTTGATTGTACTTTCTCGATAAGTTCGGCGTATTTGTTATAAAAGGGGTTCCACACCGCGACTGCGTACTCTAACTGCGACCTGATTAACGCCTTGTAAAGATATAAATACGTAGGTGGACGTAAGAATTCAGTGGTTGACCTCATCACGAACCCATACATACGAAACGCATTATTTACAACCTTGTCAATATGAGCATCAAAATGCAGTTTGTCATCCAATAGAACCCCAAGGTCACGCATCAGGGTTTCCCTCTTCAATATGATATTATTTAAAGAATAAGCATTCTGAATAACACTTTTATTTTTCGTAAAACTTATACAGGAACACTTAGGTAAACTAAGCTGGAGCTTGTTATGCAAGCAATAAGCAGAAAACCTATCCAAGTCCTCCTGTAAAAGTTGGCAGTCACTAATGTTTCTAATTTGTCGATAAATTTTAAGATCATCCGCGTATAGTAACAATTTTGAATTTTTGAAGCAAGCATTAATGTCATTAATGAATAATATAAATAAAAGTGGTCCTAAAATGGAACCCTGAGGGACTCCAGAACTGACATTTATCGTGACGGAGTTAAAACCGTTTATCACAACCCTCTGAGTTCTATTGGAGATATAAGATGAAAACCATCTCAACAAGTCACCACGTATTCCATTGAACGCAATCTTATGCAGAAGCAGATCGTGGTCAACTTTGTCAAATGCCTTCCGAAAATCGGTGTAAATTGCGTCAACCTGAATGCGAGAGTCCATACTGTTAAACAGGTAGTCGACGAATGTTACTAGGTTAGTTGTAGTAGATCTGCGTTTAACAAATCCATGTTGTTGGTGGATAATTTGATTATGTAGTATGGGATACACCTTATCATGTACTAACCTTTCAAAAACCTTTGACAAAGTTGACAAAATTGAGATTGGACGATAATTCTCTACGTTCTGCTTAGACCCTGACTTGTAAACCGGGGTTATATTTGCAAATTTCCACATCTGAGGAAATGAACCTTGTGCGATGGAAAGGTTATATATTATTTGCAATGGAATGCAGATATTCACAGCTGTATGTTTAATGAAAGCTGCCGGCAGACCATCAGATCCCGGACCTTTTGAAAGATCTAATTTCTTAAGGGCATCAAGTACATCATCCAGGGTGAAGTGAATGTTACTTAAGACAGAACAGTCTTCAGAAAAATCCATTGAACAAGAAATTGCAGCTGAAGCTGAGGCAGATGGTTCATAAACTGATGCAAAGAAATTTGAGAAGAGATTACATATGCTCTCCGGATCACTAGCCAACTTGCCATCATAATTCATGAGAGAAGGTACACCAGAACAAGATTTACGATTAGAAATAAACTTCCAGAAATGTTTAACATTATATTGAATACTGTCCTCGACAGAGTTAATATACCTCCTATAACAGTTTTTACACTCCAGTAAGAATCTCGATCGATAAAGAGAGAACTGTTCATAGTCTGAAATATTTTGATATTGTTTCCATCTTATCCACGCTTTGTTTTTGTTTTTATAAATGTGGATTAAAGATTTAGAAAACCAGACAGGGTACTTCGATGATCTACATTTGCTCAAAGGCACATGCTTTTTAATTATAGAGAATATAATATTATAGAATGTTTCTACAGCATCGTCCACTGTTTTGGTACATAAGGTACAGTTCCAATCTGTATCTATTAAGTCTTGATTTATTTTTGAATAATCTGCTTTAAAATAATTAAATTTTTTATTTATGTTTTTGACCATGTAAGAATGTGGTATAGTTAATGAAATCAATACACAAAATGGAGGATGGTGCTTGTCAAGCTGCAGAAGATGGTCGGAAGGTGAAAAAACAGTGCAATTATCGCTAGTAATAATTAAGTCTAGTATATTTCCACTTGAATTTTTTATATTATTATATTGGTGAGCGTTTAAAACTGACATAAATTCACTAAAGTATAGAGGAAAGTTACCACTGCAAATAAGAGCAGATGTATTATCGCTGTCTGTGTCAAAGGTCCAATTGATGTTTGGCAAATTAAAGTCGCCTAGCAAGTAAAAGCTTTCGACACTAGAGTCTCCTAGAATTGATTGCAGAAAGTCAAGGTATTCGACATACACGCACTCAGGTGCTTTTGGGGGTATATATGCTGCGGTAATTATTTGATACTTACCTCGCTTTGAGCTGGGTAAACGTATGACGACGTGTTCAATGTTCACATTTTGTATAGGCAACAGTGGAATATATCTTTCAGAGCGCAGACCTTTCAACACCGCCACAAGAACACCACCACCGTCCTTCTTATTAGTAAGCGAGCGGTCACGATCAAATCGGTACACTGCATAACGGTCATCAATGAACTCACTATTAAATATCTCAGGCGTCAACCAGGTCTCAGTCAGAATAATTATATCATAACAATTAGATAAAATATTCATGAATAAGATGTGTAATTTAGTACGGATTCCCCTACAATTTTGATAGTATATAATCATTTTATCTGCCATTGGAACTGTAAAAATCGTATTAAAAACTTACATTCATTATCCGTTGTTAATTTAGAAATGATCAAGGCTACGCAATACATTATATCAACACAGAAAACATAATACACAAAATAGTAATAAATAAAGCATGAAAATAACGTGTGCAGGTTAAAAACATTGTTTACTAATAAGCTATTAATTTGGGTCAAAGTGCCTATAAATAAGTGCATAGCAAACACACTCGGGTTCAACGAATAGTTTTGATTGTAAATAAAAATAAAATGCGATGGAAACAAATACAGCAGAGCAAACACTAAACTAGCCAAAGTCGATTCATTTGTTATTTTAACGTTTTTCTTTAATTGGAGATGCAGAGCTAGACCTGATTTTAACAACGTCTTGCGGACTTCGTATAGCAAAAGCGTTCGAAGTCTCTTTTTCACGGGCAAGTATGGTTCCATGTTTAACCCATAAAAACTTATACCCGTGCATTTTAGCGGCGTCTCGACATTCTCGAAATAATTTTTTGTTCTTCAGTGTAAGATGTTCATGCATGTAAACTCTTTGCGATGTTCCTGTAATGCCAATTTGTTCAGTGTTGAAGCCCTTACATAAACGGTTGGCACTGAGAATGTTATCTCGTAGTATGCGTGAAGTAAACTTTACAATAATATTTTTCGGTCCGTTGTTAAGGTGATGTGCATGAGGTACACGGTGAACGGATATTAGGTCATTCTGTTGGATGTTGTATTTAATCACTGAGCCTATACTTTGCACTAGGGTGATAAGGTTTTCATTACGTCGCTCAGGAACATTACAAATCTCTATATTGCAACTTCGGGCGTTCTGTTCCATGTTATCTATTTTTGCAGTAAGTTCGCACAGAGTATTGTTCATGACAGAAGTGTCTTTTAATTGTTTGCTCAAAGTGCTCAAGCTGTCAACCCTCTTGCAGAGGTCCATATGATCCGCATTAGCAAATTGTGCTGAGTTCTTAATAGACTCAATCTCAGTAGCCATTCCTTCGCATTTAATATCTAGTACTGAAACCCTTTGTTGTAGAAGTGATTGTTCAGCTTTAATAGAATTTATTTCGCTCTTTATGTCAGATGTGATCTGTGTAAGCGTAGCTAATTCATCCTTCAATGACATCACATTGTTTGATATCTTGTTCACGCCAGCTTCTAAGTCACGCCGCCACTCATTTAAAGTATTCTTTAACTCTCTAGATAGGTCGGTTATAGCTTGTGCCCACTCGGGTTCCGGTTGTTTACGTTTGTTGCGTACCGAAACATTTTGTTCGTCGCTTCTTACCAAACTGGAATCTCCTTTTTTACTAAGGTCGGTATCAGAAAGGCATTTTTGCTTGTCTGGTGAATGGAACATTTTGTTAAAGTAGGTAGGTGAGCTTGTTCAGGTTAAAACATAAATTATTTATAAGATAAAGACAACTTCGGCAGCGGGATTCGAACCGTCAACTCTTAGCGCACACGATATGAGGCAAAAAGCACGCGCTTCACCACTCGACCACGGTAGCTTAAGTAATTTATGCGAAATACTAGATCACTTCATAGATGTACTTAAGTGATTCATGCATTCGTAGATTATGACTAATTAGCTCCTTTGTGTTAAAAACCGGTCACTAAACTCACTTAGCACTTGACAATATTAAAGTTTATTTGTATTTAACTGGGTTTATTGGCAAGTTTTAATATTTAAAAACGTTTGTTTGCAGTCACTGTACACACCACAATAAGTTTCTGGATTGATTTTGCAGTAAATTCGACTTATTTTATAATATTCTTAAAGCAGACATAGACACACAGTGCTCGGACCAACGTACGAACGACGAATGATATATAATAAAAATATATTTCTCTTATCTTTTTTTTTAATCTTGCGAACATCATTGATTATATTTTTGTCTATAAATTCATAAGTCTACTATTTTTACTACTTAATACGTCGGTATATCAAACAGATGGCGTTGTATTTTCATAGAAAGTAGCGATGTATATGTAGAGGGGCAAAGAGGGGGGTTTAGAGGTCAAACGCTCAAAGTCATTTGCTCGGGGTAGCGCCTTAAGATCCAATGCTGATGTTCTGATGTTTTATTTTTATTCATTGTTTGGTTTTCATTTACTCAAAGAATTGAAAGTGAAAAATTCTTGTCACTATTTTCATCTTCATTCATTCAAGGATTTAGTATAATTTTGGTAATAATTAAAGACTATGCGCTAACTATGTGCTGAGATCGAAAGGCGAGATAAGAGATTAGAGATTAGAGTAATATTATACTTTTATAAGAGCAAGAAAGAAATAAAATACCGTAGCTCAAGATTGATGTTACAAATAAGCTCTACTCTTCAATATAGGCACAATAATACGAACCAGAAAATTTATATAAAAAGTAACATGTCAGACTTGTATCGGAAAACAGTGGCTTATAAATGGATATCTTGACATAATCATTTCTATTCTTAAATAATATTTATAGTAAGTATACCTAGGCTTAATTATTTATCTTAATTATATTGACTTAGTAATTGTATCAGCTGTTGGCTCTCATGTTAGTTAGTCGTTTAAGGACAATTAATTCAGTGGCCAAGTTATTCCAAGTCTGAGAATTGAGATCTTTGAAATTCATCGTCGGAATATGCTTGGGTTTGTTATTATATCTACTAGGTATGTTGATTAGATTCATAGTAATGTTATAAATTTGAAAATAATTATGTCTGTCTCCTACGCTTTCACGTCTAAACTACTGCACTGATTTTGATGGAAAATGTTATATTTAGTAAGTGTCTTGATGAGCGTCGCTTACGGTAAGCGTTGGTCTTGATGAGCGTCGGTTACTGTAAGTGTCGATCTTGATGGGCATCGGTTACGGTTAGCGTCGGTCCTGACGGGCGTCGGTTACGGTAAACGTCGGTCTTGATGGGCGTCGGTTACGATGGGCGTCGGTTACGGTAAGCGTCGGTTACGGTAAGCGTCAGTTACGGTAAGCGTCGGTTACGGTAAGCGTCGGTCTTGATGGGCGTCAGTTACGGTTAGCGTCGGTCCTGATGGGCGTCGGTTACGGTAAGCGTCGGTCTCGGTGGCCCCGGTTACGGTAAGTGTCGGTTACGATGGGGATCGTTTACGGTAAGCGTCGGTCCTGATGGGCGTAATTTACGGTAAGTGTCGGTTCTGATGGGCCTCGTTTACGGTAAGCGTCGGTCTTGATGGGCGTCGGTTACGATAGGCGTCGGTTACGGTGAGCGTCGGTCTTGATGGGCGTCGGTTACGATAGGCGTCGGTTACGGTGGGGTTTGGGGTGCCTGGCAGAAAACCTCCACGTGTGCTCGGTGGCTGCTTGTCCGCCTGGTTTCTTGGGGACGAGCAGGTACCGGGCCGGTGCACCCTGGGTGCGGGCAACAGTCTCCTCGCGAGGGGTGGAGAGGGGGAGATTGTTGTCCGTAGCTAATTTCTGCCGGAGCGGAGGAGTCGCTCCCGAGGGCTCCCTATCTGCGCTCTGCTGCAGCGGAGTGCACGACCAGGGAGCGAGGTGGGGAAGACGGGTTTCCGCGGCGTGTACGTCGCGGTGACCGAGGTGGGAAAGACCGCGGGTTGCTCCTCAACCTGCGGTTTAAGGGCACCCGTGGCGAGGTGTTGGAGCCAGGGTGCCGGGTGGTGGGTAGGCTTAGTTTAGGTTAGGGGATAAAAAAAAAAAAAAAAAAAAAAAAAAAAAAAAAAAAAAAACAAAACAAAAAAAAAAAAAAATAGTTTTAGTGTTAGTTTGTAGACACCGAGCAGCGGGCGGTTTATCCTGCACCGGAGGCATCTGCGGGCCTCGGGAGACCTAAATACCCTCCCAAAAAGAGCGGCCGCATCGCCTTGGGGAAGCGATGTGAGTAGTACCCAAATTTTTATATGATAATGTCGGACAGAGAATCTACTTTGTCATGCGCTCCGGCTGACGCCCGGCGCTCGCAGGTATCCGGGCCTGCGAGTGTTAAATTGACTACCGATGGATGCGCAGGGGTAGGCGACCAGGCCCCTGTAGCGGATGTGGCTACTGGAAGCAGTTTTGCGTCATGCGACCCGGTTGACGCCCGGCGCTCGCAGGTTCCCGGGCCTGCGAGTGTTAAATTGGTTGCCGACGGTTGCGCAGGGACGTCTTCCATAAGGAAGCGTCCAGTGAGCCGGTCCTCAGACGAGGAAGGCCTGCCGGCCCCCAAGTTGCCAACTTCCAGGAGGGGTCGGCCGGCATCGAGAGGAGCGAGTGCCTCGCAGCCGCGGAGGGATGGGCGCGGGCGTTTTGTGCGCGCCAGTGCCTCGGCGGCTAGCGAGGCTGAGAGTGACGTGGGGGTCACCACGGAGGACCCTGGCGATGGCGGTGACAGCTGTGCCTCGCTAGGGAGCTCAAAGGCGGAGCTCAACGCCGCCAAGAGGGAGCAGCGCAAAGCCGTCGCGGCCGACGAAGTGTCGGAAATGGCCCGACGCGCACGCGAGCGACGTGCTACTCTGGCGGCGGAGGGGGGAGAGCCTTCGGCGGTGGCCTTGAGCCAGCTGGCTCTCGACGGGGTGGACTTAGTCCTGAAGGTTGCCACTAAGTCTGGCAGCCTGAAGGGCACGTTCACCCGCGGCCTTAAGGAGGCTGCCGCGGACATCCGGGAGGCGGTTGGCATCCTCCTCAGCAGGACGGCCTCTGACGAGGTCGCGAAGCTGCAGGAGGAGAACAGCCGGCTCCGGCGTGACATGGAGGACCTCCAGCGGCAAGTCGCTGCGCTGAGCGAGCAGCAGCAGCGACGCTCGTCCGCCGCGCCAGTGGTGGCCCCTACTCCCGCACAGGGTCCGGCAATCGCTCGTACCGACGATGAGGTCGAGCGCATTGTCCGGATCTGCATGCTCCAGTGCGGGAGCATGATGAATGCCCGGTTGGAGGCGATTTCTCGGCGTCTCCCACCGGAAACCCTCCGTCCGCCCTTAGCGGCCGACGCACGGAGGACTGGGGAGCCGCCGAGACTCTCGCCTCAGAAGAGGAAGCCCGCGGAGGGTGCGCAAAGGCCCGCGGAGGGCGCAAAAAGGCCCGCGGAGGGAGCCCCCACGAGCGAGCCCACGACTGCCGGGTCTAAGGGTGAGACCTGGGCGAAAGTCGTGGGCCGTAAGAAGGCCCGCAAAGCCGCCAAGAAGGCCGCGGCCGCGGCACGCGCCTCCAGCCGTACCGAAAATACGGTTGCGCGGCCTGTGGGGCGGACTGGGAAAGGCGGACGCAAGGGGCCGGCCGTGCATGCCGTGCATACCCCGCGCTCTGAAGCTGTGGCGCTCACGCTACAGCCCGGGGCTGCGGAGCGCGGTGTGACTTACCGGTCGGTCATTGCGGAGGCCAAGGCCAAGATCAGATTGTCGGATCTTGGTCTTCAGTCCGTCACCGTCAGGCAGGCTGCCACGGGTGCGCGGCTGTTCGAGGTGGCTGGCGCTGCAAGCGGCAGCGTGGAAAAGGCGGACGCTCTGGCCGCCAAGATGAGGGAAGTCCTCAACCCTGAGGACGTCCGGGTCTCCAGACCGGTGAAAACCGCAATGGTGCGGATCACTGATCTGGATGACTCGGTGACCTCAGAGGAGGTGGTGGCGGCCGTTGCCCGAAGCGGCGAGTGTCCGCCGGATAGCGTGCGGGTCGGCGAAATACGCGCCGATGCCACTGGACTCGGCGTGGTCTGGGTTCGGTGCCCTGTGGCATCGGCGAAGAAGATCGCCGACAGGGGCGAATTGCTGGTGGGCTGGGTTGCAGCGGGAGTAAAACTCCTGCAGCCCCGGGCTCTGCGGTGCTTCCGGTGCCTGGAAAAGGGGCACGTCCGGGCAAAGTGCACCGCCGAGGTCGACCGTAGCGATCTGTGCTATCGCTGCGGTCAGCCCGGCCACAAGGCGGCCCAGTGTTCCGCGGCCCCCAACTGCATCTTGTGTTCAGTTGCGGGGAAGCCAGCGGGACACCTAGCGGGCGGAGGGGCCTGTGGCGCGCCTGCCAGCAAGGCGCAAAAGAAAAAGAAGGGGAGCTCTAAGCCTGCCGGGGAAACCTCGCCTCCCCCGCAGGCTAGTAGCTCCGCGGCCGACTCCCGGCACAGGACTGTTGCCGAGGGAATGGAGTGTCAGTAATGGCACAAAAACATTTCCTCCAGGGCAACATCAACCACTGTGCCAGAGCTCAGGATCTTTTGCTCCAGAGCATGGCAGAGTGGTCGATTGACGTGGCTGTGGTCGCCGAGCCGTACCTCATCCCCGCCCGTGAAAACTGGCTGGGGTGCGCTGACGGTTTGGTGGCCATTATTGGCGAGACTCTGATCGACCCGTCTAGGGGCCGTGGCTGGGTTGCTGCGGTCTCGGGCGGTATCGTCATTGTGGGGGCGTACTTCTCCCCCAACAAGAGTCTCGCCGACTTTGAGGGTTTCCTTGTCGAGTTGGGCGCCGTCGTAGGCCGCTACCACCCTCGTCCCGTTCTTGTGCTCGGGGATCTCAACGCCAAGTCATCGGCGTGGGGATCTCCGGTCACTGACCTTCGGGGCGAGGTGCTGGAGGAGTGGGCGGTTGCGACAGGCCTGGTCGTCCTGAATCGGGGTTCGGAATTTACGTGCGTGCGACAGCGGGGCGGGTCGATAGTGGACGTTTCGTTCGCTAGCCCCTCTGTCGCCGGCCGAGTCCGCGACTGGCGTGTCGCTGTGGAGGTGGAGACGCTATCGGACCACCGGTATATCCGGTTCGACGTCTCTGCCCAGACCACGGGCGGCCGCCATCCAACAGCCCCGATCAACGACGGCCCGCGTTGGGCGCTTAAGCGCATCGACAGGGAACTACTCGAGGAAGCAGCCTTAGTCCAGTCCTGGACCTGGGAGTCGGCGACGGACGGCCCCGTCGACGTCGAGGCGGTGGCGCTGCGGTTTCGCGGGGCGATGACGCAGATCTGCGACGCGTCCATGCCCCGTGTCCGCCAACAGTCCGCAAGGCGCCGGGTGTACTGGTGGACCGCCGAGATCGCGCAATTGCGCGTGGCGTGCGTTGCGGCCCGCCGCCGGTACGCCCGATACCGCAGACGGCGTCGACGGGATTCCGCCGAGGAGGACGCGCTGTATGAGGTGTACCGCGCGTCCAAGGAGACTCTGTGGCTGGCCATCGGCGACTCAAAGTCGCGTGCCAGGGAGGAGCTGCTGGGGTCCCTAGATCGGGACCCGTGGGGGCGTCCCTACCGCTGGGTAAGGGGCAAGTTGCGTCCCTGGGCGCCCCCACTGACGCAGACCATGCAGCCCCAGCTGCTGGAGGTGGTGGTGAAGACCCTCTTCCCTGTGCGAGTGGGACATGTTCCCCCGCCGATGGCATCGCCCTCAGCCACAGACTCTCCGGAAGAGGAGAGCACCAATGTCCCCGAGGTGACGCAAGAGGAGACGAGAGCGGCCGTGTCGCGACTCCGGGCGAAGAGCACAGCGCCCGGACCCGACGGAGTTCCTGGCCGAGCTCTCGTCTTGGCTCTGAAGGAGCTAGAGCCCCAGCTGAGGGGGCTCTTCACGGCATGTCTCGAGCGGGGTCAGTTTCCCGGCGTATGGAAGGAGGGGAGGCTGGTCCTGCTCAGAAAGGAGGGGCGCCCTGCGGACTCACCGTCCGCGTATCGGCCCATAGTGCTGCTTGACGAGGCGGGCAAACTGTTCGAGCGGATTATCGCGGATCGCCTCGTCAGCCACTTGTGCAGAGAGGGGCCGGACCTGGACGAGAACCAGTTCGGTTTTCGTCGGGGGCGCTCCACCATAGACGCAATCATGCGCGTGAGGGCCCTGGCGGAGGAGACGGTGTCCCAGGGTGGGGTGGTGTTGGCGGTGTCTTTAGACATCTCCAACGCATTCAACACCCTACCCTGGAGCTGCATTCGGGAGGCGCTGAAATACCATCGCGTGCCTCCCTACCTCCGCCGTACAGTAGGGGCTTATCTGGAGGACAGATGCGTCACTTATAGGGGACGTGACGGTGCTGCTCGGCACTTCATATCGTGCGGTGTTCCACAGGGATCGGTCTTGGGACCGCTCCTGTGGAACATCGGATACGACTGGGTGCTGAGAGGTGAGCTCCCGTCGGGTGCAGACCTGACGTGTTATGCGGACGACACGCTTGTCACTGCCCGGGGGAGCTCACTTAGGGAAGTGACGTTGATAGCCACGGCTGCGGTGTCACAGGTGGTGAACCGCATCCGGCGCCTGGGCCTGGAGGTGGCCCTAAACAAGTCGGAGGCCATAGTGTTCCATGGCCCCCGACGGGCGCCGGCGCCGGGATCACACATTGTGGTCGGTGGGGCTCGGATAGCTGTCGGGTACACCATGAAGTACCTGGGATTGGTGCTCGACAGCCGGTGGGAATTCGGGCCTCACTTCCGGCGGCTAGCGCCCAAGCTGATGGGCGCGGCGGGCGCGCTTTCAACGTTGCTTCCCAACATGGGGGGCCCGAGCGCCGCCTGTAGGCGGTTGTACGTGGGAATCGTGCGGTCTATAGCCCTTTACGGGGCTCCCGTTTGGGCGCTAGACCTGACGGCCAGCACTCTCGCCATTCTGCGAAAGCCGCAGAGGGCGATGGCCGTCAGAGTCGCCCGCGGGTACCGCACGATTTCCTACGAGGCGGCTTGTGTCCTGGCCGGATCCCCGCCCTGGGACCTGGAGGCGAAAGTACTCGCGTCATTGTACCGATGGCGCGAGGAAGAGCGGGCGCGGGGCTCGACGCCGGTGCAGCGGCAGATCGAGCTGCGCCGAGGAGAGCTCCGTCAGGTCCTGGTGGCGGAATGGCGGCAAAGGCTTCTGCGCCCTGCCGCCGGCCTCGCTACCGTCGAGGCGATCCGGCCGGTACTCAACGACTGGCTCGGGAGAAGGCACGGTTCCCTGTCGTTTAGGGTGACGCAGGTGCTGTCGGGGCATGGGTGCTTCGGCAAGTACCTGTGTCGCATGGGCAGGGAGCCGGACGCTCGGTGCCACCACTGCGTCCATTGCGGGGAGGACACGGCGCAACACACGCTCTCTGAGTGTGTAGCTTGGGAGGAGCAGCGCCGTGTCCTCACAAATGAAGTAGGAGGCGATCTGTCGCTGCCGGCCGTAGTGCAGAGTATGGTCGGTAGCGCAGAGTCGTGGGACGCGGTGGTGTCCTTCTGCGAGGACGTGATGTCGCAGAAGGAGACTGCGGAACGGGAGAGGGAGATCTCGTCTCTCTTCCCCGGCCGCAGAAGGCGCACCGGGCGCAGGAGAAGGGCGGACAACGCCCTTTTCCGCCCCCCATGAATGGGTCCAGGGGCGAGGGACTTGGGGAAGTCCCCGCCCCCTAACCGCTGGACCCGAGGCGTAGGCGCGCGCGGGTGTCGGCGCGCGCCTCCGAGGCGGAGCACGGGGTAGTCTTACACCTCACTACCCCGTGCACGAGATGAGGCCCGGACAACCGGGCCAGCACCAGCGTGGGGCTGCGGAAGAATTTGGATTCCCGCGGCCCCACGTGCACGTGCGAGGAGGAGACACCGGGGGGTTTTAGCCGGTAAGAGTCCGGCATGCCCCTCCGCCTCTCCCCAGGCGGAGGAAGTCCATGAGGATTTCCCCCCGAAAAAAAAAAAAAAAAAAAAAAAAAAAAAAAGGCGTCGGTTACGGTAAGCGTCGGTCTTGATGAGCGTCGGTTACGGTGAGCGTCGGTTACGGTAAGCGTCGGTCTTGATGGGCGTCGTTTACGGTAAGCGTCGGTCTTGATGGGCGTCGGTTACGATAGGCGTCGGTTACGGTAAGCGTCGATCTTGAAGGGCGTCGGTTACGGTTAGCGTCGGTCTTGATGGGCGTCGGTTACGGTAAGCGTCGGTCTCGGTGGCCCCGGTTACGGTAAGTGTCGGTTACGATGGGGATCGTTTACGGTAAGCGTCGGTCCTGATGGGCGTAATTTACGGTAAGTGTCGGTTCTGATGGGCCTCGTTTACGGTAAGCGTCGGTCTTGATGGGCGTCGGTTACGATAGGCGTCGGTTACGGTGAGCGTCGGTCTTGATGGGCGTCGGTTACGATAGGCGTCGGTTACGGTAAGCGTCGGTCTTGATGAGCGTCGGTTACGGTGAGCGTCGGTTACGGTAAGCGTCGGTCTTGATGGGCGTCGTTTACGGTAAGCGTCGGTCTTGATGGGCGTCGGTTACGATAGGCGTCGGTTACGGTAAGCGTCGGTCTTGATGAGCGTCGGTTACGGTGAGCGTCGGTTACGGTAAGCGTCGGTCTTGATGGGCGTCGGTTACGGTAAGCGTCGGTCTTGATGAGCGTCGGTTACGGTAAGCGTCGGTCTTGATGAGCGTCGGTTACGGTTAGCGTCGGTCTTGATGGGCGTCGGTTACTGTAAGCGTCGGTTACAGTAAGCGCCGGAGGTAATGGGCGTCGGTTAGGATAAGCGTCAGTTGCGATATGCCTCGCTATTCATAAAAGTCTGTCTCAGTAAGCGACCCGCTGTGCCCTGCGGCTTCACCCGCATTAATACCTAGGTTCCGTTCCCGGTGCCTTTTTGTTATTCAGGGCGCAGATGAATCCAACAAATCACTATCGTAACAAAGATCAGGATTGCTTAATTTTATTATTATTATTTTGTACGCGCTTTTTTCATTTTTTTTTTTTGTTTCATACGAACCTTCTCTTGATAATATAATAAAAAATACAACAAAAAAAAAAAAGGATTAGCGAAATCGGTCCAGTCGTTATTGAGTTATGCGCGAGTTGTTAAGCGATTTATTTTAGGAAATCATTTATGACAAATGTATGACGGAAACAAATGCGATCCGATGGCTTTTGAGATGATTCATCTTCGTCTTCCCTGAATTACATATAGGCATTTTGAAAAAGTATTTTAACCCCTATAATTAGAATCTCATTAAATGAAGTAGGTAGGAGGTTTAAAGATTTTATAAATGGCACATTCGACAATTATTACAGGTAGAAAATAATAATATATATCTATATAATATGTATCTATTTGTAGTTTTATTTCAATGTGTCTATGTCGTATTAAATGAAAGTCAAATTACTTTTATATTGTTTATTGTTTGCACTTACAAAACATGAATTCAAAAATGCATCGTTGCACTTCAACTTTTATATTAAATAAGAATACCTATGTACGTACAAATAAATTATATTAAGTTTTAACGTTAGTAGGTACTTATAATATCAATGGTATAACAGATCTTTCGATTGATTCCTTGATTTATTTAAATATAGTTAGTTCATCGTAATATTTTATAACAATAAAATACACGATTTTTACTCCAAAAACCTTATATTGCAATGATTTATATTCAATTAATGGCAACACAGGCACTAAATGTTGCTAGTTTAAGCAACTCGGCGAGGTGATTTAAAATTAATCGATTACATAGTAATGCCAATACCAAATAGATCTACAAATTAATTTGTTCTTATAATTACCACTTCGTTAACATAACAATGGCACGCGTTTGACTATAATAACAATATTATCACTATCCAATGTATTTGTAAAGTACTATTACAAATATTGTAAGACGAAAGTCTCTAATCTTAAATTAGGGAATAATCGACAAAACAAATCCCCTAATTCAAAGTGAATAAAACCTCGTAAAAATGAATTCTCTATCTAATATTATAGACAACATTTAGTAATGAGTATGACTAATTACTATCAATTAGGAAACATCCTAATCTTCCTGTAACATAAAAATAGGCATAAACCTAAATTCGTACTATGACACGTTTGAACCAGAAAATGGCACCAGACTAACCCTTATTCAACTTTTAGGCAACATTAAAGGGGAAAAAGGGAGGAAATGGGATCCTACAATTCTTGTGTGGGGTCTTCAGCATCAGCTAGCTTAACGAGACCGATGAAACTCTTTTCTGGCTGCATCAAAGAGTGTCTATCTCCCCCTGTATTCCTGACTGCAAGCCTGTCTCCAGCTTTGAGGAAGATGGCGGCGGCGGAGAAGCAGGAGTTGGGCTTGTCGATGTGCTCGGTGGAGTGCGAGGACTGCGCGCACTGCAGCAGCGTCTCTCGGCCCTCGATGTCGGCGTTCGTGCGGTGCAGCACCCACGATATGATGTCGTGGCTGTCCAGGTAGTAGATCTGGTGGAGAAATATGATAAAAGATAAAGCTTGTAAACTTTATGATAATGCATAATATTATTTTGCAGTTACAGATAAAGTATGGAATTGAAATCAGTTAGTACAAGAATTTTGGTGGATTTTGCGATATTGTCAAGTCGATGTAGAAAGTAATTATGTTTTGTTGGTTTAAGCCTCGCGGACTCCTATAGAATACAGGAGAAATTCTTGAAGATATGTTAAAATAATCTAAAATTGTGCGGTTGGCTCTTCCAAGCCATCCGGTGTATTCTAGTTGGTCCTTTACGCAGCGGCTCTTACCTGAACATAGACCAGGTAGACGCCGGTGTGGTGCACGTGCACGTGTCCGTTTCTGGTGAGCGTGGGGCGCGGGTGCGGGGACGCCACCGTCCACGGCGCCGGGTACCACACGTCGTGCGCCGCGCCGTGCGACACACGGACTAGACCGTTACCTGCAAGTAATGTTAAAACATAGTAAGAACACTTCAGAAAAATTGGACACGTCAGTGAAATCTTTACTTACAAATGTAGAAGGTGGACCAAAAGTTAAATAAACGAAGTAATAATTTAGTGTCTTCTAGCTTATCCAAGCAAAGGATTAAATTAGGCAAGTTTCTAGTTAATAGGCGTAGTTTTTGGTAGCTTCAACTATCCTTAGGTAAATTGACATAGTAAACTGAAATGTTATCTTGAAGTAACAATTCCTAGAATTACATAAATTCAGTGAAAACGTTACCTTTGTAGTGCTCATGGACTTCAGGGCTAAGATGGGACGTGTTACCATGGAAATGAGCCGCGATGAACGGCCTTCTTGTTCCTTCCTGAAAGAACCAAAGTCAAGAATTATATTTAGATAAAGATTTTTATCTGAAACTACCTTAATTAACTATCCATTTGTAATTGCTCCCAATATAATGGTTTTTTGACCAAAGACCTATAATAATGCCATAATCCGGACGGGCGTGTAAAAAACGAATGTGGGCGTAATCAGAACTATGGTATTATAACAAAACCTTACCATAAAATATATTTTACATGCGCAGTCAATGTAGATGAGAATGTTAGTAAACATTTAGATATTTCACAGTAGAATGAAAATGCAGTTAACGCTCACATGTGTTTTCCTACATGTAGTGAACTAAACTCAGGTCACGGCGATCGAGTTAATTTGCGGCGGTTACGTTCGGTAACCACCTTTGAATCTGTTCCGATTGTCGTCAAGTGTTAATCCAGACAAAACTCAGCCTTATTGATCGATATGAAATGATTAAAATTATTGTCAATATCACTGCGTTGGATAGGATAGGATATAGGCATATAGGCAATAAATTGGATTTTTGAGTATATCAAACACTGAATTAACACTTAATCAAATCTTTAAATCATAAATCATCATCAAATAATTCGTGGCAAAATGGATCTATTCCAAATACCTAAAACAGGCACTTGTATCATATGCTACGTATTTTCAAATCCCCTTGCTACAATACTATTGAATCAAACTTCTAAAAACTCCCAACACATGTTACCTCCAAGTTGACTCTAAAGCGACAAACCTCATAATCACTGTTCCTCACCGTCCTTGTGACCGACTGCAGCGCCATCTTCGCCGTACTGTACTCCGAGCTCGGAGAGAACTTCTTCGTCTTGCGTCTGAAACAACACCAAGTTTGAACAGCTTTATAAGCTATTACAATGTTCGGAGACTTGTGGAGGTTGAGTACACATAAGGTTCAATTTACTTTGGCAAGGAACGGATTCACTTCTAAATTACCGGTCTTGCCATAGTTGGCTTTCAATACCTTTTGTGGCTATAAAGGTACTTTAGTCGAAATATAAAGAAGAGACTTTCATTCAAATAGAAACAAATAAATAGAGCTTCAATCATAGTTTTTAAATGTACTAACATAATTGTACATTTCGCTTGTTTATACCTTAAGTAATTTCAGAATTAAAGCTAGGATTTAAATAACGAAAAGAAGAGCGAAAACGTAAAATGTAAGTTACTTTAATATAAGCAAATGAAGTGGGTTTTAAATAGCAAATTGGAATTTACAAACTACGTGAACTACTAGAAATATTGTTGAAGACATTTCAAGCTCTCAATTTTGTTCGATGTTAATATTTAAAGTGGAATATCGGGTGGAGCTCACTTCGAAGAATTCCTCTCATTTTCAATTACTAGGGAATTTCATTTCCCAGTATTGAACGTCACTATTTTCACTGAAAATAATATTCAACTAGAACAGACCGACTGAAAATGAACTTTAAAAGGATGAAAAATAAAGTATATATTTTTTTGTGAAACTTTCCACATTTACGTACAACAATATTTTCCATCGTTACCATAACTATTATTGTAACTAAAAGTGTGGGAGTGATTTGACATCTGTATCTACATATATACAGTACACATATAAGTATTACAAGCATGTTATTGTATACGAAAACATGTCTTGTTAAACATGAATGTCAGTTTACCGTGTACTATCATTAATGATATGACTGTACTCTGTAGCAAGAACACAGGTGACCTCATTAATAGGTACTGCGTTTCGAAACAACGTTGTTGAAACTACGTTTTGGAAACATCGTTATGAAAACTCCGTTTTGAAACAGTTTTTCTGACTGCTAAACATCTCTATCATGATAGTTCTACATTTTTGAGGTATTAGAGTTTTTTTATTCTCTAGCAGTTTCTCCTTATTACTTACTACTTCCCTAGTTTGACTTTACCTGGTAACATTGCAACGTAATGCCCTCCTTAAGCCGACCGTGCCAACTTACCTCATCAACGTTTAACTTTACATCAACACTTTAATTAAAATCCAAGTAAAAACCAGGCAAGGATTTAAGTTTTAATTACTTCAACTTTGTATAGCCAGGGGGAGTTGGCTTTGAATCTAATGTAAAAGAGCATACACGATGGAAGTCTTTAATAATATAGTCTAATGAATCCCGCTTGCTCTGTGATTAGAATAAGCTTTTAATTAAAACTGTCTGGAAATCTAGTTAGGACTAAGCTCCATCTTTTGATTACTTGAGCTTATTGTTCAGACTAAAAAGCGTATCAAAATCAGATATTCTAGATTACCTATTTCATTCATTAGTTTATAAGCGGGATGAGGATAAAAGTCGCTTGGCGATCAATTTACATTTTGTGTTATGCTTTACAGCAGCATGAGCATTTAAGTGGGTTTGACCCATTTTCAGGAGTTTTGTCGGTTCGTCTCTCGGCGAAATTGCGAGAATTTGATGTTTGCACAGTGTCCCCCGTTACGTTTGGTTACGTCGCTTATTTACGTTGATCGTCGTCAGCCTATGAAGTTGTCACAGCACTTTGATTAACGTAGGTACCTCGTTATCCCTATAGTATTGAGAACTGTCCGCGCCAGAGTAAACAGTACACATAGTAGATGAAAAATTTAGCAAATTATTAAATAGATCGACTTTCAAAATGTTCATTACTGCAAAATAATTTAAATGTAGGTTAATATTTAGATATAAGATACACAGGATTCCAGCCATGTGTGTCAGTACTTCAGACGAATTCAGTGACCTCAATAAAATGCAGAGCTACGTAATGTAACCTCATTAAAGAGTTCTCATTAAGACCTCATTAATTTGTCCTACTTAGTCTTGGCATCTAGATTTATATCAAACTTAACTTTTATCTGGATTGGAATGGTGCCTAATGACTTTATCTGACGGAACGATTAGAAAAGGTCAATGTTTAGAATTACTTGTAAGGTCCAGTTAACGTAATTTTTTTATTATTAAGGTTCACGCATTACCTACACCAAATTTTGGACAAGTATCGACGAATATCCTCTATAACTGAGAATTTATCTCAAGTCAATCTCTAGCAACAAACATTAAAACAACATTTAGGTTGTTTTCCTTGCTTAATTAAATTAGTAACATAGTTACATCACAATTTGCTAATTTAGTAACTTTCCAGACTTTACAATCAAAGTTTATGGACTTGAAACTTGTAGCTTGAAGCTTATATGGTATCAAGCTCAGTAACTTTAGCTTAAGTTGCCGCCAACTTAATATCCCTAGTATTCATAGAATTACTAAATGGATGGCAATGAATTAATTACTGTTGTCAAGCCTGATCAGCCGTCAAGTCTAGTGGAAAGTTTGCATGTTCACTATGTTATAGATTTCGACTCATGGTAAGTTTGAAATTCATATCTTGCTCCTTCATTCTACGTAACAGATTTTCACATAGGTACATGCAATGATATTCTAATAAACAGATATGTTATAAGCGTGCAATCGTGAAGACTCGAAAACGTCCTAATTGAGACGTATTGCCTTTCAACAACTATCTATTTGTCTCTTTTTTTTCTTATGGGTTTTATCGCGCTATCTCTTTTGTATAATTTTGACTTATAGTGACATGTATGTCAGCTGCCGCTGCTGCGCGGAACACTTTTTTCGATTGTTTTGTATGTGTATAACATATCTGTTTATTAGAATATCATTGGGTACATGTGTAAAAATTAGCTTTTTAAAATAAATACAGAACAAATTGTTATTGTGTATAAATTACGATTTCGCTCATTCGTACGCGAGGCGGCGTATTTATCTCAGTCCCCCTACGATTTTAGTATCCAAGCAATTAGCGACGTACAAACCATAGTGATGTGCATAAGTACTCGTCATGTATCGGAATATTATGTCTCCTTGTGTGCTAATGGGCATACTTTCTCCCTGTATCTATAAAAAAGACTTTAGATCTATTACCTTATATAAAGTAGACGTTGTTTACTAAGATATCCTATAAAAACTACTCAACTAGATCTAGAAAACTTTAAGCGGATAAAGATTAAACTGATGTCTGAAGCCCTTTAAATTATAAAATGTAATATGGCCATAAAACTTTCAACAGCAATTTTTTTTTTTTTTTAAAGACCTATTATTCTATTCTTGACATATACGTGATAGCTATTATTAAAAGTACTGAAGTCTTCTCGGCGTACGTAGAGCCTTGTAAAAGTCATAAAGCTCGCATAGTGGTACGTGACGCTAGAATATTGTTTCATAATAAGTTTGCTATTGCTTACATTGTTGGCAGATTGCTCCGAGAAATTGTCAGCTTCTTGTATTCTTTTATAGCTTAGGCATAATACTAAGAGGAAAAGGATAAAAAAATATTATTTGTTTGATATTTTTAATCTCGATTTCATCCTATTTTTTTTAAATCACACTTTTAAATGTTAAACTGACAAAATTGACTCTTCTTCTTCCTGCTCTTTTGCCAGTTTAATTGGAGCAAAAAAAAACATGGTGCGCCAACAATGTTTTTTTTTCCTACCGACTTCCAACTATTGATTTAAAAAGGATAGATAAGATAAACCAAACCTTCAAACTGAATTTTCACCTCTATAATTCTTACATTCTGATTACTGATGTAGGTATATTTGGTACTTCAATTCAAGTATGTAGTCAAACTCCTGCACTACATAAGAACGTGTATGAAGCCAAGCTATGTACCCTACGTTTATACCGAGCACACTAGAGGGTGACCTCGGAGTGGCAAATATTTGCAATGTATCAGCAACAGGGTGCTTCACTCGGTAATTAGGTTACTAACATAATATACACTTGGTTTCTGAAACTCGATATCAGTTTATACGATATGCTTAGTCTATTATACAAGTCTCTAGTGATGACACATATTGTAATCGTTGTACACGACTCATAAGTGTCGGGATAAAGGACCATCATAATTTTATTGGTCCTTTTGCGTCGATTAATCTATTTAAGGACATTATTGAAATAGTCCCATCAGTGTATTGTCAGTTAGGTGTGTCTAGTCTTAAATCAATAACTGAAACTGCTCTATCGTATATCAAATAGGTTCAATTGTAAGTATGAAAGTTATCCTGAACTTTTGGAGATGAAAAGTTTTATTCAGAACTTTAGATCTTTAATTTTAGTAACTATCAAAGTATAGCGTGTTAGTCCTCACTTAGAGAAGTTTGGAGAGTTTTTATGCAAGAAAATATACTGTTCAATAGTCAAAGGTAAGTTCCAAATAAATATAGGGAAAGAAGTGATGAAATAGAAAAGCATATAGTAAGTAACTACTAACGCTTTTGTAGCAAAAATGTTCCTCAAAGGGATACTCTGTATATAAACTTGTAAAACAGATGAAACACATTCAATTTCCGCTAACATTAAACATTTAACAACAATTTTATTATTCGCGGAGAGAAATCTAAGATCCTCTTAAGAAATCGCGTCGTAAACGCTGCGGCATTAGATATCCTATTTAACTTTTCCCTAGCTGTGAAAACAGCGCAATAAAAATAGCAATAAACATTATTAATCCATAAATATTTCTCATGATGAAACCCGAGCTTCGCGGTCGCATTCCTGATTGCTTCGCGCCGACCGACTCCGTACTATCTACATAGTATGCATGTACAGTCACGAGCAAAAATATGTATACTATCTCCACTTTTTCATTGATCTTAGATTAGTTATGTAAAACATATTAAGAAAAAAATATTGAAAACAGAAGAATCGTGAACATCACAATCACAACACCTTTGAGTTTCAACTCAAAAGTCTCACTAATTTATACATATTGTTGCTCGTGACTGTATCCAAGCTGTGTATACGTTTTATACTATATGCAAGCTATAGTATACACTTGCTAAGCCATCTGTGTCGGTATTTGCGGTCAGACGTTTGGAACTAGCTCCTTAAGTTGTTTAATTAGTTTTAACTATAATTAAAGAGCTGATTAACGGATAGTAGCTATGCTCTTAGTTCAAATGATACATGCATGATGATACATCTAATTAAATAGATTATGTTGCTTAGTATATAAGTTCTTTACTTTTCTTATCTAAGTTAAATACTTTGATCGAAGTGTCGATCGTCTCAATTTTATCGAAAAATTAAATTATTCACTTTAATTTGACTGAAAATACTGAATTTTGTATTTTATTATGTTGTAAGTATTATGAGCTTATTTCCCAAATTTCTAATTTGTACTTTGAACCCGAAGTGTACCTTATTATTCTACGCGGTAATCTGAATTCCATATTTTCGTCAATCAGCAAGTAGAGTATTTTTGATCATCTTTCAGCCACAGCTAATTCAGTTTTCAAAAGTTTTTTTTTTTCCTTTTCAACGGTGAAGTCAGACTGTTGTCGGTCCTATACATGAATGGATGTACTTTGGATGTGTTGCGGGATTGTTTCTTATTAATGTTTAATTTACCTCTCATCAGCCTTGACGACAACCCTTGGAGCAGCGAACTCGTCAACAGCATCGGTTGACGGCGGGAACACGCTGCGCTTGTCACGCGCCACCTCCTCCTCAGGAGTTGGGGGATCAGAGCGAGGTGTTGACGTTGGTACCGGCTGCAGCTCTGAAGGGATTACGAAAAATATGTTATAATTTATTAGATGAAATACATCATTATTATTTTTTTTTACTAAATAAATTCAGCCTAATTACATTCATGGAAAATAGCTATTTTCACGTTATTCTGGCCTATTCTAGGGTTCTTTTTCATTATGTACTACCTCAAATTCAGTGCAATAGTACCAAATTCTGCGGATATTTTTTTTGCGTTATGTATGAGAACCCTAACTATTGAGAAAAAGAAATAAAGTTACTAAAGTTATCTGATAATCGAGAGCTATCGAACATTCGACCATTAGAGACAAGGGTCGGGAGGGTGAAAAACTATCTTTATCGATAACTGTCAAGGACAAACGTTTACCGCACCCTTATAATCTTAAGCTTAACGTGTACAATGGAACAAAACAGTATTCAAAGGAAAAAAAATACTAAGATCTTAAAGCCTAGGGCTTCGCCTTTAAAAACAGCACTTCATGAAAAGTTTAAGTCTCTTTAAAATTCTTGGAAGCAGAGCAAACTTCACACAGCTTCATAACTACCCTCTGAAGATATTGTTTAGGTCCAGCAAATAGTTCAAATGCTAACTAAAGTTTATTATTCAGTTTTAAGTCATTATAAACTGGCATCTTGGGAACAAATTAGGTAACAGTAATTAAGGGTACAATCGTTGTAATTTGAGTACCCACAAGTAGCTAGTTATAAGTAACTAATGGCCTTATAATGAATCAGTTTTAAGTTGCTATTAGAACAAGTAGACATTTAAGATCGTCTTAAATGCCGTTTGAATTTTTGGCGGTTAGAAAATGAAACTGTTTTTTTTTGTTTTGACCTACTATTTTCATGAGTGGAAAATACACTTCTCATCAAAAAAATCGAAACACCTCGCAGTTTATGATTCGATAAGGATTATCAGAAAAATGTGTATATTTAGGAATAAATGTAAAGTGTCATTTAATAGTGAGTAGTATGAGGTTTTTAAATCCTAATGTTAATGTTCTAAATTCAAATTAAGTCTTCATAGGTTTCGTATTTTGTATAATGAGTAATTTTTACCCTGTATGAAATATGAAGGAAATGGGTAAAACAACACGCGTAAATGAAAAAAAATGTAAGAAACGTTTATTTAATAACTTGTATTCCCTCCGCGAGCTCTTATTACTGCTTCCATACGGTTCTTCATCGATCGGATGAGAGTCACGATCACATGTTGTGGTATATTATCCCATTCCTCTTGGATTGCATTTTGCAGCTGGCTAAGTGTTTCTGGGGCTGGATCTCTTGCTCGAATTCGTCTCTTTAATTCATCCCATAGATGTTCAATGGGATTCATGTCCGGGCTTCTTGCTGGCCATACCATAATGGAGATACCGACTTCGGTAAGATAATCTCGTACGACGCCCGCGGTGTGAGCTCTACCATTGTCGTGCATGAATATGAAGTCGTTGCCAATAAAATGTGCATAGGGCATCACATGAGGTTCAAGACACTGTTCGATGTACCGATGAGAGTTTAGTGCAGGCAGCCGTGGCCCAGACACAAAGGCAAGTTCTGTCTTACCGTCGGCGCTGATTCCTCCCCAAACCGTCCACGAACCGCCACCATAGCTGATCTTTTCTTCAATGCAGCATTGTGCAAAGCGTTCTCCATCTCTTCTGTAGACCTTGTTCCTTCCGTCGTTACCATACAGCCATACATTACATAATTTTACACTCATCAGAAAACAGTACTTTGCTCCTCTGAAGGTATGACCAATTTAGGTGCTCGCGTGCAAAGTTAAGGCGCGCTCTTCGATGGTCTGCAGTTAATTTCAGCCCATTCGCTGGCTTATGCGATGCCAATCCGCGTTCCTTCAACCTTCTTCTTATTGTAGAGTCACTTACAGCTACTCTTCGTACAACGCGAAGCTGCTGCTGCAGTTGAAAAGCGTTAAGGCGTCGATTTCGTAAGGAAGTTGTTACAATAAATCGATCATCTCGCTCAGAAGTGACCCGATTCCTGCCAGATCCTGAACGTCGCGTGAACGAACCAGTCTCCTGATAGCGTTTGTAGACTCTATGAACAGATGATAAGCTTAGATGCAATCTTGCAGCCACAACACGCTGACTAAGTCCAGAATCCAGCAATGCCACCACTTGGGCGGCTTCTGCGGGCGAAGTATCCATATGTTTTAAAAAAAAAAGTTTTTTCAGACGTCCCAAAGACACAGTAAATGAAATAAGAAACAAAAAGTTTAAAGACAAGCGCTAATTTTTAGTTTTTAAACGAGAAACGTACTCCAACCCTAAATACACATTTGTCTCAAAACAGTGATTTATTTCATTTATAGGATAAACAAATGAAATTCTAATTTCGAATTTTGATTTTTTTCTTCTTACTGTAATGACCAAACTGCCAGCTACACAATTATGTTTTTTTTTTCATGGAATTAATTCTCTTTTGTAAAAAATTAGGACAAAAACAATAAAAACGAAAGTGTTTCGATTTTTTTGATGAGAAGTGTAGTTGTTATTTGTGATAAAAAGGTAACATAAGATAAGTCCTCTTTATTTCTGATATACTCGTTTTAATTTAGTTTCCCCGAACACATAATTTTCTGCGAACAACGTTAATACTGTACAGGTAAAAAATTGAAGTAAGCGCTTTATCGCCATGGCAACTCCGTAATTCGCAGGAAAGTTCAGAATATTCCAGAAACTTCGAAAGCTTTGAATTAGTGAGTTTTTCTGTGATGTAGGTCATTAGATTTATTTTCGTCTTTAATGTAAAGATAAAGTTAATAATGGTATTACTTATCGTTTGAGTATGTAATAATAATATGGGTTTTGATAACAGACTCTAAATAGCAATTTACATCATTTATTACGTCACATAAAAACCTGTTTACGTATATCAGATGCGTTTATTCTTGATATAAAAGGTTTTTGAATTATTTTGTAAACATGTCACTACAATATTTAGATACATCTTCTTCTACTTAGCCTTTTCGCAAAATATCTTTGATTCAGCTGAGTAATGTATTTCACATGAAGCTACTGCATATCATATCTACCCATTATAGAATCCATACCCATTTTGGTTGGTAACACAATATCCAATAGAAAGTCGGGTAAGTTACACAATTTATATAACTTTAAGATCGGGTGGACCAATTTTCATGATCGTTGATTTGTTGGATTTATTTCTAGCCGGTTAAAAGAATGGCTATAAAATCTTCAGCATTGCAAGTGTAACGGCGGGGCAGATCTAGTAGGTAAATGATCAAGACCCTCACCAGGTAAGTCAGGGTCCTCAGGGTTCTCGTTCAGCCGCCTGCGGATCTCGCGGATGTTGGACAGCACGGACTTCTCGCTGTCCGACCTGAAGGACAGGTCGCTGTCTACGAAGTCCTCGGGACGAAGGTGAACCATGTTCGTTGTGCCGATCTGGAGAAAGAAAAACAATATATAGATAAGACTAAAGATTTGATTGACATTTTAATACACGTATGACAGGATATTATTGAATCAGGGCTGGGTTAATAATCTGCAAATAAGAGGGCACGTTAAATAAAATGAAATAAAATTGTATTAAATTAACAAATGAATTTCCATCGGTTATTAGTTTGGAATGAAATTTGAAAATTAAAATTCGAAAGCTAGCCTGTTTGTCCTTGCAAGTCCATTGAAATAAATGTTTGCTTAATAAATATAAATGCTTTTTATTAAATATACCTAA
Source organism: Autographa gamma (assembly GCA_905146925.1). Classification (NCBI taxonomy): domain Eukaryota; kingdom Metazoa; phylum Arthropoda; class Insecta; order Lepidoptera; family Noctuidae; genus Autographa; species Autographa gamma. The sequence continues at coordinate 11,522,035 of LR989850.1, forward strand.
AGATAAAATACAACTTGCAGGTACCAGGTTTTAAAGACCTTTCTTAAGATTTATCTTTGCAATTTTCAGTGTTTTCTCAGGAAATAAAACGAAGGAAACAATAATAAGTACGAAACCGTAAAATAAATGTTAAGCCTGTAAAGGGTACAGAAGGACCATCAACAAAACGAATGTGCTCTTTAATCAAAATAATATACTAATTATTATTTTTTATTTTTAGGTCTGTCAGCAGATTGTTCTTAGTGGATAATGTTTACGTACGATTTTCAACCTTTTTACTGGTCTATAGATAAAACATGGTCAGGCTCCCACTGTTCATTAGTAATACCAATATTTTTTTAAGGATGCGTACAGATCTGACGTACGACTGCGAACAGAATGCGCAGATGGCGAACAGTTACAAATTAAGATACAAATTACAAAAACAAGCCTCTTCAATCTAAGCGAGTCCTTTTTCAGAGATGAATTTTTGGTCATCTACCATAAAGTTGAATTGGAATTACTTTATTAATGCTATGTGACTACTTAAACGTATTTAAGGACAAAGCAGATTGTATTAAGTATACTTGTGGTCATATAATTGTTCTGATCTTATCAGTCGAACGAATTGATAAATGTATGTTCAATGTAAACAACATTCAACATAATTTTTACAGTTATTTAGTAAAGGCAGAGACACACAGCCATTTGTTTGAAGTGTAACTTCTGTGGTTCCCCGTTGACAATGAGTCAGTGAATGAAAGCCCCCGGGTAAGTGCTAGCGATGATAGCAGTCCGGTAAAACAAACGACAGATGCTGTTCGATTCGAAATACAAACAATAAATTTGAATTTATATTCTTTATTTTAAAATGTATCTGGCTGTTTATATTGAACTGAAATATAAAACAAATCACGTTCCTTTTTTGAACAGGTTATGTAAAGTTTGTAATTTTTTATTGAATTAAAATTTTCCTCTATTGTTTTACATTTGAAAATTTTAACAATGAGGTTACTTTTATTCAGTGCGTCATACTAAGATTTATGTAACAAAAAATACACAAGTTGACTACATTTATTTTTAGAGTGTTATTTACATAAACAAATTTTGATACAATGGGCGTTATTTCAAACGGTTATGTGAGAATAGACATATAAGCGCCAACTGAAGCACTTTTTCACATAACACAGCAAAAATTGTCTGAAATACATGTGAAGGGCAAGGCCAAAGGATAAAGAGTCTATAATTATAATGATATGCACACACAGTGCCAAGTTTCAGGATAATTCCATTTCTCATAGTATCACTGCATGTATTTTACCATAACCGCTATTTACAAACATTCCAGACAGTATCAATAAATAAGTATTGTTCAACAAGTAGGCACTTGGACGGGTTGCCGAAAGCCCAAGGCGAGGACGCGAGACGGGAGCGATGGACACAAAAGTACCACTTGAAACACTCGTGGCACTTTTTAATGCCGTCTGATATACTGTATTTGTGTTAAGTGGGATGTGTTTTGTACCTTTTATAAGATGAAAAAGTTTAATGAAAATCAGTAACACAACCCTGCAATAACAGCTCTTTTAAAAGATTTGAAAATAACTACATTTTAGCACATGTTTCTTAACAGCTTCACGTCGCATATTTTCGGTTTTTATTAATAAATTTCAATCTAACGTTCATTGGTACGGTCGATTATGCCACGATCTTTAAGGGTTAGTTACCCTTAAAGATCGTGGCATAATCGTAATGTAGCAAAAAATTTATTTTTGGAAAATTTTCTGTAATTTTTCATAACAAATACGTTTTCCATTTTGGCTTCCAATAAGGCGAATATAAACAAAGAAAGCTATTCGAAGCGAAACTGCTCGAATATTCATGAAACTACCGCTTATTTACATTATGTTATGTACACTATATAATCCGTATTATATACCTGAATATTATGTTTACAGTAATCTGTTATTACAAAGGTGAGTTTCTAATCCCTGTACATTGTTGTGGTTGATTTTGCGGGGAATCTCTACCTTTCTACGTAGTTTCACTGATCCATACTTAATATTATTAATGGGAAAGCTGCCTCGTTGGCCTAGTGGTGCTAAGCGCGACTGCTACGCTAGAGGACTTGGGTTCGATTCCCAAGCCGACCAAGGGGCTATTAGGGTTTTTCTATGAAATTCTCAGTAGCAGGTCGGAGTTTGGATACACCTCTGCCTAACCCTTGGGGGATACAGTGTCTATCTGTTACGCTTCTACACCTAAAACATACAGCCAACTTTGATTGACTTTGGTGTGGAGCTAGCTTGAACCCCAACAAAGGATATAGGATAGTTTTTGTCTTGATATTGACATCTACGCGGGTGATGTCGCGAGTAAAACACAGTTTATAATATATATCGATTTTATATTAATTCCCAGACACGGGCGAGGCCATAAAGCCAACGTTTGTTTATAGATTATGTCAAATATTTGATGTGAAGGGTTGCTTGAAGAGTGTTTTATCTTTGTCTGAGGGATCATCATAAGAATGTTTCCAGACGGATGATACTTTACTAAATATTCCGAATATTTTTGAAGCGTTTGTAGACGTAAAATAGTAATTTTACTTTCAGTTTTATTTTGTCGTTTTTAAAGACATGTTTTGTACATAGGTTGTATTATTATTTTGTATGTAGAATTTAAATTAGCCGTGCTTGTTAAAAAGTTCACGTAAAAAGAGTAATAATGAATGTTTTTGTTTTTGTATTTTCTGTGTAAAAGGTTTATTTTCCTCGCAGTAAATAGCTCACAGACCTTTACATTATCTTGTTAGCTTATTTCGCTGAAATTTAATTTTACAGACAAAATTTAGACTCATTAGAATAATATGTTTCAGTCTAGTTTAATTTTGTACGTTTTATGTTTTCTGTGTCTGTTTATGTTTTACCCTACCTATTAGAATATGATAGCAAAGTTTTTTTTTCTTCTCAAAAGCCTTTTACTTTTAAGATGTGTAAGATGTCCAATAACTAACCACATTTTCTTAGTTCACTCCTCCTATCTTTGCAATTAAATCGTTGAAGTAAAGAAATAGCTGGTTTACAAAACTGAAAACAAAAGTTCTAGAACAAAGTTCTGAGCCTGGGTTTAAGTACATGTAACCCAGTTTAGGTTTTCAAATCAACGCAGGCAGGTCGTAAATTCTTTATGTCTGTAACACGGTACCCCTCTTAAACATTCAGATAAACCAATTTAACTTGGCCGGTTTAAAAGCACTCCGATCCGTTACTAAAAGGATTGCTATTTTCACGTAATCCTGAACATTGGGGTCGAGTGGGTTCTGAAAATTACAAAATGTATTTATCAATTCGATTTTTTCGTGCTTTTACTGTTATGAAATCTATAACCCACATAAAAGGGTTTTTATTTTGAGTACGAGTACCTACCTAATAAATTATATTGTTGCTGACTTTAATAAAAAAAATAAAAGTAACAAACAGTGTATTCAGTGTATACACTGTGTCATTCAATGTAAACAGTGTATACTCTAAATTCCCGAACTTTTTGCACAGTTTATTATTTTGCGAACGCCTCTACTTAGGTAGAGTCGGTCAGGTGTTACGTAACGCATTCTAACGAGGCATTGTGAACCGACGCGTGTCACGTGACCTTGACCCGAGTGGTATAGGAGCTGGGTCTGTTACCTAGATGTAGCCTACATAGTGGTTATTGTTGGATAGTTCGTCATTTACGGTTGAGGAAAAAATAAAATAACATTGCTTACTTAGTATTATTGCATCAGCATCATTTTAAGTTATAATATTTTACATTCTTCATTGTATGATGAAATACTGGGTTTTCAAAGTTTCGTGAAATTAATGTATTTTTCATTTCGAGCGAGCGAAATTCTTTGGTGCAATTCAATGCACCACAAAATTCAGAACTATATTTTCCACTAACCAATCGTCACTGCCAATTTACCTGTTTGACGGTGAGCCCGTGTATCTCCTCCAGACAAATAGGCAGACATACTCACATGCTCCCTCTTATCATAGTCAGGGTACCAGTCTCCGCTCTCCGCGTCGTCCCCAGTGTCCAGCATGTCCTCGTCGTCCCCGAGGTTGTCGTCCTCCATGACGGTGAGGCCGTGCAGCTTCTCCAGCGAGTCGTACACGCGGTCCTTCACCACCTCCTTCCCGTCGAGAGTGCTGATGTCCTCGTCGGCGTATATCTGGAGACAAGGAATAGTTGGGTTAAATATATTTTCTTTTAGATTTTTGTTGTGGAATCTGGTGGGAACATAATAAACACCACTTCGCTACAACTTCCACTGTTCCAGATGATGTGGATCTATATTAATTGGAGTTGATCATAAGCACCTTTGAATATAGGTGCGTATTAATATTCTAACAACTATCTCACTATACTATTAAGGAAAAATATTAGAAAATCTAATGTGGACATTAAGTTGCTCTTAAGCAGCTTAATCCAATGAGACAGAAAGCTGACAAAACGCAGTATGAAGATAGACTAGTAGACGAAAAAGACGGAAAGAGATCGATGGATGTTTAAAAACCAATCAATCAATTCATCATTAAACGTGTCAAATCTAAACCGTAAACAAACAAATTTAAAGTTTTCTAATACATTTTAGAGTAAAGACATTATTCTCCACTTTAATCACAAATTTAGAGGCAACAAAGAAGACCGGCCGCGTACAACTGTGTAGCTATCCAGCAGTAAAACAACCCATTTCTCTCCATTAACGATACAAGCACGAGCTGACTTACCTAACTTTTATTTTTCCTGGATAAAAGGGGCATAAAAAGAATTTACGCTATAACTATAGGAGAAATATTTTTAATTACAAGAAGTAACAAGTTTTGACGCTTCAGTTGAAGATTTCGTTAATTTTCTAAATCCTATCTACATATAAATAATAATAATAAATAAATACAGACAACATCACATACATTGTTCTAAACCCAAAGTAAGTTGCTAAAGCACTTGTGTTATGGAATTCAGATACAATAAAAGGTACCACAAACACCAACACCAGAGACAATGTGGAAATTTAAATAAATAAAAATAAAATAAGGCCCTTACTTGTATAATCTAACTCTTATTTAGGTAAATACAAAGTACCACCTACGTCCCAATTACAATATTATACTTACAAAATAAGTTTAAGAGAAAAAATATATTTAAAAAGAACAATTGTTCAGGGTAATGCCCGCAAACTTCCCTTTGATGAATAAATGCTCGCTAATTGCGGATAAGCGGCTAGTGACTGGAATTTTCTTAAACTTGTGACGTAAAGCACTTTGTCTAACGACGGTATTGGTCCAACATAAAAGCCATCGAAGGAGAACCTTGAAGTCGACACTGAATAACTTTTCTTGACCTTAGCTCAAGGTCAAGATTGGGTGTTAGTTGTTGACGGGTTGACCCTTGTTCAACTTTGGTACCTTAATTAAAGTAAGTGTTCTTTGTTGCCGATCGTAAGCTCGTGTATTACAAGAGTTTTATTACAATTTATTTTGTAAGATTATGATACAACGAAAACCATTTATTTATTATTTTATATTCATTTGACATTTTCTGTGATATGTTACCTCACACTTTCACATACCAAATTATTTGAGTACCAATATCACAAGAATGTTAACGAAAATTATTCTTGTTTCACACATTCAGAAGGGACTTAAACTAATCCTAATTTGTTAGTTAAACCACTAAATAAACAGGCCTTCAAGTGTCCTGATTAATTATGACAGGTCTAACCATAGCAAATAGACGAAAAAGACTTTAAACAAACACAATATGTAGAAATACTGTGACAGGTACAACAGTAGATATAAATTCTTAAGCTCTTCATTGTAAGACAGTACAATTATAAGCAAACCGGCGATAAAGGCAATTTGTCATCTCAAATAAGCCACATGCTCTACAATGCTCGTGTAATTGATGCCAACCGTATCTGGTGTACATTGCCACAGTAAAGCCATTACAGAAATACCATAACGTAACGAGACAGTTGCCATACAGCTGGGTGATAACATACTCTTTTGTTTTAAAGACAACATAATTTTTGGTTAGCTCTTCTGAATACAACTAGCTTTTGCCTGTATATGAAATTGCATGTATTTTATATCGATATTTCCTTGGGCTACGTAAATGCAAACTATTATGAATGAATAGTTAATTGCAAGCATGACGGCCTGTTGGACTAGTCGTTGTTGTAACCGTGACTGCTATACCGGTGGTCATGGATTCAATTCCCACCCAGGACAAATCTTTATGTGATGAGCACAATCATTTGTTCTGTGTGTAATTTATCTTTAATATTATGTATGTATTTAGAAATATATCAGACATATCAGATAACCGTGTGTGAATTGTCCCGGAATATTACTATGACCGAAAAAATGCTTGTTTTGTAAACCTATAAACATTGCGCACAGAAGGAAATAACCAATAAACCTTTGGACATACCGTATCTCGTTCCTCGTAGCACGGGCCTTCTGTATATTACATTACAAGGAATTATGAGCTATCAATCATAATAAATGTACTATCTTACGATGGCCCTTAAAATATATCTTCGGGGCATCTCAAATAGAATTATGAAATACGTATTCTTGGAAGTAGATTTATTTAATCTAAGGAAGTAATATTGATCCTTCTAATAAATAGATTAAAGGTACATTAAATGTGCTTCTCAAAGGTTGTGTTTGCGAAATGGATTGCGGTTGCAAGGTAAAGATTTTAGCAATATCACCTTATTAAAAAAGAGTCGATGATAAATGAAGATAGTAATGTCTGGCCGATGAAATAATTAACTGATTCAATCACTGATGACTGAAATTCGCCACAAATTTGGATATTTATCTTTCCGATTGATATCCGGCCTAAAGCTTTTTATTTTACATTCCGGCCTTACTTGCAATTATACAACAAATCAATATTCTGTCGGCGGTACACCCACAGACCAGCTTTCAAAATAGACGCAATTTCATGACATACAAGTGCTAGTGTAGGCGGTACATACGTCACACAATCAAACATGCCATATGTAACATTGATTGAATCTCAGACGATTTAATTAACTAATCCTTTGAATCTGGAAACGTGAGCTGAACCGTATCGCATGTCTTCATCACAAATCTTTGTACAATACACTCATCCCTTTCACTCCCCGTCGAACGTCCTTAAGTGTGACAGAGAAAGTTGGCTGAAAGTTTATACAGATTAAACGGTTCGTTACAAAAATAAAAAGGTTTTAACTGTGTTTGAACGAGACGAGCTGGGATTTTAAACGCATTACTTTTTCAGATACATTAAGTAGAGTGTAAAGACTTGACATCAAACTGAGAACGTTGGCAAATACTATTAGCGAAATGGTCCAATAGTGTTTTTCATATAGGTATACTAGCTTTTTCCCACGGCACAGCCTGCATAAATATCAGTTATCGTGGCCAAAGGACCCATCTCCTTCTCTGGAGTTTATGCTAACTCTATGCCAAACTTAATTAAAATTGGTTGAGTGGTTTTACCGTGAGAGCTGAACAGATAGGCAGAATTCAGTATGGATAAACATTTTTCAATCCTATCTGACCCACTTGGCCAAGGTTTCCTTACATATTTCCATACATATTTCGGCCAGGCTTGAACTAGCCTCCTACACTTTTTGAACAAAAGCGAAAATCACGCTACAAGTCCATTTTTTTTTTTTTGGTAGAGATCTTTGCAGTTAGCCTGAGCGCAGGCTTTGACTGCTTCACCGGACTTTTGGCGAGGACCTTAAGGCCTCCAGCCAGCCTTAAGGCCTCCAGCCAGGCAACAAGTCCATTTACTAGCCCAACTTATTTGACAAGTTGATCATGATTTCTTCCCATTACATTATTATACGACGTTTCTCATATATAATATTCAATTTCCGCAATAATGTTAAAATGTACAGGGTACTAAAAGTAAAAAAAAAAAAATCGTAAAATTTCTCAAAGCTTTTTTGTGTTTCGTTACGTTAATTGGGTACTTCTCTGTTGGCTCGTTAAACAGAATAGGCCCGTTTTAAAAATAAATTTGTTACTAGGCAGTCGAGCCCATACCTGAATAATGTACTGTAACGATTTCTTAGACATTTAGCACCCCTACCATTTGAAATAACTTCATGCTGCGCAATTCTCCTAATTTCTTTTAGGAATTATTTTCAGCTTACTTCAAATAAATCTACGATTTTCTATCTCCCTGTCAAAACTTATTGTATAAAAAACTACTATCATTAAAGTAACACAATATTAAAACATCGAAATACCGAAATAAATGTCTATTACATTAATGGGGTAAAATAATTATTAAATTAGAACAACGTCATTAAAACATTAGACAATAGTAAGGGCCGCTGAGAAGTTTTCTCAGCCTTGGTGGTCTGAAATTGCGAGTCACTTCATGGCGAATTTAACACGACCTATTTAGCTAGTAAACATTAGTGACACGAAAAATATCATACATACTCGTTTATACACAGCCATTAAGCACTTATTAATGCTAATATAAAGATATTTGTAGGACTATACGAAGTCTTACCTGCAAAGTAGAAAAATAAATTAATACAATAATGCATATAAATGTTCAGAATAATTTAGTAAAACATGTGACAGAATATGAATATTATTTTCCATACGCAAAACCATATGCTCAGCTCAAACCTAATGGACAAAGGAATCCGGTAGCAGTCCTATCATTTTAAACCCAACCATAAATCGAGTTTCTAACCGATTACAGGCTATTATTGAGGAGTTCAGTCTATAACCATGCATAATGGATTAGGAGCACGGTCCTTAGGTACGAGGAATAAATTCGTTAATGTCATCCGACAGCGAGCAGTCAAGTCATACATATTGATCGCGGACTCGTCCATCCGTATCTAAAGGTTAACATGTGATAAATCTACTCCCGATATAGATGTTATAATGCATCGGGCGTTTATATCGCATAACACCTTTCTAAGAACACTCTGCGGAACACTGTGAGCTAAATGTTAATGTACATCTTATTTAATCGCAGCTATTATTCTAAGATTAATAAATGTTTGAACCCAACGAAGTGCCTAAATGTAAAAGCAATTTTTCTTAGAAATACCCAAATAATGTCAAGCTTTTGACATTCTTCAGTTGATTCTTAGAAAATTATTTGATACTAAATACAGAATAATTTAATATTGAGTTACCGAGTAAGATAAATATTAGCTCGTCCAGACCAAAGGAATAATAACTGTTCCACAAAGTCAATTGGAATACAATATTTGATAATATTATTTCCTTGCGGCTTAAAGGACCAAAGACCGAAGGACCAAAGGACCAAAGTTTTGTAATTAAGCCGCGACTTGTCAAGTGTAAAGAGAAATCAGTGGAGCGGAGTTGAAGAGACAATTAATATTGTGTTCCGACCTGTGATGTAAATGAACGCGGATAGGTGTGGATGATAAAGGTGAACGACCGCCAATAGAGGCGCCACCGCGGAACCGACAGGAAGGTGTCCTACAATACTCAATCTATAATAGACTTCAAAGAATTATATGTAAGAATAGCCTAACTGAACCAGGGTTTGCTAGGACAAAGACAAGAAAAAAGTATCAAAGAATATAAAATCTCGTTCGGCCTCGTCTGTTGTGTACAGATTTTTCTACGTGACTGTCTCCTAAGCTTGCTACAGATACATGACCCACGGGTCAATATGTCCCTTCCATTAAGTTAACCGCCTTATTAGTATTTTATCCCGGCTTCATGGTTAACGTGAGTGAAATTGACGAGAAAGGAAAAAAGGTCAGATCCTTCAAAAAGGTCAAAGTCAGCTGTGATCGGGCCATTTGTAAACGAATCGGATTTCTGAACGGAATATCAAAGAAGATTAATGGTTATAGGTACCGGGTTTTGAAATGAACTCCGAGAAATCATTTCTAAAAATAAATGAGAGAATTTTGAAGCTATAAGGCTAGAATTTTTGGCCTCGAAATATTTAATGCATTATATTATTCTTCGATTCTAAGGTGTAGGCGTGGCAGTGGGCGAAACATTCCGTATTCATACAGATATTTTTGGACTCTTTCTTAAGTTTATTTAATACAATGTTACTTTAGACACATATGAATCTAAACTTACCCGTGATAAATGGGGCGTATTCCTAAAATATATTGTGACAGGTATTTTTAGCTAGTGAGTACAATTTACAAGTAAGATTGATGTCCTCGTGTATTATATGAGTCTCAAATTACAAACGAAATTCATAACATTCAAACGAATATGGAAGGCAAAATTAATTAAATTCCGTTCCCGCAAAAACGCAAACGACATTTTGTTTTTGTTTGATAAAATTAACATCAATAAATAAAAATGTTATTTTAACATTCCGAAAGCACACAAAATGAAAACACAATTATTTTAAGTGCGCTAAACGTGTGTTCAAATTAATCCTTGCATCAGAGCTTTTTTACCGCTAAGAGGACCGATGCATATAATTAGGCGCTTATTTTATCACAAAGCAAGACAAAGTGAATAAAAGACGTATGAATTTATGTGTGCAATCAATTTGCGTCTAAATTGGTCGTCTGACAACCGCACGCCGCTGACACACGTGGTCGTCTTAATATGCTGCGGTATTATGCAAGTATGCGCCCTTAGGATAATAATGTGAACTGATGATGTATAATCACATGGCACGCAACTTTAAGTGAGATATTTAACCACAGCAGGTTATTTGGCATCTATATTTTTTTTTAACTTGGTCTTAATGTCATTCATCGGAAAAACAGAAAAAAAAAATTGTGTGATGAAAATGCTCAAAATAAATATACAAGAAGTTTTAGTACCTACCGATCAGATTGTTTATTAGCATTTCACACTGTTAAATCAAATATTGTATTATCTCGCCTTCCTCTAAAATAGATATTTTATTACGTTTATTTAAAGCTCGGAATAATGGTCATTAACTTCAGCCAATGTCAACAATCGGTTGCCAAACTTCGTCTGTTATACCAATATACTCAACAAGTCGGTCTGAATACAAAGCTTGGCTGCCAACTTACATAGGTATACACTAGGCATGTTTTAAAAGGTTTTTAAAAGGAACAAATTGCTCTGAACCGCTTTTCAATTTTGCAGCGTCACCGCACATATTGAATGACCGTGGAAAAATGTTTGCTATATAACTAAATTACTTGGCCTTTTTGGTAATGGATTTTTCATCTATGTTTTCTGAAGTTTTTCTTTTTAAACGATCCGTATTACTTCCACCCAACGAGGTTGGATTGACTAGAGCCAGTCTAACGTTCTTTGATCCGAGAGCACGGCTGTGATCACCCGCCAATTTCAATGTCACGTCCAATTAGTGTCAAAACTGAGCGCGCCGCGTTTGAATCTCCCGGTATAAGTGACATACATTTAAATCAAAAATGGTGAATTGCGTGGTGCTGAATTGTAAAAATGATTCAAGAAAGAACAATAAGCAAAACAGTGACATTTCCTTTCATCGGTTAGTAGTATGTTTATAGAAATTTACATATTTTTATCATTTTTTAGTAGGGTGAACCAGGGGGTGCGGGGGTCCGCGAGGGGGGGAGTCCGCTTCGGTCCCCCCCCTCATAAAATCCATGTGACGAGTTAGTGCTGGGATGGTTCCATTTTCTGTTTCGATAATAGTTTTTTATCGTACGTACATTGTGTAAAATTATGTTTGTGGTATATTCAGTATAATACTTTTAAACATGATTTATTGCGTTTCGTTTTTTTTTAATGTAATTAAATTGTTTAGTATATTGTCTATAATTCCATACCAATATTGTAAAGAGGTAAAGGATGTGAAGTTGTTATGGGTAATGTCTGTATCTACTAAACCGTTTTTAAAATTATTTTTCTAATAGAAAGCTAAGTTAGTTAAGAGTGTTAAAAACAGCAATGAAATTTTATTTTGATCGAATTTGTTTTTACCAGTATGTTTTTGGTTCCTAAACTATGCATAACGATAACAATGCATAGAGATCATTTGAAATATCAAATACTCCCAGCGGACTAAATAAATAAATTTTTATTTTTAGATTTCCAAAATCCCGTGAAGTTATCAATGCTTGGGTAAACGCAATTAGAAGACCCAACTGGGAGCCAAATATACAAAGTTCTGTTTGCTCCGTTCATTTTAAACCCTCATGTATATCAGAAACCAAGCATGGGCTCCGTAAGCTGGTTAAAAATGCTGTGCCAGAGCTTAACCTTGGAGTAAGATATTATCTATAAAGTTAAAGAAACTAAGTATTAGTAGAATAGTTTAGCATTTCGACGACCTCCGTAGTCGAGTGACGTACGCACCGGTTGTCAAAGTGTCGCTAGCTCTGAGGTCCCGGGTTCGATCCCCGTACGGGTCGATGTAGAAACTCATTTTTCTACATTGTTTCGGGTCTGGGTGTTTGTGGTACCTTCATTGTTTCTGAATTCCATAACACAAATTTTTAATAGCTACTTACTTTGGGCTAAGAGCTACGTATGTGATGTTGTTGTCCGAATGTTTCATTATTGTATTTATTTGCGATTGTGCAATAAATATACTGGCTCTAGTAATTTGTTGCGTCATATTCATTTATTTAAAACGAAATTTGTCTTTGGGAATTCCTACTTTTTAAGCGATAAAAGGACGGCAAATTTACATATTTAAGAAATAAAGTTTATTTTTAGTCTATTTGTTTTATTAATTTTGTTTCAAACCTATAATTCATTGAATCGCTATTCATTCGCAACTATCGATAATTCATTATGAACGTCTGTTGTCGCACGGACATCCCTAAGCGAGCGGGAACGCACAGATTAAAAAGTGCTTTCGTTTGTACCAATAGAAAAGTAGCGATAGTAGCAGTCTATCTGAATCCTACGTCGATGCTTCCACCACATTACATCTTTCAATGCTTTTATTTTAATACTAGCTTTGCCCTGTGGTTTCACCCGCATGAATACCTAGGTCCCGATACCGGTGCCTTTATGTTATTCAGGGTGCAGATGAATCCAACAAATCACTATCGTAACAAAGGTCAGTATTACTTAATGTTTTTTTCCGCGAAATCAGTCCAGGCGTTATTGAGTTATGCGCTTACCAACACATTTAGCGATTAATTTTTCTATATATAGATAATATTATATTTATGCCTTTTCATAAGCTGATATTTTTAAACTATGACTAAGTACCTGCAACAGAAAATAATTGGAGTACTGTTAGTACAGTAGAAGTAACCGGAGAAACTCATTATCTATACAGCTGATTACAGCTTAAGCTTACCTTACAGTTTGAAAATTTACACTACATTTTCCTACTATATACCTTTGGTAATATTATCATTCTACCTGAGGGAAAATTATATTTCAGTGATAAAAATATTTTCCCATTTTAAGCTCCATAATGAATGGTATTTTTAAGTCCAGTAATGACAAAGCGTATTAAAAATCCAACATGATATGTTTGTTAATACGTACAGCTGAAATGATTATCCCTCATTATTTTTACTCCATTCGTCTAATAGGTACTTTATTCCAATTTACATAAAGACGGGGTTTTCATAAAATTATGCCATTCACGTAGAGTTCATGTTCAATTATATTTTAATACATTTTCGAGCAGAAATAAAATATACCGACAGAATAAATGGTTTTAAGTCTGATGAGCAAATGCTATTAAAACTAAAAGGATTTTTATTTTATTATACGTCAGCTAGTATGTTTGCATTAATTAAATTAAATTATCTCTAAGATAATAAGCATTTATTTTATTTAAATTATTTATATACTATTCCTTTTATTTAAGTTCTATAAATTATTTTTTGGAATACGCTTTAAAGACTTGTCTTTACTAGTCCTTACAAAAGTAATTATTATATTCTTAGATTTCATTTTGATAATAAATATCCATGTCGCTTGCTTATAATTTGCATTTCACACTCAAGATAAGAACAAGATTAAGAACATAGTACGCTAGTCATTATTATGATAGCCATCCAAAAAATATGAGAAATAGTTTCAGAGCGGTATCTCATTCCACAGAGAAGGGTCACTATATATAATATTATTTAGGTCATCGTATTGGCATATAACGTCCCGTATATATTCAAAAGAAAAAACAAAAAGAAACCGAGACCTCCCGCGTCGTAGATAACAAGTTCATAATAAAATGTACGGACAATAATAAAGGTGTATATTGTGTATATTTAACCTTTTCCGATAAAATTAATAACGTAGCTGTTCGGCACATAATTTAATTAATTTCTTCGTGATTCAATAAATGGAAATATGTGAGACAATATTGAAATGCCCGTATATAGGTCAGCTGCAACAACAGTGAACGGAATTCATTTAATGAAACAATTGACTACCATGAATATTTATTTGTTAATTGAATTGCTTTTTGCTTTATTGAATACTAAAGTCTGATAGAACATGCTTCTATTTAACTTTAAAAGATCTTTTAGTTTTTTCTATTGCCCTGGCTGGAGGCCTTAAGGTCCTCGCCAAAAGTCCGGTGAAGCAGTCAAAGCCTGCGCTCAGGCTAACTGCAAAGACTTCTAGCAAAAAAAAAAACTTCAAAAGATTTCTTCGTTCTTCTTTTTCAAGTTAAAAAGACTTCGTTTTTTCTTTATAAGGAGAGGCATTTGCCTGGACTGTAGCAGACTGTTTCTTAAACGCAATGAATACGGCAGTAATAACATTTCTTCATAAAGTTTCCGCTATGATTAAGTTAATGGGAATATATATGACAGAAGTCCTGGCAGGCCACACTTTACAGGCTTACACCTCTATATTTCAATTCCACGAGATTACTTTTTAATGTAGTTTCTTGGAAGACACCTTGGCCTTAAATAAGTGCAGATTTTAACAAGCAAAGGGCATCTTTCGGTGATAGAATTGTAGAATGTCTCACCATTACTTTTAGTCCGATTTATGTATCATAAGTTTTAAAACAGTTAACATTTTCATTTAAACAATTTCGTTGTGTTAATTTATTTTATTTATTACATACTGCCATTTGGATTTGGTTCATAGTGGTGGTTTTTCGTGGTGTGGAAACGCCCATTAAAAAGGATAGTAGCAAGCTTGAAGACCTAAGGTACCCAGAATTACTCGCTTTATTGAATATTAAAACATCTTTACTTTAAAGCACTAGCTTATGATTGTAAAGCAATGCTAAATGCTTTTGGCATCGTTTTATATATAATATCCTATCTTATACTCAGCGAAAAATGAAAGTTTCGCCGAAAATGCTAAAATCGAGATGAATGAAGATCACGAACGAAGATATGCGATCTGACTTTATTACAGACACAAAAAATGCGAAACGAAATAATAAAAAGAATGTATTCCATTCAAAACCTCTCCGTACTTTTCAATGGAATCCATTCTTTATGGAGTTGGCATTTCAAGCACGATGTTTAATTCAGTAATATCCGAACTGTATAGAGGATCGATGTTTATCTCACGAAGTCTGGCATCTGATCAACGTGATAAAAACACGAATTTGGGACAATATTCATTGTTTTTCAAAAGGTCTTTGACCGACACACACATATTATCCAAGAATTTCTTTATTTACTTCATGAACTATTTTGCTCGTAAATATTTAAAGCGTTTTATGCGGCCATCTATTTCGCTGCGTCTAAATTGGCGGCAAATTGAGTGGATAAGTGGATTGCTTTCTATTTCCCGGCATCCCTGGTGACCCGTAATGCAAAACGGATGACGAGAGTGTAACCTAGAAATTGTTGAGCAGGGACATTTTGCAAGTAGGATATTCACTTATATTTATAATGAAGGCAGGATAAACAAGCCGAAAACAGGCAAGTGGGAACCTTTATTTTCTCTGTATAAATATTTGAACTAGGGCGAAAATATGAATCGTCCAAATTATCTTCTAAAATTTTGTTTATATCCTAATTTTGAGAATAGGCTGAGAAAAATAAGTAGGACGAAAATTGTTTACATTCACAAACATGAAACAAAGAGAATCTGCTTTACTATTGCAAATATAGTTTAGAGTTCTGCTAAAAGAATAAAGGAGTTCGTCTAAACACGGTTTACGAGTGTTTCCTTGTTTCATCCGATTGATATGTTACGCGGACCCAATTCACGAAACGACTGACACGTTTCACTTTAATCAAAAACATTCCAAGAAAATAGAAAACTTTAGTTCCTTGGCTACATTTTTACATTAAGAGCCCTTTTGGTTGGAACTTAAAGTTGATTTTCATTTGTTTTTCGGGTGACGTGCTGTTGACAGTACTTTACATCAAAAGTTCGCTTTAGCATCGACAGCTATGTAACTTTTAATGTGTTTTTACCAATGATATTTTAATAAACAGATATGTTATACACATACAAAACAATCGAAAAAAGTGTTCCGCGCAGCGCGGCAGCTAGCGAAAGAGATAGCGCGATAAACCCATAAGAAAAAAAGAGACAAATAGTGTTGTTGTTAATGGCAATACGTCCCAATTAGGACGTTTTCGAGTCTTCACGATTGCACGCTTATAACATATCTGTTTATTAGAATATCATTGGTTTTTACACATTATTGACTATGACATGTGATACAGCTTTTTTATTAGTTCATTTCGTCAAACTCCATTTTTGTTAAATTAATTGCGAGTGAGACTGATTACCATGAAGACTTCACATGATATTTTTGCGTAAATTATCTCTTCCAATATTATTCGCAGATTCAGAGAACTTATAAAAAATAACAAACAAATAAAAAAGGGAACATTGCGTGTAAGAAATAACCCGTTACGAACTTCTCATCAAAACAATTTTAATTCTATCATCTTATGTTCAACGTTCGGTGACAATTATGGATAATGTCAATCACAAGTTACGTCTACAGAAAAAAAAACATGGATCTCCAAAGATTCGAAGAGCTGGAATCTACCTACCTCAAACTACTAGCTCTTCAGTCTACGTATATAAAACAAATGAATGCTACAATATCTTATGTTGTCCCATTTTCTTCACACTAAGCCCTCATTCAACACCTAGTCACATTGTATTTATTGGTCCTTCGATTCTGAATTCTATTCCTGTGCTCTATATTCTAAGTATGTGGCGTGACGCATGCTCCAGAAACCTTAGTGCGTTACTATTTATGTAATGTGAGCGCTAAACTGGAAACTCTGCTAAAGTCTAATGACTGGCATTGTTGATCAAAATAAATAGAATTAAATTGGATGGGTGGCAACTTTCATGGGTTTTATTTTGACAGACTGTTCTTTTACTAAACACTAAATCAACTTGATCAATTCTAATCCTACAACTAATTTAGTCCTTGTTAGGCACATATGAAACAACAAAGTAGGTACCAAATTACAAGGAGAAAATAGCAAATAGTGGCATATAATTAAAGCAATTTATTTAAAATACGCGGAACTCAGTGATTATCAACGGTAGCGTAACAAAATAACATACGCCACACGTAATTGCATGTCATTTACAGAGTCCAGAGAAAAAGGGCTGCAAATGATTTACGCGACACTTTTCATTATACCGTAACTTTATCAAAGCGTAAAGTATGTAAACGGTTTGTTCATCAACCTACTCATCTATAGGAATATTAACATAACATTATCATCACGCCTGTATCCCCGAAGGGATAGACAGAGGCGTACCAATGGACGAGATAATTTCTGAAACTACTAATCGGATTTGATAAAATCGTTTTGTATATTTGATAGACCAATTCCCTAGGAAGTTTTATATAGGCTGCTTATCATAAAATTAGATGAGAGTCAAAATGCGGGGATAGTATTTTGAAATTTTTTTGTTGGCATTTATGTTTGTAAGTCCTTCACGCAAAAATTACTCAACGAATTCCAACAAAATTTATCTCACACACTGTTTATGACTAGGATTAACACATAGGATACTTTTAATCCTAATAACTCCTCAGGAACGAGGATCTCGCGAGTTAAACTAGTGGCAGTGTTAATAAACGTCAGTGGATTAGTGGTGAACTGTTTTGTAATAAGATTCCTAGGATATGGAGCGGTGCCAACGATTATTTCGCAGTTTCCTATCGCTTTAGTTTTGTTTTGATCGCATAGCGCTAAGCGACAATAGCGTCAGTCGTGTTTGCGTACAAGTACCTTGGTTGGTACTTATATTATTGTGCGTAAAAGTACGTTTACTTAAATTTGCTAAATATGATTGCTTTACCTTTGATCAATTTTATGAACAAACCAAGTAACTTGTAATATATTTTGCGTGATTTATTCAAATTGTAGTAATGTTAGTACAACATATTTACTCGTATATCAATTTACCTAGTCAACATAATCAAACAAAAAAAAATGCAGGATTCAACGTTTGTATTTTGCTTCACAACTAAAATATTGTAGAGCTCAAATTCAATTTCAAACAATCATCAAACCCCTAATCTTCAATTTTATATAAATGCAACACATGTACTTACCACATGCAAGTATAATCTACAGCACGAAACAGTAGCAATAAAGAATGAGATGTAACATACGACGTCTTGACGCGCGTTATCGGAGTGCGCATCAAAAACACGCATCGTATACTTCCGATTAATTTAGACATGAATTACTCCGGCAGTTATTTGTAAACAGATAATGGATGAACGTCAATGAAGCTTCACAATACGAGGTCTGGTTTGTATAGCTATGGATTAATGTTCTTTGCTTTTATTTTGAACATTCGCAAATGAGTTTGTTATCAAATATTTGTGCTTTTAAAAAATATAAACAGGAGATTTTGTTTTAAGCATCTGGAGTCTGTCCTTTTAATTTGGACATTTTATTTTTCTGCATTGAATTGAATGTTAGTATATGGCGAAAAGGACAAAGATCCTTATACATTCTTTGTTTTGTGAAAAACTTGCATTGATAAATTATATTTTTGAACAACATATTTCTGTTAATCTTTGCATCTAAACTTGGCGTTCTCTAGAGTAAAATATTTTAGTGTAAAATACAAAATTTAAAGCTTTTGCGGTTTTAACATGGCCCCGGGGAGTCTGAAAACTGAACGAATAAATTATTTTATTTATATTTTTTATGTCTATCAGCAGCTTTTACCAATTCGCGTAAATTTTAGCAACAGTTTCACATTTGTTTTATACGCTAAAGTAATTACATGAAGCATCGTTTTTTTCAAACGCTACTTTGTTTACAAACCCACATTTTTATTTTGCATGGAAAATCTAGACGAAATTTCACAGATATTTCCATAATAAAATAATCAAAAACCTGTAAAAAATGTTAAATTAACATTCTACTTTTATAAATACCTTAGCAGTACATAAGACATAGCTTGGTGCCTTTCCATCTTGAAAACTTAATATTGTAAGTCTATGTACATAAAAACATGTTAGGTTCGTATAATAATATATGTAAGCTTGTATATAAAACACTCGGTTCTCAGTTCAACGAAGCATATTACTATGTATTTTGACGGGCTGACTACAAGGCGTTTCATAGTCTGCCGAACGTGCGACTTTGATGTGAATTGTTCAGTATATAAAGTACCTACTACATATCTGTTATGTGATGATTTTATCTATATGTACTTATAAAATAAAGCTAATTAAATTTGTTGGAACGCGCTAATCTACGCAACTACCTGTCTAATTCGAAAAATGTTTTAACATTTCATAGCTTAGATTTTGCAGACAGCGGAAGGTTATTGAAAATCCTGTTACTTGCATTTGGAGGAGATAATCAATCAGCGAGTGAAAATGTTGGGCACAGCTAGGTAGGCAGGTAGATATATTTAGGTTTAATATGATGTATAGGTATGACTACATCATCACTTGTCTTGGCTTTTCCCAAACTATGTTGGGTCAGCTTCCAGGCTCACCGGATTCACAAATTCTACGGAAAATGTACACAATATTGTCATCTCACGCTTTTGATCAGAGATTTGCATGACGCGTTTTGACGTTCGCCGGCTCATGTCAAAGAGCAAGGCCATTGTTTCAGGCGACGGAAAACTTTCGTGTTTACCATTCATGTGTTCAATAAATTAATACTATACCTAATGTAGGTATCCTGTGAGTGAACGGAAATGCGTCATGATAATAGAATACAATAGAACAACTATCAATATTGGTTGTTTTGTTCAAATTAAAATTGTTATAACCACTAAATGAGCAATGGAGTGATAAATAATGAATCATTATACGTCATTAACATATGGTTTAGTGTTATTGACACCATTGTTTTTTGGACGGGGCTTTCAAACTAGGAAAGTTAGAGGAAGAGTAAATATATTATTCAGAATAAACCATTGTAGAAAATAAATTATGTATTAAGTAGCTTTTACCAGCGTGGATGTCGGTCATCGCGGCAAAAAGTAGTCCCAAAAATGACATACATTTTTGGGCTACAAGCTAACCTCATACTAAGTTTAATGAACATAGCCCTAGTCGTATTTTCCCTAAATGCTACCTTATAAAATTGTTACTCTTTCTCTAAATGTACACTGTCGCCGTCTCTTTCCTTTACAACAGTAACTTGAATAAAAATAAGTAAATATAATAAAAGAAACCTCCTTAGCAAAAACGTCAGTATATTTCCTTGTTTCATTTTCTCAAAGGACATGCAGTCGCCATAATTCCGCTGTAATGTCTACAAATGAAAATTGTTCGTCCTAATTAAATTTCTCTAGACTCGTCACTTACAGCACTTAGCTTTTCATTTTCTGTCCGCGAGTTTGTAGTTTTTAGGGTTCCCTACAAAAGGGTTAGTATATTGTTGGAAATGTTTATTATTATTATCTTCGAAAAGAACAAAATATATTAGTTTTAGCCATAATCATCCCACTGCAAGGGGACCTCCTTTCAGTCTCCCGATCCTGGGCTATTGCTGTCCATAATATGGAAAATGAGTCAAACTCGTCATTTAAAATATTTAGGTGTGATTAATTAATATAACACTGTTTTCTTAAGTATCGTGTAAGAATAAAATAATATTCATTCCATATAATTATAGAAAAAAATAATATTCATGCCATATAATTATATGGAAGGAATATTATTTTTTCTTACACGATACTTAAGAAAACAGTGTTCATTAACGATGTGTGTAAAGTGGGACCCTATATTTGAATTCAGTTTCAATTTACTAAAGCACAATAGAAGGTGCTGAAATAAAACGGTGTATGTAAACTGGGTGCCATATACTTTAATTTCGTTTTTACTTTAGTACAGTAGTAGGTATTCAAATAACAAAATACACCGAAAACAATATTTGAGGAAGGCAATTAGTCGATCTACTAACCACAATAAATCCGGTTTATAAAATCATGGGTCATTGAATTATATTTTTACAAATCCATGAATTGGAGAAGAATTTCTTAGAATAATAAGGAAAACATGCTAATTATTTCTGAATAACTAATATTCATAAATAATGCTAAAGTTTTTAAGTCAAACTAAAGTTTAACTTACCAATTAGTTCAAGTAGTAAACCTTTTTAATATTTATTTACCTAGTACTGAAGTCGTCAGGTATCCAAAAGGATTTTTATATTCGCAAAATACAATATAACCAAATGTTATTTTTAGTTACAAACAACATGAATGTTCGGTTGTTACTAAACTTAATATTATTTGGAAACATGTTTACTTGTAAAACTTGTGTAAAACTAACAAATTGTGCAAATATTAACATCGAGTTCGTGTAATATTAGTTACTTTGTGTTTTTGTGCCTGAAGTTTCAAAACTAATATAACTAAAACAATATTTTTGTTTGAACAAACTTAATTAATTTATAACAGTCTGTAAATTGAAAATGTATTTTTTATCATGATTATAGCTGTTAAAGATCATTATAACTAGTTTGAAATGTTTAATGGGATGGGAATCACATACCTCAGTATAAAAGCATATATATACCACGATGACTCTACAAGAATCAAATCACGTCTAGAACAATCAAAAGAAATATTCTTTTTTTTTTATCTTTAAGTGCCTTTACCTAAAATATAAACACATATTTTTACCATGTTGGAAAAATCTCAAATTTTGCAATTTTAAATAGCTAGGTTTTAAACCACGTCTATTTACAGAACCAATAACGCATAATATCGAAGTGCAGGTGCTACGGTTAGTGACGCAACTCGTGAAACATGCGAAATTACGTTAACCCAGATATGTGACTGAAATAGCCTGAATTAACCTGAAATAGCTCAGTGCATTCGCGAACACACATATTTGGTATTCGACGCGGCTCATTGATCTCAAATACATTTGTTCTCGAAGTTTAATTACAAATAGGTTTGTTTGTTCCGTTTCTGTTTAAACATTGATTGAAAAACTTTTTAATGAGTTTGATAGATATTCTGAAGTTCTAAAGCAAAGAAGGTAACAGTGATAAGAAACCAAAGATGTTTAAGTAAATTAATAATTAACAAGACGTAAAAACTTAGTTTTGTCTATGTTTATAGAGAATCCTTTTGCTTAATTGTATTATTTTGATGAAGGAATTTCTATCTAATTCAAGACGAGACAAATACAATATTACGTGAAAAAATAACTCTGTAATGTGTTGATCTTTCTGTCTAAATAGGTACTAGAATTTTTTTTTGAACATGATATTAAAATATCTCAGCCAAACGTAAGTAAAAAGATCGTATTAATTAATGACTTTATCATAATTTTCACACTGGCAACACATGTCATGTTGACATGATACAACAATGGCGGCAAAGGAGTCCGTGCTAATGGAGCATGGCCGTAAAAAAAAACAAGAAAATGTTTGCTTAGGTACTCGTGTATTTTCCCAACAAAGGTTGCAAAGGTTATCAGGACGCCTCATACTAGTAAGATGATCCGGGTATCATTAGCGAACAATGCGTGTTTGTGACAAAGTAGTATTGTCCAGCCTGTCACTTTTACACGTTTCATTGCGAACTGGCCACTTTGACCCCAATGCGTCATCCTCTTTTGTTTTTGTTTCCTTTGATATTTATTAAAAAAAAAAGGTGAAATGAAAAAAGGTGGTAAAGGGTTGTCGGACGCCATATGTTCGTTCATAAATTCATATTCCGAATATAGCAACAGAATCTCATATTGAAAAATATTTACTTTTCGTTTACATATTTTTACGTTTAGCGGTATTTCTGCCTTTACTGGTTGTGTAAATAACTGTACTATTATACCATTTAACACTACAGGCGTGGGTGTACCGTGTGACAACATTCAAAGAGATTTGATGGCAACATCGATCATTATTTTAAATTTCAATGCATAGCTGTGTCGCGTCCATCCTTGTAGAATGGAATTTCCATCTCATCTTTTAGACCGTTAACGTTTATTGCATAGATAACTTAAAGTCAACTTATGGCATTTCTCAATAACAGCTTAGATTTTCAAACTAAACATGAATATTAAAGCTTGTATTCTTCAATGTTCAAGGTTTAGCTGTATTCAGCTTGAATCTATATATAGCTACATATAATAAAATTGTAGAAAAGTGGTGTCTGTACAATGGAAATATATTTAAAAGGAGTAGCAGGGGTTGTTATTATATCGATGCCGGACCCGAATTTGTAATAATTATTTTTTTTGTCTCTTTGTCGGTTTGTCTGTGTGTTTGTGCACGCTAATATCAGAAATGGCTTATTCGATTTAGATGCGTTTTAATTTATATATTGTAGTAACCTTCACTTAACATTTAGTGTTTATTTCATGTCAATCGGTTCATAAATAAAAAAGTTATGTTAATTTTAAGAATCATGGTGAACATTTGTTATAGTATACAGAGAAAAATCTGAATAAAAGCTGCCCAAAAAGCCACTATTCCACGCTGACGAAGTCGCGGGCACAGCTAGTATAAAATGTAACCAGAAAGTATCTTGAACATTTTAATAATTAAAAGACCTACAAAATGAAAACGTAACGTGGATAAACATTAAAAAGATCAAAGGTTTCCCTCATTGTTTAGAAATGCTATCTCCATTATTTTATTTCCTGATTCAGTCTTAAGTCCGTTTTCATACGTTTAATTATTATTGATATAGATTTTGTAATACAAAGAAACAGTGTTTTTTTATTTATTTTTGCTGTTCATTTTAATTCCTATTACTTAGATATTATACTCGTGTACGTGTAAAAAACTAATTACCAGTAAATTAATTCATCAATTTTAATTTATCTTAAATTTCTCTCATCCCGTGCTAACTCTTGAACCTTTTTATAAGTCTATGTAAAGGAAGAGCTGATTGTGAGTACAAGCATCAAAATAATTGAAACAACTAAGAATTGTGTAACTAGGTAACCTAAATAACTAAATATCCTCAAGTAAGGAAAGACTCTAAGCAAACAGGAAAATCCCTAAGCGCAAACTGTAAGTACAGAACGCAGGAAGCGAAAACTGTTGGTACTATATCGTTATAATTCCCATCAAGTCCCATTCAAAGTACATTTATCACATCAGTTTCATAGGAACAGTAATTAAAGTCAACAACATTAACGTCACCGCTCATAGCATCTACCAGTCACCGCTTCCTAGGAATACTTCAACTAGTTTAATTCCCACTAATCAGTGGAACTGCATTCAACAATTATGACAGACGCCCCGTGATCTCAATACTTTATATTTAGTTGCAGCAATAGAAACTAATTGGGTCGTATCTATTGCTTTTACGATTGCTATCAAAACACTTAATAGGTCAAAGTTGAGATGCTGATTTACCGATGTTTTCTTATGTGATAGGGATGTAAATAGTTACGGATGTTGGTATATCGTTAGTGATTAAATATGGAATGTGGGAACAGCAGTCTGGGTAAATTCTTATCTGCTTAAGCACTTATGGATTTGTAATTAAGTACCTACCTAGTGTAATTTACTTCAAATAGACAATGTAAATATTTAATTAAGTATATTTGAGTTGTAGACAATAATTTCGTATTTCGTATACCTTGACAGAATAACACAACTTAAAGTCTGAAGAAGTGGCCTAAAGAGCGCAACAGGTAAAATTATTACTATTTGTTGTTTCAGTCCGGAACAGGAATATTCCTATGTTCGTCGCAGCAATAACAAACTTAATATATTAAATTATAATTCGATTTAATAAACAGTGATACATTCTGTGCGAAATTCAAATATCGTACGTAACATTTGTCCTGTTCCTCGTGTCTGTATCGATGTATAACATTTCCCAGTCTCGGTTTAATTAAATCTTGACAATCAAAGAAATTAAATTAATAGTAATTTTACTATACGCACATCGAAATAGAAATTGATATTATTAAATAATTTTCTCATGTAAACTGCCCTCATATTATTTTTTCCGTCGTTTTTAGAATGTGTTTACTCAAACGCGTTATATTAAACAACTGTCTAATTGAGTATGATCTACGCGTTAACTTATAAATAAAAGCAGTAATTCTTGAAATATATCTAATTTATTACTTGTACCTACACATCGATAGCTGACCGTCAATTGACAAAGGTCAAATTCATTCATTTTATGTCATTCAATATCTTTATCGCTTTTGTCAATGAGAGCGCCCCGATGTTTTATGCTTAGTCTAGTCTTTTATTGTTTATTGTAGTGATTCATGTAATATTACGTCGCTTTTGTATGAAATAAAAATAGTAAAAAGATAATTATTATGAACGAGCATGTATGCGGGAGGAATTCTTGTGCCGTCAATTCATAAATTTTAATTATAAAAAAGAACATGTATTGTACCAACATTGAAACTAAAACTGTCAAAGCTGGGCTTCGATTTGATTTGAATTTGGAACATCAAAGGCTCACATAGAACCCTCTTTGGTACGATTCCAAGCGCTACAAATTCACCGTGACTCGTAAAATAGGAATTGTATTAGAAATGCGCAGACGTACAAACGTCCCGACAATTTGCAAGTAATTGCAAGTCGTATTAAAAAGGATTATTCAATTACCATCGTAATCAACTTGAATTGCTGATTCGTTTACCATGCTATTTTGTGTTACAATTACAGTACATAGTATGGTTGTTGTCTGGCTAATCACTAAACCACTAAATAAATGTTCAAAAGAATCATTTATTTCTTACTTTAATAAAATATTACCATTAAAGGCAATATTTTATTATAATATAATGCCGACTTTATAATATGAAGCTATACATACATACATACATATAATCACGCCTGTTTCCCGTAGGGGTAGGCAGAGACCACTTCTTTCCACTTGCTACGATCCTTACATACTTGTTTCGCTTCATCCACTGTCATAATTCCCTTCATACATGCTCTTCGGTTTAGGGTACTCTTGACCTGGCCTTTTTTCAAGACGTCTCCTATTTGGTCTAGAAACGTCCGCCTAGGTCTACCCCTTCCAACACTTTCATTCACACTCGCCTTATACACTTTTTTCGTCAATCGTTCCTCATTCATTCTCTCGACATGGCCAAACCATCTCAACATACCTTTATCAATTTTTGTCACTACATCTTCTTTCAGACCACAACGTTTTCTTATTTCACTATTTATTATTCTTATTTATTATTATATGAAGCTATGTAGGATCTAATTTCAAAATTGTTTGAATTGATAAACATATCCTTATTAAACGAATAGCAACCGTTCATAATAATATCTACACTATATTACATAGTAGGTAAAACTAATAAAACCGTGGGCGCGGGTCAGCGGCCACTTTAATTGTTAATCCCTGTTAGGTACATCGCCATGATTCAGATGGACGGTGCCCACTGGAATAGCAATCAAGCTTGTCAGAGGCGGGTGGCGTCATTATTTCATTACCCTCTCAACTGGAGAACGGGTAATTTGAAGTGTGTATACTTTGTAAAAACGGATGTGTTCTCTAGAACTAGATAGGGAAGTTTTGAAATTTTGCTAATGGCGCCCAACGTGGGTTTTGAGTCAATGGATAATTTAAAAGTATTGTATGTAAAAAGAAAGGTATCAATAAACAGGAAACAGGTCATTACCTTGTTAAGAAGATCGTTTGTGTACTTTGATTGCTTAAACCTTAATTTAACAAGCTACAAATTTTGTGATCGTGTGTTATGTAATATTATACAAATTGATGGTGAGGTCAGATAACCTAGAAAAGCAAATTACGTAGTTAGAGGGAAGTGATGTTGCGTGGTTTATCAAATCCTTGACATTGAACTATCCCCCTGGGAAATAAGCATGACTTAGCATGTTTGTAACTAATATAGAATTTGTTTGTTCCGGAAACCATAAATGAAGCTAAACACGCAAAAATAACAGGTGAATGTCGTGCTTATATGTGTTAACTATTTTAATTTGCCCTTTTATTGCCGGAATTAGGTACGTGATTCATTATAGATAATATGTATAGGTAAAGACAAAGTGTGGTTTGATTAAATTTATTTGCAGATTGATAATAGCAAAATTAAATCCTTGTGGAAAAAATGTGGCATTGTGTCTGTGTGGATTTATTCTTACATCGATATTGTCGCTGGAACAATTATTTTTGAACGTCTGATTACAGTCTCAGTTTCATAAAATAAGGATTACTATCAAACCTTGTTCTACAAAGGAAATAGAAACAAACTTCGTTCATAATCCGTTTAAGAAACTTTGTTAACGTGACCCGGTTGTTTCAAATTAGAGATGCGACGGACGACCAGGAATATTATTCGCCGTTTTTCCTATTCAATACGGTGCAAACTGAAATAACAATCGTATTCGTCAGCATAACCCATAATCTGACCCAAATCTAGTAGAAACCTACGTAAATGTTATTTATTTAGTCACTAGAACATAGCTTTAATGTAAAACAACATACAAAAACAACTTTAGTTTTGTCGCTTTTCGTTCAGTGTTTAGGCTTTAAAAGACAAACATTTACATGACCTATTTGAGTCCGTGTGTTACCTACATATTGCGCTTTAAACTCTAGCCTAACCAAAGCAAAGTACTAGGCTACAAGAAAGATAAATAATACCTAGGTACAAAATACACACGGAATGACATGTCAAGTAAAAGTGTTCCCTTTTTACCAGCATGCTAATTATTTTGACCAGTCACGAATTCACTTTTCATTAAAACTATTCCAGTTGTTAACCCTTTCGCGAATGCTTTCTCCGAATTCTGGCGTCCTGGTCATTCAGACCGGTCCACAAACCGGTTTGAAAACAATACCGTGATTGGCTATCGTTTTTATGGCGCTACTGGAAACTCTGGTCAACAGGATTTACTGCCATATATTTTCAGGATTAGGTTACAATAGAACCATAAATGGAACAAGGACTTGCTCCTGATAAACGTACGGCGAGGGTTTAGTAAACATCGTGATATAAAGCTCGCTTACTTACGAAGCCATGGACGTTGAAGTAGGTCATAAGATTTATTTTCAAATGATTTTAGGGCTTAAACATGTACCTATAAACATACAACTAGACTGTTAAACGTAAGTAGGGAATAGGAATTGAGACTTGAGAATTAAGTGAATGATTATATCAAAAAGAAAGAAAGCTGAGAGCAGGGTTAAATGCGAAGAAAACTACACTTTCAAAAACTCGAAATTTAAGGCAGCATATGAACAAATGATTGACATAGCTACATAACAAATTGTTTCTTGTTAATAAGCAATTTATAATCCTATGCCTATCACATTCTATACATTAAGAGTCTTTATATAAAACAAAACTTTTATTTCATAGCAAACTTATATTAATATATCAAATATTAAGCGGAAAACCAACAAGATGCCAAAAGTACTAATGTGATATTGTTATTATAACCAACAGCTGTAATGTTTAGCGTTAGACATATTAAAGGTAACACCATTAGGAAACCGTTTCCCAATGCCTTGAAATATCTTATAACAGAAACATCTACACATATATTTAGAAGCTATTCCCTTGAGTCGATTGAAATGCTATTAAATATCATAAAACGGTTGCCAAAACTATTAAACTCTTTTATTAGAACTAGATCAAGATCTCTAGGTCTGTTAGTCTAATGAATTGTAACAAAACTCAATTAGTTAACTGTCCTACTCTTCACAATTAATTTTAATTTAACCTTATTAAATAATAACAGAAAGCTCGTCTTACAATCTTACCCTGAACTGCGAGTCTGTGACCTAATATAATTCTAACAAAGATTGCAAAATAGATCAGATGGCATATGTTTGACATAATTTGCGACAACCTCGATTAAAACATGACTAATTACTTCTCAGTATATAATTTAACACCCTTTGTTCGCAATATATTCTAACGACAAATAATTTGATTTTATATTTGTTTACAAACCCTAATCACAATTATTTCCTCAAGGTTAATCGAATAAACAAAGATTTATATCGGCAACCTCGCCAATAAACATTATACACCCAATATTATTAGTGAAGTGTGCTGAATAATATTGTTTATTGGTACTTAAAACATATTTTACGATAATATTCCTACGTATTTACCAATGCTTACTAACTTTATTATCTTCTTGACAATTCCGTTGTCATAATCATGACAGTAACACAATATTGTCGAAGTATGTTTTACCAAATGTTGATTTCATTTTGGGTGGCGTGGGCAGTAAGAGCCATCTATACAGTATATAAAATCCAGGGTAATCCGAATCTGGTCAGTTTTACGATTGTTCAACACAACGGGAATGCAAAAGAACGTTTTGATTATTTACATGTCGTTTTTACGACGAGAAACAGAATTTGTTGAGCCAACAGAAGTGAGCTTTCGCCCTAAAATACTAAGACCTGGTTTAATATAAGACCTCCTGCGTATGTTTACAATAAGAGCAATACTAAGAAACTTCAAATAATTTATATCGTACAAGTAAACATTATAACGGTAACAAAGACTAAACTGACCAACGTGTGTCATTTCCGATTATTGCAATTCTAGATGTTTCCCTTTTATTTAAGTCTCTAAGATATGACCAGTAACTAAATCGGAAACCAACGTTAATATCACCAGAAATACCTCGCTCTTGTGGATCTTTTTCTTCCACATTTTACATTGAACATAAAAATAATATTTTAGGAGAGTTCTATGGGCACGAATCCTATAGACTACTTAGAACGGAATGTCATTTATGTCTATTCAACTCGGTATTTCATCTGACCCAAATAAAAAATAAATGATATAGAAAGAATCTGAGAAAAACTTTCGAAGACATATGAGAAAGTTTATAGTTCAGTAAACAGGATGACATCAGTCCACGCTGCCTGCTATGTTGCCGAAAGGTAGGTACAATAAATCAGAGTCTAAAAAGATTCATTCAGATTTTATACGCTTTAATTCTTTTAATATCAGGTGGCATAAAAATGTTTTAGGTAGAATGATCGAAAATCTTCTTACATTACACATTTGATCATAGTTCAGGAAAATACAGATCTGAATCGTTACATCAGATTCAATTATATATTTTATGATGTAAATGGCACTGAAAGGAAACGGTTTTCAAGACAACATGACAAGTGAGTAGGTAGGTACAGCTAAAACCAACAACGTCTCAAACATTTCTATATACCATCGGTTACGTCATTAAGAACTCCTGCTTGCCAAACCACTCACCGGCGTTCGGGAAGGAAACATTCGTTTCTCATCTATTTTTAATTCACAAAGTCTTATTGTAAATATTATTTGTGTTGCGTCCAAAATACGGCCCAATAAAATCTAATTCTAGGATCTAGCGATAAATCTCTCCGCGAACGCCAGCATAAACTATTACTTTGTGCCTCAATATTATGTTTGGGAATGTCGTCAACGATTGACCTGAGTCCACGATACGCTCTGTCAAAAATTGGCGGGAATCCAACGTGTGTTTGTAAACTTTCATCTTATACGTTTCTATATTTATTCGATGAATTTGTGTGAGTCGAACGTCCTCGCGAAACATTTTCAGTTACAAAATATTCAGAGTTCGAGAATTTGAAGAATGTTAGGGAGCGTGGAGCGTGCTATGAATTTATGTTAGAACAGTTTATTACGTGAAACAATTTATGCACTGTTTTAGTGACAAAGTAAGTACGTAAGTACGTCTCTAGAGTGTGGTCCCCGTTCCCAGCGTAATGGGCCTCCCTTTAAACGTTTTATGGGAGTTCTCACAGCTGAAGCGTGTAAGTTTCTGTATATCGGTCTATGAATTATCTTTTATTGCTTGTAGACGATAATTTACATATCCACATTCTTATTTTACGTCGCAGATGCGAATATAAGAATATAATTAATGTTGTAGACAATGTTGCTCATCAAGATTGACCTTTGCAATGTTTAAGATGTGTTCAGAAATATTTATAGGTGCGCTAAATGTTAATAATATAAAATGACAATTTTATTCATGTTTATTACATCAAACGCTAGGATACAGAGTTTTAAGATGTTTGTTTGCAGACACAGAACAAATTTTCTAATTAAATTTCAAAGCAAGGTATAGTGCCATTCTGGAAGACAAAGTAATTCCATCCGACTTGCTAGATGAAGGCGCTTAGTTTGCGGGAGTAATTTCCTTAGTCCCTCGAGTACATTTAAATGTACAGATACGTAACTTAAGTACTATTACTACTGCAATTATGGTGTCCTATAGCCATTTGTGTGTTCCGCCGCAGAAGGAGCTCACCCCAGATACTATTGTGCCTCTAATTAGTACCTTGTTTTGATCGTATATAGCTAAGTCATTTACATAAGTTACTTCGGGTAACACAAATGGTGATAACAATTCATTTGTTCGTTTATCTGTTTTTTCAGATGTCACTTTAAAACTTTTGACTAATTAGCTATAGCTATCAAATATTTTTTACTTAGTTGCGTACTAACATTCAACGTTTGGAAGACAAATAGCTAAAAGATGATTGAAAAGTCTTATTTTTTGAAATGCCGTAAAATAAAATTAGTAAGTATGGATTTCAGGGTACTATCAAACTGATGAGAATACAATACTTTTGTTGACAATACGTTGTGTATTTTGGGATTTCCCAAAATTCAATCGTATGTTATGTTTGCAGGTAGAGTAAAATAAGGACAATTAATTTCCTGTATATAATATATAAGTCACTGAATTCATTCTTTATATTTAGACAATGACATAAAGCAATGGTCAAAGATATAGCTTATCACAATAAATAACACAAATATATAAAAGTTGTCTATACAGTATACGAGACAACTACGGAACACAATTGTTTGCTTAGAATAGATTTAAGCCAGCAACTTTAGCTATTGTCACTAGCGCTTCACATTTGCGGGTAAGTTATAAGCTCCTTAAATCTTAACAAAGGAGTTATTTTTTTAATAATCTCTGACTTCTTTAAGTACATAATCATAACCTTAGATGTTGTTTTCGTTTTAAGTGACCACTCATAGCTAATGAACGATCTATTTATTTGTTTATTAGTAACCAGTTAAGGATCACAAAGGAGGGTTTAATACGCAATGGGTGGTCTTATCTATGCACGTGGCATCTTTTAAACAACCTCTTTTAACCATAGATATTAATAATAAAAAAGTACCCTTGGTGGTATGTTGATGATGTGTTTTTTTATATTTTTGGGAGTAAGGTGGGTTTTTCACTACGTTTCATTTAGTTTTAATGACTTTTCTGAACTGAGAACGTGTCATCGACTCAGATGGACACGATAGTCATAAAAACAATGAGCTATTCCAAATTCGATATTATTAATAACGTTTTGACAGTTTCAAAGACGCCCAGGTAAGAATAAGAACTAAAAGTTCTACCAACATAATAACTCTATGGACTGCGCACTTCAATCAAATAAAGTTTTTATAGCTTTTTAAATATCCGACCGATGGGCATTGGACTGGTAAACAGTTATACTTTTTATGTTCTGTTTACCTTCCAACGAAGTGGCCCGTTTTTATTTACATTGACATCCTCATAAACGTTAATTGAATTTACTTTTAAATTATAAATGGTATTTTCCGCTTGCGATGTTATTGCGTCCGGTTCTAATTCATTTTAAAAGAAATGTAATTTAATCTATTGACAAAAAGTTTTGTTTGATTTTTACTTTTTTGATTCTGAACACCTGCGTTTGTTTGAATGTTTGTAATTTCAATAAAAGCAAAGTCAGCAATTGACGCATTGGCTAATCGTTAGACATTGTTTTGAGTGAATGAAAAAGGTTGCAAATGTTAGGTCAATAGTGTATCGTTTGTTATTGTATCCAATGAGAAAGAGCAGTAGGTACTACACCTGAGTTGATGCTTAGGCAAGTAAACATTCTTAGTTTGGTTGCCTGGCCAAAACATTTGCTTTATCAAAGAAATGATCTCCAATTCAATGATTAATTTGTTCCATTTTGTTCCCCATTTGATGGTAACCCTGATTGCTCAAGATATACTCAGAAATAGCTGCTATTTACAAGGAATCTGCGAAACAAGGAAGAAGTTAATGAAAAGATTTAATGGATGTCCAATTAAATGCGATTCTGTTACATTATGATAAGCATTGCGCAAGCCGGCGCCCGCGCCGCCGCCCGGCACGTTTTTGTTTACATTCGTAACTGGTTGTAGTGTTAACAAAACCAGTTCTCTGCTCTCTAGACCCACGCAAAGCTCCTCCAAATATCCGCCATACGTTTTTACATATTTTTGCGACAAAAACCAACGAAATAATGTGAATATCGAAGTTTCAAACCGTATTTTTCCAGTCCAATTTTTGCACACTTAAAACAACGTTTGATCAAATAACAAGATGGGTTATTGAAACAGAGCTGTTGATTGTGGTCTATTAAATTGCTACGATGCCAAACGATCGCCTCATTGCTCAGTCAATTGACTATAATAGCGCAAGTGTTTATATTGTAGACCTTGGTAACTAACTAGCGAGCTTCAGAGGCACCGAGTGCCCGCCGACTTATCTACCTCGTCTAATAGTACGCTAATTACATAAGGCATTCTCGACACGTCCCGAGTCTCTTACCTGGAACCTGATTATCTATTCGGTAAAATGTTGTTGTTTACCAGCCTGCAATGTAAATACACTCGAGACTAGTTTGGTTTCGGCTCTTCCCAAATGGAATGGATTTGATCCTTTGTTTTCGTTTTACCTGCCAGCCTTGTTATTGTAGGGAATTAAAATAACATCCGTAAAATGTATGCGCGTCCACACAACACCAATTAGTTTACATCTACATACATAGTGCATGTTATTTATTCTAGTTTCATATTTATTGCCATGTGTGTTTTGAGTCTAGTACCAGATAGCGGATAGCGGTGACACTGTGTTGTAATCAAAGTTAATCTGCGAGTAAACAAACGTAAAGATAACTCACCGTGTCCTGCAAGTCCTTGAACTCGTTAAATAGTTTGTTTTTCTCGATCTTCTGGCTGAGCGACTTGAGGTTGGCGGAGACGGCGATCATGCTGGCGCTGAGCTCGTCCACCTCGCGGCGCAGCTGGCGCACCTGCACCTCGCGCACCACCGTGAACACCAGCAGCCAGGCCAGCAGCGCGCCCACCACCACGGCCAGCGTGATCAGCCACGTCTGCCACCGCCTGTCCGTCTTCTCCACCATCGCACCCCTAAACTGTCTCTCAAAATCACCGCTCATCAAGTTCTTTGATATGTCCTGTGACTCCTTCATGTTCGTCTGAGTATACATCGCGGTCGCTTCGGGAATGAGCGCGTGATTCTCAGCCATCACCGCCCTGACACTGCACTCGCGAACTGTCACCCGTCACTCGATTCCTAAGTGACAAACTACGCGGGCAATTAGCCTTTATCGGGTCATTATCGAAGTTCGTGGAAGACCGGGCAGAGGCTGTCCGTGAAAGAGATAGTGTTGTGCACGTGCCGGTGCCTCGGGGAGGGTAACGCGCGTGCTCGGCGAGGCGGAGCTGGGACGAGTGCGGCTGCGAGGCGGATCGTGCGCGGCGGCCGGCTGGACGCGGACTGTCGCGGACTCGGAAACACGGCACCGGCGCGCGCGCATGCACACTCTATAACGCGAGGCACAGAAGTTCCAATCGGCACAAACCGCACTGACCAACAAACGTATATATCAGTATGATATAACTGTGTATTTGTAAAACAAAATATTCAGAATTCGTATGATGCTACTGCAGTACTTTTGGGTAGGTTCATCTACCTGCGAGTATTAGTCTACGATTCAATGGTCTTCTGTCCCCTCTTATTGCACGGCTCCCCGCGAGTTGCGACCGGGATGATCCCGCATATCGTTGAATACGCATCCATTATTGTGATTATAACCTTCATTGACCGGTCGAGAAAGATAAAATTTTAACACCATTATGGAAATGAGGTAACCCGTTTTTGTGCAGATAAAAACAAAATAACTTCTCGAGGTTGAGCTACATAGCTGCGCTGTATCTTAGAATTGATATCATAAAATGCCACTTGTGAATTTTATAACTGTCTTGCATGGTGCAATCATTGACGTACGAAGATAATACAAAAATTCTTGCAAGGAACTTGTAAACAATTTTGAGGAACTTCTTCTTTCCTGAAAATGTAACTTAACCTACAACAAAACGCTTGCAGTACACAAGTAGCGATGACAGTAAAATAAAAACGTCCAAATCAGCAATAAATTTCGTCTGATCGACGTTTTAAGTTTTAATCAACTTATAAAAAGACAATGTGGATAAACATGAAAACATTAACTTTAGGATTATTATATTATTTATAACTAGGTAAGTATTACAGTTGAGAGTATGGGAGTGACAAAAATTTGGCTGTCACTGATATAGCATCTCCTAAATTTGATTGACTTTGTAAATTCATATTTCCGGACGGTCGTTTGAACAATTTACTAGAAAATGAAAAACTAGACTTACCCCGAATAACACAGTTTTCTAGTAAACTTTGAAAAGAACATTTTGCCTAATTACGTATAAAGTGTTTACTAAATTAATGAGTACGTCACAATGCGGTTGGTTTGTGCACGGCTACTGATAACAGGAGCAAACATCATTAATGAATGTATTTCAAGTAGTGAATGGTTATTCATTGAATGTTTGTGAATGTAATAACCGCGACTGCTTTGTATGCAGAGGTAGGCAGAAGTAGCGTGTTTTGTTTCTCTTCTTATTAGTCTGGTAGTGCAGCATACGACTGTTGCTAGAAATCATCAACATCAAGTCGACGATGAATTAAAAAAAAAAATAGGTACCTTGTTAGTGACTTTTTAAAGTATGTCGGAGAATTTGATGCACTCTAAAAATATCGACACTTTAACAACTAGCTGTTTCGAGTAGCACCAGAAGCCCACAACACTCATTCATCGTGTTCCGCATCCAGTACGACCTAGCTATCTTTAAGTATATGCAGAATATCAGATATGTACTTAATAAATAAACAATATTGAACAATACCCACAAACCTTCCTCGAGAATCAATCTTTTATTGGTAAAAGCCATATCCATTGGATAGTTTTAGTAACGTTTCTAGCGTTCAGACAGACTGTTTATGTTCCTTTATGTATAGAAATCAAAAATCAGCTTTTTGTGTAACATTTCGTTAACTATTTCCAAACCATTCAGTTACGGTTTCGCATGATTTATTACCGATCATCCAAACATACAACTTCGGTATAAAAGTAGGATATTGACGTAGGTAAGTCGCAACCTACGCACGTAAGCTTACAGCTATATTTAATACCGTCTCAATAAATATAATAATATAATACATTTACCTTCATAATATTATGTGACTGCTGCAGGAAAATCGGATTACTTTGAAAAAGGTCCTGAAATAAACATCACA
Source organism: Autographa gamma (assembly GCA_905146925.1). NCBI lineage: Eukaryota > Metazoa > Arthropoda > Insecta > Lepidoptera > Noctuidae > Autographa > Autographa gamma. The sequence continues at coordinate 11,558,741 of LR989850.1, forward strand.
TAATTTAACGTCAAGCAGAAACGTTAGCTTCATTTAATGAAAGAAAAGATATTTTTTTCAGATCTTGATACAATGTGTATTAAATAGTCTACTAAAATATTCTAGCCGAAAAGCTCGGATGTCTGAAAACTAAACTGTCTGTCTCTGTATTTAAAATATACTAGCTACGTTAAATAAATAAAAAAAAATCTTACTAATTTTTGGTGTTATTCTTGAGGATCACTTTTGTACTTTATTATGTCATTTAAATGGTGTACAGTAAAGAATATTCTATCTATCTATCTATCTATCACTGCATGCTATTCAGGATCGTGCAAGGCATCAGGCAAGACCCAATCCGAACAAAAAGCGGGTAAAACCATGGGGCAAAATGAGTCAGTAATAAACAAAACAATAGACATATCAGGCAGGCACTGACGAAAATGTAGGCTTCACTTTCCTTTAAATTCATTTACCTTATTATTTTCCACTTTAAAGAGGTTTTTGGGGTTCCCGGTTAATATTAGGTTTCTAAAACAGAACTAAAAATTCTGAACAAAAATCTTTCAACATTATTAGTAAGATGGGCGTCACTGACTCCTTTAGACAAACGCCTGAAAATTAAATATGTATTTAATAAAAGGTGTTCCTTAATCGCATTGGCGTTTTTTTGTTTGTTTTTGTGTTTTGGATTTTACAGCAAAAATATTTAGAAATAATCACTTATTAAAATAAATGTTAGGAATTTAGAAAAAATATATTTATTCTGTGTTGTAAAAGTCAAGCCTTTAATTTCTGTCTACTATTGTTCACTTATTATTGTATCGTACTACTCTTGGATACTTCATAGCAAAGTCGCATTTTAATAAATACAGACATTAACCGTATCAATGGCTAGGATATTATTACAGATGACGCAAACATTCCGACTTGAGATCGGTCCATTTGATTTCTAGCACGGATGCGCTTGCGCAGCGGGCTTCACGTATTACATCAATTGTGTAACAGACGCGCCCGCATACATACTCGAATTGATATTATCTGTCATGACTATGGGAATAACTTGGCAACACTGGTGCTTGGGGTTGCCAATTGTCGCACGTTCGAGTGCTTAGAAAGCTTAGAGAGTCGAAAATTCTTAATGAAATCTTTCGCTTAGTGCGTCAGCTAGTATTGTTACAAATAATTGCCTTGTTTATTTTAGGATTTTCAGACCGAAAGTCAATGGCAATAAATTAACCACATTTAATTAATAAACTTTAGAAATCTAAAAAAGGTACTGACATTTTCAAAATGACACCAGATAGTTTTATGCTTACTTACGAGTACAAAAGTGAAGCTGAGAAATGCTACAACACAGCTATAAAAAAGTACGGCACCAGCGAAAAAATTGTTTGGAATTATGTGTATAACCCCATTGGAAAAATGGATTTTCTTTATCGTCGATACCCATTCTGTAAAGTAAACAATTTTCCCATATATTAGGAACGTAACAAAAGCACGTTCCAGAGCGTGCGACAGAAACATTATGCATCGCATTTGCAATAAAAATGACCGAGATAAGCAAGATCCATAGTTTTAAGTAGTTTGTGAGCTGAAAGACCTATGTAAAGGGAACTGTTGCAAACTGCTGGCTATCTTCTGTTTTAAGGTGCTCATGGACTAGACCTTTTCGGTGTTAGGAGCACTCGTGGGACTGTTACATCACCTATTTACTTTTTACATGAGTATAGAAAGCCTTTGTAGTTATAGCCTAATTAAAAATATTCTTAATATAATACTTTTTTTTTGGTAGAGATCTTTGCAGTTAGCCTGAGCGCAGGCTTTGACTGCTTCACCGGACTTTAATTAATTTAATACTGATAATTATCAAAATTATGAGAGTTTTCAAAGCTTCTCTATTTTTGGATTAAACACATAAATAACTTTGGCTTTTGTTAAACAAATAATCCTGTGAACTAATCGCTTTTTTTCCTATTCGTAACGCATATAGGTCGAATCTTTAATCGTTAATGCGTAGTGGAACAAAGAGAACAACTAATGTTCACACCTTGTAACCAAGACCTATGTTTCACAAATAAAGTGTGATTTGCTTTGAAAAATATCGAAGTTTTGAAAAGCAGTAATGTATCAGTTCTTTGTAACCACCAAAGTTTATCACTTACCTAATCTTAGATCCGAATTCTTATCACGTGAGTCTACAAAAAAACAACAAAGTGGGAACGCCTATATTTTTAACGTTCTATTTTCAAATGCGCCAAAAACGTACCGTGATGCATGACAGAAGGTGTCACGATGCCAACTTTCTTTGCTGGCTTTTTTTTTTCATTCACAACATTTGAGCACATGAATTCATTTCTGTTAATAGTTAAATAGGTTTCATATTATTAATAGGAAGCCAAGAGCTTTATCTATAAGAACAAACATGCTGTATTAAGATATACATATTGCCGGTGCATTGGTTACGTACATAAATACCACAGTTACCCACTGTACTCTTTGGTACTAACTACTATTAGTGGGTACAATAGACTAACTGGTAGTTGCATATACAAGCTACATGCACAAAGATGTTTTAAATTAGCTGCATACAGTCTAGATTCCAGACTGCAAATAGATTAATGCTAAACAAACTAAAAGAACCCATCTGATCTCTATTTGTAGACCAGGTATTCTAGATAAGCTATTTTGCATTCTGATCCAAACAGGATCCTAGGCATCTTAGGTATCAAGCTGTTTTCTCCGGAATAGCCGTTAAGCTGACATGAAAATGCTTTAAATATTTTAAATTATACATATAATGTAATATTTTTATATTTATGTGTATGTCGGTTATTACGGCAAAAAGAAACCTAAGTTTGTCAATTTTTTGGGATTCAAGCCACGCAAATTTTCAACCGAATCTTTTCAGCGATTATCAGTGAAAGCATAATAAACGGACATGAACGATAATAATATTAGATGTAAGTATGGATGAAAGTACAGATGTGGAAACTAATTATGTAGGTAATCTTAGTTAAATAAGTCGTAAACACCTACTAATGGTCAATATGCTTATGTAATATTATTTTTATGCAAATTTAATTTATTTAAACTGGCTTGACGGTTAGAACAACCGTCTTATACTTCGTAATAAATGGCCAATGTCTTATTTTCTTCATTAATACTTTATTATGTCAAAAAGATTTAAATGCTACTTAGTAACTTGCTGTTAAACGTACAGTACGAGTAGCATACATGAAGTTCTCTCAGCGCCTGCTGTAAGTATATAGCAATAACCTAGTCAGACGTAATGTAGCGCCTGGTTGGTGTAAGCAGCGCTCTAATCAATGTTGGTTATGAACCGCATAGCAGTGACCTTTGATAACACTTATTCAATATGTATGTAGTTCATTAAATAGCCTCTTTTTAAAGCCAATAATTAATATAATAGTAGTTCGTTTCTGAAATCAAATCCCTTTCTTCTAAAACATCTAATCTATTATTAAAAAAACAAAGTTCAAAGCGCCTACTAATTTTATCTGAGCAATTTCTGTCTGAAATGATTGCTATAATAATTTGTTAAAATGTCTACGAGAATAATATAAGATATTATATAAAAGATGCCAGTATTTCTATGTGAATTCATAATCGGATAATAATCTACTAAATCTCTTTATAAAATATGTATCATAAAGAAAGCGATAAAGAGATTAATTCAAGGAGAGACTCAGAAAGATTACGCTTGCTAATATCATCCCTTAATTATAATTAATTGGCTTGCTATTAATATACCCATGTTTACAATATTTCCAGAATTAGAAATAATATACTGTATTAATATTGGCAAAAGCAGTACCTTCCAAGAACATTAATTAGTTTAAAGGGACTTAAATAAAAATAAGTTATTAATTCGCAGTAAACCTAGAATAATAAATAGCCTTTAGAAATTATGGATATTTATAGATAATAGGTATTATTGCCTACGAAGAAAGTTTCGATAGACGCATATAAACATGACCAATATGCTGACAAAAGAAAATAACTTTTACTTTGTTACGTAAATACAATAACATAATTATATTATTGTTATGGGTTATAGAAATGAGGTGATCAATAGAAACCTGAGAAATGTGTATTTAAGTACATACAAAACAAAGGTTATTAAGGGTAGCCTTTAAAGGCAGCTTTAAGTAAATTACACGGAAAAGGCTATGTAAAAAATTTAAGTGAAAAAAATGCAATTTACAATGAGCAATTTCAACTAACCCAATGTAATCCAGGTATTTTGTCAAATCAATACTAAATATAATAAAAGTTATTCATAAATAAAAGCAAAGAGCTGAAATCCTGTTCGCAAAATATTTATAAATATTGGGCCACTTGTGTAACTGATCGTTGCTATTAGGAAAATAAATGAGCATAGATTTACGTTGTCTTTTGTTCTAATTTTAGTTTATGGGGTTTCGATTTATCAAAATCAATTTGATCAAGCTTATGCGGCCTGATATTATATCTCTAGACTGCTCTTTTAAACATATGCCAATCCCACAAAAGATAATACATAAGCAAACCCACCTTATTTGTAACTTATTGAGAATACCTTATCAAATATTGACTATAAAACAAATGATTTTAATATTATTGCAAACTTCCAAATAACGGTACTTTGCCGAATATCATTAAAAAAAACGGTCTGTTCTATTTGAGATTAGAACCATAGACAGGCACTCTGTAATACGTTCTTAATTAGGCGTCAGTTCCAAATATAGACGGGCTTAAAAGTAGACAAATCTTTTAGATTAAATTACAGCCTTGATCCCAATTGCAATAACCTTGAACCATATCCTAAACTGTACATGAGTTTCAAAACATAAGATAATGGAGGCTCGGATAACACGTGGCGCGATGTCATGTTATGTTTTACTATTACACTGTTACACATCTCATGGCTGAATCTTCATCATTACTCAAATTAAGTGCTCGTTAAGACTATTGCTGTCACTTTCAGCTTAAAATGTAAAGTAGCAACAGATATACATATAAGTATTGAATAAAGATATTGAAAATCCAGAAGGGGGGTCAGGGATCTGGGCCTCGATTCAGCTATTTTGAATGCATGTCAGTGGTCGGTTAGTGTACTTGTCATTGTGCCTAATTTTCGTATTCAGATAAGCCTACAATAAAATCTCATTTAACTCTTAGAGAGAATGATCGCAATAACCAATGAATGGTCGGAAAGACTGTCAGCAGAATGCCAATTATCGTAAAAAATATCAAATGAAGCGGTTCATTCGGTCTATACAAGCAACTCTTAAAAAGCTGAATCGAGGCCCAGGGGTATTTGAATCAATAGTTAAAAGAAAAGTCATAGCACCTTAAAATAGCACCCATAGAATATAAGAAACGAGATAATACCTTCAAATGGCAATAAGAAACGATATACATACCTTAAAATAGGACCTTAAATTATTGTAATATTGCAAAGATTAAAGATGTTATTAAAATGATGACTATAATCTGTACCATCTGGCTGGCTTTAACGATTGGTTATTATCATTGAAGCCATTCGCTTTTGTTCTTTGATTCGGTTTTCTAATTATAGTTAAATAGGTAGCTAGCTACATTTCATATTTTTAGAACAATATCAGGTTCTTAGTAAAGTCGGTGGGTTTAGAATCAGACTGCAGCAAAGCTTGGAAAAAAGTATTACAGAATAAGATATAGAAGATTATAGTCACGTTATTTATCAAAGGGTATGGAAAAAAGGCGTCAACATTTCATGAAAAAATGCCTTTATTTCTTCCAGCTACGAGAAAACTCTTTACTCCTTACAAAACATTGTAGGTACTCCAGACAGCACGTCTCCATACAGTTTACCATTTACAGGAAACCTTAATCGATTCTCAGACGGTATAAACTGTCCACGCTGATCGATTGTTTTGTGAATAACAACTTCTGCAAAAAAACACGCATTCAAACTCGACAAAGTTATCACTTCAGTGCACAGACTATACACGCATCTTATTCCCGTTGACATACGGTTAAAAATGGCGCCAATTTGAAATTATACTTTTTTAATTTATTGACCACGCGAAGGCCTATTGAAGTAACGACTCCTGCGTGAGTCACGACCCATCATGGAGCAGCGTCGTGTTACGGAGTTCTAGGCATTGCTTATGACCCACACGTGGTGAAAAACATGGCGTTACCGATCCTGAAAAAAGTCAATAAGTGCGTAATATTGCATTGTACACAATCGTTTCGAATAACAGCCATTTGGCGAACAGCGTAAAAGCTTGGACGCAAAACAAGTGCAAGGTTTCAGCAATATTATTTGGATGGTTGTTTACCACTTACTTTTGCGGATTTCCGACATCTCTGAATGTTTATCGGGGCTAATTACCTATATACTAATTAAATCTGTTGCAATATGTGGAGCAATCTTATTAAAATTACAGAAAATCAAAGTTTTAAGTTAGTTGAAATCAAATTTACATTAATTATGAACCGATCAATTTATTTAGGTACAGGGCCCTGAGCCCTGGATGAAATGGGGTAATTGGGCCATATTTTACATCTGAGTATATTAAGATACTGCTGAAAGCTAATGCTTGACATATGGAAGCAATGAATGTAACGACCTATACCAATAATATTTACACCGTAACACTATCCAAGTATATTTAGAGTTTCCATGTTATTTGCAAAATTGCAAATACCGCAAAACAAATAGACGCAGCGCAAACACCTTGATGCCCTCTATTATCTTAAAAAATCACTCAAATTACGCCACAAGGTGAACCTATGCAATTTCTATTATAGTAGGTAAACAAAGTCTCGATATCATCGTGTCATATTTCATAAATCAATAATAATTCCAATAATAATGATAAACACATGAAAACAGTCGACTCAGCCATTACATAATGTAGAAACTTGTGTACAATTCGGGCGCGGAAATGCTCCACTTTTCTTACTGTAAAGTATCAATAATATTATGAAATGGTTTGTGGTTGCACTAGTCAGCATCCTTGTCTAAAGATGCTAGACCGGCGTAAATGAATAAATATTTTCATAGAACAAATTGAAACTGCGTCTTTAGATTAATTATGGGGAAGGTCATGAGAAAATGCAACGTTTTGTTTGTAAACACTCGTATCACTGGTACACTGAACCAGATTACAGCAAGTGAATCTAAGTATGTTCAAAACGAGCCTAAACTGGGTTAGGATCGTTTTTGGCACAGATATTTTTTGCTGCCCCTGAAAAATAAAAACATTACAATATACACATAACATATCATATCATCACGCCTGTATCCCCGAAGGGGTTGGCAGAGGTGTGCCAATGTACACCCACAGTTCGCCGATATGTTTAGGTCCCATGTAATAGGGGGCGAGCCTATTGCCACTAACCGGGCACAAATCCAAACTCTGACCTGCTACTACATTACAATATACAACCCAGCAAATATACCAACATATAACGAATAAATTAAATTCATACAATTGTAATGAAAATGCTATGATTTACGATCTAAGCTTCAGCGTTCACATGTATTGTTACCTCACATACAACCTTTCAGTTTTGTAATTTTATATTCTTCAGCAGTAAATTAAATTTCTCACAGATTTGCATAAAATCCAACGCGAATGTAATCATGGATTTTCATCCTCGCTCGTTTCAGAATAAACTATACTATAACTAAGCTTTTGTAGACCAATGTATAATTTTCTGATCTTTTTCTGTGAGGAAATACAACTGTACCTTTTTTTTCACGTAAAGGATCTATTAAGCTAAATATATAACAAAAAGTAGCATGCCACTGTTAGTTAGTTTACAAGTATTTCATCATATGGGGATTTAAGATACACTCAAACTACGTACAAAGGTGTAACGACCGTTACTTTTTAAGTAGGCGCCAAAACAAACCTCATTTCCAATTCACAGGTCTACTGACCTCAATTTTAGATCATTATTTTTAAGCATACTAGTATGGCCGCCATATTTCGAACATTTTTATCCTCGTACAGCTTTCACCGAGGCAAAGGAGATGAGACAGTGAGCCTAATGGTCCGACCTACTTTCATAAGGATTCAGTTAAAAGAACTCGCGCGGTGTAAATGAACTCAGAAAAATCCGCCGTTATTTTCTCTACGTAGATATATTTTCGACATATTACTAGAAATTGAGTAAGAAAAAATATGGTTTCGTTGTTGTATTCTGACGTGTCACTGATGAATCATGACATAACGGCGAACCTAGTTATTTATTAGTAAAATCTTGTTATAAAATATTGTTTTAACATTTTCTTAGTTAAAATATAGCGAATATTTTCGCTCAAAAGCGTACACAAATAGTGAGTATGTTGTTTGTCAGCTACACTCGCTTTTCCACCGCAACTCGACAGCTCTTAGTCAAAGTCTCGTACAATGTTGTGGAGTACCTACCGACTGAAATTGTATGTGGAAAATACGTGTAAATTCATAACACAAAATAACATTACTAACAATGTTTACTATGTATTATTTTATGCCTCTCTTAGTAACTCCGTCTGTTATTTCGCATAACTAAGCCAGTCAAGGCTGGATGGATTAATTGGATCAGCAAAATAATTTTGGTAGCTATATATTTTGGGCGAGACAGCATTCTCATTTACACCCTGAAATTAATCCTACCTATTCATCTGTTTTTCTCTGTCAAAGATAGATAGAAAATTCACATGGAGCTAGTTTTTTTTTTTTTTATCTAGTAGTTGCTAGTTGTAGCAATATCCCTCTGTCCATCTTGGTTTTTATTGATGGTTATTGGTAAGTACATTATGTTATTCTTAGCGACAAAACATGTTACAGTATAATATTATTTATTTAATTTAATCATTTTCTTTTCTAACACAGCAGCATAATAATATTATTATGTTTTTAGTCAGTTCTCTAGTGCGAAATTTACCCTCGCCATAAGCATCCCTCTTAAAAAGTAGCCGTGTCAAAATATCGCTATCATAAAACAATAAGTATCAACACTTTCAGAGCCAAAGCATAGATTTAGCTGGCACTTAAACGAAGTAAAAAATGTAGGGAAGATTTATCTTGTGAAAGTTTAACATTTTAAGCACCTATTTGAAGTGGCAATCAATCAGCCACTAACTCGTCTCAGTTTCAGGGCGAGGTGTTAAGTTTGAAGTACGGCAAACGGTTTTTTAGTCTGTTGATTATCTAAAAGATAACATTCATAAATAAATGTACTAATTTATTTATCAAAGATACGAGCATTATATTTCCTAAAATGCATTAAAAAATAATGTTTTGTAAATGTCTCCTCGGTGTTATTCATAAACCTTTTGCGCGCGCAGTCTCCTCTTAACTCCAGACGTTTCGTTCTTTATGCAGGGATATAACCTAGACTTAAAATTCCAGCCAAGCTTATAACAAAATAAAACTAAGCAACAGCACCCAAGGGCATCTAATAGCAGGGCTCGGACCATTTTTTGTCGATTTGCCAAGATTCGCGTAAGCTTCTTTTTAAGTTCTCGGCCCGAAGGCTTACTTTGCAGGTAGACTAATATATGGGTTGGGTACGGATTTTATCTGTCATTTGAGAACGATTAGGTAACGCTGTTTGATGTTGATATAGTCGGCACTACACTTGATAACATTTTTGTACATGACTGGCTTTATAACCTAGATGACGTTACAAGCTCTTTGGTAAACTTTGGTTTATGGCTTATTCGCAGGATATGAGCTCAGACAGTTTTGCTATTTACTAAACGCCTGTAGTAGTAAGTCTCCTATCGGAATGTCACTTTGGAACCGAGCAACTAGAGTCAGTAGTTTTTAACGTAGGTTATCTAAAGCGCCTTTTTGGTTTATGAGAAATAAAAACATTTGGATTTTGATTTTGACAGTCTTGGTAAAGAGGCTACCAAACTTGGTACACCATATGACAGAGTGAATCAGCAATTTCTTTTCTCGCTATATTTCTTTCTCAGTTTTCTTTATCTCGCAGCAGCCAGGTCGATGTTCTCCTGCTGCCAATGTACTGAGCAAACACCAATGTTGGCAATGTTTGCTAACCAACATTGGTCTCACATAGCCAATATACTGTAATTAACAACACCTAATTGCCTACATGACCAAGATAACGTTTACTTCACAGTTTAGTCCTAACTCATCAATTTGGTTCATTCAACTTTTTTTATCTGAGTCACTATGGTAAGGTATTTCGTAATGAGTAACATTCTTTGTTAGTATTGATATGAATCTAGCTGAAGGAATGTGCTGAAGTGTGCGCCCTTTGACGTTACGCAGCGGATGTCACATAGGCGCAGTGTTATGAGCGGAAATAATTAGTAGTGTGTGAGAACTTTTTATTTAGCGGGCCGATTATTTTGGACGTACTTTTGACATGGTTAATTAATTATTTATTCACTACAAAAATCCTTGAAAAGTTATGAGTAAAGTAAATAATATTTAAATTTATATTTCTTTTCATTTAAATTGGTAAAATATACTTCAGTATTAATTAATTTATTATTATAAATAAATTTAGGTACATTTTACTTACTTAGTTTTTGTTCGAAACTAGTCTTTGGGGCCAAACTCCTATGGTTCCATTAGTAGGATCGCACAAATAGGTCATTTCTAAGTTAACATTCCAATAAAGCTCAGGACGAGCGCAATTTAAATTAAATGAATTGTAAATAACTCAGCAACCGCTACAATTTATGTAGGAATGAAGGAACTATCGTACCTAATCTATATGACTCTTCAGTCTTCACCTGTAGGTAGACCTATTTTTAACGAAAAATAATCAGTCTCAATCAACGCATAAAATGCAATTTGTAACTAGGTAATCGCACGACCGCTTTAAATAAGAAATTAAACAGAAATCCATCAATCTTGACCGATAACGTTAAATATTGAGATCAAACGAAACCAAACGTGCAGTCGTATCACTGATTGATAAATTAAGTAGGTGAGTGTAGTATCTCTGTGGGAATGGCGAGTAAACAACGCCGTAACGGGAATGTAGGGCAATGGCGGCTCCAAACGAAAGTAGAAAGAAACGTGCTGTCAAATTCTTACGACATGATTCCTTATCATTGCAATTTAAACGAAGAAAGTTTAATCGATATTTGCAAAGAAAATTCCAAGCACTGGCCGGTTATATTTGCTCATTTATTTAAATGCCGTTAAATGAGCAACTCTTCTATTTTTAAATCTTATTTAACGGCATCTAAGTGAAGTGGCCACTTCTCAGTCAAAAAAATATGTAGGCGGTCTTATTGTCTACAGAAAAGTGCGCGTGCTTGCTAATGAAGCACTGACATATTTGTTATAATATTGTTTCAGACGTTTCAGAGGATTGTATAAATTGTAGTTTTTCTACGTCTAAATATTTCAACGAAGCATGGTTCTGCACTTTTTGTCGAAAGTTATCAAGAATTAGTTATTCTTGATAACGTAGTCATCGTGCTCATAATTTCCAAGATATAAGTATTTTTTTGCTAACACAACCAACAAAAGAGGTCAGTGTAACAAAGAAGTAATATCTATGGAATAATGACTGTAAGCATTTAATGCAGTGTTCGGTACGTGAGTCAAGTCGGGCCGTCCTCCCCGTGAGTCACGCAGCTCCAATTTCTTTTCACCAAACATACACACTCATTAATTATTCTAAGTAATAAAACGTATGTGATTAAGACAATTACCGTGCGTAAGCTGACGATGCATTATAACATCGCTACTTCATTTACTAACGATATTATCAGATTCAGATTTCTATAAAGCGTTCGGCGTTACTAGAAGAAGTTCTATTTGTCACTGAAGTCCCTAAAGTTTTGGTTACCAGTATAACCGAGTAAATTTATTAAGGATCATGTATCATTATGAATTCGGATTAGGTATCAGCAAAAACTTGAGGCTGTTAAGATAGTTTGAGCAAAGCCGAGATTCGGATTCGGTTTATTCATCGGAGCATGGAAGAAATGGACTACTTAAAAAAACTGTTTACCACAGCCCTAATCACAAAAACTTGGCAGGAAGGTACTTAGATACTAGTGGAGAGGCCCTTGCCCTTGCTTGCTTGGAGTGGCACAGAAATGGATAGAGAAAAAAAGGGATTCTGCACTGAATTTGTCGTAAAACGCTGGAAACAGTCTCCCTATATTTATCTCGAGGGGTGACTTACAGAATCCATGTTCATGAGATACACCGACTGTCGCAACGGAAAAAAAAAATATGTTTATATGGAATCCTAATCGATAAAGACAGAAACCAAACCTGAAATCAGCTTTCATAATGACTGTAATAACATCATCAAGAATTTCATTCGTAAAACTTTTCTACTTTTTTTTCACACGAGCAAGCTCTTGTTCTTGAACTCCGTGTGAACTCCCCTCCTTCTCTTTTGAGATGCTCATCTATTTTCGCCATAGCTGTTAAAACATGCCCGCTAAGGTATGTACATAACTTCGCAAAATCTTATGGTGTAGAGTTTGGCTCGGCCCGAAATAAAACCGGATTGCAGGGCTGGATCTAGCTCGGGATAACTTTACGAGAATAAAAAGTATTTTATGATTAAATTAAAGCTTAGGAATGTAAGTTTTATTTCGTCCGCTCTCTCAAAATTTTGAGTCTGGACTAATCTAACTTTTTGCTGCTTTTTGCATTTTTGGGCTATTGCAATAACCGAATGTATGGTGAACAAGTGTACTTCATTAAATATAAATCAGGAAAGAAAACCTTACGCTAATAAAGGCTCAATCGAAACCACTTATTAAAAATCGAATGAATATTTTTTTTGTTAAATCTTCCTAAACTGTCTATTCACAAAATCTATTTGATAACAACTGTCTGCTATAGGTTCTCTCAAAAGGGTGTCAATCTGTCGGTATAGCTACCTATATCTGTTAATATACTACACACACAAGGCTCAGTATTCAACTGGGTAACATTGCCGCTACCAACTGCTTTGTAGGATTTACTGGCGTTTGATTCAAACCTTTGTGCTCGGAAATCCCTTCCCTAGCTTATAGCAATCATTTTTAGTGCCTCCAGTTTCAACCGCAGGGTTAAGAGATAAATGGTAAGTGTAGTAAGCTTTATCTCTTATTAAGACAATGTATGTATTTTTGAAAAAAAAAACTACCTTTTACAGATATCGCGGTTTATTTTTGATGTATTAGCTATGTAGAAAGTAGTTTTGATTCACTGTTTGACATTTGTGTAAACCTAAGAGAGCAGTAGGTATTTATTCTTCTTCTCATAAAGTTTTTGTAAATATTTACACCGATTTTCCCGATAGTGTATAAATTATATAAGTGACTTTGTAAGGTCGTTTTCGTATCCTATTTTTATACCTTGGATATTTCCCCATACTGTCGGTATTGAATATAGCCTATACAACAAATTAACATACCGATTCAAGATTATTGTTTTTACACATGACGTGACCATAACAGCTGGTTTATCTACATAATATTATAATGTTTTTCTTCGTTATACCGAGGTAATTGCGGAAACGCTGTTATGTCATGACTACTCTATGTAATGCATATTGTAAGAACTAGGATCATCATTTTTATTCCATTACTATAATCGTGTTCTAAAATGATTTTTTTTTATGTCACAAGAAATTACCTAGATGTAGGTACCTAAGGTCCAAACAACAAAGCGATCTCTCATAGTTAACCTTTATGGTGGTAAGCTTTTTGAATTGCTACTAGTTAGGGGTGCAAGAATATTTCCCCAAAAGTTTGGAAATGCTGTGTAAGCTAACCTTCGAAGCTTTAAATTAGTAAGTAGAATAAAGTTTTTCATAAGGGAGCAAGAAGAAAACGTATCAAGATGCATTTTAGGAAACAATTACTTACCTACAATATAAATACCCGATTGATAAGGCAAGTTATATTGGACCACATTAGATAGAAAAAAGAACCTTAATTTATTAAATTCCTACAGAAAAATATTTCAGTGATTCTTATCCCGGTGAAATCTTACTCGCTTATTAAGATAAGCGAAAAGTCAATCCACATCCCTAATGCAAACTATATCCGTCACAAGATAACTGAGTCTCAGACGAGAGCAGCTGGTAGCGCATACCATTGCGACAATGTTTCTCTATCCTATAAATAGTAAGTATCTATCTACATGCAAATATTTGGATGCCAAAGTTGTAACATATCCATTCAGCCACCACCAACCATGGTTTTGACGTAACGCTCCTCGGGATCATGCGAAATTTGAAAATAGAATGTATTTTTTTTAGTTTAATCAAGTGACTATGTGAGTACGTCGAATGAAAAAAAATACATATATTTTGTGCCTGAGACCTCAGTCAGCCTCATCGATTTCGTCATTTTTCTTGTGGAGAAATGCCGCAATTATTGTCATTGTCGTTTTCATTCATTGTTTTACAGGAATGTCTAAATTTCTTCAAAATTAAAAGAAAACCTTTTCCCTTCTTTTGCATAGCCTTTCTTAGCCAAAATTATTTTGCTACGGCTTCCAGCTTATTTTGTTAACTATTTTGATTAAATTAATGGCACACTGTGCTAGAAACATCTTATATTTTACAGTTTTAAACAATGTAGAAGGTAATATTCTACGGTCTCTCATAAACATATAACTTAAATAGGCGTTTCAAAATGCTAAGTTTTGAGCAAGAAGCTCGTTTTCACTGTATACGGTTGCCTACTACTGTGAGGTGTTAATTCTAAGCGAGATAAAGATTTCTAGAAACAGTTTAAAAACATTAGTGAAGGACATATGAATGTCTTATTGTTATCAACCAGCTGTGCCCTGCAGTTCGGCAAGCATGAATACCTAGGCTCCGTTCCAGTTTTTTCTGTTATTCGACCGAAAACAAATCCACCAAATAAAAGATCATTAAAAATTGGTTTTCCCGTTCTTGATTCAATGAATGGTCAACTAACACGACTTTTTTTTAGACATTTATATTAGTGTTTTAAAATGGTATTTAACGGACTTCTAAAAGGCTAGAGCAATGTCATCATAACTACCTTCAGAAAAGACTAGCCAGCATTTTGCATTATTTTCAAACTCAAGATCTTTATTTGCATGTTAAGGTCTTACATAGATCTTATTGAAATAACAGGCACAGCTTAACGGCCTTTTCCAGGCATAGCAAATATGAGGGCTAGTACTAAACTTATCATAAATTACATTAATTAGAACTTAGCATAATTTATACATAATATGAATAAAGAGTAAGTATATAATATTTATAAAATGTAGTATTTAGTTGGTAGGTGGTTGGTAAGTTATTTTTTTTTCTTTGTTATTGTAGATACAGAATTTTTAAGAATTAATGTATACTATACTAAGGTAACAGTCACATATTTTTTTTACACTTTTGGGTACAAAATATTAAATAGTTATAACTATATAATATGTACTCGCTTGAATCTCCGGTTTTTTAATACGTATGTACCTCCCTATTAAAAGATATTATTTCTATCTACCAATGTTATGCGTTTGGTCACCAATGTTAAGCCAACTTTTCCAAGTTGGCTGTAAATATCATTATTCGCTGAATAAGCTCAAATTCAGCGTATTCTACGTATAAAGGCAATATAACGATGCACGCCTGTACCATTTGTAAAAGTTACCCAGCGTCCACCATCCACCGACCGATATATCCCAGCGCGCTAATCGCGGTCATTCCGCATTCACTCACTAGTCGCTAGCATCGCATCGCAGTTCAAAACTTTGCACGCTCAGTTCGAATTTGGCGCGCAGCCGGCACCGGTCAGAGTTGTGCTCGCTTAGCTTAGCCAAGCCAAAAGGACTTGTATCGAAACGAACGAAGTGAGGGAGTAAAAAGTTTTTGTTTGTTGTGTTTATTTGTTTGTTGTATTTATGGAAGTCAACGAACTGGTTTTAGTTATAATGAAAGACTTTATGTGTAAGCTTTAGTGAAATTAATTCGAAATACATAGCAATTGAGTGCCAACGGATACATACATGGTATGTAATGTGTTTGTGTTTTTTTATCAACTCGCGGTTATCTTAAGCGGTCAGTGCGAACTTATTTGAGCTTTACATCCTTTGTTTAGGTAACTACGGCGGCGCGTACGCTTACGGGAGAATTGTAGTACATCGTACTATAAACAAGTTTAACCGTAGTATTTATTATGGATGGCGAAAGGAAAATCAACATGAGTGAGGGTGTTCCCTTGAACTCGACAGGTGCGGCTAATATATTTCTGAATACTGGTAAAAATACCAAATTAAATTCACCCGATGGGACTGTCATTCATCTCAATACAGGTGACTTTTTTATTTACAAATAAATATTAATCAATGTTGTTAAGAAAGAAAAATGTATGAATAACGTGGTGTTTTTATTTGTAAATTACAGAGAAACCGTCGGACCTCGGCGTGCATATAAATACAACGTTCTCAATAGCGTCTTCCAAGAAAATTAAGCTTTTGTTCGTGTTGAATTTTTTGTTAAGTGTTATATGTATGGTTATAAGCTGTTCGATAGCGTTCTACTACTGGAACGAAATGATATCGATGAGGAGACAGTTGGACATGATAAAGGACCACTTTATTATGAATAACTTGAACCAAGACAGAGTGGTACAGAGTGCGCTCGTGGCCCGCCCAAGGCCGCCGGGCCTCGAGGCGCGGGAGCCTAGGACAAGGGCTTTTGAGGATGGTGAGGTCCCACAGAATGCTAGAAAGTTCTATGTCGAAGACCTTGGAGAAACCATGGTGCTAGTAGACTCTAAGAAAAAAAATGCAAGCAAAGACAATGCTCCTGTATATGACTTAACAGTGCTACAAAAAGGTAAATTGAAATGTCCAGTGCTTACAGTTATTCAATTTATTACTTGTAATATGCTTTACTTATTAAAAATGCATATTTTAACTTAATTACAGAATTAGTGGTGGCTCAGTTCAATGGTGCAATAAGAGAATTTAACTTGGGTACCCAATGTAAGTATTATAATTAACTTATATTTTATTTCACTATTATTATTCTACCATTATTACTCTACTTTATTGCACTCTAGGCCTTATTTGCATTTTATATCCATGACATACTTGCTGATAAATAATTAGTTCATTAGAATTTTATTTTACATAATAAAACTGAACTCAATTTTAGAACATAAACAAATGATAACACTTATCAAAAATACTATGTTACTTGTGATATAAGCAGATAACTGGCAAAACAACAATTTAAAAGTGCGCCTAGTAATATTAAAATAACTACTCATACCATATGACTAACAAAACATTATTTCCGCTACTTTATTACATAACTTAGCTAATAATTATAAACAGATAAAGTCTTGTTTATTAATCAATATCAATTGAAAATAGCACTAATTGTAAGGTGCTAAGCTTCAGATTAGTTAACATCTAATATGAACACAAGATATGTAGGAAATTGTTCATACCAAACAAACACAAAATAAAACAGTGCAACAAAGATACTCTTTTTTGAAACAAACTGTTATTTATGGTTACTGTGCAAGCAGGCTGGCAGGCAAGGATTATTTATGTTTTATTTCCTTTAAAAGTTCCCATCTTCTCTTAATTTAAAAATACATTTTTTTCTTTTAAATTCTGTGTGGCCTTTTTCAAAAACAGACTCAACCCGCTACATTTTTATATTCCTTTGGAAGCTCTGTGTAATACAATTGCAAATATGTGATTAAAATGATAATTTATGAGAATGTGTCACAGACAGGATATGCCTAGATATTTGCATTGTGTACATAACAGTTACAAACTATTTTGATCTTTATGTAGAGGGAGTAAAGTTAGAAATGCTAAGATTGATGTGCTAACATTCTGACATAGTTACTTTGTGTCAAGAGCTGGCTTCCAACTTATATGGTTGTCTTAATTAATCTGCTCATAATAATTAAGCATCCAGACAATGTTAGATAATTCCTTTTGTATCATCTGCATTTATTAATTGTGGCTACCAATTTATGGCTAGCTGTTAATAATTTGATGTCTATTTAAAGAGGTTGGTTAAGATTACTTGCTTATTGCTTGAAAGGAGCTTGTTATTCAATAGCTCGGCGTCGTGGGTGTGTAGACTACAAATAGGGCAGTATTTGTGTGGTATCATTTTCAAATCTCAACCGACTCATATCTTCTAGAGATAATGGTTCTATCAAATCTATTTATTGTAGGGAATAATAATACAAGTTTATTTTAACTTAGTTAAACAGGATATATCAGTGCTTGCTTTAGAGATTTAATTCACTATACTACTCTATTTTTCTCAAATATTATTTAATTCCTAATCATCATAATTAATATATATAAATAACTATTTTACCAATCTAACATATTATATACCTAGATATCGGTTTCCTAAAATATTTAACAAATAAAATTCAACATTTTTGTTCCAATAATAATATCTCGTAGCAATAAATTATGAACCAGAATACATAGGTATGCTTTTAATTTTAACGATCGTACAATTCATCTGGTTTTAGATTTAAAAGCTTGTTTATTCTGCCGCGAAACATTGATTACCTATAGTTTTATTCGTTAATATTATTTTTATATTCTGGACATCTTATTCAATATCACATGAACATAATAATGTTTAAGAACCTCCTTTTTTTGAAGTCGTTTAAAAAGAGGATATCCCTAATCGACTATGTATAACCGCAATGATAAGTAATAATCTCTATTTTAGTTTATATCTTATCGTCTGCGCCTAAACTAACAAACTCAGTTAAATAATAATCCATCATTCAAAAAGTATGACATACAGTCAAGTTGCCATTTTCAAATAGTTAGTTCTTTTCGTCTGTGGCAACACGGATCGAACAAGTAACGGTTATTTTCAGGAATAAAATTGCTTTTATTACGTATTATTTTAAATGTGAGTACCTAGTGATAAGTTCATCAGTGATGTGTACTTATGACTTATGATAGCACAGTAATTGGAAATTGTTATCTGGAGTGCTATTGTTACAGATTGACATACTTACTCCTTCATTTGTACTTGTAAGATGAAAGTAGGGCTACCATAAAAGCTATATTATTTTTATGTAGCCAAATGGCCAAATCATCAAAGTAGACGTGAAAAATGCACAAAAAATACGCTATTAAATTATGCAGATATTATTAAAAAGGGTCTAACGACTTGCCGTTTTGAATCTATCGGTAAAAGTCCCTTTTCCATTTCGTTTCTAGCTTTTATAAATTTCACCTGTAACAAGCAAACATGAAAATTAAAGACCCACAGCCCGCTTTCCAAACAACTTTTATTATTTTTCTTTTTTCTCCAAATGAGAAAATGTACAAACTGCACTATTTTCATTGTTCTAATATCCCTACCAGTCTAAATGAACGGTGCATAAACAGCAATTTTTTGAGAAAAATCGCGAAAATACCTTACTTTGTACTTATGGATAGAAACCTTACACTCGTAAACATTGTCTTGTATGACGGTAGTAGAAAATCTAATTCATACACGATTTCGATGCGTGATCTATTAATATATTACGTACATACTGCTTAGCTGATGATATTAATGTACTTGTATAGCAATAATAGAATGCATTATCCAATATTCTTTGGTCATCAATATAAGTAGTTTTCCTTTGTGGTAATCCTCGTAAAGATGAGTGCCTTAACATTTCACTTGGGCATAGCATAATTATTTATATAATCACCGCGCTCATGCATAAGGCAGTTCTTACTAGTTCTTAAGGTCCGAAAATAGTTGGGCTTCCCGAGAAATACACGTTCGTAAACCGTTAATGATAAATAATTATACATAAGATTGTATAAATAATTGGCTGTCTGGTTGTTAAAGGGAATAGAAAACCACTCATGGTTTTAGCCGGTATGAAATCTAAAAGTCTTTTACGAAACTTCCTCCGTTTTTCTCATGCAGTATGAACTCTTGTCACATTTTATACGTGTACATTTTAGTACCCTTTGTGAGTAAAAAATTACACGTTTTGAAAAGGCTTCATGTACTCTTTATTAGTAAAAAAATACTCGTTACCAAAGGCTGCATGTAAACTTCTTGAAAACGATTTAACGTTTTTATTGCTAGTTAACCTACCCACAACGAAAGTTTTAAGCTTACCTATTTCCTTCAATCAAAGAATAATAAGGTTTAATTCAGGCTATTTTTACTTTTTATTAGCAATGTACATTCGCGAATATGGTTTAAAATAGGAACACTTAAAGGCGTTCAAATGGTTCTGTAATCGGGGTATACAGCCCTTAGAGTGATTTAAACTAAAAGGAAAATCATAAAGAGTCTTTAAAAGCTCTGTGTGGGAGTATACAGAGACAAGTTAAAAGCCTTAAATAGCTGCTTTAGGTAAACATGTTATAAGCTCACTTTAATTTAACTTCAAATTACTTGGATGTTTTGTTTGTACAGCGGGTAGTAATTAATATTTTGTGTGCTATTAAAACTAACTCTTCTGAATGTGACGTTTCAATTTTGTTTAATTAATTACCTGTAGGCAAGGATTCGTGACTATTTAATAATATTAAAACAAATTTAATTCAATATATTTTTAAATACGTAGAAGGGTTGAAAGCAAAACACTAAAATAGCATTATTCGTGGCTGCAAAGTAACATTATTCTGACAAATATATTATTATTTAATCGAGCTTTAATCAAAATTAAAATGTTTGCTTGAATAAAATTCTGTACTTAAATGAGATGGATCAATGACCTACATAAAATATTTATAATCATCCTAATGTTGAAAAGCCAATAACGCTTCTTGTTTAAGTTTGACGTATTAAAACAAACAAACGAGACGTACAGCTACGCCTAAAGTTAAAAATTCAATGACCTCCGCTGATTTAAAAAAAGAATAAAAAATGGCGTTCTTTCTTTTTCTTTGTATTTTTTTTTTTCGATTGTTTTCTTAAACGTATTTGAATGGCCTCTCGGAAAGAATTTGGCCAGTCGATTGGCACAGTGGATGAGTTAGGGGTTGGCTTTCGCGCTAAAATGCGAACTTATGACTAAGTGTAAAATTGCTCAACGTTGTAAAGGAAATGTTACATTCAATTTACACTTGACAATATGTGTGTGAAAAGAGGAATTGCGGAACATATATTTTTTGTAGAGTTTCAAATCGTTATTCGTTTAAAAATAAACGTAAACATTAATGACGGACTAATATTTTATACAAATAGTTTCTAAACCTACTTCATCCCAAACCTCGACGTATAAAATGCTTGTTGAGATTACACTAATTAAATTTTCAGAAAAAATACCCTAAAAGTTCAATAACAGCGACTTGAGTACACTCAGGCTTATAGGGGCATGAAAGCTTTTTATGAATACCCACAATAAAGTTTTATTATTCTATAGCCTTAATACAAATAGAATTTAAATTAGGCTGCCCTCTTTTCAAATTTCCATTAGGCATACTAATTTAGAAAAATAATATTTCTTTCGTCCTATCCCTAGATAACTAGTATTGCCATCCGTTCCACAAGTCCAAAGGTCTCGCTTCTCGTATAAAAATATAAATAAATGACTTATTTATTTTATCTAGTCATGTGACAAGGAGTTTCTTGCCAGCTCTTCTCCATGCAAGGCACTTTGAAACCGAGCAACTGGAATTAGTAGATTGTAACCTAACGTTTCTTGAGCGCCTTTTTTTTTGGTTTATAACAAATGAAAACATTTACTCTATTATTAGATATATATATATATATATATATATATCTAGCATTTCAGCACCTAGTATAGTATGCGCCAAGAGCTCCCCCTATTTCATTTATAATTATTGTATATTAATTCCTAATTTTCTTTGTCCCCAGCTATAATGGGTCCTTGGGTGCGTGATGAGGAGGTGTCGTCGAAGAACAGCGAGGACAAGATCGAGCTGAACAGCAACTACGTCACCATCAAGGAAGGTGGTCTCTACCTGGTATATGCACAGGTATGTAACTACGAATAAAGTTAATACAGGGTGCTAAGGAAATTCGTAGTCATAAATAAAATACTGGGTCCAGCTGATGATTATTTTGTATGGTAAGGTAGTTTTTTTAGAATCTATTGTGAAAGGAGCAATGTTTCAAATATGACCGTACATTTCTGTAGCACCAGTATATCAATATAATTACTATATATTTATGATTCCACTACTCTGCGTCCTAAGTTATTGAGAACTATGTTATGTAAAACGTCAGTTTGAGTTTGAGGAATTAAGGTCAATAAACTATATTTAGTAGATAAGACTGAGCCAAAATGTAAACATAACCATTTAATTGATATAGTTATATTTTAAATCTCTGGGATTTTACCCCTAAAGCTTTCTTTTAAAGCTGCCTACTTGAAGTTAAGTATAAATACATAATCATGCTTTATAATAATCGCATTAGAAGGGCCAAAATATGCAGCAAACGTTTTAGTCTTACATTACAGTCACAATAGAGTGAGTCACTGTTGCAGCGTAACAAATATGCGGTGGATATAAAGTCGTATCAAATAAGTACATAACATACGTAAGCACAATATTGTATAGACAGAGAAGGACTTTTCAACCGCAAATAAATAAAAACAGGGCATTTAGACTTAATAAGGTCAATATTAAATACGTCATCAGTTTGTTGCAATTTCGTGTTTATTTAATGTTTAACCTCTTATAATTTTGTAGTACTTTGATGGTTATTGGTAAACGCTGGTTCATTAAATCACCAATATTATCAAAAAAAAACCCACTGTAAACTATTTATATCAATTCAAAATTCTATAAAACCACGTCTTGTCAAAAGATACTATGTAAATAACTCATATAGTAACCACACGTTTGTAGCCAACATAATAATTGACATACCCTAGAACTCTAGCTAACGGTTTATACCCCTGGATTACTCAGACATAAATTACGCACGGGTTGAGCTTGCGAATTCGACCGTGTTAATAGCCAGCCTACTAAATATACCTAGGTATTAAACTCGGGCCACAAATAGTATCAAAACACATCAATCAATATATTACAATAAAGATAATTTAGGCAAAATACTGGAATTTTCCATTGCTTCACGCTGTAAACATTACTTTGAAATTTATTTTTCTACTTGTTTACAGCTAGTACTGATTAAACAATTTCTTTACAGGTTGTATATCTAACACAGTCTCCAAACTGCTACTTCGTTTGGGCGCGACAAAACGGTAAAGAGCCTCGTTTACTAACCACCTGTGCGACCGGCGACGACTCCAGCAAGCGGCCACTCAACAAGTCCCAGATGTCCTGCTCAGTACAAACCGTAGCAAGACTGTACAAAGGAGACATAGTCAACATCGCTCAGAGAGAACTCAACAGAACGGTATGGCTCAGACCTGGCTACAGCTACTTCGGCTTCGTCAAACTTAGTTCCTAAAAGGCTGTGAATTAGTTAAGGATAAATGGAAACGTAGTGACGCCCCGTACCGTGAGTCAGGCGCGGTGAAAACCTAGGCAGTGTGGTCAGTGGCTTACGAAAATAAGGTCACTTGAAAGGTCTTATTTTGTTATGTGTTTACTGGTATTCCCGGTAAATATTGCTGGTTCAAATCTAGTTACTTTTTCAATGACGCTGATTAATTCAGTTAAACAAAATATTTCTGCATAAATTATTCATACAGAAGTTTTATAAGTCAAAAAGATAAATACATTGATTTCGTATCAGTTGCGAATAGAAAAGCCAAACAACGGTCTCTTAGATCGAGCACAGACCAATAACTGTCTCTTTAGTAACTGTTTGCATGATTATCACGTAGGGTGCGGGGCTAGCGAACACTGCCAGTGAAAGGAATGGTGCTACACATGTGATAGGTCCCGGTTACACGTAACTGGGGAATGGTAGGTGATGGTAGGCTTACGAAACTGAACGTTTCAATATTTATGTGATCGCGCGTGCCATATGTACATAATGAATTACGGACACATCACATAAATGTGTATTCTGTTCATTCATAATATTGATGTATAAGTACTAATGAGTCGAATTTCTTTATTCAATACAGTACGGGTTCGATTACGTATGATACCAATTACCAGTGTTTTTGATCTCCTAATTGGTAAGAATTATCCCACATTTTGTACCAAATTATTGTGTTAAAAATGACAAATGTTTATTTCTCGGTTATAATGACAGTTGGTATATCTATAAGATGTTGTACATATTAATGTCAAGTTGGAATAATTATTGTAGTGATGTTACTACTTAATACTTTTGCTCAAGAGCATTTTTTTGCATTGACTCATATTTTTATGTGTACATGTAATGATACGATTTAGTTAAGTTTCTATGCAATATTAATGCTACACTATAATGAGTACTAGGCTAGTAGTCTTACCGTTATTTGGTATAAACCTTGTACTTCTTAAGAAGTTGTGGACCTTATATCTGAATTAACAATCCCTGGCACTTTTCCTTGTCAATCTTTTTATTTTGTTGTTTATTGATTTCCGTAAGTTATTTGTTTATTTAATTCAATATGACATTATCTCCTATATTTTCTTAGGAGACCTAAAAAGATTAAAATAAGATAAGTTAGAGTTATTGCAGTTAATAATAAATGACATTTATCAAGTCCACAACTAATTTCAATTGGTGCAGATTATTTAAATAGTAAGGTATATACATTCACTTAAAACTTAAGTGTGCAGACAAATGATGCAATGAGCTAGTTGCTATTATTATTGATAACAAACGACAAAGAATAGGCCAAGCCGCCATTATTATAATGAGGGCTCTTTGTGTGTAAATCTCAATAGGCGCTACTTGCTTGCAAACTTATCTATACCCTACAGTTGTATAAAAATGTTAATATAGCAAAACTCAAATGCATTTTATTGTAAAGTGTAATTTATATATTATATCAGTTTAATATAAGTATAACGTGGATATCTCAGAATATCAATGGTTGCTTAGTAAAATGCATTTGAAATTTGCTAAATAAAAACGTAATTTAATACTAACTAATATTATATAAGAGTCCTTAAATTGCTGCTATTTATTTTGTCTTTGAAGTTTGAACCATACTGAACATTCATAAATGTTTTATCTCTTTGATGTACACAGGATAGAGCATTTTTGAAAAGTGGAACAATAATTTTCGATGAAAATACTAGTTATAATTTTATTTAGAACATTATTGAATTAAAATATTTATATAGCCCAGTCAATTACATTTCCAAGGTAGTCAATTAGATTAAAACTAGTCTGTTAATTAAGTAGTAGAGGCCGATCGATTTTGGTTATTCTTTGAAGTCTTCCATTTGTACTGAGCTCAAAACTGCCCGTTTAAATAATAAGAATGTTCAATTCAAAACAAACATCGATCGTAAACTCGCACAAAATTTAGGGTAAAATATGGATCGTAGTATTATGTTTCGTTGAAAGCGAAAAGGAGGTTTGATATGAATATATATATGTTATAGCCACATGTATGGCTGAAGTTGGCCTAAGTAGTCATACATTTGCAATACATGCCTCAACAATGACTTCAAGCCATAAGTTAAATATTCATTAGTAAAACAAAACACGATTAGTTACATTGCGTAGTTATTTAGTCATAAGTCCTTTTTTATTGAAAAATGTGATATCTTTAGTAATAAAATTTATTTTGTATGATTCTTACGAAATTTGAATGTACAGTTATTAATGTCTACTTAAAGTTATTTGGAATACAAGCTGTATTTCTGTATGTTTATAATAATAATTTTGGAGTTAACTCCCGTCCACAATAAATGTGCCTTACAAATTATACAAGTTTTTTTATTTAACCTGATGATTAAATACATATAGACTACGGGCCCATGAACAAAATCGATGGGTCATATGAACCACCAGGTGACGTATATAGGACGATAGAAGAGCATAAAATAATAAGATTCAGTACTATGCCGTCACTTGTGATCAGTCCAACTGGGTGCTGGTGAGCATTCAAAAATGCAGCTAGAGTAAGTACATTTTGGTCATTTATTTCTGTACGGCATTGTTACCATCGAATAGATCCATGAAAAATAATAATAAAGCGCGCAGTGCCGTACAAAAATGGTGGTCCAAAAAGTTGGTATTTTAGTTTTACTTTCTGTCAATTTCCAGGGTAAATTTGGTCATTTGATTCTGTACGGCATCAGTTTCATTGAATACTGTTTCAATACAGCTTGATGACCATAAGCAGATGACCCATTCATTTTGTTCATGGGCCCGTAGTCTAATAGATTAATATTTGAAAAATGGAGCAACCCACAGGGTTATTAACTATATGTCACCGTCTAACAAAACCATTCCGATCTAATAAAACATTTGAAGTATCTAGACTTATTTAAATGACTGAGGTCCCACTCATAATAAACTTACAAGTACCTAAGGTACCTATAATAACTAGCGCTTTATCGCGCTCTAATTTAAAAAGTTACGCCGTGGCAGAACTTAGACGGCGCGATGGACTCCCTAGCGATCTGTCTGTCAACCACGACACTTACATTATTATTAAAGAACGAACGACCCTCCAGACAGCAGTAATGTAAAGAATTTTTGTTTTTATCTCAGACGTACATAATTACATTAGCAGTTAAATGACCTAACTCAGCTAGTGAATAATAATGAATCAGTGAGCAAAGTCTGGTAGAAATCCTTTTGTACCCGTGTAAACTTGTGACACAAAACAATCCGGATGAGATAACATAATTCATACTTCAATACTAGAATATATACGAAAGTAACTCAGCCTGTCTGTTACACTTTAAATGAAATACGCGGGAAAACCGCTTTAGATAAAATTTTGTATTGAGTTGGTTTGAGCTCTAGGGAAGGAATTACGTTTTTTGCCGCCGGTAGAGCCCCAGGAAATCGTTACCATAAAAATTAAATGGGAAGTATGAGTAACATAAAACTTGCATAGGTGAATCAAATCAAATACTTAGTAAATTACGATGTGTGTTTTGGACTGAAGTTAATTTACCAATTATCAATGATGACGATTTTCTGAATACTACCCTCGGAACATCTTAAACTTTATATAGAACCTAGTACGTACTCAAATAAGCCTGTCTCGTGCTACTGTGGGGCAAAAGCCTCTCCCTCCCTCTTCCTGTCTGATCCCCCTTTCGGTAGGAGTCTAATTGGTCTACCCACCTTCTTCTCAGTCTGCCGCGGTTTTGTCTAGCATTGTGTGGGACCCAGTTCGAGTTCGACACATGTATAGATACACTTACGATAACAGACAACAGTTCATTATCTAATGTTTTCTACATTCCATTTGACATTACAAACACTTTGAGCATGTTGTACAAACTAAATAAATCGAATGTCATTTTCTGTGTAACGGAACGTTAGTATAACCTCAAACGTTTGTGTTTATTGAAAGCATAATATTTCAATTTTAAAATAAACTTGTAATAAATATGCTTACCAGGTAATAATATTGTGAATAACACTACTCGTAACAATTTATTGGATATTTAACTATACATGCAATCCCTTCAATCGTTCATCAATGAAACATAACATTTATTTAAAAATATCTTCTTTCAGGCTAAGATTTAGGAAAGACTTGCGTCCTATCGTCAGATATTTAGCTGATAAACCATCAGACAACGATGGAAAAGTGCCAGAATCCAAACCGGTGGCTGAAACTCCACAGAAGACTTCAGATCAGTCATCAACTGAGAAGATTCAAGCACTACTCAAGCTCATGATGGCTGAACCAAAAATCAAAGAGAGTGAATACAAGGATAAGTTCGCCACTGCACCAGACATACCTAGGAGACGTAAAACAGAAGATGTTGAAATCACTAGAGAGAAAATAGGTCTGTCTTTATGTAATATGTTAGACTACTTCCGTCAAATGAGATTCTATTAGTCATGTTTGTTTTTTGGGCATAAATTAATAGTTAACTGCTTAATTATACCTCTATCTCTTGAATCCTATAACATCTTTAAACCATGAATATAAATTATCTTAGAAACTAGCTTTCAAAAACATTTGGGTAACATATTTATTTTAAACATTTACCAAATAATGAATATAGTTATTTCTTTCTGTAAATATTGTATTTATGTAATAATAGTAGATATACTATTTTATTGATTTACAGAGGAGAGCATAACAAAAGCAGCCAGTGATGTGGCTCAGGCCCTCGGTGGTGATGTGAAGCAGACAGAGGCTGAGCTGTTGTCCCGAGTGCTGGGCAAGATTAACCAGTCTTCTACCAACCTTAGGTAAATAAATAAATTATAATATTAGTAGTAAAAAAGAAAAAGTAAAGGGATTTTTTACAAATTCACACTACAACATGAAAGTTCCACAATAATAACAGTCATTTTTTTTTCTTAATCTTATTTTCTATACTACACGAATTAAATAAACTCCTAGTTTTAAATTGATGTATTATAACATGGTGTTCTCGAACTAGCAATGCTTGATTTCTTAAAATAAGCTTTTTACGTACTTTCTCGACTCACTGTTTATAATAATACACTATTTTAAACTGGACTTAAAACATATATCATTTACAAGTAATAATTAAGTCTATTCAATCACAATAATTCTGATCTAAACCTCTAGTTTGTCAAAAAATACTAAACACATAACTATTTAAATTTTTCCAGTGATCTGCTAGTTGGTATGAAGGTAGACCATACCAAGGAACCCGAGCGTAGCCAGCAGGAGACAAGGGGTCAGCAAGTGCGGCGCATGGTGAACAAGTCCAGGGATGAACAGCAGACACGCTACACACAGAGGAAAGCCAGGTCCGAGGATACTCGCGGTACTGGTGATAGGAGGGGAAAGACGTAAGTGACATCGTCTTCTGCAGACTAATTTTTTATTCATAACATTTTATGGATGGTGATTTTTAATAAAATATTAAAATTAGACAAGGCTTTTTAGCTAA
Organism: Autographa gamma; assembly: GCA_905146925.1. NCBI lineage: Eukaryota > Metazoa > Arthropoda > Insecta > Lepidoptera > Noctuidae > Autographa > Autographa gamma. The sequence goes on from LR989850.1 coordinate 11,587,594, forward strand.
AATTATATATTCGAAAAATGTGGACAATACTTATAAATGGGTTGGTACTTCTTTTCTTTATATTCACAATCACATCTTAGAATTATTTTATTTTATTTTGTTTTTTTAGGAAAACTTACAGCTGCATATTACAATAGTAGGAATTATAAGTAAAATAAGGCCAATTACAAGTTTGCACTTGCACTTTAACATGGCGAATTTTGAGGTTTCTAAGTACTTGCCAATGAGGACAGATATATGAGATTCTGGGTGTTCTCCTCTATATAATTAATATCCACAATTCTCAATTTGGCTGGATGCCAATGAAAATATTATGTTCCTTAATGCTTTTAGTGTGCATTCATATTTCCATATAAAAATTGACTAGTCATCTTTTATAAAAGCACAATGGTCATTCAAAAGGTTTAGTCTGCTAATTTAAACCTAAGTGATTTTACAAGTTCTTGCTTTACTTTTATTTCCAGTTTGTATTGCTACTTAACACATAAATTGTCTTATATTTTTACACTTTAAAAGAAGACAAATATTTTTGTCATTTTATGTACGAATCGTAACGTTAAGACTTTTAAAAGTGTACGAATGTATTATTTACTATCTATTCTTCCTTCCAGCGCCATGACTTCACAACAGATAACACAAGTCAACGTATTCAGCGGCGAGCCTCTGGGCATATTCAAGGCCACGGCCGAGCCCAACTACGGCACCAAGCTGGACGTGTGGGAGAGCCTGAAGCAGCGCGAGCTGACGCTGGCCACGCTGCAGCCGCCCACCAACTACTTCCAGAAGATGGCGCTCTGGACCGAGCAGGGGAAGGTCTGGAAGTTCCCCATTGATAATGAACAAGGTGAGTTCATTATAAAACTGTCCAGTAATCAAGTATTTAGACAGATATTTTTTTTAGTCCTCCAAGAATTTGTAATCCTGCAATACAGGCAGCAGAAATCTGTCAAGACAATATTAACTTGGGGACTGCTAAACATAAATTTGTAGTTGCTGTATAAGGACTGCATGATTCCATAAAAGAGATAACTGACACTTTAGTCTTGATTTTTTTATCTTCTTCATTTATTACGACATTTTTTTTTTATACCGATACTTCTAAGATGAAGATGACAATAAAATCTACAAATTATTTCTTTGTTTCAGGCCTAGAAGAGGAGCAGAACGTCCATTTCTCCGAGCACATATTCCTCGACTCCCACCTCGAGGGCTGGTGCCCTAAGAAGGGTCCTATCCGGCATTTCATGGAGCTCGTCTGTGTGGGCCTCTCCAAAAACGCCTTCTACACCGTAAAGGAGAAGAAGGACCATATCATGTGGTACAAGGAGTATTTTGAGTCCAAACAGGATTTACTCACTGAGGTCGGCGTTTGGGATCAGAAAGCTAAGGGTGCCGATGCCACCCAAAGTAATTAGTTTATTGTGTATTATAGTAATATAATTAGTGTTACATTTATATCCGAGTCTTTATTTAACACGTTGCCTGTCCAGAGTATTTTGGTTAAGTAGCCGAGACGTCAATTTTTTTTTTCGGCCCAACTGTTTCATCTTATGTACTTATGAAGAACATGCAAGAGAGATTGATGTTTTATTATTCCCAATTCACTGCCCATACGTCTGCAAATAAGAAGTCTTCTGAAGTCATCTTTCACACATTTACTTAGGATTGTGTTCTAGGAATTCTTTTCATACTAAATACGAGTGGAGTTTTCGTGGAAAGGATCTCTCATACATGAACATCATTTCACTCCTTTTTTAGGGAGTCATATAAAAATAAAACACACATGATCATTTACTTCACTTTATTGCACCTATGGAAGTACACTTCGTTGCATATTCGTTGTATCGGGCCCCTACAAGGACAGCCCACAAAGTAACTTTACAAATATGTATTATTATTACTGAGCTCTACGACTCGATTGGTATAATATTGGACATCAAAAAGTCAAAATCGACTTAAAACTATGGATGAATTAGTTTAGAGAACAAATTCTTATTCTACCTCTACGCCGAGAGAGCTTCAAGACACTACAGAATGTATATCATACATAATAACAATTACCTTTACAACATCATGTCCATACGACACAATACAATGTTACTTTAGTACAAAAACCTACCCAATTGTTTGTATTTAAAAACAAGGAACTCGTTATATCTAAGTACATATTCTTACGTTAATCTTCGTATACTTTAAAAGCCTCCAAAAACGTTTCAAATTAAAGAAAAAAAATAAACAAATGTACAAAATAAATGTACTTAAAAATCACATAATTTTGTACAACATGTGCGCTTGCGCATTTTGGAGTATGTTCTGTATTACGTAAAATTATTTGAAGGTATAAATATCAGAGGCTACATTGTAAATACGGAAAATGAAGATTGTGGAAAAAATATTGAAATATATATTATGTCGTTCAATTAAACCGACTCATAAGATTACTTAATTGCTTCTACTTGATATGAACGTGTAAGTATTACACTACAATAGCTAGAGTTAACTATTACAACAATAAGTTAGACCAGCTTGAGTATTGCTACAAGAACAAATGTATCATAATGAAATATGGGAAAGTTCCAAAATCTAGTAGGTTCCAAACATTGAGCCAGAAAATGGTTACAAATAATTAAATTCGGAATTTAATATTTTATTAATAATCAATATAATTATGTCCTTTATAAACAATTATTGTTGCACACATTTTCAAAATCTCGAAATTTTCGGGTCAATGTTATCGTTTTTAATTTTGATAATTATATCCAAAAATCGTTAATAATAAAAAAAAACATTACTCTTATAAACGAATTAAAGGAATGTCAGCAGTTCAAAAATCAATGAAAACTTTAGCACCTCCGTTTCTAGTTTAAATTGATGTTTTATTAATTTTAATGTTACAGTTCACAAACTCGAGCAAATAGCAAACATACATGTCTAGGGGGTTATACAAAAATGAGGTATCTTAACGCTAAATAGAAAACAAACAGAACAATGACAACAAGTATAGAAAAACAGCGGAAGACAGGAAAGGAAGCTAGTCTAGTTAATATAGACAAATAACATGTTTTAACGTCAAAATCATCTTTCAAATGGCAACATTTACGATATAACGCACTGGCTACCATGCTGTGTTCCATCTAATGTCACAATTAAAAAAGAAAAACGATGTCATTCGATATTTAAACTGATTAATTTAATACGTGACACTTTTCTACAATAGCGTTTAGCACGTTAGTTCATAAATCTTGTGATAATATCAATTAAATTGGACTGCATCAACTTCAATATTACAGATAATAATCATAAATTTTATTAACCATTACCATTAATTAGGAAACAAAAGAATAAGCTGAGAGACGATTTGGCAAGATTATAGGACATTAGAAGCTTGAATAAAATTTAAGTAGAAACTTAACCTCCACTTAAAAATAGTATTTAATGTCTTTTGCTTGTATGTACTTGACTGTGCGATCAAAAAACAAACTGTAGCTTAACAGTTGTATAAACGTAAAACTATAGGATTGTTTTGTGCAAACTATTAATTAAACTTGTCAATAATGATTGTACCAACGGAATGATATAGTTAACATAAAAGGGGCTTAGCAAGATTTCTTCCAAGTTTTGTAATTAATGTCAAATTTTGTATCCACATCCAACAGAAAAAAAGGTTTTTATTTCAAGAGAAATAAGTATTATATGGGACTGTTATCTAAGTCATACTATTAGTTTATATAAAACAATGAGGTTCTAAAACCTGAATTACAGTGACATTTGATTGAGTATTAAATCGTTACTATTAAAATACAAAATTACTAGTACTGAAGACAGTATAAAACGTTACTGGTTTATGACCCTGTACACAATGGCCCAAGATGGCCATACTTTGAATAAAAGTATAATTCCGAAAACGAGTTAAGTACACTCAGTTTACAAAATATCTGAAATTGGATGAACTGGAAAAAGCTTTTTAAATAAATTGAATTTCTTATGAAAACTATCTATGAAGTTATGCGTAGGCATAGTTATTTCCGGTGATGTGTGTAAAGGCGATCCAGCCTGGTTCCTGCTAAAATTTTCCAGTATTTTTGTCGGTAAAAAGAGAGTTCTAAAGTATACCATAAGGTGCCATTGTGTACAGGGGTAGTGTCTACCAACGGCAGCGTAGCCCCGGCCGCGCGGCTGGCGGACACGCAATTGACTTGGCTCCAGTGGACGGCTGAGTTTGAGGGACGCCCGATCGCTTACATCACCTGGAAGACAATGGGTTACATTTAGAGAATTGTAGATAATAATATGTTGTAATTGTAACCAGACTTAAAATTTATTTAAGGCACAAAGACTACTTATGCTTTTTAGAATCTTGGCCGTAAAAGTTTTAATTTTATTATAATTAAAACACAAGTTGATTTATATAAAAGTATAACTAATCAGTTTATTTTTACTTATTATATAAATGGTTATACTTTGGGCCTACCCGATCTGGCAAATACCAGAAAAAGCAAGGAACAATAATTTTAAAATATTTGTACATTGTTATAAAACGTGGTGTTTTTCTTAGAACGTTATTTAGAAAACGTCTGTTGAACAGATGGCGGTTATAGACTAGTGTTCTCTCAAGCTGTTTACTTGGTCATCTGGTAGAGCAGGTAGTGGGCCCGCACGTGCCGGCGGGGAAAGAGGCAGGTAAATAAGCCTTTAAGCATTTAACTGTTCTTATTATTGCCGATCTGTTTTAACAACAAGGCACACTGCTTTGATAACTATGCTATGCTAGTTCGCTTAGATAGATTCCCGGGTCATAGATTTAATAACATACGGCCAATATATTTGAAAACTTTTTTCATTTATTTTGTATTCTTACAAAACACAAACTATTTAATTAGCTGGTTGTTTCTAAGGCGAAGTTTTATTCTGTCTATTTAGATTTTAGATATTAGTCCCAAATTGATAATAAAGAAGAAGTAACAAAGGTTTTCCATCCGCGCCAAATGTTACCTATAGCTACGGGCTAAAATCGACCTTTAAACTTTTATGAGAGGTCTGTTTCTCTTCGTAATATTTAGAGCGTGAAGGTCCATACCTGCAGTATCTGGCTGGCCTCGAAGGCGGTGCCGGGCAGCAGCACGATGGGCGCGGCGACACGGCCGGCCTCCACGCACACCATGTTCGGGAACTCGTCGTCGCCGAAGTCCGGGATCTCCTTCGCGTACTCCGACCATGGGTTCCAGATTACTGCGTTAAATAAACATTATTATAGTCATAGGTACATATCGAGACTAAAAATATAGGCACTTACTTTTCCTATAGGATGAATGAGGAATGTTCCACTACGCCAAACTTACATTATAGTCATATATATAAAGAAAAAAATATAGGCGCTTACAATTCCTATAGAATCGATGGGAAATGTTCCTAGTGAGTTCACAAATAGTTTAAATTCAGCTTCAAATCTCGTCCCGGTTATGAAAGGTGTGAATGGCTTTTGGCTCATTTTCAAATACCTAATAACTATACAATGCTGGGTGGGTAACTCTTTCTAGATGGTAGTCAAAGATTTTAAATAAACGTACTTTTTTATAGCTTACACTTATGACATAGGGCAGTAAATGATTTATTATGTAGATCTCCTACATTTTTACATTGATACTTCTCTTTAGGCCACAGGCCCGGCAAAATTTCATTCTTACCGTGAAAATATAATGAAGACGATCAAAAATAGGATCAGTCGTCTAAAGTATTGTAGAAAATTCAGCATGCTCTGAAGTATCGAGACATTTTTCTGTTCTCTAACATCAAGGCATTATATTTGGACTCACCGGTATCAGGGAAGTTGTACTTCTGTATCCTCATCTTGCGGCCGCTGACGACGTTGGTGATGATGTGCTCCTGCATGGTGTTCTGGTAGATGCGGTCCGTCCACTCGTTGATCGTCACCACCTCCCGCGTCTCCTGGTACAGTGCGCCTTCCCGCGTCTACAACAATATGTTATAATTAAGAATTTTTGGAAAAAAAATCTTAATATTTTTATGACTTTAGTTGTGCGGTTCCGAAATGTTATTCCTATGGAGAATAACCGCTAAGAAACATCATAGGTTATTCTTTTTAGAAGTTAGGTTTGAGTGCCATTTTAGAGGATGTAAAGTCTTGCTTAATTTTTGACCAGTTTATTTCATGAATCAGTCTCCTTCACCTTTTTAGAGTGCTATGTTGGAAATCTTCCATTCCAGTAAAGGAGACTTCAATTTAATATTAGTTTTGTTATTGTTTACATTAAAGTTAATATTAACTTTGTAACCTTTAGAGACTTGATCTTTTGAAGCTTGAAATATTATCTGAATCGAACTTTCTTTAATAGATAACAAACACAATTGTAGTTTACCCGGCTATTATAAGAATTTTACTTAATTTTTAAGTGTGCTGTGCTGTTGTTATTTCAAAGTATACGCGATTATGACAATTTGACACTGTATCTAAGAAAGCATATTAATTCCTTCAATGACTGGAAGTCTGGAACTAAAAACTCCGTTCACTTACGCTATTCCTTGACTCATTTTGAAGACCACACTATGTTCATATCAATACAATATGCATTGGCATCAAAATTAAAAATATAACTTTCGAGAGGTAGTTTCATAACTATCCAGTTCGAATCGCGAGACCGTCGCTGCCACGTTAACTCATGATTCTGATCCACGACCTATTATAGGGTCCAAAACTAGTCGGACGATCCCGAGAAATACGCTTAAACAAACCGTTGGTGATATTATATATAATGATGTTTAGTATTTACCTTGTCAATGAACATGCATCCGTGCATCCCTGTGATCTGGCAGCGGCGCACGTCGGGCACCTTGAAGTAGGTGTGCAGCAGCATCTGGCAGCTGAAGGTGAGCTCCTTGCTGGGGTTGTACACGCCGATGTTGAAGTGCAGCTCCTTCTCGCGGAGGATCAGCCTGTATGTCAGTCTGAACCTGCGGGGAACAGATGTGAAGATTATGATGTAAAATGACTACTATTTAAGGGTTCCCACACATAACTGCGATTTCGCATCGCAAGTAACTGCGAGCTCGCGGTCCATTTTGAACTTTATTTAAGAAGTAATTGCTGCTATACGGCTTCGCATCGCATCAAATCGCATCGCATCGCAGTTTTGTGTGGGAGCCCTAATTTGTTGGTTAAACTTATTCATTTATTTGGTTAAAGCTTCATTACTTTCTATGTGTCTGTGATAATAAAGACTTTGATTCTGCCTTGTTCACAATTATATTTTTTGGAAGCGCTACTCGTCGACTCAGCATTCAGTTTTTTTTCTCTTATCATATTTCACACAATTCGTGAATCTGTTTTTCCGTCTTTCATTAGTCGTTCTATTAGGTGGGTTTCATGCCTCCACATTACATATCTGACTATCAGATTTAACCATCACAAATAGTCTAATAAAAAATTGACACAACTATTGGTTTAAATATTTGACCGCTTCGTCTATTTATAGTACAATCGTGGGCTAATATAAAATCTTATCAAGTAGTAATCTATTTTAGTTTTGAACAACTCCTTTAACCTGTTCTCAAAAATATAATTTTGGCCAAAAATAAACCTCTTTAGAATAATCCTGTGTAGGTGATGTTGCTACGTGGGCACTGTCTGAGAACAGTATTTTCGTTCGCTGCAATGATTCCGAAAAGCCTATCTATTTATAACTAACTTATTTTTACGCAACCAAAACATATAACAATGAACTAAATATATTTAGCCCAGACAAGAAATAACATAACTTCGCCCGAAATAAATACAATATTTATAGATGAATTAAACTTAACATGTTCTACATCACTTAATATCTCTAGTAGGAGCTCGTCAAGACAATATGTTAATTTATTGAAGCACACATTTTTACCGTTTACGTCTCATTACCCTCCGTCCATCACACTCTGTCTAAACTGTGACCAATTTTTCTCAAAGGAATGAAGCTAACCCACCATGGGCTCTCCATGTGGGTCCACCGAGATGTAACTTGTCACTTATAGGGCTTATTGGAACTTGGCCACACAAATTGTAGCCTGGCATTCGGAAATAATGGAAGTACCACATCTAGTCTTCTTATCGAGTCGGTAAATGGCTGAAATAAAACTTTGACCAGTATTCAGCGACGCACACGGCATTGTACGTCGCCTCATACAGGTCCTCTCGCAGATGACAGGGCATGCTGGCAAAACTCATTAAGTGAGCCATCGTTTGAGGCGGGATGCCACACTTACACGGCTCAGGTGTGCTGTAACCCCACCGGCATATCTTTTCATTACACCGGCCGACTTTGGTTCGGTGTCTATTCAAAGACTTTCACGTCGGCCAAGTTAAACTGTGGCATGGTCGGGTATCTACTTTCCCAAAAGGTCGACTCTGGTCTTACGAGCATCCGCACGCAATGGACCTAGTAAAGTCATCATTCATGAGTACAATCCATCCAACACTCTTTCGATCTCCTCTTTCTAACCCATTCACACTCACACTCACACACGGATTAGTTTGTATAGACATATGCAACTTACTGGAAGTGCCACATGGATCTAGTGAAGTCATCGTCCATGAGGCTGAAGACGGCCTCCACGTCGCCGCTGGGCAGCCGCTCCGGCATCTTCTCGACGTGCCAGCGAGCGATCCGCGCGAACCCGTGCTGCGGACCGAAGGCCCATTGTCCGAATTGTGCTGGAACGTTAAAAATTCACTTACTAACTTGTCAACATGATTGAGTCATGTATTCTTTTAACCCATCCTACTTCAGGGAAAGGGCCTCTCCTTTCCTCTCAAAAAACATCTCTGTCTTTTGTTATACCTACTTTATGGAGATTAAAAATTTGGACTGTGATAAGCAAATAGGCAGATCTCAGAAAGTACTTTGAACATATAACATCTTAAGTAATTTTATTGATTCGTAAATCGTAAACAGGTAATATGAGTTTTTAAAAAGCTTATCAACTTTTCATCAATTTACGCGGACCTAAGGACCAATGACTTGCATTGAGGTAAAATATTTTCCGAACTTAAGGGCTCATTTTTGTCTCGTCTACTAAATCATTACCTGCTGCTAAAGCTTTCAAAATACAAAAACCACAAGCTGCAGAGATTTAACTGCGTTGATATACTATCACAGCCAAATGTTAGGAACACTAGGGTTTGGTATAAAGCAAAAAACTTAGATAATATATTTTCAAAGTTTAGCATAACTATAAAGTTAGACACAGCCGGAGTTGAATCCGTATCTCGATTAAACTACGAATTAGAAACTACAAACAATTTGTGCTGTTGTGCGTTTGTACAGCATTCAATAAAAAATATACTGAGCAAAATAAAATACTGTTTTATACGTATAAGACTGGTCTCATGGAATTATTAGTTAAACATCGTCCAATAAATAAAGAAAATAAAGGATATTTTTTATCCATTAGCACTCACGCATACACACAGTAAGCAAGATGCTTCTAGAAACCGTATTTATTCCGTATATTAAAAATTCATGTATAATAAATAACATCTGTCCATGATCTTACAAATAAATTCCAACTTCAGCTATTGAAGACATTGTATTGGTCCTTGGTGGCGAAACATTAAGCATGTTATAGAATATAAAAATTGTATGCCAAAGAGTTCTGTATTCTGATAATGGCTCAATTTTCAACCAATTATATCGAAGGTAGTTCGCTGATCAAGATAGATACATACGTGTAAACACTACTAAAGAGTCGGTAAATAAAAAAAGTATAAAATATTACTTACGGAATACGAACGGTATCCCTCCTCGTATCGCTCTCTTGCCATCGAATACTGCTTGTTTACTGCAAAGAAAAAATAAACATTATAAATGTCAAACAAATTGCATCGACATTGTCATCAAAATGATACGCATCGGGAATATTAAGTGGAAACAATTCGTCATATCCAAAGAGAGCAAACGATAAAAAACGATAAATAATTAACTAAATTGTACAGCACCTTTAATTATGTGGACTATAATTAGCGTTATGCGTTTAATTTAATTAACACAACACATGACAAATTACTAAGAACGATACATTTCTTCGGCAGTTATAAAAGTTAATTGCATTAAATGTTTCCACCACGCAGATGTAATGTGGAGCAAAAAATATGTAGAATAATTCTATAGTACTGGAGATTTTATCTAAGATATCTTTGAGTATCAATTAGCGATATAGCAAATATCATTCCAGTTAAACGGTATATCGAAGGTCAATATTGTAGACAACGTGGATATTTTATTTTTGTGTGAATAGTTTTGATATAAATATTATTAAGTTACTATATTAAGTCAACAATATTATGATAGTTAAATAACCACAATTTAATGAAGCTGAATAACGCATCGCCAGAAACTTCAAAATTCGTCACCGCTTATCATAATATTTATACGGAGCTATTATTACAAGTCCTACAAGGGGTTCCTTGGATTGCTTCCTCATTTCACGCTTTTATCGTTTTCGAAAATAGAAGATTTACTTTACATTACAAAATTTATTTCACGCCAGTAATTTATTGTGGTCAATTGTAAATTCATCTTCGTTCCATATCAATATATTAAATAGAATCATGATTTAAATCGAAATAGGTATGTAGCAGTGTGATGCATAACTAATGCCGCGTGCACGTTTCACGAGTGGGATCGTCTGTTACAGACGTAACAGTGCGTCCATATCGCGCGCATGCATTAGGCAGAACCGCAACAGTTTAGTCTGACCGCACGCTGCCACCACCAGCATTACTCCTGCAGCTCACGTTTGAAACATGATCAATTTTAGCGGTTGCATTCCAGCGCCGCCGGGGGACGATGCAAAAAGCACCCTTATATTATAAATGCATCAGTGGACAGGTCGGCCGCGACAAAAACGGAGCTCGAGCAAGCCACGTATAAATTATTTATGCCATTTTTAGCATTTCGGAGTTTGTGAAACGAGTGGTCGAATGATGACCACGCCGCGGCTCGTCATCGAAACGCGACGCGACGGGAATTTGCACTTTGAGTCGCCGAGCGTCGCCTAATGTTCAACAAATTATAAATCTTTGATTTGCTAACCAATGTTGATACAACTCGTATACAAAAACTTTATCCTAATCAGGTTTAATGAAACGATCGGACTTATTACAATAACCATTTATTAAATGAAATGTTAATGTATTAAGCTTAACAAAAAATACTTTTTCTCATCAATAATTAAAATAAAGAATCGAAACGGTAACTAACCAGCAATGATATCGATTCTAGAAATTAAATACATAAATCACAACTTCTAGGTAAGCGTACGATACATTTCACACGGGCTATCTGCAAATCAACAACCGAAACCTACGCAAAGTTATAATAAATTACAGTTACATAATTAATTACTACCCATTAAATAAATTAACTATAAGTCTAAAATTATTGAATTATATCTAAAAAGTAATGTGATAAATGTTAATTGACACAGAAATATTAATAAGCTTCTTGAACATAATGCCAGCCACCTTTTATTGTCCACCATATATAGAGTTTTTACCCCCACAAATGATGCAGAGACCGGTGCACCGTTAACACTCATCCGACTAGATACGAACCGTTTATTACCGTACAATGTCTTAACGATAATTGCATTTTGACATTGATAATACCCAGCGGTAAACAACTCCGTTGATTAAACTGGACCCAATCACACGTATTAAAATGTAACGGGGTGGGTTAGCGAGCGGAATTTCATCACGACTTAATTTAAAATAATTTTAATACCTAGTCACAAGAGTCCGAAATGGCAATTCAATAGTACGCTTTCCACGAAACGGGAGAGCGACTAGATAAAGTTTTAATTAGAGATTCCGGATGAAATTCCTCCATGAGTCGCCGGGAGCCGATACATTCCCGCATCGGCACCAGCCGAGTTTTTACCACCACGCAAACTCGTTCCGTCACTCTGACCAGATAAGTAGCGACAATAAATATACCATCGCAGCCAATTGCTTTCTCTATATAACAGTTACAATAAAATTTCCCAAATTCGCGTGATTTTTGAACCAATTAAATGCCTGGTATTTTTAACGACCCCCATAAATTCACCCTCTTTGCCATTGAGTAAATATTTTGGTCCTTTTGCACACAAAATAGCCAATGAGCCAAATCTCTTTTGTCATTAATGTTTTATTTTAACAAATAGTTGTGGTTTGTTGTTGGTTTGTCTATATGGTATATTTTAATAAGGGTTCCGTTTTTAAACGAACAAGAACACACATGAAATATGGCAGCTACGATTTCCGAAAGGACAAAACTGATTGAGTCAAAATGCCAAAGTATTCTTATTTATTCATCGATCAAAATTGGCTATGTATGAACTATCGTGACAATTATAATTGATTAAGTTTTTGCAGTCGAGAAAAATGTTAATCAGCATGTTATTAGGGCGCTCACGCGGCCGCGGAGATCGCAATATTGTGCAAAAACTCTATGACCCGCAACAGTTTCTCGCGGCTAGCTCTCAGTCATTGTTCTCGACTTTCATATAACTATTGATCACATAAGCTCGTCACGTTTCCCAACATTGTTGAGGTGCGGCGTTCTCGTGAGATGGGCCAGCGCACCCTGACGCCGCCGCCGCGCTCGCCGCCCGAGGGCGACACACGCACCCCGCTCCCACTACGATAACATTATAATTAACTAGACGAGTATTTTATGTGCCGCATCAACCAGTTTTGTCCATGAATGGCATTTCATTAATATTGCCCCGACGACGCTCACATCTATTCATATCACATTTGCAGCCGCAAAAGACGATGAAGGATAGAAATTATTGAGCTAATTTGTAAAACAATGGGGGCGAAAAAAATAGAAATAAACAAGTTCCCTTTTCATTAATAGCGCGAGACAAACAAAAAAAAACCCGAAGAAAACTAGACGGGAAAATATTGATAAGAAAAGAAACAAAGTAGTTGCAAATTAAGTAGACATGTTCCAATGGACACCCTTCCTCATAGTTAATGAATCCTAATTATTTTAACTAGCGAGTTGTAAAAAAAGTGGCGTTGCTATCACAAAAAGCGTAGTAAAATCTATTTGAAGCGCTACCAAGTTAATGATTCGAAGCGTGTTACTTTGACATATTAAGAGAGGACAGTAAACAGGTTTGCAGAAAAAACTGTGGATAAAGGCAGGGGCTCCTGTGCATCAACTAAATTAAAGGTCGCATAAACGATGCGACACTATAGGACGCAATTAGATCTTTTTAGGAGCAGCGATCCCGCAACCGGCTCGGTATATCATTATCTACTGCAAATAACCGGTAACTGAAATAAAAAAGCTCTTAAAAGCAATATGACATTAATGCGCACTTCGTTTGCGAGTGGATCAGGTCGCTATTGTGTAATGACCAGTACTTAGCCACCGAGCTCAAACTCCTGGAATTAAGGGCGATTTAAGATAATGTGTTATATTGTCAAATTATCATTATCTGCGGAACTTGGTTAATATGTATGGTCAGTAAATTGTCAATTTAAGAATCTTCATTTAATTAATAGGTACCTGATGTATTTATGCTTTCGGCGTTCTTACAATAATTGGACATAAATTAATTGGAATCATCACTCAATTTATCACATGACCGTACTTTATTAGTGTCAATGCAGCTACGAAAGGTATTAATTTTCTTTCAATCGTGTGAGACGATTTAATGAGATCCTTAAAAACTTTCACTATTGTACTATGTTTTAAACATAAAACAAGTCACCTTTGGAATCATTCAATATCAGGAGTTATCAACACATTAACTAACAAGTTAGAGAAAAATAATTTCCAAATCAATTTTCGCTCCATCGCCAAAGCGTCGCGCGTCGACCAAAGTATGTGCCATAATAAAGATCAGTACAGTACCGAAGGACCAGACCAAGCAACAAAATTATATCTTTGTCCTCTGAGGCACCCGGCCATCGCGAATACATGACTGCTATCTTATCTTCACTTTGTACTTATTTGCATGTGCTCCTGGTATCTACAGACACCTTTAAACATGCATATTAATTTGTTACGCCTGTTTAAAGTAAATCGAAATTTCGTAGCGAGTTTGCGTCAATATTTGATATTGACGATTTAACTATTTTAATATCAATCGGAGGAAGTTATAAAAAAGTAAATATACCATGGGCGGTAATATCGCTAATAGCGATCTCTTACATTCTACCTTTGGATGCTTCGTTCGTCTCTCAAACGAAGTATCACGCAGGCGGAGCCGTGGGCACAGCAAGTATAAATTAAATATTTAATTTAAAAAGACAGAAAAAAATGTGTTTCGACCGGTGAACATATTTTCTGTGTAAAATGTAAAACACCGAGGCTATCTATTCTTGCTTGTAACTTAGACATCTGGATTAATTGCAGATAAACTCGAGTCAAATTACGTCACCGGTGTTAATAGTTGTCAAGATATAAGAGAGATAACATAAATAAATCACTATTTATGTAAAAATGTTGTTGGCTACCGATATGTTAAAGTAGCTCGACTCGATTTTACAAGATTTGGGAGATAAATAAAAGTAAATCAACTTATTCAGATGGAAAGTTTCGAAATCAGTGTATTTCCCTGCCTGGGCTTGTTACTTAATCGCTTCTCGGTTCAGCGGAATTACTCAAATATTTGTAGGAAACAGCTGAACCCACTCTGAATTTGTACATACTTTTAGTTTTGGAACCTAAAAAGTTTTTTACAAAACCTGAGATCCGAGTTGCGCGAGTTCTTATTAACATTCAGGACTAAGTTTATGAAGATGGAAATTAACAGTAACTTAATGAAGTGGAGGTACAAGTTAAATTCAATATTTTACTGCAAAAGAAGCAAAAGGCTCTATTTTAGCTAAGTGCATTGTTAGGAAATTCACACAGTTGAAATTGTAATAATGTTTCGGATAAATTATTTCAATGCCTAAAAAATCTTGAACAGAAGAAATTGACGAAAACCAAATGAGTCGTAATGCTTTCAAGCAGAAAGAAGACCCTTGGTAAATTGTAGTTTAAAGACTAGGGCCGTAACTATACGTAATTACAAGGATGTCTGATAATTTAGTCTTGATGTGAATACCGCAATGTATGGCAAACATTCTAGCAGCATTAACCTTTCGAATTAAACTAATAAAATAACATAACTAACACATAATCGTATTACATCCACATCGTGTACTTGGTACAGTAACCTTGCTGAGACCAGGGCCGTTGAATGAAAGTGCTCGGTGCCGGAACACGCGTGGGTGACGAGGCAGCTGCGGACATAGCACGTGCCACGATCAACGTGCTAATTGTTGTATGAGATTTTATTTTCCTATGGCATAACTAGAGCTATATGGCTAAGTTACTAGGATTCGTCGGTAAAGGATTAGAAAGGACTGGGGTTAATCATTCAATCACTAGCCTCGCACCAGCGCATTTTTCATTGGTCCTTTTGGAAGCTGGTGGACTCTGAACAGATTTTTAATTAAATTTTCAAATAATTAGTAAGTAAGTAGTAGGTAGTGAAAATGTGCTCATAAGTAGTGCGTTTTCAATCCCGGTAATAATATCTGTTCTTATCTACCAAAATAAGTACCTAATATAGTAGGAATAGAAGTGTACACTCCTCTATCGAGAATTATTTACGGAAGCTCTGTTAAGGCAACAAACAGATTCGTTGAAGCAGAGGAAAACAATTACACCATACAAAAAAAAACCGTAACATGAACATACACAATTCAATATAATTTCATTTCTATTATTATAGATTCTTTAATTACTAATGGATATGTAAGCATTAACCGTTTACTTATATTTCAAAGAAATATCAATAATGCAATGAGTTAACTTTGTGTTGTCTATTTATAAAATGCTATGAAAATGCTGTTGACCCTGGATCCTTTATTTTGGTGATTGGTCCTTTGGTCCTTAGGTTCTTAGGTCCTTACATTCTCACCTGATGCGGACGCATTAGATGAGAATCTCCATCTATCTTTCCAAGATTTTAATGATATCGGATGAAAAAGTTGCAAATATGTAAATAAATTCGTATATTTAAGCAACAAATTAAACATGAATTACTTTTATAAGCGCATTAAGATAAGTTAATTTTTCATTGACGAAACGAACACTGATTGATAGCACGAGTCACTTCCTTGTGTCTATTAGTACAGTTAGTTACTTGAATAAAATCTAATTACATGAGACTTTTTGCTGTAAAACGAAGCAACGTGTAATTTATTAATACAAGATTAAAGTTGTAATTACAATCAATTATGTGTAAGAATGTGTGACCTTATATTGAAATTAATAAATTATTACATTTCGTAGCGTCTATTGATTATCACTTAATAATGTTTTTATCTCTTTTTTTACCGTGTAGGTTCTCAAGCCGAAATAATTTCAATAGAGTTATCTTATACGAAATTACGTTAATGTAATTTTAAACGATAGTGTTAAATAAGAGATAATTGTGAATCAATTCTTACCTTTTTGTTAGTAATAAAATATACGACATTGGCTATCATTCATAAAATTTTCATCTTTTAATTTAAAGAATTTGTCTGTTTAAAATATATCTAGAAATACAACACTAATACTACAGTAATTAACCATTTTATCTGCTAACTAAACTTAAATGGCAATGATAGTAAATCAATCTAAATTTTATTACAATTATCATTACTACCGGAACTGTCCGGAACACAATCAATTAAATTAAAGTCAAATGTACCATAAAACAGGCATTAGTACCTGTTACCTTACGTAATCATTGAAGGTACGATTTTCATGGTACATTTGTTCCCACATTAAATTAATAGGCTTCTCTTTGCTTTACCACATATGGATTTCATAGCCAGAAGTACCATTACTGGAGGAATAAGTTCAAGAATCATGATATCAATATCATGTATGTACCAGAACGAAGTTCCTTATCATACACCTTATCAACAATTATCCTATTTAAATCATTGCTGAGTCGTTGTTTAAAATCTGATGCAAGCCTGACTAATCATTGGAATTTAGATGTCATTCGCAGATTTACAAAATCATGTTCATGTCTTTAAAATTTTATACAACTATAAGGTATTCGACATTTTACGTAAATCAAATCTGGACACAACAGCAAGTTGCTATCTATTTAATGATCATATGTTGGTCTTCTGCATAAATCTCTTTGCTTCAGGATTTACGGTCGCAGTTAATTAATGTAACGCTTTATTTGAAAACCGGGACAGAGACAAACGTTAGTATACAAGAACTAAGTGGTCTTGCAACAAAACTCCTTTTGCCGACAGGGGTCAGCGCTGTAAATAGCGTCAGCAGATGGCCCGGACAGCCGATTAATAAGACGGGGACTCCGCCCCGGGGCTGCGGTGGCGACTTAACAGCGCCAATTTAACAAACACCACCCCGCCAGATAAGCCGCTTACCCGAATCTGGGAGGCAAACAGAGGCTCGAGATAATGTGCCCATGCTAATTGTGGACAGCGCCACTGATAAACGTCTGCATGTTTATGTTCTGCCCGAATACATTTGCTACCGAAAACACCTCATTACACTAACACTCAATGAACTATATTGTTTTATGTAATACTGAACGAACTCTTGAATACTTAGATTTGTTGTGGCTGAGCAACATTATCACAACTTTTTACTATTTATTTAACAATTTATGAACTTAACTTTAAAATTGTATTTGGAAGTAAGTAACATCAGTCCGAATTGCTATTTAATGTCTACAGTGAAGAGTTATCCATCTCTATCAACTGACTTCCATATGAATCGTGATTAATTTAGTTCACGACAGCAATTGCCCAAACATGGAAACAAGAAACATAAGAGGGACACCTTCCACGAACATTCCTTAGTTAATTTATAACAGCCAGATAAACGGGAATTGTAATAATATCATTTATCGAGATAATGAACACAATAACATGTGGAGCTAAAATAAATAAAAACCTGTAAAAACAAGGCTCAGAACACATTGATATAAGTTATGGCCTCATTTAACAGCATCTTGCAAACTGATGATAAATGCTCCACAATGCATAGTAAAGAGTACAAATTAGCGATCTTATCGTCGCCTAATCTTAATTCATGTAAAAACATACAAGGTGCAGCGCTGACTCGCTGACACACGGCCTAACAAAAAACTGTATTTGACAGCACGCGTCGAATCAATGTGACCATATTTAGCCGGATCCCGAACTAAATATCGCGTCACGATCATTATCAGCTGTTACAAGTGTGTAGTCAATAGATCATACGCGATGCGACCATGTAAGGCCGTAGAAGACATATTTTGATGATGTCATGCTTCGCTTAGACGGGCCCGGTACCCACGACGAACAACTACGTACTCACCGCTCGAAAAAAAGTGAAGCGCTCTACGTTTCGACTAGTATTCGGAAAATAAATGTGAGAACTGTTTGGTACTTACTTATAAAAAGTGGACAAACAAACTCTCAAGGATTAACAACATGACTTAACCCTACGTCTGCGAGATTCAAGCACTTGTATTCATCCGTATAGAGGAGTATTGTCAATAATTGCGAACAAATGAAAAGCCATTTGCATCTCAAAGAGTGAAGTACAACAACACGAGCCACAAAGGCAAGACATTATATAGGTACAAACGAAATTAAATCGTTTCCCACAGGAAAGTACAAAGTGCCCGCTTCATAAAACTGACTCCAGTTTCTCTTGCGGCAACTTCTAACGTAGACTTTGTAAAGTTGAGTTGAACTTTCAATTCACATAGCAACTTGTCGACAATTTAGCCAAGTTGCTAAACTGCAAGTGCTTTATTCAAATGAGTTATTTAAACATCTAGAGGGTTAACATTTTTCAGAGTACAGTTATTATTACCAATTACAAAGCGAACATAATGGAATCAGTTGTTATTTCTTTGTATAGCAACAGATGCTCTCTAAACACGATTCAAGTAAGTCAAGTGCACATTGTTACACAACATAATTACACACCTAAACAGAATCTGACAGAGCCATCATGAACAGACGAAAATTGTGATCACCACGCAACGTAAGCGTAGGACGATAATAAGATAAGTAATGATATACAACACAGCTAGCAACACAAAGTAATTTCTTCAATCTAAACGCGATTTGCTTCAAAAGTTTTGGTTAATACCGACGAAATTATTATTATAAATGTTTGGAAATTCCTACTCATGAGTTACCTACTCAAAACTATACAAAGGTCAGATCCGTTACTTTAAGAATTCACGTCAAATTGTAAAGATGTCTTAATTGTGATAAATCATCTTCGTAAACGTTAATTACTAGTTACTACTCCGGCTAGATACAGTCACAGTGCGATATAAATCATGTCCGAGTTAGCAAACCTGCGGGATAATTGTACTAAATCACCGTCTAAGCAATCAGACAATGAATATTGTAGGTGGGTGTTACTTGGATTACTAAATTACATATCGGTCGGCTAAATCTACTGCGGTGGGAATGACTAGAGCGGTTCGATCCTCTAATATTTCACCGCAGATGTTGAACGCGTGGAACAATCAATGTCTTGGGTGTCATTGGAGACGCATAAAAAAAGCGCAACATGTGTACACTGTCGACGGTAATGGAGCAAGCACGTGCAGTGGACAGACTTCTTGTCGCTTCTACTTTACAAATTACAGCATAAACGAAACTACTAGAACTATGCATACTTCGGAGAAACACAGTTAATAGAATTATATTTCGTTATATTTGCTCGTCGTATTGGTCGGTCTTCCGACCGAACTAGGTATGATTAGTGTTAGTCGACACCCCGACCGTTCAAATCAAGATTTATCAAGTGAGCCGAAGGCGGGAGATAATGTGACGGTTGCGGAGCGGGCTTGACTATTCAGCGGAGTCAATGGCGTGTGACCGACGGCGGTAGAGAGGTTGCCGGGCGCTAGCCGTTGGGTGACGCTGACATTCTTTACCCCACGTCTAGTTTCATTTTGTTCTTTTTTATAGAAATATAAGACCATTCAGTTGTTGAGCACGTCGCGTCGCCAGCGGCTACCGGTATTACCAAATAGAAAACATTACCAATGATTTCCTAGTTACTCTTGGTACGGACTTAGAACGCCATTGTATTTTGCTTCGGAAACGTGAAACCGGAGAAAATAATTGCGAGCATCATCAATTTCCACCTAATGGAGCGATAAACCCGTCTCAGCCATCGTTGATCCGTGAAGCTGAGCATAAAATAAAGCTTGCACTCATTGACGCGCGTCGACGACGATCGATGGGGTAATCTCGCGGTCATCCCATCCCGGCTTTGTCTGTGCATCGGGAGCGGCATAAAATTATCTGGGCATTAGCGGGCCGGGGAGAGAGCGGGGTGTCCGGGGACCATTTGTCATCGGCGGTGTGCCGGGGCGCGGGGCGCGGGCGGGGGCGGGAAGAAAGTGGCGGCGACTCGGGGCGGCTGCAGACGCGACCACAAAAACAAGACGCGGAGAGCAGGGGCGGGCCTCGCAGCCACCGCACTGCCGCTGCCACCCGCAGGGATGTGCCGCGCCGTGTCACGACACACTATGTACTTACACCATACTGCCTCTACACTAATAACTTAAAACTTTGTGCTATGTTAACAGTTGTTTTACAAGTACTTAAAACTGTCGATCCAATGATTTAAATTTCAGAAAACGCAGTGTATATTCAGATTCGTA
This sequence comes from Autographa gamma, assembly GCA_905146925.1. Taxonomy (NCBI): domain Eukaryota; kingdom Metazoa; phylum Arthropoda; class Insecta; order Lepidoptera; family Noctuidae; genus Autographa; species Autographa gamma. Next base: position 11,608,294 of record LR989850.1, read on the forward strand.
TGGAATTGGGCAGCAACATATTAATCCAAGTCAGTTATTATTAAAAGGCCCGAAATAAGTAAATGTAGGCCTCGCTATAGTCATACATAATTCCCTTAATTGTAGCATAAAACAAGGTGCTAACGAGTTTTCGCAAATTAACTCAAATATTTCAAATGATTCAGCTTAATTGTAAGTTCAATTAAAACTGCGGCGTAATAAGCATTTTATTAATACGCATAAAATATATTATTACTCAATTACTTGTCGAGTTTATAGTAGTAGTTACTGACGTTGAAACTAATAATTCGGTGCGAGTGTTGAATGAGGAATATTTCTGACCCTAAGCTGTCGAGTCCAAGCGGCATGGTCGTCAGTTCCAAAATGTGGAGCCCTCGAAAAATCCCGCAGTCATAAAAGGGTCAAGCGGTTGCGTCACGTCGGCTCAGCGACGAAGGCGCAAAAACACCAAGAGTACAAACTATATTGGATATTAGAACAGAAGGCGCGTGCCGACAAGTTTTTGTTGCCGACCAGGGATCCCTTGGACATCGTTTATTTAATTTACTAAATTCCGCGCCAATGACAAATTAAAAAGGTTTTTGATTCACTGAATATTAAAATAAACTGATAAGATCAGCCTTTTAAAAAAACATTCTTCAGACGCTTTGATAGAAATGAAAATTACAAACATTCTTTCAAATTAACTCCTCGAAACGTCAGTTCTATGGTGTACAAAAATGATGTTTTATCTTAAGGTAGATTATAATTATCATCAATCGAAACAAACATAGCGAAATCCAAGATGAAACAAAACTTTAATTCTTAAGTGTAATTTCGCTCACAAGTGGAAAACCCAGAAACATACAACATAAGAGAACCGTCGTAATGGTTCAAATTCGTCTGTTCATTATCTGATATTATCTTACGATCTGTAATCAAAAAACAATTAATATCCAAGATAAGCAGATGGCTAATTAATATTGCTTTATTCAAATGTGATGTTACTTTAAATTCGTTTGCGTAACACTACGTCCGTAGTCCGTACATTTGTAATATCACTTGTAACTATGCCGTAATAAGATCTACGCTGAGTTTTTTGTGGTCATACTTGACAAGTTGTAGTTCCTCAATGTACGAAGTATTATCGAAATTATCTCAAGTATCGTTGAGATTATATTTTGAAACATTGAGAGTAATCCCGTTCTCTAAGTCAGAACGTATCCCATTAACCATGAACTTGTGAAAATTAATATAACGAATCAATTTGTAAGTAATGATACAGCAGCAAATGTGCGGCTACTGTCTAGCTATACGAAGTATACATGTATTGTACATAGAATCATTAGTGGCAGTCGGTCGTTTGTTAGAACCATTCGCGGCCCGGAGACGGGTTTTTGTCTCAACGCCAAATTGCATCCGCACAATACGTTGTCAGTAAATTGATTTGGAATTAATTGCGGTAGCATAAGACATGGTGTGAGCCGTACTACGATAATAATGTACCGACACCGACGGTAATGAATGAGCTTTTTATGAATGGTCTGCACACATTAAAATAATACCAAGTACGTTATCCAGAGACTACGCTTACAAATGAGAGCGGTATAAAAAGCTTATTAAGTTATTAAAAGTATTTATAGCATTCTTGGTGGCTTAACAAGCTTTTATAAGGAAAGATGCAAAATACCTCTACGACAGCATGTAATAAATTACATAATAATGTATGTATATCTTAACACATTATCGTATTTATTCGGAAAGCTAGTGCACCAGATGCAGTAATGCCATCAATTGCAGGATATCTACTTAACCATACGGTTCTTTTACATTGTGCCGCAACTCAATGAAGAGTTAACATCGATACAAAAAGATGATATCATTTAACTCTTTTGAGTGCACTAGTAACTGGACCTTCACAACTTAAGAGGCCTACAGAGCATAAAGACAACATCAGACATCGTTAATGGCTATTTTAAGTAGTTTTCATTTACCGCTTGATACATAAATATTTCACATAAAATTAAATTATTAATATACAATTAAAACTGAAAATAGACCAGAAAACCTCCTCCAAGACACTTAATATAAAGTTATGAGTAGAAGTTCAGAAACTTTATTTTTAGAGTGAAACGGGTCTTTGTAGAAATAAGAACAAGAAAAATTTAATAAGTAGAGCTACTTGAGCGGATCCGCGGATACCAGCTAATAATATCCATAAAAATCAATCTAAGTATGTACATTTGTAATACGTGGTAGATAAGCAAGCACTTCCATTGTATTCAATTAGCTAACGGATATGGAAGAACACTGAATCACATTGTCTTTATCGATACATCGATATTAATACGATTTAATGATTTTCCAATTGCTATAATCATCGCTCTTGCGAGACCTTTTTGACTTCAATGAGATACTTCATAGTCATTATGTTGCATTAAAGAAACTGTGGTGTATGTCTATTCTTTTAGCGTTTCTTTTGTTTGTAATGTTATCAATTATAATTCGGTTTGAGTCTGTCTATATGTATTTCTTCATAAGTATTTCCTGGACCTAATTCAGAAAGAAGCCCTCACACCTAATTATAAAAAAGCTCCGAAAGATTATGAAGCCTGCTGACATTTAGTTAGACAGCTAGGTACAAAGTTGTTATTTTTATTTAAGGCGTAGAAGAAGATATTCCTTCAAAGACGCTCTGCCACTTGAACGCTGTTAAAGAGAGCCTTTTCCTAGTTAACTACATACTCTACATTACTCCTCCATTTTCAGGATAAAATTCCAAAGGCTTGCTGCAACAAAGTGTCGCACCTAATGACTATTAATGCAGCTTACATTTTCGTGCAATAAACTATCCGGGCCGAAATCCACTCTAATCGAGCATGCCTCATTAACGGAAGGCGCTCGTTTCGACGCGGATATACTCACAAACTAAGTGTTCTTATTCTATTTCAGAAGCCTTCTACTAAAACATGTGAAGCTCCATATTCGAGCTACAGTTGTCTTAAAAGTTTTAAGCAAATCTTAATTCGGTTATCGCGGATAAACCCAAGCAGTCCCCGTAACGACAAGTCAATTAACTGTATAATGAGCATGATCTCATGTACTATAAGAACTTCACGCTGGCAAAGTGTTCTTTTAGAGTTTTAGATGTTTTGGTTGGCAACTAAAAGTCTGCACGAGACTTCTTTGCTTTAAGTTAAGTACGTAAAGATGGTGAATGTTCAAGTGTTTAGCATTTCATTAAATGAACATGCAGATATTAAGTAAACGATATCATCTGAAGTGTGAAGACAACCTTTCTCAATAGAACCTTAACCTCATTACTTTCAGTTTGATTTATTGAAATTGTTTCCTATAATGCTACTTGCTGCTGTGAAGAGTTTCATTGCTTTTGATTTAAGTTGGTTACCTATAAACACTATTTTACTTCCAAACGTGTGAAAAATAAAATCAGCCTGCATCGTTTTCAGAGACAAAACACCGAAAATATTAAATTTTCTCATGTAAATGCGATAAAATCGTTCCTCGTGTAAAATTAATAGGTTTTATAAGCCCGTGTAGTCATCAGCTGTAATGAACTAATGATACCATCGGGCCTCATCCCCGTCCATTCTCCAGTCGACATTGAACAGACATCTTCACGGCGAACTATTGTCTGCGATCTAACCTTACACATTCAGAAAGTCGCTCTTTGTTCTATGTTCCTCTGATACAAATGCTCATTTAGATATTTGTGTTTGATACACTTGTTCGTATCTATGCTAGATTTTTATAAAATACTTAATTACTGTTGATGGGAATGGCTGAAAAGTTGAGGATCAATCGTGGTCCAAAATAGAGGATTTGTTAGTTTTGATAAAGTTAAGGCATGATGTAGGGAACTAAGCAAGACTTTAAATAATATTACAAGTTTAACGACCACTTAAGTACAGTGAAGCGAGTCATAGTTGTGCACTTAGATATATTTTATTCGTTGGCGGCGTTATTGACACTATTTTGCCGATACAACAGCCGTTTGTCAAATATATCATTTCAATAATTCGATACACCATAAAGTGGGTGTGCTTAAAGCCATAAATCTCACATTTGACTTGTATTGGTTTGTTAGATACCTACTTGGGTTTGACTTGGAACCTTTAAGTGCCGGTCTAGAGTTAGCTACTGCGTGAACAGTTTTGCTAGAATGCTTGGGTTTTTATGTTTAGTGCAGATTGAGCTCTGAACAATATTCTTAAAGCACATCAGACAAATAGCTCCTTTAAACAATATGATCTACATTATTTTATGTGAATTTACGTTGCTAATGCAGTTATGTATTTTATCTGAAGAAAAATAGAACAAGCTTTTGTTTCTTGATTCCTTTTTTTAGTATAAGTACTAAAAGGCAATTGGTTTTAGTTTCTGGCAGTCTCATGAAAACATCATACACATGTTATTGTTTAACGCGATTTTCTTAATAAAATCACATAACTTAGAGAAATAACTCGGACGGGTTTTGGACGAGTTTTTTGTAAACGTCAAGCTTCTAGCTCATTTTAAAGTACAGTAGACGTATGGTTTAAATCAGCTCAATGTCTTGACCGCGTAAATTGGTTTTTCTATCCTGTCGCTGGCTTCGCATGTCAGCTGTGTCGCTCGTTAAGACCGCGATCATTAGTTTAATAAGAAAATAAAATATATTTTTAAGTGATTGCTAAACCTGCTTAGTGCTTAATACCAATATACTTATTTTATTTACCGCGGCATAAAAGCTACGTATGACAGGTAAATTTATAATTGTACGTAATTAACGCCAGTCACATTGACTCGTCCGACGGAATAATTGTTTTCGACTAGGCTAAGTCCTACATCCCTTGCCTTTTGGAATACCTTGTAGAAAAAAATCTAACATACCTTCGTAGACATTTTAAATTATCAACTGTTGTACGTAGGTTACCTAGAGACGTTTTTGATCAACAAATACAAAGTATTTGCAAAATAATTTCGGTAGGTACCTACATGCTTATAGAATACGAAAAATATAATTACGAACGAAACAGACATCAATCATAATGTCATGTCTCATTAATTTACATTTAAGTAAATATTATTTAAATATTTCGACTTTTGACTTTAGTATAGAATTAATTACCAAATTATGAGTTAATCCTTACTATAATTTTACTTCAATTTAATGTTTTATCCGGACCAATTAGGCAGCATTTAAGTTGTGAATTATGACTACTTTGTCAGCATCCAAAGGCATATAAATGTATGCAAATACAAATGGGATATGTAATTAATGCAAATTAAATTACAGGCATAATCCGTAATTACAGGGTGTCAAAGATGAATTAATCAGACTATGGTAATTAAAACATAAGCTCAAAATGGATGAAGGGAATTATGAACTGTTTGATTTTTCTGTATCAAGTTAATATTGACAGAATATTGTTTTCTATTTGAATATGTCATTAGAGACATATTTATCAAGCAAAAACTTAAGTATTTAAGTAAAAAATAAAATCATACATAATTAATTATTTGTATGTAAGTATGACTTATTAGTTTTTACAAATTGAATAACAAGAGGTATCTTAGAAAATTGATTGGCAGCTTTGGTAAGTTGAAGTTATAAATATTTTAACTTAAGTAACTTACCTTACAAATAACTGTTCTTGATTATTCACTCTCCATGATACTACCGTAGCACCTGGAAAAAATATATAGTATATACAATTTGTTTTTTAAAGCTTAAAACAGTGTTTTTTATTTCACTGTTTCTTTTTTTTCTGCATAGGTATTTCAGGAGCACCATGAGAAACATTATGTTTCAAATAAATAAAAAAATATTACAGGATGCATCTACACATACCTTGCAATTTACAATGTTATAAAATACCACATCTTAATAAGAAAGAAGTAATCTCACAGAGATGTGCATCCTCATTTCCTAATGTATTAACCAAGTTATTGCTAGAGTATGACTTATGATTATTTTTTGTGAGTACATCAAATACCAACCTACAATTTAAAAGCAAGTATCTACAGTTTACTTCCTACAATCCAATAGCCAAGGTCAGAACCGAAGCAGACAACTTATTCTATTCACTGTGAAAAAACTAGTTACCTATCAACTAAACACAACCACTTCACAGAAACATTTTAAGTTAAATCGAAATCGTGCTTAAGTTATATTATTTACTTTACAAACAATTTACAAATATAATAATACATTATTTTTTCAAGTTGCGCGCGTCCAATTTCAAAAATAAATAAAGAAGTTAAGGTTAGACGACCGCTTCGTTGTAGTACTCTGATAATTCGAGAAATTATAATAATGAGATCATAACACATGATAGTTAACTTAGAAAATATTTTAAAACATTACTTACCGAAAAGATTTACGGTACAAGTTGTATTGTTGCCTCTGTCGAGAACGACAACACTCGTCGCTGCCATTTTCCGTTTGACAGCGAAGCCAACTGACAAAAAAGCGATGTGACCTGTGTTACCACTCTCAAGAGATGGTGATACCATCCCAAATCAAAATCTACCATAACATCATGGTAGGAATCAAATCCAGACTGGATAAAAACTATGGTCGTGTTGTACGCTATTATTTTTAGAATAATCCTAAATGAAATCATTCATAAAATTCTAAATAAATAATAAGTAAACAAATCATTTAACGTATTTCATTTATTGTTAAGGTTTTAATTTAGTGTACAGCAAGTCCTGTCCTAAAACGTAAATGTAAGTTAACTATACGTGCCTATTTATTAGAACTAAGTACCACTACAACTGCATCTATGAACAATTTATTCATCAATGTAAAAAGTATTTGTGTTTACATCAAAAGAAATGTTCAGTGCCTAAAGCGACAAAACTTTATAAATTACATTAACTTTGATTGCAATAATAATAAGTAGGAGCATCCAATCTAATTAATTACATCATTACTTCTTTATTTTAGTTGGAATAGTTTATCTTGAATTTATCCTACGAGTTCAACAACCGAGCATTGTCAACAACATTCGAATGTTCCCTGTTCATGTCAACATTGCGTTGATTTCGGAACGCAGCAGAAATCGACCAATCAGAATCAGCCAACGCTGTGCCGGCAAGTGTCATCATCGGCATCATACGTGTATTTTTCCGGTCCTTGTCCCCTGCATACTTTTCTCAGCTTGACTTGGACGGCGAAGAATCGCGCACGGTTTTACGAAAGTGGCGATATAAATTTAAAAATGTTGGGATCACTCAAAATTGTATTATTGTTAGGTGTAATTTATTTATGTAAAGCAGCCGAAGAAGATGTATTGGACCTTACAGATTCTGACTTTTCAACTGTGTTAAGCCAACATGATACAGCTCTAGTCATGTTTTACGCACCATGGTGAGTAATTAATGATTTATCGTAAGTATAAACTTATGAATGGCGTTTAATGAGCTGGTTGTTTGAAATGAGTGTGTAATTGTTGGTTAGGTGCGGTCATTGTAAGAGACTGAAGCCCGAGTACGCGGTTGCGGCCGGCGTGTTGAAGAACGATGACCCTCCTGTCGCGATGGCGAAGGTGGACTGTACCGAGGGTGGCAAGAGCACGTGCGAGCAGTTCTCAGTGTCGGGATACCCCACACTGAAGATCTTTAGGAATGGAGAGGTCTCGCAGGAGTACAATGGCCCCAGGGAGTCAAGTAAGTTCTAGAAAAAGCTTTGACGCCACGGAAATGTTAACATCCTTGTTAATGAAAACTTCATTCAAAACTAATTATATTAATGCAGGTAGTTCAAACAAAGACTGAAATATTTAAGAGAAAGTTATATTTCAAATTTATTATTAGAAAGCTTTGAGATTTTTAAGTAGGGTAGTTATTGAAACATGAAGAGACAAAATGAAAACATTTTAAAATTAATGATTCATTCATTAATTTTAAAATGTTTTCATTTTGTCTTTGCCTGATCAATTTTTTAATTTAACAGTATAGACAAATAGGATAATGAAACAAAACTACAGGAGTATATTTATGGATACTGATAAATGCTATTATCAAAATATCCTGTAAAACAGATAAGGCCAACTGACTAAGAGTCGGTGACTTTATGAAAATTCATTGATTAACATATTTTTTTTTATTATTAGACAACTTAGTGATATCAGTAAAATATCTCAATGTTGCCATAGCCGGAGACTTTTAAATATTTTTGTGTACTTTCTTTCTTTCTTCTCGAGTCAAAGATCCAACTCAAATTCTGTCTGACCAAAAAGATGCAACCTGGATGTACTACAAACAGATTATTATCATATTAATTAAATAAGAGATTGGACTAGTAAAAGAATCATACTTTAGTTTAGTTAGAAACTAGTCAAAACAATATCCATAATAATTATCCTCATACTAAAAATAAAAGTCATTACTATGGGTACTTAGAAGCAGACAATCCTGTTTTTAACACTACAAAAAATATTTTAAAATAGCCTTTATTAAAAATTTAATAATGATCAATTACATAAGCTTATTTGAAATGCATGCCTTAATTTAATTGAAATTCCAAATTTGAATAATATTATTTTCTTAATTTTCTTGCCATGTCTCCAGTGCTGTAGCTAACTTTTTTTCTACAGATGGCATTGTCAAGTACATGCGTGCCCAAGTTGGCCCCAGCTCCAAGGAGCTCAAGACTGTTGCCGACTACGAAGCCTTCTTGAACAAGGATGAGGTTGTTGTTGTTGGCTTCTTCGAGTCAGAGACTGACCTGAAGGGAGACTTCCTGAAGGCTGCTGACAAGATGCGCGAAGAGGTTGTGTTTGGTCATGCTACTGCTGAGGAGGTACTTAAGAAGGCTGGATTCAAGTAAGTATTTTATTGATACTTTAACATTTTACTAAACTAATAGTTATTCAAATACAAAAAAGTACTACTGTATGTATCAGGTTAATGGTAACCAGGCAAGAGTTAATCACTGTTAAAATTTTTTTTTTATTGAAAAGCTTAATAAATAAAATTATGAATATCTATCTATCATTGTCATCGGTTATGTCATGTTGCATATTACTATTTTTCTATTATTTTCGATATCAGCCAGTATCTAGCATGAAATGGTGTTACAAATAGCTATTATACTGCAATTGCGTGACATGGCGTTATTTGTGAAGATATACGCGAGTTTCATGCAAATATACAATTATTTATTATTACTATTTATAGTTATAAAAATAAATTTTCGAATTGCTGATCCTTAACAAATTTCCACACCTAAACATATCAAATATATCAATGGTTAAAAATCTTGAAAAATGTAGCCACTTAGCAACAATGAAAATTGGTATTATAACATAAAACTTATAAACATAGTTTGAACAACTGTTTCCATTTAATTATAGTACCTATTAAGTTAATGAAAGTTATGTGACCATTGGTATGTACACAGCTGTAAACATACTTAACATACATTATATATACACCCATTTTTTTACCTCTTAATGTGTTTCAAAGAATCCACATGACATTTCAACGTTGATAACGCCGATATTCGTTATCAGTAACGTCTTTAGGTACCTAACATTTATTGAAAGTGTTTTTATAGTTCAACTTAAACAGTTTTACTGTCACGCTGAAAACAAATGAAGGACGAATTTTATCGCGAAACAAATGGTACATTTGATCGGTCATCAGTAGTAATGCGCTTTATTTCAACGTTTTAAGGTTTATTATCGTAAGTCGGCTTACCACTGCGTGTTTTACCATTTACTGGTGCTGTTTCTATTCACCATTGTTACTGACCAGTATTATCATAATAAATGCTTTAGATGTAATGTCTAAGGAGGTAAAACTGTCTGGGCTTGCATTATTCTGATCTTAACATCGCCTTTCGCCCACGGGAAGATTCTTATCCTATTGTAGATACGCCTACATAATTTTCTAAACAAGTAAAGTTAGTTTATGTTAACTTTTTCAAAATACAACACTTCAATACTATTGACGAATAAAATTTTAGTTCACTTGAAACCGAATACATTATTTCAAATTTATCGCGTATATTTAACATGTACCTACGAATAAATATTTGTTGATGTAGACTAATTAGCTAATTATTACAAAGCAAAGTTTGTGTGCATTGATTAATAATGACGACTGTAAAAACTTTCGGAAACGGATAACAAAAATAGATTTACACTTCCTAAACATGATTAAAATTCGAAAATCCGTGCAACATCCTAGAAGTAATTATTTTAATGACTTAAATGAATAAAACTGCACTGATTGCGAAACCGAAGTAAATCATCGTTATCCGTGACACGCCACGCCAAATACTAATACGAACAGTAAAGAAACCAAAAGCATTGCATTTGTTTTAGACTATTGTGTCATTATATGGATGCATTAGAAAACTCTCTATGATAACAATTCTTTAAATAAAACAAACAAGATTTTTTTTACGAACGTTAAAATTCGAAAGCTCTATTGGAAAAACTGTTTAGAATACTTCTGTGACTAATATAGCACTTGTTAATCTAGTATTTACTCTTGTTCCTTGAAAAGCACGTCAATAAATTATGAGAAATAACCATGGCAACAGAAGCTGAAACAAACTATTTTAAAAACCTAGGTCATATATAATTTAAGCAGTTCAAGCTTCAAATATGGGAGAGGACAACCCAATCATTAGAGATTGTCGTAATGACATTTTGAAAACGAAATTATCATATCCTATACATAGATAGGCCGACGTTCAGCAGTGGACGTCTTCCGGCTGATGATGATGATACATAGATAATGTTATAAAATTGCTTCAGCTTTAAAACCCGGTGTTCTATTGCTTCAAATTACGTGTTTCATCTTGATTGGATTCTATAAAACCGGTTTTCACACCGGTAGAATTTACATAACATTTTGCCGTTCAGTTCATTGTATCGTTAAAATTTTTACACTATTTAATACCGTGTACAAATATTGGAAACGATATCAAGTTCATAAAAAAATACTTTAAATTAGGTACACATGTTCAATTATGAGGAAATAGCTGTTCTATGTAATTCTATAATGAGAACTTGTAAAGTTTTCTTACAATATTTTTTACGATTCAACTTAGTACTTCTTACTGCATTAGTTTGGACCTGTAAATAACCTAACCTTTGTTTATGTGATTATTATTATTACCGGCTATAGTGTACAGGTGTCAAATATACATATTAATGTTTGAAATTATGAGCTTTGAGCCTTACATACAGCTGTTATATCTTTATCAATTGTCTGTAGTGTTCTAAAATATATTTGCACAATTAGAAGTAATAGAGAAAGCTACTAAAAATTATAGTCTTCAAAATCATGTTTTACTTAGTTACTTACTCGTTCAAGCTATTTTGTTTACTGCACTAACTAGTATCTTTTTACATTTTGACACTAGCGTCATACTAATAATAGTTATATTCCAAAGATAATTAAATTTCAAAGGTTCAAATTCATTACTGCCCAGATAATAATATAGTGAAAAAATAGATGATATTAAAATCCTTTTCTTGTAATAACAAAGTTGTATCAACATTTATTTACGTTAAAAAAAAATCTTTATAACACCTTCTCTAACCCTCATATACATTACAAACACTGACCGACCATCAAAGATCCCACAAAGACTACAATATAACATTGTCAACAGGAACGACGTGGTATTGTTCCGTCCCAAACGCCTGCAGAACAAGTTCGAAGACTCGTCCGTCGTGTACAAGGGTGACGCCGAGAAGTACTCGCTCAAAGCCTTCATCAAGGACAACTAGTGAGTTTGTTTTCATGTAGCTTGAGAAAACTAGTTATGTAATGTACCTATTTATAATGATGCTGATAGTTTTATTGAGGGGATAATGAAAGCTCTTTATACTTTAGTGTATTTTAATACTGCATTACACAGTAAAATAGGTTGGGTTGTGGAAGCATTTTAGCCGTCAAATGTCAAATATAGGTGGTAAGATTGGAAGCCGACCCCTATGTACATATCTATCGGCTGTGTATGAGTTGATTTTTGGTAATCTAGTTCATCTTTTGTTTACGATTGTTTGATAACTCGCGAAGTCGCGACCCTTTTCGTTAAGTGTTAAGCCGCGGACTAACAAACATTGCCGTGCATTTTATATAATTTGTGCGCTGATAGGTATAGTTTCATAGCGTGCACGTAGTTTCATAGCATTTAAAAGTGAGCTTCAATTTGCCATCAATATTTTTTCTTAAAAATGCTTAGCTGTAGTTTATTTTCTAATTAAAAATGCAAGTTTTTAAAACTTGATACCCAGGTGACGGCAGCAATTAATATTTCATATTTACCAATGATATTAAGAACTATTAATACACCTTGTCGCCTGTTTTTCGTCCTACACCTGCATCAGTTATTGCGTTTTTTATATTGTTATTCTAGAATTAATAATTCCGAGACGGCTGCGTGGTGCTATTGAATTACTAGGACTCAATACATATAATTGCCATGCATTATGCACGAATTATTTGCGTAGTACTTGACCACGAGAAAACGCGCAATGTTAACACTTTCTACTGAGTTGAATTCAAACTCAATAATGTTTAGTAAAAAGTCATGATAAAAGTAACAACAGCGGAACGAAATAGCTAATTCTTTCGTTTAGACTAAACACGATAAGTGGCTGTCTAGATTATCGAGATAGCAAATTGATAAGTCGCATTCGCGAGTTGATTAGCTGCAATATCAATCAATTTCGGACTTTATGTTTATAGTCATAAAGTATATAATGGCTAATATTGCTACTCTTCCACAGCCATGGTCTGGTCGGTATCCGCCAGAAGGACAACATCCGCGACTTCACCGACCCCCTGGTCGTCGCCTACTACGATGTGGACTACGTTAAGAACCCCAAGGGCACCAACTACTGGAGGAACCGCGTGCTTAAGGCAAGTATAGAAGCGAAAATATTGTTACATATGAACTAGAAGTACTGCAGATCCAGTGTCCTTCAAAAAAGTGGTACATTTCCTTAAAAATTATGATGGACACCGGGGTCCTTAACTTAAATAAGACCACCAGTTTGCTACCGGTCTTAATGTATGGTAAAGACATAAAGTAAGGGAGGTTATGAGCATTGATAACAGGAGTAACCTATTATTGTTGGAAGCCGTTATCTCCAGTTGAGTTTTAATGAGTGTATCAAATCAATTTCTTTCTAAATATCGAGAAGTCTCAACGAAAAGTGTATTGACTTAATTAGTTTTATCTTAACGTACAATTTTCTGCTTTATCATGTGAAAAATAGGGCATAAAATCGCTTGTTATAACATCAGTCCTACGTAAAAAATGCCAGTTTTGCTACAGGTGAACATAGAGTAAATTGAAGGTTAAGGTAAAGAAATAGAAGAAATTTCTCTTAAGGTGTGCTTGCTTTTCTAATTTCCTATGAATGACATGTAAACTGCCTTAACCTAATAAATAACCTAGCTATTGCTGGTAATTTATCAAAAAATGTTATCTTGGAAAAAAAAGTACATGCGTTTGTTTGCATATTTCTAAAAACAATAATAATAATAATGTTTATTTTCACCAATTAGTACAAATTGTGTTACAAAGGTCTTAATAATATTATGTCATCAATACAACGCGGGAGCCTCTGCAGCCGAACTAGGACAGGTCCTGTATCTCAGCGTGCAGCGCCAACCTCTCGAATTTTTGACACGTAAATTTGAAATAATTTACACACACAAACACGCTATTTCTATTCATCTATGATAACATCACGAGAAATTCGTCATAGGAACATATTATTAAGAGATCCTACAGCCTTATCTGGACTTTTGGCCCTGAACATATTTGTCTAACCCTTACAATCTGCTACAGGTTGCCAAGGAGCTGTCCGAGGTTACGTTCGCAGTGAGCGACAAGGACGACTTCACCCACGAGCTGAACGAGTACGGCATCGACTACGCCAAGGGTGACAAGCCCGTCGTCGCCGGACGCGACGCTGACGGCAACAAGTTCGTCATGAGTGAAGAATTCAGGTGAGCGGACAGTCTTTCGTACGAGAGAAACAAAGAATTTCTTTAAGCTTTGTTCTTATATGTCCTTTGGTATAATTTCTTTATCTGCAGGTTTATTACTAGAAGGCTGAATACTTTGCACCCAAACTGATTCTTAAAGTATTATAAAAGTTTTATCAAATTTACCCGCGTATTTCCCTTTCCAATGGGTTTTTAGGGATAAAAAGCTAGAATAAATCCTGTGTTATCCTAGTTACATTAATCATATCTGTGTGTAAAACATACATTCGTACACAAGATGTTGCGTGCAAGAATAACAAATATACATTTTATTTATTGATGTGTAGAAACAGTTGAAACTACTAGAAACTGTTGCTCTACCGTCAAAGCTTGTCATAACGTATAGTTAATAACTATTACACGATATGTCATATTCAATCTGGCCAAGCCATCGACCTTTCACCCATAAATCATGTTACTGTATCGGAAGTGCGTGTAAAGGGGACGCATTGCCATGGGTTAAGTGCCATATAAATCACAATAAAATGGAAACAATATGTTTAGTACTAGGAACTACTGAGGAATGTCTTTTGTTATGAATTCCATTTACAGACGCTGGGAATTTTAACTTGCCAATAGTGTAATCGGCAAACCAGTAAAAAATGCTACTTTGAAGGAGTGTCATGGTTATTACCCAAATTATAAAAATCTAATTACAGACACATGTCACTCGCAAGAATTATGAAAAAAAAAATTGTAAATGTTTTTTTTTACACAAAACCACAGATCCTTTGCTGCATTATCTGGATGCGAGCCAAAACCAAAAATAACAGAATTCTATTATCAAAGTCATTCCGCGTAAACACTACATACAGCATGGAGATGTTATACCATTGTTTATGGAACTGAATATTTTTATGGGCATGTTATCGTCTTGGTGTTGTTTCTTACGATTGTTTCGCGCCCCGTTAACTTTGTTTAAACTTAAAGCGTTACCTTGCAGTAATGATAAGCAGGCGATTCAACTTCGAGCCTATACGAACTCATTAATGATTTTCCAATGTTATTTAAATACAATGCTGTGAAATCGTTGAACTTCAGCTGTAATGTAATATAATTGGATATTAACTTTAAACTGGTTTTAATAACCGCCGGAGTAGGTATCGAGAGAGATGTTATCATCGTTTTCTTTTTACATTCACACCTATTGTTACTCGTTCTTAAAGTGGGTGGCACTGTAATTTCGAGTCATTCAGACTTACCTTTTTTTTCAAGGCCAGATAATAATCAGAGAAATTATTTTAAAGTGACAGTTCGTCTAGACAAAATCTGTCAGACGTCAATTTTATGTACTTTATCGATTGAACAATCGGCTATAAGTAATTAAATAGTTTTCTGTAAGTATACTTAATTATGTTATTCCTTTTATAGCATCGACAACCTTGTCACCTTCACCAAGGACCTTCTGGACGGCAAACTGGCGCCCTTCGTGAAATCCGAGGCTGTGCCCGAGAGCAACGACGGCCCCGTCAAGGTCGCCGTCGGCAAGAACTTCAAGGAGCTGGTCACTGACAGCGGCAAGGATGCCCTCATCGAGTTCTACGCCCCCTGGTGCGGACACTGCCAGAAACTCGCCCCCATCTGGGAGGAACTTGGAGACAAGGTAAACTTGACATATACGCTACATACACCAAGGTCTCAAGTTAGAGAAAGATTTTAAACAGTATGCCTATGTGTGAACTCAATTTAAAGTAAATAGTGGCAAGAACTGTTTATAAAAATATGACATTAATAATAATTCATAATAGCAATCAGTCATATTATACCATTTATGTGTCTTCAACTATCTCTTGAACACAATTCCATTTCTCTACAACCTCGGAAAAGAACTAAATTCCTTAACATTTAAACTAAACCAATATAATTTGTGTTAACAGCTGAAGGACGAGGCTGTGGACATCGTGAAGATCGACGCTACCGCCAACGACTGGCCCAAGTCACAGTACGATGTGTCCGGATTCCCCACCATCTACTGGAAGCCCAGTGACAAGACCCAGAAACCAGTCAGATACAATGTAAGTCTTGTTTATTTATACTATGTACTTCTACATGTCTATCTTTTAAAAACATATTTATTTTGGTGTATTCTAATACGCTCATGACTAGAAAGTAAGCTGTGCCCTTATTTCTTTAGAAAATGGGACATAACATAGACTTCTTATTTACCTTTTTTAAAAATAAATCGAAAACATTGATAACTTAACAATTTAGATGGCACAATATTGATCTTGTAAAAAATTTTATGTGTGCGAGCTCTTATTTCTTTCCCTTAGTTAACAATAAAACTGAACCATGTTGTAATATTTCTTTTTTAATATTCCAGGGTGGACGCGCCCTCGAAGACTTCGTGAAGTACGTCGCGGAGCACGCCTCCAGCGAGCTGAACGGCTGGGACAGGAAGGGCAAGCCCAAGAAGGAAGAGCTGTAAACATGTTGTGATGTTAAACTTTCCATGAAAGATCTGTGTGTGAATGCTGAGCGTGCGAGTGTGCGTGACCGTACTAAAACCACTGGCTTATCAACTTGCCTATCCTAAACTGTTCAGTTGAAGACAGTCAAGTTAGACGTGTTGGTTTTATAAATCTATTTTAGATTGATCTAAATACAGTAATTTTGAATGCATTTCTTTATATAGTGTCGGTGGAATAACAAATAAATTAGGTTGTATTTATAATTGTTTGGTTTTATTTATTATTTATTTTCGTTCTTATTCCCCAATTTACGTTCATACAATGCTTGCCAATTATCCCAGCACAATACTGCATAAATATAGCTTCACTATTAAAAAGTTGGAGGAGGCAAGACATTATATCAAAGGCTGTATATTTATGAGCTCAAAACGAGATAAATACTAATGTCTATATGCGTCACATGAAACCATACATTTATCTATTGAAAGGCAATATGCTCACACCTGACACAGGTAATAATTGCTTATACTTACTTAGAAAAAATGCAGGCAACAAAATATACATTACTCTGAACCCAAAGTAAGTAGCTAAAGCACTTGTGTAACGGAATTCGGAAAGACCGAACTTACCACAAACACTCAGATTCGAAGCAGTGTAGAAGAGTTGGTTCCTCCATTGACCTGTCCGGGGATCGAACCCAGAAACCGGTGCGTAGACCACTCAACCACTGAGGTTGTCAATATATAAATACATACGTGTAATACAAAATAAAACAGCATATTATAAAAATATAACTATATACTCTCTTCCTTCCACCTCTCTATCCACTCAACAATAGCATTAATATTAGTCTGTAGCTGTTCCTCCGTGTCATTCTGCAATGCTGTCACAATCTCCTCTTTGTATGAAGACTGGGCCTCCTCTAGTAAGGTCTCAAATATTTCACACTGAACATTATCCTCCAACTTCTTGCCTGTGTAACCTCTGAAAATAAAGACAAGCTTTGTTAATGTATGTATTTCCATCCCATTCCTCATAAAAAAGTTAATCATCATCTCCCAAGCCTTTTGCCAACTATGTTGGGGTCGGCTAACAGTCTTACCGGATTCAGCTGAATACTATATTATACATGCAAGTCTTTATCTTTATTTATTGGGATAGCCTTTGGCAACAGCTGGTTAATAATAAGAGGAGACTATTTAAAAATATATAATTAACACATAGAAATGCTTTTACTATTTTACATGTGCATATGCTATGAGAAATATGAAATCCTTAATGGCAATATATTTCATTCATATAAAGTGTTGTCAGCAATTTTTATTTAAAACTAGCTGTGCCCGCGACTTCATCCGCGTGGAATAGTTACTTTTCGGGCAGCATATTTAAGATTAGGTTTTTATACATATACTTTCGCTTGGGTAGCTATAAATTTACTTTACAGATGCTTCTCTGTATACGATTTTTCTATGTATTTCTATGGATTTATTTATATACCGATTGACATGAAATAAACACTAAATGTTAAGTGAAGCTTACTACAATATATTCGTGAAAACCGCATCTTAATCGAGTAAGCCGTTTTAGCGTTCACAAACACACAGACAAACAGACAAAAAAAAATTATTATAATTTCAGGTTCGGCATCGATGTTATAACAACCCTTGCTACTTTTTTTGTTTATATTTCCATTGTACAGACACCACTTTTCTACAATTTTATTATATGTATAGATAGATGATTTGTCAAATTGACTTAACTTTTTTATTTATGTACCTATTGACATGAAATAAACACTTAATGTTACGTGAAGCTTACTTCAATATATTCGTGAAAACCGCATCTTAATCGAGTAAGCCGTTTCTGAGATTAGCGTGCACAAACACACAGACAAACAGACAAACCGACAAACAGACAAAAAAAAAATTAATTATAATTTCAGGTTCGGTATCGATATTATAACAACCCTTGCTACTTTTTTTGTTTATATTTCCATTGTACAGACACCACTTTTCTACAATTTTATTATATGTATAGATAGATAGATGATTTTTCAAATTGACATAACTTTTTTAATTATGTACCGATTGACATGAAATAAACACTAAATGTTAAGTGAAGCTAACTACAATATATTTGTGACAACCGCATCTTAATCGAGTACTCCGTTTCTGAGATTAGCGTGCACAAACACACAGACAAACAGACAAACAGACAAACCGACAAACAGACAAAAAAAAAAAATTATTATAATTTCAGGTTCGGTATCGATATTATAACAACCCTTGCTACTTTTTTTGTTTATATTTCCATTGTACAGACACCACTTTTCTACAATTTTATTATATGTATAGACTAGCTGTGCCCCGCGGTTTCACCCGCGTTAATATATAGGTCCCGTTCCCGGTGCCTTTACGTTATTGGGGGCGGAGATGAATTCAACAAATCACTATCGTAACAAAGCTCAGGATTACTTTTTTTCATCCGCTCA
This sequence comes from Autographa gamma, assembly GCA_905146925.1. Lineage (NCBI taxonomy): Eukaryota > Metazoa > Arthropoda > Insecta > Lepidoptera > Noctuidae > Autographa > Autographa gamma. The sequence continues at coordinate 11,627,209 of LR989850.1, forward strand.
ATTTTTTTTTATTTTTTTTTTCATTCATAAAAACCTTCTCCTGATAGTAACTAACACAACAAAAAAAGAATTAGCGAAATCGGTCTCGGCGTTATTGAGTTATGCGCTTACCAACACATTTAGCGATTCATTTTTATATATAAGATGGTCAAACTAAGATTGAACCATTATAAACTTATTTTTCTCATTTATAAATAATATTGAGAGTAGAGATTTTAACACTAGACCTATTTTATACATATCTGAATACTAAAGTATCTGTTACCTTGCTGTAAGTCTATCGTAGAGTGTGGTGTTGTTGGTTCTGATAACAAATACTCCGTCAAACCATCTCTCTGGGAAAAAGTCACATCCATGGTAATCTACTATATTACCACCCTTTGCCATCATACCTTCCATAATGTCTAGCAACTGAAAACAAGATAATGTAAACGGTAAATCAAAACCAGTAGTTTACCAAACAATTCAAAGGAATAATTACTTGAGATAAAAATTGCTGATGCCAGATTATTTGTCTGATGACAGTCGGAATGAGCAGGCTTCATCAACAAGTATGAAGGAGAAAAATAGTTAAAAGTAAATCACTTATTTTACTTATTTACCTTGTCTTCATTCAAGAATGGGCACTGGTACTCTGGGTCATATTCATCTAAACAATTGTATTCCTCTGCCATCTTCGACACTTCCCGCCATGTAAACTTAGTTCTATCGGCAAGTAATCTCGAAATAGTTGATTTTCCGACCCCTGGGGTACCTAAACATAAAAAGAATATAATACCTAATATAAAACTAGTTTTCCCACGTGGAATTATATGTAAACAAAATACCAATATTACCTGTTATTAAGATATTCGGAACTGTTCTTTTAGCCATTTTGAATAAAGCTATAGAAATCGATTTCAATTAACTCTATTACTTATAAGGATAAACCCGTAAACACTTTGTTTTTTCTTGGTTGTTTTGATATTACGAGGACTTGCGGCATGGGCCAATGACATTACAACGAATGACAACTAAGAATAATCAAAGAACTGGAGCGTGGACCGTTGACACGCCGAAACTATAGGTATTGGCACCTATAGTTTCGGCGTGTCAATTTTGCAACAAGAGGAATGCCCATAAAATGGCTTTCTTTAACAGGGTTGTTAGAGCTATGTGTGCAGGTTTTGATATTTGATCAATATTAACCTGTTAATACATTGTACTTAACAGATAATTGGATATTGGATTATATGAAGATAACTTTACAGGAGAATGCCTCCAACTGCATCAAAGGAAGTTGTTCAAAACTTAGCGGAAGTCATGGTAGAAACTGACAACATTATGCGCTTAGTGTAATTTATATTTACTGCATCTATTGAATTAGGGTAACCTGTAATGATAGATGTAAGGTGTATAATAAATAAATAAATAAAAATTACAAACTTTATTTATTAAGATGTTAATGTTATTATTATTATTTTTAGCCCATGCTGCCTAACTGCTGGGTAAAGACCTCCCTCCCTTCTATTCTTCTCTATTGAGGGCAAACGTGGACCACTCCAGAGTCCTTCATATAGGAATCCAGCTCATCTCTCCATCTCCGGCCTACCGAGTGGTCGTCTGTGGTTTTCTGGAATCCATTTGGATGTTGTTTTGGCCCAACGGTCAGCCGAAATTCGGCAAACATTCAAAATCCCATTTCAGCATTGTAGCTTTTCAATCTACTTTAGTCATTTGCGTCTAGGAGCGCAGTATAGGAATTCGGAAGCGGTCCGTGATTTTGAATCCCAGTATACTGCGCTCTATGGCTCGCTGGCAAACTTTTTTGTCAAAGACCAGGTATGTGCACTATATGTGAGTTAGGATGAGAAAGATGCAGAAGTCAATGATCTTTAGCTTGAGCGTCAGCGACAGATGTCCTTTCATAAAGTATTTCATGGACCAATATCTCTTCGAGGCGTTTCCTGAACGACGGGAGATATGTTTGTCTCGCAATGTCTCGGAATGAGACTATTTGGCCCAAGTAGACATATTCATGTACATAATCGATCCTACCATCCCCTATATGCATATTGTGATGTGTGCTATTAGTTAGAGTTTGATCTTTGACATATTCATCTTCAATCCGACTGCGAATATAGTATATAAGTACTAAATTAAAGAAATAACTATATTCCTAAATAAAAAGAAGAAGCTTATATCAATTTTGAGACAGCTAAAAAGAACCGCAGGAATTGATGTGATCGAATATTTTATGACATCACTTTTTCAACAAGAAACATCAAACCTATGGAGCAGCAAAGCCAACAAAAGCGGAACAAGTGATCGCCAAGTCGTGCAAAAACACGCGGCACGGCAACTTATTTCTCCACTTAAAGCTTCTGGATAAATAGGTTGACTTGACAATGGCACAAAACATGTTATAATGTTAATATGTAGTAACGTGTTCCTGTATCAATACTATATTGTAAAACTTTTAATTTTACAAAATTGTATTGATACAGGAACACGTCATCGCGATCCTCCTCTTTTTTCTCTATCCCGTTTACAATGCTATAGATGTAACTTATCTTGTGAAAAAAAAACGGCGACGGAACGCAACGTTTGTGACATAACATCTGTCTAGCGTAACATAACCTAAAACATTAAACCAAATCTCAAGGATTAGAAATATTATGAAGTTCTTCATATTATTCCACAATATTCGACTGTTATAATATATCATGCGTATTTATAGACCTAAAGGAGTAACAAAAGGTCAGATCGTTTTGGTGACAGTATTAGGTGTATTTAGTGGAATCTACATCTGGAAACCGCTTTTTGAAGACTACTTCAAACCCAAAAAAATAACGAAAGCTGTGACTAGTGCAGCAGAATAATGGAGAGTGTTAAAAGATGGGTTGGCACGGCCAGTCCACTCATGAAGATGTTAATGGCAATATCTATTACATCAGGACTTGTAATCGTTCATAGGACATTATACGCTCCCTATGTAAAGCGCCAGAAATATAAACAAGCGGAAGAATGGGCTAACATGATAATAGAACAAGAAGAGTCGGGAGAAGGTGGCACTAATAATATCTCATATTAAAAGAATTTGTTTGTAAATAGTAGGATGTAAAATAAATATTAAAAAAAAAACTGTTTTTTTTTTTTTTATAGCAACACTTGTCTTTGTATATATTTTAGACTAGCTATTACCCTAGGCTCCAACCGCATGATTTTCTTAACTTGCGATAATGAGATCGTCCTTACTTGCAATCAAAGTTCTCATAAAGACCGACAGAGACAGGTACCTACGTTCCGAAATTATAATTGTAGTTAGTCTAGATAAATTGCCCAGTAAATGGATTATGCATGAGGCGTGGAGATCAGGTAGAGATCACTCAGTCGCTCCCTGTAAATATGGTATTCAGCTGATTCCAGTAAGACTGGAAGCCGAGCCTTCGACCCAGGGGAGAAAGTTAGGATAGGTCTTACATATTTTATGCTAATTTCCATGTTAGCAAGAAGCGTTCGAAAGTACCTATACAATGTTCCTTCATAGATTCATCCTTCCTGTGTATTTTCTACCATTTCGTAGACAAGGCAAACTACGTCAATGTGAATAGTAAGATTTCTATTAGATTATAATAAAAATTGTTTGTGTGGCATGCAGCTGTAGGCAAGTATGTATGTAGGTACCTACTGCACGACTAGAAAGTCGAGTAAGTATACCGATCAATACAAGTCAAATGCTATCTAATCTAAATATGTAGGACATCTAGGTATTTACGTAGCCTAAGAGAAATTCAATTTTTACATATGTATAACTAAGAAAGACACCAAAAATAGTAAAAAACGTCTTATTGCAATTCACATAATAGGTACTTGTACTATTCTTGGTGACGAGAAAAATGGGATCAAAATTGGATATTATGAGCTAGAATTTTGCAAAGCTGACTGGCTAGCTATATCCTCTTTATAGCCTTAGGATAAATATAACCTTTCGGTACACGCTGTGGATTTGGTAAGATTTAAGTTTCAATAACGTACCGAGTCCACTACGAAATAAGGTTTAGAGGGATTTGGCTATTGCCTTAACTTTATTAACAGGCACGTTCCGCGATCGAGTTGGTAGCAGCATTGCGCCACGTGAGTTCATAAGAGTGTAACTACATCGACACGTGTTCATGACGTATCTATCTCTTATTCATTAGTAGACAATTCTTATAAATTCATACTTACTAATATGACCTGTAGGGGTAAAAAATCATTCATCTTAAGTTTTTGCGTTTCGGTACCTAATAAATACAAATTCTAACAAACGTCTAATTCTCACAAGCATGACGCACTCAGACAAGACGTTCGTGACGTACCTAGTTTCTAAGGTGATTCAACTCTACTGAATGGAAAAAAAAATGATTCCTTTAGATATCTTAATGTGTACATTGAAAAAGAAGCAGTCATAATCCATATCAAATTAGAATGCATCAGCTAAATCGTAGTCGATTAAGAGAGCCTTCAAATTGTAAATAAAATCTTTAGCAGTTAAGACAGGTAGGCAAGTACGAAAACTGAAAGTAAAATACAATACAGTTAGACACAAAACTGTAAGATTTTATACTACGAGACTTGAGTTATGAGTAATTATCACGATGCAATACTCCAAGTGCCTATCATAAAAAGTTAATTTGCATTATCCTACAAAACCTAAGACACCTACTTTCTAACCTTATCATTATCTATATAGGTACCTCGGAAGTCGAAATATTTAGATAATCACCTTATTCCGAATTGACACAAGGTAAATACTTCGGTAAACATGTCTTTTATTTTCATTAGAATAACAACATACCTACGACGACCACCTCGCACACTTGAGTAGACAAGATTTAATTATTTTTTCCACCTAGGTTTATGAGCACTAGTGTGGTCTTTTTTTCGTCTAAACAGCTTGAATTTAGGTTTCAAGGTAGGTACACTAACTTTTTCTTAGAAGTACTACCTATGATAAATAATTGGTTTTTCTAATAACTCTGGGAAGAACTATCAAAATTGTTATACTTTCACGTGGCGCTATACATTCCACTTAATACCAAAAAAATGAGTTCCAGCTGTTTATTGTTCTTGAAAAGAAAATAGGTAGTTCTCCATCTAAAGACTGCTTGAATCTATTCATAGGTATAATCAACACCATGCGAGTTTGACGTTATGCCACCCACTTCTCACTTCCTGCTTTCAGAAATACCTACGAAGTTCATTCACCTAATGACTAAATGTTTTGTACTGTTACTAAATCTTTTGAGTACTATTCTCAAAATTAGTTACATTCGGGTACATACTTTTGTGTGGGTATTTTAAAGACGCTAAATGAAATAAATAAAAATTCAGATATAATTTTTACTGGAGGCTACCTTTATTCTATGAATTTACACATTAGTTTGCAGTTAAAACAAAATAATTCAGATATAACCTTATATAAATTATAAAATAATGTTACAGTATAAGCCTTGTAAAAAATATAGAAAAGGAATGAGTTTGTAGCCCTTCTTTCCTTCGGAACACCTTGCGGTGAATGAAGTATCGCAGTTGAATGAAAAATTGTGCTGTTAACAGCGCTAGCTACTTCTTGCCCTTAGTGGCCTTCTCGGCGGCTTTGGTCACCTTGCCACCACCAGCTTCCTTGAAGTTGACGCCCTTGATGACACCGACGGCGACGGTCTGCCTCATGTCACGCACAGCGAAACGACCGAGGGGAGGGAACTCCTGGAAGGACTCAACGCACAGAGGCTTGGAGGGTACCAGGTTGACGATGGCAGCATCACCAGATTTGATGGATTTGGGGTTGGTTTCAGTGGATTTACCAGTACGACGGTCAACCTTTTCTTTGATTTCGGCGAATTTGCAGGCAATGTGAGCTGTGTGGCAATCCAATACAGGTGTGTAACCGTTTGAGATTTGACCGGGGTGGTTGAGCACGATAACCTGTGCAGTGAAGTCGGCGGCACCCTTGGGGGGGTTGTTCTTGGAGTCACCAGCAACGTAACCACGACGCAATTCCTTGACGGAGACGTTCTTAACGTTGAAACCAACGTTGTCACCGGGTACGGCCTCCTGGAGGGCTTCGTGGTGCATCTCCACAGACTTGACTTCAGTGGTGATGTTGGCGGGGGCGAAGACGACGATGGTACCAGGCTTGAGGATACCAGTTTCGACTCTGCCTACGGGCACCGTTCCGATACCACCGATTTTGTATACGTCCTGAAGGGGAAGACGCAGGGGCTTGTCTGTGGGGCGAGCAGGGGGCAGGATGGCGTCGAGAGCCTCAATGAGGCATTTGCCTTCAGCCTTACCCTCCTTGCGCTCAACCAACCATCCCTTGAACCAGGGCATTTTAGTAGAGGGCTCCAACATGTTGTCTCCGTGCCATCCAGAAATGGGTACGAAAGCGACAGCAGCTGGGTTGTAACCGATCTTCTTGATGTAAGAGGAGACTTCCTTCTTGATTTCCTCGAAACGGGATTCGCTGTAAGGAGGCTCAGTGGAGTCCATTTTGTTGACACCAACGATCAGCTGCTTGACACCAAGTGTGAAAGCGAGCAGAGCGTGCTCACGGGTTTGTCCGTTCTTGGAGATACCAGCCTCGAACTCACCGGTACCGGCGGCGACGATGAGCACGGCGCAGTCAGCCTGGGAGGTTCCAGTAATCATGTTCTTGATGAAATCTCTGTGTCCAGGAGCGTCGATGATGGTGACATAGTATTTGGCAGTCTCGAACTTCCACAGAGCAATATCGATGGTGATACCACGTTCACGCTCAGCCTTCAGTTTGTCCAATACCCAGGCATATTTGAAGGAACCCTTACCCATTTCCTGGGCCTCCTTCTCGAACTTCTCGATGGTACGCTTGTCGATACCACCGCATTTGTAGATCAAGTGACCGGTGGTTGTGGACTTGCCGGAGTCGACGTGTCCGATGACGACAATGTTAATATGAATCTTTTCCTTGCCCATTTTTGGTTAGTCTGGAACAAAACAAAGGAAAAATAATTAATCGATTGTTATTGATAAAAAAGTTTCAATGGGTAGAGTGATGCGAGCCGGCATCTGCAAGGTCGCAACCTCATGTATCGTACGGCCGGCAATATGGCGGCCGCATGGCCGCCTCGCCCTATCTTGACATTTCACAATGGACGTCAGCCATTACGGGGATTTTATGGAAAAGAATGAACAATTAGCACCAAATACACCCTACGTGCAATTTGGGTTATCATATAAACTCATTCATTATGATATGAAATAAAGAAAAGGGAAAACAAGTGTGCAATCAACCACGTGGTGGCGAGCCGGTCTGTGAACAAGTGTGACGCGTAAGCAAACGCAACTGTGTTAAAATTCTAGATTTGAATATTAAAAGCAACATTAAAATAAACAATAGTTGCAATAAAATCTTATTACAACTTAACGTTACATTAAGTCTGATGTAAAACGTGTAACATAAGGGTTTAGAATTACACCACAATAGCGATACATTATGTGCAAAATTGATATAATTCCGCTATTATAAGTTAAAAGAACACAATCGTTTATGCTTACGGTAAACTAAAACCACTTAAAACACTGCACTAAACTATTTCTTCTGACACTCACCACGGATTACAATCCACGTGTAATATCCGAGATAGACTCCAACAGAATGGACGAGAAATGGTTGCTCTTTCAGCTGGCTGGAACGAGAAGAGTCACTTCCGGCGATTGGTGTGGCCGCTCTTTGACTTAAACTCCCTGCCCTGATAGTGTCTGACGTTCTATACTAAGATCGAGTTAACTTGTGGTGTTACTATTTGTACATTTAGTAAGATTTAATTCTATTTTAATAACTCGCAGTAGTCTTTATGGTAAAAAAGATCGTAAGTTAACTTTTTTTAACTATGTTCTCACTGTCTGGGTTGTTCTTTATATAACAAATTAGATTAGTTAGAAATAAAAATAAGAAGACTTAAATATTCTAATAAAGATAATAAGAAATTTATACTTACCAACAGAGATATAAAACAGAGCTTTTGTAAACAAGTAATTGAGAGAAACTAGTTAATATCATATAATTCAAAACCCTTACCGTTACCCTGTATGCTTGAGGCTCAAAACTGTCATGTCATGAGCTAAAAGGAATTTAATTAAGAAAAACCGAACGGGCTACAACAATAAGAGCTTATTTAAATAATATTTTTAGGTATTTGATAGTTAGAAAACTCTTTCCTATTTGATTCCGATTGCGCTTTCCTATTTGATTCGGATTTTGTACCCATTCAAAGGGCTATCAGCAGTATTAGGTAAGCCAATCCGCTCAGATACCACGCTGTTAAGATCCCATTAGCACCAACACAGGTGTTGTGCAATTTAGCTAGTCAGTTTTTTTTTAGTCGAAGACTGAATCTGAATTCTTGATAGTTTTCGGTTTTATTATTTATCTTTCTATCTTGCCGGTTTTATAGTTACCAACTAGGTCTGAGGTAGGTAATAATTTTAATTACTTGTTATTAAATAATAAAGGAGTACAAAAGGAGCATTTGGCGTTCACTTTTTTCAATAAATACGAGGTGATAAATTTTAAAATTGGGACCAAAATTTTCAGACATAACTTTACTGTTATTGTTACTTTACCTGCTAGCTATTTACATACCAAAATTTATGTAAAATCGTAATTTTTTCATAACTTAATAGACATTGATAAAAATTCAGAACAACAAAATTCAATGTTTCGTACAATGCCTACCCTACAATACCCTTTAATCAATATTTAAATATAAAATCAAATTTTATCGTTTATTAGATTTTCAGCGTAAAACCCATTAAGTATATTATTATATTACTTGTTTCAAATTCTTGCGTAATAATGCTTTGAAAGGAAAATGTAAGTTACCACTAATAAGTGGTAAATATTTTAATACTGGCAATGAAAAATGTTTTACGGATATGATGTTTCGACGTGCCCATTCGTCTAGAAATGCTAACTTTTAATAATCAGTAATTTATAAGTTGACAACACCATCCCAGCAGTAAGATTTTTCATATAAAAAAGGATTAAAAATCAAAATAATTAAAAACTTAGAGCAGACAATAATTATTTATTTACATAAACTTTGAAATTAAAAGTTGTAACTTGTTTAGGAGTTTAACAAACATGATTGTTATATTATTAAATGTCTCTTTGTTTTGTGATTGTGTACATTTCAGAAAGTTTGAATACAGTTTAAACTAAAAATAATAATATAAAGGGGTAAGATTAATATTTATTGAAAGAGTGACCCGAACGAATATTAATTTTTAAACGACGAATTTAAAGAAATGTCAAATTTCTCACCCCCGCACCGCACTGTCCGCACCCCAGTTTTAATCTTGTATCGAAATCGAAATACGAAACAAATGAAAAATTCAATGAATTTATAAATGGAATCAAAATTAAGTTAATTATGTGTTGATTTATATTTAAAATGTTAAATATTTAGGAACATTTAGCGTGTTACTTTGGTGTATAAATTGTAGGCAGCATGTTCAAAAGTCGCGGAGATATTGTTTATAAATGTACAGTTAGACTATTAGAAGATACAGAAATATTAGAATGCGAATTCCACGTTAGTATTAACAAATATAATGATCATTTGCTATATGGATACATTGACTGTATTTGGCGTTTGTTTTCAGCCGAGTTATAAGGGCAAGTTCTTGTTGGAGCATGTGTGTCAACAGTTAAATCTCACAGAGACTGATTATTTCGGACTTCGATATGTGGACGCCGGTGGCCAACGAGTGAGTAAAATATAAATTTTGCAAACCAAAACATCGCCTTAGAATTATTACCACATTATATCTTTCAAGGTTGATATGTTAGGAGAAGATTCATTATTTACTATGTAAATGAACAGAAAAATTTAATGTATTTGGTCAGTTAATCAAATAAATAGCATAAGACTATCAGACAATCAAATAAATTAGCTAAACTGACAATAAAACCTATTGGGACTTGAATGTTTGCCAAAATAATAAGAGAGGTATTTGTATAACATATTATTATGTAGATTATCCATTTAATTGTTTTTGCGAAATGCATTATTTTATTCATACATAATTAAGTGCACATTTTATTTAAACATATATATAATATATATGAGTATATCGTAAGAATTACCTGGTTAATCTTGGAACATAGCCAACTTTTTGCCTTTTTAATTATTTAGGAAATATCTCAAACTATTTTGTTTCAAAGACAACTATTTAATACTGTACTTATTGAATAAGGATAACTGCAGTATGGAAACACCAGTCTTACTTTTATTTCACCATAATTTTTTAACATTGTGTAAGACAATCAAAATCAGCCTATCTTATGTTCAGATTCAAATGAAGACATGTATAAAAAGGCCTTCAAAATTACAATAATATGGACAATATTATGTATAGTGATTTCTTGAACAAGCTTGGAAAAAAAATGTGTCCATGAAAATACAAATTCCTTTTTTTTCAGCATTGGCTGCATATGGCAAAGCTAATACTTAAACAAGTCAAGGGTAAGTATGTTTACTTATTTAGACTTCCTACTAATTCTGTTCAGTCTTACAGTTACATGACTGTGCTACAATTAAATAATTACTGTAATTGGACTCTATACAGCTTGCCATTAATAATTTAAAGACAGGCAATGGAGTTAACTTTACTATTTCATTCATATTAAATTCAGCGTATTATTAACAAACCTATTTAGTTTTTAAGTGTCCTAAGAAACCTAGATGAAATGACGATTTTTGACCATGCAGATATAATTTCATCATATTACATTCATACTTTTAACACATTGTGAAATCATGTATGGTTGCACAATATGTAAAATAGGCTCTCAACAATAACTATCACACTACAACCATATGCAATTATTTAGATGAAGATTTTTCCTTCTTAAAGAATATAAAATAAAGATGCAATAATTACCTGTTTCAATTAATATTTCTTAAACACTGCTAGTAGATACAACTAATAAAATTATATAAATATGTACATGACAATGACAGTTACATATAAATTATGTTATATTCAAAATACCATAAGTTGGGGAGTGTCAGGGATTGTTTTTTACATAATTATTAATAAGGTTTTTGTCACCAAACTTTGTCATTTGTATATTTGAACTCTTTATATTGATCATTTATTAAATATTTAGTGGGTTGTAAACAGTCTATTTTGATCTAGTCTAAATCATTGATCATTCCTATGTATTTCTTGTTCATGATCATTTTATGAAGAACAGTTTTGGGGTGGTCAGTAAAAGTCAAAACTATATGGATAAATATTATGTAAGAAACAGACTTTTTTATTAACAGATTTCCTCTTTAATATTCCTTACCTAATTAATAAAAAATATTGTTTTGTCCAGAAGCCTACCACAATTTGTATATATGTTGGAAATTTATAATTAAATAAATAATAATTAGCCAATGTCCCTGACTGCTTCAACGGACTGTAATAGTAGATTTTTGTATACCAACTTGAATGTAAGCACAATAGATATTCATACGAAATTCCTTGCAGATGCTTCGCCTATTCTGTTCAGTTTTCGAGTGAAGTTCTATCCTCCGAACCCCTTACTCCTGAAGGAAGATGTAACGAGGTTCCAGATATACCTGCAGCTGAAGAGAGACCTGTTACACGGGAGACTGTACTGTACTGCCAATGAGGCTGCTATGCTTGGAGCACTTATTATACAGAGTAAGATTTTATTATACTATATTTATAATGCTAAGCTTTATAATTTTAAAAATTTTAAAAATAATTTTAAAAATTTGTAAAATGGGTTGTGTCATTCGCTCCAGTTATAATACAGTATTTAGCTGAATTTGTTAAGACTGATAGCCAACCCCAACATAGCTTGGGAAAAGGCTCGGCAGATGATGATGATTCTAATAATAATTTACTGCCCCTGTTGGCCTACTACTGTTTAGTATTTATGTACCTTTACACTTATATGTATGATACTTAGTGTATCACATTAAGTTATAATTGAGCCTGAAAATATAAATATTGTGTAGGGGTTAACATTAAAATAAATGATTATATATTTGTGTTGCAATATGGGTCATACTATACATTGACATAGATATATTGCTTGGATATTGCACAATTTCATATTATCAATTGTGCAATATAAAAGCAATGGGTGCAAAATTACTCTTTTTCTCTTAACTGAATTTCGGCACACTAGTACTAATTACGTAAATATCAAAGTAAATAGTACACATATTGTATCTGCATTAATCTTAGTTAATAGAATATAGTGTTACATACAGTATACACTCCAAAAAAATTCATTTATGCCTAGAAACATACATTAAAAAAATCCTGCTTAAACATGATTCACATTACTGATAAAATTAGATAAGAATGCTTGGATTTTTTATACAGTGTTGTTTCCTAAGATAACATTACCACCAGACTGATAATAGTACAGGAAGTTATTTACGTACTTTGTAAAGCATTTAAATAACTTCATGCGATAGTTTTAATCCATCCATACTAATATTATAACTGTCTTTAGTCTGTATTTACGCTTCAACGGCTAAACCACGAGGCCGATTTTGATGAAATTTTGTATTTAGTTAGTTTTGATATAACCGACGTCCACGTGGTCGAAAGCCTGTACAAAATAAATAGATAACTGCTTGTACTGCATATGCGAGTAACCTTAAAAAATTGACCTTTATGTAGTTATGTAAGGTTCAATATCAAATGATAACCATGATAATGAAATGTAACAGCTGGACAAACAACATTAACATTAAAATTTGTTCTAGTTTTTAGCTTGTAGAATGTTTTACTTTCATAAGAGATCTTTAGAAGAACATTTTAAATTATTCATTCGATTCCAAAGCACCTACTAGGTATTTCTTTCATTTATATTTTTAGCTAAAGATTTCAGGTTTAGGCACGGGTTTTTTTTTTTTTTGTTTTTAGTAGAATCTTCTGGTTACTATCTATATAATATTATGTAGGTACTGTGTTCTGTACTATGTTTGTAGAGTAAACCTCTCTAAAGCATTTATTTCTGTCCAGTCGAACTTGGCGACTACGACCCTAATATCCATGTGGGTAACTACGTGACCGAGATGAGGCTACTCCTCAGACAAACAGACACCATCGAAGCCAGGATACAGGTGAGCAGAACCTTCTTACATTACTATAACCATACACAAACTGTACTATGTAGGGTTTAAGGTATATCAGACATATTATATGGAGTTTCTTGTCGGTTCTTCTCCATTGGAATGGCATTTTGGAACCTGCAACTAGAGTCAGTAATTTAACGTTTTAAAAGAGCTTAAAGGCCTACTTGAAATAAAAATATTTTGATTTTATTTCATTTTGAGTCAGGCGAATGCAAATAATGTACCTATTTTAAATTCCCATAAAATTTGCTTCTTGCAACGAAAAGTAGTCCTAATTAGGTATACCAAGAAAGTTATAAAACCCACACATATAAGTCGTGTTTTAAATAAGTATTTTGCATGCTCCTGAGTGCTGACGTGATTTATATTCCATGTGTGTCTAAGCTAAAAAATTTAGAGTACCATAACCTCTACGCCTGCGGACTACGATAGGCTGAGTTTATTGAATCATTGATAACCTCTTCGAATCATACGACCACGTGGTTCGATCGAGGTGTGCGAAATGTAGATAAGTACTTACATGATAGATACTTGCTAATTGTATTATCAGTTGCATGTGTTATCTTACCTGAAGAATATTTCCACGCGTTATGTGTACATAGACAACTTAACAAACATAGCGTATTGGTAGGTATATGTTACTTGGCAAAAGTTATTACGGTCGACTTCACCTTTCTACCTTTACGTTTACTCTTAAATAACTTAGTTTTTCATTGATTTGTTTTATGTCAGTAGTAGACGGAAATCTTGCGAGTATACCTACTACGGGTTTACTGGATACTCATAAATGGCTCATGTATAATTCTTAATAATAACGACTTAAAAATAAGTCTTATATTTATTTTGTTATATATTCCACTGTCAAAAGTGATGTTGTAACAAATAAAAAAAAACATTCTAATTGAGTAAGTACCTCTTCCTTTTTTAAAGTCGGTTAAATATATACCACTTCTTAGATCTAACCACATAATAATATAATAAGTAAATAATAATCCAGCCTATAAACATCCCATTGCTGGGCACAGGCCTCTTCATGGGAAGAGGCCTGTGCCCAGCAGTGGGATGTTTATATATAGAGAAGGCGTGAAGCATTGATCATCACGCTTGGTCACCACCAACCCGTAGAGAGCTACGGGTTGGTTCCCTCACGATGTTTTTCTTCACCGTTTGTCAGAAGTGTCTTAGAATAATAAAGTAAGTACATATAACTTTGAAAAGTTACATTGGTACTTGCCCGGGTTCGAACCTGCAACCTCGTGCATACAAATCTGTTCATTGAACCACTAGGCCACCACGACTTTTTTCTAACCACAACGAGATATTAAAAACTTTATAACATATTGTTATGTAGACATACACGTGCCGATATAAAAATATATAACCCAGCAGTAAATAGAATTAAATGATGTAGATATAAATAGAGAGAAGCAATAATCTCGTAAATCACATTATCGTAACCGACGTCAAAACATGTAAGGTCAGAGTGTAGTAGTTTAGATAAGTTATAACATTGTTATGTAGCGGGATTAGATGTAACACATGTTTAGGGTTATCTTCATTCTTTATTAGATAATCTTGATTACAGTTCTTATGGAATATCGAGTAGTATTATATGTGTTTTAATTCAACTAAAAATGTGTCTTGACGAATAGCAATATTAATTCCAATGAGGATTTTAATCAGTTTAAAAAAAAAAAAAAATTGTTTGTAAATTTAATAATCTACAATAAAAACTGTATGCAGACGTTAACACGGAGGACAGGTAGATGTATTTGCTATGGCAGTGGTCGACTATCGCTTATAAAACACGCGTCAAAACACAAATTTCATATCATCTAACGTCGATGACCAACTAGATCTACTAGAAAGTAATTGGTATTGTATCCATAAATGTTAAGGTTTGTTGTGGGATTATGGCGCAACTTAAGGATTGTCCCTTAGATAAATGACTGGTCGAGTCTACCAAGCGAGGCCAATCATTCATCTAAGGATAGCCCTATACCTAGCGGCGGACCAATAAAGGAAAATTTGACAAAAGATTATGTTTAATCAGGTTTTGTACAAACAACAGACATACAATAATTGACATACAGAATAAATAGGTACAAATGTACTGCTTATTTCATGTGAAATTTCTTCCAGCAGACCTGCGACTGGAAATTTTTTAAAAGAGACATAGACACAGTGTGTAGCAAGAACGTTGGACGTTGGGACGATTTTTATGGATTTTGGATGATTATTTAAGCATGTGTACAGGAACTACACCGAGAGCCGGTAGAAGGCACGCCCGGCGGCAGCGGCGGCGTCAAAGGCATGTCGACGCAGGAGGCGGAGCGGACCTTCGTTAAGATCGCCTGCCAGCTCGACACCTACGGCGTGGACCCGCATCCTGTGAAGGTTTGGGTAGTTGTACTCTTCCGTCTTATGTCTTTCCTATTCAAATAGATGCCTTTTTTATGTTTAATTTGCCAATTGTAGTTGTCATTCACCATTTGTAACGTTTTATGTGCTAATTGTGGCAGCAATTTACCATTCACTAATTGTTACTTATTTTTTTACAGTGCTAAATATTACATTTATGTATTTTAACTTTAAGTGGCAAATAAGTAGTTAATATAATATAAAATAATAATATAATATAATATTCCGGGACATCTCACACATTCTTAGTTCTTAAGAATGCTAATAAATCTAAAAATAAACGTTAACTTTATGTGCATATTTTACGTTATCATTAGCATATACATTTATACACATGTTATATTGAGATCAATGACCCATCATCGTCAGTGCCAAATTATATTTTAAATCTCATCACCTAACTACCGGTTACTGCTTATTTCTTAAATCTATATCAGTTTATTTATTATGTAATAAAATTTTATGTAGTAGGTACCAAACGGGTATAGACTTTTACCCCTTACAATATACATAAGCCATCACAGTATACTTATTTACGTCTAACTCACACCATATTACACGAGTACCCCTCACCTTCCCAGGACCACCGAGGCAACCAGCTGTACCTGGGCATCAACCACAGCGGCATCCTGACCTTCCAGGGCAGTCGGAAGACGCACCACTTCAAGTGGTCCGAAGTGCATAAGATCAACTTCGAGGGACGGATGTTTATTGTGCATCTTAATTATCCTGAGGTAAGTAAAGTTTTTGTATCTGAGATAGGATGGAGATTTGGAAGAGCCTAATTATAAGATGGAAGAGTTTGGTATCTATTAGCAAAGTAGAAAAGACGAGGCAGGTAAGGATATTAAGAAGTAATTTAATTACCACATAAACATAGGTAAAAGTTCTTCACATGTAAGTGACAAAGATGAATTTCATGCAAATTTCATTCATGTTGATTGTCGACAATTTTTTTAAGGTAAATACATTAATTCTCTCCACAACATTTATAAATGATTTTATTTATAAATCATCTTAGCATTAAGGTATCAACACACCTATAGAATTGCTAAAACATGACATACAAATAATTTATCACTAGGGTAAAGTACTTACTCAAGTGTGTTCGAAACTGGTTCAACCACTCAATAAGATCACAAATTCACAGTCCATTATACCTTTATGTAATGCCGTATCAAAAAAACATTATAACGTGTACATTTATACAAATAAAGTATTGTCCAATTGTTGCTAACCAGGGGTCAATTATAAGCTAGGGTTATATTGAAAAGAGATGAAAACATCTGCGCTCGGCCCTAATGACCTTGGTTATTGGTCTCAGATTAACAGAGTCTGAAGCATTTAGAAAAGACCGGTGTGTATTGAATTGACCAACGTCCGTTCAAGTACCAACCGCACGTTCTCCAACAACAAAGTATAAAAATCGACCTTACTACATCGAAATAAAAGCCATTTTAAATTAATCCTCTCATATTCCATAGGTATTATAAAAAGTTAACTCTTTGTTATTTACAAAAGGCATAATGATCAGTTTTTGCAAGCTTTTGCAAACCGGTTGCAAATAATTGACCCTTTAACATGTCTATCAAATGCATTTAACCTCGTTTCAGCTGCAAATAATAGTGAAAGTCTTTTATATTCAAAAGTAAAAGTACTGATTATTTTGTAACGTTAAAACACGCCCAGATTGTAATCTCACGCGGTATTATGTACAAATAAATGCTTGTATTTGGTAGCAGTTATTTACTAATGATAGAATTTGTAAGGGAATAACTGAAATAGTTGCCAACAAACACGTCTACATTTTTTGGGCTTATTCACGCTAATTTGGAGTTTCAATAAATGAGTCGAGCTTTAGTTACAGCATAGTACATATTTTGTTAAACCAGGGCATTTCATTCAGTCGTTTTCTCGTGATGTCCGGCGATATATTTCAATTTGCCTATGCAAGGCATAAAAACAATTATAATTTAAA
Source organism: Autographa gamma (assembly GCA_905146925.1). Taxonomy (NCBI): domain Eukaryota; kingdom Metazoa; phylum Arthropoda; class Insecta; order Lepidoptera; family Noctuidae; genus Autographa; species Autographa gamma. The sequence goes on from LR989850.1 coordinate 11,644,786, forward strand.
ATACGGCTGGTTTGAGGTGGCGTGATTTAGAGAAATGTGGCAAGACTTGAAAATGTGGAGGCCTTAACCCAGCAGTGGTGAGGCTAAGAAAAAAAAAATACGGTAAAATACACGTAGTTTTATCAATCTGAGTTAAAAGTTTTTCAGATGTATTATTTTATTTATTTGGGAAAGCAAACAATTACACTTAGAATAAACATGCGACAATATTTATAAGTGTGTAACTCACTACGTTATCCGCATTCTATATAAGTAATAAGCTATTATAGAAAGTAAACATGAATGTTGAATTAATGTTTTCAGAAGAAGCACACGGTAGGTTTCAAATGTCCGAACGGACCTGCGTGTCGCCACGTGTGGTGTTGTGCCATTGAACAGATGCTGTTTTTTACGTGAGTACATAAAAAATCGATTAATTTTCGCACATAGTATCAAGAATGCACTTATGGTATTTGAAATATCATAAGTGTAGATAGGAAAGTTAGATTTGATTAAGTGAGGAATTATAACTGCTAATACATGTTGTTTTTCAAGCTTGATGTAAAATAAAATGAGGGACTTTTTTGTTTCATTTTTCCTTTTTTCTGTAAGGCAAGATGTGACAGAAGAAGTGTGTTACATTTCCTTTTTAGTACACGTATATTTTGTTTCTTCTTTACTATTGACATTACAACTTGTGTTGCACTACTCACGATTTACAAATTACCAAAACTAAAACTATAACATATATTTGGCAGGTTACCATCATCATCGGACGCGTGCGTGTACTCGGGCGGCGGGCTGTTCTCGTGGGGCACGAAGTTCAAGTACTTCGGGCGCACGGAGCGCGAGATACTCGAGCGGGATGGTCTGCTCGCGCCACGGGACTCGCATGTAACGTACACTCTTACTTGTTTGCTTGATATTATTGTTTAGGAGGGATTCATATGTACCGTACACCAATGTGTGTTTTCTTACTTGACATGTTTAAAAGTCAGACTCTAGAGTGTGTATTGTTAGGATCGGAGATTTAGATATTAGAAGAGGAAAAATGATTCTGCATCTTTTATGTAGCGACAATTATCTAAAGAATATAAAAAAAGGGAAGATCGATGGAAGGAGAGGAAGGAGCGGCCCAGATACAGCTACATTACACAAATAAAATAGAAAGTAGAAATCCTAACGTATAAAGAGATGCAAGAGTTTGCACAGGGCAGAGAAATTGAAAGAGCTGCACCGAGGAGAGCATAGTTCTTAAATTGATGATAATGAGGTTCGGAGACAGACCATTCGTTGGATAACACAACGAGATTTTAAAAAAGCTTGTTACAAAAAGGTGCCATTTTTGATAAAGAACAATGTTGAATATACTATTGCTATAAGTTAGACAATAATCATGAAAACAATAAAGTAGCTTAGGATCAAATTAAGGCACCTCAATTTGCGTCATACCCTATTGCTCTGTATATGGTCGGTACTACTATGAATCACATCCTGCTTTGGTGCAGTCTAGCAATTTAAATGTATAATTACGATGATTCATCCAAGTTCTACAGATGTTACGTTGCTGCAAGTACTTGATAACAACCCATTTGCTGTACAAGGGTATGATCATTGTTTAACTATTGTGTCTACAACGCAACTGGTTGACGTCTTATTTACAAAGCATAATATTTATTTTGACTGGCCTGTTGATCTAGTGGGTAGTGACCCTGATACCTATACCGGAGATCGTGGAATCGATTCCTACCCAGGACAAATGTTTATGTGATAAGCATGATCATTGAGTTCTTGTAATTCTTCGGTGTAATTTATGCATAATATAGTATTTAAAAATATAAAAGTATATTTATCAGTTTTCTTACTAGCATTAAACAAGATCTAGTTTGGTGGTAGATGACCGTGTGAGAGTCATCCAAAGATATTATTATTACTTTATAAAAGCGGAAATGTGCCCTTACATATGAATAATTGTAATAAGTAAGAGTAACCTATGGAGATCTTGCAGGCTCTTCTTCATAGGAAAAACACTTTGGAACCGAGCAACTAGAATCAGTAGAGTTTACGTAACGTTTCTTGAGCGCCTTTTTTTGGTTTATAAGAAATAAAAACATTTTGATTTTGATTTTTGAACTTGTAGCTGGGTACTGATTACTGGGTAGTGGCAATGCTTTTCTTAGTGATTCCCTTTGTTCAAGGAGGAGGGTTCCAGTGCCGGCGGCAAGCGGAAAGCGTCCAGCGTGCCCGCCACGCCCTCCACGCCCATGACCGGCGACTTCGGTACCTATCGTACATATCTATTTTATCACACCTTTTATATACTAACTAGCTTGTAATTAGATGTAGAATTTGAGTTGTTTTATGCACATGCACTAGTATTAAGTATGCTGCATATTGTTGTTTTTTTCTTATGATAGTCGAGACATCACATGTTTTTATATTTAGGAGTCGAGCATTTTCGTGACGTCTGGTGGTCACGACTAGTAGTACACAGGTTACTAGGGAAATGGTTGGTCATCATGAGAAACTGCTTCTAGAAATGCCCATAGAAATAGGTAACTATATCTCAGGAAGTAGTAAACCTCAATAAAGAAAAATACATACATTTGGATTGGCTTTTGAATAATTATTTAATAAGATCTTTTTTATTTCCTTTAGCTATTTAGTAAATGTATTTATTTCTATGCACAGGTTACAGCAGCCTGCCGCGGTCGACGCACAGCGCGCCGCTGGAGGAGAGCGGCGGCGACGAGTGCAACGGCGCGTGTCTGCTCAGCGGACCCGCCGTCGACATCGCGCTCGCCTGCGCCGACACGCTGCGCACCGTGCACGAGGATCCCAAGCCGCAACGTATGTCTATACTCTGTCTAATAATGCTGTTCAAATCGGTCACTTAATGAGCTATGGTGCTTTAAACAAACCCTCAATAATGTACAGCGTAATAACGATAAAATATAAACCTCTCGGTTCGGCGTGATTAACCAATAATTTGTCTAAGACTCACGTTGTAGGTAAATAAATGGCCAATAAAAAAGTTATATTTTATTTTTTGCACGCAAGTTAACCAGAAATCTCACAAGATATTATATGATGCTAATAGTTAGTTAGCGATATGTTCCTAGTTCACATCATATACTAATGTGTGAATGTTTGTTGTCAGCGTTGCCCGCGGAGTACAGCCTGCGGGACTCGTTCGAGCACTCGTCGTCGGAGTCGGGCGTGACGTCGGGCACGGTGTGCGGGGGCGCGGGGGCGGGCGGCGGCGGGGGCGCGGGCGCGGCGCCGCGCGGGTTCCGCGCCCTCCGCGCCTTCGTGGCGTCCTTCGTGCTGGCGTGGCTGTCGCTGGCGCTGCTGGCCCTGCTGCTGTTCGAGACGGACTGGCCGGCGCTGGCCCGCCTGCGCCGCAAGCCGGAGCTGCGCGCTCTCCGCACGCACTACTACGCGCCGCTCAAGGACTACCTCAAGCGCAAACTCCTCGAACTCTTCTGATTCACATCCACCCGCGGTTCCCCAGTGTCAAATTATTACGGCGCGTACCTTTTTAAACGACAAACGATCGCCCTAACCAAAAATACATGAGCTCAACCGCAAGCGAAAACTCCACTTAGAATGTATTGTGAACGAAAACAAAATATTTTATAAGGATCTTCATAATACATGGTGTTCATGTATTTCTGGCGAGGCCGTCACAACGAGTCTTATTTGTACAATATCTTCGCGTACCTAGTCTAAGTCACCGCTATACGCTTTCTTATAGTACAATTATTTGTAAGCTTGTCTCTACTTGTCTCGCACGGCACACAGGATTTATGGAGAATGACAAAATAGTGGGTATACTGTTTCAATAAAGGCTGCAAATTGATAATATACATTCCATTTGGAATTTAAACAGTAAATCCGTGTTATGTTAAATATTTGTGTTAGAATGACTGAATCGAGAATTTTATGGACAAACTGACTTAAGTAATATTGTTCTTAATGTAATAAGTTGACTAAAATTATATTAATTTAAGTGACACAAGTTTGATTAGATTTATGTTAGGGGTGAATAGTCGCAATAATTAAATAAACACTTGTGTGGAATATTAAAAAGATAATATACCTATTGAAGTGCGTGTTGAGAGCTGAATAAGTGACTAAAATGACTCAAAATTAGACAGAAAATGAAGAAAAGTGACGTAAGTATAATTAGTTAGTTTAGTAATGACATTATTATTATTTTAGAAGCCTATATCGAAACGTGTATCCACTATTTTGTGATGGCAGATAGTGGGTTTATATGTTCCTAATTATTTTCATACACAGGCCTACTGCTTAGAACGGCCTTACAATTGTTACACTGGATGATGTCCTTAAACATTTTGTCTTAGTTAAACTAGTTCACCTCCAAAAACTGAAACTTAAGACGGTCTTAAATGTCTTTTGTCGCTTCTTTACGCTTTAAAAAGACAGACATAGAATCAGATTTAACGGGCCGTTCCCGTTAAATCTCATTCTATGTCTGTCTTTTTGAGGGAAAATGATGGACGTTTCAGTTTTCGGCCATTATTCTCTTTACTATTGAACTGCGATATCTGAATCTCATTAATTATATTTCAATTATATCTAACATTCCACCTAATAATTTAGTCTTCCAATACTATTTTTTGTAGTGCTTTAAATATAATTCATTTTAAATTATAATAATTAAGTATTTAAGCACAAAGCATTTAAACGTTTATTTTTTTAGATGTGCCATAATTTTATATCTTTAACTAGTCATAAAGAATCTTGGTCCTATTTTCTGCACAATTATTATATAAGTTTTGTAATGAATATTTTGTGTACGTTATTTATTATGTATTTGTTAAAAACACTATTAAATTGTTTATTTACTTATGACACGATTCAATGTTGTTAATGCCTTACTAGAGTGAGTGTGTTAGACTTAAGTACTTAATTAGACGCTTCATTTGCCTAGTCATTATATATGTAAATTATTTTGAAACAGTAATGTATTAGCACTTACTCATAAGGTTCATAACAATTGTAAATCAATGCGATTTGAATATTTTTTACACGAGGTATTTATGCCAAGTACTTACTGCTGTGCAGTGGCCACAACACACTATATTAAAACAACAGTTAGTTTGTACTCGAAAACAATCCGTCTTAATTTACCAAAGAATTTGAAATAAACTAACAAAATTCTGTTGACAAACAAAATAATCAAAAATTATACATTTGACAAAAAATAAATGTTTTTAAGATTATTTAACGTGTTGTGGCCAGTGCAAGTACCGCGAATTGAATAAAATTGATAAACTAGTAATTTACTGTAAGCAACGTCTCCGCTTCACTTCACATCGCTTGATCATAATTTTATTGAAATGTCAATTAAAATTACTAAATAACTCAAAGGTGAACAAGTATGGACTGCGTCGCATTTAACTAGAATTGACTAGATAGACTTGTAAATGACAAAGTACTTTCTTTGTAGTCTTGTAATACTTGTAGCTGATATTATAAATAACATTTATTTTTTCTTTGTGGACCAACATGCTATGGAAGTTAAGTTTGTACGTACCTAACTAAATACTTATTTTTATACCGTTATTGCTTTTTGATTCTTATTACGCTTAGAATTAAGAATCTCTATAATGTTATGAACAGGAATGGAAAGTTGGTAATGATTTGGAATGCTAAAGAGGGTTTATTTCGACAATGTTAGATGCCAAACAGAGTTTTTACATATTTAGTATTTGTTTCACTCACTGAGCGGTACCAGCGCCTGGGACTGGCCCCTGTGTAGACGACGGGTAACTTTCCAGTCCGCTGCCTATCGTGAACTCGTTATAAATAGTCATGTAATTGTAGTCTAAGAACAAACATAGCTTTTAGTTAACATTTTTGAAAAATCATAGAGGTTTTAATAAAACATCCTGCCGAAATCGATTTCATCTTTTATTATTAAAATACTTCCAAAATAAGCAACAAACAAATAACAATGTAAAAAGAACATTCTATGGTGCTATATAGACCTGCTATTTAAAATTAACACTGTAATGATTATTATATGCAATTTTATCACTGTGAACTTACAGTATACAATTTCTATCCATTCATATTTAAAAATATGGCACTTGGAAGTTGTTTACAAGTAACATAAGTATTACAAATATTAGATAGCTCTTTATTACACAAAGTAAATATGCTAGAAGTGCTGACTTATGTGTGGATATCTTCATTACGCCTGCGCGAACCATCAAGTCAATCTTTGTCATCCGTTATGTAGCAACGCGGGATTTGCAAAAGTGGGGCTAATCGATTACAGTGTTGGAAAGCAGCAAAATTGACACGGTACGATCACAAAAAATACTCTTATAAATTCAGATTCACCCTTATAATCATAATGTAAAATATACATTCATTTGAGCTACGCGGCGATAGTTTTCGTACACAAGGCCGCAGCACTGGCGGCGGCGTCGACGTACACTGACGCGGCCGCCCTCCGCACACCAAAACCACCGCCGCATAAACATTATACAACTAATATAATTCCATATCCACCCATAGAATACGCAGGAGGTGCGGGCCGGCACGGCGCTCAGTCGACGATGGAGATCTGCGCGAAGCCGAGCAGGCTCTGCTCGTCGCTGGGCTCGGGCGGCGCGGACTGCAGGCGGAAGGTGGCGGAGCGCTTGGCGGCGGCGGCGGGCGGGAACAGGCAGTCGTCCACCAGCCGCTGCAGCTGGCGCGCCGTGGCCGCCGCGTCGCGCGCGTCCAGCAGGCCCGCGCCCACCAGCTCCGTGGCGATGCCGTCGGCCGAGTCCTTGCCGGGCGCGAACTCGAAGCGGATGTCGTTGAGCTCGTTGCGCGCGTTGCGCATGCGCAGCACGAGGTTGATCTGCGGCGCGTCGGTGGCGGGCGCGCCCAGCGAGCCGATGGTGAAGGCGGCGCGGTCGTCGCTGTCGCTGTCGGAGCTGTCGGCGCGCTCCAGCGTGTTCATGGGGCGGTCGCGCGCCGCGTCGTCCTCGTCGTCGTCGTCCTCCTCGCTCTCCCACACCCACTCGCCCGTCTCCATGCGGTGCAGGCGCCCCGACGCGCCCGGCTGCCGCCGGCTGGCCTTGTGCACGCGCGTCTCCATGCTGGGCCCGATCGTCACCAGCGTCGACACCAGGTACTTGCGGTCGCGGGCCTTCTTGAAGAACGAGTGCTTTAACAGCTCCGTCGCGGTAGGCCGCTTGGCTGGATCCTTCTGCAGACACTCGAATATCATTTTCCTGAACGTTTTGCCGTACGCCTTGTACTGGTCTTTTTCTTCTGCGCCGGTATCGAGCGTCGGCGGGTCGTTCTGTAGCGTTAGCATGAGCACTTTCATCGGTGGATATTTGTGGTAGGGCGCAGTGCCGGTCGCCATCTCAATAGCTGTAATCCCGAAGGACCATATATCGGCCTTGAAATCGTATCCATGGTTTTGCTCCATCACCTCGGGAGCCATCCAGCAAGGTGTGCCGACGAAGGTGTGTCGCACCTTCTGCCGCGAGAGGTCGCGGCCGGTAGCCAGCCACGCTGAAACACCGAAGTCTGCAATCTGGACGATGCCGTCGTCTCCGAGGAGGATGTTTCCGGCCTTGATATCTCTGTGTATCTGACCATTCTGGTGGAAGTACTCCAAACCTTTCAGGACCTCTTTCAGGACGGTAGCGATCGTCGCCTCGTCGAATACGCCATGTTTGCAGTTAGATATCCTCATTTTGTGTTTAATGATGTCGAGTAGACTGCCTCCTTCTAGGAGCCTCAAAACCAGCCACAACTCCTCCTTGACGACGAAACTAGTGTAGTATGTTACCACGTTTTCGTGGTTGCAGCTCGACATGGCCTGGATCTCTTTAAGAAGCTCGTCCATGGAGGTGTTCCACTTCTCGAGGTTGATGCGCTTGATGGCGCACTTCTCCCCGCGCGGGCGGCAGAAGGCGGCGTGGACGACGGCCGTGGCGCCCACTCCGATCACATCGAGCAGCTCGTAGTCGTCCTGGCTGTTGGGCCAAGTGTTACCTGAAGTCGCCATCTTGACCTGATTCTAATGTACCAAAACCTTTCAAAATAGCTTTATAGCTACTTTCTTATTGTACTTCTAATAAGGCCAACGTTTAAGGCATGAACTGGAACTACAGATGTATTTAGGCTGTGTTAGCTGGGTAAGTATTGTCTTCCATGATTATGTGATTATCAGGTTTATAGTTCTTTATTATGAACTGCTTGGTCTCTTTCGTAAATTCAAGTCTATGTAGAGCCTGACAGCCTTCTCTTAACTCTAATATAGATTTATTTATAAATTTAACTGTATTGTCGTTGAAGTCTACACTTGTTGGGTATAGGTCATCACCTGGAAAAATAAATAGATTTAGATTCAGTTTGCACACACTGGTGCATAAGTATAATTAAATGTGGTACATATGATAATGATAAACGAACCTGGTAGCAAAGACAAAATTCCATCCTTTGCTTTTAGAAAGACTGGATAAGATACGTCAGTAGCATGTCCACTCCTCTGCTTGGCGAATTGGATCAACTCGGACAAGTCTTTCACATGGGACAGCCGGTACAACTCATATAACTGTGGGGGGTATAGTTCCCTGTTACTTCTGAATACTTCTGCAGGGGTTAACCACTGAAACCAAAACATGAAATAGTTGACATTTTCAAATTATATAAGATAAATAATTCGTATGTAAAAAGGGGTAAAGTTATCAAAATAATAGCTATATAAAATTAAATATTTACACATAAATTAAGAACACATAGTTACCTCTACATCAGCAACTTCAGAGCTGCCTTCAATGCCTTTGGGCTTGTTTTCCACAGCAGCAACAAAGAAGGCTGTATCAAACCTCTTGGGGAACTTAATAGGAGTCAGCCAGTTGCTCCAGTAGTGCAGCGACCAAATGTCAGGGTAGCACTTGTGTTCTTCACAGAGGTGTAATAACGCGGACGGGTCCTTGGTAAGCTGGAAATTATTATATAAATATTAATATGCAAATATGAATAAAACCACTAGTTATAAGAAATACAATGTTAAAATAGTAGGTCAGTGGATAAAGTATAACTTCATAAATAAACAGAAACAAACAGTAAGCAAAAGAGTTAAAAACAAAGTGTCTCGCTGTTGGAATAATTATTTACAGTATTTAATTAGCAGGTGTCTGGCACTTGTTTACCCACTCAAGTGATTAGAAGAAAAACAGTGGAAAAATCTAAATTATTTATGTAAAACTTTTCGCTTTATATGCAAGACAGCTACCATGAAAAGATAGTGAATGCATTAGGTGACAAATGGATGCATCATTGTAACATAGCTATGGTTGTAGTATTTCCCAGTAAATACATCATCAGGAAAGACAGAAGTATAGCAATAATAAAATTAATCTTTTTATTGAGTTATTTTCTGGCAATTTTATTTAGAGGTATGCAGACAGGAAATGCTGGCATTTACTTCGTTTTTTGGTAACATGCTGATTTACAATAGTTAACATTAAACATTCAATGAAAATATGACTAATCACAAAGGTAAAAAAATGGTTCAGTAAGGTTGAAAGTCAAAAACAGAAAGACCAATTTTATATAGGGATAGGAACAACCAACACAGGTGAAAACGTCAGCAAAGCAATTTGTTAATAATCAAATCATTAACTAACCCGATCCTGCCAGTATTTCACGTCAATATCCTCAACAACGTCTGCCCATAGCCCGGGTCTTTCCCCCTTGTGTCGGCGGCTGCAGATCAAGAGCCCCAACTCCTCAAAAGTCTCCCTGATAGCTGTTATTCTCAGTTCAATATGCCTATAAGTATAAATTTGTCCTTCTTAATGTTTGTTGTAATTTTCATTTGATGATTTTTAATTTAGTGTTAATTTTGTAGCTAAATTTATGTTATCTTATTACAAAATATAGAGATTTTTACAATGGAGTAATTTGAGTTGGAAAAAAAAAATGAATTAATAGCAAAGGTTAGCCGCTCAATTCCATTATGTAGTAACATGACTATTTTGGTGTGGGAAAACCTCTTGTACTAATTTTGCATAACTAGTTAGACTATCACTACAAATACATGTACTGGAATTTCACACTAATACAAACACACTTTAAATAGAAAACACAAAGAAATGTCCAAAGTCACAATTAAAGATAGCAGAAATTAACAAATAGCAAAAGTAAGATACACAACATATAAATACACTAGTTAGGTAATGTACACAGTATATAAGATGATTGCAACAGCACTTTGTGTTATATCAAGTGATATGTTGGTGAACAAGTATTTGTGTTTACTGTCCTTATCATTCACTATGTGACTGACGAAAACGTCAGACGAGATGTCAAGGTCCACAAATATTACCTTTGTATTGGATTATCTTGAAAAATCGGCGTAATAACACCGGCAGGGCGGTGCAGCGCTTCGAAGTCCTGTTTGGTGTAACCGAAGGAGCTGAGGAGCTGCGACCAGCGCGGGCTGCCGTCCACGGGCTCGCTGACTCCGCCGGGAAACACCACGCTGTTGGCAAATGAAGCACTGCGCGTCCGGGTCTGCAACAATATGTCGTAATTAACGCCTTCAGCGCCACGATCTTCCACGCGCGATAATAACTCACTATTCCGCTTTGTGAGCAATATTAACGAAGCAGAATCACGCCAACTTTTTACAATATTAATATATTTCATGACTGATTCTAAACAGCGACATACATCAAGAAACAGGGTTAAAATACAAGGTCGACTTACGCGTTTTACGTGTCAAGGAACTTGACGAATGCTAATCAAGTTTCGTTCCTTATCGATAAAGATAAATTTGTTTTCGCGAGAGCACAAAATGGAATTAAATATACAAAAATAGCACAAAATTGACATTCACTGCACTCACATTTTTTTTCTGTGTCAGGCCGGAATAGTGTTGTAAACTTTAAAATACAATTCGTTCTAAAATATGATTTATCGAATAACATTAACAGAAATGAAGTAGTCGAGTCATTATCATGTTTTCTTGAAGGAAAATAAACAACATTATTAATAGTCTACATTTTACTTATAAATATTTGAAGTTGGTACTAAATCGATTCTAATTCATAGCTTAGCGCGCAACACTATTACTTTCTTTTTTTTTAATTGAACATGAGTCTTTTGACATCAGTCTTGAAAAATATAAAAACAAAACTATTTATGTAGATATAATATGTAATGTATTTTGTTTCAAAGTTTCGCTATAAACAAAGCGTTGTAATGTTGAATTCTTTTTGGAATCGTATTTTCCGTACTCGTAACTAACTTAATCTTCTCGTTTATCATTTAAATACTTCTAATACTAATCATGTCGATGTAAAGATTACTAAATGTAAACAATTCGTGTAGATTTTTAGTTTGCATGCAGATAAGTGGTATCATTTATTGTTTCAACTTTTGAATGCACATATCATTGTATTCAACGTGTATTACGACTGGCACTGGTGTGCGGTCATCATTACAAGCTTCTATTGTCTGTATTACTATTCCGTAGATAGATGTCTGTTTGTCTGTAGCGTACACATAGACCTTAATTAAACGTCATGGGACCAAGCATTAATTGAGTTTCGAATGTTTGGGGACGCCCACAATAGAAACTATAGTCAATTTGATTAGGAATAACAAGTGTCTATCTATAGAACAATTTAATATTATTGATGTGCAAATAATCGTAGTAGATAACTAAACTAGTAAAGTACCCTTGAAGCCTTGTTTACAAAGTCAGCGAGAGTTAAGAGCGCGTTGTTAGGTCTTATTTGAGTAAGATAACACCAATTATTTTGCGAAAAATAGGCCATTTATAAATACCCCCTACACCTACAAAGCTGTTGTAAGGTTTGAATTGCTGAGAATTTTATCTTTATAGAAAACAATTGACTAGCTACTAACCTTTCGTGTACAACTCATTCTCTTTTCATAAAAGTAAAGTACGAAGTACGGAAAGTTTGGATTGAGTCTGCCAAAATTTTTATCTTAATATGTTTTATAAAAAAAATCCGTGATGTTTCATTTACTTTTATTCTTGTGCATATTTTTAAATTTATTTAGAGAATCGTTCAAGTCAGCCATATTTAGGATCATATACAGTGCTAAATAAAAACCACAGACGTACCTACGTAGCTACTAGAGATGCTACGCATCTAGAAACTAAATTCTAAGTTGATGGCACACTCTTCCATTTCATATTTATCAAGATTATTAAATAAATATAAATAAGTTCGCAGCAATTTAAAATTTCCCGTAGGCTGGTAAGAGCTCTGATAACTTACCATTTCCCTTGTAAGCGTGAACCTTTATAAGACATTAATTACAGCGCTACGGAAACGGCGGGAAACGTAATAGCTAGCTATATTTGTTGGAAGACATAGTGTGAACACATTAATTTGCATTAGAATTTTGAGATGCCGCGAAAATCATTAGACTCGTGCTAGGGCGTGACACTAGGTTGTTATAGGGAAAATTTAAGACATACACCGAATTTAATAAATATTCATATCTTATTAACACTGAAAGGTGTCTACATTATGCTATAGTTGCCTGCACTAGATAATAGGTCTAGCTGAATGTAGAGTCAGTCAAAAATCTTTTGCACAGCTAGCTACCTATGCGAAATTTCTTAATTAGATTTTAGGGTTTTAAAAAGCAGCTAAAGTAAACACTAATTAAAAGGTACAAAGTTAATAAAAATAGAATAATAAATATATAAAGCTTACAAGTACAACGTAATCGATATTCATAAAGCAGTCTAATTATAAATAACTGGAGTACCTCAATTTTAATATGTAGGCAGTATCGGATTATTGGCGCCCGCGTGGGCTCCCTGGCTTTATAGGTCATAATAATAAACAAGCATTACTTCATGCAAATAAAACATGCCTTAAGCCTACACTACATCGAATTTCCTCCTTAACATGAACTATTAGATTTGATACTTAAGCTAGCCTAAAAAATCATTAGCTACATCAGTTTTATAATAAAAAATAAATAAAAATGAAGGAAGTATTAGACTTTCGTTAAGTAGGTTTTTTTTTAAATACGTTTGTTTTAACGATCAGAAACAATATTAAATCGGAATCTAGCGCCCTGGCTCTCAGATAAATTAGATACCCAGGTTTATACCCATTTTGTGTATGTATGTTCAATGTAAGTGCGTGTACCGTAACTTCTATAGACATATATTTTATCGACATGGAAGATTGAAATCTTACAAAATAATTACATATTTTATGTTTGTAGAAGGGCAATTACCCACTAGTTACTAGGGTTTGAAGGTATTACGAGTTTACGATCCCTTTGAGCAGATGAAGGGCCCAAACTGCTGATGAGCATATGACCAGTTGGCAGTTCATTATAACAAAGTGGGTCCTCGTAATAATAGGCCGGGAGAGTACCTACTTAGTCCGGTTGCCCGGGATACATCTAATTTGAAACCCTTTACGAAGAGATGTCAAAAGGGACATCATAAGTTTATGCGTTTGTGAAAGTAACAACGCTTTGAGATTTTTTCTTTTAGTATTTTTTTTTTGTATGTACTCTTTTCGTTTTTAGTGTACAACGACAATCAAGTGTAAAAATACCCAACTATACATGTGTACTTTTGAAACCTGTCGCCTGTGTTACCATGCAGCATATTTTTATGTACTTTTTTATCATGTCACAAGCTTTGCTATCTCTCCATTTTTTACATCTCATCTTGGCACTCTCATCCGTCTACATAAATGCATTTTCAACTTACATTACACAAAGTAAAATTGAAAAGGAAATTTTAAAGAAGCCTGCAAACTTTTAAACGGAAAGTCTGTGAGCTGTCAGCTTAAAGCAGAGATAAAGAGCGTTTTTAAAATAGATCTTACATTGTGTAGTTTGTATGGAATTAAAATGCGTGTTATCTGCGGATATTATATTGGACATTTAAATAGTTTTGTACCTGGACTATTTAAAATTTGTGTTGCTATGCAGGCTAAGTAGACAGTGTGGAGAATCTTCAACTTCCAATATTAAGGTAGCTATAAAATATATAATACCTATATCTATAATTGGTTTTAATATTAGAGAACCACCACTTACTGCCTCGTTGGCCTAGTGGTGCTTAGCGCGAGAGCTACGCTAGAGGTCTTGGGTTTGATTCCCAAGTCGACCAAGGTGTTATGGGGTTTTTCTATGAAATTCTCAGTAGCAGGTCGGAGTTTGGATTTGTGCCCGGTTAGTGGCAATAGGCTCGCCCCCTATTACATTGGACCTAAACATATCGGCGAACTGTCGGTGTACATTGGTACACCTCTGCCTACCCCTTCGGGGATATAGGCGTGATGATATGATAGAACCACGAAACATGCTAAACACAAAAACTAGTGTAATTGCTATTCTGTCAATATCAATTCAAAATAATGCGTACCACATAAATAACTTAAGTACTCGTAATATTCTTACAAAACAACAACAAAGTTGCGTGTTAGTGTCGTATACCTAGTAACAAAAAACTGAGAGCTAATACTGGAAACTATACTTCGTGTAGGGCTGACCTAAAACCCAAAAAAAAAGCAGAATTGGTCTAATAAAAAACCAATTTTGACATACATTCACTTAGCTGTCAAAGGCAATCAATGAAAGAGGTTGGTTATGTGTGAGGGTACCTCTTTACTCGTGACAGCAGTGATCTGGAAGACGATATGACGTGGGGTTGAAGTTCGGTCGATAGCCAACATACTAACGTAGTCTTATCTTTTGCATATCTTTTGAGGGCAAAGAAGGGTCTTTACAAACTGGAACACTTGCTCAACTTTAATACGGGATACTTATAGAAAATTGGTGACCTTATTTACTTCTAATGAGTCTTATTTACTTGATTAGGTTGTTTGTTTGTTAAACCTATTTTTTTGCTACCAAAAGGTATTGTTATGTGGCCATCAATTAGTAGCGTTAATATCCACCCATGGTTTAACTTTTACATTATACTTTTATCTCAAAGAAACCCCATCTATGGATAATTTATCAATTTAGAGAAACTCGGAAAACAGCTAAAATGAGGTTTTCATACGGCAGAATTGCCTTGATATCGTTTGTTCAAAAGCTTGATCGGGTCGATTATTACCATAATCTTCACTTTTGGTTACATGATTACCATAATCCCCTGGCTGCCTCTCCCGGCAGTGATGGTTTTTGAGGGCAGATATCGTCTTTACCTATATGAATTAGTAATGTATTATATAAGCTACGTACTTTTTTGTTTTGCACGGCTTAAGAAGAGAATTCTTTGGGTATTCAAACTCAGTGAAATGTCTATATTTTCAGCAATGTTCAGCACAAAATGATTTGTAAGCAAATAGGTACAACATGAATACAAATCATAACAATAGGCACACGTTATTGGTAACTATGTTACGTCACAGTTCATCAATCAGCATTCAGTATTGGGTCGCCGATGTAATAGCGGGCGGCCAAGCGAGAGGCGAACTCCAATCCCGCCCTATAATTGTCAATTTCCAAGGTAAATCCAAATACAATTTCATCTAGTCAGGAATTTCAATATAAGACCTGAAGACCTTATAACCTTTATTGATTAATTAAGATACCGAAAAATGTTTTCCTAATTTTGTGTCTTGAAAATGATTGATCTTTTTATTGTCTATTTTACTTAAGGTAAGTATTCGTAAAAATAAGTCTTCGTTCCTTCTTTTGAACCTTTTGAGGCTTATGAAGCTTAAAGTAAAAATTAGCAGACCATTTCTTTAGTGATTTTTGGTCCGAAAAAATTTAATTGACCCTCTAAATCTATTTTTAAACTATGTAATATCATAAAACATAAGTAAAACAATCTTAAGTCATAGAATTGTTTCTGGCATGTAATGTTTATATGTGAGCATCGACCGTGGACGTCCATTAAAGTTTTATTAACATTTATAAGGTATCGAACGGTCACGTACGCCGTAATGAGTTGCTTCGACGCTTCTATTACGCGGCGATTGTGACATTTGTGAAGAAGATAGCCGTGTTGCTATGTTGTTGGTTATGACCATATGATGATATACCATTATTTATATAGACATAACAATCGACATAATTCTGGTAGGTATAGGCCTTCTAGAGTTTAGCTACAAGTAATTAAATTATTAAGAATAGATAAACAAAAGGAATACGCCGTTGTTTTAAAGAGAAGATATGAAAATATGAAAAAAAATACTAGCTATTTTTTATTTTCCACACAATATTTCATAAACGGTCTACAAATAAAAACTCAAGTATATTTAATCTATACACTTCCCTAATTACCTAAAAGATTATTTAAATGAGTTCTCGCATTTTTATTAACTTCGCACAAATAATTTGATTACTATCATCAATATTTACTCTCCTACGGCGCGGTATTGGCCCTCTTTCCTTAATTACTTATAATTAGATATTTTAATACAGAAAGCTGTTTTCTTAAGACATTGTTTGAATGTGATACAGCCGGCGGCTAATGATAATTCCGTGATATAAATAGGAATTTTGAAACAGGATAATTCAATTAGGTTCCATTAGAATTCTCCTTGGATTTCCGTTTAAGATATTGTTGTTATGTATCTAAACAAGGTAGGTTCAAAACTTGATTAATTTAGGAACATTATTTAAAGGTAACTATTTTTATCTCAGAAAAGAATGTGCCTAAAACATGGATCATGACGTCATAGTAGGACTTACAAAAGACTGAACCGCTGAAGGCTCTTCTGAACACACTTATAAAGGACTTTTCATAAATCATTTACATCAATCTATCACAGTTTACTTTAACATAAAATTCTCGGCATATTTAACCGCGTTTTTCCTATGGTTTGTATTTTTTGGGAAATCCTTCAAAATACGAAGATTTTAGTGTTTGTTCGCGGAAAACGATTCCACAGTTAAACACAGGGCTACCAAAAAAGTGTGAAAAATCCTGTAGTGGTGTTCAAGGTAAATTAAACCGTACTTGGAAAACCATACAAAATAGTGCTAACCTGATACAGTCGTAGGTAATCTTTTTATTTTATAAGAGAAAATATATTTACCCAGCAGAGTGAGATAGTTTCAGGCTGGTTGTAATTTTAATCAACACATTAAAAAAAAAAACTAGACTACTCAATTATACTCATTTACTTTTCCCGCCACCCACAAAGGTACAATTCCTTTTTAATTCCAATTTCAAAGTGCTTTAAACACTTCTCTGAGTGAGTAACAAACGTAACATAACGGAACTTTAACAGACCAATCCTGAACATTCGTGTGATTTCACAATACTGTGTTTGTTAGATCCTAGTGATATTTTTGTACAGCCAGAGGCTTTTGGCGCCTTTGTAAAGCTTTTCCGTATTCCAAGCGGATCGTGAAATATTCCTTTGACTAGGCGTCGACTATTTATATTGCTAGTGTTGATTAATTTTCATACACATATGAATTCAGAATTCTCAGGAATGCTGGGTTTGTTGGAATGTACGATTGTTATTTAAGGTTTTATTTATTAAAATGTCGTGGACGCGACATCGTGTTTTTTAATTGTGTAAACACAATAAGTTTCAAGAATCCATGTTTTGCCTAAATAACTAATAACGTGAAGTTTTACGACTGGTAAAAAGTGTAAATAAATACTTTCCAGATTACATACTTTTACAAAACTTTGATATAAAACACTACTACCGAAAAAGACCAGCAAGTTAACCCTACACTAAAATACTGTTGTAACAATTACGCCAATGATCCCTCTGATCCCCGCGGTTACAACAAATTGAACGAACTAAGTACACAGAAAGATGTCACTAATGATAGCTTATTAGCCGGCAACGACTGCCTCGGTGGCGTGAGCTATTCTTAGCCACGAGTTGGGACCACACGGGTATCTAATTACAAAATCAACGCGACTCAATCTATCTCAACAATGAGAAAGTTGAGCATCTCTTCATCGTCTTTGAAGATTGTCGCATAAAGGCAGATATGTAGTGCCTTTGTTAAAGTTATGTGCCGATATCGGTAACGCTAAAAGGTACAGGAGCGAACAAAAGGGTGCATAATGGCGGTCATCATCGTATCTTTATCGGCGCACGGTTATGGTGGGCTGTACTAACGCGCCAGATAGCACCCGCACCTCGGAGACATACTACCTCAGATATTACCTAATATATGGTAAGCACACTTCAGGAAACAATGCAATGTTACTTGCGCGGCTATTATGGAGCTTGTGGGCTTAGGGAGAAGGGTGGTTTTGGTGTTGGAGTGCGTGGCAAAGGCTTGCATTTGTTTGGATCGTGCGCGCAACAAGTGCGGCGCAGGTGGAGTGCGCGGGGTGCGTGGCGCGGGGGATGCTCATTGATCAGCCGGCGCCTGTTGCTCGACCTGGTGCCCCCCTCCACACCCCCGCGACCCCTGCGACCCCCGCCCCCCCGCGATGGGCTCGACGTGTGTAATCAAACTGACATGTGGGAATAAGGGTACAAATACATTGCTCATCATCATATTTTAAACAAATGTTTGTGCTCGACTAGAATTTTGATTATGTATAACACCAAATATAGTTCCAGATTCAGTTACTGAGTGCCTATGTAGAACAAAGAGCTAGCGGAATTTGGTTTTGGCGGGAGCGATTGTCTAGTTTATTAATGATACCCTTTGGTCCAATATTAAGATATTAATACAGTGTAACAGTCCGATTGGGCAATTTTCGGTGAGTAAATAAGATTTGATGAGCTACTGAATCAACAGTTTATTAGAAGCTGAATGTAATACGAAATGTGTGTTTTTGTTAAGTGTTTATAGCGCAGAATGTTAAGAATAAATACACTGCAAATAAATTTTATAATCTGACTATCGTATTGATGTACCTATTTATGGATTGTAATTTGTAGATAAAGTTATGTTCTTGCAGAAAATAAAACTTTTCACGCGTTTCTATATTTCTGATTTTCATGCAAACATTTTCAAGAGGCAAAAGTAAGTAGGTACTCACTGCCTATTTTCGCGCGCAACTTCCGGCGCGGGGGAGAAAATTTTCAAAGTTATGTTATTGCACTACGCTCCTACACTCAACAAATACCTTACAATATTTTGTATGAAAAACATTGTTTTGTGAGTATAAAGATGTTGTTTCTGATAACCGTTTTCTGCTGAATTTGGTGTAAACTTAATACAAGATCGGCGGAACTTTAATTGCTTGGCAATGATACAATTAAACGTGACAGAAGAACTGCTTTGTTGCATATAATATGTGCTTTGTGTCATTGTCTATCCCAATCACAACCTTCATCTTAAAAACTCTCAACTTAACAACAAAAAATCTACGAGCAAGCAGTTTAAAAACAAGCCCAGCAAGGTTCTGAAAATAACCAATATTACATTTACACAGATAAAACTATACTCAACCCTATCTAGTGAAGTAGGCTCTCGTTAAAAACATTTTCAGCGTTGCCAGGGGATTTCTCTGCGAACCAGAGATTAAGCTAATTGCATTTAGATTAAAAGGAAATAAAGTGCATATTGTATCTGGCTTATCCAACTAGCGCAGGCCGAGCTCTCGGCGCTAACAGCCTGTTACAGAGCGCGGGAAAATGGCGCGAAACAATGCTGATAAATATTACTAACGGACTGTATCACAGACTTCTAGATATTCGGAACTCCTTGCTCATGTGAATGCCTTGTTTGTTTGTGCAATACATGTTTTTCTTGTACGAATTTCATTGGAGGGAAAATGAACGTGTCGGTAATACGCAGATTATTTACAAAGACAATTTGTTCTGACATTTTCCTCTTTCGGAGTATGGAATAACAAATATGTGTATGCGGAAGCTTCCAATCTTTAGGGATTTTGTATAGCTAACATTAAACATTTATTTGTCACATAAAGAAATAACTCTGAACAATTAAACAATTATCTCCTGCGCTCTACATTAAAACACGTATGTAAGACGTGCATAGTAAAACGGTAGTAAAGGTTCCATGTTTTAACGACACCCTGAAATAGAATCCGCGTAAAGTCATTTTAACAAGCTCATCAGACTTAACATCGCAGTTAAGTTCAAATTTCCCGTCGGCTTTAAACTCCGTTACGGGCAGTCAAAGTCATATCACTCATAAGCTGTCGCTATAAAAGTCTCGTAAACAAAACCCACTCGGCGCTCACATTTTGCTCGTGAATTTTCATTCTTTCCGAAGGCCGGTTGACCGCGGTGGATATAATAACCTTGTTGAAGCTACCACGAGGATACTCAAGACATACAATCTAGACAAAAAAGGGATCCAACGGCCCGAAGGCATTGTACCGGAGGTTAAGGGCGCGGGCAGTTAGGGCAGGGTGACGTGCGTGAGGGAGGCCGCAGCTACAACATGACAAGATGCGGACTGGAAACAGATTGGCGAGCGCGTTCGGTTAATTAACGTGCGGAAATTACACGCCTGACACCCAATCCCAAACTGCAAATAAACTATCGGAAAAGAGACATTTAGTAAACTGACTACTAGATTAAATTAACTAGGTTTAGTAAGACAACACTGGGAGCGGATTACCAAATTTATTACAACACCCAAATAGTCAAGTCGAGGTTGTTTCAGTAAATTGCGTTCTCTAAATCAGGTGCAAAATGTAATTACTCAGTTGTTACATCTACATTGTTTATGCTTGGATTGTGGAGCAGTGAAATTGGGCGAGGTCGTGGCAGCGGGTGCACTGTCTAGGCGAGGGGTCACCGCGGCCGCGCCCCGCCGCGCTCGCTCAGACGTCCAGTGCGACAAACCTGCACGATTGATTGTACCTATCCCCCAACAACTACACTACATTCAGAACTACAGACCTAGTACAAAGGGGCAGGTAAATACATTGCCAAACTGAATTTAGTTCAATGTTAGTTAGAGGTGCTTGGGGCCCAATATATCTGCGTCGCTTTTCGTCTGCACTTCGAGTTCTGGTGACGGATGGTACTATCTATAACGTTAGAGTATACAATGTATTTCTTGATAAGTCCAGGTTTTTCTCAATATGCGCTACCACGTCGTCCGCGTTTGAAGTAGTATTGTACATGAAAGATATATTGCTATCGGATTTTACCGTGCAATATCACGTTTCTGTAGTACGTGAGAGACTTACAATTACATTTTTATTTTATATTTAACTGAGATTTATTGTACTTTAAACTTACAGTTCGAGAACAAAAATCTTATTTTGAAACTCCTTTTTAGTTAGAAAATGGCAACGACCCGTCGTTCTATCACTGTTACACTAACTAAAATATATCTAGACTAATACATAAAACAAATTGTCCGTAAATACTTGTTAAATAGTTTCGAAACTATCGCAGTTTCGAAATTTCAAACTGCATTGCAGCTTTCCCCTGTCTCGTGAAATTTGAATTCCAATGTAGCGTGTAATACAATCAAAACTTTTTACAATTGTCGTTAACTTTATGACGGGACAGGAGTGAAGTCAGAACTGCTTGAACGGCGCATAAACAAAGTTCTTTGTATCCAGACGTTTATTCCTGAAATAGCTCGTAATATGTTCTGATGTTTTCTTTGTGTTCTCCAGCTAAAGTGAGCCACTATTTTATTCGCTGATGTTTCCATTTTATTATGTTTAGCAACATCCTTTGCTCTGATAACATTATTCTATGAGAACTTCGTTTCCCTGATAGCGCTTTAAACTTTGTCTGCTGTCTATTATTTTGCTTATCATGTTTGTTTGAAAGTGCATATGCATTTAGCTTTTGATACTTGCACCAAACTTTTTGAATATTTGTTGTTATAAACGTGTACGCTGCAGAATATATAGACGAATTGAACGGGACTAACTTTTGTGCAAAAACACAAAGAAACTAGAACCTCCTGAAAACGAATGTAAGGAAAACACCTTTGACATATCTTCAAATCTCGCTTACAGTCAAACTAAACAGTCGTAGAGCTACATACTCATACCAAGGGGAAAGCGTAGCATTCGACATAACCTTCAGGGTCACCGGGCGGGCGCTAGGTCACGCCACGGTTTTCCAGGTATTTTTAGAAGTCTCACCCCACTCAAGTCACCGGATATACCTGAACGTGACTTATACCGGTTATTGGACCGTAAACACCAATTAGAAGTAGTATAAAAATATCGCCCTATAATAAGTGGTTATACAGATTTTAATCGGAGTAATTTTCTTCACCATTTGTCATTATTGTAGTGACCCCATTTAAGTTGGGGCTATCGTCTCCTATTAACCTTTACGTGTATGTGTAGTTCAAGAAATGCGCTGCAAAGCTATCTCCGGGTTATTTTCTTCCTGAACATAATCCCTCATACGATCCATTTGTCTTTCCTTTGAAACCCTGTCTTTCCTATGTACTACATAACATAGATGGATAATACAACAATTACTTTTTAACAATTTCAGAAATAGCATTTTCCCGTTTAACTTAATATTTCATTTAAGAAACGTAAATTACTTTGTAGAGCCTTTCTGAAATGCCATCCATATAAGTTTAAATTACTTTTTGGAAGAAAATTTTATGAAAAAGTTCTTATCGAAATTGACCAACTTCGGCTGTACAGATTTTATTCTCCGATACGTTAAATTGATATTTCCTAAACTGAGCTAAAAATACAAAAGAAGTATTTTTCTCAGTTGTATTTTATTTTAATATTTTTACGATGGATTGACATAGTTTAGGTATGGTAACTAAAGCATGTAAAGATTTTGGAAGGGTGCATGCTGTGAGTCGGGTACCATCACGTTGACGTCTGTTGAGTAACATAAAGTAATCAGAAGCCGACCTAGCTCCATGTAAACATGAGTCGACAGTCGCCACTGACCCGGCGCGCGGCGGCACGCTAATAAATTGTAAACTTCTGACGCCCGACGAATCTGAGAGCCCAAGACCCCTCGTAATTACGTCGAGGCGCCCCTGATTCCCGAATATATCCCATGCTTCCAACATTTTAACGAGACCACAAAATTATATTGGGTTAATTATAATTTTTTGGGCTTCCGACAATAAATGGGAGTCATCCCCGACGGCGCCCCAACCAAATTAAGGAACGAAATATTGAATTCAAATGTCCGGCAGACTCGCCGACGCCCGCCCTGCCGGAATGGAAGTTTTCCGTGACTTTATTATATTATATTTGCTGCATTTTAAATCTGAAATGACGTAACTTATCTTGAGAAGTTGTTTCGTAGATCTAGATCTATAGATTATGTCTTCGTGCGTTTTGTTCATTCAATTTATTTACTTAATTAACATCGGTTGATGCTTGATAAAATTCCGGTGAAATAAGATGAAAATCTTTTATTGCTCTGTCCTTATCATTACTTTTTTGTGTTTTCTTTATAAATGTAAGTGACTAGAGCTTAATGCAAGTTGTTTAGCACATAACGAAGTAGGATTTATAATTCAATCCAGTGTGTAATAAAAATATAATTGGCAACAGAACACTAAATAAATAAGGCAATCTAAAAGTTAATTCAGAGTTTTAAAATGTTGCGAGGTACCAGGGTAGCATAGTTCGTTGGTAGTCAGAAACATGTAATCGCCTGTAGTATGCCTCTAGGGTGCACTGATAAAACGCTCATACACTTGGGATATATTTATTTTGGTCTGGCTTTTTCATTTGTTGTGCAATTCCCTACGGCTATATCATATTAATATTGCGAGTGATCAATCAATTTGTATCAATGTAATCAATAACAAAGTAGGCTTTGATGGGATTCTGATGTGTTTCCAGATGTGATTTATTTGTATTTAGTACTAATTATAGAAAAGAGTTTACTTGTTGTGAGATACAAGGGCGGTTTTTTTTTGTTATATGGCTGATTAATTTTTGGGACTGTTATTGCGCTGATGATTGGTTTGTATTAAATCGATTATGAATCTACTTAAACTAGGCACCTGAAAAGTATTAAAGGGGATGAAAAAGAAAAACGTCAATAGGGGTTACCCTTATTAATAAACGTTTAGTAAAGCGGGTGTTTATGAAATTAACTACTGTTATTATTTTTATGTATATAAGTGCATAATTTATTATCTTTTTAGTTACCTTAAGGTAGTAAGCTAGACTTATCTGTGAGCGTCAGGTCATTGCTATCGTAGCGCGTGCGAGCTTAGCTAGAGTACCGCAGCGACCACTTAAGCCCACAATTTAATTTAAAACTTAGTGTGGGAGAGATTAAACATGCATACATTATGTGCTTTCATTTAATTTTAAAATATAATTATTTCAGAATATTTTGCTACATTTTTTAATGCTTATTTGTTTTTACACGCTAGGGTTAACGGTAAAGGTTACAATAGCAAAGGCCTTTTTCCTTAAATTATGAACCTTTTTTGATGAACAATATTTATATTTATTTATTCCTTTATTTCAGGCAACTAGGGCCCATAGAAAATACAATAATTATATAATATAACAATAACTATATTACTATCTGGGCACGTTCCCCGCCATTGACAAGGATGACGATGAGTTCTTTGACGCCATTTAGTTTTTATTTATGTAAGTTTTTATTTTAGTATAGTTAGAGTTTGTTCTTATATTAGATTTAATTGTGTATTAATAAATAGTCTCTTTCGTGTTTTCATTAAAAAAAAACAATAACTATAAACTAATACATAATTCGTATTTTCTACATCCTTATATCAAAGAAGGTTCCATTTTAGTTCAGAAGGTCATAGGTCAAGATGCATTTTTTTTTCCACTTGTATTTGTTAGTATAATCGGCTTATCGTTAATTTGGATGGATCCACCGCTAATTGGACTATGTTTGCTCATGAATACCTAGTAAGTAATTACGCGACGATTATTCATAGTATTGATTTTCACGTTACTGAAAACCGCAGTGGTTAGAGCCATCATGATTTATACATACCTGTTTAATGCGATTTAGCTTGATAAAGGTGTTTTGAAACGAAATGCCCGAAATTGTTGTGCTTTCAGACCAGTATTTTCCGTATCTAATATCTATATTATCGCAGTCTTTTGTTTCTGCGTTTAGTTGATAGTATGTAGTACGCTCAGTGAAATAATTTTAATTATGAATCGTCGTAAAATGTAGTGCATTCTTCAAAATTGTAGACCTAAAGGAAATATTATATTACAATCCATTACTTGTAAAAAATTATCAAAGAACCCTTAACATTGACACCACTACATCTCAACTTCACATAGTCCCAACAAATCACTATTTACACCAAAAACAAATTACTCTCACCAACATTTTTCATACTATTTGTTCTTTACAGTATAAACTGAGTTACGGGCATAATAAAGGGTGCTGGTGTCCCAAAGCCACGTAAAGTGAGCAAAGGGAAGAAGGATGGCCTCATGCATTAATAAACAGGCCCTTGGCTCTCAAACTCCAGTCATCTACGAGTACGTTTTCATCCCGAACTGTGTATTAAACACGTTTTAAAGTTGTTTCAACTTTTATATGAGTGTAAAAGGATACCTTTGTTGTGGGTTTGGCGATAGTGTTTACAAGTAGAACTAAATAACGACACTACTCTTGGATAGCTTCGTGAATAGAAAATATTTGTGTTTTTTTTCGTAGCCCTTTCTATCCCACTGCAGGGCAAAGGCCTCTCTACCCTAATTTCATTTCTCTCTGGTTAGGGCCGTTCGTCTACTCCTTATCAAAGTTATTTTAGAACTTATTTGTGATTAGTCTGGAATATAAAATAACTGCGTCACGTATCAACAAGTAAAAAGAGATAAAATATTCTCTACAAATACACACATATTACGGATACAGTGCATATTGCGCTATCGATATATTTTCACTCTAGATCTGAACTTCACGTACCTGTCTGTTCCATTTATAAGACACGTAAGAAGTGTGAAATGGAAATTGGAATCTATCTCTATAACATCTCCCGAGCCTTCCCAACTATGCTGGGGTCGGTTACCAGTCTTACCAGAACCAGCTGAATACAGTATTTTTTTTCATCTATCTCTGATATATTTTAATAGTAGTCATAGTACATAGTATTTCATGATATAACATATTACATGGCAACTGGCTCGTCTGAAGATTCTTGTTGTTTTCAGATTATGTGGAATAAAGTGATAGAAGACTGTTCTAATTAATATCAATAAATATTCGAGTAATTCTACCTTTGTACATGTTTGAAACAACATAGATTTAAAGTAAACAGAATTTAGAAAGGCCTGAAATTTATAGTGGGATAAATTTTATTTGTTATTAAAATAACAAACAAAGGTGTATGTCATCTGTCTCCATATATCAGTGTTGCCCTTGTTGACGAAACTCTAACGTTTAACCACGTTATGAGAGCCCAGTATCTGCGGGAGTGAAGTTTATGCAAACCTATTTACATGTAAATATCTAGCGAATATTCATAGTATAACATATTACACGGCAACTGGCTGAGGATTCTTGTTGTTCTGAGATTATGTGGTATAAACTGTAAGAGTGTTCAAATTAATATCAATAAAGATTTAAGTAATTTTACCTTTGTACATGTTTTCACTCTTAAACGCTGGGCTTGAAAGAACATGGATTTAAAGTAAACAGAATTTAAAAGGCCCGAAATATATAGTGGAAAAATCTTCTATTATTAAAATATTACTTTTTTATGGAAACTATGATAAGAGGGTTTTATTTAAAAGAGCATTACGGATTAAGCTCAGAAAGTTGAATATATTTTTCTTTTTGTAGGGAAAGGAGTGTACAATTACAAATCGTATAAACAGTAAATGAAAAGCTACATATTCATGTTCTATGTTTGTTTCAGGAGTTATAAAGAACTCCTGAAACAAACATAGAACAGCTTTAAAAATATAAAATTAACGGCAACTCCCACTACAGAAAGAGCACAACTTAAATTAAAGTTGCCCAGTGGAGTGTGCAATGGTCGCGCTTAAACTTAATCTAATCTAAAGAGCTCTCAAGTTTATACAAACTGTATAACTAAATAATATTTGATTGGATCTCTACTGGATAAAGCAATGTATAAAACATCGCTGTATTACAGACAATCTTGTGCTTAATAAGTTACGCGATTACCACCTCTTTTGAGGATTCAATGATCCTGAATAGCTGGAAACTGTCAACGTAGTCAGAACTAAGTATGAGTGTATCTTGTAAAGAAACGAAAGACTATAAAATGATTAAAAAGCTAAAAGTAAAGAAGTAAATTTGGCTGACAATTATTTGTTTTTAACTATTCTATAAGAATATTAAGATTCTTTTATTGCCGTATAAAACTAGTACAGAATTTGATGCAGCAGTCATTCTCGTACAGTCGCGTAGTAATTGACTAATTTGACTTGATGTAAACATTACCAGTGAATTCGGAGCACAGTCAGCAATAAATGTTGATGCAGTAAAGTGCAAGCGCTGTTATCATTATTTATTGTTAATGTTTCAGTATTATTCAAGTCATAGTATGGAGACGTACTAAACATTTCAGAATTTATAATTTATCTCCATACATAAAACAAAGTTAAAAATGATTTAGCTTCACAAAGCTAGATTTTATAATAATATGCAACTTCGTTCGCCCGTTTCATAAAATTATTGCAAGAGACGTTAGAAGGTGCAACAATATAATACATATAATAATCCAGCCTATAAACGTCCCACTGCTGGATACACACCTCTTCCCATATAGAGAAGGCACAGGTGCAACAAACAATCTTTTACGTTTATGAAAATACTAGATCTAGGATAAGATTCTTATTTGACATCCCTTTATATAATTATCTGTCAGTGTGTCTCATTATGAAAATTTAACGTCGTAGTACTGCAAAGAAAAATCACATGAAATAAGCAGTAGGTACCTTTGTACCTTTTAAATATTTTTTGTCCATTGAGAGTACCAAAACTAATAAATAAATAATAAATATCAGAAATATAACGTAAACATGCACCTATTGCGAAATCGGCCATTTCTTGGATCTCTGAAAAAGAATAAGATCAAAATCCCTTACATCTGTTATGTATCTTTATTTCATGTATCTGTGCTACACTAATTACTGATACATTGACCCCACAAAGCTCTTTAGCATTTATTATTTAATCATTGATTTCAATGAAGAATAGATTGAGAATAAATGACGTCTTTGTTAATCGTTTTATTGTTATTAATGAATGTAGCGAGATGTATTAAACTAAAGAAACTTGTTCTATCCCTTGATAACTTCTTCTATAGTTGAGAATAATAAATCTCTTGCCAAAGTTAGACGTGTATGCTGATCTAAGAATATCTTCAACAACTTAAATTCTCTTCAATTGCTTTCAGTATTTTCTTTATCTTTTCTCTTGTATTCGAAGTTAAAGTTGATAGTGACTTGTAACTTTTTATTTTATCTTTACAATTTGAATATTTTACAGTAAAATAAATCGAGAAGTACTGAAAAAAAGTATTCGTTTCGTCGCGTCATTTTAAAATGTACCTACCTAAATAATACGTTTTTCGTTACGGTTGTTTTTTAATAGAGTAACTAAATACACATCTTGTTATTTTATTTATAAAAATGTTGAAAGGGTTATTCAAAGAGCATTGAAATGTTTCTTAAACATAATTCTCGGGAAACTGAAAATTAATAACGTCTCGAGTGTTCTTCAGATTCGAGTAGTTTGAAAAGAGGTCCTGAAGCGCTGAATTTCGTTGAAATTAAAGCTTGCAACAAAACTACTGTATAATAATAATAACCGTCGAAATACAGAGCTGTTTATATAAGACGAAAAAGATGATGGTGACAATGGAGAGACAATAGGTAAGTACTCTTTAAATCGGTAAATACAACATTTCAAAAGCATTTAAATAGTTTTTACGAGTGCCCATATATTACCAGGTTATTTAAACGATTTTTGACATTGTTGACGCTTGTCGCTCGATTACGAAAGCGGACTATTAGGTAGTCAACCTTGCAACTGTGCTCGTTGACTGGCTAATCTCTAAACGCTCTGGACCTACTGGTTCTATGCTGTGTAAATGGCTAACGTCACTTATAAGAAGAAAAAGGCCTGATATAATCTTCCTACAGATATCAGTCGTCTTATTTTTGCGAGTCTCTTTAATATCATCAATTATTGTCTGAACTTGATCGATGTAAGAAACATCAAAAGATTAAAAAAATCCAGTCTAAAAGTCTGAGACAAAATTCTGTCACATTTAATCTTGATTTCGCTTCAAAAATGAAAAGGATAAAAACGTAGACAAAGGTTATTTTCCTAAGATGGATAATCTATTGATTCTGAGCATTCATTTTATATTCATGTGTGTATACAGTCAAGATAAGGGAAATTTATGAAGACAGTGAGGGGCACGTCAAATTATTTCCCGTCAAACATTACATATTTATGTACTCAACAACGTATTACGTATTTTTATAATCATACTTAGTGACAGTGGAAAGTTTTTTGGAGATTTCTCGACAGATAATAAGAGAGCGACAGCTTCTATAAATAACGTGTTCGAGTGTTAGAAATGTAATAACAAATTTAAATTATGACATATTTTTTTTTGCGCGTTGGTAAATAGTCCTTGTTGCTTATTTATGAAAGTGTATATTCACAGACTTGTGTTAGAGGGAAAACATCATAGTCATATTACCTGTAGGTATTGTAAATTAAGTTAAGTCAGTTTGTTACACTTTTTTGCCACTAAGGCGAAGGATGGCACCAGGTGTTTTGCCGGAGTAGTCGGAGCCTTTCTCAAGGCTCTGGAAGCCCGGACTCTTGCATCCTCAACCCCCTGGGTATGCAAGGCTGGCTCATAAAAGAGTTTCACCTGACAAAAAAAAAAAAAAAAGTTTGTTACACTTTCATACAATTATGGCTTGACGGAATTTGTTGCAATCTTTTACTATGATTTTTCACAGTTTAAATTGTCATTAGGATGGTTTTTAAATTTGTTGTCTGTTCTCCTTAATGATTTAGGTTGCCTCAACCGCATGAGCAAAAGCTAGAAAAACGGCTACAAAATAGTAAAACTTAAATAGTCTAATTTTCCCAAACTTTGACTCCCTTTTGTCGTATAAAAGCCACAGGAATAAAGTCGCGGATAATTCCTATTCCATAATAAATGTGATGTTACGAACTACGTGTATTTTAGAGAACGCGACGAGCTCCAAAAGTTCTGACTTCCGAGTTCGTCGGTACCCCACAGGGTATTAGTTCCGAGTGTTTCTCGAGCCACATAAAAGTTATGTTTTTAACTACAACATAAATGAATTTAGTTGTGGAGTGTCTAGCACATGACTTTTGGGTATTTTTGTAGTTAAGGTTTTAGAATATTCTGGACTACGTTATAGGGGATGAAATTATGTTTTTTTTTTTTGTAAAAACATAACTATGACCTTAGAGCATCTAAAAATAAACTTAATGTACATGAATTAAAAGTACACAACATAATTATCTCAATGTAAGAGAAAATTGTTCTTACTAATTAATGTCTAGTACTACGTAGAAAGTTGCAGTAGACTGACAATACAGCGGCAAGGCGGGAAGAAGAATTGCGCACAGATAAGAAGCGACAGTCTGCTATTATCTATGGTCCATTATCTACCAGCATCACCATCACAATGACCCACTCACCTCACTTAACTTTATGTTACGTTGCTTCCCCCCGTTGCCATGACAACAGACAACTGTTTTGATTCATTAAACATTCATTTATTCGTTCCAAAACTAAAAAGTGGACCTTTCAAATTCATGACAGCCAGTATTAAGTTCGGTAATTAAATAGAATTGGTACAGAATTCAATTTAAAAGTTCAATTAGGTCTTAATAGACGGCCGGTATTGGCCCTATGTTTTTGCACCGAATTTTTAACGAATTTAGCAAGTTCATGGTGGAATTTTGTTGGCAAAGCTGTTTTTGATCTCCTAATTTATTTTGGATAACTGCGGTCTATATTTAATATATTTTCGTTATTTATTGCGGGTCCGACCGCCCGGAAAGAAATTAATTTGTACGCAACCCCCTGCACGGTTGTATGTTTTATGCTTCCCTCGGGAAATGACAGGATACTTTGTGGTGAATCTGTATGGAACCGAACAATTTCTCAAGTATTTCAGGTTCCTAGGTGGCTTTTTTTTAGTACAAAAACTATAGGAAGGCTTACTTGCGTGTTTCTTACTGTATTTATGCTATCAATTACGAAGGTGCCTCGTTGGCCTAGTGGTGCTAAGCGCGACTGCTACGCTTGAGGTCTTGGGTTCGATTCCCAAGTCGACCAAGGTGTTTTGGGTTTTTCTATGAAATTCCCAGTAGCAGGTCGGAGTTTGGATTTGTGCCCGGTTAGTGGCAATAGGCTCGCCCCCTTTTACATAGGACCTAAACATATCGGCGAACTGTGGGTGTACATTGGTACACCTCTGATAACCCTTCGGTGATACAGGCGTGATGATATGTATGTATGTAATTACGAAGGTGGTTCAACTTTCTTCCAAAGTTTTATTTTTATATATTTTTAATTCTATAGCGCTGCATAGTCTAAACGAGGTTACGATACTGAACATACTTCCTTCAAAAAGTTTACTTTAGTCAGATTTTTTTCTTTTTCAACAGTAATTATGTAATCATTAATCACTCTTAATATTACCGCTGATCTGTTTGAAATCTGTTCACCGACGATAAAACTTCGAGCACATTGTTTCATGTTGACGCATACCCGCCATCCATTAAGGGATTACTAGGACTCGGGCCCAAGACCTGTGTACTTTGCAGCCACTTCCCTATTCCATTCAGATTACTGTCGAAAATGGCCCATTATGCAATAACACAGACATGTGACCGTCATTAGTGTACAATCGACCACTCATCAACCCCTTTTTGTAATTAAAAGTATCTTTATTTCAATCACATAAGGTTGATTGTCGCAATTCGTTGTTGCCAGTGCTGTGGGGTCCAGTGTACGAACGATGTTCGGTAATACGGAACACCTGACCCCTTACGGATCAAAAGCGTGTAAGGCAATTACTGTGTCATAAAGCAAAGTGCTGGCCACTTGTGCTCGTGTGAAAAGTTACTGTTTCCTGAAATATTGATGGCGGATGACGTAAAAGGCACGTGTCAACTACGGGTACTGTCCTGGATCTAGTTTGGACTCATTGGATGGCTATTTAGATAAATTTTGGGATCAGGGTAATTTTGTACTCTACCAAATAAATAAATGAAATGTGATTATTTCAACGTTACGAACAACTTTATTTGCAAACATGCAGTATAATTTTAGCAAGTCCATTAAATTTTCGTTCATTTATCTCCATTGTGCTCCATTGGGAACTATTTGTAGCTGTAATTACATTCCACTTGAATATAAAATTTCAATTAAACCCGTTCAGCCGTCACGTCGTTCAACCAACTTCTACATGAAACAGTGCAAGTTTCATAAGACGTTAAGATAGTTCAGACTGTAATAGCCATTATCGTCAGACATATCCCAAGTACATTAAGATCTTCGCCCTGCAGTGACACTTAGAAGGCGTCATTATCTTATTATTTATTATTATTAAGGTCCCAGTCTGCAGATGCGGTTGGATATCAATTTAACACGAGCTGATGTCTGACCTCTTCAGCCATAAGCCCGTAATAGCCTGAATGGTAAAATTGATGTGGAGCGCGATCTATCTTGTGCCACGCGTATATTATGTCGGGGCCGACGGAGCATCTCACGTGGAAAAATTACCCAACCCTTTAAAGCGAAGCTACCACTTCTAACAATATTACGTCAGAAACCCGATATTAATAACTCAAGTTTTCTTAGAAATATTAGGGACGCTAGTGGGGCGTCAAAATTTTTATTACATGTCTAAAGGGTCATTCGGGTCACCCAGAACAAAGAGGGTAGCTGTGTATTAACATTATGTTCCCATAAACACGCGAGTAATGTTAAACTATTTTAGTATGATGATTGTAATCTGCTATTAAATCGTAGTTCCCCTCGGGAAAGGCCTTAAACGAGGTGGAGTTATGCCCGTTAATGTCGGCTACTGAAAAGAGTTGGATGAAAATATTTTCTGAATCACACGCTCGCAATCTATCGAGTATTCTTCCTGAAAGGTTTAACTATTGGGTGTTATAATGTATATCTAGGCGTTAGTGAGTAAGATTGCGGTAACCCAATCCAAGTAGTACCGACTACGTTTCGAGGATCATTGGATCGATTTCTTGACGTCACTCGGGAAGGTTTCGTCCGGCATTAGTTCGGATCAGATCGGCTTAGTGATCGCAGCTTCTTGATTATTATTGTCGCTTTTCACGGGTTAAGCCTTCAAGGAGGAACCCCGTCTTTTATATATGAAGCTGCTTATATAGGTTCGACGGAATAGGCTTTTACTTCGGGCTTTCTTTGTGGAATTGCTATTAAAAATGTATTGTTTGGGACAGCTGGATACTTTTCATGACTGCTCAATTTAAATTTAGATATCAACCTGCTTCTTTTCGTTGTACCTACAAAATAATATAATCAATTGTCGTTTTAGTAGTGAAAGCCGAAGTATATTAAGCACAAGAAGTTGAGTGATCTGTTCTGAATCTTTCATAGTTTCCGTATTACAAGTTTATTTATTAAAAGAAGACTATTATAATGATCAATCACCTGTACACTCTACCGGCTACCATTCTTCATAGTCAGTGGACTGAAGCAATCGAATATAGTTTGTTAAGTTCCTTTGTTTTAGTTCCCGAATAAAAAGGGTTTGTTTGTTTCTCGTTAGACCTAATAAAAGAAGACTGATTTTCGGCAGAAAGGATTTAACGGTAAATGCTCGTAGAAACTTGTTGGGCCTATACAAATAGCTTTGAGCTTGATTTCACGTCAGCATATTATTTAGAAGGACAGAAATTTAAGTGATAGAAACTCTTCAAAAGGCTTTACTCGGCATGAAAATACAATCTACATAGACCCACCCAATGCTTCAATGTAAGCAGACAGACTATTATAATACAGACGAGGCTACAAAGCTGCGAAAATATTTTGGGAACCAAATACTAAAACAAATCGCACGACATTTTCAGGCAAGAGAGACTTCAAAACATTCTTGTAAACAAGAAATTAAACGAGACTAAACGAGAAACCAGGGACTTGCCAACCTTTTACTAAGTTATAGAGTAACAAATTGTACGATTAAACTAATTCAAGCGCTTTGGGTGAGTCGGACATAATGTACTGTAACCTACGCAGCCCTTAGGAGAGTAATTGTTTGCGAAAACGGACCCTTCTGCACGTTTTCAAGTAATTAAAATGATAACACGTGCGAAATCCAATCACAATTTATGTACCAAGAGGCTGTATAATTTGTTGTCTAAGCTTTTCGTTGACACGTTTTTGTGTTGTCATAACTTGAAGTCCAAAACTTTTTAATTTGTCGATTTAGTGCGGGAAGCCTGGGAGATTGTTCTGGCTTAGTAAATTAGTGTGGTGACCCCTGA
The DNA here is from genome assembly GCA_905146925.1 of Autographa gamma. NCBI lineage: Eukaryota > Metazoa > Arthropoda > Insecta > Lepidoptera > Noctuidae > Autographa > Autographa gamma. The sequence continues at coordinate 11,679,174 of LR989850.1, forward strand.
GAGTAAGTTGTTAGCATATTTTTTATTTTAGACCTTTCATTTGCATGAAATGTAAAAAAATATTTAACGCCTTTACTGAAATAAATGATCTCTACTTTAAAGTTTTATGTACTGCAACGTTTTATTGCCAAATTTGAATTGTAATATGATCCACATGCAAATTCAGGCTACATTTTTCCTGTTTACATGCCACGTATTTGAGCATAAAATATTCTGTGCCATAAATGATGAAAACAGAAGTGAAAACCTTGTTTATCTGTCGCCCGTCTGTTACCGCCTATAATTCACAAAACCTTTGATATACAATCGGGGAAATTGGAATACAAATTAATGTTTGTGATTGCAATGTTTTTTGACAAAACAAAAACAGAATCTACGTGGAATTCTATGTGAACGGATGAATGTGTAAGTGAATGATTTAAAGCATTTTCTCGATAGGATCGAGTTTAAATTAAATGTGATAAGGCTGAGAGAGATCGAATGAAGACGTTTAACATTCCGACGTGTTCGGTCAGATTGTTCGCGTGTCTGCTCTATATGGGGCACTGAATACAAGTCCTTTTAAATATGTGTGCATAAGAGACGTATACACGTTTCATTATTGCTAATGATTTTTTGGATGCTTTGTTGGAAATTCACATTATGTAAATACATTTTGACTTAGGTATCATCTATGTATTTGCCTTTTACATATTATGTGGATCAAGTTTTTTGGGTTATTTGTGTTATGAGATTCTTATACAACTGCACTCACAATACACAAAAAATTTGACGGCAAGCTGCCTTTAAATAAAAGTCATACATTCCTGGGTTTTTCTAAACTAGTAAGGGTGGGTTTTCCATGCGTTTGAATCGTGATCCTTAAGGTAAATCCAGGCAGCTTTCCTTTGTTGACTTATAAGATTGAGCGCTTTACGCACATTTGTTAGAGACGATTTAACAGAACTTCTCCGGCAAACGTCTGTATATTTGTAGATAGAATTCGTATATAGATTGCCTAGTCAGAGTGTGTTACTGTTAGTTTTTCTGCTTTCGAAATAATTGATGCGTATATATTCTCTTGGAAGGATTACTAGCACACTAAGACCTAATGGCCGACTATTTAAAAGCTACAAAATTTAAGGCAGTCTAATCATCTTTTATATTCGGTTATGATTCAAGATTTGGGTCACACCTTCTTTGTAAAAATTATGATCCAAAGGGAGCAATTAAAAATAAGTAACATAATTATATTTGGAGTTAGGCTAGCATTCTTTATAGGAAGACTCCGTTGTCAACTAAAGGGACAAGTAACTGGAAGTCCTTGTTGTCGATAATTACATACTACAATATTAATTTCCAAACATTGACAACTTCAGACGGAGCATCCTCCCAAATCACTGTTAGTTACAGTTGATACCCACACTCGGAACACTTCTGTGAATGTTTGATAAACTTGCAGTATTTATTGGAAGTTCGCCAACCCGCCCCCCTTCCCCCCTTCCCCCTACAATAACCTTTACAACAATTTTTAACACACTGTCAATATTTGTTACAAGTTTGTTTGGATAATAATATTGTTAGTTAAGAGTTAGAGATCTATTGTGTTGTGGATAGCGTGGTTTGTTATTAATAGCTTGTACAATAATTCACCATGAAATGTCATGGGTATTTAAATGACAACAATGTATTATGACTTAAAGTTTCAGTGTTTAGGTAATTTTGAAATACCTGAAAACACAGACAATGCATCGCTGAGTAAACAATTTACGTAAAGTGTTTACAAAACCATTATTGTTTCTCGACAAACTGCAATACAATGCAAAGAAATTCTGTTACAAAAAGGTCCAAAAATCCATTATATATTGTACAATTTTATTGCGGCGCAATTCCGTCATGAATTTGGTTCGGAAGGGGAAATATTTCTTATCGTTATGGCATCTACGGTAGACATTTTATCTGAGATTATAAAACGTCCTTATAAATGAGGAAGGTGGGCAATTGGGGCCCGGAGGTTGAGTGACTTGAGGACAACCTGCCCTAATTGTTGCGATATTTAGGAGATTTTAAACACTTATAGAGCTTTATGTTTATCCCTTTTTTTGACAATTTATTAGCCTTATAATGTCTACTGATAGTTTTGTAGTTAGCTTTGTTAAATAAAACATCTAATTTAATAATTGAATGCAATCGTTTCTTGCGTTGTGATTAAATAAATAACGACGCCTCAAACAATCTATTCATAGTTGCAGACTACTTTAAAATGTAATCCTTATAAACATTTACACAAACTTTAATTAGAAACCTCAAAAATATCTATAATATGTTTTAAAACAGACATTAATTAAATTTCAAATTAGCCTTCCAAAAATGTCAGACCGAAATTTGTCGAAAGCTAACTCATAACTTTATGCCGAGAATTAATTTTAAACGCCTACAATTCCAGGTTATTTTAGATGACACGACTAGACAAGGGAACCTCCAGTCAAATAGCTTAGTAAGCTTAGTTAAGATGATTTATTACGAGACACCCTAGGGGTTCGTTAACGCTAACCCAAGTTATTATCCCGCCACAATACGGTAAAGATTGCATTTAGATATTCATGCTTGACTTAGGATAAGATGGGAGTAGTTCTATTCATCTTAATCTGTATAAGGGTTACAATGATGTTCATCAAATTGGTTCGAATAACTTTCAATCTGATAGCCTCTTAGATAGAGCCTTTGGATTAAAAAATCTTTAACAATAATCAATTTTTTATCATTTCATACGTACCATCCAATAGTATAAAAAAGAACAAGAAATACCCATCACTTTTGGCAATGCAGCAATAAAAAATAAACGAAAAGAGCAAACGCTACGGAGACCTGAGAAAATAAAATTCTCACCATTTATTTACCTTCCGTTAAGGAAGGAAAAAGAAAAAGAAAACTATCCGCGTAGCCTGTTATGATAAAAAGCACAACTAAAGTACCAGGCTTACAGAAAGTGTAAAGAGCTTTCACAATTTTTAAATTTCACACTGAATTCATGCCATGGACGCTCTATGTTGATATTTCACGGTCAATTTAAGTGGCGACAGCTGCACCCCTTTTACCTCGTTCACCCTCCACTATCTACCTAAAGGTATAAACATTTTACTTCCGAACAAAATTTCATTTGTGACGCTCTTCTTTTGTTTGGTACACTTGTATATAAAAGTGGCAGATTACAAATATAGGTCGGGTGTGAATTGAGAATGCAAAGTGGTTGTGGAAATTGTCCTACAGTTTGAGATGCATTTAGTGCCGCATAGAATATGGAAGTGCGGGCTTACGAGGATAAGTGACGCTCAGCAGAGAGCATAATATATGTCTTAGGACATGGCATTGTATCTGAGTGCCATTAAAGTCCATTTTAAAATGTGTGAATTTTATGACGCGGAGAGCTTAGGGTGAAATATTGTAGACCTTGTGAACTGTTCTGGTGAGATACTGCCGAGAGCATGGCGACCGGGAAAGTGATAATTTAGAAATATCCTTTCGTCTGATTATTTATGTACTGTATATAACAGCAAATATGTATAGAAACGAAATTACAAGACTGACCAATAAATTCATCTTCAACACATAGCAAGACGGATCGCTAATAGCATATTTGATACTGACAAGACAAAACTAATCTCAATTTCCTATTATGTACCTATCAGCTGATACTACTGTCTTTAAGCTCTTCTGACAACACCGATCTGGTTACAGCTCCAATTATACACCGAATATCCCATTATAACTATCCCTTGTATTACTATCCTATTGTATAATAACTATCCATATTGTTGTTGGGGGTTGAATATTGTCATCGTCGGTGAACATGGCGTCGCGGTTGACATGCCTCACGTACTCACGTTATTGCACATGCATTAAATTGCAATTTCTCAGTAGACGGCGCAGGATGCAGAGCTTATCAACCGCATAAGATGTTATTGTCAAAGTTGTGAATAAAGGAAGTATTACGGTCGTATTGAATATAGCGTTAGTTCATTTACGTTTGCTTGTAAAGTTCAGGTTCGAGGCAAAGTATGTAAGCAACTAATGTGTTAGAGTTTAGTAAAATATATATGTTAAAATGTACATTAGACTGATTTCGAACATTTGAGTTTGAACGTGTCGTCAATTTCTTTTTTCCCAGTAAATATTTTTTCACTATGTTGGTAACAACATGTATTGATCTAGTAATCTTAACATGCTATACACACATTTTAGGTAGACAGATTAGGTGGTAGTATACATGTTTTTGTACAATTATATGTAATTAAAATCCGTTTTGTAACGACCTTTTTACGTTACATTCAACTAATGTACGCTTCACTGTTATTGTACTTTATTTTTAACTATGTTACTTTAATAGTGTACAGTAAAGAATATTCTGTCCATGTAACATCACATTGACCTGATTGGAGGGGATTTAAATACTGGATTAAACTACTTTACCTAGTGATACTGTGGTATTTACACACTTGTTTTGTGTGTTACACGTGTGTTGAACGATGTTTTAAAGGCCAACGACACAATTACCAAAAACAAATTATATTTGAATTATTTATTTATTTTGACCCATGTATTGGGTCAAAATAAATTTAGATAGTATTTAGTTTACTCCCGATATTATTTGCTAATTTGAATTTTATTATAAGTTTATCTCTAAGCTTTACACCCAGATACCATTAACCAAGTTGTGTCCAACATCGTCCAACACTGTCCACAGTGTAAACACAAGTGGCACTTGGTACATTAAGAGTATCTCCCATTTATCTCAGTATTTCAGACGAGCTGACTCAGCCATTTTTAATACTTAGTTACGAGCACAAAAGAGCCGTAAACAAACCGAGCTTAACTAAATGTTAGTTGGTAATAACATTTTATTATGCATTTATGTTTTAATCGCATTAACTTCAACTCTATGCCCTCAATTTTGATATTTCATTTTAGTTTATGCTGTTGCATTTTTACTGAAAACGCAACAGCATAGAACGGTTAATTTATATGCAAAAACTAAAAACTTCTTAGTCTTTTGCATAAAGTTGGATTCTAGATTTTTTATAGAAGTATATCTCGGAACAATTACTGAAGCATAACTATGCTAAAATACTTCAAATCTGAGATCTACTGATCTTCACTGTTTGACAAAACAAACTGTGATTTTTCCATAAATAAAATTACAGTCTTCTGACGAGCCTTTTCCCAAATATGGTTGGGGTCGGCTACCAGTCTTACCGGATTCAGATGAATAATAAAATTACAGTAATTCAAGAAATTTAAAAATTAATTTATTATAATAATAATTGTGTTAAATTACTCATTTTTTTGTGAGTATGTGTGCGTGTGTGTGCTTGAGTGGATACAGTATCTAAAAACTTGAACATGTTGCAAACACTAGTCCATTTACTAAAAAAACATTTATAAATTAAATAGCAGTATGTCATGGGTAAAAGGATCGTAAAAGCATAATATAGGAATTAAAACACGCAAAGGAGGTTTTATGTAGGCATAAACCTTCCTTAAGAGCACCTTCGGCACGCCCAGCCAAACCTATTACGTAGAGACCGTTTTCTTTATTGTGGTTTGATTTTTACGTAAAATATCTAACAAGTTTCTGAAAGCATAATACAGTTAAAGTCAAGCATAAATTGTTGTTTTTTAACTACTGAAGTATTATAAGAATAACGCTATACACAATATCATCTTCTGCATAGCCTTGCAACGTATCTTGGAAAAGGCATAGAGGCATGTTGCAAGGGCTGGGCTTCCTGTGTTACCGAATTCAGCTGAATAAATGGTCAGTGGTTACCCATACTAGAACTAACTGCGGTTAGCGCGATTTAACATTTATTTTCCTTCAAACCAAACGGCTAACCCTAGCCTGTTCTTAGCTCTGAATACACAATAGTGTTCTCAATAAATGAGAATCTACGACCAGTGATGATTTCGAACCATACCACATACTCAAAATGGCAATACAGTTCGTACGAAGCCATAACATAACATAACATATTTCACGCCTGTATCCCCGAAGGGGTAGGCAGAGGTGTACCAATGTACACCCACAGTTCGCCGATATGTTTAGGTCCCATGTAATAGGGGGCGAGCCTATTGCCACTAACCGGGCACAAATCCAAACTCCGACCTGCTACTGAGAATTTCATAGAAAAACCCAATAACACCTTGGTCGACTCGGGAATCGAACCCAAGACCTCCAGCGTAGCAGTCGCGCTTAGCACCACTAGGCCAACGAGGCAGTCACGAAGCCATATCATTGAATTATTGATATCGGTTACCAAAGAGAATTCGCAATGTCCTACCGCGCCCGTCAAAGGAGGCTTTAACCAATTACGAGCATATGACATAACAATTGGAACATTCGTGTAATTCCGTTTCGCTATAATTACAGGCGGCGATAAACGTCGGAATGACGAGTACAGCGGATAATCCAATTATATCGCGCGGCCGGATACCCGGGTGTACGGAGCGAAGTAATAAGTACCCGGGTGACATCGAAGCTTCGGACTCCGGTAGCGGTTTGCACAGCTTGAGCAAAGGTCAATTGCTTCCTCCCTCCTACATAGGAAGAGGGTCACGTCGGGCCCATCACTAAGCGGGCAGTCACCGTGGACGTTACAGTGCTAAGTCTTCGGTTGGACCCGTAACGCCGCCACTAAGGCAAATGATGACACCAGGTGTTTTGCCAGAGTAGTCGGAGCCTTTTTCAAGGCTCTGGAAAACCGGACTCTTGCATCCCCATCCCCATGGAGATGCAAGGCTGCCTCATAAACGAGTTTCACCTGAATAAACAAAACAGGTCAATTGCCTGGACTTCTTGTAAATCTTAAGGCCCCTCTGTTAAAAGTACTTGCTTATAGATAGATATAATATTCATTGTTACATCATTAAATGACAAAGTAAAAGAGTACAATAGTGTTGTTACTTATGTAATTAAAATAAACTAAATTATTAAACAGCAATTGGTTAATTAATTAAGAGTTAAGAACATTGATTAGTTAGAAAACTATATTACTGAAAGTTTACTTCATTTTTTTCTTTTTATGGCATCAAGAACCTGGCATATAAGTATATTAATAACTACATAAAACCGTGTTCAATGTCCACAAACTTTTCTACTCCAAACTTCGGAACTCATTTTAAAACTTAAATTAGATTTTTTCTCTCATTTATGTTATTTAAATATGATTGTTCTGTACGAGACACATATTTAATTATACATTAGGAAAAAATGTATAACCCGATATACGGCCTTATATACTTTAATATAAATATTTTTTTAATCCACTGTTGGTTCCAGGGATATATTGCACGTCAAAAAAAAGACCGTCGCTTTAATATTATATAATGTAGGTTATGAATATTATAAAACTATAGATATAGAGATTATCTGCTTGTTTGCGGCTTTTAAGTAAAAACACACTAAACCAAGTGTGACATTATCAATTATATTCTTTTAATAGTATTTCACTTAGTCATGATGACCTAAGAATTTTCTTCATTACTTTAGTTATAAGAGCAATATTACATACCGTCTCGGTATTTGCTATAATAAAACTTTGGTGAGTGATACTCATATTTACGATGGTACCTTTACGGCCCTTACGTATATTTCAGGAATGCTCTACTAGTATATATCGTTCCACGTCATCGCCTGTAAGGGCCAGCCCCGAAATATGTGAAATGGAATGTTGATATTAAACGGCAATAACAAAGAAAAATAATAGAAAAAATAACTGATTTAATAGCCTAAATCGGTATTGATATAATGTCTTGTTTTATTTTCTGACAATAGAAGTTAATTGCGTAAAACTTTTTAACTCGACAGTACTAAAAGTACGGAATAAACGAAAATTCCTTCACGAGTGTTAAAACAAATGACGACTTAGCATAAAGTATTTTACTTTGTGTTGAAGTTAATTTATAATACTTACGTGCTGAGCGTCGCATATCTTAGTCAACACTTTTCATCCTAAAGTACTCCAAACAGCCGTCTAGGGAGCTATCGTTTAAGACGAATATATATAAAAATTTATACTGATGGTACGATTTCCTCCGAAATATGTGCTACATTTTCCAGTTAGGATCAATTTAAATCCGGGCGATATCCAGTGCATGCAACGTGGCTACGTATCCCTGAGGGAATAAAATGCTGACGTTCAAAATGTATCTTTGAGGTAACCTCGCCAAATTCCTTTTAGACGTACTCGAACTCAATCAGGTTTTCTCTTGTCACATACTAAACAGAAATAAGCGAATTGCAACCCCAAAAAAGGACGAGTAACTTTCAATTTATGTCTTGTAAATCGTAAAAAAATATGGAGATAAAAACTGCATTTTACAGCGCTGATGTGTTTTTGTTTTGACTAGCCCTTTTCCTAAACTATTTTGTGGCCAACTTGCAAAACGAAACATAACATAACATATCATCACGCCTGTATCCCTGAAGGGATAGGCAGAGGTGTACCAATTTACACCCACAGTTCGCCGATATGTTAAGGTCCCATGTAATTGGGGGCGAGCCTATTGCCACAATGAAAAATGAAAGTCAGAAAAATATGAAATAGTCTTAATTAAGTTAACATTATCGTTTAGAGAATCAGTACCGTATTCTATGTCAGGTTACAATGTACACTACCGGTGAAAGCTCTAGTTTATGCGACAGATTGTAACCCAGATTGTCTTCAATCAATCGAGAGCTACCGGTAAACGACGGAGCTCATTCAATACCTGTACGATTTCCCTTAGCAATGAGAGCGTACCACTTTAAATGTACGGTGTTTATCCTATCAAGACTTTATTTAAAGTGTACTTATACTGTCTTAGTAAAAAGGTGTCGATTATAAAACGAGCTATTAGATTAAAAGTAAGCATTGCTTGGTCAGTACTTTATCCTATCATGACTTTATTTAAAGTGCACTTCTGTGGATCGTATAGTTAGTCTTCGAGGAATGGTGTCAAATTAAAAATACATTATTTAATTGATTGTGAGCACTGCTTGTTCAGTATTTCCGTGTATTTTAAATTGCATGCGATATTCTTAATTGTATGTAATTAATGAGGAATGAAACGTGGAATTTGAATTCAAAATTAATAAAAGTTCCAATTATTTACATTAAATAGTAATTTTTACACTGTATTCATTAAAAAATCATGTCTCCTCAAAGTAATTCGGTTAATGTTGTTAATAATGTTAGTGTTATTAGAACATTAAAACACATTACATGGAGTGACGATATCGACACAAACATAATTTGTCGAGAGCGGTAATTATTCCTCATTTGAGGTCATAGACCTTTAGTAAGTAATGAACTTGTCAACCTACGCTAAACCCACTTTAATCGTACAAGTTGTTCTAGATATTTTGCTCTACTTTAATGATCCAAAAGCCTTAGAAAAAAGTACTTTTTCTGAACAAGGACCTTATTACTAATTAATACAACATCTATTCCGTCGGTAACTAATTTCATATAAATCCGTTTAGCTGTTACTGTAATTGAGTTACAAACATACGCCTGTATTCGTAGTATTAGTGAGTAAATTAGTGTCTTAGTTGGATTACGCGGCCAGGAACACGCATGAATAAAGTCGACTAACTAGAGTAACTCGGTATCTCAATAAAATTCGATTAAATATACACATTGTGAACGGTATAACGATTGTTTGCGGGGAACAACACGGCTCTAACGCGTAACCCTGTTATTTGCATTGGGATAGCAGTTATCCCGCTATATGTGGATTTATACACTACAGTTCAAACCGAATAGAAAACAAAGAACTAGACCATTTAAAATTCAATTGTTTTAAAAAAATACTCTCGCCAAATCACAATGTTTCAAATAAAAGTTAACAAACAACAATGGAAAACGGTGTTTGTAATAAAAGTCATGAAAAGTCTTAAATTTTAAAAAGATAATTAAATCTAACTTTTATTGTATTCGCTAAGTTTATAAATTATTTCATTGCCATTAAAACTTCTTTGAAAAGAAAACAAGAACAAAATACGTTACTTTGGCAATGTTTAACATTTTTATTATCTGTTAGCAAGGCGCCGCTTTACGGACTACCTCTGCCTGGAGATTTGTAATTAGTGAAATTATATTAACTTCGTAGGCTAACATTTAATTAGGAAGCCGACGTAACAAACCCTAGTAGTTAACTAAGTATTAAAAGCGTTTAGTAGTCTTTGAAATTTGCAAATCAGCAAGTTTCATTAAGAGAGTTTCTAAGTAACTTTAACAACATTGTAGTGTTAATCCTGATCGGTATATGAGGAAGTGCTCACCAGGGAATAAAGGTCTAAATATACGATGACATTACAAACTACTCCCCCTCAACTTATGACGTTGTTATAGCTCTGAATGTTGGTATTTTCATTTCGGATTGTCGGTACACTTGAAACAAAGTGCGCGCTCGTGAAGCACCCTTACACACACAGCGAGCACAATGAAAATTTGAAAAGTTTCTCATTGAATAGTTTCAAGTTTCGAGAAGTTAGGGATTAATTTCATCTCCATTCGTTATGAATGTGGTCGTCACGTCTCACAAGCTTGTTTTGTTCGTGTTTGTTTGTAATTGCTCAGAAAATTGTTTACGTCTTGTATTTATTTGTTGCGGGTTAATGAAACGTACGAAACTATTCGACCTCGTTTGTGACGAGCGTCAACTGTTTTGTTAAGCTCGTAAAGAACTCCCAAAGCTGTTGCGAAGCTCAAGCTCGCTAACTATTTGGATTGCGTATTGATACCATATTTGTAGATGACACAACTTAAAATTGGTTTGCGGCTCCCAAAACGCAGCGTCCTGCGAAAATAGATTTTTGAACATTTTCCAATAACACGTCGTGATGTAAAATATTCAAATATATTTATAGTATATGTTACGATCGTGATTATACAAAAATAACAGTTTTAAGAAGGTGGAGGTTGCCGAGATGCGGATAAAAAGAGGCTGGTTAACATTTATGCTAATGCTGAGGAGCCGTAAAACAAACTGGAGTTGGTTCGTGGCGAGGAGACTCCCTCACGTCCATAAAGGAATGCTATGAAACATAAAATTATGGTTCGCTTCGATAAAACTGTGGGACATTCTTTTTTTCCGGTCATTGTTCGCATCGTTTGCACATGGCTGTGTTTGGGAAGTTGTGAAAGGGTGCAAGTGAGGACGTCGGATCCGGCAGCGTGGCCTGTCCATCCGGCACGGCCCGGCACGGCCGGTATCTTCCGGCATTTCCCCGCTCCACAATCTCTTTTCCCCCTGCTTCATTATTCGGCGCCCCGCCATCGCCAGGTCGGAGGGGCGCGGGCGGACCGAATGTTGCCAATTTATTGCTTTATCCTTATTCCCCGTTTTAAGGGTAAATTTCGGGTAAAGCCAAAGGCATTTATTTTAACGATACTACACAGCTTGTCAATTATATTGCGGAAACTGTGAGTAGTAAAGCTTGAAAATAATTGGGAAAGTTAATTAATATTTTGTACAAACAGTAGAAATTACTTGAAATAAGTATAATCGATTCTAATAAATGTAAACTCTAGTGTAAAGAGCACTGGTAATAAAATATGTTTTTTTATAATATTAGTAATGTGTATTCGCAGGGAGGTCGGGGTGGGGGCTGGCAACTCCGGCGGGCGTGCAGGAGTGCTGGCGTTGGCGCGCGGGTGCGTTAGTCCGCGTGGAGCGGCGCGCTGGCTTGGCTCTCCGAGTCTGGGAGCCTCGGTCCTCCCGCACCCGGCGCCCGCCTAAGGTACGCTCGCATGCATCACGCGCCACCCTGTTGCGCACTGCACTACAATGTTTACCTTCAAATGCACCTTCCGTACTATCTCAATCTACACGCAGCTAATCTTGCGGGCTATCTTTATTTACTTTCTCTTCCGACCACTGCTAAACTTCTCTAAAATTTGATATAGCCTATATCGATAGATTTATTTGCTCCCGCACTTTCAACTTACCTGGATCGATTCGCTCTTCTAAACTTGTAGATTTACATGACGTTACTATTTTCGGCTACTTTCTGAATGAAAATATTCTTGTAAGGCAGCTACGTACGTTTTGTGACCGAAAATAAACGGAACCTGATCTTATAATGGATGTAATTATTGTGTATAAAAGGTAGGTGTTACGTTTTCCCGCCTAATTTCATGACACACGAGCTGAAAGGCGGCTGTGTCAGTGATCTGATATTGAGGAAAACAGTATACTTCTTTACAATTTTCCTTAATTAAATAAAGCTCGATAGAATTGATCTTTGAACTTTGAGTGTGAGAAAAACACATACAATGAAGGAAAGGAAAATGAATATTTCTAAATAAATTCTAAATAATTTGTTGACACAATTCCGTGGATTACCACTTTTCTACTGTTTTTCATTAATACGAATCGATTTCTATTATCTTGAAGATCAATTTGTCAAATCTGAGTATTTATAGTGTAAACCTACTTCGTAGGTACTATCGCTAACGCTTGATTGCTTTTTAATGATTTTAAGCCTAAACTTATTTGTGACAGTTTGTAATACTCAGTCATTTACGTAATGCCTGTTCGTAATTAATGTCAAAACTTTGAAAAGTTTACAGTACAATAGAGGCGATATTTTTGAAATCTTTTAGAGACGTGTAGGGTAAAAAATGTTTTCATAATTTTTATTTGCGCGAGGCCTTGCAAGTTTAATTAAAACGAAAGAAATAGGATATTAGTGACGCATAGCTGGGCACCAGTCCTTCTTGAAGTTTGCCGTTAGACAGGGGTTGAGAGACTTTTCATTCGTTTTAGCTGAATAAAATGAAGTGTAGAGACAGTCGAACAGATTGCACATATATTTCGGGATTTGTACAAAATGTGTTATGTGTGTATAACATAAAATTCCTTAATAATTGTGCTTTATATAAGTCAGTTTACTGTTAAGTGGTTACAATTATCTTATTTGAGTTCTGGTGTGTGAAAGCGATACATAGATTTCCTTCATTTTGGACAATTCTTGTTGTAATAAGGATTCTTTTGTATGTGTTTAGCAGTTTTCGTTTTAATTGAAATAACGTAAGGTAGGTAATATGTATTTTCCATAAACATTTTTACAACTTGTTTAAATTACTATACCTCTTGCAAAAAATATAGTTGGTATATAAAAATGGAAAACCTGTAGGGTCACAAATCGAAAATATATTTTCTATCAACAAAGAAGCACGTAGCGAAATACATTTTGATTTTATTTTCGTCTGGAAGGTGGAAAATAAAACGTAAATCTTTTGAAATGCGTTCGCTGAACTAAAAATATATTTGTTGCTTCTCACACAATATTTTTGAACTTTGTACTTGACATTATTTAGTATTTTATTGCGGGGGCAAGTGCCGCAATTTGTTGATCTTATGGCTAAACTCCCACACATTTTATTTTCTGTTTGCTGTTTACTGGTCTTGGCTACTTGGCTCAATGAAGTAAAGCTAAATATGATTCGCCTTCGCAATATCTAAAAATAAACATCAAAGTATTATTTTATTACTTTTGAAGGCTGTTTATAGGTACAAAAATATTATTTTATATTTCCTTTTGTGTTATTTTCTACTCTTTTTTCGTGGAAAGGCCCTGTAGCGGTATGGTATACAGTTACGATAACAAGTCCGGTACATTTTAATTGGTTTTTAAATCTCACAAAACGTAGTAGCTAACTGTTTTGTTTATGATTCGCAGCTACGTAAAAGCTAGCCAGAGTATGGAAAAACTTAGTAAACTCGTAAAATTGTTTCAAATATCGACACTGGAAAAGGGAACGCTGTTATTTATTAGCTATTTTAGTTTTCATTGAAGTTACTTCTCTATAATCCACACTTTTGCACATAAGTGCAGTGGCTGACCGAAGTCACATCGATCATCTCTACCCTGTTTATTATGACAGCTTTTCACCAAGAAAATCTTAGTATATCAGAAAGTAAGAGAAAATACATAAAAGCTTAGTTCAATCTCGTTTCTACGTAACGGATGTAAATCCATGTTTTACCTATTCGATGTACGAGTCGTTCGAAGTGGATCATAATGTATTTTTCTCGTAAATTGAAGTAAACAAATTTGGGGAGTGCGTGCGTTTGTAGTGGATAAACCTTGTTAGGGATGGGAGCCGTGCTTTTTGTTCCGTTGAGTGATTTATATAGAAATATACAAGTTTATAATGTGAAAGTTATGCTTAGTTTGAGGTATATTATGAAAATGGTCAATACAATAAGTGTGACCTCATTATGTTTAGTGTGAGTATTGTTTTTCGTGGGGAATAGTGTTTCACTGACCGGATTGTTCTCAAGGCAGCGATAATGACGCAGAAAAATAGTTGTGTCATCTTAATCTTACGTGAATTTTCCGGAGAAAAATATTAAGTTGTACTTAGTAAATCATCAATATGTGGTGAGCCAGCGTGGCTTGCTTACCAAAAGTAACGCTAATATTGTCTCCGAAGGCTGTTACTCACAGGGTGGTATTATTAGCTACTTATTTGTAGAATTTAATAATAATAATTTTAACTATTATTTCACATTCCTAGGTAGGTACTGTACTTTCTCACTATACAAGTACCTAGGTATGTAATAACGTTTATGATCATAATATAAAAAAACCTTCGCGAGTATTTTTCGATTTATCAATAGAAAACATAAGATTCATTTTTGATGGAAGCTATAAATATTTGATGTTGTTATTTAATAAGGTTTTAGTGTGAAGTTTTCGTTTCGTGTTGGGTAGTTTTCCCCGAGATAGAGTCTGAGTTAGAATATTTTTGTTATAGCTGTAAATATTTTATTCACAAGAGTGTATACCTAAGATTTTACCTATCACAGCCACCAGACCAGTCTCTATTTAAGAACCTAATTACTAACTGTGTAATATTATGTGATGATGAGAAAATAAACATTTTTATTATTATTATTACTTATACATTTTCTAAAGCAGAGAGGTAAATCCATACCAAATCTAAATAGGAGTCATTATATTAATTGTTCCATTATGACATTAGGCGGCCCCTAGACCTACAATAATAACACTACAGCTTAATCTTGGACATGTTCAAAAGACATCAAACTATTCTCCGATTGAACACGAAAACATTGCACAATTTGCGAAGTTCTTATTATTGTGCAATATAATTGAACGTTTGGATTCAAAACGCAATTCAATCTTATTGTACGATTAGATATATTGTACAATGTTATTGTAGGTCTAGGGGCCGCCTAAGATAAAACCAGATAAATTCCTTTTTTGAAAATGAAAAATTACTTTTATTATCATCCTGTGGTACAACAGGTACCTCCGTCCTCCATGTTTCCTTAATGTACGGCTAACCATACTAGCTATTTCAGGCCAGTACAATTACTTAAGGTGGCATGTTCTTTAATATAATCCTTGACCTTTGCCTTCATTAATACATATATGTTCAACACGCTTACATTAACTAAGGGTTTGAATAAGCAAAGTTCTATAAGTTATGTTTTGTTGTTTTTCATTCGATATTGGGACTTGAGTTCGTTTTTTTACGAGTTGCAAAAGCTGTCTTCGTGTCACTGGTGACATCTGTTTTGATATTCATAGCAATTATTATTTTCACGCAATCAAATGTGTTAGTTCTGTAGATACATAATTAGGGAAATCAATTTCGATCATCCTACTTTCAACGGCAAATTACAAATATGTAAGAATTTTCAATTTGATCGAAGTAAAAATTCTTGAGCTGTGCGTAATTAAATTTGTTTGCGACCGACGTTTTAATTATTTCATAGTTTTATGCTTGAACAACTTCGGCTTTAGGTCTTGATTAGGAATTTCTCTCATTTAAAAGACCAGAGATGAAATCTCCCTTTTTTGGTTTGTTAAACCTTTCCTTTCTCTATAAAAGAAAAGAGTATTGACCTTCTGTGGGACAATTTCTGCTAACTCAACTAATTAGTCTTATATGCTTGCGACGAGAAATAGAACAAGCCAGGAAATGATTTTCTACATAAACTAAATTCAAGTAGATCAAAATATCTGCAAATCTTTTGATCTATAGCAGAAGTGAAACAATAAATTCTTCACTCAAATCCCAGTAGACATCGTATTTCTTGAGCGGCCTTTTAAATTTTACGGTTGGCACTTACGTTTATATAACGTGTAACCGAACCTTCAGCCACTTATGGAACAGAAACATATTTTATACATCTGCGAAAAAAGGCACTAAAATATAATTCAATTACTCTCTTTTTCGACGAAATTATAGAGGGTGTTATTTATAATGCAACGTAGGCAAAAAAGGAACCATTAAGTAGTTAAGATAGCAAATAATATTAGATTAACAGCGATTAAATAATTATTAAGAAATTAACAATTTATTAAAAAAAGAAATATGTTTGCAATCAAAGATTTTTGAAAACACGCTTTCCACATCCCAAATTAGAAAAGACTAAAGCCCCGTTAAAAATCTGTACTTGTTCTGTCCCATAATAAAGGTATGTTTTTTATAGTTATTATTCAGGGTATATTCAAAAATTCAACCCTGTACAGTTTTTTCAGCCTTTATTCTTTATTTCGTTAGGGATTATGTTTCTCGTAAAAATGAACTAAAACTAGGTTGGGTTATAGCGCGATTCATAAAACAGTTTGAGCTTACGGCTTTACTTTTACTCTACATATATCTATGTACATACTTTATTATATGTACTAACTGATATGAACAGTATTGAAATTATTATTACCATATAACTGCCTTCATCCAGCTCCGTTACTAGGCCATTATTCCTTTCAATTGATATATGTCTTGTGAGTTCGTGAAATAAAAAAAGATAAATATATTAAACGTAAAGAAAAATGTCTTACCAAACGTATTTTTTTTGTTTGGCACTTTAGACTAGTAGTAGATGTATCTATGTAATATAAACTGTGGATATAAATTTATTTTGTTTTAGTATGGAGAAAGTAAATGTAAAAATATTATTGTTATACCAAAATAAAATGAGAAACAATTTTAAGAAACAACCTTTGGGCTTAGTTACAGTATCTAGATAAATAATTATAATTGCCGATTGATCATATTTCACAAACACTTGATATTAAGAAAGTTTTGGCGTAACACGTGAAACTGTCTAGTTAATGTTTTCTCTAACAAATGATGAATGTTTATAGATGGCGAGTTCTAATTAATATTGTTCACTGAAAGTTATAAATTGTAGGGAGTGCGGGTCAGGAAGCGAGATAAGTGCTGGTTAAGGCTTTTAAGATATTAATTTTACACGGCTTTCCCTTTATTTGGGCAGATTGAATGAATTGCTTCAAAAGGGGGAAGATTCAATTGCTTTATAGTTCACTGAATGTTTACGTTGGTTAAAGCGGAGATCAAGCAATTAGGTGCCTACTGATTGGTCCTTTGAAACAAATGTTTGTAGGAAACTGTTAAAGATATATTGGATCACCCTATTAAAGATTTTTTCTATGAGTTTTGCTTCATACAGATGTTCCCTATATAAACAGTGCCAAAAATGTACATCACCATAGCTCAATTTGTTCTGTTTTTGGAGAGCTTACTAGACACACTTTTAACTGTTTTTTTTAATTAGTCTCTAATATTTATTATGTCAATGTCATGCATACCTGTTATTTGCATGGTTACTGAAATGTCGACTTCAGATGTTATTTTATTTGATTTTTTAGTGACTGTGCTGTTGGTATGCTTATTTTAAATAAATAAATATTACTTAAATTCATGCACAAAATACACAGTCAATTAGTATTATTCGATGAGTAAAAAATCTTTTTACATTGTACTGCGAAGTATTATTAAATTATTCAGTGATCGTACAAAAGATAAAAATTACCTACATTTTTATAATTAACATTCTGTTAAAAATCTCGTTTTCACTTCTAAGTTTACCTTTCCCAATGTTTGGACAACCCAATTTATTTTACATGAATCTGAAGCAGGTATGACAATGTAAAGGGAGGTATAATATCAAACATAAAAGGGTTAAACAATCGCACGAATATTAATGGGGCAGCCACTCAAACGTAATAAATGACAATTATCGCACACTCCCTCAAAGCTCAAAGTACCTCAAAGCTATACATTTTTATTTAACAATCCACAGAGCAAAGTATAGCAATCAAAACGATCCTTTTTTATGTTTAAAAAAGGATTTTGTATTTCGAATTTGTCTTTCGATAGATGAAAGAGGTTACATATGTCATGACAGAAAGCAATGATATTTTAATAAACAGATATGTTATAAGCGTGCAATCGTGAAGACTCGAAAACGTCCTAATTGGGACGTATTGCCATTAACAACAACACTATTTGTCTCTTTTTTTCTATTAACAACAACACTATTTGTCTCTTTTTTTCTTATGGGTTTTATCGCGCTTTCTGTTTTGCTCTGCCGCTCCTGCGCGGAATACTTTTTTCGATTGTTTTGTATGTGTATAACATATCTGTTTATTAAAATATCATTGACAGAAAGTCATTGATTTAATTGTAAAAAGTAGAGGTTTAAGTTTTGGAGTTATCATTATTGTTATTTGGTTATATTTACATACTAGGCAGGTATATATTATTTGATGAGATTTACCAACTTCAGCGTTCAGTACTAAATGAGTATAATACAGGGTTACAAGTCGAATGTCACAATGCTTCAGTTTCTTTTCGCGTTTCGACCATGATCTCTGGTCGCAGCCCTATTCCATTGTTTTTGACAGCAAATGTTACAAAGAAGTTTTTTTTCATAAAATTATAATAAATTTTAGTCTAGACTTGTTTGTGCGAACCCAAAAATATAAAAACAAAGGTTTTCCACTTTTTATTTTCTTTCACAAAATGCGTGACTTCGTGAATGCGTACAAAATTTTCGGCTATCATTTCAACTGAAATGTGATGGTTTAGGATTTTACCGTTCTCTCGAGTTTTATGTTTTTAAATAACGACAGAGAAAATCAGGAGCGCATTGCGTTAAAATTTGCTGGAGAGGTAACGACTTCATATATTATGTATGACGTAGAAACTTGAGTTCCTTCACCGTGGAAAACTTATAAACCCGTGCTTGAACCTGAATTAAGATTTTATACTCGTTGCTATATAAATGCAAACTTTGTCTACAAGGAAAACGGAAATGGTAACATATATAATGAGTTTTATTATTAATTTAAATTAATTGTCACATAAAGCTTCTTCTCAACAACAAAGCACATTAAGAGTACTAAAATTCATTTCATAAAAATGCCTTGTTCTCCACAACTCGACTTAATTAACTGCTCGCTAACTTTTTAATGACGTGGTGAGGGGAAACGCGCGAACACAATGCTTGTTACGTTTCTGTCACACTTTTACACCATCCCCGGGGGCTTTGTATTAAAAATAAAACGCAACTTCAGCCTAAGAGCGCCTATAAAATCGGATCTTGACGGCATTTATTTTTATTATAAGCCATTCACAAATCGTAGGGGCGGAAAATAAGGGTCTAATTTTAAATATCTTTTGCTGACTCTACAAAGTGGTTCATTTGAAATCGCAAGTTGAAGCTTCATTGGTTCTGATAAAGACACATCAATCTAAAGTTAATAAATGATATCAAAAGCTCTTGAAATAGCACCAAAACAATAAATTACAGTCAAAAACTTAATATTAAAACTATCCTCCTTCGTAATTAATTACAAACTATGGCATTATGTCACAGACTGGTTACACAACCAATGATTTATGGAAGATAAAAAAAAACAATTCGTGTTCTCTATTTAAATTAAATCCGTTCTATCGTGCGGTTTGTTAGCCAAACTGAAATAGCGTAATGAAATGTTAATTATTTCGCGGTTTTAGCTTCTATGCTTTTGAATAACACTAATTACATTTTCACATAAATAATACAGCAGGTGTAATATAATACAGTACAGTTTATAAATACCTTACATACAATTATTTCATGTTTGAAATGGATCCTTTGTTATTTGTAAAACAAATGATCGCGAAATGTGGAATTCTGAAAATGTTTTATTCCATGTTTAATTTTGAAATGAGTGCTACCATTTTAAATTTTTGGCCTGCTAGTACAAAGAAAACTAGGACCAGCATCGATTAGGTGGAATTTATAAGTTTATTTTACATTTTACAATAAGCTTAATATTTTGTTTATTTATTATATTAGGAAATTAATTTATAGTAATTCCTAGTAGCCTTTTCATTAATGTATTGTGTATTGTTAACCTTTCATTTTAAAGGCCTGAAGTTTAGGAACACATAAGTGTTGTTATTGTAATCGTACGTAAAAAGGCTTTACATGAAAACATTACCTCAATATTATTTTGGTACGTTTTTGTGCTTTGTAAAACTTGACCTTTAAATATTTTTAAATGATTTCCTTTTCATTTTACTACTTATAATAGATTTCTAAAAAAGGCACATTAAACATGAAATATCATTGGGAAGTTGTTCTTTTTTTATCGACATTCTCTTATAAACGTGATGTCCATCTATTTGTTAATCCTCTTAAGAACCGCAAAGCTGACAATAGATTCTAAGAACACCTTTTTTGTAAGAAACCTCAATGGCTGGAGGTAAAGCCATTGTGATCATTAAATGGCAATATAGTCTTTCTTCAATAATAATAGTTAACCGGAAATACAATAAGCTATTTACTGGCCTATAGCAATGCGAGAGTCCCGTTCCATACGGAAAACTAATAAAATGATCATAAAGCTTTGGAATTTATTGGAGTTAAAATTTGGATTTATTGAATCAAAGATTCTTGCTGATTTCCTCAACCTTGAGATCTTAAATGTAGTTAACCGTATGCTAGTAAATATAACCTTCCTTAAAAATAGAAATATTTACACAACAGACTATAACTGGCCATAATTGAAGTTTATTTAGAAGAAAATTTCATACGAACCTACGCACACTTTGAGTACGCATTTCGAGCCACTTCATACCACATTAGAACTTCCCTTTCATTGTGCGGCTAAATTACGAGCAAAAAGGCCAGCCATTTATAGGCACTTTACCTATCGGAATATATCGGGGCCCTCAAGGACCATGTAGGTGTAGCCATGAATTACTTACACTCAGACTTGAGCAATTAATAATTGGACGTAATTACAATGTGCGTTCTATAGGGAATTCGTTGTAATTGGGTAAGCTTGTTACCGAATAAAGTGACTAACGACCAAATTTAGTCAAAATGAAGATACTAAAGTTTTTCATTAAAAAAAGACAATATACCAGAAAAAAGGTTCTCAATTCGTCGTTACTAATCGTTTCTTGTTTGTATGTTGTACTCTAACTAACGTTTCTAAGTTGGTAAATATTGTTTAGTTACTAACATTTCATTCAAGTAGGATGTTACACCAAACATCGATCAAATCGACTTGTAAACATTACTATGTGTTGAATTCTTCTATAAGTAAACAAGATTGATGTTGTGTGATGTAAATAATATAAGTACAGGTATCAACACTGTGTGATACTTACAGGATGAATACCGCCGTCCAATCAACTATCTAATCCCATCTGTACTGGCCATCAGTCACAGCAACTGTCCACGACTGATAGGTATCACGCCTATCACGCCCGATCAGCTAATTTCCTAGGCCGGCGTGACGCGATCACTCGCTCGCTTAGCGCCGTCATAATAGACAGCCATTTCCTTTACATTTCCTACTTGAACGGCTGGATTGAAATAAGTGACAACTGACGAATGATTGGCCAGATAATTATCGGTTCTTTGCATTGCATTCGACAGTTGTTTTCAATACAGAATAATGTTAGTGGTGAGTGGACCAAATATTTGTCAATTTTTTGGTATTTAATTCAAGTTTCAGGCTTCTTAAAAAAGTCTTAATATTGAGCTGAAACGCCGATTTCTCATCCTGTAGATAGATACACTACGAGTAGAACAGTGTTTATTAATTTGGAACGAAAATAACAGTATAATCACAATCTATTAAAATTTATCAATTCCTACACTCCGATACCTTCATAAGGACCATAGTTACGGGTCGATGACAGGACCTTTTAGAAATTTGATGCGGGACACTTCTGTAAATGACTTGTTTGTTTAATAGAAATATCGGTACACAATATGAAGTATTGTAAGTGTAAGTACAGTGTACACATATCAAACACAATATGGAATCGAGTACCAACTGTTCTGTTGTAACGAATAACACTTGCTCTAAATGTTGTTTGAGAAAATATTTGTTGAAGTTGAATTAACAACGCATACGTTACTGAAATAAATACTATAATAACAATTACATTAATTCACAACAAATCTAACTTTATTTAAAAATCTAAACAACACTTTAGATAAATCACAAAAAATTTAAAGCCATTCTACATCACTCTTTCAAAACATCAAGGGAAACCATTTTAAAGATATACACTCCTAGAAGTAGGTCCTTACTTGGAAAACAGATGGATCACAAGATAGCGTAATATAGTAGTAAGATACATAAGTAAATAAACAAACAGTGTAGCTTCAATAATGACTGAGCTAGCATGAGATTGGTATCGGTTGGATGTTTGTTAGACGCCACCACGCCACCACGGCACTAGTGCCACTCGCTCCCGATGCGTATTTGTTTTTATTTCGGAACTACATTTGAATTGTAGGTATCCCAAGTTCCGAAGCATCCATTAAACAGAGCTGTTTGAAAGAATATTTTTAGGAAAGTGGAAATGGATTTACAGTTGTTTTGTGATGATGGATAGCTACAGTATATACTGCATACCTAGGTCTTTTGGGGAGGAGTAGGTGCGGTACGTATGGTGTACTTAGAAAGTTAAATCTCTTTGGTCCAATAGCATAATGGTTACCATTGTCAATTGAGGCATGGAATTTACAAATGGTCTAAGTGCCAAAACTTATTTCGGTCCTTTGCACCTTTGATATGGAATGTCTGTACAACATAGCACCTATAAAATGTTAAATAAAAATATGTGGTTTTTTTTTTGTACTTAGCCCATTTGTAAATTCCATTCCTCATTATTGTCATTAACTTAGTAAATTTCGGCTTTTTTTTGGTGTTTTAGGTAATTCTTGTGATCTTCACGCGGTCGCGAGTAAAAGTCTACTCATAAATCAAATAAAAGCGTGGGTGGAATAAACTTGTAACCATAACATTGTTTCAAGAGAAATAGCTCCTGAATTACTTGACTGTTTCATTTGACTTCGAGTACTTAAAATAGCACAATAAATATAAAAATCGTTTATTCAAATTGTTTTGATAATACTTTGAAAGTCATAGTACCCAAATATTAAGCATTATCGAAGGACAGAGTAGGGAGGTACTATTAAGGAATAGTACCCAAATATTAAGCATTATCAAAGGATAGAGAAATAGGTATTATTGTGAAATAGTACCCAAATATTGGGTTCATATATTCAGGCATGTAAGTCTTTTATTGTTTTGTGTGTGTATATTGGCACCTTAACTCCCTAAAGAGATGGATAGGGGTGTATCGAACACACCCAAATGTCGGCTGAGCCAGTGTAAGGCCAAGCCTATTGATTCGCACTGGAAGGGTTCGAGTTGGAAGGGTTTGCATTGAATGCCTCACGGCGCATTGGACATTTGCTTTTGTGAACAGAATATGTTTCGCTTGAAACAACAACTGTGTAGCGTGAATTTGTGTTTCAGTGGTTTGTAGTTAAATCAACGTGAATTCAAGCTTCAAAGTCTTGTTAATACGTTAGGTTGGTTAGGTTTATTTTCACTACTATTTAACTACATCTTTACATGAGATATGACTGTATTGTTTTCAGAATGTCTATGGTAGTAATTATTCTTACTGCAGGGTGCAACGAATACATTTATTATTCACTCTTCGCAGTAGGTACCGAATAAACAAAATAGTATTGAACAAACTTTGTTAGAATGAAATCTGGGTTAGACGAGTGACATTTCTATTTAAGCGATCTGTCCAGTGTTCGATGTTTCCATCCGTCGACCAGTGCAGGCGTGCATCTGACCTTAAAATTCGGCAAAAGGCCGAATGCTCTGCGGTTGGCCTTTTTACGGCCGATGAATTTTCAGGCCCCGGCACACAACGCCCGCAGTTTGACGAATTTGGACATTGAAGGCTTTGTACCGTTACCAACCGTTATTGGTTGAGCGAAATTGTAAACAGTGTGTGGGAACACTGAAAACAACAGTGTGTTATTCTTTCAGGCTTGTAGGTTTTGAAGTATAACGAAGTTTATTTTTGTATCAATCAGAGCTGTGTCGTTTTAGAGCCTTTGTGATACCTGGTAGTGATGTTTCACTCTACGATTTTGTTAGCATAGGAAGTGAGCAGATATTAGATTTTTAGTTCATGTAATAATAGTAGTAATGCTGCATAATATGTATAATATTTGAAATAGATATGTAGAAAGCTAAGCGATTTTTATTGCAATCAACAAAATGGTAACTGCGTGCCATTGCGATGCATATTTAATACGCCGCAATTGTAGCAATGAATATTAATCTACCAAACACCTCGTTTTGGCAGTATTTCATATTCGCTTTTTATTTGTTAGTTAGGGAATTTTCGTTCTATTCTCTCTATATGGAGTAAATATTAACTGTTCATGTTTACATTGGATGAAACATTTGTTGACGGACAGCCGATATTAATATGTAAAAATAAATATGAAATTTGTATGGCATCCTTTCAAACTTCGACATATTTCGCTTTGTAAAGGTATGAATGTAAATACTAAAAACATTTCTGTTTCCAAATATTTGGGATGAAACGAGATCAACATTGATACCACAGTAATTATATTTTAAATATAGAATTAATTACTGAAATTCAAATAGCAATTAAGTTGGCTTTCTAGCCGTAACCCCTTTTCATTTTGGTGGTAACTTGACTAGGTTCGTTGTTGTTTATTGCAGAATATTAAATTATTTTAGTATTCGATATTTTGTCTAAATGCCTATTGTCCATGTTCCTTCTAGTTTGGACAAAAGTTAGAAGGCATTGCATTGATAACCAAAAGAAAGGACATCATCCATTTTCAAAATTCTGAATTTTAACCCTGGATAAAATCACGTGCGGCGGTGCTACAGCTTTGGTGCCAGATTAAGAAATGCTCAGGAGGACAAGCTCTGTCGGAATATAACATTTTTTTTTGGTTGTTAGGACTTTCGAACTTTGACCAAAAATGTATAGAGAATGGATGATGTCCTTTAATAAAATCAATAGGTATATTTCGGATTTCAGCACAAATTAGATTCGAACAAGGTTTTTAATTTAAAAGATAACGTCTTTGTAATTATTCTTCTACACAATCGAAAGTTACAAAACATCGTAACATTTTAATAAAACAAAGAAGCCACAAAGAGTTACGAATTGTTGTCTTAGACAGGCGAGTTCCATCAATAATACATACCTTAGTATATGTATATGTCTGTGTGTATGTACAGAAATACGCCTCCCCACGTAATCAACGTTACCTTACGTATGCCATCTCAAATTTAAATGTATTAATATTTTTGGTTACCACATCAAAAAGAGATTGAAGCGAGTCCCGATTTGAATAATTTTACATAGCGGCATTACCTTCTGTGCTTTGATGTTGACTCTGTACGACAGTCGACAGGAGAGAATGAACATTCTACCATCACGACATGCCTTGCGGGACGAAAGGGTGCGGGTATCGATTGAGCGACGAAATGCGAAATAAAAGTGAAGAGGAAGATACGTAGGTACTCACTTACCTACGTCCATGCGCTTTGGGCGACAAACTAAATAATTCTGTGACAAAGTTGATTTACGACGAAATAAAACACAATTTGTAGATTTTACTTTTACGAAGAAAATTTGGTTGGAAGTAAGAAGTCGAAAACGTTTTATATTCCAAGCCGATTGAGAAAAGTTTATGCAAGCAGTCTTCTGAAAGTTTCCTCTTCCCAACAAAAATTGTTTGTCGTTTCATTGAAACATTCACGATTCGGATAACACGATTGCGTACGATCACGCATGTTTGCTAAAGAGGATCGTCTTGGTGTCTCAGAACACTAAGTACCTAGGTACGTACATGTGCTTGGTAATCTATCTGTGGTATTGTTCTGGAACCTTCGAGAACATTCCACGGGACGACCTCGTTGCCTCCTGACATTGTTCTCGTTATTAAGTGCTCTCAAACATGTAGGTATTCTTGTTGTATAGTATGTCGCCGTAATACACGTAGTAACTATATAGAATTTATTATGAGGTACTAGTCTAGACATTCGTATTTTTTATTAGACGTAACTACTTACTTATTGATACTACTGTGTTTGTTTATCCAACTATCCACCTTAAGTAAACGGTACAAATGAAAAACGAATGACTCGACAGTTTCTTACAACCAAGCCCTATTTCTAAGCTATATTAAGGCCTACACACGACAGACTCAATTACAAAACAAACACTAAGTAGCCTGGGTGTGGAATGGCTCTAGTTTCTTGTTAGGGTTATAACCGTGAATTCTTAAGTGAGGCCATACGTCATACCTACAATTTTCTTAATACATTTCAAATACCCAACAATGGTAGGTATTTTTAATAAATAAAACAACTTTAATAGTTGGAAAATCGATATAAAACTCTCGAGGTTGCATAAATGTAGCGAGAATTAAAAGAGATGTAAATACTTACGCAAGGTTCGCATTTCTCGATACATCGCGAAAGCCGAGATTATTCGGAATTAAAGCGAGCTCCAACCACTAGTTTACTCAGACGAGCAGATGTGGCTCGAACTCGCAACTAGTGAAGTATCGCCGCAAATATTGTACACGTATCCGCTAACGCCTCTACATTTTTAATACGTGCTACATCCTTACGAATAAGGATGTACCTAACATTTGTCGACAGCTAGCTCAACGTGGAAAAGATAGAATCTAGAAAGCTGAAATACTTTGAAGATTTTTCTCTTTTGTACGCTCCCTCTTGAAATTTGTACTTTGAGTGGTGTTTCTAAGCAGAGTTGTAGCTGTAATTTAGTTTCTTTGGCTCTACTTTGTCGGTCGTATCTTATTAGTCTTTTGAAGTTGCATCGCGCCTTTACTTATGTTTTATTTAAAGAAATCTTGTTTACTACAATGAACACAGAAAGTGCTAAAAGAGAATAAATTGTATATTTTTATAATGTACTGAATTCTATTTAGGACAGATGCCTCAGCTTATTTGAGACATTATATAACTGATAACAATCTATTTCTGTTGCAGTCTGTTACTGAACCATTGAAAACCTCTATAATTAGAACAAACAACACCTACGTAAGCCAGTTGTAATTCCTAAATACCTAGCCTAGGTACACTTTCACACGAGTGTCGTGAGGCGTACACGTGCATACGTACGGAAATAGCCCAACTAATCATCAATTAGCAATCCTATTAGCCTGCGGATTTGTTAGCTTGCTTTGCCGTACCTAGCCTATTCAACCTATGCTTTGAACGATGTAAGATGTATGTACTAACTGCTAAGACTACTAAGCACTTAGGTTTAACGCAGATTGTATTCTCAGGTCGCATTAGCGTTAGAAGCACGTAATTATAAATTAAGATCCCAGTTATTATCTATAAGCTCGATGTAATGCACTTAGATAACTTTGTTAATTAATTACACTGTTATTGGTAAACTGTGGACGTGACCAAGAAGTATTTTATCAAAACTCATTAGTCCAAGAATAAACAAAACTTAAGCGACTTTTATTTTAGAATAAGTATCTCATAAAATTTGCTTCCGTACCAGATATCCCACTTTCTTAATGAATTCTACCATAAAACAATCTGCGTAATTCCATACTTAATTTATTAGGGATATCATCATCATCTCATATCATCATAATTTTTACTGCGCACGCTAAAACAGGTGTAGATTTACGTCCAAGGTAAATGGTATAAAGAATTATTTGGGACGAAAAACTTGAGTCGTAACTTAATAAAAAGGTTATTCGCTGCGGGACGGACGCGGGCGGGGATGCTGACTTCCTCTCGCAGCTTTCACGTGTATTTCTACAAATCCTAGCAGTCACGTAGACTGAATATATTTTGAATTAAGGTCAGACGACAGAGATAAGGTTAACCTCAAATTACTTCAACATACCCTTAATGGAATTGAACAGATTTGTTCGTAAAATCTCGTTAGACGTCGTAAGTACCTAATATAGTTCACTTACGATGACATATTTTGAGCAAATTTAGAGTGAACCCTAGTAAAGAGCGGGCTTGTTATTACATACGTCAAAACGGGATGACGTAAATAGTCTGATGTGGTTGTGATGTTCATTTGTTTTCTTCGAGATTGCCAAGAATAGAGCAGCCGTCTGAAACAATTATTCAGTGGCCCATTGTTAGTGTCCTGTGTCAGTCTTAGTGGTCGGAAGTGTCACCCGGACCGCATCGGACTCCCTCGGCTCCATTTACAGGATGCGCTTCGCTGCCATTTAGTACCTCTATAATTCACAGCGGGAAATTTCTCGAAGTCTAATTATAAGCGGAGCTTTGCGGCGACTTTGTTAGGACATTAAAACTTTATGGAACTCTCAATGCACTTCTGGATTATTTTAAGATTACTAATGAATTCATGAAAATTAGAAGTTTCTAATTTGCAGTGGGGTACCTTAGACACCTTGAAATATGTGACAAATAATAAATGATTTTGATTTTGATTTTGATTTTTGATTTTGATCTTGGAAATATACCTAGGTAGTTCGAAAGTAAATGAAATAATTTAGGATACCTATTATTACCTTGTGTAAATAAACCTAAAAGTTAAAACATAAATTCGAATAGAAGTGCCTTCGACAAGTAAAAAGGTTCTTTCTCTATCTAATCTAGTCCCCCTGGCTTAAAACGATCTTGACGTAGGTAACGGTCTGTTGGTTCAGCTTCAAGTTTTAGAAGCGTAGGATATCGGTAGATTTAATTTATGCTAGACATAAAACAAACGGTTATAAATTCTAGTGAAATAAATAACTTCTGTAGAGCTGTCAGTTGTTGTGTTTACTATCTATTGTATTTCAAGCTGTATGTGTTTTTGTAGATGTACTTGTGATGGTGTATGGTATAAGTGTTTATAGTGTTTGTCGGCAGGCGCTAGCGCAGGCGGGGCCCCGGGCGCGGCGTGCGGGCGCATGGCGCTGCTGTACCGCGCGACGCGGCTGAAGGACCGCGCCGACACGCATGTCTTCACCTTCGTGGTGACGCGCTCCGCGACGCGCGAGCCAGACCGCGATGTCACCTCCAAGGACTTCTGCTGCGCGCACCAGCGCTGGGCAGTCGCCTTCAGCCGAACCGACGCCTCGCTCGGTCAGTACACTCATCGATCGTGCTCCATATAGTCTTCAAATGTGATTCTAGAAGGTTTTCATGAATGCTTTGTTTGCAGGTGTATACTTGGTCTGGCGTGGCGCGTGCGATGGCATGCGAGTATACGTCGACTTTACATTCACGCTCCTCAGCCGTGACCACTTTACGGCAAATGAGGGCTTTTCCGGAAAACAGGTGCGCTTTAGCGCAGGATGTGCAGCGCAAGGCCGGGGACGATGCGTTTCTATTGCGGAACTCAACACCAAGTTCGCGGATGCACGCGGTGAATTTCAGCTGGAACTTAGCATGTCACGAGTCCGCACACTATATTCATGCGAGCTGCGGGCTCCGCGCCTAGACACACCGCCCATTGCCTTTGCTGGCTTTGACTGGCAGGTGTCAGCGACCGGCGGTGGCGGGAAGGAGCCTTTAACTCTTCGTCTTGTAAGGTTGTCAGGAGAGGGACAACGCTGTCGCGTACGATACGCTCTTGCTCTGGGAGAGGGTGAAAGGAGGCTACATTCAGGACCTCTAGAATGCGTCTGCGATGCCGATGGTCGAACGCCACCTTGGAGCCCCAGGCCACCATCGAGGGTACTAACTAAAGGTGTCCGGCTCACTGTAGAGCTAGTATGGGCCCGCGCAATAGCCGAGCTGGCAGTGCCAGCGGCAGGACGCGCGGCCACGTGCTACGACCGCGACAAGCAGGCGTGGGCGGTGCGCTGCGACATGCACTCCGACATGGTGCGGCTGCACATGCTGTACCGCGACGTGCACCACGTGCCGCGCAACCACCTGCGCTACGTCAGCTGGTCGGCCTGGCTGGTGCGCACCACCACTGCGGCGGGTGAGTCCGACGCCGAGGAACTCCCCGGCGCACCCTTTGAGCACTACTACGCTCAAGACAACGCTGACGAGGGACTCATGATGGAGACTGCTCTTCGTGTCGAAGACATGTCACGGCCCGGAAGCGCCTTCTTGCATCCGGGTGGTGAACTACGTGTACGCCTCGAGTGGGGTGATACTTACTTGCTCTTTCAAGCTACCTATCACGTCTATGATGACTTATGTCGGCTCCATGCGCATCAAATGAGGTAAATATTTAATCACTATGATCATAAGATAGAATATGAATTGCATTTGTAGAATATTAATCATTACCTTTTTTACAGGCGCGAAATTGCTGTACTTCAGGCTGAAAATTATTCTCTGGAGCGGCAACTGTTCAGCTATCAGAAGAGCCTGGCGTACGCACAGGCGCAGGCGGGCGAGCCGGCGGCGGCCGAGCCGGGCGGGCGGCGCTCCCCGGCGGAGCGCTCGCTCTCCACCGACACGGAGTACGCGTGAGACGGGTTGGAGGACCTACCCTCGTCATCTTTGACGTCGCTCGTTCTCAACTCTTCTATCTTTTCGACTGATTCTGACGTTTTTGAGCGATTTATCTATTTTTCTAGACGTTTTATGGCGAGGTGCGCCCTCGTCCGCACCGCTTTCCGCCGGTCGCCTGCACTCTCGCCGCTCGATTCTATCGATAGCCGATTATTATACTCGACTACTTTTCTATTTGTCTGTACATAAAATATATTTAGATATTATATATTATGTATATTTCTTGACTTGAAACTCGAATTCATATACTGCAACAGTCGATTTATGAATAAAAAAAGTCCGTATAATAAATTAAAATTTTGTCTCTTTATTTGTAGCTTTATTCATTATCCCTATCATCATATCTTATTTATCATTTTTAGCACGAATCCTGTGAAATTATTCGTCAAAAAATCTTTTGATGTTACAAGCTCAAGTCTCAATTAAAAGAATTGATTAATAAAAGATTGAAAATAAATAAGAAAGATCCAAAAATTATGAATATTTTTTGCAATAATGTAATGTACCAAAAGGAAAAGTAATCATCATTTATTTAGTTTAACAATGACTTACTTGTTCTGACACCTTATTTATTTTCATGATGATACTAAACGCAAAACAACTGTCATGTGTCAGCTGTCAAATAAATGACAGCATTCCAGATAAACAACGTCAGACCACGTTATAGTGTTTATTATTACCCAAAACACATTTTATAAGACGATAACTACGCAAAAATGGCTCAAGGCAAATTAAAAGTAAAAAGCAAGTTGCCAGCTGGTGCAAAATCAAAGAAGAATAAGGTGAAGGCAGTAGCTAAGCGCCCGAACGCGCCAGTCAAGAGTAAGACTGCGGCGGAACGTAATAAAATGAAGAAGAATGTGACTAAGATGGTGAATGCTGCTGCTGAGAAGCAACTGAGGGCTCTGGCCACCACCACGCCGCAGCTGTCGGCTGCCCAGCAACGTGTCGCGGCGGCACCGACGGCGCCCGCTCCTGCGAAATAACCTCACTTTTAATTACGACGTTTGATGAAAAGGTCTCGTGAATTGGTCTTCATGATTACTTTGTAAGCATAAATGTACTTTAGTTGTACATACAGTTATTTAGGTTCCTTTTGTTTTTGTGATGTTGGTGTCAATTTTCACCGAAGAACAGCAGGTTATGTTATTGCACAATGGGCTTTACATAAGTTGTGTAATGTTGTTCTGCACAAATATTATATTAAGTGATACATTTAGTTATTGTCTACATGAAAATAAATGCTTAAGTTCGATGATGTTGCAGTCATCTCCTATTTGGCCTGTCTTCATTTAATTAATTGGTTACTACTAGATTTGTAGTACAAAGAACAAGTATAACTTTCTATTGTAAATTGTACTTTACATGTTTGAGTGTTTGATACTAATATTCAGAAATAATATGTCTGATTGTAGAATTTTTAATAATATACTTTCAAGTCATTCGTGTAAACATGCTTTTGTAAATTAAATCAAGTTTTTCATTTTCATAAACTTAGCTAAATATTTTTCTATCTAGTAATCTTCATACAACTAGGATTAATACTTGTAATGATTGTGTACTCTTATAAAGACTATCTAAAAAGCATGCGGACTCAAACTTTTTAAAATTTTAATATTATTACTGAAAGTATTCTTATAATATTGTAAACTTGTGAAATATTAGCGTCTTAAGCTTAGTCATTATTACAGGTGTTATAATAAACAAAATACTATATTTTCCTTTTGGGTTTTATTGATATACATTTTTAGTAGGGCAATATTAATAAATAATTAAAATATTTAAAAGTACAGTAATTTTAGAATTGTTAACAACAAATAAATGATAAATTTTTGAAGATTGAGTGAGTTAACAGATCTTAATATTACAATGTTTATGTTCTGAAAGGTGAGAGTTCTTGTTAAAAATAAAAACTTCATGGATACCTACTTGTTTAGTACTAGAACTTAAAAACATGTCCATTCTACCTCTGGGCAATATCCAATATCCTTTGAACTTTGGTTACTATTAAACAGAAATCAGATTGACTTTATAAGTGAGAACTTTGCATAAATAATGACCAAACAAGTAAAAAGGGTTACTATCTTAATATTTTGAGATTTGATTTTATTAATTGAATCAGTAGATATCTAAGTTGGCACTTAAATAATTTGTGTCAAAAAAAGATTGCAAATATAATATTTATTGTCATGATATAGTCGTAAAAACCCGATTATACAATCAAAATAAAAGTTAAGTTATAGGTATGGTTAGAAATGTTAATTTTAACTAATATGCTAAATTATGACATGTTTTTTTCGTCTCGATTGGCGAATGACTCACTGGCTGTATGTTGAGTTGCTTGTGCCGGACGAGTGTCAAGTTCAAGGCGCGGTGGCAAAGCTGTTCGTTTTTCGAAAAAAATATATAAATGTAAGGGTCTATGATGCCAGTTCTCACTAGCGATTGTTGAAAACTGAAAACTGCTGTATTTAGTAATGATATCTGGCCAGTATGATAGTTTTCACTTTAGGCATCTATTTACTCTCCACGCTCATTCAATTGTTAAGTTTTTTTTAATTAGCAATCTGTCCTTTAGTTATTGGGAAACATTTGTCTTAAAAACTTACAAAGCTTATTATGATTTGATAGAAAACCAAACCTCTCACGTTTAATTTTGTATTAGTTCATTGTGGATACATAATTATAATTTCCCTACCTAATGAAACAATCAGCAATCAGCACTTTATAGTCTAATAAGTTTTGAACCTTAAACCTAACTACTTAGATGACAATACTCCTAAGCAACGAAAAACTTGCTTGTACAAAAGTTCAAAGTATATAGCAACATAAATCGATCATATATGTATGTATGTAGGTAGGTATATGTGTTGTATAGGTGGCTATAAATAAATACATATGTATCAATTCAAGGCGATGTCGCACGGTGAGTGAACAGGCGCAGCGGACACTCGGGTGACCATGAAATTGGTTCGTCCCGATATTTTGTAAGCCAGTATTATGATTAATAACTCCGCTGTTATGTTGGGAGACAAGTTTCATATTGGTTTTTTGTGCTATTTAAGGGACAGGAAAATACATCGATAAAAGGTTTGTCCCTATACGGTGATACATGGGAACAACATTTTAATGTAAATCGTTTTCTTAAAGAAGTAAGAACCTAATAAAATTTTCAAGCTGATCAGAAAATAATTTATCAAGTTTCAATAATCGATCATTCTCTCTTTCAAATTATTTACTACTCAGCATTTCATGACTTCACTTAAATATCTTTAATCAGAATAAAGTTGACTTAACACGTCTAAAGCCAATTCCCGTTTTCGGTGTCCATTTGGTATCCTTACCGAAGGTAGTGGGGGGCGCGGGTAGTCTTCAGATGCGTCGATTTCTCCGAATAAGATTAATAAATGCAGGCGGGGCGGGAGGGGGGAGGGGCACGGCCAGTGCAGGGGGGGGGGGGGGGGGGCGACATCGCGGCTAATGACACGCGCCGCTGCAGATATTTTTTTATCGCGAATTTAAAACATAAACTGGTTGCGGTAGCTATACAAAGGTGAAGCGCAGAAGGTCAATTTTGGACTGTCTGCCAAAACGCGTTGTCGTTTGTTTGCGCTTTTATGTTCAATATTGTTTAGGATAGGATAGGTTATATTGTGTTGAGATATTGCAAGTACCTAATTAAAAGGAAAAGCTTAATTAACTAGGGCGAAATCCATTTTCATGTAGGATATATTTTTGGAAGAATAATATTCACGTCTTGTGAAAATTTTTTTGACTAGGCTTATAAATGCAGGCGCGGCGGTATCATCGGTACCTACAGATGTAAATACTTAGGGTTAAGTGTATGAATTACAGGCATGTTTCATTTAACAATATAATATCCAAATTGTTTGTTGAGTATTCATTGATCTGGCTAGGCCATGTCATAACTTATATAGCGGCTTACTTACCAGTTTTTCAAATTGTAGACCAGTATAAAGTGACCGATTTTAAGATCTAGCCCGAAACATTATCTTCATATGTAAATATTTCATCCTTCACTACCGTCACCGAATGTAGAGCTCTCATTGATCTCGAAACCTTCTAGTGCGGTCTTCGGCAGTTTGGTTCTTTTAGTTGATTTCAACGATACATACATAATCCTTTCTTATAATTCGACGACCTCCGTGGTCGAGAGTTTCAAGGTGTCGCTAGCTCTAGCTCCCTAGTCCTGGGTTCGATCCCCGGACGGGTCAATGTAGAAACGAACTTTTCCACATTGTCCGGGCTTGGGTGTTTGTGGTACCTTCGTTGTTTCTGAATCCATACACAAGTGCTTCAGATACTTACTTTGGGTTCAGAGCAATGTATGTGATGTTTTCGCATTTATTATTCAATTATATTTACTTGAGTGATACACATATATTTATACAACCTTCTGTATTATACCTGTCGGTAGCCGCGGGCAGCCCGGCGCGCCCTGCGGCCTGCAGCTCTGCATAGTTCACCGCTCTGCGCCCGCGCATCGATGCTTGCACTAATCACGAGTTAACACCTATTGTTAGGCTGCAATACATGTCGCATTGGAGGCTTTACTTTAAATTGCATTTGTTAATGTAGTTGTTGGTTACTTACTTGACTCTAGAGTATTTGAGCTAAGCATTTTATTTTACTTCAGAAATTAAACTTAATATATTTACAATGATAAAAATTAGCCTACACAATAAATAAGAGTTAAACTAGAAATAGTTAATCAATGAAACTAAAATAACTTTATTCAGAAAAAAATACATTTGATGTATGGTCTAACGGAAAACATTTAGGAAACATCAAAAATACAGAGGAAATTGAATTGCAGAGCTAGTTTCATGTAACATAACTTTGAACTTTAGACTGCGTTGAACTCACAATATGACCGAGACAGATTTTCCAAGATGGAATAATATGTTTATACCCAGATGGAATATTATTGTAACAACTTGTCTATACCAATTTTTGCAGTATCTTATCTTATCCCATATTTAAAAATGTGTGTTCTATTTTTGTAACATGAATGAACCACAAAATGCATGCCAAATAAAACAAATAAGAACCATTAAATAAAAATTAATGAGTGTCATAATCTAAATTATAGTGTTAAATATCGGATCCGCTGTTCACCGGATACTCACAACTATCTTTTTCATCTATAACATTAACTTATGTAAGATTTTATCAACTTATAGCACACGTATTAATTTTACAGCAGGATACTCGTAATAGCGGGAATTACAAGTTAAAATTTAATTATACGAACGAGCTAATTTGTATGTGTCATAGTGCAATATATAACCGCAGTTTATCGATAAGAAATTGCAATTTTCCATTTGCAAGAGTCGTGCCATTTATTTAATTAATTGTTAATGTTCCTTGAGCCTAATTGTAAATTGTTTGGCCTGTTGGTAACTATAGTTATCGCCGTTTTAGTAGTCAGAAATCCAATTTAATTGCATAGACATGGCGTTAAAGTACAATAAATAGTGAGTAAACGAGTGCTAGCACAAAAAGTGTATAAATAAAACATGTAACATTACAGCAAAGAAACGATAATAACACAATTTTCTACTCTAGAGCAGACAAGCACTCGTGTAATCGTTCAATGTCTTCATAAAGGGTCTTCGGACGCGCGTTGATGTCTTTTACAAGCGCGGCGGCGGCTGCGTATGCGACTCATGCGCAGCCCGCGATTCCTACCATACCGACAATTAGGACTGTCAACACTGCCAATAACTGTTGCAGTTTTAACTTATTACTAACACCGTCTAGGCGTTAACCGGTTGTCTTACGGAACCCTGGGCGATGCCGCGATGCTCGATTTCTCTGGTTTCCCATCAACGTCGGGTGATATCGACCGGGAGACAATAAATCCGGTTCTGCAGCGGGTTGCAATTAAACTAGTGTCGCGACGGGTTCGCGGACCGTGCGAAAGTGAAGCACGTGGGGGGAGCGGGGCCCGCGCATGCGCACAGACTAGCCACTAGAGTACGCTCATTTGAAAGCTAAGGAAAAGCTCTGCGCTTGATACTTCAGTTTTATAAACATTTACTTCGTGTTTATTTACGAAATCTTAGTGGATACTTAAATTTAACATTTGGGTATTTTTACACATGATTTAATTAAAGTCTTATTGGAAATCTTTAAGTGGAATATTCCGTGTAGAAAATAAGCTATGGGCTATGATAGTGAAATTTTTATAAAAAAACCTATGTATGGTTTAATTTTTCACTAG
Organism: Autographa gamma; assembly: GCA_905146925.1. Lineage (NCBI taxonomy): Eukaryota > Metazoa > Arthropoda > Insecta > Lepidoptera > Noctuidae > Autographa > Autographa gamma. The sequence continues at coordinate 11,716,100 of LR989850.1, forward strand.
TTTTGTTAAAAGATCCTGTTTAGCAACGAAGCTATCAATCAAAGCAATCAATTTTTTAATTTTAATTGAATGTACAGTTTGTGGGTGGACTACCTGTGAAATCTTCATATTGCTAAATAAGGCAAAAAATCTTATTTTTGTATAAATATACGATTTCCACCCAGTATATAGTATACCTATATGTATATCGCAGCCTCCGAGGTCCGTGGGTCCACTGGCTGTGGCTGCTCTGTGTGGCTGGCAGGTCTGCGTGTGTGTCGGCGTGTAGGTGTTGCGAGTGTTCAGTCCGCGCGCGACGGCCGACGCAGACGCACGCGCCGCTGCCGAGAGCATGTCGCGCTAGGCGCGCCCCCATGGTGTACCCCGAGGCGTCCCGCTGGGGCGCGCCAGACGCCGCGCTCGCCCCCCTCTACGATGACGTCTACAGAGGTCAGCTGATATTTGCAACCTCACCTATTTTTAATATCCCGTGAATCCTGCCTGCAAAGTGACTTTCTGCGATCGCAAAGTGCTCCTTACAGCCTGATTTATCAGATATGTCTGAGACGACGCTCATTGGCCCGAGAGGTATTGTGGCCAAGGACTGTCGGTAGACAATCATTATGTGATAAATTAGGATAATCCATTCTATCCTATCGTTAATCTATAGTTCTGAATATCCTCGTTAGTGTCATTCCGCTTAATAAGATTTCCATTCAAGATCGCAGAAAGGCACTTTTTTGGGGGCTCCATGTCCAAAACTCGGTTCACCAACATAATATTCAGCCGTGAATACTGTATATGTCCAGAGATTGCCTTTGCTGACTTGGACGAAACGAAAGAAACCTCCGCTGTGCAAAACCTCTTTGTGTCTAACCTGTGTCTCTGTGAGCCGGCAGCCGGCGCGCTGCATGGGTGCCGGCTCGCCGGAGTTCGATCCCATTTTACGACCCCTACGCATTAATGTAATTATTACGTTGTTATTAAAACTAAAAACCGGTGTCAAACAACTTTTTTTGTTATGCTCTTGCTTCGGTTTTAAAGTAAAACTTTTTGAGGATTTAAAACATGTTTTCAATATTCAATATATTCTCAATATTTTATGATATATCGTCTCAATATGCTTGTTTAAAAAGTTGTATAAATTTCGCTCTTTGTGCGGTTGAGCGGGCCGATGACTCAGTCGGCAGACATCTGATACTTGCCTTTAATATTTACATTTCAATAGAGCCTGCTCGTAATTGTAATGGTTATTCGTATTTGCCGCGGTGTGAACATTTGCAGTGAAGGGTACGTAAACTAAAATAACTTGCAGACAAGTCCACTAAGCCTTGTGTTCGGAGTAAAATCGGTTATATCCGCTTTGTCTATTAAAATAATATTGTGAACACAGCGCCGAAGGCTTACGATATTACAAGGAATCGTACTACTAGGTATAATACCAACTTTTATGAAGTTGTAGAATGTTACTTTTATTCGTGCGTCTAACTTTTATTCTACGCACGTGTATTTTCTTATAGATTCAGTTTGAGGCAAACAGTTTCTTTGTTCGGGTTTAGCAAAGCTTAACCAGCTGATCAGATTGCAGCGGAGTTGTATTATTGGTTTAACTTACGGCTGGTATAGAGCTTGATTATAGTGTTCTGTTTTATGGTATAATTTTCTAGTAAAGCTGGCTGTTCTCATACGTGTCCTTATAGTAATCTTGTGAGAATAGATTCGCGAACGTCTCGCGCACCTGTGGCCTTCCCGGCGCACACAGTGCAGTGACATTACAGTAATCCCACACAACGTCGTATCATCTTTGTAATATTTCTTCATTGTTGGACGTTTTGAACGGTTTTTGATCATTGGGATCGTATGTCGGCTTTAAAGCTCAATTAAACCTTGAAAATTGAACTGTCTTAAGGAAATTCAAATTGTGCTTTTATAGTAGGTTGGTACCTATCTCGTTTATTATAGTCTATAAAGTGTCTGTGGGCAGGTTGGTCGAGAAGGCCTATAGAAGGTACTAGTTATTAAATGACCTGCGACTTTCCAATCGGCCTACATAGCGTGTATCGTTATACATTGAGATATCTTGCGATTTCTCGATCGTTATCGCATGTGGCTTCAGAGTTTTTATGTCAATTATTAGTTTTAATTGGTCGTTAATATTTATATTTCGTTGCTCCCATGTGATTAGTGCGTTGAAACTGTTAATTGTGTGTTTTATGATGTTTGCGGCGAATTTGTAAATATTTTCACTTTTTATGTATTTTATCGCTTGTAACACGAATTGGAGAAACTGGAGCAATAACAGTTTTTTTCATAAAGAATACTGTTTTTAATACTTGATATCATCAGATAATTTTGTTTGTTTGAGACATTCTACGAACTGGTTAGAAACTTAAATGGACAACTCGAGCAGTAAATTGTTTTCCTCAATTTATCATTATTTGCGAAAATAATAAAATGAAGTTAAACTAATTCAAACATTATAGGGATGTCCAAAAAATTTAAAGATACATAAAAAATAGTTGCCATATTTTTAATACCTAGTATCTAAGTAGGTATCTGGTATTTCCAGACGAAAGGTCTGTGAGGAAGAAGATTGTATCACTTAACAAAACATCGTAAATATTTAAACAATAAATAAATTATAAAAGGTCATAAACTCCATTTAAATTTTATAGATGCATTCATTTAAAAATGTTATGTCACAAAAACATGCACAAAATATCGCCGATCCAATGATAATCGTACTTGCAAAAACATGTGCAAAATTGCCAACTACAGTTTTCACTACTCTAAATTTCTCTCGTTCGACACGCCATAGAGATGTTCGCTAACAGTACCGTGACACGTGGTCACACGCTGCACTCAGATGCAATCGTTCAGGAGATCTAGTTAAACATTCTGCTGCAATACTTGCAATCTATTGTTATCGCTAACCGGGATATGGAGCAAACACATTGCTTCCCTGACATCCGGATACGTAAGTTTCCCATTTTTATTTTATATAACAAATCTTTTTGTTTGTAAGTGAAAATAATTCAGGTAACTGAAATTGCAGTGTCTCTAGAAAAATTACGTCCTGTTTTACCGACTGGATAAGGTGATCTGTCGGTAAAACAGTCGTTCAAAATTGATTTTAATATTTTTTCTAAATTATAATTTATTTACTTAAAACGCTTCAATTACTAGTAAACAATAAATAAATTATTATAAAAAATGCATACAGCTAGTAGAAGCTTTCTATGAAAGCAGTCTACGTTCACAGATATTGGATACTTAGTAGAAAGTGTTAACAATATTTGATCTTGTTTGTCGGTTGCCAATGAGCCTGTGTACTCATGCCTATAATCGGTTTCCACAATTGTTTTGTTGAGTTTAACAAATATTTACAATCAGAAACTATTTAATTTATTTGTATATACCGAACATTTATTTACAAACGGAAGTCGAGTAGAATTTCCATTTAACTTACGATATTTTAACATTAAAACCACAACATTTCAATGACTTCCAATAAATATAAAATAAAATTATCACTCAAATACAGAGCTACGTTCGCTTACCTCACGTGTATTTTGCCAGTAAAATAACAGCCTCTATATTTGCTTCCTGTCGGTAACGAGCACGTTACAAGCAATTTAGATTCCAATAACAATGTCTCCGTAAAATAAGCTACGTAATCATGTGTCAAACAAAATGATTTGAGATTCAATAAAAATATTCTGGCTTTGAATTTCAATAAAAGTATTCTGGCTTTAAAATGTCTAGACGTTGGAAATAAATCGAGACGTAACAGTAATTAAATAGAACATTGATTATGCAAATTTTGAAGTACCGCTATGACGATCAAATCCTAAAGTATTATACAATAAGTGGATTCGTATAACTATTAATCAAGCTCGGGTCAAAAACACTTGCGAAGAAAAAACGGTCGAATATCGCGAGTTATGATGATGTGTGCTATAAATAATTATCAGGAAGCAACGTATAAATGTCAGACGATATAGTTTTATTGAAATAGGTCCGTTATGTGTATCCTCTCGCGTTATTTGAGGGCAGACAGAGATTGATTAAAATATGTGTTTTCCTGTGGTTGCAGTAAATGATAGATTTTGTTGGGGTAATGAATTGATTTCAGTTCTTGGTAGATTACCTCTATTCTTATGATAAAATCAGTGGTAAGAGTGCTTTATGCGCGGTATGTAAAAAACACGTGCAAATTTTGTTCTTGACTAATTTCCTAAAAAATTATAAGTAAAATCAGAAAACACAACTTACAATAGTTTTTTTTCTAGCTATACTACCTCTATCTTTATTTTCAAAATAGTTGTTTTACTGCGACTCCGTTGGGCGCGTACTGTAAAAAAAATATGCAAATTTTGTTTTTGACAAATGTCTCCATTCCTTTTCGCGTAAAATCTTTATGTGTAAAATCCAAAAACAACTTACATTAGTTTTTTTGCTTGCAAAAATTTCGTAAAAAATTATTAAAGGATTAACATAAACTAAACATCAATAACACAAGTTAGTAACAACACAACCAATGAATAATGTTGATAATACTAAACGTGAACATCTGACCTTGGACCTCCTTTGTCGTCGTGATTACACAATGGAACCGTTAGTCCTAGGAATATCGCGGGAATGCGCGGCCATCCTATCTTACTGTAATGTTACATTTCGTTAAACATACCGACACACGATTAGAAGCGAATAACTGATCGCGACTACTGTTAACTTGAAAACAATGTGAATGTGCTGTCTTTTATTTAGTTTTCGTCTACTCAAATTGTGTTTCAGATTTAGTTTTTTTTTCGTTTTGTTTATTACAGTTACCACTAAAACCCCTTTCTACCTTGATCGTCGTCATCGTCGAAATTGTTTAATTTTACCGTAGTATTACTCTAAATCATTAATTTCAATTCAGTCATCAAAATCTGACTCTACGTTTACATTTGAATTACAATCGCCAATTATTAGGCCAGAAAAATATTTTTATTTAAACAACTTAAAATGCTAACTATTACTACTGATTCGTTTATTTCAACGTACATGTGTTAATACTAATTATTGTAACGCTATTACATACATTTATGGCTTCATCTGTAATGCCAGAGGGACTATCGGATTTACACCTCCCCAAGATTAATACGAGGATAACATTTTACGCTGTAAACACCAATTAAAGTCTTTATCAGTGTTGCCACTTCAGGGGCGTCATTCCGCTGTGTATAAGTTGCTTAAATGGACCGTATAACCTGCTTCATTTGGTAATTTTTCGATGATAATTGGCGTTCAGCTAAGTGTCATTACGATCATTAATTGGTCATTACGATCATTCTTTTCGAAAATTCAATGAGATTTTTGATAACACGAAAGTTAGGCACAATGACAAGTATACTGACCGCCCACTGACATGCATTTTATAATAGCTGAATCGAGGCCTAGTAGAAATCCCCAGTTGTTGTGCCCCTGCCCTTATTTCTTGTTTACGTTATATTAATTTTTGCCTGTAATTAATTTGACGTTGTTTGCGTTCATTTGTTCCGTTTGTTTTCTGTTTTGGAACGTGCCGCACGTTTTGTGTATTTTACATTTCGATTCGGGATTTCATGTTTAAATCTTTTTGTTTTGTGTATTTGATTTTTAGGTGTACGTAACAGATGCGACATAAATAATGACTAAATAATATTTTCGATGTTGTATTTTTTATTTTATGTACATTTTCGTATAATCAAAGTTAATTTTCAAAAACGTTTTTACTGTAGTGTATCTAGGGCATCTAAAATTGATGAAAATACTTTAAAAATCGATCACCAATCAAATAACTTAGTTTAGCTTAACCCTCAAACAAACTATTATAACTCCATCAAAATATCTTTTTTGGGTTAATATCATATTTATGTAGGAGAGGGAGTATCATTAGTAAATGTCCACCCCTTACGTTCATCAGACGAGCGCCCTTTGTTTTACGTTACACGTGTTGTTGGTAACAAAAACTACAGTCTTTACCGCTGTTGATTTATTATTGTGCGCTGTAGAAAAATAAATGCTCAGTTACTTTTATTAAATAAAAGGCATTTTTTTTGTTTTTATTTTTGAGCTGTTATCGTGTAGATAATTGGGCACCTAAAATAATGCAATAAAAACTTACTAAAAATAAAATTATTTTTATACTTTAATACGAAATCAAATTAAATTAAAAAACAAACTTTTAGATAATATATTATTTTTATAGTATTATATACCTAATAAAAAAAAAACGGTCGCAAAAACTAAAAAAAAATATTAGAATGGTTTCGCACGCAGAATTCTCTGATTTTAAAATTTTACAGTCGAATGGCAAACAGTATTACTAAATTAAACACACACACGGACATACATTACGGAATCGCGAAAACAATAAAACATGGCGACCGAGCCCATAAATTGAGTTTAGCGATAAACTATCTCACGATATCCTCAACATGATACTGACTCACATATTACGAATTCCTACGCCACGAGCATACAGAGTGTGCCGCCCACTGGTAATGCCTGAATATCGATGCTAACACTGCTTGCACACGAGCGGGTGAATGTAAGGACACAAGGACCGCGTACCGAAAGGACCAGGGTTTAAACGAAAATGGCACTGAGTTTCGACGAGGCAAAGAAAAAAATAATAATATTCGTCCTACAATTTATTCAGACTATGTTGAATGTATAGAGTTTTTGCAGATCTGAAAGCTTTTTTAAGCCCCTCATTTTAATGTAATACACATAAATACTGAAAGCGAAATCCAAGAGCAAAATACATAAAGCTCCGGAAAATCCATTTTCACATTTACCTAGCTCCGTATAAACGCAAGCATTCATTTTTTCTACTGGTCCTTTGGTGCGGTTCAACCATGAAACTAGCACTCGAGTGCGCAACGAACCGACTCAGTAGCGCTAAATAGCCGCAAATGTGTAGCGAACCTTAACTAGTATTTCATTATTCTAGCCGCGCGCCCTCCGATTATTTCGCATAATAATAACTTGGATTATTTTCGGGTGTTAATGTAGGTACTGGTAACCTAGTAGTAAGGTATGCGATACACGTGCGGACTCGACTTCCTAACAAAGATTAAGGCTTTATGGAAATACGAGGTGTTGTAGTGTCGAGTTTAATGCGTTTGCATAGGGATGGGCTTTACACCTTGTTGGAATTTCTGTGACGTAGGCAACATTCGGTCTTAGAGGTTGAGCTGTCCTTGTTATGGTCAGTACTAGGAAGGGTAAATGTTTACTAATTGAATTAAGAACAATTTTTTTCTTTTTCGACTAACTTTTAGCTACAATACGTCAAACACATCCATTTTGCTCTATAAAGAAAACAGTTAGCCTATATCCAAAATAAGTCGAATTATAAAATGTTTCGTAACTTATTAATTACATCCTTATGTGCTGTGAATAGGGTTCATAATAGGTTGACAGCTCAGTAGTTATATATTGAGGTGTTTATGTCGATCTCTAACATGGTTGGTGTAATGTATGGCGGTGGTCAGTCCCTGCGGACGACGAGAAGTTATCACTTTAGTTGGCTCTTCGTGTAATTCCTTCTTAATGGATACGTTTGCAATACGATACTGATCGATTGTGTACATTTTATTTTGTCCCAAAGGGTTAATTTGTGTGTTTATACTTTGTCTAAAGAGTCATGTGAATTGTTTTTAAACGCGCAAAGGGAAAGTTCTGTCTTATATTATAGATCAGTGATGCTTTGTACGTTTTGTTTTATGAGAAACACATACAAAGGCAATTTACCTACAATATCAAAGATATCCAACAATTAAACTGTACTAACTGCATCAATAACTACAACATGCTCGATTCAGCGTTGAATAGAACTACGTTGCTTAATGAAATCGCTTCACAAACTCTGATCGTTACAATTTAAACAACTGTACACCATTACACCTGGCATTCGCCTATAATACGTCTACATAAATGTTCAGAGAAGCGCGCTAGTGGGCGATAGGTATTATTGAACCATGCATACCACTGACATCACATTTCAAACCTTATGACTTAAAGCTAAAGTATATTTTTGCGTAAACAGGTAAACCTCATACGCCTGAACTTTGAATTTTTATTCTCAAACATCAAACCATCAGGTGGTATTGAAACTAGTTGCATCATTGGTTTTGAATACTGAAATTCTACTTTTATTTTTACAAGCGTTCTGATTTTGTGGTCCTATGAGCCGGAATAAAAAAGAGATTGGAAAGTGGACTATTAAAAAGAAAAACAGCGTTAATTAAAATCTTTTAGCATTTACAATACGTGTTTAATATAATCCATAAAATACTAAAAAAAGAAAATTATACTTATACATGATGATTACACAGGCATTGACAATTTTAGCCAAAAAATTTGTTCCTCTCAATTTTCACACTAAAATTCGAAGTAATTCAATTTCCTCTGCCGATAATGATACCAAGCTTGACAGCTGTCATTTGAGTTTTCGATTGACACCAAGGTTATAAGGGTCTTGGCGAGAAAAACGTCAATGAACACTCATAGGGATTCCTAATTCGAATTACTTCAAATAATTTCTTTTTTTAAGACATCATCTGTAATTTTCTTGCTGCCAGTTTTTGAGGTCGTTTATTTTTAGATTTATTTTTTGTTACGATAACTGTTTCTTTTAAGACTTGTCATAATATACCGACTGCTATTTTGTATCAATTTGTAAAACCTTCTCGTTGTTTTAGATTGTTTTCAATGAATAAGTCCGAACTGCTAAACCCTGTTACACTTTTTTGCAGATAGCAGTAGCATTTTTTTCTGATGAAAATTTTCGTGAGAAAACATTTTGACGTTTTATTTCAATATTAACCTCCAGACAAATCTATGCACAAGCTCATTTACTAATGAGCATGTAATAAACATGTTGGTTTGAGGAAAATATAACAGCGGCACATCAGATGATTTCCCCCGAGAAAATAACATTAATGTTTCATGTTTTTATTTTGTAAATTCGAAAGCGCGATAAGTAGCTGGTTTTTCAAAAATACATATTTTAAAAAGACCTTATCGTTTGCTAATCTGCCGTGAGATAAAGTTTACCAATAAAAATAATATTTATGATAGACTAGAGCCTAAACATCCCTGTACAGTATTATGAACTCATAATAATATGTTTTTCGAAAGAGTTGTGTTTTGTAAACTACACATAACACACATACATACTAAAAGTCTTCCAAATGGTGCTCTCTCCACTCAACTATTGCATTCCACCCTCCTTGAGTCTGTATGTAACTGTAGGTCAGTTTCTCATGTCCAGCTGGTTTCCCGTTGGCTTCAAGTTTAGTAGACGTCATAAAGATCAATACTTACGTAATTGTTACAAATGTGAGACACTCAGACGGCCGCATTCATAGCAGCTTAGGGTAACATACACTTGGATTTTGAGCGAAAATCGTTCTATGTAAGGTTGCTGTTCAAAACAACATGCTGTGTTTTTGGAGCTTATTACATTTTGATTCATGCAGATGATGTAATAAAACATATTGTTATTCTATTGTTTGTTTTACATCAAAACTTTGTTTAAGCTTGTAAAGGCTACAAACAAATTCCAGTACATCAGTTTCACTATTCAATTTTCGACCAATATTCAATCGGAAGCAATCACGACGTACCATGTTCATCACAGTATCAAAGTCTATCGTCCTATCGGAGTTCAAGTCGACCTTATTTTTTACCTCAACATAAAAAATAATATCAGTCCGTGTGTAAGTCCAGTTAAATAATAAAAGCCCCGATGTCGGCGTATGATTGGACGGATATAATTATTTATTGGACGTCGTAAAGTGATCAATACAAAGTTAAACGAACATAATTAACGGTCAACTAATTCTTTAAGATGATTGGCATTCGGAGATTTGTTTCCTTGTTCCCAACTGGTTTGTGCTACGGATCTCTTTAGGATCGCCTTTTCTAAGGTGTGTTACTTTTAACCGATTCTGTGTTCGTACAGAAAGTTTGGTATCATTTCTAGGGTGATGTCACTATTCTATTTTAGATTGATTGAATTTTGTAACGAGTGATTTGATTAGCATTTTTGTGTCATTATTGTAGTTTATAATATGTTTTTTGTATACATCATTTCCGTTTTACTTAAATGTTTAATAATAAATAATTTATTTGTAACAAAAGTTAAGTCCAATGCGTGTTTGAAATTAGATTTCCAATTATAATTTGTTTCGTGTTTTGCTTGGCGTGGGACCGAATGCTTAGTTAAAATCGGATTAAATGGTCAGAAAACTAAATTAATCTTTTAAAAATCACGCATTCATTGTAACAAAAATAACAACGTTATGTAACACTGACGTTGTAATTAAGTCACACAGTATTGTTTTTGTAATTTGTACAAACGAAATAAGTGAATAAAGTGAATAAAAGTCCAGTTGTCACAATAAATAAATGTGACACTATGTTGAATATTTGGCGAGAGGCTGTTTGTGTCCGCTTCACGCTTGCGTTACTTCGATGTGTCTCCAATTCGTATCCGATTCGAATGTAGCGTCACATGGCGCCAAGTTTATTAATAAAGTATGTACAGTACCTTAAAATTAATAAAATTTTAGACAAAAACGAAAAAGAACTGTAGGGGCTTAAATATTGACTGAAAATATAATAAGCTCACTTCCAAAGTGGTCCTCAGCTCCGAAGTTCGGACCGAAGGACCACTTTAAAATGACCCCAGTTTTACAAAGACATGAAAGGACAAAAATTCTAAATCATTTTCCTTGAAGTCTCTAATTAAATATTTCTGCTGCATCAGTTATAATGTCGTTTCATATAAAATTACGATTCCTAGTAGATTACGTGAAGTGTTCGCGCTAGGCATTAATTATGGAACTTCATGAGCGCGCCAATGAGCGCTATCGCGGAACCTGCGTTACAGATCAAACAGAATAATTAACTACTTTTGTTCGTGGTTATATTACTGCTGCAAGTTCTCGCTAACTGAGCTCGCAACTACGGCTAAAAGAAAAGTACGTATTGTTCCCTTTGTTTCATAATCTAACATTTTTTTAAACCTTTTATCCCGGCTTTAATGTAAAGCTGAGCTCTAGAATATTATTTAACAGCTACCCAGTTTCTACTTACCAAGGATTTGCTAAAGTATTCCAAATATACAGATTTAGGTACGACTATTTGTCAACCTTATGAAAAGCAATTAATAATTCGTACAAAGTAAGCAGACATCTTACTTCTTGCTGTGTTCTTCTATAATTCATTTGTTAAATAATAACTGACATAGGTACCTATACTCTGTATTTATTTGTGAGTAATTTAATATGTTCTGTAGTTTCCCCGCAGAATAACAAAATAGTACGTACAGTACGATGCAAACTTAATGGCGGCTCTGAACACGAGGCGAGTCGCTGCGCAGTAACAAACTTATGCACCAGCGGGGGTGCGGGGCGAGGTACTGCGCAGCGTTTAGCTAACTTCAGAGCCGCCATTAATTTTGAATCCAACTATACCAAGAACTTATATAGTAACTCGACTCTGAATAGTAACTTACGTAAGATCACAATGCACTAGCGACGAGAATGTCGTATAGTTTAGGGTACATATCATCAAGATAGGGAACAATAAAAAGGAATAACATTTGTTTATTTTCTTTTTAGTTTTGTAAGCTAATTTTAAATAAGATTTAAATAAACATAACATAACATATCATCACGCCTGTATCCCCGAAGGCAGAGGTGTACCAATGTACACCCACAGTTCGCGATATGTTTAGGTCCCATGTAATAGGGGGCGAGCCTATTGCAACTAACCGGGCACAAATCCAAACTCCGACCTGCTACTGAGAATTTCATAGAAAAACCCAATAACACCATGGTCGACTTGGGAATCGAACCCAAGACCTCTAGCGTAGCAGTCGCGCTTAGCACCACTAACACCACGCCAACGAGGCAATGATTTAAATACTTATTCAAATCACGTAAAATATTAAAAAGATAGCGCTACGACATAATATCATTAGATATTTCCAATTTGTTTATCAACGAATTAAATTTTACTTCTTAAACATGCAAATTTTACTTATAATTTATAAAATACGCTTATACCGACGATTAACTTTACGCTTTAGTATTTATTGGTTACAAAACTATATTTAGTTTATATGTTGACCCTATACGGTGCTCGTGCCATAAACTAGTTCGCGCCAAATAATGAAAATGACGATTTATGTTAATGATGTGTTTATACGAATGATTAGAGCTCATTTACTTTTGCAAATTAGTTATAAACCAGTAATATAAAGGTTTTTGACATCACTACTGATTGGATCCTTTGTGGAGATTTGAATGTCTTTATCTTATCATTTTTTGTATATTTTTTATAGTTAAATATTTCATTAAAATTTTGAGATTCAATTTTAATACAGTCGTTATGTTTATTATATTCCTCGCAGAAAGCTATAACTAAGACTTTTGGCGGGAATGACATAAAGAGTATAAATATAAAGTCGGTAAAGCTTTAATATCTATCTGCGAGTAATATCCAAGCCCATTCAAGACGGCATTAAATAGGATTTTGAAATCTAATAGTGGAGATTTTATTTTAGATAGTCGACCTATTTCTTAACCCAAGGGGTGTATTATGAAGTTATATTGCCGTAAAAGCTGCATTAATATAAGCATATAGTGTTATATAAATAATAAAAAACTTAATATTGACTAGTGTAGCTGTAATTCCGATAAGTGGTTTTAAAAAGAGTTTAAAGAGAGTAGAGTTACTTCTTGTAATGTCACTTATCTAAGGGCAAACACAAGTGACAAAATTATACGGGTTGATGGAAATTGCTCAAACATATAAAATTAGTAAGTAGAAAGTACATTCTTTTCAATAATTCCCATTTCATAGACTTGAATTAAGCTATTTGCATTAGTGGTTACGGTTGTGGGCAGATTCATATTAGTTGTAATCAATGTTAAATTACAGAAAAAAATGTTTCCTATTCTGTAATGAAACCTCTTTGTTTTGTTTACAAGTTATACAAACTTTTTTTCTGTCAATCAGTCCAAATTTCGAACGACGGTCTGTCTCAGATTTGAAGCGTTTAAATTCCGAAGCATTTTCTTTTTATCTGGATCATTGGTCAAAGTGATTCGTTGAAATTGCGATGCCCTTCCAGCCCTCAAGGTCTCCTTTATCCACAGAAAAAAAAGCTATAGAGTGCCAGTATCGCGAAAAGCCCATTGTGCTGAGCGTGAGCAAATTTTTGACTGTATGTAGTACTACAATCGTTAACTGATTTAAATTTTTTTCCGTACAACGACAGAACTTTATACCAAAATATCAATGGAGCCGATATTATTAGGTTTTGAGATAGTTTCATTAAAACAGGGCGCTATATTGATAATAATTTTGCGACGAAACTAGTTCACACTAGTTCTCACGATTCATACCCTGATATGCACACTCTGTAGTTTCTTACCATCCTCTAAGATTTTATCTTTCTTTATCTTTCTCCAGTTTTCATTTCTTTCTTTATTGCGATTCCTTTTGACATATGGGGCTATCCTACGTGAGTTATGATTACTTCGTAAGGCTTAAGGGGGAAAGGGGAGGTTGTGCTGCTCCGGACAGGCTGCCTTTGTTCGTGATTGCAGTCCGGCTGATGCGCCGCTAATTACCTTCGTCCACTAAGGGGAGTTTTCAAACGACTATCGGTTTTTTCAAAGCTTTTAGTATTGTGTTCTTTATCTGATGTAACAACTGTTTTTTTTTTGTGTTAATGTATGTCGTTATACGCTTATTTTACAGTAAAAAGGACAATAAGACGTGTACAAAAATCAAATAATCTACGAAATATTTATCATACATACTTTGTATATATTTTTTTACTGTATGTCTTTAACTAAGGGAAAATACATTTAGTTAAAAAAAAGCACCAAAAAGTTGCATAACTATCAAAATTCTAGTTCTTCACAAAAAAAAAAATTCTAATTTTTTTACTGTTCTAATTTTTCACAAAAAAAAATGTTTTACAAAACAGAAAGCTTGCATTTTAATTCGAATAGGCTCAAATAAAAGCGGGTTATTTTGTCGAGCAATTAAAACCTAGCGGCATATCAATCAACGTCTATTAACCGCGGGCTTTGTGTGTTTCAGGTGACATAGTTTAGTTTTATTTAGGTCACATTTTATTGTCACCCCGAATACAATACAAATGCAATAATATTTTTACATAACCTAACACTGTTCTACATACATACATACATATAATCACGCCTGTTTGCCGTAGGGGTAGGCAGAGACCACTTCCTCCCACTTGATACGATCCTGACAGACTTGTTTCGCTTATCCACTGTCATAATTACCACTGTTCTATTGTTATTTTTTTCATTTTCAGATAACTTTACTTTACTTTTTACTAATTTATTGTGATTTTAATTCAATATGTCATTATATTTAATGAGCCTTCTGAAAAACTGTGAACGAAAACATCGTGAAATCGGCAATCCGTAGATAAGTAAGCGTGGTAATCAATGCTCCTACCTTCTTTATATGGGACCCCTGCGCCCAGCAGTGGGACATTTAAAGGCTGGTATTATTGAATACAGCTACTAATCTCTGAATAACAATATTCAACCCTAAAATACAGTTAACTATTAAATGACAATCAACTGATTTCCAGAGAGGGATGTTTGATGTTCAAACGGCATCATGACGTCACTGACCTTTGTTATTTGCCAATTATCTGTTGTCAGCCGCCGCCATACTCCCTCGACCGGGATATCTTGACAACTACTGTTAAATACTTAGAAATAATATTGATGGGACATTTCAACTCTTGGGAAAACTGGAGCAGTTTAATCTTCTTGGTGCATGTTTTGCTTAGGAAAAAGGGTTAAAGACTATGTCATTCGTAATTAGCTTTTACAAATAAACGTATGCTTCTCCTCCTATCCTATCTCCTCTGTTTTTTTTTAATACGTTTTTGACTTACTATACACCAATTCGTACAAAAACCTACCTAAAGTCTGATTTGAAAACGTCTTGTTATACAATAACGACTAGGTATGTACCAACATACTATATCTAAGATCTTTCTTAATATTCTAACAGACAAATAAATCAAAACAGATCCACATAAAAACCATTCAAAAGTAAAAGTAACATCAATACCGAAAATCGACACAAATCGACGACCATCCATTAATTAATCTGCGTGACAGTTACGTTTCAATTATACAAATAAACAGCGCAAAAACACTTTTACAAATGTATGAGAACGCTCGCAATAGAGATTTAATCTTCGCGTTAGTGAAATGACTTGCAAAAACTGGTTAATATGAAAATAACGTGATGAAACCCCACATACTGGTACATTGTGTTACATTCACACGAGCTTTCTACTGAAGTAATGACGATCTAATAAATTGACATTCGAGATTTCGTGTGAACTAACACATAATACGGCGAGGTGACACGGTTTCCTTTATAAAGCGTATTCTTTTAACTAACAGTAAAATAATAATAGATACACCGTACAGACTAGTCTTAATCAGCCTTTGTAAAGCTTGTCTGGGAGTCTCGTAATAATAGGTTTCGTTAAAAAGGGATTAATGTTTTTTATCTACTACATGATAACATTATATCGTTTGACAGTAAATTATAACCACATTTTTATCGCGTAACTGAATGCTTTTGACAGCGCAACCACGTTTGAATTTTGGAAGCAAAATACGACACCGGTGAGCGGTATCCTCATTTATACGTAAAATAAACCGTTTATTATTACTAATTATCCACAAATGAGCTTCAGGAAAAACAATTGTAGAGAACAAATAGCTGTAACTGTATTCCTTTAAATGCTGAATATTTTGAGTTGCTTTGACGACGGAATGCATTCTCTGTACGCGTTACTTTGTTAGCCATCAACGTCAGGTGGCAATTACAGCCGCTTTGACAGTTGCTTGTAGTCACGTACGATCGATTGATTGGTCGAGCGATAGGCAGGTAATGATGGCTCGGATCAATGGTATTGCAATACGAGCCATTCATAATAGGGAAAGCTCACATAAATGTACGCGCAGATTGTACAGCGAATGCTGTGCGTGAAATGTTGGATGAATGCTTGCTGTTAATCAGGAAACTGGTCGAAGTTATAAGAGCCACTCACCCCGAAATAAATTACAAGAAAAACTCTTTTTTATATTGGTTTCTTAGGTTTACGCGAATGTTAGACATTGAAATAAACCTACTTTTTACGGATTTTTAGTCGGCCCGTGACCATGATACCTGCAAAGGTGTCAACACGTCGGGACCTAAAATCTAAAAATAAACCGCGAAAAAATCCGTAAAAAGTAGTTTTATTTCAACACCTTTTGTATTTATTTTATTTAAACATTATGGAGTACATCATAGCAACAAAGTATGTTACTTCGGTTCAGATATATTTTTCTTGTCTTTAAAGAAGGCAGCGAAGGCGTTGTTAAAAATAAAGATGTCCTTAGTACCGTCGAGCAAACGATCGAGTAAATAAACTGTCAATTTCCCTGCAAATTACTTTGATATTGGAACAATAAGGCGTTGGTGATACAGACAGCGAAAATATACCCCTAACAGTTGTATTATACGAACGAGTAGTATTGCGTCACTAAGTAGACGATATTGTCTTTAAGAAAATGTTGTTGAATAAACTTTACACCGTAAAGTGACATAGACAGCCTGGTACATAACGGCAGTTTAAAACTGATTGACGTTTCGGTATTTAACCATTTAACACACAATGTATTCTACATTGTATGTATTCTATGTAACATTTGATTTGGTAAACGACGATGTGGTTAATAGTAGAAACTACATTAAAGATACATTTACATACATATCATCACGCCTGTATCCCCGAAGAGTTAGGCAGAGGTGTACCAATGTACACCCACAGTTCGCCGATATGTTTAGGTCCTATGTAATAGGATGCGAGCCTATTGCCACTAACCGGGCACAAATCCAAACTCCGACCTGCTACTGATAATTTCATAGAAAAACCCAATAACACCTTGGTCGACTTGGGAATCGAACCCAAGACCTCTAGCAGTCGCGCTTAGAACCACAAGGCCAACGAGGCAGTTAAAATATATTTGCTCAATACAATTTTCCATCAATCAGTTTCAAGCATTGATATGCTTTCATCTGAGATCACATTGATGTGATCTGAGGCTTTCAAAGTCTTTGTGTCGCTGGTTTTATCGGCCGCGCTCCATTCCCGCGCTCTTTGTGACCACGGCCTTACAGTTCAGTGGATCATCCAGTCCGATAAAAAGTAATGTGAAATAGTACAAAGTATATACCAGCAATCTTCTCACAACATGGGTAAATACATCGTTTTGTTTTCATTGACGCACCGCAATGGGCTGTTTCCCTCCCTTGATTAACATTTGCCGCAATGTAACAACTACAACTATTTATCTTACGAATTACGATGTAATGATACTTAAAATATTATTTCACTGTTTTATTAGTATTTGATTCGCATAACTAGTTGGATACTTCTATGTTTCTGCTTAACGGGAGTTTTATGGTTTATAAAAACAGAAGTAGAAATTACATTAGTAATAATCGATATACGGCTGTCGCAAAAATAATTACGGTTAATAAATTATTTATCGGCGATAAACTTTAATACATACTTACTTTAATACTCTGAAAAGGCAAGTATATTATGAGGTTGTTATCATTTAAGTACTTATTCAATTAAGGGTACAATGCACTGTACACTATTCAATCCTCTAGTAATTATTCAGCTTTGAAAAGCTAACTGCAATGCGAAGAAATAGGAAAGGTTAGAGTCTTGTTTATTACAAGATATCTTAAACAATATTTCACTAAATCCTCATTAATTTAACGTTACTTGTATAAAACTAATCACATTTGTATATAAATGTTCTGGTGAAAACCTTTTTTCAGTTTACAAGTTAATTCATAGCCTCTTTTTAAGGCAACAAAACTGTTTGTTGTGGTTATTGGGTTTTTCTATGAAATTCTCAGTAGCAGGTCGGAGCTTGGATTTGTGCCCGGTTAGTGGCAATAGGCTCGCCCCCTATTACATGGGACCTAAACATATCGGCGAACGGTGGGTGTACATTTGTACATTCTGCCTAACCCTTCGGGGATACAGGCGTGATGATATGTTATGTTATGCCAAACTGTTTGGTGGTTATATTGTATACTTACCGTACTTAGCAGAATACTATAGCCACTGGGAGGAAGTTTCTTTTGTGTGTCTTCTATGAGAGCAGCCTGTATCGTCTCCCTTGAAACTTCGGTGACGTCAGTATCTTGTTCAGTTCAACTTTGGATTTTTCCGAGCTATAAATAGTTGATATTTAATAAAACCTGAAAGGGTAAAAGGTTATTGAAAATAGGACAAAAGAAACTATGCTTAAAGAGGTATGTTATTTTTAATACCTCATTAACATGATTTTTAAAAATGTTGAAGTGAAAATCCTTTTATAATTTAAAGCAGATATCTGCATACTATTTAGCTCTACTCTTTTCAAGTTATATTGATTACCACAAAACCTAGTTGGATGCTTAAATTAAATTGTAGTAGGTAATAATTTGAAGCAGTAAGCAATGTAACCTCTACTATTGTTATGTTCATAGTTCCAATTAAACCTCAAACGATCAAATATAGGCCGAACATTACACGACAATAACCGTATGATTTTGATGTACAATTATTAATTACATCCCACAATAATGTCACAAGCATGTTACTGTAACACACTAGGGCGACAACACGCAATAAATACTCGGAACAAATATATTTTATGTCACTTTTACGAGGAACTGTTATGGGTATGTTAATGTGTTTTAACATAGGTTGTAACGTTCAGCCATGTAATAGGCATTATTTTGCACTAAACCTATTTTTCGTTCGTTCACTTGTACTTTCCGTGATTAAGTGCTCGCTAGAGAGATATTTCATTCGGTCGTTGTTAATAATTAATAGTTCACTTGTTTTTTCTAATGGCATTTCGTGATAGTGTCTATTTTATATTACTTTATTTACCACTTGCTTCACGAACTCTTAACCTTTTTATTTGTTTAATTTAATCTCGTATTTCAGATATCAATCATTTCTCTCAAATAATTAACAGAGAAAAAGAAATGCAGAAGAAAATAATACAGAATATTTTTATCATTTTTCACTGTTTTCAATAACGAGTCTTTAAATTGCCTTCGGATGTTCCGGAGACGTTTTGTAAGGCGGGAAATCCTGTGAAATGGCAACGGATGGGGCTCGGAGCTGAGCTGAGCCCAGCCGCTTCAGAGACTGAAACAGTCGAGTCATTGTGAGATAATAATGTCTACACGGGCGGGAGAACCGCAGAGCGCTTTATTTTTACTTTCGTTTGAAGTCTTATTACTTGAAACGTGCTGTTATAGTGGCACAATTAGGAAAACCATACTATTTACACCCGTTGTCAGAGAATATTACAACTTTGCAAATTTTGTAAGAGACTTTTGCAAATTAAATAAATCTTCTGTCGGGTAAGGGTTTAGTTACTTTATTTAAATAACTACAAAGATTCAATTATAAACTTGGGGTAGTCTGTCATATTGTCTACTGTCTATTTATCTAGCCATTAATATACAAAAGCGCTTGTTTCTTAAACAACTTCATTGATTTAATTATTATAATCCCAATCCGCGGCTCTGAATGAATTGAATCTCCCATTCACAATACAGACTGTGACACTTTGACACCAAGAGCGACCTTATTTCAAGGTACTAAGGTCCATTTTCGAAGTTCGTTATTACCACTTTTATGTGGTCGAGTTTACGTACAATTTGTATTTGGAGATTATTTTAACGAGTTTTTTGTAAACCGTTGTTATGTTTAATACAAGAGCTAACTGCGAACTGTTTTGCTTGTTACTGACAGTAAATGTAGGCATTATTTTTTGTACTCCAGTTTCGTATTTTTTTTTTCTTTTCAATTCAGTATCATTAGTAGTTGTGTATGAAAAAACATTAGCGACATAATTTATTTCCATATAAATTTATCTTTTTGCCCCACAACCTTTGGTTTTAACCTTTACCCTATAAGGCCCGATAAAATGAGGGATTACTTTTAAAATCAGCCCCAAATGCGAACTCCACGACCACGATTAAAACTATTCAGAACTATCCATTGGAATTTAAACTTTGTAGACCCATCCCATTATACTTACCTAATTTCGTAAGCTAGTAGAGTGCCGCGGCGTCGCTTGCAAATTTTTGGAGCTTTACATTTTGATTGCTTTTGTAAAAGTCATCATGCAAATGCGGAATTCTCGCCGAATCACTCGCGGATTTGGCGTTTGCGGGTGATGAATTTTATACGGGCGACTCATAAATTAAACTTGTCAAGCATTTGCATATTTTCTTCGTAACAAAGCGGGAATTTTGTACTCAACGAATAACAATAAAAATTCATCGTTTTATGTATTAGTCAAACATTATGGTAAAACATGAATAAATACATCTAAAATAGGTATACAGTAAGCAAATATAATGATTATTTCTCGCTTTCTCTGCACGAGATGAGGCAGAGACATTAACAAGCTGCTTATTATTGTTACATTAGTGTCATAAGCTGCAATTTGACGGTAATACTAAAATAAACCGACAAGCAACAACACAGCAGACAAACAGCGGCAGTGTTGAATGGCGCGCTAATTGCAGCCCTCACGCGTACTTCAGGTGATAAACACATGAGCATTACGTAATTGGTACTCCCGCGTTTATTCCTAGACTCCCCTCTTTCGGTAGGGTAACTACACCATGGCATGCCCTGTTTACATAATGGGGGAGTAATTCTATACGTGTTCTACTTTGTACAAGTAGATTGTTTATTGTAACAAAGCTTGACGTTGGTACTAAGGCAGCTTCATATTTCTAGAACATTAAAATATTTTATATTTCCTTTTTTTTTACTTTTTATAAGTGTTTTAAAATACTATCATTATTTTAACAGTAACATTAAATTCTTATAGGAATCACATATTTTTCCACAAAAGCGTTAACTTAACCGTAATGTTACAGATCAAGTCAATCGTTAAGCGGCGACCGGGTACCTATCGTAAACGCAATAAACGCAACGAGCAACATTAGCAGCAGACCTAATAAGGACGCTAGTTACATTAAGCCCGGCTGTAATGGCGACTACTGATCTGATATGCAAGTTATTCTTAGACCTTCGCACTGCGAGATCCCGACGCTTTAAAAGTCATAATCATTATGAGCGCCAACGGAAATATGAATAAAACAGGGCCTTTACAAACAAATTGCCCGCAATGATTGTCGGGTAAATGGCGAGACAAATTGGATGTGTTTTTTAAAACGGGATGTGCTTGTGCTTTGACAGTTAGGACGAAGATAACGTTGATATCAAATGAGGACGGTTTGCAACTGGGGCTTGAATATGCGACCGATTAACAGCAATACAGTTATCGACTTTTGAGCCGGTATTGATGTTAGGTTACATATAATTTTTTAAGGTATTGATACGTCGTACGATAAGTCGTTCATAAAAATCGATGAAGGGAAACTCTTTTCTACACTGTCTCGGGTATACCTACGTTGCCCATTATTCCAAAATGCAAGTGCTTAAGCTATTTACTTAGGCTTAAGAATACAGTACGTGATGTTGTACACATTTATTTATTTGTTACTAGAGTTTTTTTTTTCATATATAAAAGAAGGCGTCTAAAAATGTAATTTAATAAATTGTGGATGATGAACGTACTAAGGTTCCTTCGCTTTGCAAAACGCCTTAACTTGATATCCAGCGTGAAGAAAAATGTGTGTTTAAAGTGTTATAATCTACCTAGTTACGTTTACAGAGGTGTTATGTTATAACGTGCGTACCTTGACAGATTCGGAAATTAACCAAGTAATAGATATGACTAATTCCGATTTGTATTTTGACGAATCTAATTCGTATTTTGCACGCTATTATAAATATCCTCTCCTGTCAGCTTGAGGTAAAAAATAACGTTTTTATCGCCATTTAAAATCATTTTCCGTGCGTTTGATCGTGCTCAGAAACGTATTGGATTTCCGAATCAGGAAACACAAAGAGGTTTTAACTGGAATAATGAGTTTTCCTCATACTGTTATTTAAAATAATTTGATCCGTTTTACCTTTTATCGGCAGGCTTTTCACTTCCGTAGCAAATGAAAAGAATACTTATTACAATTGGAAGATATTTTTGTAAATCTTTTTATGAAAAAAATGTTACGTATTGATATTTATATTTATGGAGTTCTATAGCATATAATACTGGGCGGGTTTAGACGTCAACAACACATCCAGAAAATAAACTGAAACCTTGCAATTGCAATCACAACCGTATTATCAAAGTCAACGCTACGTCTTTACGTTAGTGAAGGACCTGCGACTCTAGCACTCTTGAGTTTTAATACCCAAACCTGATTTGAGCTGTAATTACATGTCGCTAAAGTACAAATTCCATTGCAGCTGACGGAGTGCTATCAACAGTGAACGTGGTGGAAGCGCTGCAGGAGTTCTGGCAGGTGAAGGCGGCGCGCGGCGGGGGCGCGGGCGCGGGCGCGGGGGGAGGCGCGCTCGTCATCTACGAGTCCGTGCCGGCCGCGCACCCGCCCTACGTCTGCTACGTCACGCTGCCTGGAGGAGCCTGCTTTGGTAGCTTCCAGGTACGGGAAACAAAGAATCATATTCAGCTCAGCACAAAGAAAAGATACAAGACTACTGTCAAAAGTTTAGACCAATATGGAAACCATCATATTCTAGATATAGTTAAATTTTCAGCCTTGATTTTGAGTTGGTACCGCAGTGACACTATAAACTTCTGCTTAAAAAAACACTATTTCAGGGATAGGTGGTCAGTAACTTGCGAAAATTAACCTTGGATTTAGGGCATAGCAAAGAAGGTACATAGGTTGAAATTGGCTATCTTAATTTTTAATGTAGCTTAATCTAAATATAGCGCAGATATTGTGTTTTGAAGGTCAAGTTAATCCTTTCTTAATTGGGTCACAATTGGGTGGTAATGTATATGAATGGTATTGGATTAGTTTCCGTTTGGATAGTCATTCGTAATCCTTAACCTCAGCTAAGCCCCCGTTCTGAAATAGATATTTCAAAGCTTAATTTGTCAACCTTGATGGGGGACATACTGTTTACTAGATACTTCTCCCCATATTTATCAATTACAGTTCAAAATCGTAGTAGCAAGTATTTCCAGCAGGTATTTACGCTATATTTTAAACTTGATCCTCTTTGTGACCCAGAACTGCCCAACAAAGGCAGAAGCTCGGCGCAGCGCCGCGAAGATCGCGCTCATGAACAGCGTGTTCAACGAGCACGAGTCGCGGCGCATCTCCGAGCACTTCATAGAGAAGGCGGTGGCCGAGGCGCGCGCCTCCTTCGCGGGCGACGCCGCCGCGCACCACCAGGACCCCAGCGCGGGGATCGCAGCTTTCAGGTCAGTAAGAATATAGACAGCGAGAGGTCATGTAGCATGTAAAGGTTGTACTGCCAAAATAATAATGATCATAGTGTGGTTACTATGGAAAGATTCCTAACAGCTACAGGATACGCTTTTAAAAAAACCGTACTTTTTCTACACACGTTTCAACGACAACATGCAAAGATTTTATGTGCACAAACTTTCTTACGGATAGGTGTGTATTACCTTTTAGGAAATGTAATATATTACAGCACTAGTGCCGAGTACATTAAGTGTACGGCACGGCATGAATAAATAATGAAAGTTAGACATAAAAGAAGGATTATTATTTTCCTTTCATCGAGTTGGCCGAGATCCGTCCGGCTCGCAAGACAAAGAAAGAATAGCGTGTGCTTTCTTCCCATTGTTAGGCAGTATGTATGAGCAAACTTCATAATTGTTGGCGAGCGCTAGATAATGGAGTAGTGTTGTAAGACAAAATGTTTATGCAGTGTTATGTTATGTTTATGCAGGTTCATGCTAGAAGCAAACAAGGGCCGGACGATGCTGGAGTTCCAAGAGCTGATGACGGTGTTCCAGCTGCTGCACTGGAACGGGTCGCTGCGCGCCATGCGCGAGCGGCAGTGCTCGCGGCAGGAGGTGGTCGCGCACTACTCGGCGCGCGCGCTGGACGACGCCATGCGCGAGCAGATGGCGCGCGAGTGGGCGGCGCGCGAGCGGGACGCGGCGGCGGCGGGCGGCGGCGTGCTGCGCGCGGAGCTGGCGCGGGCCGAGCGCGAGCTGCGCGCCGCCCGCCTGGCCGCGCGCGAGCTGCGCTTCCCCAAGGAGAAGCGCGACATCCTCCACCTGGCCGCGCGCCTCGCGCCGCCGCAGCAGCAACAGTGATCTCATCGCGCGTCCTCGCCACACTCACACTTTTGTTATTTAAGTATAGGTATATAGTCTAAGATCTAAGTGTTTTATTACAATTACCCCTTTCCAATCCCAAGCTGCATCACAACCAAAAATCCTCAAAATTTCCTTAAACTAGCTACTTTGTTTCATCTTTAAAAACCTCAAAACCATTGTTTATGGCAATACAAAGCCTTGAAAGTAAACTAAAAGCATTTAACATACTTTTGATATATTCTCCAAAACAACCTACATAACTTCAGATTGTTATGTAAAAACTAGGTTAAACGGTTTCTCAGTATCCTGCACTCGAGCTGCGGCAGGTAAGTACGCCGGTAAGCTGGTATGAGCCATCGAGCGGCGTACTTACTCCAACTCATCGAACTTTTCTAATTATGCAGACTTAGGAATCCCAGGTCCCAGACCAGATGGGCCTCGTTACTAAGTGACGGCGACTTGGAATTACTTCAGTTATCTATCTTATTCATTAACGGTCATTAATAACGATCAGTCTATTGGACGCGCCTTATAAATTACCCGTTTTGTCTTAAACGCTTGGTTTGAATTCGATTTTCAAATCCGATGGAAAGTGCCAATAATGTGCGTTGAGTACTTTACTACCTCCTTATATTTTACAAAAAAGATTAGCGATTAATACGCCTCAAAATGCAAAATTACATCATACAATAGTAATTTGTAGCTGTATTTGTACAAAAGGTCCACCACCCCAGGGGAGTTCACCCGAAATGGCAAACCAACACAAAACGAATGTTAATACAAAACAAAAGCGGCTGTTAATTTACTTCCACATAATAGAATAATGAAAGCTGAGTTGGAAAAACATTGAGCGATGCAGGTGTGCGAACGCCGCGCGCCGGCCTGACTCGATGCCGCGATGCCGCATCGAGCAATTAACCCGTAATCGTTTTAGATGCATGAACGCATTCATCAATTATTCCATATAATTCAGTGAATTTGACTCACAAATGGTAATCGGTAATACTCGATAGTTTTATTTAATCGGTATTGCGTAAGTAATTGTTGTTCGGCGCTTTGGATATTATGTATTGGATGTTATCACGCCCGTTTTGCCTAGAAAGCTAGCCAGCCGTGAGTTGTTGCTATTCGTCATTATTAGATATAGGTTTATGATATTGTTATTTAAATATATAACTAGGTATTGATCTTATCTTATTCTATCTATCGTAACCTAGTTAGGTAAAAATGAGGCGACTCTTTTTTATGTTAAATATTTAGAAGAAGAAAAATTGGTACTCAAAAGGATTATAAAACCTTTCAAAGCTGATCGAAGCCACTAGGGTTTAGAAATAGTACAAAGCTACATAAAGGTACCTTCTACGTCTGGATTTCATTGGATATAGAGAAGATTATACCTCAGAACTCAGCTATTTAATAGATTTAGATCTTAGATATAAAACATACGCCTACGTAATATGGTCGAATTGTATACAATTTTCTACCGAACCAAATACTATTTATCTTTTTAGACGAGTCTCAATTTTGTCGAAGTAAATGACGTGATATCTACCATACGTAACTTTAAAGATACCTACTGTTACTAATACGTCACGACTAATATCTTCGAAGTTCACAGTCGGGTTTTATCAGAAACATTTTCAAAACAAATCATTTTCTTTTAAGTAATACATAGGTATGAACATGAAATACATAAGATCTTAAAATATTAAAGATAACTATACAATTGCGCTACTTTTGGCAAGCAATATGATCATCATCATCATCCACAGTTAGTGATTTTTAATGGTATTCTATGCCCAAATCAGACACCAGCTTCTTACATTACTAATTAGATAAAACATACTGACTGACGGACTCATGACCTGAAAAAGGTCGCAGGAGGGGACTGGATGCGGAGGGCGGAGGACTGAGTGTTGTGGCGCAAATTGGGAGAGGCCTATGATCAGCAGTGGACTATGATTGGCTGATTGATGAATGACGAAACCATATCTAAAACCTGAAATAGGCTTGGATTGTGAAGAAAAATAAAGAATATTATATTCCTTACAGCCCTTGTCCTCCCACTGCTGAGCATAGTCCACTTCTATGTTTGTGTCATTCTATACGGTCCTGTGCCAGTCTCATCCAAAATCGAACAGAAACTTTTACTATGTCGTCGAAAACAATTCGCACAAGTAGATAATATAAAGAAGAATTTGCACCAGAAATAAGTGAAGTTTTCAATAAAATTCATGTTATTGAAAACTTATCCCTAATTCATTGGATACTTCTCATAACTTCGATTTAGAACTAAACAAGATTTCTAGTGACGTATGCTTTCAAAATTAGTAGCGAAATGCTAACCAGCTATTGTTCGAAGTATTGGTAACAGATTGTGGCGGGACACGACATGACATCGTGTACGCCATTGTGTCCGATCTAATTAGTTAAGATGGCTGCCATGTAATTATCAACTACGATAGACTGGATATCCAATAATAATAGAGCTCGGTATTAGGTACTGATTAACTAATTATAGGTCCTGAATAATTGACGCTAATGGTATTGTGTGTTTGATTATATTAAAAAAACATTCAAGGAGCTTTTTGACAGGCTTGCTTATGTCACTATGTTTGACCTTGACATCTCACTATCCTTCATAAATCTCTTTCTTATCATGAACAACATATTCACTTTTAGTAGCTACGAATTTAAAACCTGTCTTCTTAAAGAATAAAAGATTTCATACACCGTGCTTATGATTCTAATATCAAATTTTTCACCCAAAACATTTTCGTTGACCTACCGAATTTACAAGTAATACATAAAAAGTTTAAACAGTAATACAATTTGGGTAGAAAAGAAGCCAATTCAATTAGCGGTCCTATCGTTCCCAGTGATCTTAAACAACCTTTAGATGGACAAGAATAAGAAAGGAAAAGATAACGGGTTACTTCACCCGTAATATTCCTTAAAAGGGATGAAATAAAAGAAAACAAGACACAAAGTCTTGCGAGGTTTAAAGAAATTGAAACAATTGAAGATTGGGTTTTTAAAATCGAAATTTAAAGTGAAATAGGGTAACTGAAAGACTGATATGATGTAGTGTGAACGGAAAAAGAGTGCTTATTACCTTATGTATCACAGACCTTATCTGTGCTGTAGTATGCAAAAGACCTGTTGATATATTAAAACAATGAATTAAAAAACAAATCTGAAATATGTATATTTTAATTGCTCTTGACATTTTATTTTATAATTACGAATAACTCGACGTGACTCTGATATTTCATTTGTTTTATTAATTATTTCAATTACGCCTGAAACAATGTTGGGCATCTTACAGAGCTGTTTGCCGCACCAGTTAATTATAATAAATAAATAATGAGCGTAATAGCTGACAAGTATAATTCAAAGAAAGTTGCTTATTAAATAGGTTATGAATTGTTGACACACAGACAAATAAATCATTACTGCCTGGTACGTCTACTATTCTCTAATATCTACCTGATATTGTTTTATCAAGAGAATAAGATAGGCTACGTCTTTCAGTTGATACAGATAGTTATCGATGGATAAGTATAGTTTAGGAAAAGGTCAGGTGAAAAAATATCCCACCGTCATCTGCCAAAATTGCTTTTTATTTAATACGCTATGTCAACCGACAAAAGTAAACCACATTTGTCGTCTATGAATTTCAAACCAGTCATCCAATCTGTCACTATTGAGTAATCCCGGCTGTCACGCACTTTTCACTACAAATCTCTTTATCCTACTAATCTACCCAAAATCGTTGCGTCTTACAGAGCCATCCATAAAAAGATCAAATTTATTCAGGCCCTTCGGACAATGGTCGTATATTTTCAAACCACCCTAATTTGCAGAGGGTTAACGATCGCCTTGCATGATATTTTCGGAGCACGCGTTCTGATTGCGCAAACGTGTCGCATATGGGTATTTTGGTGTAATGCAGGCATGCATGGCATTTACGGTGTTCATGGCATGCATGGCCACTAATGGAACTGTCGGTGCTTCCGTCACGTAATACCACAGTTAGCTATTGATGTCAAACCGCCGTGTCAATGTGTGTGGTGCCTATTGTTGGGGATATAGCGGTAATGAGCACGGTTTCCTTTATGGAGCCATTCCAGCAATTATTGTAAATTAATTTAGTGAGAAAATACGTGGTTTTGTTATTGTGGTAATTTTGTTTACCTGTCGTATCAGTGTTCTTTAATATAGCCGTTAGGGGAAATTGTTCAACTATGGGCGCGTTTCGATCAATGTATGAACAAACATCTCAATACAAGAGCCCCTTAATTACAGATCTTTTTATATAAGTAGTTTCTAGAAAATAGTTTTTGATGAAATATGAGAGTTTAAGAAGATAGGTGTATAAAGATAGGTTTATGAAGATAGGTGGCGCTGTTCGTCACGTAAACATCGAGCTCCGTAATTTATATCGTAAATAAATATAAAAAGTAGTAATATAATAAAAAACTTGTGTAAATATTGAACTTCACAGTATAAACAATCAGTGAAAGTGTTATTTCAACGTAACTTGTGTAAACAACGGTGCATTTTGATAAAATGCGTCGTATACTGTAACTGTGTATAAATAACTTTACATCAGTGTATTTCATACTTAAAAACATTTCAAGCCATCTTATTATCATCTACAAGTCAATCTGAACCCTTAAAGTGCAGTGAAAATTGTGTGATTAAAAAAATAAACAAAACTTTTCGTTAAAACCAAATTTTCAAAATACCGACGCATAATTTTAATTTTAAATAATGTCAACGGTCAATTCAAAAGTTGAGAATTAAACAAACCACTATTTCGAAACTATACGTAAGTGTTAATTTAGCTCTGTTCAAAAAGCTGCAGCAAATGTACGACTGTGCTTGAGTTCGGTTCTCACTAATTACAAAAGTCTTTTTGAGTCTTTTATAAGATTCTAAAACCCATAAGTAATATATTATTATTGTATAAACAATAAACAAAAATACAAATAATGGATTTAGAAAACATTACGTATAGACGCACCCGCACAAATTCAAAAAGTTGTGGTATACTTGATGACACAATGGAAGATTCCTTCGATAGTATACCAGATACGTCAACCGATGATATGAATGAAACAAAACTCATAACATCACTAAAAGAGCGCATAACTTCACTTGAACTAGAATTATGTACTGCAAACCAAAGAATAGAATTATTGTCCGAAGAAAATAACGCTCTAAAAAATGTTAATAAACAGTTACAAAATAATACCGATGTGAATAAACAAATGAGCAGTCCCTCTAGCAAGAAAAGTTTGTCACCAAAGAAGAGTCAAAATTACACCAAGAAAAATGCAGCAGTTAAAACCAAAAAGCAGAAAGAAAACCTTCAACCAGACTCGCCTAAAAAGCTTAATCATCCTCAAACTAAAGAGAGAAGTAATATTTGCATCTTAAGCACTAATAATAGAAATAAAATAATAGATATTGCAACAACTACTTTAGCCGATCACTCAGAAAACGTAAGTCATTATATAAAGTCGCACTGTTATGTCGAGCGAATGATAGAAAACATTGAAGCCGTTCTTAAAACATACACAATGAAGGACTTTTGTATAATACTTATAGGAGAAGAGGACTTTAAAACAACCAGGGACTATTTCCAGTTAATTTTTAGCATCAGAACAATCCTGCAAAAAGTAACACACACTAATATTATTATATGCTCACCAACCTATCAGCTGAACTTTTACAAAGGTATGTACAACTGGAGAGTTGAAAGCTTCAACAACCTTTTATATCTAGATGTATTGACTCACGAACATGCATATTTTCTAGACTCGAATAAGAACCTATCATGCGATTATAGTATGTTTGAAAAACGTACAGGTTTAATAAATAACTATGGCATGCAGACCATCTTCAAAGATATAGAGTACCTTATTGACGAAATAAAAAAGTTCAATTTATTGCACTATAACAACAACCATGCACCATCTGAATATATCCCTGAGAGTGAACAAATACAAAATCAGTTTTTTCTATGAAAAGCATATTTACATACTACACCAGAATATAGCAGGACTATTGAATAAATCTGAAGCGCTAACAGTTTGCCTTGAAGAACTAATTTTGAAGAAAATCAATGTTGATGTCATTTGTATTTCTGAGCACTTCATCATGTCGGGCTATGAAAGGAAACTCCTAATAGATAACTATGAACTTATAACCTGTTATAGTAGAAATGATAGCAAAAGAGGCGGCACATGTATTTTAGTCAAGAAAGGTCTACGTTGCAAAGAACTGCCTGAAGTAAAGCGAATGGGGCTGAATAATAGTTTTGAATCCTGTGCCATCGAACTAACACAGTCAGAAACGATCATCATTTGCCTTTATAGAGTGCCAAATACATGTAACTTGAGTGTATTTTTTGAACGTTTGGTATTACTATTACAATCTGTTACAAAGAGAAAAAAACTAAATGTAGTACTATGTGGCGATTTCAACATCGACACTATGAAACGTAACAATGTGACTTTAGATTTAGAATGCATTTTACTTAATTTTAATTTAAAACTAGTTGTTAATCAAGCCACAAGAATAAAAAGTAATACATGCATAGACAATTTTGCACATAATCTAGGTAGAAAATGCTCATGTCATGTCATTGATTTAGCCTTGTCTGATCACACTTGTCAAATACTGAAACTTCCAGTAAAGAAAACATTTCTATTAAAACAATGGCAAATAACACGGCGTGATTACAGCTTAGAAAATATGCAGAAATTTAAGGAATGTCTGCAAAACCTATCTTTTTCGGAGGTTTATGAAACCGACGACCCGAACAAGGCCTATAATTTGTTCGTAGAAGTTTTTTCGTTATTTTATGATCTTTCTTTTCCAAAAAAGGTAATTACAATGAAAATGCATAAAAGACCACAGTGGTTGTCGCGTGGGATTAGAACATGTAGCAAAAAGAAAAGGGAACTTTTGTATCGTTATCATCAGAAGCGTAATGAAATAAGTAAAAATGAATATAAAAAATACGCCAATACATACAAAAAGATTATTAGATTAACACAACGCGCGCAAAACATATATAAAATTAAATCCGCAAATAATAAATCTAAAGCAACTTGGGAAATTGTCAACCGAACTAAACACAACCTGCCCAAAAACTATATCACAAACATAAAATTAAATAATAAAACAGTAACTCACCCTCTTAAAATAGCTCAGGCGTTTAATGACTTCTTTATTGAAAAAATAAAACCAATTAATACAAGAGGTAAAGAAGTAACATCATACATCACCAAACGCAACAAATCCATGTTTATGTTACCTAGCACTGGAAGTGATCTCATAAAGATCATTAAACATTTAAAAAATACAGGAAGTGTTGGTAATGACGGCTTTTCTACTAAAATAATTAAGTATGTCGCAGAAGACATCAGTGATCATTTAAGCCATATTCTAAACTTATGCATCACTCAAGGGATGTATCCCAAAAATCTTAAAACTGCCATAGTAAAACCTTTGTTAAAAAAGAAAGAAAAAGAAATCTTGGATTCGTATAGACCCATTGCACTGATTCCAATACTTTCAAAAGTGTATGAGAAATACATATACGAACAAATATATACCTACTTGGATAAAAATAATATACTAACTGAACAGCAAAAAGGTTTTCGAAAAAATAAAACGATTAATATGGCAATTTACGATTTTTTAAACAATGTCATTACAAAGGTTGACCAAAATATGCCAGTTTGTTCGATATATTGTGATATGACCGCTGCTTTTGACTATGTGGATCATAATATTTTACTAAATAAATTAGACGCTTACGGTATAAGAGGTAATATACTACAATTAATAGAATCATATTTACAAAATAGGAAACAATGTGTGGAAATAAATAGAATTAATCTAAATAACAAACGCGAACAGTCTTATAGGTCATGTGAACAAATAATATCATACGGTGTTCCACAAGGCAGCGTACTAGGACCCCTTTTATTTATAATTTACATTAACGATTTACCAAATGTTACTTCGCATCCAATGTCTCTTTTCGCTGATGATAGTACTGTCACCATCCATGGTCCACACAATGATTTTGATACTGAGATATCTGGTGCAATCAGTTCCATTATTAGGTGGTTAGAAAATAATAACTTGAAAATTAACCTAGATAAAACAAAATTAATGAGGTTTAGCCAGCGCGCCAATGTGATCTCAAAAGTATATCATAATAACAAAGTTATATGTCAAGAGGGTACGTCAAAATTTCTTGGTCTGACGATTGACCAAAAGCTAGACTGGAAAGAGCACACGGTCAATCTAACTAAAAGAATTAGTTCATCTGCATATGGCCTTTATAAGCTTTCTCCGGTTATAGACACTAACGCAATTATAACGGCATACCACGGCACTGTAGGCTCAATTTTGAGATATGGAGTTATCTTCTGGGGGAACTCCACCAATAAAGAACTTGTATTCAAGGCGCAGAAGAGATGTCTAAGGGCAATGTTTGGATTAAAAACCACAGATTCGTGTAAGCCATATTTCATCAAACACAAAATATTAACCCTCCCCGCGCTGTATATATTTGAAGTTGCAGTATTTGTCAAGTCAAACCCAAATTTGTTCCCTAAGCTTTCAGAGACCAACAACCGTAGTCGAAGAGACGAACATAGATTGTGTGTAAGAAGGTCTAAATCTGCTTTAATGCACAAAAGTGTATTCTGCATGGCGCCAATTATATTTAATCGCATACCGCGCCCCATTATTGATCTCAATCTTGTGTTATTTAAGAAGCACCTCAAATCGTTTTTGATTAATAGAGCATTCTATAATATATCTGAGTTCATAACAGAAAAAATATAATATGCCTAATTTTAAGTTTGATTTATATTGAGTCCATAATATCTAGTTTAGTTTATTTGTTATCACTTGTCTTCATAATTGAGAAATTTTGTTTATTTTATTTTTGTATCTATAATTTAGAAGTAACTTCAATTATCTTTTTTTTAAATTTTGTACACCATTTTCTGGTCAATGATGACGGACAACTTTTTATTTATACCATCTTTATGTACTCATTGTTATACAAAATAAATATTTCTTATTTCTTTAAATTTAAGGACTTTTAAGCAATAAACTCGGTATTTTTTCCTATTTTTAAATGTAATATTTTTTACAGTTAACTTACAACAACGAGTCTTACGATGGAACATTTAACACCGGTCTTAATTTGACGTCTTTTTAAACCTAACCAATTTAAATTAAAGAAGTTATTAAATAAATTGAATTGTTCAACATCGTAAATTGAAAGTCCTTAAGTATGTTGGAGACCATTTGCAATCTTTCTGAGAAAAAAGGTTTAATAAAATGTTATGTTTCCTTTAGATGAGCATATGTCTACTTTATGGTTCATGCTTAAAGATAAGAACATTCTTTTTTTTTTAATTTACATGTAATTTCATCTTATTTGGATGGTTTGTAAAATGCTGAAATAAATAAATAACTTAAGAGTTATAATTAAAACTCTTTTTCATTCAAAACATGATTACGGAGTTTCTTGTCGGTTCTTCTCTATAAGAATTTTTTTAACCTGCAACTAGAGTAAGTAGATTTAAGGCAACGCTTTTTGAGCGCCTTTTTTAGTTTATAAGAATTCAGCTGGCAGACACAGTACAGCGCAGTCAAGACATACTAGATAGTTTGGTCTCATCCAGTTCTACTGTGCATGGAACTAAATCGGAGTTACAAAACACAGCAAGCACAATATCTGAATCTAGTAGACTAATGAAGAAATATGGCCGATAAGAAATAAAAACATTTTGATTTTGACATGATTTTTTATAAATATTTTGATTTAGAAAACAAAGACTAGCTAGGAATGTTTATAATATAATGTTACACGAGTGGTATCGTAAGATAATATTCCGTGTGCAACCTGCGGCGTGTGTGATCAGGTGCGGTTCCGGCGAGCGGCGCACGCGCAGCTAAATATTGACATGACCTCCCCCGGGCAGTAGGCAAATAGAGAACAGAAGGTGCGTTTTGTAGCAGGCTTAGTAGTGGTTAGTAATTTGAAAGTTTTATGTCCTCGTTAAACACATGGTTTCCTTTCTACAGAGATTAATACCTTTGTTAATAGTATTTAAATTATTAAATACAATAGAGTTTTTTTATGTTTTATAAGCTATGAAGACTGGAAGAAATCCGATTAGCTTGCTTTACCTATATTTTTACATACAGTCTGACACTATTATAGTTAAGACAATAGTTTTCAAACTTCTATTTAAGTATGCAGTTGATGAGCTTCATAAAATAAATTCATGCTTGAAAAGTTTCAGATCTACCGTCTAAACAACAAATAAAAGTCGATCAACGATCAATTGAATGATGATATTTAAGCAGAGAGAGAGCACAGAGGCCTCTATAATATATCACCTCAAGAATACTTCAAATCGGAGCGATAAATGTCAGTCTACATACAGTTCACCTTCTGTATATATTTGCATATTCCCCTCCCCGCGCCCCGCGAAGCTCACGCACCGCCTTTCCGATTCTCTTGTTTTGTTAAAGCCTTGCTTCGGGAGTATTGTTGGATTACACGTCATTTACCTAAAAGGTTTCGGCACCAGGCTACGTGGACGATTGACGAAGATTGTTATGGTATGTCTTGACTCTTGTGTGTATTGGGAAACTTTGGGTAAATGTACTGAAAGCGTTGATTTTTGATGTTTGACAACATTAAGCTACGTCAATAAGTATTTGCTATGGCACCTAATGCCCTTTTGTAATTAATCGCAATAGCATTGCCAAAGATCATGATATACTTCCCGATGGTTAAATTGTGAGATGCCATTTTAATATACTCTGTAATAAGTCATAAATTTTAAACACTTAAGTAAGGCGACTGTAATCTACAAACTTTCTGCTAATATCAAATAAAACAGAACTAAATTAATTAATGTAACAGCAACAGCGTCGTTAAAGTTGAACCACTGCAAACAACACTACTTACCAAGAGACAACTAACTCACACAGTAACTTTCAATTTATAAATACTTTACACAGAAATTGTCTAAGAACTAAACAATTTAATAAATAAAACTACACAAACGAATCGCTTTCTTTTAATCACAGAAAAAAGGAAGAGAAGAAGAATAAATAAGGTACGTTCTACTTAACAATCTCTAAAGCTTTAATTTAATTAAACCTACACAATTTATTTTGATAAATGTAACTTAATACTAGTTTACAATGTCTAGACTGTCCTTATAGTTCTCAGAGACCACTAACGATCCTAGTCTTAATATTTCCAAGACATCAAAAGGAATCATATTTAACCCAACAAATGGGCTGTGGACGGCAAGGCAGTCACTCTATATGAAAACTGGTCTTCAACTGAATGTACCTATTCTGGAACCCAACTTCAGCATAGATTGAGAAATGACTAGGCAGAAGAATAAACCACCAGGAGTGACATAAACAGCAAGAAAACAAAAGCAGTGATGTCTTTTGTTTTTCGTTGTCGTCGATGTGATAAAACAATTTGGAACCGCAATAAGAGTGTCGACATTTAAACCGTTCTTAATTGCTTTTAATTAAATAAAAAAACAACTAACCTTAAATTGCAAATAACCTTAAAAACAAAACAATACAATTCGCAAATTAAAAACTCTTGAGAGATAAAAATCGCGGTTACATAGAAACTTTTAATTAGGCGACCTTTAAAAAGCTTAAAAAACCTCGTAAAAAAAGTTGTTTCTTTTTTCTGTAATTATTAGCGAGTGCAGGCTATTGTGGTTGGTTTATCTTGCTTCGTTATGAGGTAGTTAAAAATAAGGAGGGTCTTATTAAGCTGTGATCTCCCGTTTGGCTGGCAACGAATGCGATTTATATTAACTGTTGGTAATTAAAGAAATATATGGGGTCTGCTGGCGTTATATTAGCGCCACTGCTGGACACCCACGAGACTGCATTAAATGCTGGTTACACAATGATTTACTTGCAGATTTAATGATGATAAATTATTTAAGCTCTTGATACGAGGTTACGTATTTCTGGCTTATTATCTGAGAACAAACAACGTATTTTTCTTTAATTTCAGGCGTACTATGTACAAAAAACTCAGGGATAATTGACGGCGATTTTCACTTCCCATCATATAATTCGATATAATAAAGTGTACTTTACGGGACACAATTTTTTTTTGTTGTTTTATCGAACTAAAGTGATAAAATATTACCGAGGATCTATTTAGAACTCTACATTATAGCAAAAGGAAGGTCACGTTTAAAAGTGATACCGCAAATTTTATACTAAATAATAAAAAAACACATTTTATTTCAAACAGTCAAGAATTATGATTTCAGAAAAAGCTTTCCTAATACTCTAGTTCTCACATAATTTCCAGTAATTAATTTAGTATTTATCAGAGACGAGAATGCAAATACACGTAGCTCTAAGATACAGCTCCAGCCTCTCGGCGCGACCCAATCAATAACTAGTTGTAACGACTGCTTCTGACACATTTCTAACTTCAGCGCGTCTGAGAGTTACACTCGTTCGGTAAGGAGGGTTATGTTTCGGTGTTACTTGGTAGCACTAAGGTTTTTATACTATTTGAGTGCAGTGGGTTTTTTTGTTTTATAATTAGATGCTATGCATTTCTGAAAAAGTGTGAGGCGCTATCTTATGCGATAATTAGCAGATGTAAACACAAAAAAAATATTAGTTTTTCTCTATAAATGGGTGTCAATAATAGTTTTGTAGGTGAATTGAATTATTCAATTCACCTACAAAACTCCAATAATTAAAAAGTTTTCTTTTTATAAGCGTGTCATTGAAATAAAACTTGGTATAGTAGTTTTATTTCAATTCGCGTATACCTAAGAAATCAACGTGTGGAATATTTTGAATTTTCTATATTATTTTCCCTTGTAGCTTTTATACCTACATATTCCAAACTAGTTCACATATTAAGGAAAGCTTTTCCAGGAACACAACCTTGTTTCCACAAAGCGAAGCCTTCGAAAGTCCTTATACAATACAAAGTCCTGTCCGTCAGTCTTGTATACTTAATTTCATAGCTCCGAAACAGAATGGAATACGATATGCTTCGGTAATTACTTGGAGGAAACTGCGAAGTTTGGGAAACTATATTTTTATGGATTCTTACTATCAGAAACTTACTTCAAAGGTTTATTTGGTTGTTACATTTATTTTTTTGTGTAAGTTTAAGTTTATTTTTGCATGCAAACGAGGTATAGAATAAGGTACAGGCAGACAACTGTAATATTAAATTAGCACTTACAGTACTCCAATACCTTTTCTGACAAAACAGAACCTTAGAATGAGTTACAATTTAATCAAACAAATAGTACTTATTTAATTAAATTATATTGAAAAATTACTCGAAGTCTACTACTCTGTGTAAAAAGTATCGGGAATATGTCAATAAAAAGACCCACGTTAAAGAGGTCGTTCTAATTTTTTTACTGCTTGTTGGTAGCACTAAACTGATTTAGCGCGCAAAGTTTGAGCGGGATCTGTCATTTAATTTGTTTTAAACTACAATTTTTGTTGGTCATAGTTTTGAGTTCTCGGCGATTTTTACAATGGAAAATATTGTTAAACAAAGAGTGTGCCTTAAATTTTGTGTTTCGAATGATATTTCATGTGGTGAATCACTAAAAATGTTGCGAAATACCTACGGCGAATC
This sequence comes from Autographa gamma, assembly GCA_905146925.1. Taxonomy (NCBI): domain Eukaryota; kingdom Metazoa; phylum Arthropoda; class Insecta; order Lepidoptera; family Noctuidae; genus Autographa; species Autographa gamma. Next base: position 11,754,194 of record LR989850.1, read on the forward strand.
GTGTATATCGAAAACAAGGGCTTATGAATGGTATAAGGCTTTTAAAGAAGGCCGAGAAGTAGTAGTAGACTTGCCTCGTTCTGGTAGACCTTCAACCGCTACGACCAAAGAAAACATCGACAGAATCAAGAAGCTAGTGCTCGAAAATCGACGCATGAGTCTGAGAGAGTTGGCTAGTGAGGTGAACATATCTTTTAAGTCCGTCCACAACATTCTCATTGACATTTTAGGCATGAAACGCGTCGCCGATCGACTAATTCCAAAAGAGCTCAATTTTGTTCAAAAAAGCATGTCGCTGAAGACATGGTTTCCCGAGCTTCTACGGATCCGACCTTTATGAAACGTATAATAACTGGCCACGAGACATGGGTTTATGAGTACGACATGCAAAAAAGCCAACAGTCTTCAGAATGGCGTCTCGAAAACGAGCCGAAACCCAAAATACCGCGGCAAAGTCGATCCAAAATCAAGGTGATGCTGACAGTTTTTTTTTACTACCTTGGTGTGGTTCACTCCGAATTCCTTCCAGAGGGAGAAACAGTGAATAAAGAATATTATTTAGGCGTCATGAAGCGTTTGCGTGAGAGTATCCGCCGAAAACGTCCAGATTGGTGGCAACACAACTTATGGATGCTGCACCATGATAATGCACCACCACACACAGCCATTATAGAGAAAGAGTTTTTAGCGAAAAATTCAACAAAAGTTCTCGACCAAGCACCGTATTCACCTGATATGGCTCCGTCTGACTTTTTTTAAATTCCCAAGTTAAAATTACCACTTCGAGTTAAACGTTTTGAGTCGATAGAAGCCATAAAAGAAAATTCGCTGAATGAGCTAAAGGCCATACCGCAAATATCCTATGAAAAATGTTTGGAAGACTGGGTGAAGCGTTGGAGATGTTGTATTGCAAGCAAAGGGACCTACTTTGAAGGCGATAAAATAAATTTAGATGAATAATTTGTATTCTTTGTTTTATTGACAAATTCCCGATATTTAGTACACAGAATGTAAAGTAGTTTAAAGTTCAATTCAGATAGAATAACTTTGGATTGTAATCCTTTAGTAATAAAAACAAGATATTGAAACGAAATTACTTTTATTTGATATCTTATGAGTCCTTTACTTTAATTGATTTCGACTTGTTGAGACCGTCTTTACCTACTGTCTAGTTTCGAGAAGGTCAACAAATAATTAATTATAATAATAGAGTCAAAAACAGTCCTAGAAAGAAATTATTTGATTATGTAAAAGTGTCTCTTATAACGAGACAATTTTGACTTAAAAATTCAAAGTAGCAAAATAGTCAACAACTACTAACTACACCTTTTGGCCTGCGCGTCCTGCACTACCACCTGCACTCTCCAGGACGTGGTGGAGGCCAGCGACCGAGCCATCCAGGTTGCATCATTTTGGTCAGACACAATTTGAGTTGGATCTTTGACTCGAGAAGAAGAAGAAAGAACTACTTATTAACAGAGAATCGGCATAGCCATTCAAGGTGGCAATGCTGCCAGCCTTCTGGGCACGTTCCCCGCCATTGACAAGGATAACAATGAGTTCTTTGACGCCGTTTAGGTTTTATTTATGTAAGTTTTAATTTTAGTATAGTTAGAGTTTGTTCTTATATTAGATTTAATTTTGTATTAATAAACAACGTCATTTACTAGTAATGAAAGATAGTTACGATCATACTTATTAAACAATCTGAAATTTCTGAAATAACCTACCGCTTCAAGAATGTTCTCCTTTATTGATATCAATATGTTTTCAGCCATCATTATTTCTCATAATGTGAAAAAGCTTTTGCCATTAATTGTAACTACTCTCTATCTACTTGTAATAGACACCACTGAATTTCCCATCATAACTTCTAAGACCCCATACCTGTGGCCACATAAGCTAAGATTAAGAAGGTATCAACATGAGTGCGTGAATTAGTATTAATTTATACTCACACCTTTTGTGTAAGCTCCATCACTGAGTGTTGCGCAAACTACTTATCGACATTAACTGGTATTCAACCTATTTGTAAGAAAACATGTTACTTAAAGGTCTTCGATGATGTTTTACTGGGTAGTTAGTGGTTAGCGTCTACTTTAGATCAAAAGTTTTACAGAAAAAAAAATCTAGAAAGATGTTTTTGTGTGCCATAATGTTAAATGCCAAACATAAGGTTTTCGTCTAAAGTTGTAAAAAAAATATCATGGTGGCTAGATTATTGACTAGCTAAAAAAAAACTTAATAGTAAAGATAAATGGCTTACAATTTATACATATTTACTAGCTGTTGCCTACAGCTCTTAAAAATACATAAACAAAATCAATTAAATATTATAAATTTAATACACTTCAACACACAATTTGCATGATGAAAATCACTCAAAATGAAGAAAATCTTTCAGCTTTTAATTAACGTCCATCCTCTAATTCTAGAAAGAAAATCACACATCGGAGTGTTATCACGAGGGTTGATAACTAATTAAGATGATATCGTTAATTAAATCACTCGCACCGCACTAATTAGATAGGGATCTGTTCATACAGAGATTAATGAGTCGCGATACTCGTACCGGCCGTGTGGTGATCATTATAACCGGGTAAAAGGATTGGCGGGGGCGGCCGGTTTATAACGTGCGTGGAGTTTCATAGAGGTTCTATACGTTATTACAGGTGTTCGAGAAACGAAGGTGGAGTAAAATCTAATAGGAAAGATTAGGTACTTGTGAAATGAAATGTAAGTCAGAAACATTTAATTTAATAGTGTAGATGACTTAATATGAAAAGTCAATCATTTTTTTTTTCATCATGAAATTCCAAACCTAGCCAGTCCGTCATTTAGATAGTAAAAATATGAGACGGCGTTATTCACGTTGTTTTTTTTTTTTACTAAATAAAAGAAGCATATGAAGCGACTAAAAATTCAAGAGGGACTAATGACTTTACACTTGTTGTCCAAAGAAACCCGAAATTATAAAGTAATGCGAACCTTTAAACCAATGCATCGTCGTAAGACCTGCGATACAACATAATTATTTGATATAAATAGTTTTGTTTGCCTTTAAATCCAAACTTTGTTTAATGAAGTATTTAGGTACTACTACGTACAGTATTGCAGGTAAATATTGAATGCACGTGTAATATAACTTCACAATCTAGGTCGGACGTGAGACTGACGTTAGCGTTAGAGGTTATGGGGGGAAAAGCTCGGAAATTTCGGCTAAGTTTGTTATCGACATGGTTATTGAGTTGTGGATAGATGACGTTTATAAAACGGATATTCTGCTGCTCTAAACGTCACTTTAGATAGATAATATTATGTTAATAGAGGTGTGTTTCTTTTTGTGTTGGTGGTAGATAGATGTCAGAATATTATACTACATGTGCCCAGTAAGTTACGACATCAATAGCAGTGTCATTAGCGTGGTTAAAGTGCAGGTGATGCTAATGTAAAGATTTCTAGAAAATACAATTATACAGGGTGTTATGAAAAGGTTATATCAATCCAAAAGGTGTAAAGTGTACCTCTTTAGGAGTAAGTTTACATTTTCAGGTCAAAATGAGTTATTTAAATAAATTATGTCCAATTTTTCCAATCAACTATTTTACACCAAAAACATTCAGATCATTAAAGAGATGGACCGTGATTGTTGAGATAACTAGTAAAATGTAATCATGAAAACTGCTGAAACTATAACACGAATTAACAATTAGCTGGAACCTCAATAATTCCGTCTAATAGGCTTGTGGTAACAGCAAATCAACAATATCGCACATTTCGCAACATCAGGTTAAACATGCGGGCACTTTTGAGTTATTTAAATGAAACATAGTTTACTGGAAACCCGATATTATTGTCGAATTACTGAGGGTTTTAACCCCAATATTTTGCTAATAATGTATGTTGTATTTGAATAGATTTCATTCCATTAAATAATTATGAAATAGTTTAAATTATGCATAGTCACGTTAATGTAAGTCATTATTTCGTGCTTACTAAATAATCGTTTGACCTATTTTATTCACAAATGAATACGTGTTGAGTATATATAATTAATTAATAGCTAAAAATACATTTTATACGATAGCAAATACTGCTAAAATTCAGTGTTTCTGAACTTTTAAACACATATATCTTCTTTTTAGATCTTGTGTGTCGTAATCTAAAAGTGGATATTCAAGTAAGGTGTGTATAACTTCATAGTGAATGTATAGTCACTAAAAGCGTACCCAATTAAAAGTAAAATCATAAAGTCCAGTAAAAAAGTAATTTGCTGCACAGCTCTGGATTTTTTTAAACAAACAAATGACATTCAGGGTATTTCCTCCCTTATTCTACTATTACGTTTTATACCTCATTTTATGACTCCTTCAGACCTTACAGGAAGAAATATAGGGGATATCAGGAGCCTATCTTTCCACGGAAGTTGTAAAAGTCGAGTGAAAATAATGGATGGCATCTAGGTGGATAAGAACACTGAGCTTACCATGAGCTCTTAAAACCAGTGCTTACACATAGCTGCGTCTCTCTTACACAACAGTGTAAGAGAGACGCAGCTATGTGGAATGTAGCGCGCCGTCTCGCTCCCACAACGGCAACAGTCCTGTTTAAAGAGTTCTTAGTAAAGGTACAGTGCTTAGAATGCGGGCGCCGCCGTGCCGCGGACATAGTGCAGTGACGGGACCTGATAACGCACTTGATATAAGGTGATAACAGAATAGGTGGTAATAGAAAGGCTTTAGTGCTGCGCATTGCCTAGTAAGCTGGTTGTGCTTGTTGGTAGATGCGTAGCATGTTATTCCAGAAAATAACAGCAACTTTTTACAAGTAACTACAGTAAATTTTACGAAGTGACTTCTGATCCTAATATCTGTAAAGAAAGAAAAATGCCCTCAAAGATTTAACTACAGCTAAAAGTAAATTCTAGTCCCACACTTCTCAAGTAGCATTTCCAATAAACGTACTGTTACTTCTATCTACATAGTAAAGAGCGTACCTAGACTGAATTAATAATGAACTTGCCTCTTAACTTAGGAATTAAAAGCTTTGAATACTGAATGAACGTAGGTGTCTCGAACAGGCACATCAAATCTCACATTAATGAAATAGCGATGGGAAAATTCATATTGAGCTAACAACAAACAATAAGTTGCCATTTATGATTCTGCTCACGTAGGACAAGAGAGGGGAGAAAATGGGAGCCGATACTACATTTAATGGGCCAGTAATAATGTGGTGCTCTCACCATAAAACACGATTTTCTATAGAGTATGTAACATTGTAGCGAGGGCTCTAATACGAGTATTTACTGCTTTCCTTGTCAACGCTGATGTCAACTAAAGCCTGATGGAAGAATGAACACAATAAGGTTGAAAATGCCGTGGCATGTTAACAGGATGTTAGAAGTTTGTATGACGAGTAACATGTTGTAATAGCGATTTTATTAATAGAAGCAAAGTGAGTTCGGTGATTGAGTCCCGATATTTTATGTTTCAATACTAAGCTATAACGATTTTACTATGCATTGCATACGTTTACAGGATTAGATTAGCTACCTAAATAGCTAAATCTTACTATTTCGTTTATGTCATTTTCAAAAGCACGTGACATATCTATATTTTTACATACATACCTAACTTTTATTCGGAGAAATCGTATACCAAAGATCTTATTGCATTGCAGAACATTTTGCAAAATAGAAACAATCCCGAAGCTTGCGTAACCAACCCACACAGTAAATAAAGCTAAGTCCTCGAAGTAAAATAAATAAGCATTACTTTAAAAGAATCGCATCCCGTTACATAGCATTGCGTACTGTTATACGGAGTCCAACTCTTAAAATAGATTCAGATTTCTATTTCCCGACTGCATTTGCATAAGAAAAGACAGTCCCCGTTGTCCCCCCGTTGTTCTAGTTTTCTGAAGGGATAATAGACATTATAATGTAGTGAGATTAATCGCAAGCGATTTGTTGTGGCGAGTGTGTAGTTTTGAAGTACAGTAACTGTGTCTTTGTGAAATGCTCTGTATTGCAAATTCGAGTTGAATTGCATGTGTTTCGATGTGTGGAATTTGAGTTTATGTGATAAATTTTGTAGTCTCTCTCATGAGAGAAATATCTATACAATAGTTTTTTTTTCAATCGTATCATTATTACCTAGAAATATCAGAGAGACCGAGAGAAACACTTTTATTTATTTTAAATAGTCGCCATAGTCGTTCCTACTGACAAGCAAACGACTCCCTTTCCTTCTTCCAATAAACCCTGAACTAATTTAATAATCTAAGCTTTTATTTCTTAGCGGTCTACAAAATACATAAAACCCATTTGGAACTTTCGTATCATTGATTTCTCGTACAAAACTCAACACTACAATATTCACATAAAATATTTCAAAGATACATCAAAGATGGGTATTGGGTAGTCTGGCAAAGTGGTTTGTCATGTCAAGACCGAGGCAATTACGGCGACATCCAAGCCGGCTCCCGGCCGACGCAAAAACGAGACACCAACCGAAAATTGCAACAGCCATCTTCGGCACAATTACCACTTTTTACCCGTTACACTGTTACTGCATTTTCGGCAACGAAAAAAATGGTTTCATCAGAATATACATCAGGACCTCGTATGATGGAATTTGAGCTCAAAAACTTTTTCGCCAGATTGCCGCTTTTTTGGGTTGGTGCGTTTGTTCGTTGTTTTATTTTTGATCGTCTTAATGTAATTGCGTTTTGTGATTATGGAGGAGATATATCATTTTTGAAATTTTATTATCATACGCTTGATTGTTTCAGGATTGAACCGGAGTTGTTTTTGGCGGGCAGACTTGATACTGTTGTTGGCGCAGGTAAATTGCAAGTTATCGATCCGCTTTCAGCTTCGAGAGTCTTGTATTTTTTGTGATAAGCCACGATGTAAACAGTCTGATAAACAATCTATATAAGTATAATCTATTGTACCATACTTTAGAACATAAACTATTTATTTTCAAACTTTTACACCACGTAGGCAAGAACCATTTTATTGTGTCTAAACAAAGAATAAAAGTCTCCAAAACTACTCGAAAACTTTTTCGACAGTCATGTACCTACTACACATAACATTAAATTCTTTTATCTCTTACTAAGAAAATACTTTCGTAACCCTCAAAGACACATCAGAGGATTACTCGGCCACTTAACCCACTACTGCTACTAATTGTCTTTCCGTAAAACTCTAGTTAACAATAGTTACGGTACGGCAACGGTTAGCTCAACATTTTGGCGTGCAGCGAACGAGTTTGTACGGCCCACCGCCTCAGTTAAAAGGTCCCAATGAAAACATTTAGGCGCCTAAGTAAACAAAAGTGAAAACGGCTTAACTTGCGTGTACCTACATTATTATGAGACCTTAGCCGACATCCGTTTATTACTTCGGCGTCACTTTAAAGTTTAGGAAAGATTTGTTTGAAGGACGTGTAAAGAATTCACAAAGGAGGTAAATAAATAAATAAGGTAAAAGAGAGTAAGTTCGTAAAATCTACTTTCTTTTTCAATACAGCTTTACTTTACTTTATACATAGGATTATAATTAAATGTTTTGGATCATGCTTGACATGAGCTTGTTAGACGATGCTTTTGCTGCACTTGGTCAGGGGTGACAGGCAACACATGCATTTTGAAGTGTCCAAGTTGGCTTCCAACTTCGTGCCACAGATTGCATTATCGAATTAGTTTAACTAAGGAAACTTCGTAAATTACCTACGTTTCTTTGCTATCGTTATCTAAAAACTAAAACATTCTCCATATCGTATTGGATCTATAAAAAGATGCGAATAGATAAAAATCAGACTGACATTATAAAATAAACAGGTTTTTGCGTTCCTACATCACATACAACTTTGTTTCTTGAATTTATCTGAACTGCAGCCTGTACATTGTATCTTTATAAGGCTTTGGCAACATCATTTGCCTATAAAGCTGATAAAGAATGTGTCTGCTGCGAACTCGGCGTAGATTTTTAATGTAACATGTATCGAAACACGTTAATGCAATTTTAGGTCAACGACATGTAAAAAAACTGTCAATTAATTAAGTTTTGTGTCAAATGACGTCATTTCGAGTCAGTCGCGCGAGACAAGAGAAAAAACCTGAAGCTAATGTTATATAACAAAATATACATAGCCGGTATCGATTAGCGAGCGATCGGAATTCGCGTAGAGACACAGAGGGCATCGTTATCACACTTTGGTCAATATTCGTCAAATTAGCATCGATGCAAGGCGGCGAGGTCAACGACCCTGTTCGGCGAGCGTGGGAGCGGTGCGCGGGCGCAGTTTTTGCAACTACCCGACTAACTACCCGAGCGCGGCCCGACAGGTAGTCCGCACCCGAATCTTAAGTATTCCACGCGGATCCTGCTTCGGGAATGCTTTATTGGAACTGGATTTTAATTGGGGAATACTGTGAGTACCTACGACGACAAAATATTATTTATCCAAGCAAATTTCAGCGATAGTTTAGTTGAAAACGTATCAAGTACTGATCTACGACGGCAAGATCATTAGCGCACAACTCGGAATATAACATTTAATTGGCATGATCACTTCAAACAGAACTCGTACCGAACCTTACTTAACGGGCGTGTAAAGTATTACTTAGGTAAGTGATGACTATCTAGCCTACTTGAAAAGGTGCAGCCTTGCATTTCATAGCAGACTGATTAGTTCGCCGCGCCAAATGGGATTATATTTGATACTGCGCAGTTGCACCGACCGGCGACCGGTACAACACCGCTTTAATGAGCTACCGAAAGCTTTTTTATTTATTACGCTTTATTTGGTGTTTCTTATTAATTAAGTTCTGCGTTTGTTGATACTTGAAAGGCGTTGTCTGCGACTGACGTGGAATATCAAGTAACTATTGCGCTCTACATTTTGAAGCATCGCCAGTTCAAGCGATTTTAGGTTCTAAGACACTTTTGCGGGGTAATAATTCATTTAGCAATCCTAAACTTGCGTTCTTTGTCTTCAAAAATTCAGAAGTCGTTGTCGTTTGAATAAAAATGTAGAGTCAGCCTTACAGAACCGAGAACAAGTCTGGGAAAAAGGCGTTCGTCAGTAATGTTTGCTCGCGGCCGCAGAAGTCTAGACTTGTCGGGACATGTCCCGGCTGTGTAACTCACTGCTCCACAGATAACGATACCATTACCGCTCAGTATGAAGTTATTTATTTTTCCCAACAGCTTCATTCGCGGCAGAAAAACTCGCGTCGCCTGATTCACATGCAGTTATTCTAACCTGCTCTTTATCTTTTTAATCTTTGTTAACGTGCTTTATTTACTTATACAAAAATGAAGTAAAACGAACCCCAGCCGGTTATGCGTCATGTTTGTTATAAACAAAATGGTTTTATACAAAAAGAAGGATCTAAATTGCGAAGTGCAGTTTCGCGGGACGCATGCGCGGTGCGACACACTTCGTCGAGGCGACGTCCACACTTTCATGTCAAACCGGTTATTTGCTACACACACACACACAGCGGCGCGTGTGTGCGCAGCCTTTGTCGTTCCTAAATCAAATTGCACTCGAACGTTTAAAACTAATACATTTGAATAAGTCAAGAAACCGATTAAGGACCATTCGGCCGTATTCGCGTTAGACCAGAATATAACATTCGTTCCGTATTCAAATACTTTGTAACTGTAAAAATACATAAATATCATTTAGGCATAACAACGTATTTATTATGTATCGACAAACCATGACTAAACTAATAAAATTGTTCGTGAGAACCTATCATTTTTAATTGCTGATTGATTCAATAGTCACTTTACTAAAAAGTTTTACAATGATGTCATACGAATAAATAGCTATAAAACTTTACCTGTCATATTTTTAAATATAGAAGCTTGATTACATACACCAAAACGAATTATATATGAAAACTTATTGACTTCGGCCGTAGAATATCGCAAATAATTACACGTCCGTACTATTTAAAGCACAATGGGTTAGTTTTTCATTGTCCTCGTAGCACCTACAAAACTTTTACTTTGTATTGTAATACCGTCATTTCAATAGAAAAGTTAAAACTTCCTTTACAGGTGACTACAACAATGGAATACTAATTCTCTTTTGTTTTCTGCTTAACATAAAGCGTTACGACTGGCCAGTACCACAACGACGAAAAAACAAAATTAAAATATTTTTTTAAAATTTTGCCGGATTTTTTTCAGCCAGATTCACTTTTTTTTTTGTTTGGTAGAGATCTTTGCAGTTATCCTGAGCGCAGGCTTTGACTGCTTCACCGGACTTTTGGTGACGACCTTAAGGCCTCCAGCCAGAGCAATAGGAAAACTACGTTCATTAGCAACGTCCACTCCAGCAATTTTGATCAGTCGACTTGTGTGATCATTTGCTGTATCTGTACACTATTTACATATAAATGCCAACTTCAGTAAATGATTGTATCTATTCGCGACATGGTTCTATAATGCTGTGTGCTGACACCCGCCATTGCAAATGATCCGGGTCTCATACAGACGTTTTTACTTCATGTTAACCGCTAAGATTAGCTAATCAGGTACGTAATCTTACTGCGAAGGGTGCGTATGATATTGAAAGACGTTAATGGAATGACAGGCTAAATATAGATGTGCCTCGTTATATTAAACGGGCTTCACTTAAATATCACTTAAAGCACCTTTAAGTTAAATTAAAACCTGCTTATAAACCTTTCCAGAAATATGTAGGAATTAATTCAAAAGGACCAATGAATAGGACTGTTGGAAATATACTAAAATATTTCAAAATGTTGTGCGTACCATTTATAGTTTTCCATTAATACTAAAAACAGAAATATCCATTCAGAGGCAATAAATTAATTTGTAGAAACCTCAAACAGAACGTTAGTTTGAAAGTAAATGAAAATGTATCAAAGGACCATTTTCTATTAGCAAATTTTCAATTGAGATTTTATCGTAATAAATATCTCTAGGGTATTCGATGTAAGCTTAAGGACTGTATCAAAAGAACCTTAATACACTTAGGTCTTGCCTTCATAAGACCCGACAAAATGAATATATGTACAGAAGGGGTCCTTTTTCCTTCGTATTCACGTGTTTATTGAGCCATTTGTCCAAAGTCGCGACTTACTGTGACGGTTCTCAGCTGGCCCGGTCCTTATTCCCCATTTTTATCTATTGAGTGTGACAGCGGTCCTCCTGGTAATACCTTGACGTTTACACGTGGATTACTTAATGTAATGTAAGAGATTCACTACAAGAACATACTACTTGTAGTGATTATTTTTGTTCTCTGTACATTGCGCCTTTTATATAAAAGTTTGGTGGATATGCTATCACTTGTTGCTTTGACGGCGTAATGGATGTTAAACTTGAATATTTTCTTAGATGGATTCTTTATTATATAGTACAAATATACAACTGCAAAGTCGATTTTAAGTATATCTTGGGTTACTTTCGGTTGCAAATAAAGTGTTCTCAATTATGTGGAAAGCCTAAAGCTTTTCATGTACTAGATATCTTTGCGTAGTTTTAAAGTCAGTATGTTTTTAATTGCCGATGTATTAATGCTGCATTTGTTTCTTTTTGATTGCAAGTTGTTGTAGTATCGCTTCAACATGATATTTCTCTTCTGTCGTTGTTTAATAAAGGTCAGCAATCAATTTATAGAAGTGGAAGTTTCCAACCGATTCAACGAAGTTTGTTTATCGAAACCTGTTTAAGTTCCTGTAAATAATTTAAGAGTACAGTGGGTACTAAATATCAAAATAAAACACATTTTTAATCTCAGCTTTTTAACAGATTCTTAATGAAAAAAACAATTTTCATTATAGTTTTTTTGCAAACTTGTTGTATCTTATGCTTACAACTTAACATTCTTCTACAGGTATAACAAAAGCTTGAAGATATTAAATTTTACAAACAATGAATTATAAATTATGTTGATGAATCTACAAGTACAAATAAAACTTAACGATGCACTAAACTATGAAGATTATTACTAACACTAACTCATTGAAGTCTGAGATTGTAAATTATATGAGAAAATTAATTAAATTAAATTTGAGTTAATTTGAGAAGACTCATACTTTTGCCGAGAGGTACGTACATGCCACATAAAGATGTTTTATTATGCATGTCGTGTGTGTGACAAGTGCAGCGAACAAAGGGTTAGGCCGCATTGGAGGTGGAAGCGCGGTATGGTCCTTCGTTACGAATTTCGACACTTTATTTTAGCCAACTTTAAAAGGGGGAGGTTCTGAATTTGACCGTGTGTTTGTTTATTTTTGTGGCCCAAAATATATTTTAGTAGGGTGAGTTTTCTTTGAATTTACCTTATAAGCATTGTTAATAATAGGCCGTAGAACGCTATTATAACAGTTTTAGGTTAACACATGTCAAGAAAAATGAATAACACCAAAATCTCAACGATTTTAATTCTTTATCAAGGAACCCATAATTTCAAGTAATAAATCCAGCTCGCCTTTTTTTCCGAAGCTCTTGAAATCAGGTCATCCATTAAAAGTCGACTTTAATCACTCAAAAACAAAATTCAGATTTTTTATTACTAAAAATTTGGCAATACAAAATCAAGACTTCAAAAGATTAATTGAAGAGGTTTCAATGCGTCTAGTTCAAACGATCCCCGATCCTTTCTTTACCGTTTGAGAGTTTTCAGCGAGGCATTTGACGGAAATTTTCAGTCCAAAATTGAATAGAAAATATAAAAAAAAAGAAAAAATATCTTTTCTCTAAGTTTTAAGGGAAAAATATTAACATATTAAGAAGAAATATAGTCAAAGTTTTGAAGGAAAAAATCTGTGTACTCTCTTTAAAAGTTGTTTATAGTCGCTTAAGGAGGCAACCAAGCGCTTTGGGAGGCTAAACGGTAACGTTTATCTAGGGGACAAAACATTAATTGGTCCTTTTACTGGATTTTCTTTTTGTTTCTTTTGTCGGAATTAGACTTATTGTTCGCGTTGAAAGTCGCTAGGTTTAAGATTTTGTTGTGAAGTGAATGCTACTATGAAGAACCATGGTTGTTATGTCCTATGTCCCTTTCTACAAAGAATGAAAATTAGATTTGTATATACTTAGTACTGACTATTATAGCAAGCCATCTAATCGTCCCTTTTATTTTCAACATTTTTTTTAAACAAGTGTTTTTCTTCCCCGCTTTCTCTTAAACACTGTGTCCGCAGCCCTACATGCGCTTGCGCAGCGGAGACAACAATGGCGGGAGTCGGGAGGTCGCGACACAGCGTCACGCCGGCCGCTCGTGTTTGCTCGACAAACCCGCCGAGCGCCGAGCGCCGAGCTGCTCAAACACAGCCACTGGAAGCTGTTTCACATAATACAACACTTTTTTTTCCTTAAAAGCATTTCAAGCCGTGATACACGGGTGAACAGTACATTACCTGTTCATTAAACAATTACTAAACAAAATATTGAGTTCGTAGAACTAAGTTTTTTTTTTCATCTTACAATTCGATTTTATTTGTGTGGAAGATTCTCTATGTATCCTTTCTGACCCTTACTTTAGCATATTACGACACTATTAAAAACGTTATAATGAATAATTTAAGCAGAACAGACTAGTCTTCTTTAAGACTATAATCCTAGACATCGCTAAAGGAACTAGTATTTAACAGCTTTTAAGGATTATCTTCAAAAGCTCCTTACTGTCACAGTAAGCTTAAGCACTTGTGAAACAGTTGCAGTATTTTAGCAAAATATAAATCTGAAGACACTCATTTTAGTATAGCGCACAATACAAATAAACACACACATTTCATGTTTATAGTGTCAAACGTAAAAATAAGAAATTAAAAAACAGTTTCAGCTTTGTAAGCAAGTCTATCTTAAAATTTAAAAAGATGTTAAATAAAAGTGCGCTCTTTCATGTACGTCGTCTTTACCAACGGTGTCGGCGGTGTCGATGGTGTCACGGTGTCGGCGGTGTCGCGGTGTCAGCGGTGTCTCGGCGGTTCGCTGTCGCCACCATAACGAGCCGAACAAGCTAAACAGCGTTGTGTGTGGCCACACTTCACACTTGCCTAGATGGGCGGTTGAACAAATGTTCCAGGGGGCTTTTAAGTCGTTCCCATTAATGGTACATGGCCCTTCTCGCCCCGATTTGTTCACAATTCCAACACGGAAGTCTATTTACAATAAAATCGCGATGTCAATGAATAAATTCTTACTTGTACTTTAATGTCGCGTGAATCTCGCAAAAGAAATAGAATAAAATAGAATTGTAGAGCTGTCAGCGGCAGCACTTGTGTCATATTAGAAAACCTTTCTCCCCGAGATGCTTCATCGTCCCGTTTTATGAGATGTCCTGATTCTATTGTTTTTCATTCTATGGACCTTAATAACATGAATAATGATTGTCAAACTGTTCAGAATATTACTTCCATTGTGATGTAAATCAAGCTACACTGAGCATAACGAGAACACGTTGTACGGTGGAGTGAGGGTGCGCTGAAAGCCTTTATTATGATAGGTGTACTGTCGCGTCACTGTTATTGTATGCCCGTATCTATCAGGAAGTAACACCACATTCCCCGCACCACAATGGCGACAAGCGAACGCGAGGCGCTAACTTGACGTCTATTGAAAAGAAAATTCGCTCGCACACTGGATGACATAGAATACGTATTAGAAAACCATCTCTCGGAATAAACGAGCCCGATTGTTATCTTCTCTAGACGACGCTAATGAACTAGAGAGGTATTTGCTTGTTTTTACCTTTCGGCGCGACGTCGTCGTCGAATCTTGACCGTATCAATCATAATTGGCCGCTTTTTGCGATTTCGAGAATCGCAGTGCTGCGTGCACGCATGGTGATGGCGGGGGCGGGTGAGCGGCGCGCGGGGGGGTGTCACTGTGCAAATGCACTCGTAAACCTGGCCCGAGGTCAACGCACCCCCTCTCCGCACGCCCGCCCCGCCCCGCGCACCCCCGGGCCTATAAAACGTTTACCGCTACAATATATTTATTTTATTATAGACGTAGCAGGTCTACGGCTACGGGTGGGTCGCCGCCGTGCAAACCGCATCATGCACTTTTGTCTGTTCCCTACACTCGTGTTGTATTGTAATTGGTAAACGAATACGTCTCGCCGCCGCGACCAGCGCGCCGCCACCCGGGCTATTTCATCATGCTTTTTATCTTCATTTAAATTCATACGTTAGCCATCTATTTATACAATAGCAAAAAATGAATATTTATAATGCTAATCTGAGATCTAATAGTCTATTTTACATCAAGCTTTAACATTATAACATTAGGCATGCCTACTTAATATTAGCGATATATTCTCGAGAGAATGTAGAATCGTGCCTAAGTGCCATGTGAAAATGATCGGTTAATCGCTCAAACATGAGTAAAAACACTATTAGAAGCGATTCACGCGATTAAGGCGTCACTTGTGCGCGAGGATTACGTCTCACAGTCAGTTACACGTAACGACTGGTGCCATTTAGACCTCCACTTACACACTAATTGTGATTCGAATCGATCGCACTCAAGATAACGATTTATAAAGTGTTTCAGATTTGATCACCTATTAAAGTATTAAGATAGAAATTATTCATGGTCTTAATCATTCTTATCTATAATGTGTGGACACAATAGCGACAAGATTTAATAATATCAGTATTGACCTGCCATTTGCGGACCAGTTTAAATAAAGTAGAGTCCTTCTAAATGTCGATAAAATTTCCATATCAAAATAAAGTTGTTTTGCGAAAACAATTCAGAGGATTTGACTATTTAATTTATGGTGTGTCGAGTTGTTAAGTTGGTCGGAGTTGATGCGGGTGCATTGTGCTGGTCCGGCGCAGTCCCCGAGCGGGCAGAGTATGGAGTGCGATGTATGTCGCTCACTGCATTGCAGACTACCCAAGGGACACTAAAACACCAAGTTACCCACAACCTGCGCGATACATATGGATTCGACGTAAATTCCTTATGACGTCCGGACAAAAGGACCAATATTTTTCTCACTTTAGATTCCTTGTATTTTCAGTCCGAAAACACAATTTCTGTGTATCGGCACCCTAATATATAAAGTGCATCTTTATAATAGAGCAGTCAACATGGTAGTTAAGATAAAGTACGGTAAGTAAATACCTATATTTCTTAGTAAGTATCATTAATTAGGCGATGTCAAAGCGTCAATAAATTTATACCCAAACTGGTCGTTCTGTTTAAATAGTATGAAAATGTATATCAAGGAAACCTCATCAAATGCATGTCTGAAAAAATAATAATATTAAATGGTGGACATAAAGTACGAGCTAACTAGGCCACAGTTTATTATAATTGATGAGTCATTTATTATGTCCATTAGTTATAGTTTTAATGTTCGTTTCCCATAGCAACCGTACTGCAACATACCTATTGATTTATGTCACTATACAATAATAGAAACTTGGTTATCTCTAACTAAAAAACTAGGTATACTTAACACAAAACAAAATCGAAAAGCCTCGTACTTTTGTTATTTTAAAAACAGGTATGAACTAAAATCTCCGCAACAATTCAATTTCCAAGAGACGAATACCCGAGTATTCCACGTGTCTTGTGTCCCGACACCTAGATATCAATACAATTCCGTTTCAAAGCTCTCTCAACTTCCTTCCGAAACTCCGCTCAAGATGTCAACGTACTGTCAAAAATATAAGCTTCTTAAAAGCTTTCCATTTTTGTGTCAAGCGCCCAATCGGGCAGAAATAATCGCTTCACATTAAATTTAAAAAGGTACAAAGTTTAGTCTTTTACATAAAAAAGTTTCGCTGCGTGATCGAATTTAATGTAAATTGTGCGACGCTTGACAAGGGTGAGCACCTACCTTATAAATAAAGATTCTTGATATCATTCCGTTTTTAATTTCCTCTGAACGTCTTCGTTTTAGGATAATGGATTTGTATCGGAGAATTAATTAGCTGGGTTTGTGGAGCTAGAATATATATGTAGTGTCTTTAATTAATTTGGTTTTAGGAGATTTGTGGGTGTAAAGAGCCACGTAGGCTATATTAAATTGGTTTTACGCTTAATGCAAAATAATTCGAGAATGGTAGCTTATTTCGTATAAAACAATACAATTTAACAAAATTAAGTTACTCGCACATTATTTCACAAATAAGTTATTTAGTACATATATTTTTTCGTATTTATAATTACACATTTATAACGTCATCATGCTATAGCATGTTAAATAATCTAGTTATATTAAAAATGATCTCAACTCTCAAGTAAGAATATGATAGTTAGTTAGTTAATGTTGTTTGTTACTGTTTTTCTTATTTTTATGTCTGTTTTAATTTTATTTTTGTTTTGTCAACTTTGTAAGTTTTGTGTATGGACCTTGTGTCTGCAATAAAGATTTTTATTATTATTATTAAAGATGACTGAAGTACATGACCAAGAGGTAGTCATATGAACCCAATAGCTTCGTTCCTACATCGACCTTTAGGATTGCGGGTCGCATTTAATTGCTGGCCTTTATTGCCTATCTATCAAGGCATAGCTCGCATTCTCCGGATACAAGCTGAGCTATCCAAGTGCCTAAGTGTATTTGACACTTGTCCTTCCCTTAACAATTCTCTTTGAAAATCCATTTACAAAGATATGAATTTGGGTGCAAAAAATAAAAAAAAATTCCTTATTATACAAATTTTGTAACACGACGAGTACGTTGAAAGTAATTGTTGATTAACATTGATACGACGGGCCTGTTGGTCTAGTGGTTAGTGACCCTGACTGCTATACTGGAGGTCGTGGGTTCGATTCCCACTCTCGACAAATGTTTTTGTGATGAGCACGATCATTTGTTCTGTGTCTGGGTGTAATTTATCTACAATATGTATGTATTTAGAAATATATAAGTATGTTTATCAGTTGTCTGGTTATCATAACACAAGAACTGCTTAGCTTGGGTTCAAATAACCGTGTGTGAGATGTCCCGGAATATTATAAATTATTATATTATTATACAACTATGTGCATGTCGCCATTAAAATGCAAGGAAAATGTAAGAAATAGAAAAACTCTACTGCAAGATAATACCTAGGTAATAAACTTGTTAATTAATATAAAACTATAGTTTCTCACGGGACTCTATCGGAGGAGGCTGAAGTTCGCAGGAGTTTTGTAAGCAGCTTAGGTTTCAGCAGTTACAGGAGTTACAGGTAGTAAAGAATAGCCTTTCTTTGTTTTCATGATCCCTTTGTTTATCACGCGATACCACAGGCCATTGAGGAATGATTTAAGAAAAAAAAAATCTTACATACAAACGTACTACTCGGAGATTTCAAATATGTAAATTTATGTTGCTTATTTTAACATTGATTTCAATGAAAGAAAAGTAGGTTTTACGGATTTTGTAGCGGCTTAAATCCGTAAAACCAAGTTTATTTCAATTTCTTACATTTGCGTAAATCTAAGAAACCGATATTAATTTACAATTATTAATATATAATCAGGAAACTAATTTAACACTTTACTGCCACTGCTGCACTACCACTGCCTGTAACTTTAAGGTTTTGTCTGAAAAGACATTATGATTAACTAAGTTTATAATCTGTGCGTATACTTACAATTAAGATTTGTAATAAAGAAATATACGACGCTACTAATTAATAAATTAGAAACGCTAAGCCGTTTTCTTGGATTCAACACGTATAGTCAGGAAATGAAGCAGGTGATAGCCACTTGGGCTATAATTCTCAGGTCATAAAACAAATTGCGTAGGTCTAACTGAATGCTGATCATTATAAATACTTATCTAGTCGCATAACTAGTTGTCTTCGTACGCAAGGGAATCCTAATTATAACTGTAAGGGCGAGGACTCACTGGAAACGTCTTCGTTTAATTAGTTTGATATAATAACTTTTAAACTATCGCGCTGCATGTTTATATTAATATTATAGAACGGGGATTAGCGCGAACATGCATAAATACCTTTAGGGCTTGACGTTTCGACCAGGTTACACCGGCCGTGGTCGCAAGCAGACTCTGTCTGCTTGCCACCACCAACGTCCACCAACGTCAAGCCCTAAAGGTATTTATGCATGTTCGCGCTAATCCCCGTTCTATAATATTAATATAGTTTGATATACTTTAATTAAGAAGAACATCGTGAATAGGAGACTAACTTTTTGACTATTCACTTATGGTCATACATACGAGTACAGTGTTCTAATTGATGGTTTTGATCTCGTCTTTCGCATTATACAGGGAATACATCAATTGACTAGTAACTTTGTACATACAATTAATAAACAATAAGTTTGTGGCAGTTAATGCAAATGTCAATTAAGATTTTACCTTGAAGTTTACAGAAATAACATAAAACATTGTGACACGTTTTTCAAAATACTCAATCAGAAACAAAAGCATAAAAAAATAACTGTATATTACAAAAATGGAATACACATTTCGCATTTTCTTTTCCTTGTAAACTAAGGCTGCCGATAACCGAAAATTCACGTAGCAAGCCCCATGAAACATCTCTAGAATTTTGATTAGAGAGTCAGACGCTTTTTGCAAACTTTTATGTGCGCTTAACAATTTTCCCATAGAAAACGACGAAAATGTTCAACTGTGGTAATATGTGGTAGGTAGTAAAGTTATATGTAGTTCAGTAGTTGCTGTCACTCTGCTTTTCGTGCATACAAAGTTGTTAGAAGTTTCGAAAAGCTTGGCGGCAGCGTCTGGAGCTTAAATATATGGATTTTACGTCTAGGGCTTAGATGTATGGTTTTACCTCGAAGGTGATAAAAATTAAAAATTAATAGAAGTTAAACACTGTAGAAAAAAATGCAAAATTTTTAACGATGTCAAATTATTCTATTTTGAACAGAAATAAAATATACAACATTCTTGATAGAAATACTTTAAAGCCATTCCCAGCCATACATTTCTATGATTCATTTCTGTTTTCTTGACTATAAAACACGTTAAGGTATAGCCAGGTCAGAGTGTAGTTAAAATAATAAAATGGTGGTATTGTTTGTCGCCAGTGCGTTCGCCCCGCCACGCGTGGCCGCGTCCCGTGCGACCGAGCGAGGGTGGCTCGGCCGCGCTAACAATAGAAATTGCTTCAAACACTCGACTAACGCGCTATAGCTTAGAAAATATGCATTCCTGGTACATTTATCGGAAATTTCCATAATGTGAGAGCATTATTGCCTGTACCTTGGTGAGGAGAAATTATTTATTTTATGATAAGGAAACGATAACTTAAGGACATAACAATATAGACGAACTAGACGTACAAATTTTAAGTTGCTGTACACACTATACTTACAAAAATATGTTGTACATTGATCAAGTTTATCTCTTCGAGGGGCCATTCTTTTTTCCAGATAACTCAAAATAAAAATTATACAGGTATTGAGCACTGTCTTAAAATGAATAATTTAAATCGATATATGAAGGCGTCGTATAAATGACCTAATAGGTAAGTATTATTTATGTTTTTAAAGAAAAATTAGCAATACAAATTATTATAACGAAATCTTCATTTTATTATCTAAAGGACTAGACATACTAACGAATGGCATTATAATAAATAGCTGATAAGATCATTGACCTTTCACATATTATTATGCCTTGGATTGTTTTATAATTTACGTGTAATAATAACAACTTTATAGCCGAGAGTATTTAAATTCGTCTACCGTTTCTCAGTATTATAGCTTCCAAAACTTAACTTAATGTGGTTCTCATATAAAATTATGAATAAAAATAAACATATTTATTATGCGTTGAAACCTTAACGATTCTTTTCTAGTGCAGGTAATAAAAGCAGTTATTAAAGACACATACGTTTAAATAATTAAAGTACAGTGACTTTTAAACACATAAGTAGTCCAGTTCACATAGATAGTAAATATTAAAGAGGTGGTATAAGAGGTTGTAACCCTTAGAGTATACATAAGAAACTATAGAGTGAGCCTATCAGAGTTTGAACCGTGAGCACTTAAGTGTGAACTAGCTTTGTCGTGAATTATGTATGAAGACGGAGCACGCCGTTTGAAAAAATATATCTTAAACACTAATAAATTATCCTAACAATGTCAAAACCATCGATATTTTCGTATATAAGTTTCTCGTTGCGCGAAAATTAACTTAAATCAGTAAACGAATGTACTAGATACAGACCAAAAACTGCTCTCGCTTGGCACAAGGGGAAACTAGCGATAGTAGCAGTCTATGTATATGTTTAGTTTAAGTTGTAACCACACTTGTTGTTAAAAATCATTTTTCTACACTGTCTCGGGTCTGGGTGTTTGTGGATCCTTCGTTGTCTCTGAATTCCATAACACAAGTGCTTAAGCTTACTTTGGGTTTAGAGCAATGTATGTGATGTAGTCCCTATTTATTTATTTATTTTAGCTCAAATTTGCATTTTTTTTTTGCGTCTGAATTTTGTCCAATAAAAAACAATCAAGGCTTATGTGAAAATTTTCCCATTAATTTTTGAAATAAATCTCGTAACGGATTCCATAATAATTAATTATTACGATATTTCCGAACGTCGCGTCGGTCAATTAATTTCAATATTTAGGAGCGACTTTTCCAGCACAAAATATTTTTCGTTCGAGAGATATTTTATATTGAAGAACTGTCAAAAATTCTAAATTATTCATCGGATAAAATTATCTGACGTTCGGACAGCCCATACAATATTCAAATAAGATTAAACCGCTATGGAAATAAGACCTAAATAGCCAGTCTAGAATTTATCTATAAAATTATTAATATTTTAAATATTTTTTCTTTTCTATTCTATTCTATCTTATTTAATTGCAATGTCGTGGTGGCCTAGCGGTTCAATGAACGGATTTGTATGCACGAGGTTGCAGGTTCGAACCCGGGCAAGTACCAATGTAAAGTTTCAAAGTAATATGTACTTTCTTCCAAAATTTGGGATCTGAAATCGCCAATCCGCAGTGAGCAAGCGTGGTGATCAATGCTTACGCCTTCTCTATATGGGAAGAGGCCTGTGCCCAGCAGTGGGATGTTTATAGGCTGGATTATTATAATTGCAAAACTGTGCAAAAACTTAAAAACAATATATTTACAAGTTTAACTGAGTAACTAATCCATCAGATAGCTTGATAAGTTAACTGCACAAACAAGTTAAGCTGGAGTTAATTTCACAAACGCACGTAAACATTAACTGTGGATAGATCTGTTATCTCCGGCCATACATCGCGGGCTGGGTCCGGTGTCAAAACGCCATTTACGGCATTAGGACACCCATAGAAATCCCACCTACTTACGAGTATAAGATGGCCGGCCACTTAACTGTAGACGGATGCAATTCGCATCCCTGTTCTATAGTCGCTATTAATCAATTATGATATACATAAAGGGTAATAAAATTACCAGTAAAGTTGATTGAAACTTCATTTAGGATTTAAATCCTATTTGAGTAGTTCTTCGAATTTATTGAATCACTTTTATGTATTGCTTTTTTAGTTCAACGCAAATATTATATGCCAGTCAGTCTGCCTTTGACCCTGACACCTGCAATTCCTGCAAAGGTGTATAAACAGGAACTAAAACCTAAATATAAACCGATAAAATCTGAAAAAGTAGTTTCATTTTTATGTGTTTAAACTTTTAAATAAGTAAAGATTGTTAAAAGAAATAGAGTACTAAATTGCACACTACATCACAAAATAACTAGCATATGACAAAATATTGTCCATTAGGTACATCAAGATTTGTCCTTTGATACCCTCTGCACAAAAGGGCAATAAAGCCTACGCACTCTCGCGTCGTGTCTTCAAAATTAATTAAACATAATTGGAAATCGCATTATGCAATAACGGTTCGTTCCTTTACAGAATATTTAACACGATCATTTATCAGTAACGAGTTTAATTATAACCAGTATGCTATTTTACTCGTTATTCATGTGTTATCCGTGTTATATTGAAAATTACGGACAATTATATTTTAATTAATTCGTAAAAAGAGTATGTGATAAAATTAAATCGGCAGAATTTCCCAAAATGATAAATATAATATAAGACTAAAAGTTCTCAATACTCAATAATTTATTGCGTAAGTTACACTGTATTTCATTTATGCATTACCTCAAAATAGTCACATAGTTACTCGAATTATTATGACAAGGAATTGAGACTTGCATCTAAATAATCTAAAATTATCTTTAAAAAGGCATATGACACTGGTAATGATCAAAATTCATTGATCATCATAGATAGATATGAATGATATTTGTAACGAAAATGTGACAGCTTTAACAATACATAATATCGGACACTGCCATTACGATGATTTAAAACAATGCTAGTTCCAAAAACAAAAGTAGTTATTTAGAGAGCGTCACATCCAACTATCATGGCATTAAGAATTTCTATCCCTGGACTTACATAAACTAGGCAGGTGATTTTTAAGTATTGCAGATTGTAGTTTTTAATAACTTTGCTATCTTCTGCAAAGTATATGAAATCAAGGCTATAAAATAATTTATATAAAAGTATACTCACACTCACATTTTTCTTTCTTTAGCTCCTTTATATTCATAGATTTATGAATAAGTTGAATGAATGCTATGAATTTGCAATATGCTTTATGTGGTTAGTGAATATTTAGTTTTGTAGTTAGTTAGGCACATATGTCACTTTTTGGAACTACGGTGAGTTTTATTTCACACACATGTTTACCGCTGAAACTTGATGTCGAACAGCGATCCTTTGAATTAACAAATACATATTTATTTATTTAGAGCCAGAACCAAATTCAATTACCAAATTAGTTAACAAAATAAAATATAAATGGTTTAAAAGTCTTTTATAGTCGCGTAGAAATTGGTATCTAGGTCGACCAAATATTATTGTTACTATTTGTTTGTAAACTCAGATCACATCAAACAAGGTTTGTAAACCTACTCTTACTAATGTAAAACATCCTTTACATGATATAAGTCTTACCTGATTATCATTAAAACACATAATCCGATTTTAATTAAATGTAGAAACAATGTGAAAGCTTACGATAAAACAAGCGTTTTTTATTAATCCTTCCATTAATGTCGTCTTAATCGCTTGTCATTATTTTATAAAAAAAACTTAATCCAGCTTAAAATATCTTGCTGTGTTTTAAAGCAATTCAATGTCATGTTTCAATCAAATCAATCAAATCAAATTAATGTTTAAATAATTCGACAGTTATGTGTGTAAAAATGTTCCAAATTATAGCAATTCTGATAATTTTTTGGTTTACTGATTTATTTGTATTAGTTGACTTCCTAAACTCATTAAATGGAGAGACCAATTTTGGAATCAAGTTTTGCTTTTTATTTTTTATCAGTTTCCTTTTATGAGTATTTAATTGAAACAAGGCCTGACTTTGACGTTTCTGAGGACAAAAAAAAACTTAGTCAAATCATTAAAAAATGCTTATTTACAGGAATCATGATGCAGAAATTAGAAGTAGGTAGGTATGTGTATTTCCAAAGCTAAATGTTAAAACATTAGCAGTTATTACAAGTCACGATTATAAGTTATAATAAACTAATTACCTCGTACTAGTAATACTCTAACTAATAATTTCACAAAATTACCACAAGATCTTATTTACTAAATACCTGATAAAAATGTTAGGCCTACACATGGAATTAATCATTTAAGAAATATTTGATTTAAACTCTCATTACATCACTGACTGTATCAATCATCAAACAAAAGAGCAAATAAATGCTTTTTAATTATGTGATCGATAAATAAAGTCATCTCCGTTATATAATTTTCCAATCAACAATACCTTCTATCGTTTTGAAACACGATATTAATCACGTTTCTTTCCCCAATCAGTCTTCAATTACAAAACAATTGACAACGGCGACAATTTGCAAGAGTCTCTCATCTATAGATGCAATAAATAAGTCTGAATCTATTATTGGGTTCTCGTCAGTACTTCATTAGCAATTCGAGACACGTTATCAATTTCCCTCTCCTTTCGATCTATTTACTTAGGGGTGAATGATAGAGCACCCTTGTAAATACGGTTACTTTTTTAGGGTTCTTTATGACAATGCGGGAAACGGATATCTTGTGATGTCACTAACTGTCTGTCCGGAGTATCCAGTTTTGTCTTTTTTGTTTAAACAGAGATCTGCGTGTTTAATTACGTGGAAATAATCACGGAACGAAATGCACGGCTTGTTTAAACTTTATATGTGAAAAATGGAAACCAAGTTTGTACATAAAATACGGCTTTTTAGTTATGAAATCGTATTTTTTGTAACCGTTTTTTTTTATTCGTAGCCACCAGCTGCATTTATGTTAGATATATGCTATATTCATGTATGCTAAGCCCGGTGGTAGAGAAAGCCTATGCGAGCGCACTTTTAATCCGAGCTTTCCATGAAGGTTTTAAACCAGACTAATCTCGTTATTATATTGGTAGCCATGTACTGTGACTTTAAAATTCGAATTCCGTGTATTTTGTTTTTTATGTAAAGGTTATATCGGCAAAGGTCTCGCTTTATTTTAATAAACTATTAAGTACCTAGTTTTAAGTATATTTTTTTTTTGACTCGTTTCGTGTAAATTATTTTATACGATTTTATGTTAGCTACAAAAAACAAAACAAAGAACATATATAATTTATCTTTAATGTCAGAATAGCTGAAGTTCTTTATAAATATTATGTAAACTAATTTTAAGTTGTTTTGTGTTTAAATAAAACATTAGAAAGAAAAAATCATGTAAGTATAAGGTTTTTGGTATGACATCCGGTCGTTCTGCACCTGGGTATCCCAGTGCAGTCAGTGGCATTAGATCTAGCGTCAGAAACTCATTCCGTTTTAGTGTTGTTGAAGTCAGTTCCTGGAATGGCGTCCGTTTAATGGCGTCCAGCTCGCCTTATATTACAGGATTTAACACGTTACGTTATTTTATAAGGCTGTTAGCATTCACCTCGCACGGGGAGTTAGAAACGTTTGAAACTCAGATCACATTGATGTGATCTGAGGTTTGAAATGTGTTTTTACAAAGGTTAAATTGAAGTTGAAATGATAAGCTTGATAATTTGTTAAAGAGTAAGATGGGGTTGGCGTATCCATGTGGATGAAAACCCTGTGTAAATAAAAAGAGCTTTGATAATAGGGTTTTATGTTTTAAATGCATTTCATTAAGGAGTAATCTAAGAACTTCAGTATGGTTACACAAATTTTTGTGCATCTTATTTTCAGACTTGGCAAAAAAGTCGAGTCTCCAAAATTGTAATAAATATAGCTTTTATTTTCAGTGTCTAAGTAACTATTTATTTATAAGTATTTGAGCGATATAAATAAACACTAATTCTTAGGTACAGTTAATACTGAACACTTAAGACAAGTCTCTTCTTTTCTTCTCATAATCAGATAATATTTTATTATAAAAAGTCCTCAAAGTAATTTGCACTCATTGAAGAATAAATGGAAACTGACGTTTTAATGAGCATCTCAAATACCAAAGCCAGTGTTTATTTTCTTTTTAAGGCGACCAAGGCTGCTTGTCGCACGAAATTATTTTTCCGTGGCGTTAAGTGACGTTCTATTACGAACCTACTTATTACCATAATGAAATCGTATCTGCCGAGAGATGACAGCTAAAGGCTGTAGGAGCCCTAGATAATAAGATAATTAGGTTTTTCTTATGGTTATTTTGTAAGCTTTCAGTTACAGGCAATTTGTTTGTAGGATAATTGAAAAGGAACTGTCTCTGTAAAGAGCTTGGTTGTTGCCGTCTGGCTTATAATTTTTTACCTTTACTTACCTATGTACTTGTAGAGATATTAAATTAACGATTTGCCGAGATAGTATCTGCTGCATGCTAAGTAAATTGTTATAATTTTTCTTATGAAAAAGATGACTCTACAAATTATGTACCTACGTGAGCTTTTTATTCATCTACTATGTTAGTATGTTTAGTAAAAAAAATTAAAGAGAATCCAAAATGACCCATATTTATACTTCCATCGTTATCTTACATTTTGGGGCTTGCAAAGAAATGGGATAAAGAAAACAACAAATTGAAAAATCCTAACTAAAAGTAAATCCCTTACGTAAAACCAAAACATTTTGTACGAGCGTCGTTAAGAAATGTTTTCAACATAAACATCGTATTTCAGTTTACAAAAAAACAAGCTCCTTTCAAGTTATTGACAAACAATCCTGTCGGTACAAAGGATGAGGGATCCGCAAAGGAAACAAAGATTGATTACAGTATCCAATACTCGTAGAGGCTATATCCTCATTGTTCCGCGTTGCGAGATGCCGCCAATAATTACTAAAACAACAACCAATGTTCTTCTTCTTAGCGTATCGGTCAATGGCTTTTTTTTTAATAGTCGCTAGATTTTGCGGACCAGTACTCAGCCACGCGGACCGCATTGCCAGTGGCGTTGTACAGGTCCTCGCGTGTGCAGGTTGTGGGACACGCTGGGAAGCTCAGCAAATGCGCCATGGTCTGTGGAGAGGTACCACACTCACAAGGCTCGTGTGTGCTATAACCCCACCGATACATATTTTCATTGACTTGGGTCCGGTTTCTATTCGTAGACTTCCATCGGCCATGGCCATGGCCGGTCGGCCATGGTAATCAATGTTAAGAAGGAGACATTTTGATGAAGAAAATATAATCTCTGTGCAAACAAGAATAACAGATTGCCAGATGCAATAAGGCCGAATTTGTGCATGTTTCTTCTTTATTTTATGTTATTTTGTGTTTTACCTATATACAATAAATAAATAAATAATAGCCGTAAGGACTGGCTAAATGACCAAGGTTAAAATCATACACCTAAATCAGTCATGTTCGTCACTGATGTAGCTACATTAAACTATCCAGCCTACTTACTAAGTAGGTACATTACTATCCTCCTTCCTCATCCAATAAAACTGATAGAACTGGGTATTGTCTTTAAATCATCTAACCAGTGGTCACTAGAATTTAAGTAATGTACCTAGTTATAGCACTTCTAGAAAGGTTAATCAAACAGTTTTAAAAACAATATAACTATCACTGCTAATATGTTCCCATGTCTAGATTTAACATGGTCCAGTTGACGGACTATCACACTATCACAAACAGTTTAAAAATGCCTTGATCCCAAAGCAAAGCCTAAGGTTCAAAATTGTAATTGGTTGTTACCACAAACGTGGGAATCACCGTATCTACACGTGTCTTAAGGCTGCCAGCCGTTTCTAAATGAATGACTCACGTAAAGACCAGCTCGGGCCCTAAGTAACAAGTTAACAACCTCTTGGCTTCCAACAATCATTTGTATCGCATGTCTCTTTTTATATCAATCTAACAGACAACAGATCCTAATACTGCTTCACTTATAATTATGTCATTATGCAGAAATTGCAAAAAAGTTTCAACAAAAAAAAAACATTAAAAGATTCTCGTTTCTGTAAGTATAGATGGATTATAATTTGAATAGGTTATCTGTGGTTAATAGTAGGTGACTCATATTGGCTCGTATCTCAAAAGCTAGTTTGTACAAATTTTAATTATAGGCAGGAATCTCAGCAGTACTATAATAATTCTGTATGCCCGTTAGGTATATAAATGACGCAACAATTTATCGAACTATAACTGTCCACTGAACTTGTATAAACCTACTTATACATAAAGGATTTTATCATAGAATAAGTTTAAATTATTATACCAAAAAAATAATTAGCATGAGAAATCCATTCAAACTAGATTGTAAACCACATAAAATTATATTACCAAATATTCATAGGTACGAAAAGATTTTTAATAAAACCAAATAATTCTGAATTTTCTATTCAATTTATATATTCAAGATGAACTCTTAATTAAATTACGAATCAACACAAAATATAATTTAAGGCAGTGCTGCCATCTCTTTGTAACTTGTTCAACTATTTACTGAAAGTGCGCCATCTCTTAAAAAAGATATGTACTACTTAGTGAAGATACTTGACTATTTAGTACATATTCTGATAACTTATGAACGAATCCTTTTGGCGCTAGTAGCGAAATATTGGTAATGTTGCCAGGTCATCAAATATGGTCGATTGTGGTAGACTTTTGAGGTTACTTTGAGGGATGGTCTAGGAATAATTAAAAGAATATGTATTTCTTAAAATATTTTATGACTTTCAAGAAGTGTTATTGTTTAGTGTTTATTGTTTGTGACATATAGTATATATTTAGGGTGATTTGTCGGCTCTATGTGCTAAGAGATAGACGGTATGATAGCTATGAAAATAAAAAATTGAATCTTTAAAACGATTGGTACAGGAAAAGGTCTCCGATGTTAAATAATGACTGTGTTAGATGATAAGATCATTAAAATGTAACTTACATCAATCAAATGATCATTATTATTATCATAATTAAGTAACCATGTCAATATATTTTTGTAGTTTTAATTTACTGAAGCTATTCATACCAAAATACAACATTTTCGTTTAATCCTCTAGAAAGCTTCAGTAGTAGTAATTTGCTAAATATCTGGCAGCATTGTACGTTTCTGTCAAAATGACGTAACGCCAGACGTTTCGTTTGTTTTGTCAAGCGCTGGCGTTCGGGTCAGTTGTCAAATGTAATTTGTGTGAGATCGCGAGTGACTATCGCGTCTACTTCCTTATTACCGTTTTAAATTAAATACGATTGTTTGATGTATATTAGCGAGCTGCGTATATGAAAGTAGTGTTTTTAAATCATGAAAACCGCGTTCGTTTGCTAAATATAACGATAAAGACGTGAGCTAAACAATAAAATTACTTTAATTTGGCCACAATGGTGAAAGATGGACGTAAATATCGGTCGCTATCGGTCTAGCTAGTCGTTTTGACGCCGACGCTGTATGAAATGTGATCTAGTGCAACGGAAATTAAGGATTTAGTGAACCGCAGTAAGTATTATTTCGATATTCGAATCGTGTTACGTTTCGTTGCAGATATAAGTATGCGTTTTTCTTATCACCTTTCTCTGGCACGATTATTTCTCAATGAATAGGTGTAGGAAGACAATGGTCAAAATAAGTATAAAGTGTAGTGAATACATACATATATTATGTAGCTTTAATTTACGTCTCTTCGAGAAAGTAATGGTTACAATATTTGGGGCAATGTTTTGCAGTTATCTAAGTTTTTATCACATAAAGGTCAGATATTAATAGATATATCACAGATACTGTTGATTTGTTTGATGTTTTAACGCATTCTTCCCTCATATCCTCCACTATTTACATTAAATGAATGTAAATAACAACAGCTGTGAGAGGAATGCACCATGTGTAGGTACATACGCGGATTTTGTTGATATCCATTATTGGAATAAACATAATAATATGCTTATCTTTATTTACTTAAACAATACTGTTATGTGAAGTTACAGCACATGATATAGTTTTTTTTTTCATTTATTTACTTTAAGCTTCTGTGAACTTTCTAATAGTCTTCAATTATTTGCTAGAATATTGGTCACAACACTAATTTCTTATCTCTGCTACAACACTAAACAAATATTTTATCTGTTCTATTGTTCTTATTTTAAATTAGTATTTCTTTGTTATATTAACATAGTAAATTCTGTGTTATCTAATTACAATGATCTATTAAGAATAGAAACAAACAACCATAGCTTATATTGTTTATGCTTCTAGCTAACAACAAACCAGTTATATTAACTAATATAATACAATTTTATTTTATAATCACTTGAATTTGTCAAGTGATAAGTAAGCAATACTTCATCAAGAGGTTTTGTCCCTTAATATGAGAACAACAAAGAATAAGTTAAAATAAAATAACATTTTAATCTATTTAGCTGATAACATCAATATGTGATCTGTTAAAAAAAGGTTAAATTAGTGAAAAATTACCAGCACTAATCTTTGAATAAATAAACGTTTTTGTTTGTAAACAATGATTGATATAAACATGTTATTTATGTTGTTAACTGATAAGAGAAAATGGTTAGTAAAATATATTCTGAGCATGCCCAAACCTTGCTGTTATTAACTTTACAATAATAAATTGTTATAAAAAAAAATGTATATCTATCTATATATTCAATCATATGTTAAAAACATTTTGAATAACAATAACAAAGCATTTATTATTTCAATACACAACTGGTCAACAAATTATGATTTTAAGAACCGGCTTTGACAGGATCCTATTAATGTAATCTAATTTAAATGAATTAGTGTCATATGTTTATTTGTAAGTGACTCCAAATCATAAATATCTATGTTGTTGAAAGGTATTTATATTGTGTAGTTTTTTAACTAGTTCTGAAATATATTAACAGCTTCTGTGCATTGTGCTGTCAAGTTATTGCAAAAATAATTGAAATATTTGAATGAATTAACTTCTTAGTTCTGCATTATTATTATATATTTTTTAAATCTATGTATTCATGCCTACGTAAGATCCCACTGCAGGGCAAAGGCCTCTCCTTTTTGCTTCCAAACCTCTCTGTTTGTAAAAAAAAATATGTATGATACATATTGACTAGTTTCTACTACTTAAAACCTTGCTTAACCCACAAGAGATGTAAGGTCTTTATCTAAATACCATAAATGCTTTATAATACATAATAAGACAGGTAAAGGGTGAAAAATTAAAAATGCTAATTCATATCCATTTTGCGTAAATCGACAGTCCGCCTTTCAAACGGTTGAAATCGAATGTCCTTACGTTCAGCAATCAGCCTTACTGCCCACATAAACAATATGAATCGAGTGTATTATCAGTTAGACAAACAATGCTTTAATAATCGTTAGGAACAAATAACTAAGTGGTATGTTGTTACAGGTGCGCCGCAGCTATGTCGGACGAGTCCAGTGTGCGAGTCGCTGTCAGGTACGTAAACTGAAAAACATTAACTTATTCTTGTACCTCTGAATACGATGGTCAATTTTGAAGGCTATTGTGGCTGTGGCTGTGAGCTGGAAGTTCAAAGGGAACTCTTAAGTCGCCGGTAGATCTCATTATGTCTTCGTCACGTAGCATATAATGTAGCGAAATATAGACTTTTAAAATCGATTTTAAATTTCGAATGATGATTTGAATCATCCTTTGCCAGAGTTAGCACTCAAAATTACAGTTACGTAACTAACTTAAAATTTGGCAATACCAGTAAAACTGACTTCGAGCTGCCCAATGACTGGCCAGTGGAGTACAAAAATCAAAATCCTAATAAATTTCTAAATTTTATTTATTGACTTACTAAAACGTCATTTAGATACTGTGCTAAATTTAGTGGTCAAAATTGAGTTTGTGTGAAATACAATACATCTGGAATATCGTAATTTAACACCAACCATATAAAAAAAAACATTTGTACACGCTCACTCACAGCGCATGCTAACACTAGGCGTGAATATTGCAAAAAAATACACATTACACATGTTTACATTGTAATAACTGAACGTGCTGGAATATCTACGTAATGTATGCAAATATCTAACCCAAAGACCCGGCTTATGTGCGAAGTATTAACTAATAATACCTGTGTATGTGTGTGTCGTGTGCATAGGTACAATGTTTCAATGTGTGTGTACAATAGAATGCTTCAAGATATTGTGTACACAACAATGACATGCGGACGAGTTACGTAAGGTAGCTATTGAGACTAATATCCTTTCTGGTTTCCTTACGAACTGTATTCTACAAGTACTACTATTCTACAAGACTTGTCTTATTAATCATAAATTCTTATTTATAAAAAAAAAAACATTAAATTAAATACAGTTTTAGATATTCGTCTTCACTATTTTCAATTATTTCCTAGAGGTCAAACCTTGGAAAGAGTTTAAGCCTATTAGATGATGAAAAAAAAAAACGACAGAGTTGTTAAAAAATAAAAAGAGGTTGTTCTTAGAGATGATCGCACGAGCAAAAATAGTTTGTACATTTCTGAGAAAAAGCAAAACTTTTAACGACACTGAACAACTTTAGCCATTGAACAAAATAATATAATAATCTCCTCTTTTCCGAGTCAGGAAAATATAACTCTCTAACGTGCCTTCCGGAACATCTATCAACCAATATTTAAAAATATTATCTGCGCAATAAATTAATATGAGCTAATAAACTTCTAAACATCTAAAATGTTGATGATAAACTGCCGGTAGCTTCGTAAACAAGAGTAATGGCCTCTCAAAATTAAGACGACTCAATAAATCAGTATCACACTCCACTAGCTTCAAACGTGCTATAAATATAATCTAATTTACATGTATCTTTCGTTGATCTTACTACGGTATAGTACGGTGCAAACTTAATGGCGGCTCTGAACACGAGGCTAGTCGCTGCGCAGTAACAAAGTGCGGGGCGAGGTACTGCGCAGCGTGTAGCTAACTTCAGAGCCGATTTCAGAGCTGATTTATGTTACGAACTGATTTGAATTCTGAATACTTGATACTAGATATCATCATGTGTGTCGGTGTAGACTTCAATACTCCCATTTCATTTATTTTTCAGTTAGTTTTGTGACTTACGAGATATCAGTTTTGTTACTTACCAAATAGGAATCTGCTTTCCCAGGCTTACAAGATTGAATCATGTAAATTGTCATTTAATTTAAGCGCCTTTATAAAACGTCTACATAGTGTAAACGTAGTCGTGTCAACGCCCAAAAGAAAAGAGTTCAGAATGCGGCACGCGTTTAATTTTTACGCATTTTCATAAAGCCAGCCAGTGACAGACATTTGAATTTCCAAGTAGTTTTTGCGTTTGCTGCGAGTTCTATGCATCCCAAACATTAATTATACAGCGGTTGAGTATTTGTGTACGATAATTAAATTCAATCGCTTCAGCTCCCGGTTCTATAGTCTTCTTCTTTGAGAGAGTATGAATTTTGTAATTTCAGTAGCTATAGGTAATCTGGGAATACTCACCAGGGAGAGGATAGGTCAGGACCTATGAAGAAAGTTGTGTGTTTATCACAAAAGGTAAACCCAGGAATTTGAAAGGTACACCGATACCTGGATGTGGCTTAAACATAAAGTTTGCACGCACCTGTTTTATATCGGCATTGCGTGATAAAAAAGATACGGACGAAATAGTGCTGCAATGACATACGCAATTTGATTTATTGCTATAAGCTAACGAGCGTAAAAAAGTTCAGTTCCCTACTTATAAACTACCTGTGTTGTGACATTTTATGTGAATCATTCGTCGACATTACTATTCGTGTTTCCTTTTGTATGAATAGTGAAAATTTCGTTATTAAAGTGGCTCTACAATTCCTAGAATCATTAGAAAAGGAAAATATTTTCCTTGATATTAAATTTCTTGGAAAATTTGAAACGTTTCCTCGTTCCTATTAATTTATCATATAACAACATCGAAGTAATTTTTCTGTAAATGAATATTCTTGTTCTTCGATACGTTTGAACTGTACTGACACGGTGACGTCACAGCCTTGACTAGCATTTAAATAAACTGCCGTCATCGGCGTGCCTCCCACAATCATATGAAGTCTTAATATACTTGTTTCTAATGCTGGTAGTCTATATCTAGGCGGTGACTGACAGGTTCATTGTACTACAAATACGTGACGATCTATTTGTAGACCTGTGTTAAATACAGAACTTATGCCCTTTTCACACTTTCCGTTTACCGGGTAAGCCGTAGAGACGTTTATCTTACTTTACAAGAGCTTTCACACGCATAGCCTTAATTTTCCAAAAATGGGATGTAGCATGAGACATAGACCTTTCTGGCCACCCAGCAACCGGGAGTCGAAAGGTGCTTATTCAGTCGTCCGAAATACAAACCTAGAACACTAATAAAACTTTCTGCGCATGCGTCAAATACTAAAATAATTTCGATGAAAAACTTTTCTTATTTAATAACGGGTTCCCTTTCGTCGTATTGCGACGAGACGTACCCTAGTTTTTGAGTTGAAG
The DNA here is from genome assembly GCA_905146925.1 of Autographa gamma. Lineage (NCBI taxonomy): Eukaryota > Metazoa > Arthropoda > Insecta > Lepidoptera > Noctuidae > Autographa > Autographa gamma. The sequence continues at coordinate 11,789,137 of LR989850.1, forward strand.
TGTAGGCAATAGAACAATGGACCCGTCTGCGAGGGGAATTCCGAAAATAGTATATTATTGTTTGCATGTTCTGAAAGATCTTTTGACAGAATGTTGAGTTGTTTGTTTATTTTTATATTTGCAGAATACCACAAGAGAGCATGGTTTTGAAATTTACGAAATATATGATATCGCAATATACTCCCAGCTCTTAACAAGACACATCAAATGACGCTTGAAAATCATACTCTTCAAATAGAAAGGAAGTCTCAAGTAGCTTTAAAACTATGTAATATCAAAACAAATATTGCGGTTTGTAATTTGGCTGCATCGAGCAATATTTACATAGCACTGCAAAATAGCCTCGACATGGTAACACGTAGGTACATATTCTAGGTATACATACTTTTTGTACTTTACCGACTACCGGTTCGCATCCTGTTCGAAAATGATTGATGAGATTCAAGTAAAGACTTGTCATATTTTTAATTTACAATAAACGTACCGATAAATGTGTTATGTTATTGATATGCTGATCGCAACTACGGTCAAGACGGCTCGATCTTTTATGACTTGAAATTTAATTTATATTTTATAGAATCTGTAATCGCAGAGAGCAATCGTGGTGATCAATGCTCGTGACTTCTCTACGAGTATCATGAGAAAGTAACACCTGTTTTTGCACGTTACTCACAAACATTTTAATTAACTACCACTTTGAAATTTGGCCACTGTTTTATGAGGTAACAAAAATGACGACATAGCTAAACCAGGCTCCTTGAACTGTGGCTTGTCAAATCTGTGAGAATAGCCATTGAGGCATTGAGGACAAGCCACGACCTATCCTCGGCTTGATTTGTAATATCTTACACCGAAGCGATCGTGACTCTCTTATCCTACGCAGATTGCAATCATATTTGTCAGCTTATAGAACAGTAGGAAAGGCGAGTCGTATTTGTAACCGACTTCAAAAAGAGGGATATTGTCATTTCGTCTGCTTTTTTGCAATTGTTGATCGATTTCAAAGAATTTCTTTGTCATCGACGGGGTAGACTATACATTAATCGAAGTCAGTTATTTTTACATTCATGTTTAATAAATTTTATATTCTAACTTAGCTGTTATATCGTAGCTACATTACAGATTTGTTTTCCACGGTCAGACGATAAATTGTAGAGAAAGTTCACGGCAAATTGTTACGATCTTACGCTTCACAATGGAATGTCCGAACGATTTATTAAGAGAGCACTAATTGAGTTAGCTATTAAAATCTCCACTTTATATTTGGTTTAAAATCTATGTAAAAGGGGTTCTGATTGAATAGTTGGGTCTAAAATCCCCTGTAGGATTTTTGTTTTATACTCTATTGTTATCGAGCAATTAAAATGTGTAGGGCGAGGGTTCGTTTGGTTGGTGCTAGGGTGAAACGCCAGTTCTTGGTAAAGACACATCGATTTTTCTTCCCCCAGGAACCCTTACCCCATAGCCCTTTGAACTTAGATTTTCAGTTTTAATCGACATTCATTTGTAGACGTGTATGATTTATGATCTAAAACATACCAAGAAGATTTGCTTCCTTCAAGACAGAGATTGGATCAATGTTTGTAGAGATTATGCATCTAACCGCAAAAAAACATAGGAATAATATTTTATGAATCAATTCGTACCAATACCAAGAATATACTTCTTACATTTACACTGGTAATTATGTAAGTATTGCAGTAAATCCAATTTGTAATGTTCGCTACATAAATAAGAAACAATTAACTGTTAGCATGACGACGCGGTACTAATTGTAAGTAACGTGCAAACAATCAATGTCTGGCAGTAATTGTGAATTTGTGTATCTTACTAAATATTTTTAACAATCTATTTGCTAAGTTTTCTTACATCATAGTGTTACAAAATAGCACCTATTTGTATTCCGTACATCGTACATAGTAAATCGTTATTTTACTTATCCTACTTACTACATATTTCAGGTGAAGAGTTTAGAAAATTTTAGATAATTTATCACGAAACACGTTTGTCGCATAGTTAGTTATCTGACAGTGTAATGTATTGTAGGATTTTCTCGGATGTCTCTGTTTTCCACACCAGACTTTGCTTAAACATCGCTCATGTTCCCTCTACTTTGCTTACCGCAGTCTGCAGCTCACGTCTGGAGATACCACAGCAAAACACAGACAAAATAATGTAAAACTCAACAAGACTTTCTGCTCTATGTCTCCCTACATTTAAATTGCTTCAGGATATACGCTTGCGACATTTGGTCTCACATACTCATTAGCTACTATTCTACACCTAATAACTTTCAAAATACAATCGAGCCACGATCCTGTCAACATGACATAAAGCCGGTGTCAAGAGTAGCTGTCAACGTCACCTCATGTTCGCAACAGTGTGGCAGGCCGCTTGATACCAGTGCAGCAGTGCAGTCATTAAATGGTTCCTGTCTCACAGCCTATTACTGTAATAGTGTTTATCTTGCATCTATTGTTTTTCAAGCAGTTTACAGCGCTGACCTGATTCTTGCTTCGTTACATTAATTTATGTTACGTGTACAATCATTATGTAGTTTATTGTGTGAACTGTTTGTTTCGTACATAGTATAGGTTTTTGTCTCTATTATAGTTGTAGCAGCTGTCACCTAAACAACGTTACTTTTAATTGTTGTGAGTTGAACACGTTGGCAGTTCGCAATGTTTTCCTTTTATTTGCATGATAGTAGAGTCCTCAGTGCACGTAAGCCTCTTATTGCAAGGATTATGGTACCTAATTCTGAGAAATGTGAGTGAAAAACTATGGAAATAAGTACTGCCAGTGCACTGAGCTTGTTAGACCATTACTGATGAATCTTGAACATAAAATTGCCATCTCTACACTTCTACCTTATAAAGCAGTTTGTAGTCAATGAACGCGCAACGGGAAATCACACTGGCCCTTATGTAGGTAAGGCCAACATTGGTCAATGGCCATTACAATTTATAGTACGAGCGGTACAGGCATAGGCATAGAGACATAACGGCACCCTCCCGTACAGTAAACCACACATATATAGTAACATTTTTCATCGAAAAGTTACTGTCAGCACCTTTATTTCTTAGGACTAAGATCGATTTTCGCGTGTCATGTGGTCTTCCGTACTACGGTAAACCATTACTGGACCGCCTGGTTTGCGGACTTAGTTTTTACCAAATCGATTTATTTTTTGTCTCGTAACGACTAGACGGCAGTTAGCTAATGCCTTCAATGTAATTATTTGAATCAAGTAGGCTTTCCGTCTTGATGTTAAATGATGTTATTGAACCTACGTCGAGATGGGCTTTTTCTTTAGCTGTGGGCGTATGGAATTTTGATTTTATAGTAAGAAACACTTAAATGCGTATGTTAAGTGGCTCTAAGAAAATGAAAAGGCCACATATTATGCACAAGCCGTAGGCGGAAATGAACAGATGTCCACCTACCGTTTGTTGATTGAGATTTAAACTTCCGTTGCTTAGAGAAAGACGATACGTGTCTTGAGACTTTCCCCGCACAACGCCAATGAGAATTTTCCAATTAATCATCTTTTAAGATACCTATCGTGGTACATGTCAGAATTGCTATGTTAACGAAACTTTGAAATAATTGGGATCTTTCTATCATCTTGTACATCAGGTGCAATATGATCTGTTCACATAACCACATAGGTATTACATAAAACAAGCAACTGGAACCATCTGATCAGATTTTTATCGCACGCAATTAAAGTCAACACATGTCTGCTCCTTGTAGTAAAGTAGGGGCATTCTTTGTGACCGCAATACTCACTGAGATAAAAGATTTACGCTCGGCCGAGCAAATATTAATTACACGTTACAATTACCTTCTGTGAGTCACTCCTGATACAGAATCGGGTTATCGTAAGCAACCGGCTGCTCTAGAACATTAGATGCTATTTGCACAATGCTAGTATTGTTAATGTAATAGAAGAAAATAATTGACCTATTGTACTATTTGTACAGCACAGTGCTGTCGTTGATACTAGGCGAATGAAGAAGCTACATAATGTGAGAAGTGCTTGCATCTCATTTAAACCAATAATAAAAACTTAAACTATCCATCCTAACTAGTAATCTAGGGTGGTGACTTACAGCTCTTTTGCGCGAAATCCAGCTTCCACCATCCATATTACTGGATACTGGCCCAACGATAAGCTGTTCAATATCACATCCTTGGCCTACCATCTTCTGGCATTACTTACTCTAAAAGTAGCAAGTTCGGGAAGATCAGAAAAAGTTACATCGTTCCGATCGCCTCTTCTGCACCTTTTATGGGGAACAACATTGATTACGAGTCGTCTGTTACTATATGTTTGCTTTTTTCTAATAATTAACTTTATCTAGTCCATGTTCCGGAAGGTAGGGTTTTCAAGCCCTTAGGGACTACTCACACGTTCCAACCGCAATCACCTGCCCAATTTGTATACCGGATTAGTTGTTCCGGTACCGGTTTCCGACCGATCCGAATATGTTAGTAGTTTTATTAGGCGAGAGATTTACATTTCCTTGTATCGTGTATATTTAGACTAACGTTTACGCCTTTCTTCTTTGAGTCAGTAATTTACTGACCCACTATTGCCTTTCTCACGTTTGTTGTTTTATTTGTCTTATTATTGTTTTTAAAAGGAAGTAGGTAGTTCATTCAGTTTTATATCATGCTTGTATTTAGTTGTATGTATCAAAATGCACACTTACTTCTAGCTTTTGGTATAGGCGTGTAACCTGTCCTAATAGGTTTCTTATGATTAGGTATTGTAGGATGGAAGATCAATTAATAATTGTGTGGCAATCAATACGTCATAATCATCCTTCTTTGTTTACTCTAGGCCATTCTGACTATTAATTCATTGTATTTTAACATGTGTATCTTGGTGTTAAATGGATAAAACTCCATATCTAAACTTAATGGCCAACTAACTTCTTATGAGGTATTCGTCCTTGTCAAAGTAAACTGTTGAAACTGTTGAAACTGTTGAAGGTGTGATAATATTTCTAATCTAACGTTTATAAGTAAACATTAATCATTCATTTCGACAACCTTCCCTGATAGTGGTCGTGACGTACATTTGACACACCCATTTTGTTGCGGGGAAATCCTAATGGACACCCTTTCAACGGTAAAATAAGGGGCTGACCGAACTCTTACCGGAAATAACAATCGACATCGGGCTAGGACCAGTTCCGAGCTAAATAAACATACTATATATCGTTTCTAAGTTCGTCTGTACTAAATGGTTGTCTGATCACTTCATTCTTATGTTCGCTAGTCCAAAAAATGCGGATTCAAAAAAGTATCTTTCTTTGCATCAACGGACTAATAATGCAAATTCATGTAGCTGTATTTCTTGGTTGATTTGACAAAAGACAAACCATATATTACGCGAAAACTGTTCAGCCTCACCCATTCGTTAAAATACCAAACTTTTATTGTCTCTCTGCCAAACGGAGGACAGTTAAAATCAGCTGTTACTTGGGGAAGGCGTCATATATGGATGCCAAGTTTTCACTCTGAATTTCAATTAAGATGATAGCCATAAAACTGTGTGTACTGATTTTTAGAGTTTTCCTATTGTTAAAGTACAGCACCGTTTATCGGAGTGGTTAGATTAGGTGTCCAAGGCTCTCAAATTTCAAGACTATGTCTACTTGGTCGAAGCAAAAAAAAATCTTGTAGCGTCGTCTTCTTATAAAAAGGGGGAAAAAATATACAGTAAACAAGTAACTTTAATGAAGCTTAATTGAAGTTGTTTATTAATTTACTTTACGATCGATGACAGGATGTAGTAAGGTCGCGACACCAACCTTCGTCCGTTTAGTTATTTTAAATATTTTATTAGTTTGTTCAGACTTTAGACGTGGGAGCTGAATGTCAATTGGAACACGTGTCGTATTGATTTTACGCTTCTTGTCTGACCGCCTCTACATGGCTTAAATACCTATTTGCTCTACTTTTGGATGTTATTTCAATGGTTATGCTTAGGTGTTTGTAATTTTAAATCTTTTATGGGTTTAAATGATAAAATTTGCATCGATCCAGTGATATTTTATGACAAGTAGTCACCTTATAAGAACATTTTTGGTTCACAATACAAAATATATTTTCAAGTATTCTTATTTTAGTTAGACCTATGCCAATCTTAGTATTTATGTTATTTACAAATAATGGCCGTCAGGTTTTATTAAATAACACATTCAAGTGTAAATAAAACGAAATTTATGTTCTAAACAGCATAAAATACGGCATTACCATGCCTGTACATGAAATTTACGATTACGTGTTGCTCACGCTTTTCCTTACAGATAATGGCGAAAAGCGCAATTGCATTATGTTAATGGCAGGTTGTTGGCCCTTTACCAACACCTAAGTGACCCACTTGCTTGCCTGATGGCGGTGGATGATAACAGGCGCATTCACCCCGCGTTTGTTGCTTCCTTGTTTAGAACTGTGATTGTTTACTCAATACTTTTATTGATATTCCTTATACGTTACTTGTCAATAAATGAAATTAATGAAAGCACTTTGATGGAATAACTTAGTTAAGTTGTCGTTATTGACGTAGTTATCTGACATGTGTTAAAATTCCATCATAGAACCGGTGGGTTTCTGTTAGGTAAAAATCTTGCTAAAAAGTCTTTGCACTTTAACTATCAAGGAAATTTGTCTTTACAATTGTAAAGATTAACTGTGCGTTCTTGGTTTCGCAACATACGCTAGGAATACCTCCATAAATATTACCGTTTCACTTTAAGAGATGTTGTTGCATAATTTACCCTGTCTTATGGATATTTTATAGGTTTGCTAAACTGCTACAAGATTTTCTATTACGGACAATATAACATTTTGGTGATGCAACAGCCCATTATGTTTCTATTGCAAGACTCTTGAATGTGCATAAAGTTTACTATTATTATCTGTTCAGTGTTTACTGCCTTGCATGTACTGTTTATAAGGATGTGGTTACACAGATGGGCTATTCAACCTCCTCTGCGTATTACCTATTTAATATTATGATAGTTTTATGTTCGATGTAATTTAATTTAATAATAGCTTACTCATATGACACTGATATACACTGAACTCCAATAGTAAACTTTTATTGTATTCCATAAAATTTTAGACTGTTAAAGGCAGGTCCTACTCGAGAATTTAAGTCTACAATATTTTCAACTTCTTCTTCTTTCGAATCGATGGTAATCTTGTCTATTATTCGCTGCGCCCAGTAGTTGGCCACACTGACTGCAGCGTCATTGGCGAGGTTTAAGTCCTCCAAAGTATATTTTCAACTGGACCCGGCATTTAAATGACGACTATCCTAATTCTTCTGTCTTCTAGTGGGGTAAGGAGCATTGGAATATCTTTTGCCTATGTTCGTAAACTATGCACATTTACTTTTCTTTCCACAAGTTCCGTCGCGCTGCTTTAGCTTCATACACTCATGAGCCCTCATAACATTCTTGAGAGCAACATACTCTTATGTAAGAGTACCCTTGACTCGCTTTCCTCCACTACATTCACATTTGCGACGGTATATTTGTATTTCTGACTAGATAGGTAAAGTCTATTTTTCGGATCCGACTTTTATTACACAAGTAAATGATGCTATGCGTATGTTTCTTACCTCTACTCGCGAATATGAAGTATGTCGCATAGATATAGGTAATAGAATCTTCTCTTAGTGGTGGTCTTTTTTCTAATAGCGATATCTTCCAGACAACCTTTGGATGAACAGGAGAGATGAAAAACAAAGATGGTTCTTGTTCTGGATCTAGATTAAATTATAGGTTTTCTTATACCAGTAAAACCATCGCGCTAGTGTTAAATTTGCTTCTAAGATTGTCGTAAGTTATGCAATACACAGCCTAGGCCCTTCGAGGTTCGGAAAGCTCTAGAGCTTTCCGAACCTCTACTCTCTTTATTTTCATGTTTACTCTTTTTGATTATAAGATAGTGTCTATAAGAAACAAGGTCAAGGCCTCAGTCTAGACGTTCCTTGTAGACTGTTAATCAGGTGAGAGCGATGTACGGTGACATAATAACCGCGCCAGGAGTTACTCATTGTGGAGCTGATTGTTATTCTTATCTGCCGTTTATGATGCGGGTCGGTTTCACTGTAATTAATACTATGTAAAGGTGTTACACAAGTTTAGATAACTTAATATCTAGGTACTGTAGTTTAGTTAGTTTTTTTTAAATTTACCATTTTACAATTTATTTCTTTAATCTTGCTTAAGTAGTCCATTGCATTATGAAAAGACAGCCGAGTGTATTTTTCCGAACATCAATCAGCTGACATCTAAGTTTGCTTTCTTCTTTATCAAGACAAAGCAATCTACAAATAAATTGCTTAGGTGTAACCTTTTCCTAACAAAGCACATCAATAACAGAGGAAAAAATATATTAGACAGTCGCCCATTTTTTGTGACTTGACGGTTAATGTTTAAAGCATTCCGTGGTGTCTCGTCACCAGAATTAATTCCGAAATGTTCGGTAATTCGGTCGTTTATGTGTTCTCGATGTTTCGGGTGCTATATCCGTCTATTGTTAATGCAAGGTGTAGTTAAAACAATAAAACCGTCGTGTTTATTGCTTTTCCGCCGCCTGCACCCAGCCGGGCATGGCCGCCGGCCGGTGCATTCGAAAAAGATACAACACCTTCAATTGCCTTCAATTGTTAACGAAATATCGATACAAATTCAAACGCACCTCAATTCGGTACTGGTAAATGTCATTTGCATGATTATGCATTCAGTCCGAGGACTATTATGATTTGAGAACCGTTAAAATGACCCGGTCCTTATTACTGGGGTTTACGGCCTATAATTGAGTACTAATTTTGAATATCATGCTATTATCATTACGGAGCTGCATTCAGAATGTTGTTAGGTGCAAATTAAGTCGACCACCCTCGCACAATCATTACAATGCGATTCGATTGCAACCTGTTTAAGTGATAATTAAGACTTGTTTGTATTGCACTGACTTACCTGGCCGTTAGTCTCTTATTTTTATGCGCACTAAAACTAATTAATAATGCTGAAGTGTTGAAGGTTTTTATGTCTCGTTTGTATGGAAAAACATCTGCATTTATATGCGTTATCACAAACAACATCGCACGATTATAATCATCAAAACAACGCAGATACGGAGATAAGGTCGGGATTGCCTTTATCGCAACTCATGATTACGTTTTTACTGTATATAGTAACCTAATTAAGCCGGTATTTAGTAAAGAAAGTGATAATGTGATGATTATTGTAAATTGCTGTATAAACACCTACCAAAATTGTGACGCAGAATAAGTGACGTATGTTTTTTTTTTCCTGAACATCAACTGTGATGCACCAATATATTGCATATGTTTCTAATAGGACGTAATTGCTGTTCCAAATAACAATAAATAATTTAGGTTACTCTACGTTTACATTAGATGGACACTTAGATATTACCGGTATAAATGTAATATGTAATATTTGCGCTTAAATTACATAACAAAGGAAACTTCACGACAATCCTCATACTTACAGTAATACGAAAACTATTTTGTCGTTTCCTCTGCGTATGAATGTTGCAATATTGAATATCATTATGAAGTACTAATGTATTCAAAGGTTACAGTTTTCTATCTGCCCACAGCGGCAATTAAACCGTGGGCGCGTTTCGCAAAATATTTGGGCTAATAACAACCCACGCGTGTTCTACATAGCCTTATGCATTTGGCAAATATGCAGACATATTTTGATATATAGAGCTGTTTATTATATTTCCTAGATAGGATATTAAATGTTGTCGTAATATGTGAGATAATGAAGTTGATGAAGCCATTAGCGGCTGTCAAAAAGTAATTCGACTAATGGTATGTTTATGCTCTTCATCAAAATCTATTTAAGTGAATCTTAGAATCGATAAAACTGTCTGCATGTCAGAAAGTACGTAATTTTTACCTATAGTTAAGGCGTGAAAATATGGAAACGTCAATTCACTATTGTAGTCAATGAATAATACCAAGTATGAATGTAATGCTCACTCAAAAGACCTGCAAGTCATAATTATAAGGTAAAACGTTTTACGTCAGTTAACTTTTAATAGCATGTAAAAGCAAAATAGCGCAACAAAACCTTTTGTCCATCAAAAGAAAATTGACACAATGAACTCGTGGGAAATTAAATAACATCTTAATATAACTCATTTCCGTTTCGCAAATTAACTGTTTATAGCCAAGTTAAATTATATAGGTGACTCGTAAATTACTTAAATGATATACAAAAGGAGTGGTATCACAATGTAGTGATATCCGTTTACACGTCGTTGTGGTTTAATAACAGCGAGTGGTGAAGCCATTGTGTCTGCAGCGCCAAGTATGTTGGCACAATGGGACTTGCATACGCGCAAATAGCGATGTTTTCTTAGAACCCTCTGATTGCTGGTACGCGTAGCGCGTGCTGTACTCCACTTCGTATGACTGTTTTTATTTGAAGGTATGCAAGACAATGCATTCCTTCCTCTTTGAAAGACGACTTTACTCCATTGATGTGTCACTGCATTACTTGTATAGTTTAATTTAATAATGTTCAAACTCAAAGTGATTAAGTTATTAACGATGTAACAATGAATGTCTCAAAGTCTGAGTGGACTACACTTTCGAGAGAACTTTCATCTACCCTTTCATTTTGCGATTTAGTGTTTCTAGTACTAAGGTATTAACATCTAATAGAATCTAAGTACTTATCTTAGATATTTAACGTTTAATCTAGCTACAAAGTTAGACGGCCTGGCTGTAAAACTTTCTACATCTTATCTACGTAGATTGTAAATCTCTTTTCTTATTACTTTCTTTTTGCAACAGACATTACTACAGAACTGCTTTGTCACTTATTGCTAATTAAAACTGCAGAGAAAATATGATTATATATCTATGTACATATACTTTTCTAAGCTCTATTTCAAGAAAACTCACGTCATCAGCTCTACCTCCATATTTTTTTTACTCTCTGCGATCCATCAGTCGAGATTCTTGAGTTCCTTAATAAGTTACAACAAAACCTTTGTGCTTTGGTAACTGAATACTGCACAGCAACAGCACACCTTACACAGCAGTTCGAATTCTCGTAATCAGTAAACAATCCTAAGCTAGGTAAAATGGGCATGCAACGTATAATTGGTGTTGAAAGTCTCAGTCCGAGTGAAGAAGGCGAGTAAGGCGGGATGGCGTGCGACGTCGGCGTCGGTGTTCCACTCGGGCGCTCGCGTGCTGCCATTGTGTAACGTACCTAACGTACCAGTACAATAGCCCCGCACATGCGGTACTATATAAATATGTGCACGGATTTTGCAGCACACGCTCCGCAAAAGAAGGAACAGAAGGTGCATTGCGCGTTTAGGAATGTAGCACAGCTGCGCAATATAATGGGTTAGATCTAATATCGATCACGATACAATAATATCGTGAGCCCAGATTCTGCTGTAAATGGTCTTATTGTTGACGTCTAGGAATGTTAAGGATTTTCATAGAGATTGAAGGAGTTATGTCGGATTTAATACCTTGGTATATAACATATTAAAATATTTTCTTGATATGTATTTAGGAAATGTCTTTCCTCAGAACTGAATTATTTTTAAGTAATATGTCTCGGTTTTATGACAAAGACTTAAAACCAATTAAATACAAAGAAGCAAGAACAAAAATTTCGTAAAATGTTAATCATCAGATGAAAATAAAAGACGATTAAAGTGGTCGGAAAACAAAGAAAAAAAGTTAATATGCAGGATGTGTGACCTGAATACACGAAAATCTGCCATCTGTTAGTTCTTTGGAAAGAGCCAGTGTGACCAACTTATCCTAATTACGTCTCATCATCTTAATCTTGGCCGGAAACTGCCGAGTAATAAAAAAAAAACAATCATGTTCGAATATTGAAACTGTCATATAATCTCGAAATTGGAGTTTAGCGTCACACTACCAACTGTAAATTGTACACAAAATACCAACATAGGGAATAGGTACTTTCTATGCGGGTAGAGTCGTACCCAGTAATTTAAGTACTGTTTTAATTTATATATTTTTATGGTAAGTGGTACATTGCGTACGCGGCATGCGTTCATTCGGTCGTCGGTCGGTAATGTTCCCTTTTGAACTGTTAATTGGTACTTCCGTTTGTCATTGAATGGCGTCTAGCCGAGCTGTGCAGCGATGCAGCATAATAAGCTGCTTAATTGATATTACATACGTTTGTTGACATTTTACTAATAGGGTTACAATTATTTCACACAAAATTACATCTGAAAGGTGAAGAATTAGCCTTTCAAGTTTTCGTTCTTGAAAATGGATTTTATTGTAGTATATAAGAATCAACAAATTGCATTTTAGATTATACTAGCGGCCCGCCCCGGCTTTGCTCGGGTGCAACGCTGATAGGTACCAAATATAACTACATAATCATAAAGTTCTGTAGGGCGAAGCACAGCCTTGGACGCACTATTTGGTATAGAGGCACACGACCCCCGGCCCCCGCGCGGCCCTCCGGCCGGTACCGGCGCAACCGCTATGTCCCTGCATTTTAAATTTGTAATATCTTCGAAAATATTTATTTAAATTACATGCTGTAAAGGGCAATATTGATCTATATTACATGCACAATTTATTAAAGGTACTTAATTGGATAAGGATTAATACTGTATTGCTTAAAATCGCTTTTTCGTAAATAAGTAATAAATAAACGATAAAAATGGTTATTGTGGGTTATCCTCAAGAGATAGACATATACTATCGAGGACTTTTTTGTAGATCTTTTTAAGGATCACAATACTGTAGTACATAATTTTGATCTATCTCGTAGGGTTCAGCCAGCGTTCGCAATGAAAGCGCAAAAAAAGTGTTCATTTACGACCTTACTTTGGAAATCTCTAAGATTATCCGTGTTTCTCTACTTTATTATGCATGTATTATACATATAAACCTTCCGCTTGAATCACTCTATCTATTAAAAAAAACCGCATCAAAATCCGTTGCGTAGTTTTAAAGATTTAAGCATACATAGGGACAGACAGCGGGAAGCGACTTTGTTTTATACTATGTAGTGATTACTTCGAAATGTCATTAGGCTCATAAAATACTTTGCTTCATCGCTTAGTCTGTAAGAAATGCTATTCGTTTCAAATTGCCTCAAACCTCTCTAGCTTATAGCTCTAGGTACAGTTCAATGGGTCTTCAATAGAACTGGGCATTCAAATGCCAAGGTATCGTACAGAATAAAGTGATGGTGATCAGTCTAAAAGCAGACATCCGCAATAATCCGCATACATGATACTATAGTTAATTATCTGCAACCTACATATCGTCCACCTTTTTTTGGGAAATAATAAACCCCTTCATATTCCTAGCACTACAACATCCTACACGTATTTACTAGGAACTGGAATAAAACAAAAGAAAACCCTCAAACTTTACGTGTTCTAAAAAAAAGCCTTGTTACCCAAAGTCTTCCTCAAGATATTTCCTTCGACTTGTTTACGTTACATCACCGTCTTATCTCGTCGTCAATCAGCTGTACGCAACTAACATCGATGACCTTGGAAGATATTGCTGTGACCTTGAAGAGATCCAGTTCTTAGACCAGCCTTGATGAGACGCACCTGTGATTTTTATTGTTAAGATATTTGCATTTTATTACTACGACTTGATCCTAACTGTGTCGCTTGCATAATCTTAGCATGTAAAGTTTCTATGAGACAAGCGACCTTCGAAACCTAAAGGAATTGTTATAATAACAATCTGAAATGACGATTCTTTTTCTAAAACATTTAAAGGTTCAAGCCTTTAAATGTTTTAGAAAAAGAAAGAAATTAAAAGTAACACAGAACAGTTTTACAGAAAAAAAAGGAATTAACGGTAGCACAAGAAGATGGCTCAGCTAATGTTGCTCCGAAAACGTCGCAACGCTGTTTTCAGCCATTAATACTCCCTGAAAATCTCCCACTTTTTGGGACCTTTCTAAAGCAAGTCTAGCTAGACGTAGTTCAGAAAATAAATAGATGCCCATTACACCAAATTCACTTTAGCGATAAGAAAAGACGCCAGTTTATGATATCGACTAAAATGAATTTATATTTTGCAAAGGTCGTAGGAAAGTTGTTTGCTGAACTAATAGTTATATTCACCGCTGAAAGTCTAGACATTTTAAATATGGCACCTTATATTATATTTCGTCTCCGTGATTCGAATACTGAGTGGAGTTCATGAAAGAACTTTCCACAATGAGTGTAGATAAATACTTGAACATATTTTAAAATGAAGTGTCTCTTATATAATGTTGTATATGAGTGATGTATATAATAGTTTTATATGTATGTATGGTAGCACACGTTACATAAAAGTAAAGGCAATAAATAGAACGTGACTGATCGATATGTTAAGTAGAAGGACATTTCCAGAATAGATTAAGATTTATTTATTTTTATGTCATCTCGTACAATTTACTTACAAAATCTTCTTACTTTGTTTATTAATTTTGATGTTACTAGGAAAATCATATAGTATGCATATTTCATTTAAATTGTATGTATAGAAAGGTGACACAATCTTTATTATTAAATAAAAAAACAATTGATCAAGGCTATTTAACATTGAGCCAGTAACATACGTCTATTGCTGGAGAACAGATTGACTTCAATATTCAATCAGCAATCTTTAAATCAGCACTGATGCGGTCAATTCATCTCTCAATGTAAATCAGTCTTTAGCGGCACGTGTACACGCCGCGTTGCGACGACACTGCATTGTTTTGACGCAACGTATGTATCGGCTGTTAGACTGGATAACTTGAAAAACGCTCATGTTTTGTTTTTAATCAACAAAGGTGAACACTATGAAGCCATAAAGTTCACTATAAAATCGAAGCGTATAAGAAGCGCCACTTGTGTTCTTGTATAGAGTGCACGTTCTGAGTATCGGGTGTCAAAACAAGTGCGCCACTTGGATTCACACGCGATTATGCAGTTAGGTGGTCCACTTGATACGAGAAACATACCTATAAAATCATATGTGTAATGCGAATTGCATATGACTTCTCTAACTTTTCGTACATTGTTGGATGCTAGATTCTCACCCTTTCTAGGCTTCGATCTTTTTATTGATAATACATTTTAATCCCGTTGACTCTTCTTGAAAATAACTGACCTATTCAGCCTATTAAGACATCGTTTTTGATCCCGAGAACTTCAGAAACTTACATTTAACCATGCTTTATCTTAATTCTCATCTACACTCTTGACACGATTTCACAAATGCTAGCGAAGCATTTTCTTCAGGGAGTAACTATTATTTTTCTGACCTCTCTTATATTTCACAGGATCCGTCCGCAGACCCCTGGCGAGGTCGTCGAAGGATGCGGCATATGCGCGCGCGCCGGTGGCTCGGCGGGCGAGGGCGGGGTGGCGCTGGGCTCGGAGCGGGCCTTCACCTTCGACTACGCCTTCGAGCCCTCGTCGTGCCAGCAGCTGGTCTACGACACTTGTGTCAGGAAGCTGGTAGAGGCAGCCCTAGATGGATACAATGCTACCGTACTCGCTTATGGACAGGTCAGTTTATAATGTAGACTCCGTCACGATATGTTCAGATATTTTTATGAAGTTCATTTTCGCATGCCAGTATCAGCCATGAGGTAGTGATGTGCCAAGGTATGCCTGTGCATGTTCCACCGGATAGATAACACTAGATACCGAGTTGCCTAAACTTGTAAAAAGAGTGAAAATCACAGAGGTAGTTGATATATTTATCAAACTAAGGTTAGGGCACCGTGACCTTTGATTTGGAAAGAACAGTCAGAAATTTTCGATCCTGCTTGTTTTATAAAGGTTCTAAACTAAAATTGCCTATACTTTCTAAACTAAAATTGTTAAGCAAGAAGCTCTTTAAATGACAATCTTCTGCACCAATACACTTAAAGACAACAAATAAGAAACTATCTAGTCTAGTATTATAAATAAATCGTCTGAAGCGTACTAAAAATAACAAACGCAAAGTTTAATAAGAATCTATTGTAAGTACGACGACCTGAAACTGTATATAAAACGAATGTAGAGTCACAATATTAGATTGTCTGTATCATGCAAACTTTCAGACTAAGCTCCTATCTAAGTGAAACAACTATTGACCTAGTTGCTAAAAATATGGGTAGACAGTGCAATTGTTTTGTCTTACAAACGACACGCTGATGTGTCGACGTATTCGCTCGAGACCATTGTGGTCTGTAGTGGACTTGTTAAAGTTAGATTACATTTCAGTCATATGTTTTCATCAGTAAATGCATTAAGACGAAGCTTAATTTTATGCTGCCAATGTCAGTTTAAGTTGTTAAGTAGCGACTGATAGAGTCTTAAAGTTATTTTACATTTTATTATTCAGGGACTAGTCAACAAAATTAGCTGCAAAATCTATTTATATTAATAGTGGAGTGTATTTACATTCAAAAACAATGTAAGCTATTGTTATATTTACGTATTTTTGGCAAGTTATAGCTTAAATGCCAGTGTTTAATACACGCACACAATATGATCTACAACCATTAGCCAAAAAAAATAACATCCGCAATTATTATTACGCACACGCGTAAAACGCCATGTCATGTGTCATGTTCCCTTAATGTCCCTACTAAATATGATCGCATGCATTTATTTGATTACTGCCCACACCATTAGTTGCTATGCTCATTTGAATTACCGTGGGTTATTCCTATATACCTGTGAATCACACCCAGAAGGATTGGCAAGTTTATAAGACCATTCAATAAAGTAAAATAAGGTTTCACTCATTTTTATTTTTAACTTTTCACTTCAGTCACAGGTGACATTAATGAATATTAAAACGTCGTTATTTAGATTTGTTTGTTTTTTTTTTTACTTTTTATGTGTCTCCCTGTGGGGTGAAGGTCTTCGCCAATTTGCTCCGGGCTCTTCTGTCTGGAACCACCTCCCACCAACCTGGCGGATAGCGATCGATGTCAATGCGCCAGATTTGGAAATGCTAATTATAATAAATAGATAAATATCCTTAACATTCATCAATGATCATGATATTTAACTTCGACGTAAACACAATTACCGCGCCCATGATTGATTTGCAATGGGATAACATTAATATTCAAACATTTAAATAAATGCTCAGCAGTTAGCAACTCCAATTACAGTCATTTGTTTTATTACCTTTTACGGAAACAACAGCTGCATGGTAGTTCCACCTTGTTATTATTTTCGCTGCATATCTGAGGAAACTTCAAAACAACAAATATCGCTATAAACAAGCACACATTTGGATTTCTAAAACTGAAATTAGCAAGCCATGTGATTAATAGTCATTACTTGTCTGTATAGAAAGAGATATTTATTTTATGGCATGTATTTCTATTTTGTACGTGTTTTCTTGTATCTAGGTTTTCACTTGAAGTTAATGACTTACGACAATTTATTGCCTTATTTAATTTTTGTTTTAATTTCCCACAACATCAAGGTTATCCGAACAAACTTCTTCTCTGGACGTAGGTAGCCACTGCACCCATGTAGGCGGCAATTTTCCTTGACTCATGGGATAAGGATATCGCGAGCCTAACTACTAATGGTTTCGTGCACTCTTAGAAACCATTAGTTGTAAGAAAGTTCATCATCATCATCAGCCGGAAGACGTCCACTGCTGAACAAAGGCCTCCCCTAGAACGCCAGAATAAACGACAAGTTCACTTTGGGGTAATTCGAACAACAAATGTGGTTGAAGTACGAATAAAACGGAAATGTGGTGCGACGCAGTCACACTCCTTGACCGCATTGTGTTAGAGAAGGTCGCTCGTGTGGGAGGATCTTACCGTAAGGGCATGCTCTGATGACTTGAGCTAAGAATAGCTGTAATTATGTAAAGATGGTTAATGTAAACAAAGTTTCTAATAATTGTGTAGAGCAGGAAGTAAATTCTTAAAAACTCAAGCTTGTATAGCTTTTTGCTTTGCTAGATCTATGATTTATTATTTCATGTCCAGTTGACTAAAACTACTTACTGTAGGACTACATACTTCTATGAAATATTCTGTGTTAAATGACTACAATGTAACAACTCATAAGCTCGGAAAGCTTTATTTCACTGTTAAAGTCATTTCTCAAAAAGAGCCAAGCCCAGAACATTACGCGGACTTACTCTTCGAATCCTGCTGGATACATTTCCGCACATAGAAGATGCCTATACCCTTTTTGCTTCACAACATAAATTATTAAAATAGTAAGGGAAGCCTCGTTAGCTATGTAATGAAAACAGTGTGACAGTATTCCGAAGTTTTTCCTGGAACTTTCTAGAAACTTTTTACTGCCAGTATCTAGATTATCGACCCGGCGTTTGGGGACTTTATGACGTACTACTTCGTTTACACAGTACTATCTGGGTTAGTCGTGGGAGTTTCAAGTTATTTTACATAGTGACTGTACCGTGGAGATTGGATTTCATTTAATTACCATTGTTGGTATAGGCTTAAGTCAAGCAAAGCTAATAAATTAACGGATGTATAGAATTACTGGTGAATAAATAGCTAATTAATAAGTAGCAACAACATTTCTTTAACTACAGATGACTTTTTTGTACGTCCTCGCTAAGTTTTGTCTAACTCAAAAAATTTAATGTCTGATCTTCTTTATATGTAAAACAAAGTTGGGTTAGCTACAATTTATAACTCTGGAACGGATGAACCAATTTTCATTATCATGGATTTGTTGTATCCGTTTTCAAATAGTAGAATACCTACAAATAGTAGAATACCTACAAATAGTAGAATACCTACAAAACATCAGATAACATCGGTACAAATTGTAAACTTCAAGACAAGGAGTTACTAAGTATACAATAAGTAAGTTTCCACAAGCTTGCATCTCCGTTAGGTACTCAGCTGGATAACTAGCACAGCATATAAGGTTACCACAACAATTCAATTAAAACACCGTGAAGGTCGCGGCTCCCGACACTAATTACTCTGCACAAGTACACAGATTATATGCAAGAGCACATGTATCAGCTTACTAGCTTTTTATGGTATACTGATTACGGCTTTATTAAAATCTAACATATTTATTCAATTACAATTAAATTTACGTGTATCAGAATAATTGCTATTCCTGAAAGTAGTTGGTTTAGAATGGGTTTTTGGATCGATTTCTGGTATTAAAAATAGGTGTTAAATTTTGACGGAAATGTCTTTTGAGCCGCCTGCTCGGCTAGAGGTTTTACGTTTAGTAAGGATAACTAATTTGTATACAATTACTAGGCCAAACCTAGTTATTTTAAATTACATTAATTACGGATATTGTTTCGGACGTATAATTTAATACTAATTGGGGTGTCTAAGGTATTGCCTTTATTCTGCATTAAAGACTCATTTAGCAGAAGATATCTAGCAAAGGATGTTTAGTATGATTCTGCTTAAAATACTGTAGCTTAAATTCGTTTTATAAGCTTTGCAGTTACCTAGTGTAAACAAAGCACCACAATCACTGTAATCACATAACATTAGCTTATCCTTTGCAAACTTAATTCATAGTCAACAGTAAAACTTCAACCAACAGTGTTTGCAAATAAAACATACATTGAACTCAATAAGGACTAATCAAAAATAATTTGCAGTCGACATAATCAAAGGCTAGCTATGGAAATGGTTCAATAAAGCCACTGCAACGTATAATTTCTACACACAATTATACAAGGAATCGCAATCACTACTTGGCAGTAATGAACGTTGATAGCTTTGGGCTTATACAGGGTGTCCGGAAAATCGACGAACTATGGTGATTGATAACTTAGATCAACACTTACTAAAAGAACACAAGACATGTTGATTTGATTCTTTTGTGAGTTCTTGATCTAAGGTATCGACTGGCCTGTTGGCCTAGTGGTTAGTGACCCTGACTGCTATACCAGAGGTCGTGGGTTCAATTCCCAACCTGGACAAATGATTGTGTGATGAGCACGATCATTTGTTCTGTCTGGGTGTAATTTATCTATAATATGTATGTATTTAGAAATATATAAGTATGTTTATTAATTGTCTGGTTACCATAACACAAGCTCTGCTTAGCTTGGGATCAGATAACCGTGTGTGAGTTGTCCCTGAATATTATTATGATATTATTTTTATTGTCAATCCCTACAGTTTGTCGGTCTCTATAATGGACCTACTGTATATAGTAAATACGTAGAAAAAGAAGCCATGTTGGCACGAAGTTTACGCGATTGTGGCGATCCAGCGGTTCCCTGTAAGTCTTAGAAGTTGTTGATACACAAAGGCTTGGTGTCATGTGTCTGACTAGACGGTGAGGGCTTTACTTATTGATTTTAAATAGTTAAGCTTGGTCGTTGTACCTACTTAAACCCTGTTATTTAATTCTGTTCTGCGCAACGACAGGAAATGGTGAAAAGTACAAAAGAAATAATGAAATACATACAGGGTAAATACTTAGTTTTAGTAACTATTTTACTAATATTCACATACATTGTCCCTCATTTTAAGTAACAGTTACAGTATAATTTGTTGTTCAAGCTAGAAGTCAAATAATTCGTCAGTGACGTAATGTAGGGCCACATTTTTCACTAAATCGATACTTTAATTAGGGATTACTGGGTCAAGTACGTAACACAGTTATATAAGTTATTTTACCTACGTGTGACGTAGAAATTCAACCAATTTCAACTAACGACAAAAGGTAACCATTCTCACAAAATATCGCTAGTAAGCTCTTTTGCCTTTGGGTTGTAAAAGTGTGAGTGTGCTGAAAAAATATTGTACCTAACTAGATTTTATACAAGACAGAGTATCGTAGAAAATTAACAACCTTGTAAAACGTTTCTCGCTAGACTAAGAAAAGTTTTATACTTGTGTTTATTCTCCAAAAAGTTACATGAAATCTACAAAACTAAGTTCTGTATAAACAAATGATGGCGAGTGTAGACCTACCGCATATTAAAATTTGTTTGTTCAAGAAACTGAAACTGAACTGAAAATTATAGGTCGCGTGAGTCTCTCCACTTTACAAAGTTGTAATGACGAAATTGCGCAACTTACGGGCTCGATAAACAAATGACAGAAATATAATGCTTGCTTTGCTTTACTTGTAAAGTTTAGAATGGCCTGAGATCTACTATCGCTTTAGTAATGATTTCTTTGACTTGATATCGGGTTACAAATTGTGTATTTAGAAGTTTCCAGTAATAAATAATTGTGCCTTCTATTGAAATACTTTTAATCGAATAAATACTAAAATTAATATAGTCTTCATCTAATATACATCAGTTAGACCCTAGGTAGTATAGAACTTTAGGTTTTTGCAAAACCGAAGATCATGACCTTTTATAAAATAATCGATATGCTAGGTGATAGTGATGCATATTATCTGATAACGATAACAATAATCATTACTAAAGTATGCGCCTAGCCAAATGAGTTCCATTTTTTTTGGTATATTTCTTTGCAGTTAGCCTGAGCGTAGGCTTTGACTGCTTCACCGGACTTTTAGCCAAATGAGTTTAACTCCGAAATAAGTAAGCCACTTGACTCAATTACATTTGGCAGACTTCTTTACTTCACTGAAGAACTTCATATTGAACTACTTACATTTACTAAAAAATAATTAAAACAGAGTGTAATCTTCATTCACAAATCTGCTCTATACAATAACACGCTAAACTTTCAGCATCATTTCAACTTAATTAACTTATCTCGCGGCTGACTTGAGTCGTTTCGACCCGTTTACTTCGAACACTGACAAACTGACATACAGTATTACCGACACATGCTTAAAGCCCTCGTTGGCACAATGTCCCTACAATATATAGGGTGTTAAGAAAACCGAACCGATCCGTGAAGGTGTTAAGTATCGATAACTGAGTACAAAAAAAAGTAAAAATAAAATAGAAAAAATATAAATTACTTTTTTTTTCCTCGTAAGGCGATAGAGACTGCTTGTCACAGGTTTAGCCAAATGATAAACAAAATACCGACAAAAAAAAAGCGTTGTAATCTTTGTTTTAATCACTAATTTAGAATTACGGGGCAAAAAGAAATTAGTTCGAAATTCATTACTATACTATCGCGAATATTGCAAATTTAATATTTTTATTGGGCATATGATTTTGGCCTCTATCACCCTCTCTAATCGGACAGGGTTTTTTTAACACCCTGTATACATATATGCATGTAGTACCTTCTACTCGTGTGACATCAATTACCAGCCCTTCATATGCAGTGTTTATGAGAATAAATTGACAGGAAGTTTGCGTAAAGCTCCGAAGGGGATTAGTTCAGATCACATTGATAGACCACCCGTAGCATGATGCGTTGGGAAAGGGCTTTGATTTTTAAGTGCTGTTTATTCCCACGCTTTAAAACAATATTGTTTGATTTGTTTGACGCAAACGCATCAGTAATTGCATTGGTAGCTCATGTAAGAAGAAAGTCCGTAACTTATTCAAAACTTCTTATCAACGCAAATAACTATTTACAGCGTTATTTTTGTGTAAACTTTTGCAGAAAATGACTACTTTAGCAAATATCTCGATGGAGCTTTCAGATTATCCAATTGCAATGTCGACAAAGTTGCAGTAAACAAACAAAGGAATCAGATTAAAAGATAAAACATATCATCAATTTAATAAAACAACCGTAACCAATTACACGCCCACCTTATAATTTGCACATATGCTACTGCAATTTGAAATAATGCTAGTGATTTAAATCTATTTATTCTTTTCAAACACAACATGATATGCAGAATTATAAAGTATTTATAATTTGTTATTATTACATATTATTATCATGTACACAAATACGAATCAAATATGCTCGTTTATCTAACATATAAAGTGGTCTAACCATATCTGTCCTCACCGAGGTGCCTTACAGCCCACGTGTTTATTATGTAACGTCACAAAAACTCAATGACAACCGATTATGATTTGCATGAGAGTTAACAATAAAAGTTGTACAGAGTGTGCGCAGGCGTCGGTCCTTGCCTCGGCCCGCCCACACCGATCTGCGTTAACTTGTGACACGCCGCTAATTATGCGCTCAAGCATAAGCAATAACATCATAATCACTTTATATATTAAAAATTAAACAGTTGGTAAAACGACGTCTCTTAAAAAAACGACTTCAAAATAAGTCTTACATTTATTTCTTACTAGCTTTCGCACTTTTTAGACTCTAAATAGTGCTTCTAAATTTTAGAGGCACGCGCCCCCCGGCCCATGCATAGTTTTAAAGATCTAAGCATGCATAGGGACAGACATCAGGAAGCGACTTTGTTTTGTACTATGTAGTGATGATAGTGATGGATCCTACTGTCAAAACTGAACCAAAATAAAATGGAACCACATGAGAAGCACCAGCTTTCAAATAAAAAAGATTCATCAGAATCGGTTCACCCAGTCAAAATTTCTGATAAATACAGTCAAATTGAATAACTGCTCCTTTTTTGAAGTCGGTTAAAAAGGTAAATACTTCGTCCGATTTTCGTAACGATATCTTCAATTCTGTTCATTCACGTTCGTCGTGCAATACGTCATGTATAAATAGTAGTGTTTAACTTTCATAAGTTGGCGCGTGCTCATGTATTTACCTTTAGCGACGGTAATTGGATTAAACAAAGCGATTATTTAATGTTCGTTTCATTGTAATTATAAGGCCAATCAGTGGTGTTTGTGTACACTCTGGTGGTTTCCTTTCTTCCGGAGTCTTGTACAAATGTTTATGCTACCAAGTGTTTTGTTATACTTAGGTCAGAAAGTATTGATCTTAGCTGCTTCCTGCTTTGTGATCTGACAGAAATGCTTACAAGGAACAAAGGTTACACGTTCAAAGAGTTTTCTTTTGTTTTGTGGCCAGATGTTGTTATAATCGGTTGCGATATTTTCAAACAAACTTTTGAATGTTTAATAACAATGTTTTACGTTGTGTTTGATGACACATGGCAGCGTGTTATTCTGTCTAATTTGTTCGTGGTTAAAGAATTGAGTCCTCAGTACGAATACATAATTGAAGACCTATTGTGACTTTACCTTTGTTAGTTTTTAATACAAAATGCAGTATTAGTGCTGTATTATTTTTGTAACTTAATATCGGCTGGCATTCTGTAAGTATTACGCACATTTCGATTCTTAAAACTGTAAATGAACTCCAAAGATTCCTAATATTCGAGAAACTAACTCAACCCGTTAATAAAAAGACAAGACATGACTAAGATCGCCTCACATCACGTAAATCAGCAATTAACCTACTTACATTCAGCGTGCATTTCCGAAACAATTTTCCACGAGCAAACGGTACCTGAAATATCCAGTGAGCTGTCTGTAAAAGTTGATTGTCTGACTCAACTGCTCAAATGCTCAACTGAGCAATACTGAGCGCCAATTGAGCGGGTTAGCTTACCTCGTTCTCAGACGAGTGCGACGACCTTGCACGTGAACTTGAATAGAGATGTTACAAGTTTACAACTAGGTTATCTTATCTTGACGTTAAACTGTTCGTAATTGCTATTATAAACACGTTCAGCGTAATTTATTGCTTGTCGTTATTGAGCTGTTGCCGTTATGTGAAAAAAGAGGTTGGTGAATTTAATAGATGTTACATTCATTTGTAGCTGTGTATGTAGTTATTGGTTATAAGCACTTTGACTATGTCTTCCGAGTCACTGCCCCGATCTCAAGTATATAATAAATATCTAATAGTAAAATAATGATGATGAATAATTACACAACAATACTACACACAATTACACAAATCATTAGTATCTAATCGTGTAAAAAAAATAACACAAAAACTTTACTCGCTACGTACTCAGAAAACAATGACATATTACAATTATTATGAATGACACGTTTGAGTAATGCTTCAAATAGAATATTATTTCGTTTCCTTGTCTTTGTCTAGTTATCGACGGATATCCGGCCCTTTCACTGGGCCCTTTGTACTGATAAACCGCTGACACACTTTCAGAATTACCCTTTAAACATATCTTATCTATATCAGCTATTTTATTTATAGGAAAGGGTAAAGGTTTGGGCGGAGACCTTTCATCAGGTGTATCGTCTTATTGAAATGTAATCTATTGGACACACCCAGAAAAATAACAAGTTTCAAAATGTGCACTCTATTTTAAATTATGTACCTATTAACGAAAAGGTCGTTGATACAGTCATGGAAGAGCTCTGACATTTAGTAATAAAATGACACTGCATAGGTACATATATTTACGTGGTCGTAAGCCTGTAGCTTTATACTAAACGGATAAAAAAGGAATTTGAACATTCAGACAGGTGCTGTGTCTTTGTGACCTTTGCTGAGACCTTTATATAAAAGGTAAATATTTATAATATAATATAGAACATTAATCATATGTTATAGAAGCCTAAATCGTAAAATATGAAAACATATTACTAAAATACGCTAAACAAAATCGTCGTTTAACTTACTACATCCTTATTAAATCGAGTCGATGGAATGCCGTTATATTAAGAATGCTAATTGATAATTACAATAAACATCCTTCTCACCGTTGAAAAACCCAATATACCATACTTAAAATAACCAGAAGTCCATCGACCATATAGCTACCAATGTCCATCTGCCATAATACGTAATAACTGCCTAGTGCTATTGACCCGTGGCCATATGTCTCGGAAGGTCGCGATATCGGCCTCCAACCGACCGCGGACAAACCAGTTCGGAGTTCATGATATTATCTAATCAATACAAGTAAACAGGTAGTATGTAGTATGCCTCGTTGGCCTAGGAGCGCTAAGCGCGACTGCTATGCTAGAGGTCTTGGGTTCGTTTCCCAAGTCGACCAAGGTGTTATTGGGGTTTCTATGAAAATCTCAGTTGCAGGTCGGAGTTTGTATTTGTGCCCGGTTAGTGGAAATAGGCTCGCCCCCTACTAAATGTGACCTAAAATATCGGCGAACTGTGGGTGTACATTGGTACACCTCTGCCTAACCCTTCGGGGATACAGGCGTGATGATATGTTATGTTAATGTTTACAAGTAAATAGGTAGTATGTAGTATGTATATCTAGTAATAACATCTCTCAAAACCCTCTTAATTTGGAAACTTGATCTGTGAATGGATGTTCCAAGATTAGGTTTCGCTAATGTGTTGCAGAACTCGCCTACGTTGTCTAATTTGGGATTGTGTTTGGTTGTTATTTCGCAAATTGCCACAAATAGTATGTGTTGTATCCTTTTGATATATCAAGGCTGTATTGTAACTTTGGCAGAATAAATTGGATAGCTTGAAAACATAGGCTCTCTATTTTTAGGTGACGATATATTTGGATTCCGTTTTCAGTTCAGAGTGATGTTTAAATATTAGGGGTTCGACTATAAAGTATGCTTTACAGAGCCTTATATGGAACAGAACAAACGTCTTTGACCAAACTTGGCTGAACTTTGGTTCTAATAAAATAAAGGCACCCTAAACAATAACTTATTTTGTTATTAGTAACAAACTAATTACAAAATAAGGTCAAAGAAACTTGATTTACGACGGTACCAACTTCAAAGTAAATGAACCTATTTCACATTTTATTATTAAACCAAAACCATTCATTTACTATTTACTGTATTAAAGCGATCAAGGATCTTGAAAATCTTGTTATAATTATCATCAATTTCGTTTTAATTACATTAGGGATATAATTAACATAATTTATTACTGGTGTATGTGAATTAAATTACACAAGTCCGAAAATATTTTTATGAGAGTGGATGTTTACGACTATATTAGCAGCGTATGTTTATAGTTCTTAAGACATAAAAATAACACTTCCCTCGCTTACCACAACTACATAAAATAAATATTGATAACTAGCTTAAACAAATCTTGACCGTAAAATTAGGAGTCGCTCCGTCTCAAGCGTTCCAAAAGGTCAAACGGTCAAAAAGATCTAATTATAAAAGCTGAGCTCATAAACCAAAGACAAAGTGTTTGAGCTCCCTTTGTTGCCATGTAAACGACGAAACGTTTAAGGGCAGCAGTGACGACATTAGCGCCTGCCGTAAATGGGCGGGCGGCGCGCGCCTGTGATCTATATCTGTGCGTCCGCACATGCCGCGCCGTTTCCTACATGAACGGTAGGACTAACGCATATTTTCTGATAGATAACTTTTCTATTACTCCTGGTATAAGTAGTTATTAATTATTGAAATAAAATAAGTCTGCCCGTGGCCACGATACCTGCAAAGGTGTCGAAACGTCGGGACCTAATATCTAAAATTAAACAACTACAAAATCCCTAAAAAGTTGGTTTATTTCAATGTGTAACATTATAGTAAACCTAAGAAATCAATGGTTTTATTTAGTTTAGGATACTAAGTGGCACTTAAAAGTCGAAATAATAGACAACACCAGGATCTACCCACCTTCAACGCATTCTTAGTGTTTTTTAGTGCTTTGACTATGGAGGAAAATTGGCGCAAAAATCGCTAGCAACACGCTGTCTCTGATGTAGCATGGTTACAAGAACTAGGTAAATAATTTGAAATTATCTGCATAATGTTATCTGGTATTTATGTTATTTTAACGTAATTGACTGAATTCTCTAATTTCAACTTTACATATCATGTTTGAGATCAGCTCTTCTATGTTTTGACAACTACTTATCAGAACTATAATATCTATCAGTTAATGTGCGCCTACAGCTACATACACAAAGCAAAAGCTCTATTACAATTTCCCTTGTGTACACCGCTTTAAATACAGTGTGTGGTCCACCTTATTAAGTTGATTCATTCTCTGAATATGTAAATAGCCGGTGGTCCCATTTCATGCCTTTTAGAGTATTACCTTTGTCGCTTAATATACGTAATAGGAAAGAAATGTTCCGCTTGTTAACATAATGGTGGAGTTAACGCCACTTATAGCTTCACTTATTCTGCACGGATTGAGTAATGAATTACTGAAGATGCTTGCCTTGAGTTAGTACTGGAATGTAGCTTTGTGTTCTTGTATAAGATTCTAATGTAAGAGATATACATATCGGTAAACCCATTCATGCGTTTAAAAGGTGAGAAAATGCGATTATTCATGTTTTTCTGACTTTTTTCTGAGGAATTTATTTCAGCCAGATTGCGGCCTTCGGAATAAATGTCTTTCATCTACTTATCATCTTATTGACCATTAGTAGTAACAACTAAAAAAATAATTAACTAATACTGTTGAATTTTCACCGAAAAGAAAACAGCAAATTACACAGTTAAAGCACCTTTAGCCTTTCATGCGTATCCCGCGCAGTTTACGTTAAAATACTACATAATAATATGCATTAAACAAACGGTAAAGCCGGAACCCCACCGCTGCGCAGGCTGTGCACGGATGCGTGGCTCACCTCTGCTGCGTGGGCTCATTAGTTCGGCGGCGTCGGCCTCCGTTTCCACTGCCGCGCACGGACACGGATGTGTCGCCCACACAGGTCATAGCTATGCATGGGGTACAGTCACGAGCAAAAATATGTATACAATAATATGCGAAATTGTTAAACGAAATTAGTGAGATTTTTTGTCGAATCTCTTCTGCCATCTAGCAATCAATGCATACTGACAGATGACACTTGAAAATAAAATTGTCAAATATAAAAAAAAAAAAAAATTACTTACAGTCAATATATTATTTTTATAATATAGACAACAGCGCTTCCGAGTAACAATATAATTTAGCTATTGTGTAGTAACATCTATTTTACTTATTTGTATTATAAATAACTTAGTTCTTACATAAATTATACTTATCACAACTTAAATGTATGTATATATACTAGGAACATTAATTGTACCTCTTATTTATAGCTGCTTATTCTTATAATAATTTCTTAGCAATATTATGTGTGTACATATTTTTGCTCGAGACTGTACATAGTCGTGGGTCGCAGAGAAATGGCCGACCCATGCAGCTCGGATGCGTCGCACGGCCGTGGGTTGAGCTACGTTCGTGTGTTTATGACGTCATTTGCTGCGTAGCATGTCCGTGCGCTGCGGTGGAAACGCTCTCATACATTTTGTACTAAAGCGAAGCTGAACACACGTGCACAGCCTCTCCGTGCGCCGCTGTGGGTTTCCGGCTTAATACCGTATGTCACATAAGGCATTTAATTTGCCACCAACGGACACACCGTATGTCAAGTATTGGTAAGCAATTAATTATGTAAGCGTCGAAGAAGTCTTTAGTCGACCGTTACGGTAAATGATCTAAGGGATCGCTCTTTTTCTGCTTGTTTCATCGGGGTCATAATTTTGTCCTTGTTTGATGATTACAATGCAATTTTTGCTTTAAAGAGATACGCTGCAGTAGAAAGTGCTACTGGATGTAAAGTGCTCTAGTTGAACTACGTAATAGATTAAGATGAAAAGGATAAGGTAAATATTAAATTAATCTAATTAAACATCGTAATTGGGATTACTTTAAAAGGTACGATATCCTTTAAAAGTATTTTATGCGAAGCGATGTTATCACTACATTATTGTGTATCTTAATAGCTTATCCAAATATTAATCTTTGATAAATACGTATTATTTTTAACTACGACTTGAAGTGTATCTCTCTTCATTAAAGTACACATTTTATGACTACAATAGTGACACAGATATGTATTCGGGGTCTCCAAACTTCCGTATTGCTCTTATCAGTAAACAAATGAACGCTATACTGTATCCATTTAATTTTAGGTCAGTCTTACGTCAACCTCGGAATTATACTCTCCGCTGAATAAAGACGTTAAAAAGGTTACATTAGAATTAGAAAACAAATATGTCCGCGTAATCTTGTGGCATAACAATGACTCATGTTTGGCGCCAAATGATAATATCAAATTCGTCACTGTTATCATGATAACGATAATAGCTCTTAGTATAAATAGATAAGGTTGATATTCCCATGGTTTGTAGTTAAGGTCAGTGGAGGCCTGCTAACGGGAAACAGGACGGTTGCACCTGACCAAATACTTGTAGTATTGTGTTTGCTATGTTCAGCCTTGTTTTGCAAGGTATATGTGCATTCAATTGTCTGCTTAAGAAGTCTTAATGAGGCATAAAGCAAGCTGAAATTTAAGGCCGTTCAGGGTTGACTAAATAATGGTGTTTTGCATTATTATTTAGATATTCATCTTTTTTAATAACTAGAGAAATGCTCTATATACAATAAAAAAGTATTTCTTTCGTGTATGAAAACTTGCTACAGTAATTCATCTCCCTTAAAGAGAGCTCGGTCCCTACTTTACGAGAAAACATAAAACCATACTTATACATTATTAATTTATCTCAGATGTGCTTACTATACCTATAAATATAATCTACAAACAATCTCAACAGCAGCAGATTGAAATTCGACTCACTTGTACCATTTCTTATCAATACAATCGTACACTGATATGACGATTGCAATTCTACTGAAGTACTTACTCACTCAATAGATAACGTATCCTATAACAAATTTTACAATAGAACCGATATTCCGGGACATCTCACACACGGTTGTCAAGCTAAGCAGAGCTTGTGTTATGGTAACCAGACAACTGAAAACATACTTATACATTTCTAAATACATACATAATATTAAAGATAAATTACACAATATTTTGGAAGACCAGAAAAAAGGTTATTTAAAAGCTATCACCCTCTATAGACAGAGCCTTCAAGTAGAATGATCAGTCATCTTACTTAGCTAGAACATAAGTGAGCCTTGAGCGATCGAGCAACCTAAGTGGTAGGTCGCCAAAAGATGATCTCAGCTTCTAAACCTTTTTGTCTTTACCATAAAAGTTCGCAATTATACTACAAATCAGCCAAGACTAAATAAAACTGAATTAAATTTACACAACGTCTCTACCTATAATGTGGTAGGACGAATCCCTAATCATTTATTTAATAACTGTTCGCAGTATCTGCTTAAATAGTTTAATGTATGCATACAATTAGTTCTTATTAATTAAACAATAAGCTACTATTACACGTCACAATAACAACCTTTTTATAAGAAGGCCGCACACGACGCTAAAAAATTACCGCACGTACCATGCAGGTCTCTTTAGATTCTAAAACCGTTCTATTGCAGATTTATAAACTGCAATAAAAAATAATAACGCCGACAAAACTATTTAAATTATTGAGAACCAAGATATTATGTAAATAAGTATGTATAGTTTTATTATTTACGTTATAAAATAACTTTTGTAACGTAATTAATGTATAAAGTAGGAATTTTAAATGTAAAAAGTACAATAGTTCAGTACTTCAGATAATGCAATTCTTTGTCACTTGATCATAAAGCACGTTGAAGTCGGTATTTCCTAACTACACAGACTCTCAGGCGTCTCTGTATCCGTTTAATGACGCTTCACATTTTCCATTCCACAAGGCAAAAAGCACTGAAGTAGGTTCTCGGCAAAGTGTTGGTTGCAGCGTTTATCAGACAGGAATTCTATAGTAAAATTCTTTAAAACATTTTCCTTTTTTTTACCTCGGTACAATACTTTCAATGAAACAATACTTTCCTTAGATGTATAAGTGAGATATTTATGTCAACACTTTTCGTGTTTTTATTTAGTTTATAATTCTTCTCATTTCTTTTTTTGGCTTAGTTTTTATATTATCGTCAATATTTAAAGTTTAATTTCTGAAATAAAATCACACTTTTCTTGATCATCTATTATCTTTACCATAAAGACAGAAGTTTACCTACGACGTAATATCCTAACAAATACAATTATGGTACTATGCAAACTTAATACGAAGTTATTATTGCAAGCGTGCGCTAAGTAAATGTGATCATGCTGATCGTTACCGCATTATTTAAGGACACGTTAGTCTCGGTATTATTGTGCGGGTTTATGTTGGTATAGCTAGATTAGCTAGATACATGTTTCCGCATTACAGAGTATCGTTTCGCGTAGGTGACATCAGAGTAAACAAAACGATCGTGCACGCCCTTTGCTTTAAACCATAAGCGGGAGCGACTTGAAAAAACTTTATTTATTATTAAAATTTTTGAAATCGCAACACGTATGTTTCCAATTTCCTCTATGCAATATTGTACCTTTGTAGCATATATCGATACAAAAGAAATTGAATTGATGAAATATCGCATTTTTTTTAAGTTATTACTGACACCTATAGTTCGTATCACGCTAGTTAATTATAACTTACCTTATGTATTAAACATTCGATGTATTTGCATGATGATAATTGAATATTCCAATAACCGCTTACCTGTATTCACTTGTACCATAAGTACATTTATGTAAGAACACCTAAAAGGAACGTTAGAAACTGGTTATTAAAGATGTCGATGTGTACCTTGGACAGTGATATATAAATATATTATATACACATGTATCTTACGTGTTATGCGTAAGCAATTAATTATATAAATTAACCGAAACACCACACCTTAGAGATGTCCGAACGGAAGACTTATATATGTTAATTAGAATTGACGTATTGTAAATTAAGTACCAATAGTTCAAATCTAAGATTTATGCGAAAAATATGGAAGCTTTTCAATAAATTTATTCCCATATAGGTAGGTACCTCTTGTTTGCTTGAGTCAATATGCCGTCTAAAAGCAAGCGTTGGCATTCTTCATCATCATCATCAATTTAAGAGCCATGCTCTTTTCGGTGCAGCTCTTTCCATTTATATCTATCCTGTGCTAATTCCTGAACTTCTTTGTACGTCATGACCTCCACCTTCTCTTTTATTTGGCATCCTTAACAATCATATTTTAAATTCCGTTTTATTTTCAGTGGTTATGTAAAACAAATATTTATTGTATACCTCAACAATTTCAAGTTGTGCCAAAGCGTTACTTTAATCTGTTTGACCTATTATGGCAGATTGTAGGCGATGCAGAAATATAACACTGGAAATTTTAATGCAATCTGCGAGAAATTTTCACGTAGAAGGTGTATTTATTGCCATAACCGAAGCCTTACTCCTACATAACGCCACACCCGATATTTGCAAAACTGTTATCCATGACCTATGTAACATCTATATGTAGCAAGTAATCAATTTCACTCGTGTCCTTGTAAATAAGACAGCTGTATTCGCATCTTAGAGTATACATAAGAAATTAGAGTGAGCCTATCAGAGTTTGAACCGTAAGCACTAGTTTGAACTAGTTTTGTCGTGAATTATGTGTGAAGATAGAGCTTGCCGTCTTAAAAAATCTATCTAAAACACTAATATTATCCTACCAATGTCAAAACCATCGATATTTTCGTATATAGGTTTCTCGTTGCGCGAAAATTAACATAAAACAGTTAACGAATGTACTAGATACAAACTAAAAAATGCTCTCGCTTGGCACAAGGGGAAACTAGCGATAGTAGCAGTCTATGTATATGTTAAGTCTATGATTCGCATACATTTGATAATTGTTTATCAAACATTAACAGAATCCGTTTGTTCAAGTCATCAGCCTATACAATAGACTTGCCTAACTTTGATGTACTCGGTTCTGCGAATGTTAACATGTTCGTAATACTGTGACATTCTCGTCGTTGCATAATATATTTAATGAGGCTCGTGTTTAATAAAATTTAAGTATCAATCTGACATTAAATGTTAAGTAAGTACTTAACATAATTGCTATAATTATTATTTTAACTGACAGATTGGGTGGTCTGATTGAGAAAGGGCGACAAAATAATTTAATGCTTGACAATTTTGCACATACGTTTTTTTTTCAAAAGGTTAATAGGGAGGTCCAATACTACGCTAATACTACTGGCCAAAGCCTTCTTGCCTGTTTTCTTTACAGATTATAAGACTTCGGAGCATCAGAACTCGATACTGAAAATATTAACATAACTTCAGAATACCGAACGTAACCCAATATTGCGATCCTCATTTCATTGCGCAACCGAACGGAAAAGATATATATTGAAAAACCCTTTTTCATGAAGACTTTAGATCCATAAATAATTGAATGTATGCAAGTAGAGGAACAGCCAGCCAATTGAGTATTGCGTCAAACATTCTTGATGCTAAGTTGGCGTTATGACGCAAGACGAAGCGAGAACAAACGGAATGAACATGGTCATACCGATCATTAGGAGAATAACTATTAATCTAACTTGCAATGAATTGAGCTTTATACATAAAAAATAAATGAGCATTACCATAAGTGGATTCTAAGCAGAACTTTAAATAGGTTTCAATATCTGTGAAAAGTTTTAGCTTAATTAAAAGTTTACTGAGAGTATAAAAAATTATAACTTTATAAGTTCTGCAGACAAGAACAAGGGCAACGCACTCTGTGTACAACTTTTCTGCATACACAAAGAAAAGCAGCAGGTAAAGAGATGTCGTTTAGTACTTTTAGGATTTCAAATAACAACACTACCGGTATTCAAAACACTAAACAGTTCTGCAATGTCTTGGGATACTTCACGTCCATTGTCTCAGCAATTTGAAATACCATCTTAGAAATCCCTCGCAACACAACATGCTGTCCATTTTCTAGTTTTATCTCACAATTACCAACATACGAGTATATGATTAGAGTCGCATCACCGCTTACTTTCTCTCTTTGTTACGCCTGAAGTCTTTATCTGATAGATTTAACTCTCCGTCACGTATTAAGATTTTTTCCGCGATATCTTTATATAATTGTAAAGTAATAGTTATTGTGGGTCTGTCTCACGGTGTTGTTTGCATGGCAGTCACGCGCGCGCCGCCTCAGACACACCGACGCCCGATGCGAAACATGTGTGACAATGGCTATTAATGTTTTACTTATATAAAATTGAATGTTGATAGCCGTGTTTGTTTTAATCAACCTTTTAAGTACATGCTATTTAAAGGTATATCCGGGAGGTTTTGCATTGAATAGAGGCAGGATGCTTTCTTTGCTAAGTATTTACTTAATCGTGAGCGTGTATAAAGCTTGGATATTAATAGCGATAAAAACGAAATTAACTTTTTTAAATGACCGGGGTTTACTGAATCATTGCTTTTAATGAATCTCGTTCTAATTCTTTTTCATATTTACTGTAAGTTGATATCAACATTAATTGTAAAAGATGCCATGTGCAGATTTCCATTGTAAAGTCAAACAGAAATGTCTTTATTGACTTTCCTTGAATGAATAAGCAAATCGCAGCAATCATACTTTCGATTTCAGTTGTACAAACACTTACAGCCCATACTCGGAATGAATAAGTTATGAGGTATAGGTATTAAGATAATCGTCGACATATGGTGCTATGGCGTACTTCAGAGTCACGAGGTTTAGAAAGTGAATTTCGTGGTCACACGCCGTGTCCGTGGGAACTTGTAACGTTATCTATCCGACTTGATTAAGTAATTAATTGAGGTACGGCTCCGACACTCATTGCTTCCGGGATTCAAAATAAGAGCAAGCTGAAACGAATAGGATTTTGTGAACGGTCAATGATTTGCATATTTGGTGTTAAGTCAACAAGTTTGTTATAAATGGTGTATGTCGTGTCTCTACGCTTTTGTGTGCTAGTATTGACATTTGCTACGGAAATATGACTGGCTTCTCGACAGCTTGGTTTGCCGGCAATGTTATTTCCGTTTCATACATTTTTGATCTTGTTTGGCGAAGACTCGCTTATTCATAAATGGTGTGTTTGAATTTTTAGCTACGTCATTGAAACTAAAATGTTGAATACTTAATAACAGTTGAAGGGATTATGTCGTTATACATATTAATAATAAATTATATGATTAATTAAATCTGATTCATTTGACCGTTATGGTAAATAAGGACGCACAATCCCATAATTACGTGATGTCAATTCTAGAGCTGAACTATTAATTCTGATTGAAGGCTGTTCATAATCTCACAGCGGTTTCATTCATTGGCTCTTAACATTAATAAACCATGATTTATGTGCTGAGGTCATGTTCGTTACCACATATATTTGTAGTTTGATGATTTTTTGCTGACCTATATGTAACGATTACATCAGAAGACCAAAGTTCACGTTAATGATTATCTTTTTCTATTGACAAGTTAAACAAAATACTAGCTTACTTATAAGTATAGAAGGTATACTAAAAAAAATGCAAGAGTTTTGCATATATATGATATGACATGCATATGCAATAATGTGCTTGACGTTCCACGTTCATTGAACAGCATCAACATGCTCTTTACAATACTGGAAAGCAGTAAATCTAGTTATGGAAATAAAAAACCCTTTCTGCAGTTTTCATGTACTACAGTGTCGTAGAGGCCTCGCTTTACCTAGCTAAAGCTGTAACGAACCATGTAATAATTAAAAATATTTTATTCCCCAGACCGGGTCCGGCAAGACATACACGATGGGCAGCGGCTGGGAAGGCGAGGGTGATGGCGACGAGGAGCGCCGCGGCATCATCCCGCGCGCCATCCGCGACCTCTTCGCCGGCGCGGAGGCGAGGGCCGACGATGCGCGCGCACAAGGACAGCTGCCGCCGGAGTTCTCCGTGCAGGCCCAGTTCATAGAGCTCTACAATGAAGATATTGTTGATCTGCTCGATCCTGCTAAGGATCCGTTTGCTAAGGTATTGATATCAGCTGTTTTATGGACTGCCTCGTTGGCTTAGTGGTGCTAAGCGCGACTGCTACGCTAGAGGTCTTGGGTTCGATTCCCGAGTCGACCAAGGTGTTATTGGGTTTTTCTATGAAATTCTCAGTAGCAGGTCGGAGTTTGGATTTGTGCCCGGTTAGTGGCAATAGGCTCGCCCCCTATTACATGGGACCTAACATATCGGCGAACTGTGGGTGTACATTGGTACACCTCTGCCTACCCCTTCGGGGATACAGCCGTGATGATATGTTATGTTTTATGTGTTATGTTGTTTTATGCAGGTCAATGACCTCTAGACTCTACTCTTGTGAACTACTAAATCTAGTGCTGTAGAAAAAGAATGTTCAGATAATTAGCCGAATTGATAATTGAACTAGGTAACAACGTACTGTTACTTTATCACGTTCTACATAGTTTTCAAAAAGATTATTAGTTTTCGGATTGTTAGTATCAACAAAAAAATAGAACTCTAAACTAAAACGCAGTTTTATCTAAAGCATTCTAAAGTTTACAAAAGATTTAAGACCGAGATAAAATAACACTTTTTTTGCGGTAAGTAGGTACAGCAAATATGACAGTCATTCGTCCGAAAAATCTAATTTCATTCGCATCACGCGGGTTGATTACAAACGGTAATTTGAAAAATTACGAATCGTATTTCGATTTAAATTGTACTACGATCTTGAGCTCCTCTGGTTTAACTTAAAACTGAACCGCAATACTGAGTAAATAATTTACAATTTCAATGTACATTTAATGTATCCGTAAATATTTCAGCTTGTAATATGGATTTGTTTATTAAAACTTGGAATTAAAACAATAATTTCGTGAGCAAACTCGTTCCACATCAGATTTTAAGTTTACAAGTCTGTCCAAAAATTTCGCAAGTCAGTCCAGACGTCGTGTCGCTTCGTCACGGATATATGCACAAAAAGTTACCGAACATTACTCACTTCATTTATTTATTGAATGTCATTGAGGTGTCCAAATATTTGATGTTCTGTCCCAGCTGGTAGGTAGGTAGGTACCTAAAGTTTTGCGGTTTTAGATTTCTTGTTTGAGTTATATTGATGGCATTGAATCGATGGATTAATTAGCAACAGAACTAACCAAAATCAAAATATTTTTATTTCAAGTAGGCCTTTTTAAGCTCTTTTAAAACGTTAAACCCGTATGGTTTATCTACATAATCGATAGCTAATGACTGGTTTTTATTGCATTACATAAAGACTGAATTTCCTATGTTTAGCAGAAATTTTCAACCAGATAGTGGCACTTTGTGAAGAAGTATCTACAAAAAAAAACTCGTCATTTTAAAAACAAACCTTCTGTAGTGTCTTACAATAAAATCAAGAGACATGAATCGCTGCCTACTTAATAATACAAATAAAAAACATTTTCTTGCTCAGCTTTTTATGATCTAATTTAATAATAACCTGAGAAGCCCTCTCCAAGCCACTGAACAGGACTCCCTCGTTTACCAAATCAGTGCGTCGTAATATAATAATAAGGCAATCTAAATGTTTCCCTAAAGATCAATGGAGCGTGCTATCTTTACATGCACGCATTTATTAATAAATTATCAGCTGTATAGATAGTGCTTAAATGAAAACAACGTTTAATCAATTATAGGGCGGAAACGACAGTGTTAACAATTAAAGCTTGCGTGATAATTGTAATCAGCTTTTTCACTCAGTGGTCATTCTTTGTAGTACAACAATTGTATGTAAATAAAGATGATGTTACAAAATAGTATCCGCGAAAATGTATGATAACTCCCGGTGTTAGGTTTTAGGAAGCATAGCAACTCTAACCCTGCCACAAATTCAAAATTTCCAAAGTGATAATAGTACTAAGACGCGCTTTTTACATCCTCAGGGTGCACTAAGAATAACAGAAGACGGATGCGGCGGTGTAAGAATAGTGGGAGCTTCAATGCGAGCCGTCCGCGGCGCGAGGGAAGCTCTCGGAGCCCTTCGCGCCGGAGCTCTAGCCCGAACCACCGCAGCGACCAACATGAACTCTTCATCATCACGATCACACGCGGTCTTCACACTACTGCTCCGTCAGAGGCGGTTAGCAGCGGACCAAGATGCGACCATAGATAGAGAGGCAGACTCGGAAGCGCCTGAACAATACGAGACGCTCACGGCCAAGTTCCATTTTGTTGATTTAGCTGGATCTGAAAGACTGAAACGTACTGGTAAGCATGAAGTTCCTTTTTTGTCTCTTCTTGAAAAATGTTTTATACATCTATAGAGTTGATTGGATTGACCAGTTATGGGACTATTTTCTTAAAGTACACAGGACTTATGCTCAGCCATACCTAGCACTTCTAAAGCAATGTTATTTATCCGTAATAATCTCTACGCACTTTAATTGAAATAACTATCACCATCCTCACATAACTTTTTGTGTCATCTAGGTGCGACCGGCGAGCGCGCACGCGAAGGTATTTCAATTAACTGCGGGCTGCTCGCTCTAGGCAACGTTATATCCGCCCTCGGTGACAAGTCTCGCAAAGTACTGCACGTTCCGTACCGAGACTCCAAACTCACCAGACTACTGCAAGACTCTTTAGGAGGGAATAGTAATACTGTGATGATAGCCTGCGTCTCGCCTAGTGATAGGGACTTTATGGAGACATTAAATACGTTGAAATATGCGAATCGAGCGAGGAACATCAAGAACAGATGTGTGGTGAACCAAGATCTGACGTCCAGGACTATTAATCAATTGAGGCAAGAGGTGGCGAGGTTGCAGCTTGAACTTGCTGAATATAAACAGGTACGTAACTAATCTACATTTGGTCCTTTTATGTGATATCCACATTCAAATTTACTTCCCGAAATATCTGCTTTAAGATATCAACAACCATTTAAGTCTACTATGTACTTTACCCATTTTTGTGTAACAGGGCAAACGAGTAATATCAGAAAACGGTGAGGAAGGTTGGAGTGATGTCGTCCAAGAGAACGCTATTCTCACAGGCGAAGTGGAATCGTTGAGACGTAGAGTGAAAGCCATGCAGGGCACCATAGAACAGCTGTCGGCCAGGAACAGTGAGCTCATTGCTGCGAAGGCGTTAGGCAACTGGGCGCCTAAGGATGGCAGTCCAGATGCCAATGACTGTTCTTTGACTTCCTTAGTGCAGGTAAATATGAACTGTTATGAAAATTACCAAAACTGTTTTTTTAATTGAACCCTATATTGAAGAGTCACGCCCTCAATTTTTGGCTCTGAAAGAGATGGTGCTTTATAACTTTGTATAACTCTATCCTTTTCTGTCACTGGTCTTAAATGGACTCTAGTGGCATAATATACTACTAACTATTGTATTTTGTTTAAGGGTTATGTAAGCGAAATAGAAGATCTTCGAGCGCAGCTATTAGAATCTAACGCAATGTATGAAGCCAGTCGTAAACGAGAAGCGACGGTCGCTTCACGAACAAGAAACGACTCCGTGCAAGACCCGTCGCTTATAATTGATGATGCTAAACGAGAGCTTTATAAGGTATGTCGTACTTAAGTTTTTGTTATAAAAAATACCCTTGCCAAACTTGCTTAACAAAAGGAAGAATCGTTTTGTTAAGTATCTTCTTAAGATAAATCTTTATGAATACATAATAGAATCTGGCGATATTTTAAATTACATTATTTTTTGCATCTTGGGATTCTTTTAATTAAATAGTAAAAGGTTTATAACTTTGTAATCCAGGAAAAAGAGCTCCTCGCTCGTAGCATGGGTGAGCTGGAGTTCCAACGCAAGCTGAACATGAGTGAGAGCATGACGAGCGCTGTGGACGTGCCTATTATAGGCGAGAGGGAGCGGGCGGAGGGCGAGAGTGCGGACGACTCCGAGCCCTCCGACGGCGACGGAGAGCCCAGCGACTCTGATGAGGAGGACTCAGAAGCTAAAGGTAATAAATATATGTCAAAATAGGCAGTTAGCAACAAAATTGATCTTGAAATGAGTCATAATCAACATGTATTTTTTTGTGGCCCACACCTGGACAGCGTAAAGTAACATGAACAGAATCTACAAAAATCATCTAATACGATCTTTTAACTCTATCCTTACCTCCCAGGTCAACGCGTCCTATCAGCTCAGCTGGCAGCTCTCAGCGAGGACATAGACACGAAGGCTCGCCTCATAGAGCAGCTGGAGCTGTCGCAGCGCCGGCTCCAGGCCCTCAGAAACCACTACGAGCAGAGACTGGACACGCTGCACCACCAGATTAAGGCGACCAATGATGAGAAGGATAAGGTGCTGGCTTCACTTGGTAAGTGATCTAGGGTATTTAATTCATTATGTTTGGTTTTTTATTCCTGTAATCAAGTTTTTTATTTAATCCTGCGGCCAGCCTTTTGCATCTAAAAGTTTTAATTTCCATATTGTGTTTATACTGCATACTCTTTGTTTTTCCCTGTTCTACTGTGTTTCTTTTCACTGCTACCTAGAGTAGTTCTTATTGCTTCCTCCCACTTGCATTCAGTCCACCCCATACGGTTTCGAGCATGATTTTATACCTTTAACTAAAGTTAAACATGTATCACACACATATATCTTCTAAGCCACTCTTTTTCTTACAGCAACACAACCATCTCCTCCCAGTGAAAAACTCAAACGCGTAAAGGAAGAATACGAGCGTCGCGTAGCGGGCATGTCTCGAGAGCTAAAGCGGTTACAAGCGGCCCAGCGCGAACACACGCGCCTGCAGCGCTCGCAGCAGCAGACAGCGCAGCAGATCTCCACGCTCAGGACTGAGCTGCAGCATATGAAGCGCGATAAGGTACAATATGCTCTAAAGACATGACCATGGCTTTTGCGTGTTGAATTTTTTACTTTATTGTTTATGTATTTATTATCTAGAATTGAATGTAAATAACAGTCTCTTGAATTGTATAAATCATACCGTATTCGGCAATAAACCACGATAAACCAAGAATGTTATTGTTGGCGGACATGCTGAGTCTCTTGTGAACACAATAATTTGATAATTGATTAGAAAGATAACACTGTCATCTTATTTACAGGTGAAATTAGTACAACGAATGCGTGAAGAAGCGAAACGACATGCGCAAGCAGAAGCGGTGCGAGCTAAAGAGGTTTGTTTTAGACGTTTAAAATATTAAGTTATGACAAATACTCTACAAGTTACGTACATATAATTAGAATATTATTAAAAAAAAACATAATTTCTTCCTAGGTGGCACAACTACGCAAGGAGTCCCGTAAGAACGCCAACTTAATACGATCATTAGAAGCTGAAACTAAAATGAAAGAAGCGGTGAGTTAATTTATATGAAAACTAGAGGTTTTATATAAAAAAAAATGTCTGGCTTTTTAGTTTTTGTTTACATACACAAGCACTATTTAACAGGGATATTTGTCATGTCTAGGTATTACGTCGAAAGCAAGAGGAAGTATCGTTATTAAGACGAGGGCATCGCGACAAGCTTAGCAGTCGAGCAGCGGGCAGGTTACATGGTAAGTGAACATATTTTGAAAATCAACCTTAAAGCGTCAGTATTAAGTATAAAAATGTATTCGCCTTAATTTCTACAAAACTTATTTTCGGTGTAATTTTTTCTATTTCACTTGTAAACTGTGGGCAAGGGTCGCCTCCGTTAAACCCCACGTTTTTGTCCAGCTGAGAGCAATCTCTTCGAAAGCGATCTACGTCATTCCACCCTATTTCTTTCTGGGTTCTATATTATACACGAACGGATCTTCAAAACAGTTTATTCTTACGTACATTCTATACCTATCAGATCGTTCCCGCTCCCGCAAGAGCACATCATATCGCGAGGCCTGGTCTCGACTGGAGTGCTGGGTGTCCCGCGCTTGTGCCGCACGGTGCACGCTCGGCGAGCTAGAAGCCGCGCTCGAGCGGTTGCTGCAGCAGCGCGAGAAGGCGCGCAACGGCGAGCAGGACCCCGACGCTAAGCATCTGCTGCGGTATCTGAGGGATGCGATAGCTGACACTCAGGCGCAGATCATGCAGATTGAAGTGAGTGTGGAGCTAGTATTAACTAAGTGTGTGTGTGTATAAAATTCTTAGAAGATTTTTCTCGTGTTTTCTGGTTACAATAACACAAGTTCCGAATATTTTAGAATCAGATTATCCTGTATGACACACAGACAGACAACTCAGCTCACTATTTCCAATTTGTAGGAGGAGAACGACGAGAGCATGCTCCCGCGGCTGCTGGACCACATCGACTCGGTGGAGGCGGGGCGCTACTCGCTGGAGCGGCTGTCGGCGCTGACGCTGCAGCACGCGCAGGACGCCGCGCGCAACCTCAAGATGCTGCAGGACATGCGCGCGCAACTCAAGGAGGTAGGGCATACTTATATAATGTTAGGAGGAGAACGACGAGAGCATGCTCCCGCGGCTGCTGGACCACATCGACTCGGTGGAGGCGGGGCGCTACTCGCTGGAGCGGCTGTCGGCGCTGACGCTGCAGCACGCGCAGGACGCCGCGCGCAACCTCAAGATGCTGCAGGACATGCGCGCGCAACTCAAGGAGGTAGGGCATACTTATATAATGTTAGGAGGAGAACGACGAGAGCATGCTCCCGCGGCTGCTGGACCACATCGACTCGGTGGAGGCGGGGCGCTACTCGCTGGAGCGGCTGTCGGCGCTGACGCTGCAGCACGCGCAGGACGCCGCGCGCAACCTCAAGATGCTGCAGGACATGCGCGCGCAACTCAAGGAGGTAGGGCATACTTATATAATGTTAGGAGGAGAACGACGAGAGCATGCTCCCGCGGCTGCTGGACCACAT
Source organism: Autographa gamma (assembly GCA_905146925.1). NCBI lineage: Eukaryota > Metazoa > Arthropoda > Insecta > Lepidoptera > Noctuidae > Autographa > Autographa gamma. The sequence continues at coordinate 11,832,557 of LR989850.1, forward strand.
CGACTCGGTGGAGGCGGGGCGCTACTCGCTGGAGCGGCTGTCGGCGCTGACGCTGCAGCACGCGCAGGACGCCGCGCGCAACCTCAAGATGCTGCAGGACATGCGCGCGCAACTCAAGGAGGTAGGGCATACTTATATAATGTTAGGAGGAGAACGACGAGAGCATGCTCCCGCGGCTGCTGGACCACATCGACTCGGTGGAGGCGGGGCGCTACTCGCTGGAGCGGCTGTCGGCGCTGACGCTGCAGCACGCGCAGGACGCCGCGCGCAACCTCAAGATGCTGCAGGACATGCGCGCGCAACTCAAGGAGGTAGGGCATACTTATATAATGTTAGGAGGAGAACGACGAGAGCATGCTCCCGCGGCTGCTGGACCACATCGACTCGGTGGAGGCGGGGCGCTACTCGCTGGAGCGGCTGTCGGCGCTGACGCTGCAGCACGCGCAGGACGCCGCGCGCAACCTCAAGATGCTGCAGGACATGCGCGCGCAACTCAAGGAGGTAGGGCATACTTATATAATGTGAAGTATTGTAGCAAAATCCTCTCGTGACTTCTAAATAACTCGATTTTTTTCCCCATTTTTCCCCCTTCATGCCTTATAGAAACCGACCATAGCTTAAAAAATTAGACTGTCAGAAGATGGTACGTTTTTTCGCTCTTCCTCCTGTCTTCTGCACACAAAACACTTTCAAGAAGCTTATTACAATCTAACCTTGTATATTCCATCTCCCACAGTTGGAAGAGAGTACGGAGCGTACGGCCAGCGCTCTCCGCGCGGCCGGCAGTGCGGGCGACCACAACCTCAACCCGTGGGGCGCGCCGCCCGCCGCCCTCGCCGCGCTACTGGCGCACGTGTCGTCCGGCACCTCTACCAGATCTGTGTCGCCAGTGGATAGGTAACTATGGCAACTGTAGTGTAGTACTTCTACTTCTTGATAGAGTGTCGACCATTGGAATTAAATTAGTCAAAACAAAACTCATCTACGCTGACAGTATTCTCTGTAGTCTTGTGCAGGTTGTCATCACGTGTACAGGTGGTAGGACATGCTGGGGCTGATGAGCTCCAGCCTAACTTGATGAAATTAGCCATGGTTTGGGGAGGGAAACCATGCTTGGTACTTCTTTGATATACATAAACATAGAAGGTGTACTAAATTTCAATCAATAACACAAAATGTGATAGAAATGGTAACAAGATCATGATGTGATATAAAGTTTGACCTCAAAATAAATATTGTTAATCTTTTAACAGTGCGCTGCTAGAAATTCGGCCAAAGAATGGTATTCGCGAGTCGAGCACGGCGCCCACTTCACCTCCCGATGACAACACGAACTCGCCATTCCAACGGAACACGTTAGTATTACTTAGTTATTAAATAAATTTAGACAATTAATATACACAATTAATTGTAAATTTGCTCTACACATAATTATCTAACTGATTACTCATCAATGTAAAAAGAAAACGACCTCAATTTCATTTATATGGGACAAACTCTGAGGAATACCATAACCATAGGTGGTACCTTGTAAAAATAAATCGTAAGGAACAAACCTTCGAATAAAGAATCTCCTAATTTTAGAGTCGGTTATTAGTGGTCAGGAAACAGTTAAATTTGTATACTTACGGGGGTTTTCGGCCTCACCAACCTTATACCACAGAGCATCTACTAACTTCGACACATTACCCACTCTCACCAACATGTCACTCACAAGCCATATTACACCCAGTGTCCGCCGCGGCTCTGTCCGGCTGCGCGACCTGGGCGTGTTCGGGCGCGAGGAGGAGGACCCCATGACGCAGTCCATGGTGGAGACCGGCCCGCCCAGACCCGCACCGCTTAGCCGCGTGCCCAGCGCGCCTGGCAGCTTGCGGTACGTATTTATAATCAACATGAATATACAAAAAACAAATCGCCAATACACTATAAGACAAGCGTGGTGATCAATGCTCGCTTCTTCTATATATGGGTAGAAATTTGTTCCCAGCAGTTGGCTGATATTATTATTTCATACACAAATGTTATATTGGAGCTAACCGTATGTAAAGAATTTAAGAAATTAAATGATGTCAATCAGAAAACAAAAAGGTCCAAAAGTAGAGCCTGGTGGAACTCCAAACTATAGAAAGATTTATACCTATTTAATATGATGGTAAAATCATTATTTAAACTTATTTCCTGCTTGTTAACGTTTTTAATATAACCATATCGGTCTTACCTTATTTTTAACTTAATTAACGTGAACGTGATACTTTCAAAATTCAAAGTTGTTTTTATCTTCACCCATCACTTTAAGGGTGTTAAATGTACATTTCATTAACAATACCATAAGGGTCTAAACACATTTATCGACGCGGAATCTGCTTGATGTTGGCCATCTACAGCATTCGGAAACGTTCCGCTAGATTCGGCTCCGTACGGATGCGACTAGCTAATCAAAAATCGCCGGTCGAGCCGAGCCGATGCGAATGGTACTAGTAACACCCTTATTACGTAGACATAAAGGCTTTCTTGACCGGCGTTAGCCGATTCCGCGTCCATAAGTGTAGGGAGACCCTAATTAAACTTATTACTCACCCAACAGAGGTCTCCAACCGCTGGGCTCGAACCCTACCCAGTCGCCGGCCCCGCAGCGTCGCGCGGCGCCCATACCGCCGGAGTCCCCGCGCCCGCCGCGACGACACCACAACCTCGCCAAGCCCGCCTCCTTGTACGTAGCCCCTTTATATATCACTCGTACACGGATGTGCCGGAACTGATCACATATTATGTAAACTATTATTTTGTTTTTCATAAATTTCGTCAACATGTTTTGCTCTGAACTTCTAAGTAAGTAGCTAAATCACTTGTGTTATATATAGTATCAGAGAACAATAAATTAACACAAGCAACCTGATCGGTAATAATGTTCAAAAGTGGTCTTCTGACACTGACTTGTTACGATTGTAGCACAGGTAAGTAATAATGTTGAAAAGTGGTATTCTACACTGACTTGTTACGATTGTACAATTTAAAATATGCATAAGTTTCGGCTAATGCAACATAATTGTAAATTAATATTTTTGCTAAGAATGTAGAAATAATTTAGAATTCTGCAGCATTCGCGGAAATGTATCCATATTTGTAATAACGATCTGGTTGCTTGTGGTAACTTGTTTATCTCCGAGTCCATCACACAAGTGCTTAAGCTAATTACTTTGAGTTCAGAGCAACACATGTGACCTTGTCAATAATTGTGAAAAAGAATGTGCTACAGTAAAGCATGATCGAAAAAGTATTTGAACAGTTCCGGTATTGTTCAAAAAAGTTAAGAATCTATTAGCATTTTGATAGTTTTATTTTCGTTACTATTCTTTTGATTTTCTTTTTTAAACTAAACTGACTGATTCTTTGATCAAACTTAAAATAGGTTTTTGATTTTGCTTCAATGATTTTACTTTGAGTTTAAAGTAGTTAGTATCTATCTCTTTCGCACCGGTATATCCGCTATATCGCCGTCCCTTTCTGCATGGTACACTGCTTGGGTATATGTGCTACACTCTAGAAGGTGTAAGGTAGTTAGAAGTATTTAGTACTGGGAGTTGTGTTTGTATGTTTGTTGGCATATATCTACTTTGTACCATCTAGTTGTATGTGCAAAGCGTACTCATTTCACAAATAGATTTAAAAAAAAATTGAGACTTTTTTACGGAAAAAGTCTGCTTTTAAATATTTAAAAATCAATCTTGGAAACAGACGGCGAAATCTCAACGATTTAAAAACTTTTTCTTAGTATACCTAAAGGTGTACAAAAAATAGGTTCAGGGTCCTGATTCCGCTATTTTTAAGTCAGTAGGTGGCAGGTGAATGAGCGTTCCAGTGTGTACCCTAATTTTCGTATTCAGATGATTTTAGTTTTATGACATTGTAGCCGTAGGCTTATCTGACTACGAAAATAAGGCGCAGACCATTAACCTGCCACCCACTGACTTTAGGCGGAATCAGGCCCCAGGTGGCGTTCCGTGAATTCATTGATCAAATAGACACAGTACAAAAGTGTACTTATTTGAATCTCAATACGTGTAATCTTCGTATTAAAAAATAGTGAAATGAGTATGTAGTTGCACATGTAGCTACGGTACGGTAAGGGATGGTCGTGGCTCCGGCTGACGGTGGTGTTGTTGCAGCCTGCTGACCGAGCTCTCCATAGTGGAGGACTGAGGCGAGGGGCGGGCCGCCGCGCACCCCCACCCCGACTCTAACCCTATACTCGTCGCATGCTTTGCCCTTATTTATTGCTTCTACCTTGTCTATACAAAGGTTTTAGAATGGTTTTAGAAGTTACTAACAATACTACTAAACTGTCGAATAACGGTTGCCACAACCTGTCTATCTGTAGTTTTCCTTACTAAAAATAGAAGCTTTTCGGATGAAATATGTCGAATTTCTGTCGGTTGTTATTTCAGCAGATCGTTTTTCTTACTAGAGATAGAAATTTGACGTGAGTGCCATACAAATTGTGTCAAATTTCTATCTCTGGTAGGGAAAACTATCTTCGATTTTTTTATTGAGATTGACCTTAAACTACATATGAATAGGTTATTAAAACGACCGTAAGACAGCAATAACATAACTTAAGACTTAATATTGTGATAACTTAGAAAATGTTGTAATAATCCAATAATAACAAATTAAGTAATGATAGAGTAAGCACTTTGTTTCTAAGACCATTTTAAATTTCGATGTATACGCTACGTACGATTTACGGGCGCGAACGTATTATACGTACGTACGCATTTATGCTGAAGTACATTATATAACTATGTATATATATTAAATAAAGTTAATATATTAACTATCGAATTAATAAAAATGTAAAATAATATATTTTATTCACTAAAAATACGGGTATCGAACCAAAAATATCCAAAGATGCTTGATACCTTAAACAATTATATCGTAATCAAGGCAGCTGAAATTTAGACTTTATAACAAGAGTATAAGATCTATTATTGTATAATGAAATCTTCCATTCTTCACTGTAGTTTTAAGGGGACTTGCATTTAAGTGCATACATGTTAAATAATAATACTAATCCAATGAATTGTTTAGCTTGATGCATTTTACTGTATTATATCGAGGTAGTGTGTAAGTGTCGTCACAATTGTAACGTAAGCTTTAACTCGGTAGAATAAACAAGTCACATATTATATACTATATATATACCTGATTATTATTATCAAAATTTATGGTCATGGTTGCAGACTAAAATTTTTAGTTTCCTAAATGGATTGGGTACACAAATTAGGTCTCTCTGTCAAATAATATAAAAAAATTCTTGAAATTTTGTATTTTATAATTGTTGCTTGGAAAGGTCAATTTAAAGACAATGCTTGGCAATTTATTATTGTTAGAATATGAAAAAAACAGCAAACTTATTTTATGTGACATGAATAAAGATCTAGGGTAATAGAAATTAGTAAATGCAAACTATTTTACTCTCCACCATACCTTAATTTACTTAAAGCAACCTAAATTACCTTAATTAAATTAATTATTATAAAATTCTGATCTGAAAATCAAGTATTTGTAAAGTATATAATATATGGCGAAGTACTGTGTATGTACTATATTTGTGTATTATGTAGGCACAATAAATAGATGCAATCTAGCTTGTGTTTTGTTTGCAACCGGCATGCCGCACCCCCGCTATACTGCATGAGATTATACCAGTGTTTAAATATATTTCAAACTTATATTAAAAGATAAAAGTATTTTTTATGTATAATATCGATTAAAAATATACAGAATAAATTAAATTATACTTCTTAAAAAATTACAGATAGCCAATTGTTTTATCTTCATATTTTGTTCTTAGCCATGTCTTATTTCAAATTTAAAATAATCATTTGTTTTACACTATTTGAATTAAAGCTGAATAAACACTAGTTAAATAATATTCACAATAAGAACTGACTTCTTTTACGCTAAATAGCAAGCAATATTTTACATTAAATAGCAAGTAGTTTCTATACATGACAAGAAAATAGAACATAGATGAAACAAGATAAATCCACAAGACTAACGCTGTAAGTATTAAGTTTTGTTTTGTGGTATCTATAACATATCCATGGCATCGTGCCCCATTAAATCATGTCATGCTGTCGCTAAATAAAAAAAACTAAACGTTTCAGATTCATGCCACATTTTATGTATTCAGGGCAATAAAAGTCTCTCATGTAATTCTAAAACTACATTCAATTACTTAAATAATTCTTGTTGCAAAACAGTCATACATTTAATAATACAATCATTATAGAATACTACAAAATATATAATTTACACTAAAACAATTAATAACCTAAAGCACAGTTTTGAATTACCCTTCCGACACCCAAATACTAATTACTTTTTTCATGATTTCATATCAACGTTGTAGCCAGAAATATATATTTTTTACAAAAGTGCACAATACTAATGTTACTATTGAAACTTCAAAATAACGGTCATATTACTTTGTGACGCATCTATTACGTAACTGCTCCTGATTGGCTGTGACGTAAGTGGTAGGTGTGGCCTATACTACACGTAGTAAAATGATCGTTATTCAAAAAGCAACTCACATATAATGGCACATAAAGGATGAACTAACTTTTAAATTACAATATTTATCTAGAAATCCCTAAAAAATTTATGAGACTCATAGAGGACTTTAATTAAATTTTATTCTAAAGACAAAGTACTTATTTCTAACGTATATTCTGGCTGCAACTTACATATAACCACCCCAACCCGCTTGCTAACGCGTGCACTAACGCAGAGAGGCGAGCGCTACGGGCAACACGCCGCCCGCGTCGCCCGGCGCCTCGCGTCGCGCCCGCGAAGAGGATGTGTTCCTCAGACTTGCTGGCGCTGGCAACGATAACACGCCGCAAGGAGTCGTCAAGGAAATCGCTCTTAAGGTAAATATGACTGATATAAAATGTTCTTGGTATGAATGGACTTAGAATTATATTAATTCGTCATTCGCCATGGACATTGATGTTAGTGTGGCTGAAAGCTGGTTTTGAAAAGTCTAGTTATTGATCGATACAGTGAAAAGACAACTTCTGGTCAGGAAAAAAAGGCAGTCAGAAATCGTGGTCATAAACATTTTAAGACAGAAATTTAAAAATGCATTTCAGTTGCTATTTTATGCTCACATGAAGCGTAGAAGGTCGACTTTTAAGTATATATGTTTTTACCTTATGTTACCCTAAAATAAAGTCCAGGACAGAAGTTGTCTATTAAGTTTGTACCTCTATATTTATTTTATACTATGTGATATTATGTTTAGCGTGTGAGCGGCAGCGGCGGCAACAGCACGGGCGCGTGGCTGCAGTGCACGCACGTGGCGGAGGGCCACGCGGGCGCCGCGCTCGCGCTCGCCTGCACCAACGACATGCTGTTCAGCGGAGGAGTAGGTACGTGCAACTATAGAACAAGGGCAAATGGAGTGCGTCCTACTATACAAAAGAATACACAAGTGTGAGTCTTAGACCGGGAACAGGGAAAAAATACTTAACGCTTCTTCTTCTAGAGTCACGCGCAAGTCGCTACTTAAATGGCTTTTACGTTGGCTGTCTTTAAGTCCTGGAGGGTTGCGGTAAGGTGCACCGTGTCTTGAGTTGGGGCACCGCATTCACATTGTGTATGCGAACATTCTATCATGCCCTATTTGCTTATGTTTGCAGCGGCCCACTTGGGTTCGTAGTCGGTTGAGAGATTTCCAAATGGACCATTGCATATCGTGACCAGAGGGCAGTTGTAGTCGCGGAGTGGAAAAATAACGCTGCAAGATCCTGTTGACGACCAGTCTCCTTAGCAAAAAGCTTTGAAAAAAGATGTATCCTGCCTTTTTCACAACAGTTTGTCCTTCCAGACCGCACGGTCCGCGGCTGGGACTTCACAGCCGGCGTGGAGACGTGGCGCGGCTGGTGCGGCGGCAGCGTGGGCGCGCTGGCGGCGGGCGAACGTGACGCGCGCGACTCGCGGCTCGTGCTCGCCGCGGCCGGGGCTGCGGTCAGGATGTTCGATACTAGGTCCCGGACGCCGGTTACTACGCTTTGGTAAGTTCTACTGCAAAAAAAGTGCTTTGACGGAGGTACTTGTCGACTTTTAACCGACTTTAAAACAATTCAAGTTTTCAATTAGCCTTTTTTTTAACTTTGTTTTTTTTTTGTCATGCAAAAAACCGGCCTCTTGTAATCAATTTAAAAATCCATGCTTGTCATCGATGAAGTATACCTCAAAGGTTCCGATATAAGTTTCATTGAAGTCGGTTCTTTTTACATTTTTCCATATTTTTTTTTGCATTTCATGAACTATGTTTACCCACCAGGTCATCAGGTGTAACGGGCCCTTGTCCAGCCAACCGCGGCGTGGGGGGCGAAGTAGCAGTAACAGCGCTAGCACTCACCCAGCAGCACCGCCTCTACACCGCAGCCGGCGACAAACTGCGACTTTGGGACTTGCGCATGTAAGCGACTTTGTACCTTTAGGCTTTCAGCTAAAGTCTATATTACAAAAAGAGCACCGTGAAAATGTGGAGGGAAAAAATACTTATGTTCATATATTGTTTCTTAGGATGGAATGCCTTAGCAAGCTGTGGACTGGTCACGCGGCAGCTGTTATGTGCCTGGCGATAGGACGAGCCCCACAGGGTGATCTAGTGGCCACCGGTTCTAAGGACCACTACGTCAGGACGTTGGACATGCAGCCGCAGGATACAGGTAATAAAACTACTGTATACTTTAAAATTACATATGCCTCTTCTGTCTGGAGCCGTTTTCCCACCAATCCGGCATATTCTGACTCAATAATTTACATTAACATGTGTCTGTAGGCAGCTGGGAGGCTAGTAACCGCTGGCTGCTGGAGCCGCCGCACTACGACGGCGTGCAGGCGCTGGCGCTGTGCGGCGACGACAGCGTGCTCTACAGCGCGTCCAGAGACACCAGCCTCAAGCGCTGGAGCCTCACCGATCACACGCTCTCACACGTAAGTTGTAGTCACTCACAGCAGCTGGGAGGCTAGTAACCGCTGGCTGCTGGAGCCGCCGCACTACGACGGCGTGCAGGCGCTGGCGCTGTGCGGCGACGACAGCGTGCTCTACAGCGCGTCCAGAGACACCAGCCTCAAGCGCTGGAGCCTCACGGATCACACGCTCTCACACGTAAGACTCAGAGCTGTGCCATTCCACAGTAGTACTACGAAAATTTCATTACCACGAAACATACGCCATAAAAAAATCTGATAGATTTTGTGACTTTAAATTTTCCCAATTTTGGAATTATGTACCAATTGTTGAGCTCTAAGTATGGTTTCATGAATTGGATGTGTGTTCATAGGGCGTGATGAACGCGCACAAGGGCTGGGTGACGGGCGTGTGCACACTGGGCACGGGCGCGGACGTGCTGGTGGCGAGCTGCGGGCGCGACGCGGCGCTGCGCGTGTGGTCGGGCGGGCTGCGCGCCGCCGCCGCGCCCGCGCTGCTGCCCGACCTGCCGCACGCGCTGCGGGCGCATCCCGACCACACGCTGCGCGCGCTCTACACCGTCGGCAAGTCAGTATCACTCGACCACGCTAATATAATGGCTCGCGTACACCTAGTCCGTTATCAGATGAACTTTGCTCAGACGTTGACTTTGCAACACAATGGGCGTCATTAGACGTTGACGGCCGTGTTCGTTAACGAGCCATAAGAGTACCAACAAATTAAATAAAACTTACTTTATGTGTCGGTCAACACGACACGTTATGAGTTACACATGTGTGATTCAAAAAAAATATATTTTAAACCAATATTCTGGACGTCCTATATCTGAATTTAAATTCTAACTTGATTGTAGTACTTCGTTTATATAGTTCTAATACCATAAATGTCACTCAAAATAGTAGTTTTAAAAGTAAATTAATTCCCAAACATTTCTCAGATCACAACCTTTCCGTGTAGTCTTAAATATAACTGAAATGTGTAGTCCTGTGTCTGTGACTCTAGCCATACCATCATCAACTGTTGTGCAGTTCTTCAATATATTCCCTTCCATTTAATGAATACAACATGTTTACTGTCTATCAGTCATGTGCTATAGTGTATAGTGTTGAAGTAGAGAGGTAACATTGGAGTGTGTTGCAGCGGCGGCGAAGTGCGCGCGTGGCGGGTCACCGTCGAGCAGTGAGCGACACCAGGTGCATACATGTGACACTACACAAATACACACACGAACAAGCAAACAGACAAAACGTAGATATAATTCTCTATGAAATCAAATTCATTCCGGCTGACGAAGGGCCTTAAAGTCGTTGTTTCAGGACACTTGAATTTTTTTAAGCTTACACACAAACACATTTGTGTTTTCATAACACACACATACTGAATCACATTTACAAGTATGAATTTTTAAGCCCCAAAACTTTTGCTTTTCTCCTTCCAGTAGGTATTATAGCTTCATTTTCTTTTCAATTTGGTGGAATCGCTTATATGTACATCCAAATTTTCTCACGTTTTTTACAAGTATGCACTTACTCCAAGTACACTTACATACACATCGGATCACATTCACATCTTTATGACAACACAAAAGTCTTAACCCTAAAAATTTTTTTACTTTAAATCTTTTCGGACAGCTGCTAAAACTATTATTTTTGACACACAACACTTCACAAAGCATTTTCAACACCAAAACACATTTACAAGAATGTTGTTCACATCTGCAAAAACAGAGATATTCAACCACTGCTACACTACCCCTGAACACAATAGCTTTAGATGTCGCAATCCACTAACAAAGACCCGGTATACTAGCTTCATACTTCATCTATACCTATATATGTATATGCAGTATATGTACATAGTGCATTACAGTTACTATATATCGGGTTCAATCAGCTACTAATTTAAGCTTGAATCATGTAGATTTGAGTATCATTCATGATTAAAATGCATTCATTTCTGCAATGTGCAACCTTTGTAATTAGGAGTTACTTTAGTGATAGATAGTGGGTATGGTGTAGTTATGAATTAAAACGAATTTGTGTTTAAAAATTGGAATGATAGCATTTAACTCTTTAGGGATGTTAGTACGCTTGTAAAAATCAAGAACTGACTAATTGTAATACATATCATAAAGATCTTTGAAACTTAAGTTTAAAATAGTTTTTGAAAATATCAAAGAAAACTGCTCCATTTTGCCTCCAAAGAGATTCCAATAAACCTTTTTTTTTTACCTCAACTACTATTATAAATACATCGTCAGGTTTATTTTAAAAAGCTGTATTACTGAAGCTACAAGAATATGTTTTCATAATAACTGAAGAAAATTGTTGTGGTGTGTCGCACCGTCTCGCTTGCGCACGCGCCGCCGCTTCACCCCTCTCACAGGCAAACTCGCTTGCTCTTCAAACTCACGTTACTCTTGATAACACGTGATCATATAGCCTTTATAAATGTACATAATATTCATAATCGTCTAGTAGGTATGTATAATGCTTGACGTGCCTAATTCTACAATACTGCTTATGTGTTCTTACAAAAAAAACTATTTACTTACAAAAATTGAGTTATACCAACAATAATTATTTGCTTAGTTAATCGAGTATAAAAACTATTATACATTTATAAAGGCATTGTCTACTCGAATCCATAAATTATCAACCTTTCTACTATACTTTCCACCGTGCATCTGTTTCCCTTGAGTGTTCTTCCTTCTTGTATTTATTTGTTGTTATTAATCTAGCTTTATGATTATCAACCAAACTGTTGTTTAAATAGTCAATAACTCTAGAGGTATTATTTGTGTTACTAACCCTACCGCTTTTAATGTTGTCAGTAGTTTTATCATCCCTAGTAATCCTTACAAATGTTACTTAACTGAGTAATTAAGCTATGTTGTTAGCATAAATTTTTGAATTTAATTTCCCACATTAAATTGTGCTAATAAAGAATTGCATCTTAAAGATTTTGCTCATAAAAGAAAAACATTATAATATGCTAAAAATGTAATCTAAAAATATTTTGACTGTGTTAACACTAATTTTCCATTTCTTGGTGATTTGACTGACAATTACTTGTACTCTATGACAAAAGTTTTAAATAATGTGCTCAACTTCCAGTGACGGGCGCATACGCTGCTGGCGCGTCCGCAAGGCGAGGTGACCATCGAGCGCGTGCTCCGCTCCGAGCACGCCGGCCGCGCCCCCGCGCTCCTCGCCCCCCGCGCCGCCGCGGTCCGCGACCCCGCCCCGCCCCGCGCCCCCGCCCCGCCCTGCGCCCCCGCCACGGCCCCAGCGACGGGTCTGGAGGTGATGCCACGCACACCGCCACAAAGACTGCTCCACTACTCACTCTATGGTACATCACAATGACTCCAAAACGTACGCCGCGTACGGATTCAAATATGTTATACTTTGCTTTCGTGTGCTTTTATTTCGAATAGAGATTACAGATTTACCTGCAGATGAAGGTATTTCAAAGTTCCATACACAAGTGTTAAACATTAGTTTAAATGTTTCGTTATCACTTGTGTAATATGAAAAAATATTTTGCAATATGATTGACTGCTTGTACCGTAGATGGAAAATATGTCTCAAATATTTGTCAAATTGTTGACCTTTGCGTCGTTTTAAAATTGAATACTAGTGTTAGGAATTATACAGAGTGGTAGGAAATGTATGAGGGTGGAATCTTTACTAGCCCAGTAGCTGTAGACATAGTATGTTGCTATTTTGATGGCCTAAACGAAATTAAGGAGACGCAACATGAAAAGACAAGGAGTAACTAGAAGCTCATGCTTGATCTCTATTTAACAAATTTTTAATCATACTATAATAAAATTAAATGAAGTTATTGCAATATCTGAATACAAACAGAATTTTATAATTTTTATTATTGCGTATTTGAATATTATATTCGTTAAACATTTTAATTCATATATTTTACTGTCGACATAATGTACCTGGATACTTTTACCTTGAGATTATCGACTGAATCATTTTAAAAACGACATTCCAATATTTGCTACAAATTGTAATCAACTATTTCTGCCGCTAGGCCTATCCTATTGTTCAACTGTAGCATACAAGTAGTTAGTAATAAATAAGTCATGTTGCGCGAAAATTATGAAATTATATTATATAAATTATAAATTTTAATCGTATAGCACGTAGTAAGCACTTTCTAAGTTCAAAATCGCCTGCGCTTGAAGCGGCAGCTTTTAAGTGGCTTAACCAATTTTTACTTATTTCATGTATGCAATTATAAACCTTATGTTATATAATGACTTGTCAGTTCTAATTTTTTTATTCTTATCTCTCTATGTTGGGACCAATTTCTATTCCGTATTCTTACACTATACTATTATTAGTATTTTTTTTATGTTTTTTTATTTTAAAATAGTTGAATATTGGTTAAGCCACATTTGATCGTCTTTATAAATCCAGTCGCAATGTAGGAGCAAGTTAGACTCACTAGCTGTAGTTAGATCAATGAACAAATGTCGAGTGTTTGTGATAGAATCAGTATACTGCTTTACAGGGCCTATATTATAATGAATCATTGTTATTATTGTTGAAATCTAATTTTTAAGGTACTACTTATTGAGATGTGGATTAAGTACTATTAGTCTCTTATGCTGTCCTCTATAATATTCTCTCTACTTTTTTCATCTTAATTCTAAGGGTGCGTCCAGATCTGACGTACGCGAGCTGTTCGTGTAATGCTTGTTCGATGGGCGTACGTCAGATTTGGACGCACCCTAATACATATACACTTACAATCACGCCTGTTTTCCTGTTTCATATTTAATCCATGTCTCAATATGTAAGTGCATTCTTCTTAAAGATTTTATTCCTATGATCATGAGCCCACGGCCTTAGCTTAGCAATGTATTCCTGTGATCATTCAGAGTGTATATTATTATGTATACTATTCTCTCATCAATGATAATTGCTTATATCTTCAATGTACTGTTAACTTGCAATAATGATGTTTTGACATAAATGTGCATTATTCACTGAATTTCACATAATGTAAGTAGAAAATACTCTTTGCATCTGCAGATGTATGAAAATGATTCAAATATTCTTTAGTAGCCAATGCATTAATGCCAAATTATACGCACAATTCTAGGCCAAAATAAAAGACAACTTTGATTTTTGTTTGTCTTGAACAATTTGGATTACTAATGCAAATCCATGGTTGATCATTTATACAACGATAAACAGATCGAGATTTCACTTTAATGCAGAACACAGAGGCTTGACACACAAATAAAAAAAAAGGATAATATGCAACATCCCTTACCTTTATCTGATAAAAGTATTTTTTCCTCTTCAGTTATATAGGGGACCAATACTTTGTCTACGTTGAACTTTATTTTTTCTGTTTTCTATGCAAACCTTATTCTGCTGTGCATCTAAATGCGTTTTAAAAACTAACTGAACTAGGTTACAGTCACAAAAAGATAGATTTGGTTCCCTACAGGTGATGTACTATGAACAATATTCGTCCACATTCACAACAGTAGCGATAGACAGTACCTAGGTATCAGTATATTTTGTATTATCCTCTAGTTGTAGAAACCCATGACTTGTAGTGAACTCAATCTTATCTAATGTCCCATAATTAGCTGAGATTAGTGACACTACTACAGTATATACTATTAATTACATCAATTATGATAGTCTGTGATTATTGGAATAATTATATTTTTGTACATTCCTGTGCTACGGGTAGACTAGCGAACATATACATGTAATCACAACTGTAGAGTAGGTAACGGTCAAATTATGTAGACGTAACTTTTTAAATTTATATAATAATGTCCAAATACTAAACTAGCTTAAGTACACAAACGGCTATGATTTTTAAACAAATTTCTTTTATTTACAAAGTTGAATGTTTTTATGTGTTATCTCCCAATGCGTATTACAGTATTATATTTCGAGGGCGCGCCTTGTATTTTTAAGTAGTATTAAAATGCAATCACAAATCAATGAATTTATAATTATTCAAAGTAGGTATAATTTGTATGTAACTTGCGAAGCTATGAGTAATGCTAGGAGCTTTATTAACAAAGACATATAATTGTGTTTTATCTTTTATTGTGTAATGCCTTAAAACCCTTGCAATAACTACTTGTAAAGTTATTTACTACAGACATCGCATGAATTTAAAACAGTAATCTTTTATACCGATTATTGTTTTAATCTCTGTTTTATTGTACTATTGAGTTTTTCTATCTCATTCTAAAGAAAAACTTGTATGATTTTTTAAATAATTATTTTTAAGAAATATAGTATTCTGTTTAGTTACCAGAATGGAATGGATAAGCCTTGTTAGCGTTCTGGTGATGTGGACAATGGACCTAGCAGCTAGTCATGTAGGGTAGCGCAAATGTATAGTGTCAATGTTGAGGGTAGGCGCAAAAAAACTTTAGCTGGACCAATGAATACGGACGAATGAAATTTTTGTTATGCATAATGCACGTGCACTTTGGAGGACTTGAACCTCGCCAACGACGCTGCAGTTGGTGTGGCCAACTACTGGGCGCAGCGTATTTAGATTTAATTAAATTAGTTTACCATCGACTCGAAAAGAAGAAGAAGTCTCAAAATGGTTGAGTTTATTTTGCAAGTTCAGGAGCTTTATTTAACATACTGACTTTTTAGAAAATCTTTTTACATATAGCAAAATGAACATTGACACTATACAATTTTTTAGGCGGTAATTTTATGTTACTATTGCATCAGGGAGTATATAATATATGAGATTATTGTTCTAAATAAATTATAATTGTGTTCTCAATTACTTTGTATCGCGAATGTTTTTGTATTGTTTAGGAAATGATATTAAGTATTCTATGATTTTTATTATGATTTAATAACTATGAATGAAATGTTTATTGAATAAAATTATACAATACTAATTTGGTTTTTTAATTGTTTAAACAGTACCTACATCCTCGCCTGTTTGACATTTGGATTAAATAATTATTGTCTTGAAGTCGTTGTGGATTCCAAAAATTGGAGTCTGAAATCGCAATCAACAAGCGCGGTGATCAATGCTTGTTTCTAATCCATATGCCTGTTCCCAGCAGTGGGACGTATTATAATTAAAGCGCAGTATTATAATTATTATTGAAAAATAAAAGGATGGAAGGAAATTTTAAGAATAAAATTTATTTACTTATAAGTCCATTATATCTTATACGCTTAGTACTTGTATTTGGCGTGCTTGCTGTGCTTGCGATGGTGGTGCGAGGGGGGCGTGGCCGGGGACCGCCGCCGCCTATCTCTGTCCCTCTCCCGCTCACGCTCCCTGTCTCGTTCTCGCTCCCTCTCGCGAGAACGTTCGCGCTCGCGTTCTCTTTCCCGCGAGCGTGAACGTGATCTTGATTTGCGGTCACTGTAAATAAGAATGTTTTATGGTATTCATTTGAATCATCCTAAACTCCGACGACAGATATTGTGCCTAAAGGTAGAGAGAATACGGTCCAAATTGCAATAGCATCTAGAATTTAACAATTGCTCTTGGAATGGCTATAGATGGGAATATCAAAAGACACCTGAAACATGATTACTCACTTAGATTCTATATTTGGTTTTTTGTAATTATATATTACCTATATCGTGATCTCTTAGGTGGCGGGGATAACGACGGTTCGCGGGACTTTTTCGACTTCGACTTGGATGACGTTCTGCAAATATAAAAACACAACTTCAGTAAAGGTCTCGTACATATGTATATACAGACTTATTTAAATATCTATCGAAAATAGAGTTCGCAAACATTGCATATAGAAAAGATAAAAAATAAATATCATGTACTCGTTATTAATTTTCCTAACCAAATATTCAGCGATTCTATCTGCAAGTAAGAAATCTTGTCTTCGTATTTTGCCCCTTAATATTGGATAATAGGTAATTATCAAAGCCCACTTACCTAAATTTACTTATTACTACAAAGTAAAGCTCGATTTCAAAAGTTAAAAACACTGACTAATACTACCAAATTAGTCGACTCTTTGCTTTCTAACCTACTTTTACTTACGGTTCCGCCTGAATAATTGAATCGACAGTATTGCATTAAATCCCAGGCCCTCACTTTGCCTATTTTTACTATGATTAGTTTCGCAACAAAATATAATTAATTCAAATAATTGAATATCTACGCAAGGCTTTATCACACCGAAACGCTTTATGAAATAAAAGTGAACGAAAACGAAAAAAATATAATTCAACTTTTAGCATGTATTATATATTATTGGTTGTGCTTATCAATTATAATAGTTAAAGTAGAATTTTAATAATTAAACTAGGTACATATAAAACAATGAATTCTACATTTGATTGTGAGAACTACAATAAATATCACACTTTATAAAAAGCACTTTTATGATGACCACCCAGTTAACATCAAAACTTGCTGCTAAATGAACAAAGTCTCCTGTCAGTGCGTCGTTAGTGTGTAGGTAATGCAAAGCGAGTGGAAGGTTATCGGTGACAAAGTATGTTAATATCACCTCTCCGGAGCGAGGGCGGACGCGGATCTCGAGGTCCTGGGTGCGAGCCCCAGCTCAGGCAAAGCATGTTGGGTTTTTCTGTTAGAAAATTCTCAGTTATAGTCTGGTTTTATTAGTATGGTACATGATTTCTTGCCTTGTGCCCTAATATACGGAGACAGTGTTTTTGTCTTGCTGTTGGCTAGTCCAGGATGGTAGTGGGATGACTGTCTAGGGTATTATCATGGCCCCAGGAGGTTCTTTCTTGCACTTCAGTAGAGCCTACATTTCTAACGAGACTTGTCTGGGTGTACTATAACTACAACCTAGCTAGGAAGTACATCTATATCTACAGTTAGTTAGTATCACATACATGGAGTAAGCATCATCTTCGAGCGGCGACCTCCGCCGCAGTTCCGGCGACTCGCGCACTTCCTCCGCCTCCTTGGCCTCGCGTAGCGCCTGGTAACAACGTGTTATATAACATACATAACACCAGATGTTATGTAAGCAAAGGTAACAAGCCTCACCTTGTCCGTGTCGGGGCTATGTCCAGACGTGGTAGCTATAGACTGTATTATATGTTTATTATTAATACAGCATTATTCATTTAATGTTATTAGAATTAATGGAAATGTTTAAAATAAATAATATAACAAATCTTTAGGACTCATTAAATTTTACTTTATGTTTTAAATGCATAGGCTCAATGTAAAAGCTTTTACTCGTATTAATCGACTAGCACTACCGCTACGCCATAGTGTAAAGATCTATAAAAATAATGACAATATTGTCTAGCGTAAGCAAATGCATGTTTTAACTTAAACACAATAGGAAAGTTAAATTAATTTGTTTGTGAAGAGCAGTATATTAATATAAGCTGCTTAATTTAGGTATATGCTGATATTATTCGTACTTCAATTATCAAATAAGCCTTTTTTTTATTGCAACCGATGGAGAGGCAGATAAACTAGATTTTATATGTAACAATTTTTTTCTTGTTACGTCATTCGATAATTGTAAAATATTAGGCACGTATATTTTTCGTTTCTTCATTTACGTAAATAAAAACTCAAACGAAATTTTTATAAATTACACATGATTTTGTACATTTTGTGAAAAAGCAAAAATACGTGTCCAATACTTTTATTTCCTTACACACTGAATCGATTTTGACAGCTAGTCATGTACCCGATATGGCGATAATTTCTGACATAGGTACCTTCTTAATAAGCTTCCGTCGGTAGTGGTGTATCTGCTGCGTGGCGGTGAGTCCGGCCCTGCGCGCGCGCACGCCGGCCTCCACCTCGTCCGCGTACTTGAGCACGCGCACCTCGATCTCGCGGAGAGTCTCGCGCTTCAGAGATTGTTCCTCGCTGGGAACATAGATATGTGTGAAATGGTAAATTTTCTTAGTCGTCACGAAAATAGGATGAGTGATATGTGACCTTTTTTTTCATATCCTACTTTTGCATGACGTCCAACGATTTATTATGACGTCGCTTAGCGTTCATCGATAATTTGTGCGTCGCGTAACCTTGGAGTCAGTTTCCTCACAACCTTCGCATGTTTTAATCTCTCTTTCGAAGATTCGCGTATTTTCATAGTCATTGTCGTACCTCTCGTGTTGCTGTGCGGACAGCGGCGTAGTGGGCGCGGGCGTATCGTCGTCGCTGAGCGCGGCGCGCGGCGGCGGCGGCGCGTCGTCCAGCGCGTCCGTGTCCACGCTCTCCCAGCGCGACGGCACGAACGTCCCGCCCGCACGCCCGCGACCTGCTTCACTGTCAGCGTCCAAAGGCACGCCGTCAATGTCCTCGTCCACTAGAAAAAAAAATAGATTTACTCATCAATTTTCATAAGTCACACTTTTAAGAGTAAACTGAGAAAAGGGTACATAGAAAATGGAAATTTTGGGACGAGGCATCTGTCCAGTAAACAAACACGCGATGTATTGGCAAATAAAGTATATCAACCTACCGGGTATGCCATCGATATCATCATTGACATCGCTGGTGTCCCGGAGCTCCCTGGCGTCGTGCGGGAGGTGCGCGGCGGGCAGCAGGTTGGCGCGCTCGGCGGCCAGGCGCCTGAGCGCGGCACCGTCCAGCGGTCCGCGCGCGCCGCCGTCCCACGACTCCTCGGAGGCGGAGGAGCGCGCGGGAGACGCGCCTACTGACTCCTCCTCGCCGCCACCCGTCAGCTCCGCGAGCCGGCTGGCGCTCATGCCGTCCGTCTCCTGGCGAACAGAATGAAAATATGTTTTAGATAATTATCATGCTAAAAACGATGGATAAAAATAAACTGTTTAGATGTGTAGAATGTTAGGGTGCGTCCTAATCTGACGAATGCGCACAGTCAAGTCAGATCTGGAGGCACCCTTAATTCACTCGAGATACAAAAATTATAAGACAAACTCAACACCTATTCTTGACGATGTAAATGGATGGACGGATAGTCAGTAGCATTCGAAAATTTTCAAAGACGGACTCTTAACAATTAGAAGAAGTTAAACACACAAAAGATGTAGACAGCGACTTCTACTTAATTTAAATCTTAAATTACAATTCTGTCACAAAAAAGAATTAAAAAACTTTGATGTACCTTATCATGTCCAAGGAATACGTCATTGATATGCAGTAAGAAGTCAGTTGGGTAGACGGCCCAGTCGGCCCAGGCCTGCAGGATGCGGGTGACGCGCGCGCGGAAGCCCTCCTGCTGCAGGCGTGACGTCATGCGCGACAGCGCTAGGTGACAGTTGCGCATTATCTCCGTGAGGCGCTGTTGGAACCTGGGGAAATATATGATTGATTGAGATAAATGTGCGACGATGACATCGCAACGTGTATATGCGGTTTTGGCGCCAGAAATGTGAATGCATGCGGAGGAAAGAAATGAATGTGAGTGTTCCGTTTTGGCCAGAAACTAGTCGGGCTCCTCCGTTAACCTTGCGTGAGTAGGGTTGTTTCTGCGCCGGGTCCCGTGCTCAGCATGTGGGCTGGGTACTCACGCGCTGCGGTAGGCGCTGGCGTTGGTGAGCTTGGCGCCGGCGTTGTGCAGGATGTCGGAGAGCAGGTAGAGGCGCGCCACGCGGCGCTGCGGCGGCGTGGAGTCGCCCGCCAGCGCCTCGGCCACGCACGCCGCCACCTCGCCCGCCGCCTCCGCGTGCTCCAGGCACCACGCCATGGCCGCGCCCACGCTGCAGCGGGACGGCGTCAGCCCGCGGATCAGCTCCTCCAGCCGGTCGCGCTGGCTATACAGACAAGGCAGCACCATTAGACTACGTTTAAAGCGATGGAGCTGTGACGTAAGGCCAGGCTGGATCAAATTTTATACAATGAAAATTCACACACATGCAAAAATTGCGCGCGCTTAAATGAACAGCATTCGCACGTTTGATACGGATAACTAAAAAACTTATATCGATATGATCGCAGTAGCAGCAGCGCGCATTTGAGGTAGGTGAGTGCGTCGCCGCTACGCTGTATGACGGTGTCGCAAAATGGGTGATGGAGCGATGCGCTACATCGGGCGCGGGCCTCCTTCGGGCCGCACCTCCGATGCCTCGCGGGACATTGCGCCACCGCGCTCGATCTTCACAAAAACGTTCCACTCAATTTTACTACCTTAACTATTCAATCAATAGCCTTTGAAAAATACTCTTGTTTGCAACTTGACTATTTTTTTTCGATCATTTGTTGTGTGTCTAAACCTGGACTAATATACGCTGCATAAATGTGGTTTAAAAACATACAATGCACTACAGAAGATTCATTAAAAAAAAGAAGCGTCGGTGGATTGTATGTTTAGATATACTTGAGGGGGATACTTTTATCTGTTATTCTTTCCAGTATGACAACCTATCACATAAAAATCGGATCAGTAATTGGATTATTAATATTTATATATGCGGGGGACCTCATCGACACATCGCGTGGTTGTGAATATTTAAGTGGACCTTTACCATTTCTTCAAACTCATTTTTAGTGCGATGTCATAATTTCACCTTCGATCACAAATCCTGATAATATTGTCGCTATACCATACTATAAAACAAACCTAGACTGCTATTGCTGATAGAAATCAAAACACATAAAACAAAATACACATTAAATATAAAAACCAGCATGTGTTTATTCTATGACATACTTGTTGGAGAGAGTTCCTCGTATGTTCTCCTTGGCGTCCTCTTCCTCGACCAGCTCGTCCGGCATGCCCGCGGTATACAGGTTCATTACCGGCGGCCGCCATACTGAACCGCCTATGACAGAAATTGCTTTTTGTATAATTTTTTGAGATACTTTTTTTCTGATGGTACACTATAAATGCTTTTTCCTTTTTTGTTAAAAGACACACTTTACACTAATGCGCGTAGAAATATAAACTTTTAGACTTTTTTATACCCTACAATATCATAATATGCGCATTCTGTCTGCAGTCAGAGTGCGCATATTAGGGCATGATCCGTAAGCTCGAGTATGCAAATTTTTAGTCTTAAAAAAGTATCAAAAAAGATTGCGCTGTTTTGGTAAGGCTATCTCAAACCCTAATATTATCCTCATAATATGGGAAACATCGATATTTTCGCATATACGTCTGTCGTAATACGGATAATAACTTAAATCAGTAAACGAATGTACTACAAGATACAATCAAAAATGTGCTTACGCTCGGTGCAATGGGTTTTACGGATACTCGCACGCTATAGTTTAACCCTTTCCCTGTAACTATTGTGTCTTCTGGCGAGACATTTAATGCGTCAACTTTTTGAAACCCTATATTTCCAAGGGCCTACCTTTAAACATCCTAAAGTCATCCAGCGACCACTGTTTGGGCGAGTCCCCCTGCAGCATGGAGAACAGCTTCCATCTGTAGTAGACGTGCGCCGGCGACTGGTTCTCGAACAGGAAGCGGAAGAAGGGGTTGTTGATCTCCTTGTTCATGATGATGGCCTCGAACATCGGGCCCTCGCGGATCACGAACTCTACCATGCGGTGGATTAGCATGAGAATGTTCCTGGGGAAAGAAATTTGAAGATAGGTACTAATTTTCGACTTCTAGAAAAAGCACTTGTATTTTCACGTAACTTTCTGCGACTCACTACTGATCGCACTACTGATTTCACTACTGATCGTCGTGAATAACTTTTTTTTAACTGTTTGCGAATATTGAAATGTTTTTTCATGCTTGTTCTGTACTGAACTGTAAGCTGAACCAGTCTAAAAAGAGATATACATATTTACTGATATTTATTCACGAATTGTTTTAGTGAAATGTCTCGTGTTATGCTCGTTCGTCAGATGTGGACGCACCCTTACACATCCCATACATACATTCTGAAATTATAGAACTCTTACCTTTCCGTCGGAACGACTACTTTAACTATTGATTGTGACAGGATCTGAAATCAAAATAAAAATCAGAAACAAGCTTATCTAACCAAGTTTTGCCGTAATATTACTGTTTTTGATGATTTAAATACCTGTTCATAGAGTTTTCTATCTTCGGGATCACTCGGGTAGTACTCTCCGGGTCGGATGCGGGGAATCTACAAAGAAGGTGGATAATGAAGACATAAAGGCAAGTATAGGGCTACTGATGATTCAGCTCAATTACCAGGCATTACATGACAATCAGGTTTAGATAAAACATATTAAAGTATGTACAATCAGAAGAGAGACAATAAATGAATACTTAGAAAAATAAGTCGTTTGAATTCAGAAACTAGAAAAGGAAAAGTTCTATTTTCTCAAACTGTTCCTCTTTTATTTTGGGTCATATATTGGTAATACTAGTTAAGCTTACGGACTGTATAATTTTCTTTGTTTGCCCAAAAAAAGTAAAACCCACAGGTAAAGAAAATATCTTGAATATAGGAACCGGTAATAAGAGAAAATGAACTTGAAAAGTGTTTTAAGAGACCATATACAAGAACGAGGAACATATACAAAAAATATATGATTTAACCAACCTTATTAGCTAGATGTTTGGGCGGCTGCGCGTTGAAGGGCAAGCCAGAGGGCGGCGGCGGCTTGCTGGGCTGCTGCAGGGCGGGCGGGATGTAGATGGGCACAGGGGGTATCACCACAGCCTTGCCCCAACCCAACTTCATCTCGTAGTTCATTATCTCCTTGCCTAGTACAAGTAAAATAATATGGATTATGGGAAAAGAGATTATGGATTACCCAAAACCTAGCAAGAGATTACATATTTGTTCCATATGTATAGTATAGGCATTTATATTTTTACACACAACCGTTTTTTAAATGCACTCAACTTATAAAACTTATAAAGATTTGCATTCTAAAAAAAAGATTCCTGTTATTTTTAACTACCTTTTTCTTCAATGTTTTTAAAGGTGTTTTGTGACTCAAAAGTTTTATTCATAATTTCCAAAGATCTCTTTTTATATTTACGAGCTGGATATGTCCCGCAAGAGCTGGTTCGATGAGGCCCGGGTCTAGGACAAATGAAATAATTTGGGGCAGCTCTTTACCTAGCGGTGGAACAAACAGGCTAAAAATATACTACATAATAATATATCCTTACCATGAAAAGATGAGAGGTCACCGTTTGTCGTGGTATGGACATGTGATGAGGAGGGATGATAGACGGATTATGAGTATGAATGTGGATGGGTATACATGCAGAGGAATACCAAAAACGAGATGGATGGATTGTGTGAAAGATGATATGAGTTGGAAAGGAGTGGATACTGAGATAACAAGTTGTGGAGATGAATGGAAGCTGAATACGCATTGCGCTGAACCCAAATAATTGATATATCCTTACCATTAATACACCGTAGCGCCCTCTCGCCGTCCTTGCGCGACATGAAGGCGACGAAGCCGCAGTTCCGGCCGCGCGCCTTCTCCTCGTCCGAGCGCGGCCACATGATCTTGATGCTGGCGAGCGGCCCGTAGCGACCGAATATACACAGCATAACAACATATCCTTACCATTAATACACCGTAGCGCCCTCTCGCCGTCCTTGCGCGACATGAAGGCGACGAAGCCGCAGTTCCGGCCGCGCGCCTTCTCCTCGTCCGAGCGCGGCCACATGATCTTGATGCTGGCGAGCGGCCCGTAGCGACCGAATATACACAGCATAACAACATATCCTTACCATTAATACACCGTAGCGCCCTCTCGCCGTCCTTGCGCGACATGAAGGCGACGAAGCCGCAGTTCCGGCCGCGCGCCTTCTCCTCGTCCGAGCGCGGCCACATGATCTTGATGCTGGCGAGCGGCCCGTAGCTACCGAATATACACAGCATAACAACATATCCTTACCATTAATACACCGTAGCGCCCTCTCGCCGTCCTTGCGCGACATGAAGGCGACGAAGCCGCAGTTCCGGCCGCGCGCCTTCTCCTCGTCCGAGCGCGGCCACATGATCTTGATGCTGGCGAGCGGCCCGTAGCGACCGAATATCTCCATTAACTGTTGTTCTGTTATCTGGATCGGAATAGAAATAGTTAGGAAATTTGGTCACTAAATATATGCACAATTTACTACATCTTTTTCAACTTTTAATTTAATGATATATTTTGGGTAGGTCGTCATAATTTTACATACATTTTTGGGGCCTCATATTCTTGATAGAATAGTATGTAATTATGTAACATCATTAAACACAGAATATAAGCACTACATAGCAAGCATGTTTTGTAAAAATCATCTTGTTTCGCTCCAGGACAGATTTACGATCGGGTACCAACTTGCGTCTATTTTGGAACTTTATTTCTAATTCATTCATATGAAAAAGCAGTATTTAACTTTCGCATTCTGTCTTTAAATAGTACTCATACCTTAGGGTTAAGATTGCCTAAATACAAGTTGGTAGTATTAGGGTCCCCGGTATCGTAGGAGCCGACATCAGGTATGACGTCGAGGGACGGCTCGACGCCGACCACGCCGCGCTCTCGCAGCACGTTCTTATACTTGTGACGCTCTGATCTCTCCTCTTGAATCCTGGAAGAAATTAATTGACTTAGAAGTACCCTTTTGATGTTACAATATGATTCATAGATATTTAAGGCTCACAATTTTGATTAAACTGTAACCTAACAATTTTAAGTTGGTTAAATAATGCTGAAGGACACAGCAAAACACTACTATAAAATGAAACCATAGAATCACCATATCAAGAATATCTTGGAGAGCCTTGCAAAAGATACATGTTAAGCAGTGGACCTAAACATGCTAACAAGGAAATTAATACACAACTATTCACTTGATCTGACAAGGTAGACAGAGTAACTTTAAAAAAAAAAATCCTTGGTGATAGTCAGTATACAGTTATTATAATAACACTTACTGTCTCAGTTCTTCTTTAAACAACTCAAGGTTACTCTTCTTCTTATCCTGTCCCTTCTTCTTGGGATGAGGCCGGCCCGGGGGCTCTGGCCTCTGCACAAGTGTGCGGACCACATCAGCCTCTGATATACTCCTCTTTTCATCCAAGCGAGAGACAGGCTTGTAAAGCTTGCCTCTTTCTGATGTGTCTTCCTCTGAGAAAAGAAGGTTTATAATTATTAGAGTAAAATATTAATTATCTTTTAACCACATGGTCTTTTGAATGTTTCATACACTTATTGTTCATTGTTTGTATTTCTCTAAATCAACAGTCAAATCAAGTTTTATGAGTTGTTTTTCTATTGTGTCTTTAATATGCTTTTTTAAGTCTTATGGCTATATCTTTTGCAATAAATTGATAGACAGTGATAACTTGTTTCTTTAGAAAATTTTATACTTCTATTTGGGCTGTATGTTACAAGGTAAGATATCATAATAGTTTGTTATAATAATGATTGTTGTATAAAAGAGTGACTAACTTCTAGCTCCTGCATCATAGGTCCCAGCTTTGACCCAGACCTTGCTGGTGGTGCTGGGAGCCTCCTGGAATGTCTCCACAAACTCCTTGAACACCTGCAATACACACATATATATAACATTTACTTTCTATAAGGAATTGAAGAAAGGAGGTTACATGGAAATCAATAAAATCATCAAATAAACATAGACATTGCTCTTTACCAAGGGTCCATAATATAAAGTACCTATATATGACACCATGACATGTGATAACATTTAGAGGTAAATGGAAAAGAATAAAAATCTTCTAGGTAGATAGGTGTTATGTGGTTACTACAATAATCTGAATGTGAATGAATGACCTGATAATATATTGGTTAATGATGATTTCTAGAAATTGTAAAAATAAAGCTTGTAAATAAGAATCAATCACATTTTGAATCTTACAGAGAAAGGTTTCATACATAGTTTTAGGAACAATTTAACTATTTTATCATAAAAAATATTAGAAGATTACTGTTACTATTTCTCTTATTGGCTTACTGATAGATATTCCTTACAAATAAAGCAAAAGGCAACCAATTTTTACATTATTCTTCTAATTTGTTCTTTTTCTATATTAGGTGTGAATTTAAATATATAATTATTAAATGAAGATACATCAATGAAATGAAAAGAGCATAATTTTCAAGCGAATTGCTTGCAAGGATATTTACATGAGCCGCAGCTTCTTCTTCCTCCTTCTTCTTCAACTCTTCTAGTTCCTTCTTAGAAAGACCCCGGGCATTCATTTCGCTGATTATATTTCTAAACTTCACTAAATTATAACTATCTTTCAATAGCTAGCACTAAACTCAGGTTTGTTACCGACACCGAGATGTCAATACAATGTTTAATAGTTTTATAACACACATGTTACACATTTTATAATAGCAGCACAAGATAATCTTGAGTATATTGTTTTTTCATAGTTTAAATTAGCAATTACTCGGTTAATATCTAAAATATAACCTACATTTACAAGCCAAAACTGACACAAACACAATGACAACTGATGGCAGACTACAGATAATGTAAAGTATTGTAAAGAGCAAAAACGTTTTGATTACGCAAGATGGTTGTCGTTTATAATTTGAATAGATCGGTTTTGTTAATTTTGTTTTTTAAAAATATTTTTGCATCAACTAGACTTGAAACCAGATTTTTTATACCATCGGGCCAACATTGCAATTCTTGGGATAGATAGATATTATATCCATCCCGAACATTTTGGATAACATCGCATTGCTGCATTTTAAAGCGAAACAATTTTTTATTTAATTTAGTTTTGTTTAAACGAATGTATGCTGATTCTATTCCACAGAATACAGATCTGAACTGACTTCATGATGTCTACAAGGCCCGTTCTGGCCCCTGGAACAGAGTGCGCATAAGACGGTTGAACAATGCTATAGGGCGACGCGGATAGAGACTCGACGGTACCCTACTAATCAATCACTTTGCTCTGTGTTCGACCGGCTCCGGGAAGAGCCCTTACAACAATCGTATAGAGCTCTCGTTTCAGCAATTCAAACTGGCGCTACGCTACCCATAGCGTTCGCCGAAACAAGTTTATCCAGCCTTACAAATCGTACAGTTGATAACAGTTTTCATTTATTCCCTAAAATATGCGGGTCATGTGGAACAGGGGAATTGAAATAAAAGACTTTGTTGGTTACATATTATTTATTGAAAAAAGTATACATCAAAAATGTTTCGATGTAAAATTAAAAAAAGAATGTGTGCGATTTGCCATTAGTGAATGAATTCTGCACAGGACTACGATGAACTACTAGCCACGGTTGTACCCTTCAGAAAGGAGTCTTAATAAGATCACCTAAAGTTTAAATTCCAATACACATTTCAGCGCGGCTAGTGGATGCATCGTACACTATCAGGTATTGGACAAGGTACTAGCTAAGGGTAAATAACACAGAGATATCTTTACAGCCAAGTGGTATCCAAGTAGAAAAGTTTATATATCATATGCGTAAATTACATTTGTGCAAGGAAAGTAAAAAAGTTAGCCTCCGATAGGTATAAACTATTTATATTAAAAATGGCTAATTGTACTTAAGAGTATTGCCAGCATAGGCCACGGTATTATTACCTATTGGCTGTAAATTCCACTGTTTCGTCTTTTTATTTTGTTCCTACTATCA
This sequence comes from Autographa gamma, assembly GCA_905146925.1. NCBI lineage: Eukaryota > Metazoa > Arthropoda > Insecta > Lepidoptera > Noctuidae > Autographa > Autographa gamma. The sequence continues at coordinate 11,861,095 of LR989850.1, forward strand.
ATATTACAAATCGTTATTTCCATTTAATACTTACATTTAAAATACATAAATAATACAACTTGATAGTAACAGAAACACCGAATTATTAATGCATTGAATTTTTATTTTGGTAATATTATATTTATCAAATTATATCGAGTGACTTTCTATCTTGGACCGAAAATGTTCGCGGTCCAGGAAACTAACCCATAGTACAAACATAACAGATTTAATCTATGGGTTAAAATGCACTTGTGAAAGCCAAATTATATTAATCTATGTGTTTGTAACGGGCTATCTGTGATTAAGGCCCGTGCGTTAAAGAATAGAATACTTTTGTGCATTATAAAGCTTACTATACAATGAAACATGCCACGAAATATACATAACTACTATACTGTACACAGCGAAACGAATGTACATAGTCACAGAACGAATATCATAAGACGTTAGTGTGTACCGCTCTACATCGACGTCGCCACAGATTATGGTAAACAGATACTTTATTTATCACTTGACAAGAATACACAAACATGTTCTCTGTAGTACAACTTTTTTATACTTTGAATAAAGAACGTTAAATACATGATCTGTGACGTCACGCCGTGACCGCGCCATTGTGTACACAGACGGAGTCAATCTATAACATACATTAAAAAATAGTTTTACATAATTTACTTTCTATCCTGATTTATACATTGGTGGTTCATGAAGCTGCATTTTATTAATTGGTAGATATGCAAGAAAAATCTTATTGGCAATAAAGTTTATAATACATTTTATTTGGAGTTGGTAAATTAATTGCAGCCTATTACGACCTTTCGGTAGATGACGTACTAAGCAGGGATAAGACAGCCAATTGCCATCCAACATTATGACCATTTCCCTCTGATTGGCTACTAGTCTATAACATTTCTTAGTACATTATCTGCCAAACTACACGTGTTTATTATTTACAAAAATAGTTCCATTATTAAGAGTGTTTTCTCATTAGCTTCAAGGTCAAGCTGCGAACGTATGATGAAGGATATGTAAGCTTACAAGCAACAGATACATACTGTAGTACTTTGTGTGTTACACAAATTAGAACTTTCTCTTCATGAAAATAAAGATTATTTTCAATTGTCGTTTCGGTCCTTTAGACGATGGCGCTAGATAAAATATCCCTTAAGCTATTGTGATAAGGTTGAAAATCCCACAGAATAATTTGTGTGACACACAAGGTAAATATAAACGGAAAGCTGAGTCCGAGGCACGTTGTAGTCACGTAGGTATGTTTCTCATAAAAACAACGACATGTTTAACCGATTGCGAAGACTACATGACTTTACTTATAACAACAGTACTTTCAGAATTGTTTTTACTCCATATAAATTAAAATACACTTTAATATGATGTTAGGTAAATATTGAAATTTTTATTGTATAGCGAAAAAACAAAAGCAGCCTTCTACGTCAATATGTGTATTTAACCCATAACTGCCTTAGTCATACTAAATGACGCAAGCAGGCAAAAGGGACGTAACATACGCATATATTTTCGAAGTATCGTAGTCGAATAGTTGTGACCGACGAGTTTACCCCCTGTTTACAATTAAACTACAATAAATATATTCTCTCCTCACGACTGCCACACAGAAGGGTTCGTCGGCCACAGGCGAAGTACTGCTGTTATAGAAGGTGCTACGAAAATGCATGATCATTAAAAAATGTTCCTACCCTACTAGTTCAAATCAGTTAATAATACGATTATGTAAGGTAAGGTTAGTTATTTTTGGGTAATGGCTATGTTAACTTGCAGAGAAATATGACCATGCATTTCCGTAGCACCCTTTAGTATAAGCACTCTTCATCACCTCAGCATATAGAGTTTAATGGTGATAAAAGGCAACGAAAACGTTTTTATTATTGACTTTCCAAACCAAATATTTTGTATATTTTTTTTATTTGCTTAAAGTCAACACATACATAATAATACGTTATACCTACATTATATATATCTTCAACATCAACAATAAGACATACAACACTACCTGTCGAAAAGTAAAATTACGTTACAGAGGTAAAAACACTTCTTTTACACTATTAAATGCATTCGTCGAACATTGTACTACACCTAAAAATCAATGGCCAATGATAATATGAAAAATTTATGAAAATAAACATTGTACTCGCTTATTTGATCCATAGACAACAATTAAAATAATTTTCACATACAATATACATCGAATATAATATAAAATTCTTTATTAAATACGCTAGTTGGTTGCGAGCGTGTGTCGGACATACGTGACTCCCGACACGTCCGCTACGTCCGACAGCGCGCACTATATTGTGAATAGTCAAATCCTCTCGATTATACACTGTACAGGGATTGAATGTTTGAAACGTTCATGGACAGACTGTGTTTGCGCTTGCATTCGTTTTTGTTTCACGACACCCTATGACATTTATATAAGAGTTTACATACAATGACATTTGTGTAACACCACCGACTCTCTATATCTATAATTTTATAATAGTAATCTAATTGCAAATATTACTGAATGCCCCGTGCATCGCACGGACCCCTCGTTTCCTGGCTTTAATTTTTACGGTTGCGTGTGCGACCTGATCCCGTTGGAATATCGTTGATCTTGGGTAGAATGTTCGGGACAACTTACTCGACGTCCTCTTCGATAGGGTAGTGAGTGGGATCGTCGATCATTTGAACAGTCGGAGCGGTATCGTCAGACATCGCAACAACGGGAGCGGGCTCGTCCGGCATCTCCACGATGGGAGCGGGCTCGAGCATGGCCGCAACGGGAGTGGGATCGGGCTTCGCCACAATGGTGTCGTTGTCCTCGACGACGTCCATGTCGACGTCTTTGTCCCCGCCCGCAGCTACGAGCTCGTCCTCGTCGTCGGTCATTTCGGGGATGATGGGCTCCATGGGCGGGTACATGTCTACGGTGGTGCCGGTGATGAGGTCTTCGGGGAAGTTGGCCACGTCGTCGTACACCGCGCTCTCATTCTCGTCAACGAAGAGGAAGTCGTAGGGCGTGCGGAAGAACTTCCCGCGCAGCTTGTGGCGCATGTAGGCGTCGTTCTCCGCCTCGTCCTGCGGCGAGGGCAGGGCGCGGCGGCCGGGCCCCCAGTAGGGCGTGGCGACGGCCAGCACGGCCGTGTTGTAGCACAGCTGCACCAGCGACGTGGCCACCGCGTGCGCCCGCTGCAGGAACTGCACGGGCGTCCAGGGCTCGGGCGGCGGCTCCATGTCGTCATCACTGTCGTCGGTAGTGTCGTCGTCGCTGGAGTCCCCCACTTGCCCCGCCAGCGCGAGCTGCGGGCGCCACGCCGCGCGCGCCGCCATGCTCCGGTACAACCAGGCCAGCGGCGAGAGCGGCGGGGAAGGCGAATCTCAGGCATCCGCATCCGCGCCTTTTAGTCGGAGGCGCGCGAAGTCCTCGAAGATTATGTCGTCATCCTGTTCCTGACCGTTCTCGTCACTGGAAAGTGAAAAAAAACCACAAATATTATTACCAAATCTGTTAGTAGTATAAACAGGCTCGCACAGGGTTCGGTAAGTATAGTCTAGTACTAACGGGTGCGGGTCGAGCTGGATGAGGTCCTGGTCCATGGCGCGCGGCATGTTGTCGGGCGCGGCGCGGGGCTCCTCCTCCGGCTTGGGGTGCATCAGGATGAACGGCAACTCCGCGCTCAGGTCGCTACAATCACAACAAATGAAGAATGTTACTAGGTATGCCAAATCCCTTGAAATTGTGTCTCAGTAAAGCCTGTATGTATACAAATACACTAGCTTTTGTCGTAGTCAAAAATACCAAGTAGTTTTGATTTTATACGCATTCAAAGTTTCGAAAAATATCGAGTTCCGCTAATAGTCACGTGACCGCTTGTGACGTCACGTCACAACGCGCTCAGTATCAAGTCGGCAGCGCTGTATTAGGTGTAATAGCTTGCGCAGTATTTTGATGGGTTTTCGTCCGCGAATTACGTTAATAGTCCAATAATAGTAATTATTATTCGTTTAATAAAATGGATGAAGGATTCGAAAAAGTTTTTTCTCATTTTAACGTCCTTTGGAACTATAAAAAATTACTTATCCGGCGAATTAGTAGTTGTATTTTTACATTTAGGCACAACACATGATTTTCTGGTATTTGGATTGGACATTTTTAAAAGTACTTAATTATAATTTCGACGGCACGGGCGCGCGATCGCTAGCGGACTGAGTGAGCCAGATTGAACGTGTTGTGATGTGACGTGACTCCATCACCGGGTGTTTACAACTTGTTTTACTTCTAAATCGGAAACTAATTGACGTATCGAAGTAATTTTTTCACTAGTATTTTTTATTTTTGACAGAGAATATGGAGTGCTAATTAATAATCAAAATTAGTGAACATTCTTCATTATGGTAATTCCGTGACTGATGGACTTATGATGATTAAAAACAGAGAGAGTATGAGACTTACCCTCCTAGTGGGCCGAGACACAGCTTCACCTTGACCTTGTACTGGACTATGATCCCTAGGTTCTCCCGCTGCGAAGGATCCGCAATACTGCAAAGACAAACAACAAACTAAATTCCATGTTTAAAGCTACTGATTTCAATATGATTTCACACCCATTATCTTGTCCTTTCGTGCCCTTACATGCACGATGGACACCTACTGAAAATGCTGTTCTCATACCAGAACTCTGGGACGAGACAATATAGATAAATCCACACCCTAAGATGATAATTTAATTAATAAATCACTATTATTTGTAAGTGTATGTACTCACAGCGTGCTGGAAGCCAGGTTGGTGTCCTCGTGCTTGAGCTGTCCGTCGAGCGCGAGCCCCCACTTGTCCTTGTTGTTGGCCAGCAGCGGCGTCACCGTGAACACCTTGCTCAGCGTGAACCCGGGACCCACTGGACACCCCTCCCTGGACACACAATACCATACATCAACACCATTATATAAGACACATATCATTCTAGGAAAATATACATCCGGTATTATCATAAAGGGTGCTAATAGTAACTAGTTTAAAAATAGAGAAAATACCTAAATGTCAAGGAATTTTCTGACGTAAAATTCAGAGAGATTAAACTGGGCAATTGTTTCTGAAAGTTATCTAAATACGTTTCAACGTCAATAAAGAATGCGACAACCGCCAAAAGCATATCATCGTTTAGTAATGCCTAGCTTTTAGTTCTTTTAGAAGACTTTTATAATTAATAATTCATTTAATGACACAATTTGCGCTTGCGTCTAACCCATTACCAATACGTTTCCAAAAAGCCAATCACCCGGGCGTCGGTCGTGCAAATAAATGATTATTTTTTACAGAGTTGTTTCTCGGAGATGAAAAATGTTTAGGGTACAGATGTTTTTGAAAATCGTAGCCGGTCAATTGTTTTCAGTGATTTAGTAAGAAGTATTTTATAGCATCCGTATTCCGGCGTCTGTTTTTTTCTTTAGTTTTTGTCGAACCAACCTCGCCCTTAGCCACTCACTATACACTACAGTTAGGGAGGAAAATCAAGCTTCGATGCAGAATATAATTACAATAAAAACAAGTCCAATACACCAGTATATCCTGAAGTTAGTTACAAGTCACCACAACCGTTAAAGGATTCGTCAATCAACTACTTACACCACTAAAGTTGCATTTTGTTTCAAAGAAATCAATATATATAATTTGGGAATATGTTAAGAAGAACCTATCTTTTGGGATATGGGAACGATCAAAATCGATTTAATTAAGATAATAGATATGAAGACGATTAATAACTTAAATGAGAACAGCAGAGCGTGCCTGTCGAAATGTAAACATTCAGATTTTGGTGGGTTTTGACAGCTGACCCGCCAGTGGCGCCACCTGATGATTGTATAACAAGAACCCCTTACTAAGGTTATTTTTAGATCCTATTTTAGACCTGAATCCTATTTGCACAACTTATGACATATATTGTCTACGGATTTCTGATAATGTGTTCTATCGCAGGCAATTTGCAATTGCAATTATTTCTGGTTGTATTGAAAATAGGTCTGACCCTTTTAAGAAAATCTTGAAGACGAATACATTTTTCACAGAACCCAACGCAAGGGATTATTCGGGAAAAGCTTAAATCTATCAAGAAACTGCCAATTCCTGGCCAAAAGTCTACTGGGAAGGGTCACGAAGAAAATGAAACCAGTTAAGAATGTACTATCAACTATGTGACGTCAGTGGTATGTCCAAAATCCAGGCATGGTAGGAAGCGAGTGGGGTCAAACAGGTCAGCATGCATACATAGGCACGCAGGTACTTACACTGACTGCATGGACAATTTCTTACTGAACATCCCGATAAAGGGGAATTTAAATAACCTCGCCGACATCGACTTTGGCCCCCTGAATTAGAAACATAATGGTATTTATATGTGTAGCTTTTACCTTCAATGTTAATAGTGTTATATGTTGACGTCTAATCTAAAGATCGTTATTTGTACCCGACACCACCGCTGATCCTACTAATACGACTACAAAGTCAACGAGTAGCAACATTTCCAAGTATTTTATTAAGCAAATATTCTCAAGTCGCAAATTCGAAAATTGTTATTATAATTTAAATAATATACTTGACTATGTTCAGAAACTTGTGGTTAGAAATATTGCAACTAGTTAAGCTCCATAATAAAATCTAATTTCTTTGCTAATTTCTAGAAGTTTAAAGGCAGTATATGCATAAAATACAGCATCCAATATTTGAGAATCAACTTCTAGAAACCAGCACGCTAATGTAATCAACTTTGCACTTTAAGTGTCTAGTAATAAGGTCGGAACTCACTCGCTCTCGGTCTCGGCGACGGTGCACTTGTACTGCGCGGTGGAGAAGAGGCAGATGTCGGCGAACTGGCGCACCGACACCTTGATGCGCTTCACCGACCGGTTGGAGTTGTTCGCTATGTGCACGTTCACTGCTATGTTCTCGCCGTGGTGGTATAGCTCCTGCAAATAATTATGAATAAGAATATTTAGACTAAATCAGTCCAGCCGTTTAGGAGTTAAGCAACTAGCATATGAACATAAGACTTATTTACAGCATGTTACGAAAGGGGTGAAGAGTAATCCATGGCATAGAGTAAGTATAAATCTCAAAATGGGAATTTATTAATTGATTTACTATTTTCCTTATAAATTATTTAACATACAAATTGGACTCAGTCAGATTTACCCTTTCGGTAACATGCTGTATATAAAGATATTTTTACATTTAATTATTAGCTACTAGTTATTATGCGAAAAACATTTGCACGTGCGCATTCTGACATATTGAATAATAAATTTGATAAGAATAATAATTTAAATACAAAAAAACTATGCATGTATGTTTACTATTAAAAACTTGTATAGATTTACATATCAACATTCATTTACATCGTTTTAATATTATTTTTACATTTTTTGATATTCAAATTATTCTAATTCGAAAATTCATGTTTACTTAAGATAATTTTATAAGTATGTACCTTATCTAAGGAGGCTTCCAGATACAGTTTGTTGGGGCTCATCATGAACTCTTTGGACACCTCCACGGAGGGCTGCTCGCCTTGCTTGCTCGGCGCGTACATTATCTTCCTGATTGCTAACCGCACTGAATTTCTGTACAAGACATAAACACAATTTACCATGATATTACAATTTTAAAAGACATATTTTGCATTCACACACCAGCCTGTGAATTTTCCAACCAGACTGAAGACTTCTTCACACAGATGTATTGTCATTTATCGTTATGAAAATTAGGAAAACTTTTGTTCCATATATGTAGAGAGCGTGGTGTTACGAACCTCTTGTGTGGCTTATCATCCTGTGAGTCAGCGACGAAGGCCTTCAGCTCGTAGTCGACGCCACAAGGCTTGCCGGTCTCCCCGGGCGCGGGCTGCAGCGTCACTGACGCGGGGCAGTGCGGCGGCAGCTCGAAGTAGAAGGGGTGCGCGGCCGCCCCCAGCTTGCGGACCAGTCTCTCCTGCAGCCGGGTGAGCGGCCGCTTCGTGGTGTTGATGGCCGGGTATATCTGCTCCGCGGCCAGGTACAGGTCCTTCCGGAAGGTAAGCCCCAGCACGTCGAGGTCCTCGCGGCCATACCTGAACGCGGCCAGCACGTGCCCGAACACCTTCCTGTCCTTGACATACTCCGGGTCGATTAGGACGACGCCGTCTGAAATTAATACGTTTGTTATTAATTTCACTTTTTATGTTAGTTGGTTATTACTGTCATATGTTTATTAATGATTATGTTGGTCACACCTCTCATCGATGTTTGAACCGGTTTTTAAATAAAAACTGTTTACTACAAAAACGTGTTAAATCAATTTGATGTTGTCGGATTATTTTATCTAAAGGCTTTCTCATAAAAAAGTGTTTATAATAAAACCTGATCAGGTTCTTATCAAAATCAATATTTTACACGTGGGCCCACTGACCTTGTCAGCTTCATAATTAGTTAGAAAATTATACGTAGTCTAAGACACGTTTAAGTTTGAGTCTTAAACTTTATTGGTTTTCTTAACGATATCTCATATAACACTTAGAATATGAATGATAATTTATTATAAGTACATTCATCATTACGAATGACGTAAAACTACATACAATAAATGTCGGACGCCCCTGTCTCGTGACAAATTCGTTTCTCACGACACAGGAAGTGGGGCGACCACTGCAATACCGTAGATACCTACGTCACATGTCAACAATCTCTCAACACAGGAAAAGTCAATGGGAAATCAGTGATACATGCCCAGTGTTTATCCATTTTACGCATAATAAACACTTAGTCATAATAATTACAACCTACGGAGCCGAGATCCATTGAGAATATTACTGATAAGTCACGCAGTATCATTGATAAATAATTGTATGGATCTAACATGTGTTTACGAGTGATTAAGTTCATTTAAGCGTTGTAATTGTTCGTTAGGGTAACCGCAACTGTTAGCGACCCTTTATTAATGTTTAATATAACAATAATGGAATCTGTGATTTCCAATGTTTAGCTCGTACGATCTTCCGTTGTTTTCGTTGCATTACATTGTATTCTGATAGTATCTTTAAAAGAGTTTACGAATCAATCCCTTATAAATCTAAAATCGGAAGATCAAATAGTGCAGACGAGCAAATATTGCTACGTTCGATAGTGGAGCGCTAAGATTGAAAATCAACAGAGTTTCCCTCCCTGATCCAGTTCAAACAATCCGTTATTTCTATTACCCAGAGGTCAGCATTCTTACCAAAATAACAGTCTGACCGATACTCAAGACATTTATTATACTATAAACTCGTAACTCTACCGAGGAGGACTTAGCTGAAATTGGCAATTTATTATACAACGATCGGCACTCCCTTTACGAGCGAACTCTCATCTACTTTGAACAACTCGATTCAAGTGCTCAAATACGGTGCAAGTTTCATCTGTTGAAACAATGAGGGTGTTAGACAACTCCGACTTTCTGCAGAACTGAAGAAACTTACCGATGGGGTCTACATGTGTGATGTGGTCTACAAAGTCTCTTTTTCCTAAGTATACTGTGATCTGGAAAGAAAGAAAAGGAAGCATTAATAAAAAGTTCAATTGTATATAATTCTTTAATTTGGCAGGCTAGACGGAATTAAGTAAAGAAATATCTGGGAAGATGTCATAAGATTTGGCTCGATGGCATGTCGAAATTTGGCACTCTGCGGTGCTGCTATAAAATGATCGGTCATAGATCGAATCTCATTGTATCTCATAATCATGTGTTTTTGTAGTTATGAGCTGAATACATAATTAAGGATTTAATCATACATTCATATTTTTTACAATACCATCGCACAATATGTTTTTTACCTAAATGTTATGTATGTTGATAACATACATATCAAAACAAAAATCTGACACTAATCGCCAAGTTTTTCTTGTTCAAGACTGGTTTGTAATAATATCTTCAGTAAGATATTAAAATACAGGTTTGAATTATATAAAATTAGTATTTAATTCACATTTTTGTGACATGATAGGTATAAATTAATGTCAAAATGTTAATCATTTTCCGCCGGCATTTGTCAGTAAAAGGTCAGGTCGATCTAAGCCTGACCTGTAACCTAAGAGAGGCGATAAAAAAGTGATTAAAAAACGTCCATCAAGGAGAAACGACGCAGAGCGCCTTTTTCCAAGTGCGCTTAGCAATTTAACGAAATTTAAAAGTACCCAAGTAATTATAGTTTCGCATGTGATTAACATTGTGAAGATTTAAAATTCTATTTTTTAATAATTTACGTATTGGTGCTTTTTGCAAACCAACAAATAACATCAAACAATACTATCACTAAATATCTGCGACTGAGGATTTTCATGTCATTTAAAATTGTGGATGTGCTTTACATCTACATTATAATGTGTAGATACAGCAGACACAGCTACATCCGGTATGTTCGGGGAAGTACTATTCTCCCACTTTTTACCGACGGTGTTAAGTGGCGTCTTCGCTGCTACGTTCCGCTTAGGATTGCGGGAGAACCTAATGCCCAAGCTATTAAAGCGTCTTTTAAAAGGTCAGAGACACAGACCAGCTATAAAGATTCTTTAGTATTGATAAATGGATACGTATATGAACCTAGCGATTTGCCGCAGCTTCGCTCACAAAACATGAAGAATTATACACCCCTACCCTTCCTCTTCAATTAGTCTATCCAATGCAAATGGTGAAAACTTTATGAAAAATTCTGCAGTGTTTGAGTTTACCGCCTTACACGGAAAGTCCCGGCAGGGGAATTGGTCCAACATATCATAATTTATAAAAAAAATCTGTACGTGTGCTTGTTATATAACTCCTAGACAGCGGGTCCGGTAGGATTTAGAAAATAGTCCATACCTTGCCATTGGGCGAGCTCTTCTTGAAGACTCGCGTCGCCTGTCGCTGCTTATTGCTGCCGCCGTCTTCCATATTGCCGCCGCGCCCTCCTCACCACTGCACACACACATAACACATATATTAATTACCTGTCACTTAATAAAACACTAAATAAAAAAAAATCTTTTCAAAATGTGGTAAGATTTTGAATGCTATTAGTACTTGTTTCAGTCAAAGATGTGAACACACAGTCACATGTTTTTTATTTAGAACACCACTTATATACATGAAAACAATTTTGAACTGAAGATACAAAGTAATAACATAGATAACAGGCATGACACTAGTTACGTCAAGCACTCACTATAATAACAAAACTTTTACTATTGTATAGTTTCAGTATATTCCAATATAACTGTAATATTGTGTTGTTTAAAACTTTTGACACTGAATGAGATTACACACTGTGAATTTATTAGGTATGTGGCGAAACCTAGATTCTAAAAATTGGAATCTCTAATCGCCAATCCGCAATTGAGCAAGCGTGGTGACCAATGCTCGTTCCTTCTGTATATGGGAAGAGGCCTGCACCCAACAGTGGGACGTATATAGGTTTATTATTATTTGTGAGATTAAAACTTATTTTATTTATTTGTCGTGATAAAATATATACAATATAAATATTTATTCGCACATAATACGCGTGTTACTATTTATTTGTTCGGATTATGACGCGTGTTGACACACTGACTACTATTTACTACGGAGCCTCTAATCAGAATGGTTGTATTTCTCATTGACACATCAGGAAGTTGCTTTATTATTATAGTGATTAAATACGCTGACTACGAAATTGCACATACGTCAGTAATTAAATACTAGTAATTGTAGACAAGTCGACCACACTTTACCCAACTAGAAACTAGTAGAAACTTACTCATACCTAATACAAAAATGTCAAATTTTGGATGTAATGTTAATATTAATGACGACCTCCGTGGTTCAATGGCGTACGCACCGGTTTCCAAAGTGTCTCTGAGGTCCCGGGTTCGATCCCCGGACGGCTCAATGTAGAAAGTTACTTTTGTTGTCTCGAGTCTGGGTGTTTGTGGTACCTTCGTTGTTTCTGAATTTCATAACACAAATGCTTTACAGCTACTTACTTTGGGTTCAGAGCAATGTATGTGATGTTGTCCGCATTTACTTATTATTTATTTAATATTATTTACTTGAGAAACGTAAGTATATACGAAGTATTCAAATCTAATACATTCATCCACTCAATTTAAAGTTTAAATCAGTAGTAAAGAATCCATTTGTTAAAAATAAAGTGCAAAAAAAGTCGTTACAAGTTCATAGCAGTTCTGAATCAGTTTTCAAGATATAATCGCGATTGATTGTGATGTTTTCAATATCTACGTTTGACATGAACAGTTAAAACAAATCGAATTACTTTTTCGTGCCTTTCAGGTTGTTTTGAAGTGTCGAGTAAAACAGATTAGTTTTACTTTTAAAACCGCTTCCATTATAAAGCTTTAATCATTTCTCGAGAAGAATTTGTAGCGTATCTACATAATAATATGCTGTTTTTGGGTGAAATAAATAAATTCTTTAAAAGTTTTCTGATTACAATTATTTCTGATATAAATTACATTTCTGCACTTATAGGTCGACTACACAGCATACAACAAATACACTATTTAATGTACTCAATGAAACACGAACAAAAAATAACTCCATAGTGAAAAGAGTTGTTCAGTACAAGTTGCGCAGTTATCAAAGTGAGAATCACTTTCTTTAAAAGATAAAGAGTGGAACGTGTCGGGGCATCGTTAGAGAAATATTCTTATCTGGAGTACTACGGTTTGTATACTAAATATTAACATAGAGATCAGCTTGTTCACTATCATCTCTTTCAGCATTCCTTTTGACGTGCGAGCGAGAAGCCGCTATTTGCTGTGTATTGTGCCGTCTCGCTCCCACAACGGTAGCAGTCCTACTATAAGAGCTCATAGTACAGGGACAGGTATAAAGTAAACCAGTGTAAGTTTGTTTAGACTTAGTTTAAGCTCGTGCAATGTAATTGGTATACATTGTGGTTTCAGTAATTATTTACATTTTATTATCATGAATGCACACTTAGGTAGGAAACTTCTCTGCTATCTGGACGCTACAAAAAACCCTAGATTGTTTTTAACTACTACTCAACATACGTATTTTATTATTATACTCAAGTTAAATATAACCTACTTACATTGACCACAAAAACGGGTTTTCTAGATAGTATTTATGATGTACACAGTCAAAGTATTTTTTGGGAGAAACCCATTTTACATGATCCATATTTCTTAACATGGCAATGCCATACGGGAAACGTCCCACAAAGCTGACATATTTACTGTAAGTAATATTTTTTCCTCCCCAAGCTATGTAATATAATATCATGTCTAAATAGGCTTAGGAATCCATTCCCATGTGAGAAGAAATCCAATAACTAAATGTGGAATTTAATCGAATAATACTGTTACTGTGTTTCTATCATTTTAGTAGATCCAGATCTATTGTTGATTTAGGTCTTGTATTTCGTAGAAGCGGCGGGAGCTAGATAACATAATACTATACTAGAACAGGTGGTAGACTCAGCTTTCTTCCCATACTCAAGTAAAATACACAATAGACTGAAATTCAACCGTAAGACTGTTCGATAGCTTTTATTTTCATAGCAGTAAGGTTGATATTCGTGAATCGTTGTTGTTACTTGCGGTGTATGTAATGAGTGAACAAAATCGAGAAAATCCTCTCGATTGTTACATCTCTACTCGATTGGAAGTTGCGGACGAGGTATCGATGTTCCGGATATTTAGTTGGAAACGTTTCGTGTTGCCTTTTGCTATTATTGTGGCCGTTTCTCGGTATTATATAAGTGTATTCGATTAGTAATACTTCGAAAAAGCGTTTTGTAATATTCCAGCGAATGTGGTTATTAATATGCATTGTTTTCAGGAACTGGTTGTTGCTATGGAAGCTTCGGATCAATATGATAACTCAACATGGGTTTTATTACAAACAAAATCTATGAACTTGTTTTTTAGAACTCTTAGATTGTTTTTTAACATTTCTTTTTTTATATGAAGTGATTTCACTTAAAAACTACTGAACGATATTTAATGGGTCTCTGATATAATTGACATTCTGACACGACGGACAAATAAATGTCTAGGCAAAAATGTAATTCTAGCATCTGCGTAAAACAAAATATAATAATTCTTATCATTATTTGTAGTTAGATAACTATTTGATACTCCTTTTATTAGCCAAAAACAATGTTTTTTATCAAGTGTGTGGGCGGGAATACAGATTACAGCCACTTTTTTAGTAGTGGTACAGATTTGTAACATTGAAAAGGAGTTTTGTAATCATGCTAAACGATTTAGGCATGGACAGCCACAAGCGTACTGTTAGCTTCTAAGAGTATCATTAGCTTAAGAGTCTTAAGACAAATCATCAAATTAAAAGTACAAGATTAGTAATACACTTGTCTTTCCCACTGGTAGACAGGTAAGATATACAAACAAAGCCAAAAGAATAAACACTTGAACTGGAACAGCAAGGCCAGTGGCGCGATGGCGAGGGTACCCTTAAAATATTCATTTATATAAATTGTGTTCATTACTTATTCAATGGAGCTCTAATAAAAATATAAAGTACATCTTCAGCCTTGAAGATCTTCATTTATAAATCGTTAGCGTACTTCTCAGATAAGTAAAGGACAATGGCAGGTCTCCATACTAAGAATTGTCTGGGATCAAATTGAAGCGTCCCTTAATGAAAAATATGTTAAAAGATTTGGCGTTAGTTCTAGAATCTATAAATGAGACTATTTTCATTTGGGAAAGCCGGAAAAAAAAGATTTCAGTGTTAGAATTTTATTATTTAGGTTATGAATTAACGTCAATGTCAATTAGCTATATCTATAAAACATAACGCAGATCGAAATTATGTCCTTAAGAAATGATAATGTGGTGTGGTCTAAGTGAGAATAAGAGTATTTACGGATAAATGGAAAAAACCTAAATAAATTCTAACACTCGATGTAGAGTATTACTCAATTTAAACTTTTAAACTATCGCGCTGCATATTATAGAACGAAACGTCAAGCCCTTAAGGTATTTACGCATGTACGCGCTAATCCCCGTTCTATAATATTACTATAGTACTCAATTATTGAATGTTTAAGAAAGCTGAGCGCGTATTAAAAAAATGCACTTGCCGCGTAAACAATAGAACTATGTTAGGGCAAATAAAAAACATATTTTGTTTAAAATAATTATTTATTTCATTCTTCACCTCATTATCATCATTACACATAAAATGCGCGTGCGACGATGATCTCTATCGTAATCTACCATAGTTATTGTTATGGGTTTACAACAAAAATCCAATTCACTATATAGGCACAATCGAAGCAAAGTAAGATTAGCTTATGCTCACGCAAAAGCAATATCGTAGTCCTAAGGGCACGCACTAGTCACACAAGGCAGTATCAATCAGTCCATAAACAGTCCAGGTAGGGTAAAAATAAATAGAAAGCCAAATATAATCATAAAACACAACCGACATAGTAAACACGGAAGGATTTTGTAGCATAGAAAAATATAATGGAGGTTAGTTCTGTAGCGTCTTCACTTGACAGACAACCACAGATAACATTCACTGTCCAAAACAAAAGTAGTGCTGCACTTTTGGATTCGTTTTTCTTGAGAATCGATATGACACTGAAACGATCCTCTGATATTTTGATCCATTATTAATTGGATTTAAAAGTAGGAGCATTTCTTCAAACATATCATTGATTAAAGACGAAAGAATAGATAATTCTAATATTATGTTAAAAACAAAACGAACTCTACACGGGTCGATCGATCGGTCGATTATATCGATCATTCGGTTGATTATACAGCGTCACACCACTATTTTAATGGTAAAATGTCGAATGTAGGTAACCTAATTCGAACATCATTTTATGAGCTTTTAAAAACATAAAAATAACTCCGGCTTTTACAAGAAGAAGTGAATAATTGAAAAATCGTAGAAAATTAATTAAATTTGATTGATATTTATGAAATCTATGGACGCCAAAAAAAGTCCAGACCAAATTCTGCCATTGTTCTTTCAAGATTTCAAATATTTGTTAGTAGGGATTAGAAACTCGATACATCGGGGTATCGAGTAGAGGAGCTTTATCGATAAATAGGTATCGCCGATACTTCAAGCCTTGTTACATTCGAAATACGAATTGCAGCTCAAAATTCGGAAATTGTCGCTCAAGCGCATCGTGACGTCAAATTAAGGTCGCTGAGCGTAGCTAATACACGATTTGGTTTTTCGCACAATTTGTTTTGCAATTTTTGCGGTATCACTCACAAAAATCAATCATTTTTATAAGCAAATACACCACAGTTTACGAATGTAATAGAGCATGAATATGTTCTTTTGAAGTCCTCGTTCTTAATTTATGTGAAAATATATTTATGTATGTATCCCACTTAACTTACTATTAAAAATTTATTATTTTCTTTTTTTAATTATTTACCCAGACAAAACAAGCATATCGTATGAACTATTGGCAAATTAGTAGATAACAACTTAGGTGAGTATCCGGATAGCTATAATATCAACAAACATACATGCAGTTTCGTAGTAGTTGCATGCGTAACTCAATATCGCCTGCGGCCTAATGGAATCAGTGGTTAAGGGCCAGTTGTAAATTTATGAGTGAACAAGAGATACGTACACTAAAATATTTGATAACTTATAAAAAAAAAATATGTTTATCGTAAGTACATAACAATAAGGCATACAAATTCGGTAATTATTAACGCATGTTGGTTAAACTCAAAAGTACGCAATATTAAAATATATCAAAGTATAAGAAGCCTGATTCTACCAAAAATCCCTAATTAGGTACTCGAAAGGAATTAAATAAAAGTAAATATACAAAGAAATATAAAAATAAATTTAATCTTCTATGAAAACCTGTTTGTAATAACAAGTTCTATGTAAGAACAATATTGTTTTCTTATAGGTAAGGTATTCGTTATGTTGCTAAGGAAAATGTAATGTTTCATTAAAGGCAATTTTCATTTAACTTTCCTTACCTATATTTCCAAATTTAGTTTAGGTGTGTCAAAGTTTTATTTTACGTTCTGGTTCGACATGCACCAAAAATGTTGGTTAAACAGTCTCTACTGCCTTAATTTTGGTAGAGTTACCTAAACTACAAATCCTACATATGGCCCTAAAATATTTTGTTCACTCCTTTATTGAAGAGCGCTCTACAAATAACGCTGTTACGGTCACCAAAACGATATTATCCGCTCAAATTACAAAGCTATCTAAAGTCAGTAAATATACACGTGTGTAGTACACACAGACAGCCTACTGTAACTGGTCGGGTTCTGCCGAGTACACAATTGGATTAGGCGTGGAAATTGTTGTACTCACGTGGACCCCTGTGCGGCTCCAGGGTGCGCGGTCACCACACCCTACTGCGCTGCCACGCCGCCCTGCAACAACAAACATACATATAATTTACGTATAGATAGAATATACTTTTTTGTACACAAGAAAAGTTACAGCTACATTCAGTTATGACATAGAACTATACAGGCTGCTTCTGCAAATGCGTTGTCATATTTCTATGGACTAGGCTGAATCAGTATTTCAAATATGATAAATACCACCTGATACCGTAGTAATACTCTGAAGACAATTACAGACAATGCACAATTTTGTCTGCCATATTATGAGAACACGGTTTTACTCAATAAACATGTGAGTTGTGGTTGGATACAGTAAAATAGGTATGATATTGAGCTGAATTCTGTTAATCTGAAAGCCTATCGCAATATAGCTTCAGAAGAGGCATACAAATACTGACCTACCTCCCTATCTACACAAGCATCTATAACACACTTGTGAGTATTCACCTCCCCTAAATGGGAAAAGTAACTCCTGTCTCACTGTCACCAATGTTTTAATAATCAAAACGGCGAATGTTTCACGGAATTAAAATTATAAAGGACAAAGGTTACCTTTCACTGTGATGAGAACGTTTATAGCCCCCGCTTTTATTGACCGCATTTATGATAGAACATACAGTACGAGTTAACTACCTTAGATTTACGTATAAACTTCGCCTTGTTTTTCTCTGCTATTAAATCGAGTAGCGAGAAAAATAAACAGTACTATTACTATTATAGATAAAATTTAAAGTAAACAGTGGAAAATAAATGCTTTTCATTATTATTTATTATTTTTATTACACGTTGCAAAAAACATAATAGTAATTTGAATATAAGCAAAAGTATAGACAAAAGTAAGACCGCAGTTTGTGAGTAGTTGCGATAGAACCAGTCTAAGCTTAGTTTGTTAGACTGACAGTTTAATTTGTTGTCCAAGGCACAAAGAGACTTTGACGTACACAGAAAGCTATGTAATCCCAAGAACTGACCGCGGTAACTTGGCTTAACTTCACAGCACTGTTTATTATTTCAAAGTGTGGCCGGAGTCTATTCAAAACCAGGTCTTTCAATGGTTATGACAGCAATCGATAAATGTCATATACCCTTGAGTAGAACAGAGACCTGACACTAACATTCAGCTGTCAATACCAGCCTAAACCACCTTTCAAAAACCATTTTTTTCCTGAATGAAAATTATAAAAGCTACACAGTATATTTTTCAGTCATGAGCTAGCGGAATAAACTGCCTCGAGAGCTGTGTTGCACTGCCCACTACGCTAAAGTTGAACTCTTTTGTTGTCGAAACTCTATTGTGATACGATATTTTTCTCTACATTTTTCTGAAACTATAGGCTGCAGCTTCCAATACAAATAAAAGATTCATAGCCAGACTGCTAGTTATAAAGGTATCACACATACAATGTAAAAGCAACAAGACTATCAAGCATATTACAAAAAACACGCTGGAAACAAGACAGTCTGTCCTTACCTGTAAATAAATAATGGGTACATTGTACCGAGTATTTCATCACCTCGTTGTAATACAGCCGTAACTTACAAAGACAATTAACCCTCTACCGCTGTCGTGAAACTTCCGAAGCGGCACACTAACAACTAACAACGGTGTTATGAATATGATGTTGTTTAATATAAAGCTATTAGATTAATAGGGAAATTCTAAATATAGTCACGTCATTGATAATTTCGCGCGGTTTGCAGAACAGAGACTTAAGAGAGGATAATACGATGTTACGTCATGCAAATTACATCGGAATTTGGGAGACATTGGACCTTTCTACTAATAATAATGTATACATTGAACACTACACAATCTTTGATCTTGTTGAGCGCTAAACTGGTTGGAAGCTAACACAAATTAATATAATTAGACGGAAGCATGTTCATTTGAAACGTAATCTGATTACTGCAGGGGCACACACATAACTGAATATTAGTTATCCAATTGACCAAATATCATGTTTAGTTACATTTAGATTGTAAATGTAAAACCTTTAAGAAAGCCAGGAGGATCTTCGTCTGTGTTCACTAAACTAGACTAAACCGCTGATCAGAATTGGATGGAAATTGGAGGGAGGTACCCAGGATCTTAAAAACATAGGCTCTTTTGCGTCGGTAACCAAACTACGGTTACTTTAAAATATAAGAGAAAACCAAGACAGTTGAAAATTTATATCACATATAAGTATTTCTAGTTTTCTCCAGCATTCGCCTTTACAATTCATGGAAAGCAATGTGGTATGCCAATTAGCTGCACATTCTACATACATTTGAAACTTCACAGAGATTTACGTGTAATTTCATGCACATTCTTTACGTGCGAAGTATATTCTATTCTATATTTCTCTTTGTCAAGATACCGTAAATATACGAATGAATATGGAAATCTCGGCTACTAACGTCAGAGCGTAGCTAGACTTACATATTTAGTCTCAGTTGCGACGCTAGGTATCGACTGGTTTATTCAAATGTGGTTACCGTGCTTTACCTAAGTTTAGTAAAAAAATATATATTTTTAACTACAATAATAACTTGTCAATTGAGATACTCACCTAACGACCTAAGTGTGCAATAAAATGACATATCGCTTATTTCATCGTCTCATCAGAAAACCCATATTGGTCATTATGCTTATTCATTTATTTTGATGAAGATTTGTCTCTTTTCCTTTGCTTTGACGTCAATTAGATACGTCTTAGAATACCTAGGACAGTTCTCAGTTTGCTGTGTCCAGCACACCTTTCTGTAACATGATATTATTCAAACCTATCGTTTTCCTGCAAGGTGTCGCCACTGCAGCACGAACGTAACCTTATAACTTGAAAGCGATACTCGAAACCCAGATATTCCATTATTAGGAACTCATTAATATTTATTCCGAAATAACAAGCCTTTGGGCCCTTCAAGGTTCGAATGTCAATTAAATTCCTTGGAGTTTAATTACGTATTGGATGGGGGCGAAAGAACGTGCTTTTTTTGTAACTAGGCCGGGTTCGCGTTACTGCCCGTAAAATACTTTATCTTTTCCCATCAAAATTCAACGCCTTTAAACTCGATATTTACCTAGATGATGTAAAATTTAATGAAAAAACGTGTGCAGTAATTTTGATAAAGCATTTACTATAAATTGTTCTGACACAATGTTGTTTATTGTGTGACTTCGTAAGTCTTTTTTTTTTTTTTTTATTGTGCGAAAATTTACAGTTTTCCCTGAATTCGCTGGACATACGAGGAATTCATTTGAACGAGTGCCTCACATATTGTTTCATAACTTTTTGGAGCAGGAAAAAACAAACAAAAATTAACTTTTTCACAAAACTAGGTTTACAGAAAAGTAACCTTTTCTGAGTAGAAGACAATACAGCAACACGAATCTTAGACGTTATCTAGGGTTGAGCGGGTCTCCAGCAAGTGTGAAATCGTGTGGGCGGTCAATGCTCATAATTGTACATACAAAAGTATCGGCCCGTAAATCATCTCTTATTTGGTACAATTGGGACCCTTTCATTGGCTACAATGGGTATTGAATCCATTCTATGTACAATCGGGGACAACGAAGCCTTATCACTTTTTAGAAGATTTCGTTTGACGTTCGACGCAGGCGACTGGCACGGAAGCTCCGCCCTCCTGGGACGTTGACCAATTAGGACATTGCAGTAACGAGATGGAAATATATGCTTTGACTATTTTTGTGGACGTCAGTCGCATCTCACTGTTTGTTAATTGTTGACGTTCGCTGTTTTCTCCGTGACTTTGACTACAGTTTACGAATACTCGCGCGTGTATACCGGACTTTTATTTTGTTTGTGTGATATCTAAAATTGACGATCGAAGAGCGAACAAATTTATTAGTCAAATTGCGGATGACCTGAGAATATTTGTAAGTATTAACATTTTAATTATATTTTAAGCATTATGTGTTTATAAGTCAGCCTAAAACCAGATAGATAAAGAGTCTGCAAAGTAGTGGGATAGAAAGAAAAAAGATTAACGTGAACTACATAACACTTAATTCTAGTCGGTCAAAATTGTTTTAGATACTAATTATTTATTGCACTAAACATGAAAACAGATTTAGTCAGTGTTGTTCACGGTGACATTTTAATAATGTGTTTAACACAAATGTTTAAAAATGCCTGTTGTGCTGCTAAGTAGGGATGTTTTTAGAATTGATAATTATAATTGATTGCGTGAGTCATCTGACACTAGTCTCATGTTTTAACATCTTAACTATTAAGCGTGTATTATTTTAAAGTGATCTTTGTGGCCAATTCTAGTTTTTTTTTATTCAAACTTCCTTATATTACACGTCACACATACTTTTAAAAGGAACTAAAGCTTCATTTACGCTCTGTATGAAGTAAATCAGTGCATTTTCATTCATACTTTTGTTGGGATTAATGTAACCATACCAAACGAGTGATATGTTAAATACAAAAAGTTATAGTTAAATAGATAGTTCGGCTATATTCTTGTTTAGGGTATACACATTATTTTAAATAATAATCTTTTTATAATAGTGTCTTGTTAGGTGTTTTTTTTTTTCAATAACATTTCATTTTTACGGTTATTATAATAACAGATCTACCTTTAAAAGAGTAATTAAATAAACGTGTTAATTTTAATTTAAAAAATGAAACAATAAGTAGCAAAGTCGGCCGGTTTGGCCGGAGCTATAACAATAGAATTCCACTGCTATAGATAAAAAACTAGTCGGCTCACTTTTAAAACAAAAGAGTCATAAACCAGAGCTTGCGAGTACTTGTTTTCGCAAAGCGCATGTTAGTTATTATGACCAAATGATTACAAATAAAATCATAAATACTGGATTGAAAAAAAAATATTTTGTTTGTTTTTGGTTAGGTCAAGTATTTTCATCAAAGTTAGCCACTGGTAGCCACCGCAAAATGTATTAATAAACAAGCTCGCGCTAATAAACATTTTTTTACTGGAGCAGATTAAAAAAATAATCGTTTTAATTTTTGAGAGAGAATTTTTTATAATCGTGTAGGTGATTTAGACCACGGAAGAGCAATGTAGGTAATACATACAAGACCAAATTAGCAGAGAGTAGCGATAGTCTAGTAGGTTGGTATTACCCGTTATAACTTCAGTCTCGAGTTCGAACCCAACTTGTCTGATTCTTCGAAATCTATTTGTGATTACAGTCTTCGGTTGTTTTTGTAAAATTACTAGAATTTTTTTACATATGGATTAATTGTTTAAACATTTTGTTTGCAGCGCTCTTACAGTAAGGCTGTGGATAAGACGATAGTAAGAGGATGGAAGGCTAAATAACTGCCCGCGGGAAGCGACGACATGGTTACTTTGTCATCAACGAAGAAGACTGACAGCGGAGGCTGAGAACCTAAGAAGGCGACCCTTTTACTCCGACCTCCCTCGACTCCAACCCTTTTACTTGTTTGCTAGATGTTTTTAAAACTTTCTTGTAACAATTATTTTAACTTTCTATCATTAAATTGGGACGTTGATTCTGATGAGGATATTTAATATAATAGTAGCATAATTATTAGCAGTTTTATTATGTTTAAAAAAGTCATTCGTGGTATATTTTCAGCCCCCGGACGGTTTAAAGTAGTGTTATAAGTTCCACCGATAATCTTCTTATTAACCTCTAAAGATATAAATATGAGTATAATGCGAGCCATTGGAAAATTGGTTGGCATTGTTAATATAATATATACTATTACTATACATATACCTACTATAGTATTTTAACATTAACACACTAAACGGACGCCGGGTGTAGAATAAAAGCTACAAAAACTCTATGAGAAACAATAAAAAAACAGTAACATCTTATTATGAACCTTAAACTCATTGTCAAACAGTTCAGTTTTGCTCGCGACAGCTTATTGTTATCGTTAAAGTGTACTCAAGAACTGTAATGTAATGCACAAAATGCAACTCTCTCTATCCTGCGCGCACGCCATGCGTTAGAAAAGAATAGAAATATACCTTTTGTTTGTCTTTTTCGGATAGTTAGACCGACACTAAAATCATAAGTATTATTTTGGTTGTCAAACCATTGAAGTAGAATATCTAGTTGATACAAGGTATGTTTTTTTATTCGATTATAACCGTCTTTTGGCCCGGCAGTTAGAAAATGCATGCCCGACTTCCCTTTAGTTTTTTGTAAAACTCTGTTAAACATGAATTAAAAATAATTTAAATAAATATTATGGATTCAGTAAAATAGCTACCTACTATTACTACTACGAAGTGTAATTTTTTTATTGTTATAAGAATTTGTTTATTTGACGTAAGCCTAATAAATAATATTTATTGACTGAATAAAGGACCGTCATTAATTATGTAATTGTATTTTTCTTGAAACCTGTGATTTACGAACAAGCTATACCGCGGTTTGGCATTTGGCGCGACACGGCGCGTTGTCAAAAACTATGCGTCGATCACCGAGGGGCGAAAGGAGCCGCCAGATAACGGCGTTTTTTTTTTGTGTATGTGTTATAATTACAAGCAATACGTTAAACACGAGTACGTTTTTTCAGTCATTCTTATAATTATAATCTTTATAGTTCTAGACAGCTTTTTTTTCGTTTCTTAGTAGATTATTTTTTCTAAGTATAATCATGGCTGTTAATAAATAATATTATTATTATATCACATAATGTAGCTTCCGTTTTTAGGCACTTCAGTTTTAGTGCAAATGTTTTTTTTTTTTTTTTTTGGTAGAGATCTTTGTAGTTAGCCTGAGCGCAGTCTTTGACTGCTTCATCGGACTTTTAGTACTAAATGTGTTACTTTAGCATTACACCGAGAAATAACAGTTTTGTCTCGCCTCGCATTATAATCCGGTATGACAAGCACCGAAAAAACCACCGTAGTCTTTACAACGAGCTCGTGGCTCGCTTGTCGATCACAACCAACGGTGTTCTATGTAATATATATGTGATATATATATTTTTTTATTAATTAAATTTAATTAATTATAAAATTATTCATCTAATTTAATTAATAATAATTTAATTTATTATGAAATTATTATTTTAATTAAATTAATTATAATTAAATTTCATTAATAATTTTAAATAAAAAAAAATAAAAAAAAATACCCTAATAAAATCATTAATATCAATTTAATTAAATTTATTATTAATTAAATCCAGCAGAATCAACAATAAAATATAATACTACCATTGATCCAGATTTTTCAAGACATTTAAATACAATAGAATCCCAAACATTGTTTCCTACTTCAGTTATAATATCAGTTATAGTACCATTACTAAAATTGAGCCTACTGATTAAGTTTATTTTTTTTTTATTACATTATATTTGTAATTTTTTTGTTTTATTTATTAAAACTTAAAAAAATATATATTTTATAATTACTTCACTAATTAATCGAAAGGAACTTCGTTCCATCCGGGTGTCCCTTGACACCTCACAAGTTTTTTGTTATTCTTATAAACTTAATTTTAATAAGATAGATATAATATCCCTACTTGTAATTGACTGTAAGCTTCATTAGATGCTAAGTGGTTGCTAATTGCACCGCCAAGATCGATGGTCGATTTGGGTCATAATTTTGATGGCAAATGGTAACAAGAGTGAACCATTGTATTGTTAGAACTACTCATTCAAGGTTTTTTATGAAAGATCGAGATTTACCAATTAATTAAATACCGGTTATTATTCAGTTTTACTTTAATCAAAATGAGTTATCTACCAAATAATTATTAAATTATTTCTTTAAATATTATTTCCACAATATATCCTACATCTTACTAACATAACATCATAGTAAATACAACTTATCAGTTAAACCGAGTTATTTGTCTAGTACGAGAACTTCGAAACTCAGAACCGACTGTAAAAAACAACACAACGCGACAAGCGCGGTGAATCTTTAATTTGTTATTTTTGTCATTTTCTGAACTATGCTAGAGGCATCAACACGTGAGCGTAATAACGGTAGCTCTCATTATGTTTATAAATTAATAATAATAATATAAAAATAATATAAATTAATAATCTTATAAATAAAAATATATTTTGAAGTATCTAATTTGTTTTATTTTGTTTATTCCTTACTTCTAAAAAAACATGCTGAAGTTCATGGAGCCAGTCGTTGACCGACCAGCATCGTCTCCTTGTTGCGCGTTTACTCCTTGTTACAAGTGTCCTAGGTGTAGACGCATACTTATAAAATATTGCTATCACAATTAAAGGCACAACTAAATTTACACTCCAGACTCCATTGAAAAGAATTCCTGCTACACACAGGGAAAGGTGGTAAGGTTCAGATACTGGGTTTATTGAGCTTAAAAACTCTAAACTGGAGTATAAACGGTGATTTTAGTAAGTAAATAGTATTAAAATACTATTTAGACATTTTAAGTTTACATCTAATTAGTATTTTAGTAGTAGTAAAATGCATTATGCATCCTACATAAATTAACTTAAACAAAGCAACTAATAATAACATTTAAAGGTTACTACAAAGGGTTTTACTATAAAGTAAACAAAATATAAAAACATGAAAATCCCGACTAGCTTTTAATAATAATTCGTTTTTCTCAACCCAAATTACATTTAAACATAACATTATGCAACAAATTACATAAATAAAAAAAAGACATAGTTTCTATAATAATACTATAACATAATGATAATATCCTGTGACAACTTACACACAGCAATCTAATACCAAAGTAAGCAGAGCTTGTTTTATGGTTACCAGAAAACTGATAAATATCCTCATATTATTATATTTCTAATACATTTTACTGATAAAATACACCCAGGCACAGAACAAATGATTGTGCTCATCAAAAAAAGAATTGTCCTAGGTGGGAATCAAACCCACAACCTACGGTCGCAGATCAGCCATTTATAAAAACAGATTTAGAAAACACACTCAACAGATGAAGTAAAAAATCGTCAATTTCGTTTTAATCACCCATCGAAATAATAGAAAAATGTCGAAATCTGGCAAGACGTTTAAAAAAATAAATCTAGAAACTTATTATGAGACATGAGCAATAAACCTAACAGTTCCTTGATTTCCGAGTAAGAATAATGATAAATTACATACTTATGTGTAAACACATAACTGTCAGTAAAGCTAGCTTTTTTCGTTACTCTATTATTATTATTTTTCCAAATATACTGAAAATTGAATAAAAAAAATCATCTTAATATTCTAGCATTTATAGTTTACATAATTTTTATGAAAATATGTGCATAAGAAAAACATAATGCGTAAGTCGTCAAAACATTCGTAGTATTTAGTGACGACAACAACGAACATTACATACGATATATTGTTTTACTCGTGCACAGTGTCAACTTTTACAATGACACTGGCAATGATAGGTTCTATATTAAAACACAAATCAGAAATAAGGGGGCGTCGCCGCGTGTCGCTACCGTTAGAAAGAGCGCAAGCGACGAAAACCGTTTCTCGACGGTAAGGTGATAAGGCGAAGATGTCCCCGATTGTACGGTACCTCTGTACTCCAAAAAAGGGTTTTAGGAAATTGATTTGTTATCAAACCTACGATATTTCTGCGATTTTAGATTAAAATTAATTAAAAACTTGTCGGTAACTGGTTAATATTATCTTCGTCTTTATGAGTAGAAGATCTTCAAGTAGGTTGGCATTTCTATTAAGAGACAAATTAATCTAAAGCAAGTAGGGACAAGGTATACAATAGCATTGACAAGTAAAAATACAAAAGATTTTCAGTACTCATTTCAGAAACATTCCGGTTCGTTGTTTGTAAACTCAGTGCTCGTATCACCGTTTATATACTTACTGTTACAACAGTAGCCAACGTAGATCGTACTGTTAAAGAATATTTTTACCTGATCTGCAAGAAAATTTTAGTATACTACTTGACTATTCTCAAAATACCTGCCTTCCCTGTCTTACGTAAGTCTTTTTCCCAAAGTATTTTGAGGTCAGTTTCCAGTATTACCAGATTCAGTATTTTACAGAACGTGATTGCCTATCTGACCTCCACTATTCATGTCTTATCCTATCTTTAGAAAGTAATTATTTATTTTGGTATCAAAACATTTTCTGTGATCCATTTACTAACTGTTAATTATAAATATTGAAACTGTTTTGTTACAAGAAAACTCGTTAGAAAACTTCGCTTAACGAGGAACCGTTATAGAAAACAATGGCGATTAAAGCCCTCAACTAAATGGAGAACTATTTTAGTTTCTAAGTTGTTGCTTAGTTCTTTATCGCTGTAACAATATACAGTTCTCGACATTAGAACTTTTTAAGGATCTTTTTTATCCCCGTACATTTAGCAGAGCACTTTACAAAGCACTTGCTAACTTCAGAACTTTGAGAAATTGAACTTTATTTCTATTAAAACATACTACAAGGAAATGTTCATAATTAATTTTAAATACAAGCACCTTAACAACAAGATTTCCCCAACAAAATTTAACGACGTACGTTGGCAACTGTTTCAACAGCGTTTACAAACTTTAGGGAAATAATTTACCCAGAGGACCAATTCCTAAGACTTTGGGTTCGGTCAAGCTTAGTAGGTCCGTGCCTACTTAATTTTTCATATAATATTCTATAAAGTAGGTAAGGTGACCTATAGCTAGTTCCTTGTGAGTGTGAGTAATAGGTACTTGATAAGAATTGACACTGCCATGATTACCGAGATCCGGGCTCTATTTGGCATTGAACCGGTGACGGGGGATCGTATAATCGGATTGCGAGCCATCCGTCCTACTATCATAGGGTCACCATTCACAGATAATACGAGACCTTAAATTCTTAAAATTTCGCATTCCAATTTACATAAAAGGTAAGTCTAAATGGAATGGTAATTGAAATTCTAGTTAAGTATTCAGGGGCCTTGACCGTTGATAAGTCGACTGAATTTGAAGAGGTAGTAAACGCTTGGAACATATAAGGCCGCTTTCTGACTTGTCGGTACGTAATCGGTGTGCTCGGTACCTCGGGGGCTCCCGTGCACACCTCGCCGATCAGGAAACGGTCATTGAGACGTCTAAGGCTCTCAATAAGCTTTTAGTACCTCGTCTGCTACCTCGTCGCACATACAGATTCCGCACCGTTTCCGAACCTCTGCCGCAACGACAAATCCTATTAGCGGCCTTATACGAAAATTTAATTAATGAAGTTTTATTTTGGTTGTATAAAATGATCCAGTTGCAGAATCTTGGTATTCTAGGTACAGAAAAACATTATAAACAAAATCTACTCATATTGCATAACAAACATTAATTAACTATGACAAAAAAGTACGTATATTATATAATTGTGATTATAATCATGATATACATTGACGTAACAGGGGAACAATTAAATTAACATTAGATAATTTTAAGTACCTACTTGAGTATGTAGTAAATATTTAAAATACAAATTCTGGGATAATAAACCATGTTGTAATACCATGTAAAATGGGTAAAATAACTAATAATGAGCCATTTTCAGTGTATAAGCTAGTAGGTACTGGCTAAATATATTCGTAAAATCGAATTCTGAAAAACAACCTGATTAACTTGGAATAACGGCTTTAATGAGTCAATATGAGTTTAATTTAGAAAATTATGATCAAGAAGAAGAATATATATCGACACAGTCCACTCATACATACAACAATTGGAACCTCCTTGCGAAACACTGTCTTAAGATACAGGATAACCTAGTTTAAGAGACAGAGTTCAATCTATTGTGTACAGACACTTGTAACATCCATGTTATTTTTGTAAATCTCTCTGACATATGTTTTCAAATTGTAATGATCTGTATTTTTTGGGAAATAAAGAATTTATTATTTAATATTTTTATATAAAACCGTGAATAGCTTATCATCATCCAACAACATTTTCTAAATGAGAGATTAGTTACTTAAGGTCTTAAACCAGTAGAGTTATGTAGTAGCAAGTGTAGCAACCCTAGGTCTTTTAAATCGGTAGCCACCATTGCTGTCGCTTCGCTTTTGTTAGATACGTAATAAGGCCGGGTAGTGATCGTCATTGGCTTGTTTACTTTTCCATTTATATCTCATTCCCTCGGACAGTTCGTCCCCACCGACCCTTACTTGATTGGAGTTTTCCGATTTACACCGATACAACGGTGGAAATAAAAGTTTATTCTCGTTTTTCGAGTGCAAACGTTGATACAATGATATTAAATGATACAGTTATAATAAAAACAGGTAAAAGGTAGGATAATGTTAATTAAGACCACGACTAACTTGTAATAAGATGTCTAGCGCAATATTTTGTGTGTAATGCTTATTTGTATGTTTGTGTTTATGTTGTTGATGTGCCTGTTATAAATAAATAAATAAATAAATAAATAAATAAATATTTCAATTAATTTGCAACGTACGATATTTAATTAATTTAGTTTACAGAAGATTTTACAATTTGAATAAGAAACAACCTAAGAGTTGTTTAATTTGCGTTTTCATTACAAACATTTAGGACCATAAGGCACTTTATAAACACAATAAGACATAGGTATAACTTTTTGCCCATCCGCTTACAGAAGTTTCCCGAATCTCCATATTAATACATTTGTTTTCCAATTCGAAGAGACCAAATATATGCCCAACGTTTTTTTCATTACATACGACAAAGAAAACATAACTCGAGCATGACAAAATATTTGCTCATGCGTGAACGGCACAAATGAAAATAGTCTGTAATAAAAATAGTGAAATATAATAAAACAGGCCTATTGTGAATACGGTCAGTGCCGGCGCACTGTTTGAAGAAACAGTAATGTAGGTACATTAAACAAGCATTAACAGTATTAATTGGGACTGTTTACGTGGGCAACCTGCGTACGACGCTGTTTAACGACGCGCAATAAATTGATGGAGAAAAACGCGGCAGAACGTAATAGAACATCCATCTCAGTGTGTCGGTGACTCGTTTTTAATACACTCAAGAAGCGAGTTCAGTCGTCCCCGGCCAGGTGAGGGAGGCGTCGCGAAGAGGGGGCTGCAGAGAGAGGGGGAGGGGTCTCCAGACCGTTTTCAATAAACAATTCCTCTCCGCTTCGCGAATGCTAACAAAACCTCATCGACGCGAAATAATGTCAATATGCTAAGATACACAGTAGACATGACAGATTACCCCTTTTCTTGTGCGCTAAGTAATGCTATCTGAATTGCGGCTGAGTGGCACTTACTCGATACATAAACGACTATGTAATGTAGACGAGTCTTCTTAAAAACGTTTCTGAATATTTCATCTTAGTTACAAATTTCAAGAAAAAACTAAAAAATATACGTAGAGTTACTAAGACAAACCCATATTTAATATGTCATAAAGCCGTCTGAGTAGTAACTTTTCATGTCAAAACGAATAAATTGTTTTATGTCATGTCTGTGGCATATGAAATGTATATTCGAGTACATTCGCGTTAGTGACGGTTTCCTTACCGTGACCGAATAAACTTGCAACTTCACATCCAGAGCCAATGCCAAGGAAAGTGAACAAAACTAATAACAAACTTCACGCTGTTCAAAGGTAATTATTATT
This sequence comes from Autographa gamma, assembly GCA_905146925.1. Lineage (NCBI taxonomy): Eukaryota > Metazoa > Arthropoda > Insecta > Lepidoptera > Noctuidae > Autographa > Autographa gamma. The sequence continues at coordinate 11,892,023 of LR989850.1, forward strand.
ATTAAATAGTAGTTATGTTATGTGTGACGTACAATTTGACCTTGTTTCTAAATTAAAAAACTACTTAACAAGTTATACTAGTTAAACTTCAAGTTTATTTAAGGAAACTAAACTATTGTATTTTGCGTAGAAGTTTATTAAACATAAGATATGATAACTAATCATGACTGATAACACAAAATCATCAAATAAATAATGTTGAACTAAAAACCATGAAGACGGATTTAATTCACGTTATATTTCCTTAACATTTTCCTGTTAGATATGAAACAGAAAAACATAAAATCGAGACAAAACGACTATTATCGATAAATTCGAATGTTTCCTGGACCTTGAACTATGAATCGAGAAATCGTTAAAATCTTGAAGTGAGGTATCTCATTATGCTCGTCATTATAGTGGAGACTGGAGATGGTGACACGAGTGTCAGTTGTGTGTCAAGAGCGGCGTGAATACGGGTCAGGGGTTTAACTCCACTGCTGTGGAGCTACACCGGCGTGGGAATGAGATGAGAGTGACATGCGATCGATGGGATCATTTGTTAGACGTATGTAACACTGTTCGATAACTGGTAAAATTTTACTCTTTCTTCTTCTTTAGATCTACTGACCCAATTATATTTCATATTGTATTATGGCACGACTATTATAAATTTTAGACAAGGTTTTCAAAGACAGCTTCAGGTATATCAAAGTGCGGTAAATCCATAATTTAGCTTGAAACAGAACAACAAACCAATTTAACATCATCAAAGATCAAAAAATGACATAATATTTAACAAGTGTGTAAATTAGGCGATCCGTCGACTGAAATGTAATCTCAGTAATCGGGCGAGTCCGAGCCGTAAGCCGCGTCATTACGAGCACGTTTCCGAGATACGCCGGCTTAACCGAGCCACGTGCTCCAGCCCCCGCTCCCATTCAAATGTTTCCTTATTTTTATACAACTTCCTACAACACTGGTGTTTCAATAGAGCTCATATAAACGAGGAAAACAACCAACAAATACACCACTGAAATATTCGTAGGATTACGTTTTATTGAGAACTGTTTCTATGTAGAAGAGACATAAGTATGCTGAAATTGTTTTTATTGACAAACGATTGTGTTGCTGGTAAAATAAATATTGAAAGAAAATATTCTGGGTCTGCAGCACACGTGTAATATTTCAATGAGATATCTCTTACCTACCAAAAAGAGGAACATTTAAAGAGATCTCCTACCACGTGCTTAGTCGCAGATTTAAATTCTACTGACGGTACTAAGCGTGGCGAATTAAATCTGCAATCAGGAATTTTTAAACACAAGAAGAAGAAAACCCGGATTTTATCTGTCCTAGGCAGGTCATTTACCAAACACATTTCTAATAGTGTTAACTATACTCTATATTTAATTTGTCACTAAACATAAAGTAGGGTAAACCATCAAACTAGATAATACATTTCCGTATCCTGAGAGGGTTCAAACGACGCAATCGGCACCTCTGAAGTCTCGCCAAGGCTTTGTCTGCCTTTCACGACATTAACTAACTAATCCGTAACTAATGCTGTTGCCGAATTCGTAGACGGGTTGATTATATTATCTTTCTTGCTAACCTCTAAGATTTACGTAGTGGACGTGTAAAATAGTCATAGTATTTCTTCCTAATTCTTCCTAAATGAGGAACCATAAATTGTTGTCTAGATTTTACAACTTCATCCAAATGCAATTCAAAATATAAAAGCAATATTTTACAAACAGATTTCACTAATTCTTAGGATCTGACTTTGATGCAGAAGTATATGACAGGTATATGGTCGATTTGATACAAGTTTAAATAGAATTTAAAACCACATTTTACAACAAAGTATCCACGAGAGTTGTAGGAGAGGTAGCATCGCTTACTACGTCACCTAAACGTTCTGTGAAGTGCCCGTGCAGAGGTCACGAGGCGCAGACACCTTTTACCTCACTCGCATCTGAAATAGGTTACCCTTCTGTGAAACAGAAACTTTAGGTAATTTAGTTTATTATGTATTTTGGATCTAGCGTTAGTTATTGATTTCGTCCCTTTTTTTTGTTACAAAAAGGCTTGTGGTTCACCAAATTTCTTCATAAGTTCAAATATTTTTGCTATTTGTAAGCGATTGCCCATTTTTACAAAAGTGGGTTTATGAATCACATTAATTGAAATATTTTCCTTTTGTTTCTTTCTTTACTTTTTTTTGTGGTCACGCCCGGATCAAGTTGGCTGGCAGAGACGTCATAACATTTTTTAAGCTGCCATATATTCAAAGAATGGTTTTGCGTCATTTATTTTCTTGTTACTGTATGCTGATCCGATTGACGTAGTTTTTCGTGGTCAGGTTAGGTTAGAAAGCTCCTAAATTGGGTTTAAAAAGGATACATTTTTATTTTTAAAACGCATATTTCCTTACTAGCATACATAATCAGTTATTCACCACATAGCTATTAAATATCAACACTGACAATCCCTTGGCATTTAATCATCCAATTTACACACTCATGCGTTCCGCCAATATTAGTAGTGTGTAATATCATCCCCAATATAAGCCAACATTTAATATCACTCTTTTCAGAGCGGATAATAATAATGTTATGTGCTCATAAAACGTGCAAAAATATCACTTGTGACTTTTATAACGAATGTGTTTCTGGTTTCTATCCGCTATGTTTTATATGTGTAGTAATTTTAGATTCCAGAAAGCAGTACGCCGAATCTCCGCGTACCTTTTCTAAACAATTTTAAAACCTTCATTATATCATTTCACCTAAGTCTGCTTGCTCGTAAAGTATGTTTAAAACAATACTGTTGAAAGCCGACGTCAAAGTGATCGATGGAGCAGGATGGAATATTCAAAGTTATGTTGGCAATGTCGTTCGGAATTTTAAAAGCTTCATACATGATATAGCGTACGGCGTGAGGTAAACACGCGGTGTTATGTCAACACTGAAGGCTAGCACTGGAGGGTAAAGATAAAGAGGTTAGAAGCATAGGAGGCACTTCCTGCGACACAGGTGATTGAATTTAAAAAATATTTTACGTGATAGAAGCCTTCGCTTGGGAACCTAATGTCATTATGATAGCAGTGGAGCGAAAATAGACTATACTACAATATACGCGGGAAGTTTCTGAAGGGGGATCTGATTCGCCCAACATTAATTAAAATCATCCGAACCCACAGACACTCAACCTATTTATCTCATTTATTTTGATAAGTCACTAAACGTATATTAATTACTTATTGATCTGTAATGAAGTGGGATGAGAAAATTGGAGCAAAATTAAGATCCTTAAGCTCTGGATGGATACGGCCAACATTTAAATTCGTTACGCGGCCTCAATTAAATATACCAATTTGTTGCTAGGGCTATCTTTCCTTTGAAAGGACTAGTCGAAAAAGTTAAAGGATTTATTCCAGGAATAGGACTCCCTTTTAGAAAGGCCGGGTTTTTTTTTATCGTGATACGTATCTAGTATCTTTTCTCTATTTTTTTTATTGATATCGAGTAACCTAAATTTGTTCCCGCAGTGTGAATGTATGATATCGACTTTTTACCAATGCATGGTAGGTAGTAGGTATTCAACAATAACTACATCCTGTTATACCCTGCTTCATGTCGAACATGCAGAAAGTCACGTAAAAATTATGAATAGGCTGGCCAGTGTTAAATATTAGAAGAACATGGATATAGTAAGAGTACAGGGTACGCACATCTTGGCATTGTTTTCGTATGTTTGCATCGCTTGCGTGCTTGCTCCACATTTCCCTGAGTGCTCACGCATTAATAATCCCGCTTGCATGCAACAGGCATAGCTACGCTTGACGTCATTGGGAACGTCACGCCATGCTTTATCGTCACACTCACCAAGGTGATTCAATATTTGTTTACATATTAAATCAACAATTTATATAATTTTATTTAAAATTAGATTAACGTTAAACATTACGGGAATGTTAATTAACTTATTTCTGCCCTAGTTACCTATTCGTATCAGTTTGACACAAAATTGTGGTTAAAAATAAGCCTCAAAAGGACTTACCACAAACTAAATGTGTATAATTAATTTACCTCATTATTAAAAATTTTGTAGTCAAACTATGATATGAACAAATATAATTTAATTACACAAAATTATTTAAATCCTAAGTAATCTTATCTCTACGAAATTATAAACCCCTATATGACATATTATATGTCACTGAACAAGGCAGCAACAATTGTCTGAACACATTGAGACATCGGAAACAAAATGGAGGGTAGTGTGAACAATTGCGGGCGGATGGAATTTGTCGCAGGACCGAGGCGGCGACGGCGGGCGGATCTCGCACAATACATGGTACGACTGATGAGATCGGTGGACACCGCCGGGGATGGATGTACCTTACTATTGTAGATATTTATTAGCCCAAATATTTGTGTTCAGGTGTATTTCTGTAAGGACACATTTTTGGACACTTTAAATTTAATTCGATAAATAACACTTATTTATACAAATCTGCCAAAAAATGCTGTCGTTTAGAATGGTGAAAATTTTGAACAAAGGTCGTAGGTACGGTATATTTAGGTAGTGTCTAAAAAGGGGGAAAAATTTCAAATAAAAGTCACAACTCAATAATCCTAATACATCATCCGTAAAAAAACATCCTATTAATATTCCACTGGAATAAGTAGAGACCTGTCTACGATCTTGTTTATTCAATACATCTATTGTATTTTTAATCTTGACGTCTTTACTCCAGAGCATAGTAATAAAAATGTTTTGTCTGCCTACTTCTGGAATTTGCTTATTGGATTTTATTACAAAGATCTCTGCGACGTAGAAACCGTATTTGTTTTATATAAACTTTATTGAAAACAACATATTATATACTTCACATTAGTAGTACACTTGAAATTGTATAGGTATTATTAGATTGCAGATACATAAATAATCTTAACGAAGAATTGTTTCATGAATAATATGTATGTGAAATGTTCATCAAGAAAATACTTTTTTGGATTTTGTCGCAGTTTAATTTTAGATTTTTGGTTCCGACGTTTCGACACATTTGCAGGTATCATGGTCACGGGCAGACTGTAAAGTAATAAGGTACCTAGTTTTATTTCAGTGTCTAACATTCGCGTAAACCTAAGAAACCAATATGTTCACCAAGGTTATTACTTGAATTGTATTTAATCCAGGTGGTTCCTAATAACTTGACTATGTATATTACACAAATTAAAACATAATCATAGAACTAATAATGTTCGAAGTCTAATCTATATTAATCACATGTGTTGTCCCTACGAAATCAAAGCTATTATCAGCAGCGATAATTAAAAATGTTGGATGTATCATAAAACAGTGCTGTTACTGTTTAGTCCCTTGATGTACTACATGTGGCAGTGATTACTCGTAATTAGTTATTCTACGAAATGTACCGTTGATTTACAATATTCTTTTTCTTTATTCTCTTAATGAACTTCAATAATAAAAAGTATTTTATTCATTCATATGTTAAAAGTTTTTTTTCAGAGTTACTTATAAAATTTAAGGACCTAGAAATAGTAGGTATTCAGTCAAACCAAGTGGAAAATCTGGTCGAATGGCTGGCACAAGACCGAAGAGAATAGCAAAGAAAGACATGCCCAATACTGGGAGGACTGTGGTTGATGATGATGACCTAATGCAAGTCAAGGGAATCTCTACTTAAATTATAGACAGACTATAACTACAATGACTAGGTGTTCCATAACATACTATATATTTAATACTTTTTACCGGAGCACATGTGTAAGGACATTCCCGTTGACGTAGCGTGCCATATGTTCTGCAGCACGTCACAGCTAGGAACGAGGTCAGTTTATAAAGACGCCGTTTGTTTAGCTTCGGCAAACAGTAAGGGTTCTCACGTTTGTGAATAGAGGCGCTGGGGTTGAGCGTCGGCGGCGGTCAAGCGTCCGGTGTTCCGCATTGCAAGAGTTCATGCACATCGCTTATTGCACATTTCATGAATGCGACTTCAAAGTGTAAGATGTGGGGTAGTTGAAGAGTTCATCATATTTCCACGGAATGTGTCTAGGAAGATAATGGAAGAATCAGTGTTTTTGGATACCATGGATTTAATATTGATGATATTTATTTACTCTCGTTTTCCGATTATCGAATAAAGCTTAATTATTGTAACATTACAATATTGCTTACCAGACAATATTCTGGGTATCCAGTCGCGACAATACCTCCCAATTAATTTAAAATAAGACGAAATTGATGCGCATAAGATGGATTATGAATATAAATTTTGACCACAAAACGTTTGATCTTAATCTAAATTACCTTACTCAGAAACAGCATTATGAACCTCAGCTGAAGTAATTTCAGTGAAATAATTGATTACACACGAAAGTTCTATTGATGTAAGCACATTAATAATACTGGGGCCCGATGCCGCTATGTCTAGTCAGTGAGTGGCGGGTGTTAAGACTTTCCAGTGTACTTGTTAGTGTTCTGATCTTAAGTACTTGCAATCCTACAATGACAACAGTGGCAAGCAACGTGCGAAGAAAGGCACAATAACAAGTAAACTGGAACGTTAATTAACCCACCACTCACTAACTTAAAATAGCGTCATCGGGCTCCAGGTTTAAGGTTTAAGAAGGCTATAGTGAGATTAATGTTAATTAAGCGAATGTCTTTGTGTTATACCTTCGTAATTAAGTTGTGTTACTATTTGCAGCACGAAAAGGTTCAGGCCTCGAATTGGGTCTATCACTCGGGACCTAATGTCGTTATCGGTAAATTGTAGGTGCGACAATACATAAACCCTTGGAGAGTTAGGTGTGACCGTTAAAACATAAATAAAGGTCAGACTATTGTGTCACACGTTCAGTTGATAAGAGGATTATATAAATGTATTTTTAAAATATTTATGACAGAACGCTTTACGGTAAAGGAAAAAGTAGGTACGATTATGAAACCTAAATATAACAAATCTATTATTTTTTACAGTGAGTCAGCGTTGCAATCAGTTTTTTTCTCATACAGTTTGCTTTACTTTCTGCCTAGCCCCTTCTAACGGCTCAACATCACTAAATGAATGTACGAGGAAGGCGGCCATCAGAGAAGAGTGGCGGCGTGTTGTGAAGCTTGCCACCAACACCTGAAGTGATGACCACGACCACTCTGTCAAGAGTGATCTCAACAGGGCAGAAGAAGAAGAACCCCTTCTCAAGGTTTTACTTTTTTCGTATGAACTGAGTAGTATTATTTAATAAAATCGAAAATGTTTATCCCACTTCTACAAGCCATATAAGATCCAGTACTATTTTTGGTAAAGCTGACATAATTTAAAATTATTCACTGAAAACGATATAAATACATTTTATCCTCTATCCGATAATACATACTGACGTACATATTCAAAATAACAATCAAAATATATTGAATACTTTACCGGTACGGAGCTAATTAAACAAGTTACGCTTCGTTGCTGGGCCGATTAGGGTCAGGCAATACTAAACAGGATCGTAATAAATGATCGGTTTATTTAACATTTATATGTAAAGTCATTAATGTGTGCGTCATGAGTTTATTATCTTTATGGTTAAACGATGCGGTTAGCGTCAGTGGCGCCATAATAGATCGCGTCATGACACGTGGAATGTTATTGAGACTTTAAATAACGCTTAGGTATTGGAACTGGGTATATAACTGGAGATATAGGAAGATTATTGATTGATTAACTGAAATTTAACAATTAATTAAAATAAAAAATAATACTATAATAATAACTCCGCTTAGATTATAAGGCAACTGGGTATATAGCTGGAGATATAGGAAGATGGTTGATTAGTTATTACAATTTAACAATTAATTAAAATAAATATGTAATTAAAAAAAAAACAGCCTCTAAACGTGCCACTGCTGGGCACAGGCCTCTTTCCATATAGAGAAGGTACGAGAATTGATCGCCACGCTTGCTCAATTGCGGAGTGGCGATTTATATAGCCAAATTTTTATTAATAAATAAAAATTACTAACAACAGTAATATCTACAAATTAAATTACAAAAAAGATATCAAACAGTAACAGTATTATGATATACTATGGTAAATTGTTATTGTTTGTATTTGATTTGTTTATATTGGTTTGAATTATTACGCCTGAAAACATTTATTTTATATGCGAAGTATAAAATAAATTTCCATAAAATAATACTTATTAAATTATAAAAAATACTGTTATTATATAAAACAGAAACTACGAGTATGTTTCGTGAATACGAAATATTGGTTTTCAATGTTTTGTTTAACTTACAAGAGAACCTCAATTTATCGAAATTAAATTGAATACATTTACTATTAAATGGTAAGCCACCATCGAGGCTTCCAGGAAAAGGACAGAAATTTCGAAAATCTGGATTAGTGCGAAAACTCATAAAAAAACGAGAAACCCTATTAGGGCTTGCATTTTTTCTGTTTCTAGTAGTCTCTTCAGGTTTTCTACTCGTATTTTCCGTTCCCGAGGATTTATTGAAATAAAAAGTATTAGAAAAACGCAGGTTTAAAACCATAATAAAAAAAAATGACTTCAGTAGATTTTTCGTGAGTAACAAACACCCATCCATCATCAAACTTCCATCCATTGCTTTTCCGGTGTCGTTTTTATCAAAATAGGTAACAAATCACTATGATAGATACCAAATAGGCTGTATCTATGCCACTAAGCTTCTTAAACTAAGTAAATACCGCACGATCTTAAGTACTTGCAAGTAAGATAGGTTCATAAAACAGGCTATAATGTTCTAGATAAACCTAAGTAGGTCAGATACACCCCGTTCCTTGGATAAAATAATATAGCGTACGAGATGCGACGTCTTTATTTTTAAATTTTTATAAAATTATTAAAATCTTGTGTTATACCTAATTTGTATTCTTCGCCTTTCCCTTTTACTAGTATTAGGTAAATAGATTTCTTAACTACATTGTACGTTAATATCAAAGGTACATTTTGTTCTCAAAGTTTACTAACTTGGCTAATTAATTGAGAAAAGCGTGAGATTGTATTGACACTTTCCCAAATCCTATGAAGTTTAAATGATGCTTAAATCTGTGTATAAATATATCACACTCAACCATCTTTCGTCAGGCCATTATACGAATTTCATTTAATTAAAATAACAAGCTAATTAAATTCAAAATAAAACAGCACGGCTCGGTAATGTTAACACAGTTACGCGTCTACGTCCGTAGCGCTACGTCATTAAGTGCGCTACGGGCCGTAGCTGGGTAACACAAGCAAGATAATTAACGTTAGAATGTAGGTCGCTAATAACTGCATTAGCTATGCAAGTAACTGCACATGAAACAAACTTCGTATAAAATATAGTAGTGCGTATTGAGTGTTGGTATATTGGAACAGCGGTGAAGAAGGGTTGGCTTGGCAATCAACCCGTTCGGTGTGAGTCCGTGTGACATGAACAAACATTACACTTTATTGAAGAGGCCTATTTCTAGTTGAGGACAGACAAGGATGGATGCGGTTGATAAATTGATATTTGATCCTGGTTGGTCAATTCCACCCTTTGGAAAAACACTGAACTTATTTGTACAACTCCAGTATGACGGTCAATTGTCACTTAAAACCAAGTACAGAACCATACAGTAAAACGCAAAGTCTTTAACATGGGTGTGGCGGCAATAAGAAAACGTACTAAAAATAACACGCAAACAGGTAAAAATATTGGTTTCCATTTTATTGTCGCAGATGATTAAACAAAATACCGAATTCAATAATCCTTATGGAGTTTCATTTCGCGGAGTGGTACTTACAACGCAGAAACGTTACGACCAATTACTTTACTGTAGATGGATATTTTAGACAAATTAAAACGAATGTCTACATATGTATATCGTGTGTACTCAAAGTCAGTTCAATTACATACGAATTTGCATAAAGTTGAACCGTTAAGATCGTAACTTGTAACATATTTCAAAGTAAACATAGTATGTGTATTAAACGTTAGTAAAGTAAACTGAAAAGATCTTTTCATAGCGAACGGGGAGGCAAAACTAAAACAATGTAGAAAAAACAAAGGTCCTTGTTTTATGATTGTGTTTTGTTTCCATCGTGGCCAGTTTCCAATAATAATGAGATCTGTAACATAATAATATTAGGTAATGTTACATTGACGCAATACCATTGTTTGTTATGAATAAAACAAGGAAAATAAATACATTATCAAATTACATAAGCACGTACACAGGGAATATTTAAATATATTATGTGGACTGAGATAGGTATTTTAATATAACCGCTACTAAAGAATAATCAATGGAAACCCTAAGTTTAACGCATTTGGACTAGATCTTATAAATAGCAGTGCAATAAATATTTTTGGGTCTATTTTCAGTCATCACTTGCCCTGTTCCCAAATATTTAGGACCATCGCGTAAATGGAGAAGATCGGTGGACATTGAGCTCGGGAAGGAAGATATGAAATGGGAAGACGCTCGAAGAATCGCGCGGGACCGGCCGGCTTGGAGAAAACTTGTTGGGCCCTCTGCACCAGCGGGGTGCCTTAGGACCACTACTACTACTACTATCGCGTAAATACTTTATTTCATCTCTACTTCTCATCATACTCATTTCATTTTCCACACAATCCATCTATCGAATAATTTAAACATAGCATATAATTTGGACATCCTTATTGAACACAACATGTGAAAATTAGAGATGCGAGCGAGCATGTGTGCTCCTAAGTAAAGACTTCTCAGATTTCGTAATTACAGAGGCATTACCCTGTTGATATAACTCTTAATATATTCAGGAAATCTTAATAGCTTGTGTTTGCGGTTATGAACGATCAATAAACTCTAATTAGAAATTATATGTAAAGGAGATAATAGCAATTTAGAATAATTATATAAAATAATATATGTCTTAGAAAATAGTACAGAAATCTATGAAAAGTATTCTACGAGCTATAAAATGAATTCTTAGATACAAATGGTCAGTCTTTTATAGAGCATAAGTAAAGGGATAAGTTAGCCGTAATCTGTCTCAGTGTTATGTCTGATCTGTCGTTTATGGCCGCATCATATCTTTATATGTAAGCAATCTTTCCGTTTCTCCAGTCGCCTACAAAGACCGGCTAATAAACTGCAAAGTAATGAATATATGATCATTAATAATCCCCATTAAATTAACGACGTCTTAACCAACATCGCAATCACATATTGAATTCTATAATCATAACAATAAGTTCGGTACTCGCGTGAACTTTGCCACAAGAGCAATATTTAACAAAATCTTAATTTAGCCTTGGGATAATTAAGCCGAGCATTTCGCCGGCAATTTTTCTCATTTAGCTAAGTGCTAGTAAAAAGGGAGAGGGGTGATTAAATGATTAAGATTACATTTAATTATGTGAAACTAAATCGCGTCGTTTAGGGAAGTTGTTTAATGGAAATTGGAGTTGAAGCGAGTAATTTGGGCAATTTGGCCGGACCTAATTACCTACATACAGTATACGTGCCTCTCAATCACGTATAAAGCCACAATGTAAGAATTACGAGCGAATAGATGACCTATTTGTCGCGGTGACTAAGTATGGGACATATATTAAATGCTCGTGTGAGCTGGAGATATACTCTCAAGTCAGATTGTGCATCCGATATTATTATATTTTTTATATTATACTATTATATTTATTATGTATTTACTAGCTGCTTCGCACGTATTTATATCTTGTTCGAACATAAAACCTATAGCGCTATGAAAAAATAGTTATGGGAGTGGAATAAAGTTCGAAATCGCTTGTATTTCCTCCTATACTATAACGTTTAAGCTTACCTTTTACATGTACATAAACTGCAAGTATAAAGTATCTAAAACCAATCATACTAGTAACTAACAGTAACCTGTATTGATAGTCGCACGATCAGCTGTTCACTCAGTCACAGTTCCTCGTTCCGCAGTCACCGCGCTTGAGCAACATTCGGTACACAATATTATTATCTTGTGTTAGCGACCGTCCTAGTTTGATTTCCGTTCCACATGTCATATCGCATTAGTTTGCCGAAGTCAACCATGTATGTAGACAAGCCACAAAGCTACGAAAGGCACAGAGGTCGCAATACACAAGGAGATATATATCTAAAACTAAACGTCTTTCTAACAAGGTTTTGTAATTAACCCTTTAACCGACCGTGTCGTATTTGTGCAACTGAGAATATTCATGATTTTTGTTGTTTCTTCGATTTTATTGCATTTATTCTTATTGTACACCATAATATTTCACAAATCGCAGCTTAGGAGGAGCAGAAACAGAGGAGCATTTTTTCACCGATTCATAGCCGAGCGCTAGGGGCACGGCAATTGATATTTAGCCAAGCGCTTTAAAGGTTAAACAAAAAATTATACATACAAAGACATTTTCATATGGGTAGTATGAAATTAAGAGCGCTAAGTGAAATATATTATTTGCTCGAGTTTAGTCAATTCGAAAGACATGAATACAACCTTTGTCGTTGTTCTGAAACATTCATCATACATTATTTACACGACAAATATTGAAGGATTAAAACGTGTGACACGACATAATGTGGGAATAATAAGCAAATATTAAATCACGGGTAACATTAAAATGGAGTACAATAAAACATATTTGTAATTAATTTATTTCCAGTGTAGCATGAAATAACAAACGGTATATCACCGAATAATGGTGCAAACAGATTTATAATTTGATATTCGAAACAGCAATATGTTTTCAGTGATTCATTCGTCGCCGACCTCTCAACTGATTAATTGATTTGGTCAGTTTAATTCAATTAAACATTGATAACCCGCTATTCGATATCGGATTGGGCACAGATTGTTCAACGGATACTGTGGTGCTGACGACATTAATGCAATAACACACCTCAGGACACTATTATCCAACAAGCAGTATACATAGTACATTTTAAATGTCTTATGGTTCAAAGTTATCTGCTGATCTTATACAGACAGTGAGCCCTGGATGAAAAAGGACGGTTGACGGACTTTAGACTTAATGTAACAAAATTTTGGATATTAAAATCATCCATCTGTCGCCGACAAATTGAACATGCGGGCACTGGTGATTTTATGAATAATTAGCCTATTCAGCAAGTTGGATGGTTTTTATATTATCCTAGGCAAACGTTCTCTAACCTAGTTTGGTTATGACAGGAGGAAATCGAGGAGTATCGAATAAACTATGCGAGTTATTGTAGTTACGCCTGCCCTGGGCAGTTAGCCTGCTACTAACTTGTTGGCGAGCCGATACAGCATTATAATATAATGCTTGTTACATTGTTATTCAAGAACATGGCAATAACAGGTATAACTAATGTTTCCATTACCAAAACATTGGTAGAAACATTATTTAGTTTATGTTTTTGGGGATATATGGGGGAGTACTTACTGGGAGTAAAATAACGATATTGACTACAAGACAGTGGCCTAACAAGATGATCCCTAAACAGTTTATCATCTTTAACTGTTACTCACAAGATATACCAGAACGATTCTTGTTATCAAGAATAGCAAGTGTCATTCCACTTTTCATCGATTACAAAATTTTAGTAACTGAACAACTCAATTACTACTAATTTTAAACTAGTCAATTTCATAGCAAATCAAAGTTTTATAACATACTCTACTTTTCCATGTACATTCCACTTCACCATTTTATTTACCATTTTATCGACTCACATTAGGAGGCACTAGATAGGTACGTAGGTATAGGTAGTAACGTTGTTTATAGTGGCACCACTTAAGGCAAGGAATCTGGATCGCACGTTAATGTCGTTAGATTGGTCGGAGAGGCTTGAGGAAGCTCCTCATTTCCTGTTGTCATTCCTGCTAATGCTGCTCACTGAGATACCGCGTCTTACCTCTCCAACGAGGTTGTAGATACAGATAGCTTTCATGACAATTTATGACTCGAATTACTACTTCCCTGCCTTGACAGTAGACAAATAACAAAATGGTAAGCAATGGTGGTGTTATTGGGTTTTTCTATGAAATTCTCAGCAGGTCGGAGTTTGGATTTGTGCCCGGTTAGTGGCAATAGGCTCGCCCCCTAGTAGGTACATGGGACCTAAACATATCGACGAACTATGGGTGTACAATGGTACACCTCTGCCTAACCCTTCGGGGATACAGGCGTGATATGTTATGTTAAGCAATGGAATTGTTTATTTGTGACTGACTGTACAGGGGAATGGTTAAGAGCCTGCTGATGAACAACTGAACGAACTGAACTATGAAATTGGAATACATTATAATATTCCACGAATAATTTGAAGCGAACCTGTCAGTATATAGTGAGGATTTTACGAAAACCTATTGAACATGATAACTTACACGATATTACAATAGCTTTCCCGGACCTCGTCAAAATATTAAAGCTTGTACTGGACTCTGAAAGGGTCGTTTCGTGGTACAATAGTAATACGATATTGTTATTTAAAATTACTTTTGTTGATAATATTAATAATTATTTTGATATTTTGACGTATCGTTATAATAACCTAGTTATTCTTCAGCGTTTGGTCTAACAAAGCCTGAAAGCAGTGAGCCTGCTAAAAGCTTTTCTCTTATATTATCGTAGTAATAAAAATATATTCCCACACTAGTACCCAAGCGTCCGCTCTCGTGGAAATTACTACTTTTTTCTTCCTAGGCAATAAATAACGCTTGTGGAAATGTAGAATACTTTCAGCTTTTATAACAATTTTCACATAGTTTTCCTTGAAAGTTTAAAATGTTTTTATGAAAAAAAGTAGTTTAAACTGGTTTGATTTGATATTAAAGTGCAGACACCTTCACCTCTGACATTAAGTGTAATAATGGATGAAAGAAATCGATGATTGTGTTCTACGATAACACTGCGCTATTTTGTATGCATGTGCTGAAAAAATAAAATTGCGCTAAGAAACGTATTCGAACACCTTTTAGATTACGAAATCTGTATTCCGTAGCATTCTCGGATTTATATTAACGTGAGTAGTAAGAATGTAGTCGTGTAGAACACTATTCCCTTTTATCTTTAGATATTTTTATGTAATTATTGTATTGCAAGATCTTTACAATGCTGTATCTCTTCTTAAGGGGCCTGTTGGTCTAGTGGTTAGTGACCGTACTCGTGTAGAGAACAGTATTGATTTTACATCACAACACGTACATCCATCATGAAGCATACAATATCTATCATTCAGCACGAATTTTAACAAGAATGTTTGTAAACCCGTTCCAGCGTCATAAACGTTAATAACAATTAAATGTTATTGGCAGCATCGTATGTTTACACAGTTCGCCACACGGCCGCGTAAATCGATTCCCATGTAACGTACGATACTACGGTAGGTAGGTACTTTAGGTATAAAACAATGATATTCTAATAAACAGATATGTTATACACATACAAAACAATCGAAAGAAGTGTTCCGCGCAGCAGCGGCAGCTGACATACATGTCAAAATTATACAAAAGAGATAGCGCGATAAAACCCATAAGAAAAAAAGAGACAAATAGATAGTTGTTGAAAGGCAATACGTCCCAATTAGGACGTTTTCGAGTGTTCACGATTGCACGCTTATAACATATCTGTTTATTAGAATATCATTGGTATAAAAACTGTAGTATATTATGTGAGACGTTAGCATCCTTGTGCCGATTGCAAATGAGTTAGTGCTCGGTAAATCAACTCGATGCTGTCTTTCAAATAAAACCGTTTACTCGATATTGGCAGCGTGCCTGTTGCGTAACTGCTCGATGATTTACTAACATTGTTTATGTGTTAGGATGAACATCCTGGACTGTGATCCAAATACTTACTGCTACATCTAGGTGTACCAATCTCTTCATCATTCAAAGGGGAAATGGTAAAATTTCAGCTGTTTAAATCAATGTGAGTCTTTTTTTTTGGTAGAGATCTTTGCAGTTAGCCTGAGCGCAGGCTTTGACTGCTTCACCGGACTTTAACAATGTGACTCACAATAATGTAGGTGGCTGTAACTTCGGCGCACAACATGTCAACGTCTAACTAAAATAACAATAGTAAAGTTTGTAATGTATGAGAATTGTCGGTCAAAGCGCTGCGGACTCGCGTTTGACGTGGATTACGTAGGAACGCCAAACTTTCCTCACATTTTGACGTGAACATGTAAAGCTGGGATTGAATATTTGCGTTAGTATTTACCCTATATTTTATTTATTTGATGAATATAGATGAGTATTGTAATTATTTAAACAGGCAGCGACAAGAAATTAGATAGATCGAGTGCTCGGATTCTGTATAAAAAAAAAAAACTATTATTTCTCCACTATTTTTAAACAGTTCTGTCATACGGTTATTAATGTCTGTAGAAGAACAATAAATAACGAAAGTATTCAAAGTAATAATTGACAAAAAATCTTAAAAGATTCCAACAGAGATTTAAACAACATTTATTATGAAATAAACACAGAAAGTAATTACAAAGTTTCACCTCAATGAATATTGATTCTAGAAACGACTGCAAAGTTTTTAAGATAATGTTTACTGAACAAATTTACTTTACGACGAAGATTAACTGGGACTTTTCAACTATTTAAAAAGTTATAATTCTGCTTATAACAATTCTAGATAGTAGCCAGAAATAAATCTTGCTTAAATGAGTACATACAGGAGTTAATAATTGACAAACTGAGCGTCTTTAACAAACTATTGATATTTTATAATAAAACCGTATGCGCTTTGGTCGACCAATCAGGTCTTCGGTCTGTTTCACAAATAGAAAGAAAGAAAAACCATTTATTAACACATAAGTAAAAAGGACGCAACAAACAAAAAACCTAGAAAACATAACAAAAGAAGAAAGAAGAACGCTGCAGTTGCATCACTTATGTGAGAAAATAACGATTAGCTTAAGACTTTCACCTAGAATTAATACAGAATCACTTTCAATACCTATCGGCATAATAAGAAATTGAGATCGCCTATATAATTTGTACTGTCAACCACTCGCAGACGGCGTGTCGACAATACCAGACATCGGACTGTCATGAGTGAGCCAAGAAACGTCACGTCTTAATCGTGCTGAAGAAGTTTCAATTTGTCATCATACTAGCCAAAAAACATGACGATCGCCAAAAACGTTGGCTCAATAACGACTCTATTTTAAGGCAGTAAGGTACATTTTCCATTGTTACTGGGCTTACAGTACTAAAGTTCTGTTGTACTAGTAAACAAGTGACGATTGAGTGGACCAGCACATGGTGTATATCCCAGTTGCACATTGTGTAAACGCTTGTCGCGCCTCTGTGTATAACAGAACACTACATCATGTTGGGTTCAGCGATTGAATTGTAAACATCGCATGATGGACATGCGAAATATATCAGGAGTCAGGACACAGTTCTGTACCTTTGAATCTCTTATATAATAAGAAACTGTTCTAAAATAAATAAAAATAACCTTGTTTCAATATAAAATAGAGCTTTATTTATATACTAGCTTTTACTAAATCCAGACAAGGCAACATTGTGAGCTGGTTACATTTCGTGTAGAAATACAAAGAAAACATAACCATTAGAGAAAATCGCAACTGGAAACCTTTAGCTTTCAGAACAACGAACCATTATACTAAAATCATGTAACATGATCGAAATAGTTCAACTTTAAAGGTCAACTGTTACGGCAATTTTTGTAAACTTCAAGTTTAGCAAAGGATTCTTTGTGACCTTTCGAAAATTGCGCCAAAGTGTAATGATGTAATAACAAGTCGTTAATTCTATTAGTCCATATTACTACTGATGTAGTTAGAAACTTTACACATTTCAGAATTAATCTCGCTTGCGATCTCTGCATGGAAAAGCACAATGCGGTTAACTCGATACATAAAATAGTAGATACTATCCGAAATATTTAGAAGGACCATCTTAGTTCAGGATAAGTTTTTGACACTAAGCTCTTTCCCAGTCACAAACAACTTCGAAATATCCGTTCAATCCAGAACACTCATTGTTAAACAACTGTACCTAAGTCATATTCGTGTGTAAGAGGATTGATGGCGACCCTTATCGTAAAAGCTTAGCTGCTGTATTCGTAGCCAATTGGACCGGCAGATCGTGAACTCCATATAGGTACTTACGTTTTAAGGAGCGGCAAGGCGGCGCGATTTGTTCCAGTTACTCGTCGGTAAAGTATGTAGAAACCTGTAACAATACGGAACCTTATAGATATTTTGTTTTAACTTAAGTAATTTACTTTTATATCTAGTTTTAAATGGTCTAAGTAGACTACCTACCCCTTAAAGGGTTATAAATATAATTATCATCATCAACTCTCTGTTGAAAGAAATATGCTATAAGTTCTACACAAATTTCAAGGGTTTGTTGAAAGCTGAAAACCACTCAACAACCTTATTTCTGCATAATGCTGACGCTTAATTCTCTTAGCTCCGCTATTATGCTGATGTGTATAGTATTTAGTAGAGGGTATAAAACAGATATCCAATAATGAACGCTTATTTTGTTCTCGTCGTAAGTAAGAATGTACATACTAGATAGATGATTGATGGATAGATTGTTGAAGATGTTAGTGCTCTCAAACAGTGTCATAAATTATGTCTAGTTTTCACGATACACGTGTTGACTATACTCGCTCCTAAACAACATAGGGGTTCAATGTCAAGAAGAATAACATTTTTCTATTTAATACTAGCGTGCCCGCATCATGATAACTGGTAGATGACATTGTAACGACCTTTGCATACCTGATGCCTATGCGTTTGACATTGGTTATAATGAAAACTGTGTGATAATTTCAATAATATAAAAATGAGGCTAAAAATATTTAGTATGAATAAGGAATGTGACAAGAGATGAAGTGAAGGCATGTCAGTTCGTAGCAAATGGAAATTCGCGGTCTGTGCGAGAGCGGTGCCTCTGGGAGACGAGTGACTTTGTTTATCCCAGTCTTATTTACTCTGTAAATTAAATAATCTCAAATTCAATTAATTTGCCATCGGAAGACAAATAATGAAGGTGGCAGTTCGATTTCTATTCCTAAAAGGTGAAAGGTCGCAGGTTTTACTTACGGCAAACCTTTGTTCAACTTTACCTACATGTTTATGTAGCCTCTACGTACAAAGTTGCTTACATATCTTAGCAAAGTTAAACGAAACAACCCACCTATGTTATAATAATATAGGACCAGACTTAGTTACTCTCTAAATATGAATTTATGTATTCATAACTAAACATTTAAAACATTTACATAATAATAATAATAATAATCCAGCCTATAAACGTCCCACTGCTGGGCACAGGCCTCTTCTCATATAGAGAAGGCACGAGCATTGATCACCACGCTTGCTCTCTGCGGGTTGGCGATTTCAGATCCCAAATTTTGGAATCCAGGTTTCCTCACGATGTTTTCCTTCACCGTTTGTCAGAAGTGTCTTAGAATAATTAAGAAAGTACATATAACTTTTGAAAAGTTACATTGGTACTTGCCCGGGTTCGAACCAAAAACATTTACATGGAATATTTATTTTCGCATAAAAGTATCCACATTTTACCACAACGAAAACTGAAAATTACATATTTTTCTTCAGCTTTTATTCGATGTCTTTCGACTATTCTGCCAACGTCCATTACGTTATTTCTGTGAATATAATCGGTCATGGCGTTTGTCACGCCCCTTACCATTCTTCATGTCATTTATAATTCCGACACAACATTGAAACTAGGCGGCCTAATTATTTATCGATTATTGGGCACACAATAAATAATGTGTTAGCTAGCTAGTGTTTTGTAAACTGTAGAACTAAACTGTTTAACGATAGATAACTATCATTGATGATGAGTGTATTTAAAGAATAATGTCATTAAAACCAAAAAACTGAGAAAGATCGAAAAAATTGCAACAAAAACTATTAAAATGGTAACAATAGTGATAAAAATATAGAACATTGAATACCCTGTTTACCTGTCTATTATACTTGAATAGAATAACTTTATTTTTACAACTTTATCATGTTGCCTGTTGCCTCGCATATCTACAATACCTGCCCACATTTTATACCATTACATAACTCCGTATCAACGACAATTTAAGAGCCTTATAAAAACATAACCGTTTCGAAAGACACCTCGATTTATAAGGAAAATCTCACATACTTATTAGACACTAATAAGACCTATTAGAACCTTAAAATGGACAACTCGATAAGTTAAAATACTAGTGGCATTTCTGCACTATATTAATCACTGCCATTTAAAATGAGGCGGCGAACATATTTCTTTCGCTTTCCAAACTGCTTTAATATTTTCATTTTATCTCTCGCTTTTATGTCGACCCAGTTTTTAGTATTATTTAGGTATCCGTTATTCTCTCATAACCGCGGCGAGCGTAATTAATTTTGAACAAAAATTATTCAATTAAAACTTCACAGGTAGGTAAGCAGCCTGATGTGGACTCTGCTTATCTGTAGGTCAGCAAGCGATGTGTTTGTTACTCATCACAAATTTCAACGTTTTTTGGAAGATACATATTCAAAAAGTGACACCGCAAAATATTGTGTCCATTTAGCGCTTACCAATTTTTAATCGATTGGTATGATGCTGTGTGTTTCCGAGCTATGAATTAAAGATTTAGTGCGATAGGAAGTATTGGAACAAACATAACATCGTTACATTAATAAACAAGGCAGATAAACAACAACCAAACATGCTCTATAACTTATCAATAACTCCAAAACTTGCGTCCATCCATCACGCTCCAGAGTTCGCTCAAGCATTCTAATTAAAGAGCTAGGTATTTAATATTACACATACGTCACAACCGCTTGTTATTAGATTTCCTTCGCATCAATACGAGGCGCAGCTTCACCGGAAAAACCAATAACCTCCCTTTAGTTGAGGGCTGGTATAAATGACGCTACGTGTGGGCCCGCACGTTTTGGGCACACGGTATAAATAATATTGTCATGAGATACCCTCAAACTTAATTAAATTGTTACATAAATATTCAGGCTACACTACAAAATTGTCTTACTTAAGCAACTAGTAACAAACTAACGAGTAGTACATTTTTTATTGGCATAATACGCTTGAAACTAGATGGAAATATCACGTAAGTGAACGTTCGGAAGTACAAAGTCCATTCTTACAAAAGGACATCTTGTTGGTCCAGTGGGACAGCTGACAACCCTGCTCAAGACTCTGTGTACGGCGTACCTTTTACATACAATACACTGAAGGATTTTACTTTCCCCCGATTTCTTTCCCAAGAGTCAAGATAATCCATACCCCGATTTTTTGTTGCTTGAATGTAACTGGAATATAATGTTGGCTTATTTTTCTTCGGATAAACGAGTTTAGACCGTTTGAAGTTTTCCAACGCATTGACGTCATGTGCTCACAAATCGAATTTGAATAACCGGTCGCAAGGTCGAACACAGGTATATAACAATAATATACAAAGCGAATGTCGCTTCATAAAAACATGCAAAGAAAACGTTGATGCATGTTTTTATTTTCCTCTAGGGAAATAATATCTGAAAGGTAGCCCATGTAGCACAATAGTAAAACCTTCGACCTCCCACGTATTGACCGAGTGGTTTTATACTCTGTTCACGCACAGCAAACGCATAAGAAAACGACCTCGCCGGATAAACATCAGTGACGCAAACACTTGAGAGATGATTTAAATTGTATGCACATTGCATGCAACGTTGAGAAGCAATGAATGCATATAGGACACCATTTTCCTTGGTTAGAAAGTCGCAACAGGTGGAACGAGTGACTACAATAGTCTCGCGCTTTACAAAAGTCATCACCTTCACGAATCATCCTAGTCACGTTTTTTGCAAACCAGCTTAGCCGATCTTTACTGCTATGAGAAAACAACATATTACTAGAGGCTTAGACAAATGTTCCCAAACTTATTTAAGTTTATCTAAGTCTAATCGAATTTAGTAAACATTTAAGGTAAATCTACACAGTCGTGCAATTTCAAATGTCAAACTCCCGACAAATGTTCATTACACAAATGATTAATATTAACTAAACTTGCCATAAGAACATTGAAACAAAATTTGGACACAATTATTTCGTGACAGTTTTAGATATTTCGTTGGAAACCATTTGTAGACGTTCGTTTAAAAACTTGGGGCCCTCAGGCTAAGACCCTTAAAACTTGTACCTGTACCTTACAATATTTCTGTTTTATGTTGACATCGCAAAATAAATTTATAATAATGTCATCGAACTTACCAAACCAGACAGTAGTGTGTATGACAGTACTTGTTAAGTTCGTAAGTAGGTGTTCAAAAGTAGTATAAAGACATCGATATGTCATCGATGGCGAACAATCAAAGTGCTATCAGGCCATAGTGGGCGCCATGGTGCGTACTCGCGGCAACTGCGCAGCTTGCGCCGACGCCGGCATTTATCAACAACCGGCCGTATGCACTGCATCGCCTAGATAACGATACTCGATACTCTATGAATATGCATTACGATAGATATTATTAGGTCATCTGTTAGCATGTACTGTTTTATTATAGAACTCGCGGCCCGCCCGCGGATTTACACGAGGATGATGATAACTGTAATGTACGTTTAAATGATAATTTTTATGCTCAAATTCGTATCTAAATGTCAGACATGATTAACGAACACGAACAAGATTTCTGTTCAGTATAAACCATTATATATTCAATTTTATAAATAACGACAGAGACTAGACTTGATGGATTAACAACAAGAAAAGCTACTTAGAAGAAATCAATACACGATATTTCAATATCCATAAATAATCTCCTTCTAAAAACAATAGGATATAATGTTACCAAACAACGATCTGCTAATAAAATTCTGAGTAAATAGTTTACCGAAATGAATCCCCGATACCCCGCAGGGTGAGCGCCCCAGATAAATAATTCCTCTCGGGTAACAGTGAATACTGGTCTTAATTCAATATGAATAATGAATTAAGCGCAAGCCTGCGCCACTAGCCGCTATTGTGTTGTCCACCTCATAATATTGCTTGTATTCACCATATATTATTTAAGGTATCAATTAAATAGGTTGCTAGATCGACCAACAAAACTTACAGTTAAACGTAAATCAGCATGAGGTCTGGTTTTGTTAGTCACCCGACTTCAGTATAGTCTAAATAAGGTTTTAGGTCGGAGTTGGCGTAAGACAGCTGAGAAATCTCTTATTATTAATTTTTGTCCTTTAGACTACCGAAATACAAAATAAGACCAATTATAATAATAATAAATAAACAGAAATATTTTGTCAGCAATTTAACCTAAACGTCTATGATATTAAAAAAAAAACTTGACCTTAAGAAAGTCATTAAGAAATTTTATACTCGCCTACTCTAAATGTTGTAGAGTAGGCGTAAAGTTTCTCAAAAATATCCCTGTTTAACACATACCTGTGTTTAACCGTCTTTGGTATTCCTAGGTAGTTTAATTATGTATTCGAATTACGTCATACTTTGATGGCAAGCTCACACCTTCAAAGGCAGCCGCAAAGTCCCACTCACAGGGATGCGAGAAAGGATCCTCATTATACAAATTAGGCGAACCTTATGTAGGTAAACATACCAGTAACAAACAAAAAAAACTTGTTTATAATACGAGAAAATGTCAAATAGTTCAGGAAAAGGAGGACACAGGCGAATATTAAAATGCATGTCAACTTGCATATTAGTCGACTCATGTTCTTCTTTTTTGTTGACATTTCGCTATAATCCGAAATCCCTCGAGCTTTAATTATGTTTTCTGGCTTCTGAAAATTCTCAGCTCAGACTGAGGGATAAATCATGATGAATTTCGGTCCAAAATAAAATCGAAAAATATTTTTGCGTTACGACTAGTAACTACTATGTTGTTAAACCCGAGATTCACAAGTTTTTAGCATTATGCAAAAATGAAATAAATTAATCTTCAGAAAACAAAAATAGCCGTTTTTTTAAAGCGATGCGCGCACTGTCTTGTCGCACATCTTCCAATAACCTAAACTTCATTTTCCGTCATCAGTATGTGTCATGTTTCCAATTCCCATCCAATAAGTACACCTGACATTTCTAAATGAATTTCACTTGTTTTCCTAAAGGGAGAGGCACCAATATCTTTGGAACTGTCGCGTTTCAGATGTTTTCCGGAGCGGTGACCTCAATTCCCGTTTAGGGGTCGACTCCAAGGAATTTTCTGCGTTGATTAACAAGTTACATTATTCAAAATGGTGGAAACGGTTTAATCCGCGTAAGGAAAAAACTTAATAAAAGCATTGAAATTTTTCTGACTTTCCTTTTCCCTTTTTGTCATGAAAATAAAATTTTCTTTCACTATTATTTTAAACAGTAACGCGATAGTTCTAGAGACCTGTAACTTGATCAACTTTCTGTAGTTTTTAACTATACTGTTATCTTTTTGCCAGCTCTGAATCCTTTTTTAAACTTCAGTAAAAAAAGGGCTCCGCAAAATCATAAAGGCAGTTCAGAGAATCATTTACCATTACACTAGTTACTAATTATCAGCCATTACATACAAAAAGCGAGCCTTAAATACGTTTGGCAAGTTTTTAATTAAGTGCACAGCAGAGCCAAAGATTCTCGTTATTGTATGTATATGCGCTGACAATGTGTATTCATGGGACGAGCGATGCGATTCCGGCCAATCGTATTGTACATGAATTATGTATGTACAGTGCAATCAGTGGCGTCGGTAACGACAAATTACTCCACGTATATCAGGACAATGGTATCGGCTGGTATCGCTAATGTATAATGTAAGTAACAGACGGGTTACTGATAATGCACATCACTCTTCATTTTGTTCTAGCGACAATTAGACATGACAGCGTGCCCTGCAATAGAGGTTTTATACACGTTTTATAGGTTTATTGTTAAACGCTCATGGGACAGTCAAAACGTTTAATAACTACGCTGGTTTCTATGGCTGAGGTAAACTGTATGTTTTGACCATTTACTGGTTCATGAGGTTATTAGTTGCGTATGTGTACATACAGTTAGATACCTTATATCTATGAATTTATGTGATAAAATAAGTAAATATAAATTGTGATGATTCAGTTTGAAAACACACCTAATAGCGATTAGCGCCACTAATTTAAACTTATCGTTTTGTATTGTCAATAATTATAATCCTTATCATAATAATGAGATAATGAAAGTCAATAGTACTTAATACAAGCTTGGAAATGTGTGTGATTATAATCTAGATTACAGGTACTATTGAATGCTCAATAATTGCAATGCAGTATTTTTATTTGACTGCCTCGTTGGCCTAGTGGTGCTAAGCGCGACTGCTACGCTAGAGGTCTTGGGTTCGATTCCCGAGTCGACCAAGGCGTTATTGGGTTTTTCTATGAAATTCTCATTAGCAGGTCGGAGTTTGGATTTGTGCCCGGTAAATGGCAATAGGCTCGCCCCCTATTACATGGGACCTAAACGTACCGGCGAACTGTGGGTGTACATTGGTACACCTCTGCCTACCCCTTCGGGGATACAGGCGTGATGATATGTTATGTTATGTTTAGTATTTTTATTTAACTTCCTTCTGGTGTTTCTAAAGTCCCTTTTAAGGCGTAAATCGCTTCCTAATAAGATGATACGGTCTTTTCATCGCGTAATGAAACGTCTCAAGTGAACGAAAATAATTCGATCAACCTCTTTAGACTAAGCATTGATTTGAAGACATAATTTCATTTATTCCGCTCGACCGACTTTGAAGAAATTGGTTTCGTCATTAAACTTCAGTTCGACAGTTGTAGACAGAAATTGCGAGTTAGAAATTTACTTCAGTACAAGGGCGTGGTTTCATTTAGCCAGGAGTAAATGGTCCAAAATTATTACTAAATATTAATAAAATATCATTCATTTTTTAGGCTGACACAAAGGCTCGGTAAGGTTCGTAAATCGCAATTTCAGCATTATGACACAGAATGCCAATAATTACAAGTAAACATTAAAATATAGTAAATATTATTACATGTACATTTGTATTATATGTCTGTATGTATGCTTTAGCGTCAGAACGTGTCTTTGAATACTTTTAAAACATATTCACGTACTCATGTAACCGCGTTACTCACCATGTTTGAGTACCTCTTTACAAATGCCATTAATTGACAGCGTTGAATAGCAATGTTTGATTTAATGTATATTATGTACTTCGTTTCTACTTCATTTTTATATTGATGCATGATTAGTGTTCATGTCTCAGATAATGACCAGTTCAACGGGATTTTTGGTTGTATTCTGTATATGTGACTTCACCATCTATCGATTCGAATGGCACCACAGTCACATTCATTTGTATGTCAGAATAACATTGCGAGCTTGAATTGTATAATAATAATAATGGGTAATATTCAACTAATATCTTGTCCTTTTTTTTCTCCGCAAAGTCGATTAACATTTTTTTTCTTTCGTCGTATGCTATCTGATGGACTCTAAAGTAGTTACTTTTGCGATAAAGTATAACACAGTAAACATTTTCAGTCAAAATAAGTACCAAGAATGTTTGTTTCTTCGGAGAAAACTCATTGATTTTAGAATAATTACCTCGCCTTTCCAGCGCTTTGATAATTAGGATTGATTAAAGCCCCAAAACTTTCAGATAAGCCTGAGAAGTTGTTCATAATCAGCGGTAACTGAGGGACTAACGAAATAATTCACTTATTCGAGGGCTTCGAGGAAAACAAAACAATAGATAAACATCAAGCAACTATCGATCCATTATGATAGAATTACTGAAGGCTAGCTCATAAAGACTTCTCAGAAAACGTTATGACAAATGAACAAATCATTGAAAAGAACTCTACCTAGTTTATTTTTTTGTAAACCCGTTTCCATTCAGGGAAATATTTCCATACGTGTGTAAGCCAGGAAAGCGCGTAGTATGAGTGATCAGCTGACCCTCTATAAGCTCATCGGGCCATCTCATATAATTTATGGTATACGCTACATTACGATGAAAAGTGGATGTTAGGAATCAAAAATACACATTTAGCGTACAATTTTGACTTTAATGGCAAATTATGTACATAAAATACTTTTAATAAACAGCTCTATAAAAAACTTAACCAGAACTATTGATCTTTAGAATAAGCACTTCGTTGTTTCCTCGTTTTTTGCATGAATTTACCTCATGCATAAGAGCAGTCAAGCTTTTTATGAATACGACCATAATTATTTAATTACGTGGAGAGGGATCGATGTGAAGGCTATTAACAAAAGGGTTTTATATCACGAATGCTGGTGGAAATGCCGGGGAGGCTAGAATGACTTTCACTGACCCAATTGACCTTTTGAAAGGTCAAACCTGCACTTGTATGATAAGTTGCACGTGGAAAGCAAGTGTAATGTTCGAGTAGGTGGTTCGCTGCAGTGGTTTGCGTGACTAGAGTACAGTCACAAAGGAAATTCATAACACTTTTTGTTTTATTTGCTACACCAGTTAGACACTTTTGTTACCTAATGAACAGTATTCGTTATTGAAATTAATGTACTCGTAAACTCATTTTACTAACACGAGACGCATTCCAAAGAGACGTTGATAAATCTACGTATAATATAGCGTAGTAAAATATAAAATATTGCGAAGGAAATTTATGTTTCGTTATAAACGTTAACCCTCATAATCCATTGGAACACAGCGTGAGCGATATAATCCTTCCATTATCGCCGGCAGTGTTTGTAGGACTGTATCAAATGAATACTACATTAACATTATAAAGAGCCGGCCTTTTTAATCTGGGAATGTTTCGCGTACATTATACTGTTTTTAATAAAGCGTGAGGCCCTACTAATTGCTTTATCCATACTATCTTAACTAATATTATACATGCGAAGTGTTGGATTGACATCCTTATACAGTTTTACAGCGGGATCCGTTTTACCTAGTTAAACTTAAGTTATATAGGTGCTTGTTCCCGACAATCTGCCATCAAAGATAAGAATTAAAAATATGTTCTGCAATGTATGATCCATATTCACTGGTGTCCATAAAAGACATGTGGTAGCTAAAATTTCTTCAAGATAAGTATCTTTAGTTAGCTACTACTAAAGTTAGTAGTAGCTAACCACATTTATTACATGAATCAAAAACAGTATTGTACAATATAGTGACACACACGACTGACCACCCCACAGAAACACTTCCTGTTCATACATAGGGTGGAGTTTCCAGACACTGCTTATTATACGGCCGTGATTCAATTGTAAGGTTATCTGAACAAATCGTGATATAGAAACTGTATAACTGTTTCAGTAGTATGCTGCAATTGATAGGATTTCATGTTGATCTAGAAAATAAATCAAAACCTGAATAATTTGGTCTTTTTGCTTGTATGTCGATGCCAACTAATAGCAGATCGTAGTTTTTCCCTTCATATACCATATGTTTTAACATGACAGTAATGTAGATAAAAACACTACTCGTTTTAATAAACCGTATCTGCCTTTTTTGGAAAGGAATGAAAGACTGCAGAAGTCAATTAAGTCTATCCGTACGCCAAGAAACATCCTAGAACAAAATAAACATTACTTTATTTTTAACTATAAAAAGAAACCGCGTAATGAAGTTCAAGAGTATGAACGTTGATATAAATAGCGTCGACAGATGGCGCTAGGCAGGCAGGTGCGCGTGCGCAACTAGTGTCAAGGCTCATCTTTTTATGGTCAAGGTTGGCACCATAGATGTCATATGAACGTTTATTTGACTCAATTAGTTTGTCCATGTTGTTGTTCATACTAATTACAATTGCAAATGGCCTCTACATATTATCTACAACATGATAACCCATAATTAGGAAATTATTTAATAAATGATTTTAACTAGTTCAAACAATGTTTTGTTTCGTCACAACCTTGAATCACGCAGATTGGCTTAGATAGCCAGTATGTTAGTTCACGTAACCAGCTGACGACGGTTAATATACAAGAAAAACTTGCACAGACAAAAACTATTCACAAAAAAATATACATAAAGACAAGAAATCTCAGCGGAAATCTTTGAATAAGAGAGCGCTGACGACTTCCCTTAGTAATGACACGATTTCGCCATAAATATAAATAATGAACTACGTCAAAGGATATGAAAGAACGACTGAGCATGCGGCGGAGCTGGGGTTGCTAATGGTCTTTTTTACCGGTCGAAGGTAGTACAATACCGGCACGGTATCTGTGATGCCGGGAAGAACAATGACCGAAGAAAAAGGAACTGTGATCTAATTGCTATAAAAAAATGTGCAAAAAAAAAGCAAAAAATAAGTGTAAGAATCATTAAATAGCAATAGCCTGTTAAGACACAGATTGATCCCAGTCGGCGAATGCCGAAATTACTAATTTGCGCAGATTTACTTATTGACTGACCGTCAATATTATTGTGCCGATCCTGAAATCCCTAAAACTCCTTCAATTTATTGCCGTTTTATTCGTTTATGTGTTAAACGAAGTAGCAGAGTCATTACCAATTAGAACAGCACAGCGAAATCAAATGCATTCAGTCAAACGGATCTCGTTACAGTTACTTTTGCTCTTTCCTCGGATTTAGATTCGCTGTCCTCAAACGCTTTAAGTAGGGCTGTTGTTGTTTATTGCAGATACAACTTCACTCGTTACGCATTCAAGAGAAACGGGTCGCGGGCAATTTGCCCGATGTCTTCCTCACTCGGCTGCTCTTTTTGTAGCTCGGATTCCACTTCGAAGATTTTAACTCGGAAAAGGGTAAATGGAAATGTAACAATAAGTATTGAATGCGAGTAAGTTCATTTTCACGCTTAACCCTCTTATATCGTCAACTTTACAAACCAATCGCTTTTAAGTCCCTATTGTTTAAGCTCTTCTTCAAAGGTCAATAGCAACGTGGTAACACTAGAATTATCTGAATAACCACGTGTCTGATCCCAAAACTTGTTCCTATATACATATCACGATACGATGGATGCAAATTGCTGTATCGAATGCCTCAAAATTGGACGAACATGGACAAAAGCACATATTAAAACAAAATGACGATGTAAACTTACTTCAAAAATGGAAAAAGTCTTGCTAAAATTACCAGATCGCCATCCAAATGTGGTACTACTCAGCAATCAAGATTTCGAAGACACTAATATAAAACAACTTGAGAAGTACAAACTGGAGGCAACATTGTATGCAGTGCAATTAAATTGCAAGGGACCAATGACCGGTCTATACCTACTATATTTTGTGCTCCTCATGATAAACCTTATTCGTCAAATTTTGATTTAGTACAACAGATATATCACATAGGTATTTGAATGTTTACGTACTACTAAGTTGAGTTTTACAGTGTTCATAAAAAAACCATGATGTGCCAAAATAATTACAACCTAAACAAAAATATTAGCAGAGGTCGATGCAAATCACGCTATCCCGTAGTGAACGTCACGCTTCTAACTATATGCCTTCATAATTGATCGTAATTATGCACTCAGCATTAATTAGATATGCTAATGTGTTAATACATAAAATTAATTCAACAATATATCCCTCGTAATTGGATGCCTACGTTTTTCTAAATACCTAAGTCATTTAATCTTTACGTAGTCAGTTAAATAAATAATCTGTTATGTTTAAAATGTTATTATTCTTCACATTGCATAAAGAGGAACTATCAGATTCTCCATCTCAAATAAAATTGCTAGCAGCTAAAAATCGCATAAATGTTGTAGATCGACTCTAACACGATAAAAATGGCAGTATATTCGAACTACAGTATCTATGTCAATTTCCTTTAGAGTTAAATAACAAATAAATACATACGGAAACGTAGAACATTTTTTTCTGTCACCGACAGATGAGCAGGGTAAAGGTGACGTAAGACTCAACTCAGATGAAATCAATACAGACCTATCGAGTAAGTACCAAATCCCAAATCCTAAGCACATAAAAGAACCTTTCCCAATTTTTCATTCAATTTCCGTCTACAATCAGAAAGTAAAAATAAATTTCGGCCTCAAATAAGATAAATATTTTTTGCTAAGTCTTCAGTAAGGTGTTGCCAACGATTGAGTATCTAAATATTCATGGTTTGATTAATTTCAGCGTACATAAAATGCCATATTGAATCGCTCAGTAATGAAAACTCGAATAACAAAATAAGATATGGCATTCGATGTTTTTAGATATTTAGGAGTTCGGTACTGATTGGCTCCATTCTTAGAAGTCATAAACTGTCTGTGCTAGGCACAAGCCAAACAGAATATTTGGAATATTTGCCTACTAAACATTTGAGCATAGCTCCAAATATAGCACTGTACATGTGAGTATTCTGCGACACATTACATTGGGGTTATAACGCAACAAAATTGGCTTCGTACAATAAACGATTTACGGGGATCGAATGTGCCATAACACATTAATGTTGATGCTTTATGAGCAGAAAGGGCGATAAAAAAGGCTTTTCTGTCACTTTCATTTATTATAGCATAGCCGAGATAGTTGTTTCTATTTTATTCAGCTCAAATAATTTCTGACCGTGAAATGTTGAAATAAGATTAAAGATAATTAAATTTAATAGGTGTGCCGACAAATTACTTCTAAGATGTTTAAGTATGATTAACAAATATAAATAAAGGTCATCCCAAACCATCAGTATTCTGAGAAAATTCATTATGTGAACGTCAAATAAAAGTAATTTTGTAATCGTATCTCTGATGAAAATTTGGGGAATAAGGGCATTATAAACGCTTCGCTTATTCTTAATATAACGTTACGCATATACGTAGTTACGCACTACGAGTGGTTAGAGTCGGCTGCGGTTAAAGTTAGATTATTAAACTGATAACAATTGTTATATTTGTTAATAGAAAAAAAATATTATGAGGAATACCTGTAGTAGGTAGGCATTTAGGTATATTCTACTTTGTTCACCTGGGTGATATCACCCAGGTGAACAAAGTAGACTTTTGTGTCTCCTCATTTCACGTCGGACTTACTATCTGATATAAGTCGACTAGAATAATTAAAAAAGTCGCGTTTGTTCACCTGGGTGATACAATTCCAAGGTGAACAAATTATACAGAAGAAGTCATCTCATTTCACCCAGGTGATATCACCTGGTTGATATGATTCCGAGGTGAAATGAGGAGACACAAAAGTCAACTTTGTTCACCTGGGTGATATCACCCAGGTGAACAAAGTGGAATATACCGCCATTTACGCCCGTACTTGCTAACAGGTATGAATATTTTAGATACTTACTGTTCATTTTAGATAACTCTATTTTATTTCCGGATGTACACTAAGTGTATGCATAATAATAACATTATCAATAGGTACACAAGATAATGCGCTGAGTGCATGAAACAATTGCCTTATCTGCTGGTCATTATCATAGGAAGTGATACAGAGGATCGCATGTCCGCGGTAACTACGAATTAGGAAAATTAACTTTACTGTTTGGAATTTAAGACACAAGTTCGAAAAAAGTAATTTAAATTAGGCATTCATTAAAAACTAAATAACTTGTGCTTATTAATTATTATAGAATTTGCATAAACTCACAGAAAAATAAAATTGGAATCCTGTTATCATTATCAGCCACAAAAGATTTTTTGCTCATCTCAAAGTGTATCAGGTTCCATTGACTTAATCTTAAGGAAAATTTCGTGTTGATAAATTAACGATCTGAAACAGTTTAAGCAAACAATCGGTAAACGCCATGATCAATGTTCCATGAAGCGAAAATTGAAAATAAAATTTTCCTTGTACATTTTTATTATACCATATTTCTTTAGTAAGACGAGATCGCTCTTTCCAGTGATTTCACAATAAGTTTACAAACTTCAGAAACCCTTTAAAACATAAATAAATTCTCTACGCAAATGAGTTGTGAGGTTTAATGGATGAAAGCTTTTAAAAGAGTTTTATAAGCACTAGAGGGCGTTACCAGCATTGGATTTTTTCCGCGGTCAGACAATTATGCGTTGAAAGCTTGTCTAGTTGTATTAAGTTTACAAAATGTAACTAAAGTGGTTCCTAATGTGTACACTATTGTACTCGCTCCGTTGACTATGTAAAAAGCTGCTAGTCTTATGGGAATTCGAGGCAAGGAGAGAGGCTTAGGCAAAAATGCAAAAATATCAACTTCAAAACTGTATGGCTGCATAGGTACAACGATAGAGAAGTTTTACCAATATTTCTTGTGGGGGGTAAAGTTCCTCAGTATATTTATTCAACTGGTAAATATAAACGGGTATAAAAAATACGGCCGTTCAATATTTATCTGCCACAAACCAAAGCAGTCCATCAATAAAATTTTATTTCAATTTAAAAATAAAATGTATGATTGGCCAGCGGTTACTATTTACTTTACTGTAGCCGTTTATATCTAGGTTTTGGCTCGCAATTCTTTACCCAATATCAAATTTAGTTTTAAAAATATTTGGTCGTACCTAAGGTAGGGAAGGGTATTGTGTCAAGTTTTACCCTACCAGAACGTGGAGTAAACTGTGTAGGGACATTCAAGATACCAAACTATATTAGGCTCAAGCGCAATTTATTTTCCATATAGGTCAATATATATAATCAATATATACCGATTTTGTAAAGAATAAAGTTTACTGTACCGCATACCGTCCCGGTTACCTTCAGGCGTGCCGTTCCGTGCTGAAGGCCGTGTGTCGGTTCCCACACAGGATAAACATTTGTACAACCATACATTTAGCCCCAGCTGGTTCGATTTAGCGTAAACATTTACGAGATCATACGGCCTTGACAAAATTTAAGAATTTTAGATGACCTTTTTTCGATCGGGTTCTTAAAAATTCTTTGTCATTTCACTACTGGAAATAGACCACTTTTCTTGTACCCTCCTTTGATCTAAAGAAATTCGAAACCACGGCCACGATCTGTCCGTAAATTTACCTGTCTTGACCTTTATTTTGTGCGAATAAAGCAAGAATTTTAGCTTTATCAAAATACTTCTTAAAAGTGTATTGATGTAAGATCGAGATCAATTCGTGGAAGCTGTCGTACTCATGAAATATTCACGTACGAAGAAACAAATATTTCTATGAACTACCGATGTTTGCTCCAGTTTTGATTCAGCATTAAATATTGAGTGTTATGGCTCGCTCTCACAACCCAACAAACAAAGACCTATATATATTTCTGCCTTCGATAAATTTCTAATGTTTCGAAAACCTTTTTGTCATACAACAATAGCGCAAAGGGTAGTTTTGTTAATTTTAAAATGGAGAAAAGGTTAATGTTTATACGGACAGTAAACACAGACAGAAACGTTTTTTTTATGATCAGCGGCTGCATATTAAAAGTAACCTTGTATTTAACTCTTGTAGTTACTCTATTTTTTGAGAATCGTGAGTGACACTCCAATGTAACATCGGATGACGCACGAGCCGAATTGTGTCAAGAGGCGAGGTGGGCACGCATATGTAAATGTTTTATCTAATCTAGACATTCTAGGAGAAGGTCTAAAGAGTTATGTTACCTATGTGTGTGTACAGTGTACATCTATTATTTACAATAGCGTCTTCGTTTGGACGATATACGATAAGAATGCGTAAGAACGTAAATAGTTTCTTTTACATTGTACCTATTTCCATCATCATAAGACTGGTGTTTTCTCCTGTTTAGTGCTGGTAAAAACCATGAAATCCATCTCCTTTATCCACTTCCAAAGATTGATTACTTAGTTATCGTTCTTAGACACTGCCTAGTGTACCAGATTTTGTTTAGACTTGTAGTACTTAATTCTAATCGATACTTGTTTAGCTGAACTCATTCACTATCAGTGACATAATTATTTGTTTGTCAAATTCGCGGGGGGTTAACGATTTAACCTCCTAGCATTATGCAATAACATACCAACCTAAACACATTACCTAAAGACTTGATATTTACGGAATTCCATTAAATACGAAGTTCATGAACTTTGGAACCGAGAAATACGTCATTATCAGAATTCCAATCAAACTTATCCGCAAAGAACCGGTACATGATGATAACTTGTTTAAGAAAATTCCATTCTCATCCTTGTCTTGTATTTTTTTTTACATCTGCTTTTGGAAGAGTTTTTAATCAGTAATAACAGTTATTAATTACCACTCAATATTTTTTATATCTGGGTGTCCACATACATACCTAATTAATTTATCTACATTTATTGTAAATATCATATTATCTAAGAAAATTTACGTAGACCAGGTACTTGTCAGATGTGGATCAATCCATATTTGTAGCAAGTTTTTGGACGGTGTTTTTTTGGTAGAGATCTTTGCAGTTAGCCTGAGCGCAGGCTTTGACTGCTTCACCGGACTTTGAACAGTGTACATAACCCTTATACATGTGTAAAGCGGTGTCCTACATCCTGCTCCTTATTTGACGACAATCGTGACCGACACACAACTCGTGTTTGCTTAGACTCTCTGACGGCAAGTTTTAATAAACAAAGTGTAAGGAGATTATTCGTAGAAGGTCACGCGTCGGGTAAGGCTCTATAAGCAAAGGCCGAACTTAGTGGGGTAGGTCAAAAGGTATGCAGATAAGAAGTTAACACGTTATTTGAAAGTGACATTAGACTAAAGATGGATTGAGGTCTGGTATATATTACGTCGTAGTCGTTCATTGTGGCGTTCTAAGGGGGTGGCCTTTGTTCAGCAGTGGACGTCTTCCGGCTGATGATGATGATGATGATATATTACAAATGGGTTCCTGTGAAGCGATAAATGGAAAAAAGATGCTGTGGTCTTTGGGCAGTCGTGTCATCATTGCACAGTCATTCGCAGGCCGAAGAAAGTTCAAGACTATGTCTCTCTATAACACTCACATTTTAATATATCATGACCTGATATCGATCAGAAGAGATTTGCAAAGAATTCCTATTGTATTAGGTGTAGGGGCGTAAGCGAACCTCGGCAACCGCGGCATTGAACGATTGACTGCGAAATGAATAATAAAACGACTCCCAGAGAAGAACTGTCATAAGATACACCTGTATTTTAGAGATATGTCACGCCCACTAATCTATATATATGGGCTTACAGTTTCGTTTTCACAGTGTTTTCCTTTTAAATCAGTAATGCTTTTGAGAATATAAGCTTACTGGACTGGGTAATGTGCTTTTAACTAGTTATACGTTAAAAATATCAAAGTTAAGTAATATAATAAGCAGGTAAGTAAGCTATCTCAGTGTTGCTCATCAAGATGAAAAGTTTAATAACAGCACGGGCAACTGTCTATGAATAAACCCAAATGCTTTATTAAACTTTTAAAAACTCAATTTAATATTAACGCGTCCATTGCACATTGAAATAAAACTGTTGATAATATAACTCGTGTTCCCGACAGACGTAAAGTCCGCCCTACTGTGGCCGTACTGATGGTAGATTGGTAAGTACCAGCGTGACGTCATCGGTCATGAGTGTTCGACGGCTATCTGTTTTTGGTCCGCAGCGCATTCTTCACAGCAAGTAAGTTATTAATATATTTATAGCCCCATGTTTCCAATGGGCTATTCAAAACACTTCACGCAGCGAAAATAGTTTTAATATGATATCATGATAGTATTATATCAGGTTATATTCTGGTGTTTTAGGTAGTAAATCAAAAGAATAGAATATAAAATCTGATACTAAAATGCAGGCCATACAGCAGGCAATTGAAATTTTAATTATGGCAAAAACAATGGTCCATAAATGAGATATCCCGAGGTGAGATACGGCTCGGTATTTTTATCATTGGGATACGTGCACGTCAACGTGACGGAAACCATCGCTCATGCATACTTGATGACCTGCGCCTGGCTCCCTGCTCCCCTCCATCCGAATAACTTTGGGCTTCACTTCTCACCCGGGACCAATTGTACCCATTCAAATACAATTCACACATCCTTTAAATTTGTTAGTCTTAGTTTTTAGGATTGTTCTTTTAACCGTTTACCGTCTTGAGTTATCAATATTCATACAGCGTGTTCCATGTTAACAGAGATTATGGAAGCACCTTTACAACCCCCATTCCTTAGAAGTTTGTCAGCTAAAAGGACGTGAGAATGAAACGTGACAAGAATTCTTAAGAAAACTTCTTCAGTTTTTCACAGCTTCATATTTTATCAACTATCACCGCGCATGGCGTCGAACTGGGACATTAAACATGTCGGAACCATTATTGTTCTCGGTGTTAAATAACCATTAAGACATCGTCACTTTAATACAGATTAGATCTTCACAATGTGCGTCATTGTACAGAACTCGGAGATCATATAATCTTGCATCTCCGCACTGTATTGTTTCGTGAAACAGAAATAAATTATGCGCTAATTACATGTTAGAATGAGTCCAGCAGACTTTGTTAACTGAGCAAATTAGTACTAGCTAACATGTTCATGCCAATAATACATCTAATACACTTTTAGAGACTATATTTTTCCGCGCATACAATCACGTTCATTATAGTTCGCTTGTGGGACACATAGTCATAGTAGACGACTGCGTGTATGTGCGCACTGGCTCGTCTCGTGTTATTTAGTAGCTACTCTTTTGCGAACAGACGCCGGTCGACTGGCGCCAGGTGGGTGTAAACAAAAAATAAAAAGGAAGCGCCGTTTAGCGAGCATGCCTCTACATTTGAATGCAACGATGTCGTAAAGCAAGATCACAACTTTACAAGTGACACTCACTACAGGTGTGTGCCAGGTCGTGCTGTCCACATGACTGCATTAAAGGTCAACAGATCGTAAAATGTGTAGGATAAGTTTTATTTTGCTACAGGTACGAATGGAATTATAATGATAATCACATTCTAATAGTTGGAACAAGAACTTGAAGTAGCTGATTAGAATAATGACCTTGCTTGTTTACGTGCGCGCTATCGCTAGTTCAATCGATTACAGAATATCTGTTATACTGATTGGTGTCCGTTGGCAAATAAAGCGGAACAAATAATTGTGGCCACCGCCGGTGGGGAACTAGGAACGGCGCAAAGCAATCACAAACCAATCAGGTCCTTAATCCTTGGAGTGAAGGGATAAATTAGTTTGTTTCACCCGTGGGAATGGTCGGCACGATATGAGGTGACGCAGCACACAGCTCACGGCTAAATACTTTAAATACTTGGCTTCTTCAAATTACATCTTACTCTAAGTACCTTTAAGACCAAGTAGCAAATTGAGAAAAAAACTGTTATTCTTGAATTCAGGTAATGTCTTCGTAATAGATAGAAATTAAGGAAAATAAGAAGCGCACAATATAAGCTTGAACTTTCAAAGTGTGAGCAGTTTAAAACAGCTGAAGTATGTAGAATGTTTATAATTTTATCTATTTTAAAAACATTCCTAGGGCTGTGTGAAGTGCCGACACGGCATGCGGCAATGACTAATCGCTTAGCGATGAAATCTTGCTCAAAACCGAATAGGATCCAATGAGTCACAGATCAGATAACTGGCCGCCTGACCAGACTGATTCACGACTCAAAGCGGAGGTTTAATGGTGCCGAGCAACCAGTCAGCGTCTTGGAACTTAAGTTACAGTAACTATCTTGGACCCAAACAAGAATAACTAGTTCTGCGTAAATAGGCTTTTTATTTAAGTGCTTTTTTTCGTCTAAACTATAGCTATGCGTAATATACATTTTGTAATTGATAGAATAATTGGTAATTATTAGACAGTAAGGTTTAGGGTTGCTTGTAGGGTGTTTGTCTTTAAAGGTTATTACATCATGTAAGAAAACTGCCAGACGTCTGCGAATCTGTGATCCAATTATAGGCAGAGGAAACTAAACCGCATTGCATAACGGAGACAACCAAATAACCATCCCGTTACAATTAGACATGAAGGCTCTCGGTTATATCAGTTGCGTGATAAAAATTGTTACTTGGCAGTGAAAGTGCTATTTTAAATACGTTATACCGAATTATTGGATATATGGCCTCGTAAAAGTATTAGACTGTAAAATATTACGCGAAACTCTTTTATGGGCAGTATAAGATAGTTTTATATTTCAATATGTAGGGGTAGCAAGCGATTGCAGACGTGGTGCTGACAGTCTTAAAAATATCTTGAGCCTTTCAACTATTTGGTTTCAAAGCCGTAGTAATTATATTATCTTTAACTCTAAATATGAAATCAACCCATCTCACTTTTAACACATAAAGGTACGCGTAGGTGTCTTCGGACATGGGTACCACCCACACATTTTTAAGGCTGACAAAACGGCTAGATGTAATACTACAGTTTCGGAACGTTAGTTTGAGCGCCGTCAACACTTTTACGTATAAAGGGGAATTTTAGCACCTCTTTTACAAGATTACGTGTTCGTGAGTTCCCAAAGAGGATGAAAGCCGTGGCGTCCCGGAGAAATCACGACTAGCTAACGAAGGGCTTAAAACATTGTTTGGCGCTCGAGGTGTGCGTTTAACATGATACGAATTTATATAATGGTTCCTCAGCACTCAGTTGGGAGAGAAGTTATATAATACATTTAGGCGCACGTCATACAAAAGTCATAATTTGAAATCATGTTGAAAAAAAATAAAAAATGCTGCAATTTTTTTTTTGCATTTTAATTCGTTATAAATTACCTACAACCCTACGACCATTATAAATAGGTTGAAGGGACAATAATAAGCGAACCAAAGCACGATGCGCAAGCAATGACAAATTTAATGCACTCGAGCTCTATGCGATGTAAATTTTAATTATGGACGACGCCACTCGGCGCCGGCTTTTTATGTGTGCAAAACAAAACGAAGGACACTACTTATACATCTATAGATGTATGTAAAACAGAACAAAATGTATGGAGTTATTCTGATAGGTATTCGTAACAGGTAATGTAAGTTCGAAAAATACGGGTGTCGAAATTCAATCAAGGGTGTTATTGCACTTTACTCAGCTATAATATTAGTGAAATGTTTATTCAGTACTTACAGCATTCAGGTTCCCAAGATACAAACATTTGTTTAGTTTGGGAACCTCAGTTTAAATGATATTTTCTGTCAGTATAAACTTTATATGTGTAAAATACCTAGTCATTAGACAACTCTGCAATCCTTTTTGGAACAATAAACTTATTCTTATTCTTATGTATAGATCAAATTCGGGATGCATGTGTTAGATAGGTTTTTTTCAGTACTCAATCCAGTCAGCGGTTTTATGTTTTATATAGGTACTTTTGTTAGTATATTCTGTCTACATTTTTATTTGGTTGTCATTGATATGAGTATGTAAGGCTTAACATATCATATAGAAATGTAAATAAAAAAGCACTTTATGAATGTCAGGGTTTTATCAATGAAAATCTCATGTCTCTTGATAAGGATAGTGGGTTATTTTGAGTATGTGACATAATGGTAGGATAGGTATTTTGATTACATATATTATTTTCATGTTGTTGCAGGTAATGCATTTCAAATACAATATAAATAATAAATATGAAGTAAAAGTTATCCAACAAGTGGTCTTCAATTTTAGTCATGTGTTCATTAATAATCTAACTACAGAGTATTTTACTCTAAAAGTGGACCTTTTTAATTTTCACATAGTGAAGTCAAACTTTTCACAGAACCAAATTAATGTTTTGTTTGGGAGAATATTTACACATGTTTTGAATTTAAAAAAAACAGTTACTTATTGGTTTCTTAGGTTTACGCGAATGTTAGACATTGAAATAAAACTACTTTTTACGGATTTTTTCGCGGTTTGTATTTAGATTTTAGGTCCCGACAAAAGCAAAGGTGTCGAAACGTCGGGACCTAAAATCTAAATACAAACCGCGAAAAAATCCGTAAAAAGTAGTTTTATTTCAAAACAGTTACTGTTATTCCCTGATATTTATGTATTTTAATGTGAATATTTCTACACCTACACCTACCTTGTAATAATTATACCCATGGACAAACAGACATAATCTAAATAATTTTAGGACTGCTCACTTAAAAACTTTCTGTTGCTAAATCAATTGTTATTGAATATTTTAAGCCTACAAAAAAGAACTGTGAGTTCTTCCAAAACAGACATTTCCAGCAAAATTATCTAGGCGCAAACTAAAGAAAACTTTTATATACTGTGTTTTGAATTATAGGAAATAGGTAGGTAGGTGATAACCTTATTATATCTGACCATTAATATTGATATAAAAGCGTGACGCATTTAATTATGGCATTTTACCAAAACCTACATTGATATTTGCAAAGATAACATTACGATTGCCCTCTACAGACTAATAGGCGAAGAGTATAACCACTCAGAAAACATTTACACAAAAATAAACCGGACAATACGTCTCGGGATACAGAGCATGCCTCAATTAATTATCTAGGTACTATACTTACATACAACCGGTCAAGTCGAATTGTGCGTACGCCTCTCTTTATTTACCACTAGTCCAACATGGAACACATAGTATTGTATCCAGTAAAAAACTGTAAATTACCGATTGTCCACAGCTGACTCTGTACTAATATCAACGTTTATTCAGCAATTATACTACACAACACTATAAAATAATATTGCACGAGGACACAGCAATTAATACTGTCATACAAAAATTAACTTAGTAACATGAATGTCCACTCTACGATCCTATACCACCCAAATTCACATCACCATTATTTGCGCACGCAGTAGCTACTCTCATCGGCCATTCGGCTAAACGACGGCTGACGTTTGATTGAGATGTTACTAGACTCACCCAAAAAATAAACATACAAGTGATTTACACAAACGTTAATTAATTTTATGTGCATTGTGTTTCATGGTAGAAAAGAATAGCGTAGATTTCCAGTGTATTTTATGTACCTATATGGTATCAGCAAATGACCATGTCAGACAATTCATTAAAAAACATAAATCGACTAAACATTGAAAACCACAACTCTAGAATAATTTGGCGCATGTCTGTGTATCGGAAACAAAAATGAAAATGACTGATCAAAGGATTCAAAGTCACAAATGTCAAAACAAATTCAGTCAACAAACTGACGTGTACTTTACTTTTATTTAGATACAAATGCAGTTTAATTGTGTTAATTTGATATCGTACTCATAATGTCGGAGACTGAAAGACTTGCTCAAAATGGGGCAGGGCCCGCTGAGGGCGCAGACAGGAGGGGCGATGGCGACGCGCCTCCCGTGTTTTCGGAACGGGAAGCCTATTTTCAAGCTCTTCGGTTATGGATTCAGCAGGCTCGGATGTATCAGAACCTATCGACTTGTTTCCCTTACTATATGATGACATTTCAAGGCCTGCAAAACAACCCAACGAATGTCCCGCTGCTAAACAACAACTACCAATTTCAAGTTCCTTTTCAAGTGGCGAACCCGCCGCGCGCTGCTCCTGAGACACAACCACAGGCGGAGACTCTGACTCCAGCAGAAGGTACTACAAATGTAATGTTTCCTAGTCATATCTGTTTAAAATAGTCTGAAATATAGTTATGTGGTAAAAATATGTGTGGGTAATTATAATTAGAAATAAAGCAAT
Source organism: Autographa gamma (assembly GCA_905146925.1). Classification (NCBI taxonomy): domain Eukaryota; kingdom Metazoa; phylum Arthropoda; class Insecta; order Lepidoptera; family Noctuidae; genus Autographa; species Autographa gamma. Next base: position 11,934,540 of record LR989850.1, read on the forward strand.
TCACATGATATACAACTCAACTCATCATGTTAAATGGTACTCAATAAAATCTATTCCAGTATACAATTGGATGCACACCAATTCGAATACAAACATGAGTTTACCTATGTGACTGAATCAAATAATTGCATCGCTTATAATTGTCATGCTTTGATAAAAATTGTAACAAAAACCTTGTGTTTACAGTGATAGCCCGTCATGGAGGATATGAGTATGTGATACCGCCACTACACAAGCGGCTGGTGGCAGAGTTCATAGATTTCATGCTGCTATTCATTGTCAAATTGATTGTGACTTTCATGGCTGTTGACATGTTTGAGTTAATGTAAGTTTTATGTATTTATATATTTGGTATTTCCTTATAATGATATTTTCTTAAGGTCCCATGCAGAGGTAAGTTAAAGCAAAGCTAAATTAAATAAGTGAGTGATGAAAATATACTAGCTATTTACATCAGTTCCAGAATTTATTACTGTATACTGTAAAATTTTGTTTCCTTTATCAGAACAGGCAAATATTATTATAAGATTATAATTTCCAGTTTTTCTTTTCATAAATCTTTCATAATAATATATTCTTGTGTATTTTCTTCACTGTGGAAATGTGGTATGGTGTATCTAGCTACATGTAGGCTTAAAATGTCATCAATGCTTCACCTTCCTCCCTTCTAATTAACCTGTTCAGCTATGTTTAGCTAATACAAATTTTAATTAATAATGTGTACATTTCCAGTGACCTTGACAAGTTCGACTTTTATAAGTTCAGTGAACATTATGACGATTACAAATATGCCATGGAGTTGACGTCTGAAATACTTTTTCTAGAAGTTATCTACAGAATACTTGTGTGCATATTTGAGGTAATTATCATAGCATGTCAATATGTTAACTACTAATTCTGTATATGATTCTTCTGTAATGTTTTGCTACAAGTTATAAGCTTTAGGTTGTGACTACATCTTGTTTTGGGAATCTCTCAGATCTTGTAATTACTGCAAGCTGTTATGTAGCCTATCACATAATTATGATGCTAATGGTGTCTTGTTTTACCTAATATAATTGAAAATGAGGTTATGCAATGTTTAGTTACAGTAAAGCCTCTTCTCTTTGTAATTTTCTACAGTAAATTCATTATTGTAAGTAATATCCAGACAGACAGCAAGCAGGATTATATCGAATTTATTTACTTGTTCCAGGCATTCTGTTTGTCCAGCAGTGTGGGTCGAACAGGCGGCGCGACACCGGGCAAAGCGTTGCTCGGCATCCGTGTCGTCACCGCTTCCGCCGTCATCCCCGTGGAGGAACGACCCCGGGAGACTGTCCTCCTCTACCCCGGCAGGACATTATCCTTCACCGTGGCACTGTTCCGCTCCCTCATGAAGAACTTCCTCATATCACTGCTGTTCCCCTTGTGCGTGGTGCTATTCGTCTTCCGCCACAACCGCACCGGCTACGACATTCTCTGTGGCGTGATCGTTGTAGAAGAGAACATGTTTCCTCCGAGACGAAATGCACCATGAATGCCTTTAACAAGTAATCGGAATCAGGAGTACTGTTGATATTGACTGTGCTTTAGTGAAGCCTATTGTACTGTGATTTAGGTATGCTAATAGATTTGCTACACTTTCATTATAAGCTGAAGTAAAGTAACTGTTGTTATGCAAAAACTGCCTATAGCTTCAACAAAATTAATTTGAACGTAAATTAAACTACCAACTTTTTTTATATCACCAAAGTGAGTGGTTTTTGCATGACAACAGTTTTAATGATAATTTCTCTCAAACAATGAATGTCAAGTCATTCAGCATAATTGAATTGCTAAGATTTACTCAAGCATAGTACATTATGGGTTGTAATCGTGCCCATGTTCTTTAATTTAGTATCATATGTTATCTTTGTTACTAATGTGTCCCTTTTGGGCTAAAATCAAGCCCACAATATAAGATTGTTAAGGGTCAAATATTATTCTTGGTGTTTTTGCAAATAGTTCAAATATGTGGTCTCAAGTTAAATGCAATGTAAAATATAAAGCGGACGGTTTGTGTATTTTAAGAATAAGGGTGTTTTGCAATTCCTCACTAAATGCATGTTATACTATTCGTAATTCTATCGTATTCAATTAAATCTTTTGATTAAAATCTATTTGATGGTCGGTTAAAGTGTCCTAGGTTACAGAATTATTTCATTGGTGTAGTTTTTATGTATTTAGTGATAGCAGTTGTCCTACTGTTGCTTGGAGTTTTAAGTTTGCTAGTGTTGCAAAAGTAAATAAAACGTTCACCAAAGAATTCGGAATAAGCTGATTGAGAAAACCTTTCAACAAAAGTACATAGGGCAAATAATTCCGACAGCTAAATAAATAACTACATAATTCATTCAAAATACGATATCAAGAGAGCGTCGTTACGGTCTGACATTTATTAATTGCCCTTTTTAAAGCTTTAGGTACTTTACTGTTTTCATTCTGTACTGTGTAGCCCATTACTGGGCAAAGGTGATTCCTTTGGATATTCCGTCTCTTCTCTGCCTTTTGCCAGCAACATAAGTCGGGTTAGTTTACTCGCTGGGACCAATTCTTTTAAAACTATGTCAGTCTAGGCTGTAATATCAACTGCATATTTGAGCAGTCACGTTCGTGTGGATACGTGTCTAAAGCGAGCTCGTGCATATGTATGCAGTTGAATATTTAATTAATACCTGTCTGTTGCACTCGAAAAACTCCACATGGCTACATTTGTATTTACTAGATCCGGGCGACGTGACGCCCTCTAGTGTTAATCGTAAGATTGGCGTCGTTTTTTATATATTTTATTTGTCTTAATACTAGAGATGATCGTCGTATAACTCCCGAAAAATCAAGCATCGCACCAATTTTCAATTACAAAACTGGCCCAACCCGGTCGTCTCAAAATTCAAAAATGTTTAAAAAATGCCTTGAAGATAACTACACTGGTAATACCTAAACCTACCTACTTAAATAACGTTTTTATCAATAAATTGCGAAGGCTAGTAAAATTGTTTTACAAAGGTACACCTAGCGTTTCGATTATATATAATTAAAAGTTTTTCCTATTAAGTTTAGATATACTTACATTTAAAATTGAAATGTACAGACGTAGGGTTTTTATGTTTGAAGTTGTTCTTTTTTGTATTTTAAAGGTTTAATTAGTATAAAATGAACCATATTTATTGTAATCAATGAGTTTTATGTGTCTGTAATTTTAGCGCAAATCTAGACCACTGTATTAATTGAAATTCCGAAATAGCATTTCAGTGAGTTTTGCAAACTGATTGTTATTTGTGACCTATTTCCCTATGCTAATTATATCATATTAACTTTAATACTTTATGACCCCAGTGATGTAATTTAGAGTTCAGCGTTCAGCATTTTACTGAGGTCGTGACAATCAAGTTATTTTAGTCTCCGATGTATGTATATCATAATATAGACGACGAATTACCAAAATACATTATAGATTTAGTTGGTACCTACCGGTCTTATGACCATTATTAATGTAAATTCCGAGTTACAAAATTGTGATGTTTATTTTTGTGTATTATATTGTAAATATTAAATTAAAGATGAATAAAATCAATAAATTGTTTTATATTAATAATTGTAAAGAGTATTAAATGGCGTTGCTGAAGTGGATTATTTACACTTCTGCATAACATTAACATACCATCATGCCTGTATTCCCGAAGGGTTAGGCAGAGGTGTGCTAATGTACACCCACTGTTCGTCGGTATGTTTTAGGTCCCTTGTAATAGGGGGCGAGCCCATTGCCACTAACCGGGCACAAATCCAAACTTCTGCAACAACAGTAGATATTAAAAACGAACTGAACAGTGGAAAAGATCTCATGAACCTTAATCCCAAAGAACCAAATTCGTTACAGCGGTCTGCAATAAAAAAAATATAAATAAATTGCGACATTAAATTTATTTCATGGTCATTAGGTTAATTGGAAATGGCAAGATTTTGGTGATCAGTGACTATTTCATATTGCTCTGTATTATCTTTCCGAATTTTTACTTTACGATAAGTTTATTTAACTTATATCAGAGTTAAAGAGCAGCCTATGCAGCTGACTCAATTTTAGTTCACTGTTGAGTTTTGCTAAATAACAGGATCAAGGGATCTTTTTTTTTTTAATATATCTGAATTTAATATTACAATTTTATTTAAAATATTTAATTAAGTCCTGTTTCAAAATATTTATTAGTTTAGTCGAATAAATGTCACCACTCTAGTTTTACAACATTACGTTCGGAACGTTCAGAAACCTGAACCAGTTTAAATTGTCAATGAAATAAGATTATTTATTATTAAATAAATGTTTTTAAAATTAACAATAATTTTGTCAGCGTCAAAATTGAAAAATCTACAGAAGCGTAGCCATCGTACTAATCGAAATATAGTTTTTATTTCAAATTAATTTTGCTGAGTTGGCTTGCGCGTCGCACCGTCAGTCTGCCGTAACGTGGCGGCGCTGCGCTCGTGTGTGTGCTGCAGGAGTGGCTCAGTGACTTCGAACTGTCATTGTTCATGTAGTTTTCTGTGATAAGAATTACTGTGAAATTATAGTTTAGCGAATTAATTTACACAATCACGATGTCCGCCTCGGGTGAATTCGGTAATCCTTTACGCAAGTTCAAGCTGGTTTTCCTAGGAGAACAGAGCGGTGAGTTGAGGGTGAATTATCGCCCCTCCGTCGTACATTTTTAATATATAGTTTTGAATTTACGATATGTAAGTATAGATTCGTCTAGACTTTATCGAATTACTGACCTACATAGACCCGGGGAGGCGTAAGTAACGGGCTGTATTTGCGAGTAAAGTGTCTTAACTTTGCAGCCGTAACATCGTCTGCCGCGTCTATGTGCCGAATTACGTTATTCTGAGATGTAGGTTACACTCTCTGAGTACATTGTGAGCGTTGAACCGCTTCTATAGTATGTTCTCACGCGTATCTGCCGTTATCAATCATTGTTTGATCAGAAACGAACCGTAGTAATTAGATGGTGTACTGACACGGAGATTTGTTTTTTTTCAGTGGGGAAGACGTCGCTCATCACTAGGTTCATGTATGATAGCTTTGACAACACTTATCAGGTGAGTCATCATGGTGCTTTGACAGGTATAGTGCTGGACTGTCAGTGTTCTCATAGAAAACTTATTGGAGTCCACTGTCCAGTTATAATTACATCACTGGTGTCACGTATATAGAACGTGAACAAGAAAGATAAGAAATAAAACTAGGTTTTGAAATTATAAAAAGAAAAAAAGGTATATTAAAAAAAATTAGTTAGGTTCGGCCTAGGTCGTTGCGCACTTGTCTAGCCCTCCACACTCCCCTGGCGAGGTCCCGTCCTCCAGGCGTAGTCCCGGTCAGCTCGGTCAATCCCCTCAGGCGATGAAAGTGACTGGGTATTCGGTTCCGTCAGTTGAACTGTGACGTAATTCCTAGGAACAAAGGCCGAATCATTAAGCTGCCGGTATAAGGGCGCACGGGAAACGCTAGGAAGCACGGCAAGAACTAGTTTAGCAATTTAGGGCTTATAACGGCGGAAGAGTTCTAAGTGTGGGAAATCAAAATTAATAGAAAAAGTAAGCAAGCAGAGACGGTTACATGGTTAAGCTTTGAAAGTTTAAGTAGAACATAGTGGTAGGAAGACAACAACAATAAGCATTACACACAGGATAGAATAAAGCTACAATATTTAGTCGGACTCGTACCTCTAAAATTAACATAAGAATACAGTACAACAGGTAGGTAACGGCCGTTAGAAATCTTTATAAATAAATGTGCACAACTTACCCAAGTTTGGGAATCACTATCACTTAGTTAATAGTTAAACTGTTAAAGAGTATATGGAGAGAGGCAATCCACTCGTAAGTTGAGATTAAGTTAAATATTCGTAAATAACGTTACGGTTAAAATTAATATTTCGCAATGACGGTAAAGCAGTGAGAAAATTAGTCAAAGCGACAGCGTCCGTGCCTCGAGAGGTTCAGCTACGGACTACCTGTGATAGCTAGGAGTGCGCGCGCGGCGCGCGGCGCGCGGCCGCTGGCGGCGGCGACGACGGACCGGTTACTTCCGTATATATAAAATAATGTGGTTGTCCGCATTGCTTGTATTTGTTTATTATATTTTTTCTTTTTTTTTTTGGTATATGTAAATAGTTTAAATTATTATTCTCTTTATCTTGTAAATACTTAGTTTAAATTAAATAGTTTTTTTTTTATTGTTTATTTATAAAGTTATTTTTTTTGTAAGGGTCATTTATGTACACTATGTTACATTACCCCTCTCCCCAGAAAAAGGATTTCAACTGATTGAAATCCGAAAAAAAAATGAATGAACTTACTACGGGTATCTCTTAAGCTTGAGGTCTGGCGGTGTCTCATTTCAAAATTAAAAGAAGAAAGGCGGACTCCCCACCTTGCAAGCCGACCAGTTGGATTAGTGAGAGACATAAACCATTTAAGCGAAGAATGGTCAGTGTAGACTAAGAAGGTTTTGTCTGTTTCAAGGTAACAGCGCCAGTATTCAAGGGCAGTAAGGACGGCAAGAGCCTCCCGTTCTGTTGTGCTGTAGTTCCTCTCCGGTTTACTTAAAGAACGGCTCATGTATGCAATTGGATGTTCTACACCGTCAATAGTTTGAGCTAACATTGCACCGATACCAAAATTGCTAGCATCAGTATGCACCTCAAAAGGAAGGTTAAAGTCAGGGCAAGCAAGGACAGGTGCTTGAACTAGTTTTGATTTTAATTCTAGAAAAGCCTTGTCAGCGTCAGGGTTCCATTGAAACGCAGGGGAGTTCTTTTTATTAGAAGTAAGCTTATTTAGAGGACCTGCTACGGTACTGAAATGTGGAATGAAACGCCTATACCAAGACGCTGTACCCAGAAAACGCTTGACCTCCTTCCTATTAGTAGGAGTGGGGAAGTCTAATATTGCTTTGACCTTATCTGGGTCAGTCCTTAAGCCATGAGCATCCACAATGTAGCCAAGATAACGTAATTGACTTCGGAAAAAGTGACACTTGTCCAGGTTGACAGTAAGATTAGCCGAACGTAATTTTTGGAAAACCTTCTGAAGCAGTTCTACGTGTTCATCAAAAGTTCGGCTAATTATAATAACATCATCTAAATAAGCAAAAACTCTGAGCTCGAATTCAGGCCCGAATAATAGATCAACAAGTCTCTGTTGCGTAGCAGGAGCATTGGTAAGTCCAAAAGCTGTGACTTTGAACATGAAAGTTCCTCGACCAGGAACATAAAATGCAGTCTTCTCTCTGTCCTTTTCGTCGATTAATATCTGCCAAAAAGCTTTAGATAAATCAATGCTGGAAAGATAACGCGCATCTTTTAGATTGTCCAATATCTCCGACACATATGGCAGCTTATATGCGTCTTTCTTTGTAACAGCATTAAGTTTACGACTGTCTAGGCAGAAGCGGGGCTTTCCATCCTTCTTGCCGACCACTAACACCGGAGAAGACCACGGGCTCTCACAAGGTTCAATAACGTCTAGCGCTAACATCTCGTCCACCTGTTCAGCAACAATACGTTGTTTTTCTGGCGACATGCGGTAATATCGCTGTCGAATAGGTTCAGCATCACCAGTATCTATACGATGTTTTATGACGTGAGTACGGCCTAAACCTCTCTCTGCGTACGAAATGTCCTTAAAATTATTAACGACATTGTCAGCTAACAGCTTTTGGGAAGAGTTCAAAGCGTCATAGCCGCACAGATGATGAGTAGGTGACGAAGAAATTTCCGAGAGCCCGGGATCAGTTAAAAATAAGTTTTCTGTCTCTGATAAATACTTAGGGCACAGGTTGAAAGTGTTCCAAAAATCGATTCCTAAGATAAATACGGTTTCGATCGCTGGAATAACGTGCGCCTTAATAATAGAAAATTTATCTTCGAAGGTCAAGGGTAGAAGAATATAACCAAGGGATGTTATCCTTTGACCTCCTGCTGCAGTAACAGTTATTCTCTCATCGCTGGATAAAATCAGACCTAATCTTATTAAAAGTTCATGAGAGTTCTTACCTAGGATAGTGACAGCAGAACCAGAATCCAACAAACCATACAAAAACAAATCCTTATTGATTCTTACCTTCGCATAAGGCCTAGGGTCATTACTCGGTTTGACATTGAAAATTGTAGAAATATGTTTCCTAGAAAAGAAGTTTTTTACAAACATGAGCCAATCATTCCAGTTCGAGCTATCTGTACGACTAACCGCATGTTTCCTACAATTTTCAGAAACTAGTTTTTTGGTTTGCAGTTTGGACACTCTGGTGTGCGAACTTCCTTCATGCCACACTTAAAGCAAAAGACTTTACGCTCAGCTGTGCAGTCTTTCATAGAGTGCGTATTAACACGGCAACGGTGACAGTAGGGAACTTTGGAGATAGCCGAAATTTCGAGCTCAGGAGCCTGAATTTCAGAGACCTTGTGTGATCCTTGATGGTGAGCACCGTTGTACCTACTGCGAGCGTAAAAATTACCTTGGCTACTAGTCGTCGACTTACGCTTTGAAGACTGGTAGCCAAATTCCGGAGCCAAGGTATTAGCTGAAACCGAAGGTGGTTCCTGAAAGAATTCTGAACGAACCTTTATGCGTTCATAATTCTTGCAGATTAATTTTAAGTCTTCTAGTGATTTGATATTAGGACTAGCAGCTATAATAATAGAGTAGCAAGGACGAATATTATGCAGAATGATTTCGAGTTTAACGTCTTCCTCTAAAGGTTTACTTAGCCTGGAGAACATGCCTTGCATTATAGATAAATAAATGGTTATGTTCTCTTCCTCGCCTTGCGTACGCTGACGAATTTCTGAAACCATGCGATAATCATAGTCGGGGACGTCGAAATCATTTTTTAGCGCAATAAGTACCTCATTCCAACTGCCGGCACTGCCCCTAATGTTACGGTACCAGTGGAGTGCATCACCAATGAAAATATCGGTAGCAGAACTTAGCATTTTATTTTCAGTTATATTTTTAGACGTACGAAATTCTTCAACTTTTTCTATAAATGATCTGACACAAGATTTACCGTCATATTTTAACTTATTCAATTCTCCTACTAAACTACGATCACACGAAACTGCAATATTCATCCCGGTTAAATTAGGTTTATCTAACAAATCCTCTTCAGAAGTTACTGAAGACGCGGGCTGCTTCTGGTCTTTGACCTTTGACTTATCAAGGTTCAAAAGCATCTCATAATATACCTCGTAACTTTTCTTTATTTTATCTAATTTCGATAAATCATCCGCCGCCTGCGGTTTTTCAATACGTTGAAGCCTATAATATAAATGATGTAGAAGAGACCTAGTTCTATTAAAAAGAGAATCCTCAAAGTTAAGTTTTAAGGCATCGAGATTAGCCTTAACCTTCTCTAGCGTCTCTTGCGAGCCTTTACTATCCTCTGAAAACTGAAAAACCGAATCGAATATGTCATCAGACGAATACAATTGAGTTAATTTAGTGACTTGACGTCTTAAACCCGCTACGTTGTCAGAGGGAAGTTCACCACGGATAGCAACTTCATACATGAGCTCAGATTTCTGAAGCTGTAAATATTTTATTGGAATTGCCATAATGTTATTTAACTAAAAAATAAGCAAGAGAACTGGGTAGGTTATGCACAATTTACAAACATAAATCAAGTAAAATCCGTTCTGTTACAATTTATTTAAAGAAAAAACAACAAACATAAAATAATAAGACAAGTGAAGTCAGGTGAAATACACTAACTCACTTTTATTAAAGTAACTAATTTTTTTATAACTACAGTTTAAATTTATCTCAATAGAAATTACGGTAAACTACACAAAGTTAATGTAATTAAACCTTTTATTTAAATGACTTAATTACTTCAAGTTCTAAGAAAACACTACTAGAAATCCACCACCACATAAAACCACTAAAAGACCAAAACCAAGTGCGAAAGACCTTAAACCACGTTTTTGGGCGCCATTGTCACGTATATAGAACGTGAACAAGAAAGATAAGAAATAAAACTAGGTTTTGAAATTATAAAAAGAAAAAAAGGTATATTAAAAAAAATTAGTTAGGTTCGGCCTAGGTCGTTGCGCACTTGTCTAGCCCTCCACACTCCCCTGGCGAGGTCCCGTCCTCCAGGCGTAGTCCCGGTCAGCTCGGTCAATCCCCTCAGGCGATGAAAGTGACTGGGTATTCGGTTCCGTCAGTTGAACTGTGACGTAATTCCTAGGAACAAAGGCCGAATCATTAAGCTGCCGGTATAAGGGCGCACGGGAAACGCTAGGAAGCACGGCAAGAACTAGTTTAGCAATTTAGGGCTTATAACGGCGGAAGAGTTCTAAGTGTGGGAAATCAAAATTAATAGAAAAAGTAAGCAAGCAGAGACGGTTACATGGTTAAGCTTTGAAAGTTTAAGTAGAACATAGTGGTAGGAAGACAACAACAATAAGCATTACACACAGGATAGAATAAAGCTACAATATTTAGTCGGACTCGTACCTCTAAAATTAACATAAGAATACAGTACAACAGGTAGGTAACGGCCGTTAGAAATCTTTATAAATAAATGTGCACAACTTACCCAAGTTTGGGAATCACTATCACTTAGTTAATAGTTAAACTGTTAAAGAGTATATGGAGAGAGGCAATCCACTCGTAAGTTGAGATTAAGTTAAATATTCGTAAATAACGTTACGGTTAAAATTAATATTTCGCAATGACGGTAAAGCAGTGAGAAAATTAGTCAAAGCGACAGCGTCCGTGCCTCGAGAGGTTCAGCTACGGACTACCTGTGATAGCTAGGAGTGCGCGCGCGGCGCGCGGCGCGCGGCCGCTGGCGGCGGCGACGACGGACCGGTTACTTCCGTATATATAAAATAATGTGGTTGTCCGCATTGCTTGTATTTGTTTATTATATTTTTTCTTTTTTTTTTTGGTATATGTAAATAGTTTAAATTATTATTCTCTTTATCTTGTAAATACTTAGTTTAAATTAAATAGTTTTTTTTTTATTGTTTATTTATAAAGTTATTTTTTTTGTAAGGGTCATTTATGTACACTATGTTACACTGGTTAGTCATTTAACCTCATGAATATGTATGTTGAGAACAATGTTGTATCAGCATAACATCTGAGCATCATAATGTAGTCATAATTATTGCTCTAAATGAGAAGTGCAATGAAAGTGACTGAGCTCAAAACTGAAAGTAGTTTTTTCTGATAACACCAAAATATTTATGGTGAAATTTTATAAGATTTGATTTTTATTTCATAATTTGGATGTCTTTGTAACTGTTATGTTTTAATTAGAATGTTTATAATTTAAAGATGTTCTTATACAATCAGATTGCTTTTGTTAGCTTGCAATATATGAACTTCCTATTTGAAATTCCTTACACATTTATTATTTTTATTCACTAAAAGTATAAAAGCATCAGATAGACATTAACATAATTAACATGAACAAAGAAATAATTAGTAGAAAAATAACTTTATATTTACCTTTTTATACAAATAAGATTTCTCTAATATTTTACATAAAGTACTTTGCATATAGAAGCAAATAATTTGACCTCTCACATTGGCTAAAGAAAATAATTGTCTTGGACTAAACTTACTCATCTAAAGGTCATTGGGGATAATCTGACCCGGTTTGTGAAAACTTGTGTACATAAGCCAAACTAGATTTAAATATCCTTCCAAACACTCTTCTCTTGTGTAACTTCAGACTTTACCCACAGTAATGCAACCCATACTATCAAAAACTAGAGTTATTAATCTGTCAATTTCACCTTATTTTGTTTCTGTACAGTGTGGGTATAGTTTCCATCCTAAGGTGCCCAATGACCTTTTTATATGTGAAACCTAAGTAGTAATCCAAAGCAAAAAAATAGAATTAATGCTGTAGTTAATATGTACTAATACATGAATTACAGTTAACATCAGTTTTCTATCAAAGTGACAGCATTTGCATTTGTTGTAAAAAAACTGGATTTACCCCATTGTTTCATCTTAATATTTTACTACATCAAAAGAATAATATAAAAAACAATATTTCCTGAAGGAAAATTTGAGCTGTAGTAATGAACAGAGGCAAGGTCTTTATAACTTTTAATTTAATTAAGGGTATTAGGTTATTACTGAAATATTTGTTAATTTAATATTATTTCTATGAAGCAGAAATCATTATTGTGTTTGTACTGCTTATATATAACCTTTAAAAGTCTTTTCTATACATGGAATGGAATGGTTTTTTGAGTAGTTAATTTACATGATATATTGTGTATACCAAAGGCATTGTTTTTGGTTGTCAACATTTTATTTATGATGCCTATCATGATTGCTTTATTCATATTGTATGGTGTAGCAAATAATTCTAACAGGAAAAAACTGACTTTAAATAAGTCTTATATTTATTCCATTGTCCAAAATCATCAAATCAAATCAAATCAAAAATCAAATAAAGAATCATCAAAATGGGTTCACCCAGTCATAATTTTGGTGATAACAAACTAAAAAAATACAGTCGAATTGAGGACCTCCTTTTTTTGAAGTATGTTAGAAAAAGTATTGAATTCACTATTCATTTAGTTAAAGAGTTTTGTTCATTCAACTCACCAGTAATTAACTATGCTTGTAGGGTTAATTGTGTGATGAGTAACTGCATGTTTAAATGAGAAACAATTGGGAACCATCAAGCCATTGTTTTAGCTGTAGAAATTTATAGGAGATGGATTTTTAACTATCAGTTATTTTAAATTAGATGATGATGTGATTAAGGTTTTATAGAGCTGCAATTTGATGTTTTCTAAATTTCATCTTGACCTGTCCATGTATGAATGGTTTTGTGTATGTTCCTAATAGAGATATTTTTATTAGGATCTATTTTCTCTTTAAGAAAATCAGGGTGGATTTTATTTGGATATAAAGTCCTCATAAGGCAATCAATGACTTGTATTTAAGACATTATCTTTCCATAAGTGCATTTTTCCTTATATGCAAAATATACTATTGGTGGCATTAAAAAGCTTCAATATATCACTATCTCTTTCACATCTACTATTAATTTATACTTGCCTTTCGCTCAAACGCCCCTAGTTACACCTTACGTTCATTTATTTCGGGCTTAGTTATTGGAAACAAAATGCTTTTATCATTAGGTACTAAGATTATAATATTTATGATCGACAACAGCTTGGTTTTGGGGTTAGTAATCTGACATGATATAGTACTCATTAATTTCGCATCATAAAAGTATCTACTATCACAGATAAATACACCTTGTTTGTCTAACACAAATTATTTGAAATTATTACTATTTCTAGATATTTTAGGTAGAAATAATAGTAAATTTTGCTTTAAAAATATGATTTGTTTTGTAATTCATAAACCTTTCTATCGATTTGGCGTAGACCTACCTACAATAGTGTATTGTACCCACTAATTTCAAATGGATACAAACATTTAAATATACCAAATAACTAAATAGTATATAAATAATATTAGGTGACTATATAAAATTATATGTAACATTTTATTTGAACAATAACGTTAGGAAATTTAATACATTTCCTTATTTCGGTACTCCGTTTCCATAACACACTCATTGTATTTTAATGTACACCCAAAACCAAACATGAAAAGTGTATAAACAAAAAAAAACATTAGCCTTATCAATACCGGCAAAAAGGCCGATCAAAATGTACGATATACTTTTATCAGTTAATGTTTATTATCTGAACATATGAGTTTAATTGAAAATAGTCGCAATAGTGTTCTAATCAACTACTAATTCCTTATTTTCACTAACAATCTAAAAATCTTTTGAAATTTTCCCAGGATGGCTTAATTACGCTTTCAAAGAAACACGCAGCTTTAATTACATTGTTAAATGATTTTTTACCTTAATGCAAACACCCTATTAGCCTTAACTGCCAGGAAAAGGCCCGAAAGTCCCTCCCAAAGTCTTTTCATAGTTTCCTAAAAGATGAAAAAAAAACTGGTGTTAGATTGAAATATTAATAAATAAATATGGAAAACATAACATACATTGCTCTGAACCCAAAGTAAGTAGCTAAAGCACTTGTGTTGTGGAATTCAGAGACAACGAACGTACCACACACAACCAAACCCGAGACAACGTAGAAAACTGATTTTCATCATTGCTGCATTGTCCCGTCCGAGGATCATCTTGAAAACCGGTGTGTACGCACTCCACCACGGAGGTCGTGAAATTGTTAGATGATCAATCGTTCTTCTTGATCGGTAGTTCCTCATGACTGATATGAACACTACATACCTTACATACCTGCAATTCGTCTTAGGTAATGTAGATAATGATTCCGCATAGCCGTACAGCTACTGCAGACTACAACTTTATAAACAGTGTTATTGGCACTTATTATTTATCTATAGAGGACCTCCGTGGTCGAGTGGCGTGGTCTGATTCCAAGGGTTTGCCCCGAGGTTCCTAGTAGGAACCTCGGGCGGGTCAATGTAGGAATCCTCTTTTCTTTATATCTGAGTGCTTGTGGTACCTTCGCTGTCTCAGAGCAATGTATGTGATGATGTCCCTCTTTTATTAGTTCTATTTTAAGGTAAAAGGTTTGCTTATATCTTTTTCTTAAAAACACTCTGTTTTGTCATGTCTGGTTAATTCAAATAATTTTGCTTCACGCACCGTCTCGTTGGTTCACACACCGACTGAACAAATATTATGTTTGAATACGTAAAGAAAAGTTATGTCTGAGTTAAAAACAGATGGATAATTCTGTGAGATCCCTTATCGGTGCTGTCTTCTAAGTATATCTAAAAAAAAAACTCAATGTACTGTATGTATCCCAATTATGTTAGGTAGTACTCATTTAATCTTCTTCTATACCGCAATTCGTTGATATTGCCATTCTGGGCCTTATGGGCTATTTAAGAGTTGCTTGAATTGACCGAATGAACTTCTTCATTTGGTCATCTTTACGATAATTGGCATTCTGCTAACTGTCATTATTATCATGAATTGGTCATTACAATCATTCTGAGTTCTGAGGTTTATGCGAATGTTAGACACGTCACGAAACGTCGGGAACTAAAATTCAAATACAAACCTCGATAAAATCCGTAAATGTACAATCATTCTCTTCGAGAGTTCAATGAGATTTTATGGTTGGTTTATCTTAAAACGAAAATAAGGCACATTAACAATTACACTGCCCGACCACTGGCATGCATTTAAAATAGCTGAATCGAGGTCCTGATGACTGTTTGGCGCTAATTATGTCTATCTTGCTCAGCGAATGACTTTCAATTTTTTTACGAAAATATTTGATTAATGATTTGTTTTGTGGTGACTCAGAGCTAACTGAATTCACTGATGATGAAATTATTAGCAATGATTAAATGACACTATGTTTAAACTTGCCGTATTCGTAGATACAATCGAAAAAAAAAACGGAATATAACAAAGGTTCTCAAATTGACCTGCTTTTATATAAAAAAACTAAGCTAGAGATTTGTACACCTAGGCACTATGCAAAGGTGATTACCAAAATGAAAAATTACGAACTCTCTTACCCAGATTTTTCCTTCTTTATGTAGGCTTCGGGTATGAATGTTACCTCATTTCTAGAAGACTAAGTTAAATTAACTTTTTAATAACGGTTTGTTAAGCCACGGTTACTATCTGTCTTAAATAATAGACCAATAGTACACTAATGAGTAAATATTTAAGTTGGCTAATTTATCATTCTCATTTTTAACCTGATAAGTAGTAATTAATATCGGATGCGGATGGCATCGAAACAAATTATTTATTACCTGGGGTGCTATGGAATTGTGTGGCCAAGAAAGATATATCTTATCATGCAATATGTCTTATATGAACATGCATTTTCATCATCAAGAGCTCTGCATAAGTGTTTAATTGTCCTGGCGAAATCGGGGCACCAAACGAGAACTCATTTGCATACCATCGCAGATCAGTACACTTCTACCAACCCTCAAAGACCCAAGGTGCTAAAATATTCATAAAATACTGATTGCCGATTTCAATAGCTACGAAATTCGAGCAACAAATATTCCATTATCACGTTTTGTGGGCATTTTTTATTAGTATCAGTAAAAGTTGTCTCGACCCAACCATGCGTTTAAAACACTTACTTTTGCCAACGCTCAGGCTAGAAACTATAATAGAGGAAACAATAAAATATATTATTTTTTCTCTATTTACCTTTATTGAGCATTTCTGTAAAAGTTCAATAGAAATAAAAATAAAGTTGTCGAAATTTTGAAAGACTGTTAATTTTGATGTCTGCTTTACTCTTTTAATGGGCTTACAGATCATTAGGTATATTATCCTTTTTCTACATCTCCATTTATTTATAAATTTATTTACGCTATATTACCGTGTTATAAATTCATGAATGTCATGCTTGATTCCGACCCATTCCAAAGACACGAACTGCTCGTACGAAAATTAATTCGCGTTTTTGCGGCGCTTAAACTTTTAATTGACTTTATGAAAACTAGTATGTAACTCGTAATATTTATTACGATGTAATAAAAACGAAGTAAAATTGAGTATATTTTTTTGGTATAATATGTAAAATTATGTTTGAGCTCGCTTAGATGAAATATCGTATCTTAGGGCCTAGTGTATGATATCCATCTTCAATATTTATTATATAATTGTGTAAGTGCTTGTGGAAGTACGAGTATTCCCAATAGTCATTTTGTGTACATACTATTATTACATGGGACCTAAACATTTTGGCGAACTGTGTGTGTACATTGGTACACCTCTGCCTAACCCTTCGGGGATACAGGCGTGATGATATGTTTTGTTACAATTATATAAAGTAACGTTAAGTGTAGTCATGAAATGAGAGGTATTTTAACCAAGTATTTGCAAATATAACTTCTCAATAAAGTAATTTGATATGCCTGTGTAACGCAGTGAAGTAACTTCGTATAAAATTTGCGGAAATTACATGCAATTGCATTCTGTCCTTGAAATACCTAAGTCTGTTAATTAAATAATTATATTTTACTTATATAATGTTATATTGTTTGCCTTCAAGGTTTTGTTTCTTATTTTATTGGAGTGTTCCTTGTTAATGAATACTTTTGGACTATTTTAGAGTGATTGCCGTTTAGTCGTATTTTTTATTGTATAGTTAAAGAAGTTGTTAGAGTTTTTTTTTAATATGGAGTTAAAGCAGCTAGTCATAAATTGCCTCCGTTGCGTTTTGTTTAAATAAGAAATCTAGAATCCGGTCTAAATGTGGCCAAGTTAAAACTAGTATAAGGTGCAATCTTGAAAAAAGTTTGAAGAGTTTTTACACATAGTAGAACCTTACACGAATATGCTCTTTGTGTCAGAAAGGTGTGAAAAAGTGCAAAATGCATTAACGTGCAAAAGGAAAGGACTTTTAGAGTGTGCTTAGGGATTGTTCATTGTGAAATGCCCTACGTCGCTTTTGCCTCCCCTACACATGCATGTAGGTGGATATTTAGTAGGTAATAAAAGTGTGTTGAATTTCAGGGCCTTATATCGCAAACTTTTCAGTTCTTTGAATTAAACTATCTTAATATGCACATTTTATCTGAAGATTAATAATTTCTAAGAAAATTTATATGCGATACGTTTTTCGTAGCTATCCATTTTATTCCAATTGTTCAAAATGCAAGCGTTGTTGCTCTTAATGAGCATCGTCATTTGCATTGCACAAGTTTCTTGAAGACCATTGGAATATTACTTACTAGGAACAACTATCTTTAATTGCATTTCTCATACAATACACACGTTAAGTAACGAAGGCTTTCTTTTAACTTTTCTCATTAAAAAAATATGGTATTAGATACCAAAGTATAGTTATAAATGGCAAATTTCCTAGCTTTTTCTGTAGTATATTTTCCGTCTTTTTAACCGACCTCGAGCCTTCATTTACTACGTAGTACTTTTATATTCTAAAGATATTTTGTTAAAATCATGTTCTTTCCACAGGCAACAATCGGAATCGACTTCCTGTCGAAGACTATGTACCTGGAGGACCGCACGGTGCGGCTCCAGCTGTGGGACACGGCGGGCCAGGAGAGGTTCCGCTCCCTCATACCCTCGTACATCCGGGACTCCACCGTCGCCGTCGTGGTCTACGACATCACCAGTAAGTCACATTCATCTATTAATCCTTCCCATTACTGTACTTCAGCCTAGCGAGGGAAAGAGGCACAAGAGTGGAAAAACTGAAGAAAAAAAAAAAGCCAGTATGCACATATTACACTTTTTGCTTTTTACCACTTCTCTCCAGTTTTTCAAATCATTGCCTTAATAGTCATTTTCGGGTAAATTGATTAATTGATTTGAAATTGTGCTTATGTTGTAAGTTTTTTTTTATGTTACCTGTTTAGTGTCCTACTGTTGGGCAAAGGTCTCCCCCGTCTGACTCCAGACTTTCTGTCTGGAGCCACATGACACCGTGTATAAGTCATATTAAGCCCGTGCTGTCCCTTTGCTGGGTCCCTGTCCTGTGAACACATAATGGACTTAAATTCCAGGTTTCAAGTATTATCCAGCATTTCACTAGTTTACACTATATTTCTTTTACTATCTGTAGAAACAAGATCACTCAAGTATTTTTCCGCACAAGATAAATATCGATTCAGGAAAGCCTTAAGCTGGCAATCAATACAAAGTGTGCTTTAACTATTACCGTAGACCGTAATGCGATACGGATACAGCCGTGTTATACTTAATGTATTTATCACGTTTTATTATCTGCTACACTTAATTGTTACGTCCAGTCTCGTAATTAATTTTATAATAATACACCAGCTTACATTACATCTTAATAACGATGTTTAAAAAGAGATTAATCTTACTTTCATAACTTAAGAGGTATTAGCAAATGTTGGCTGAAAAGTTTCTTGAAAAAGTTTAAGTAAATATATAAAATATTGTTCGCCTTCTGTATTACGCGAATTGAATCCCGAGGTAACGATAATTTTGAGCCCTCGGGAGCCGCTCGCAGCTGGCAGAAAAATAACTCCATTATATTTTATGTTAGGTACAGTTGAGCGCACATGAGTGGCAACAGACGAATTAAGAAATTTTGCATTATCTGCTTTTAATAAAGACTCAATTAATCTTAAGGGGAAAAGGCTGATGTGTGGTCTACTGTACGTAAGTCACAGATATGTTGCCATGTGCTGTTTTAATACTGGGTGTGTCTTCTATATAAGTTATTCTTGTTGGGCGAGCTTTGGTAAAGGCGCTGCAAAATTTGATAATTTATAGTACGACGACGGTCGGCTTTGGATGCCTCATGCAATCGATATCTCGTCGGTCTGTAGTTGAGGTCGAACTGTAGCGTCAAATACAGAAAAAGAAACGAGAAAATAGTGTTACAAATAATTCGCGTTTAGAGAGGATGCTTGTAATTAAAGACAGTAACTGCACATTTCAGTGAATTCTTCTACTTTATTTTCATAGTTTTATATAGAATTTTTAATAGTGCCAAAAATAATCTTGTCATATTGTCATTTTTGATGAGGTACATGACGTTTATAATATACTTAATTCCAAGGGTCAATAAACTCGGAACTTCATCTTGTATGTTGGTATGCTAGGACAGTGCTCACAATGTAGCTTTGTAATACCAACCATTATATGGGCATATTATGTCCTATTATAACCTATTATAAACATATCACTTGACATTGACATTCGGCGTGCATTTCAAACCACAATACCTCGATTTCCAGTTCGTATTGCATCCCTCACACCGTTTTAAACTGTTGCATCAGGTGTTAGGCAACCTGAAGTAGAGACGTCACAGTTGCACGTCGCGCTGTTCTGAAAGCCTGAAAGTGTGCCAATGGCCGGCGGTCATCGCGCCTGGGGTTATTTACGCGATCGTATATCGACTTTAGTGTCGCACCTTAAACAAACATCAATACCCATTTTATTTCTCTAACCTACGTACGGCTTAGAGCACGTACTTTAAACTTTATGTTTCAGCTTTTACTACTCATATACGTTTACTTAAGAACATATACAAGCCTAACTTTTGCGATTATACTGTTTCCAATTCGTATAGTTTATAAGCCTGTCCCATTAGGAGTTGTACAATCATTCAGATTTCATGGCGGTCACAGAACAGTTTGAAATCTTTAATTAAATCAATTGCTCGCAATTCGTTCAAGCAAATATAGGCTTTATGTTGTGAGGTTAAGGTTAACATGGTTTGAGGGTGGTCTGAAACAAATATTTGCTTCGTACCCACCCTGCGAGCCGTGGCCTGGCTCTTTATGTCTACATGATATATGTGGTTCTAGTCTACCTACGCTTTCTAGCTCAAGAAAAGCCTTAAATAAAATTATTTATGACTTCTTACGTGAGCAGAGTTCAAACTGAATTCGACTATGTAAAAAAAAACTTCACATTTTAAATAGTTTTGTTTAGTTTAGTGAGTACGTGGTAAATAGTAATGTTTATACCGAACAATGATTCAGATAGCAGATATTATTTGTCGTTTCACTCCACATAACAGCTAAGTGAATCCACATACATTATTTACGTCAGCCTCGATTTGGTATCAATTTCACTAGGATTCCTGAAAACCGCGATACTCACATCTTTCATTCTTCGTTATAATGAATACGTAGTTTCTGTATTCTACGATTCAATATCGATTTAAACCGATTGGCACAATTATAGTTTCGTTCACAAGGTTATTCTTCAGATTATTCGTAATTATACATACTATAATAGGCTATTGTGTGTAATTGAATATCGTATTTTGAATTTAATTCTTTATACACTGCATCATATTTCGTGAATGTTTTGGTTAGACATATTATGTAGGGTGTATTATTCAGAAGAACATTTTCTAAACTTTCGTTTTATTTGTTTCATTCAATTAAAAATGGCTTCATGCCAATTACATTAATTGAACACAAGACAAAATACACATTTGTAAGTTTATTTCATTGTTAACAGTATATCTCAATTAAGATAATAATTGTGTTGTTTTCGAACACGATTTTTACTTGATAATGTTCGTAGTTATTAAGGTACATAGATTTCTAATACGTCGCTAATATATACGGTGATTATCCGTTTCCTTTGAATTTAGTAACATCCATGATGAACAATTGATGTAAGACGAACGTTTTACTTTTAATATCATTGAAGGTTATTTTAATAACTAGCCAACCTTACTACCGGATAACCTATAAATATTAATGACAATTCTTTCATTGTATTTTAAGTCAAGGCTGCGATTTTTATTACAGCGCTTATCTTTACTTAACACAATGATATTTATAATAAAAGATTAGTGTAACATTTGCAAACTTGACCGTATTTTGCATAGTTAGTAAAGAGATTATTAAACAAGTACAGCTTGCAGATAAGGCGATAAAGCCTGCTAATTGCTCGTAAAGCTACTCGTTGTGCACGATAAAGTATAAGGAGTGACGTCTGGAGTTCCTTGCATGTTTAAATAAGCGAGCTATGGGACGCGAAGGTAAAGTTCACTTGAATGTCATGGAACTGTTGCTAACTGTATTGCTTCTTCCAGTAATAGTATCTCTTCTTGTTAGAATAAATGTTTACATACCTTTATTAGCACACCGAATAATATGATTACTTTAGGTTATTGTTTGTTTTTTGTTAGTGGTATGGTAAGGGGATCGATAAACATCTTTGGTGTAATAGAATTTAATTATGACGTTTTTTTATCTCTGTGTCTGTTTTTAGATTATTTTATCCGTAAACAACATTTATTAAAATTTATTATGTTTAGATAAATCTAACATTAAAATTAATTATTTGTTACAAATTTGGACCGTTAGTAGAAAGGTAGTAGATAATAATAACACCAACCTGAACAGCCCACTTACGATTAAGTCAGGATGAGGAAATAAAAAGCATCGAGTTTAATTTAATTGTCACACAACAATAAATACTATTCATCTAAAGTGCCTATCAATAACTTAAATCAACCAACCTCCACAGACGCCAACTCATTCCACCAAACATCGAAATGGATCGACGATGTGCGCACCGAGCGTGGGTCTGACGTCATCATCATGTTGGTCGGCAACAAGACAGACCTGTCGGACAAGCGGCAGGTGTCCACCGAGGACGGCGACAGGAAGGCTAAGGAGCTGAATGTCATGTTCATCGAGACCAGCGCTAAGGCTGGGTACAATGTTAAACAGGTGAGCAAATCAATTGAAACTTCCTATATTTTTGTGGTAGCTGACCCAGGAATTTCGTACCGTCTTACAGTCGATTCTTAAATTTTTGTTTCCAAAGGACCCATCCTCGTACTTCAAGGATTGCCGAAATCGGTTCAGCTGCTCTCGAGATTTGCGCTTAGCAACACATTCAGCGATTCATTTTTGTTTCATAGATTAGGTTTTACCCAATCAAATGGGTCGTGGGGGTCAGTTAGGCAGTTGATTCATTTAAGTACGGTATTCAGCTGAATCCGGTAAGGATGGAACCGGCCCAAAAATAGCTTGGGAATACGCTAGACAGAAAAAAGTTTCACCTAGGTGTGTGTTCTCTTGTGAATGTTGGATGTTGCGGGTATGACATAATATGTCCTTTCCATGTCCCATGCCAATTACTCATTCTTGAGTTGCCCATGTTCTTTCTTGTAGTTAAAGCTAAATCCAAACAAAATTATATCATGAACGTCGCGGCGTCGTGTTGTTTAATTATGAAAACGTTACAGACAAACTGACGGATACAGCAATAAGCGTTTTTATTTTTTCTTAATGTAAAGACTAGTCAAAGTAATCGGGCTCTGTATGTACAGCTTGGATAAATCGTCATACATAATGTAGTCGCATTAATTCCCATCTTAATTTCATATCAAGGTAGCATACAATATCCATACATGATGTACCTCTGATCTGGCAGTCTTGTATAAAATGCTCTATTTTCGATTGACCTAGTTCGCATTTCAAACCTGTCAATAATTCACCTTTATCGAGCATGCAGTTGCTATGCTGGCTTGAGGCCGTCTGGGACCATTTTATAAAGACAGGGTTTTAGCTGTTCATGTAACTATTCGTAACTGTCGCTGGAACTAGCATAATTTCGTTTTAAAAGTCGGTTAATATGGAGACTGCTCTTTTGTAATGACTCCGAGTAATCGTTTATATTGTTTCGGGAATTTGCTGTGTCGATGTAAAGTCGATCAATATTGCTAAACCAGCACGATCATGCAATTCAAGAGTGTACGTAAGAGTACCAACCACCGACTTCAATTTAGATATACATTTATACATTTGGCGTGTATCGTAGACCCAAGAATCCTTAGGGACCTTTGCTTTACATCCCAACGAAATCTATTTCTCTAGATATTGTTGCCAAGCAGAAAGCTTCTCTTGCGAGTGTATAGATCCAAATGACAAGGTGAAAATGGGTGATTTGGGTTTAATGGTAGTGTGGTAATGTGGTTTGTCTGACCAATAGTGACGTCATCGTGGATCAATAAGGTAATATAAACTTACCTTGTGGCTGGGGTCGCATCACGACTCAGACGGATCCGTTAATACTTTATTAGGTAGAATGTATGAACGGTACTTACATGAGATCCCGTAATCGCTTAGGGATACATTACTGTAGACCTATTATAACAATATTTGTAAATGTTAGGTACGTAAAATAATTGTTTTTCATGAGTAGTTCCAATAGTCGCTTAGTGATACTTTTCATGTACCTAACTATTATTGCAGTAATTCTATAAGGTAAAAGAATAGTATAGGAATGTGTGATTGTGTTGGTGACTAAACAGAATTTGTGCTATAAGAATTGATTATAATCGTATGCCTGTAGTAGTGTATTCCATATTTTTAATTAGTCGTATTTGTGGCGACCATAATCAATCGATTAGTATTTATTGAAGATTTTTTTAATTAAATAAAAAACAAATGTAGTTTTTTTGGTGTAAAAATGTAGGCAAAAGGCTTCTAAAATGTATGTATTTTACGGTTTCCATTACTTGGGATCTGTAACATATCGGTGACGTCGTATTGTGTCTCGTGTTCTCTGGCAGTCTGCCCGCGCTCTCTGAACTTGTCGCCAAGTAACCTCTGCGGCGGTTCAACACCCTTCTGAGCCCTCTGCAGCCATCATCTGCAATGCAAAAAACAACTAGTATTAGATGTATTAAATAAACTAAATCCCTATCTGTAATATGTGCAGTACATTCATTGCTGTTATCATACAATGTAGGTGCCATGTTCTGGCAATGGTTTAAATGTCCAGATTTTAAAATCAAATTATTTTCTATTTGTTTGTCATGTTTATTGCAGGCTAGGAAGGTCAATTGAGCAAAAGATTATTTGGGATTCATTTTGTCCATACCCTTTTTTGACGGATAAATATTGTGTAACTGTAATACCTCACGTATATTTAGTTAAAACCGTTATTCTTTTCAAATTATATAATAAACAAAAAAATACTTTGTATGCTACCATAGTAGAGACAATAACACTTATGATTAAGTAATAACCAACACATTATACCGAGGTAACTGACGTAACCCTAATGTATTCCAGTTGTTCCGGCGAGTGGCGGCCGCGCTGCCCGGCATGGACGCCGCCGAGAACAAGCCGCCGGAAGACAGTATCCTTTGCCTAACACGACTTACTGCTACTACACACACACACACACACACACATACACACA
Source organism: Autographa gamma (assembly GCA_905146925.1). Taxonomy (NCBI): domain Eukaryota; kingdom Metazoa; phylum Arthropoda; class Insecta; order Lepidoptera; family Noctuidae; genus Autographa; species Autographa gamma. The sequence continues at coordinate 11,959,279 of LR989850.1, forward strand.
CGTACCAACAACATGTGTTTACGTGTACAATGACGTCATCCGACACGCGCATGCGACGCGTACCCACACACAAGGACACAATCACATATTGACATGCGTTCAGTGACATTATGACACACGCATGCAACTTATACACACACGCACACATAGACATGCGTTTTGTGACGTTATGCCGACACACGCTTACGACGCAGGCCGCTCACACAGACACACATACATTGATAATTATGGGTATGTTGACGTTATAACGCTACGAATCTATAATGACGTCATTCGGCATGCATTGGTGATGAGTTGACATTTTGCATGACAGCGCTGATACGATAGACAATCTGTCTGCGGGATAGAGACCGCGCTTGGCTATTGGTTTTCAGCAATTTTGGCTGGCAATGAATGGACAAGAGCGGTAATTTCTGTTCGCGGACAAATTGTCCGTCATCTGCTCAGTGCCTTGAAGGGATAAGAGTGTTCAGAATAATGGTGCGATTCGTCGGCAGTTGTCTTAACTTGATGCTTGATCCATACAAAAATATCCAGGGATTATACACATACAATACTACATTTAACTGACATAATATACAGTAATAAGGCATATTTTTTTTTCCTAATAAAAAACAATAGGATCTATAAAATCACATTCACACACAAACAGTCAAATATTTTACAATCAAACGAGTTTCCAAGTTATTTCAACTGTTTGGTAACATGCGCTAACTTACTGGATAAAAACAATGCAACGGTTATTTGGGAAAGAGCTCTGACAGTTGATTGTAATTAATGAACTAATTAAATCGATAATTATTTAGTGCAACACGAATATTCACGAAATTAATTGTGTCATTCGAATGAAATATTTTTTAAGAAATTAATTTATCATATTTTTTTATTAATGTTGCTGTCAAAGCCCTTTCTTTAACTTTAAAATAAAAAATTGCTTACACAGCGTCCGGTGATTCAATCCAAACTCACATCTCCACTGCTAGATATAAGGTTGAATTTTCAAAACGGTTCATCAATCATAGCCAACATACAACATATTTTGGGATATTCAACCTTAAAACAAACTAAAAAAGAGTGAATTTCGATTGAGATTAAATGGTGCCAGGGTATGGAGAAGACTAATGTTTTTTTAACTCACACATCAAGACGCCACGCTCGTTCATACACGCACGTATTGACGTATTTAAGTAATATATTTAGTGTGTACACGACTCATGTTTGCTAGAATATGTTTTGTATCGGACGACGGCGGAATTGGCGGAGTTGTTCAATTTTGGTGTTTTGTGTGGAATCAGCTGCGTTTCTTCTGTTAATAAAGATAAAGACTAATAGTTAAAAAAAAATATTTTGAGGTGTGTCCAAAAATTCCTTAAATTCCTAGATTTGTATCTGTTTTAATTACCGCCGAAGGCAATTAAGGAAAATGGTATTCTAATTTATTAATATCACAAAATAGTTCTTTATTTATTTTAGTAAATACCATTGGTAAATACCAAGAAAAAAACATTTCATTTCGGAAAACAATTCGAAACAATAAGTGTGACCCCTTGTTTGATTTAAAAGTACCATATAAAATAAAGTTAGTTGATATCGCAGCTGTTTCCACACACGGCGTGTTCGTTCCCACAAACCAGTTTCGTGTTCCGGACGTGTTACGGTGGTGGTATAACAGTCTAACGTCTGTGTTGTAAGTAAACTTAACGTTACTAATATTATGTGTCTATGTACTTCCATCTATTTGTCTATACCCTCCCGCCGAACCATAGACTATGTACTCTACAGATGTCACTTCACGTTCGTATCACACAAGCGTTTTATGTTTCTACCTAAAATCATTTTGCCTCTGGGGGGTCCTCCAGAGTCCAGCATTATTCAAAAGTGTGAGAAGTACTATCTGTTTTTTATATAGTCTACGGTTAAGTCCTAATCACACGTACGATGTACAAAGATGTCATGTGTGAGAAGGCCCTTATAATATCCATTTATATTTATTCCTAATAACATCGCTTTATAACCATGCTTATTAATATGATGTACAGTTAGCAACCGCAATCACTGATCAGTGAGATATTTTTATTATTCAATATTTACAATTTATTACCGAAGCTTAAATTGCTGTACTTAACAGAAAATAGTTGATTCATAAAATTATTAAGTGCACCTGAGTGAGATACATACTTTATTGAAAAGATGTGCTCAAGAAACACATTGACTTTTACTAAGGAAATATTTTTCCGTCTACATGATAACTTTTAATCATTCGTCTATGTTGCTAACTGTACAAACCGCTTGTATTTAAAACAGCCGTAAGCGCTGGCTTATATATCCATGAGTTATTGCTATTCATATTATTTGCGCTTTATACTCACAGAAAAAAACATTAGTTTTATTACTTAGAAACAGCATGTCGGCTGTCGCACGTTAACGGGTGGAATGGAACATCCTAGAACATTCTAGATTATTCTAGATTCTAGTAACTAGTGTCGGATGACGTTTCTAAGTGAGACTGCCTTGTTTGCGACTATACTATTCAAATCTTTCGTTAATAACTTGTGTACCCTTTAACTCGGCCGTAGTTTACCTTTGAACCTAAAGTTTTGGAGACTAAATATAAAATAGGGATCATAATATGTGTTTGAACTACGCCGAGTTTTTTGGGTTCTAAATACAGTCTTATAAAGTTAGAGGTATCGGTAAACTAAAATAAAGTAATTCTTAAGGTTATTAAGCTGTAATCATGACATATTTTTTGTAATCATGAAAAATTTGGTGTTAAGCGCGTTGCTGATGAAGAATTAATGGTCATAAAATTTAGGCAGAAAAATATTTATACGAGCTGTATTTGACTATAACTAAATACATATCATAGAACCATTTAAATACTATACATGTACTGAAATATACTTTTTAGTGTGTACAGTGATGACAACAGTGAAACACTATTATTATTATTCTCATAATTCATTAAAAGCAGAATCATCCACTAGACTACACAAACCTCTACAACAAACGCATCTATAAATTAAATAAAATGAGTTACTCACACAAACGTATAACATATACTGTTAACAGTAAAAAAGGCGCTTTTACATCATTTACTATAAGCAGAATCATTCACTAGGCTACACAAAACCCATCCATAAAAAATCAAAGAGAAAGTTACTCACACACACGAACATACCAAACAAGAAAACGAACTCTTTCGGACTATCTAAGGACTTAATTACAGTAATATTATATAAAAGGAATAAGCGTACATGCTTAAATAATTGACGCTTGACGTTTCGACCGGGTCACACAGGCCATGGTCGCAAGCAGGCTGGAGATGCGGTATCTCCGTTATACAACGTCTATCAGAATAAACGCAATTCCTGAAACTAGTTGGTTCAGAATGGGCTTTTGGATCGATTTCGGGCATTAAAAGAAACCTTATAACGGAAATATCTTTTCAGCCGCCCGCGCCGCTCGCCCAAACGTTTTACATTTAGTAAGGTTAACTAAATTGTACAAATTCACTAGGCCAAACTAGTAGTTGTAAATTATTTTATTCCGGGTGTTTTTTCGGACATATAATTTAATATTTGTGTCTAATTGGGGTGTCTAAGGTATTGCCTTTATTCTGTTACACCCAGTATAATATTATTACAAACATGTAGCGCGATACTTAAAAAGTTAGGACTTAATTACAGCTTACAAATAATCTATTTTACATAAAACAGTTTACCGATGCGTCTATCGTTGTCAACTTTACAGTTTTATTTTCCTTAATGTGCTTGTTCAGTGCACGAGGTGATTCTGAGGCAAGCGCCCGGCGACAGCAAGGAGCCGGACAGCGGCTGCGCCTGCTAGTGCAGCGACACCTAGCTTACACGGCTGCGTATATTGTGACCTATCGGCAAGTAACTTGAGCAAAGTATATGGCTATGTCAAAAGATCTCTGCTTACAAAATGCAATTTGAGCATAGTGTGTCTTGGGAAGTTCGCGCAGTTGAAATGGCTAAACGCAAGCCTGACCTCAGGTTTAACGATCTGTTCTAAAAAAGAACTTTGCCCATGTGTGGAAAGTTCTCGCAGTAGCAATGACGAAAGGCAAATAAAAAAACTTCTGTTCTGTTTCTGGCCGAAATTCTTCCAACACGTCAGTTTGAAAATTAAAGGATTAAAAATAAAACTAATGAATAACTCGTGTGGATAAATGAAGTCAAAATGACGTCACGATCAGTCTTTCAAAAATACCTAACGATTTTTTTACGGAGGAAATGTTCAAGTTGCGTGCCGATATAATTATGTACTATCTTAACATAATCCTAAATGAACAATTCATCATTATGATGTGATGACATATTCCTGTAAAACTGTCAACAGAGGAGCTAAACATGAATGTAAATAGCGTAAAACTGGTTTTTACTCTAGATTCATCTTGTGCTGTCAATTTTAATCCAATATGGCGTCCACAGTTTCAACGAACAAAATTTTCGAATAAAGCAGGTTGCCATGGTAACAAGCTATAGTATAATTTAAACATCCAGTGTGTGAATCTGAGTATAACCTAAGTTTTACTGCTAGAAATCTATTCCGTGCTCAGGATTTGCAATAATTATAGTAAATAGAGTATTGTCAATATACGCCGCCTGTGTACATGGGAGCTAGCGTGTGTCGTGGTGTACCTACCGATCTGATACGTGCTAGCGTGCTTTTGTGTGTTTGTCTACAGTGATATTAGTATTAATGTACATTCAACTAGTTTGGAATTATAACAAATTAAGGCATAATATTTATGACTGCAACTGTTTTGTATAGACCTGTTGAACACTGCTTCCTAAACGACGGGTTGCTGTATTCCTAATACTTATGGCCGATTTATATCAAACGAATGAATGCTCATTTTATCCCTCACAATATCAAGTTCTATCTGAATTTCAAAGAATTTGATTTGGTGGGAAGAGAGTGAGCATTCGCTCGTTTAATGTAAATCGGCCTTAATTCATGAGTTAGAACTGTTCAAGCGACGCTTTAGTGCATTGACGCTCGTTAGTGCCATAGTAAGGTGAATACTCTATGTTCCATCTATACAAAATAAATAAGTAAAACATAAAAAAACAGGTTAAGTTTGAAAATAATATAATTGGAAAAAAGTGAAATAATTGGTGTATAAATCAAGTATTTTGTATGTATCGGACACAAACGTATCGCCTTATACATTTAACGTGTCTGGAAAAGTAGGATGTAACAACCTCTTTAGAATTTGCTACGAAAGGGTTGATGACTCTGAAAATACAAATCTATGACGTCACACTTTTGCACTAAATGTACAGAAGTGTGACGCTTGACATTTTAAACAATTTTTTATTTACTTATCACACGAAAGTCATCTACCGTATTCAGTCAATAATGATAGAATTGTTCGAAGTCTCCGTTTAGTCGGCAGCCATTGCACGGGTCTATTCAAAGCAGCGATGTGCTATTTTGACAACGCATTTACACAAAAGCACTATGTATTAGCCGCACTAGGAAAATGAGTACTTATGTGGGAATTTATGATCACGCTCTACGCTTCGTTAGATGTGAGGAGCTTGGCGACTTTATAAATTAACTTCGTTAAGTTGTGTCGCTTCATCGGAGAAATTACACCAGTAAGGGTAGGTGCAAAGGGACGATTGACTACAGCGACTGATAGCCAAGTAGAGAACTTATTAATATATTTTGTATAGGCTCGTGACACACGTGTAGCCGGTGTCTACAGCAGACAAATATAAGAAAAAGTATGTTATTGCCACCAGTACTGTGTTCGGCGGCCCGTTTGTACCCAGCCTAATATTTTCTCTGCGGTTTCCGTTGCGTATGTGAATAAAATTCCCCCATTGTTTTATCCCTTTGATATAATATGAATATATTGTAAGCGAGTTTTTATATTTAAGTTCGTATGAGACTGATACTGCAAGCCCTCTTTCACCATTCATTGAAGATGTTTGGCTTGAAGCAGATTATCTTGTACGACACTGAACTGACAACTATATTGTTGCTAAGAGAGAATTAAAATGTTTATTGCGGTGGATAAATCAGGCGCGTGCAATAGTAACGGTCAATGTCCGGAGCGACCTTAAAATTTTTGTGACATGGCATTTTCAGATTCTTTTATAATGTGTCTGGTCACTGACGATACCGTTAGTTTACACTACAAAATTAACTGAAACTAATAGCAGATTGCCATAAGAAAACAAAAGAATATTTAAAATCTCATATTTAATTGCTCCTTTTCTAAGTAAACAAGCGCAGAATATGTAATTCTAATAATTATCGAGCATTGGACGTTACGCTTGCACGCGGCAATTTAATTTAACAATTAAGAGTTGCTCTATATTTTGTACATAGAACGCGGCCGCGAGACACCGCCATACATTTCGAATCAGGGTTCCTAATTTATTGATCGGTAACATAGTGATGTCCTTACTCTCTATCCATCGACATCGATAGATCACCACTGCGATGTAGATAGATAGATGTTGTCTATGGATCAGGTTCCCGCGGCCTCTGTACATTAGTATTATTTATTTACTTAGGGCTTAAGTGCATCAACTTATGATTCTTGTAACTAAAATGATTTAGTGAGATTTTCACAGCTAGCTTTCAAGTTTCTGTAACAATCAATCTATAGATAAATTTGTATAACACTATTTTATAAATGTATCATTCCAATGTGCTTTGTTAATGTTTTAATCAATACATATTAGCAATATACATAATTTTTTATAAAATTTGGCCTCATAAAGGATATTTGATAACTTTAATGCTTATTTATAATTATTATAAATTATTTTTATAATTTATTTTAGGTGCAATATTTTGTACTTTTTATTGTTGCAGCTGTTTATTTTGATACAAGAAATTTCGACTGCTTATTCGAATTAACGCCTGATAAAATTATTGTAGCGTTCACAACAAGTTTCAATCAATGTTATCAGCTATCAATGTTTCTAACCGTACTTTTTACGTTTCCACAAGGGCCAATTACACTTTTTTAATGTCAGTGAGTGCCGGTTAATGAACGTTTCAGTGTGTACGTAATTTTCGTATTCAGATGATTTAAGTCTAATGACAAATATACATCTACTTGCCACTGTTTTTCACTGACTGTTCATTGTAGGCTTATCTGAATACGAAAATTAGTCACAATAATAAGTACACTGGAACGTTCTTTAACCTGCTACCACTGACTTTTAATAGCGGAATCAGGCCCCAGCTATGCAATCAACCTATGCTTAACAACTTCAGTATATATTGTGCAGTCGAAATACCTTGTAAGCTGTAGACCATACTCACATACATATCTGTAGGAGCGAACGCATGTTACAGACGCGGCTTGCACTCAATATATCATTAATAACACTTTTTATGTTAGCTCGATCCTGTTTTACAGTGTTTAAAATGTGCAAAAATTAAAGATTTCATTTTGATAAACAAATCCGTAGCATGTTTGTTTTTAAGCTAAACATGCAAAGGAAAAGGTATCGAATATGTTCAGAATTCCTTAAAAATACATTACTTTAAAGAAACATTGTTTATGAGTCACGAGTTCGTGAATAAATTTTTGAGGTGTTGAGTGCAAGCCGTGCCGTATCTTATAACACTTGAAATTGTAAATACCCATACCACGCTGATTTATTTTGAATAAAATATTTAAAACACTAACATATCTTTTTTATTTGTTTCTTGTTAATTGTGATGTGCGAAATATGTTTATAGTTGTAGTCGCTGTCTATGACTTTTCTAAACTTAAGCCTGTCATTGAAGCAGATATCGCTATTATAAGGTTTCATGACTTTATCTCGCAAAAAAAGTTAATCTTCACAAGAATGTTACATGAACTAGTACCACACAAAAAACTGGTGCAAAAATATTGAAAGCAATCTACATTTTTATTCGAAAATGTACTGTTTCTATTCATGAGTCAATTCTTCACCAGTAAAACACAACATGAGAACAATCGTCAGGCAAAGTCATATTTATTTATCTTTACCAACACTACGTATATATAGGTATATATCTACCTGTCACTAAACAATTGCCCATCGGCCCATTAAGACAACTTATACTGCATTTGTATGCAGGCTGCCGAAACATACGAACATTGAAATAATAAACAATTTATATTTTAGTCAGCTAATTTACTTTGTACCGCCTCGCGCCGCCTGTTTTGATAACCGCTAAAATCTTCAACACATTGAATTCATTATATTTCGCCAGATTGCAACGTGTGTGGGATTTTTATTAAAACTGGTTCACAGTATTCAAGCGAGATTCAAGCTTCAAGAAACACTTACATAAATTCCTAACACAACACACAAAGTATAAAAGAAACTTCATACTCGAATAATGCCATCATTTACAAAAAAGCGAGGTAGATTTACAAATAAAATGTAGGGCTTACCTAGTTCAATAAATCCATGTTGATCTGATTTACAAGTATAAGCTCATGATAATAATGTATTCTTGTTGGATACGCGTAATATCCTTAACAGTGGGCACAGCGGTGGACTTGCAGACGCAGTCGCCGATGGGCTCGGAGCAGGAGGGCAACGAGAGCGGCTGCGTGTGCTGAGCGCGCCGCACACACTCCCCGCTGATGCACCGCTTACACGCACAAATATTATGTATCGATACATCGGACACCCACCATCGATACTACTTATCGATACGAAATATTTTTACGTACCTACTGTATTTTATCGTTTAAATATGAACCGTTAAGAGAATTATTTTGAATATCGATTATCGAACACGTTTAGAAATGGCATGTGACTTTAATATTGACGTGCGACAGCTATGTAATCCGTAATAATCGGCATGCAATAAGGAACTGTGTTCCAACTGTTTTTAATTAGGAGACAACTCGAGTGTGATTTCTGAACGAATTTGTGTAAGTTAAGAGCAGTGTTTGCGCATTACATAGTGTCGCTGAAATCATGATTTGTTAATGGCTTGTACTAAATCTCTGTGATTGAAGTCTTGTTAAACGTTCCTTTAAATATTGTTTTAAGTGCAAAAGTAAATATGTCTGGTTGAAGCAAGACTGGTATTGCATTTATTAGTACTCTTCTGCTGAAGTTGCGACTCCCACTTTTCCAGACAATGATTTATGGAAACGTAATGTTACTGCGGTCGAAAAGTCAAACGTCACAACTGTTCTGCATATTATATCGATAAATAATAACCTCTTTTTATTGAAATCCTTGTCACTAGAAATGTAAAATGGCTATGACCATTCTTTATGTTGTAATCAAATCAGTGGTTAATTGACACCATACTACTTGTATATTTTAAATGTAAAAACGTTAAATTAGTTTCGCTATTAGATCTTTTATTTTTCTTGGTTTGTATAATAATTTTATTAATTATGTTACTGTATAGAACTAACAAGAGACTTTATTGTAAGGCTGCCTGTACACGAACTGCTCGAGCAGTGAGTTAGTGATCAACGTACTACACTGCGCGAACTGTCAACCGCTCGCGCGCACCTTCCGTCGCTTGCATTTTGTTCAGCTCAAAGCAGTCCAACTGTCCCAAGTAGTTCGTGTGCAGGCGGCTTCATTGTGATCTCTCCTGCGAAGTGGTTGACTCGCCTTGTCTTAACTCCGTTCCTCAGTTCAGTCTCTCAAATTTTGATTGTGCTTGCCTTCTCCCTTAGGAACTATGATCACATTTATATGTTAATCAGACGAAAAACGCACATTAGCAATAGTGTATCTTTGCAAGACTTGGAATTATGTCTACGGTAAAAGATATTTTTTTCAAGGAATAACTTAAATATTGTTATTGCAAGTATGTGACGGTTACCCTATTCGAACCGAAATGTGAAAAAACAAACACATGAAAGTGAGGTATATATCTACATAAATATTATTTAGTTTTATGCTTACCTTACCTTCATTTTATGCTCAACACATCCACATTTATAAATCTGTCACCAAGTTTAACGCCATTGTTTAATTGTACATAGTTTATTGTAAATGTTTTATTAAATTGCTTTATATTCAACATCAGCTCGATTAATTTAATTTCATTTTAGCCTTTCTATTATTAAGTGGCAGTTTCTTGATACTAATTTGCACAACCACCACCGATTTCTGAAAATCAGTCAATTCTTACTTGTCAAATCTAATGTGGTTGGGGATGGAAAGTCTAAGGACACATTTTCACTACACAAAACTAGCAGAAATTGCGTTTAACAGAAAGTCGTCAAGACTTAAAAAAGACGGATACAGTCATTGTGAGTAATAAAATTGGCACTTTTCTCGCCACTAATTTGAAATTTCATACATTGCGTATTATGCAACAAGCACTATGCGTTGCGCATGTCAATGTCTGTATTCGCCTTTACAACCAATCACAGCACTTGACATATTTGACAGATGTTTAACATGAGTTAATGTGCCTGCCTTTCGAAAATCGTGGGTAGTTGTATAAACTTCGGCAATATTCATTGTTTAGTCGAAGACCTACCTAAGCGCTGTGTGGTGATACCTCGAATGAAAATATTAATAGCAATACTGCGGTACCCGTATCAATTAAGAACTTTAATGTAAAAAGCAACACGTTCCCTGAATTTAATTTAACACTTTAATCTCTAAGATATTTGATCTACCGTTCGTCGGACACCCGTGACCGAACCGGCGCTCAAAGATTATAATTATGTGAAAATCTGAGTCTTACGACTTGAATTGAAAAAATAATTTCATGTTTATTGTAACTTTGACGTCTTAACGCATTATATTATGTACTTCACCTTTATATAAGTAACTGAAAAGACTTGGAAATTGATGCATATATTTGGTGGCGAGACATTAATTTCTCAAAATAATCCTAGTAGGTACTCAAAAAATTGATAAGGAATTTAAAGTTGCAAATGTCGGCCAATACTCGCCCTTGAAGATTTCTCAGCGATAAGCTATCCTGATCAGCTCTAATCAGTTCTCGTTCAATTGAAAATACATTTATTGATAAATTCTATAAATTCAGTGCAGAAATGTTAATGGCCGATATCGTTCATCAGACAAACGTCGCATTCTTTGTGATGATAGTGTAAAGGTGCACTTAGACAAGCAAATTTGCGCGTCAATGGAGTAGTCGGCATTTATTTTGTACGAATTGCAGTTTATTGCTCAATATTCTCTACTTATGTGATGTTATAAGAACCTAATATGATGTACCTTCTATTCAGGGTTATTAAGTTCTTTGAAAACATTGTGGTGTTATTTGGCGCAATTTAACTGTAATACAGATATCGAAATAATTTGCTAAATGACGCAGAAACTTCTGAAGAAAGCGAGTAGAGTGGGTCGTGTAAGCGCACCTTTACCCAATGACTGCTTGTTACACGAGACACGGCTTATCCTACATTGATAAGGTTTCCAAAACGATATAGTTTATTGTGTTTAAGCGCAACTTGTGAATGTTTCAGTATTCTTAGTTCTATGTTCTGAAAACCATTTTTTTTTCGAATCCGGTTGGATTTTGTTGCCAATTTACTAAACTTGTAATAAATTCCAACGTTTTCTATTCGGATCTTAATTAAATAAGTTTGGATACGGAATAGGTTTGACTAACATTTGTCTCGATTCCTTATTGAAACTATTCAAACGCTCTCATTTTATGAACTTTAAAATCTTTCATATATAAATAATGATTCTGAAATCAATGTAACATCTAAAAGCAAAATTACACCATGATTAACAGTTGATGAAGCGTAAATGTATTAGCCTTTAGTCCTATTGAAAAGTCATAGATCTTGTTATTTTAAACCAATAAGTCAACACTCGTAAATTACTTTCTTTCTTATATATTTTGTTGTAATAAATGTTTTAAATTAAATACTTACATGAACACCAAGACTGAGATCTCACTACGATTCTATTATCATTGCATAGTAAAAATATTTTTAATAATGATTTATTTTTAAAGACATAATTATTAGTAAGTTTTGTATTATAAGGTGTACTCTTCATGAATATATGTAGGTATATATCATAATATTTCATTTTAATAATTAATATGTTAAATTATTCAAAATCTCATCATTTAATTGTATTTACGAGTGTTGACAATTACTAAGCTGTTTATTATTTCAGTACGCAATGTGAACGCGGATGACGTCACTGATGAGACAGTTCAGTGTGAACTTATTATATAAAAATGACTAAATTAGAGCTCAATTTTATATTCCGTGAGGGTTGACCGCAAAGCTGCCAGATATTTATAAATGTTGCTTTATTTGCATCGAGTCTACGACGAAAGAGTTTCCATTACATAGTTCGCATGTACTAATGTCAAGTAAGTACTATGATACAAAGTATAGAATTCTTGTAATCTTATCAACAATTAATGATCTGCTTATAACCCTACAGACTTCTTTGATGTGTATGTATAATCTTAAGAGACATGGAGAATTGAGATTTCTCTTGACGATAAATTTTCCTACGAACGCACTTGATTCTTCATATGTAATGAATATATCACAATGAGGCAACATTTATAATTAAAGGTAATATTATAACTATTTCGTAAGTAGATATTTTGGCTTGCGCTAACTCGTAACAAGATTTGTACTTTTAGACTTGATAATTATCGCAATGTGGTTTAAATATGCTTAACTGCCATTCTGAAAGGTTTTGTAAAAAAAAAACGAAATTAGCATGATGTTCTAAATATTAAATGCGTTTTGATTACAATAAGCTGTTGTTTGTTTATACTACTCCTTTTCCTTTATATAGGACTAGCTGTGCCCTGCGGTTTCACCCGCATGAATACCTAGGTCCCGTTTCCGGTGCCTTTATGTTTGGCCGGTGATTACTTTTTTTTTTCGCTCAATTTTTTTTCATAAAAACCTTCTCCTGATAATAACTAACAAAACAAAAAAAGAATTAGCGAGATCGGTCCAGGCGTTATTGAGTTATGCGCTTACCAACACATTTAGCGATTCATTTTTATATATATAGATTACTAAAATATTTTTAAGTTTGAGTTAATTTCAACCTATTTTATTCAGAATAGATATTTATTCCATTGACCTATCAACGGGTGAAATAAGAAGGAAGTCCATTCAGTAATATTGAGATAAGTGCGTTTTGATAAGGCTGGAAACTCGTAATAAATATAGATTTTATTTTCAGGTTGTTCCCCAGTTTGCAAGTTCCTATATCTTTCCCATAGATAAACATATATTGGGAGAACCCTCAAATCTTGGCTCCGGCTCAAATTATTCTAATGACTCTTCAGAAATTTGTCTAACAAACGACTATACGTAATATCCAACAGAATTACGAATTTAGGACATAGGTAATCTCTCTAGGTCTCCAGACTTTCTTCGCTGAAAGCCTAAACCTGCGTCAAAAAAACTTAGGTCACTTCTACAGATAATAAAATCAGACGCGAAGCTATTAAGGTTTTGTTGACCTTGACCATGAATTATTATTAGATTGGGCTAGTCCAACGAGTTATAAAAGATAAAATGAACTCCAATAAGTTACTTATTTTTAACATAAAATAAAGAAGTGCTTACAACTAAGGGCATAGCTGGTCCTCACTTCTTGTTATCGATTTAAATGCAACATCTTCATAAATATGAAGCAATAATAATATCACTTAATCAACAAGTTGAATTTATAATTATTTCACAATAGTATTAAAGATGTTGCACAGAAACAGAGGCTGTTGCATGGGATCGCGAATAAGGCAAAACAAATGAAGTGCGTTTAACATTGTGAAATAATATTGCATCACTATTTCTATAACATTCTATAAGTTACTTGCCTTCATCACCATAAGATTTGTTGTGAATGCGTGAATGCTATAGGTTTAAACAAACTCTAAAATGCACTGAACGAGAACAACGTTTGCCGATGGTCAGATTAGTCTGACCATCTATCTCACCACTGAGAAACGCCATTTAGAAATAGGTGGTAAGTTTAACTACTAGCGGGTAATTCAGACGTTTAAAATGAAATCATTTAATTTCTACTACACGTAATTCACATTAGATAAGAAATAGATTAAACATATCATGGCATGCTTTTCTAAAGAAAAATTAGGCTGCCTATAAATCATTTCCATTAGGTGACAAAAAGCAAGACAGTATTTTAGAATCAAATTTTCCTTCTAGCTCTCAGTATAAAATAAAGCATTTCAGTAGGTATCCACTAGAACGCTTTTTAAAAAATTTTTTGTTGCGGATAGATTCTATTTCCTAGAAATGCAAAAATAAAATACACGTGCTTCCATTGCGTGGCTGTTAATTTTGATTATTTAATCTCGTGTCGTACTCTGTCGCGGTATCGCGAAATTCGGGGAGTAACCGCGACATGGCGCGGCGCGCGGGTGCTGCCACACGCGATTCAAACTTTATACCACACCAATTAATATATCGTTTTTTATGTGAACGAATTTTTTATTATGACATCTATTTTTTTTTTCTATGGAATAGAATATACATACCAGTAACACATAATTAAAAAAAAATGGATATCTTCATATCTATTTCTTTATGCAGTTTTTCATAGATAAACTTTTCCACTAAAGTGCGCTATATGAATATTAGATACCATAGCATAGTAAACTTAATTTCGATCAAATTATCAGTATTCATGTTAACAAATTTTATTATCCTGATTATTTTAACCTTACATCTAATTAGATACTTTGCCAAATATATTTACTAAATGAGCCTAAAGAATTCACCGACAACATTTACGCATCAACAAAACTGATATTCTAAAAACATCTATTCCACCTAAGACTGTAACAAACAATAGAACCTGGCAACATTTTCTCAAAATGCCCGCTATCATATATATTGTTATGTTCTATTTATATATGACGTTGTAAAACAGCAAAATGAGATATGACGCGCGAGCAGATAAAGTAATATAGACTCTATATGCATGTGCAAAAGTTTGTAAATACAAATTCGCGTATTAGTTACCAGGATTTTATTCAAACATTGATTCGCGATTTAAGTTTACGCGTATATATACACATACTCCTCAGATCGCCAATACATTTTCTTTAAGGATACGTTGTGATCGGTGGTTTGATAATCACAGTATTTTTTAGGCTGCAAAGTTGGAAAATTTGTTAATTTTTATCACTAAAATTTTCAATTAAAATCAGTGATTTAAATAATTAAATTTTGGTTTTGGATATCGTTCGTAAGGTATGTAAAGCTTCTATTGTTATTTTATATTCGTGTGTAGATTTTTGGATGTTTTAGCCGGATAAGAGATAGCTACTAATAACAAAACCCGTCATGATTCTGAAATCCGAAATTGGTTGGTTGGTGGGACAGACTAAATAATTTAGTTGAAGTTTTCGTGTTTTTCGTTGAAGTTCTTCTACATAAGGTACCTTGGTGTATCGTCCATTAATTTTCAATAGCTATTCAATATTTATGATCAGGAAGATACATCATTTATAATGGGATATAACTCTTAGCTTATTATTTAATAAGTCTGTACTACTTAGTGATAACTTTATCGAACTCATAATTATTTATCTTAAGTATCCACTTTTGCGGTAGAATCCTATTCTTGATAAGATTGTCCTAATCGCACATAAAATGGTTTATGCATCGTCCATGCGCTTGCGCCGGCATTGAACAGACTTCATGGAGCCGGTTTTGCAAACAGTAGAAAATAAATTGCATCAGTGTAAATCTTTTCATGTTTGTAGTACAGTAAATTCTTCTGATATGGTTTATGTCCGTAATTTTTGTGTAAATAAGAAGGTTTTTTTTCATATGAGGCTTAGCTTTCTGAAAAATGCATTTTAACAAAACGTAGGTAGGTATATTTTGAAACAAAAAAGTGGATTTTTATTTCTATGATATTTTTGTTATTTGTTATGTATAATTAATATGTTTCTGTATTTGAAACTTAAATCTAAATTTAGACACCATCTGATCTTACTTCTAAACATTGGCGTATTTGATAAAGTAAACAATAATCCGGGCGCGTTGCCCAAAGCAATACATCCATTGAACATTTTGCTAATAATTTACAACTGGTTAAGAATTTCCTAAACACTAACCTAGCCGTACTGTTTACATTTTCCGTTCCTACAGCTTTTTTAAGGTACTCTCTATCTCTAGGTCACATAGTTTTTAAGTGAAGATTTATCAGTAAATCTTCCTGAGTTAGCCTAGCTCTGCCAAATGGCATCATTTTTTTGCTTTAAGTACGACTCGATAGAGAGTGTTCTGCACTGCTGTTCTTTAACTACTTACCAAACTAACCTAACTGTATTATAAAAAAAAAACAATTTTGCGATTTTTATTAAAACCAGACATTCTTAAATGCAGATCTTAGAAATTGAAAAAATAATAATAAAACAAACAGCTAATCATCTTGTATCATAGACACGATGTCTGCTGCACACACTTCCGGTCAGGACCAACGGGGGCAGGGCGTGCAGGTGGTGTCCCTGGGCGGCGGCGGCGGCTCCGGGCGCTACCAGGTGGACAGTACAGCCCTCCGCGAGATCCTGCTGCGGGATGACGTGCGCGACCGCTCCGTGGTGGTCGTCAGCGTCGCTGGAGCCTACAGGGGCGGCAAGTCCTTCATCCTTGATTTCTTCTTGCGGTACCTTAACGCGCCGGTGAGTAACACTAAACTCGATCAGGGTGATGAAGTGACAGAAAATAGTTTATTTTTCGTTTATGAGGTTTATGGGGTCTCTGCTACGGAGCTCTGAATTCCACTTTACCCAATCACGTAATAATGTATTGATCCATTCCAAAAATAATTTCATTACAAAGTTCCTTTCACCTTTTTTGAAACCCTTTTTTTTCAATAAATAGACTTTCAAATTTCTATATTCTTCTTTTACACTTATGTAGGCACGAGTTGAATCTAAATGACCATGCTGGTTATTTTCTTCAATGTTCATGTAACTATCTGTTACATGTCAGCGCGCAAGCCAGCTGTCAGGCGAGTGGTTGGGGCGCGAGGACCAACCTCTGGAGGGCTTCCACTGGCGCGGCGGAGGCGAGCGCGACACCACTGGCATCCATCTCTGGTCTGAACCAATCCTTACGACCTTGGAACGCACTGGAGAAAAGGTAGGCAAAGCAATAAATTGTAATAGAATAACATGGAAATGACGTTGTCGAAGCGAGACGGTGTACTACACTGCGCATACACTGTCTCGCTTACTCAACCGCACCAGAGCTCATGGTACGCCGTACGGCCCCTGCACTAAGAAACTTAATCTATGAATCGCAGGGAGTATAGCAAACGTTTAAATAACATGCCCAAAGAACACCTAGACTTGAAACAAGCTTGTCCCTTGTGGGGATCGAATCAAGGGCAAGTTGAGCAGTTGTCAATGGCATGGCGACCTGAATCACTCGGTTATCCGTTCAATCGCAAAAAAAAACATTAAAAAAGAAAACTCAAATTAACTTATGATTTTGGAAAGTCTACAATATATGTATATGTATAATTTTCATAAGCATTTATCATCAATTCTATAGATTGATTAACGTCTTGATGAACCACAATATCGAAATTGTATTACTAAAATTTACTCAAGTGGTCAAATATCGCTAACAATTCTACATAGTGGTGGTGTAATTAAATGACCCATACGTTTTGCCTCTGAAGTAATTGTACCGTCGCCAATTAATATAGCAAGCTAATCCGTTCTTCCCCTGCCCCCCAGGTGGCTCATAAATAGTCGCCCTATATACATGGAAAGTTAACCCATTCTTCTCGTCTTCCCTAGGTGGTAGTCCTGCTAATGGACACGCAGGGCACTTTCGACACGGAGACCACGATCGCCGAGAACTCCACCATCTTCGCGCTGTCCACGCTCATCTCGTCCGTGCAGGTCTACAACCTGTCCGGCAATATTAAGGAGGATGATTTGCAGCATTTACAGGTAATACAGTCTGAAGCTGAAGACGGTTAGACTGGAAGCTGATCGCAACATTTGTGACGGCTATGCAGATTGATATTGAGCGCATCTGTCAGCCACTGACGAACAGATTTTTTACGTATTGCTGTGTATCTAGCAAAAGTTCCGTAACCTTATTGATTACTTTATTGCTTAGTCACTATACTGTAAGGACTTCAAGGCACTCAAACGGTTAGATTCGAACGGTGACAGTCATTGACTGCCAAAATAAAACTTATAATAACGATAAAAATGGTTGGCCCATTAAGAGCCAAATAAAAAACCTTCTATGTTATGTGCATGATCAATGTGGATTGAACGTTTTTATTGTAACCCAGTTATTTACCGAGTACGGACGTCTGGCGTGCGACGGAGACGGCAAGGCGTTCCAGACGCTAATGTTCCTCGTGCGCGACTGGATGAGCGATTTCGAGCACGCGCACGGCTTCGCTGGCGGCAAGGAACTGCTGGACAAGAGACTAGAGGTAAATACAGTAACATACAGATTCTAGTACATCTGTAACTTAGTTTTTTCGAGATTCAAGCCTCTCATACGTAGAGATAAATTTTAAGCACTTTGCAAACGTATTTTAGCCTCTTGGTTTTGGGCAGAAATATAGTTAAACCTTAAAAAACCTTAAAACAACGTCAACTTCATTTCTGGCGTGTTTAAAGATAAGGCTTACACCTAACATCTTCTCAAATTGCAAGAGGGGCATGTACCTGCTTTATTTATCATACCGTGTAATCACGTCAATAATCTTGTCAAAGCTGTTAAAAATTTTAACTCTTAAGTTTTGAGCTTTTTTAACCCCGATAGTTGTAACAATTTTCAATTGTTTTAATCTGTGAACAGTGTAAGGGCACCCAGAAGCCGCAGCTCCGCGAGGTCCGGGAGCACATCCGCTCTTGCTTCGATGACGTCAAGTGCTTCCTGATGCCGCATCCCGGGCTTGACGTAGGCCGGAAGACCTTCAACGGATGTCTGCAACGTAAGACCTGGTCGGCAATCATACGAGCTTCGGGTTTTTGGGTCCATGTTAAGGCATCTGTAGTTCTTGGGCCTGATGTAAAAATATAATTTTAAATGAATTGGATAGCTTCTTTTATGAATAGCAGTACATTATTAAAAAAAATAGCAATTGTTATTTTAATCTAAGACGTACCTACTTCCATTGCTGAGTTAACAGGTAAAATATTTCAAATCGAAAAAGTACACAAATTATTTAGAAATTATAATCAAGTAATTCCAAAGGTTTCATCCGTATCGACTATAGTCAGTTAATCATTAATTTAATTTTCCTGATAAATTTAGATATCACGGAGAAGTTCAGACTAGCCCTTCTGGAGTTGGTACCGTCCCTGTTCGACCCGAGCAAATTGACGCCGAAGCTAATCAACGGGGACCGAGTGAAGGCCAAGGATCTGCTCGACTACTTCCAACAATACGTGGACATCTTCAACAGCGATGAGATGCCAGAAGCTGTCACCATTTTTAAGGTACGTCTTATTGTATGGGATAGTTGGATGTTTGAAGTAATCCATTATGTTTGTACAAGCAATGTTTCGCAATTTTACTGGCCCGCTTGCTTCCAATAGGTCAACTTGAAGTTAATTAGCATTACGGACACAAAATCTCTTGCTGTATTTCTGTAAAAAGTTACTTCTGCCTTTGACCGCTAAAGTCGGTTTAGACGGTGTGCGAAATATGCTCTGCACTAAACTGCGAGTCCTCTAATACAGGCCTAATCTATGACGTGGAGGTTTCAAAAACAAAAATATACTAATCCCCGGTTTCTGAAAAGTCAGTGAACACAATCATTTGTTAATCACATGTTAAATCTCATTTTAAGCGTTGTGATTGGTTATTGAGTTAAACAACAGATCATGTTGATAAGACTTCAGAAATCGGATTTCAAGTTAAGTTTTCTTATCAAGTTGCCACACTTGTTCAGGCGACAGCGGACGCGTGCCTGAACGCGGCGGTGCGCGAGGCGCGCGAGCTGTACGAGTCGCGCATGGAGCAGCGCTGCGTGGAGCACGTCAGCCTGTCGCGGCGGCTGCTGGCCGACTGCCACCGCCAGGCGCGCGACGCCGCTGTCGATCTCTACAACGGGAAGAAGAAGCTCGGCGCGCAGGAGGATATCGTCAGCCATCTTACTCAACTTACTAAGGTAAGATTCGACCATCGAAGACCTGTGAGGTCGTTGGGCGTACCCACCTGTTTTTAAGGGGTCGCATGCTCTGGGATCCCGGGTTCGATCACCGGACGACACAATGTTTAAAATCACTTTTTTACATTGACTCGGGCAAGGGAGGATGTGGTACCTTCGTTGTTTCTGAATTCCATAAAACAATTGTTTTGGCTACTTACGCTAAAGTTAGGTTTGCTTGCACCTTTTTTTTTTTTTTTTTTTTTTTTTCGGGGGGAAATCCTCATGGACTTCCTCCGCCTGGGGAGAGGCGGAGGGGCATGCCGGACTCTTACCGGCTAAAACCCCCCGGTGTCTCCTCCTCGCACGTGCACGTGGGGCCGCGGGAATCCAAATTCTTCCGCAGCCCCACGCTGGTGCTGGCCCGGTTGTCCGGGCCTCATCTCGTGCACGGGGTAGTGAGGTGTAAGACTACCCCGTGCTCCGCCTCGGAGGCGCGCGCCGACACCCGCGCGCGCCTACGCCTCGGGTCCAGCGGTTAGGGGGCGGGGACTTCCCCAAGTCCCTCGCCCCTGGACCCATTCATGGGGGGCGGAAAAGGGCGTTGTCCGCCCTTCTCCTGCGCCCGGTGCGCCTTCTGCGGCCGGGGAAGAGAGACGAGATCTCCCTCTCCCGTTCCGCAGTCTCCTTCTGCGACATCACGTCCTCGCAGAAGGACACCACCGCGTCCCACGACTCTGCGCTACCGACCATACTCTGCACTACGGCCGGCAGCGACAGATCGCCTCCTACTTCATTTGTGAGGACACGGCGCTGCTCCTCCCAAGCTACACACTCAGCGAGCGTGTGTTGCGCCGTGTCCTCCCCGCAATGGACGCAGTGGTGGCACCGAGCGTCCGGCTCCCTGCCCATGCGACAGCACCTTCGTCACCCTAAACGACAGGGAACCGTGCCTTCTCCCGAGCCAGTCGTCGAGTACTGGCCGGATCGCCTCGACGGTAGCGAGGCCGGCGGCAGGGCGCAGAAGCCTTTGCCGCCATTCCGCCACCAGGACCTGACGGAGCTCTCCTCGGCGCAGCTCGATCTGCCGCTGCACCGGCGTCGAGCCCCGCGCCCGCTCTTCCTCGCGCCATCGGTATAATGACGCGAGTACTTTCGCCTCCAGGTCCCAGGGCGGGGATCCGGCCAGGACACAAGCCGCCTCGTAGGAAATCGTGCGGTACCCGCGGGCAGGTTTGCTTGCACCTGACCCTACCTTCTAAATATAGTTCCCTTTCCTTCTTCTTCTTCTTAGAGTAACAAAGACAGCATGTGCCTATTTAATAAAAAGAAACGATACTTAGGAAAGGCCTTTTTAATTTTTAATTGCAATCACTAGAAAACCCATCTATCACACAATCATTCCGATCAGAACACCATATTTTATAAAACTTTAATGAAAAATTTCCAACAATTTTCAGGAGTTGGACGCCTGTCTCTCCCTCTACACGTGGAACAACGACGCCAAGGTCCGCGACTCGCTGGCGAACTGCAAGAAGGCGTACGAGGACACGTTCAGCAGCGTGTGCGAGGTGCAGGCCTACCTCTGCCTGCACCCTGAGGACCTGAAGGCGTGGCATGTGGAGGCGCTCAACGCTGCACTCACGCAGTTCGACTCCGGCCGGGAGGTGCAAGATGAAGACGATGAGGAGAGAACTGGGTTGATGCTGGTAGGTAACGAAACGGAACCGAAAACGTAAACGAAACCTCTAGCGAAACGGCATTTCCACAAGATTTGTTTTATAAGTTCTAAATGTACATTGCTTAAACGTCATTAAAATATCTTTTACTTTATTTCAACGTAAATAACTGACTTCTTGCAACTGATATTTCTACCAGGCAAGGAAAAATTTTATTCCATACGATTGTTCCGATTTTCGAAATTTTGTGAGCTTAATCAAGTCAAAACCTATTACTTGTCACAGTTTTATAATGGTTTGCTACCTTGTAGGTATATACATTATAGTATGGTCTTCATTCGAAATAAATACAGTAAAGGCCCCATACTAGCGTCATTCGAGGCTAATGTGGGGGTAGCATAACATAGAGATAAACATTAGCCCTAAATAATCTGACCGATATTTCTACAGACATTGGAGAACCTGTACGAGCATCTAACGAACATCAACGTCCAAAACAACCGGTCAGCGGTGATGGAGGCCCGCGAGCAGTACGTGACGAGCATGAAGCTGCGCGTGGACCTGGCGGGCACCAGCAGCGACCTGCTCGCCGCCAACCACAAGAAGGCGCAGGACGCCGCCGCTGAACACTTCCTTAACAAGAGGAACAAGTTCTCCAATCATGATGAGGATGAGTTCATGGAGGCTCTCATTCAGGTACGTAGCGCTAGCAATGTAAGCCGTTTTTCGGTCTGTTTATTTTTACCACCTAAAGTTGTCTTCATCCCATCACAGGACTTCGACTTCAATGTCATTTTAAGTGAGTTTCATATAGAAACCAACTCCGAGGTGCTTAACAGACGTATAAAAAAAACTCTCTTTTCCCTTTGAAGTCGATTTTAATAGGACACATTTCTAATTATTCGTAAGTCCATAATACCCTCAGAATGTAAGGAGTGATGAGTTTGATTTACAAAAAATATACTACGACTAGCTGTTCTGATGATTAAGCGGGAAGCTGGCCTTAGAAACTCCTTAACGTAACAACGCAATGACATCGTGTGTGGGCTTGTTTCATTTGTCTTCACAAGCACCACAAACCTAGCTCATTTAAATAAATTAATACTTATTTTTAATTGTTCCAGGAAATTGAAACGTGCTTCAACGATTTCGAGAAGCAGAACGTGAACAGCAACCGCATGGCTATGCAGGTGGCGGAGTACAAGTACAACAACTACGTGTCGTCGGCGTGGGGCCCGCAGTCCTGCTGCTTCCACCCGCGAGCGCTGCAGGAGCTGCACCGGGAGGCCAAGGCGCTCGCCGTCCGGCAGTTCCTGGCTAACAGGACGGAGAGCCAGAATGATGACTTTGAGGAGAAACTTAAGAAGGTGAGGCATATGAGTCTATATGGTTTTATCTCACACATCCCCCAAGTCTTTTCTCAACTATGTTGAGGTCGGTTTCTAGTCTAACCGGATTCAGCTGGATACCGTATTTTACATGGAGTGATTGCCTCTGACCTCTACAACCCATTTTACTGGGTATTATCAGTGTTATTTAACACAGTATCCCATGTTAAAATTGGTTATCAAAATTGACTTAACGACTGCCAAAGAATGACACCTACGGCTTAACGTTCTATCCGAAGCACGGAGGGGTCTTGGTATGTTTGGAAATGGTCACCCATCCGCAGACTAACCGCGGTGAGCACAGCTTAACCTGTATTATGGGTCAAAACGTACGGCTTACACTTAGCCACGAGCCCCCCAGAAAGAGGTTGCTTTATCTCACTTCTGATATATGAACTCTAGAGAATAATAGCATGTCACGGGGCTTTGGATAGCCTTCTTATTACGTAACTAGATACATAAAACCTAGTCAGAAATAAATGTGTAGGCAACACAAACGTATCTCAAGCTAGAGTTGATTTGATGGCCTAGTAACCGTTTTTCTTTGATATATAAAACTGATTTTTATTGAATCTTAGAGTATAATATATGACAATTATTTGACAGTTGATCACGGAATCAGAAACTCGTGATGATGCTTTGTTTCGAAAGGACATTGCTCATTTTATTATGACGTTTAGGCCCTCATAAAAGATTGTCGTGTCAGGGATTTTGTACATAAATACATTTCTTTTCATGTTATGCAAACGATTTACGCTTCTTTCCACTTGTTACGATACTTGAATCTTTACATTGAAATCTGTTATGGATAATTGAAACTTACCGGTGTCGGCGTTCCCCAGGATCGTAGAAGGATAAACATTTGTTCGTCCACATCTTCAATAGGTAGCCTACGAAGATCAGGCGCCAAACCATGGGAACAATTTACGCATCGGAGAGAGTGGTCGGTTTGTCGAACTCGACTCTCGACCCGGTGTAGACATTTATTGTTAAAACTAGAGTCAATTCACACACAACAAAACAAAAGTCCGATATCTCACAACAAAACCACTTGAGGAACGTAAATGCTCGACACGATATAAATAACTCGTAATGTAACAAAAGTAAATACGGAACGACGCAAACAACACTACGAAACGAATAACCAGCTATTGATTTGACACATAAAACTACCCTATTTAAGTATTAGTTTTTTTTCTTTGGTAGATGTAGGTACTGAGATTCAGTTAAATAAACATTTATTAAGTTTTTCAATGCTAGGGTATTATAAATGCTAATAAAAACACATATACATAGAAAATCAAGATATAAATTTTATAAATCACTAGCTGTACACATGCGTTGCAATGCAATTTTTTTACCTACTACCATTTAGGGGTATGAAATAGGGTATGCATATAAAATTTCATAAAAATCGGTCAAGCCGTTTTGGAGGGCTATGGTAACTAACATTGTGACAAGAGAATTTTATATATATAAGATATTAAAGTTGAGTCAGGGCGCCAAAAAGTGGGGGACTGTCCGTGGGCAATCTCCTTTTCCATTGACGTCACAATTTTGTACATTACGTTCGAAAGCAATACGTCAATAGCCCCTTTAACTTTGATTCGTTTTATACAGTTAGCTCTGATGTAATAAAAAAGCGATATATTTATTTATATCTCACGAGTTTCAAAATGTCATCTTTTCACACCCAATCATCCAACCTTTCATCACTAACTCTACTTCTTACAGACCCTCGACGAGCGCTTCGCGGAACTGGTCCGAATCAACGAGTTCAACAACAACCAAGCTTTGGAGCTGGCCTTCAGTGTCTACACCACTAAGATGGACAAGCACAGCCAGCCGTCACTGGTCTCCATCTTCATCGCCCCGTTCATTGTGAAGCTGTTGGCTGGTCTGCCGCAGTTCCACACCAAGTCCAAGAACGCGGCCCTCAAGGAGTTCATGGGCAGAAGGCGGGGGAAGGACTATGATGATGACGAGTATTATGACCGACTTATTAGAGTGAGTATTTTGTTATTCAATACCAGCTAAGAAAAAAGTTGAACTGATCAATCGTCGTTGTTAAAAAACATAAGCTTGCACAGTACGGTGCAAACTTGCTCTGAACACGAGGCGAGTCGCTGCGCAGTAACAAACTTATGCGCCAGCAGGTGTGCGGGGCGAGGTACTGCGCAGCGTGTAGCTAATTCCAGAGCCGCCATTAACTATAACATGGTGTAAAGCGTTGAATGTTTAAATAATGACACGGTTCTTAGCATAGATCACCGAATTTCTCAGTCCTTAATCATGAAACTCGGGCGACTGTGTATTGTTTTAGATATAACTTCGTCTGACGATTGACTAATACATTATTACACATATCATAAATTCATAATATTGAATTTATAGCTGATTTCTTTTATCCAACAGAGAATCGACGCCGCCTACCAAAACTACAGGAACCCGTTACTCGCCCTCATGCGGGAGATTGGTCTGCCCACAGATTAAACAAAATCTACGCTTCGCCCAGTAGGAATAGGATAATTAATGTGATAACCTCTACTCCTAGGATAATAATAATTGTAATATTTAGACAGAGATGCAGCTATCTAAATGTGATAGTGCTATCTCTTTCATGACGTAACAATGATGACTTTTACACTTTTTTGTAGGCAACTCAGTTTTCTGCTGTTTAGGCAAGATAAAATTATACTTGCTCGATGGTGCTTAGGGGAATGATTAACCCGTAAATATTATTTTTTGCTATACAGGGTGTCAAGAAACCCCTGTCCGATAAGGGGTTGTTAGGTAGCGATATCTGATTACATTCATGTAAAAAACAAATGGTTTTTTTTTAAATGGCGAGTGATAGTTTCGGCTTCGTCACAGGTTCTGCCAAATGATTACACAAAAGGCCATCATTAATACCGACGAAAATGGTGGGTAGTTTTTGATTTATCTTCAAATTTAGGGATTTTGGAGGCTATTTCAAAGTTATTACTGTTATTATCATGAATATTCCGAATTTAATATTTTATTTAGGCACGTGATCGTGAACCCTTTATCACCCTTTAGGGTCGGACAGGGTTTTCTTAACACCCTGTATATTTTTTAAGGTAATCTCATTTGAAATGCATAATAAATGATCTCATGATGGAGTATTGGTAGGTTCGATAATGGTAAGATTTAATGGTGTTTACGCTAAATTGATGTCATCATCTGGGTTGCAAGTCTACAGATTTATCACAATTTTATTTAAGATTTTTTTATATTTGTGTACTATTATGACGTAATAAAAATTATACTTATAGAAAAGAAGTTTAATTCCCGTCCCATGTGCAAATCACACAAACACCACACAAATGTTTTAAGCAGAATCAAGAAATAAACATTAAGACAAACACAAAACTTTAAGTGAATTTATTTCAAAATTATTTACAAAATTTCAGTTAACCTGTTTATATAAGATAATTTAATCAATTGCATAGTTGTACACAATTTTA
Organism: Autographa gamma; assembly: GCA_905146925.1. Lineage (NCBI taxonomy): Eukaryota > Metazoa > Arthropoda > Insecta > Lepidoptera > Noctuidae > Autographa > Autographa gamma. Next base: position 11,985,930 of record LR989850.1, read on the forward strand.
CATCAAATTCAGTTAATTTTAAGTTTGCTTCAGTAAGGTGTACGGCAGTTTATGAGCCAAGATTATTGCTGGGTTACATTAAATATGCTTTTTTTATCAAAAACATTTTTATGTAGCATACTTGAGTAACATTAAAATCGATATACATACATAATATATAAATAATATTACGATTAGTGAGACCCGTTACATTGTTCGATATGAGAATAATGTTACTTCGTTTTGGCAATATGTATTTGAAAAGGACTACTTTCTACCTATACAATAATTTATTTACAATTAATTAATTTATTATTATCTAAACTATTAAGTCTTTCAACGTTAGCTAGAATGTAATTAGCTTTAACAGTATTTTTACAACAATGTTAAAAAGGAAGTAATATTTTAGAGTATGGCACATTAAACCTATAATTTATTTAGTTTCTATTAATAATTAACTCATTTTGGCAACGTTTTGGTCCGCTCAGCCAGGTGAGCCTAACTGGAGATTAATTATAATTTCCAAAAATAATTTGAACCCAAAATTAAACAGTAGGTTTTAACTCACGGTTAAAATACTTTTAATGTCAAGGCACCCTAATTAAAATTGGTAAATTATTTAACAATTTGGATAATTGCTTAAGAAATAAAAACCGAAAATAGTAACTCACAATTATCGTGAGATAACCCTGGCTACATTTAATTCTACATTTTCATTTAAATATTACTGAACATGGCAAAACGTAAATGAAATAGATGCATGAATAAATTCGGATCAACAAATGCTTAGTAGGCCATTTCATTCCTTTTTGTTTAATTACCTATTTATATTCTATAGTTTAGGTTTAAATGTAGAGCAATTCACTTAATCGAGTTTTATACAAAACAATTAGTTTAGGAAGCCTCTTTGGGCATTTGATAACAGCTACAGTTATCAGGAAGTTAAGAGTTAGATATAAATTCTAAGTTGTGTGTAATTTGGTTTATAACAAGTTGATTTAAATAGGTTTAAGTTTATATAACAAACATTATTCAATAGTTTAAAGGTAATGCATAATGGGCTACTTTTTCAGTTCTTGTCACAAACACTTTTATCTAGATATTACTTAGGTACATTTGAGCACGCACCTTATCAGGTTATTTGTTAACATACATTGTCAAAGGTACATATAAGGTAACATATCTATACAAAAGTGGAACGTACTCCTTCACGAGTACAAAAACGTACTTAACAATTGTAACTACGATTGTTCGGAACTCACAGCGCGCGTCACATGGAACTGTGACGTCATAGCGCACGTGGGCCGCGACACGCGTCTAGAGTCTAGACGTCGAAGAGCAGCGCGATGTTGTGCTGCTCGGCGCGTCGCTAGTAGTGGTCGGGCAGCGCGTGCGGCGACGTGTGCGGGGAGTGCGCGGCGTGGCCGGCGTGCGGCGCGCGGTAGGCGTGCGCGTGGCTGGCGTGCGTGGCGTGCGCGCGGTACGTGCCGTACGCGTCGCCCGCGCGCGCCCCCGCGCCCCCGCCCGCGCTGCCCATGCTGCCCGCGCCCGCGCCGCTGCCGCTGTACACTGACTCGCGCCGCTCGCTCACTGCTGCTCCTGAATACAACACACAATTGTTAGTTCTGTTATCTAATGTCACTTAGTTTTCAAAAGTCATTTTCTAAAATATGCATGCAATCGAAAATATCCAGTCTTCCTAGCAAAGTGACACTTTTGCAATCATGTTGTCAAAAGTACGCACAAATATATGAGACTTCTTAGTACCATACATTTGAGCGTGTTCTCTTTTAGGAAGGTAACTGGGTTAGGGAGAGCTTCAGTTAGTGTCTACATACCGGCGGGTCCCGGTCGTACGCCGTTCGCAGTGCCATAGGGCGGGTCTCGCTGCGCGTTGTGTGTGTTCTGATTGTGCGCGAGCGCGAGGTGCGCATGCGCGTGCGCGGGCGGGCGCAGCACCAGCGACTGCGCCGTCACTAGCGGGCCCGCGCTGGCGGCGCTGCTGGCCACGCCGCTGGCCGCCGCACTCGCCGCGCCACTCGTCGCTGAACTGCCCTTACTGTACACTGACTGTGACCTGGAAACAACGTAAATATATTGTTTAGATATATTATCTTGTGTATATCAACTATATTTTTGGTGAAATGGGTATCGACTCTTATTATTAGGGTTGAGGAATATCTTAAAAACAACATACGGGTACCTGTGCAATCCATGACGGGCGGGAGGCGGGGAGCGGCAGTACAACGACTTGGTCCCGGAGTACAGCGGCTCTGCTGTGTCGGGGCGAGGAGCCGCAGCGCAGTAGGTGGGCGCGTGGCGGTAGTGGTGGTGCGAGGGGAAGGTGGGCTTGTCCAGCTCGTCCAGGTCGCGCGGGGACGAGGCCCGCGACGACCCCCCGCGCGGGCCCCGCCGGCCGCCCCACTCGTGCAGCAGCGCACACGCCACGCCGCCGCCCACGCCGCCCACCCAGCACACCCAGTGGCTCTCCCAGCGAGACAGCACGAACGATGGGCCCAGTGACCGCGCCGGGTTCAGCGATGGCATCTGGAAATACACATTTAAAATTTAAGCAAATACTATTAGGAGTAAAATATTAAGATCGTTAATCAAATCACATTCTGTACGTCACAAACTGGCATATACAGCAATATTGTAAGAACATCGCTTCGTTGTAGTATCCCTCCCTAGCCATAGTTCTACAACGGCAACCTTATTTCAGTATTTCTTTTATGACGAGCGTCATTTTAACTGATAAAATGTGGAGATGCAAACTTTTAATCGATCGTTACAAAAATCTCTAGTCTCGACCGTTTTGCGCAGACATTTCAATAGACTTGAAGATGTATTGCGTAGGCAGTTATTTTTTCACGTTCAGACTTTGTTCTGGTCGGACAGATGCGTACAATGAGCAGCTGTCTTTACGGCTCTCACAAAAGGCAGGTAGCGTCGCAATAATACCTTGTACATAATGGTACGGTCTGCAAACAATACAAGACCTTACCATGCTATTCTATGAAGCCCTGGTACCTGATACCGTCTTGTTCACGATTTTTACTTCAATTTAATACATTTATATGATTTAGTTTATTGGGTATTTTAAGCATATTAGATCTATTTTATTGTTAAAATATATAAGCTTCAAAATATAGCGTTGCTTGCTTGTATAGATCGAAGTGCTATAACAATATGTGCTTGTTTGAAAACGACACGTAAAGTTTGATATGAACTTCCGACAAGTTAAACAAACAGGACTAACTTTATTTTGGCGAAGAACTCAGTTGTCGCACTACATTGTTCCTTGGTTTGCACTTTATTATACAAGGTCCAAAACTTTAAAGTATAAATTTACATGCTGTAATGTAGAGTCAAAGCATCTCGCATGTGGCTACCACTGTCAGCAAGCTCGATTGAATGTATACATTTGCTGAGTTCTTAAGGTACCTTTACTACTACTACTACTACCGTCTACCTATCTTCTGTTCTAGTAAGGCAGATATGTTTAAGGTGAGGTTTTTTACGGTATAAAAAACAATTTCCCCACCATAATATGTGCTTATGTATTAAGTATTTAGATATATCTTCTTTTAAAACATAATAAAACTTGCAGATGGTCGAAAACTTTAACGCGTTTTGCTTAAACGCGTTTATTCGGGGCGTGAAGATATTTTCAGGGTACTTACAGAGACAAAGCTAGCAGCGCAGTAGGCGGCGCCCAGCAAGGCCGGCGCGGCGCCCGACCAGCGGCGCTCCATGGCCGCGAAGTGCGCCGCCGCCACCAGCCCCGACAGCACCAGCTCGGCGCCCAGCCGCTCCCACGCCGCGCCCACGCCGCCGCCGCCCGGCAGCGACGCTGACAGCCCGCCCGCGTATCCTGGCACGCTCACACTGGAACAAGAAATAACAAATTAGTACTAAAATAATGGTGGTGTTGGTTGGGTAATGACTGGTTTAGATTATGCGAGAAAAATCGTACAAGTTGCAGTATATTTCCGTCTATAATCGATCACTTACAACAACATACAGTGCAAGTGCCGCAGTGTACAGCAACTTGCACGATATTCCTCGCATCGTCTAAACCAGGCCTTACCCTCAACTATTGAAAGGCTGAACACGACTGTGACTGATTGATTAATCAGAAAAGTAATCACCAATCACATCACTTACCATTTGGCAGGTGATTAACTAATTTTTGTGTTGATTAATGCTTTAGAAAAGCATAGGTGGCCAGAAATCGTATGTTATACAGAGCTTTGGTAAATGATGGCGACCGGGGTGAACGGGTGCTGTCTAGTTTTTAAATTATTTGGGGGTACATTCAATTTTCTCCGAATTTCAGAAGAGTGTTTAAAAAAAGGCAACACTTTTGTGTATTCACCCGACTATATCCAATGCTCAACATGTAAAAAATATGAACATAGATATATGGTACACATACACCAGTACCAGTTTGCCGTGGAAATGTCCCAAAAATAAAACAAAAAGCAATCAGTAAATAATAAATAATTCAATGAGTGATCAAAGAGATCGTCGGACTTTTAAAGAGACGCCGAACCCCTCAGTTCTTTCAATTTTTTCTCTTATATTTTGCCGTAATTTTTATTTCTTCTTTACGTTTTATCTTACCTAGTTAAGGTTTTACACATAACAATGATTCTCGTTCTCTTTAGATAAACGGCAACGCAGCAGTCCTGCAACCTAGTTTAGATATTCCGTTTCAAAATGCCCGATACTGACAAACGGGTTTGAATTTGAATATTTCAATGTATAATGGCGAATTCAAAAGCAATCTGCCATTTGACGGACTGAAACGCGGAGGTGTGAATATTGATTATAGTCTGAGGTTTGGCTCTTTATAAAATGCCAGAGTATATTTATACCGAGATCGAAGTGGCCTTTAATTATTATTAGACGAAAGGGGTACGCCTTCGCTGGTTCCATGGACTCTGAGAAACTTATGCAATGATATTTAAACACACAAGACACTCTTTTTAAACAAAGCCAATGTTTATTAACAAAATTTGAAACAATTATGAAATGACATTCAAACAGTTACTTGATTAAAATCTAAGTCACAACCAAGACAAAACATCTTACCTAAATTTTTTATAGGCCAATCAGGCAACCTTTAAATACTAAATTACATACCGAAGGGAACAATTTTACGCAACGCTAGATAAACTCAAGAGAAGGGTATCTGAAGAATCTCCAAAATCTAAATTTTGGCGAAAAGTAGGGAAAGCTTAGATAACCGAATAATTTTGTTAAATTATTATTATCGGTATTACAGCGATTAGCAATATCCGCCCTTTATTACGCCTATCACATAAACATCGACTAAGACGGGGATTTGCACAATGCGTTGCAGGTATCTGAACACGAATATAGAAGGTATATTACATTCTTTAAATATCAAAGTAGGTAATGTTTGTTTTCCTGTAACATATAATTTATTTTTTATTTGTATTAAATCGAATTTTGAACCTAACAGTTTCGTCTAATGGGGCTTTAGCTAATTTGATTTTTGCTTAGAATGATTTGCTAATTTTCAAAGAGCACAATTTCTATTACGTATGGGGTTTAAATACCTACAAGTAAACCTTTTACTAGTAATATTTGGTGCGGGAGGACCGGTCACTAGTTGCCCAATAAAGACTGGCAGCTGTGGGCGATCGGGGTCAACAAGTGAGCAAGGGTCCCGGCCGCGGTCTCAGCACCGGCTGTGACTGACGACGCGCCAAATTGTCATCATTTATCCTACCAACTACTAATTAGGGATGTGCCGTACTCCTGCCCGTATGTTATACCATTGTTATGTTCGGTTTATGTTTCGATATTTAAAATCGACTTTCGGATGCATAAGTCGACCTCTAAGTCTACCTAGTGTAGAGTCCTTCTCTACAATTTAAATAAATAATAGAAGAAAACAAAAAAGGATTTGTTGCCTCAATTATGTAGTTGAAATGATTTATTCATAACATATAATTTGATGTTGGTTACAAACATATAGTATTTTTAATTAATTGTTTTACTGCGTTTTCTGTTTCATCTAATATTCGTTGAATTGTAACCTATGTACAAGCAAATACAAACCACTGCGTTGTGTATTTTGTTACGAAAACCACAGGCGCATTCACACAGCCGTAGTTCGAAGAATATTCGAATTCGATACATCACTAGCGCCTATGTGGATTTATTATATTATTTAACTCGTATATTGGTAATCGCGTATTCCGTGGTAACATGCTGTTCCCTGTAAAATGAAAAAACTAGCATATATCTCTGGGCATGAAATGTCGTGATGGTGTATTCAAAATACTAACATATATCAACCCTTGAGAAAAAGATGAAGTAGTAGAAGTATTTAATATAACAGGCGAAGTAGCTACTCGAAAAAAATATTACTCTATATATTTTAAAGTTTGAAAAAGTAGAATTCATCGAAAAATTGCTGCATCTTTTTTGTTGTGTTTAAAAAAGGTGGCTCTTATTTACCTTACATAACAACACATTCTAACTTTGTCATATTGTGCTTACAACATCTATCACTGTAACACTGCTATATACCAACACCTACATATTCCATAGAGTGGTATCTGTCGAGTAGAGATGCGACTCAATAGCCATTGTGGACGGGCCGAGCCCAACTCGCAACTCGCTCTGCCACATTACAGTAACCACATCACTGACCAGCCTCCACTGTCCCACTCTACTGACCCCTATTTAAAATGGCACTTAAAATGTTACACTGCTCAACTTTAAATAAGCATTAAACATCTTCTCAGACACTAAATGGTTGCTACAGGCAAGGCCAACACGATACTAAAAAAATCGCCGATAAAGAAAAAAAAATTTTTTTTTAAGTCCTTGCTCCATAGAGCTCCTAAGGCAAGGCTTCACACGAACCATTAATAATACTCAATTCTATTTAGAAATATCGTGAAGTCCAGATATTTTTATTCTATATGTTGTAAATAAACAAAGGAACGTATAGTACACTATCCAGGTCAATGTAGGTAGGTTTTAATTAGGTCATCTCTGTAGGATAGTTGTGTCGTTGTGTATTTTGTAACAAAAAAGGAATAACAAAACGTCATCGGAGTTCTTGGTTGGAATTGAAATTAAACCGCGATATAATCCGTAAAAAGTAGTTTATATATTATTTATTTTAAAAGCATTATTTTATTCGCGTTTATCCAAACGAGTAATATCCTCGAAAATAAATCATGAGAAGGGACAGTGTTGTAACTTTTCTGCACACCTGTACATTCTATTGTAAATGATTTGACAAATACGTCAACTATTAAAATAGGGACCTTAGGTAAGGACCTTTTTGACTTCACATTTAAATTCATAGATTCTATTTCAATGTATGTATGAGTCGCACTATTGTAGTGTTATTTCGACAATCATTTACGTTGATAGAAAACGCTCAATTGCATGGAAATCTAATCTAAAGACACGTCGACGGCTTATCGTAAAGAAATGTTATAATAACTTAAGTAATCATCATTTCCCTGCAATGTTCCCAATTATTTGGGGTCGGCGCAATGCGTATTCAGCTTCCACTCGTCTCTACAAGTTTTCATCTCAGTATTTACTCATTTCTTTCTCATATCATCTTTCACACAATCTATCCATCTCTTTTTTGGTCATAATTTAAGTAATAAATATATTTAAATAAAGTAATTAAATATCAATTGGTTTGTTTATTCTCTACTCAGCATCTAAGTACACTAAAGTATTCAACAATGTATGGTTCATTATTCGAAGCGTCGAGTGTCGACTCATTATTGGATGAAAGGAGGGCCGAGACTGAGAACAATTTAGCGGTTTTTAATTAGAATGAAAAGTGCGACCCGCGCGCCCTCTCTCCCACGCCGAGGAAACGCGGGAAATTAGACGTTTATTTTATATTCCTATAATTACTTTAGTGTTTTGCTCACGAGGCAAGTAAGTAATTAAAATATTATATTTTTATGTTATTTTTGGCTGTACATGTGAGTTTAGATAATTACATATACATACAATAATATGTATATACATACAATATTATGTGTGTTATAATGTATGAAAATTATTTACTTCTAGGAAGCGTTAGGTAATCTTAAGAATAAAATAATATTGTATTCTATGGTGAATGCAGAAATATGATATAACAAAAAAAAACGTTTAAATGTTTATTTTCATTCACAAGGTAACATGTTTTTTAAAAATATGTTAATTTGCAATTTGTAATGCTCAAATAAATAATGATTAGCTAATCAAAAAGTGTATTTGATCCAGTCATCTAAAAAATCGACCTAATGTAGATAACAATAACGTAAATACACGAAAAAAACATTAGATGATAAGCAAAGGACATTTATATTGAAAGCATTTGATAGCAGCTTAGTCGAAAGTGCGCCATAATGCTCGTATGCAAAACCGTGCACCTGCGTTAGATTACATCTCCGAACGAATTCTAACTCGCTTCTAATGCCGTGTTACACGATTATGTTATCCCGAACAAACATTTAAAACGATCATTTGTCATTGATGTATATGCGAGATGCGTAAAAAACATTTTGGGGGAAACTGGAGATGTGGTTGACGATAAAACGATTAAGAGTGAACTGATTTTGATGTTCATCTACATTTGTAAATGCGAATGTAATCGTTAAAAAACGTTAGAAATACTATGTCCGTTCTAGTTAATTCTATTTATTTATTTAACGATGTATACCTTACTAACTTTTAAACTATTCCGCTGCATGTTTATAGTAATATTTTAAAAGGGGGATTAGCGCCTACATGCTTATACCTTTGGGGCTTGATGTCTCGAGTTCGGTCGCAAGCAGACTTATACCCTTTTACTTTCAACTGAATAAATAAGTTACAAGAACCTTCAAATTTCTAGGTACGTATTTAGTTTAATTGGTTGCTCATTGTGTATTTTTTTAGCATGCTACCACAAAGCATAAAATGTTTTTTTTTTTTAATGACGATTATACATTTAACGAGTCCAATTTCAAAATTCCAATCAATGAAAAAGAAAAAAACCTTTACATATTACCAAAATCATCACAAACTACAAGTGGCAATAAGCGCAGCAACGCTTACCACCATGACATAACCATAATGCAACCCCGCATACAATGATTATGCATAATTTATGCGCTGTTAGGGTCAAGTGGGCCAAACGGGGCATCTTTTATATTTGTTGTCAATGGCCAGTAAATTGGTGAACATTCACACCTTATGTCGCGATGGGCAGTTTTTTTTCGGATTAGGAGATATTTGCCTATCACTGTTGGACAATAAGCTTATTAGCTCGACAAATGCAAGTGTTATTTTTTGGGTGTTTGTGCATTTTTTTTTATGGTAACTTAAGTTTTTTGCGATTTGTTATGATTTTACATATGTGTGATTTGGAATATACTTATCATTGATTTATCAACGTTACTTGAATGTATCTCTCCTACCTATACACATAATTGTAAGTTGATTTAAAAAGAATAGTATAAAAACAATTTTCACTTTATAAACTGGAACAATACATAGAATTGCAGCAATTCCGTATATTCTTAATGTTTTGGTAGCGAAACCTTGGTTAAGGACATTAAGAATTCAGAAGACAAACATCTCCCCGGTACAGTCAGGCGCAGTAATTGCCGCGTACACATTTATGGCTACAAAACTGCAGTATTTTTACAAAACTTTTGTTCATTTGTTTCTATTGAAAGGAATCGACTTCCGGAGTAAAGTGTTTGTTTTGTTACATTATAATGAAACAAAAATACTTCTGGAAGATATACATGTCGAATAGGGATGGCGGGCGGTCGTTGTTGCTCAGCTTTCCTTCTGATCAGGTGCCTTTCATCGTGAATGTATTCAAGGAACGCGGCGAAGTCGGTTTCTCTTGTTAGCTTCTCGTGCATTCCACCCGCTGTCAAACCACACTCTGCCAAATTTGACTGCTCGGTGCTGCCAACATCTGATCCCGGATACGCCTAAGGCGGTTAAACCTTGACGCTCCTCTTTACACTCTCCGACATACATATAATTGAAACACGTTTTGTATTGGTAATTAGAGTGGTGACAGTTTTCGCTTTTAAACTGATCACTTGGAATCCAACAGACTTATATTGAAGAGCTGATATTTGCGAAAGAACCATTCATTATGTATATAATTAGGATAATAATATCACTTTTACTTGTCTTAAAATATGTAATTTGAACTCGCTTGATGTTTCTCATTATGCTGTCATGTGGTCGACCGCATTATTTATATTTCTGGTACAGCAGTCTTAACGAGCAGTATTTAACAACTCGTAATATTGATATTGTAATAAAACGAGTGATTTAATTACCCAAGGCTTCTGATGTTTGACCTACCTTAAGTTAAGTATGATTTTAACTGTGTAGATCAAAATGTCATTAGTTATTTATGTTATTTAAATACTTTATTCAATTAAATGCGGTCTTTATAATGCAGTGTCTTCTTCCAAATTTATGTAAAGGAATATCTCTATAGAAATTATTTTCTTCTCAAATGTAAACCCTTAAAAATCACTTCCTAGATAAAAAAACTTGGACAAAGTTTTTGATCAAAACACACAATCATTATATTTATTATCTTCTACAAAGTAACTCCCCATGTTAAAACTACCATAAATCTATTCGGGGTCGTTTGTTACAAACCAAAAAGCAATAAGAAATATAAATAAAAAGGTCTAACCTCCCCTCCGCGTAGTTAACAAGCGAACAATTACATTTAATTTACGGATGAGTTTTTAAAGTGCCCCAATATGGCCGCGTCCACCCCGCGATATTAAACCGCTATCATTTTCTATACAGATAATCTGCCGCGACATTTGTTAAAAAATACATTTAAGAGGGTATCGCTAACTAAAAATTCAATTGTCCTGAAGTGGCACTTGTCATCCTGTACTGTATAATCTGACAGTTTTAACAACAAATGGTTATTGCAAAATGATCCTTGTCACTCGCATATAAGAGTGGTTTTGGTGTAGGCTGTAATTGGAAATGTAAATTTGATGAAAAGCTATTGTCGAAATTAATGTGCGGCGATAGAAGTGAAAGCATCGAAAGCTTGGAAATGTAGTGCACTGAATGATGCTATTTACTATTCAGCACTTGAAACGTAATTAGCGTAAGAGTGATTAGGTAATTTTCATTTCAAGTTTCTGATAAACATGTTACATTTACCCCACAAAAAACGTTCTTTCACCCTTTTTGGGAAGATATGAAAGTACTCGAAATATAGACATCAAATGTTTTTCCGACATTAATCCGTTTTTAGCTAAAAAAGCACAACGAGCGCTCAGCGGGCGGCGGGCGCGAACTTGTTACCCTTTGCCCTTTGTTTTGCTAAACCATAAAGAAAACAACAGTGTTTTAACCCTTAAGTTAACCCTTACACCACATGTCCTCACGCACTGGTTGTGTGAAACCGCGAACCGCGATTCAATAGAAATCTACGACTGTTAATGGCCATAACAATTTCAACCTTATTTGGAGGACATAAAGTTCATGAGAGGATCGTTATACTTATTTTGAATGAGCACAATAATCGTTGTATGAAAACGGTGAAATATGTGGAGTGTATTTTTACGTGTATTGTGTTGGCAATGGGGTTTTTATTGCAAATGTCTGCGCGCGCATTAGTCGGATTGTTAGCGGCGGAACCCGCCACAGATGGTGTTTGCGTATGTTATGAATGTTATCATTTCTGTGGGCTTCATATTGTTCTGTATCTTATATACTGCGGAGCATTTAATATACTCTGAGAAACCGAGAATGTTTTTGTGTAACTAGCAGAATTGAACTCCTAGTTTTCAGAATTCAAATATTACGAAATACTTCTGTTAGTTCTTTCTGCACAAAAAGCAATTCTAATTACCTGCTCAAAAGTTTCCAATACCCAAAAATCACCAATTCTATTAATAAACATAAAAAGAGTTCCCATCTCAATACATCTGAATAAACGTAACGTATACAGCAGCAATTTATTGGCGGACTGAATTAAAAGTTGTTGAAGCTTTTCCTTTGTAAATAGAATGTTACTTTGTAGCTCAGCCCTCTGTCGGACTGTGCTCAAAGTTTTACAGACTACTATCTACTATATATCGCTTTATGCAGCTGTAGAATACTTCGCGATTTACGAGTACCTATTATGTGTTCCTCTATATTCTTTGTTTCCGAAAACGTGAGTATAATGGCAACAGGAAAGACGGTATTTGTTTGACCATTCTACCTTTATCTGTTCTTTAAAGATAGATAGCTCTCTTCGAAGAGAGTTTTCTGAGCGTGATATATGGACCATGTTTTGCATTCAATAAAATCAGGAAGTGGGCACAATTATTTATACACTTCTCAGTGATAAGCAGGATTACCAACTTGACTTTAAACATGTTTATGTTTTGTTGCTAGTATAAAACATATTGTCTGACAACGCATTATTACAATTCTTTTTACTTTTTTTGTGCACAAAACAATTGAACCACGTAATTCTGACCACAAGAAACTTGGCTTACTGCTCTAAAGGATATGTGTATTACCACGCCTCAAGTATCCCTTCTCTTTTATAGATCGTTAAATCTCCGAACACACCAAGTATCAAGGCTAGACTTTTATTGCTAAAACCCTTTAATTTCCTTCTTTTAATTACGGTTTGGCACGATAACGGAACGAAAAAGGTCGACCGCATGACAAGATTGTTACTACTTATGTATTGCTAAAAGCAACCTTAATGCTTTGTGTAAAAGGCTATGAATTTCTCAGAGTTATCGCTGTGTTGTTGACTACTGTACAGAGCAGTACAGTCAATAATAAAAAAACTTTTTAACAAAAAAATTAAACCGCCGAAAACACTGAAAAGCAAAAAATAAGAAACCTTTTTTATTTAATCTTAATAACTAATTTCTTAAACGAATGTGACTATACCTAAGTAATTTCGAGTCGGCGCCAAACAGGCAAATTAATTTATTACGATATATAGGTACTTAATTTTTTTATAAATTTTAATGGTTGTCGCTGGAGATTTCATTGCATTGTTAAGTTGATTTAAACTCAAACTCAAAACTTTTATTTGCTTTCCACAATAGAATTAGTAGGTGGTAAGTAAAGAATATAATTATAGTATATTATATAGCGTTTTTGATTTGGTTGTTTCTTTATTTTTAAGGTAATTTTGTGATCTTTGTTAATTGATAGTTTGGCGCCGCCTCAAAATTATTTAGGTATACTCACATTCGTTTAAGAAATTAGTTATTAAGATTAAATAAAAAAGGTTTCTTATTTTTTGCTTTTCAGTGTTTTCGGCGGTTTAATTTTTTTGTTAAAAAGTTTTTATTTTATACTTTTTTGTGGCTATTATATACTAATTGCTACATGCTGAATTATTTATTATTTTTAAAATAGCTAACTACCTTATTTTCGTATTCAAATCTGTGAGTGAACAATTAATCACCCCTATTTTCCCAACTTTAGAGTAAAATTATATGGAACCAGCTTCAAGGTATAACCCCCTATCTAATAAAAAAAGATTTATCAAAATCAGACTGTTCTGTAATAAGTTACGCGTGGTCATATATTAAAATCAGTTAGTGAACAATCAATATATCCCTGTTTTTCTACCCTTAGGATTGGAATATTTTTTCCAAATTTATATGGGACCAACTTCTAGGTATAGCCTACTCAATAAAAAAAGAATTATCAAAATAGAACTACTCTGTAAAAAGTTGCGCGTGGTAATACATTACGATCAGTGCGTGAACAATCAATTAACCCCTGTTTTTCCACCCTTAGGGTGGGAATTCTTTTTTCAAATTTATATGGGACCAACTTTGGAGTATACCCTTTCCAATAAAAAAAGAATTATCAAAATCGGACTACTCAATAAAAAAATATGCGTGATCATACATAAAAAAAAAAAAAATATACGCGTCGAATTGAGAACCTCCTCTGTTTTCGTCGGTTAAAAAGCAGGAACATTTTGTTTTAAAATAAAACCGATTTCGTCCAGATTACATAATCAGATCCCGACTTGGTGACTAGACCATTTAGGAAGTATACCCTTTCTAACAAAAAAATCAAATCAGTTGGCAAGTAAGGGAGTTATGCGCGAATAACCACAAAAAAAATCCAAATCGAGAATCTCCTTCGTTTTTAAAAGTCGGTTAAAAATGTAAAGTCTGTCGCAGTTTGAAGGTTTTCCGTATCGATGGCCGATTCAGATTATATCAGGGAAAGTAGAATTAGGCTGTTATAAACATTTAATTCCTGTTGAACCCATTTGCGGCGAAAGTAACATGGAGCAACAAAAGCGCGCGAAACTTTACAACTCTTAACTTTTTCACTTAAGCAGGTGCTTACATAATACACTTTCCTCTTTTATTTTAGGGATCTGTGCCAAACAGATAAAACGAAACCACACTGCATTCATTACAGAAAGTTACAAGAACAAAAAAATTGGTCAGAGTACGGAACCTTTGGAACGTAAAAGATAATATCGGTAGGTACAGTACGATGCAAACTTAATGGCGGCTCTGAACACGAGGCGAGTCGCTGCGCAGTAACAAACTTATGCGCCAGCGGGGGTGCGGGGCGAGGTTCTGCGCAGCGTGTAGCTAACTTCAAAGCCGCCATTAAGTTTGAATCCAACTATACCTTTACTGATTTTTGGTTAAATACCCAATGATATTATAATAAACAGATATGTTACACCCATACAAAACAACCGAAAAAAGTGTTCCGCGCAGCAGCGGCAGCTCACATGTCAAAATGATACAAAAGAGATAGCGCGATAAAACCCATAAGAAAAAAAGAGACAATTAGTGTTGTCAATTACGCTTCAATCTAAACAAACGTCATAGACTAACAAATTTAACGAGACAGAAGGTACAAACCGCGTCTACTAAATTTGTATCCACGGTTTGTGCCTATAACAACTAAGCAACACTACTAAAGGTAGGTAGGTGAGAAATAAATCACGATGTTAAAGCGACAAAGTGGAAATAGAAATAGTTTTATTTTAACATTTTCTGCGATATATTAAGGTAATAAGGGTAAGCTATTCATATTTTCTTTACCATGACATGTTTAATTTATAATTAAGTATATCGACTATTTCAAAAAAACAAATGATTAAATAATCCAACATTAGAAAAAAGTAAAACAGAACTCTGGGGTAATGATGACTTTAATGCCTAATAGTCGCATCTGTACTTTTATTCTATATGTGTGCGATCACGCGTCCTTGTCGTCCTCACGACAAGAAATGTATTTCGTCTCTTTCTTTTTTCTAACCTCCAATTATCAGAATATTAGGAAAATAAATAAAAAATATTATTAAATCGAAGTATATTGCGTATTTACATGTGGTATGAGATTCCTTGTATTTTATTTACTTCGTTATCATAAATGATGCAGTTTCTGGATACACACAATGACATTTAAAAGCTTTTATGTAAATTTCGTTCGAGTGTGTCACTCGTCGAGATGCGTGACGCAGACTAAGGCAATACGTCTCCATTAGGACGTTTTCGAGTCTTCACGATTGCGCGCTAACAACATATCTGTTTATTATAATATCATTGTTAAATACCCTTCTTTTTGTAATATTCCAATTGAAAGAGCGTCGATAGAAATATTGGCTGACTTTGTTGAATGCTTCGTTCCGTGAATGATTTAACATTAAAAGGTTCATCTTACCTTCCAATGTTTAATTTGGCGAAGTAAGATTTTTATAGGAAAATGGATGATTGAACAAATGGGAAATTGGTTTATGTAACTTACCAAAGTACTCCTTAGGGCACTGTATATTGTTAAAATAATATATTCTCTGTAGTGTAACATAAATTAGTGTTTTGTGGGTACATTTTGCTAATTGTTATTGAATTGGCCTTAAAAAACAACGTTAAATAATAACCGTTTTAACTTCTCATATAAATAAACAAATCTTATTATTACATGATTTTGAGCAGACAATACATTATGCATACCTACTCTATACGTAGCTTTGTAAATTACAGATTGTTGAAAGAGAAAGTTTGAAAACATTATTATAAATCCTTACACAACACTGTGGGAATACGCGTGAATATATAATATAGAGTATCACAAAACCTTGATTGAGATTTAAATCTTCAGATATTTTTAAAAATTAATAAAACATAAGTAGTTTGGGAAAAGGCAATGATGATGTGCATAATTTCGTCTTTTACCAAAAGGTTTTGAGGACAGCTTCTATTCTCGTCGGACTCAACCGAATACCAAACTTAGGAGCTTATAACCTTCACAACCATTTTATTGTCTATAAGAGTGTTAGGCCATTGTGAGTAAACCTAGATACCAAACATATGAATCGACCGGCGCTGTCCCGAAAGCGAGCAAGCGTGGCGATCAGTGCCCGTTTTCTTTACGAAACATCTTCAGTTATTTAGTGCTATATTGTATTGAAATCGTACTGTCAGTGTTGATATATCATTACTCCGATGCATCATTTTACGGCTGCCAAAGTAACAGATCGATTGTCTCTGGAATTTAGGTCGAGGGTTAAGTTAACCCTATGATGAATTATAGCCCCACAGACGAGAAGATAGCTAATGAATATTTTACTAGGAATTCTCGATAGAAAATATATAATTTTTATTATAATAAGTAAATAATTAGTTAATAAAATGTACTATAACAAGTATGTAAGGATCGTCGAAACTGGAAAGAAGTGGTCTCTGCCTACCCCTACGGGAAACAGGTGTGATTAAATGTATGTATGTGTATGCAGGTATATATGGACTATAACTACCAACTCTTGAGATGTGGTGCTGGAGGAGGATGGAGAGAATTAGCTGGAAGGATAAAATTACCAACGAAGAAGTACTAAACAGAGTAGGAACTAAGAGACAACTATTGCATAACATTGAGAACAGGAGAGGGAAAATGATGGGACACCTTATACGTCACGACGCGTACATTAAAAACATCGTGGAAGGGAAGCTTGTGGCGAAGGAAAGAGGGGAAGGGGACGTCCGAGATATAGCTACATCAGTCAAATTAAAGAGAAGGTGAAGGTTGTGACGTATAAGGAAGTTCAAGAGTTGGCACTCGATAGGAGGAAGTGGAAGGAGCTGCACCGACAAGAGCTAGGCTCTTAAATTAAAGAAGAACTACCAACTCACCCTGCTTTACACGCTTGTGCCGTAAATCAAATAAATATTAAATTATATTCACAAAATTTGCTTCCAAAATAAATAAATTTATAATCTAAATAAAGTGTCCGCGTTTAAGTTGCCAAGCAGCCCGCATGGGAACAGACAAATGAAATATTGAAACTTAATTGAAATATCCTGTTAAACTTAAGGGTCAAGCAAATGAATGAACGTTTAAAATCATTCATTAGTTCTTTCAATGCGGTTCCCATCGGAATCCCAACTGGCTTTGATTGGAATTAATGAAATATTATATTACTAATAAAATCGAGAGGGTATTGAAATAATTGTGTTATTTATTGGTAAATATTTCAATTTTCAATTTCAAAACTAGGACGTACTTAACAAAAATGTTTGTAAGTACAGTACTAAATTAATTTTGATATCGTTACAATTGTTCATACGAAACTTCTCTGATGACCTCTATCGGTTATAAAACGAACTTCAAATCTCTTCACTATCACTACTCACTACATAGTATAAAATAAAGTCGCTTTCCGCTGTCTGTCCCTATGTATGCTTAAATCTTTAAAACTACGCAACGGATTTTGATGCAGTTTTTTTTAATAGATAGAGTTATTCACGAGGAAGGTTTATATGTATAATACATGCATAATATAGAAGAGGAACACGGATAATCTTAGAGATTTAAGTAAATGAACAAATTTTTTGCGCTTACATTGCAAACGCTGGCTGAACCCTACGAGATAGATCAAAATAATGTACTACAGTATTGTGCACCTTAAAAAGATCTACAAAAAAGTCCGCGATGGCATATGTCTATCTCTTGAGGATAACCCACAATAACCATTTTTTATTGTTTATTTATTACTTATTTACGAAAAAGCGATTTTAAGCTATACAGTATTAATCCTTATCCAATTAAGTACCTTTAATAAATTGTGCATGTAATATAGATCAATATTGCCCTTTACAGCATGTAATTTAAATAAATATTTTCGAAGATATTACAAATTTAAAATGCAGGGACATCGCGGTTGCGGCGGTAACGGCCGGGGAGCCGGGGGGCGCGTGCCTATACCAAGTAGTGCGTCGAAGGCTGTGCTTCGCACTACAGAACTTTATGATTGTGTAGATATGTCGCAGACAAATAGTATAATTTGGCATTTTACATACGGCATCGTCAGTTTAAAAACGTTTGCGGTTATTTAATATGCCCAAGGCAAAATGTAGATTGCCGTGTCACTTTATAATATGCCTCAACATTTCATCGAAAATTTAAACACCATATACATAATGCCGAGGCAAATTGAAGTATTTAGTGGTTAGTGACCCTGACTGCTATACCGGAGGTCGTGGGTTCGATTCCCACTCAGGACAAATGTTTGTGTGATGAGCACGATCATTTTTTCTGGTCTGGGTGTCATTTATCTATAATATGTATGTATTTAGAAATATATAAGTATGTATATCAGTTGTCTGGTTACCATAACACAAGCTCTCTTAGAGCTTAGCTTGGGATCAGATTACCGTGTGTGAATTGTCCAGGACTATTATTATTTAGTTTTTGAGGTTATCCAGCACGTCAAAAATGCTAAGGTATCCATAGACCCTGGGTCGTGAAGGACTCCTGCAGAGTATTTTTGGTCAAAAAACCATGTATTTGATCGAATATTCATATATTCATAGGCTCAGAAATTCATTGCTTGATTAGGTTCGACTTTGTGACAGAGATCAATAGGTTAGGTTAGGCTAGATAGGCTCGGATAGCTGTCGGGTACACCATGAAGTACCTGGGATTGGTGCTCGACAGCCGGTGGGAATTCGGGCCTCACTTCCGGCGGCTAGCGCCCAAGCTGATGGGCGCGGCGGGCGCGCTTTCAACGTTGCTTCCCAACATGGGGGGCCCGAGCGCCGCCTGTAGGCGGTTGTACGTGGGAGTCGTGCGGTCTATAGCCCTTTACGGGGCTCCCGTTTGGGCGCTAGACCTGACGGCCAGCACTCTCGCCATTCTGCGAAAGCCGCAGAGGGCGATGGCCGTCAGAGTCGCCCGCGGGTACCGCACGATTTCCTACGAGGCGGCTTGTGTCCTGGCCGGATCCCCGCCCTGGGACCTGGAGGCGAAAGTACTCGCGTCATTGTACCGATGGCGCGAGGAAGAGCGGGCGCGGGGCTCGACGCCGGTGCAGCGGCAGATCGAGCTGCGCCGGGGAGAGCTCCGTCAGGTCCTGGTGGCGGAATGGCGGCAAAGGCTTCTGCGCCCTGCCGCCGGCCTCGCTACCGTCGAGGCGATCCGGCCAGTACTCGACGTCTGGCTCGGGAGAAGGCACGGTTCCCTGTCGTTCAGGGTGGCGCAGGTGCTGTCGGGGCATGGGTGCTTCGGCAAGTACCTGTGTCGCATGGGCAGGGAGCCGGACGCTCGGTGCCACCACTGCGTCCATTGCGGGGAGGACACGGCGCAACACACGCTCGCTGAGTGTGTAGCTTGGGAGGAGCAGCGCCGTGTCCTCACAAGTGAAGTAGGAGGCGATCTGTCGCTGCCGGCCGTAGTGCAGAGTATGGTCGGTAGCGCAGAGTCGTGGGACGCGGTGGTGTCCTTCTGCGAGGACGTGATGTCGCAGAAGGAGACTGCGGAACGGGAGAGGGAGATTTCGTCTCTCTTCCCCGGCCGCAGAAGACGCGCCGGGCGCAGGAGAAGGGCAGACAACGCCCTTTTCCGCCCCCCATGAATGGGTCCAGGGGCGAGGGACTTGGGGAAGTCCCCGCCCCCTAACCGCTGGACCCGAGGCGTAGGCGCGCGCGGGTGTCGGCGCGCGCCTCTGAGGCGGAGCACGGGGTAGTCTTACACCTCACTACCCCGTGCACGAGAGGAGGCCCGGACAACCGGGCCAGCACCAGCGTGGGGCTGCGGAAGAATTTGGATTCCCGGGGCCCCACGTGCACGTGCGAGGAGGAGACACCGGGGGGTTTTAGCCGGTAAGAGTCCGGCATGCCCCTCCGCCTCTCCCCAGGCGGAGGAAGTCCAAGAGGATTTCCCCCCGAAAAAAAAAAAAAAAGGCTAGATATTGTGACCTTGCAACAGAGCGAGCGAAGCGAGCGACGACGACGTAATTCAAAGTTTTTCTCGAGATTTTAATGAGCATAGTCACCCTAAAATAACACTAACGTCGCATTATAACGATTGAATGATTTGACATTTTGCCTTCGGCATATTACATAACCGCAAACGTTTTTAAACTGACGACGCCGTATGTAAAATGCCATATTATACTATTTGTCTGCGACAGATATATAGTGTAGGTATCAGCGTTGCACCCGAGCAAAGCCGGGGCGGGCCGCTAGTTACATTATAAAGTAATAAAATGTCTGAAAGCTATCTAAAAATGAACGATGAAATTCGACAAAAAATGTCGCCTAGTTTTATATAATATCGCCGTAAATTCCTGTTAAATAAAACTAAATGTAGCTTGAATTTGAGAGTTTAATATTGAACCGGTATCCCTGTTATTTCAGACTTCATGAACCGCCGACATTTCATATCTTTCGTTTTAGCAAAACGTCCCGACGATATTTTACCTTGATTTTTACTTTAACGTAGAGCATATTAAATAATCATGCTCTTAAGAAATTAAGGTAGATAATGTGTTTATTTATTTGTATGAATAACTCATTGAACAAAGAAAAATAACAAGTTTGTTCAAACCAGTAAATAGGTATATATTTTTATGAACCCTACTTTCTACCACCAAACACGTATTTTACAGGCTAGATTGAAACGAGATAATTTATGTCCCTAGATGTCTAGGGGAATGGGAAATACGCGAGTGAAATCGCAGGGCTCTGCTAGTCGTTATAGTAATGTTCATTGTTATTAATGATTAATTGAATACATTTTTTAAGCAGTGCAGAAGCTTCGTACAGGCTTGTGTAAAATCACCGAGCATTGGACACTTATTACCTTACAATGTCACGCCATTTTCAATTTACATAAGTTCTATACCAAAGCACTTGTAATAATTTATTTCACATGATAAAGTTCAATTTAGGAGAACCTAAAAGCTTAGAACTAGACAAAGCCAATCTCCCAGTAACTCTACTCTTGAACATTTATTTGGGACACTCGTTAGTCTGCATGTGACGACGTACTAGATTAGTTAGTTAGCTTCCAGCAGACTGGATAACTTAGCGTCCTTTGTTCAAAAGAAAATCATAATTTTAGTTACTTGAATTTATTGGTACCTATACTAGAAGACTTTTCAATTAAGTACAGAAAGTTTTGTCATAGCATTTGTCAATTAGAACAATAATGAGACTCTTTTCTGTCCAACCTTTTTCAATGTGCTATTTGGGGGTCGGTTTTCTTCTCTTATTTACTAAATAAAGCTGAATCATCCATTTACTGTACAACATTAACATTAACAAAACATCATTTATGAGGTGTACCGACATAGATTTCAGCAGCTTTGAACTAACAGATTTCACTTACGATTGTTTGTTGAACGTAAATTGAATCTAAGATTAAATATAAATAACCAAGGCCGCAATGTAAACTCATTTTTCGATCCTATTAAAATATGTTCTGATGAAAAAATATGTGTTTTGTCCTTTTCTGTCTATATTAGTAATAATTATATTTTATATTGCAAGGGACTATGTTATAAATCGTGTCTATGTTCACTCGAAATCCTGCTTGCTTTAACCGCATCACTGCAGTCTGCAGCTCTAACTTTTTACCCGACTGCGGCAAAGTAATGTTACTACAGGGTTATGTTTCTACCAACGTTGCTGATACATTCATAACGCTGGGATTATGGCTCGGCAATCATCGGGCTATGGCACGTGCCCCATACAGCACCATACAGCATCGGGTACAGTACAAGACACGCATATTAATTGGTTGGTCGACACAAATGACGGAGTCTTAATGTACGCAATGACTTAGTCATTAGGTAGGATACAAGTTAGTTTAGTCATTTTAGTTAAACCATAAGTCTAGTTATTGAATTAATAAACACACGTAATAAACATACGTTAATGACTGTACGTTGCTAGCTAATCCAATATGTAAGCATATCAGTCCTGAATAATAAACAAAAAACAAATCCATCAAAAATACCACCAAGAGGTAAATGAAATAAAAAGAACCTGCGATACGCTAACAAAATTTAAAAATACAAGCTCACAACTCCAGGGAGATAAGTTGTCATAAAACCAAAGCAGAAAGTAGAAGAATGACCACCTATTTTGAGTAAAGGACGCTATCAACTATAAATGAGACTTAAAAGAATTTCTCCTGTAAATTGTAAAGTTTAGAAGTTCCCCGCACTGAAGGAGCGTCGTTGAATAAATATCACGGAACATAACTCCCAGCTTTTGTCTTGTTTCAACAAAGTACGCATCCGCCTTTTTAAGACAGTTTGCTTTAAAAATTCAAAGGTACTCGTGGTAATTGAAGTCAGGGCCTCGCATAAAATACTTTGTTTAGGCAGCGCCTAATTTGTGAAGTTTAAAAAGTACGTATTTTGCACGAGATCGCCAGTTTAGTGGGACAAAGCTGCAACGCTTTGTTTTTAATCTTAATTGTAAATAAGGTTTAAATATTTGGAATTTTAAGTGTTGTTAACAAAGCTATTTGTAGACTAAAGTTTTAGCTGCAGTTAGTGTGTGCTTTGTTCAGGAAATTGCAGTTGCTCTTTACATATACATGAATAATTTTGGTTGCAAACATAGAACCAGGAAATTAATTATCTTCCTGATTAGTTACAACTAAAAGCCGAATTTGTGTATTAGAATTGACTGCTGAAATCTATCCATTGAAACCTAATACCGGAGGCATAAGAACTTGAGCTAAATAGAATCAAATCAATCGCAAACAGCCGTCAACAGTATTATCAGATGCTACCAAACCAAACGAAGCCATATTCGCTTGAATGCAAAGCCGGATTTAACTGCGAATAACCAGTTACATGCGGATATAACCGCATAAGCGAATTCGCTACAGTCCCAAACTGGATTATGACTAGTGATGCGCGCGAAAATAATAGAGTTACTACGTTGTTCCGACTCCCGTGTTTGTTAATCTACTAACGAACATCCCTATATCAGGTGTTGTCGGTTAACTTAATATACTACTGTTATTATTAAACCACATTACCTCATATTAACAGTTGGGTATATCATTTTCGTATGTTCCGCAAAACAGATAAAATGTTATATAATTGTTATTGTGGATCATATTGGTATAGAAAGTATTTTTTTTTTGTTGTTATTATAAAGTATGATCATCAGTCACTATTTTTTATTGACGACCTCCGTGGTCGAGTGGCGTACGCACCGCTTTTTAAGGTGTCGCTAGCTCTGAGGTCCCGGGTTCGATCCTCGGACGGGTCAATGTAGAAAATCACATTTCTACATTGTCTCGGGTCTGGGTGTTTGTGGTACCTTCGTTGTTTCTGAATTCCATAACACAAGTGCTTAATAGCTAGGTACTTACTTTGGGTTCAGAGCAATGTATGTGATGATGTCCGCATTTATTTATTTATTAATGTTATGCAATTTAGATGTCAGTATACAGATCATTCTAATTCATGTCTGCAAAGCATATTCAATAAAAAAAGAGCATTTTCATAAATGCCTACGCATTAACAATGGCGTATTCAAATGTATTGAGGCTCATCCAATTGCGAGACGGATTGTAAACACGTGATTGACCGGACGTACAGTAATAAAGCGAGGATCCTTAACAAGCGATGGATCAGATATTCAGGGACACGATATATGTACTAGTAATATAGATAATAAAGTTTTGGCCTTCATGTAGAGCTATTATTAAAGTGCCACGTGCTTACATCTATGGCGCTTGCCAGACAGAAGAGACGTAAGACGCAGACGGGGCGCGGACATTTGTCTCTATCGCGTCTCTTTCATACAAAATGTATAGAAGCGTCGCGACGCAAAACATACAGAACAGACCCGCGCCCCTGCGTCTTACGTCTCTTCTGTCTGGCCTGTGCCTATGGTGGGATCATCATAGTACAGGGATAAGATTTTTGAATGTGAAACAAATGAGGTATGGTTTGTTCTACATTCAAATTTCTTAGATGACGTCATGGATGATTTAATGACACATCTATGAAGCCATTTAATGGCAATAAGAAGAAAAAAGTCTAGAGGAGAAAATGCTCGGTTCTTTTTTTCGTTAATTTGTAGTATAGTTAAATACGTATTATTTTATTTTTATCATTAGACAATGCCTACGGTTACATAAAGAAATAAATATAAATAGTAACACTAAATGTCACACTACATATTTTAAGAGCTATCAACAATTTAAAGCGTGAAATACGAACCACTGGATTCGTTACGATGTTTTCCGATATACAACAACTAGAACTTTCAATTGTTGCGGACGCTAATTTAAACAGTTTCATACGCAGCTGTCAAACTAAATTCATGTGACATAGTATGTTGGACCCATTCTGGACATATACTATAAATATGTATGATAAAAGGCCGGCCTATCTACAAAGAACTGACCGTTGTCAACGTCTGATTCAAAACGCTGACTCCAGACTCAGATATTATGATGTTATAAGTATTAAGAATAAAGTGTTATCAGGCCACGATTCAGCTTCATTCATTTAAAAATGTCAGTGTTCTTGTCATTGTGAATAATTTTCGTTCAGATAAGCCTACAGTAAAATCTTATTGAACTCTCGAAGAGAATGATCGTAATGACAGTTGAACTTTCGATGAATGATCGTAATGACCAAGTGATGCTCGTAATGACAGATAGCAGAATGCTAACAATCGTAAAAATTACCAAATGAAGGTTGTCATTCGATCAATTCAAGCGACTCTTAAATAGCGGAATCGAGGCCTTGGCCTTTTAGGCCTGTCTTCAATCTCCTTTACTTAATATTAAGTTTCGGTGTGAATAAACTTTGCGCAGAAATAAAATGAGCACAAAATGTTTTATTTAATTTGTTGGAAACATGAAAAGTTTATTTAATTTTCTTTGTTCTTTAGTTAGAGTCTTGTTTACTTGCTTACATATTCCCGTTACGTTTCTTGTGACAATTTTTACAACATCGTGAAGTTACATTCTGCAGTAAAAATATATTTTACACGATTAAAAACCATTGATTACTAAAAATTAAGACTTACATGTTACTTGTTAGCAACTAACTTCACTGAAAGCAAACTGAAGTGCGAGTTGGATTACCACAAATATTTGAATAACATGCAAATTAGTTACAAAACATATGAGTCTATATTTACCACCAATGTGGTAATGTAAGGCAAAAACTTAAAGCTTGGTAGTAAAAGTGTTCGGCCAACTTTGGGACAAATATTGGATGGATGCAAAATAAGCGAAAAGTTTGTCAAACATTGGACCAAACATTTTAGTCACAACACGGCTTAATCCTGTCCCTAAGATGAATTTGTATACGATAGTTGTACAGTTAGCTACTGCTCAACTGACGTATTCGGGCCATATTAGTTAGAGTTAAGCTCTAATATAGTTATGACGGGCATCAAAACTTTGCTCGTATTGCTATTGTTCGGCTACATGCATTATTTATGCAAATTGTTTATAAACTGTTTGTTTGACTCCCAAATATTCGATACTCCCACGCGGTGTTACGTAGTTTGCTCGTTAGTGCCGTATTAAGGCTAATGGTTATTAGGTTACGGTTTCATATTATTAAATCTAACTAATGAATATATTCAATTGAAACTAAAATAATTTAATTGAAACTGATTTAACCTCAATTAGAACTCTATGAACTGTCCCAAAAAGTCAATCGGTTCAAGTAATTTATATTTTACCTCGGGATAAACACTGAGGTGTTATTTTTTCTCCACTGCAATTGTTTTTATAATGTTTATTCTAATCCTGATATTTTCAAAGACACTTTTACTTCATGTTCCACCGCTACAAGCCCCTAACTTGCACCACATCACAAAGCTGGCTGATGTCCCGGCTGTATAAGTTGGTGACATGCTGACGTCACGAGGGACCACCAGCCCTACACTCTTATCGCGCCAAACTTTTAGACGTTATGCATATTTTACGACTAACACCGCAGTCTTCCTTTGTCCTTCAAAACCTCCTTTTAGCGAACCTACATGACACGGTATATTACAGGCTTCAGAAATGAACCCTGCATTATGGAACATTATTTTTCTGGCTAACATTTATTCGCTTAAAAGCTTTTGTTGCACGCCTTTAGCACGGTAAGCTTGGAAAGGTTTTGAATCTGTATGTAAACACTCTTATTTTTCTCGCCATTTATTTGGCTCAGTCGACCCCTACTACTGCAATCTATTGTAGGAAATAGGTCAATCAAAGAAAAACAAATTCAAAAGTTACTTTTCATTTCGAAGTTCAAAACGTAAATCACAAAATAGAAAAATTATATCGAGCTAGCTCAGTTAGGTATTTATATATAATAATCCAGCCTATAGACACCCCACTGCTGGGCACAGGCCTCTTCTATTATAGAGAAGTCACGAGCATTGATCACCACGCTCCCCGCGGATTGGCGATTTCAGATCCCAAATTTTGGAATCCAGGTTTCCTCACGATGTTTTCATTTTCCGTTTGTCAGAAGTGTCTTGTAATAATTAGGAAAGTACATATAATTTTGAAAAAGCCAAATTGGCTTAGATAAATAACACACAGTAAGATATTTAGGCAGATATTTAGATAAGTCTATTTTACTATTTTAAGCATCTTCCGCCCTATGACGTCACATTAAATAGTTTTTATTAACCTTCTAAAGTTAGTCTCGCTTCGGAATGCTCAAAAAACCTCATCACCTGCCCGCAGTGGAAACAATGCAAAAAATAGAGAGGGCGCGTTCTACCCCTATTAGGATTTTAGAAATAGTTTCTGTACATTTTGGGGTATAATTTGGTTTAATATTACAGTTAAATATAACTGTGAATGCTCGAGAATGCAGGTGGCTTTCTTGTTAAGGATTGTGAAATAGCGTTCAGAGCAGGTGGTTAAGTTGTGTTATTATAATGTGATCTAAATTCAGCTTTGCTCGTTTTAGTATTGTAATTAAAATTATTTTCGGTACTTATTACTTTTACAGATGTACGAGGTTTTTTCAGACACCTTGCTAGGAAAGTTAGTGCTAGGAAGTTTAGCTATAGTCTAACTCTTTTCTACTACTCTTTTTGTTTTCTCTCGCGTGACTTGTTAAGTAATCTCCAACTATTTAATTAAACTAAATAAATCTTAAAGCAAATAAGTGACTCGACTTAAATGTGTTTTACATTTTATAATTAAAACAGATTAGCTATTTGTCTTTATTTAATTTAAGGGTTCATTTTGTTAAAAAAATTCTTTAATTACACTATTTTTAAACACTACTACAGAACGAGAATAATAATAACATTTTATACAAAACTTTTTCGACGTAATAATATCATCCAGGACATATGACTGCAGCAATTTAAAGTAAGTATATTTAAATGACATTCTTATAAAGGAATGTAAATTGTGGAGATATATCTTGGTGACATGCACCGCTTGCAGGCGGCACCGGTACTTATGCAGTCACGTCAAATGCTCAGCGGCAGCTGCGTGCAAACGTGTGCTGACTTTATTGGCTATTTAAATCTATTTAACGTAAATAAGATGTTATGAATTGCTTAAAAAGAGATTAAAACACAAGCTTTTTGTATTAATACTAAGATTCTAAGTTTCAAATCTTAGTTTTAAGTCTTTCTCTGATGCGACGCGTCGCTCCTTTAATGCGAAAAAAATAATTCTACTAAGCACAATACCGAAAGAACACTTTTCTCTTTTTGTAGAAAAATATTTCTGTGTTTATTAGTAACCAGTCTTCCTTAATAAAAATAACGAAACAAAAATAACGAAATACAAGTTGCTTCCCTCGCAAAACCTACGTGTCGTATTGTCACAGCACCCTAATCATAGACAATGATAAAAATAAAGGAGGTCGGTCATCGCGCCCCTACACACCCGGCTTACCACAGATTAAATAGGATAGAACTTCGCACAGCACTTTCGACAATGCGAGTAGCATACGTAATGACAGATATGAATCGAAAAGAAAATTAAGAAGCTAAATGAAAAACATAAATGATAATCGTGATTAACAGTCATATCTGAGATCTTTAATTTTGCTAAGTAAGTATATTAAGAATGATGTCTTGTTCAGTAAGCAGAAAAATTAAGTAGGTATGTATAAAATTGTTCATAAATTAAATAAAAACAGTAAATCTTTATTCTGAGGCAATTTTTTCATATTTTTAGTCCGTCATGTCAATTCCATGCGCGATAAAAAATTTGGTGTCGCAATGCGGAGTAATTACTTGTCAATATTAAATAAGATTTTTATTACTTCCCAGGCGACCGAATGAAAACGTGAGAAACAGACATATAGTCAGCCTTAAATAAATTTCAAAGAGAAAAGTCTGAAGATAATTAATTGGTGGCTTAATTTGTCTGACATTCTAAAGCCTTGGAGATGGGCAATAAATGTAATACAATTTTATTTTTCTACAGAAATACGTTCGAAAAGAATTTTACATAAATACTTTTTCCAAATACCGTCAGGACCATTGTTATACATCCTTCTATCTAAAATTCTGACCGCACGAAATGTAAATGGAAACATTTTAAATAAGAATTCGTTGATTAGCTCAAAGTAGGTCAACGAACTAAGGTAGACGAAGCGAATTTACAAAAGTCTGCGGAAATCACTCTGGAGGTGTTTTTAAAGTCTGATGCTAGTTCACAAGGATAAATTAAAAGATAGAACAGGATTTATTAACTGACCTCTTTGTTTGTCAGGACGTCCGCAAGATAAACAAACAGTTTGGAGGAGGAAACTGTGCTACAACTTTAATAGGAATCCAAACAACGTTAGTGGTGATGACTTAGGGAACAAAATATTTTTACCTTTTAAAAACGTAACAGGAATATAACCAGCCCGAAAAGTTGATGACAACACAAACTTTAATTAGGTAATCAGCAATATAAAAATATATAAATACGTAACGAGTAAAAATGTGTCCTAAATGAGGTTGCCTCGGGCAGCGTGAATAGCGCGCGCCATGAATGCTGCGTTGAAAGGACCGCGACAACCCCGACGTATCCTAGTTCCGCGCCGGCCGAATGCTGTATACTTGTGCCAGTCGCTCGCGAAAATAAAAAAGTTAACGTTTCGAATTTTGAATACCACCTTAATGATAATAAGCGCTCACAAAATGGCGCGGAACACATTTGAACAATATTTCTATTTCATTCGTTTGATATTTGAGAAATGTCTGCAAAATATATTGGAGTGACACGTACAGGTCACTGGACTATGATAACTGTTTCAATCCAGTTCCACTATTACTGACGTTCCAATTTCCTCGCCATCACAGATTGTGGACGCATCAGGCAGTTGCACTTAGAACTGAATCTGACGTTTCATATTTTGTGGTTTATTTTGGAAAAATATCAGACCATATTTATGTTGTTATTAAATTATTCCAGCTACGCAGAAGGCGAACGATCCATCACACCGCCTTGCCCAGTTTAATTAAATTATTTTAATAAAAAATCCGGATAGGAATGAAAACTTCGGGAATAACATTCCAATGCCTCTCGTCCGATATAAATCAAACCTACAGGACATTTAACTCTGAAATATTGAAGCGGATTCATTGAAAAGAGGTAATTAATTTTTTAATTATAAACATTTGTAATTTAATGAAAACTTGGTTACGGTCCCTTTAATTTGTTAAGGCTCACTTCACTCCGGGCTTTTTGTATTCTGAGCTGCTTTTATATCGAGCGTTCTACTTAAACGTGCAAATAGAGGTACCATTTTCTTTTATACCCTCTGAACAGTACCCTGGAGTTTGCTGGAGTTATTATAAGCCACTAACTTCGAGGAAAACGTGACAACTGCGGAGCTGCAGTCATCCGTTATGGAACTGGTTTATTATAAACAATAAGAAATGCAATGAGGTCAATGATATTATAATAATTTATTAGAATATCATTGAATGAGGTAGAAGATGGGGTAGCAAAACAAAATGAAATGTATTCAATCTGCCAGAAACATAATAAAAAAAAATAGTTTCATTGTTGATTTTTATCATCTATCTAAAGGACATTAAAAAATGGTCAAATAGTTAAATGCCACAAAAAAAATAAAATACGGTGTTTAGATGAATCCGTTAAGACTGGCAGCCGACCCCAATATAGTTTGGGAAAAAGGCTAGGCAGATGAGATACCTACTACTTAAATAATATGAATACGGAACTCTTTCGCCTAAAGCAGAGAGATTCTCACAATAACAACTGAAACAATTATTACGTAAATGAGAATTGTGAATAATTGAGATTGAGAATGAGGTTAACTCCGAGTACCGCCGTATCATTAAAATTCATAGAACAATATCCATTTCTGTTTCAGAGAAATGTTTATCAACCATTTACTCCTAGTCCACTCATTTTCATTTATATACGAATTTTGATAAGTCCTACTTTTATATATTTACGATTGGGTTTTGTAACTGCCTAGTTGGCCTAGTGGCGCTAAGCGCGATTCCCGAGTCGACCAAGGTGTTATTGGGTTTTTCTATGAAATTCTTAGTAGCAGGTCGGAGTTTGGATTTGTGCCCGGTTAGTGGCAATAGGCTCGCCCCCTATTACATTGGACCTAAACATATCGGCGAACTGTGGGTGCACATTGGTACACCTCTGCCTACCACTTCGGGGATACAAGCGTGATGATATGGGTTTTGTATCAATAATGTTAGTGTTTTAATTCGTTATTATATCATAGTATAATGCTATTACTGCTTTTAGTAAATGGGGTATATTCCATGATAACCAATTTGCGTTTAGGCGTTTTAATATCTACAAAAAGTATCTCGGTTTCCGTAGTCAAAAGCAATAAATTATGATTCAGTATTAATTACCAACAAACTTTTCTCCTCCGAATTTCCATAACCGACCAAAAAGGGATACTTTGACATATTTCCTAGATTTAGGTTCGTTCTCAGTTGCGGCCTTGTTTCCACTAGAAATATCACAATTTAAATTAAACTTTGTTCTAAAAGTAATTGGGTAAAGGAAATTCGAAACTTTTATATAAATCGACCTGTCCAACTTTTAGTATAGAAAGGGACAAGTGTTTGTAGGTAGTAGGTAGATACCTAAATTCGTTAACTTTTTGTAATATCAAAGTTAACTATTTCAGCAATTATTGCAAAGTGTGGTTATTTTTTATATTTGATCAAAGTCGTATGTACTTGCCTGTATCTAATTCTTAACTTGAAATTTTGGCGTTATACTCTTTTGATTTATCTTTATATAATGAAATACTTAGCCCTCTTACGCACTTGCCGTTAACCGCGGGGGCGGCTAGCCGCGCGGTTTGCCGCATTTCCAGTTTTTATATGCAACCGCTTGTGATTGTACGCACCTAACCGCCAAGCGGTTGCATATTAAAATTGGACCTTGGAGGCTAGCCGCCCCAGCGGTTAGCCGCAAGTGCGTAAGAGCCAGTAAGAGAGCTTAATTTCTAGACCAAATCTCGCTTAAGCTATTGACACGTCAAAAATTGATAGCCCAGAATATCAAGACGAACAGAACTGCGCCAGAAGTAAGGTTTAAGAACGGTCCACTCAGCAACATTAAGCCACAGTTAATCCCGTTCTCATTTAGACGGATACTTCGCCGCCTGCATTACAAGTCGGTATCGCCACAAATCCGATTTATCTTCCGATGTCAAAGGTCTTTCGTTTCCCTTTTTCTTTTGACTACATCAGCAAAACTGATAGAGATCGTCAGGTGATTTTTTGTGTTAAAAGAAAAGAGACTTAAATGTTCAGTAGTTTTTTCTTGATGCCTAAAAAACTCGCAAGAGGAAGTGGAAATTCGTCCACGTAAGAAAGACTACCTTGCTTAATATTTGCATCATTTTAGGTTTTAATAAAGTTCATTATAAAACCCACCTTCCTTAGTATTTTTCATCATTCTAGGTTGCATAGTTTAATCATAACATAACAAAAAGATAAGAAAACTTTTTAAATTGAAACGTTGTCTTTTTACAGAACTAAAAAGTTACTTCGAGTTTTAATGTAGAGTTGTCGTCAGCTATTTATTACACAAAACAGAAGCTCATGATAATAACTGTAGTGTTGATTACTGGGCCGAGCAACCACAATTAATTAATTAACTTTGTTACAGTGTTATTACACAGGAGAGCGGCAGTAGGCCTATTTGGACACATTTTTGTAAGTTATGTAATGACATACCGTATATGGCTAAAGTCAGACTAGATATCAACTCACAGTTAAAAGGCGTTCGTTATGTATATAAAGCACTGTACTAAACGAAAAAGTATGTTTACCTACGTTTAGTATTGGGGTCATCCCGCATTTTTACGCAAGTTCGCCCATATAGAATTTAATAAATAGATTAAAATGATTGTTTTTATTAGCCCTTGGTAAGATAATTAAATGTTAAAAAATACGTTAGAAAACTATTTTCTTTCTTTTTCCTCGCATCGTGGTCGATGCCCTAGAGCCTGCTTACATTGCACCAAAGTTGATTAGCGAGACCCTTAACTCGTAAGATGTTTAGTTAGGTCACCATCTTCACCTAAGTTACGAGTATTTACCGAGTTTGCTACAAACTGTTAAAGAGTCCCACTTTAATATACAACTTGAGACAAGTATAACTAGGTTAAAGCAATTCTACTTACTCTTTCGAGAAATAACGGAGAAATATCATAAATTTAATAAGAGACCAAATTGGACGTTGCGACGACACGATATTACCGAAAATTCTCGGAACATCCTAAATTCAGTGAAAGTAAAATTGGTGTAATGGCTATATAATGTCAATGTATATTGGATCATTAAAATAATATTTATTAAAGAATAAAGAACAATATTTAACTTTAACTTCTCTTAAATAAAGAACAATATTTAAGAAAAGATTTTTTTATTACCTCCAATCTGTCCACCTACATAGTTATTTCGTCGAATTATCTATGCATGGTATATCGAATGCGAATGTTTCAAACCAAGGCAAAACAAAAAGGTATGATGCAACGGACCCAAAACTAACACGACATGAATTGGAAAAATGTTCAGGTATCCGGTTTTTGCAAAAAATATACGCAGAAAATATTGTGCGGAAAATACAGAAGGCCTATCTATGGAGCGTAAGAGATTTGAAACTCAAAAAAAAATATTTTTTCACATGACTATGTTAGTTTACAATTCGCTTTAGCCATAATATTCCGCAAACATTACACAAACCACCGAAAGGTTGACATCAAAAAATTCGTAGACACCAAAAAATAATTGATATTACATTTCACGAGTACCACACCATTGGGTCACGCAAATACTTATCGATCATTATAATCACCTGCATTGACTTTATAGCTCCTAAATGACTATGTGTATTCAATATAACAACTTAGAGCCCGACCCACACTTTACTTCAGCATTAAAGTCGCATTGCGTCTAAATACACGAGGGACCAAGGTGCAAATCATATTATGACTATAACTATATTTAGTGCTGCAACACCACTGTATCTAAGTCGTAACTAAATTCGCACGGAGAGGTGTAACTGTCCTAATTGATCCAATTCAGTTATGTCTGTCGGTGATTCGATCCCCAAACTCGTCTTCCAGACCTGCAAGGAACCTTCTAGAACAGTATCTATGATATTAAATACGTCCTTGATCTTCTGTTCCACATTGCCAGTGATGCTGTAACAATTTGCGGCGCAGCGGGCCAGATAACCGTCTGGTTTCGGCTCCCGATCCGCACCAGCGGATGGTCAGCACATTTTCACACAACTTTATTCATTTCATTTCATCTAGTGCTTTCAAATTCATGTGGAATCTGTAGGTTGTCTCAATTTATTGCTAAGAGGAAACGCCTTACTCTTTTTAACCGACTTGAAAAAAGAGGTGGTACTCAATTCGACTGTATTTTTTTTACCTCAGAAATTTCGACTGTGGCAATTGATTATGATTATTATTATTTTTTATTTGAAAGGTGGTGCTTCCCTAAGTAAGGCCTCCTATTTTAATTTGGTCCAGTTATGACAGTGGAATCCATAAAAAAACTACATAACAATTATTTTGAAGTCGGTTTTTTTTTGTCAGAATTATCATTTATCTACAAAGCGCAAGTGCTTTTGAACTTCTTTGTTTTATCTTTGTGATAATTTAAATAGTAATCCGGTAAACCTCTACAGCGTGATTCAATTACGAACTTTTATATCTAAAGAATTAGTACTACTTGGAACATTGAAAATCTACATTAGTAACTAGGTATCTTTAACAAACTCTATTTACATTTGACTGAACAATGTGGATCGTGATTTAGTTACCCGTTTGTCATTACATTTCTTGAAAGCCTAACTGAAATTCGATAACGTAATCGTAACTGCGAATTTAATTTAGCTACTTAAGACGTATATACCTCAGTACCTATTTCTCAATGAAAGAGCTTCATTGTCAGCAAAAATCATGCTTCATTTGTTTAATAAATATTGAGTGAAACACATTTAGTTACAACATGTACAAAATAATATCGTTGGCTTTGGTTAAAAGACAATAAAGTTTATTAAACCAGCATTTCTGTTTGACAAGGCACGTGACCTGACTTCCTTTATGTCACTTGGATAAGCCCCTCAGATTGAAAAAATTCAAAGTCGCCTTCTTTCAAGGACGAATAAAAAATTCACCCGGATGGGAAGCCGTCTTTGAAGATGACCGAATAGTTTTACTTTGATGTAGTAGTTGACGTCGTGTCCTCCGCTAATTAATGCGGTTACCCGAGCAGGTAACGGATCAAATTCCCTTAGGCAGGGTAATTTATAAAATTGTTCCCGCTTGTCCCAAATGATCCCGGGAATTCGATGGCGTGGGCAGAAATCTTTTTCTAATGTTCCTTTCGATCCGATATTGAATGCCGCTTTTAGCTGGAGGTAAATTGAAAGAGACGGCGAAATATCGGTTTGTATATCAACGAGGTTCTAATTTAATTAACAATTAAGGAGCGACGAGACATTTGCATCCCATTCACCAGCGAAAAAAACTTAACGACCGAATGCAAATGACATTTTGGGTGGTCTACATTTCAATGATTCGTGTGATGTGGCCCGGGTGCCGCGTCGCTAACGATCAAGTGTTATAGGCCCCTAAACTGTATTTAGGGTAACCATGCGTGAGCTTCTTTTGTTTTCAGCTCACTGAGTTTTGTATCACCCTTTACTGGGTAAGTGAGTTTTCCTATCCAAATCCTAGCTATATTCTTTACTAACAACAAGCCATGTTTACCAAAATGGTATATTACATTCTATAAATATTACACCTTACGTTCTCATAAACATATTGTTTTATATTACATAAAATGTTTCAGGGTCAATTAGAAACATCTAAAAGACTTTTAATATGCTAATATTATACATATTTAATCTGTAAGAAAATCCTTTTGATAAGATTCCGAAAATATACCTTATTACGGCCTACTTTAATATAAAGACTGTTAAGACTTAATTGGAGTAAACTTATATGATTGCAGGATTAAAATTAAGTGAAAAGGTAAAATGAAAGAATACCAAAAATAGCTTACGAATATTGCTTAGCAGTATAAATTGCTCAGTACAGGATATTTCGGCACCACAGATGGCAGTATTTTATCGCCCGATAGAATATTGAATAAGCCCATAAAGTTATGTTACTGGCCTTCCAAATATGATATATGGAGGAGTGGAAAATTCATTACTCAAAAAGAAAACAAAAATATTACGCTTATTTATATTTTTTACCTACAACAATAATGTAAACGAATTTGCCTCTTAAAATTATTGTAACAGTCCACTAGTGTTCTAACTACACCAAGCAGAGAAATAATTTTTTAACTTAAGTGAAGTTACGTATATATTTTTTTATTATAAATAGAGTCGTAGTCTGGGTTCTGTGCAAAACATTGCCACATGTAGATTAAAATGCCAGACGCTCAAATACAAACACGTCATACTAGTACTATTTTCTCATGACGACTCAATGTCAACATAAAAGGTCCAATTTGACACTGACCATACTTGAAACAGTATCTGGATGGACGGTAGACCATAAACAAATAAATACTTATTATGTGGGTAATGTTACAGGCACATGTGTGGCATGTGACGGAGTATATCACGGCGTGTTGTTAATGACTCATAATCTTTAACACGTGAACCAATTTCAAGAAGAACTTTTTTAATTAATTCTTAAAAAGACTGGACAAGATTTTATACTTTTTAAATCTCGTAATTTGCGGGGAGTTTGCTTTGAACCTGTGAAGTTATGTAGTTATGACACAGGTAGATACTAGGTAAATGAAGCGATGTCAAATGTGTTTGAAGTACACACGGCTAATTGATGGCTGCAGAGTAGTGTAGATTCGTTATCTGAGGATTACGTCAATTGTTTTTAATTGGCAAAAATGACAAATCTCAAAACATGTCTAATTGGGGTTGCTTTGATTGATGTCGAATTATCTACAACCTAAAACAACAAGCAGCCATCAAAAATATATCTACTTTAAACAAAGAAAATTTATATCCACTGATATTTTTCAAAAAACTCAACTTTGATGTTATATGCTCCTTGGTTTCCAGGATCTGACGGCATGTCTTCAAAGCCTTCAGGTTCCTTCAGAAGACGCTCCAAGTTATAAGCGCCACAAAGAGAATGCGTAACGACTGTTCCTCGACCAAGTAATTCGCTAAATGGATGAAATCTCAAGCCCAGCGCAAAACAGATGTATTTAAAGAGTAAAGGAATTAATGATGTGTGCTCATCAGTATGGCGCACCGCTGAATCATTTAATGAGTGAACTTAGTAGGGTTGCCAATATTATAATTAATTTTATTGAATAAATCGTGGATACATGGACAGCGAAACCACTGACCTCTTTATAAAGCGTTATATTAAAAAAGTCATTCAAAGTAGAGTGACTCTTATATCAATCATTTTTTTCTCGTAAATCCTAAGTAAAAACAATTTATCTTAACATTTTGCGTCTTTTTTTAGACATCCAGTTTAAGTATTTTAAACCACTACAATACTTGGAAAAGCGACTGAAAAACTATGATTAATTCGCAGCTTATAAGCCCACGCGTTCCTCCCACTCAGAATGCGGTTACTGAAGCACTTTGAAGATATTTCATTCAAAGTAGAGAAGAGATTAACGTTTTAGGGATTTGACAACCCTACACAGATCAAACATGGCGGTGTAATTATGCCATCCGTGACAACACAACAAACGACAATCGACGAGCTGTCGTTATTTTTAACGATAGTTTTACGTTCCGTGATATCGTGTAAAGTTATTTGCTATAAGCTATAAGCAATTAAACACTGACCGATATTTATGAGGACTGATTAATGAGTCGAAAACAAAATATTTTGGCAAGAAATCAAAATAGAAACTACCTAAATTATAAACAAAATACAAATATACTACAGTGTGAATTCAAAACATGATGTGAAAGCAACCCTACACAAAAGGATTTATTGCGTTTATCAAGTATATAATTATATTATAGATAATTCAATAAAGCTTATATAATTGTACTTATTAAAGATCATATTCAACCTTATATTACAAAGACCACACAGAAAAACAAAAAAAAAAACTAGCAAATTTCATGTTCACCGATTTAATTAGGTACCTTCCTATTAGTCGACATATAATGCCTTTTATTATCAACCTCAAGTGCAACATAAACAGCTTATTCCATCATTAAGGTATAGTATGACGTGTTACGTATGACGGGCCTGTTGGTCTAGTGGTTAGAGACCCTGACTGCTGTACCGGAGGTCGTGGGTTCGATTCCCACCCGGCACAAATGTTTGTGTGATGAGCACGATCATTTGTTCGGTGTCTGGGTCTCTTATCTATAATATGTATTTATTTAGAAATATATAAGTATGTTTATCAGTTGTCTGGTTACCATAACACAAGCTCTGCTTAGCTTGAATTAGCTTGGATCAGACAACCGTGTGTGAAATGTCCTGGAATATTATTATTATTATATATAGTATACATTACATAGCGTAGTATTTAATTATTATAATAGCAGTCATCCCTGTTGTTAATTAGCCGTGTGCTTACTGAACGAGATTAAATATTCAGCGCACCGGGAGAGTTATTACCGGTCTATGATTGCCAAATGTTTGTGTACTCATCTTTCACTTTTTAATTAAAAAAAAAAGAGGTCTAGTTGTTTTGTTTTAAGGTTTCTCAAACACATGCTATGCTTGTTAATAGCAGTGCCCCTCAGATCCACAGGTATTTTTTTTTTGTTTTTATATTATTTTGCTATTCACCGTAGAGAAGAATCTTTAAAATCATCG
The DNA here is from genome assembly GCA_905146925.1 of Autographa gamma. Taxonomy (NCBI): domain Eukaryota; kingdom Metazoa; phylum Arthropoda; class Insecta; order Lepidoptera; family Noctuidae; genus Autographa; species Autographa gamma. The sequence continues at coordinate 12,024,508 of LR989850.1, forward strand.
AGGATATTTAAAATCAGACCACCCGTTCTTGAGTTATATGTGGTATAACTAACCCGACTTTGTTTTATAAATACAGTTACAAGATTTTCTATTATTATATATTCAGCCCCAAGTACTACTAACCAGAATGAATTGAATATTTAATTATTTTGCTGGTCAAGGATACCTATTTATTTTTAATTATTCACTGCAAATAGCGACAAAACTAATTCCACTGTTCTAACGAACTGTTAATGAATTTCTTTTACAAACGCTAGTTTCAATGTAAAATTAATTGTTTGCAGAAAACGGGCGATAACATAAGGCTGCCCGCCCACGTCCGATAATCGGTTACCGATAATTTGTAGGAAGAAAATAGAACACCATTAAAACAATAGGGCAACGCACACGTCCTACAAAAAATCGGTAATAAGAATCGGCGGATAAATCGGGCCGATAATCGGACATACAAAAAGTCTGACGTGGGCGGGCAGCGTAAGAGTTGAAGCAAAGCTGTTTCGTGAAATTACAAAAATAAATTTATTTTAACATATTTTATCATCTTTAATAATGTATCACAATGAAAAGGATATTAAAATGTATCGAAGGAAATTAAAACGTTATCACAAACGGCGACGCGCGCTTAGCTTGTATGTAATGTGAATCCGTCCAATTTCCATCTCAATAAATTACTTATGTCTGTTTGCTGAAGAAAGCTCAATATTATGATTTTTATGTATTTAATGGAATAATAAATGTTTGGAAGGATTGTTTTTCATCAAATCTAGATCTAGAAGTAAGTACATAAGATTTCTTCTGTGAGATATCAATCAATCAATCAATCAGCCAATCATAGTCCACTGCTGGACATAGGCCTCTCCCAATTTACGCCACAACACCCGGTCCTCCGCCTTCCGCATCCAGTCCCCTCCAGCGACCTTTCTCAGGTCATCGGTCCACCTGGCGGGCGGGCGTCCTACCTTACGGTTGCCGAGCCGCGGTCTCCATTCTAGGACTCGTGAGATATGTCCAATAGTAATTTGGTCTCGAAAATCAAATCAATCAATTGCAGAAATCAAAAGATTGTGAATGGATGTCACTAATGTTGTTCTTCTATCCATGTAATGATTATCCTTCGGTTTTGTTTCGTTATTTGACATTTAATTTATGTTAAACGCTACTGCGTTAAAATTACAATTTTAATCTTTAACGTAGTCACGTTAAATTGCTTGCTTTACTAAGGTATAGCGTACTTCTTAGCAAATTTGATTTTGATTTTTACTTCTAAATAATCTAATAAAACTAACAATTTGGATAGTAACAGTACACCCAATCAAAATTCATAATATTTCTAAATTCACCTAACTTCATCGCTAGTCTATTATTAGATCCTCACTAATTAAAAGAGGACCTTTTTCGTGGGATTCCCGGCGAGAGTAAAACTAATAAAAGTTTTTGTAACAATTACGTGTCTTTGCTAACGACGTAATACGACATCGGAAACTCTTTAATTGGTCAATTAAAAATGTATACCAGCACCCCGATCTTATTAAGCTATCCCTTCCTTCTTTTCAAGGATTCTATAAAAATGCTTTTCTAAAAAAATACCTATTGTTCATTCATATTGATTGATTTTATAGATAAGCTGTGACCCCAGTTCCACCGCATGAATGCCTAAGTTCCGTTCCCGAAGCCTTTAAAGTTACATGTTCTGTTATTCGGGGCGAAGACGAAGGTTTTTAGGATTTTTCGGCCTTTTTTTTAATCACTCTTATTAAGAACCATCCTCGTACTTCAAGGAACTAAAAAAAAGAATTAGCGAAATTGGTTGCCGATGCTCTCGAAATTTAGCAACACTCTCAGCGATTCATTTTTATATTATAGCTAGATCAGATAGTTGCAGTTATGATCTATTTATCTTAAAGACAATTTAAATAACTTAATTGGCTGCATCTTGCTCGGCATAATAAAAATTGACTAAGTACTGTAACACTTTACTTCATATGAGCGAAGATAAAATATCTTACAATAATCGGAGAGTAATCCAAAACACAATATTATGATTAAAGCCGGTAAATATTTAACTTACGGTTACTTGCACCGGATAGCGACGCCAGCGCCACCTGCCTGATAGGCGAGACTTATAGGCGTCAAGTGTGTGCATTAAATATTCATTACAATCCGACTTCGTGTTAAACATTTGTTAAACTAAGCCGTGTGGGATGACGTTGTTGAACAAACTACAAATTGAAAACTAACGAAATGTTATGTAGGTTTCAAAGTGAATAAAAATGTGATCCAGACCAATATTTAAGAGTACACAAATACAAGAAAGTACTTAGACTAAAGATTAGTTGCGTTGCGCTTCCGTTGCCTCCCCTCGTCTTGACGGGTCCTCTACTGTGCCCCTAACTATCTACGATTTTAAAAAAAATATAGGCTAGGTAAACTTTTAAACTAACGCGCTGCATGTTGATAGTAATATTAAAGATTGGGGAAACCCTAAAGGTATTTTTTAAGCATGTACGCGCTAAGTTCCGTTCTATAAGGCTGCGACCACATCTGACGAAAGAGCCACCCTAATATTACTATAGGCTAGGTAAAATTTGCTACAATATCCTTGTTCGCACAATATAGCCCTGTGACACACTGTAAAGAAAACAAAGATGGGCAGCTTCCCCACATATATTACCTACAATAAACTGTAACTGTTCTACTGAGAACCATGGAACTCCTTATAAAATAGAAAAGCTTAATAAAAGCTTTAGTTAGGGCCAACGCAGTTTCTGATAATATTTTTCTTCAGTTTTTAGCAAGTTATAATTTATATTATGATTTTTTAGCATTATATTCAAGACCTATATTTACCCAGTTTCTTTATTTCCACTAGTATATTTAAACAAAAAAAACGAAGTCTTTTTCACATATATATAAAAAAAATAAAAATAGGAACTAGTTCCTCATGACAAACAGTCGTGTCAACAAAATAACAATCGCAAATTATAAAATATGTTTTTTTTAAAAGCTTCAGTGGAATTTATATTGAAAATGCAGACATGAAAATATGCTGCACGTTTTTCAATCACACTACAAAAACACGGAAAAATCTTTTTCAAAATAAAAGCGCTGTATGTTTGTATACAGATTATGATATTGGTATAACAAAATATTTGCTGTTATATTTTTTATATATACTTGCTTTTTATATGTTGTTTTTTAAGGTTTCGCATAAAAAGGTTCCGCACTAGAGCCTTGAAAAGCCTCCGCTGTCTGTGCGTTTGTCTTTGAGCTAGCTCCCACAAGAGACTTTTTATTCATATTTTTTTTACTCCATCGGCTTAAATTTTGTACGGTGGTACGGAACCCTAAATACGCGATTGCGACTCCCTCTTGGCCGGTGTTTAATATACAATGTGTTCTCTCATATGAATAACATTCATAATGTTATGTTAATGTATACTTCGTCCAAACAAAGTTATATTAGACAAGCGCCCGCATGATCCATCAATCGTTTGAAGCCAAATCTTAGATAATGTTACATGTATCGATCTATAAGGAGGTAGATATAGCTATGGTTGCTATACAATGAGTATGTTGTTAGGGTATTTCTTTTTCAAAACAAGTGTAATGTATGGAGTGAATCAAAGTGACGTCACGACATTGCACATGTTACGTAAGAAATTGTGGCATCCTATGACATTTAACTAAACGGACGGCAGGAAACACTTTAAACTTCTTTGCGTAAAGTTATATTCTATATCTTTAAAGGCTTAATGGAGAAACTTGAAACCTCGCGCCTTTACGAAGTTTGTTAAGTTTTCCTCCAACTCAATGCCAGTTCTAGTCTCCGTTCTAATGCTGTAAACTCCAAGACTTCAAATCAATTAGTGAAGTGTTTGCGTTCTGTCGCCTCCACTGGAGTACCTCCTCCGACACCGGGAAGGGAATCCTCCTTCCAAGAACAATAAGGACATTCCCCGTAATGCCTGAAAGCCACACAAACTTTGAGGCGAAAGTCTTTACAACAATGAACCGTTTACGTTCAATAATTAGGACGAATAATTGATGGAGGTCGTAACGCAATCTTCAGAATAACCAGGTGTCGACATTAAGAGAGATTTATTACTACAGCTACAACCCCTGGCTACGCTTGTATACAGACATTCTCAGTACGAACCCTTTGTCCTAATTCGGAATGTTTCGCCTTTTGTAAGAAACTTGTCAGTTTGTTTAGACAGGCATCCTCCCGCATTTGTATGACTTTTCACCTTGCTTTCGCATCTCGCATTAGAATAATCATATTACAGACGTGCCTACTTAATAGAATAAGGGGAACAATTACAACATTACAGAAACAAAGGAACAATACAACCTGTTTTAAGAAACCTTTCGCTTTTACAGCTGGGAATATCTTTAGTAAGAAGAATAAATCCATTAACCTAGTTTTAGAAGCGTAAGAAAGATTAAAATTACAAGTAGAAAAATTTATGAAACAACAATAGTTTTACGAATCATGTTGAAAGCAAAGTGTTCCTGAAATTACTAATTCTACGCTTCTAAATTATAAATTTAAGATATTTTCTCTCTTTAGTTGAGAAAGATCTCTAACATCGTTATGAAAGAACAATGTGATTACTCATCTTCTTAGTTATATTGCAACTAAGATTTAAAAAACAATATACTCTAGTGATCCTATGTAATCCTAGTAGTGAAGCATAAAGCAATTTTACGATGCAAGTAAAGTTCTTTTTCAGTTTTAGTGCGCTCAATTAAGTTTTATTAAAATGTTGGAACGATGTTAAAGTCAGTCGTTCAATCTCATTACCTTTTAAAAAGAGTAAAATGTCAAAACACGTCTTTAAGATAGCTTAAGATAGCTTGACAACTTTTGCTTACTCTGAAAAGATGATGTATTTTTATTTTTGTAAACGTATCAAAATTATCCGTAGGTAGGTAATATATTTAACATTGTTCTTTGAAAATATAAATAGCATGGCAAAGTAACATAATACATTCAATAAAGCATCTTTATTCTCAAAGAATTCATTACTTAAAAAATCGAGAGTCATTTGTTTTCTCGCTACATTTTAACAGAGGACCAGGATACACAAAAACCACCATCACCATGTATAAGAACCGAAACGGGGCTATTATGTATAACAGCCGACGATCGTGGGGCTATTAGCATGTACAAACAGAAATACGTGCAACCACAACTCTACTGATTGCCATAATTACATACGTTAAGGCAGAAATGGATTCTCTCACCAATTACATATTACTTTGTGAACTGAACGTGCAGTATCACTTACAGGGGAAAGGGGGGCGTATTCGAAGTGAGAGTTCCAAGGACACGTTCAATAATGGGGTTTACATTGTACTTACTTAAATTTACAAAGTAAGGCACAACTTATTCAATATTATCTCGAAGACCGAGTGTTTGACCGTGAAGACTATACAATTAATTACGATAGTTTAGGGCTACTCGAAGATTCATCATCTCCCTATCCTTTTCCAACTTTGTTGGGGTCGGCTACAGTCGGTATCCCATTCTAAGACTGGTCAGAAATAACTTAACGACTGCCAAAGATCTATGTTACTAGTGTTTTTACTATAATCTTCCAGTATCTCAAACCATCTAATTTTATAGTTAATTAAAAAATATATATATTTTATTTAAGTTTTAAGACAAATGATTTACTAAATCTTTTCAAAAATATGTTTAACTAACTGCATAAATTGTTCTACTATCTACGCTACTGAAACTCTATCTAAAAAAGTTAATTCAATTTCATTGTAAACTTGAGATTGAATTCAGGTCAGGTAGCTATAAATTAAGCAACCTTGTAACCTAATACAAGCGAACTACCCGACAACGTTGAAAGCTATAAGAAAAGAGCTTAAACTGTTCTGTTCACACCAATCAACAACTAAAATTTAATTGTTTTAAACCTCTTTTAATTAAAGTCTACAAAAAGATGTCCGGTTGGATTACTTTAGAACTTAGTATGAACTAGCGGCCCGCCCCGGCTTTGCTCGGGTGCAACGCTGATACCAAATATAACTACACAATCATAAAACCTTGGACGCACTATTTGGTATAGGCACGACCCCCGGCCCCCGCGCGGCCCTCCGGCCGGTATCGCCGCAACCGCTATGTCCCTACATTTTAAATTTGTAATATCTTCGAAAATATTCATTTAAATTACATGCTGTTAAGGGCAATATTGATCTATATTGCATGCACAATTTGTTAAAGGTATTTAATTGGATAAGGATTAATACTGTTTTGCTTAAAATAGCTTTTTCGTAAATAAGTAGTAAATAAACGATCAAAATGGTTATTGTGGGTTATCCTCAAGAGATAGACATATGCCATCACGGACTTTTTTGTAGATCTTTTTAAGGTGCACAATACTGTAGTACATTATTTTGATCTATCTCGTAGGGTTCAGCCAGCGTTTGCAATGAAAGCGCAAAAATTGTGTTCATTTACGACCTTACATTAGAAATCTCTAAGATTATCCGTATTCCTCTACTATATTATGCATGTATTATACATATAAACCTTCCTCTTGAATCACTCTATCTATTAAAAAAAACCGCATCAAAATCCGTTGCGTAGTTTTAAAGATCTAAGCATATAGGGACAGACAGCGGGAAGCGACTTTGTTTTATACTATGTAGTGATAAACACCTCCTGAATATAATCTTTTTTAATTTAAGTAAAAGTATGAACAACTCAGTTCATAATTTTACATGTACTATGTTTTAATTTAAGCTCGCAAAATTGGAGTACAAATAACCCTATTATGAAACGTAACGTTCATACTTGCAACACGTACAGGACCTACTCGTACTTTGGTTAATTAAAAAAGCATTTCAAAATTCGAATGGAATTTCGATGGTAGCAAGCCATATATCATCATTACACATTGCAAACTTAAAAAAAAATATGTGTAAGGATAATATCGCCGTAATCTGGCAACTCTTAATTTAAAAACCTAAGAGTTAAATAACTACCTATAATCTTTTTATAAATCGTCTATAATCCATAATTTATATTTAGAACGATACGCGTCACCAGTCTTTTGTTTCATATGTTTGCGGCGACGCGACTGGCACTACACACTACTGGCAACTAATGGGCGAGTTTATTATTTGTTTAGTTCGGTCCGCGGCTGCACTCGCCTGACACCGTGGGAACGAGATCTCCCCGCCTCTACAACTACGTATACAACACACGTGTCGGTCTGTAGGAGTCAATCAATACACGCCAACGCTAATCCATCATTTTAAAACCTTTATAAAGAGCAACTCATATTAAGGTTAAACTTTCATACCCTTATCTGATATTTTGCTATTTAAAGGTCTTATGTGAGGGTAAGAACACTTCACGTATAGAAAGAATAATATTCATTAGTTTTCTGCAAAATAGGCTTAACGGATACATATTTACTTGGCACATTTGATTTATGTATGTTAAAGTACCGCCAACAATGTAAAAGTCCTTAAGAAAGATGATGGATAGTACAAGGTAAAGTATAACACCAAAATCTTTCCTTTTATAACATCTTAATAAACAAAGCATTTTGGGCTTCTTCGGTAATTTGACGCGTTTAAGGAAGACAAATTGTCCACAAATACCAGTAAATAGCATGCAAATTCAGTAAGCATCATCATAAATCTTCAGCGCTTACCAAATGTACTGTAAAAGTACGTCACGTTGCGCCTCAAGTACAGAAATTAAGTTTTTGTCGCGGGAAATAGATTAAACGTCACTCAGACTCAGCTGGTGACGGCTCTACAATTTTTTACAATAAAAACTCAATCCTACCAAAATTGTGGCATCGCTATCGGCTAAACAAGGACAAATAATAAAGTTCCATTCTTGTCTATAAAACAAAAAAGCAACCGAACTCCAGCGTCAGTGTCAGAACTGACAACAATAAACTTTGTTCTCGCTTTACATCGAAAATGTATTAAGACCAATTAAGAACTTCCCCTATACCGTTGAACACACACAAGTTCGTCAAAACAAGTGAAATCTTAAGCAGTCAGCCTGTTTGCTTCCTTCCTAAATCTTTGCTTTCTCAACACAAAACAGATTTAGCAGTTGTTTGTGTTAATATACAGCGTTCTTTGCATCTTGTCGTTTTACTTGAATGGACTTCCAAGGAACATTTACTTTCCCAAGAAACTGCGAGCCCACGTTCCACCCACGGTTACATCAACACAGCTACTATTTTCACATGAGTATAAGGTTCCCAGAGTTCCCAGATACTAGCATTCACGTGACCCACCTACGGCACTATACACACACAAACTTTTTAATTAACTGTCAAAATAAACAAGATATTTCGCGCGATAGAAAATTTTAATTGGAAAACTTCATTAATTGCCCACCTTAGGTGATGTTTACACGCCACTGAATTCAATGTAAATAGGAAAGCGAACAAACGAACGTTTCGATTCCAGTATTGTAATAAAAACGAGACCGTATTTAAATAACTTCGTTGCATTCAACGTTCCGAAATCCAGCGGAAGCAGCGTCCTCGATAAAATATTGCTTATTCGCGCGATCGAATCAAATAAGACGATCGTCGGACAACGCATTGCAGAGCTGCATTACCGATTCGTAAATTATATGTCTGGTGCAGGCGGTGCAACTGTAGCAAATGTACATATAACGTGCAATCTTATTATTACGTGAGTCGGGTCGCGACGCAATTCAGATAGTTAATGAAGGCGCGCGTCACCGGCACAGGCCCTCGTTAAACTTATTCATTACTGCTGAAAATGTACGTTTCACCCGAATTAAGCTTCAACAGAACTAACGTATGCGCGGCAACGAGCATGCAAACGACATCAGCTAAACCCAACACACAACTTATTCCTTGAACTCATATTACAAACTGGAGTTTAACAACCAAATTAGGTACACAATTACACATTGTTCTAAACTAGAACGATAAATACATCGCAACTAGATGGGAAATTTTACTGACCTGATTTTAGAGAAATTAAACAACCTCATTTAGTAATGTAATATGTATTACATAAATGGTTTATAACTGTATTAAAAGTGCCTCATTTTATGTTAAAGATAGGTAAGATCAAACGAAAACATTGCAAAGGAGGCCCAAAACACTTTTTAAGAAAGACTCGCTGCATAAAGAATCAAACACAATTTCCTAAAACAACACACATCTTCAATACCGTATATTTTCTCATTTAACACACACAAACCTATTTGATACAAGTCCATGGAAAATTGGAAGCAAAGGCTTTGTCTGAGATAAGTAAATATTTGGATTAGGTGCGTGTTCGTGATACGCCGGTGGCGAGCAAAACCAATATTCTTTCGTATCCTCTGTATACCGCACGAGGTTAATAACTTCCTCGTATCATACAATAATGTAGCAGCTAATAAGGTATTGCTGATACAACAAAAATGATACTCAATTTTATATATTAAGGAGAGAAAAAATATATATAAAATACGTGACCTGAAAGTTGGGCAAGAGCTGATAAAATTAATAAAAGATCTATTTAATTTAAACTATAACTACTTTAGAAGTCTGCAAAAGACAAAAATAAAGAATACTTTCTCCAAAATTGTGACGAGAACAGATTTTTATCATAGATCTACATAATTTACAACTAGAACTACTTTAAAAGTCTGCTTCAAAGTCGAGTCAAAACTGTCGTTTGTAAAAACAGTTTTGTAGAGACCCTGAGACTGCCTAAACTAAAGGACACTTGGAAAAAGCGTCGCGTTAGTTAACACAAAGGAATATTCAGAGTGTTTAAGTAAGTAAAGTCTGAGTCTATGTGACACACAGTTATGAAGTCAATATAAGAGAAGTATTATTAATAAAACATATTTTTGTTCAGATTGGTTATATTTAATAAACATATTTTTTCCGTAGTGCAGACGGTGCTTGGTGGTAGCATTCATATCTAAATATTTATGTTACAAATCTTCTAGAATACTGTCTCCAATGTGAGATCGGGCAAGTTTTGCACTTCAGCATTTGAATGAACTTGCTAACTTCATAAACACTAGATGTAACGCAAACAGAGCGGCACCTAAAGTACAACAATTTCATGTTGCACTCACTCCACTAACTTCCTCCTACAGAGCTGTCAAAATTAATCTCCAGTTTCTTTCGCGTTCGCCTCAAGCACAAAGGTCCGCTAATCAAGTTATGGCTAGCACGGACAATGGAATTCAGGAAATAGTTCAGAGGGTAGTTAATATTCTGGACGATCGCAACGCCCACCTGACTCCGTAAGGCAGCGCGATTTCTTAATGTTAACCCATTTACCGCGACGTTTATTTATTTCCTCTGCTATTGTGGGCTTGCGGCGCAATGAACAAAGGCTGCCAGTACGAATGCCCTCGCTACCCATTTGCGAGGACCAACACCATAAATACAACTAATGAATAAATCACTGGCTCAGTGGCTCCACAGGTTTCACAATATTTCAATGAGCGCGTACTGAAATCCGAACAATTCGCGAACATAAAGGGGCATGCAGTATCGATCGGGCCCGCCCACCTGCAACCGTATTTAGTTGCAGATCGCGCCAGCTCTGCGAAATTATATTAGCATTATTAAAAATAACGCTGACTCGCCGCAGATTAAGGGATTAGCCGCCGAGGTAAACGTGGAACAAAACCGTTTATAAACTGGTAGCTATCGCAGTTGTTTTCATAACGTCTCTCGTTGAAAGTTAAATATTTAAATTGATTTTTTTTCTCGGTAAAGTATTGTGAGTCTTCATTTCCATTGTAGCGTTTCCACGCCGGGCCGGCTGTCAAAATGTCCTTTAGGAGAAAGGATTGTTTTTTCCAGCGAGGCGCGCTCGAGAGCGTCGCGTCGCTGCCTGCCGAGAGGGGCGGGATGGCAAAAACAAAGGAACGCTGTCCTCTTGCAAAACACCGTTAAAACTTCAACCATTAACAACCAATTTCTTTATGGACAGGTAATAAATAGAGAAAGACTTTCTTGTACCAATCACCCACTAATTTACTATATTGACTGATAATTAAATGTTTAATGCTAGAATAAGGTCGATTGCTATTGTCTTAAATATACATTTCCAACACCTTTTATTCAACTACATTTATTTTCCATTATTAAATCATCGCTTAATTTGTCTTACTTTGCACAGTTCATTGTTTATTTCCAGATTTCAGAACGTTTATAGGTACTCTAAGGGTATATTTTAGTTCTATAAAATACTTAAGATCTTACAAATTAAAATATGGAATCTTTACAGACCCTTTATAGCACACTTCTCTTGTACCATGCCCACAGATCAGGGACCACAATAATTTAATCTCTTCACCTACATAATTAGGTATATACCAAACAGTATGAGTGTCGCAGTAATCAACGCCCAGGTGTAGCCCTAACACAATTGATTTGGCCAATCAAAGTTTCATTACGGCCGCAAATGGATTCGTGGTCGGTCACCTGTAAATGCAACTTGGAACACACCTCCCCCCCTCTCCACCCCCTCTCTACCCCCTCGCTGCCCCTCCTGTCGCCTGCATATATTTAGGACGGAATTACCGTGAAACTAATTTTGTTGACATCATCGCTGGGTAATTCAAAGTATTAGACTAAAAGTGTTCAGAGATCTGATGGTCTAGACAATGACAGTAACAGAAGAACTTCTACCTTACTGTTGAATATTATCATAAGGCTGAGAATAATGATTTATATAATTTGATGGTAGATATTTGCAAATTTTATTGTGTAATTAAATGGTACATTTATTTGTAAAAGCAAAGCAGGTTTTAATCAAGATTAATTTCAGATTAATTGTCAGGGTTAATAGTATATTAGTCTATACTCAAGCAGCTTTTTAGTTAATTCCCTAATTGCCAATTACATAGAGTTATATTATCATTTTCCAAAATCCTAAATTTCTACCAGACCGTGCAAAATCAGCAGCACTCGCAATTTGATTGCATTATGACGTGAAGTTTATACGGTGCATAAACGTCACTAATTTGAGGTAACCGCTGTTAATTAGCTCGTGGTTAATTACGTTATAAGCTGGTGTTAGGTTTAATTTATTGTTACACCTTGAGGAATGGATGGATTAGGTAAATGGACAGTGAGGAAGCGTGGCTATCAATATTTGTTGGATCTGTAGTAAGAGATTTATCTTGCTCCTGGTAAAATAGTTACTTACTTGTATTACTTATTAAATGATAGATAATACCTTCGGGTTTTGAGCTAACCTTTTCTTGTATTTTTGGTTCATAATTTTGGTAAATGAATGTGTACCTTGGTGTATCGCATAATGAAGCCGTATCGATAAATAAATGTCATTGCTTTATAAGAAGTTTGAAACATTACTAAAAGACAGAACATAAAAAAAGTTATGCATATAAAAGTGGACCTTATATACTATATTCTTAGATTTTCAAGTTTTTAGATATACCATGCAAGCCAGTTTCATAATTAAAAACAGTAAACCAAAACAGTTAAGGCAAGCTTAAAGCAACAGTTAAAGCTAAGTCTGTCCAAGTGGAACTGCTCAACGACTGTTCAAAGTACCGCCATTGTCTACCGTGGTGTTACTAATATGCAGACACACCGACCCCTACCTTGTAACATATTACACAAGGATTCTAAACTTAGTGGGGGGTCATGGTGAAAACTATAAGTAAATAAATAAATATTTGTAAAATCTGACTTGAGCTGACAGCGACAAATTATGAGATGGGATTTTTGAAATTTATCGAATATTTTTTGATTTTATTTCAATAGACCCTAAATTTGTAGAAATTAAAAAAAACTTGTTATGGTTGGTGGTAATTTGGTGATATTTATTTATTTTCAAGAGTACAAGCTTTTAACTAAACATATTTCACATACATTTGTTTTGGTTGGTCTTAAATAACATTTTTTAGTAACACACCTATTCTTAATACTACATATGTTATGATGATATAGGTTATGATAGTGTATCATAACTGCAAAAAAAACTGCATTATTGAGAAGTAAGAACCGTTATTCCTGAAAGTCTGTAAAAAAACCTAGCAATCAGTAAGTTCGCGCGACTAACTGCCAAGTGTGCCGGACGGCTGTCACTCCGCGAAGTTTATGTGCATCCCATCCTGAGCTATGGACGGAAATATCGACGCGAAACGTACTGATACACATACGCTTTGTTCCTCATATCTATGTATTTATGGACACTACAGTAAGGCTGCTGAGGGAATGCGATTTTAACAGGAGGATAAAACTCTAATGTGGTAAAGAATTTACTAGTCATCTATCTATATCTTTATAAAAATGAATTACTGGTTGTAAGGCTCGCTAAAAATCGAGAACTACTGGACCGAATTGGTTAAATTTGGAATTGCAATATTTGAAAAAGTTCGACATTAAATAAAAAAAAAAACGAATACAAAAGTTTAGTCTTTTATTTATCGATTGAGGCAGTTCAAAGTCTGCCGGGACAGCTAGTAATTTACTTAAACTTATTTGTCCTATAAAGGAATTTTATCATTCAAACTATACACTATACTATATGCCATTGTGTCATGTTATAATAAATAATATAACACGGTTTTTATATCCCCATACAAGAGCAATCCCAAGAGCAACTGTCATGTGTCAGGAACACATTCACTCAGCGGCCGAGATAATATATATTATAATAAATCATATAATGTTCTAAAAACTGTAAAGTATAATTTTCCTTCATAAGAATAAAATGTAACATTATAAAAGAGAAAAGAATGAAGATCACGACGCCTACACATTTGCGTTGGCGATTTTAAATTCAGTACCAGTAAAGTGTGTTTGCAACCCACGGCGTTATTAAGTAAGATCTTAAATATCAACTTGTTTTAAATATCTTCAAACCTACGGTTTCAGTCATTTTGAAATAATTTATTAAAATATTGTGGGTGATTATATTTTCGAGCCGTTTGGGGTTGAAACGCTCGGGTCATGGGGTCCGAGCGCACGAAATCTTTTCAAAGAACTTTCCAAACGTTTGGTAGAATCTACTCGTGATCAGAGGGCTGGTATATTCCTTGCACAGAGAATCGACATAGCCATTCAACGTGGCAATGCTGCCAGCCTTCTGGGCACGTTCCCCGCCATTGACAAGGATGACGATGAGTTCTTTGACGCCGTTTAGTTTTTATTTATGTAAGTTTTAATTTTAGTATAGTTAGAGTTTGTTCTTACATTAGATTTAATTGTGTATTAATTAATTAAAATATTATTTATCTAATTTAAGAATCTTAAAAAAAAACTTATTTAATAGACACCCGTTACTGTATTCCATTCACAAATAATTACTCTTTCAAAATAGCTTTGCGAAATTAGAACGCACAAGCCATAAACACGAAACAAAAAGTAGACGATAGCAAATAGGTTGTTATGCACTGACCCATATTTCCTTTTTATTTAGTATAAAAATCACTGCGACTTCAGGGAGTAGAGAAATGAAGACAAATGTGCATCGTGGGCTGTGGAGACTGCATCTATAGAATATATGCTAGCTTATAAATTAAACATTAGCTGTTCTGACTTTGCCTGTGTGCTTTTCTGTCGCGAGATTTTCATATTTTCAGAACCCCAATTATGTTTCTAATGGCCTACATGTACTACTCCTTATGAATCAGAGTATCTGACAGACAAAGGTTTTTTTATGCCACTAATAGTTCAGAATGATGTTAGTACATAATGTACTATCTTATGTTATGTTATCTTTGCCCTTAGAGTTTCATGTTGAATCTATTCTATATTATAACAACGGTATGCTTTTGTAATATGTGTATGAAATAAAAATGTTTTTTTTTTTAACAACGAAACACATACGACCCGAATTCATAATTTGAATTTATTTCCAGAGATTAGCGTTACAAACAAATGAATAATCTCTTCAGCTTTATTATATTACAGTAAGTAGGTATATAATTGTCGAGTTTCAAAGCGGGTAAAGGTCATTGTTTTTATCCTGAAGCACTCTGCTTTCATCGTATATAACAACTGAAGGCCGTGAGTACGTTGTATAACGTATCGCTCGGTTTTTACAGGCCCAGATTAATGATAGAGATTTGTAACTAGTAACCTTTTGTGAGGAACATTTCATTTAATGTTCCCAATTAAAATTCAACAGGACTTTTCTACTACTACTCTTTTACTTACACCTAAAACTATTTAATTGGCAAGTTTGTAAAGTGAAGTTAATTCTGCAAAGGACTATCCTGTGTACTATCAAGCGCCAGCATTCTGGGTCAATTACACGTACTTGATTATACAGAATTAAACTACAAACATCTTGAGCGAAGTACAAACGTTATCCAGGCCACACACACACACACACACACACACATACACTCTCTCACACACACACATGTATAAGATACAACGTCCATACGAGAGTCGAGACCCCTTTGACTCGTTCCACATTATACCAACATTCAATAAACCCCAATATATTATTAATGTAGTATTGAAATATTCGCATTAATATTCGAGATATACTCGGTACCATCTGGTTGAATAGACGCCCGAAAATTGAAACGGCTAGATCGTAGATCGTAGTCCCGTAGACAAAGCGGTGCGTTGCTACGCGCTACACGTTACGTAGCGCTTTTGCATCTGTGCTCTAGTAGCCAGGTAAAATTGTTTGAGTACCTTATTACATTTTCCTATACAACTCAACCGAAAGCAGAATTTATATTAAGAGGGAAAATGAATGCAAATAAGAGAGAATTGAGCGCCAATGTTCTGTAACTTGCGTAAATTGTGTCCCTATCCTATGATTATCTTGTTATTTTATGAGTTTCGTAATTGTTTGGCGTCGTTTGCGATTGTGATCAAACGTTTAGTTTCTTATTTATGCTTTGCTTTCCGCATAGCACTAGAGTGTTATTTCTATCTCATATTGTTGGTTTTTGTGTCGATTCGTGGCAAAAGAATACAAAAATATTCGCCCTTCTGTATTTTAAACTTTAGCACATTATGTATGACAGAGACGCACGATAGAATCTATTGAAATTATTGTTGATGACTAGTAAACATCACATGTCCTCTGACTAAGATACTTATCTTAACAACTCAGCTGCCGCGGCAATTAATTTCAAACGCGGCTAATCAACGCAATTTATTAATACGTATAAAGACATCTTTCGGTACTTAATTATGTACCTTACTCTTATGGTAATATAATTGATTTTCGCGTGCAAGCAGTTAAACATTTCGGAAATTATAGACACAATTCAGAAGTGACTTAATAAGCCGCAGTCACTTCTGATTTGTGTCGTACTATATATGTATAAAGAATGAAGTACCCTCTTTTGGATAACCCTTCTGTAATAACGAATCAATTATATGAAACAATAGAACCAAAAGCTTTGTTCGCTAACCTTTAAACACCTTTGATACTGTAATGTTTGGTAGATAACTGTATAATGGCGACTTTAGTCCCACTTGTCAGGTATTATCTCCCGCTATCGGAAGACACAGTCCTCTTGCCATCCATTATGGAAAATATTATGTTTGTACTCGCCTATAAGCAACTATACACTTTAACGTGCACATATCAAAACGAGATAATTTATTAAGAACCCTGAATTTGAACAGGACTGATGTTGGAACTTTACACCAAATTTTTACATTAGCCAAATTATGACGATGCAAAAGCTCTGTTCCAGTTCATAGCCAAGATTGTATAGTGTCATATTATAAGTATAGTTTAAATAGGTGAGACTGAATACGTTATACGGAAAAGTCCCTCTAAATAACAAGTTAAAAAAAAACGGGCACATGTACTTTTCTTAATGGAGATCTCGTATGATTCAGCAAATGCAGATATAATATAATAAAACTAAATCATCTGTAAAAATCCTAGTTAAGTCCTGAGATTATTAGTAAGTGTTTTTATCTACCAATCAACTTAGAGGATTTAAATATATTTAAAAGAGTATTAAATTAGACTAAACTTAGGGACTCCTAGAAAACTAAGCGTCTTAGCAAAAGAAACTTAGTTGATTCGTTTTTAAACCAGACGAGATTAGTATAAAAACTCTTTTAACAGAAAAAGAGTACAGTGACCTTGTATAATTAGTCTTGAAGTTTTAATGAAGTGATGAATGAATGATGAGTGAATGAAACATTGTTTAATGAACATAAGACAAGGAAACCAGTGTGGTAATGTTTTGAAAATACCATTGTAACAATGGTATTAATCCGGTATTCAATGCAGGAGTATCAAACAATCAATAATCCGCGAATTCAAAGATATCGGTAACAAGACTGAGATCTGTTACACAATATACACGAGGAAATAAAACGAACTACAGTTACATTATATTTTACACATGTCAAAAATTAAAACCTCGCTTTTAGAATTTGAAATGCATGCAAAAGTGTAATAAAAAATGCACTGTACTCATGTCTACCGTCGGTCGTCTGGTATAATATGGTACCTTTTACTAGCCTAACTATACATTCAGAAATCATCATCATCATCTACAGCCCTTGTTCTCCCACTGCTGGGCATAGGCCTCCAATATTTCGTGCCATTTTCTACAAATTTTCTATAATTCAGTAATTATGATAAAATATTATTCACCTCACGTTAGACAATAATTTTATTTCTCTATCATCCATCATTGCCCCCAACACCTTTCTTATAAATATACAGTTATCACAACATAGACACAACACACAGTTTCCTCGTAACTTAGCATCTCGGGGGACAGAAAAAGTAAAATAAGTTACGTACCGCGCAAGCCCGGAACAAACCGCTTGGGCTTTATTTCATTCAAATCACACTGGCGGTACATTATGTTTTATGAATTATAAAACAGCCTTATATATTTATAAGGGGAAAAATTAAACCATATGAAGCATGTTACATCATTTGGAGGAAAAGAGGTTTTATATGTTTTCTACACGTGGATCATAATGATGAATTGTTAACATGTGGGTCACTCTGTACGATGCGATTTTTTGTTTAATGTCATCGCCGAACTTCCACATAAAAGAGAAGAAGAAGAAATAAGCTTTGTTCGTCACTTGAAACATTATTTAAATTACAATAAACACGAAAATGAAATGATTTTCATATCGATTATATTCATCACACGGTATATTTGCATAATTGCAAACATTTTTGTCATTATAATAAGTATTAAAATACTCAATTCAGAAGCAAAACATTTATTATGGTAACCATATAATATAATAATAATATTAATAATAATATTCCTGGACAATTCACACGAGGTAATCTGATCCCAAGTTAAGCTCTAAGAGAGCTTGTGTTATGGTAACCAGACAACTGATAAACATACTTATATATTTCTAAATACATACATATTATAGATAAATTACACCCAGACCAGAACAAATGATCGTGCTCATCACACAAACATTTGTCCTGAGTGGGAATCGAACCCACGACCTCCGGTATAGCAGTCAGGGTCACTAACCGCTAGACCAACAGGCCCGTCATATTTTTATACAACCACGAGTTTATAAAAAAAACAGGCCGTACACCTTGCGTAAGAACGTACCTGAGATTCTTTCTTTACAACAAAAGCGAATTTGAACAATAAAACAATTCGGCAACGCAGGTAATGCGCGCGAAATCGCCGTAAATATCGGAGTATACATCGATCAAATAAGATGTATCGACGCCTTGGGCGATACATTACCTCATCAAAATGTATTACTGTCGGCACAGGCGTTCGCCATGCAGCCAACACGCTGTCATCAATTGTTCACCTTCTTTTGTAACCGGTTGCTCATTCAAGAATGCATGCTGAATTTTTTACGTACCAGAACCGTAAATTTTTTTTGCTTGAAAAATGTATATATTTAATTTTGTAGGT
The DNA here is from genome assembly GCA_905146925.1 of Autographa gamma. Lineage (NCBI taxonomy): Eukaryota > Metazoa > Arthropoda > Insecta > Lepidoptera > Noctuidae > Autographa > Autographa gamma. Next base: position 12,043,376 of record LR989850.1, read on the forward strand.
TGGCATAAATTTTTAATTTTCCTGGAATTTTATATTTTTTTAAATGTATGTTGTAATCATTAACATATATGGTCTTTTCAAATAGTCTACATAAACGGGATTTTGAAATCATTTTAAATTAAATGCTTTCCAGAATAGACTGATAATTGTCTATCACTCACGTCTGTCCCACGTGAGATTGTACTCAAAGCATGTGAATTAGCTTGTCTCTACTCCTTGCAGTTAATTGGAATCTTGTCATCTGAGGATAGACTAGCTGTTCTGTGAACTAATGTCCAGAGAAAGCCAAAAAAGGTTTTGATATAGTAATTATGGTTATCTGGCACATTCGTCATACAATTTATCATATACCAACACTTACGTAACGATAAAATATGAATGTAACAGTATTAAGCAATTAAAACCACACGACAATAAAAACGATTTAAAACCCCAACTCTCATTTAACTACAGGGTAATTAATTAAACATTTCCATTAAATCGCGTTTATTGGAAACAAGTGTGGCGAGCCAAACTTTATCCGTCTTAATTCAGATGTTTCTCTCCACGTTTAATTAACGCTATATATCCTGCATAGTTGACAAAATGACGACTTCCTTCTCTAAGAAAAACCACTTACAAAATTGCTATTGAATTATAGACCTTATTGTTTACGTCATAAGGTTGATGTGTGTGGTGTTTGTGACAGTTGTATGTACACGTGCAGTGACGTCAGGCATGCACGTGCACGGTGCGCCCGCGCATCTGCCGGGTAAAGTTCACTGCACCGCTCCCTAAAGGCTTCTTGAGTTTGAGGTCCGGATCATCTTTTGTATCGTGTTATAGTTATTTTTAGTCCTTACAATGTGTGAGGTGGTTAGTGTTTAGATTATTTTTTTGCTTAGATATAGGAGTGTTTGCGTTTTTGAGTGGCACGCTCGTCTAGCGGATGGTGACCCTGACTGCAGTGGGTTCGATTCCCACTCAAGACAAATCTTTACTGATGTTCATGATAATTTGCTCTGTATCTGGGTGTAACTTTACATCAAAAGTATGTATTTCGACATATGTACCGGCTTTGCCTAGTTTAGCATCAGATGGCCTTGAGTCAAAACGTGTTTTAAAATGCATAAAGTAATTTAAAACGTAAGTAAAGAGAGTTATCTCCGTGTCTATTTCCCCTTTCTCGACAGGACAGGACTTGTCGAGTGTTTTCAATTAAAAAAGGTTCAGCACCTGGCTTATGGCGGGAATAAATTATGACAGGTGTGGACCTTTACTTAGCGGTATCCTACTTATCCTAGGTCTGATAAAATGCACGGAGGGAGAAATGAAAACAACTTAAAACTTAAAACGAGATAAATTGAATTTAAAAATAATTATGTTAAAAGTAATTAATAAGTTATAGTGGTGTAACGTTTCTTTTGAGACACCTGCACAAATTTAGATTAATAATGTCGCACAAAAATACATACGAAGCTCAAAAGTTGAGTGTTTTTGTTATAAGAAAAAAGATAAATTGTGAAGAATACACAAGTAGACAGTTCTATATTTAACCCTCCAAAAACTAGTTATAACTTTTCCAACCAAAAAAGGCCTGTGTATTTTTACTATAAATAGCTTTTAGTTTTGATAAATTTCAAACGTAAAAACATGAACTATCATAAAAATAAAGCTAAAACAATTCCGGATAACCGCCAAAACTTACATGCGAAAGGAGAACGGACGCAAAAAGGTTGGATAACTGTGAATCTATTCAAAGTTAAACATAACTTGCGGTTAAAGTTCTGCCGCGAACGATAATAATGGTTAGTTTTAGTTAGAAATACGATCTTCGTAACTGCCATATTGGTATTATGGTCGATAAAGCGATTCGATCTTTAAGCTTGGACAAAAACAAGTCACTTCACCACTCGAAACGTCGCCTTACATGCATCTTCGATTATGTGATGTCTTATTGCCCATATAGGATTTCGTGTACCTAAATATTCATCATAAATACTTCTTATCAAATTCCTAAGATCTGAATTTGTCTCCAATTTCATCAAAACTTTTGATAGGCCTGTGAATCACCTGCTTAGAGTCTACTCGTAACCTCTTTTTTTCTTCAAAAATTATTGAAGCGCGCAAATTGGACGCAGGTAAAGATCCGTTGCACCACAAAGGAATTCTTCCAAATTCTCCCAAACAAGGTTTGTAACCAAAGTGCGTATTGTAAAAGTTCTATTGTTATACGTACGTCACATATAAATCAGAGAAGGTGTAGTTGCGTGGGACAATACGACAAACAATTTTAGGGACAAATGTCCTATCACAAAAAGTATCTATCCACTTTGTTATGGCAGAACAACGAATGCCTGTGCGTGTTCTAAAAACAATTTATAGTTTATGGTATTTGGAATGTAGAATTTGAAATTTGCACAATGATGAAATTAAAATAATCAAATTCCGTTTTATTAATTCTGTTTATTATATTACGAGAAAACAACATTATTCTAAAACTGCAGGTAATTTTATACTACGCCAACAATAAACAGTTTTCGCTACAAAATAAACAGTACTTTAAAACAAAACAAATGTTTATGTTTATTTCATGTTAATTGGTTATGTTTTTCATTGTTTTCTCAGGTTGCGAACATTTTCAATTTGCTAATAGTGTAGTTCGTATGCAATTTGCTTGGCAGCTTCAGTAGTAAAAGTTACTTAGAGTTAGGTTAGCTCACGTTGCTTGTTCCAATAAAGATATACTACTAACTTTTATACATACTTTATGGGTCTGAAGAATGGCACGGTAACTTTTTTATTACTTTAAGTAAGCAAAAAGGCTGCCAGGCTAAAATGGGATTGGGCGGGTCACGTCAGCCGCATGCACGACGACCGCTGGGCAAAGTCTACTACACAATGGGAGCCAGCAGACGGACGTCCCAAGAGAAGGTGGCGAGATGACCTGGACATTTACATTAAGAACTGGTTCGAGGTGGCGCGAGACAAGGACCAGTGGAAGGATTTGGGGGAGGCCTTTGCCCAGCAGTGGGACAGTATAGGCTAAAAAAAAAAAAAAAAAAAAAAAGTAAAGATCTTTCTTTTTTCATACTACTAGCAATATCAAATCAAATCAACCAAATCAAATCATTTATTCGTTTGCGAACATGGGTACAGAGAAGTTCTTATATATTAATAGTGCACATTAGCCACATTCTACCACAAAAGGTATGCAAACTTAACAATATACAAAATGACTACAACTAACGCTTTACGCTTAACTTTATATAATACTCTTATCTTCTAAATATTCTCTAATACTATAGTAAGCTTTCTTTAATAACAGTTTCTTAATACAATTTTTGAATACATAAATATTGGAAATGTCTTTAATAGATCTGGGTAGATTATTATAAATACGTGGAGCCATACATAAAATACTTTTGTTCAGTAACGCTGTCTTGTTACCCGGTAAATTCAAGTTACAATTTAATCTTGCGCTGTTTAATTTCTTAAAGTAGCACATGTTTTTCTTAACGAATAATACAACTTCTAATATATATATACATGGTAAAGTAAGAATGTTTAATTTTATAAATAATGGTTTACAACTCTCCGTATGCTTAATATTGGTTATTGCACGTATACATTTCTTTTGTGCCTTAAAGGCAGATTCCTTATCAGTGGAGTTACCCCAAAAAATAACACAGTACCTTAGAAGGGGAGCAACATATCCATGATAGGCTGTAATTAAAGTTGAGCTACTGACTGTTTGTCTAAGTATGTACAGAGCATAGGAGTATTTATTCAGTTTAGAACATAACAATTCCACATGTTGTTTGAAGTTTAGAGTATTATCAATATTTACACCTAGAAATTTAGTTCCCTCTACTTCTTGGATCTTATTATTATTGTAATTAATATTCATGTTAGTTATTTTATTAACTTTACTTCTAAATGTTATTATATTTGTTTTGCTAAGATTAATATTTAAATTATTTATTTTTAACCAGTGGGGAGATAGATATGGGGGAGCTTTATGAAAAAGTTAACTTTTTTATCCACTGGTTCAATGAATGAATGGTTACAGTACGTAGTTGAGTTGATAAAAAATAATACGTATTTACAGCATAAATTTCTTTGAGCATTTTTATGTAAATCTAACTCATACTATATCTTACAATACCTTAAATACCAACCTACCCAATATCTAACATAGTGAAATCACACTAAACATTTCCGATGAATACCTGAAACCATTTCGACACAAGCAGCGCCAGGTTTGTATTCCCTTCTCATTGTACTGTCAAGTGTTCCTGTTATACCTGACACTTCGAACAAGGCTGTCACCTCCTAACTGGGTTTGGAAACTATCGATATCCCGACATATCGATATATCAGTTTAGAGCAAATACACGTGTTTGTCGAGCCATCCTGTATCGATGCGATACGGTATCTTGTTTGGATTAAATCGAATATATTTCATTTTATGATTCACAAACATGTCTGTTTGTTTGTTTAAACAGTCAAATATTTTAACTATCTCTTTTTATCTTTTATTTGATTGATAGGTGAAAGATGTTTTAAATGTTATGTGAAGATACACTGATAGGTTTGTTTGGTTGCACGTTTCGATTTAAAATATATAAAAAATGTAAAGAAATAAAAAAAAACATATTAAATTATTACTATTAAAATTTAAGGCTGTATGATGCAAATACTTCATGTAGTCTACCTATCTGCTGAAACTACGAAACGGAAACCCTAGATAGTTTGCTACAGATACATCAAGTTTATAAATAACAACAATAACATCGCAATAGTACAACTAGACAGATCGCACAATACAATGTCCCATTTATTTCCCCTCTTGTACCGAGCAAAGATAAGGCCATTTATGCTTCTTCCATTCTCAATAACTATGGCCGCTTATATAACATACATTTAAACGCTGCAAAAACATCACACATTCATATATCACTAATAACTTGTCGCACGCGAATAAATCTCGCAGGATATACCTACGAGTAGCTTGTGATTTAAATAAATGAATTGCGCGCGACGATAAAACTGAAGTAAATTAATACGTTACAAGCGTATTGCCAAAGAAATTCATGGGTTTATCCCACCGGGACACGGAATAAATTACATTGCGAAATATAAAATAATTGAACGCAATTCGACGACCAAACGACGACGAACAAATAAATGGTGAAACGAAATACAATTAAAATATTGTATACATGTTCCTTTTCTAATTAATTTAAACTTTTTGAGTGCAATATGTTAACTCAACTGTGTCAAATTCACAGACCACATTTAGACCTAAACTAGGTACAAACAAATAAGAACACATAAAATTATTAAATGGGTTCCATATCTTTAAGAAACGCCGAAGGGAACGCGTGTTCACCAAACGCGACGAAAATATCTCAATCTTGAAGTAATGTGTTGCAAAAACTTTAGGGTCTCTTAGCAGAATGTTTTAATAAAAAACTCGAGGCAAAGACATTCCCGTGTCAGCCAGTAAAACAGTACCATTATACAGATTATGTCCGCAATATTACAAGCTGTATTTGTCGTTCTAAGTTACATGTTATTTTTAATTAATAACATTGATCAGTGGCTTCAGTAATCCGCTGTCAGTTGCTAACTGCCCTAATTAATAATACAAGACTAATCACAAATGGAAGCGATATTATCTTCAAGAATTTAATATTACCTTTGTATTCATTATTACTAACCCATTTTAAGTTCACATACGCAAAAGATCGGCTGACAAAATAATAGTCTGTCAAATTCATTTTCTTTTTCTATTTTTGAGTGATGTTCCAATTTGCTCGCAAAGTCGCAGCGATTCGATTGCCTATAAACGCGAGTTTAGTCCGTGACCTGACGGCTAATTTCGAAGATGTCAGTTATTAAATAGATTGCTGCGACGTGCTTATCTAACTCAAACACGAGTGGTGAAAACTGCATCTGAAGTGCTCTATTGAACTGCGATTTTGCACTTGTCACTATTATAGATTTTTTAATATTTAGCTCTTACTTATTTCAGTATAAAGATGTTACCAACATAACTTTATTTTGTCGGCTTTAAGTTAACCTGGATTAAGCTAAACTTTTAAATATCCGATGATACTCTGTAGAAGGTACACAATGTCGGCGACGACCACACACACCAATCTGACCTGTGGGTTAAGGACCCACTCACCCAATGATCAAAAGAAGTAAGTTGAGTAATTAAGTGTCTGCAATAAATCTTCCCAATAAAATAGCCACTCACCCGTATATAGCAGCCGCACCAGCTATGGCTCCGCCGCACTGCGCGGCCACGTACAGCGCCGCGCGCAGCGGGGACACGCGCCGGCGCACGCACAGCGCCGCCGACACCGTAGGATTTACGTGCGCACCTGGGACAAGAAAAATAATCAAAATTATGATGCAAAAAAAACTGCCTCAGTGGCCTAGTGGTTCTAAGCGCGATTGCGACGCTAGAGTTCGATTCCCAAGGTGTTATTGGGTTTTTCTATCAAATTCTCAGTAGCAGGTCGAGGTTTGGATATGTGCCTTGCTAGTGGCAACAGGCTCGCCCCCTATTACATGGGACCTAAAAACATACCGGCGAACTGTGGGTGTACATTGGTACACATCAGCCTAACCCTTCGGGGATACAGGTGTGATGGTATGTAGGTATGTATGTATGCAAATGTTAATTGATTGGTTATCAATGTGCAAATGTAGAGCAAACTTAAAAGGAGAGTTAGTACACCTGCTCATGGTTAAGTATTGGCAATTACAGACCATTTATTTATCGATGTGATTTGTAATTAAACGATTTTGGATTACTGTATGTGCACATTGTCTCTGATTAATTCTGAAAAGACACCGCTCGTTTTTTAAATCAAAACAGCTTACAATCCACATAATAACAAAAATATGAAAAAAGGCAACACTCACACATGGTGTTTAATATCCACCCTTAAGGGCAAAGGTGTGATCTTACCCTTCTGGAGTAAGGGACGGCCATGTTGGCCAGATGTCCCATAACAATAATTTACACAAAGAAATCTTAGTTTCAGCAAGTCGTCAGATATTGAACGACCCAATTCCAGAGTACGTTTCCACCAGTTAATACAGCACAAATATTCGTGTAATATTTATTCTGACATGTTTGTGCTCGTTCTTCATGTATTTATTCTCACTAGGACATGTTCTCTGTGATTTTGTCAGCAATTTCTATTCGGTTTCTGAGAGCTGTAGCTTCTTGTTAAATAGAGCTACCTAAAACCTTTCCAAACTAAATGGGACATCAAAAACATTTTTTTGTCAGTTTTCTACATTTTTGCATTATACCTACGCGATAATTAACTAAATCTTCTGATCTATCATATTAAGTTCCTACTGCTGCATTTGCTGCTTGCAATTAATAACATAGGATAGTACACGCTTGTTTTAAGAAACCGCCTTTGTAGTATAGAGCGTTAGCTACGTCACTTTTCAAAGTATTCGAATCTAGTCCCCTCAGTGTCTTAGAAAGCACGTAAAGCCTTGGGTAGCGTCCCACCGGACTATGAGCGTTAGGAAACCTAGTGCACCTGTGTTTGCCTTGACACTGAGGTATTATAATATTTAATACATCGTTTCTCAGATACCTTTGAATATAGACGTGATGAAAATGCTGACAAGAAAAATAAGCAGGAACAGTTTTATTCGAAACAAAAGAACTACGTTTTCGTGCTCAAATATCTCAGAAATCTTATAAAAAGGTCTTGATCTTGTATTATGAAGTTAATAAAAGGAGATCCTTACAAATAACTTGTCGTGTAGGGATCAGCCGGGCTGGCGCAGGAAGCCACTACCGGTCCTATTCTAACCGTCGTCATCACATAATCTTGATTAAAGTCTAAGTGTTTTGTTTTGCTTTATATGCCTAAGCGAGTGAACTAAGGGAGCGATAAACCTATTAAGATGTATTGAATTATTTCTGAGATAATTTTGAATTTTCTTAGATGAAAAGAAGTATAAAAAACGATCTTTTATATCTATAACGATACGAATGTTATCACAATGCACATGGGACTAATATTCGTGTTATCGGCTGGGAATATGACACTCCTCATTCTCATTCTTACATTTAAATTGTATTTGTAATGCTTGTTAAATTACTCACAGTTACCGAAGTTCCAACAAATGATCAATAAACAAAATAATTATAAAAAAAAAAACCTTTTTAGAATTTCACATAAAAAGACTCGACGAAATAGAAAAAGTCAACGGTATAAGTAAATAAAACATTCGTTAACGAAGATAATCAATTTATCAACGAGAGAATAAACAAACAACAATAAGCCTTTCTAACTCGTACAATTTGTAGAGGAAAGTAAGCATAATAAATTGTTTTTCATTTGTTTCACGTGTACATGCGGGTACAGCGATGCTTTATAAAGGGATTTGGCAGAATTTACGAGGATTTCTCTCTGTCATTACAGATGACAAATCAGGCATAATGCCGCGAAGCCAGTGCCGCGCGCTGACGCGTGTGCGGCTGATTGCTTTGTTTCTTTATGAAAATTGTCTAACATTATATATCACTTACTGTAATTACAAATCGTGAAACAGTCTCTGCTTTAATGGTTAAAATCCATTTGTTTGCTACCCAGTCTCGAGGAAGAATAGTGGACAGGCCATTTATCACCTGCAATTTTATTTCAAAACGCAAGAGCTTTAACCAACTTGGGAATCAAAACTAATAACTCCGACAAACATCGAAGCAAAAGTTTGAGCTAATAATAAATCTTTCATAAATACTCTTTGAACTTCAGCGTACAAACTTTTGTAATCTGTCATGAAAGGTTTTTAGCTAAAAGCCGATACGTCAACTCTTTAAAAAAGCAATATCTACAATGTATACAGAGTTACAGACAGATTCTCAATACAAAACAATTTCGTCTCCGCAAGCCAGCTGTTACAGACCCTAAGCACTCCGCGAATATTCCCTCCATTAAAATATTGTTTTCATAAAATCTGACTTATCCTTCGCAGAAAGGTGTATGTCCCGAATAACAAATTTTACGATGAGATAATATCATGTCGCCTTAGTATTCCCGCCGTATGGTGAGGGAGAATTCACCATGGAAGGTACGATAATGGCTGCCCGGATGTTTACCTGCGTTTGGGGTACGTAATATAATAGCGAAGATATAGTAGCCTTGAGGTGTGTTACCTCTGGGTTCGGAGACAAATGCCGTGATGCTGCGAATAAAAGCCCACGCATATGGCAATAAGTAACTAACAAGAATATACGCTGCCATTTACAAACATTTGAATTATTATTACGCGTTGAGATACAAATTAATAAATATATCAGATACGACTTGATGAAATCGTAATTCATACAATATTCAAATATAGAACAAAGACTTCAATTTGAAATTTCGTGCTATTTGTATTTCGAACAAGGTTAATACAATAGTTCTGAATCGGCAAAACACAATATCAATAAAATTGTATGCTTCATTATTAATTTATTATTTAACTTTCAGTGTTTTCATGGTACAAATATATTATAAATAGCAAAGATTTATAGACTGAATAACAGTTTGGTACAATTAATTGAATGCCAACGTGTAATAATCTAATTTTATGTGGTAGTGGCGTGTAACTAAAGAAAAAGGTTGAAAGCTATTAGAATTAAAAAAAAACTGTTATTTTAGTTACAGGTTACGGGATAGGTGAAAGAGAATATTTGATTTCGAAATTGGAACGGTGGGATATAGTGACTCGACCCGACTCGAATATATCGAGTGAAAAGTATCGAGAGCTTTACTACGGTTATCGATTATTCAGATGACGTTGTCGAACGTTGACGAACCGGTTCCAAGTGTAGAATAGTAATGCTATCTGTCAGTAGGCTGGCTGGCTGGAACTGCGAAAATAGCCCTTTATTTTTTCAAACGAAATTGTGTAGAGGCTCTTTGCTTCCATGAATTTCTGATATACAATGTATGAAACTTTACTCTAAAGTTCTAAAAATAACCTGTTTTCCCTTCTTATTAATTTTATCCGTTGTAATAAAAATACCTTAAATATTTATTAACTCTTGAAATACTTTCTTAAGAATCACTTTCAAAAGTTGCATCAAGATTTAGTGAATAAGCTGATTTTAAATAAAGCTCTTCTTAAACATCGCAAGAAAGCAGAATATAACGTAATTCCAAAAACTTCGGACAAGTTTAAAAGGAAGCTCCGTTGACAATACAACTTTGTGCAGTCTACTTCCTGAGTACGCATTGATAAATGAATCCACCATCAAGCGTTCAAACAAAAATAAAACACAATATTGTGTGTACTTGTGCCGTAAGAAATTGAAAGGGCTTTACAAAACTCCCAACAAAACGCTAGCTGACATTCAACGTATAATTCATAAACCTTAAATTTAAATATTCATGCATCGATGAAAGCTCTACATTAGTCCGCGCTCGAAATAGGGATGTCCACTTGTCCAGCCATTAGCGAAAATTAGGGCGCGAACGGGGGTGTATTCTAAAAATTTATCACGGTAACTCGTGAACATTGTAGATTCAAGAATCGGAGCTTGATTGTGAACGCGAAAGCTTTCTCCTCTTTATTGTTATTATGATATTAATTTAAAATGTCATTGTCCCGCGTCATGTGATCGCCATTATAAAGTTATAACGAGGGGACAAAGGGTGAAGGGTGCACGTGTTGGATAGGTTATAATAATCCCGCCTAATGTGCGTAGACGAGTGAAGCTTTTATGGGAAGTGACGTCACACTTGTGCATCCGTGCCTAATTTTAATAGTAAGCGTTTCATTTAAATTTAAAAGTTACACTATATTTAAATAAAGAAATGATAAAAATAAAGTACCTTTATCACGGTAAACAAGACTATTAAAAATAAAAATAGGTCCTTTCACAGTGTAATGAACTTTATAAACCTAGACGTCAAATTGAAAATCATCGATACAGCAACAAAAAAAGGGCCGCATAAGAACCTACTTGACAAGTTGAAAAAACTGAGACTTTCGCCTCGCAGCCGCTGATCCTTGAAAAAAAAGCGGATAATTGAGCACATCTGCACGTCGCGGGCCGGCCGGTAACTCATCCAAGGAGGCAGCTATCAAACGCACATAAATATATAAATAGTATACACGATGTTGGGTTAATTGTACCCTCTACACACTGGCTCACACTGGCTCACTGGCTCTAAACCCAATAGTAAATAAAACATATCTTAAGAAAGCCGCTCACGGTTTATGTGGTATCGGTAGGAATCGTAAAAACACTGCTGTTGCGGAATCATATTGAACGCGAGGAGATTTATACACGAATGTAAATGTGTAACAAATTCTGACAAAGAAATATATTTTTTACTCGGTGTCGGAAATAAGGAGTTTTTGTCAGGTAAAGATAAGAAAGGTAAGCAAAAACGATGTTGGAACAATTTATAACATAATTCTATATATTTACAAGAGGAAAGGGAGGCCTTTGTTCTGCAGTGAGACAGTTTAGGCTCAAAATAATAATAATTTTAATTATTAAAAATAATAGTAGTCCTTTACTTGATATTTATTGCTGTTGCTAAAAACAGCAATAAATATCAAGTAAAGGATCAAAAAGATAAAAATCGTATAACTCCCGGTTACCGTTGTAAAATCCCCATTTTACGTAAAATCACATTCAAAAATGGAATAAAAATGCAAATGACGTGGAGCCCGTTGAACGAGTCATAAGGGTCCCATCCATCGACGTATGATATGCATAGACTGCTACCATCGCTAGGTTCCCCTTGTGCCAAGCGAGAGCAGTTTTTAGTCTGATCCTAGTACATTTCGTTTTTCATTTAAGTTAATTTTCGCGCAACGAGAAATTTATATAAGAAAATATCGATGGTTTTGACATTGTTAGGATAATATTAGTGTTTTAGATAGATTTTTTAAAACGGCAAGCTCCATCTTCATGCATAATTCACGACAACACTTGTTCACACTAGTGCTTACGGTTTAAACTCTGATAGGCTCACTCTATAGTTTCAAATGCAACCTCGTTGGTCCCACCCCACATTACATCGGACATTATAAGTTAAAATAACATCGTCAACACACGTGGGTGATATACTTTTCTTTTTTTCTTGCCAATTAAGGTTGCGCATTCCTCGTAACTAGTAATTTCAGGCTCCCACAGTAATGGAGGTTTCTTATTATTTTTCTTTTACTAAGTTGCTATTTTAGGACTGTTCTGTATTCGCGGGAAAAGTGGTTCTGGACATTGAACGTAAGCGTTACGATTCCCGACGATTATATTATTATATGGCCACACCGTAAGTGGTTTACATTTTTTACAGGTAGACACTAGAAGCTGCTGTACTAGTAATGTCTGTTTATGTTTATGAACAGTCAGAGGCACATTGTATCAATCCTTTATGCACTCTCATAAATCAAATCGAATTCTATACAGCTATAGAAAAATAGTCAACGAAACAAGTAGGTATCATATAAAATGTAGAGTCTTAAAAACTTCACCTACTAAGTATAAACTTCAGTAATATCCCGTTCCAACGAGTGTTTATTTTACCTGGCCATTTATGCGGGAAACAAGATAGAGAACATTTATAAAAAACTTTTGTGCCTGTACTACAAAGCCAGATATGGTTGAACAAAAAGAACGAAATACGCACACCAACAAAACATGTAAAAGGCCATCTGTACGTACGATCTCTACAAGTTTTATCAGGGAAACAAGAACATGTTTGAGTTTAATTTTGAGACATTATTACAAACAAAACATGTTGTGTATTTTATATCTTTTGCTTTCAGGTTTTGTGAAGTTTATGAACTTAAAAAAACAACAACATTGTAATCTAAAACTAGTTGTGTAACCTTTTTCTTACAAGTATTAATATGCATGTTCATCACAATGTAACTTACCAGATATATTAGCAAAACATAGAGTAAGAGTCGCGATGGCACAGCCGGAAGCGAGAGCGGTTGACAGCAGAACAGCTGAAGCGGAGGCACCCACGCCCGCTCCGCCCGCCGCTCCGCACACGATGAACACATACAGAAAAGAGGCCGCACACTCCGCTACCACTGCCTTCCACAACGAAAGAGTCCGCACTTCCAGCCGCGCTGGCACCCTCCCCGAGAGACCACCATCACCAGAGTTCGACTCCTTGCGTATACACTCCAACTTTTCAAACAAAGTAATAATATGCTGTTCTATATTCTCATCCGATATATTAAACGTTTGCTCACCCATTTTAAAAAAGATAAAAATAACAACAAAGCTCTATTATTCTAATGTCATTGTTTTTAAATTTGGAATCCCGCGCGATTTAGTTCGTGTACGTTCGGTTTGCGGACCGGTTGGAGAGACGACGTGTTCGCCGCGGTCGTCAGTCTCACAATGCCGGGAAGCGAGTGAATGAACAGTCAACAGCGAGTGAATGGCGCGAGCGGCGAGCGGCGAGCGGGGGCGCTGCACATGTGCCGGCCGCGCGCCCGACACTTGTTACACCCCGCCCCCGGGACCTGCACTTTCAGCGAGGGTGTAATCAAATCGCTATCTTGGCAGCCGACTATACTATCACAATAGACTCTAATTAGATAACAGATTTTCAAGTCCATTTTTTGACCCTTACAATCTGTTACTTTTTGTGAAGTTCCGTTTTTATAATTTTTAACATAAGCGTTTAATAGCTAGTTTATTTTTTATTTATTGACCCTTACTCGCCTTTTTTAGTGCGGTAAACCCATATGTAGATCAAATCTTACATGAACTTTCAGATCCAGAAATATCACGCTAAGTAGGAAACTTTGGCTGAGAGGAAATCGAATACGCCACGACGAAAATTTCTGAAACCAAATCTAGCGCATCATCAACTTTTCATGTCAATGGTATCAATCTGGCAAGGTTCGTTGGGTCAATAGGTGCTTAACTACACATTATTAGTGTCAAATTGGACGGATGAGATTAATTCGTGTTGGTCAACTTTAGGGAAACACCTACACATCAGTTTGCTACGCATAAATTAATAACATACACAGGACAATTGAGACAGGTAACAGCTTTAATTTAATTAGGTACCTATTGGATTCCAGGCAAAATTAGAACCTGTAAGTACCACTTTATTTTTACATTAGATTAAATTGATAACTAGAGTCCTACAAGTTTACCAAGAGCCCTCCAACTAGCTATCTACCTTGTTGACAATAAGGAGGCACAATGCACTACAGGTAAGGAGTCATACCGTGCAAAAAAAATAACAAATTTCAGTTGAATCCGGTAAGACTAGAAACCAACCTCAAAGGAAAAGACTACGCAGAAGTTACACGTAAGGAGGTTTATGATAAATACGTCAAAAAAAAGCACACTGAAAAATGGCGTCATAAATGTAAGTAAGAATCCTTCCCACCAAACACCTTATATTGCTCTAAAATGGGGCTCAAAATACAAGAGTGGCTTAAGTCCCTCCATTGTTAGCTCCTAAGCTTTCAGGCTGGGATAAAGACGCAAACAAGATTACACACTCGAATCCGGTTAGAACTTAGCTTGAAACTTAGAGCTACATTATGCTCTAATGAAATGTTACTTGAAACTTACAAACCGAACGATAATAGAATTAGGTACTTTGATTTGTTTTACTTAGGCAAAGCCATCGATCCCCTTTTCAAGGAGGTACCTAATAGAAGTAAATTACTCGGAATGAAAATTGGTTGGGAATTGATTTTCTTTTTAATGACAAACAATATTTTTTTATAAACAATTTTTTTTAACTGACTTTACAGTCACGAGTTGTTTGTTACGCAATATACCTGGGGCCCAAGTCTGCTAATGACAATTATTTGAATCGTCTGAGTGGGTGACGATTCAAACAATTGTCAATAGCAGAGTCGGGTCCCTGGCAGATCAGGATCGATTAAAAATCTAAATAGTTATTTTTGTCTTGGATACATACACGAGTATACCCCGGAAATCCTATGTAAATTTCATTTACTTCTATCAATTATTGCATTATTAAGACTTTATTCTCCAATCTATAGCTAGATTGAGAATAAAGTCTCTCTATCTTAATCCTAAATCAAATACTGGCAAAACTGTTTCTTTAGTTCTCTCCTAAAAAGAATACCTATGTTCGATGAACATTGCTGCACAGCTAAAAACTTAATTCATAAGTAAGTACATAAAAAAACATACATCCTTCACATCATCGTAGGTACATCAAGAATAATCTACCTCAAGTATATATTTCGGTAATTCATTTAATCATTGTTAGGAAAGCCGGGTGCCTTGTCAAAAATGAGGTCAGGCCCCAATCTAGAGTGGATGTGGCACTCGCACCACAATCTGATTAGTCTAGTGTGAACCACATTGAGACAAGATCAGGGCCTCGATTCAGTTATTTAAGAGTTGCTTGAATGACCTGCTTCATTTGGTCATTTTGACGATAATTGTCATTTTGCTAACTGTCTTTAATTGGTCATTATCTACGAGACTTCAATGAGATTTTATTGTAGGTTATTCGAAATAGGAAAATTAGGTACAATGACAAGTACACTGATCGATCACTGACATGCGTTTAACATGGCTGAATCGAAACCCTGAGTCACTCGTAAATTCATTAATCATTTCATTTAGAACTAAATCTTATTGAACGAATTATTTGCGTGGGATTTACTGAGTCATTCTTTTTACTAAATCATTTATTTTTTTATCGTCTGGTACTATTTTGAAAGACAATGACATCTACATGATATTATAATTTAAAAAAAAAGACCTCAAAATAATTCTTATACTTATTTCTTATGGATCCCACTGTCAAAATTGGACCACAAGGCAAGTACCTGCTTTCTTTTAAAATCATAAAATCATAAAAATCGGTTCACTCAGTTAAAATTTCTAAGGTAACAAATACAGTCGTATAAAGTACTTCCTCCTTTTTTAAGTCGGTTAAAAATGTAGTTTGGTTTGTAATATTTTATCTATATCCGTTACTAAGAGTTTAATAGTTGTTACCGCTTAGTGTTCCTACAGTCGCTAGTCGGCAGACTATCAGTTCAGATAAAGTTTTATTGGATAGTAATAGGTAGATTACGAAACTACATGAAGCAAGTTAATTGCAGCCTTTGCAGTTATGCATTGAGAATTTATTCTGTAGACTAGTATCTCTATACTCTCCATTTTACATATATAGCTAAACTCTATTTGTGTCCAAGTTCACCCAATCCATCAACCTAAATAGGTAACAGAACTTTTATGAAAAATGAAAAAATAGTAATAAACATAACATATCATCACGCCTGTATCCCCGAAGGGGTAGGCAGAGGTGTACCAATGTATACCCACAGTTCGCCGATATGTTTAAGTCCCATGTAATAGGGGGCGAGCCTATTGCCACTTACCGGGCACAAATCCAAACTCCGACCTGCTACTGAGAATTTCATAGAAAAACCCAATATCATCTTGGTCGACTTGGGAATCAAACCCAAGACCTCTAGCATAGCAGTCGCGCTTAGCGCCACTAGGCCAACGAGGCAGTTAAACATAGCAAAAATAGCAAAAATAGTAATCCAGCCTATAAACGTCCCACTGCTGGGCACAGGCCTCTTACCATATAGAGAAGGCATGAGCATTGATCACCACGCTTGCTCTCAGCGGCTTGGTGATTTCAAATCCCAAATATTTGAATCCAGGTTTCATCACGATGTTTTCCTTCACCATTTGTCAGAAGTGTCTTAGAATAATTAAGAAAGTACATATAACTTTGAAAAAGCCACATTGGTACTTGTCTGGGTTTGAACTTTAAGCCTTTAAAAATTAAAACCAAAAATAAAATGCGTAAAACAGGTGAAATAACAAATCTTCGTGAGAAAGTGATTAAGTAAAGGATTAAAACTTGCAAACTGTGGTGCTAATAAATTACAAAAACCGCCAAAACAAAACAGAGCACGTAGATACGCACTTCGCTATTACGTCGCGTCGCCCCGTCATGCCGTCATTAACTCGAAATTGACAAACGGGCCAACTTCGTAAAGTAACTTCTCTTGTTCCCTGGGCTATATTAATTAATGTCATATTTTAATAATTACATACAGCCGAATATCGAATAAATTATATTTGTTGACGTTTCCAACAGGCTATTTATTTCCTAAATTAGTTTTATAATCGCTGTTCTTATCTAAACAGCTTTATGTTCCAAACACGGAAATAAAATTTTACTGCTCTTACTTTTAGATGCTTTTTCATTAAGTATGTTTATTTACTCTACACTGCTCTACACTTTGATTCATTTACATTAATGTAGGCAAGAACAAATTTTATTCATCTTGAAATTAAGACGCCCAACTGGGACTTAAGCAGACTGTTTCTCTACCCAACTACTTCCGAGTACCTACGTTAAGCTTTAAGAAATTAAAAATCTGCGACAAATATTATTTATAAATTATTGGGTATAAGTCGGAATATAATATTATTAGAATAATAAAAAAACAAGACGTAAAATATATTACTTTACAACGAAAAACAAGCAGAGCCATCTGTTGCGTCACTGAACAGTTATTTGATAAAATATTTAACTATTTCAAACTAGATGTCGCTATCGGTTTGTTACCGCAGATTAAAACTATAAAATAACAGTTGAGTGTATTGAGTTTACCGGAAAGTTTATTAATCAAACATGGTCAAAGTTTACAAATCTAATTATTTGGCCAGAACCATTTTGTAGCTAATTTCAATTTCATTTTTGTATTTTAACCAAACTCTTAAAACACTGCTACACGTTTAATTAAATACGAGTAACATCGAGTTGATCACTATTACATAATTAAAACAATAGTTTTGGACGTAATAAAAACGTATTATTATATTTGTATGATTAATGTAGTTATGTTACATATTTTAAAACTATCAAAACTAAATAAACCAGCATTAAAATCAAATATTTTATTAATTTGATCAGAATTTTACTGAATATTCAGTGCAAAAATAGAACAAACCTATTCTTTTTTTTTGACGTTGCACTCAATGACATTTACTACTACTCGTGCGCCCTCTATCAATGAAATTTTAAAACTCATCGTAATGGTGGTGATTCTAGTAAACTACCGACTGATTGCTTCTATTTTTATTTGTATTTCTAATTAATTAGTATTAATCGTAATAAATAGTGTTGTGGCCGCGGCCATATCATGCTTTCTTATGTCGGGTTTAGCTAAAACGCCAGTTTTGGCCGAGGAGGGCGGTAACAATCAGAGTAGAAAACGTTCTCTTCACATCAGCGAACAGTGCAATAATAAAAGAACAAAATCCGACGAAATGAGTGCCAATGAGAAGAAATCAAACTTTTCCTTGTTGACTCCCAACTCGAATGGGACTATTAAGATGACGTCGTCATCAATGAACAAGCCTGGTGCAACGACCAAGAAATTGGTTATAAAGAATTTCAAAAGTGTGTTTACGATATTATCTTCGTCGTAATCATAACCTATTTGACATCTGCATAGGTAATGGCTGGACATTGTTTTTAGGTAAGCCGAACCTTCCAGAAAACTACCAGGAGACGACATGGGACAAGCTGCGGGAGGCGGTGATCGCCATCCAGACGTCCAAGGCGATCGCTTACTCGCTGGAGGAGCTGTACCAGGCGGTGGAGAACATGTGTAGCCATAAGGTGACACTCGTAAACATTCTACTCAGACTAACACCCTTACTGTTCAGTAGTTCTATGTTAGGAACTGTTACTGGTCACCCATATGATGACCACAAATCAATACTCATACCAAGTAATGTGTGCATGCTTAATGAGAGGACACTGATGAATGAGCGATGGAATCTTCCATTCATTTGAATGCACAGTTAAGGAAAACTACATAAAATCCTTGTTATACCTATTGTTTACGAACAATATGCTTAGGAAATATTAATGGTACTTGAAATGTAAACAAACTTTGTTGTTGTAAACATTGAAACATTTAATCGTATGAACAACAAACTGTGTCTGTAATATACAATATATCTAATATGCAATAATTATACAAAATAATTTTATTCAAAATAAACTATGCAAAGAAATTAAAAAAAATGCTGTAGAAAAACATAACCTAAAAATCTGTAAGTCTGAATTCCTATTCAAATTCTTTCCGATTACAATATTTTATGTTTCAATCTTGTTTCTCGAATATAACATTATTCAGAAATTTTGAATTTCATTGATTAAATAATGGAATTAAAACATGCATAGTATTACCATGTAAATGTCTTACTGTTGTGCATTGGTTTATTCCCATATAGAGACTTGCTTGTACACTTGTATCTACAAGTGTACAAGCATGGTGATCAATGCTTGTTTAACTAGGCACTAATCTTAGTGTTTCAGTATCCAGTTTTCCCCATAATGTAGCACATATAACTTTAAAAGAGTTGCATAGGTATTTCCCCTGGTTTGAACCTGCAACCATTTGCAGATGAATCTGTACTGTGTTAAGTTACCACAAGACCAACCTAAAATTAATGGTTATATAATTCTATATATAAAGATTTACAGAGCTTATCTGGGCGGAAAATTACAAAAAAAATATATAACAAACAGTTTGCAATAATTTTTTTATTAAGTTTGTTTTACAATTTTCCAAGTAAACACATTCTGAGGTATATTAGAATATTTAAAATGTTTTAATTATAATCAATATTTTTTTATTTATACTTGTGTCTGTTTATTTGACTGATCAGTAAGGCATTTGTTTTGAATGATTGCTTAGTCAAGTTTAATACACAGGAAAATATTAGATACTAAACCAACACTTTTAATCATAACTAAAATAACTTTTATTACACTTTAACTTAAGACTATGAATAATAAATAGCAATACATAATTAATGAACAACACTTAATCAACAATCAAAACTTTTCTTGTATGCCTTTTTTTAATTTTCACAAACATGTTATTTATATTTGCAAGGAAATAAGTAGCCAGACTGGTGACTACTGGATTACCTAGACCTTTTTGTGCATACAAATATGATAATTAATCAGTAAGGCTGTCACTAAAATATTTCAATCTTCTTTACAACACATACTCCAACTATTGAGAGTTGGTGGTGAGCTCCTCATCAATATGAATATAAGAATTGTATATTCTTTTATCTCTATAGGTTTATGAGGTATGATGATGTTTCATGTAACAGAAAGTTAACAGGTGCTAAACTGATAGGTTTCAAATAATTAAAAGCTGTAAATATTTCAAGTCTACTTCATCAAGCTTAATCATCAGTGTACATAGCTATGCATATTATTGATCACTTAGAAGCAACTTTGTTTAAATTTATTTATTACTAGCTGTGCCTTGCGGTTTCACCCGCATGAATACCTAGGTCCCATTCCCTTTATGTTATTCAGGGCGCAGATGAATCCAACAAATCCCTTTTTTTTCCGTCCACTTTTCCATTTTTTTTTTTCATAAGAACCTTCTCGTGATAATAACTAACACAACAAAAAAAGAATTAGCAAAATCGGTCCAGGCATTATTGAGTTATGCGCTTACCAACACATTTAGCGATTCATTTTTATATATAAGATTGTCTGTTACCAACTGTTGTTATGCACATGATGTGGTAACAAGGTAACCCTACTGGTTACCATCCTGCAATAAGTTTTTTTTTTCAATTCTTATGAATCTAAAATAAATCTCAATTATTATTACTTTTTAAAATAAGATATATCTAAATAGACTGTAACCAAATTTGATTACATAAAGTTACCTAAACATAAAAGAGAGTAATGTTTTGGCGATTGTACAATATTGAATATATTGTACATGATAAACAGGTGTGCCAAATTTCACAAGTGTTATTCATTTGTTCAATTCTCAAACACAATAATCTAAATGCCTTTAATCTGATTTATGGACTTTGCAAATTGGTGAATGATACACTTTACTAAGTCCTAAAGTATGCTATTAAATTATTTTTTAACTTTATACAATTTCAAAAAGAGGAAGTTCTCAATTCATCTGTAATTTTTAGTTGTATGTTTTACCTCAGAGAGTTAATCCCATTTATCAAAATTAATTAAATAGTCCTGTTTTTTACAACTAATGTTTTTTCACATTTTAGTGCTATCAATTATTATAATTATGATTTTTTTCTGTGTCCATAAATTATGTTACTATCACAAACTACTAATTCCAGATGGCATCCCAACTATACGTGAACCTAACAAACTTGGTGGAGGCGCACGTGAAGGCCAACATCGAGCAGTTCCTGTCGGAGAGCATGGACCGCCAGGTGTTCCTCAAGCGCATGGACGACTGCTGGCGCGCGCACTGCCGCCAGATGATCATGATCCGCAGCATCTTCCTCTATCTTGACCGTACCTACGTACTACAGAATCCTAGTATACATTCTTTATGGTGAGTACTACTTAATACATAATTGGAGGGGCCTAGTTTAGAAGATTGCGGTACATTCCAGGGGCGCTGCCCTGCTGGCTATGGAGCTTTAAATGATCGATCATAGTCCACAAGTTAATGCAGCTTGTTCTATATTTCTTGCGTAGCCAAAATCATTCAATAGTAATCATGATTTATAGTGGAGAAAACCATTTTTGACATTTACATGTTCATAAAAGTGTTTTAAGCTCTGTGGTGTGTAATTATTTAGATCATATGTTGATCTGATCTGATTGAACTTAATTGATTCATTAAAATATTTTTAGGCTGTACATGACGCTTTTTCAATTTAGCCTCAAATTAAAATTAATTATTTAAGGTACTTATCTCAACATATCACCTAGCTTATGTTTGTCTACTGTAAACTTGTTCTACATCTCCAACGACCATATTCCAGGGACATGGGCCTAGACTTATTCCGTCACCACATAGCGATGAACACGCTGGTTCAGACGCGGACGGTGGACGGCCTGCTCTTGCTTATAGAGCGGGAGCGCGGCGGAGATTCCGTGGATATCTCCCTGCTGAAGAGTCTGCTGAGGATGTTGTCCGATCTGCAGATCTATCAGGATGCTTTTGAACACAAGTGAGTTTTTTTGATATGGTATTAATTAATTATTATGAAAATTAATGATTGTTAGTTGAATGTTGGTACTTTTTCTTCTTTAAAAAGCAGTTTTCATATTTCCTCGCCATCCTTAAACTGAGTACTGTACAATGGTACATTATGTAACAATGTACAGTACCCAGTTTAATAATAAAAAAAATAAAATGTTATGATGCGTGCTTTCCGGCGGTTGGTAAACGTTTATACTTTTCCTGTGGATCCCTTGTCTCTTTGGTTTTATACCAATCCTTGCAAACATTAGAAAACCCATGTTTAACCCTTTCCTGGTGCCCATATTGTACTAAAGGCAAAGGTCGGCTTCGGCTAAATCGCCGCTGATTTTCACTGCCTTACTTTGTGAGTAAAGGAAACCAATGGAAGCACTGACGGTTATTTTCTGCGATTGATTTTTAATTGTAGTGTTTGCGTCTCGGGCTGTTTTGCGGTTTCACGCTTGCGGAAAAAAACCGGCATTAGCTTAAAATCGAAATTTCTGACGCATGCATATTTTATATTTTTCACAAAAAGACACTTGGATCACTTTTCAGTGTATGAGCTATAACATAATCTATACATCAGGTTCCTGCAAGCGACGGAGCGGCTGTACGCGGCGGAGGGGCAGCGGCTGATGCGCGAGCTGGGCGTGCCGCAGTACCTCGCGCACGTCGAGAAGCGGCTGCGGGAGGAGAACGAGAGGCTGCTGCACTATCTAGACCCTTCCACTAAGTAAGCTATAACATGATCTTGTAAGGTTCCTGCAAGCGACGGAGCGGCTGTACGCGGCGGAGGGGCAGCGGCTGATGCGCGAGCTGGGCGTGCCGCAGTACCTCGCGCACGTCGAGAAGCGGCTGCGGGAGGAGAACGAGAGGCTGCTGCACTATCTAGACCCTTCCACTAAGTAAGCTATAACATGATCTTGTAAGGTTCCTGCAAGCGACGGAGCGGCTGTACGCGGCGGAGGGGCAGCGGCTGATGCGCGAGCTGGGCGTGCCGCAGTACCTCGCGCACGTCGAGAAGCGGCTGCGGGAGGAGAACGAGAGGCTGCTGCACTATCTAGACCCTTCCACTAAGTAAGCTATAACATGATCTTGTAAGGTTCCTGCAAGCGACGGAGCGGCTGTACGCGGCGGAGGGGCAGCGGCTGATGCGCGAGCTGGGCGTGCCGCAGTACCTCGCGCACGTCGAGAAGCGGCTGCGGGAGGAGAACGAGAGGCTGCTGCACTATCTAGACCCTTCCACTAAGTAAGCTATAACATGATCTTGTAAGGTTCCTGCAAGCGACGGAGCGGCTGTACGCGGCGGAGGGGCAGCGGCTGATGCGCGAGCTGGGCGTGCCGCAGTACCTCGCGCACGTCGAGAAGCGGCTGCGGGAGGAGAACGAGAGGCTGCTGCACTATCTAGACCCTTCCACTAAGTAAGCTATAACATGATCTTGTAAGGTTCCTGCAAGCGACGGAGCGGCTGTACGCGGCGGAGGGGCAGCGGCTGATGCGCGAGCTGGGCGTGCCGCAGTACCTCGCGCACGTCGAGAAGCGGCTGCGGGAGGAGAACGAGAGGCTGCTGCACTATCTAGACCCTTCCACTAAGTAAGCTATAACATGATCTTGTAAGGTTCCTGCAAGCGACGGAGCGGCTGTACGCGGCGGAGGGGCAGCGGCTGATGCGCGAGCTGGGCGTGCCGCAGTACCTCGCGCACGTCGAGAAGCGGCTGCGGGAGGAGAACGAGAGGCTGCTGCACTATCTAGACCCTTCCACTAAGTAAGCTATAACATGATCTTGTAAGGTTCCTGCAAGCGACGGAGCGGCTGTACGCGGCGGAGGGGCAGCGGCTGATGCGCGAGCTGGGCGTGCCGCAGTACCTCGCGCACGTCGAGAAGCGGCTGCGGGAGGAGAACGAGAGGCTGCTGCACTATCTAGACCCTTCCACTAAGTAAGCTATAACATGATCTTGTAAGGTTCCTGCAAGCGACGGAGCGGCTGTACGCGGCGGAGGGGCAGCGGCTGATGCGCGAGCTGGGCGTGCCGCAGTACCTCGCGCACGTCGAGAAGCGGCTGCGGGAGGAGAACGAGAGGCTGCTGCACTATCTAGACCCTTCCACTAAGTAAGCTATAACATGATCTTGTAAGGTTCCTGCAAGCGACGGAGCGGCTGTACGCGGCGGAGGGGCAGCGGCTGATGCGCGAGCTGGGCGTGCCGCAGTACCTCGCGCACGTCGAGAAGCGGCTGCGGGAGGAGAACGAGAGGCTGCTGCACTATCTAGACCCTTCCACTAAGTAAGCTATAACATGATCTTGTAAGGTTCCTGCAAGCGACGGAGCGGCTGTACGCGGCGGAGGGGCAGCGGCTGATGCGCGAGCTGGGCGTGCCGCAGTACCTCGCGCACGTCGAGAAGCGGCTGCGGGAGGAGAACGAGAGGCTGCTGCACTATCTAGACCCTTCCACTAAGTAAGCTATAACATGATCTTGTAAGGTTCCTGCAAGCGACGGAGCGGCTGTACGCGGCGGAGGGGCAGCGGCTGATGCGCGAGCTGGGCGTGCCGCAGTACCTCGCGCACGTCGAGAAGCGGCTGCGGGAGGAGAACGAGAGGCTGCTGCACTATCTAGACCCTTCCACTAAGTAAGCTATAACATGATCTTGTAAGGTTCCTGCAAGCGACGGAGCGGCTGTACGCGGCGGAGGGGCAGCGGCTGATGCGCGAGCTGGGCGTGCCGCAGTACCTCGCGCACGTCGAGAAGCGGCTGCGGGAGGAGAACGAGAGGCTGCTGCACTATCTAGACCCTTCCACTAAGTAAGCTATAACATGATCTTGTAAGGTTCCTGCAAGCGACGGAGCGGCTGTACGCGGCGGAGGGGCAGCGGCTGATGCGCGAGCTGGGCGTGCCGCAGTACCTCGCGCACGTCGAGAAGCGGCTGCGGGAGGAGAACGAGAGGCTGCTGCACTATCTAGACCCTTCCACTAAGTGAGCTATGAAATAAGTATTATCCCAGCGCCACACACGCTAGTAGTTTGCTTCGAAAGAAGCGGTTGTTTGTGGCGCAAGCAAAGCAAGCAAGCGACCGCATCTTTAACACGTGCTCCGGAACCTCGTGGACACAACACAGCGAGACACACGTTGCACAGAGCGGCAGGATCTTCACTCGACGGCGGCGCGGGGCGAATAGGATCGCTTCCGGCGCGTAGCCCGTATTTATACCCGCGCCGCGAATGGTAGCGGTGCACAACTACGCCCGCGCCCCGCGCGCGGGTTGCGCTATGGCGCGTCGCTATTGGTCAATTGGTTTTTGTAAATTTGTATATAAGTAGGTCTTTTGAAGCGGCGACAAATACAAATACAACCCGGCGGCCTGTATGAAAAGAATCATGTCGGCAACATGCGCCCGCGCGTGTTGCCCGGCGACGCTCGACCTGTAGTGAATTTTAAATTCTCATTTCAAGCCGCCGACATGCCGCCCACATGCCGCCCACCAATTTTTCCGACTTGTAATAAGTGAAGCTGCCAACTAGACCGCCGACAAAAAGTTACCGACATATTATGTCGGCGGGCTCAATGTGTATTGGGCTTAAGAGTTTTATTTAAGATTACCTATGAAGAGTTGACTAAATATGTTTTGTGACATCCCCAGATGGCAGCTGATCCACACGATCGAGCGGCAGCTGCTGTCGGAGCACCTGGCCGGCATCCTGGGCAAGGGGCTGGAGTCGCTGATGGACGGCCCGCGCCTGCCGGACCTCACCACGCTCTACTGCCTCTTCAGCAGGGTCAAGGACGGGCTCACCGAGCTCTGCAACCACTTCAATGCTTATATTAAGGTTGGTCAATTTTAACTTTTAGAAAAAAAAATAATCAATTTTTTCTTTTGCGTTTATATTACGACACGTAACTAGATATGTTAAAATTTTCGAAATTCGACTGAAATCATCATCATCCACAGCCCTTATCCTCCCACTGCTGGCAATGGCCTCCCCTTTTTCGTGCCTTTTTCTACGGTCCTGTACCAGCCTCATCCAAACTCGACCCGAAACTTTAATTATGTTGTCGACCAATCTTGCTCCCGGATGACAGACGCTTCTTTTGCCATGCCTTGGCCACCATTCTGTTAGTTTGTAGTATAGTAAAATAAATAAATTGAGAGTAATTGTTAGCAGTCGCTTTTTTCACTCTCTTATTTAAAGGCATAACTTGGAGTCATGTACCATGACTGCCGCATGTAACTCTACCTGTTGTCAACTTTTCGCTATACCTATAAGTTATCTATTACTATTGCTATTATTATTTACTATTGCATTATATAAATGATCTTTGTTTGTACAGAAAAAAGGTCGCACGATAGTAATAGAGCCGGAGCGCGACAAGACGATGGTGGGCGAGCTGCTGGAGTTCAAGGAGCAGCTGGACCACGTGGTCAACACCTGCTTCCAGCGCAACGACAAGTTCCTCTACTCCATGCGCGAGGCCTTCGAGTACTTCATCAACCAGCGGCAGAACAAGCCCGCTGAGCTTATAGGTAACTTTCCATAAATAATATGTACACGAGTTAAACGAGAATATTAGTAAAATTTGTGGTAAATCACTAGAATGTCAGAGATGAATCAACTGCATCACGCTAACACAGTGTTATTCAATTTGACGAACGGATAACAGAGTGGTTAACGGCCACCAGCAGTAATCACTATGCGCGACATACAGGGTGTGCGCATCCCCGCTTCTACAAGAAGTTTGTGTACCAAGTTTGGTTCTTCTTTGTACATGTGATGTTAACGGCATACAAGGATTAAATTCCATAGTGTGGGAAACTTTTTCATAATTTATATTATTTTTTTCATCAAACCAATCCAAATTTTTTTTAACAACCTACGCTATTACTGCTGCATTAGTTTTTTTTTTATACTTTTGTATCTTTTTTACTTACAATCAATATTAATATGCTTTTAATGTGTTTTCCAGCGAAGTTCGTGGACGTGAAGCTCCGCGCGGGCAACAAGGAGGCGACGGAGGAGGAGCTGGAGCGCCTGCTCGACAAGATCATGGTGCTGTTCCGCTTCATACACGGCAAGGATGTCTTCGAGGCCTTCTACAAAAAGGTTAGCGTTATGTACCCTACTGTTGGGAGAGTTACCTTTGTGAAGACACCTTCCGCGCGGGCAACAAGGAGGCGACGGAGGAGGAGCTGGAGCGCCTGCTCGACAAGATCATGGTGCTGTTCCGCTTCATACACGGCAAGGATGTCTTCGAGGCCTTCTACAAAAAGGTTAGCGTTATGTACCCTACTGTTGGGAGAGTTACCTTTGTGAAGACACCTTCCGCGCGGGCAACAAGGAGGCGACGGAGGAGGAGCTGGAGCGCCTGCTCGACAAGATCATGGTGCTGTTCCGCTTCATACACGGCAAGGATGTCTTCGAGGCCTTCTACAAAAAGGTTAGCGTTATGTACCCTACTGTTGGGAGAGTTACCTTTGTGAAGACACCTTCCGCGCGGGCAACAAGGAGGCGACGGAGGAGGAGCTGGAGCGCCTGCTCGACAAGATCATGGTGCTGTTCCGCTTCATACACGGCAAGGATGTCTTCGAGGCCTTCTACAAAAAGGTTAGCGTTATGTACCCTACTGTTGGGAGAGTTACCTTTGTGAAGACACCTTCCGCGCGGGCAACAAGGAGGCGACGGAGGAGGAGCTGGAGCGCCTGCTCGACAAGATCATGGTGCTGTTCCGCTTCATACACGGCAAGGATGTCTTCGAGGCCTTCTACAAAAAGGTTAGCGTTATGTACCCTACTGTTGGGAGAGTTACCTTTGTGAAGACACCTTCCGCGCGGGCAACAAGGAGGCGACGGAGGAGGAGCTGGAGCGCCTGCTCGACAAGATCATGGTGCTGTTCCGCTTCATACACGGCAAGGATGTCTTCGAGGCCTTCTACAAAAAGGTTAGCGTTATGTACCCTACTGTTGGGAGAGTTACCTTTGTGAAGACACCTTCCGCGCGGGCAACAAGGAGGCGACGGAGGAGGAGCTGGAGCGCCTGCTCGACAAGATCATGGTGCTGTTCCGCTTCATACACGGCAAGGATGTCTTCGAGGCCTTCTACAAAAAGGTTAGCGTTATGTACCCTACTGTTGGGAGAGTTACCTTTGTGAAGACACCTTCCGCGCGGGCAACAAGGAGGCGACGGAGGAGGAGCTGGAGCGCCTGCTCGACAAGATCATGGTGCTGTTCCGCTTCATACACGGCAAGGATGTCTTCGAGGCCTTCTACAAAAAGGTTAGCGTTATGTACCCTACTGTTGGGAGAGTTACCTTTGTGAAGACACCTTCCGCGCGGGCAACAAGGAGGCGACGGAGGAGGAGCTGGAGCGCCTGCTCGACAAGATCATGGTGCTGTTCCGCTTCATACACGGCAAGGATGTCTTCGAGGCCTTCTACAAAAAGGTTAGCGTTATGTACCCTACTGTTGGGAGAGTTACCTTTGTGAAGACACCTTCCGCGCGGGCAACAAGGAGGCGACGGAGGAGGAGCTGGAGCGCCTGCTCGACAAGATCATGGTGCTGTTCCGCTTCATACACGGCAAGGATGTCTTCGAGGCCTTCTACAAAAAGGTTAGCGTTATGTACCCTACTGTTGGGAGAGTTACCTTTGTGAAGACACCTTCCGCGCGGGCAACAAGGAGGCGACGGAGGAGGAGCTGGAGCGCCTGCTCGACAAGATCATGGTGCTGTTCCGCTTCATACACGGCAAGGATGTCTTCGAGGCCTTCTACAAAAAGGTTAGCGTTATGTACCCTACTGTTGGGAGAGTTACCTTTGTGAAGACACCTTCCGCGCGGGCAACAAGGAGGCGACGGAGGAGGAGCTGGAGCGCCTGCTCGACAAGATCATGGTGCTGTTCCGCTTCATACACGGCAAGGATGTCTTCGAGGCCTTCTACAAAAAGGTTAGCGTTATGTACCCTACTGTTGGGAGAGTTACCTTTGTGAAGACACCTTCCGCGCGGGCAACAAGGAGGCGACGGAGGAGGAGCTGGAGCGCCTGCTCGACAAGATCATGGTGCTGTTCCGCTTCATACACGGCAAGGATGTCTTCGAGGCCTTCTACAAAAAGGTTAGCGTTATGTACCCTACTGTTGGGAGAGTTACCTTTGTGAAGACACCTTCCGCGCGGGCAACAAGGAGGCGACGGAGGAGGAGCTGGAGCGCCTGCTCGACAAGATCATGGTGCTGTTCCGCTTCATACACGGCAAGGATGTCTTCGAGGCCTTCTACAAAAAGGTTAGCGTTATGTACCCTACTGTTGGGAGAGTTACCTTTGTGAAGACACCTTCCGCGCGGGCAACAAGGAGGCGACGGAGGAGGAGCTGGAGCGCCTGCTCGACAAGATCATGGTGCTGTTCCGCTTCATACACGGCAAGGATGTCTTCGAGGCCTTCTACAAAAAGGTTAGCGTTATGTACCCTACTGTTGGGAGAGTTACCTTTGTGAAGACACCTTCCGCGCGGGCAACAAGGAGGCGACGGAGGAGGAGCTGGAGCGCCTGCTCGACAAGATCATGGTGCTGTTCCGCTTCATACACGGCAAGGATGTCTTCGAGGCCTTCTACAAAAAGGTTAGCGTTATGTACCCTACTGTTGGGAGAGTTACCTTTGTGAAGACACCTTCCGCGCGGGCAACAAGGAGGCGACGGAGGAGGAGCTGGAGCGCCTGCTCGACAAGATCATGGTGCTGTTCCGCTTCATACACGGCAAGGATGTCTTCGAGGCCTTCTACAAAAAGGTTAGCGTTATGTACCCTACTGTTGGGAGAGTTACCTTTGTGAAGACACCTTCCGCGCGGGCAACAAGGAGGCGACGGAGGAGGAGCTGGAGCGCCTGCTCGACAAGATCATGGTGCTGTTCCGCTTCATACACGGCAAGGATGTCTTCGAGGCCTTCTACAAAAAGGTTAGCGTTATGTACCCTACTGTTGGGAGAGTTACCTTTGTGAAGACACCTTCCGCGCGGGCAACAAGGAGGCGACGGAGGAGGAGCTGGAGCGCCTGCTCGACAAGATCATGGTGCTGTTCCGCTTCATACACGGCAAGGATGTCTTCGAGGCCTTCTACAAAAAGGTTAGCGTTATGTACCCTACTGTTGGGAGAGTTACCTTTGTGAAGACACCTTCCGCGCGGGCAACAAGGAGGCGACGGAGGAGGAGCTGGAGCGCCTGCTCGACAAGATCATGGTGCTGTTCCGCTTCATACACGGCAAGGATGTCTTCGAGGCCTTCTACAAAAAGGTTAGCGTTATGTACCCTACTGTTGGGAGAGTTACCTTTGTGAAGACACCTTCCGCGCGGGCAACAAGGAGGCGACGGAGGAGGAGCTGGAGCGCCTGCTCGACAAGATCATGGTGCTGTTCCGCTTCATACACGGCAAGGATGTCTTCGAGGCCTTCTACAAAAAGGTTAGCGTTATGTACCCTACTGTTGGGAGAGTTACCTTTGTGAAGACACCTTCCGCGCGGGCAACAAGGAGGCGACGGAGGAGGAGCTGGAGCGCCTGCTCGACAAGATCATGGTGCTGTTCCGCTTCATACACGGCAAGGATGTCTTCGAGGCCTTCTACAAAAAGGTTAGCGTTATGTACCCTACTGTTGGGAGAGTTACCTTTGTGAAGACACCTTCCGCGCGGGCAACAAGGAGGCGACGGAGGAGGAGCTGGAGCGCCTGCTCGACAAGATCATGGTGCTGTTCCGCTTCATACACGGCAAGGATGTCTTCGAGGCCTTCTACAAAAAGGTTAGCGTTATGTACCCTACTGTTGGGAGAGTTACCTTTGTGAAGACACCTTCCGCGCGGGCAACAAGGAGGCGACGGAGGAGGAGCTGGAGCGCCTGCTCGACAAGATCATGGTGCTGTTCCGCTTCATACACGGCAAGGATGTCTTCGAGGCCTTCTACAAAAAGGTTAGCGTTATGTACCCTACTGTTGGGAGAGTTACCTTTGTGAAGACACCTTCAGCGCGGGCAACAAGGAGGCGACGGAGGAGGAGCTGGAGCGCCTGCTCGACAAGATCATGGTGCTGTTCCGCTTCATACACGGCAAGGATGTCTTCGAGGCCTTCTACAAAAAGGTTAGCGTTATGTACCCTACTGTTGGGAGAGTAAGGGCTTATTACCTTTATAACTTACAAGCTCGTCAGCTCTGTCGTCGTGAAAGACATCAGCCATCTAAATGGTAGAAAATTAGGAATGTTTGCAATAAAATGTTATATAAAACATTAGCTGTTCTCCACGGTTTCACCAGCGCAAGTTTCTTGTCCCCAGCTTATTGGGGTGTTATTGGGGTGGAGACTAATTCAACATATAAAAAATAATGACAATTCGTCTACGAATTCTAGAGTTATGAATAATGTAACTTATCCGCTTTTGTTTTACTTATATGAATATTCAGTCAGGAAGGTTTTGCTATCCCAATGTATCCAAACATTGATTATTAGCTGGGTAGTTACTTGGGACCATCAAAGATACAGTCACCTAAGATTAGAATGCAAAAATGTAATTTTAATATATGTTTCTTGTAAAATACATGTTCTAACATCAAAAAATATATTTTTGTTCCCAGGACTTAGCCAAGAGGCTGTTAGTGGGTAAATCGGCGTCCGTAGACGCGGAGAAGTCGATGCTGAGCAAGCTGAAGCAGGAGTGCGGCGGCGGCTTCACCTGCAAGCTAGAGGGCATGTTCAAGGACATGGAACTGTCTAAAGACATCAATATCACGTATAAACAGGTTGGTGATGATTGTATAATGTTATTTATTTATCAAAACAAATGTCAGTCCAAATATTCTAGTGTATAGCTTGTGTAACATCATGCATTTTCAATAAACATCTTTTACTACATGAAACTTCACGAACTTTTGCATGATTGTTTTTTTTGTATTTGACTAATTTATTCCCTCCGTACATTAAGGTTGATTATACATGGATTACATGTTAAACTATATACTTCCGTGTAAAACACATACACCGTCTGTTTAAATCAGTTAGACATACCAAAAAGTAAGCGAGTGAGAAGTATATGTGGAGCGGTGATAGCTTGTGGATCAAATAAAGCACGAGTGGATTGTATAAAACCTTATAAAATGTTTAAACTAAGAGGAGTGTTACAAATTACGATAAGTATGATGCGAATAGGAAATGCATATAAGTGTAGAAAGCGCGAGCGCGGGTGTACGTTGTCGCGTGTCACAGCTGAGTGGGTACGGGGCGAGAGTAGCTCCCCACGGAGCATGCTCGCAGCGCCGGTGGCTCCACCCCAGCGCGCCGCAGACTTGTTGAGTGTGACTCAACCATTGACGTACTATATACTTACACTGCTACTATCGCTAGGTTCCCCTTGTGCCAAGCGAGACCTGTTTTTAGTCTGAACCTAGTACATTTCGTTCTTAATTTAAGTTAATTTTCGCGCAACGAGAAACTTATATACGAAAATATCGATGGTTTTGACATTGTTAGGATAATATTAGTATTTTAGATAGATTTTTTAAAACGGCAAGCTGCATCTTCGTTCTTTATTCACGACAAAACCATTTCACACTAGTGCTTACGTTCAAACTCTGATAGGCTCACTCTAGTTGCTTATGTATACTCTAAGTACTCAACAGTATGTGACGTGAAATCAAAAGCAATGCTGGAGGACACGCTGCTAGAGACCAATGACGGCTCGAGCAGTCGTGTATCGCATGTTACTACCATATCCCTTGCACTTGCAGCACCTGGCAGCGATGTCGGACAGCGGCGGGCTGGAGCTGAGCGTGTACATCCTGACGATGGGCTTCTGGCCGAGCTACCCGCCCGTGGAGGTGCGCCTGCCGGCCGAGCTCACGCGCCACCAGGACCACTTCTCCAAGTTCTACCTCGCCAAGCACTCCGGCCGCAAGCTGCAGTGGCAGGCCACGCTCGGACACTGCGTGCTTAGGGCACACTTCACACAGGTATATTATATAAACCTAAATTTTCCTACCGTTAGCCTTCGGAAGCATCTTGACAGAGCAATCAAACAATTTTATGAGTCGGAGACACCATGTTGGATCTCGAAAAACGTTATTTTCTTTTCATAATCATATAGATTAAATTTAAATAAAAGAGATTAAGCACCGCCATTTTTTTAATAATGATAACACGAACAACATAGCAAAATATTGCATGTTTAGAATTACTACTGGATTATATTTTACTAGTCAATAAAATGTCCCAGTCTACCCATATGAGACCCCTGTAAAAATCAAAATATCGGAAATTGAGGTGAGATATTTACACCGTATTTCAAACTTCAAAATTTGGTCATAACAAGTTTCTTCTCCTTGCTGTATAGTTCTCGTCTATAACTAGCTTGTGTGTTGTTCCAGGGTAACAAGGAGTTGCAGGTGTCGCTGTTCCAGGCGCTCGTGCTGCTACTCTTCAACGACGGAGACAATCTCTCTTTCGAGGACATTAAGACTGCTACTAACATTGAGGTACGACTCTTTATAATAAGATTTATTTAATATTTGCCTGTTGTTTAATAGTGGGTCAAATTATAAGTTTTCCATTTTTAAAATAAGATTCTTTGAACAATTGTTTCCTACCACTTGTGCCGTTTTAGAGCTCTGCGTACCGTCGGTGCGTATGTCGGTCGCGTTTTTTATTTGTATGGAAAATCATAAATCGTTTTAGAGCTCGACCGACCGTACGCACGCGTATTTTGCTACTTGTCGGTCGACCGAGGGCAACGTATTGTTGCGTTTAGAGCTATACCGACCGTAGGCAGTGCGCGTACTGGCAAACAAACCGCTTCTATCTACCGTCAATAACTGTGATTAAGGCCGGTTTTTCGTCACTTTTTTTTTTCGTTATGTTTGTTACTTTACTATCAAACATGGCATATATCGACACTCGACGCCTAATTACCGAAGTTCGTATTCGTGAACTTCTGTGGGACAAAGGTCACTTGTTATTCAAAGACCGTGATGCCAAGATGAAGGCCTGGGAAGAAGTGTGTACAGCATTGTGTCCCAATTTTAATGAAACGCATATAGTAAGCTGCAATTAAACAATTTTTAAACGCGACCATTTCGTGCTGTATACGTGTTGTGACTGAACCCGTCGGATCAGTGTGAGAGGTACGCAGAGATCTTAAACTAAAAAACCGACTGTCGGTTGTGCGTACGGTCAGGACCGACGTTGCCTACCGACGGTCAGGGTAGCTTTAAAACCGACCTCCATATGTTTACTATTATTTAGGTTCGGTTTCGAACCCTTATGAAGAATAATACACATATAAGAGTCCTAAATCATAAGCTGACCGTTTGCTCTTCGCGAGTCCCTAGTCGCGGAGTTGGCTGCTGTTCGCAGTTAGCTTTACTAAGATTATTTTATACAAACGTATACCAACAATTTGAAAGTGATTCAATCAGAAATTGGTCGCGAACTGCGTGCGTGCATTTTAAATTGTATCTTTCTCGCGCCGCGCGAGCAGCGCTCGTACCTACTGCGCGCAAACAGTTCGGAGACGGCGTTATTTGCACTATCGACCTTTGCGTGAGTTGCGCGGAGGAGGCGTACTAACATATTGCAGTAGCTAACTGCAGGCGCGAGCAGCGCGTTCGTCAGACCTGAATGCACCTTCTTGATCCACAAAAATAATACTTGTTCCAATTTTTTGGGAGTTCATTTGCGTATTTACGGTAAAGTTGCTCGATGTACGAGTGCTTACCATGGTCGAAAACCAATGCCCGCCACTGCCGATAGCTCTTTGTTCCACCCCAATGGTATTAATTTGACGTATTTGCGTAATGTTTAGTATGTTTGTGTGTGCAGGAGGGCGAGCTCCGGCGCACGCTGCAGTCGCTGGCGTGCGGCAAGGCGCGCGTGCTGAGCAAGGCGCCGCGCGGCCGCGACGTGCGCGACCACGACACCTTCGCCTTCAACCACGACTTCACCAACAAGCTCTTCCGCATCAAGATCAACCAGATACAGATGAAGGAGACCGTGAGTACACCTCTTACTATATCATACTACATACACACACACAACTAGCGTAAACTTAACGAGCACTTAATTTAAGGTGTCTGATAAATAGTATTTTATAGTGCAGATAGAGGTAGACCTCAGATTATTACCCACTAAAATATCACACTTTTTACTGGCATAAGTCTGTATATATCAAACTAGCAATGCCCAGTGTTAAAACTTGTGTATTTTCACTTATCAAAATTGCAAATATCCGTTCATCTGGACACAACAAAATTTACATTCACGATAAGAGAAACAATTTCGTATAAAGGTCAGCTTGTAAGCAAAATAATCTTAACACGCAATATAGACCTCCATAAAGGTAACATCAGTAAAACTTACATTAATATATATTTTCAGAGCGAGGAGCAGAAGGCGACGGAGGAGCGCGTGTTCCAGGACCGGCAGTACCAGATCGACGCCGCCATCGTGCGCGTCATGAAGATGCGGAAGGCGCTCTCGCACAACCTGCTCATCTCCGAGCTCTACAACCAGCTCAAGTTCCCCGTCAAGGTAACACCTATACGCATTTATTATTTTTGTAACCTGTTTATTGTCCCACTGCCGTGCAAAGGACTTCCTGTCTGACTACTATATTTATTAATTTAATTTAGTATGAATGCTATATGCCAAATAGCTTGCACATACCAGCCCCTGTAGTCAAGAGACAACTCTAAAGGCGTTAATTAAGATAGTAATCGCTTCGATGACATCTTCCTTACATTTGAGGGATTCAATGTGCGTTAAATCTCGTAGAAATTTCTAATTGGCTTGAGACGAAGACGTTAAAACCCTGGACAAAACAGTGGAACTTGTTTAAAAATCATAAATATCATCTCTGAATGGCTCCAAAATCTTCAATATTTTTTGTATATAAAACTAATTAGTCCCATTTCCCACAGCCGGCAGACCTCAAGAAGCGTATAGAGTCACTGATCGACCGCGACTACATGGAGCGAGACAAGGACAACCCCAACCAGTACAACTACGTCGCGTAATACTGGCCCGGCTTGGCCGACACCATCACACGCTGGGCCAGCACGTTCACACTACGACACACGCGCTTATTCTTACTAATAAATGTCTAACTGCTGATTATGTTCATCTTTTCATCATAGTTTTATAACGGCCTACCTTCGGTTCCTCAAACACTGCTCAGCTTTTCAAATCACTTCTGTGATTGGCTGAAATAACAATCAATCACAGCACTTGAGGTTTGAAAGGTTAACACATTTTTATATTGAGCCGCCTTTCAGAAACCGAAGATTAATGTCGTTGATAAACTTTGCAGCTTCTGCTTAACCTGTTGGGTTACAATCATACTAACGTATGTAATTGGTTATATCACAGAAGAATAGGTACCACCAACCTTAAGTTCTTGGAGAATGACATAGTGCCATTGTGTCTTAGTGTAAACGGTACAAAACTATCCGTACATAGAGCGGCCCTCACCGATCGAGCAGCAGCGTAACACATTACAATAGTTTAACACTGCCGATGAGAATTTGATTCGTATAGACTACAGAATAAGCGTTGATTCGGAATGGCATATTATTACCTTTTTGAACGCCAATTACATTGATGAAATAATACATTTTACTTTACGTAATGTATGAATAGTTCAGTACCTACGTTTTTGATAGATTTGGTATTGTGCTGCTTGATGGTATAAAAAGCTAATGTAATGCCATCCGTCTCAACTTTACCGGTACATTTCCTCCTTTTTGCAGTTTCAAACATTACAGTCTTTTCTTATTAAACGAGAGACAACTAGTGGCTAAGATTGTCCTCGTTCTCAAGTATTTTAACTCCCGTTAATTAGACGGGCGACTTTCCAGTTAGTAATTATCTATAGGACGTGTTATGCTAATTAGTTTGTCTTAACACGCCCTATACTAACCTGCGCTCAAAGAATTCACACGACCAGACAGTTTCTAAGTAAGCATGGTGAAATTAATATTGAACATTTCAATATTGACGCCAAAGTGAATAAGACATTTAAGATTAAACTTTGAGAGTAGAAAGCTTTTCTATCCGAGCTTCGGAGGGCAGAAAAG
Source organism: Autographa gamma (assembly GCA_905146925.1). NCBI lineage: Eukaryota > Metazoa > Arthropoda > Insecta > Lepidoptera > Noctuidae > Autographa > Autographa gamma. The sequence goes on from LR989850.1 coordinate 12,080,483, forward strand.
AGGTATTGCGTTCTGCGTCCCGACTCTTGCGCTATATATAAATATAATACACATTAGAATTATAAAGTGTGATATTAGAGAATCGAGTCCCCTCCGCTTGAAACGGATTAGTTATTATCATTACGAGATAATACAGAATTATTTCATTAGTTCCATTCAAATTTATATTTATTTAAAAATTGAGATGTTTTAGTCATGCGAGCTAGTAATATGTGATTACTTACTAATTTTATATGAACGTAATGATTAAAATTGTCAATTGGATATAAGTAACATGTGATGTCGTCCATTGTTTTGTTGCTCTTTGTCTTATCAGAACTAGATTTGTCAGCTTCGTTCTATTTGAGTATTGGGCTGTTTACTTATGAATTACTGTACCTTAAAGGTACTTAGCGTAAGTATTCAGTCTCGCCTTCCAATAGTTCTATAGAACGAAGTCGCCATACATTATGTTTATGTATTGTCATTAGTAACACGTGTATCACAATTTTAAATGAGTTTAAACTTTGTTTTGTGTCGTGATATCCGGGTTGTGTTTGTCCACACGTCAGTTTCTGGAGGGATCACTAATTAAAACTATTTATAATTTTCTGTCAACGTTTTATTTGTCTCTGTATTTACAATGGGCAAGTGTCCAGCTATTTACAATTGTCTACTTAAAGGTAGATAGGTATACAGTGTTAAGGTATAGGATAGCCGACTGGCATGACAATAAAATAATTTCGGTTATTGCCACATTTGCCGCAAAAACATGGAAGCAGTAATAGTAAACAACGTAATATTGGACTGCTGAATACTGAAGAAACATCTCTAAATATACTAAAACAATAATTTATCGTCACATTTGCTTAATGTACAAAAATAATTAATTATTACACTTTTCAAAAGCCAATAAATTCTGTCGGGAAGACATATTTTCTCAATACTGAATAGTTGATTTGAAAGCCTTCGCAACCCAAATATATAAAATAATTGTCTAGATATCCAGCTAAAGAATGAGTATCTATGTTGAAACAAAAAATGGAAGCATATAACAAGTCTTGGAACAGTCTTGTGGCAAATTCGAGGTCCAAGTAATCTATAGTGAAAGGTATATAATATCTCCAGTCTGCTTGCGACCACGGCCGGTGTAACCCGGTCGAAACGTCAAGCCCACATAAAGATATTTATGCATGTACGCGCTAATTCCCGTATTGCCCCGTGAATTATATTACTGTAAACATGCAGCGCGATATAAGTTGGTATATAATATATCAGACCGATATTAATTGACAAGGCCTCGATGCGAGGCAATCTCGAAGATCCCTAAAAAGCCAGCATCAGATCGAAATGAAAAAAATAATAATTAAGTAGTGACGTTGATACGCTAGTTATAAATGCTTTGACTACAAGCCTCAAGAAATGCCCCCGATTTCTAAAAAAACTGGTCAAAGTTGCAGTCAAGTACTTGATTGGTTGTTTGAATTTTAAGTAACCAATCAGATCGCTGACAATGTATTAATTTGAATAGTCATTCAGAAACCAGCGGTCAAACTCTGAAATCCTGTCGACTTCGCGCCACAAACTGAGCTACAGTAAGTATATCTTCATGGTTGTAAGTATGGTATGATCATCATTTGTCGAGTATTTTGAACACCGTGTCGAGGTGGTCCTTGTGGTAGTCCAACTCCTCGGCGAGCGCGGTGGCCAGCTTGTTCGGGGTGATCTCTTCATCCAGGTAATCGCGGAGCAACGTCTGTATTACGAAAAATTTAAAGGTAAAAAAAGGTCAGCCAAATATAATATATTCAATAAAATCTTGAAAGAAACATGACATTGTAAGAATTTGAATTCTATTTAAAAATAATAAAAAGGATGTTTGGCAAATACAATTTGTGTTAAAATGTGATAGACCAAATTCATGGGCATGTAAAAGACCTTATCGTCCTTATCTGTCAAGTCGTTTTCTTGCGAGGTACTTTACATAACCACAATGTTGTGTTGTTTTTCATTTGTTCTTTGACAGAATGCGCTGTTTAAAAAAAAAAAACCATGAATGAAACCAGCCAACATATATTTTTACCTATAAAATATGTCGTGTAGGTTAGTTACTTGATGCAGCTGTAAAGACAATAGGGTAAAAAAAAAAGTATTTTCTTAACAACATTAATGTTCGTACATACCTTAGGCGGCCTAGCCCCGCCATGCCTGAGCAGTCCGTGCCGCAGACTATCCCCAGCCGAGCGTGACAGCGGCTCGCGCTCGAAGTTCTTGTGCCACACGCTCCAGGCGATGGCGCGCGATATCAGGTACGAGTAGTACTTCGCGCCGTAGCCGATCAGGTGGCTGAAGCGGTGCTGCCATGCCTGGGACAATTACACAAATGATACATCAGAATGTAGTGGATACTGGGTATGGAATGACGAAAAGTATGTATCCCAGAAGTAAGAAAACAAAATTAATAAGTAAGCAGATAAAGAGAGTCTAACACTCACAGTATTCTCAACATACGGCAACCCGTAGTACTGTTTCTGCACCTGCTGCAGAACATCGGTAGTGCGGCCGCCGAACGACGCGTTAGGTCCGTGGTAGTTCTGGTCTAGTGCTGAGTAGAACACCTGGAATACAAGACACAATAATAATAATAATATTCCTGGACAATTCACACACGGTAATCTGATCCCAAGCTAAGCTCTAAGAGAGCTTGTGTTATGGTAACCAGACAACTGATAAACATACTTAAATATTTCTAAATACATACATATTATAGATAAATTACACCCAGACCAGAACAAATGATCGTGCTCATCACACAAACATTTGTCCTGAGTGGGAATCGAACCCACGACCTCCGGTATAGCAGTCAGGGTCACTAACCACTAGACCAACAGGCCCGTCGAACAATAATTATGTAGTCTAACTTATACACACACATTATATTAAAGCATGCCTTAAACTCAAAGCTAAAGTTACAGGCACCTAAGAGCAAAACGTTAAGAAAAGATACATATATTCTGGGACGATCAAATTACCTGTAGTTGCATCTCACTGGCACCGAACAGATATTTGGATGCGCAGAGCCTGTGCAGCATGTCTTCTGGCATCGGCTCCCTGGTCTGGAAGTGGCGGGCGAAACGACGGATAACCTGCAATGTAATTCGTTGTCGTTAGCTAAATGTTAACGATGACCATATGATAGAGAATCTAAAGCCATCCTAGCATCTTTCGCGGTTCGTTGTCTTGCGAGCACCCGCAAAACGTCGACGCAGTGCTAAGATATGGCGTCTGGGAGCCGTTCGACGTAGGCGTCGGGGAAACGTTGTACGGGCGCTGGCAAGCAGAAAACGCTAGTGTGGGGGTCACTGAGTGTCTTTGTCAAAGTTTAGGCCTGAGTGGCTTATTGTGATATGTAATCTAGCAGGCATATACTAGGCCCAGGTGTGCGCGAGTCAGGTTACCTGCGGACTGCTGGCGAAGTACTCCATGAGCACGGAGGGCACCTCGGCCAGGTCCGTGGCACAGCGAGTGCCCGCCACGTGCTGGTGCGGAGGCCGGCCCAGCATGCTGTGTAGGGCGTGGCCCACTTCATGGAACAGGTTGTCCACGCCGCCAGCAGAAAGCAGGGCCGGGCCAGACCGGTGACCGCCGCTCAGCGATAGCATTACCACCACTATAGGGTTCTACGAAAAAAATACAAAAAGGTGAAGTACACAATACACCTTACTCTGAAGTAAGCGAGACACTTGCCTTTGCACTTAAATTTTTAAACATGACTCTTAAATTTATCCTCAGTTATCCAACCCCGTCGTACCTGATAGGTTCCGTCCGGCAGCAGCTTGCCGCCCTGTATGGTGAAGTGGCAGTCCTGGTGCGGCTTGCCGGGCCGCTCGTACAGGTCGCAGTAGATGTGGCCCAGCAGACCTTCCGACTCGTGCACCACGGCCAGCTTGTACACGTCCGGGGACCATGACTCGCCTGGGTGACAATAGGGTTTTGTAAATGAGAAGTAGTTAGGGTAAATAGAATTAAAAAAAAAAACCTTTTTCCTATTATTATTTTCCGCCCAAGTTGGTCCTTTTCAAGATAAATTTCTAATAGGACGAAAAAAGAAAATTTCGATAATCTAACTCCACTTGAAAAAGCACTTAAGGAAAAAGTTACGAAAATGCAAAGGCGAAGTGGTATCGATGCCTGTGAGGAAATTTTTCAAAAACACAGGGTAATTGAAACTTCGGCAATAGACCTTCGCCTAATAAATCATAGGAAAATGTCGAAATCTAGACACAAAAAAAGAAGAAAAGAAACTTACCAGGCAGCATTTCTTCCGATTTCAAACTAATCCCATATAACTCTTCACACAGCATATTAAGTCCTTCCATACAACCACCCAACGAGAAATACGGGCTGAAGTCCGAGTTAGCCACATTGAGGAGTTGTGTCTTGGCCTTGTGAGTGAAGTAAGGTGTGTCCCAGCACATCAGCTGGTCTTGGTATGAATTTTCCTGTTTTTTCATGCTCAGCATAGCATCGAAGTCCATCTTGGCTCTGTCGTATAAATTGTCTGAGAGTATGTCGAGGAACTGGCGCACGTTCGATGCTGTTTCCATTGTACTTGCTTTTATTGCTCTAGAAATAAGAAAAGAAAATATGGGTCATTGACACGTGAAGAAGACAAAGCCCAAACTTCAATACAAAATTACCGAGAAGTCCAAACCATTGCGAGAATAGAAGCGACACATGTGGAGAAATACACAAGTCGGAGAGATCCTCTTTCTTTTCTTGCGGGGACTAGGCGGCACATAATTGCTAATAATTAGCATCTAACTTGGTCCCCTTTTATATTTTTACCTGGGGAATTTCTCATGGACTTCCTCCGCCCTGGGGAAGGCGAAGGGGTGTGCCGGGCTCTTACCGGCTAAAACCACCAGAGTGCTTCGCCGTTCCCTATTGCAAAGGACTAACCTAACAAGGGAGCATAACCTCCTTAAGTTCTGTATACCTGTCAGCGTAGCACTGGAAGCCGCATATGGAAGCCATCTCGTGGCGGGCGTCCAGCGTTGTGGTGAGCAGGTTGTGCTGCTGCTGGTCGGGCGCCAGGTACAGCTTGTACGCGGCTTCGCGCGCTGCCGCCTCGCCGCACTCCGCGTACACGCCGCTCACTATTATATCGTCGCCTTCGCTGCTGAAGCTGCAAAAGATATGTACGTCATACGTCGACGGGCCTATTGGTCTAGTAGTTAATGACCCTGACTGCTATAACAGAGGTTCGATTCCCACCCAGGACAAATCTTCGTGTGATGACCACGATCATTTGTGATCATGTGTGTGCGATCATGTCTGGGTGTAATTTATCTTTAACATTTATGTATTTAGAAATATAAAAGTATGTTTATCAGTTGTCTGGGTACCAAAACACAAGCTCTGCCCAGAATATTATTATAATTATTCATAAAGTCATAAATTATGGTCAATACTCATAGCTCTTATGTACTCACAATTGTCTAACATTCGCCGGCACAACAGATCGTGGCACCTTCCTCGGCTTGGCAGCCCCAGCCATGAACCGCTGCCCAGTCTGCAGGATGAGGTCATTCAGTGACACGACCCGCCTTCGCCGCTCCTCCGCTAGCTGGATGCCGCTTTGTTCGAAGTCGAAGAGGAATAGCTCGGCTAAATGCTGGTCGCCTGATGTGCCACGCTTCACTGAGTCCCGTAAGGCTTCGTACAAACCTTTATGTGTGTTTAACCTATAGAAAGTCAGGTAATAAATTGTAACACCATAAAATTAGCTGGAGACTATTTATAAAAATTTGAGAAGAATGCTGTTGATTTGATAGAATGCAGTTTTGTTTTATTTTTGCGTAGAAATTGCTTGTCTGTAGTATTAAGGGATTTTTTCCTTCCAAGTAACATCAGAAACCTCCACCCTGTATATAAGAACCTTGATCACTTACTTTTCCACCACACCACTAACACTAATACAGGCATCTTCAGCCGCACTCGCGAAATGTGACTGCGGATGTGCGATCCTCACGAACTCCGCCAAATCCGCCACTTTACACAGTGTATCTGAGAGCTCGTCAAATATCTCGACCATGGGACGAGTGGGGTTAGACGTCGCTTCCTCTATTAAACGGTCTGTCGCTGCAATGGCATGCTCTTTCATTGTGTAGAAGCCCTCGAAACTCATTAGTTCAGGTTTGTTGAATAGACCCTACAAACAAATATGAGAAGTTAAAATCTCAAACAAAAGTAACATAAGGGTATTCTAAGTCCATTTTTTTTTCTGTTTTATATGAAACTTAATGGAGCACAAAATAAAGTAACTTGGCAACTGAAATTGAATTCGAATTTAATGAAATATAAACCATATTGGACACTCATTTTACAAAGTTGACAATAGCTACTATACCTGAACAGGAAATATTACCTAGGCTCAAATTTGCCATCAAAGAACTTATTTTAATAAATGAATAATCAGAATATACATCAACAACTTACTGTTCTCTCTCTCAAAGAGTCAAATATAGGCCTAGTGGTTGGCCTGGTGTTAAATGCTGTTGCCAACGGGGACCAGGTGCTGACACACCTCCCCAACTTCTTCTTACGGACATGCCGCATCCAAGGTTTCAGGAACTTCATTTTGAGTCTGAAATATACCTGAAACAACAATAAGATAATATTTGTAACAAAATAAACAATGAGATCTGAAATTAAGTTGCACCTCATTTAACTATCTTCCAGCATATATGAGACCTACTAAATTAAACTATTCATACATTGATAAGACATAGTAGTTATAGCCTGAACTGTCCCACTGCAGGGCAAAGGTCTCCCTTTCTTTCTCTCACAGGTCTCTATTGTTTGCTGTCTGTGGCCACTCCTTTTTGTATGCGTCTAGTTCATCAGCTAGACAATAATTTCTTAATATTGGTTGAACAGAAAGCCAAAGTTTATAAGCACAGCTGTTATTATAAGACACAGATAGAAAGAAACTTTACCATTCCTATGGAAGCAATGCTGTGAATTCAGTACACTAGAAAATACTAAATTAAATAAAGACTTATCACAGAAAATAGTCTAGACTAGGTAATTTGTAATGCTGTTCCTAACTTATATGAATTGCGTCAGGCGGTATGCCATTTTGCCATACGAAAACACATTTTATGGCGTACAGGTAAAGGCTATATTAGAAAACAACAACTATGTTAACGGTACATAACATGTCGCTTTAGCAATATGAACGAAATTAATTGAGAATTGAAATAATATCAGAATACTATGACCGATACCGCAAGGTCATAAAATGTTACACAGTTATTGCAGAATCATATTTGTTTACTGAATAGCAAGTTGTAGGTTGTATCAGATCATAACTTACCTAATACGTAGAATAATTCCGTAATTATATACCTGGTGATACGAAACACAGTGAGTAGATAAAAATATATATTATATTATGGACTTCTCAAAATAAAAATATCATTTCAATAAAGTCATAAGCCCCCTTTCACATTCACATAAATTGTGAATTTCACATAAATTCCTGTTGTTGAACTTTTGACTTTTAGATTTGTTATCTGTATGGTTGGACATGTGCGTTATGTTTCTGTCGTTTCCACTGAAATGATAAATAATATTTTATATAAAAAAAATTAATACTTCCGTTGATGATTGAATTGAAATAATCCTTGTAGATTTATGTATTCAACAGTTGGTCAGAGGTAAGTGATTGAAAGAGATTCAGAAGTCTGATGACTTTGATTTCAAATAAAACGTGATTTGAACAATCTGTGTGATCTGTCAAAACCATATGCAAATTCAAGTCATTGGCACCACGATTTTTTAGGGCAACCGCAACACCCGACTGCAATGTGTATTGTTTTGATTGCTTATTATCCGCGATAATTAACAATGACCACGTAGTTGACTGAGTAACCAGTGAACGTGAAATTTTTCGTGAATAAACGCTCTAGTGACTAGTTCTCTTGTCATAATGGTAAGGTTAATATTTAAATAGTGTAATTTTAGACTTGGCGCGCTATTGTTTGTGAGACGTTTTGTAAATCGATTTTGGTATATTTTAAGTCTACCCCACCGCCACCGCCACCTCGTCGATCGTCCGGAGAGAGTAAAAAAGTGACACCACCTGCATCGAGCATAGTGACCAGAAATGGTGCTCGCAAGGCCAAGATACAGACCCGCGCGATGTCCGCCGGGGCTAAGGTAATCAATTTATAAGGTATTGCGGTCTCGCCGCCTACTCTCAGAGCTTTACACTGATGTCATACAGACCTACATACATATAATGTAACTCAGCACATGCCTTATTCATTAAGTAAACTGATTTAATAAGTCCACTATTTACGCCTTTTGTAAATAAATAGTCATGACTCACAAACCTATGATATAATTTAACACAGAACTGACATAATTTATCTCAAAATTTTTAATTGTTTTACAAATGTAAACAATAACATAAACAAACAAGCACCAAACCTTGGTCTACACTTAAGTGCTACCTCTTAATCACTGAACCATTGTTTTGGTTTTGATAACATGAATGCAATCATAAAATAAGTTATCTTTATAGATAAAAGTGACATACAATAAAAGATAATTTAATCTAGTGTCACGCTTCATAATATGTAGTCTTGATTGTTCTCTTGCTCAATTTTATATTTGTTAAATAAATTATTTCTTAATACAAAATTATTGTAAGTATTTTTCCATATTATTTAAATGTTAGTTAATAAACACCATTCTGTGGTATTGAAGTAGAGAGTAGGTAATAACTAAAATGCACAACAGTTTCAATAATTACTATGAAAGAAAACAAAGACTGAACAATAAACAATTGAGAATCTGAGAGAAAATATTACATAAGTGTGACTTGCATTGTTACACACTAATTAGATCATTGTAAATGCTAATGTTTTGTCTCGGAATATTCTTTACACTTCGTTTGTAATTGTATGCTAGAAATTACAACATTTGTGATTCACTAAGTTTCAATGTTTATTATTATGGCTCTTACTGAAGTACACAAAGACAAACAAACATTTTAACCAACAACATTCAGATGTGTGGTATATTGCTTACTTAAATAGAAAATAAGAAATCTTTTTAGTTACTATTAACATCTCTAAGTATGAAATTTAGAACTATTTTATTTATTTATGTGTCAGTTATGCGGGTTGCACGTGGCCAGAAATTGCAATGGATAGACAGGTTTGGAGGACGGAGGGGGAGGCCTTTGCCCAGCAGTGGGATCCCATGTAGGCTAATAAATAATAATAATTTATTTATGTAATTTTAAACACATACAGAAAAATATGTACATAGATACTGCAATTTCAAATGAAATTTCTTCTAGCAGCAACAGAATATATTTAAACGAGATATAGGCATGTATAATTAAATAAATAATAATTTAACTGATAATATAACAAAAATCAACAACATTTTAAGACATAGAAACATAACAGTTCAAAAAATCTATTTCAAATCTAAAACTATTATAACTTTAAAACTTCACAATAGAGTACCAATATTAAGTCACAATAGATTTGTATACACACCAAATTTTAAATTTCATGGATATTAGTGGACCGTTTCGGATTTGTGATGCAAATAAAATGTTATTATTGTTGCAGCCTTCAGCATTAGTTGTAGCCGCCAAGCGCAAAGCACAGCAAAAGAAGAAACACGGCATTGAAATTGAATTGAGGGATCATTATCAAATTGTAAGTACATTTTTAATTGATTTATTTATTCTAATATTATTATTTCCAATATTATTTTACTAACTGGAATGCACTAGAAAGAGGGTTATTATTTGTTACATTTTAAATAAATAAATAAATGCAGACAACATCACATACATTGCTCTGAACCCAAAGTAAGTAGCAAAAGCACTTGTGAAATGGAATATGGAAACAACGAAGGTATGAAAGTACTTGCGCCACTCGACCACGGAAATCGTTATTTTATTAACCAACTAGCTCTCAAACAATTATTTTCTAAAGTTTGTTGAGTTCTATAACCTTGGAATATGAAACTGAAATATATGTACAGTTTTGTCTATATTACATGGTTCATTAAGCATAACACAGTTGTTTTTATCTTCAAAAATACTACTCAATGTAAGTACAATTTCTTTAAACTCAAAAGAAGAGGCCACAATGTTTTATGGTTTTATTATGCATTTATGTATATAGTTAGTTAACACAAAGATTAGTAAATAATATAATGTTTGTATAGTATAAGTGTTGGCTTTAATTATGTCTATATCTGTATGTGTTATCTTCTGCCTACTAAGTACGACTTATTTCGCAATGTACCCCATTTAATAGAGTGATAAGAAGTCACTCTGTTTTACAATATTATAGTCTTTTAGAATTTTATGTAGTTGTTTTATAAAGAAGGTATATATTTATTAATTTTAGAATCACCTTAATAAAAACTTGCGATAATTTGTGGTTTATTTGACACAGATTTAATTACCAGGATAAATAGTTATTAAATCTTCGCTAAATTAACCAAGCAATACTATAATTATTCTATTAATACAATTTATTCTACATTACTGATTTCCTTTATGTTTCAGGCGATGGATTCTAAAAGTAAAGTGAAGGGCGAGACTGGCCTGGTGACGGAGCCGCGCATGGCGGAGCACCGCTGTCTGTGGGACGACCAGTACCCAGAGTGCCCTGAGCGATTGACTAGCGTTATACAAAGGTTGGTACCTTGTCTCCTATCCTTGGTGAACAGATATTTTATAATTATTTTAAAAAGCTGAACATTATAACACACCCATACCTAGCTTTCTCTTTCAAAGATGGGAATTTGACATAAAATGTAGGGCTTCTAAGTCAAAATATTCTTTCGTACAAGGACAAATATCAATATAATATAAAAAATCGCTGTACTAATTTAAGATCAATTATTTATAAACTGACAATTGTCGAACTTTTGTTCCTTGGTACACAACAAACAATAAATTATTGAGTTCAAAGGTTACTCTTGTTTTGCCTTATCAGAATCCGATGGAAGGATGGGCTATGTAAAAAAGAAGAAAATACCTGCTATACTGTAACTTCTCATCAATACCGGCTTTCTGTTTCAGGTGCCATGAATTAAACCTAATAGAGCAATGCAAACAGTTCCCACCTCGAGCGGCGACGAAGGAAGAGTTGTGTGTTTTACACTCGCCATCAGTGTACGATATGATGGAGAAGACTCACCAGAATAATGATATCGACTACTTGGAAAAGATCTCTGCAAAATATGATGCAGTATACATACACCCGGTAAGTCGACATATTTTGTAAGACGGTAAATATCGAGTAAATACGTTTTTGTTGTGTCGATAATGAGGTATATTTTTCGGCAAAAATTACTGCAATATTTGGCATCAGAAACACTCTAATTTACGCCGTTGGTCGTTGCTTAAGTTAGGATATTTTAATAATGTGAACCGTATCCGGCGCCTGGGCCTGGAGGTGGTTCTAAACAAGTCGGAGGCCATAGTGTTTCATGGCCCCCGACGGGCGCCGGTGCCGGGATCACACATTGTGGTCGATGGGGCTCGGATAGCTGTCGGGTACACCATGAACTACCTGGGATTGGTGCTCGACAGCCGATGGGAATTCGGGCCTCACTTCCGGCGGCTAGCGCCCAAGCTGATGGGCGCGGCGGGCGCGCTTTCAACGTTGCTTCCCAACATGGGGGGCCCGAGCGTCGCCTGTAGGCGGTTATACGTGGGAATCGTGCGGTCTATAGCCCTGTACGGGGCTCCCGTTTGGGCGTTAGACCTGACGGCAAGCACTCTCGCCATTCTGCGCAAGCCGCAGAGGGCGATGGCCGTCAGATTCGCTCGCGGGTACCGCACGATTTCCTACGAGGCGGCTTGTGTCCTGGCCGGATCCCGGCCCTGGGACCTAGAGGCGAAAGTACTCGCGTCATTGTACCGATGGCGCGAGGAAGAGCGGGCGCGGGGCTCGACGCCGGTGCAGCGGCAGATCGAGCTGCGCCGAGGAGAGCTCCGTCAGGTCCTGGTGGCGGAATGGCGGCAAAGGCTTCTGCGCCCTGCCGCCGGCCTCGCTACCGTCGAGGCGATCCGGCCAGTACTCAACGACTGGCTCGGGAGAAGGCACGGTTCCCTGTCGTTTAGGGTGACGCAGGTGCTGTCGAGGCATGGGTGCTTCGGCAAGTACCTGTGTCGCATGGGCAGGGAGCCGGACGCTCGGTGCCACCACTGCGTCCATTGCGGGGAGGACACGGCGCAACACACGCTCGCTGAGTGTGTAGCTTGGGAGGAGCAGCGCCGTGTCCTCACAAATGAAGTAGGAGGCGATCTGTCGCTGCCGGCCGTAGTGCAGAGTATGGTCGGTAGCGCAGAGTCGTGGGACGCGGTGGTGTCCTTCTGCGAGGACGTGATGACGCAGAAGGAGACTGCGGAACGGGAGAGGGAGATCTCGTCTCTCTTCCCCGGCCGCAGAAGGCGCACCGGGCGCAGGAGAAGGGCGGACAACGCCCTTTTCCGCCCCCCATGAATAGGTCCAGGGGCGAGGGACTTGGGGAAGTTCCCGCCCCCTGACCGCTGGACCCGAGGCGAAGGCGCGCGCGGGTGTCGGCGCGCGCCTCCGAGGCGGAGCACGGGGTAGTCTTACACCTCACTACCCCGTGCACGAGAGGAGGCCCGGACAACCGGGCCAGCACCAGCGTGAGGCTGCGGAAGAATTTGGATTCCCGCGGCCCCACGTGCACGTGCGAGGAGGAGACGCCGGGGGGTTTTAGCCGGTAAGAGTCCGGCATGCCCCTCCGCCTCTACCCAGGCGGAGGAAGTCCATGAGGATTTCCCTCGAAAAAAAAAAAAAAAAAGGATATTTTAATAATACTTCAAATTTGCAAAAAATTTTTTCGTTGCTGCTTTGTATCTTCATATATTATTAAACAAGTATACTTCCAGACTTCCCATGAGCTCTCCCTCCTAGCAGCGGGCTCTACCATCGACCTCATCGACCGCGTAGTGTCGGGCTCCATACAAAACGGAGCCGCGTTAATACGTCCGCCCGGACACCACGCGATGCGGGCCGAGCCCTGCGGATACTGCTTCTACAACAACGTGGCGCTCGCCGCCAGACATGCTACTGATCATATGGGAGTGTCTAGGTTAGTACTGTACAGTAAGCTAGATGATATGTCTCCATCCAGAACGGAGCCGCGTTAATACGTCCGCCCGGACACCACGCGATGCAGGCCGAGCAAACAACACAACTATTTCTTATAAACAAAATACCGCACTTGAAATCGTATTTATTTGAGGGCACATAGGCCGCGTAAAACGTAGCAGGCCGGTCAAACGTAGTATAGGACGCCCCCCGGCTAGATGGACCGATGACCTGAAGAAAGCAGCTGGCAGTGACTGGATGCAAAGGGCGGGAGATCGTGAGCTGTGGCGTTCCTTGGGGGAGGCCTATGTCCAGCAATGGACTGCAACAGGCTGATATGATGATTCCGCGTATGTCTATCTATCCATATTTTTTTTAGGTCTTTGGAACATACAACCATTTTTTTCCCCGAAATTAAAAAGTCAATTATTGGTTCGTTCGGCAACAGGAACTCAACTATCCCTTTTTATTGTTACAGGATACTTATCGTAGATTGGGATGTGCATCACGGACAAGCAACCCAGCAAATGTTTTATAACGACCCTCGGTAAGTTTTCCTTTCTATGCACATAATTCTACCAAAATTCTATCAAATTGACGCTCCTATGTATCTGTTAAATTCTGACTATAACACCTTATAATAATATCCTGTACAATGTACACTCTTACGAAACAAAAGACGATCGACCAAACAGACTATGTTGCGCTATTATAGACCTTAAAGCAACAGACACACCTTACACTTTACGACTCAAATCCCATGAATAGAATAGAATAGAATAGAAAGAATATTTATTTAGTACGGAACACAAGACAGCACAAAGAAATAAACACAAACAAGCATCACAAAAAACAAGGTCAGTAAAAAAGTTGTAATAATAAAAAGTACAAATACACAATTTCAACGGTGTTGTCGAGCATACAGTACCAAAAAGTTGACAGTTCACTATACTTTTCTACATCACCGTCCAGGGTGGTATACTTCTCGATCCACCGCTACGAGCACGGCGCGTTCTGGCCGAACCTCCGGCAGTCCAACTTCCACTACGTGGGCGCCGGCAAGGGCAAGGGCTACAACTTCAATGTCCCGCTGAATAAGACTGGCATGAAGGATGCTGATTACTTAGCTATATGGCATCAGCTGTTGCTGCCTATGGCTTTTGAAGTAAGTGGCTTTTAAATTAATTGTTAGCGTTAATAGAATATAATTAAATATTTTTTCCTATGAGGTCTGTGGTCTTTAAAAGGTACATGGAATTAGGTGTCCAAAAAAAGAAATTGTTTTTGAATAATAAAAATTATGTACGAGTATTTTTTCTCGTTTGGTTAAAAACGCAGCTTACTATATTTTTATCTTTTTAGTGACAATGCATGAACGCATGCAATGTTATGTACCAGCAACAGGAAACCTTGATACATAATATAATGTGCACAATAAAGTTAATATCCTTAAAGTAATCAGATCCACAAGTATCTACCAAAATGAAATGCAAAAATATTTTCTTACATTTTTATTTTGCATGTAATAATTTTGGCACTGCAAGAACATTTTTCGTCACTCTTTTAGTGTAATCTTTATTTAAAGTATGTTTGTCACACAATATTTTTGTTACAACAGTACCAACCGGAGCTCATCATAATATCGGCCGGCTACGACGCAGCGTACGGCTGTCCCGAGGTACATATACCTATCTCTTTCTTACATTAGCGTTTTGTATGTTTCTGTCTCTTTCAGTTCTGCCCCGAACTCGTTATCGTGTCCGCTGGGTTTGACTCGGCGTTAGGAGATGAAAAGGTTAGATGTGTGTTGAATGTGATTGTAATGATTATTGGGAGCTTCTTGATAAAATGGAACCATCTTAATCACACTTAAAAATAAAATGAAATTTGCATGTATGAAAGTAATACAAGTGAAAGTCATCATGAACGCTCCATTGTCTAAGCACTCATTCAAAATAAAAGTGTACGTAGGGCTAACCTCACATCAGAGTCTTTCGAACGTCGTCGGTTCGCCAGCGTCCGTGTAGTGCAGTGCTTGAAAGACGCTAGAATTATGACTCTAGATCTCAACTAGGGCACATAATCGGTTTTTTCGTTAAACTTTCTAGTTCTAAAGCTCAAAACCCTATCTAACTTCGTCATAAAGTCTGCAAGCTAACTTTATGTTCAACGAGTCTTGTATTTGTATCAAGGGCGAGATGGAGGTAACCCCCGCCTGCTACGGTCACCTAACCCACTTGCTGATGTCAGTATGCCCACGCGTCTGCGTAGTCCTGGAGGGCGGGTACTGCCTGCAGTCGCTAGCAGAGGGCGCCGCCATCACGCTGCGGACACTGCTGGGCCACCCGCCGCCCAAACTGCAGGAGCTTACCGAGCCCAGTGACGAGTGAGTGTTATGTATAACTAGATGCAAGGAACTTGACTACATATAGTTCTGCTCGCGCTTAAAAACACCTTTAGGTCGCTTTAGTGAGTAAAGGAGAGCGGGCGACAAAGGCGTACAGTTTTACTAATAATTAACTCCATCATTTCTTCCGTAGGATAACAGAAACAATCCTAAACTGCATCTACGCTCAGAAACCATACTGGAACTGCTACAACTTCCAACCGCCTTACTCCCTCTCCGGTCCTCCGAACGTGAGTGACGTCACGAGGCCGAGGCATGTGGTGTCTGTGAGGTGGGAGGGAGACGAGACCAGACCTGACAGCTTCCTCACCAGGGACTGCTACCCGCTGCAGGATGACCACACCAAGGCGGAGATAGCTCGCCGGCTGAACCACTTGAAGATTGGTGAGTTTCTATACATGGCGTGTGACGTCACAGCACAGGAGGGAGACCAGACCAGACCTGACAGCTTCCTCACCAGGGACTGCTACCCGCTGCAGGATGGCCACACCAAGGCGGAGATAGCTCGCCGGCTGAACCACTTGAAGATAGGTGAGTTACTGTACACGGCGTGTGACGTCACAGCACACAAGCACGTGTGCCGGTGCGGTGGGAGGGAGATGAGACCAGAGCCGACAGCTTCTTACCCTGTCGCACACGCTCATCTAGCCGGTCCGCCCTTTGGAGCGATCGGCGACGACTGCTTGGCCTCAGTCACACACGGACTGCTCGATCCCGTGCCAGACCAGCCTGTGTACAGCCTAATATCAATTTTGCCATCATTAATACATTTAATTTAATCATTTTGTGTAATTTATTTTAAACATATTTTTCTACAGTGACGGATTTGACGATACCCCAACACGCTGTCGGCTACATCTACGACCAAGCCATGTTGAAACATAAGAACGTTTGCGAACCGTAAGTCATCTGTCATTTACAATCATTTAGCTATTCTTCTTCTTCTTAGCGTGTCGATAAATGGCAAATGTTAGATTTTTCCGGACCAGTACTCAGCTACGCGAATAGCATTATCTGTAGCATTGTACAGGTCCTCGCGTGTACAGGTGGTAGGACACGATTTAGCTATTGAAATTATTGGTTTGCGTTCTCACATTACATAACATTTTTTCTAGGTTTTCTTCACCTTAAAATCGGCTCAAATGTTTCAGTCTCATAGTTTCTATTTCTTCGGTTTAATGTTGTTTTGGACCATCGACGTAAAAAGTGATATTTTTGTTAAAACAATACTCCTAATCGAATCACTACTTTGGATGCATCCACCAAACAATTCACTATAATTTCAAATTCTCTACCGTAGCGGGCACGTGGAGTGTCCGGAGCGTATCCTGCGCATACACGAGCGTCACCGCGACTTCGGCTTGCTGCCGCGGCTGCACCAGCTGCCGCCCAGGACCGCCACCGACGACGAGATACTCACCGTACACACTGACAAGCATCTCAACAGGTTCGTGACACTGACACATAGCATACATGACCTACCATATACCGTAGCGGGCACGTGGAGTGTCCGGAGCGTATCCTGCGCATACACGAGCGTCACCGCGACTTCGGCTTGCTGCCGCGGCTGCACCAGCTGCCGCCCAGGACCGCCACCGACGACGAGATACTCACCGTACACACTGACAAGCATCTCAACAGGTTCGTGACACTGACACATAGCATACATGACCTACCATATACCGTAGCGGGCACGCAGTGGACCGGGACCACAGAGCTGATAACCTTGCCAAACTTTCGAGATATAGTACTTTATTTCTCCTGGTTATCATCTTTAACTCTGCCGTCCCAAGGAAGATTAAGGGAATGCAGGAATTACCAGGCTATGCACCGGAGTGTTTTTTCCGTCCCTTTTGCCGTTGAGCTCGCGCAATCGCGTTGCAAAATAACCTATATAGTTCATTCCTGATCCAACTTACCTAAATATAAAACACTATTTTCTTCTTCTACGCACAGGCTAAAAGAGCTGGCATCGACAAAATTAAGAAACCTGAACAAACAGAAAGAAGAGTTTGACTCTGTATACTTCCATCCGGACTCGCTAGAGAGTGCTGCGGTGGCTACGGGTTGCGCTTTACAGGTGACTATAAACTTTAATTATTTACGAAAATAGTCACACAAAACGAACGTGTCTTAACAAATTTATTATGATACAAGTAGTGTCTGCGGTTTCACCCGCATTAGTACCTAGTAGATCACAAACGGATTTCCCATCGGTTCATAAAATAATCATATGTTTAAAATACATGTCCAAACTTGGACTGGATGGGCTGTTTGAAGCTGCGACAATATGATGACTTAGGCGTTGTCTCCACGAGCGAGAGAATCGGGATGAGTCCTCCCTTATATTGTCAGAGAATCTCCACGAACGAGCGATAATTCTGCCGCGTATCGTCGCGAGTTGTAACGGAATCGCAGCATTTCTGCGGCGACTCGTAACGGTATCGCTGCGATACCGCGGCGACTCGTAACGGTATTGCTGCGTTTCCACGGCGACTGGTAAGGGTATCTCTGCGTTTCCTTGACGAAAGAATTCAGTTACGTGCCGCTGCGCGCTCGTCGCGAGAGCGCCACGAGCACGCGGCGGGCCCGCTGCTAGTCGCGACGGGCTAGCGACAATGTAATGACGTTTCGCGCGCTCGTTGCCACTCGTCGCATCGCGGCGATTGTCTCGCTCGTGGAGACAGTGTCATATGGAATAGGACACGGCAACTTAAATCAGTTCAATTGTCTTTTTTTCGACTTTTTTCACTAGGCCTTTCGTTCGCTTGATGAATATACTTATAATTCAACCTCATATCTATAGATGGTAGACGCAGTACTATCAAACGAGTGCGGGTCCGGGGTATGCGTGATTCGTCCGCCCGGCCACCACGCGGACGACGAGATCCCGAGCGGGTTCTGCTTGCTCAACAACGCCGCGGCCGCCGCCAAGCACGCCGTGCTCAGCCACGCGCTCGCCAGGGTGCTCGTGCTCGACTGGGACGTGCACCACGGGAACGGCACGCAGAGGATCACCTACGATGATGATAGAGTGAGTATCTACTGTGTAGCAGTATGTTCTCTCTGCTCAACAACGCCGCGGCCGCCGCCAAGCACGCCGTGCTCAGCCACGCGCTCGCCAGGGTGCTCGTGCTCGACTGGGACGTGCACCACGGGAACGGCACGCAGAGGATCACCTACGATGATGATAGAGTGAGTATCTACTGTGTAGCAGTATGTTCTCTCTGCTCAACAACGCCGCGGCCGCCGCCAAGCACGCCGTGCTCAGCCACGCGCTCGCCAGGGTGCTCGTGCTCGACTGGGACGTGCACCACGGGAACGGCACGCAGAGGATCACCTATGATGATGATAGAGTGAGTATCTACTGTGTAGCAGTATGTTCTCTCTGCTCAACAACGCCGCGGCCGCCGCCAAGCACGCCGTGCTCAGCCATTTTCAACGTCGCGGCTTACTTACCGTCACCGACACCTGCTGCATGGTAACCTTCAAACTTCTATTGCCTCCACACAGGGACTTGAAGCAGTTTTAATTGTTTTCAAAAAGCAGGCGGAGAGCGGATGATAGCTCACGCTCGCGTTTACTGACTCACCGTGTGAACCGTCCATGTAAGTGCTGCCTTTCACTGATTAGATATGTACGAGACAAAATTGAAATCGTGCAATAGTGGACACAAGTTGCTTTCCATATTACTCTAGCAGTTATTAATTACTATAATTATTATTTACTTGCAGATCCTGTACATGTCTATCCACCGCTACGACCACGGCTCGTTCTTCCCGCACTCGAAGGACGCCGACCATACGGCCGTCGGCGAGGGCCGCGGGAGGGGGTTCAATGTTAACGTGCCCTGGAATAAGGTCTGTATTTATATAAACGGTGTGTGAAGGTGTGAGTAGAAATCATGGTCATGTATAGTAGACTACGGGCCCATGAACAAAATGAATGGGTCATATGAACCACCAGGTGACGTATATAGGACGATAGAAGAGCATAAAATAATAAGATTCAGCACTATGCCGTCACTTGTGATCAGTCCAACTGGGTGCTGGTGAGCATTCAAAAGTGCAGCTAGAGTGAGTACATTTTGGTCATTTATTTCTGTACGGCATTGTTACCATCGAATAGATCTATGAAAAATAATAAGATAGCGCGCAGTGCCGTACAAAAATGGTGGTCCAAAAAGTTGGTATTTTAGTTTTACTTTCTGTCAATTTCCAGGGTAAATTTGGTCATTTGATTCCGTACGGCGTCAGTTTCATACTGTTTCAATACAGCTTCTAATCTATTATTCCGCAACGCCGTACAAACGAACAAAAATCTTTGAACAAGGGGAAAAAATCGAGGGTTGCAACCCGCCTTCATTCCGTGGTCCGAGGGGTGATTTGAACAACATAAAATTATTTATTTTGAAAGTATTTCATGCATAGATAATATTTTTTAGATAATGGATTAGAAGCTGTATTGAAACAGTATGAAACTGACGCCGTACGGAATCAAATGACCAAATTTACCCTGGAAATTGACAGAAAGTAAAACTAAAATACCAACTTTTTGGACCACCATTTTTGTACGGCACTGCGCGCTTTCTTATTATTTTTCATGGATCTATTCGATGGTAACAATGCCGTACAGAAATAAATGACCAAAATGTACTCACTCTAGCTGCACTTTTGAATGCTCACCAGCACCCAGTTGGACTGATCACAAGTGACGGCATAGTGCTGAATCTTATTATTTTATGCTCTTCTATCGTCCTATATACCTCACCTGGTGGTTCATATGACCCATCCATTTTGTTTATGGGCCCGTAGTCTATAGCCTAGGTGTGGTAATCGATTGGCAATAAATCTGGTAGAAAGCTGACTTTTTGTCATAATGAAAAAAAATGGGACTGCTCTGTAAAAAGTTATACGTGATCATACATAAAATATATAAATATATATATATACGCGACGAATTGAGAACCTCCTCCGTTATCGTCGGTTAAAAATTATTGACAATAAACTTAAGGCGCTACCCCGAGCAAATGACTTTGAGCGTTTGACCTCTAAACCCCCCTCTTTGCCCCTCTACATATACATCGCTACTTTCTATGAAAATACAACGCCATCTGTTTGATATACCGACGTATTAAGTAGTAAAAATAGTAGACTTATGAATTTATAGACAAAGATATAATCAATCATGTTCGCAAGATTAAAAAAAAAGATAAGAAAAATATATTTTATTTGTATCTAAAATTATAACTCAAGTAATTGAAGACTTCTAAGTGAATCATTTAATGATGTAAAGTTATTTAGTCAGAAAGGTATTGAATGTCTTTTTACAAAAATCTTTTTTCAACCAACTTCGAAAATAGGAGGAGATTTTCAATGCGGATGTTTTTTTTTTACGTTTGAGTATTTCTCGAAGTTCGGGATTTCTCAAAGACGGCTGGACCGATTTCAAAAAATATTTGTAACCATTTATTCAGTGTGATTCTAACAAGGCACGTACCTATACAGAGCAAAGGCGGGCGGCGAGACTTTTGAAAATTCGGTTCTTGAAGAAAGTATTGCTGTCTCAATACGGCATGATTTGTGAATGTGTGAAAGTTGACAGTGTGTAAGTGTCAAAGCGCGCTCGCATGGAGTAGTACTTAAGAAATACTCTACGCACATAATAAAGGGCAATGGCGAAATAATTGTTGATATAATTCTTATGCGTGATATACAAACGTCTTAATTACAGATTTACATGAAATATAGCGTCTAAGTCCATGAAAAAAATACATTAAATTGGAAATACAATTGATTGAATTGTACTTTGAGTGTTGCCATATGAACGTTAAATCTAAACTAAGTCATGCGAATATCTTTGGCTAGTAAACTTTGTATAAAAGCTTGCTTTTAGAATATATTGAAGATTTATGAACATGAATAGTCTAAGGACATATTATTATTTCTACCCAACATCACCGAAATTAATAAATGACATCTAAATACTATTATGAAAACTTCAATCTAGCATGGCAACAACAACGGATACAATCAATGTGAAATTTTGCGTCATGCCAGTGACATTGTCTTGCACGTCACTTTGCTTGTGCGCACCAAAATCTTTGTTTGCGCATTTGTTATTTCTATTATTTTGCTTTTTGACTTGGACTGCTTATGGACTTTCGAGATTTCTCCCTGTGCTAGCCAAAGGACTCCGATTACCCACCACTTACGACGAAATTTTGCTGTGATGTTTGACTCCGATTTTAAATTAAATTGGATTTTATTACGTGAAAAACAACGATTTATTTTTCACGATGTCAAGTCTTTTAAAGCCTCTTTGCACCTGCTGGTTTCCTGGATAATATCGTGATAAGGAAGGATGAAAAATAAATGTATTTGAATTAATGCTGTTTCTTTTTTCATACATGCTTTTGATCATCTATTTTATAGACTATTTTTGTGCACTAAACAATATAACAAGAAAGCCTATAAGAAAACATTAACATATTCTCTCCGGATTATTAAAAAAAACTCTGATTATAATTCTTTACAAGTATTATCAAAGCTATAGGCCAGGGAAAACCTAGATAATTATATCTCTAGAAATAAGTATAAAACAACCGCATTCAATCTTTTGAATAGTATATTTCACAGGGTTTACTTTTTCTGAATCAAAGACTTTTTCAACATATTTCCTATGAATTTCTGTCATATAAATGCAAGGTCGGGCAAAAGTAATTAATTGCTTACGAGAGCCCATTAATTTCACTCATAAATAACTGAATTTAATAAAAACAAAGTACGATTCTATGAATTGTATTTCCAATTTCATATATTTTTTTCATAGACTTAGACGCTATTTAAATAAAACTTCAAAAAAGTAACATATTATTTCATGTAAAGTAATTAAGACATTTGTAGACGCATAAGAATTATTTCGACCTTTTGATAGTTGGAAATATTTAAACAAATATAAATATGTGATGAAATAAAACTACTAATTATAAACCGCAAAAAAATCCGTAAAAAGTAGATTTATTTCAATGTCAGATTTAAAAAAAAATCTTAAAACATAAATAGAGCTCGCCCCCTATTACTTACATGGGACCTAAACATATCGGCGAATTGTGGGTGTACATTGGTACATCTCTGCCTAACCCTTCGGGGATACCGGCGTGATGATATTTTATGTAAAACATAAATATGTATTCCATGCTATTTGAATTTTATCACCAGTGCCGTGTGTAAAACTACATAGGGCTATCAATGACTTTTTGACAGTTGTCATAATATTAAATTGTAAATGACATTTCAAATAAAAAACCGACGTGCTCTCACGTCGAGAGTCTACGGCTGACTGCTGGATCGCCGCCGCGAGTGTGTTTATGTTGTGAATTTGACCATTTTTAGGAATAATTTGAATTATAAAATAGATGTTTGGTCTTTTTGAAAAACAAAGCTGTTGAAAATGTTAAGAATTAAATCCTCTATCAGTTGGTATAAGTTACATTAATAAAATACGTATACATCGTGAGCCTATGCAAGGAATAAATTTTGATAGACCATTTTTAAAATGAGTACTACTAAATATTCGCTGCATTAAAAAGAAAAAGCTCTGTTGAAATTAAAGACAACATATTAAATAATGATTTGGTATAACAGTGAATTTGATATATGTTTTAAATATCGAGTTTATAGCTTAATAAAACTCCGCTTTTGCGCATTTTGCTCGGGGGAGCGCCTTAAGCACCGCTAACTTAACATATTTAAATCAAATCAAATTTAATTTCATAACTGTAGACAGTATTAAAAATGTACACACATAGAAGTTAAAAGGAAAATAATAAATACTATATTAAAATTAAAAATTAAACTTAAGATATTTAGAATAAAAAAAAAAACTAAGCCTACACAGTAAATAAGAAAAATGTAAAAAAGGCATCAAAAAATTCAAAAATTAAAAATTATATTTTGCCTTAAATTTATAAATTTAAAAATTTAATTATACTTTTTAATGGATATCATCAACAGCCTATTCGCTTATCTCTATTATTTTAGTTTTCTATATTTTACGTGTTTGTATCAATAATATTTTGTACTACAGCGCGGCATGGGCGATACGGAGTATATGACAGCGTTCACTCAGGTGATCCTGCCGATAGCGTACGAGTACAACCCGCAGCTCGTCATCGTGTCTGCCGGGTTCGATGCCTGCGTCGGTGACCCGTTAGGAGGTAAGACGACTAAATATATTTTTTTGTTAAGTGTGGTATTTTTTTCCATTCTTAAGGGAAGTATTATTTTTATTTTGCTTACGAGTTTAATTTTATAATATGAATTCGGAACTCTGGCTTATTCCATACTACGACATGAGTTGACATACTTGAGGATATAACGATTTAGATATTTTATTAGATATATATTAGATTTAACGTAAAAAAAAAATAAAAGTAATGTAGGTGAGTTAAATACTAGTACAAAAGACGACCTACACTGGTTCTGTCCTCCTAAATAACAATTTATAACATGTTCCAGGTTGCAAAGTAACTCCAGAATGCTACGGGCGCATGACACAGCTGCTCCGCGGGCTAGCAGGCGGACGCGTCATCCTCTGCCTCGAGGGCGGCTACAACATCACCAGCATCGCCTACTCCATGACCATGTGCACTAAAGCCTTGCTCGGAGACCCCATCGAACACCACTACGACCCCAAGACCCCGTGCCTGTGGTCCGCCATCGACACCATCCATGACGTCATCAACACACAGAAGCAGTACTGGAAGTCTTTGAAGTTCCAAGTCGCGTTGCCAACAGACTATGAATTAGAAACACCGCTACCTTCAAGAGGTTTAGTAGTCGACCAAAACGAATTCGAAATCTCAGTCAGTAGCGTCGAACTTAACGAGTCGACGTCAAGAAGCCAGTTAGAAACGTCACTAGAATCTGACTTAGCTAAGTTAACATTAGAAAAGAAATGTTCAGATGGCATCCATTGCGGCACAGACGATGAAGACGAAACGCCTAAACCGTCAAAAACAAACGAAGATTCTCAACCAACCAGTAGCACTCCAACTTCAAAAAAAGAACCAGAGAGTCCAAAAAAATGCGAGCAAGGAAGTTCCAGTGCACCTAAAGCGACTTTAGTCGATTATTTAGCAGAGAACATGCGAGCGATAGCCGATGGCGATATGTTTGCGGTGATTCCCTTGCAGTGGTGTCCGCATTTAGACTCGTTGTTTGCGATACCCAGTGAGGTGAATTTCGAGCAAGGAGTAAAGTGCATTGACTGTGATCATACTGAGGAGAATTGGGTGTGCCTGCATTGTTATATAGTAAGTATGCACCATAATGAATCCTTCTAAAAATATATTCTATTTTCTTAATTGTAACCTGTAATGATGTCCGCTGGTATACTTTTATGAACTAGTATTTTAAAACGGACTCCAAAAGAAGAGGTTATCTAAATGACGTATTATTTTTTTGCTTTGCTATGTCTCCGGCAACTGTAGATTGATTTCAAAAATGCTTTTTGTCATCTGTAGAATATACTATTCCTATAATTATACATTACATAGAGGAGTTGGTACCTTTTTTATTTATGTTCTATTTGCTTTTTGTTCCAGACGGCATGTGCTCGCAGCATCAACGGCCACATGCAAGCTCACCACGTAGCCACGGGCCACGCGCTAGTGCTGTCCTTAGTCGATTTATCAGTGTGGTGCAACGTTTGCGACGCGTACGTCGATAACGCGCTACTCTACGACGCGAAGAACAACGCACACAAATGCAAGTTCGGGGAAGAAATGCCGTGGTGTTATAAGACTGATATACATATGCAATAATGTTATGATAGAGACAGATTAAGGGTGCGAAGAGTATTTTATACCAGCCGAAGTAACTTTCGTCCTTTTAGCATTGGCAAATCATATCACTTACATGAAGTTAATATTTATTATACGAAATTGTTTCCAGTGTCATAAAACCAATGCAGCATTTTTTTTGTTATTTGTCAATGCTAAAAGGACCAAACTCGCTTGGCGTAAAAAAAGTGGATTACAGGAACATGAATATCAGGAATCATTCATACAATGAGTAGTGCGTACTGTACATAGCATTTTCAACCTTATTGATCTGATTTACAATTGGTATCACCTGTATATATTTTGAACCGATTTTAACGTCAATAATTTTGGTCGAATTCGGTAAATAGATCTTGATGTATTAGTGTAGTATCAGTTTTTTGAAATTCTGAGCCATAATTTCGAATGGGCAGCAAGTATTCGTAGTTCGTAACTAACTCACTTACATTAGTGTAAGAATTTAATATTTATTTACCCAGTGTTGAATTGTTGATTAATCAGTTTTTGTGTTATTTTTTAGGATTTAAAATTACTAACTGCCGCACTCATTTTCGTTAATGGTTACTTAACAACTCAACTGTCCCGCCAGTAGACACAATAGTTAAACTACGGCAATGTTCATATTTGACTCATGGAACAGGGAAATGGTTAAGGCGTATCTTAGATTTATAAAAAAAGAAACCGAGACTTCTGACAGTTGGCTTTGTTAAATTGTTAGTAAGAAATGCTGTAAGTAATAATTAACGTCTCTTGAGTACGGAATTAACAATATTAAACATTCCAGTGTCTAACGCAGAAATAAATAAAAGTTTTGCTTAGAAAATAGTATATACAGGGCAAGATTTATTTCTTGCATTTTCATATAATTTTTATGTCTTTAAAACTAACAATTTTAATCCTTGCGTCTTATACCATATTGGTAGTGCATTCTCTTACATACACAGCTTGTGTAATAATTATTACTAAATACTATAGGTTGCGTCACGTAAAAAGAACGCTAGCTGTCAAGATGCGCAGAACGCGATTTATCGGTCTGTTTGGTGGTATGAAGTGCGGGGGGGCACGAGCCGCATGTTTGCCGGTGCGCTATTGGTTCGTAGGACGACCTTCGCCTGCCGAATTGTATACTCATGCGCAAACGTACCCTCCCCACCTTCCGCCAGCGTTCTTTTTACCTGACGCGACCTATAACAGTACAATAATACAATAATTCGGCCATCGTAGCTCCGCGAAGCACCCTTGTATATTTATGTAAATAACTCTATTTATACCCATATACAATTTTTTATGTTTTTTTAGACTTATCGGCCAGTTTTATTATGTTTTTATTATTTAATTTCTTTAGTGTTCTCAATGTTTGACGGTAATTGTTATTTGTCACTAACTACTAATATAATGGGGAAATTAATTACATTGTAATTATTTAAGAAATGTAGGGTTTTCTTATATATTAATTCCATCGTTTAAATGGTCTATTTAAGTGTTTTGCGTTATGTCTTTATTAAAACTGTAATAACTACACAGTTTTGAATTGTTTTACCTCGGGTTGGAGATCTGATACCAAATATGTTTGTTTTCAATTCCCTGTTTTCTGTAAAAAGTGGTTATTACCTTTGATTTCGTGTGCCAAAATTTGCTCACAATGAAACTAACTAAAATGTATTAACAAAACAATAATAAAATCATATCATATTATTCATTCGTGTTTTTATTCTCCATGCATTTAATCCCTGATTGTTGCTAACTGAAGACAGAATATGAATCTGATGCAATAGGAAACCATACTATTTATTTTTATGACTCTTTCATAATGTGTACTTAGATTTTATAAAAATAAGAAGACAAGAATACAAAGATAGACACAAAAATGTGTATAAAACGCGTGCCAAGCACGTCATAAATAATTGCTAGCAAAATAAAAATATTTTCCAACTGACCATTCAATTCGAAAATAATTTAGTCGATTTTTCGTGTTGTGTCAAGCTCTAGATGTCACAAACACAATGTCAATGTCAAACAAAATCGAACAAAATAGTAAAATGTACATCAACAGAGGTGCCGTCCGTCCCAAAAATGATTTTATAAAATAATCGAATAAATATATCGCAATTTCATAAATATTACACAGTTCGCTTATAAGTACGATGTTCCTAAAGACAGAGATATTGAAAGCGATTTCATTTAGGAATCCCGTTAAATTACCTTTTTCGTATTGGGTGCTTGTAATAATCAGATTTGCGCTTACACTTTTGCCGCATCGCGGTTATATACATCCGGACGAGTTTTTTCAAAATGTTGAGGTCATTGCAGGTATGTTTTGACTTATGTTTAATATTATTTAATGGTTGTACGTAAAAAATATTTTTTTTTTTTAAATGACCGACAACCGGTGTTATTGCGCGAAGAAATCGAATGGAATTGTAACTTTTACCTATAGATTAAAACCAGTTTAGTCTGAAACGAATCAGTTAATTCAAACATAGCTTTCAAGGCTAGTAAGCTGTGTTGAACCAGTTTATTGTTGAAGTAACAAAACAAATAGATTAATGAATATTTTATGATTCTATTTTATGGGTAACTCATAAGTAAAGATAATGAAGGATATTGTTGGGAATAAAAAATTATGTAGAATCCTGGAAATATTTACATGAATTGTTTTATGGATTAGAGGAAGTTATGAAAGGGTAGATGGTTTCATAACAACTATCAGTACTGTTGCTGTTATTAAAGCATTGTTAGTCTTACACCACAAAACACCATCAATCTGTAAAGATGGATAATTTCTCATTGACAAAAATGTACTAAAGAAACTCAGTATTCAAAACCTTTTGTTTCAGGTGACATCCTCACCATCGACATTGCGAGAACATGGGAGTTCAATCCAAAGTTTCCTATCAGGAACATATTTGTACCCAAAATGATCCTCGGGCCACCTCTACACTTCATACG
The DNA here is from genome assembly GCA_905146925.1 of Autographa gamma. Classification (NCBI taxonomy): domain Eukaryota; kingdom Metazoa; phylum Arthropoda; class Insecta; order Lepidoptera; family Noctuidae; genus Autographa; species Autographa gamma. The sequence goes on from LR989850.1 coordinate 12,108,837, forward strand.
CATAGTCAACCCTTACACCAGACACTACTTCAACTTGGATCTCAAAACACCTTACTACTTGCTAGTAATCCCACGAATTTTTATATGCTTCCTATCCCTTATAAATGACTACTGTTTATACAAAATATGTGTTCTGTACGGCCAGAATTTTAGAAACAGGCTTAAGATATTTGCTAGTTCTTATGTAGTGTTTGTGTACTGCTGTCGCAGTTTCTCCAACACATTTGAGATGATCTTTTTCTCCATGCTGCTTTATCTAGTAGCTGAATGCATGTTGAAATCTGATAAAGCTATTTATCACAATGAGTTTCTTCAAGAGAAGTATGAGAAGGCAGCCACAGCAGTTGAGAAGGTTAAGATCTTCAAGTTGTCCACACATTTGCCTCAGCACTCATTAAATAAAGTCATTGTTCTAGCTACTGTTGTAGTCATAGGGATCTTCAATCGGCCTACGTTCGTAGGCTTTGCATTCCCGCCGATATTCTTCTGGCTTCACCGAGGACTGGGTTCTAAAGTGGTTGGCTTCAAAGATTTCCACTACAGGATATTTATGTTTATAGCGTGTGGTATTCCGACCGCTCTGTTGTTGATACTGGTTGATTCTGGGTACTACGGGTATGTGACGATGGCGGATATCGAGTCGCTGAAGATATCGTGGGACAACTGGGTGGTGACGCCGCTGAACTTCCTGCGCTACAACTCGGACATGCGCAACCTAACGCAGCACGGCCTGCACCCGCGCTGGCTGCACCTCGCCGTCAACGTGCCCTTGTTGTTCAACGTGCTCGGAGTGCTCGCGATCGTCACGCTTACAGTCAACACTTACAGGTGAAGTAGTTTTTTTATTTTTATTTATTACATTTGGGAAAACAAACACTATTAAGCATAAACAATTGTGTCTTAAACCAAAATTTAACGAATATACTACCCACAACATTTTTTACATTACAACATTTTATTGAGCTATTAAGCTTTCGATAAGAACTTCTAGATGTCTATAACAATAATTTTCTGCTTCCAGGTTCATCCGCGGCCAATACAGCAAACTGCCGCGTATCCAGAGCATCACAGGCCTAATGCTGTTCTCATTGGTCATCCCGATAGCCGTGCTGTCACTGTTCCCGCATCAGGAAGCGCGGTTCATCATCCCGGTACTTATACCTCTGATATACCTGTACGGCAACCATCTCCACGCCAACGAGAGTGACGGGCCTAGAGCCAGGAAGTTCAAAACTACGCTGAGGTACACGTGGTACACGGTAAACGCTCTACTTACTCTGTTCTTTGGCTTCGTACACCAAGGCGGCATATATCCTTTTGCAAACAGTCTCTACCGCGAAATTAAAAACAACTACGGAGATCACACGCACGTTATAACTACCCACAGCTACAGCATACCGACGTTTTTACTCCAGTTAGAGAGCACTACCAAAGTATGGAAGGACAAGAAGACTGGCCACAAGTACAGACTCGCGCCAACTACTTTTATACATAAATATGGGTCTCTACCGATGGAAGACCTGTTCGTAAAGGTCGACGACGTATTAACCAACGCTGAGATGTTACTCCATGACTACAAAAAAAAGTATAGGTTTTACATCGCGTCCCCGTGCTCTCTGGAACAAGATATCCGGTCGGTGGCCGCAAATTACCCCTACTTTGAACTCATCGAAGATTTTACATATTACCCTCATTTTTGTACGGAGGCTTTCCCGAATTTCCCAACGAAACACGACCAATTTTGCGTAGAAAATAAATTTATACGAACGAATGAATCTCGAGCTGTAGATCTGAATATGCTACAGAGAATTTCATGCTTTTTAAAGAAGTTTTGTCTTCGCATTTATAAGGTTAAACCAGTAACGAAATATCGAATATAAGGTCTCATTGATACTGACAATTTAATGATTCCAATAAGCAATATCTTAATACATTTACTACGAATGGCATTAACTATAGTTATAAAGTACCGCCTAATTACGATTATTTGATTAATGCTCAATTTAAGTTGTATTATCAAAGACATTCATTTAAGTAGATATACTTACAGGATTAGATAAAAAGCTACTTAAAAAATAGTATTTTAAATGCCATTGGATCAACAAAATATTATTTACCAATATTCGAAATGAAAATAAAGTTCTGTGAAAATCAGGCTAAACATTAGTACCTAAGTTTAAGGATCTGAAACTGGTAATCGATTTATATAAATTATAATTAAGATAATATCTGTTCGATTGATTCCAGCACTCTCTTATTTTATGTCACAAAGAATTCTCTTTTAATCTCATGCTACTTAATTATTTACATAGTTTTTTAATTTTAATTATTAATTGATATTATTTATTTTATATTTTGCTCAATGCAGTAAGTATATTAGAGTTCTCGTTATTTTTACATTAACTTTTACTTTAGACAATTTATTTATTAGTACAATCTTAATTATTTATTTTATTATGATCTGATATTTTATTTCTTTATTTTACATTTTTGTTACTGAGAGATTACTTAAGGGCAGTCTGTTAATTCCCAGGCTACTTTTCAGACCAAAGAATGATTTCTTTGTTTCCAACAGTTTTAAGGCTTCTTGTAAGATTGCATTTAATTTGCGACTTTATGATTCAAGTAATACAGTATAATGTTGTGTAATTTCATAACGGATTGAATAAATGAGCTAATACTTAATTTTTCTTAAGCTTGTTTGTGCACTTCTAATGCAATTTTTTTAAATCTTATTTACGTGTGTTCACCGTGTGGCATAACATATTTTAAGGCACTAAAAACTTATTATTATTTTAAAAGACACTTTATATGTACCTGTATCTAAGGGTGCGTCCACATCTGAAGAACGAGCATTACACGAACAGCTCGTTAGTTGCTCGTTCGTCAGATGTGGGCGCACCCTAACTTGATTAGAGTGTAAAAGTCATGGTTACTCGTAATATTTTTAGTGTATTATTTTAATACAATAAGCGTTAACTGGCATACAAGTAGTTAATTAAATTAGCTGAACACGTGTCGCATTGAATGTAACCTATTTTAAGTTGTTACGTTTTGAAGGCGTTTGCGTCAAGGTACCTTTTTAAATTGACCAATGTATATTGCGAATCTTTACACAAATGGACTGCTTATTGCTATGTAAAATAGGCTTTAGGTTATTATGTTTACAAATAAAGTCATTTTTGTTATTAATCAGTGTTTTATTTATTTAGGATTGACTGTTTTTAGCGATCCTGGGATGAAGATAGGTAGATTTAGTATAAGTGATTAAAGGTGGAAGAACGCACTCTGTACCTAACTTGGAAAAATTGGATTCGAATCCCGGGTAAAACAAAAATAAGAAAGTGTGGATTCTTTCAATACAAATGTAACGAACTAACAAGATCTTTGAATCAAAATCAAACTAATAAAATCATACATTTAAACAATTTTCTTCCAAAATTCATTTATAGGTAAGTACCTACTTTAGATAGATACTTACTAACTTAAACTTTGCAATTATCATTATGTACGCCTGACATAACCGATTTACCGAATCTTTTCATAGTAAGATGGTAAGTAATAATTACTGTGTTCTGTGAAGTAATACGTTGCAAAGTTCAACAAGGTTAAATAGGTATAATTATGATAGTCATAGATGGGCGATTCAGGGAACAATCAGTTTTCCTTTTAAAGAGCGCTACATAGTTTCAACACACAAACATACCTACTTAAATAATTCATATGGTACTTTTTTGTATTTACTAAGAAACCAACTAATAATAGCCCATTTTAATTAAATGTTATACCTATTTTTTTGCTTTGTCTAGTCTCTTTTACTTTTTTTACTCTATGGTTGTGTCACTGTCAACTACAGACAGATGTCAAATAAGTTTTTCAAAACAAAACAAAACGTGGATGTGCTGTGTTGTGAAATAAAGTTTAATCTAGAATTATAATGTATTCTCATAAAGAAATAGTGCAATCTACTCTAGAAATGTCGCTCAAAGTTATAAGAATGTATGACTGGCTGCTAGATTTATATGTATTGGTTAGTATGAGTTAATGTTAACCTTAGTCTATCAAGTTTTTTAAACTTCTTCCCGTAAATTAAAAAGTATTTAACCAGTATCATTGTGTAGGTAATCGTAGTTTAACTAGTATGGTTATTTTTAGGACTTTTTTGTTGATAATCACTGGGAGAAACTACCGAAGTGTTGGCGTGATACTTTCGAGCATATGGATCCGCAGCATTTGGGATACATTCTGTCTAACAGACCTTCAAATAAGATGCTGCCTTTATCATTCTTAGCCTTAATTAAATCTATTGAAGCTCTAAGCCTACCACGAGAAAATCACAGCAAGATTAAAGTTAAAAGAGATGTGAATGACACAGACACTTGCAAAAGTCATCCAAAATTAAATAATTTATTTTTAAAACACGTGAAGTTAAAGAAAAGACATGAAATAAGCCTGATGGCTGATATAGTGGCGGATACAGCTTTGGAGACAGGTTGCAAGTCTGTTATAGACTTTGGCTCTGGTTTGGGACACTTGGTGCGAATGCTGGCCTACAGGGACCATTTGTATGCAGCTGGGATTGAGTGCCAGACACAACTGACGGAGGAGGCTAGGTCTGTACCTTTGGTATGTATGAAATATATAATAAGAATTGTAAATAACAAAAAAAAAAAAATTGTAAAAATGTGAAAATCAATTTTGACATTAAATTTTTTTTTGTAGGAAACTTGACTTGGAACTAGAGTATACAGCCAAGAAGCATCTTTCAGCTGAAGCTATGTCCAAACTCCATCGTCCATTACACTTCAATGTCACTCTATCAAGTCACAAACAATTACTGGATCTGCCCTTACCAGAGACAATGAAGAGTTATGGCCTAATAGGCCTCCATCCCTGTGGGGATTTGGGGCCACTATTATTAAAGCACTTTGTTGAGACTGACCACATAAAGTTTTTGTGTGTGGTTGGGTGTTGTTACATGAAGTTGACATGTGGTGGCAAGGGAGGGTACCCTATGAGTGAATATGTGAGGCAGTTGGATAGTCACTTGTCTTTTGTCAGCAGGGAGATAGCTTGCCACTCTATTGATGTTTACTGTGAAAGGCTTAGGAGAGGAAATTATATTGATTTGAAGGTAATTTTTACATCTTTAAGACATAGTTTCAACCAAGAATGTCTTTGTTAATTACTTTATGTAAAATTTCTCATTACATATTAATATATTTCTTATTGGTAGGTACATGCATTCAGGGCAGCATTAGAGAGGCTACTGGTTGAGAAGAATCCTAAACTAAGACATGCAAAAGTACGAAGCATCAAACACTCTGAATCAATGACATTTGAAAAGTAAGAATGCATTCAAATATCCTTTATTAGCATTGTTAATTAATTAATAATGTGTATATTTTGGTTATGTAATTTTTTTCGTTACTTGGTATTTAACCATGTTTTGGAGTCAGGACACATTTCACTCAGGACAAATACGTTAGATTTGAAATTTTATATATTCATTATTTCCTTATGTATCTCCAGCTACTGCAACCTAGCGGTAGAACGCTTGAACCTGCCACTACCGTCATCCGCCGCCGAGTGGGCCCGCGGCCACGCGGACCTGCGCCAGTGGCGCCGCGTAGTGGTGGTGTACACGCTGCGGCTGGCGCTGGCACCGCTTGTTGAAACTGTCGTGCTGCTTGATAGACTGCTCTATGTTTTGGAGAAAGGTAAGAATATGTTGTCGTTGGGTATTGTTTACCCACAAACCCACTGCTGCGAAAGGGATTTCTAAGTTCTTACCATTCTTGAAGATGTCCTACTATATCCCTAGTTTTTATTATTCAGAAGCCCACTTCGATAGATGAATTATTTCCGTGTCTTGGTGAAATTTTATAAGGCTATGGGCACTATCCCAATTTCGCACTTACTATTACTTGTACAAACTCTACATAAAAAACGAAGCAGTGGAGAAAAAACTTAAGTGACAGACAGAAAAGGGCTTGCTAAAAATAAAACACCAATTTTACGTTTATATTTACGTTTAATGGTGGAGACAAAAATACACTTATTTGACATTCAAATACTTTACACATCATACAATTTGTATGTACAGAGCATCTATAGTTATACATATAAATTCGATTGAAAGGAAGCAAATAAATATGTAACATTAAATATATTACTTATATAATAAATAAGAGTTAGACTAGATTTTATCTTTGGCACTTTAAAACTACATTTAACTATTTGTACAGGGGTGTGCGAGAAGTATTTATTCAATTTCAGTGTTAATAGAATATGCTAGTCAATAATTATACTATAGGTACTGTAACAACGTGTAACTGTGTAACAATATACGTATAAAATAATTACTCTGACACAAATTAATAACTAATCAAAATTACAAAATAATTAAATCCTTTAATAATTCCATAGTGCTGAAATTTTAACTGCCGCACTCAGAAACATTTATTCCCCTCACAGACTTCTGAGAGTTGCATTAAGTAGATTCTAAGAAATCCCCTAAATCGATTTAAATAAGCCAACATTCTGGGCCTCAATTCAGCTATTTTAAATACATGACAGTCGTCGGACAGAGTGCCTAATTTTCGTATTCAGATAGGCCTACAATAAAATCTCATTGAACTGTCGACGAGAATGATCGTAATGACAACAGAAGGCCAATTATCGTAAAATTACTTCATGAAACATGTCATTCGGCCAATTCAAGCAACTCTTAAATACCTGAATCAATGTGGTCTGAGTAATCAATACTAAGGGACCCCTTAAATAAGCTTCAATGTCTCTGTGTACGGCAGTTATGTTAATATGTCTGTTTATATTGTTCCACAGTAAACTATTTCCTTATATTAAGTACAATATTCATCAGCATTCACAATGCAACTTTAAGCGTACGAATAAAATATTGATAAGCTACATACACAAAATACATTACATTTCTTAATCTATCATTAATAAATAAAATATCTCTCTTAGAGAGAATATAAGCTAAAGTAAATACAAAGCTATAACTACTTTTAAATGTGAAACTCAAATATATTTTAAGATCTTTTTTCCGTACAATATATATGGTTATATATTTATTCATTTTAAGTTTTTGTTGTTATTAAATAAATAGAACCATTCGTAATGTAAAAGGTCATTGTTCCATTCATTATTAAATATTTAAAAGACGTTTTGAAAGGTGTGCTATAATCGTGATCGTAGTAATGTAAATTAATATTTTAAACAAATGTTTCATTTTTCAGGATTTTCGTGCGAGATATGGCCCGTATTTGATCCTAAGCTGTCACCTAGAAATCATATTATAATAGCAAAAAGGTAATTTAATATAAATCTCAAGCTCAATTAATATTTAAGACCATGTATTTCTTGTTATTGTAAAAGTTGAAATTAAATTTATTCAATGTTATCACGTTTATGCCTAATTCGTTTTGTTTTATAATTCTAAGACTAGGCTTTTTCACGTACTTTGTAATTAAAAATGTTGTTATGGTTTTATACAATAAATGAATTATGCTTAACTTCTGTAAATTTTTATTCTCGCTTACTATTCAAACTGCGTTGCTCTAAATCTAGGTGTATGGTAGGCCTATTAATGACTGAAATATAATGTTTCCATATTCCATTGACTAAATAACCACTTTAAAACACTTGTGCGTAAAAAAGAATAATTGCGTGTTCTGACTTTCCGAATGAACAGACATAAATTACCTAATTTACTAATTACTGTACCTAACTACATTATAGAGCAACATTCACAAACTTATAATTAAATAAACATTTCATAAATAACATACTTGTAACATTATAAGCCCGAGCAACAATAGTACTACAAACTAAATAATAACAATATGAAGACTGCCCAAGCCATGTTAATATTCAATCTGTGGAATATTTATAATGTAAAAAGTAATTTAAATATTTGGGGATCTTACAAGTGTATTCAATTGTACATTGGTGCTAATTTTCTCAGATTTACATTATTTAGAATTTTATCATACACTAATATATCTGTGCAGAGGAACTGTAATTAATTAATCGATTAATAATTTATTTGTGCACGTCCAATAAGCATAATTTAACTTTATTCAATGTTTGTAAAATGTTTATATTTTAGTTTAAATTCGTCGACCATAGTTAAGGCGCTGTGTATAGCCAGCATTGATGTTATTGAAGGGGTGAAGCGGGTAGGTGCGGGACGGAGTAGCCCCGACCCTGCTACTCGTTTTTTCCGAATTCGTCCGATGCGTAACGGTGTTATAATATTGAAGCTTTATTTCGCTGCTTGTTCAGATGTAAGTTTAGCCCTACTTGACTATGTTTACTTTTGAGCTGCGCTCTCGCGGCGAACAGTAGGTTCGAATCCCGATAAAATCATAAATTTTTGGATTATTAGTTTTAAAGTATTATGCACCTACTGCATATTATCGTGTTTTTACTTTTAAAACAAGCATTTAATGTTGTTGATTTATTTTTAGAATAATTTTTCAAATACCTATTCTGATTTTCTGAAAAAAATATATGTATAATAATTGAAAACCTGAACAATATGTTTTATGACAATCTATATTTTTCTTCAGTATCAAGAGAGAATATTAAAAAAAAACGTACACTACGCTTGATGGTTCAGTCTGGAGATACAGCGTGTTTCGAATAGTTACGAAACTTATTATTTTTTTGTGAATAAATTTTGTGGTATGAAGTCCTCACACTGCAGATAGTCCAAACACTCACCTGTAAAACTTGTATATTTATAGGTTTTTTTTTTGTGTACGTAAGGGTAAATTTATCAACCTCTTTTGTTTTTTTTTATTATTCACGTGAAATTCTTTTATGAGCCAGCCTTGCATGTCCAAGGGGGTGAGGATGCAAAAGTCTGAGAGAGAGCCCTGAAAAAGGCTCTGTCTAATCTGGCAAAACACCTGGTGCCATCATTTGCCTTAGTGCTGGATATGCAGGAGAGAGGACAACGGGGGCAGTGCATGCCACTACACTCCCCCAAGTAGATACGTGCAATGAAGGCTGAGGGACCCCCGTCCCCGCCGTCTGCGTCCTCCCCAGCGCAGGTCTGGCTACAGAGATTCTCGTCCGCGCACTGCCCACCATCGGCCATCGGCGGGGCAATGGAACGAAAGGGTCAGCCTCCCGCTCGCGCTCCAAGGTCTCTTTCTGAGAAATAACAAGCTTGCAGAAATAAGACACTAAGGCAGACGAATGTATGATATGCCGTGTCTTCCATTTCGTAAAATTAGCCTTCCCAATGCGCCGTTGGGGCCTGGGCAGGAGAGACAAGTTTACTCTCCTATAAAGAGAGCCCTATATTGGGGCTCATTAGCTGCTTTTAGAAGGCGTGTGGCAAGCATTTGGGGGCCATTCTCTTGCACTTAGACAGGACACCGCGTCCCCAAACTCTTCCGGGGACAGCAGGGAAATGTCCTCCGATGGGCTCATCCCGTAGGTTGAATTCAACCTGGGCAGGGTAACGTTGACGGCTCTCGGGAAAAACGCCTGAACCAATGTGATCAGTCTGAAGGGTCTCCGTCAGTGGAGGACTAATGAGGTGCAGATTGTTGCGCAACATTTTGTAAGGTCTGACCCAGGGATTGGCGTTGAGACCCTCCAACATTGCTTCCCTCTCTCTTGCTATTGCAGGTGGAACCGGGTTGAACCCTAAAGATCCCGGTTCTGGCGACGTCGACGAAGTCACTCATAGCTTATTCTAGCGGCCGAGCAGGCACGTCGTAGATCGGTCAGCTCTGCAGAAAAGCAGTGAACCGCCTTCCTCGCTGGAGGTCCAAGTAGGTAATGGACCACCTCGAGAACGGTGAGCACCCTTGCGTACCCTGTGCTGACTGAGAGGAGAACCCTATCCGTATGTATCGGTGATCGGATAGGTTCTCCACGAGCTCGCCCTGCCTATACGCCACGGTGGTGTTACGTGCTGGGGTGGTGAAGGTTAAATCAACCACGGACCTTCCGCAGCCCGTAGCCACCCGCACATATGCGTCGTTCCTCTATTAAGGAGGGAGAGGTAGGTGAAACCACCCACGCCTCCAAAGCATGGCCTTGTGCTTCATTCGATGGATTACAACACGCCAGTGACATTTCAAACAAAAAAGTGACGTGCTTTCACGCCGAGAGCCTACGGCGTACTCCTCTTGAACAACAATCTCTTCCCACGGATGTGCAAAGAGGCGATAGTCATCTTCATCCACAAACCCGGTAAACCGAAGTCTGAGCTCACTAGCTATCGCCCCATTATCTTACTCAAGGTTCTTGGGAAGCTATACGAGCGAATAATTTATTCCCGTCTTATGGATTGTGCCAAGTCCAGGAGTCTCATACCAGACGAGCAGTTCGGTTTTAGAACCCAACACTCATGCGTCCAACAAGTCCACCGCATAGTCGAGCATAATTATAAGCGCTGGTTTTCAGCGTAAAAGGCTCACTGGCGTGCTCTTCTTCGATATAGCAAAGGCTTTCGACAAGGTCTGGCACAATGGTTTGATCTTCAAGCTCTACCAACTCGAGGTGCCAGATCGTCTTGTGCTCATCTTCCGAAACTTTTTGTTGAATCGGTCCTTTCACTATCGCGTTGACCCTCACCCGATCCGCGCCGCAGTCCCTCAGGGCTCCGTACTCTCACCACTTCTCTTCACACTAACGTTAGCGACATTCCTCGCGGTGGCAAATCCCAAATGTACGCCGATGATACGGCCATCTATTATTCAGGCACCAGCCCCTTACCGATAGGTCGAACTCTCCAGACCGCGGTCACGAACCTCGGGAAGTGGTTCACGTAATGGAGAATCGAAGTCAACCCTACCAAGAGCGCAGCCGTTTTCTTCAGCAAGGAACGGCAGCCTCCCGCTACCCCTCCACCTATCACCCTCTTCGGCAAGCCTATTCCTTAGGAGCAGCAAGCCAAATACCTGGGTGTAATCCTTCGACTTAAACGAATGCAAACTCTCCAAAACCGTTTCATGTTACGTCCGTAACTTGCAGTTGCACTGTGACTTAAAGCTGCCAACAATCAAGCAGTTCATAAAAGTCGCCGCGATTCGATTTTTCGACTCCTCCGAAACCCACCGTAACCCGCTAATCGTAGCGGGCGCGCGATACGTACCTTCCGTAATATCTAAGACTAAACGCCCCAGACTTACTCTCTCCTACCTCGACGATAAAAGAACGCTTCCCCAAGAAGCATTCGATTTAGCTAGCAGCAGCATTACAAAACACAACCGCCGTATATTACGTCCTCGCCGGCGAGGCCCGTCGCGTATTATTAATAATAGTAACGTAAATGTTATCCTCCTGTCCCTAGACCAAGCTGGCCCGAGCCTTCCAAACTAGCAATAAAAAATGTCCCTAAATAATAAAAACTTAGATCCAGCCAACCCTTGTTGTTTTGCTTTATTAAGATTGTTAGCTACGCACTAAGTCGAGGCCCGAACCCCGCAAGGGGTGCCCTTACTGGACGTTGCTGACGTAATTAGTTTTTTCCTATTGCTCTGGCTGGAGGCCTTAAGGTCCTCGCCAAAAGTCCGGTGAAGCAGTCAAAGTTTACGCTCAGGCTAACGGTAAAGATCTCTACAAAAAAAAAAAAAAACTGCTCGGTCTGCGCGCACACTTTTCGTCGCCTTTCAACTATACTACACTATACAAAATAAGACGCCATACATATACTGAATTTGTCAGATCCGAAATATTCTTCATTAAATAAATGACTCCTCACAAATATCTCACATTAATTAAAAAACAGCAGTTTACTTCATTAATCTAATTATTACAAACGTTATTGCGTTCAATTACATCTTTTGGTATTACTAGTTACTTCAATATTGTACACCATGTATAAGCTTAGTCATGAAAAAGTTGTCATTAATGAAAATGAAAAAAATATGCATCTTATTAGAAATGAATAATTACTAATTGTTTTTGTTATTATTAAAATTGAACAATTTATTAAAAATAACACAAAAAGTAAAAAAAAATACATCATTGAAAAAAACATGAAAGTAAATAATAAATTTTTATCGCTAGTTTCGAACCTGCGGTCAGCTGTCGCATCGCAATTTTATATAGGCACGCGACCGCTAGACCAATGTAGCTTCATCATAACTTTTCAAATTACGCTTCTATAGAGGATCAATAGAAAAGAGATTAGATGTGCAAAAAACAGTAAGTAATTACTTTACAAATTCCATTATATGTCATCGTTTGACAGATTTCATGAAATTATTTTCGATTTGTCATGTATTTTAGATCTGTCAATCAGAAATAAAGTGGCACAGGTCCGTCTAGCACCGCGCCTCAGCGCACACTGTCTGTCCGCGTAGGAATGAAAGAGAAGCGAACAAAACGCCATATTTAGTTTGTCAGGAATGTGTTATTTTTCATTAAATATCTGAATATTTGGAAAAATACTACCTTAATTGAAAAACTAAAATAAAGGTTATCTTCATTATTAGTTATTACGTTTCTGTTGAAAAATTTATCAAGATTGGTTCATCAGTAACACCGGAAAACTTTTTTGAAAATCCATTTTAGAGGTATGTTTATGAATTTTTTTTAACGAGAAAAATTAATGAAATCGTGTTTTGGAAATAAAGGTTATCTCACAAAAATGATGAAGATTAACATATATTTTTTTAGCTGCTCTGACATTTATACAGTTTGCTAAAAAACTGTTTGAAAAAGCCCATTTTTACTATACACAGCGCCTTAAAGTGATATGCGTATTTGAATGTGGTCAATTGAATAAGTGTGAATCGTGAAATCGTGACGCAAATTACAACATATGTTACAAATGAGCTTAAGGTGTACGTGCATACATACAGTTATGTAAATCAGACGTCCACAAACATTGGCCGCAGTTGGTCGGTTACTTTAATATGACACAAAAAGAACCACGTTTATAAGATCCATATTCGTTTGTGCAGAATAGTGCAACGTAACGCCAACCTAATATGCGGACCTTAATAATGTGCGTTAAAAAATCCGCGAAATAAGAGTCCGCGAAAATGACAGACAAGCAAGTAGATTACTTAGCTCTACCCATGGGTATCTAGAAATTACACATTTCGCGCCATTTTAAAATAAGACTTGCAGTTACAGAAATGGGCAAAAATATGTTTAGACACTGCAAAATTAGCAGGATTGTATGAAGACAAAAAGAAAAATATGTACATGATGAAGGAACTGTTTTCAATAATTTCTTCATAACATGTTTTACAATATCTATCTAGAATTGAAGAGAAAATCAAGTAAAAATTGGAGAGTGTACACATATTTTTGCTCGTGATTGTGCATGGAACTTATAAACGTGGTACTCCTACTACAATAAAATCATTTATCCACCAAGCTAGCCGGTTTAACTCAGATAGATCAGGCGGTGGCGGGTGGCGCTCGCATCGGCGGCTCGTCGTCGGAGTCATCGGAGTGCACGCGCGTGAACCGCCGCCGCTCCAGTAGCCGGCGCAGTTTGAACTCGCCGTGCCCGTACTCCCAGTGCCGACGCGTCGCGCTTTTGCGACCTATTGGTAAATACGGTAACCTATTGATAGAAGTGGTCACACCTGTCTTACATGTCAACGGTATACAAAGAAATGCAAGGCTTTTAGGTAAAAAAATGTGAAATATAGTGTAATTTTTATACTCTGGTAATTTTTGGATGAAGGTACCTAAATATTTTACACCTTGTAAGTGTCTGTCTTATTGCGAACAGAAAATAATAATTAACGAGTTATATTCTCTTGGATATTTAAAGTGTAAGCTACACTTAGATATTTTGTTACTACATACTGCATAATTTATTCATAGATTCTAGATGTAAGAGATATTTTATTTGTCACCCAAAATAAGTGTCCATGCCTAGAGAAAATAATGAGTAACGAAACACTATATTCTACTTAACCCATTGCAAGAAGATTTAATGATACCAAAAATATTGAAACAAGCAAATATGTGCTTTAAAATGAGTAACGTGAGTCTAAATTTGTAAGCCGAACTAAAAGGTGTAGCATGCATTGGTGCGCCAAATAAAAATACAGAAAGCTGCTTCCAATAAATATATTTTACTAATACAATTCACATCTTTTCACAATCACAAAATTAAGCGCAAAAAATATAACCAGCGCACGCTGGTGAACAAAACGGCAGATATTGCATCAATCTAATTTAACACTTACGCCTCAAACATAAGGTGTATAATTGAGCTTTGTTAAAAATAATTCTTGCTTTTAGAAATTTACCATTGAATAATGAGCTTTATTCTCTTATTGATAAGTATTAAATTACATTGACGTTAAAAATATGCCTTTCAGTCAGCAAATGCGCGCTGTTTCGTTGTATAAAAGAAATAACAGAAAGTTAATGAGATAACGTAGAACGAATTGTGTTATCACTGCCAACGTTTGATTGCTTTCTTAATCAGTTAGAAATTAAAAGGTTTGTTTAGTTAGTCAATCAAATCGTTAGCAGTTGAGATTGACAACGCTAATGTTACTTAACGTTACATAAAAAAAATAATTACTTGACTAAATTCGTATAAAAACTTTAAAAGAGGATGTTTGCGATTTCAAAATCTCCTAGATTCATCAGTATCGCATGTGGTCTATCTGTCTATTTCCACCAATCAGGAACCAGTAGCTTGTTTCTCACTGGTGGAAATTGACGCAAGGACCTCATGCGACACTAGCGAACCTAGAGGATTTTTAAAGCGCAAACACTTATTCAGCTATCTCGATCAGTATGAAAGCTACATTAGCGTTTTAACCCAATCTCTTGAAGGAACTTAATAATAATAAATTATAAATATACAAATAAAAATACTATTGAATTTCTACTACAGAAAATTAAATAACAATAAGAACAACGTTTGTGATTGAGACATCACTTTAAAGTAAAAAAAAATAACATCAGATCTTAGAGTTGTGTAGAAAATTATAAAATTAAACTTAAAGTAATGGATGGACAGAATGGTTTCATCTCTTTCCTGCCAATAGCTGGCTTATAGCCCTGTCTCGCTCTTTCATACCGTATATGTATTTATCCTCGCATACAATAACAATTAAAACTTAGAAAATAAAAAAAAACCTTTCACACTCTCATTTATCACAGTCTTCCTAATTATAAGTAGTTTTTTAATACGATTATAATATATTTTATTATGTATAATATTTATTATTTGAAATTCGGATTCCAGTTTAACCTTTCCAGATTAATATACATTTAGATCAATTTTAAGGAACATGATATTTTATATTCTTATAAATATAGTTTGTGGTATTATTTTGTACCAACGTCAATAGCTTTGTAAAATAAAAAATACTGATTAGTAAATATTAAAAGAAAATCAACAATAGTAAATGCAGGTCAAAAAAGTGTGTGCGAAATTGTAAAAAGCTTCTACGTGATGTTACGTGCCTTAAATGCATTGCTTATTGTTTTAAAATAATATTGAAACATAAAAGATTGTTTTTATGAAAATTTTAAATTATAAAATGGACAGAATACTTATAGGTTATAGGTCGCGTCACGTAAAAAGAACGCTAGCTGTCAAGATGCGCAGACCGCGATTTATCGGTCTGTTTGGTGGTATGAAGTGCGGGGGGGCACGAGCCGCATGTTTGCCGGTGCGCTAGTGGTTCGTAGGACGACCTTCGCCTGCCGAATTGTATACTCATGCGCAAACGTACCCTCTCCACCTTCCGCCAGCGTTCTTTTTACCTGACCCGACCCATACTAGGTACTTCTACCTAGTATCTGACTATCATTTGGAGTGTAAACTCTACAACTATGTATTACTTACACATATAGTGATTAAATTTATTTAATATTACAGATGAATATAAAAAAGGTATATTTCGCGAATCAAAAATCCGTTTCTCTCATCAGTATAAGGACAAGCAAACAATGACTCGTGATTGGTTGAAATTGACACTTCAAGGTCAAGCTAATGGTTCGTGATTGGTTGAAATTGACAACTCATGGTGTGTATTTTATGCTTCATATTTTCCATTATGGCGACTACAGATGTATATTGAAGTGTGATGTATTATGTATTTATTCTCTGAATTAATATGACCTACGTATTAGTTAAAGAGGTAGTGTTAAAACCGTTAACTAGCCAAGTGTGTTTTCTATTAATCTACCTATAAAAGTTTATTCAAAAAATGCATATTCAATAATACCGCTGCTTTTTATTATGTAATTATATGCGATATCGATATGTAATCAATAACAGCCACCGGAGTAATCTCAGCGTATAATTATACATGTTTTCTTTACTTTTACATACAAATGATATTTGATTACGATATGATTATTGGAGAAAATAGTATATACTATCAGATATGTTACATCATACATTATACATATGTGTAAAGAATTTAAGTACACAGTTGTCAATGTAATGTTTGTATCTATTCATGCCTAAAGCTATTATAAATATAACTGCGGTTGACAGGGTGTAAGAAACAAAAAAAAACCATTGCGACTTGCGAGGTGAAGTGGAATCAAAATACTGAAGCCATTCGATCTCATGAATACTGAACCAGGAGTCTGATAAATTACCTACCTAATATTCATTTTGTATTGGAATGCATGCAGAACAATGTTACTATAGTCATTAATACATAGTTTCAGAAAAAATTGGCAAGTTGTTTCTATCATGTGTTCATTGGATCCTACTTGAAGTCAAAATTTTCGAAGAATACTGTCTTGTAGTGTGTCATAGCGGCTCCACCCAAGTGCCGTGAATTCAAACGAGAATTCTCGCCATCAATTCAATACGACATTGATGGGGGAACAGATGTGAATGCGTGTGAATACCGCGAAACCTTCACGTTTGTTTACAGGGCTTCACGGTACTAATGTGGAGCCGCCGTTTAACTATTTCGTAGTATAAGAATTCCTACTTGCCAGTGATTGTGTAGTAACGTATACAGTGACGGATTAAGACTACTTGATGCCCTAAGCAATCTACGTCTGTGTGGCCCCCCTATCCGTTTTTCAGCTAGTACTACAGTCATTTGGTGCTCAAAAACCGGAGGGAAACCTGGAAAGTTTTCCGGGAGTTTTGAAATTTGGCGATTTATAAAATCGCCAATTTCCAAAACTATATATTTGATTTTATAGATTTCGACGAGCTCTTTGCGTATTTCCACTTTGCCACATCGTATCTTTGCCTCTCGCGGTTAAAATTTATGTCTTAACCTTTTTAGGGTTCCGTACCTCAAAAGAAAAAAAAACGAAGCCTTTATAGGATCACTTCTTTGTCTATCCGTCCGTCTGTCAAGACCGTTTTTCTCAGTAACGCGTGGTGGTATCAAACTGAAATTATCTAATATTCAGGTCTACTGTCCCTTGAACCTGTGAAAAAATCAAACTTCTGAGCCAAACATACAGCCGTTTATGACGCAAATTTCAGCAAATTTTTGAAACTCGCACGTAATCAAAACCACAAGGTACTTCCCGTGAACTAAGAATCTTGAAATTTGTCAAGAATAAGAAGTAACGTCATTTAAAAAAAAGTTACTACTTCTTTTCTCATAACGGCGTACAGGTATTAAATTGAAATTCATATCAAATACTCAGGTCTATAATACCTTTGAGCTATAAACAATATCAAAATTTTATGTCAATATAATCAAAAGAAATTTGTAGCAATTTAAGCCGCATATTTTCAAACTCGCAACTACTCGCGAAGGAATCAAAACCTGAAGGGCCAAAAATTTCATGCTTCTTGATCGATTGGAAGTACCAGTATCTTAACTTTTTAGTGACTACCTACAGGTTTGTACGGATCCCTCGGTGCGCGAGTCCGACACGCACTTGGCCGGTTTTTTTTTTAGATAAATAGTTTTAGCACCGCAAAGTACACTCGTCCAACACGCATCATGATTGAAAGCTAATTTCCGCGTTTTTTTTTTTCTGGTAAATCTAATCTGCAAGCAGTATGTAGTGCCCCCAAAACTGGACCCAACATACGATAATTAGGCACAATAACAAGTACACTGGAACGTTCTTTAACCCACCACTCACTGAATTAAAATAGCATACTCGGGCCCCTGGTATACATACAATTTCATTCAATTTTAACCAGTAGTAGTTCAAGAATTATAAATAGTCAGTTTGTTATTTCGTCACTTTCTCACTTGCTGACTGACCTATCATCAAAACTCTAGGACGTGATGGCCTGAGGTCAGATGCTTTTTGTTTCTTCTGGTGCCCCCCGAGACGTGGTGCCCTAGGCAATTGCTTAATTTGTTTAAGGGTTAATCCGTCACTGAACGTATATCAGACTTTGTGTGTGTGTGTTATGTTAAATCATTTCGTATTGTCCTCGTATTAGGATTCCTTGTAGCCAGTGTTAGTGTAGTATCATATATCAGGTCATAATGTATATGTATGTCCCTACTGCACGAGCGGCTCGGCCTCGAGCCCCTTACCGTTGTTGCGTGCGCTGCGCAGCGCCAGCGCGGCCAGCGCCAGCAGCGCGGCGGCGGCGGCCCCCGCGGCCCCCCCCAGCGCGCCGCTCCAGCGCTGCCAGCCCGCGCCCCCGCCCGTGCCCACGCCACCACCCGACGTACCTACCACCTCTGTGCGACAACAATACAAACATGTTAAAACAAATAAACATGCGTATGGCTCATTTTCATTAGTCATTATAAAACAGGGATCGTAGGAAGTGGAATGAAGTGGACTCTGCCTACCCGGACAAGGGACAGAGGCGAGATTTTATGTATGTATGTATTAGAGAGCGTCCACATCTGACGAATGAGCATTACACGAGCAGCTCGCTAGCCGTTCGAGAACCTTTCGCTGCATGCTTACGAAATTCTCCGCCGCGAGCGGCGCGTGCACATCTGTCAGAAGACGTAATTGACACTAGGACGATCACGGCATGTCCACGAGCCAACGGTTCGCGAGCGGCTCGTGTAATCCTCGTTCGTCAGGATGTGGACGCACCCTTATAAACCATTCAGAGAGACCCCAAATATGCAATAACGACTAATGAAAGTTTGCCAATCGCTATACAGCATACGGTCTAACAACCGAAAACCTAGCAACGAATGAAACAAAAGCGACCAAACAATGAATGTAAATCATCGGTTGGCGCTTTAATAAGATCTCCCACTCTCGAACACGGGTGCTAACCAATGAAAATGAGCTTTTTCCATGCATCATCAACCCAACTAAACATGTATGCAAATTTCAGCTTAATCAGAACTCGGTAAGTAGGTCAAATGTCGCCTCCAAGATTTTTTTACATCAGTGAAGCCAAAAAGCACGGTAAAATATGTAAACAAAATCCTTAATTTCTAATAAATATTAATATTTACCTCATGTTAGACCACTAAAAATATCCAGATAAACTAGTTTGAATAACGTAACTGACATTGAATTAATCCATGCATAAATAATATTACGTTTGCAAATTGTAACATATGTTAACAAATGCTTCATTTTAGAATAATAGCTCATCTAAACAAACTATACTTTACAATATATCATGTACACTCACTATTAATAAAAAGATACAACATTAAAAAGCAAAAAAAATATCTAAAAAAGCACACATCTAAAATCTTTTTCTTTCTTACCACAAAACAGTTTCAACTTAAAAACCTAAGAATCAGCCATCATCCAATATTAAACAGTTATGTATAACCGAAAGCGAACAAAACACAACAAACAGACACAAACCTACTCACCGACTGTCGCAGTAGGCTTGACGTGTGCCACTGACGTCATCGTTACATTCTTCTCAACTTTGTCCACTTGGCTCTCGTTCCTTAGCCCTTCGTCCACAAACTTATGGACTGTGAAGGGGCTGAGTTCAGCTACATAGACCCTTGAGCCGTCGGGGGATGTGACAATGTCGTGAGGGTTGCGGAGACCAGCGTCGGGAGCGAAGGTCTGGATGAGACGGCCTGATGTGAAGTCGATGACGTAGCCGCGGACTGGGACGAGGTTTGATACTGGACCGTTGACGATGTAGAGACGTCCGCCTGGGAAATGGTATTATTATTATTTACTAGCTGTGCCCCGCGGCTTCACCCGCGTGAATCCATAGGTCTCGTTCCCGGTGCCTTTATGTTATTCAGGGCGCAGATGAATCCAACAAATCACTATCGTAACAAAGGTCAGGATTACTTAATTTTATTTTTTTTTCCGCGCAATTTTCGTTTTTTTTTCTTTCATAAGTACCTTCTCCTGTTAATAACTAATACAACAAAAAAATAATTATCGAAATCGGTCCAGTCGTTATTGAGTTATGCGCTTACCAACACATTTAGCGATTCATTTTTATATATAAGATTAGCTGACCGCCCCACCCGTGTGAGATTTTAGAAACATATTTTGAAAATCTCACACATCAAACTCTAATATACGGAAAACCGTATGTTTTGCTTACATCTTATTTAGTATCGAGGTGGGTAGACGATCGGAAGTCGTGGCGTGAGTCGTGACTAAGCGCAATATGTATTCATTTCTATATACAATTTATGTAGGTACACACAAGTTCACAGAACAACATATTATTATGTAAGGACAAAAAGGAACATAATAATGTTAGAAACCTTGACTACATATTGTAAGACCTATTGTACCATATTCATCATCATCATCAATTTAAGACCCATGCTCTTGTCAGTGCAGCTCTTTCCATTTATGTCCATATTCATGCAAATAAAAACAAATGAAATGAACAAAGATACTGCTTATTTTTGAAACTACTATTTTCGCACAGACCTGCGAATCGCGAAATCTAGATTTGTCAGAATAAAAATTCGCCTATGTGCTCTACTAGGTCATAAAGTGGGTAAACATAGATGAGTTTTTCTTTGGCATAATTAGGCATAATTTCATGCAGATCCGTTCAATCGTTCTAGCTGATTCAGTCACAAACATCCATCCTAACTTCCTCATATATCATTTTAATAGACACAGCAGATATAGATTCGGCCGTGGAACGTTGCACAGTGTGGACGCTTGTCGGTTCCCAGTGTCATTTTTGAAATCAAAATTGCGTGATTGGTCACCTTTCGAAAGTTCCATTTCCTTGTCACTCCTTGAGCGATTATATCGGCCGGCTCCTCCTACTGGGCGGTCCTGGAGCGAGACATCAAGATTTTTGTCAGCGACATCCTAATTTGCGGGTTCAAGTGTTTGACTGTGAGTGGGGATTCGAACTTGCGACTCGCTGAGTTGGCTCCGTGCGTCTGCGCAGCGCGCCATCGTGACAGTGACCGGCCGCAACGAAATACGCTACTAGTACAACGCGCCGCTGCGTCATCGAGGCAACGAGTGCTACGAGATCAAGTAGTGCTGCGACCGACCTCCTACAACGACCCATCGGACACTTGTATCGCCCGGTATTTGACTTCAATATCTATTATATTATACTACAAACCGCGGTTAGTCGGTTCTTCAAAAAAATATGTCCTTGCAACGCACTCCACCTAAAACCCCACAAACCAAATCTGAATCGGACATAGCCACAGCTGTTCTTGAAAGTGACTATGTAAACATAAATAGGAACAAACGTCCACGTGAAGACAACTCGCCTCATAGTGGGTCCTCTCTGCACTCATTAAATTTACAAGAAAAAATGACTACCTGGCAAACTAAACAGGAGAGCAATATGGCAAATTTTATTAAAGACCAGGCATGTTTGATGTCCAAATTATCTTCCGATATTGGTGAAATTAAAGCTCAGAATGTCCAGATACAGTCCTCTAATGCTGAAATCCGTAAATCAAATGAAGAAATGCTACGGTCTATCGGTTTTATGAACCAGAAATTTGAAGAAATAAAAAAAGAGGTGGAAGCCCTGAAAAAAGAACGCCACGAGCAACACAAATATATTCAATGTCTGGAACAGAAGATTTCTGACCTTCAGCGAATGTCTCGAGGGTCGGGCATAGAACTACGTAATATCCCGACGGAAAATTCAGAAAATATAGATACCCTGACTAAAACCGTTTGTTCAGTCGGCGAAGTAGTTGGTCTGCACTTAACAGAGTCAGAAATTCGTGATATATACCGTTTACCAGGGAAGTCAACCACATCTAATACTCCGCGCCCAATTTTAGCTGAATTCACCACAGTAAAAACGAAGCACGCATTTATTTCAGCAGTTCGCACCTATAACAAAGGAAAGGGAAAAGAAAACAAGTTGAACACACAACTTCTCGGTATGACAGGAGAACGGAAGCCAGTCTACGTCGAAGAACAACTCTCCGTCAGTACAAAGAAACTGTTCTATCAGGCTCGGGAATTTGCCAAACAAAATTCTTACAAGTACTGCTGGACCTCGAATGGCTACATTTACTTACGCAAAACTGAAGGTGACAAACAACAATTAATAACCTCCGAAAAATGTCTCCCTACAACCGATAGTAATAACCTGTGACTAACCACATTTAATTACGCTTCACCATTTAATATACTTTTACTGCATGCCGTCTTACCTTTCTCAATTAACTGTACCAAAACTTTGCTTAGTTATTTTTACTACATTGAAACTATACATTCGTTACACTATGCTTCAACTTACACTGAACACAATCACACTCAATCTATATTTCTTACATTATTCTACAAACATACACACATAACTCAAACACACACAAATAAGCTAAACATCGTCACATCTTGTCACTCCGTAACTCACTTATCCGCTCCCAGTCAATCCATGTCAAACATTCTTCGAGTTCCCAACTACAACATAATTAATGGCTAACATCACAAACATAAACAATGACCTCGACCAACTACAATTAGGTGAAGCGACCATCTGCAGCCCGGAAAATTGCAAAAACTATATAAAATTTTCCAACCCCAATAACTTGAATATTTTACACTTAAATATACGTAGTATAAATAAAAACTTTGACTCACTACTAGTACTACTAAACCGAACCGGTATTCATCACGATATCATAGTATTGACCGAATGTTGGCTCAACAAAACAATTAACTTACCAATATTAGCCGGCTTTCAATCGTTCTGCACTAAAATAAACTGCAATCAAAATGATGGCGTCGTCTTTTATATTAAAGAAGGTCTTAGGAACACGGTTTGGGAACCGGATTTTCAGTGTGGAAATTGCCTGGTTTGTCAAGTGGACAACAAACTGGCACTCGTGGCAGTCTATCGGTCGCCATCATACAACTCTAAGGAAAATTATGATGAGTTTCTAGCATGTTTAAATAATGTCTACAACAAAATGTCCTCATTTCCAAATATCGCCCTCGTAGGAGATCTCAACATAGATATAAGACAAAATAACAGAAATGAGCGGAGCCTCGAATACTTAATGCTAAACGCTTCTCACGGGCTTCTCCCAACCCACATCTTACCTACTCGACTAGCCAAGTGCCTAGATCACACTTTACTTAAAACCAACTTATCAATAACCACACTCGTGCTGGACACCCATATTACCGATCATAGACCTACCCTCTTATTTATTGCAAAACCCAAACTTGAACGAAAGCCAAACCACACTACCACTCGTACTAATTATGAAGCTATCTTGCTGGAGCTACGAAACTCGGACTTCTCGGTTATCTTTGAAACTCGCGATCCAAATCTATCTATGAATAAATTCATCTCTCTAATAACAACAATAATTTTAAAAAATTCAGTTCAAATTAAAATTCCTAAACGTATACGTACTATAAAACCATGGATTACCCCTGGTCTTCTAAAATGTGTAAAAAATCGTGACAAACTACATAACAAATCTAATAAAGCACCTGAAAATTTAATACTTAGATTAACCTACACCCGCTACCGAAATTTTTGCAATTCGCTATTACGAAAGTTAAAAAAATCCTATGAACAACTTGAAATAGAGAGAACCAAAAACAATCCTAAAGAGTTGTGGAAAACCATTAAGAATATTACACATACATCTAAAACTCGAACTGTACCTGAAGAGCTTCTGAGCTTATGCGACAACCCTTACTCTTCTATTAACAAAGTTTGCCACTTTTTTGCTAACGTTGGCAAAAATCTAGCAGCAAAAATTGAACACGATACACAGGCCTTACCGCATTCAGTTCAGCATACATCCTCTCGCGACATCTCCGATACGACGGTAAATTCATTAGTCCTGCTAGATGTAGATGAAGCCGAAGTCGAGCATCTCATCCTACAATTAAATAATGACAGTGCAGTGGGCTGGGATGGAATATCTCCCTTGCTATTAAAGACCTGTAAGAAAGTATTAGTACCTCACATAACTTACCTTTTTAATTGCTGCTTGCAAAAGGGTGTCTTTCCAGAAGCATTTAAAAAAGCGATAGTACATCCCATTCATAAGGGGGGAGACAGAGACTGCGTCAATAACTACAGGCCTATATCCGTGCTACCAGTTCTTTCGAAACTACTCGAAAGGATACTCAATAACCGCCTCAAAAAATTCTTGGATAGGTATAAGATAATCGCAGATAATCAATATGGCTTTAGGAAAAGAGTATCTACCGAAGATGCGGTACTTGACCTAACCCAACATGTAGCAAAGAATCTGGATAGCAAAACTAAATGCCTCGGTATATTTCTGGACCTGTCCAAGGCTTTTGACACAGTCTCTGTTTCCTTGCTGATAACTAAGCTAGAACTGCTCGGTGTGCGAGGAATCGCCCTGGACATTTTTAGAGACTACTTGGGAAATCGCACTCAACGTGTAAAAATTAATAATCACCTCAGCGACGAAGAATTTGTCTCCTTCGGCGTACCGCAGGGTAGCATTCTGGGACCTAGTTTGTTCCAAATTTATATCAATGACCTATGCAATCTAAAGCTCCCACAATGTAGAATCTTTACTTACGCGGACGATACGGCAATTATAGTTCATGGACCTACTTGGGATAGTGTAAAAACTGCTGCAGAGTCAGCCCTATCTACGATAATGACATGGCTAAACTCAAACCTGCTTACACTTAATCTCCAAAAATCCTGTTACATACCGTTTGCAATAAGCCGTAAAAATTCACCTATAGATGCCTTCTCGATTACAGCTCACTCCTGTCGGCTACATAACGCATCACTTACTTCGTGCACTTGTCCGAATCTCACCAGAACAACAAATGTCAGATATCTAGGAGTACAAATAGATAGTGAACTAAAATGGAACAAACAAATAGATGCTCTGATCACGAGAACTCTTCGTCTTCTGCACATCTTTAAGTCTCTGAGAGAATCCGCTGATTTCGACACCATAAAAATGGTTTACTTTGGCCTGTGTCAATCAGTACTGGGTTACTGCATTACGGTGTGGGGAGGGGCGTGTAAAACTTTATTTCTCAAACTAGAAAGAGCACAGAGAGCCATACTTAAAGTGATGACCAAAAAGCCGTACAGATACCCAACAACCCAACTCTATTCCGATTGTAAAGTTCTTACTGTACGCCAACTCTTTGTGCTCCACTCAGTTCTTAAAAAACACTCATCCATACCCCCGTCAAACCGAGAAAAACGTACCCTAATCATTCCAAGTACGCCCCATAAAACAACGTTTGCCAGACATCAATATCTTATTCTGAGCTCTTTCATTTACAAGAAAATAAATAAACAACTAAATATAATCAACTTGTCAAAATGGGAAATAAAACATAAACTCTCAGAGTGGCTGCTTCAACAAGACTATGAACACACTGAATCAATTTTAGCCTACATAGCCTAGCACACACACACACACACACACACACCCACACACACACATACACACACACACACACACACACACACACACACACACACACACACACACACACACACACACACCACACACCACACACCCCGATTAATTTAATTAGTTAATAAGCCTATTAAACATAACCCCAGTCCCCATCTTAGATATACAGGATAAAAAAAAACATGAAAATTAAGTGTGGGTAGATCGATAGGCTCCTCACTTGTATTAGGTAAAATATACTTATTGTTATGGCCGCTCACTGTCTCTTAAGTTACAGGTTCTACCTAGTTTAAGAGACAGGGTATCGCTAATTGTAAACAGATGTACCTTAAACCTACATAAATTATGATCTACCTTGTATTGTATTCTTTGACTGTATCTAGATTTAAGTCGCTCTTTATACCATCTGTACCCTTTTGGATGAATAAACAATTTATTATTATTATTATTATTATTAAAGAATTCTGAGATTAACGCAAATTTTCTACCAATTTATACTACAACATACCATGTACAGGAGCATAAGCGACACTGAAGATTCTGCCCCCCATCAGCCAGTTGCTGTAGCTGCCTTCAAACGTGCCGTTGTCATGTCGGAAGCAAGCCACGCGGCCTCGCTCGCGGTCGGCCACGCACACCAGGCCGCGGTCCTCCGCGAGCGTCAGCGCGTGGGGCACGTTGAACACGAAGGGGGAGTTGCCGTGGCCTGGACAATGGTAAATGATGGGTGATAAATGCCCTACTGCTGAGTAAACAATGTGACCTGGGCCATGCAGAATTTTGGGTGATAGATATTGGGCAAAAGATTTTTCTGTCATGTGTTTTTACTTTAGGTTGGTGATTTTAGATGCCATTCAGGGATTTACGATTCTTGACGATATTGTTCTAACATAACTGATTGCCAGTGGTGGATAACATTCTTATTGACTGGTCAATAATACATAGCGACGAGCTGATATTCTTATATTGTGAAAAAATGCTTATTCCGAAAGATTCACAGTTTTGATCAACACTTCTAGTGACTTTTACTAACAGATCAACGAAAGTCTCTCTGTGTTTCTACTGCATGACCGTATGAATTTAATGATTTCTCATGCATCCAGGTTTTAGGGCTTTATTTTGTAGATACTAAGCAATGGTACAAAATGCAGTAAATCGACTATATTCTAGCTACACTTACCGATCCCCCACTGCAGTATGATAGTTCCATCCGGTGCAAACTTAATGATCCTGTGGTTGCAGTAGCCGTCCGCCACGAAGAAGTCGCCGTTGGCGAGCACGGCCACCGCGCTGGGCTTGCAGAACCGACTGTCCGTGTTACCTGGGACAAACCTGGAGGAGACAAGCGAGTTTATAGCTACTGAGCGACTTAGTTAACCAACTGGCCTGTTGGTCCAGTGGTTAGTGACCCTGACTGCTATACCGGAGGTCGTAGATTCGATTCCCACCCAAGACAAATCTTTGTGTGATGAACAATATCATTTGTTCTGCGTCTGGGTGTGATTTATCTATAATATGTATGTATTTAGAAATATATAAGTATGTTATCAGTTGTCTGGTTACCATAACACAAGCCCTGCTTAGCTTTTGATCAGATAACCGTGTGTGAGATGTCCCGGAATATTATCATTATTAACTATCACCAGAGGATTCATCGCGTGGATGCCAGTTATCGTGATAATATGTCCTTTCTTAACTGGAGTCCTTTGATAAGGAGTGGATGAGAGCTCCTAGCTAGAGAGAGATGGAGGGAGGGTAGAGAGGCCTTTGTCCTGCAGAGGGACAGAAATGGCTAGACAAAAAAAGAATGTGCTTTCTTGGAGTTCAGCAACTGAATACAACATTTTAAGAAAATCGGTTGAAAAAAAGATATCATCATTTCTCAAACAACTTTTAGGACTTGGTATTGAGGTCTAATAAAGAAGTTTTCAAGTAATTTTGAGAGAAAAGAAATTAAGATTAGCGAGAGTCATTTTAAGATTATTTTTATTAACTCGCGTTTTAATCTCTCAGATTAGGCACAATACAGGATTAATAAAGGATTATGGGCCATATTCATGTTATCAACTGCAGTTTACATACTTATTTGTTTATTTATATGTATCTGATACTTTTAACTGTTGTTTTAAAGTGGCTTGACTTCCCTTGTCTTATATTACTTCTCGTCAAAAAATATACTTAAAACATCCGCCAGTAAATAATAATGTAGGTACGTATGATTGTAAAAGTATTCTTCGTATCACTTTGACGTTAATCATTTAATTGCGATATGTATAACCTTTTCCCTAAGGGGTAAAGGCGTGACAAAGGCCTATTTTAGGCGGAATTGCCGGCCTCTGGTGAATTGACGGTGCATAAAAATAGCTGCCGTTAATTCGGACGGAGAGCTGTTTTCAAATTGGCATACGGTTTAGACATTTATTAGTTCCCTTTATATGACGAAATGTTTTTTTCGAACAGTGGGAAATTTATAGGCCTTTATTATTATTTTTATCGATATTTAGACTTTTAAATGCGCCCACATCTTGCTAAGCCCGAGAATGGCCACAATTACTTGAAAGGCACTGGGCACATAACTTATAAG
Source organism: Autographa gamma (assembly GCA_905146925.1). Taxonomy (NCBI): domain Eukaryota; kingdom Metazoa; phylum Arthropoda; class Insecta; order Lepidoptera; family Noctuidae; genus Autographa; species Autographa gamma. Next base: position 12,137,154 of record LR989850.1, read on the forward strand.
TCTCGTGTAATGGAGGGCAAGGCTATCGCCATCGGCCATATGACAACTAATTCTACGTAATGGCTGTTACTCAATATTTGAGAAAGCTTTAAATTATGACTGGGTTTAAAATTAATAAATTCTAATTAGAAATAAAAAAGAATCTTGATTAATTTCTTGCGATTTAAGTTTCTTATTTGCCAAGCTGATAGAATAATGAGAATTTATTGAGTACAATAAACACTTAATGTTGTTTTGTTTACAAGACAATAATAATTCTGTGTTTGTTAATATAAACACAATACAATGTTTGTTAATGACAATGTTAGTAAAACGTCAATAAGGAATGTACATTCTTAGTTTCTCACTGATGAAATCAATAAATAAATAACGTTTTTAAAAGGTAGTCCTGTATTTTTTTATTTAAGAAACATTAAAGAGCTTTTATTTAATTTTTTAAACTTTTTAGACTTTCTATATTCGAATCAAAACTAAAGCAACCCAGAACAAAGAGTATTTAAGCCCCAGGGTTACAGTAGTCTCATTATACATACATATAGCACATTTTTCACTTACTTTTCTCCCAACACCATAGCTGGCTTCTGCCTCTGATCAGGTGTAAATTTGAATACTTGGTGCATGGCCACATCTGTCACCCAGACATTACCTTCTATGTCTACTGTTATGCCATGTGGGATGAAGAACCTAAGAAACACATTTAGTTTAATACTTGGCAAAAAGACTAGATACTTTATAATGTCTATACTTTAAACCGACAAATATACAGCATATACAATTGGTTTCTTAGGTTTACGCGAATGTTGGACATTGAAATAAAACTACTTTTTATGGATTATTTCAGCATATATACAGGCCAACTTCTTGTGTGACTTTTTACTATATTACATTTACCACATTTAAGCAGTTTTTTATTTATGTCTTGAGATTACCATTTTTTCATGAACTTCATAAAACAAAACATTAACAATAAATAAAGCTTTTTTTATAGCATTAATGAGAAAAGGAATAGTTTTAGGTCAATATTATAATATAGGTATATAATAATGAATTTCAGTGAATATACTTACAGATTCTGTCCCCACATGTCGACTAGATCTCCAGTATCATTAAGCACTAGTATTGTCGGGTCTGGTATAGGATCATCCCCGATGCCTTGATACACATCCCTATCATTGAAGGTGTTAACATCCCACACATTACGGGCTCTATGGAACACCAGCAAACGGCCCAAGTTGTCTATGGCTAGTCCAGATACTTGGCCCATTTTTATGGAAGGGTTGGGCCAATCACTGACCCATTGCGGCGCTATAGATACGAAATTTAGGGTTAATATTTGGTACATAAGTTTTTGCTTAGCGTTTATAATAATTGCATTTGAAATGCAAATAAAAAGAGTATTGCAATACAAAGTTTATATGCTAATAACGAGTTTGGTAATGTTTGTTTGGCAATAAAGTTTATTAGAATGTAATAAAACCTGTTTTAACATGGCATATCAATGTGTTGTTGTTCACTTATTTCATATTCCACACATTATCTAAGTGCTTATTTATTTAAGTTTACTCATGTAATTTATTAATGAGTCTGTTAAACTATCTACAAGATCCTTTAGTTGCCGAAATTATCTTATTTGACTTGTTAGTACAACACACGGAAATATTTTTCTTTCTTTCATAGGGGAATTACCAAGGAAAATGTATTCAATGTACCATTGCATGTTGAGTATAATTAAAACATCTAATATTTAATAACTTCAGTATCATAGTTTGCGTATTCGTTGATTACACTTGAATTAGATTTTTATTACTTAAATGTAACTTGAAATATTTATTCAACCACTTACCATGTTCTAATTTTGTGAGAGCATTTTTAATCCTGTCGTACTGCGCTTGTTGGTTGTCGTAATAACCAGCAGGATAAAATCCTTCATCAGCGAACTGTACGAAATGAGAATTAATTTAATGCCTCATCTAATCTTTAATTACTTAGACATGTAATAAAAATATCGCCGATTCCTTACCATTCGTCCACAAATGCAATTTATGGCGCATAATAATACAACTAACACAAAATTCGGTATACTAAACATAAATAAATACATTTTATATTTTGTGTGCACACACCACACGTTTTGTTTTGCTATTGATCAAAATGATTTTTATCAAATCAACAAGTACCAAGCTTATCAATTATCACGAATGACGTACGGTGTTGTTTGATGACGTATGCTACTTTAGTGATGTACGATTTACTTAGTTGTAAGTTACTAATCGATTACTAATTCGATTCTTACTAAATAACGATCGATGTTCCAAAGTTAGAAATAAACAGTGAATCAATTATTATGATACTATAAAACTAAAATTTCTATTTCGATTAAGTCTTCTATACTTTGACCCACAAAGTGTAGTAGTGTAGTAGTTTGAATCATTGTGACTATTTTCATTTATAGGATCCTACAATGACATATTATTTTGATCTGTGCTTGTAGGTTTCAGTAGTATTGGGATAGCTTCTATAAAATGTTTAGGAATTAGGACAGATTACCATTTATTATGTAAATGGATATGATTTCAGTCGAAAGGAAACAAGTAAATGCTTTACACTAAGAAGTTTAATAATTCACACGCACAATGACGTGCCATTACACCAAACCGGCAAGTCAAGACGAACATAAAATGTATCCCGTACGGGGACCACAGTAGAACATGCCAGTGTTCGTCTCACGCCGTGCGCCTCTGATTGGCGCCAACATAAAATATTTATCTCCTAATTATATTTTATACATTAGCCAAGAACAACTGCGCTTGCTCTTGGGCTTTCCTCATCTTCTTCAATGTTTTTGAAGACAAGTTCTCTTTCCGGAACATTGACGCGATGAAAGAGTGCAGTTTCCTCACTAACTCGAGGCGAGTCTTCTTGAGAGCGGAGCCGTCGGGGCGGGCGGACATGAGCCTCTTGTGGTAGAACACCAACTTCTGCAACATGATGGGGTGCTTGGAGGGAGCGCTCACCTCCGCGCCCTTCGCAACATTCTCCTTATCTCCTCTCTGTATCGGCTGTATTGGTTGTGTTGGAATGCTGGATACATTTTTCATCATTCTTTTTGCTTTCAGAAGTTTCATTCTTTCTTGCTTTACTTTTTCTTTCTTTTGCTTTTTGGTAAGAGTAGGTACTTTCGACGTGTGATATATTTTTAGTAAATCCATGTAGTCATTTCTGGGGAACGCGGTAAATATAGTCGCGTAATGTTGTCCGATCTCCTTGCGAAGTTCAGGCGTTATGGTTTTCTGTCTCTGATTCATGAGTTTCTCTTGTATAGAGTACAGCTCACTCACGTGTTCGGAACCGCGGGCAAGGCCAGCTTGTCCAACAAGTACCATGTTCAGTTTCTTGAGCATTTGATTAATGTGCACTCTGTTGTTGGTGAGCTGCTGAGGGTTGATGACTTTCTGTTTAAGGAGTTGTTGATGCCGATTTTGAAGATACATCAACTCCTTGTACAGACTAGTAGGGTCTCCTATATCCTCTTTCAACGAGTTCAATGCTTTATTGAGTTGTCGCAGCAAATTGTTTCTGTTCTTGGGTATAATGCTCCAGTCATGCTGGTCCTGCTTATTTTCATGTCTGGTGATGCCCTCATTACTTGGCTTAGCACTCTCCCTTCTGTCTTGGGGCTTGACCCAGTCCCTGAGCTCTCCTTGGAAAGCTTCTTGATCCACAAGTTTACCCTTAATACTCAAAAATGATTTGATTTCTGCGTTTTCTACCTCCACACTGTGTTTCTCTGTGGTCACTTTCAGCCAGGCCTTACCTTCTTCAGTGTTAAGTTTATCATTAATGTCGTTGGTAATGTAAATCCTGGCGGAAGTGACGATGTCGCTAGTATCAGAGACTTCATTGTCTTGAATAATATTTCCTTTTTTGTCATGGTTGGCTGAGCAAACTGGAATGAAGTTTGGCGCCTTATCGGCAGCACCTTGACTCTTAGTGGTCTCATTGGCAGCCGTTTTACTAGTATCCTTCTTGTTATTATCCTCTGTATCTTTGCTGAGGGAAGTCTTCCTCTGCGGGGTGACGGGACTCTTGGTGTTGCGTCGGTCGGTTTCCTCGCAGGCGGACAGGTTTCTCTTCTTGTTGGCATGAGTCTCGTGTGTGGTGGGGGACTTGGACTGGCGCTTGTTGCGGTCGCCGCGGGGCGTGGCGGGGGCGAGGGGCACGGGAGAGATCTTGAGCTTCTTGTGTGAGTGGTCGCTGGCGGGCGCGTGCAGCGGGCGGTAGAAGCAGACGTAGGGCGAGTTGATGGGCAGGCCGGAGAAGGGCAGCGTGACGCGGCAGGCGTGCACCAGGTGCCCGCGCCGCGTGCAGCCGCTGCAGTACAGCTGCTGGTGCTTCTTCAGCTGGTTGCACCGCTCCAGCGCAGTGTTGTTGTCAATCTGGTGGAGATAAACATCCATATTAAATGACAAACATTGAATTGAAACTACTTTTTACCGATTTAGTCGCGGTTTATTTTATATTATAGATCCCGAACGTTACAACACCTTTGCAGACCAAACAATATATATTTTAGATTGTAAGATTAAAACAAGATTAGGACTTTGCTTTAAATATTATGCATGAACTAATTATCTTCCTCTTACAATATCCAAGTAATAAAGGAGGTACTTACAGTGTTATGGTACCGGCGCCAGAGGTCGGGACAGTGGCTGGCGGGGTGTCCGCTCTGGCCGCACTCGGAGCACGTCACGCTGCCCCAGTTGCAGCAGTTGCGGCACATCGACGAGTACATCTGGTTCGGCGAGCCGCACTGCAAATAATTCACAACAATTATTACAATATATTGGACTACTAATTGCTTTTGCAGTCTGCTATGTATAAGATATGTGACAAACATTGCGTTTGGATACCCAGAATAAAAATATGTATTTTTGTTCAGAGTATGAATATACAAAACTAAGGAGGGTTGTACACACTATTTGTTACACTCATAACACGAGAACGGGTGTACCGAATATAATTTGTTCACCCGTTATAATATGACATAATGTTTGATTTGTATTTCTCTAACCCGAATAGCAGAATTACTATAATAATATCGGAAACAGTTGCAGGAACTTTGACTATTTACGCTAGACACATCAAATTAATTATACATTTCTGTTAGGTAATATTGGAGCCCTTTGAAATTATTGTGGCCTTGTCACAAAAGAAACTGAAATATTGCATAAATTGCATCACTAAAGTACGTCTCATATAATTAAGTACTCACATTGACACAGATCTTCCTCGGACAGCGGGGCTCGTAGTGGCCGGTGGAGCCGCACATGTAGCAGACGGGCGGCTTGAGCCGGCACGAGTCGTCGCGGTGGCCCACGCGGTTGCAGTAGTTGCATCTGTAATGTGGTGTAGGTACATACATTATGATATAGCAACTATATGGCTATCTGGAATACGGGGAAAATGTAACCCATTCTCTTCGTCTAGGGACGGGGCGATAATATTTACAATACTATTATTTATAATACGCGACGGGCCTCGCCGGCGAGGGCGTCATATAGGGTGTTTGTGTTTTGTATTGCTACTGCTAGCTAAATCGAAAGCTTATTAGAGAAGCGTGTTGTTTATCGTCGGGGTAGGATGATCATTTTTGTTCCTCTTCCTGTGGGGTAAAGGTTTTTTGCGTTTTACATTGCAGACGTGTCTTCTGTTGTGAAATAATTATAAGATATGTAGGATACTTTCATTTGTGTACTTTTTTATTTATCCATGAATAACTTGCATGCTTATATACACCTGTTTTAACGAATAAAGAAAATGAATTTAGATAAAATGCAACTCATTAGCTAGACTAATGGATCATTTGGTCAAGAACAGAACATTTTATAACCCTTCTATACAACTTCGTAATTAGACCTAAAATTGACCTACACATTAGCTCATGGGCCCAGTTAACACCAGATTTGAAATCATGCTGCTTTCATGTAAAACTTGATAATAAAGCAAATGTTTGTTTTTTGAATATCAATACACTTTCGAATGTTTGTTATAACAGTATTGTATATAAAACAATATACTCACGTCACTTTTCTCTTAACTAGCGATGGCATCCTGTCCTTAGGATCAATCACCCACAGACTCTTATCACCTAGAATAATGACATAATTGTTAATTATTATACATAATTATATTTAACATTGTTCCATTTTAGATAAGGTAATGAACTTCATTAGTATGTTATATAATGGGGTTAATGACTACATTATAATTGTTAAAGTGATCATTATGTTAACAATGTATATTAAGATGTAATGTATGCATTTTTATTTTAATGATGCAAAGATAGATGAATTTAGATTTACTAGGTATTGGCTTGTACTAATTAAGAAAGCATTTTGTGTTGTTGTGACCTCATAAAAGCTGCAGTCAAATAAAATTTGCAAGCTTGGGTTAAAAATTAAAAGAATTATATTATTTATGCAACTGTGAACATACATATTGTTTTTATATTTGTTATGTACTTTCATTACAAAACATTGTACTTAATATTTTACTGCTCCTTTATGCATCGCCAATGAAAAAGTCTTAGTTTATAGAGGGAATGTAAATTTATTTAATAAACAGTAACTTACGTGACATGCTCTTCTGTATCTCCCTGTGATTAAAATTCTCTCCTCCCCAGCTCTCATTATAGAATTTCTCCATCTCGGCGCGAAGAGTTGTTAGAGAGTATCTTCGTCTTTTGCAAACCTTGTCTTTGCCTTTCAAATTGTCAAAGTCAAGGTCCTCGTTCAATATAGAAGGTATGTTCGTTGAGCCAAATTTAGAAACATTGTTATCAGATACATTTTCATCTCCAAAATCTTCTAATTCCGTAAATCCAGATACATTTCCCATGATAATACTTTCATGGATATCAGATTCATCGAGTGTAATGCCTCTCTCATTGTCAGTTAGATCTACAACAGATATAGTCTCAAATGTTTCATTACCCAGGCTGGAATCATTTTTCTTAGAAGTTTTTGAAGGTGGCTCTGTTATTTTCTCCAAGGACATGTTACTGTCAGAACTGTCCACATCATTGGTTGGTATCTGTTTGGTGGTACTGGTATCCTTTGTACATTCAGATAGATTTGAATCAGATTCATAAACATCAGTGCTTGGCAGACTTCTATCAGTAACAGTGTATGAGTTTCTGTTCTTATCAATAGATTGGTTGCTGTCAGAATCATACACATCAGGGTTCGGAATACTTTTCTCGGTCACAGTATACAATTTAGTTTTCTGCCGTTTATTCTTGGCCTTACTTTTTGGTGTTGCAAAACATACATCATTAGGTGAAGTCTTGTCTGGAGCAGCTGCAACAACTGGAGTAGATGTCACAGCTTCTTTAGATTTTTTCTTTTTCTTTTTTTTTGATGGAGTACTTTGAACAAGTAAGTCAGATCCATGAAGGCTGAAATCAAAGCTAGGATTGTCCAGATGTCGGGAGGATATGTTCAATGCTATACAATCACCACGGATGAAATCATCAGACACAGAAGACACCGCGGACGGTGCAGGACTTGCCGACACATCTCTATCCCGCCTTATAGTTGACTTTTCAACATTAACTTGATTTTTAATGGGAGATATGGGGTTGACAATTAGCAGTTCATCTTCATCTGAGCTTTCAATAGTGATGGTAGGTTTAGGAGGTAGCGCCACTTCCACTACCTCATCTTCATCACTTGATTCAAGAACTACAGCTTTTTCCTCATCTTGTTCAATAATTTCAATGGTCCTTTTCAAGTTATGTGGTACAGGCGACTGGAAAATAGACAAGTCAATAGCGGGTGGCTTTACGGGCGAATCACGTTTTTCTTCTTTGGGTTTTGGTGTTTGGTTTGTTTGAGTTACATCGAGTTGTTTGTTGATGTTAGATGGTGTTGTGGGCTCTTTCGATGTGTTCACCTTTTGGTACGGAGTTATGGGTTCGCTGGTGCGCCAGTAACGACGCAGCGTACTTCTCGGCGCGGTGTCCACTATACTCAACCCATCGCTCTGGCTTGTTGCTAAGTTACCCTCTGTCTCATCCACATGATGTAGCATAGCATACAGCCTTTCCTCCAAATCATGCTCGTTAAGTTCCTAAAAAAACAAAAAATCGTAAAATAACCACACAATAACGTCGCTGTATTGTGACACAACAAAAATATGGTAACATTGGTAACCTAACAACTCACCTCTTCCATGTTTCAGCAGCGAATTTGAACTAAACAAAACTCCACACGAACTTAACATAATCGTAAATGGTATTTGGAATAACTGTTAAAGTGGTGACAGCATTACAAGTAAATAAAAAGGAAATTTTGTTGTTACGGACACGTCCAACACTCCATTGCGAAAGGTGACAGATACTTTCAGAGTTACCGCACCAAAAAAACACCTGATCTATTTTGAAGCCATTTGAAACTCGATACAATAGCTTTAGTAGAATACAAATTAATGCTTGTGTGATTAAGAATAATCATAATACTTTCATTTTCTTTAAAAATAATTTTGAGGGATTCTGCCTAGATTTAACACTGTTGTTGTTTTCTTTCTTTCTTTCTTGTTTATTAAAGTAAAAATTATGGTCGATAAAGATTTTTCCTTGCTAGCAATATACTCAAAGGTTCAAGCTCCGCGTTTCGTTATACGAATAGCTAGAAATTTGGTAAGCGCATTATAACATTTTATTAGTACAGTAGATAATAATATAATGTTAGATATCAATAGGATTGTGGCTTGAAATATATTTGGCATTTCAGCGGCTTAGCGCCGACTTAGACGAAGCCAAAAGGACAGGTAGGCTATTAATGTGTGATTGTATGTTCCATTATAGCATTCGTAGCGCCTTAACTACTATACTGATTTTAAAATCGATTAGTAATCCTTATTACTGGCTTGGCTGGTAACGAAGTTTAAATTATTTAGGTTTTAGTTTATCTTGGACTAGCTGTGCCCCGCGGTTTCACCCGCATGAATGCCTATGTCCCGTTCCCGGTCTCTTTATGTTATTCAGGGCGCAGATGAATCACTATCGTAGCAAAGGTCAGGATTACCATTTTTTTCACCGAGCAATTTTCCAATTTTTTTTTCATAAGAACCTTCTCCTGATAATAACTAACACAACAAAAAAAGAATTCGCGAAATCGGTCCAGCCGTTATTGAGTTATGCGCTTACCAACACATTTAGCGATTCATTTTTATATATAAGATTTTACGTTAAAGTTCTATAATCCTCAACTAGATGTCACTGTGCAATAACGCCATGTTTCGAAGTGGCGTGTCGTTCTATTATCACAGAGTACTTTTTTTGTTCTATTATGCTAACAATGATTCGATTCAGCTTGTTTATATTTTTCTTACCCGTTGTAAACACAGGCCTTCACTAACATTGTCACCTGAATCCTAATTTAATGTAATCAATGAATATACATCTCTAGGCAAAAACATCGTCACTTTCAATGAAGCCAAAATCAAAGAATATGAATTTGAATAGATTTGTTTGTACAAAATTCTGCCAGACTTACATAGTGTATGTAGGGGACCCCGTAAACATGTAGGTGTTTCTCCCTGGGCGTGACTTTCCCATTGCACTCCGGGAGGCTAACCCCTTTGGTTATAATTGTATAGGTCAAGCCACCCGCAGTGCAAGGACGATCACGCCCTGGGGGTACTTTATCGGATTATCCCTATTGCAACTCGGGTGCGTTATTTTTGATAGTCATGAGTGCATTCACATTGCCCCCTTCAAAATCCAGTTCCACTGTAAAATATTTTATTACGTAAGTTCAATACGACCAGTTTTGAAGAATGAAAACATCAATCAAGCAGCTTCTTATAAATAAATACATAACTGACATTTTGGCTTCAATATATTTGCATTTTAATGTGCCTAAGTAACGTTTTCCTAATACTGTGTGTGTGTTACAAGTAAAAAAATAATGGGGTAGAAAAAAAGGACACAAATCTTAAATTAATTTATTCATATACAATTATAATACAATACCATTTGTTCAATATGTTGGAAGAGATTTAATTACAATATACACGATGAAGAGGTAGAAATATCACGTTATTATTTTCAACCACCTGCAAAGACATTCTCCAACTCGGTGAGCGGCATTTCTATAAATAACAACAGAGATTTAAAAAAGGTAGAGTGATCCAAGGTGACCCAGGCCAAATGCGTAAGGGATATTTTTTTATATTTTTTTGTTGCCCGTTCGGCCTGTCCCATAACAAAACGGAACAAAAATGCCTATTGCACCCAGAGAGAAATCCAAGTATAGAACGACGCATCAGTTCTCCCTTAGTTTTAAAGATAAGTTTATTGTTGATGCTTGTTCTTTAGGCAAAGCTTTAAGATTACATTTTAAGAGCATATTTCGCTCTTGACATTCATATTAATGTTTAGCACATTAGAAAAAGTTCACTAGGAAGAGTTCTTGATATCGGGTAAAATTATATTTTTAGTTCTGAAGAAATCTGAGATCACTTCCCTTTCTCGTAAAATTCCTAGAACAGGTTACGTAAGTGATTCTTTGCATATAAGCTTATACATGATTCCTTTGTCCTATCCATTCAATCTGGCACTGGTTTTAAAACAGGCAAAATGTTAGTATGTACCTGACAGAGAACCTAGAGGCGTGTCGTGTGTCGTCACGGGAGAGCAGCGCGGCCACCACGCGCTCGGCCGCGCGCTCCGCGCCCTCGCACCGACCTACCCAGATAGCCTCGCACTCACAACTGGAACAATACATTATATCTACTGTTATTGCTGGACATGAGACAAAGATGAGGGAATTTGATAGGTAAAGGATGGTTCAGGTAAAATCGGGCCTTAAGTGAGACAATCTGATGTCTATAAATAAATAAATGCGGACAATATTACATACATTGCTCAGAACCCAAAGTAAGTAGCTAAAGCACTTGTGTTATGGAATTCAGAAACAACGAAGGCACCACAAACACCCAGACCCAGATGTTTCAATTAGTTCATGTCCGTAAGTTAAACGGGTTTGACGCATTTGGTGCAGTTCTTATTTGGTTCACTTGGCTACTGGTGCACTTCGCAAAAGGAGCACTTTTTAAGATGACTGGAGATTTGGATAAATTGTCTAAAAATGAAAGAATCTTTGCCTTTGAGTAGGTGATTTATCCAAATCTCCAGTCATCTTAAAAAGTGGCTTTTGCGAAGTGCACCAATTGAGAAGTGTACCGAATAAGAAGTGCCCCAGTTGCTAAATTCACCATTTGAGCATGGTGAACAAGTTGAGAAGTGCACCAAATGCATCAAACCCAGTTAAACTATCATGGTGGCCCATCCTTTAGAGAAGCAGAGTTTTTTTTTTAACTTTTGCACTCTTGGTCTGAACGATCTGTCTGATTTTTATGACTAAGAATTTTTTTCTAAATGACTAAGAACACACGGATTTACGTCATTGGTTTTTTAGTGAGTACATGTTTTATACCGATTTTTTTGCGGCTCGATATAGAAACAGTGTCTAGAAAAAAACCAAAGCGAACTCTCAGTACCTACATTTCACAGATTCTTACACATCTGCCCGTGACCATGATACCTGCAAAGACGAAACTTCGGGACCTAAAATCTAAAAAAAATCGGTAAAAAGTCTTTTTACTTCAAGTTAATATTCTCGTTAACCTAAAAAAGCAGTATCTCACAGTTTAGCGACATGTTGCAAGCTGGCCCTCAGCACGGTGTCGAAGGCGGCTCCGGCGCTGCTGAAGGCGCCCGCCGCGTCGCCCGCGCACGCCCACGCTATGCTCCCGCCGCCACGGACGCGACCGCACAGGGACTCTAACAGCTAAAGGAGAACAATTATTACGGCTATATAATTCACGGGAAAAAGCGCGTACATATGCACTTAGGTATAATAGAATAATTACCTTATGTATAAGCAGACTACTTGAGACTATGGCCAGTGTAACCCCGTCGAAACGTCAAGCCCAAAAAGGGTATTTATGCATGTATATGTATGTATTGTGTATTTACGCGCATATTCCCGTTATAATATTATTGTAAACATACAGCGCCATAGTTTAAAAGTTAGGATATTTCGGCCGCTGAAAGAATGCGTTCCTGACAGGTGGTGAACACACCGATATAGCTTTAATGCAACCAAAATTTCCTACCAATAATTTACTATCACTTTGTACATTTGTCCAAAAACTAATAACATCATTTAACGGTCACAGTTTTTTGTTTTTCCATAACTAAGAAGACCAACTGAAATGTGTCTGGAACGCATTCTATCAAAGGGTGGACCATAATTGGTACGGAATTCGTGGAAATTATGGTTTGGTAAACCGTAATTTTCACGAATCCAGCCGTGCAACCTGTAGCCTATCAGTAGTTCCCTACTTAATTTCAGTATCTACATAATTAAACAGGTACTGTTTATCAATACAAAAAGTGTGCACTAATAGGTACGAAATTTTGTTTACAGATCGAAGCAACGAACAATTAATTAAAGTTAGTTTTCCAAATACTAAGTTGTTACTTTGTAGGAAGGTTTTGTATTTATCCCTTATGTTATAACATGTCATTTATGTAAATGAACCTTTATGAGTAATTTTGGTAACAAAATGCACAATGTTTTGGTTTCAAAACCTGCATGAAATTACCAGAAAGACAGAATTTGTTGCTTTAATGTTTTAATATAACTTGACCGCAATGCAACCACTTACAGACATTAAGTACATTATTTTAACACCACATACTTAGTCACAACACATTGAATTTATTAACGGAACAAACATAATTAAGTGAGTTTACATGCTCTGATAATCCCTTAAGGCTGTTGATTGCTTACAGTTGTCTGTTGGTCAGTGTCCGTGGCGGGAAGAGTACAAGACTCGAAAATATTCCATTTGGAACTTTTTATGCAGCTACGACGAAACTAATTTACAAAATAGCAGTAAAGCCAGCACTGACTAGCCCCGAATTTGAAGTTGTATACTAAAATATCTAACTACAGGACAAAGGTCTCCTTTTAGGCCAAGAAGTTGTGTTTTTCCACATTTTTCGGTTATGACTTTGGACTAAATTGACATCTCCTCTTATGACACACCGTACAGAAACTACCAAGTGGTTTTATCAGACTATGTGACGGATCATCTGGGTTAATCACACGACCTTCGTCAATCGTCCATCACCAGTACCCCGAAATTACCCACTATTGATTAAGGGCCTCCAACCTCTTACAAATTTACCTTTAAATTATCGTAAACGTCTTCGCTAACCAGGCCGGCCATGCCATCCAGGCCGTCAGTCTTGGGTTCTGCTCCGACCACGACTATCGCATCCACAGTCCCGCCCAGTCTGCTCGCTGCGTCATCCTGAGCTTCGACCACACAGCCTCGCTCCTCCAGTTTACACTTCAGTTCTCTTCCTAATAAGTTAGTCGTGTTTGTTACCTGTAATGATCTTTGTGAATATACTGCTTTACGAGAAATCATTGCTAAAATATGAGAAATAACTCCTTATGGCTATTTGTGTGCTAAATATAACAGAGTAGAATTCTAGTTACTCTAGCATATTCGATCGAACGTACCTAATGGGTATTTTAACCCGTGATTTTAAGTTTTAACCTTTGGAAGTCTGTGGTTCACAGAGTCAAAGGTGGTTATAATAAACTCCAAAGTCTAAAGCGTCAGTATCAATAGAGGTAAAAAAAGTAACAAAAACTAGTTAGGACTTTGAATCGATCATATCAGAATTTATAAAGTACCTATTTTAGTGGTAGGTTTCAAAGGTTATTAGTAACTAACTTATTACAGAGAAACTACTATAGAATCATCGATTTCTAAGATAACCTAACAAAACAGCCTTCGCGTGACTTCAGTATCGAGATTTATTAATGAAACATTAATAGCGATTTTAATTGTCATTAAACTTGAATCACGTTTTAATAAAGGAGTTTCATTATTATTGTATATAAATAGACAAGGTCAAGTGTTATGTATTTTTTGGAAAACCAGGTGCACTAAGCATGTACTAAAGTGCATCCTAATTACCATTAAGAAGTTAATGACTCTACAACAATGGGATAATCAAGTAATTAGCAGATAATATCTTTTACCGTGTTTCAAAATAATCAAAAGAAATCTCTTTTTATTGCAGTATATTTTTGCACTTATTCTAAGCTGAATTTTAAGTTATAATTAGGAGATTTATTATATTTGATACGAGTCGTAGAGGTGAATGGATGCTGCATACGTATTGCGCCGATTCCAAATAAGTGGGAACAGGGTAGGGATGATTATAATATCAAACACTAATAATAATTTGTCGATCGAAATAAATAATATCATCTTTAATTGAACTTAACAGTAAAATTTCCAAACCTAAAATAATATTATATTCATCTGAAGCCGCCACATTACGACATAAGGTAAAGAATAAAATTGTTAAAATGAATAAAACTGGATGAAGCGAAACAACAAAACAACAAAAGTGGAAAGAAGTGGTATCTGCCTACCCCTACGGGAAACAGGCATGATTATACGTATGTATGTATAAAATTGTTCAATTTCAGGACATAAAAAACATACATCAGACCGCAGACCTCACAAAGAAGCTTGAATTACCACTCACCAAAACGCGTCGTATCTTCCTCTCTGTACATCTCTGGCCAGCGATTTTGTTCCTCACGCTGTACGCCAGGAGTGCAGAAGAGGCTATTAGAAGCGAACCACCCTCCAATGTCGCGAGGAGCCGCCAGGCAAGCGCTGCACCGCCTTCCACCGCCTCCGACATCCTCCCTGCAATTACATTCAAGAAATACATGTATATCATCATCACGCCTGTATCCCCGAAGGCTTAGGCAGAGGTGTACCAATGTACAACCACAGTTCGCCGATATGTTTAGGTCCCATGTAATAGGGTCGAGCCTATTGCCACTAACCGGGCCCAAATCCAAACTTCGACCTGCTTCTGAGAATTTCATAGAAAAACCCAATATAATAATAAGTGGTCGACTTGGGAATCGAACTCAAGACCTCTAGCTTAGCAGTCAGTTCAAGAAATAATTTTATGTAAAACACATTAATGGCACTTGGAAGTCGTAATTTAACGCCCTGATTATCGTGTCCGAATAAACGTGTTATTTAATAGTTAATTGCAACTTAATGGGTCCATGTAAGTTATCATTAAGCTCAATTGTGCATCTGAAATCGGCGTACATTCCATTTTAGAGCAATATTTATTATAGGGACAGACTGGTTAAAGTTTGTAGAAAGAGCATCTCTTATATAATTTTTAAGAGAAGGTATGATGTTAAAGCTCTTCACAATATGGTTCCTGATTTATCAGTCTTGTTAGCTACCTATATGATTTCAAATCCTACTTTAATAAATAGTCCATACTTAATAAATCCAAGTTGAATGTATCAGTTTTAAGTTCAGTTCTCTATTTTTGCTGCTTTTTTTTTTTAGGTTGGCAATACTGCCGACTAGTCGTAAAATTTCGACCTCTTGTCAATTTTATATTTAAATAATAGTTTTAATTAGTTTAATTGTGTTTATATTGTTTTATTTGCGTAAATAAATCAGTGTAGTTGCTAATAAGTCAATAATCTTTAGTTTACCGTGTCTTGGCAAAGTTTGTCGTCAAAAGTTAGTCGAAGAACATCAGCTGTCAACGGACATCGGAGAAATTTGAAAACATAATATCCAGCTAAGTATCTTTTCGTATTTATGGTTAAAATAACAGGCCTATACACCATAATACATAACATCGCACACGACTCATTACTCATGAGCAACGTCCAATACTCACTGGCTTATTTTATGTCTCCTTTTGTTTGACAAACTGTGGAAACAAAATCGACGACGTAAACAATCGCCCCAGACACTATTTACTTACTCTTAATTACTGACAAACACCTTACACACAGGTCTTTTTATTAGTTATAAGTGTAAATTAAAGATTATATTGTAAACATTTATTTCTTCTTTTCTTCTCACCTACCTTCTAATTAATTAATTGTTAAAGTTTCTTTATTTAGTACATTTATTAACCTATACAATTACATCCTGTTTTATATCAATTATAATTTTCTGTCTAAGTGATTAACTTGTTCTCTTTTAAAATTAATATACTCTTAATTATAATTCTTAACAACTGTCCCTCTCCATTTCAAAAACTTTGCTAAACTTTTCACCTCTTTTAAAATCTGTATCTAGTAAATAACAACTACACTAGATATTTAGCTGTACCATTCACTTTCCAGGTGAAGATACTCAGTGACAAACATGTTGACCCGTAGAGCTGTTGCAAGAGACATGGAGGATAAACTCCGGGCAACACTGAAGGAGCTAGAATCATCGAAAACCCTGTGCAAGCAGCTGCTACAAGAAAGAGAGGACAGCGAGGTTGAAGTCAAGAATATTGTGGACAAGAACACCACACTTAAAAATGAGCTGGCTGAACTACATATTGTACATATGGACCTACTCGACCAAACCAACACCTGCAACTTGACTTATCAAACTTTAAACAGTGCAGTGATACTTATGAAATAGCTCTGAGTCGGATAACAGATCTCGAGCATGAACTTAGTAACGCCCATAGTACTATTATGTTTCTGGAGTCAGCTAAATGTAGGGAACAGACCTCCAGCACACAGAGTTTGTTCGATGAGCTGGTTGGTTGTTCAGCGGCAGATATTTGCCAGCCAATTATTACAATTGATTTAACTGGTGAGGATGCCATTACACGCCCCTTATTATTTAGTCATAATAAATTAAAAAAGTATATTAAATTTAATAAATTAATAAAGAAATCTCGAATTGCATTAAGAAAATTTAAAAATTTAAAATCTAAAGTAACTCATCATAGGAATCGCGTTAATTTAATATCTAAAGTCAATACATATACCAAAGAACTTGAACAATGTAGAGAAAAGTATGATGTTGACACTTTTTTATTACAAGATGAGTTATTGCAAAAGGAACATTTGTTAAAAGATGTTTTTGAAAAATATGCTGATTGTCAAAACCAACTTAGTAAGCGTATGGTCGAGGCCAGTGAGTTGATGGACTTAGTGCAGTACAATGCTGAGAGATGTGAGTCTTTGACGAATAATTTCTCATGCAACTGTGCTCACTCTGCACCATCTCTGACCCCTCCTGTATCCCAGGTAGGTGCGGTCACTCAGCCATCAGCTGACAGTGACACAGATTCCAAATGGATTCTTATTTCTGATAAAATAGGAGCAGGATTTGGGACATTGTTACACAATTGTAACACACACAATGTTACAAATCTCTGTTACCATAATACTCACTTTAGTAAACTTATTAACATTATAAAAAATTTGAACCTTCACAAAAATACCAATATTGTTTTGTTAGTTGGTAACAGCTTAGGAATTCAGAGAAGGGACATTGTTGATGGCATCACCACCTTGTTGAGTCTAGATATAGGTAAAATTATACTTTGTGCTCTGCCTTATGCAGATACTTTAAGCACTGAACAAAATAACTTTGTTCATTATTTGAACAATACATTATGTATGTTGACAGGTTGTCATAGTGACAAATTATTATTTTTTGATACTAATAAGTTTATTAGTGGTTTTAAATTAACTCAGGAAGCAATGTATCTTCCTAAACAATGTAGATTTTTAGTGGCTAGGTTACTAGCATTTAATATTAACTCTGTTATAGGAGATATAACACCGAATAGGTTAAGTACTGATAAATTGTTATGTCTTAGCTCTAACAATGTAGATTGTTTAAACTAACAGCTCAGACAATAGGGAAGCATTCTGATAGCATTCTGCTATATCATCAGAACATAAACCGCTTTTCTGGCAAAATTTTAGATGTAGAACTTTTAGTAGACAAGTATGTCATTGATATTCTTTGCTTTTGCGAATCCTGGTTAAAACCAGATAAAATGCTTTTTAATGTAAATAATTTTGCGATTGCCAGTGCGTTCAACAGACTTTCAGCTATTGGAGGCGGATGTCTTATTTTATGTAATAGTAATTTTAGGTATAAGGAACGTCAAGACATCACTTCATGCTCTGTTGACCGCATGTGTGAGGTAGCATGTGCAGAGATAGAAGGTATTATTGTTCTTTGTGTGTATAGGCCACCAGCATCAAACTTGTTGTCTTTTTTGAAAACAATGGAGGAAATATTAATTAAAGTATGTAGAAATAATAAATCTGTATACATCTGTGGAGACTTCAACGTAAATATTTTAATAGATTCGCAGGAGTCTTGTCAACTTATATCATTATTTAAATCATTTAATTTTGACAATATTTTTAATGAACCCACTAGAATAACTGCTACTTCCCAGAATTGTATAGATAATATTTTTTCAAATCGTGGGGTATTAAACTTTAAACTAATACCAGGTATTAGATCAGACCACATGGGTCAACTAGTGTCTATAAAAACTATAAATAAATTAGAATTAAATAAATCTATTACCGTAAGGCCTTTGACAAATCACAGACTGCGTTCATTAAAGGATAACATTGATAGAGATCTTAATTGTTACAAGTATTCGTTTTTAGGAGAACCAAATGCTGATTATAGTAAACTATTGCACATAATTTGTAAGTCTTTTAATAAAGTATGTCCACAAAAAAACATAAAAGTAGACACTAAATGTAAATTTAATGAATGGGCCACAAAAGGCATTAGAATCAGCAGAGAAACACTTTATAGCCTTTATGAAAAGAAATCTTTTAATTTCGATACAAATTTTCACAATTATGTTAGAAAGTATTCTAAAATATTTAAGAAAGTATGCGTATTAGCTAAGTCAAAACTTATAAGTAGCCGTATAGGCAAATCAGATAATAAAATTAAAACAGTATGGAAGATTATTAACTCTGAAACTGGCAGTACTAAACAAAGAGATACAGAAATATCATTGAACATTAATGATCAGTTAATTTCACACAAGCCTAATGTAGCAAAAGCTTTTGAAACATTTTTCGAAGACATACCAATTAAAGTAACTAAATCTCTGTCTTCATCTCCTATACGAGCAGAGTCATTACTTAAGCAAAATTTTAATAGAGAAATTCCAAAGTTTAGTTTTAGTCATGTATCTCCTAGCGTTGTAAAGAAATCATTTAAATATATAAAAGTAAAGACCACTGAAGATTTATGGGGCATATCTGTCAAAGTAATTGAATCAATAATTGACACTATCGCTCCGATTCTTGCAAACATCTTTAACGACTGTGTGGATAGTGGCACCTTTCCTGATTTAATGAAGCACAGTAAAGTAATTCCTATTTTTAAATCAGGTTGCAAGAACGATCCATCAAACTACAGACCTGTTTCAGTTCTTCCTGCTTTAAGTAAAATATTTGAGAGATTGGTATTAGACCAATTAATTTTGCACTTTAGTAAAAATAACATCTTTCATGAACGCCAGTTTGGATTTACTAAGGGAAGGTCAACGACCGACGCCGGGGCTAAGTTAGTGTCTCACATTTTGGAGGCTTTGGAGGGATCTCAGGATGCCATTGGCATTTTTTGTGATCTCTCCAAGGCTTTTGATTGTGTCGACCATAAGACGCTGGTCCTTAAACTTAAACACTACGGATTGCGAGGACAATCCCTTGAACTAATTAAGTCATATTTAACAACTAGACTTCAAAAAATAGGTTTAAACGGCGTAACATCATCTGGATCTACAGTGAGAATGGGGGTGCCACAAGGTTCAATCCTTGGCCCTTTTCTCTTCTTGGCATACATAAATGACCTTCCCTATATGATGGCTAATTTAACCAATATTGTATTATTCGCGGACGATACCTCACTCATTTTTAAAATTAATAGAAAATTACCAGATTTATCATCCTTCAATAATGCCCTTAATGTTCTTTCCGAGTGGTTTTCTACAAATAACTTGCTTCTCAATGCAAGCAAAACTAAATGTCTAAAGTTTTCGCTTTCTAATGCCCTTAATCAATCAGAATTAAATTTGATGCTTGATGGTGACCAGCTTGAATTAATTAATGAAACCGTATTTCTTGGTATAACAATTGACTCTAGGTTGCAGTGGGGGCCACACATCACGGCACTGTCGTCTAGGTTAAGTTCGGCTGCATTCGCGGTTAGGAAAATTCGGCAGCTTACTGATATGCCCACTGCTAGATTAGTTTATTATGCTTACTTTCACAGTTTAATGTCTTACGGTATTCTATTATGGGGGTCCGCGGCCGATGTAGATTCCATTTTCATTTTGCAGAAACGGGCAATTCGCTCAATATACGGCATGGGCCCTCGAGAGTCGTTGAGAGAAAAGTTTAAAGAAATTAACATTTTGACTTTGCCTTCCCTTTACATTTTCGAGAATATTATGTATGTGCGTAAAAATCTTTCTAGTTTTAGAGTTAAAAGTGATTATCACGACGTTAATACCAGAAATAAAAATAAATTAGTAGTTCCTAAATTTCGGCTTACTAAAACCAATTCAAAATCATTTCTAGGGAATTCAATACGTTTTTATAATAAACTACCAGAGGTCATTACCAACCTGCCCGGTAAGAAATTCAAATCTTGTGTCAAATCTATTCTTATAAAGAAAGCGTATTATAAAGTTAAAGACTACGTGGAAGACAAAAGGGCGTGGAGTGTTTAATATCTGCACATGTGGCCTCCCTGGCGGTCCTTAAGATTTGCTTGTTTACTTTAAATGAGTTCATAAGCCGCCTGTATTTCCTGAAGGCACTTGACATGCCTTGACATTCCTGTTAGGGTATTTCGTTTTTTTTCTGTGACTACATATGTATTGTATGTAAAACTGTTTTCTTTTTATTTTATTTTATATACAATTTCATTTTTAAATTTTGGTACTTTTTTGTTGTGAATGCGTCAACAACGCGGTTTTTATTATTCATTATAACGGTTTGATTGCCATAAATTATTATTATTTTAATTTATTTTTTCATTATTTTATTAACGTAGTTTTACCTCGGTGTTGACGCATATATTTAACCAATAATGTAAAATAATTGTAATAAGTTTATTTTTAAAAGAGTAACCTATGGAGTTTCTTGCCGGCTCTTCTTCATAGGAATGACACTTTGGAACCGAGCAACTAGAATCAGTAGAGTTAACGTAACGTTTCTTGAGCGCCTTTTTTTTGGTTTATAAGAAATAAAAACATTTTGATTTGATTTGATTTGATTTTAATAATAATAATAATCCAGTTATTACATATAAATATATACATTATATTTTAGCGAGTATATCGAAGTAAGATGATTTTGCCTCAATATCTATGTGATTTTTGTTTCATAAAGGAAATGACGCCTTAAAGAGTGCACTAAGAATGATCTAATGCCAATTTATGACACCGATAAAATTGATGTAACACACATAATTAATGCGGACATAAACTTGCTCGTAAGAACCTTAATCTCGCATCTAATGACGTAACGTCAAGTTCAATAGAATAAGTAGTGACCCTGAGCTAATAGCAAACACATTTTTGTTATATAATTTCTTGTTGAAGTTTTTGGTCTGTTTGTTTTTGGATGTACTTTACCTTGCCTTGCTGAAGGAGTTAAGTGTGTAATTTAAGGAACCTTGCTACATAAGAGTGTTTGAATGTAGATATAAAAAGGAAATATTTGTTTGTTTTTTTGTTATTATACAACGCTATTTATAAGCTAAAATAAATACGTTTTTGCTATGTTCAATACAAAATATTTTATACAAGCAATAGTTTATTTATGTGTGTGTATTATTAATAAACTTAAATGACGCGAGCCGCAATACAAATACATCGAAGTCATTAATTTAAGAACAGAAATGAAATATGATGGGTCATAAGACTTGAATCACAATTATTATAAATAAAGTAACTAAACGAAAACTCTTTGTGGTCCTGTGACATTTAAAAGAAAATGAATTGGTTTGTGTGATCCGAGTTTATTATTCATAGGTATAGTGAGGTGTGAATTAACTGATTTATAATTCAGTGAAGCAACCAAATGAATTATGAACAAGCGACGCTGCGGGAGGATTGCTAAAACCGTTGCAGCTGAAAACGGGTTAGCTTGCATTTTATAGATAAAGTGTCGATACAGTGAAAGTAAAGTTATATCTACTATACAAGTATTTATGTGTAAATATATGTATAAATTAGAGTCTTCGTTTGATGAGCAAAGATGAGTTAGTAAAAAAAAATTGAGGCCATGTGTCTATCTAAAGCCCCAACCCTACCTAAAGAATAACAACAGATATTTATTTATTTATGAATCTATTTTGAGTATTCCAAAAAAACTTGTGATGATGTTGATTCACAAAGTTTTTGTGAAACAGAGTACCAATCTTTAAATCGTTATATAATATGTAAGGAGGAAGCAAATACGTATGTAAGTGTAACGTCTAAAAATGGACCAGAATTTTGAACTATAATTAACTGAAGTCAATGAACTGGTGTACAAAACCTGCTGCTCAGTCAGCTGTCTCAATTTACATAGTTTAAATAATGCTTAAATTAATTACTTCGTTGCATTTGTCCATTGTATGAAAACGTGATTCACACAGATTCATATCAGAAGTAAACATTAGGCAGTCTTTGATTTTAGGTGCATTTTCGTCAAGGTTTTTATCGGAATTATTCATAAAATGTGCCTCCAAATACATGCAGACTATCTGTCTCTTTATAGTAACATTATAGGTATGGATGATATGGCATTTAAGTTAAACTTCAGTACCTAAGGTTTTAAATTGTCTGATTGTAGTTTGATGGTTGATTTTAAATACCGGTTTATTCGTCCTTAGCCTAACTACAGTAGTCAGTGCAAGGTAGTAAAGGTATTTAAAGGTGTTTAACTGATTTTAATGACCTGGTGGAACAGAGTTTGAGATATAATGTTATTGGTTTTTCAAGTAAAATGTGGGTGAATTTCCCAAATGCCTTATTTTTTTGTCTTCGTTGAAATTAGTATTTGAAAAAAGGAATATAGTTCTGAATTATTTTTTTTAGTATTCAATAGGTAGTTATTGGGTTGTGGCAAAAATATGATTGGCCTAGGACTATTACAAATGTAGAAATAAAATACATAAACCTCAATTTTTCTGCAAATCGGTGCTGTCCCACTACTTTTTTTGCAAACAAAACAGCTTATACACTAATAAAAATGAATAAATTAGCTATATAACTTATTCTATTTCATAGAATATTAGTTTTTTTATTAATATATAGCATATTTTATTACATAATTAACGATTATTATTACTGAGAGGCACAAACGTACTTGTCCTGAAAAATATTCTCATATCGCTGGACAAAAGTAATTCAAACATAACTTTACATCGACGAGTCGGACAGCATCCCCACCCCAATTGTATTTCCCTCGTTGGTGTGTGCTAGTGGGCAATCAGGATAGAAGTGGGTTAAATCGCTGTATATGCCCACCAAAACTGTAAGAACGCCATTTCAGGTACTCCCGGACAATTATTTTATATAATCGGTGGTTGCATTTTTCTAATGTAATGAGTAGCTTTTTTATTGTTGTTTGGTTCTAACAGAGGTAGTAAGTGAATTAGCTTCATTTTCTGTTATTGAATTTATCCTAGATATTATGCATTTTTTATAATTTTCTAAAAAGTGTGTTTTTTCTCATGTCGCTGTTCTCATATCGCTGTAATCGGTGGTCTTTTTTACCACCGATGTGATAATTTACACCGAAATGATACGAAAAAATCAATCGGTGTCATATATCTCATATCGGTGTTTTGATTCGTGATCAACGCACAGTTTTGTCACATCGGTGGATTGCTTTATCATATCGGTAGATCATTTTATCATCTCGGTGAGTCGTTATATCATATCGGTAGATCCCGTGTCATTTCGTTAAGTATACAAAGAAACAATGGCACATACAAACATACATACAGACACATACATATATACCTACATACAAACATTCGTACATACATACATACATACAAGGTAAGTTTACCTACATAGACTGCCAAAATCATTACCACGATACCACTGGGTAGTAGAAGATGTATAAATAAATGTATCATCAAGGGAGGTCTGTGTTCGGTAATACGTCGATAAGCTGAGATGATGATGGTGAGGTGGAGCAATTGAACGCATTAAAAGTTTCTATGGCAAAAAATTTTTAGTTAAAAAAATAGTTAGTACGTAATAATAAATAACAAAAAAATTAATAGCTAAAAAGAAAACATAATAGTAGCTTAATTTTGTTTAAGAATGCCGAGGCCAAAATTAAAAGATGAGGAGAAGAACAGGTGGAATAGGTTGCTGGAAAGATTAAGCAAAGCTTAAATCAAAAGCAATTATGTGTTAAGAGAGGGGCATTTAAGAAAACGTTTAGCTAAACTTAGATATGAGATTTTTGTTTTTTTTTTTTCATATTTCATTTTAATAAAGACAATGATAATAAAAAAAAACATTATTTTTAAATTTTAAGTACCTCTAGAAAACGTAAAAAGTAGGTACATAATTTCAAAAATACAATTTTTTTTTATCTAAGAACTCAGTTCTCTTTGTATGTGATCTACCCTAAGTTCAGATCTTCATTTCTGTCACCTTTAAGTACCTACTAACTATTTCCTTTTTGATGTTCAAAGGTGAATAGATTATCATATCGCTGGATAGGTTCGTCATTTCGGTGGATACACTTATCATATCGGTGTACAAAAATAATAATCGGTGCCGGTTTTTCACATCGGTGGAAACCAAAATTCAAACTGAATTTTCTCCTCAGTCTTAAATGATACGTTGATGATATTAAATTTGGGGATGTTTTGTATCCTAAAGATTACATAAAACCTGAAAAATCTACAAAAAAATAAAAATTGTAAAAGTTCACCGATATGATAAGAAAAATGGCATTTGTCGAAATTCACCCATGTACTTCATAGTACTTACCTATCTTTAATTATATGTTTTGGAGCTACCCCATGTTACCTACTACACAATGGTTATCTAAGACTAAAATTTGGATAACAATTTGATTCTTGTGTATTGATAAAATATCAGCTCAAGAAAATAAAGAATATAATCAATCAGAATGAACTGACAAATAACTCGCACAGTACGCGCGTTGATGTCTTTTAAACAGTCAAAATCTTGTATACAAATAACTGTTTATGTAACATATTTTCAATGAAACTTTTGACCTCTACAAGTGCATTGAAAACCAATTTAAACTCGTAAGTCACGGTACACGGGCACCGTTAATAAGACATACGCTAAATATTTACCACCTCGTTTGACACTCCATTGTGTGTTGCGTAACTCGCTATGTGTGAATTGTTAATTATATTCCTGACATTGAATATTATCCGTTGGAAATGAAGAGCTGCTCAATATTGGGTAATTACTTATGTTGAGTTCACGATGTAGGTGCATAATTAGATGCCTTGTTGGTATAGCAAATACTAAGAGATTTCTAGTGGCACAATCTTGCATACAATTAAAAATATGTATCGATAATGTTGGCCCGGAAAATATATATCACAAATATATTTTCCGGGCCATATATAAATATATCACAGTATGTACACCGTATTCTACGGAACAACAAATTAAAATAAAAGTTTGCATATTCTATTAAGAAATTTTCATAAAAACAACAGGAATTGATTGATACCAAAACCTTAATTCACTCACTGTCAGGCGTCAACAGTTAACACCAACAACATTGAATAATATCATCTATTTGCTATAGAATCACACATTTTCAAGTAAGACCTTAGATAACTCAAACTGAGGGTCACCATAATAATTGCTCAGCCAAGTATGTGGGCTTTAGTCTGTATTTGTTATTTATTTTGAGAACGCCTAAGTTAAGTGGTTTTCAAGTAGATCAAGGTTTAGTAACTAGCCGGTACTAGTCGAATCTAAACTGGTATAATACAAAAATGTTAGGGCTTATATAATATATATCTATATACATTATTGAGAAAAATAAGCAATACGATGAAGACCAGACTGGTCACATACATATGGGCGGATCTGCTGGCAGAATTTTTTAAGGAAATAAGCAGTACCTTTGTACATCATTTATATATATGTTATATTTACTAAACTATTGTATGTGTACATAAATTATTAAATAAATAAATAAATATGGTACAGAGAATATCAATTACTTTTATTACAGACTACTGGGCTTCATCTCAATCAAATGCACAGCAAATGAACCTTTTTCGTAAAGAAAGCACGACGTTCAAATTATAATAACTGGGAAGTTCTTTCACGTAAAGAACTTGTGTGTTTCATCTTACTCTGCCTAGCCTTTTTCTGACCTATGTTGGCGTCAAGTCATATCGGATTTAGTTGAAGACTGTATGATACATGGAACAACTGTTAACTGACCTCCACAGTAACTCGTAAAGTGTTATAAAAAATAAAACAAACAATTTACTGGAGTATTTTAAGGGCAAAATAAAAGGAACTTACAAGGTAATGTCACAAGCGACAATTTTTATAAGTACGTACACGTCTGTTGCTTCAGATAAATAGCACAAGATAAAAAATATATACGTGTGGAGGCAACAACGGCTATTTTTTTGTATTTGTAATGTTTTCGTTGAATTTAAATTGTAGAGTACTCTTATTACTTTGTTTTATTTATAAAAGTAGTGTAACATAGAGCTCATAAGCGTTCAAAATGATGTCATTAAAAGCTAGGTAGCGCAATATAACATTAGCATTAAGGCCTGGTTTAGACGATGCGAGGAATATCGTGCGAGTTGCTGTACATTGCGGCACTTGCACTGTATGGTGTTGTAAGTGATCGATTATAGACGGCAATGTACTGCAACTTGTACGATTTTTCTCGCATAATCTAAACCAGTCATAATAGGTGGTCTTGACTACCGAACAGTTAACCTAATTTATTTTTGTTTATATATATTTTTTTCTAGTCGAGCTCTCTTCAGTAATTCATGTGCCTAAAGTTTTATTTTATTACACTCAAACGCCGGCCACAGTAGTGGGGTATTTAATAAAATTATTGATTGGCGACCCAATTGACTTCGCTATTCACATTTAAATATTAATTTATTTTACATGAACAAATGCCGTAAACGAACTCTCGTTTTAATTACAGGAAATATAGTTCTACCCACCTTTTATTTAATCAATGATAATGATAGAGATTCTCAATATTAAAGTTGACAATCAAACTTAAATCTCAAGCGAACGCCATTGCTTCACGATGTCTCGAAAGCATTACAAGTTACAACAGATGTTTTGACAAAATAATAAAATTAAAAAATAAACCCTAAACTAGATTGCGTTGTACCTTTGTGTAAAGACACTTAATCGTAATTCTTGCTGTAATAGTTGTAATACGTTATGAAATCAGATTAAATTATGGCGAAAATATAGGCTTATATTATCTACGTTACTTTAGGAACGATAATAAGTTTCTATACTAAGTAAAAGTATTGATAAGATTAGCTAACAATACGTTAACTTGTTACGTAAGTCAATGTAACTGGATATTTAACTTTAATAGACTAAAACTTACTTACTCAATACTCAGTATCTTTATTATTTATCTAATACTAAACGGCAAACTTCCTGGGTACTTTGTAATATTATGGCTGTCCTACTTCACGACACATATATTTATAATAAACTTCAAAGGCTTCTAATTGCTTTGTATGCTTTACATGCAAATCTACCCTAAAGAAATATAAGTTAAGTACTTAAAAACCTTAATTTATAATGCAAATAATTATACAGCTAACTAATTTCATGGTATTTATAGAGTTAGTGTAGGTAAAAACTTATTAAATAGACAATCTAGTAAGTTCTCAACTATTGTCTCCATAAGCGTGGCATGATAATGGCGTTTCTCATGGCGAAGTAGAAATTACCATATTGTTCTGGTGATTTATACATTTTTTTTTATTATTCAAGGAAACGAGCGACGGAGACAATGCCTGGCGGATACGCACCTTTTCCTGCGTCGGTTATTTCAATAATTTTCAAGTGATTATCCCTAATTGAATGTACCTCTGTGTCCAACAAAGTTGAGATTGCTCATATTGTTTTGGTACATTATCTTCTTATTTACTTAATTTAGGCTTGTTTAATATTTCAACATTGTCCACCGTTTCACTCTTGCATTTATCTCGGGGACGTCGGGTTTTCATTTCTTAATATAAACTGTAAATTGAGTAATATGAGCACATTTTTGTCCAGTCAACAGTGTCGGCTCGGTAGACAATGACCAAGGCTACTTTTTATGCCTTAAATGCATTACAAATATTTCGAAACAATTAGTGTTTATACTTGAAAATTAAAAGAGGAAAGCGTAGAAATAAGAACCATCAGAACCCAATGAATATTTCCATGTTTTCTTACAATTACCTATTGATAATATTTTGCTATCTTTTGCAAGTAAAGAACAATATTTCAGAATGGATACATATGTAGAAAACAGGTGCTAAGGTAAAGGAAAAATCTGGGCAATGAAATTGAGGCGTAGAGAATTTCGGGATTAGATAATAGAGATTCCGAAATATAATTTCATACAGTGCGCATTAAATATGACGTTTTCATAGTCTGAGTCACCCATATGCATTATATCAAGTGACTAGCGGATTCACAGCTAGGAAGCAAAAACTTTAAATCAAATTACAAACTTAACCGCGGAAGTCCTTTACTATAAGTACTTACATACTAAATGTATTTTTAATGTGCGCTATGATTTAAATCTCTTTACAAAATGAAGGTCTGTTGAACTGAACTTTCAGTTCTTAGACCAATTAAAATATGATTTTTATCATTAAATTAACTTCACGTCTATAGGACATGTCAAAATCTTAATTGCGCTCATGTCGTTGAAAAGCTTTATTAACTGTCAAAGTAAATATAAATTAATCTTAGCAAGTCATTAAACGAAAATTGAACTATAATAATTTTATAAAGTTGCAAAGAAGCTAAAACTGACTTCTCAACAAACGAAAGTTTCAGTAGATTAACGAACAATAAATATGAGTTTTTACAGACTTGAGGTACAGCAGATTTCACGTGAGACTAGTCAATAATATTATCACATAGTAAATCATTATACGAAATGCAACAGAAACGTATCAGTTCTCCAAACCCTTTGTTGCTTCATAATATACCCATTAATCAATAAGTGCAAAACCTACATTAACAAGTCATGGAACAGAAAAGCAACCTTTACAGCTAAGGGCCTGTATTAAAGGTTGCTATTATCCTATACAATATTAGGTAATGCAGATCCAATCGATAACTCCAGCCCGCTCTCTTGCTATTAACGAAGTAAACTTACCATTTACTAACATTCAAACATTGGACGCAGTGTAAATGTGTCTGTTGTTGTTTTAAATTAGGTTAATTGGTTCAGACCGTGGTTCAGACTATGGAGGTGTCAAGACTAACTCTAATCATTTATTATTAGAATATAAACACAATAGGGATCTATAAGTACTATAGTACAAGTGATATTACTGTAAGGAGTAGGCAATTTGTAATGGCCAATGAATGTACAAATTACATACGCCAGGTTACTCGCGAAGCTACCGTGGCATGTGTGCATGACGATTTGATTGTTTTATGCGGCATGCATCGTCGGTAATAGCTCAGAACAAAACAACGGTCAATTTTGATGAACACGGGACTTCATGCGGCTTTCTTCTTCCATAATTCAATGAGCTGCGCATGACCACTTAACATTCACAAGCCATGTTATATAGTGACTGATATTTTCACAGTTTCAAAATCTTTATTCACAGACTTCAATTAGATCAGAATACTCATTAATCAGGAAAAATAGAATATAAGTAAAGTAAGATGAAAAGTGGGTTTTTTAAAAGATGATACCTTCAGGTTGAATCATAGAAAATCTTAGAACACCATTCATGATTAGATCCAACACAACCGCATTATAACCTTGAACTTTGTCTGCGTTGTGTGATACAAACATAAACGTCACATCGACTAATGATACACCTACTATAAAATTGCTGCGAGATGATAATAAAGACAAATCACGAAGATGTATTTTTCAAGTGTAATATAAGAATAGGTTGTTTTACCTGTAATGTTTACCTACCTACTAAATTGTAAGTGTCTTTGTTTAGATACGGACGGAACATTTGCTTACTCGAAAATTTAAGTAAACAACAAGAGCCCATACTTGGGACAAATATTAACAAACTATTAACATCCAATCACTTTAAATCACTGCACAAAATTAGCTGATTCTGCAAATATACTTAGGTTACTACATATGTTTAGGTCCCGTGTAATAGGGGGCGAGCTAACACCTTGGTCGACTTGGAAATCGAACTCAAGACCTCCAGCGTAGCAGTCGCGCTTAGCACCACTAGGCCATCGAGGCAGCCTTCGAGGCATTTCTTAATTAAAGACTTTTAATTTGCAAATTAGCTCCAGAAATGCACAAAGGTCCAAATCAGGAATAAGTGCTAAAACTTACCTACTCACGATGCATTGGGTAGTCGGTAACAATAATAGTTCTAGAAAGGTGTTTAATATGTATTCATTATTTGTATTTCTACAACCTACCTAATACCCTAACTAATGTACGTACTTTGTATAAATGCACCGTTGGCAATATTAACTTTAATAATTTAGCAAAATTATGATGTATAATGAATTGATATCGATTTGCAGTATCTAATTGTAGTTTAATAGTTAACCCGTACGGTTAGTGAACCCTTTGCCTTGAAAAGTGAGAGCCAACGCACGTGCACCTAATAAGGTCGCTAGGTGGATATGTACATAAATTCGCTATTTGGCGATGTTAATTGATTTACTGCAGGTCCTGCCAAATATTGAAAATGCTTTAGATATCTTCAAACCTTCACATTGCTTAAGAATGCCATATCATATCTTTTTTCACTTTTGTGTGTAACTGCTTGTTTGTGGTTCTAATTTTACAGAGCGCTAAAATGTAGGGTCATGATTTTTGCGATTACATAAAAGAGTAAACATTAACTACTGTTTTTATATGTTACTTGTTGTTTTCAAGAACCATCCGTTTCAAGTACTTCTTCTCATTACCAACTCATTGACTCATTTTTATCAACTTTATCGTCGGGGGGGCCGAGTCTGCTATTTACAATGGCTCCAATCGTCTGAGTGGGTGCCGTTAGTAGGTCCATTATTATAGAATAATTACGTAGGTAAAACATCATTTTAACGTCAAAATTGGCCATTGTGGCGGCCAATGTTGACGTTTTGGTGTTTAGTAGACTGCCAATTATCCTAAAATGGATCTACTAACGCCACCCACTCAGACGATTGGAGCCATTGTAAATAGCAGACTCGGCCCCCTGGTATGAGTTATGTCATTGACATTAATATGTAATATCCAAGCATCGAAGTCTTGGCAGGTCTGATCTAAACCATAAAAGTTTACTGTTTTCATAATTTATCGTAGAGTTACTTCACTATGGCTCGACTCTACCTGTTAACATCTTTATATACATTTTATTATATCACAGGATTGTATAAACGGTATAAACAAGCTGTAATACCAGTTTTGGATCAAGTGTTCAATGCGGAAGCCTTTACACAGGTGGGACCCTGTATTCATTGGATACAAGGAGTTTTGGCAGATATTAAAGAATAGTACGTAAACTTTTGAAGAAAATGCATTTGGTAAAGTTGTCTACATAAGAAAAGCAGAAAAATTAAAATGATGACGAGTTACGTTATGTAAGTACGTGTGTACTTTGTTTCAGATATTATTTTAGATCATTGAACTATTTACCCATGCACCGGATTAGTCACCTAAAATATTAGATTTAAGGATTTTTTTTCCTTATTTGTACATTGTTTTAAAGATATGTTTAGATTTGCATATTCAAGTATAATAAACTTACAATTCGATGTGGCAATTCATAAGTACCTGTCGTCGTTTATGATCATGACGCATACAAAACTATCATAATTTAAATAATAATGTTTTTAAAAGCTTTGTATTACCAACACACATTACTTTTCTTAAGTGTCACATGTTCTTTTTAGAAATAATACCTGTATGTAACTCTAAGCTAGTGTCAGGGGCGAATAAAAGTTATTGTTACAAGCATAAGTATTTTTTTGGAATATTCAAATTTTCGAGACACCACACGGCACACCTATACATTACAATAGGTACTTCAACGCCATTAAACATTGTGTCGATGTTGTCACAGTAAGTACATGTTTAGTAACGTTTCACATAAATTCTGGGACTTAAGGAAATGACTTAATTGTCAAACATTTACATTTCCGCAAGGTGAACAACTTTTGTCTTGTTATTTGAAACAGACGACTGACATCACGGCATACTAATAAATACTCTATTGATATACACTTAAAAATGGGATAATGTTATTATTATTTATCAATCTAGTTAGAATTATTAATTTTATAGTGTATACCATTACGTTTATTTTTCAAATTATTTCAAATAGAAAATGTAAAGACTTGGATCTTATGTTTTATACCAACATGGAGATGCTGCGCGTATTATAGTAGTATATAACTTCATTATTTATTCTTTGGCTTCTGTTAAAAATAAATGTCTCTGCACAAAGTGAACTAAATTAATAGCCTTACAAAAATAGTCTTGCACTATTGGCACGTAAATACCTATAGGTTAAACAAGGTTTTCTTACTTATTAAATGTTTAAATGAACTAAATATGAGAACACAAAATATGAGTTTAATTATAAAACCTGACGTGCTGTTCATAATTTTATTAAACTTACATAGTTAAATTTACTTTCATAAAGTTCGCGTGGATTAATATGTCTCAATATAATGAATAACTACTAATAGGTATGCGAACACAAAGATTAATTCTTTATCGGGACGTTAATTTGATTTTATTGAATTTAAAATAAAATTAGATGTAGGTACACTAAAATTTTCTAAAACAAAAGTAGATAACCTACGCTTACAGCAGTTAGAATTGTATATCATAGAGTAGAATTGATAAGACCCCATGTCGTCACAACTTTAGCAAAAGATGGAGATTTATTATCATTAAATTATCATTTGAACATATTTCATAGGATCTGAAGAATTAGTGTTAAATCGCAAAGTGTATTATTACTTTTTGTCGTGCTGACGTCAGCAACTTACCCGACGAGTAAAAAGTTGTTGTGAATGCATACACGAAGTCGGTATTTTGAAAATCTTTGTTTAATGTCGGAGTAAACATGACAAAACACTCAATTATTGCGGACCTAAATGTTTTTGCCATGTGTACTTTGAATGTCGTGGACGATAATAGCTAGCTAATAGTACTTTTTTTTTAAAGAGATCTACAGGCACTTAGCCTGTGTGCAACTTTAAATGGTACCTACCTACTGTTGCTACATACTATACTTTTACACATAGATTTCTCGAAGTATTAGCAATTCACCAATTGCAAATTAGACCAACTTCTAGACTCTTATCCATAACGTCTATATAATTATTACAACGGTAATTATCCGGTAATAATCCCACAAGACATGAGACTCCTGTATACCGTTAATGATAATAATTCAATCGTACTACGATTGTGAAAACGTCCGGCACACCTCGGTAACAGTGGATTGTGATAGCGTAGGTAATCTAGACTAGTCTAGCTTGCAAATACCGTCTGCACGACATTTCAATATTGTATACTTATGTCATATATTTCTATTTATATCGCCGTTACTATTGTCGAAAAACCTTTCATAAAGTTTTATCATATATGTAGTTATAAGATCTAAGAACTACATGTCTAACGTAACCGAGCACATACAAATAAAACTATAAAAAACAATAATGAAAGCGAGGACCTATAATCGGGATTAACTTAGGAAAAAGTGGACAGAAAAACGGGTCTATAATGTATCTTAGTAGCTATAATAACAGATATAAATAATAATAGCTAGTAGTTAATATAACATTAGTGAAATTCTGGAGTCTAAATTATTCGCGTGGATGCACTCCATCTAAACATTTTTTTTGATGTATCTTGTTACCTAAAACCTGTAATTTTTGATTCTGAAACATTTCACCGACATTCGTTTCGCCATTGAACGGTTAACCGACAAAACGATTCACTTTTCATATTTTCACCGACAGAACGTTTCAATGACGAACGTTTCGCCGACACAACGATTCGCTTTTCATCATTTCACCGATAGAACGTTTCGAGGGTAAACGACTCGCCGACAGAACGATTCACTTTTGAACATTTAATCGATAGAACCTTTCACCAACTAACGATTCGCCGACCCAACTGTTCTCATGCTCCTGGGGTATAAACCATGGGTATTTGACATGTATCAAGTAGTAAAGAATGCAAAACTTGAGCAAAACTAACTACATGTATCATACAAAGTATGGTTACAAACATACGTCTTGAAAGGTGAAATGAAACATATTTTTAAATGTAAATACTATTTATTATTAAGAATTACCTAAGCAACATGATTAATACCTAAAGAAAAACATAAGAAATCAACTGTGATCAACAAAAACCATTCTTAGGTTCATAGGATACTTATTTTGTGTTAAATAAATGAGAAATATGAGCCCAGCCACTTAGGTAGGTTTTTATGTCCATATTATTCTTTTCTGACAAATGTTGAGTAATCCTCTCTTGATAGTTGGATCTTTTTCTCTTAAGCGTTGGCTCCGAAGAATTAATTCTTTCGATAGTGCATTCTGTGTGCTTTTGTTCTTTCTGGAACTCCACTATCGTTTTGAAAATGTTCCATTTTCGCCGGCCTAATAGTAGTAAGTATACCACCTCTTGTGCCAACGTAGTACAAACATTTCTAAACGTAAAAAAATAGATATGAAAATGTGGGTAGTCCTCAGTTCTTTACCTGTCAACGTCCCTTATTACATTTTTGTATCTGCTCCGGAATTAATTTCCAAAGGGTTCATAAAAAAGGTTTAGATTTGTTTTTAAAAATGAGTGATTGTGTAATGTTAAAGTCAAAACGTGGTAAAGATATATTGATTCACGAAGGATATTCCTATCACCTAAACAGAATACGAAATAAGAAGTTCTACTGGATATGTACGAAAAAAAATTCTACCCGGTGCAATGTTGCTATCACTTCAACAGTGTCTATGAATAATTCTCATGTTGTTATTTCCAACAATTTTGAACATGTTCATTTACCAGATCCAGATAAGCAGATAGAATTAACTTTGAAAGCTAACATCAAACAAAAAGCCCACAATTCGATGGATGCACCGTCACAAATCGTTCAACGGTGTATTCAAGATATACCAAGTATTAGTGCTCCCTACATGCCGACTAAGGATGCTATGAGAATGATGGTTCATCGGGTAAGGAATAAGAATTTACCAAGTATTCCCAAAGATTTACATGCTGTTGTGATACCCGATGAATTAACCAAAATTAGCAATGATGTCAATTTCCTCATAGGTCACTACACTCATAATGAAGAATCCATTATCATATTCGGCACAAATGAGAATTGCAGACTTTTAAGTGTAGCAAATTATTGGCTGATGGATGGAACATTTAACTGTTGCCCTCCCCCGTTTCGACAAATATATTCTATACATGCAATAGTCGGAACTCCGGACGGTACGCACAAAGTACTTCCTTTAATTTATGGTTTACTTTCACATAAAACTGTTAAATGTTATGAAATATTTTTAGAAATATTAAAACGACACACACTCAATACATTGAATATCGATTTGTGCCCACAAATAATCCTCACCGATTTTGAACGCGCAGCAATGAATGCTGTAAAAATAGTGTTCCCAGACTGCTTAAATAAACTTTGTTTTTTTCATTTGAACCAAAGCATATGGCGTCACATTCAATCGGCTGGTCTCGCGAAACAATAGAACAGTGATCCAGTATTTGCCCACAAAATGAGACATATTGCTGCACTGGCATTTTTAGAGCCAATAGAAATTCCCGATGCGCTTGATATAATAAAAAACGAAATTATACCTGATGAAGCTAAGAGAGTGATACGATGGTTTGAAAATTATTATGTCAGTGGATCAGCGATAATAACAAAAACCATTAGCTCCAAAATGACAGTAAAGCGAAGTCAGCCAATATTTCCTCCAAGGATGTGGTCAGTACACGACAGCCAACTTTCACATATACCTTTATCACAAAATGCGCTGGAGTCTTGGCACAACAGGTGGAATACTTTATTAGGCCGGCGAAAATGGAACATTTTCAAAACGATAGTGGAGTTCCAGAAAGAACAAAAGCACACAGAATGCACTATCGAAAGAATTAATTCTTCGGAGCCAACGCTTAAGAGAAAAAGATCCAACTATCAAGAGAGGATTACTCAACATTTGTCAGAAAAGAATAATATGGACATAAAAACCTACCTAAGTGGCTGGGCTCATATTTCTCATTTATTTAACACAAAATAAGTATCCTATGAACCTAAGAATGGTTTTTGTTGATCACAGTTGATTTCTTATGTTTTTCTTTAGGTATTAATCATGTTGCTTAGGTAATTCTTAATAATAAATAGTATTTACATTTAAAAATATGTTTCATTTCACCTTTCAAGACGTATGTTTGTAACCATACTTTGTATGATACATGTAGTTAGTTTTGCTCAAGTTTTGCATTCTTTACTACTTGATACATGTCAAATACCCATGGTTTATACCCCAGGAGCATGAGAACAGTTGGGTCGGCGAATCGTTAGTTGGTGAAAGGTTCTATCGATTAAATGTTCAAAAGTGAATCGTTCTGTCGGCGAGTCGTTTACCCTCGAAACGTTCTATCGGTGAAATGATGAAAAGCGAATCGTTGTGTCGGCGAAACGTTCGTCATTGAAACGTTCTGTCGGTGAAAATATGAAAAGTGAATCGTTTTGTCGGTTAACCGTTCAATGGCGAAACGAATGTCGGTGAAATGTTTCAGAATCGTAATTTTTAGCACAGAAAATAAAATTTTACGGCATTATTGTCCCTGGATTAATTTCTATTAATAAAAATAGAGTGCTAATAACTATATTGGCAATAATATTAATTAAAAACAAAATTATGACCTACTTTTTAAATACCATACCGAAACAGGAAACTATAAATCAAACTGAAGTTTTTTTCTACAAGATTCACAATTTCCTTGTACCAATTGTTCAAAGATGCACAACATTTATTAGGTGCAACAGCTTATAATTAATTACATTGAAATCGGAAGTGACGTATTCGTTTTTATTGTGTAGTATACATCTTTACCAAATATTTTTTTAATACTGGTATTTTAATTGATATCTACTATCGCGGTGCACAAGGACGTCTAAAATAGTTGTTTATTTATGTCTCATGAAACCAGTTTAAGGCTTTAAAGGCAAGCAAAACATAAGGGTACTTTTTTGTTTTATGCTGTTCTAAGAAAGGAAAATTCTGTAAAAAAAACTGCTATACCAAATTATAAAAAAGCGTGTAAATAAGGTTGGATATACAATGTGTGGTCAATATAAAAATACGAACAAACCTTCGATACAATTATTATCCTTTGCGAACATCACACACTAACTAATATAATTTGAACAATTTTACTGTAGATCGTCATTTTTATAACTTTTAACAACTTTCCCGCCACACTATAAGCACAGACAAAACAAAACACAGTTTCGAAATTCGAACCTAATTTTTATTTTTAAGTGTCGCCCTGTGCGTTCCGGTTCGCGTTCGATTCACGAATGCTGGCAGCATTTTCCTCCGGCAAAGGCGCTAACCATTCAGCCACTCACCTTGATTTTCCGGAACGCGGATAACATTTAGGTCATAAGGTTAAAGTAAACCTATCAAATTAGTGTTATGTAGTAGGTTTTCTTACTTTGGCGCTTTTAATCGTAGACTGGTATATAATATGATTGAAGGATTCAACTGGTTTTCTATTGAGTGACTTGATATTCTGATTTCTGTGTTACCTAACCTTTAAAATGCGCTCAGATATCAAGGCACTAATTAATCCACACAGTATTCAGCTGAATCTGGTAAGACTGGAAGCCAATGGACCCATATAGCTTGAGAAAAGGCTAGATAGAAGAAGAAACTTTAACTTGTTGCTGAAGTAGTATATTTATTATGAATAGCTATGTATTCGTTAGTAAGACATCTTTGACTTGAAGAGAGATATTATGTGCATGACATACACTTTTAAGAAAGTTCGAATCAAATTAAAACAAATATTAATCAAAGAACAAGTACCTGTAGTAATAAACGCTTTGAAAGACGTCTATGGTCTTAAAACGAAATCAGGTTATTTCAAACATCTTTAGTACATAGAAAAAGTAAGGATCACTTATCTAGCCAGTACCAGTTCTTTCCACACTTTCCACTGGAGTCGCGTTACGCTGGCTGTCGTAAATATCTAGTTATTTAGCTTGTAAAATGCAGGGCCTCGATTCAGCTATTTATGAGTTGCTTGAATTGACCGAATGGCCTGCTTCATTCAGTCATTTTTACATGAATTGTCATTCTGCTCACTGTCATTACAATAATTAATTGATCATTACGAGTATTATCTTCGAGAGTTCAATGGGAATTTATTGTAGGCGTATCTGCTTACGAAAATTAGGCACAATGAAAAGTAAACTAACCGACCACTGACATGCATTTAAACTAGCTGAATCGAGGCCCTGGCCACTCGCTATGTGTTACGATAATCGAAGCAGGAATTACTGTTACAGGTCTTTACGTAACTAGGGACAGGGCGTTGAGAAATATCTTACTGTATGACTTCATAGTTAATCCTTCATAAATACTTGTTTATATAGCTAGGTAAGTAAAGTTCTATAGTTGTTTCTTCTTTATAGCTAACGTTTAAAACATTAACTTAATTAGTTTTAAAATATATTGTCAGCTTTAGTAACTATTCTTTAATTTTTTTAATAGCTATATGTTTTAAATATCAAGTTTTGATTTATTAATTCGATAGCTTACAAGATGTTTAAATGTTATGTGAAATAAATAACAGAATATAAAGTTTATTATCAAAGAAATAGTGCGAAATAATTTTAAATTATTCGAAGTAACATAGTGATAACATAACAAAATTATTACAACTATAAAATTGTTCAATAATATTTCTTCATATTCTTCATATTCTTTATTGCATTTCCACAATGTTTTTTTACATAAAGATCTTAAATTTAGGGTTGGACATACATTATGGACCCGGTTAGGGCACAGCAAAATATCTATATCTAAGTTATTAAATCTAAACACTTATGACAGTATACATTATAACAAAACAAATGTAGATGTAAAATCCATATTAATGTAGCTTCAACATGAACAAAGCGAATGCGTTGTGTTCGATCAGATTGCAAAACGCAGCGTTGCACAAATAAGCGGAAACTCCTACAATTAGCTCGCCTTGTGTTAAACTTGTATACAATATCCTATGTACTTACCGCGAGTATAATTGAATTATTTCGCTCTAAAGACGAGGCTGAGTTACTTAGTATGTTGAGTTATACGGTATTCAGATTATAGAAATGTCAAAATTCCTAAGTACAATAAAAGCAAACTGCCTCTTTGGCCTAGTGGTGCTAAGCGCGACTGCTACGCTAGAGGTCTTGGGTTCGATTCCTGAGTCGACCAAGGTGTTATTGGGTTTTTCTATGAAATTCTCAGTAGTAGGTCGGAGTTTCGATATGTGCCCGGTAAGTGGCAATAGGCTCGCCTCTATTACATGGGACCTAAACATATCGGCGAACTGTGGGTGTACAGAGGTGTGTGTAATTGGTACACCTCTGCATACCCCTTTCTGGGATACAGGCGCATATGTAATTAAAGCAGCTCCGACGGGTGACGGATCTATTAGGCCAAACTACACGCGAAACCATGGTAGCTTAGGAAAAGGTTGGGGAATGGGGGGAAAATAGGGAATCTGTTGGTTTTTGTTTTGACAGAAGTCTGTTTGTCTTCTTCACGGCCTTAAAATCGTCAAGTATATAATGAAATCGTTAATACGCGTGTAGAATTGTTGGAAGCAATTAATAAGTGTCGTTGTCATTTTAATGCTTGTAAGTACCTACTTTATCAATCCATAGTTTTGTCTAAAACATCCCTGTTCGCTGCTGCATTTTTTAGCAAGCATAGCGTTAGAGTTCCGTGCTCTCTAATTAGCCTGCAATATACAACTAGGAAAGGGAAATCGTAAATATTTTTGCAACTTAAATGCACTTCATAAACATAATTGCATGGACAGTGAGTAGAAAGGTGCATAAAGGATTATTTATAGTCTTAGTACCTAAGTACCTTAGTATCTGAGTATCTATCTCTAACGGCTACAGCAGAGGTCTCTGAGTATGGTCCAAAAATGGTCCCGTCGGTGTTTTTTTTTTCCTCTGTCCCGTATGTCGGAGAAGACGATTTAACAACCCTATAACTAAGAACTGGGGCCCAAGTCTGCTATTTACACTCGGTTCAATGTCTTGCGCATTACAATTTGTACCAAATGTATGAACTATTGGTCACAGACGTTGAACATTGAACCGAATCGTTCCAATGCGCAATTTTAACGTTTTGACGTTTAGTAGAATACCAATTTTCCGAAAATGGCTCTGCTGGCACGACACTATGAAGACATTGAACCGAGTGTAAATAGCAGACTTGGGCCCCTGGATAATTGCTTACCTATTTGTGGGGCTGAATAAAATTCAAGAATAATTTAGCTTTGCGTGTTTTGAAATTAGGTGCTCCCTTTTAACGTGACATACACGGATCATTTCATAACAAATTTCTTTAAGATAATCCTCTTAAAATTAATCAAAAGATGTTACTAGCTACTTATAGTATTTATAAAAGGTCGGATTACCATCGGCTAAATGTTTTAATTTTGTTCTTTATAATGGTGTGTCGTGTTAAAGATGATTATCGCTTTACACGCAGCCATTGTTAGAGAATAGTTAATGATGATGTAGCTACTTCTGTAATTAAAGTTTCTAAGTTATTTAGGTAAGTGAGAAGATAAGTAGGTGTGTACTTTAAAACTTTAAATGACTGTAACATTGTAGACGGTTTGGTTTTTGAGCGATTCCATTTATATTTTTGATTTTATTCTTTTTAGTAATTTAGACTCATGGCTGATTATTATTTTAAGACATTAAGATATATGGCTGTTCAAGTTTTCAAAAATAGGTAAAGATAAGAATACATCGAGACTCAGATTATCTAGCTTCATTATACAGTTTTGAACCACTTGAAGTGCTTTAAAATATAAGTATACAAAAAAAAATACACTTGATTTTAAAATTATTATGACGATAAAAGAAAACAGATTCTGAAATTCCAATTAAACTTGACCTCTAACATCGAACTAGTTTCAGTAAAAGAATAATAAAATCTAGTCTAAAAGATCTAATCAAATACGTTCATGGTCAAATATAACTACTTAAAGTCATTGTAGCCAATATCTATTTGATTAAAAAAAATAAAAAAGAGTCGAGGTCTGCCTAAGGCCACACTTTCGTCTGAAATATCAACTCGTTACATTTATATTAAATTACAATTAATAATTATAATAAATCAGTAATTAGTATCAGGAAGGTACTCAAGCAATATCAAGAAAGATTTAATTTAATAATATATCATATGTATAGTAGCCTGGTGATATGTAACTTAGTTTTTACCTATCACAGACACAACCTCTTTTATATCAGAGTCTGAACACTAACTGTACAATATTATGAGGAGAAAATAAACATTTTGCATAACATACCATCACGCCTGTATCCCCGAATGGTTAGGCAGAGGTGTACCAATATACACCCACAGTTCGACGATATTTATGTTTAGAATGTTTAGATCCCACGTAATAGGGGGCGAGCCTATTGCCACTAACCGGGCACAAATCCAAACTCCGACCTGCTACTGAGAATTTCATAGAAAAACCCAATAACACCTTGGTCGATTTGGGAATCGAACCCAAGACGTCTAACGTAGCAGTCGGGCTTAGAAACAATAAGCCAACGGGGCAGTTTATTATTAAAAATGTTATTATAAAAAAATAAAACCTTCATTTTCCAACGTAACTATTTACACGACTTGGATAGTTCGACTAAGTGCATTACCTAAGTGCAGGTACTTTATTTTTAGTTAATTGCTAAATGTTTTAAACAAATTATGACATTTGTTAACTTGACCGCAATGCGTACACAATGAGTAAATATAATAAAGTAGAATTGAGGTTTGTTTTAAAACGAGGACCTCCTTTTGATTTATCTACATAATGATATAACGCATTACTTACATGTGAAATAACTTACCTGGCTATCTCTAAGTAACCTGCATATTATTTTTTATGTTGTACTCAAATATGAACACTAAAAACAATACCTAGTAGTTTTAATCCAGCCATTTTAATAATGACGTAATCATTTTTATGTGACCTGCTGTCAAGATTTTACCGTTATGTTTTAAAAGGTTATAAAATCGAAATAAATAATATTGGTTTAAATATAAATGAGATGTATAAAGATACTTAGATACCTAACATTATGTTAGTCCTTAAAATTCGAACAATATTTTGTCGTGACAACTCCAATTTACAGTTAATTATGTTTGTACGCAATCTGAGGACTTGGCACATTGCCTTTAATGATTGATGATACTCAGTCAACCACAGAACTTTAAATTGTGTGTCGAGGATGGAGTGAAGGACGATACGGCATCATTCCTAATACCTTGTGATAGTTTCTATAAAGAACACGCAAATGTGATTCTTCTTATTCCATTTTCCCATATTAATTTTGAATTCTAAGATATGTCTGTCTGTGATGCTTTCACTGCAAAACCGCAGACCGTATTTAATGAAACTTGGTGTCGATTAGAACTAAAAAATAAACTTGAACATAAAGAAAGGACATAAGCTAGGTTTTAGCCATGATAACCGACGTCCACTAAGATGGATTGTGATACATATTTGAATAATAGGTACATAGGAAAACCGTTTGGCGTATCCCTTGCTTCCATAGTCAGGGGGATTATGAATTGGATTTTGTGGTTTAATCTCACGCTATGTAATCTGATTGTGTGCAAGACTGTCCGTAATAAAGTATTTAGGTTTATTTGCAATTTAGTCTTGTCTGAGTCTGCCTTGATACTACCTATGTGCTCCCTGAACTCAATTTTTTTTGCTAAGTAATTGTTTTTTTTTTTACTATAACAAATATTCAGCTTCTGGCTTCTGATGAGAAACCTACAATGGTAGGATTGGTTTTTTTTGACAATACTGCCCAGGCATTGAATTAAAATCGATATTTTAGCTACATAAAGCCACAATAACATTAACCATCTAAGCATTGGCATTATACAAAATCTAATGAAACTGAACTCCATTACAAAGCTAATCAAGACAGGCACGGTATTGCTTGCAGTCGCAAACAGCAAGCGTGATGAGGACACTAAGTTAATAACAGAGGAAAACCTACCAGTCCCTTTAATTGGGTAAGAGTTGCAAAGTTAAGTCATGACCACAACCGTGACTATTGCTCCTGAGGAACATAGTCATAGTAAAACAAAACCAATCCAATATAGTAGCCAAATAAATTTGAAATGATATCTACAATAGTAGCAGCAGATACAAGGGGCCCAAGTCTGCTATTTACACTCGGTTCAATGTCTTCATAGTGGCGTGCCAGCAGAGCCATTTTCGGAAAATTGGTATTCTACTAAACGTCAAAACGTCAAAATTGCGCATTACAATTTGTACCAAATGTATGAACTATTGGTCACAGTCGTTGAACATTGAACCGAATCGTTCCAATGCGCAATTTTGACGTTTTGA
This sequence comes from Autographa gamma, assembly GCA_905146925.1. Lineage (NCBI taxonomy): Eukaryota > Metazoa > Arthropoda > Insecta > Lepidoptera > Noctuidae > Autographa > Autographa gamma. The sequence continues at coordinate 12,180,989 of LR989850.1, forward strand.
CGTTTAGTAGAATACCAATTTTCCGAAAATGGCTCTGCTGGCACGCCACTATGAAGACATTGAACCGAGTGTAAATAGCAGACTTGGGCCCAAGGGATATCATACAATACAGTAGGTACCTACCTCTTTTGGATACAAATCTGAAATCTAGGAGATTTAATGTTACACAGTAAAAATACAGGGGCCCGAGTCTGCTATTGACAATTGCTTCAATCGTCCGAGTGGGTGGCGTCAGTAGGTCCATTTTAGGGTTTACATTTAGTAGAATGCCAATTGAAGCAATTGTCAATAGCAGACTCGGGCCCCAGGTTATTTCAATATTGGTTTTTATTGCGTATCTGTATATTGTTATACATAATATTTAACCTAATTATACAACATTTATCTGGCGTTAAAATAACAAAATATGTATGTAAGTACCGTAATTCTCGATTTAAGTTCCTATTTAGATAATTAAATTAAAGTTAAATACATTACATAAATTTGTTGCATATGACCGTTGCGTCATGGCCACTGGGATTGATTAAATCTTTTATTGCGATAAAAATGTGGGCTCACGCCGCTCATGAAGTGCAATTATTACGAAAACTGGACAGAATGTGTACCTGTGTTATGCAGTTATCCATTACACTAATTTTGGTTAGGACAGTGGTAATTTCCCTTCTCATTGCCAAGCTTGTCAAAATTTCAATTTATCTGGACGTCATTTTTGTAATTACATACATACATACATATAATCACGCCTGTTTCCCGTAGGGGTAGGCAGAGACCACTTCTTTCCACTTGCTACGATCCTTACATACTTGTTTCGCTTCATCCACTGTCATAATTCCCTTCATACATGCTCTTCGGTTTAGGGTACTCTTGACCTAGCCTTTTTTCAAGACGTCTCCGATTTGGTCTAGAAACGTCCGCCTAGGTCTACCCCTTCCAACACCTTCATTCACACTCGCCTAATACACTTTTTTCGTCAATCGTTCGTCATTCATTCTCTCGACATGGCCAAACCATCTCAAAATACCTTTATCAATTTTTGTCACTACATCTTCTTTCAGACCACAACGTTTTCTTATTTCACTATTTCTTATTCTGTCACTCAGTTTAACTCCTATCATATTTCTTAACGCTCTCATCTCAACTGCATTTATTCTGCTTTCATGTTTCTTCTGCCATACCCAACTTTCACTTCCGTACATGAGTGTCGGGACCAACACTCCTCCATGCATAGCCAAACGAGCGTTGTTAGACACCTTCCGACTGTTCATAAAGGAATACAAAGCTCCATTCACCATGTTTCCTGCATTCACTCTCCTTTCAATATCACTCTCACACTTTCCATCTCTTGTAAACTTTGAACCCAGATACACAAACTCATTCACCTGTTCAATTGGTTCATCCTCAATCATGATATTGCAGTCTGTCACTGCCTCGTTTCTTTCAAACACCATCACTTTCGTCTTCTTTACATTCATCTTCATTCCCTTTCTAACAAAAGTTCCACTCATAGCAGTTACCATCTCCTGCAACTCCTCGGCTGAAGATGCAAGTAACACTTGGTCGTCAGCAGTTTTTGTAATTGCAGTAATTTATTAGGTAGGTATACCTACAGGGGCCCGAATCCGCTATTTTAATAATTTTAGTTCAATGACAAATGTACACCGGCTTCCCACTGTTGTTACTGTGGGATTGCAAGTGTCTGTTCTTATCTGAATACGAAAATTAGGCACAATAACAAGTACACTGGAACGTTTTTTATTTAACCCACCACTCACTGAATTGAAATAGCGGACTCGGGCCCGCTTCTAGCCTGAAATTGAACCACACGGTTCAATTTCAGGCTAGAAGCGGACGTAAGGAAGAATAAAACAAATGGCTGGTTGTCTTAACGATAATTGAACGAGAATAAACTGTAAAGACGACCAATTTCAAATCGGATAATGAATTGTCTTTTTGTATTATATTATTAAAACAATTGAATGGTAACTTGCAAGAAACATCTTCTTCTTCAAGGTTACCAATTAAACGTTATTCTGAACGGAAATGCGTTTTAATTGGCGGATATTTCATAATAACAATTAATGTTATTTTGAAACGGTGCGTTCTTACTTACTCATCGATACGCTAAGTAGAGTATTCAGTAACAATTTGTAACGGCTGAAACATGCAGACCTTTGCCTTGTTTAGCGGTTAGTTTGGGAGGTCGCGCGGGCATTAGTTTATTTACAATAGCCAAGTGTTACGTTATGGAGGCTCACTTGCGGTCAAACAAATGTTTGTGTGATCTTGAAATAAATATTACTCTTTAGCAAGTAAATTCAAAACATAGACATAACTAAGTACCTACCTACCTCCTAAAGCATTATCACATTACGTATCATTATCAGGTAACATAAAATGTGAAGACTAACATTTATATTTTCAAAGGTCGAAATAAAAGCCCTCTTTTCTGGAAGCGGTTACAGTCAACATATTATTTTGATTCATGATTCATTCACAGCCGACTTATGCTGCCATCTGTTACGAAATGTGTGTAACAATAAATAGCGCCCTCTCTTACAAGTACGCCGTACTGTAAGTAGTTTGCAACTATTTTCTATTTCTCGCTAGATGGCGCTGAGTCGCAGCATCAGAATTAATATATTTTAATAAACTAAGAATAAGAAGAATACCAATTGTACGAAAATTTATTCATCACACATGAAATATGAACATTACAATAACTTAACATAAGCGAACCTAAAACTTACAACAATCATCAACTTCAAATTCTCAATTATAATTATTTTAAAACTATTTTTTAATTCATGTGTTCTTTAGGTGTTTTGGCTAAAATAAGTTGTTTTAAAACAATCTGATTTTAAGTAACACTAAACCACTTAAATAGTGTTCTAATATACAAATGAAATACGTATGTCAGGCAGTTACACGAAAAGGGTGTTACTCATTCATTTTCTCATTAGTTACACCTGACATACAATCCTTAAATTAAAACAATAATTAACAGCCTGTGTTTTCATTACGTATAGCTCAATGGTCAACACTGAGTATAAATTACAACAATATCAAGACTTCTTACTTAAATGCTTCAACGGAGAAGTTAAAACACATATTTTATAAAGTATAGCAGTCTTCGTCTAGACTGTACTTCACATGTGGATTATGTCTTATTTAATTTTAACACTTAACATTATGTCACTATGTCAGTCTTGTTCATTATTACTGGAACTTTCTTCAGTACTTTCCTCCTCACTTGATTCCTCGCTTGAATCATCAGATTTTCCTCCTTTAGCAGCTTTCTTGGCCATCATCTCTTTGAACTGTCTAACGGTTATCTTACGAGGCATGATCTCTCGTAAAAAGTCTAAAGTATCATCCTCTTGGACAACTTCAGCTATGTGTTTGTATTCCAGCAAAGAGCTTTTACTGTTTTTAAATGCCCTTTTAGCCAAATCTGTCACAAATAATTCCTGTAACCAATAAAAATTGATGCATTAGATACACTAATAACTAGTTTCTGTCATCACTACCTGAAGCAATAAATATCACAAGGAAATAAATACAAAGAAATTTTGTAGTTTTTCAAAACAATAGGGTTATAAAGGCGGCAAAACGCCGGTACTCACAGTAACTTTGGTAACTAAGTATAAGGGTTCAGCTCCTACTGCTTCAACGTCTGGCGAACTTTTCATTATAGTTTTCACTCTAGATAAAGGTAAATGCAAATCTTTTTCGCTCTTTGGAGTGGCCATTTTCTCTCGTTTACAAAACAAAATTTAAAAGGTGAACGTGAAGTGAAGTTATGAAGAAGTTTGTTTGACAGCTAATCATAGTGTAAAAAAACTATAGAGTGCGCGTATCGCTACAGGGCCGTTGTAACGAGAGCACATTTTAGCTGTATAGTCGTAGTTAAAATTCGTTTACTGACTTTAGTAATTTTCACCAAAATAACGTAATGTTGACTTAATAATATCTGAACCATAGTTATTTATACATTTACGCCTGTTTTTTAAACATTTTGATAACAATCAAATCATTCCATAAAAAAATATGAAGTATAAGTAATAATAATAAGTATGTAGTAATGGATCTCAAATATTATTATTTATCATAGTTTTATAATGTCCAGATTTTATTGTGACAATATAATAGCACACCAGTGTTTATAACTTAACAAATACAATATTAAAGCCAACAGACTGCATTTGCTAATTAAAGGATCATACTCCGTTAGGCGCAGTGGGCGCACGCTAATCGCTATACAAATAAATAAATGCTCTAAGACAGCGTCGTTCATTCAATACCTATAATTCGTTCGTTCTAAGGTAGTGTTGCCATAATAATTAAAAAGTAAATAATAGGTGTTTTCAATTTGTAGTAGGTAATAATTGTTCGGCAAGTCCTTATTTTATAATTTGGTTGTTCCAATATCTCTCCAGAGCTAGAGTATCAAGGTTTTTAACATTAATTGGTTGGGTTCGTTCTTGATCTTCAAGGATTTGGAAGTATGTTTATGGAACAAAGTTTTTAAGACAATTAAATACACAAATTTTATCTTTATCTGAGATAGGTATATTATATTTTTATATAGGTATTCACATACCTAATTTAGATACTTTTTATCATGCACTGTTAAAAATACCATTTTTTTAAGACAAATCGTAAGAAATCTATGGAGGTCACAGGAAGCTTCTAGGCGCGGGCAGTTCAAGATCAAGACTGGTTCTAATAAAATATAAAAATATATTTTTTTGCTACATTTAGAGTTTTATTTTCCTGTTGACCACGACCTGTTAGGATTAGGAATGCATTATAATACCGTAGAGAAGATCATAGTCAGCAACGGGTTTTAACCGAGATGATGAATTTTATAAATAATAATATTTTACATTTAGACAATATATTCACACAAAAGTGTATCTAAGGTATCTTTATAGTTTACCGAAAAGTTACACTTCTACTAAACGAAGCGAACTAAGTTTGAAATTAAATATAAAATTTCGATAAATCCAAGTTCAGTATCATTCCTGTTACGGTCTTATTACAAGATTACAATTCAACAATAGTTATGACACCATTACTTTCCAACTTTAATGTTGCATTGTAAATGAAAATGTTTAAAGTAACATCAATAAAATATAATGAGTCTAGTGGGTAATGCAATTCACCCATTACAAGGTTCTCATCACAGACATCGAGTCATGTAGGTAGTTAGGTATAATTTAAGAAATACAATTCTGAGAATGTACCTCATGAATTTGATACCCGTTGCACTTACACCGCTAATCGCCGCTGTCTCGTATTTGGAGCAGTCGACCCCCTATATGTAATTACTTTACTGTGGTAGGTACCTGGACTAGGTTATTTATGCATGTTTTCAGATGTTTCAGACTAACTAGTAATTAGATAACAAATGCCACTTAAAATTAATAAAATTTTCTTTTAAAATTTGTCAAAGACTAAGCTCACCCTCTCAATTAGTAGAAATAATTTAACAATTCAGATACATTAATGCAAAGAATTCAGATTATAAGATTAATGCAGAATTCATGTATTATTTTATATAGGTAATTTATGTGTGTAATAGGAGGGAAATAAATAGTCAGTAAATGGTCTTAACGCTAGCTGTCTTTATTTTCCATTTCCTTATAGAAAATACTTTTACGAAAAACAGTATATAGGGCCGCTTGCGTGGCCGGCCACACTCGCGGGGCGCTGACTAGTGCCGTTGCCGGCCCAACCAATCCGACATCCAATCAATTCTTACGTGAAAACGATAAATAATACAAAAAATACTGATAACGCGAGATCGTTAAACCGATTTACAGTGACTTCTCAATTTTGATCAGTTCAGCGATGCCGTCGTACATCTCCTTGACGGCGTCGTACTCGGTGAGTCCCATGCGCCTCTTGTTGGAGATGTCGTAGACGCCACCCTCGGCCTCGGTGTGCTCGCCGCGGGTTCCGCGCACCTGCAGGTGGTACTTGGAGGCGATCTCCTCCAGCTTGGCCTTGTCGGCGGCCAGCTTGGGCAGCTTGATGTGCACGGACGCACGCACGGTGGTTCCCAGGTTGGTGGGGCAGAAGGTCAGGAATCCCAGCCTGTCGTCGTGGGAGAAAGGAATGCGCTTCTCAATGTCGTTGACGGCGTTCACGAGCCTCTTGTACACCTGCTTCAGGTCACCGCCCATCTGCATGGAGATGAGACGGAGGTGGTCCTCCTCATTGCACCACACCAAGAAGGTCTTGTTCTCGTTGTGGTAGATACCACGGCCAGAGGGCCAGAAGCGGCAAGCGTTGGCAGCCTGCAGGAAACGGTCACCCTCCTTGAACAGGAAGTGGTCGTCGATGAGCTGCTGCTGGGTCTCCTTGGACATGCCAGTCAGGGGGTAGAAGGTACCCTTAAGCTCGCCCTCGAGGCCGGAGAGGGTGGTGGAGACCTTCTCTTCCATCTCCTTGTACTGGGCCTCAGTTAGGCAGGGGTTGAAGGGGTAGCCCTCCAGGGAGCGGCCGCAACGAACACGAGTCGACACGACGAACTCGCCGGCAGGGTCCAAGTTGCCGAGGGTCTCGACATCACCCCAGTTCTTGGCGGGGTGCTTGTCGGTTTTCTTGAAACCATTGTGGTAGTCCTCGATGATGGGGTCGAACAGCTCAGCGAAGACTGTGTACGCCTCAGCATCAGGGGCGTAGATTCCGACACCGGAGTCCAAGTTCTCAACACCTAGAAAAGATGACGTAACTCATTTTAGCTTTTTCAACTTGCAAAAACATAGACGTCATCCTACAATAGAAAATTAAATTCAAAAGACATTGTAAATATCTATATACAATCGGCAATTACTGTTTTATTTATCACCTGATAGAATATTATCAGATAATTTAACTAACTTTATCACTTGACGTAAGGGCCTACGTGGTTATCTAAGTAAGTTATCAATGTCGAATACTTCGATATGGTTAGGTTACGGTAATAGATATAAGATATATACTAACCAGACTGGATGCAATCCAGGAGGGTCGAGCCGAAAGAGGTCTTCTTGTTCTTAAGAGAGTCGAAGACCTCCTTGGTAAGGTACTTCTTCAACAGTGACTTGGAGTCAGAGGCCTGGAGCTTGCTGAAACCAGCCTCCAACTTCTCGATGGTTGCGGCGTCCACCATTGCTGCGGCTTTTCTGCAAAAACAACATAACTATTAGTTTAACACTTTCACCTGTATTCTCACGAGTACCAACAATAAAAACACGATTCTAACGCTTTTAATGCAGCGCATGTTGCTCTAGTGCACATTTTGAGTTGATTTTGTAAGAAAATTCTTCGATATTAATAGAAATATTTCGTATAACGCGACCGCAGCCAACTATTACTGCAATATATTTAAATTTCAAAAAACATAGTGACGTACCCATCGTCTCTGGAATCGAGCGGTGGAAGTGTAAACCTATTTCATAACAACCAAAAAGTTTTAATGCGAAGTGGGAATAATAAAATTAGGCTTCGGGTTTAATTAAATTTTTACTTAAATGTAGACTATAAAGAGACCAATAAAAGTATACGACACAGAAATAAAAACTCAACATGTAATGTTACTTTTAAAGTATTACGAACCGCCTGATGATATAATACGCGAGAACGGCACCTCCGCAAACCACCACGGGAATTGTTACTTTCAGTTTATAATTCATACTTATGGATTATAACTAAAGCCACTGGTTATAGTAGAAAATGTATGGAATAACAACGAGTACTGGAGATGTTACGCGGACTAGACCGGGATTGGAATGTTTTTGACCGAACACACCCAGGGAGACACTAAGTTTTGTGGTGGAATTACGTAATTTAGCCAGAGGTCGCCTTGACCGACACGCGCAAGTCGAACGGATGTGTCAGCTCACTGCGCACCGGTGCTTCTTCGTCGCGCGCAGCCGTACCTCCCACTCGCGACCAGCGAACGAACGTGTTATCGCGAGTTTCTTGTTACTTTGCATTCATTTCTATTCGAGAAGGCAATGCAATAATTAAACATCGTCAGATTACGGAATCCACTTATCGTTCCATGAATTACACCCGTAGCGATATTGGATATAAGTTGATATGATTATGATTAACGTCTGCATGTAGTAGCGAACAGGACACTGAGCTGATAGGTGCTAGGTACCTACTCATGTGTTTCAACTGACACTAAATGACACACAACTTTATGAGAGGAAATAAATAATTTTATCCTCGTTATTGAAATAACACAAAAATCTGTTATTTAAATAAATAAATAACTACATACTTAATAACATAAGGAATTACATCTTTACATATAAAAACAAGATTGAGCCTTCTAAATAACAGGAAACAAAAGGAATTATGATCACAACGCGGGCGGTCATTCCGGATATACCAATTGCCCGTTCCGCATAGGTTCAATGTCCGACGGGCGGCCGTAAGGCAACATTTCACCAGTTAATCATCAAAATTTAAGAGAAACATGAGTTTATGGTCACCAATTAGATTAATTCACCGCAAGAAAAATACTGAAATTGATATCTAGGAACATATCGGTCATTTAAATAGAGATCTTAACAAAACTAAAATAATCAATTTGGCACCTCGCGCCGGAGATATAAATGCCGGCCGGAGAAATACGCACCCGTCGGCTTCGTCAGCCGGTTTGTTTTCCTTGTTTTCTTTTGTTGCACAGCCACCCATTTTCACAAATACTAATTCTTAACTAGGCGCTAAACATGCACTAAATCACTAAAACTACGGCAAATAAATAAAAGAAACGGAGGATACTAAATGCAATGATGGAATGATATTTTGTCCAAATGAATGTATCGGAGCCGGGAGTGGCAAGGGCGAGGGGTGGCCCGATCGATGCGCGACACGCAGCACGCACGCGGGTTCACGCTTCCCGCCCTTCGGGAACCGCTTCAAAACTTTTCGGAGGGAAAGTTCTCCGGTTAGCGCCACTAGTTACCTTCGCGGGTTCTATTTGAATGCTATTCCGATTTCTTCTAAGTGCGATATCATCTTATCGGAGAAATAGCACACTTAACGTTATCAATGCACATCTTGACTATAAAATCGCTTATCACACAATAGACTACGAACATTTTTGAATTTGAGTGCGGCGGTGGTGCGGTACAAAGACACGATCTAGGCTTCACGTCGGTAGAAAAATATTGAAATGACCACCGCTTACCTTGCGCTTGTACAACCGTCAGAGTCGACTGCGAGGTGCAGAATGGTCGGTGCGGGTTCGCGCCGAGCGTTAAGCCCGCGGCAGCGTCCCGCGCCCCCCTTCCCTGTCAACCTTGGCCTTGGTGTGATGCTTGCCTGGCCGGCAGATCGCGCGCCAGTTTAGCTCCAAGCCATGATTTGAACTATTATCATGACAATAGACATTTAATCTCATCTCATTTCAAGCAGTGCCTGTCGTGCATCTGTAGATCTAGATCATTATACCTATGAGAACCCGCTCCTGCAGCAAAGTACATACAAGCATCATACATCAAAGGGTACGGACTATCAAAGTATCAAGTAGGTACATGTAGGTATACCTACTAGATAAATTGTTAAGATCAACCTTTTTATAATCGTTATTCATATTTACTAAAAGTTTCACTCAAAGCTTTACTAAGTTTAAATAATTTTTGTCGGTTTTATTGTTAGGTACCTACCATTTTCATACAAATTTAACATATTTTTTACTACCTAATCTACCTATCTTGATGAAATTCTGTCGCAATCAATTAAATGCATAGATAATTATTATTTCTCATTATTAATTAATCGATCGATTATGTTGCTTTGCGTCACGCACTATTTTGTTATCAGCGTTTAGGTGGGAATTTTAAAATTAGAACGTTGCTGGTTCTTTTTCGTGTCTGGATCAAGTCCAACACTCCAACGTGAGCTGTATCGCGGCGATGCCAATGTCAAGTTTATTATTTTTCACTTTCATTGCATAACTTTGGCGTTGAGAGTATCAATGCCCTATTTGTTAAAATTAATTAGCACTTTTAATGTGGTTTATAAAAATTGACAATTATTCTAACATTATTATAGTAGCTTTCTACAATTTCTTTCTAAATCCTACACTCTTTACAATATGTGAACTTGATGCGTTAAGGATTTGCTAACATAAAGTTTTTGATCAATGACTTAAGAGCTTTCGAGCTTTCATACGGAAAGGGCATGGTTGCTTTATTACAACCTTGAACGTGTCCTTAGTCCTTGCCCGTGACCCAGAGTTTATAAGGGTAGGTACCGCCTAGCGCCTACGGGTCGATTCGTTCACCTACATTCAAGGAAACCATAAAATACCCCAGGCTTGACGCAGGGTTATTGATCGAAATGTCCATTGAACTGAATTATATAATTATATGAGGATATGTTGGTAAGTAGGTAGGTATTAATTAGGATAAGATAGCATTTTAATTATTTATCATTTTATAATCTAGTAGGTAGGTACGAGTATCACTAACCTGCAGGAAAAAAGATGTAAGCCCTGTTGTATTTCAGTTTCGAGCGTTTCGTTGACAGGAACGAACTAGGTATTTAGATAGATAGGGACTTAATAAATAAAATTGGCAAGTACATAACGAGGTAAATGTGGATTTCTTTTAGTTTATGAAGTATTTAAAGTCAGTAGGTAGGTACAACCTTACTACGAAATATGCAGATACCTACGACTTTCAAAAAGTGTTAATTGATTCAAGTCATCCGAGCAAACAAACTTTAGCAAACTTTTCTTTATTGAAATACTTATGTACTACTAAATAGGTTAGAGTTCAACAAAAATATGGCTTAACTGTAAATAAAGTAATAATAATAACTCAATTATAATTGGTATTCATTTACGTTTTATCTTGAAAAGTAATTGTGGGTATTAATTGAGATTGTATTGTTTATTGAGTAATTCTCCATTGTCCATAAATATGAGTATTTTAGTAGGTAAACAAAATAGCAAATACAGTAGGCTCTCGGTAATCAGACTTTCGGTAGTCCACATTAAACTACACATAGAGGTCAGTGGTTGACCCGTAAATGGAGTCGACCCTATTTTCTTAAATCTTAAAAAAAAGCTATAAATAAAATGTACCTATGTGTTGTTTCCTATACGAATCCAATAATCCGTCAGTTCTAGTTGTCCGGCAAAAGCAAAAATACTATTTTTATTTTTTTATTATTCATGGGAAAAACTGGTTTTCCCAAGAGGAGTTGTTGACCTATTTATACCTACCCACTTTGGCTTATTTATATGGCACAATAATTTATACATATTTTAACATACACAATAACATAAAATAACACAAAGGTAGGTAACTTTTCAAGTTTTAAACCTGTTTTGGTTCCGAGTGGTTGACCTATTCTCATCAATGTTTCTGCAATTAGCAGATACCTACATAGCCAAACAGTTGTGGGAATATTGCTTCAATTTGTCAAAAGCTTGGAAAACTTATATTTATAGTAGTTTATCTACCTACTTACTAACCGGGAAATAAGGCACGGAAACGACCAATTGCAAACTCACACAGATTGAATGAACTTTTTTTAAACCCAAATTCAAGTTCAAGGCAGTTTGACCATTATGCCTCGGTGTCAATCTACACATTGTCATTTGAATATTAAAAAAAATACTGCGAAGTTTCCAGAAAGCCTTGGCAATGACAACGGCGTTCGGCCTTGGGCTAGCGGTTCAAACGTTCGCAATTTAAATCTGTTCAGAACGTGACGTGACGTCATTTCGCGATCTTTTGTATGTTACTAGACTGGGCCTTTGATTATATAATGTCTAGATGGACTGTCAAGTGCGCGCAGACGTGTCAAAAAATAACAACCAAAAGTGGTTGTTAAGTACTTTCCCGCCACCAGTACAGATCGTGCCGCTTTCGTGACACTACGTTTTACGCGCTCTAAGGAATAACCACATAACAGCGATAAAATGTCAGTATGTGCTTCTAAAGTGTGCTGGAATTAAAAAGGAAGGCTAAAAAATACCAACACACATCACCTATCACTAAAACTACTACACACTATTTAAAGAAACTTTATAATTAATTTTATTTTTATGATTGTTAAAATCACGCCATATTTATCAGTGTTGCCAGTTTCTGGTTTTCATTCTCCCATTTTTGTGGGTAATTTTGTTGGTTTATCGTTACGTTTATAAAATAGCGCTGATGTACTTTTTCAAATAAAAAATTAAATAAAAATTAAAAAATTAAATAACTCAACGTTAAAGTACCTATACCTCATTATGTTTTAATATTGTACCAAATACTAACTTACTTGATTTAATACTCGATTCAAACACACAACTCCAAATTTATTTTTTATTGATTTAAAAAGTAAATACTTAATAAAAATATTTTTTTATTATTATTAAAATACACTTAAACTGAATAATACCACATAAATACCAACATATAACTAAAATAAGTAAATATTTTATTATAATTAATTCGTCTTTATTTAATGTGATTTATGGGAGAATTTGTAATAGCTGGTATCACTATTTACGCACACAGAGACATTGACGTATAGTGTAAAACGACGCCTGCACGCACACATACCCAAATGACGTCCTAGTTGTCTTTGGTACGAATGTAGGGCGACGCTCCATCTAGACATTATATAATCAAAGGACTGGGCTAATCATTATGCATTGTGAGATTTGCAAATTCGACGAAAATATTGCATAATGTCGGAGTCGTCTTGTGACTTGTGTGTTGTGTGGTAAGGGCTACGATCTGATTTAAAATACAGTCCTTTAAAAAACTTGACAATGTAATTGGCCTATCACTAGGTGATAGGCCAATTACTTAGTAGGCTTAATTAAAAAAATACCTATTATCTTGTGCCCTTACATATTATGCATGCTAATGCACGATTTTATGAAAGCTATTGACAACGCAGTTCTCGTTGCATAATTCTGCGCCGGTACGATAGATAGCCATCGACATAACATAACATATCATCACGCCTGTATCCCCGAAGGGTTAGGCAGAGGTGTACCAATGTACACCCACAGTTCGCCGATATGTTCAGGTCCCATGTAATACGGGGCGAGCATAATGCCACTAACCGGGCACCAAACTCCGACCTGCTACTGAGAATCTCATAGAAAAACCCAATAACACCTTGGTCGACTTGGGAATCGAACCCAAGACCTCTAGCGTAGCAGTCGCGCTAAGCACCACTAGGCCAACGAGGCAGTCATCGACGCGATAAGAAAAATAAGTTTTTTATTTTTATAGTTTTTCACTTCTAATTTCCTTCTTACATGATTTCACATTTGAGATTTAGGACCATATCAAAGTTCATAAAAGCAAAAGCCAGGTCCATTTGCAGACGTAAGCAAACTCAAGTGTTTCTCTCAACTCGGTTGAGTGGCAAGCTTGCAATTAGCACAAGGTTTGCCTCAGTGGGTTACAGTGAGTGGCCTCGTGCCACAAGGGTGGAACTGCTGAGCTTTAAGCTCCAGCTGCTTTTAATGATAATCTAACCTTCACATTTGTGTGAGCTTTATTATGTAGTTAGCCATGTTAATGTCCAGGTTTTTAGTAATCAGCTCTTTGGAGATAAAATAACTTTTCCGATAAAAAGTCCGCAGATACAGATTCATTAATCAAAATGTAAACCGTTTTTCTTAAAATACTTACTTTGATAATTATGGTGAATGGTTAACAATTAGGTATCTGGTTGTAGTTATAAAATATATATATAGTTATACAATATAGTTAGCCCATTTAAATACTTACTGTCTACGGTCTATAACAATAAATTACCCAACTTTTCTGTTCAAAGAACCGGGCGTTAATAAAGTTGTTGGTGCATCCAATTTGTAAGGTGCGAACGAATGCGTGATGACGAGTGGAATAACACATATCGACGATAACATGCCTATTACACATCTGTGCAATTATTTATGTTCACTGCGCTCTTATCAGACAGACAATAAATTCCAATTAAGACCTTTAACCAAGCAATTATTGCACTTGCAATGAACTAGACCTTTCCCTTCTGTAATGCATTTGTTATCATAGACAAAATGCTGATGGCAGTCAACCTCCTTGCAATAAAACTGAGTATAGATATGGCCCTGATAGTTTATGGTCTGATTTGTTTACACACGTGCTGTCGATCGTAAGCTCGTATGACCCGGTACATGTGACTTCAATGAATTTGTTTTTCATTACTCCGTGTAAAGACATGTGACGTCACAAGTACCTACCATGAATTTTTATAGCTTTGAGCTTATTTAAGAAAGTTTGGTTGAAATGAGTTGGGCTCTAATTTGTATACCAATTTACTACTGTTTGTTTACCTAGCTCTTGCGTGTCTGTCTTCAAGGATAAACAGAACATTCCTATCCATGAAAACTGACGTTAACCCTTCGTGAGCTCGTTAATAATCTAAAATATTCGTGGCCCCGAGAAAGCACGCACACAACCTTTGGGTAATAGGTACTTATAGGTATGGATGTAAACTTACTCTGTGACATTACCCGCGTCACGCAAGATATTTAAATGGAATCAATAAACAGCTGTTCCTTGGTTGTTGATACCCAGGCTAAAGAGCAAAACTTGTTAAATCGATAGTGGGTCCAATTGGGTCCTGAGTAGGCAAGTCCAACAATTCTTTTCTAAAATGTTAGCTGCATAGTTAGAAGAAAGATAGATGTTTTATTATATTGATATTTTTTTAAAATTATTTAGGTGCCTGAAAAGTAGGAAATGATAAACTTTATCGGATTTATTCCTATAAAAATTTAGACAGGACAGTAATCGTAATTCTTTCTTTAAATTTCGAATCCTTACATAACGCTTGAGGTCGGCCTTGCCCTATTTCCGTCACGGTCGGCCAATGTCAGTGCCGAAGCCGTACGGGCCTTGCCCGAGGTTTTGTGCTCGGTCGACATGTAATGTGACGTCACACTCAGATGTTGTGTTTACTCGCTAATTCCAGATGTAAGGCACTTCTGTGATGTAAATTGGGCTTAAGTTTATTTTTAGGTTTTTGACGTTGCCTCGCGGGAGGAGAACCTGCTAGGTGTCAGTAGCGTAATTCGAAAGCCGCGTCAAATTTATTTCCATATAATTTACTTAGTAAATAAAAACAGAGATGGATACCTATCTAAGACGGTAGATAGATTGTTAATCTTTTGATCTTGGGCGTCGGTCGATGATTGCCTATAAAAATTGCGAACACGCAGTTAGCATGCGTAATGAACGTAATGATTGTTCATTGCGTGTGTCATTAAAAATTAAAACGATTGAGCGCCTCATGTTTGTTCTCAAGCATTAATATTCCGAGACGGTACCTTCGCAACGTCTAAATAAAAATGTAATGGGAACTACCGCGAGGCAAAAATGCGCAGGGTCGCTAGTCTTGCTTGAGGTCTAGGAGTCCGTTTCCACCAATCTCAGTGTATCTTGTCTCTTATTGGTGGACATTATCCTAATGCTGAAATACCAAATGCTAAACTAGAGATCCCAGCGGGTTAGTACATACATACATACATATAATCACGCCTCTTTCCCTTGTAGGGGTAGGCAAAGACCACTTCTTTCCACTTGCTACGATCCTTACACACTTGTTTCGCTTTGTCCACTTTCATTATTCCCTGCATACATGCTGTTCGGTTTATGGTATGCTCTTGATGTGGCCTTTTCTCATTCACACTTGCCTTATACACTTTTTCGTCAATCGTTCTTTTGTTCATTCTATCGACATAGCCAAACCATCTCAGCATACCATTCTTTTTAGCGGGTTAGTTTAGTCGCTAAAACCCTCATTAAGTGTACGGCAGGATATTACTAATAGCTTAGCTATTCCATCTCAACCCACACAGGGTTCGTCGCCTTTCGATTACCGCTGCCGGCGGCAAAATGGCTTATAATATTAAGAAGATTGGAAAGAAGCCTTACAAGTTAAAGTCTAATTATGTCACCGTCTAGACGATTGAGATTATAACTAAGCAGGTGAACTGCAAGGTCAGAATGGATGCAATAAGCGTCTGACTCAACTACTGAGCTTCGATTCAGCTATGTTGAGTTGCTGGAATTGACCAAATGACCTGCTTCACTTGGTCATTTTTACGATGATTGGCATTCTGCGAATTGTCATTACGATCATTAATTGGTCATCACGATCATTCTCTTCGAGAGTCCAATGAGATATTATTGTATGCTTACCTGAATACGAAACTTAGGCACAATGACCAACCACTGACATGCATTTAAAATAGCGGAATCGAGTCCCTGATAAAGACTAGTCACAACAATTATGTGAATAGCTGTTTACGCATGAATCATGATAGATGTGTAATCTAGGTACTAGAGAATAGATTGACCCGACTCAAACGGCTGTTTACAATTATTGTAAACTAGGTATATATTAAATGTAAACTTTAATTTACAGTTTACATTTAATATCATAACAGAAACGTGTGGGAAAAGGAAAGTAAGGGTTTCGTTGGGCTCAAGCGAGACAGTTCAGGCATACATTTATTAAATAAATGCAATAAGGAAGATTTAATCTTAATATTAATCATAAGATATGTAACTCTCCTGTGCAACGTCGATATGCCCAAAAAAGTATATATAAATGTATATAACTGCTAGATTTACAAATAAAGAGTAGAATTATTAATTTATTTCAATGGTTATAGGTAAAATTTAGAAAATACTATTATGTTTAAATTTTTTCCTCTTTGTACATGTATAATTAATTCATATATCCTCGTGATTCATTCACCTACTCATTCATCGCAATAAACTTACACCACATTTTTACACTGTATATATTTAAAGACTTTTGTGGCTTAATGAAAGTAATCATTAATCACTAACCTATAAAATCCGCAACAACACATTTTGCGTCAATTGAAGCTATTTGGCGGGAACTCGCGTGATATTATCTAAATATTACCGTATTATCACCGATGCTATCGTAATCAACTTGACAACAAATATGTAAGAACTTATTGCACGCATTTATCTACACTTTAGATAAGTTAATCTAGTACAATCAACCACACAATAATAGTTAAAACGTATCACCAAAATCAACTCTACGCCTTTGACATAAGGCGCTGTCAAATCTTTTTTTTTATCCTCTCTTGACTGTATTACATTTTCAACGTGTTGATTTGGTTTAACTAAGATTACCGCACACCAGCTAATGTTTCTAGAATATTGAAAGATTAATGATGTTTTCTTGAGTGATAGCCAAAGTGAATTCTTGGGCACTGTTCTATTGGCTAGGAGAAAGTACACAATTGAACTGTTGTAAAGAAAGTACTTGTTTGTTTTCTTGATCATTGCGGTAATTACCTTTGAAAATCCTTTAGTTGCACGTTTAATTACACATACCTAGGATAAAGTACAAAAATCATCGCTACTGTATACTTACTTATATGTATAGCTTAAGATTAAATAAACAATTAGCACAATTCAGCGTGTGTACTCCTTACTACAAAGATCAAAATATATCAGCTTCAATGATTGTTCTTCCTCATGAAAAGTCGCATCCTGAAGTGAAAATTCCAGGCCGATGCGTCACACAATATTTTTATGTGAAACACATTAGAAACCTCCATGCAAAAAGGTTAACAAAGACAGTTTTATAAACATTCGCTCACCTGCTCACATCCAGTGACGCCATCGCGTACAATAGTACAATCAGGCACAAAACTGCATACACTCTCATCCATTTTCTTGTTAAAACTTTTAACGTCGATGATATCATTTTGGAAGTTTCGCGAACCTTAATCGGTCACTTCTGATAACTGAGTGTTTTTTTATCACTTTATCAGCTGTTTTCTGTATCGATACTTTATCGTGTAAGGGGTTTAGGATTTGAGTCAGGATGTCACTATCTCAATGCATTTGTAATACAGTTTAATATTGGTGTTAAAACAAAAAAATAAGACAGTGATAGGCTGCTTTACATTGAGTAATTGAAAATAAGAGGTAAAAGAGTCCAAAACGTTTTTTTCTAAAGCCAAAGGTTTTAAACTGACGTTTAATCACAATATATTAAAACTGCACGTTACTTTTAGCTATAGTTATTGTTACTACTTATTACAAGGCGTTACATCAATGGTATCGATTAGCATTACACCTGTGTACATGTGCATATAGTGCATGTAAGTGCAATATGTTCGTTAGTTGCACGAACGATATTTACATAGAGACGATAAGGAGCCTTTTTCTTAGCAGTTTAATATTACTGAACTAGTCCGTGATTAGCTCCTGAAGTAAGTAACCAATCCTTAAACGTCTAGAAGCAGGACATTGTCATAAGTGGTAAGGTGATCATAAGGACTTCAATGAAAACCCAATAACATCAGCAAATCGAAAAAAAAAAATAGCAGAATAGATAGGTTGGTATATCAAGACACAATAAAGGTAGAAATTCGTCATCTACGAGTATGAAAGAGATTTTTTTGACATTGCTGTTGCACTGGCAGAACTTCCCCACCATAAAAACAGTGACCCAGAAAACGACACAAACATTTGCTGGTCATACATTTCTTTCTCAAGGAAATCAAACGTTATCAACCCAATACATGTTAGTTGTAGTGCCTAACATACATGCCCTAAATATATGGTCCCTAGTAACAATATATCGATATATTGCTATCAGTGACAGATGATTCCGACTTCTTAGTATAGTATTAGCGATCTTATCGTGGCTAATCTCGTTCTTTGCTTAGCCGCAAATGTTAGGTCATGTAGATTGCGAAACTCACTGACTTACACGGTCTGATGACTTACTGCGAAATTGAGTCATATCTGGAAGCATTATGGTGACAGATACATAGCTATTTTGTGTTTCTTTTTGGTCTGGTTGTGAAGCTAATGACTACAGCCAAAACCGAAAGTACAGCGTTGGGATAACATAGACCTTAACTAATGCAAAACACCCCACACTACAAAAAATTCATAATTACCGAATTTTAGAACTTTTCTCATCTAATCACACTGAATTCATGTTAGTCCTGTGACATAATTAAAACCTTTCTCACGGGATGAAACTACCCTCAAACTAAATTAAACAATATTAGTTTGACTGTAAAATGCACACGAATACAGCTTATAACTGGCCCATAATATAAAGTGATATAATTTTAAAAAGAAATAATATTTACAGAATAAAATTGTAATACAAAACTTATTTCTGCCAGCTACTGTACCTGATCTTTCATCATAACCTATATTCCTACGATGTGTGAAGAGAAAGCATCTACTCTACTTTGGCGATCCCATTCTTGATTTCACGGGTCACGAATTTATTTCAATTTTTCGGTCCAGTTGACTTCGTGATCGCGATTTGGAAGCAAATTCACAATCTAAGTTGACCGACAATCTATTTTCAACTACCTACATTTTTGGATGATTGACACTATTTCTACTGATAGTTTTTAAAGCGCTCGTTCTTTACTTTATTGTTTCTATTTTCTTATAGCTAATATCTATTAGCTATAAAACTTATTTTCAAAATGCGTCTCAATTTTTGCTGTACTTGACTAGCTACATCTCCTTTCATAATTATAATATAATATAATATTCCGGGACATCTCACACACGGTTGTCTGATCCCAAGCTAAACGGAGCTTGTGTTATGGTAACCAGACAACTGATAAACATACTTATATATTTCTAAATACAAACATATTATAGATAAGTTACACCCAGACACCGAACAAATGATCGTGCTCATCACACAAACACTTGTCTCGGGTGGGAATAGAACCCACGACCTCTGGTATAGCAGTCAGGGGCTCTAACCACTAGACCAACAGGCCTGTCATTTATATTATAGTTACAAACTAAAGCCGAGCACATTAGGTTATTTCTTTGAGATTCAGATCATGACTGCAACCAGCGTAGTAGATGTACTCAAGTTTTATCCCAACTATGTTGGAGTCGGCTTCTAGTCTTACCGGATACAGCTCAATACCGTATTCTGCCTGGAACGACTGCCTATCTGACTTCCAGCGTAGTAGATAACAAAGATGAATTAACACCACAAATCAGCCATTTACATTATTATTGAAATTGTATCCTGTACATGACATAATATTCTTATTCCGAGTAATTTGTGTCGTTTAGCCACAATTCCCGCAGTTTCAGCTCGCTATTGTTATAACTGCGCATTGCAATTCTTGTGTAGACATTCATTGTTGTTATAACTGGCCGCCAGGGGGCGCAGTCGCCATTCAAGATGAATACGAGTAATATCCGGCCTCGCCCGCTTCCGACGACATGTCACAGGAGTACGACTAATTGGACTATTTTAGGAATTACTAGATTATTGGTAGCTAGTACTTTTTGTTATTCAACATTCGTAAATAATGTTAAAGGATGAAATTTCTGCTGCACAATTCGAGGCACGAAACAACATTGACAATCGGTTTACTTTGAATGAAATCTGTGATAATTACTCCGATCTTTTAACAATTGAACTGTCCCACCGGTAGATAATATAGTTAAACATTGGAAATTTTCACATGTGACTCATTAGTCATTAGGCAGGGAAGTGATTATGTTACCCCAAATAGCGCATAATAAATAATCATAGATCTGTAGTTTCATCTGATATGTGGGCCAGTGGCTCCCGACTACCAGTTTCAGGGTCAGACGACAGCCAGTCCTATTGTTTTGCCTCTCTATTTTCGCAACCTCTAGATAGTTGACATAATAACCAATCTGCATATGCGATTTTCCATTTTTCCATCTAATAGTTTTTATAGAAGTCGTAGCGGTTTATCCGGTACGGAAGTTTTTATACATGACGCATAGATTTGAATCTTGAGTCATTTCAAATTGATTCATATTTCGAGCGCTAGTCATTTTAAGTGGAACTTTTTGTAACTCTGAGGCTTGGTTGTGAAATTTTTATTACTTTGTTGAGGAAAAAACACCGCTTTTGTACACAAGATTAGAATGAGAAATATGTTACGCGGCTTGGGTAATACGACTAGTTGTTTTATGGTTCATTTTAAACTAGCTAATCTGTCTAAGTCACACTTTTAGGATTGAAAATTCACAGATTTAAAATATTGATCAAAATATTAGAATAGGACAAAAGCCTGGTAAATATTGCATTACTTTATATTCCAAGGGTTAAAATTAATTTGTACATTTTAGAAGAATTTCACTTTGCCGAATAAAAACAGTGTGACCGTAACATAAAATACTTAGTACGCAAAATGCACAAGCTGTTATGCGAGGTCCTCCAATTTGTGGTCATATTGGAACGGCTTGATAGGATCCATTAGTTTCAAAGGCAAAGGCAAGAGTAGCTGAGCTTTAAAAAAGTTTTATCTAAAAGAGGTACCTACGTCTAACAGAAAGAACACATCAAGAAAAGGACTATTGGCATATTTTCTGCAATTTAAAAAACGAACAGTAGGTAATTGGCGAATTGTTCGCTTGAACGCTATTGGCTCCCTTTTCAAAACTCTGAAAGAATATGGCTCAGTGTATTTTATTTCTGGCCAGTAACTAAAAATCTTAAATAAATAAAAATAAAACAATACCTCACTTGTCTTCCGATATATTGTTATCCACATACTTATACGATAATTAAACGCAGTTTACAATATACTAGTCGTTCAAACTGACAATTTAAACTTCTCAATTAACTTAGTATGCAGTATACTATGTTGGTTGGACAAGGAGTAGCATCCGTTGACAGCACAGCGTCAATGGGCTCTTGTTACAATTTCTGGAACAATATAAAGACTTACTTATAAAAGGCTATGTAAAGAGTTCTTATTATGAGGTGATTAAGATTATTTATGTCGTGTGGGATTGTCGTGGGTTAATAAACGGTCTTAGCGGTCGAGAGATTACAAGATTGTAGTGTATGACTGTATCTGTAATAGGTAACGAATATTTTTTAATGAAAGCTTTCCTTGTATTGTATCAAAGTTAATGTCAAAGTGAGTGCCTTTTTTATTCAAACCTTTTTTAATTTGAAACAATGTAAAATAGAAAGTGTCCATATTACTAGTTAACACATAATATGGTTGGGTGGCCTTGACAACTAATAATTATCCTCTCTTATCGAATAGATTAAATTCGGATTATGTTAGTAATTAAAGCGGTTGCAGTTTACAGCTACTGCTAATAATAAATCCATAATCTAACTTAGCGACAGTGTGATAAAAAGGAAATTCACTTATGTAATTTGAGAATTTAATATCGAACACAAAAAGTATCGACCTTATAATTAAATCTGCGTAATATTAAACCTGAATTATTTCGCAAGAACAGCTTTATAAGGGGAAACGGCGCGGGGTGAGGTAAGGGAGCGGGGGGTGAGGCCGACTCCCGCGCAGACATGTGACACTGTCTGGGCCCCTATTCTGGAGACCGATTAACGCAAATGATAGGGAATCGCAATTGGTTTGCATGGGGGCTACCTATATATATCTACGAGTATATTTTAAAAGGGTCGAATTAAAGTATACTTTGTTGAAATAAGGATGAGTGTAAATTAATCGAATGAAATCGAATCAGAATTTAGGACTTAAAAAGCTATGTTTAACTAAGTACAATCTTTTTTTTGTCTTAAATCTTGTGTAATATTACTTATTTATGGAAATGTTTAGTATATTTATCCGCGAGCTGTCATAAGAGCTGGTTTCTCTAACATGAAAAAAAAAACAAGTACCTACCTACCTAACTAAAATTCAGTTCCCACATTATACCATATCAATTGTTCTTCGGACAATCAGGCTAACCATCAGAGCTGTCTACTCGTCTAGTTGCATGACGTGTCACGTGACCAATGCACCGTAATAGGCGCTGTGAGTCACTCGCGAGCCGCGCGGCCATCGACCCCGCTGCACTCGCGCGCACCCGACAGAGTGTCCAATGCACGAAAAACGAACACAAGGTTCACTAGTTAGCTCGTGTTCTCTAGTTGAAATTCAAATATTATGTTCTTTTCAGCGTATTTTAAAATGGTTTTTATGGTTGAATTGTTTTTCAAGCTCTTAGGTATCTCAAAAACAGACTTTTTAGAATTTTTAAAGTGTGTCTAGGAAGAATTTGCAGCCTGTGTTACAAGCATATTGCTTTCATCACCATCTATATTAAGCCAAAGCAAAATGAAGGCTGACACGGCAGGGCGTCGTAAGAAATCTAAGAATCAGGCAGATACCTAAGAAACATTAGGGAATCGGAAAACATGCTTATTATATCGAATTTATTATTCCTCGAATGATACGCTGATATTTCTAGGTATTATTCTATTACCTGGGAAGTCCCAACTTAAGGTTGTGTGAGGTGGACACATAAGATAGCATGACAAGTGGTGTTATCAGGCGAGCACGATTGTCAGGTGTCTTGAGGGGCTTGGTTGATGCTTAACAGATAAGGATATAGGGCGATAACAGGGGAACACTCCTTGGCGGCCCCATCGATCGGCGATGAAATGTCACATCAACATCTTATCGATAAATCTAGACCTAACAGTGTTTCCAATATAGAAAATAGATGGTATACTTGTTTTGTGTCATATTGCCTCAGATTCGGAAATATGAGTTTGTCTGTAATTGTGCTTGAAAAAGAATCATCAGCATTCAACAATAGCTGGCAAAACTTATCGGTGTCATAACCTAGCTCCCTAGATTTATATTATGACATCTGGTCTAATAACAAGCATAATGAATTTAATAACCGGCAGTCTAAGCTTTAGGTAGGTACTTTCAAATTCTGCTTGTAATAAAAGCAGACGTTTATATCTACTTTCTCAAAATAAAAATTGCAACTTTAACAATCTACGAAATCAACACTATAACATAACGATTAATGTTTGAATAGTCAATTATCACAATTAAAATCATCCAATTTATTAGATTCGTGCCCTTGTCTTGACGTGTGTTGGTATCTAGGAGCAACGGACCCGCGCTCCGCACCGCCCAAACCGCATTCTGCGCGGGCGCCATTGCCGACAGTGAAAGTTTAAACCTTTCACGACATTGCAGGAATTTATTACATTGAAGCTCGTACTTGTATAGGTTTCCACGCTGATTTATATTACTCCATGAAAAGTTGTTTAAAAAATGACTTTAATTTATTTACAAGCTTTGTCTGCTTCTTTGAAATAAAAAGCTATTTAAAATCAACTAAAGAAGTGATTGTCACTTAATAGGTTAGTAGATTCGTCACTTTTTAACGTGTTTGGTTGACAAAGAGCTCGTTGCCTCAAGACCGACACGTCTTTAGCTTTACAATAATTTACGAGTTAATTGGTAGTTACACCGAAAACGGTGTTAAACTCATTTAGATAAAAACCGAGAAAACGAGGAATAATTATGTTATTTCAGTTACTTTTTATCTACTTGAAACTTTGCAACCACCAACATTACTACGTACAACAGTATATCTAAAAAAGGAGGCTTAAGGAGGATAGTCGAGAAGGTGACTTAAATAGATATTTGAAGGATGAAATTCCAATATAAATAGCTACGAAATGTCAAAAAAGGGTATCGGGCGAAACAGACTCAACCAATTTAAGGCATAGTAGGTACTTCACTTTGAAATGGGCGCGTAGACGTCTTATTAATACTGAAATACCGTAGTACGTAGTAATACATAAAAGTTATAACCGTAACTAAAATGCCTCTAAAGCTGTAACTCAGTACATTTCGATGTTATTCCTAAAAGCATAAACATACATAAACAACAACCGGAATAATTGTGTTGAACAGCCAACCACGTGAATTGCAACACTTCGACTGTAACATCGCCTTTATTGCTTAGCTGTAAGGTTTATTATTGCTACTCGTTGTTACAATGTCTTGCTGCCGACCGTACATGTATGTATGTTGTAATAAATCATCTGTCAATGTTTGACTTTGACGTAACAGGCCGTGCCTCTATTGGCCGCAAACTATTGCGCATGCGTCATAGACACACAACAATACTGGGGGTGTATTATGAAAATCACATGCCCACGATAGTTTAAAAAGAAATAGGCGAATTCGAAAATAAATTACCTCCAGAACTCGATTTTGATTAGTCTGATACAAATATCGTTTTTTTTAAATCAATTTTCTATTCCTTTCTCGTTTTTTTTTGTTCATTATAAGCGTTATTTTACATACATAATTTACTCTTTGTAGTAAGTGAGATCAAGAAAGGTAAAATAAGTCATAATAATAATACGGCCCCAGTTTTGTTTACTTCTAAATCCAAATATTAACTTCGCTTCGCGTTCGTTGTATGGAGTTTTTTGTGTAGCCAAAAATAGAATCTGTTCACGAGTTTAAATTGTCTACCTGTTGGAAATAAGCGTTCTTTTAACGTTTTACATTTTTATTTGATTTATTTTCATGATCTTTTACAAAGTAACCTACCTGTTTAGAAAATTGGTAAACACATAAAAAATCCACAGTGGGTTTTCTACTTCTTTTATTTCAGTACACCTTTCATTTGAGTCTAGTATTTTGTAACACAGCATACGAGGTTTATATGCTTAAGAAACGTAATCGAAATGTTCAAATGAATGGTAAAATAAATACATACCTTTACAATAACGATACATGTTGGACTTGGACTACCACTTCACCTTCATCGAATACATGGTCACCTGAAGATGATGCCTTTTCTCGTCTGAAACAACAGTTTCACATCATTTCATTTCAAGGCACTGCGGATCATGTCATTATGCAGCATGACTTGAATAGGGTCACTAAATGCAGTCACTGTGATAAACTATACGTTAATGTATCAAAGTGCTCGGTACTTTCATTCACACGGACACGAACCCCAACGCCACCAGTACAGCATGGATGGGAAGCCACTGCAGCGTGTCACTGAGGTTAGGGACTTAGGCATACTTTTTACCAGTGATCTGCAATTTCATACGTGGTTCGTTTGTAGAAAGGCGTACAGGAACCTGGTATTTATGCTGCGTCAGGCAAATGATTTCACAAACATGAGTGCATTGAGGGCTATGTATGAGGCTCTTGTGAGGAGTCATCTCGAGTATAATGCGGTTGTCTGGAGTCCGAGTGAAACAAAATACAAAAACATGCACTAACGGATACAGAATAAATTCGACAGATTTCTTTATTTAAAGCTGTATGGGAGATACCCAGAATATCCGACTGTATCCTACCCTATTTGCCTCGGTATGGTAGGCTATTATAAATTGGAAATTAGGCGAGAAGTGGCACTGGGAGCATACATTTTCAAGGTTTTAAGGAGTGTTATACAAAACCCGGGCATACTATCAGAAATATCATTGAATTTACCGGATGGGTACGTGACGCGGCCGCGCAGGCCGCAGCTGCTGGGGCGCGCACCGCTCACTCGTGCGCTGCGCACTCTCAACACGGTGGCGGAGGAGATAGATATATTTAACTGTGCACTGAGTGACTTCACAAGGGCCACATACTGTATAGCATGTAAGGTTAATTAAGGTTTATTTTTAGGTTACTTTGTCGCATTACTTCTAAAAAACTGTAATGGCAAAGAAATGGTCCCCAGTAAAGGGCAGGGAAAAGAATTTTAGTGGTTTTAGTTAAAGGCTAGAATCCACTGTCTTTTGCAAGGTAAAAGGAGTTCACAAGATTTTTGTTTCCATAGCACAGTTACCTATTTACCAGATTTAGGTTAAATGGAAAGCTGTGTTTAGATGTGACGAGTGTACTACGTGAGCGCGACAAATGGATGTGCGATTAACGCTTATGCGACAAAACTGTACTGCGACTCACCGTAGTTCGAATGCACGCTAGTGCGACACACTGAAGATCGACATCTCGCTAGTGCGACAAACGATTGCGCGACAGTAGTTCGACACTACGGTAGTGTAGTACGTTGATGCAGTATTACAGTAGTTTGCTGAGATAAATTTTGAATTACATATATTAAATAAGTAGATATTAAATAATCAAAGGCCGTCGCTCGCTTCGCTCGCTCCATTGCAAGGTCACAATATCTAACCTAACCTATTGATCTCTGTCACAAAGTTGAACCTAACCCAGCAATGGATGTCTGGGCCTATGTCGGTTCCATATGTTTATGTTCTATTTCTTCATATCGCACTAGCGAGATGTCGATCTTCAGTGTGTCGCACTAGCGTGCATTCGAACTACGGTGAGTCGCAGTACAGTTTTGTCGCATAAGCGTTAATCGCACATCCATTTGTCGCGCTCACGTGGTACACTTAGATGTGACAGAATTTGACTTTTATATTGTGCCGCGTCGCTCCGTCAGGATACCGACTAAAACTGTCCTGTTACCAGCGTAGGCTATTCGGTTGCTAGGTGGGAAAAGGAAAAAGGCTCAGGGATCACTTTATAGTTTTCCCAGGGATGTATTCTAACAGGCGTAGCACGGGGGCCTTCTGGTTTGGCCTGAAGACCCTTTTTATGTGCTTATGGTGGCCAACAGGATAGTGCGGTTAAAATCCCACCCTCCCCGCTCTTATAAACCACATAAGGTCGGGTGCCTTTTTCGCCCGTAGGAAAAAAGTTATGAAAGGCGCTTACTATCTTGTTTCAGGCATGGGCATTGGTGGATGCTGTATAACGACAGGTGGAGCCTCGCCTTCTGCTTCTGAAGCGGGGACAAACGGTATCCGGCCCCTAGAAAACAAAATAAACAAAATAAAAATAAAGAAAAATTGAGAAAAAGAACAGCATACGGTAACCTTATCAAAAATTAGGCGTAAATAATAATTTAAAGTGTCCATCGAGCCACCTAGGTGATCTTTTAAGTTAAAATTACTTAGTTTTATTAATGTGTTCCTCTTCCGCCTAGTTTTTCCTAAGCTATGTTAGTGTTGCCGACGTATTGAGGTGCTTACTATCTGAGCTCGGGCGGAGGTTCGGCTTTAACAGGCGGTGGGCCTTTAGCGCCTGCCGCTCCCTTAGCCGCGTCGCCCTCGGCTGGTGGGGGCATCCAACCCCTAGCAGACAGACAAAAATAAAACAAAAAGGTGAACACTAAGGTATTAACTGCTAGTGGTCAATATCAGCTTAGGGTGGGGAAAAAAAGATTAAAATGGTATCGAAATTAGGCTTGTAGATAATAATTTAAAGTGTCAAGTAATACGTATTTAAATTTGAGATTAGGCTGTGCTTGTTCAAGTTTTTCGGATGAGTAATGCTAGATAGCTTTACTAAGTTTTAAGAATACGTGATGGATATATTTCTATCCAAACGCATTTTCAGGTTATCTGTCATTAAAAGTCTTTCTTTGAAAATCCAACAATATTTTACAAAATCTAAAAGCTTGAGTGAGACAGCTAGTGAAGACTCTTGAAACACATACTATTTACATGTATCCTTGAAAAGTGCAATAAATAAACATTGTGCATCGACGTCTGCGCATACAAATGCACTGACATATTTGAACAGTTGTTTGCTTAGCAACGGGTGACGGAGCTCTTAAATTAACACAAGACCAAGCAGAATGGATCACTTTAGGACACCTACATTTAAAAAAAAACAATATTCATTAAGGTATTTAAGTTATTTGAATTCACACTATTTCTCACCGAGGGAATGATCGAATTAAAGAACGCACAAGTTTGAAAATCTTTGGTCTGACCTATTTCGGTTGCCATGGTTTAAAAAAGTAATTGGTATGTATCGCATTTCAACGATATCTGTTACCTGCTTCATATTGATTTTTATCTATTTATAGTAACAAACAAACTAATGATAAGTAGATAAGTCAATTAAATAGAATTACAGAACACTCAAGTTCATGTTATGTCTACACTCCGACATTTATTAGTTAGTTATAAGCTAATGAGGAGTCAGTTTTGCTGCGATGATTAAAAAATAATTATGATGCCCTATAAAAGTTGGTTGCCCCCTACGGCCTGCCAGTCAACTCTGAACACCTGAAACTGTTGCAGTTGCCCCAGACTCTACCTGCGATCGAGTAAAGAGAGAGAGACCAAGGACAATATAAAGAAAGTGGGAGATGGTCCGAAAAGAATTTAAGTCAGTGATTGACAACATAGATTACCTAATCGTAGCTAAGCAATAAGAAAATGAGGAGAAGCACGAATGGCTACCATGGCCGAGTTAGGTAGGTCTCGTCGCGTGACAGAGGTGAGGCAACTGCAACACCGCCACTAAGGCTGGGATACACATGCCAGCAGCTCGCGGGATAGCATGCCAGTTACTGGTACGCGAGCTACTAGCATGTGTAACGCGGGTTTGCTAGTAGCTCGTATGCTAGTATCTAACATGCTAAGAGAAAAGCCATTTTAATTATTTACCACGAGGCTTTATCCTGAACTGGCGTGCCAGCCTTTTTTAGCATTGAATGCCAAAAACTGGCAAGCTAGTTTAGCAGGTATTAGGCTAGCTACAGGCACGAGTATCACAGACTTAAGGCGCTGTACCTATCATCGAAGGCAAGGTTCTTTGTCAATCTCAGGTTCACAGATACAGTCGTCAGCATTGCAATCGTCGCCGGGACATTGGTCAGCAGTCCTAGCAACAGCAGTGCTAGACATAGCAGTAAAAGCATCGGCAGTTCTAGCGGCAGTTCTAGCAGCAGTTCTAGCGGCAGTTCTAGCAGCTGTTCTACCAGCGGTTCTACCACCAGCGGTTATATCATCAGCAGTACTAGCATCGGCCTCCTCTGGCAGGTCTTGACTGGGCAACCAACCCCTACCAATGAAAATAAACTATAGTCAATAAAATGAATAGGCAAAGTCATCTTCAATTTCTAGTTATAAGCAATGATGCTTCATAGTTTTATAGATATAGACTCAAGTAAAGGTACCTATTAAGTACTTGAAATTTATTGAAATGAATATAAATTGACTTTAAGTAACTGGATAAAATTATAATAAGAATTCATTAAATGGTCTCAGGCTATTCACATCCATTCGTTTAGGCGCGAGCTCTAAAGTTATTTAGTATTGATGGTTAAATATCCGATCTGAATATTAGCATGATGGTTGGTCTATACTTGGCTACTGCGAAAGCCTTAATTACCTCGGCTAATTATAAAAAGTAAAAGGCTATGAAGTACACAAAAACTGTGCGAAAACCTTAAAAAGAATGTGGATGTCATTTTTCTCCACCTTTTTCATCCTATGAGTTTATTAGGACTTACAGAAGATGTTACGCATTAAGGGTTCCGCTGCTATCGGATTGTTATTTTCGTGCAGTATTTTAACAGCTTGTAACTGCTCCACTGGAACAATACAGTGAAAGTGTCTTTTTTCCAGAAGAATCATTTAGTTCTGAATAAAATAAAGCTCATATATCCGTATAAAGTTAGGTAGTAGAATCAGTATCTAAAATACTTGTTATTTTGCATCCTGGAAACTACAAAGTAACAAAAATAAAATAAATAAATACAGAAATGTCCTCCTTTTGACGGGTTCATTGAATGTTGAGTCAGAAATAAATTTAATTAGGTAGACAATACATGCAGAGGAAAATAATAACAATGACAAATAACGTTACATAAGGACCGCGGCTTTACAGGAAAGACAGTATAGATCAGGTCTCCATTCTAATGTACGAAATGACAAAGTACCAGTACATAGTAGGAAAATAGAATTCGAAATCTCTACTGCTGAATATACTCACGGCCCAGTAAGACGTAATTGTAATCTTTATAGACAAATATTACATTATGTTTTTTTTCATTGCATTCTGTCCGAAAACGATAAAATGATTGCTTATCATCATCATCAAAGTTACTGAAAATATTTTTTTCCTTACTACATGTTCATTGATAAACAGTCTTACTAAGGGATCATGAATCACTTAGTAAAATGGGATGTGGAGGTCTTATAGGCCATCCCTCCAAGCAAATATGGTATGGATACCTAAATCCGGTGAGATTGACAGACAACCCCAACCCTGGGAAGAAGTCAGGAGGAAGCAGAGAACATGTCCATTTTCAGTGAATTATTTAATGAATAAAATAAAGGTGGAGAACACAGATATAAGAAGATAGGTAGAGAACACAACACAGTTGTTGTGTAACGGTAACTGGTAAAGGGGCGGTAGAAGTACTCCGGTTGTCCTTTTCAAGCAGTACTTTCCCGGCTGCATTACGTCTTATGAAAAACCATGTCGAGAGACAATTATAGGTACATATAGATAATGCAATTGTTCGATCTCGATGCATTTGTCTCTGACATTGAGCTTGACTTTGTCTCTAGGCAGAGATGTTTATCTATCTGATAGCTTGACTCACAACAGACGTGTAAAGTGTCACGTTATTCGCAGATATTGTACATATACATGAGACTCGTGAATATCGTATTTGCTTGGAAATAAATTTGAAACCTTTTTTGCTGTTTTTAGTTGCTACAAGAACATAAATACTCGTACATAGCTAAGTACTATATGATTTCATCAATTATATTGCTTTAACAAAAACTGTGTTTCTTTTCATATAATACGTGTGTACGAGTATGAAACCTATGACAATCTTGAGGATAACGATTGATGCATGCACGATACAGGCAGCTATATTACAAGGAACCTGATAACCCTAATGAAATAATTTCGAATATCTAAATAATACATTGTTGAAGGTAATAATTTTGGAAGTCATGACGAAAATGACGTAACGGTAAACTAATTACCTGTTGACTAGTAACTGTATTAACACCTCCGGGCGCAGGCGCGAACAGACACACAGACAAACATGCGCTAAATGCAAAATATTGTTAGTAGTATTGTTGTAACATGCATGCATGCTTCTGCCACACAAAACACAACATTCGTTACACACCATTAGGTTTATTTTCAAATGGCTCATTTCATTTAGCTTTCAACTGATGACGTCTAGAAAGGACTTAATAAATCCCATGGTTAAGCAAATTTGAATCGCGACGTTCTGTAATATGGTTTAATTTCCACTGACTTCTCCGGAGGATTATGTTTATGGTTACATCGCCAAAGCAATGCGATACGACATTGAGTTTCCTATGTTTGTTATCAGGAAAATTGTAACTGCAGCGAAAACCGAGCAGAGTAATGTAGGTCAGAAATAAAACGATGATTTGAAAAATATTGTTATTAAGTAAAAAGGTTTACAAAAGAAAATTTTCTATAGAATACCTCTCCATATAACAAAGGCTAATACCTAAAATTCAAAAAAGTTTACGAAACGATTAACATTTTTTTTTTTTACTTAGTTTTAATAATGGTGCTCGTAATATCATTATAAGAGGTAGTATCTTGCAAAAGTAGTTTCTGTTTAAGATGAACTATACGTTTTCCATCGAAGAAGAGCTCTTGCTCTCTAGGGGTGGTGGCGGTGGTGGTGGTGGTGGTGGTGGCGGAGGTGGCGGCGGCGGTTCCGGCTCCGGTGGTGTTGGCGGCTCGTCCACAGGCTCAATAACAAAGTCATCAATATTTTCGATACCCTTGCCATCGTCATAACCTCCAGTGTTTCCCGGGATATTGGGTTTCAGGTCATCTGACTTCCGAGAAACGTCATCATGGAAACATTTGCATCTGTAAGAGCCGTCGCAGGGGCGGCGGCGGCGCTCCAATATCGGTGAGCTGTCAATTAAAACTTTAAATTATTTTAAAGAATAAAATCAAATTGGAAAAAATGTAAAATCAATTTAAATCACAAAAATAAAAAAAAAGGAAAAATAACATACCTTAAACAAAATAAAAAAGATGAAACAAAAACTGCACTGTAGAAGATAACAATGTGAATATATTATTAAAACGAAGGATATCTAGGCAGAACTTTCCTTCTTACATCTACTTCAATTTTCTTGTAAATGTAAATGCATTGTGTCTTTTGTGAAGAGAAATAAATACATATTATTATTATTTATTTATAATTATGTTATAATAAAGTAGTGGTAGTCATCAGACAGAAGAAAGCGGTAATAAAAAAAAAAACTATCAACCTGACTGTACATAAGGACCAAAGCAGATTCATAAGGAATTGGAGTATCACTATTTTGATAGGCTGAAATATTAAGATCGCCTTCAATTTTACCAGCTTTGAGAAATCGCACGGGTAGCAGTTTGAGGCCGAATATGGTTGAAAAAGCCCTCAGGAAAAACAGTTCAGAATAGATAATACTACTAATAAAGGAACCGCATTCGCGGTTTAAAATCCAGATGTTACCTAGATTTGTGGTCTTAAAGGAAACTAGCTTAGTCCTAAATCGAAATAAAGAGTATCCTGTGCATGCAATGAAAAAATAAATAAAGTAAATAGAATGTTGAAGGAATT
The DNA here is from genome assembly GCA_905146925.1 of Autographa gamma. Classification (NCBI taxonomy): domain Eukaryota; kingdom Metazoa; phylum Arthropoda; class Insecta; order Lepidoptera; family Noctuidae; genus Autographa; species Autographa gamma. The sequence goes on from LR989850.1 coordinate 12,214,210, forward strand.
CGTTATGAAATTTAGTCCATTTCGATATTACCGTGATAAAAGCCCGCAAAACAGACTTATGATCTTATTGAATAAACAAACATATTCTACATGGAAAAATGTAAATTGTATCTTGGCCAAACTAACGCGATATGAAATTGAGAATCCTATGTTTAATGTCTGCAGTCGAAGTTATGAGGAGAATAATAACGCAGGTCAGAAATGAAACACAGGAATGTGTAGAAACGATTGTAATTACGTAAATAAAAGCTAAAATATAAAACAAAAACCTACTACTAAGCTTACCTAAAACTGCCAATAAGAACGATAAATTAAATTAAAAAATACAGTAAACGCTTCTAAAAAAGTTAATGACAACCGTATCTAAAACATTGACACTACGTCCAATGTTTATTTTCGAGTAGAGTATAAAAGGGTGGGCTGATTAGAATGTGATTTGTGCTTCTTCTTCTAAGGCCTCCTCGAAGTTGGTGTCATCGATTGGAGGGGCTTCTTCATCATCTGTCGGTGTGTCAGGAGCGTCATCCAGCTCGTCAGCCAGAGCGTTGACAACTGCTCCAGCAACCTCTAAAATATCTATCCCTTTACGATCTTCTGCAGGGACCGGTGCATCTTTCTTTTGATCGATCTCGCAGGAATTAGCCAACGAGATTTCAGAACATGCGCACGGTGTTATTGGACTCGGTATATCACCTAAACATTTGCATTTAAATGTACCTCTGCCGCGACGTTCGAACTTTGGATATCTGTAAAAGAAAATAAATCGTTTAAATAATTTTCTCTTTAATTACAGTAAGAATAAATTTAATAAAAAAATGTATAATGATGTTAATTTATTGGAGCCAAATAAAAAAAAGGAAAAACAACATACCTTAGAAAAAAATCTGGATGTTTGTAACATAGAACGTGTTTATCACTAAACAGCATTGAGGGAGTTGGAAATATCTTGTTTACACTCAATGGCATCGGGGTTTAGCCAAACAGAGTTATTATTGGCATTGTAATAGCAATAAATGTATGCGTTTGGGTTAGCAACAATCAGCTGATTTTAATTTAGTTATAATTTTGGAGTGTTTCCAAATTTTTATGAAATTATTTACGCTGTGCAACCCTGTGTTACCGTTTGTACTTGGAATTCAATCGCGTGGAAACGTTTTCCGCTTCCTAGAATAAAACTTTGTCAACAACTGTCGTATAGGAATTAATTTTAAATTTACTGGCGTAGGTACTCTTCAGTGACAATGCTAACTGTAATGTTGTTGTGGTAGATTAAAAAATAGGAGCTAAATAAATAATGACCAGGAACCAGATTTTGCAGAATCAATATAAGTCGCCAATGGTTAGTTCATTTAGTCCCAAACACCACATAGCAAACGAATAAACTAAAACAATATTTTCATTGAGATTGCTGATGACTTAGAGCCCTTCGGGCATTATGATTCAGCTTGAATAAAAATTAACTTTTTCAGTATGTTTTTATATCCCCACATCCTACAAACTTTGCAGCAGTTCCAATAACAATGTAATTCATGAAGTACCTAGTTTTATAAGTAAACTCGTATGCGCAGGAGTGGCTGGGGCCATTCGCAGCACCGGATGCGCCGGCAATTCATAACGTTCTGTGACGTGCTGCCATATATCATAATGAAGAAGTAAGGAGGTGTACTGGGAAAACATAGCATACGAAGAAATAATTTAACCAAAAAATAATATGACATAAAATCACATAGAACGAAATTGACCCATCGTAGCTAGTAAAAAACTGACGAAAATGTAAACTTTTTTACACTTTTTTTTTCGGCCAGCGTCGAATCGAACACCCGCCAAATAATTCTTTTAAAACGTATAGAAGAGGCAAAGACAATACGCACACCATTCCTCTAGGTTGGCTGACGGCCAGTGTTGAACTTCGAATCTTTGATGTCAGATCTATTCAAGCCGTATCTCACGAACGAGTGGTATATTTTCTAACAGTTTATTAGATTTCGTTACAGTGGGAAATAGATGTGTTTATTTAAATAGGTAACCTTCTTTTCCTCAGCTGATTGGGTTTGTGGGTTTCGAGTAGCAAAGTGTTACATGAGGCGATCTTTTTGATGTGTTATTTTCAGTTTTGTTTGAGATAGAAAAAATCTGTCAATCAAAGCAAAATACATAAAAAGACGGTAGTGAATTGTGATAAGAGTGAACAATAAAACTAAACTATACAAAAATTAAAAATAAACGAATTAAGAAAAAAAAAGGCACAAGAAACTTCATAGTGCCAGACGGTTGGAAACCTGATAATCACAGATAATATTTCTGTCTGCATATTTTTTGCTGCAACTCGTCTATTCGGGTCAACAGTGTCGATATCAAAGTTTTTAATAGAATGCAGTTGTTTCTGATTAATCTTTTCAAAAGTGCTGGCGAGAGAACATAATAGCCACTTAGTTCTGAATTGCATTTCTACTCCCACTTTATCCCAATTACATTTTAGAAAATGAGGTTTTAATGTTTAAAACAGTTTCAATTCTTTAATAAAAAAATATATAACAGTAACACGTACTCACAAAATGCAGTTTTTTTTTACAATAAATACTTCTTTTGCGAACAGATTTTCTAGTCTGTTCGTTGCAAAGGAAATATATAGGTGTTATTAATCAATTAGATCTAGACAATACAATAGCTGGATATTGTAGGCGTATGTATTGGATATGGAAGTAAATAACACGCCTAGTGTAATCCTATCTTGATTCTACATTTCCTGCCTTATGCGCAGACGCATCCAACATTATACAGGGTGTTAAGAAAACCCTGTCCGATCCGTTAAGGTATTGTTAGGTATAAAAAAAAATGGTAAAAGGAAAAACAATGCTAACATAAACAAATAATTCTTAAAACAGGCGTGATCAAAACAAAAAGCCGCCAAATAATACTGACAAAAATGGTGGTGTAATTTTTGTTCGAATCACGTATTTAGGGAATTTTGCGGCAAACAATAAAATGGTTATTTCAAAATTCATAATTATTGTTACCATCATAAATATTCCGAATTTAATTTTATTTAGGGATGTGATTGTGCGTCCTATCACCCTTTCGGGTCGGACAGAGTTTTCTTAACACCCTGTATACGATGCAGCGCTATTAGCTGCGCTTCCTCTGCGTGGCTGGTAAATCTCTGCAACAGACGTCCATAGATAATACTAACTGTTTGAATAAATGCGAACTATATTTAGCGTTTATTATCTAAGTAATATGCATAATAGTTGAATGCGCGTAAGGTAAGTACGTATAGCTACTACTTCACATTTTTATAGCTATAGGTACTGGTTTTCTGTCCATTGAATATAAAACATAATAATATCCAGGTTTTCAGAGATATTATTGACTGCTTTAGGATCCTCATAAAAAAATCTAAAGTGGTCATAATCAAAAAACTATTTCTAGGCTCTTTTCATCAAGTAGGCACACCCAGAAAAAAAATAAACGGAAAATTGGAATATAGTATTAATTTAAAATCTTTTGAGCAGGATTGCTCGTGGTAATTTAAGATTAGTTTGGCAGCATTTCCAATAGTACTTTATTCCTGTATCGTGAAACTTTGGCATCGCATTATTTCCTAAACACACCAGGAAGAAACCAACCAACCAGATTTCAGATTTATGTAGCGTTAAACAGTATTAACTATACTAACTCCACTAGATTTGCATCGAGTATTCGTTCGGGTGGCGGGCGCGTCTATTTGCGCGCGCGCAGTGCAACAACCCCGTCTAATATTGCCATGTACAGCGTTGACAGATTTGCAGTTCGTGAATAGAAATAGATACATTTTCTGAGATGTTTAGTAAAATAAATTACAGCAAAATAAATATGAATACTTAAACTACCCCTTTACAACCAACTGCGCTAGAAAGACGGTTATATTTTGACATTATACAAAACAAAATAACTGAAGTAGTTTCGGTTTAAAAAAATATACTATGGAAAAGTACTGTTATGTTTACAAAATATTAAAAAAAGGCATTTAAGTCCAAGTAGTCGGGTGAATTCCAAGATTTGGGATCTGACAACGCGATTCCTTCTCTATATGGGTAGAGGCTTGTGCTCAGCAGTGGGCGTTTATAGGCTGGATGATGATGATGAGTCGGGTGAAAGTAAATATGAGTAAGAGTCATTGAATACCGCATGACAATTTCACTAAAAGGCAATATATAATCCGCAAATACCAGCATTGAACACAACAATAATCATAAAGAATTAGAAAGGTCTCATTAAATAGAAGCTGATTATTATCAAAACGGTGTCCACTGGCATTCAGTGCAAGAATAATGGTTACTCTCAAACAGTCGGTATCGGCCCCCCACGGCAGCTTACTGTAAATCAGGATTACTACAACAGAATACCGGTGCACATAAACAGTGGGATATTATTATATTATGTTTTTATAAGTTGGAGGAGACGCAAATACAATTTAAAGTCCAAGTAATTAAAAGCCTGTGGTAAGGGATTCACTATGAGCCGCTGTACCATTTGTATGAAAATTTATATACATCAACGGATTTTTGAACCTTTTTTTATTATTCGACATTAGGACATCTATTTTTGGACTTTTTGTTACATTGGTGCTATACTTTGCTAATAACTTAGTTTATAGAGGCTGAAAGAGATGAGTTTACTTAAAACTCCAATAGCGACTCCGGAGTTTGAACTAATATTTAAACTTATTTTGTAATTCGATGTATGATTTCCTATGATTAACTGGTACTTCTGCATCTGTTTCCTAAGCTTGCACTTTAGTAAGTAAATCAGTAGCAGCGGGAACAGACGGACGCTAACGAGTACATTATGCGCATTCGTAACGATATCCGCCCACAGGATACGGGAAGCATTCTGCAAATAATGCAACCAGTGAAAAGTTCACAATATATTGGAGCGGTTTCAATTCGTCAATTTATAATGAAATGATAAATTTAAATGGAGATTTCAATGTGGATTTTATTTGGACGTATGCATAATTAATAAGCGCTCAAAAAGCTACCACTTACTACTCATAGCAAAGTTTCATTAAAAAAACACGGAAAATAGGTCGAACCATTAATGCTGACGCTTAAATCATATTCAATCTTCATGTTTCACAGACTTTCAAAAACCAAATAAATTTCAGAAGAAAAGTGCCAAGAATAGCCCTGGGGATTATTGGATTTGTAAGAACTGATGCAAGAGGCGGGAAGCAGCGATTTGTTCCGGACGGAGCTGCAACTCCTTAAATGATCAGACATTCCTTGATCCCACTCATACGCCTGCGCGAACTCGCGAACAGCCAATAATTGGAGACCATTCAGATTTGCAGGAAGCTGAGTACATTTCAAATGTGCAATCAGTATGAATCAAAATGGCATCGCAAATTAATCCCGATGAAAAATATATGATCGAACTGACTGACAATTATGTCAGTCAGTTCGATCATATATTTTATATGATATTTTATATTTGTCCATATGACTGGACTATTAAGTCCAGTCATATGGTGCTCAAAAAGGGGGTTATCTGAAAAGTTTACCGGGAGTATTGCAAATTGGTGATTTTATAGATTACGACGTGCTGTTTTCGAATTTTCACTTTGCGACCTCGCTCGATCTGCCATGTAGAAAAATGGCGCTCAAAAACAGTTTTTTGACAATAACTTCTTTCAGGCTGATGCTACGGTAAAAATAAAAAGCGAAATCGAGGAACAAATAGACTACATCGAAGCCCACGTCATCTATAAAATCACCAATTTTCAACACTTCCGGAAAACTTTCCAGGTTGCATTACCAAACGATTTTACTATAAGACGTAGAAGCTGAAAATTAAAGCTAATTCCCGTTGTCTATCGTTGCCTTAAGTGTTGTAAACATCAATGGAGTTTTATTTGAATATTCACTTGCTTCTTGGGTGGCAGTTACATATTCAACACACTACCTGCCCAAGTGAATAACATGAATTTCATTTCCGTGTGAAAAATGAGGTAGTTCCGTGAACAGCTTTAATTGGAGAAAGAAGAGAATACACAGTTTGAGTTTTAAACTCCACTGGCAATCAAATGTTCGAGGTTTATGAGTTAAGCAAAACAAAATAAATCATGAAAGTAATATAATAAAACCTTCATAAAATTGAACCTACACAACAAGCACCAAAAATAAAAGTATTGATGTCGAACGCTTTTAAAGTTGATGATTTAAGATGTTTTTACCGAAGCAATCAGAATACTATAGCAAATATTCATAGAGTACAATAAAACCAGGTAGATGGTAATGGAAGTTGTAGGTAAAACGAGAATAGTACAACATTTGTAGAAAGTTACTAATGCGTGGGTGCGGGATCTTAGGGCTACGCGAGTCATTTCACTTAAACACAGTAATCAAAATAGATAAATATCCAGGTCCTTCCAAAGAAGGGGAATATACCGAGATACAAAATTTTTATCTTAGTTAAGATTTAGGTTAGTAACTGGTGACTGAATGCTTGGACAGAAGATTAAATTAATGATATGACCAAAACTATTATTAATTGGACGTTATGCAATACCAATTTCGAAGTTTTCAGAGACTGTCATCTTATGAAATACTTAGCTTATAAGGCGAATTGACTTTTCATAAAATAGGATTGTGTTATCTTTATTTAGATTAAACTACCAATAATGATATTAAATGTGTATTAGTAAGTTATGTGTAACGTTTTTACTTGTTGTGAAAAATAATGTATATGTGAATAATAGGGTTTTATCGTGGATCATGTAAATAAGAAAGTTCTGAAATAATACAGAATGACCAGTAGTGTCAGTAACTCGGCTTTTTAGTCATGTACATTTTCTAACTACTCAAATATTATGTCAATTATGATTGGCAGAGATTTTTGAAAAACGACAATTTGGGCATGCTAAACTAAAAAGTTTAGTTCTAAGTTTTCCTACAACCTGTAATAAATAACACAGTCAGAAATCGTAACAGCTTTGCCAATCCAAAGCGCAGGAAATTGTATAACTCAGGGCCGCGGGGCTGCGGGCCCGGGGCCCGGGGCCCGGGGCCGCGTCGTCTGCAGCAATGTGTCTCCAGTTATTCGCGATAGGAACGACAGGAAATCGACTGATTTGTGCAGAAACGTTTATATAGTTAAACGACGAGTCATTGCTATGTCAGGGGAAGATATGTAAAATATATTACTTTATTTAGAAGATTATAAGCAATTTCTAGAACTGACAAAAGTGTAACGAAATTTTGATATTTACAGGATTGAAACTTCTTTACAAGGGTTTATTAAAGTTTGAATATTACATTCTCCTGTTTGCTTCAATAGATAAATATCTATTAGCATGCAAACTTTGTCGCAATATGTCATTTAAAAGCTATTTCAGGACAATAAATCAATACCATGACTGCAGGTAGTTCGATTCACCATGATTCATAACTTTATAAGATATCATACAAATTGAAGTATTGATATTCAAAACTGTTAAAAATAAAAACAAATTGCGTTAGTTATTGAATAATAACCAATAGGAAACGAAACTTGTTCATTTATTGTTAAACTCTTCAAAACAAATATTTCAATTAGGCTGACAGACACAGAAAAATAATTTAAAATTTGGAGCATTCAAAATAAAAGAACTCAACATTTGGTTCTTACAAAGATGTGTGACAGACGGCCTGACGAATACACTCATTGGCTGTTCACGATGGTGACGTCATTTGTCACGAGACGTGTCTGATCACCGATGTCAACCGTCACGGAACGAATTTCCCGATAATGTTTGAGTTTTACAAACAAGTTAACATGCAATATTTGTTTAAAAAACGTGCTATTTATTCAATTTCTTGTTTGTTATCTAGTATTATTTGACGACCTCCGTGGTCGAGTGGCGTACGCACCGGTTTCAAGTACTTTCAAGGTGTCGCTAGCTCTGAAGTCCCGGGTTCGATCCCCGGACGGGTCAATGTAGAAACCAACTTTTCTTCATTGTCCCGGGTCTGGTGTTTGTGGTACCTTCGTTGTTTCTGAATTGCATAACAACAACAAAAATTGGGTTCAGAGCGATGTATGTCATGTTGTCCGCATTTATTTATATAGCTATAGTTGTTGTATACGTTCATACATATAGGGACTTATTTTAATCAGTATTCAATATTTTACCAGCTCTGTAAGGCTCGGATGCAATTAGGTAAGGACTTCAGTTACAGCTGTAGTTTATGCATATCAAATCGATTTCTACAGTTGTCTGTTGCAACAATGATGCTCGCAGCAAAATTATACGAATATAGTATTATCATGTCTGATTATGATACTTCGCTCGGGTTTTTTGATCACGTAGTGGATGAAAGGATTTGCTAGATAATATAAGATATTTTTATCTTTTGAGATGAGTTCAGTCGTGACTCGGCACTTGAAAGACTATAAATAGTGATTACAAAGGATGCCTGCTTATTTATATGGCTTCTTTTGGAGTGCTAGTGAACAGGTAAAGTATCATGTAAGAAATGTGAAATATTGTCTTAGGGAATTCCATCAATGATGCTGATGATAATGCTCATAGATTGTTTGTGGAGCAATTGAAATGCATAGACAGAAAGGCTTCCGTCAAAACTAACCGAGATCAGGACGCAACAAAATATAAAGTAAACCTGAAACTTTTGACAATTACTGCAAATTTGTTAAAATATTTCTAAGGGTGAATGTACTCAACTTATTTCTACCGATCATCTCACACATAGCAACAATAATCCTATATTAAGTAATAAAGGGTAAGTAGCGGTAACCGGGGGCGAGACGTTAAAATTACCGGAGCCTGGAGACAAAGACATGAGCTCTATATCGGGCAGCACCATGTATGGAGCGCCCGGGGGACGCGTGGCCCGGAATAGTTGGTGCATCCGTACAGGGCTTGCACCCACAATATGGGAGAAAAGTAGTGAGGCAGTTATCCTGTATTGAGAGAAATTAAGTGACATTAACCATGTTAGAGAGGTATGCTATCTATCCTTCAGCCTAAAAGTATTTCGAACTCCTTGAGAACTGATCTACTGAACATAGACAGTTAAAATTTGTAAGGCAAAGAGATTTTTTAATCGAAAGAAAGTCAATACTTTATTCGCAGACAAAATAGCAATGGACAGAAAAATCCTGAAGAATTTGCAAGAACATGTAAAAGAAGAAAACAGTTGCGTGGAGCTGTACAACTTCAAAAGTAAAAAATGAGAGAGAGATATACTGAAAAGCAAGAGATGCGGTTATCGAAATTCATTCTTCTGACATAGCTAATACAATTACAGAGATGTTAGTAAGAAATGAAAAAAAAACGTGTGAACATGTTTTGCAACAAAATATCAGCGATGACAGAATTTGATAATACTATGACACAGATAAGCGCTAAAAAGTGGGATCTATCGGCGATCAAGTGCGTCATATTCTCAATAGCGTCAAACCTATCTAATCTGCAATGCGTTGTATGCGTCTGCGCAGGATAACATCACCGAAACCTACTTCCTTGAACCTACGCAATGTCATGAAGACATGGCTATTAAAAATAAAATTTTCACGCCGCAGTGAATAAGTGATTAATGATTTATTTTTCAGTATGTTTTTAGATAGTTTTGTCGTCCATAGTTCTTTGTTTTTGCCTCGATGGCGTAATTTCCTGTATGGTACTTTTAGAACATAATGGTGCCAATAAATAGAGACGCAAGATTAACTATCTGAATAGATGATTATCTTTCGACCATCAAACTAGATTTTAGGAATTCTAAATGTTTATTTAAACACTAGTCCTGTTGAAAATTCCTGTGCCACATCCCAAGGACAAGAATTATGGAAAAGTCGAAACTATCTCTGTTAAAATCGATCAATTCAGAATGATCATAAATACATTTTTCTATTCAAATGCTGCATTAATTAATATTACTCCACGCCAGTCATAAAACTCTATTGAGGACAATTGTGGTTGCAGTCTAAAAATAGCCAGCCTTGAATGATAGTCAGACGTATGCAGGTATCAGACTGATATTGATACGAAAACAAGATTTAAAAAGTTAAGGATGACTACGTCCAGGTAGAAACATTTTCGTTAAAAATTTACGGCCAGATACGCAAAAAAGAAGAATAAATGCTGTTTCTTTCTTTATTTGAGTAGAATTTAATTTTAATTATATATTTTTTTCTGTGAATAGGAGAAAGCCATTGCACGCATTCATCTCACGTTAAGTGAAACGGCTGTTCCCTGCTGCCTATCCATCCTGCATAGGACCGCCATTTTAAACACATCGGTCTCGGAGAATAGTTATTTTATTCAATATTGCGCAATACCATCCAATTACTTCATTCATTATTGTGTAACAACTTTATGTAAAATTTACGGCAAATTGCCAAGGCGGACTGTGTCAGTAGAAACACAGTATTTCTGTTTTCTGAATTGTAATTTAGCTAACACGAAAACTACTAGGGCTATAAAAAATGTTTAGGATTAAAAAAATATAGTTAAATGATATATTATGTGATCGTTGCCAGCCCTGATGCACCACGTTCAATGCAAATAAAGTTAAACATGGCCACGGCGATGCGCGCACGCATTTAGAACGTTCGCTGCGCCCGCGCCGCACCAAATTAACTACAAAACATTAGCTGTTGCCATGCGCGTGTCAACGCTGAGATATGCCCATTATTTACAAGACGGGCTATCACACGGCTAGGTTTCAAGCTTTAAATAAAATCTACTTGTGCTTTCTTTTGCTGGATCTGAATACAAGGATATATTTAATGAAGGAAATGTCTTTATGTAAGAATTTTTTAATGGTGTAAATCAATACTTCTGCTGCCTCGTTGGCCTAGTGGTGCTAAGCGCGCCTGCTACGCTAGAGGTCTTGGGTTCGATTCCCGGGTCGACCAAGGTGTTATTGGGTTTTTCTATGAAATTCTCAGTAGCAGGTCGGAGTTTGGATTTGTGCCCGGTTAGTGGCAATAGGCTCGCCCCCTATTACATGGGACCTAAACATATCGGCGAACTGTGGGTGTACATTGGTACGTCTCTGCCTACCCCTTCGGGGATACAGGCGTGATGATATGTTATGTTATGTTTTATGTTTATGTTATGTAAATCAATACAGTTTCTTTTTTATTTAGTTAAAAAACATTTTTAAGTATTAGAGAGCGGGAAAAGGGATAAAGAGAAAAAGGGTCTTGCCCTTAGAATATACATAAGAAACTAAAGAGAGAACCTATCAGAGTTTGAACCGCAAGCACTAGTGTGAACTAGTTTTGTTGTGAATTATGTGTGAAGATGGAGTTTGCCGTTTTAATAAATCAATCTATAACACAATATTATCCTATTAATGTCAAAACCCTCGATATTTTCGTATATAAGTTTCTCGTTGCGCGAAAATTAACTTAAATCAGTAAACGAATGTTGTACTAGATACAGACTAAAAAGTGCTCTCGCTTGGCACAAGGGGAAACTAGCGATAGTAGCAGTCTACGTCTGTTATATGTTAAGTCTATGGTCTTGCCCAGCAAATTGTCATCAAATATCCGCGACAAGCAAAATCGGAGAGGCTTCTAATGCTAGATAAGTTTTGACAGTAAAGAGTTAAAAAAATGCAAGTCTCGTGCAGAAACATTTCAAAATTCTGCTAAAACTTTTAACAAACAATGTATAAACGAATTCGCGTATCCCAAGGCTTCATCGATCTTTTTAGAAATATCTGCCATATGTCGCAGTTTATACGAGAACCCACCGTATGAAAAAGATTTGCAAGTAAATTATATAGAATTTTTCTAAGGTAGGCTTAATATGCTATTAGAATGGTATTCACGGAAATAATTAGCAGCGGCATTGATTTTCTAGGTCACGTGTACATTTTGTTTGATTGGAAATGTTCTGAAAATTTTAATAGAAATTTACTGAGGGCTTATTATTAATTGGGTTTAGATTTTGTGTAATCGTATGGAGTAAAAATTATATAGAGCAAAATAGCTTTTAAATTATTCACCTCTAAAATTGCAATACATAGTTCAAACAAAAACGAATTGTTCGTTTTTGTTTGAACTTTGTAATTACGAAGATCTTTTGACCAAAACCAAAAACTGGCAATTAAACATTAAGCATCCACCATTTTACGTGTGTTAAAAGATTTGACGGCTCACAGGCAGCAATATCAGAAAAATATGATAAATCATTAAAAAGCTTATTTAAAAGCCAGCCAAACGTTGGCTCTTTAGCATTCATAGTATCTGAACTCTCAAATAAATAGACAAAACCCAACTCTCTAAAGATTTATCATGCCACAATACCATCAATTCTTTCATCAGTACCAGCTACCGCGATTGACGGTGTGTGGTACAGAGGTACCAACGTCACGGCGACACGGCCCGTGACCTTTCCCACGCTGCCAAGGACGAGGTCTGTTGTGGACGCCATTTTAAATGTCAATCAAGTTTGAATATAGAAGAGTTAGGTTCGTTGATAAATTGTATTATGCAAAATGGGGAAAAAATTATGAGTTAAACGACTGAAACTTTTCTATATTGTATTTTATCTGATTAGGCACTCATATTTAATGTCTTAATGGTTTTCGTAGTCTAAAAGTTCCTCATAAAAGTTTCCAAATGAAAACCAAAGAAAAATTCTAGTTGAAGTCCTTTTAAAAACGAAACCCGAATTTTCTAAATCCAGAATCTTTTTTTTCTGTGATTTGCATGCTGTAGATTTTAGCAATTTCCTTCAAACACCTAATTATTATAACCCTTATACAGACATGTCTTGTCTTTAACCTGCCAACCCTACCAAATAACATAGCATCAATATATGCAACCAACTGGCATTGAACCTACTACAGAACGATGACAATAAGCGATAAAGTTGGTAGCATGTATTCACTATTCAAGGATACAATAAGGGAATATCGCGCGGCTTGATACAATCTGATTGTAACCCAGTAAAATGCGAGCTTTGTGGAGTTGAATGCACAATGGTCTAAGGGAACTGTTTATATACATATTGTTAAGGACAATAAAAGATATATCGACGATTATACTTTCCAGATCAGCTTTGGAAGTAACACAAAAAACTAGAACCACTGTTGAGAAAGTGGTTAACGTAAGGCGTTGTTTCAAGAAGCTAGCAAGATGCCAGAAAGAAACTCATACAAAATGGGTAGGAAATAAGACCGATTAATCAGAAGACAATTAATCTATTATATAACTTTCTTGCGCTCAATTTTTTACTAACGCATTGTAAAAATGCGCCCAAATTAATAACATACAAAAGTGTCAAATGAAGGGCACATTTGTTTACAAGATTAGTGCCATTCCTTTACATTCCAGACCTGTGTCACTATAACACTTAATGTAAATTGATAGTTACAACTATACAAGACATTTATAAGATCTTAAATTAGTCATGCTAACATCAATAATTCATTGAATAAAGCCCGCATGTGGCCAATTGCAATCCAATGTAATTGAACATGCCCGCGTCATTTAATAATTTTGTAGATTGATTAATTGTGTTGCCAGTGTTGAAATTTGTACGAATTCATTTAATTATCCGTGCGGTCGGTCTAGGTCAAGAGCTGGGTGCCAAATGGGCAGTTGCAACTGGATATGAAGTCAAAGAAGGCAATTGGATGAATGAGAAGAATTGGGTGTGTGGTACACAGTTTATTTATCAATTAGTAAAATGAAAGTTTCATAGATTACTCAGTACTATGTAATACTAATAGTCTGTTTATTTTTCTTTTCGGTTTTTAACGTATTTACCATCTACTTAGTATATAACCGTGGTACTATGGGTGTAATTTATCTATAATATGTATGTATTTAGAAATTTATAAGTATGTTTATCAGTTGTCTGGTTACCATAACACAACCTCTGCTTAGCTTGGGACCAGACAACCGTGTGTGAGATGTCCCGGAATATTATTATTATTATTTATTATTATTACTATACAATTGCGACACTACTTTTTTGCAATATTTAATTAAATAGGTAGATCCATCTTCAAAGAGGGCAAATAGGTAGTAAACAGACGTCACACACACGAAAACATACAAAGTTGTACATTAATGCTATAAGTTACAGTGTTAAATGCAGGATGTTCTAAATTACAATATTACAGAAGTCATAAGCATCCCAAACAATTGTCCGTGCAGTCAGTCGTCAGTATTTTTCCTCGGCTAAGCCTTGAACCGAACAAGTATGATTTAGTGACTCATTGTCATCGCAATAGCAATCATAATGTTGTACATATTGTAACGAGGGCTATATGTGTGTGTGTGTTTGTCTGTGTGGGTGAGCTGCTGGATCTAATAGTCATAATTTTGGATGTCACAACAAAATTGAGAGCGAATGAATTTACAATATAAACATATCAGAAACGAATTTAAAAGATCCTGTGTTGAATTATGATACTTTACACATTTTTTCTGTCATAGGTGTAAAGACTAACAAGGCTTAAGCATTCCTTTAATTAAGAAATTAATTCTTGTTAGTCATCAGCACAAAATAATTAGAAAACCAATAGTTGGACAGTGTACAATAGATAGGGATTATGTTAATATGTAGTCCAAAGCTATTAGACCGTTCACGCGGAATATTGGACAGCCTAATCACGATATTAACAGTTGCTAAGGCTTCTAGAAGGTGATAATCTTTTTAAGCGTTTATACAATACTCCTTCTAATTAAAATAAATTAAGTTAGCACTAATATTACGACTTAGATTCTAGGTCTTTACTATCATATTACAGGATTCCTAAGTAACGTAAAAAGGCGGTAGGAAGATTTTAGGAAATATTTTTGTAGGTTCAGGGCCAACACAACTATTTTTGTCACCTGGCATAGTCTAAATAGAAATCAATACATTGACAGTTCTTAGTATGAGTCCGTGTTTGCCAAAATGGTATTGATTTAAAATGTCCGTAGTATGAATGATCTGATTTCTGTAGGGCTCCCATACAAAACTGCTATGCGATGGGAAGTCACATCGCAAGAACTTCAAGTAAAAAGTAGATATCTAGATGGACTACCAGGTCCCAGAAATCTGCGATGCGATGCGAATTTGCAATTATGTGTGTGCCCTTATGCCCAACAGCCTAAAGCCACAAGAATGCTCCAGCTCTCAAGTACTTAGGTAATGCAATTCGCGAACCCGCTAGCCGTCTCGATTGGCGTGTTCCTGCGCCCGACCTGACTCATGTCCTGTCAACTTCCCGTCTTAGGGGTCACTGTGACGAACTCAAGCGGCCAACTTGTGTGCTAATTTTATTGCGAATTGGTTCAAGAAATCGGAAGACCCAGGCAGAGATGGAGGGGTGAACTGGAGGCATATACAACAAAACACGGAAACATGTGGAAGGACGAAAGGGAGGCCTTTGCCCTACAATGGGACAGTTCAGATTTTAAATAAATAAATAATTTAAAGGATTCTCCTTTCCGTATTACACGATATTTACGATATAAGCCTTAATAAAAATTAGAATTAAGATATCTTTCATAAATAAATGTTTCGAATGAATAAAAATTTGATAATATTGCCTTTGACTTGCATTAAACTCTGTATTAAAGATTTAACAACGACGTGATTTAATATCAAAGTATCGATACCTAAAACAATAAATCATACAGTCACATATCAACCAGACATGCACCAAGAATGAAGAACCAATTCACACAGGGTCTAGGAGTATCAAGACTATTTTATGCACCGTATGTCAAATGGTTAAGTCTCTCCCTCATGGCCAATCATCCAAAAAGACAACCAAACTAAGTAGCTATGACTAAGCCAATTTGGGTGGAATGTGCATCGTAATAGCTTTATCCGCCGCATTACTGGCATCGCGGACCAGCGAGTCACTGATATCAATGTAACTGTCACTTTTATCTGGATCTCCTTATCTCATGTGTTTTGAAGTATGTTCATGTAAAGGTAGATCTTTATTTGCGATATCTGTCTGTATAACTTCAGAATTCATACTTGGCAAAATTTTAGTTATTGCAGAATATATTATGAACTTCAAAAGTACCTACACTCATGCATGTAATTGCTATCATCATCTCCCTGCCCGGATCTCAATTATTTTGGGACGGCATAGTGCGTCTTTTGCTTTCATTCATTTCTTCTACTTGTCAGCTCTGTATAACTCCTTCCTTGATATGAAAAGTAGATACCACGTTACTCCTGACAAAATCTCCTTCAAGCCTGTACAGTTTTATCGTCTAAACCGTCTGGAGGATACTGTATGAATCTTTGACGTTCTGTTGGCCGCTTGAAAAGGGGTTTTATCAATCTTTCAGAGGTAAGGTGTAGAAGTGGATGGCTTGTGTGCTCATAAATTGAATAGAGGAAAGTTACGATTATTTCAAAAATAATACTTTTTAAACCAGAACAAATAGAGATAGACGCTTCGTATTTCAAGTCCATTTTCAATTATTAGCTCTAGAAATGGAGCTAGATAATCCTAAATCGTCTTAATACAGCCACAAGTATCTCCGCCTGGAAGTCAGTGTTTACACCGCACAATATATTAGGGTAAACATTTGTAAATATTTTGCGCTAATCCGATGTACCGCTCTTAGTTCACATAAATATTTACATAAAAAGAAAAATCGTTACGTTAATGAATATTGGAGTGTGTATGGAATCTTGATTTATTCTTTCCTGTGCGTTCTTTTTTAATAGAAATTCTATGCGATGTCCTGCAAATTAGATAGCATTATCTGTTAGGGATGCTAGTGTCGCATCAGGGCCTCCATTCAGGTATTTTAAATGCATGTCAGTGGTCGGTCAGGGCACTTATCATTGTGCCTAATTTTCTTGTTCAGTTAAGCCTACAATAAAATCTATTTGAACTCTCAAAGAGAAAGTTCGTAATGACAGTTAGCAGAATGCCAATTATCGTAAAAAATACTGAAGAAGCAGGTCATCAGGACGTTAAATAGCTGAATTGAGGCTCAGGTGTTCCACCAATGAGAGACAAGCTACTGGCCGCCTATGATAGTTGGACATTGACAGATAAATCTCATGAAGATTTAGGTCGTTAATAAGTCCTAAGCTTAGTTGAGTTGCTAATCTCGATACATGACAATATACAAATACAGTGTCTCGTATTACTTGGCAAGAGATCTAGTAATTATATTGTAGAACACACTATAATATTCGTGTTATTATTCTTAGACTGAACGTACTTCGTGTTAAATATCCTCCGCGACATTTGAACTCAAAAATAAAAACAGATGGCTTAATTCCTTGTCTCTCATTTTTTGAAGTCGGTTAAAAAATATAGTTTGCTTTTAATTTCCGCTGTTTTGTTTCAATATAACTGGGATTGAGTTATCTAATATAACACAGCTAGTATGTATTGTATATTTTTGTGTAGGTTTGTGTACAGTCGAGGTCGGATATAAATCTGTGTTGAGAGGACGGCTTACCGTCCAAACTTCTAAACGCTGTAAACAGCGGTTCACTGTGTCCGTTATACGATCAGTCACGATACCAAGGACATAATCCTCAAGTACCTACCTCACCCTACCTCAAATAAAAGTAGAACCGATTTCAATGCAATAGACATGACTACCCTAAAGAAGACAAAAATACGATTTACACATACATTCCTTAGAATTAAAAACCTTATTTTTTTAAGACATTTAAAAATAAGATTACAAGGTTTGTGGTACAATCGCAACGCGTTTTTGTATTCTTTCAAATCAATCGTAAAACGTCTAGCTAGGAATAAGAACGCAAACTAATAATTTAGGGCACTCATTAAAATGCTTTCTATTTTAAGTCTATATGGAATTGCCTTTATCCCGCATAAAAACTCAATAAGCAGTAAATCCATTTATATAAAACGTATTCAGTTCGAAGATCAATAGCATTATCGTGACCGCCAAAACACCGCGCGGATTGTAATGCATGTAATATGTGATTACCTACATAATGTCACATGGTTAGATAATATATCTATCAGTAACACAAATCTCTTGTAATATTCCGTTCGCCGTTATCAATACACCTTGAACTAGTATCGACAACAACAAAGGTACACGTAAATACACAACAATAGTGTTTCAGGCATTGGAAGATATAACGAAAGTCGTAAAAGAGTTTTTAAATTGCTAGCGTTTTCGAAGTGTAACAATGTATTTTTACATTATAATTAAAGAAAAACTTGTGCTAAATGTTACACCCAAAAAAGTCTCCATACTTTTCATAGTCGGAAACAATAGAACTTAACCCTTGACAACTCTTTGAAGCTTTTCAGTTTTTAATAGTTATTATTAGTTTAATATTGACTGGTTTAACTTCTTCTCTAGTTTTTTTAACCACAAAAAGAGTTTTGACATGAGCGCAAAATTGTATTATAATTTTCTATAATATCTAATGTGATACAAGAACAATATTTCAGGAGTGGATAAAATTAACATACCTATATATTCATGGGACATTGGATACAGACTCTCCAATAAAACGAATATCCGTGCGCTTTGGCACCGTGTGATGTTGTCTTTGTATCCCCGATGGAATACAGGCCAACAGTTCTACAGAGAAACTGAAATTCACTGAATATCCTTCAGCCAGTCCTAGGTAGCTCAAAAACAGTAAAAACGACACTGATTTAAACATTTCTGACGCTGAAGCTTGGGATTGTAAAATGCAGATCAAAAACAAATATTCAATTTTTTTTAGGTGACGAACGGCTCAGTAGTCTTTAAAAATAAAGGGCCTTTGAAAGGCAACGAAGAACTTCAAAAGAAGCCACCTTCACGGCCCGTTAGCGATTAGCAAAAACATTAGCAGAACGTAACTCATTATCTCATAATTAACCATTCAATGCACCGTGTCGCGCAAGGGCGAACCGTGTTGTTCTTTGTATTGACAGTCTAAATGATTCGTCATAATAATATGGTTTTCAATAATATGTAGGATATTTTGGAAGTATGTCAATAACAAGTGAAAAATGAACAACTAAAGTGTTATGAGGTATACCTAACTATTTAGGGAGTTAAGTTACTACGAGAGACTTTACTCCCACCGATAAAAATAATCTAAGCCCTATATTATCTAGGTACCTATTTAGTTCGTACGTACATACCTGACAGCTTAAATGGTCTGCCCATCAATTGCTTTGACTACGTTGTTTATATTTCAAATGCAAATATGATGTAGATCTACGAATAGATAGGCAGTGATAAACAAATCAATATAATTTAATGGCTTCTCAAATTGGCAAGCGTCCTGATGAGAAACACTTAGAGAATAGACTCGAAGCCAGACGGGCTGCAATGCTTGGCATTCTATTGAGAAGACCAATAGAAGAGAATATCAGAAGATCTTGCCTTTGGTTTTATCATTTTTCCTGACTGCGGTAAAAGGGAAGGTAAACGTAGAAGTAGTGGATGTTAAGCTAGTGCATATTACCTTTGCAGTCGTTAAGTTAATTCTGACAATCAGTCTTTCTATGGGATACCTTGTTAATACCCAGTAAAAAAGGGTTGTGGAGGTCAGACAGGCAGTCGCTCCATATAAAATACGGTATTCAGCTGAATCTGGTAAGACTGGTAGCCGAACCCAAAATAGTTGCGAAGAGGCTCGGGAGATGAGATGCCCCTCCGCAGAATATATCTAACGAGAACTGACAAAGCGGATGAGGATAACTAAGTAAAAAAAAAAATGGTCGCTGGTCTACCATGGTATATTTCATCGGTAAATGTAACTATGGAGTCCACAAGTCTAAGAGCTCTTTTCAGTTATCAACTCAGCCTATCGCGGTCCACTGCTGGACCTGGACTTTCCAAGTTGCGCCACAGGACCCGGTCCTCCCTCTTCCACATCCAGTCAAAACGAACTACCTTTTTCAGTTCTTCTATCCATAGGGTTGCATAGTGCCATGACTGCGTTTGCCGATTCTTTATGTTTGTATTTTTCGAATTATGTAATGCGCATTTGCAAGCAGGCAAAAGACTAATTCCTTCTGAATATAATTACGATTGAACCTTCTGTGATTCTTGTATATGTGAGCCTTCATCCTTATATGTATGTATTCATAGTGAAAGAAAAACAACATTGTCTGTTGAATGTTATTCATAGATCATGCTGCATTTTATTTTATCTTCACTTTCCGTTTCTTTTATGGCACGAAAGTGATTTTAAACGAGTCACGGACTGTAAAGATTGATCGTAGTCATAAACTGAAGTAAGTGCGTTACATATATTCTGCAACAGGTTTATGCTGGGAAAAGTTTTCTATAAGTATCATAAGTGCAATTTTCTTTGGTATTTTAATTGAACTCTAATCTTGCTTCCAAAGTTTTTGTTTTAGTTATTGTCTTAAAAAACTTGATTTTCTCGTAATTTGAACAGTGCCATAGGTATACATAAAATAAAAATAAAAAGAGTTACTACTTGCATTTTTCAAATAAAAAATCAAATATTATCTTCCTTTCTTTTTCCCGCAGTAATAAAGGTACTTAAATAATTTATAATTCAGTAAGCTTATATCCCAACTACGGGGCAATCGCCTTATTCCTCCAGCAATCTCAATAGCGCTTTAAATAAACAAATAATTAACGCTTAAATTTCACTAGACCACAGTGTAGCGTCAGTAATTCGGCGCATTCTAGAGCTAGTTATCGTAAACATTGGCAGGAGACTCTCGCTGGACCAGCGCCAGATAATAGCCGCACTCGCTGACGGTATTACTCGTTTTTTGATGGCGGTACCATTCCAAGAATACGTACAGTCGGCATTTGTTTTTCTGACGGTGAGAGCCCGATAGAATGCGAGGTATTTTAATGGGTCTTTAGTGATAGTAAAGCTTTATATTGAGCAGTTACATTGTAAGATAAACTAGTAACACCTAATTGTGACCGCGAGTAAAATACGAGAAAAAAGCGCTGGCGAAATTTAAAATTCGTTTCTTTGATGTATGCTCGTAAGAGCCAACAAATGAGACTAGCGAATTTGGTATTATTTCTCATTATTGAATGGTGAAGAAATTTCATTAAAGAGAATTGCTGACGAAGGGCTTTCGTGCAATAAAAATTCTAAGAAGCATTATGCAATGCGATCAAAGGCAGCCTTTCCGCCACAAAAACCTACTTCATCAAATACTGTACTAGTGTATACCCATAGCAACTTAGGTCTTATAGTGATGTAGGTGGCCCAGATTCTGGGTACCAGTGCGCAGGCGCGTTACGTAACCTAACGATAGGAAGCTTTCAGGCTAGGTTCATACAGCCGTGGAGGTCGGTATCGATCCCAGCTTGCGTAACTCTGCGCGTCGACATGTAGCTACCAGCTGATTCTGTTTATGTTTGTAACGGTATAAATGTGATAGGTCAACAAGGCTGATGCGATGACGTCAGTGGAAGGAGGTCCTTTTGTGGCGTATATGATAAGATGTGGTCACCAGCGCCGGTTTTAGGTTCATTAAGGGTCATGGTTAGAAAGTAAAACGTAATTCAAGTACGTTGAAGATTTAGCTAGGAATTATTGGTTAGTTAAGATCATGAACAGATGAGCCATTCGGTCTAAGAACATAACCTACTATAGGCACTCTCTTACAGTTTGACACTCAAAAGAGCAGACAGGATAGACAGAACGGTAAAGTGAGAAAAAGAGTGAAAAAAAGTGATTGCGTGTGTACTATCCAGGTTCATATCTTGTTTATGTATAAAGCTAAAACAAATTGAAACATACTGTTCTTAGATTGCAAAAAAACGTTAAAACATCAAAGTTCTGCGTTCTTTCTTAAGTTAAAGTATCAAAAATCAAGATATTATATACAAAACTAAACTAGTAATCCATCGCTCCTATATTCAACGTACCCCAATGGAATGCTAGCGTGATGCTACACATACCATAGAGTAAAATAGCAAACAAACGTTAAATCGTGTAGGAATCAATAGAATCCAAGGCCTCGTGAAATATGTTAGATTCAAATCGCGATGAATTGAATTCCAGTTTATGTGCGCCATGAATTAATCATTCTGAGGAACGGAATACAGTCGTGTATGAATGAACGAACACGATAGGAGTACTGTTGTGTGTATTATGTTAATTTATTAAGGGTTGGTTGAATAGTAGTAGTTATGTAGTGTTTGCTAATAATAGGTGTATTGAGTTTCAGCTTTGTATTCAATGAGTTTGTAGTTCAGGAACCATAGTTACCAATATCCTAGAAAAAGTTACTGTGTCTATGTAGATACTGTCACTGTCTTTACATCTAAAACAGGGCTGATTTGGGTGGCATTTGATATGCAGTAAGCATGAACATTAAATACTAAATATATAACAGACCGCAATTTGCCACCATCCATTGTGAAGAAACCGAAGAGAGTGCATATTATAACAAACTTTGGATTTACTACGTCATATTTCAATGATAAGTGAATAGCAAGAGGGTGATAAAAGTCATAAAACTAAGAGGACTGACTGCCATAGCGATTTTATAAATTTACGGGTGTCGAAAAGGCATATTGTCGGTCCATCTCTCAGGCGTAAACACATAAAAACTTTTTACGTCAGTCCCTAAAAATAACCTTTTATTATTATGAATTCGCAGGTTTCCCTTTTCACTTCAAGGTCTATCGATTTGAAGCCGCTGTGACTGATGTTGCGATGTTTTGAAATAACCGTTTGATTTATTGGCCATTTATTTTATGACAACATAATTGGTAGTTAGCAATTAACATTTCTTTTTAGCCATTGATTATTGTATAGTTAAAAAGGAAGTTATAGTAACGAAGCCCAGTTCTACTTCCAATAATAAAAATAATGTTCCGGAAGGAAGACCTAATGTTATACACCTTTAAATGCCAACGCCGAACGTAAATATTGGTATTTTGGTAGAAATGTCAACACTAAATTCTGGTATTAACTTTGGTTCTACTGGCATCTCCCTTCAAATTTAAATAGGGCTTGGATTATGGACCCTTATTTATCCTTGTCTATACTTTTTCAAGCAATTTTTAATTAAGTTATAAATAAAGTGTAGTTTATGGACACCATGAATTACATTTTAAATAATGAAGTGCAATCGATAGCGGATGGTATGGTATGGTCAGGTAATAAAAGGGTAAGTGTCTAATTACGACTGCACTCTGTAATCACGGCTGAGTACAATTTCTAAGAACTTTGTGAATTGTGGGAACATTTGCAGCTGCGATGACTATTTAATTTTTCATTGTAAGTATATATATTATACAACTACTAATATCTTCAGGTTTTCTATGCCCAGGAGTAAGTACTAAATAGATGATGGCATTCTTCAGAAATACTGGAGTACAGTAAAAGTTAAGAAACAGGTAAATAAAGTAGTTCTGATGCCAATTTAACCGCTTATAAACTTTATTTCTTTCCTATGTTAAATTCCGTTTGATAATCATTTAAAATGCCATATTTTTTTATAAATTTTGAGGCACACAAAAAAGGTAACTTGAAAAAGCTAGCAGAAAAATGAAAGCATTTGTTTAAAGTCATCTTTGAAATGCCTGAGCAAATATTTGAAAGATCCATAAAAACAAGGAATGCTCATTGTGAGAGTTGCGCAGCGCTGAAAGGTCAGCTCCAGGCTTACGTAACGTGACCTATATGGAACTGGGGGGAGAGGGTTGTACAATGAAGTAATGCTTGTTACCTAACAAAATGAGGAAAAGTATGTATGACATGATTTCTGATGTTACTTGAATACGAGTATTACATAAATAAAATAAAATTTAAGTGATTTAATCGCTTTTCCATTTGTATTTCTTTATTCCCGACGTTTTCTTTTCTCTGCAGGGGTCCTCTCATTTTTCCTATACCTAAATTTAAATTTCCGTTGATTGTAAGTAGTTTTCCGTAAGTAAGTATGGAATGATGAATACTGACATGATAATATAAAATGCTTGTAAAAGATAGAGTGTAGGTACCTAATCCATTTTCCGGTAGGTCCCGTGAGACATTGCCTCTTTTCAGAAATTCATGATAGTTGGTACGGTACCTATGTAGGATGGATACATGATACGTATAACACATTTTGATACTCGTATCTAATAGAGCTTTCTTCGCGTTTATTCCTATAACTTCTGTCTCTTTCATCAGTTAAACTAACCTAACACTAGCCTATGTCCAATAATTGACTTAGAAAATTGCATTTATCGCAAACATATTTTATCAAAACAGTAGTCATAATCATTATAAATCTACTGTACGACAGCATCCATACTCCAGATGTGATGATATAAAAATAACTAAACCACACATGCTTAGTAGCGCTTATCTTAACGATAGTAAAGTAATTAACGATACGATTAATATAATGTGGCTACCGACAAACTAAATTCGATTAGTACACAAGTTTACAGGTTTTTAAACTCATTCGTTATTTATAGCTTTTCAGCCCATGTGTTGTTTATAAATAGGACGAATTGTTGTTATGAGAATAGAGATTATATAAACAAGTAACTAAGGATAGACTTCATAGTTTGCTGTAGATACAAACTTAAAAATAACGGAGAATTACAGGCAAACTAAAAAAAAATAAAGTAAAAGTTTGTCTATGGTTTAAGTTTGGTGTAGATATGATCAAAAAGTTTGTAGTTGTCCTTGCGTAAGATACTCAAGGTTAATTAAAAAGAATCTCATATAATGAAAACTTTAAAGACACTTTAAATTATTATCTACTTAAGTAAAAAATTATAAAATAATATAATGTAGTAGCATTCAGATAAAACAAAAAATATTATAAGTAAATTGAAATATAAAAAAGAGCCGTCTGAATAAAAAAAAAAGAATTGGTACTGAAAAAATTAAGACAATTCCTTTTAGTTGTAAACTTAGTTCAGAAAAAAAACGCAGGTAATTATTTACTTAAAAAAGTACTAACAATTCAAAAAGCTTTGTCCTCGATCAAACACTATTGTATATTGACGTTATTCCCAGATAAACAATAGAAATAAATATATTGGTAATACTTTTTATCTAGATAGACTTAGAGCGCCATCTACCTTTTAATGTCTTTCAATAATAAGGTAAAATATTGTTACTCACATGTAATAGTTGAAGGCGATCCCAAGATACCATAAAACAAAGATGATAATGCCAGAGGTTTCGGCCATATCTAGTAGGCTGGGCTTGTCTGGGGTCGACGGCCCTCGCCTGCTGGGACTGCTGGGACTGCTGCTCACGCTGCTGCCAGTTCCAGGCGTGGCTCGGAATCTGTCAGCCATCGTCATTATTAATAACCTCAAAATTTATGCCACAAAAATTTGAGAAACAGGTGAAGTCACGAAGCAGCTAACAATATCTAAATACCTATGTAGAATTTCAAGACATTTAGAATTTAAAAAAGACACTCTTAGTTTATGGGATTCTTGCTCGGCACTATGAATTTCTGTGGACCCTCTGGCTTCATTAGTTTTATGATTAGTGTACCAGATTACCTTCCAGTCAGTTTCTCAAAATTGCAAAACTATAGGTAAACATGAAAAGTGAGGTGCATCTTTTACCACAGATGTTATTATGATGATGAATATGCGATCGGTTACTTACGTAACCTACAACAAAATACCTACTTAAGTGAGCAATTTCTAGGCCAAAAATAAGAAAAGTCCCTACCTACATAGCCTACCCTAATAGTTATAATTTTTTATTGACACATCAATGTTAAAATATATGACAAGGTTAAAGATTGCCTTGTCTTTTCCCAAGCTACGCTGGGGTCGGTTTCCAGTGCTGCTGAATTCAACAGAATACCCACACATGGCGCATATCTTATCTGCCCATAGCCCAAATTTACAGGGTCATCATCATCATCATCAGCCGGAAGACGTCCACTGCTGAACAAAGGCCTCCCCCCTAGAACGCCACAATGAACGACAACTCGCCAATTGCATCCACCGACTCACAGGGTAAAACAGCACAATAAAGATAAAAAAATAAGATACGAAATGTGTAGTGATTACCTTCCAAATAGATAGTTGTTGCGATCGGTATCGACTGCGAATAAAAACCTGATGATTATAATGATTGGCTGCAAGATGAAGAGTAGCGGGTCCATGGACCGAGCTTGGCCGACCACAGAGTCTCGGCCAATACCCTTTTACTAGGTATTATTAGCATGACACGGAAGAAGCAGTATTAGCATTTTGACTTGAATTTTGTGTGCTTTACGCAGATTTTACCTAAACTATTTTATGCTTATGCAAGACAATGGCTTTCAGCGTCTGACATTTTGTTGACAATTGACTTCTATTTGACGTGAAATATAGTATTTTCTTCGACCTGTTATTCTCTAAAGAGTATTTATTCGTAACTACTTAAAATTTTGATTTTGAGGGGGTATTACCGTATTACCTATGTATAGTGAAGCATGTACCTACCTATTTCAGAATTCCAGGACATTTCAGATAAAGCGAGTTTTAAAGAAACTTTCCAACATTTGTATAAAAATTAAAGTTTTGATCTTTAAGATTAAAAAATAAATAATTTCCTAGTAGATGAAATGTACAAAAATATGCAACTTACTTAATGTGGTTCCCAGGTGAGAGACGGTTTCATGTATTCTTATGTCACGAATATTTAAATAAATCTATTTGGTCGTGATTCCATTTATACACCCTCACAGGTCGTATATCTACTGTTTTTACTTTATGAAGGTCATAATTAGCAGCTGTACCCCCCATTTTAAATCGCCTTGCCTTGTCCTATATTGTAAGTACCGTCATATGAAAATCTATCCTTGAGAATTAAGCTATGATTTTTTTTATAAAAGTTTTTTTTCGATTTGGACTTATAAAGTCTAGCATAGCAACGGCTCACAGAACAGTATCGAAAAGCCAGGTTTAAAAGATTTATGTAGGTAGTACATAAATACACAACTTATAATACACTATTCAAAATTGAGAAAACAGGAGAATTCTATTTTATACTAGTAATATTCAATTTTAAACTTAGCTATAGGTCAAATCGAAATTAAGTTTAGAATCACCATCATGAATGGTGGAATTACATGCAGTTGAAAATAAAATACAACTTTTTACAATATTATGTATATTTATAATAACAGGATACAGACATAACAATTATATAAGATCAATACATTAGATAAATAACAAAATATTTTAGCACATAACAAATAATAAATGTATAAATTGCTTTGCTTCAAATATCTTTTGAGCAAACTTTACGTTTTCAAGTGTGTTACTTTTATAATTTACGCATTAGTTATCAAGGCACATGTAATTCCTATTATGCCAAGTTTATATTGGTGTTAAACACACTTTTACATTTTATGGGTGATGTTTAATTTTAATACAGAAACAGATGGTATTATTTCATTACATAAATAAAGTATTTTAGAAATGTTTTTACTGTTTTTCATTTGATAGTTTTCTTACGAATAAATTCAGTGATAACTGAATTCTGTTTTATAATGTTAAAATAAATTCTACATGGAAAATTTTATCACATATTCTGTAGCTGTCGTTAGCTGCAAAATATTATCACATTGGGTATCAACAAGACTTCTAACCATGTTAAGTTGGAGGAAAAATCTATACTTAACTAATAATTCTAGTTTATTTTAGAGTTATTGCTTAAAAAGGATATGTATTACTGCTTATTGGTAGATGGCATGGCATTACTTTTACTTACAGATAAGGTAATTACTGAAGTTTTAACATAGCAAATATAATTTCAGTTTTAATTGCATAATTAAGCTTGCTTGTGTTTCAAAACACAAGCATCGGTAAATGAGTAATCCACTTCAATAACGTTCGTATTCGAGTGACATTGTAAGGCACCTCCCCTTAGATTATAGAAAAGTAAAATCTATAGAGTGCAAATAGCAGAGTATGACATGAAGAAAATGAACTAGTTTTAGTTTGTCATAAAACAGTGTTAAAATAGAGCCGGAATAATATCGAAACAATTGATATTATGACATAAAGTTATGTCTTTGCACGAATAAATTAATAAAAAACGGGCACAGTGGCCCATCAGCGGATTTGGCAGTTAGTCTGAGCGCAGGCTTTGACTGCTTCACCGGACTTTTGGCGAGGACCTTAAGGCCTCCAGCCAGAGCAATAGGAAAAACTAACTACGTTAGCAACGTCTACTAAGGGCACCCCCTGCGGGGTTCGGACCTCGACTTAGTGCGTTGCTAACAATCTTAATAAAGCAAAACAACTAGGGATGGCTCGTTTTAAGTTTTAATTATTTAGTCGGACTCTATAGTTTTTACTCTTCTACTCTAAGCATCTGTGACATAGCTTGGTTGTTAGCAGGCGGCCGCAACGAATCCCTTCTCGAGCTTGTCTACATACTCCTTGCGGCACTCCATGTCGTCCGCCGGCCGGTTGTACGGCTGCCACACCGGCTCGCCGATGAAGAAACGCTTGGCTTTGATGTAGTTCTGAAATTGATAGTTTGGACTGTTAGTTACATTACACAAATTGAATTAGATTTAACAAGTGGTAACTGTAAGTGACAACTGGGAGATCACTCAACACAACCGGGACGACCGGGAGTACATTGGGGTGATGACATAGGCAAGATAACTCAAACTAATTCAGCTTGATGCAGGACGCGCAATACAGACAAAAAGGGAGACCAATACATCTACATTTAGGAGAGCAATTGGAATGATTTCATCAACATTTATTGTCAAAACTCAGAGGTAACTCTGAATGTTCTACACTTGTTGTGGAAAGCACTATGGCATTCTTATCAGACATACAAAATCGATTTAATTGAAATCACTGAAATCACCAACTTTATAATTTCTTGAATACCTGGCCTCAATACTTGAATAGTTAATGCTTGTGAGATATTATGTTTGTTTTTTATATCCTACTAATATTATAAATGTGAAAGTTTGTGAGAATGGATGTGTGGATGTTTGTTACTTTTCACGCAAAAACTACTGAATGGATATTAATGAAACTTTACAAAAATGTAGCTTATTCATTGGAATAACACAGGCTATAATTTATAAAGATTGTGTATGTATTGTCATTCACGCGGGTGAAACCGCGGGGCACAGCTAGTATTATATACTTAGTTTTAAAACGTTAGCTATGGTATTTTAAAGTGTTGTGTATATCTTTTGCATGTATATTAGATAACTCCTTTTTAAATTTATATATGCAATGTGTAATATTTATACTGATGGTGTTACAACTACTATACTGTAATTAGACCAACCTTGGTATCGAGCGTGAATCGATGGTAGATGCCACTGGGTATAACGATCATGTCGCCCGCGGTGACCTCGATACGGATCCACTGGTCGCTGCCGTCGCGCACGTCGAAGTACCCGGATCCGTCTAGCACGAACCTGGAATTTATAAATGTTTATATTAGAGAGGTTTATATATATTTTTTATTATACTATGTTAGATACCACAGTTGGGCAAGTTTCTTCTTCTATATTGAAAAATCTTAAAGAGCTTACATATTATAATTTATATTTTGGCTGGCAGTTATGTATAGAGGGAGAGACATTTAAAGAAATCCTAAACATGTATGTTTTTAAGTTTCTAGTATAATAATCCAGCCTATAAACATTCCACTGCTAAGCACAGGCATCTTCCATATAGAGAAGGCACGAGCATTGATCACCACGCTTGCTCACTGCGGATTGGCCATTTCAGAGCCCAATTTTGGAATCCAGGTTTCCTCAACATGTTTTCCTTCACTATTTGTCAGAAGTGTATCAGAATAATTAAGAAAGATCATATAACTTTGAAAAAGCCATACTGGTACTTGCCTGGGTTCGAACCTGCAACTTCAAACTTTCTAATACATGAGCTAATAGTTTAAAGAAAACAATGGCCATTTAAATATTTTCTGGCGTTACTAAGTGACCATATTTATAAAAATATAATATCCTGAGTAACTACATCTGCTTAGCTAACTCTTTTCAAAACTAAGGAGTTTAATGCTATGTAGCTAATATACCGGGACTTAGATCAAAAATGTATAAACAGAAAATATTAATGTCAAACCACATTTTGCATTGCAAAAATTTGCAAGTTGGTCTCTTATACAACTTTGCTCGATATGTAGAAAAAGTTTATTGCTACTTCTGCAAGACTATTCCGAGGCAATAGTTTTTCTGGGTGGTTTATACACTCACTGTCCCACAATTGGAACATTGTGCCTGCAGGCTGGTATTAATATGTTACCAATTAATATATATTGCATTAATTTTCTGTGCTAGCATTGTCTCAGATTTTAAATTTACCTAATTTCCTCATCAGTATGCAGATGCTCCGTGAAGAAGGACTTGATCTTCTCCTCGTAGTTGGGCAGACACTCCTTGGAGCAGGTCATCTCATCCTCGTAGCTGTAGCCGCGCTCCTTCTTCAGCTTGTCCAGCACTCCGTCTGTTGTGTATGTGTCTACATTCAGCTGGAAATGGGATAAGACTACTGTTAAATTAAGTTTAGTTTTTTTAAATGCTTGTATTGTATTTGGTTTTTTATTGACAGAACATATAATAATTTATTTTAGTAGATGTTGTTATGTCTAATTATGATAATAATATAATTGGAAACTATGACTTATTGTTTTCAGGGAAATAAGTAATTTAAACTGACTTTTAGATAGATGTGTCCAACTTTATGTGTGCCACAGTGCAGTAGGTAACAGTTATATAAGTAATTAGTAAGTTTTATACTATACATTTATTTTATTTCATCTAATAAAACCATATTAAAGTTAACCCTGATCTAAACCTTTCATATGGATTTCTTGATGACCTTCAGTGACATGAACAGTCATATCAAACTTCAATCTAATATTATAACATGTAAAATAATTTGCAGAGTTGTGAAATGCTATGAATAAGCATATTCAACGTCTATAGAAGTATCGGTTACAATATAAACTTACATCAATTACAATTGTTATGATAACATTTAAGGTCAAAACAATGTGATATTGATGTACATTAAACTTCTTCGGACATACTCGAGACAGACAATTAACCTTATCTGTAAGATAGCTACACGTAATTAGAAAAAACCTCTAGATAAAAGCACTTAAAACTTTATAATGACGCAAAATGTATACCTACTTTGAAATATTCCACACCGGTTTTCTTGAACAAGTCTTCAAGTGTAAGGTATTCTGGTGGATTCCTGTGGTGCTCCAAACGTTGATCTGTTTTCTCTTCGTCCATATACCACGCTTGTACCATGTTGGAACTGTTTAAAATCGATTATTATTAAATAAAAACAAGCAGCAACCTCTCGCAGCCACACTTGTTGACAACAATGACACTAATGACAGATAACACAACAATCGCAGTCTGAAGTTTGATTTTGACATTACATTTCGTTACTTCGTTTTACGCGATTAATTTCCATATTACACTTATACTTTGTCTTGTAAAAATGCAAAGCAAGAAACGAAAGTGGCCTAGCTAAAGACTCTCTAACTAAGGTCCCTCTTTTATACAAGAACATATGGTCTTTGTTTAAAATCTATATACAAATAGAACTGAGCTTTCTTCTACTAAACCTAAATTTGTAATTATTGTTATCTAGTGATGAGAAAATAAAGATTACTGTTATTTAAAAGTCGATTCCAACATTTTTGGCTCAATAATTTGTGATAAAAACTATACCTGTTTGTCAAGGCACTTGCTAAATCAGATCCAACTGCAATGGCACTGCTCTTTCAATATAATTTTAATTAATGGAGTCATAATTTTGAATGTTAATGAGCTCATTACTGTATATATTTTTAATGAAACATAAGTAGATTTCCTAAACTGATTAATACAGGCAGAAAAATATTTCTTTAAGCTGCCCTAACGGGTCCATAATTGTACCAATCTTATAAAAGTAAGACCTGTATTTAACACTATGGAATGCTATAATAAAGAATTGAGTATTGAGTATTATCTCAGAATTTTACATATCGCCACTTCCGGTCTTCTGCAGACTGCAACCAAAGAACTATTTTTTAAACGACAGACTTTCATTTTATTAACTTTAAATACTAACAGCTCCCCGAAACAGTAGGGTAACCTGATCATTGAAGGAAACTCGTTAGAGTAGTGTTTTCAGCTCAGCTGTCTTTTACACAAAAACAAGAATTTTAGAAAGCTCTTTTCTGTTATATGTATGTGTCTAGAAAGATGAACATTCTAACTTCTTGGTAAGATCTAAGGAAATAAAAGACAATGTTGCAAGTAAAAATATATTTAATGATACTAAATTATTACTATATTTTGGCTTATTAACCAATTACACATTACTGTGATCTACATAAATTGGGGGTTTTACGTTTCATTCTACTGCCATAAAATATCCTAGCACCTTGTACTGGGAACTTCATATACTTTTAAATTAAATTTTACATTAAAAACGAATTATTTATCTATGGCAACTATTATTTATAAGTACGGGTTATTATGGGTAGTTTCAGAAACCATTAAAATATGCATCTCACAACACATTAGTATTAAGTTAAAGTTTACATGGAAACTTATTTCTAATAGTTCTGATGTCCTTATTGAATAACGCAAATCATCTGTGCTAGCATTATGATTGGCGGGAACTTAACGCTAAACGAAAGATGAAATTCTTAATTTACGTTCACATTGGGTCCTTTGACGGGCGCCATTATATTTTTGCCAATGATATTATAATAAACAGATATGTTACACCCATACAAAACAACCGAAAAAAGTGTTCCGCGCAGCAGCGGCAGCTCACATGTCAAAATGATACAAAAGAGATAGCGCGATAAAACCCATAAGAAAAAAAGAGACAATTAGTGTTGTCAATTACGCTTCAATCTAAACAAACGTCATAGACTAACAAATTTAACGAGACAGAAGGTACAAACCGCGTCTACTAAATTTGTATCCACGGTTTGTGCCTATAACAACTAAGCAACACTACTAAAGGTAGGTAGGTGAGAAATAAATCACGATGTTAAAGCGACAAAGTGGAAATAGAAATAGTTTTATTTTAACATTTTCTGCGATATATTAAGGTAATAAGGGTAAGCTATTCATATTTTCTTTACCCACACATGACATGTTTAATTTATAATTAAGTATATCGACTATTTCAAAAAAACAAATGATTAAATAATCCAACATTAGAAAAAAGGAAAACAGAACTCTGGGGTAATGATGACTTTAATGCCTAATAGTCGCATCTGTACTTTTATTCTATATGTGTGCGATCACGCGTCCTTGTCGTCCTCACGACAAAAAATGTATTTACCGTCTCTTTCTTTTTTCTAACCTCCAATTATCAGAATATTAGGAAAATAAATAAAAAATATTATTAAATCGAAGTATATTGCGTATTTACATGTGGTATGAGATTCCTTGTATTTTATTTACTTCGTTATCATAAATGATACAGTTTCTGGATACACACAATGACATTTAAAAGCTTTTATGTAAATTTCGTTCGAGTGTGTCACTCGTCGAGATGCGTGACGCAGACTAAGGCAATACGTCTCCATTAGGACGTTTTCGAGTCTTCACGATTGCGCGCTAACAACATATCTGTTTATTATAATATCATTGATTTTTGCTATAGATATTAGTAGCCCTAAAGCTGGTTCTGCAAATCATGTATTTAAGAGCGAGTTCTAATATTCAAAATCAGAGGCAAAAGAACTATTAGTTAATTACTGATATATAAGTATGTTATAAGACTTCTCGAATATTTCACACAACACTTATTACACATTATAATATATCAGAAATACTTACATACAAATAACATTAAATTTGATATGAATACAATATGAGAAAATAATGTATCGCATTTTATTTGACAGTAATTTGAAAGTGAAATTCGCCAATAAATAATAACAACAAAACAGAAAATCTCAATCAATGGACGGATATGGAATCACAATAAAATAAATACAGATAAATATACAATAAAGAAATATACTAAATTGTCAACATTCGATCATGCATTAAAATTGATAAAATATTAATTAAAATTTGAATCACCGCAATAAAACTCATCTCAATAAAAACAAATAAAAATCGAAATTGTAGAAATTAATAAAATCATTGCTGATAAAATTTTATATGTAGGAACTCATACAAACATTACATACGCAGTATGCACTAAATGTATGACTTTAGTTCATGAATAAAAGTAAAATGGAACCTTTAAAGCTATCACACATTTTCCCGCTAATTTAAAATGATATATTGAGATCACATCCCTATGTCTAAGGACGCCCATACACGTAGATTAACCGTAAAGCAAAAAACGACGGTTTTTTATTCTTTTTACGATTAGTGCCAGCGTGAATGGGACGTTTTAACTATTATAATGAATGTATGATGGTGGTTTAACTTGGAAAAATGTTAAAGAATAGTAATCTTCAATCTTACATTAGAACCTACAAGTTATTATGTAACACTGTATTTACATCAAATAAGTTAAATGATGCTCACAAAAAATAAAAAATACAAGTTAAAAAGCAATTCAAAAATATTTCTGTTTCTATTACACTGACTATGGCAAACACAGTGTTATATAACAACTTCGCTCAAAGGGAATATACAAAAATATCAAATTTACACATACAAGTATAAACTACTGGGACAATACTAAAAGTGATCAAACTTCACGATTTAAATGTCGGAGTTAAATAATTTAATATTCCCTGAGACATTTTTTTCGTAACGTCTGAACACACATTTAGGCAGTGGTCTATAATATTTGGTTTACATACTGTGCATAGACAAACCATAGAGATACATGCTCATCACTTTTGAATTTACAATTTTAATATTAAGTAAGATTATAAGATGATATTACATTATGCCAATTTAACAATTATAAGTCCCTTATAATATTTATTAGAAATTCCAATTTCAAACTCTACACACCTTATCTAAGAGCAAATATTAAAAACCACAGTTCAATTAAAAATAATGATTTAACGAAAATTATCACATCAATTATTATGTATTTACAGTTCATGACAAAACAGAGATATAATCTAGTATAAATTAATAACTACATGTATGTATTTATTAAAAATATTAATTATATTTATCTTAATTAAGATTGCATCGTATGTGTTACTAGTAAAAAATTATACTCAAATATAGAAAAAAATATGATTCTTGTCAATTCATTTGTGTACAAAACTGTACTGTCTTGTGGTACCAACTTTATTTCATCAACAATTTGAGGAGTTCCAATTTCAAAAATTAATATTGCCGCCATGCTGTTACAAAGACAATTTGACTAAGATTAGGGACGCAAATAAAAAGTATAAAACATTTTAGTAGAGTTGTTAAGTTATTATAATTTAAGTAGTCTGCTTAAATGAGCAGCTAAGACCTAATCTCAGATTAGGATAATAGCGATGCTCTACAGAAAGGATCTTAAATTTGAATATTAAAAGCTGTTTTCAAGTAAAATTATTATAAAGAAACTTTAACGATAGAAACACCTTAAACTGTTGATAAAATTAGAATTTGGTATAGATTATTATTTGTCACTCATTAGGGGTTCTCCGTTATACCTATATTTCAGGCCTAGGCCAAATATAGATTATGTTTAAAATGTCATGAAGCTTTTACACTGTACAAAAGTATTTAATCTGATAGTTTTCAAATAATTTAGCATCTAATCTTGTCAAAAATTACGTCAAGTCAATCAGATATCATCGTCTACAATGTGTTATAATTATTTTAACCTAAATTGGCGAGCTTCATTAAGTCAATTGTACAATAGTTAACTCTATGAACATAATGTCAATTCCTGGAGGTGTCATAGACAAACGTAGTAACGTCATACTATGCAGTAATGTGTCAATTCTTTGGTGACGTCAGATGTCATGTGATTGCAGTCAATGTCATCAATTCCTTGTAGGGTCTGACAGCTGTAGGGTCCGTCATCGTGTGATGACGTCACGGGCGCTGTGATCACAGTTTGGTGTGCTTGACGGTGTCCGTCCAGTAGTTCTGAATGGTCATCGCCTCCAGAGAGTTGAGGAACGAGTCGTTGTCCAGGCTGTACATTTCCTCGGAGTTATCCTGGAATTGAGAACGAAATTATGTTAGAATGTAAATCAAGGAACTTAACAAACCTAGAGAACGAATAATTGTATAGTTTAAAGGTGAGAATAACATTTATATTTTTTGCCTGTGGTTAAAAATTGCAGAGGTCTGTCTCCCCGAAGGGGTAGGTAGAGGTGTACCAATGTACACCCACAGTTCGCCGATATGTTTTAGGTCCTATGTAATAGGGGGCAATCTTCCCTTTAAAATACTAAATAAGACTTAAAAGTAGTGAGCTATACTTACTCTAATAGTGCTGTCATCAAGATATCCACTGGAATCAGGGTTCGAGCACTTGTCATTGAGGGTCTGTGGCTTGTTGAGGTACCTCCGCCGGTACAGCACGAAGGCCGTGCTCCCCGCCAAGGCTGTGAGGACCAGCGCGGCGAAGGAGATGCCCGCTATGGCCCCCGTGTCCATCCCCCCGTCTCCTTGGTCTATCACCCGCCTAGAAGACTCTATGTTCGGCGGTATTCTAGTCTGTAGGAATGTAGTCTCCAAAGACAGTGGCTTCTCAGTCACGATCCTACTTTCAGCCACATTACCACCGTCGTCTTTCACAAAATCAGGTCTAGTCAGATTCCTTCTTTTCGACACAAACGTCGCGTTCTGCGTTTCCGTCAGGTTGGTGTACGTAGGTACTGTCGCGTTTGCGTTTGGTAGTGTTATGTTTGGGGTTACATCTGTTATGTTGACGGGCGTCCATTGTATGGACTGTATGGATTGTACGGGCTGGACGTCTTCCGTGACGTTTGTTGTTGTAACGTTGGCAATTGTTTCTGCAGGTGGGTCAAGTTTCTCTGTGTGGTTGTCAGTCGTGTTGGGTGTCTGTGTGGCTGGGGTCTTGGTGAAGTACATGGCGCGTGCCTGGCGCTCGGGCAGCCGCCGGTCCAGCTCGCCCTCCGCGTTGATGTGCTGCAGCTCTTCCGACTGCGGCGCCGCGTAGCTCCGCCCGATGCTCGCTGAAACATATACAGTACATGGTTAATTATTATTATAATTATGGGGCAAAACTAATGAATGTGGAAATACTGGGAGAAACCAATAGTATCAATAACCAAATCAATAACCGCGTAATAAACTGATTCGTTTCCATGTCACTACTCTAATTAGTCGACCATGAAAATGATGAAAAATTTGCAATAATTAGTAAAGACAACAGTATTTTACATCGCGTTTTTAAGTTAGGCATCGTTAAAAAAACGAGGTATTTGTATAAGAAACCTGTGTTTTTCAGCAAAGACAAATGGTTGTTAGCGCTAAAAGGAATGGTTAAGCGGAACCGCTTGAAACTAATGAAAGCGGCTATTTACATAAACGTAGGCGTTGTAGCCGGTTCAACAAACAACTGTATAAACTATGAAACAAATATTTCATGCGAAAAACTTTTGTTGTTTATTTGGCACTGAAAACGAGTTTTCAAAGTCACCTTAACTTGAGGTGACCTTCTTCAACTGCGTCACTAAATACATAAAATAGAGAAACCTAGAAATAATTTCAAGAAATATGCTGTCGCAGCTCGAGACCCGAAGAAATAAATTGCATATTTACTCAAACGGGGCTTTGAAATAAGCAATATACATATAATAAAAATGTAGAAAAGTGGTGTCTGTACAATGGAAATATATATAAAAAAGGTAGCAGGGGTTGTTATTATATCGATACCGAACCCGAAATTGTAATAATTATTTTTTTGTCTGTTTGTCTGTGTGTTTGTGCACGATAATATCAGATACGGCTCATTCGGTTTAGATGCAGTTTTCACTAATATATTGTAGTAAGCTTCACTTAACATTTAGTGTTTATTTCATGTCAATCGGTTCATAAATAAAAAAGTTATGTCAATTTAAAGAATCACGGCGAACATCCACGCGGTCGAAGTCGCGGGCACAGCTAGTAAGCAATAATATCTTTGATTGTTACCTTTATGTAAACGATTAAACCAGACCCAAATTAACATTATATAAATTTTATTTTCGCATGTAACTTATCATAAAATTGCCTTAAGTTCAGCATCTATTGACCGAAAAGCAAGAGAAGTCGGCTTTATCAGTAACTAGGTACTATTGGCAAATAATCAATCAATATTCAAAATTCATTTACTGCTGAAACTTGAATCTAATAAATAAAAATTAAAGCATCTAAGATCATGAATTTCCTTTCATCAAAATCTGAAGTTAATTCACGCGACAGGAAAGCTAAAGGCACTTATAAGTTCTCCTTTTCAACGACCCTTGCATGTCAGCTATATCTTTACTATTTTATTTAAATAATATTTTGTTGAAGTTGTCATCGCATATTTCCTAGCTCCAGAACGCAGTAGACTTCCCTCGGGAAGCGGCTGTTGAATTAGATTAGGATTCGTTTCCTCGCAGACTAGCGGAAATGAAAACTTGACAACTGTGTGACCTCAGATCACATCAAACATAGGAGATTTGTTATAGCGCCCCGGCACGTGCGAACGCATCTGGCTCAATTTGCACTTGATACCGATTTTTGCCGACAGTCGGCATTAACTACGCGCTCGCGTCACGTCTCTCGATTTTTGCCAAAATGCCGAGTTGTTCTGTTGTTGTTTGCAAAAATACAAGCAAAAAAGTGAACTACGAGAAAGATTGAATCTCATTTCATGTGTTAGTATTACAATATTTACATATTTCTTCTATAAAACCACAAAAATAGAAATTAATTATAACATAAATGACATTAAGTGACAATTCATCCTTAACGTAATAATAAAATACATTGCTTGCTAAGTAAGAATCATTAAATTATTCGTTGCGCTTCATGGCGCAATGGATGCATGCGTCACCAATACTCACAAATTCAAAATGTAATGACAGTGGCGTGGTACCTCCGCTGTACCCGGCAGTAAAATAGTGATGCAGTTTCACGAGTAATCTGTCGTAACGATAGAACAATGTATCGATATAGTGTTAAAGAGTGTGTTTTAATGTTTTAGTTGTTTATTTAGCTTACAGAAGGTATAGAAATATGTCTTTAACCGTCTTCAAAAAAGGTGGTTCTCAGTTCGACCCGTATGTATATATGCCAGTCAAAGAAACACGACGCCGACACTTCGTGTACATTAGTATTAGTTAATTATTTAGTATGTATTTATAGTATTATTAAGTTGTGTTAAGTAGAGTATTGTTTATATTTATATGGGCCTTGATGCCTGAAATATGGATTATTATTATTATTATCTGTATGTTATTGCGAGATTATCTCGTGTTCGGCTAAACCAATTTTAGTATGGTTTTCAGAAAAATATTTGTTACGTTTAGGCGAAGGTACATTAGTACATATTGTAACCGACCACTCAAATATAATATATAAGTGTAGAGTAATCTACCTACTCATTTGTTTAATTTTTCAAGTCAAATAGATATATCAATACCGAATAATACCGACTATATAATATTTTTTTATTTATTTGATGAACCATATTTTGTCGTCTGTTTCATCGATAAATATTTTATCGACCAATTTTTCCCATCATTAGCGTGTGTGAAAAATGCCGTGATTGGAGCAGTGAGTTGTGTGAGTTAACAGTAACAATGATATTGTTGTGTTTGCAGCAAATCACGTTGACTTTTATGTTTGTGTGTGCGCCGTTGAGATATTCGTTTGGGCGTGTACAAATATAAATGTGTGAAAAGTGGCGACATCGGGTACGCATACTAAAATTACAAGGATAGCAAATCTCCCTTGTTTGATGTGATCTGAGTGTGTGACAAACATCAATGCAGAACAAATCTAATAGTACGAGTATATTTGAAAACGTTTAGATTTTTATTGAGAGCCTTTTAAAGGTATATTGTCCAGTAAAATAAAAATAAGTTGAACTTTTATTTGAATAGTTTGTCTCTGTATTTGTTAATATCAAATAAAGTGCCATCAAATTCTACATTCTAAAGTTGTGTTTTACGTAATATAGTCATCAAAGTAAATGTTGTAAACATGTCAGTGCCACTGCATTTCATTTGTACCTTCATATTCCTAAGTATATGACATTTATACAAACAAAGCTAACATTTACAATAGCATAATCCTTGCGACATTTTGAAATCCAGGTTAGTGCAGACCTGAACGAAACGGGTTGTAAATAGGTAACGCGAGAAGGAGACAGGATATATAAGTATGATGTTAGACAAAGATGGAGGTATAACCTTTATAGAGGGCTTAGCATTTATTAGGCATGAAATGTCAGGTATTTGTAAGGCAGCCTGCGATTGACCTGTTTATGCGTCTTCCGCGTGAGAACCTGATCTGATCACGAGGCCTAGATGATACTATTGTAGGAATTGAGACCTTAGATGTTGGGGCAAGAGTCAAAAGTAGACATTATTACAAAATATTCACAGTTTTCGCAGCCTTTTAAATTATGCATCGGCAAATGCATGCATGCAAAACCGATACTGATCAAAAATTTAGTTTTCAAATAAAATATAGTAGGTACAGCTACATCAATACTGATTATATATTGCTGCATTGCTATAAAAACAACAAACGGCAATAGCTCATCAGTCAGCTCCATCAAATGTGGCTTCGATGTCCCTCATTTGTTTTAAATACGGGTTGGGTCACAACAGGTCGAGGCCGATTTCCCTGACAAACAACAAAAACTAGTGAAGTACCGATTACATAACGATAACTCGATACCGAAGACTACGAATAATAGTATCGATAAAGTAGACTATCGTTAACGTCACAACTCAAAGTTTGTATAAAAACAGTGTTCTAAATTCAATTCTGAAATAGGAATAATTTATCGATAGCTTTCGTGTTCTCCTCCTTTCAAATCATTAAGCTTGTTTTTCCCTATAAAAGAAGTAATGAGAAACTGTTTATTTGTTGATAAAAGGCTTCGGAACGTTATTTAGAGATTCTGAAGGGTAGTTTGTCGGTAATAAGTTTCCTAGGCCCGACTTACGGACTTTGGGTGGATGGAAAGTTCTGGAAATTACGTTATTGGACCCTAGGATGTAGGGTTGCCATCTAAGTATTTTTATATATATCTA
The DNA here is from genome assembly GCA_905146925.1 of Autographa gamma. Taxonomy (NCBI): domain Eukaryota; kingdom Metazoa; phylum Arthropoda; class Insecta; order Lepidoptera; family Noctuidae; genus Autographa; species Autographa gamma. The sequence continues at coordinate 12,255,293 of LR989850.1, forward strand.
AAAAAGGAACGTATGATATGTAGTTTTGTTTGACAGTTTCCTTAAGATAATGATAAATGGAAAATGTAATATTTCACAATCTAAAATTAGACGGATAGCTATATATTTCAAGGAATAAAAGTTACCTTACATTTGATCAGCTCTATCTTAAATATAAACACTGCACCTATAGGTACATATACTAAAAAAATCGCTTTCATTTACTTACTAATCTAACCTAATACACATTCCCTTGTTCGACAGCCCTGTATTCGCAAACAGTTAGGGTTTTCTTTCGTGATTTGTTCGGATACTTTGATGTTGGTCTTTATCTAATAAACTTACTGAAAGGTATGTACCGCTTTGGATTTATTAGTTTCGTCTACATTCCTCTCGCGAGATAATAGTAGATCTATCTAATATATTGATCCTTCTTAGTTCAGTATTATTATAGTCCTCATTATGTGTCTAGCCATTTTTTTGGGTTTTTTCTTTATTCACCTTTCTTATTATAAGAATGTAGATTAAGTATATTATTAGTGTATAGATAGAGTCTTCGCTTTTAGATATGTTTGACTACTAAGTTTTTTTCTGCTGTGAGTTTTCAGCAAACTGAAGTCTATTTTATCACTAAAGTTTATAAGTTTGAATGAGCAGATAATCTTCAAAACGACTAAACTGACTTCAAAAACTGTTTACACACATAAAAGTCTGAGTAAGTCTTTAAGGCTTTTAGGCATCATGGATTCACATAATCGTTAGTTTAATGACGCAAGTGATCCCAAGAGAATATTCTAACATTTCCAATTACTAATATAAATTACGGTGAAGGAAATAATCGTGAGGAAACCTGGATTCGAAAATTTGGGATCTGAAATCGCCCGCAGAGCAAGCGTGGTGATCAATGCTCATGCCTTCTCTATATGGGAAGAGGCCTGTGCTCAGCAGTGGGCGTTTATAGGCTGGATGATGATGAATATAAATTAAAGTCAAAACCTCTGCCAACAATCTTATGTAAACAATTTATAATACATAACATCTGTAGTAGTTATATTGTTAGACACAAAATTAAACTAAATACATATTTACATTTGACTACAAATATTTTCCTAAAACATGGAATAATTGTGGCTGAATTGTATTGTTTAGTAATTATTAATTAAATACACAAAGGCAATACTAATATTGAACAAAACAACAAATTAATTTAATTTTCAGTACAACAGCTGTTTGTAACATTGTCTGAAAAGGGTTTGTCCCGCAAATTGGTTCGGACGCTGAAACAAAGTTTAAACTAATATTTGAAATAAATAATAATTAATTTAGGGGTTTACAGCTAACATTGTGGTACAGAAATGTAATGTAAATTGGAGAGGTTTTAATAGAAAATGATACTTTTTGTAATAGGTTTTGCTTTGTGTGACGGTTATGAGAATTGAACACAGATTTAATTGAACTAATTGGACGTTTCCAATCACATACAGTGAGTCTAGGTTTGTACCAGAAGCTATAGTTTTATAAAAATAGTTAGGTGTAAATAATAGACAAATATCGTGTTAATTGATTGTAGGTTAGCGAAAAAACAGTAGATGTGAAAGTATTTGCTCCCCAGAGTGATAACCAAAGTGTTATAATATTTAATTCCAATTTCACTTTTAATCGACCATAAATTGCCAGTCATAGACAAACGGCTACACAAAACATCAATTTCACCTATCACCTACACTTTTACAGCGTACCCTTGTATAAACGGGTTGAAAATAAACAATTATTTCCAGTGTTGATACATTGTACTAAGTCAACTAAAATATGGTGTTACAGTGCCCTAGAAAACCCAATCCAGTTGAGTGTATGACGAAAACATACGGGGAGGTAACTTGTACGGTGCCGCTTATGACGCGGTTGGTTATACGAATGTGTTGCAAAATTGTGTGTTTAAAGAAAATTTTATTTTAGCTCTATAAAGTATTTGAAGGTAATTTAAATAAATATAGTTGTCTTTATTTTGTGATTATGATACATATAAAATATAAAGTCACAAAGTATAATGTAACTGAACCAAAATCACTCGTAAATCTAAAATTGATGAGTCACATGGAGTATTCATTGATTGACTGTTTAAATCATTCGTTAATAATAGTAAATATATTATGTAGTTCAAATTTATTACAAATCTTCATTATTTTTGGTAATTTTTTTTCCCAAAGTTCATTGTAAAGTTAATAGGACACGGTTGAGAAGAACTAGGGCCATGTAGTAAGAGTATCAATTACATAGTCTATGTAATATTACATCGACATATTATTATCTCCCGTACTTGCTGCGATCCGCATAATAATTCATTATGAGAACACATGTTAAGTATATGTTACAATACATAACTACGTATTTAGCTTTAATGGTACTGTAAAGAGCTTCCGTGTTTAGGCAAGCAGATGAAACGTTTAATTAAGAATCTGAAAGGCATAGTTCATTTGCGTGTTAAAAATTACATTCATTTGCGATTCCTAGGGTGACCTACTCATAAAATCTTTTTTGGTGTCATAGGATAGGTTAAATATTTTCCTTAAAACAGACTTTATTAATATAACCGGTCTACAACATGTGTAGAATAATTATTCATTCAAGAAGAAAGAAAAGTATACATAATTATTTAAGTTCTTGTTTATAACAAGGAGGACACATGGACATCCATTATGTTGCGCATCAGAAAATATTAACATGGAACAAGGAATTATGACGTTTCCGCCCACAATGCATATGCCGTATATTTCCACATAACTTCTTACGATAACTGGATCACTAACGAGATTAAAATGTGTGTCTACACAAAAATAGAACTCTTGGTAAGTTCAGTGTAAGAGTTGATGCACACTGCTGGGAAGGATTAAAGCAAAACTTATATATAGCTCTCAGTTGCTGCAAATGTGCAGTGAAGTTAGATAAATCTAAAAGTGAAATTATCGTTACAGGTAGTTATTTATCTGTCATGATAAAATACCATGCACTTGGAATGTGAAACAATGTATTATCAAGAAAGTTCTAACGTACAATTGGTATTTAAAATAAAAAATCTATTAACTGTATTTTTTTTTAATTTCTTTTGTCTTTAATAAATTACCCATGTATCAACCTATTTTTTATAAGGGACAAGGGAGTTTTTGAAGCCAAGCATAAATAGTTCTAACTAATGATTTTTGGTATTTACCATTTCAAAAAGGTCACATTAATTCGCTTTCGATTTTGTAATGCGTACCTTTGATCTTGTACTTTTACCACAACCCATATTTTCGTTATGCAAATAACTGGAGCAAGATTGAGTGCGTCCATGTGCACACATCCTAACATTGTAACAGAAAACTTTTTAAGTAGGTCAGCAGTGAGTCGAAAATAAAAGAAATAAACGATATTGTTTGCGTGGGATTATTTTTGGATGCAAATTTGGATTAAGATAAAATAATACGGTGGCTGAGTTTTATATTATTTGTTCAGATTCTTTGAGGTGCGAAATTATATATTATTTTGTGCTCCTTTTTGCTCGTTATTCGAAAAGAAGGAATGTGTTTTTAACCCTGCTTTGCTCTAGTATTAAAACACGTTTTGATAGCCGCGAATTAAGATGCAAAGTATCGTATGGTGCATAAATAATTTCTCTTTTGTTCAACAAAACCATGTACCTAGACTAAGGTTTTTAGTTCAATAGAGCCGATTGTATCATAAAGCATTTTTCATAAACAAGGGAACCTTTTACCTAACAGTCCAATATGTAGAAAAGGCTTGAAGTTTGCTTTTTCTATATACTCTTTGACATATAGGTAATCGTTGTTAGTATTACACAATGCATGTTTACATTCTTTTCCCAAATTGCGTCTAGATGAAAGCAATGTCTTAATATTACATAGATCATGATATAACCAAACTTACTCTACCGATGTAAACTGCCACACTAATGGCGCATCTGCCACTTAATTATATTAATTTACATATAATGAGAAACATAATAGACTGCTTTATAATACAAAATTACGTATTTTACGGTCATTTATCTCAAAATTGATATTAGACCTCGTTTTTCATGTATTAAGACATCTTCCTTATGTACAAAATATTTTGTAATACTAGATTTAACACAATAAATTAATAAATGCGGACAACATCACATTCATTGCTCCGAACCCAAAGTAAGTAGCTGAAGCACTTGTCTTATGGAATTCAGACACAACGAAGGTACCACAAACACCCGGACCCGAGGCAATGTAAAAAAGTTGGTTTCTAAATTGACCCGTCCGGGGATCGAACCCGGGACCTCAGTCAGAGCTAGCGACACCTTGAAACCGGTGCGTACGCCACTCGACCACGGAGGTCGTCGCAATAAAAAACAACACATCTTTTTAACCGACTACCAAGATAGGATTGTTCTTAATTTCTTTTTTCTATTAATCAAAAGTATTTTTGTCTTAGTTCATAAATTATTAGCATTATTTAGATATACAAAAACACAATTAAACTATTTACGTAAGTGGGTACAAATAACACAGTACACAGAATTGCATACAATGTGCTGTATATAATATGTATATAAGACATTTCATGCGTGATTTACATGCCCCCATGACTCTTGGATCTGTTGGAGAAAGCGACAAATACGTATTTTATTGCTCGTAAAATTGGGTGACACTGGCACTTCAGTATGTTGCAATACTATTTGATAGTACCATACCCCTATGGTTACGATTGCTCTCATTTTAGATGTAATTAAGTTCGAATTAGTTTAGATAAATCTGTTGGTTGATTGAGCAGACTGATTTCATCTCTAATTTCTATCATCTGTTATATTTAAGTCAATGCCTACTAGCCTCAAAGTTTATTCTATTATGATTTTTCTTGAGTATTATTAATAATACCACATTTTAATTATTCTAATGTAAAGCAAATTAAACAAAAGACGATGTAGAAAGTGAGTTTTCATATAAACGCTCGCTCCAGCCTTCACTGTAACTTCCTTTTATTTTTTGAAATTTTAAATATAAATTAAAAATACTTAGTGAAATGATTTCTTCATGTTTTAAGATAAACATACATATTACCTTCAAACATTACCATCTGAAACTCTATTACGCGAGCTGACAACCCAGGGGAACAAAGCTATACAATAATATAAGTATATCTGAACATAGTAACACAAACAAACATTCGCTAGTATTACTTGCACTATCGTCCATATCCGCTTGTTTTTTTGACGTCACATTAGCAGGGGAAATGTATCATAGTAGTTATGTTAGCCCAGTTACATAATATCTATGTAGATATGTAGATACGTCAATAAACAGCATTAAGTAAGCATGAATTTGAATATACAGTGATGTTTTGCTGAGAAAGATATTTGCAAGTACATTTGAGAAGTATTATTTGGTATGAAGTTAAAAGGATCATCTTACTGCGATATAAAAGTAGTCGAAGTACAAGCACACAATGCACAGGTCTGGATTTCTGACGTCAGTGAGTCGGCTGTTTCAAAAAAGAAACTCATACTTCAAATAAGTTGCTCGATATAAAATTTATTATTTAATTTCTTATTTATCTGTTGTTACAGTGTGAATAATATTAATTAATAAAAACAAATTAAACCACAAATTCTAAAACAGAAACGTGATCTATATAACATCATTCATGGAATAGTTGATAACTACCACTTGTGACTTGTCTACATGCACACACTAACAAAATGCACATAGGTAATACATATTTTAAATTACTATAGATATAGACAACATTATGATCAAGGGACATTTGAACTTGATGACGTCAATGTAGCACGTATTGTTACCTCCGGTTCTGAGTTGTGAGTACAGACATGTATTACGCATCGGACCTCTTTGAAGGACATTAGCAATAAGGTAAATGTAATGTCTTGAGGATCTTATTAACCTTCATTATGGTTACTGTATCAATCTGCTGAAGTATAAGTGTACGCTTCACTGTTACTGTACTTTATTGGTGTACAATAAATATCACAATCAAAATATTTTTATATCTTATAAACCAAAAAAGGGGATTAAGAAACTTTACGTTAAAAACTACTGATTCTAGTTGCTCGGTTCCACAGTGTCATTCCTATAGAGAAGAGCCGGCAAGAAACTCCATAGGTTACTCTTTTAAGCGATCGACATACATAAATAAATAATATAATAATTTTAAGTGTGGAAACTGTTTTCGATTATGTGTTGTTTATTGTGATTGTAATTGTTTATATGTAGTATCTGTTTGTTTCCCTACTAAAATAAAATAAAATAATAAAATAATTTAAAATATTTTTAGCCTACCGTTGTCCTATCACACACGTACACGCTACTATTTTGGATATAACATGTATTTTTCTAAGATCCGCCAAGGTACTGGAGTGAAGAGATTTATGGAAGAAGATAAAATATAACATTTTTATTCAGGAGGAAGGTTTAGGCAAGTGATAATATATTTCTAGTGTTTGTGTAACTCCGTCACTTAAGGCACCCTCAACATGTTGGAAAAACACACCTCAATATACTTCTATGCTAATGTAATAAAATCCGAGATTTCTTTGTTTGCGGACGTTGATTTTTAAAACTACACGTCGGATTTAAAAAAAGCCTGTTTGCATTCAATAGTCTAATTTATCGAGGAAAATTATAGGCACACAACACCATTACTTCCTTGGGAGAAAAATGAGGGGAGCCAAATAAAATAAACAAACCCACGTAAACATTTAATTGAAAAGCCAGTATATTTTCAGATAAGCCAACCCTGATTAAAGAAAAACACTTTCCCACACAGACGCCATTAAAGGTTTCGCCCACAGATATATAAGTTGAAGGGAAATACGTTAAACGCTAATGGCGGGAGGTAATCCCGGTCATTAGGGTTCAGTACATTAGCGTTATCAGCAGAAACGGCGATTTGCGTAATCACTGGATACTGTTATCAGGGGCGTTACTCCTGTAAATGTATTGTGTCTACTGTTTTTATTTTGTTTACAATCGAACCTGCTTAGTTAGCCTATTTGAAAAAGTAAGCGTTAGTTCAAATAAAATAATCAAAGATTATCTTGATATATGACAAAAAGAAATGCTTCAAAATCAGAAAAATATTTAATAGATTTTTTCGGTATCGTAGCTAGGAACGCTCGGTAAAGATTCCATTGAAAGGAAAAAAAAGCATTCTAAAAGACGGATACACTCGTAAAGACTTTTTTATCAAATGAAATACTACTTTTAAAATAAAATTAGTGCCCAAGTACATAAAAGTAAAAGTGGCTAAAGTATAACTACTGATATTGACATACTGACATCAGACTCCGACTCTGTTCTTACTTTTCTCTTCGTAAATGTTTATTTCTATCTTCCAAGTTTAAGTTAAAGTAGAATTCGTTGTAGATGATCCATGAAATTTCTGTGACCTTTCGATACTTGGAACGAATTCAATGGTCGTGCATTTAACTCTTGTTTGTTTTGTTAACTATAAAGTATTTTATACACGTGGATACGCAAGTCTCCGATATTCTGCAACTAAATTAATGCAATCCAAACTCATTTGAATTGCCAACGCGACGTTATTGTCAGAGAATTGCGTTGCCACGTGTACAGCAACTGATTTTGTTACGGTCGTCGCTTGGAGACTAAAATCGACGAGTATCGGAGACTTGTGTATCCACGTGTACGAAGATCCTAAGATGGATGGTGGAATAAGGAAAATGTATTCAATAGATACAATTGTTTGGTCACCATCGTTATAATTTGACGGATTTCCGCTACGAAGCCATAACCAAAAATCTTTATTCTTGTTTTGCTTCATACTTTATTTAGTTATCTTGAAGTGTTGTTACTAGATTTTTACTTGTCATTAAAAATGCATGTAATATCAGCATTAGGAATTATCACAGCTGAGTCTGTAAAGTAATTCAACTAGTTTATGTGAGGGGAACATATAGATCACATCCTCATCAATAGATATCGGAAGTATGCAATTTTGAACCTTAACAGTAACTATTTAATGACGAAACTCAATATCGTCATTCACGTGCAGGATCCAATGATTGAAATCAATGGGAGCTTAAACACAATCGTAGGAATTGAGTGTGGCACGTGGCAGCCGTGGCAGCCGTGGCAACAAATATCCTGTGTTGGAATCGAATGCTAATTCTCCATTGTGACAACAATTGCAGAACCACGGGTTATTCGACACGTGTTACTTCAGATGCAAATGCAGTATAGCTCTGGTTTAGCTCATTTGCTTCCAATAAACTTTTGTTGTAAATTAATCTGTAAAAGAGGCAAATCGAATTCAGAAATCAACTGTATTGTGAGCTCAGAAAAAATATGATTAACTGCTTCAGGAATTCAAGGATACGAACATAAAATAAATTGCATCCATCATCTAAGAAAACACGATTTATGCAAATATATATTTAGGCAAAATTTCAAACAGAGGCAGTTGCAGAAGTCAGATACATTTATATCAATTACAGCAAACGCTTGAAACAGAAGTAAAGAACGTAACCCTTTTTAAATCATGTCAAAACAAATGTGTATATTCTCAATGACAAACACTCCTTCTAGCTTACAGAGGATGAAATATGAAGCGGTTACAGCGTCACGGCTCTGTAGACCTGGCAGTAGTCAACGTTCTCCAGATCAAGTCAAAGAGAATAATGATTGAATCATTGACACATTGCGTGTGCGTTTAGATAGTTATTACATTACTGGCTGTTACAGAGAAAATGTAAGTTACGATCGAGTGGTCTTGCATCATTTGTCGTTGGCTGGTAGTTGTTACAGAAGTTATCATTTAGATCATTAATTTTTACTACTTTTGTGTTGTAACTGTCGTGAATTGTTTCACTACCGGTATACGTTCGTAAACTTTTCTGGAAAAGAGCGTCTAATTTCAGAGTCGATCGAAATTTTTAATCAGGAACGGACGTAGTGGCTTCTTTAGCAAGTCGAAATGACGTTGGAAATTAGTCAGACGATTCCAAAAATTTGCTCTCGTAACAAATATACAAACCAATAACTATAAATATTTCAGTGTAGTGAATAAACCTGTCTTTATTTATGCTTCCTGTCTCAGTCCTGTACCAAGTGAATTCAAAATCGATCCATCCTGCTAACGTATGACCAACACACGTTTTAAAATTAAAAACTCATGCATTCAAACAAGCAAGTAAGTCCTGGTCTTAAAATAAATTAAACTTCAATTACTGAAGATCAATAAGCGCCTGAACGATGACGCCTGTGACGAAAGACTACTGAAAAAGATCTTAATCCGCGCATTTCATGTTCGACAACCATAAATCAATCTGTTTCAATATCCAGCACTAATCTCTTTGTCCCGTGGTCTAATCTAGTAGTTTATAAATAAACATCAACAAGTGACTAAAGCGTGAGCAAGCGAGCGTTGACCTACGAGTGCACAAAATTATCTCCACATTTGCAGTTCGTGAGCAATGGACTCACTGAACGGAATGAAATGAAGGAGCGCGGCTTGCTATTATCACCACTTTACTTCAAGCGACTTTATTGTTGTACGTTCGTGGCTTTTATTTTAGTTTGGTTCAAGTATTTTCTGTTCATCATAATTTCTTTTTTCTTTTCTTGATGCTTCATATTATAATAGTTCTTAACATCATCGACACCATTTATTTATTTATTTATTTAAGATTTACACGGCTTGACGCCAATTACATAAATCACATAAAAAGAAAAATAATAACAACAATAAAACATATTATTCTAACTAAAACAAAAACAGTTCTTACATATAAAAATAAATTGGAAATATCTACTACATACTATTATTTTCAATGAATTGCAAACAACTAAGCATTAATTTGGGAAAGGCATCAGTAAACAAATCGCAGTCCGGGTTGGACTCTACAAGTTTATTCAGAGCGGACAGTACACGTGGTATGGGCGACGCAGCACGAGCTGCGGTTCGACACATAGGCACGTCTAGTAATCGGTGGCGCCTATTACGAAGATAATTATTTGGCACGTAAAGTCGAATCAGCTCATCGTGGATGTCTGGAGCATCAGCTAAACCCTGAATAATTTTGAGCATAGTGCCCATCTGATCACACGCTCTTCTTACCTCTAACATATTGTATCCCAGGCAGCCCAAGAGAAACTTGGTAGGATAAAGGTAGGGATAATAGCCAAGTTTCCTTTTGTAGAGAAACCGCAGGAAGGCTTTTTGCACTTTTTCTAACAGAAGTGCATACTTGGCTTCGTGCGGATTCCATACAGAAGAACTAGCTTCAAGCTTTGTTCGGACGAGAGTGCTATATAAGAGCCTTATAACATGCTCGTTTCGAAAATCACGTGCATTCCGGAGGACAAACCCAAGCCTTTTAAATGATTCTTTAGCAACTGTAGAAATATGATCATGGAAAGTAAGCTTCTGGTCAAATGTTACACCCAAGTCTTTCATGTTAATCGATCTAGTTATTTTAGTACCATCTATTTTGTATTCGAAGTTAATTGGGTGTCGCATTCGACCAAAGGTCATTACATAACATTTGGAAGAGTTGAATTCCATTTTATTTTGGATTCCCCACTCATGTATGGCATCAATATCTTTTTGGATGGCTTCACAGTCTGAAATGTTGTCAACGGCGCAGTAAAGCTTAAGGTCATCGGCATATAGGAGACAATTTGCAAATGTTGCGACAGATGGTAAGTCGTTGACCATTAGCAGGAAAAGAAGAGGCCCGAGTATTGACCCTTGACTTACGCCAGAGCGTGTATGGTAGGGACGAGATTCGTAGATACCAAGCCTCACAAATTGCTGACGGTCACGGAGGTAGTCAGCTAAGAGTCGGATTAAGTTTGGGCAGAATCCAATAGCGCTGAGTTTCTGGAGCAAGATATCATTATTGACTCTGTCGAAGGCTTTACAAAAATCAAAGTAAAGTACATCAACCTGTCGCCGCTTGTCAAGATGTTTGGAAATATATTCTGTAATTATCAGTAAATTAGTATTGACCGACCTCTTGCATCTAAAACCATGTTGGTTGTGACTTAAATATTTTTCTACTTTGTCGTATATAAGTTTATGAAGAACATTTTCAAAAATTTTGGCTACAGATGACAGAATAGCAATAGGTCGATAACCTTCAACAGCTGATTTATTACTTGTCTTAGGTATAGGCGTAACTCGTGAAGTTTTCCAGTGGGATGGATATGTGCCAGTCTTTAACGATAAATTGAAAATGTGACATAGAGGAGTGGAAAACAAGTCTTTGAACTGTTTCAAAATGTAAGGGGGAATACTGTCCGGTCCTATGGAACTTTTGGATTTTAATTTATTTATACCATACCGGATATCGTCGATAGTAAATTGGAAAATATTTATGTAATTGCTGTTGGAAATACATTCAAGATCATTGATACATGTAGAATTTAATTGTGGAATCTCAGGTAGGAACATGCTTGCAAAAAATTTTGCAAAAGCTTCGGCAGCTGCTGCTCCCGAAAAGCAGTTACCGTTGTAGCTAACAGTGGGCTCAAAACCTCCCTTCGATCGCAAGCTGTTAACATGTCGCCAGAATTCAAGAGGATTGCTTTTAATATTATTTTCCACGCGCCTCATATACGCACTGTAGGCTTCTGCAGTACGAAGTTTTAAAGAGTTTCTAAGGTCTGAGAAAAGTGTGTAGTCATTACTGCAATTAGAGTGTTTCCACATTGCATGTAGTTTTTGTTTGAGCTTTATATCGTTGATTATATCTGAGGTAAACCAAACCGGATAGCGTTTGCAAGTGGTCTTAGCGCGATGTTTTTTAGGCATGCAACTATCGAATATTTCGTAAATACAATTATAAAAAGTACTTACAGCATCCTCAACGTCATTAGTCTGTAAAAGTGGTTCCCAGGAAACTTCGGACAGATATTGGTAAAGCTGGTTAAAATCACATTTATTAAAGTTCCAGTCTTTAGCCGGATTAATGTTACTACGGTCAATAACATCCGATCGGTGAGCTGATTCGAATTTTATCTCTAGGTTTAAAGGGGGATGATATGCGTCAGGTGGCACAAGTCCATCTACGCTACTAACCGCGGCGTCTAAAGATCCATCCCGGACTAATATTACATCTAACATTCCACCATGGCTATTAAAAATAACATTTTTATCAACAAGACCACAGAAAGACATAAAATAACAATAATAATTTTTAATGCAAATTGAAGCACTGTTAAGGTTAATATCACCCATAATAATAACTGAACCTTTATAAGTATTTATAAAACTTTCAACTTTACAGAACCAACGCATATAATCTTCATCTTTGGCACTAGGCTTTATATACACAACACATATGAGAGATGGATGACCCCGCCAGGTAAAAGAAGCCCACAGATCTTCTCCACAGTCGGTCTCATACACCTGCTTCCTGTGCAGCGTAATAGGTAGTCGCGTCGCGAGTAAGACCCCTCCACATGGCGTACCTCTGTCACGGCGCAGAACACTCCAGTCACCACTTTCAAGTTCGGGGTCCAGAACGGAAGAGTCTAAGAATGTTTCGGTAACAGCAACGAGGTTGTAGGTAGATATGGCTAGGTTGTTTCGCCACATTGACAACTTGGTTTTTAGACCTCGAACATTCTGGTAATAAGCGTTGATACGTCTAACTTTGCAATGTTGCAGCTCGGGGGCTACGAAAGGACTGCAGTTGATTAGGCGCTGGCACAATTGCACTATTATGAGGACCAGTGGGACATACTGTTTTCCTGTAATTTATCCAGGGCTTAATTCTGGCATTAACTGGCCAGACGTTAGTGGAAAAACACGCGTCGTAATGTTGAATCGGGACACCGATTTTATAGGACTTATAGTCTCCACGCGTTGCGATCTCTTCAATCGTGGCCGTCGGACAAAGTAGCTTAAGATATTGGCGCACTTCATCTAAACCTGAAGCCATGTTCCACAGGTGGATGTATTTACGCATTTCCACAGCTTTCAAACTAATGACGGAAGGGTCCGCAGTTCCACATAATGGTACTTTACGCCGGTTGTTTCGCTTCTTCACTACGGTCCACTCGTCATTATTACCTTCTATTAATTCTATATCACCATCATTCTGTTCAGTCGTAGCTATAGCTTCCCATTGGTGGTTCGCTTTTTGAGATGATGCTTGGTATGGTATTGGTTTAGATGTACTAGACTGGATGTTTTGCAGGTTGGTTTGTTGACACGAAATAGTAGGTAATTCTTTATCTTGGGTAGGTACTTCCTGTGCCTTTTTCATCTGTTGCTTCTTAGGAATAGGTGGGGGGCGAACAGGTGTTGGGCGATCTTTTACACTTATTCCTGACTTTTCATATTTCTCTAATCTTATGTTTAGTTGCTCAACCTGAATAGCATATCTTTCCAACTTCAATTCATGACTACTGACTAAGGTTAACGCTTTAGTTAACAGCTCTTTCAAAATCACCATCTCAGAACGCAGAGCAGACATAGCGATAGTGTAATCGTTATTTTCAATATCAGACTCAATGAAGGAACTACTACTGAGTGGTTGCGTCGTTTTTCTCCTCAGTGTTACATTTGGATCCATAACATTTGAACCAACCGGTGTGCAACTATTATCATACTTACAGTATATAATTATAATATTTTAGCTAACACGCTTGGTTCACGCCCGCATGTAAGTGTACTGACCCTCTTAAAGAGGAGACGAATAAATGTAAAAGAAAAATAATAATAATAAAAATCTTTATTTTCTCATAATTTCTAAAAAGTTACAGATTAAATTTTATACACGTTAGAGACTGGTGTCTTTAGTAGGATATGACCTGTCTCACAGGTTTTACCTACTAAAGACACCAGTCTCTAAGGTTAAGTTTCATACTTACTGAAAATTTTTGGTCTATTGGTAGTCTGACGAATATACCTTTCAAGGCTGTGTTACGGTCTAAAGTGAGTCACATGATTAGGAAATAGTATCAACATGTTAGACAAGTGCTCATTCATTTCATTTTTTTTTCATTTCATGATTCAGAACTAAATCTGTTGAGTGCGATGACATAATCAGCATTTATCTGATTCTTAAGTAACTTTATATCACTTACACCTTTTAAGTCATCCTTTCAGACAACATTTCTTTTACACTTTCAGTTCTTCACAGAGTCCATATTGCGTTGTGTTTATTCTGTCAACTGCCACTTCCATCCATTCTTAGCCATAACGTCATCAATTTTCAAAATAACTTCATATGATATTGCACACCTGATCACACACGAATACACAATGGTAACATGTGCGTGTTTCCTTAGAGAAACCTTTGATGCAGAGCTGTTATGCTGAGTCACACGGGCGCAGACAGGTGGCGACACAAGGCCGGGTGAAACGATCCGGTCTTATTATTGTCACGACTCACGAGCTATTGTCGCCTTTCAAAGGACCACATAAGCGGTAAAGGTGTTAATTGGTCTGAGATGGATGTTCTAGACAAAATATGGCTTAAGGATGCAAGGTGTCGAAAACTATTTTTTTTAAAGGACTTAAGTAGAATATGTACGCGAATGCCATTCTCAAGTACGGAGTAGGAACTTGCGTTATTTGTATAGAAGTTTTGCGTGCACGGTTAAAAAAAGGAGCGACAGAAGTCACCACGATATTAAAATTTTGCATGATATGCAGAGGTTCACTTCCCCGCATGAGACAAGCATTTGGTAATCCAAATTACGTTTTCCAAAGCTGGGTAGTTAGGTGCATGTAAAACCTTCGCAAAACAGTGATTAAGTTCACCAGTGCGAAAAATACTTTTACAGTAATATGCATTACAGAGCTCCACGTATATATAAATCTAATTACTTCCACACCCACTCAAAGTACACAAGTAGGTGTGAAGCCCTTCGTAATATACAAACAAAATAGCGGGCAGCGGTAAGCCGGCCCAAGGCCAATGCTATTAGCTGAAAATGTTACTATTTGATTGGATTTCTTTGTATTTATTGCGTTTAGAATCTCGGTGGAATAATTATCATAGTCGCAGTTATAAGTCGGCTTTGTTAGTTTGATTTGTATGAATGTAATTGCTTTTTGATGGGAATTGCGACGTGGTTACTCAAATAAATGTCATCCACAGTCATTAAATAAATATTAATATGTTCACGACCCATGGCCCAAGTTACTTTAACCCTTACGATACAAGCTTAACTATGGCAATTTGTAGGTAGTACAGCACTATAGGTCGTATGTAAGATTGAAAAAAAAAATGTTTATGAAATCATGTTCTTATTATAGGTACATTTAACATGCATTGGACCACAAGACAGTACTTTTCTTGATCTATTGCCGGTTCGTCATTCGTTTTAACGATGAGCACAGGGTTGTCCCGAGCCACGTCATTAGATCGTGTCTTAGTCATTATAGTTCTTAGACTACGGATATAGCTGTGATATTAATCACTTGTTCCCAGGCTCTCGTTAATGTCATAAGTGAGAGTATGTTGGTGTGTTACGGTTAGTGCTTGATGTGTGAGGTCAAGCCGCTGATGACGCCGCCAACAGAAAGCAACCGTGTTTTACATTGATTGATTTCTTATATGATGGGCATAATGATCTCTATTAAAATTATGCATGATTAAATTTTTATCTAAAATGTTGGTTGGTCGAACACTCTAATTAATGAAAACTATTGCAAAATATTTCTTAATAAAAGCACAAATGCGGTAAGTAACTAGCATGCTAATGAAGCTTTCAACAGAATTATACTCATATATACTAAAGGTACAGAATACATAAACGGTTCAGTAGCACTACTTAAGATGAGAATGCAGACATAGTCACGAGTCACGACTAATTGTGTAAGTCAACCAAAGAGTTTGCGACACCAGTACCAAACCTATTTTATATGTGAGAGACGCTGTGCATACTGGCTGCTTGGATGTAAAATACATTTGAAAAACGAATAAATCAACGTTTGAAAATGGAATATGGCACGTTTCGCTGCGACATAGTCCGCCAGGAAATTGAATTTACAGGTTCGTTAGAAAACATGGAAAGATCTTGTAAAGGAAAAGATGCATACATTTTGTGTGGTAAAGGTACTAAGTTGATTATTCAAATGTAAAATTTATCCGTATATTCATTCGTGGCAAACAAAAACAAATCTTTGGTATAGAGCCTTAAATAACCAAATATTTAAAAGATAATTGCAAGTTCACAATTCTTTGTTTCCACTTATATTTGATTCACTGTTGATATGTTAGTACATATTATGTATGCATATGTATCTCACTCCACGTGGACATGTTCCAGAGAAAATTTGCTGAAATACAAGTTGTTGATGACTTAACTTCGCACTCAGACTGGGTCCCATACTAACGAGTGCCGGATAATAGGGTTACCGAGTTTGATCTAATTAGCCAATTCTAATGTTTATACTAAGTTTTTGTGGACCTGTTTGTTTTACGATTCATTTGAGTCAATACGTAAGTAGACGATATATTTGTTTTAAATAAACTTCATTATCAGTAAACGGATGGTGGAGTAAACAGTTAGCATTGCCGAAAGAAGCAAGCGAATAAATAGCATTTATTTTCGATAAGTATGACCCGATTCGGTACACTCCTCTCCAATTGAATAAGATTCTGTCATCAGAACTTAAGCTCACCTTTCCGACCCATTTTCAAAACAAATCAGTAACAGTACCTTCCTACCACGCATCCAATATCTAGCAATATTTTCCAATCTTCGCGACGTCCCTTGGAAACGGAAATTAAAAGCGATAACATTACTGAAGAAATTTCTATTTTCAGGGTTATGAACAAGGTCATTCATTATTTCGAAATAAGGCCTTTTTAAGGTATGGAAACGAGATCAGATGCTTTTAAGTAAAGTAGGTAGAAGGCTGTGATGATCTAGTCAGTTATGCAGGACGCACGTGGCAGGACAGACAGACAGGTTTGGCGGACGGAGGGGGAGGCCTTTGCCCAGCAGAGGAATCTGATGTATGCTATAAAAAATGGTAGAAGCCTTGAATACAGAAAGGCTTAATGGACTCGTTTGACGGTTCCCCGTACAATTGTGTTAGGCGGTTTCTCGTTATGTGCCTTAGAAGCTGTTTGAATACCGTAATAATTCTATATACGTGGTGCTTTACATAAGGCTTAAAAAATTGGCTTCAAATTTGTTTAAAAGTAGAATTTAAAAACCAAACTTTTTGAGATAAGCGATTCAGGCCGCTGGGTTTTAACTTTGCAGACGGGTCATCTAAGTATAGTTTCTTCCCCACGTAAAGTTCTAAAGTAAACCCAACTGGAACCAAACTTGCTAAAGCTGTGTACACGATATCAAAAATCCAAATTTTTATATCGTAATACTTATTTTCCCGTAATATTTTTTACTAATTTAAGTTTCAATACCTTTTCGTCGTTGTTTGATTCAATGCCAAAAAGCGTGGGTTCCTTTTCTAAAGAAAATAAACATCATATCTAGTGCTCTGCGATAAATTATTTGCAGGAAAAATGGTACATAAATCTAACTTGTCATACTCTACAAAGGAAAACGATTCGCGTGGGATGTAACTAGTCCGCAAGTAAATGGGGCCTATTAAGTCGAACGGTATTCCGATGTCAAAGGAAATATAGGTGAGGTATAATGTAGTAGCTTGAGGTATTTCTTATTCAAAAGTTAGAAAAGAGAAAGATAAGTTGGTTTTCTTAATTGGTAATTTATAAAATAAATAAATAAATAAATAAATGCGGACAACATCACATACATTGCTCTGAACCCAAAGGTATTCAGGTAAAACAACGAAGGTACCACAAACACCCAGACCTGAGACAAAGTAGAAAAATGACTTTCTACATTGTCCCGTCCGGGGATCGAACCCGGGACCTCAGAGCTAGCGACACCTTGGAAACCGGTGCGTACGCCACTCGACCACGGAGGTCGTCAAATTTATTTCGTTATTTAATGTGCAATTTAAAGTTACACAGAAAATAATGAGCTTTAAAAACATGCTATTTCAAGACCTTACAAACATGCTCCATTAATCTTATTACGAGTAGGTTTGAGACGTCGGCCTAAGCACATGAATAAAGTTTCAGAAAATCAAAAAGCTCTGCCAAGTTAAAAACTTTATATTAAGCAAGAAATTAATAGTCTCTCTACACAAGTTTGAATGAAGTTTAATAGAATTTGGCACCCACTTAGAAAATTCTTTTGTGAGTCAAGCTGACAGCACTTGTTCTTGCCCATTATCTGTTAATAGAAATTTGCCAGTACAATTTAGAGGGACAAAAGGCTAACACTTATAATGGAACCTCTTTGTTGGCTTTACTAGTTAATTAGGAATCACTAAGTTAGCAGTTACCGTATTGTTTTGTTAACATAATGAATAATTTGCGTATTTAGTCGGGCCTTGACCTAATTGCTGCGCGGTTATTGGTTCTTTGTCTGTGGCTACATATACTCGTATATTGTATTACTGTTCCGCTTGGCTGGATTTTGGTTTACAAGACAAATAGTATATGTCCTACTTCATGTTCAGTGGATCTGTCAATAATAATTTCAGTCGCTCACCTCTTTAACATAACTTGTTGTAAGCCGTGCTTTCAGCGTTTTCGCTCCATTGTAAGAATTATAGTAAGATTTATAAGTCTTACTTCCTCAAATTAGAATTTACGATTTGTGGAGGACTAGACACCCCACGCCTCCAAACTTTGTCCTTCCAGTACAACATCTGCCTTCAGGACACGAGCTGCAGTGGCCCATTTGGAAATCTCTCAACCGATTACGGACCCAAGTGCGTCGCTACAAAACAAACCTGTGCAAGTGGGGCATCGTCGACCCAACACTAGTGGCATGTGAGTGTGGTGCTCCATCGCAGGACATGGCACACCTTTTGTCCTGCCCGTCCTGCACTACCACTTGCACTCTCCAGGACGTGATGGAGGCCAGCGACCGAGCCATCCAGGTTGCATCTTTTCGGTCAGACAGAATTTGAGTTGGATCTTTGACTCGAGAAGAGGAAGAAATCAGTAATTATTTTAGAAATAAATACTACATTGTAAGTATGTATAAAAGTTTTCTTTCCTGTGTTCCGGAGAAGGGTATAATGACGTACGCTACACCCACGCTGTCACTTCCCTGTCACGTCACTGACAGATATTAAAAGAGGTTTTATATGTTGTGTCGGAAGCAATACATTTGTCATTTTATCTCGCAACAAATATTACAACTTTATTTCGTTTTGTAATAAGTAAAATTAAATATCGTCGTCCTTTAAACGGCAGTGTAATGTTAGAGGTTATGTTTATAAAAAGTAATGCAATATCGGCGATATTTGTTGCAGTTCCGACATGGTTAAAAAGCTTCTGTCCACTTTTAGGGTGAAAGCATACTTATCAAATCTTACATACAGAAAGAGTTACCTACTTTAGGATTACTGATTTAGAGTAGATTACCTGAGCATTCATTACATTAGAGGATAAAGAAGGCAAGAAGGTAAAATGTAGATTTGTTAAAACTTCAGTGTTTTAATAGTACGAAAATGCCTGTTTCTGTAGTCAAATCCAGTACAAAATCGCCTGCTTTCCTCACATTTATCATTCCAAATATTTATTAAGCTAAGCTTGGCCTAACCTGTCACCAAGTTTGGCAGGTTGCCCCAAACAAATGTTGCCTGACGCAGCAAGTTTAATGAAATGGCTACAGTGACTATGCGGTATTGCCAACAGCGAAAAGATACTTCGCTAAACGTGACCTTGAACTCTGCAGTTAATTTATACAGAGACATTTAATACTAGCTTTGGTTTGCAATTCCGCCTGTGTGAATTGCGATTATGTCGGCAAAAATAAACCTTTGTGTTATCTGGCATTGACATAATACTACAAATAATTTTAGATAACATTAAAAAAAATACGATATTGAAGATATATTATTGAGGAAAACAATACCAAACATAAGCTTCGTATTTCCAACAGTACATAAGACAGCGAACAGATCTAACCCTTCACCGCTTGCTATAGCCGCGTGGATTTGTATAAGGCGACAGCAATATACTGGCGACACGTTTGCCTGTCACGATATACATTGGGAATTTTATTCGAAAACAAAACACTGTATCTTTTCCCAGTTAGTGAATGTGTGGGATTTGTTCTACAGTTCAGTTTAAAATGTTATTAGCCTTTTCTAATTTGTCTCTCTACCTAAGTTACAATGATTCGCCTTGGTCATTTGTCAGGTTCATGCAAGAACTGCTTTTTCTAAAAGCACTGTTTTTATTGAATACTGTATGCATAATTGTGTAACAAAATGTTTCGTCTATGCAAGACACAAGAAATATTTCGATAAATATAATATTTCTAACTGAAAGGATAAATACACTCAACAGTTCGTGTCATGAAAAATAAAAGTCTCATAACAAGCAAAGTTATCGTGAACTCGAGTATGTAACTAACACGAGTATCCAACTCAATATAAATTCCAGTTAAAATGCGAGCTCAAAGGAAATACGAAAGCAAAAACAGAGGAAAAACGTCAAATGACGGGATTTCATGTTTCACGTTTTACATACACGACGGGAGAACTTTTTTGGTTGGTTGTTGAAACTTCGTTATTTTGCTTGTCGTCTCGCTTTTCAGTACAGGTTAAAATAAAGAGTACCTTTTGTAAATAGTATCGATGGAAACGTAAAAAAAACAATATGGTGATTGAAAGGGACGAAAAAAAAAATAACTTTTGCTGTCACTATCGTGAAGCGGGTAACTTGAAATATAACAACGATAATAAATTGATATCCATTTTGTTGCATAGCTCCAAAAAAATATGGCTATAAAATAATCAGACGTTCCAAAATCCTGATCGAGTTAACCAAGAGCTCATAATTCAAAGGGCTTAAGATCCCACCTCATATCTACAAGTGGAGTAGATATCATCCAGTGACCTTGACATTTGCCAGCAAATCACTTGCTAAGAGAATCGAGTGCTCTTCATCGGTTCAGCTGGATCAGAGCTTTGGAGAGGCCTCGATGGTACTCGGTAACGTAATATAATAAAATTAAAAACGAGTGGGAGTCGAGTAGTTGAGTGCCGGTAAAGGATACTCAAATAAGAGCTCTTCTTTTTTTGTTTAGGTGGCAAGTTCGGCTTTTTTACCTTCAAGAAGTTTCAGTAAAGGAATTTGAGACCTTGGTGGGCCTTAGATAAGTCTATATTAACCGATTTTATCCGAGTATTAAGTTTAAAAAGATTGTATATAGACTAGAAGCTTGTATATAGCACGTTAGCTAAGATTGTCTCATTCTATTCGAGTTTAAATCTGCCTTAGCAAGAATATTTTTAGGGAGTTGGTTTTACCGAACTTTTCAGGATGATCTTATTTCACCTGGGTATGATTTAAGAAGTAGGATAGTAACTTACCTTGGATGATGAGCAGCGACGTCACCCAGAACCAGTGCATCCACCAGTGCAGTGTCATGACGACAGTTTGGTATTATCTGCTTACAATGATCGACCTGCAACAACCAAAATACACTTTAGTCAAGATCCTATCAATGCCCAACAAAGCCAATTTACCATGTGATAATATAAAAAATTAAAATAAATAAATATATGCGGACAACATCACATACAATGCTCTGAACCCAAAGTAAGTAGCTGAAGCACTTGTGTCATGGAATTCAGAAACAACGAAGGTACCACTTGAATCACCCAGACCCGAGGCAATGTAGAAAAGTTGGTTTCTACATTGACCCGTCGGGGATCGAACCCGGGACCTCAGAGCTAGCGACACCTTGAAACCGGTGCGTACGCCACTCGACCACGGAGGTCGTCAATATAATCCTCAGATAATCAGGCCCTCTAGCCAAGTGACATTTCTACAAGCGATAACGATGATAGAAATCGCTTAACTGACATTAAATGTATGGAAATGACATTTCATTTCGACAAGTCACGTGACCTGGACTTGTCACTTCCATACATTTAATGTCAGTTAAGCGATTTCTATCATCGTTATCGCTTGTGGAAATGTCACTTGGCTAGAGGGCCAGATACGTAATGCCACTGAAAGTTATTCTATAAACACTAAGTTAACAATATAGTTTCATTAAATATCCAATTTCGCGCTCTCTCTCGCACGAATCAGTTGAGCTCCGCATAATTATAATATAAAAAATAGTTTTAAGTGTTATTTCAACGTTAATATAAGTTTAATAGTGAAAGTATATCCCAAATATTACGTGACATTGTTATCCAGTGCATATTTCAAAGATTCTACAAGATATTAACAGTGAAAAGTTTTAAGTGTTTGACAGTCTGAAACTCTCAAAATTGTGATAAATAAGTGAAATTTCTACAGAATAAACACTAAGATATAACTATTTCAATGAACTTATCTAAATAAATGGTTGTGAATACTATTCAAGCTTAAAACACCAGAAAATTTAGTTTGTTTAAGTAACTTCGAGTCAACCGCCACAATTTTAAACTCAAACAAAATAACTACCGACGCCGACGCTCAAATTCAATATTCATAAATCTCTGTTATTGAAGTCCTATTTCACCTAATACAATTAACGGCTAAATAGCCCGGAGGTCGCTGACGATACCTGCGACAGCAAGTGTCTTGAGTTCAAACCACACTCAAACAAACTTATTTTTCTAAGTTTTTTAGATACTTTATAATATTATCTTAATAAACATGAATTTGAATTTCTTAGAAAATATAACGTTTCGTAAATCGAAAACAAAATCTATGTCAGAAATGCATAATATTAGTTCAGATGGTTCTGAGCTAGATGGCAGCACTAGTAGCCTGCCGAACTTATCAGGTGATGAAAACGTTATTCAAGTACAAGAACTTAAAGAACAAATTAAACAACTAACCATACAATTACAATCAGCCCATGCAACAATAAAAACCTTGTCTACAGAGAACCACGAATTAAAAACAAATGTCTTAGAACTGACGTCTAAACTTACTTCAAACCAAGCTACGAAAACGGGAACCAGTAAAAAGAAGAAGACAGGTCTATCTTCACCAAATAATACGCTAAAGGAGTTAGACCAAGTTCCTGGTGCCAAATGTAATATCCAACATCATTCTTTGGAACACGAGACTACACTTCAAGAAAACACTAGAAAATCAGTAAATAAAAATGATTTTAAGAACAAAGCGCCTAAGAAAAAACTATGCATCATAAGCTCAAATAAAACTAACAAAGTACTATCTATTGCTGAAGAAACCTTTCAAAACACCGAGATATGTCATTATGTATATCCAGAATGCGGAGTACTTCAGCTGATAAACAATATAAATAATAAAATTGTAAATTTTTCTAGGGACGATCACTGTGTTATACTTATAGGCGAAAATGATTTTATAAAAACCAATAACTACTTAAACACTATTATAGGAATAAGGGCTATACTGCAAAACATTCAACATACAAATTTAATACTTTGTTTACCAACTTATAAACTAAGCAACTATTCCGCTGTATTTAACTGGAGGGTTGAAACCTTTGGTAATTTATTGTACTTAGATATTATCACACATAATTATGCAATGTTACTCGATTCTAATCTTGAATTATCTTGTGATTATACTATGTTTTCCAAATACAGTGGTAGGCTTAATGACTATGGAATGAAAAACATATTGTCGAACCTATTATTATTGGTAAATGATAACTCAGAAAATAACTTAAAAGCTAATTTAAATTATGATAATATTAATACCTCTTCAAAGTTAGATTTTTTTCTTTGATAATATATATATAATGCACCAAAACATTGCTGGTCTTCTTAACAAAACAGATGTTCTAACGGTTCATATTCAAGAATTATTAACAAGTAAAAAAATAGATTTAGATATATTATGTATTACAGAACATTTTATAATGTCCGGCCACGAAAAAGTATTACAAGTACCTAATTACAAGTTAGCAGCATGCTTTTCAAGGAAAAATATTAAACGTGGAGGAGCTTTAATTATGATTAAACAAAAACATGAATACAAGGAACTGCCAGACATTATGAAATTATCTATACCAGGGGTTATTGAATGTTGTGCTATAAAATTAACGAAACACAATTTAATAATAGTTTGTATTTATAGGCCACCAATAATATGTAACATTAATAATTTTTACGAAAGCTTAGATTCTATCTTAAAAAAAATGTGTAGAAACGGTAAAAACAAAATTGTTATATGTGGTGATTTTAATATAGATATTTTGAAAAGAAATAGTACAACAAAAGAATTTGAGTGCTTTCTAATGAGCTATAATCTCAAATTAGCAATAAATCAACCAACTAGACTTATTAGCAATACTTGCCTAGACAATTTTGCTCACAACTTAAAACAAAAATGTAAATGTGAAGTAATAGATTTTGCCCTTTCGGACCACACAGCTCAATTGATAAATGTCAAAGTAAATAAATCATCTCACCTAAAACTATGGCGTAAAACAATAAGGGACACTTCCCGAAGAAATTTAATAAAGTTTAACGATCATCTCCAAAATTTAACTTTTTCAGATACTTTTAACAGCGAAGACCCAAATACAGCGTATAATTGCTTCATTGACCTATTTTTACTTATTTTCAATTTATGCTTCCCTCTGAAGTCGGTTACTGTACGATCTGAAAATCCTATCAAATGGGTATCTAAAGGCATTCGAGTTTGCAGTAAACGGCAACGTTACCTACTATGGCAAAAACGACATAGACCCACAGATGAGAACAAACAACTTTTCAATAACTATACTCGGACATTTAAAAAAATTATCAAACTAACCCAGAGAGCTCAAAACAACTATCTTATCCAAAATTCAAAAAATAAGTCTAAAACCTCTTGGCAGATAATTAATAATAATAAAAAGATCAGAGAACCCATTTCACAAATAGTAATACATGATAGGAAGATAACAGACCCAAGTAAAATAGCAGAATCGTTTAATAATTTCTTCATAGATCAAGTTACAGAAACCCCTAAAACTTCAAAGGTTAATAAGCTTAAAGTTGTACCTAACGCGCATTCAATGTTCATGTCTCCAGTTTCACCGCAAGATGTAATAAGAGTTATTAAATCTCTAAAAAACACAAAAAGCTCTGGCTACGATGGCATAACAACTCAAGTTATTAAATATGTTTCCAATATAATTGCTTCACCTCTTAGCCACATTATTAATGTTAGTATTTTAGCAGGAATATTCCCTACAAGATTAAAATCAGGAATAGTAAAGCCAGTTCACAAAGCTAATTGTAAAGAAGATATGTCGAATTATCGACCAATAGCTCTAATTCCGGTGTTCTCTAAAGTAATTGAAAAAATAATGTATAGTTCCATCTATAGCTTCCTTACTAAATATAACTTAATTTGCAAAGAACAAAATGGGTTTAGGAAAAACAGAAGTATAAACATGGCTGTTTTCGACTTGATAAAAGTAATAATGAATAATGTAGATAACAAAACCCCTGTATGTACTATATATACAGACATGTCCAAAGCTTTTGACCGTGTGGACCATGATATACTATTACAGAAGCTTAACGCCTATGGTATCCGAGGTAACGTCCTTAACTTAATAAAATCTTATCTGTGCAATCGTAAACAATATACAGAAATTTCTAAAATATGTACAAAATCTAAATTTGAAACTAAATATCTATCTCCACCTAGAATAATTAAGTATGGTGTTCCTCAGGGAAGTGTTTTAGGACCTTTACTATTCTTAATTTATATTAACGATCTTCCACACCATGTCCATCATCCCATGGTTCTATTCGCAGATGACAGCACAGCAATTATTGAATGTTTAAATAAAGAAATATATGAAAATGACATCAATAACACTATTAAAACAATAATCACCTGGCTTAATAATAACAATTTACTCATAAACATCACTAAAACTAAACTCATGCACTTCTATCAAAGAATATACCCAAAACACCTAAATGTTAATTTCGAGGGTCAATGTATAGGAACTGTAAATAATGCAAAATTCTTAGGTATACACATAGATAGCAAATTGACATGGAAGGCTCATGCTGACCATGTATGCCAGAAATTAAGCTCGTCTGCCTACGTACTATTCAATCTTTCGAAAAAAGTCAACAATAAGACAGCTTTAATTGCTTACCATGGTTTAGTAGTATCGATACTACGATTTGGGGTTATATTCTGGGGCAACTGCAGCGAAAGGGAGAATATATTCAAAGCCCAAAAACGTTGCATAAGAGCAATTTTCAATATAAAAGTCACCGATAGTTGTTTACCGATATTTAAATCACATAATTTGTTAACTTTCCCATGTATTTATATTTTAGAACTGTCTTTATTTGTAAAAACAAACCAACATCTATTCCCAACTTTAAACGAAACTCGTAGTAGGACAGTAACCTTAAGATCTCAATACCAACGCTTATTATATACAGGTGCACACAAAACTGCTTTATTACAGAAAAATGTTATTGGCATGGCACCTCTTATTTTTAATAAAATACCTGATAAAATAAAAGATGAACCACTAAGATTGTTTAAGAAATACCTAACTAAACTACTAATAGAAAAAAGTTACTATTCAATATCAGAATATCTAACCGATAAAGATATATAAATGCCATCCATTCATCTTTAATACTATTTATTGTATAATTGTTAACTTTTATAGTTTATAATGACATAGCTATGAAGATTTTTGTAAGAGTTTTCTAATGTTATTTGTTTTTACTATTAAGTGTTATCTTAATTACCAAATATTAGTTTAATTCTTAGTTTATAATAACAATGTTTGCATGCTAATGTTTCTATAGCAGAATGTATGGATCTTCAAATAATTTGTAAACACCTTATTTCTTACCTACATTCAAGGCAAATAAATGATTATTATTATGATTATTATTATTAATTTACTTGAATAAACTTTCAATGTAGGTTTTTCTTGCCTAGCTTTAATGTCTAACGCGGCGTTAATGGCCCAGGATAATGATGGCAATCTCATCGGCGATAGTTGACTCTAAAGTCATTAAGGTAATGATACTATCCAATGTGAAGATCGAGTCATTTAGCGGACACTGTCAGACCTCGGGGTTTCACTGAAAGTAATTGAAAGTCTCTAGTTACGCATTACATTATAAGATTCACTTTTCAATATCAAGATCTATCTTGGTTGGTAAGAGGTGGTCTGTTAACGACTTTTTCTCTAATCGTTGAGAAAGTAATTTGCATCTAAAATTAATTATTCACATATCCGTCAATAGTTTTACCTATATTGAAGTTAAAATTTTAATTTCAGCCCTATATAATTTATGTTAAATTCCTGTCACAAGTAGGAAAAACCATCCATAAATAAAAACGTTGAATATGAGCCTTAGACAGGGCGCGACCCCTAGACGAAGTTTAAAACAATAGAAATCCCAAATAAAATATTCCTTTATTCATTTCAGCAAACAATAAATACAATTCATGCCGCCAGCACACAGCCTTTTGGCGTCACATATAAATTCACAAGAGAATTTACGACACATTAATTCCACATTTGCCTTTGAAACTGGGTTTTTCATTGAAGTGTTCAAAGGGCGTCGTGGGTAATTGAGTGCGCAGATATATTATGAAGTATATGTTACAGGATTCAATTACTGGATAAACTGGCTGCGCCTAGGCTGAGTTTATGAAGCGCTTAGGTGAAATAGAGTGAAGCATACCTGTAGGGATAATACATGAAGGCTCGTAAAGAATAAGGTGAACTAATAAATATTTATAGAGACCTAGCTTTGGATCGCGGTTTCATTCGCTAATACTACATAATTTAGTTATAAAGTTAATTAAGCATTCAGCTTGAATACCAAGAACTTTGTTTGTATTCAAGCTTACTTCAATAAAGGTTTTTTTGGTGAAACAAAATATAATCTTATCAAATAGCGTTTTCACATAATTACGTTCTAGCTAAAATCTGGATTTTGATTGTATTTAATAGACTAACTTCGACGAGTTTATTTATAACTCACGTGAACGTCTAAATGAGAGAAAAAATGCTTGTTTCGAGAAAATAATATATATTTTAACATGTTACATTAAGAATTTCGACATTGTCAGTTGGGTAGAAGGCGCGAATTTACATGGCTCCATAACAAAGGATATTACGGATCCCGCTCGCGAACACTCTTATTAGTGAGGAGCGGCTTAAGTTGTGAGCGAAGGAGTCTTACTTGCTAGCTTTACTTATGTTTGTACAAGAATTCAAAACGGGAGTAGATTATTATAGTGTGCACAGAACCAAGGAAATGAATGGCTAGAATTAGCTAATATGTAGTTACATAAAATAATATAAGAATTATTAGTAATATCTGAGATTCATGACAAGTGAAGGCTTTACTCGTAGATCCTGCACAAAATGAAAACTGTTTGTTTTACGAAAACAATAATCAAGCAAATTGTAATCTACTTGCAATAATAATATAATTTAGGATATTAATCTAAGAGACCAAATAAAATAGAAAGTACATTACATGGTCACTGGTTTATGTTTTAAACAATGGTGTGCTATAATAGGGGTTTTCAAGGGATGCCTACACAAACCCAGACTGACAAATATTTGTGGACGTTGTATCGTGTTGGGAGCGACTGTCCGAGGATTAAGTCAAGCGTGTTATTTACAATGGCTGTATTTTATATATTATGTATGTAATACTGTTATAAATAAATAAATGAAAGCTATCGCTATATGGGTAGGTGTATGTGGCTTATATTGAACTAAGTGTGGTGTTCAGATTGAGAAGAATTTATGTCTAATTGTACGATTCTTGTATCCTTATCAAATGTCTGTTTGGCAAAAGTATTATCTGGTTATTTCCAGGACTTTAGATCAATAGAAAGATTAGTTGATGTACAAAGTCATTGCGACATTGTAAACCCTTCTAACATGACATTGACTTAACTTTCCTAATTACATAAAATTAAGTTCAATTTAAAACGTACTGGTCACAAAAAACCACAGACACTTCAGCCTGTGACAAATTAGTGTTTTTTGTCACAGACATTACAAAATAATACAAAAAGCGTAATTTTACAATACAGCCTTGAGACCAACAAAAACGTTACTGTACCTACCTTCTGGTTGAAACATACTTAAATAATTCTAACAAAAAACAAATCGACTTCAAAATAAGTCTGAAATTATTTCTTATGAATTCCACTGTCAAAACTGGACACAAAACTAAAATGGGAGCACACGGGAAGCCACACCAGCTTTCAAACAAAAAAGAATCATCAAAATCGGTTCACCCAGTCAAAAGTTCTGTACTAACAAACATAAAAAAAACAGTCGTATTGAGTACCTCCTCTTTTTAGAAGTCGGTTAATAAATAAACTTTGTCGCTCATGCTTTATAACTTAGTAAGGATTAGGAAAGTACTAGCAATACGTAATACCTGGTCTCAGGTTGTAAATTTTCGTTCATTAGAAGCAAACTCGTCTGTAGCGAGTTTAATTAAAATTTTATCAAGGGTACGCTGTGTTTGATGGAAGTTTTTGTTGAATAGACGACTGAAATAGTAGGAATTCGGGATTCAGAAATTAGGAATATTTGTTTCAGTTGCAGGACTGTAAAAAGCTTCAATTTAATGAATTTCTTTGATATACTTTTTGTTTTATTGATTGATAGTATTCCTATCGCCTTCTTTGTGTGTATATTTCTTTACAAATAGTTTTTAGCCTGAGATAACTAAGATAGATAGTGTTGTTTTATTTTAGTCTCATATTT
Organism: Autographa gamma; assembly: GCA_905146925.1. Classification (NCBI taxonomy): domain Eukaryota; kingdom Metazoa; phylum Arthropoda; class Insecta; order Lepidoptera; family Noctuidae; genus Autographa; species Autographa gamma. Next base: position 12,285,028 of record LR989850.1, read on the forward strand.
ATTCATAACAATAAATACGATATCTATATTATTATGTACTTTCAACAATTTGCTTTTCTCAAAACATTTAACATATTTGTTTTCTTTCTGTAGTTATGTATTCGTATTCCCGCTTTACAGACACAAAAAATGCTTTTCTTTCTCCGAAGTTATTTTCCAGTACAATGAAAAGCCTTCGTGACAAATTATCGTTATCAAGTACATTGCAAGCTTCGTTACCCATCTATTTTCACAGCACCACACGATTGCTCCAACGGACGTTAATTTGAGGGAACACGCGGAAAATTACACGAGACACGATGTGTCTTGTTAGATTTAGTATATCTTATAGTGATGAAGGTCGGCTAAAGACGTGTTTATGAGGAAGTATTGGCGGAAGAATGTTCTGGAATAGTAAATAAAGAAGAGACAACATTTTTATTAATTAACACATAACTTCAGTGGTGTAAAGACGATTAAATGGGCAAGCAATTAATTCAAAGCTTTATGTTTTTAAACAACGCAGTGACATGGAAAGGGAATAGTCACAGCTTAAACTGATAACAGGTTTCCAAAAAGTTCCTGCTTTCGGTCGCTCCATGTAAAATACGGTATTCAGTTGAATCCGGTAACACTGGGATCCAACCCCACCATAGTTGAGAAAAGGCTCGGGAGATGATGAAGAAAAGTGCCTGCTTTCAACTTTATTGAAACTGTTTGGGGATTTTTATCGCTAAGTTATGAACTAGTGAACTTGCGTATGCATCCGGGTGCGGGTATGATTTGTCATAACGTGAGTCACTATGACAACGTTGGTTTTCAGTGAAAACCCCAGTGCCCATGTTAAATACGTCACGTTAATAGTCAGTAACTACGTCAGAGATTATAGTCATTGGGCAAAGGTCATTTAAAACCAAGTTCAGGAAAAAGGAAGCTAAGGAATAAGCTGTATCAAGATCATTAGACAATAAATCACTAAAAAAGAAAAATAAGTACATTATATAATAGCACTCTCGAACTTTTCCCACTACCTGTATTTACTACGTCATAAAGATAAAAAATAAATACAGTTCTCGTGCGTTTGACACATTTTACTGAAAACTCCGAAGTACCAACAAAAAACAAGAACAAGTTTGAGAACGGCTAACGACAGTTTTTTGTTTCAGTAAGTTTGTTCCCGCAGTAAAAAGTCGGTGGAAACTGTAATCGACTGACATGGCTTTATTTGAAGAACTTAAGAAAGAACATAGAAGCTTACTCCGAACAGATTCAAAGTTTTAAAAGGAGGTTGTTGTTTAAAAGTAAAATTTGTATGATATTGAAAAGTCCGATATATTATATGCTGGCTTGGATTCAACCTTGCAACATAATCTGATTTGCAATCTAGGTCACCCCTTTTTAATCACATTTTTTAATTAATTATGTTAAAAGGTATGCCTTACTGCATTGCGATGACATGGGCTATGATAGATAGGTTACGAATGCCGATCATCATTGTATGTTTTAGTCCAATTTCAAGTGGTTCAGATGCCATTATACAATACTCAACATATTGACGACAAATATTTCGAAGGGCTGACAGAACTGACGACACTGATCGATAGTGTACACAATGAATGATTCTTAAGTGCCTACAGTAGGGGTATCTTGAAAGCAATCTACCTGCTTGCACACTCCGGAATAATAGATAAAGCAGCGAGTGCTCAGCCATAAGCCTCTTATCTTCTGGTACTTGTGAGGGGAACTAATGGATACTTATTCATTTAGTAAGTTTGTAAACCTCTTAATAAGAGCTCCACAGCTCCAACACTCCACAGAAAAGTTTTGTATTGTTTATTAAAGAAAAGTGAGCATTTGGTGAGGCTTACTTTTTAGACCATAGTACCACAAAATAACAACAGTCCTTTTCCATCTATTATAATTTCCTCTATTATAAGGATAATCCACAATAAGTCGCGCGGAACACTCAGCGTCCGTCCAATGCTTTCGCAAAAATAAATATAAATACATTTCAGACTAGCGGTGGAATATAAAAGGTTCCGGAAAAGTTTACGTCCTGTATTCGAGAAGGATGAATGTGAACCATCCTGTACACTCCGTTGGTTTTGCTAGTGGATACAAATGTGCTGAGCACGGGATTTGGGGATCAAGGTGTGTGTTTGACGTCATCCGAGGTTGGGGTAGTAACGGAATTGATCCTTTTTTGTTTTGTTGATTGAATTCAGAATTGGAATTTGATAAAACTGCGTGATAAGACTTTTTATTTCGTGTCATGGAATCTCGGAAGAGAAATATCAAAACAATCTATGTACAAAATACCAAAATACACACATAATACATCCTCTCAGACACTTAGAATCATTTTGTTGAAAGTAAATAAAACTGAAATGACTCCTTAAAGTAAACAACGATAATACCGATTACCCACTTCCCCTTAAGGCGCTACCCCGAGCAAATGACTTTGAGCGTTTGACCTCTAAACCCCCCTCTTTGCCCCTCTACATATACATCGCTACTTTCTATGAAAATACAACGCCATCTGTTTGATATACCGACGTATTAAGTAGTAAAAATAGTAGACTTATGAATTTATAGACAAAAATATAATCAATCATGTTCGCAAGATTAAAAAAAAAGATAAGAGAAATATATTTTATTAGTATCTAAAATTATAACTCAAGTAATTGAAGACTTCTAAGTGAATCATTTAATGATGTAAAGTTATTTAGTCAGAAAAGTATTGAATGTCTTTTTACAAAAATCTTTTTTCAACCAACTTCGGAAATAGGAGGAGATTTTCAATGCGGATGTTTTTTTTTTACGTTTGAGTATTTCTCGAAGTTCGGGATTTCTCAAAGACGGCTGGACCGATTTCAAAAATTATTTTTTTAACCATTTATTCAGTGTGATTCTAACAAGGCACGTATACAGAGCAAAGGCGGGCGGCGAGACTTTTGAAAATTCGGTTCTTGAAGAAAGTATTGCTGTCTCAATACGGCATGATTTGTGAATGTGTGAAAGTTGACAGTGTGTGTGTCAAAGCGCGCTCGCATGGAGTATCACTTAAGAAATACTCTACGCACATAATAAAGGGCAATGGCGAAATAATTGTTGATATAATTCTTATGCGTGATATACAAACGTCTTAATTACAGATTTACATGAAATATAGCGTCTAAGTCCATGAAAAAAAATACATTAAATTGGAAATACAATTGATTGAATTGTACTTTGAGTGTTGCCATATGAACGTTAAATCTAAACTAAGTCATACGAATATCTTTGGCTAGTAAACTATGTATAAAAGCTTGCTTTTAGAATATATTGAAGATTTATGAACATGAATAGTCTAAGGACATATTATTATTTCTAACCAACATCACCGAAATTAATAAATGACATCAAAATACTACTACGAAAACTTCAATCTAGCATGGCAACAACAACGGATACAATCAATGTGAAATTTTGCGTCATGCCAGTGACATTGTCTTGCACGTCACTTTGCTTGTGCGCACCAAAATCTTTGTTTGCGCATTTGTTATTTATATTATTTTGCTTTTTGACTTGGACTGCTTATGGACTTTCGAGATTTCTCCCTGTGCTAGCCAAAAGACTCCGATTACCCACCACTTACGACGAAATTTTGCTGTGATGTTTGACTCCGATTTTAAATTAAATTGGATTTTATTACGTGAAAAAGAACGATTTATTTTTCACGATGTGAAGTCTTTTAAAGCCTCTTTGCACCTGCTGGTTTCCTGGATAATATCGTGATAAGGAAGGATGAAAAATAAATGTATTTGAATTAATGCTGTTTCTTTTTTCATGCATGCTTTTGATCATCTATTTTATAGACTATTTTTGTGCACTAAACAATATAACAAGAAAGCCTATAAGAAAAAAAAACTCTGATTATAATTCTTTACAAGTATAATCAAAGCTATACCAGGGAAAACCTAGATAATTATATCTCTAGAAATAAGTATAAAACAACCGCATTAAATCTTTTGAATAGTATATTTCACAAGGTTTACTTTTTCATAATCAAAGAGTTTTTCAACATATTTCCTATGAATTTCTGTCATATAAATACAAGGTCGTTCAAAAGTAATTAATTGTTTACGAGAGCCCATTAATTTCACTCATAAATAACTGAATTTAATAAAAACAAAGAACGATTCTATCAATTGTATTTCCAATTTTATATATTTTTTCATAGACTTAGACGCTATTTAAATAAAACTTCAAAAAAGTAACATATTATTTCATGTAAAGTAATTAAGACATTTGTAGACGTATAAGAATTATTTCGACCTTTTGATAGTTGGACATATTTAAACAAATATAAATATGTGATGAAATAAAACTACTAAAAAAAAATCCGTAAAAAGTAGTTTTATTTCAATGTCAGATTTAAAAAAAAAAGCTCGCCCCCTATTACTTACATGGGACCTAAACATATCGGCGAATTGTGGGTGTACATTGGTACACCTCTGCCTAACCCTTCGGGGATACCGGCGTGATGATATGTTATGTAAAACATAAATATGTATTCCATGCTATTTGAATTTTATCACAAGTGCCGTGTGTAAAACTACATAGGGCTATCAATGACTTTTTGACAGTTGTCATAATATTAAATTGTAAATGACATTTCAAATAAAAAACCGACGTGCTCTCACGTCGAGAGCCTACGGCTGACTGCTGAATCGCCGCCGCGACTGTGTTTATGTTGTGAATTTGACCATTTTTAGGAATAATTTGAATTATAAAATAGATGTTTGGTCTTTTTGAAAAACAAAGCAGTTGAAAATGTTAAGAATTAAATCCTCTATCAGTTGGTATAAGTTACATTAATAAAATACGTGTACATCGTGAGCCTATGCAAGGAATAAATTTTGATAGACCATTTTTAAAATGAGTACTACTAAATATTCGCTGCATTAAAAAGAAAAAACCCTGTCTAAATTAAAGACAACATATTAAATAATGATTTGGTATAACAGTGAATTTGATATAAGTTTTAAATATCGAGTTTATAGCTTAATAAAACTCCGCTTTTGCGCATTTTGCTCGGGGGAGCGCCTTAAATAAAGCTTCAATTTTAATTCCCCACAATACAAGTTAGTCGAGAGAATGAATGCTCTTAGTTTTTTCCTTCAACCTTTGCGGCATCCTCATTTTCTTTTCAGAGCGGTCTAGGCGCCTTTTTATGAAAATCCTTTACCAACTCCCGTAATTGAAAGTTTCGCAACTGACTATGAGATATCTTTATTGGAAAATGAAAACCTTTAAAGAACATTTTGAGGATAGGTAAATTCCTTATTAATATGATAAATACAATGCAAATTGTCTTACAATTTAATACTGAAACTGGTTGAAAATACAAACTTTAAGCTACCTATCTTTAAAGAACTCTATAATCGAAACTAATTCACTATCTCTATTTTAACAATAAAGATACTAGACTTAGAGTACATTCACCTGTATAAATGAATGGAATTGAATGAAATTCAAAGCAGTGACAAAACATCCGAGATGGTTTCTAAAACTTCTTCAGAATTTGAAAGAAAACCTTCATCCTATATGTTTAGTGGGCAGACGACAAAAGTACATACATCAAGAGCAGTACCTGTACCATGATCTTTAAAAGTAGTACTGTTGCGGTTGTGGAAACGAGACGGCGCACTACACGCGCATAGCGCCGTCTCGCTTAGCGCTACGAGCTCATGGTAAGCCAGCAGATCTACATCGTTTGTCAGGGCATACAGCGTGAAGAGGTTACCTTAGCTCTCGGGTACTTTGCGACATGCTTTGATAAGCACGACCTGCTCTAAGCCTAGCCCAACAATAGTTATTCAGATGCCAATTATATGACCATACATGCATATGCCATAATTATGCATGTATTCATAAGAGATTTAGGGCGCAACGGCTATTAAAACGAACTATTCTTACTGAATTTAAAGTCATATGGCGAATGCAAATAATCTTGATCGATATCAGATCTGAGAGATAGCATATGATTGATTATAAAACAAAAAAACATAGACTATATTATTTAGTTTCTTCAAAGTCAAAATAACTTAATTCTTTTGGCATATCTAATACTAAAATAGTCTTGAACATATTTGCTATTGTCCGTTGCCAATTAGTTCTCAAACCATGTAAAATGAAATTATTCACGGTTTTTCTTTCTTAAATACTCAGCAGTAGTCATTGAGGATAACAAAAAAGTCGTCGAGATCCGGTATCTGTAGCAATATCCTATATCATTTTCCCAGCTTGTTATATTAAAACGTGCGTAGAATTATAATCAGGACATTTACACATCAACTCCAATTTCATTCCGAAAAGTCTTTTTTCATAACAGAAGATCTTGAAACGTATATTCAGCTGACATTTTCGGAAAATGTGTGGAATAAAAGCCGCATCTGTCATAAACAGGTTGTATACTGTAGGTTTGAAAGCCTTGCGGAGTTGAGCTCAATGCTCTGTCTTTGAGAACATGCGGGTGCATATACTCGAAATGAAAGTTTATGAGCTACTATTGGAACTCGAAAAGGGTTTGTTAATTTTCATGATGTCTCACCGTGACTGGTGTTTCTCTCTTCATTTAAGAAAATAATCCGTTAGATGATTTCAAGGTCTAATTGGAGATGAAAAACATGTAATATATAGATTTTCTGGTCATACATAATTTGACTTATTGTGTAATTGGGAAACAACTTGCTACCTAACGCGACGTAAATAACAAACTGAAATGTATCTTAATACTTCCTTTTTATCAATTGTAAAACATTCTTATTCATCTAATGCCATCCCTTATTCTTTTCATGTTTCAGTCCAGAACTCACAATTCCATCACAAAAACGACCAACTCATTTACAAAACCACTTGAAAACAGTGAGTTTGGATAGTAACGCTTCTATTGTTTGTCCAAGTAGTTTCTGCGGGAGTCACAGTACTTTGAGGACTCTGTATATTAGTGTGTATGCCGAATATAAGTCACGAATGTATTGTGCTCGTTCTTTGTTGCTAAGTACATGCTGGCTGGGGCAGGTTGAAGTATTCAGATGGCTTTCAACGAGATTGTTCGTTTCGTGAGTCGTATAGACAATGGTGAATGTTTGTTAAATTAGTCGAAGTTGTGCATGGATATTACTTAGGGTGGGTTGGAACCGTCTATTAGGTATAGTACTTCAACGTTAAGTCTGTATGAAACTTTATTCAAATGGCCATATTTTTAAAGTTAATTAATGCTAATACTTCAAACCCTTAGTGTTTCAATAAGGCATTAAGAAAATAGGTAAATTAAGAAGTCAATAATAAAGGGTATTTTTTTTTTTAAAACCTACATCGTTGACCCTCTTAGGTTCAGCAACAGAGCCCTACTTCACACAGTAAACTATGTAATCTATAATTCTCATTTATACACTTAAAACTATTTATAGAAAGCAATTTCAATCTTACTCTATCGCAGTACATTAAATCTCGACAGTTTGTACACTTTATTTCGATCAAGGCCTCAGATAGCCAAAGATTCCACACTATTTCCACTATCTAAGAATAGAGAGGATTTTCTTCCAAATAGAACACCCACAAGATTTATTTACGGTCGCCATTAATGTCTTAGGGATTACATCACCGTTACTGAGGGGATCGATAATCCTTTACTTCCATATTATTGGTTCGTGCGTCTATCAAGTAATGAGGTCCCTACGAGGTACTTAGGGCCTTAATATTGATTTAGAACCAAACTGAGTACTGGCCACCTATAAATATATTCTTCTTAACTTCTATCTATCTACCTACTTTGTTCTGTGTATTACAAGTAACTTTAGATTTAAAACGAAGCGGAGTACTGGCCATCTATTTATTTAATTTTCGTAAAGTTGGTATTTTTTTTCGCCTTTATACAAGAAGTGGCTTTTATCCTGTAGTAGGTCTATATCAGGCCAGTATCATTACTCAATTTTCTTTTCTCTAAATAAGAAGGCATTTGTCTTCCAGTGGCATTTGTACCGGCCAGTATTAGTTCACTATTACTTGCACCATTGACAAAAAAAGGGTACCAAGTTATATAAAGAAGGATCATTGAGCTCCTGTTGCTAAGCCATGCCATGTATTTTGGTTTCAGCCTGTATTTGTCTAGCCCAACGATATTTGTTTCGTGTCTAGGTGTTTACGCTAGTAAGATTTATGTCGGAATCGGAAGCTGTGTGACGTACAAAACATATACATTATAGAATATTCTCAGTAGTTTTGACATGTAATATTTTATGTCTGACACAAAAATATGAGTTTGTTTATGGCGAAAACCTAAATAAAATGTCTCATGTGTACTAGTTATGTAAGTATTATTCAACTTTATGCGTAAATGCAACAACAATGATTTCTTTTTTTACAATTGTATCTATGCTTTTCATCATCAATCAAAACAATCTTACCCAAAATTGATTAGACGTTTAGATAAAAAACGCAAGTTTCACAGATATCGTAAAAATAAAAATAATAAGCAGACGGATTGAGAACCTCCTCCTTTTGAAGTTGGTTAAAGATCTATTATAATAAGATATAGTTTACTTACCGACTACGCTCGGCCGAGATCCCTCACCTCACGATCATACACACTCCGGACACGTTACTATGTCCTAGAACAAAGAAACAACTCATTACTATGTAAAATGGTAAGTACAGTCTGCAACGAATACCTATTGAATAGTATACTCAGATTAACAACAAGCAAATGTGATAAACATTATACAATCGAAATAAGGAAAAAAAAATTAAGAAACCTAAAAATTAAATATTTAATACATTTTCATACATTATTCCATCGTCCAATCACAAACACAAACACGCCAAACTTTACAACCTCGTCGTTTTTGCGTCGAGATTTAAAAAGTATATAATATATCATCCTGCTTCCAGCACTAACCCTTCGTGATACGGCATTTTTTTAATAGTCGTAATCACAAAATCAATCAATCAATTTATGAACATCTAATTTTCTTTTCGATGCTTTGAAAAAGTTTTTCAAAGCACCAGAAAAACTGTTTTTCTTCTTTGACTTTTGTTGGTGATTGTACAAATGTACATGTTCAGTCTGCTAAGCGTGATCATTCAATAAGTGTACGTTTACACGCGATACATAAGTATGTTTTTTTAAGTTAATTATAGTTTACAGAGTATCTAATTTGTTCAGTAATAGACAGGTTTTTTGCGTTTGTTCTGTCGCAACCGCAACAATCGCGACTGCTAAGAAAACAACTGCTGCAAATGCTTGTAGATTTATTACAAATGTTGCTTTGTTCTTTTATTATGTTTACTTAGTAAGTGTAGTGGCCAAGAAGTCTAGTCTCCAACAATCTGTAAAATATGTTCTTTTGAAATATTATACTTAAAGATATTTTTAACAAAATGGCTTTAGTAATAATCTTTTTTTTTGGCTTCAAATTGATATATTACAATTATAAGTTTGTTAGTATAAGAATATTGACTAATATTAGGGGCAACGCCTTAGTATCATGATTGAGTGTTTCTGTACTAATGGAACGATATATTTAGTAAATTGATATCGCTTTAAGTGATTTATGAAAATGGCTTTTCTAATTTTTCTTTCATTGAAAAATGTAGGTACTGTGTGGAAAAGTGATTGTAAAGTCTTGACCTTTTTTGCTATAAAACGTAACACAGTTTTTGAAATAGGACTAATTTTGAGACTAGTTTGGATTCTTATCAAAAAGAATTTAGTTTATTTAATAATTATCAATATGTACAGAATGCCTTAAAATATTTACAATACTATAAAAACTAAGCCTACACATTAAATAGGAAAAAATATATACTAAATAAAACTAAGAACTAAAATAAGGCGTCAAAAAATTCACCCACGTCGCTGTCGACTGGGAGTGTGCCCAAAAGGCAGGCAGCATGGCCACGTTGTATGGCAATGCTTATGCGCTGACCTAGGTAGAAGCCAGCCTTTGGGTCACATGAAGTGTCAACCAGGCGTCTGGATAAATCTTTAAAAAAACTGTGTGCACTATCAAAAAGACATTTTGTATATTTCACTACAGCATAAGTTTCGTTACCCACTTGCTTTTAGGCATAACAAATTCAATTACTTGTATCATAATCATTCAGCCAATCATAGTCCACAGCTGGACAAAGGCTTGTCCCAATTTGCGCCACAATGTTTTTTTTTTGTACATATTTAGGTATATAGTTTTTACCGCTAAAATATCAGTAGTTTAATTAAAATAGCATAATAAACTCATAATGAAGTGTGTTCGTGACCATAATCGGTGTTGTGGGCGCCAAATCATTACAAACACTCCTACTCGTAATTAAACGTCAACATAAAACATTACCTAATAAACTTATTTATTAAAGCTTTACACAACAATTCAGTTATAAAATCTATATTAATTTGAACTATAAGTTGTATTCAGAATTTTATCGAATTGAGGTGTAACTTGGTAAGTCACTATAAAAATAAAGGTCATTCAACTTTTAAATTCTTAATTTAAATGTCGTTATTTTTTCTTTGCTTATCATATTTTTTTATTGTATTCAGCGTCTAGTCTTGCTGAACAGTTGACCACCAGTACCAACATAATAGTTACAATAAATTAAGAAAATAACTCACAAAAAGCGTCTAATTCTAATTACAAATCATTTTTTATTATGTTGGTATTCTGTATACCTCGGTGATCGCTTCACAGCTGATTGGTTATCGAACACGGCCTTGAGCAGACATCTCTCTTAGATTTAATTACGCGACAACACTGATGAAAGACAGCCAAACTTATGTGGCAACACTTAACTCAATTAGTTAGAGTTTTGGAAATCTTGTTACTAAACAGAATTGGAATTGAATCGGTATGGTTACCAATATTGCTAATTATATAAAGAAAAGAGAATTTTATCTATACTGAACGCATTATTGCTTATATTAATTACTAGCGGCCCGCCCCGGCTTTGCTCGGGTGCAACGCTGATACCAAATATAACTACACAATCATAAAGTTCTGTAGGGCGAAGCATAGCATTGGACGCACTATTTGGTATAGGCACGCGCCACCCGGCCCCCGCGCGGCCCCCCGGCCGTTACCGCTGCAACCGCTATGTCCCTGCATTTTAAATTTGTAATATCTTCGAAAATATTCATTTAAATTACATGCTGTAAAGAACAATATTGATCTATATTGCATGCACAATTTATTAAAGCTACTTAATTGGATAAGGATTAATACTGTATTGCTTAAAATCGCTTTTTCGTAAATAAGTAATAAATAAACGATAAAAATGGTTATTGTGGGTTATCCTCAAGAGATAGACATATACCATCGCGGACTTTTTTGTAGATCTTTATAAGGTGCACAATACTGTAGTACATTATTTTGATCTATCTCATAGGGTTCAGCCAGCGTTTGCAATGAAAGCGCAAAAAGTGGGTTCATTTACGACCTTACATTAGAAATCTCTAAGATTATCCGTATTCCTCTTCTATATTATGCATGTTTTATACATATAAACCTTCCTCTTGAATCACTCTATCTATTTAAAAAAACCGCATCATCAATCCGTTGCGTAGTTTTAAAGATCTAAGCATACATAGGGACAGACAGCGGCAAGCGACTTTGTTTTATACTATGTAGTGATAGTGATAGTGATATTTGGCTACGACACAAAATATCTGCCTCGTTGGCCTAGTGGTGCTAAGCGCGCCTGCTACGCTAGAGGTCTTGGGTTCGATTCCCGAGTCGACCAAGGTGTTATTGGGTTTTTCTAAGAAATTCTCAGTAGCAGGTCGGAGTTTGGATTTGTGCCCGGTTAGTGGCAATAGGCTCGCCCCTATTACATGGGACCTAAACATATAGGCGAACTGTGGGTGTACATTGGTACGCCTCTGCCTACCCCTTCGGTGATACAGGCGTGATGATATGTTATGTTATGACACAAAATAAATTCTAGTCTAAAATAATTTTCATAATTACTAATTGTGTATTTGGGAAAAAACAGCTGTTACATTAAACTCTTTGTGTAAAATAACTAAACATCTGCATATTTAAACGATTCTAAATTCAAATAATAACTAAATAGTTCTAACAGAACTGACATAGCTAGAAATATATTAAACTAACGACGTTCTCTCTTGCATAAAAGATTTATCGCAAACAATTAGCGAGAGATGTTTTGTTTAAAATTCACTTCGAGTAACAAAAGAGGTAATATCTCCAATTAGAACAAAAAGTTGCCATCTTGTAATCTGTTAGAATGACGTAAAACCATTATGTCGCTAATAGTTCGCTTTGTATTTAAAATTAACAAAGAGTTTAGAACTTTGACTAATCGATCTACTCAATAACACGAGGATTTTAACTCAGTCTCGCCATAAATAAAACTATAACTGTCATTCGAAAGGAAAGATAAAAGAACATACATATCATCACGCGTGTATCCCCGATGGGGTAGGCAGAGGTGTACCAATGTACACCACAGTTCGCCGTTTAGGTCCCATGTAATAGAGGGCGAGCCTATTGCCACTTACCGGGCACAAATCCAAACTCCGACCTGCTACTGAGAATTTCATAGAAAAACCCAATAACACTTGGTCGACTCGGGAACTCGAACCCAAGACCTCCAGCGTAGCAGTCGCGCTTAGCACCTCTAGGCCAACGAGGCAGTTTAAAGAAGTTTATAGAAATGAAATGAATTGTTGAATAGTCGCCAGTTTGGTTATTTAAATCGAATCGATGTCGAAATTGCAAATCGATTCTAATGTGGGAAATTACATTGCGTAATATTATCGAAGTTATTTCGCGGTTAAATCTGAATACATTTGCGCAGTAAAAAACAAAGACAAATCAATTTATTTAGAAATATTGCAAAAGAAACAATGAATACTTAAAAAGTACTTATAACAAATCACACAAGAATAAGTTACTTGAAATTAAATTAAGCATTCAATTAGTAATAATTGCATGTTTAATTTAATTTGATGAATGTAAATTCATCATCTAGCAAACAAAGAGTATCGTACACGTTTAGGAACACGAATAAATGAACGGGTTTTTCCTTTTTCCTTAAGATTTTTCATTAGCAAGTTTTGATGCAATTGGTTCCATTTAACAACGAGACAGGATAGCTGCACAAACATTGTGGTTTGACCAACAAGCGGACAAGGTCTGTATAGACGGGGATGCAGCTATTGCGACCAACTGTTTACCTTGGAAATCATGTCCATGGGTCCTTTGAATACATACGATAGAAGATGCCATCGTGAAGGAATTATGTGGCTTTATTAATGAGTGTTTGCGATTTGAAAATCCGCTAGGTTCGTTAGCCTCGCAAATGGTCTATCCGTAAATTACCACTAATCACGAGCCAATAGCTTGTTCCTCATTGGTGTAAATTGTTGTGAGGACCTCATGCGACACTAGCGAACCTAGCGGATATTCAGTGCTCAAAGAAGTCTGGCGGCCTCAGTATTGTCAAATGAATGTGTTGCAGCTTTCTGATTATCTATGTGAAAACTACTGCTACGAGTATTCAGCTGGGCTGGAAACACTGGAAGCGGATAGGATAAGGGCTCATTCTAAGTAATTTTATCAAAGACAATATAATGTAAAAGCTAAAGTAAGTTTTCTTGAATCTGGGATGATCAACGCAAGTTTTCTAACTGTTTAAGATGCCTACAGGTCTTGCTCACTTAATTTGTTCTTTCTGAAGTACCGGAAGGATTTATCTGTTCTTCCAATAATTGGATCGAAGGACGGAACAAGTTCAATGTCAACCTATATTAGAAGATAATATGTGGCACATGTTTTTGTTGCATCAGCGTGTTATCATGTTATCAGTAAGGTAATCGATAGCAGTTATCGGTTTGGCTGAAGATTTTTGTGTTCGTCATAATTTGATTTATCCTAACGCCAAAATGTATGTAGTTAGAAAAATCACTGCCAGGCTGCGGCTTGCCAATTCGACATTGCCTCGGATCTAGATGTTTGTGGTACCTTCTTAGTTTCTGAATTCCATAACACAAGTGCTTTAGCTACTGTGTTTGGGTTCAGAGCGTATGTGATGTTGTCCGCATTTACTTATTGTTATATTTATCATTTCTTAAAGAGATAACTCTATAATTCAGGACTAAGACAAAGTGATGACGCACTCAACCAGCATAAAAAAAAATCTATTAAAGAACCTCTTTACCATTTAAATAGTACGCATTGAACAAAACAAAAGAGTAACATTTACCGTTCGTGTTGCGCGGCACTGGCTCACGGCGTCCGAGTATGCTTAAGGCAAATATTTGAGGTTAGGCCTGCAATATACAGTATTTGTTCTATACAAATAGGTACATTACCTGCTAGGTAAAGGTCACTTGTTTAATAAGTCAAAGTGGTAATGTGTGTCTATTTGGTTATTTTGGTAAAACGTTTACCTAGTTGTAGGCTTACCGTGTAATAAAGTTATCAACGAGTTACCAAAGAGCGCATTTTGTTAACAAAAATATAACGTACAAGTACCGTATTTAATTTAATTTTACTCGCTTTATAAAAGTTATATATGAGACCTACACATTTACGCCTGTGATTTTATATCGTGAAAACAGTAAAAATCACAAAATCGTTTTTAAGGTTTTATGTAAAGGTTAAAAGCCTCCAAAAGAAAGGCAAGGCATATAATAAAGAGCTTTAAATTAATGTAATATAAAAAGATTTTTATAACGAGTACGTATTGAAGTCATTAATTATTATCAAAAGACAGATGTGGCAAGGGATTGTTCAAATTACATCGAGTATTATATTTATACTGCCTCGTTGGCCTAGTGGTGCTAAGCACGCCTGCTACGCTAGAGGTCTTGGGTTCGATTCCCGGGTCGACCAAGGTGTTATTGGGTTTTTCTATGAAATTCTCAGTAGCAGGTCGGAGTTTGGATTTGTGCCTGGTTAGTGGCAATAGGCTCGCCCCCTATTACATGGGACCTAAAACATATCGGCGAACTGTGGGTGTACATTGGTACGCCTCTGCCTACCCCTTCGGGGATACAGGCGTGATGATATGTTATGTGTTATGTTATTATATTTATACGTTTATTTTAATAAACAAGCAAAATAATTTAGTTTACAAAATACAATTTTGTAAACTAAATTATTAATTATTATTAGTTCACTCAGCTGTGAACACTCATACGCACAGTACGCGCTGCTAAAATTAAATAGATAGTCAACCTTTTTTACATTTTAGTCAAGTCCATATTTTGTCTTCATCATTAATAAGATCTGCTTAGTGTTTTTATTTTTCCTTCTTAAAATGAAAACGTGTGCAGCTTGTAATGAGCCGTTCAACGATGGTGTGCAGTGCGGTAGTTGCAAGAAACACCTTGACTTTGGATGTGCAAACATTTCCGAAACCGGATGGAGAAAGCTAGGTGCCAATCGGATGGCTCAATGGAAATGCCCTACTTGCAGAACCTCATCTTCAGTCGTGTCAACCCCCGAACCTGCGTCGCTGGATACCATACTGAGTGAGATCCTTGATATGAAAAGGCAGCTACTTAACTTGCCGACCTTGGTGGACAATATTCGTGAAATCAAGGATGAGTTGGCTGATCTCAAAGTGACATGTGAGGGCACTGTTGGGAGACTTGACGATTTTGATACAAGGCTAGTGGAAGTGGAGGCAAAGGCCTCTGAATTTGAGAAGCTTCAGGAATCCGTGAATTCCTTACAGACTGACTTGGCAAGTACGAAGTATCTACTGTCAACTTATGAACAGAGATCTAGGCTTAACAACGTCGAAATTAAGGGAGTTCCTCTGAAGAAGGATGAGAACCTGTACTCAATTATCGATGCTATTGGCCGTAAGGTGAACTACAACTGTCCCAAAACACAGGTGAACTATATTTCAAGAGTTCCTATTTTTGGTTCTAATGAAAAGCTGATAATAGTAAGTTTTTTAAACCGCTATGTGAAGGAAGACTTCATAGCAGCGGCTCGTGCAAAGAAGGACCTGTCCACTTGTGACATCGGTTTTCAAGGCTCATCGCAACGTGTCTATGTCAACGATCACTTAAGCGTCGAGTACAAAAAGCTTTTAACCAGAGTTAAAATAATTGCCAAGGATAAACATTATGAGTACGTATGGGTTAAGCACGGTAAAATTCATATACTTAAAAATAACAATTCAAAAGTATTAATCATAAAGAAGGAGTCAGATTTAAACAAAATTGTTTAATGTGTTTCTTAATTTTTGTAAGTACTTTCCTATTAAGTTGTTATTTTTTGCTTCTATGGCTCCAAATATTTAATATTGTTTGTATCACAATAACTGTTTGCAAAATGTTTGATATCTCTGCCACACTAATGACTCTGACACCTCTCTATTGTCTAGCTACTACTTGTATCCTTTGTATTCGTTATCGCGCTGTTCACTTTAAAGCTGCAACGCATTACAATATATTCTACTTGCTCGCACTTGCACGCACCACGCACTATTGCTTGCTTTATCACACAGTTGTTTACCACATAACATCGCATGATCTTTGCGCTCGCACAAATGTAGTTGATTTCTACCGTCATCTAATTTACTTGATAAAATTATACCTTATTTTACAACATTATTTAATGAAATGCTTAATTTTAATGTATTATAAAGATTTATTTACTATTATTGTTCTTGGTTTTTAATGGCTCATAAATTAAATATTTTTTATCAAAACGTTCGCGGGCTTAGAACTAAAAGTAACACTTTTTATCGTGAAATGCTACTAAGCTCGTATGATATTATCGTTCTTACAGAGACGTGGTTGGTAGACGGAGTTTTAAATTCTGAATTCTTTGATGACCGCTACATTGTCTGGCGTCGTGATCGAGATTATGTTTTGACTGGGCAGTCGCGGGGTGGGGGTGTGCTTATTGCTACGCGTAGAGAACTTTCAGTTGTGTGCCAGCCCACCTTCCATTCTACAGCAGAGGATGTATGGATCAGTATACGACTGAAAAACTCTAATACACATAAATATATTACCTAACATATTTGTGTTCTCTATTTATGTCAGCAAAACTTAGGCCTTTCTTTTTCACTTCAACTTCGTAACTACCTCACTAAATTAAACCAAATAGTTTTGAGTAATTCTTCTGATGCTTTTTTGATCGTGGGTGATTTTAACATGAGTGGTATTAACTGGGTCCTATCTGATAACCTTTCGTTCTGCGCAATGAACCCGAATAGTCCCGACGAAGTTTTACTTAGTGATGAACTATCTACCATTGATTTTGGTCAATACAATGGTGTTCTAAATAAGTATGGCAAAATTTTAGATTTGGTACTTTCTAACCAAGTAGTTAATGTGAGTGAATGTTCTTATCCGCTGGTCCCCATCGATTCTTACCATCCTGCACTATTAATTAATATTGATTTCGTTGAAGCTCCGCTATTAGAAAGCGCGCCGCGAACGCAATATCTGTTTGACAAAGGCGACTATGAGTCTATCAATAGAGACATTTCCATGACTGACTGGAAGTTCGAGTTCGCGACACGATCAATTGACGAATCAGTAAAATTCTTTAATGAAACAATTCACAATTTACATATTAAATACATTCCAAAAAAATTACATCGTAGCAAAACATATCCAACTTGGTACAATTCGGCATTAATAAAAACCATTAAAGAAAAACATAAATATTTAAAGAAGTTCAAAACATACGGCAATATAGCTGATGAGTTAACATTTAAGCTTCTCCGTAAAAGAGTAAAGGAATTAGAATCGCAATGTTATGAAAACTATTTGAACTTAACCGAAAAATCTATCAAAGACAACCCGAAATATTTTTGGACCTTTGTTAAACAACGACACAACTCAAATGCAGTTCCAAGCACCTTGAACTATAATAACGAAACGTTGCGTTCCGGAGAAAAAATATGCGAAGCGTTTTCTACGTACTTTTATTCTACATTTCAAGTTAGTAATACTAGTCATGGAATTTCTACACCCCCTATTTTTATTGAATCTTCCAGCCTGTCTGATATATGTAGTATTGTGGTAAACGCTGATGAGGTTTCTAGCTTGCTTTGTAAGTTGGATACTTCTAAAGCGGCTGGCCCGGACAATATTTCGTCTAAATTTCTTGTCAGGTGCTCGAATTCGATCGCCCAACCCATCTCGATTCTCTTTCGGAAATCTTTGGATACTTGTGTAGTTCCTAGACTTTGGAAATCGGCTTTCATAACACCTATTCATAAAAAAGGGGTCAAAACCGAAATTGTAAACTATAGGCCGATATCCAAGCTTTGTATCGTGGCAAAGATCTTTGAAAAGATCGTCTATAATCAGGTGTATAGTGCTCTCAAAAACTCATTTAGTACCTTTCAACATGGTTTTTTGAAAGGAAGATCTACTGTCACCAATTTAATTCTGCTAAATGACTTTATAACTGAAGCTATGGATAACGGTAAGCAGGTTGATGTCATTTATACTGATTACAGTAAGGCTTTCGATCGGATTGACCATGATATCTTATTGTCAAAATTATATAGCATGGGAATACGAGGTGACTTACTCAGATGGTTTTCTTCCTACCTGGAGAACAGGTCCCAAGCAGTAGTGTTAAGCAATTATATGTCTGGTTGGGTGCCTGTCCCCAGTGGAGTCCCGCAGGGTTCATTGCTCGGCCCATTTCTTTTCATTATCTATATAAATGACATCAGCTCTTACCTGACTTCATCCAAACTGTTGTGTTTTGCTGACGATATGAAAATTTATGCCACAATATCATCACATGCGGACGTGGTGGCACTTCAGGATGATCTATATCGTCTGGAGGCCTACTGTCGTGGGAGTAAGCTTGACCTCAACCCTGCTAAATGTTCGGTTACAACATATTCTCGAAAGCGTTCAGTTATCCATTCAGCATATATTTTAGGCAATCAAGTACTTCCTAGAACTAACTGCATACGAGATTTGGGTGTATATCACGATTCTAAGCTTACGTTTGAATTACATGTCGATGCCATAGTCGCTAAAGCATCTAAAGCACTAGGTTTCATAATGCGGCTCTCTAAGTGCTTCAGTCAAGCTAAAACATTAAAAATCCTATATTGTACTTTTGTTAGAAGCCACTTGGAGTACGCGTCTGAGATCTGGAATCCATGTTACCACAAATACATTGATCGTATAGAGAGCATCCAGAAAAGATTTATCAAGTATTTGTGTTATCATCAGAAGGTACCTTACCGATCTGAAGATTACCTCAATCTCTGTAAGAGGTATCATATATTACCCCTTATTAATCGTAGATCAATCTCTGACTGCATTTCATTATTTAAAATTTTCAATAATTCTATTAATAATTCCGATATTCTATCCAAGTTTTACTTTAATGTTCCTGTAAGGTCGAAGCGATGGAACTCAACGCTGTGCGTTCCATTTACCTCTACCAATTATAGGCAAAACTCATTTATAGTGCGTGCAAGTAATAATTTTAATAACATGTGCAGACAATATGACTTTGATCCTTTCGTGACAAGTATATCCTCGGCCAGAAAGTGCATGAGCCTTAGCTTTTTTACCTAAGTCTTGTATAATTGACTTTAAATTCTGGGATTTTGTTGAAATGTATTAAGTCAAGTTTGATTTATCCTGTTTCTTTTTGGTGGCTGTATTGTGTTGTGTTGTTCACACACACTTTTTCAATCTGTTATTTAGAAGTGAAGACTTTTAATTGGCTGTCAGTCTCACACACTGTTTTTATTATGTTTACCTTAGCTGTAAGTCTTCCATGTTAAATAAATAAATAAATAAATAAATAAACAATAAAAAACGTGAAATTCTTTATAATCAAAGGAATATAAACGTTACATTGTTAAGTTAAGGGTTCATTTTCCATATTCACTTTTGACGCTTTGAAGAGCTGTCTGCTATAAGTATTGACGCTTACTTAGATTAGTGCAAACTTAATGGCGGCTCTGAACACGAGGCGAGTCGGTGCGCAGTAACAAACTTATGCGCCAGCGGGGGTGCGGGGCGAGGTACTGCGCAGCGTGTAGCTAACTTCACAGCCGCCATTAACTTTAAATCCAACTATATCTTCAATTTGGTCATCAATGGCAACGTTTGTTTTACATTTAGAATAAAGTGTTATTAAAATAAATGACGTCATACATCTGGAAACACCATTACGATGTTAAGTCTATCACTCTCGGATCACTGAGTCATATTCAATTATGTAATGTATGTATCATCATTGCAATCATAATATCTTCTCGTCAGAAAACATTTGGATTATAAACAAAATAAGACTACAAATTTTCAATTCTGACAACTGAAAGATCAACTCAGTTTCCAAATTAAATATGCAGGACGATTCGAATATAAGCAGATGTATTAATACAATTCAACCGTACAGTTCAACTCGTGTTAGCAAGTGCCGTGACAGAGATAACCACCGACAAGTGTCAATGTCGCACCGACGTTGACACATCACAATCGATAAATAAATAATTAGTCGATTATATTACGGTGTATAAATTAAAAAAATAAAGAATTTAACATAGTACATTACATGGATTCTTACACAACAGATTCTCATAATAATAGTATTAAATGAAATTCGAACCTTCATTCTTGTAATTTACAATAACTATACCTTTAAAACCTAGAAAGTTGCGAACTATGAGCGCTCTTCAAAGATTTCTCAGCAATTAGTATTGCTGAAGACAAACTTTAAAATTGCGGACAAACTACAATGGAAAGCGATATCAAAGGATCTCCACAACTGATGCAAACTAAATTGTTTCAACGATGGAAGCACTCAAGCTTATTAAACTTGTTCTGTTCCCACAAAGGAAATAAGTCTAACAAAACAAATCAGACTTCAAAAGAAGTCTTATATTTGTTTCTTACTAGCTGTGTCCCGTGGTTTCACCCGCGTGAATGACAATTCATAAACTATCTTTATAAGTTATAGCCTATGTGTTATTCCGATGTATAAGCTACATTATTGTAAAGTTTCATTAAAATACATTCAGTAGTTTTTGCGTGAAAGAGTAACAAACATCCACACATCCATTCTCACCAACTTTCACATTTATAATATTAGTAAGGATGAATCCCATTGTCCAAACTGGACCTAAATAAAATGGGACCACAAAGGAGCCACCTTTCAAATATAAAAAAAACAGTTCACCCAGTCGAAAGTACTGAGACAAAAAAAAAAAACAGTCGAATTGAGTACCTCCTCCTTTTTGAAAACGGTTAAAAGTAAAGTTTTTTTAGAAACAATTGAAATAACGCTTCATCTCTAACTGAAATTATAAAGTTGGGATTGGAAATGAGAGGATTAATGAGAATCCTCGTTCATATACCTTTTAGTAGGAATTTTGTCTAGACTAGGTTTTTTGGGTAGAAAAGGTTGTCTATTTTAAGAAGCTGTTTAGTTAATCCATTTACCTGACTAAATATTTTTTTTTCAAAGCAGTTACGCCGGATTATTTAGGAAACCATTTTAAATTAGTATCAGAATAGATAGTCATTTAATATATCTGTATATATCAAAACGGATTCCTATTTCCCATGGTCACGCATGAACAGCTAGACGGATTTCGCTTATTCTTTTGTTGTGTTTGTTATTGTCAGGAGAAGGTTCTTATAGAAGAAAAAAATATGGAAAATCGCCCGGACGATTAGCAAATTTAAAAATCCTAAAACCTCCATCTGAAATTATTTCTAATCTAACCTTTTTAATGTCACCTTATGACGGTTGACAGAATTGACAGAATTCAATTAAAGACAGAATTCATAGTTGAGACAGAGCAACGTTTGTCGGGCCAGCTAGTCTATCATAGAATCAACTTTTTAGATTTTACCCATGACATATAAGACACACAATTAAACAAGACGATTAGTTACGGGCCAAACACCTATACGAGAGGTCATTACCGCAGTAGTAATTAAATGTAGGATCATTCTCTAGACATTGGCCCGCGGCGTCATTACGTATCTTGTTACAGCACAGCGTTAGGAATAGACTGCGAAAATTGAACAATAATTGGCGATTTCTTCATTTGTATTGCTTTGTTGAGAAATGTAAGATGGGTCAGCAATTTTGCAAAAACAGATTTTTAAAAAGGAGGAGTTTCTATGTGCGCCTGTAGATAACTATAATCTTGTCCTTACAACTTCCACCTTTTTGAAAATCGGTTAAGAATGATAGAAATCCATATATTTTCATAGTTTTGTCCTTTAATAAGTGTGGAATAATTTTCAAAATATTTTTTTCACAGCAATAATTGCGCACATTTTGCTGTCGCATTGCTTACTAAGATACGGAATAGCATCCGCGTTAACAGGCGCGACGTGTTGTATTAACGGTAGTGTCCGTGTGTCTGTGTCTTGTGTACACTCGAAGTTAAACTACCCGCCGCTTCGCTGCCCACCAACTTAATTATTTACAGTCCCACGGGAATACAAGGCATTCCTTCTAAGATAAAGAAAATTCTTTAGTATTTTATTGCCTTAAGATTTTATGTTGAAATTATTGTTTGTGTGTGGTCGTGCCGACTCGTAAAGTCTACCGTCTAGGTCAGGTATTTTCGTATATTCGTTATTGCGTATAGAAATTCTTCAATTGAAAAGATTTACAATATGCTGTATTAAAACATGGAATTTTAATGTGTGTCAAAAATGGCCCAATATTTCATTTTATTACTCCTAACGGTTAACAAATAATCTTTAAATACTACAATATTTTACTGTTAGGGTTTAGTTTAATCTGAGAAAGGTATAACATTCGTATTAGAACACCTAGCCTTCCAGTAACCCTTTGGGAAATTAGGGATTTCAACCTCTTTAGTCAGTAGGTACTGTAGGTAGACTGAAAGAGTAAAAGGCTGGGAATACAAATGGACAGACGTACGGGAAGAGTCGGAAAGACTTATATAACCTGTATAACACAAGGTATCTGCGGATGCAGACCTTCGGAAACCAACAGCCAGTGATGGATTGGCAAGCTACTGATAAAAAGATAAATTACATTCTACCCTATCGTTATCAAAAATTTACAAAAAAAAAAAAACCAAAACTTGGGATCTGAAATCGCCAATCGGCAGTAAGCAAGCGTGTTATTCAATTATCGTGCCTTCTCAATATGGTAAGAGCCCTGTGCTCAGCAGTGGGACGTTTATAGCCTGGATTATCTATTTATTAATAAAATATAATCAAAGGTTTTAAAGACATGTACAACTTCTACAGAAAATCTTACATAGATCATAATATGGGAACACAGAGCCAACGAATTAAGTAGGTTTTATTAAAACTTAATAAAATAATTCAGTCGGACTTTTACATGCTCTGTTAATAAAGTAATATATTCATAACGCGTCAACAAGTAACACCTCGAAACAAACCGAAGTAAAAGTATGAATAAAGTATACAATATACATACTTTATTTTACAAGTAGACATTATTATAGCTACTAAGTATTCAAGAAACGAGTTAAATAATTACTTTAACACGATAAATTATACTTAGCAAACTGTTTCAGTATTGTTCTCAAATAAGTTCTTTGTTCGTATATCTTTCTGAAATTGAAGAAATATTTATTGCTCATTGAAGTTTAATATGACAATGAATTATGAACATACCTACATGAATACATATCCGTTATAATTATCATACTGCCTGCTGATTAAATACCTGCCTTTAATTGTTTAATTATTATTTATAAGAACAATAAAAGCCAAATTAAAGTTTACACTATGTGACATGATAGAACAATAATAGCCAAATAATATGACGCCAAATCAAACACCTACTATTTGGATAAAAAGCAAGCGTGATGATACAAGTTCAAAGGTTTCAATTAACATTTTCCCCGTAAAATACAAAATAATAGTACGAACTATGTCCCTTTTCCCTACATTGTTATTTTTCGTGCCCTATTTGTCAATGTTTCGTTGGGTTAGAGTTTAGCCCAATTGCTTCGGAAAACTCCCTTCAAGGCTTTTCTAAACTTGTTTTATTTTTTATCTTCATGAAAAGTGAGGAATACTAATGGGTCTTCTGTCGGCTAAATTGTTTGTGAGGGAGAAAATAAGATAAATAAAAATACTGAATAAAATGGCTTGCTGGATAAGGATGAAAAGACGTCTTTCACGAGTTTGTTCAAGATGCAATTATCACAACTGGGTGAATGGTTGGATGGTAGTAGTCAGAAAGATGGTTAACTTATTAGTTTTATTTTAAACTTGCGTCAGCATAAAACAAACATAAATATGTAGAAAATTCGGGATACAAGCACCAACATGCAATTACCACAAAAAATTAAGTAAATACATCAATTTTATTATTCTTACATGATGTTTAAAGTTTAAGAATATTCGTATTGACAGTCATACTGCATTCATCTAAGGCTGTGCTTCGCCCTACAGAACTTTATGACTGTGTTATATTTGGTATCAGCGTTTCACCCGAGCAAAGCCGGGGCGGGCCGCTAGTTCAATTATAAAACAATACTACACAGTACATACAGTGTGATACACGAAAATTCTGCGCATGAACACGATGACGTCACCTCATTTACATTTGTAGCGGGACTTTTATTGAGCTCCTTTTACGAATAAAACACATAAAACCCAACCTTTTGCTATAGGTAAGCAATCAGGAACCACGTGGTGCAAACCTTTTTAGAAAGATATACCTTCTAAACTACTGAGCGTTGATTAATTTATTTTACCTTCATATTTCAATACCTTTTTTCATTAAAACATTAAGTGTTGTGTGTATATTACGTTAGATACTTGTACCTAAATAGAGTAGATAGGTAGTAGTAGCAATTTTGTGAAAATTGATTACAGTTGTAAAGTTCTTATTAATACGAAAACGCGTTTTAAAATATTCTAGAACAACAGCGACAGCTTCTGATAGCTGCGTCTCGCTAGTTAATAGGTAATTTATTTAGTAAAATAGATCCAACATTTAATTTCCGTTCCCAAAGCGACGAACGATGCATGTCAAATATGTGAGATTAAAAATGTCATGTAAAAAATAACATCAGACTTGCGGTATGCCTTTATATTCTTTTCCAATAAGCCATCGATCAAAACCTCACAAAAAAAGAGATTTCAATGCTGTGACATTCACTAGCTAGCTTCATAAGAAGGGAATATTTAGTAAACATTAGGGTAGCTTTAGCAATAGAGGGATCGTCTATTCAATTTAACTACTACAATTATTTCTGTATTTATTGGTACATACAGATCACCTATGACTAAGAACTATCTTTAACTCAAGCAGTTTCTTTGGCTTTGTTCTTATGAAAACTCGATCTGATTTTACCTCTGTTACTTAAAGGACAAGAGGACATAAATCGTTAAGAGTGTTTGCCTCAATCCACCTTATCCAGTTTTACCAGAGTTGTGTCTTTTGAAGCATTGGGGTATCCAACGAAAAATATTATTTGAAATCCAACTACGGTCTGGCCGCTGTAGAATGTATTCCTGGCTTATGTCAAAAAACCGTGTTACATTATTTATTGCAATCTAGCTTAATTAATAGTTTTCAATAAAATTATTCATTAAAAGGACAAATAAGTGTTAGTAATTTTTGATAGTAAATTCTTCCCTACATTACAGTTATAGGTATGTTCCTGTTGACCACCACATATCAGGAACGCATTCCTTCAGCGGCCAGACCATAGCTATCTTCATATAAGTACAGATATAACCATACCGATACAGATCACCTACACTGATAGGTATATTATGATATTGTGTTCATCGCATACCAAAACCGTCTGAGTCATCTGAACGTGCGACATCACCGTGCGGTTACACGCAGCGTCAGCAGAACAGGTATTCTCACACCTAACCTGTGTATTACATACCTATATATAATATGTCTATGTATTAGTCCATGTATTATAGTTGTGTATGTGACATGCGGTTTGCTGTACGTACTAATCATTCCTGGTATTCTGGCTTGACATTGCTGGGATAATTTTCAGCGGGTGTAGGATTCAGTTATTATCTCTTAGGTATATACTTTAAGCATTTGTTGATAAAAAAAGATACTTAGATATTTTTCTATCCCTGTTTGTGTACATAAATTGTTAAATAAATAAAGAGGCAAGAAAGTAAATATGCAAAGTATTATCAATTTTGCGATTAAATGAAAAAGAGAACCGAATTTCAAGTTGTACTTCTTTAAACAGTTAAGCAGAAGAGACATACAAAGCTCTAATTTATATTTAACCTACTATTTCACATAGAAATATTTTATAGGTATTTGATCGGTTTCAACCCATATTTGGAGTAGCTCAAACCCTAATCTGAGCTTATGTTCCAATCGAGCGCAACCGAAAGTGTCGGCCTTCAGTCGATAACTTATAACCGAGGACATTCACGTGACAGACAGTGTGATCGGGTTACTACTAACTTGTCCCTATTCGGTACAGCTATAATGGCAATTATTGTGTTTTATGATTTAATATCCAAAAACGTAATACTTATGACCTTGACTTAGGTTCTTATTTATTTATTATTTATTTCTAGCCATTATCTTCCCACTGCAGGGCAAAGGCCTCCCTTTCCTTCTTCCAATTCTCGCGGTTCTGTGCTATTGTTGTCCATAATATGGAAAAAGAGTAAAGCTCGTCCCGCCATCTTCTTCTGGGCCGGCCACGAGGTCTTCTGACGTTTTGTGGAGTCCACATAGTCGTTACTTGTAGGTAATGATTTGCATAATTTTTCCCGAGTACTGAATGCAAGGTAACTTAGGCACTTCTTAAAACCTCCTTCAGTTGCTATTTCAGACTTTAAAGTGTTAGAGACAGCATGAGTCTTAACGATGATAAACTGACAAATTCACTTATAGAGAAAACATAACTTAGTGCAAGGCAATTTATCCGCCAGCAAGCGTATATAAAAACTATAACAAACATGTATCTTAATATTATATTAATAGGATAAGATATTTCAGTATCCATTTAGGACATATACACAGACAAACTATCCATAAAACAATATTCAATCAGGAAATACAATGTTATGGGATATTTGTTTTGCAATGAATGACCTAGTGTTAGTCAAGTTGTTTGAAAGGCTAAAGGCAATGCGATTAGGTTGTTCTAATTATGTGAATGCCAGATATCTAATCATACATAGTTATTATGCAAAGAGTATTCAATTAGGCACTTTAGGTTGGGTTTTGTGTGGAGATAATTAAAAAAAACAATGTTTATAATTACTAACAGCACGAGATCTCCCAAGGTAGGTTTACTTCAAAAACTATTATAATTTGTACTTATATCGATGTATTCATACTGGAAATTATTAAATTATTTAACAACATAAACCATCATATAAATCATAAATTCGATCAAATAACTTCTTACATAAAATGTCCAAATGTGTTAAATATTTAAGGCATTATACCGTCCAGTGTTTGACGTCACAACTCCAGAGTATAAACGTGGGCAATGACCTTTTGACAAGTAGCCATCGGCGAGGTTTTTTACATAAGGGTTGTTGGATCATCCCACTCGCCAACTCAATATTCAAGCACGCAAAAGTATTTGTATGGTAATATAATAATCAAATTCTGGGATAAACAAAATGGATGGACGAAATATCTTTGAAGATGAGCAAACATTTTGACCAAAGGTTGGCCAAACATTGGCTAAAACTACCACGGATACAAATACATATGCCTATAGATATTTTTAATATGGCTCTGAAATATTTGCACGTTTAAAGCCACCATTTTAGAGGGTGCAGCCCCAAGATATTAGAATTTTAATAAAAACGGCCTTCGAGGATTACCTTTGGTGTTTAACATAAAATACTGCTTTCATATTTCTTTAAGCTTATATTTATGACACTTTTACAGACATACTTATGGTTGCTGGTATTCAGAGATAAACTCTAACAGGCAAGTTACTATGTAAAGGAGATATTGTACTTAGAGCACATTTTGTCTTCAACTAAAACTACAGAAGACTTTTATCTGTTGCATAAAACCTTGCAACAAAAAAGGGGCCTAAAGTTCCTTACCGTATAGTTTCGTGTAACTTATATCAAGGAAAATACAATGAAAATATGTAACCACGTTAATTCCCATCTCATTTTGATCTGAATATAATTTGAGAGACAAAAGTACCTACGTTAATGGCTAGCTCTCGCTCGATTTTAGCATCAACTGTGTACAATCTGGTTAATATAATAATCAATATACTTCATAATACTACAGTAAATTACTATTTTATCACGGTATGTTTACAATATCTATGATTTATATTAGGCGTGTAACGTTCCCATTCAAAGCCCGATAATTTCAAACTAATAGCTTTGGCCTTCACAAAAATACTTTTTCTATCGCACACAAAGAGCCTTTGAACTCCGTAATGGTTCTACGGGACAGTCGATAGAAAGATTTCACGTAATCGAGTTTTCAATAAATGGAGAACTTTTATTTTGTTCGCCTTTTCTGCTTTGTCGTAAATTGTTTAAGTCGCGTATTTTATCTCTTCAGAACGAATGAAAAATTATAGTGGATAATTAGGCCAGAAAACGGCAAGGATAATGGGGGTTGATACTTCGGTCAGAGGTCATCCAGAATTGGGATAGGTTTCATTCAATCCAATTTTTGCTACAAAGAGTATAACCAGAAACGAAACTGTTTAAAAAAACCATCCAATACCATATCTACATAATAAAATACAAATAAAACTTTCTCCTTTGAAATTGACAAAGAAAGTCACAATGCATTTAATAACGACCGCAATACACTCGATATTACTCCAAATTCCAATATCAATACGCTTTTGACCTCATAACCTTGATGTGAAACAAACGTTTTTAAGAAAACATTGCAACTGTACACAAAAACACGCGAAAGTTTGCACGCACATGACGTCACATTCACTTATCCCGAATTGAAAAGCACGAAACTTCGCGCAATCATTCGCAATGTGGTGGGTTCGGGTATTCGTGCGAATGTTAGTGAGTATAACACATTTTGATCGTTCTGTGGCCTACTATGTGTCACGACATCCTATTGCAACCAGAGATAGCATGACAACAACTACGAGACCAACAAATCCACCGCCAAAATTACTTTTCAATGGATTTTCAACTCTAGCTTGATGATAACAAGGATTATTTTAGTGATGTGGAGTATATGTGAGGAGATACTCCGTAGCTAGGGAGCGGTGTCTGTGACAGCCTCAAGAACATCCATTGTGTTGTATATAATGGACGGTTAGTTTTGACATGATCGTTAATGTATGTTGACGCAAACACTGTAATAGGCCGGAACTAATTGTTTAGAATTCGACGTAGATAGGCTACTTATACGTCATTATAAATAACTGTGAATTTAAATTTTGATAGAGGTTCATTACAAAAGGTCCCTCTCTACTCGTCTAGACAGAGAAACACGAGAGTTGAGGTCTTTGCCCCACAGTGGGAAAAAACAGCTGATAATAAGGGGCCAATTGGGTATTATTACGACATCGAAATTTGGTATAGCACCGTGCAATTAAATGTTCGTAAATTAATATCCTTCGAACAATATAATTGACTTCGTTTCAAATATTTTAATTGATGTACAATTTTGTTATAATTGGGTCTGTTTTGTTTGCGTCGATCCCAAAAGGTACAATTAGCGCTGAAAAAGGTACGTCGAAGCATTGAATTACATTTAATGCTAGTACTTTGCTTTGGTTTATATAATGTTCAGATCCTTCACTTTTCTATGTGATATTTAGGCACAAAAATAATTAAAATAATGTTTCTTATACTGAGACATAGCGAATATTTACGTAAAACGCTTTCTTTAACAATTCCCTTTGAATTGAACAACAAGAACAATAGTGACACAACGAGCCATCCTATAATCTCTGTGTCTGTGCTTAACAGAATAGTGATCAGAGGAAGAGATAGCCTGTTCTTCATAATCCCTTAAACCTCGTACATAAGTTATGGGAACGGACGGGACAGTAGATTATAGTGTATGCTATTGTCTTGCAAAGTGAATACTGATTGCTGTTGCAGTGTGTACTGGAAGAATACAAAAAAATGGCTGAAGTCTCGATATTATTACTACGATGATAGCCACATTGAATTGGATTTTCAGTTAAATGTGACGTAAATGTAAAATCATTACAACCGCATGCAAAAAGTAGTATTTAGATTTCAGAAACTTTGTTTTAACTTTGTTCAGTAATGCCAAAATACTTGGCCAAGCGATAGTTTCTCATGTTTGCGTTTTCCGCCTACACTGACTCGGACACAAATATTCGATTTCAATTGAACACGTAATATGTATGTAAACAAACATTGCGAAGCCCACGGTATGACACATACATGATGCAACAGTACAGTGGACAACATAACAGTGGTAACAAGAAACAAAGAAAAAAGGTTGTAATCACTCTTACTACATTCAAATTAAGGAATCATCAACCTCAAAGTTTTACCACAAATATGTGTTCAACTGTACACTGTACAGTCATAGGCACATTTACTGTTGCCATCACACAACTGTCAAATCACCTTTTTTATAAGAGTTTTTTCTTAAACTTTGAAGTTTTGGTCAGACGTGATGTTAGAATACCTCATTGATAAATCAGTCACGTTTGTTAGAATTTGAGGTCCAAGTGGCCCTCTTCCGATGTCTCTTTGAATCATTACCACGATTCTTAGACGTACAATTGATATGCGGTACGGTATTTCAAATTATCTATTATTTGGTAAACTACCAATTGTTGACTGGACTATCCTGGTTTTTTTACGATATCCACTTCATGCGTATTGAATTTGATTAGAGATCAGACGCTTGAATAAAAAAAGGTTATATGAGACGGTTAGTAATACTATTGGTTGCCTCGCTAAGTGCGACTGCTACGCTGGAGGTTTTGGGTTCGATTCCCGAGTCGACCAAGGTGTTATTGGGTTTTTCTATGAAATTCTCAGTAGCAGGTGTGAGTTTGGATTTGTGCCCGGTATGTGGCAATAGGCTCGCCCCCTATTAAATGGGACGTAAACATATCGGCGAACTGAGGGTGTACATTGGTACACCTCTGCGTACCCCTTCGGGGATACAGGCGTGGTAATATGTTATGTAATACTATTGACACTTTTCAGTCTAGTTTCAGCATATTCGTATTTCACATATCCGTTAACATATTGCTAAATAGCCAAAGAGTCTCAGTCTGACACCAAAATGTAACCCAATACCGCTGTATTA
The DNA here is from genome assembly GCA_905146925.1 of Autographa gamma. Lineage (NCBI taxonomy): Eukaryota > Metazoa > Arthropoda > Insecta > Lepidoptera > Noctuidae > Autographa > Autographa gamma. Next base: position 12,316,269 of record LR989850.1, read on the forward strand.
CTTTCGGCAGTCCGACACAAACACATTACCCTCCTTTTTTTCGTCGATATGGAGTAACGAATGATACTAGAAGATAGTTTGCGTGCTTGGCAACTATTGTGTGTCGCGTGCTCTAGTATATAAAGTAATATAAAGACTTGTATTATCAACCTTAGTGAAGAACTGTGACCGTACCGTAAAAGGCAAATAAATTTTCAAGTGACTTATGACAAAACTACAATAATATTGTTACATGTATTTGTAAATTACTACAATTATAATGTTTTTGCTAAGAATAATATTGCAAGTTTGCGTGTAGCACCTTAATGATGCACTAAACGATAAATTAAGTAACCATAAAGATGGTTGTTTGATGAAGAAATTGGGTAATTATAATTTAAAAATCTCATGTCCTACCTTGAGTTAGAACTGAACAAATATATCCATAAATTCATATCCATTTCTCCGTCTATTTACATTTCAATCATAATTATTCTCTACCGCAGATATTTCCCCGAACTCCTTAAATAACCCATCATTAATATAATTTAATGACCAAACTTAATATTCTCCATCCATCACTCGTTCTAATTCTAAAAGCGAAGCAATTAGAGCGTTATTTTTCGTCTCCCAGTAATTAAAACCTAACCGTACGACATTCGGCCTAAGAGTACAGTACTCCACACAACAGTGAAAACTCTTTGACATTAAAAGCTACCTTATTTCAAAGCACTAAAGTCGACTCTTGTATTTCCTTTTTTTTCTAGTGATGTGTGGTCGACTGTATATGAGCCTACTCTGTACCTGACCCAGTTATGTTAAAAGATTTTTTAAGGTGTGTTAAGTATGCCTGAAGGACTTTGGAGTTAGAAGCAATTAAAATAAATTAAGGGTCTATTTTAGTGGGTTAGGAATTTCAGTCTGAAATTAAAAGTTCGCTTAGAATCAGGTCAGTAGGAACATGGATTTTTAATGATTGTAAGTAGGGCTTATAATAATCAGTGTGTTAGCTTAACGTATACAACAACAAAACCAACTTCAAAATAAGTCATATCTTATGGATCCCATTGTCAAAACTGAACTGAAATGGAATGGATCCACAACGGGAGGTATCAAAAGTAGTGATAAAAAAATAAAAAAAAATACAGTCGAATTGAGTACCTTCTTCTATTTTAAAAAGATCCTTCTTTTTCGATAAAAAAAGTAGTTATGTTACTACGCAATATTATTCACAGTTAAAGCTGTAACTAACCTTCACAAAAAACATTACAAGGACAGACATACGCAAAGCGCATACAAAAAGACACACAACACAAATCTGACCTACTATGAATTTAAGCGAGTATTTTCCCGGTCTTCCGTTAATTAAGACCGCTGTCAACGGCTGGAAGTACTCAACAAAGTCTACTGAAAATAGGTGAAAAGTACCTAGTGACGTAACTGATCCAAATGTCTCGGTTTTGCGACCTTGGGTGAATATAAATTGGTTAATTTTGAAGGTTAGGCTGGACATTTTATTTTACGTAAGTGATCGGTAAGAATTAAAGCTACATAAATAAATCATGAGATTAGAATTAGATTGAATTTAAATAGGAATAATTGTTTAAAAACGGGTCTTAACGATCGGGATTATTAATATTTGGAGGCATTTTATCTCAGACAGAAGTTAAAAGATCTTACATTTTCATCCAAAAATGTTTCCACTATGTTATAATTAAGGCGCTACCCCGAGCAAATGACTTTGAGCGTTTGACCTCTAAACCCCCCTCTTTGCCCCTCTACATATACATCGCTACTTTCTATGAAAATACAACGCCATCTGTTTGATATACCGACGTATTAAGTAGTAAAAATAGTAGACTTATGAATTTATAGACAAAAATATAATCAATCATGTTCGCAAGATGAAAAAAAGATAAGAGAAATATATTTTATTTGTATCTAAAATTATAACTCAAGTAAGTGAATCATTTAATGATGTAAAGTTATTTAGTCAGAAAGGTATTGAATGTCTTTTTACAAAAATCTTTTTTCAACCAACTTCGAAAATAGGAGGAGATTTTCAATGCGGATGTTTTTTTTTTACGTTTGAGTATTTCTCGAAGTTCGGGATTTCTCAAAGACGGCTGGACCGATTTCAAAAATTATTTTTTTAACCATTCATTCATTTGGATTCTAACAAGGCACGTATACAGAGCAAAGGCGGGCGGCGAGACTTTTGAAAATTCGGTTCTTGAAGAAAGCATTGCTGTCTCAATACGGCATGATTTGTGAATGTGTGAAAGTTGACAGTGTGTGAGTGTAAAGCGCGCTCGCATGGAGTAGTACTTAAGAAATACTCTACGCACATAATAAAGGGCAATGGCGAAATAATTGTTGATATAATTCTTATGCGTGATATACAAACGTCTTAATTACAGATTTACATGAAATATAGCGTCTAAGTCCATGAAAAAAAATACATTAAATTGGAAATACAATTGATTGAATTGTACTTTGAGTGTTGCCATATGAACGTTAAATCTAAACTAAGTCATACGTATATCTTTGGCTAGTAAACTATGTATAAAAGCTTGCTTTTAGAATATATTGAAGATTTATGAACCTGAATAGTCTAAGGACATATTATTATTTCTACCCAACATCACCGAAATTAATAAATGACATCAAAATACTGTTACGAAAACTTCAATCTAGCATGGCAACAACAACGGATACAATCAATGTGAAATTTTGCGTCATGCCAGTGACATTGTCTTGCACGTCACTTTGCTTGTGCGCACCAAAATCTTTGTTTGCGCATTTGTTATTTCTATTATTTTGCTTTTTGACTTGGACTGCTTATGGACTTTCGAGATTTCTACCTGTGCTAGCCAAAAGACTCCGATTACCCACCACTTACGACGAAATTTCGCTGTGATGTTTGACTCCGATTTTAAATTAAATTGGATTTTATTACGTGAAAAAGAACGAGAGAGAGAAGAATGTCTTTTAAAGCCTCTTTGCACCTGCTGGTTTCCTGGATAATATCGTGAAAAGGAAGGATGAAAAATAAATGCATTTGCTTGCAATTAATGCTGTTTCTTTTTTCATACATGCTTTTGATCATCTATTTTATAGACTATTTTTGTGCACTAAACAATATAACAAGAAAGCCTATAAGAAAACATTAACATACTGTCAGGATTATTAAAAAAAACTCTGATTATAATTCTTTACAAGTATTATCAAAGCTATAGGCCAGGGAAAACCTAGATAATTATATCTCTAGAAACAAGTATAAAACAACCGCATTAAATCTTTTGAATAGTATATTTCACAAGGTTTACTTTTTCAGAATCAAAGACTTTTTCAACATATTTCCTATGAATTTCTGTCATATAAATGCAAGGTCGGGCAAAAGTAATTAATTGCTTACGAGAGCCCATTAATTTCACTCATAAATAACTGAATTTAATAAAAACAAAGAACGATTCTATCAATTGTATTTCCAATTTTATATATTTTTTTCATAGACTTAGACGCTATTTAAATAAAACTTCAAAAAAGTAACATATTATTTCATGTAAAGTAATTAAGACATTTGTAGACGCATAAGATTTATTTCGACCTTTTGATAGTTGGACATATTTAAACAAATATAAATATATGATGAAATAAAACTACTAAAAAAAAATCCGTAAAAAGTAGTTTTATTTCAATGTCAGATTAAAAAAAAAAAACATAAAACATAAATAAAGCTCGCCCCCTATTACTTACATGGGACCTAAACATATCGGCGAATTGTGGGTGTACATTGGTACACCTCTGCCTAACCCTTCGGGGATACCGGCGTGATGATATGTTATGTAAAACATAAATATGTATTCCATGCTATTTGAATTTTATCACCAGTGCCGTGTGTAAAACTACATAGGGCTATCAATGACTTTTTGACAGTTGTCATAATATTAAATTGTAAATGACATTTCAAATAAAAAACCGACGTGCTCTCACGTCGAGAGCCTACGGCTGACTGCTGAATCGCCGCCGCGACTGTGTTTATGTTGTGAAATTGACCATTTTTAGGAATAATTTGAATTATAAAATATACGTTTGGTCTTTTTGAAAAACAAAGCAGATGAAAATGTTAAGAATTAAATCCTCTATCAGTTGGTATAAGTTACATTAATAAAATACGTATACATCGTGAGCCTATCCAAGGAATAAATTTTGATAGACCATTTTTAAAATGAGTACTACTAAATATTCGCTGCATTAAAAAGAAAAAGCTCTGTTGAAATTAAAGACAACATATTAAATAATGATTTGGTATAACAGTGAATTTGATATATGTTTTAAATATCGAGTTTATAGCTTAACAAAACTCCGCTTTTGCGCATTTTGCTCGGGGGAGCGCCTTAAGTAGGCATTTTACCGTCTCGTTGCTTTAAGGCTCACTTAACAGAAGTGAATTTTCGCTCATATTGTATTTTAGAAGTTTACCTAAAGGAAACAAAACATTAGTCTTTGGACATACGAAAACACGCTTTATGCATTTTGGCGCCGGCACAATATTTGGTTATTTGCCCAAAGCACATATTTCCATGACCTATACGTTTATTTGGAGTCTGCGTTTATTCGTCTATAAAACACACTACCTACCGGAGAAGTACCCACAAACATTTTATGCAGAAAAGTATCGGTATAATTTCTTCTGACTCCAAAAAAAAAGAACAGCTTGCAATTGTTTCTAGAGAGCTAAATGTGTCATGTTAACTTAGACGGATATTGATACTGAATATAACACCTTTATACTTGCCTAAAACACATACATCGTAAATGAATAAGTAGTTTAAAAGCACCTTAAATCAATTCAACACAGGTATCTATGTCGGTCGGTTCTACATCAACTTCGCCGTTAATGCATAATTCATCACTGTACTTTCAAACAATATAAATTACAAGCGAACTATAATGATTGATAACCTGTTCAGTGTTCACATTTGATTTATTTAAGAACGAAATTCCTTTAAAAACTTTAGACTAGGACGTACGCATAGGCCCTACCTAGGATGCTTGTGCAATCTTATTATACTTTGCACTAATGATGTACTAAAAATACTTCTTATGTACGAGTAACCTTAAAAACGTATTAGGTTTCACTAATTTAATTTAAAATGTTTATTTTACATTATTCTGTAACACCAGGGATCTAGTAGCACAACACGCACTGCGGCAATTAGTTTGCCCAAAATAAAACTTAACATATATAGTAAATAAAAACAAGTTCAATACATTCTCAATGTCTAACATTAATAATGCATGGATCTTAGTCCTGACCTTATCCAAGGCAATTTACGAGACGACGTGACGCTAAAAACCGTGCTTGGCAAAGGTCAAACGTTTAAAAATAATGCTTATCATCTAATATAATGTTGTGGAAACCGCAGAGTTTATATTTTTAATGAATTTGTTCACAATGGGACATATGAGAAAATCAGGCCTTAGTCGAAAATTAAAATATTTCGAACTATTAATTGCTGATTTTGTAAAATTATTTGGACATGTTTTAAGAGTATTTCATATCGCTGTATTTTCAAGGGATTGGGCTAGTAGAAAAACTGCAAGGATTAGAATACAGTAATAAAATGAATAGATTATATTGCCATCCAAATTTTATCCTTAACTTACCATATTAGGGTTGGCTTTGTCTATTGTTATTTTACAACACACTTAGGCAAAGAACCCTCAAACATCGGAACAAGAACGCATAATAATGAATTACATAATCCTGTTTCCTTATAACACGGCAACGTGTAACGGCCGACCGGGCAAATGAAATAATAGCGATGTGAACAGCACTCGCTTCCTCGCTGTAATAACTCTCTTCCCTCGGGTGGAAACACTGAGATATACTGGAATCTAGTATATAGTAGCTATCGGTAAAAGCGTGACTGCTACGCTAGAGGTCTTGAGTTCGATTCCCAAGCCGACCAAGGTGTAATTGGGTTTTTCTATGAAATTCTCAGTAGCAGGTCGGAGTTTGGATTTGTACCCGGTTAGTGGCAATAGGCTCGCCCCCTATTACATGGGACCTAAACATACCGGCGAACTGTGAACTTCAAAATAGCAGAAGATAAAGCTAGTATTGTTTGTCTGTGACTTCGATGAGGAAATTTCAAGTGACACTTAGAGGGTTACCTATGAGATAAATGGGTTACAAAGGTCAGTCTAAAGTCCAACAGCATAACAATGTATCTAAATATTAAAATAACAAACAACAGAATGTAATCTAAAACAATTACCAACACCAAACAGAAAATAAGAAAAGGAATTTCAGCATTAGCAAATTCTTTTGGGAAAAAGGGCGTAACTGTGTGTTTATATTAAAATAAGAGTCTTAAAACAAGAGCCTTTGGGAATTAAATTTTCGCAATACGACAATATTGTTACAGCTACGAGACCTTGTACATATCATCACGCCTGTATCACCGAAGGGGTAGGCAGAGGTGTACCAATGTACACCTACAGTTCGCCGATATTTTTAGGTGCCATGTAATAAGGGGCGAGCCTATTGCCACTAACCGGGCAAAAATTCAAACTCCGACATGCTACTGAGAATTTCACAGAAACAAGACCCAATAACGAGACCTTGTGTTGTTCAAAATACGCATTTAAGTACACCGCGCGACATTCACAACACGAAATAGAGAATTATTTAATAACATGGAGAAACACTAAAATTATAGAGTAATAATTTTAGTTATTAACTATTATCTTTTTGTCTGTAACTCTGTACAAATTACACTCGAAACTAAACCATTTTTCGCGTGCATAACTACAGTATGTGACACGGGTCGCACGGAAATTATTACAGTTTCAAACGCATTGGGGACACGCAATGATGCCTTACAACACGTTCGTGTGAAAGCGCCTTTATTTTTATACTCAAATTTTAACAGACTTTTGTAAATATTAAAAAAAAACGATGTTAGTATTGAAGTTATAACTATGTAAATATAAAGTTACATACTATGTAAGCATTTAAATAATAATGAAATCATATTTAATCTGTTAAGTGACCTTTGCAACTTAAATATGAATTAATAATTTAAATGGATGTTAGAATTAATATTTGCACAAAATTATTAATTACTTTATATTTAAATAAGTAGTAGGTACCTAGTAATATTGTTAAAATATAATCCGGAAATTGTTATATTACCTGTCATTATTATATGCCACCAGAATGCAATATTTTGTTTAAATGTCGAAGAAAGAGCATATTTAATTTTTCAAATTGGGTCGTCGTTTGCAGAGTAACTTTTACACATATTGACCCATTGAATGGCCTCGCGAGTATATCCGTTTGTTTTCGAGAGATAATACAATAATCCGGTTATGCCTTAAAAATACAATTTAAAAACATTTTGTACACCCGTTTGTTTCCGAGTCGAATTTCACTGAAGTTAATTAGTGAATTAATTTTATACGGCTATTTTGTGTAACTTAAAATATCGACTTTTGGAAACACAAAATGTGCTGATATTCTCAGGAAGTGTCCTGGCAGAAAACCTTCATTATCATCCTCAATACTACCAATCTGTGTCGTTTCAGCGCAAAAGTGACTTAATATAAAAAACTATTTACCACTAGCACCTGAAATATACCCATTTTCTAAATTTTCTCATCTTTTTGTGGCAATAATCCTTACTATTCTACTTTAATGATTCAAGACTAGATGTAAATTATTTTTTATAAATTTGTGATTCGAGATTTGCCCAGTATCCGTTAAAGTAAGTACCTCCTCCAAGTAAAAATAACCATAGACTTTTGTGGTATTTCTATTGACAAAACTACCTAGTCCTTAAAGACCATATTGCATGACAAGTAACTAACGACAACAACGTCATAAGTCTTTCTAAATGACTGCACGACCCTTGACCTACGGCAAAGGAAAACATCGTGAGAAAGGCTAGGCTAATAATATAATTATCTAGAATTGCCGACCTACTGACCAAGTGATAAGACACGTAGACAGATTATGAGATGCGTGTGATAATGAAGGTATAGAGTTAATTAGTGTATAATAAATACATACATACATATAATCACGTCTCTTTCCCTTGTAGGGGTAGGCAGAGGCCACTTCTTTCCACTTGCTACGATCCTTACACACTTGTTTCGCTTCGTCAACTCTCATTATTTCCTTCATACATGCTCTTTGGTTTAGGGTACTCTTGACCTGGCATTTTTTCATTCACACTCATTTCATTCATTTATTTTTTCATTATCTCGCAGAGTCAAACCATCTCAGCATAACTTTTTCAATTTTTGTCACTTTAATTTATTTAAACAAGACTCTAGGTCACCTATAAAATACATATATGTCTTATAAACTTTTTTAATTCATATAATTCGTTGAAACGGTATTCATTTCCTAACGATCTTATACGAGTAAAACATTAATACATTTTATAATAATATTTCAAGTGATATTGTTTCGATACGCTTATCTTTACATAAGGTCTTAACGATACTCCTTGAATCGGATTAGCATTGCTAATTAAGACGAAACGTGCCAGTTCACAAGTTTTTATTGAGCGTAAGGCCTGGTTTAGACGATGCGAGGAATATCGTGCGAGTTGCTGTACACTGCGGCACTTGCACTGTATGTTGTTGTAAATGATCGATTATAGACGGCAATGTACTGCAACTTGGACGATTTTTCTCGCACAATCTAAACCAGTCTTAAAGTATTGAGTATTGAGTCAGCTGTTTCATTCACAGTGGCTTTATAATAAATAACTTGGTATGTGTATAATTTTCGTGTGCTTCATGCTATGCTAAGAATAAAAGATGTTCGAAGGTTACTCGTTTTATTGAAGCCTTCATATTTCATAATTTGCAATAAAATAAGTTTTATTTGTAGAGGCGTAGGCTGAATCTAGCTGTAGAGCTTCAATCTCATTAGTCAAGTTATTTCAATCAACATTAAAAGGGAGCAACATAAATAAATTATTTCACAGAATTCCATCATCCAATATTGCAGCTTTCATTTATCTACACTCCAATTTCATATTACATTTACCCTTTAGTTTTAATTTATCTTCAGGCTATTTATCTACTACAACTTTTCTACAGGATTGTGAACACAAGTACACTGATTCAAATTGTACAACATTCACCGTACAATTTATTTAACGACGGATCCAGTCAATTCAGGGTCCACAGGGGACAGTATGGAAACGAGGAATTTTATAGCCGAACCATTCTGAAGCGGGGATTTGAATGAACAAGATCGAATTGCATCGTCCCTGAAGACGAACGAAAATATTTTAAAGGCTCCTTGAAAAATAGTCAATGATAGATATCTTATGCTTCCTTTCATGAAGGTTTGTTTGTTGAAAACGAATAACGCTCTGTATTTTGTTTGTCAATGGAAATCAGAAAAACAAATTAATTTCAGGACATTTTGGCAGAATTTATGACTCTTCTACAATAATTACATTCAATAAATAAACTAAAGTTTAGAAAATATGCAAACGAATATTATCATAACGGAATGCTAGAGTACTAAAAAATAACTTTATGTTCACAACATATTCAAGACCTAATTTTATTTTTCAGGTATACTAATACTCTAAGTCCTCCAACAGCAGTGAAGTCTAATATTCGCGGCATACATTCAACATGGAAAGCCAATATGTCTGTAATTAAGCCAAGTACTTAGCAGCTGTATAATTACATAACTTATAGGCAGCAATTACGTTTATCGGACCGTGTATTTATTTCCACCGAGCTCCCAATACAATACTTGCTTAACACAATTAGGTGTAATTAATGGTTTTATATGTCTGTAAGACTGGTTTAGTATTACCTGCCATAATCGTATTTATAGTTAGGCTAGGTTTTATTGACAAGTTCCAAACTCTATTCGAAGTCCGAGTGAACATGAATCAAAACTTTAGAATAGTCACTTTTTAGTTTTGAGAAATTCCGCGTAAAAAAATTCGCCTTGGAGAGAAATGCTGGCTTCGTATCGGCTAAGAAAAGTGAACAAATGTGGTAAGGATCTTATTTATTTTATTATACACTTTATATAAAAAACAATACATAGGCGCACTTCTTGCCTGAAGGCATTTTCTACCAGTCTAACTTAAAGTTAAGCAAATCTCTTTACTGCATAGTGGGGTAATTAATCGGTAGTTTCTCAATACTAAACAAATTATTCGCTATTAAACACTTAAAGTATAATTATGTTAAATCCAATATATCACAAACTGTAATCAGGCGAGCTCCTAAATTCACAGCAACTTAAGTAAAGCTGTTCAAAGCGATAATATGCAAACTTTAATCCATAAATACGGTTTGACTGTCAAAACAGTTTGTAACTTTAGGGTATGGTATGCCACACATGTATAAAACGATACATAAATAAATGCGGACAACATCACATACATTGCTCAGAACCCAAAGTAAGTACCTATTAAGCACTTGTGTTATGAAATTCAGAAACAACGAAGGTACCACAAACACCCAGACCCGAGACAATGTAGAAAAGTGACTTACTACATTGTCCCGTCCGGGGATCGAACCCGGGACCTCAGAGCTAGCGACACCTTGAAAACCGGTGCGTACGCCACTCGACCACGGAGGTCGTCTCATACATACAAGGACATATATATTTATCTTAGTATAAAAGCTCTATTTCGCATTACTTCTTATTAGTTGGTATAATAATAGTGTTACGGAAACTATGAAATTTAATGAGATTTCTATTATATGTAAACGTTAACACTTTTGTCACAATTTATTACCTAAAGTAATAAATTAAAAACATATTTTTATAATATCAGGAAATATAGTTTAAACGAGAACGGAGGTAATGGCCGTGCTTATGCCACTTGTCTGTGTATATGAATTGCGCAGTTAAACCGCCAAACTGTTCGAAGGTCTGGTTAAACTTAATATCAGTTGAAAGGGCTCCGAAGTTTGGTACAGTTATAGTGCTGCGGTGAACGGCAACTATTAGGACGCTGGGTCTGCGGTCAGGTGGCAAATAAACCTTCATACAAACAAACAAGACTTTATGGTGGCAGCAACAAGGTCTAAATTTGCATAAATTGCATTCACATAATTCTATAGTTACATATAACACGTAGATTTGATGCAAATGCTGTCAATAGTTTACGTTGCCGACAATTTCGTTCACATTACATAAAAATACAAAATAGGTATACAGAACAAATGGTAATAAAATTAATACTTAACTATTATCTAAACTTTGTAACCAGTACAAGGTAACTTGGACCAGATAACAATGGCTGACACTGGTATAAAAGTACTATCAGAGGAAACTCTCTCAACCTTGGATTTAAGGCATTATTCGTCAAAACTATTTTCTGAGTTCTGAGACAGGTTATGCGGAATCGTGTATTTTATTTTAAAATATCTAAGCGTCGGCCAAGACCTTAATTTTTTATATAAAATCTAATATAAAAAAAAACGTCGTCCGTTCTGTCTGTACCTAATCTCCTAAAATGCTACTGGATCTTGGGTTTTTCCCTTTTTTAAGACTAAATAGGGTTCAAATGAAAGGAATGTGAAAAAGCTTTTATATAACGAAAAAATCCTAATCCATTTGAGAATGATATCGACACGTAACTTGACCTTTACCAATTGAAGAATTGAATTGATTTAAAAAGGAGGACGAAAGCTTTTTGTTGATATAACAATTAAGCTTAATCTAGATTGATTCTTAACATTTAAATCTGCTTTTATCTCACAACACTTAGAGGAAGTTTTTAATACAAAATGTATAAATATTTTTTAAGGCCAGTCAGTGTCTCATCGGTATTTTTCAAAGTTGTCTTATCACACAAAAAAAGACACGAAAAAAATATTTATTTGGTACATATTTTATTTGAAAAAAGTGTCTTTCTACGCGTCGCATTGACAATATCCTCTTTTTTATAGCTACAAAGGATAAAGTATCGGATGATTAAACATTCTAATTTCATTCATCTAAGCATCACAAATGATGTGATTTGAGCAATTATTGTCATTCAACTTAGTCAGGCGTATTAGTGTCGTTGACTCGCGAATTGTGAGTGACGAGTGCGTTGACCTCACATGCGTAGGAGTCGGTGTTAAGCGGTGGATTTATTAGGCATAGTTTCCTATTTAAATTAGCTATTATACATAATGATGTATTATGGTCTTTGCTGTAAAATTAGCATCAAAAAACGGAACAGTGGTAAACTTTACTATATGACAGTCGTAAAATTAAATTCTTAATATGATGCTTAGTAGTTAATTTTGCACTAATAGTTGTTTCAAATGAAATTTAAACTAGGATATAGAAACTGTATTCTGGTCAGTTTCGATGCTGTTCTACTTAGCTTTTGTACTATTTACAACAATTAACACGAGTTAGAGTTGTCACCCAAGCCGCGTAGGGCCTGTTTATAAGGAGAATACAAATTGTTTACACACGCTCACTGCTCATTGGTCATGCATGTGTCATGCTTACCTCACGAATATAAATAAGGTAATATAGAATGACACAGAAACTGAGAGATTTTATTGACACATATCCTTGTTTCAATATTGATTTGAGTAGACGTTATTTAGTTTTCTTTCGTTGTTTTAATGACTATCTGTTGTTATTATACCTTGGAATTTATGAGACATTACCTACTTATTTATTAAAAAAGGTATTTGCATGGCAGTGACAGTTCGGGCTAAATCGAGCTAATGTGTTATACGAGGAAAGTATTTATTCACACAGTTTACCTGCATGGCATAAATTTGTAATAATTTTAAATCTAACGGCTAAATTAACATAACTAAAGCTAGCTGTTAAAATAGCTAACTGTTAAAGGATAACAGTGATAGCACTATTAATTTTAAAGTAAAATAAACCTCGTTCAAAAACTTACCAACAAATATTGAAATATGTATAATCCGAGGATTTTAAAGGTCTTATCCATCAGTTCTGCTTGTAATGCGTCATCCGTGGCTAAAACGTAAGGTCTTGAGAGAACGTCAATAAAACCAAAATAAAATTAACAATGCAGTGAGTAATCTACTCTAGGTCATCGCCTCCAATTTATAATAACATTAATTTTTTGTTTACAATATCTACTACCTTCCGGTATAGCTGTTGGTATTAATCCGTAACATTTACATGTTAAGGATTAATTTTGGAGTAGGTCTATGTAACGCCTCGTTCGTTGGACTACAGGCTATTGGAAGCCAATTTTAATTAAGCTGTACTACATACATAACTACTGATACAAATAAAATACATAATTGTGTGTAAAAAAAATGGCGTACGAAATCCTAGAGTTCATTTTCTGCAAAAATGTCGTTTAATTTCAAACCACGCAAAAACCTCTTTAGTTAATCTGTGCTTACATAAATTGCGTGCTTAGTTAATAAGTGTTCTAAAGTGATAAATATTACTGCGCATTCAAACATAAGGAAACCTATCGGAAAACTAGAAAATAATGACGTGGGTGTAACAGTTATAACCATGTATACCACGTATAATTATCGTATAACCATGTATAATTATCTAAAACAAAATACAATTAAAACATGCATTCTAATATCTGTATTGTTTACTAATAAGTGACGTAACAACTGCCAATATCTCACGACGTATTTAAGTCACCTCATTACATAAGACACTTTATATAATTCTAATTAAGCTCAGGCGTGGGACGTGAGAAGATTGCTTAAACTTTACAAATAACTTTGTACTAAGTATAAAAGACGTGTTATATTTTCAAAAAGTTTTTAATAAAAGGGTGATTATTTTCTATGGTATTTTTTTGGGGTAGGTTTAACTCAGTATACAGCGTAACAACAATTTTATGATTCACTATCATCTTCATACCTCGTCGTCCCACTGCTGGGCATCGACTTTTTTCCGAGCTGTTATTATGATCATCATTTTAAGTTTCATACATAGAATAATGTCGTGGTGGCCAAGCGGTTCAATGAACGGATTTGTAAGCACAAGGTTGCAGGTTCGAACCCAGGCAAGTACCAATGTGGCTTTTTCAAAGTTTCTTAACTATTTTAAGACATTTCTGACAAACGGTGAAGGAAAACATCGTGAGGAAACCTGGATTCCAAAATTTGGGATCTGAAATCGCCAATCCGCAAAGAGCAAACGTGGTGATCAATGCTCAGGCCTGTGCCCAGCAGTGGGACGTTTATAGCCTGCATTATATATACATAGAATACCTGAACAGATATATTATTATGGTCTTTTGCTGAGACTGATTTAATGGTAAATAAGACGACGAAACAATATATCAAAATATTTGCTGACAAATAAGTGTAATAGATGATGAAAATGATGCCTTGAAGGAAAACAATAATATTTGAACCTAGTAGTAAACAAACCTATAAACTAAGAAGCGATAAACAAAGGCTATTTAAAATAATATTCGCAATAAAGGAATATCATTCTAATAAAACATTTCTCGCATAAACAATTCAATCTACGATAAATATTGATTGCAAAAAACTGCGTCTCAGGTATAAGAAACAATCAGACATATTTTACGTTATTCCAAAGAACAATAAGATCTATCATAACAATACGATTTGTCAGTTTATATCAAACGAATAAATTCTTGTAACGTAAATAGCTGGTTTAAAAATAACATAATATTCAGAAACATAAGAAAGCAGTTATTCTTGTAATAGTTTGTTTTAATGGGATCTAGACAGGATTCTTCTTAAATATACTCGAATAGATAGAATTAACAATGGCTATTCATTAAACAACTATTTAAACTGGTCAAAAATCTCCGAAATGTTAGGTAGATACAATCACTTAAATATGAAAAGCCACAACATATTTTCCAAATTAATTTTCATACAATGCGTAATTAAATGAAAACATTACAATATGAAAGCTAATTGAACACAGCGGCATAGATTTTACCGCGATAGTTATAACAAAACACAACCATAATTATTCTAACAATATAGGTCATCGATCAAATATAATTAACTTTCATTATAAATCTATGCGAGAGAAAATTGGCTGGCTGGTGTTCCAAACGCCATTAAACTAGTCATTTTAAATAAAGATCAATAATAATTTCGTCTGTAGACCTATAATTATTTTCTTTTTTTCTTTTTCTATTCAAAGCTGGCCAGTATTATTTTAAATTAGGTTTAAAACTTTTTTTCTTTTTCTTTCTCTATACAATATGTAGCAAGTCGGTATTATTTCCAATTAGGTAATATTTATGTCGTTATGGTCAAATTTGAATTTGGAAAAATGCATTCTATTGTTTTTCCTGGCTTATGTATAGAAGTGGTATTGTATTGTTAAACTTTTCATGCACGAATATAAATAGGTCCATTCATGTAAACCACGAACAAAGGCTCGGATATCATAACGAGGCACCCACAAAACAGGGAATGCCTAAAATATAATGTAAATACACATCTACATGCATTTTTTATTTAAAAAATATGGTATGGTTTTCCATACAAAATCTAGTATTTTACATATTGCTAATGAATCAAACTAAATATCAAATCTTTCGATGATTTGTTATTTAAGTCAAGCAAGCAATCCTGCTCCTCAACTGTACAAAGAAAGTAATAAAAAAATCCTCTCTTTCTATGTTAAAACTTTGAAGATTAACGCCAGCCTTCAATCACAGAAACAACAATACTGTGAAATACTGTGTTTAACATCGAAGTGTGCTTCCGTTGCCGATGCGCTCCGCCAAGTGTAAATCATTGTACAACCTTCCCTACAACGTACTTATAGCTCCAATCTCAAGGCAGTAAGGTTGAAGTTCCTATGTCTTTTTACCAGTGACGAGTGGGTTACTGTTTGTACTTAAATTGCAGAAAAACACATACCTACATCTGTTTGTATTGTGGTAATGACACAGTCTAGATACTAAGGCATCATGAATGCTCGCCGCTTTTTCTTTTAGACTGGAGAGGTCAGGAAGTGTTACAAGCGAAGCATTTTAAGTTACTGGTACCTAAAGAAATTTATTAAATTCCGTAAGGAAATGTTTCTGCTGGTTACTAAGTAAAAGTTGTATAGTAGATTTCACAGAAATAAGGGGAATTTGAGATGAATGTTAATAATGGAAAAGCGAGGACATTAGCAGACATATATCGTTTCAATGCCAATACTTACTCCAATGTTTACGATATGTAATACGATATTAGAATACTAGACGAGCGAATACGTAAATTGCTTTTGTTAGGAGTCGATATTTGAGACAATATCGACCAGGTCCTGGTCAGGTAATGGTTTATGAATACATTTAAATGTTAATGCTTATTGAAAGTGAGTCCCACATTAACAAAACTTCTTGAAAAAATCATATAAAAAGTTTACAAGATAAGCTTAGTTTAACTCACCACCAGTTTTCTGTTTCTGTTAGAAATTTAGGATTAGCTTCCAATTATTTATTTACACATAAAAGGCTACCTACTAATCTTGATTAGAACTTCTAAAACAATTTAAACTGCGTGAGATTTGTGTAACAGCACCATGTCTGTCAACGCTTTCGTAGAAAAACTTCTATTGTTTACTCGCCTTACATAATAGTGGTAGTTAATTAAAATTGGCCACAACAACATGAGGCAGGAAAACCACAGGTTTTAATAAATTCAAAACGTGCGTCGATCTGCAAATGGATGTTCGGTTTAGGTCACGTTTTAGCACAGTTAACATGGCATAACATAATTATGTAAATGCTTAAATCTGTAACATATCTGGATAAGAATTTTCGAAGTCGAGAAACCTAAAATATTTATAAGTAATAGTTTAATTAGTCTTCTTTTCAAAATTTGAGCTATACTTTTTGTTTTTGTCAGGTGTAACTCATTAATGAGCCAACCTTGCATCCAGGGGGTTGAGGATGCAAGAGTCCGGGCTTTCAGAGCCTAGAGAAAGGCTTATATTCCGGCAAAATACCTGGTGCCATCCTTCGCCTTAGTGGCGGCATTACGGGTAAAACAGAAGTCTTAGCACCATAACACCCCAATTTGAGCTACACCTAAGTTGACAACTAAAATAAAAATATAATTGTCTTGTCCCATGAATCACTTACAATCCTTTAGCTTGCCTAATTATTGAGTAATCATGTTTTCAGATATATAATCTGTACAAAGAACATGTAACCGTATTAGGAATTTGATGTCATGTTGGTCTATCTTGTGTCTTCGAAATCTGTCTAATGAAATTTCAATATGGTATGAAGACATTCCCAGATCTAGCCCATAGTAACATAAAGTCATAATAGCTACAAAATGTGTCTAATAGGGTTTTCCAACTACCAGGAATCTGTGACTACTACAAAACCCGCAACGTATCAAAGCATAATATTATTTTATTCAGTTCCATTTTATTACTGCGGACTTCTCAAAAAGGAAAATCACAAAGCAAACACGGGTACATTAAACCAAGGTCTGTGTTTAAAGGTCTGAGAAAAATACGTGAAACAAAAGCGTATCAGTTAAGTAATGTTGACGTAGAAAAAGATCAATTGAATTGATGCGTGACAGATAAATCTGATTCTTCATCGTATTCTAACCCATAAACCAATTATGCTGCTCGTTGGCCTAGTGGTGCTAAGCGCGACTGCTACGCTGGAGGTCTTGGGTTCGATTCCCGAGTCGCCCAAGGTGTTATTGGGGTTTTCTATGAAATTCTCAGTAGCCGGTCGGAGTTTGGATTTGTGCCCGGTTAGTGGCAATAGGCTCGCCCCCTATTACATGGGACCTAAACATATCGGCGAACTGTGGGTGTACATTGGTACACCTCTGCCTACCCCTTCGGGGATACAGGCATGATGATATGTTATAAACCAATTATAATAAACCTTTAGATACTTTTCAGTGCTTTATGTATTCCTTGGATCAATTAATCATTTTTCTTTAGAAGACTTTCAGATTAAACTCGAGAACAAAAGGTTTACTGATGATAATTTCAAGTATAATCGTAACACGACCTCAAATTTATGAAATATGTATCGATTAGAATGTAACCGAACAGAGAGAGGCTCTCAATGTAAAAGTAAACAAGTATAAAGAATTTGATGGCCAAATGTGATTGGAATTATTGTTATCTCACATTGAAATTGGGATAACCTTGATTTGGGAAGTACTTGGCAAAGCTGGTTAAATAAAACGGTTGCTGAAACAGCAACCAACTAACGAATTTATGAATTCTTTAGGAACAAATACAGGGTAACTGAAATGGACGATTATGGATTTGTTTTTTTCTTCAATTTTTTTAATATAAGAAATTATGCTTGATTCTAGATCTGAGTTGTTTGTGGATTGTACATTTGAGGATGAGAATTCTAGTTAAATGTCTGTAACAGTGTTTAACTCGTCAAATAGGAGTTATTTGAAAGAGATCCACAACACAGATATCAAAGAACAAGTCACGAATCTTGCAAGTTAAAATGGTTGTTCTTTCAAAAGATAAAAAGTACAAGACAGTGTAAAATAAGCTGATCGCGAAAAGGTCGCTTGATTTGCGGAAATTCATAAACCACACGATAAAGGTGTCGCAAATAAACCAAATGGTCGTGAACTCGTGACTGTTCGTGAAGTACGGACCAGCAGGAAGGCAAAACTTGGCAATGGGCCGACAATTTCTTTGGAAAATACGTATAGGCGCAAATCTAGTGAGACTTTACCTTTTTTGAATTGATATAAGGAAACTGTTGGATTATCCGTAACCAAGACGAAAAATTCAATAAATGTCATAGTTTCTATCAATGGTCCTGCTATTTAAGTTATGCTTCAAGTACATACTTGAGATATCAGAATTGGAAGCTAAACAAAAGCAATAGCCGATCATAAAGAACAAAATAACAACAATGCCCATTTAAAACAATTACCTTCGAAAGTAAACAAGCGTAACTATGACATGTTTTACATAAATTCTTATGCGGTAAATTCCAATTCGAAACGGAATAGACACAGGTAAGTTTATGTCCCTATCGCAAGGTAGCGTGCCCTTAACCAGTAAAGGGCTCGACATGAATGCTAAGAAGTTATTCAAGTTTTTTTTCTAAGGGTTCCTACGGTTGTCGGAACATCCCTTTCGTAAGGTCGACGAACGAATACACTTACTTTTTTATAAACCATTTTATAATATCCTAGATAACACAGGTCCGGACAGAAAGGTTTCATTCAATATTAAATAACGAATGTGATCATTTTGTGAATGAAACTTTTTATAGACCGGGATCGTGCTAGAATTGCAACTAGATTAGTCATCCTTAAATCACTCTCAAGTTAAATAAATGCACAGTTCTACTAAATAGGTTTATGCCAGTCGTGATATGGATCACAAATAATAAAAGTATCACGTAGTCTAACAAAAACCCGACCAAATTATAGAACCAAATACAGTAACAAAAATTACCTTTTAACTTTTACGTGAAACGCAATTCGTCGACACGCGATTCAGTCAAATCCAATTCACTAATATTGTAATCATTCACACAACACAATATCAATCCATATTTTCTAAACCACGTATAACGAAACGAATTGCAGCGGCACTAAAAACACGTCCGTTCGGTTTGCGCGCCAAACCGCGACTGGCAAGCTGCGTTCGCAGCAGGTTTGCCGGCGACGAGCCTTCACCAATGAACTGCGTCTATCTAGATTACATTATGATAATCTACATACATTGCAAATTTATTACAGAGAACGGCATTAACGCGCTTTACTGAATCGGTAGTGGATTTTGGGTATGACTGGGTACTATTACCGTAAATATTAACTTATGTGCTCTGTATGAGAGAATGTAATTAGTCTGCCGATTGGTTAACACTGTAATGACTAAGGAAGCACCAGTTTCACAGGGCTTTTAAGATTATTGTTTTTATTTAGATGACATAATAGTTTCTGTAGAACAATGGGGGTGAGCCCGTTAATGACATCTATCTTAGAAGATCTTTTAACAATAGAGAATTAAAGCTTAGATGTTGGCACGAATGAATGGTTCCAACAAATTAATTAGTGAGGATTTCCCATAAGACGGATCTTGATAAATACGGAAATCATTCGGCAAATGGTTTGACCGAAACGAAATTGGAGTGATTAGAAACTGGGGAGGGAAATTGAATACGATATCGCGTGGTGTCTGTGTGTTCGAAGCTGGTACACGTTCAGGCACTAGAGTAAAAGTGTTTTGGCGCTAACTCTATGCGGTGTCCCTGACCCGGTTGTACAGCCTTCGGTGTTTTATGCCCGCCTAGTACTTGACGATGCGGACTGAACCTGAATTGTTATTTCATTTATGAGAAAATACAATTACCGTACTTTTTTCTTCCTAAGTGGATAAGGTATTTCTTTATATAATTTTATAGGACACACCTGTGTCTAAATGACACGCCTTATTTTATTTATAAATGATAACCTGACCTACGTATTTGAAACACAACAGCACATATTTTATAATACACTACAAGAATTACAATTTGGTTTTAATTAACACTGCAGTTATTTATGTTTACATTTTTCTTTTCTTTTTAAAATATAATCTGCTGTTAACACGCTATGCTATAAAACGCTAGTAATGACGTAACAACTGTGAAATTACGTCAAAGTTGCAGATTCTCGCAATCCCCGCCCACTGTCATACTAAAGTAAAGAATTTTTTAAATAGTAATAATAGGCTTACTCAATTTTTTTTAAGTACCCATTTACCTACCAATGGTAGATTTTATTATTTGACATTTTCTGTTTGACACGTTACGAAAATAAATCTTACGACTACCCTGGGTATCGAAATACCTAGGGCCGATTTAATGCCGTTATGTTTACACAAATGAAATTTAAAATTATACATGTAAATATGAATAATCCTGTAAACTAAATTATTTTATTTTGCGGTTTTCCTTAAGGTAAAGTTGTATTCCGATGCATTCCATTTTCATGGGAATCGTTTCAGGCTACATGTCCTGTACGTACTGAAGTAAATTATTTCTCAAAACTGAGCTGTGTTATATTTAATACTTGCTTCCTTGGAAGTAATTTGATCAATTCTGAAGAGCCGGTAAATAAATAAAATATTTGTACGTTACACGGATTATTCACGCTGATTTTCCGAAGACCGTTTGAATATCGACGTTAAAGCATTTCAGTTTATGATTGATAACACGAATCCAGTTCATAAAATTAGTGGAATGGTAAAAGACGACAAAGGCACCAAAAATACTTTTATCATTTAACCTCGTCCAAACGAATGTTATTCCTTTTCAGTCGACTTAGAGTTACTACTCTATTCAATCTTGCATTAAACTGATTAAAACCATTACAACTTTACCTTACTTTCCGCAAACTTCAACCTCCCGTTAGCCCAGTCCGTAATTGAAAGCTTACAGTATAATCTTCCTTGACTTAATAAAAAAAAACTGCACAACACAATACAGAGCCATCGAATTCAATAGTTGTCTAATATAACCCAAATACTGAATAGTAGCCGAAAATCCCCGTTTATTTATCATCGTTCCACTCGAAGGGATCCTCATAGATCGCTGGCTTCCATTAATTAAGCATTCGGCGACGCTCCATCGAACCCCTGGAACCGTTTGTGTATCGGAGCGGCGAAAGTTATGCTTTATGCCTGTCTTGTTTTTATGCCTTCCTAGTACACGCCTGGTAGATGAATATAGTAGGTTAATTAAAACTAATGTTTTCGGAAAACTTCCTTATACGGCCATTTGGGTACAATTGTATTGTTGATTGCAATGTGTATTTAGGACTGAAAGAATTTGCCACTTTATAAATAGCAGTTTTTTTTTCTAAATCTTCTTTATCTTCTAGAATGAATAAAGTTGAAAAGAGAAAGCGGGAAAACATTGTACATTTGACAACATAAATGCATTGAGTCTACTTCGTTTTACGCTGCACTTATCAAATGCATCTATATAATTTCTACATGGAACTAAACTGGTATTTTCTGTGCATAAATCAACACGCGTATGTTCGTTAAACGTTTTGCATTTATGAATAAGTTATGCGTCCAGTGAAAACTGCTCGTTACTACCGCTGCTATAAAATGCTGATCTATTTATTTGAACTGTTAAACAATGCGAGTTTAGCAAAGAGGAGACTGGACCTATGCCTAACAGCAGGAGGATTATTTATGACAAAGATGGTACATCTGAAAATCATGTTAAAGAACATTATTTTAATAATCAAGAAATTTTCTCTTTTTCGATGGTACACACAGTCCATCCTATATATTTTTATGTTTCTTGTTTCAGCAGGAAATGTACAAAGACGAAACACTCCTCCTTCATTAGCTTAAACAGAACATTTTTGATCGTCGGATGTCACACCTCAACGGCCCACCTACTAAACAAAGTAGGCGATAACTGATATCAGTACATTGAAGTCACCTCGCTAAATTATTCAGACCTCAGGACTATCGTGGAACCCTGACACACTTGGTAAGGACCGCGAGTAATAGTAACAATGAGTTACAAAAATCAACCTTAATCCCTAGGCAACAAAGGCCCGGTTAATGACTAATTTTACGTCTACTCTACATGACACAGTCCACAGGAAACGAACTAGTTCTGACTATCATTTCTCTTTATAGTAGTAATTTAAATTTAAATTACTTTTCAAGAAACTAAGTTTTGCAATCAAATAAGGTTCGGATGGAAAACCAAAAATAATGAATTTATAGTAGTTCTTCAGATCAAAAATAATGTTTGTAGTAGCAGCCATATTTATAATCTCGGTAAAAAATGTAAGTGTACTGATTGTGTTCAAGCGAATGTAAAAGCGTAAAATCGATTATCGATTGACGCGCAATGCGATTGAAGATATCGATCAGTACTATCGAATAGACTGCGTATAGTCACGTTTTTATGACCGGTAAGGGTTCAGACTCACGCTATACTTGTAAACTATAAAGAGTTATTTTTATTCATTTCGATACTATACCATTAAAATATTGAATAAAGGTATTTCGATAGTCTAGACTTCTGTCTGATGACTCGCCTATTTTTAATTCACATTAAGTCAACCTGTTATCCTTAAGAAAGGCAAGGGCCAAAAACTGGTATTTGAAAAAAAAGGAACAGATTAGTTTGTTCTCGCTCCAATTATTAAAATGATTGCCTGTATTATACCTTTTTTGCTTAGCCTTCTTTGGATTCCAGTGATGGGCAAAGGCCTCCCCTTTCTTCTTCCAAACTTCTCTGCTCTGTCACTCCACCTTCGCCGCGTATTATACCTTGTCGACCTAATTTGTAGAAAGTAGAAGGAGCTAAGATATAATTATCAAATCAAGTGGGTCTATATTTAGGATGTTGTTGTGCAAACCACTCTGAATCACGGCACGCATCCAACAATAATTTGTGAGATCGATCAAAATTCGTAGCCAATATGTCGAAATAGTTTAGCCGATGCAACGTTGATAGCCTGGCCGTGATCCAAGAACGCAAGTGGAGATTCTATATCAATCGCACGCTGACAGCCAGTTATCACACTTGATGGAATATTCATCTATATTCACCAATTTCCTTCACGTCAAAGTTTTAAATAAATTGCATTTAGAAGCGATTTTCATCTGTCTAGTTAAATGAATTCTCTATTTGCTTATAAATAGCATTATGAAAAGGTTCATTCAACTAGATAAGAACAAGGTTACTGCACGACTGCATTGGACATATACAACCTCTTTTGTTATACCGAGCAGAATTTTTAATCTATGTAACTTAGAATATATTAGAAAAAGAAACCTTTTTGCACATCTTGAAAGCCATAACGTATAAAAAAATAAGAACAAAAGAATCTTAACAGCCAGCATTCAAAATTTCCGAACGTTCGCCATTCAAACACGTTTGGGCGCAACAAGCATCAATCGTAACAATCTGACATCGATAATTACGTGTCTAGCTCTAATGCACAACGCGGTAACGTTAGCTCACTCGGATCTTACATGTAATGCGAGTAAGAACTATCGCGAAAAAACTATCGATCAATCAATTAAGGCACTAGGTTACTAAACATTCATTGTTGAGTGTAAACTTTTTATGGATAATTGTATTCTCATAGTTGGTTCCCGTGTAAGTAATGGGTTTGTTGTAGCAATGGAAATTCCGATCTCTTTCTAGGAAATAGGCGATACATACTTGCATACGAAATTACTGTTTTATGATAAATGTGCGTGGCTGAGTACTCATCGGGAAAAATTTAAATGCCAATGATCGACTCGATAAGAAGAAGAAGATAAATTTATTTAATGTATTGTTTTCGGTTAGTTTTCCGTTTGATCCGAAATATTGCTCAGTAATATTAAAAGACGTATAAAAAAAAAGATTTTGTTTTTTTTCATTGGCCGTGCTCTACTACATAGAGAACGTGAATAAAAAATGTCTCGGCCAGGTACTAAGCTCACAGAAATCATAGAAGTAAAAACTGTAGCAATCTTTATGAGGGTAAAAATCCACTTTGTCAGTCATAATAATACAGTTTCCCTTTTCGTACTTTCAACAGTTTAGCGTTTAAACGGTATAAAGTAGGAAATAAAACGGACATAAAAGTGAAAGAGGCATGTCTTCGAGTACTGCAATTAGAGCTCGCTTTGTAAACGTTACTAAACGTGTGTGCTTTCCGCAGTTAGGATGCGATCAGTAGGCCAAGCACGAATATCAAACGATTTCGTATCGACAATGTATCGAGGCCTCGATTCGAAAACAGAGTCTGTCGATAGTAGGCAGCACGAAGCACATTCGAAGCACTATCGAACACTCGATTCGAATTTGAAGGTGACGTCATGCTAATGTAAATAGGGACGCGCCATAGTGAGCAAAAAGAACGATTGTTGAATGATTTGTCGTTCGAAAACTAAATCAAGTTGTTTATATTTTTTTCACCTTTGAATAAACGTTTTATTATTATTAAATTTAAATAAAAACTGAATGTTATATAAAGAAGAGATCCAAAGTTAATTATTAGACATTATAAAGTGGCATTATCTTCAGCAATATAAAATAGTTTTGGAGATTTAATTTAAAAAAAATTACGGGTACCGAACGCACCCACTTGACATCCGACGCGTTAGGTCGTATAGCTTAAACGAAATGAGGCCGTTACAACGAGGTTATAACAGAAAAACATTCCGTTAATAAATGTTGTTGAATGTTTAGCATGTGATGTTTTATGCCTTTCTCATTCTTTCACCTATAGTCTGTGTAAGTTAGAGTAGGAAAGGTATACTCTAGACATTCAATATTTGGTATTTAATACGACCCGATCCACGAAATCTCCAGGAGATTTCCGCCAGACGCGCGTTTTTTGACAGACATCTCCTGGAGATTTCGTGACGTACAAGGGGAGGACATAGAGCCATACCTAAAATTTCCCGCGCTATAGGTACCTATTTTGTGATATTAAATACTAAATAAGTTTTAGTCAGGTATATTCCATTTTAATACTGAAATACAAGTAGAAGAAATTTAATAGGTAGACATATGTAGCATCAAAGTGGGTACCTAAAGTTCTAGGCTAATTCTAGAACTCGATGTTAATGCTGTTTTTTGTTGAAGTTGCTCACAGAGGAACTTAAAAGCTTCTTTATTTAGGCGATATCTATTTTTAAATTCGGTTTCATTTATGTCCAGTGGGTTAATTCTATTCCTAAGTTTTGCTCTGCGCGTAATTTCTCTATAATGATAAAAAAAAACATATAAGCAACTCAAATCTTTTTCAAACACATTAATTCTATAGGTATGCAAATAAATAAAATGTGATTTAAGATCGCTTAAGATTTAAATAATATATGGTACTACGTTCATACAGTGGCGGTCTTTGCATTTTAAATTATTTTGGAGCTATTAATAATTGTTCCAATAACTTAGCAATAATTTAAAACACTTTTATTTACAAAACTAACTCTTAAACAAATCATAAACACGGTTAAAACTTTATTTTTACACTTTTCGAAACCTTTCTCACCGACTATTTTCAAGTGAATAATGTTTCGAGCATACTCGTTAGCCAGCCTTCGAGAGTTTACATTAACGTACGTCAAAACAATGTTCGTGCTATCAAAAATGTCACAATTGTTTATAAGTATCGAGTTTCGTTTACCATGTCGATTCGATTTCGATTACGAGAGCGCGCTAAAATCGTTCGTGCTGCCATGTTTTGTTTCCTTTTACGCCCGATAGGGGCGCTGTACAATTGTCATACAAATGTCATCCGATTTCGATACGAATAACTTTTCGCAAATATTCGTGCTTGGCCCACCTGATCGCTCGAGCGGACATGCACAAAAGAGTTTGCATACTTTTTGACATACTTACATGTGGGTTTATTTGTGTTAAATTCTTTAATAATAACCTGAATTTTAATATTTAGTACAAATTCGATTATTTGTCTCCATTCAAACCCAAAATTTCTTGTACGATATGTCTTCCATATCTCTCTCTTGTTATGTAGAGCAGTAAATAACTAATAAATGTCTATAATAAGATCGATGAATATATATGACAAAACCGGAATAACTAAATACGCTATATGAAAATAACTCCTTCGCCAGTTTCCGGGAAAACCGTCTGGGACGGTCATAGCTGAGAACCGGTCTATTTACCTAGAAACTAGAAACGGGTTGTTTTTTTTCATACGGGACTCCATTTAGCTGGCATAGTGTCAAAGATGTACATAATATTTATATTTTTTTACTATAGCTGGTCATTGCCCCTAAAAATTTGTATTTCGATTAGGAAAAGATTAGTATGGATGTCTAATGTCAGGATTTCAATTTTCAAAGAAGTATGCCACAATATTGTTTGTAAATCTGAAGCAACGCATCTGTCTCTTCTTTCCAGAACTTTAACTGAACGTCTCTCTTTCTGTACATTTTCTTATTTACAACCAACAAGGATAAACATAGTCTACTTGACGTTACATAATTACATTGAATGTCAAACAAAGGTCTCATAACATTCGAATTATGACGGTTAACATCATTATCCTAATTAGCGTTTACTAGTCAATAATCATGTTAGGCTTACTAACGAGAGCTCGCTAAATGTGCAACGTGTTTTTAGAGGCACTAAACATTATCTGAATGTAATGGCTGTAAAATGGCATATTCCATGATGAAAACATATTTTACAAGTGGTGATGATGACATATGAAGAGCATTAGTAACTAAAAGGTGCACACGAACAGACTCTCAGGGAACTAAGACTAACAGGGAATCCAAAAATAAAGTATTGCAGTAGTAAAATGGATAAGACAAGCAAGAAACAGAGGAGCGTCCATGTCGGGAATTGTAATAGATGGTAAGTACGCACTGCTTTCCTTGGACATATTCAACACTAGAGGTCTAAAAATGTGCAAAGTGTATGCTCTTTCAATAGAAGTTCTTAAGTTGGTTCAAGTTAGAAATATTGAAGGTAGCAGCTTTCAGAACGAATTCGAACGAGTAACTATTATACTTCATGCAATAACACTGTTATTTGTCCTATAGACTCTCCAAATATGTCTATCCAACAAGAATCTTACGAAATACTTGTAAATTGAGCCACACCTCAGCCGACCCTTGAAAACATCATGCGTGACGGTTCTGGCTATAATCATGGACTGGTAACCGACGTGTCAACTACTAACAGTAATTAACAAATGCAGTGTAACATTACTCGTGTGAAAACATTTCGAAATGAATTAGCATGGTAATGTATATATGTTAAAGTACTTTTTGTGCTTTGAACACGAAGTATATTAGGGGTTCTTTCAAAGCACAGAAGCCTTGGACTAAGTTAACTTCGATCCCATAAATAAGAAAGAGGTTTTCCGACAAAACCTTGCTGGTCTGTGAGTCTTCCTAACATCTCCTAAGCTGACAAAAAATGCCGTCGGCTTAATTCGATGTACAACTTTAATCTCAACTCTTATCCAATATACTATATCCTTATCATGATATGATTTAAAAGTTTTGAAATCCAAGACGGAAGCAATTTAAGGCGGAGATTTTAATCACTTGAAACTTAGTACTTGGTAACTTGGACTACAGTTTTGCGATTGTTTCGATAAAGAGTAGAATGCTGGCATTTCAGCGACGCTGACAGCATTGTCAATGGCGATGACTGGTCCAATGCAGTGCAGGAGTCTGGACACCTGTTTAAATTTATAACAAGCCATTATCACGTTCATTGTCAGTAGCATTGTTTTACAGTATTATTAGCCAATCTGTTTCCAACAAAGCTTCCGAGCAACTCTCAGCGCCAGCCAAATTAAATAGCCCGTGCCTTCAATTTGGGTTAATTACCCGCCGAGTAAAAGTAAATCACATGTAGATAGCATTATCACTTTCATCAAACACGCATGCGTAACATTCATTTCTCCTTCTAATGCATTATTAATTGATGTCGCCTAAATAAACGATGAAATGGAAAGCACTGTGTGAATTGGGTCGTCTTTGTGATGCGCCAATGTTTGTGACGGTGACGTCATCCTATTGTGACGTGTAACGGGATGGGTGTAGGTTCGGACAAAAGAGGTAAATGTCAGATTTGGTTGAATGCATTCAAATGGGAGCGGTTTTGAAAGGTCTGTCTTGGCGGATGTCCGGATTTTAATGATGATAGCTATTGACATTTACATTGAAGACTTTTATAGTAAGCGCCTTTTCACACGTCCTGATTTTTAGCTGGCTGGCGCCCGCTATTCATACTATTACAATGCCGTAATATTTATGATAATAAAGAATTAGGAAGCCCAGTCTGCTAGTAACAGAGTTACTGTTAGTGAAAAGTATGATTGCTTTTGACTAGTAGATTTTTCCAAGGAGGCAATTCCGACAAATTCCAAGGATTGTTTCTTAATCATTATGAGATGATAACGTTAACACTTACCTACCGTCTAACCCAGATGCTTGTTTAACCTGCAACAAAACAAAACAATTTAATAATAGATTCATTAGGTTATGCAATAATTATGAATTGTCATTAGATACAATAGTAATATAAATATCAATAGCAACAGCCTTGTTACTTGCAAGCAGGATGACGGCTAGACGCGTTGTGCAAGTTTTGGTTGCTTGGCCAATCAACAGTCTAACGGTCCACTCATCGTAATGAAGAAAAATATAGATGTTGCTTATTTTATTAACTGTCATATTATATTGATCTAAAAGTATTCAGCTTCGAAACTTGCAATACTTGACTCAATGCACTTAAATTTTAATAAAATAACATTATTACAACAAGTGCATTAACTTGGTACTAAGACAGCCTCGTTTGCCTAGTGGTGCTGAGCGCGACTGCTACGCTAGAGGTCGTGGGTTCGATTCCCAAGTCGACCAAGGTGATATTGGGTTTTTCTATGAAATTCTCAGTAGCAGGTCGGAGTTTAGATTTGTGCCCGGTAAGTGGCAATAGGCTCGCCCCCTATTACATGGGACCTAAAACATCGGCGAACTGTGGGTGTACATTCGTACACCTCTGCCTAACCCTAACCCTTCGGGGATACCGGCGTGATGATATGTTATTATCTTGGAAGCAATTGTAATATTAAATCCAACTAGGTATATCTGAAATTACTTTGTTAGCTACATAAGTAATTAATTGTACTCAATTATGAATCAATTTAATAACCATTGACATACATTAAAATCACATTAATATTTGACACAGTTATTACGTAAACAATTACCATCATGATCATACTAATTAATATTTTTTAACAAATATTGTATACTATGTGTATCATATACCTACATTGTTTAAGAAAGTATTACCTAACATTTTATCTTAAAACCAGCTTACTATCTGAAATCCGGAAGAATTTGTAGGTATTTAAAACCATTTTAACCTAATACACGAAACATTTATCAAACGAAATGAGCGCGACTCTATCAAATCAGATATTTTTATATTATCTTTCTGTTACATAAAAGTAGAAATAATATTTGCAAGCCCGCCAAACTGGTTCTCAGAATTGTGATCGAACATTCACCTTTCATCTAGCTGTATAAATAGATTCCTTTGTCGACACAAAAAACGAAACATCTTATGGAACAGAAAAAAATATTGCTATAACAACTTGTCCAAACAAACTTTATGAAGTGGCCTGAGGCTTGAAACTTCCTGTAGTTCAATTATACTAGAATAATGTTATGATTCAACACTAATATACCTAAATCCAAGCAACTTATTGATACGTTGCCATAGCAACAGTTAAACAATTGAATAATGGGATTTTGAAGCATACTATGAAATGTCTAAAATATGTCTTTCGGGATCCTATGGACATTCCATCCACAGGCAGACTTAGGGCTTGATCTTATTCAAATGACAATAGAAAAATGACGTAACTCGATACAGAAAAGGATATAGTCTTTGTGTGGCGACAACCAAAACTCACATAGATACAGAGCAACAAACTACTAGTTCAACAGTTAAAATGAAACAGATAGGTATCAGCGCATTAGATGGTACTGCATGCGATAATGACCGGAGATGTAGAAACCAGATCCACATGCACGTTGCGTACAAGTGCATCCTTTGTTACGAAATTCACGCGTAAGGAGCTGGTAGCAAAAAGTAGCTTCGTATTGATGCAGTTACATGGTATAGAAACCATATATGGTGAAATGGAGATACTGTGCTTCTTCTTAACGAGATGATGGCAATCAAAATGGTGGGCTGGAATTTTGTCTACGAGTATCGTATTGTTTCCTATTAAATATCTAAATTATCTTAGATTTTATGACTTTACTTGTAATTTTTTTTTTGACATACATTATTAAGATAGAACTAAGGGGCGTGCAATTGGAGAAGCCTATGTCCAGCGGTAGACTGCTATAGGCTGATGATTATATTTGTGAAAACAAAGATGATACATGATACATTATTTGTTTTCTACGTCTGATTTAAAACTAAGTTCATTTGGCAGTTGCTTCATTATAATAATTTAATGAGTGCTTCTAGAGCATAACATTACACACGTGTGGGATTAATTACATTTGCGTACTTAAGTAAGGAGATTTGGATAAGCTCGGAACCTTTTCAAATTCAATTTGCGGGCGGCAAGCTCGTCCAGTGGGTCTTATAAATTAATTTATCATTGTTAATGGTATCTATGTTCCCAACTTTATAAAATTATTTATTATAACTGATCCGAATATCAATATATAAATATTTATTGATTGATACATAT
Organism: Autographa gamma; assembly: GCA_905146925.1. NCBI lineage: Eukaryota > Metazoa > Arthropoda > Insecta > Lepidoptera > Noctuidae > Autographa > Autographa gamma. The sequence goes on from LR989850.1 coordinate 12,347,448, forward strand.
TTTGAGCTGAAACTTTGATAAGATTACAAAGTGAATTGGGTTGAATGATTATGCGCCTATTGCGAAACTATTGTTTATTATATTTTATTAAGATCATAACTAAAGATTTTATTGACAAAAGAAGATCACTACGCTTTCGCCAGACATGCGAAGCTATCACGATTTCATGACGTTTTCAATCACTATGAAAATGTAACGATTTCGATCATGAACGCAAAAGATCGCAAATATTTTGATGATGACGATATCCAAAGAACTTGAGATCTTTTATGGACCTTATTCCCTATTTCAGTCGAAATTTACGTCCTGTAATATTAGGTTTTTTATTACGTTATGTTCCTATCATAATAAATTTCGCTACCTCGGTTTTAGGTACCATTATTCGGTACGAGAAACTTTGTTCATAAGGGCTCGAATATTCTTAAATTGTTAGATTGGAAAAGTTGTCAAAGTGTTCGAAGAGTTGCAAAGAAACTTGAGTATTTAAATATTTCTTAGCTATAGACATTGTTACGGTATTGTTGAGAATTTTTAATAGGGACACGAGTCGCGTCTGTTTTAATTGTATTATCTAATACCTTGTTAGCATAACAAGAATTTTGAGTAGGTTGTTCAAGAGGACAAATCGATTGACGTTATATAATTCTTGACGACAGATTACGAACCAAGGATTCTGTATTTGTTAAGGACACAAAGTAAGAAAGAAAAAGAAAGCTTCATTAAGTCAAATAAAGAAGAAAGTATACTTTCTTCTGTTCCAGACAAAATATGAACTCACTTCATTCACGGATTAAATTTCCAATACCAGTACACACGTACTAGACAGACGTATTAGAACCCCTTCGTCGCCTCACGTGTCACCATACAGATAAAGAGAAGACAACAAAGTGAGGATCAAACGGATATACACTTTTAGTTATTCGAGACGACCTCGGCGCACCAGACCGTATGATCCCCACACATAACGATACTGTACCCGAAGGGTGGACCACATCAGTCTGGTCGAAGCACCCAATGTCAAGGATGGACACGTAAGCTATTATATGGTAAAGCTATCGCGTTTCTGCTTTCAGAGCTGAGTGAGAGCTAAACAGATTAACTTCAATTCAATTAAAGATTACGTCATACGTTGCATGCGTCCAGTTATAAAATAGTTTAACTGCATTAATGTTGTGCGTGCTAGGCAGTTCATCTCTTTTTTATAGTCTGCGTTAATAGATTTATCTAGAATCTGCGTTATTTTTAGTTCGCATAAAATATCTGTAGCGCAAACAAAAACCATCATAAACTAACGCAGCGTTAAAATCTTATAATAGTCCAATCTTAAATCTTTCAACGGCAAGAAAACGTATTAAATATAAACGGAAAGTAATACTTTCTTCGGTATTTCTAATGCAATTTCAATACTTTTATAATAAATTTGAATTCACACAAGCTGCAATTTCTCGTTAAATGAGAGACCTTGGTGTTGTACTGTATAAATCTCTCCTTGTTTATAGAAAGATAATGGAATGTCTATGAAATGAGCACTTTGATTGCAGTAAATATTATTCACACATATTTTAATGTCTGTATGATATGCTATAAAATATCAGGAGGATACAATGCGTTTTATCGATGAAATATTGAGTTATGGTCTCTTGAACAAAGTAAGACGCTATTGTTTTGATTAATTCGATAATTTGATTACAGTACGTATGCATCGACATTAAAACTGTATATATAATTATGATGCAACTTCCTGTAAGTATCGAAGCATGTTTAGTTGGAACGTAGTTCGTTTTCTAATACATATATTTTTGAATATCAGCTCGAGAACTGATTTCTTACCGCATGGAATATCACAAAACATCTTACTACCAGAATTGTTGTCTTCCAGAAATTAATTCCTGCATCGCTGGGGATAGACGTAAGAACCTAAGCTATGCTTTGACGAAGAAAGAACCAACATTAAAAGGAAGTCTTTCTAAACATTTGCGAATAATGACAGACACTGTTTAATCCCAAGTGAATAGATTACAACAGGATAATAATGATGTATTGCATTATATCATCGGTGTTAAAAACAAATTGAAGAAACTGACCAAGATTAACGACGTGAAACTTGTAAGTTTTTTGTAATCGATATCGATCACGCATTGATTCGTGAATGGTGGATATCTTTACAATTATATTATGGATTACTTCTATTTTGAGCACTACTTCGAGAACCAACTGTAGGTAAAAAAAAATACTATAAATATCTCTAAATATGACATTATGTTTTAGCCAACTGGCGACCTTTTCACGTACACAAATATTGTACTATACCTACAGATATAAGCAGGTACATAATAAAATTATGTGAAACAAGCAATCTCCATGAAAATATAAATCAAATAAAACGCAATACAAACAACATTTTCGGACCGCCAGTAAATGTGTTAATTTTATGTCAGTCGAATATAATTGCAATATCGAAAACGATTTGTGTGCATTCGAGCGATGATAATTAACTAGTAAAGATTACAAAATGTAATACGATTGTAGTTTTTCAGTTTCGTTAGGTCCCATCTACGAAACGATTTGGGTATTAATAAGCTAATAAACTATGATATGCTAGGTATATTAGGCTTAGCAATAAATCAGTGTTCCGTTTTTTTGGTAGCTAATGATTGGAATTGCAAACAGTTGCAATGTTGGCAATTTTTGAGTTTCTTCAGCGATAACGTCTGGAAAATAGACAGGTTGATGCTGAAATTATTTTAATAGGTACCTCATTAATTCCTATGTAATATCCCTTTCATCGGGATATGTTGATTGCTGACAGGTTTGAGTTCTTTAAACTTACACTTTGAAAGATGTAATAAAATCATTAACTATTTGTTACGACCTTTATTTATAGCATTCATAGTTTCTTAGCATAGCACCTACTTGTCTAAAAATAAACAACTAAATTCAAGCGTAACATTTAAATACTTGTCGACATTGAAAGCAGCTTTACTTATTTTTATCAAACAAGAATTCTTACTACGTAAACAACATATTCATTATTGTTTTATTATGATGCAGACTTTGAGTAGAGCCTGACCTGAGACTGAATAAATTAATTCGGAATAATTAGTATTACACCAACCTTTTTTCTTTAGTCAAATGGACTGTACCCTTTAATTATGATTTAGTTCGAGCTGAAAGCTACAAGGATCATTAATTTTGATCTTCCAACCTTAGGAGCAAGTGTTAAGTGAAATTTATTGAACCGGGAATCTTGTCCATGTACTTAATTACATTTTATTATTAATTTTATGACGTCATTTGCTTTGAAGATTTGGAGGTTCACTTTAAGACACCTTATACCAAGATTCTTTCTTGATAAAGGTCCTTGAAAATATGAAAAACTAGATAAGATAAGCTGATATCGGTCTTTAAACTTGGTCATTCCAAACCCGATGAGAGAGAGAGAAAGCTATACATCGAATTGATGACGAAATAATGATGAGTTTGACACTTAAGAAGCAAGCCTTCAAGTAGATGTGCACAAGGAAAAACATCCGAGTCGACACTCAAGCACACCCTTACCTAAACATTTCCGAAAACAATTAGAAAAACACCTCTAACCAGGTGAATCCGTGACTAATTGTAGTTAATTAGTAATCGACTGGCAAGACTCTTCCGATCACGCCTCATCGCCCAGTCAAGGGCGTGCGTTGAAAGTATACAACTCGTATATAAACAGTTTATTCTTAGAAATCGGAAATAAGGTTTATATACTCCTTAAAGAACATAGACAGTTGCTTTAGCAGTAATTACGTAGTTAATAAGGACTTCTAAATTTCTTTAGACTTTCTGACCAGCGTCCAATTTGTATCTTTTAAAGTTCTAATTTATTAAAAAAAAAAAAAAAAATCGGTCCAGTCGTTTTTGAGAAATCGAGTAACAAACATAAAAAAAAAATACAGCCGAATTGAGAACTTCCTCCTTTTTTTTTAAGTCGGGTGAAAAAAAACTCTCTGGATAGTTCCCGTTACAGAAGGTTACTTATATAACTACTTTTAATAAGCATTAAGTTTTAAATTATACACTTCTCATCAAAAAAATCGAAACACTTTCGTTTTTATTGTTTTAGTCCTAATTTTTTACAAATGCGAATTAATTCCATGAAAAAAATAAACATTATTGTGTAGCTGGCAGTTTGGTCATTACAGTAAGAAGAAAAAAATCAAAATTCGAAATTAGAATTTCATTTGTTTATCCTATAAATGAAATTAATCACTGTTTTGAGACAAATGTGTATTTAGGGTTGGAGTACGTTTCTCGTTTAAAAACTAAAAATTTGCGCTTGTCTTTAAACTTTTTGTTTCTTATTTCATTTACTGTGACTTTGGGACGTCTGAAAAAACTTTTTTTTCTAAAACATATGGATATTTCGCCCGCAGTAGCCGCCCAAGTGGTGGCATTGCTGGATTCTGGACTTAGTCAGCGTGTTGTGGCTGCAAGATTGCATCTAAGCTTATCATCTGTTCATAGAGTCTACAAACGCTATCGGGAGACTGGTTCGTTCACGGGCCGTTCAGGATCTGGCAGGAATCGGGTCACTTCTGAGCGAGATGATCGATTTATTGTAACAACTTCTTTACGAAATCGACGCCTTAACGCTTTTCAACTGCAGCAGCAGCTTCGCGTTGTACGAAGAGTAGCTGTAAGTGACTCTACAATAAGAAGAAGGTTGAAGGAACGCGGATTGGCACCGCATAAGCCAGCGAATGGGCCGAAATTAACTGCAGACCATCGAAGAGCGCGCCTTAACTTTGCACGCGAGCACCTAACTTGGTCATACCTTCAGTGGAGCAAAGTACTGTTTTCTGATGAGTGTAAAATTATGCTGTATGGTAACAACAGAAGGAACAAGGTCTACAGAAGAGATGGAGAACGCTTTGCACAATGCTGCATTGAAGAAAAGATCAGCTATGGTGGCGGTACGTGGACGGTTTGGGGAGGAATCAGCGCCGATGGTAAGACAGAACTTGCCTTTGTGTCTGGGCCACGGCTGCCTGCACTAAACTCTCATCGGTACATCGAACAGTGTCTTGAACCTCATGTGATGCCCTATGCACATTTTATTGGCAACGCCTTCATATTCATGCTCGACAATGCTAGAGCTCACACCGCGGGCGTCGTACGAGATTATCTTACCGAAGTCGGTATCTCCATTATGGTATGGACAGCAAGAAGCCCGGACATGAATCCCATTGAACATCTATGGGATGAATTAAAGAGACGAATTCGAGCAAGAGATCCAGCCCCAGAAACACTTAGCCAGCTGCAAAATGCAATCCAAGAGGAATGGGATAATATACCACAGCATGTGATCGTGACTCTCATCCGATCGATGAAGAACCGTATGGAAGCAGTAATAAGAGCTCGCGGAGGGAATACAAGTTATTAAATAAACGTTTCTTACATTTTTTTTCATTTACGCGTGTTGTTTTACCCATTTCCTTCATATTCCATACAGGGTAAAAATTACTCATTATACAAAATACAAAACCTATGAAGACTTAATTTGAATTTAGAACATTAACATTAGGATTTAAAAACCTCATACTACTCACTATTATATGACATTTTACATTTATTCCTAAATATACAAATTTTTCTGATAATCCTTATCAAATCATAAACTGCGAGGTGTTTCGATTTTTTTGATGAGAAGTGTATAATGTCCTCAACTTTACAATTAAGTCCTCTGAAAAGCAAATTAACCCATGTCAACGAGACTAATTCAATGGTAAAGGATAAACTGTACAAGCAAATTAATAACATAATACCAACCAATACATGGCAATTTGCCTAGACTGTATCGATCACGGCGCATGTTGGGTCTAATTAAATCAATTAGTATCAATACTGCTCATGACCTCGTCGGATTCACATGTTTCATCCAATTTGCATGGCATGCAACGTCATTTTAGTGGTATTGGATTTGTAGCTAATGTCTGTAATGAGTTAGGCGATTCTGTGTTTTATGAAAAGCCTATTCTGTAACGTGTGTATTTTTTACCGTTTTTGTTAGATTTTAAGGATTTTGAGATATTAGATTGCTTTGAGAGTTTAAAGCCTTTGGTTTGATATTGCAGCTAGGATTGGCCCGTTGACTTATATAGGCTATGTTTTTCTCTTTCCATTTAGTACGGTCTCATTTTCTGTCAACACAAAAATCAATGACATTTACCACATAAAAAAGGAGTAACATAACTGACATTTGTCTGTCTGGCTTCCGTCAAGTACTCTTTTTTTTTGTTCGTCAACATTTAAGTGATCAAGTTTAATAGCCTTAACTGAAGGTCAAGGAATACCGTCACGAGCACTGCTTACAAGCACGAATGTTCAAAAACCCATAAAATTCACATTAAACATATACGTAGTCGTTCTACATTGTAATGTGTGGAGTTCGATGCCACATTCTCATGTCACCCTTGAAGGCTTTCGCAGACGAAGTGACTTCTTTGCCCGACAGCATGACATTCATATAACCGCCAATCACATGCGAATTTAATCGACGTGTTATCCATATACACAGTTTACTCTTGCAGAAATATTTAATCTCTCAGCAATTTTGTGCTTTGTTATAGTCCGACTGTACCCAAAAAGATCCAGCAGAGTCAAGCGTGCCCGGAGAAGTCAATAACAATATCCATTTTTCCAACAACACTTAAATAGGCTACATAGAAATAATTATGCACCTAGTATGCACCACATGTGAGGTGTTCACAGTTTTTTACAAAAAGGTCAAGAAGCAAGCATGCTCTATGTATAAATTACATACAATACATCTATCAAAACTGTACTGTGATTGATAGTTATTTGTCCAGACTATTAATATTACTTTGTCTTTGAAACAACAAGTCAGGTGCAAAGAAAGCGATTAATCATGTTGGGTAAAGCCTCTTTTTGTGCTATCCACTTTGATCGCGCCAATCTGAGGTAGCGTTCAATCTATACTCTGTTAATATCGCCGATCCATCGCGCTCCCGAGTAATTAATCAAGATAATTGATCACATTTTTATAAATGGTTGTTTTTTTCTTTTTGACCGAGCAATATACCTACGTTTTAGGCAAATACCTCTAATTTTGTGATTGCGAACTAGGTGCATGATTAAATAAGAAACCTACAGTTTTCAATAAACATCCACGTCTAAAATGACAAATAAAACTAGAAGTATGTAATGCTACTCTGAGATCTTGTGTGATCATTGAGTCGAAGGCTTTAAAACTATGGAATTTATAAATGGACAATAAACGTAGGAATTTAGTACGAGGATTAACAACATCGCGAAACTATTCGCACATCAACGGCAATTCTTTGATATTAACAGCATCTTTATGCCCAGTTAGAATAGTACCTATTATTTGATAAGATACTTGAGTTTCAGCTTAATTATTTCCCTTTATAAACATTTGACGGCAGGTGGACTTAGGCGGTAGAGAGTGAAGAAGCGTCGGTCGACCGGGAGCAAGATGGGTCGACGACACAGTTAAAGTCTCGGGTCGAGTCTGGAAGGCCTATGCTCAGCAGTGGGAAGACAAAGGCTGTGGATAATGATGATAACATTTATATCGGGTGCGTTTATTTCTAAAGTTATCTAATATTGGCGCTCTACTCACATGTCCCAGACTTCGGCATAAGATTTTCAGGAAAGTTTTCTGAACATAACATAACAAATAACAATCGACCTAAAAGTTTAATTAAGTAACTTTATCTCCATAATATGAAGATGTCGAAACACTTGGTAACAACTTTTACAATAAGAACTTATATTCTTAGCAAGGTTTGGCATTCAAAGTTTTGGGTGTACCTAAAACACCAGCTTAGTATATTTTACATGGGTTGTCCTACTTTCGAAGTTTTGTTATCAGAAGAGAACTGTATCTGGAACGAGATAATATAGTTACTAAGTACGCACCAACCTTATTACAATATTTTACTTGTAGTTGAGCATTCGGTTGTCAAGTCAGCCATAAAAGTTGGCAAGCCCCTGGGATGTACCCACATCTCTACACACTTCTAAGTCCTGCTGATGTTCTGGAGTAGAATACACGCTTCATGCTGCGTTCTGTTCACTTGTTGGTAATTAGCGGGCATAAAACCAATTTAAAAACCGAAAACGATGTTAATGGCCTGCAGTATTTTTCACACACTGTGTTGCCTAGTCTCGTTATTTCATTGACTAACATAATAATATATTTAAAAGGAAACCAGTGTAATAGAACGTACAAGGATATATCTATACATTTTCTACAGATTTATCTCGTTTATATAAGTATAATGACTTAAACAACACAATCATCTATTATTACCTGAGGTGATGAGAAAAAGCAGATGTTATAGTAGTTGCAACATAATGTAAACAATGATTTTTATCGTTTATCTCGCGAGCGTACCGCCGACGTCACGGCATTGTGTTGAATCGCTGATCAACGTTCCACTAATCTCAGATTCGTTACAGATTATACATTCCGGGTGGACTCATAAAACTGCAGCTATTTTCTTTGCCAGATTTTGGGATGGATTATATTATCAGGCAAAAAGGCGTGTTGATCTAAGTTTTCAGCTCTATGTGGCAATTTAGTAATCATATAAATGCCGTTGCGTTCTTGCATGATCCCACTGACGATAAGTCTGTCAGCTAGGCTAGTTGATCTGGTCAAAATTGATTCTTAAGGAATCCTTATTTTTGTAAGTGACTGAAAATAATTACTTAGAAAACCAAAGCAAAGCAGCAAAATGGCTATTTTTTCTTTGGAAGCGAATAGGAATTTATGTCTATGATTGTTTCATTCAAGGTCTAAGTTTATCTAGCGTGGGTATCGAGTAATAACAACATTCTTCGAAAGGGGTTGGAATATTCTGCGATATCAACCCCTTTCGAGGAATGTAGTTATTATTTGCTGCCCACGCTAAATAAACTTTAGACCTACTCAAACCCACATCACCCACATGGGTTAACACATATTTTCCCAGTTTTAGGCGAACTAATTCCCACTAATTGGTTACAATTCTAACAAAGTCTGCATCTGAGAATAGCTTGATGGAAAAAGCCGAAAACTATAATATATAATATTAGAAAAATTCAAGTTCATGATAGACATAATGGTTTCTTAGGTTTACGCGAATGTTAGACATTGAAATAAAAATATTTTTTACGGATACTGTCGCGGTTTAGTTTTAGATTTTAGGTCTTGACCTTTGCAGGTTTCATGGTCACGGGCAGACTTAAAATAATGGTAAGTACTTAAGTAATTTGTAATGTAATTATCTCGACAATCGTAAGGATGGTCGAAATAATCGATAAATTCCACCACTCCAATAGATAGACAATATTTGAAGGATACTATTTTTCGTAGATAATTGGATACAGTGTACACACGGTGTCTGATAAATACTTTTCCCAGGAAATGTGAACAAACAGAAACAGCGAGGACATCTGAGCACATGCTCTCAGGCACTATTTATTTAAGGGTATTTCTCGCTTATACTTAGAAGACATACGGTCTGAACGTGCTGAAACATCTGGCTTAATTACACTGCATTTTTCTGAAGAATGCTGTAATAAGTATAATTTAGGAAGAAAAATGATAAGATAGTAAGCGTTTGGAAAGAAACATTTATTCATGAGAAGTTTTTGCTGTCGCAGTAATTTTGTGAGAGTTTTACACACATTATAAATTCTAGATAATTGTGTTCCGATAACGTAAAAACTAGAACGTTTCACACACTTGCTATTTGTGCGAAGATTTTATGTAAAACTGTTAACACATGTGATCGACAGCTTTCAATACACTGACGAAAACACCAAAATATTTATATTAAGCTCATAAAATAGTAGATACAACTCATCCAAAAACATACAGCATTACGCAGGCTAGAGTTGTCTGACAAATTGATATCGTTACCATAACAATTGGTATTCTGTGAAACTAGACAGTTATTGTAGTCAGTTCCAATGGTTATGACGTAACAAATCGCGGTTGCTATCGGAAATAGGCGGGAAAATAGTGCACGGAGTTACTCAACCATTTTGAAATAGACCAGGCTGTAGCGTAGAAATTGTATTCAATAATAGATGAATGTTGCAATGATTAATAGACGCCATCGAATTGGGCATCATGATTTAGTGTGACAATAAATTTGCTGTAAAATTTTATGGGTTTGACATAACCGAAGTTGTAATGGTCCCTACATAGAACATACGGTGACCTAAATAAATAAAGAAACCAACATATAAAGTATACTAATGTTAACAAAAACCCGATGAGCCGCTTAATTGAAAGGACGATGAGTCAGCGGCGGCTACGTTTACACGCAGACCTTTTCCATTCATAGGTTCGGAAAAAACTTTACTATGTAGGGACATTTTTATGACTATATTTTTTATGTACTCTTGGCGCGTTATAAAACTTTTCCCTATAAGTAGGACAGTCTTAGGCGTAGATATATTTAACGGCAATTTTATCATGAAAATTCAGGCGATGACTCCTAAGTGGTTGAAAATATACTCGGTAAAAATAAACGGAAAGTTTAAATTTTATAATACGCATTAGAGTCAATAAAAAAGAACTTCAAAGGAAATCCTGCCGTTAGACTTTCTATAACACCACTAAGGGCCTTTATAACGTCTATAAAATAGGCAATGAGGAAAGTTTTTACAACTTTTCTTGGGGATTAATAAAAACAACTATAATTGAAATGTCAATCAATATTTATTTATCCTGGATATAAATACTGAACATAATTTTAGTGATAGTAGATATGGTAATGGTTCAGTCAACAAAATAAAATAAATCATTAAAGAAAATATTTTATGGCTGACACTTTTTATGCACTGATGATTACAAGGAAGCGCTGTGGCAATATCTGAAGAAAATGAGAAGCGATGAATAAGGGAAAATAAATAGATCTTAGTAGATACGAATAGTTTATCGGTAAGATCACAGATGTGACAACTGAAGTGAGTTACAAAAATAATCAGAAAACGAGATCCGAACCACAAATCACAAATACGGATCATTAATTTTAAATAACGACATTTATATTCGATTGGATTAATAGCGTATTAATATTCCAGTTGCGGAACGATGGCCAGATCAATTATATTATTAATGGCGTATTCTGATGCATAAAACCTCATTCGTTGCAATATCCCTGAAACTGAATTATCGTGGGCTCTTAATTAAGAATTTTTAATAAAGGGATAATGCGCTTATTTACCTCTCTTCGTACAGAGCTCTGAAATAAAGCTCATTGCTTCATATTAAAACCATTTCAATCTGTATATTCTTGCGTAAGACACGGAAGGATAAAATTACTTGAGTTCCGGTACTGGATATGACAGAACATTGGAAAGGTATTCTTCTTAGAGAAGATAACGCAAATAATGTTTTTAACATTTGAAAAGGCCTTTAGAAATTACTCGAGCTAACACCGTAGTAAAACATACGTAGCTCGCTATTCATTGCTGCTAAACAAAGGACATTTGTCTTGCGTATTAGATTTTAAAGAGCTATGTAATTGTATACCCACGGGATCTTCTTCAGGGGTGTTACAACAATATAAGACTATAAACTTTGGGAAGCGTATTAAAGGGGAAAATTATGCGACGGGGAAATAGGTAGGCGTATCAAAGTTAAAGATGTATTTTACAAAATAAATAAAGAGTAAATAAATAAAGAGCTAACTTTCTGAGGTTTACAAGTGTTAAAAAAAACTAGCAAAAGTAATGGTTTCTGTCAGTGAAATTGACATTTGCAAAGGCATCGTAACATGGGGAACGAAAAACTAAATAAGCCGCTAAACGTTGTTTTACTACAACAAAAAGGTTGTATATTAATCTAGTAGGTATTGACCGTATAAAACAAAAGAAGATCTCAAAATCCTTCAGAACATGCAAACATTAGAATTCTTTCAAATAACTGTACATACAGTAATGTTGGTACTATGTAAACATACATATTGGTATAGGTATACATACATACGTTGGTACCCAGAAGTTTTCCGACTCAAGGTTGGGCCTCTACCTGTATAAGATAATGAGGGATGTGATAAACGGCTCCCATTCACGGTAAGTTATGATGCCGGGAATAGCGCTGCCGGAATTAAATTATTATTTGGAGTTTAATACAAAAATGTGTAAAGAGTAGGTAAACTTTTATATTATAAACGTTTTAGAGCTGAATCAAAGATTAATACTGCGCGAAAATAGGTTAGCGAGGACGAAATAGTTCGAAAAGATGTTATTCTTTAATATTCAAGTTCATAATGAATTCATATTCCTTACAAGTCCTTAGCTTTTGACACGTCTTAAATTCCATACGTATTCATTAAACAAAAATGTAAGTAGTTAATAGAAAATGTAGTACTTACCTAAATTCTTTAGCAAACTTGACAGATGTCAAAGTGATGATTCCATTCATTAATCGAGGTATGTCTTAGGAATATAATATAAGCAGTCAGTTATCGAGTTTTAGCTATAAAGGTAGTTATAGAAAGGTAAGCTATTGAGAAACTACTTACATCCGGACCGGTAGTCACAAGGTAGTGGCCGGTAATGGGCCACTCTATGTTCCGTCTCTTTCTAACGTCGGTATCGATAGGACTTATCCTTTAATAGTACCAGCTACTATTTTCATACCAAAAATATTGAGGATTACAATTGAAGAAACAATAAAGGTTTTTTTTTGCGTCTTTCTATTTGGAAACTGCCTCGTTGGCCTAGTGGTTTTTAAGCGCGACTGCTACGCTAGAGGTCTTGGGTTCGATTCCCAAGTCAACCAAGGTGTTATTGGGTTTTTCTATGAAATTATCAGTAGTAGGTCGGAGTTTGGATTTGTGCCCGGCTAGTGGCAATAGGCGGGGCGTGCCTATTGCCACTATTTACATTCACATTAATATTACATGGGACCTAAACATAACGGCGAACTGTAGGTGTACATTGGTACACTTCTGCCTAACCCTTCGGGGATACAGGCGTGATGGTTTGTTAAATTATGTTCTATTTAGGACTGATGTTTGAGTATTTTTATTCTTAGTAAAACCGTTTCCTTTTCAGCAAAAATTTTCAATCACGTCACTCTTTAATAGCTAGCAAAATTGTTATAAATACAATCCAAAAGCTGTTTACTATTCAATATTACAAGAAACACCAATTTTCTGGTTCCTTAGTATCCGATTGAAAAGTAATTTTGTAAATGCTTTAACAGTTTGTTAGCTTTCTATTCGCTTTAAAATATAATAACATCCCAGCAGGGTGCATTACAGTGACAGGCACTGTCAGCTGTTGTGATGACGTCACAAGATGGCGGACAGATATGAAATTGAAACGATCCGTGTAATTGAGACGCTATGGGAATGCGACTGACGGTTCTATGAGGATTTGACACTTAATTATGTTTACAAAATGGAAAAGCGTATTGTAGCGAGTATTGTTAAGTTAATTATTGTGCGGACAAAGGCTAGTTTACTTCAATTATTAATGTTTTCTGTATATTCATAAATTGAACGGTTATTTTACATGTAAAATTTTGGGATACAATCTTAAATCTATAGATGATGACAAATATTCTTAGCAATTCATTATAAAGAATGTTTTGACGGCAATTTTTTATTTTTATTAAAACCTCGCTGTGTAATATAATATTTTAACTTTGCAAACTTCTTAATTTAGGATAAGGATACCATTAAAATGTTTCAACACTCACCTATTTTTAATTATTGCGTAATAACGAGATGTTTTGAATAAATTAACCGTAATTGGGTGGTGGCGATATAAGAAGTTACCAAATATAGCTGCAACCCACACAACAAGGACTATGAGATGGTAGACTAGACTTAATACAATATGCTTGATTAGAACCTAATTTTAACCTAACTCACAGAGAATAGCACAAATAGCCCATTTATTACAGTGTACGTGGTGGAGCGGCTAGGAAGCATGTTTTCTGGCCGCGTTACCGATTTTGTTAAATATCTCAGGATATGGGATCTTGATGATCTGGCTGGGTACTGTTACCTAGTTAAATGGTTTGTGGAACTTACCTAGGCAGTCGCAAACCATGAAAAATACTGGTAAAACTCGAAGCCAACTTCAATCTTGTTCGTAGTTAACGGAACCCTTGTATTAAAAAAATGCACATACTCTATTATAATAATAATACACAAGCCAAGCTTTGTGTTTTCTCTATACAGCAAGACCCCTACCATTCAAACTTCACGACAATGAAACATTACGATAAGTGAAGATCACACACGCAAACAAACATTTTAAATTCCACCATTAATGGTATTTTAAAGATGAATAGTAACATCTGCCTTAATCTCAATTTATTCCCCAAGTAATTGCAATCGTGTCTAAATATGCTTTGTGCATTCTAAATATATGTGAATAATGGTTGAAAATGATATCACTGTAATAAGTTTTGCAAACAAAATATAATTAAAATAATAATAATAATCGTCCCACTGCTGGACACAGGCCTCTTCCCATACAGAGAAGGCATGAGCATTGATCACCACGCTTGCTCTCTGCGGATTGGCGATTTCAGATCCCAAATATAATATTAAAAAAGTATTATAATATATTACTCGTGCTATCTTAAATTTTACTTCATATCTAGATATTAACGCAAAACTTTTTAAGTTTTATTAGGGAGCCATTCAAGGTGAGCCCTGTAAAGTGGTCCCTTACAATCAAAATTCATTAAAATGTATTCTCTCAAAGCTTTTGTCAGTTAACGGTAACAACAGCGACAATAAACAATTAACAAGCGCTTCACTTCGTTGAAATTCACTAGCCCATCAAAACTGTATCAATATAAACAAATGAGCGTCCAAAGTGTTCGGGGAACCATCGACGTCAGTCTCGCCTACCTATAGGTGTAGCATGACAATGATCGTTTTGAGGCACGTGACGAAATTACTTCCGTCTGTCAGGATGTGTCGAATTGTATCGAATTGCGGTGTGTTTGATACTTGAAATATTTTTATAATAAAAAAAAAGGTAAAGGATCATGAAATTAGAAGCAATATGCTCATGTAAATTCACAGTAAAAATTAGTAGAGTAAGACTTGTCTAAAGTACTAACTAAGGGGATAGAAGATTTAATGAGCTTTCTTTATTTTTATTAGCACGTGACAGAAAATACTCTCGTTTATTAAAACATTTTTTAATTAATAATGTATCTATTATACTACGCTAAATCAAAATACAAAAGCGAAATTAAAAAGCAAAAGTAACCTCATTATAACCTAACTTTCATCAGATTAAAAAATCAATCCAGTTCTAGATCACCTACAATTAGCTTTCCGTAATTGACGTACCTAATTAATTACAAAAGAAAGTTATCCAATCTATGTTCATGTAAGAACTTTGTTGCATCTAGTTCTGCAATTATAGTAATTATTCACTCCATTACATTATAATTGGAATAAATTATATTGGAACACGCCTAATCAAGACATCGATATTGCATGAATAATATTAATTGCATTTTCTAGGGTCGGTCAAAATGTAATTTCCTGCCTAGAAAGTTGACGCGCCTTTGAAAGAACCATAGCAATAATCACGTCGTATGTAAATGAATTTAATTTCATATCTTCTGTACAATCTACTTTGAAGATTTAGTATGTTAGCAGGTAGTAACGATAAAAAAAATCAAAGGTTAGTCATTGGTACTCTTATTATTTCAGATATATTTGCAAGATAGGAATCCTGAAGACTTTCAAAGAAAAAATCTCGCAAACAAATTGTCAAGACGTGAAAAATGCATACCTATGATGCAAGTAGCGACTGAATTAGACCCCTAGCTGACTACGACAATAGTTGAACACAGTAAGGTCTGACGAGATTCATAGCCACCGCTCATAACTATCACTCACCACATATTAGGTAGAACTATCCCACTAGTTAAACTAGTCAAATAAGAAATTGTATTTTATATTTAAAAGCTTCATACATTAACATCCGGAGTACCGAACCAGTTTCCAATGTTCGAGTATAATATAGAATAACTAGCGTGAAATGTAATTTTACGGTACTTCGATCCCAATAAATCAATACGATGTTATCGTAACTGTTCGAAACAAAGCTTGCTTATATGTTACGTTCGATTCTTAGTTAAGTGAGAGTTAATATTTCCCAATAACAGCTGTTTATTTACATTAAATTTTTTAATGTATTACTATGTTGTGTAAAATGTTTCGGTTGATGGTTGATTTTGGATAACCTATTAAGCATATTGAAATAGATTGAAATAAAACTACTTTTTACGGATTTTTTCGCAGTTTATATTTAGATTTTAAGGTCCCGACGTTTCGACACCTTTGCAGGTATCATGGTCACGGGCAGACTAAAATCTAAATATAAACATTCACGTAAACCTTAGAAACCAATATATTGAAAGTGGCTCGATTCTCGGGTATTTAGTGTGAAAAAGGGAAAAAGAGTGCTTTCATTTGCAATGCAGTAGGGTGATGTTAAGTAGATAAGAAAACATGGTTCTAAATCAATTCCTGAATAAAATTAGCCGTATATAAAGATTTTTCGTTGGCCATAAGATTAATTGCTAAAATAGGCAACCCGAACTAAGGATAAAATTTATTGCAATTCGCGAGTTTTTGGATGTAACGTTATATTCTGTTTATAAATGATTTCACACGGCTACCACCGTGGGATTTTTAGCCAGATCACCATTGGACGAATCTTGTGATGACCTAAGATACTTCAGTTAAAGATCAAAGCTTTTGTTTTGTATTTACAAGGAAAAGTTAACGCTGACAGCTTTTAAGAGCAATTTAAATAAAATGAACGGTTCTTTAAGCGTCTCTTTAACTTCAATTTTCTTGGAGACACGCTTTTGATAAAATATTCTTGTAATGAGCTGTCAAAAGTAAACTGTTATTTAATCAGGTCTTTACAACATGATGTAGTGAATACTTTAACAGTCAAGCTTTTATGTTTCATTATCAATTTTGTAAAATAAAATTTTAGGCATGTACAGGCTTATATTCTAATTATGTTTCGTTTATATTTTTGGTGAAATCATTAAAATAACTCATCAATATTTGAATTCAAATATAACACGTCAATTCATACTTTTTACATCTTAAACCAAACGGGTCGACAAAACGTCATTTACGTATCACAAAATCCATAATATTCGGAACAAAATCACCTAAAATATCATAACGCTAAGTCATAAGCTATTTAGACAATAAATCCAGATATATGCCAAGCCTTTCAGGTCTCACAGAATCCCTCTAAATTCCAGCTTATTCTAACACTCGGAATATTCAAATCCATCATCTGTAAGTCAATGCCGATCATTATTATTCCCTAGGAATGTTGGCTTCACAAGGAACCTGGTGAAAGACTTGACGAACTCAGTATCCGTGGCTATGAATAAATTAAGGCCCAAATAAGTAGACGTTAAACTTGAGACGCGGAAAAGATCGCAGATATTCCATAAGCCTTTGTTTCAGGGAAATGGCCTTTCCATTTTTAGTTTATGACAACAGTAAGATTTTTTTGGTAAGGAATTCTAAAAGAGGTTCTCTATAAGGACAGTCATCGTCATCATCTCACGAGCCTTTTCCCCAAACTACGTTGGGGTCTGCAAACAGTTTTAATGGATTCAGCTGAATACCGTAATTTACATGGAGCGACTGCCTATCTGACCTCCACAACCTATTTTACTGGGAAACACAGTATCCCATAATAAGACTTTTCTATAAGGACAGAACGGAACAAAAAAAGTGGGTCTTGTAAGTTCTCAGGATTACAAGTGCCATAATTGTCAGAAAACCTAGTTTATCGGTAGAACAATATAGGAATACAAACCAAGTCTTAAAAAAGAGCAGACCGAATAAATATACATTACACATACGATTATATAAGAAGGCTGTCACATAATTCACGATTAACAATAACGCATTCTTCGGGTGAATACCAGAAACCATTAATATTCCTTCTGGCTCCGGAACAGCACTATGTAATATATGCTACATAATATATTGGCGTATGTATATGTGCCGAGACGCGAAATGTACGCTCAGAATGAGAATCACGGCACATTACTAATTTATCTAAGAAGTCGTGTTTGAAGGAAACCCTGCCTTTTTATTTTTCTTGCTGTACTGGAATTTAATTTGTTTTATGTCGTTAAAAGTAACAAAAAGGACTCAAACAAGATGTACTTTTATTCCTTTGAAACGAATATGTCCTGAAAGCTTTTAAGACAAATTAAATATCATGAAGACACGTGAAAAGACTTCTGATAAGTTTGTGTAATTTCCACCAACATATTACATTTTATCACTGGAACTGGAAGAAGGAATTCTTTTAAATCGCATGAAAATCAGAGCCTTTTAGGTGGACCAAAATCTATAGGTCTGGTACCGAGATCTTTTACGAAAGCCCCAAAGACTTGTATCAATGTCAAGAAGCGAAAAAGATACAGTTATTATATGACCAAGAAGAAACACGAACAATGTTAACACAGATACAATCAAAAGCCGAAGCAATGAGTTCGCAAGTAATTCTTATGGACGCAATCTTGAGTTCTTTGAGTGCAAACATTTACAATACAAGGAACTAACCGTTAAGAAAAAGTAGTATTTGTTCGCTCGGATAAGCTTTGATGGAACGAGAGTATTTAAATTACATAGTTGTTGATAGATGAGCTCACAGCTTCTTTGTAGGAAAAACTCAAAGGAAATTATAAGCTTAAATTAACATTAAGTAGAGTTTTTTTTTTCAGATCTTGAAGATGTACTATGTACATAATCGGGCAATACTGGCTCACTGGTAACTAACATACAGAAATAAAAGCTCAAAACGAAAACCAAAAAAACATAGGTTGAAACCAAGTCGACCTTCTTTTAATCCTATAGCGAGTCAAAAAAGTTAAAATCTTATTTCTAGATTACATAATAAAAGATATATTAAAACGGCGGAAAACAAAAAACTTTGTAAAAGTGCAGAATTTATATCAAAAATATTACCCATATAAAATCCTTCCGTAAACAGGTTACGTATCCAATTCGTATAATACGAGCAAAAAATTACACGTAAGTTATTAAAAGAAAAACTAGGAAACATACCGCGAACATGCCGCTAATCAATTTGGTAACATCAATCAACATCGTGACACGCGATCGCCTTTCGTGCAACGCTGCTGTACTTTTGACTTCAAACATAAAGTCCTAATACATTACTGAGTTTGTATGTCTTGGAGTTTAAGTCTTCTATGTTAGAGAGGCTATGTAAAGTAATACTGCCATACATTTGACTTCAAACATTAGGTTATAATACATTACTGCATTTGTAAGTATAAGAGTGAAACTCTCCTATGTTAGAGAGGTAATGTAAGTAGATGCACTCGATAACATCGGTTAGATGTGAAAGAGGCGTAGCAGGACTGATTTGTTTTTAATTTTCATTACTGTTATTTAGAATTTGTAATAACTATATCGCTTACGAAGAAAAGCGATGGATGTGTTGTATAATGTATAGTAAATTACATTGCTGTAAGTAATACTAGACATACTGAGATTCAGCAAGCCTTAAAAAATACTTTACTCGTTCATGACACGCAAAGCAGTTGGATGGTTAAGCCAAATTGCTGCCATTAAACTTGCCTTTAGTCTTCCGCAATGCTGGAAAAACAAAGAAATACTCTATAGGGTAATTTGTTATTTATAAACCAGTTTAAAAGAAAAGAGTTTTAATGATTCAATTTATATTGTCACTTCAGAATACAAACTCACAAAAAAACTATTCGCGGCGTTTTATTCTTATTTCACAATTAAAACCACCAAGTCATTCAGAAACTCTAAACAAAAAGACCTTACAAACGGACTATCAAATTGTTACCATGACGACAGCACATACAAAAGCTGAGCCCTCGACGACCACAAACCGCGAGGATCCTATAATAATACTCCTAGTAGTAAAACAAAATACGGCTTATCTTAATCAGGAGCGCACGAACGAAGCGTCGACGTGCGAAATCCTATCGCCGCGAGCCCTACTCTCCTGTCCACAGCTTTTTAGGGTTCTCACCTCAAATGGAAAACGGAACCCTTATAACATCATATTGGAATGACATTTTGGAACCTGAAACTAGAGTCAGTAATTTAACGTTTTAAGGCCTAGTTGAAATAGACATATTTTGATTTTGATCAGTTTCTTGTCCGTTCGTCTGTCTGCCAGTAAGCCAAGATTCTTTATGTCGGTAAAAGGTGTACATATCGATTTAACATTAAACCAACAACGTTGTTTTAAAAGTAAGTCAATTGTAGACTCTTGCAACTATGAAATAATCCAACTTTTAAGTTAACTTAAAAAAAGGACCTTACATAATCTAAATGAAATTTCTACGGAACGCTGGGTGAACGAGTGCAACTCGATCTTGTCCAGTTTTTTAAACAAATTGCGTCTATTTTCGTAATGTCTTGTAATGAGCCATTGTCTACGGGCCTCGCGGACGTTACCAGCAATCTGTTTGCATCGTGTTTTTCTGAGAATACTCATTGTTATACTAAATTCGCGAACAATTTTGTAGTGAATTGCTTTAGTTGCTGTACACAGAACTTTTTTGTTAGAGTTACTACACTAGGAATTTTGTTGGTATTGTATTGCGTGTAGATAGTTCATGTAAAAATGTCCATACCACGGAAATATACATCGTTAATCGGGAAAACGTGTTATGAAACGTTACGTGAACATAAATTCGTATTGTACTGTATTTTTGCTAACATCTCAGAAATTATTACTATAATGGCCTCAGCCGCCAGCCAAGTATTCTATGCCTCAATGCTCGCTATTAGAAATTCAGTTCAGACCTACGTAACGATTCTAAGAATTCACAAATCACCTATTTCATGGAATGTTCGTAAATGCTATAGATAGGTACCTTTCAGCCAGAGGTCGAACAAATAGCATTAATAACGAACCTAATTCCATACATTATAACGCGTTCATTAACCGATCGATATGGAAAAACGTTTATTTCCAATGAATTCATGGTCACGTTGTATCACCTCGTGTCTACAAATTTGTTACGGTATGATAAGAAAGAAATCTAGTCGCGTTTAAAATACCTAAGTCTGAACCAGACGGTAAATAAAAAAGTGCGCAGAAAATGAGGCTGAAATTATTTCTTAGAATTATCAAAAGAAAAACTACTTGTAAAAAAATACTGCAACAAGAAAATTGTAAACTAATGTATCTGAGTCATTTCAGACAGAATGACATTTCAAAAAACGTAATTTTATCCTTTTTTATAATAAGAAAAATTATATTAAGAGGATAAAAAAATGTTCCTCAGGTTTATACCGAGGCTTGTTCTTTTAAAGCAAATAAAACCTCAGCCAGTCTCACGACTACAAACAGAATCATCAGCCCTACCTTACCTGCACGAAGGTAACATTTAACAGTTCAAACAATCGGATGTTCAAACAGCAAAGGTAGAAAGAGATAACCATATACCACCAGCTAGTGCCAGAAAGAGGCGGAAGACGCAAATTAGTCCTGTAATACCGGATACAGTAATTGGAAGACATGTTTCTTAGAGGATACACACTGATTCAGTTGACAAAAACTTAGCTAATGTAGTTTTGATTACCTGTGATTAGGCTGATGTTAGCTTAGACTTATAAGCACTTCCTTTAGAAATAACATCTCGGCAAAATATGGTTAACTGTTGCTGAATAATTTTAAGAGCTCAGTCCGACACAACTAATTGCATAAAAATATTTTTTTGGCAAGCTATTTTTAAAGGTATTTAGCAACATTATATAATTATATAACTTAATGTGTTTGGTATAACTTACTAATAAGTGTTATATGTAATATAATATCGCCCTTTTTTTTTCAAATATAAAACATTATTATTTGCAAACGAGTCCCGTTTTTTAAGAAGTAGGTACTTACTAGAAAAATGATTTTATTTCTGCTCAGTTTTTTTACTTGTCTTTTGTCAAACTGTTTATTGCGAATCGCAATTCCGTAAAGATTGCATTCAAAGCACGACTTTGTTCAAATATTCCAATTTTAATACAAAAACGTATCTAATAACGTCTATAATTTACGCCAAGGCTGCGAAGCTAAAGAGATAATTTGCCATTCGAAATTGCAATACGAATATAAAAGCAATTCCCCTGTATAAGCAAAAGTTGGAGCAAGCTAACTGTCCCGAACTAATTGAATGATACAAGAAAACTTTCCCGTGAAAGGGACCTTGCCTGTTGAGTGAACTGAGATTCAGAACGAATGAACTAGTTTACAGAACTTGTCGTCGTTTACTTATTATAGTATTGCAATGCAAACTGCCTCGTTGGCCTAGTGGTGCTAAGCGCGACTGCTACGCTAGAGGTCTTGGGTTCGATTCCCGAGTCGACCAAGGTGTTATTGGGTTTTGTGTATTTCCTGTATTTAATGAAATCCTTGACCGGTATTAACTGCAGGTTGGCATACAAAAACTAGGTCAAACTTCACTAATGGTCCTAGTGTGAATTCACACTGAAACCTGACTGAAGCTAGATTGTACACGACACATGCAGACGATTTTGAACTCCACCACGCTTTTAATATAAGCAAATTTTCATTGCTCAGGTAATTACGTAATTCAATTGCTTTTCACGCGGTTGTCCTTTATTTGACTTTTTTAATGTGGGCTTTCACAGATTTTCAGCATTTTGTCAAATTAAATGGCTGCAGCATAAAGGTAACTGTAATCCACCTCTGCTCTAATTTGAAGTAATAAAAACAAATGTCGCTCTTAGGTTTACAAAATTATACCATGAAGTCCAGTTCTAAATAAGACTGAAAGCAAGTTTTCGGGCCACCACTTAGGGCGTGTAATATTTTAGACAGAACTGGCCATTAGCAAACAACAATTGTCATAAAAGACGAAATACTTAATGAGAATGAATTGTCATGAGATGACCTGTTTTCAGTAAAAGCTTCCACTGAAAGAAAGAACACTGCGGACGAAAACTAAATGAAACGAATGATTCGAGGATTCTGAAACATAAGCAAAAGTAGAGCCAAGGAAAATTATTACAAGAGCTGCAAAGGCTAGGAAATAAATAGGAATAAGACGAGCCATTACAATTAAAATAATATCAATCAAAGAGGATGTATTTTAATTAAGAATCAGGTTGGTTACAAAGTAGATTGCTTCATTAATCAGGGGGCTTTGTCTCGACATCTAGTGTGCACTCAGGTCGAAGTTTAATTGGATTTTTCTGCAACAAAATGTCTTTGTTGTGCAAAGGGGTAGCTGGTCATCTAGTTAAAACTGTTTACAAAATCGCTTTGGCAAGAAAAAGCTGAAAAAAATTTAGAATATAATTATATTCTCTAAAAAATGTCCAGCTGCATGGAATTGCTATTAGAATAGCTATCGGACGACCCCAAAAGCTTTGAGTGTCAAGAATTGTTAGCTGCACAGTTATGTTCAGACTTCATGACAGTTCAATTCACCGAAAAAATTTTTGTCGAGAAAATGTTTACTGAAGGAACAAAGAAAAAAGTATGAAATTGAGACGGCTCAAATTTCACTGGAGGAACGGAAAATAATGTTGGCACGTTGGCACGATACTGCCATATCTCTTGCTCCCGGTAGACATTTCATAAATGATTTCAAAGAGAGTTCGATATATATTTTGGATGTGACTCGTCCCTATAGTCTTAAAAAAGACAGCAGTGTTACTTCCCTGCAGGATAAGATGCCTTTTGATCAAACGCTGAAAGCTAAAGTTACTGTGTATGAAATTAAATTGTTTAAACTACAATCCTTTAAAGTTTAAGCATTGTTTAGAACTATTTGACATAACTCCAATTAGGAATACAACGGTCGTTTAGAAGTCAGAGGTCAAGCTTGTATATCGTGGTCACAAACTAGTGGGTGGCATTCGCAGTAGAGGACAACGATTCCAACTATCATAGCCAGCCATTGTAAAGTTCTGGACTATTAGATGAATAGAGTTGTATACAAGCAAATCGGTCATCAAAGTTAGTGAACTACTCAATCTTTTGATTGCTACAGTTTGATTTTATAGTCTAGTACAATAAAACATTTCGATGTTAAGCTGAAGGATTGTCACATGTAACCCCATTTCTTGTTTTGAGGTCATTATTAAAAAGCAAGTAATAATAAATATGTCAGCTTTGCTTTAGCTTTGGGTTGACAACATAACACGCGAACTCGATTGTAATCGTTAAACTGGGGTATTTATATTTAAACAAGGTTTTACATTTAACACTCATTAAAATAACTACATCGGCTCAAATAGCATATTATATTGATTTCATCGAAACGGCCATATTTTACCCCGCTTAGTTTTATAAAATATCGCAGTACGATATTCATAATATAATTTGAGAAGTCACAATTCAGACGCAGACATGTCAACTTTGCATAAGTAAATAAATTCAACATTCAAACCCAAACCACTTTAGTTCCAGAAATTGCAAACGAGGGACTGAGTCTTTGAATATTCCAAAGTTTCTATCCGAAGTAAGTCATAGGCAGAACATTCTGGAATGTATTCCGGTAATAATTTGCCACAAGTGCGGTGGTGCGGAGGTTCAAGGACCGTTAGTGGCCCCATACCAGTTTATCCAGTGCAGCACTTAGGACAGGCCAGTATTAGCCCAGCTGCCGGCATCGGGAAGACACCAGATGGTAAATAACTTCACGGACTGTTCAACTATTTTGGAACTTGAAGAAGTATTTAAGTACAATTTCTTATTGTAGACTGAATTGATTAAATTGATAACATTGTTAAGAACATCTTGAAGACAGGTATTATATTTTTAAAAACATTTTTTATGTCTTTATTCATAGGACATAGTGACATTTTTGTCGGTTGCTCCAATTAAATTAATATCTGCAACATGACGAAGTTGTTTTTTCCATTCACACTGAGGAATATAGAAAATTACTGTATTGTTTTGCCTTTTAGATTTGATCTACAATAGGCTCCAAAACTTAGGAATCCTCAATAAATATGTAATGAAAGGCATGGGCCTAAATTTTACCGTTAACGTTTTCTACAATATCATTTCATATGCAAGCGAGGTAGGAAGTAAGACAGTTTTATAAAATAACAATGTGTGTGAATAAATTATGGCACACATCGAACCAAATATTTAATTTCACAAGAACATGAAACGTCGCGGTTTTCCCAATATTGATAATTCATCACCAATTCCGGTGAATTGGTTACGCAGTTGTTTCCAACATTGGCCGCACAACACAGTTCGCATTTTTCATCAGAGATCTTTTGTCCTCATCCTTTGATATTATCAGGATTAGTTCAGGCAGTTATAATCTACATATCAGCAGTTTCGTTTGTGTCGAAGTTGGTTACAATTATTAGGCAGGATAGTTGATAGATATAAAATAAGTATTTGGACTTGATTCTAAGTTATCAATTAACAAGATATATAAACGACAACCATAAAGACTTATAGCTATATAGAAATTTCTTTAGAAATAAGCAGTACCTTTGTACATCATTTGGAAATATCTAATATCTTTTTTCTATAAACTATTGTGTGTGTACATCAATTATTAAATAAATAAATAGACTGGCCATTATATCAATGTACAGTGTATTTTCAGACGTGCTTTAAATTTTAATTAAGTTCAGTATGCAAGGCCAAATACAAGCTAGAACACCTATTCGGTATCGAGATTTATTTCGATTTATTGATTCTATTTGTGTTTATGCTTTCTACCATGGTCACTCAAAAAGAAAATATATAGTAATGAAATGCCCTTATGATAATCTTCGTACAATGCAATTTTCATATTAGTAGAGTAGGTGACTTTCAACTGTTTTTTGAACAGCATGATTTTCCTTTAATAACATAAATAATTCAGGAAGTGTTTTTCTCTTCTACATGTTACAGAACAGTGTACATTACCTACTAACATTCAACATAAGTTTTCGTAAGTGTTGTTTATTCCCACGCTAGATAGTGGGTGGACAAAATTATATGTTCATGTAACTCTGCATTATGTTACGTAGGTGTAAGTTATTTAGGATCTAAAGGACTACTGGTACATGGGTACATGGTATTATTATTTCCCACTTATTTATACTCACTATCTTTGCCCCAAGTTTTCACCCGCGTAAATCTACACTAATATTATAAAGAGGAAAGATTTGATTGTTTGTTTGAATTGAATAGGCTCCGAAACTACTTGACCGATTTGAAAAATTCTTTCACTGTTGGTAAGCTACACTATCTGCGGTTAACATAGGCCATATTAATTTTTCAAAAAAGTTAGGGATTCATAGGATATAGGTATTAACGCAGGTGAAACCGCGGGGCACAGCTAGTATGATATATTTTAGACAATTCACACACTATCTTTACAAATTATAGCCTATGTGTTATTCTGATATATAATCTTTATTATTGCAGAGTTTCATTAAAATATATTCAGTAGTTTTTGCGTGAAAGAGTAACAAACATCCATACATCCATCCAAACAAACTATCGCATTTATAATATTAGTAAGGATCTATTTTAACGCCATTATCTATTAAGCAATCTTCGTAATTATTGCGTCATTTCCTTCGGAAACTGAGTCATGTTCATTAGTGCGTATTATAAGTATTGTTTCTTTATCATATGTATTATTACAATTATATTGATTCAAACCTTAATAATACGGTGAAGGTGAGGAAAACTCATTTAGTTGCTTTACTGTTTATTAACAATTACAAATAATATCGTCTAGACATTTGTCTTACTATGGGATAGTGTGTTTCCCAGTAAAATGGTTTGTGGAGGTCAGATCGGCAGTCGCTCCGTGTAAAATACGGTGTTCAGCTAAATCCGGTGAGACTGGTAGCCGACCCCAACATAGCTGGGCAAAGGCTCGGGAATGATAATGAATGATGATAGTCTAGACATTTGTTTCAATAAACAATCTAATGCTTTTTCTTTATAATTCCTGAAGTATTCTGTACTTGAATTTGAAGTTATTTATAATTGTTTCTGCTTCTAACAGTAATGTCAACGTAGAGAACATAGCGAGACACTAAAGCTTGCTTGCACTTAAATGAAAGCAGTCAAGAACAGATTTCAGCATCGATTATAATAATAAGTCTTTCCAAGTAAATAAAAATTGTAATAACATGGTATAATATTATAGTTTTATAACATACTATTGCACAATACTATAGATTCACAATATTTATTATTGTGGTCACTCTACCGTAAAATTACATCAAGATTAATGCATAAAGTTTAATAAATTATAGTAATAAACTTAATACCGAATTAATTAAACTAATCATAATTACGATTTGATCGTAAGATTACGTGTAATGTAAAGTATAAATTAGTAGAAGATAGTTAAATTATGCTAAAAAATAAATATTTTTATTTACGTTTTCTATTTGTTTTTTTTTCCTGACCTAGACTTAGTAATGTTTTTACGTTTTTATTTTAGTATTCAGCGAGTACAAATACGCGTCAGTTTTTACATCCTAATACATACATATTACGTTTGAAGGAAAGCTGTTCAATTCCGAGGGCAATCTTATATGTTCGTGTGCGTTTTTACTTAGGTCCAGTAACGAAAAAAATAACATTTTTAAACCGACTTCAAAAAGGCGGAGGTACTGAATTCGACTGTATTTTTTTAATGTTTTACCTCAATATTTTCGACAGGGTGGTATGGTCTAGTTTTGACAGCGGGATCCATAAAAAGATTTATTTTGAAGTCGGTTTTTTTGTTAGAATTCTTTGTACTACTTGCTCACAGTATAGTAACTTAAATAATATGTTACATATTGAAACATACAAACATTCCCACACCTAGCGCTAGATAAGATAAAGCCAGATAAAATTGTTTGCTTTTCCTTAGAACCCTTGGAGCACGTGTGAATCGTGCGCTAAATAAATATGTATTGGATTCAGTTATCATTATGCATACAAATATAGCATGTATACCAATGATATTCTAATAAATGTATACATGAGTATAGTAATGTGTGTCAACCTATTTGGCGTGAATTCGACTTTTTGCAAATATTTGGTTGGTACCGAAAAAAACAAAGTCTTTCAGGTTTTACCTGCTTTTTTTATTAAAATATTAGGTATATAATATTTCCTATGGTATGATTCATAACTTAAATGATAACACATTTTAATAGGACAGTAACGACAACTAAAAAAAATTGCATGTTTATTGATGTATACTACAAAATGTACGACGACCTCCGTGGTCGAGTGGCGTACGCACCGGTATTCAAGCTGTCGCTAGCTCTGAGGCCCCGGGTTCGATCCCCGGACGCGTCAATGTAGAAAGTCACATGTGTTTGTGGTACCTTCGTTGTTTCTGAATTCCATACAACAAGTACTTAATAGCTACTTACTTACATTGGGTTCAGAGCAATGTATGTGATGTTGTCCGCATTTATTTATTTAGGTATGTACATTAGAACAACCATTAAATATATAACTAACACTAATCCTGCATAGAATGCGGCCTACTTTACATGTTCAGTCAACAATGGATAATGTCACACATTATGTAACACTCGAGTTGAAGTGACAAGTTAATTGAGCTAAATATTTACATCCTGGAAACATTTATTTTATCATATAAACTGCAGTAGGTATAATCATATGCAAATTAACATTCAGAATCCGTCTTACCAATGAAAGAAGTACTGACAACAGACAAGAAATGTTGAAGAAGTTAGATGGGTAGTTTTTATTTAAAAAAGTACCAGTATACAGCTGCATCCGATGACAATTAAACTAGGCCATAAACCAGTTGGGAATAGACTAGGAAGACTAAAATGAAAAATACTATGAACAGCTACAACTTGTTAGGAAAATAATACAATAAGAAAACCTTTGATAAACACTTCATCAGACATCAGGTGTTGCATATAAGTTGCCAATTTCAATAATTTCACAAATATTCAGAGTTTTCAGTGTCATAAAGTTTATTTTCTTTCGTAAGTTGTGGTATGTTCGTTGGTTCACTCTTGGTAATGATATAAGAAAGCTGGGAATTGATGTTTCCAGATTAAAATCTATACAGTATAGTAAAGTTTTAAAATATATACATGGTTGGGAAAATACTTACCAATGAACAATAAAATCAATTTTAATAATGTCATAGGCATTTTTATATATGACATACCTATCTATTGGTAGGTATCATTAATGACATATCTTAATTGTATGATAACAGTATTAGACATAGCTGACCTTATGATTAGTCACAGCGGTAGCAATCACATGTTTCTTGGTGATAAGATAATGGATTAAGGAAATTATATATTGCCTAATACAAAACACTCTATAGGTTAAGACAGTTTACTGATCACATAATCTGGATATTAAGACATTTTGTTATAAACTATACTTATTTATTTATTTATTTGATTTTCTAATTAAAAAGCATATAATAACAAAACTTACATATTCCTTCAATTATTTATATTCAATTTTGGTTTGTTATTCTATACATATACTCTTTAATGTGGAATGAAGAACCAGCACAGGTAAATAAAATTAGACATGTGGGACATCATAAATGAATGCAGTGGGAAATATTAATTCATTTTCAACTGTATTTTCTCATGCATATAAAAACAGTAGGTATACAATGTCCGGAGAATTTTTGTTTACAAAGAAATAAGTATGTTAACTTACGCCCGAATTCAAATTTTCAAACGTGTTCAACGAAGCATGAAGTTTAACGAGTTAGTAGTCGTTCAAATGAATGTATACAAAACAACCGCCTTTAATTCCATACACATGTATGGCCCTGCCTACACAACACAGCATTTCCTATAGGTGCAAGGACAAACAACAAAAAAACAGCCATAGAACAAGAATGCGGCAAGAAATAAATAAAAAAATATCTAAAACATCTTACCGATAAATGCAGTCCACTTTCATGTAAATAAACAACACTAGAAACACGGAAATCACAGGAATACTTTCACAGAACACGCGCACTTAGTATTTGTCTGTTTATTTACGTTATTTCATTCAGTATTACTAAAATAAACACAACAAAGAGAAAATCGTGAAACGATACACAGCCTTCCGTCCGTCGCGGTTTGACTTTAGGAAAGTGACACTGACAGATTGAGGGACGTTCGATTTGTTGCTAACTTCACGCCACAAACACAAAGTTGCGTTTAGTTCTAAAGCAGGAAATTGAAATAATAATGAGAGTTTTATTCTTATTCTATTTAAAATTGCAATAACTCCTTTAGGTACGTATTGCTACAGTTCCAACATTTGTTTAAATATAATGCTTAGAACAAACTGCGGGAATATAGCCGAACTTCATGATTGTTGTCTACTCCATTTGTACTCGACTGATTCTAGATGGCGTTTTTATAAGATTTTAGGTTTGTCAGTCGAGATTAACTGTACAAAATATTAAACAGATGTCACTGAACACTCAATCAGTTTAAAACTATTTGTCTTTCCAACTTAATTTACAATTATATCGGCAAATAAAATATTTTTCCGTTCTAAATGTATTTCACAATGAATATTTTTTAGTAAATTCATAATTTTAATAAGGCAAGCAAAGTTATTATCCTGGTAGCTAATATCATTGTAGATTTAATTTGTTTAAATCACGAAACCATGGCTTGAAATCACATAAAATAGACGTGATTTGTATAAAGTAGTCATATAATTTATGAAACTGGAAATCCAAATACTTAATGTAATATTTTTTCCTGATATTTTTGAATAATATTGATTATTTTCCCATTTATTTACCAATAATTAGTCTTGACAAAAGCGAATCAGGTGTGCGCAATAACAATATTATCTTGGATGTAGATTGACCATCAATTTTTGTAAAACTATTTTTATTAATATTTGTAGTTACTAGATAAGTTACATAATCAATACTTACTTAAGTTCGTACCTAAACTAATGCCTACTCTCATTTAGTCCTTAAAATATGAGATCGTGTTAACAAAAATTTGGTTTTTGATGAGCAATAGAATCGGATAACTTGTTAGGTACAGATTTCTCCATCTTATCATATCAAGAGCCCCAAATCTCATCTACGTAGCTAGTATTCGAAGGAGCTACGGCGTCGGCTCTTGAAATAATTTATATAAGACAGTTCCTAGGTAGGGGTACCTGGAGGTAACTCTTAATTATTTATTAACCCTCATTTATTGTTATAAATTATATCTATTTGCTTTTAAAATATTAAAGAGAGAAAATATTCTCAATTCAATTAAATAAACCCTGCCGCCGCTTGCTGTCCACAAAAATCAATGAGACCCAAAAACGACACCCAAAATTACGTTACCTAGCAACGAGCAAACAGCACAGTCGATATACCGCTATATACGCGTAACGCAGTACCTATTATAAATCACATGTTATTGTATGTGTGTCTTGTTGTCAGGGGAATAAAGTCATAAATCACAGGTCAGTACAGTAGACAGTTATCTATGTAGTAAAGTGCTTACATTAGTGAAGGTTTACCTGTACGAGCGATGTGCTTGATCGATGCTTGCTAGCGTAGGGTTAACGTTGAATAGATGTGGAACCTTTTTCGTGGGTTATTGGGGTTAAAACCTATTTGTAATTTACAATTGAAATGGAGAATAGATGACAGTTAATTGATTGTTTAAAAAGATGTTTGTAGTCGTTTGGGCTCTTGATTAATTAACAGGGTGGTTAGCCTAATTAAGTATCGAACTTAAGCCTTATTTAGTAGGTGGTTGATACTGTTACTAATGGTCATTTATGTAAATTAATGAGTACTTTGAAATTGTTTTAGAATTACCTATCATGAATTACGTTTTCTAAATACAAAATTAAATTCTTATGATTGATCAATTTAATTATAATATCTACATAATGCTAACTTTAACAAAAGCCATTAAGTAATTTCATGCCATTATCAAGATTGATAGCGAATGCGTTCCCTCACGTTCCCCAGTGGGTAAAGGGTCGAGATTCACAGATAGATATGACACATAGATATCTATGTCGTATGTCGTAGGTATATACCTACGAAAGGTGAAATAAAACTAAATAAGTTAGTCATTATATCGGTGCCCAAAAATTATTGATAATTTATAATATATTTTTTTTAAATCACCATCTTTATTTACAGCTTCTTTTTCTACATAACATATACGTTATAACGTGAATAACACAAGTTATTTTCAGTGAAATAGTAGTTTTCTGTTTACGACACAAGTATACTATTCTCTTTGCTCGCAGACAGCGTTATGGCTCGAAGTTTATAGACACTCGATTTTATACGCATACACAGGCACCTATCATAGAGCCGCCAATAAAATCCACAAAACATTTAAAAAGCAAACAATACATTTATTTGATAACGTATGGTTACATCGCGTGCAAAGGTAACCGACTTCAATGCAAATACATACAGCTCATACGAGCATAGATAAAATCTTTGAAGTCAAAATAACAAACATAGAGTATAGAAAAAAGGAAATACGGTAGAGTGCTTGTATTGCTAAAATTCGAAGTCGTAGTGCCGAGCGTAAGCACATTTTTGGATGTTTGTAGTACATTCGTTTAGTGATTTAAATGATATATATCTTTCGTGTAGCGACAGACGTTTAATGCAAAATAAATAAGTGTTCTGAATTTCCTACATTATTAGGGCGAAAATTTTGATGATTCCGAATTTCTTCCTTTCTTTAATACTAAAGTTTTGAGAAAGTTTTATTTAAAAGACGCTCTCTCTTTTGATACAATTATTACGACAAAACTAGTTCATATTAGTAGTACACTGATAGGCACCCTCTGTAGTTCCTTATCTATCCTCTAAGGTTGGAACCCCTTAATTGTCAAAATGTTGTCAGTAAATCAGTAGTTCCGTGTAATCAGAGAATTATGTCTCGGTCTAACCACACGAAATTGCTGGCATACTTTGGTAGGTATACATCATTTTCAGATAAGCATCGCCTTGGAAATATGCGTGGAAACTACTAATAAATCGTCCATACACGTATCAAAATGAAACCACGCATTATAAGGAACGACTTGTTTTTGAGAACTTTGTTTGGTAGCTTCTTTCTTGCAACAATACCAGAGAATGTAAAAGAAAAACTAGAAGTATTTTAAAAATATAAGCCTTTAAAAAAGAGAGTCATTCTAACAGAAAAACATTGACATTTAGGAGACTACTAAAGAACATTCTGAATCAAATGTTTTATGTGCCCGAAGCGATTCTTGAAACTTATTAAAAGTATCCTTTCATTTAAAGTACAGATTAGGTGCTTTTCTCGGTGTAAACAACAATTATTAGATGTAGGTTACATGCTGAAGTTTTCAATATAACAACTTTTCAATACACTTAGGTACTGTATGTTTCGTATAAAACAAAAGGCATTACAGGCGCTCTATTTTTGTGTATCCTGTAATATAATAAGGAATAAAACCAGTTTGTGAACACTTCGCCCTTCGGGGAGGCGCACGGTACGCATAAAATACATATTTTATGCCCCGTGTTCGAATATTGCGTGATTGGTGCCCTTTGACTGACACGTCGACGGAAATATTTACAGTACTGTCAAAGTTCAATTGAAAAAAGCATCGAAATGGAAAGGACATGAAATGTGTGACAGGGACATAATTAAGTACGGGATTGGATGATTTATTGCAGAAATTAGTTCCGTCAAGCCTATGCACGATTTTGTCGTTTATTTATATTAACTTTTATGAAAGAAATACTGAGTAGATATTGAGTGAGATACTGAGTTGTTTTGAACGACGTCCAATAAGTATACACTTATTTATTCGGTTCATATTATTCATTTATTAAAATTTAGTTGTAGTACTTACCATAGAAGATAAAGCTGAAATTACATCGAGCTCTGATCCTTTTCAATTCTGATGTAGTTACATATGTTACATATCCCTTACACACACGAAGGGTTGAAACACACTAAACATAGTCACAAATCTACCAACAGAAATAATAGGGAAAACTTTTTGATCGAATAACTAGACGAAACTGGCTATAATGTGGGTAGTACATGAATGTGCGTCGCCACGGGGAATGTAATCGGAATGAAACCATAAGCGATGGATGGCGTGCCAGACTAGGAATTGATGATGTATGTCGTCTGACTTAAATGTATTGTTGCAATCATGGTACAACTGGGGACCCTGATTGGAGTAAAACTGTGTGTCTGTTTAGTTTCTATGTGGAAGAAGACAAACTCTATTTCTATTTTTTTATGTCTTTGATACCTACCAATAAGCACAAAGTACGGGGAGAGATCAACGAGCGAACTTTATCGGCGGCGTGTCTACAAAACCGCGAAAAAGCTCGTTCATCGAAATTGTACACAATTGGTATTATAGTATCATTTCATGCCAATATTTCTATTTATTCTGCCGAGCCTTTTCCCAAGCTATCTTGGATCGCCTTTTAGGCATACTGGATGATATAATATTTTCAAAAGCGGAAACGTCTATAGGTATAACTCGATACATATTACCACTCACTTTCAAGCGAACTTTTAACCCTATCTATCAGTAAGGGGTAGCAACAAACTTAGTAATTAAGCTCTGTATCTGCTCGGTAATCAGTCGGTGCCTTCCACCAACTATTTGAACTGGGTTAGCACAATACACAGCTGAAACTATGCATGTCTGACTTAATGGGTGACGCGGTATCACAGGAATTCTACACGATTAAGCCCAGAAATAGAGTCATTTTGTTTGGTAGCGTCGGAATGTTCTGTGAAACTATGCTGCTGTTAGTTATGAAAATGTTTCATTTAAAGCAAAATTGTCCAGTTTATTAACAAAAATATATTTTGAAATTAAAAAACGAAATTGTATCCTATCTATTTAAAAAAGAAACTGGTAAAATATTTATGTCCTACGTTTCCCAAATAACTCGTTGCATAATATAGACATACAAAATAACTGGCAGGTATTATTAAATTAATAGCAAAGGAATATATAGATCCGATGCCAAAGGTACTAAATAAGCGTTTCATGTCTGATCTCTATATGTATTTTATCAAAACCAAACAAGCTTAAAATGATGATGAGCCAGTAATTAAATAACTAACAAAGTAAATAAATACCACCATCAGTCTTCCAGTTGGGTGTCATGACAGAGAACAAGCAGATCAGCATGGCGGCTAGTGCGATCGCCCTCCGAGGAGTGCGACTGTTCCTGAACGCTGGGCGCGCGGCCGCCGACCGCCCGCAGTCGCAGGCCGCGCAGCCCGCCAAGCCGCGCCGCAAGGAGAAGAAGGCGGTGGCCACCAAGCCGCCGCAGAAGGTGTTCGAGATGCTGCTGAAGGCCACGAGGTTCAACAAGTAAGTTGTGTAGCACAGGTGACAGACCAGCATTGCAGCCAGTGCGATCGTCCTGCGAGGAGTGCGGCTGTTCCTGACGTCAGGCGTGCGGCCGAATATTACAGAATTAGGTTCAAGTTTCAAGCTTTTCATACAAGTATCCGATTTACTATTTGTTAACATTTTTTATGTCATAGCCAAACGGGGTAGCTGAT
The DNA here is from genome assembly GCA_905146925.1 of Autographa gamma. Taxonomy (NCBI): domain Eukaryota; kingdom Metazoa; phylum Arthropoda; class Insecta; order Lepidoptera; family Noctuidae; genus Autographa; species Autographa gamma. The sequence goes on from LR989850.1 coordinate 12,383,033, forward strand.
CAGTTGATTTTCACCACCGAAGCTCTGCTCCTGAACATCTGTAAAACAAAAAGTATTTGTCAAACGTAGCTAGCAATGGGGGATTTCAGTGCATAAGGGTCCAGAAGACACCCCTTAAAAATATCGTTCCGTTTACTTTTCATAAAATTTTATTTATCCCACCAGCTGCTTAATCAGTTCTGAATTTCTGATTTATACCATTCTCAAATACCAGTTATTAACTCTATTAGTAGTGATCACATTGCCCCAGGTTTCGTTTTGACACATGCTCATAGTCATCAGGCATACATAATTGCTTTCGTGGACAAGATCCTAATTTGGCTGTCAGCTGTACTTTGCATGTGAGACTTGCCACAGTTTGAGGAGTTAAACTAGAGAGTTATTGAGTTGTATGGCCTACTACTAAACAAGTTGTACTACTATTTAGTTTTCAATTAACTGGTATTCAAGAAGGAAGCTACTGATAATTAAAAGACTGGATTTCTGAAGGATATTTGTCTTATGCGTAATCGTAGAACATTGTTATCCAAATATAAAAGAACAGTCTTGATATAATAAAGTACCTACCTGATATTAAAATTACTAATTTATGTAAATTATAACTAAAATTGTGTGTATTTAATTACACGGAAAATAATAACTAGATGGAAAATAACGGTAGAAACAGATACAAAGAAGGTAGCTATGGTATTTTGTCACGGTATGACTAATGGCATCAAACCTGCTACCTTGACAGTAATTGAAAATAGTATCGCGTTTCAAATTATTGAGTCACGTGACCTGCAGCCTACAAAATGATTCATTCTAAATATTTTTGAAAAAAAAAAACGCTGCTTTGCCTATTTCTAGGAAAGCTACTATTATTATTTAGAATTTATATAGGACTTGTATGACTATGTAATAGTACTTTATGCATTCCGTTACGGGCTGAAACAATGTGAGTTAGTCTTTATGTGGGGTATATAGTTTTCAACAAAATGCACTCAGAGGCTGTTTTTTTTGTCATAATATTACATCTTTGAAAAACTCTGATATCCTTATTCAAGGAGACCACAGTTAAAAACTACGTAAGAAGTTTTAACAACTGTATACTATACTATTGTCTCTAGGTCGTACTTTATTCTTGTTGGAGATTCAAACATAAATAAGTAAATATTCTTTATGAAAACAAATAACCTCCCTTACAAATCACTATCAAAAATCAACCAAGAAAACTACAAAAACCTACGTATTTTAAATTTACAGGGAAGGTTAAAAAATCATAACAGGTTATAAAAACGCAATAACATAATCAAAACATGCATTACAACCACCCATTAGCCCCAAATGAACCCATTGAATCGGCAACCTATAAACGATCGAAGGCACATGGGGCACAACCCTTCAGTTCCCTTCAGTAGGGTGACTTCAGCCAACCGCGGAGGTCGTATATAATGCCACGATGACTAATAAAAAGTTAAAGGAAAAACACCTCGACGCGTTGTACAGAATCACGCATTTTAATAAGTGAGTTTCGAAATTAGAATTGTTTTTAAAGTGTCGATTTATTTTGTTTCGATTTTAAGAAATTAAATTAGTGTTTTTATTTTTAATTTTGTGTTTACTGTTTTGTGCCAATTAGTAAATGCGTTTTTTAAATTCGAAAGTTTTAATATATTATGTTTTTTTTTTGTTAAAGTTAATGTATGCAATTACAAGTAAGTTTAAATAATCTTTTTTTGAAAAACTTTAAACATGATCCGTGTATTTGAAAATTTAATAAGTTTATCCAACTGTCTTTTTTGAAGAACTTATAGCTAATACTTTACTGAAACATTAACTTGTGAATACTTGTGATAGGATGTTAAACCACAAGTTATACATAGTAAAACATACCTTTTTAGTAGTTCCTGCCTACATTTATACATATAAACAGTGACTAGAACTATAACAGTTTCGATTCGAGCCTATTTTACGAGGGAACTCGTTGTGTACGGAGCTATCGTGAAATGGACAAATAATTGTGTTCTATACCGTATGGATTCGGTAGGCATAGACGTGGTTTTACGAGCTAAGCTTTTAGGGTTCTACAGTCAAGTAAAGTCGTTGTGAATCTTCGTTTTCTGTTTTTTACACAAGATAAGAGACGAAGATTTATAAAAATAGAGTTTAAAATCTTGTTTTATACTTTGAGAGTGGATACTGGCCAGTATATTAATCTCCTAAACATAATATAGATAGGTATATACAAAGAAAATATGCAAAATAAGTAAATAATGTATGTATAGTGAAACAAAGTTAGCATTATATAAATACAGTCATAACAGCCTACTTTAAACAACCTTAAATATATTAGAAAAATACATGGCCCAAACTTTGTGCACGGACCATTAAAATTAAACGAAAAATTACACTACTACGGAATCCTTTTCGCGTTGTTATTTTTTTCTTGTAGCAGAAGTAATAAGACAGTGTTTTATAGACTTCAAGCAGATATTTATAGGGGCTATAAAATTGTTCCTGTAAACACTAGGCTTTGGTTGCTAGTCGGAACACCGTTTTGTAAATTCTTGTTCAACTGTCTGAAATATGTTATCTAGTAGACATAGGTACTTGCACTACCTGCCTAATGGATTTATTTAATTGCTTTTCTGTTATAAGAAGTTTTAGGGAAGTGTGAAAGTCGAGCCAAGACACTGAATAAACAACAGTTAAACATATGAATAAGCCCCAAATAAATTGAAATGTAACGTAGAGTTTGTGTGGAAGAATGTCATATTAGCATTTAAGGGATCTTCTGTTATAAATGAGCTTATTTATTGGTAACATCTCGATTTATTGAAAATATGTCACATTATTACCTATAGGATCCGTCTTGATAATCGTTAAATTCATTTTACACCATTTAAATTCTCTTTTCGCAGACTCTAGTTTCAGTTTCCGTATACATTTCGTCCTTGCTAGAAATATGTTTTCTCTAGCTTTGTATCTTTTCCGCAGGCCTGAAATTGAGGCTCTGTACACGATGTACCGTCGACTGGTGGCGAGCGCCCAGGCTGCTGCTCCGGCGACCGCTATTGGACACTCTCCCAAGATAGATGTGAGTAACAACTATATTATAAACTGGATTGATTATTTCTAATTTGTTCTAAAGTCTTATCATTGGTATTTTATGTAGGTGTGCAGGAATTGAAATCAAAATGAAAGCCATGTACTTACTAATTTCATAACATAAGGAAACTATTAAAATAATGTCACGAAAGACTTGTGTTAAGTGAATAGTAAATAGTTTTTTTCTAGATAATAATCCATAAAATTAAAAAATACATATTGTCTATAATTAATGATAAATAAAAACGTCAATTAAAAAATATATATTTAAGCAGTAAAATGGATTAAAGTTTTAAAAAGAACTTCATAAATTACTTAAATTAAAGCAATATTTCAACCAGCTAATTATAAGCTCGTTTGTGAAAATGATATGGTCTTTTCTACTCTTTACCACGAAAGTATTTGAAACTATTTATTATTTATTTCACTTCCTTCGATGTTTGAACACTTTGAAAAAGGCAAACTTATGAGAATTCCATGCAGAAACTATTTTCTAATCTATTCACGTAAATAATTGAACTAATAATTTAACTTCGATAACTTTAAACTATTTACCTACATACGCGCCCTAATTCCGGCCCTGCATTCATAGAAGCACGCAATGCAAGGAATTCCGAACTACCCTCTATACTGTGATACCGTGATGTTATAGCCAATAAACAGTTACGATCATCGTGAACAACCGCTCAATTTTTATTTCAAACTATTATATAGGTTCCTCAAGTATTTATAGTACTGCAGCCAATAGATTTGAGGTGCTTAAGTTTTATTAGGCTGCAAATTCTGAATTGTCTATCATTTTCATAACGGTTCCAAATGCTACCTCTTACATGCTTCGTTTCCATCATTCATTTTCAATTGTACAGAAAAATAGATAATACCGGCAGTTCTTTGAGCATGACACATCTTCATTTTTTTTTCTTGTCTAATTCCAAATTTTTGAAGTCGAAATGCCTATAAGTCTACTCGGCAGAAAACAATATTTCAGTTGTATTCTTCCCCTTGAAACAACAAATATTCGTCCATCGAAAACATACTCTTTCCCCAGATAGCTTTAGAAATGCAAACATGTTTCTGCAACACTGACAGGCCTATTTTTTTCCCAGGGTATAGACCAAAGCACGTTCCGTGACGTGATGCACAACACCTTCGACTTGGTAACAGAGGAAGCCATCTTGGAGCGCATGTGGATGACGTGGGAGCGGGGCGCGGTAGGCGGGGAGGGCTCGCTGCGCTTCGACGCCTGGGTGAAGGGCCTCAGTGTGCTGCTGAGAGGCAGCTCGGATGAACGCATCACATACTGTTTTAAGGTGTATGATCTGAACAACGACGGGTTTATCACGAAGGATGAAATGTTTTTGTTGCTGAGGTATGTTTAAATGATGATAGTTATCCACTGTAAGCTAACTCAAGTACAACTGTCAGGTTGAGGAAAAGCAAGGTTTATTATGTGGTTCTTTTGAATTCAGAAAGCTTCTAGATAATCCATTCTCAGATTTCTTCACGTGGCCATATGATGGTGTATAGTCCTAAGTTTTCCTTCGACTTTTGCTTTAGGAACTCACTTCTAAAACAGCCTGGGGATGAGGACCCTGATGAAGGGGTACGGGAGCTGGTTGAATTAGTTCTAAAGAAGTTGGATGTTGACAAAGATGGAACTGTCTCCATGGAAGATTACAAGTAAGCTTAACATTTCCTGTCACATTTTCCTGACATTAGTTCAATGGAACATTGTTTTCAAAGTAAGCATAAGCTGATGAATTAAGGTTCTAGTTTTCTTTATGTGGGTACATGCAAAAAACAGACTAAGAGTTTCTCATTAAGTACCCATCTGCATTTAGTATTTCTGATCTTTAATCTTAGATGGTAAATGTAAGAACAGATTCCCTTAGGTTCATCTGTCGTAAACTAATTCACCAGTCCTCAAAACTATCCAAATGTAAGAGTAGCATAAGTTTCAAATCTATGTTTATTTTCAGGCAAGCAGTTGAGCAGGAGCCCCTACTTCTTGAAGCGTTTGGACAATGTCTGCCATCGAAGAGGCATTGCACCACCTTCCTAAAAACGCTTACAACTAAGTGAATTTATATTGCTTGTTATATTTGTTTAAAAATGTGTTATATTAGTTGTAAGTATGAAATCTACGAAGTCCACACGATGGAGTTGTTCATAGAGAATGTAAAATAAAAACATTGTTATGTTTTCAAAGCCGGCATCGCATACTACATACGCAGGTAAATATAGAATTCTAGAATTCTTATTCTTCATTATAGAATTCTTTATAGGCACTGAACTTAGTCGTTTTATCAGCCAGTACATATACTCGTACTACCTATTCTATAGCGACTAATTGTTTTTTTCTTTGGGAAATTGCAATTTTCAAAATTGCAATTTCCCTACGTACCTGATCATACGATCAAGTACGCTCGCAAGTAAAATACCCGTAAGTATCAACAAGTTCTTATTTATTTACAAAAGAATGTTTACAATTAATTTAATCATGGGGGTCCAGCCCGGTGCCGATGAAGTCAGTCAATATCTTGCCACCTGCTGGCGGGAACAGGTTGAAGATCTGAAACCAAAGAAACATGTTACATAATCTGACTATGAAGGAACTATTTAAGTAAGTTTTCATATTTAAACTGGCTTTGTGATATCCGTAATTCTGGAGAAGAATAAATAACTATAAATAAATTTAAATTTCAAACAATATGGAATCCGTAATACATATCATTGAGGATTCCTGCTACTCCCCACTCCATGGTGGACTTATGAGTCTCTGAATCTACCTAAGTTTTCATATTCTGATTTATCTGATTTATCGCTTATTCTGCTCTAATATGCGAAAAACATCCAGGTATATTTTTTGAAAACCATAGAAAATCAAGTAATTCCTCTTCTTCTGGAAACAATAAAACCAAATACCGACAGGAGCTCACCTTATTAGAATAATACATGTCACTTGGGATGGTGATTTCGTGGTATTCTCTGCGCACAGCGTCCACGATCTGGTCGGCAGCCTCTCCGGGCTCCACGGTCTTCATGAGGCCGGCGAAGCGGATGCGAGGGTTGTGGCACAGACCGGTGTTCACGATGTACGGACAGACGGTTGTGAACTTAATCTGGAAGAGGTAAGGTGGAGATAAGAATGATGGCTTTCTGAGGATTGGCCCATCTTAGATAAAGAAAAGTACGTAGAAAAGTTATAGGGGATTTTTGCACTGCAGGAGGACAATACGTGATTCATGATATATTAATAGATTTGATCAGAGATTATAGATATGTTTACAATGTGGGTTTTTGCGGCATTTGTGTCGATTTTGGTGTCGATTGGTGGTTCAGAAAAGGGTTCTAAAAAAATATTATAAGTATTAAAAAAAAATGGAAAGAAACAGGGGCAAATGCCAAAAGCAAAAGGCAAATAACAAGGTAAAAAAGGCGCTTAATTGTTAAAAGTAAAGGTCAAAGTTTATCGCAACGTTCTTGCACCTAATGTCTTTAATTTGTATTAAACTTACTAATGCAGTCCAAGAAACGACCAAGTGAATTTAAGTTAGCAACCAAATACCTCCTTTACATACCCCGTTGGTATCCCTAGGGTCTTCATGCAGCTCCACAGCTAAGGCCTCCATGATGCCTCTGACGGCGTACTTGCTGCCGCAGTAGGGCACCAGGTTCCGGAGCCCCATCTTGCCGGCCATGGAGGACATGGCGACGATGTGGCCGTGGTTGCGCTCCAGCATAGCGGGCAGGAAGGCTTGGATCATCTGGAATAGATGGAAGGGAGATTTAGAACTTGTTGGTTGGAAATTCGCCTGTTGTGTATTGAAGATAGTTACGTGTATTGAAGAGGATTGTGAGGGAATACACATATTAACAACTTAACTGTCCCGCCAGTAGACAGAATAGTTAAACAGTAGAAATCATATGACAATGTGACTAATGGGACAGGGAAATGGTTAAGTACACAGAGTTTGCATCGGTGTTCAGGATTATGGCTCTATCATCTTGTGTTAGTTTCGTTTAGATGATAGATATTTTGTAGGTCGTTATTCACATACGTAATTTAAACTACCAAGATTGATATTTCTTTTCATAGAATAAGCAATTCGATTTGTCATTCAACGTTTTTAGATACTATGTAATGCAAAAAAAAAATAATTTGAGTTGTTATAAACTCAGTCCACTCTATAAGAAAATATATAATAGGTGTCCTTAGTACCTTATACTTGTGATGAGCATAATGAGCTTTGTAAGCTCATTGTCACTGTATTATATTATCACTCATTTTTATTATTATTAAGTTTGCTTCATTAAATCCATTGAAATCTAAAGGTTAGTAATATAACAATCACAAGCTATGTATGGTCACACGGCCACGGCCGACCACTCGCCGTGTGAACTTGGTAGCCACGAATTTGGAACATAACACCCTAAATTAAATCATTAAAATAACTCTAAATGTCAATTAGTTATAATTACTGTAATTAACTCTGTTGACGATGCTATTGAGTAAGCTGTCTGAGTTTTTGTTTTGACAAAGGTCTGGATAACTTGATTATGGCTCACATCTCGTCGAAATCTTTTCATTACTGCAAAATAATGTAGCTATAATTTGTCTTTTTATATTCGTAAGTTAAAAGGACTAATAAATAATTAAATACTATTAAAAACGTTTGTTGACCAGGGCAAACCGAAAATGGCAGGACGTTTGTTAGCTATAGGCATACTTATGGTAAATGAAAACATACTAGGGCGCGGTAATCGTACAAAAACGCTATTTCCTTTCAGAAGATATTTTTAGTTACCATCATTAAACATACACATTCAATTACATAAAATCACTCGAAGACAAATAGTGGAACAAAATTAACATTTTATCGTATTTTTCTAAGGAATATTTTCGACTAATTAGTTATGATAACACTTATCTTGCTTAGTAGTTGTTGCTAATTCACTTGTTTATCTGTATTAAGAATATTAACGATACAAAATTACGACGTAGGTATTTCGAAACTCATAGTATAGTTGACGTAAAAATTTACTAAATGCAATGCCCTTTTGCACTGTCATGAAATTGATGATGATAATGCAGAAATATTTGATAACACGATTTAGACATAGCTGCTTTGTCTACAGGGGGTATTGTGTAAATGCGACTGACGTTATTCCATGTTCTGTAAGTATTCGAAAAGAAACTCATCATCACATAATATTGTACGGTAAGTATCAAGATCTAAACGTAAAATAGAAAACAAATATACAAATATCTCGCCATCATACGAAAAATATAGCAACAATTAAAAAACTAAATATACTTACCTAAAAATAGACATACCTAAGTGTACATCTTATTTTTCTTTAAGAATCGAATCGTAATTGAATTGAGGAACTGCTCCTTTTTAAGACATTTGAAACTCTTAGTAACAGTATATACAGGGTGTCCGGTAAATAGTCCGACAAACTGTGGTGGCTGATACCTTAGGTCAGGCCCTATCAAATGAACGCAACATATGTTCGCCGAAAAGTTACAGGTTTCGAGTTACAATCGATTTTCGAAAATTTTAGAATTTTCTACCTTGCATCAGACTTTTCCATTTTTCTTGCTGATACATAGCTTTCGTAATATTTTTTGTGCATCAAATTAATCTTGAATAGTTACTCTATCTTTTGATAAGTCTCATATTTATCTAAAAGAAGAATATAGTGGCGATCGAGCCATTTGTTTTACAATTTTCACTTTCGGTTTTTCTTAGTGCTCAACTTTGAACTGCAGTGGTGAAAAATAAATGTATGTAGGATTTTTGTACAACAATCTTAAAAACTTGCTTGAACATTGGTGATTTTGGGAAGGTACAATACTTGCATATTTTCTTTACAAACACACCCGGGCCTATTTTTTGAAATATTACTAATGTAAATCTGAGTAAAAATGCGACGTAACTTAACGCGGATCGTTATGTTCCAGTGAAATAAGCTATTTTTTTCTAGCGATTAACTAGTGACACGAAATAATTGTCGTCAATATCAATTTGGAAAATATTTAAAAAAAAAATTCTCGTTTAAAATTTTACAATGATACGGAACCCGTTAAGTGCAGATGGATTGGGCGTCTAAAACCAGCTATTTCAGTGTTGTTGCATGAAAAATAAGGTGTTATAAAATCGATTTATCTAGTAAGAAAATACTGAAGGTTAAAGTAACTTTACACTAAAACATGTTTTAATCTATCATAGAGAGTTAATGGCGAGAAGAAAATACCTCATTTAATTGTACAATGACGATCAGCGTTAAGTTACGTATCATTTTTACTCTGATTTATATTAGTAATATTTCAAAAAATAGGCCCGGGTGTACTTCAGCAGCTTATTTTGTCAACTTTTGTAAAGAAAATATGCAAGTATTGTACCTGCCCAAAATCACCAATGTTCAAGCAAGTTTTTAAGATTGTTGTACAAAAATCCTACATACATTTATTTTTCACCACTGCAGTTCAAAGTTGAGCACTAAGAAAAACCGAAAGTGAAAATTGTAAAACAAATGGCTCGATCGCCACTATATTCTTCTTTTAGATAAATATGAGACTTATCAAAAGATAGAGTAACTATTCAAGATTAATTTGATGCACAAAAAGTATTACGAAAGCTATGTATCAGCAAGAAAAATGGAAAAGTCTGATGCAAGGTAGAAAATTCTAAAATTTTCGAAAATCGATTGTAACTCGAAACCTGTAACTTTTCGGCGAACATATGTTGCGTTCATTTGATAGGGCCTGACCTAAGGTATCAGCCACTACAGGTTGTCGGATTATTTACCGGACACCCTGTAGACAAGAGAGTTCTAGATTTCAATTAAGTGTCTCATTTACACTGGGGAGTAGCTTGCCGTTACTTTCTACAGCATACGTTAAGTGGAAACTCTTCGCACTTTAAAATATTTATCTACCATATTATGGCAGAATATGTTGGAATTTTCTGCTGTAAGGCCTTTTTGTATCATATTCTAGCATATAAATAACATTGATTTGATTTAATAGTATTGTCAACTCACCCAAAGGTTTCCATTAACATTAATATCCATGAGCGTGCGGACCTCCTTCTCGGAGTGCTTCAGTACCGGCTTGCAGGGCATGATGCCGGCGTTGTTGATGAGGATGGTCACCTCGCCCACCTCGCGCTCCACCTTCTCCGCCAACTGCAGGACGGCCGTGCGGTCGGTGACGTCACATCTGCAAGGTTAAAGAAGAGAAGTTATGGGTTAGGAAGGACAAATCAATTAGAGGGCAGTTAGATAATGCTAATAATGTTTGATGCGGATTTTTAGCTTTCATAATATAAGACCAACTTAGAAGAAGAACAGATAGATGGATGAAATGTGTGAAAGATGATATGAAAAAAAAGAGAGTGAATACTGAGATGAAAAGTAGTAGATATGAATGGAAACTGAACAAGCATTGCGCCGACCCCGAATAATTAGGAACATATATAAGAACTATGTAATTTCTATTTAAACCAAGTCGTTAAACCGAATAAGAATTTACAAATCATTTTTTTATTATTTTATACACTTTAAAAAAAGGGTGACATCTTGCGAAATTTCGAAGATTTTGGCTAGACCAGGTATGATTTTTTATTTTTTTATCAGACGGATATTTAAAATGTGTTACTTTAGTTAAAAGTCATACACAGTGGCTACACAAACTATTGTAGACTACGTCACTGATGACTTGCACCGTATAACATTCCCGATAAAATTCGGTTCGCGATATAAAATCAATCGATCAAACATATTATGTACGATTCATTTAACACCCATACGTAATAATAAACCTTGGACCAAATTAAAAGATTGGAAGGCATTCAATTAAACATTCATTCCTTTTTATTCCTTTACAAGGTTGAAACTGCAATTGCCCAAGAATTTATCTTTTAAGTAACATTTTGGAGCACTGAATCGGAACATAATATTGTAATTTATTGTAACCAGTTTTTATAACAACCTTAAATACTGAAATTGTTCCAGTACCTACAGGTTATCCAATTTAAATAAACATTTTTTCAACAACACAAAAATTACAGTGTATTTAACATTATAATCATAGTAATTTAATATTGATAAACAGCTTATAATAAATTAGTAAATTGATCGATAGATTAGTACACTGACCTGGTAAATAATACAAATGTGTATCTTTCAGTACATCCGTCTGCAGATATCAATTTTAATCCTTGAAAATTTAATTACGTTGTGACTACACTATAGTAACATTTGAATGTCTTCTCCACTGCCAAAAGCCTTTATGAGCGTAATTCCTAAAGGATCGTTTTATCTCATATAGCGTGAAATACTTTTGTTTTTATTCCATTCCGGTCTGGGTATTGATATTATTTACACAAGTAAACTAAACAGGTGGACTTAACAATATTGAACCATTTATACCCTGTCGGGTTGTAAAACTACAACTTTCACAAAGCAAAGTAGTCTTATTCTAATTAAACCACAGAAACAAGAAGGTAATTTACTAATTTAATAAAATACAAGTTATTAAATTATACTATGACTATCACTAGATATATTTCTTTTAGATACATCATCCTCTGTCTCAGATATATTAATCAAATGTTCTGGCTCATGCTAGCCACAATACAAAAATACTTACTCATAAGTAAAGGCCTTGCCCTTAGCCTGCTTGATCATCTTGAGGGTGTCCTCGTTACCCTTGGCGTTGATGTCGACGCAGACCACGGTGGCGCCCAGCTTGGCGAACCGCAGCGCCACCTCGCGGCCCATTCCATGGCCGGCGCCGGTGATCTGGGTAGAGAGATCCAGTTTTAATAATGGTATATGACCTAGTAAAAATATATCTTCTTTTAAGCCTTATCACGTTAAACGAAAGAAGAAGTAGGCTACAGAAATATGGGTTAAGTTGTATATCCGCGGAATGCCTAAAACTAACGAATAGTTGTTATGTCTTTTTAGCCACTGAGTACGCCTCAGCTAACATATAAACGATTAAAAACTGTATGTTATTCTGTTAGTCTTTGTGTATATAATGTAATATGGTAACTAAATAAACATGTTTTTAATTTAAAAAATAATTCACGTTTTGTATAAATAGATAAATTACCAAATAAACTTCCTAATAATATTTAGGAAGCATCTTATTTACATCTTAGATTGCCATAGATCACTACTTCTAAATCAGAATCTTATTACCCTAAGTCTACAATAAAAACGATCGTAAGCTTTGATAATACAGTCCACAATACAAAATTAGTCACAACATCTTCAAAACGGAAGTCCAAACTCCAAGTCCTTAACCGATTATTTAGAATGAAATCAAAGTCCACTAGTCTCGAATAAATATCAGATTACAAATGGCCGAAATTACAAGACCCTTGGACAGAAAAGAAATGATAAGAGACGATAACTGTGATTAAGATGTCATTATGATTACATACAGAATGATTGTGTACTCAACAATTTCGATAAAATTATGTTTTTTTTGTAACCTATTTATAGCCTAGCTGGGCAAAGGTCTTTCCCAACTGACTTTAGACTTTGTTACCCTGACGCACTTCACACTTAATCCACACCTAGATTGATATATTCAAGCGACTGGCTGTTGATAAATCATGAATCAGGACAATAAGTACATGCACACGTAAAGTACCAATATAGCTTTTGGAATGGTAGACATTTGACATCATACATAGAATTTTACAGTCGATACAACTGATGATAACTAACCGTAACGGAAATCGGTTCTACTAAAAGATGTAATAATATTTTCCTTCTCCTCCTATTTACTCCTTCTAATTAATTTTGTTGCGTGTTTTAAAACAGTTAATTGTTTCTGTATACAAAGCTTAAATGTATTCATTTGTTATTTTGACCTGGGACAACGCACAAAGTCACAAACACGGTCATATCTGATCCCAAACTAAGCAGAGCTTGTAGTATGGTAACCAGACAACTGATAAACATACTTATATATTTGTAAACACATACATATTATGGATAAATAACACCCAGACATAAAACAAATGATTATGGTCATCACACAAACATCTGTTCTGTGTAGGAATCAAACCCAAGACCTCCGGTTTAGCAGTCAGGGTCACTAACCACTAGACCAACAGGCCAGTACAATTCATTGTAGATCCTGTCTGACAAAAGTTGTAATGATGGTCATGTACGGCGAGCTTGTCTCATTAAGGACAAAATAACAACAATATTAATTTGCACCTTTGTCGATTATAATTATCAAAGTTCATAAGTCAATGCTGCAGTTAATTGTATTATGTCAACATGCATTTTTCTTGTTATTAACGCTTAATTGACACCGTATAAATCATTTTAATGGCTCGGAAGACCTTTATTGTTCTTTGGATATATATTATACAAGCTGAGGATGACCCAAAAGGGTGATATAGGTTTCACAATCACATAACCAAATAAAATATCAAAGGAATTTTCTTGATGATAACAAAAATAATGAACTTTGAAATAACCATTTTTTGCCGCGAAATTTCATTTTTTTTTGAGATTAAAACAAAACTAGAACACCAATTTCGTCGGTAAAGTGTGAGGGGTTCTTGTTTGGTCATATTAGCAGCACCTGTGACAGTGACAGTCACCGTCCTCCGTCACAACGGACGACGATGACTGTCACTCTCGCCTTTTTGAGAAATATTGTTTTTTAGGTTATATTTTTTTTCAAATTTCGTTTACTTTAATTAAATCAGATATCGATACCTAACAATACCTTCACGGATCGGACAGGGTTTTGTTAACACCTTGTGTTGTTGTTGGTAAACATTTTTACGAATTTGTAACAAAGTCTTATATATGCTAAGTTTGTATTTAGATTCGTAACTTTATGGATTAAAACCGGTTTGTAAATATTTGGATCTTTATTGTTATGAATTTTATTAATATTAAATATGTAGCATAAATCACTACTCGGCTTCCTGTATACATAATAATCCACTTAATGAAAATAAACATAAGGATATTTTTTTTTAAATTTAATTGTATCTGAGCGAAGTACACATTAAATGGCTTCGTTTATGTGAATTATGAAAACTGAAACTCTATTTTAGCACTAGACTTATTAATTTTCTGTTTTTATTTAGTCTTTTAGAAGAGGCCACACGAAAAAACGGAGAGTTTAGAAAGCGCATGTAAATCTTGAAATTAATACATATATAGAGGTACATAAATAAAGGGTATAGAAATAATAATTGTTACTTATTAAAAATGTTTAAACTGTGACTTAACAATTTTAACATCCTATTGATAAAAATCAATATTTATAATATCAGTAGCTTATCTTTTCTTTAAAAATCTATTTGTGTCATTGTTATAAATCTAAATAGTATGTCAAATGAAAGCCTTTGCTCTAGTTAGATTTAAATATTCTTTACAAAACATGTCAAACGAAATGTGTTTTCTATTTATCATTAATGGACTTTTGTTTATAACAAAAGGACATTTCATTTAACATTCATTTTGAGACTATTTTTTTTATTAATTATTATTTTATTTAAAACTACTAACAGTTTTTATATTACAACCCACAGTTTCATATTTTATGTGCCAAACTCTAAACTCAAACTCAAAACTTTTATTTGCTTTCCACAATGGTAAAGTAGGTGGTAAGTAAAAAATATATAAAACATCGTGGACCCTGTAGGGCACGCAAAATGTAGGAGAGAGGCCAACAACAATAGACTCTAAAATTCTCGATTCGTAATTATATCTATGTTTAATATTTTATAATAAGTTCACTAACATTAAGTATTTTGAAATAACTAAAGAGATACAGAAGAGGTCATATAGGGTCAACTGAAGACAGCAGACAGTAGATATTGTCGGAAAGAATCAGAAAAAAATATTATATACTTATTTATAAATAGAGTCACGTTTTTGAACAGAAAATTACAAAGTATAATTATTAATTAAAATAAAATCTGTCCTGAAATGTTCTGTTTAAATGAAAAAAGAAAAACATAAGCTTATCAATAATAAAACTAAAAATTTAAGAGCTTGTGATTTGTGAATGGCAGTAAATACTGTCCCTACCTTAGGTAAAAGACCGTGGTATAATTAAAAATTATCGATATTGTTTTTGCTGAATATTAACTGAAGATTACAAATTACGTTTATTATTATTAAGTATATAAGTTTTAATTTAAGTATAGTTGTAAGTTTTTGCAGTTCTATAGAGTTTAATTAAAATTATCATATATATATAAGATAAATATAATAAGATAATAACTAAAAGAAAAAATTCTCACAAAAAATTACAAAATATCCTAACAAGAAAAAAGATTTAGAAAAACCTTATAAAATTAGGCCTTAATTATAAAGCTAACAAAAACTCACCAATACAATATCTTCATTGACTTCCTTCGGGTCTTGAGGGACCACGAACCTGAAGGTAGCCTTCAGGATCTCGAAGTTAACTCTCAGGATCATCCATATTATCTCAAAGAAGATCCGGATCGCCGATATGATCTGCGGTTCGTCAGCCCTGGAAAAGTTCATTGTTTTTAACACCAAGTCAATTGAATTAAACGTGGGGATAAAGCACGCCCGACTGTATCGAGATCTTGAAATGAATTCAGATTTTGTTTACCTGAGATATGGAATAATGTTAAGGGTGCGTGCAGATTGTGTTTTTAATTTTTATAGTTATAGTATGTCATAGTGTTTGTTTTGGAGCCTGCAGACAGTCTAATATAGTAGGATATGTTTTAAGCCAAAAACTGTACCTAGTCATCTAAGTTTTCATCCTATAATAATTGTGGTATCCAATGCTACAAAATAGATATTTTTTCGTCAAATAAATTGTGTGTATAAAAGCCAAAATAATAAGCAAATAAGAACATTTAAAAACCAAACAAAACGACTCAAAACATGCTATCTACACTAATCTTACTCGACATTGATTTATTTTATCAAGTTCGATAATTTGTAATTAGGTAAAATGTGTTGTAATACATTCCTTTACGAAATACTTCAAAAATTTACCAAAGTATTATAGCTACTTTGGTATATTTCTGGAAAAAAGTGAAAATCTCAAAAAAGTCGATTACTGCATTCCTTGTTATCAGGGCAGTATAGTGAACCAAATAGCTGAATTGATAAAAACAAACCGTTTTCATATTTGGAGTATTTTTGTGTGAACGACGCTTTACCCACTAGCATCAACTTAAATTATGACGTCACAGTGACCTTGATATGTATACTTAATTAAAAAGTAGTTCTCAACGCCACCCAACTGGTTATAATTATATTTACCTGCCTAATACAAAAATATTGTTACCTTTGTTGCCTAAAATTAGCATCTATTTAAGTACTTGTGTATCATTAGCATAACATAACAATTAATTTGGAATATTATTTAATTAGTTTACTCTTAATAGATTCATTTCATTAATAAAAAAACGGTACTGAGTCATAGATATAACCTCCTTAGCAACCTTGTGGTGTATGATATTATAGATCGAGAGGTCACGGGTTCGAAACCAGAGTTCAATTATAAGGGATTTTTCTTTTATTAGTGCATTATTATATTTTTAATTATTTGAAAAGAATTGTAATGTAAGTATATGAAGAGTAAAACTAAACTCTTTTCGTTCAAGCCATCAACTCTTGGCTTATTAAGTCGTTTTATCAAGGACTGAATTTTTAGACTGAATCAACCGATGGAATCTTCCTAAACTGAGGAACGACTTCATTTACGCTCCTTCAGGATACTTACTGTTAAAAATCGCTTTAGTGAATAAGAGTGCAACTGTGTCATAGCAAACTGTGTTGCAGTAGCAACAATCTTTCATGCAGTTTCGAATATTTAGGTTGCCAGTGCTTTTTGACCTCCATGACCCAATTACAATCAAGCTATCAAGCGTTGAAAGTTTGACGTCTGACATTCACAAAATTATTCCAAAAATCTTGGTGTATTATAAACTGTCACCAATTAGTGATATGATTAACCTTGTCTGTCAATCTGTGTGGTATTTTCAAGTTATACACATTTATTCACAAAAGGGCTTTAAAGTTATGCATCAGAAATGATTGACAGATTGTCTGATCGCGTGAAATATTCGTAATATTACCTTCAAGGGATCAAAAGGTTGGTTAAACCTACACTAATTTATATTTTAATATAAGTAGATGGTTTAATATATGAATGTCTTGAGAAGAATTATAGTTGTTTGTTTGAAACCATGTTTTATGATCGACTATTAAATATGTTTAAAAGTAAATCAATTAGTATCTGAAAAATAGAAAATATGTCTACTACGAGAGCTTGCATAAAAACTGAGACCCTGTATTTCAGGCATAAATGTTTGGCCACAATGACATAAAAATGTTTGAAACAATGAAAAATACGCTCTAAGCTGATAATTTAAATGTATTTTGTTTTATTCGTAACATTTCGTTTCAGGTACTAACGAAAAAAAAGGAGGCACTTATTATTTTTGCTAATGACGTCAAGTTAACAAAAAAATAAAAAAACACATCATTAAAACTTATGTTTTAGGTATTTGCGTTGCAGTAATTAAGCAGTTTTAAATTATAATTTTACATGCTTTTAGCATCTGGATCTGACTAAGTATAAATAAGGATAACGAAAATAATGTTTTCAATACCGAATTCTGTAAGGAGGACATTATTTATTCCCGGCAAGATCTTCTCTCCACAAATATTGATTTCAGGTGTTTTTTCAATATTCCTACATTCTCTTGAAATGACATCTCAAATCATTAGGAGATCAGGCGCAGGACCAACAGCTTTATGTGTTTTCTAAGGACTGTTACGGTTGAGTAAGCGGGAGAGTGCTATGCGCAGTGTAGTGCGCCGTCTTACTTCCACAACCGCAACTGTCCTGCTTTAAGAGCTCATGGTACGGCCCCTGCACGGCTTGTATTTAGTCATTATTAACAAAGCAGTGATTTTTCTCAAAACAATACAAGTTTACATTATACTCATAAAACAAACAATTTGCAAGAAGGATGATAAATGAATATTACACAAAAAAAATGTATAAACTTACATGTTTTCAGTCCGTGTCGCCCGTAGCTACTAAATAAAAGTGATTATAACCGTGTGTGATATGGACCTGATAAAGTTCAGCGGTATGTTAGATTAGGTGGCCAAAGATATCGGTGTGTTAGGCTGTCTACATACATGCGACTTAGCGACTATTATCTGCGATAGCGTGCGAATTCGCTACTTAAGATAGGTAGGAGATATTTATAAAAGGTAATGTTACAAGAGATATCTGAATAAAATCTGAATAAAAAAAACCTCTCATAAAAAACTGTTATTCCTTTATACTGAAAGGTTCTAATTACAAAGACAGTTTTTTCTTATTCGATGTCGTTTTTAAAAATCCACTATTCCCCAGTGCTTCCTTTTTTTGAAAAAACTGATCGCTTTGAAGGCCTACGTTTCATATTTTATTAGAACTCCACGCCTAATTTATTTACTAACACACGTATACAATTGTCCACCAACATTGTTTACCGACATTGGTCTACGAACTATGTTTGCATGACAGAAACATTTGCGATAAAAAGCTTGTTCTTTTGACCCGTCATGTTACATCATGTTGAAGCCACTTAATTAATAGTACCGGTTTGTCGGCCATTTTCTAAACAAATTATTTCATAAGAAAGTTATTCGGATCTATTAAATAGCTATACACATGTGTGAATATAGAATTTAAATGGCTTGATTACAGAGTTGTAAATTCATTGAGTCGAAATGAGCGCGAATTTTCTTTTAAATTGTATTTAAGATATTACTTGATACAGCGAGTTTTTTTTTAAATATTAAATGTAGTTAATGAAGTATGGTTGTGTAGGTCAAGATATATTATTTTGTATCTTTCGCGGTAAATAGTCGGGAGTAGATAAACGAGTAACAAAAATTATATGTTTGTATCGATTAGTCGCATGTATGTATTTGCCTTAAAGATAATATTAAACGGACTTCAAACACGTCATTGTTGTTAGAGATTAGTAAATTGATTATCGTAGGTAATTAGTAAGTATTAATGTTAATAATAGGCCCTAGTATGTTAATAACCTATTTCAGTTTTGTTACTATTTATTTTTCTTATTGTCATCATTTTTGTTTTATATTTAGGCGGATTATCAGATCAACAATCATCATGTTTATAAAAAAATTGTACCTACTTAGCACGAGTAAGTAGTTTATCTTGTTTCCCATTGGTGGGAATTGACAGATAGACCATTCTGCTAAAATATTCAAAGGCTCGGTAGGTAGGTAATCTCTCCTACATTCACAAAATAAAAAAAAACAATATCGATTTGTTATGTCACATAAACCAAAGCAAACCTCTAAATAACATTATTAACCAACAAAATATGTAATGTTAATTCATACCCACGTAGTAACATCCATTTAACCGACATTCCACACAATTATTCTATAAATCACTTCTTAAAACAAAATTAACAAAACACTATTCCCGCGATTTTTTGAATTTAGATATGCCCGCGACTCGGGTCTCGGGATCTCTCTTCGTTACATTCCGACGACTGGCCACTGCCAATAGCCATAGAGACTGGCTGACTATAACACGAAAGCCGTATTATTTTGTGCCAGTGTGTTAGGTAATTGATTTATAATTTTACTATTATGTAGGTATGTACTTTCATTTTGGAAGCGTGATTCGAACAGTTTTGCCGCTGCGTTGGTCTTAAATCTCAATTCAAATTTCGAATGTATGAACGATGTTTATTTTTTTTATGCCGGTTGTTGGTCTGTCAGTTACCTACGCTTAGAAGTTATTAACCACGCATTGATTGATTATCTATTTTTTACATTATTTGAAATAAAATATCTAACAAGACAATTTTCAAAGAGTACAAGTTACTTAACAACAGTTATCAGTTTTCTACATATCTAACTAAAATTAGGCATATACTTAAATAATTTTGCGATACAAAACAACCTTCAAAATATTCAAAATACATACAAAAATCAATGAACCTAAGTTAAAATTAAAATACAAGATCACTTTCTAATTACCCACTTAGAATAATGGACGAATTTGAAGTCTATTTAAGTATTGTTGTCTATTATAATTAAAAAGAACACACCACTAGTATCTTGGCGGGAGAGAAGTGAACTGTAAATAGCTACATTGTCTTTGACTGTAATTACACGGAGATAACGCGATGATAATCATGTTTATTGCTTAAACATTGGAACACACTATTTGACAGGACGATATTATTTTTAATATAAATGGGTCAATTTAATATTGCATTTTCTATTTGAGTTTGTTATTTACTTAAATTATTATGATTTAATAAATTATATTTATTAAATCCTCTATAGATCCCTTTTTAAATAAATAAATGTCATAAAATAAAAGTTTCAGAGCTTACGAACAAGCACACAGACAATTTTAAGTTTCTTTCTCGATGTACTCTTCATGGACATATATTATGCTTTCATATGCATTAAGGGAATTTCATAGGCATAAATTACAAATTAGACAAATTTGTAATTTATGCCTATGAAAATTTTATTTATTTATATAGTTATAGTTCATAAGAAAATCTTAATTTCTTAAACAGAGAGTTGCTTGGTACAGTCTGGATTCGAACCTGCCACTAGACCTATGCCTGGCAGTAATTTCTGTATTTAATTAAATATTATTATTCTTAATTCTGTTTACATTTCTATTCAATACTTTATTTTTAGCATAGGTACTTGGCTTACAATTTTGCACAGACTACATTATTAGTACATTTTATCCTTAAGACCTAAACCATAAAGTTCATAGTTATGAGATATAAAACTTTATTACAAATAATGCTGTATTTATTGTTTATAAGTATAACAGAATGAACATGACTTGAAAAATGAATGCATTATTCTTCAAATCTTGTTTCAGTTAAAAATGTAGTATGGTTCGGACAATCATCTTTTTCATCACTCCATAAAAATCGACTATCGATGTTTTGGTAATTTATTTACCATCATCATCCACATCCTCCCACTGCTGGGCTTAGTTCTCTCCTTTTTCGTGCCATTTTCTACGGTCCTGTGCCAGCCTCATCCAGACATCATGTATAGAAAATTTGCAAAACCCAAAACCGCTCTGCAGTTTCGTAGTTACTAGATCCCAATTCTTATTCAATTCTTATTCAGATCCATATTCTTCATTTTTATTCAGCCAGTGTGCTCCAGCCATTATCATCCATTCACTTGATAGTGTAGGGTCAGTAGATAACGCTACATTTTTATCAAACAATGACATAAAAGTTCAAGACGCGACTGCTTTGTTTCTTCATTTGTTTCACAGTTGAATGAGAGAATTGGGGTTGTTGCACTTCATAATTAGGTAAGTATATATATGCGGAGAAACCAAAGAAGATGTATTATAATTATATTATAAATATTATTTATTTTTAGTATTTATAAACTAGCTTTTAACTAGAGGTAAGAGTACAGTTATTGAAATTAGGTATACTTTTGTTGCAAGAAGACTAAGCACACACTTGCAAACTTCAATTTCAATTTCAAATTCAGCTATTTTGAATGCATGTCGGTGGTCGGTCAGTGTACTTGTCATTGGGCCTAATTTTCGTATTCAGATTTGCCTGAATGGCAGTAAAACCTGATTGACCTCTCGAAGAGAATGATCGTAATGACCAATTAATTATAGTAATCATAGTTAGCAGAATGCCAACTATCGTAAAATTACCAAATGAAGCAGGTCATTAGGTTCAAATTAAGCAACTCTTAAATAGCTGAATCGACGCCTTGTAACCTATGCCTATTATACCAAAGATATCCTGTTCCCGAGAGAGCAGAGCATGATGCAAATTACTTGAGTTTAAATATACCACATTTGACAATTCAAAGTATTTAAGGTTCTTTTCAGACCCTTTTTAATCTGCTTCTATCAAGCGCCTGTTTAAAAAACAATTTTAACTGAGCGCCTCCCAGTAGAGTAGGAGCAAATGTTGCCGGTTTGTGTTATTAATTTGAACGCCTTCAAACATTACTCAAAAACAAACAAACATACTATATACTTTTGACGCTAACTAGGTACTTTTTAAATAAGTAAGGCCCAACTGTACAATACTTACATGGGTCTTGAGATAAATAATTATAAAAACAAAACGTTTCTCAAAAAGGCTAAAACACCTTCATGGTTACCCATCGAAAAGTTGCCATATATGTCAAAATACGTGCTATAATAAAACTAAACAAGTTACAAATAATATGTTTTTGCAAAGGCCTTGATACCTACATAATGAATTGCAGTACCAAATATCATGAGCAAGATTCGCGATAAACATGGCGTGGATCACCTTGCGCCGGATCTTGTGCATCTAAGATGTAGGGCAGGCTTTGTTGATACGGTTCTAAAGGATAACAAGACCTTTATGATGATGGCTGTATACCTATATCGCAAAAAGAGATGGGCTGTGTGAAAAACTATATGAGAAATGTCGACACGACTCGTGATCTGGGGCCCGAGTCTGCAATTGACAATTGTTTGAATCGTCTGAGTGGGTTGCGTTAGTAGGTCCATTTTAGGATAATTATCATTCTACTAAATGTCAGAACGTAAAAATTGGCCGTCCCAATGAACAATTTTGACATTAAAATGACGTTTTACCTACGTAATTATCCTAAAATGGACCTACTAACGCCACCCACTCAGACGATTCAAACATTATTGTCAATAGCAGACTCGACCCCCAGAGGGCTGGTTTGTTCCTTGCACAGAGAGGGTGAGATTAGATTTTTAATTCTTATGGTCGAATACTTAAATAATTATGAGCTTATACGTCGCTCTTAAATTGTGTAAAAATTGTTTAACTGTTTAAGGAAAAGTAAGATTCAAGATAGAATTTTTAGCCGAGGATGGAACTAAGTGGCGTGAATTTGGAGAGGCCTATGTCCAGCAGTGCACTGCTATAGGCTGATGATGATGATGATGATGATGATGATGATGAAGATTTATGAAGTTTTTAAGGTTAATTCGTTTCAGTATTCGGAGTTTAGTTAGTTTTTAAAGCTTAGAACGTAGCGCTAAAAGGTAGGAATACCTATCTATAAGAAAACTATAGGTAGGTACCTAGTTATACTAAATGGGTAGGTACAAATTATAAATGTAAGTATATGTAAATCAATGCTCAAGACACATGCATTCCTATTAAACACAAAAGCACCTGCTCAAATAAATTTACATACAACCAAGTCAAGTAGTTTTACATAATATATACCTATATAGTATCTACAGTTTATTCTCGAAATCTTTTCAAAGCCTTTTCTTTTATATTGCAGTTTCCATTTTAATCGGAAAGTCCTCTGGGGTTTGATTCCGCTATTTAAAAGTCAGTGGGTGGCAGGTTAATTAACGTTCCAGTGTTCCTGTTATTGTGCCTTATTTTCGTATTCATATTTTCTACAATGAACAGTCAATGGCAATCCCACAATGACAACAGTGTACATTTGTCATTAAACTAAAATCATCTGAATACGAAAATTAGATACACACTGGGAAGTTCATTAACCTGCCACCCACTGACCTAAAAATAGAGGAATTGGGCCCCCTGTTATGTGGTTTTTTAACTAACCTAGAACAAAAGATGTTATTGAAATTTACTATTCAGGTATTATATAGTAAGATATAGTTACGAGTATAAATTATCTATGAATATATTCTGATCTGACGTGTATGGCGCCAATAGAGGATTACACATGGGCTCATGACGCAAACCTTTACATCGAGTTCCTCAGATTGTCTATAGGATTGCATTCACTGGCCCGTGAAAGTTGATAGATAGCATTTGCTGTTGATGATCTGTTGTAGTACTGATGCACAATCTTGGCGTCAGAAATACTAGGAGCAAATGGAGAAATACAGCACCAGAAATAAAATTATCAGAGCAAGTTATAAGTGAATGTATCTAAGAACAAAATATACTAAAAATAATTATTTTGTTAATTAATTTTACCGGATGCAAAAAATTCTGTCAACATTAAATAATATATTATGCACATTGCGCTGTAGCTTACTACGTCCAATTTAATCGTTATTTGTATCTACATAAAAAAAAACATAGAAATCTAACATAAACTTCAAAATATTAATATTTTATCCAGTTTACAGCGGCGTTACTATAGTGTGTACAAATATGAACCGACCTTGGACTAGAAAGCTCATGTTTCGCGCGACTAAAGGCTGGTGCAGACTGTAGTAAAGATTTTGTTAGAAAATCACAACTTTGTAGTAAAAACTAAAATGGTTAATAAATGTTTTTGTACATCAATCACGTGCTTACTCAAATATTTAAATGCGGTTATAGAATATGGACATTGGCATTGACTAATCCATGTAGAATAGATAAGAAAGTAAAAATAAGTAATACTATTGCATTGGTGCTATAGGCAAGATTGCTACAACTTTTATTAATCGATTACACAAAAATGATCAGAATTTTAGAGATTGATTTTCCGGATGTATCGCATAACAAAACATACAAGAATCTTCTTCCTTTGAATTTGATTAAAAATAAATTTGCCTATATTCTGCCAACCTAGCAAGTATCGTACACACGCAACCTAACCCCACGCATGCTTTTAGGCAATTGTGCACATTCTCCGTCAAGGTCACACATTGACCCCTGCTCCTACTACCTTACCTACCTGCAATGGATTTGTGCATAGCAATGCTTACTCTAGATGTATCAAATTGTTGAGTGCGTTATTAAATATGAGAAATGCACAGGTTTAGATTTGAGCTGCTATCTGTATTTAGCAGCTTAACGTTGAGAACGATAGCCATCTGAAATAAAATGAGCAAATATTTTTCGTAAAAAATGTTTTTTGCCTTTAGAGTCACTAACTTTCAGGTCACTGTACCATAGTAACATTTTAAATTGTCAAATGTCTTGGTCACGTTTCTTACTATTTTCGGTAGATGTATCATGTATCAATTTAATTAGGTACGAAAACAAATTCGAGAATGAAACTCCTTTCAGAAATATTTTTTGTTTCACAGTTTTTGTCATTGGACCAAGTAGCTAACATTATTAGTTTCAAAACACTAGAAAAACAATTGAGTGTGGAGTGTAGTTTTGCAACGATACGCCTTATCAAAGTGCCTGTAAAATGCACGTGTGAGATCGTTGACTTGCACTAGGGCTGCCAAAAAAGGAAAGTAACAAGCAATTTCTGATAAAAATATAATTTATTAAAATGTCCTCGTATAAAGAGTTCTTTAAGGACAAAAATGTAGAGATTGAGAAAACATAAATAGTATAAAATACTTATTACATATAAATACTCATATCTTTCAAAGGGCGTCGAAAGTAAACCAAACAATATTTGTTTTATTTAGTTAGAAAAACTTTTGAATGAAGACTCCTTTTGGTCATATTTTTAATGCTAACCTACTCTGAGAACACGGTAACATAACAACATGGTACAATTCCTCAAAACGGTGATTAAGATCGAACAATGTACTTCAGTAATTAGATGAGTGGCAGCCCTATTAGTAGAGCAGTGTTCTCAATTAGCGATAAGCCAGCGACCTAATTTAGTGAGCGCATCGCCAGCGGCTGCGTTCACATGCTGGCTGGTTCGAATGACATGTGCCACTGCAAAAGAAAAAAAAAACTCAAATGAAAAAAAAATCTTCAACAAAACAAAATAATAATTACATAGCTTAGCCGCCTTGACAAAGTTAATATCTTAAAACAATTTTTACGTAACTATTTATATTTAATTTATATGAAATATCTAATAATAGTATTTTCTTTTTAATATTACTCCACAAAATTAACAACTATCTTTGGATATCAACAGTAAGTATAGCACAAATAATTAATTTACATTTAACATTCTCTATTGTGATAAAATAGAATAAAATAAATAATTACTAGTATAGCGCGAGATTATTATGAACTTGTCCGCGCGGCAGAGTGTGAGTTACCTTTGCTCTAGTCACTCGCGACATCCGACGAGGAACGCACGCGGCCGCCATCGCGGTTTTATTTCCCGCCTATTATCTGGCAGTTGTTAGTCTGTGATCGTAACATTGTTTTACTCTAAAATATAATGTAAGTTACTTTTATAGTATTTATTTGTTACTTAATAATTGTATTACGGACATTTTTTTTTATAAAAAGGACGTAATGATAATGACTAATTACTAATCTTCTTAATATTGACTATAGACCGACATTTTCAATATTTTTGCATACCCTATTTTATTGGCTCGAGAGTATATCAAGGCTGACTCTGCTTTATTTTATTTTCTTCTAATTTCTATAAACAAAAATATCTAATAATAATTGTGTCAACTGCGTTACAATTTTATTTAAATTCATTGTCCAAACATGTAAATGTAACAATACTGAAACCCAAAGTTTATGCTAATCAAGAACATTTAATCAAATAAGTCAATGTCACCAACATTAACGTCAGTTTTAGTTCACGATTAGGTATATTGTATGACAACGTCTAGACCTACCTATTAATATGTTAATTACAATGATATTATAATAAACAGATATGTTACACCCATACAAAACAACCGAAAAAAGTGTTCCGCGCAGCAGCGGCAGCTCACATGTCAAAATGATACAAAAGAGATAGCGCGATAAAACCCATAAGAAAAAAAGAGACAATTAGTGTTGTCAATTACGCTTCAATCTAAACAAACGTCATAGACTAACAAATTTAACGAGACAGAAGGTACAAACCGCGTCTACTAAATTTGTATCCACGGTTTGTGCCTATAACAACTAAGCAACACTACTAAAGGTAGGTAGGTGAGAAATAAATCACGATGTTAAAGCGACAAAGTGGAAATAGAAATAGTTTTATTTTAACATTTTCTGCGATATATTAAGGTAATAAGGGTAAGCTATTCATATTTTCTTTACCCACACATGACATGTTTAATTTATAATTAAGTATATCGACTATTTCAAAAAAACAAATGATTAAATAATCCAACATTAGAAAAAAGGAAAACCGAACTCTGGGGTAATGATGACTTTAATGCCTAATAGTCGCATCTGTACTTTTATTCTATATGTGTGCGTTCACGCGTCCTTGTCGTCCTCACGACAAAAAATGTATTTACCGTCTCTTTCTTTTTTCTAACCTCCAATTATCAGAATATTAGGAAAATAAATAAAAAATATTATTAAATCGAAGTATATTGCGTATTTACATGTGGTGGAAATATGAGATTCCTTGTATTTTATTTACTTCGTTATCATAAATGATACAGTTTCTGGATACACACAATGACATTTAAAAGCTTTTATGTAAATTTCGTTCGAGTGTGTCACTCGTCGAGATGCGTGACGCAGACTAAGGCAATACGTCTCCATTAGGACGTTTTCGAGTCTTCACGATTGCGCGCTAACAACATATCTGTTTATTATAATATCATTGGTTAATCATCAACTAAATTTCTATTAACAGTCTATTGACATTAGTTTATATTCAAAGTAAATCATCGATGGATTTTTTCAGCATTTTTGGAATATTAAATATGCTTCGTAGTAAAGTATACTATGAAGTTTTCTCAAGTGCTACTTTAAAACTATTTTTATCTCTTACAAGAGGGTAGATAGTCAAGATAAGCGAATACAATAAGTATTATCATAACAATAATATTCAACCTAACCTTTTTGTAACAATAAGTGAGTCGAAATTAGCATGTTATTAGCATTTAGTAGCTCTCAATCTGTACTATTCTGAACAGATGCAAACGGCGTGATCTAAATATAGACACAAATATGGAATACAAATGGCTACAAGACTTGTTAGTTTTACGAACTACCTACAAACTAAGAGCGGTTTCGCACTACGTCCGATCCTAATCCGATCTGGACCCGTGAAAATATGGTCCGTAGTAGCCGTAGAACTATTTCTATGGTAATTTACGCCCTAGCTCCGTGAATTCGGTCCGTGATTTCTATAATGAATATTTTCATTGGTATAATCCTACTAATATTATAAATATGAAAGTTTGTGAGAATGGATGTATGGATGTTTGTTACTCTTTCACGCAAAAACTACTGAATGGATTTTAATGAAACTTTACAATAATGTAGTTTATACATCGGAATAACACATAGGCTATAATTTATG
Source organism: Autographa gamma (assembly GCA_905146925.1). Taxonomy (NCBI): domain Eukaryota; kingdom Metazoa; phylum Arthropoda; class Insecta; order Lepidoptera; family Noctuidae; genus Autographa; species Autographa gamma. The sequence continues at coordinate 12,411,308 of LR989850.1, forward strand.
AAGATAGTGTGTGAATTGTTATTCACGCGGGTGAAACCGCGGGGCACAGCTAGTCGATAATAATAGTTCGGGTTTGGATAAGATTCGGATCGGACACAGTGCGAAACCGCTCTAAGTCTTAATAATAATCGGTAGATCTAGAAACTCGAAGTCCATTTTCTGTTTGTGAACAGCAGACAGAATCGTAGAAAAATAGAAGATAGAGAAGAAAATCATCGAATATTAGCTATAACTAGCCCATGTTCCAGCAAAGTCGGGTAGAAAGCAACGATGTTGTTTAGTTTTATAAAAGCCCATCAATGTTTTTATCATCGTAGCTAATGTATTTTTGTACTGAACTTGTTATGGCATTTAAACCACAATCACGCTGTCCTGTTTCAACTGATAAGTTTGTTTGTTTCCGGTGAAAAAAGTGTTTATTTTTGTTTATCTGTAAGCTACGGAGTATTTTTTATTGCTTTCTATTTGTGCCACGATTTAATGCTAGTTGTTGTATCCATCGTACGATTATAATGTATTTGGCGGGAACAGAAAAAAACTGCGGTGTTTATAAATTCAAAGAGAGATCTCGGCTTACTTGGCATGTTTCAGATTTTCGGATATGGATAAGGGTTATTGGCCATATTAAATGACTAAACTTATTTTATTTTCTTTCCCATGTTTCTTCAATTTGAAATCGTCATTTATTAATCAATTTTATTTCATCACATTAACTTTGAATCGTATTATTTACAAGCCAGAATTAGCTTCTATACCGTCCTACCCTATTATTACAGAATTAACAATGCAAGCTGAAGTAAAAATCGATATAATTAAAGGTTAAGTAGCATGAGAACTCAACGGGCATTAACAGATGTGCACTAACGACTTAAACATTACGGAAAAATATATTTAATAGTAGTAGCATTATTTACCAATTATTTGATAAATTGTAAGTAAAATATAACTTTGTAACCTATCCATGTTTGTATGTTTAATGCAAAAAACACCAAACGCATATCTACAACTAATATTATAAAGCGGAAAGATTTGATTGTTTGTTTGAATTGAATAGGCTCCGAAACTACTAGACCGATATGGAAAATTCTTTCACTGTTGGTAAGCTACACTATCTGCGGTTAACATAGGCTATATTAAATTTTCAAAAAAGTGAGCAATCCATAGGATATAGGTATTAACGCGGGTGAAACCGCGGGGCACAGCTAGTGTATTATAAATCTCATTACCATGCAAAGATATTAAAAAATTATAACTGAGAGGTTAAGATAAGAAGACTTTTTCTTATTGAAGCAAAATGTTAACTACCAATTTTTAAACATGTTTTTTCGTCAATAATATAATCGTACCTTTCAGTAAATTCAATGAAGGTTATGCTCGAGTTTGTACATACTTGTCATCCAATCACCTTGATACATAAAAAGTAAAAATAACGTAATTTGGTAAAAATAAGTAACGTAGTTAAACCGAGGTTAAGTATTACAGTTTTGAACTTGACGCATACATAAATATAAAACAAATTTCTTTCGTTACGCGGAAGCACGATGTCTCGGAATTTTTGCCGATGTTGAAAGCTTAAGTCTTGTATTGCCTTCATATGACGTACGACGCTACCTTTAATATATGGGATTAAGCAAACTAGTTTTGAGTTCAATGGTCTTTCTGACGTCAATGATCTTTTGGCTCGCTTTCTTCCTAGAAAGGCATATTTTAGACCTGCGAATGATCCATAATGTTTTATGTTCTTGCGTTGATCTTCAGAATACTGCTGTTTTATGTGTGACATAAACAGTTGAACGCTAGACTTGATCTGCTGCTTCGCCTGTAGAGATTTTGAATGTTATTTGTTACAGTATGCTTACAAGATTAAGGTTTATTAATAAAACTTGTATAAAAAAAAAACACATCAGTTTAACTTTATTATAAAAAATATTAATTTTGTGCATGTTTTCGTTTTTTATAGGTTAAAGGTTACCTATTCAATAAAAATAAACTTAAACAATAAAACTAGTCCTTGTGAACAATTATTTGGTTAATAGTATTTAATTGGTAATGTTCTAAGTTTGTAATTTGGATATTGGATATTGTAAACCATGAAATAGTATGGAAAAAATTGCAATGAACTAAATTCCATAGTTATTTTAACTCTTACTACTTAACATTTTGCTTTTGATGAAATTTTGAATCGTTTATAATCTTCTTATCTTTGAATGGTTACGCATTGCTTACGCGCATTTGTTGCTATGTCTATTAAATACCGCCTTGAAATCATGCGAACAATAGACTTATCAATTGGTTTTATTAAAATTTTCCATACGAGTACCGAAAATAATTGAAACTCACTATAATTGAACTCAGTACGTTTACGTTTCAAAAACACAAAATCTCTCGTTTCTAAGTATATTAGGCGTAATTAATTAATATTGTTAGAGTGTAGCTAATATTTATTTTTCACATTATGCGGGTTATGTGTTTTTCCATGCTATATAAGATTTATAGCTATTATATTTTTATGATGACCTCAAGTGTATTTTAAAATTTAACTCTAGGACTGGTTTTATTTATAATTGGCGTTTCGAGGTGAACGCCTACGTTTTACTAAGTTTGGCTTACAATAGAGACATAACATTTATACTCCTTGCATGTTAGAGAGACTAGGTATTTGCCTAGGTTTAAAATAATATTACCGTAATTGTCCTAAGACTGGGAAAAGGCTTATTCTTATACAGAAATAAGTTATAGAGAAAATTAGTGTTTTCATTTTTTTGGTTAATTCTGTTACGATTGAGATAGTTTCAATGCACTTGTCTATTTCATGGCATTATCTATTAAAGATAATATGTGAGTAAATTAATCTAAATACATTTAATTAAAATAATGTATTCTATTCCAGTTTTTGAAATGGCGACGGCAACAGCAGAATCAAATAAAAATGGAGCAGCGCAGTTAATGGAGAAAGCACCATGGTGAGTTAATATAATCCAATAGGTTTCCTTAAATACATATGGGGCTTAGAAAACCGTGCTTGAAATATTCAGTCCATAAAACACTGAATTTTGTTTATCCTGTTTTGTGGTTCTCACAATGTAAAAACTAATACTTTTTTCTGACTTTGTTAAATAGTCTTTAGATATTTATGGGATTAAACATTTGGAATGGGATAATATTCATTTCGATGGTATATACTTTACTCACCATTATTTATAACACCTGCTCACCAATTGCAGACATCGTATCTTTTGTTTCTATGTAGATATATGATTTTTCGCGTTATATTTTTATTTCGTGACATAAATGTCTCTCTTAAAACTAAGGAAACGCAAGATAATTTTATGATAATCCACTGATACAATGTTGAAATCAAGTCTTAAGACATGAACATCATACCTAATTGTATTTCGCATGACAGTGCTAAGAGACATTTACTACTTTACCAACTACATAACAGCATCCTACTATATAAAACTATGCTTCGGTATTAGCTAGGTATTAGCTTCATAATATTATTATGCTGTTGTTGACCAATAACCAAAACATTCTGTACATAATATTCGATTTATATTTGACCATCAACTTTGGATACTTGAAAAATACACCCCACTTTATACGAATTCTTCAGTATTTCACAAAAGTGTCAGTTAGAAACAAAACCATGTACACATAGCTGATATATTTGAAATTATAATCTAAAAGTTATTCCATGAAAATCTCAAATTAGCAGAAAAATCTTAACGCAGCCAATTTTTTTACAACATATTATGAATTAAACCAAATCCTTCAGCAATCCAGCTTCCAGAACCTTCTAAACGACTTAACTTATTACCCAACAGTGTGGCATAGGAAGGAAACCTTCAAGCATGTCGGCTAGTTAGTGCAATTTGTGTGTGTACGCATGTTCCGTTACACAAGCCGAGCGCATCTCGATCACGCGCCGACCATTGACCTTATAGCGATACGTGACTCTCGGTGACATTGACTTTCGGCTCCATGGGAGATTTTCAAGGCCGTGGTTGATAAGGCGATTTTTATAATACCTTATGTAGTTTTCTAATTGCTTTTGTTAATAACTGTAGGACGTAGTATCTGTTATGTGCTGCCTTTATACATAAGCAACAGTTTTACAAACATGTGTTCCTAAAAAAACATGTACACCTACACCTACATCAATTTAAAGATCATAATTTGAATACTCACTGTAGTCGTAAGCGTAATTTGCTCCGTGGATAATACATAGGAAATAATTTCAAAAAATGAATGAGAAAATCTCTGATACTGAACACGAAGAAATTCTGTAATATGCATAATCATGTAAATCATTTATACACCATATTTGTTCACTTACCTACATTACTAGCAAATAAACGATTTCTATTTCTATTTCTATTTTAATGCATTATTTTTTTCTGAAATTCTATTAGTTTAACGGTTCTGCAGTAATAGAAGCATTAAACTTTTATCATAACTAGTATCACAGAACATTTATTAAAACTGTTTACGTACAGCTTCTGACATTCATTTTCTACTCGCGTACATTTTACGCGCCATAAATTATATTAATCTCTCAACTAACATTATCGGGTAGATCCTCATCACATTACAAACAAATGATCTCATAGATACCAATTATTCATTGATGACAAATCATTATTTAACATCGTAACCGTTTGTATCCCAAATTGTAATTTAAATCAGGTATAGCATTCATTTACATCAATTGATATTGAGTGATATTTATTAAGTATTGTTTTTTGCCGCGAATTCAAACAATGACAGCATTGTATTGTTTAAAATATTTTTGGGAGCTATTTACATATTTTTCGTGAAGAATGAAACGAGCATTCAATAATTTTGAGTAAAATGTTTTTGACAATACGTAGTTTGATTGGTAAACCATATTACTGTTTTTAAGTACTTTTGCGTAACCAACCCTCTCAGCGAATTTGCTTATTTTTTCAACCAAACCGCTTACAGAATTTACTATCACCATAATATTTCGTTTACTTATTGGCCCCAAAACTGATTCAGAATGAAATTGCAATTCCAGTGGTTTAGGTTTATAATAAATATGTACCAGACTAGATGTATATATTGTAACCTGGATACAAAATTTAATGTAAATAATCTTTTGTAAATGTCATATTGTATAACTTGTGATACTCGAGTGTGTTCCTAGGTTAGTAGCATTAACAATGATGTGTAAAAATGCAGCAATGGACAGAGAACTTTTCGGAATTACTTTAAATATTTCTTATACATATAACAAATAGAAGTGTTATATTGAAAAACTTTTGCTTTCAATGTAGGACAAAGGATGCTCGACTAGTTTGTGGCCTGACAGTGGCTTATAATCCAATTAATAAAACCAGCGTCATCTCCAACAGATCGCTATAAAGCCAGTGCAGTTTTATTTAATTGGTTAATCTATCTTGTCGCCAGTGATTCTAAACTGTTCCGCAAAAGACAAATGGTTGCCGACCTTCATCAATTGGAGTGGCACTTGAGTATATGTGTAAGAAGAATATGTTTTGTGACGTTTATTAAACAATATTATAGTTTTCTATCTCATATTTAAATAATAATTGAATGGGTAACGGGTTGACATGTAAACTATAAGATACCTTGTTCCTCCTAACATACATCATAAATATGTACTAAAGTATAATAAACAAGACAGCTTTCTACATCTTTACCTAATGTGGTAATAAGTTGCGGTCGTCTCAAATATCTACGTCTTATTTAATAAAACACATTCCAAACGTTATTACTAACTAAAATGCCTATAGGAATTTATTATTGACTACACTTATAATTAAAAGACATTGTATTTAATTTACTTACTCATACAAACCTATACCTATTACAAAAAAATTACGACTTTCATTACCTGTACGGTTATCAGTATTTTTGCCTACATTGCAATATATTTCTTTTGCTTAGCCTTTTCCCCATCTATGGACACAAATATTAGTAATAAAATATTTACTAAGTAAACACCATACATTATATGTACATTCATCTACCAATATTATTTCTATATCATTCGACAAATAGAGGCACAAGGACTCGAATACATTTCGCCACCTGACGCCACCTAATCGTTGGAGCCACACGAACACACTGCACGCACTCCCACTGCACACGTACTGCTTCAATAAACGCAGGATGCATCGCAGGATGCACCTATATTGTGTATTATGCTGATTTTCGAAACGTTTCCTCTAATTATGCAACTGCATAGCGCTGCAACTGGCATACTAGTGAAAGTCGTCTTGTGTGCACCGCGTCTGTTCTGCAATACAACAGTTTTATAAAATATAATCTGTGTTTGATGGTACACATCCCTCATTTCACTTATGTATTAAGTGATTTTTATGATCGGATTGACTGGGTTTGATATACAGTATCATCTGTGTACTATGTGGTTCGACGTTTCGTTCGTTGGCAAAAACGGTGGAAAGCAGAACCTTCTGTTTTTTGAGTAAGTACACTATTTGCACATGTTTTATTTTTCTAGACGAGTACAATAGAAATTATTACAATTAGGTATAATAGAAAATCTTTATGATCTTGTTTGTCAATTCTGTTGTAACAATGGGTATTATAGTAACTATGTCTTCAATTAACCTACTCATATTAGTTCTAGATACTTCAGTGGATATTTTATCTTCATACAATACCCAAGTTTTCAATTGTTACTCTTTTATTATGCTGTTATTTCATAATAAAGAAAACTGTGTAAGTTAAGAACTCAGTAATGTGCTTACATAAAGAATAAGATAGTAAGTTAAGACACAGTTCATTAGACGCATAATAATTTTATGGATTAAAAATAATTTGTCTAGTTACTTAATTAAGATTTAATGGATGAAATATGTGAATTTAATGTTCTACTTTTGCATAATACTTTCATTTGTATGTATTATCAATTGCAGAACAGGTATATTATTACACAGATACTAGAAAATTATTTCTCACGTACTTAAACTTACGAAAATAATAAAAAAATAAAAGTACGTACTTTATGTTCTAAACCGGGTCATGGTCAGTCAATGTGCCAAAATATCAAAACCTGTTAAGACCATAATCGATGTTAACAAAAATCCAAACACAAACATTGACACTAAAAAAATTATAGCTAGGTATAATAAAATGAATTTAAAATCTTTTATTTTATTTATTTATTGAAGAAGGTTTACCAACAGCTTCTGTGTATAAGAGATTATTAATGAGAGGATAATAAGAATTGGACTTACACAGTTGCCAATTACAGGTTAACCAGCATTTACATTTGAAAAGTGATAACAATGGTAATTAAAATTAAAGAAAAATCGGAATACTAAGAAAAGAGTTACTAATTAAAAGAGTTTCGGTATACATTGTCTGAAAGTGCAACGTTTATCAGACGAGTGTCATCGACGTCACATATAAACCTTGATACAAATAACAATAGCAACTTTCCTATTATTCGCTTCTACCACAAGTACTTACATAATTGTACGCTGGAGGCGATAATTGCAGCTAGCGAAGGTTGTTAGATTTCTTATCAATTAACTGTATTAATGATATCCTCTGCCGATTTTTATTCAATCGTTTGTTCAACAATGAGATCTGATTCTGTTTAGCTAATAACCTTGGTGAAATTATGACAGATTGCTAGTCCTTATGAAAGAGTGTTCAAGGCAAGTGCATTTAGAACACGATCGATTTGAGAAAAATGACTAAATGTCGTGCTAATGTAATAAATATTTGTCTCCCTGCAACAGTATAAGCTAATTTAGTTTCAACTTAACTATCTATCTTGAGTCAAAGATCCAACTTTCAAATTCTATCTGACCAAAAAGATACCACTTGGATGGCTCGGTCGCCGGCCTCCATCACGTCGTGGAGAGTGCAGGATGACCTCTCATCTCAATTTTATTTATTTATTTATTTATTTAATAATTTATGTACACACACAATAGTTTATAGAAAAGAGATATTGGATGGTTACAGATGATGTACAAAGGTACTGCTTATTTCTAAAGAAATTTCTGCCAGCAGACCCGCGAAAGGAGATGTCGTCAATATTGGCAGTCAGTGTGCGACTCAATCTATAAAAACTACAAATTATATAAAATACATATATAAATACACAAATAATACATACCTATAACGAATATATATATATATATATATATATATAAATAAGTAAAGTATATAACAATACAATTATAAGGAGAGATAATGCTCTTTAATACGGTTCTTAAATATATAAAGAGATTTTGAATTGCGGATGTCAGGCGGAAGCGAGTTCCAAAGTCTTACTGCGTGAACGGTAAAGGAGTAGGAATAGAAGTCAGTGGAGTGGGGTTGGAAATGTAGCAGAGATTTTATTTGCGTTCTGCAAGGGGCATTAGGAGGACGGATAAGAGGGATACGTTGGATTGTACAGGACATTATAAAGAAGGCATAAAATGCGAGTGTTCCGGTGAAGACGGATTGGGAGCCACTTGAGCTGCTTGCGAAGGTGAGATACGTGGTCATATTTGCGCAGACCGAATACAAAACGAATGCATAAATTTTGCAAGCGCTCAAGTTTATCAAGGAGCTCCTCGGTAGCATCCAAATAGCAAGCATCAGCATAATCAATAATGGGTTGGATTACAGATAGGGCTAGAGAGATCTTTGTTTGCAGAGGTAAAAAGTGTCGAAGAGACTTAAGGGAATGAAAGGAAAAATGAACTTTACGGCTAACTTCGGCAACTTGAGGACGCCACGAAAGATTCGCATCCATTATAATTCCCAGGTCCTTAACAGTGTCAGAGAAGTTGATCGGGATTCCATCAAAGTATAGGCGCGCCATCGATGACGAGTTTAATCGACTCCGCATAGACTTGCTACCTATGATGATGGCCTGAGACTTTGACGGATTCACCTTAAGACCATAGGAGTTAGCCCAAGAACAAATGGAGACCAGGTCTTTATTCAAGGCAGCAATGGCAGAGTCTGATTCAGCTAAACTAAAGTGGCGATACAGCTGCAAGTCGTCTGCATAAAGATGGAAGTTAGAAGAAACTACTGTAGTAACAGAGTTGATGAAGACAGAGAAGAGAAGAGGAGAAAGGACGCCACCCTGGGGAACACCCGCCGTGAGGTCACACCAATCGGAGTAAGAATCTTCAAGGCGAACACACTGCGAGCGACCCCGAAGATAAGATTCTAACCAGGCTAGAGATAAAGAAGAGAAATTTAGAGATTTTAGGATGCCAAGCAGCACATCAAAGTCTACCGAGTTGAAGGCGCTGCTGAAATCCAGCAAGACAAGGACCGTCATCATCTTATTCTCCATTGCCAAGCGGATGTCATCAGTCACCTTCAACAGGGCAGTGACAGTGCTGTGACCGGAACGGAAACCAGATTGGAAAGAAGAAATGAGAGAATTTGACGTCAAAAAACCAGTGATCTGCCTGTGAACGATATGCTCGAGTACCTTGGAGAGGTAAGGAAGGATGGAGATGGGTCTAAAATGAGATGGCAGAGAAGGATTGGAGATCTTTGGTAAAGGTATAATATGTGCCTGTTTCCAGGCAGATGGGAAATTACAATTACAATTTTGTATTTTTCTCTCCTATGTTTCCACAATTATCTTAGATCTCAAGTCCATTTACCAAACTAGCTCAATATTTTCTGCTAAACATAATAAACAGCAATCTTAACCTTTTCCTCCGCTAAATCTGTAATAGCAAACATCAGAATCACGGCTTGATCTCGCAACGCATGTCAAGAGATACGCAAGGTTTTACGAAAGCATTGCCCAAACATTTTGCAAACATCATATCACAAACAGCATGGACTAGAGTTATGTTATTTCATTAGATATGTCATATATACCAGCTTTGAGATTTGTAAGTCGTAAACGAATTAACGAAATGGGATTCGATTATTTAAATCACCTTTGTGGTTTTAGGTAGCTATTTATAAAATATTAAACTATTAAGACGTATTAATCGGAATTCAGAAATTATTTGTTGTTTTTTATATTCTAATTTATCTATTATATCATGTATCTAAAGGTGGATTTAAATATTAAGTAGTTAAACTCGTTTGACGTAGTCTATCTGAACGTTGCACTCAATTAATTAACTAGCATCTCTGATGAAAGTAAATTATTGACACGTCTTGTGGCTTTCCGAAAGTTGTTTCTTCAACGGATCTGGGGCCTGGGACAGATGTCAGAATACTATTCGACCAGTACAACACATGTTCCATTCTCTGTACTCATATCTTCCCAAGTCTTACTCGCACATCCTTTTAAACATATTTTTATAGTCGTCTCTCAAACCTATTCTTAACGTATAAAAATGATATAGAGCATTTAACATTTTCTTATTTATTTAATACATGTATACTTCTAGTTTTGAGCCTTACTTTCAAATCAAACCACACGTTTATTTTTTAGGCACTAATTATTTTACTGCGGTATAAGATTTCAGTAATTATGCCTATGAATTGCACTTTGACGATGAATGAATAGATAAAACTACAATACATGCAGCTTTATCTACCCCTTTAGGAAATGGGCGTGATAATAACGCACTAGTGTATATCACCGGCACATTACGCTCGTGTCATGAACGTGGTTGCGTCATAACCTCGAACTTGAATACGCACTGTACCGTGTTGCCGCCGCGTTTCGACAGCGGCTTGAAAATATTTAGGAAATATTGTTTGCTGTGGGGCAATAATATGAATGAAGGCTTTGTAGTATTGCACTCGAAAATATTTGATGTACTGCATATTTCTCATATATTAAGTGGAATTTGTTAATAACTACCTTTTGTCGCTCTACAAGTGGTTTTAGAGCAATTATTAACGATTATAATAATGTAATAATTTAAATGTAATTTTATTAATTAATTCTTTAAAATTAGGTTTCGTTCAGTTAAATTTTATTTCATTTGGGAAAATAAACGTTTACTCGTCACATGCTATGGTATATGGTACAGAGTATAAAACTAAAAAAATAAATTAAATGTATAACCATTAACCAACACCATTTTCCACATTATTTCAAATACTTGAAAATATTCAATTTGTTTTATAAAATGTAGTAAAGCCATTAATGTGTTATTAGCATTTAAAATAACATTAAGTTAATCAATTAGACATACTTAATTTAATTACAAAGATCTTAATACATATTTTATACAGTTAAGTAAATTACTCCAGTTATTTTATGTAGTAAGTTTCTATCTCTATCAATTAATATGTTAATTTTATTGATACAATTACCATATTCCGTAAAAGAAAATAACAAAGATAAGTCACAATCTAAGAAATACGAATTAACTAATTATTTGTTTGTAAAATACAGGTTAGCCTAGTTTAAGAGGCAAGGTTACTATAATTCTGCCGGAGCTGCGCTGAGAATGCTTAGCGATCCCGCGGCTCCAGCAAAGGCGAGAAGGGAACCGGGGTGTTTTTGGTCGGTGCAAGTCCGACATATCCCCACGTCGAGTCCTCGACGTTGGTCGAAATCATTAGATTTTCAGCCCGAAAGAAAAAAAAAAAGGGTTACTCTAATTAGGTACAAAAAATTTTGCTATACGCTTTAACATAGAATAAGTCTACTTGTTATATACCTACATGTGTACATATCTGTAACTATTTTAGAAAAATAAACTTTTATTATTATTATTTCGATGTAGAGAACTTTGAACTCCCTTCATTTAATATTTTTAACTTTCTCATGGAAGCAACCTATGTATGTGATAATCTCCAAAGGTGAAGTCAAAGTGAGCAAACGATTTCTACGTCAGACTTCTGTCCAAAGGTCAGCAAAATACTGAACACATCGATCGAATGTGAAACAGAAATCGGATTAGTTGCGGATTACTGATTCCCATATAAAGAAACCGGTTAAGGTCGTTTGAGCAACCTGCAACGTGATTCTTTATTACCTATTGATGGCTAGAGTTTAAATCCGATTATCTTAAATACTAGGTAGCATTAATATTCAAATTTTTAGATAATTGAATTTTAAAAACGTTAGTAATGCTTATGTCCTTGTTTGTCAGTTCCACGACAAAGAAAGGAAAGGAAAGAAATTACTACGAGCAGAATTATCAAAACCTTAGGTAGCGAATTATGTCTTTCAGACATAAGTAAGACATAATATATCAAAGTATTTTAATGACTGATAGGTATTTCACATAGATAGGGCCACTTCTAATTAGGGTCAAAATCAATGACAAAAAATATTTAAAATCAAGCCAGAGATATCGCGGAATAAACATTCAAAAAAGCCTTCAAATCGAGCATAAACATACGTAAACATATCATCACGCCTGTATCCCCGAAGGGTTAGGCAGAGGTGTACTAATGTACACCCACAGTTCGCCGATATGTTTAGGTCCCATGTAATAGGGGGCGAGCCTATTGCCACTAACCGGGCACATATCCAAACTCCGACCTGCTACTGAGAATTTCATAGAAAAACCCAATAACACCTTGGTCGACCTGGGAATCGAACCCAAGACCTCTAGCGTAGCAGTCGCGCTTAGCGCCACTAGGCCAATTCAAATCGAGAACCTATTCTTTTTAAAGACAGTTAAAAAATTGCTTATATGCGTACCGACATCATGTTTGACAGTTTAATTCACCCGTTTCTCCACAATTCATACAAATCTGATATCCAAGCGTTCGGTAATCCCAGTGCGTAACATTATGTCAACCCAGGCAACCGTCACGTACACTTGATTACTAGTTGAGCGACACGTAATCTGTTCTAGTAATTACTGCTTATGCTATACACAGCATTCATGGCTTGGCTTTCAATATTCTAGCTGCATTGTTTCCGCGGTTATTTTCAGACTTATATACTATGTATTGTATTTCCTTGTTAAAGATTTAATGAGTGCTATATTACACAAAATAGGTAAATCGGTATATTCTTTCACTGTTGTGTATTATTTTTAAGTGTAACTCTCATCGTGGAGATACTATTCTATTAGTTAGTTATACAAACGTGTGAAATTCTAAGAAAACAGTACTCTATTATAAAGAAAACGGCTTCTTGTTGAAGAAATAATGAACGTGCTCTTATGTAAATAGAATAAGAACATTACCTTGCACACTTCTGAGATATTTACATTGCACACTTCTGTCTACTTAGTAGAATATACTTTAAGTGTGACTGTAAAATGAAGATTGAAACAGTACTTTGCGATCCTATGTATTTAGTATAAGTCCAAACGTTAGTAACTTCTGTCGATGGCAAAGTCTAACATCAAAATAGTAAATCCACAACATTTATTTAAACACTCATCCACCATCTATCGTGGTAGCATTACACTAACATTACATTGCTTCTTAGAAGTCAGGTACGTAAATTAGACTGGTATAGTATTCATTATGTAAACGGGTGTTGAACCTAGACAAAACGTCACGATGGATAAATTTGCTAATATTTATTAACTTATTTAGCATGTGGATACCAGTCATGCCCATGTATTGTATCTAAGTATGTAAACTTTTATGTACTATGAACATTGAACATTACAATTCCCCATTTTATAAATTGATTTCGCGAGGCCATGTAAAAGTGATAACATTAGCAAATTTTGTGCAAAGTCATAAAAAAGAAGATGTAATTCCTATTTAAAAACTACTGATATAAGGTACAAAAATAATATTTTTAAAGTATATTTTGATGATAGGCGAAATAAAAGATTACCAACTCCTTTTATTTAAATGTGCAGAATCTAAACTGGATGCTACCATGTTTACTACTTAACACATTTTCTACAATACGATATATGAATTTCACTCATTTATTATAGTCACTTATTTGGAGTATTATCTTTTATTATTTATATGCATTTTTATTTATATATTAAGTCTATTATCCTCACTCATTATCATCATCAAGCACTAGCTAAGCTATCTATTATTCGCGTTATAATCCAAATAACATTCAAGTTCTAATCCAAAGTTTTAGGTCATAGATAGCTGTCTGGATGTTTAAACAAATTTAAGTAAATTTATGTAAATGTATAAAGTCACTTTCCTTTGTTATTTATATGATAGGGTCATTCTCTCATTAGAATCTCTTTGTGAATTGATAATGTCTGATATGACCGACTGGCAATGAAATTCGTTATCAGGCCTTATCGTCGGTCAGACTGATGAATGAATTGAAACATAACATACTATTCATGCATGCATGTCTGTTGGTAAAATATTAGACATTTGTTATTGAATGAAGGACGCATACAACAATGTAAGTTTCGATACTGACTTATAAATAATTGTGAAGTTAGTTTTATATTGAAAAAAGTTTTGTAACAAAAAATTAGGTTTATCCTTACTAATATTATAAATGTGAAAGTTTGTGAGAATGGATGTGTGGATGTATGTTACTCTTTCACGCAAAAACTACTGAATGTATTTTAATGAAACTTTACAATAATGTAGGTTATGCATCGGAATAACACATAGGCTATAATTTATAAAGATAGTGTATGAATTTTCATTCACGCGGGACATAGCTATTTATAAATAATTAGAAAGTGTCAAATATTAACTACTATTCTAGATGTCCTTAAAATATAGTTTTAATAATGAAAAATATATATCGACACAGATGAGTAACCTATCGATGGACAAACTTAAATAAAAAATGACCTTTGAAATTAATAAAAATTTGCTTTCGTATGACATATATCGGGAAACCTTTACCAGTAGAATTTCTATATAAATGCTCTGTTATTTGCATAATCGGAATGTTAGTTGAAGCAATGATAGATCTTACCCAACTGCGCTGCGAAATAGGTGTATAATTGCTAAATTGTAAATCTCAATGTCAGTTGCTTATGTCGGTATGTTTTGCTTTAGCTATTATCACCTATCACTTAAAAGTTCTTTTAATTTCGCAGTTTACAGTCAAAAAGGTGTGTACTAAGGTTTTGTGCAAATATCTTAATTTTCATTTCAATTTACCTCTAAATTAAATCACTTGTCATGTTTATCAAACGATTATTTTTATAATTTTATAAACAGAGAAAGAATGGAATTTAATTACCCAATTACCATAATTTTTTTTTTTTATCTTGCTATCTTTTTAATAGGTTTTGATGGCGAGACAAAAATACTGCAATTGTTGTTTTGGACGAAGTTACACTATAAATCACAACTTTCAAATCGTCATCAAACTTCAATTATGGTGTAATTCTTTCTTTTTTATAACCATATAATAAATCCAGCAATATATTAGACCTTGTAATACATTCTTTTTATTAAGAAACCTGTAACAAGCCTTACGTTAGTTATAACGAGGTAACGATACACAGACATTCCGTGAATGATACCTATTGTTATTTACGTAACAAAGTTGGCCATGGTCATGGAACCTAATAGAATATACCATAACAACATTAACCTATGATTTATAATCGCTGACTTCCTTTATATATGTGCACTTAAATACTTACATGTGTACTATTAGAATAATAGGCAAGCAGATGTATCATTAGTAATCATTATGGGTGACGCAAAAATGCTCTTCATAAATGCTTTGACAATTTTTTTTTGTTTATTTTATTATTTAAATAATATTATTTTTTACCGTGTAGGACTAGATTACATGGCAATGTGGTTTTAGTAAAGTACAGGTAGGCATAGAGTGTATATTAATGTAGTTAATGGGTTGAGTACTGTTCTCCTAGATAGGCAACAGAATAGCCTGTGTTCAGGAAATACAGTTCTAGCCCCCAGTCCTAATGGCTGGTACCTAAACAATGGCAAAAATTAAAATATAAAAACTAAATTGTTGTGCCGGTAAATGAAATAATTCTTAATGCAGTATTTTTCCTTGATTTTACCTGTTAAATGTTTCCCTGAACATAATGGTAAAGTAATTAAATTTAAAGGTAAGCTAATATGAACTTTGCCTTTGGGTACAGAAAGCAATAATTACTAACGATTTTGGCCAAATTATATACCTATGTTGTCGTTGTCCGTCTATTTTTATCAACGTGTGTCTATTTTTGCTCTGGTTAACCTTGTACATATTTTTTTTTCCATCATATGGTGCGCGGATGAGGAAAAATGATTTATATCAGCTAATGTTTTTTTGTATTCATGACTTAATTCTACCTTAGTCATCATGACATTGCTTCCTGACTTAATTTCGGTGTTTTAAATCCAAACCTCGCATACACATTAAACATTATGTAACTTTAAATATCAGTTATTATAGGTAGGTATGTGTATAATGGAAAAAAATACTATTTATTAACTAAAACACCAGTTTTTTTTTTACTCACCTTAGAAATCACGTTTTCAGTACAAACACAGGCACCAATGTTCTAAGATTGTTAGGAATGTACTCGTATAAAGATGTTTAATTAAAATAGATTTTATACCTGTAATTTTATTCTGCCTTTATAACATCGTATAAATCTACTGTCCTAAATTCCCGGAAAATGAAACGACTGTACTATCGAATCAGTCATCAATAGCAGTCGAAAATGTTTGTAACGTTCCACCTTCTCCCCCAGGACTGACGAACAAGGCATAGCGATGAAGGTGTACAACGGCATCGCGCTGGCTCTGGAGATCCTGGTGCTGTACATCAAGATGACAGCCACCTGGCTGCACTGCCTCTACCAGCTCGTCGTGCCGCCGGAGCCCAAGAGCGTCAATGGCGAGATTATTATGGTGAGCTCTCTATTCTTCCACAGCATTTGACACTTTTTCCAGGGATTGTAAATTTTTGGTTGGTCTTTAAGAAACCGCGCTCTAGTGATCATTTACGCTAAGAAAATGCTCCTGTTGGCAATTATATATTTTTTTCTCTTAAAGATGGACATTGAAGCATATAATGCAAACGAATATACCTAACCGGAAAATGATGTTTTCCTTCAACTTTTGGATAATTAAATCACTGGCACTGGCATCACTTAAATTACTATTGGCATTTATAACTTTAATGCTGTAAATAAAAAAGGAGTTGTCAATAAAATTCTTAGCTATCTAATTGCACCATAAACGGCATTAGTCATATCTTTCAAGGAACGGAGGAAAAATATTTAATTACTCTAGGTATAGGGTTAAAGTTCAATGAAAAATCCTTCATTTAAACAATCCGATAGTAAGCAAGCCTTGGATGCTATAGTACCTATATACATTTAAGTGCATAATTTGAGAGCAGGAAATATAAAAAATAATTCTTTTTATTTTTTAATCTAATTTTATTTTCTTAATTTTTCTTATTTTATGTCCGCATTTATTTATTCTTCCATTCTTGTACCTTAGATAACTGGCGCTGGTCACGGCATGGGCAGGGAGACAGCCCTCCGCTTCGCGAGGCTGGGCGGGATCATCGTCTGTGTGGACATCAACCCCACTGGCAACCAGGAGACTGTGGACCTCATCAAGGAACAGAAGGGAAGAGCCCATAGATTCGAGTGAGTATACATAATACAGATACTTCAGGTTTCCAAGAGCAAATATCTATGTATGGATAGTCAAGTCAAGTTTTCTTAAAGAAATCGGATTTCTTTAATCAATTTGTATTTTTATTTAAACACAATTAAATCTAATATAAGAACAAACTCAAACATAACTAAAATAGAATCTTACATGAATAAATAAAACTAACAAGCGTTCAAAAAATCATCGTCATCCTTGTCAATGGCGGGGAACGTGCCCAGAAGGCTGGCAGCATTGCCACGTTGAATGCCTATTCCGATTCTGGCATCATGAGTAGAGTCTACCAATTTGTATTTTTTAATAAAGGATTTATTTGATGCATTAAAGCATTAAAGTAGTACGAACCTTTATGTCTAATAAAATAATGTTATTTTTCTTTTCGGTAGTCATCTGGTGATTCTAAGTTTAAATTGGCACTATCATAAGTCAAATCATTTTAATTAAAATTTTGTTTAACCTCTTAATGTTGTATTGTAAAAAAAACGTAAGTAAAAAGCAAGGTCCAATAATTAGCTAAATAACAATATAGGAACAAACAAAACACGTTATTTAATATACTCAAGGTATCCGTGACCTTTTTAGACGTCTCATGTTATTAACTCAAATTATATATCAAGGAATTTAATAAGTATCTAATAAGTATCTAATTAGTTTCAAATCAACAAGAAGCAAACAAAGGGCCAGCGCACATATATTATTATGGCAGAGCGCAGCGCATTTTTCACTCTCAACCTATTATCGAAATTCTTCTCATTGCAATAATATCTAAAATCGCGTTACCTTTCGCATGTTATTGCAATGAGAACAATGTCGATGATAGGTTGAGAGTGAAAAATGCGCTGCGCTGCGCTGCGCTGCGCTCCGCCATATGTGCGCCGGACCTAAAGGTTAAACTATAGTTCCGTTGTGCTATCCTCTGTCATTGAAACAGGCCATAATAATAAAAAAAAACATGGATAATCTCAAAATTCAAAGCTAATAATACTTCTTTTGTTATTTGTTGGCGCTATACAGGGCCTTCATATAAATACGAAGGCCTTAACGAGCTATACTTGGCACTTGATACGCATAATTATCATACAAACATGATCGAACATAATCCAAACACGGATATTTATGTATGCGTGATAAGTAGGTAAACAAATATCAATATAGTTCTATATAGTTAAACATAGATTATGAGATCTACAATACATGCTCTTTAAAATTTTGATCGCCATTAAACAACAATCTTATTTACGTCTATAGCTAGCGCCATTTGTATGTTTCATTTGAATGAACGACCTGTGGATCCAATGGCCGTTATAGGAAATCTTTTGAATACAGTAGGAATAAACACAATTGCATTTTAGAGAGTTGCCGTGGTGGTCAATTTCCAGTTACCCAAAAGGTTTATGTACTGTCTTTATTAATAGCTTATTTTATTTATATAAATAATGTCGGTAGAACCTAAGTTGATTTAAGACTTTTATTGTCGATAGCAATATTGATTTATTTACAAAATCACGTATCCTGTACACTATTAAATCACGGGTTAATTTTAAGCATTTTTTTCACACAAAAACCTTAATTTTACGACTGTCACTGTTTGCATTTTGAATACAATCACGTACTGCAAACAATGTTTTAGCTCATAAAGTTTTTCACACCTACCTAATTTGAATTTTAAACACGATTTCGTATATACAAGTAGGCAAGTAAATTTTAAATCGGCTCGACGTTTTCGGATTATAAATTTTATATCCTTCATCCAACTTACATCCTATCTTAAAAAAACCTTCCATTTTTTGGCTTCGCTGAGGTCTTAAAAAAGCTAGGAAGACCAAAAGGGTTTTTCCAACGCAACGCAGGACAAAAGTGCCTGGAAAAAGGAGATGGCCCTTTTTCACTCACTTGGATTTGCGTTGTACTTGCATTGAAATAATAATTTAAGGACTTAATACATTAGATCAATGACCCAATCAATAATCTAAGTCAAACTTTCTACTTATTTACAACATTTTCCACTCTAGATGCGACGTAACAGACCGCGAAGCTATCAACGTATTAGCAGACAAGATTCGTCGCGAGGTCGGCGAGGTCACCATGCTGGTTAACAACGCTGGCATCATGCCCTGCAAGCCACTGCTGCAGACCTCCGAGAAGGAAATCCGCGCCTCCTTCGAGGTCAACATCCTCGCTCATTTGTGGGTAAGGAGCCAAAATTATAAAACATATTAACACCTTCAGGGACGACAGTGATGATTTCGATATACTAGATGTCACTGCACGTTTCGTAAATAAATCTCACTGTGAACATCTACGCCCAAAATAATATCTATCTTACCTGGTAGACCATACCTTGGATCTTAGCCTGAGCGCAGACTTTGACTACTTCACCGGACTTAAAATTTTATTAAGGAAGAAGTCATTTAGTTCTCAGCATTCGAAATGCCAATTAGTTTTTTTATATGCAATTTAATTATTTATCTAAAGATCAAATGTCGATTGAAGCAAAAAAACTATCATAAAATATAATCTTTAATCTAGTTTTTAGAAGCGAGGTTTTTGTTTTCAGGGTTACAAATGACTAATATAACTGACAGTTATTAATAAAACAAAAATGATTTTTAACTTAAGTATCGATATCTATGCATATAATAAAACAGTGAATTGCAACATTCTTTTGCCAGTTGTCAGATTGTATATAACAGTATCAATCATCGGTTAATGTAAGAAAGTGGAAGTTCTTTTCAAAATATGGTGGTATTCTCAGCACGTAACACGTTACTTCATCTAGGTGATAAAAGAGGGTCCAGCTTTAATTTTTTTAAGTCCATTTCTCCACTATGATAATTGCGGTTTTCCAGTTAAATTTATCGATATCAGTTACTATCAAGTAGCTTCATTGAAATAGTTAAATTATTCACCTTCCACATTCGGTTCCAGCTCCTCCAAGCCTTCCTCCCATCCATGATGGAGCGCAACCACGGGCACATCGTGGCCATGTCGTCGATGGCGGGCGTGGTGGGGCTGCGGAACCTGGTGCCGTACTGCGCCACCAAGTTCGCCGTCAGGGGACTCATGGAGGCCCTGCATGAGGAACTCAGGGAGGACAAGGTTAAAGACTACAGTGGGGTGAGTCGATAACGAGTTTTTATACTTTAAAAATATTTAGCATCTAAAGGCAGAGGGGAAAAGTTGAAACGGAGCACAGTGTTAAGAGTCTGTCTGTGACATACCGCTTTTTTCATGCAGCTCACTACTTAATGATTTATATGGTCTCTACAAAGTTTTAAAGTTCCTATAAACTTAATAGTTGTTTACGTGTTACTAATTGCTAAAAAATTAAAACAAAAATTACTAGAAATAATTATTCTTCACCTTGTGTTTCTTTATCTTAAAAGCATTATAATAATAATTTAAAAGCATTAATATTAATTTGCAAAATTATCTTGTTATTAGCTTTAAGAACCAAGGTAACATTGTAAACAAAGTTCCGCTATTTGTAATACACGTTTTGTCCTAGAAGTACGAAACCCCTTTTTTACACTTACTTTTCTTTCCAGATAAAGCTAACAGTGATCTGTCCCTACATCGTGGACACGGGTCTGTGCAAGAACCCCAAGATAAAGTTCCCGTCGCTGATGAAGATCCTGTCCCCGCAGGAGGCGGCGGACAGTATCGTAGACGCCGTGCGCAGGAACTACTACGAGATCACCATCCCCAGCTCGCTGTATTATATTAACATGGTGAGATGATTTTTACTGTTTATGTTAAGTTTAGATAGAAGAACCCGACTTTAAAATAAGTGTTGAACGGTTTTCTTCTGAATCCCACTAACAAAACTGTATAAACTTATAACGGGACCACACGGGACGTACCAATCGAAAGTAATATAGTCCTCCTTTTTTTGAAATCCATCGATTTTAATTAGGTTACTTGCATTACAGGTTAGGTAAAAAATGACATAAATAGTACAGAGGTTTTGAAAAAATTATAAGATATGATGAGTTGGGTATTTTCGATGTACGAAAGTTTTGAAATGCGATCGAGAATTTTTTGGGTAGTTTTGTGGATTTTTACACGGAATGAAATATTTTAAATTAGGTAAATCATGGGCATGTTAATAAAGCTAATGTTTGGTTGTACTTTACTGAGTTGATTGATGTTTTAAAAATGTTTCTTGGTTGCTGTTTAATTGGATCTATAGTAGATAGAGTGGAGGTACCAAAATTATTTTTTCGTGTAGCACGGAAAGTTCCAAACTAACAATATACAAACAAAAACAAGTTTTATCAGGAACAACAACAACCTCTCGCCTTGTATCCAACAAGGTGTTCATCAGGCTAGTCAGGTCTTACCTGGCGTCCTTGAACGGGTCTAGAACCCAAGACCCGTGACACTGAACACATTCACATACTACTTTACGTCAACAACTTCACGTATGTCCAACCGGTTTCATTAACAACATAACATAATGACTTCTGACATTAGGGTACTACAAATTGTAAACTACTGTTTTTTTTTTATGTTTTACGAACCGGATAACTGATCGAGGAATAACAAACATTTAGATTTTTGTAGAAAAACATTTTTTTTGTTTCGTCGGTCTTTGGATGTGTTATGTTTTACCAAAAAGTTTTTATTGCGAAGATTATTCGTCACGTCTTAAGTTTTACTCCTGCATTCAATATTTATCAAGTGTTCGATAAAAAAAAAAAACGAAAAATTTTATACAGGATTTGTCAATAATCGAAAAGTAAAAAAATACACCTATTAAATATAAATATTTTAATTTCAGATCTGCAGAGCTTTCCCGAGATCGGTTCCATTATACCTGAAGGACTTCTTAGATTCAGGATTGGAAGCCCATACATAAAAATAATCAGCAAAATATTTACAAGAATCCCTCATTGCGTGTCAGGGAATTTAACCCTTAAAAAGGGGATCATATATTTGGCCCAAGCAAGTCTCAAGGACTTAAAAGCCAGCCTATAAAAAACCGGATGCAATATTTTTCTATAAAATTGGACCAATATTACAGTAAATTCAAGAAAAAATATTGCGGGAACACTTTGGTCGTATTTCATTTATAATCCAACTAATGAGGTCAGTTGGTAAACCTCCTGCGGGTAAAACCCTTTTATTGTTTGGGTTTGTTTTTTAATGATTTTACACAAATATGAGCACATGTCACATTGTTGTGTTTGCCGATAGAAATATAAGTTAGATATTTTTCAAATTTAGAACAACGTTAATTATCTTTGTTCTTAATTTGAATTTATTTTTAATTGTTGATAAAAAAGCTTTGCTGTACACGTTCGACTTTTAAAATTATGTGTTTTATATTTAAACAAAATAACAACCACTTCACGTTTTGATAGATTTTATTTTAACGTGATAAGTTTTTATTTAATTTGGTACGTTGGGCAATTTGACTAAAATAAATATTTCGATTGCCCTAATTTTGGCCAACCGGATTAATTTAATTTAAGTTTTCTTATATAATTTTTTTATATTACGCTTGTTTATTGCTATATCATTTTTTTTAAGTATATAATATATGTGTAGATGAAGCTTTTTGCATATTTATTTTATGTCTTTATTTTATTTTCTATACAGTAATTAAATTGCCTAACCTACCTATTAGATGTGATAAATAAGTATATTTCGTACTGAATCAATTTTAAATATAAAATATAGGATTTAGATACATATTTTTTCAACATTAGTTTATTATTAAGTGTAAAAGTCAGACAATATGCAATTAAGTGATATATGTGCCTAGATTTATATAGCTTGAATGTTTTGTATTTTAATATAAATCTTGCCTTTGTGTAAAATATTCCATACATTTATATACTACATATACTATTCTATGAATTAGTATATATGTAATATATTTTTATATTGTATATAAGATTTCTACTAATATTTTATATACAGAATTTAAAAAGTTGTTAAATGTTTCTCAATATTATCACTTATTATAATATTGTGAAACTTTTATTTAACTAAAATTAAGATAGAAAACTAAATTCAGGTTAAATGCTAACTTACGTTTAGTATTTTAATAGTTGAGTAAATACAGGAATAATTTTACATACATATCCATAATAATTTCTGAGTGCCATCATAAGTAAAACAGTGAATTAAAACAGGATAACAATTATGTATTTAAGTATAGATATCAAATATTCTTACGTGGTGAAAACCTCAACTTTGTATAGTAAATTAAATTACACATAAAAAAATATTAATTTTGAACACTCGTAAAATAAAATGCATATTGGGAAAAGTAAAATATCATAAAATATTTAATGTATATAAAATAGTTTTGTGCAATTTTTTTTTTTAATAATTTACCGTAAAATATTTTAATTTTTTAATTTTATTATTTTGTGTAAATTAAACAGAGTTGAGGGCCACTTTATTTTCTATATTCTACTGTTAAATGTTTGGAGTGAATGTTTGTTACGAATACGGTAGTGAAGCTGTGTGTTTGTTTTTGAATGAGAAACAAAAAAAGTTACATAATTCATTTGATGTTTTATTTTTGAAGGAACATACTTACCTAGTTTGGCGCTTATACCTGCCTACCTTAATCGTTTACTTTAATAAATTCATAACGTAAAAGACTAATGAATAAAAAAACCGCGATACTTTGTATTGGGAATATCATTGGTATATCTATCGTACGAATTTAGATTATTCGAGATAAACAATTAAAAATGCCAAAATAAATTCACAATCTATTTATTCAAGGTTTACATTTGATTATTCACATTTAAAATGTACAATTTCTGCTACATACTTACCTACATGGGTCCTACTGACATTTGGCGTACAATCACCGTATAACGACAGACTATGTCACCAGAAAACGATGCATAACTTTAAATACTGGTTCAATGTGACGTATTCGAAGAAATAAAGAAATGGATACACGAAAAAAGACTACATAAAAAAAAAACTAAATTAAATAGTATTATTTTTTATAGCAATTTAAAATTGATATAAAAAAAAAAAGAAAAATAATTGTAAAAAAATCTGGTCTTAAAAGATACCCGATCCAAAGTTATTCATCGTTTTATGGTTCGCAGTAAGTCTTTCTTATCATGAAAATATTCAAAGCAAGGTTAGGTACCTACAACTATTTAAATACAAAAGTTTTTATTTGGAACTCGGAATTCTGTGCTTCATAGGAACTATTTTAAAAGCAAGTATTTTTAACAATTTTCTTTTCTTTTTAATGTAGTATGTATAGGATTTTTGGTAAAGTATAAAATGAGATTAATTAACGTTACGAATACTTATGAATTTTTACTTTAACCTTTTTACGGAATAATTTTTAACCGTTTAACTTACTGCAATCTTTCAGGACTTTTGTCATGGGAGATGTATTTTTGTCTGAATGTATTTGGCAGTAGATTGCCAATCAAAGTTTCAATCAGTATTTTTTTTAGAATACCATACTCTATGAATATTTTAAACACACCTCTAAGTGTACGAGTTATTCTGAAGTGTCAATGCCTTGCCCGCTTAGGAAAAGAGACAGAGCATCTGTCTGTGTAAATCCATCTCTTTCTTACATCACCATAGTCTCAAACATCACTTAAAGTGAGCAAATGCCAAATTTACATCAACTGAGTTGATCAGCCCAAAGGTGTATCTTACCAGCATAGGAACCTTAAATAAAACTTGGATAAACCATGGAGTTCGGAACCTCTAAAATTAATCTAAACACTAAACACTACATTACGTAACAACTGATTATGTTTTTATTACAAAATAGCTTAACTTTATATTTAGAGCACATTTACTGGGTAAAATAATTTATCATCTACAAACGTTTAAACACAATTTTCTCCTAAAACAGATCAATTTTATTTAAAAAATAATTACGCATTTTAAGTATTATTCGCAAGCCAATAATATTTATCGTATTAAACACTTGTTGGTTTTAGCATGAATATACGAAAATCGTGTTCAATAAATTACATATTTAAGTACTTCTTGCCATCCAGGTAATGTGCTCCTGACCTAACAACAACTAGATATTATTATATTTCATACAACTTACGAATAATATGCAAACGTTTGCAATAATAGAGATCTTTTTCACAAGTACTTATTTAGTGCAAAATATTTTCCAATTTGTCTCGATATTAAATTATTATTAAGACTTGACAGTTATCATGAATTTTCGCTAGGTTTAACTTTCTTTTGCTAACGAAAGTATTTTTTTATTATATTAAAGCCTTCTGGCGCTTAAAATAGACGTATATTAACTAAATGCACAATTATCAGCAGACTTTACTCAAGTTTATTTGGCTTCTTCAACGTTGTCATCGACCATTTGTTTTGTGATTTCATTTCTATTTTCTTCAAAGTATTTTCCACTAGAGCGCTATGTCTTCTTAAGAATTAAGGCGCCGTTTTCCCAACTGATTTATCTATTTATAATGCCGCACTGGTTCTTTAATTTACATTCAACCATCAGCCAATAGTTAATAAAGATTGCTCAAAAAAGTGCACTTAGTTTATTGCATCAAATGCTTTATAGTAGCGACATCGAATTAACATTAAAGCTACTCATAAACATTTTTATTTCACATAAATTACCTACCACTGACCTATAATATCATTGTAATGGAGACTTATAGTTATTACTAATATAACATGGTGAGCAACATACCAACTGATAAACCGTATTTTTTTTTGATAATTTAAACAAAATATTTTGAGATGACTCAAAATTTTTGAAGAAGTAAAAAAAAATGCTTTCATTTCTAATTTTGCTGACGAGCTGGTGAAATCAATGAAAGTTAAATTAAATAATGTAAAAAAAATCTTGTATTAAAAAATGTGGATCTGTTGCAAGTCACCATGTTGCATTGAGTTCGCTTTCAACATATTTGTTACACATACAAGCTTTAATCTACAATAACATTACAAGGTCTACTACTAAACTTAAATGCTGTGCCAAAAACTTAATTACTGTATCAAATTACACCTCATTAAACGTAATTTTACAAAATCAATTTTGCAACCAGACACTCCATTAACGATTTTTGAAAGACCCTTGGCCTTGCTTAAATAATTCACATTAATAAACAAACCATTTTGAGATCACCTAATAACACGTAATTTTTGTCTCAATTTAGAGTTATGTTGAAAAATACCTCGAATAATTAAATTTAATATTTATTTAACGATAAATATGTTTTTGACACAACATTTACTCGATACAATTTTACTAATAATTGACATCACATTTTTAGTGTATCGGAGGCAATTTTAATTTTTAAAATAAATCAATTTTACATTAAATTTTAAGGCAAAAAATAACGATTTGTTTGTTAATTACTGAATTTAACTATCAAGCTTTTAACAAAGGGATCTTAATTATTATAAGAATTATTAATAACATTTTGCGATAAATAAAAACTTAATACTTATACTACGCATTTGCTTTCACTCTTAAAGTACCTTACACATCGTAAGCACACTTAAATAATCCTAATTTATAAATATTTATATTCATGAATTTAATTTATATTAAGACTGAAGCCAAGATTATAACATCCTTAACATTCATAACCTAACATTGATGTACCACTTCAGCAGATTTGTTGACCAACTGAGCGTCGGATTTGTTGACCAACTGGTCGTCACATTTGTTGACCAACTGATCGTCGGATTCGTTGGTCAACAGTAAGTTTTGTAATCCTGGCCAGTCTTAAATGACCACTACCTCGTATTTCTTACACAAATCGCGATGAAAATATTATTCTTTCGTTATAACCTCCGTTCATGGTCCGCTACTTTATAAATTTATTTTATATTCACTTT
Organism: Autographa gamma; assembly: GCA_905146925.1. Classification (NCBI taxonomy): domain Eukaryota; kingdom Metazoa; phylum Arthropoda; class Insecta; order Lepidoptera; family Noctuidae; genus Autographa; species Autographa gamma. The sequence goes on from LR989850.1 coordinate 12,438,614, forward strand.
TTAAGTACCTACACACTTTCATATCCAAATATATTTTTTTAGATTTTTTTCAATTTGCCTATTTACATTTATTGAGGCCATAGCTCAGAGGTTATTAAAATAGCGTGAATAAATAATTACATTATAAAAAATGCACTGCAATTAAATACTGACTAAAAAGAATTTAAATAATTTATTTAAACCTTACTATAGAATGTAAAACATTCGGTCCCTAAAGTAAAAAATATTATTAATCATTCCAAACCTAGCTATTTCTTTTCATTTTGGTTTACAAAACACAATCTGACACGTTTCATGCCAAATTTTATGCATTTAATTTACTTTTGCCCTTCCACTTATAATACACTTGTCCCTACATAAAGCATCTTACACCGCATGTTAAATACTCTTTAGGAATGCTAAAGTAATTACGATACACAGACATATGATAGCAAAAAAATATCCTAAATAATATCGTCCCTTTCGAACTTCAATAACTAACGCAAAAAAAACAAAACACTGTCACGCTCCTAAATTGTTTTTAAAGTAAAATGTATTTCTTCTTTTTCAAAAATAAAGGTTTAGATATTGTAATCAGCCAGTAAACAATGATATTTGGCACAAAAATATCAATAGCTTAATCTGTATGTAGCAAAAAGAATATTGTTTTCTATAGTATTATTCATGTTTGTACGTATTTAGAGATAGTTTAAAATATGTCGACGTCCTTCAAGTGCTGGTAGTTGCGGTCCCAGTAGCCGCCGTTGTAGAGCCAGTCCTCCTGCTTGGTGTAGGGGTTCGTGCCTTGACTGAACCACCTGGAATTGGAAACGGAAAATTTAGAAAATGGTCGGGAAATGCATATTATTTAATTTTAATTAAAGGTCTGCTTACGCGGCCTATATCAATGCAAACAGACCAAGTATGAGCTTATTACGAGAGGATGAGTGTATTACAATAAAAAAACAAGCTCCATATTTCTGAATCTGGACCAATGGTCATCTTGCAAAGTAGTTATAATTGTAAACTTCTTTTTAAAAACATTTCAGTTTCATAGACGTTCCCTCAGTTCTTTTCGACTATAGTCTCCATCAGCTGTATATAAAAACTTGTCCAAGCATGTTACAACATACCTCGGCTGCCAAGCCCTCGGTGACTTCTTGAGCAGTTTCCTGGCGGTCCGCTGCTTTTCCTCCAATCTGGTCTTCTCAGCAGCGGCGGCGTCTATCTTGCCCTGCTTCAGCAGCCTGACGTCACGTCCTAACCTACTCTAAACACCACATAGCTCGGCTGCCAAGCCTCCGGCGACTTCTTGAGCAGTTTCCTGGCGGTCCGCTGCTTCTCCTCGAGCCCGGTCTTCTCAGCAGCCGCAGCGTCGATCTCGCCCTGCTCCAACAGATTGACGTCACGACCCAACCTACTGTAAACATGACGTACCTGGGCTGCCAAGCCTCGGGCGACTTCTTGAGCAGTTTCCTGGCGGTCCGCTGCTTCTCCTCGAGCCTGGTCTTCTCGGTAGCTGCGGCGTCTATCTCTCCCTGCTCCAGCAACCTGATGTCGGGTCGCAGTCGGCTGTCAGTGGGACACAGCTGGCCCTTCATGTCCCGCTCCAACTCGTTCAGGGACATCGCGAATTCCGTGAACTGGTAATACTGGAAATAAGAAAAGATCGGGGTTAGGATTTTTTTTACATTTGTTTACGGTCACTAGCACGGCTAACCCAAACTACTGTTCAAAAAATTATTGGTGATTGTTGCTAAGTTAAGATGCGTTTTCGATGCCCATTGCCATCCGAAATAATGAAAATAACACAGAAAAAAATATAAGTTTTGGAAAAAATAAGAGCTAATTTAAAACATAGCAGTCTGAGCAAACACAACTGTCTGAGGTTTTCAGGTAGACTAACATAAACTCGATGCATTCAATACTATTTACTTAAGAGAAGCATAATAATTCTTACCTGTGCGCTGGTGGCGGGTCGCGGCCGCGCCTCCCACAGCGTAACGGAGCCGGCGATCTCGATGTTGTTCGTGTCGTCTGACTTTGGCACATCCTCCGAGTTCTCAGCATCGTCAGACTGTAATCAAAACATACAGAATAAACATAAACATATTCCTAAATTCCTTCAATTATTTTGAAACTATTTTCAATTAGCAGTATGGTACACAAAAATTGGTTCTATCACAAAAATAGTCAGTAGGTGACCAAGAGATTTGTCTACTGGTCTTCTTGTCAAAGTATTATCTGTACAAGGTTTCACTCGTTTAAAGGTTCCTTTACCGTATAGTGTCTAACGAGTATTTGCTTTTAGAACGTTATTGAAAACATGTAGCAAATGTTTCTTTAATTTATGAACTGTATCAGAAATAGCTGACACATATAATAAATCAAAGAATTAGTAAGGAAGTAATAAACTCACATCCTGTATCGACATGGACCGCAGTGCGCCGACCTTGAAGCTGTTCAGCTTGGCCAGCATCTTCTTGGGCGTGTGCGAGGGAGTCTGCGACGACGCCTCGTCTCCCTTCTCCTTCGCCCACTGCTCGTACGCCGCCGCCGTGCAGCACTTGATGTACTCCGTCCACTTGCCGTACAGGAACTTTATGCGCTTTTTGCTGGAAGTGACCATTAAAAATTAACTTTAGTATTAATCATAGTAGGTAGGCTTTAATCTTATTTTTTCAAGAAAATTCACTTCTGGCACTACGTAACTTTACTAAAATTTGTAGACGTTAATAGACCGTGAAGTTATGCTGATTCGTTCGGCTTAGTCTGCTATATTGATGTAGAATTTTCCTGGAAGACAGATTTTTTCTTCAAAGTTCCTTAAATTTCTTTGTATTGATTCAATTACAATATGAGCTCGAAATGTCCGACATTTTTTGTTATCTAAGATTTTCATACCTACTATCTACTCCACTTACTTGGCATCAACAATGAAGCCATCAACTCTGTGCAGGTCCCTGTTGTTGAAGCCGGCGGGCTTGAACACGAGGTTGGCCTTGAGCCCCGCGCCGCCATGACAGGTAACCTCCATGGCCCCGAACTGCTCGATCCACAGCTTGCCCACGATCACGTTATGGACGCAGCAGTTCACGTTGCTCCAGGTGTAGGCTTCGCCCCACCTGATAAACGAAGATAAAGATATATTTATTTGTCTTGTTAAACCCTATTACAAATGTATAAAACTTTCTCTAACAGTATTGAAAAAAAAATATGAAAGGATTAGCCAACTTCGTAACGAATCCTACCCTTTTTTTCCAATTTCGTTAATTATATGTTTTGCAACCCACTAGTTCCCTTAACATGGAAAAATCTGAGAAGTATACGTTACGTATACTTCTCAGTTCTTCTCTCAGTACTTCTCAATTTTACCCAATGTGAAAAAAAACTTTGACCTAAACCGTACCAAAACTAATTAAATACTGTCCGCAAAAGAAAAACTTTATTGAATGGTTTGAAAGCTGCCCATTTTATCTGTATAACAAAAAAAGAAATGTAATTCGAAATTCATATAATGACAATAGGTATTGGACGGACCGAAAGCCGTTTGTTATCCGAGCGAGTACCAATTTGCTTCCCAAATATTTGCGTAAATTTTCAATTTAAAATCCTACATAAACGTTCAGACCATCTGATATATAATATCCAGAATCCGGTAGTTTGAAAATATACTTTATGATATTGGAATAGGGTATAGTTTAATTTGATTGCATACCGACTGGCTATGAAAGTTGAGTGTTATTTCTCGGTCTACTAATGCGATCGTTTATTCGGCTTCTGAGGACTTTTATGTCAGTATTAGGACACTAGTTTTTGTAACGACGGTCAATGATACTAAAGGCAATGTTAATTATATAATTTAACAGCTTCATTTTAAGCTTTAATTTTCCTATAGTGATGTGAGAAGTCCCTTTTCAAACGTAAAAAATGGTTTAAGTCAGAGAACTGCACTGATGCTTAACGATCTTATTTAAATATTTTTTTTATATATCATCAGTCGTAAATTATTAGCAACTAAAAACCCAAGTCCTCCCTATTCACCATAATAACGCACAAAAAAAGTCCAAACATAAAATAATTTAACTAACGCAACTAAAATATTACAAAACCATTTTGACACTTTAACTACAAGTAACTAACAAGCAGGTAAGAATAAAGAAAAGGGTACTACATCTCAGACATAATCACTGTCTCCCCATCCTAAACATTTCTTCAATATTCAAGCTTACATTCCATCATATCACTTACCTGGGCAGTTCAACAGTGACATGTCCCTTGGGCTGGATCTCGACGCTCTTGCCGCAGAACTTGAGCTTGGGGTGCACGGAGCCGTGGAACACGAAGTGCGGGCTGTCCGCGTGGAACGCCGACACCGGCGGGTGGTGCGACACCTGGTACATATGGTTTTTCAGTGGGTAACTCATTATTCATAAATAAACAAAGTGGTAGTTGGACATCTAATACAAGTTTCTTTAGTAGGTGTTAAAATGGAACATTTTAATGTGACATATTAGTCGATGACACTTCGGGGTAAACAGTTTAATTAATGCGGTAAGTGGCGTATAAAGCTCTAACTTGAAGAATAAAATTATTAGAGTAGATTTTAAAACAAAATTGTCACTGACAGGAACTCTACACTTTAGATTATGTCATAGAAGATAGGATACCTACGGTTTTACCTACACATTATACACCTGCTGACCCAGTTATTTACTTTAAGTAACTTTACCCACCTGTTCGCAAACGGCCCTGAATTCAGGACGCTCCAGTTCGTATGTTTCCCCGAGCAGCGGATTGAATGGCTTGCCCAGGCGCTCCCAGTTGGACGCTAAAGCGCTGACGGCGAACGCTGGAATTATAACATTAGTATTACTGAGTAAAAGTACACTGACATTTCCCAAAAGGCGAGAACCTCTCAACCACAGATGCGATATAGTGTTATGTAATTGTTTGGCAAAAGATGCAAAAGCAATGACTACTGACAACGTGTATCGACAATGTACACATGCATGCTTCCTACCCTAACCAAAACTTGTAATTAAACTAAATGACATTAAACTAGGAAACAACCCAATATTTCCGAACAATACTGAAAGATGAACATGAATATCACTAAAACGATTATCCTACATAATAGTTCCCAAGAAAACTTGTCAAGAAATAATTCGTACAAGATCCTATTAAGAGGAACCAGAATAAAGATAATATCAGAGAGGCTGTCAAAGACATAAGACGAAATAATCTACTTCATTATTCGCGGGGATGGCGAGGAGAGTTCAGAACACAAAAAATAATGAGGATTCTACCATCGAAAACATTGGCTTAATATTTTAAGGAAAAATTTGACACTAAAAGTGTAGGATATCTTGTTATTTTGATCTAAATTGTTACGAGCAGAAATAACGATCGTCATTTGTGGAATCTGACGGACTGGAGAGGTTTCTTGCCGTTTTCATTCTTTTTAGAAACAAAAGAAAACTCGATATTTAAAATTTTGATATTTTTGCCAAGAACTTCTTTGCTAGCATAATAATATGTGAATTGATACTACAGGGTTAGAAGTATATGTCAAATAACACACGTCAAGGACACACGATTAGGTCGTCACCTATTGTCAATAATGGTTCACTGATAAACAATCCATATAATTTATGTTATCAATATGATCTAATTGTTCTAAAATTTCCACTAGACATTCAGACACTGGGTCAACAAAACGTCGCTTATAAATATTCGACTAGGGTACAAGGACTAATTTATGAAATACCTACCTATAATAATACTGCCTACGAAAATATATGTTCAGAACCTCTAGAACAAACAAATTACTTAATTCAAGTCTCGTTTCGGGAGAATGTAAAGTGGGCACGAATTAGTAATTAAGGTCAATTACGACGAACATTTTTAGAGTACTCAGAGCTCTTTAAAAATAAAACACGTGTGCTACTTAGCACTTAGGTCTGAAGTAGTTTCAGTACCACAAAGTTTTTATTCGCAATTTTCTCTTTGGATCCTATGTATAGAACCACATAAGTGCCCACTTGTTGCCTTGGAATGGTGATAGAATATAATATAAGGTGTTAGAAAATGTTGGCCTAGATACAATAGCCAATATTGGTAACACACATTATGTTGGTGAGATAAGGGGCTTTTGTTCGGTCTTTTGTATCGTCCACAATAGCCATGTAAAAATTCCACAGTTTAACATTGATGACGGTATTCCTTTGTCAGTCGATATATACAGGATACAGTTTTTATCAGGGCTTCATTTTTCTACTATATTTAATTTTTGTAAAGAAAGTAAGAAGGAAAGTACACAAAGGATAATTAAAAACAAAAGACGTTCTCGTGGCAGACCTATAAGGAGACGGCGAGACGAACTGGACATATATTTGGGCGAAACTGGACACTGTTGGCCTTGGACAGGGATGAATGGAAAGAGGGAAAGAAGGCGTTTGCCCTGCAGTGGGACACTAATGTCTCATAATAATAATACAAGATGAATTGTTAAACAACTTTGTCGAATCGAAACTAATCCTGATCTTCGGTGTGCCCTCAAATACATTAGAACTTAGATCATTATTATTATATTAGAACTACTTAACTTTTTTAATGATCTGATTTCGTAATTATCTTGTTTCGTGTATCATACACATTTCCGCAAAACACTGGCAAACATCCCTTTCTTTTCATCTAGTACCAACTAATTTGGACAAATACACTCAGGGGCACAATTAACCGGCCAGATTCTACTCTTTTTTGGTCAAAGCATTTTGGAATGATTTAACGAAGATACAGCAGAATGGTAAGTGGCTGGTTAATTGTGCCTCTGAGTGTATATCACGGTCCCCTACGACCCAGTTCCCAATTATGTAGGAATTCGCAATCTACCTCAACCCACAATGACAGCAATATACTCTTCTCACCTGCAATATACTCCATCCTAGCCACAGGGTCGGTCTGCTCGGACGCCATGCGCAGCAGGTGCGCGTACTCCAGGTACTCCAGCATGCGCTGCAGGAACGACAGCGGCTCGTTGAACACCACCGGCATCGTGATCTTGGACAGCTCCTTGCCGACGCAGTTCTTCAGCACTGACCAGAGGGAGAAGTCGCCGCGGCTGAATTGAGCCACTGGGAGGGAGGTTCTGGAGGCAAACAATATTTATATCAGTTTTAAATATTATTAGAAGTGATGGGGAATGAAATTTGTGATGGCCAAATTCTAGCATATCCACAGTCAGTATGGAACTACAATCGCGTGATACTGTAGACTGGGATGATGATGAATTTTTTTTTTAATTTGCAGAAAGTAAATGGCAAATTGTTCCCCTTTTCATAGTTGTCAACTGTTCTATAGTTTACATAAAATAGTTAAAGGTGTTTGCGTAGGTAGTCCAATTCTTAAGAAATGTATATAAGAGAGTGTATTTTAATGAGAGAAAGTGAGAGAATTTTACAGGCGTCAGTCATCATAATATACGTTTGTTTACAAAAACTTTATACATAAATTAATTATGAATAAAACAAGTATGTGAAAGATATAAATAACTGTAAACTGAGACACCTAAAGCGTTTTTGCTTAGGCTTAAAGTATCACTGGATCAGTGTATGCTCAATAGTGTCCAGTAAACCTTTTTATGTACCACGCATTTGCTATTGATTTGTGGTCACACTGAAAATAACAACGTTACGAAACCACACTAACAAATTTCTAAGGTTTCACAACGAAATCCAAAACAAATCATTACCATTTTATCTCCAATGTTAAACGAAATAATTTCATTCAAACAACATTTATTAAGTAGGTACTTGTTCATTATGTAGCCGACAAGTCATTTCAACCAAAGTGATTGGTACAAACCCACCCTTGACCACTTTTCTTCCAAGTTATTAAGTAATTCAGTACTTCTAGCCTCGGGCACTAGAATGGACCTATTAGTATTCCTGAAACGTTAGTCACAAGGGTAATAATTGCTCTCCATAAAAAGCCTTCATAAGGCTGTATTATAGCTATCATTATGTCTTCTTTCTCATGAAACTGGTGAGAAAAAATGCATTTAGATTCAGATCTCGCTTTAAGTGGCCTTGTTTTATAGAAATTGAGCTGCGAATGGCGTTGAGGAAGTTAATAATAAGTTGGAGAAGAAACGGTGCTTAAGGGATTTAGGTATTGTTGGATAAAGAAAAATAACTGAACTCATGTTATGGAATTTTTAATGTTATTTGACTACAGAATCAGCTTGCTAAGATTTAAAATGTAAAAGATTTTCTGAGCAGTTCTTGTGAAATTCAAAGTCCATATTACATAAGAGAAGGCAGAAGAGAAAGTAGCTCGGAGCGATAGCAGCACTAGACTAGTTCAGAACAACTTTCTTGTAGAAAAGTTTAAAAGATGGGATTACCTGATATGCTACAGTTGCCGGCAACGCTTGAACACATCGTTGCTTCCAACTTAAAATACTTTGAATGACTTTCTCCAAACTTCACATAGAGTTCCACATTATATAATTTTATTAGTACACTTTCACACGCACGCGAGATATTTTAAATTAGTCCAAAATAAACACCTACATTATCCACATAACTCCCACATGTTGTAGCAAGTAACCTGCGCCAAACGAAGTCAGCTGCTGGGCCAACCCGAAAATGCCTTACAATAAATCGGTGAGGGTGCTATCGACCGAGCGAACGGGGCCAAGGGCGGCTTAGCTCAAGTCAACCCCCCATTTATCGCGTGCCACTGCTAAGGCTGGGTACACACGAGAAAGAACCGCTCGACCGCGCGGCTTCACATGTTATGAGCTAGTAGGTAGGCTTGTACAGTCACCTTTACTTATAATTTTAGAAACTGTTTTTAAATTGAGACTTTCTCTTTCTAATCATTATTTCTTTTGGAGCAATAGTTTTTAGAAGTGCAAGTGTTTATAACTATAACTCGTAAGCGAGGAATTGGTCAAGAGGTGCTTATAATAAATGAAAGAATTTAAATTCCTTTGAGCAGCAACGGAAGGTGCGAGAATACCATAGAGGTACTCGTAGCATAGAACATTCAATAGTAAAAGGTTACATTTTTATAATCATAATTATGTATTATGAGGGTAACAAATGAGTTTTTGGGTGAAACAAAACCAAAGGTCGAGGTCGCTGGATGTTAACTGGTAATCAGTCAAAACTGGTAAGAGACTGAGCTTGGGAAAAATCTAAGCAAAATAACACGTATGATATAACAATTGCCATTCTCACTATTTCTCACCTTTTTCAGTGTAACTGTGTCGCACTCCTAAGGTCTCTGTTCACGTAAAGTCGCTGGATATTAGAATGAAGTGTCGACGCGCCGGGGCTTACGCTTCAGACCCGGAATAAAGACGAAAGGTTTGTTTTTTACTCTTAACTTGTTCACTACAGGGATTTCCTCCGTGACAAGTGAAAGGCACTTATAAATGTTGCAAACATAAAGAAATATAGTTGTCTTTTGGGAATATTGGAAGTAAAACTGTGTTGTGTGTCCCTTGGCTGTATATGTTATGTTATAATTCTGTTTGTTGTGGTTATATGTTAGTTGATGTTATATTTGGACAAAAGGAAGTAGGATGTATGTTTAGACAAATGTTACCTATTACGTTTAATTTACGAAATTAAGTACACACATTACACACCCACATTCTGCCAAAGGTTGTGTAAATATTTGCGGTATCAGTTTGACTAAACATTCGCGTTAACCTTTATAAGCTCACAAGCGAACCAAAATAGTCGAGCATAATGATGATTTAAGATTGAATTTCGCATGATATCTAAAATCAAAATTATCCAATGAAAAATGGATACAAAAGGTATAAATTACCTTCATTCAAATTAATAGAATAAAGGCTTTTAAAGTGTACTTTTCATCCTCAAGATTGTGATCTTGTCAGGATAACGATAATAAAAATATCCGCAAAGCTCAAAAAGTTTGGATCCTATTAAAGTCCGCCACTTAATAAAGATTCAGAGTAGGGTGTCCTTGTTTCCAAGGCCGCCCGAGACAACTGGGGTCCCAGCTGTACGTATGTATGGCTCCAGGAAATATTAAATGGTCCATAAATTTGTGTCAAGATTAAACTGAAATTGTCACAATTTTCTCATTATAGCGATGTAATCTTTTATGAATGTATTTTCGGGGCATCATTTTGATTGCATTAAGATAACAGGACACTGTGTTTTGTAACACGGGAGGTGCTTCAATGTATTGTACCATTGTTTATGTCAATTAAAGTTTATTATTATTGTCTTTAAATGAAATATTGGATTTGAAGTTTAAAGAGTAGCTTTAGGTATGAAAATAGTGAAGAAGTTGACTTTTTGTTGAATTTTTTTATTTTTTTTTTGGTAGTATCTTTGCAGTTAGCCTGAGCGCAGGCTTTGACTGCTTCACCGGACTTTTGGCGAGGACCTTAAGGCATCCAGCCAGAGCAATAGGAAGTTGACTGTAGTAATTATGGGTTCTATAAAGGGCACTTCTGTCAAGATTGTCCTGACCTATCAACGCAAAAATGTAACACTAAGATAAGTTTATAGTCAGTTTTTCTGATTTTGTTTTTAAAAGAAAGACCCACCAAACGTTTAACTTTGTGCATGAATGTCTTGACCGTTGAATATTCATAAACAGCAGACAAAGGAAGCAGATTGCAGCCTCATGTTTATTTATATTATGTACTGTATCATAGATATTGTCAATATTGGACCTTAAGCTGGCTGTATGAAAGCTTGTGGTTTTGTTGTTATTTTGCTACAAAGAACTGCAACCGAGAAAAAGACTGAATTAATGAAAAATCTTCACTAACACAAATATTAAAATGGACGCAAAACATTTCATAATACTGCAAAAAATAAACAAAAATACAAATAAACGAAAATGAGGATGACATAATTAAAACAACTTTTGATGTAGTTAATAACTTTTCACACGAGCACTTTCAAAATGCCTGATATTTGCGTCAAGAAACTTTTATTCACCAAAAAGGCCAACCGAAATTGACAGCACAATTTAAAACTTTAATAGAGGAGGCGTGATACAAAATAACTTTATATTCACCCTTCAATTCATGTAACATAAATGTCAAAGTGAAAGGTGAAATATTCAATATATTCAAGGTAAAGTTATGCGAGAAATGGAAATATTTCCGAATGAATAAAACTCAAATAAATTTCCTTTCGTATTTACCGTTTGCATCGTAAAATGAGCGATGTGGGCATGTCAGAGCCAGCCATTTGGATAGTATGTATGGAATGCGATTATGTTGTGCAGTTGCACTTTTGCATATCGAAGTTCAGTGAGCTGTTCTAAACATTTTAAAGAATATTTATTTTTGAAGAAATTTTAAAACTAATGCAAAAGATTTTATTATTGGTATGATTTTGATATGGTTACTATATTGTCGTCGACGTTTTTAAATGTCATTTCTGGCAAATTTAACGTCATTTTCGTCATCCAGAACTTCTTTACTTTTACCTAGCAAACAAATTAGTATGCAAACAGACTAATTACACACTCTTACATTAATCCGACACATTGCTATACAGTATAGTATCCATAAATTAAGGCGGACACGTTCTGACGAGGGTTTATCCGGGAAATTGGACCGGATGCCGTCCGATAAGGGACTGTCCGGAATCATCTGATAAAATTATAGTGTCCTTTCATACAGTTTCTGTAGAAATATTTTTGTGTCATAAATGAACGTATAGAACCTTCGTCAGTAGTTTCTTGGAACGACCAAGGAGCTTTATAAATAAGATGTAAAAAGGGAGCTGTGTTTGCTATGATTACGCAGTAAAAACGTTTACTGAAAACATACATGAATAATTAAATTTAGCGTACATCCGGTGAGACTAGAAGGCAATCTCAACAATGTTTTGAAAAACAGCAGAAATCAAAAGACCTTAGATTGCATTTTTTTTTTCATCTTTAATTATTCCATAATAATCACGTTCATATACGAAAACATTTTTAGGCATCTTGGAACTACGAAATATTTTTAACTTAAGGAAAAATAAAATAACATATTCTTCCGTTTTTTATACCCAAATAAATCCGGAAAAAGGGTAGAAAAAAGAAGAAAAATTTACAAACATACGCATATAATCCCTATATCAAATCATGCCACAAAAACATTCCGAGTAAAACCTACCTACACCTGAAATAATACTAACATTATGTTAGTCGCACAACCTGGGGTTGCCATTTATCTTCCGTAAGCTGTAAATCCTGAAGGAAAACATGAGGTAAGCCGCAACAGCCAGTGATGTACAAAGTAAATCAAGCCTGACCTTGAGACGACCGGGCTGAGTTAAATTCAATAACGGGGTGAGGGAAATAGAAAAATACAGCCAATCTTAGAGGGCGGAAAGAGGTAATAGGGCTTGTTTAAAAATTGTGACTTTAAAATTTTCTGTGCGGAAATTTTCAGTGTTTTCTTGAATATACTTTATCAATATGTATTCACACACGATAAATAACTTCCTTAATTCAGTCCCAAATTATCTAGTAAGAGTTTTAAATGTTTTATTTATGTACCCTGGAGGTACAGATTAATGTTACAAACCATTGAAAGAATTCCGTTGAATTACCTTTACGTATTGTATGTACATTTAGATTGCCTTCTCTAGAATTATTCATTACCTGAGCGTTTTGTTACTCTACGTGTACACCTAAAAGAAAACATTAACAAAATAAATAATACAAATCCAAAATATGCTCATCTTACATAGATAGCACATTAATCCATCACTGTAACTGACATCAAAATACCAGGGTAGCATAAAATATGAGAGGCTGAACGGTAGGCTAATCAAGTGAAAACGACCTCGAGGCTCCAGCCGACAGCCGGCAGCCGGCAGGCGGCAGGCGGTGCTCCAACCAATTCAATTTGAAGCACGTTGAGCCAATCTAAACGTTATAATTGATTTATAAAGTGTTAGAAATTACGGCGGCTGGTTGGGTGTAGCTTGGGAATATTGATGTTGTTTTGATAGAAGTTACTAAAGTTTATCAATTTTGGTGAATAAGAGTATGCTTTGTTAACTAAGGCCTCAAATATTTTAAATAAATACATTATTCTTTATTGTGTTAGTTTTATATGTAACTAAGATGAGAGCGTGAGTGCTGACGCATGCGACTTCTGGATTGTTTTCAAATATCGTTTTTATAATACCTGGAGGTTTATAGACTGACATACCTAAATAATAAGCTTTCTAAAATATAGTTTAGTTAAGGCGTATTTTTTTTTGACGGGCCTGTTGGTCTAGTGTTTAGAGACACTGACTGCCTGAGCACGATCATTTGTTCGGTGTCTGGGTGTTATTTATCTATAATATGTATTTATTTATAAATATATAAGTAAGTTTATCAGTTGTCTGGTTACCATAACACAAGCTCTGCTTAGCTTGGGATCAGACAACCGTGTGTGAGATGTCCCGGAATATTATTATTATTTAAGAAGGCTTCAGCTTCTTTCAGCTCTCTTTCATCTGACAAACTGAAAAAACAAGCAACTAAGGTGCTATCATCATCATCATCATTTCAGCGCGGAATCACCCACTGCTGGGTATAGGCCTCCCCTTTTTTCTGCCATTGTTGTCTGTCTTGCGCGTCCCTCATCCATATGGTTCCCATTACCTTGGCTATGTTATGTTATACTAGAAATTAACTGTACCTCAAACTCTACGCATATTACCAGCCTGCAATAGTCTACAAGGCACTCTGCAAGGCAAGTTCTCAAACAGGATAGAACCACTAAACTTATTTGACCTGCACCGGCACACTTAATTCGGCCAGAGCTGTATGAATAATGAATTGCTAACATATTATTCATGGTTCTCAGTGCATCATGTTCTAGCGTGCATACTCAATTATGTAGTAATAGTGTAACATTGTTGAAGTTAAATTGTCATAGAGTAGTTATAATTTTGGTAGTATTTTGTGAGGATATGATTATTATTATTAGGTTGTGATGTACAAGTATGATTGAGTTTCAGTAAATAAATAAATTATTTTAAAGAAATTATGAAAGTAATTTTTATGGCATTTACTTTCTATTAAACCTTGAATTATTCAAATTTAAAAAAGAGTTTTCATTTTTTGTTTGTTCCTTCACATTTCTCAATATCCCATCTGACTATTTTAATTATCTTTTACCTAACTCCCAATGTCACATAACAGTTTAACACAGCTTATCTCAAAACCTACATACCCTCCAAACCATGCAAACTCCGAAACAAATGAAGCCATTAACCACAACTAACTTCTACATTTAAAAACCTTTAACCCTCGGCGTGAATAATAGAGAATATCCCAATTATTATTAACACTGGAACACCCTGAAATCAGGATCAATACGACCCGACCTTGGCACAAGGGTCGCCAAGAAAAATAGCCTATAATAAGCTTTATGATATAAAACCTTTTAGAGCATATAATGAAAGATTGATCGATTTCATAAAAGACCGGTCCAAAGAGATTTTAATCGGAGATACCTCGAATTTAATAAGGTCTAGCCTTTGTGGAAAAGAAAAACTCTGAAACGATTTTTCATACCAATCTACCATTGTATTTACGTAAATTACTTGCCCAACACGTAATAATAATTATAATAATCCAGCCTTCAAAAGTCCCACTACTGGGCGTTAGCCTCTTCTCATATAGAGAAGGCACGAGCATTGATCACCACGCTTGCTCATGTACGGATCGGCGATTTTAGATCCCAATTTTAGAATCGAGATTTCCTCATGATGGGTTTCTTCGCCATTTGCCCAACACGTATCTGAATAAAATAAATTGGGCAATGAACTTATTAATTTTATATTAACTTAAATAAATCACAAACTTTGAAGAACCAAATAAATGAAACAAAGGCTTACAGCAAAAGTTTTCCAACAAAAACATATCAAATTCAATATTAAAATACACATTTATATTCCTACCGAGAAAATAATGAAAAACAAAAGAATACGAAAATACTCTGTTACGGCCGCAGGCGGAATACAATTATTTGTTTCGTTAATATTTATTCTGTGAACATAATCTCGTTACGTTAGGTTGAAAAAATACTCGGATCTAATACCTTGTATACAAAATAAACAAATGTATTATTTTGGTTAAAGTACAGTTGCGAACAACAATGAAAAAAGTACAATTGAAAGTTTTATTGTTACTTTTCCTATATAGGTACGTCTGATACTTTGATCGTCGAATAGTAGACAGGGGAATCAATTGTGTCTGGGATAACAGGTCATCGAATCGCAATACAAGGGACACGAACTTGTTTTGAACTGATACCTACTTCTACTTAAACAGCTTCTAATGTGATCTGGGATAATTTAATAAAAAAAAATTAAGAATTCACCTTCGATTTAGGTACTATTTACATTTACGAGGATAGTAGTAGTAGATGGAAGTTAGTGACATTGGTAATTTCATCCACAGGCCTTGTTCTCCCACTGCTGGGCATAGGCTTCCCCTTTTTCGTGCCCATTTCTACGGTCCTGTTCCGGCCTTATCCAGACTCGACCTGAGAGTCTAATCATCTTATTTATAATAATTGAAAGTAATTATATCTATTAATTTATTTTCTACATAGAAAGTAAAACATGGTCCTATAGTTAAAAAATCGGCCTAATAAAAAAGATAGACTTCTCACTTCATAATATCCAAACGCCCGAAAAAAGTAAATTGTCTTTATAACAAATGTCTCTAACCTTTTTATTAACGACAGTACTCATATTGACAAAACCATTCTTGGGATTGTCTTACATATTTATAACGTATATTTGTATGTTTGTACGTCTCTTGATTGAAAGCAAACAGTTATAAGAACCCACGCAGTCAGGTAATTGTAAGATATCTAAGTGTGGGTAGATGTAGATTACGAAAACATGAGTGAAGGAAAACTTTGGATGGAATTTCTAGTAAGAAAAATAAGTTTGGAAGATAAGTTATTATTGTAGTGTGATGAAAGGAAATTATTTTTACTTGTAGCTTCAAGGTAACTATTTATAAGTAATTACTTGCTAATATTAAATCTAGGATATGTTTAGGCATTCTGGATACTTACTGGGACTTACACTAATGAATATACTTGAGTTTTTATTAAGAGTTCTTCGTGATTAGGTATTGATAAGGTTTAGGAAGTTCCGAAAGAAAATCTTAGCTTAGATGGGATAATTTCATGTTTATATTTTCCCAACCTTTGCTGTGTGACTGCTGAGTAAAATAATAAATTAACAAACAAACATTTTGTTCTTTTCTTTTCAACATTAAAAATAATTTGGAAAACTACACAAATGTAAAAGTAGCACGAGACCTATTACTTGGCAAGGCTAATATCACATTTTCTTTATTATTTTGAAAACGAATTTTACCTCTCTACCTTAAATATAATATTAAATATTTCTTAGATAAACTCTGAGATAAGATTTAAATAAAATGCGAGGTGCATTGTCTTGGCAAGTTTGTTATTAAATAAGAAAATAAATTGCGCGCAACAAAATCTTTTCTGCATTTTCTTGTTAATTTTATAAATAAAAAGATTGAAAGAGTTTTTCTAAGGAGTAACCTTTATTACAGGTTTATTAAAGTTTTCATTTTATTAATTAAAAGTTTAAAAGCTCTGACCATTAAGTGCGAAGTTTAGTTTTAAAATGAAGAATATTTACTTATAATTAGATATTCGCTCCTATTTTAGATTAATAATAAGGACTATTACAAATGTAGAAATAAAATACATAAACCTCAATTTTTTTGCAAATCGGTGCTGTCCCACTACTTTTTTTGCAAACAAAACAGCTTATACACTAATAAAAATGAATAAATTAGCTATATAACTTATTCTATTTCATAGAATATTAGTTTTTTTAATTAATATATAGCATATTTTATTACATAATTAACGATTATTATTACTGAGAGGCACAAACGTACTTGTCCTGAAAAATATTCTCATATCGCTGGACAAAAGTAATTCAAACATAACTTTACATCGACGAGTCGGACAGCATCCCCACCCAAATTGTATTTCCCTCGTTGGTGTGTGCTAGTGGGCAATCAGGATAGAAGTGGGTTAAATCGCTGTATATGCCAACCAAAACTGTAAGAACGCCATTTCAGGTACTCCCGGACAATTATTTTATATAATCGGTGGTTGCATTTTTCTAATGTAATGAGTAGCTTTTTTATTGTTGTTTGGTTCTAACAGAGGTAGTAAGTGAATTAGCTTCATTGTCCGTTATTGAATTTATCCTAGATATTATGCATTTTTTATAATTTTCTAAAAAGTGTGTTTTTTCTCATGTCGCTGTTCTCATATCGCTGTAATCGGTGGTCTTTTTTACCACCGATGTGATAATTTACACCGAAATGATACGAAAAAATCAATCGGTGTCATATATCTCATATCGGTGTTTTGATTCGTGATCAACGCACAGTTTTGTCACATCGGTGGATTGCTTTATCATATCGGTAGATCATTTTATCATCTCGGTGAGTCGTTATATCATATCGGTAGATCCCGTGTCATTTCGTTAAGTATACAAAGAAACAATGGCACATACAAACATACATACCGACACATACATATATACCTACATACAAACATTCGTACATACATACATACAAGGTAAGTTTACCTACATAGACTGCCAAAATCATTACCACGATACCACTGGGTAGTAGAAGATGTATAAATAAATGTATCATCAAGGGAGGTCTGTGTTCGGTAATACGTCCATAGGCTGAGATGATGATGGTGAGGTGGAGCAATTGAACACATTAAAAGTTTCTATGGCAAAAAAAAAATAGTAAAAAAAATAGTAAGTACGTAACAATAAATAACAAAACAATTAATAGCTAAAAAGAAAACATAATAGTAGCTTAATTTTGTTTAAGAATGCCGAGGCCAAAACTAAAAGATGAGGAGAAGAACAGTTGGAATAGGTTGCTGGAAAGAATAAGCAAAGCTTAAATCAAAAGCAATTCTGTGTTAAGAGAGGGGCATTTAAGAAAACGTTTAGCTAAAGTTAGATATGAGATTTTTGTTTTTTTTTTCATATTTCATTTTAATAAAGACAATGATAATAAAAAAAACATTATTTTTAAATTTTAAGTACCTCTAGAAAACGTAAAAAGTAGGTACATAATTTCAAAAATACAATTTTTTTTTTTATCTAAGAACTCAGTTCTCTTTGTATGTGATCTACCCTAAGTTCAGATCTTCATTTCTAAGTCACCTTTAAGTACCTACTAAGTATTTCCTTTTTGATGTTCAAAGGTGAATAGATTATCATATCGCTGGATAGGTTCATCATTTCGGTGGATACACTTATCATATCGGTGTACAAAAAAAATAATCGGTGCCGGTTTTTCACATCGGTGGAAACCAAAATTCAAACTGAATTTTCTCCTCAGTCTTAAATGATACGTTGATGATATTAAATTTGGGGATGTTTTGTATCCTAAAGATTACATAAAACCTGAAAAATCTACAAAAAAATAAAAATTGTAAAAGTTCACCGATATGATAAGAAAAATGGCATTTGTCGAAATTCACCCAATTGTTAAAAGTTTTGAGTTGGTGAATAATTTACTTTATAATTTCTATTATTCTTCATACCGTAAAGAAAATCATTTTAGATTTATAAATTGCGAAATTTTCCTTTATTCTTTTAGTGTACATGTTCAAATTATAAGTTTGTTTCTTTAGTCGTAGCTTCTTTCGTATTACTCTATCATTTTGGGCGATCCATCTTGTTATGGCCCTTGTGGGTATTTTAGTAATGCGTGTGTATACAGAACCTCCACACAAATTTGATATACTTTAGGTCGAAATAAATATCAATTAATAAGGAATAAAACGAAGAAAATATTACAAAGTTAATACTCAATTATATCTATTCATTGATGTAAGTATATATACATAGACAATAATTAAAAGATAAAAAAAAACTATAAAATATTTGTACGCCATATTATGGCAGAAAATGTTGGAATTTCCTGCTACAAGACTTTTTTGTACCATATTTAGAAAATAAATAATTTGTGAGTAGATTAGATTTGAACATTAGATACATTCCTAATACACAACATAAATTAAACCATTATAATATTTTACTAATTTATTAAATAATTATTTTACATAACCGTAGGTAAAACTCATTTAAAAGCAATAACAACAGTTCACAATCTAATTTACGGTTATAAAGTTATCTTAGAGTTGAACAGTAAACGCAGGAGTCATTAAACATTAGTTAGCAAACAATTATGTTATCATTAAGCAAGTTATAATCACATCTTACCCACAAACCCACTGTTTTGTTACATGTTCCTAAACTAATATCAAAACCTCCATGCTTATATTATTTTAGGTAATCAGTGATAGTGGTAAGTTGGTACTATGAAAGCTTACAATTTAAATAATTAAATTGGTATATAATTTTTTATTTTAAGCCTGAACTGTCCCCCTGCACGGCAAACGCCTCCCGTTCCACCTTCCACACGTTTGTATCACACATCATATATTATAGACAAAAAATCAGTGCTAGAGATATTTTTTTGCAATATAGGTACATATCACATTATAGCGCAATCGTATAGGTATGCATGTTACAATTACAATTTTATCTGAAAACTCTTTTATTCACCTTATAAATTAACTGTTTCGCTTTTACGGCATAATTGTACAACTCATTTTAAGATAATTTCATTTTCAACTAGCTTAATCTTTGAATAAGGGCATCGGCTATCATATGACACTATATTCGACTTCTTCGCTAGCGAGCTGTAGGCGAAAGCTACATTATTCATACATGCTCATAAACACTGAACTTTTATTATTTTCCTACAGAATATTTCCCGCAAGAAAGCGGTAAAGTTAAAAGGAACTCAATATAAAGTTCGCTTCAAGTGCGTGGGTACTAAACAATGTTGCCAACATAAATTATACAAGTTATCCTCTCTGCAAATACTTAACTGAATAACTGTAGTTCGCTGGAAATAAGCTATCTGGGAATTAAATTTAAACTTAGCTTATTGTCTTTAAATTATATACGAAGTAAGCAAACTTTACGATGAAGGCGTTTGGAAATTGTCATAAAAAGAAATAAGGTTTATCGGTTTCTGTATCTCAAAAAAATATGCGTAACTCTCATGGGAACACATTTTTATATGTAGGTACATCTATTTTATCGTAATATATACATAGATAGATATTCTCGTACATATAGTTTATCAGTTGTCTGGTTACCATAACACAAGCTCTCTTAGAGCTTAGCTTGGGATCAGATTACCGTGTGTGAATTGTCCAGGAATATTATATTATTATATTATATATATTATTTTTGCTACCTAAAGAAAATGTACTCTTAATAATAACAGCCTGTATTTATATGGCATCAATCTATAGGATTAATCATATGGATCCAATCTCTGTAATAAGCCAGGTTCCAAATTCAAAGGTCTTCTCTCCGATCGAATTCAGATTTACGTCGTAAAATAGAATTACCAGGCTGATTAAATTACAAAATAATTACCAGTACTAAAAAAGTCAACAAAAAGGTTCGTTACTTTTCAATAGCTACCTCCTTTGTGATTGGTAAGGTACAGAGGGGTCATTAAAATAGAATTCGATGCCTTTGACATTCGAGGCGAGCTTTGTCCCTGCACTGTTAGGTCACAGTAAATCTAGACGCAGCGTGAAATCCGTGAAGTTTGACGTCAAAGGCGAAAAGGAATAGACAGATAATCCTCTAGGTAGGTACTACCTATACTGGCTCTGTATATTGACGACGTTGAAAAGGATAGATTTTGGACTAATAAATACTTTTATATGACATGTGTATTACACATTTCAAGTAAAATCTTTGCGATTTTTGGGGAGTAAAAACACCTCGTTCGATATAAAAATTAAACCCAAAAGTTTGTTTTAAGTGTCATGTTGTCTCCTTCACACTATGGTGTAAAGTGGCGACAGATAGACACATGAGAACGTATTATAGTTAGGTACCTGTCATTAGTTTAAGAGGTAGAGTATTATTCTTGTACAGAATTTTGCAACATAAACTTTTAATGTACTTTTTTAAAAATCAAAACGTAATGCTGTATTTGAAACTCTGTATGTTTTTTGGATAAATAAAGATAAAGATCGTTAAAATCATCCCACTTACCTATATTTACACTGCCTGTCAGCATTATCTTCCATCTTACACCCCCACTCCACTCCGTCCGGCTCCGACTGCACCCGACGTCGTCCGAACTAATCCGAGGAGACACGAGCAGACACGAGCACGTACGAACACTCGACGAACGAAAGTTCAAATTTCACAGCACACTGGTATATTGTTTATGTTTTTAGCACTATTTAGTTTCCATAATGGGAATTTAGTTTTTATAGTTTTATTGTTCTAAATTAGAAGAAAAAAAAAATATATTTTTTTTGCACATGTGCCTAAATTGAGATGTACTGATCGTATTATATTTTGATAGCTACTATATTATACTGTAGCATGATACTAATACAAAACTCTAGTTGCCTTATCAAATATTAAAATGTGTTTTCCCGAGAACATGTTCGAAAGAAAACTAATAAACGAAGACATCGCAACTTTCTCTTTATTCCGTACCTACCTAAAAAATTCTTAAGAATAAATGGAATAGTAGAAGGTATTGCTATGTTGTAGGCGTAGTGCTATTACATGTTTATTAGAAAATAAAGCAAAACAATTGGCTCTCGAAAACGCTATGTCACCACACAAGACCCTATTAAAAATACTCTAACATCACATTCCCTATTAAGAAATACCTACATATCTCTAAAAACATTTTACAAACTCTACAGCACAGCCGAGAGCGTACTAACCGCTCTATATCATACATAGGTCTGCTATCCGAAACAGATAAGGTCACGACCAGGTCCCAGCCTTGGAGTAGACATCTGTAAGTGATGTACATACGTAACAAGCCTCCATCCAAGAATGATGAATTACTAACACTGTACACGATCAAAGACTTAATGAATGATAAAATATGTATTGTTAGTGGAATCGATATGCGGTGAAAAGTTTGCTTTTAATAATGTTAGTCTTAAAAGTTCAGTATCGTGCTACTATATGGGAAAGTTTTGGTGGAACATTGAAAGCACAATTTGATAGCCACAAAAAAAAATATCTAACTAAAATCTACGTCAATATATTTTAAAGCATAAAATATTTCAGAGTAGAGACAAACTAATCATAATAATTGTCAATACTGCGCAATACAATTCCCAAGATGAAACGACTCAGTTATAACTAGTAAACAGAATCACTTGAAATTAAATTATGTTGTTTTGCGTGGAATATACCCAAATCACATTAAACGACGTATGTTGTTGTGAATGGAAAATACCCAAAATCTCATTAAATAACCGTCATAAAACAGCTGCCAATACACCCCATTCCACCCTTCTAATCCCGCTTTCCCTCTAGTCATCTTTCCATTCACCCTCTGAATGGGAAATGTATCCCCTATAAAGGCAAAGGCCTCGCGTAACTGTGTTACGATAAATATATTTTCCGAACTGCTACGACAACGCTACGCACGTAGCGCGTAGCGCCTGGGAAAATGTAGCTCCCAATGTCTACGAAATTGAGTTGAACACAGAACTTCACTTCGGTGACGACAATAATAGGTCTGTTTTATTCCCAATGGCAACACTACCTAATGTATTGTTATGTTAAAGTTGCTTGAGAGGTTTGTGGATTCTATTCTTAGAGAAAATCTTAGTTTCAGCTGTATTCTGACTAGAATAGAAAATATGAATTGTACTATTCATTTTCAGTGTCGGTGGCTAAAACTGTCCATGAAGAGGATTAGTTTGGTTTTTGTATTTTTATTCAAAAGTGTTCTATCAGACTTTGAAATTCAGCTTTTAAAATTTATAAATATTGATTTTATATAAAAGGTATAACAAAACACTATTTCTATTTTTTTCTTGCAGCTAAGTGTACCTACTAAACTCTCATTAATTAAATAACCCTTTATTTTACCTAAACCCCATAACAACAATCTAATAAATCACAGCACATAAACAGCCTCACAAATTACCAACACCTTTTAACGCGAAACTCATCGTCAATATTGTTCCATTTACCCTTTTATACAAAGAGAAAGTTCATTCTTACCGACTTGGTAATTAAAGGAACCCGCATTAACTCCCGCTTTCATTAACTGGTGGCCTGAGTTTGAAGGTTTTATATTAGCATTTGGCATTGGTATGATGGAGAAGCCTGTAGTTCGATAAATAACGTGGCCACGCCCATAACGTATAGTGGGATTCAAAGTTGACGGCTCTGAACACGAGGCGAGTCGCTGCGCAGTAGCAATGTTATGCGCCAGCGGGGGTGCGGGGCAAGGTACTGCGCAGCGAGTCGCTAACTTCAGAGCCGTTATGAAGTTTGAATCCAACTATAGCTGAGTCGGACGGGGTGATGTGGCGCTACTGTAAGGATTGTGTCCAATATTGGGCCACGATAGGTTGAGTTGATTGATTGAGTATGTAGTATTTCTTTTGCTTTATAGATATAATATGTATTTAGAACTTCTTTAGATAATTATGATGTTGATATTTAACTTATAGAAACACGTTGGATTTTGTTTCCAATGTCATAATTGTTGTCTAAGAGGCAATGAATAAAAATGCTTTATACAATCTCGACGACTATCGTAGTCGAGTGGTGTACACGCCTTGCTGTCTCTGAATTCTAAATTACAAGTGCCTTAACTACTACGTCTAAGTCAGGGTTTACAGGGTCTACGTACAGCGAGGGCGTGTGATGTTGTCCACAATTATTAACATACTAATATATTCATTATATATTCATGTCATAAATATGCACTCGTGCTTTTCCTGTGGCTGTTTTTAATTGGAGCAGTAAGTAATAATTCAGAGAGCTATGAGCGCGATGGTCACACGAGCTCGCTCGCATCACTGCACAGATTACTCGCACACGAGCTAAAGCGAAATAACGAATTAAAACTCAGTCCGTTCTGGATTTTGCATTTTGATTTTATATTGAAATGGAGAAATTGAAATGGTGAAATGTAGTTGTGATCATTTAATGTATAACATTTTAGTCGATATTTATTTTAAAAGTTGTTCAAATAAAAACAAAGTGATAAAGAGCTTAGCCCACGAAAGTTGCAATAACAATGTATCTTGAGTAAAGTACCTTAATTTTCTAGGTAATGTTATAAATTAACTTATTCAGGAACTTAACTCAGTAAATTCTACCAAACGTTTGGAAAGTTCTTTGAAAAGATTTCGTGCGCTCGGACCCCATGACCCAAGCGTTTCAACCCCAAACGGCTCGAAAATATAATCACCCACAATGTTATTATACTTCCGCCGCTTAAGGGTCTCCGCAGCTCCAGCAGCAACGCCAGGAGAGGCTGCTAAACTTAGAACGTGGGACGGCGCAAGGGTGTCGACGCACGTTGCGTCCCACACCAAAGGCCGACCCAATTTCCAAGGCAGCAATGACATACCGTCAGGTCTCTTGCCATCGCCGCGCACCAAACCATTGGGTTCCAAAACAGCTGGTACACCGGCGGTGACAAGAGCACGACGAATTATGTCATTCAAATTTGAGTGGCGAGATATACGCCCTGCGCTCCTGCTGCAGGACAGGCCATGGTGACCGAGGTTGTCGACTGTCTCACCGCATTGACAACGATGACATCCGACACAGGGTATACCTAAACGTAAACTCATGGCGAGCCGAAAAGTATTATTATCCAAATTATTATTATTCAA
Organism: Autographa gamma; assembly: GCA_905146925.1. NCBI lineage: Eukaryota > Metazoa > Arthropoda > Insecta > Lepidoptera > Noctuidae > Autographa > Autographa gamma. Next base: position 12,463,413 of record LR989850.1, read on the forward strand.
CGTGGCAATGCAGCCAGCCTTCTGGGCACGTTCCCCGCCATTGACAAGGATGACGATGAGTTCTTTGACGTTTTTATTTATGTAAGTTTTAATTTTAAAAAAAAAGCTCAGTAAATTTTAATATTAATAATTTATTCGCTTCTTAATTTTCTCTACAACTTTGTTGTAAAGGTCACAATACATCTTTTTATTTCCAAGATGGCGCTCGCAACAAATAAATTCCCGTACAAAGAAACTGAATAAGAACGAACATGCTACAAACATTGTGAGTCAAATTGCCAACAAATTACATCGCAGATAAAATATCTGGAAGTTTGACGAATGTCACATTGTAACACAATTTCTTTTATATTTTTCCTTTATTTCCCACTTTCTGTAACGAGATTCAGGCTTCTACTAGTTTTCGCTGAAAATGTCGTTACTTTTTTTCGACTAAAATCGTTACTTTTCAATCATTTAAATGTAATTTATATTCCGTAACTTTTCTTAACAATTAAGGCCTTCAAAGCCTCTCATTTAATTCTTTTAGACTGAGAAATAAATAAAAGCAACAAATTTCAAAGTTATCCAGATGTTTTTGACTAACTTTACATCTAATTGGCCAGCCAGTCTTCACAAGAATGTTATTGAAATTTAAAAATAAATTAATTCGACTTGAAAAAAGGTATTGAGAAACTTGTTTAATGACTGAAAACTAATATAAACACGATGTCCGATGGATCTGAACTTCAATTTATAATCTGGACGGGTATAAAAACGAAAGACTAATTTACGAGTTTCGGTTGATTTCATAATTCTTTGAAATGTAGATATAAACCAAAATCATTCGTCACCAAGAAAATAAAATACAATATTCGCATTTTATATTGTCAATTTCATGAAGGTATCGTTGACCCGAAAACTATAAAACTCTAGATAGGTACTAGGCACTGTAGGATATTAAATATAAAAGTTTTATCGCTTTTACTAAGTAAAAGAGGTTATCAGAGGAAAGAAGGCGAAGTTCTATCTAACTACTAACTACTCTCTAGCTGTAGTAACAAAATAAATTAATATTTAATTGAAAACCACGTCGCTCACTAGAATTCCCCGTACAATCAACCGCATATAACCCGTAACACATAGAAAACCACTCTAATTTAATGAGCATAAGATTGATTTTCAGAAACATTACCACCACTAACATTCCTTCAGCTGCACAAAGGATACCTAGAATCGAAACAAATGACTGTCGATTATACCGACAACACGAGTTGGTGCGCGCTCAACGTTTGAACTGAATTATAAAGAAATATAATTTATTATATAACTATACCGCTATAGTTAGGTAACATTTTATACTATCCAGTTATATAACGACTGCTTCGTTGGCCTAGTGGTTCGATTCCCGACCAAAGTGTTATTGGGTTTTTCTATAAAATTCTCAGTAGCAGGTCGGAGTTTAGATTTGTGCCCGGTTAGTGGCAATAGGCTCGCCCCCTATTACATGTGACCTAAAAATATCGGTGAACTGTGGGTGTACATTGGTACACCTCTGCCTAACCCTTCGGGGATACAGGCGTGATGATATGTTTGTGTTTAGTTATATAACATGGTTGCACGATGCAAAAATGTATGACGTCACATCTGTTCTCGTTTGCAGGGAATACAAATTCCCATTTCTATGCATCCTTAGAGACGCAACACGAGAACGTCTTGATATAGCCAAGCACATCAAATATGATTGGCTCTGATATACAAGATATATACAGGGATACAAATTTGAATAACCGATGTCTGCAGTATGGGTAAATAGTTATACATATTCGGACACACAATTTCATGGCACAATCCGCCAAATTCATACTTCAGAACAAATTCATCTTTTTTTTATTTTAAGGGTGTCGATAGTCGAACACAATTTGCGAATTTCGACCAGGTTACACCGGCCGTGGTCGAAACGTCAAGCCCTAAAGGTATTTATGCATGTTCGCGCTAATCCCCGTTCTATAATATAAATATAAACATGCAGCGCGATAGTTTAAAAGTTATTACAATTTGCGAAATCTGCAGCAAGACCTTTTAACTAAATCTATAGATTATAGTTGGACTATCGTGGAAAATTAGAAACAAATCGCACCGTTGAGAAAAAATATACAGAAAATGTTTCGAAGAAATTCACAGGTTCTAATACCCTCTCGTTTTTAATAAAAAGCCTTTGAGACGCGACAAGAACGCAGCAGGAAAAATGATTTTAAAATTCACGTCAAATCTACACAGAGCGAGCAAAAGAGCAAAACAGTTTCGCCGTTATTGAAGACATAAATCACTGAGATGGCGTGTCGTAGAGCTTTTAACTAAAACAATCAGATATCACATGACGTATTTATTTAGAAAAACAACTTGATAATCAAAAAGTACTAAAATCTTGATTCTGAGGTTAACGCGAACGTTAGACATTGAAATAAAACTACTTGTAAGGATTTTATCGCGGTTTGTATTAAGATTTTAGGTCTTGACGTTTCGACGCCTTTACAGGTATCATGGTCACAGGCAGTCTACCATGACACCGCGATAAAATATGTAAAAGTAGTTTTATTTCAATGTATTAAAATGTCTTGAAGCTGCAGTTACTACTAAACTAGTAGAAGAACATTCAAGACCTCATTTGATACGAATCTTTAGTTTTATGATGCTATAAACACATTTAAACTACTTCGCTTGAAAGGAGAGGAAATAAAATGTACTCTTTGTTTCAACTTCTACATAACAATTCAAATGTTTTCTCGTACTGTAAAGCTTTTGCAGATCTGCACACGATCTTAATAGAAATAAACATTCCATTGAAGTCAAAGTCAGGATATTGCAGAACCGGTTTACAGTAGAATAAACAAACAACATGTACAGAAACCGCTGCAACTAAAAAACTGGTGTTTTGTCGTGAAAATAAAAGTGCTTTTATTATAGAAATCTTTTGGAACACAAGTTTAGTTTATTAAACAGAGAAAAAACTGGATAAGTACGTTAGGTACAATACATGGTCGGGTCCTTCTAGCACAAGTACATTATTACTTAAAAGAAGGTCCCTGCGTAAGATTAACTGTAAAAGTTCAATGGTTGAAGAATAAACAATTTTTTTTTTTTTTACCTGCATTTCGAATTGTGTCTTTTAAACACCACCGTATATTTTACCTTAACTTTACTGACTTAGAAATTAACAAAATATATTAGGTGCAATAAATGCATGTTGAACCATTCTGTCTTTCACACTTTAACCTATTCCCTGATCCCACAAACATTATACTGTAGATAGCAAGACTTTAGTTCTTCATAAAGGTACAGGTTTTATAGAACATTTTATACCACGAACATAATATAAGAACATACATAAGAGTGTACGGTCTCATGTTCCTGAGCTCGGATCGCATGAGCTGCTCCATTGTGGCAGGTGACCCATATGCTCACGCTACTACATTAAAAATGTACTCTAAAATGTAGAGGTTTAGAGGAAAATGTGGGGGAAAACTGTGTGTCAGGTTGGTAATAATTGAGGTTACGGTAAAGCCTTTGCCAAAATGCTACTAAGGAATAATAAGTCCTTAATTAGATTTTTTCTTTTAGATGGCTATGTTTTGTTCTCCGCGGGAGAATTACTATGTGTATTTTGTTACCTAATATCTACAAATAGTACACAATAAACGAGAAAAAGATACAGAAATAAATAGACATACATGTTTTAACAAATAAAAGTGCTCATAAAAGCAAACTTCCGTTACACACATTTTTCTTTTATTTATTTATATCTGCTAGCAGTTCTCGGAAAACCGTTTACTGGAAAATGGAAGCTCAAACACGATTCACAGAACTGGTCTACACAAACGTTTGTTTAGACCGAAATATCGATCTGAATTCCCTTTGAGATTGTAAATTGATATCGGTGGGAATACAAATTGCAGGTAGGTAACACGCATACCATTATAAGCGTCGTATCATCTTAATTCCGTCAATATCTTTGTTCATTTAATAACAACCAAATCAAAAAACCTATTTGCAAAACTTGCAGTTAATAAGAATATATACTGGGGCACTGGTAACTCATTACCATAAATCAGTCTAAGCTCTGACCTGAGAGTAATATTAGAACGAACGAACTAAAAATATCTTCATACCATTCGCTCAACAGAACAATCGGACCCAAAACATCAGGAGATAAATGAGGCCTCAGAAAGGTTTTACGATCGCCAACAAAAAAATGTCTCACGTTTTCTGATAATATGGCAAAATATTTCAACATTGCTAGGGAACTGTGTCCTCGTAGCAAACACACAACTTGAGTTCGGAATCCAATAAATTGTAATATGTACAAAAACTACGCCAGATCCGAATGCGGTTGATTTATATGTTTTCACTGTAATTTATCCCTAGTCACCTAATATGTGCCTGATAAATACTCAGACCAACAGTGTTACGAAATTTTTGTCCGCAAAAAGCTCACCACTTTTTCTCTGGAGAATCTAGGTGCGACACATTCGCAAACATACAAGTTCCTAACTAGAGCAGCATTTAATCTCAAAAAAACACCAAAAATTGTACTAACCTGACACAACAAAAGAAATAATTAACAAGGAAAGCTGAAATGAATTCTCGACGCAGCCAGCTGACCGCCTGGCAGTCTGCCAGAGACCGGGTCGATACGCCACCGACTAGCCGTCTGGTCTGGGCTTTCCACCCTACTTGCGACCCCGTTCCCCGTTTGTACCATTTGGAAGTTATTGGTAGTTTTAGTACAGGCAATGTGTCTATGTAGTTTGATGTTTGATGTCAGAAGGTGGGGGTGTATTTCTGATAAGGTTTTTAATGCACTGTTTGAATTGTGTGAGGGTTTAATTTTTTTGCAAATATTGCTGCAAATTGAAGCCCTAGCTAGCTGTTGCGACTGCTTGTCTGACGTCCTTAAATAAAAGTCCGGTGAAGCAGTCAAAACCTAACTCTGCAGTTGGGAGAGATCTATGCAGGCCTCGTACAAAAGGCTAGAGCTAGAGAGCTAGAACTAGTAGTAATCCGAGGTAAAGAGGGGTCTCAGTATATTTATAGTTAACGGATGACTCATTCCCAGTCAGTACGCGGCAAGTACGACACTGCCCTCATTAAGACCTTTACTTAATAGCAAAGGATGGTAGATCGAGGTCTAATGACTACATTTTTATCACCGCTCTAAACTTTTACCATTTTTAAATAAAATGCAATTTCAAGTTGGAAAACTAGAAGAGAGATAGATTAGTTGCAGGTAACATTAATCAATACTGCTCAGCTGTAGCCAATACGGTATTACATACACATAGGTTTCAACAGCGGTCACGAAAATGATCGATACGTTTTAAACTTCGTCCCACGCGAGCACAAACATTGAATTTAGTGTGGGAGGGACAAATACATGTATGCTTATATAATAAGAAGGCTTACTGAATACTAAAGAGGCTTTAATGCTGAATTCGGTGGTTTATTATTAGAAAGGCGAAGCTGGCACAATTTATTTGCGGGAGACAGCGTGACGCGGCGTATCAATATCGCCTTAACGGATAAATGGATTGAGACGAAACTTGGCACACTGCTAAACCATGACCTATGCCAATATAAAGGACTTTACCATGTGACAAATTCTGACTACGCATACAAAATGTTTGGCAATATTCGTACAAACAAATGATAAAAAAAAGTTTACATCACATAGATAAAGTCACACAAATATTGCATGCGGGAATTGAGTTTACAACTCAGTGCAACACACAACATTTATCAGCAGTCCCGAGAGGACTGTAACCGCGTGAACCACGATACGTATGTGATACAACGACTATTATAATCGTTACATTACATACATACATACATATCGTCACGCCTGTATCCCCGAAGGGTTAGGCAGAGGTGTACCAATGTACACCCACTGTTCGCCGATATGTTTAGGTCCCATGTAATAGGGGGCGAGTTGCCACTAACCGGGCACAAATCCAAACTCCGACCTGCTACTGAGAATTTCATAGAAAAACCCAATAACACCTTGGTCGACTTGGGAATCGAACCCAAGACCTCTAGCGTAGCAATCGCGCTTAACGCCACTACGAGGCAGTTTATATTATACTCGTACACTGCAAAAAACAAATAAATAGTGCCAATTCTAATCGGAGTGTCGCATTGCAAACTCTGCAATGTCATTCGTGTCACAATGTCTTTCAAACTATTCACAGAAGTTCTTTAGACTCTGCTAGACTTATGAACCGACTTCAAAAAAGGAGGAGGTACTCAATTTTAAAGGATCTTTTTTTTTATATATTTGTTACCACAGCATTTTTGACTGGGTGAAGCAATTTTGATGTTTTTTTATTTGAAAACTGTTGCTTCCCTTTTGGTCCCATTTTATTTTTGTCTAGTTTGCACAGTGGGATCCGTAAGAAATAAATATAAGACTTATTTTGAAGTCCGTTTTTTTTTTGTTTGTATTATATGACCTTTAATTGTAAGTATTAGTTAGTCGAAAACACGTACTAATCGAAATGTGTGCGAGTGAGATGCAATATCTTCAAATGTAATTTAGACATATCAGTGAGCGAGATAGCTGTCAGAGTTGCTATTGTTACGTAATAAGCAATCGCTGCAAATGACATTTCCATGAAAATCTGGTTCAGCTGTTAATCGTTGAGTACGACAGTGAAAACAACGAATAACGAAAATAAGCCTTAACACTTTATGATAAAGTTGCTTTTTATATCGTCTGATGTTGTGTGCACTCATTAAGTAGGAATTTAATTATAAATGAATAGTCGATTGTGAAATGAGTGCTTAAGCATTGCATTATAATTATCATTGGTATTGAATATGAGGTTGGATTTGTATTCATATTTAAACGGAAAATTATAATCATGCGGGTTGTGTGGAAATATTCAAACACATTACGAATGGTAGTATGAAATGGTAGAGTTAAATGCTTAAATTAAATTGTTATTAATGATGCGAAGCTTTATTGGAAAGTATCCTTTATAATGTACGAGTTGATACTAGTTTTTATTTATCTAATGAAGTATCACAAAATAAATAAATGGTATAGGTATTTTGTGTGCCTATTACGTAAACATTCTTAGCTAGGTAAATGCGGACAAATGCGGACAACATCACATACATTGCTCTGAACCCAAATGAGTAGCTATTAAGCACTTGTGTTATGGAATTCAGATGCAACGAAGGTACCACAAACACCCAGACCCGAGACAACGTAGAAAAGTGACTTTCTACATTGACCCGTCCGGGGATCGAACCCGGGACCTCAGAGCTCGCGACACCTTGAAAACAGGTACGTACGTATAGGTTCTTAATTTGTTTCGTATATTCAACAGTTTTAGTGAAACATACTGTTAACTACACAACTACGGAAATACAGTATCAACTTAATATTTAATTAAGTAAGAAAGAGCCTTCAATTCTAAACACGCGAAATAACCACCAATCACTACTGTCAAGAATAATTGGAAATACAAACGCCAAAATAAACACCGGACAAAATATCAGAATACAATTCTTATTAAAACAGAATTCCCCGTAAGGCTAAGGCCGCACTACGGTTTTTTTTTCTGTAAGCGGTAAACCGTGAAACCACGAAACCGCCCGAGACGCACACATTACGGTTAAAAATCAGTCGCGGAAAATAAACGTCAGTGCGGCCTCTTCCATTAGCTTCCTTTACTCACAAAAACTACAACTTTCTGGTCAAACAGAGTTAAGGCATCATTGACTCGAGAAGAAGAAGAGCTCACAAAATCAGGCGGTTAAAAACCGCGGTGGTTTAGCCGTAGTGCGGCCTTAGCCTAAGGCGCAGGCCAGACAGAAGAGACGTAAGACGCAGAAGGGGCTCGGACATTTGTCCCTTTCATACAAAATAGATGGAAGCGTCGCGCCCGCGCCCCGTCTCTTCTGTATGTTTTGCGTCGCGACGCTTCTATTAGATACATTTTGTATGAAAGGGACGAGGTATGTCCGCAAATGTCCGCGCCCCGTCTGCGTCTTACGTCTCTTCTGTCTGGCCTGCGCCTAAGGGCTAAAATAAGAAAAACATTTGGTTCGCTTGACCCCAGTTAATTTGGCTCACCCTCAGCTAATGTGCCTTCCAATTAAATAGTAAATAAGATTCGGAGATGGCTCCCGCACGAATTAGGTTATTTTTCCATCATTTCCAGTAATAGAAAGATTATTTTTAGGTTCTACTTACACGCACGCTGTTATAGGTCTTAATTATTTATTTGAGGTAGCTTTATTTGGATATTAAATTAAGTATAGTTAGTGGGGTATCGGGAACATACGATTTATTTTTCAATAAAATCCCATCTTTTTTGTCAGTTAAAGTGCACGTAGGAACACAGAATTAAATTCTCTGACCATAGTTTTCTAGTACTAATATAAAGCGCAATATTTCAGTATTCAGCTAATATATTTTTATGTAACTTCAGTTAACCCTCTTAACCCAATTGAATATATTCAAAAGGTCAGGTATGAATATATAAGGAGGATGTGTCTATGCTTATAAAATGTGGAGAGAGGGAATAAATCAAAAGAAAAACCTACGATATTACAAGTTATTTTTTTCCCAATACTGTTCCTAAGAGTGCGTCAATATCTGACGAACGAGCATCGAACAAGCATAGAGCTTGCGAGCTGCTCTTGTCATGCTCGCAAGCTGTTCCTGTAATGCAGGTTCGTCAAATGTGGACGCACCCTACTGTTTATGTGAAGCTTTGTCATATAGATTAATCTGAAAATTGATTTCATCTATACTACAGTACTTAAACTTCTATCCATACCAATTTTACAATGATTTTTTTTCTTTAAATACCGACAAGCCACCTCAATTACAATATAAGTAAAATCCAAGGCGATAACGGTACGATTACTAAGACTAATTAATCAAATTAATTTCGCCTATCTACCCACCCATTACTGTTACAACTGCGAATTAAAATTAATATCACCTCCATTTAGGATGAACGGCTGCTTGCGGCTGAAAATTACCTGAAACTTGTTGAGGAGCCTTAATGGCCTCTTAGCGGAGTCAAAGTTAAGGCTTCGAGTTATTAGCCGTCACATAAGGTAGGCCTTTATGTTCTACTTAGGGTAAGAAACTGACCTTGTTAATTGTGGTCTTAAAGGTCTAACTTTGATCAACACAACTTTATCTCTCATAAGAATTTTACAGGGGAAGTGTATATGTGTGTGTGTGTGTGTGTGCGTGTGTTTCTTGTTTGTGTAATTGTGTATGATTTGTATTTTCGTATGTGTGTGTGCGAGTGCCTTTGTATCGCTTAAATAAGGTATGGAATATGCGTATAATTTATTTAAGATATATTCCACACTGTTCATCTGGGTGATATCACCCATGAGAACAATCTGTAAACTAAAAATAAATGTCAATATACCTAATTTAATCAAGTTCTTGCCACTTTGTATGCGGGTAATAAAAGAACACTAGAATGATTAAAGAAAATCGCGTTTGTTCACCTTGGTGATAGAGTCCCCAGTCCCTAGTCCACCTAGGTGAATCAATAACACAAAAAAAATACTACTCATTTTACCAGGGTGATATACCCAGGTGAACAAAGCGAAAATACCTAAAATAAATCTAAAAATTCTGCAAAGATAAATGGTCAAACCAAGGCAATATTTTTCAGATTAAATCCAATTCTTTGAGCAGAAAGCAAACACTATAGGTTCGCCAAATAAAAGGTTTGGAAATATTGAACAAGAATATTGGAAGTTTTCGAGTATTCCTTTTTGATAAAATTCTTTGTTTGGTAACATTGTGGTTATGAGATTTTCTAGAATTCTTATGCTGCTTGCAGTGTCTGTTCCTGCTAGAATTGTTTTTTTTTTTTAAGTAGGTTTATTCTTAATTTAAATACGTTACACGCATCATCTTTCGCACTAATAAAATAAAACATTACTGTATTGTTTTACATACATGTTTGTTTTTATGACCCTATGTGTTGCGGCCTGTACACGCGAGGACCTGTACAATGCTACAGACAATGCTATCCGCGTAGCTGAGTACTAGGCCGAGAAAATATATTATTGCCATTTATCGACACGCTAAGAAGAAGAAAGACGGCCCAATAAATTTTATACCTGTCATTCATTTTAAATCGTACCTATCGTTATATCGACTATGCTATTATGAACTCATTTGTAACATTATATTATATCAAGCAATCAAGCACCCTATTCTTCAGTCTTTCTCTCAAAACACATTACTCTTAATTTCCGTTCCTTTCATACACACACATTTGAGAACCTCAAGAAGGTAATTATCAAGGTTTTGCCGCGTCGTGAGTCACACACAACACATCTATCATAGAATGTCTTACCCGACAGCCGTCACTCCTATACAATGGAGCTAAGATAGATGTAGGTACTTCAAGATAAACTTGGTACTTCGAAATAATGTACGTTGAATTTAGGCATTCAAAGGATGTTTTTTGTCGTTAAAATATGGTTGCTGGTATATCTAAACATAGGTTAATATTTACGATTAAATAACAGTAAATAAGATTTAACAGTAGCGCATGTTTAAATAACAGTTATATTTGAAGCTAGTGCTCGAAATAGTAAATAAGGTACAATTACGTTTCGTAGCTTTTAGTACTTTTGTCAGTCGCCCATACAATCTACAGGAGGGCAAATCTTGTCAAAGGCGTTTAATCAAAGCTCTCGAATACAATCCGTTCCAATCTACAAAATTAACTCTTGACACATTTGAACTACAAAGCATTCTCGTAGCCGATAGAAATTCGTGCTACGTACTACGAAGTGCTACAGCGTAGCATAACCTACAAGCTACGCCCTTTACATGCGCACAAAGTGGGTCAAGGGTGACGGTTGAGTAGAGTGCGGGTTCCGTAGCCGTTGTGAGAACTTAATTAAACTTCTTTATCTGGTATGATCGTATCCGAGATTGTTTGAAAGCTGATTTATTCTGAAGTGAAAAGATTTGAAGGGCAAGTTATTAATTGAAAATGTTATTTAATTTCAATATTTAACAACAAAATATTATAATCGGCTCTGTATCCGAACGGATAATCAAAAAAAGGTTTAGACTGAGCTCATGCGTAGACTAATACTGCGTTATCAATAACAAGAATTTCGTTGTCTCCAAGCCAGATTTAAAATCTGATTATTATCATATACATGATTTATACTATTGTATGAGAAGACTGATGAATTCATATAAAATTATCTACAAAACAGCCACATAACAACGTTATATCTTATTATTTTTGAATCGTGACAAAACAACTGTTTTTTAAGCACAAACCAATAACCAAAGTACACTAAAGCATAAAAATGTTAATGACATACCGAAGTATAATTTAGAATCATTAAAATGGCGTCGTTACAGAAACATGAATAATGAATATATTATAACTTCTGGAATACATAAGTAAGTAGAAGAAAATATTGAAGTTGGAAATTTTGGGAAATTCAGAGAAGAATTGGTTAAAACTTTTGGCGAATGTTTGACAACCACTAATTAGGTAGAGAGTTCATTATATAATTTTAAACCTATATTTATTTCAAGATCAATTCTGTTAAATAATTAAGTTTTCTCTTTAAGTATATATGTCTTCTATATTTGTTACATCTTAACGTGAAAATTACTAGGCATATTTTTTTCGATAGTATCTTGCTTTCAGTTTTTCAGACTGATGAGATGGATCGGAAAGTAATATTCGGTGCTTTGCCCAGTGGACTATGTCCAGTTGTTTTAGTAAAATCGTAAATATTTTATAATCCACGTAGATGAGTCGACTACCTCAAATAAAAACGTATATAGGTACGTTCTTAGAAGTACAGTGTTCTTTACCTTCCAATCTTAGACTATAGATATACTAAAGACTGCTACTATCGCTAGTTTCCCCTTGCGCCAAACGAGAGCACTTTTTAGTCTGTATCTAGTAGGTACATTCGTTTACTGATTTAAGTTATTTTTCGCGCAACGAGAAACTTATATACGAAAATATCGATGGTTTTTACATTGTTAGGCTATTAGTATTTTAGTTATATTTATTAAAACGGCAAGCTGCATCTTCATACATAATTCACGACAAAACTTGTTTACACTAGTGCTTACGGTACACACTGATAGACTCACCCTAGTTTCTTATATATACTCTAAGCTTCCAACACATAGTATGACACGACTTATTCCACAGAAATATAAAAACACTTGATTCTTGAACATTTGAAAAATGAGGTTGGTGGCTATTTTTTTTAAGATACAAACTCTTATACTGTAGTAGTAGTAGTAGTAGTAATATACGCTGTAACCTAACAAAACAGGGTTTCAACCCTCTTTTAAAAATGCCTACAACCCGTCATAATGACTGCCTACCTTACAGTGCACACTAGATTAAATTCCAGGCATTTCCCAGCTTTACCCGACTCTGCCGTAATAAAGTGTAAAGGGTGTACTGACAAGGAAAGGGTGAACTCAGTTTATGAGCTCATGTGGTAAAGAGGTTTACTAAAATAAGTACTTAAGTAAGGCTTATAGTTTATTAGTCTAGACTTTAGACTTTTATGCATTGGGGTGCATATTTAACCTAAATAGCTGTAAACTGAATAGATTACTAGTGTGTGATAAAAGAGAGAGACAAAAGTCAATTTATTTTAATTAATTGGATTTTCTGGTAGACCCACTCTCGTTTCTTTTTAATGTTATGTTTTAGCAATGATTTTTTTAAAGATAGTGCCACTATTTTACCCCACTCACTGACATTGATCAGGTGTAGGTATATTAGCTAAAAATCTTTAACTCTATCTAATGATGACTGAAAGACACTCGCGATTATTAGCTCGAAAAGCAATAAGTTGCTTCTTAAACTAAAAACACGAACCCTTATAAATTGTAACATTGTTACCAGTACGACAGCAAATAACCTCATATATCGTACAAAAGAAATATATAAAAAGGTTATCGAACTAATAAAACCTCCACGTAGAGGTCACCTCATTCCCAACGTATTTCACGAAGTCGCACGTCTCGAGTCAGTCTTAGAAAATCTCATCAAACTGAGTTCAGAAAACTTATATAATATTATACATAGGAGATTAAGGTCCCGAGCTAAGTGTAAGATGAAGAACATTAATACAAATTAGTCGATATAAATGATAGGCATTTGTTTTTATAGGAAAAACTTCTGAAATAATATCGTTCAAGATGTTATTGGTTTCTTAAGTTTACTCGAATGTTAAACATTTAAATAAAACTAGGTTTCATAGATTTTGCTGTGGTTTATTTTTGGATTTTAGGTCCATCATGGTGACGGGCAGACCTTAAATTCAAAAATGAACCGCGACAAAATCCGTAATACCTCGTATTATTTCAAAGATAAAGATGTTTTTGAGAAGCTTTAGCTTAGATGTTTTAGCTTATAACAGTATTTAGGCTAAATTAAGTTAATGAAATAGAATAAAAGTACAGAAGTCAGTGTTGGTTCAATATTTACCTCAAATACAACGCTTTATTTTCACAGGATTCCTGTGTAAAGCTACTCATTGTTTTATTTGTTTGAACAAAGTGTTGTTACGGGGAATAGCTGGGTGTGTAATCCGCCTACATTGTTCCAATAAAAACCGGAAAATTGGTGAGGTTTGTGAATTAATCCGCTGTGTGAATTGCAGCTGTATTTCTTTTTATCTAAATACAAAACGCCAACTAATATAATAACTGCTACTGGAATTAAACGAGCTAGAATTGTTAATGATTAAGTACTAGAAACACTCTGCTATTTTCTACCTTCACATATAAAGTAAATGAAAAATATTTACGGATCAGGTCTTTAAAAATAACATTATAATTATATAGGAATATAATTTTTCAGTAACAATAATAGACTACAAACTAAACCTACTTTATTAATCCTAGATTTTATAAGACAATATTTAATATTTTAATTAAAATCTTGAAAAATAAATTACTCTTAACTCTACAGAAAGACTCTTAAATAAAATGAACATAATTAACTTTTAATGTAGAAGCGTTCAGCTCACGCAGACAATTCAACTTTGTTTGAAAATCTACTTTATCTCGACGGGAAGTAAGTTCTTTATTGAGTGAGTTAGATATATTAAATCCCAGGGAGGCAAATAGTGGGTGCATTCGAGGATGTTATTTCGTTTGAGTGTGCAATGTGATGCGATGTTTAAACTGCACTATTGCGTAAGAGGCTGCAATGAAAGTTTATTCAAAAGGATATTCAAGCAATTTTCTCTATTATTTATTAAGACAAACTATTGAATTACTGTAGTAAGTAGTATAATAAGGCTTATATAATTTTGTTCCAGTTAACCATCTTATAGTTCCCCGGTACGTTGAATAATTGCGCTCTCTTATTAACCACTTTTCTGTCCCATGAACTTCATATTAATATGTTCGCATTATCATAGTTTTAATATTGTTTTTCTACTAGCACGACACTATGTACCCTAAGTTGTAAGTTCAGGCTTGATCTTTCAGCCTCAATTGGTTTATGCTCTCTAGCCCTCTTAAATGAGTCAGTTTTCACACGATTTCTTACTTCCAATCTAATAGTCATTTTTTATGTAAGAACAGACGCTATATATGAACATTCACTGATGGTAAATCAATACGAAAAATACACGTACAAACCTTTTTCAGTAACTGGATTCCTATTTAATATTAACATAAAAATGTTTTTACGCTACCAATCGTACAAGCTTTATGTTTTTATAATTAATTTTGTATCACAAAGGATGTTCCCAAAGACAGCTTTTAGTAATAAAACTCCCATTATACTCTTTTTATTACGCTGGTATATTCGATCATTTTGTCGTTAAGTCATCTCCCTACAGGTTTTTTTTTTTATCTTTATGAGGCTAAAGGCGAATATAATTGGGATAAAGCATAACATTTTAGTTAAACATAAGACCATTTCGCGACCAAATCGGAGACGTCTTGAAAAAAGGCCAGGTCAAAAGTACCCTAAACCGAAGGGAATTATGACAGTGGTTGAAGCGAAACAAGTATGTAAGGGTCGTAGCACGTGGAAAGAAGTGGTCTCTGCCTACCCCTACGGGAAACAGGCGTGATTATATGTATGTATGTATTTAATAACACTAAGAGGAAGGGTTTCAGTCGATTACGTAAAAGCCTTTTGTTTTCATTGTGGTGAGTCCTCATTGTTAACTAAAACGTTTTAATTATTTAAGTCAACCTCTCAATTTTAGCTTTAGACACAGGTTTACTTTCACAAATCTCATTATTTAAAATTTAGATTTATGAAACATAGTTAACTCCTACTTAATTTTTTAAGGCAAAACTTGATGACAAATAGTACCGATAATTATCGAAAGATTTAATATAACTTAGGTACAAATAATTCTGTTACCTAACAACTGCATTGGCAGTACACATAACTGCATAATGATATGAACTTTAAACATGAGTATAGAGTATTAAACCTTTTTAATGATGTAATCAACACCTGTAGAATACTCCAGTTAATTACAGAGTTTTGGCGAGCCTCCAAATAACTATCAAAAACGCAAAAGTATGCAGATAGCAACCACACTGTAAGGCCGGTATGCGCATAAAGGGAAGTTGACCAAAAATTGTTTAATGTCCGTCAGGTAAATTAATGGAAACTTATTTTTCCTGTTTCGTTATACTTAAATACCTAAAACCTTTCGACGATATAATAACTTGAAATATCGCATGACACAAATCATTATTAACCGGTGCATTGTATACTGGATACAATATACCGGTTAGTGATGTAGCGAAAAATAAAATAGATTTTTAATTTTTCCACACATCTCGCCTACATCCATCTTGTGAGCTTTAAGATTTTGCTATATTTGTATTTTTCCAAACGATACCAACTGCAACACAGAGTTTACAAATGTGACAATTAGGTAAAAAAGTTCGCGCGATGGCCGTAATAAGAATATGCAAATGCATTGTGGCACTGCAGTGTTCATTGGACTTCCCACAGAAAACGATAGTGCAGTGCAGTGACTCATGCATGAGGTCACCACTTTACAAGTGTAAACTCATAAATTGGAGTTGAAAACAGATAGTATTTGATGCAACTATTTTTAAGAAACAAAACATACGTGTCTCAGTTGTTCCTTTGAATAAAGTTTTTAAAGATATCGTAATAAAGTGATTTAATCTACATATATAAATGAGTCAATTTAATTCTGATATATTCGGATGGTTGATACCCGATTTGACTTTTATCATTTTTATTATGAAAGCGGTTATAACATTGCAATAATTTGGATAAAAAAACTGTAAAACCACCCTTTACCAACCAATTAAAGGTACATTAACTCTCACATAAAACCTATTCATAGCTCAAAAGTGACTGATATTCATTAATTAAAGTTTCATTTATTCCAAAACCATTATAGGAAAGCACAGTCACTTGAAATTTGTTTACAGTCGCCTTCATACCGCAGTAATTTACTTCTGCAGCTACAGTCCGTTTGTAAAGAAACCTAGCTCGCTTGCAATTTATACCGACTAAGTTTCCAAGCAAGAAATATCGTTCAATACCTCCGTAAAGAAAAGCTCCAGTACTGATATCAAAGGTAACTTTGTTAAAATAATTTATTTTGCAATACTTTCTATGTTCGTTTTAATTGAGAGTTTCTGTTTTAGTTCACAAAGTATTTGTTATATTTTCTCTATTTTTCTTTATCATTGGGAAATACCTACTATTCAAGAACTCCCTTTTATAACAACTAAGAAAAAAACTATTAAGTTACTCTCGTGTGACTCAGAAATACCGACTATGTTTCAGAGAGGTCCGATTTCAAAGTCGGGTACCTAGCTTACATATCTACTAACCAGAGAATTTCTGAGAAATCACTGCTGAAGCTATTTGGAACCGTGCCCGATTAGGATCGACAACTTACACGATGATACGTCATGAATGGACAAAATATCTCCAGAATGGAAACAAGAATAAGATAGCAATCATTCATTCAAATTACCCAACTTTTTGAACAACGAAAATACCATTTGTTGTCTCCACTATCTGTACAGCACAACAAGCTAAACTTTTAAAATGAAATTAACTTATACCTTGTAGTGAAATTTACAAAGCCTTATACATATTAAATAAATCTACTTTAGTATATAACGAGTCGCCAGCAAAATTCCCGGCCATAGACAAAAAATAACAGCAAAGAGTTTCAAACGGACATCGCCCGCAGCAATGAACAGAATTCAGGATTAAAAATGTCAGTTCATATCACAATGGGAGCCATTGTCTCTGGCAGGATGATAGCCGAGGATAAATGCAGGAGCGAGACGGAATTAATGATGCTGTTTCCTCTTTCAGATCATTATTGTGGATGTAGCTAGCTCTGTATTAAGCTAAGTTCTGGAAACTACTGCAGTTGTTTTTACCTACTTGGAAACATGGCGACCTCGGGAAAATGTACAATTAAGTATTCTGTATCTCTCGTGTATGAGCTTCCAAACGTACCTACCTAAAATTTTCGTTAAAATTAGTCATGTATCATCCCTGACGTATATAAGTCTATACCTGACGTATATAAGTCTGTATCATCCCCTACGTAGCAGGCAGAAATGTTATTTTTTGTCAAATGTATGTATGGAATACACCTACAGTTCACAGCTTATCACATTAAAAGGCCCTTTAGAAGTTACATACTATAGTAATTTTGGGCACCTTTTCTAGAGAATAGCCTATTGCTTTTCACTGCCCACTGACCGAGAGGATTATATCCTTAATCAGTCTACCCACCAATGAATGGAAACATACCTACGTACAATCTATTCAAACCACACAATATAAATGAGGGCTATTTTTTGTAGGAAAACGTAAGCTGAAATATCTTTAGCGGGAAATCCTGGAGCCCCGGTTTCCGACAAAGAGACGACTGTGACAGATCGTTGTTGCTTCTACGACTTTTATGTTTCTACTGAGTTCTGCTCTTGCAATTGTTTGTTTGGAGATGGAAGATCACGTCATGTGACGCAAGATGTATATTATGTGTAGCCGTAGAAACGAATATTCAGCGTATCAGAAGAATTGCCTATTTATTGACAAAAGTCATTATTATACAAATAGAAAGAACGAAAAAGAAAAAAAAAAATGGCTTTTGAAATGTACCAAACTCTGAAATGAAAGGAATTCGAAAAATCGTGAACCTTTAAAATGAAAAGGTCACTCGCTAATGATACCAGACACACTAAACTAAGTGTATCGATTGGGGAAAATAGCACCTTCGTAGACGTAGTCCACCTCTATATAGTCTGTTTCTATGAAAACAGGGATGTGAAATGTGAAATAGCAAAACAAAACTTGTAAAAAAATCGATAAGAAATTTTACTTGCCTAAAAGTATTAAGACAATATAGCTCAAAAAGACATAAGTGTTCAAAAGTAGGTATAGACTGAAAAATAAATGAACATCTTTCATACACTATAATTGTCTTTCTAATAAAGCCTTGGCATTATTGACCTAAGTTTCAAGTGCACAAGTAAGTACCTAAGTATGCTGTAACTGCTGTAAGTGAATAGCGACAGATACCTGCATAGTGCATCTTATGTAACTATTCTGCAACTACGAAGAAACAATTGCTTATAATATTCTTACAAGCATGTCATCTATTACATACATAGACGATACTGTGTAAGAAGGTATACAAGCCCATTTTACCGTAAGGTAGGATCCAAAAATCAAAACACCCAAAGAAACAATTGGCTATCTAGCAACCAGACTTACTCGTACGTACGTTACGTACGAGTAATTGATCGAAAGATGAGAAGAAGAATGGGAAAAGCGTTGAAGGAACCAAAAAAACAACAACCTTGCATGACCGACCAAATACTAAGTAAAAATAAACAAATATTTTCTCAGTCACGCCATTCCGATTCCAATTCCGAACATTTTTGCAATGCCAATCAATGACAGTGTGTCAATCACGACTTCTGCAATGTTAACATTTAAGCTGAGGCCAACAGTAATTTTCCATAACCTACCTACCTACATGTATCGCTACAGAACCTACGTAGCTACTAAGTATTTCTCATCCTTAATGCTAGTAAAAACCCAAAAAGAGCTTATTGAAACCGTCCGCTACCACAGAGAAACCTTATCTTATATTAAAAACCGTATTCCTCCTAAGGGACTGTCACCTTCATAAAACGTGAGCTATAAAATCGTACGCTTTTATAGACTGCTATATCGTCGTTAGCTGAAACAAGTTAATCCAAGCCATCAGTTTATGATACAGTAATAATGTGATCAGCCGACGGCAATCGATTTTGATCCGAGCGAGAGCCGAATAATCGAGTATCGCTGAAGCGAAGCGATTGAATTTGTAATCGATTGAGTATGAAAATATGTGTTATGTACAGGAAGATGATTAGCTAATACAGTACAATATAAGAAGAGCCTTAAGTTAATGGTTGATGTTTATCGATTAATTAAATAACCCAACTTTTTTAAGACGAAGTACGATTGCGAGATCCATTTAATCGATAAATAGTATCTAAAACAAATTTATGGACTAGATTATTTACATTGTTCGAGAATACCCATAATATTTTAATGCAACTTAAAAATTGAAGTAATGTTTGCATAACTATTCGAATTGCAATAACTTACCTTAAATGCTGCATGTCTTCCACGCGCATATAAAAAGGTTGAAGAATAAAGTCGCACTGGTGAATGAAGTAATAATTGTATGCCTTATATCAACGTATATGAGTGGTTTAAATCTTAAATACCTACTTCTAATACTCAAAGGAAACTATTCCTATATTGTTAACTAAAATATTTTCATTAGTAAATGAATTAAAAGAACCTAACTCGACGTAAGACCCTAGACGTTAGGTTGAATCAAATCGCTACATATGTAAAAATGTCTCTGAGTAAAAAAGAAGGTAGTTTTGAAATAAAACTAAAACTACCTACAGTATAAGTATTTCCGCTGTTATTTAAATGCTTAATTGCTTTGAGCTTACTTTTCCATTAAATTAAATGCTATTATTATGTTAAATGTAATCGGGAAAACACATGACTGTTAGTCTGTATTTTTTATGATTGTCCCTAAACAGACTTTTGATCTGCCAAAATATAAACCGTTGTGACAACCAATCGATGTAGGATAGCAAACAGTACATCTCATTTTCGTCTAACAAATAACTTAATATAGACATAAAAATATATTAAAGAAATAGTAATATCATTAATAGTTAACAATTATGTAACTGTAGACCACTCACGCACCGGTGTCTAGGTCATGTGTGGGTGAATTAACACACGCGAGCGCTAGCAAACGTGAGCGCGCGGCAAACGCTGCGGCGCAACTGGCGGTGGCGAGCCGGGCGAGACCGCGCCCCCCTCCCCGCCCCGCGCCCCTCACCCCGCCCCGCGCCGCCGCAAAGGTATGTTGGCGCACACCGTGGGACCTCAGACTCTGTTGCGGCTACCCCAAATATTTGCAAATTTATTTCGCTTAACATTGACTTTAAAACGAAAACATCCAAGCAGACAAATCTTGTTTGAAACAAAATAATTTCAGAGAAACGTATTTATTTGTTGGAATAAATAATTAGGCTAATGAAGGATTCATAACAGAAATGAAATATGTTTTAATTAACTCGAAGTGTTGTATGTTCGGCAAAGTTTCGCTTTTGCCGTGAAACTGTAGAATATTTACAAGAGAAAAGTAATGTTATAACTCAGTTCTAAGAATACGGTATCAAACCGTTGTTTTTCGAGGTTTTGTGAATTGACTGCCAACATTTGCTAACAAACTACCTTCGGGGAATATTGAATATGGATGGGGAACATTCAGCAAAAAATATCTTTTGTTTGCTGAATATTGATTTATAGGGAAAAGAGGAGCGTGAATGTTAAATTACCCTCATTTTTTGTTATCGGTTCGGGAAGCAAAAGTACTAAGGTACAAATAACATACTGTACGCTTTTTATAAATTGACGTTATTCCGCATTTGAGATTAAATAAAGTACGCGTTGACGAATACTTTATTTCTTTTAAAAGAAATGTTCATCGATACCTACGTAGTTTTATAACGGTCGTTATAGGTTAAGATTATGGCGTTTCGACTATCATAAAGATATTTTGGTATCGTCTATTACCTATAAACATAAATACGATCGATAGAAGGTCAAACAATATACATTCAGTATGTTTAACAAATAAAAAACTCGTGTAAAGTACACAACTTTACACGAGTACGAGTACAACTTAAAGACGTTGAATGTAAAGCCAATCACCGTCACAAAAGTAACACCATAGTTCATCAGTTACTAGTGACCGAAACAGCTCTCAAAGAATACACGACCATCATTTTGATGACGTCATAAATTCATAAACCCCACCATCTTAAAGCTCACATAGTACTACCTCCTTATACCTACATATAACAGGTTAGTAACTAATATTTCCATTATCATATTGCGGAGATGATATTCCTAGGAAGGGCTAGATCCATCCCGGTGTAATTACTTAGGCGGCCACTCTTTGATGTGAGATGCGACCGAGTGATTACTGGATCCTTGCTCGGGTTCAAAATGAGGGTACATGTTTATTTGTAGTTACACGTGTCAGACTAGTATTGATTAGTGGGTTGTGTATACTTATATTCTAAGTAGCAACGTTGTGAAAAATAAAAATAAACAATAAATAAAATAAGATAAACTTTTTTTTTACCTATATAGGATCCCACTGCTGGGCAAAGGCCTACCCCTCCGTCTTCCAAACCTGTCTATCTATTGCGGTTTTGGCCACGTGCGACTATTACTTTAATTTTTTTTCTTTGTATTGATTTTAATTTTAGTGCGTATCTTATTTCTGGTTATCTACAAAGATAGTTGGCATACAAAGAAAAAAATAAGTTTCAGTTTATTTATAATATTTACACTTATTTAAACCAACTAGCGCGAAGTTATTTTTGCCCTGCGCAACGAGAATGCCGTGCGTAAGAAAACTTTCGAATCACGACAAATTCCATGAGGAAAAAATATTTTATGCAAAACTCGAGTTCGTTCTACTTATTTACATAGTTACTTAGTCCAGCTTTAAAGTTCTAAGCTTCGTCAATCCAGGTCAACGTGTTTAAATGCGCGACCTGGGAATTAGCCAGGTCGAGAGGAACTCAGTGAGGATATAGAACATACATTATGCATCCTATTTCGTAGGAATAGAGGTCACAGTGCCATATCAAAAGGGAAGCAACTGGCTTCATAGCGAACTGTTTACTGTAAGATATTTTACGGACTCTTAGAAAAATTCAGCGAAAGTACTTGTAGTAAAAAGATAAGTAAAGATAAAGATTTAAAAATGAAATCGATTAAACGTGAATCCAGAAGTTCTTCTCCTTCTCGAGTCAATTATCGTTAAATAATATTAAGGTTAATACGCAAAATCCGATAGCTGATGGTTGATTATGTTTTTAGTAACAATGACATTCTGGGTGGATGGATGTCTTTTGAGGGATCCAATTATCAAAATTATCTACCCAAATTATGATTTTAATATGATGGCTGCTTATATACTTTATGTAGGTACGTAGTTTTCAAACTCGCAGTGTAAACCATACATAATTTGTGTGTGACGGACAGATACCTCGCATCCATGCTTCTACATTGTTCAGAAGCTACTCTGTGAATTAGTCGGACAATACTCATTGCGCTAATGGTTTATTCGTCTTTTGTGGTAGAACAAAAACAAAACAAAATAAGTAATACAGATTTATTGCTAATACATGTCATATTGAGCTTAAAATAAAATAAAACAAAACTATCACAATTTGCACTCTACACTAACTGTGTCAGGTACCATTTAATAATACAAATAAAAAATAATATATTTTTATTAAATACTCAAGCTTTGTTATTTTATATTTATACATTTAAATACAAATTAAATTGGTTTAGTATGGCAAAGGAATCCTTGAGGTCCCTTAATTAATTTGGTCTATCCCTAATTTTTTGCATTCTAAACTTATTAAAAAATACATAATATTTAAACGGTAGGTTAGTAATTTTTTAATTATTATAAAATTTAAACTAATAAAAACTATCACATACTTTCTCACTCAATAATTTTGAACTCTGGCAATTTGTTTAACGATTTTTTCGTCTGGTAACATTTACCTATCTCTAGATTATCTTATTTTATAATTAATTGATACATGGCCCGACGGAAATTTTGTACATAGCTTTATCCGACAGATTAAGGCACTTAGGTATAATAATAATTATTAAAATGCATTGGCAATTTATTTGGAATTATTTGTGTAAATTATTTAATTAATTAAATACAGTATCTGCACATTTGTGCATCGTCTAACACTATATTGAGCTAACTTTGCAATTTTGTGCAATTTGTGCTGAACTATTTCATGTGAACGAAATACCTTTTATATTTAGCTAAGGCTAAGTGTAGTTTATCGTTACATACTGACCAGTAATAATACTTTAAAGGGACCACTGAGAACTGAAACAAAAAGAAACAAAATAAAATAAAAATAACGAAATTAAACAAAATAGGTTTTAATGTCAGTCTTCAACCCCATCGCTGCTTGCACTGTAATTATGTTAAAAACCAAATACGTATAATAATCGGGTTACCGGTAAAAAGGCATCAACATCAGAATCTTTTATTTTTCTATATTGATAATCTAAAAGGTTTTTGGGTGGTGTTAAGGTTAAAATTTGGAGAAATAAACATAAAGGTTCCGTTATTGCATGTATTGCTTGCGAGTATTATTTAGTAACCAGCAAAAAAAAAGCATATCGATCACTACCTTACTTCTTTAAAATACAAGAGCTTACACTGTTACTGTTGACCACTGACATTTGCTTGAATATTTAACTTTCTAGGCGGTTCCGTAGCCAACTGACGTAATATACACGCGACTGCCAGCGAATGCAGCGGTGTCAATATTGCAAATTTAATTTCCGGTGTCTTTTCCGACATATACGAATAAAAGTTTATTAAAGGCCGGTTTTTCCAACACCAGATAATTTTGTATTCGGAGATCTAATATTCACATTTGACATATTTTGTTACGAAGAACTGTCAAGTATTCAAAATTACTCCTCAGATACAATTATCTGGTGTTGGAAATAAACGGCCTTTAGAATGTATATTTAAAGGCTGAACAAAAATATAAAAGAGAAAAGTATTAATTCTAACCTAATAACGAATATTACGTATATCTATGTTTCATTCAATCAATCTTATTTACTTACATACGATTTTAGACCTTATTAACAAATGCAATAGTATTAAATAAGAATAAAATTGTTTGAGAGTAATCTAAGTATAATTCGGTGAATGCCGCCATTTAATATTGCCTTTGGGACTGCTTCGAGTAAATTGGACGGAGCAAACATGTATTTAATACTTACTGATTTCTATTTCGATTTTTATATTCGTCTAACACGAATTCTTTAGGGGAACTAAACCGATTATTACGTTTATTTATTATTGTGTCGTAGGTTTTATGCTAACCTTTACTCTGTGTAGTTTTTGTCGAGATTATAATAAATATAGTTTTAATTCTCGGATATACAAACAAAACTCGTGCAACATTTGAAACTTTAAAGTTTGTTGGGCCTTAAACTACTTCATAAGCTTTTATTTTACTGAAACTCTTGTAATTAAAAACCGCATCCATTAAGTTCAGCATACTACAGCATAGAACATTAACGTAAAAGTTCGTTCCTTATTTTACTTACCTCCACAAACACTTCATGGCATAAACTTAAATGTTAAAATATTGAGTTGTGACTGTCCGTGCTGTGTCATCCTCCATCAATCAGCTTCGCTCGTAGGATTCGAGCTCATCGTTTGTAGAGGTTTTGTCACTAAATAACACCTATTAATATAGGTAGGTAGGTAGGTATATATATAGTAATAAGGTGCTAATTAGGTAACCTGGGATGAGCCTATTTGCAGTAGACCTGTCCTCCGTCACCGACACGCGACGGTCGTGCGACCGTCATACGACAGACATTCGTCTGTGTGGGTTTGTCACTAGATGGCGCTTATACAGCTGTAAGACAGAGCTACAGGTACAAGGTATGTTACCTGGGATGAGCGTGCTTGCGATAGGGGCGAGCGTTGCGGTACACGTGTCCGCCGGCCGACACGAGCGTCCCGCGCGAGCTGGCCGCGCTCAGCGCCGTGTGCAGCGATACGGGCGAGCCGGACGACACCGACACACGACGGTCATACGACGGATCCTCGTTCGTTGGGGTTCTGTCACCTGGTTATAAGTACAGTTTTGTTAATGTTGAGAACACTACCTACACTAACGTCATCGTCTCGGTAGTGCCCGCACAACTTCGACCTCAAGTCTGAGCTGCTAATCAACCGAGGATTACGCAGCGCTAGCATCTTTGTATTTGCTCCGTGGCTAGCATCGCGTCTACTACTTGTTCGTTAAAAAAAGTTGTGCTGAGAAGGGAGCTATGGAGCGCTGGAGAGTCAGGGTTACGTGAACGCTGACAAGATGACAACACTCGAATCACGCTAGTGTGGGGATAGCCTAAGCTTGCTTCATAATTTTCAAATTAATACCTAACCAAAAAAAGAAGTAAAAAAAGAACTAGCAATAGATTGTTTTGTAGGTTAGGGCCTAAAATATCTGATGTCACATAAAATAACTGGATGAATTCCAAATTTAGTTAAAAAAAACTGTTAAAATGCTAAGTTATCTTGACCGCCTCTAACGGTGCCAGCAGCCTTCTCGACATTCAGTTGTAGTAAGGGTCTATATAAGGTGTTGTTACCATCGAGACTGCCGATGGGTGTGGGTCGCGTGAGGTCTGGGCTGCTGCCCCACGGGCTGAGCGCGCCCAGCGGGCTCGACAGCCCCGCCGTCACCAGCGTGTCGTCCTCGTCTTCTGACTCTATACACAATATGTAGGTGTGATAAATATAAAACATATTCAAAAGATACACAGGAAAAAAAATTAACAGTACCCTAAGGGTCGGTTCATATCCGGCGAAAAACGCACTGCGCACCATCGGCCGCGCAGCGCCAAAGCAAACAAACACACAATGAGACATCCGACCTGACCCCTTAACGCATCATCAGTTGGATGAGAAAGGCCGAACACTCGACCACGCATCTCCCAGCGCCAAGCAATGGACAACACGCGACGAGCCCCCGCCAGAGATGAACCGACCCTAATTCGCCCAACCTTCACCGGTTCTAAGTGCTTATTAAATCAAAACAGTATGACATCGTCAGCTTTCATGACAACACTGCAAAAGTGACTTACCTTCAAACACATCAAAGAAGTTCTCCTTCGAATCATTTAGCGTCGACGAGGACTTTGACTTTTTCTTTCTTTTACTCTAGAACAAACACGACCTCTATAGTTATAGATAAAACTTTAAATTAATACTGTGTTGCAGAAAAAACAAAAGGTAATAAATGGTATACCTTAGTAAGTTCTTCAGCGACCGACATCTCTAACGCGTGGTGAGTCCTCGCTAAGGCGGCGAGCGCCTCTTCCAAAACTCTATTCCTTTCAAGCTAGTAAACAAAAATGGTACGGTCATTTTACATTGAAAATAATAAAAATCTGTAAATAGCAAGTCAAAGTGATCCAAGTGGTGACTTACGTGGTTAATTTACGTCGCTATAAACAGTTTACAATACTTGTAGAATTTTATATTCGAATAGTCATTGAGTAAGGTATGATTGATTTACTCCACTGATACACAACAATTGACTTTTTACACCATAAAAAATGCTTATTTTGTCGCAACATTTGTAAAATTATTTCAATGTTCGTTACCTTGGGTCATTTTGACCCAAATCTGACAACCATCAGATATAAATCAAAATGTGAATATAAATCAGAATAGTATCTTTATCTGCAGCCCATATTATGTCTAAATACACAATATACCCCTCGCTGGAGGGGACTGGATGCGGAGGGCGGCGGACCGGGTGTTGTGGCGCCGATTGAGAGAGGCCTATGTCCAGCAGTGGACTATGATTGGCAGAATGATGACACACTACATGCTAGTCTAGTGTTACCTCTCTGTTAAGCCGGGCAGTGTCGGCGTCCCTGGCCTGCGCGACGAGCGCGGCGCAGTGCTTCAGCGCCGACAGCGCCTCCGACCCCGTGCCGCACGCGTGTTGGAAACGCTACGGTTATATGTACTCTGTTATATATGCTGATTGTGTATAGAATGTGGTTTTTTTCACTACCGAAGCTTTGATTATATAATGTCTAGATGGACTGTCAAGTGCGCGCAGACGTGTCAAAAAATAACAACCAAAAGTGGTTGTTAAGTACTTTCCCGCCACCAGTACAGATCGAGCCGCTTTCGTGACAATACATTTTACGCGCTCTAAAAAAAACACTTAAAAGCTTATAAAATGACAGTCTGTGCATTTAAAGTGTGCTGGAATTATGAAGAAAAACTAAAAAATACCAAGCACGTCACCTATAATCGGTAAGTAACCAAGAAACTTTTTATTTAGTTTTTGTTTTTATGATTACCAAATTACGCCATATTTTATCAGTGTTGCCAGTTTCTGTTTTTCATTCTCCCATTTTTGTGGGTAAATTTGTTGGTTCATCGTTACGTTTATAAAATTTTGCAGATAAACTTTTTATATATGGGTATGTTTTAAATACCGAGGTTCTAAAAAAAGTACGTCGCGTAGGGGGACTTTATATCCATATGTTAGTAATTATTAATAATTTATATATATCATTTAAAATTTCCAAATACTAAGTGCCTACTAAAATATTGTACCTAATACTAACTTGAGTTGATTGAATAGTCCATTCAAACATACAACTCTAAATCAGCTTCTTTTTCTTTACTTAAAAAGTAACTACTTAATAAAGATACACTTAAACTGAATAATACCACATAAGAACGTACAACTAAAATAGGTAGTATTTTTTATTATTATTAACTAGCGGCCCGCCCCGGCTTTGCTCGGGTGCAACGCTGATACCTACACTATATATCTGTCGCAGACAAATAGTATAATATGGCATTTTACATAAGGCGTCGTCAGTTTAAAAACGTTTGCGGTTATGGAATATGCCGAAGGCAAAATGTCAAATCATTAAATCGTTATAATGCGACGTTAGTGTTATTTTAGGGTGACTATGCTCATTAAAATCTCGAGAAAAACTTTGAATTACATACGTCGTCGCTCGCTTCGCTCGCTCTGTTGCAAGGTCACAATATCTAACCTTTTTTTTTTTTTTTTTTTCGGGGGGAAATCCTCATGGACTGCCCGGACTCTTACCGGCTAAAACCCCCCGGTGTCTCCTCCTCGCACGTGCACGTGGGGCCGCGGGAATCCAAATTCTTCCGCAGCCCCACGCTGGTGCTGGCCCGGTTGTCCGGGCCTCCTCTCGTGCACGGGGTAGTGAGGTGTAAGACTACCCCGTGCTCCGCCTCGGAGGCGCGCGCCGACACCCGCGCGCGCACAATATCTAACCTAACCTAACCTATTGATCTCTGTCACAAAGTCGAACCTAATCAAGCAATGAATATCTGAGCCTATGAATATATGAATATTCGATCAAATACATGGTTTTTTCACCAAAAATACTCTGCAGGAGTCCTTCACGACCCAGGGACCTAGATGGATACCTTAGCATTTTTGACGTGCTGTATAACCTCAAAAACTAAATTCTTCAATTTGCCTCGGCATTATGTATATGGTGTTTAAATTTTCGATGAAATGTTGAGGCATATTATAAAGTGACACGGCAATCTACATTTTGCCTTGGGCATATTACATAACCGCAAACTTTTTTAAACTGACGATGCCGTATGTAAAATGCCAAATTATACTATTTGTCTGCGACATATCTACACAATCATAAAGTTCTGTAGTGCGAAGCACAGCCTTCGACGCACTACTTGGTATAGGCACGCGCCCTACGGCCCCCCGGCCGTTACCGCCGCAACCGCGATGTCCCTGCATTTTAAATTTGTAATATCTTCGAAAATATTTATTTAAATTACATGCTGTAAAGGGCAATATTGATCTATATTACATACACAATTTATTAAAGGTACTTAATTGGATAAGGATTAATACTGTATAGCTTAAAATCGCTTTTTCGTAAATAAGTAATAAATAAACGATAAAAATGGTTATTGTGGGTTATCCTCAAGAGATGGACATATGCCATCGCGGACTTTTTTGTAGATCTTTTTAAGGTGCACAATACTGTAGTACATTATTTTGATCTATCTCGTAGGGTTCAGCCAGCGTTTGCAATGTAAGCGCAAAAAATTTGTTCATTTACTTAAATCTCTAAGATTATCTGTGTTCCTCTACTATATTATGCATGTATTATACATATAAACCTTCCTCGTGAATAACTCTATCTATTAAAAAAAACCACATCAAAATCCGTTGCGTAGTTTTAAAGATTTAAGCATACATAGGGACAGACAGCGGGAAGCGACTTTATTTTATACTATGTAGTGATTCGTCTTTATTTAATGTCATTTATGGGTGAATTTGTAATAGCTGGTATCACTATTTACGCACACAGAGACATTGACGTATAGTGTAAACGACGCCTGCACGCATACATACTTAATATAGCGTCCTAGTTGTCTTTGGTATGAATGTAGGGCGACGCTCCATCTAGACATTATATAATC
The DNA here is from genome assembly GCA_905146925.1 of Autographa gamma. Classification (NCBI taxonomy): domain Eukaryota; kingdom Metazoa; phylum Arthropoda; class Insecta; order Lepidoptera; family Noctuidae; genus Autographa; species Autographa gamma. The sequence continues at coordinate 12,493,140 of LR989850.1, forward strand.
AAAGTACAGAAGATGGCATCACGTTTGTTAATAATCATGTTTTTTTTTCATTGATGTGCTTGTGGAATGTTCAGTGGTGTAAATACTAAATTCAGTGTAGCTAATCTAAATTGTTAATTAACTGAAGTATAGTGGAATTGAATGCATGCAGCAAAAAAGGAGACAGCATTTCTCTGTAGTCACTGACGCCAACCATCTTAAATTATAATTATTTGAAATCTTGATGTGAAACTCTTAAATAAATAATTACTGTAAAATTACTAAACATGTGACTTGTCTTGGTTCATACCATATAAGCGGAGTGGTGCAATGAATTTCCCACGTTGACGCTTTTATCAAGAGCGGCTACAATCGCGGCACATTCACGCAGCTGCGTGTCTAGTAGCGCGAGACTGTTTGTGGCTGCTGTTAGCGCGTCTTGCATTGATCCTGTAGGAAAAACAACGTAAATATAATCAGAATATTTACTTGTTTTTAAATAATCTAAGAATTACCAGAAATACACATAAGATATAAGAGTTTGGGTCATTTAGAACATGCTTTCAAACTTGGGTCATTTTCACATTGACCCAAGGTTGACCACATGATCAATACGCACTCATTCATTTTATTATTTTCGAAGGAATAAATTTTCGAGAAAATTCAATACTTAACATTGGCAGATTATCTATACCTATAAGGTGGTGATAAAGGTATAAAGGTTGGTCAAGTTTCCTACCTAGTGGTTTGCACTCGTCCTCCAGATCTTCCGTGGCCTCTCTGGCGGCGTCAGGCGAGGCGCCGGCCCACAGGTAGTGGCCCGAGTACGCGATGTGCTCGTTCATTGCTGTCACCCATTGCTACAACAATTTACATTGATGTTAACATAACCCAGTAAAGAATGGTCTGCCTACTGGTACTAGCGAGATGTGTTGCCAGCTACATGTGTTGTTGTCACACTAACCTGCCTGCAAGCCGCCACGTCCCTGTCACCCTGCACGGCGAGCCGGTGCGTGTCGCCGTCGCTGAAGTTGAGCACGATGAGCGCGGGCTCGGTGTCGGAGGCGGTGAGCGTGGCCGCGTCCAGGTACTAGCGAGATGTGTTGCCAGCTACATGTGTTGTTGTCACACTAACCTGCCTGCAAGCCGCCACGTCCCTGTCACCCTGCACGGCGAGCCGGTGCGTGTCGCCGTCGCTGAAGTTGAGCACGATGAGCGCGGGCTCGGTGTCGGAGGCGGTGAGCGTGGCCGCGTCCAGGTACTAGCGAGATGTGTTGCCAGCTACATGTGTTGTTGTCACACTAACCTGCCTGCAAGCCGCCACGTCCCTGTCACCCTGCACGGCGAGCCGGTGCGTGTCGCCGTCGCTGAAGTTGAGCACGATGAGCGCGGGCTCGGTGTCGGAGGCGGTGAGCGTGGCCGCGTCCAGGTACTAGCGAGATGTGTTGCCAGCTACATGTGTTGTTGTCACACTAACCTGCCTGCAAGCCGCCACGTCCCTGTCACCCTGCACGGCGAGCCGGTGCGTGTCGCCGTCGCTGAAGTTGAGCACGATGAGCGCGGGCTCGGTGTCGGAGGCGGTGAGCGTGGCCGCGTCCAGGTACTAGCGAGATGTGTTGCCAGCTACATGTGTTGTTGTCACACTAACCTGCCTGCAAGCCGCCACGTCCCTGTCACCCTGCACGGCGAGCCGGTGCGTGTCGCCGTCGCTGAAGTTGAGCACGATGAGCGCGGGCTCGGTGTCGGAGGCGGTGAGCGTGGCCGCGTCCAGGTACTAGCGAGATGTGTTGCCAGCTACATGTGTTGTTGTCACACTAACCTGCCTGCAAGCCGCCACGTCCCTGTCACCCTGCACGGCGAGCCGGTGCGTGTCGCCGTCGCTGAAGTTGAGCACGATGAGCGCGGGCTCGGTGTCGGAGGCGGTGAGCGTGGCCGCGTCCAGGTACTAGCGAGATGTGTTGCCAGCTACATGTGTTGTTGTCACACTAACCTGCCTGCAAGCCGCCACGTCCCTGTCACCCTGCACGGCGAGCCGGTGCGTGTCGCCGTCGCTGAAGTTGAGCACGATGAGCGCGGGCTCGGTGTCGGAGGCGGTGAGCGTGGCCGCGTCCAGGTACTAGCGAGATGTGTTGCCAGCTACATGTGTTGTTGTCACACTAACCTGCCTGCAAGCCGCCACGTCCCTGTCACCCTGCACGGCGAGCCGGTGCGTGTCGCCGTCGCTGAAGTTGAGCACGATGAGCGCGGGCTCGGTGTCGGAGGCGGTGAGCGTGGCCGCGTCCAGGTACTAGCGAGATGTGTTGCCAGCTACATGTGTTGTTGTCACACTAACCTGCCTGCAAGCCGCCACGTCCCTGTCACCCTGCACGGCGAGCCGGTGCGTGTCGCCGTCGCTGAAGTTGAGCACGATGAGCGCGGGCTCGGTGTCGGAGGCGGTGAGCGTGGCCGCGTCCAGGTACTAGCGAGATGTGTTGCCAGCTACATGTGTTGTTGTCACACTAACCTGCCTGCAAGCCGCCACGTCCCTGTCACCCTGCACGGCGAGCCGGTGCGTGTCGCCGTCGCTGAAGTTGAGCACGATGAGCGCGGGCTCGGTGTCGGAGGCGGTGAGCGTGGCCGCGTCCAGGTACTAGCGAGATGTGTTGCCAGCTACATGTGTTGTTGTCACACTAACCTGCCTGCAAGCCGCCACGTCCCTGTCACCCTGCACGGCGAGCCGGTGCGTGTCGCCGTCGCTGAAGTTGAGCACGATGAGCGCGGGCTCGGTGTCGGAGGCGGTGAGCGTGGCCGCGTCCAGGTACTTGCGTCCGCGCCAGTGTGTTCCGCCACGAGCGGCTTCGGCACGAGACCCGTAGTAGAGAAGTACCCCTCGTTGAAGGACGGCCTGGGGTTAAAAAAATGGAACTTATACAAGATATTACCTAAAAGATAAAACTACCCAAAAAGGGTTAAAAAGCACGTCTATTTTCATATTTCTTTCAGATAAACACCGTTGCAAAACGAGATTAAAATAAAGGAGAAGTTAAAAAAAAACAATCCTTCTTTTATCCTCCACACCAGAGTTGTTGGTATCCCTTGAAATTATTCGGAAGAAAATACACTTATTCTCCTTACCCAGACTGGTCTCCAGCCCAGGAACCGTGATCTCTTGAGCAGCGGGCCCTCGAACCTGGCCGCCGTCCGCTGCAGCCGCTGCACCGGCCGCACGCTCAGCACTTCGCGCATCTCCGCGTCTTTTGCCATGTCTATTGCCAACTGACCTGTGTTGGAGAAAGGAAACTATAGAGTGCAACAGGGTATAAACTGTGAGCACCGAGCGTCGTCGTAAACTCAGTGTCAAACAAAATGCACCGCCTGAACAGAAGCAGTCCACTACCTAAACATATCAGAACTATCGATATTTTCGCATGGACGTTTGTCCTTGCACGAAAATAGAATCTGTAGCTGAGATGCGCGCTAGAGAACATTTATTTGTGTAAAAACTGGGCGAATATATGATCTGTCTTTATGTATTTATTCGTCGACCTTGAAAAAAACTACTTGGTGGCATTTTTAAGTTGTTCGTACCATAACTAATTGCGTAGCTGCGTGGTTCTAAAATATCAATCCAAACTTAGTATGTGTAATATTTTTTTGTGTATAAATAGTAGATAATTATTACTTATATATTATATTATTATATACGGTGGAAATTGCATTATTTACGCTTAACAGAAAACTGTTGTAAAAATAACAACATCAAGTAACATATTATTATTTCAGATTGAATAGGTAAAAGAAAAGAAAACATGTTAAACCATACCAACTTAATGAAATAGTTTGGGTATTGGGTAATAAGGAAGTTAACTTCTCGTAAGATAATCCTTATTAATCGCCTAAACCATTTCTAATACTTTCATTCTTCACCATAATCAGCAATTTTATTGGTTAATCCGTTACCAGTATGACATTATCCTCATAAATCCAATTTATTTGGTTAATCCCTATAATTTCGACAAGTTAATCTTTTAACCCGATTGTAAAGTCACCGAGCAGAATAACTTGGTGACCCAATTAACGTTACGGGTTTCAAACAAACCCAGGCAGGACACGACCTTTCACTTTTCGGTTAATTATGCACATAATCATACGGAAAAAGTCCTACCCCTTTTACCGTTACAATCTTTAGTCAGTTAGTTTAGTCTTTAGTTTTATCCGTTCCAGCTGTTTCCATATTTTATGGAAACCTTTTCATCATACATGGTTTACATTCAATCACCCCATCATCCGATTCATTCGATGGTTTAATATTAGATGAATGACATCAAAACTTCTTACTGAACTGAACTACTAGTTTAGTGACACTGGCTAGGTCACGGTGACAATGGCTAAATCTTACATAATATGCGTAAGAGGTATGAGCCATTTATACGCAAATGTCACAACCTATAAAGACAATTTTCTGAAAAGACGACAAATGTTCTGGTAAGACTCACCACTGTTGTTCCTCAGGGTAGTATCGACGCCATTTTGTAGCAGCAGCACGGCGAGCCGCGTGTGGCCTCTGTACGCGGTGCAGTGGAGGCATGTGTTGCCTTGCGCGTCGACGCAGTTTATGTTCGGAGAGTTTGGGCTGCTGAGCTGGAGAAACACATAAAACATTACTTCACAAATTATTGACTTGCAAGAACTGCAAAAATTGGCATCCGCCATCTAGACTTAAGTGGTGGTATCTGGTAGACAGGCCAATGTTAAAAAAAGCTGTTAAAAAAAATCAGACAAATGTTACTGAAAGCATTCAATATTGAAAACGTCCGCGCGCTCGGCCACCTCCAGCAGCCGCTGCCGGCGTCCGACCCTCCCCGTTCCTTCTGCTGACGTCTGCAGGAGTGAGAGCACTCACCAGCTCCTGTATATCCTCGATTCTGCCATCCTTGGCGGCGGTCAGCAGCCGGCGCTCGCGCTCGTGCCGCTCCGCGCGCTGGGCCGCCTCCAGCAGCCGCTGCACGTCGCGCGTCTTGGACACGTCGCAGGGCGTCCGACCCTCGCCGTTCATGATGCTTACATCGGCCTTGTGTTTGAGGAGTAAGATTACTAGTTCCTGTAGGAAATAGTTGAGATGTTATAAGCAGCTTCTATGTGCTCTTCAGCAGAGCAAATGCATCTTTTCATAGTAAGGTATTCTAAAATTATATGACATGAATTTGGTCAGCTCAATCAAGGAAAAACATTATATTCATATTTATAGGTTCACTGTGCCATCCTCACCTCATTTCCGATAAAAGATGCCTTATGTAAAGCCGAGTCACCAGTGTCATTGACCACGTCAACATTAGCCCCTGCTTCAAGCAAGGCCTCCACCACATCTGCATGTCCGAAATATGTGGCCAAGTGGAGTGGAGTCCAGCCTAGGTTGGTTTTACTTTTACCTACAAATAATAATCCAAATAGGTCTCAGCATTAAACATAATGTAACTACATTATGTTTAATGCCTAGACCAATTTATGTGAAAGGTGTGTATCCAGAACTGCAGTGACTCATTATATAGAGTGATATTTTCAAGTGTATGTGAACAACATCTGATAGCAAGAAGTTTGAGAAAAACTTAAATAACTTTATGTTATTGTGTAGCAGTGTGTCATTCTGTGCACACAAAAAGTAACTACACTAGTCAATTTTTGTAGATGCAATTTTATAAAAAATATTTTATTATGACAACAAAAGAACAATAATATATCATATGAAGTTCAATAGTTCAAACTCGGTTTTATTTAAAAACGATTAATATATTAACAGATTAGTAACAATATGAGTCATTTGTATGATAACATCAATAAGAAATAAAAGTCTTGTGAGACAACAATAAGAAATAGAATGTTTGTAGTTATGAGAAAACAGACTGTTTGAATATACAAATAACTGTAGTTTTATATTACAATTTAAACTTATGTACGATTTATTTTATGTTTTATTTCATATCCTTAACAGTCAATGATATTTTAATAAACAGATATGTTATACACATACAAAACAATCGAAAAAAGTGTTCCGCGCAGCGCGGCAGCTAGCGAAAGAGATAGCACGATAAAACCCATAAGAAAAAAAGAGACAAATAGTGTTGTTGTTGTCCCAATTAGGATGTTTTCGAGTCTTCACGATTGCACGCTTATAACATATCTGTTTATTAGAATATCATTGCTTAACAGTACATTGTTTTATCTCATATTCTGTATTTTTATTTCTAATTGTTATTTCTCAATTTAATAAAGACATAGTTATAGCATTTTGAACCTTATAGTAATGACTACAATATTGAATCACATTAGGAATATTTTTAGCTGATGACTAAACTCATAACAAAAACTTTTGTTTGTGTTTATGATTATCATTAATAACTATGTCACAGGTATTTTTATTTTTATGAATGTGTATGTAAACAATTATTGATTGGAGATGCAACATTTTCCTTTACTAATTAGTGCTCAATATCAGTCTATTTACGTTTTACATTAAATTTAATAAGATAATACATTATACCCTTTACTGTATTTTATTATATTAAGAATATTCTTTATAAGGCTTATTTTTAATTAATTGAAATTTTTGAATTTAATACACAAGAAGATAGCTAGCACCTAACATGATCAAGATTACAGCTGAAAACAGACTTCATAATAATTATAAATACTGGAATTCAGGTGCGTTTCAGACTCATAATAAAATTCCTTGAAAATGATTCTTACCTTTGCAATTGATATCCAAAGTAAGTTTCCCTTCATTTTTAGCCTCCAGCATCGCCTTGACCACAGACAGCTCTCCATGTCTGGCTGAATACAGCAAGGATTCCTGTGCCTCTGAACCAAAACTATCGTCCTTAGACATTTTGGAACACTATCAGTCAATTTAACCACTCTTTTATAATAAATCAAGGCTTCTAGTTACAGATTCAATCATTAAACCGTCACAAGTCGCATTGAATTACAAAACACATTTTATAAACGTATTTTTAAGTTTTGAATCGATCACATTCTTGGTCCACTGGTAACGATAAGAAATTCGTCACGTTACACTTCGCTTCGAATAGACTTAGGGCCGCGAGGAAATGTAAGTCCGATATGTTTATTAATAAAATAATTAACTCGCAAATTGCAGTTGACTACCCTTACCCACCTATCAAGCCTATCCTACCGTCAAACGACTATTGACAAATTGTCAAAACGTTATGTCAAAGCGCAAGTCAAGCGTGTTAAAATAAACGGCAACGGTTCCGTAGCACATTAAAAAACACATGCGACCTGAGAAGTGGGAAGTGACCGAATACTTCTTATATGGCAGCATATACGCGCTCAATGAAAGACAAAATACTCCGTTCACTAGGTTTTTAAATTAGAATATATTCTCTTAAACAAAAACGACATGCAAAACCCAATAAATAACATAATATTCGCTGTTGTCCGTTAAGGCTGTAATCATGCTCGTAGCGTTGAAGCCCGATAGTGTAATATTTAAAATAATTAACTATGATTTAAAGTAAACTATGGGAATAATTTGGTATGATCAATCTTTGCTGACTTTTAGTACCAATCAAATAAAGTCATCAATTAAAAATAAAAATATTGTGTCAGTGAATCGATTTTTTAAAGTTATGAATGGTTCCTATTTCAATGACCTTGACCACTTCACTGAATCTGAATGCATAAAATTCGTTTGAAAATAATAGCAACGAAGACCGTGATACTATTCGTTAAAAGAGAATATAGTTTGTTGCTGTTATTCAGGTTTTTTTTAAACTAATGATATTAGATATGGTTCTTTTAATGCTAAATAATGACAAGAAATTTGATAGTTTGAACTCGTTAATTTTTTAGTGGGTATTCCGAAAAAAGCATCCTAATGTCAGACGTCAGTGTCACACAGATGTTGAAAGAGAATCGCCTGGGGCATCCGGTACTTGTATTCTAGTGTTGTTTCTTTTAATAACTCAGTACAAACTAAGAAATATGTGTGAAGACATACAGAACTGCTGCCGTATATGTTTGGACGTAGAGTCAGACCATGTCTCTATACTCGGCGATCCAACGATTAGCCTACACATGAAGTCCTGTCTCTCTATAGTTGTGTCTCCAAATGATCACCTTCCTAAGAAAGTTTGCTCGTCTTGTGTATCATTGTTAAACCAGTTTTACAATTTCCAAATTAACGCTCGCTGTTCCGAAGACTGGCTAGAATCATCGGTGCAGGAAAAGATGAAGAAAACATCTGAAAACAAAATGGTTGTCCAACCTTTGCCAGACTCTGAATATAATTCGGATTCGCTCTTAGAGTTTCTTAATAACACTGCGAACATTGAGGAATACTTGAATAACCTAGGTAAGGAAGACATACCCTGTATTGTTAACATGTTAGATAAGAATGAACATAATATGGAAGTGGCTAAAAGTTACAATAAGGCTACCAAGGTTCCCAGTCCTAAGAAGAGAGACACACCAAAGAAATTCAAAATGGAAGTCATGGAGACAGATTTTCAGGTAGTAAAGGGTGTATTAATGAAAGATGCTGAACCAAAAATTAGGACTATCCAAGCTAAGGTTGATAAGAACTCATTCATTTGTTTTGGCTGTAAAAACAAATATGAGACTGTACAAAAATTGCTGCAACATTTGAGTGTATGTGACTTAGCATCTCGTACATGTGTACACTGTGAAATGCTATTTAACTCAAGACAACGGATGCAACAACATTCCATAACACACAATACATCACTGCCTTTGACCTGCAACTGTGGAGAGCAGTTCCAATCAAAAGAGCGACTGATTCAACATCATAAAACTTGTCACACTGACTATGCAGCTACCGTAGGTTGTGTGTACCGATGCAAAGAATGTGGCGACACATTCAGGGAACGGTTTCAGTTGTACAAACATGCCAAAGAACACATTATAAAGTTGGAAGAAAGAGTGTGTGATATCTGCGGTCACACTTTTATTGGTAGTGATGCTTTAAATAATCATAGAATGGAGGAACATGAAAAGCCTGAAAATGTTACATACAGGTGAGAAAATATCTTTATTAAACTGTTATTTTTTGACATGCCTGTTGGTCTAGTGGTTAGTGACCCTGACTGCTATACGGGAGGTTGTGGGTTTGATTCCCACCCTGGACAAATGTCGTGTGATGAGCACAATCATGTGTTCTGTGTCTGGGTGTTATTTATCTATAATATGTATGTATTTAGAAATATATTAAGTACTAGCTGTGCCCGCGACTTTGTTCGCGTGGATGACGCGTTTGTGTAGAACGTTATATGATATAACTTTTTTTATTTATGAACCAATTGACATGAAATAACCACTAAATGTTAAGTGAAGCTTACTACAATATATTAGTGAAAACCGCATCTAAATCGAATGAGCCGTTTTTTAATATTAGCGTGCACAAACACACAGAGAAACAGACAAAAAAAAATAATGATTACAATTTCGGGTTCGGCATAGATATAATAAGAACCCCTGCTACTTTTTTTATATATATTTCCATTGTACAGACACCACTTTTCTACATTTTTATTATATAGATGTTTATCAGTTATCTGGTTTCCATAACACAAGCTCTGCTTAGCTTGGGATCAGATATAATATATAATTTTTATTTAGTAATATACAACTTTGAATATTACTAAATTAATTCTTTTTTGTGTTTTTACAGATGCAAAATATGCAATGCTACCTCCACAGACCGCAAGGAAATGTACCTGCATGTGAAAAAGCACACCGCAAGGCCTGAACCAATGCGCCACCTATGCGAGTCTTGTGGCCGCAGCTTCGCGACGCATGGTTCTCTTCTCCGTCATTCTTTACTTCATGGCAGCAGTAAGATCATGTGCAATATTTGTAATCAACCGTTCTTGGAAAAGCGGTTCCTTGATGAACACATGAAGGAGCATATTGAGATGGTTATTTGTGAGAAATGCGGTCAAAGTGTCAATAGTTATAAGCTGAGTCTTCACAGTTGTGTGTGACCTTTGTCTGTTCTTAGACACTTAGCAGACATTGGATAAACTGCCCGTCATGCAAAATTGTTTACCACAGTCCACTAGCCAGCGCATCTAACTTCATCCCTAGATCAAGCTGGCCTATGCCCCAAATACTTAAATCTTTGATTGAGAATTGAGAGAGATGTCTGAGGCAATCCATGTGGGGGACCACATGGATTGCCAATAGAGAATATTACTAACATAATTAGTTGTTCTGTTGCTCTGGCCCCTATAGTTTTGCTAAAGCTAAAGTTTAGTTAAATAGTCAAAGCCTAAGCTTAGGTTGCAAGCAGTAAAAGTGATCTGAAAAATATTTTGTGAATGTCTGTCTGCCGGACAATTTGTCCATCGTCTGCTGAGCGCTTTGTCTTATATTTGAGCTGATACTCATCCGCCTATTGTCTTGCTAACAGACGATTTTGAAAGTAAGGTCTTATTAGTTTTGTATGGATTATCCTTGTTAATAGTAATAATTCTCAAGGTAATAAACAAATGCTAATCATGTTATGCATGTTATTCATGTGGTACATATACTGCAGAATTATTTGCATTACTATGAGAAAGTTTAAAAATGTTTTTGATAAGCCTTTTTTGTCTGGTTTTCATATTGGATTGGAAAACATTGTTTTTATGATTATGTGAACAATTTATAAGATTTAGGCTGCATTGTGCGAATATTATTGACCTTTAATTCATAATTTTACGATGTTATGTTTGAATGCACTCCGATACACTGCCGTACGGCGTTTTGTTTCGGGGTTTACATGCCAACTATTATTTCAAGCCTGACTCTTAGTTAGTTATTCGTCATTAGGTTGCATTTTAAAGGCATAACGATGTAAAAACTGCTTTATCCTTTTTTCGTTTAAGAGTGGTAATAGCTCAAGTCGACAGTTTTTATACAGGATGTAGTACCTATTTCAAAATATTGTTCAAACTGTTTGAATGTAATCCCACGTTCAAATTAAACTAAGTACAGTATGGTCAATGTAACTTGGCGCGTCTAAAAAGAGATGAAAGGTAGTTATAGCGAGATGCAACATACATGCGCGGTGAGTGAGACAGAGACGGTGATATGTTGTAGCTCTTTCCAGGCGTGCCAAGTTATGTCGGCCGCACTGTGGGTAGGATATGACAAAGTATGTCTGAAACGAGGAACCTTTACTAATAAGGTATTTTATAAGTCACATACATAAACAGAATACTTTAACACTTTCTTTTATTTAAAGACAACCTATACCTAAACGTAAGTACTTATTTGCAGGTTTTGTCTCGCCTGCGTTAATGTCGGTGAAATTTTGCTCCATTAAGTTTCATCAAAATCTGTTCAGCAGCTTAGCCGTGAAAGCTTAGGTTTCTGTTTGACATTGTCAAATACAATAATATCTATTTATAACAATATATAAGATATAATAAATCAGTTATTGCTAGTATTGGCAGTAAGCTAGTTCTGATCTTTTAAAGTAAAACTCAATGGTTAAAGGTACATGATTTATTCAAATAATAATAATACCTCAACTGACTAATAATAATAATTGTAAAACATCAACAAGACAGTCACCACCTACATCACACTAAAGCTAAATAAACACAAGTATCAAATAATTCGCAAGAATTTAGAAATGCAAGCAGTACAATATTTTCTGCATATAAGTCCTCTAAGCATCAATTTGCATTTTTTGCATCATTCTGCATAAAGATAGCGAATCTAGTGGATTCATTTATGCGCATCACGTGACATGTATAATCAGCTGTAAAAGCTGAATGTTTTGACATGTGAATGCACTTCAAAATATTGCTGCAAATACCGAAAAGATGCATCCTAATTTTCATATGAAACCGACGTTTCATATATAGAAAATGCGAGTTGACGCTTCGAGTAATCCCTCCATAAACCCTTAGTTATATTATATTACCTTCATGTTCCCAAAATGCTTACAAGTTATGTGTATCAGATAAATTGGTCTTACGGCTAATTAGCCGAGAACCGTAAAGATCTCAGCAAAAACAAAACCACCCTCTGTGTCTTATGTTGAAGAAATCTGTGAAAATGACCCTTAGTCTGTAAGGCATCAGGTTGTTGAGATCAATCAGAAACTTCATGAACCACGGGATGCTGATGTTCCTATGGTTTTTGCGAACTCCTAGAAATGAAAGATACAAAAGTTATGACAAAAATAATATAAGACTTTCAGCTTGGGTTTTTTTCGCATTCCTTGGGTGAATGTAAAAAAAGATGTGCTCAAACAGAACATCCAGTTACAATATCTTTTTTTGTAAGGTTTGTAGTTTTTTTTTCTGGCTTGCATTACATAGAAAATTTCGTGTTAAATTGAAAGTGGGAAGGTTTACTCATTTTCCTAACAGAGTATAATTTTAAAACGCGTCTTCGTCTTAAAAAAGATGAGCTAAATTTTCCATATTAGCCACAATATCTAACTCAGTTTTAAGGCAGGTTTCCGTACCTTCAATAATAGTCCTGGCAGCCTCCTTGGCCGTGATCTCGGAGTACCAGGCGGTGAAGCGGTGCGAGGGCGGCGGGTACATGCCCGTGTTCACCGTCGCCAGGTACACGGACGTCGTGTGGATGTTCTTAGTCCACGAGTCTAGACGGAGCTCCTCCGTCAGGGAGTCCATTAGCCCTATAGCAAGATTGAGGACGTTAAGCTTTGTGAAAGTCCTGCAGTTATCTGGTACTCATATTCCAAATTAAAAAAGTGTACAAGAAACGTTATGTAAAAAAACTACTGAATCTAGTTGCTCGGTTCCATAGCGTCCTTTGAAGAAGAGCCGGTAATAAACTCCATACTAAAAGCTAAGACTTTAGAATGTTCTGTAAGATAAACCAGCTTTTGTGCGTGTAGCTACAAGTTTAGCTGGCACAAGTAGTAGATCAAGTTAGTTTCAGTTTCTTAGTTTTAGGATCTATCTAGCAGAATACAGCAATTGTTACCTTTAAGTCCGAATTTAGCTGCACAGTAAGGTATCATATCCGCACACGGCATGAGTCCAGCGCTGGAGTTGATGGCAACTATGTGCCCGTGCCGTCTCTCTATCATACTTGGTAGGAAGGCTTGGATAACCTACGAAGAAGTAACGAAAATTTCAACATTAACATTCATAGTCTAAGACTGTGTTCAAGCCAAACGTATAGTCAGCGTGCGCTCCAATCAGTTTAAACGTGGAAATTGGCGTACAGCTTGATGCAAATTGTGAATAAAAGCACCACACATGGACAAGTTATACAATATATATTTTCAGTCGCCTTTTGTTATCAAATTTAGGCATTACCATGCAGAAAATTAATCTTCTTATAAAGGCCTTACCCAAAAATGCGAAAGCAGGTTAATCTCGACGAGCTTCACGATGGCCTCCTGCCGCAGATGGCTGATGGGGGCGCAGGACAGGACCCCCGCGTTGCTGACGACCATGGACACGTCGGTCAGCTGGCGTCGCATGCGAGTCGCTAGCGCTGCTACTTGCTCACGAGCTGTCACGTCTATTGTGTAGCCGTAACACTAGATAAAGATTTAAAAGGTTATTAGTTATAAGACGAGGGTAAGTTCCGGAAGAAACCCGAAATCCTTTAAAATACCGAACAAGTTAAACTTTCTCTTGGCTATAATACGTAAGTACCGAACTATTGTCAGAAAGGGCAGGGGCAACGGGTGCACGTGCTTCTTTCTAAGGCATGAGAAACACGTCATGATCTTCTTGCCCTGTTCCCAACCATTTGTGGTTGGCGCAATTCGTATTAAGAGTCCATCCATCTCTAGTACATTTCAGTACAGTCATGGACAAAATTACTTTTAAATTCTGAGTTTACCAGGTGACCCTTATTGTCTAAGGATTATAGGAAAAAACAGCTACAACTAACACAGAAAATTAAGGAAATAAATATCTTTTATGATACCTCGCCATCTTTTAGCCTTATTTCATCGACGACAGCATTGTTTCGCCTCGTGTCGTTGTCCCAGCATATGACTGTGGCACCGAGCTCCGCAAACTGGATCGCCAGCTCCCGTCCAATGCCGTGACCTGCGCCTGTGATCTGAAGGTACCCCATCAAGTTATATATCTGACAGTCAAGAAAGCAGTAACTGGCGTAGCTTTGATGAAAGAACTAAGACAGCTTAAGCCCTGAAAAACTTAAACGCCTATAAGAGAAAACGAAATGTCACCCTGATAAAGTTGATCATAGCTGGCATCAGGAAACCCAAAGATTCTGAAATAATTATTATCTACCAAATGTCTCGTACTCTACTTATATTCCCCCTCAAATCGCTGCTTGCAAAAATGTCAGTCAGTAGATACATTTGATCTTATGACATAGGTTTACTTACCAACACAGTCTCCCCATGCAAGCTCTTCAAAGCCGGCGGGATTAATACTTTCGTAATAGCCACAGTGCACGTCGAGCACAGTTTGACAAGAAGCACCAAACTATCTAAGGTCCACAGCGGCACCGCGGCCAGACCCCCACTGCCCCACCACGGCAGTATCCATACTTCCTGCAATACCCTGAACTTCCTAGCCAAGCTGCCTATTAAACGCACAAATATATTTTTCCTATGCATAAAGGTAAAATAAACCTAAAAATATATTGACAATTATGTTCGAATTGTCACCTAGGTTGTTTTTGACGAGACCGCTGATTACGGCCAGTTTATAAATGTAAAAGTATTAAAAAATGTAAAGGCATATATTTTTGTTCGACGATCCTCAAAATACCATGTTGAACACTCTTTCAAAGTAACCGGCAATGGTCAAACACATTTAAGTGAGATTGGGTTTTACGATACTAAAATAAGTTTAGGTTAGATGCAAAAAGTTATCAATAAATAGGTAAACTCAAAATCTTACAACCTTTTTACAAGGTGAAGTTTAAAAACGTCATTCGTAATCAACGTGTTGTAGGTAGCGCATAAATCATTTAATTCTATAAATATGGCGAAGCCACTTCAAAAGGAGCGCGAAAACCGATCAGCGGAGAAGAGAGACCTGACCTTCCACCCATATACTATCTCCCCTGAGAGTGCACACACATCCATATTGCTTTTGGAGTCAGCTGAACCTGAGATACTATGCCAGGTAAACATATTTAATGTCTAAAAGGTTAGAGGAATCCTAATGGCACTGTACTGTTTACACATCTTTTTCAGAATTACCTGCATAATTGTGCAGTAGAAACATCTTATAAATATACATCACATTACTTAATATTATTCATAAGTAGTTTTACAAAAGGTTAGGTAGAATTTTAAAACTTTTTTGACATCATGTAATTCAATAAAAAAGGTATCATATTAGACAACGTATGATGGAAATGCGAAGTATCATCCTTCCATCCATCCATACCTTTTATCCTAGTTTTAACAACTTAAATGCATAAGTTTGCATACTTTTAGTACCTATATACCTACTGCCTACTTAATTCCACCAGACGCTTCGAGCCATAACAAAGTTCTCGGCTCAAGAGATGCAGAACCGTTTCGTCCTGTTCAGTCTGGATGCTATCAAGTACATCCTGCCTCATGTGGAGCACATAGAGCTGAACATCCGAAGGTTCGCGCTGAAGGCCCTGGCCCAGCTCTGCCAGCTGCCACGGGGGCCGGAACAGGTGCTGGCTAACCCGCAGAATTTGAGGAAGATTGCCTATATGCTGGTTAAGGTAAGCTAGCATAGGTATACTAGCATAACATCATCATCGTCATCATCATCATCAGCCGGAAGACGTCCACTGCTGAACAAAAGCCTCCCCCCTAGAACGCCACAATGAACGACGACTCGCCAATTGCATCCACCGGGTGCCGCAACTTTGAAGATACCGTCGGTCCACCTGGTGGGAGGCCTGCCAACGCTGCGTCTCCCTCGCGTTCGCATAGGTATACTAGTATAGCGATAGCTGCCAATGATTTTATGATCGCTTCAATAAAATGAAGGAAAAACCATTTCTGTGTGTCCCTTCTTCTGCTGTCCCCAGGTGGAAGTATAATGGTATTTCTTCAAGTGCAAAAAATAAGATTATCATTATGTATTTCCTTGTTAAGAAAGGCATGCTAAAGTTATTTTTGTTTTGATAGTTGGCTAGCCCTTCTCAAACTCATTCATTATGTTGATAAAAACTTAGGAAAAAGCTTTTTTTTTTTCTTATTAGCATTTATAACTTAAGTAAGTACCTACATACTTGTTTTTATTTCACAGAATGAAGACGTTTTCGTCTTGGAATTCGCCTCTTTAGTTTTAGCTGAGCTTACTAGAGAGCCGTTGGGATGTGAACAGCTGGTATCAGCTAACATCTTAAGCAGCCTGTTCTCTCGAATGAAGAACAGCTTAGACCCTGATGTACAGAAGAATTGCCTTCAGGTGAATAATTCAGTTAGCTTAAGTTATAATAATAACGTTACCCTGGTACAACTCACAGGGATTGTACTACGGTAACCATAGCTGATAAATGAAAAATGATGATATTAAAGCGGGCATTCGATAGCCTAGATTACATAAAACCAAAAAAATATACAAAATGTATGTAATTGAAAAACTTCACCGATATGTAAAAAAAATGGCATTTGTTGAAATTCACCCATATAACAGTAATTGTTTGTATAGTTGGCCTAGTGATCAAAAGCTATAGTCCTCTTATTTGTCTAACAGTAATGTAAAGAGATAAAAAAAAGTAAGTCAGGCAGCCCCGTAAAGGAGTAAGGTATTTAGAATCCAAAATAGTAAGCTGCAAAAAATATACGCAATCGACATAAGAACCTTTCTCTTTTCTTTATATCGGTTAAACTTAATTATCGAGAAAATTAATCGTAGCAGTCGCGCTTAGAAACCACTAGGCCAACGAGGCAGTTAAGTACCACATACCACAATTCGTTTATTAAGGTAACTGGTTGTCCATACTTGGTTTAGACTTTAAGCAATTTGCTGGAGGATCCCGTGTCTGCAGCGGAAGTCACGAAGAACTCCCAGTTCAGCTGGCCATCGCTCCTGGCGCTGATGCAGAGCAAGTTCCTAGCGATCCAGCACGCGGCGCTCAAGACTGTGGATCAGCTGATCTGTAGGTACCAGGACCAGGTCGTGCAGAAGACTTTCAGAGCTTCCACTGGAGTTTTGGATTTGTGTGACATACTTGAGGTAAGGATGCTGTTGTTATTTTATAGTTCGTAAACTACGCTGTCTTATTAAGCTTCTATCATATTTTTATAACATAACATAACATATCATCACGCCTATATCCCCGAAGGGGTAGGCAGAGGCGTACCAATGTACAGCCCACAGTTCGCCGATATGTTTTTAGGTCCCATGTAATAGGGGGCGAGCCTATTGCCACTAACCGGGCACAAATCCAAACTCCGACCTGCTACTGAGAATTTCATAGAAAAACCCAATAACACCTTGGTCGACTCGGGAATCGAACCCAAGACCTCTAGCGCAGCAGGCGCGCTTAGCACCACTAGGCCAACGAGGCAGTTTTTATAAAGCGAGAGCGATTTTTATAAATTGGATCTTTATTATTACCATTTAAGAAAACGAAAAAACAATAAGTTTTTTATTTTCAAAAGTGATGTCCTATTAAAAGTGGATAAATTTGGTATGAAAAGAAACATGGCTCACCAACTGGCAAATTGTTGAAGTCATATGACAATGCAAGCTTTACTTAATTGTACTGCTGTATAGGTATAAAATTAACTTACATCTGTTTACCTCAGTCGTACGAATTCCGCGACGTCCACACCATGGTCCTCGGCGTTCTCCGTAACTACGTGGAGACAGAGGAGAACGCCTCGCACCTGTACCAGTCGGGCTGCATCCTGCGACTCCTGGCCTATCTGGAGATGGCGCTCCCAGCGATGAAGCCGCACTGTCTAGCCGTGCTGACTAAAATGTCGTTCACTTCGAATGGGAGAGATGTGAGTAATTTGTGTTTTCAGCTGGGATTTACAAGGAAGGCACTTTCTCACTGTCAGTTTCTGAAACTTTGGTGATCACAAAAATTGTTTGTCAAATGTCAAACCGAACTATGTTATGCGATGTGATTGGTTGTTAGATCGGCCTTTCAGAAACCGGGGATAAGATACTGAAAGTAATCGGGTGATGTTGATAAAAATACTTGTGGGTAGTTACACACAATATACAAAGTTAAAAAAATAGGTTGAAATATGGATACAGATTAGCATTAGCTGAATTCTTATGAAAGCATAAAAACCACATTTCCCTACTAACCTAATTAATGAAACTGCATTTAACCAGAAATTGTCTATTAATAAATGTGCTAGTTCAACTCGATGTCAACCACCAATTTATTTTCTTCTTACCTGTCGTCTAGGCGCTTTACGACACGGGCACCGACCTGGTCTTCTGCCACCAACTGCTCAGCTCGAACGTGGAACTGCTCGCTGACGCAGCCATGGGAGTCGCCAACATGACCAAGCTGCTACCTTCCGCTGTCCGGATGTCTGACACCAATATTATAGAAGCTCTGTGTGGTATGTAATCCTTCTTTAAAAGTGGAGGGTCGCAATTCGTCAGTATGTTTTTTTTTCATGTTACACGAAATTCCTGCTTTATTGTGGATTTATTTCAAAAATTTTCGATATGTTATGTCTACACTTATAATTTGTAAACGTCTTATTATAGGTGACGGGCTTTTATTTATCGTTCAACTTTTATATATGACTAGAAGGCAGAGGTCGTAAGTAAATTCGGAACCTCTAAACAACGTTGGGGTAGACATAAACGAGATTGGTTGTGGGTTGTTAAATTATTTACACTAATTTATTTTTACTTGCAGCTATACTAGCGGACGATGCTGCAGTATGGTTCTACATCAGGATCAACGCGCTGCGAGCCTTAGCGGAGCTGTGCCGCATCATACCTAAGGCTGCCTTCACAGTCATCGAGCCCAAGACTTTCGCCTCGCTCAGGAATATTAATAAGAAATGTACGTACCTAACAGCACGAATATCTTTACGTAACTACTTCAAGGAAGGTTTCGTATTTTTTAATTGCAACGCTATTTATATAATATCTTCTCTATTTAATATCGTAGAATTTGATCCCGCTACAGCACTAAATAATCATTTATCAATTTATTTAATAATAATAAGAACATGGTTAAAACAGGGTTAGAACAGACCAATAAAAGTTGGTGAGACCAATTTGACGGGACGGCGTTTGTCACGTAAAAGGGCAATAAGGGCTTACTAGATACTATTAGACGTACAAAATAAGCTAAATGACTTAATAACGAAATATATGAGTTCTCTTCATATTATTTAGTTAAGGACACCCCTATCGAAGCTCAGAGGCTAGCGGTACAGGTCTACATCAACCTGCTGAACTACCACGTCAGTCGGCGCGCGATGCTCAACGGAGACTTTATGCATGAACTCCTTGGTATACTACAGGTAACACTTATACCTAGGTATACTTAGATAGGTACTTATTCTGCAGTTATTTAAAATACTTATTTTTTACTGTCTTATTAATTTTCTAGTTAACATAATTTTCCAAAACCTTACTCAGGATTTCATCCTGAAAAATAAGCGTTTTATTTCAGTCAGTTGAAGTAAGACACCTCCACACTTCTTTAGTTAATGTCTCAAAATTATGCAGGTTCAGGCCTAAAATAGAATGCCCAGTAACCAACTTCACATAGTTCCATGGGTTCTTATTATTATATTGCAAGCGCTAATTGTTTTCAGCGAACCGACACGTGTTTGAAGATCATGACTTGCACCGTACTAACTGGCCTGATGTGTGAGGAGGTCGCGAAAGACCTGTTCACGGGAAGGAGAGGGGAAGAGGTAATTACCAATTTATATTAAGTATATATTTGTCATAACAAGGCGTTTTTGTAGTGGAGTGGCGTATACACCGGTTTTCAAGGTGTCGTTGACTCTTAAGGGCCCAGGTCCTAATTCTAGTTTCCTATTCCTAAATCTCCAGTTTAATAAACCTTCTTACTCTCTGATTTCAAAACACAAGTGCTTGAGCTACTTTCTTTGAGTTCAGATGTAATGTATATATTTTCTCTAACTGCAGAGTCAACAAAAACGGAAGTAATATATGTCCGTTCACAGGTTGTATCAAAAAACTTGCGAATAGAGCACATAGGTCTCCGAACCGCGCTGTGCACATTGATATCTGCGAGCGTGTCCGATGAAGGAGCAGACGCCTATCTCGAGCTTGGGACTATACACTGGTTAGTATTCGTACATGATATAGTGTCCTATCCTTTAGTACATAGAGAAGACATTGTAATTTTCGTCAATCATCATATATACATTAAATACATTAAACTACTGTATGATACTGTTTTTTCTAGTTATTTCCAAAATGGTAGGACTGATGATAACATTTTACTGACAGGCTAATTTTGTGTAGCAAATATTTTGAGTTTAAAGCAAACAAACTGTATAAAATTAAATACAAAGCCGATTTTGATGGAATTAAAAGTTACGGCATTGGAATCAACGCGGGTAAAACCGTCAGGTTGTGATAGTTTGAAAAAACAAACTCATATCAAGAAAACTCGCTTGATATTACAATGAACATTGTATATTAACTATGTATTACAGTATGGTAGAAAACAAGCAAGCGAGGTACGTGGTGAGTGCGTGGGAGCCGGCGCTAGAGGCGATCTTCCGCCACCACCCCTCGGCTAAACTGGCGTATACTGGTCGACTGGACATCAACGACTTTACTTTGGTACACTACTTAAATGATATATGTTTCTTTGGTGGTTTGGATTAGTTTTGTAAAACCCTCTTGAAAAGATCGAGGCTCGATCTCGATCGATCGCTATGGCTCGAACAAAGAAGGACGCTCTGAATTCGACTTGGTTAATTTTCTAGTTTTTATTTGAATACTTGTTACGCGAAAACTCCGATAACTGTGGCTCAATTTTAGAAACTCTTGTGATTTATTTTGGGTACTCGTAGGTTTCGTCTTTCATTAATGGCTTGCGTGACTCATTGTCCTATGCCCGTCGAAATTGCCGATAGTTTGTTACTCATTAATGGGTTTTTCTACCTTTAATCTAGGTTACTACTATAAAATTCTTATAGAAATGATCCTTGATTTGGATGCAATAAATGAGTCAGTTCAATCTACACCACCATCTTCCTTCCACACCCAGGAAGGGTTCTACTGCCTGAAGCGCCTGGGCGACAAGTTCCCGACCATCTCGGAGGTTCTGTCGCAGAAGCCGCCCTACAGCAACCCCGTGTTCATGTGCATGTTCCACCAGCAGGACGCCACCTCTGGCATGGATATCAGGACCCCTCGTGAGTAACAGGAGATTGCAAAAGTTTCATTAGAATTTTGGATCTTTGAAAATTGTGTTGTTGCTGCATATGGAAACCACGGGGTTATTCAGAATACAGTTTATTATCAAAGCATATTTATTTTTAAATAAAAGAAATATGTGTCATCATGTTTTGTTAGTAAGTATTTTTATTGGTTAGTTTTGGGCGTAGGTACTCCTGACTACTCTCGTTTATTGCGCAAAATCTACTTTTTTATTATCTACCAGGCGGACTAAATATAATTCGTCTTTTCAGAAGACACTGGCGCCTGTAACACAGGCTTTAAGCCTAGCACAGGTGCCAGGGTTACATTTATACTGTACTGTATTTTTTGTCACCACCCCATTTTTTCATCCAATATATTTAACTAACATAAATATCTTCTTACAGACTCCACAGCAGAATCCAAGCTGAACGTCTCACCATCAGGTCGGATGCGTTTCCCGCCGGTACCTGATGACGTCAACTTGAGGTCCTACCTCCTCAAGCTGAGGATGTGGTTTGGAGATCCGTAAGTACAAACAACTTATTATTTATGTAAGTATACCTGCAGCTTATGCGTAAAAAACTTAAACGAAACTACATAAGGGTGTTACCACACCAATCGATCGATAGTCGATCGATGGTGGAATGGATTGGTCGACGTCGATCGATTAGTTTCTACCACACCAATCGATCGATAGTCGATCGATGCCATCGATCGATGGAAGAATGAATTGGTCGACGTCGATCGATTAGTTTCTACTAGGTATCCGTCGACCGATGCCATCGACCGGCCATCGACTGATTGGTTAGTCGACCAGTATCCGTCGATCGATTAAAGCTGCCACACCAATCGATCAACGTCGACTGATCTCGATCGATGGCATCGATCGACTATCGATCGATTGGTGTGGTAACACCCTAAGGTAGAAGAGGGTTACATTTTCCAATTTTGGGCATCCTAAATTCATAAAAATAATATAGTATTCTTAGTAGAAAATTATTAAGAGGCACATGGTATTAAGAATTGATATTTAATTTGTTTCACAGAGCAAAATCTTTGCATTACTTCGAGATTGATGATGCACATTACGAAGTCAGGTAAGAAAAACATTATTTCATAAATACTTTATTATACATATTTTATTATAACTACAATAATATTGCAGTACTTTCAAGTTTTTGTATACGTTTTTCTTCTTTTAAGAATCCTTGTAAGACGTCCTAATATTCAGAAATATTCTTAGCACAAACTTTTTTCAAAATTTTTGACGATCTGATTGTGCAGAAGTTTTTTTTTCGAGGACTTGCAAAAAGAGGCGCGAGAGAACAGATGTTTATATAGTTTCTTACCAAACTAGGTTGGAGTCCGCTTCCTGTGTTACCGGATTCATTTGAATGCAGTATTTTGCTTCTGTTAATATACACCATATAATCGTTATGTACCAGATACCGCGAGAAATGCGTAGAAGTGGCTTCCTCACTGAAGCAACGAGCTCAAATGTTGGCAGAGTTCGTAGTTGAGCAGATGAGCGGGCTGACACAGGAGAGGGACTGTTCCATGCCCAGTGTGGATCTGCATCTCGTTGACTTGATGGTGAGTGTATAGATATAGAAATGGGTATTTGTATAGCTAGCTGGTGATCTGAAAATGTCTCATTAATTTTTCTTTTAATCAAAGGACATATTCATCGATTACGGATCCACGACGACGACAGGCTTACACCATGTCCCATTATACTGTTTTTTTTGCGTAGTAAGGTTGAAAACGTGTACATACTGCAAGATGGCTAATTTTTGAAAATTGCCTGTCTTCTTGCGTCGATTGAAAATATTAGAATACTAGCTGTGCCCTGCGGTTTCACCCGCATGAATACCTAGGTTCCGTTCCCGGTGCTTTTATGTTTGATGATTACTTTTTTTTTTTCTGCGCAATTTTCCAAAATTTTTCTTTCATAAGAACCTTCTCCAGATAATAAATAACACAACAAAAAAAAATTTGCAAAATCGGTCCAGGCGTTATTGAGTTATGCGCTTACCAACACATTTAGAGATTCATTTTTATATATAAGATAGAAAATATAGTAGAATTTCTATTGCCATCTTCCTATATCCAAAAAATGGAAGTCCTGAAACGGGATATCAAAATTACCCTACAAAGACTCCAATTTTTTTGTATAAGTCTGTTCCTATGAATAGAGGTAAAAACATGGATGGAAGTCTTGAATATCCCTTCCTACAGCTGGACCTAAACTCGCCAATCATCGGTCTGGGCTACGTGAAGTGTGGTGGCGCGTTAGAACGAGCGCTGGTATACAAGGTGTTGGCCGACCGCTCCGGTCTGCCGTGCGCTCTGTATAGAACCTCCAGTGCGCATGCGTGGTGCGAGGTCGCTATACCGGAGTTGGATCCGGTAAGTAAAAATGTTACATTTTTTGTTGCTGATTTGCATCGTTCTTTTGTTCTGTGTCGTGATTACAATTATAATTATGTTTTTAATATTCTAGAAGTTTGTTTTTAAGTTTTTTGTTAACGTTACTCCTTATTAATTCCTTGTATTAACTTTTACCATATTTACCATTGTAATTGAAGAGCGGGTCCTTCTAGCACAAGTACATTATTACTTAAAAGAAGGGCCCTGCGTAAGATTAACTGTAAAGTTCAATGGTTGAAGAATAAACATTTTTTTTTTTTTATTTTTTTTTTTTTTGCTAAAAATATGGTCAATTGACCCTCTGAAAAGACTTCAAAGATAAGTGGCATTCTTTGAATGGCAACAAAAAGAGAAATAAACTTAGTCAATTTGCCAATTTGCCCCGCTTCCTCATACTCTTACCCTGTACTGAAACGCAGCTAAAATTTATAATATAGCGAAATACTTGTAACGCTACTTCAGTCTTTCGACTCAGTTCTGTCCCCATATATCCACTACATCCTTCGACCTACTGGATGCCTCGCAAAAGACACTATCAAAGTATCAGATCACCAACAAAAGAAAATCAACTTTCAGAAAGACGACCAAGAGAAAGTCCAGAACTTCCCCGCCGGTCTACTCCGCAACAACTACGTGGTAGACCTGACGGTGCGAGCGGGGCGCCTGCTGCAGCGCGGCTCGCTGGCCGCCAAGCGCGTGTGCGGCCCCGAGTGTGCCCCGCCCTACACCGCGCGGAACATGCCCGATGTGTGCCGCTGTGAACATTGATAAACATACATAACATATCATCACGCCTGTACCCCCGAAGGGTTAGGCAGAGGTGGACCAATGTACACCCACAGTTCACCGATATGTTTAGGTCCCATGTAATAGGGGGCGAGCCTATTGCCAACCGGGCACAAATCCAAACTCCGACCTGCTACTGAGAATTTCATCGAAAAACCCAATAACACCTTGGTCGACTTGGGAATCGAACCCAAGACCTCTAGCGTAGCAGTCGCACTTAACACCACAAGGTCAACGTGGCAGTCAGTGAACATTGATGTGATGTAATAATAATATTCCAGGACATCTCACACACGGTTATCTGGTCCCAAGCTAAGCGGAGCTTGTGTTATGGTAACTAGACTACTTAGAGACTAGGTTACGTGGTGGAGCTAACAGTGCGGGCGGTTCGGCTGCTGCTGATTCATTTTATTTACACAACAGAAAATTGCAGTTAAAGTGTAATTGTTGATAATGACTTATTTTGTGGCAACACAAGGGGAAAAAAAAAACTTATCGATGTGTCGGTTTGAACATTGAAGTTATGTGATATGAACAATGACCGGGTTTTTTAAATTTGGGGGAAAAAAATTGTTGGTTAGGACTTTTGTTTTGTGGCAACACTATTATATGGGTTACAGCAAATATTTTAATTCTTCCTTGTGAATTTACAAATCTTAAATAATACTTTGCAAGAGTCATTAAGTGATTATGCAATACCAGATAATCCTAAGAATTCAAAACGATGATTCAAATCATGTTGCGCGGTTTACCGCTGTGCTTTTTTGTTGAACAAAAATAGATAGTCTTTATTTTACAATGAGGAAAAAGTATTGATTTCTAATGGACACCTTAATCTTATTTTTATGAAGATTTATTGTATAAAAAAAACTATAAAATATAAATAAAACCAATATTCATATTAAGAGTTATTTTATTTCAAATTAAACACAGCATTGTTCGTTTAGTGCCGACAATACAATACACTACAATAAATATAATTTGTATCAAAACTCTAAAACAAAGGCACATGTGGACAAATTGCACAAAATGGACGGACGGGACGATCACAACATTAATACTTAACAACTACGTATATTATAAATTGATACTGCAATACTAGCTTCCTATGTATTTTGTCATTTCAATTGCATGTATTCTCGGAAAAAAATACAAATTTGACGTATGCCCCACGTGGGTGCCAGTATCGAATAATTAATATTTATTTATTGCAAGGTTAGATATGTTAATAGGTTAATAATTAACCTTTTGAAATTGTTGAATTGGGTTCCGTTTTCTTATGACATGCGGAACCCGATTAGTAACAAATCTTATTCGAGTACAATTCATGCTGTTGCTTTTTGTTACCAGAAAACTACCTATTTAGTTTTTAACGCAAAACAGTTGCTTGATTCGTATAGTAAGTGCAGTATCAACTTAATTTTAATTTATAATACTATAAAACAATAATTTCATACAAGAAAATATACCTTTAAGGTAAAGATTAGGCTGGGTATAAAACTACCCAGATATTTTGTTCCAATTTTGATAATTAACTTTCGTTGGATTAAAAATAACCTAAGGCCTGATACATTACTGAGCCGCGCGGATATCGTGTCATAAGTGATCGACCATTGAAGGCAATGTATTGCAACTCGCAAGCTTGAACAAGCCATAATTGTAAAATTATATCGCGTGATTCTATTAATTGTTTAATACCAGGAAAAAAGCAAATATACTACTTAACAATAGTTCAGTCTAAAAATGTAGTGATGGCAATCTTAAATAGCTGCAACATATTTAACACGATTTAAAATGAAGTTAGGTTTTATATACTTATGGTAGTTTTAATAAACGATGTTCAATCTGAGATAAATACATTTTGTAAAATATTTTTTACTGTACTTCAGATGTGATTTTTCTTATAATTATAAATAAATCTTTACAAATTGATTTCAAATCTACAAGTGTGGTATTGCACTGTTTTCAAACAACAGTTAACATAAAAAACCTTTAAAATTAATACGTTTGTATAAAAATTACGTATAAGTGCAAATATAAATAAGTTCATTTTAGTGATTTAAAAGTTTAAAGCTGCCTTAATTCTATACACGTGTATAATTAATCTTGAAATTAAGATTAAGCGGTGGTCGGGAATGTCAACATACCTTACTTACAAACTAAGTACGGATTGTATAAACAATATTTTACATGCACAAAGCGCATCTCAGATGCAGATATTTTATTCGTCGGTCACCGGTGACCGATAAGGTAATCAAATGCTTTTTCATTAAAATATGGTCACTAACTTTTATATCTACAGGTAAATTAATTATTAATAGTTTTGGGGCCAATTTTAAAAGCCTTGGGGCAAAACCCCCCAAAACACAATGTGATGACATTAATTAATCATCCAAACTGAACGATCGTAGAATTTTTGTAATTATTTAATCAATGTATGTCTCAATGTAAATGCCCCACTTTTCTGCCTTACACAAACTTATAAGGCAAATTCCTTGTGCACATAAGATGACAAACAGTCAAAACGTATTTTTGAAGTCAAAACTTCTTCCCGGACTCGTCCGGCACTCCCGGACTTCTCCCATCGACTTTTTTACTAACGAGAGCTACTTGATACTTGAATACTTAACTACTACTTGTCTGTCCTTACACAGTAGTTTGTGGCACCCCATGCACTATCTGTGTCCTGGACCTAGCGCGTGGCAGCGGCTCGGGTACCCTAGATACCGAGCCTTCCTTGAGCGAGAGCGCGGACCCCGTGGACGCTTCGGACGGCGGACGAGATGATTGTAGGTTTTGGGGCTGACTGCGCTGTTGATGAAAAAAATATTACAGTAATTATAAATACACGGGCTATTCGGAAAGCCGAGTAGTTGTAGGGTCAGTTACTACAAGTGACCGCGACTTGCTGCGGATTTGAAGATACGAGCATTTTTGTCATCCATAAATGCTTGTGAGTGTATGAATTTTGAAGGTTTGTAAAATACCTCAACACACCGTACAAGCAGAGAGGTAGTCTTTCAATATCAGAAAGAAAGATAAACAAACAAAAAGAAAACTGATTACTACAGGAATATACTATCGACAGCTTGTATGACTTACACTAAGCTTGCCTAAAGTATATTATTTTTGATCTTTGAATTTGAAGCGAATACATATTGATAAGACTATAAATTAAAGTAAATAAAATACGTAACATGCCACTAAAATGCTTCACCCTTATTTCTATACTATGATGTATGTATAAATGACTTACAGCTCTGCTCAGCGGCTGCGGTGTATGCGGCTTCTTGATGGGCACGTCTCTATACTCGTAGATGTTGTCTCTGGACCGCGTCGAGTTGTCTATGCCGCTCTCCTCTACCTCCGGCACCATGAATATGTCGCCGTCGTAGTAGCGGTCTGTTTCTCTGTTCATATGAAAAAAAAACAGGTTTTTATTTTACAAATAAGTAATAAGTACCTTAGGGCTCATCTTTACAAGTAAATTGGAGTATACATGGATATAGTACATTTATGGTTATTGAAAATTATTGGCTAGTGAACATGCAAGAAAAAAAAATTACACACATACACAACATACTGTTATTTAAAAGCGACATACAAAGAAAGACAATGTGCTAGTGCAAAGTGAATAGGTGCAAAAATTATGGTGTTTCATATAAATTAAAGGAAAGCTGTGAGGAATACATTTGCAGGGCAGTGAGGATTTTTATAAATTAAACCATATAAATCACTTCATTATTGGACATTAGTATGATCCCGAATTCAAAGCACAAAATGTAACACACACAAAATGTTTAAAGAACATTTTGTTATGCACTGCGCAAACGTAGATACAGCTCACTAAACACTTTTCGATATGAAATTGACATTGTCAAGTGGAAGGAAATTCAAAATTGTCTCTGTCTGTGAGGTGTATCTTATAGCGTATTGTTATATGAAGAAAGAACAGTCACGTTTAGGCAGCGCTAAAAACGAAGACAGTAAGCATCTAGCAATAATGTTATGTTAGTTTCACCTACATCGCCGGTATCATTTTCCATTTCGGTGGTCTAGCCCTGTTAAAAGGATTTCAACACAAGTTAGTATTAATATATATAATGTTATGTGTTAGTCATGGAATGAAGTATTCAGTGAGGTACATAAAACATAGAATATAATATAAATTTCATTATGAATGATACCATAAGTTATGTTAATGCCGTGATTACTAAACCATTTGTTAGTTAAAATTACCACTAAATACATGTAATATAATTGTTACTGAATTTGATTCCTAATGATCTAAATATTTTTCATTTCATCATACCATTTCATTTTTGTTATAATAATCAAACCAAAATCTCGTTATTATCACTGCGAAAATCACTAAATAGTTTTTTTAAGCTTGACCTGTTCCCCTGCAGGGCAAACCAAGAAAGGCCTTCCTTTCTTTTTACCAAACATTTCTTTTGAGAGCTATTTGTTGTGACAACTTATACGCGTCCAATTCGTCTATTCGGCTCCCAGTACTGTGTTATATATTAGTTGACGTGATCCACCAACCTCTTGGCGTTTCTCCACAGCATGCAGCAGACGACGAGCAGCACGATGAGCACGAGGCACGCGCTCGACACCGACCAGAACGCTATCTGCAGCGGCTGCTTCGGCTCCCACCAGTACTGTGTAACACACACACCATGTATAATCCATTTAGACGAATCAGTTTAAGTAGAAAAGAACAGATTGCGTGTGAACATTTTACGTTCCATAACACAAATTGCAGATGTAGAAAATTCAAACAGCCATGTTCTACTGGAGCTGGGCTGGTCGCGTTTGCCGCATGATTACAGATATAGCCTACCGAGTACACGGCCGACTACTACACAAGCCGAGAAGACGGTGGCGGGGTGACATCAATCGCTTCTTAATATACTCAATACTCAATTCTTTATTATAGCATTCCAGTGTTAAATACAGGTGTTACATTTATAAGATAGGTACAATTATGGACCCAGTAGGGCACAGCTTAAAGAAGTTGGAGAGTTATACAATAGCTTATTACTAAAACTATATTTTTTATATCTATAATACTTTTATGAAACTATTAATTTATCACAATAATATTAAATTGTTTTAAATATATTTGTGCTTTAGTGTGTGTATGTGTTTTAGTTTTTAAGCAATAAACAGTGTTTGTGCTTGTGTGTGTGTGTGTTTGTGTGTATGTGTGTGTTTGTGTGTGTGTGTGTGTGCGTGTGTGTGTGAGTGCGTGTTTGTGTTTAATTTAGGCATTTATATTTCTATCATTTAGGTATTCGTTGATAGAATAATAGCATTTATTTATACATTGGTGTTTAGGTTCAGGTAGCGGAGCTGGCTTACCTCAGTAATGGGCGGGTAGGTAGGCACGAGCCTGCCTATCACGGTAGGCAGGTACATCGTCCAGAAGGCGAGCTCCGTCTGCCGGTAGTTCAGCTGGATGGTGGAGTTGAACGTGGTGTTGAGGTTCAGGTAGCGGAGCTAGCTTACCTCAGTAATGGGCGGGTAGGTAGGCACGAGCCTGCCTATCACGGTAGGCAGGTACATCGTCCAGAAGGCGAGCTCCGTCTGCCGGTAGTTCAGCTGGATGGTGGAGTTGAACGTGGTGTTGAGGTTCAGGTAGCGGAGCTAGCTTACCTCAGTAATGGGCGGGTAGGTAGGCACGAGCCTGCCTATCACGGTAGGCAGGTACATCGTCCAGAAGGCGAGCTCCGTCTGCCGGTAGTTCAGCTGGATGGTGGAGTTGAACGTGGTGTTGAGGTTCAGGTAGCGGAGCTAGCTTACCTCAGTAATGGGCGGGTAGGTAGGCACGAGCCTGCCTATCACGGTAGGCAGGTACATCGTCCAGAAGGCGAGCTCCGTCTGCCGGTAGTTCAGCTGGATGGTGGAGTTGAACGTGGTGTTGAGGTTCAGGTAGCGGAGCTAGCTTACCTCAGTAATGGGCGGGTAGGTAGGCACGAGCCTGCCTATCACGGTAGGCAGGTACATCGTCCAGAAGGCGAGCTCCGTCTGCCGGTAGTTCAGCTGGATGGTGGAGTTGAACGTGGTGTTGAGGTTCAGGTAGCGGAGCTGGCTTACCTCAGTAATGGGCGGGTAGGTAGGCACGAGCCTGCCTATCACGGTAGGCAGGTACATCGTCCAGAAGGCGAGCTCCGTCTGCCGGTAGTTCAGCTGGATGGTGGAGTTGAACGTGGTGTTGAGGTTCAGGTAGCGGAGCTGGCCAGCTTGGGCCACTTCGAAGTGGATGCCGAGCACACGGGAGCGGGTCGGATTGCTATGGAAAAATTCGTTAAGTTAGTGATTAATGATGCACAGAAAATGACCGTAAAGACACAGCCGGTCCACAGATGTCAGCCACAAGTCGCAAAAATACAGAGATGTGTAATAAAGGGGGGGGGGGGGGGGTAATAAAGGGCTCTACCCAGCAGTAGGATCTAATATTGCTTTAAGTTACGATGAAATCGGTAAATTCTTACACGATAAATGTAAAAACAGTTAGTTTTTCCTTAAAAATGAATATTACTTATGTAACCACCCAACTAACTTAGGGTCGGTTCAACTACGTTTCTGTTTTTTTTTTCAATAATCGTACATTATACATTACAATTTTGAATTTCATCAAAAACGCAACGATCCATACTCCAAATGTCAATATACATATTAAGATAGTTAATTAATAATAAAACTAGTAGGTTACAAACAACCAAATCCACTCACCCAAACCTAGCAAAATCAGCGTACGTCTTCATAAAGAAATGGCTCATATTCCGATCATTGTTGGTCCACACTTGGTTATCTATCCTCTGTTTAACGGGGAAGAACTCTTGGTCCATGAAGGGCGCGCCGGTCAGGAAGTAATGTTCCGTGTCGTGAGCGTAGCGCCGCCACTCCGGCCAGCGGAAGGCCTCCACAGTCGTGTTGAGCACGTACATGTACACCGGCACGTTCTGTTCCAGAAGGAGCTTCACCATTTTGTCTGTTGGCGCTCGGTATAGGAAGTCGGAGAGGAGCTGTAACAAAAAATATGAGATAAGTATATATGAAAATGATAATATAAGGTGAGACTCATAAGAGATCTTATCTTAGCTGGTTATGAACACCATTTTAAATTCGAATTTAATTTTTATTTGACCAAACTAGGAGCCGTGGTCAACTTTTTTTATACAATGTATAATTACACTTATCGACGCAGAAACGGCCAACGCCGGTCAAGAAAGCCTTTAGGTCTACGTAATAGGGTAATACCATTTACATCGGTTTTTCTAGTTTGAAGTTAAACCTCTTCAAAAATAAGCTCCTTATTAGGTACACTTACATGTATGTACTGGTCCCTGATAGCGCTAACGTTATGCGGCTCGGGATGGTAGGTGTACATGTATCGCACCGCCTCGTACACGCCGCGAGGGTTCAACGTGTAGTTGTACCGGAGGACCAGCTCCGCCACTTTCTGGTTGAACCAGGATTCTGATATCTCGTAGTTAGGTGCTAGGGAGTCGTTTGTATCTGGAAATAGAACATTTCAAGGTATAGCATAAATTACGTGAAATAAAAATTGTCGAGTATGATATAATAAACTTCGAGCGGGAAATCGCCAGAAGAGTGCAGCTTGGCTGGGCAGCGTTTGGGAAATTGCGTCATATCTTCACGTCGACACTGCCGCAGTGCCTGAAAACCCGGGTGTTTAACCAATGCGTCCTACCAGTTTTAACCTACGGAGCCGAAACGTGGAACATGACAGTCAAGTTGGCCCACCGACTGCACGTCACTCAGCGTGCTATGGAAAGGTCTATGTTGGGGATCTCATTAAGGGATAAGATCCGGAACGAGATCATACGACATAAGACCAAGGTGACTGATATTGTCCAAAAATGTAGCAAGCTGAAGTGGCAGTGGGCTGGCCATGTCTGTCGCAGAACCGACGAGAGGTGGAGCAGGAAGGTTCTCGAATGGAGACCACGCTTAGGCAAACGTAGTGTAGGACGCCCCCCGGCTAGATGGACCGATGACCTGAAGAAGGCAGCTGGCAGTGACTGGATGCAAAGGGCGGGAGATCGTGAGCTGTGGCGTTCCTTGGGGGAGGCCTATGTCCAGCAGTGGACTGCAACAGGCTGATATGATGATGATGATATAATAAAAATGGTAAAGTTGTTTTTTGATGATTACTTTGGCACGTCAGAAAAAATAACCGCAAGATTATATTAGAAATAGATTTTTTTGCACGAATTTTATTTTCAAAGGACAGAATAAATTCAAAGTTTTAATTAAGGTATGCGAAGTAGAGAACGTGTCTGGAAGTAATTAACTGGCTATGATCGACTAGCAAAACAAAGGATATAATATTTTATGTGATCTCTAAAAACTATTATATTCGACACAAAGTTTGATTATTTATCATTGGAACAAATCATTCGTTATAATCATAACTTCATATCAAGATTTTTTGAAATTTATACATTCTTATAATCTAACCCTAAAGTTCTTGAGAAAAATGACAAGGTACTTACACAGCACATAGGCGGCCTCCTGCGTGGTAACCCCCGTCATGTACCTCAGGGAAGGATTAAACTTCCTGTTGAGTATGAGGTCCTCTGGCTTGTCCCGCAGGAAGTGCCAGTCGCGCTCGCGCCAGCCGTCGTACCACTCGTCGCCGGGGAACGTGAAGTTGTTCTCTAGGACCGGACCCCACGGGATGAAGCCCACGTGCGGCTGGGAGGACCAATTTGTGGTATTAGTTGGTGGATTTACTTAAGATTTTCTCTCTCACTGGTTTAGCCTACTAAAGACACAAGCCCCCTATATCTTGTACACAAAATTTCAATGTGTTACCACTTTTTTTAATGATGAGATGATAAACAATTAATGATGAATATTTTGCTTTAATCTTGACTTTATATGAAATTAGTCAATTTCTTTTACATTAACATTTTACATGCGGATTCAGCTCTAACCTAGTCAATGGTCACCATCGGATCCAAAATTGCAGGACACCGCATATTACAATGGATGGTAATTTTTATTTTTCATTACAATACAGCGAAATTGCATCTGCAATCTAACAAACCAGCTTCTTATCTAAAATCAATATCACTTCACATAAGTTCGTTAAAATATAAGTCTCGTCTATCAATACCTGAAACTCAGCATTCCCCAGCTCATAGAAGCTGCGTCCCTGCCTCAGACAGTTGACGAGCTTCCACGACGAGTCTATGGGACAGCCGAGCAGGCGCCCGAACACCAGCGACGTGTTCTGTACGCGGAACTTGTCCTCGATCAGCGCCCAGTCCGCTAGGGCTGAGCCGCTCTGGAAAGGCAATAATATAAAATATAACAAACAATGCAACTGGCGTCTGTTTATATGGTGCTTTTACCGAATCAAGTCTGACAAAGATTGTTATATGGCATCCACCAAACATGCAGAATAAAATCCTTGGTCAAATCCGAACATATAGCACAAAATCTTGTTTGAGAAATTTTCGGTTGAAATACTTTATTAAATGGTAGCTAGGTGTAACTGGAACGGGTATTGTGGCGCATTTTAGGAGAGGCCTATTTCCAGCAGGGGACAGTAAGCAATTGAGTTAATTGACTGATTGAACGGTTATCGTGTTGTCATACAAATTCGTAAGTCCTTTTTGCTTGCTTTGTTTGGCCAGTTATGTGATACCTGAGCGATGACTCTGGTGACTATGTCCCTAGTCTGCGGCGCGACGGCCAGCAAGCCGGCGGAGGCCGAGCCCGCGCCCGGCCCGAACAGCGTGATGGACGAGCGGTGATGTTACACAGCTGAGTGTATACCAGTCATATGTGATACCTGAGCGATGACTCTGGTGACTATGTCCCTGGTCTGCGGCGCGACGGCCAGCAAGCCGGCGGAGGCCGAGCCCGCGCCCGGCCCGAACAGCGTGATGGACGAGCGGTGATGTTACACAGCTGAGTGTATACCAGTCATATGTGATACCTGAGCGATGACTCTGGTGACTATGTCCCTGGTCTGCGGCGCGACGGCTAGCAAGCCGGCGGAGGCCGAGCCCGCGCCCGGCCCGAACAGCGTGATGGACGAGCGGTGATGTTACACAGCTGAGTGTATACCAGTCATATGTGATACCTGAGCGATGACTCTGGTGACTATGTCCCTGGTCTGCGGCGCGACGGCCAGCAAGCCGGCGGAGGCCGAGCCCGCGCCCGGCCCGAACAGCGTGATGGACGAGCGGTGATGTTACACAGCTGAGTGTATACCAGTCATATGTGATACCTGAGCGATGACTCTGGTGACTATGTCCCTGGTCTGCGGCGCGACGGCTAGCAAGCCGGCGGAGGCCGAGCCCGCGCCCGGCCCGAACAGCGTGATGGACGAGCGGTGATGTTACACAGCTGAGTGTATACCAGTCATATGTGATACCTGAGCGATGACTCTGGTGACTATGTCCCTGGTCTGCGGCGCGACGGCTAGCAAGCCGGCGGAGGCCGAGCCCGCGCCCGGCCCGAACAGCGTGATGGACGAGCGGTGATGTTACACAGCTGAGTGTATACCAGTCATATGTGATACCTGAGCGATGACTCTGGTGACTATGTCCCTGGTCTGCGGCGCGACGGCCAGCAAGCCGGCGGAGGCCGAGCCCGCGCCCGGCCCGAACAGCGTGATGGACGAGCGGTCACCGTTGAACGGGGTTATGTTGTCGTACACCCAGCGAAGGGCCATCGCCTGGTCTAAGATGCCGTAGTTGCCGGGAGAGTTCTCGTCACCAGTTGAGAGGAAACCTGGGAGAAAGAAAAACGGAGAAAATAAGTAAGAACAAGCAGTTAAATAAGGTAAAACGGGCTAAAAACTCATATAAAGACGAGACGTGCTTTTCGTAAGTTAGCTAATAACTGATCGTACTCACGGCTTAAAAAAGTGGAATTATTTCTGATCACATAACAGTAAACTCACCAAGAGCTCCCAGCCTATAGTTGATAGACACTACAATAACATTGTAGAAGGCGGCCAGCATGTGTCCGGGGAACAGGTTCGATGCCCCGGATGAGAACTGCCCGCCGTGGATGTACACCATTACCGGGTAGCGCTGGGCTGTCGAGCCGGCTTCTGTCTGTAGGCAAAATAGCAAAAAATAATAGATTTATTTTTGTACTAGGACACAAAACGGATTTAGAAAGTATTTTTGGTAGATTTAATTGGTATAATCTGGTTTATCCTTTTGCAATTTACAAACCGGAGGAAATCCTCGCCCGAGGGATTTCTAGGGACTATCCTAACATATCATATTTTTGGAACCTATACAAGGAACAGAAATACAAAATGGTGAATAATGAGAAGCATCCGACTTATAATTTCTTTTTCGGTTGCTATCTTATACTTATCTGATGTTCAATGCTTTGTTTATTCATTTAATTTATTGCGAAAACCATTTTAATGCATTTTAAACTTTTTGCAACACGACAAAAAATAGAGCAATATCAACTTTAGTACTTATTGTCTAGATAATCAAGAAAGGAATCAGCTCTCATTTAACAACTAGCTTCAAAAAACTAGTCAGGTTAGAAAAAACCTTTATTGTATTAACTTGTGAGCGGCCATACAAACTAAGTCTAATCAAGTTACCAGTGATCAATCTACGACACGCCCGCCTCTCGTTTGATTGATTGACTTCTAAATACTACACGAGAATGGAAACACTATTTCAAATCTAGTTTTAGCTTTATTCCACTCAGAACGAAGTAATAATAAAGTTCTTTTTATTACCAACTTTAAAAAAAGGAGGTTCTCAGTTTGACTCATATGTGTAGTATGTATGTTTGTCCATTACTATACCGCGTTTGCCTAAACCTATTTTGTTTTGTTTTTTAATATCAAGAATTAATAGTAAGTATATGTATCGTATTTTATTACTACGGCATTAGAAAACGGTTAGTAAGCAAAGTAGTGTAAGTAGTACCTTATTACCAAAACAATTTCATTTCTCTCAACAAGAAACTTTAGCCTTTTGTATCTACAATTAATTACGAATTACTGTTGAATCTACACACGTATGAAATATCCACAATATCAAACACTATTGAAGCATCATTACGTGAAA
Source organism: Autographa gamma (assembly GCA_905146925.1). NCBI lineage: Eukaryota > Metazoa > Arthropoda > Insecta > Lepidoptera > Noctuidae > Autographa > Autographa gamma. The sequence goes on from LR989850.1 coordinate 12,529,744, forward strand.
CTAACAGAGCATAAATGTAACAAGGTGACACAGTTTAATCAACTAGCGATTATCGTAACAGTTGCAGCGTAAACTAATTAATTACATCTGACCTAGTACACTTTATTTTACTACTAGCACCAGTCCGACAAAGTGCACTGAGCTTAACTACCAATAAAATCAGCACGACAAACTATATTCGTCCTTATGCTGCACAACATAAAGTTTATATTCGTTTGGGGATTGAAAAGGTGCTACCAATTTATCGTGTATTTCATTGGATTAACCATCTTTTTCTAAAGATAATAAACGGAAGGCCTTAACTCTAATTTAATGGGATCATAAAGTTCATTTCAGTTTGAATTTTATTACAACAGCTTTTGAAAATAAACTTTCAGTGGTGGAATTAGAGTTGATTTTAGGATGTATGTTTTGCTGAGACAAATCGGTCAATTAAAACCATTTAGTCGGTGGCCAATGAATCATTGTTGGACTATCTCTGTGATATAACCGCTTCTATTCGAAATGGTAGAAGCTAAGTGGATTAAACATTTATGTGCTTAAAAATAACAATGTAAACTAAACGGGTATGTTACTGCTAGAGAAATAAATCACTATGATAATTTAATGATGTGCACACATAAAGAAATGCAAAGACAATGCTTACTGAATCAGTAATAAAGACAATGGAGCAATTAAGCTAGAAGTATTAGGTTATAGATGAGTGCTGTATGGTTGACTGGCTAAGAACTGCCAACGCCTATTTAATTATTGTCTAGCCTTGCTTAAAAACCCTATCGAAAGAATTTTTGAAATAACAGAGAATTAGGGATGTTTAAGTTACGCGTATGTCCTCATAGAGACTTTTTTTTTATTATTATTTACTACTATAATTTAAATAAAGACATGTTTTATTATTATGCAACATAACGGTAAATATGATGCATAAAGATACATAGAACAACAGACATAAAACAATATTTATGTGTTACGCAGGACCAAGAGTTTTTGCAAAACAGTAATCTTTCAAAACCATATTCATTCGCTATCAGATGGACTAAATATTCGCAGGGGACAAAGGCTCAATGTTTAGCAACCTCGTCATTATGCTCGCCTCGTGCTAACCTAGTTTGAAGGCTATTTAGTCTAAATATAATAATTATGCAACTAGACTGTTTGCAATAATTGTAGCTTTAGTTATTTACACATATTTGTAACATATACAATTCATTCTAATTTTCGACAAATCAGGATGAAATCAGTGTAACTAGAAACGAGCAAGATTGTATTTTGCAAACAGGATTAATAAAAGATAAAAGTTGTAAACAGAAGTAAATTATATGGATTTTCAAACCAAACTACTACTAAACCTGAAATAATTTGGTCCTCTGATGCAAACAGATTTTTCTACACAAATAACTGGTCCTTTAATACTCTAAATGAAAAATACCAACAAAAAATTGTTTTTAACCTTTCCTATATTAAGTTAAACATAAAAGGCTTTATTTATTTATTTTATTTATATTAAGTGTTCAATACTTACATTAGGTGAAAATATATTCAAGTAGAGACAGTCTTCATCCATATCCCTAATGCCTTTAGTGGCGCCAGTGAAGCGGACGGGCTGAGGACACGCTGGCCCCCAGTCTACTGCTTGCATGAGCTGCCAGCCAGGGTGCTGGCGAGGTGGCTACAAGAGAAAAAGAGATTACAATTTTAATGAATATGGATATTATTTTGTTGTTTGAACGAACGCTTGAATTATGCCTATTAAAAGTCACAACTTTTGGGTAAAATTTGTTTAATTGTTTCTTGTATTGAATTTCAATACAAGGTTTTTGCAAGGCTTACGAAATTGCATTCTTTGGTAAACCTTGCAAAAATTAGGCTAGGCAATCATATTTTACAAATTACAACTAAAATCTAAGACCAATAGTACATAGAAGTAGTAGTAACTAAACAATCTGAAAAATCATAGATTTCATTGCTATGTAAAAACCCTACCCAAGCTTTATCTATTAAGTAATCTCAGAGAATAAAAATCAATGTCTTATCTTGGCCCGTGACTAATCTCTTGAAAAAAGATTTCAGACAAGTAGTAAGAAACACTACTTTCGTAAAGAAATAAAGATGGTATATTCTCACCTTAAACCTCCCCTCAAGTACAGGTGGACGAGCATACGGTATCCCCAAGAACACCGACACTTCTCCCTGTATCCTCTCCACTGGGGACAGCCATGGACGGTACCCGGAGTCAGGGTCAGGATTGTCATATAGATATACCTGTGGGAAGTAAAATATGTATGAGAAAAAGGAAATGAGTCAAAAATATACTTAATTACACCATGTTATCAGTTTACAGATGATTAATACGAAATTGTGACTGTGAAGAATTTGTGACTAAATAACAATAGTTTTGCATACTATAAATGTCAATACAAATTCATATTTAGTATCCATACATATTTGTCTCTATATGGGAAGAGGCCTGTGCCCAGCATTGGGCTGTTTATAGGCCAGTTTATTTATTATTTATCAATATATGATAACAATAAATTATTTGCTTAGCCTAGAGATCCAGAGAATTGACAAAGTTTTGTATCAGAAAAAAAATAAGGGCAATGTAAATTAAAATGGTCAGCATTAATTAATTCTGTTGTTCAAGTCTGCTGGCAGAGTTTTTTTAAGAAATAAGCAGTATCTTTGTACCTACATCATTTATAAATATGTAACCATGTGTTTTTTTAGTTTTGAGTGTGTATTATATAGTAAATGATATACCTATTAAATAAATAATATCCATATAAGAGATTATAAATATCCATAATGTTTTCTTACCTTAAACCCTTGAACCTGTCCATAGTTAGTGGTAACAAAGACATCCCTCTTCAGCTGTCTGGAGTCCCTCCTCTCTTTACCTTGAAGGTCTTCCCTCCATCCTCCGAGGACACCAGGGAATAAGGCATCAGGGTTGTTTGGGTCTCGGTTCTAAAAGATAATTGTTTATTGTAGAATTTGGGATGATATCGTTGAAATATTTATTTAACTTTGTGTTGTAGAGGTTCTGAATGATTCAACACTGTATAATGGTCATTTAATATTTGACTCTTTTCTTTCATAAAGTTTGGTATAGTACAATTAGTTAAGATTTGCATAGGTATAACAAAGAAATTCTCCAAATGCCATAATTAAAAATTGTCATTGTTTTAGATGAAACTTAATTCTTTATTGCAAACATACTCAACTTAAAAAAAAATCTCTATATGTAGAACAAGAAATGAATAATAGTATGATTAGGAAAGCTTACATTGCTGACAAAACATATAATGTTTAACATTCTTATTGGATTATGACTCAACTAAAAGAAAAACATAACATTGAATGTATGGTGCAATAAATATACAGGCAAACTCAATAGAACAGTGCTATACTCACAAAATTAAACTTGAACTGGTCATCCAAAGGGTTGTTGCCTATTGGATTGTAAGGGAATCCTCCCGGCTGGTTTATGTTAGGGTTGTAAGGGTTATATCTCGTAGGATCCGTTCCGTATCTCCTACTGTTGTACACATACGTCCTGTAGTCACTATCCCCAGGGCTAGGCAGTCTTGTAGACTTTGAAGTCTGCTCTCGCGAACTATAAAACTCATTGTTCACTTGCCCATTGTACAAGTCCTTATTCGACTGGCCCTTCACACCAACACAAAGGAACAACGTTAATAAATACTTTTTAAACATTTTCACATCACATATCACACTAAAAACTTAGTTTAATCTTAGTTTCCGGATGAGTCACCATAATTCACTTAACACGAATCTTCGCAGTTTGGCTGCAATAGTAATTGATGTCATGAATGAAAACACTTGTATTGATACGATAATTGACCGCGAATCTTAGTAATTAAGTATTATATACTGTGACGAAGAAGATATGAGAGAAAACATGAAAACAAAGTTTGGCATAACACAGTAGCGTTTATAGGTATAGGTATGTCATTTTTATCTGAGAAGCCCTAATTTCGAAGTAGTACAATGTCGCGAAAGTACACGAGGGCTTATCTTATTTGTAATCAGATAAATAATCAGTATCAGAGCGTACGGCAACGCCCATTCGATCACAGTTTGTTTATATCAAACTTTTGTTTGAGTGGTTGAGTTCAACTGATTTCGACATCAACATGTTGGTACCACTGATATTCTCTGTATCTCACTGAAACATGGTTAACTACTCTCATTACATTTCAGTGTTATCAAATATTGATTTAATTGGACAAAGTATGCATTGTTCAATTTAAGGGATCAAGAGGAACTTGGTAATTTATTAATTAGTTGTAAAAATAATTATTAGTTTGAGAAAACATTAGTGAATTGACGAGAATATCCACAAAGGGGTCATTGACCTCTATGCTTCGTTCAGAAATTAAACCATTCGCTCTTCTGGAATTGGTATTATTTGTGTGTAATTAATTTATTAAAAACAATGCATTCATTTTAGAAATACTTAATTTTACACTTGACGCTTCAACATAGATAAAAACGATGTATACAAGAAGTATTTACTTGACACTGCACTTGTTCCACTTTTCTTCTGAGTAACTAAAGCCCGTCCACCCACGTAACAATATACTTAGCGACGGTCTTTTTATTTAATTTGATTCTAGAGTCACAGTATGATTTCAGTAAAAAAGCTCCACGTAGTTTTCTATAGTATAATAATATAGTCGTGTTCATAATCATCAATCGTTTGCTATTATAAATAACATATAAAACAGTTTAACAGATTGGTTTTAGAGCATATTACAAAAAGTTGTAGAAAAGTACTAGAACCAATTTTATTTTGAAATAAAAACAACATTGTTTGTCTATTTAAGCGGTTATTTGCTTGACCCAATTAAACTTATTTGCATTTCCATTACAAAGGGTTCTACAGTGGCGACTGTTACGGCTATATATACTTACGTAGCAAGAATAATTAACGATATTAAAACATTTTAGTATTTCTTTCCTTGATTTACATCACAATGAGCACTGAAGAAGGGTAGATAAATAAAATTAAATCTTACAAAGGGTTTCTCATCAAGAATTATGAATAGTTGTAAACAGACTGTTTTTTCTCAAACAAATGATCATAATATCAAGACAGAAGTGTATAAATTTTTTATACACAATTTCAAAGTAATTATCGTGCGCCTTTTGTTTTTATCTGAGCAAAACGGTATTATGGAATAGTAGTCATCGTATTTACGTAGGGACGTTATCAAATGTAGATATTATTTACATTACAAACACAATAACTATGTACCTAGAGATACATTTCTATTTTTTTTTTATTTACCCTCTTTCGTTTGGGTTAATCTCAGACAGAGACGTGTTACCTTGATTAGACTACCTCTTTTCATATAAATCGACGATTCCTTCGTATCGTTTTACAACTTGCTAAAACTTTACTTAACCTAATTATACTTTCCTTTAATTCAAGAAGCAACATTAAAATATTAATTCTGAATAAAAGCTTTAACAGACCATTCAATTCGAACACAAATTGCGCTCAATTACCTAAGTGCACGTGTTTTCCCGCCAAAGTCAAAGTATTAACATAAAAGCGGGCCAAGGCACGAATGTGTTCAGCCTGATTCTGCCCACAGCGAGTGCTGTTCAATCTCTTAATTACTCCCAAGTGATTGGATTATGGATAGTCTGGATAGCCAGCCTCGTTTATCTAATAGTCGTAAGACGCTTTGGGATACGTAGTTAAATTTAAGAATATTACCATGAATAAACTTACGAAAAGTTTTAGGTTTTGTTTTCGTTTTTAATGTTAAGTTGTTACTTAGATACTATGTACGTACCCACCTAAGTATGTAATTTCAGTGTTATGAAATTACGCGTAATATAAATCCTTATTGTTCAAGATGATCTTAATTAGGTAGGTACCTATATTTTAAGCAGTGTTGAAGTGTCTTATATTCAACGCGTTTCATAGACGTTAAGAAAAACCGTTTCAATAACATGTGTGAGTTGTCAAAAATGTTCTCTGAGTGGAAGGATACAAAAACCTAAGTTAAGGCATCCACTCAACAATGAATTAGTTTAATCGAATTTAAACTTCTGATGTTATTGTACAATGACCTCTTCCTCTTTGGTGCCTCATAAAAATAACCGTAACAACTCCCCACCCCATTTAACTGGTAGAGGAGACATTTCTCAAGCAGGGTATTATTTATCAGCAAAAAATAAGCAAGTAAATAACAAGATAAACTTACAAAGAGCTTACTTAAGTAATATAAAACTTCCGAAGGTCCGCTATATTAACATGCAGAGCGGTTTATAAAGAGGCGGTCAGAAACCCCACTCTTTATGGCATTGAAAATAGGAGACCAAAGTAGATGGCATTTGTGTTTCTGATGTCACTGTGGCGTACTAAGCGTATTGAGGATCGAATGAGAGATCTGAACCTTAGGTACCCTCTAAACAGTTCAATGTTATTGTAATTTTTGTCCAAATTAGATCATTAAACTACCTAGTTTTTATGTAATAATTTTATGTAATCTTTGTTTTGAATTACTTTTTACGGCATATTGCTGGACTAGTGAAAATTCACGCATCATACTGTCGTTATTTTGTTCTATTTGAAGTAATATTCAATGCCTTAAGCGTTACCTTATTGTATTCATAGATAAGATTCTTACAAGGAATAACATACGGCAGTAATTAAGTATTGAAACTTCTGTTCTAACCACAATGCGACGCAATAATTAATCTTAACGAGTTCTTTGTTTGACGTTTATGTCGGTTGAAGGTCCATTTTAAGTTGACCCAGCTTTGGAAAGACATAGTTGATGGGTTAAGTTTCTCTTAGCCTGGTCCGTCGTTAGTTAGGAGAGCTTCTGAGAGTAATTAAGGGAATGTTGGAGCGTAACGGAGGCATCAAAAGACAAAATTAATTATCGATATGCCCTTAGACGGGATGACAATCTTCGATCGGGATGGAGGTGGGAATGCAGTGTTTGGAGATTGGGGATTAACGTTAAGTTTCTTATGAGATAAAGGGCCATACGAAACCAAATCTCCCTCTATTAGAAAATTAACGAAATATGTATCGCATCAAACATATTTGTACTCAACCAGTAAGTTTTAGAATGAGGGTGCGCTATGACGCAATTTAATAAAAGCTTAAACGTCTCTTCAAGTCTGTTTTTCACCTAACATTTCAATAAAAATGTTAAAGCTCAAAATACTGAGATGAAAAGTAACATACTCAGTCAAACTCAAAGGTAAACATCTCATAGAAAAATCAGAAACGAACAAATTGCTCAGCTACTTGAGGCAAACTGTCTCAACTTCAAAGGTAAAAAATACTGAGATAATATCCGCAGCGGATGTGTGACACGGCACCAAAGCGGCTTATAAAATATGAAACAGCCAAGACTCATACTAGTCGCTAAGAAAGGTAAATAATTTCAAAGAGAAACCTTGTGAGCTCGCGCGCTCGCGGAAAAATACTAATTTTGCAAATGCATACACAGCAATATTCTCATTTCGGTGGAAATGTTCGAAAGGGGCAGAAAATGTTTTCATCAGATATTACCCATCTATGTTTGAGTTGCGACGATGGTTGGTACGCAGTAAACCAAGTTTTATTGACTTTGCCTTTTCGACGTTATTAAATGTATTGTAGTACTTTGTCTGATCATTTGTTTTGGTTCCGAAAATTTTAATGTCGAATTTGGTTGTTGTTTGCTGAAGTAGAATGTGGTTGTATTTGTTTAAGCAGTCTAAGTCAATTTAAGAAGTCAAAGGTTAGTAAATATACGTATTTTCATAATTATGCCTTAATCGTATAACATAAATGAATTCTGGATGGTAAATATTAACATCCATATTTTGAACTAGTGTTATAACATTTATAGGTTACGTTTATTTTGAATTGACTAATCATTACACAAGCTTACGTTCTTTTGACGTTAGCTTACCTACTGCTTATTCCCTTGCCGTGTATTATAGATTGAAAAAATAAAACCGAATGAACAAATGCGTACAGCGAAGTTTTTCAGCAGCATTCGATGTATTTACTGATGCTTCTACTCGCATTTGGAATTCTTCCGAGAAGAATGGTGTGGTGTTTCACGCACTGATTCATTGGAAAGTGAGAGATGTTTTGACTATATTATTGCGTATCACAAAGCATATTCAAAGGGTTCATTACGTGTTAACATGATGGCACGTGTTGTATCAGCCGGAAGAGGGACCACTGTTGAACAAAGGCCTTACCGCGTGTTGCATACAAGGAAAGAGGAAGTCTTTTACCTCGCGTTGGGAAAGTATAAAGTCGGAATAATTATATACTTGTCACATCGGACTCAAACTTGTTGGGACTAATCACTCAAATCATGATCAAAAAATAATGTATACTTAGGTACTTTAAGTAAGGTGCGATCCTTTCTGGGCAAGTACGACGCAACTAACGCTACCAAAGTACCTACTGATAATTCGGTTAAACCTACAGAACACCTCTACATTTTAAATAGAGTAGAGAGTAGACATAGATATATGCTAACCAACACTGCAATACAGCAAACTTTATCAAAGTGCACTCCAATTCAAAGATTTCGGTACCAAAATTCGACTCTCAAATCTTCCAGAGTGATTCGGACATCGAAAATTCATTTCTGAAATCCGAATGCTGTGCTGCGGTCGTCATTCCTTGTCACACTACCCACATATCGGGCGAAACCGGTAAATTATCAATGTGCCGGGTGCACCAAAGTCATTGGTTGGTGCATTAGGAATGTAAGCTATCTGGGCTGGCACGCCGCTTGTATTGAAGCATGCCGAGACAGATTGCGATCCAACATTGTATTGGGACTCGGAGATACGAAGATTCGGATGCGGCAGGAGAACTTTACGAACTCAAATTAATAATCAAAAATAAGTTGGTAACATACGTTTCAGAATGATATCTTTCGGAAACCTTACATCCAATAATTAGATTCAGAACGCAGTCTTTATTTTTCAGAGTCCTAATTCTAAGCTATTTGAAAAAGCTTACTTTTTGAAGTAAGTACTAAAATCTACGCCGCTTTCGACCACATAGTAAATTCAAACAGTTTGAATAGAATAGCTTGGGTGTCAACTTTTAAACTATCACACTGCATGTTCATAGTAATATTATAGAACGGGGATTAGCGCGTACATGCATAAATACCTTAAGGGCTTGACGTTTCGACCAGGTTGCACCGGCCGTGGTCGCAAGCAGACTGGAGATGCGGTGTCATTCTTCCGTGCACGGCGTTGATGATTTTCCATCTACCCCATGTTTTTTAACTACCCTAAACCCTGCACTGACACACGTAATATTGTTGTGCAAAAAATTTTGTTGTAAACATATTTCATTCATTAGGAAATTGAATTTGAAGGTCTTCATTGTCCGAAAAATAAGTAGAAATTCTACTGCGAAATAAATAAAACAAAAACAATATTTATCAGGCCTCTCAGAGGAAACTCATCCTAAAACTTCATATTAATTCACGGAATCTTTAATTTTATTATTTTAATGGCTTCTTCAAAGTATATTTACTTTTAAGTTAGATTGTCTTTCCTTTGAAGTTCGTCTAAGATTTTCTATGTCGTTTATTGAACTTTCGTTTCAGCACTAAATTGTTTATTTAAATAGTGGAAACGTGTACCTTTTAAGATGCAGCAGATCAAACTTAGGTACAAATAAGTATCTGGCTTGATGACGTAGAGAAAAGATGCATACAAAAACCTAGAATCTTCAAAATTACATTTACAGCGCCTTCACCATGCACATTAAGGAGAACTGTTGCCATAGTGGAATCAAGAAGGCTCACAAGTTACTCTGTGAGTCTAGTTTTTAACCGATTCCCTTAAAGAAGGACGGTCTATATCCGACTGTACATGTCATGACGTGTGATGTATTTTCACCGATATTGCCTTCAAAATTTAACCCATTTTCAACATATTTTTCAAAGTAAATTTTGTCGCTTTTTACTAGTAAACTCATAAAATCACAATTTGCGACATCAAAGGCAATGAATAGTAGCGCATGGTGACGTCACGCGGTAAAGCGATCAGACTATAATAGAATTACATGTCATAGTGGTGTTGGAACAGGTGAAATTGATTTTAAGGGGATTATCGCCTATTTAATCAAATTTCAAGTGGGTAGCAGAAAATCGGTAACATATTTTGTAGAAAAGCTCTTTTAGTATGTGATAGTAAGCGATAGGTACGAGTAAGTTACCAAAATTTTGTTTCCGGAGTTTGTGTTCCATCTGATACTGTTGTTGTAAGTTTTGTCAGCTATCATGTATTAGATGTACCGGCGCTTACGGAGACCGACGCTTCTCAAGACCGACGCCTCTCAAGACCGACACCTCTCAAGACCGACGCCTCTCAAGACCGACGCCTCTGAAGACCGACGCTTCTCAAGATTGACGCCTTTCAAGACTGACGCCTGTCAAGATTGACGCCTGTCAAGACCGACGCCTGTCAAGACTGACGCCTGTCAATACCGACGCCTCTCAAGATCGACGCCTGTCAAGACTGACGCCTGTCAAGACAGACGCCTGTCAAGACAGACGCCTGTCAAGACCGACGCCTGTCAAGACCGACGCCTGTCAAGACCGACGCCTCTCAAGATCGACGCCTGTCAAGACTGACGCCTGTCAAGATCGACGCCTGTCAAGACTAACGCCTGTCTAGCCCGACGCCTGTCAAGACTGACGCCTGTCAAGACCGACGCCTCTCAAGATCGACGCCTGTCAAGACCGAACCGACGCCTGTCAAGACCGACGTCTGTCAAGACCAACGCCTGTCAAGACCGACGCCTCTCAAGACCGACGCTTCTCAAGACTGACGCCTCTCAAGACCGACGCCTCTCAAGATCGACACCTCTCAAGACCGACGCCTCTCAAGCCCGACGCCTCTGAAGACCGACGCTTCTCAAGACCGACGCCTCTCAAGACTGACGCCTTTCAAGACCGATGCCTCTCAAGACCGACGCCTCTCAAGACCGACGCCTCTCAAGACCGACGCCTCTCAAGACCAACGCCTGTCAAGATCGACGCCTCTCAAGACTGACGCCTTTCAAGACCGACGCCTCTCAAGACCGACGCCTCTCAAGACTGACGCCTTTCAAGACCGACGCCTCTCAAGACCGACGCCTCTCAAGACTGACGCCTTTCAAGACCGATGCCTCTCAAGACCGACGCCTCTCAAGACCGACGCCTCTCAAGACCGACGCCTCTCAAGACCAACGACTGTCAAGACCGACGCCTCTCAAGACTGACGCCTTTCAAGACCGACGCCTCACAAGACCGACGCCTCTCAAGACTGACGCCTCTCAAGACTGACGCCTTTCAAGACCGATGCCTCTCAAGACCGACGCCTCTCAAGACCGACGCCTCTCAAGACCGACGCCTCTCAAGACCGACGCCTCTCAAGACCAACGACTGTCAAGACCGACGCCTCTCAAGACTGACGCCTTTCAAGACCGACGCCTCTCAAGACCGACGCCTCTCACGACAGACGCCTCTCAAGATCGACGCCTGTCAAGACCGACGCCTCTCACGACAGACGCTGCTCAAAATAGACGCATATTGGAACAATCGCAAAAATCCTACATACACTCGCTGCGCAAAAAGCACCACATAGGGCCCATATTTGTTTCCTCGATCGAAATGTACGGTAAGAAAGCCTTGGTGCGGTTCCCTCCAAAGCCACGGGCACTTGGATCTAGCAGCATTTCAAACAGTTTTCAATCTTAATCCATGTGCATAGGTTTGAATATCGCCTAACGTGATTAATAATATACTTAGTTAAAAAGCAAGGGCTCTTATTACATTAGCTACCATGTTAGAAATATAATGTGATCTTTATAATGGAGTATTTTATCATTAAATTGAAAGCCTTGACCTTTCTAAATCCAAAGCAAATCTGTTGATTTACGAAGTGTATCGATCACGCCCGCTTTTTTAACTGCCTGCAAACATTCTAGAACATTTTCAAAATTAGCTGTTCTCTCTTGATTCGATAAGAGTTAGATGCCAATTACATTAACGGCATTTTGTGTTCAATAGACGAACAGAATAATTAGTAAGCCAGACAATAAAGACTGACTCACAGTAAGGAATTTTCAAAATAATCTGAACTATATTTAATTGGGTCTAATTGACGTCATTGGATTTTCAGTATATTTGAAAAGATCACTGTTATATTTTGCCCTACATAGTCAATACAATTTAATTAAATAAAAAGCGACAAAAAAAAAACCCATCTCCTGCCCAATTCCTGAAACAAAAAACTTTAAAGAAATTAGGTGTTCCACGCTTTATAAGAGCACACCTAACATGACAATACAAAACATAACATCAACCACGATAAGCCAGAAATATATCACTTTAAAAAGCCACATCAAATTTTCTCCCTGCATGTAATAATGAATGTATAATGGTCCCGCATGGTCCCTCTGTTGATATGAGCGACTTCAGTTATTTGTTTGTATTTACTCCGACCTCCTTCAAGCGGGAGTAAGCTGCGATTTGTGTTACGAACTTTGTATTGATGTATGACGTATGGATGTATGGAACTAAGATGTATAGAACTACTTCTGTTTGGTTTTGTAAGACATTCGGGGCCACGACTCAGCTGTTTAAGAGTTTCTTGAATCGGCCAAATTACCTGCTTAATTTTTATATTTTGACGATTATTGGCAGTCTGCTAACTGTCATTACGGTCATTAAGTAGTCGAGATCACTGCGATTATTTTCTTCGAGAGCTCAATGACCTTTTATTATAGGCTTATCTAAATACGAAAGTTAGGTACACAAACAAGTACACTGACCGACCACTGAGATGCATTTAAAATAGCTAAATTGAGGCCCAGTTGTCAGGTCGTTTAATTGTTTGCATAACGAAAGTTTTTATAAGTGCACTACTATCATAATGTAAATGTTTATCGAAAAAATGAAAAAAGTAAGTAGATTAATACATTAACATGTTCCTTGTAAAATAAATACTTACCTTCTTGAAATTCAATACCTATATTCAAATTCTGTACCTATCTTTTTTATATAGCTATTTAAATACATATTTCAGAGGTTTGCATCAAAGATAATGAGCCAAGAATATATTCTATAGAATAAATTATCTTATAATTTTTCGCTAATTTTTGAGATAGAACGCTGGTCAAACTAAAAGCGTTATATTAATAATATCTAAAGGTAACAGCTCAATGACACTTACACTAAAACTACTTAATACTCATAGAAAATATTTCAGAATATCCTTCATAGAACCTAAGCCTTAGTTATAATGTTGCAGAAGCGATGATTTATTACCGTCCGGCATAAGACATACTAGCGCTATCAAACGAGACGTCACTCAAGCTCAATACAGTGACACCAACACACTCCACTCTGTATTAATATATATTTAATATTAACCTTATAAAACATAACATATCATCACGCCTGTATCACCGAAGGAGTAGGCAGAGGTGTACGAATGTACCCCCACAGTTCGCCGGTATGTTTAGGTCCCATGTAACCTATTGCCACCAACCGGGCACAAATCCGAACTCCGACCTGCTACTGAGATTTTCATAGAAAAACCCAATAATATCTTGGTCGACTTGGGAATCCAACCCAAGACCTCCAGCGTAGCAGTCGCGCTTAGCACCACTAGGCCAACGAGGCAGTCTAACCTTATAAACTGTTAATAAGTATAATGTTTAGTAAATAAGTCTTTATTCCGAACATAAAGTTTGATCTGTTAGTACTTTGAACTGTTCGAGTAGGACTGATGCAGGTGTGGGAGCGAAACAGTACAGCAAGTCACGTAGCAGCGTCTCGCTTACACGATTTCAATAGTTCTGGTTTCAGAGTTCATGGTGAACGAGCTAGTGTGTGTAAGAAAGAAAATAAAGCTGTAGTAGGTTAGTTAACTTCTCTTAATATCATCCTGAAGATATAGTATTTTTAAAGTAGTAATTTGTACTCAAAAAATCTGAATGGGTTGATATAATATCCGACTTCTCCTAAGAACATTAATTCAGACTTCGCAAAACATCATCCCGAATATTTAGTATTTTTTTAGTAAAGGGCCGCAAAAATAATCAAACTTTCTTTGTTTGAAATAAAGAGAGCTTAAATCTCAGCCGCTGCGTCAATCGGATCATAACTGGATTTTAAACAAGACAATACCTCAATTACACAATATTCCCTAAAATAAAGCTTCTTAACAATGGCTCAATTTATTCGACAACTTCATTTCGACCGTTTGTTCTAAAACAATTGAGTCTTCGGATATTTTTTCGTCCTATTTTCATTTTAATCCCTTCGCGAGTTTCTTTTGGAAGTCCCCTTGTAAAGTTTTTTGTCCGCTCTTTTGAGCTGAATACTAAATATACGGGAGAACCCGCGGGAGTCAATGTAGCGTGTAAAGGTTAGTTTCCAATGGGCCGAATAACGAGTTTCTTGATTATTGAGAAAGATCATAAATGTTCATATTTTAAGAGTACATTTTCATTAAGTCTTTAAGTACTGACTGTAAAAAAACTTTCCTATTAAAATTTTAAGGTAAATAGTCGTTAATTAAGGGTTATCGGAAATAATGTGGATGATAAAAAAAAACATATTGAAGTCAGCCTTTATGTATGTAATTTAGAAACCCTTAACAATTTAGTGCATTTTCGGTCTTAGTCCTTTACCCGTTTAGGACAAGCTTCCAACGACTTACCAGGAATCAAAAGAATGAAATTCCTTTGCACAAGATTTCATAATAAAAAATCTTTTCGTATGATTTTCTAGTCGACTCTTTACACCGCCGTAAGCACAAGCCTTAACATTTGATTTTTTCCTTTGTCCGTTAGTATTCAGTTTTCAGCCAACAGCGAAGTTAGTGGATGTAACTTTTTGTTCATTTATACTTTATATTGTATCCGCGAAGGGTAAATATATTTGAGTAGGGACCTATTGGGTCTGAATTATGGAGCTGTGGTACGCAGAATGCGGCACAAAAAAAAGTGAATTAATGTTTTGCTGCTTACACACTTCGCCACAGAAATTTCCTATCCTCCAACGTCTAGTGTAGGTGAGGGACATTATTTCAGAAAAGAGTGAGAGGTTAGTGTCCAAAAACATGTGTCGTAGTGACAACGTTAACATAGCGACAAAATAACCGCGACAAGGTAATAATTTCACTATACAAAAAAAAAACAAGTTACAGACTTTTTTTTTTACGTTTTATGGTAGCTCCGTTCTACGATTTTTTTTATTAACCATTAATCTGTTTAACAAATAATCTAGCTATACCTACAAACTACATGTAAACAATTTCTTTCCAAGGCACGCGACACACAATATACTGAACAGTCCATAATCCAGTCGCGTCCTGAATCTTAAGCAGCCAACGAAAAAGAAACATTGATTTAAAAAGGAACACCTTATGCATTGATTATGCATTTAGTCCGACACTCTCGGTCGTCGGCGAACTCCGTGGATCTTAGAGCATAATGATTAGAGGATATGGCATGACGAGCTAGAAACTAGCTTTAAAAAGTATAAAAAACTTTTCTTTAGTCTACCCCTACAGGGAAAAGGCCTCCCCTTTCTCCTTCCAAACTTTCTCCCTGTTTTTTGAGATTTGATTCTTGATAAAGTGAAATGCATGCTGAAAGTTTTTATGTGATATGCTACCTACTATAGATAATAGAAAAAAATCTCGATACATAAAAAGGTTCAATCATTTGTATTGACATCACAAACTTTTTCAAGGGTTATATTATTATATATTTGTAAAGTTGTTCTTAGGTTTGACGTTATAACCTCAGTATCGTTTGCAAGCCACTTAACTTTTACAATGAATAAGACTGTTTTCTGTAGGTTAATGTTATTGCAGATCTATATTTTTACTATTTATCAATCCAGTTTAATTGATGAAAATTCCATTTTATCCAAAGTCACCTGCAGTTGCACCATTTGTCCATTCAATCCGAAAGAACAATATCTCAGCAGAACATTCTGGAACGATCTATCTTCGTCGATCCGAGGTGTGAATACTTATCTAACATCGCAGGACGCAGGCAACGTCAATCGTATTTAAATCCGTATAATTCTCTGCGCGGAATACTGAGAGATGCGGCTAACGTTGTCTTCGGGGTTGAGGCTTTTTTTAATGATTTATTGCGTTTTTACTAAATACTTTTTCTGTGTACTTTGGACTAAATTATTGGGTTGATTGAATTTAGATAAACTTTACTTCAAGGCGTGTAATTAAAAATTTACTTTGTGTAGGTAATCACCAGAGTGATTAACAGTGCTCAGCAAGCACCATTATCCTATATTAATGCCAAGTGATAAAGTATGGCTGAACATTAAGTATGTTATAACAACTTCTGCAAATATGGGTAAATAACCTATATTTGCAAAATTCTATTGTAAACTCTTATATTCCAAAAAAAATAGTAAGAGAGAACAAATTTTCAGCCAATATTAATTCAAATTACGTCAGGCTTTCTTTTATTCACAACATAAAAGCAGGAGCTCATTCCCTGCTATAAGCCAATCACGAAGGATGGTAGTTAAGTTGACCACCAAGTACTGTACAAGAAAGCTATCGACAAACAAAATAAGTCTGTAGTTAGAAGAAGACAATGAATAGACAACACATCACAAACTTCAGTAACCAATTCAAGGCCACCATTAGCAGGGCATTAGCTCCGACTAACACCCATAACTTCATAAAAATATAATCAACAAAGGTAAAAGTTATTGTAACTCGCTTAAGTCGCCCACTTTCGTTTAAGAGTTCGCTCTAATCCTGCAAAGGGTCGTTTTATTGTATTAACTTGGTGCAGAAACATACGAGATTAGTTTACGGGAGGCTCCGCTTGCATGTGATAGTGTAGGGGAAAATGGACCTTATGAACGCTGTAATACAAACAAAGGAGTGGAATATTAGTTTGAGAAGCCTCAATGGTAGGATTAGTTTTGCATTTTTGTAACATAATTTATAGTATAGGTTAGAATTGACGAATAAATCCAACCACTGTTTGAATCATAGGCATGCTTTGTAAGAGACTCTAATGATGATCGGTCATTGAAACTAATATATTCTAATTAAACTATTATTAAACTAGAACTATTGTACTAGTTCAGAAAGTCACATCATAATAATTCATCATATCATCATAACCAAAAATTGATGACCAACTCCAACATTTATTTTATGCTGTTTTTTCAAGGCCAAAATTTTTGAGAGCTATTGATGATTGTTGTTGATTTACAATCTCCAAGACAATTTGACGAGACAATTTGATCGATCGAATAAAAATTACCTGTCTATTGAAAAATCGGCCACGAATCAAAGAAAGGAATATCGGCGTTTATTGTCAAACAAATCAGAAGTATGTTTCCATTTTATTGTGTCCTAGTACAATAAAATCAGCAGTGTTGAACTGAGGACGAATTATAAAGGTTCTGTTATGAAATGAGATTGAAAGGCTGTAAATCTATAGAGGCGACAAAAGATGTCCGTGTCTTACGATCAAACATTTTGTTAAGTAAAAGTTTATTTGAATAAGCTAGCTAAGTATAATGCACCAATAAAGTATTAAGAATTATTTAGCGTTATTTCATTATTCAGGTTTCAAATTTGAATGTCGACAATCATATATAAAAATATGTAATTCTAGTGTGCTCATTTTCTTATCGGATATCTTCGTTTTTCGAGACTATTTTAGCGCATGCTACCTTAAAATGGCATTATGTTAATTTATTATATTAATGGAAAATATGTACCAGCTCCAGTTAAAACTAATAAATAGTAATTTCAGTTTGCATTAATTCGCATAGAGCTGAAAATTAGTGGAGGTACACCTTATAAATGAAATATCAAAAGTCCCCAAAAATCCGACTAGTACTAAAAAAGATACACAGGGTCAAAGGTCAATAATATCACTTTTTTGCATTTTCCTCATAAATGGCAAGTATTATCGCAAAAATAGATCAGGCAAAAGTTGTAGATCATGCAATTATCTACAAAAGTGTGTGTATATTTTTTCCCTACGGATCACCAATCCGGAGATATCGTGACCGTTTTCAGCTCTATGCGAATTGATGCAAACTTACCAGTTTTTTTTGTCTATTTTGACTGGACTGTAAGGCCTAAAGGTCTTTGGACAATAGTGTAGTAAAGTAGTAGTAGTATGGTAAAGTGGATTTCAGATGTCTTGTTTCTTAAGCTTTCAAAAACCTCCAGGTTTTGCTAAGATACAGTAAACAAACCGGAGACCACCGCCAGCCAATATCAGGACGCGAAGTATTGACCTATTTACTGAAGAAAACATATTGTATGTGAGTATGGCACTTTATCTCAAGTATAAGGCTGGTGACACGATTGGTAAGTAATTTCTATGTACAAAGTAAGGCCATCGACACACGATTGGTAGGTAATTCCTTTGTATAACATTTAGGGTAGACTAGATACGAATAAAATAAAGACGATTGAAATATAGCTAAAACTCGGGAACCTTGCTTCGGTTGGTAACGGGTTCAATGGTATACGATGTAGTGTAGTTTATAGTGCAGGTCGGTATACCACAAGTTTCTTGAAGTGAGTGAAACTATGTGTCCGAGTGTAAACAGTTGTGTTTTCGTAGTCGTCGGCTGAAAACAATAATTTGTCTTCGACATTTGATTCACAGTGTGTTACGATAGTTTAAACATTTTTTTAAACAGACGCATTTCGGTTTTTGTGTTGCATAAAATATAGAAAACTAGGTATAACTTTAAATTTAAGACTAATATCTAGATGCTAGTAAACTAGAAGCTAGTACAAGAAGATCTTTACCAAGGAGGTAAGACTAGCTATTACCGTAAGAACCTCGCCAACGTTGTGTTGCCCGCCTAAACCATTAAATATATAACACAACGACAAATACAACTTGTTGGAACTTGCGAGCAACAAACTTTGGTATTTTACAACTTGTAGATTCGGTTTGAGTAATATTTTATATGCCATGCGATATTGTGCTGTAAGTGCATATTGAAGTACTGTTAATAACTAAAACTAGTGTAACGGGCTTTTAGTTGCTTTATGACTTTGTAATTTAATTAGTCTTCGTAACTACACAATAACTAAATATTTATTTTTTTATATATTCCTGGACGATTCACACACGGTAATCTGATCCCATGTTAAGCTCTAAGAGAGCTTGTGTTATGGTAACCAGACAACTGATAAACATACTTATATATTTCTAAATACATTATAGATAAATGACACCCAGACCAAGAAATGATCGTGCTCATCACACAAACATTTGTCCCGGGTGGGAATCGAACCCACGACCTCCGGTATAGCAGTCAGGGTCACTAACCACTAGACCAGCAGGCCCGTCTAAAGTCGGCTTCGTATATTGTTGTTAAGATGTTCTATAAGTTTGAAGGATGACTGATTCTCTTTGACTTGCTTAGAAATCAATTAGTAATTAGAGTGGGACGATAACTGCAAGAAAATACATCATCCATTTTGGTCCAAATTCGAAAGTGCCAAAGTCCAACCAAACAAACAAATAAGCCAACCAAAAAAAAAAATTATATTCCGATAGAACTTGTCTTCCTTAGCATTTCTTTATATGGAACCTTGGTTTGGACCAAAACTGTATAGAGAATGGCTGATTCTCCTTTGCGAACGGTGAGACTATTTATGATTTTGAAAAGAAAACTGAATTTCCATATTTTTTACAAATCATCCTCTTTCAGAAATGAAGACTTTTCGGTACGGGAATACTTACCTTAAACACTCAAAATAATAATTTCATAAACCTCTTCCCCTAAAAAATCCAAATCATCCCAAAAATGACAAAGTAAGTATATAAACATAAAGTTTGTTTCTTAAAACACGCTGTTGTCATAACTATATAAACGGGACGGATGACAGTCAACCCTTAAATGGAAACCTTCAAACAATAACGTGACAGATTAACAGAGGGTCCTCGGGACAACTTCTAAGATTACCCTCTTCGCAGTGAAGGGTTAATTTAATAATAAACAAGCACCCTCCATGCTTTGTGGGGGTTGCTTTCAAATGAGTTGTGGAAAAATATTTACAATTGTTTACAGTTTTTCAAATACGTTTTGCTCTTTCATTAGATAAGTGTTCTTGGTCGCTTGTTCGGTAAAGTCGTTTTTATATAGAATCAAAGTCAAGGAAATCGTTACTAAATGCCAAGTTATAAAACACATTTTTTTGGAAATTTTTGGTTATCATTCTCTCAATATCTGTTCTTCATTCATATCTCTTCTAAATCATTACAGTGGATATAGAAATTTATGTTCTTAATTCGCTTGAAGATTAATTTTGGTGGGACAACAATTTGACTTAAAAACGACATGACAATGAAAGGATTTATGAACATTTCAATACACTTCAAACTTCATCGTTTAGGAACAGAAGCGTTGTAATTTACATATTTAAATACATCTGATTCACTAAGGTCTTATAGCTAAGCCGGCTCAAGTCAACTCAAGATTAGGAATTCCATTGTAGCAGTACTAGCAGTCCAACTTGTTCTGAATGCACCGAAGTTATTTGATTAAATAATTTATGTATCTACATTTGCCTACTTTGTAGAAGGTTGTTCATCATTGTTTACTAAAACTGAGAGCTTGGAGATTTTTAGTGTTACATTCAACAAAATAAACTTTTTGGTCGTGGGTACAATTTTAAGACTGGACATGATTCTTTTAACGGTATTTGAAAGGTACATTCTCTTAGTCACACCTATTTCAAAAAACGTGTAGGTACATATAAATGTAATTGGCAAATCACAATTAGTAAATAAGAAGTACTGTCTTAAAGATAGTTTTCTGTTCACAGAACTTTGCTATGTATGCTTTGTTAAAATACAATTTTAGTTAAGAGAGAAATGCAAAAAAAAAACCCCAAATTCTATCGAGAAACTACTACGAGACAAAGGTTAGGGGAACATTACAGTTTCAACTAGTTGTATAACAATATTTAGCTGATAGTTGTTGACTGCAGTAGATAATAGTCAGCAGCTTATGTAGGCGTGCGTGATGATGGAATCAGATGAAGTGTCGAATAATTGAAGCGGAAGCGACGACAGCCATTGCAACTCCATTAGGGGGCGACAGAGATGTGCTCTCAATGGAAGGGGTAATGATGAGGGCTGGGGAGGACGAAGCAGGTGCCACTAATAACGATTACAGAGGCATATTTTATTAATGTAAGAATAAACCCATGACACATTCTAATTTATATTACTACATGTATATTTTAACGAATCTAACAAGACTTTACGAAAACCTTGGTACCAAGTATGTAAATTGCTGCCGGTAGTTAGTTTTGTCTAGTTAGACAAGCCTAGTAAGCAGTAATGACATGTAAGTTGCTTTTCAACCGATTGTAATATACATTATGCAGATGGGACAAAACAAAAAAAAATGTTAGTCAGTGATCATTCACAATACAAATTCAACTTGCAAATGTTTATTATAGCCAAGATTGATCCAGTTCCAATGTGAGTAACACTTCCATGAATAAAGTTTCTTTGTTCAACACTTTCGTCCCATCCGCGCCAATTAGCTAGGACGACGAGTCGATAAAATAACCAAATTATATCGACGTTCGATACCCATTACAATTTGGGACATTCTCTAAAATTATGGGATGGGACTGCCGAAATGACGTACTCATTTTGATGAAAAATTGCTGAATGTATTTTTGCTGGGGGTGCTTAGTCCACTTTTGTAGCTTGGGGCTTTATAATTTGAATCAATTGGTGACTGCTATTATTTGAAACTACAATATTATAATGTCGGCTTTTTATATTCCAACTCTTTGTTGTAATTTCTATTTCCCAAATTTGCCCCGAAATATAGAGTCGCCAAACTTTATAGATTTTTTTTTTACAAAATTTTCTACTATTCAATATTCTACGAAAAGTTAGCTATTTAGTTAGCAACTACTTAAGTTTCACTCAAGTACCTACGTAGAACCGTGATCATATCTAAAATGCATCTAAGCTTGCATCCATTACCGAAAGCAATTTCCTTCTTTAGCACAATCAGGGATCTTTGAACTATAAACACGTTTTCCCATCAGCCTTTATTAGTAATAGTTTATATTTATTACCTTACAAAATATCTGTGTTTACAGTTTTTTTCACTTTTGAGAAAATCATCGTGTTTCGTGGACTTGTTGATTTGTTTACTTAAGAAATGTTGTATTTATCAAGTGTCTAACAAGTTTCTGGTTAGTTAGAAGTTTTGATGCTCTTTTATACTTAAAACTTATTTTTCTGAAAGAATACTACAACATGAAACCATACATACATACATACATAACAACAATTTTAATGAAGCGTATTAAATAATTTAAGTAGAAAAACAATCACTTAGCCTACCTACAAGACACATACATAAACGTATATAAAGTAGGTAACAAGTTATACCACAAACAACCCCACATTATCCAATGCTTTGTTCACCGATCCAACGATAAGACCCATTGTACACTACAACATAATATTCAAATCTAACATCTAAATAAATTATCGCCTTCTATACCTTGCTATCTTACACCCATGTTTCTCGCGAACTAGCAATAGCGCGCGAGCTGTGCGATAGCATCGCTGTAAGTGTTAAGCAGGCCTTATTTATAGGCAAACTCGGGTACACGTCAATTTATAGTGTAGATAAGTTGGGGGTGATGCAATTTTTGTGTTACCCTCTTATGTCGCGAGTCAGATAAAGTGTAATAGGTTTTTATGTCAAGAAAGTTGATATTTTTAGTTTATTTCATGTACATACAGAATGTTTGAATTTTAGGGTGAGCTTTTGCCATAGTGTAGTACTGTGAAATATTAGCCATATTTTAACCAAAATTCGAAACCTAAAGAGCAATGCCTACATTTACTAAGACAAATTCACATAGGATATAACATGGTTGGTGGTAAATTACAGCAAGAGATCAA
The DNA here is from genome assembly GCA_905146925.1 of Autographa gamma. Classification (NCBI taxonomy): domain Eukaryota; kingdom Metazoa; phylum Arthropoda; class Insecta; order Lepidoptera; family Noctuidae; genus Autographa; species Autographa gamma. The sequence goes on from LR989850.1 coordinate 12,552,746, forward strand.
AGGAATGTAATCAGTGCATTTCAAACAATCAATCGCAAGTCGCAACAAATCCAAAACATTAAAGCAAGCAATCAATGTGACGTCAGAATAATTGAAACTCCAAATTCAAATCATAAACCGTTTCCAATTCCAGGGCTGTCACGAAAGGGCTGTGCAAAAATAAACAGGGCTGTACAAACACAGGTTTCAATCGACAGTTGTTTAATCTGTGGGAGGCACTTATTGATTTCACTAGCCGGTAGGGACGCGCTTTATCTGTGGCCTTTGATCGGATAGTTCGCATTTCAGGGTTCCGTACGGTTTAACTTTTGTTGATACAAAGTTTGAATTACATATGTTTAGTTTACGATAAAGGGTTATCTGCAACTGAGCCTCGGTAATGCTCATTCCTTCTCTATATGAGGCATATGCAATGAAAAGAGAAAATGAACGGGCAAGATAAATTACAAAAAATTCCCTTTATTGCTATTATTGAAAAAATAAAACAACCTTTACATGATCTGTGTGTTTGATCCATTTATATTTGTTTTTACCTCAGTTTATTGTTTTGCCATGATGTTTGATAGTATTTTGGGTCAAAAATATAAGTGCTCACACCAATAGGCATTAGCATTTTACCTGAAATTCAGCTTAACATCTATTTTTAATACGTCGAGAAATTGATCCAGAAAAGTTCAGTACTTTAGGTAGAAGTATACAGCAAAGGCACTTTTATCATCCATCGTCAGATATACAGGCCTAGATTTCAGTTCATCGCCGAAACATGTGACTGAGCAAACGGTTCGGCAGCCTCTCGCGCCACTGCTTCCATTGTCCGATACAACCTTGTATTCTGGTTGTTTAATTAAATCTGCTGATAATACTGCCAGGGTATCCCTGGAGACGCTTTTGTGCTCAAAAAGGAAAATTACAAGTTTTAAGTGTAAGCTTGGTCTTGATGTTAAAATCGATCAAAATACTTAAAGTCAATGCTGATTCGCTATTACTTCTCTTGTTTGGAAATTCAAGACATAGCTTCGCAAATTGCCTCAACAGGGATAGATCATACGCCTATCAGGAAATAACTCTGTGCGGTATTTGGCGGAATTGTCAACCATCCACAAACAAGCCTCCTTAAACAAATGACATGTCTACTAAAGCTTTTATTTTTAAAGAAATTGCTCAAAAGTCGGGAAATTAAATTAGAAGTTCTTACTTTACTCGAAAAAAAATGTCTTATCTGCAAGATTGTGACTTGTGTTTCACTTTAAATGTCACTTGTATACGGGAACTATCCAGCTTATCCTTAGCCACAATGATCAAAAACAATACTATATACCTTAAATACTGAACCCATGCTTTTCCCAGGTCTCAGCTTGATGTCTGTCGTCCAGGCTGACCTCATTTCGCGACAGGTAATAAATGTTTGCCGCTGTCTGTTTGTAAGTCATCAGTTCTTGTTTGTATCGCAACAAATAGTTGAGCTCCGCAAAACATTGCAATTTTGTAGTCCGCCATTTTCGGCTTTTCAGTTTTATTGGCGCTCCGTTTAATATTGGATAGCTAATTGGTTGAACTTTTTAATGGTAAGCAAACGGAGTAAAATGATGATTTGCCAAAAGTGTTTGTAAACTTCTAGTATAACATTTTAATCGTACCTATATTCTTAACTTATACTGTAGCAATAATGTTTATATATATATCATATTTTTGTATTCCACTTATGTAACGAAACAAATCCGTAATACAGCTAACATAAAATAACTTTTAAATTATCGCGTTGCAAATTTATAGTAATGTTTTATGTAACGGAATAAGCGCAAATATGCATAAATATGTTGGCGCTAATTTATCCATTCTTCAACCAGAGCGATATGAAAATAGTCGTAAGTCAATCGTAATCATAATCGGCAATCATTTTTTTTTCATTGAAATCTTTTGTTACACTTCCATCAGTAACAATTTAAAATCCACCCCATGCAGCATTCCAAGCGCCTATAAACCTGTCTATACCAGCGTATTCTTGGTCTTATTAAAGGCTATAACTCAATAGCCGGTAGATAGCCGCAGGCTTCGGCCATCTGTCTCTATAACTGCTGCGCTGAGGTGTTAGCCGCAACTTGCGGTGGTTGGCATGTCGTGGTTGGACTCTATTGCCACTATGTGTACACTGTAATACTCTTGTTGATAACTACAGTCACTAGCAAAAATATGTACTATACATATAGCAAAATGGTAAAACAAATTTAGCGAGGTTCTTTTATTGAAACTCTAAAAGAAACATAATTTGTACATTGTACCTACATGATTTTTTCACCTTTGACTCGAGAAGAAGTAGATTAAGGAACTAATTAAAATAAGTTTTTCATTACATGTTTTACGATACCAATCTTTTTAAAAAGATTTTTTTAAATAAATTGGAAAATGCTTAGTGTATACTTAGATATTTTTGCTCGTAACTGTACTTTTATGTAAGTTTATTGTAATACTCTTGAAATTAGATAAAGGGCAGATACACTATCACGACTGTCTTGTCATAAAAACATGTTGTGTTTCTAAAAACATTAAATCAACCAAGCATATTGTATTGATCGTTATTTGCTGAGTGTGTAAAATAATACACCTTCAAAAACTAATACAGAAAATTCTTCGCTATACGATTATCTTCACTCCAAATCTTGTGTAAACGATAAATAAATTATATTAGTCGAAAATTACAGAGTATGCAAATGTATGCAGTTTACTTAGATAAGTGGTGTAAAATAATAATGCTTCAAAAACTAAAAAAAAATGACTAGTAACATAAGGACATTGAATTTTTTTTGTCATCCATTGCCTCAGACTGTTAACGTTAAAATACGGTGCCAATTACGGCTTCCCATTATTAACCGACATGGCTCAAAATATGATTATAATTCCTCCGAATGTAATATTAATTTATATAAATGTACAGACAAGCTTTTGAATTCGCATTCAAAGAGATCGCTTTAGTGATAATGCTGATGTCTGCATAACTTTCATTTTAATTAAAATAATATATGATTTTCGAGTCACAAGCTACCTGTATTATAAGGCAGTCACTCCATATTAAATACTGGTAGTCAGCTGAATGAATTGAGAATAACAAACACTTTAATGTAGTTTGATAGAAGGCTAGACAAAGATAAATCAGAACTTATTTTTTTTTTTACAATTAAGACATTTATTGGTTTAAAATAAATACAAAGTAATTAAACCCACAAAACTGTGTGTCAGTTTGTCGGCGGGAAAAGCAAATGTTATGTTTCTGTACTGCTTTGAACCAAGTCACATTACCTAGTAGTAGTAGTCTAATTTATAAGGCTATGTGTATAAGATAATAGATTAATAAACAAGTATAATTGATAACCCTGACTAACTGACTGCCGATGGCCTACTGAAACCGATCCACAATTTCCGTAAATATCGAGTAACAAACATGCAAAAAAACTAACGAATTTAGAACCTTCTCCTTTTTTTTTGTCGGTTAAAATTGTCACTTCATCAAACACCAAACCCAAAATAGAACACTTTAGTTGAAGAAATTCAAAGGGACATAAAACACACGTAACTCATAGACTCCGCAATAATAGGGATATATGAGGCCCTCGACCTCGCCGACCCGATATTGAGTTATAGACCATAATATAAAGAAAATTGAAGGAAAACCCGTCATTATGAAGACTTCGCCGTCAGCTGGAGGCTGTTCGTGGTTATCGGTACCAATATATAAACCAGTCTAGGTTATATAACCTAGACTGGTTTATAGTACTAAGATATTAAAACCTATCGTAGAATGGGATATCAAAATGATTTCTGGGTGCCCTGCGTCAGATTAAAGGTCCATTGCTTTTTTGCAATAGCGAATAGTGAAGTCTTTTTTGCCTGTACCGCAGATGAAAATGTCTATACTATACTTGTAAACCAAGCAATATCTTCCATATATGCGATGACTCAAATATTTTTGTTAGGTCATACAATGAGTAACTAGACTTGTCTGAAAGATGATATGAGAAAGCATGAGTAAACACTGAGATGACAAGTTTTAAAGATGAATGGAAGCTAAATACTTATATGAATATAATGACCCCAAATAATTGGGAACAAGGCAGGGAGATGATGATGACAATGAGTAATAAGACTTTGGTCTCATTAAATCCTTAATTTACTCTGTGCATGTAAAATTATTTTTTATAACACAATCATGACGACTAACAAAAAAACATAACATAATATAACATATCATCACGCCTGTATCCCCGAAGGGTTAGGCAGAGGTGTACCAATGTACACCCACAGTTCGCCGATATGTTTTTAGGTCCCATGTAATAGGGGGCGAGCCTATTGCCACTAACCGGGCACAAATCCAAACTCCGACCTGCTACTGAGAATTTCATAGAAAAACCCAGTAACACCTTGGTCGACCTGGGAATCGAACCCAAGACCTCTAGCGTAGCAGTCGCGCTTAGCGCCACTAGGCCAACGAGGCAGTTAAAGCAACACAAAGCTAACAAAAAAAGCCCTAAGTTTTTGTTCAGTACCCTAATCCTTTTTATTCTTGCTTCCTTTAAATGTTTTATCCAGTTTCCTCGCTACATTAAAGTAGCCTAAACAGAGTCAATCTTCGTTTATAAAAGTAATGAACAGGAGTTGCCTCATAATGAACAAAATAAAAGCGTCATCTAACGTTATGAATTCACAACGCGCCCTGAGAAGCGTGGTGCTTATTTCTTTTAGTGCAATTATACGGGAGAATATTGTGTGGGCGGTCGCAAGTTAATGGAACTATCGCAGATGCGTTTTTGTTTTTACTTGTTGCTGAATTTTAATAATTTGCAAAAGGACCTTTTATGTTGTTGGTCATATTATTAAGTAATTAAATGACCTAATTTACTGTAGTTTGATTTGTTATTTTATGTATGTAAATAAAACTATCCACTCAAAACTTCCAAGTTGCACCTTTGACTCCCATATTTTGATAGTTAACTATGTAGACCAAGTTTTGGATTATAAATCGATGAAATAGTCTGATATTCGGGTGCATTTATTACTTGATAAAATAAACATTTTAACCACTAACATTATTCCTGATGGTTTATCTCCAAATAATAAAAAAAAAGAAAAAACGTAATCGAGTTAAGAATAAAATTGCTTTAAAAAAAAAATACAATACACACTATTACTTTCAGCCGCCCCAAATGATAGTAACCCATACGCGCCAGTAATGCACCGCTTACCACCAATTAACGCGTTAATTATAGCTCAAAGCACTGGTAATGGCGTCGCTCGTAAGCCGTGCGTTGACTAATGTACCTATTACCCACATTTACTGACACTTTGATCTTAAATAAGATGGCTGCCGAACTGATTGTCTGACAGTTGACGATCATTGTTGCTTAGGCGAGTTTCGCACTTAAGTTTGAAGTGTGAATGATTATACCTCGTTAGTGTGCATGACGCCTTTATTGATGTACTTAGATTCTTGCATTAGTCGTTAAGGACCTTTGCACACGTATATTTCAACGTGCCGTTAAAGCATGTTTAACTTGAAGACAAAAAGCAAATTGTTGCATTTGCATAGATTTAAACAGGTGTACTTTCAAATTAACAGTCATACTGCGGGGGTAGGTTAATAGATGATTATAATTTGTAATAATAATGGATGATTACATACGCTTGTTTGGTATAAATCGGCCTGAAGCAAAGTGTGGTAAAAGCGCAGAATTTTCTGTATATAAATACTTATGTATGTTTATATTTTTAATTTACAACGTTACCGTCCACATTATCGCCCCGTATATTCCTCACTACTTTATTCCGCACCGAGCGTTGCCTACATCTGTCAAAAGTTGTGACGCGCGCGCCGTATGTTCGTAAGCGACTGAATTTACGATTAAATCATATTCCCGTATGTTACGATAAGTGTAGGTAAATTAGAGCTTTCGAGGGTTATTTATTTATTGGTATGTTGGTGATAAATCATTGGGTACGTTTGGTTTCGATCGTATTTTAAAAGGGATTTGGGAAGTTGGTTTGTTGTACAACTATGTATCTTTCCCTTAGTTATTGGGAGGAATAATGATAGAAGAATATTTGTTCCTCCTACTTCTCATGTTTTATCAAAAAAAGGTTGGACTAAAGATTTTTATCATCGCGGGTACTGCATCAAACATCATACAAACTTCAATATACTATTTTTTTTATCCAAGTCATAAATCTAATTGCTATCCTACATACCTGCTATGACCCTGGCTTGCCAGAGTTGCAATTATGGACACGAATGTTAAGCTTGCCGAAAAAAAAAGCCAAAAACATTATTCATTTATGAAATTCTCTTAAATATAAATTTGTCATGAACTACAAAATCTAGTCTAGAGGTATACAGTTTATATTTCCAACACACTGCGTTTTTCGGTGCTTATATTTCGGCTCTCGTTTTTTAGCTGTCGCGTACATTTATATGCTATTGTATGTGTAACGTCGCATGAAACCGTAAGTACTCGCCTTTAGAGAAAGGGACGGAAACGATTTGTTAATATTACAGACAGCATCGAAAGTTGATGGCCAAATTAATTTACGAAAAATATGTACACTCTAGCTTATATAACATCAGTTGTTTGAATAACTTTTGTAACCTACTCATTTTTGGTCATGTATTTGATTTGTAGGTTAACTTAATCTGTTAAACTAATTTGTAAGGTAATCTTAAGGTTCTTAACTAATAAAAGGCTAACGAAATTAGTACCTAGATTCAGTAAATATGCTTTTACTTTGTTGTCTACTAAAACAATACTTTTCTTTGACTATTAAATTTCCTCCAGATATATCAGATCGTACCATAATTATGGTATTAAAACCTCTTTGCCTTTAAATAAATGTCATCTAACCTCCAATTCCAAGTTACCACATATAAGTTCACTTGAAAAACATTACCCTCATTTTAGCTTCGTCGAAGTCAAGCAAAAAGCAGTCGACTCGGAAGATTTATGACTTAGAAGCAAGATAAACATGCGGGTAATGGCTATGGGGCACATACGACCTTTACAATTAAGTCAACAATGAACTTTCTGATGACGGAACGACGATTACTCAGAGATTGACCGATCTTGACAGGGATTACTTTGTAGATGGAGTTTTGTTTTTCTGTAGGTAAATGTTTTTTAGTAATGTGTTTTTTAAGCTACGCAGACCTAACAAGGGACGTATGAAAGGATGGTAGAACGGCGTTAACCCTGAAGTTAAGAAATTGAGACAAAAAAATGTTGTTTTTTTTTTCTTTACTTGATAAACATAGTTCATTCGATTTATATTTTGAATCAAATGTACAGGACCTACGGCAACAATAACTCTAGTTAAACTTCACCAAAACCTTTAACTCAAAACTCGTTTGAAACAATACCTCATAAAGTTCAAATTAAACTCATTAACGAACGAACTTTTTGCTAAAGTAGACAAGAAAAGCCATTAAAATCTATTTCTATCAAGTTGCAGACTCTTCAAACAAAATCCTCGTGCAAATAAGATACGGAATTATTGAACACTACAGAGTACGTTTCAATTAGCGCCGCCAGATAGTTTAAGGGGAATAATCCTGGGAAACGGACTAATATGAAAATGTGAAAGTGTCCGTCTGTTGGTGTTTGTCGACTAAACTGCTAAACTGATTTTGATAATAATAGTTTAAGGACAATTTCCTTCAGAGAGTCTGCTTGCGACCACGGCCGGTGTAACCCGGTCGAAATGTCAAGCCCCAAAGGTATTTATGCATGTTCGCGCTAATCCCCGTTCTATAATATTATTATAAACATGCAGCGCGATAGTTTAAAAGTTATTAGTTTCCTTCAGTACGTTAAGTGACCTATCATAATGACGAATGACAACCGAAAGGCAGCCATATTGAGGGGGATGACACGTGACTAGTTATATACCTACCAACTGTATTCGTAACTTCACCGCTACAGTCTTTTTTACTCTGGTATCTTTTCTTGCATGAAAAGAAGGCGAGTAAAACCATAAGTCGCAGCTAGTAGTACAAAACACTAAAGATAAAATTAGTATAAAGAATTTTAGTACAGTGCCATCTGTGGCTCATTTTAAAACATGTCTTAAAACTGGATTAAAATGCTTATGACACCGGGACTTCAAACTTCAGTCCAGTAGTTATACTTTACAGCTAGTATGTAAAATGCTGTCTTCAAAAATGGTTCAATTTAGGTAAAGCACGCTTTTTCACAGTTGCAGTTGCAGCAGTTGGTAAACGACGCATTTAACCGACTTCTAAAAAAGAGGACGTTCTCAATTTGGAAGTTTGTAGTTTTTTTTTAATATTACTCTTGAGGGAAAAAGTTGTTTGTTGTAGTAAAACTTTACCGTTAAAAGTTTTGCCTTGTTTGCCCAAATTTTAAACTATTAGCTACTATGATAAAAAAAAACTCTTAATAATAATATAATTTATAAAATGATAATCAAAAACTAAAGACTGAATATATTAATAACTTACAAAAAAGTTAATATAGCTATACCCCTTAACAGATCGGCGAGCCATTGGTTCTAAATTCAAATATTGGTTCGTGCAGTTCCGAGCATAGACGAAGTTGCACGAAGTACCTGCCAGGTATTGGCTGCCAATAGCATTGTGCACTTAAATCCTAATTAAAATTAATTAATTTTAAGTATATTAATTTATTATAATTGCTACTTAGACTTGAAGTCTTTTTGTTTCTTTAAGATTGGGGAAAGAAATTGAAACGTTAGCTTAGAAAGTTAAATTAATTAATTAATTTTATTGAAGTCGACTATAAAAGATTTGTAAAGTAGCTGCGATTTAGGCTTGCCCCTGTGAATAACTATTGAGGATTAATTTGAGATAAAAAAAATAATACAAAAGTGATTTTTAGGTCAGAAATTTGGAAAAATCAGATACGACATAGCAATTTATGAGTTTTCGAAAAATCGTTCGTAACTCGATACCCGTAACTTATTGCGTCTTTACCTACGGTATCAATCAACACAGCTTGTTGTTTCATTTACCGGACACCCTGTATATACGTAAAATAGAATCCGGCACAATTATATTGCTTCTTCGACACATTCACCAAAAAATCAACAAATCATCGCAAAAATCAAGTTTCCGTCACAATATTTATCTACCTGCCTTCATAATTCTTGCTAGTTCTAATACAAACGATATATTAAAAAGTAAAACAAAACATGAGCGGAGTGAACATTATTGCTCCTGGGAAATCACTCTACCGCACAATAACTACGGCTGGGTAGTTACCGTTGTCATGGCAACCAAGTTAAACTTCCATCTAGGTTAGGGCTAGTTTTGATAGAGCTAAGGTAACTTAGTAACTTGTATTGGTTGGTAGTGGGGATTGGGTGTCAATGAGTGGCATCGTTGTCACATCGCATTGATTTCCAGTCAATAAAATAGATGACGGAGTTATTTTTTTTGTTAGTGAGGTTTGGTTAGGTAAAATGAAAAAATACTTACATGTTTAATATTTTTTATGTATGGGCAAACTATAAATCAGACTTAAATCAGCCATTTCAGCATTAAATACATTGCTATAACTTCTATTTCTAAACCATCGATAATAACCTTACGTTCATATTTTTTACTATAATTTCAAGCTTTTTTAAGAAATTGGCTCAAAATAATAAAAAAAAACATAAAATACCTGTTATATTGATAGTTGTAAAAAAGGTAATATCTTGTATATGTGTCAATCGATACGGCTACGATCAGAGATAAGCAGTGATTAATGTCCGACCTGACCATTCATAAGGAAAACTACGACTGGGTATCACTCCACATAATAACAACTCTCCTGTCAATGCAAAAAGTGTACAGGTATATTATTATGTTTATACTTTAACCTAGTTTTAATTTAATAAATAATTGATTTAGGAACTAACTGTGAGGTATAAGCTTATTTTTTTTAAGAAATTGTATGTAAACATGTACTTATTTTATTTTCACAGAATAAGGGTCAGATTATAACAAAATAAACCTAATTTGAGGTAAGTATTCAATATATATGGTGGGAAATAATTGACGATCTTTCTCAGTGCGTTAGTGCATTTTAACTGCAATGAGATATTTAAGAATAATAATATCATTTTTAAGTAAATAAGGTACTTAGTGGTTAGATCTATATAAACTTGACGATATATAGATTTGACGGGCCTGTTGGTCTAGTGGTTAATGACCCTGACTGCTACATATGTCTGTGTGATGAGCATGATCATTTGTACTGTGTCTGGGTGTAATTTATCTATAATATTATGTAGCTATGTATTTAGATATATGTAAGTATGTTTATCAGTTGTGGTTACCATAACACAAGCTCTGCTTAGATTGGGATCAGACAACCGAGTGTGTATCCCGGAATATTATTGTTATAAACCAAATATATTTTACAGTAATCAGCGAAAAATACTATCGCTGATTTCTGTCCAGATTATCACTTGTTTTAATTTTGATAGACATAAAAAACTGACATTTTATCCTCAGTATTTCAGTATAGCTTTTACACTGAGGTATACGAGCTCTTAAAGTATCAATGAGAAACACCTCATAAAAGCTACATAGCGCTGTCGCAGTGTAAATTGCTGTTATTTACAATGTTTATGAACTCCCCAACGACACATAAGAAATGCGTTTTACCTTAGTTCCGAATACTTGTACTTCTATGTTAGTTTTATTTTTTGTTGTTTGCAGATCATAGAAAGAAATTGAGGTGGCATGTTTTAATAAGTAATTTTGTTTAGTAATTTACTGATGCTTGGTGGACTCTTGGTAGACTTGAGGTATATTAGAGAAGGTTTGGAGTAAATTTTCAATTTCGTCAAGTTTTGGTGAATTAAAAAAGTTATTTAGCTTAAGACTTAGGTAACGTAAAAGGAAATTTTCATGTTTTATGTTGCATCTTTAAAATTCTTTATAAAGAGTTTTAAATATGAGGTTTCAAAATCAGTGTCTACACAATGAATCGACGATGTAAAAAAAGTCCCACGTTGGGCGCCAATAAAAGTCAAATCCAAGTAAAATGTTCTTTCATTTTCACACATCGATGTAAGATTTTGAGTTCGATATAAAGTTTAGTTGGCACCGATAAAGGGTCAGCGCGAGGCTTGACCCTTTTCACGTTGATTGCACCGTGAGGTCCCGAATTGCTTTCAGATCTTGTTACAATTCGAAGGATAAATACTTAAATTTTGTTGGCTACGCAACTGCGTATTGTTCGTACTTGATTCCGTTGTAGCCTTTTACTGCTGGATTAGATGATAACATTTGTAGACCGGAAAAGGAGTTTATAGACTGGTTGATTGTCTTTATGTTTACAACTTTCTTCTGGAAATTGGATAATATTATGTCTGTTTCTACACCAGATCGCGGGTAAAAAAATGCTTGAAGAGTAAACGAAAGATTTCAATCGTATAAATGAAGCTCCTGTTTTTTTCATGTTAACAAAAAGACATCTAATTACAAAGTGACATATGATGAGTAAGTATATGGGTTTAGGTAGTAACTTAGGTTTTTTCTAACATAAATTTTCATGCACTTTTTATTGAAAAAGTCCTAGTAGAACATTTTACCAAGCGCTACGATTCAAACTTTTCTATCGCTACCAACATACAAGACAAATGAAGGCATTTACCCTACACTTTTCCTTAAACTCCAAAACTCAATGGTCTGCAAAACACCCCACTTCAAGATTTACGAGCGCTACGGTACATGTACTATAATTTAGATTTGTCACCGAATTTGCATAGAAACCGCTTTGCACCGAAATAGCTTTTTAAAATAGTTCTAACAGTTTAATGAAGGTCTTGTGTGCGCAATAATACTGGAAACGCACGCGACCGCGAGCCAATCACGATTTCTGTAAAGCGATATTCGTATTTCAAATTACTGTTAAGTCGATAATAGGCCACTTTTGTATAAGGAAGACGGCTGTTGAAAAAAACAAAAGCGGTTGAAATAATTTTAGTTCTGTGTTTAAAAGTGTCACTTTGTGATTTTTAAAATAACTACATGACATATTCGTTTCTTAGGTTTACGCGAATGTTAGACATTGAAATAAAACATCTTTTTTACGGATTTTTTCGCCGTTTCATTTTAGGTCCCGACGTTTCAGTCTGCCCGTGACCATGATACCTGCAAAGGTGTTGAAACGCCGGGACCTAAAATCTTAAATAAAACCGCGAAAAAATCCGTAAAAAGTGGTTTTACTTCAATGAATAACTACAGTTATGAGATAATGCTAAAGAGATTGATCTAGCTTTTGGACAAATATATTTTTTATGGAACCAGTTTAAAATATCTGTCTTTTATGGAAACTTCAAGACAGTGAAATTAGTTTCCTTGAACCAGAGTGTAGACAAAGGCTAAATAAAGTTTACAACTACCTAAGGTCTATGAAACCTCTCTCTCTCGTCGTCGTCTCGTCTAGCCATTAGTAGAAGTCTATGTGCATATTTCAGAGTTCAAAATTTCTATAATAATAATGAACTAATCAAAGCAAATGCAGAAAATATGTGGAAAATATTTCCCTCTATTTCTTCCGAGTTCTATAGCAATAAAGTCGGCCACTGACCTCAATTTACGGTCGATCCAATTCTAATCCTTTATTGACCCCTTATAATGTTCCTACTGCCATTATTGCATCCAATAAAGTTTTAAAAGGGGTTTTATTCCATGGATTGCTGCTCGAGGACATTTTGAGGGAGAACGACATGAAAATGTTCGGAAATATTGTTATGAATTATGATTGCATTGTTGGTTAATTAATTACTGTAAAGTTGAATTAACTTCGGGTACAATAGGAACTGTTTAGAATTGGGGATACTGTTCTTAGTATTGTGTATTAATAGTATATAGGTTTATTTACTAATGGGGGAAATTAGAATCACAGCCTTTTTAGTTTTATGCAATCCGCGTGCATGTTGGTTATTTCGGATAAAAGTACGCTACGTCCTTATTCACACCAAGTTTAACTCAAATCGGTGTAGTAGTTTAATTGTAAAAGAAAGGTAGATTGACATAGTTACTTTCACACACGATTTCACATACATACAATTATATAATACTGAAGCTGTTACATATTTAACCAATAAATAGTTCGACTGTTTCTTTGTAATAGAGTATTCAATTGATTTGAATTCTTTAGCATATACCCTTTGGACGATAAACTCAAAACTGATCCCAAATGATTAGTTTGAATTTGTTTTGTTTTGGATCGCGTATCTACGAGTATTTGCCTACTTTAGACCCAAAGGATCAATTTTACTGACACTTTGAAAAACAACTAGTTTTTCGTATTGTTTGTTTTCCAAAGGAGGAGGCAATCTAGAAAAATAACTTAACACATTGTCATTTCATCACGCCTGTATCCCCAAAAGTTTAGGCAGAGGTGTACCAATGTACAACCTACTAGTATTAGTATGAGATATTGTTAATATTTTCAGCCATCATTTACTTTACTGAATTTTTCTAATGATCAAGATTCAGTAAGAGCTAGTTACCTATAATAATATATTTTCAAAGATTGCAGTTAGAAAGTCTGTGGAACTTTTGCCCAGCCGTGGGACACACACACAAGACTAGCTGGATGCATATCTTACAAATCTTTCTAACCAAAACCCTACTGGCCTATAAAATAAAAAAAGAATTGTACATTCAACAAGTTCAAATGTCAAATGCCGTTGCCACTGGGTAAGGTCGGATGGACCGCGAGAGACTGGTTTTTTATTCTCTGGTTTGGTCCATTTTGAGCTAGCTTTTTGGTTTCAGACTACTGGCACAAACTAACCGAGTGAACGAATTTAAAAAAAACCTGATTTTTTGTTTCTTTAGTGGATTTGGTCACGTGTGTTTCTGCGTAGTAACTTAATTGTTAATTTATTATTCTAGGTACTTTTGAAAGATAATTGATTGCTAGATGAATAAGAAATAGTTCTAGGACAGTTTTCATGTTTATATTTAATGTAAACTTATACAGACGAAATACTACTAATAACGGTTTGATTATTTACAGATTATAATTAAACCTATCTATCTATACATATAATAAAAATGTAGAAAAGTAGTGTCTGTACATTGGAAATATATATAAAAAAAGTAGCAGAGGTTGTTATTATATCGATGCCGAACCCGAAATTGTAATCAACATTTTTTTTGTCTGTTTGTCTGTGTGTTTGTGCGCGCTAAAATAATAAACGGCTCATTCGATTTAGATGCGGTTTACACAAATATATTGTAGTAAGCTTCACTTAACATTTAGTGTTTATTTCATGTCAATCGGTTCATAAATAATAAAGTTATGTCATAAAACGTTCTACACAAAAAAAAATATGTCAAATTTCGTCATCCACGCGAACAAAGTCGCGGGCACAGCTAGTCATAAAATAAAATCTTTATAGTAAAAACAAGTATCAAGATCAAAAATCCCATTCCTGTAATAAAATGGGTTAAGTAGCAAGGGACTTAACCTAATTATCACCGCTTGTGAGGCCGATAGCAGCTTCCTAAAACAACACCTTTATTACAAGTCAGTAAGGTCGATTTTCCTAACTCTTTCAAATGTCGCGCGAGACGTGCGAGCCGTCCGCGTCGTGTCTTGGTAAGATCAACAGCCGCTGCCTCTAATAACGTCTTTATTACTAGGTAAAATAAGGTTGATTTTCGTAAATCTTTTGACTGTCGCACGGGTTGTGATACCCACTTGGGTAATAGCTAAATTGTATCGAAGGGATGCAAACATTGCTATCTCATTTAATGTAACATACCTTTTGGCTTATTTCCTGGTACTCTGTTGATGCTTAGATTATGATAGCCCCTGGGATTAGGTCCGTGGCCACCGGTTGTATTGTTTGTGGATTAAGAAGGCGGTGTTTGTAGAAATTATGTGGAGGTAGGGGGTAATTTGCTTTGGTGTTTTACATATCACTTTGTTGATAACTTTGATGCTGCGAGTTTGTGCAACATATAGCAGCGATACCAACGATACCAATACTCCATCTATATTTTTACTTTTTATGTATATTTCGCAATTTTTCTCCAATTGTCGTGGTGGCCTATTGGTTGAACGAACGGATTTGTATGCACGAGGTTGCAGGTTCGAACCTGGGCAAGTAACAATGTAACTTTTAAATTTATATGTACTTTTTTATTATTCTAAGACACTTCTGAAAAACGATCATGAGGAAAACTGGATTCAAAAATTGGGATCTGATATCGCCAAATCTCAAAATGAGCAAGCATTGTTATCCATGCTCATGCCTTTTCTATATAGAAAAAGACGTGTATTATTATTATGTTTATTGCTTTTATTATGTTTAGGTATAGTCACATGCGAGACCTTATTCTCAGAACAAGCGCCCAATTCATTCCATTGTTGCTTGCTCGCATCAAAAAGGTTCGAACACTACTGACGTCCGATCATTTGTTAACCCTAAAATCTTATCGCCGGTCATTCGGCAACAATAACCGGGCGAGTCAGGAAGTTCGACAAAGGACGAAAGAATAAGGGTACGCCTTCATATTAACCGGATGTCATGGTACGTTAATCTGTCAAGACTAGCTAACGATCCGTGCAGATAGGTATTTATATTTTTCATTGAGGAGGTGGAGTACTGAGATAAATTGTGTCTGGACGATCTGTAATGTCCCTAGTCCATAGTTACATTTTTGGAAGATAGAATTTCATACTCAAATAAAATGTCACTATATACGCTTGGAGCCTTGACATCCTTATTTGAAACAACTAGATTAAATACTTGCTACTAGCTGAAATTCTGTCATAATAATGTACTGTGTATGCAACTGTATAATTTATTTAAAAAAATATGAGGAGATATTTACACAGGCAGGCTTCGAAAACTCAGTGTAGTGTTTCATTTTGGAAAAGTATTCAACGTCAAAAGCTGCGTAAAACATAATATTCAAAACAGCACAATAGATCCCCTTTTTTGGTGTGTAATACCATGAATATAATATTCACCTCAATACTACAACTCAAAAAGAAAAATACCTCGATCTAACCTAAAACATTCCCAAAGGTTCGCCACCGTTCTAAATCATCGCGTTAAGTCAGCCCGCGTGAAATTATGACCGACGTTCGCATTTAACCCCACAACTGCGCACACAAATAAAACGGAAATTCCAAAGTGAGCTTTGATTTGCATGAAAGCTATATAGGGCACTTTTGACCGGCGTAGCGTAGTTTTGCGTCCCTTTGACAAGTCAGCGCTCGTAGGGTTATTTGTGTGCCGTATAATGTACAGACGGCAAAACGAAGCTTTAAGCAAAATGTGCTGGAAATTGTGCTGGTCTTTTGATAAGATCGAAAACAAGAAGAAGATTAAATAATCTTCAAATCTCAAAAAACTACACATACATCGCAACACATCAAGGTAAATATGGGTAGTACAAAAACTTCACTTTTCTTTTTTAACCAACGAAAATTACGGAGGAGGTTCTCAATTCGACGCGTATACATTTTTCTATTTCTACAATTTTTCGAGTACGTTTTAAGTAAAAATATGTTCACGTTCGATATTTTATCAAAGACTATAATTTCCATGATTAAGAACCATTTATTCAGTCTTCAATTACTTAAACATCCACGCTCAAATCGACAACAAATTCCTAACAGCTTAAAAAACCAATAGCTTTAAAATCATCCAATCTCAGTTTTAATAAACTAGTGAACAGAATCAAGCCATCAGCTAGTCCCAGCAGACGCATTACCCTGTAGTGAAGCGTGCTTCTCGCTTCATGGGTTCCGCACAAAGCGGGGCCGGGACAGGGGACCGTTGCCGGATTTTTCACTCCACGTTCCAAAGGTTATTTTTGATACTTGGACTATTTTTAGGTTTAAAATGTTGAGGTGTTTAATATTTTTTTTTTTTGTAGGTAGGTTTTGTAAACGGTATTCAATGACATGAATGACTTTTTTTCCTCTTAAAGAAGTCAGCAAATTTACAGATGCTTCAAGGACAATGATTTTTAGACAAGGAAATAGCACTAAAACTCATGAAATATTTAAGCTGTGGTAAAACCTCTGGTAGATACTAGAAAAACGCAAACATTAGAAAGAATAGTTAAAACGAGTATACCCAGGCCTGTTATAAAATTCAAATGCACACTTTACTAGAAAACTTTTATACGTCAAGATTAAAGTGAGGCCATTCAAAGCTTGTTAGGCTATCGTAAAGGCCTTTATGTTTGCATGTAAGAAACAAGCTATTTATTGGCGACCTACTGATTTCCCATTGGGCTCCACTATTCATTGCCTTTCAGACGGCCATTTTCATTTTATTGTTGACACACTGCGTCGTTCAATTGTTTTTTTTTATGAGACTGCGGCGTTTTGAGTTATTAGTGATGTGTTCAGAATTTTTGAAGTTGGAACGAGTGTTGAAATTTTGAATGAATGGTTGAATATTCAAGTTCGGTTTCTGCTGTCGGTCTTCTGTCAGTTATTGGCCAATTTTGGGCCAATATTCGGTGGTTGGAGCACCAAAGTACAAACCTATTAGTAGCGGTAGTACAGTAAGTATATTAGGCATTTGAGCTTTCAAAGTCATCTGTTGCCTACTGCTTTACCAATTAACGTTTGGTCGAAATATTGCAATTTATTTGTTATATTTGTTTTTTGTTTCGCATTTAGTATAAGTATTTGTCAGTTCGTATAAACATTATTTATACGTTTAATAGCTGTGACACAACATTTTATTTTTTAACAGATGTGGTCTCTTTTGGTCTCAAAACGTAAGAAGTAGTTATTTATTATAATAATAGTGTCCAAACATTTAACCACCCAATTACCAAGTAACAGGTGTCCAAATATGTCACAAAATATACTACTACCATAACTAAAATCCCCGCCATAATTTTGTGCAGCTAAACGCTTGTGGGTTGCAAGGTAAGCCGAGCCACCTTAAGATTTAATTCTCTCTATATCAAGGGTACATGGTATAATTAATTCACAGCCCGCCCTGATAATTACAAGACATTCATCTTCATTAGAGGTCGCGGCGCCGTTTCATTAGTTCACAAACACTGCCTGAATTAAACTGTTGCTTTACTTACTATTGATTTATACATACATATGGATATACATGTGTGGTGTGTTGACGGGTTTCTTATTTGATTAATTCAGAGCGCTTTTCACCAGCGTGGCTTGACTTTCGGTTAAAAAAATAAGATGTCAAATCGGATTAGTTACACCGTTTATAACCCAAAAACGGGTGGACTGATTTTCATCATCTTTGGTTTGTTGGATTCGTCCCTGCTGCTAGCAACATAGAAAAAAGGTACCGGGGACTAGGTACTTAAGCGAATAAAATCTAGCTTGTACAGCTAGTATTTTATTAGTCTGTCCCTCTATACATATATATTACACAAGCAAAACCAAAATCGAAACTCAAAACAGTCGTCTAAAAACAATTGAAGTTAGTAACGCAACAAAAACAAAAGAATGCATCCACAAAATTATACAGCGTGCACATTTAAAACAAGTAAGCACTCGATCAAGGCAGGAGTTTATTTTCTAACGTTGTATGATAGAGTTGAGTTGTATAGAATGCCAGGAAACTATATTTCCAATATAACTGGCCGCAAGGGAAATAACTGAAGGAACGATGCTTCGTCTTAGCTGACCACACAAGTACACAAGTTAGGTAGTCGGTGATCGACTTGATGTAGAAAAAGCCATAATTTTTGAAATTTACTGTCTTTAGTTGGTTAGATAGATAGAATATTCTTTATTGTACACCATTAAAATTAAATAATAATTCAAATACAATTAATAGTAAAGCGTACAATGGCGGTCTTATCGCTAATAGCGATATCTTCCAGACAACCTTTGGATGGACAGGAAAGATAGATGAGGTTGATGAAAGTAATGGTTAGTTTCGAAAACAAAGATTAAAGTGTTTTTTAAGCAGCACTCTCCAGCAGTTAACAATTTTAGGTTTTCTTTATTAATCATCAGTCATTTTTAAACTTGTTTGGCGTACATAATATGGACCAAATTTTAATATCAGTATATAATATAAATCAAGGATCCAACCTCAACTCCTCATACAGCATGACATTGACAGCAAATATTCAGTTATTTTCCATTTAAAATATAGGTATGTATCGATATGAAATTTCCAGGTAAAGTGCCTCATGTTCTAAATATTCCTTGTTATAACACAGGTAGCTTACAGTTGGCATCAATGCATTTCTCGTAACACAGACCAAATATGTACAAGCCATTGCGAGTACGCCTGGGTGGGAATCGCTCCTACACTTCGGAGAAGGCTTACCGTGTGGCCATGTTGGCTAGCTGGCTACAATACTTCAGGAAATATTACAAAGTAACTACTCGTATATATTATTTTAAATAATATATGACTACTAGCGGACCCGACAGACGTTGTCCTGTCTACATGGTCTACAATAACACAATGATAACAAAACTTTTTTTTTATTTGATCGCAGCGCTAACTGTCGGGACAGTATAAATTAAAATTCGAATATTATTTAAAATTTGACACTGCGATGGTAGCGCCGTCTGTCGGATCCAATGTAAAACATTCCAAAATCAACAACTACTAATAAATTAAAAATTAATTAAAAAAACATTGTCCAGCGGACAAAATTGTGAATCTAAACCATTCCCAGATCCCCTGAACACACACAAAAAATTTCGTCAAAATCGGTCCAGTCGTTTGTGACATACACACTCACAAAAGAAGCGAGCGTATTTATAAATTATTATATTTCATACTTTTCTTTGATAATTTCTTGATAATACAAAGATATGGAATACACCTGTCAATTTAAGAATATTCTGGACAAAATTACCGTCTAATTAATTAGCCGATATCTGCATGGTCATTGACCAATCCTTTTGTGTTATCAAATTAACACCAATTAAATAATTTTAGCTCAGAATGTAACTCCAAGTGCATTGTGTGATAAGATTAATTAACTATCTTTGGATTATAATTGAGACAGACTGACCTTTGTTCAGAGCTGGTCTTTAAAGATTTAAAAAAATAATAAGTTGTAAAAAACTGTGAGGTTTGGAAACAGAAAGGGGAGGCCTTTGCCCAGCCGTGGGATCAGACGTAGGCTGATGAAAACGAAAAATAATAAATTTTGGTTTTTCTTTTATTGCAAACAAATTCTCCCACCTGAAATAAAATTATTATAATTATAATACCTATGCCCTATAAATAATGTCAATTATCTCATAGGAAAAACCGGTACTCAGTGAGAAAAACTATCCACGATACAGTGTAGATAACAAGACAAACTTTTTCTTTTTCTTAATATATTGTCACATTTTGTACATTAAATACTCCTTGTTTGTGTAACCATCTTCAAAAATTGAATATTCAACCGTTATCTATAACAACGTGACATTCGGATGAAATTTTTAAAGCGCAGAGGCAACAAAGGGCCGCGAAACGAGCCGTATCTTATTTGAATAAGTCGCGGTATGAAAGCTCGCCGGCTTGCTCTGAAACTGACGGGACACAGGGTATGAATGTGCGATATAGATAAAACGTCGGTATTGAAAGTGTTGCTTTAGAAGTAACTTTTGGGGTTTTTAGTAGTTATTTTTGTGATATTTTTTGTTTAGTAAACAAATTTAAGTGGCAGAAAATGAGGAAACGCGCTTTCTGGGGTGGACCAAAGAGGTAAATCGCATAGCAAAAATCTGTATATATATAACAAATTTTGAAATGTTAAGTTTTGCTTAGAGTTTTATTTTGGGTATAATATTTAAATAATTGAAGGAAAGATTAAACAATTACATTGTTCTTTTTAAAAAATATAAATAAAAATAATTCCACACCCAAAAAAATTTAGTGGACAGTGCATACTTGATGTCTTCTTAAACATTCCCCAAAATCATCGTACTGCTTATTTCTACTCTACGTACACAGTCGTTATTATAAATTTCATTTCACGCTGACCGGCTGTAGCTGTTTTTACATAGCTCTGTGAACCACTCGGAACAGTTACAAGTTATGAGAAAAGCCTCCGCGTGCATATTTAATCGAATGCCAAAGGAAAATGAGTTTCTTTGATACTTGCCCTGATAGAGAAATTAATTGCTTTCGTTCTACGTCATAACAGCTGGTTTTGACGTTTATTGTATGACATTGTTGTGGATAAAAGAGACATTGGATTTCCGTATCGAAATGAAATTCAAATGTTAATTTTAATTTTATTTTCTAATTTTCGGTAATAGATATGCATGATTTATTGTCAGTCTTTTCCTGCGAGATTTATTTCTAAATAACTTGATTTGTCATGAACATAATGTTTTTTTATTTATTAATTATACCTTTCAATAATTAATCAATACGTTCAAGCTTTTCATAAACCCGTGTTTTTTTTATTAATATCAATAGCAAAATACTAGTTTTAGTCTTCAGCACCTCCAAAAACTAATCACAATTTACTATTAGCACTTGCCTAAATATCTACATGTCGCTACATTGTACCTACCTTAATGAGGCAGATACATAAGACTTAAGGGCGACTCAAAACTAATGGACGGACAAATCGGACGAAAAAGACGGGCCTGTAATGTGTCTAGTGAGTAGGGATCCTGACCGGAGGTCGTGGGTTAGATTCCCACCAGGACAAATCTTTGTGTGATAAGCACGATCATTTGTTATACGTCTAGGTGTAATTTATCTATAACATGTACGAGTAGGTAATTAGAAATATATAATTATGTTGATCAGTTGTCTGGTTACCATCACTTAGCTTGGGATCCGATGACCGTGTGTGTTTCCCCGTAATATTATGATTATTAATAGACATTTCAGTATTCAGCCATCATCTATCTAAAGTTAAGTTCACATTAGCACGATCAGTATCTCGGAGGCGCGATCTCTGAAATCCATTAGTAAGTGGTTCAGCAAAACAATTATTTACACGGTAACGACTTTAAATTTTAACTTAAAACTCAGGCGTCCGCAATAAACGCGCCGTTTTCATGCAAACTTTAGTTTAGAGAGTAAGGGTGAAGGCACATTTGTACTTATCTAATAGTTAGCAATAGGAATATATAAAAATCTATAGTCAAAACAAAGGTCGTTGGGAAAATTACTACCCGGTTTGTGAAAACTTGTGTAGATAGCCAATTATATATATGTATTTTTTTTTATTAAATCTTGTTTTATTAATACACCATTAAATCTAATATAAGAACAAACTCTAACTATACTAAAATTAAAACTTACATAAATACAAACTAAACGGCGTCAAAGAACTCATCGTCATTATTTAAATTGTTAAATTAAACCCCACTTTTAATTTCATGTGTTTTTTTTTATTTTGATTGCGCGTAAACATTAGTACGTCGAAGAAAAATGTCACAATACTGACAAAGGCCTTCCCCATGTCGTTCCAGACATTCTTCTCTTGCGTAACTTCAGACTATACCCACAGCAATGTAACCCATACGTAAATATAGTTTATAGTTTATATATACACATATATAAACTATAGACATTAATTTGTCTAGTTCACCTTGCTTTGTTTCTGTACAGTGTGGGAATAGTTTCCATGCTAAGGTGCCCATGCAATTTTTGTTTGTGTAAGGTAGGAAAGTATTGAACGTTCTTATTTTATTTTATATTTAATTAGTTTTCTTTCATGTAAAGTATACCTATTAAGTCCTAAAGAGACTTAATGCCACTTATTTAAGATAATTTCTGTCTTCATCTTGAATCTTACCATTAGCTTCATAAATCTTGTACTCAAGATCCACTGAATATAATTTAATTATTTCAAAGTCCGTTGCAGTTTAGTTAATAGTGTTCAGTCCACAATCTGTCGGCGCCCTAAACAGTGTAATTTATCGTTCGCTGTGTGCCGTTTACGCGGTAAACTTTCAAATTAACATAATAATTTGGTTTCACTATAAATTCCTTCATTTAAATATTTTTAAAAGGATTTTTTTAATGTATCTTCAGTTTAGCAAAGCGCATTTTATAGAAAATTGTAAACTTTCTTTCTGTTAAATGACGAATAAGTATTTAAGATCGTAACCTTGTTTTCTGAGCTATCAAATATAAAAGTGCACTCTATAATTCCTCTCTTCCATAATTCTTAAGGATACAGGCATATATTGTAAAAACAATACCCTTATTTTATTATTAAATTATTCTAGATTTGAAATATCAAAGTTAGGTGTGTGAATTGTACATGTAGAACACTTAATAGGAAGATAGATCTCATCTTAAAAATAAAAGGTTCAAAAGGCTAAAAAAAAACGCATACTTTTTAATATCAACCATCTTTGTCAACATTTAAACATGTCTGTATTATTTTCACATGTTTGTATTTCCCGGTCACACCGCAGAAAAAATAACTTTTTCGTATGCAGATCAGAACATGGATAATAGGCAATTTAGATATTTCCAATCCTTATTTATGATTCGACCTTTCGCAGGATTAAAAGGGTATCGAATTAAGCCTCAAACCGAGTATACACTCAGGTAAATACGTTTAGTGTTGACGTGACGAGCACGAGACGATCATTTAGTCATCATATACGCAAGGAAAGGAACACTTTTTTTCT
Source organism: Autographa gamma (assembly GCA_905146925.1). Lineage (NCBI taxonomy): Eukaryota > Metazoa > Arthropoda > Insecta > Lepidoptera > Noctuidae > Autographa > Autographa gamma. Next base: position 12,576,355 of record LR989850.1, read on the forward strand.
TAAAGTTGTAGGTATATTATAAAGAAGTGTATGTACAGCATCTAGCATTTTTTTTTATAAAACATAAAAAAAAATGAAAGTCAAAGGAATAAATAAACTATGACACCAGGAAATGTTATTCTTTTTCAGGTTACAAAATCGTAAATACAAAGTGACTGACATTTTGTCAGCTTAAATAGATTTATACAGTACATCTGCACATTTTTCTTCATGGTTGTTATATATTTATAACATACCACTTCCTAAGTTCACAAGTGTCTTAATCAATCACGTCGGCAAGTTTAGATGTCCCTGTATCTTCCTCCTCAGTCGTCAGGAACCATCTGTCAGTGCAGCTGACGTTTTGGGAATCTTTGCGAGGTGCGAGTACAACACGTCCCCTTTGCCACCCAATAAATAATGAACGCGACGTGTTAGGGGGAATTGAAAAAACATGGCCAGCTGTGAGGCTTTCGTATGGTTTTTCATGTACGCATATAAATATGGTGGTTATATTATTTTGTAAATAATACTTCGTACTCATGAATACCTGCCCTGCCTTGTAGAGATGAATGGAAGCTGAAAACGCATTGCGCCGACCCCAAATAATTGGGAACAGGGCAGGGAGATGATGACTCATGAATAAATGCCCTAATCTGTACCTATTATATAAGATGTAGATTTTATGAAAGAGCATGTTGTCTATAGTCTAAGAACTGAATGATGTACCCAGGACTGTAGTAACTTATAACTTACTATACATGACGTAAATTACTTTATTTATGTACTTAATACGTCGAAAAATATTTAGGTAGATGTCTTGTAAAATATCGTGTATTCTAAATATCTTTGACTCCGCGCATAATAAACGTACGCGTTACAAATGTAAAGTCGGTGAGCGTACAACTGCCGAAGATATTTATTGCCGTTTTACACTTTTAGAGAAATTTGTTGTTTTTACTTAGTTAATGACTAAATTAGTTCGTTACTATTAAACTACATCTTGAAGAAAATAAACAGTGATCAACTTTTAAAGGTATAGTTAGAATTCTGTATTTCAGTTAAGTTTAGAAAATGATATTTTTAACTTTGGCCTTTGTCGGCAATATGTAACGACTCCGGTCCAGCATTAACCCTCTAATCTGAAATAAAAAAAAACCTTTCTGCTGAATATTCCTTCTATTTTACACCATCCTTGTTTTACAGAAAACAAACATTTTCACACCGTATTTTACTTTACTTTTCAATACACATTTTACGACATGATAAATATATATCCGTCCCTCTCTGGCGCCATAAATTCTCTGTAATGTAGTGTCAGTGGGTTGATAACAAGGTCTTCAGATGTGACGCGATACGGTACTGCTGTTCTTAACATTATTTACGACGGTGAGGTTGTTTCTACATTGACAGTTGTGATTTGTTTGCCATCTTGGATTTGGAAAGCATGAGTTTGGATGAAGATTTTTTTAAATAGCTAGCTGTATCCGGCATGCGTTGCAATGCAATATTTTCTACCTAGCACCTGCCTGCTACCTACCTTCTATAACTTAGGGGTATGAAAAATAGATAGTAGCCTATTCTCAGATCTACTGAATATGCATACAAAATTTCATAAAAATCGGTCAAGCCATTTCGGAGGAGTATGTTAACTAACATTGTGACACGAGAATTTTATATAATAGAAGATAATATAATATCCTGGGACAAATCAAACACGGTCATCTGATCCCAAATTAAGCAGAGCTTGTATCTTGGTAACTAGACAACTTATACATACTTATATATTTTCTAAATAGATACATACTATAGATAATTTACACCCAGACACAGAACGTAATATGATAATACTCATCACACAACATTGACAACATGTCCTGGGTGGCAATCGAACCCACGACCTCCGGTATAGCAGTCAGGGTCACAAACCACTACACCAACAGGGTCGTCAAAAGATTTTAGTTTGATGATGAAAGTAAAATAAGACCAGTACCTATGTCTTCGTTTTAGAAACACAAAAAGTTTGTAACTAGTAGTAACTAGAATTGTAATATCGAATGTTGATCAAGCATACCAAGTTAGGCTTCAAGAGTCCCTAGACAACTGAAGTCGTTTTAGAAGTTGAAAGATTTTATGAAAAAAAAAACAATTAATTTACTCCTAAGTTATCGCCCCATGAAATATTCTTTAAACGTACCAAAATTTATTTAAATTTTAATCAATGGTCCATACCTAACGAAGATTTCTCCATAATCAAATACAAAATTGTCTGAAAGAAGCTTGGCTTGAATTTTATAATATTATAAAATTTAGAAGATGTTGAATGAAAATTATGCTATAAAACGATCCTTTGGCACCCGGTCTTAGTGCTCCGCTACGTTTTACTTTTGTTTCGGCAAGAATTGGGATTTTTGTGGAAACAAAGGGCTATCGCTATATTGTCTACTGGGTACATCATTAGGAGCGATTTTTTCATGTTTTTACGCGTACTTTGTTATTATTTTGCTGAAAGGGATGCTCTTTTGTAAAAGTCGATTGAGCGTAAAAGGGTGTTTGAAGATATGGCTATTTTTGTTTGCACTGGAAGTGTGGTACATAAATGCTTGAAGTACGAAATATGTTGTATATTATTTCTATTGTTTGCATAGTATTATGTCACAAAACTACAAATCGTAAATTATTTCAGCAATCGAGTGGCCGCACGTAAAGCCTTTGTCTTCATCAAAATGTTGACAGTATGAGTCATTTGATGTAATTTTAGCTTGATAATGTATCTTTAACATTTAAATTAAAAATAACATTTAAATTAAAATTTAACATTTAGTTTATTATTATTTTACTAAAATATATCCGGAAGCACTATGTACTATTATAGTATTATTCTGAGCATGTGCAAGTTCAGCAAACAATAACACACTTCTGGCAATACCTTCAGGCGATATTAATATTATATCGAGGGGTAACGGGCTATTTGGTTTAAGCGACATTTTTGCAACTTTACAGGAGAGCCATTTAAAGTTTGAAATTTCGAAAAAAAAATCATAACACAAAAACTTCTGCAGCTATTTGAACGGGGTAAACTGCATTAAAATTTAATTAAAAATATCTAGTTGTTGATGCTAATACCAAATAAAGCGGACTTTTAATTACAAAGATAAATGTCGCTTAATACAATCTGCCCTTTTTTAGAGACAGGAAAAACGCTTCAAGTGACTGCATAACTACAATTGGCTACAGGGGAAAACAATTAAGCGACGACGCATTCTATTTACAGAGTAAGCCAAAAAGTATGAAGTAACGAACCCCATAAATAATAGAAACAAGCTATTTATCTCAACAACCAATTTAAACTAAAATGACTGACAGGCTAGTTTACTTATGTGATATATAACATTGAAATTGTAACGTTTAATGCCTATGTTTATTAACATCTAAGACTACTCGTATCAATGGCTGATAAAACAAGCTGATTTTGCTGATTAAGACTGAAAAGTAAATAAATATAATTGATGTTCCTATTGAGACTGTACTATATTAATTATTTCGTATTAACAGTTTAAGCGACGAACCCTGTCGGATTTGGGTGACGGACAAATGGATTAAGTTACATCACACCGTGTGATTAGTGGGAAGTCAAAAAGACTCAAGTTACTTTTTAATAAAAATTAGAAACAGGAAAAACGCTTTAACTCTCATTGACTTATTTATGAGAGACAGGGTGACTGGTTTATGTCTCGGTTATTAATATGATGGCATGGTTCAAGTACATGATTAAAAATAAAATGCAAAATTCACGTCGTTTAATACACTGCCACTTTGGAAACAACACGAAAATAGCATTGTTTCAAACGCCAAAAAAGTGCTCCGATTTTAATGAAACCGGCATCATTCGACGGAGAAAAATTCGCTGATTCCAAATATATATATAACTCGATATCACCCAAAATGTCGCTTAAACCAAATAGCCCGTTACCCCTCGATATTATACATACGTAACGAAGGTCATATACCATGCTATTATATGAGAATAATAACAGAGAGGTTTGGAAGCAAATATTATTGTTAACAAGTTTATAGAAGTTTGCTCGGTTGCCATCCACGATTGTTCTACGCAGGTTTATCTTAAGGATTGATCGATAACCCTAGTGTTAGGGATGTCAACGAGTCGTAATTTTGATTATTTAAAATGTGATTATCCAGGTTAACCTAATAAGTTGGTTTACTGAGATGATTTATATAGGGGTAAAAAACACATCAAATGTTTAAATTCATTTTAAACAGTTTCTATAACCGAAAATGCTTTTTTTGTTTGCAAGCGTAAATGTAAACAGCAATTAAAATTATTGATAGCATTTAAAACTAAATGTTTAAACGTAATCGTCATTGAAAATATATCATCAAAATTGTAAGCACATTATGATAATTTATAATTATTGTATGCACAAGAATAGCTAAATTGTACATATCTTTACAACAGAATGTTACTTATTATAAAATATACACATGTCTAGTCTTTATTTTATTGAGGCACTACAGTTGGACCTTAAAAATCGCAAAAGTTATTCTTAAAAATAAAAAAATAAACCTTATTATTAATTATAGGAAGCAACCCTAAGATATAAATCCATAGGGCTGACGCGCACAGAGATCATAAAATAATTTATTACACTCCATACCTATTGAGATCGCAATGAATGCCCGATATCAGAATACGTCCGATATTCGTTTCACAATAGATTACGTTAAAACGATAACTTAAATCACTTTAGTAATATTTAACGTTTTTATTGCCCTGTAATGTTAAAATATGATGTTGTTTTTTGTTCGGACAATGTTCAATGAGTTCCATTATTTATGTGATCAATAATTACTTACACTTATAAAATAACATTTTTAAGTAAGAATAATATTAATGAAGGTCCAAGTTAAAAACAGTTTTTATTTAAAACTCCGTGTTTTCAATTTAGTTATCCGAAATACGAATTTTAGATTTGGAACGTTCAGTTTACTGGCCAGTACGCATATTTAAATAGAGAACAACATTTAGAATAAATAAAACTATGTAAACTAGTTACAAAATATTTGGGTATGTTAGCAATTCTCTTTGTACCTATAACCTAACGTAATATTTGTTCAATATGAAAGTCTAAAGGCAGAAACATACTTACGTGTCGTGGCGTATCGTGACGCGCTAGAAGCACGCCAGAAGCACGCCAGAAGCATATCAGTTTCATACATTTAATGTGGTTAGATACATATTTGCATGTTGACACGACACGACACGTAAGTATGTCTCTAACCATATAAAATGTATGGAACTGATATGCTTCTGGTGCGTCACGACACGCCACGACACATAAGTATGTTTCCGCCTTAAGAGCCGAACAGTTGTAGATATCCCTCGAGACTTATCTCTTGTTTTGGAACATTTGTCTGATAAACACAAAGTTTCGTGCGTATTGTTGATATTGTATGTTATCCTATGAGTAAACAGAAAATAAAGATCTCATATTACAATAATAATGTTCTGCTTTCTTTAAATGTGTAGATAAATAATGATTCGAAATTATTTTTTTCTTTGAGTATTGTTTTTATTTGTTTGAACATAGCAACACATCGAAATATGTTAAGAGAAATTTCTTAAAGCATTAATACATTATATCTAGAAATTGTCTAGAATCTAGAAAGTGCCTGCCTCGTTCGCTAAGCTGTGCTAAGCGCGCCTGCTACGCTAGAGGTATTGGGTTCGATTCCCAAGTCGACCAAGGTGTTATTGGGTTTTTATATGAAATTCTCAGCAGCAGGTCGGAGTTTGGATTTGTGCCCGGTTAGTGGCAATAGGCTTGCCACCTATTACATGGGACCTAAATATATCGGCGAACTGTGGGTGTACATTGGTGCACCTCTGCCTAACTTTTCGGGGATACAGGTGTGATGATATGTTACGTTTTGTTATGTAGAAATGATCAATCTCAAGTGACTCCAGGGAATTGACATAATTACTTAGGTATATTATTATAATGTGGCGCTAAATAATTAGTGGTAATATTAAGTCAATTTACCGAGCTATTAGACATAGGTTTTAACTAGACGTAATGGATGCATGCTCAGTAATCCTGGATTATGTCTGAAGGAGATTTTTGATTAGAAAACTAGCTTAGAGGTTATGTAGCTATTTATAATGGAATGAAATTGTGATAGACTGAAACCAACGTTTTCACTACTTTACGACCGGTATCGTTGCGTAGGTTTTCCAAAGATCTTAAGACTTGGTGATTTAATTTTGATTCTATGAAAAGGTTTTGCGGAATACGAGGCAGATGAGCGATTTCTTACAAATCATAATATCCTGTTAAAATTAGCTTTATTAAACTTACCAGATAGATTTATAATGAAGCATACAAATTACGCTGCGATTTACTCTCGGACAAGGCTTTATACAAAAAATTACCTTATAAAGTTAACCATAGAATCCCACATTTATATTACACTACAGATTAAATAATTGTTTTCTGTTTCAGTAGACAAGGAACTAACGTTTCCACAGAATGATTTTTAAATGACATCACTAATCCGAATGTGGTTTCTATAAACGACGGAAGTAAAAAATATAAGGCAAGCGAATTCAGGGAAACTAAATTTTAGCCGCAATTTACGCTTCTAGCATCTCAGCAGAAGCCATTTAAGTAAGGTAATTAATTAATTGTGTCAGAAATGGTACACGTTGATAAGTTGTGTTAAATCCCACGGTATATCAAGATTAAGTATCTGGTAAAGTTATTTAAAGCCTTACAAGTATATTTCTAAGTATGTAAGACCAAGGTTTAAGATTATTTTGTTAATTTCCTTATAACTTTTTTTGTTTTTCCTTCCTGACTCCAGAACGCACGAACCGATTTCCACGGTTTTGCATTCGTTGGAATTTCTCGGGCTCCGTGAGGTTTATAGCAAAAAAAAATAAGGAAAGAAAAAAAAATTTTTTTTCTTTATCTTTTAATCACCAAACGAAATGTTACATAAAACGAAGCCGGGTTTTCTAGTTTTTTTTTACCTTTTTTTGATATCATTATATTAGCGAAATATTTCATCATATTGACTATTTATTCTTTATTTCTATGTAAAAGGCAAAAAGTATATGTATATTCATACAGTAATTATTTAACTAGTTGGTTACATAAAAGGCCACATTGTTGTTGGGTTTAGCTAGTTTACTTTGCTAGTCTCTCCTAATGACTAAGAAATTGAGTTCAAAAGAAATCGATACTCTTAAAAACAAAAACCAATTTATCAAGTATCCGAACAAAGAATTAAGAGTGTTCATTAATTCATTAGCCGCGAACATCAGTCAGGCAAGTTTCCGAGGTCCGCGGAATACAAAGCAGGGGTTCTCAGGGGGTCTGAGGGGGTCTGAGGGGGTCTGAGGGGGTCCTGAACAAACACAATTACTGGCTGAAGACCCCTTTATGTTGAGAGGTAGTTAATGTAATTCGAGAACATTTCTTTCGTTTTGTTACCTGCGTTCTGTTGTGATAGGCCATTGGTAGTTGATTAAATCATTATATTAGGGGTAAGTGTTATTGTGCGGAGTATTATGTGAGGTTGAATTGCTGGGTTCCATGAACGAGTGTATAAATGATATTTTTTGTTGTGTTCGGGAATTTTTTTTAGTATATTTTTGTGCAAAGATAATTCTAAGATGTCGGGTTTTACAGAAAAAAATAGAATTCAGTATGTCTTATGTTGAAATTTAGGGTTATTACATAGTTTAAAAATTTCATACTACTAGTGTTTTAGGTTTCTATTAGTTTGAACTATGTAACGTCGTATATAAACACTAAAATCTAAAAGTAAAGGTATTTTAATATTAATGACAACTGTTAAATTGACGATTAAGAATAAAATCGCTTCTGGTCCACAAATGGAAGGAATGAAAATTATATTCTGAGGGCAAATGGAAGAAAAAGTAGGACCAGTTAGAAGATTTTAAATTATGAAACTTTTCAAATTGTAATTTAGATTTTTAAAGCAGCTGTTGCAGGACTTTTAGCACTCGGCGATTTTATTTAAAGTGAAGTTTTTTAGTGTGGTTTTAAATATTTCGATGCTTTTATTATTTCTTATTTTTTAAAGCTTTTATTATAAATATTGCGTGTAGAAAGAAACATGACAAGGAGATGATGACTAGTTTTGTAATTTACTACACTACGGATTTAAGTGTGGTCATCAATCCACATTGCTTACAATAAATTCACATATTTTATAAATTTTTAATTATTTTTTCGTATCTTTTTGCTCAAACCATATGTAGGTATATTTTCGTTTAAAAAACTACATTTTACACGGTATTTACTCAGCGGTCTGATCCGCAAACGTGGAGCTACAGCCAAATAAAACTGTTAAAAAAACATTACGCTGTGGAAGTAAAGTTGACAGGAGAGATACGTGTGTATAGCACGGTCAACAGATCGGTGACCGCGCCTCGCTTGTTTATTTTAGCGATCAACAGCCCTGCGCGCTGCGTAGGGCTGGCAAGTGTATAGTTATTATTTTGTGACGTAATTATTTATTAATTTTAAATAATATGTTTTTTTAAATTTTACATGTCTTTTGAGGTCATGTGCTGGGTTGTATCGGTTTTCAAAATGAATATTAATAGATTAATTAATTGTGTAATAAGATAAGCTAGGTACAAGATAAAAAGATTTATAAACATATCAAAATCAAAAATTTTTAGCTGAAATTTGGCGTAAAGAACTTATCTGTGCAAATGAAAAAAAATAAATAAGTCTATGATTAATGTTACAATGAAAATATGAAAAAACCACTTGACTTTAAGTCTCAACTAAAAGCATTAGTAGTACAATTTGCAGATTATTATGTAATAAAAATTAATTGTCTGACTTTAAAATGCTGATAAACAGTACAGCCCTAGGTAAAGTTAACAACTAATTTCCATAAGAATATTGGTTTTCATTGTTGTACGTGTGACAAAGTCTAAGCCTACTCCTCGGGGAAATACAGCCTTATTTGTAAATGCTCAGGCTGTACTGAATTAGGTATTTACTGAAAATGTAAGGTAACAGGTAAGTTATGAGTTTTTTAGGTTTAAAACCGGTAGGGACTCAATAACAGAGTGTATTATTTTTTGGTGATTTGTACAAAAAAAAATACATTGAATTTAAATAAATTATATAATGCACATTACAAAACGAAGCCGATCCGTTTGATCAAGATATACTCACAAACTACTGAATGGATTTCAACATGTCTATCAGTTTTTAGAAAAATAAAAAAAACTAAGGTTTGTTTATTGTCTAAGTGTATAAAGCCGGAGTGGGTCGTTGGGGTTATATAAAAGTTTTTTTTTACTTTAATACTATTAAATTTACGTACAAACAATAACCACTGAATGTAAAACTTTCCTCTTAGTTAAAAGTAGTTATATAGGAAGTACTATCCAATTAATTGACAGGCCTGTTGGTCTAGTGGTTAGAGACCCTGACTGCTATACCAGAGGTTGTGGGTTCGATTCCCACCCGGGACAAATGTTTGTGTGATGAGCACGATCATTTATTCGGTGTCTGGGTGTAATTTATCTATAATATGTATGTATTTAGAAATATATAAGTATGTTTATCAGTTGTCTGATTACCATAACACAAGCTCTCTTTGAGCTTAGCTTGGGATCAGATTACCGTGTGTGAATTGTCCAGGAATATTATTATTAATGAATTTCAGTGTAAGTTAAATAAGAATATCAATAAAAAGCGCCAACCCTATTAGTACTACGGTTAGGGATGTCACGTGCCAACATTTTTACCAATTTTGACAGACGTTTTGTTACGAGTTTGTTATTCTATTTTCTTCACGACCCAATAGTATTTTAACAATAGGAGCTTGAGCGGCCTTCGTGTTCAGTAAAAGAATGACGTTTTTTCGACCTGCGATAGTGTTGTTCAGTGTGTGGAGTGAATGAAAAGAACGGTTAGTGAATGGAACTTGGAATTCATTGTTGAATCTTTGAGTCGCCAAGTGGTCATAAAAGCGATGTTAGTTATTTGCTGTTTTGAGTACCCATTCGTCTTTGTGTATTTAATGACAGTTAAATGTATCAATAGGATTATTTTAGTTGCAGATGACGATGTGATTTCGTGATGTAAAATTTGGCCGTTTGTAACACAAACAACCAAAGAAAGGGGACTATTAAAAAACTGGTATTTTTAAGGACTCATTATTTCATTTTACTGTCTCTAACTGGGTGTTCAGTAACTCCTCAATATTTTACTTATTTTTCCTCTTATCTCTTACTTTACCGGTATCACAAATCAAAATCCAAATTCAATACAGATTTTAATTAAATAACACCTGGAAAGTTTTTAAACCGTCGTCGATCGCTGCAATGTAAATCCAGCTGTTGAGAGTAGTGCGAAATTGGATTTAGAAATGGGAATCGAATGGCGTACCTCATCCGACGCCGGCAATAATAGAGAGCCTGTTGAGTTATTCTACCTCAAACGTAGGCCGGGAGCTGGGGGTTTCAAGGAATTGTTTTGTCTTCACGTAATCGTCTTTGACTGATAAAAGTAATCCAGAAACATATTAATTCTAGATATGTATTTAGAAAGTTTTCTAACTATAAACTTAACGTATAACAAAATGGATTACTATGACCCGATTACTAAATAAAAATAGTTTACATTATTTTTGATAAGAGCCGAATAATAAACCTCTTGTGTAGATCTTAATTGCAGAGTTTTCTAATAAATTTACAAAGGTATTTCCCAACTATACTATTTTTTTATTAAATTAAAAAGAGTAGCATTATTTTTAAATGATAACATTGTAAAAATTTTAACACAACCGTGGTATCTCTACAATCGGAATGTAATACTATCTTGATACATAATTACTGCCTATTAAATATGAGTAACAAATGAAGCTACATCTCTGGAAGCTACGTCATTTTTACTACGCTGTAGCCACTGCTACAGCGTAGTAAAAATGACGTAGCTTATGCAGCTACGTAATTTTTGCTACCTTCCTTTAAGCTACCTAGCTACGCCGTAGCAGAGGTACAGTTGCACATGGTAGAGTTCTCTTACCTCTTATTATAAATAGTGCACCCAATCGTTCGTGTAACATTGTTCAACAAAACAATAGAAAAATTATCCAGTATTTAAAAGGTCCCTCACTCCTGTTCTACTTTACAATCTAGAGCCATCAGGTTGGATAGGCCCCGAGACCTATCTATAGCACATTGACCCGCTGCATAGCCCCGCTATCGAATGTAAGAGCTTTACTTACCCACATTTGAATAATGGCGTGATGATTGAGTTTTAATGTGTCCTCGATATTTCGGGTCAAAGCTTTTTGGTTTGTAACCTGCTTGGTGATCGGTTTTAGGGTAGATACATACATACATACATACATATAATCACGCCTTTTTCCCTTATAGGGGTAGGCAGAGACCACTTCTTTCCACTTGCTACGATCCTTACACACTTGTTTCGCTTTATCCACTTTCATTATTCCCTTCATACATGCTGTTCGGTTTATGGTACTCTTGACCTGGCATGTTTTCATTCACACTCGCCTTATACACTTTATTCGTCAATCGTTCTTCATTCGTTCTCTTGACATAGCCAAACCTCATCAGCATACCTTTCTTAATTTTTGTCTCAACATCCATCATCTGACATACTTCATCCACCTTTCCATGCATTCCTCCTCTTACATTCAAAGTAGCGAAGCGGCTCTCCGTGGGCCACTTTTCGCCCCCGCGAGAAACGAGACGTGATGGGTGGCGAACCACATCGCCGCCATTTTGGATAATTAAATTATTTTTATGAATATCCATTGCGTTCCTGCGGGATAAGGAATTGGGAAAGGATAACAAGGTAGGACGGGTTATAGGATGCTACCATCACGGAAGTACAATGAATGTGACGGCAACAGCTAGGGCAGTCCGGGGTCGCGTACCCGTGGAGGATCTAGCCAACATTCGGACAGATAACTGGTAGATCCACCCCCTGAACAATAGGGTAGATACTGTGTTATATTGCTAGTTTGTTTGTTTGTGCAATATTATGCATTTCTGAAAATTCATGAATGTGTTTGACGGATCTAGAACAGAAGAGTTTATGCTTCGGTTTGATAGATAAATATATGTTAAATTACAAAAAACAGGAGCATTGAAAATTTATGAAGTTTTTTTACTTTAAAATACCTTATCTAGAGGTTTAATTTTTTTTTTTCCCGGACATCTTACACACTGTTGTTTGATCCCAAGCTAAGCAGAGCTTGTGTTATGGTAACCAGACAACTGATAAACATACTTATATATTTCTAAATACATACATATTATAGGTAAATTACACCCAGACACCGAACAAATGATCGTGCTCATCACACAAGCATTTGTCTCGGGTGGGAATCGAACCCACGACCTCTGGTATAGCAGTCAGGGTCTCTAACCACTAGACCAACAAGCCCGTCTTACCAATTAACTAACCGTTTACATTTATAGGCCACAATTTGAGTCACGTTTTGAATCGGTAAACAATTGAAAAAAAAGGCTATGATGATCAACATCGTTGACCAATTAATGTCACATCAGATTAAAATCTGTTACCACTAGCTTTTTTTCAACACTTAGCTTCAAGTAATATTCTATAATTAGTCTTTCTCACATATAACAAGGTAATCACGACACCTCACATACATTCCTACATCACCTACATTCCGGGCTTGTGGCACCTGCAACTATGTCGAACTATGCACACAAGACGCAAGCCGCAACCTTGAGGTTTATAATGTACTAATTAGCTGTTTAGGGGTTTATAGTGTTGATACTTATAATACAATGCTGGCTAAGTGATAGATTATAAGACTATGACACTGTTACTATCTTTGACATTGACGTATTATTTATTTGTATTTTTCCTGTTGTACTATCGTAGTTTTGAGTCGGAGAATGCGTTCCTGACACATCGCAGCAAACAGGAAGGAGAAAACTACATCATTACGTTAGGTCAAAATTAATATTACAGCTTGGTTTTTATTTAACCATAAAAATCCAGACCGACCGCGAAGCATCATAGGTACGTTTTTGTCGCAGATCTCAAAGAAACTACTACGGATCAGGCTTCACACTTCATAATTCTTTAGGTTGGTAACAAAACATGGCACAATAAATTTTGCACTATAGGAACAGGTTAAGTTTTGACGCAATAGTAAAAAATAGATTCCATTTTAAAATCAAGATACTACACTGTATAATATTTATAAATGGTTGCGGTCAAAACAGTCACTGTTAAAAACACAAACAATTCAATTTTCTTTTGTTTCACAAAATTTCGAGTGGAGTAACTATCGGATACGTTACCTACGATATTTAGGATTTATACAACTGAAGTGATAACGTTATCTCATAATCCAGGAAACACTTTAACACATGTATCACTTGTTATCATAATCTTTTATATTAAAAAATTAATAACTAACATAAAAAGCTATATTTTTTTGACAATGATTGGTATATCCGTTCCGGATTTATTTTATATTATAATACATCCGCTAGAGATTTTTTCACTTAATACTACATAATAATAAGTTGTTTTATTTGATAAAAGTGTTTTTTTTTTATTTAAACATGTTAATAAAACAACGACTCTAATATTTTTGGTACAATTTAATAAAAAAAAAATTGAGATTGTAGTACTTAAGATCACTGTAGGGAAGAGATTCTGTGAGTCTAGATTCTGCGTTAACGGATCTAGATGCTGGGGGTACTCTTGAGAATGTACACCAGCAACCGAGCCATCCAGGTGGCATCTTTTTGGTCAGATAAATTTGAAAGTTGGGTTTTTGACGCAAGCAGAAGAAGAAGAAAAATGGCTATATTTTTTTAACCCTGTAACCCATACTCTTGAAAATACATGTCCTTAACGTTTACAAAATATTAGTAAGATTGATATATATAAAAAATATATTAAAAATACATCGTACTAACATTTCCTTAACAAAATCGTCATAATAAAATGTAATGTTACCTCTTCAACTTTAATTCAATTTTCATTCAACCAATTTAAAAGACCCTTTGTCCAAATTACAACGAATGCAAAACTTAATAAAACAAACAGAGTGTTTAATAAAATCTCTTGTCTCTTTCTTTTGTTGTCAATGTGGGAAGGAGTGAAAGGGACGAGTGTATCACAATAGGTATCTAAGTGTCTGGTAGAATTCATATGTGTCGGTGCAAAGCACTCGTTATTATCTACGATTACAAAGGTTCTTGTGTCTGTCCATTCTAAACTTACGTTTGGTACATGTTAAGAGAAAATTAACAACAATTTAAATATATTTTAATAAAGTAGGCACTATGAACATGGGTGCGTTTATTTATTTATTCGGGACATACAACAGTTACATATTATTTTAACTTATCAGTAAACGATATAATAACATAAAAGATGCTATACATGCAACCCGGTGTAGGTTGTGTATCCACAAGTTATTTAATGAAATTAAGGAAGCTGACAGCATTTTTTTTTTTTTGTTTTGATCTGAATTGAATCCATAAGTTGCGAAGTGAACAATAAAAAGAGGAAAGAAGTGAAGGGAAAAATACAGGAAATATATAAACAGTGCATTGTACAAGAATAAATAATGCGTTGTACGATTTTATTGGTAGTCGTCATGACTTGCTAAAGACGCAGGAAATAAATTTGATTAAACAAATCGAATTGGCGCCGTCACCTGATAGATAATATACAGCATGGGTTTGAAGTGTAGGCAATAATTAAAACAACGTACTGTTTCTAGTAATTTGTTTATCCTTTAGTTTTGTTTTTGCGGAAATTTAATGATATTATTGCCTATCTGTCAAATCCGTACTGAATATTTAGCAAAGTTTAGTTGGATTCAAACTTAATGGCGGCTCTGAAGTTAGCTACACGCTGCGCAGTACCTTGGCCCGCACCCGCGCTTGCGCATAAATTTTTTACTACGCAGCGACTCGCCTCGTGTTCAGAGCCGCCATTAATATTGCACGGTACTGTACAAAGTAGTCTAAACTTACCGATTTTCAAACAAAATCAAAGCACATTATACTGTTAGGTTAGTCAACAAGAATTTAAGATTAATTCAATTCAAGATTATAATTTGATATCTTTGTAATAAAACTTGGTTTTTCTTTGAAAATATTTGGATATTTTTTTGTCAGTTTTAGAGCATTCTACTCTCTGATCCTTGCACCAAACCTCGACCGCTACAGAATCCGCGGAGCGTATGTTTAATCAGCACCCCGTGGATATTGGCTAAGCAATAAACGCCGTGTTAGCCCTCACATATAGCTCTAAACAAATGTTTTATTACACACTCAAACTTTATTAAACACTTTTGAAGTAGTATAAACTTTAGGCGTTTAATTATATTACTGAGAAAGTGATTTTATACATTTAATTTTTATTTAGACAAAAATTTTAATAAATAAATTTTCTATTTTCCCAAAAAGAAAATATTGTGCTTTATGATGATTATGAAGATTTCTATTAATTTTCATAATTATCATGAAACACAATTCATGTAAAGTTTAAAAGAATATATTTTTAATTAAAATTGAGATAATACCGCAATTTGCGCTTTTCTGAGTATTGGTACCTTGTTCCAGAAATTAATATGAATTAAAATGAATTATTTCAGAAAACTCGACGATGTCTCATATTGTCTGGCCTTTGTTGCAACACTTTCACACTGCATTAAAAATTGCACAATTTCAGACAAAAGTATATTTTCGTTGAAATTGGCAATGTGTCATGATTTCATAAAGCCATACATTATGATTAATGAAGAATTAAGCCAGCTTATATACCAATATATTACCGAAGTATTTTATATTTTCAATAAATTAAATTATCTCTTCCCATTGTTTGTAATAAATAAATTTCGAGATGTGTTTTTACTGGGTTATTTCTTTACACTGTTGCTGTTAAACAAGCCAATGTTTTTTTACTCATTCGTCTTTGGCTCTAAATTAATCTTATCTTATGTAACTAATCACAGCATACTTTGAAACTGCTTATTACTAAGGATAAAAAGTTGTTAAATTGCTTATGAAACTTTTTTAGATACCTGACAGTCTTTAATTATAAATAGTACTTGGTGTAGTAACAAAATAACTATTTTAAACCTGACACCTCTAATTGCACTAAAACAAACGCCGAAACAAATATTTTTTGTATAGTAATTAATTATTCATACTATTTTCATACTTAGGTATCTATTGCAACATTTGCAACCTTTGTCCAGTCATCCGTACATGCAATACAAGTCAAAACAGGAAATTCTGTTAATCAATAATCCGAATTGCAAAAACTCACTCATTATAATCTAATCACAAATACCTCCGGTGTACTGGAAAAACAGATTAACGGGATTAAGACATTTAGGATTTAATTATTTATCTTGTACGACTCATTTTCGAGCAATCCTATGACTACTATCAAATTAAAAATTTGAACGTCATTTCCGAAGTAAAATCGAGATCTTTCTTGTAATAAAAGAATAGATAACTATGAGACCTTGCAATTAAACTAATTTGAAGTTTTTCTTTTTTTTATTGTTCTATTAACTGCCTCGTTGGAATAGTGGTTCTAAGCGGGACTTTCCATGAAATCTCAGTATTAGGTCGGAGTCAGTCGGTTAGTGGCAATAGGCTCACCGGCGAATTGTGGGAGTACATTGGTACACTTCTGCCTAACCCTTGGGGATACAGGCGTGATGGTATGTTCTGTTAAGCAACGAAGTCTTTCCCTAGATTACAAACCTGTATTTGAATTGAACCTTTCGAATTAGTATCACTACGTTTCGAAAGAGAGTCTTGTACAAACTCGTAATGAATCTGAATCATCAAAATATTGCCTTTAGTAATTCTAAGCACTATTCGGTTATAAGGTTCAGGGGGTGGATCTACCAGTTATCTGTCCGACAGCTGGCTAGATCCACCACGGGTACGCGACCCCGGACTGCCCTAGCTGTTGCCGTCACATTCATTGTACCTCCGTGATGGTAGCATCCTATAACCCGTCCTACTTTGTCATACTTTCCCAATCCTTATCCCGCTGGAACGCAAAGGATAATCATAAAAACAATAATTATCCAAAATGGCGGCGATGTGGTTCGCCACCCATCACGTCTCGTTCCTCGCGGGGGCGAAAAGTGGACCACGGAGAGCCGTTTCGCTGCGTTGAATGCAAGACGAGGAATGGATTGGTGGATGAAGTGTGTCAGATGATGGATGTTGAGACAAAAATAAAGAAAGGTATGCTGAGATGGTTTGGCTATGTTGAGAGAATGAATGAAGACGATTGAAAAAAAAAATGTATTAGGTGAGTGTGAATAAAAAAAGGCCAGGTCAAGTGTACCATAAACCGAACAGCTGAAAGGAATAATGAAAGTGGACAAAACGAAACAAGTGTGCAAGGATCGTAGCAAGTGGAAAGAAGTGGTCTCTGCCTACCCCTACAAGGGAAAGAGGCGTGATTATATGTATGTATGTATGTAAGCACTATTCTTCTTCATGTATAAGCACTCGCAAAAGCTTTTCCCATTTAGGAGACTTTAATAGAAACACCAAATACTGATATATCACATACAACCCATGAAACATTCGTCATTCTCTGTAACTGTGACGCATACGACCGGAACAGTGAGCTTAATTTAATAAAATCTTATCTATTAATCACAGCTAGTATGTCGTCATAATATTTTTTATATAAATACTTGAAATAAATTATTGTAATCACAGTTTGTGTTATAACAAGTAACAAACAGGTAAGCTCCTAAAATCCAAGATTTATTAAGTACTTTGATTTCTTGAACTGATTGATATTAAAATTCTTTCTTATGATTTTAAAGTGAATTAATTTTAATAAATCGATTTACATTATTGATTTTGAAGTTCGCGTTTTCTTAAACAGACTTTATAATTTTCAATCAAAATGTGCCTAAATGCAATCATTTTTAAAAAAGAACTCAGCAGATCCCAATACCACATAACATCTGTATTTTGTACCTACCTGAGTTCCACAACAAAAAATATGATTGATTCAGGTCAATGTGTCTGAAAATTCAATTTTTGTTTCAGCAATAAAGAATGAAATCCCTGCTGATCTTCGCCTCTATGGTGGCCCTGGCCGTTGCCGGCCCCACTCGCGGCCTCGTCGCCCCAGGCCCAGCTGGACCCATCCCAGTCAACCCTGAAGGTGGCATCATCACTCCGGGCCCAGCCGGTCCCATCCCAGCACCAGTCCCAGAGGTCTCCGACTTAGAATCCATCGCTGTCGGCCCCGCTATCCTGGACTTCGACCCCATCGCCGTTGGACCCGCAATTGTTCCCGAACAACCACAAGTAGCTGGCTCTCCGCTCGTGCAGATCATCTTAAACATAAACACTGGCGCTGCTGCTCCTGGTGATGTTATCGAAGTTGCCCCAGTTCCCGTACCCATTCCCGGGCCTTCACCTTCTCCAGTCCCCGCACCTGCTCCTGCTCCCACGCCTGAAGTTTCCCCGGTCCCCGCACCTGCGCCTTCTCCGGTCCCCGCGCCTGCGCCTTCCCCAGTCCCCGCGCCCGCGCCTGCCCCTGCCCCAGTGCCTGTGGTCCCCGCCCCCGTCCCCGCGCCCGCTCCTCTTCCCCAGCCCGAGCCCGCAGTTATCGGCACCCCCGTACTTCCCAGCCCGGTCGCCGTCTTACCTGAATCCCTCAACTAATTTGTAGATGTTCTACAAAGTGAAAAAACTTTAATTTTAGTTTTAAGCAAGCATCACTGTAAATAAAGTATTACATACTTAACTTTCTATTTAATTTCGTGAGTAATTTAACCTTATAAACCTTTAAAATAAGAAAATGTAAAAAAAAATGCTTCAGTCTTCTATCTTAACTTGTTGAGGTATAATATTCACACACGATAAAGAACGTTTTATAGTTAGCTTCAAAACATAATCACATTGCAGAGTATCGTCTAAAAAAAATATACTGTTCTAACTCTTTTTCTTTCATACAATCCGCTTACAACTTTTCAAAAAGTCAAGACCAAAAAGGTATTTCTGCACATCTCCCAAAAATATTTTTGATTCAATAGCATAAGTTGTGCAATAATTTAGTCAGCAATAGCTTATTGCGATGCAATATTTTGGTATAATAGTTTAGTCTAATTATTCGATTAATTAAGCGAAGAATGAAATTTATTTACTCTAGATTTTTAATTCCAAAATAATGTTTAGCTCCTTTAAATTTTACCACAAATCTTTCTGGAGGTAACACTATTACCCATTCGATGATGTGGAGGAGAGATGTGGAGGTCGGAGGGAGTTAATCCAATACTGAAATTATTTTGCATTCTGCTATATAGAGATTTGAGCGCAACGGAATCTGAGAATTACTCAAAAATTATGTTAAAACACTTTCATTGCACACGTGGGCTAATGTTGACTTGACATCGGATATCCAGGCAGACATAAAAAAATCAGAAAACCACAGTCAAGTAAGTGAAATAGAGATGAAATAATAATACTAGACCTGTGATAATAATAATATGAAAAAGACTCAAGAAGACCAAGATCTAGTATGGGCACTCCAAAAGACTAATTTCCGAATACTTTCAACGTAAGTCAGTTTAAATACTTTCATAGATGAATAACAGTCTCTATAATCGTCACCATAATGGAGATTATAAACTAATTGCGTTTGGAATATTTTCACAATATTTTGAATCTAAGAAAGCAAATATTCTTATTATCCTATACGACCTCCGTGGTCGAGTGGCGTACGCACCGGTTTTCAAGGTGTCGCTAACTCTGAGGTCCCGGGTTCGATCCCCGGACGGGTCAATGTAGAAAGTCAGTTTTCTACATTGTCTCGGGTCTGGGTGTTTGTGGTACCTTCGTTGTTTCTGAATTCCATAACACAAGTGCTTCAGCTACTTACTTTGGGTTCAGAGCAATGTATGTGATGTTGTCCACATTTATTTATTTATTTATTTATTGCGTTTAATTTAAGGTAGAAGAACATTGGCTAATATCACTTTAGCACCTTCTTATACCAGTGGAGTAACGGATCAATTTATATCGGATTGCCTTAATCCCAGGCGACGCGGATTCGATTAGGTTTATATAATCTCAGATTACATTATAATAAAAATATTATCAACAAGACTGATTTCATATCAATTTGAAATATTGTGTTTATTTAATCCCAATTTAAAATTATTGGTTTGGATACATGTGTAAGTACAACACCTAAAACGATCAATGGTCCAACAAATTAGTTTGCAGTGAGTATTGATCGGCTGGTAATATAATGTTCATCATCACTTGCACTTATAAAATGAATAATCAGATAGTGCTAGTATGTAGAGTTTTGGTAGGGTTGTTGTTTTTGGGAACAAGGTGTTAAGTAATACAAAAAACATGTTTATAGTTATTCCGGAACTGATATTTTTTATTTTAAAAAAACATAGCTAGCGGCTGTGTAGATGTTGACTCTGTAGCGCAGTTCCTATAAGATTTTTATTCGACCAGATTAGTTGAGCTCCTCGGGAAGCACAGCGACGGGGCTGGGCAGCACGGGGGTTCCGATGACCACGGGGGTGGGCACCACTGGGGTTTCAATGAGCACGGGGCTGGGGAGCACTGGGGTTCCGATGATGACGGGTTCGGGGGCGACCTCGATGACCTGGACGGGCTCAACAGCAACAGGGGCGGTCTCCACAACCTGCACAGGCTCGACGGCGACAGGGGCGCTCTCTACGACCTGCACGGGGGTGGCGACGGGCACCTCAGCGGGGCTGGGGATGGGGGTGTCGATGACGTGGCTGACACCGTTGATGTTCAAGATGATCTGGACGAGGGCGGGAGCAGCGGGGTGGTTGATGGCCTCCTCAACAACAGCGACGGGAGAAGGAGCAATACCTTCGACGATAGCGGGTCCAACGGCGATGGGCTCGAAACCTTCGATGATGGCGGGTCCAACAGAGATGGGAGAGGATTCGATGATTGCGGGTCCAACGGCGATGGGTTCAGCCTCAACCATCACGGGTCCTACAGAGATAGGATTATTCTCGATGATGGCGGGTCCGATAGCGATGGGCTCGAATTCCGGGGCGAAGACGGGGCCTGCGGGGGCGGGGGCGACCAAGCCACGGTGGGCAGGTCCGGCAACAGCCAGGGCGAGCACGGAGGCGAAGATGAAGAGAGAATTCATTTTTGCTGCAAAGGAAATAGCAATATTTTTAATACAAGGCTTCTATTAAGAATTCAGAAGTCAGAAGTAAAAACAGTTTTTAAAAATAACAAAACAATATACAAATAACTCTTCAGAAATTTGTTCATGACTATAGGTTGGACAACAGATTAAGGGTTTTAATAAAATAAGTGAATATGTTCTTGAGAACTTTTGCTTACCTGCTTTTGTTTGTTAGGTGGTATACAAACTATGCTTAAGGAAACATTTCTAAGGTATTTATACTAGATATTATCTTTGCGGCAGCACTGTAGATAAGTTAGCGATAGTTTTTTATTGTTGTTAATCCCGTTATTAAGATACGATTATGATAAGAATTGAGATGGATTAGTTTTGTGATTGATCGTTGTCACGATGCTCACAAATGAAGATAGGTAGCTGTTAGCAAATGATAATGCCATGTTCAAATTGTATTTCAATGATCTTGCTTCCTAAACAAAGTTCCCAGATTTGTTTTGGAAATCAGCCCATGCTTACAAAACTGTCGATAAAATCATAAAATATATAGAATTCATAAAATTTGAAGAATTACATTTGAAGAATTCTCGTAATGATAATTCATTAACATTTATTATCGTTAGTTTAACTTTTTTTAGACACAATTTTTGCTTCAATGGTTGTTCAGGAGGTAACTGATGTAAAAGTACATAAGCATCTTTAATCTTGCCAGGTGCATTGCTTTTCGAGTTTTTACACCTATGTTGTAGATAGATATTTTTTTTGTGTAATAATACCCCTACTGAGACCTCTCCGGGTCCGTTTCTGTAACCCATGATGTCGAAATTGGGGTCGTATCGCTCCACAGCTGCTAGCACTGGTGTAGCAGCCAATTGTGGTGGTTCTTTTGGCCCATCTGGCGAGAGGTTGAGTCAACACCACGACTATTTAATTCCATGTTTATGTTTTGAAAGACAGGTGCAATATTTTTCTATTTTTTTTTCAAGGAACTGATCCACCTTACACATCCCAATCAATTGCCTATGTCATTTTAACATAATTTACAATCTACTACAGGCCGTCTATGCTGTTCTTCCATAGCGCAGAAAGATGCCCCATTTCTTATTACAGAAAAGTTCTCAATAAATACGTTGCGTGTTGGACCTGTGTCCCCATGTAAGCCTTTCAAAGGCCCTGGTATTCTCATACTGAGTATAGCCCTTGAAGAAAACAAGATAATAATATGTCCGAATTAGTAGCATTAAAAGCATCCACTCCATAAACATGTTTAACAAACATTTAACATTAAATAGGAGAGGACCTAGCATTGAACCCTTTGGAACCCCATACGACATTAACTTTCATAAGACCTTATATCGAAAAAAAAACACCGTTTTTTGTTCTAACTTTGCCTCGAATATGCTTCAAAAGTTTGCCAGCACTCCTGGGGAATGAGGTCTCCGCGATAACATACCATGGCAATGTGTTAAAGTGTTGCAGTTAATTATAATGATAACATTACTTTGTCAAACCCTATTGTCTGGTCTAAAAGCGTTCATGGTGTACGATCTTCTTGTAATTGTTGGACTTGGAATATTTGACGGATAGCGTACTGCCTCCTACTTAATGAGGCGAGTGGCGACAAGAAGAATTATCCTACCTCGTCAAGTAAAACTATAGGTCAGGTATATTCTACAAAGTGGAATATAATATTTACTCGATGGGCATGAAAACTAAATATGGTAACTGAAGTATTATTTTTTAAATATTTTATTAACTTCAATCATTAATGCCTATCTATAAGCAACTATATTATAAGTCTAGCGGTTAGTGACCCTGACTGTTATACCGGAGGTCGTGGGTTCGATCCCCACTCAGGACAAATGGTTGTGTGATGAGCACGATCATTAATTCTGGTCTGGGTGTAATTTATCCATAATATTTATGTATTTAGAAATATATAAGTATGTTTATCAGTTGTCTGGTTACCATAACACAAGTTCTGCTTAGCTTGGGATCAGATAACCGTGTGTGAATTGTCCCGGAATATTATTATTATTATTAACTAAGAAAGTTTATACAATATTCTGGTAAATTAATATGACTTTTACATTATAGGCACAAACTAGGCACAGGTCTAAAAACAGTTTCTAAACGCATCATATTTTTAAAATAGTTAAAAAGACAAACAATCACGAAGAGTCCAAGAAAGTTTATTTTGTGGAATAAGCTTACCACGCTTGCTCATAATTGCAACTCTCGTAAGCTTGGAACTACATAATTATGAATTCCACCGAAATTAAAGCTTGGTGTGTACCAAAGCACCGATAGATAAATTAAAATTAATCAGAGATAGATCTATTCAGGAAAGGTAGAAAAATTGTTTCGTCTTTCGAGGAGAAAATTGAAAAATGGGCCATATAATGCAAAAAAAAAACATTGTCTGAGTTTGGTTCAGTTGCCATACATGCCATAAGATTGAAAGTTAATGTAGTCACTTGTCTTGTTCCTAGTTGTTTAGGTTACATCAGATACTATTTATACTTTTATTGCCTATTATTAATAATCAATAGAAATTAAACTTAAAACATTTACAATACTATAAAAACTAAGCCTACACAATAAATAAGAAAGTAATAATGATAATAATATTTATGCTTTTAAGCAGAGATAAAGAGATCGAGAGGATTAATAATAGAAAAAATCCTCATCTTCATGTCAATCAACTTAGGCATTTTGTCAGCTTTTAGATATTTTATCGTAATCCTATGTTTATTTCTAAGGACGACAAGATAGTAAGTGTTATGTCATTGAAATAACACCAATATTTAGGTACTCCAGGTTTTGTATTCGGAAAATAAATGTATGTCGGCTTAGGTTCAGGAAGTGAAACTGTTGCATGAAATGCAAATAATTACAAATATTTACGCTGGAACTGATATGTTTTATTTTTATTGTCAAATAGCAAGCGGCTGTGCAGATGTTAACTCAATAGCACAGTTCCTCTAAGATCCTTAATTGTCTAATTTAGTTGAGTTCCTCGGGGAGCACAGCGACGGGGCTGGGCAGGACGGGGGTTCCGATGACCACGGGGGTGGGCACCACTGGGGTTTCAATGAGCACGGGGCTGGGGAGCACGGGGGTTCCGATGATGACGGGTTCGGGGGCGACGTCAATGACCTGGATGGGGTCAACAGCGACAGGGGCAGTGTCCACAATCTGCACGGGCTCGACGGCGACAGGGGCGCTCTCTACGACCTGCACGGGGGTGGCGACGGGCACCTCAGCGGGGCTGGGGATGGGGGTGTCGATGACTTGGGTGACACCGTTGATGTTCAGGATGATCTGGACGAGAACGGGAGCAGCGGAGTTGTCGACGGCCTCCTCAACAACAGCGACGGGGGAGGGAGCGATGCCTTCAACGATGGCGGGTCCGACGGCGATGGGCTCGAAACCCTCGACGATGGCGGGTCCAACAGAGATGGGAGAGGATTCGATGATTGCGGGTCCGACGGCAATAGGCTCAGCCTCAACCATCACGGGTCCAACAGAGATGGGGTTGTTTTCAACGATGGCGGGTCCGATGGCGATGGGTTGGTGTTCGGGGGCGGCGACGGGGCCGGCGGGGGCGGGGGCGACCAGGCCACGGTGGGCAGGTCCGGCAACAGCCAGGGCGAGCACGGAGGCGAAGATAAACAGGGAATTCATTTTTGCTGCAAATAAAAGCAACGAGTTAAGTCAATAAAGGGCCATTATCAAAATAGTCACAATATTTATGCAGTTGAAAATTATAGTAATTAAGAATTAATCTGTATTTGCTGTTATCTTTCATAGATCACATAAAAAATCAATATCTGTTACATAGATTAAAAATAATTAAGAAGGCACTTTTCCTTACCTGCTTTGTTTGTTTGACGAAACTTTGTTAATTAAAGTGTTAGCCAAGGTATTTATACCAAACATTATCTTCAACGCTTAGCGCACGATTAACCTATCAGACAAATGTGCTTAATGATGATAAAAAGCTTCTGCATAACCTTTGAGGATCACAAGTGTGCTGATTGTGTATTTATATAATCTACGTTAATTACACTTTAGTTGTCTGATCAAAGTCATGGAGATGCATTCAGAAAAAACACTTTTTCAACAATGTAAATTAGAAAACTTTAGGAATACGTTGAACATTGTGAACCAGTTTTTTTTTCTTGTGATTGTTTGGTTTGCTTTTCGAACTAGTTTGTTAAGTACAAGATTATAAATGATGATTATAATTTCTATAAATGAACATGATTACTTAAGACAGGTACGAAAGTTTAAATCTATGTTACGGTTTAATCTTCAACATACTCAGTTCTTTACATCCTAAATCTTTAATGATGTAAGCTACCCAAAAAATTATACTAGTTGGCCGTAATAAGCACTTTTAGTAAAAAGACCTTGAAAACAACAGAATCAGTAGTTTTAGTCCAAACAATGTAATATGAAATAACAAACACATTTTAACATAAGCACATTAAGCTCACAAATTCACACGCTTAAATTCCTATTAATCTAATCAGTGTCAAAACCTTATATTACTAAATACATTAGAAACTTAGCCCCGTAAAATTATAACCAGAAACCAGTATAGGAATCTATGACTAAAACAACAGTTTAAATCAACTAGACAAAGGTGTATTTGAATATACTTGTAGGACATAGGTATTAAAGATGGGCTAGATAAATGCCTTATTATAAACTTGAAGTTATGTGAAATAATGTACTTCAAATTCGTCTTAAAGGTGTAAATAAATCATTTATGGGTAACCTTAGAGTATACACATGAATATTTCAAGGGATCATGTTTTATTGGACATGACTAACAGTGTGTTTTAGTTTAACACACAGCATCCAATAAATTAAACATTTTAAATCTTAGCACTAAGATGTTTGAAAATATTCCTAATCACCATCGTTTACAGAATCTTCAACGTCATAAAAAATAAATAACCCACGTCACATGCTTTCTGTTGTGTTTGTTACATGTGTTAAGTAACATTATAATGACATCCCCCATCCCTAGGCCATGCCAGCCCGAACCGGCCAAACTAGCAATAAAAATATGTCCCTAAATAATAAAAAATTTGATCCAGCCATCCCTTGTTGTTTGCTTTATTAAGATTGTTAGCAACGCACTAAGTCGAGGTCCGAACCCTGCAGGGGGTACCCTTAGTAGACGTTGCTGACGTAGTTAGTTTTTTCCTATTGCTCTGGCTGGAGGCCTTAAGGTCCTCGCCAAAAGTCCGGTGAAGAAGTCAAAGCCTGCGCTCAGGCTAACTGCAAAGATCTCTACAAAAAAAAAAAAACATTACAATGACGGGTGGTTGAGTAGAGCGAAATCAATAAGCTTCTTTTTATGTGCCATTGCTTGTATCTGACCCATAGTATTCTTGCTTTCGGGAGATCAGTACTCTATTACATTTTATTTTCCAGCTTTCAGTTACTGCATTACTGACGTTGGCGTTACTTCTGTTAGCGAAGGCCCCAGCACTACCAAATATTTGAACCTCTTTATTGCTGTACCTACAAACCAAACCTTACTTAGTTTTCGGATTTCCATAATACGATCGATCTTGAAATTTGATGCTTAAGGAGGTGAAAGGCCTAAACATGTTTTATTTTCCTTGAAAATTCTTTGAACTATCCAATCATGTACTGCCACTTGAGTTGGTATTAAATAAATGATATTCCTGTAAAACCGTTTTTTGTACGTTTGTAGTTATTCAACGTGTACCTTCTTTTATAGATCACTTGCCTAAAACTCGTCATGTTAAAAAGTTCTTTTCTGTCTTATACCTAGCATCTTGCACGCTTTCCATTCGTCTCTAATTCTGCCTGAAATTACTTACTGTTATATTTATAGCTCGTTAAGCTAGGTGATAATCATCTCTCGCCATTACATGGCTCATATCTTGTTGGATAATAATTTTATCTACCAACGATTTTACCCTATTTCATCTTTTCGTTTCTTCAAGAATTTATGAAGGGTAGTCTAAACATTCTCATTATAGTAAAGATACATAAAATCTTCGTTCGATATTAATTTTGCTTTTCCCATACACGGGCTTCTTTCCTACGAGTATGTACCAAAAGTATAACTGTCATCTCAGAATAAGCTCAGGTCTTTTTAAATGCCAACGCATTTAAAAAGACCTGAGCTTATTCTATCCTAAAACATTACCGTCGATTTCACCATTATATTGGGTAACGTGACCAAAAATTAGGAGCGATAGGATAGAGAAACCGGAACGACCGGGAATGACAGAACATTTTAACATGTTCGGTTAAGATTCCACTGATTTGGTAACATACAAAAAATCTTTGCATTAATTTATCAAAACAAAGGACTTTGATTCTAGTATGCTTAATATACGCGCTTGCGCGTTGCGTTTGATTCCACAGGTATGATTAAAATGCGATGGTTTTAACTTGGTCACATTAGCTATTCTTATAATAACTAGGAATGTATAATACTTAAAGAAAATAAATAATAAAAAGAATATGTACTTCGAAACTGTCATGTTTTATTTAGTATATTAATATAATATCACGTGGCTGTGTAGATGTTAACTCAATAGCGCAGTTCCTCTAAGATCCTTAATTGTCTAATTTAGTTGAGTTCCTCGGGGAGCACAGCGACGGGGCTGGGCAGGACGGGGGTTCCAATGACCACGGGGGTGGGCACCACTGGGGTTTCAATGAGCACGGGGCTGGGGAGCACGGGGGTTCCGATGATGACGGGTTCGGGGGCGACGTCGATGACCTGGATGGGGTCAACAGCGACGGGGGCGGTGTCCACAATCTGCACGGGCTCGACGGCAACAGGGGCGCTCTCTACGACCTGCACGGGGGTGGCGACGGGCACCTCAGCGGGGCTGGGGATGGGGGTGTCGATGACTTGGGTGACACCGTTGATGTTCAGGATGATCTGGACGAGAACGGGAGCAGCGGAGTTGTCGACGGCCTCCTCAATAACAGCGACGGGGGAGGGAGCGATGCCTTCAACGATGGCGGGTCCGACGGCGATGGGCTCGAAACCCTCGACGATGGCGGGTCCAACAGAGATGGGAGAGGTTTCGATGATGGCGGGTCCAACGGCAATGGGCTCAGTCTCAACCATCACTGGTCCAACAGAGATAGGGTTGTTTTCGATGACGGCGGGTCCGATGACGATGGGCTGGTGTTCGGGGGCGGCGACGGGGCCGGCGGGGGCGGGGGCGACCAGGCCACGGTGGGCAGGTCCGGCAACAGCCAGGGCGAGCACGGAGGCGAAGATGAACAGGGAATTCATTTTTTCTGCAAATGATAAAAAAAACGTATTAAAATATAGAAAAAGCCGTAACCAACATATTTCACAGGAAAAAGAGAGTTAACTTAATATTTTCAAAGAACTTTAACTGTCTTTGACGATAATACAAATTTAAAGTTACTAAAGCAAGTTTTTATATTATAATAATATAAGAAGTGTTTCTTACCTGATTTGTTTGAAAAACTATGTTTAATTAAGCAATTTGCTAAGTATTTATACTTAATATTATCTTTCATGCCTTGTCAACGATTATGCTATCGGATCAAGAACGTCCAGTACGCAATGATAAAAAGTATTTGGATAGCGATTTAATGAACTCGGAAGCTAAACACACGCATGATTAAGAAATCTAGGAACTTTGTGTTTATATTTATATTTCTTAGATATTTTTCATTTCTTTTAATTCAAATTCTATTGATTGGAATTATTTGCATACTTTGTAGCTCATGTTAAATCCCTTGCGATGTTAGTGAGTCAAAAGAATTAATTAAAAAATATCCTAAGACAAGTCACACACTGTCTAAGATAATATATTATACTCCCAGACTAAGCAGAGCTTGTACTATGGTAACCAGACAGCCGATAAACATACTATTATATTATAGATAGATGAATTCATTTATAATATGTTTGCATTTAGAATCTGGGTTTAATAACAGCCAGACACAAAGCAAATAATCATGCTCATTGTACAACATTTGTCCTGGGTGGGAATCGAAACCACAACCTCCGGTAAAGCAGGCAGGGTCACTAAGAAATAGACCAGCAGGCCACTCAAAAATTAAAAAGTTTAAGCTCGTTATCACTAAATTAAATTGTTTTAAAAATTTTGTTTGCGGTCTTTATTAGCAAGAACATTTATATTTTAATGGTTACATACTGTATTAATTTCTACACAAAATAAAATTGAGTAGACTTTTAATTTAAATTCAGAGTTGGATGGCCAACATTCTTGCTCTGGCAGAGGTGAATAAAAATGGTTTTACGTATGTACAGTGCGATCTATTTTAAAATACACAATCTCGTTAAAGTTATCATCACTCAGCCAATCATAGTCCACTGCTGGACATAGGCCTCTCCCAATTTGCGCCACAACACCCGTTCCTCCGCCCTCCGCATCCAGTCCCGTCCAGCGACCTTTTTCAGGTCATCAGTCTGCCTCGCGGGGGGCGTCCTACCTTAGACGCAGGCCAGACAGAAGAGACGTAAGACGCAGACGGGGCGCGGACATTTGTCTCTACCGCGTCCCTTTCATACAAAATGTATAGAAGCGTCGCGACGCAAAACATACAGAAGAGACGGGGCGCGGGCGCAACGCTACTTTTCTATTCGCTTATATTCCATCCGCGCCCCTTCTGCGTCTTACGTCTCTTCCGTCTGGCCCGCGCCTTACGGTTGCCGAGTCGCGGTCTCCATTCTAGGACTTGTCTGCTCCAACGGCTATCGGTCCTTCGACAGACACGGTCAGCCCATTGCCACTTTAGCGAGCTAATTTTACGAGCTATGTCGGTAAAGTTAAAAACTTATTTAAAAAAAAAAACAATAAAATGTTTAAAAGTTCTCTTTATTATATCATTCACAACCTCTTAAACACAAGTCATCCATCCACAGCCCTTTTTCTCCCACAGCTGGGCCTGGGCCTCTCTTTTCTCATGCCATTCTCTACGGTGCTGTGCTAGTCCCATCCAGATTCGACCTGAAACATTTATTGTGTCGTCAACCCATCTTGCTCCCTGATGACTGACGCTTCTTTTACCTTGCTTTGGCGTCCATAAAATGATTAATATAATATAGGGTGAGTTGAATAGAAAAAAATCAATAGGGTTCCTTTTATTCTTACTGTTAGGCGACCGGTCCTTTTATTTTTTTATTTATAATATTATGGGACATCTCTCACACACGGTTATCTGATCCCAAGCTAAGCAGAGCTTGTGTTATGGTAACCAGACAACTGATAAGCATACTTATATATTCCTAAATACATACATATTAAAGATAAATTATACCCAGACCAGAATAAATGATTGTGCTCATCACACAAACATTTGTCCTGAGTGGGAATCGAACCCACAACCCTGGTATAGCAGTCAGGGTCACTAACCACTAGACCAACAGGTCCGTCTTTCTACCTTTGTTACTGCAATACTTCCACTAGCCGTTTCTTTAGCTGACCAAAAGGCAGCATGATTCAACTTGTTTATTGCTGTACTCACATCCTTAACTATGATTGGGTTTCATAAGGTATGTTTAATGTTCCATGGTTTTTTTTGTTCAGGTGGAATTAATTTGAAAATATTACTGTAAAACAAAAATTTCAAGATTGAATGATAATAATAATTATACATGTTACATTAGGTATGAATTAGACAACTATATCCGTTTCAAGCAATAACCTAACCATAAGATTCACAGTTGCGTTACGAAAAGAGTGATTTATCATGAATCCAGCTTAAAATCATAATTTAAGTCGTGCACAATTTCATAGTACATACTACCCGCATATTATCATCTAATGTATAATCTCATTATAGATCACATCCTCTTCATCCCTAGACTCATCTAAGCAAATTCCTTCCTTCTAGTACCAACTGATACATAATCATATTTGTTAATTCTTATAGCTATGTGACTTTTACATTTTCCCAATAATTGCAATGCAATATTATGCAATATTTTTTTCTATTGAAACATTTTATGCTCATTGACGTCCCTTAGACATTCTGGAATTGACGAAAGGAGATTTCGACAATTCCAGAATGCCTAAAAGGTCTCATTTCGGCCATTCGGCAATCTGAACCACGATACAAGGAACCAACAAATTTTAATAATTCGGTCGATTTATTATATTCACACCAGAGCGTATGAAAAATTATCATTGTAGGCTAACCTGAGCTTAGAACATCTCACCACAAACTCTGGATAGTCATATTAATTAGTCTGAAGAATAATGGGAAATGATACTGTGTTCAGAAAATAAATAATAAACAGTATGTACTTCGAAACTGACATGTTTTATTTAATATATTAAAATATTAATATAATATCACGTGGCTGTGTAGATGTTAACTCAATAGCGCAGTTCCTCTAAGATCCTTAAATGTCTAAATTAGTTGAGTTCCTCGGGGAGCACAGCGACGGGGCTGGGCAGGACGGGGGTTCCGATGATGACGGGGCTGGGGAGCACGGGGGTTCCGATGATGACGGGTTCGGGGGCGACCTCGATGACCTGGACGGGCTCAACAGCGACGGGGGCGGTGTCCACAATCTGCACGGGCTCGACGGCGACAGGGGCGCTCTCTACGACCTGCACGGGGGTGGCGACGGGCACCTCAGCGGGGCTGGGGATGGGGGTGTCGATGACGTGGCTGGCACCGTTGATGTTCAAGATGATCTGGACGAGGGCGGGAGCAGCAGAGTTGTCGACGGCCTCCTCAACAACAGCGACGGGGGAGGGAGCGATGCCTTCAACGATGGCGGGTCCGACGGCGATGGGCTCGAAACCCTCGACGATGGCGGGTCCAACAGAGATGGGAGAGGATTCGATGATGGCGGGTCCGACGGCAATGGGCTCAGTCTCAACCATCACGGGTCCAACAGAGATGGGGTTGTTTTCGACGATGGCGGGTCCGATAGCGATGGGCTGGTGTTCGGGGGCGGCGACGGGGCCGGCGGGGGCGGGGGCGACCAGGCCACGGTGGGCAGGTCCGGCAACAGCCAGGGCGAGCACGGAGGCGAAGATGAACAGGGAATTCATTATTTCTGTAAATAAAAAAAGATTTTTAATTAGCAATAGAACTAAAATATTTGGCAAGTGCAATAAAAGATTTGATATAATTTCCAGAGAACTTAAAATGTCCTTGATGATACTACAAAATGAAAGTTACTTTTAAGTTTCCATATTATTGAGGTGTGTCTTACCTGATTTGTTTGAAAAACTATGATTAATGAAGCAATTTCCTTAGTATTTATACTAAATATTATCTTGGATGCCGTGTCAAAGATTAAGTTATCAGATCAAAAGTGTCTAGTACAATGATAATAAGTTTGTCGTAAGTTATTTGAGGAATTCAGAAGCTAAAAGTATAAATTGAGGTATAATAAAAGTTTTAGATCTCTGCAAAACTTTGAGTTTTGATTTAGATAGTTTCGTCTCAAAAAATAAAGGAAAACACGATTAATATATATCACATATGGCATATCACTCCGCTTTCCCCAGGGGGAAGATAGTGCATGAGCATTTCCTCGGGACAAAAGAACACCTAATATAATAATAATAATGGTTTACCGTTCCATATCGAGTTTCAGAGTTATGGGATAGAGAGAGCAACTGTATTCACTCACACACTCCCGCGCAGATGGCTTATCTCGGTTAAAACAACTGCCCTGACCGAAATTCGGTCAGGTGGACTTTATTATTACTTGCAGAATCTTTTCGTCTTTACTAATAGGTTTTTAAAAACTAGTCAATGGTTTTTCGAAAACATGTATCTTCCTATTTCATCATTTTTCAGGATACAGTTATACATACCAATCCTGGTGGCCATTTATCTCTTTTACTTTCAATAATATTGCTCCGAAGGCGAAATTATAAAAATATCAATATCTAGGTTCTAGTAAAGCTTTTCCTTATACATTGACCGATGGGCTCTAGTCGATAACAATAGTTCTAAAAGAAGTTTTGTAGGCATACTCCATCGAATCATTGGTATCATTGGTAAAGCTCATTGGCTAGGGGTTGGATGGTTAGGCATACACCATAGAATAATTTACAAAGGGCGCCGGCCATAGTAGATAACAATCCGCAAACCTACAACATGCTGTTACGCGTGATAAAACTATCGGTTTAATCAAAACAAAACACGATATTATTATCACAATGAATTAATATATCTAGTATGTATCGAAATAATTTATTGCCGATGATTAAAACATTAACAATTAAATATATGATGGTAGATAGAAAGATAAAGGTGTAAACATAATCGACGCGGAATCCTTTTTGCAATAAAATAATAAACATGTTTTATTGTGCGATTTGCTTCCTAATATGATAGGCATGTTTACGATAACATTCAATGAAGTAATCGATTGAAATTTGAACTCTTTTCTTTGAATACGGCTTAACGTAAAACAGTATTGAGCTTGATATGTGCGACGTGCGTGATATTATTGCGAAGTATTTTGATTCAATGTCAATATGCCTTTCATAATTTTTGTATAGTACCGTAAAATTTCATTATTCTAATCAAGTTTCAGGACGAGGCATAAAGGTACTAATGAATTCAGGACTTGAAAAGTTTTTGTTTCAGAGAAGGTTCCTTATTAATGTAAGAGTACCTAGTTTACTCGGGATATCTTTACCTGTCCGTGAGGCAATGTATCTGTGGGTGTTTTTACCTATTGCCACGTCTGTTGTATTGGTCTGTGTAATCACAGATGAAGCGTATAGACGCGGCTCTCGTCAGCTTGCGGCGCTCGCTTTATTGCGGCGTTATTGTACCTACGTATTTAGTATTCATTATTTCAATGCAGCCAGCAAAACATGACGAAGCAGATTGCCTTTAATTTTGGATGAATACTTACAGATTTATGTCAAATTATGTCAACTGTGACTATCGATAACTATAAGCTAGTGTTCGATGTAAGCCTAAACATTGCACTGGCTTTTTTCATAGATACTACTAAAAGAGACAAGCACATGTATGTGTGTGTGTTTGTGTGACTTTAAAATAACCTACGAAGAACGGAAGCGAAATTTCAATTTGATTTCTAATTATTCATTTATACCTAATCAAAAACCTTTCCAAAACTAAAACAAAATGTTCTCACGTAAATTCCTTAGTCATTGAGTACTGCATTAATAAATCGTAAATTAGCGGCTATGTGTAAAAATAATGGATGGCTACAAAAACATCGTGATATAGCCGTGCAAGCTGGTGCAAGCCTCCGCACGCTTTGCTTCAACCGACATAGATTAAGTTCGAATATTAATTAGTACAGATGTGAAAATAGGTAACATACAAATAAAAGAGAAGGTAGATTCTTGACGTATAAACAGGTTCAAGAATTAACGCAGGACGGAGATAAATGAAAAGAGCATCATCGACGAGAGCATAGCTCTTAAAGTGATGATGATGATGATTTGAAAATAAGTAAGAAACAATGTTGGAAATTACATTAAATGTAGGTCATCATATTATTATTATAATCTTTTGCATAAACCTTGATAGTCTAATAATAAATTGACCCAGTTTATATAAACAAGGCTATTGGAAAACCCAAGTAATAAAGCACAGTCATACGACTATACTTTCTTCCTTTAGATACTGCAGACTAATGATGAACTAATGTATAATAAAATAATATAATAATCCAGCCTATAGACGTCCCACTGCTGGGCACAGGCCTCTTCCCATCTAGAGAAGGCATGAGCATTGATCACCACGCTTGCTCTCTGCGGATTGGCGATTTCAGATCCCAAATTTTGGAATCCAGGTTTCCTCACGATGTTTTCCTTCACCGTTTGTCAGAAGTGTCTTAGAATAATTAAGAAAGTACATATAACTTTGAAAAAGCCACATTAGTACTTGCCCGGGATCGAACCTGCAACCTTGTGCATACAAATCCGTTCATTGAACCGCTAGGCCACACGAACTAATATATTATAGTTAAAGTTATTTGTAGTTAGGCAATTGGCATTTCCGCATTTACGATCATCAAATGCTCAAATAGTTATGAAAGGTTTAATTTTTATGACACATGTGACTTATCGAAAACAAAACGTGTCGATGGATTTGAGCGATTTCTAATATCATTATCGATTGTGAACTAAAAAACAAGTACCTTCGAGCTATTTATTGACTAAAACTTTGTATTCATCAAATTTTTAGCACATATACAAGGTTGACTGGTAGATAGTGCCTTGCGGTATCAAGTCCGCCTTATGTACCGCGATTTTACATGAAAGTTTAAATAAATATAATTTAGGTCCTAAAAACCGTATTAGACCTACTTTGTATTACAGTCAAGCGAAAATTTCTCCAGAAATCATAATTTTAATTTTGAGCATCGCATCTGCAATTAATATTCGTTGGAACATTGCGGCAAGTCGTAGCGTGGATTAAATCGCACGCAAGCGAATGCACCGATGGGCTAATTGCTCACACAGACACATTGACAAACGTTTTCATATGTTTTAGCCAAGTTAACTTACAAAGGAAATAATTTTGAACGGACTGAAATTATTATGGTCCTAATTTATGGATTTGTAGGTGATTAGATTGGCGTTTAAAAAGCATTTTCGTAAAATTCATGGGTAGGTCAGATTTACAAAAATGCGTTTTTTTCTGTGTTTGTTGCGACATTTTTTCTTAAGATAGTTATGAGTAAGGTATTATGAACTGTCAACTACATCTAGCTTAAAAATAGAATATGTAAAAGTGCATTTTTTAGTCTTACTTGCAAAACAAACGATGTCATTGCTCATGACTTAACTATAAACAGAATAGATATCAAGACAATTATCAGAGTGATATGCCAATTTACGTATTAGTTGAATTTTAAAGTACTGAAAACTGCAACACACAATTTATTTCTAGAATAGCTTATTTAAAGTTAAAATCCACTCGAAACTTCAACAGTAGTGCGCATGTAAAGTAAAGCACCCCATAAATTGTGTGCACTTCGAAAACCGCATTGCAATTCCAAATGAAAGTCGAAGCACGAAAATCTTTCTTCGACGCGCAAAGCTATCACCAAATAAATTGTCCTGTTTCCAACATATAAATCCAGTTAGTTTTGGACCAGTCCAAAAAGCTAAGCTTGGAGTATGTATTGGCAAACATAGAGTGCGCGTATTGCTA
Organism: Autographa gamma; assembly: GCA_905146925.1. Classification (NCBI taxonomy): domain Eukaryota; kingdom Metazoa; phylum Arthropoda; class Insecta; order Lepidoptera; family Noctuidae; genus Autographa; species Autographa gamma. The sequence goes on from LR989850.1 coordinate 12,612,780, forward strand.
GTAGCTCGTTGTGCCGATGGTAAGCAAATTTTTTGACATGTGTTAGCACATCTGATTAGTGATTTTCGGTGCAGACATTTTTGAAAAATTATAGACGTTATCTAATATTATTGCGTTAATAGCCCTCAAACGATGGCTCACTTAATGAGTTGCCCAGCATACCCTGTGATCTATACTTGCAACGTATGAGGCGACGGACAATGCTTTGTGCGTCTCTGAATACTGGTCTGGGAAAATTTTAACATTAATCGACACTATAAGAAGAATTGTTTGTTAATCGATATTAGCTTTTGAAGCAGTCATTTGACGATGAAACTTGTTCATACTGATGCTGATAGTTCATACTCTGTCAAGTGCACTCTATAGTTTACTATTTATACTTTAAGGACTGAAGACTAAGCGAGAATGCTTAAAAGCATCCTTCCTTGATTGATGTCGGCAGAAACTCGCGAACAACCATAACCGCTTGCAGGACAGTAACAAACTCGGCAAGTTTCATCATTTGAAGAACTTTGTGCGCGCTCGCTATTTATTTTTGTTGTTCAGTACTCTCGACTTGGTAACAAGAGCTCTCAGGATTGAAATGCTTCTCTTTTGGATTAACTTGTATTTTGTTGTGTGTTATTTTGCGTATAAATATGAGATTTAATTTATGCTACTTTTATGAAGGTTTAAGTGTACAAGTTCATTTTGTTAGTCCTTAGGAAACGTTTAAGATTATATGAAAATATACGTGGCAATTTTTCTTTTTGATTTTGCAAGCTTAAGCGGACAACGTTTTGAAGAGGTTTTTTTTTATACATATTTTCATACTGAAGGTTCAAAACAAAACACCTGTATGTATGTTTTATGGTTTTCCACTTTTATGGCTTCTGCCAACAGTATTATTTCCAGCTATTGAATTTTAGTTAAATTAAAAAATGGGACGTATATTGAGTTCGCGGAACTTTAACATATTAGCCATAGAATTGTTCAGGAATATTCGCTGTGATTTTTGGTTGTAACTATCGGATAGGTTTCTAGTGAAATTGGGATCGGGTTTGTAGTGCAATATTGCTTATTTGTATTCCTTTTACAAGTAAATAATATTTGTTTTTGATTTCAGTGGAATTTTACGGTTATATCAAAGTAAATATTTTCATGTATGTCCAACGTTTTTTTATAGAGAATATTTAGCATATTTGTATATTTAAATTCAAAAATTCTATGTTTGAATATACATGTATATGAATAAGAGATGATTTCGGTTTAATTTTATTGTTAATTACAGGAATCTAGATATTAAATTCTTATGAAAAACATAGCTATTCCGCGTAGATAGACATAATAATATTGTGTTATATTATGATGTTTTAAAACAATGTTAATTTCAGTGGTGGAGAGATAAAGTTACCTTAATACAAATCCTCATTTCTGTTAGTTAATGTCTTTTTAGCAGAATTCCATAAAGTAAGGTTTGTCATTTGCTAACGTTCCGTTACTATATGCATTTCATAATATTACATTTCCAATGGTACTTTGTATTTACGTTCATAGAGACATCATAAAATAATTCTAGGAAAACGAATTGGTTAAACTCTGAATGCTGTTTGATATTAATTCTTTATAAATTTAGTGTATTTTCTGACAACACCGAATAATACTGTTTTCATAGAATTTCATGACAAAGAACATGAAATTTGTCGGTTAGTTGTACCGGTATTCAGTATTTTATAGAGTTCAAACCAATATTATAATTCATTTAATAAGGTTTATGATTTCACATTAACTAGCTGAAATTTGAAATTCATTTAAATAGCTTTTAATTCGCAATTCTGGTAAATCATATTGTTTAAATAGTATTTCCGATTCGGAATACTAAAATTAATTGTTATGTTACCTGTAACTGGATTGTTTAAAGGTATTCTGCTATAATTTTGGTTTGTATTCACTACTATGATATTTCGTCAAAGAGATATTTGATTGTATTTCCGATAATTAGTGTATTTGCAATTTCAGTAACCTCGTAAAAGCCCCTTTTAGAGGAGATATATATATATATTGTTCTAGTATTGATTGATTTTCTGTCCGAAAGAACATAAAATTACTTTAAATATACTGAGAAGAATTAATTGATTCTAGCCGTTTTTCTACAATATTGACAACATTTTTGTAGGTTAGGCAACGATTCGGTGGCAGCATATAGTTTTTATCCAGAAGAACAGAAAATCAGCAATTTTTTTGCTTACGCCCTTTGCGGTCAACCCCGCGAATAAATATGGACTTGCTGTACATATTTAGTTGCGTTTACTTATTCGTAAATCAATGTAAATAATCAACAAAGTATAATAACAACAAAGTAAGTGAGAACAGGACTTGGCGACAATACCGCGGGCGCAGCTGCCAGCAACTTCGAAAGTCGTTGCGCCGCGAACCGAGCACGCCTTGCTTTAGAAGTATGGCGCATTATTTATTTTGCTGTTGTTCCGTTAATGGAGTTTTGGAAGTCATGTATTGATTTGTGATTGGATAGATAGGGACAGAAAACATTATTGAAAGGGAAGTTTGACTAAAGGTGACAATACTTATGAAATAAGTAGTTTTGAAAGTAAGCCATTATTTAATTATAAATATTCCGTTATAGGTTTGTTAACTTTATTTTATTCTATTTATATTTCATTTAAAATAAAAAATAAGTTTTAATGTAAGTTAAATGTATAACTTGAAAGTAAAATAAAAAAAATACTATTCATAAATTGTTTTAAGTAGGTGTTTAGCTAGACCTTTCACTGCCAACAGTAGTGAGGGCTATGTTAGCGGATCCGGAGAATTGGCGACAAGTGATCTCTTCCTGTGAAGCGGTGATGGTACAGAAAGAGACAGCTGAGAAAGTGCTGACCCTTCACGAACAAGAAGACGCCGAGGAGGTGCTCGCCCCGGAGGTGTCTAATACGCCGAAAACCCACCTTTACCCTCTGACGTAGGTGGGCCTTTGAGGCCAAGGGTGCTCGGAGGCTGGACTCTATCGCCCAAGATGCCCAAGATGACGGCAGCACTGGTCAATGCTGCCATGCATAGAGAGGCCCAGGGAAGACCACTTTACAGTCTTCCCAGAGAGGAGCTCTAACGGGCGTTGCACAGGGGGGCTTCGGGTTTGTTTTTTAAGAGGTAACAGAAGCCCTTTTTCATGTGCTGATGGTGACCAACGGGGTGGTAATAGTGCGGTAAAAATCACACAACCCCCGGTCTCATAAATCCCTATAAGACCGGGAGCCTTTTGAAGGTTTCCCCCACAAAAAAGGTGTTTAGCTAGTCAGGCCATGTCATTTAATAATGATATCCTATGTCTATGTCTCACTCAGCACAAAGCAAAATACAATCCCTTCCACAACATAACAAACCAAACTTCTTCCACAAAACTATCTTATTCACATACTATTTGTTATCTTCTTAACAATAACATTTTCAATGGAATTCGTAACAACGAACGCTGCAAGAGCGAATAGCTTCTAATTTTGTAAAGCACCTCACTGCCTTATTGGCTCACTTCACCCTTCTACAGAACCTTACTGAGCGCCAGCATTCTCAGGTTTCTAGTATTAATACGTATTACATTTATATTTTAAAAAAATTCTTTCTTTGCTTGCTATTTTAAAATTAACTGAGAGCTGCGGTTTGTTCATTTTTGCTTTTTTTTGTCACTTTGTATGTTGTTTAATATTTCTGGATTTGCTTGATTTACTTGCTTGTAGTTAGAAATTAGATTATATTAAATAAAGTATATTGTTTTATAATTGTAGACAGCTTTGAGTATGTTTTGAAATAGACAGTGCTTCTACCAAAAAAAAACCCACTATTTATTAAACGAGCAAGTCTTCATGTATATCTCTGCAAGCTTTGTTTTGAAAAGAAATCTACCTAGGAACAATTAACAATTTATAAAAAAATACAATTTACTTACAAGTGAGAAAAGTAGAGATTTAATAAATACCCATTCAAGTTATTTTGCATATCTGCGGTATTCTTTTTTTATTAATTGAAATTAACAAGCATCAGATTTTAAAATCAAAATAAAATGCTTTCTTTAATGTATTTCAGAATGAAGGAGAAAATATGTGCTGGCGGGAAAACCATTTTCTAACGCATTTTTCTTTAAATCTATTTAATGGTGCCATTCCTGTTTATCCCTTATTAGTTATTATTCTGTTTTGTTTTCTTCGCTATAGAATGTCCCTTGAAAATCCTTTTGAATGCTTTTAACTTTTATTGCGACTTTTTAATGTACTGTTTGATTTTTGAATGCTGTTTAAGAATGCGGAAGCAAATGCTTATCTTGATTAGCTTTTAAAGATAATACTTACGTTTGTTTACTCCATTGATATGCGCAATACATATCTAATAACTGTAGTAATGTACTTTATTTAATATGTTAATGTTTACTTTCTTCTGAGTTATGGCCGATTCTTGAGACTTCAATGAGTTTTAAACAACCCTTAATCTTATGCTCTGTCTATCACATTAAGATGAGATAAAGCGACATACTAAATAACATTTAAGAATGGCTTAAAGTAAACTTTTCAGTCTTCTTATCGAAACTATCATTGGCAGTTAATTTTTTCCAGACCAGTACTCAGCCACGCACACGACATTGTTCGTCGCCTCATACAGGTCCTCGCGTGTGCAAGGTGGCATGGAGTTTTCAGTGCTCAGGGTTTAAGGCATGTCGAATTTTATAGTTATCTAAGAAAATTTAAAGTTTTTATAGTACAAGTAAAATAGGCTGGCTCTATTACATGGGACCTAAAACATACCGGCGAACTGTGGGTGTACATTGGTACACCTCTGCCCAACCCTTCGGGGATACAGGCGTGATGGTATGTATGTAATGTTAAAATAAACCGAAGACTAGAAACTATATATCGCATATCCTATTCGTAGCAATTGAGAGACATACACCAAATTACCAACTGAAAATCAGCGCTAGGTGTTCTACACCTAGCATATGCTGAGTTGGTGACCTTTTTGGTACTGTATGCTAGAACTCAACTGGTATTGTGTTCTTTTTTTATTTTGTTAATTATTTTTATTTTCCGTTTTGTTTCTTTTGTATTTATGTCCTGTGTGATGTTTTGTGTATTGTACTAAATAAATGTTTTTCTATTTCTATTTCTTAATTCAAGCATCCTTTTCGAAATGCTGCGGCATGAAAACTCTTTGCACTGTTGACAGTTTTTTGTGTTACTTATTAAAACTTGAGAGAATTCACAAATTCTGCATTTTATCTCAGACGGATAAGAAAATTTTCATCAAAAACTCGCGTTTTGACTAAAATATTTACATGACAATGTAATTTTGTTCATCATTCTGTAAACTAATGCTTTCTTAAGTAAAAGCAACAGTATTTTTTTTTCGAAAAATTTTTTATTTTTAATCTCAATTTTTTATTAATTATTAGTTAGTTGAAATATAAATATGGTCAAAGTTTACACCGTATGATTTTTTACAGAAGTTTTATGCACGGGTTCTAATGTGAATGAAAATGGTTCTTTCATAAGAACCATTTTCATGAGTCTAACATTTTTTTAGGTTAAGATAATTTAGGATAGAAAAAAGTGTGGCCTTATACAGACCCTGTAAAAACAAAACAATGTAAAGTCCCGGCTATTCCATGAGTAATAGTGTTTTTATTCCAGCCGTTTCCACATTTTTGCCGTAATAAATCTGTGGATCTTAAGTTTTTTTCGTAAAAAGTGTCTAAAATCCAAATGAGAGGCTTAAGTGCCAACACAAAGTCATTTAGCATCAAACAAAGTCGGTACACGCGTAATCCCTGGCGATACAAATTTTCCCTATGAATTATACACTTTATCCAGATAAAGTGGAAACTTTATACAACTTTTTTCGGCCAATGTGAGACATAAAGGTTTTTTTGTGAAATTGTTAATTTCTTATGTTATGAGGCCATGTTAGGAAAATTACTGAAATTAGGTTTTGTTTCATATCAAATTGAGTATAAAAAGCAAAGGTTGAAAAAAGGTTTATTTTTGTTAGAGAGAGTTACAAACAAGTTATTCACTTGTTTGTTTAGTTGAATGGAATAACTAAACATCATAGACTATTATTGACACATGACTTCCCCTGTCAATTTGTCTAGACTTATATTTGGCTGAAAACGTTATATTCTAATGTTAGTATTATTTTTTATTGTATTATTTTTTGGATTAAACAATTATCTTTCATTTTATAATATGGTTTCCTTATAATTATTTGCATCCCTATAATCAAGTCCGTGGATATATGTAATAAATACCCCTATTTTCTTTTGAGTGTTTGGTACCTAATCGTTCATATTATAAAAAATGAGACAGACCTTTTGCAAATGGTCTACGTAAGGTCATTGTCAAAATTAAATTAAATCTATTTGTTTTACTATATCCTACATTTTTGACAACCAGCTCGTTCTGATAATGTAATTGTAGGGTGACATATCTTTTATATAATATCATCGATTTAAAGGACAATATAGTGCATTTGATCGACAAACAAATGACCCTAATACACTGAAAGATTTATCAAGTCCCAAAGAGAAGCGACACTCTATCACAAAACCTTCGCAGAGCAACAATCCTGGGCCACCATTACTCTTATCCCAGTTTTTATACATTGAAAACTTTCCTGGTCTAGACTCGAAGATAAATTGAGCTGATTTTTGCCTTATAAAATCTATGTGCAATAGTAGTGTCGATTTTTTAGTTTCTTTCAATGAGAATAGAGACTGGATTGTTATTTATGATTCTGATTCGAAGATGTTTTTTGTATTAAAACATGAAGTGTACAATACTAATTCAAAGTATCATTGCATTTTCAAACTTTAATCTATACTAATATTATAAAGAGGAAACATTTGATTGTTTGTTTGAATTGAATAGGCTCCGAAACTACTTGAACGATTTGAAAAATTATTTCACTGTTAGGAAGCTACACTATCTGCGGTTAACATAGGCTATATTCAATTTTCAAAAAAGTTAGGAATCCAAAGGATATAGGTATTAACGCGGGTGAAACCGCGGGGCACAGCTAGTGTTTTATATTTCGATATGGTTTTAGCTTTTCTTCTGCAAAGAACATCTTTATATTTTAATTTGTTTGTGAATTGAGATTTCATTTTCTTCTAGCCAAAAATAACTTTAAACGTGGCATTATCTGGTGCTAAAAATAGAGCACACCCAAAGTTATTTTAAGTAGTACTTATAGACCTCACAAATCGGCTCAATTGTTTCTAAATTTACCTTTAAATTGCAATGGACTTGGAAAATCCAAGTAAGTATTTAGTTAATCTGACCGTTTGGTCGACCGCAATAGCTCAGGGGATCGACCGCAAATTCCCAACTCTTCCGAAGCCGTGACGCAAAGAATTCAATCATGATTTAACTGAAGTAAATGATGGAAAGTATTCCAAGCTCTTGTATTCCTGGATTGTGGACGAAATCGGTTGAAAGGGTATATAAATGCTACAGTTTATACAGCTGTTTTTTAAAACGATGTTTTTAGCTTGTTTGTGATGCAATATTTGTGAATAAGTCTAAGATATTAGGTACAATGGGACTATCATGTATTTACGAACCAAAGTCCCGAATTATATTCGGAGAAAAAAAAAAGAATTTTGTGTGGTTAGTTACTATAAATATTATATGCTAAATTAATTTACGATCTTCCTGATAGATATTTCAAAGATTGAAAATCCTTGTACCTATTTTGGTAGTATTATTAAAGTAGATAAGCCAGTGCATTATGACTCATGCAATGTAATGAGAACTTATTTTGTTTATAATTAATACCCAGAGTCCTGTCTTAAAAGGTTTCTAAAGCGTTTATTACCCTATACTGTATTATGATAAATAAAATTGTTCCTGAATTTAATAAGGTGTATGTAATAATATGTCTTTCAGTCTTTCTAAATACGAGCAAAGTTTAATTTCAAATATTACTGTTTGGCATTTAGGATTCTTAAGTCAAAGTCTGAATTAGGATAAAATTGACATTAGTGTTCAATTTAAGCGCTATTTCCTTGTAGTGACAAATGAGGTAACTACGATAAACATATTAATAAAGTAAACATGCTAACAATACATAACACTAAAACTTTATTACTGGATTATAGTCCAATAAATTATCAAGTCTTCGAACCGAGCACGCCTTGCTTTAGAAGTATGGCGCATTATTTATTTCGGTGTTGTTCCCTTAATGGAGTTTTGGAAGTCATGTGTTGATTTGTGATTGGGTAGACAGAGATGAGAGGTAGAGAGCTAACAAGAGGTGTTTGAGTAAGAGTGACATTTACTTTTACAATTATCCTATCTACCAACTAATTTAAATAAAAAATCACATTACTTTCTTAGTTTTATTTTTTTAATTGAATAAATATTTTATGTAGAATAAAAAAAGTGGAAATGTAATATAATTTCATCAGCAATGAATGATTACTTAAGATTTGTTGAAGTTCAAAACAAGTCTAGCGAACCCGAACTATATGACAACGAGTAAACCGTTGGACGACTAAATATTTGTCATTGTCTTATAATATATCCTTTTTTTATTTGAACACACTGCAAAATAATTCGCTGGAGACACATTTCTCGTGCTAAATGTTTTTATTCTTTTCATTGCAAACGGTTGCGGTGCTTTTACAAAATAACAAACCAAACTTCTTCAACAAAACTATCTTATTCACATACTATTTGGTATCTTCCTTACAATAACATTTTCAATGGAATTTGTAACAACGAACGCTGCAGGAGCGAATAGCTTCTAATTTTGAAAAGCACCTCACTGCCTTATTGGCTCACTTCACCCTACAGAACCTTACTGAGCGCCAGCATTCTCAAGTCTCTAGTATTAATACGTATTCTACTTATATTTCAAAGAATTTCTTACTTTACTTTACTATTTTAAAATTAAGAGAGAGCTGCGGTTTGTTCAATTTTGTTGTTTTTTGTTTTTGTGACTTTGTATGTAGTTGCAAATAGGAGTTTGATATTTCTGGATTTGCTTGATTTACTTTCTTTTAGTTAGAAATTAGATTATATTAAATAAAGTATATAGTTTTATAATTGTAGACAGATTTGAGTATGTTTTGAATTTTACAGTGCTTCTACAGAAAAAATCCCACTATTTATAAAACGAGCAAGTCTTCATCTATATCTCTGCAAGCGTTGTTTTGAAAAGAAATCTACCTAGGAACAATTAACAATTTATGAAAAAATACAATTTACTTACAAGTGAGAAAAGTAAAGATTTAATAAATACCCGTTCAAGTTATTTTGCATATCTGCGGTATTCTTTTTTTATTAATTGAAGTTAACAAGCATTGAGCATAATTGGTTTCAAGCCATATAGAAATCGAAAAAAAAAATGCATTCTATAATGTATTTCAGAATGAAGGAGAAAATATGAGCTGGAGGGAAAACCATTTTCTACCGTATTTTTGTTTAAATCTATTTAATGGTGCCATTCCTGTTTATTTATTAGTTATTATTCTGTTTTGTTTACTTCGCTAAAGAATGTCTCTTGAAAATCCTTTTAACTTTTATTGCGACTTTTTAATGTGCTGTTTGATTTTGAAATGTTGTAAAAGAATGCGGAAGTAAATGCTTATCTTGATTAGCTTTTCAAGATAATACTAACGTTTGTTTACTCCATTGATATGCGCAATACATATCTAATAACTGTAGTAATGTACCTACTTTATTTAATATGTTAATGTTTGCTTTCTTCTGAGTTATGGCCGATTCTTGAGAATTCAATCAGTTTTAAACTACCCTTAATCTTATGCTATGTCTATCACATTAAGATGAGATAAAGCGACTTACTTAATAACATTTAAGAATGACTTAAAGTAAACTTTTCAGTCTTCTTATCGAGTCTATCATTGGCAGTTAAATTTTTCCCGACCAGTACTCAGCCACGCACACGACATTGTTCGTCGCCTCATACAGGTCCTCGCGTGTGCAAGGTGGCAGGGACTTTTCAGTGCTCAGGGTTTAAGGCATTTCGAATTTTATAGTTATCTAAGGAAGTTTTAAGTTTTTAAGGACAAGTAAAATAGGTTGGCCCCCTATTACATGGGACCTAAAACATACCGGCGAACTGTGGGTGAACATTGTTACTCCTCTGCCTAACCCTTCGGGGATACAGGCGTGATGGTATGTATGTTAAAATATAACGAAGACTGTAAACTATAATATATCGCATATCCTACTCGTAGCATAACAATTGAGAGACGTACACCAAATTGCCAACTGAAAATCAGCGCTGGGTGTTCTACACCTAGCATATGCTGAGTTGGTGACCTTTTTGGTACTGTATGCTAGACAACTCAACTGGTTTTGTGTTCTTTTTTTATTTTGTTAATTATTTTTATTTTGTATTTATTTTCTGTGTGTTATCTTGTGAACTGTACTAAATAAATGTTTATCTATTTCTATTTCTTAATTCAAGCATCCTTTTCGAAATGCTGTGGCATGATAACTCTTTGCACTGTTGACACTTTTTTGTGTTATTATTAAAACTTCAGAGAATTCACAAATTCTGCATTTTATCTCGGACGGATAAGAAAATTTTCATCAAAAACTCGCTTTTTGACTAAAATATTCTACATGACAATGTAATTTTGTTCATCATTCTGTAAATACATGCTTTCTTAAGACAAAGCAACAGTATGTTTTTTTCGAAATAGATTTTATTTTTAATCTCAATTTTAGATTAATTATTAGTTAGTTGAGATATAAATATGGTCAAAGTTTACACCGTATGATTTTTTACAGAAGTTCGTTTAGCACGGGTTCTAATGTAAAAAGTAAAATGTAAAAATAAACCTTACGTAAGTCTATCTTAAGAACCATTTTCATGAGTCTAACATTTTTTAGGTTAAGATAATTTAGGATAGAAAAAAGTGTGGCCTTATACAGACCCTGTAAAAACAAAACAATGTAAAGTCCCGGCTATTCCATGAGTAATAGTGTTTTTATTCTGGCCGTTTCCACATTTTTGCCGTAATAAATCTGTGGATCTTAAGTTTTTTCGTAAAAAGTGTCTAAAATCCAAATGAGAGGCTTAAGTGCCAACACAAAGTCATTTAGCATCAAACAAAGTCGGTATACACGTAATCCCTGGCGATACAAATTTTCCCTATGAATTATACACTTTATCCAGATAAAGTGGAAACTTTATACAACTTTTTCCGGCCAATGTGAGAAATATTTTTTTTTTGTGAAATTGTTAATTTCTTTTGTTATGAGGCCATGTTAGGAAAATTACTGAAATTAGGTTTTGTTTCATATCAAATTGAGTATAAAAAGCAAAGGTTGAAAATAGGTTTATTTTTGTTATATGAATAACTTGTTTGTTTAGTTGAATGGAATAACTAAACATCATAGACTATTATTGACACATGACTTCCCCGTTCAATTTGTCTAGACTTATATTTGGCTGAAAACGTTATATTCTAATGTTAGTGTTATTTTTTTATTGTATTATTTTTTTGATTTTACAATAGTCTTTATGTTATAATATGGTTTCCTTTAATTATTTACATCCCTATAATCAAGTCCGTGGATATATGTAATAATTACCCCTATTTTCTTTTGAGTGTGTAGGTACCTAAAGCATTCATATTATAAAAAAAAATGACGGAAATATTGAAAATTGTCGACTTTAGGTCATTGTCAAATTAAATCTACTCTTTTACTACATCCTATATTTTTGACAACCAGCTCGTTCTGATAATGTAATTATAGGGTGACATATCTTCTATTTACTTTTATTGACTCATATTTGACGGGCCTGTTGGTCTAGCGGTTAGTGACCCTGACTGCTATACTGGAGGTCGTGGGTTCGATTCCCACTCAGGACAAATGTTTGTGTGATGAACACGATCATTTGTTCTGGTCTGGGTGACATTTATCTATAATATGTACCTATGTATTTAGAAATATATAAGTATGCTTATCAGTTGTCTGGTTACCATAACACAAGCTCACTTAGAGAGCTTAGCTTGGGATCAGATTACCGTGTGTGAATTGTCCAGGCATATTATTATTATTATATCTTTTATATAATATCATCTACTTAAATCACAATATAGTGCATTTGATCGACAAATAAATGACCCTAATATACTGAAAGATTTATCAAGTTGCAGAGAAGCGACACTCTATCACAAAACCTTCGCAAAGCAACAATCCTGGGCCACCATTACTCTTAGCCCAGTTTTTATACATTGAAAACTTTTCTGGTCTGGACTCGAAGATAAATTGAGCTGATTTTTGCCTTATAAAATTTATGTGCAATGGTAGTGTCGATTTTTTAGTTTCTTTTAATGAGAATAGAGACTGGATTTTTATTTATGATTCTGATTCGAAGATGATTTTTTAGGTAAAACATGAAGTGTAAAATACTAATTTAAAATATCATTTTCAAACTTTAATCTATACTAATATTATAAAGAGGAAAGATTTGATTGTTTGTTTGAATTGAATAGGCTCCGAAACTACTTGAACGATTTGAAAAATTATTTCACTGTTAGGAAGCTACACTACCTGCGGTTAACATAGGCTATATTAAATTTTAAAAAAAGTTAGGGTTCCAAAGGATATAGGTATTGACGCGGGTGAAACCGCGGGGCACAGCTAGTGTTTTATATTTCGATATGGTTTTAGCCAACTTCTGCAAAGGACATCTTTATATTTTAATTTGTTTGTGAATTGAGATTTCATTTTCTTCTAGCCAAAAATAACTTTAAACGTGGCATTATCTGGTGCTTAAAATAGAACACACCCAAAATTATTTTAAGTCGTACTTACAGACCTCACAAATCGGCTCAATTGTTTCTAAATTTACCTTTAAATTGCAATGGACTTGGAAAATCCAAGTAAGTATTTAGTTAATCTGACCGTTTGGTCGACCGCAATAGCTCAGGGGATCGACCGCAAATTCCCAACTCTTCCGAAGCCGGGACGCAAAGAATTCAATCATGATTTAACTGAAGTAAATGATGGAAAGTATTCCAAGCTCTTGTATTTCTGGATTGTGGACGCAATCGGTTGAAACGGTATATAAATGGTACAGTTTATAAAGCTGTTTTGTACGTCGATTATCAATGTCAATATTTAGACTACATTTAGTGGATAAGTCTAAGATATTGGGTACAATGGGACTATCATGTATTTACGTACAAAAGTCCCTAACTATATTCGGAGAAAACAAATGAATTTTGTGTGGTTAGTTACTATTAATGTGATATGCTAAATTAATTTATGATCTTCCTGATAGATATTACAATGATTGAAAATCCTTGCACCTACTTAGGTTGTATTAATTAAGTAGATAAGCCAGTGCCTATTATGACTCATGCAATGCGTATTTTGTTTATAATTAGTACTCAGAGTCCTGACTTGTAAGTTTTCGAATGCGTTTATTGCCCTATACCGTATCATCCTTAATGAAATTGTTCCTGAATTTAGTAAGGAGTATGTAATATGTCTTTCAGTCTTTCTGAATACGAGCAAAGTTTAATTTCAAATATTAATGCTTTGGCATTTATTCCTAAGTCAAGGTATGAAATTAGGATAAAACTGATGGATGTATAATGAACGTATAAATTATATTTCCCTGTAGTGACGATAAACATATTTATAAAGTAAACAAGCTAACAATACATAACACTAAAACTTTATGACGGGATTATAGTCCAATAAATTATCAACTCTTGCTGCAAGATTGACAATAGTTTAGGCAATATTCAGATAAAGATTCACGCGGCTACAAGTAACCACGTTTTATCGATAACAGATTATTTACCTATTCTTATCGATTCTTATTAAGCTTTCAATCTACAGACTGAAATATACTCCGGTTTCGAGCAGTCCTTTGTTTTGTGTTCCCCTTTTGTTTTTCTTTTGTTCCTATAAACAACGTTTCTTGCATTTTGTATTGGCAGCCGAACCTTTTGTTAGGTTGTAACAGTGATTTTAAGGTATCGGATGTTAAGGAAGTTTTGATTAGAAAGCGTTCGATTTGGTTTACTTAGTTCGTTTTTGTAATTTTTTTTTTTTTTGTCTCATCCGGAAATCAATTTGAGTTTTATTACACGCATTGGGTATGCTGTATGTATGAAGAGTAATTTACGATATACATATGTTTATCAATAATATGCGAAGTTTCAAACATCAGAGTACTAATACTTTTTATCTAGATAGCTTAAGTAAGTATTAATCGATAATTCGATTATCAACTAACCTTTATTTTTGCCGCGAGGTTACATGTTCATGCTTAATTACTTAAGAATTACAAGCTTTTAACGGAAATATTTACCAAATATTATTATGTAACTATTCAAAATATCAATTGTATTTGACTATAAAGATTTTTTATTTATCGACATCTCATTTTCACGCAATTCCTCTAACTGAGATAATTAACTTTAAGTACAAAAACTCTCATAGATATTAAATAATCAAGTATACTATCCATAAATTATTTTTTCGCTTACTTTTATAACTCAATTCCACTTACAGCATAGTTGTTAGTATAATAATAATATAGCATAGTCAAAACATGTAACTTTTCGCGTCCAATATCAAAAGTCCGCGTTCACTTAGTGCGCGGACTTTGCCAAGGATCACCTACATAATTGTACAAGTTGGGGTACAGAAACATACGGGAATATATGAATGGCGTGCACGCTAAATAATTATGTAATAATAATATATCATAAACCGGCTAAAGGGGCTCGTGGCTAAGTGTAAGCCGAACTGTTTGAGCGATTATACAGGTAAAGCCGCGGTTGGTGCGTAGATGGGTAACCATTTGTGAACATACCGAGACACCGTGTCTCGGAAAGCACGATGATCCCGACTGTCTTGTGATGATCTTTAGCAGTCTGTAAGTCAATTCTGACAACCAGTCTTACTATTGCTTGTGGAGGTCAGATAAGCAGTCGCTCCATGTAAAATACGGCTGAATCTGGTCAGACTGTAAGCCGACCCCAACACAGTTGGGAAAAAGCTCGGGAAATTATGATGATGATGTAATAAACTGGCCCATAATAAGCAGGCACAAGCCTCTTCCTTTATGAAGCACTGCGCCTGCAATTGAGGCCTGGCAATTTCTGACTCCAATTTTTGGAACCCTGGTTTTCTTACTATGTTAAGTAAAACTCTACATACCCTTAGATCTTTATCTAAAAGTCGTCACCGTCGTCGTCCAAGAGTCGTTAATTAAAATAAAATGTCTTTACATTTTATTTTAATAAGATGACGAGAAACAGTTCTCGACAATTATAGTTAAATGATGTTCGAACTTAACTAGAAAATAGACGGCTTTTGACACTAAGAAAAAAATATGCTTTGATGTATAAGGATCGTGTTAAATTCATATCTCTAATAGGGCTAATTGTCTATGTAATTGGCTATGTTAGTTAATAAACGTTATTTAATTCTGCGACATTTATCTTATTAATTTTGTGACTTCATATTCATGTTTTTCGTAGATAATGATTTTGTTTTTCAATTTATACGTTTCTCACTTAATCCTAATATTCTGGTCCTTGGTTCCCCAATGCTGGCGTTGGTTTTTGTTTTGCAAAGTTGAAAAGAAAAGATATTGATAATTTCTTTTATAATTCCAACAAATAATACTGAGAATGAACATATTAATCCATGATAATTAATTATCTAGTCCGCCAATTAAATACCTGATATTAGGCAGCTGTTATTTAATAATATTATGATAAACGTATGATATTTTCGATGATCGATGAGTATTATAAACTGATTAGCATTGTCTCTGACTGATTATGTTCGGACAAACATTGGCGCATGTCATAAACATTGGTGTATATGTCGCAGACAAATAGTATAATTTGGCATTTTACATACGGCATCGTCAGTTTAAAAACGTTTGCGGTTATGTAATATGCCCAAGGCAAAATGTGTTGCTGTGTCACTTTATAATATGCCTCAACATTTCATCGAAAATTTAAACACCATATACATAATGCCGAGGCAAATTGAAGTATTTAGTTTTGAGGTTATCCAGCACGTCAAAAATGCTAAGCTATCCATAGACCCTGGGTCGTGAAGGACTCCTGCAGAGTATTTCTCGTCAAAAAAACCATGTATTTGATCGAATATTCACATATTCATAGGCTCAGAAATTCATTGCTTGATTAGGTTCGACTTTGTGACAGAGATCAATAGGTTAGGTTAAGTTAGATATTGTGACCTTGCAACAGAGCGAGCGAAGCGAGCGACGACGACGTATGTAATTCAGAGTTTTTCTCGAGATTTTAATGAGCACAGTCACCCTAAAATAACACTAACGTCGCATTATAACGATTGAATGATTTGACATTTTGCCTTCGGCATATTCCATAACCGCAAACGTTTTTAAACTGACGACGCCGTATGTAAAATGCCATATTATACTATTTGTCTGCGACATATATACATACAAATGCAGCGCTCAAAAATCTCTATCAAATAAACAAAAGAATGAGTTCAATTCGGGTCTAAAGATCAAATGAAAGTACAAAAAGAAAGAGGTAAAGTTTTATTAATAAAATGTATTAGTGGGTGCGGCTTATCAATAGTATTTTTATCAAATATATTACTACGGATTAACATAACGATAACATCACGATAGCGCTGATTAAATAAAAATATATACGTGATATTTTATATTGCATGCATTTAAATTACGTAATACTGAATGAATAAATAATAAATGGAATTTTATGATATAAAATAATAAACAATTGCACTCATAGGAATCTGGAATAGTGGTTGCAGTAGTAAAAACTTACAATTTCTACAGCTCATAATTATTCTACTTCGTTAATGACCATTGAACCAGCTTTTTATTTGTTTGGTGTTTCGTAACAATCAAAATTTCTTCTTATATTATAAGCTAAAAATTGCACAAAAACATCCAACACACGATACGTAACCTAGAATCATGGCAAATGAATTAAATAGCGCCTGTAGTGGCTTATACATTTCAGTTTAGTTGGTCTAAAACTCTAAAATGCGAGACAGAGTTGTATGACCTAGGTTTAAACAGAAATAACGAACTGCATGAGTTACACAGAAGAAGCAAATTGGGAGAGCAGGAAAAAAGAAAATTAATATTCCTCTCAATTATAATCGTTACAATTTAAAATCGTTCCTTCGACCATTATTTCCCCGTATATTCCCGGCGCAGTTGTACCGCCCTTGTTCCGTGGCTTGCTTACAAGGAAAATGCCTCTCTAAGCCCCAAATATTGAGTATTATATAGATTTATTGTTCTTCCGAGGCTTATTTCTTTTGTTTCGGTACAAGCTACTTAAAACAAATACATCGTTAGGCCTCATAATGTTATTAATAGTCTATTAACGTCACATCTTCGATTATGTGGTTCTAAAAGTTTATTGGATTTTTCCTATAGAAATGGGAATTTTATTTTCCTTATATGTTGTGCTTTGAGTCGTTTCGTACCCATTATTTTTGTGTGTTTTTTATGTAACCCTTTAATCCGGAAAAAGGACCAAAGCGGTCATATGTAACTGTCTAATATTTTTGTCGAGTTAGCGTACTGTTTCTGTGAATAGGTTAATCTTTAAAAGAAACAGATAATACTATTTTGATTAAAGGATTCCGTTTCCGAAGAAAGATAATAATGTTTTACGTTAGTTATATACGCGATTGTCTATCTCTATTGGCTAGAATAAATAAAAGAAAACATTATTTTTCTTTACAGAAATTGGCTTTATCCTAGTTTTAGCTGCGGATCACACGGGTAAGTAAAGGATTTAGAAAGGCAAAAACTGTAATACCAAATAACCCCGATGACCTTTCAAAGAAATAAAAACAATATAGAATATACTGGACAAAGGTTTTTTACTTCTTTTTCATTCAGAGTTGAAACTAATATTGATCACCATGCTCATCCAATGGGCATCAACCCATTTTTTATATTTGTATTTTTTTTTCTTAATATATTTTACAGTTAGTGTGTGTGCTAATACAGCCAGTTGACAAGTAATTATGTAAGTTATATATCGCATTTGCTAGTTAATTGGCCTTTTCTATATTCGAATGAAGATTTTTAAAAAAGATTGCACGTACTTAAAATACCCAAAATGTTTTAGCTCATAAAGTATTGTAAAATGTAGGTATTATAATTTATTGGTGTAAGGTAAGTTCTAAGATCTATTACCACGAATGTCAGTTGGTGCAAGGTAATTTCTAAGACCGATTACCGTGGAGATGTCTGTAAGACAACGTTTCTACATCAATTGAGTCAATTGATGGTCGCATTCGTATTTGTCGAACATTTCCATTTAGATTTCTACTACAGATTCACCTGAGATAGTGATTCAATTGTTTAGTGTCTTTGTTCGATATCTGCAGGAAATGCAGAGTTAAATAATAAGATTGTTTGGGTAGCTTCTGTATGAGAAAACCAATAAGCACAATAATTTAAGTAAAGATACGTACATATATTATCATCACGCCTGTATCCCCGAAAGGGTAGGCAGAGGTGTACCAATGTAAACCCAAAGTTCGCCGATATGTTTTTGGTCCCATGTAATAGGGGGCGAGCCTATTGCCACTAACCGGGCACAAATCCAAACTCCGACCTGCTACTGAGAATTTCATAGAAAAACCCAATAACACCTTGGTCGACTCGGGAATCGTACCCAAGACCTCCAGCGTAGCAATCGCGCTTAGCGCCACAAGGCCAGCGAGGCAGTCAGTCAGTAAAGATACGGCAGTAAGAAAAACAATGACGTGTATTACTATGATGTGTTATTCTAGACTAAGAAAAATTTGATCTGGATGTGCAATATTGTGACCGTTACACCTTACCTTTTAACAAGAAAAATTAAATATAAAAAACTCTGTACTTTTGAAAACATTTTTAAATACACCAAAAAGTAAAAAAAAACTCCAAAAAAGAAACATAAAACTCAACAAATACGTTTCGAATCAAAAGACCAGGCAAAAGGACCAAAACGTAGGCCAAGTCCGCTTACCTCGCTCATTCGTCTCTTATTATTCAGTAGAAGTACAGCATTAATATGCAAATCAGCTCGTTAACTCTAGCGTGGTGAAACAAAAGATCCAGGAGGCAGTATTATGTATGAGGAGGTATTTTATAATGGGAATAATGTATGAGTTAGGGTTAGTGGGGCTTGGCCTTGGAGACATGGTTGGCTTTGCGACTGCTTACTGCAAAGTGTCGGTAGAGAAGTGAGTCATATCCCGTGTCTTAAAAGTATTGCCGGAAAATTTGTATTTTCTTTAAATATATGAATGAAATGAAGTTAGGGGTAAGTTCGCCATTTTTTTTTGGTCTTTGATTTGTTGATTCGTCCCGTAGGTACCTAATAGTTATCATAACATTGATCAATCAAATGTTATAAGTAGATCTTACACGACCGGGATTCTGTTACGCGAGTCATATTGAGGCATTTTAAAATTCCTCAAATTGGTTTTGTGAATTACCTATAAGTAAATTAAATTTGCAAGCTGATACATTATATTGAACCGTTTTAAGATTTATCATTATTTCTTTCGAAGCATGTACTGTATTGTAGTTTAATATACACATATATAAGAGGTACGAACTATTACTTAACCGACCCGAGTCTGATATAAACTGTCGGTTGATTGATAGTTTCCTTACAGAATCGTACATTGACGGTATAGCATGATATGAGGTAGCGCTGCATAATTTGGTGAAAAAAAAACAACAGTAAATGTAATAGACGACGAAAACAAAATCAACATATAAACTTAAGATTTTGCAGGCTTTTAATTTGTTTGTCAATTAATTAAACTTAAAGGTTTTATTTTTAATGATTGGCGAAAGCCACTAAAATATGCACAAAAGTATTTCTTTACAAGATTTTTTAGTAAAAAATGCTATTTAAATAAACTACCAACTGCAGCTGAATTAACATATTTAAAAATGAACTTAATTAACATCAAAGAGGAATTCCTTTTTCTTTCAGATGAGGCAATAAACTGAGCAACTTTATTATTTTATGAACTTTAAATGAGTAAACACGAAAAAAACAGGAACTGCTGTGGTGCAACTATGCAGTTAAAAAAGAAATATCGTATCAAAGCGTTTAAGGCCGACTTCAAAGTACCTACAATCTACATATAAACGCGATCAGTTATAATCTTAGTTCTAGCAATCAACTGAAGTCAATGTTTAAATTTTTTTTTTACCTTTGACTTTTCCTTTGGACTTAAAAATAGTAAACTTTGATAAAAACTCTACTTTTTAGTTACATATTATGAGCGAATATTTTTACCTAAGTAAATACAAATATATAAAGCTTTGTCCAGCAGTGGACTGCAACAGGCTGATATGATGATGACAAATATAAAAAATGTTTTAAGGAATCCGGTTTTATTTTACTTCTGAAATCTGAGTCGTCCTTCTGCAGTTCAATTTAGCGGAGTTTTTGCTAACCGTCGACAAAATGGTTCTCGCGGACATAAATTTCAGTGGAGCGTTAAATATTTAAGGTATTTTCAAGCTTCTAACTAGTTTCATGCGGTTTTGATTTTCTAATACGAGTACGTTATACAAGGACTGTTTAATTATTAATAAGTTTGGTTTAAAAATTATGTGAAAACAAAAAAGGTTTGTAATTTCTTTTTACTTTAGATTTTTAAAATGAATTCACGGTTGATTTTCTTAGGACTTAAAGAGATGAGTTAATACATACGTACATCTAATCACGCCTCTTTCGCGTAGGGGTATGCAGAAAACACTTATTTTCACTTGCTACGATGCTTACACACTTGTTTCGCTTCATCCAGAGCATTATTTGCCTGTGGTTTTATAAGATGAAAAATCATTTGAAAAAAAAAACGACTACTCCCAGTTTCCACAAAAGATTTCAGCATCAATTTCAGTACAAGTGCAAAAAATTCTCAACCCTACATTCTATATTAACTCAATGAATGTTTAACATATTATTCACATTCGCCGAGCAATCAATCATTATCGCGGGAACTTTAGAGCGGTTTTCAATACAAAATAAAATAAATACGCTGAGGAGTATAGTTACAGTATTAAGATACGAGTATGAAGAGGTTTTGCACGTCATTGCCAATTACTAGAAGGTAAGTAAAGTGCTTTCCAAGATATAGGTGAATGAGGAAAATTACTGAAAATAATATATAAATCTTATATAACAACAAACACTTTGTAACTTTTATTAATAAATAAAACTAACAGGCGTCAAAATAAAATCGTCGTGCAAGGAACAAACCAGCCCTCTGTTCACGAGTAGACGCTACCAAACGTGTTGAGAGTTTCTTAAAAAGATTTCTTGCAATGGTAATGTAAAGTTGGATTTACAAAAACAACGAAAAATACTATTTTTATAAATTTTGCTAACTAACTTGCAATGCAGGAATAAAATTTTATTTGTTTTTGTAACTATCTACTATTTATTTGTGTGGTACATTTTGCAGCTTTAATAAATCTTACACGAAAATTGCATCTATGTAATTAAATTTTCTTGCAAAACAACTAATTAAAACCCAAACATTGTGAGGTAGCTGCAACAAACTCATATGTGAATGAAATGCAAGAACGTGGAAGAACCTAAAACGAAAATGAAACAATTTAAGCAGTTCTGCAATCTGCATCGTTATGAAATTTTAATGTCTTTTAAATATTAAATAGATGGGATATACAATTTTATAGAATAATGATAGAAGACTACAGTTTTCTACCTTACTACAGAAAATGCAAACTTTTAGTAGGTACTACGAGTATTCTTGCTTTTTAAGATCGGAAATTTGTTAATGATAATTTCTTGAATTTTCTTTTTTACTACCCATTAATGTTTTGGCGAAAGTTTAGTGACCCTGACTGCTATACCGGAGGTCGTGGGTTCGATTCCCACTCTGGACAAATGTTTGTGTGATGAGCACGATCATATTTTGTTCTGTGTCTGGGTGTAATTTATCTATAATATGTATGTATTTAGAAATATATGCGTATGTTTATCAGTTGTCTGATTACCATAACACAAGCTCTGCTTAGCTTGGAATCAGATAACCGTATGTGAGATGTCCCAGGATGTTATTATTATTGTTATTACTTTAGTGTCTAAGTTAAAACCAGTCACGAGGATCAGACCATTAATACACGTACCTACTTTAAAACAACGTTTTTAAAGATATTATTATCTATACATTTCCAGGTTTCTACACTTGTTATACAGCCTAAAACCTAACCCATAAAATAAAAGATAGAACCAACATAGGTTAAAATGTGCAACTATTTCCCAATACATGACTTCCATCCGAACGCAAGGGTAAATGCTCTAGTTGGCTTACAATTTGTGCATGACGTACGACTTTGATGAAACATTGTGCATTCCGGTGGTAAGGCTTATTCGCATGCATTTACCCTTCTATATCCGAGTACAAAATATCTTAACAATTGTAATATAGTGTACTGTTGACATGGATTAGGTAGAGAATGAAGTGTGTTGTCAGAGTGCAATGGTTTTGGATGGATTGGGCTTGTTAATGAAAAATAAAAAACTATACTTTTTCGATCGAAATATACTATATGTACCAAAATTCAAAGATTTATTACAAAATACATTCATTAAAAAAAAATGTGTAACATTAGTTATACATGAAAATGCAAGTATTGGTATACTTGTACCTAATATTCTCAAAAGACTTAAAATTAACCCATGTTTTTTTAAATACCTTTAGCAACTTAACAGTTCTAAGCATTTAGTAATTTTTATAAAGAGTCATTAAGGAAATAAAAAAACGACGGAATTATACAACTTTTCTTCCGCCTTGTTTCTCCTACACCGATACTCTATTCGCCCACTTCTCTATGGCCACAACAATACAATCGCGTACAAATTCGTTTACGATTGGAGCAGTACAGTGGTGCACAGTTCGTAAGCTGGTACAATCGCGTGCATCGGTGTATCGCGGCGCGCACGGAAGCGACGAGTTGCACTGATTTATCACTCATTCACGTGGCTCAATGCAATTTTGTACATTACGTTCATTGTGTAGCGTCTTTATGCTGCTTATCCGGTTGAAATGTAACACTAATTCGATAATGCAGAAAAATAGGATACCTCTGTAATTAAAGGAAACTGAAATAAGTAGTGTTTATTTCAAGAGTTATCGTTAAGCATTATGTAACACACATAACGCGTGTTATTTCAGAAGGATCTATATTTTATATTTCTCGAATATTCTCAACAGTAAAATTAACTAAAGCAAACAATAGCACCTTCTTATTCATAAGGCGTTGGTATTGCTTTATTATGTTCCACATTTTCTGCATAATGTATATATATATAGTGTAATTGAGTCATATCAACCACTTTATATAACTCGGCCTTACTTACTTAAAACACATAGTTCATTTACTAACTTTTAGATCATAAAATACTCTCAAGCACACATATAATTTCTTTGTAATTTCGACACTGAAAATCAAATAGCAAAATCCTTTAAAAAGAGAAAATAAAACCTCTTTCTAACTCTTCAATTAACAAACGTCTACTCAAATAGTACAGTGTAAACATTGCGAACGATTTAAAAACGTCAGTGTAACTAGAAACCTAAGAGTATACATAAGAAACTAGAGTGAGTCTATCAGAGTTTGAACGTAAGCACTAGTGTGAAATGGTTTTGTCGAGAATTACGTATGAAGATGGAGCTTGCCGTTTTAAAAAATCTATCTAAAACACTAATATTATCCTGAAAATGTCGAAACCATCGATATTTTCGTATACAAGTTTCTCGTTGCGCGAAAATTAACTTAAATCAGTAAACGAATGTACTAGGTTCAGACTAAAAACTGCTCTCGCTTGGCACAAGGGGAAACTAGCGATGGTAGCAGTCTATGTATATGTTTAGTCTATGCTAGAAACTTAAAGCTGAAATGAAATTCTGTGGTGACTGTCCAAGTAAGCTTGGGAAATAATTAACTTTTTTGCTGACGGTACTTGAAGTTTGGTCGGAAAATGGTCGTGCGAAGAGAATTAGTGTGGAAGAAAGTTTGCTGTGAATATGGGATTGTCATGATTAATCTAGAACTTAGTTTTAGGATATTTTTTTATTTCGTTCAGGCAGGTCACAATCAGCATAATTTTAAGTTGTATAATTAATACAATGTTAAAATCGTACATACATAGATAGATAGATAGAATATTCTTTATTGTACACAATTAAAATTAAATAATAATACAAATACATCAACAGTAAAGCGTACATATCATGTTTAAATTACGATGTTATCTGAAAACCTAATATCTTCGCTTCAAAAATCTTCCTATTTTAGTGTTGTTTCATCTCGTCATAGTACCAATCTATTAATCTAAAGTAAATCAAAGGTGTTCCAAAACAATGCGTAATCATAATTACAAGAAACACACAAAAATGAGAATAAAAATATATAATTATTTTCATTCACACATAAGATTCGAGAACTTTGTAATAACATCTGTTAATTTTCCCCAACTTGCTTCTCTACGTTTTATTTTAATTAATCCCACAATGCACGTAAAATTTATCCCAGTAAAAGTTCGATTTAATTTATTATTCACGATTCGTAGTAAATTAAAATCAAGTTTAAATGTATAAAAAGCTGCGATAATTCTATTTAATTGAGGTAAAATATTCTCAAGGGAGGAAGGTAAATTACAGGGTTGTAACTAGAAGATAATATGAAGAAAGAAAAATGTGTTTTTGTTGGCGATTTGTAAATAATTTTGTTATTTAAGTCGCTCTGGGAATATTTATATGAGAAGCAGAGTGGACCGAAAATATAATAGAAAAATGATGTATGATTTTCTTTTACCTTCTATATTGACGGGCCTGTTGGTTTAGTGGTTAGAGACCCTGACTGCTATACCGGAGGTCGTGGGTTCGATTCCCACCCGGGACAAATGTTTGTGTGATGAGCACGATCATTTGTTCGGTGTCTGGGTGTAATTTATCTATAATATGTATGTATTTAGAAATATATAATATGTTTATCAGTTGTCTGGTTACCATAACACAAGCTCTGCTTAGCTTGGGATCAGACAACCGTGTGTGACATGTCCCGGAATATTATTATTATTATTGAAGATATAATTAATGTAAAAAAGAACATATAATTTGGGTTAAAACTTTAAGAATGTGTGTATTTTTGTGGTTATTAAAATATTGTATTTCCTTTTTAGTAGTACTGGTTTCACTCACTTCCTAAGTACTGTACCTAATTAGTAAGGGAATTCCACAGAATCTAACAAGACAACCTTTTAGCAAACGAAGAATTAAACAAAAGCGAAACGTCGCCTCACCATTGCATCTCGCTCCCACATTGTCAAATTACAACTTCAAATTAAAGAGTAAAAGAGACAGAGAGTATTTGACATGACAATATAAGGTTTCCACAGAAAATCCTCTACGTTTACAGTCCAAAGTTTCAGAAAGCGCATTATAAACCTTTGACATGACTTAATTGTTGGCGCCATCTTGCGGAACGAGATGAAACGACGGCTTGGCTCGACGTAGTATAATTCATTTGGAACATAAATTATGGTTCTTAATCACAGTTTTAGGATTCATTATGGTGGTGGACATAAATTTTCTTTGTAAGATGGTTTTTACATCCCGTATTCTCATGTTTTTCAAGTACCAACTATTTTTAATATATTATGTAAGTTTTGTAAGCAAAAATCTATATGTTTTAGAATTGAAGATATAATGCACTTTTCGGCAAAACCCTACATTTCAATTCACTACTATTACAAATTAGGACCATATTATATACCTAACTAGCGGCCCGCCCCGGCTTTGCTCGGGTGCAACGCTGATACCAAATATAACACAATCATAAAGTTCTGTAGGGTGAAGCACAGCCTTGGACGCACTATTTGGTAAAGGCACGCGCCCCTCGGCCCCCGCGCGGCCCCCCTGGCCGGCACCGCCGCAACCGCTATGTCCCTGCGTTTTAAATTTGTAATATCTTCGAAAATATTCACTTAAATTGCTTGCTGTAAAGGGCAATATTGATCTATATTACATGCACAATTTATTAAAGGTACTTAATTAGATAAGGATTAATACTGTATTGCTTAAAATCGCTTTTTCGTAAATAAGTAATAAATAAACGATAAAAATGGTTATTGTGGGTTATCCTCAAGAGATAGACATATGCCCTCGCGGACTTTTTTGTAGATATTTTTAAGGTGCACAAAACTGTAGTACATTATTTTGATCTATCTCGTAGGGTTCAGCCAGCGTTTGCAATGAAAGCGCAAAAAATTGTTCATAAACGTCCTTATATTAGAAATATCTAAGATTATCCGTGTTCCTCTACTATATTATGCATGTATTATACATATAAACCTTCCTCTTGAATCACTCTATCTATTAAAAAAAACCGCATCAAAATCAGTTGAGTAGTTTTAAAGATCTAAGCATACATAGGGACAGACAGCCGAAAGCGACTTTGTTTTATACTATGTAGTGATAGTGATAGTGATAGTGATAGTGACAAGATATCCGGAAAATCAACTCCTTGCAATTTATTTGGCCCTAATAAGGCTATTAAGGTAGGCACCTAACCACCTATTTTGGCTACACTACTGTGGCAGGAGGTCCATGGGATTACAAATGAGCTGCAACTTTACTAGTAACAACATAACAATTATTTGTATCAGTCCCTGTTACTAGCTCATATAAAAACATTCTCATAAATATCAATGATCTAACACATAATCTTATCAGACAATACGAACAAAAAGCACATCGTAGTCTATACAAGGTTAACAAAACCTCGCTCTTTTTGTGTAGGAATCAATGTGAGTGTTAGCAATTTGGAGATTACCTACTAATGTTAGAATTACGTGACTCGAATCTATTGCTTTAAGATATATTTTGGTATAATTAGATAAAAACCTATTTTTATTCTGAACATTATTCTTGTAAGACTTTGTATGTGTATTTGTGTTAACACGTTTAGGTTAGCCGTTGGTAATAATCGCATATTAACGGGACAAAAATAATCAGGTATTTCACATTCAGCTTAACGTGTTATATTTATTTTTGAAATTAAATAACGTGAAAGTTTAATAATTTTTGATGCCTCATATTGGTTCTTAGTTTTATTTAGTTTATATTTTTTCTTATTTATCGTGTACGTTCTGCTAAACTGAATAATACTGTAAGTAATATATATTTAGGTCTTTAAAAAGCAATCAGAAAGTCAAAGCAGTCAAAATCAAAACAGTTTTTAATACATACTATAAGTACTACCCAAAAGAGTGATTTAGATTTTTTAGATTATCTGGTATAAAGTTCTGTTTTCAAAACTTATTAGTATTTTGCTTAAACCGGTAAGAATGGATGCGACCCTAAAATACATAGAAAGAAGTATAGTCTAAAAAAAGCTATATTTAGAGCGTGTTAAATGAAAATGGATTGCCATCCGTACCAAAATCTATCAATTTAGCCTATTGCGGTCCACTTCTGGACAAAACAAATAAAACCAGAACTATTAATAAAAAAATACAATAACAAAAAATACTCACCTATTAACCAAATTTTTTGTCCTTAAAACATAAATCCCTTATCCTAAAAATCTTTATTTCAATCTAGAACATTTGCTTTACAAAACTCCCTTTTTTGTTTAAAATAAAGTCATATCGGATACTAAAACCATTACAGGAGACTACACAGCCCATAAAATTTAATAACATCGAATGTGCCGTTGTATTTTCCTTTTCATAAAAGGGTAATTTCATTTTTCCGACATAATCGAGTTCAGCTTCAAGGAAGTAAGAAAAAAAAGAAGCCATTTTTCTGTGACGTCATTATATGAGCTAGTTCCTTTAAGCTTTTGTGCTTTAAATTATATTATGGATGTGGTTTTATGTTTTAGATAATATTAGAAATTGGAATTTTAACATAGGTTTAATAACACGGAATATACGGTATAGTATTTCACTGCTAAATACTAAAACTTTTTATACCTAAGTTCGTAATAATATACGGTTTAATTTCATCCCTGCCATTAAATCTGGTTGGACATCATTAAAAAACAATCAAATAATAAAACTACATGGCACACTTTTACAGGTTGCATTTGGTTATAATAATAATAATATTCCTGGACAATTCACACACGGTAATCTCATCCCAAGCTAAGCTCTAAGAGAGCTTGTGTTATGGTAACCAGACAACTGATATACATACTTATATATTTCTAAATACATACATATTATACATAATTACACCCAGACCAGAACAAATGATCGTGCTCATCACACAAACATTTGTCCTGAGTGGGAATCGAACCTACGACCTCCGGTACAGCAGTCAGGGTCACTAACCACTAGACCAACAGGCCCGTCAAATTTTATTCCTTTTATAGGTACGAATTATTATTATTACCGTGTGTATTTACCGCATCGCTTTGAATAAAGTACAATACGAAATTCATAATAATAAATTAAAAGATATGAAACTGTGAAATTAAAATAAAGTATCATTCTCATCTTCTGCTTACCCCTATCGCAGTCCGAAGTAATTTGACATCTGAAACAAAAAATAATAACAATAATAATAAAAGTCTACAGTCAATGAACAAGTAAGTTTCAAGTTCAAAACCGAAAACAACAGGTCAATGCACTTTGTACAATCGCCTGCAAAAATGCTCATTTATTTAACTTAAAAAAATAGTAATTGAATTTGTAAGACATTAAACGTACAATCATTTCAAAACTATTCAAGTTTACTATTCGTATAATTTAATAAAGGTTTAAGAAGAAAATTGCTTTCAATTCAATAGTGTTTATGTCGTTGACTGTACGTAGTGGTCGTAAAACCCGTGTCGGGGACCATAGTTAAATTTTATCTTTCTTTTAATGTGTTTCATAAGTTCAGATGAAAATTATGGATGTAATATGCATGATTTCAATTAAAATTAACTGGGTGCTCGTTTGTGGCGGTATTTTGTGAAAGAGTTCATTTGTGGGTGGTTTGTGGTTGGTGATGTCATTAAAACTCGGCAGACATTGGTTCTTTTGACTTTTTATAAGTTTTTTGTTTTTTTGAGTTAGTGGGGATTATTTAGAGATTGCTGCCTCGTTGGCCTCGTGGCGCTAAGCGCGACTGCTATGCTGGAGGTCTTGGGTTCGATTCCCGAGTCGACCAAGGTGTTATTGGGTTTTTCTATGAAATTCTCAGTAGCAGGTCGGAGTTTGGATTTGTGCCCGGTAAGTGGCAATAGGCTCGCCCCCTATTACATGGGACCTAAATATATCGGCGAACTGTGGGTGTTCATCGGTACACCTCTGCCTACCCCTTCGGGGATACAGGCGTGATGATATGTTATGTTATGTTATTTAGAGATTGGCTGTACCTTTTCATATTTTTAACGACTTGAAAGTTATAATGATTTATATTTTTTATAGTTTTTAGAAAAGCTCCATAACTAAATGGCATAAGTTTTAAACACACTTAATATGAGTAACTTTAAAAACTAAAAACTTATTTTTTTTAGGCATCAACCATATTCCCTCGAATAACGTATAAACATACTTGTCTATTGTTTTCTTGTACTCTCAAGTGTAATTAAATTAGGAAATAATATGGAAAAGCTATTATAACATAGGAACATTATCTCCTAATTCTAAAACTCAATCTAAAACTACTAAACTCATTGACAATGTACGGAAGCACTAACACTTTATCAAGCTAATAAACTTTTCATCACCGGAGACGGCGACATCGTTAACTACTTCATTAATACTGCAACTAATTAATTCTCGACAAATGGATGTGTGTTTAAAATTAATAAACTAATGGATTCACATTAGTGTCACTACGGCGACACACCTCGATCTGTAGGTTTTATGAAATAAGGTAGAATGTTACTGGCATATGTGCCTTTAGATATAATTATTATTACACAAAATTAAATGTTTAAAAGAAAGGGTGATACAGCTCTAAGACCATATTTGTTAGAAATTTTGATGTTACTTTGCTGACAGTGTTAGACATTATGGTGCTTATTTATTTGCTGGCAGCTAAATTAAACTGATCTACTTTTATTGGGTTTTTCTATGAAATTCTCAGTAGCAGGTCGGAGTTTGGATTTATGCCCGGTTAGTGGCAAAAGGTTCACCCCCTATTACATGGGACCTAAACATATCGGCGCACTGTGGGTGTACATTGGTACACCTCTGCCTAACCCTTCGGGGAGACAGGCGTGATGATATGTTAGGTTATGTTTATAATTTCTGCTATGGTAAAAAGTTAGCATAAGGGAGCACCTTGGGTTCATGACATATCTAATAGGTTAACAAGAGCCACCTGGTTGAGGGACACGCAAGACAGACAAATGTATGACAGTAGATGATTCCAGGCTGAAATGATGTTGAAGATGAAGGCACCTGTCCTTTTGTCAAGCAGTAACTTGGTATGTTAGAATTTGGATACTTTAACACAAAACAAACTTATTCAATACACTATATTCTTGTCACAATGCAACTGCACGTCGTATGCATCGTATTATGCACGTACAAAATTGAATATCAAACACTATGAAATATCTGTTTTAGTACCAGGCGAACATAAGCGCGAGTTGGTTTTACTTAAGTTTTGAAGCGCAATTTCAGCTGTTGAAGTTAGAGAGTTCTCGCAAGCTGGTGCGGGTGACGTACAGTTTTATATTAAAGTGTTCATTTTGCTTGTATACAAACATGTTAGTGCTTGTTACAAAGAATATCTCAAGTGATATGTGAAGCTGCATGTTGGTGCAAGCGATACTGTTGTTGTTTGACAGACAATATCTGGCAACTGTTAGAAAATTGCATTCCTAACTTTCAAAATACTGAATGCTTTTAACAAGGCATATACTGACTGGCACGTCTAACTCAAAACACTTCTCTATTCGTGTCGGGAATTAAAAAATAAAATGGAATCATATTTTTTATCTAATCTTTTAATTAAAAATGTCTCTAACAATCATGGCTACAAATCAATAAAACCTCCCCCCGTCCCTGGAAGAAGCTGGCCCGAGCCGGCCAAACTAGCAATAAAAATATGTCCCTAAATAATTAAAACTTAGATCCAGCCACCCCTTGTTGTTTTGCTTTATTAAGATTGTTAGCAACGCACTAAGACGAGGTCCGAACCCCGCAGGGGGTGCCCTTAGTGGACGTTGCTGACCTAGTTAGTTTTTCCTATTGCTCTGGCTGGAGGCCTTAAGGTCCTCGCCAAAAGTCCGGTGAAGCAGTCAAAGCCTGCGCTCAGGCTAACTGCAAAGATCTCTACAAAAAAAAAAGCATTAAAACCATGACAGTTTTGTCAAAAACATTAGAATTTTACTATTTTAAAACCACAATAACTCACACAGTAACGCTAACAATATTGGTTATAAATATCATCATAATAACTCCGACATTTTCATTGCTCGTATAATTTATGCATTAACAAAATATCATACGAAATATAGAAGTACTAAAAAGTGCTTTGATCTTCAAAAGGCTTGAAGCCTAAGTCCACAACGCTAGGTGCTCATTATATGCGCCATTACCAGTAATGAGCTGGTAGAAACTTATCGGCGAAATATTAATTAGATGCTTTTGTTGCGATGGAACTGTGAGAAATATTGGAAATGTATTTAATATACGTTGTTTGCTTTCCTTGTGCTTATGCATTTTGTAGACAACCTTTTTAGGAGAAACATTTACAATTCTGTGCATAAATAAAGTGTGAAATGAGAAGGGCTTTTTTTGTATAAACAAAAGAAGTGTCATGTTAAAACAGGTGTGTTTCATCAGACATGTTACTAAATCCTAGGTTTTAAAGTAATAGACCAAATAAAAAAGATTTGGGTGTGTAGAAAGTAAACGGACGGTTTGGAATGATCTTTTTAAATCAAGTATAACTTAGGTCATTAGTGAGCTTTTCTTGACACCATTACTTAAATTGATTAGCACAATTTCCTACAATAATTCATTAGCACAATTATATACAAATATCCTAGACTACTACAAAATACTTCTGTTGAGTATTATTTTATTATCCATCTAAAATAATATCTAGCCGAAAACACAGAATATTATTGTATCAGACTACTCGCTGGAGAGGAATACCGAGTGTCTACATTGTCGTTAAAATTCAGAAGCAAGAGCTGAAGAGAATGTTAAAGGCTAAGTCACACTACATAAGATTCTATTAGCATTGAGTTAGCTGTCTCTGTTGCAGACTCGTCTTTACACATTTTATATATTATTTACTTTCTTACATAATTTGCTTTTATTATTTTTAGATTATACATATATAATCACGCCTCTTTCCCTTGTAGGGGTAGGCAGAGACCACTTCATTCCACTCGTACGATCCTTACACATTTGTTTATTTTTAAATGTTTGTGTTGATTAAATAAAATATTAGATTTTTTATTCAAGTTTTTCTTAATAATTCTAGGCACAGTTTTGCATTGTAGGGTCCGGTAAGAAAGATCGTCCTTTTTATTATAAATTATTAGGGCTGCTATTTCCAAAATAAGGCATAAAAGCAATTAGTCAGTAATCAACGCACATGGTCTGCGCGAACTGTTAAAGGCTCTCCGCCATCAAGTGCACGCAACCAAGACAAAAGCAGACAAACTTCTTTGAGCACTCCGCTTGCATGCTGTCAATTTAAATATGCTTCAATGCAGCTTTACGTCACTAAGATTTTCGTATTCCATATTCACATACGAACTACATATTATTATAGCATATACCTCAAACCGCTGAAAGTCCAACTAGTAGCAAAGTGCGATCGGGAAGTGCAGCACGCAGCACCTGCTTCACTTCAACTTCAGGATCTTGTTAAACAAAGCTGTGTGTGAACTTGGGGAGTTCTTCAAATGGACTACACTTTTATTTTAGAGTTTTCGTACTTTCGATTTTCTTACTTATTTTACGTTACTTCAATTAGAAGAATAAGTTTAGGTTACTGATTTTGTGAAAAAAACACTATAGTACAGAACTGTTTTTGTACCAAGTAAATCTTACTGAAATATTGGTTTCAAAAAAATTATAAGTTATCGTATACGTTTTATCCTTTTAACGATTAAATTATCGAAATTTGTGTAATAACTTCATTCCAAAAATCTCTTGACATTTAATGTTTTAGTTTTAGTATTCTATATAGAGGTATACAATATAACATTTTAATCATAGGTCTTGAATTTTCGAACATCCTAGCCAAAAGAAGTCGTAAAAAGCGCACCATACGAGACCAACCCACCAAACAAGATCGATGTAAGTCCATCGAAATTCGGACAAATCAATTTGGCGCTAAATCTTATCGCTTCTGTACCCAAACCAGGCAAGCGCAGATCCGCCAACAGATTTATACATCTGGCATCGGTCCAGCAAATAGCAACAAGTTAGTGTATTTTAATGCCTACAGCCAACTAAATGCCTCTTAAACACTGCCACAAATTACTTTACACGCTCTTTACGTTAGTGCTTCAGTTTTCATGATGGAGTAAAGGGATATTAATGGTTTTAGAGGCATTGTTGGACTATTGCTATTGCATTCCATATATTTTTAGTGCAATTTTTGTTTTGGTTTGATTTTTTGG
Organism: Autographa gamma; assembly: GCA_905146925.1. Lineage (NCBI taxonomy): Eukaryota > Metazoa > Arthropoda > Insecta > Lepidoptera > Noctuidae > Autographa > Autographa gamma. The sequence continues at coordinate 12,646,455 of LR989850.1, forward strand.
ACAGGATATGGAAGTTTTCTGGTTTAAAATCAAGGTATTAACTAACTTATTTTCTGGTACTACAAAAACAGGATGATACAGAGTACCATTGATTGACCAGAGATGAAAACCAAAGAATTTGTTGACTATTTCTTCTTTACTTAAAAAAATGATGAAAAAAAATTGTGAATTCAATATATATATATTTTAATATACCTTGAAATTAAGAATTACGAACTTCTGTAATTTTAAGAAACGTCATTCAACGATGTTTTTTCGAACTACATGCCACACATTTCTCTCACACACCTTATACTACCTCCATCTCTATCATTCCTTATTGTTCCGAAGACAAGAAGAGATCGATTATTCAATATTTAAATTAAGTCGGATACATTACAGTAAGGTTTAATATCTGAGGTGCACCTGAGTATTACCAGTATGGTGCCGCGAAGCAATATTGTACAAAGGCTTGTAAATTAATCCGTCAGCTAAAAATAACAATTTGTGTTTTAAATTTTGGCCCTTAATAATAATTAATGTGACTCCTTGGATTTCAGAGATTGATTCTGTGGTTCTGATATTTTAAGTGTCATTCTTATATCGACTCATAGTTTGAGTTGAATGTATGTGTACTATATATTAATGACGTTACTTTTCATTGAACAAAATAAATAAATTATAATAGAAGCTTGGGTGATAAAAATCCTTAAGCTTTAAGAATATGTCGTGAAAGGTCACCTTAAGTTTCAGACAGTCTGAATTACAGTTAGAAACCTTTTGGTACGTCCAAATGTTGGCGTCAAAAACATTGAAAAGCGATTCCATTTATCATGAAGAATTTAGTATCTGAAGTTTTTTATTTTTTTTCTATATACTGAGTCTTTTTTGCGGTTTCTGAATATTTTAATCGGTGTCCCTGTCCATTTAAGAAACGACAAATAAAAAAATAGACATTACTAATATTGATGATGGGCGTAGCAGTAAATCGCCATTGATCAAATCTGTGGTAGATTTACACTTGTGAAATAATTAATACTAATCTTCAAACAATTACTATGATATAATTTAAATAACATAAAAGATAAATATACATTAAAACCAATACAATAACACTTCTAATAAAGTAGGTATAGTCTCAAAAGAATATATAAGGGCCCATATAATACCATCCTACATGGGTAACTTATCTCAAAATTATGCGGAGATATAACGATATATCGTTTAATTAAAATATTTCGTTTGCATAAAACAGGCTTTACATTAAGGCGATTTATTTTAAAGGTCCCCACATAAATATAACCGTTTCGAGCAGATTTACGGAAGATAACATCGCTATTATGTATTTCAATTATAATACTGGCTTCCCATGGTAGTATGCCTTTTCAACCTTCGATAAAAAAATAGGGGAAATATAAGTTTGACGTGTCAGTCTGTCTGTTATCTTTGTGCTAGTTTGTTATTTTACACTATTGAAATCCTAAATAAATGGACCGATTATGATGTAGTTCTTTTGTTTCAAAGTTAATATGACTCTTTTCTTTTACTTTATTTTTGTAACTGCTAGATTATGTCAAGATAATTATTTTGTCACAAGAGAGCTCTGATTATGAGAGAGTTACATAATATAAATTATAAACATCACATACCTAAGGGATTAAAACTTACATAAATAAAAACTAAACAGCGTCAAAGAACTCATCGTCATCCCTGTCAATGGCGGGGAACGTGCCCAGAAGGCTGGCTGCATTGCCACGTTGAATGGCTATGCCGATTCTCTGTGCAAGGAACAAACCAGCCCTCTGATCACGAGTAGATTCTACCAAACGTTTGGAAAGTTCTTTGAATAGTTAGAGTTTGTTCTTATATTAGATTTAATTGTGTACCTACTAGATATTTACTTGAAGCTGTTATTTGTTCCACTAAATTAATAGGGATTAAATAAGAACAATGTCGAGTGCAGCAAAATAAATCCGGAGTTTATTTGGACCAGAGTTCGAGAAAAACTCAGAATCAAAACAACATTGTAATTGATTTTCTTTTATAATAAAACTTTAGTTCAAATATACTCCTTCTAACAAAGAATGAGATTATTTTCTGAGACGTAAAATATATACGAGTGCTGCAGTGTATATTTAATAAGAAATTTCTCGAAGACCCGAGATTTTTCATTTTATACTGTAAAAATACTTTAAGTCAACCATCCTCTAGCCAAAGGATGCGCAGTGAAACGCAATTGTATTTTTATTCAGGTTTTTTAGTTTCGTATTTTATCTCCATCATAATAATATGGAAATATTATTTTAGTATAGTTGATGCCTTTCTTTATAACCTATAGTGTAGAAGAAGTTCTGTTCATTGAAAGCTTTTCTAGCTTTCAATGAACAGAACTTCTTCTCTATTCTCTATAGACACTTTTTATCGTTTGTGTGAAAAGGCAAAAGTTAATTGTCCTTCTACTTCAAGTATTGTATAGGAAATGATATTTTTTTATGGGTATTTCAAAAGCCTTTTCAAAAGCCATGTGATTCGTTAGGAGAAGTAAGTAACTAGGCACTAATTTAAGTTTGAGCCTTATTTTATTACTCCTTATGTAACTAAATTGTGGATAACTTTTCAATTCAATTCATTTATTTCAGGCATCAAGGCCTATAAAAATATAAACAATACTATATTACAATACAACTTTAAAATACTATAAATATATTTATAACATAATTAACTAAAACTTATGTAGCGTGTTATACATTTACCAATAAACATGCTTATTTCAAGTTCATTCATAGTCATTCTTCAAATGACGGGCCTGTTGGTCTAGTGGTTAGTGACCCTGACTGCTATACCAGAGGTTGTGGGTTCGATACCTACCCAGGACAAATGTTTGTGTGTGAGCACGATCATTTGTTCTTCGTCTGGGTGTAATTTATCTATAATATGTATGTATTTAGAAGTATATCAGTTGTCTGGTTACCATAACACAAGCTCTGCTTAGCTTGGGATCAGATAACCGTGTGTGAGTTGTCCCGGAATATTATATTATATTATATATAAGTGCTAAGCGGTCTTTTCTAAGGCTAATATAAGTTAGTTAGACAAAACACGTCTCCCTACATATCTCTACAAAGTAGCCTACACAATACGCAATGTCCCACTGAACATAGGACATGATGAACTATTTCTACCGCATCTAAATTCTGTGCAGTGAATACGTCGGACCATAGACTAAACATATACATAGACTGCTACTATCGCTAGTTACCCTTGTGCCAAGCGAGGGCAGTTTTTAGTCTGTATCTAGTACATTCGTTCACTGATGTAAGTTAATTCAAAGCAACGAGAAACTTATGTACAAAAATATCGATGGTTTTGACATTGTTAGGATAATATTAGTGTTTTAGATAGATTTTTTAAAACGGCAAACTACATCTTCACACATAATTCACGACAAAACTAGTTCACACTAGTGCTCACGGTTCAAACTCTGATAGGCTCACTCTATAGTTTCTTATGTATACTCTGTGTCGGGCTAATCATGGCTATCAACTGCGTACTATGGTTTGGTTGACTCTGTTTTGCGGTATGGTATTATTTTCTGGGGGCAGTCTACTGATAGGGAGCTGGTATTTAGAATGCAAAAAAGGTGTATAAGGTCGATGTGTGGTATTAAGACAACAGATAGCTGTCTTCCCTATTTTAAATCATTACAAATTTTAACATTTCCATCTTTGTATATTTTAGAAACAGCTTTATTTGTTAAAAATAATCCAAACTTATTTCAGAAATTTTCAGAAACTAGAAAAAATCCAACACGATCTCAGTATGTCGATAAATTATGTCAACCGAAATGTAAAACTGCACTATTGAAAAAAAGCTTTTTTGGAATTGCCCCACGCATTTATAATAAAATACCTAATGCTATAAAACAATTACCTGTATTAAAATTTAAAAAAATGTTAAAAAATATTCTGATTGAAAAATGTTACTACGCAATTGACGACTTCCTGAATGATAAATCATTGACTAATTAACGTTACCTATATATTGACATTTAATTCCATTTGACATTATAATTTGTAATTATTTCTCTTTTTATTATTATTTCTGCAGTATGTTGTCAATTATTTATCACTATATTAATTTTTATTATTACTTTATTTGAATGATGTTTCTATTTTTTTTTTTTCTATTAATTCTGAAACTGTTTTATATAATTTGCATGCCCATGTGACGGTAGAATATGGAGAACTTTTATAACCCTAACACCTGTACCTGTACCCATGTTTGCAAATAATAAATGACTTTGACTTTGACTTTGACTTTGACCTTCCCGGTCCAATAACCAGGGTATTCCTGTCACGTCGGATGACGTCACTAATGAGCCCTCCCGCTTTTTAATAGCACCCTTTACTGTGGAAAAAATAAGTTTTTTACTTATTTAAACGGCGAAGTTTGCCTTCAAGTGTTAGAGAAGTTTCGTTAAGTTGGACGCTTATTACCTCTTTTTTGACTGGCTGGAAAAAGAAGCTCCTGAATTTTGAAGGGTCGGTTTTAAAAGGTTTTTGGTTCTTCTCATACAAATGATGATTACTCAAACAAACAGTTCAGCTTATGTACTACTTAAATAAATCTATCAAATTAAATATTGCGAAAATAACATACCCATGAGCCATAGCTGATTTTTCTTACCTAAATTAGAATTTAAGCTATTGTACTTATAGTTTAGCATGTTAGGTAAAACTTAGGCACTTAGTATTTCAAGTACCTATTTCCAGGAGGGTAAACTATCTAAAATCTATACTATTATGTGTCTAAAACTGTAAAACAAACCCAAGAAATCGTTATATTCTTCTTCGTCAGTCCCTCACTGCTGAGGATCGCGACCACATCTCAAGCCCGTCCATAGAGCTCGGTCGTACGCAGAATCGTTATATAGTCCCAATGAAATGTAAGGATTTTAGAATATACATTGTATGTATAGCTATACACTTGTTTACCCCACTTTGTCAGCTCGGTGTCGGCCGGTGAAATTTATATATTTTTTGTTTCCGTTACAGTGATTAATATTCTATTGTGTCTTTATTTAGTGTTGTGATTTATGCGCCCATCTGATAATTTATAACACTTTGTAATACAAACCATGGGCAGGGATTAAAGCTTCAAATATTTTTAGGAAAAAGGGGTGAAGTGTTTATTTTTTGTTTTGTAGCTTGAGTATTAACAGCTGTTTTGAGTACTCCATGGAAACAGATTTTGTGATATCGATATTGATCGCACTGGTTAATGGAAGAAAACTATTATGATGTACAATCTTTCTAATTGAGTTATAAGTTAGAAAAGATTATTGTCATTTAGTAAATTGTTTTTCATTATTAATTGTTGTGGAATAAACATTTGAATTTGAATTACCTTCATTTAACTTACATTAAATAATTTACTTAATTTTTACTTTGACGGGCCTGTTGGTCTAGTGGTTAGTGACCCTGACTGCTATACCAGAGACGACCTCTGGTATAGCAGTCAGGGTTCGATTCCCACCCAGGACAAATGTTTGTGTGATGAGCACGATCATTTGTTCTTCGCCTGGGTGTAATTTATCAATAATAAGTATGTATTTAGAAATATATAAGCATGTTTATCAGTTGTCTGGTTACCATAACACAAGCCCTGCTTAGTTTGGGATCAGATAACATTGTGTGAGTTGTCCCGGAATATTATATTATTATATTATATTTTAAAAGTTATTTCATGAATTCCATCCATTGGATTCCATCACGGTTTTAAATCTACTTATTGGCGGATATCATCATACCTTTCAATCATTAAGATAATTAACAACACGACACCAAGCTCTTTATATATACCTACACATAACATACATTGAAAGGTATCTACGTATATGTTATAATGTATACATACATAGTATAGGTATATGCTCTTCCGAATTTCCTCGACACCGAAACGATACAGCAATTAATTAGGACGCAATCCGACTTTATACTTCTCTAGATCATTAAGGAGAATACTGCTCCAGAGAATTACAGCCCCCATTAAGGTACCTCTTCTTGTCAAATATAATTATTTTTCTTGTTCGTTCGAAAACGTTGTCTTGTTTTTGTGGAAAGCATTTGTTTTTCATGAAATGGGTTGTTAACTGTGCTTTTCCTGAAATCTCTTATCTCGTTTTGACGCAGGTACGTAAGCTATACTAATAATAATAAGCTTATAAATGTCCCACTGCTGGACTCGGGCCTCTTGAGAGAAGGCACGAGCATTGATCACCACGCTTGCTTTTTTCCCGGATTGGCGATTTTAGATCCCAATTTTAGAATCCAGGTTTCCTCACGATGTTTTCCTGAGTGTATGTGTACTTAAGTTATCATGTTAAATCAAAATGTTTTGTACTTTACATTGGGTAGATATCTATCAAATGTGCTTCCAAAGGTACTGAAGGCATTCTTACTGCGACACACTTCATCTAAACCAATTTGTGTCCTACAACAGGCTCGAGAGCGTCCAGAGATTTCTCCCCTTATCGATTATCACTACATTTGTTTTGATACCCACTACCCTTGAACTCGTGACGATAAAAAACAAAGTTAACAAGGCCACCCCCACCACGGCATTAAACACAGGCCGTCAGCAAAACAACAATAATCTCATCATAAAAGAGGAAATACCTACTGGGGGTCGAATACCGAACTTATCGAGTATTTTACGAAGGAAATACAGGGTGTTAAGAAAACTCCGTCTGACCCGAAAGGGTGATATAGGTTTCACAATCACAATCATGACCAAATAAAATAATTTTGGATTAAACATGATAGTCTCAATAATAATGAATTTTGAAAAAGTGACGATAAATTCCCTAAATTAGAGATTAAAAAAAATACAACGCCATTTTCGTCGGTATTATTTGGCGGCCTTTTGTTTGATAATTCGGCAACAACTACAACTCTCTCTCGCCTTTTGAGAAAAATACTTTTTTATTTTATAATTCTTTTTTTATTTCAATTACACTTATGGTAAAGGATATCTATGTTTCACAATACCTTAAGGCATCGGACAGGATTTTCGTAACATCCTGTATATGAAACCAGTGAGGCGAGTCCAAGATCAAGGTCATATTAGATTTACGAGCTTGTTTTGGCAAATTGTTAAAAAAGTTGGTTCCACAAAGCCCACCAGATGGCGCTCACTAGATTTATTAGTTCATTTGGTTTGTGTGGCAATCGATTTTTAATATGTAGGAAGAAAATTATGATTTGTTGCGTAAAGTTTAATGTTACTTCTAGAAGAAGAGGCTTCGATTTATGTCTATTTTACAAGTGTCTTGTTTCTGTAATGTTATAAGCTTCAGAGATATTGGCTGTTGAGAATATAACCAGTAGTAGATTTAGTTTTTGCATCAGGTACCCAACTAGTATATTTTTTTAAATCTTTTATTAATAAGAATTAATCACTGATGTAAGAAAATACGGTCTTCGACCAACTATATCAACTATATAAAATTAATCAGTGTAAACTCAAAATGTAGTCCACTAAAAGCGAACCTAACGTACAGGAAATAAATCCAACAAAGGCCACAACTCATAAAGTCATTCCGCAATTTTAGGACAAATTAATACACAATAATTAATAACTAAAATACATGAACATTGCCACACTAAAAGCCACCGTAATCCCTTGTTTTACGGGTCATTTCCCCTTGGCTAATAAATGAAGGTATGAAAACAAAACCTCATTACTGTTACACGAATACCGCATTAAACAAAACGTGTTATCACCGAATGACATTAAACCAATACGGAGGGAAATTTATTTGGTATTTCATTTACTGTCAAATATTATACAGATGATTTTGTATGTACCGGTGCTTATAAGCTACAATCATTGCATAGTAGTGTAGAAAAGCTAGCAATATGCACTTTTAATTTTCAACTGCCTCGTTGGCCTAGTAGTTTCTAAGCGCAACTGCTACGCTAGAGGTCTTGGGTTCGATTCCCAAGTCGACCAAGGTGTTATTGGGGCTTTCTATGAAATTCTCAGTAGCAGGTCAGAGTTTGGATTTGTGCCCGGTTAGTGGCAATAGACTCGCCCCCTATTACATGGGACCTAAACATACCGGTGAACTGTGGGTGTATATTGGTACACCTCTACCTAACCCTTCGGGGATATACTATATAGGCGTGATTGTATATTATGTTATGTATGTTCATTTTCATGTACGAAAATTTCGTTTATAATAAATACTGTGATATTATGTAAGTGAAAGTAAGCACAGAGTATCTCAAGTCTGGGGAAATTAAAATTATTATAAATGCAATTATATGCTTATAAGGGAAAAAGAGTAATAGCATATCCATCTCTACGGAGTAAAGGCGTTAGATTTACTACATAATATCATACATATTATACCTAAAAAATATATAAAAATAAAATTATTATACTTCATATGACAAGTGAACCCAAAAATACCACAATAATAATAAAATAATAATGTCACCATTATTAATACATTATTTTTAGTAACGCAATATTGCATTAATAGATAACGCACGTGCGTTTCACTTGTCACAGATGATGTGAAGCCAATTAGCTGTTATTAGATGACGTTGACGTCTGACATCTGTCCAGTTATGGATATGTTAGTATATCTATGGAGTTAAATTGTACCATATAAGGCCCTGGAGTTTTTCTTAAAAGATCTTGTACATCTGGAGTTTTCATAGAAGATTTTGTACAAAATTAGTATTATTAGATTAACTACGGTACACGGTACAGTAGACGAACATTTACGGGAACTATTGTTACAGTTCATCTCCTTACAAAAGGTTAAATATTAAGTTTAATGTTACAAGTGTCCACAACTACATAAAAGTAAATGCCAATACTTCCAAAAAAGGCCATCTTAAACTTGTGATTAAATTCCCGCAATTTATCTCTGAATTCATTGTGTATTAGATTTTCAAAAAGTAAATGAATTCTTTTTTTTATCTTCCATGGCATGGTATACCCTTTAAAAACACGGTTACTACAGCAGTCACAGTGTAATGTCAAAATGCAGCCATATTTCATTATACCTTAAAACTAGGACAAACTAATTCCGTAATCGACCCGCAAACAAATCTTTGGAAGAACGAGGAACGCGTACAAACAGCGTATTTGTTTCCACTTAAGACGAAAACTTTAACGATTGGCAAGAATAACATAATACATCACAGGTTCACGACCTGGTTGGGGTATTGCCTTATGTTACAGATTAATTTTCTTTTCCTGTATTATACAAGAATTTGTATATAACATTTCCTGTGTGAAATAAGAAAGTTTGATTTTCACAGCCTCAATTAAATTGGATTTGTATGCTCAGGGCTGTACAAGAGCGCAGGCAAGTACCAATGTGACTTTTTTAAAGTTATACTTTTAATATGTACTTTTTTAATAATTCTAAGACACTTCCGATTAACAGTGAAGGAAAACACCGTGAGGAAACCTGGATTCCAGAATTGGGATCTGAAATCGCCAATCCGCAGAGAGCAAGCGTGGTGATCAATGCTCGTGCCTTCTTTATATGGGAAGAGGCCTGTGCCCATCAGTGGGGCGTTTATAGGCTGGATTATAATTACATTTGTTTCGTTAGTAGACTTAAAGATAACAATATAATAACATGTATTTTTTTTTAATAAATACGATATATTTTAATAATTGTGAACCACGTTCCTGTTGTAGGTAACAATTAGCGTAAGGATTCTTTATTAACCTGCTATGCTGCTACACGCTATGTAGTGTTTTCATTAAATATACTAAATCAAATTCTTACCGTAATCAAAACCCTCCACATCGCAAAGAAACATAATACTCGTATTTATATTTTTAAACTTACTTACTATAGTTTACCTCTATTCCTGTTTTTCCAGCAATTTTTCTATAAAACTCTATCAATTTACACATTCGCCTTCAGCGTTCAATACCGGACAAGCAATAGCAGTGAACTAGGGAATATTGAACATAAAAATATACAAGGATTTTCCATTCTAACATCTAAATAGAAGTGACCGCACGGAAGTCTTTTATACTGAACATGTGGCGTATCCATACTCCATAGTAATATTATAAAGGGGAAAATAAACTATGACAGTCTGTTTGATATGCTTTTACGGCTAAACTGTTAATCAGAATTGGATGAAACATGGTATGAAGGAGGCTTAGATCTTAAGAAAGATCATCGGCTATATTGTAAAAAATAATATTATAAATGCATAAGTAACTCTGTCTGGCTGTTTGTGATGCTGTCATGGTTAAATAACTTAATTGATTTGGATGAACCTTGGAACGAGATAAACAATAATAATAAAAAAATCGACCTGTCCCGAGACCGGTTGGACACTATATTTTATATGTTTAAATGTATATGTCGGAGAGTGTAAAGAGGAGCGTCAAGGTTTAACCGCCTTGGGCGTATTCGGGATCAGATGTTGGCAGCACCGTGCAAGCAGTCAAATTTGGCAGAGTGTGGTTTGACATCGGTTGGGAATACACGAGAAGCTAACAGAAGAAACCGACTTCGCCGCGTTCCTTGAATACATTCACGATGAAAGGGGAGCTGGACAGAAGGAAAGCTGAGCAACAACGACCGCCCGCCATCCCTCTTCGTTATACAGGGTGAATATCAAGTCGTTGTTTTCCCGAAGCGAAATGAGTTTGTATCGGTCATACAATCGATTAATATATGTAAAAAAAATTAGACTCAATAAATGGCGGATTAACAATTGTTATAAACAAAACTCGAAAGTGACTTGACCCAGTAGTAATACATCGCGCTATACCTACGCGGGCGGGCGCGCGGTTACCCCGAACGCCGCGCGGTCGTTGCACTTCGCGTGTAAATCAGCTGATCGCTACTCGTGATTTAATAAAACACAAAACCAATAAGTAATTCAAATTTTCGCTTCAAACTTTTACGGGCTTAGGATGTTCATAAATACTTAAAAAATCAAAATAGGTATCTTTAAAAAAAGTCGGAATTTGATAATTAAGTATTTAAGGCGTAGGTATTTAAAAATGGAATCGACTTATTTACAATGATTTTGATTACCTAACCTACTTTTAAATGTTTATTTACAAAGTACGAGTACTTACACTTAACGGTAGCGGAGTAGGTAATTGTTCGAAATGTAAACCACTACGTTCAATGCACAAACGAGCACGTTTTAACTGATTGTCTTTCAGTTTCATTAAAGTGTCTCTGTCACGTCTCACGATATTAAAAGCGTCCACTATCGCACTTATCAAAGAGTCGCGTGTTTGGTGTTCCTCACGATACACCAAGTTCTTGAGCTCAGACTCTACCACAAATAAAAGTCCAAGGGAGTCAAGGCCGGGCTCCTCGGTGGCCAAGGGTGTGGCCCGCCACGAAAAAAAAATGATAAGGATGCAGTCCTTCTGTGTTGAGCACTTTCATCGCACATTCATCACTTGACGTCATCGACGTTCGCGCACAGAACACTAACTAAGCCGTAGGCACAGAGCGCAACATTTGGCGGCATTCTATTGTGTTTCGGCGCTTGCCGCGTGCATGCAAGCTAATTTATACCGTATCACCATGACCGAGAGCTTATTTTGCTCTGAACATTTATTATTCATTCTTTCTTTGTAAGTTTGCCGACAACACGTGGCGGCGGCGTTTGCGTTTCGTGTTACCTACAGGTGCCTACGTGATCTCTAGTGAGTGAACTACTATTGATTATCGCTCTTTCGAGTTTATGAATACTTTTTTAATGATGTGAAAAAAAAAACATTATGTTTTTTAAGTTAAACTTTGTATTTCGATAGTACTACTGATGGGTAATCGTCCTGCCGCGGGAAAACAACGATTCAATTTTCACGGTGTATATGTAGAATGTTTTTTTTTTTAATTGTTTAAAAAATTATTTTATATGTTTGTTGGAAAATAAAGAAAGTAATAATCATATTCCGGGACAAACTCACACACGGTTTTGGAACCTTAGCAAGAACATAGGCTATTTGCCGTGATAATCGATACATACACGGGCAGACCCGCGCGCCGAGCAAGTGATAGTATGAAGCAGTCTCATAAAAAACAGAAAACGTAAAAATGCGGGGATTAGTGAACTACATTCGTTTGAAAATAAAAATACAAATATTTCGAGTTCAAAATAAAAGTCGTATTTAATATTTACGTTGGAATATGCAGTGTTTGAAATAAAAATATTATAAACTCGCTGCAAATACAATGGGTTTTTGTCGACGTATTTTCGGACGTATTGATCCGATTTATTAGGAATAGATTGGAATGCTTTTTTATATTTTTTGGTCCGAAATTTAGTTATGTTTTGTACTGTATTTTCTCTGTTATTTATTTTACTTATGTTTCGAGTGAAAAATACAGGTTGCGGTCAAAAAACTCTGAGAAACTTTGAACTAACCGGATCTCGTTCAAATAATGCTTTGTGTTATAAAGTCCAATGATTTCAGTTAGTGACACATAGTATCTACTTACAAACTACTTTTTTTAAATATAGCTTAATGTAACTAATAAATAAATGAAAAATTAATTTAAAACCCTCAAATAGAATTATGTTATTACCACAAGTATGTAAGGATTGAAGCAAGTAGAAAGAACTGACCTCTGCTTACCTCTTCGGGTAAATGGCGTGATTATGTGACGATGACAAAATAGGATTAAATCCAAAAAAGCAATCAAACCAAACAAACAGCAAAAACATGCAAATCACGAATCCTTTTTCCGCGAGTTCTTTACCGTATAATTCCACAACACATCGCTGAAACTCTGAACACGGAGCATTCAATCAATCATCGGTCCTCACTGAGCCTGACATGCTTGCGTTTTTATCTCGTTCACCATTCTAACTTTAACAAAATCTCTTTTTATGGGCACTTTAATTTGGTAGAAATTTTACGATAAATTTTCATAAATGATAAACAGTGTTGTTAGCAGTAGCTTATTTAGATTAGCAATTAGCTTTGGATAAAAAACAAGACAACAGGCGTAGGTATTATTCTTGAATATGCTAAAGCATGCACAGCTGAAACAGAAAAATTATTCAATATGTGCATTGGAACACCCTTATTTTTTTTCATATGAAAGTTGAATGCGCCAATTCAAAAAACTCAAAAAGGGATTTGCAATATACAATATTGTCCCTGTTCTAACACTAGTACGAGATTTGTAAAACCTTTTCAACTCTAAAATACCTTTCCAAAAGCTTAAAATAAACACAAACATTCCGTGTAAGTTCTCACAAACCTGTAGCATGCAAGCTAAATAAAACTAAACCAAATAATTTATACACCGCTCTGAAAGTTTCTTAGACACAATATATTCCCAGTCGCTTGAGATTCCTTGCATCCTATTCACCTGTTGGATACAGCAAACACGGGTTAAGTTCATCATTCACATTCCATTCCGTTTTATATTCCCTGTAGTTCATATTTTGCTTATTTTAATGCAGCGTTGGATGTTGCTTTTCTGAGTTTGTTTGGTTTAAATGTCATGTATAATATTATGTAGGTCGTAGGTATCTTGGGAATTTTTTCAGACAAGTGAAATGATTTTGACCAAGTATTGTATATTTACAAAAAACGACGGACTCATATTTAAAATAAAAACTCATTAGTTTAGAATAGGAAAAAAAAGGATCGTTTTAACTGTTTGGCGTAAAAATGTGCAAGATACGGACATTTAAACAAATAACTAATTTAAAACACATTTCCATGCACCTTGAACATATTAAATTATATAAAAAACTAAGCAATTTCACTATGATTTTAGTACATGGTTTTGCATTGAGCTGTATTTTGTAAGCATTTTCCAGTAAAGTTCCGTGGATGTAACTGCTGAGCACCGGCTTGAGTTATTCCCCACATTATCTGTATTGAAATGAAACGGTTCTATGTTGACGTCATGTGTGCGGTTAGGGCTGTCAAACGTTTTCATTATGCGTTACATTTACGTTGATTCAAAATAAATAATCTTTATTTTCTCATCATTTCTAGAAATTAGCAGATTGAATTTTATACACGTTTCAAAAAGACTGGTGTCTGTAGTAGGTAAGACCTGTGAGACAGTTCACCAGGATATACCTCCGTTAACTCGGTAAATCAGTAAAACATAAATAAAATTACTAACTCATTTTTAAACATAATAATAATACGGTGTAATAAAATGAAACATGATTATAACGATTCCTAGTCCCGAGAGTAATAAACCTTGTAAATAATTATTAGTTTCAGGTATTTTTCATTAAAAATCTTTATTGTTTACCTAAAATAAGGATGAACTTTGTAGTTATAAATCTGTCTTTTCTAGTAACGGTATAATATTTCTTCTAAATATTCTTCACTAGTTCCTACCATTGAATAATTAGCTGCACGGAATCATTTAATACACGCCGAAACTATTTTGCACTCATTAAAGGAACTACATTACTCCTGTACCATTTATCAAATTATAGGGAAAAAAAAAAAGTTTTTTTACTAACTTTTTGTAAAAAAAAAGGCATCATTTTCAGTCAGCCCTAAGCAATCAATTAAAATGTCTATCGCTTCGTCATAGTTTTGAATGCATGAATGTTAGATGGAAGCCGCGGGATAATTGTCGGTCAGAACACGGTACTGGGCCGTCACACCTGCCATACTGCATATAATATGCATATTGTTGCTACCTACCCCCAGTCATTTACGAACATTGTGATTTTCGAATATTGGCCTAATATCGAATTTGATAGGTTTGATGTGCGGTTTGATGTTTCATTTTGTTGGATGTAATGTATTGGGGAATTGTTTTGCGTTTGTTATATTAGGATAGGATTAGATTAATTTCGAACTAATAAAAATGGCAAATTAATTATTGCATAGTAAAATAGGTATTTAACTTATGAATGTTTTCATTACACAAGAAAATACATAGTTTTGTGCTGTTAAGTAAAAGATGGGCATGGCGACGAGTTAAAAGTAAATGATCAAGTAGTAGTAAATATTGTAAAAGGTTTTTTTTTTGTGATCCTTTAGAAAAGGTTTCCATATAAATTTTATCTCAATAAATTCGGTAGTCTAGTTCTAAAATAATTGGAAAAAATTCCAAGAATGTCAACACAAAATAGGGTGTTGTTTTTTAGAAACTGTTTCATTGCTACATGACTGTGTAGTGTGTAATTATTTACTTATACATTATAAAAAATTGCATCTCTACATATTCAACTCACATCTTAAAAAGTCATATCAAAGCTAGCTTCGGAAGTCGATGAATCTTAAACCTCGTGACTCGTGTGTCGGGAATGCAGGATAAGTTTGTCGTGTGAGTCATAAATACTTGGGTTTTACGGCAGTCGCCTGGAGAATTTACAGCTGGTTTCCTTAGATATCGAGGTTAGATGGAGTGGTTTGGTGTGAAGTTATAATAATAGTATATTTATGAACCATGTGTAATGAAATTACATTTCACATTATTGTGTTTGATTTTAATTTTATCCGTGTTCTTTTTCTGCTAGGTTATTCAGTATAAATGCGGACAACATCACATACATTGCTCTGAACCCAAAGTAAGTAGCTGTATATAGCACTTGTGTTATGGAATTCAGAAACAATAAAGGTACCACGAACATACAGACCCGAGACAATTTAAAAAAGTGAGTTTCTACTTTGACCCGTCCTGCGATCGAATCCGGAACCTCAGAGCTCGTGACACTTTGAAAACCGGTGAAACCGGGAAAGACTACTACTGTTAAATAACGTACCTTTTAACTATAACCAAAGACAGCTGAAGTCACAAACTAGTTCTGTAGAGTAGGAACAAATATCCCTACCAGAGCTAATCTTGCAAAAACATTTTCCCTGGATTGGTATTCAGGGTATATACTAATTTGACAGTAAGCCAGACCCTAAACACAAAAAAAAAAAACTAAAAATAAAAACCTAAAATGACATTGAAATCACCCATTGACATTCAAACCCTCTGAAAGGTACACAAAAAGAAAGAAATGAGGATCGTCGATAATTTTGGTTGACTGACCTCATTGAATGCAAAGTACATTGGTATTGAAAGTAAACGGTCTACCTAATGTTTCCGGTCTGAACGCTCTGAGCGGTGGCGACTGATGGATCGTTCAGATTTTTAAACCACGATTAATGTAACGGTCATGGGCGGGCATTAATCTTTTGAGCGATTTAGAGAGCTGTGGTTCTGTTCTGTGGAAATATATTTTTTTTGGTATCAATGTTTCGTTTTTGCAGCTCAAGAAAGATGCAAGTGGGAAGGTGTATCCACGAGCCTATTATCGACCAATATTCATTGGTCGATGTAAATCTTATCTGTAATTTATTCAATCCAATCATAAGAATGCAAAAATATAACACATCCGTAATTTTCTCGAGATCTGAACTATGCACAGATGTTAAGCTGAGAGAACTGCAAGTACCTACAAAAAATGTTGTTTATTTATTTTTAGCTATATCCGTGTTTTCTATAAATACATTACAGTTTCCAAAATCACATACTTAAACCGATTTTGCTTAAATTATCACTCTCGTTAAACCCAAACATGCAGACTTGAATTTAAATTAATCCCACTGCCAACGAAATAAACAGCATTTAAAACAGTTAACAACTTACCCTGTAATTCATGCAGAGAAAGAGCTTGATTGCATTACGAAACTACATAATAAATGCAACCGAACGCGGCGAACCGCTCACTCTCCGCCAGCCACAAAAACCGCAATGTACAACATCCATTACAATTTTAAAACGCACGAAATCCCGAAAAATGTCCTTTAACTACGCAATGGAAGTTGTAATCATTTGCAGTATATAATCGTTATTTTTAATCGTCTATTCAGGGATTACAAGGGTTGATTGTAGCTGTCAACCCTTTCGACGAAGGCCTAGTCGTACCTAATTTTAAGTTCGGAAATGTCAGGTTTGGACTGTTTTATTAATATTACTCTGTTTCCATTCCTAGTTAAAATGAATTTAATATTGATATCGAGTAGGCTTTTCCTTGACAGAACTATATTATATTTCAGAATGCAGCTAATGAGAATGTCGTTGTTAAATTTGTGGAAGGTTTAAAATCTGTCGAGGCACTATTTGCATCTGTTACCGAAGACCGGTATTTGGGTCACTAACAATGGGAATTAACTGGTATTTATAGAAATAGGAAGTCATGTGGATAGCTTAATTCTTTTTAAATTTTTATTAATACTTACAAACAGGAAGGATTTTGAAGAATATCAGAAAATTTATATGAAGAATACTTTGAACTACCACGATACTTTTAATTCACTTAATGCGTCCCCTTGGGATACCTCAAGTTTTTTCTGAGAGGCCATCATTCTATTCCAAGAAACTTGTTTATTGTGAAAATATACTGAAAGCTGCAGGCGGAACTAGTATGAAAATAATATATAACATTACTAGCTGTTCCCCGCAGTTTCACCCGCTAGAATGACTCTATCTTTATTAATTATAGCCTAGGTGTTATTCCGATGTATAAGCTACATTACTGTTAAGTTTCATTAAAATCCATTCAGTAGTTTTTGCGTGACAGAGTAACAAACATGCATACATAAACAAACAAACTTTCGCATTTATAATATTACTAGCTGTGCCCCGCGGTTTCACCCGCGTGAATAACAATACATACACTATCTTTATAAATTATAGCCTATGTGTTATTCCGATGTATAAGCTTCATTGTTGTAAAGTTTCATTAAAATCCATTGAGTAGTTTTTGCGTGAAAGAGTAACAAACATCCATACATTCAAACAAACTTTCGCATTTGTAATATTAGTAAGGACGATTGTTTTCTATGATAGCATCTATGTTGTCCGTAATTAAGGTGCTTCTATATCTCCGGTTAGAGCCCTTAGGATTAGTGTAATTTATATCTTGATGCGAGGGTCGAGGGTCCCTTTGTTTATGAGTAGTGTTGAGTTAAGCGGTATTTATGTAGGTCAGTAATTGGATGGGTTTCGTGCTCGTACAGGTGATTAAGTTTTGGTATATCGTATTTGTGTGAATGTATTACAGGAAATAATATCTCTTCATATAATTATGTTTGGCCTTACACATGTTGTTTCATAACTTTATAAGTTTTTGTAGTTTTTTATCTACAACATCCTAAAACACATATTGAAATGTATTGTACCAAATTATTAAAAAAATACTACAGTACAATATATTACAGAAATCTTAGAAACACAAGATCTGAAAGTAAGTGGTCTCCAAAACATCATATCGACTCCCAAAAATACCACAATTGTATTTTTATCTTTTAAATTGCATCAACAAGTACAATACTAATCCACCATTTTGAACATAAAACATTGTCCCACAATCGCTCATATTTCCTAATCAAAACAAAACAATATGAACAAGAAAGCTCAGCTGTTTCACGTTTATTTTTGTTTGACGTTGACAAATACATTTAATTTGCCACTCGGCGGCGCTCAAGATTTAATACCCTCAATGATCAATCATATTTTTAAAGGGACGAATTAATTGTTTTTGATGTTTTGTCTCAACGCCCAATTTGTTGTGAATAAATAGCCTTTTTGTTTTCGTATCAAAGGACCAGTTTTGGTAGTATTGGTCCTTTTTGTACGGAATAGAAATTTATTGATATATTTGTCCTAGTTTTAAGTTGTACGTTCCTATGCATGTCTCATACTTTTTATGTTTTGGGTTATGGATAGTTTCTGGAGTTTGTTAAATGTTTCATTATACATTGGGTTAGTTTGTTTTTAGACACAGTAGAAATAAGTTCTAACCTGCTTTAACTTTAAAATTCTAAAACAGCTACCGTTTCATCACTACGCGACGAAGCACCATAAATAAACAATTGCAACCTAACCCACATTATAGTGAAAGAGTGGCGCTGCAAATATATTGTGGAACTGGATGCTGAGATGGTGCAGTTTAGTGAAGAAGTGTGAGCTGTCGGCGGCTGCAGGTGCAGGGAGACGGGCGTCAAATGAAACTGGCCATGGAGGTCAGAAGGTGTGGATGTGGTTCTATTTACTTGAAGTACTTATTGTATTGCATCTGAGAAGAGTTAGGGAAGAAGTGTGAGCTGTTGGCGGCTGCAGGTGCAACGAGACGGGCGTCAAATGAAACTGGCCGCGGAGGTACGAAGGTGTGGATGTGGTTACTGAAAATATTCGTGTATCAGAGTTTGGGAGATATATTTAAAGTCGTGTTTTGAAATGATTACCGTAACAATGTTAATTAATATAACAGGATGTATTACTTGGTAGGTAAATAGTCAGTATTAGTTATTATTTAAATTATTTCAGTATTTTATCACATAATCAAGTAATTATAAGTTATACGTACTGAAAACCAGCAGCGGTTCAGTACTGAAAGACAAGGCAAAGATTATATATAAAGAGAATAATAAATATTAAAAGACCAAAGATGCATTTTCTTAAATAAAACTTGATTTTATTTTTTCAATGCATGTAATCATTTCCATTCAGTTTATTCATTATCAATAACTCGAAAACCAATGCAACAAATTCATTACCCACAACCATCTTAACAAAACCTTCTCCATCAACCGCATTTCTTCTTCATTCGGTGTTCTACAAGTAATTGCCAGCATTACAATGATCATTTTTACTTGTCGGCCGCCTGACCGGCTATTTCCTCCAGCCATCCATATCTTGATATCCGCTTCCCTGACTGACGGAGAAATGGTTTGGGTACGAAATATATCCGTTTGTTTATTATTTATGGATCAAATGGATGTCTTTTGGTATGTGGTTGAGGTTTGTAGGTCGAATGTGTCGGTTGATTAAAGTTAAGTTTTTAGAAGTTTAAATAAAATGTTCTGATTCACCTACGTAAGAGATTTTTTGTAGTGTATTTAACGCACGCATTTTATTTTTTGTGTCAGTAAATATTCATTATATATGATATTTTATGATACCATAAATATTTTTATAAGTACTTGTGCCCTGATTATTCATCACTTTTTTCATAACCATATCAATCATAATACTATTAAAGCGAAATCACATTTAATTAAACGTGTAAATATATTTTTTCTTTATACAAATCAGCTTGGGTCAGATAACCGTGTGTGAGATGTCCCAGGATATTATTATTATTAATTAAATCTATTATAAGAACAAACTCTAACTATACTAGAATTAAAACTTATATTAATAAATAAAACTAACAGGCGTCAAAAAACTCATCGTCCTCCTTGTCAATGGCGGGAAACGTTTAATTCATTGTGAAGGTATCATTTAAATATTCACAATGTAGTATCTTAAATGGTCCACGGGCGTCCGCGACTTGGTAAAAAGTTGAGCAAGAAAAAAAAAAGAAGACAATAGTCTAGACTCAATATATTAGTAAATCTACCCCACGTCTGTGATTCCCGATCTCTATTTCCCTTCATTACCGGCTCCTGTGTATTGTTTGAGCTGAATCCAAAGCAGTAATGAATCCTTGTAATACCTCACCGAAACGTGTTCGGTATACCGTATAAAGATTGCCAAGAAATCTGGTCCTTTGAACTTGAATCAAGGATAAATTACTTTTGTATATTTTTTCACTCATTGGGTGTAAATCAAACCTTTATAAAAAATATAAAGCCGATACACAGTTCGATGTTTGATGAGTATTTAACCGACTTAAAAATTAGGAGGTTCTCAATTCGATGGTTATTATGTTTTTGGACCAATGTCAAAAATGTCTACGTCATTGACAGGTATATACCTCATCGGTGATCCCAAATAAATCTCATGGACTTAAGTTATTTTCTGCATTTATGTGAAAAGATGTAGATTTAATGTAGGTGTTCTATAATTCCAATGCTTTCAGCTTTTCTGTTTATTTAAGATATGTTAATGTAATCTGCTACTTCAGCTCTTGTATATCCTTAATTACTATTTTAAACTGTTAACAATATCAACTTAACATACCTCCTCCATTAGTAAGGTGAACATCCCCGTTCTCGGCAAAGACTAATGATTCAAGTTTTACGTCGTGTGTAACAAGGATTTGTCAAGGTCTGTCTGCACTTAATCTCAGCTTCAAATAGCGTACATTTGAAATGAGCAAACATAAATAGTGCTTGAAATTAACATGGAGAATTATACGGTGATAAAATGTAACGTACTGTTTATTGGGGCGCGTTTTAGGGGCTTTTACCTTAAAGGATCTGTTGCCATAACTTTAAGATGAAGATGGGATAAATTACAACTGTCTTACCTACTTGTAAAACGTAATTTTATGAATTTCTACCTTATTTATTACTGAGGTTATTTACTAAACATTAAAAAATATATCACCTCACTAAGGACCACACGAAACATGGAAGGGGGAAAAGACGTAAATTGTATTATGGTTTTTTATCAATATATCCTGCATCATCGACGGCAACTATATCATGTATCAAAGGACCAAATTTCCGATGGGTGATAATTTACACAGGCGTTGCAGAGCCTTAATTTTATGCACGAATATAATAACGTTTATATCCTCTAAACCTGGAGTCAGTATGGGTTTTAGCTTAAATGGGTAACATTTTTGAGAAGTAAGATCCGTTTTTTCCGGTAGTTTATCTAAAAAATAATTTTGAATTATTGTAGTTTTTAATACAAAATAAGTCGACCTGGTTCTCATAATTTTCAGGAGTAACGGTCCGTTTTTCCGAACTCAGATAATTTTATACAACAAACTTTTTTGTATTTTGATAGTTTTTGATATATAAATAAGTTAGGTTGAATTTTATATCTCGAATAAAATTAGAAAAAAATGCCTTAAATTATTTAGACAACATAATACGGTAACATTAAGATAATCTGTTGCGGACAGCGGCACGTCCTCACATTAGTGTCATGTTTGAGCCAGTCACGTGATATAATGGTTGCCTAGCAACCGCGGCTTGTGGTAGCGTAGTTCATCTTGTAAGCTAGGTGGCTAGGTGTGGCCGCTTGGATCACTTGGTGTCGGAAAATAAAGATGAAGGTTTAATTTGATGGTGATTTTAGACATTTTGGTAAAATTTTAGGCTATTTCTATTTGAGTTATTTTGGTGAATTAGATTTTATTCCTGAAAATTTTGATCATATCCTAAAAATTTCCTTGTTAAGTGTAATGTTTGTCTTTTTAGTTAAGCGTGCTTCCGAACTAGGATCTAATTTTGTAATCAACATATTGTCATGCATTTTTATGTATATCACTTTACGAATGAAAACAATTTACTTAAAAAATATACATAGATGCAGTTTTCACTTTAACTTTTCCTAATTCTTTCTCAAACCCCTTCTTTTTAACAACTATGAAACGTTTCCTGACATTTGCAATAATAGATGGTGACTACTCAAACAATGGTCAATTTATCATCGAATTATTATAAAGAAAGCGAGTAGCCATGTTGGGCGCCATCCAAAACTTTGTTTGTCTCGGCCAGATTTATTGCAGGGACGATCGCAAAACAGATTTGTGAGGAAGGAGTCGAGATAACGATAAGAGAACTTTGAATAAGAATAATAAAGATTTTTGTGTTTTTTGTCGTACATTATAATATCTTTAAAAGTATGAACCTCCTATATTTAAAATTTTGTTATATTTGCAATAAATTCAGAGTTAACAGAAAAAATCAGTCAATATAATTCACAAAAAAAAAAAAAAATAATAATAATAACAAAAACAGAACTACATTTAAAATGTGTTGATGAAACCCTTTCGTATAGTAGATAATGTGGAACATATCCTCTGGCTTTCTGTATCAGATAACGCTTGTTTATTTATTTTTTTATTTATAAGAAACATAACAAGCTTACAGTACATTAAAAATACCAAAACACTTATATGGTATACTAATTTAAAAAGAAAACAACACAAATGAAAACACAGTATACAAATTAAAACTAACTAAAAAAAATTACACTAACAAATTTAAAGCAAATAATAAAATAATATAAATCATAAAAAATAACACACAATAAGGCAAAATCTACTGAGATGCAAATCATCTGAGTAGAATAAGCCAGAAATAATAAGCATTTACACTAGTCGAATCCAAAGCTTACTAGTACATAAGTGATAAATGAACAGGGCCTCGATTCAGCAAGTTATTTTTTATTCCTTAAGAATTGCTTGATGAGCTGCTCAATTTGGTCATTTGTAAAATAATTGGCATTTTGCTAACTGTCATTACGATCATGCTCTTCGAGATTTCAATGAGATTTAATTGTAGGCTTATCTGAATACGAAAATCAGGCACATTGACAAGTAACATAAACCGCCCACTGACATGCATTTAAAATCGCTGAATGGCCCAGGGCAATAACCCCACAATAGTCAACTTCATAAAAACAAAATATCAAATAACAATTCGTAGTACGAGAGCGTTGTATAAATTCAATTTTATTGGATATGAATATCAATAGCGGTGTCGCTACGTTTCGGTGTTGTGAATGCAAACGTACGATGTATGCAAATTAATCGTTTATAGCAAGTATTAACTGCTGAAAGATTGGATGGGTGTTGTAAACGAAGATTGTTATTTTAACTACCTATTGCAGTTTTGATATTTTTTTTTGGTTGCAATATTCTGGTTCAGGCCTAAAATATGTGCACTTAGGCTTTATTACAACAGCATGTTAGAATGCGGTTAAGTTTAAGCTTTCCTCTGAATATCCTGTTGGATGTAGCAATGGCCTATGTTTAGCCCATATGCTAGTATTAGTTTCGTAACATCCTTTTGATTATCCTTTGTTACTTGATTAGCTAGAAGTCTTTTATGGTTCGACAATTGAATTTGTTTTTTCTTACATAGAAAAAGCTAGAAAATTTAACAGCAAATCCAGTGAGCAAGTTTAATAAAGTAAGCACACTTAACCTCAAATACAATATCATCTTTCACACTTTAATACCGATTAGTTCTTCTCGCTGAAAAACTCTTCAGAAAAGGTTTCTCTGCTCAAATAGTGAATGCAGTTGCAGACGTGCACTATCTGTATAGATCGCGTGAAAACGAAGCCGCCAGCGTTTTAGGCGCTTACAACGTCGCGCCTACATGTTAAGTTGTATATAGAGGATTTTTTTTGTTTAAAGGATTTTTTGCAATATGCGATATTTTTTATTGTAGGTTATGGATGAAAATACAACTTGCTGTTCACTTTAGAATTGTAAATCAAGTACTCTTACCTCAATAGCAGGTATGTAAACCAACATCCAAAACCAAAGAGGTTCTATGTTTGTTTGTTTCAAGTTATAAAACTTGAAATATAATGAATAGGATGCCATGAAGTTGACGTTGGTAGATGGGATCAAGTAAGACAGATTTCGTTTTTAATAAAGCACCTAGCAAAAGTCTACTACCGATCTAATCTAACTAAATAAAATAAATCCTAATTTCAAAGCGAGAAAATGCTTTTACAAGTTTCTAAGAAATATTAAGTCACCACATAATAATTAACGTCGCAAATTAGGCAAGATTTCTTAAACTAATTAACAACTTAATTATTAACGTAATTCTTATTTATTTCCTGTTACTAATTCAATTACTTAAATCAAGAAACGACACGAGTATCATTAAGTCGGTCTCTTGACTCTTAACAAGGCAAGAAAAATATAAACAGAAGGCCATATTAAGGTAATTTATTAGTGAACATAAAATGCTAATTGGATAATTTAATTAATTTTACTTAAAAAGTAGGAACTTTGATTACTATGTCGTTAAAACTAGATTCTTGAATACAGGTTTCGACTCAGGCTAGCAGATATTTAATTTACCAGTCACTTTAACGGGAGTAAGAACGTAAGTAAACCTGCTTTATTATATAAACTATTTGATTGAGCTGCAAAAAGAAATAAGGAAGAACAAGAAAGTGTTATTGATATAATATATATTTTTTTAAGGAAGTTGAAAGAAGGATACAGAATGCGTGGAAGAGTTTATGGGCCTTAAAAGAACATTTGAAGGGCAGCTTGAAGACAGGGGAGGCCTTTGCCCAGCAGTGGGATCAACAGTAGGCTAATAAAAAAAATAAAAAATACGATGAAAACTTACATCTCAATAACTAAATACTGCGACCACTGTGTAAGATCTTCAGAAAAAGTAATTAAGAAACTGTTATAGCTAAGCACCATCTCGAACGCGTTATTTTTCAAACAAAAAAAAACCAGTAGGTATTATCAATCATTTAAGAGCCATGATACCACAGGCAGATGCACAGCAAGACTGACACGTCAAAAAAATAACACTACTCTTTTTACGTCGGGGTTTAAAAACAATTAAGAAGACGAATACATTTTTCCTAAATAACCGGCCAAGTATTACGAGTATCCTTACATCAGGAATTTAATGCCATACATTTTAAAACAAAGGTTAAATGCTTGTCCGTTGTAAATTAACTTTGACCCACATAGCTAGGGGATCATGTAACGTTATTACTTGTTGCCTCGACTTGCCGAGTTCTGGCAACAGAGGGCGCTGGTTCGTGCCCCGGGCTGCGTAATATTTTATGAGATATGCACGTTATTTTGTAATTACTATTATACTGGGAATGGATATTTTTCGGGGAAAGTCTTTTTAGATGTGTGTTTATTGTCTTTTTGGTTATTTCTGGCAGTTATAAACTAGACATTAAAATACTTGCTTATATTTGTAGTTTTATAGAATAAAAACTCTTCTTTTTCTTCTTATCGTGACGATGACAATCTATTTATATTGCGTCGGCCCAAAATTCTGCTACGAGAACTGCATTGTATGTAGCTTGTATTAACTTATCCATCGTGCAGGTGTAAGGGCACGGAGGACAAGATAACAGGTGTTCCATCGTCTGGACAGTAATATCACATCTACAACTCAGGTTAGTTATATCTATGTATCCCCAACTAAACATAATTATCTTTATAAACTTTTAAACTATCGCGCTGCACGTTTATAGTAGCAGACTGCTTGCGACTACGGCCGGTGTAACCCGGTCGAAACGTCAAGCCCTAAAGGTATTTATACATGTACGCGCTAATCCCCGTTCCATAATATTACTATAATTATCTTTGCTTCGGCCAACATACATACATACATATAATCACGCCTGTTTCCCGAAGGGGTAGGCAGAGACCACTTCTTTCCACTTGCTACGATCCTTACATACTTGTTTCGCTTCATCCACTGTCATAATTCCCTTCATACATGCTCTTCGGTTTAGGGTACTCTTGACCTGGCCTTTTTTCAAGACGTCTCCGATTTGGTCTAGAAACGTCCGCCTAGGTCTACCCTTTCCGACACTTTCATTCACACTCGCCTTATACACTTTTTTCGTCAATCGTTCCTCATTCATTCTCTCGACATGGCCAAACCATCTCAACATACCTTTATCAATTTTTGTCACTACATCTTCTTTCAGAGCACAACGTTTTCTTATTTCACTATTTCTTATTCTGTCACTCAGTTTAACTCCTATCATACTTCTTAACGCTCTCATCTCAACTGCATTTATTCTGCTTTCATGTTTCTTCTGCCATACCCAACTTTCACTTCCATACATGAGTGTCGGGACCAACTTCTTGTGGTTAATTAATAATTATTAAAAATATATTTCATTCAATAGATTCTCAAGAAATCTATCACTAAATTAAACAGACTGCTTAGTAACGAATTGAAACCCTCAAAAACTTAATTCTCACTTACAACTATCAAATAATTTCTAATAAATCTTATACCTACATGTCTATACATTAACACAACAGGGTACAGTCCCAACATACGTGTTATCACGAATAAAGATCTTGAGATGGGCACGACAGCCTTTCACATTCGAAGGTAACAGCTTACACTCAAATATATTTGATCCTGTAAGTATCAACACCCACTTGAATTCACTACGAAATGTACAAGGAAAATGAACCTTAAGTCTTGGAGATAAGGATGATGTTTATGCAAAAGTGTGACTGTTGATTTGTGGTTGATGTGTGTGTCTATTATTTATGCTTAGTTTTCGAGTTCTTGCAAAGAACAGATTTGTGACCGCAGACATTTTGAGCAGAGATACGTTTGTAAATTAATATAAGTAATTTGTTTCAGTGTTTGCTTGAAGACTATATTCTGAAATAGGTGCCCTGTCCGGCTTTGCAAGGGAGGTGCCTGATAAAAACATTTCTATAAGGTTTTTTTTTCAAACCTTGTCTTTACATACAGTAAGGAACTTAAAAATGAAAAAATTGTAAATATCCAATGTGGTTTAGTCGTCCTAAAGTTACCTATGTATAGGGATTTATTTTACATACAGGATGTTACCGAAAGCATGTATCTGACGAAAAGGGATGAAAAGTACATCTGGTGTAGAGACAGTTCACAAAATTTCACATTCATTTCCATGCAGAGTATAGTAAAAGTATATATTCTTATGTCCGGTAATTGACCCCAGCTATTCAGTCAGAGGGTCAGTCACTTTGCTCCTTCAATGGGGTCATGCAACTGATAATCTAAACGTATTTAAACTTTCGCGATTTGTAAACAAAATGTGTACTCATTGAAGGTGAACGGCCGGGATATGGAGGCTGTATTGAATACCTAGCATATCATTATGCTAGTTTTACGAAAAGAGTTGGTAGAGTAGTATCGAGGTGAAAATAAAATGAAACCGGAGAACATAAATCCTGTTAAAATATGACGTATTGAAAAAAAAACTTTATTTTTTCAATATTTAAACTGATTTTTTTTTTTGTGATGCCGAAGTAGTATTTTTAAAGGCACTGGGATTATATTGCAATACAAATGTAACGAAATCGCAAAAGTAGTATAAAAAAAGTATAAAGTTTTAGGATAAAAATCGCTAAGCTAAGAAAAGTGGGAAAACAGTATTTGTGGATATCAAACAGACAAAAGATCAAAAATCCTCCTACATATAATCCTTTAAAATTTGCCACAAAATATAACCAACCCTAACCTAATAAAAGTACGAACACAAATATCTACATATCAAAATAAATATCACTCTCAATATTTACAAGAACAGCTTTAAATATTACGCTCACGTTAGCAAATGAAATGTAAATTGAAAAGGAAATTAAACCAATAAAACGTAGGTGGAATACCTATAGTAGTACACCTACTATAGGTATATATATAGTGGAAGGTATTTACATAGAATAACAAGCTTTTTGTGGGGTTAATAGACCAGTTTTCAACCTTCGCTTGTTTTTTATTCTAATTGCCCTTTTAGTTTCATAGATATTAGGAGAAGATACTGAAAAAAAAATAGGTCAGTCAAAATGAGTTCACACATATATCTTTTTGTTCACTTATAGTCAAAAGGTAGAGCTTGTTTTTTAAATCTTAATTTTTAAGAATCAGAATAAAATATGCAACTTGTAGTCACGAGTGGAAACTGTTGGGGAGTTATTTTCCCTGCGGAGTGGAACAATTATTTTCAATATTCATTCTATCGAAACGTAAAAGAAATCAAATTCACGTCGACAAGCATGTAATGAGGTCCAGTTTGACTCAAAGCCAACCAAAATCTAACACATTTTTGACACAGCAGTGCTCACAAAAACACGACCATAAAGAACTCCAACTTCCTTAACACCCACTCAACACATCAAGCGAACATTCCGTAAAAATCAAATCTTATCACTTTCGTATATTTGAGAGACAAGGGTGATACCGTAGAGTAAATAAAGTTGAAACTATACAGTGTGTGTATCGCTAAAAGCTCATTGCACCGAGCGTAAGCACAATTTTGGCTTTATGTAATACATTAATTTATGGAATTAAGGTATTTTACGTGCAACGGCTGACGTTTATGTGAAAATATAGATGGTGCCGATAGTTATTTGAAATTTTAATAGTTTTATGAGAATAGATAATTTTTTCTTGCTTTTTCTGAGCCTTCATCGCCACAATTGTACAATAAAAATGCAACTTTGCAGTAACATAAATCAGCCTTCAATAAATATTCCATTCATATAATAATTAAATAGTTTGAATTAAGTAAAGTTTTTTTTTAAATAAACACTCGCCGAAACACAACTTCTATATTGATAACATTTTACTACGAACCTAGTTCACACAAGAACTCACAGTTCATACTAACAAGCGCACTCTGTAGTATCTCATCTATCCTCTTAGCTTTCGTACATTTGAGAGACAAGGGTGACAGTCCCCGGGGGTTGCCATGGCAACGGGCTCAGGCCCGGTCGACGGCCCACTCGCGACCTTGAGGCAAGGTTGGCTGATCTAATTGAAATGTTTGGTGCTAGCCTGATGTTAGCGTAAATAGATCGGGATTGATTTTGAAAAGTGTTTTTTGTTTTGATCAATGTATTATTTTGTTGATTTTGTTAATCGAGAATAATTATATAATTAGGTTGGTAAAAATAAATGATATCTAAAATGGTAGGTATTATTTAAACCTAAAACTTTGGGATTCACGTGGCCAGATATCGGAAAAGACTTAATAAATCCAGCATATTTTGAAGATGTTAATGATACAGGTTCATTATGGAGATTTTATTAAATAAAGATTAGAATAAGAATTAAAAGTCTGCATTTTTTTTCGTGTACTTTGATCTAGCCAGAATTTCACAGAAGCCTTACAATAACACTGTGCATTAATTTTATTTTAAATATTCTGTTGTTATTAAACTTACAACTATATTTCATCTTATCATAAAAACTTTCATTTTACAGCTCAATGTAACACAAACATCTATTTTAGATAACTTAATGACTTTCAAAGTACGATAACGTTAATATTAACTGAATAACTAACGACTGTTTATGAAATACATATTTTATCTTTTATACACATTTTACTGCCTAAAAGTTACTTATCATTTGTTATTTATTAGGCATAGAAAATATATGTACAGTTATAGCTCTAAATATTTCTTTAGGGTTAATATTTCTTTAGGCTAATTTGTATAAAATTTTACAGTAATTTAAATTTTACAGTAAAAATTGTGTTCTGAACAAAGCGCGCACTTAGTGAACGATTGCGATTAAAATAATGCACTAATTTATTATGTGCGATTATTCCTTTCCATACGAACCTAAGATGCAATAAATTACAAAAAAAAGTCTTCAATACCTCAAAAAATTCAGCTCTAAATTTATCTGGTACTTAAATTCTCATTTCTTCAGAGTTTGGCAGTAAACGCACCGATTTGTGAGCATGGCTCCGAGTGCCTCAGTGAATATTTCATGTGTTATACAGGGTGTTGCCCCTGTCGTTACGGTGTCGTCACGACATAGATAAGCACTTATTGTTTGCAAGCAGAATGATTTGTGGATGAGGGTGAAAAATGTGATTGAGAAGTAGGCGAGAAAAATTACAGTTGCAGGTTATAAAAAGAAGCAGCCTGTATTGCGATGGAGGTAGTCATAAATATGAAATTTATTATTTCCATCATCATACTGATATAAATAGATTTATAGATCATGAAAGTAAGAAGTGTTGATATAAATAGCTCAATCAATCATAAAATATAGTAGTGTAGGGGATAAGACTTTTTGATGATTAAAAAAAACCCCTTCTGCGTAGTTGTGTGGATGTTTTTGTTTTGCAAGCTTTTTTTCTTAATTCTGTATTTCTTTGCATATAATCAACTAAACATTATCATACTGTAATCGATCCTTGTTTAACTCATATCCAAGCTAATCCATTTTGTTTAGCGAAAAATCTAATATCATCGACATAACTACGCGAGGTGAATTTCCTGAAAAAGTACCACCTACACAATATGCTGTATGATCCCACATGAAACAGTATGAAGGCTGTATGGAGGCTGTAACAAGAATATATACAAAGAGGCCCATGAGAAATGAGGCTCTATGTTGCTCCTCAAGAAGCGTTAATACAGAAAGTGATGGACCACTTAAATTAAGCTTTTTAATTCACCAAATGTCTGGGGAAATTTATGTACAGCGGCAAGTCAAATAAAGTCACCGGCGTTTGGGAGGCCTAACATGACGCTGGTTGACGAACTGGTGAATTATACAAACACGTTAAAAAAAACTACTGTACTTCAGTATTTTTCATTATCTTAAATGTGACGAAATTTTGTGTATGTTTGTCTAGTATGGCGTGAAATTTATGATTTGATTCATCTAATATCTATAAACAGGACAGGACGTCCCTTCTCTAAGATCACGTAAGCGATATAAAATCTCTTTCCCTATATTTATTCAATTTGTACATCCTCCTAGAAATGAATAGAAACAGCCTGCAAGCTATTTCTCAGTGTGTACCATTTATTGTTTTGCATTTGCATTCCAAAGTTATCTAGTTTTTATTATTAAGTTTTCTTTAATGACGGGAAAGCTCACATGACTCTTTTAAACTATCTTCTATATAGTTTATTTCTTCTTGCCTACATGTTCCCTACATACAATATTTTGGTAAAGGCTTAATATTATTAAATATCAGGCAGTAACATAAATCTACGTTACTTAGTATACTACCGATATTAGCTCACGTAAAGTTATCGCTATATTAAACTATCCTAAGTTACTGAGACCGTGATTCACACTAGTCTTAGATAAATAATTTTATATTACGTTAAACTTAGTTAAAATGTATAAGCGGCAAATATTCTATAGATCTACGATACCGTAGCACCGTAGCCGTGTAGCGACCGCAGGGTCTACGACCGTAGCAAGTAAGGCTACAACACATTGCACGGTTAAACATAAAAGTTTTCTGATACTGAGATTATTACGGCTGCATACAAAAATAAATAATTTTATACATATTAGCTAAGATCGTGCCACTTTGCACAAATATATTAGTCTCTAGTTTTTCTAGACTACGATATGCTACAATTATTTAGTTTTGTGTAACACAAAATAATCCTTGCCAGCAACATAAATAAGCAAAATCTTGACTGTGTAATAATGCAATTTTTCAGACAAAAACCAAAAGCCATACCAACCATAATCAGTTTCATTAAAACCCTAAACCACTACCGCCGAAGAATAACCATCAAACATTTTAGCAGCCTTCCAGTCGTTATGTAGGATGCCCTCGTGATTTATGAGCAACGGGACACATCTCAGTGTTACTCGAGGTGTAGGGTGACCATGCATGCGGAAAATGTCTGACAACCGCTACCTGTGCGCTGCGTGTCATTCATCGCGGTTTTGTTTTTCGTTGCTAGGCAACCAGTTTTATAGTTGGTTCTATGATAAATTTTTAGGTGGTGTATATTTATTTTGATGGAGGAGTGGAACTTTAGATTAAGGTGTCTTTTTTGTATTTAGCTTTATTTTTGTAAATATCTTAACAAGGTTTTTCTAAAATGTTGGGTAGGGGAATTGTGATGACTATATATAAATGAAAATATACTATAAATAAAAAGACTCATCAAATCAAACTAAAAAATACCGAGTAATTTTTAAGAACGCTTTTATGTGCTGTCTTTAAAGAGTTTAATAGGTCTCAAGTATTATAAACTACCCTACGTGCCACTGCTGGGCACAGGCCTCTTCCCATATAGAGAAGAAACGAGCATTGATCACCATTTAAAAGGCGATTTCAGACTCCAAATTTGAAATCCAGATTTAAGTTATGTTATTCCAATCGTTAACAACTAAGCCTAGTCACCCTACAAAATATAGTTTCTCGTTCGGAATCGAATCCTTAGTTATTTAGTTACGTTTACGTCGCAAACATTACGCCACGTACTATTTTATATTGCAAATGGAAACCCAATGTGGTTGTTGTCTAGCGGTATTTGTACAGTCGCCCGCAACATCATGTTACATCGTTTATTAACAAATATCGAAACTCGGAAGCCATTTTATGGTTTACCTTATTTTTATATTGTTTTCGTTTTGTTACCTGTTTTGATTATATTATCACAGGTCAGATAATTTATCCGGTGTGAATGGCCACGGATGTGCAATGAGGTATGGGAGTCAAATTTCCACTATCTTTGTCACTTTTATTAAAAACACATCGACTCGAGTCAACAAACTTAAGAAACTATAAAATTAAGCTACTATTTAAATGAAAACAATATTGCAAAATATTAATTATTTTTTATTTTACACACTATTCTTCTACTAAAATTCAGGCCATACGAAGGGTATTATTACTACTATCCATATCGCCATATTATATCTCTGCCTAACCTCTTTACAGAAAAAGGGTCAATGGTTAAATAGGATAACATTCATTCCGTGCTGGCTCCAATAAATCCTTTTTGCAGACGATTGTACTTTACAAGTCTGCATGCGATTTGCAGAGATCTCCCAAGGAATTGCATGCCTGCAACGTGATTGGCTGGATTAAACTGAGGTGATTGCTGCTGTCACTCAATAGTCAGGCTTGTGTAGTGAATAGGTTTATGTTGTACGTGAAACTACGAAAAAGATTATTTTTTCGTTTATGTCATTTTCCAAAGCAATTTAACTTTTTATGGTTAAAGGGAAAAGGCAGAATATTATGGATCAAAATGTTTGTTAGATCTTAACTGTTCTTACGTATGTAACGTATTTTTACAAATAAATAATTTTAAACAGTCTATACCACCACCATCGAATGATCGTAACATCTATAATCAAAAATATGTTTGAAGTGATAACTCAAACCTTATAAAATAGATTTTCTTATGGTTTTCATTAATGGATAGAGTAATTTTAAAGTATGGTAGATATGTTAGTGTGCATTATTAATTAATGTTTTGTCTATTCTTGCGATAGGGCATTTCTCATAGTTCAAAAACTAAAATTAAAGTTGGCAGAGAAAAAGAACCCACCCTTTTTTCCCCCACATTACATGCATGAGTGATTTGTATTCCGCAAACTTGCAACCCTGCAATATTGTTTACAGAGCCGCCTTCGATGCAAATCGTCGAAGAATCTATACCGGGGTTTATTTTGTGAGTAACCTTTAACAAATATTGTACGGAAAAGATTGCTGTTTGATATGCGAAATGAAAAGTTTATAAGTTTTCTGAAGTTGGTTACAAAATTTAATGATAAGATATTTTTTTATTTTATTTTCATATACAGTAGGTACAATGGTACAGTGTTGTCGATTGAGAATTATGTGTAAAGTCCATGAAATACGTAGCAAGGCACAGGCCTCTACCCATATAGAGAAGGCACGAGCATCACCTTCACCATGCTTGCTCATTGCGGATTTAGGAATGAAATGTTGAAAAATAATTTTGAGCATGGATAAACTATCACTAAATTCTATTACAAAATATGTATGTATTTTTAAGTAAAGGTAACGTTATGATAGCACCCAAGCAGAACTTCATAAAAGACAAATTTTATAATCCAACAAGAAAAATAAGTCTAAAAGTTCTATAACTCACGTTCTAAAAAGCCTTTATATGAAATTGCCGTAAACACTAAGGCACGCCAGCAAACTTTCAGACAAATGCAATAAAAGAGTCTGGCTCAGGTAAACACAAACATAACGATTGCCTGTCTGGCAGGCAGCAGGCTGTGTGATTATGTTCGAATCATAGACTTAACAAATACATAGACTGATACTATCGCTAGTTTCCCCTTGTGCCTAGCGAGAGCACTTTTTAGTCTGTATCTAGTACATTCGATTACTGATATAAGTTAATTTTTCGCGCAACGAGAAACTTATAACGGAAATATCGATGGTTTTGACATTGTTAGGATAATATTAGTGTTTAACATAGATTTATTAAAATGGCAAACTCCATCTCCACACATAATTCACAATAAAACAAGTTCATACTAGTGCTTACGGTTCAAACTCTGATAGACTCGCTCTTTAGTTTCTTATTTATACTCTAAGGTTCGAATGAGTTTCTGAATGTCATATCAAGTTGAAGACAGGTCACGGAATAGGCATTAAGTGGAGTTTAAGTAAAAGAACAAGCATTGTGACTGATAGTATGATTATAATATGATTCCAATAAAAACTGACTTTAAAAGAAGTCTTAGATGGTTTTCTTATGGATCTTACCGTCAGAACTGGATAAAATTTCAAATAAATAGGAAGCACTAGCATTCAAATAAAAGGTTCACTCAGTCGAACGTTCGGTGCCAACAAACATTAAAAAAAAACAGTTGAATTGAGGACCTCCTCCTTTTTTGAAGGCGGTTGAAAACCAAGGAAGGTATGAAGAATATAAAGAGACATAAGTCTCACACACATGTAGTGTCTTTTTAACCAACTTCTGAAAGAGGAGGATCTAAATTCAACTGTACGAATATAATACCTACGGCAATTATTGATCGATTGAAATGATAATTATTGTCGTCAAAAGGGTATTATAGGTGAAATGCATTTAAATTTTACTGATGCATATGAATCCAGTCGAACGTAGTGTCGTAACAAAAATAAAAAAAGTAGTTGAATTGAGTATCCATATTAATTTCTCTGACGTTATTTTAATTTGCATTTTAGTGTAACCAATTTATTAGTTTTCATTTTTCATATAAAGTATCATAACTAAACAAGTAAAGATACATACTAAAATCATGTTACAGTATTGCGGATTTTTATTAGAGAACATTTAATTTATTTTATAATTGTATTTTAATAATTGTTAAGGTACTGTACTGTGAATTAGATATATAAGTAATTTAAGTTATTAGTTTCTAATTGTAAACTATTTTTGTGCTTTAAACATTAATGTGGTTACACTTTATGTATTGCACGCCAGTATGTGGCAGAATATGACTGATCATTTTTTCTATGTACCAACTTAACAACTCATGTTCTTGCAATAAACGATCATAATACTATCAAACACTTTTGATTTTATGGATCTATTAATCAGGATAGACCAACACTTTATTAGAATAAAATTCCATCATATCATTTACGCATCGCTCCTTGTCTGTAGACAAATCGTGTCGATAAAGCTTGACAAGTGAAATGGGTCATATGGAATCCATTTGTAGAATAAAGTTAGTTAATTTTAGTTTAGTAGATCATACGTGATAAACTTGTAATGATAAATGGTTGAAGTTTATTGAATGAGTAATTATTTAAGTTACCTCTTTGTTACAAAATATATAGATTGAAAAACGAAATGCAAAAAAGTATTTGGAATTAGACATTTCATTTTCAAGATTACTTTAATAATTCGACTAGAAACAAAACCGCGTCAGATAATCATTAAAGTTTAGCACTTGAATCATATGGGCCTAAGAATTTTGCAAATATTTGGAGCCAATAATTTTGAATTTTGACACATTTCAAAAAACTAAAATAATAATGACCAATCTTATCATTTAGCGTTTACAGATTGACTTCATTCTCAGCCATACTAGCCCTGAGCCTACACGTGTAGAGCCTCCAGAAAGTATTATTGATACCAACAGGGATCCCGATTATCCGTTTACATAGACCCTTCAGAGAGTTGCGACTCCTAACCGACTTCGTTTCATTCTTATGAAACAAGTGGCTTTGCTTCATACCGTGTAGGATCAAATAAAATACTCTGATAAGATTTTGTAGGCTATTCCCTTTGTTTTCTTAGGAGGATAAATGTGGATTATGTATTATGTTACGATTGACCATTTGTTTGTGGTTATGTAATATCATGTTTTTCTTCTTTATTTTCCATTGCTAGATAATGAGGAATTGTTTTCCTTACGATATTTTTATGGAAAATTTTGCGCAAATAGCTGTACGTAGTATGTGGGAAAATTTGGATTTCTGTATAAAAAAGATACTAATAGAAGAGCAATATTTACAAATAATTAACTCATAATGCTTGCACGTGTTACGGCTTATAATATTCTATTATATTATCTTCATCTTAGTCGAGAATTTTTGGTTAGTTTTTTAAAAACAGGAGAAATCTTACTATTGCTTGAGCTCTTAATTAAACACAATACACAGTTAAACAAATTGCATGCAAAATATGTCTTAAGTAACAAAACGTCCGGTTCCAAAGAACTATTCAATGTAATCACTTAAAAATGACTTAAAGTAAACTGAAATACACTACAATTGATTCTATAAACAACAGAAGGAACCAGAGGCACCAAAGAGGTTAACTCTCGAAATCAATTATCATGAAACAAGTTGTGCTCCGAAGCGTACGAACCTTACCTTCGAAGCGATCTGTGTATTGAAGGCTGAACGTCAGTTGCACGCGTAGTTTTAAGTTCGTGTGCCCGTAACGTATCGAGGGTTCAGAGCATTGACGTACCATATACATAGACTGCTACTATCCCTAGTTTCCACTTGTGCCAAGCGAGAGCAGTTTTTAGTCTGAACCTAGTACATTTCGTTTATCATTTAAGTTAATTTTTGCGCAACGAGAAGCTTATATACGACAATATCGATGGTTTTGACATTGTTAGGATAATATCTTAGCTCCATCTTCGTACATAATTCACGACAAAACCATTTCACACTAGTGCTTACGTTCAAACTCTGATAGGCTCACTTTAGTTCCTTATGTATACTCTAAGGATCAGAGATTCTGGCTATGTATGTAGGTTTGTAGATAAGTAGATGTGGGTGGTTCGGGCCTGCACTGTTTTGTTTTTGTGTAATTATTTTATGTTTGTTGCGCTAGGAAATGTTGAGGCTGACCATTTATAAATGCATCCGATCATCGACGATCTTAGTTAGGTAAACAACACTGCTAATATGAGCGGATTTGGTACTGACTACGACTCTGATACACTTTCATTGATACTGTTAACAACAAAAGCAGCATCAAAGGGACTTAATCTGAAAATCATTAATTATAAAGCGTTAAATTGGTTAACGGAGCGGTCTTTGCGTTGGAAGCGATCTGTGTATTGAAGGCTGGACGTCAGTTGCACGCGTAGTTTTAAGTTCGTGTGCCCGTCACGTATCGCGGGCTCAGACCTATGTTCATGTTTCTATGATTGTAGCTCAGTAAATGTGTAGGTTTGGAAGCTGCATTTTTTTGTATAAGATTTGTAAGTTTATTTTGGGTTTGTTAGTTAAGAAGCATATTAAATTGTACTTTTTTTTTTCATTTCTATCGAAACATTTTGATCATGCTAGAATAAGCCAAAGGTTTTGTCATTCGAGGATTTTTATTTGAATGAAATAAAACTCCACTCTATCCACTCCATGAATTTCCTTTTAAACATAGCTTAGAAATAGTATGTATTTCGAACGTAGTTTTCAAAACAAACGTTTTATAAAACAAGACAATTGGAAATCATATGCTAACACAATCGATACAGGACAGCCATTCAAATGCAACGGTAAAACATAGTACAATTTTTCATTTATTTAAAATCAAATTTCACAATCAAATATGATTTTACTTGGAGTACAGCCACGGAATAGCGTAATAACGGTACTGGCAATGTGTGGGCGGGCACGGATCGCAGATCATACAGGAGTACGTGATTCCGGATCCCGGTTGTAAGAGTGCCGATATCCTGCCGGATTTCATTTAAAAAGAACTCTAGAAAGAATCGCATTTGTTACAAAGAATACTTAGGTACGTACTTCCGTACTAAGGAATTTAATCTTTGTGTCGGAGTTTTGAAAACATTCAAATCTTGTGCATTAAGAACTTTCAAATTCGGAAAAAGCGTTTGTGTATCTATGCCAGTCTAATGTGGGGATCGAACTCGCAGCATATTACATGTGGTAGTTAGTGTGGTCACCTATAGGAATTAGATATTCATACTTATGCCAACAAAAACTGTATGCTAAAAAAAAATATGGCTTAGTATTATTATGGCAAAACAAATTATGCCAAAATCATTATGCCAAAGTATATTAGGACAAAAAATATTTTCAAAAGAAGGGATCCCGCCAATTACAGTGTCCTTATTTATTTTAGTGAAGGAGTTCTCACTTAACCAGCCAGCATAAATCACAAGAGAACTCATAGACTACTTAAAAATATTATTTTTTATCATCATAAAATAATATAAGTTCGTAAAACACAATAGCTACTAACGAGTAAACAGAGAACTAGAATTTTCCATCATAAAAGTTAACCACTCGTTATTCAAATAAACCCGCAATTCTACGCATTCACCGCACGAAACTCATTATTTTTATTTTAAACTATAAAAATATTTTCCAACACTTCAAGCGTAAAAAAATCGTACGGAAATTTAATTTCATACTCCCTTCATGAACGATTCGATTTTTTTTCGATACGGATATTGTAATTGATACCTCCGATTATTTTCTGTTTATTTGTAGTGCTGTGCCATAATTGGCTAGGCGGACATTTTGTATCTTCTGTCTTTCGTTTTGTGCGGGGAGTATTTAAGTAAGTCGTTTTGAATTTCATGTATAAAATTTTGAATGCATAATAATGACTAGTGGTGAAAGAAATAGGAATTATTAAATATAAAAAATGATTTAAACATTTTCACAATAATTAATCATCAAAATCAGTGAAAAGAATGACGATCATTAATTATGATGATCGTCAATTCTCCTTGTGCCATTTAAATGTAGATAAGGTTGGTAGGAAACAGGGATTTCTATCTAGTACCTACATAAAACGTTAAATAACAACCATGTGATTTATTATTCAAAGCCTTTTAAGTTATTTTTTATACACTCAAATATTGCTCAAATACCATAAACTAATCTCACCTAGAAATCCGAGTATCAACCCGCTCCCTAATAAGAGCTAATCGAGTATAAAACTGTAACCCTACAAACGCCACAGGACGCAGTTAACCCCCTGATAAATGGGCGAGAGATTCATTTGAATAGTTTCCTTACTACTAACGATTATTTGTCTACTTCCACAATACAAGACCGGAATCCATTTAAAATTATTACGCAATAAATATTCCTTGTTGTAATTTTGTTGTTGGCAGTTATGAATATTCGGTATTGGGAGCTGAAGAATAAATGTTTTTGGTACTTACTTGATTTAAAGTAAGATTGTGAAATTTTATATATTTTTCTATAGTTGGTTCAAGTATTGAAAATTGACACTACTTGTATGTATATTAAACCTTCGGGAATTAGAATTAAGTAACGATTACAATGCTCGCAAAACTTCACATAGAGGATTTAGATTAAATAGCAAAATATTTCTCAAAAGAAAAAAAGCTAGCAGAAATATCTTTATCGCAAACAAAACACCTCTTAAAAATCTACAGCATTAAGCAATCCACTTAATACAATAACCGTTTAAGTCCAACTAAATTCTATTCAGCATAAATTCTTACATTAACGCGACAACGCGAGCACTTAACCAGTTGAAAATTTAAACATGTTTTAATGTTATTTTAAGTAGAGACCGGCTGATAATTAATTTCTTTATTAAATTAGACGCGCCAAGACACGGTTACCTTAGACAATGTTATTCCCTGGGAGGAACATTCCCGCTGATTGTCTTTTGTTTAAATGTACCTTATTCAAAATTTTTGAATTTTTTTTGTAGCTGTTTATTTTAGGGTTGTATATTAGATCATTTAATTTTAATGGAGTGGGTAGTGCAGTACACTTTGAGAGAGAGTGTGTACTTTGTATATTGAAAGAAAATGCTATGTTTTGCTAAGTTCTGCTTTTCCAATCTTATAATAACACTTTGTATTTTAGATATTATATTGTATTTCCGATTTTAGACATGAAATGATATCCTTAGTTTAACTTAGAGATATTACACTACTCTTTTAAAGATTTTTTTTTAATTTACTTAGCCACAAAACTACTTGCAAAAGATTTTTTGCAAACATTTCCAAAAACCTTTATTACCTAAAACTGTAAAATCTTAATAAATTTTGACAACGTAAGCCGGGCACGACTTTGCAGTCGCTTAAGAACGGCTTGAAATTCGTTTCGGTACTTTATAAACAAGTTGGAACAAGTCGTCGTTAAAATCAGGGGCACAGGTGTTTCGTGCTATGACGGGGATTGTGGAGCCCGCCTTTTAAAATACGTGTTTTATAGGACGAAAGTTCTTACTGTTTTTGTTGACACTTATATTGAAACTAAGTTACAAGAGTAGAGTGTAAAACATCTTAAATAGTGTTTAAGTAAAGACTCAAGTTGCACTTAAAAAAAAATAAGTAAACACTCATGCAGGTAGTATATATATATATTTATTAATTATTTGTGTTCCAGCCTACGCAATATGAGTTCAGGGTGTCTTGAGGTCAGTAAAAGTTGTATTATTTCAAGATGTATAGATAAAAATAAAAGAAGACTATGAGTGCTTGTAGGGTGTAAGTTCCTTACGACCTCAGACCACCTTGAGGTCGGGCCTGCGGGTGACCGGGAGGGCACCCTGTCACCCGATCAGCTGACAGGCCAAGAAGGATACGGACGCCAGGTCCCACGCGTCCGTCCTCGGAAGGAACGAGGGTTGGGCACTTCACACCCACCCTCCGGATGGGGTCCAGTCAGGACCGAAGCCTGCCGGAGCCGCGCAGAG
Organism: Autographa gamma; assembly: GCA_905146925.1. Classification (NCBI taxonomy): domain Eukaryota; kingdom Metazoa; phylum Arthropoda; class Insecta; order Lepidoptera; family Noctuidae; genus Autographa; species Autographa gamma. Next base: position 12,687,797 of record LR989850.1, read on the forward strand.
ATTGCGCAAGCGACCCCGTGGCTCTGACCAAGGCTAAGACGGGACCGGGGTGTTTTTAGTCGGTGCAAGTCCGACATATCCCTACGCTGTGCCCTCAGCGTGGGTTGAAATCATTAGAGTTTCACCCCGACAAAAAAAAAAAAAAAAAAAAAAGGGTGTAAGTTCCAGAGCCATTCACCATATATATAATCTTAACCTTTATTAAGAGTCAGTAGAGTACATCGTTTACTTAAATTTTTATTTATACGTGTAATAATTAAATTATGTCTGTAAATATTGCAAAAAGCTTGATTGTTCATTGAAATAAAACTACTGTGGATGGATGGATTTTTTTTTATTGTTCATGTCAAAAAAATCCATTTAATCATTCATTCTATCACGATTTTACATTATTATCCTCTGAACTGTTAGATCACAAAAAAATTAGTACCTACCAAATCCACTCTTTGATTGTTAACATTTTGGACAACCAATCGCGTTCATTGATGTCGGCGACACAAATCGATTTGTCAACAGATATAATTAATCGGCGATCAGAAGTCAAAGGAGCAGCTACTAATTAACAATATTGTCTACACTGTCTTAAACTTTGTTTCTCGTATTCTGAATGAAGTGTAAATATCTATAGGTACAGTCACGAGCAAAAATATGTGTACACTCCCCGATGTTTAACTAATTTTGACTTCAATTTCAGATTGATATTGTATAACGTATTACGTAGAAATGAAGAAATGAGTAAAATCAGTTTCTTACCATGTTTTTTGTTTGTTTATCACATATTTTTCAACACATTAATCTTGCTATATATTTTTTGTATTTCGCTATGTGTACACATATTTTTGCCAGTGACTGTACAAGTTACGGAATAGCTTAATTAGTATTGAAAGTCAGTCTGGCTTTTCGAACTTTTTCTATGCGAGTTTCGGACATATTGATCAGGGATTTCTATAAAAACTTTTTACATTCAGGCCTTTTTCGTTTTAGCGTGTTTCAATCCCAATGAAAGCGTGCTAAAGTAAATGGTTCAAAAGTTAAGAAGGGAAGTTTGAATACTAATTTGCCCTAAGTAATCTACCTGAGCGATGATACGTAGCTACTAATTAGCTTATTAATTAGGTGTTATTTCATTTTAAGGGTGTGCAATAAATATTCTAAATTACTGGGCCTTGATTCAGCTATTTTAAATGCATGTCAGTGGTCAGTCAGTGTATTTTTCACAGTGGCTAATTTTCGTATTCAGATAAGCCTACAATAAAATCTCATGGAACTCTGGAAAAGAATTATCGTAATAACCATATTGGTTTCTTAGGTTTACGCGAATGTTTCTGTAATGTAACCCGGCTCTTGACCTGGACATAATCTGAGTCACAAGGTAACATATTGCTATCAATCTAACCCTAAACTGCATACATCACAACACACTGATAGGTGCGGAATGTACCCGGCTCTTGACCTGAACATAATCTGAGTCACAAGGTAACATATTTTCTCGTCGCGACACTCTCGACCTGATTTCTTACCTCGGCTTGCGAGTGAGGATTAGGGGATATTATGGCTGCAAACGCCTGTTGTGTGTAACGCGTAAGATGAAAGACATTTTTATTAAAACATGGTAAGCATGTGGGGGTTGGTTTTTGCTTCATTTAATTTGCGTGTAGGTAAGCGGAAAATCTTGATAAAGATGGTAAGAAAAAGAAAAAAATCTGCAGTATTCTACTTTAAATTAATGTATACTTACTATAAAAATAATTTTCTACTGTGATATTCACACATTATAAACTAGCCAAATAAAATGACATTGCCCGAAACCCAAAACTTCGTCAACAAATCGGAATCTTAACTTTGCTAGCTAACTCAAACCACAGATTTCGCCTAAATATCCCTAAATTCCAGATTTTTCCGGAATCCTTTCAGCATTATCAGCACAATCGTGGTTCCATATTTCGCGCCACACTTCGCCACACGACACATTAGGCCGCGGTAATGTCGCTCTGCATCGTTACTACACCTCACTATGTGCTGACTGGCTCTATACAATATGATTTTGTAGATACTGTGTGATGACAGTGACTATGATAGCATTTAGATGCATTTTACTCTGATTATAATTAAGATATATACTATGCGGCTGCTGAGAACCTCAAGCGGCGGAAATATTCCAACCTAGTTGGAAGTTATATATTCGAGCCGTTTGGGGTTGAGACACTTGGTCCGTGGGGTCCGAGTGCACACAGTTTTTTTAAAGATTTATCCAGACGCCTGGTTGACACTTCGTGTGACCCAAAGGCTGGCTTCTACCTAGGTCAGCGCATAAGCATTGCCATACAACGTGGCAATGCTGCCAGCCTTTTGGGCACACTCCCAGTCGACAGCGACGTGGGTGAATTTTTTGACGCCTTATTTTAGTTCTTAGTTTTATTTAGTATATATTTTTTCCTATTTAATGTGTAGGCTTAGTTTTTATAGTATTGTAAATATTTTAAGGCATTCTGTACATATTGTTAATTATTAAATAAACTTGAGATGCAGATATATACTTGTAAGTCATTTGGCATACAATTTAAAAATTAACTTGCTTTCTTAGTCACGACAATCTCATAGTTCTCACGTGGCTTCATCAAAACATACAGGTAGATTTTAATTATTAAGATTTAAGCATTAAGAATTCGCGAGTCTGTATTTCAAAAATATACGATGTAATGTCTTAGTACATTTTGTATGTAAATAACACACAGCTTCGTAAACAAAGCAAAGTTAAATCTCATCGACGCATTCTATAATCAAGATAATTTATCTAAATAACGAACCTGATAGCGATATTCCATTCAAGAGACAGGTAATCTAGAAGTTTCCTTACAGATGGAGCCACGTTTCTCATTCCATCTTTCGCTTATTCAAGCGAAGTTTTTTTACTTGCGAACGGAGCGGAATCAGCGCGAAACTGATTTAAGCGTAATGACTGCGAGTTCAAGTATTCAGTCAATTTCACAAATCGGACCCACCCTAATTGGAGAGAGGTCATACTGAGAAAATTATGCGGCCATGAAGATAGCGGGGGTTTAATTAGCCCGTTTGGTATCATAGCTTCCGGATGGGTCAGATCATTATATCAGATGTGTTTAGTGGATAGCTACGCATCTACCTATAACGTTTCTTGACGTTTTTTCTCCACAGGAAGAAAACTTTGAAACCGTGCACCTAGATTTTGAAGTATTATTTTTACATGTTTGTGAGGTTTATAATTTTTTTAGTTTTTTTAGTTATAGGTAAATTATTTTCCTATCTTATTTCAATTAGTGGCTATGAGTTTTCAACATCAAATTCGAGGAGCAATCTTAGAACAGACTAATGTATTTTTTAGCAATCTTTGGTAAATAAGATGTTTATTTTTCAGCCAGTACCTCTTTAGTAAAGCAATTTACCTTTACATCCAAACGCTACTTTCATAGCCCAACATTAAATTCACAAATTCCCTGACAATCGGATTGGTGGAACAGGGAAAAATAAAGGGGCTAAGATTCAAGGTTTAACCAATTAAGAAATAAATAAGCTATATTAAGCTAATGCAAATACTTCGGCTTATACTTTAACGTACTTTGTTGTTCTGTTATTCTGAAAGTTTATTTTTATTTGTACTTTTCGTGCCAAGAAACGTTTCCGTGAAAATATATTTTTGGATGTTTTTTGGGAAGTGAAACAGACATATATCATTGTGTGCGATAAAAGGAGAGAAAAATAGAAATTATCGTTATAGAGCTTGATGACTTTATACGCAGTTATTTAAATGTCGTAATTAATCTCCTAAGAAAATTATACCATAGAGTCATATTATTATGGTCGTGGTCATTTAAAAGCACGCGCATTACATGATAAATAAAATTATATTTAATATGTATAATGAGTTTTACAATTCAACTTTACCTTCAGAAATGCAGTAATGTATAAAATAAAATAAAATAAATGCAGTAATATTATTATTATTTTCATACTATACGGTAACTGTTATTTAAATAAAAAAAATCCACGTTTATGGTTTGGAAGAACATTTTGAGCGATTTTTGTGAAAAATAGATTGCTCATAGTTCCCAATTGTTTACGTATCTATTACATTATTTTTATGCCCTCCACGTTAGTACTATTTCATTTCCATTTGAGTAAGTACAAATACTATTAGCTTTGTAAATTAAGTCGTAAAAACGCTGGGATCGAAGGACACTCGAGTTAAATGGCTTAGCGGATATTTATGATGTATATTTATGATGCTGTTAGGTTCTAACTGTATCCAAAGATTTACTGACACACTTAAAGCTTTATCGACAACTCAAAGTTTGATGGTAGAAAACAATTTAAAATATAATAAAGCTAAAAAGGCTATACATGATTGGATCAGGACACTTACATTTAGTGAAACGGAAGCATTGCTGGCTTATATAAAATAAATAGAATTCCACGCAATATGTTATCCTTCACCTACAGACCCAGATACTGAACACTTGCACGCACACACATACACACAGACACCCTCACACACACAAACACACACACAGACACACAAACGCACACACATACACATTAACACACTCACGTACTTGCATGCAATTTAATAATGTATAATTAATTAATCAGTTTTAAACTAGTTTATTTACTGTGTCAAATAATGCAAATGTTTTTTGTTTTGAATTTTTTGGATATTATGTTTTTAAAATTGTTATTAGTCTTTCACCTAGTCAAATCCCCACTTCGGTATGAAAGAGCGGAGCCTCCTAACACAGGCATATTAATGCCTAAATGGAGACTCCACCAACTAACTTTAAGGAAATTATTGTGAAAGAAATAAATGAATTTGAATTTGAAATGATATCTTAAAGAGACAACAACAAAAATAAGAACTTTTTAAAAACCAAAATCTCTTCCCGAATCTGACGGTTTAGTTATTACATAACTAAGGTTCTTATTCCGAATTGGTTGCTTTTTAAAGAAGAATCTAATATATGAGTAACACTACTACAGTGTCATTTATGAGCATGTTTGGTATTCAGTTATCTATGAAAAAAAGAACATGTGCAGAAACAATAGAAATGTAAAAACAAAAAATCGAATTCGTCGTAATAATAAATCAGAGAGCTTTTGTTTTTTTGGTTTAAACACAGTATTTAAATTGCCAGCATTTCTTCACAAAAACATTTGACAAAAGCGTTCTAATTATAAGTGGCAATACATTCACTGACCAATGGAAATCGACTAATTTTCCGCCTCAACGTCTGTTTAACCGCGAACGCGTCACTCGCCTTTGTGTTATTCGCGCCAGCAATTGTGACTGTGTTGCCAGCAGTAATTAAACTTCCGGACATAATGACATCGAACAGAACAAAATAGGTAGGCTAGCTTGTAATGGTTGTGCTTATGTGAGTCGTCATTATAGAAACATGGGCTTGTTCTCTATGATTATTGTCCAATACGGTATAAAAAGTGTTAATGAAGTCAGTGTATCAAAATACTGGTCTCTTTCTAAGCTATTTTAGAGATATAAATTATAACCCAGAGTATTCTCACCTACATACTAAGTTTGTTCTTTTTTTAAGAAAGAAAAATGGACCCAAAACTAAAATAGGAAATTATACTATGATGTCTGAGATTCTGATTTTGTATCCCTCTTGTTAATGAGCTCCTAATAAAACGTAAAACCTTCTTAACTAAACAAAGCGCAAAAAATAATCCAGTAATGAAGTAGGTAAGTATACAAAAGAGAATCGTGTCTGAACATATATTTAACAAAGCAAACAGCAAAAACAGATAGGTCTAAAAACGTATATCTACATAATCCCGGCGAGGAATTTAATTTGCTGCCTCTATTATGGGTCGATAACGAAAGGGTAGACAAACCCTCCTGTTTGCGCCAATTTTAAGATTCCTTCATTTTAAGTGAGTGACACATACTCGGAGTTTGTTTTATAGCTGATACATGAGGTTCTTTGACTAAAATATGTGTCAAAAGGCACATTCAAAATCCAATGTTGTGTACATGTTACCGGAAATGTAGAAATCTAGGAATTGTACACTAATCCTAGGAAATTTGTACAATCCCGAAGCGAATCTTTTTTTTTCTAAAACTATTGAATTCATAAATGTCCTAGGAAATGTGCACAACCGGTAACATTCATACAAAAAATAGCGATATAGGTCCTCAAAAGTAAGTTAGTTTGTGTTGGTGGTGTTTTATCGATTCCTATGACTATTCGTCTTGGACGTACTATATTATGATCTGTTTCTTATAGTTACAATATATTATATTGTATATATACTAAGCTAGTCCGTCTAAACTAGTCCGTTTGTCATGCCTACCATTAGGTATGCCTGCAAAACGGACTAGTTTTGAAAAGTCTTGTAGTTTTATTAAAATATATTGTTTTTACGAAATACTGTAGAATTGGCAAAGGTGTTTCTTATTCAATAAACGCAATGTATAACATTGGCCTTTTTAACCTAGTGTAATACTACAAAGAGCGTAAATAAAACGATACATCGAAACAAAAAATAAATCAGGCTACATTAAAATATGAAAAACGTCCAATTAATAGGTCCATCATTCAACCGCAGACAATAAACTCTCCTCGTTTACATTATCTGTGAACGAATAAACGAGTGAACGAGAACGAATGGAAGTTTATTCACACGATTGTTCAGTTGTATAATTAAAATGTAATCCTTTATAATCTGGGGACATTGGACTGTGAATCATGTCACCGCTTAACATGAATATTTTGGTTTGAAATTATTTCACTTTTTATTTATTATTGTTTTTCTGACTGGCTGGCTGGTCAAATCGATAAATTAGATTCACTTGTTATATTTACCGATGATTAACGAATATCACGGTGGACCATTAATCTACCTTAATAAAATAAAAAAGAGTTTCGTACACAATTGTACTTTTTAGAAGATATTTTATGCAGATGCCACAGAGACCAAGATTAAGTATAAAGTTTTCTTTCACCGTAACCAATAAACTTAACAAGTAATCCATAAGAATTGTCACTACTTAAAACACTAACTAAGTAGACAACAGTAAAGTACATTTTTTAACTAGGCCACCTCGATTAAATCAATATAAAAGTTAATGTTATTACCTCTCTAAGCAGCTACGGTATTAAATGAATGTGGGGTAAAAGCAATCTCATAATAATTATGACAGAATTCCCCCGTTAAAATTTTTATGTATATTATAGTTTTAGTGAAAAACAGGTAACTATAGTATACAGCTTTTATTTCTGGGTGTTTACACAAAAATTACTATGTAATATATAAAATTGAAGTCAAATTTTATCTAATAGGCTTGTTTTCTTTAATAGGCTCAACGTGACCTCTTATACTGTTTGTCTAATAATAATATACGTAAAGATTCGATACAATCATGTTATCTTCAGACAACCTACCAATTATTAATAATATGCTACAAAACAATCTCAATTGCTATTATTTCCATCAATATTATAAAAGCACTAAAACTAAGGTAAACACCTTAATAATTTGTTATAGCTACATTACTCTCCACAAACTATTTACTGGGCAGTCCACCCAAGGATACTCAGCAATGCATTGCTATAATTCCATTAATTCGTATCGCAGTTCTCATTGATTGGGCATCGTACCCAGAATATTAACAGCATCATTGATATTGATTATTCAATTCGTTGAATTCAAAGCAAATACAGGTTAATGTTTATTTTAACAGCAAGTGACCTGGTTTTACCTTATTGCAATTACTAAGAACTTCGTCACTCATACAAATTTAATGAGCTTGACCTTTATAACTACTTAAATAAGGGTGGTTTTTGCGTAACACTAGGATGTGACATAAGACTTTATAAAACTACGATACAGCTTCATCAGGTGGTGAAAATTATTCGTGCGTGAAGAAAGGTGTCAATGCGTTTTAGAATTGAGTCCACTTGAGAATACTAGATTACTGTACCAGTGTTTAGTAACTAACTAGGTAAATAACTAGGAACAACTAAGTTGTCAAATTGCAATCGGTTTGAACTAGTTGTAGCCAGTTAAATCTAGTTAAAATCACACCAGTTGTATAATCCTCGTAGATATTATGCAACATAAGTATCAAGGATAGCATTTATTTATTTATTTACAATAAAGCATCATATGCTTAAACATGTACGAATTCACATCGAAAATTCTCTAAAATCAGCCGCGCTGATCGTCGTATATCTGACAACCAAAAATTTGATTGCCTACGTCATCAGACTGTAATAATGAGTAGGTAATTAGTTTTGAAATGAAAAAAAAAAACATCATTTCTTTTGTCTAATCATCGTCATAATTATCTTATCCAATAGACGACCATTGCTGAAATAAGTTATTTTTGTCTAGTACAATACTTCTAATTACTTAATTTTAATACTTCTACTTCTCTCTAATGGCATAAATCACAGATTTACAGTTTATTTAATGTAAATTGCATTTTTTTTAAGAATATTGTTATAGATCATAAAAAACCTATTTCCCACAAAATTCTTAAATAAAACACAATAATTTACGTCACTGCATCTCAACTCAATTCCCAACCCGTTGCCCGCGATACGCGCCCGATGACCTGTCACTTGTCACTATGATACAAAACTATTTTGTAGTCATAGAACTGAATGCGTAAGTCCGCGACTGCATGAGTTATGTGGTGACAGGATTTGTCAAAATAAAATTGGGTTGCAGGATAGGGTTAGTATGAAGATGCTTGAAATTTAAATAAAAACGGAAAATATTTTTTGAATATTTAGATTTTCCTGCAGATAAATAGAAATCAAAATAAATTTAAGTTATTTCATTTAATGTTTTTTGTAACACATAATATTTTTTAAAGATACATCATAAACAATTGACGTAAAAGGTACTACTTACTCATTTCTAAAAAAATAGTTAATTTAGATTTTAAACAATTTTTAAAAAAGCTAGTTTATATACAGTTGTATAAAAATACTTTTGGATTATTGCTGTATTTGACTGGCATATACGTTATTTTTAACTTTTCCATTTTATAGTATAATATAAACCAAAATAAATTATTCATAGGTCGGTCCCATCCATCATGTCAAGTATTTAAATCATTCTTACTTAAAAGATCCATTCAAGCCTTACTCCGATCTTCTCAGTCCTTACGTTCAAGACTAATTAAAACTTATATCGTTCCTAGCTCCATTAATGGCTTACTCGACCTAATTGTGACGTCATCAATTATAAGCTTCATAAAGTTACCGTGATCGCAAATAGAGCCGCCTCTGAGTAGCCAGTACACTAGCGAAGGTACAATGATTAACGACTTTGCCCACACAGAAACATCCAATGATGTATTACTATTGCAATCGATGTTAATCTTGTATGTTTATGCGGTAATGGTAAACGAAATGAGTTCTATGTAAGTTTATCGTTTTTTAGTACGGTGAATTTAAAAGAGTATTTAATTTAGCTTAGCATTTGTTTTTATATTTTGCGCGCTGGCCACTAATAATGAAAATCCGCATTTGAATTTCGAATGCATATTTGTTTTTAAACATAAATAACGAATGTTTGAGTGATGTAAACATGTTTGTTAGGTTGTAGTTTGTGGATTTTGGATATTTTGCTGTATTTTTTATATTCAGAGTTTAATGTTTATTTTAGAAAACCAGAAAATGAAAAAGAAGCTTTTATCTAAAAGAAAAACTCTACCATGATGTGAAACCGCTTAAACCGGCACGCTAGAAAAACAAATGAATTAAAAAAAAATATGAATACATATTACACGCTGTTCCAAATTCAGGCTAAAAACGTGGCGCGAGGTATACAGATATTTACAATTATCACTTTTACGTTTAAAAAAATATTATCTTTTATTTCGATGACCTTTATTTTATAAATTGTAATACGTTTCAACAAGAGATGAGAATCGCTTTCACTTGACGAGTATTAATATCGGCTCATCTGTTGAATCTGAACATCTGGGCTCTGTCCAGGCAAAATGCCAGTAATCTAAGGAAACGAGTGAATACATTATTTCATGCAAATGTTTTGAAATATTGTGATATTTTTTAGATGTTATTCAGCTGTATTGGTCACAGCACCCGACTTTTCCTGGACTACGTTTTTATTTGATTATTTTTATTGAGCTACAATAAATAGTTATACCACAGTCGTTGAGTTTATGCTATAAAATAGGTATGTTACATAATTAAACAAATTTTAGTTTAGTAAAATAACGAATATAAATCAAGGTAATTACACTAGTACCTGTAATTTTGAGGTCACAAGTAAACACTATCAGGGCCCACTATCGAAATCTAAACAATTTAAACTTAATACTTTGTGTAGCAACCCTACTCATACGAACTTTACATTCGCACCATTTTATTTATATAGCCAAGGCAAAATCAACCTTAACACCTTGGCATAGGAATTAGGTTGGTGGTAAATATAAGTTTGTTTCACCATATATGACACGAAAACTCGTGAACCATTTTAGTTATATAGCCAAGCAAACATCAACCTTAGTGCCTTGTGATAGGAGTTAGGTTGGTGGTAAATATAAATTTGTTTCTCCATATATGACACGAAAACTCATGAATAGATATTGCGATGACAAAACCGCGGAAAATTGGAGTTTGGTGTGACGTCGAATTATTGTTTTACTCCCTTTAAGGTGCGTTTAGAAGTAACGGCTGTCTGGGGATACTGTTATGTGCTGGTTTTATAGAGTCAGATATTATGTAAGTGATTCTTTATGTGTGTGTACCACACCTGTATTAGGTAGAGTTTGTTTTAGTCTTTTCTTTTTTTTTTAGGTACTTATGTGAATAGAGCACATAACTTTTTAAATAATATTATTATGTTCTTCGATATTTCTTCTTTATATACCCAATACATAGAAGAAATATCAATAGTTCCATCTACCGGAAAAATCTAAAATCGACTTTTTGCAACATGATTCCGACATTCATAGAGATGGAACAGATTTTCATAACGTTTGTAGGGTCATCATCGAATATTAACGTAGTTAAAAGTCAAAAATAGGATAATCTTATTTTTATTTTATAATATTGTTTTATGAAATACACTATACCCAAAATATTTGCAGATTAGCAAAAATTTGTCCATTGAAAAAAAAAAAATTGAAATTTTATTTCAATCATCGCAGTACAAATTTTATAACCACTTCACTCAAATAAAATCATCGTCTCTACTAAATACCATTGAAACGCCAAATAAATCTGTTCCGATGCATTAATGAGCTAGTGTTGTGGGAGGCAAGACGTTATAAATGCAATTACATAGTTCATTCACTTGGATGTGCCGCGCGGGGGAGATGCCCGCTAATGGTAAATGTTCTTGTTTTAGGCCGCATGTGGATTATATATTACTTGGGTAAGGGAATGAGGGCTTGTCCACTATGTTTGTAGAACTAATAACCTGATTTTCCAGAGATATACTGAAATTTTGATTCTTATGTAGATCAAACTACTTATCTTACTTCCTAATCTTTAGGTATATAAACTCTAATCAGTCCAAATCTAATTTAATACTTATTAGGAATCTCTATTGCCCGGGAACACATCATTGCAAGAAAGAACAGTGACTTAAATTAATAAAAGTCCTACAATTCTGAAAACGTACTATAAACATAATAACTCCAATGTACTTCAAATTTAACCAATTACATTAAAGAAAGAGAGTAATCATGTAAGTATCTTTCATATTTCATCCACGTTCTTTTAATAACTAAACATTTACTAATACTATAATAAACTTCTCATACTGACTGGATGCCTAACCTACCTTTCATGGATAGTCATGATATACTCACAAATAAACTGACCGACACCACTATAATTCAGTCAACTATGATGAACTGCATCCAAGGTTATAATGGCTTGCAATAAGGATGTATACCGCTAGCGTAAATACTATTAATCAAACAGTAGGGAACTGTTGGTAGAACCTTACAACCACACATCGATTTACTAAAAAATCTTTTAAAAAGAAAATAATTTGTTGATAGAATTTAACAGTTCCATATTATCTTAGAAAAAATGTATAATAAAAATAGCCTTTTAAATACTCACCATTGTAAAAATCGGTCGACATATTGATAAATTAATATTTGTTCGTGACTAGTGACAAAATAATAGCTAAATGAATAAGTAAATAGTATGTATCTAAGAACCAGTATGTTTATAAATAGAGGCGAGTTTTATTTCATAATTTTATTTTACTATTATTTATTTGTCTTGCTATTTAAATTTATACCTAAATTAAACTTAAATATTATATTTAATTCTAACATAACAAGTTGTATTGTAAAGTATTTCTCTTAAGCTCCATTGTAATACTAACTTCATGTAACTGTCTGCCTTCAGAAAACCTAGCGGTAACAAGTTTCAGTTTGTTTTAGCTATTATGTCAGGAACATCAGAACAATTTGTTAACGTCCACTGTTTTATACTGAACTTTAACAGTGAGAAGCTTTTTAAATTGCAACCATAATAGTGCCAGGTACTTGTAAAATATATTATTTGTTACAGGACTGATTATTACAACGCTAGATATTTTTTTCCGGAGTACACTATTTCTAGAAATGAAGACTTGTAATTGGCTTTCTGTAAACTAGATTATAACTATCCTATATTTGTATAGCTATAAGTCCTCCATGATGTGTCGTATAAATAAATAATATTGAATTTTATGTCAGTTCTTCAATTCAATCTGTCAAACGAATAAAAATGATTTAGCTTAAGTAAAATCAGCCTATAAAAACCATGACTTAGCAGCTAAATAGGTTACAGCCTTGTTAAGTACAAAGCTATAATAATATGCTTTGTTTAAAAATGTAAAAACAAAAGACACCTATCAAGAAGTTTGAATAAATTATTCTCCTAATAGAGTATAATAGCTGCACTTCCTTAATATTCTCATTCAACCAATCAACGAGAACGAAGCGCTAAAGATTTATCAAGCTCAACAGCCATATTTAAATTGTATGCACGTTTTAAACTATGCCAGCAGAAATTGCCTGTGAAGGATGACGTCATAATTCATAAATTCTGGAAACGCGGCCAGGGTTCATCAAGTTGGGCTGAATTAGTTATGACAGTACCTCTGAAAGGTCTGTTGTCGTGTGAATACATTAATAGTGGAAATGCGGTGCGGCTCAAAAGACCCGAAATGGAAACTTGGACCAAATTTTTGGTGGTTGCATATCCGTATTTGGAACTTTTATTTTTGGTCTAAAAAGGGAAAAAAAAGTTTATTTATGAACTTTTAAATATGCCATTGTAGTTTCAGTATCCTTTTTTAATATTCGATTTCTGCCAGTAGTCACTTATTGTAGGAAAAATAAGGTCAGACGACCGGTAGTAACATAGAATATAAATAAAACATGACTAGTTTTCTGATCTGTTGTATTTCTAATAATTCGTTAACCAATAAAAAAGGAAATACCAACTGATAATAAAAACATTGCTTTAATATAAATTAAATAAAAAATAAATTATTCATACAAGTTATAAGTACTGGTCCTTTTGACCCAAAATATTGGACAAAAACGCTGCGACATTGAACGCGTTGAGCTCGCCTTCAGTAAAGTGGTGAATTAATGTGCCTTAAGCAAACTTTTCTTAGAGATTTTCAGTCTGTAAACAAAGTATGGGTTAAAAAGAGATTACGTAAGGGTGTGAAGGTTTTAAGGGCCCCATTTTTTTGGACTCAATTTAGGGAAAAGGACAACGAAAAAGTGTACAAGGAAGAAAAACTAAAATGTATTTTTATATTTATTGAGGACCTTTTTTGTTGACTTTAAACTCAAAATTTACTGATTTTCAACATGGTTGTTTAATGATTGAATATTGAACTGAGAAATTATATATTAGATGTTATTTTTCTATAATGTTTTTCTTAATTCGTTTTGGGCTACACCTTGTAAGTAAAAAAACAGGTTTTTTAGCTTGATTCCAGCTACATTTCCAAGTAAAGCTCACACGTACGAAAAAGATCGTTCCATACAATTCCGTTTTACTCGATTGAGATAAGCAACATTTCAATCTGATTACACAATGCGGAAGGTTCGACCAGGGACCCTCCTGTAGGTACCCTATTCTATGTTATCAAGACGAACGACAAAATCTTTTATTCACTGCGATACAAGTTTGTTCCGTTTCCTTAGATTTGTAGCTGTTGTTTATGTTTGGGCTATTATTTTGAGGTGTTAAGTAGTTTTTTAGCTGCCACTATATGTTACATTTGGAACTAGTAAAAATAGAGATTTTAAGCCAATTCAAAGGAAAAGAAAAAACGTTTGCAATATTTTAGAATTGAAATGATTCTCAGAAGAAATATATATGTAAATATATATCATCACGCCTGTATCCCCGAAGGGGTAGGCAGAGGCGTACCAATGTACCACCCACAGTTCGCCGATATGTTTAGGTCCCATGTAATAGGGGGTGAGCCTATTGCCACTTACTCAGAAGAAAATTCTCACTAAAACAGCATGGATTCAAAAGCATCTATCGGAACAGGGGAACGAAAAAGTATGTTTGGTTTCAATTTTAGGTCAGCTTTGAAAACTGAATTCAGTAACGGGTTGGATGCATATATCACTGTTAGGCTAGTTAAGAATAGTGATGCTTCATGCTGTCTCACGAATCGAAACCAGGTGTTCGTTTGAAAATGGTAATTGAGTAATGAAAAAGAATAATCATCATCATCACCCGGAAGACGTCCACTGCTAAACAAAGGCCTCCCCCCTAGAACGCCACAATGAACGACAGCTCGCCAATTGCATCCACCGGGTGCCCGCCACTTTGACGATATCGTCGGTCCACCTGGTGGGAGGCCTGCCAACGCAGCGTCTTCCGGATCGTGGTAAAAGAATAATATTGTAAATACTAATAAAAACAGTACTGAGCATTTTGTAACAGTAAATCACACCTGACATTTGGACCAAACAAAGTCCATAAAAAAGCACATAGAAGAAATGTGACGTCAAAACGAAACAAACTCTAATACATATTAATTTATTTCCCGTCTTATCAGAGATTTTTCCAGTATATAATATGGAATTATTTCCAAAGATACGAACAATACACGTAAATAACGCGAAGCCCAGTGAGCGATAAAACATTAATATTCCGGGGCGCGTCTTCGATATTTCACCGAGTTTAGGACGACCAAGAAAAATGAAGTACGGAGAAATTCCCAGTTTATAACTTTCGCGGGAATTGTGTGGAATTTTTTTATTACTCCATCCGTGTATGGTGGGTTTATGGGCGTGGTGAAAGTATTAGCTCGGGTATAAAAAAAGATACATGACAATGGTGTTTTTTTGTACTTTATAATCTGACTGTCTTTGCTTGAAGCAGATTCGGTTTTAAAGGTTGCGAATAGGAAATTATAATAAAAATATTTTACATATCAATTCCACTGGAAAGTCCTTATCAAACGTTGCCTAAGTAACGTAGAACACTAGGACGTATTTGATATATTTTTGTGTTATCAAATTCTAAAAGTGGTACTTTAACTGTGATGTTATTATATTACAAACAATGTTCATCCGCCTTTCCCTGTATTAATTAAAATAATACATCATTTTCATAAAAAAAGTTTTTAACAATCTTACTTGTAAACACAAAAACAGCCAGAATTATATGTCTCCTTGAGTATGTCAGTAATAGGAATGTACGATAATTAAGGTAATACATTAACAATATTCTTGTTAACATATCCAATTAGTTAAATGTTGATTCTAGGAAAGGGTGTACCGCAAACGTGTAGCCGCTAAGATTGGGAATCAACCAATAGTGTCTATTGGTTGACTGCGATCGAGAGCGGTTAGAGATGAGGGTGATTGTTGAACTGTAATCGAATAGTGTAATAATCGATAAGCGTATGAATACTATAGAGAAGGTGAAAAGAGGCCGATTAATATACGGTGCTAAAAGTGATACTCAATTATATCACTGAAATTTCATCTTAATGAGGTAAGTAGTCGATAGGTAAGTATTTAAAACATTGAACGACAAAAAGTCGGTAGGTAGGTACTTTAAATACTGAACTAATACAAGCCGAACATATTTATTCGTACTCAAAAATAAAATACAAAGGTAAACGTTAAAAATAAATATATGGCACAAATATATTTTATTTTTATTGGAGATTCAACGTCAACGAAAAACCAACTTGTTCACTAGCTATTTGAAGAAAAAAAGAGAAATGTAAAAAAGTGGTTGAAACAACGAACTTGCACCCTTAAATTAAGCACGAAACTATTATTATAATAGCTGTGCCCCGCGTAACTTTATAAATTATAGCTAATGTGTTATTCCGATGTATCAACTACATTATTGTAAAGTTTCATTAAAATCAATTCAGTAGTTTTTGTGTGAAAGAGTAACAAACATCCACACATCCATTCTCACAAACTTTCACATTTATAATATTAGTAGGATTACCGTGACGAAACTACATAATCTTTTTAATTCAAATAAAAATCACTACATCTATAACACAAAACATTCGACATAATTAGTGCCTAAATTGGTAAATTCCAAGAACAATCTATTCGAAATTTAAATTCGACAGCGACGTATGTACAAATTGTCTATGGCAGACATTTGAAATTTGAATTTTGATTCCGAGAATTCCGTTTGACATTAACATGCAAGTCCTCCGATATTCGGTGTATATGGCATCGCTAAATATTTACTACTGTATTTGTGGTTGGCCGTTAATATGCTCGAGTTGCCGGCTCAATGATTGGAAATTAAAAATAAATCGTTTATCAGGGCTTCTGAATGAAACATTATTGTTTTAAAACTTGCGTTGGATAATGTCATTGTTATTTTTGAGACATAAAGGAAGTGAATATTTTTATTGTGGGTTTTATTACTTTTTATTGTTTAAACATGAACTGTGAAATACGTTTAATTGATATTCAATGAATTAAGAATCTCTAATTTTGTCCGACTAAGCAACACATGAAAACAGAATTTTAAAGTCTTTGACAAAAACCACATAAAAGAGCAACTCAACTAAGTCTAAGTAAAAAAAAAAAATTGTATAACATAATAATATGGCGTTCAAGCAAACTTAAAAAAGATGCCATGCCATAAACAAGAAAACCGCGCTAAGTAATCTTTTGTTTTAAAAATAATAAATTTCCAAAAAGGTTAAATTTCGAAATTGTAATTGGGCATACGCCCAGCCTGCAAGCTAAGAGTGGGTGCTTAAATTAATTCAAGTTTAGAACGGACCTCGTTCAAGGGCATGTCATCTCAAATATAATGGCGGACGTGACTATCGCCGCTATAAGACACACTTACTGCCATTTCTTGTCCGGATTTCCTCATTACAGATTATGTCCGGAGTTTGAGTTCATCTCCAAGGTTTAATGCTGTACTTGTCTAAGATTTTCGGACGGCTCGTGAATTATTTAAGGTTAGGGTTGTTAATGAAGAGTGTGTTCGTAGTTGAGTGATATTTGGGTTGTAAGTATGAAGAGCTTATTTTTGTTACCAAATATTAGCTAACTATTTTCATCAAATATATAATAGTTTGCATAATAATAATAGCCGTCTATAAAACAACTTTGCATTTTAGTCTGACGACGGCAAAAGACAAGCATTTACATGAACTAAAATATTTAAATACAACTCATAAATGTTAAATAACTCGACGACGTTCAAAAAGCAAGTGGTCATTAAATAGAAGTTAGAGCTCAAAAGAAAACGCTACCAATCAACGACTACGAGTTTGTTGCAAAAACTTTGATTATATCCTGAAGACTGGCAACATCGGAGTTACTTAAACTTCAGTCTTTTTCACTTAAACTACGTCAGCATAAAGCTTGCTATTCATCGTTTAATGTAGCTTTATAATAAATTCTAAATATTTTGTGATAGAAAATCTATTAAATTCACATACTTACCTTTTACCTACCGTAGGTTGTACTTGAAAAGGCCTTTTGTTTGCAAAACCATATTTCGTCAGAAATCGTTTACAAGCTATTTAAGCTTGGTTTAAATATTTAATTGCCATCTTTGAATACTCTATGAAGTTGTCCGAAAATCCCTATGACGATAATACTTATGTAAGTAACAAAATAGATTTTAAAATCATTCTAATTTTTCTTATGTAGTATGCATCAGAACAAAATGAAAAAACTATTAAGTGTGGAAAAAAAAAACTCATTCTAACTTTTCTCAATCCCCATAGTCGGGATATAATCTAGTAAGCCCGCACAAACAACTTGGCACGGAAATAAATATTGACTAATGTCCATCTTAATATAAAGGCGAACCATAAACTGCTTTGGTTATTCATATTTGGCAGGCCAGACACATAAAATTGTCACATTACAGAGGAAACGTCGTAAAAAAAGAAAAATATCCAGTTCGTTGACGTTCAAATCTACTTGTTGCTGCGTCACTCATGTCGTCACGTCGCTTGCGTCATCATTGTAAACGTCAGTGGAAACAATTGAGTTTTTATTTAAAACCTTTTTTGTTTTTATTTCTTTTCCGATGGTCAGGCCGTTTGTACAAGCATGCTGGCAACCTACACATGTCTTTAAATTCGTCATTCATTCTTCATTTGAATCAGTTCTAGTTACTATTCATATTACAAATTAAAATGCGACTATGGAAAGAAAAATTAAAAAAATCTTAAAATTTTGGATTATAGTTTAGTTTCGTAACTACAGAAAATATGGTATAGTTCTTTTTAAACTGTCAATACTACTAGCTAATATTCTCTTATTTTATATTTTAAATACAGTAAAATAACTTCTAAGAGAAATATCCAAATTTACTAGCATCAAAATTCCTGGAAAGTCATAATGAAATGTAACTGCAATAAACCAAATTCGAGAAGGTTAAACATTTGTATCGCCAACAGTAACAGATATTTGTGTTTGTAACACTACCCAGAGTAAACTGGACTAGTTTGCAAGCTTTGTGTTATATGCACATAATGCTAATAAATTACATTGAATTTATATTTGGATTCTATTTCTTTATTTTCTTTGCGGGGTGAAAATGCAATGCGAGAGCGTGATGGGGATATGTCGGACTTAAACCGATTTAATTTAATTAAAAATAGTAGCGTCTACTTGGCTTCACTGTTTAGCCCAAAACTAATGTCCATTTTTGATTAGATCACGTACCTAAGTAATTGAAGAAAATTAAATTAAAATTGATACCGAATAAATAACAAAACTTAATACGAATAATAACATAATCTTGCAGTAGGTTTTCAAAACATAAAAAGGTAAATCTTTTTGATATTTGTATTCGTTATGACGTTTTAAAGGATATTATAAAAATACCAGTTTTTAAAAGCGTTGTACTTTTAAATTCTAGAGAGCTGCGCTGTCGAGTGGCCAATTATCTATCGTATTTATAAGGACTCCGTTTATTGCAGTTTTCAAATTTACATGAACGAAGAATGACCATTCAAGAGTAGGGTGAGTAGTTAGGGTAGTAGTAGCAGTAGTCGGTAGGGTAGTTTTTTTTCAACGTTGAAATATTTTCTATATTAAATAAATAAGATCTTCGTACCAAAAAAATACAATTATGTACACTCTTATTTTGGACAGGGATTCCTTATCTAATTGTGACAATGACTTCATAATTTTCTAAAGTCCGGTGAAGCAGTCAAAGCCTCAGCCTCAGGCTAACTGCCAAGATCTCTACAAAAACCAAATATGTTATTTAATGAAATAAAATATTTTTACTGACCGATTTATGTACATGGAAAATGGTACATAAGCAAATAATAGTGTATGAAATATCATACCCAAATACACATCCACTCAACCAATTGCCGATCGTTCGTCTTTTAAATCGGGAATCTGTTTACTGAAGCATTAATTTTTCCGTTCGGTCTCATTCAATCGGTCTATTATGAATGAGGAACGAACTATGAATAATTTGTTGTATTCAACCAGCCAAGCAGAAATTATTGACGTCTTTTGGGTTTCAGCGCCTCTTAGAGAGATCGTTGACATTTTAGGCAGCCCTTTGATAAAGTATTATTTAAATAAGAGGATAGAAAATTATTTTCTTTCTTTTTGTTTTAAAGTCTACCTAATTGCCTTTTGTTGCTAGGCATTGTTCTTGTATAAGTAGTAGTCAATTTTCAAAACTGTAAAACAGTTTTTTATGAGTAGTATAATAAAAGGATATCAAGTTAAATAAAATGTGGTCCAGGGCAATTACTATCACTAATTTTATTTTTTTGTTTCCTGTTGTTTTATTTATTTATACAAGTTTTATTTTTATTACAGTTGTGTTTGTTGTTATATTACATTAAAGTTTAGAATTATAAATACCTGGGACTAAATTTAAATAAATCGTCTAACCTAAAATTATTACAATTCAAATTAAAATAAGTTATTTTACAGTATACCATTGAATATGTAACAGTGAATTCTGAACAGTATTTAGTTCTACCCCCACAATTACATCCCTGTATCAGATATGCGTCTAGCGTTACGGAGTGCAGATTGCCTGTTTCTCTACCACCCTGTATATAGCTAGCTATAATAGCGATATAGCTATTGTGTTCCTAAAAGCGAGTATCAGGTTAGTCATACGTCATAGTCACAAGAGCCGTACATGAAGACTGTGGCTCCATCTACTGGTACTAAAACAGATATGTAAACTGACATGGCAAATCTAAATGCATGAAAATTTGTTCTGACAATGTTAGTTTCAAGTTAGTGAAATAAAATAACAGAATAATTGTTCTTAAATAACATGAAACTGTATAAATGATCAAGACTTATTTTGTAAAGGACACAGTTAAAACCAATATTTTCAATAAAACTATTTACGATGGACTCGAATGAGTCCTCAGATAAACGACTCTTGAACTCCGACCCAAAAAACTGAACTAAACTTTAGATGAAAGCCCTAAATCCCTAAAAAAGTGATAATATATTTTTAAAACCTCTTTACATGATTTACAAATTGTGTGACTGCTTTGACAAAGTAACGCTAACGACCGGCCCATCGCCAGGGAAAATGGCGACATCATAATAATTTGGAAATCTCACTCCACTGTTGTTACTTGATTTTTATGATGTTTTAACGATACCTAATTTACTGTTTTTCCTCAAACAGCTGAATGGGGTCAATTACTGTTTACATTATTAAGAGATATCCTGTATTGAGTTATTGCCTTCAGGCTGTTATATTTGTTGAGAGAAAACGGTGTCACGTTAAACAAAGAATTCTTTTGTTTTCTAGCCTTAATTTGGTTGTTGACAAAGGTACATAGTTTTCCTTGAGATTTTTATTTACTTAGGTGGCGTAATTAATTTGTGTGATGTCTTTTGTATATATTTTGATGGCATAATTATTAAATGTGTATTTATTATTGTACGGTAAAGGAAGACATCGTGAGAAAACCTGGATTCAAAAATTGGGATCTGAAATCGCCAATCCGTAAAAGAGCAAGCGTGGCGATTAATGCTCGTCTATTCTCTATTTGGGAAAAGCCCAAATATTGTGTTTTATTTTTAATTATGTAGCTCATTTTTAACATCATCATCATCATCATCATCATATCAGCCCGGAATCACCCACTGCTGGGTATAGGCCTCCCCTTTTTTCTGCCATTGTTGTCTGTCTTGCGCGTCCCTCATCCAGGTGGTTCCCATTACCTTGGCTATTTCATCAACCCAACGTCATCATTTTTTACATAATGATCAAAAACTCGAACCCTTATATCATTATCAATGACAAATATTAAAAAGCTCGTTTAAAATTCGTTTTCTATCCCCGAATTATATCATAAGCCCCTGGCTTTCAATCTTTTTATGTTTGCCACATATGCTACAAAAACAAACAAAAGACCCCTTATCACGGACCTAAGGATCATCTGTTGTGAAATGTTTTAAACAAGTCCAACTAAAGCGACGCGTCATTGAGAAATGCAATAACATTCTGCTGAATCATACGGCAGTCATTACGGCTTTGTTTATTAAAAGCTTGTTGATTATCAGATAAATGGAATGTTGCTGGAATATTAGCATCATAATAAAAATGTTAAGAGGTATAATTTGGATTCCTACTCAAAGAATTGAAGTAGGGTAAGAATAACTTTATTACTAATAAAGAATTGCACACATAATTCACTTGCTCAGAAACAACTTTTAAGACTGAAATTAATATTAAGATTGAGTAGTGATTTTATTAGTTTTTTTATATACTTACATATATTATGAGTAAATAAACAACTAAAAAAGATGAGAACTCTCATCTATCATCATCTACCTATGTCTTTTAGTTTCTTATAATGTATTATACACCAGCACACTACCACAAGGACCAAAAACAAAAATTACAACAGCTTACACGAAAACCACTACTTCAGTCCTAATATATTAGACAAACATTACTTTTACCCGCCCCCTCTCGTACAAAAAGACCACACAACCCAACACAAACACTCAAGAAAATGTTTGAAAAAACCAGAAATATCGCCAACAATTTTGTTCTAGCAGATACAAAACCTTATCTCGTGTTATAATAAATCTTCGGGCATAACTCATTCGCAGGTGCACTGGACTCGACTATAAAGGTTATGTCTCTGGGGACGGGCAGAACTATATTTTACGTGACTACGCCATTTGATGCTAACCACTACATTTACATGTGCTATTAGGATTTCTGATTTAGGGTTATGAATAGCTTTAGGTGGGAAATGCTTAAAATAAATTGCACAAAATAACAACAAAAGAATTATGAGCCATTCTATGTAAGAAAATTGAATTATTTTTAAGCTCACACCCAACAGAAACCAATTAAAATAAATAAATGTTTTTTAGTTCTATTGCCTTTTCCGTATGGGATGCAGCCTGCATACTTTTGTTCCACCAAAGACTAAGGACTAATGCCAATTGTTGAAAAATTAACTTAAATTAAACCTGGTTTGATTTAGCAAAAATAATCTGACGTGCGTCATTTTCAATCCTCTAAAACCAAAAGTATCTAATGAAATCCACGAAGGATTTCATCAATCCAAGATTTCAATAAATAAGTAATACGTAGTTTAAATATAAGCCACTTTAAAAGCAATAACAAAAACATCAGTAAATCTTAGTCAGAAAATAAAGCAAGTCGAAACAAATCGTTTTAAAACGCGCAGTAAATAATAAGAACAAATTATGCAAGTGTAACGATGTGGTGGAACAAGCACATTTCCTTGCGGCCACGAATGTTCATTAACACAAGGACCGCTAATCTTACTGGTGTTATGAATGCTGAGCTTTATGTTTGAATGTTATACCGTGGGAAATCATGAATTTGATCTTCTAAATGATTACTCATTTATGTATAAAAATGAGTTAGAATAATGAATGCTTAAATTGGGGTCCTTTTTCTGGTCCTTGTGTACATTGTTATTGTGATTTATATTTTTTGGATTATTTTTGGGTAGCATTATGGAAAAATTGCTGATCTTTATTTTCAAATGTTGAATGATCTATGAACTTCAAACCCATATAACCTACTCTCAAAAATTATATAACTACAGCCAAATAGATCCAAATTTTTGCCTACCAAAGTTAAAACATAAAAGCTCTCTTTTCCCTACATTTTTAAAAGTAATCACTTTCCATATCATATAATCTTCTGTCAGAAGTACTTGTTAAGTTCTGATGTCATGAATTTCACACTTTAAGAGCCAATCGGAAAGTTACCGGGCCGAGAGCCTTGCAAACGACTTTACGTTCGTACTTTGCGAACAAAATTCTAATAAAAAAGTTAATTGTACTTTTTAGACTTTTTTTGTGTTAACTACAATTCTTTGAGCCTTCACCTAAGTCTATTAAAGTTGGTTTCCTTTTTAGCTAAATATAGCTCAAAGACTTGGCATTTGTAATTTCATTTTGTGACCGAGACTTTTTTTGTGGGGAACGTGTCAAAGGATGAAACTAAATCGATTTAATAAGATTTTTGTAATTGGCGCTACCTTGCCACTTTATTACTTGGGTTGCGTGTGTGTACTGAGAGAAAAAATACGTCTGCGAATAACTTATTTAAATTTATTAATTACGAATGTATACAAATATATATGTGTGTGCTGTAATGCGGTATACAAGGCGACCACGGGACAACTGAGGTTCACAGCGCACTACAGTACCGATAACTCAAAACATTGCGTCAGCATTCCCGCAACAAGAAATAATGTGTACATGTAGTATTGTTACAAATTTAAGATTATAATATTACTTAGATAAAATACTAACCAATGCACTTAAACATCAGTTGCAACTACTCTAGGCTCAAAAAGGAATTGTTCTTTGCGCCCTTTAAGTTTGAGGTTAATAGACTATTCAAATAAATATACGTACTCAATACAAAGGTTGGCACAATCGATTCAAAAGACTTCCCAGAAACATAACAACAAATTCCATACAATACCCACACAATTCAATCCCGCATCTAAACTAACAAATTGATGGATCCCAAAATGCGGAACAGCGTAACAAATGTCATATGATCCCGGGATTTACAGGAAAAAGTCCCGTATGAGACCACCGATAGACATGTAATAGCATTTTCAATTTCCGTCCATCGCTTTGATGTTATGACGCGGCCGTGACGTCATTGGAGACGCCATATTGATGAGCGTTTTGAACTCGTAAATTTTTGGTCAATTTTCTTTGGTTTGTGACTTCCTGTTTGAGTGCTTGTTTATTTATTTATTTTATTTATTTATTTATTTATTTATAAGAAACATAACAAGCTTACAGTACATTAAAAATACCAAAACGCTTATATGCTATACTAATTTAAAAAGAAAACAACACTAATGAATACACAGTACACAAATTAAAACTAACTAAAAAAATTAACACTAACGAATTTAAAGTAAATAATAAAACAATATAAATAAAAAAAAAATAATAACACACAACAATTAAAAAATATAATGTGAACTTAAAAAAAATTTACTTAAGCTTTGGTCTGGTTTGAGTACAAATGGTCTAAATACAATCTGACATTTATTCTGGTTCTGGTAAAAGAATCATAAAATATGTCTGCATCAGGTTTAGCATTCACAAAACTATTAAGCAATTAGACAGCTTTTGCAGTGGGACAGTTATTGGCTTGAGGTGACTGCCAAGCTGGCGGGTAACATAGGAGTCTATGGTGTCGACGACCAGTACCACGCATGTAATGGTCAGGGATATAAAAGGATATCTTTTCTCGTACTGATGGATTATCAATTTTATTGTTCATTAGGAGGTAATAGTGGATCAAAAGCATAAATTGTCGACGAAAATGAAGAGTATCTAGACCAACCATACCAGATACGAAGAGAGAAGGGTATAGGAACGGGTAATATCCATATTGGCGTTTAAATAAAAAACGTGCGAATTTACGTTGAACTTTTTCTACCATAAGGGCATACAAGTTTTCATGTGGATTCCAAATGATTGAGTTGTACTCTAACTTACTACGTACGTATGCATAATATAATAGCTTAACAATATGTGTATTTCTAAATTCAAAAGAAGTTCTAATTATAAATCCTAATGCTCTATTAGCCTCTTTACATATTTTTATCACATGTTCGTGAAACGTAAGCTTACTATCTAGTGTTAGACCTAAATCTCTAATTGTTGTCACTCTTTCGAGGGGTTCTCCCCCTAACAAATATGTATTATCGATTGGATATCGTGATCTAGAGAAAGTTATTGTTTTACACTTTGAATTATTAAACGATAATTTATTTCTAATACTCCATTCCAATACAGCATCTATATCACACTGCAGCTTAAGACAATCATCAGCCTTTGTAATAGAATAAAATAATTTCAAATCATCAGCAAACATTAAACATTCAGCATTTAAAACCACGTTTGGCAAATCATTGACCATGAGTAGGAATTGGGTAGGTCCTAGGGTACTGCCTTGACTTACTCCTGAGCGAGTGAAATATTCAGGAGACCTATAATTAGCTAACTTAACATACTGCTTGCGATCTTTAAGATAATCAGCCATGAAACTTAAAAGAGATTTACTGAATCCGAGCGCAGAAAATTTAGCAAGAAGAACATCATTGTCTACAAGGTCAAAAGCTTTCTTAAAGTCAAAATAGGCCACATCGACCTGACAGCCTGGCTTAACATGTGTTCTTACATAGTCTACAAGGTTTATGTGATTTGTTAAGGTGGAACGGGCTGGACGGAATCCATGTTGAGAATTGCTTAAACTGTTTTTAACTTGGTTAACTATAGAGTTGTTGAGCACTGATTCAAAAACTTTTCCGAAAACTGAAAGAACGGCTATTGGTCTGAAGTTGGAAATATCTGTTGATGAGCCACCTTTAGGTACTGGTACTACCCTTGAGACTTTCCATTTCACGGGATAAATATTTTGCTGTAGAGAAAGATTTAACAAGTGTAATAGGGGATCCTCTAGTGCGGATATACAATCTTTAACCAACATAGGCGGTATATTATCAGGACCACTAGCAGAACTTGCTCTAAGACGTCGGACAGCTCGTCTCAGTTCTGTTACTGTGACACTATCAATATTAATGTTAATGTTAATGTGATTATTTACAATATCCAGTGCTTCTCGTTCTGCAGCCTCTGGGTCTAACCGTGGGGGATTTTTGTGAAAAACAGAACTAAAGTATTGTGCGAATGCATCAGCAGCTGCCTGGCCTTCTACTGTTTTATTTTGGTAAACATATTCTTTATTCTGATATCTATGCTTTTTCTTATCTTTAACATATTTCCAAAATTTCGAAGGATCGGTAGTAATATTTTTTTCAGTAGTAATAATATACTCTCTAAAAGATTTATTTATAAGATTTTTTACTTTAGTTCTGTAATATTTAAACAATTCTCTATTAAATTCATATCCATTTGCCTTATACTTTTTTAAATTAAAATACTTAAGTTTTATAGTCCGAATAATTTCAACAGTATACCATACAGGGTAATTATATTTACATTGACGTAAGATATTTTTAGTTGGAACTCGCTTACTAATAGTTATATTTAATTTGTCGTAGAAAAGATCTACAGCTGCATTAATATCCTGCTGACTTAGTATTTCAGTCCACTCTAAGTTCCTTATATCAGAGTATAGACCATGGAAATCTGCTTTTCTAAAATTCCATTGGGGATGGGTATCTTGTATTATTTCTAGAGATGGTGGTTGGTTAGGCGAGATATGGTTTATCTTACTTCTAGGTAAAGCTAAAAGTATTTCGAGAGCAGGATGATACGCATCCAACGGTACCAATGGATCGTCACTGGCTGTAACATTAATAGTCTGTGGTTCAAGATTCGTTAATACCAAATCCAAGATGCATTCATACTTGTTTTTAATCTTATTACATTGCAATAACCTACAATAATCTAAAAAAATATCAAATTGAACTTTAACATTACTATTAAATGATTTTAAATTAAAATCGCCAACTATTAAAAGCTGACACTCAGAATAGGTATTTCTTACATTCTCAATACATTTTAAAACATCCAGATATTGTTTCTCGCTATATCTAGGTGGTAAATATACTACACATAACAACAATTTAACATTTTTCCAGGTAAGCATGGCAAAGAGTAGTTCTTTATCATCTGTTAAGTCGTCGATGTCTATGATTCTCTTAACATTGTAGCAATTTTTTATTGCCAGGAGAACCCCGCCCCATCCAACATCGCCGGCTCTATCCTTGCGCAATACAATATAGTTAGAAGGGAATAATTCACCGTCATTAACAGAACTATTAAGAAAAGTTTCAGTAAGAGCAATTACATCAGACGATGAGGAACAAATATTATTATTAAAAGTACACATTTTTGAGCGAAGACCTCTTACATTTTGATAATACACTAAAATCTTTTTAGTTGTTTTTCTATTTTTTGAAGTTTTGTGTATTTTAGTTTTATTATTGTGTACATTCAAGAAAAAGCTGATTATTGAGTTGTGTAGAAGAGGTATTATGGCCATAAAAAATAATTATACGTTTTAAACTTTGATACAAACATAGAAACCCTCTTCTATTCAGTCTACCGGTTTTATATGAAAACATGTCAAGAGCAACAGGGAGATTTGAATCAAAGAAATATGCGTATGTACAATTCTTAAGTTCTAAATATAGTAATTGATTGAATAGTTCAACCTTATAGTTATATATGGGAGCTCCACATACATATGTAGGTGTACATATGACTATGTTAGTATGTGTGACATGCTCAAGACTTTCTCTTAACGTGCTAATAATTGTTGTATAATCACCTGATGACTCTAAGTCTTTTTTCCCTAACATAATAATACAAACGTCACTCATCTTATAACCTAGTAATTTGGTATCAATGTCCTTTAGTAAGTTCTTAATATCACAATTAGGCCGCCTATATCTAATGTATTCAAAATCGCCAAATGTATCTTCTACTGCTTGTAATGACCCACATGAGTCACTATTAGTAAGGATACATAGTTTTCTTCGCTTGTTTGAAGTCTGACGGGCTATGTCTCTATGTGCAGTAAGTTGCTGGTCCATCTTCTTTCCGACAAGCGACTGCTGTACCTTGTCGATTTCTATGTTGAGGTCAGTTAATTGACTCTTGGCTTCATTTAGTTGTTGCTCAAGGTCATTAACGTTTCGTTGAACGTTTAATAAATATTGACTGGACTTCTGTTCATTAAAACGTGTATTGATTATTCGAGGGGGCGTGGCAATGACGTCTAAGTACTGCATAGGCCGCTTGAAATTCTTGATTTCGTTGTGTTTTGGATTACCTTCCAACAATGGAGGTTTTTCCAGAAGAGACTTTAAATTATTATTTTCTTTAGACAATTTTTTGACCTGCTGACGTAGTTCATTGTTTTCTTCAATTATACTTTCTATTTCATTTTGCGAGCAGCCAAGCTCCTGTTGTAGTAGAAGTATGGTTTCTTTCATTTCTTTAATATATACAGAACCATTTAAAGAGCGATCTATGTTTTGAGATAATGTTTTGTCAATAGCAGCATTCAAATCATTACCGGAATTCGAAAAGATATCCGACTTTGTTTTGTTTAACACGTTAGTCGTAGGCGTAGACCACGGTGTTGTATCTGGAGATGTATTATGTGGTGTAGTAGATTCAAGTACGTTAATACTGAATCCGTGCATAGATTGTGTATTTCTTTGAGTGACATCAATTTGTTCAGAAGATTGTGGTGTTGAACTCAGGCCCACATTATTTGACTTGCAATATATACATTGCCATTTGCGAGTGGTCACATATTTCGAATCAATACACTTGAACTCGTAGTAGTTTTTGCATTTGGAGCACATGGCTGTATTTTTTGCGTCAACTTCTTGTTTACAATAGTAACATGTTACTAGTAGCGGCATCTTTCGGCTTAATTTGCTAACTTTGCTTTTTGTACTTAGAGACATTATTTGATGCAATGGATTTCGTGATTTCTATGTGAATCACTAGATGTCGTACAATAAGTTTATTCTTACATAAAATCAATCCACCACGATTTAATAAATGCCTCTAGATTCGGATTTTTTCCTAGACACCAAATGAGTTTAATCAATTATATGCAATCAATTAGATAGTCTCAAGGTCCATTGCAGTTAATTTTTCTTAGTGTGCAAAAGTAGCGGCAGAGACATCTATGAGTAAAAATGGTACAACTTTATAAGGGTCTTCAAATCGATAATAACTCAAACGTTTGCCCAATAGATGTCGCTAGTCCAGGTCTTTTTGGCACTACCTATATATATTTTCGTATTTATTCGTTAGCAGTCTTTTAAAACCAAACAGTTCATAAAAAAAATCACAATTTATCAAACAGAATTCAAAAAGTCAAGAGAGCTTCGGATACGAACTTCTGTTTTTAAAACAGTAATAAAAAAAACGTTATGTGTCTAAAACTTTGCATTAAAAATTCAAAAATAAAGTCAATGACCTGTAAGCTTCTACAACAAACACTGCTCACTTATTAAAATATATTGTTATTATAGTTTATATTGCACTTTTAGTTTGTTCAATTTTGCACTATTTTCACTGTTTTGTTTATTTTTTTTTTGGGATTTAGTCCAATGGTAAAGTTATATTGTGATATACACAAAAAATTATACACTGCTTAGTTTTGAGTTTTTTACACACTTATGATGATATTTACAAAAGGAAAACACTTTCACTATTTGTTCGGGGTATATTGTTATTATTTTACTAGTTTTTACGGTATTTACTATATATTAACTATTTTTAGACATTTAAAATTCGCGGAACTGATGTTGTTCGTGGCAACTAGCGCCACCTCTTATGAGGGTTGTGTTGTCATTATTATAGAAATTGGAGGTGTTCCAGTTTGTGTTATTAGGGTAAGGTTTGTCTTTGAAATTTCTAACTATATCTTTAATTTAAGTGAGTAAAAAAATAAACATTTACTTACTTGTTAACTACCTTAAATGTATTTTAAATTTTTCACGGTACCAATAATCTCATCGCTAAGCTACTTTACTGATCAAAAGTGAATAAAAAACAAAATAATTTTATAATAAGGAAGGCTGAACAAAAGTTCGTATTCTTTTTAAATGAGGCAAATCTCTCAAAGAGACTGAAGCCAGGTATAATCCAGGTAAATCCCATACAATTGTCTTTCCGCAGAAACCCGGTCCTGGGGTACGGCGTGAGTTTCTAGAACAATCTTGTAAAGTACTTACAAGTTTTTATATTGGATAGAGCCTTTGATCTTAAGTAACTTCGGTGCGTTTTTGTACTTTTATTGGAAGGTGTTTAAAGAATATTCCTTGATGGCTTAGTTGATGCAATTTTTAAATAGGATAGAGTTGATTAGTTTGTTGAGACAACTTTATAAAAATAAAGAGTGTTCTTTTTAAGGTGAAATAATATAAGATTATGTAAACCCCGAACTTGAACAAGTTAATCCATCACACTTTTTTTCTAATTCAAAAGAAAATTTCCGAGCGCACGAAATCTTTTCAAAGAACTTTCCAAACGTTTGGTAGAATCTACTCGTGATCAGAGGGCTGGTTTGTTCCTTGCACAGAGAATCGGCATAGCCATTCAACGTGGCAATGCTGCCAGCCTTCTGGGCACATTTCCCGCCATTGACAAGGATGACGACGAGTTCTTTGACGCCTGTTAGTTTTTATTCATGTAAGTTTTAATTTTAGTATAGTTAGAGTTTGTTCTTATATTTGAATATAAATCTTATTGTATAGAAACTTAAAAAGCCAAAGAAAATGTTAAGAGAAACGTAAATAATTGCAACTACACATTTGAATTTGAATTGTACAATTGTCTTTTTGGTTATTTCGAACAAAAGTTTGATTAACCAAACAAAAATGTTTTCGTTTTTATTTCCTTATTATTCCTTTTTATCATGTGGCCTATACGTATAGATGCCTCGCGGTATGAAAGTTTAAAACATCAAGTACACTTTTGCTCCTCATATATGCAAAAAGTTGAAATAAAACATTCAAACTTTGAGAGCCCGAAGCGTATATCACATAACTTGCACAGTTCTGAACAACAGTTGTTTACTTCTGCAAAGTTTACAACATACATGTTACCATCAA
Source organism: Autographa gamma (assembly GCA_905146925.1). NCBI lineage: Eukaryota > Metazoa > Arthropoda > Insecta > Lepidoptera > Noctuidae > Autographa > Autographa gamma. The sequence continues at coordinate 12,719,414 of LR989850.1, forward strand.
AATTAGTCTCGTGCCTCAATAAAACTCACAAGAAAAAATACTTTTCAAAACGAATTAATCTTGATAAGTGTGATGCGAAAAAACTTGGGAAGACGCAACTTATGTTCCGGCGAAGCGAAAAACTTTTAAATCGGTTATGGACGCGAATCCATTAAGATGAAATGTTGAATTTTCAGTTTTCTATCAGACCGAAACTTTGTCCGGCAAGTTTTTGAAAGAATATGCTAATGTTATACTGAAAGAGACGGGTTATGGAGTAAGTGTGTTTACAGTCTTTCTAGGGATCCGTTATTTACCATAGAAAAAAAAAACCAGAATTTTTATATCAGGTGCCTTTTTAAATGTAACGCTTTTCTGTCATTGAATAGAACAGATATATGAGAAATTAATTATCACACAATTTGATAAAAAGGTTTCTAATTCTGAAAAACACGACAACCAGTTAATAACCTTAACGGCTCATCCGATCCCACTATCCACATTAAAAACTTAGTAATAACACTAATATGAAACCCCAAACAGTACAGCCGTTATTTACGCAGTTTAATTAAAAACTAAACCGGCACTTGGGTGTGCGCGTAACGCATTCAAATGAGGGCAAACAAAATTGTACACAATTAGTGAACCAAATGAACTGCCGCCGAGTGAAATGCTAATGTGAACTGAAACTCGGTGCTACACGGCAAATATCCTGAATAGTTTGGGAGCCAATCTTTATAAAGTTACGGCTATACAAATATACATTGTAATTAGTACGGGTGTTTAAAGTTGGCGGTTTAATGGTCTAATCAAATAAACTGTGAAATTGCGTACCAACACGACTATTGTGGAATTTAAGGTTGTCGTGTATTTTGGTGATTGCAAATAATGTTGAGAATTGAAATTGAAAAAAGATAAAATACAAATTAGGTCAAAATTCAATTTTTCGACTGTAACTTAAGGAGCTCTTATTTCTATGACTTATTTTAAAAGCGACCAAACTAGTCCATCCTACTCAAATCTGGCTAATTACAAACATCCCAAATAACTCACAGTAAAACAAAGGACAACCAAACAAAACCAAAGTTACCTACCTAGCTAAAAAGTTAATCGTTTCAGAAATTCGATTCCACACCTCGAGAAAGCCCTCCAGACAAATCGCCGTGGTAAATAAAAGAGTTTACGAAGGACACTCCACATCAAGGATAAAGGGCCCACTCATTGCTGACGGTATTCACCATAGAGTATGAAAAGATAAACTATAGAGCGCGCATACCGCTAATAGCCGATTGTTCCACGCGGGAGAAAATTGTTGGGTGTATTTACTACGCTCGTTTACTGATTTTAGCTTATTTCCCTGCAACGACAGACGTCTATGCGAAAATATCCATGTTTTGGATAATGTTAGACTTTGATATAATTTTTAAAACACCGCGCTCTGTTTTGGCACAATTTTTGCAAAAAAAACTAGTTCATACTATTACTTAAAGTTCATACTCTGATGCTAATGACATGCGCACTCTACACTTATAACTTTTTCATACTCTATTGTGTTCACCGAATAATCCGATTGCTACAGACTATTTATAAAGCTTTGAGCCCGCTATTTGTACTATGTCGCTTTTCAACTTCACTGTTTGATGATACAGGTTCCATGGAAATATAAAACGGGATTTGAATAATGCTCTGGTATTCACGTAAAGTTTTTCTTTATTTTATTAAATGGACTTCATAATTCTATTTTAACCTTTTTTATTACCTAGTTAACTATGTCTATTTAAAGTTGATAGATTCGTTGGGTACACTATTTTCAAAACTATTCATTCCACTTCATACAAAGTGTTCATTAACTTTTGTACCCACTTCTTTATGTCAAAACGGACATATGTAATATGGAACAGTTTATTATACTTCATCATTTACTCTCTAAAAAGTGTATCATACAACTTTTAAACCAAGAACCACTATTAAACATTAATTAGAACTGAAATGTTTCATTATCTCTACGTATTACCACTTCATTAACACAAACTCCTTTTAATATTCAGTCTGCTTCACCCAGCTTTACATTGAGAAGTCACACAAGTACGGTAAAGTGGACTTGTATTACTGGATCCTTTGCTAAAGTTTTACCGTTTACATGACTTGAGCTCAAGAACAACTATTTAATGCGCATCACTAATTTCCTTAGTTAACACAATCAGATTTCAGAAGTTTTCAGTACTTCAAGTTATGCTGATTATTTGTGCTAGTCGGTAAATTGAAAAAGATATACTTGGATAAGGTATAAAATAACTTTAATAGATGTTACATTTAATTCGGTAGGAATTCGACTTTAGAAATCCGGATATTTAAGGTTCTTCTTGGTTATGCTTGATAGAAAAATCATAATGATATTGATTGGAAATATCATTTTTACATTCATCTTTTAAAGAAAAAAATATGTATTTATCTCCAATAAATTAACCTACAACATACAATAAGAATTCAGTGATCATTCCCATCCGAAAACGATTAGGCATCTAAAAACCGTTCAAAATTAACTCGAGCATCACTACCGTCCTCTTTTTCTATTTTTAAGCCATCGCCTGAATGTCATTTACAGCGGGAAATGAGTCGTAACGCAGTCGAGCACTCTTCATACTCAATCACAAATAGACAGAACTATCTGTTACTCGTTTATTCCATTTCAATCTAGGCTCATTTTCAAACTACTCGGCGAGGAAAACTTGTTTTGCATAAACAGTATTCAATAAAACACTTATTTATAAGTGCTGATGATTAGATTTCGAGTTAAATGTATCGATCGAAAAATCAATTTCTAACCTTTGTACCTAAGAAGTAGAAAGAATACCTAAGAAACCAATAAAAAAAAATAAAAAAATTGTTTTGTATTATTTTACTTTTATGTTTGTGTTATTTTCTTTATATTTTGTGTATCTGAGTATTATTTTTTTTATGGGTTAATACCTGAGTATAAACTTATTTGAATTTTGAATAAAACATTAAAATACAAAAAATCGTAACAAATATAATCTTGGCTTTTATCTTCATTTAATATTTCAATGTGTCTTGATACAAATACGAACCCCACGGGACCAAAAACTCAAGGGAAAAAATACTCTAAATGAAAATAGGACCAACTTCCTCGTATGAATTTTAAATAAAAAATCAGACACCTTTGTTTACAAACTAGTTCACTAAAAGTTAATTTTCATCAGAACGCTGCAAACACGATCAAATTTTATAAACTGTCAACAACTTCATCTTGAATTTTAAACAAAATGCATAAGGGTTGACTCGCTTTGACTATAATTATTATGTAGTTTGAATTATCTACATATTATGTTTGTTTCTTTCTGATACATTTATATTCGAATAACTGGCCCGATCATGAAAACACTTCTTCGTAAGAACGAACAATAAATTGGAAAGTACAAAGCAATTATTTTTTAAATTTTAATATTTTTTATTTATTTATTATTACAAATATTATTCCTTCAAGTTAATAATTTTAAAGATTATTTTATGATAATAGGAAATCTTTAGATGTTTGTCGTTTAGATACATTCTACTACAAAATCTCGTAAACGTTCCATTTTAAATAGAAATTTAAAATTCCAAGTGAATTCCAATGTTAGTGTAAATAAGGATAGGGTTGACATCCAGTTATTACCATTGTATGCAAAGCTGCGTTCTTGTAAAATTTATTCTTCAAAATGAAATGTTGCAAATATACGTATTTGTTTGGTAGAAAAATGAAACTAACTATTTGAAGAATGTAAGTATGTAAATGTTAACAGTAATATTATGATGATATTTGTCCTTTCTAAGTTTAAGTGATCTAAAATTTGAGACAATTTCCTATTTTTTAAGTAAAAGAGATGGTAACAGGTAATTAGATAATGGTTTATTTCTCAAATATCATTAAATTTAACAATGGTCTTTGCTCACAATTGTTGCTATTTCATACTCTGGAAACAATATTGTGTCCAAAATTACTACTTATAGGCCGATTGATTAAACATTAATTTATTCAAAGTCACCGTTAAGTGCTACCTCTTACACGATACCGTAGAATAAACCGACACCTATGTTTAAAAACATCTTGTCGAGTACCTATAGGCAAAACGAACAATATATCCACACAATCAGTACCTTTCGTACCCTTTTCAGAAGGCTGCCATCCCTGCATGCATGCTGACTTCAATTACAAAACACGGAAGGACCGTTAATTGAGTTGCTAGGGCGACACGACGCGTGCGCCTCTCCCGCTCCCGCGCCCGCTCAGCCCGTAGTGACGTCACTCGCGCTCCCTTACCGGACAAGCGACGTATTTAGTTTGCGACGATTTTTGTCGTCCCAGGAGAGAGTTGTTTAAAAGGGTTTTAACTAGTGAAGATTTAAGTTTAACTTTATAATGTAATTTGTAGCCAGTGATCTAATAATTTGACATTAGAAATTAATGAAATTTCTGCCTGTGGCTACTAACCAATATTTTTTTATTTTTGTCTTTTTATTTTTACGTGTTAAATTACTTCAATGTATTGCATATGAAAGCCACTCATTGTAGGATAATTAAGATTTAAACACTCGAACGTAACTAGGCATAACAAGAAACATAATGTAATAATCAATTATTGTTATTTGTAGCTAATGAGCTGAGCTCTTAAATTGTATCTAGTCATAAAAACACTCAAAACTGCGACATCAATGACAACACAATGTAAGTATGAAAGTATTCGAGATATTTCAAACTTGTCCCAAATATTAATTTGGCACAAAAGCAGGATTACAAAGCCACCAAAATCTAAGCTTAATAGAATAAAATCTCTTTAAAGCACCATAAATCTACGACAGCCATTGATAGGGACGCTTTTCAATTGCTTATAAATCCAACCAAATGGTTATTGGGTGAAAAATGGATAAAATTGTTATATACCTCTTGGTTAATTTAACATTTGGGTTGTGGGGTGATATTTCCTCGGATTATGTACGTAATAGCATTTCCCGGTAGGCCGGAGTAATGAAAAACGTGGAGTTTTGTATTTAAAATTGTTTTGTAAAAATCGGCTAGTATTGTGCTTCGCTTTCTGTTAATTGGTTACGCTTATATCTTGTGGGACGCCATTGTTTTGTTTTTGTTTGTTCGGACACTGGATTTAGAATTGTTCAAATGAAATGATATTCGTTTTACAATTTCTTTTATTCAATAAACGTTACAGAGATTTTGGTACTCGTTTTATCTATGCTAAATAAATACCTTCTCTACAGTTAATCCTAGCAATCATGATACGCATAATACATATCGCTATTCTTTACTGTTTATAAACACGATGACCTCCGTGGTCGAGTGGCGTTCGCACCGGTTTTCAAGGTCGCTAGCTCTGAGGTCCCGGGTTCGATCGCCGGACGGGACAATGTAGAAAGTCACTTTTCTACCTTGTCTCGGGTCTGGGTGTTTGTGGTACCTTCGTTGTTTCTGAATTCCATAACACAAGTGCCTTAGCAACTTACTTTGGGTTCAGAACAATGTATGTCATGTAGTCCGTATTTATTTATTCATTAAAAAGAAAAAATCAATAAAAACCACATCTACTAGTATCACCCACATATTACTCTTCTCCCCATCAAAATCTAGTCCCAACAACAATATTCTACATTCCAAAGCCTTCATACACAGTGAGCAGAGATCCCCGTGTGACCCACACTTTATGGTCACCGGGCCTGCACCAGCTTAGGTATTCAATTAATTGATTTCAGATAGCGTATTCAAGGGCCATTCACGGGAAGCTTCCAATTAGTTCAATGCACTTGGACTGCATTCATGCGATGTATTTTAATAATAGCATGCGATATTATTCTTTTTGAGGTAATTGTTTTTGGATTTGTTTGTGTTGGTATAATTTAAATTAGTAGTTAAAAAATAAATTACAATTTAATTGTTAACACTTGACAACCTCTGTGATCTAGTAGCGTACATACACATCGGTTTTAAGGTTGTCTCAGACGTCCTGGGTTTGATCCTCGTACGGGGACTACTTACTTTGGGTTCAGAACACTATACAGAATGATGTCCACATACACAAAGGTTATTTATTGAAAGAACGAAAAAGCTATATATTTGGACTAGAGACTATTATGACTGAGTGAAATAATGAATCAAATTCAGTTACATACACCAGACACCAACATAAATTATTATGAACTTAGGTAACACAGTGTGATTTTAATCATCCATATGAATTAAATGTGTGAACACGGAGGTCATTAACCTATATTAATCATACTTATCTAAACGTTTCAGCATTAGAAAAACAATGGAACAATGAGAAGGCTTTACAATAGAAAGCTTAACTAAAAGATCTGAATTGGCGCTGGGTCTTATGAACCTTTTACGCTTATGTAATAAGAATTTGTGGTTTAGGATAAATCACTAGTTTTTGCCCGCGGCCCCGCTGCGTGATTAAAAAATAACTAGATTCGCATTCACCCGAGTCTGCTATTGACAATTAATGTAATTTATGATAAGTTTAGTGCTAGCCCTCATATTTGCTATGCCTGGAAAAGGCCGTTAAGCTGTGCCTGTATTTCAATAAGACCTATGTAAGACCTTCACATGCAAATAAAGATTTTGAGTTTGAGTTTTTGAGTTTGAGTTTGCTTCAATCGTCTGAGTGGGTAGCGTCAGTAGGACTTAATATGGACCTACTGACGCCACCCAATCAGACGATTGAAGCAATTGTCAATCGCAGACTCGGGCCCCTGGTTGCCGGTTCGAACCCCGGCAAGTTTTAAAGTGATGTCGATTTGAAACAGACAGACAAGAAAAGTAACTATAGCGTTTATAACATTTGTATAGAAGATACATCGCTACTATTTCATGTTTATCAAACTTGCCTAAATAAATTCTTGTCCCAAAAACCCTCATCTCGAAATCAGTTCCAATGAGTCAAGAAATCAAACGATTAAAATCTCTTTAAATCTCCGTAAAAGATTTCCAACAAATCTAGAACAAGCAAGAAATAAAAGGGCTTAACTCGCTTTGAAACACGAAAGACTTACTAGAAAACTAATACGGCATTTAACAGCTATACGCAACAAAGTACGCAGAAAGGAAGTAATAAGGTTGAAAATCGCGTAACATGTAATAGAATTACAGTATTTTATTGTCCGTACACAATGAAGGCAAGTTTTGCGATTGCCTTTGTGGACACACCTTTATCTTGATTGGGATTTTTGTATTGTATTGTCAAAGATTTTGCGTACAAGGTTACATGAAAGGAACGATTTTCTTTCATTGATTTCGATGGCGTGTTCCTGAAGGTTTTGTTCGATGTAACAGGACTATTGTTATTTGTTGAATACTTATATAGGTGACAGCTATTGTGATTTGGTTTTGTTTTTATTGAAGGCTTATGTAGCACTCGGTAGGGTTGTAAGAGTTCTATCGCCCCCGTACTTCACAATATAAGAGTCATTGCTGAAAGCCTGCCTTTTTCCGGTAAGTAACCATGTATGTGACTGTATTTTCCACATTTATGACCGGTTTTTTTTGTTAATGGCAAAAATATCTTACACTGTACCTATATAAAATATATAGTATAGAACAAAAACTTTTCTCAACACAAACTCTGAACATTATTTCTGGATACGAAAACTTCGACCTTGTAAGGATAATTGAAAGTAGCATCACGAAAACCGCCATTTTTCTTTAGTTACATCATCCCTTACATTCAAATTCAAACACCAAGGCACAGATGCTAACACAACAAATTATTTCACCTGTCAAACTGCCGGTACATACCCGCATTCGTACGGTACGTGACTAAAGTACCAATTGGTACCAACCCGTGACGAACGCTCTACGAATTCAATATCAGCTAGACTGTGACACCTGGCTTTTCCGGGCCACTAGACTCAAGGTAAACGTGATGTTTTTATAATAAAACTATTTTACTGACTCAATTTTGGTTGGGTTAAGTATGGTTGGTAAGGAATTTGAGAAGCCTTTTATTTCTTCAGTGGTATATGGTTTCCAATCCAAAAATAAGATCCATTTTTTTACAAAAGTTCTACACTCAAAAACTTTGCACTTTTTCACAGGCTATTATTTATTTAATGTACATGTATTTGATCACAAAGTGCCCTTTAAAAATGTTCATAGAAAAACTACGTATTATACGGAAACTAACTTCGAATAATACCGTCTCCTCCTCGACGGTCCTTATAGAGCTCTTAAGACGCTATCTTATTTGTATTGAAACAACTTATACCCACACTCTCAGTAAAGCTAAAATGTTCATATAATACCTTCGCATCTTGACCCGAACCTTTGCCGTGTGAACCTTTTCATGCCTGAACAAATCTCCGAGCACCAATACAAGTTCTGAAGCAGCAAAAGGTTTGTCGGGATTCTGGTCCTAACTAATTACGCAGTGGTCCTTTATCCCACATTTATTTAAATGCCTATATACTTACCTATGTTTTTTTAGATTATTTCAAATGTTGCAAGAGTTTTAATTAAATGAATACCGTTAGATAAAGCATGAATTACGGCTGTGATGTTATCAGCGGCATGAGGTGTCCGGGATACGTATCAAAGGACCAAAATGAAATATTTTTGTGTAAAGTTTATTTATCTATGGTTTTCCCTGTCCTTTTTAATCTTTGTTCAAACATTATGTTTTGAAAGCGTTTAAGGATGAATATTTTTTTAAACAACCTTTATTTTTTTTTATAAAACTGCGTAGATTGAAAAGGTAAAGTCCGAGGTAATCTATAGACAAACTTCCAGTCGTATTTCGAATATAGTATTCTTTCAGTTTTACGACCAAATATTCCTTATAAAAATCTACATGAACTCCGTCTTCAATCAAACAGAAGTTTTGCAGCAATAAAAAGTGTAGCAAGTCTGGTACAACGTAATCACGCGTGTCAAGTGCAGTAAAAAGTAAAAGGGTCGCTTTATGGCTCGTAAACATGTGTCGTGGGTTTCCTCGGCTTAAGATCGAATGGTTGGTGCCTAATAACGAAGAAATGGCGGTTGGTGTTAGTTACTGGACGAGTAATGGTGATGCAAGGAATAATGAGGGCTTTTTCTTTAAACATTGGACCAGCTTTTACCTTTATCCCGTTTGTGAGTTTTACAGGTAACTTGAGCTTTGGATACTAATCAAGTAGAACAAAAAATATATATTCGCAACGTATCAAACTATAACTTTGTAACTTTTTTCGTGAGTGTTAGTAAAATATGATGTTTTAATCAAGACTCGGCAGGCATTAAACATTACTATTGGTTCTACGTTCCAAACTCCAATCTCGCATGTTCTAACTTAAAAGCCTATAGATACTTAAGATTGAGTCGTTAGCACGTAGATGAAATACAAATTTACGATCAAGGGACCTTCGATCCGAGTTTGAGTTTGTGATGAAAACAGCCCTACAAATTTATGGGACAGACATGCCTTTTAGGACCAAACTTTACATACAAAAACATTTAACTTTGTCTTAACTTTTGACAGTATAAATAAATATTCCAACTTGATATGTTTATTAACTTTCTTGTTTTAAGGTCAAATGAGGGTGTAAAAACACAGGATTCTGCGTTCAAAGAATTATTTTGTACATAACTAATGACCTTTTGCTGCATAAATTGAATATTATAAGTAAAATACATAAGCTTTAAAAACAATGCGCCTTTATTGTTTGTAAATTTTTAACTTTGTAACTGAACGTTGTACTGTAAGGTGTTCCGATTGTGTATATTTGCCTTTGAAATGTCGTAAATAAAACTCCTAAATGTCAAAACCATAATTCTGTTGGTCACTTCAAATAAAGCTGAGGGAGTCAATGTTATTTGGAGTTTTTTAATTCAAAAACATATTTTCAAATGGAATTTTGACGAAAAATTATTTATGCACATATTATAGGCACTGATATAATATATTTTAATGGTGAACATGTATTTCTTATTGTTATGAAAAGACAAATTGCACAAATATGATCCCAGTAAATAATGACCAAGACCAATTAACGAACAGAAACAGGAGTTCCAGAATTCTACGGAATCTGCATACTTCAAGAGAATCGCTCGAATTTATTCATGTAAATAAATACAACCGTACAAACTTTGGTCCAAAGTGGAGCGCACCGTGTCAAGTCTACTCTCCGTCGAGTCTCGTTTCAACTAGTTTGACTTTTACGCGACAATTACACCAAACAAGTTCCTTAGTTCCGCAAAAAGACAAAAGAGAATACTCCAATTTAACATCTCACTTTTATGAGAGAAGTTTTGTAACAGTAGTAAAATTTACACTTTCAAATTAGATTTACATTACAGAATGGTTCTAGGTGTATTACTAAGTAGGGATGAGGATTAAATTATGTGGTAAGCCACAATAGTTCATAATTTACATTTTACTACCTACGTTATTATAAAACGCCGGGGAGTGAGATGTCACAAATTTACAGATAAATGTTATTGTAGTCGTAATTTTTACGCTCATGGCAAATCTTTACCATCAAATACAATTGATAATTTATGCCGATCGATTAACAGATACACTTAAATTAGATATACCAGAAAAAATATCAATCGTAAATCTTTAAAATTAAATGAAAAATTCACTTTAAGACTGGTCCTTCGAGCCAGATTCAGACTAGACGCGACAGATGTCGCAGTCTCTTCAACGTAACCCCCAACCGTTTGACCAGCGATTAAGACGTTTAATCCCGACTGCTGGAAGTGTGATAATATCCAGCAGCTCGCAGTGAGCTCGCAGCAGCCAACGTGTGCTAACTAAGTTTGTACCACGGTCTCCGAGCAACTGAAATCGGTTTACTGAGTTTGTTTGGTACGAGTTAAAAGGACCAGCGATTTGTGGAGGTGACTGTGAATTGGAGAGTCTGATAAAATTGTGTTACTTTAAAAGATTATACTTTATAATTAAAGATTAATAATAAAAGCTATAAACAAACGAAGTAATCTTCGAAATGGTTTTTTTAGTTTTCGTTCATAACCATAAGTATTGAATGGTATTTCATCGACTAAGAAAAATCTACACAAAAGTTCCCGTAACAAAAACATTGATTAGCATTTGTGGTTGGACATGCTAAATAATGTACAAACTTAAACATAGCCTTCCTTCTGACGCAGTAGAGTAAACAAAAGGCCAGAATAAAATTGCTGCCGCTCATAGCTCAAACCCACAGTATATGTCAAGCGTACGACTTTGCACTCAACTTTGCTTATTAGATTGTTTTGTTTCGCCTTGTTAATTAAAGCCGTCACACACCTAGTTTCGGTAATGTCGTCTTAATTTCACAAGTTTATTAACAAACTGCCTTGTTGTTCGAACCGATCGTGTTAGGACAAGTTTTTCTTTATATTAGTTTATGTCTTTATGTAAATGGTAATAAGATTCTGTGACACGTTTCTAGCATTGAATGCTGCATTGAACGTGATGGTGTTAAATTGGATTAATTATTGAGTAAGTGTTTTTTATGTAAAAAGAGGGAATGGGTATTTTAATTTATTCCAGTAGATAGAGGTGAGAATTAGATTTAATATTTTGTTTTATGTCTTGTAAAAATCAAGTCAGAGTTAAATTGACAGACTTTTGTCAACCACGTAGGTCTGAAACGGGACAGTATAGAGTCATGACTGGTTACGGTTATAACGTTATATGGTATTCTTGTCTTTCCCCAAACTATATAAAATGGCTTCCAGCCTTATTAGACTATACTGAATACTTATATTTAACAATAAAATCATTAGGAGTCTTATCACCACTACCCAATTTCACAACAAAAATCTTGAAAATTCCGATCTTACGTCACGACATAAAAAATCAAATTTAAACACGACACCCCATATAATGTAACCTACCGTCAAATCCCCCCTTTATTTAACCTACGTCACACGTCTCGTACATTTAATTGTGTCGCGTAGACTAACAGCTTGCGATTAGTCGCACCAACAGCTAAGCGACTGGCGAGCACTTGGCTGAGCGCCGGGAATTGAGCTGTCGTTTACTGCACTGAAAGGGTTACTTTAAAACTATGATGGCGTTCGAGTTTTTGTTTTAATTTATACAGCGTGGTCTATGTTTAGTTGGGAAGTTATTGAGAAAGACTTACTGAGAATTAACAGGTGCCATTAACTAAATCTGATTAATTTAAAAAATATCTGTGTTGTCATTTTTTTTACTTCTTATGTTTTTTGTATCTTACTTAAGACGATGAGTTATTTTAATAAATAAGCTTATCTATAGTTACGTAGACAGCTTTAGTATGCACTACCTTGTATTATAGGTATCTTATATTTTCAGTAACACTACTTGTAGGCAACTTTTACTACACCATGTTTATGTACTCTTACATTATTTTTACATCGCTGTATAAGGAACAATTTTTATGCCTATTTCCTATTAAACTACATAGAAGCTTAATGTGAAGGAGGTAATACCTTGGCTTATAAGAATGAAGCCTACATAATGTTCTGTACGTTACCAGTGTTAATAAGTTCTGTCCGCCATTTTAAGTTCTGTCCTGCTTGCCCGCCATTTATTAATACCATTGAATATCTACGACTTTACAGTAAACCTATTGAGTGCATGCCAGTAAATTAACATTCGAGAATACTTATAAGTGTTTGTGTAATGTGAGAATTAATTAAATGTGAACAATGTAAATGAATAAGTTGACTTCGTTTCGTGAGAGTTTTATAGAATGTTAAATAATTATTTATCTTCATCATTTTGGTGTCTTTATATACATTTTTTTTATTCCCGCGCAATTTTCCAATTTTTTCTTTCATAAGAACCTTCTGTTTATAATAACCTACACAACAAAAAAAGAATTAGCGAAATCGGTCCAGGCGTTATTGAGTTATGCGCTTACCAACACATTTAGCGATTCTTTTTTATATATATTAAGATAATAAATATTTTCAATATGTTGAGTAACTATTCGTTCCCAAATCGAAAATGGCGAAAAAGATTTCTAAAATAGTTCAGAAAAGTAAAAATATGATAATGGAAATAGATTAATCATTCAGTGAACTGAACAAGCGTTTTCACTTCGCTTCTAAAATACCATTCAATCAAACGGGACATTCACTCCTAACCACAAAATCTAAAAGCAGACTAGATTTTTGCCAACAGACAGAATTCTTCGAACATCTGTTTTACTAAGCTAGCTAGAAATTCTATTAAAGTTTTACTACATTAAGTTAAGACGTGCATTCGTGTCATAAAAACACACGTTCGTATCTAGGATCTTAGTACCAAGATATAAGATTATGAAAGTATTGAAGTTAGAACAGCAGTTGCCAGAGTAAAGGCCTTGAAAATACTTTTTTTTTTTTGTAGTACAAGGTTTTGCATGTAGCTCCGCCCGCATGGAAGAAATATCTTGGAAACCAGGGTTGCTTCATACTGACATTCGTCAACATCACCAGCGGACAGACAAACATTATATTTGCATTTATTTATTTTATTTTTGTAGAGTGTTCCAGAAAGCAGACTTTGAAAAAAAAACGATGTGGTAACAATGCAAAAAATTCAATGCCTGGGACTTCATATCCTAACAATATCCCATATGGAATAATCTTCAACTACCACCGAGACAGATTGCAGTAAGCAGTGTAACTCCCTAAATACTAAACATTTACTGATACAGTTTCCATATTCGGAACTAATAAAGCGGTCGAGACATCCCGCGGGGGTCGTAGAGCGATTAATAGATTTTCGGATGTATAGACGGATTAATGGGTAATAGCACGTATTTGTGAATCAATAACAACAGGACGTTAACCCTTGAATGAAGAGGCTGTAACAAGTTGTGGTTACTGCCTACGCAAGAGAGAGCTACCAAAGTGTAAAATATAATTTTTATTTTCATTGGCAGGATTAGTGTGTCTCATTAAAAAGCGGGTTACTGTCGGTTGAAAGAATAATCTTTAAATCAGAACATCCTAAATTTCAAAAAAGAGGGGTTTTGACACTTCGGAGATACCTTTACGCTGGGTTGAAAACATTTAAACACAACGCCATAAATACAGAAAAACATTAATTTCTAGACAATTCCAAGTCCTCAGAACCCTAATTTTTCTCCTCAAAACACATTCAAACCAGTCTTCCCAGTATACTTTCAGATCAACCAGAAAAAAAAAACTCACCCTCAAAAATGTAATAAATAGGACATAAGTTGGCAATATCAGAATTTCTTAACGAACAGCACCTTACAAATTCCTATTATGAATAGATCTTGACACAATGTAACAAAACTAAACCTTTTATTCGTCAACAGATGGTGTTCGTAAACGGCGCGGTGTCTCCAATTATTGGCGCCCGCCTGGGGCATTCCGGTCCATCGCGTGCACGTGACCAAGCTTGTCCCTAACATAAAAACTGTAAGGACACGAAGGGATTTCTCTTGTTGCTTATTGAGTACATGTGTTGATAGTGTTTTGTTATATTTATAAGCATGCGCAGTTTTCGTATGTTTTTTTTTTATTTTCGGCAATGGCAAATTCTTCTTTTTACATTGTTTTTTAGTTAGAATGCTATTGTCTTTAGTACCACTGTTTTACCTCAACTATCCGTACACTGTACACCCATTAGATTTTAAGTTGATTCCAGTTTATTAAGTTTAAGGGCAAATAAATATCAAACTAGCTCTACCTCTTTAAGAAGAGCGGCTCTCCAAAAATAATATAATTTTCAGGGCAGATTTTGTATCCATCTGTTCAAAAAAAAAAGAAAAATTTATTAAACTATTTGTGTACCTATATCAAGCTCTGAGTTAGTTATACATTGAGAAAATTGCTTATTTCTGAAGAATCACGTTTCTTTCCAAATCCAAAAATAAGTGTAGAATAAATAACGTCGTACTTTTCCTATACTTCTAAAATAAGTCTGTCAGATCCACACATTGGTAGTGGAGGGCTATCGAGTAATCCTCTCACGTCACCATCTTATATTGTTATGATACAGAAGTTTGCCGAGCATTTGTCAAGACATTAAACTATATTAGGGTCAATTGTAATGTTTGATGGCCTTCCTGTTTTAGATTGTATTAAAATTGACTAGAATAACATAACATAACATACCATCACGCCTGTATCCCCGAAGAGTTAGGCAGAGGTGTACCAATGTACACCCACAGTTCGCCGGTATGTTTAGGTCCCATGTAATGGGGGGTGAGCCTATTGTCACTAACCGGGCAGAAAATCCAAACTCCGACCTGCTACTGAGAATTTCATAGAAAAACCCAATAACAACTTGGTCGACTTGGGAATCGAACCCAAGCGTAGCAGTCGCGCTTAGCACCACTAGGCCAACGAGGCAGTCCAGACTCAGTAGTCAGACTAGAATAACAGTAACTGTATGCTGAATAGGGGTTGATATTAAGTGGTTGAAAAGCTATTTAGTTAAGCATAAAACTAGAAAGTTGTAAAGCAAAAAAAAATTGAACTGATATCGAGAATTCAAGCAGGCTGATTTGGATAAATACTTAGATTATTTTAGTCTTCTCGTTAGGTCACGTAGAGTTAGTTTCTCTTGTGTCCAATCCAGCCGTCTTTTGGAGCAAATAATTGATGTTGTCTTCCCTTATAATTAAGTTGTATTTGTGAAAAGCCACTTCATATAATTTATTATAGGCGTGGTATAGTATTAGGTACACCGGATATTTTGATGTCGAATTAATTCGTGAAATATAATTATATTAAAGGACAGTATTTACAATGAATATGGTACGAGTAGCTCAGCCTACAATAAAAGAAAAAATAGAATAAATAGCCCTCGAAGTCACGGAAAATTTTGATAAAGCAAGTAGATACTTTTCAAATTATCACTTTATCAATTTCCATTAAAGTAAATTATCTTATATCCGAGGCTTATATTCAGTACGTTTAATCCAGCATAAAGAAGCTTTTCAGTTGATTTTTAAAGGGAAAACTTTTCCAGTTTGCATGAGATCCGCGCCAAGGAATACGCAACTTTCTAATAAGTACTAAAATATGTCTGCATAAGTCTGCTTTCCTTTATTTAATAGGAATTTAAGGTAAAATAGGTATATCTTTAGGTATTTTTTTTAATTAATCAAACCATTGACTAAGTTAAAAAAACCTCTCCTTTAGAGAAAATAATAGGAATAAGTTTTTAAACCGACTTATAAACCTAAATGGTAAAATATCTACAATTAATAATATACGGCATATTAACTTTTAAAATTAACCTCTCCATAAAATATTTAACAAACACCCTTAATAAACTCTCAAAAGAAATCTAAATTGGCTTTACAATAGCAGAAAACTTAAAAAAAACAATCGAGTTCCTTTCCTTAATTAAGAGCTCTTTTCATGCGTTCTAAGGAAATATTTCTGTTTCTTCGGTATTGCAAACAAAAGAAAACATTTACACCGATTTCTTTACATTTCGTTTTATTCGCTAAATTAGGGAATACTTTTGAATTGGGGCAAAGTTCAATACAGGTTAGTGACCTTTGGAAACAATGGTCATAAATTACAATTGACGAATCTGTGTGACGCCTTGGACGTCTCCCTCGCCACCTATAGCGACGAAATTGGACACATTTTCTCGTCAATTTACTTCAATTGTTTAGATTTAATCAACTTTTATTTGAACGAAAGATAAATGTCTATTAAGCATATTTAAAGTACCTGAGTTGGAACACCTCATCACAGAAAGATTTTATTAAAGATTTTGAAAAAAGTTTTATTTTAAGCGCGGAAAAAAGCGCCCATTTTTTTTGGTCTATTTACTGCAAACAGAGTGATATAGTTCACTGCCAATACGTCAGTGTAAGGCCCAATTAAAGAATATATAGCGGTCCACGTAATCTGAGACCTTCCTGCAGATTGATTCAGTGAGGTTGAATACGTGAATATTTTAGATAACACAAGCGCCGGCTGAATTGAATGGTTCCTTTGCCTGGCGGCTGAATAAAAAATACATGCGCATTGTCTTCGACCGTACGTTTTGTTGGTTTTGGCGGCAAAGCATTTGTCACTGATGTGTTATTTTTCAGGAATCTTTTTTTTGATTTGAAGGGTTTCTGTTTATGCAGAGATATTGGTGTGTGTACCGTTTCGAACATCTGCAGATCATGAATTTCCGTAACAAATAAAGAGGGTTTTTTGGACTTGGGAAAGGTGACATTTTCGACGCAATGCGATCGTGCTACAGGTTTGAGGTGCTAAGGTATTTATTTATAGTGGATTTAAGTTATAGGTGGACATGCAACTCATTTGAATAGAAAATAACCAAGGCTATTTTGACAGGCAAGATAAAGGCTTAAGTAGCTTGGCGACATTGTCAAGTCACATTTCAGAACATTATAAAAATTATGCGATATAAATTTGCGGGCTCAATGTAGAAACATATTATTATGAGTACTTTATTCTGTAGCAATACGATTATCATTACGCTATTATATTTACTCAATGATTCAAAGGTATAATCTAAAAATAAACCTAGCAAAACTAACATAATTAAAAAATCGTATCGAACCGTATGGTAATGAGATCCGGTGGAAGCAATCCGGCTTAGTCCGGGACAAAGGCAAAATTGTCGGGCTTACATTAATATTGCAGATTACATTAGTGGCTAGGAATGCAAGCGACTGGATCGATCGCCCGGGGCATCGGACCGTGCCATATTTAATAACTAGCTGTTCCCCGTGGTTTCACCCGCGTTAGTAGTTTCCGTGAGGCATGTTTTGATAGATATTCATATTACTATTCGGGAGGAAAACGAAAGATCGTGAGAATCGGACTATCCTTTCTAAGGTCATAAATTAAAAGATGTAACTAACTTTGTTTTATGTCTATGTTAATATCAGGAAGTAATTATTCCACAACGGATCAAAGGCCTCTTCTCATATAATGAAGGAACGAGCATTTATTCCCACTTGCTCATTTATAGATAAGCTATTTCAGATTTATTTTTTAAAATTTAAGGTTCTACTTGATGTTTCCATTTAAATATTCAATGGAGAGTTAGAATCTAGAACAAAGCAGGTACACATAACATTGAAAACAGGTTTCATCAAGGTACCTGCAACTTTCTGCATACAATTCCGAACTGCCTGAGGCCTCTAATCTTGTTATAATGTTACACAATATCCTTGAAATAGGTCGAATTTGACAGAAAAGCTTCATAAGAGACATTACGTTATCTGTGGAAGACGTAGGTAGGATGTGGCTTCGACGTTTTGACAGGCTACGGAGTGTCTTAATCTTATTCCGCATTTAGTTCCGTGATCAGTTTTCGTATGAGACAAGTTGGTTACGATTGTTGATCGTCGTGTATTTAGAGTATTTATTTTGTACTTAATTTACTAGCCTAGATAAACACAGGGGGAGAAATATCGAAAAGACATGTCTATGATTTATATATTTTGTTTTAGATTTAATCTTTTACAAAAATATAGTTTTTTGCTTTGTGTGAAAGATACACTAAATACTAAAGTAGAACTAATGTTATTGATGAGTATCATTAATAGCACATTGAATAATGCTAACACTGCATTAGTGCGATAAAACTGTATAAACTTTACAATCGATCATACTATGGGAATTTGTAGTTGACTAATATTTACTATTTGAATTATGCTAGCATTAGATATTGCATACGTTTTTACTGTTTACATTCATTAGGTGTTGTATCTAAAAATATGTATTTTGAAGTAAATAAAGACTAAAAAAAATATGTAATGAAATGTAAAATTATTGTCTTTATTTACTTCAAAATAGAGTTTTTAAGCAAACAACTATGTGTATAGTTTATATAGTAGATACAATAACTTTTACACTTAAAATGTCAAATCCATGTGAACTAATCTAAAACACCATTTTTGTTTATTAGCCTACTTTAGATCCCACTGCTGGGCAAAGGCCTCTTCTTTCTTCTTCCAAACCTCTCTGTTCTTAGCGATTTCTGTCCACGTGCGCCCCGCATAACTGACACACCATTAAGTTAACTTAATTAATATTAGGGAAAAATCTATAACAGACATGATTGTGACTTGATGAAAAAGTCTGTGTCAGTGTTTTTCTTACTCTTTTTACCTTGAAATTATAGAGACCGTGTTGCAATAGGACAGTTAAGGGTTGTTGTTTCTTTTATCCTCTTTGTATCCACATCACACACGCGAACTAACTTACTTGGTCATACGCCTCACTTTTGTTTTCAAACAAACTTAAATTATGTTTCTCTTTTTTCCATGGTTTATGTAACAAAGTACATCAACACGGAAACTTTTTGGATCAAATATTTATGGAAAGTGTTTTATGTTTTTCTTCTAAATAAAACCGGTTGCTTATACCTCTATTTTAGTAATTAAAGAAAACAAAAAAACTATATTCTATAGCTGCTGAAACCCGCAACAATTTGCACTAAAAACCAACATTAAAATATTCACTATAACCAAAAGCAAACTCGAGCGGAGTCGCGGGTAAACCATAGCTCTATAACAGATAATTATACGTATGCCCTGGGAAAGGGCTCGCCAATCGAAGGGTACCAAATAAGGTCTGTGTTTGACGTATATTTGCGTACGTCGGTCAAGCACTTCTGAAGACCGTTTTACCGACGGAGATCTTCGCATCCGATTTCGATATCCTAAGATTAATTGCCGTGTGCATCGGAGCGCTTTGATATATTGCGTTAATTTGTTTTCAGAGGTATTTGAGGTCAAAACTTGGATTAATTCATAGTTACTAGGAAGTCTGAAAATGATGATAATATTGTGTCACCACAAATTATATTTTATGAGAAAAAATATAATGAGTCTGTGTGACAATTATTGAAAGTGTAAGCTTTTTATTGAGAACAACAAGTCAACACGAGTTAAATTCAAAGTATTTGTGACATAAACTCGTCTTTAGCTTTCAATTAAATCTGATAATTTTCGAGAGTTATACGTAATCAAACGACAGAAATATCCAGCTCAAATTATCCTCCGTTTCCAGTCCAACTTCAATATTTAAATTCGTGAAGTATCAAACAATTTCTGAACGTAAATATCAAAATCCGTCTCTGTCAAAGGGTTCCCAATTCATTGATTTACACAAATTTAGAACGGGGCTCGGCTTCTGCGGCGAGATCAATAGCTACGTATAATACGTTGTGTACAGGGTGTTGCGGAAAATGGGTGGTCGTATTTTAAATACTGCTTCTGAAATACAATTGGTTTATCTCAGAAACCTATAAAAAAGAAGGGTATTGCGAGAAAAAAACCTTTAATAGTAATATTGATCAGCTGATGATAATTTTGTACAGCAAGGCAACTTTTTTGTTGGGAATTGACTTATCTTCTTTGAAGAAAGTTTTATTTATTTATTTATCTATAAACATTTACCATTGCAGGCATTAAAGTTAACCATTAAAGTTGTTGATTTCCTCTAACGCAATATTTTAAATTTCAGGACGCAAACGTGAAACATCCTGTATTAAACACGATGGCTGGCACACAATAGGGAAATATAACTTATGTATGTTTATGATTAGAGTTTGATGAATAGACGGTAGTGTTGTCTTAGTACTCGGTTACGTAGTATATCGTCGAATGTTTCTATACGAGATTAACGGTACTGTAACACCGTAAACTAACTGCTACGTGCACGTAATAGCAATGAGATTTAAAACGTTGCAGGAAGCTTTGGTTTAAAGAAATCTTACAAAACAGGGAATTGTTTTCAGTATTTGTTTATAAAAGTTTACCATTTGAATGTATGCGAAGTAGTTTTTAGCAGAAGAGTTACTTGATTAATAAAAAATAGCGACAACTTTGTCACACAAAATCATTAAAGAACTAACCAAAAAAACATAATTTGTTACTATTCAAATGGTGACAAAAAAATCAAAATATAAATATTTTTATTTCAAGTAGGCCTGTTTTAAGCTCTTTTAAAACGTTAAATTTACTGACTCTAGTTGCAGGTTCCAAAATGTCATTCCAATGGAGGATGGAGAATGAAACTCCAGACCCGCAAGAAACTCCAGAATTCCTTCTGATATTGGTGACTGCTCGTTCCTTTTCTATATGAGAAAGCCTCTATCCAGCACTAAACATTAAAGCTTGGTATCATTTTTATATTAAAATAATAGCACCATACAGCAAGTTGATAATTTTACGGCAAGGTGTAATAATATAATGATAATTTTACGGTACTTTGATGTGAAATTATCAACTTTTTCATCTCACAAGTAACTTTGAGTAAACAAGGTACACTTTGAGTAAAATGAAATAAAACAAAAGAAATATCAGTAACAGGTAACTAACCTACGTTCGCATCCAGTCTTATTGTAACGCTGCAATATTTTATCCACAGCAGCTCTAACTACTTACTTAATTGCACTCACGCAGACTATTACTCACTTGGCAATCAAAAGTTTTGTAACAAATAGTCTGATTTTATTCTAGTGGGATTGTGATGAATGGGGGAATTCGGAGTTTTTAACATTTTATTTTAAATGTCATTTGATTTAATTACCACACTTTTCTTTAAAAGACAAACATGTTTAGTAGATTATTAACCGTGGTGTAAAATGAAAAAAGAGCAATGTTCTGCAGTCGACTAAGTATAGAAAGTAGATTAAGTAAATATAGGTGTGTAGTAAATGTAAAACACCCAAGCTATTCTTTACTTATTCACACAGCTTTTTTCTGAGCAAAGCTAAAAGTAATGCTTTGATAATTTTAAATTGATTTTTTTACATACTTATGTGGCATATAAATTCTGACACAATGTTGTAAGTTAACTTTCACTCATTGTCTAACTTATAATCTAACTGTCTTATAATGAAAAACATTACAATAAATAATGACCAAGTCAACTTACTTACTACCTAAAACTTTTAGTACTATTACGCTCAAAAAACATCCTAATTGCATCAAGGAAAGTGTCAACTAAATTCAATTTCCAGTTCGTATCTAAACTCGAAACACAAAGTCCAACAGCAGCTAGTTTAGATAAAGGAATCATTCCAATTAGCCAGAGCAAATACCTAGAATTGAATACAGATTTACGCGGCGCGCTTGGACTGCTAAACGAGAAGTACAGAAGGTTCATATTACACGAAGAACATAGTACAATTAAATAATGGTAGTAATATCTGGTGAATACGGAAATATTAAAAGCATAAATATAGATAGTTATTTTATAAAATATAAAGATTCAAAAAGTGATTAATAAATTTTAGAATTTTTTTTTTGTTTGAAATTAAATCGACAATAAGTGTGGAAAGCCTTTTTTTATTCTTCTGCGCACACAAGAATTTTTCACCTAATTATCACCACATATCGGATCAAAACTGTATGTATTTTTTTTTGAGTTCAACACCACCTACTAATTCAACGAAGCGTACCTATTTCGGTATTATAGGATATAGTATACAGTTTGTTATATCCATTCTGTTTTAAATAAATTGAAACTCTGTGTTTGCCTGCTGTATGCCACCCTGAATCTCCGATGTCTCTCGTCGCGCTGACCTCCAATTATAATTGTTTCGTATAACCATTGTTAGCAGCTGAGGTAAATTGTAAACGGATAGATAGGAGACGAAGCTAAGAGTTAAGTGTCGATTTGTTGGGGCTAAAAGGATTTTCATTACTTGTGTTCCAACTAAAAAGTAGATTAAAATTGAATTGAATGGGCATTAGGTGTACTGAACTCGTAAATACAAGAAGCAATTAATTAAATAGAAATGTGTGACCCAGCGAATCAAAATCCACCAAAAATGGAATTCGCAAGCCACCGCTCAGGTCGGCAGCTGTAAATTATTCCGGCCTCAGGCTGCGCGCCAGCCGCACGTAATAGCGACAATGTTAAATACGAACACGACACGCTACTAGGTGAAATAGGGCTTCGGTGTAACGAAACTAGGTGCAAATTCCTATACAATTGCCATCCATAGCAATAACAACTGGCTCTAACAAATATGGTGAAAAAATTGGTCTCGCACGGTACGCCAAATAAATTCAAAACAAAATCGAATACGATTGCAATATCGATGTTTCGGATGCGACTTTTTTAATATGAATAAAAAAGATGGATTTGTGACAGGTTGGAGTCGGAAATTAAGAAAAGGATTCCGTAGATGTTTATTATACTAAACCTTATACTTAACCTTACGAAAGAAAATAAGTCAAATGCTCTTAAAAAAAAACAAATACGCGTCTTTTGCGGGATTTAATAAGTATCTTGATATTGCTTAAAAAAAACTTCAAACATATCTAGGGATTTCATTTAAAAAAAAAAATGTGTTTGTTATAAGTTTCTAGGGTACTGTAATGTTATGATTTCAGTACCCTAAAAACTTATAACACAACACAATTTTATTTATATAAAACCGCAAACAAACCAGCCAAATAACTAGCTATCTGTTGAACTGACCAATGATTTTTGCGGCAGTAGTCGCCGTAAAATGAACTGTGAATTGTAATAGTAAACCAATTTACCATCGAATATTGCTGGTTTGGTGATTAATCAAAATATTTTTACCAATATACCTACTATTGTGTTTAATATTTTGTACTGGGAATGACAGCAAATTGCTTTCAATGGAAACCTGGAAAGAGGAAAGGAAGGCCTTTGCCATGCAATGGTACATTTCTGGCTCAAAATAAATAATAATATGGGGAGTGACTAGAATTCTGAGAGACTGGGATAATCATAATTGTCTCGATGCTTGGGGAAAATCTAGGCTATCATGTTCGATCGAGATGATGGTATAAAGAATCTGCTTGGTAAAAAATAATGTAGATTTTTTCAAATTTTGGGAAATAAAGGTAGGATTAATTTAACGAGAGAGTTAATAATTCTTAGTGTATTCTACAACTACTATGAACACAAACCCTTCATGAAATCCAAATGATCGTCAAACAGCGTCTAGAGCGCATCTAGGACGAAGTACCAGGCGTCCAGTAAAGCGAGTTGATCTATTATTCCGAATTTCAATAGACACAAAGTTGGGTACGTGACCGGCGTCCGCAGGGAACGTCGCGTGCTTTAGCATTAGACCGGGCTTATGGCCGGCGATAACGATTAAGTGGATTATGATACTTGAGGTACATACTTTATGCAATATTGGAGTATTATGGTAATGTTATGCTGTGATTAGCGAGACTGGTTGACGTTATGCTGAAAGTGCAGTGATCCAAATAATAGCAGGGTGTTCATGTTGATCACATGATTGGTATTGAAATCTCTGTATTCTATAGGTGAAATATTGGTATTTTCTTTAGATCCTAAAATATTTTAGCATTAATTAAAATAGTCATATTATAATTAACCTAAGTCGTCTTAGGGCGGTTTCAGACTAGCATTTTATACGCGCATATGAGCTCGTTTTTGGAAGCGCATGTAGGCGCGTTTAGGCGCTACTTTTGGCACACGCTCAACTCATACGAGCGTACGCGCTTCTAAACTCGTACAAGAGCGAGCCGCGAGAGACACCTCCCCATGTTGATACTGACACGATACCACCGGTACAAGCGAACACGCTGAAATATGCGCGTTTACGCCAGTCTGGTTTTTTGAAGAGCGTAATGTAACGCGCGTCTAAGCGCGTGTACTCAAACGACGCGCAAAAAATACGCTAGTCTGAAATCTCTCTTAACAGACGTTCTTTCTCAAATTTTTCTTTTTCAAATTAAAATAAAGATCTTTTCCCTGCAGTATTGTGTTAGAATATAATTACGTTACAACATAAATTTATTTATAAACAAACATAAATGGGTACAGGATACCTTAATTTGTTTTCCCATCGTATTTGAATTTGCCCCAGTTAATTCAAAATTAGTTGAAAATGTCTCTCTAATTAGCCAAATGTAAATATGTATTGTAACAGCTCTGGGAATTAATTTATTATGATACGGCTATATAAAGTAGTTTGTTAATATAGACAGACAAGTATGCTTTGACGGTTTGTAGCTTTTATTACGGCAATCAATTATGTACTGAGGAATTTTGTTGATAAGCCCACGCATTGAATTTCATAGTTTCACAGTAGCACACTTCTAGATGTTAAAAGGAAGGCAGAGAACAGCTCAAACACTAGTGGTACTGTCAATGTACAGATAAACATTTTTGGTAATGCGCCTTTTAACCTTATAAAATACGTTTGCACATAAAGTGAAAGAAAGCGCCTAAAGATTTTTTGTTATAACAGACATATAAAGCACTCAATTCGACTGTATGTTTTTTGTACGTCTATTAAGCGATATTTCCTCTGTGTCATTGATAAGGTGTATACCTCAGAGGAGGTCCCATAAAATTCATTGAAGTAGGTTCTTTTTACCATGTGTTTACATATTTAATTATGCATATTTAACGTCGAAAGGAATACGGAAATTCGCCAAAGAACTAAAGTCACCGATATAGCTCGAAGAATATGCAAGTTGAAGTGGCAATGGGCAGGCCATATCGCTCGAAGAACCGATAACCGTTGGGGAAGAAAGGTTCTCGAGTGGCGACCACGAACCGGAAGACGCAGCGTCGGCAGGCCTCCCACCAGGTGGACTGACGATATCGTCAAAGTGGCGGGCACCCGGTGGATGCAATTGGCGAGTTGTCGTTCATTGTGTCGTTCTAGAGGGGAGGCCTTTGTTCAGCAGTGGACGTCTTCCGGCTGATGATGATGATGATGATGATGAACGTCGAAAGCGTTTTGATAGTTCAATATCTTAACTAAAGCCACATACAAAAATACCAAACTTTTTTTATTTTAAAATTAAAAGTTTCTTTGGTCAAGCTCTTCGCTATCTTCCAGCAATTTTGCAGTAGCACCTTAAAGTATGTAGTATCGGCCATTAGAGGGATGCCGGAGCTAAGCAGAGATTACTGTGCAACCAGGCGATCCGGCGATTAGAACTGTTTCAACTATCATTAAGTTAAGAGGCTTTATATATGTTAGAGACATAGTCCCTATATATGTAACATATAAGGAGTCTCTTCTAATGATAATTACTTATTTGTGAATGTAAGGTACAGTTATGAATTGGTATTAAAAAGTTAGTGTTTTTCATTTATAAAAGGGATAATACCTAATTCAACTTAACTTGACTTTTCTTGGCTTGATCAATGTACAGTAGTAACTTATTTATTTATTTACCTACTTATTTTTTTCTATTTATTGCTTACTTTATTACCTAATTGGGTGCTAGAAATACTTTATAAGATAAATAAATGTATGATGCATTCGTAAAATAACTACAAAGTAAAACTTCTTGAATATTGCGACATGACTTCTTAATTTCATCTAAACACACCAATAAAAAGTCGTTCAACTAAATTGAACTAAACAAATGAACGTCAGAAAGTCTAATAATCTAACTTCGCTGACAAATAAAAGATAATTTAAATTGTTCCTTAATACCAGGTCACGGCGGGGTCGCGTTTCGTCACAAAAATGTTTCTCTCAACGTATAAACGAAAATTAGTTTTTAGTCAACCTCAAAACACATCAAAGGATTAAGGGAAAAGGAAAGTTTAATTGTAAGAAATTGTGGCTTCGTGCTTCGTGGTGAAGCAAAGGAATTTAGCTCTTAATGAACAATTATTATAATTATTAACTCAAAAGAATGAGATGATTTCGTCGACTTGTGTTTTTAGCTTAATGGTTTTGGATTAGGTGAGCTTATCATTTATTATCGCTTGTAAGTATTTAAATAATAATTTGTGCAATAACGCTACATTATGCTATGCATTTATCATTTTTTTTTTTATTTAAATTTAAATTTATTATTGATTTATTTTATTAAAGAGCGTATGCAAAATTTCAGCTCCAGTGATCGAGAAGCGAGTATAATTTTACTTCCAAGATTTTCAGGTTGCTGATGAAGCCAAAAAAACTGTCTTACGTAAGTGTATTTTTCTTTCTACTGAACAATCAGTTCGATTTTACTACCTCCGCATTATACCAGACCCTTCAAGCAAAAATATACAAAACCTTATCAATTTATGAAGCGTAGAATTATTATAGTATCGTATAGTAGCGCCAGTTAATGATTATTGTCATAACTTTTACAGTTTTATTGTGCCTCGTAAAGTATGTGTTACGATTGCGAAATCCATAATACGTCTGACGGGAGACGATAAGTTCGAGTTCTATTTTATTACCAGATCAGCTACATTATAGATATTAACCCGTAAACGTTTGAAAGTAGGATTAACTTTAAAGTGCTAAGTCTGGACAAAAAACATGAGATTGGATATACCTAATTGTAAACTAACTAAGAAAGTCACTTCTTAAAATGGAGGCACTAATAAGTAATTATATCTTTGCTTTACACAATTTTCTGTAAACGCTTAATACACTATACGTACCTAGATTATGTGGATTGTTTAGATACTACCAACTAGTGTACAACAACGAAGGCACAATAAGGCATTCAAGGGCTGAAGTGGCATCATGTCGCGATTTCAACGTGTAAGAAATACTAACATAATAATATATAACATGCGTGCATCACACAAAACACTTCGTCTAACATATTATCCTCGTTACCCTACTAGTTAACATTAATTAAGGCAAGCTATTCCTCACAATTTGCCGCAAAATTTCTTAAATAAAAACATAATCAATTGCATGCAATAAATAGTCTGGACGGTAAAATCTCGACAGTAAAACAGCATTACGGTGAATTTAAAGTTGCCAGGGAGGGATGAATTATGGAGGGTAGGAAGATATCCCTGCCGGCAAAACTTTCCTCCCACTTAAAAGTAAAACAATTTTTTGCCTATCTGTAAATAAGTCCCCAAAGGTTGTACTTATACATTTTTTATGCATCAACCAGTACAAAATGGCCTTGATGGTGGAGAACCTTTAAATTTTATTTAAATATTTACGAAAAGGTGCAAAGATTCGAGGCTCTCCATAAAATGGTTGTTACGAAGATTCTTTGAGTCAACGGTCTTGTTAAATGGTTTTTTACTTACTTTGATACTCTCAGCGAAGTATGGAAAAAGACTTTAGACGTGGAATTGTGATGCAGTATTAAAATAGATTGTTTTGTTTTAAACTTAGTTTTGTCGTAATGTAATCACCCACTCTTGGATTCTTTTAAAATATGGCATCCAGAGAGGTAATAAGGTCTGGTTCTTTTCTACATCACCTATTGACACAGGAGGTCGAACGCAGGAAAAGTTCATAGGTAGTAAGCTCAAACTATTTTTTGAAATCACCAATTAACAGTCGAGTTCGCGGCGACAGTGGTGTGATAATCTAGTCAGTTATGCGGGACGCAAGAGGCCAGATAACGCAAAAGACGGACAGGTTTGGACAGAGGAGGCCTTTGCCCAGCAGTGGGATCTTATGTAGACTACAAAAATTAACGGACATCTATGTATATTACAGTATGAGCATCATAAACTCTATAAAATTAAGTATTTATCATGTCCAAAAATACCTATAATATCATAACATCATCATCATATTGTGTCAACACAGCACCACTTACAAAATAAACAGTTTCTGGACACGGCATTAAATCCTTCTTGACACAGCACCATAGACTCGATACATTTCAAAATTTCATTTTACCGATATGAAGGATTTTACTATTTGACGTTCAATTTTCCAATCATCCCGTCAGCATTTCAATATGAATATCAAAATTTCTGGTGCACTCAAAAGAATTTACACAGTTTGGTAAGCGATATGTATTTTGAAAATGTATTTTGCAGTGGTTGAGTATTAAATGTTATGCATTAAATATCATTTTAGTTGGTCCCAGTTTATTTTATTTTTGAGCTCACGTGGTCTCTTTATAACGGTTGTGTATGTTTTGTTTTTAATTTAAAGTCCATGCATTTTTGAGGTGCGCTGGAAATCGTATTAAGTTTTCTGATTATATTATAAGGCATCAAATGAATATATATCATGTTTTTGCTCAGGTAGTTTGGTTGTCATTTTTTTAAATTATTTTAGTTCTTTGAGAAACCAACTCAATCTGAACATTTTATTTTTGAGAATAGACATGTTCATTGGATCTAGTACGTAACACTACTAAATGTCACGAAAATCACCGTATTTAGTAAAAAAGTTTTGTATAACAAAAATAAGTTAGTTAACTGCAACAATTAATTATTATGAATACTGTTGTTAAGCTAAAAATTGTTTGTTAATCTGTGGAAACTGTCTTTGGAAACTGTAGTACCTTTTCTTATACTTATGCTTGTAATTTATATCTGTTTGTTTCCCAAATAAAGTAAAGTAAACAATAAATGTAACTCGTATGTTTAAAAATGTTTTTTCTTTAGTTTCAGAGGCAATCAGTTCAGCCACAGAAAATGCCAAGGCCAAGTGCCTCGCCTGCAGTCGTACCCCAACCAGGACACCATAAAACTAGCGACGGTTCGCATCACGCCGACCCTGAAGCTCCTCTCCTTTAGAGTCTCCAAGAACTACCTGTACTTCAGCTTCGCGCGACCCGACACCGACCTGCTAGAGTTCAACGAACTATGTAGCGATGAAGGCTAACTCTACACCCTAGGAAGAGTACTGTTATAGTGTATGGGAAACACAAGAAACTTCAGGGGATTTTTTTTAGATTCGTTTTAAGAATTGTGGCTTAGAGTGGATTTTTGCAAATCAGGGTTTTGGTACAAAAACACGGGCTGTTAGGCCTTGTGTACATGCTAGTGTAGCAAAATAATAATCTAGAATAGTAACTAGTTTACCTACAGTTCTAACATTCGGAATTTTACAATAGGTTTTTCTTCCACTTTATTGCCATTTTCTCTATTTGCTACGAACGAATCTTATTTTTTAATTTTGAAGTTAATTTATTTTATCCCAAACTGACTATAACATTACTGTTCAGTTGTATTTATGGTAATATTAAGTTTAACCCTCGTGTGTCTTATGAAGTGAGTCCATGTGCCTGTTTTGTTTGTCAAACAATTGAAAAATCCGTAAATATATGTTCGTGTAATGTTTTGTCTGTGTTAATGTCATGTAACCATGTTTCCTACGTAAGTGTATTGTAATGTCGAAAAATAAAATAATTTCAAAATATTTGCCTTGTTTTAATGCAATCTTAACTTTTATTAATTCTTTAATTACATAAACACTCATCGCAGTATTGGGTAAAGGGGACACCTGCAAAAAATCTTCAGGCGTTTACATTAAAATGAGAAGTGTCATTTTCATAAGATTTGGTGGATTGAGAATAAAAAACTTAAATTGCACTGACGGGCTTTCTTCTTGACGCTTATTACATTGATCATGGAACGTTTGATTGACATTGATAAATTATGGTAGAAGTCGTTAGAATGCATTTAATTGAACTGTCAATATAAGCTAATATTAACCCTTCCCGTAACATTTTACTACTAATTTTATTTTGTTAATTAGATGAAAGTATTTTCTTCGAATAAAATTATTATTACATTCATGAAATGGCTAGCAGTGCGAGCACAAATATAGCAAAATAATAGTCTAGGTATTACAAAAAATTTCTAGTTAAATCATACTGCATCTATTCAAACATACTAACATTTCACCTCCAAGAATTAACTGCACTCAATTAATTCCCACTATTTCAATTTCAAAGAGCTGGTGCAAATAATAACGCGTACACTACATACAAATCTCGCTTTCTCAGTACTTAACTGTTCTCGGGGCTTAAACCCTACAATACTTAGGTCCATAGAGGATAGACAAGAAAGTACAGAGTGCTCTAACAGGATATGATGGTAAACAAGTATGAACAAGTCTCATCATGAAAGTGTATCAAAGCAGAGTGCAACCTAATATTAATCTAACAAGAATAAAATTGTTCGTAATTGCATTATTATTTCTTGGGACAATAATTACAGGTTAGCATTAATCGGTACAATCGATATATTCACAAAAATGTCTGTCGTTGCACGCAAAATACTTAAATCAGTAAACGAATTGTCTACATACGGCCAATAATTTGCTTACTCTCGGGACAATGGGCTTTTAACGGTACTCGCACTCTATAGTTTTAACTTTTTATACTCTATGTCAGGTACATATAAGACCATAAGACTCACTGGGAAATTGTACAAGGATTTTGTTTTAGAACCCCGTACTTTTGTTGTTTTAAGATTCCAGTTTTGTTCCTCTGTTTCCGTTGAGTATGAATTTGTGTTTCGCTTTTAACATTTATGCACGGAATTTTGAGGTTGGATTTATACTTCTTTACAATGATAGAAGTTTGTATTCACTTCAAATTTTGTAGACGAGTTTTGGGGTTTATTGTAATTAGAATGTCTTATATACCAATAACTTTCTAGTGTTTATAGTGATGTATTTTCCTCCACATTATATACGCAAAATACACCACATTAGTAATTGTTTCCTACTTATATTGTGATGGCAGAATCAACGTTTCCAGCGCCGTCAAGCTGTCATCCTCAAAAAATAAACCTAAGTGACATCTGTCTACTTCTGTCACGTTGAGACAAACAAACCGATTTTCCAAAATCTTTTAAATTTATAGTAAGAAACATTCAAAATTCTAAATGCATAATGAAATCAAATAAAGCATTATAATGATCGTGATGAAATAGGCACCTATCAAATTATGGGAAAAGGTCAATGTATGGTGAGAAGCAAGGGCAAAAAGAAATGTAAACGATGTTGTATAAATCTGAAACGAAGTTTGAAGAAGGCCTTCACATGTGGCGGGAAGATGCCACGATGTTGTCGTAAGCTGAAGAGGAAGTGTAGGACGTTGTTCGGACCGTGCTGCACGCGCTGCAACCTCTGCGAGTTCCGCAGGAAGTGCGGGCGGTGGGCGCGCCGCTGCGTCTGCAAGCAGCGCCAGGGCCCGCGCCGGGTCGCACACGTCGAGTACTACAAAGTCAAAAAGCGCAGGTACAAGAGACGAAGCGACACTGAAGAGAAAACCGAAGATCCCAACCGAGTGTTCACCGTCGCTGTCAGTGCACATTCTAAACTAGACACTGCGGTACGAGACAAAAATACTAAAGAAGCTGAAAGTAAAAGCAATCATGAGGTTACTCCGAAAACAGAGAAAAAAGCCGAAGGAGGAACGAGTGCAAGTGGGTAATGTAACTGTTACGATGAGTGTTACTCACAAATTGTTGGTGTACATTATACATGTTTTTATATTATTTGTGATGAATTAAAATGTAATGTGACTGGTGGAAAAGCGTTGAGTTTTTTTTTAAGAATCATGTGTAAAACATATTTGCTGTGTCCCAACTTCAGTGTGACTATTATGTTGCACAGAAAAAGATTTGGGTACAACACAAGGGAATTCTAATCCTCCAATAATTTCCATATATTTTTATTCCTGAATTAGTGAAATTATTTTTTTGTGCAGTGACTTTGGCCGTAATAGTGTTTTAGATAGAAGCCCCATAAGTGAGTAACATTACGTTGCAGGTCCATCGACTGATCACCAAAACTAGTTCAACTCCAACCTTCCTAACGATCACTGCATTTTACCAAACTGCACTTTTAATGACCAGATTTTAAAAGTCTCATTTTCCATGAAAGTAGTTTTAATACTAATTGCTTATGAATTATGCAAAAATGTGAGTGCGCCGTCAAAGTTCCTCCGTTCATTAGGGAAAGTTCTAGTGATATGTAACTTTGTAGTTGACGTAGTAGGCACTATGTGGACGGACTGCATAGAGGACTAATTTGACTAATCTGCTTCAACTGGCGATGGGCTCCAGTTTTGTTAGAGATTGGTGTTAGAGTGGGCGATTGTTTTTATTGTTGGTCTGCAGAAAATACCAATTTAGAAGAACGTGCCCCTCTCGTAATTTTATAAATAATTTTGTTTTTTAGCCAGTCCGTTTTATTTTTGAAAAATGTTGTTGTTTATTTATGTATGCATGTAGATTTGCGCTGATGCACTTGACCAAAAGGATATACCATTTATTCTGTGAAAATTGCATGTTCATTTAATAAATTATATCATAATGTAATAATATATATTACGAAAATTGGTTGCGTCTATTTCTGCCCATGGTTGAGTTATCAAAGATTTATCTAATCCAACTTAGAATTACAAATACAAATTAGTATTGCTAACTCCAATTGCAATTTGCAACATTGTCACAAACCTCCAACAACACACTGCACTTACATCGTTGTAGTAAGAATTATGATCCCTAATATACCGCTATAATTAAACCTTCACGATACTTAATACGACATCTACACTGAATATGTTACTATTAACTCAAGTCTCGAGTTGTTTTGCTCGCTCGGAGACAATCTCATTATTAAAGTTCTATGTGAAAATACAGTTGCATGACGAATTTGTATTTTACTATTTGCCTTAATAATTTTATTAAAGTCTTCCTTTTAACTCCATAACATATAATAATCCAACCTATAAACGTCCCACTGCTGGGCACAGGCCTCGTCCCATATAGAGAAGGCATGAGCATTGATCACCAAGCTTGCTCTCTGCGGATTGGCGATTTCAGATCCCAAATTTTGGAATCCAGGTTTCCTCAGGATGTTTTCCTTCACCGTTTGTCAGAAGTGTCTTAGAATAATTAACTTTTAACTCTATTTAATTTATTTTGTTAAAAATGAACTGTATTTTTTGTGACCTAACCGTTTACATAAGTTTTATGTTTTGTTATTTATCGTTAAAAAATACAATGCATAGGTACTTTTATCATTCTTAAACATACACAGTTTTGCGTTTCGATAACTGATAGAAATAAAAAAAAAACTATATCG
Source organism: Autographa gamma (assembly GCA_905146925.1). Lineage (NCBI taxonomy): Eukaryota > Metazoa > Arthropoda > Insecta > Lepidoptera > Noctuidae > Autographa > Autographa gamma. The sequence continues at coordinate 12,753,130 of LR989850.1, forward strand.
CAACACTAGATAGCATTTTAATGTGTTAATTGATGTTTGCCAATTTCAGAGCATGTGCTTCGCTTAAGATTTATAGGAAAATGTATTAATCAGAGGTGACGTAGTAACTCGTAGTTGACTTAACTAAATAATAAGCTGAGGTTAGCCGCCCACGCGTCTCAACTGTATTACAGTCTAGCGCCCACTGCCTACTTTGATGTAATGGCTGCTTAAAATACCAACGATATAACACCTTGTCGACGACCTCAGAAGTAAAGGATTGAAGATCTTTACCAGGAAGGTCAATGACACATCAATGGGTTTATATGAAATCGCAGCTGAATAAAAAAAGATTCATTTTACGTGAAAAATAAACCTGATTTTAAACGGACCAACCGACGGACCAAGAAATTAGGTTCAAATAATCTCAAAATAAACGATTTAACCTATTTTTTTCGTGTCACTTTATTGATGGCACAACACTAATTATTATTTTTGAAATCGGACCACAATTTCCACAGATGTATGATGGTAACAAACGTATGACACGAATTCGAAAACCTTTTGGAAGCCGGTTAAAAACTTGGAATACCGTCAATCATCAAGTATTGAACTATTACATAGGAATAGCTAAGAAATATCGAAATAAAAGTGAAAAAGTAATGAAGAATGATTAAGAACCAATGAGCAAAGCAATAAGCCGCTTATAATTTGGGGTCCAAAAGCTTCGAGGAATAAGATCAAGATCCTAGTCCCTTTATCAGCGATTCCTTTTTAACTGGTCCTTACACAATTTAAAGCAAATGAAGCAAAATAATGAATGGTTACTTGTTTTTTAGGGGCCCAAGTAAGTATCGATATAAAACTTTGATATTTGCTTGTCCATTTAATCCATCTAACCGACTGCTGCCCTGTAAAAGTTGGGGTCTAAATAAATGACAAAAAAAAAGTAAAGGACTGTATAATCGAGTACATAATAGAATATTTATATTATATTATAACGAGCATGCGAGCGTGTAATGCTCGTTCTCCTCTCCAGCTCTGAGGTCCCGGGTTCGATCCCCGATCGGGTCAATGTAGAAATAAACTTTTCTACATTGTCCCGGGTCTGGGTGTTTGTGGTACCTTCGTTGTTTCTGAATTCCATAACACAAGTGCTTTAGCTACTTAATTTGGGTTTATAACAATGTATATGATGTTGTCCGTGTTCATTATTATTATTATGGATCTTTATTAATACACAATTAAATCTAATATAAGAACAAACTCTAACTATACTAAAATTAAAACTTACAAAAATAAAAACTATTATTATATATCTCAGATACAGAAAACAATTTTGGCCACTAGGATTCTCAGCAGTAACTGCTGCTGCTCACTACATACGCAAATTTTTTCTTGTATTACAATTTCTGTATCAAACAACACGGAAAAAGAAATTGCTTTTTATTAATTATAACTACTTAATTGCAGTATTCTTAGCTATTCAAGTACTGGAGGTAAAAATTAAAATGTTTAATGACACTCTTAAACCGTAAAGGGTTAGTAATGTAAGTAAATTATATCTTTACTGCAATCTCTAAATTATTAGTTGTAAAAGTTTAAAGTAAATTATAAAACGTTTATGCTGATGATAAAAACATTTTTTAACATTGGTACGCCTCTGCCTACCCCTTTAGGGATACAGGCGTGATGATATGTTATGTTATGTTATGTCTTGTGACTTCTTTTATGAGTGGAAGACTAATTGCACAATAAGTTTTAATACTCGTTTTATATTTTAAATAACTGCATCTTTCTTTAAATAAGGTTTTATGTTTCTTTTAAGTATGCTATTTTGGGTTTACAGCTGTCTGTAAATCAGTTGTAAAAAACGTGTAGTTAATTTCTATGGTGGTATATATTCAAATATTCACAATAAGTCCATTCAAATATGTGTATCAACTCATGATCCCACAACATTTTTTTTTCTTTTCTTTTAAAAATATTTTTCATTTCAAAATATGCATTATGAATACCTACTTTATCCTATTTTTTTCCAGAACTACAAAAAAACCAATAAAAAACTTTCATTTCACAACACATTCCTCCTATAATTATGAAAGCCTTTTTTTCTAAAGCAAGCCGTTCTTACTTTCGACGTTCTAGCCGAACCAAGTTGCGGCTTGGATGTGTGCCAATGCACTTTACTTGCACCACTTGAACTGCACACTCCCGAATGAAATTGGCCGTGAAGATACACTTATAGATTTCACCGGACTTCTCATTGTTTCTGGATGATTGGGTTTTAGAACTAGATAGTGTTTAGACTTTGTTTTCTGTTGGATGAAGATTGATGTTTGTGCTAAGGGGATAGATAACAAGATTTTATTCTAGGTATACATTGTACTGACCTGGAACTAAAATTATAGTTATGTTTTTTTGTTAAAAACACTAAAATAAAATGTTGTTATGTATTCTAAATGAATAGGTTTACCAACTAAAAACACTAAAAGAAAAACGTTGTTATTGCTAATTGTATGTACAAATGTGAAAAAATAAATACGTTTATCGAGAGTAACAGAAGTTGAAAATTAATTAGTTGATAAACATATAGAATCTTCATTTAATGGATCATAAACTAAAGTTTCTACTGTGAAAGTTTAATTTATTTAATCACTTACGCACACACATTATAGAACACAACACAAGATAATTTTACTAAGAATTGTTATAGTTCCTCAATAAAAAAAGGACTTTAAACATTACGTACATTTTATTTTATTTGAGAAACAAAACATCGCACATTGTATATTAAATCTAGAACAGTTACACAGTGTGCTATAGGTAAATGCACGATCCACTACGTTTCCACGTATTAACAACTTATATTAGATACAGTTTTGAAAACTAAATAAAATGAATTTAAAACAATAAAAAAGCATTTATCTAACTTAAAAGCTAATGGTCAACAAATCCAAAAATAGTTCTATAAGTTAAAAATACTCGTCTATTATGCAGTCAGTACGAGCAGTGGATGTCTTAAAGCGGTTATCACAATGAGCCACTCAGTGCCTCCGAGCTACCGACTTATCACTGACCGTTATGCCAGCCTTAGACTAGGATCCACATTACCGTGCCCAGATAAAGTAGGCTTAAGATAGTTTAAAACTTATTTTTCTAGTTTTTAGTTCCAAGTGTATCCGGCAATAATAATGAACATCGACTTATCGAAACTTTTTCATGCATGGTGAAAAATACTATTTTTAGTCGGGTACTGAAAATCTACTTGTAAGCGCTGTGTTTTTAAGTTATAATTGATTTTATTTTATTTTTGGTTTTAAAGCGAGAAAGTGAATATTAAACAATATTTTTTTTTAACATTTTTTTTTTACGAGAGTCATTAAGCAATAAACAATACAACAAATAGATACGCATCTATACCTGCACAAATACATTATTATAACACACCTTCTTTAAAGGTATGATACAATGTAAATTAACAAACACAAGTCGTCGTACATTTGACAATGTGTACCATGATGTATGATAATTGAGATGTCGCTGACTATATTTGACAGGTTACAAATTCATTTAGCTCACCGGAACGGATACTTGCCCCCGTCATATATCGTCATGTTTAACAGAACGGGTATAGGCTTACAAGGAGAATGGAAAATTTAACCTAAGATATCATGACTTATGTTACATTTGTGAAATATCAGATTCAGATTTAAAAATAATTTATTATTTTCGGCAAACTTGTGTTTTCTAAATGGGGTAATTAATTAGACAATCGTGTGTAACATTAATACCTCAAAGAGCAATAATTTACGTCACTAAAATGTATGCGTCTTGGTAGCATGTGAAATGTATCCAGCAAAATTTAAACACTTCCACGTAAAGAGGTATTTAAGTAATAAAAGCAGCTGCATTTAGCCTTCAGCGCTAAATGCGCTTAAACTTATCAAAACTCCAAAATATACAAGAAAACCACATTGTATATAATTATATTCAGCAAGTAAGCGCTAGACGCAGTCATAGCTACGAATTTAAAGCGGTGTTGCAAGTTTTAATGCTTCCCGCGAGATATGAAGTTGCCAGTTATTTAGACAATTGAAAATTTTGAAAATGTGGAAAATTTACTTTTGCTGAAAATATTTCGACTTAAAGTACATACAAAGTATGATATACAATGCACATTCTTTTTTAACTTCCGAAATCCGTTTAGAATCTAAAATTAAAAAATGGCAAATAAACAATAAACTCTCAAGATAGCAATCACTCCTTAATATAGAAATATATATGTCCTAAAATACCTACCGAATATGAAACCAAAAAAATCAAACTTAACAAAGCAAAGCTCAACAACAAACAGCGAAAATTACCTCCAAAATCAATGCATCTCACCAAAAACTGCCAAGAGTATGCAAAACCACGACCCATCAGAAACCGGGAGCACAAGGAGCTTGGCACCCCAAAATAATAAAATACATTGTAAGAACAATATACAGACTAATATGGCGCCGTAACGTTTCAATTTTCTGGCACATTCCCTAAATATTCCTCGGCGAATGTATATTAGACAAGAACAGCTGCGCCTGAACGATCTTGTATGAGTTCGGCTTTATAATATGTTATTTAATCACGTTGCGATGTGCTTTTAATTGTTTTGCTACCTGTAATGATAAAATGATATTTAAGAGTCGGGATTGCAGCAGTGCAGTGTAGTGCTTTCAGGCGAACACCTTGTTTGCAACACGAATTAATTGATTTGAAGTCAAAATGTATTATTTAACTTGAAATTTTGATTGGTATTAAAAAATCTTGGCTACTCCTATATAATTTTCCAAAATTAAAAAAATGTTGGGTGAAGTATTATGTAAAGGTGGCACCTATGTCGCATAGGACTTTCCCATGATAACAAAAAGTATTAATCTGCTCGATACCAAATAAAATAACCTCACAGTTGTCTAAAGCATTCAAGTAGCGTAAATTATCATTTACTTCGAAACTCAAAGGTATCTAAAACTGTCAAGACACAAAACTATAAAAACAAATTGAAAGACGTAACACCAACGTTAGGTTATTTACAATCTAAGCAGTGTATTCTGTATTCTGACCTATTTGTGCGACCAGTTTACATCGCTGGAGGGGTCAGCTTATCTGTGCCTATACCACGGTAACTTACAACAAGACTTCTGTCGTTGCGGGAGCGAGACGCCGCTATACGAAAGTAGAGCGCTGTCCTGCTCACACAATAGGGTAAATAACTAGGTATGAAAAATCAAAATATAACGGACATGCATTTTTTCTTTTATCAAATCAATAAAAAAATAGTAAGATAAACCGCTTTAAAGTTCAGTAGTGGGGGTTTGTGACGTCGCGGCTGAGTACAATTTATGCTAAAACGTGACGTCACGCAAGAATTGAAATCGCTGTATCTTCGTCATTCTTTGTCTACGGGACAAAACAAAAAATACGTGTCTAATATATTCTTTTTATCTAAAAGATGGAATAAAAATAAAAATTAGTCATCATCCCTATTGCAAGTAAGATACTTTGAGGTATCTTGGTACATGGTAGTGAGTAACTCGGACAGCGCACGCGATGTTTTGTCCTACATCGTGATCTATCTTCTGTCCATGAACGTTTGTTTAGTGAGCCTTTGTTGTATATTTGTTACGATTTCTTAGCGCTAGTGACACGTTTGCTTTGCTTCGAAGGACTTTGAATGCAGTTAAACTTGGTTATTTGTTTCTTCATATACTGCAAAAGAAATCAAACTACAGTGTAATTCTTGTAAAGGCATCTATTTTTGTTGTGGTATACCGGTGCGTGTCTTAAATATTTCAATAAAAAGAAGTTTGATCAGTACTAGTTGGGGCGCTAAACATCACCTGTAGGTTCCATTATTATATTATTATTGTATCATATTGCCACTTTAGTATATTAGTTACTATGCTACACCACATATATGGCAACATGCAAAGAAGATATAACTTATACTATTGGCTCAAGACGTCAGCACTTCGATATATTAAACATTCTACATACGTGAAGCAAGTCATACAATATGTGGGACTCGCGTTCTCTAATTTAAACTCAAATTAACTGCTTACAGAAACTGTTTGGTGGGAGTCACGGTACAGTCAGCCTTGCAGACTGTATACGTTACATTGATAAGGGGCACCCATAAAGAAGCTTTCATGGTATAAGTACTTTAATATATGCAAATTCTTCGACGGAGACTTGTAAGAAAGCAGAAATAACTATGAAAAAATGTTATGAGCGTTCTGGACATAATTTTATTAATTTTAAGATTGTATCATGTTCGATTTAAAATTACCTTATACCCAGTTTATTTAAAAAAATATGTAAATTGCCCTGTTTTCTGTTTTCTTTCAGCAGTTTCCCTAAAATGTGTAGGAAAAGGTTTTCTTTTCGTTCTCTAATTTCCTTAAATTAAGCTTGAAAAAAAATTGTCGTACCTTTTCCTCAATGATCGGGTTGCTGTCTCTACATACATTAAGTATTTCAATATACCTTATTGGAATACCTTATGCACTCGCTAAGATTGCAGTATCCACTTAAGAAGTTGTTCTAGTAACACGAGAGTTGCAAGCGCGGCTATCGAGTGTGTGCTTAAGGAAAATATCTAGAGATTAAAGTTTTAAGGTTTGTGACTGACTGAGTAATTAAGACCTAAAAAAATATAATTCATTTATTTTTGGAGGTCGTTGAGATATCAATGGTGCCGCGAAAATTACAATGTGTAATTCCAATATTCTTCTTTTTGCGACGGCAATACATCTTATATAGAATGATTAGGCCTAGAATTGTACTATGAGAACTGCTTTAATTCTACTAAGAGTACTGCTTCATCAGTCGCTGCCATTTAGCGGCCGGGTCGCCAGTCGCCAGGCACGAAAGACAGATGAAAGGTGCTCAATCCTTTGGGGAGTTATACCACATCCACGAAAAAAAATATATATTTTATGATGATAGGTTCACAACTAATACGAAATCTTTTTATGCAATTATTATTGCAACTTGAACTAAAATAAACATTCATAGATTTATCTGCAATAATGCAATAAAACTTATTTCAAATACCACTAAAACTATGAACATCGCTAAAAATAGGTACAAAACAACCACGAAAACAGAAGTCCCGTATTCCCACCGACGTATCTCGTATTAATCGGCTATCAGAGAGCTACCCTCTTCGGCGTTGAAGGAGGCTAATGAAAAAGTAATTGAGCTTAGTGCGGACACATTCCACTCAATGACGTCACAAGTTCACTTGTTGTTTATTGTTAAGAAATACCCTTTTTTAAATGGAAGGATTTTATGGTTTTTTGATGTAAGACTACTGTGTAAACAGCAGAGTTTTAACTAAATTATTTTTTTTTAAGTTCAGTGTCAATGTTTTTGTTGAATGAAAATCTGTACAAAAATAGTAATAAAGTTGATAAAAAACTGTTAACGTTGTAGAAAGTTTTAACTAAGAAAGACATAGTGCATATCAAGGTGGAAACAAAGAAAACTGAAAATTAAAACCTGTCATGCGAGACTAGTCCATATTTTACAAAGAACGGCTTCGACTTGTGCACATTACAAAAGATTTCAACCAAAATGCAAGGACAATCATACCAATCTATTGACTACCAAAACAGCTTGTCATTCTACGAACAGTACCCATTCGCTTACAATTTCGTCAGATAATAGACAGGTAAAGCGATGCCAGCTGGAAAATGTCCGAACAAGCCAGGATTTGCATAACTACCAGATTTGTTACCAGATAGCTAATGTACTAGGACTTCAGTGATGAATAGAACCTCCGTTGTCTGTAACCGCCTCGTTGGCCTTGTGTTGCTAAGCGCGACAGCTACGCTAGAGGTCTTGGGTTCGATTCCCAAGTCGAACAAGGTGTTATTGGATTTTCTACGAAATTCTCAGTAGCAGGTCGAAGTTTGGATATGTGCCCGTTTAGTGGCAATAAGCTCGCCCCCTATTACATGGGACCTAAACATATCGGTTTGTACACCTCTGCCTAACCCTTCGGGGATACAGGCATGATGATATGTTATGCTGTCTGTAACCAGGTGGTATGGTCAGATCGATCGGATCCTTGAGCTATCGGATCTCGTTGAATGGAACAAATAGTCGATAGAGTGTGTGTGTGGCGCCGGCTCCGGTCTCGGCTATCTGGCGACTGAACTTGCTAGGATTGTCGTTTAGTTGTCTTGCGTGCATGACCTAATCAAGAATTATAAATAATTGAATAAACCCAATTTGTACACTTCTGGAATCATTCCCTTTCGGTTTTATAGCATACGTCAAAAAATAATGACGTACGCATTATTCTTACTTATGAAACTAGGGATATAAAATGTGATAATAATAATTATTTAATAAACTAATTAAAAAAAATAAAAATATCCGAGTAACTTTATAAAAGTAAGACTTAGAACATTATTTCATAATCATGGTAACACGTGTGTCTGAAAATAAGAGATAATCGTACATACTCAAATAAAGAATTGATTTAATTCTAAAAGTTTCTTACAATAAATAGAAAAAAATAAAACAATACTAACAAACACTTGTACATATCAAGATCAACCTAAAACATCTACACGATTGTATTTAGGTGTGTACGAGATAAGATAATGAAAAACAATACTTTTGCTGGCAATAAAATATGGCGCCGGACTTTATCGTGTAGAGGCTGTGGGGCGACGTGCCGGAAGATATTGTTAAAGACCAGTTGCAATATCCAAGCTGCTTGAGATACTTCTTGTGTATTTTTACCGACTGTTCAAAAAGGAGGGTTATGTTTTTGCGTATACATCTTGTATGTTTGTGTTTCTGTTTCATTGTGATTTATTAGACTAAATGGCCTGACCGATTTTGAAGTGTAAGGTGTTGTAAAGCCAAAAAAATATACTTTGAAAGTTGGATGATTGGCACGAAAAGGAGAAGACCAATGGTAATTAAATGTATATAAACCTAATTTTAAGACCTAAGGTCTGTTACGGTGATTAAATGTTTTTCAGACTTATTTTAAATTAGCTACATCTCACAAAATCGCTCTAAAATCAACATCCAAGAATAGAACAAGAATCTTAATTAGCAGTTAAGTCATAATCACCGCTATTATAAAAATCGACTTTAGTTAACCAGATGCGGGCGATCAGTAGATATTTTCATTATTATTATATCTACTTACAAAACGTAAAATAAGCCCTTTTACTAATAAAAGCCGGGGCTAACGATCTGAAACGACCGCATAATACATCTAATGGTTACGGGAACCACACACCATGAACTTTTAAACCTACTTGTTAAAACGAGACAACGCTATCTACATACAGTCTACCACACAGCTATCAACACTTCAAAAAATATAGCACCCCTTAATGCAAAGACGTAAGGTCGATTTTTGTACTTCTTTTTATCTACCGCCGTGTGGAGAATTGTACTATTGTTGACTCTTTCTAACCAACTCGTTGTGGTTTAAAAATTGTTGAGATCATTTTATTCGTGTTATGTTTGCCTGAAATAATTTGAGAGAAAATCCTGTTTTCTTTGTAAGATGATTCTAAAAATAGAAAGTATATGTTATCTTTTACTCGGGTTATAAATATATCTTTAAATACATATAAATTGTAAAAATAAATAGTGGATGAGATTCGATGTTTCGGACAGTATGGCTCGGGTTATGATAAAGGAGGCCCTCCTTAATTGTGCTTACATATTCCGTATTAGGCAAGTTTTTTTAAATACGGTTGAAAACTAAAATTTACATTTTATATTCCTCAGAAATACAACACAAAATTTTTAATGATTTATTTTACAAATGTTCATCTTAGGTTTCACAACAACTGTTCTTCAATATCCATACCAGAAGTACCAGGGCATCAGAATCCAGTGGAGTTTTAATTCAAATGAGCGTGTAATAATGGAGTGTCAATCGCGGTTAACATAAAGTGAGGCATCCGCTCTGCGACTGACATCTCGCCTCAACACGTGAAACTCAATTTATACATTACACATTTTTAAATATTGGTAACGCACGCGGGAAATTAATTAATCAAAAAGTTCACTGAAGTGTTATTTTGATGAGATACTGAGGGAAAATGGACAATGATTCTGATATTTTTTGTGGTATATTTATTTGTGTTTTATTTATTTTTCCACGGTAAAATATGTAGAATAAAAAAAAATAATGTTAGTAACTATCTGACCTAAAAAAGTAGTTTCTTATAATAATTTGGTAGCGTAAAAACATGGACCAAAATCAAGTAGCTACAGCAGCACAAAACATTGAAAATGGAACCATGAGTGAAACAGATTCGTCACACATGACGTCACAGCTCCATAAGAGCAAGTTTGCTTGACGTAATCGGTGAATATCGTTCAGAAACAAAAGACTCGCGCTCTACGCGGAACATAATACCGATATCGACTAATGTCCGTCCACAATGGGATGCTCTTTGGGAATATGATAGCGCTTTCATATTACTTCAAAAAGCCTCTTTATGTATGTGTATGAGATTTTTTGTTTCTGGATTGTTATTGATAGATTTTCATATTACTAACTAAGGCGAGACGCCTATGTCAATGGAGGATTGTACCGCTTTTTCTTCCTAAAAATTTGGAAGAAAGTTTTGAACAGCCGGTACTTCTAGTTAACCTAAAAAATACTGTAATCCTAAAAAAGAAAACAAAACTTAACACATCCTCAAAACAGTTAATTGTAGTTGTGATCCTAGAAAACAAGAAACTTTTTACTACTCCTTAAAGCAAAACAGTCTCACTAGATTTATCGATTCAAATCGATTATTTATTCGAGTCGCGCTCGATATTCGGAATTATTAACGTTTAGTCCCTCTTGTAGGCTTACGTATTTAAATAATGCGACGCGAACGTCACTGTTCGAGTAATAATATGAAGTATCGACGCGTCCATATTTATGAAGGAGATTTGGAGGTAATAAATCCTGGGTTTTCTTTATTTTTCGGTAATTTTCTGTCGAAAGTTGACTGATGGCCTTGAGTAATATACAGTTTTTGTTCGTAGTTATTAGTAACTGAGATTAGATTGTTTACTATTGTTGTAATAATACGCATTTTGTTTTAAAGAAAAAAGTATCATCAACAAACATGTTTGTAGGTATATAAAATATTTTCTTTAGGATAATTTAAGAAAAAGGTTTTGTACAAAAACATGTTATGTGTCAACACAAAGTATACTCAAAATTAATTACTAGCTACACAAATAGTCCAAGATTATTTTTAAGCCACGTTTTATTGTCTTTACAGTCGTCACATCAAACGCCTAGGTGCCGCCTTTACAACACAATCAAAACAACATATTGGTCGTTATTTCCATAACAATGTTATACAAAAAACTCAATCATAACTCGAGTACTCTTGTGGGGCCACAATAAAACGGAATATATGTACTCACTTAGAAAATTCTTCGTACCACCCGCCGTTGTAAAGTCTACTTAATCTATATGGTAATAAGATTAAAATTTCCAAGGCAAGGAGGCGACTCTTGAGAGATCTCGCGGCGTTATTAACAAAATACAGCAGGTCGGTATGCTTAATACAAAAATATATTCCTTTGTCTACAGTTTTCGGTGAACTAGCAATATTGTAAGGGTTTGCTCTCGACATTTTGTTTTTTTAATACTTCACGTAAATTCATACATGTTTTACCTAAAAGGATCGGTTAAATAGTATTGTTTTAAATACAAATTTTATCTCAACCCAATAGACGGATAAAGATAAAAAAATATATTTTGAAATTTTAATTCTACGATTTTTTTGTTAAATTATCTATTATAATATATATCTTCTTATTTATCAAAATTACTTGTAAACAAGAGAAGAAAATACCATCTTATTGTCTTATTTATCCAAGCGAGAGTTAACGTCAAAATGGACGGCGTTCAACGCGAGCAGATAAGCGCAATGGGTTAGTGATAAGCTTTATGCACCGGGCTTAGGTCTCGCATACAACCTATATTGCTTGGTCTTCCTATATTTGTATTAAGTTATACTACAGAGGTTTCACTCTACACTCTAAGTACGTTTGGCTGGTACAAATCTTGGCAGAAGGTTTTAATTCGTTTCTCAACCGACGTTAAAAAGAGAAGGTATGCAATTTGTTGTTTTTGTATTTATGTTACGCGAAACCTACGGTTATTGAGAATTGAGTTAAAAATATTTTCATTGTAGGGTTAAAATCGATCGATTGCGTCAACTTAGGTATACAAATCGTTCGTTAAGTGCAATCAATTATAATATAGTCATAGAACTATAAGTCGACTGCTAAGATATCTATGCAGTCGAGAAGTATTTAAAGTTAGTTCATGGCGCCTCACCGATTAACGCATTAGAAGAGAACGTTAATTTTTAGGTTAATATCGCATAAGAAATTAAACTCTCATGCGAGCTGAAATGCACTTTATTTCGTCACAGCTAGAGTCGATATTTATACATTTTTTGTGAGAACCTTCTGTACGTATTAATTATTCTGTGGTACCTGAGTCCTACCCGAGATTCCGTAACTGCAGTTCACAGTTGAATTCCTAGTTCGTGTTATCTTATGTAAATATCGAAAGGTAAACGTGTGCGACTGACGATTATATTACCTTGAGACGGTACGTGCAGTTCTGAGCGTTCTTGTGTTTATTCTATATAACTTGGTATAACCATCTCTTGATTAATTAATTGAAATTTTATCCAGGTAGAAAAGGAGGTATGACTCTACATTTGACCAATACAGACCTTAGTGTAATGAGAGACAATGGTAGGCAATTCGCAACAGGACTTAAAATAAAAATGACCAAACAATTCCATACTTCAGGCTCTTTTTTAATACATTAGTGTTAAAAACATCACATACATTCATTCTGCACCTTTTGTATTTTTTTGGATGAAAAAAGGTTTTTTTTCACTGCCGCGAGGCGAGTGTGTGAGGTTTAATAATATTTCGAGCTCCCAATCCGTATGGCCTTTAGCCATGAGCACTGCGCTTCGGCAAAGGTCAGTAAAGTAATTAATTTTCATTACGAAAATGTCTCTCGGTAGATATTAATTGAGATTAATACATTTTACTTATTTCAGATTATTAAAAAAAAACAGAGCCATCAAAAATATTATTGAAATGTTGAATGTTTATTTATTTAGCTTATAGAGGTGTGTGACTTATAAAAAGTTCTTAGTATTGAAGTTCAATATTGTACTGAAAGCACATGCATAACACTATCCCTGTCACTGTCACACAACTGAGACATATCAAATCAAAGAAAGAGACAGAACTAACGATACACAAGAAAATTTGCTAATATCCATTTTTATTACCTTCCCATATCTAAACTGCAAGAATCATAAAAAAATACTATTTTAAGTTTAATTTCTAAAATAAAATTTGTTCTATACTAATAAAAAAAAAGTAGTAGATAATGTGCCTTTTCATTTAACCTTACCTAATCTTATCCTATGATATGCTCTTTTCTATATATTTGCTCTAATTTTTTTTCTTTTTTGAGTAAATTTCCCCAAAATGTTCTTACATACAGACAAACAGTCTCGGTATAACATCTTAGTCTCCGCTCCATGTTATGTATTCCCAGAATAAATGTAAATGCTGTCTACATATCTGCAAGTATTCTACTTGAAATGCTCTCTTTAATTCTGGCGCCGACTTTCTCTCTTACATAAAAATTTCATATCCTCAAATTGAAAATAGTGCGTAAATTTGTGCTCAAATTGAGTGGAATGAAAAAAAGGAGGAATAAAGTTTTAATTTGATTTTTACTTTTTTTATTTAATTCGTTGTTACTGTGACTGTAAATATTGATTTTTATATCTCTCTTGTACATTTTGGGCGTAATTCAAGTTTTTTTTTTTTTCATCGATAATTTAAGTAAATTAAAAAAATAATTATAGTAACATCCACCCCATCCTAGTGATTCGTCCCACTACTGGGCTATTGGCAACTCAATCGTTACATTTATTTTTAAAATCACGTAACTCTACAAAAACGCTACGCCTGTATTTCAAGTTACATAAACATAAGGTGCGTATAACATTAAGCTAGCTAAGTAAGGGCGGAAGTAACTTCGTAACTGTGTGCTTACGCTAAGCACGCCCTCTGGGGAACAACGCCGAACTACACGTGATTGTTGGAACAAAGACGAAGGATTTCAGCACATACTTATATAACATCACGACTCTTTGTGTTAAAGGGTAAACAGAACTCAAAGTTTTTTTTTGGCTTTTTAATCATGCTACCTTCTATTTTAACAAACTTGGATAAAATGTTAACCAGTTTATGTAATTAAAAATCTTCAAAATATAAACTCTACAAACCGTAGCTTTGCTACGCCGTAGAGCGTCTACGATCTACATTTGCTACGCCGTAGAGATAAATTCTTTGAAGAACTACGCTGTTGAATTTTGTTAATATTTACACAAAAATCCTGCTACGGAATAACTAAACTACCTAATAATTCTACAACACATACGCATGCGGATGAAGCCATATATTTTAATTTTAGGTAAATAACACAGTCGTTACTATTTATCATAACGAATGTTCCACAAAACCATAGATACTGATAAAGAATTGCATTTTTGGTACTGACTAAACATTAAATGAAATGTATTTCAATTCTTTGCCTTTTCAATTAAAACAATACACTTTTTAAATATAATATCTACAATATATTATAACAAAAAACACTTTCAACTATACTAATAATTTTCGCTTCAAGTTTCTGGAATTCTGTTACGTAGTTCAAGTGACCAAATGCACTTACAAAATTACAGCCAGAACATACCTGTTGCCTTTTACTTAGAAAATCTTAGATTCAGTATCACAGGTGTTAGCTCCAAAGCTCTTACAGATTCATATTCAAAATTATGACAGGTTGCGTTCATTGTCCGCGAATTTTACGACTTCTCAGACTTAATATATCATTTTTATGGGACTCGCTATCAGCGATATCTACTTAATATTTTTTATGACTAGTTACTTTAGACATAAAACATGATTTAGAACGAGAGATGAATAAAACCCTATTTCTTGGTACTCGTAAATTAAACGTGTATGGATATTAAGTGTTATTATGAGTGTTTGTGAAAATGGTGTGTACTGCTGGTTAAGATGCACGAAAAAATATGTAAGATCTCTAAATCTAAAGAGTAAGGCCTCTTTTTTTGCCTGTCTAAGGCAAAGGAATCGTGGTTCAACATCAAAACCTCAAAAAATGGTGTGTGGACATGAGGCCTAATACTTTTTTGGTAGAGATCTTTGCAGTTAGCCTGAGCACAGGCTTTGACTGCTTCACCGGCCTTTAGGGGCCTAATACCTATTAATATTACATTATCAAAGTACTGCCTTTGCATTGAGTTATGATACTCGTGGAATATTATCCGTACTTCACGTAAAAAACAACACGTCCCAAAGCAAAAATACAACGCTTGAACTTGCTACATTTATTTATTCTATTATAATTCCTAGTTTTACATATTTTGAACTTAAACTTCCCACTTCAGGACCTCTTATTCATCTCTCTTTCCTGTTATGGGTTAAAAACTAAATAAAACATAAATGCAAAACACGTGATCTTTTTCCGTACCGCATCACGTGTACAAAAAAGCCTTATCCCTAAGCCGGTGTACTTAAAACAACGCTGCCTTTATCCGGGTTACTGCACTAGCAACCGGGTAGCTAAGTAACCGGGTAACCGGGAACCGTTCACGTGTGCACTGCACTACATACTATTACCCGGTATATAGGTATTCATCGAGCGGATTAGTTTAAGACAGGGGTTGTGAACCTGCGGTAGATGAATTGTGATTTAGATTGTAATTTATTTTTTAGGTGATTTGACTTGTTGTCCCTAAACTAGAAAATCCTCTAAGCAGGAAGGAAAAGGTTTAATTTACTATATTAAACATGACACCGTAAATAAATGGGGAGACAATTACCGTAAAAATGTTCAAAAGCACTAGAAAAATAAATAAAAGAAAATATGTGGTACAACAGTTGCTGGAAAAAAAGATTTATATTGATACCTAAATCATTAATACCTATTATCAAGACCTAGATCAAGATTTTCATATCTCTCGTGTAAAATTATTACTTAGTAGGTACTAAAATATAAAGAAACAAAGAAAACTAGCGTAGATGAATCTTGGACTTATGATTGTAAGCAAAAGGTTGTCAGTCCCTGTTGTAAACCGTGTACAGTTAGCGAATGCGTCGACCGGACTAATACTAACGAGCGCTTACCGCCATACAAAGGTAAAGCGAATTGTCAATATTGCCCATAATCCTCTGCGATTGGTTGGTTTACATAATACTGACTTATGTGAAGAATCAGAGGATTAAACGTGAAATTTTATGCAACAAATGATGATTTAATACTTCTCTAAACTTCTCTAAAGTGTCTTAATGGTTTATTGTAAAATAGTTATTTGAAAAGCAAGAAAACTTTCTACCTAAGAACACAAAAAAAAAGATTTTCTTATATTATATGATAGCATCTGCTAGACATTCAGAGACTATGATAACGGACTTCATACGATTTTGTTTTATAATAATAAAGAAAATATTTGTTGAATAGCATTAGCAATAACACTATAGTTATAATTTTGTACGAAAAGAAGGAAATGATATTTTAACGAAGAATTACAAAGTCATTAATCCAGTTAATTTATATTTTATTGAATAAATAATTATGCTCTTTACTTACATAAAAAAGTACTTTAAGATTAATAGCAAGAATAAAGAATGCTGATATTAAAACTTCCTGAATTTAATATCCGCGCATTCTGCTTAAAAATACTTATAACTGAGCTTCAACATTTTGTTTTCCACTTTAATAAAATGGCTAAAACTGCAACGTATCGTTTTCCCATTACCCAGAGTTTTCTTAATACAAAATCAATAGCTCTCGATATCGAAGAACAAACAGAATCCACTTAGCTGAAGAAATTACTTGATAATATCAATGTTCAATGAAACCGAACGCTGATTATTCAATATTTGAAAATAACTCGTTATTCAGCTGTCTAATGTTCGTATTGCTGAAGGCTTTTCAATTCAGAGAGGCTGTGTGAAAGACGTGCGTGTTCCATAATAAACGAATATTACTCAAGCGTTATGTAAATAATAACACACACAATTTCGAATCCTTCAATTTCAAATCATAATTCTGAAACCTCCAATTGAAAATCTTTACATGTAAAATCAGATCGGGTGGACCAAACAAACAGACTGCCTCGTTGGCCTAGTGGTGCTAAGCGCGATTGCTACGCTAGAGGTCTTGGGTTCGATGCCCAAGTCGACCAAGTTGTAATTGGGTTTTTCTACGAACTTGTCAGTAGCAGGTCGGAGTTTGGATTTGTGCCCGGTTAGTGGCAATAGGCCCGCCCCCTATTACATGGGACCTAAACGTATCGGCGAACTGTGGGTGTACATTGGTACACCTCTGCCTACCCCTTCGGGGATACAGGCGTGATGATATGTTATGTTATGGGTGGACCAATTATTATAATGTTTGGTTCGTCTCAAACTTTAAAACATAAAACATTGAAAATATAAAACTAGGTACCAGTAGCAAGGTAGTTTACAAGAAAACATCCTTCTATGCTTTATCATTCGTAGAAATTGTTACTAGATGAGCTATTTTACTACCAGAGAAGACTATGTATATTTTACTGAAACCAAACGCATTCAACCAAGGCAGCTTCTAATTACAGCTACTAACTATTAAGTTCACACACTACTTGGAACCAATAGACTCCCTTTGTCAGTACGCAAACGGTTCGTGTGTCTTCTGAGTAAAACCATACGTTTGATATTCACAGCACAGAGGCACAAGTTTCTAGTTCCTAGTACTGCCCCGGGACCTGGGATTGTTTCTGATAGCTGGCAATATGGTAGTACATGTAATTTCCACTGTTATCACAGTATTTATTAAGTTTGAGACATAAGTCGTTTAAGCTATCAATAGGGTAATGGTAATAATAAATAATAATATCCTGGGACATCTCACACACGGTTATCTGAACCCAAGCTAAGCAGAGCTTGTGTTATGGTAACCAGACAACTGATAAACATACTTATACAGGGTGTCCGGTAAATAGTTAAGGTGTATTTTGTATCCATTGTAAGTGTAAACATTATGCAGGTATATCATTAACTCTTTTGCTTGATTTATAATTTGATACATTTTAGTCTATAGTTATTATTGGGCTGGCGTTCTGAGTGAGTTGTTGCCCCACATATTTTTATGGTGCCACTGGCGGTATTGTTGTGTACCGGGTTGTGCAGCTCCCTCAAAAATGGTTGAGCTGCATGAGCTATTCGGGGCATGCTTGCCGTCTGCTGGCACAGGCTTGCTCAGATCGATCTGGTTCTTTCTTCCAAAGACCAGTCCAGTAAATACTCTGCATTTGTTTACACCAATTTATTAATTTATAATTGTATTATATGGACTATAAAAGAGACTAAGACCCCCGAGTTTGTTTCGACATTTCTTCTCAGGGTAGTCAGTTAGGAAATGTCGACTTCATCTAGCTTAGGAAGACATTGTAAAAGTGATTTATATAGTCCTACTTACAAGAATAAACTATTTCATTTCATTTCATTTCATTTCATTTCATTTCATTAGTCCGACAAACTGTGGTGGCTGATACCTTAGGTCAGGCCCTATCAAATGAACGCAACATAATAATATGTTCCCCGAAAAGTTACACACAAAAAGTATTACGAAAGCTATGTATCAGCAAGAAAAATGGAAAAGTCTGATGCAAAGTAGAAAATTCTATCAGGTATTCATATAGGTATCAGCCACCACAGTTTGTCGCACTATTTACCGGACACCCTGTATATTTCTAAATACATACATATAAACCTGTCCAACGCGTCACAAATGAATATTCCCATTGTCTAACTATTGTATCTGCAAGAAAGACAGTTCAGTTTTTAAATACCATATAATATGAGGTGTGCATAGAGAAATAAATTGCGTAATTATATCCATATTTTTTAACTTTTAATTTAAATAAAAATAAAAGCTATATATTTTTCTTACCCGTTCAGTATTTGTAATTAAAAATATATTGAGGAGCGGTACAGCTTCATTTAGTATTTCTCAAGAGTTGTGTAGGAGGAAATGTTCGCCGCAATAGCAAAAGGTTACCCCATTACATGAAATTTAACACCGTCATTGGCAATACGTTCCCGTGTAACAGTGTACCCCCATCCCTATGGGGAATGGAGCAGTAATGTTATACAGAATAACCATTATTTGACATGGAAATAAATATGATGGCATGTGTCATGAAATATAAACTCGTAGAGGAATAAAAAAAACGTATAATATATGTAAACCAATCGTCAAGAAAAAAAGATCGTTAAAACATATATATTTGTATTAAATATACAAAGAAATACTTAAACCAGTTTCGTGAGAAAGAAAGATAAAAGTATTAATAAGTTCCACAAAGCAGTAGGTATAGTCTACTCTTACTTTTGAGTGCACTATGCCGCGGTATTTGGTTTGCTTGTAAATTAAACCGGAGCTAAAAACCCACGAAATCATAGACCAACTCAAACAGACCTGGAAGTATGTAACGCGGTACACGAATTGAGTCATTAATATAGCTTGAATTTAATGTCAATGTTTTTAAGACGGTCCATATACCAAAATTAAACTATCTGCTGTAGTACAAAGTAAAAAAATATGTCGTTTTTTTTTTCAAAAAGGCTAGTAACTATATTTTATCCCACACATAAATAAGGCCTAACTTTCTCAAATCTACTAACAATACACTCAATAACTACTTCAAAATAAAATAACGGCTTAATACCACAAGATATTTACATTTACAAAGTATGACGTTTCACCTTCCTTAAAATACCAGCTCAAAATCCCCTCGCTCCGTCACCCAGAGCCGGCTGCAGTGCGAACCGGGTCGAGTGGCAAAACTAGCGCTGCTCCATAAAATATTAAATTTAATGACCCGCTTTTGTCACCCGCCCGAGTTATTGCTACGCCTTCACAAGCCTTGTTTTACTTTTAATAATTAAAACACTAATTTTGTCGCTCGCGTCATGACCTCTAAATCTTGGGATAAATCTTTTGTTGACGAAATGCGTAGGCTCAAGATTTTGTATTTGGGTCAAGTTTTACACAAAAGGTTGACGAAACATGACTTTTAGGGCTGTGATTGATGATAAGATTATGCGCTAAATATAAACTTAAGTGGATAGTTGTTATCGTCGACAAACTAATATGTTACAAGTCATGATGTCTTAAACCATTCGAAGAAGACTAAAATCCAATTTCATATTGCTTTTTTAAGGTTACACAAATGTTAGGCATTGAAATAGAACTACTTTTTAAGGATAATAATTATAGGTCCTTACGTTTCAACACCATTACTGGTATCATGGTCACGGGCGTTCTCATCTTCTTTCAATTTCATTTTGCAAAAAAAAAAACAGATTTTATGTTCAACAGTTTTAAGACAAAACTATATTAAGTACAAAAAATACTTAGGTTTTGTAATGTCGCTGTCAAGAGTTTCGAAGTCACACCCTACTCTCGAACATTCCTATCGTTACGATAACCACACACTCCACCCGGCTATATCTAACTCGTCACTCGACAAACTGTATACAAGTTAGTCTTGTCTCATAATTTGTTGTTATTGGGTTTTTCTATGAAATTCTCCGTAGCTGGTCGGAGTTTGGATTTGTGCCCCGTTAGTGACAATAGGCTCACATTGCACACCTCTGCCTACTCCTTCGGGTATGCAGGCGTGATGATATGTTATATATTGTCTCGTAATCTAAAGTCAGTAATGTCCCCCACATTTGTTTGCGCCCAAACTTTGAGTTGTATTTAACAAGTTATAAGCTCTTTGGGTACCTTGTCTCGTTTTGCTAACGGTTTAGGATGTCCTTGTAGGTTTCTACTTACAAAACAACACTATTCAAGTGTTTAGTTAGGGCTTGTGATAAATTTAACTGACAATGCAAAATTATTGTATGTTAAACTGTGGTACTCAGTGGCAGCCAAATAAAAAATATATTTGAGAAAGTAAGTTCATTCACATTCGCCTTAATCCAAGAAAGCCTTTTTAGTGTTTATTATTATTTTACGGGTATTTAATCCGTAAAATATTTACAATATTTTGAAAAAGCCTTAAATAAAAAGACACTTAAAATTACTTATGTATTATGAGAATATGTGTCGAATAATAATGTAATATCATCATCTTCTCTTCTATTCTATAAGAAAACCTTTCTGTTCTGAATATACAAAACAAAAATCATCTACAACTAAAACTCTTTGTAAGGTAACAGTCAGAACTAGTTCCTTGGGAGATCTTCCCGTCACATAGCAACACAGATAAATTCAAGGATATGTTCGTTCATATGGTTGCCCGCATCCCGCGAAGTCATGCTCAATTCAGGAGACTTGCATCTGCCCAGCTGCCCTATAAATAATTCATGCACAACTGCGGATGCCAAGCCATACTGTTTTACTTTTGTTTATGATTTACGCAAGCTATGGTATGATTTCTTTAAATGATCATAGACTCAAACAGAGAATAGATCTTGTACGCTATACTTTACGGAGTGGAAATTTTAAACGTCAAATTAGACTAGCCACTAGAAGGCTTAACAACAACTGCATACACAAATATGTAGGATTCTAATTAAGTATGATCGCTAGTCTTTCATTGCCATAAATATAATTACTTATACATCCCTGTCACGAACAGATAGATAAATAAATTACAGTTTATGACTTGATAAGCCACACAACTAGATATACCTACATATATTCTCAAGGTTGCAAGTTTTTAATAAAATATTACAAATATTTAATTGTCATAATGTAGGTACTTACAAGAAGCAACAAATAAACAAATGACAGTGTATAGTATAGCTAGCGGATATCAGAGAGGCAGACACTCTATGTAAATTACTGGCAATTACCTGCATCCGGGTAAGACCATAAGCCGACACAACATAGGGCTAATGCTTTAGAAAATAAATGTCGTATTTTATACAATTTCCTGCATTTTTTCTATATAACAATATAATATAGGAACAGATGAAGTTATATCGTTGCACAAAGTGATCCATCTAAGAAGTTTAACGGCGACACATGCAAGTGAATCGCGAGACGGATTGCAGGATAAATCTGAATCAAGTAGACGACAACAAAGCATTTCTAAAAGCTTGTCGTAAATAGATGATATTTAATGTAGAAAATGATAGTAAATAATAATTTTGAAGCAGGTGTGCCAGCATAACAGCAAGAAATAGTACAAATATGGGATTTTCTTCTTATGTTTGTTATGAATTGGTTAGTCAATACAGACGCTCTGTACAGAATGTGCCGGACGTAGGAGTAATAAGATACTTTCTCTCAATGAAGCTATATTCGCTGCTAAAGTACAACCATCTGACCTAACCTAAGTTTCCATAGACACCAAAAGGGGTCAAAAGATCTCAAAAACATCTAAATTGGAGTTGAAACTAAACCGTAATAGAATGGGAATGGCACTTAGAGCGATGTTTATTACTAGAGCCAATCTTGGCGCCGGTCGAAGTCGAGTTACAATCGAGTTTCAATCGCGTTGGCCCCGAGTTATGAGGTCACATGTACGGAACCAGCGAGACTTTTATAGCCTATTACTCTGGATGTTCTCGAAGATTCGCGCGGACGTTCGATTTTGAGGTGAAAATTAAGTGTCGTATGAGGTTTGTGACTTTTGTTGGAACTGATAGTAGGTCTGTATGAAACGTTTAACTATAAAAGATTTATGATTTGGAATATGGTTTACTATTCTTTTTATGCTTTTGTCTTAATTTTTATGGAATATACTTACTGGAACACTCATGTTTACTGGAAGTCGAACATAAACAACCAATTTAATATTAGTCAGTTTGGGAAACACTAATTAACTACAAGCATACTTATTTGCTATTATTTAACTATATTGTTCGTCATTCGTTATTGGATTGTACACACACGGATATACTTGCATACAAACCAACCGGTTATAAAAGACACTATAGTCATGATTTAAAAACATACTCTGAACCAAAAACGTCCGGAGCGAAGCATTCGCGCAGCGTGAAGGCACTTACTTTTTACTGTCGGTTTAACGCAACAGAATAGCGAAATACCGCCATTTTCAGTTCGCGGGATAACCGTCGGGTCATTTTTTGTTCTCACCACTGAGTGGAGGCGAAAATCTCGCTAATATAGCAGAAGTTCCAATATTAACTTAGTCATGTTGAGTTGGGGAAAATAAAGTTCAAGGAGCAAGGAGTTAGTTAATATAATATTGATAATAAGATTAATGAGTATCAAAGACTAAGTTTTTTTGGTGTTACCTTCTCTACCGTACGTAGGGCCAATAAACCTTGAAATTAATACTTAATGCATTTGCTTGTTATAGAAAATATCTCTGCACCATTTACCTACTCATACAATTATTTTTCACACTGACTAATACAATTTTATTTTTAATGTTAATTTATTTATTTATTTATCAAATGTCTCCTTTGCCATTACAGTTTTTTAAAACCTTACAGGCTACACAGTATGTGGACCTTGTGAACTCACTCAGTACACAGTTGAATATATCATATATTATTTATACATAATATCATAGACCACGCATCCTTGTCAAATACAACTTACATCCACACTCGAACAAATCTAACAATAATATCACAGTAGACAAGGTACAAAAACAAAAAGCAATTCTGTAACCCAGCCCAATATTCGATAAAATAACTAACTCAATTCCAATAATTCGCGTCCCATCCATCAGTGGATCCATAAATTCATGAGCCATGGTTCCAGTCCACCGTTTTTCCTCTAATTTCCTCTCCGTTATTACTATCGATATGTCGCGAACTAATACGAGTGGTGGCGCGTCTCTTTGAAAAATTACTAGTTTCCATTTCGTTTCACTGAGTTATTGCAATGGTGTCTTGTGGAGTGAAAAGTCAGGGGTGGAGTTGGAAGGCAGATATTGAAGATTTATTTTTTACTTAATATAGACAAAATATTCTTGTTGTACCGCTATACAGTTATTCGCAAAGCACATTAAACAGTAAGTTCCGGCTGTAACACATATATTTTTGGCAGTCGTTAAGTGAATTCTGACTAACAGTCTTACTACGGGATACTGTGTTTTGAAGTTCAGGTAGGCAGTCGCTCCATGTAAAATACGGTATTCAGCTGAATCCAGTATGACTGGTAGCCGACCCCAACACAGTTGGGAAAAGGTTTGGGAGATGATGACCGCTATACAATTATATTCTTTTCAGAAAAGACTACAAAGAAATTAGCTTAAAAATTAGCTTGAATTTAAAAAATTAGTAGGAATTTCATTACAAATAATTCATTGATTGTTTGATTTAGTATTTTGCCGATATTTACCCAATTTTCTGGCAGATTGAATAACAGTCAAACATAATTCGTAATACACTTACAGTCATATTAAACATATGCATATCCCATTTACATAACAGTGTGGAAATTTGTAACAGTTACGGTAATTCTCACTTCTGTAATGAGTGTTATGAATGATAATCTCACATCCTTACAACGTCGATAACGTTGTAAGGATGTGAGATTATCACTCACTGATCCCGTAATGGCTTCTCAATTAAAGTAATTAAACGAGATAGGTTGTGACATCCTGCTATTATATTGTACTTTAGGTAGCTATTAGAAATGGAGAGCCACAGTGAACAGTGGATATAATATTTTACTTTACCTTATTCATACTATGTTTTCTAGTAAATGTTTATTGCCATTTTAATTAACTTTTTATTTGCCTACTTTTCGTTAAACAATACCTATACCATATATTTTTCATCAATACAATACCGAAATTATTTAGTTATATCTTCGAAAACGATTTTAGGACACATAAATTTACGCCTAATACCTATTATTTTGTTTCAACACACCTATCGCTATGAACATACAATCTTTCCATGTGACATCAAGATTAAGAACCAAACATGAAAAAGAAACTACATAACATTAATATTCAAGACCACTCAATTTAATTTACTACCACCTTACAAGATCACACCCTCGGGTAGGATATCGCAAAAACGCTATGACAAAGTCACAAGAGCAGTACCTGTACCACAAACTCTGTTGCTTTTGTGGAAGCGAGACGGCACAATACGACGTACGTAGCTGTGTCTCGCTCACACGATGGCCTACAGTCCTGATTGAAGAGTACATGGTTAGTTGTTGGGTGGGGGCTTTCCTTATTGCGCCCCTGTGTGTCGTTGGTACAGTGAGCCACTTGGTCGCCAAGTACTACGACTTGTGTCAGGTAATGTGGTAATGTAATAATGGTTTACATTGTAGTTATACGGATTGGATGAGACTGGTTTATCTGTGTTTTGGGGTTTTGATTGTTTATTTTATTTTTTAGATCTAATGTAATTGCTTTAAATAATATCTAAAAAAAGAGTCGGTTAATACCCAAGCCAGGATCACAGAATAAATTTCAATCTCCAATATTCAGTAGTACCGAGAGTACCTACCGATGAAGGAAAGTGTTATTTATTTATAATTTACGCAATTAAGTATGTTTAGCTTGATAATTGAGTGTGGATGTTGTGATCAACTTTAGACCTTCCACACCACATTCGTGATTATAAGGTGCTTACTCACATTTCCCCGAACTACATGCGGTAGGGAGCGATTCTATTACCATTAATCAGGACAATGACAAACGAGGCAACCAATTTTATAGGCACGCAATCATGCGTTTCCCTCTGTATTAAACCAATTCTTCGTAATCCCGTAGGTACCAACAAAATAGGTTAATAAGATACGAACAAAAACAACGTCAATAAACGAATTTGAAAATTTTCAAACTCGGCGCAGAAAAACAAAAGGCCATCGCGGACACAAAAACATAAAATATACATTATCTAAATTACGTAAAGTTAGGTGGAGTGCGGCCCTGGACCAGAGCTCCTCCGACCAAGTCATTAAAATCTCAACAACTAAGTGAAAAACTTTGAGACACTTGTTTTCACAAAGTGCCAAAACATTTTTCTTGGTGATATAAAGGGACCTTTGGTGCCATGGACCGTGATTCTTGTACTTTTAAAAGATATTTATTTTTTGGTGCGTTTAAGGGGTAAAATGTTGAATAAAGTTAGATTAACGTCGAAATATCTCTGTAGGTATATATTATATACAAGGTGTGAAAGACTTTATTCTTGCCCTCATACACCCCAATCTGTTTATGAAACTAACATCAAAAGTTTAAAATGTAATTTAGTCGAACTAAACCTACTAAATAATTGTGTTAGGTAGTAAATCGAACTTAATAAATTAGGCATAAAAATAATAACGGTATATACCTAACTTTAATCGATGTGCGAATTTGAACCGACTTAGATGTAGGTACCCGTAGGTGCCCGAGTCGCCGTATTACACCCATAGGTAATTAAAGGTGGCAGAGAAAATAAGAACAAAATTGTACTTACCAAACTGAACATTATGTAAAGTACTAATTTCCTCGGTTGTATCACCTTTACAGCAATGGCTTGAAATGTACGCCGCCTTTTTCGATACACTTAAAGTATTACCTACCCACTCTATTAAGGTATTTTTTTTAGTATTTGAGTGTCACTGTTCACTGTCACAAACGCGAGTTCTATAATTATTACTTTTGAAGTCATCGACACTTTTGCCTAGTTAGACTCATCATCATCACGACACAAATAACAAACGGTCATAGATACAAATAAAAATCCTTTGTCGTCAAGCCCTATAAGGAAGGCCACTGCGCGAGGAAGGCCTCCCGCCACCAATCCATCTGGTGCAATACTTACTTCACGTCAAGGTCACAAGGTCACGACACAAATAACAGAACAATCACAGAGGGCTATCGGCGGATGACTAATCGTTTTTGATGTTAGGCGGGCAACGCGAGTGGCGCGTGCGGCGCTCATAGGTCAGAGGGTAGTCCGGAAAATTAATGCGTAGGTATCACTCTCCTTTGCCTTATGTTACATTAGAAAATAACGAACAATGTTTCTTTCGGAATTTTGCGTCTGATAACACAGCGAAGAAAAATGACGACTACAAACTCGGAAGTACATTTCTAAGATGAGCGAATTGTCCTTTGCTGTAAGCGATTTTTTTTCTTAAATACTTATTATTTGCGTTCTACCAACTTAAAATTAAATATTTCAAATGTAGTACCAATACGTTTATGTTGTTTATCTGTGTGCAAGAAAAGCTAGAGATTATATTTTAAGAGTACTTAAAGCTTTATTTCATAGACATAAGAATTCAATTCTTTAACTGAGTGTTGAAATAAACATAACTAAACATACTATGTAGTTACGCTGCAAAAAATCCCTGCCGAAGCCTACTATTTTACATTTGTCTGCAACTACAAATCGTTAAAATTTCGAAGTCCATACAAAATAACCAAAATCGTGACTCCACGAAATAAATAAAGCTGTTCAACGAAGCAGATAAGAGGCAAGCCGGCTAAACTTTATTTTTCCAGTACTGAGTTGAACTGGGGTCGCATTCAAAATCTAGGCCGGAATGAACCATAGCATTTATAATCCGCTTAGGCACTTGTAATATTGGCAGCGCTTTTTGCTATCGCAGCGAGATTTGCATAATTCTAACGTTAGTTGAACGCGGCTTGCTTGGACGCCAAATTGACAGCTTGAGCGCTTAATGCCCAGAATTTTTGCTGGAAATGTTGCTGTTGTGTTTTGTTTTTTTAGGATTGTTTACTTTGTGTTTGTTGTTGAGATTTCGTTAGTATTCTGTTACTTTGGTATACATATTTATTTATTTATTTATTTATTTATTTGCAATAAGTGTTGGTACAATTTAGGTCTTAAAATAACATATATATCCGCAACTCTTAGTCATAATAATGTGACATGCAAACATTATAATTAATTATTATTATACATTTATTTTACTTTAAATCATCATTGTCAATATGTTCGACTACTTTATCAAAACACAACCAAATGTCAAATAAGATAAAATATTATTAATTTTAAAACCTCCTTTTAAATATTTCGTTTACCGAGTAAAAGTTTTTTTCCCTCAACCATACTTTGAGACTCCTTGTAAATTTACTAGTTGGTAATGTTTTAACAGTATTCGGCAAAGCATTAAATATGCGACAGCACATTGCGTAGCTGTTCTTGCTGTACAATGCTGTTCTAGGAATTATGGGCAAAACCAATCTATCCTTGTGTCTAGTACTTTTTGGAAACACTTCATGGGCTTTTGTAAACAACTCCGGGTGCATTTTTACAAATTTTGCACATTCAAATATGTACAGACTTGGAAGGGTTAATATCCTAAATTTTATAAAAAATGGTTTGCACGATTCCCATGGACGTATTCCTGATATTGCGCGAATGCATTTTTTCTGTGCGAGAAAAACCCTTTGGCTTTCTGTTGAGTACCCCCAGGTGATCACTCCGTACCTCAGCACAGAATCAACATAGCCGAAATATGCAGATAATACGGTTTTTACCGATGACGTTTTTGACAGCTCATATAGAACATACACGAATTTATTTATTTTATTGCACACTTTATTAACGTGTGCCTTCCAGTTGCAGTGTTTATCTATCGTGATACCGAGAAATGTCGTTTCGTTTACTTCTTGTAATTTTTGTCCTCTATAATTAATGTTTAAAGTCTTATTTTTTCGTCCATACGTATTAAATTGAATAAAATTAGTTTTGGTCAGATTTACGTGTAGATTATTTGCATCAAGCCATGTTATTATAGATTCAATGGTATTATTTATGTCCCATGTATGTCTATCAATGTCATTATTCGATGTAATTATTAAAGAAATGTCATCGGCGAACAGGAAACAGGGGTGATTCGTAACATCAGGAAGGTCATTTATATAAATTAAAAATAATAGGGAACTAAGCACACCCCCTTGAGGTACACCAGCCCTGTTATGTCTATAATTAGATCTGTATGATTTTAGTTCTAGTTCACTGTCAATATGTTCGATTTCAACACATTGCATTCTGTTGCTTAAATAGCTTTTTATCCATTGAAGTGCTGGTCCCCGTATGCCATAGTTTTCTAATTTGTCCATTAGCAGCTTGTGTGATACGAAATCAAAAGCCTTTGACATATCAAAAAATATGCCTGTTGTCTCACTTCGTTTGTCCAGGTTAGTAACTATGGTGTGAATTAAGTTAAAGCATGCTAGAGTTGTGGACTTCCCCTTTTGAAAACCGTATTGTTCATCGCTTAGAATTGCGTGCCTATCAATGAATTGAGTCAGTCGTTTATGCATTGCGGTTTCAAAGATTTTTGATATGACAGGTATGAGAGTCACTGGTCTGTAGTTATCCAGCTCTTCTCTGTCACCTTTTTTGTAGAGAGGTTTTACTACCGATTGTTTAAGTAGGCTTGGAAAAGATCCAGTTTCAAAAGATAGATTTATTAAAAATGTTATAACTGGTGTTAATTCTACTGAACAATATTTTAGAATCTTTGTCGCTATCTCATCATAACCAACCGATTTTGTATTGTTCAGAGATTGTATAATTCTGTATGTCTCTTCATATCCATATGGTTTTAGGAATAAACTATCACTAACAGACTGTCTAAGACTGGTGCGTGTCTGTTTTTGGGTCCTATTAGTTAAATCTATCCAGTAGTTAGTTATAGAGAGAATGTGTTTAAAAATGGGGGAATATGCGACAGGGTAAACATATGAAATGAAACACTAAATAATGGCTAGTTATACTGTTTTATTGCTAATACTCATGTTTTGAAATTGTACTTTTTAATGGTATGTAATATACTCTTATAAATGATATGGTATTCAGAGACAACGAAGTTACCACATACACCTAGACCCGAGACAATGTAGAAAAGTTATTATCAACATTATTATGTGTTTGAAAGTAGTGTACTGTTCACAATCATTTATTTACGTCTATTCAAAAGGCAAAAGTACGCATAGAGTTCAAACAAGGGTACGTGAATTTTATCCAACTCGCAAAACGCATAAAAAACGTTTGCAACTTTTTGAAGATAAAGCCAAAAAATAAAAGTTGGATGCCAGAATTATTAAGCGCCAGTACTTTTAGGCTCAAAAGAGTAAAAAGGTTTCGGATGAAGTCATGTTTCGAACTCTTTTGTGAGCCCGTAATCATTTTGTTTTGAATATGGAACTCGTAGGAACACATGTATTGACGAGCTGTCTGTTTTTTGGGCTTTTATTAGGTTGTAGGTATTTTTTATGTATTGTAGCGTTACGTCAGAGGTATTAATTTGTATGTCAAAGAAGAAACAGCATTTTTTACAACAACAAAAAGTATTAATACGAATAGTAGTGATGAGTAGAGTAGAGAGACGTCAATAATTAGCAATAAAGAAAAGAATACAAAGGCACTTTTTTCAACTCTTTATACTTGAAAACCAGTCACAATGAGAAATGTAACATTTATCATCATTTAAGAAAACTGAAATTCCCAATTTTAAACGAACAATCCTATAGTTTTACAGCTATTAACACTAAACACCATAGACAATTCTCAAATAATTCTGGGTGCCATGGCTTGAGGTCCCCGGTATTGATCCCCCCTCTCCTTCCATAGGCTGTCAGATAACCAATAACCTCGCCACCTGTCGCCTGGCGCGTCAAAAGTTGAATAAAATGACATCGACGTTCAAGTTTAATAAATTTTTGGGTGTTTTAATATCGTTGTAATTTTTTAACTTCAAACTGATATTTTTGAGTCAAGACAAAATCATTGGGTTTTGCTCTGTTGATGTAATTAAATAACGAAACTCTTTGTTTCTCATCTTTGTTATTATAAAAGTATTAAAATAAACTGGATTATTGACGACCTCCGTGGTCGAGTGGCGTACGCACCGGTTTCAAGGTGTCGCTAGCTCTGAGGTCCCGGGTTCGATCCCCGGACGGGTCAATGTAGAAACAAACTTTTCTACATTGTCCCGGGTCTGGGTGTTTGTGGTACCTTCGTTGTTTCTGAATTCCATAACACAAGTGCTTCAGCTACTTACTTTGGGTTCAGAGCAATGTATGTGATGTTGTCCGCATTTATTTATTTATTATTATAATAAGTGATAAGTAAAGAATTAGTAAAAAAATTAAGATACACTTTGAGTGCATAGATCTAATAACATTATTAGATTAGCTTTTTTTTGTAAGTGGTCATAAATAAATCGTAGGTCATTGATACCAAAATAAAATTAATATCACCGGCAAGCTGTCGTAATCATATTAATGAAATTGATTTTCGATAACGTTATCCTCAGAATTAATTCCCCTAAAAATGATTTGTTTACGTGGTTTCTCTTGTAATTATAAAGGTGAAAAAGTGACTACTATGATAGTAATAGAAAAATAAGTTACTACAAAAAATATCGCTTTTATTGCCATCATTTATAGTGTTCATTACTTTAAAAATAGGTAAGGTAAGATAGAATATTTAATTAATATAAGTCACAAAATATATGTATCAAACTCATTTTTATTTCTTCTCCATATTACGAAAAACAAATGATCATGTCTCTAAAAACTATACACCGCGGCATAAATATGCTATCTCGGATACATTATTTTTAATCTGTGTTATAAATATTTGTCTATTAATATACCAAATTTAATTTTGACATAATACGTTATTTGGGCGGGAGGTTAAACTTTTGAAATATAAACTCAATTAAAATTGTAATTGTATTGAAATAAGCTACTTATTATGCAAATGGTTTTGTTTCATTTTGTAGTTGTGATATTTTGTTCATATTCTAAAATAGTTATCAGAATATTGGCTTAAAGTGCATAACTTATGTAACATTATTGTTTAATGAAAATTTTACTTCATAAATACGCTTTATTTAAAACAGTAGGATTTTTAAATACATACTTACTATTAAAATTCCGTGAGTGCGTTTGTATATTATGTTCAAAAACGAGATATTATTAAAAACTCATCGTAACCAACTTAATCTAGAAATTACACTTGATATAAATGTAGTCTCTTTGAAACTGAAACTTTAAAATAGAAATCATAGTTTCAGTTTCAACTAGTTGTGCCCCTTGGTTTCACTCGTGTTTCCATTCCTGCAAGACATTTTAACTATTTTGACCCTTACTGTTATTTATAGCATGATTTGAGCACCGAGTCGTAGGTATAATATTTTAACAGTTATCATTCACAATTAGTTTTGTACTAGGTTACTACGCAGCAACCCTTTGATAGGCAGGTCAACGACCCTGAGGCTGTATGAATCTCTTGAACCACCAGACGATTGTTGAATCAATGTAATGATTTATTGAAAGCTTAGCTTATATACAATGAATAGTAGTTATACCTTTTGTCCTTTTAAATCTCCTTTACTACTTACGCATGTAGTCTAAGTACCTTGTATCCCACAGCAAAAATCAGTAAGCCACTGAGCGTCTGAATACTTCAAAAGGCAGTATACAATCATTTGATTCATTCATCAAACTGACGAAGTGTTTTATCTTGTTCCAAAGCCTGTGGGTTTCCTTGACAGATCCCAACAATAGCCTTATCGGCAAACATCAGACAAAGGGCCTCCAAATAAAACAACAACAGTATTATAAATCAGATTGCTTTAATTTATTTTAGTTTTATACAAATCGAATACTACTTACGATAGTCAAATTTAACGAATAATCATTTTACCCGTTGTATTTATTTTTACAAATTTACCTTTGTATATTATCTTTTAATTATTTTTCATCTATTATAAAAACCTCCATAGGGGCTTTTCATTATAAACTTACATTACACTCTGCTGTATTTAATCAACTTACTGCAGTCACATATATTTTTTATTATTTTAATTTTAATTAATTATTTCATCTATGGTTAAGCCACAGGAACACAATGTGGAGTATTATGCGTGATTTAGAAAATAATTATCGAAATATGTGAGAAGCTCGTTAGTTCAAAACAAGTTTGGTCGATGCTTGGTACGTGTATCCGAACGTGTGGGTTTAGCTCGCCAGCCGCCATGTTTATTGTTCTAATTACGAATTCTTGTTTTGAAATAAACATGTTTTGTTTTTATTTTGAAACAGAACATTGTAATATCTAGATGTTGTGTTCTTTTTAATTCGCAATAACATTGGAAATAGAATTAAATTGATTAGTGTTGACTTGCCAGGGAATACCTAGGTGTACGGGAATTCGAATTAATTACAGCAACCACTGGATTGGCTAACGAATCATATTACTTAATTGCTTGCATGCACGCCAATTTGAAATGGAATATCCAAATTAGGAGCTTGGAAGAGGTGTAAATTGATATATGTTTTATATCCACACAACGAACTGTAAATGAAATGGTGGGATATATTATTCCGAGTTTATGTACCCTACGGGCACTTCAGAAAAGTTGGAAACTAAAGTCTCTTTTATTAAATTCTTTGACGTCAAAACAAATTACGTTCTATTTTTTTAAGAAAAGGCGTGGAAAGCTAAACCCTTGTGAGATGAGGATGTATGTGAAATTTAATATATTCGTGTATAATATTTTTGCATACATAAGTTGGTGTTTAAGTAAGCGAGCACACACCAGGTGTAATGTTGTTAGATGTAGCCTATATAGCCATTGTATGAGACACAGAAATAGTTTTTATGCCAAGGTACAATGATATTATAATAAACAGATATGTTGTTAGGGCGCAATCGTGAAGACTCGAAAACGTCCTAATGGAGACGTATTGCCTTAGTCTGCGTCACGCATCTCGACGAGTGACACACTCGAACGAAATTTACATAAAAGCTTTTAAATGTCATTGTGTGTATCCAGAAACTGTATCATTTATGATAACGAAGTAAATAAAATACAAGGAATCTCATACCACATGTAAATACGCAATATACTTCGATTTAATAATATTTTTTATTTATTTTCCTAATATTCTGATAATTGGAGGTTAGAAAAAAGAAAGAGACGGTAAATACATTTTTTGTCGTGAGGACGACAAGGACGCGTGATCGCACACATATAGAATAAAAGTACAGATGCGACTATTAGGCATTAAAGTCATCATTACCCCAGAGTTCTGTTTTCCTTTTTTCTAATGTTGGATTATTTAATCATTTGTTTTTTTGAAATAGTCGATATACTTAATTATAAATTAAACATGTCATGTGTGGGTAAAGAAAATATGAATAGCTTACCCTTATTACCTTAATATATCGCAGAAAATGTTAAAATAAAACTATTTCTATTTCCACTTTGTCGCTTTAACATCGTGATTTATTTCTCACCTACCTACCTTTAGTAGTGTTGCTTAGTTGTTATAGGCACAAACCGTGGATACAAATTTAGTAGACGCGGTTTGTACCTTCTGTCTCGTTAAATTTGTTAGTCTATGACGTTTGTTTAGATTGAAGCGTAATTGACAACACTAATTGTCTCTTTTTTTCTTATGGGTTTTATCGCGCTATCTCTTTTGTATCATTTTGACATGTGAGCTGCCGCTGCTGCGCGGAACACTTTTTTCGGTTGTTTTGTATGGGTGTAACATATCTGTTTATTATAATATCATTGCCAAGGTACTTAAGAACCATATTCGTTTAACTTTTATTTTTTTTATAAATACTTGTACGGGCTTACGTATAACAGTTATTTAAATTTTCATTGGAAGGTAATTTTATTAAATTGAGACGAACACAAACATTTATTAATAATTCAATTTTTATTTCAAAAAGATGACTTACAAATTCACTTTTATGTTTCACAATTTAAAAATATAACGTAGCCATTGTTATTTTCTTTCGGCATCTCTCAAATATCTTTCGTGCCAGTTACGTAGTACCATAGAGTAGCAAAAGTTTACATGACATGTGTCAATACCGGCTCGTATCGCCTGTAAGATCGTA
Organism: Autographa gamma; assembly: GCA_905146925.1. Classification (NCBI taxonomy): domain Eukaryota; kingdom Metazoa; phylum Arthropoda; class Insecta; order Lepidoptera; family Noctuidae; genus Autographa; species Autographa gamma. Next base: position 12,788,119 of record LR989850.1, read on the forward strand.
ACAGCACGAGTTAGAGTCGGGTCTGGTAAACAAGCTGTCACGCGCCTCTCACAAGATACGTGAAAAGGTACACAGTATTTTTCGTAAAGTAAATTCGGTATCGTAGCCTAAAATTGACATTCTTTGTGTTCGAATTTTTAATTTTCAGAATACAATCTCCTTTGTTCGCGATCGCACCATGGAGTTTATTCCTTGGAGAGGTTTGATTTTGTTTAGAACAAGGTTTTTTTACTTTATGTAACGTTTTGGGATTCAAATGACACTGGCGGTAATAATGTTATGTTGTTTTATTTTTAAATCAAGTTAACGTTCGTTAATCAAAATGAGTCAGGTTCTTAAGTCCTTGGCAACAAAAGTTAAGTAAATAAGATAATATTTTTTAAACCGCTGTAAATTTGCCTTACCGCTAAAACTAAAACGATACAAGAGTAGATGAGACTCGAAATTGTTAAAATCTTAGTTTACAGCGTTCAGAAGTAGAAATATACATGGAAATCCAAAATACCTGTTTCACGATTAAAGCATTTTGTTTCTGTTGTGCAGTATGCAGAGCTGTTTGTATGACAAATAAGTATTTAAAAAAAAAATCACTTTTTATATTTTATCAAAATTAAAACTCGATATCATAAATAAAAATAAGAAAAATATCTGTTGTTAGTAAATTGTTTTATTACGATTAAAATGTTAACTGTAGATTTTGCCAAAATATTTAGTTTTTCATACCATATGCCATACAAACGTTAAAATTAAATATAGATGTATACATATATGTATCAGTGTAGATTTAGACGATAGTGTAAAATGGTTCCTCAGTGTTTAGTGAAATTCGGAAATTGATTAGAGTTAAAATTCATAAAAATGAAAGGAAACTATAAAAGCTGGCACATTAATAGTTTTTCAAAACCTAAGGTTTATTTATGGATCTATGGATTTTACTATTTGTTTCATTAGGTAATGGTTTGGATAAAATGATTTATAAAAAGTATTAATTGTTCAAGTTGATTAAATTATTTTCCGATATCATGGTTTGATTAAATGAAAATACACATGAGCTTGAACCTTTTTTAATATATTAAAATTAAATATGATTGGCGTGACAGCTTTTATAGTTTTCCTACACAATTAAAAATAGAATAAGAAAAGTGAACTTCGAAAATAGTAGTTTTGTTTAACATACTTTGTAAAGAGTGAAAGTTAAAACCATAAATACTGCTTTAAAGTGTGTGTTACAGTTATTCTGAAAAAACCGCCACCATATTGTTTGAGTGACATGACAAAAACGCAGACTGCGTGCGTTTTTGTACGAAATATGTTAATATTTCATGTTGGTAATAGTTTAACGGTTTTTACAATATGGCTACAACATATTCGTCGCATATGGAATGGTTTCAGATTATTTTGTTTAAATTCTAACCCGGTCCCATGCAGGCGTTTAATTATTCGGCTTTTATTAAATCGTAGATCGTTTCTACTCGATTTTTATTTAACTATATTTTTATTATATTTTATCATTGAACCGCTACCACGGGCGTTACATTCGATTTCACAACCTTTCATTTATTTTTTTTAAACAAAATTAGTTTAAAATTGGCTGAATAACCCGTAGCTGCGGCCCAACACAAACATTAACCAGTTAAATTACATGTTAACAAAGACCCTAGTTCGTTTTTTTTATTTTTTCTTTACAATAAACTTCTCAACATTATCGTTTACACCTAAAATCCAACTTAACTTCAATATTTATAAACCCTATTTTTGGCACTAACAAATCTAATTAAATATATCAATTAATTTTATAATTTTCATTTTCATCATCACTTTGAATAGAAATATACACAATCAAATATAACAATAGGGTTTAAACTTAAAATAATGTAACAATAATAACCGAGAGCTCCGAAGAAGCATCTGACACGTGACATGCTCAGCACCACACTGCTAACATAAATTCTGCTAAACGACAACGTCCATAATCTTTCAAACGTTTAACATAATTAGGTTTTATGAATACAATTCATGCGCAAGCTGTACCTTTCTCTAAAGATATTGTTTATCCTTACTAAGACATTGAGAATGTAAGTCCAAGAAAAAGGTAACACTTGTCCCACATTATTCACGCTTAACTTCTCAACAATAAAGACGAAAAGAAAATGCAAAAACACTCAGAGTTGCGAAAATGTTATATCTAGTTTTAGTGAGCTTCCTTATCAATAGTTATTCCTTTATAATTTTAGCTTAAATCAAGGGACACGACATTCACTAGGCTATCACGACATCTATAAGAGCGAAATTGAGGAACGGACATAGATAAAGACTTTAAATTGTTATTTTTAAATAATATGACTATTATATAGATGCTACAGTATGTGCTAAAAGGTTCTAATCGAGTAGACACTTGACAATCGTAATCGGTTACAATCGATATCAATTAAAAAAGTTTTTCAATTGAACTTACGTCAAAGTGACATTGTGACGTCTTATTGGGCGCGAAAAATGTCGGATCGCGTCCGATCGATCTACTTTCGAAATGAATCAGACAATACTTTACTTATCGAGGTGATATTAGTATAAGACAGTATCTAGTACTTATGAATAATAGTGTACTATTCCTGCCCAATAAGACTGGTTGTTACATTACTAGAGTGAAGAATGCGATATTTTAGTCTTTTTTCCGATTTTTTTTCTAATATTTATATACAAATACACACCGCAATATTCTGTATTTACACTTTATCAATATGGTTACGTGATTGGTAGTGATATTAACAGCATTGTAATAATTTCGTTAAGCATAACATTTCCTATATTGTAAACACAATCCCATTTCTAATTAGTGGCTATTTCCGATGCTAAGGACTTCCTCCCATACCGACATACATTAGTAGAATATTATAACACTATCGATAGCTTAGTGAGCATTCGTCGATACGAGGTGGCAACAGTAACGTGTTAGCTTAATCGATAACGTTTATCTTAAAGTCCTATCGCATTTAACATTAAGCCCCGTTTTCAATGAGACCTAATTAATTTATTAATTTAACACAACAGATGCTAGACCTATTCTATCTTTGGTTCCGTATTAATTGTTGATTTTTATCAATTCCATAACTGTTTAACAATTCCTGGATTTAATCTTCGTAGTACAATCTTTAATTAAAGTTTTACTCCCATGTCCATATCTAATATTCCGACCCGTCTATATGAATACATATCGATTAAAATCGATACGTACCGATGCAGACATAGCGATTGTCGCTAATCGAATTCTAATATCGAATGGAATAATCTTAAATCGTTAAGTAGCTATTCTGACTTGACTACCGATATTTGATCCTTTATGTACATTACTTAATACCCTAAGGTCTTATGTCATCGTCTGTGATCCCTCATTACATGTAAAAGGATTCCATTCCACTTTTAATTTTTCGAAGAACTCCTCTTTTCCCGAGAATTTTAATTAATACGTTGACGTTAAATCAAACTTTCCATTACGCAAATTGTTCATCCATTGACATCGATTACTCAGAAAACCTATTTCATTCTTTTTCCAAATTAATGCAACTCTGTACTCACAAGCTAATCCTTTCTTTAACTGAACCCTCAATCACTTCGTTTATACAATATCGTTTAGTAATAATAATTAATACGGTTTTATTAACAAATTATGCACGTCAACATTTAAATGTATAACATCCTAGTCAACATCACATTTTTATAAAAGCTAGATGAAATTTCAGTCTGATATCAAAATTACTGAATAAATTCATTAAAATAATGAATTCTAACACAGGATATAGAGAAAATAATCATGAAACGAGAATTTAGAATGTACTTGAATTATTGTTAATTATATTAATGACGTAAAAACTCTACAAAATCTAAAACCTGTTCAAAATGAAATTCCATCTAACATCTCACTTAACTACAATATGTAAATTTATCATAATTTAATGTCTTAAGACTTTGTTATGAAGACGTGTGCGTTTCAACCACGTATTTTAATTAATTATATTATCAATTATAGTTACATATCGGCGTTCTAATAATTAGTTCTCTCATACTTGTGCCGGGGATCCCGGAGACTTAGTTGGTTCATTGCACGATGATATGCGGCGCCGACAACAGGACTGCAACTGTTGCGATGATTGTGAAAAGTGTGAACACGAACAGGCAAAATCTGGGGACAAAAGCTACATGTTAAACAACAATCGAATGTAAAAGAATTGGGCAAAATATAGGCCCCTGTGGAACTCCCTTCACTTATTGTCACGTAATAAGAAATTTAATAAAACTTATGACCACTTAAGACATAGTATTGTAGATAATCTCATAACTGTACCGATAAACAGATTAAAGAAATAAGCTATCGACGAATTAGACGTGTTCCTTATACCCTAGGGGTATCAAAAGCTTATTACTACTATCTAACTCAGCATTTTGAACAAAAACCCTGTGTTTTTGGCACGTTACTTCACGATATTAACAGCTACTGTGCGCAAGTCGCGCGGAAAGCTTGTTACTTTACAGTGACATGTTTCCATATTACTTTATTGCCATTATGTTACTCCACATATGCACCAAATATACAAAGTTCTACACAGATCGCGGGAAAGCTTGTTAGTCGGCCATAAAACTGCCAGTTTACGAGCTTTTTCACTCCTAATTAAATTTCGCCGCTTCTAAAGCAATTTATTTTACTAGAAAATTTAATGGGGGTTTATTATTTATTGCAATGTTGCCGCTCGGCGATAATGTGACTTTACCTACCTTATTCCAAAACCTGTCAGATACAAGTTAAAATAAATTTCTACTTAACAACGTTTTTTTTAATTATCACCTTAAAAAAGAAGTCCTGATCACGAATATACGATTACTGAAATATGAAAGTAGCATATTGGTTTTATTGGCTTTGTCGGCAACAAAACCAGACTCGGTAATCTCCCTTTGTAGTTAAAACAATAGTTTTAAATCAAATGTACCAGTTCAATGAAAACCATTAATCAAATTGTTGGGTCTTTTCAGATTTGTGATTTGCATTCGACCTGACTTTGTGGCGTTTATTTTTATCATATCTGGTATTAATGTTTTATCGTTCCTCTTTTTTCTCTTAACACTGTCCCCTTTTCATTTACCTTCACGGGCCGATACGCGGCGCAAGCCTATTGAATCGTGTAACGCCATGGGCACTCGATATTTTAAGACCATTCCATTCACGATATTATCGCCTAATGAGGTAAAAGCTTTTTAGAATTGTTTTTGTCTATTTACACGTTCCTTTCACAAATACTTCCTTTTTACAATGAAAAAGACTACCTATTTACATAATATGTATATAAAAATCATATGTGAACCTTACTTAAAGTAGGGTCTTAAAAAAATCTTTCTTACCTGTCAACAACCATCGCAGCAAACTTCCAGTCGCTGATGAGTTCGGCCTCCTCGTCGGCCTTCTTCATCCTGGCAGTGATGAACTGGAGCTCCCTCAGGATGATGTGCAGCTCCCTGTGGTGGCTGCCCAGCCCGCCGCCCACGTCTTCCATAGTCGAGGGACGGACGAACGACCGACGGAAATCCGTTCGGAATATTGAGCACCTACATCGATATTGAGTCATTAATGAATGAATGAAAAAGAAAAACGAAGGGTTTTACATTAATTTGAAAATTTGTTGGTGTTTTTTCTTACCCAGGCCCCAAATTTCCAGTAGATGCTGTACTATTAGGAGGCGGTGGGCCATGCCTGAAGTCATCGTCGATGTCCAAAACGTTTGCCAACAGCGACTTGGATGACCTCTCCTTAAGCTCTAACTCTCTCATTCTTGTATTCATCATTATCGTCTTCCTCGTGATTTTCTTCCCTGGCCTCGACATTCGAAGAATCCATGGCAACCATTGTAGGAACACTGATTTTATCTGTCAAGGATACCAACCATTAACCTAGGCCTTTAAAAATAATATTAAAGCTAAAAATCTCAACCAAGTAATTCACGTGATTACAATTTTTTTAAAGTTCTCATACATGGGCTATCACATTTTTTCGCGAACTTATCGTATGCAACTTACGCTCCTTAAAAAACACATATGAACATCTCTCTCTCATCTATAATCTAAACATAACATTCCACAGTTGATGATCACGGATTTGTGTATATCAACTGACCAGCTTTACGAGCATTCAAATCTTCAACTGATGTATCGACCAAGGGCATTTCATCAAATACTCGTTACTTACCCACTGTGGCATCTCATGTATGTCTGCAGTGCGATGATGGTAATTGAGCACGACTACCGTTAGTACCACTGACGATGCTACCATGAACATGATGCAGTTGAAGTACGTTCCTGTCACATAGAATACCCGGTTTAACAGCTTGTATGTGTCAATATGTAGGAATAGATGATGATTTTGAACAAAAGTTTGGAAATAATTTCTGATAAGTTCAAATATTACGTTTCAATTAAGGGTATTGTAAAAAACTTTATTAGTAAACATTACCAAATGAATGCAATTTCAACATTGAATACTGGGTATGTGAAAATTAATATATTTCATCATCATCTTACAGCTATTGGGTGACATACAACACAAAAAAAAAATAAAAAATTGGTAAGGAGAAAATTAGGTACTTCAGTGTTTTTATCTTACATTTTTTTAATTACATGTTTAAATATTACGTGGTTCATAGCGAGATGTCATAATCTAATTAACAATGACACAGAAAGCCACATTCATGCATTTTAATTACACATGCGATGTTCTAATCTACATTTAGATGAGTTTTAGCTTTTATGCGTTACATTGACGATATCAACTTTAATGAGCCAACGTTTAGTATAATATTGTCGTGTCTATCAAAAACAATCTTTTTAAATTTAAAAGGGCATAAACACGACAAATTATTCCGGTATTCTTTATTACCTACTTTTATTACTTTATGACAAAGAAAGTGCCTGTCACCTGATTACTTTAAGTATTAAATTGACAGTTATCTCTTTCAGACAAGCTCTTTCAATTTATTATTTAACGTCCCTCGTAACGATGTTGTCGATAATCCTCAAGTTATTAACATATTTAAATAATTTAACGTTACCAGAGACGTAACTTTGACAAAGGAATTCGTTACCTCCAGACAATCATAAGTTTTACTATGATCTCGAATACATTAGAAATTATTAAAGATATCTATTTCAATCTGCACTGTGCAATTGTTTCAACAATTCTGTTGTAAATTAGATTGGATTAGCCGAAGTTATCTTAACGAGTGCCTTTGTCAAAGGTTTCAATAAGTTTATCATTTCGTCAATTACAGGGATGGTAACAGACCCGACAAAGTTGAGACCCGAAGTTCACGAGATACTTGGAGGCTGGACCCTCACTACCCGCATCCACTTTGTTGCTTTAAACTGTTGTTTAACTTTTAATCCTGATTTTAAACTACAAGCAATCAAGTATTTAGAAGCTCGTTTAGTTATAGACAGTTGTATGACAACTTTATTTTTAGTCACTTCAAAATCATGCTCGAAGCTATTTCTGTCGCTTGATAAATGTCTACAGAAAGGCCAATAGGGAAATAATGTAGAAAGTAAAATAGATTCGAAAACGAAATTTCGATAAAAGGACGAAGAGTTAGTAATGTAGGTAGATTATTTTAATACATTACAAGAAGATGGAGTGCTATGTTCAGGAAAATACCTTGAGATAGACTCTGTATAGCTACGTATTTCAATAGCACGAATCGAAAGTGCAAAAACTCTATGTCAAGTGTCGAGAGCCGCAAGAGCTCTGTTAAGCATAGATCAGTCTCCAGAGACGGCGAGACTCTAAATGCAAGTCGAAAACAGAAAAAAACATAAGAAACTATACGTTCTCCTTTAGAATTCAAGCGAAAATATCTATTTAGATCTTTGTTAAGTTGGTGTTTCATGAATGAGCTGAGGAACATTTCAGATTCAACTGCCCAAAATGTCCCTCGAGACACATTCTCATTTAAAAGAAAAACTATTCATCATTATTTTTTATTTCGGTTATTTAAAAAAGAAATGAACGAACGCGTGGTACTTTTCTCACCTATTAGGGGGATCGCCTCAGAGGTTTTAGTGATGACGTGTCCCACCAATAGAGAGAAAACTGTTTGCGACAGGAGGATTGTAACACCTGCAAAGATCAATATAAACTATGAAACAAAACAAAATCAAAATGTTCTATTTACAATTGTTAAACCTATGTACCATCCAGTCTATAACATCGTCGTTAAGATCTCGTCCTGTTTGTGTGCTGAGTCGGTATCAGGGGCTCAAGTGAAATCATAAACAAAACATAAGGATAGTCATGCAAACACTAGTATAGGGTTTTATCGCTGGCTTTTTATTATTAGTGTTTAATCTTTATGAGGAGAAGGGTTTTATCGAAGTTTAAGCTAAAGTTATACCACCCTCCAAGTATCCAGAGACCACGGCTTTAAGCCTATGGATGTAAAATAAAATAAGTTATTGAATTTAGAAATAGTTAATTAAAATAGACACCGAAACACGAAATTCGTACACCATGGAATCGATTACGTAGACAGCAAATTCACATAAATATTTGAAGATAATAATAATACGATTGTAAACATTTAGAATAAAAATATCGTAACTTACCTTCGGCATCCAAAACTATTAAAAAAACTTGTCAAGTTAAATTTCCATGCCATGCCACTCAAATCGGAGAATTAGAATCGTCACAAAAGTGTATCGACCAAACAAAGGAAAACAATAAGTAATCAAGTGACAAAGCCTTAAGCGAAGAATCACGGAATCGATTCCAAGATATTGTAACCGAAATTAACTTTAAAAAAATGTAAAACAAAAACACCGTTCCAATTTTCTTTTTGATCAAATTCAATTTTGCAATGTTTATCGATTCAATTATCTTAAGCAAAGCAAGTGTTTTAACGACGTTCAGTACAACAAAATACATAATTATTAGATAGACAACGAACTTAAGCTGGCTGGCTGATAGTGGTTATAACCACTCAGTAGCAACAATAAAGCTTACAATGATTTAATCCAATTTAAACGTACTTAATTTACTCCTTGTAATGTTTTAAAATAACTATTCATTATTTATTGTTTAGTTAAAAAAATAAATGAGAGCTGAAATCAAATTAAAAATAGTATGAAAGATGAAATAAAAGTACCAGGATACAATGAACATGAAGAGAAAATAAAAGTGGGAGACAAGCGGGATGGACGAACGGTGTGGGTTAGGTTTGGGTAGTGTACCTAACAGGGGGATAGCGTCGGAGACCTGTGGCAGGGTCTCGGCTACCAGGTTGAGGAACACCGTCAGCGATAGAAGAATAGTGACTCCTGCAATCAAACACATGGTTAACACCCCTACTGATGTTGATACCGTTATCAACACTAAAAACTCCATCGAAAATAACCGCTTCAATCAAACCCTTTCATATTAGAACAAACATAATTAACTGACAGGCGATAGCTCAAATAAAAGTTTATCTGCAATAAGAAGAGATGGCGCTGCCCATCACGGAAAGAGTAACTCCGCGTATTTCTTGATTTAAAAATATAAACAGTGAACAATAAGTACAACTGAGTGTATAAAAGTGATGTAAACAGTACAATACCTATGGACAAATGTTGGTGATAATCAATTATAAGCAAATTCTGAGATACGATCCAAAATAACTCCACAGTGTTTAAAGGAATACAAAAGTGATAAAATACATTTAAAAATATAATTAAGACATAAAACTCTGATGAAGTGAATAAAAGAATGTGTAAGTGATCTAACTCAAACATATTTGCATGTTATTAAAAGGAAACAGATTGAAATAGTGATTCAAATGATTTGTTTACATCACAATCATAGATGATATGCAAAATTCAAATCCGTAGTACCGGTCGCACTGTGTTGCAAAATAATAAACAGTGTTACCAGACAACAAAATTTACTAATTGCTTTTAATATTTAAAACAGTGACATCTATTGGCCACAATATTAACTATATATAATACGCGCATCTGGTCAACAATTTCACGTAGCAATAGGAGATAGCTCGTGGTCGAGTGGCCGATGCGAGTTGACTAGTAACCAAGACGGTACTGAGTTCTAATCCAACCAAACCACAAAAAGTAATTAATAAAGAATTAATGTTTTTTTGAATATTATAAAGACATAAACCTAAGTAATTTGTACAAAATTGTTGGATCTAAGACACTAGAATGGATAGTGCAGACAAAAATGTTACACTGCGACTCCGAAAAAACAAATCTATGAACATGCTACATAATATAGACAATTCCATGAATTCCTCACTATCGGAAGACATATTATGCAGAAGTTTAGACTTATCAACTAATAATATACAGAATAGTTGCATGGAAGAAATGAAAAATGAGATACAGCTGTTAAAAATTAGTTTAGAAAGTACGCAAAACGAACTGGAAAATGTTATTATTGAAAATTCTGATCTCAAAAACCAAATAATTCATTTAACTCAAGAAATAAAAACACTGAAACAAATATGTACAAGTCCACGATCATCACTTAGAAAAAACAAGCACTCTAGCAATATTACAGGAGCACGACGGCGATTAGTTAATAGCTTCTCTGATAGCCCTGAGATATTTACTTTGCAAAAAAGTGACTCACAGAAGTCTAAAGATATACAGCCAGTTACTCAAACATTAACGCCACATGAAAAATTAGGAAATACCGAAAAATCAAAACATAAGAAACCATCTGGTAAAAAATCAGCTATCACGGAAAATGAGACTCAATTAGGAAATAACTCATTGATAAAAGACACAAGAAGGAAAAGAAAGCTGTGTATCGTCAGTAACTGTAATTATCATCGCCCGGTTGAAATAATAGAAGATGTATTTGCCCAGCAATTTGAATATTGCCATTATGTATCCCCTAATAGCAGAATGAAAGAAATACTCACAAATATTACGAATAAGATTCAAGATTTTAATATGGATGACTATTGTATCATAATGATTGGAGATCAGGACTTTAAGGGTAACGAAGACTCAATAGAACTTGTAAAACAAATTAGAGAAACCTTGAAACATATTACGTTCACGAATATTATTATATGCACTCCAGTATACGTTACGGGAGCTCTTATTCACAATTATAAAGTTGAAATGTTTAATAACTTATTACATATGGACATAGAATATTATAATTATGCATACTTCTTTGATACCAATCGTAATCTCACTTTGGAAATGTTTTCATATAAAACGGGCAAACTTAATAGATTAGGCATAAAGTGTATTTTTGAAAGTATTTTCAATCGCATGTCTGTTGACATCCAAGATTACCCTATAGATTATGAATACAAAAATAAAATAATAACATCGACGTCTCAAGTACAAAATATTCAAAATCATTTTTTTCGTCCCACCCCTTAACAGTCCAGTACATGAAGATAAACGTCAATTTACGTTATTCCATCAAAATATAGCTGGAATATTGAATAAATTAGATTTATTTGAAATAGTACTGACTGAGCTGACTAAAGAGATAGGTATCATTGACTTTATATGCATTAGCGAAACTTTTATACAATCCGGACATGAATTTAATCTAATACTTACAAACTACAAGTTAGCTGCGTATTACTCAAGGACTAATAAAAAACGGGGCGGTACTTGCATACTGGTGAGAGAAGGATTAATCTTTAACACATTACCGTTCACAAATGAAATCTCTAAAGAGTATTGTTTTGAATGCTGTGGTATAGAAGTTCCAAGTTATAATTTGATACTGGTATGTGTATACAGAATTCCTGGCGTCGATACAAGTTATTTTACTCAAAAAATGGAAACACTATTACATAAACTAACTCACAAAAGTAGGAACCGTATCATAATATGCGGAGACTGGAATATTGACATATTAAAAAACTCAACACAAACTAGGGAATTAATATCTGTTCTAAATAATTTCAATTTATTGACACATGTAGACAAGCCTACTAGGAAAAAATCCTGCATAGATCAGATAGCCAGCAATATCTCACCCCTTGACATTAAAAGTAGTATACATAAGCTAGCTCTTTCGGATCATGACACTGGACAGTCAATAAAGTTTTTTCTCTCAAATGTCAATAATAAACAGAAAATAACTAAATTCCTTTACGAAGTAAAAAAAGACTACAGCAAAAGTAATATAAAAAAATTTCTTGAGTGTATGTCAGCATTAACTTTTAGTGAAACGTATAAAGAAACTGCCTGCGACAAAGCATTTAATATATTTCATGATTTGTTCATTTTATTTCACAAACTATGTTTTCCCGAAATAATAGTTAAAAAGTACAACAAACCGGTAAAAAATAAATGGATTAGTAAGGGCATAAAGTTATCTTGCATACGAAAGAGAATCTTATACTATAATTACCAAAATGATGCCGTAAGCAAAAAATATCATAAGTCAAGATACAAGACTTATTCCAAAATTCTCAAAAAATGCATATTCAATTCGCAATTAATAAATAACAAAAAATTCATAAATAATTCTAAAAATAAATGTAAAGCGACATGGTCCGTTATAAAAAGAAATGTAAATGACAACGATAATGGCAATAATGACATCAAAGAGCTAATAATAAATAATAAAGTAATAAATAATCCTGTTGACATGTGTAATCAGTTTAATAACTATTTCATAGAATTAACTCATAAAAATACTAGCAGGAATAATAATAATGACAACATCAGGATCAACACTCATTCTGACAGTATTTTTCTAACTCCAGTAACTGAACAAGACATTATAAAAATTATCAATTCTTTAAATGATACTACTGCATCTGGATATGATGAAATTACTACTAAAATAATAAAACTAAGTAGTAAATACATAGCAGCACCATTAAGTCATGTCATCAATCTGTCATTTGAAACCGGAATATTTCCTACTAGGTTAAAACAATCTATAGTAAAACCGCTTTTCAAAAAAGGTAAACGGACGGATATTTCTAACTATAGGCCAATTACTTTGATACCCATTATAGCAAAGATTTTTGAAAAAGCCATGAATGAAAAATTGTTGAGTTTCTTAAATAAAAACAAATTGCTTTCAGAGAACCAATTTGGTTTTAGAAAAAATAGTTCGACTTCACTTGCATGCTTTACTTTGGTCAAATTAATAACTGAAGCCCTAAATGATAAAATGTCTGTGCTGTCCGTATTTTTAGACATGAGCAAGGCATTTGATTTTGTTTCTCATACTCGGCTACTTTGCAAATTGGAGAAGTATGGCGTAAGAGGCAATGCATATGACTGGTTTAAAAGTTATTTGTCAGATCGCCAACAAAGAACTGTTTTAACAAAAATTGATAATAACAAGAAAACTGTATACAGTTCCAACTTAATAAATAATAATTATGGTGTTCCGCAAGGCAGCGTGTTAGGTCCTCAATTGTTTATTATATATATAAATGATCTTTGCGAAAATCTAAAACATAAGTGTACATTATTTGCTGATGACACAACACTGACTATAAAAGCATGGAACAAGAATGAATTAGAGATTGATACGAACATTGAATTACAAAAAGCAATAGAATGGCTTGAACGAAATAATTTACATGTAAACATGAATAAAACAAAGTTAGTGCAATTTCATACACACAATTCATTAGTAGAACCACCTAAAATACAACATGACCTCACAATATTGGAACCAGTCTCAACAACAGTATTTTTAGGGATAGTTTTTGACGAAAAATTAAACTGGAAAGAACAAGTATGCAAAGTCTGTACTCGACTTGATAAATTTGTATTTGCTCTGAGAAAATTAAGACAAATAGCTGGTAAAGAAGCGGCATTAAATGCCTATCATGGCTATATTTCTTCAGTGCTACGTTATGGTCTTGTCATATGGGGTAATTCAGTGGATGTCAACAAAGCATTCATTGCACAAAAGAAATGTGTTAGAGCAGTTTATGGAGCAGACTATTTAGATCACTGCAAACCATTATTTAAAAAACTAAAGATACTTCCACTTCCTTGCCTTTACATTTTTGAAACTTGTTTGTTCGTAAAAAAATATTCTTACTTGTTCCCTGTGTATGAACACAACTCCAAAAGAGTTGAAAGCAGAAACCCAGGACAATTACTTGTACCTAGTCAGAGACTGCATTTGTATAGCAGAAATGCGAATTGTATGACAATCAAAATATTTAATAAATTACCACCACAAATAAGAATTCTGCCATTTAATAAATTCAAGAAAACTATATTTGATTGGCTTCTAGACAAATGTTTCTACTCAGTTACTGATTTTTTTAATCACAAATTTTGACATTGTATAAACAATTTTTGACATACCTAGTTTTATTTTTTATTAGCTTTTCATAATACTTAGAAAATTGACTTTTATTTTATTCTTGACTGTACTTATAATAAAAATATAGACATTACATTTAATTTTTAACATTTTGTATAGATTTTTTTTTTTTTAATGGCATATAATATGATGTTTGTGATTAGTTGTGATGGCATTTTTTTTTTTTCTTATTTAAATTTAACTGAATATTTCTACACCGGCAACGGTAGTATGTGTGAAACTGTATTATACTGTAAGATCTGAATGTACCATATACTGAGAAATAAATACTATTCTATTCTATTCCCTAACGATAGTAATGGATGATGACGATATTAAATGATAACTACGCCAGTTAAACTTACCGTCCGACGTTTATATGTCTGGATGTTTGCGGGGAACTAACACGAACACATAAACAGTCATACCACATTCTAGACAATCTAATATTCATTTCAGTGCACGCTGCTTCCGAACGGATCTTAAAAGTTTTATTACCCCTTTGGTACGTTCAACAAGCTGTACGGAATGAATTCTTGGCTTTACGGTACACGTTTATTATTTCTGATTAATTCTCGCCTCTACACTGTTATATTAAATGGTTCTTGTTGCTTTTTTATCGTCGGTTTGGGATGAATATTAAATGCTTTGTAATTCGTTTTATAGTTCTTAAGTTTTAGCTTGTTGCTTCTCTTTCAGCTTTTGCCTTACATTTTAAGCAAAAGAGAAAGATGATTAACCCATCGTAGCTTTATACATATATTTACGTCTAAATCTACAAAAGTCTTTGTCTTCAAAAGCCATTGTAATGTGAATTATTTTTACTTCAGATAGTCGACTACTCATTACTCAAGCCCCAATTTTTTATCAAAATTGCAGTCGTCACGACTTTTATCCCATCTTCTACATGGCATCTTCTAACGGCAGCAGCGTGCACTCATCAACCGCGTCTATCGCCTACATTGCAGTACCTATGAGGGGCACTGCGTCCGACGTGGAAGGCATCTTTTCCGCGACCAGGTTCAGAAACACGGTCAACGACAATAGAATCGTCACACCTGTCAAGCGGCCAATATTGTTTAGGATTCTCTACTATTGTGTCATTAGCATTAAGATCTTCAGAAGCTAGTTCTTCTTGATGAACGAAATAATAAAAACGAAATAAAAAAAATATTTTGATCAAGTATTGGCAATAATATAATTTGTTTTAACACACCTCTAGTAGGTACTTTATTAAACTAAGAAATAAGAAAAACAAAAACCACTCACAAAACTGAATACTGTACCAAATTTAATAAAGTCAATTTAACGCCAGAAAATTAAACATAATTTAACATGGAGGCTTCAAGCCGTATCTAGGTTCCCGCGAACGTAATTTGGAACTTGAACAATTTATTAAACAGTTCCAAGAATATTTGGGAGTATCTCAACCGTGAATGATACTTCAAATCAGAGGCGGCCGAACAAGGCAATTTTCTAGTCTGTGCAATAATAATTTCTAACGCCTCCTTCAGACATTTCCCCATTAAATTTAAGTACGTTCTTAGTTCCAGTAGAGCTGCTTTTAAATACTCAAGTCTCATCGCTTATAATTAAATTGTAAAACTGTCTTTTATGGACCATGAACGATCTTTACTTACAAATTATAAATCTCACCGCTTGTCGTGTGCTTTTTGGTTGTAAACTTGCAAAAACAACTTAGTGACTTCTATAAATTCTGTCGCAAATTAACAAAAGATAAGAATCATAAAACAAATAACATTTCAGATTTTGTATTATAAACTTCTTTAATCATAAACGTTATAAAGACACAACGATGATACAGTATACTGTGATAAAATAATTTCAAATAGAAACCGAGAGGTTAACCTACTTACTGCGCTTCACAGTTGACACATTTAAAATTTACAGCAAACTCGAACGTACATCAGCACTTGTGCCATATACGTATAAATACGATACGAATATGCACATTGTGGCCTTTTCGAGATAAGAAAATGGAACACGATTTCGCTCGGTTCTTCCGTACCTTAGTTCGCGTTATTCAGTTGTCAACAAAGCAGATTTTCTTCGGAGACCCCTGAATATTCTACAAGTTGTGAATTATCTAGGAGAATATTCGAAAGGAATTTTGTTACTTACCTAGAGTCAGCTTTTCTCCGGAGTCTGGTGGCAGTGTGAAGCCGAGCAGCGCCATCGACGAGATGAGCACGCACGGGACGATGAGGTTGAAGAAGTAGTACAGGGTTCGTCTCCTGATCATGATGGTGAAGGTGACGTCCACGTAAGGCTCGGGGCAGCACGCATACGTTATCGTGTTCTTTTTGCCTGGCATTCCTGCGAGTCGCCAATTCGGCCATTATTAAACAAGAAAAATATATCTCGTTAAAATATTCAAATGAAAGGAAAACAAATTTCAGTAAAAACATAAAAGGTAAGTATATGTCTTGATACCATTACAAACTCATTTAAAATTAACTGATACTCTGCTTATTAAAAAGCGAAATGAGAATAAATAATTAAAGAATTAAGCTTGATAATGGAATATCAAAGAAGTATTAAATTAAAACTGGCGTTAAAGGTAGCTCAAAGAAAAGAAAAAACATAAATGTTAAATAAACTCGCACACAAGTTTCTCAAGAAGAACGGAGCTACATTAAACTTGGTAAGTAACCGACAAGACGAAGAAGAAAACTGTAGGAACAACTTACCTATAAGATACCACTCCCCATTTGTTATGAAGTCCGACAGATCACCGCCTGCCTCATCCTTTAGCACCAGATCCAACTGTCAGGGCGAAACACGGTGTAGTTTCACACATTCATACAAGATGCACTAACACTCCTAGCCCATACAAAGAAACATGCCAACCGTCCTAAGATAGCAGAACCAAATGCCGAGCGATGTTCTCGCATTGTTTGCCTCACAAAGCAGACTCGGTGAGGCAATATGATTGCTCTTCAAGCTATTTTGTAATGAAATGGTTTATCATTTTTGTCCTCGTCCTTTCCTTCCGTTTGCATTTTATTGGATATAAAATTTCAACAGATTTGTAAGTTATAAATGTCTCCTTGCTTATTATTCGGCACCGGCTTAGAAATTGCTGACTTAAATAATGTTCTTTCGTATCATTTGGAACTGCCATCTTAAGATTTCAGAAATTTCATTGAAATCTTTATTTGGGATCAAAAGGGAAATGTGAGAACCTCTAAATGCAAGACCAGGAAAGGGATGCAAGAACATGCTGCATACAAGATAAAATATTACCGCCATACGGAAATTCAAAACATATAGGACACGACAACATGTTAAACACATAAATGAATCTAAAATGGCTTTATTAACTAAATAAAAGCTAAAAGCACGATACCTGATTCTATTCAATCCTGTATCTATGTTTGTAGAGAATAGTCAAAACCTAATGAAATTTGTACTAAAACATCTTGGTTTTACAATTACTACCTCCCGTTAAAATGTACGCCGTAAAGCCAACTATTGCTAGTCATAAGCAAAGGAAATCCAGTTACCCGTGCGCCGGCTGACTGGAAATTCTAAAACTACTCATTATAATGAAAGTTAAAATAATACGAGGACGCGACAAAGGCAAAGTTAGATTAAGTCTATAACAAACACGTGGTGTGAAACTGGCTGGAGTAATGAGTTAGGAGACGAGCCAACTCCGCCAGACTGCGGAATTATGCAAGAAGTTATCACTCAGCGTACGGGATATTTACGACACTTTGTATTATATCTAACACTTTTCCCATTTTCTCGAACGAAAACAAAGTGTTTTTAAAAAGAACCTAAACTTTTATCTTACACAGGTCAGTTGGTATCAACTTGAGACAGACAATTGAACAGCAGCATTCCAACTCGTTGCTCACTTGTCAAATAGACGGATAAGGACGCGCGAAGCGACAATTTACAAAACGTTTTTATAGTAACAAGTGCGCTATTACCCTTTTATACAAAACGACTGTTCAGTAGAGTAAATCGTTTTCGCACTACATCGGGAGCTTCACATTTGTACCCATCTACCAAACTGTTCATGCCATAAATCAATCGTGGGTCTAGTACATGTTTATTTAAATTCCCTCTTCATTTCAGACGGTGTCAGTTGAATGTGATACAATTTTTCGTCTGACAACTCTTGCGTACAAATAAGACGACGATGAACTTCGGAATGGTATGCACAATTACACAATTTTATAGCACAGACTGTCTTACTCGAGTACTTTTTATGCATGTTACTTGATTAGTACATATTGGAAAAGTATTAGAAACAGTCGCAGTTCGCCATTCAAGCTTACAACTGAATTACAAATGTCTCGGTAATCCCAGGGTAGTGTCTCTCCGTTCTGTTGCTATTTTTGGACTCGTCTCAAAAACACGTACGTGAACGATAAAACATTCACTTGTACAAGTAAATACAGATTCTTTCCATTCACTAAGAAAAGGTGAACGTTGAATAAAAGATTTTATGAGTATAAAAAGAAAATGACGTTAATTCGAGCTACGAAATAGAAAGCGGATTGGAACGGTTGAACAGATGCAAAATTATTCGAAACACTCGGTTTCTTCTTCATTTAGTTTTTAAAGTAATAAACACACCTTTTTGTGGATGTTTGTGCACGTTAAGAGGTTTATTGTGTGCACATGAAACACATTTATTTATCTCATAAGTGAAACGAAGTACCGAGACTTTTAGCTAAAGATGAATCCGTAGAAAATGAAAGTCAGTTTCGGAAAAAATACTCGTATTTTCTTTTTCAATGAAATTCGGTGGGCTTTAATGTAAAGTGGACCCTTAACCTTCAAATTTATAACGTGGGTATCGATCCCGAGAAAGTATGAAAATCGTTGTTCGAAATTTATACGTATGTATTTTTTGCCTCCCACACAAGTGCCTAAATTGTAACACAAAGATTCTTGATATTTAAGAACATTTTAATTTTATGCGGAGCTCAAAATTGTTTTACTATAACCAACAACTCAAAACAATTATCATAATATCGACTTTCTTTTATATAACATTTAATCTCTTTGCTTGGTTGATTTTTATAATTTGCATTTACACCGCAATACGAATGACAATAACAACTATGAAAAAAATATTTTCTATAAATTTCATACATTTCATGAGCTCGTTATTCAATCAAATTTGACCGTTATGCTCTAGTACATAAAAGTCATTGCACGCGCTCATAAATTGTACGAACTACACATTTTACATTGACAAGCAATTGCTATCTAAGAACCACAAAAGCATGCTAAAAACTAACTATACTTAGACACAGAAATTCCCGTATGGCGGCTCACATAATTATAACCGTTGATTTTCTTTATATGTACAGTGCTCAACTTTTGCTCCATGCAAAATAGTACATACAAAACTGGATATGTAATATCCTTGGTTTCTCACATGGTTCCCTTAGATTTCACCTCACCTACCTATCCACCCCTATTTAATCTAAGAATTTAATTTGAATTTTAATGTATTTAATTTAATCCGCGCCATCTTTATTTAATGATTCCAGCCGCGGCTGTTGTTATTTGTAATGTTATAATGTAATTAAATCTCATTAATTCCAGTGTAATTAATTGTTAGGCTCAAATTATCCGTTTCGTTAATGAAAAGATGTTTCTTTTACTTTGTGTATGTTTAGTGTTATTTTATACTTGTTATTGTTTGTGTTTACTGAATCACCTGTCTGATATCTCGTAACTATGCTATTATTAGACAACCTCATACCTTGATTCATAAAAATTGATTTTAAATGGAAATAGACTGTGCTAAATCTGTATATTTGAAGTAAAAATATGGCAGACATTTTCTACAATACTTGTGATGTAGCCATAATAAAAAAAGTTTTCATTTGACCTTGTCCTAAAAATGTGCTACTATTGCAATCATAATTATATTATTTATACTACTAGTTATTCGTTCTAAACAAAAAGCGCAAATGCTTTATTTAAGTTAATTTCAGAGCACCAAAATGGCTCGAATTAGCTAACATTAGTTAATGAAACAGCTTCAGGCATTAGCCAACATATTTGGCTTGCTCACACTAATCAATTTTAACTAAATTTGACACCAGACACGTGAATCAGTAACATACTTTACGTGTATTTACATAACAACAGTTTCAAAACGAATTCGTGTAAAGAATGAAAGCTAACCTAAAAAGTGCGTTTAATTATCACTCGTGTAAAAATAGTGAAGAGACAACTGTCAAAGAACTGTCATTCGAAAAAAAGTCTATGTAATTTGAGCCAATTGTTAGTAAGAGTGAGCCAGTGAGATTAAAATGTTTCTAAGAGTTAGCTACCTGATTGCCATCGTATGTCCAGCTACCGAACTTCATATCACAGTGTTGGTCGTCGAAGGGAAACCACGTGATGTCTATCTTGCATGTGCTCTTGAAAATGCCCGGTGGCACGTACAGGCAACTGCCGTTGTTTCTGACCACCACGTTGGTCTGGTATGTCCCGTCAAAACCCTCGTCAGCACTAGTATTGAATAGAAATTGACATGTATCTCTTTTTTTTTATAAAGTTCTTATGTAAAATTAGAGTTGGTCTTTTAGACCACATATAATTGTCAAAGATTCAAATTTCGATCATTGTCAAATATAATTTCGAATAAATGTTGCCAGCATTAAAAATACACTTGTCAGATCTAGAATTATTTTGTTCACACACATGTTGTTCTTCCTCTATCCACATGTTTTCTATAAGTCTTATTTTTTTTAATTACTTGGTAGATGTTAAAGACAACCGACGAACTTTAAGTGATCATAAAGAGAAACTGATATAAGGTACTAAGAGCCTTCTTTCAGTATTTCTAATTCATAAATCTATTAAAATATGTACAATGTTGCTATTCAGGATAAATACCGTGAAGACTATAAGAAAATGAAGTTAGAAAATCATGAATATCTTAGAAACAAAAATTATTTGTTATCTAAAATAAAATTTCAATAAGCTTTAATAAGAAATGATAAAATTTTAGTTGATTAAATATTCTCTATTTTATTTTATTTAGAAAATAAAAATATGTTTAGTTTTATTAACTATATACAACTATAATTTAGTTTAAATTAAGCTGTGTCAAAGGAAAATTTGCTTTTAGTTCTAAGCATTAAATTAATTAGTGATTAATTTTATTTCAGTGCTTCGGATTCATCTGGGACATTTTTATTTAAAAAAGTGTGCTGTCATTGACAAAATAGAAATAATAAGTAAATTATTATCATTGACAGTACTACGATCATCCTCTCGCCTTAAAAGATTAAATATATCATATAAATTGTTGGAAGTATTAAAAGGACAAATACTACGGAAAGAAAGAAAGAAAAATCTGAAAAGCGAGACGATGATAGTGGTGTCTCAAATCAGCGACTAGCGTGCCATGTACGTTTATTTTATTTTTATTTGTGGCAGCACCGAGTAGGAGAGCTGTCAGCCGCGCGAACGATTGTTACTTTAATAAAAAAAGTAATAAAAAACAGTCAAGCACCAATCGTCACATTCGGGGGTATCTCCTACTGTGCTGTCACAGTTCTGAAAATTTATTGTTAAGAATTATTTTAATAAAAGTAAATAAATGCACAAAACAAAAACATATTTATAAGGGTACGCCATCAGCAATACAGGGTAGCAAGAATCAAAGAGATGCTTGATCAACGCTTTGAGGTTTCGCAAAAAAAAGTTAGGAATTTAATCTGCAGGCTTTCTGAAAAAAAACACAAACCTCCCGCAGGCTTACACATACATCTTCACAAAGGCCTTCACGAAGATAAAGAACGCTAAGCCTTATCAGCCGCATTCATTAATCAACTACCCGCAAACTGATCATTTGTATTTTTCATTCAGTGCTCCTTTAATGAATGCCGTTCTAATCGGATTGTGAGCTTACATTGCGCGTTGGACTCGCAACAAAAAAGGTCTCTTCACTTCCCCTGAGCATTGTACAAGGTAAGAGCAACAACTTAATGCGATCAATCTGTTTGTCCAACGTGGTAATGACAGGGATGGTCATTAACGACCTTTTTTCTTGTCGGTTAAGTAATAAACTAAGCCCTGCCAAGTCTGTGGCTGATGTAATTTATTTTATCGAGATAGACAAAAAATAATCCCCTTTAATACAACTGAATAATTTCCTTTATCTCGTCGTTTAGGAGGTATTTAATCTAACTAAACTTAATTTCTTTTAAATGATTTCAGTTTAAATTCTAAAAAATACTAAAAAACTTCTTAAACCTATACCACAAGGACCACGAAACAGTGGTAAATAGGACCAAATTCAGAAGATAATGGACCACACAACAAAGTCCGTTACTTCTCGTCTCTTTACAACGCAATTAACACGACTAATAGAATTTAAACATTATACAAAGCGGGATTCAAGAACTAGTGTAAGCTACAGTTAAACAGTAATTTGTCCGCGAGGACCGCGCTGGGACTTGAGTCGATGAAATGAAGATACTGCTTTAAACCGGTTTCCACTGGACAAAACTAGTTATAATAACTTTTGGAGTTGCTGTGTTAAATGAGAAAATTTAAATTTGTTTCAGGAAATCATCTGAACTATGATTTTAGCTTAACACATATTTAAAGTTAAGCTTGGATGTTGCTTCCTAATTAGTATGTTTTATTTTAAGTTTTAAAAGAAGATGTGAGATTCCAAGACATTTTACGTCTCAGCATTACTTCCTATCACCTATCCTATATATTATCTTATGAACGAACTTCTTCCGTTATGCCTTCATACTGTATCCAACAAACGTATCTCACAAGTAACAGCACTAACAAATCCACTAAAAGAAAAACAAGATCACATTCTCAGATAGTGAAAGGCTGGGAATCGGGCGGCACACTACGACAAAAGTGTTGTCATGCCAGCATGTAGTATTCATGGCCGAGGTACGTGTTGTGTGTAACCACTCCGTTACTTGGCGGCCCGCCAACAAATCCGTATTACCGGCCGACCCTCACACCGCAGTGTAACTATTACTTTAGTCGCGAACTTTGAGGTGATGAATAAAGAATTGAAGAGCACTGCGACGCGACGCGGCGTTTAGATTTAAATGTAGTGTGTGAGTTTATGTTTGAGCATTGGGACCTTTTGTTTATTTAAATTTCACGCTTACACACCAACTCTGTGAATATTTAAACTAGTAGCATTTCCGGGTTGCTAAATACATTATAGTTAACAATGCAGAAATTTTCTGTTTAAATCTGCTTTTAAATCTTATTTATACATGATCATTGATTAAAACCACTAAACATTAAGAAACCAGAAGCATATCCTCGTTACTTTTTCGAACATAGTTATTTTTCAAGAACATGCATGTTTTGAAAATCTGTATAATTTTTTTAATTAGTATTACAGTTCGGTGTAAAACGCAGCCTGTACCCTCAACGGGCAGTAACGGAGACGGTAAACAAGGTGCCACCGTCACACAGCCCCGTTAGTGATTTAAAAGCTTTCATAATCGAATGCTGGCCCACCGCTGGCCGACCGCCAACACTGGCGCCAATGTTCGTCGATGTATAGCCAATATGGCCAATATCGTAA
The DNA here is from genome assembly GCA_905146925.1 of Autographa gamma. Taxonomy (NCBI): domain Eukaryota; kingdom Metazoa; phylum Arthropoda; class Insecta; order Lepidoptera; family Noctuidae; genus Autographa; species Autographa gamma. Next base: position 12,812,043 of record LR989850.1, read on the forward strand.
ATGGATGTATTTTGTTGTTTTGCTAATATGCTTCAAGTGTTGGCCGCCTGAAATATTGGATGCTTTTAAATTTATTCCGAGAGCAAAGGCGAGTTAATGGGTTGAGTAAGCATTTGGTATATTAATTAGCTGGTCCGAACGGTTTTGCCTGTTTGGAAATATTTTTGCATGAATTTCTCATAAGTTACTTTGGTAATTTAAGACGAAAAGTAGTAAATGACTGCTTGAAAAAAAAAGGGAAGTTTTCATTTCATCAAATGACTTATTCAAGCTTAAAGGTAGAGTCTAAATGAAAAACTGAAATCTATTTGTGCATTTTACAAAACTTATGGAATAGATCGTTAAATACGACCGTAATATTTATTTTATTGACACTCAAAACATAACATTTAATTGTATCGAAATGCCGCGAGCTCTTTTAAAATCTCTTTTTTATGTGAATATTATTAAAATTAATCGATCACATTTTCATAATTCCCAAAAGACTTCACATTCAAGTATCCTAACTTCTTTGACCTATCCCATATATTATCCTTAATTACCATGTAATCGATGGCTTAACATATGACACACACACACACACACACACACACAAGCTATCGACGTCCCAGCCTCCCTAGGTGCGGTAAACCGATTAACTAAGTTACCAATCTAATGTGACCCAACCAACTTAGTCTACTTACGCCTAACTTGCCAATACCGCAGTTACAAATTGAGTCATGTAAATGTCTTGTAGTAAATAAGTTATAACTTGATCCAGCCTTTGTTTCAGAGATGATAACTATCTATTTTTTGTAATACCTATTCATCAATTTTATTGTAATCACATACTCTACATGTAATGTCTCAATCGATCCGATATGAAAGCTTATATGCGACATTGCCTGTTTGTTTAAAACGCCACCAAATAACGGACGTTTGTTAAAATGGTAATTAACGAGGACTGAAATGGCCAAGAACAGAGAGGTTTGGAAGCAGAAAGGGGAGGGCTTTGCCCAGCAGTGGGTTCTAATTTAGGAAAAGAAAAGGTTATCTCTTTCAAGTTTTGTACCCCGATATTTTTCTATTCACTTGAAACTGAAAAGTGGGTGTTAACCATGTCTTCGCACCACCCTTTATCCGGAATTTTTGCAACGTGTTCACGGATAAACAGTTTATCCGAAAATCCCGTTTTAAAAGCCAATACTAAATAATCTTGTCTTCGAATAAAAATATATGGCTACAGTAGGAGCCAAATGTTCGAGTTTTATTCAGACTGGTGTCAAATGTATGTAAATAGGGGATAAAAGTAAGTCCAGCGTAAATACTGAAATTCAGGACAAATCCTATTGTTACGAGCAAATTGTATTTACAAGTCTTAAGTTACATGTTGATTGGGAAAATAGAGATTTATCCTTACTTTGGTAAGTTAGTTTATTTATTGTCAATTTGGCTTACATACTGTGTAGACCAAGAAATATGGGGAAAAATTCAACAATCAAAATGTAGAGCAATGTATATGTAACTAAAATATATACATAACGGTGTTACTCAACTCTATGTAAAATATATAAGGAATGTATATAGAATACTTAGATATATAAGATACTTTTCCTCACACCATACATCTCCTTTTATCAGCCATTTCAATAAATTCGAACAAAAACGCTCCTAAATTTCTGTACACAAAATTCTCTTAGCAAATTGCTAACAATATCGTAAACATATCAACAAATCACAGTTGGTGAAACTTTCACAAAGGAACTTGACTGGCTCACATCCAAGCTTTTTTAACCGACCCACCATTTAAATCTGTTTTACAATTACGTTAAAATTCTACGAATGTAGAAATGTGGGTAGTTGTAACACCAATGGAACGGTTACACTGACATTTCAGCCAAGTCTGCAACTCTGCAATTTGCGGAGAATTTCGCCGGCCTTTATTCTAATTTGGATTCCAGTTCATATCTCCTTCGTGATCTTTTGGAACTTCATTTTGTGAGATTAATGTTGGGGTGAACTTACAAATAAGCTGGTTAGATTGTGTTAAGAACATTAAGTTAATGGTATTTTGATACTACAGCTACCTCGCTGATTTTAGGCCAGACCGTCAATACAAATGACGATCATCATTCTCCAAAGTTTGCAGATCAATGTTCTCTTTTTGAAACAATAACTCTTAAAGTAAATAAGAGCAGATAGTTACAAGAATAGGTTATAGCGGAGCAGTAAATCTGTAATCGGCATCATAACATCTTAGATTCCGTGGCCTCGTTAAACTACGATAGAAGCAGCCATAACAGGTTACCCCGCTATTCGGAAAGTTATCGGCTAAGATGTAGTGGCTGGCTTCCATCCAGGTAGCCGATAAACATGCTCGACACTTAACATTAAATCATGTGACACTCGCTTTTATATCATTCGCTCCTTAACGGTATAATGAATAAAATGTTTGGCGCTCGTCCAGAGGGCGCCACGAGCGATGTCTGTTTGCGCAGAAAATTTGTTTAACTTTAACCATGTTTGGACGAGGCGACTGCATCTGATTTTGTTTGAGTGTATGATATTACTGTGGTTTGCACATCAAACGTACTTCAGAGAAATTTTGATATTGGAAAAAAACCTCTGACTGTGTTTGTAAAGTTGTCGACTGCTTTGGTATTTTCTCATTATTTCAAGGAGTCGATTTTTATTTGTTTTTACTGAGAGGCATAGCCAATTTAGCTAGTGAGATATAACGGACAAATGTCGCCTCCTAATAGCGTAATTTAAAGTCAACTTTCCAAGAATTAGAAATACTGAGATTAAAATGTTCCACAGCTTGGATATAATTAAAATCTTCTGGTCTCGAAATGTAAAGTTGTCTGGTGAAATATTTCTTCCCTCAATCGTAGGGCGCGGACGAAAAGGAAATTTTGAATAATATCGTCCGCATATTTTAGTAGTTAGTCTAGGTTGAAATGAATTACAGGCCTTAATTTTGGAGCTAGATTTAAATATCTCAATCTTTTCACTCAGCTGAACAATAAAAAGCACTTTTTTGTGAAGTTAATTAAGGCTAAAAGCGCTTTTATTTACGGCGAACATCACCGAGAGTGGAACAGAATTATCCCATAGTGTCAGTCGAGACCATAAAAGTCAACTCTTTATTTGTAGGCTCCTCACATTACCATAATTACACAACATTGCTGGAAAACAACACACACAAAATATATAAAAAATAATTAGGTTTGTTACACATATATTTTTACGATACAAATTGCCTATTCTATTACAGAAAGAGACTGAAAATAATACTTATTTTTCTTTTAATAATAGTCTCGAGTTTATTAACCACCTGTTTTAACTTTTGTTTCTTCAAAATGGTTAAAAATATTAAGATCCCTTGAAGCATACTATATTGTTACATCCTGACTTTTCTTTAGACAAAAACAATTTAAACTCGAGTCTATAAAGCGCCTTTGATTGCGCACTTAAAATAAAGGAAGGTGCTCAACCCTCTAAATAAATTATGCCTCTTAAAAAATATCATAAAAAATTCAGTATAACCCGCCACAAAAATTGAGCTAATTTCTGAGTTAACAAAATTTCCTTATTTGATTTTACTGCTAAATTTCTTCCGAAAAGCTAAACTGAAATTGTAGTCTTGAATAATTTCATCGCCAAACCAAAGGTAAAATTAAATTGTAGGCCTCTTAGCTGAAATAAAGTGTTGATTAACCACCAATGTCAATAACAGATACATAGATAGTTTTCCCTACTAGAGATAGAATTTTGACATAAGCGTCGTACAACTTACGTCAAATTCCAATCTCTTATTGGAAAAACGATCAGTGGATATGTTATTGGAATCGGCAGTAAGTCTCGTCTCGTACTCTCACCTATTGTACATGAGCACGTCCGGCTTCCAGAGCTTGTTGGGCGTGATCCTGAGGTCCTTGACCCCGCCATACTCGCTGTCGTTCCACCGCAGGTTGTAGTCATTCCACTCCTGCGTACATCAGCACAATCAGAGACATCGATGTCAACACCGACACAAATGCGAGCAAAAATATTGGAGCATTTTGTATTCTCAAAAATATTATATTAAAAAATATATTAAAGAAAAGAGCTTGTATTTAATATACTCTTAGGAAAATTAAGAGAGTAATTTTCATAAAAAAGTGTCGAATAAAAAAAGATGTAATATAAAGCACCTTTGGAGCTTGAAGCGCAACTTCTCAATGTCAGAGCAGAGTTATGGAGTGCGGTGCCGTGAATAGTGAATGATAAATTGTGTAGAAACAGCGCTCTTAACACTGATAACGGTATTACGAGGAAATGTTGGCTTTCTTAATAGAAATATATCCTTGTATTTAAAATGAAAAGTTTAGATCTTTAAGCAAAAAGCCGTCGCTTTATTTTTCAGTTTAAATGTAAAGTGTAAAGTGAGTTGAACAAAACTATGTTGAAATACAAAATAACAATCAAAACAATAACTGAAATGACGACAATGTTAAACGTGGAAAATATAAACTTTTGAAACAGGGTTTCGACTCAAAGAATGGAATTTTACAATGTCGTATAAAAATACATATCAAAAATATTCCAGTCATTCTGCTCGCCAGTGTACTGAACAATGGGTGGGTGTCGTTTTTACGGCCGATCTCCACGTAAAGATTTCCTTTGACATAATTTTGTATTGTGTTGCCACACTTTGGCTCTATTCCGAGATCCTACAATTTCTGAGGACAAAGGGTTTCTGCTCTATAAGTAGGCAGATTTTTACTTGATTTATAACCTTTATGAATAATACTGTCTTGTCAGAGCTCTGTGAATGCGTTTATAATTTGAATGCGAATATTTGAAAATCGATTTATGAATAACAAGAATAAATGTTTTTTTTTTTTTTTCAAAATTCATCGCATTTTATCATGTTATTTACTTCTCAGTGTGGTTAGCAATTTTTTATGTTACCATCTTATTTTTTTTTTGACTTATTCTTGCTCAAACCTATCCATAAAAGAACACAAACTCATAAATAAACTATGTAGGTAAGTACAACTAAAACCAAACACGAAGACATCCTTATATTTTGAGAGTAAGCATTGTTGTTCGCAGTCGTTCGTGTATAATTGATATTGTATTTCTACGGCTGCCATGTTTGTTCTGAATACATCAAGATGTAGTCAACTGTGTCGAGATATAGTTGCGATGTATCTGAATGCCTTTGATCTTTGTTGATTGAAGGCGATTTCAAACTTGTTGCTATGGTGTTAAGGACTATTTTATTTAATTATGTGTAATAGGCGATGTTACTTTGTTTTCGTGTGTTTTGATTTGGGGATGTTTTTCATGTAGAACTATTGTAGATCTGTATGTGATTTTTACAGTCTATTTTCTTAGTGATATTTTCGTCTTTGTTTTTATGGACAAGCGCAATACAAAAAAATATATCAGTAATTTTTAATTCACGTGGAAATCGCTCGCTAGTATCAAGTCAAAAATTGGGTCAGTGTATCATAAACAAACGACTGACAATACTCAAAACTGTAAACTAAATTTAAGTCACTAATTAAAAGTATTAGTTGATACAGTTTCCAATATTGTCGTCGGGTATCTCCCACCGGCCGCGGCATCCCTATTCCATTTAGATAGAACAAACCCTTCAAACTCTGCCCCTCTACTAATATTACAAAAGTTAGCGCCACAAGTTAGCAATATCAACGGCTGGCAATATCCACGTACATTTGTATAGCATCATATTAGATTCGCAGCCCGAGGCGAATGGGGTCATAACTCCGAAACTACTTTAACGTTTTTTTGTAAAATGCATATCTTTTAAGCCCCGGAAAGGGAGATTTTATCGAAAAGATAAGAGAGATTGGCTGTATGTTGCAAATTCATGTATTTTTACCTATTGTACTAGCTGTTAGTCTTCCTTATATATAAATAAATCTTTGAATTTCACGTGACGTCTGTGGTATCGTAACTTCTAAACAAGTGGAATGTATGCGATGATTTTTTGTTTAAAAGCTTACGTGATCGACCATTTCAAGCAATATTTGTGAAAATCAGTTCTGAATTTTTTAAGTTATCACCAAATACCTTAAATATTTTGGGGGCTTCTTCAATTTTTTTACACATAATTATTGAAATTGTTTCAATATATTTTTTTAAAGTAACATCATAGAAAATCGTCATCTAGTTGTAGAGTAGTAAAGATTGAAGGTCCATTTTAGGGTGCTCCCGCAGCCGGTGTGTGAGTGAGAGAGATATATATAGATAGTAGTTCTCTCCTGAAGGGTTTGTGTATCAATTAGATAGTTTAACGGCTTTATTGTTTTCGACCAGATGTTATATGTGGCTCCGTAATTCGTAAACTTGGCGAATTAAGTGCTTAGTAGGGTCTGTTTCAATTCTCGGTGAATCTGAATTGATGGGTTTACTTGATGTACTCTAATTCAATAGTATATTTTTGAAGCTCTTTATAACTACTGTAAATGTGTGGTTCTTGTGTAAAACATTTTTTTTTGTGTTTTGGATCTAAACTCTATTGATTAAAAAAAACCTACTCTTAATTATCTTTTTCTTAGGGTCAACAACTCCGAATAGGTCTTATTATTTTTATAAAATATAACTTAATGTATTTATTTTCTGGCAAACTTTCAAGAGAGAACACTAACTTTTAAATTGGTAAAAGAAAATAGTATAACTTAGTAAAGTGGTCGTTGAGTTCAAGAACTTCGAAATAAAAACTTTATTTCTAAACACTTAAAGTTTATTTTGAAGTGTACGTGTAATGTACAATGAACTACTATGAAAAAGACAGAAAATATTAAAATATAAAAGTGAAGTGAAGATAAAGCAATGTGGTTTGTTAAAGTTAGAGTAAAATTTTAATAGAAAGAGTGTATAAACAAACTAATATAGTTGATTGTACATTTCGCAAAAACAGTACATAAATATACATCACAACACAAACACATATACAGTAAAAGTATTACGGAACACGACTAAGAAGCTTAAAACACGTGCAGTAAAAAGCATGCATATATGTATAAATATCTTCACAATATGTATACAGTACATTTCCGTACCCACTAAAAGCTCGACTTATCTAATTTCCTTGCATGGATACAGGCCACTGCCTATCTGACAATAACAAGACCAGGGATTGGGGACACTACATTTCTGAAACTAAGCTGCCGTATTGGTAAATGGTAAAATAATTATCGTTTTAACAGCTTAACAACATACCTTTACTGCTGGAAAGTAACAAAATAACAAACACTTACAAAGAAAGTATGATATCAAAACTCATTCTAACATACAATCACGGATAAGTTAAATTTATACCAACATAAAAAGTATGTGCATTAAGCTTATTCTTTTAGTCTTTTTTTAATAAAAAAATAATAAAAACAAAATTAAATTCATTGACAAAATCGGGAACTGAAGCATAAAAATTACATCCGTCTTCAAAACTAAACAATAAACCAAACGGGTCTAGAATTAATTTTAAAATTGTGTACATTTAATGTCAGTTATGTATGTACACAGGGTTTTAAAATCCAGCATTTCATGATGCATACAGGTACCAAGACAAAACATTTTAAATATATATAAAGAATTTAAGAAATTAATTAGTTTTAAAAATATAATTTTAATTATTTAAAATGGTCATCCCAACGAGTTTAAACTCCGCAGGCAAACTAGAGTCGAGCATGGTAACCACACTTTCATTTGAACCAGGATATCTCCCATAATAAACATTCCATGGCCATGCATAGTATGAAAAATACTACAATCTCTTGTAGCGAAAACATAAACAAAATGAACAGCGGGTACCCAGGATGTGCAAAATCAATTTACAGTGTACATAAAACACGTTTCATCTCATTAACAATATTTGTGCATATCAATATACATAATCTTCACCAATATGTCACTTCCAATTGACCTAACGAGACCCACTTTAACACATCGTTTATTAAGTTATTTTTCAATTGAGAAACATGTATATTTTTATGTTGTAATTATTAAATCACACTTAATGTCAACCATTAGTACATATTGTTAAATGCATTGCGGCTTACACGGCAGTTGTTGCTGATACACACAAATGTTTACAGGTCCGCTCACGATACTCACCGCTGACGTACACAGTACACAGTACACGGTACACGGTACCGACTCTATCGACTACGAAAGTTTGAAAGTACTAAACAGCTAACTTATGACAGTTTGTATGAAGGGATGCATGGAGGGTCTACTGGCTAGTCTACTGCACGAGCCGGGGCGATGACGAGGACTGGACATGTCAAGCAACTCCCATACAAATATCATAAACAGGTAAATACAAAAAGACTGCCGCATATTCCACAATGCTATGCAATTTTCATAACAGTCATAGATTAGAAGAATAACCCAAACAGATAGACAGAACGAAGTAGAATATATAAAAAAGAAACAAATAAAAAAAGAGTAGAAACGAAAATAATGATTAGAAATTTTAGTGTTAATTTTAGGTTTGTCTTTTATTCACACTTACCAACGACAGCCATATATTGGTTATAAGTAGTTGATTCTTCTCGTCCTATTGGGTTAGACGATGTCAACAAAAACAGAAAGGGCGCAGTCAGTATGATGATCTAAACAAACTGTTCCACACCGCCGGAGACACAATACTTAGGGGCTGGGGCGGCGGGCGAAAATGTACCTTGTCATGCGTTACTTAAAGCTATTTTCGCGCGCCACCGGACACACAATCTAAATAGATATTATAGGCGTAGTTTACAACAATTTAACACTGACTCCATGCGACAGATCTGCCGCGAAGGCGGCGCCCTCTGTCCGCGCCCGCCTCCTGTAACCTCTCCTTCGAAGTGCATTAAATGGTGAATTAAAATGTGCGGTAAATAGTGCGGATTGAAAGAGTGGAAGTGGCGAAGAGCTCGCTCGTCACCCGGTCGTGTTGGATTGCGGGGGGCGGGAGGGCGAAGGCGCCATACCCGGCTCCTACCACTTACCAAATTGAGCCAGACGTTTGTCGTCAGGATTTGATTTTTCTCATCCTTATTTTGTAAAAGGTACGCACGCCGACGCAAGAAAGGAACGAAAAAATATGGTGAACAACAGTACCGTGGAGGGATTCTAAGCGTTTACCTCTCAACTCTGATCTAACTGATGTTCAAAAACGCTTTAAATTCAAATATTCTTTGATGTAATTTCCTTAGAACAGCACTCGACAATCCAAAAGCGATTTTCAAAATAAAGAGCAATTTAAAGCATCCTTTGAATTCAGTTAAATATCAATCTAAAACACAGATGAACCACAAAGTCGTTTTAATCTCTTGCCCTCGATTTAAGTGTTGGATAATCCACTTTTGCTGAGGCCAGTCGTTAAGACGGAGCAATTAAATATTCCAGCGAATAACAGTGAGCAGTTGGGTGATGAGTAATGCGTTTTACGATTCCACTCGACGGTTGTTTTATACGACGATTTGTTAAATATGACGGCTTTTATTGTGACTCAGTTTAAATATGTCGGGCTGACAGATTTTGTTCTAGTAATTCCGAAAGCATAATATGATTAGTCCCCACGTATTTTGATATCATTGAAATTCTGAGATAGGTTTCAACTTCTATTGGACAACACTAAATATAGATTTGTGAGCTAACAAAATCTACAGAGTTATCTCGAAAAATAGCTTAAGATACATAAGGTAACCCAAAAATAGAATAAACAAAATCTATATTGATGAGTTATTGTAGCATATCTAATCTGAAGAGCAAGAAAAGGTCAAAACCTGTTCGACATAACTCCCAGGACCCAAACACTATGATATGTTTATACGTAAGTTTGTCGGAAGATATAAACAGCGATCTACGGAGACCAATAAACTTCTGATAACATCTGATAAAAGTTTATGACACAGAAAGATTTATGTACCGAGGGGAACGTTGATTGATTGTATGGATAGTTTTTTATGGAATACTTTAATGTGTAATAACAAAATGTGGATATAAATAGGTTTGTATGAAGGAGTACTTGCTTAAGTAATTGATCCTTCAAATTATTGGTCCCTTATTTCACTACTTTTCCTACCACTTATAATGAAAGTTGAGAAAAAAAAATGAAAAAAGGACTTGAAAACTAAAGTGAAAGGGCAATCTAGATTCATAAGCTTAGATAAGTAATTTTAAATCAGTGTTTTCTACAATCATATCTCGTAACAAACGACATAAAAAAATGCAGAGCAAATACAAAAACCATAAAGAAATCTCAATGAATAAAAAAACACAAAAGTATAAAAATCCTATTAGAAAACGTGTGATATTTTGCAACCATATGCAAAGCATTAAAGCAGGCTAGCCTAGCATCTATTACCAGCATTTTAAGAGTACAAAGTACCCGCGCGGCGAGTCGGCGGTATTTTATGATCCCGCGACAAGACAGCCCCCGGACAGTTTAGCTCTCCCTGAACGCTTACATACTAGTGTCGAGTGCGCCCTGATAAATTGTCTACGATGTACGGTTGTTTTAATGTTTAAGGAAATGCTTATTGTAAATGAAGTAGATATAATGTTTTTTTTTATCTACAATTTGTTTACTTCAGTCACTCTAGGCGACTATGCCAGCCTAACTGGGTATAATGTTAAAAGTAAGTATTATCTTTACTAATATGAAAGGAATGTTATAAATAGTAATTAAGTCAAAAAGCCTAATAAGGAAATAAGATTGAATAGTTGATCTAACAATCTAATCAGCAAAAAAAAGTGTCTAAAAACATGTGCAAAAACCCACTTTTTCATACATAACGAAAATACTCAAGTATTCCGTTTGCAAACACCATTCTCGCCATCTTACTTAAAACACCACAAGGGCGTCAATATAAGAGTATGCACGGAATTATTCAATACAGCACTTTGGGAACAAGGGATGGCAAAGAAACGCTTCAGTCCAAAGTTGCGTTGCCAGAGGCGTTCGTACTTTTGTCCGTGTGTTGCGCTCCATTTTTGCTCCATTTTTTAACTTGGATAGACACTTTTCTGGTTTTGAGATAGAATAAGTTCAGTACGAATGCAGTGGGATTTTTGTGTTGCGAGCTCTGAGCTCTCCAGATGTGCTGTAGAACGGTTCGAGTCTGTAGTAGTAGAATATTTTACTGAGCTATAAATAAAGAAGTAATCACTTAAGAACTGGAAGCCAGTATTATTTGTTTGTAAATCAAAAGACCGCGAGGAATAGTGTCGCATAAATTTCTCTCGTACCTACTTAAGTGCAGTGCATCTGCTTTGAAATGTCTCTAGAGTTTTCCGCGTTTTATAAAATGTATGGTAAGCTTTTCATTTGAATACTCACTTCATACCTTAGGAATCAACATTATGGATGAACATTTAAAATGAAATTGAAGGCAAGACATGAAAGGTTCCTTATATCCCATTTCAAACTTTAAACTAATTAACTGATCTCGTAGTTTCGTCCAATTAAAAAGTCTCTACCAAAAATTCTTTAATATATTCTGCAGTCTCCCAATCAGAGCCAATTTTCCTATATTTACCAGACTGCAATACAGTGCGTACTCAAAGGATTTTTTTCCAGCCAGACATTTCAATTTCCGTGGTAACCGTTGATTTTTGGCGCCAAATGTTTTCCCCGCCGCCATTTTTGTGTACCGGTTTCAATATATGCTGCTTACGTGACGCGATTTTAAATTTCGAATTGACTTTTTGGTCCTAATTGAAAGATTTTGGTTATGCGTAGTTTTCCGTTTTATTTTAATATTTAATTAATTTAATTTAATTGTTCATACTTTATTTCGTTACTAAAACAATACCTACCGCAAAATTATGCATTAAAATAACTACTCATAATTTATACTCTAATTATTTGATTATAATTCACATTACAATACATCCATCTCGAATTCCATATTATCCAAATGCACAGCAAAACATAGCATTAATCTCAATGCATTAAATTCACCGGCAATTAATTTAATTACAGCGGTTTCAATAAACGTGCTTTTTATATGATCACAAGTGTGCGACTACTTTTTATTACCACTAACGAATGTAATGGCTATTGGAAAATAAAAAAAGAAATGCAATACCATTATTTAAATATCGAATGCTCGTAACAAAATATAAAACCTTTTTAGTGCATTAGAATTGTACTGGCTGGCTAGTTTGGATACCCGACACTTTTTATAACTAGAACTTATTTGTACTATTGTCCACATTCAACGCCATCATATTTTTAACACATGTCAATTAAAAAACAAATTCTGCCTTTTCCCTTACTTTCGAAAAAACATGGATATATCGACCAATCCATGTCCTTAAAAACTTACAATGCTACATATTAAATCGTTAAAAAAGCAAGTACACGTTTGTTCAGATGAAATAATGCTCGATTACCCTTATTAGTCCGGGAAACGTGTAATTGGATACTTGTTTGCGGTCAATTTATGAGGTCGAGAGGCACATTTTCAGTAACGACCGGCCGCTCTAACAAACATCATAATGTGGGGAAACGATTACATTTTACGCTGAGCCGATAAGTTTAATGGCTCCTTAGAATTCTGGGTTCCCGAAAATGTTCGTAAACGTTGAGACATTATTATGTGAAGTAATTAAGGTAGATGAAGGAAGGTTTACAGTTATAGCCCGCAGATGGCTCGGTTAGTGTTTGAATTATAAACCTTGACTTGAGAATGACATCCCATTAGTTCTCGCCTTACAGTCACTGACCACAGCGCGTTTTGTGTTAATTGGAGTGAGCGTATATTTCATGGGTTGTTTGGGTAAGCTACCGAGAATGGCAAGATGTTGGTAACTTACGTGGAATCTAGTTGCAATAAGCCTGAATTGACGAAAATGTTGCTATGAGCATGGATTCAAGTATTTTTTCCTCAAAACACTTTCATGAAAAAACTGAAACTGTGTAGTCTTTAAACGCTCAAATATTTAAGAAAATAGCTACCATTATTTTATAAAAGTGGTAAAATAAAGATGGCAGTAGACCTCTGAAAATTCTCAGTAAAAAGAGAAAAAGTTAGGATCACGTTCAAAAGCGCTTTAATAAAAACTCGTACCTATTCAACCTTTTTGGATATCGTCTAACGCTAGATTGCCGATATAACTAAAAAGGTTTGCTGACTTCGGAATAAATACTGGCTGGAATTAACGTAAGATTGGAATCAAAGCAGATGTAATCTGATGATAAAAAACCTACCAGTTTGGTAGTAAATGAAGGTAGGTATAGGATAGTTAATTGGGGCAATGGTAATACTGAATTAGAACTCGTTTTAGTGAATGCTTTCCGATTTCTGGCAAAGCTTTAGATAGTACGTATCTGATTGGTTTTCGAAATCACATAGGTAGGTATTATCTTCAGATTTCTTTAGACACGTTTAATGTAAATGTGATTTATCACAACGTGCATCTTTTAGTGTAAAATTAGTAAATATTCAAAGGTGGAAAAATAACATTGTATTTTCTTTTCTTTCGCTAGTTAGCGTTAAAGGCAGGAATACGATGGACTAAGTTTTAGTGCTTATCGTAAAAAGCCTACCCGAAACTGTTGTATAATCCTGTCTACTTAGGAACCACACGGTTGATTAACTTGTCTTGATCACGAACAAAGCTCTTACTGCTTAGAGAATTCGGTTAGTTATGATTCAGATATTCACGATATTTATGTACCACAGTATAGATGAGATTAAAATCATAATGTTATTCGAAATAGTTAATAGTTTTAAAGATTTTGATACCAAAATAAATGTCTAACAAATAATTATGTAATGTAATTATTAGTACACATTTGAGTATTTTAAACCTGGTTGCTTTAACAAAGGCAGGCGTATATTTTTTTAAACATTTAAATTGTTTTAGTACCATTTATATTAGACCAAAAACCAAATACAAATTCATTTAAACATACCCATCGAAACAACTCGACACAAACTAAAATATTCAAACATCAGGTTAACAATAGTTCTAAAAGTTTACACAATACGAAATATTATTTGTACAAAATTTCCTTTAATATTATGCTTCCCAAAACTTGGGGATCAAAACAAATAACTGGACTGAATACACCGGCCCCGATATCCGCTGGAATATTGCAATATCTCACTAATGAATATCACGACATTGTGTTTTCACATAGAAATACATATTTCTATATAAAATCGTCTATATTTATAGATCCGTTGTTTTGTAGAGGTATTTTCTATTGCGCACAGTATTGTTAGTTTTCCTAAAGGTTTGGTTACAACTAGACTGTAGGGTTATTAAATTAGGGCACACCAATATGCTTCTGTTGAGTTGAGGATCTTTTTAAATGTTTGGAAATTCGATAATATACTTTCTTTAATATTCACACTTATTCTTTCTTCTTCTCGCTTAACATATGCAAAAAGCGCTAAATCTTAGTTATGTTAAAATAGTCCAAAATTTCGTGATGACACATCTGTTTTACAACCGACCAAAATATATTCTGAAGTCACGTTCTTCCTACACGATCATAAAGTGTGCACGACTTCACACAAACTGTTACAAAGTACCGAGCTTTAGAACAAGACTACTAATTTACTGCTCATATTTTATCACTAATTAGCACCGAGTTTTAACGACGTTCTCGAAAACTTACAAAGTGTATGAAAAGTGCTGCAATTTGTGAGAGGCCGGGCTAATTCAGAGCCATCAATTTTTGACACCGTTTCCACAAACTGTCACCGGCCGTCAGATGTGCCGCGATGGAAATCCTTTTGACACTTTAATCCGCGCATAAACGTGCTAGCCCGGGAAATAGCAGTTTTTATACAAGAATTATTACGAGATCGTTTTGGTACTTGAGAAATTCTTCTACTTGGTTCGGTTGTTTGTTCTTAAATTACTTTACTAATCTTGCATCTAATTTAATCTTAACCAATTTAAAAATGTGGATATTCTATGTGGATTTTAACCGCACGCATGGTCACGTTGGCTTGAATTACCACTAGCTGACTTTGCGGATACATAGCGCAACTCCACCCTAGCCATCCTGGCCTAGATTTTTTTTAAACTGTATACTAATTCCTATCCCATGTTAAGTCTTCTGTGTGTAACACTTCATTAAAAGCCCTATTCCGCAAGCTGCTAAATCAACTTCATCATCAAAATTTCCAAACACCTCAACTCCTCAGAAACCCTCCAATAGTAATAGAACTCACCACGTCGATGATCTGCTGCAGGGTGAGCCCGAACCTGACCTCGAGCGGCTCGCTCTCGTTCGCGACCGGCCGCTCCAGCGTGTTGTAGTTCGCCAGCAACGCGTTCAGGAGACGCTTCTCGTGAGGACCTTGCTCCGATACTGTGGGTGGACGTCGAACGTTAGATTGGCTGATCTTAGATGTAAAGTAATGGAAGTAGTGAGAACTAAAAAATATGCGTAAGTAATGGAAGTCGGAATTAAAGTAGCTTCGTTGTAAAGAAACTAAAACCAAAAATATACGATGTTAATTTGGTAAGAGGTATCGAACAGAAAAGGGGATGGTGATGAATAAAAAAGGACTGTAAGATAAAACTGGATTTTGGAAATGATTTAAATAGCAGAAGGAAAGGATGTTGATAAGGTTATGTTTTCGGAAAAAAAAAGAGATATATGCAGGCGACAGCATTGAAATTAAGACGTAAAAGAAAAAGAGAAAATAACATTAAATTAAGAAAATATATCGTTAGTAAATCAACAAAACAGTTTTAGAAAAAACAGTCAACACGAAAGGGTGAGTGAAAAACGGTTGAAATAATGATTTAGATAAACTTCGAAGTAATTTAAGCAAAACAATAACAAACATTTTTCAAATACAATTCAGAGTTTCCATTTTATCGCTGATGAGAGCTGAAGTGTGTGTTACCCATATTTCGACTTTATCCCACTGGTAATAGGATTCATTTTTGAACACTTTATCTAGATGAAACAAACACTGGACGCGTACAATAACATAGCTAGGTCATATTCCTGTAAGTACAATACAAACATGTTTATGGAGTATCGCAAATATTCACGGACGTGTATTGTTATAAATATTTATCAAGAATACATCGGAACTACTACAGTTGTATCATAATCTCGAGGAAACTTATTTACTAAGAATACCTATTGTATACAATATCAAGGATATGAGAAAGTTTTATTCATGGGAAAAGATAATCTTATATCTTCACATTGATCTGGACATACGAAATAAAAACACAACCTACGAGTAAAAGCGACATAGAAAAAGACAGTTACTATAAATCCTAATAGATGAACTACAATAAAAAACATTCATAAATTACGTTTACTTTTCTCCATTAAAACTAACAAACATTAAGTGGACATCGCAACAAATCTCAAAAGGCAAGGCGCCCAATAATTTACGACACAAAAGAATTAAGAAAAAAGCAGACCATAATTTTTCACAACAAATTGGACAAATCCCTATAGTTCACCGGTCGAGAACTACGTCCATCTGCCGCGAGAATAATGACTGGATAAGTCTGTACACACCTGAACCCCTTAAAAAGCCAATCTAAATCCTAAGTTAAAGGACTAAAGTACATTTTTCCAGATCAAACGAAATTCACAAGAGTCCGGCTAGAAGGATCAGCAATAAACACTCATTTTAGGGGCTTACACTGCTCTTATACGTGATGTATGAAAGCTAGAGTGTGACAAGTATACCGCGGGCGTACGGCCGGATTAGTGTGTTAGAAGAGGATAAGTGTATGTGCTCGGCTCCCGCAAATCAGGTAATTTATTTTGTTCGGTATCTCCAGGTCTCGGGAGGATTTCTCTATGGTCTAATAGTTTTTTGACCGGTATATATCTTGTGTGTTCTCACATAAGTTCGCTTTAAGCTATTAGGCTCTCGCATCAATAAGAATTATTTTAAGTAGACTCTCTATTCTAATAGATTACTAAATGGCGAATCGGTAGGATCTAGGTAATAGTTGAATGATAACTTCTGCCATTGTACTTTGGATCGAAAATAAAAATACACATTATTTTTCATGATAAACAGTAGCTTCATAATCTCTCTTGAAATCAACATAATACTGTAATAATACCGACTATAAATAATTATTTTTATTGATATTCCATATCGCTCAATACGAACGCTGAAATACCATGAGTAAATAAGCCGACTGCATCAACATGAATTCGGATGAATTCAACCGAATATATTTATAAATGAATATTGTGGAAAACTTTAACGGAGCGCCCAATTATGCGTTTAATTCCCTATTCATATTATGGAAACATAATCTTCTTAATTGCAAAACTGCGATTCAATGTAAAGCTACTTATGTGAGGCAATTTTATTATTACATGTTTAATGATTTATTTTATTTCGAATAAAAGTTATTGAGTACCTACAAGAGGATTACTGCAAAAACTCATTGTTAATTTTATAGCTCAAAAGCATCGTTACATAATATATTGCATATTAATACGGCAAAAAATGCTGTAAATGTTTATTAAAATATTATATCATTTCTAGATATATTTAAATGTCGAGCATTTTCGTAAACCTCAGAACACTTAAAAAATCCTTGATATACATTTCTATATAAGATGTTTAGAAAAATACTAGGTTTAATACAAAACTTATCAAGAACACACACATTAAAACAGATCCCTCTTAAATAGTTGTAAATTATGAAAGGTACGATACGAAATAACCAAGATATAAGCTGGCCAGTAATAATATTACTAGACTAGTTCTAGACTAGCGGCTCTAGTAGGTACTCGAGACGATGTTATACGAGATGGTGTCAACGACCCTTTGACGTAATTGTGGTGAACTTATGTAATTATAACTTGATATATGTAAATGTTGTTAATTTTGTGTATTATGGTCGTATATAACGATAGTAAGTGTGGTTAGCCGGATTTGTACGTGGTGTTTTCTCCAATGGTCATGTGAAAAGTACTTAAAATAGAAAACTAGAAAAATCCAGGCATACTTTGCAATCATCTAAAGTTCACACTAAATGTAGCTATTTACTGTAGCATTTGGTATTTATGTCATGTTAACATTTCCTAACTGACGTTTACAATTAGCGCAAGTTTCAACTGCAAACGAAACTAATATTACCAGCAATAATTTGAAAAGAAAACACACAGCAGCATACAGCAATTTCTCTAATATAAAGCTAGTTCCTACATAACATGTTTGCAATTTTCTCCTTTACAAAATATATCAATTAACCAACCTAACAGTATAAAATACTTGGGACTGCATTTTTCTACAAAAAGTTTTCACGAAATCCCCACTTTTGGCTGAAAACTAGCACGTAAGCAGCTGAATCTCTATCTATGTGCTACCGACCGACGTGCGGTTACTACACTATGGTGTTTTAAACAGAAGTACCTTTTTATCATACCACCGATTCATTGTTATAATTTTTTTTTTTTTACCTTAGAAGACCTTTTTAGGTTTTAATCTTTATTTTTCTTTGCTTATGATAAACCCACATACTATTTAACTATAATTATGTATTTAACTAACATTATGATTATACTGAAGTAATCCAAACAAATGAGTGGCTGTCATGACAGTACAAGAAATGCTACAAGTCCAATTAAATTGATTTATAAAATATCTTCCGAACTCATAAACCAGAAGTCAGTTATAAAATCTCAAATTTAATACCGCTCTGTGTTACACTGTGCAAATGAATAGATTTTTTCGTGTTCTGTTCAGAGTTGGTTCTCTGTCTTCCCTGTCTCTACACGTGCTCGTACCTAATCCATTCAAGGATTAGCTCGGAGCTCGTAAAGTTGCCGCGGCTCACCTCGCCGCGTATTCAATGAATACTCGCCGAACAGAAGACGCTTCTAAACTTTACCAGATTATGGACTTGTGACCGTTTTTGTTAAGATTTGAGGTTTGGAATATCTGCTACTTATGTATGTATAAGATTTAGTAGTTTGCAAAGTGCAGAATATAAGTTTGGTCTGCGGAAGGCGGAAAGAAAGTTTGTTAAAGCTTAGTTTTATTTTCAAACATACACTAAACTATAATTTATTATTTAACATAGAAGAGGCCTATGTCTAGCAGTGCATCGCTATAGGCTTTCGATATTATGAAGAATAATTCTAATATTGTTAGGAATAGCAGTTTCATTTTTCAGTTTTACATTAAACTCTGGAACGGTACTAAGTATCATTAACCAAGAAGAGTGTTAAGTTAATAATTTAAAGAGAAATCAAAATAAAAATCAAAATATTTTTATTTCAAGTAGGCCTTGTTAAGCTCTTTTAAAACGTTAAATTTACGGACTCTAGTTGCAGGTTCCAAAATGTCATTCCAATGGAGAAGAACCGGCAAGAAACTCCAGAATTTCTCTTTTAAAAAAAAAGGTTAACATCAATGATACTAATACAATTAATTAAAAAAAAAAACTACGAATATGCGACAACAGCGTAAATAGCAATGTAAAAGAAAGCTAGCTAAATGACATATTATATCACTAAAGATCTCTACTTTATAATCCTTATGTTCCCCGTTAATAAGGTAATATCTCATACATAATTACTAACAATATGAGACCATGTCGTTAGCCGAGTCTATTTTCATTTCGTAATATGAATTGACAATGGCTCGCCTGTAATTAAGTGATCAAGTTAATTGCATTAATTAGCACTATCTGGTTATTATTGGACACCTCTAAGTGCCGCTTACCCCGTTATAATTATTGCATTAATATAGGAGTACAGTCGAATGAGAAAAATGAAAATGGGTTTTCAAACAATATTACAGCAAAAAGAATGTGTTTACCAAAAAGGAAGGTAGATATAATATGAGTAAGTTATGTTTTTTTAACATATTTCCAAACGTGTGAAATACGGTTTTTTTTCTTTTTATGAACATCCCTATTTACCTATATATTTAGCAATACATGTCATGTTTGAACCAATTCATACACACTAGGAAAAAGCTAGACAAAAGACAACACATTCCAATTTCAAATCCAATATCCTTTTCATTCATCAAAATACAACACACACGGAATCAATAAAAGCAAGATGGCGGCGTGTACGCGTTTTTCTCGTTACTTACAAATAATCTAATACAGTTAGTTAGAGAAACTTCGCAATCATAGTAATGTGATCTCCAGACAAAGGAGTGTCTGAGCAATTTATTTGCACCCGAACCCCCGAAATTACTTGAAATTGCTCGAAGTTACTCGAAATTGCTCGAAATTTTGAAGACAGTAATAAGACGGGTAGTGTCATCGTTTATGTTGACACCGAGTGTGTGAGATAAAGCTAAAGGGATAAGGATGTACTTTGTTAGCGACTTGAATTATTACATTTAAATAATTTGAGGTTAACTACTTATGTTATATGCAAAGTAAAGAAAGCATTTCAAGTATAAAATGCAACTATCGCTAGAATGTGTTTAAATTATGTAGCATTTTTTAGATTAGTTACCGTGTCATTAATCATATTTATCCGTAAGATGATTCAAAGTTTTCTTTAATGTATAAAAAAACGTAGTGCTTTTATCACGAAACTTGTATAAATATAAAGACAAAATATGCAACTTTTGTTTAGGGTAAAAAATAAAAAAAGAAACAGACAAGAAAATTCTACAGATGCATTACATACTACATGATGACCATAAATTCACCAACTTATCTCCTAGGATATGCAAGTGGCGGCGATCGCATTCAAAGGATAGCCACTGAGGTAAAAGGTTCTCAAATGGCGACTTCCAATAAGTAAGTAGAGCATAGAATTGACATACAGAAGTGTATTGCTCGACTCAAAATATTTCAACCAGCATTTGTTGGTTTCCAGTCTGAATTCTGTTGAATACCGTATTTTACATTGATCTGACGTCCATTTCCCATTTTACTGGGTCATTAAGGCAATATCAAGATTAAACTGTTACTCATGTATACGACGTATTGATGGTTTATATATACTGTAAATGTATCAACACAATATAGGAAAGAATTTGACGTGCTAACGCTTATATATACAAGACAATTTAAACAATTTAGCAATAGCCAAAAACCCCTCAAAGATTCACAGATTCAATAAAGAAATGTTAAATTTTAATTAAATGCTCCAAAAAGAAATGATTAAGCGTTTCTTGACAAGCGGGGAGTATTATAATTTGAAATAAATCCCTTTTAAGCACACTCCTTGAGATCAATGGGATTTCCAATTGACTCTCCTTTAAACACTTGAAGGCTTTGGCTGTTGATCCAACGCTGCTGTACGAGTTCATTACTTGATGTACAATCGATATTTATTGTTCTTAGCGCTGTAATTAATGGCAGTGTTGTGTATCTTATCGTTAAGAGAAAACACCTACAATCTATATATATATTCAAAAGAATTAAGCTGAATTAGGATTCTTTTATTAAATCAGCAAAATATTGTATTTAGAGGAATATTCGTTGGTGATATATGAGAAAATTTGCTAATTTAGTAAACTAAGTATCAGTTAAACACAATGTCGAGAAAGGCAGCTTAAAAATTACATCAAAGGTTTTTTTCTTAACCTACACAGAATGCTATATGCATACGTATTAAAAGACCTCACAAGCCTCTTTCACGCTCACGTATCGTATCGATAGTCAACACTCGACAGCGTAAGGCATCCTTAATCCGCGCCAAGTACCTGGCAGGTCTCCCACTGGCGCCAGTGGCTCCCCCTCTCGAGGCGAGCTACTCGCAGAGTTTGTTGAGCCTAAGTGGCCCTACATTCTTGCTTGCAAGTACTCTCGGATTGAAAAATTGACGCTCCGTCGAAGATTGTTGAGGCGTACTGCGTGTGCTAAGTGATAGACTCCTAGAGTACTACTTGTTTGAGTGTTGTGGTGTTAGTTAGAATGTTTTTGGGTTGTGTACGGCATATTTTGCTGTTTCAAGAAAATTCAATTGAAATAAATTGATTGCTTTTCTGAGAAGAATTTAAACGATTATAAACCATTTTCTTATTTTTCCACATAATATAAAACACGTGTTTATTGCTTAATCGTGTTTATTTTTTCGTGCACAATAGGTGTTTTTAACTATTAAAAGAATTTCCGAGTTTTTCTACAAACTATACTATTGCCAAGCATGATTGACACCAGCTTTAAATAAATTACGAAAACTTTACATAAATCAAATCCCTTTAGTATGACAAAACTTAGTTGGTATCAATATTATTTAATGGTATATTAACTGAATTTTCCAACAGACATAACTTCAACCCAGATACCCAGATACCCACAAAGCCAGCCAGCCAGCCAGCCAGCCAGTCTGTCAGGCGGGCGATAAGTCACGATACGTCGGAGGGTAAAGCCACCACCGCCGCCTGACCAGAGCATTGTCTCGATTAAGCTCAGCCATACGTCATACACTGCTACTCACTTCAGGTCATTTACATGTAATTATTATACGACATAATTAAAGTCTCGGGTCGAGTCTGGATGAGGCTGGCACAGGACCGTATAACATGCTCAGCAGTGGGAGGAAAAGGACTGTGGATGACGATGATGTAATGATTATAAGGGACCGCATCCTACAGCTAATTGTCAGTCACTTTCGTTCCTACAATCAAACCGTTCATACAGAAGGGCATTTTTTATATTCGTGGTACTGTAATTGATTAATAAAAAAAGACTACAACAATCATCGAGTGATTTGCGAAGTAAGTTAGTTTTAATTCGGTTAAAGGACTAACACTAAATGTAGTAATTTCGGGCGTAAGATAGTATTTTACAATTTGGATTGCTTTTATAGACAGATTATATATTAGGGCTTACAGATTACTATGCTTTTCAAGCTTCTCTAAAGAACATGCGCAAAAAATAAATAGCTCATCTACATTTTTATCCCACAAACTTGCATTAACTACATACCGCGTACCCCTATCTATCCCTTTAAAAACGAAGTTACCCGTCAAACGCAAGATATTTTCCTGCAACATTTCGCGACAAAGCGAGCGAGCATCTTGATGCCACAATAACTTTGGCTTACCCGCCATTGCTTACATTAGGCAGCAATAAACTTGCATCAGACCACTAATCTACGCCGCTGTACCGCTGTACCGCTGCAGCGCTGCATCGCTTCATGCGCTGATATTAACGCCAAGTATGGATTAATTTAAAGCGCTATTGTCGCTTTATGGACGTTGTTTTGGTGTTTTTGTTGTCTATTGTTGCGTTTAGTGGTTTATCTTGTTTAAATTAATTTTGGTTTGATAACGGTTTAGTGTCTAGTTGTTTGTTTTTGAAACAACATTATGTTTATAGATGTGTGTTTAGTTTTTTTAGATTTTAAGGTGAACTTTGTACTTAAATTCTGATAACTCAGACTTAAATAACGCTTAATATATTTGACTTTAGTAAAAAGGTTCATAAAGGTGTTCATATCAAAGCATTTGAATAACAAACCTACTATGAATTCACAATAGTTCTTTTTAAAGCATAAAATAGGCTCATTGATTACCACATTGATGGATTAATGTGGACTGTCTAACATGCTCCAATTGATTCATTCCCATATGAATGGTTCAATAAACAAAAGCAAGGTAAACTCCTTCAAGTGCGATTCCCATTAAACTGCACTACATTAAATTTTATCGTTTTTGAAACCTGAACACCATTCAATTCCACTCAACCATCGATGCTCCTTTTCCTTGAGCACACATAAATGTAAACCTCAAGCAAAACAAGTAAAAACATACAATTTATATGTTTGTTTACGAACTATATTTTATATAGTTTCGAGGTTTAATGTATTGGATAGTAAAATATGAGAACAACTTAGATATTTCAAACCATTGTTTCATAGTACTTTGTGTATTTCAGGCATAATTTAATTAAGTCTCTAACTTAACTAAACTATAAAGACATTAAAAGAACCTAGTCATTCTCGTAGAATACTCAAACACTTACAATATTTACAAAAGTCTCCGATCTAGTCCGAGAAACAACAATTGTCTTTACGATCTCCTAATTTACTGGAAATGCTCGCCGAGTACAGCCTCCCAACTGACACATTCAGACAATCCTACTTGTAACCAATTTCACTCAACAAATACCATTCTTGGTAACAAGGCAAAAAGGTTAGTGATACAAGAAAAAAGGAAAACATTAACATTCGACGGACCTGTTGGGCTAGTGATTAGTGAACCCGACTGCTATAACGGAGGTCGTGGGTTCGATGCCCACCTAGGTCTAATCTTAGTGTGATGAACACGTTCAATTTTTCTGTGTCTGGGTGTAATTTATCAGAATCCATAATATGTATGTATTTAGAAATTTAAAAGTATGTTTTCCAGTCTGTCGTCTGCTTACCATAACACAAGCTCAAGCTTAGTTTAGGATCGTGATAATAGATCGATGACCGTGTGTGAGTTGTCCCCGAATATTATTATTATTAAGAAAATTTCTTTAATAACTGAATATAACAGTAAAAGTTTATTGCTACATTAAGGGGTAGAAAAATGTTGTGCGCAGACAATGTTAATCTCTTGTGGCGTGGAATCGACGGATTAAGGAGGTTTATCATTGAATTATTTTCCTGGCTGTACCGGTAATGGAAAAATGTGTGCACAGCTAAGAAGCTTTGTTTAATGTCAATATGAGGTCAGTGCAATCGATTTTGTATTAAAATGAACTTTGCTGTGAACGGACTTTCATTTAAGAAACAATATTAGCTTCTGATTCAGTGCTGTGCATACTATGTATGATTGGATCTATGTTTTATTATTCACACTCGCAAAGTGATTACGCTATGTTATTAGATGTGGATAATGAAAATTAACTGATTAGTTTATAGCATGTACTTTATTTGAAATCAAAAAACCCAAATTAATCGAAACTATTGTTAATGGAATTAAAAAGAAATTATTAGAAAAAACCTTATAGTAGGCAGTTCGTGTTGGTGGCCTTCTAAACCACAGTCATAATATTTATTCGTTAAACTGAATGATATAAAAGCGAACAACGTCGCGAGTACAGCTAGTCCTTTTATAAGACGAAGTTTTTCTTAACAAAATATATTCGGAATCCTCCGACAGGCTGCCAATCTTACATCGTGTTCAAACATTCCCAACCCCCGACTGCTTCAATACCGAGCCTCACTACATTAACAATGGAACACGCCATAGCGGTTGGACAGGCGGTACATTCGACCCACTAACATCGACTAGAAAGGGTTAATTAAAACGTCCGCTACCGCTTTCTAAACTGTTAACAGTGTTAACTGAGGCAAGGGAATGCAGAGACGGATTTGAAATGGTGAATGCAAATAGTTGTATATGTGGGTCATTGTATGTAGTGAATAACATATTTATTATGTTTGACGTATAAGAGCAGAGCTTTATTAATATCTTGCCAGTAACTTTTGAAAATAAATGTAATTATGCGTAAATCCCATATTTTCTATGGTCGTGAATGGATCTCTAATAACAGTTCAATTAAAGTTCAAATATGTTTCTTCGTAAATGGCGTCTTTATATTTATAAAACGTAACACTACAATACATATTGTAATACAAAAGTCCATAATAAAATTATCTACTCATGTAAACGCCAAAAAATCATGACTGGATTTAATTATTTATTGTAACATCTGCATGCGCTGTGTATAGTTATTTTGACACACTTTTTTACTAAGTCCGTCCCTGTGTTACAACTGTCAAATAAGTTGGAGACTGGCAATACTGTGCACCTGTACCTGCCGCGTAGGTAAATAGCATTAAGATTAGTTAGCACAGTTCCTGAACGCACGAGTAGCTTCCTGTTGCTTGATTTGTTTAGTATTCGTAGGGAATCGTGTGAATAATTACTACTACGTAAACTGTTGTGTAAATAAATTAGTAATTAATCATAATAGTAAAAACTTGTACGATGCATATTTTATTTCAACTTTCAAATCTGAATTTAGCGTTTTTTTTTACTGGAGTTGCAAAACCAATTTTCAATTAAGATCTTTATGATGTGATCTGGTATGTATTCTTTATCGCAAAACAATATTCTGCATAGCAACAGGGTGTCTTCTCAAAAAACTACTTTTGTTAACAAAACCGAGAAAATACATAGTACATCTCCTTTCTAACACAACACCTACGACACAGGAATAAGGCTAACACACTACTCAGCCTCATCGATACTTCTCTAACAAAATACGGCCTATCTCGATAATTACAACACTGTCGTACGTAGGCGTCGGCTTGTACTAGAGAGGGGTGGGCTAAGGGGGGTGGCGGAGGGGGGTAGGGCCTCCAGACGTTTATGTCGGACAGACGTTCCGATTCTATACTATCACGCCATTGATGTATTGGACGTGTTTCTAAGTATTTGGAAGACAAAGAAGAAGATAGAAATTTGTTGTTGGATTGTAATTCTATTGTGGGTGTGAGACTCGTATTTAAGATGCTAAACTGACTGTGACTTTCTTTCGAATATTTTCGAGTATTAATCTATATATCGTATCTGACTTGCTTTTGTTGTGAAGAAATTGATAGTAAAGATACCATCAATTTTTTTAAAACACTACCGCTGTATATTCTACTAAAAGCTACATACACATGCATGCCATCCACAACCAAACAAAAACCACCAAACCACCAAAAAAATAAATAATTCATTCATTCAATTTAACTTAAAGTACCGAGAATGTTCCGTAAACGTTTACGAGTAGTGTCCCATATTTCTCCGCGGCGTGGTGACATTAACGGCGGCGCGCGGTGCGGGGCGCGGGGGGGGGGCGACATGAATGGCCGTCCCAGGTAGATGCGCGTTTGTTTTTAATATACTGCTATTTAATGTGGACTGAGAAATGGAACTAGCGTGCGCTGAATGTTTTCTAATGATATTTGCTTATGTAATTTGAAATTTGTTGCTTGAGATGTGAGTGGTCTCGGATGCAGTGTATAATTTAGTTATTGGTAATGATTATTTGTATGGTATTAACGTTTTTGACGTTGTGAATTCTTTTATCTTTTGTCAGACGTTCAAAATCACACAACAATCTCAATTTCAACAAAACCAAATATTCTCAATATCAATGAATCACAATCATCTAAGTAAAGAAAAGAATGGGAAGCCATACACCAAACATGAAAAGGAAATACCTTAAACAATATCATGTTTATTTCGTCGAACTTTTGAGTTTTATTCGTATCGTACAACAAAGCGACTTTTTCTGAAAGACTGGCGCATAAATTCTTTTTGGAGGCTATCTACTTCAGGGTAAAAAATGCGCATATTTTCGAGCACATTTTCGTCCGATCGGTGGAGCCCGATCCTCCAGTGAATTTACTACGAACTTCCTTAACTTAGTTATTCGTGTAATACATATTCATATAGTTCGTGTTTACTTGATATGTACTTGAATTGAGTTGTAATATGGCCGTGTCTTGGCTATGTTGGTTTAGGACGTCGATGGACAATATAATTAAGTGTAGGACCATAAATATTGGTATTGCGTCGTTAAATTGTGATTTGGTGACTTTATGGCGGCCACTGTGATTATGTATTGTTTCGTTACTGTTCATGGAACTATATTTTAGTTCTAGAACCTAAAAGCAGCTACTTGTTATATTTAAGGGACGGTCTACATTAAGCAATACGATAAAATTAAAATCTGTAAGCACAATTTTATCTTAATTCAGTAAGTATTCGTTTTTAAACATATAACCGTGTGCTTTGAAAACTTTTAACGACCAAATTTTAACTATCTCAATTCAATAAAATTTAAATTTATATCTCCTTAATTACTAAATCCCACCACCATTTAATTCATATAACCAATCCTCAATCCGCCATCAATCGAGCCAACAGGCAGTCGTGACGTCACTTCTATCCGAGTGTACCTACCCTTAGCGAGAGTACAATCTGTCGGCAGAAGCAACAGCCGAGGGGGGAGCGTTGTCATGGCAACCGCTCGGGCGAGCCACCTCAATTTTTGCCCTAGTTACTGCCCGACGAACGATTTTGATACAAAGCTAGCGAAGGGCACGCAGAATACATCGATAGAACCTTCGCGTATCAAGAGTTTACGAGGTTTTGTATCGAAAGATAAACTGAGGGTTATATAAAATTTAGATTCTGCAGATATTGTGGATTATCAATTTAGGAAGCTTGCGGAGCTTTGTGTTCTTTTCAAATACGCAACTATATCGGCAGAATGAAAATATAAGTAGGTACAAATAAACAGCAGGCAATAACGAAAATTCTATTCCCTAATTAAGACGTAAAATAGCAACTTGCTTTTCGACTTACACATTGGCTATATGGCTTACTCATCTTAAAATTTAAAATGATATCACTGCCATTACATACTTATTATTTAGAATAAGGCTTACACATTTTTAAATTTTGTATAGTACCTACAATATTTTTCTTGTTTTTTTTTTGCCCTAAAAAACCCTCAACATCTCAATTTAAAATACAAATTCAAAGTATTTTAAATTCCAGCTAAAACCAACCAGTGTTGTCATTGTCATAAATATCCCGGCTTGATTTAAGTGGTAGGTAGTACAGAAGTAGTACACCTTTACGTGTCGCGTATATTTTTGGCTGATCTCGGCCAAGGTGAAGACGCTTTTTCGGAGATTGCACAGAAGCATTGGCCCTGTTCTGAAACACTGAGAAAAAGTAGAGCCAAAGTATTGCAAGACAGAAATAAACCAGGATTAAATGAGATTTACTGAGTTGTGTACTGAACTACTGATTTCATTAAATATTCAAAGTATCATAAAATTCTGAGTACTAGGTAAAAAATAATTTATACCTTGTATCTGCATTATTAACACAACCTTGTGAATCTCAAAAAAAATATTCGAACAATATAAGAGCCGTGATTACTACGCGCTAAACAAAGACAGTTTTAAGAAGTTCGTTAATCTAAGGAGCCAAGAAAATGATCCATTAATACGCCGACAGAAAATAATAAATTTGAGTTTTAATTGAATTATCATCCATTGCAACGGAAGGATTATCTATAAACCATCACAAGCTTATATATGACTGTTGACATCATCAAACAATTACATCAGCGCATATTGCATAATAGTGTGGTTGATTAAAGCATTAATTATTAAAGATATTTGCTCCTCCTTATAAAATGAAATATAAACAAAATGTGTACGACTACACCATATACGACTAAAATAACAACAACGCCAAAATTGCAACGCAGACAATCTAATAAATTCTTAATCTCTCACAAAGGCGTTTAAAATTCACAGTTAATTTCAGAAATTACTTCAACGCTACATACTGAGCGTCATAACAGCGAGGCCTTAAGCCTGACGTTCAAGGAAACTCCACGGAATATGACTGCCACTAATCCATACGACCTCCCACCACATTAACATGTCATCCAAACGATTATCGTTCCATTCACGATCCAATGCCGCGCAAATGCACACCAAACTTTAATTCTCCACACAAAACCAGCAATGCACAGCAATCACTACTATTTAACCGCGTTTTAGTTTCGCTTAGTGGTGGAAATAAAATTTAATTATCAGAACTCAGTTTTGGTGTTCGGAGTCAGCTTAACGTCGTTAGTGAGTAGTGTATAAGTTGATATCGTTAGCTCTTGTTTATCAAACTGGTTTGGATTATTCTAGAATATGTTTGGGCATCCAATCTACGTTTAACACTCGCTTGAGTTAATGTTCATTTACATAACGTTTTCTGGTAATTTTCCTTAATAGACAAGAGACGTAAGAAAATATCACTCTTTAATAATCAGTTTATGAATGTGTTGGTTTAGGATATAATTAGCTAAGGTTTACTTAGTGTATTATTGAGCAGAATCATAACCTCAATTTCATCTCCAAATATGACAATTCAATTAAACATCATAATAGCGTTACATTATGTATAACACAACACAAGACAAGAGCAAATAATTACAAATTAATGCAATCAAAACATTAATTAGGAAGCCATCTGTACTACGGCGTAGCGTTCGTAGCTGTATTAAGCTACGCCGTAGTAAAACTACTACGCGTGTAGAAGATATTATTTAAATAATCGTTAAACGTCAAGAACTCATTTAGATTAAAGTGAACATCTGTGTAGCTAACGAGGGCGGGGGATGGGTTTAATTAATTATTTTTACAATGCGACTGATGTTGCTAATGCTCGGTGCTACGCATTGTGTTGGTACCGCCGTCACTGAGGTTTATAAGACCCAATGGCTTTTATTAAGTAAGATGGGGTAAATGTATAGAAAGGATTGCTGGAAGTAGGTTTAACAATCTCTTTTGTAATGAAGAAATTACAAAATTGTGTAGATTAGTTGAACAGAAATAGTTGCTGTGTTTTATAAATTTTGCGAAAGTGGAGGAAGTTCATTTGTATATCACGTATCAAAACTAACAGCAATTTTAACAAAGCTTAAACCGCTTCATACTTTTTAATATCGTACGTCCAGTTTGTTCCGGAGGGCTTGTGTCATGAAACATGTGGAAACAAAACTAACACAATTATAAACCCTCAAACGAACACAATTCTAAAGCGCAAAAAACTTGAAACAATCCAAACAGAACAATAGCCCCAAACTAAATCCAACAGCGGCTTAACAGAAATCGCTTTCTGTGAACGCAATCAACAAAATAGTAGAAATTCGCAGGGACGTCAGTTTTCGAGCGCCATTCACAAAAACTAATCAACGCTAAAAGGCAACGTTGACAACCCTGACCGCGTCGTGAAAAATGTAGCGATTATACCTGCCCACGTAGGCCGTAGCAAATTGCTACGGATGTACTACGTAGATGCTACGCCGTAGCAATTTGAGTGTCAGTATTGGATTTTTGCGAAGTAAATGCTTTTTTGCGAATGCAAAGTGTGGCGTTCTGTGATGCAACACTCGTTATTGTTGAATGCATTGTTCTGAAAGTGCAATGAACCTTTGTTTCACTCTTTGACACTTGTTTATGCCTGCGCACACTTGCTGTGGTGACTAACAAACGAATTGTTTGTTATTCGAATTGCACTTTTTAATGCATGATACTTTAAATTGTTTACATATATATAATATAAGTATCTTTGATAGCTGAGTTACACAAAAAGTTTTCTTAGAAAATTATACAAATAATTTATGATTTATCAAAAGTAACAGACATCGCAGACATCTACGTTATTCCACATCGCAGCCTCAGCGTGATTGCAAAAAACAAACATCAAGAGACAAAAGCCAATTATCGCACATTCGTAGCACAGCGCTACGGAGCTACGGCGTAGGTTAAACTAACAATGTCGAGTATAGAGCTCACGCCACAATGAAATCTAATGTAAACAGGAAAATATAAAAAAAACTCGCGTATTTATGAATAATAAACTGTGACTATTGTTTGAAACTTGCTTTGTGAACAAAATCTGAATAAACACTGGAGAGCATTTGTGTCTTTATTCAAGTATTTTTATCTTAATAAATTTCATACAGTTTACAAATTCACACTTTTCATTTCAATCCAGACCCACACCACATTTTGACTTCTAATTATAAAACCACAACAGATAAAGAATTCATAAATCTACTATCTGACAGTATCTGAATATAAATATAAATTGATATTCTTTATTTTACATCAGAAATTTAACTTAACATATTATTATTTAGAATAAGACAAAAACTAAGACTACACAATAAATAAGAAAAATTATTAACTAAATAAAACTCAGAACTAAAATATTTCTCGACTCTATATCGCGTGACCATTTTCGATTATAATCTGCGTCACGGATAGTTATCGGAGAGACAGATTGCGCCGCATTATTCTTAGTTAACGATGAAGGGGAATATGAAAGAATCACAAAGGAGAGATAACGACGAGTTAAATGTTTTCTAGTTCATTTTAATAGTTTATGTTGAGTTATTCACTAGTTTTGGATTTCAATAGTGTAAGTAATGAATTTAGATAGGGCATTCTTACAAGATCTTTATAAACTCAAAACAAATATGTTTTGTATTAGAAAAATAATGAAATTCGTCTAAAATACATTTGACCTTTTAAAAAATGAAAAAAAAAGTATGTGGGTAGGATTCGTTTTTTTTTTAAGTTCATGTGCAGGGTAATGATATCGAGGGAGTACTTTAAAAATAAAATAGTAACCAAATAATTCATATCAAAATGTGATAACTTGAAAAGCAATATTTCGTATACTTACGAGCATCACATTAACCCATCATTTATTAAATGTTTTTCCTTAACATCAGACCTTTTAGTTCTAAAATATTCACGAGTAATATTCCCCGAAGGATGTTGCAATGTAAAAAGAAAACTATCATAATGTACCGACCTAATGGACTGTCTACCGCTCTGACAAAAACTAGGCAAAGCACAAAAAAAAACTAGTAAATGACGTCATAAAAGCCTTTCAAAAAAACTACCTTCAACAAGAAAAAAAATCCTTCAAAAATATTGGAGTTGTTAATACCTGACTTATTACTTTTTCTAACACAAAGAAAATCGACTCCATCTTTTTGCTTTTATCTTTTTAAAACAGCGTGCTCGGTGGGATGTGACAAAAATGCTGCGTCATGACTGGCTGTCACATCGTGTTTGTCACATGTCACGCTGTGGGTAACACGTCGATTGCGCGGTTTTTGAACTCTAGAGATTAATTGGAACGATCGGTATGAGATATTTAGGAGACACTGCTTTACAATTTTTTTCGCGTTTTAAAATGGCGATAGATGGAACATCCACTTTCTCGGTGGAAGCGGAAACTGGTTTTGAAAGATTGTTGATATTATTATGTATATAATGTATGGCCTTATCAGATTAATTGGTTTATTAGGTTCACACAATATAAGCAATAATTATTTGACGAATTCCTGCTTCTGTGTAATATAAATATTAAAGCTAATTCTGCTTTAGTTTTGCTTTTATTAAAAATACATATTAGAGCATACAATATTCTTTATTAAAGTATATTTCACTTTTTTGTCCTAATTTAATAAACAAATTTAATATTACGCTGAGTCGCCCTACGATAAACCGTAGCACCGTAGCGCTACGGAAAGACAATTGTTATCATTTACGAGTCTGCGTAGCACGTGAAGATTTTTATATTGTGCTCCGTAGCCATTAGGTTTCAATGTAGTGAGCATTATACAAAGTGGTTTCTTTTAAGGATACGGCACCGCTGAGTATTCTTAAACCTAAAACAATAGACATTTATTTTCTTTTCGTATATAAAACGACTGAAGTAGGCATATTGCTAATAAGGTACATGTTTATACATAAATTGTTTTTTTTTTCTAGATCCTCAATGTATGCGAAGGATTTTTAAAGGATATCGACGTATTTAAGCTAGAGATATTTTTTTTTTATTAAAAAAAAAAAAATAAAAAAAAACATATTCTTCTCTAAAATAAAAGCTTGCTGTCCATAAATTAATCGATACATCCATTATCGATGAGTTTAATTATTGTAATCTCTTTTTTATTTTAATATATTGCTCATTATGAGGGAAAATGTAAATAACATCAAATAACCATCTAGTCGGGGATCGATTCTCGGTTCCTTATTAAACATCAGGTACTCGTACCTATTGCTCATCATAATTAAATATCCATTTACCCTGCAGCGGCAATATTAACAGCCTCCCATTATCTTTGCTATCAATGAAAACTCAAGAAACTCTAAGCAAACATTACTTTTACAAAGTTGCTCAAACTTATCCATTTAATTAATTATGTTTTGAATAAAATATCAGAACAACCAAGTTTAATTTTACTTTACATCAATTATTCATGTTTTATTTTAGGTTATTCAAACAATTTTGAATTTACTCGACGCTTATATGTAGGGACTGGATTTATAAACACAAGGGATTTACACCTACACGAGCACAAATAATATTTTTCATCAAAATTGATTAAAGAGTTATTTGTTTTACCTTAAATCTGTTTCGTCAATTGTGAGCTACATTTTTAATGTATCTTTTACAGTTATTTATACTAATAGTACATAAAATGGCAGTTCCACCTACGTGAGTGGTCATTTCATTTTTCTTTAAACTATAAACCAAAATAAAATGAGACAGTACCTACATTCTAAAAACACAATAATAATTGTAATCTTAACACTTCAAATTCCAGACAGTGTATTGCAGTGTACCTTTTAAAGTATTGTAGACTAAAGGCAAAACTAAAAGAGAGAGTATAGAGTATCTACATTCTAAAAACAAGACAAATATTAAAATCTAAAAAGTTTTTTATACTTTCAGAATTAACTTGCTTCAACTGAATAATAAACCAGTATTCAGTCAAAAACCTCTGTTGAACGACATCACATATTTTATATAAAACAAGTAAACGTGAAATTGAGGGCTGATAAAGTTAATCCAGTACGTCAGAGCTACAGAACAGGTTCATTGGAGCGAGCTAAACGCTGGCTGCCTTCCAGAAAAATGTTAGGATTAAAGACAAATTGAAAGGTATATGGATGTTTCAGGCATTAGTGACACTGTGCGAGGGAGGAATAACAATTGGGAAGAAATTGGAACTGGAAATGTAAAAAAGGGGTGTTTTTTGGAAATACATACTAGAATATGTACTAAATAAAAAAGTTTATTGACGAAATTAGTACAAAAAAAATATTTTTAAGACTTACATATAGGTACAAAAATTACAGTTGAGAATAGCCTTTTGCAAGGTATAAAATCTAAATACTTACTAAAAAACATAGCAATATTACCATATAACCCAACCATTAGCCGTGGGCCGTGGGTAATGGTAAATTCATTGGTTCCTAAGGGTGTAGCTTAGCAAGGGACAAAACATAACACGTATTATCTTTTGGTCAATATCTGCTTGAGTACCTACAATATAATAATAAACATATTAAATAGTGTAGACTACTCATCCTTACTAAGGTGAAAGTAACAATATCTGTCGTTCTGTATGTTACGCCTTTACAAAATAACCACAACTGATTATGATGAAATGTATGAAGTTAGCTTTAAGTCCAAGAAAGGACAAAAGATATTTCCATGATAACCGACACTCACACGAGCAAAACTGCAGCCGAAAACTAGTATTATATAAAAGTCAGTGTTATAAATCCAGTGCTCTTATGACCCAAGAGCTATAAAAATCATAAATCTTCATCCTCATTTCCGATCATTCAAAAAGCATTGAATATCAATAAAGCGAACTATATAAAATTAATATCGGGAGGAATAAACTTGAGCGTTACCATTGCGTTACCATTCCGCGCACACCCCGGTAACGCGTGATTCAATATCGCTGGTTATTGGCATATTACCTCCTTGCCGCGATTGCGCATATCGCTTATTTTTTTACTGACTGGAAGATTAGATTTTGATTCCGGTTATTTAATAAGGTTCAAATTAGAATCCGCGGGATGTTAAATAAGCGGGATATTTGATAATGAAACAGTTTCCTATCCCGTGAGTAAATATGAATGAGCATAACTTTCCTGACGCTTAAATAACTATGAATGACATTTTATTATGTAACTATTGCGTCTACCGGTGCGACAGGTGAGAAACCAAAGAATCTTTATATTGCATTTTTGATCAGATTGATATTACTACATGTAGGTAAATCAATATTCAATAATCTACACAAGCATTCGGTTTACTACTTAAGATATCTCAATAAAAATGTGTAAATAGTTTAGCCGAAAAATAAAAACAGATAAGTAAAAGTTGAGCAAAGTTTCTTTCGCATTTTCATTTGTGAGTTAGACTAGCTATCACAGGATTTTGGTTACTGTTAATATACAAAGAAGGTCTTTGTTCAAGTCATATGAAAACCCATGGAACAATATGTTATCCTAACAACCCTTTAGATCCCAACAAAATGTTAATTTTCCAAAGCCATTAGCAAGATCCATAAATCATTTGACGACATTAATTATTTCGCAATATTCTTAGCGCCCGAGAGGTTGCCGTCAAACACGGCACAGGTCCGACAAATTTTACAATTAAGTCTTAAAATAAGTACATGATTAATGACTTCGGGCCCCTGTTCTAATGAAAAGGGATTCGAACGAATCCTGGAATAAAGTACGAGTTGCCTTGTACATCAAATAAGGTGTTTAGGTGAAATAGCGGGATGTAACTTATGGTGTCAAAGCGTATAGTGATACCCCTTATGAGATCGTGTAAAAGGGTAGTTTAATATTTCTTGACTGAATATTTTTCTTGAAACGTAAGGAAGCTGGCGTTTTACATTTCTTTTGATTTCATTAAGCAGTGATGTTGCCCGACATATTTTTCACACGAACAGTTGCTTCAGAGGAATAGCCAGTTATCTATTATTACCTACTGTATTAACAAATCCAATCATTTATTTGACCAATATCAAATGTTGCTTAGGTAAAACAAAAACTTGAGTAATTTTTATTACTACGTTTTCAGTCACAACAAAATAGATTACATCATTCCTAAAACTCCATAGAACATACAATGTCATACTTGTGTACATAAAACGAACTAAATTCTCTCAAATCTCATACCAGTTATATTACACAGACGTCTGTATAATATACTCGCAAACAACAGAAAAGATATGTCTTTTAATAAAGTGAGCAATAATATAATAGCGAGGTGGCTCCACCTAGCGCATTCCGCAAGACATTACACGCTTAACATTTATTAAAGGCGCTGGTTTCTCTCTGAGTACAGAATAAAGAGAGAATTTTATATGTTAAAGATATGTGCATTGAGATTAATTTCCATTGTGTATAATGCAACGTCATAAATAATATGGATAGTTGTGAAAAAGATTAATATATTATACTTTTAATAAGGTTTCTTTTAATGGCGAGAGTAGTTATTTTTTTCGATATCGGTTACAATAATTTAGGTGTAAAATTTTAGTATAATAAGATATATTACCTACAATGTGTTTACTAGAGAAGAGAAAGAGAAGATTTTTTAAATATAACTATGTATAGTTGTCGGTCAATTTATCGTTACAATTTACAGCTAATTTAATCAAATTTATTTCTCGTATAATTTAAACGTGAATAAATGAATACTAAGCATCTTCAACAAATTCAATCACGGCCCGCTGATCCGTTGGCTTTTCGTCGAATTATAAAACAGCTAACATAAAGTACAAGGAAGATAAACAAAGTAATTAGGGAAAGCCCGAAACAATCCTTCCATGGCTACTGCCGAGCTTGTAACAGTCGATGAATTTTGTTATATTGGATCTATTGGAGAAGGTATTTAGGTAGTACCGTTATACCGTTGATTGTTTATCGTAGAACTAATATGTTAAATGATTTGTTGGTTTACCTACTATGTCAATTAATCGAAAATCAATAATAGGAACAAGACTAGAAATAAGATGTGGATAAGATTTGCTTAATATTTATTTCTGTACAGAAAATTTTAAGACCTATTAAAAAAAATTTAGAACCCAATATGAGTCAATATAAATAAACAAATTTTGATATTCAAAGTAGTTGTCATTATTGGAAGCTTTATACGCAAAACCAACATAAAAGTTAATCTCCAAAACCTGCTTACCCAAAAACCGAGCATTATCAACAAAGCCCCACTCACGAAGTAATAAAAAATAATATACGTCGTTACATGAAAGACCTTTGCCTCTACCTCAGACGTCCGACCATAGACACGGGACACTTTATGACCAATATCGGGAAGATGGCGGCCAGAAAATATTCTCGGCAAGTGAAGTGGTCGGGATTTATCGCGTACTGTCTTCAAGGAAATCGCCGACACTCCCAATGTTACTGGCAAACTATTTATTTATGTTTTCGCGAAGTTTCCTGGCGAGACGGAACGGTTCTCGTATCTCTCGCATATCACGGATGTCCTTGTCATGTTTACTCCTTTATTGCTACTTATTGGACTTTCCCTTTTCTTATATCTAGGTCTCCGAGAGTTTGGGAATAACTCTTATATAAAGAAATTGGGTGGGCATTTTTCTTGAGAGCGTTATATGAGTTACAGATACTTGAAGAGATTAGGAGAAAAAGTATTCTCCAAAGAACTATTACATACATACATATAATCACGCCCTTCTTTCCACTTGCTACGATCCTTATACACTCTTTTCGCTGGTCCACTTTCATTATTTCCTTCATACGTGCTGCTCGGTTCATGGTACTCTTGACCTTCCCTTTTTTCACACTTACCTTATGCACTTTTTTCGTCAATAGTTCTTCACTCATTCTAAAAACTATTCTTATATACACAACTGTCTGTAAGATCAACGTTTTATTCAGAAACAAAGTACAATGCATATAACAACATCGATTTCAATTAAAGAAACAAGTTTGAAGTAATAGTCTTCCTCAAGAATACTGGAGATCTTTTAAAATAACTTCGGAAGTAGGAGACGACTCCTTAAAATAAACTTTGCTCCAACATTCAACGACAAAAGACGTCGATGCTAAATAAAGAATGAGTGAGCCAGGCAGCGAATGGCGAACACTTTTTAAAGAGGTTACCAACGTTTTTTGATTGCGGACCTCATTTGCTTCTATTCAAACTATGGAGGGATTTGGGTGTTAAGCGTTCGAATATCTGATTATCGTCTGACCTATACAATGAAGGTATTAAATTTGATGTTTTTTTTGCACTCAGAATAATAAGAGTAAAGGTAGTTGATCAATCTTTTTTTTATAGAAGAAATCTTTTTACACCCGTATGGGATAGTATTAAAGCGACTCAAAATTTAAAGATTAATAAAATTTGCTAAAGATTCAATCAGAAAACAAAAGACGATCGACACGATTGAAATTAAACTATGTTTAATATCTGGTAATCAATCTTCCCTCGTTATGTAGATCCCAACAAAAAGGTTCTTCACTTCTGGTTCCCACTAATTACTTTTCAAACATGTCTTAAATAATGTAATTACGTTATAATTGTGTACGGATAGTGTTATTATCCAGGACGTATCCCTCTCTAATTCGATCGCGAGTAATTACTGCGACCCGAGCCTTTCTCCTTTCAATTTCATTTTGCATATATTTATAGTATTAAGTAGTTAATTAGATTGTAGTAGGGAACTCATGTGATGAGGGTCTAGTGAGACTTGTTTTAATCTAGGTCGTAGATTGTTGCCTTACCAAAATGTATCCACTGTATTCATGTAACAAGAATAGGATGTTATGTGTATGTAAAAGGATTATTTTAGTTCTTTATAAAGTAGCAGAGTTTAGAACATTATGTATATTTTGGATTTCTTGAACCCATTTTGAATGAATTGAAAGCTTTCACAACTTACGATAAATAAAATAAGTAGTCACAAAATTATTACAGTCATGACAGCAGATCAATTAACTATTCAGAAAATCTTAATACACCCCTTTTTCTATGTTTCAATAACAAAATATCACTTTAGAAATACATGTTTCTTACACCATCATCGATGTCTTAAAAATACATTAACAAGATCATATATTATTATTATCTCACCATACTCCCCATAACACACATTTCTTAAAAACCTTACATCACAAAAAGCCTCCACAAAACCTTCAACAAAGGGTTGTAACGGATAAGGCAGCGGTATTTCCTTGCCTCACCTTGCCTTTGAACCTTGTATCGCGGCGATCTGCGAGGCGTCGGGCTAAGCGAGGCATTAGCACCGAGCCTCGCTCTGCCTCTGTGAAGGCGCGACGCGTTAGGCATGACAGCTGCCACTTTTGGTACGGATGATTTTGATAGGTCGTTTACGTATTTTGAGTAGGATTGAGGATGTCTTGCGAATTAAATAGTTATAGTCAGGAATAAATATTGAAGCAGTTGAAATGCTTTGACTTATCTAGTCAAAGGATCTGTCAATTTAATAAGCTTGTTATAAATATTGTGTTGAAATTAAATATCATCATTTGTTTAACAACTTAGTTTAGCTGTATAATAATAAATTGCAAAATATAACTAAACTGCATGGATATGGTTTAAAACTTATATTTACTCCTATCGTATGAGTAAAACAAACGCTACTTTCGAAAATCTGCCATCCTTTAGCTAACACTAACAACCCAACTTATATCCTAAACAACTTAAAAACAAAAACGTTTAATAATCCTGAATGATTCAATGAAGTCTTTAACAACAAAGTCATGATTACCCCTCCCCCCCTTCCCCCACCCTGAGGGGTAGGCTAGTCACGGTACCTTGCGGTTTTCAGGAGCAGCGCCTAATTTATTAAAGTTCCGATTCAGGTAAGAACTGGTTCAGTCTTGACAGAACCTTTTTGTTATATTTTTCTGGCTGTTTTCATTTAGCGTTAAATTAACACGACGTTTTTTGCTTCATACTGAGAAATAGTAAAAATAAACTGATTTTAAAAAACTACAATGACCAGAAATACAAAAAAAATGTACCGAGGATCGCATAATAATTTGCATAATCCATCTGGAACGATACAATACTGGCATCTCTTCTTCGATCAAATAACACTACAAAGAATAACTATTCGTTACTTCATTTGAACTATAGTAATCCCTGAAACATGGTGCCTAATAGTGTAACACACACATTAAACACAAGAAGTATACTTAGTATTTATTAAATTCACTACCTAAATACAAACAAATCCCCAATCCGTTATCCTACCTTTTAAGTAAAGTCAGACATCGCGGACACATTATGTGCATAAACAAAAGCACGTCATGCAAGATGCATGCTTTCCTCGAATGAATAATTTATGCAGTCACTGCATTTCTAGATACCTCGGATTTATTTAGCAGGCGCTGCATAAGATTGCAGTAATGTCATGGTATAAAGAAGCCTGCTATCGAGGTAATGTTTTGCAGTAACGTGCATTATAAATTCTCTTTGATAAGGTTTATAATTTCCGCTGCAGTGTTTTGGTTGGGAGTGATAAGAATGGTTGTGTGTTTAATGTTATTTGTAAGTTGAATTTAATATGATTAAGAGTAAATATTTGTATGTGTTAAGTAGCCAGTACTATGTTCTTACTGTATAATTTTTTCTAGTAAAACATGGAATACGTTTACCTATTTGTGTATCTAAAAAGAAAAGAGACAGACCGCCAGATTTTCTATTTTATTTTATGATAGATTGGAAAATACCGCTAGATTTCTATATTTTATCCAAACTCATTCTGTAAGAAGAATAATTTCGACAGTATTTTTCAAAATTCCTCATAATTTTCTTGAATGGTGCACAGGTCGTTATGTTAAAGAAAACTTGAGGGAATTTTCAACACAACTTGTTGTGTTGTAGAACTCCTTAGATTTTCGAGTGCATATCTTATTTTAAATGGAGTCGTTGCTTTCTCAACTTTCCTTTTTGTGTTTCTCGATTAAATAAAGTTTAGCGTAGTTTTTGATAGTTTAAGCGCTCGTTGACTGGATCACTTTACGTTTGTTGCAAATAGCTGTAGAAAGCTTTCGAAGAATTTGTTACAGCGACGGTTTTAAATGACTGTATTCTTTTTGCATATTTTTTTTTAGTTAATTTATGTAATGCTCGTTTTCGTCTATCTGTCTTTGACTATCATAACAATTTTAGTTGTTTAGCAGTACTAAGCAATTAATGGTTTGTTTAATAAATATTGTGATGGTTTGATGTTCCTATGTCATTAAATGTAAATGGTATTGTTCAAATTATTTAATCCAGTCACATCACATTAAAAAAAATAAACATATTTTTAACGCTTGTAAGTCAAACTGGCAACAATTTCCCACTCGTTGGGGCAACAGTTTCCATTCTCCCTTACCATCTCACCACAGAGAGAGCTATTGTGTCACGATCGATTCCCCCCCCCCTCGCACCCTCATGCAAGGGGGTATGCGGGGGAGGGGGGGATACAATGTTTTTAAATTGAAAATAGTTGTTGAGAGATTATTTATGCTTGAGACAATGCTGTCGCGTCCAGATACCCTTTATCTGATCCCGTGCTATTGAAGTTTTATTAAATTTTGCTTTATAGTTGAAAGATTGGCGATAAGCTGGTAACTTTAAGCGTAGGTTAATATAAATTGAGTATTTTTCGTGTTTTCTTCCTTCGGTATTATTTTACAAGCAGCTTTTGTGTTAAAAAGAGTCACTATTTTTATCGAGTTCTTAATGTATCATTGTCATAAGTTGTAAGTAATATTTTTTTATTATTAGTTACACTACTATACCATTTTTTTTTTCGGGGTGATAATCTAATGATTTCGACCCACGTCGAGGGCACGACGTGGGGATATGTCGGACTTGCACCGACCAAAAACACCCCGGTTCCCTTCTCGCCTTTGCTGGAGCCGCGGGATCGCTAAGCATTCTCACCGCAGCTAACACTACTATACCTGCTATACGATCAATCATTTTCCGGTCTTTTCCGCTTAGGTCTAAACCCTTATGACCAAAACTAAGTACAAAAAGGTCAGTCAACTCTTCCTCTATCAGTATGATTTATACAACAATTTATCGTGAAAATAACAAGAAAATCTACAAGCAAACAAAAGCGATCTCCACCGAAACTCATATTCTAGAATAAAATCAGATTGAATAAGCAAGTGCAAATCTCAAGAACGCGTCAATTCTGAATCACAAAAGACATTCGAATCTCAAATCGAATTCATATGTAAACTTTACAATGTAAACTTCAAGATGTAAACTCGGAGCTTCCTAAATTCATTTCCATATTTGTTGGAAAGGGAACATATACCGGATTTGTGAAGGAATAAACTAAAATTTGTAAGAACTAAAACTAAATTCTTTGGATCTAGGGTGAATGGACTGTGAATGAATGTGATTTTAAATTGACTGTGTTTAATTTGATCCAGAAAATCGAAGATTGTATGTGTGTGCTTATTTCAGCTACCTAAAGTTTATTGGATTTGTTATCTTCAGGAATTAAAAGAGCATAGCATTATTAAAAAATACGGAATAGAAAATAACTGGCTAGGATTAAACATCAGTCTTTAAGAAAAAAATATGC
This sequence comes from Autographa gamma, assembly GCA_905146925.1. Lineage (NCBI taxonomy): Eukaryota > Metazoa > Arthropoda > Insecta > Lepidoptera > Noctuidae > Autographa > Autographa gamma. The sequence continues at coordinate 12,854,931 of LR989850.1, forward strand.
AGTTTATTCAAAAAACTGGTGAACAGTGACTGTAGTTAAGCCATCTAGTCTCCATTCGCTATGAACAAGCGCAACACACAAATTCTAACTAGTATGAACGAGAACAACATACAATTTCTAACGACACTACTAATATATAAAATTTAGCTTCATCCTATATTCTACGATATTTGATGAACTATGTCCAATAAATTGTCGTTTTATAAACAAGATTAAAACCGTTTGATGTATGGCGTAAATAAAGTATGTCGGGATTAATAAATATGTATCAAACGTTGACAGGTTATAAAGCCATCGGTCACCGCCATCGACCAGCCGGCCATTTTCTCTCCCCTTTGTACTATACAAAGGGGTTTTTTCCATTACTTGTATTGATAAAGTTTCTGAGGAAATTTCGTGTTATATAAGAAAATTGGTATAAAAAAACTATATCCTTGCCTACAGCTTTAGATCTACGGTGAGATAGTATTTACACAGCTTTCTAACCTTTAAATCGTAAAAGATGCCAAAATAAGCTATTAAACACAATTCAATCAATACGATCAATAACTTTCACATCTCAAAAGAAACCACAAAATACCCATGCTTATCTAAAGACTCATTTAAGTAATATAATATTAGATCGAAATGTAAATCAACCAATTACAAATCACTAAATCACGCCAACTAAAAATAAATGCGCACGAAAACAAATTAACTCGCACATAAAATCTATTTCCATATACAACGGGTCATAAAGTCAACAAATTCTTTGTGATACATAAAATAAATTCGATTCCACCCTATCTGGTGAAGACTGAGAAACAAACAAGCAACTTTAAGTAATAAACAATGAGGGAAGCCGGCCGCGGTAAACAATAATTTTGTGCCGGAATTGTGTCATCCCTGTCTCTATTGGTGTGTCACCTATTGCTAGGGTTGCCAGCCAAAAATCCCATCTGTCTTTGACATTATTTTGTGACATAGAAATGTCGATCAGTAAAACAAACACATACACTGGTAGCGCATCATTTGAAATTGGCTTAATAGATTGAGATAAATAATGTTTTAAACATATCTAACGTTTTTTATAAAGCTGCTATATACGTAAAATAAACTGAAAAGTGTTTTATAACACTTTAATTAACACTTAAGAAGAAAAACTCATTTGTCATTTCAAATAATTAACATGAATTAAAACCGAATTAATTTTATACTTTTAGGTCAAAACATGTATTGTATACACAGCACAATATGTACTGCTTTTCAGATGTGACGTCACTGAGCTTCACCCTTCCCTTGTCACTTGTCACACTGAACCTTCCTTACCCTTTAATTAATGGTAATTTATACATTAGATGGTAGCGTTAAATTAATGTTTTTAACTTCTGCCTGATTAAGAAAAAAAAGCATCTAAACTTTTTTATGTTAATTAAACATTCTGTCACAATATCGGGTCCTTTTAGAAAGTTTCAAAAGTAAATTAAATATAGTTACCTGATACGATTTTGAAAACGGAACTTTGAAATTCAAATCAGTATGTAATACTAACTATACTGCCAAAGTAACTTTACCTTAAAAAACTTAAACTTTTTTGTACTGCACAATTTAATTAAATTATAATATTTTTGTAGTTTAGCCAGCCCTGGCCCGTCACTGCCATAAAATGCACGTGCCGGTATAAACGGTAATATAAAGCGTATGACGATGTGCGGCACATTATTACGTTTCTTTATTTTACTGCGCCCATTGTGTCACTAATAAAATGAGAAATGAATATTTTATTCGCTATTTTTCGCCACAGCAAATGTTGTTAGCCACTGTCTATAATTTCACAATTAAGTATAACAAATTAAACTTAAAAATAATTAAAATAAAATACGAGTATTTTTAATAGTTAAATTGATACTTCAAAGTCAAAGTCAAATTCTTTATTTACTACTACAATTACTTTAACATTATATTCCTCTCCAAGTAATTTTTGTTAAAATAAATTACATCTTATGACACTACGTTTGACAGAAAATAAATGTTGTGTACTAAGTTATGCTGTAAACCTCAAAACCTAATTTTATGACCCATGTAAAAAAATGTTATTCACCACTGTTATAAGTTAGTCATATTGAAATTCCTTGTGTACAAAAATGCCCAAATACATATTTTTTGAATAGCAAAAACAAATCGTTTTACGACCCACATATCCATTTAATGCCTCATAAAATTGAGCATTACACACTTTTCATGTAAAATCCTTTGCCATATATTTTATCAAGAGATGCCTGTATCATCAACATAAAAAGTAGGAAGGGCATAAAGTTTTGTTGACTAGAAAAAATGGACTATTTAAAGGCAGGCTATAGGCTATAGCCACTCACATGACAATAATAAAGTAATCTTGTTTCTCCAGACGTCGGAGTGCTTTGAGACTCGTTCGAGCTTAAAGAGATTGCCACTATTTGATATTGGTGGAATCCCGGGATTAAAGCGAGAAAATAAATTGAAAAAGAACAAGGTCTTTTTTCTAAAATCAACACTGAAATGAAAAGGTTTTATGTTGGTGTATTTGTCTTCTGAGCAATATCATTGTCTTTGAAGAGCTAGAGAACCAATACTTCATCTAAAGCATTACATGATAAAATTTACAGTAGCATATCACAAAAAAAAAACTAACATAATAGCATTAAAAGAATATTATTCCATACACCATTCAATACTATAATGGATATAAAAAGGCCCATTCATATCCCATTACACGCAACATATTATCAAAAGACCCTAATTAACCGACACAAAAATCCAGTGACAAAGCTTTAATCCCGGGGCATCACTATTATCTGTGAGTCCCGGCTAACGACCGCGGGATCGTCAAGTGTTCCGCGATATCCCGGCCTTACTGTACTATAGAGTTTCTCCTATCTAGCTTCGGTTATAAAAAATAATGTCCCGGCCTCGATAGTTGGAGACCAATGGGGAGTTACGAGCAGCCCTGAGCATACAGGTGGTCAGGTCTCGGAACTTATCATAAAATAGATTTTATGGTCGCCGAGCGTCCTTTGAGGTAAATACGGCGAGGGTTTCGTTTGGGACACAAACTGCTGGAGATTGTATCGTTGCGAGTTCGAGACGAGTGGATTGTAGCTTGTATCTTTATCGCGGGTTTGATAAAATGGTTACGGTCATTATGATATCTGTCGTGGAAATAAATTACTAATAAACCTTCCCATACTTCATTAATTGTGTTAATTATAAATGGTATAATTATTAAAGACTACAACGATATAATAACAAATGTATAAATATTAACTTAATGGGCACAGATAACACAGATTGGAATCGTTAACAGTTCAGGGTCAGGTCAACCCAACAAAAGTCTAGTCATCCCAACTTTGCGAACCATTCGTTACGTCTAAGTACAACAGAAATTACATCTTAAAGCCCCAATCTACCTGAGAACAAAGAACTGAATAAACATAACCTCACTTTTATTAAAACCACTAAGAAAGAACAATAAAGACAACAAAATCTCAAGTTTAAATTGCTCAATACTGTTCTTAAACAGTTTCGTGCAAGACAAATGTCCCAATAAAAAGTACGGAGACTTGTTACAACCGTGGGTATAAAAAGTAGATCCCAAACGACCAATATTGAAACATGAAGTCTGATGTCTTCGGGATAAGTACAAAAGTCTGTATTGTTGTTTTGTGAGAAAGTTGGCGACGACGGCAGATATGTTTAGGCAATCTGTACGCCGTACGGTATAGCTGTTAGGGTGTTTGTACGGGAGCCAGCCACGCGTGCCATCGATCGCGCAGATATTGCAATCGTGTGATACGTATTGAGGGCTCTTTGGTACGCCGATAAACAGACTGAACTAGCTTGTGTCTGTTACAGACCTTCGTTTTTCATTATAGGTATAGTATAGGATGGCTTATATTAAACTTGCAACAATTATACAAAAGAGATTTATAAATGTAATCATTGTGATCGCGGCTCTATTGAATCATGTATCGAATAATATTTCTAGTATCCCCATCCAATTAAAAGAAATCCTCATTTCAAACAAGAGACAATGTAATCTAAATTTCAAACCCACATGAACATGCAAACAATTATGATATTTCCAGCCAGCAAATATCTAAATTACATGATATCTCTTACAAACACGACTTTGGCGGCGTTTTGAAACGTAAGATGATTATAATTGATTCAATGGCTCAACAGACGTCGCGGGAATAGATAAGGGACTGGTGGAGGAAGGGTTTGACACCGGCTTGAGACAACCGTCATTTGTTTGATTGAAACTTTATGTTAATAATATATAGGTATGTTTGAACCTCGTTTGCATGCTCTAAAGCCAAGATATTAATAAATAAATAATACATAAATTAGCAAGGCATAAAAAATGATTGTAAATATTAAAACATTCTTAGTATCAAATCTTTTTCGTATTGTGTTTATGACAATTGAGATATTTGCATATTTTATCCTAATCACAAAGAAAATATTTTTTTTTATATCAAAAGTTCAACCAAACAACGATTTTTCGCGATGCGTATCCGAATATCTGACCTTAAAACACTCTCAAAACAAGATGGCTGTTCCACTTATAAATATTTTGGAATGAACCACGAGTCGTAAGCATACTTAATATGGCGTCCTTACAACCCATCTCACCCAACTGTCACCGGTCGCAGATACATGTATACAACGCCGGAATTTGCATGAAACACTCAATATTATACAAATAGGTAGATTCTATTAATGTGGCCGACTTCAAAGAGGATGGTGATGTCTTTATGCTAGTCTTGGATCGGAATTGTGAATTGGAGTGTGTGCGCCCTAATGTAGGTTCGTTTTTATTACCTACTTAGTAATCTGGTTATGGAACACATTAATGTTTTTGATTCACAAATAGTTTTCATGTAATGAAATGAAAATTGAAAGCATTTTTTGAGACAAGCAATTCCTTGTCTTGAAGAAAAGCTACATCAACTTTGGGCATATCTGACACACATGTATCATTAATTTATTTATTAAATACACATAGGTATGTATAATTATAGATTAGATGTTAAATAATTTTATGATAGACTACGGTTGGATGGATGGCATGGATGTTCTAAATGAAACTTCACATTATTTTGTCCCTCTAACAGGCGTATCTTATATCCAGTTAGCATATAATTGAGCTCGACATTCAGTGTCTCCGCAGCTCGGCCGGCTGCAATAAATCAACCACGCTAGCTTTAAGTCCCGCAAGACGAACGAGCCGCACTCCATCTTTAATGCAGACATATTTGTTATAAATGTGACTCCCTGCTCCAATTGTAGGCGATCAATTGTACCTTAGGTACTCGGTTAGTACTTGCGATTTTGACAGGTACTGATATTCGGACGTTCAGATATTTTTAAGAATCAACATATGTTTTTTTTTCTGAATAGGCTACTTTGTTGCAATTTTTGAGAGTCTATTACATTAATAGACAGTACAAATCGCCCATAATAATAATAACTTACTTATTACTTAGCAACAACAGGCTAAACCAAATGACTTATTGGAAGAAGCGTTTAGTGATTCAACTATGCTTCGGGCAACAAAATATATGTTTAAAATCATTATCTACGTGTTCTTACAACATTACTTACAAAAACAATTATCAATATCAGAAAACCGTAGGTAATTCCATTTCATAATGAAATCCTAAGAATAACCACCGCACTATGGTAACCTAGCCTAATAAACCCACGAGATATACATTACACGTCAGAGCAAGACGCGGAGAACACGCGGACAGATTAATTAAGAAAAACAGAGAGAACCAAATTACTTACAGGAATATATCTCTGTTACTGCATCTACTCTGTGACGGATTAACTAGGTGACGTCACGTGTCGACGTAATTGTATGGAATTATTCTTGTTCTCTGTGCTTCAAGAATTATGAACCACCATGTACGGAAATTACATTTTGTTATGAATCAGAATGAAGTAGTTTCGTATGACTTTCAACGAAAATTTGCTTACATGGCGAAGTATTTTCGAGTTATGGTTATGTATTCTGTATACCATATAGCAGTAGTAGCTCACCAAAAAACCAGTTACGAAAATAAACCTTACCGCCTTGACATTAAGACGCTATTAAGCTCAAACAGTTAACACTGACGTGCGTTTGTCAATTTCATTCGGCACTCAAAGTTGCCGACACCAAAAACAAATAAAAGAAAACATGGAACCGTCATTCAGCAACGGAATATTAAACTTGCGGCTTCACTCATTCGTTCCCAAAGGAGCCATTCATTCACTCATTCCTTGCTAACGCCTAAGTTAAAGCCAAGATTAACAATTCACTTTGTTTCGCTTTGTTTTAATTTGTTATTATAATCTTGATATTAAATGGATTCGAGAATAAATTTACATTTGTAAGACAACTTTGATAGGATTCTAGGAGGCCAATAAGCAATCTGATATATCTTAAAATAAATGAGAGAAGCACACACAAAGCAATTTCTCATTTTCTCATTTAAACATTTGCTTCCTCGCATACATTCGAGGTGCCACGATTTTAAGTAGCAATTTTAACAGTTCTATTTATAATGCCAAAGAAACTAAAACCACACAACAGGTTAACACAAAGCTAATTCTTCAGATGTTTATCCAACCCTAAAAATGCTGCGTTAAACCCAACTGCCGACAGCTATCCCTCAACAAAAAGTTGTTGAACATAACGTGATGTAATCATATGTAAAGGCCACAATAGACGGGCTCCCTTCATGACCTAATAACAGCGGGAACGCCGCAAAGTCCCTAGTTAACACTAATCAGGCCAGTTTTAAAGTAAAAGCTTTGAAACACGAAACTGCTTACGGTGAAGTTGGACCCGTCATGTGTTTGCTAATGAATACTTAGCGGTGGAGGGTTAGCTTTGATGAATGATTTTTATACTGGTCAACCGACGAAAGTGTGTTGTAGGTACACCTTAATGTGAAAGAAAATGAAATGTTACTTAACAGTGAATCAGAATTATTTGCGTATGACACAAATTACAATAGGGTAGATGTATGGGTATGAAAAACCAAAATCCAGCTAGTCCATGAGTTAGATAAAAAGCAAGTACATAAACTGAATTAAATGCCAAATGCAAATGCCGAATGACACCTTCATTTCGAACCAAGTGTACAAAATCGTGACGTTATGCGTCATGTATGAGTTTTATGTGAAGGTAAAATAATAAAAAGATGTTTAATACTTTCATGATGGATATTAAAAATAAATTAGTCCATGTACCCCATTAGTTGAAATACTTATCCGGCACACCCTAATTGATCAGACTAGCTGTCATACTTGTTGACTGACCAAGCCCTAGATCGAAGTATATTATTTCAATATTAATATGCTAATCGGTATAAGTGGTTTTAATGTATTAGAGGCTCTTAAACAGGTCGTATAGGTAATAGCAAATTGATAGCCAATTTAACAACATAATATAAAAATGATAAATTACCACAATATACGAAATTAAACGGTGTCTTTACACATCAATACATAGAGATAAGCGTAATTAAAATATTGTAACATAAAGAGACTACAAATATCGACTAAGTAGTTTACTGGCTAATCTCTAAAATGCAGCACGAACTTTCATTATAGCAATTGTTTCTTACACGAGAGGAACTGAAAGATATAAAACATCTGGTTACACAATATCTATATGACATATTAACCTAATTTCACCCCCTTCGAAGCTGCGTACGAGCCTCTAATTCTCACTTTAATTAATTTACAGGTTGGGGCTGGCCTTTCACTGAGCCAACGTGCTCCTGTGCGGAAATTTATTACGAAATTTAGTCATTGTAATTGTTTATGGGAAGTATAGAGAGAGGGAATGTGGGGGTTAAAATATATGGGCATACACGTGTATGTGTACATACTTTTTAATTTTTATCCCAAAGATTTCATCAGGTAATTTCCTTTTTGTTATACTTATGTCCAAAAAATGAGAAACCAGCGGATCATGAGTTAACAAAATGCATTTCATAAATAGCAAAAGAATTCGCACTTTACCAAAAATCTACACGCAACAAAATAATTTATTTGTAAACATCTAACAACAGAGAAAATTACAATAGTAGGTAGCTACGCATAAAAGGCTGATACGGAGAAACATCTTAACAGAAAGGGGTCCTTTCTGAGACCAAAAAATATAGCGGAAAAGCGGAAAAACGGAGATTTCGCTTATCATTGTAGGGTGCAACTCATTCGAGGAAAAAGAGAAAAGTTCTTTGTCAGTAACGTGGGAACCGCTTCAATGAATCTCTCCATAATCTCGACAAAACAATCATAAATATATTTCTCTTCGCCTTCACAAAAAGTGTTTTGATACATGTTATCTGTATGTTATGTGGTGGGGTTAAGCTGGTTTGATACATGAATGATTCTGTTTAATGAAATAAATAAACTGATAACGAGAAAATTTGTTGGTATCTAAAAGAACAGTATTGCCATGAGCATACATAGGTATAGTTTTTGTACTAGTGTAGATCACAGGTAATTTCAACCCAATGCCATGTAATGGTAAGTGCCTAAAGTCATTTTTGCGTTTCTATTTCAGATATTGACTAGAGCAATATTTGATCTGCGATACCAATTATGTTTCCAATCATTCAAAAATCCTTATAGTCCTAGAAAACTAGAAAAAAAGTACATAATACAAAACTTGCAGTCTGTGGAAACAGCAACGTTCAAAGCGAAAGCAGCCGTATATTATAAGTTATGCATTGCAATCATGCTTCATGTGCGCCTTCCCTACATGTGCTAATGAAAAGCAAGTAAAAACACGAGGAGCTAATACTTAGGATTATAATATTGCACTTTATGCACTTTGTTCAGGCGGACTTAAAGCCTTCGTGTGTTTTCAAAGGCTGAAGGGTGAATGTAAAATAACTGCAAAAACATGGGAAGTCGGATAATATTGTTACTTGATCCCCGGATGAATGAAAATAAAACTAAGGAGTGATTCCTAGTTAACTAATAGTTAGCCAACTTTTGTACCGTAAGTAAAATAATTCAGGTTTTTTTTTAGTCTAGCTAATGAAATTTAAATACAAATAGGAAAACCTAACATTCTTGCGATAGCCTCAAGAATTTTAAGATATGAATATGTAACCACTGGTCTAGATGGTTGACCAAAACGATCAAGTCTTAAGAATACATTAGTCAAGACACTACGACACTAGCTCAGACTGTATTTAGATCATTATTTAAGACATATACAAGTGTAGCTAAGCTCTTGGTGACATAAACAAAGCAGGCCAACTCCAAGCTAGCTTAACTTTATCAAGCATCCTGTACAACATATTACGTCACTGCTTCGCACCCGGTTACCGGGAACTTTAAAAGTTAGCGACACAACTAAACTTCGAACTTGTTTCAGCTATTAACTAACCTTGTTAAGTGCACTCCATCTTATTGTAAGTACTTGTAACATTGTAGTTAGTGGATTATTATGATTAGTTTGCGTAATGCGACCTCATTTGCGGAGTCTGAAACTTCGTGAACTGATTGAAGTCATAAACATCGTCCAATCACAGGAGTTGGGAATGATGTTTGGGGTGTAAAGATTTCGTATGGAGATGGGATGACTGTTGTTCAACCGCCTTCATTACCGTGATTAGGCTAAAGTTCACAAGTTTGATGTTTGTCATGCATGTAATTAGGAATAGAGCAGACGGTAATTAGAAATGAATTTACCTTGACTTCTCTAGGTTTTGGCTTTTGTAACGGAATAATCTTATCTAAGTGGCTACAGCAAGCCTCTTAATCAGATTCATCATCATCATTCACAGCCCTTTTCCTCCCACTGCTGGGCATAACCATTCCCTTTTTCGTGCCATATTACACGGTCCTGAGCCAGCCTCATCCAGTCTCGACCCGAGACTTTAATTATGTCGTCGACCCATCTTAATCACTTTACAGATGAAAAATACAATAATTGTATTTTAAAATTGTAACATTCAGCAATCAGTGAAAAGTAAAATAAAGTATCTAGTTCTTTCACATCCACATCAAGATTTTAAATTCGAAGTAAATGTTCCGAACGCCAGTTAAAAAGTTTCTACGTTTTCAGTTCATTTCAATAGTTTTAATGGCGTATAAAATGTTCAAAACTTACTTCGTTTCAAATCAGTTTTCTAGTTGACAATATTCCTAGCATACAGTAAGAAAAACTATTAAAATGATGTAGTACTTTCTTCATCTTTATGTTTTAAGACCATACTATAGAATTCATTTTTTTTTGACAGGCCTGTTGGTCTAGTGGTTAGAGACCCTGACTGCTATACCGGAGGTCGTGGGTTCGATTCTCACCTGGGACAAGTGTTTGTGTGATGAGCACGATCATTTGTTCGGTGTCTGGGTGTAATTTATCTATAATATGTTTATATTTAGAAATATATAAGTATATTTATCAGTTGTCTGGTTACCATAACACAAGCTCTGCTTAGCTTGGGATCAGACAACCGTGTGAGATGTCCCGGAATATTATTATTATTATATTTGTTTTAATTGAAAGCAGAAAGTGTATTCTACAAATAATTTTCATTTAGACTTTAACAAGGTACAAAAATACAAGTCACAGGCATAATCTATTATCTTGTACATTCGTAAGACACCACGGGGAGTGCAATAAAATCCAACAAGACCGACCCAAATGCGTTCTCTTGATAGTTTTAAAGCGCTATTATTGTTGCTAATAGCTTCAAATTGTTAATTTTGTGGGTTCCTTGTGTCATTTAAGTGTTTTTCTGGCTAATGTCCAAGCTTCAGAGTTCCAGAGGCTATTTACCTAGTTACAAGTTTTAATAGTTTTCTTTGTCTTTCGACTCAAATAGACTCTTCTTCTTATCGTGTCGATCTATGAAAATAATTGTTCTTAAATTTTCCCCAAAACTTTAAGCACATAAAGTAATTAACGTCATTTGTTCCAGCTCTTGTCAATTGCTAGCTACTTATAGTCCAAGATAGGCAAGGAACTGCGTAACCACTGTTTCATCTCAAACACAATTCATCTTATCGAATTTACATGGAGCACCATCAAAGTGGCAGCTAAGGGCTATTAAGAAAGCCTCATCTCCAAGCCACGTACCAATAAACAACACTTGTTTATCTCCCATAAAACATTTTTTCGCCATACCCAATGGGAATAAACGGAATAAACCAAGGATTTATAGCGGCAAACAAGAGAATACATCAAAGACGGGGATTGTAACAAAAACCTTACAACACTGTAATAAATAGGGGTCATAATATATTTTCCTAGCTGCCATTAGCATTGATTGATTGGTGCTGGAATTGTTCACAGGTTAGAATCCAATTTTCTCTTCAATGCCCTTCTGCCTTTCACCTCGTGTAAGCGAGTAATTTGTCATTGATTTCATCATGCCCACCTGTTTCGAACATTTCTGTTATACCTTCATATTTTTTGGGATTTGATATCATTTCGAAAGGGTTGATAAAATTATATGTAAATTATGTTTGCAACACAATTTGGGGTTAAATCTAAACTGTATCACTAATAAACTTGCCAAATAAATAAAACCCGAAAATTATAAAAATATGCTGATTGCCAATTTAACGTTCGTTACATTCAGATTACTGTATTCTTTTTTAGGTTTACTTAATACAATTCTATTAGTAATTTAGTATAATTGTATCATACAATATTCACTACAAAAGCTACCGACATCCGAAATTACAACAGTTCTAGACTTGTCGCTTCTAATAAGCTCCAATCACTTTTTCTACCACCAAATCTATACATTTATATATATTTATATATATAAGATTCGTCACTATTTACTCGGTCACCATTGAGAGAGGATGAGGGCTAATTAGAGACATGTTGTTATTAATGCTTTCCTTTTATATAATCAAAGCGCTGTGTTCTTATAATTGGTGGCCTGATAATCTGCTCCATTGAGATGTTAATGAGTGATGTTCTTTGGAGTTATATATTTGAGACGTGAATAAAGTTTATATAAGTTTAAGAGATACAAGTGCTAATAATGTGCCTACTACAGTAGTTTTGTATTAGCAATTGTGTTAATTTTGTTAATTGTAGAGATGAATAGCCGAACTGAACATAGTTTTTAAAAGGAATAGAAAAAAGGACGATTTAAAGGTACAACATTCGCATAACAGAAAATTTAATAAAAAACCAAGATTCACAATAAATGCAACATTAACAAATACATATATGAAAGGTTTACTGTCGACTTTTCCATTAAGCTGGGAAGGCAATATCATAAAAGCCGATAACAAAAAAATACATACTCAACAAAACTCCTTCAATCGATACTTATATAAGAGCATAAAAACATCGAACCATTTGAGATCCTCGAAGTAAGGGTCATAAGACGACTGTACCGAGATACCAAGAACGAGATCTTTTACTATACAAAAGTAAATAAATTGCTAGTGGCCTTAATACGAACCTTTACAAAATAGGGTTCCTTTGAAATATTCATACAAACAAGCTTTTTTTCTTTGCCTCACATTTTTTTCAGTTTCTTAGAAACACTGCTATTAGAAGTTATACGATTAGAGTGCTACAGTTCTGAACTAAGGTAGGAAAAGTACCTATGGTTTAAAGAGTTAAAATAGATTGTTATAGGGAAAAGTGAGTTTTTAAATTAAATAAGGTTATATTATTTAGAAGGGAATTAATTAAGTATCTTACTTTTGCCACAATTGACTATAAAAAAGGAAAGAAAGAAACTTCTTTCCGATCTTTCTTCAATCATAAAGGGTCAATCAATATGTATTATTTTTAGATTTACCTCATCATCTTAATAATCACAGATCTATAGCACAATATTATTAAGTTTTACACCATTCTTCCTTTACCTTTTTAATGGCACACAAGCCAACTCCTACCATCACTAATCGTTACCGCACGTGAAATGAAAATCGAAAAAGAAAATTTAGAACACATTTAGAATATGAAAATGCAAGTATACATTAACATAACATTACAGGGTTGTCTCTGACATTTATTGCTAGATGCTATCTCCGGCCACTTGCAGTGTAAACAGCGGAAACACTTGTGTCAGACATTAGTGCAGCAATTTGTGTCTGTCGACGAAGCTTACCGGCTTGTTTCTTGCACCATTACCATTTAAAAGCATGTGCGAGAGCTTAGCATGTGTCTGATTATATGGCGACCAGTAAATGGTCATGGAACATAAGCTAACAACCGCTTAACCGTTTTAATGAAGTGCCGAGGATATTACTGTGTTCGTTAAGCTTTGTGGGTAACACTGACTTTAGCAAGAAGAATATAATGAGGTTAGAAAAATAAATGAAATAATTTCTGTTGTTTTGGAATCCTTTCTCAGAAACAAAGGAAGGTTTCTTGTAATAAAACATATGGTTCAAGTTATTTAAAGGGGATCTTAACTTTTACTAACTTGCTATTGTGACTATGAAATACGAGTCTCAGTACAATTTATTTTATATTACTGGATGTAAAGCCATTAGGCTTTTAATTTTAATTTTTAATTAGCATATAAATTAAACTGCCCTTTGGACACACATATATACCTATGTTATATTACCTATATGTACAGAAATGTAATGTGTTTAAAAGTCACATTCAGTTTATGATTTACTGACTTTATTCATTAAACTTTAACGACAGCCTAATAAATAAATAACTGAACTAGTAATAGATTTTCAGTGATTTACGGTACGCAATATTCTATTTAACATCGTTCAGACAAGAGTATTATCATAAAAATCCAATATGGCGGCGATAGCACGCGCCAGCCTTATCGCTAATAACATTTCACGGCTCAGTTTGTCTCAATATTCGTTATCATCATAACTTATATGACTTACACTACTTATTCCAGCACTCTGATTTTGAGGATAGGTAGACAGAATTTTAATCAAAAAATATATTGATGAAGTATGATCCACCTACAAAAATTTGTCAGAAGGAAAAGAGGCTGAAATAGTTCACTTCTAGTAAAATGCAAAAAGGTTTGATCAAAATTTTTGACGTTTTATGGACATTTAATAGCTAATTAGAAAAATAATTATGTAACATTCGGGACACCTCACACACGGTCATATGATTCCAAACTAGGCAGAGCTTGTACTATGGTAACCAGACAACTGATAAACATACTTATACATTTCTTAAAACATACAATTTATAGATAAATTATACCCAGACACAGAAGTGCAACTAAAATTAAACCCGTTCCTAAAGATTACATTTAGTTCTTTGTGTATTTAAATTGAGAATATTTTATATAATATAATATGTAATATAACTCTCAGCTCAACAATACATCCCTCAAAACTGTACAACAAATTTGGGTGAACTCAAACACTTCATATCAAAGTCTGTACTAAGCAAGTCAGACAGACATACAAGTTGCATGTTTCGCGATCCACAGATAACGAAGAAATTTGTCTAGACTGACACCACGCAGCATATTACTGCAGGAAGGCAAGTTACTAGAGTAAGTAAAGTGTTGTAACTGACTGCTTAGAGCTTTGCAACTACTTGCAAGTTTCAGTTAGTCTTTGGTGGATGTATACAGAATACCTAAGGTTACGAAGTAAAGGACGAAGATAAGCAAATTTCGCATGTGCTCAATTAATATATTCAAACTGTTTTCTGTGTTATTTGGTGCCTTATCAATTATACAGAAGAAGTAATTCTTAAGGACTATATACACCTGACTATATTGCCTCTTCGTTACACCTGCTTTAAGTTTTTCCCAAAGCGAGTAACTCTATGCTAAATAGCCTTTAACTTTTCTGTCAAATCCTTTAGCTTGAACGCAAAAAAAAACATATCCGACTGGTAGTTTCAGGGATTAGCGCGTTTAAACACAAAAACTCTATAACACACTCAAGCTTATAAACTACTTAACTAATGACCAGTTAAAATACTCGAATAAAATTAAAAGAGCATCATAATACCCTAGCTTTTTAACCAGTATTTTTGGCGGTATATGAAAGAGTTCTAATTTTGGCTTCTTTTGGAGCGAACACACCAGGTAGCCGAGTTTGTCTGCTTCATCAAACATCTATATTTGGGGTTATAACACAATATTATCGTCAGCATGTAGAAAAAGAGCTTTGTTTTTGTGATGCAAACATACCTTTGTACCTAATAACTTTGCTTACTAAGTTAAACTACATTATTAATGGTACAGGACGTAACCACAAAATGTTAAAAAAGTATTTTTAATTAAATAAGGCCTTTTATAATCTTTGTCATCGTCACAAGTAAATTCTCTATTCAAATTCCTTAATCGAGTTCGAAATTCAAGTGAGTGAGTTTCTTTATACCGCCCACCCATAGAGTACATAGAATAACAATGGCGGTGCTCTAACCGCTCTCCGTCCTTCATGCCCTGCAGCTTGTCTATGCCCGGTGCCGCATACATTTCACAAGGACAGCCCGACCGACCATTATGCTCCTACTCTATGGTTTGCGAAGAGGTTTTATAACTCTATTTTGTGTAGGAATGGTGTTAATGTTGCCACACGAAATGTTGGGAATAAACAAGTTTTAGGAGCATGGTGACTTTTAATTTAAAGGTACAAAAGAAGTTTATTTAAACTAAATAAAAAACACATGACAAAAGTTAAACGGAACACGAGAATGTGATTGAAATGATAAAAATCTACCTGTCATACTTAAGCGAAACAGGCCGCAAAATATCTATAACGCATTTCAGGAAATTCATTTTGATGTTATATCTTCAGTATAGTTATTACATAACACGGTTCTTCACAAAATTCTTAATTAAAAGCAGTGAGAGATGGAATAGCAATGCGGGTCAACGATTTATTTGTATGGTAAATTACACGTTTCTTCATGAGTGGGTTTGTAAAGGAAAAATGTAACCCTTATAAGATCACTCGTACGCAAATGATCTTACGAGGGCTTTTCCTTTTGAGTCACGGAACCTCACAATTATGAGAAACTCTGCAATTTTATATTCACGTCAAATCATGTGTCATCATTTATATTTATACTTATGTATATTATTATATACATTCACACATTAAATAGCGGTTTGCATGGTTTTTTTTTCATGAATTTTTACGTTAATTTATTGCCGAAACTGCAAGTTAGTTCCTGATTTATAGAATGACAAGTTTTGGTTAATGACTATGCGGCGAACCCAACACTTGCCCAAACAAAACGACACACGACAATGGAAGTCCCTTCTAACGACCATCCAAAATTGCAAGCAGCTGCCTTTGTCACCACAAGCAAACCTAATTAGACGCTACCTACTCTTAGAATGCTCAAGAACGTTAAATACAGTAATAACTTACAAAATTAAGACTCAACAAACCGAAATTTCTTTGTCGCTCCATAAACCCCGAACACACAAGAGAAACGCCACGTCACGGGCTGTGGCTCCCGAACAAAACGTTAAATTAAAACGTTCCCTACAAATTAATTCAAAGCACATTACTTAAACAAGCGTCTTAATTCGCCATAAATATCAATTAAAATACAACGACAATTGAAACAAGACTACGGTCACGGGCGGCTTTCACAAAGGCGACATCTGTGGGGACAAAACAGCGCTAATTGCGAAACCCGAGTTGAATTCGGGAGCTGGGCATTTCCACATGAGAGAAAACTTTGCCGAGTAATGACTGAAAACTGACGAGAAGTATTAGACTTGGTATCATGCGGGCTTGTGAAGAATGCTTCTGCACTTGTGTTAGGATTAGAAAATAATGAGCTGTCCGACGTCCGTGGCGTGAAGTAGAAAAATAACATTTTTGCAAGAGATATAATAGGTAACTTTAAAGTCGGACTGTGAAATATATAAATAAGTAAGGAAATAAAACTGTCATCGAGAATTTCGTGATAAATAAAAGTAAATATTGTATGTCAGAACGATTGGTCCGTAAATAAGCCTCTTGTTTCCTTTAATTTTGGTATCAGGACTTCGGCATCGTATCGTTAACCGAGCTTAATTGCGCCGAAATGTGGCCAAGCGTATTTTGGCGCGAATCTCAGTGAAAAGTGAATCCGCGCTAATTGAAATTCTCACACCCACTCACACAATGAAAACCTCGGACGCTGCCAAAGGCACCGCTTCTGGTGCCGTTGCCCAAAACTTGTAGGGAATAGGATTTTTTAAAACTAAATCGACTAATTGGTGCTTGTTTATGCTTCCGTAAATTTTTTATTAAAAAAGGAACGTTCTGTACTCAAACGTTATTGTTTTTCTTACGTTATAGTTGTAAAGTTATAAAAAGGTTTTTTAGGACTAATGAGAATTTGCAGACCAGCAATATGAAAGGTTTACTTTTGGTTCTTTACTTTGAAGACCTGGAGACAAAGGATGGAAAACAAACTTATGTTTCATTCGGGAGAGAAGGCTGGTCCAGCATTGGGATAAGTTGAATAGTAAATATTCACTTATTTATCAACGCCATTTTAATTACCATTTAATTTAAAAACTTTTATTTGAATATATTGTAATTAATTTTCTGACTCAGTACATCGAATAAAAACCCTTCGAAAATCCGCATATTTTTCACTTTAATACATTGCATATACATACCTACATACATTAATTGATATGTACGCCTCGCTGGTCATAATTTATTCGACTGTTTTCACCAGTGCCGCTTTAACATATTTTTATTAAAAAAATAAAGCAATACGGAACGCGATGCTAAAATCCCTATCAAACAGCGGCGGTAGATTAAAAAAAACAAAGGCTATAACTTTTTTACAGTTCATCCCTACATCAATTGGTCCGTTCCATAGAGAAACAACCATAGATAAAAAATATCGATATCTGGAATGTTTTATTGATTTAGCTTGGTATGTGTTCGAGTGATTGGTGCCAATATGGAAGTGAGCGTTAGAGGTGATCCCTTTTACATCGACACTTTAATCCGAGTACCGCGAGTCGATATAGCGAGTAACTCGTCAACTACAATAGCGATGCTTTCTGAGCAAGGAACGAGTGAAGTGTTTATCCTTGAAATGGGAACTACATTGTGGACGTAGCTGCACTTTTCAGGCTACATTTTATGTGCAAAAGTTCTATAGAATAAATAAATACGTCTCTAAAAGATGTTAATACAACATATGTAATTTAATGGTACCCAAATGAGGGTGTTATGTTATTCTTTGCTAAGATGTTGGTAAGACCAGCCTGACAGTTTAAAACCTCAAGTACAAATTTCCAGAATGATAGAAAACTTACAAACTGTCCACCTATTTATCACCCTCTAACTCCTTCAAGCCACGCGCATAATTGATATCCAAAATTGAACAATATATCAAAGTGAGAATCTCATGGCATCCGGCTTACGGTGACCCTTAAGTGCCGTAAACACAACATTCGACCACGAGGGGTCGTTAGCGCAGGAATCCACCATGTTTCAATAAACCAATAGTATACCACACATGTTTAATAGTTTGGGGACCCTTCCGTCAATTTGATCGCACGGCTAAAACTTTCGGGGTTAGGAATTATGATTTCGAATATTTGGGGACATTATTCATTAGTTAGACACCGTGACAAAGCACGCGAAGGGCTTAATTAAAAGGAAATTAGTATTGGAAATCGATATTGTTTGATGAGCAAAGGTTTACCTTCCTAAAATATCGACTATATTCATTTATGAAACACTCCATAACATGTCACCAAAGTCCTGTTTTGAAACGATCCTACAAATATATAACTAATAAAAAAGAAGATAAATGCTGATAATTAAAATCATTTAACCCAGCTCAGAATTAACAACGGTCCTAATTGCTTATACACATTAAAATGTATACACTGACGAAGCAATATACATACTTCGTGAACCGCCGCAGAGTTGCTATATTGCAAAAATGTGATTCCCAAAGTCCCGACAGAATTGCTTAAACAACACTCTGATGTTCGGGTAAATTTAAATAATAAATATGGTAATTATTTGTCAGGATAATTAAGTAACTCCACTTTTTTGTTAGATCAAAGGGTTGATTTCTAAATTAGCTACGTTTTTAACGTGTCAAAGGCTAACTAAATAAAGAGGATTTTTTGTCGTCTATTCAGCCCGAGTTTTTTTGACAAAAAGAGTGAAAATTTATATCTTAATTAATCGGTGAACTCGCTTTATCTACCTTAACCTCTATATATATAAACCTATTTTATAAATACTTTTACCTTTTAGCCTTTCAGCTTTACATTTTAACGTTAGATGAATATGTAGATAGAAAATATGTGTTTGGAAGCATACAGCCCACAAAAATGCTTAACAAAACAGAAAACATAAATCCGTGTCAATACCAATTAACTTTGGTCCGCGGCCGAACAAAAACAACTGGAAATAAATCAACAGCACATTCCGTTATTGTTAATACTCTTGTCTGTGGTTTAGTTCATGTTGCCGAAATCACACTTTGCAGCTTTATTTTTAACTAGTACATTGTATAGATTTTTTAGGGCTTGGTAAGTGACCCAAAGTTTCTAGGTTAATTGCAATTGAAATTCTTACAGTATGTTTTTTAATTCATTTATTTGATGAGCCTTTAAAGATCTTACAGTATTTGACGGCGTCAATAGTCCACTTTATCCAAATCACTTTTTTTTTTAATTCAGGTTCTATGACACCTTTTATTCTGATTTAATTATAAGAACTCACTTTTCAAATCGATACATAGGGAGCAACAAATATATGTAATACATATAAAATGCAATATGCCGTTTGTTCTTTGGATTAATTAAACATTAATTTAAACCGCTGCGTTGCATCAAATAGTGCGTCGATTCCAATTTCGAACGTCAAATTACCATTTTAAATATCGAACAACACGCGTACCTGCGCCGCGATCCAATAAAAGACGTGTGATTGGTTTATAGGGCTTACATAAGTTCAGGTGGTTAAACGAGATATACATAAAATATATTAACCAGTGCCACTAGCAAAATGGAAAAGTAATTTTAAAGTAGGTTATAAATATCCGCAATAACTTCGTCATTCCCTACAGATTTCTGATTAGTTATGATAACATTTACAATTATTGACTTCATAATTAATTAAGGTGCCACGTTTTTTTGGAAGAGCCTTGTTCATAAAATATAAATAACCAAAGTAGGCATTATCAATATCATCATCAATATCTAATTACAAGTAGGTATAACAGCAAAATTTCTAAAGACAGATGGAAAAGATACTACCCTGCTTTTTCGCGTTTGAATAGTTCAACCGTTCACAGAAAGCCTAGCCATCAAGTAGGTACATTGCGAACCAGAGAACATGATAAATAGTGATACACTCTCGTTCATTCTAGCCGAGTAAGCCGAAACTGCCTTATAGATATAAATGATGCCGTCAGCAGCACTAGCTACTGAGCTGAGCTAGCCCGCGCTCGCGACGGTAATGGCACGAAAATGATAGATCGACACGCTCCACACAATACTGTAAATCTATTTGATACTATTCTAGACGTGGAAGCTTAACCAGCTGATACAGGATACGTACAGCGCTTATCTTTCCTTTCTAAACGATTTCCGTTGGATGATAAACTTGAAATACGGACCTGGTTTGCGAAAGATGAGGATGTGGGTATCACGTCTAAAGGCTTTCACATAGAAATCCAGCAGTGCTTAAAGCTTCTATTATGACTATATGAGGCACTTTATGATGTGTAGTAAGAATGAGACTAGGAAGAATGAAATATTCTTCAAAAACCAAGATCACAGACTTTGCCCATCACGGAAACATCACGTAATGACCACGTAGGTGAAAATGCAGTAGAATAATAGCCTTTAAGAAATGAACGAGGTGGCAACCATCACTGAGAGTTATAAATGGCTGCAGAAGAAATAAGGTAATAACTCACAACTAACTAGTTACCGCCCATTTAGTTTGACGATAAACGATGATGAACTACACAAGAGGTGATAAAATAACCTTTTCTTGTTGAGACCGTGAAAACACTATCGGAATAAATGGGCGCACTTTAACAAAACGCTGGCGAACACAACTGAACCGATTGTAATGGCGAGAAATGAAATATTGTCACATGTTGCATTGCACTCGTGTACTGAATTTCTTTGAGGCTTTAAATGCCTTTGTTCAGTCTGCAGAACTTTTAAATGTCCAACTTGTGAAAACCTTTTGATCGGAGCTGAAGGTCAGTTCGACTGCTAATCAGAAACTTTTTTGTAAAAAGAGTGCCAGATATTTATCACAGACATTTATGAAATGGAGAATGCCAAAAATGAGAGGTTTTTAACCATCAGAATTTAGAAATAATGAAGCTAGCATATGGCATTCAGTTCAGTTATTTTTATAAGAAAATTACATACATTTACGTACCCATTTTGGTCCAACAAAAATATTTTCACAATTTCATCCAAATTGTCAGATAGCCATGTCGATTTAGAGATAAGACAAAGCAAATTAAAACTCCAGATCTTCATTTTCGTTCATAGAGCCAGAATCAGATTTAGGTAATGAGAAAAAGATTGGCTACTATTTAAAAGCCAGTCATAAGCAATTAAGCTGTCTATGATACCCTAGCTATTAACAATGATTCACTGAAATTGAGATCTGTTCATGTTTCATTAAATGTGGTAGTCCCACGGAATTTTATCATAGGAACAAATATGTTTAGTAAGTGTGTTTTGCTTAGTCAGCAGAAAACATGTCATGTTACTCTATGGATACGTTTGTTTTATCTATGGTCATTAATCTGCTTCGTTACTTACGATCGATGCTGATTTTATTATTATAGCTGAAGGTAAATAAAGTAAGAAAATCACGGTCAGAATATTAATTTGGCTTTGTATGTTAAGTCACAATTAGTTGATTAATATTGTCTATATCCTTCTTTATAGAACTATCAGCAGATTAACCTACTGAGGTAAATCATGTACCCTACATATCATACCCAGTTTAAATCTTGTCTATTTATAATCTGCGTAATCCAGGGAAAACTTCATATGAGCTACTATTAATTATTTATACCAAGGTTTTAGATCCTCCTATCATCCTCTTACAAAGTTCATAGGGCTAAGCCAATAAGGAATAACAGGGGTATTAGACCTTATACTTGCATCATTAGACAAATCTTTAAAAATCCCTTTGAAGACCTCTTAATACCTTTTCCCGGTACCTATAGCGCCATCTACACATTTTCCGCGCCCTCCGATAAATATTTTATCGTTCTTTTTCCGTTTATCGAACAAAGCCCTACTAATTATTGCCAACAATTTATCTTGACTGTCTTTACATTTTAAATCTTCCATTAACTTGTTTGTTTAATCAAGCAGAACCGTAAAATTCAAGGAGATTACTCGATTTAAGTATGCATGGAGTAAATAAAATGCTGATGGAATATATTCCGCTGGTTATCTTGGTCGGGATAATATCATATACCCTTCTGACCTGTCCGTCAGGCACCGGTCTCGTGGAGGTACGTGTGCATATTTTATCGGGAAAAATGAACGAGCTATTCTTTCGTATCATAAAAGTTGATGTTCATTACGGTATTGTTGAGTATCTAGGTTGCAGAGTAAACAGAGTAATTTATTGAGAACTGTTTCTTTTTCCTCTTATGGCTTCCTGAAAGTTTCGTTTACGTGAAGGGAGTGTTGGCAGCGTAAGTTATGTTATGTTACACTTACTCTTACGCAATAAAATGGCTCGTAGTATAAAAAGGTCGTGTGTAAGGGACAGGCAAAGATGGCTTTTCCAGTAGATAGATAGTGTACAATTTTATACATTTGTTTCGGAATTGTATACGTCTCAAACAAAGAGCACATACCTAGTTTATCAGTTTCCCTGTCAATACACTGGAGAACTAGTTTGAACGGACAAGTTAATCTTATCCTACGAGGTAGTTGTTTTGTGTAGGAAATAAGCTCATCTGGAACTGCGGAACTGACTAGCTTTGGAATACTGCTCGTGTGTTGAAGAGTATTTTTTATAACGTTGAAGTAGGGGTACCTACCTACCTACCTAGGTGGAAAATGTTTTCAAAAGATTAATTACTAAGGTAAGGTATCTAATGCCGTATGTAGGTATACTAAGTCAGGCCGTTACATCAAAATTATCATCATCTTTTTGGTTTCCTTGAAGACCAATTACGGGATCGTCTTTAGTTTTAGGAGTCGATGTAAAATACAGTTCAAATAGGTACTTATGCGTGTAACTTCACCTTTTTGCGTCTAAAAACCAACCCGTTCTTTGAAAATCTTATAATCGCAATACTGCTCTACAAACTTTCAAAGGCGGACCTGTTTTAAAACCTGTAATTAATCTTCTTTCGAGCTTGGAGTAAGACTAGTCGACCAAGTTTCTTCTAGGTAACTGAATAATTTCCGATAAAACTATTACACTATTCTGTAACATTGTTTTAAAGTTTTATGGAAGAACTTCGTCGTTTTGTTAGCCGCGGATCTTTGAACACCCTTTTTCAATATCAATAAGGATTCTAGGTTTCATGTGTAAATAAGAGAAAGACAAAATATCGTTTTGAGACATTAATGACATTCGATTACATTAAATAATTACCTCTGTTAATGGAGAGTTGAAATCTTAGGTATATGAGATTTCATCTTTTATCATCACATTAGCCTCTATTCAGAATGCCCTGACAATCTAGAAAAGTGGCTAATGTAGTTGCAAACAAAATGAAATCTCTTTGTTCTTTGGTTAAAATATCGCTGAGCTCATGTGAATTAAAATACGATAAGAGAGGTTTAAGACCTGTTCTGTAGGGGTTCAGCAAGGAAATAGTCAGTCTCTACTTAAACGTAACTTCGTTTATGTAGGACCAAAACTTAGTGACTGATATAAGATAGTGTCGAGTTCCTGAAGGTAATTTCTTTAGCTTTTTTAGATGTAGGAAGGTGCTAACCGTGTTACACGGGCGAAAGAGAGGCGAGATCGTAACCTGTTGGCAAGTCAACAGGGGCCTGTAGTCCCGGGAGACTTCCCAAGTGCTCATGAATTTATTCATCGCGATACCTGCCTCAGGGACGACTCCTGCTTTTTAGGACTTAATTAACTTTAGTCGTGTGATGTGATTTTATTCACGCTGGAGTTTTATGCGAGTCTCAAAGGAAAATCCGTTTTCTTTTATCCCAAAATCTAAAATATAAGAAAATATACCTTACATAAAAATACGCCCCAAACGAACAGAACGTCTGAAATACTCAATAAAAAGACGCCTTACAAGTAATGTATCAATTTCAGGACGTAAAACACATAGTTACATAAATAACATCTCCCAGAGCGGATTTCTCGCGAAAAACAGTCTTAAAACCGACAGACCTCAAAGTTACAGGCGAGAACCATAAAGTTGGCACCTCGGATACGAGCCGCGGTAACCAAATCATTACCATCAGAGTAACTACGTACAGATTCTCTCGTAAACCCTGAATTTTTGCGGTTTATTACCTCGTATACAGACCGCCGGCTTGCGGAATGGAAACTTGAGCGCGACACGTGCTCGAACCAACTTTACTAATATAAAAACAGACCTACCGTTTACGAATACTTTTTAAAAGTTTTCCTTATTTAGATTTTTCCCGAATTCTTATCAAATACAGTTTACCTGACCGACTTTTGAACCTGATTTTCCGGACGGCATCCGGACCGCGTTACCTCCTTTTAGAACCGTTTTTCCGGCTCAGCTCTCAGGGTATCACACACAACACCTCAGCTCTCACCATCACGCCAATCGATCCCCACAGGGGTAAACAAACGCGAGGGCGCGGCGGACGCCTGTTGCGTCGGTCACGAGGCGAACACTCACCGGGCAGCAAAGCCAGCAGCGCCAAGGCCACCAACATAGGGGCCATAACGGCGGCGCGCGGGCATACCACACCCGCGCACGCTGCGCTAGCACGCCGGCGCGCTCATGCGGCCTGAGACAACGTGCGGCCGGCCCGAGCGGCGCCCGGCGCGGGACTGGGCGCGCCCGCCCCCGGGGCCCCGCGCCGCGCCCCCGCGCCCCGCCCGCGCCCCCGCTGCGCAGCCGCCAGGACAGGTGCGCGTGGCACCCCGCCGACCTGAGCCCTACCCCATGAAAAAGGCTCTATTATCATCTCGAGTATAAAATAATCAGTCAATAGCTACACTCGCTACGACGACTCTATATACAAACTTCGACGCTCTCTGAAAATCATAGGTTTGATAAAAATGAAGGGCGTTAAGTAGGGCAAGGGCCCAAGGTCGGTGCAGCCCGGGCGGGATGCGACGCTCGGCTCGAGCCCAATCTTTATGCGCCCTTGGAGCGTTTAGGGCGCATCCCTACGTACCGATAAAATATTTAGAAGGAGCGCGCCGCAAGATAGACTATTCATTAACAATTCGTTAAATCTTATTAAACTTTGATGTATGCTAACATACGTCGTGGAACATTGGAGTTAATCGTATCGATGTAGTCGTTATACTAACAACAGTTTCAGGATTTTCCTTTAATACTCGTAGGATAATGATTAATATTTTAGGAATTGAAAAAAAGATATGTAAAAAATAGAAGTTGGGTGACATGAACATAGAGTTTTTAATTTAATCTGTATTGTATAAAATATCCAGCCTAGTTTAAATTTTAAAAAATACCAGCTCTTTGGTTCTTCAAGGATCACGTCGTGGGTTCGTGACACTTTTTATGTGTAGGTGTAATTGAAAATACAGTACCGTGTAAGAATCTATGTCCTTACTTATATTAAGGTCAACGACCTATAACCGCACGACTTTTGCAAACGCACGCACAGAAAAAAGAAATATTTTAACATCAGTTGTTTTAAAATAATCATAAAAGTTTAGAACTCGTTAAAGTTTCAAACTTTTACGGCTCAAACTATCACAAATCTCCATAATTTTATCTATTTAAACAAAGGGCTTGGAAATTTCCAAAATCTATATTTGTTTGAGCATATTACGTTCGGCAGGAGCCTGTTTAATATTCTTCGCGGAGAAGGCTCGTTTTTCAACCCTGCCTTCTCCATAAATATGAGTCAGATCACCGATGAAAATTGATAAAAATCGACATTCAGCCACGCCTTAACCAAGATTAACATTTTGAACGCGAACTTTTTTGGCTTTTTGTTCGATATCAGCGCGTTCGAACGTTTACGTGCCAGAAAAAGTTAAGCTGAGAGGCGAAGAAAACCGCGCGGAGAGACATTTTGAATATAGTGCATGAAATATCGTGATGGCTGTCGATAAATTCATGATAAGTCAGTGGAAATGAGCCTAGATTTGATTTTTTAAATAATTCATGATTTTACTACACTATTGGTGGATATTTTTTTCAGAAATGATATTTACTTGTAATACTAAGATGTGTTTATTGATTTTAAACTATACAAATTTATTTCTAAAAATAACAACATTTAACACAACTGTAAAATAAAAAAAATACGATACTAAATAAATAGAATTTGACAAAACTACTATATTATATGAATATGTTATGTAATAAATATTAATCTAAATTATTATCAATCTGCATAGCCACTGCAAATTAATTAATATTTTTCCAACAAAGAGTAAGCTTAAACTAAACGTAGTAAGAGAGTAAGTAAAATTAAACGTAAAACAAAATCATTTCTACATTTAATTTAAAAAATAAAGAAAACACGTGAGCCTTTAAAAACCCGTAATTACCACAAACAAATAAAAGTACCAAAATTCAAAACAAGAACGGGGTAAATGGCCGCCTGCCCTTTATGATAACATTTAAGCTAGAGCTTTTGTACCGAGCACCGCGTGATTATGCCGTTCACAAATTTATTGCGATCGCCCTGAAAACGCACAAAAATAACGCGCTTTGGGTCCTAATGTGAATAGAATTGTGAAATATGTATGTTATTTGTAAAGTTTTACTTGAAATAATGATCTAACTTTGCTATTTTCTGAGTATATTCTCAAAAGATTATTATTATATTTTTCTAGAGTTCTCAACGCACGTAATATTAATATTGCTTTGCCTTTGAAACTACAAAGAAATAAGTTATCTAAGGAGTACTCAAGAATACCTACTTTTACCACAAAATGATAGCAAGAGTTAAGCTAAGTAAAATCTTAACGCTAATTGCAAGTACACCGTGCACCGGACTGATTTAATAACACTTTCATGAAATACCAGCTAAGTTAAGGCAAAGTTCTGTACCGAGCGTGCCACGGGACGAAGATGAAAGACAGGCTGAATTATGAAGGGGGAACTAAAGCACAATACGCCGCTTAAGAAACGTCTGCAGAAGCCATATACATCGCCATTCAAACCGCCGAGCTTGGCTGCCTCTGAACCACGTTTAAAATGCAAATAAACCGACCAGACGAATTCTTATGATGTATGCTCAAGTAAAATGTAGGGGATTTCTTCATTTAATTTTACTTCTTAATTTCCTAGTATAATTTTACGATTTTCGTAGTGCTTTGTGTTCTAGTGTTATTCAACTGATTGAGGTAATCGGTCTCGACACAGCGAAATGCGTGATATAGGTGTTTAGCGTATTTATCACACGTTTGTTTTTAGATATTCCGAAAGGCTGTGAACCCTTATAATTTCATTTTACTGTGTCCACGTCCGTCCGTCACGGTTGTAATTACCTGGCGTACATTATGTTATATAACCACGTTGATTGAAATAAATGCATTTAGTTGGTATTCGTGATTAGGTAGGTAGTATATACGTATCGCAACTGTTAGTAAAATATTCATTAGTTCTGTCCTGATGGTTGTGGCAGTCGAGCCATATTAAATACTAATATTTAGTTATCAGAGCAAAATAAAGCGACCCAATATTATAGACAAAAGAAAATTACTTTACGACGCGTAATCTTCCATACTTCTCTGGCAATATTATATATGCAGTAGGAAGGAAGTCCGTCTGTACATCTTTTAGGTATGAATTAACGCCTAAACCAAAGAACCTATATTGATGAGCTACTTCTAAAATATATATTTTCAATTTTGACATAAGTGTTTGAAACTACAACAAATTATCAGAATAATATGTCTTATAAATCTGAATTAAATGTCGTACATAAATAGGTGTAGTACAGCTCTTAAAATTCATTAAGAGTTGCCGCTGATAATGAATTAGAAGTTTTATCTCTTTTGGTACCTACATAGAGGCTGAAAGTTGAAAAACGGGATTAAGGACGATAAGATTTGTTTTTCTTAGGATTTCTACGTGTTAGTCTGCTTTGTTCTACAATAGAGCTAGACTAAAGTGTATTCTGAATTGCAGTTGTTTAGATAATTTTATGACCTTTCATTGTTTATCTATTCAAATACTTTATTCTGATAGCTTACAAAAGAAGCTGAAAGATATTTAAACAGAGATATTTACTAGTTTCTTAAATAGTCCTGTTTTATAAAAAACATGTAGCTAAATGGCATGTAAATCAAAATATTGTTGTTATGGGTACTTACCTATTTACCAGGCACAAAAATAAATGTCTGACTGAGAACGCCACGAAAAAGTCCATATTTATGTACATAATGCAGAAAAACATTCTACCACCACTTCACACAATGAAATACACCGTTAAACACGATTAGAAATTAAGTAGATTTAGACAACACTAGATTTTTGTAATTATCAGTAAGATTTTCCTCCTATTAACAAATACATATTTTCTATCGTCTCCAGGCATCGGTAATTCTGAATTCTGCCCTAGAATTTGTGAATCAAATCAGAAGCGAATAGAAACTTTTGGGCGACGGTAGGCGTTAATAAAACGGACTGACAATACCCTTAACTTTTACAATACGTATTTGTCGTTATTGTACTCAAATTAAGCTAGAATTTTAAACGATTCCCGTAAATATTAGATTACAAATTATTCCGAAATTTGACCATTGTTGTTTTGCATGAAGTAAGAATGCCTAATATGAAAATATCAAATGAAATTTTGTAGTCTTATTTTTTTTTTCTGAGTGAGAAGTATATGCAGATTTCTACAAACACTGCACACGGTTTAGGTTTAAAAAAAAATACTTCAAGGAAATACCTCTATAGTTTGCAAAATACATCTGAATTTAAACTAGCAACCTTATCAAAGCTATGTATAATCCTTTATTAAATATAGCAGTTCTGAAAGCCAAAAAAGCTTAGCATTAATTCGTGAAGATGGCTGCCGTGAAAATGTCCACATTTGCATACAAATTTCGAAGTTAAGTCGCGCAGTAATGGCAAACGCATCGTCGGAATAGGCACAGGCGTCAAATGTACAGACATTTTGGCGCGATAGATACCAGTTTATGTGAGAAAAAATCCAGTTACACTTTTATTAGTATTATTACGGAAGCGAAGTTGGCAAAAAGTGAATTTACATACGAAAATGAAGCGTGTAGGAATGTGTTAAATTATTTTCAGCTTGTTACGCTCTCAGCGAGAAAACTGGTTATTTCCGGTTCCGGGTCAGTGTCTTTTTGGGTTATTTCCAGGGGTTTGTAGAAATCAGATACCATACACAAATGTATATTTTGCAATTGCTAGAGACCTGACTGAAAAGATAATTTTATATGAAACTCCTCGTTATTTAGTTTGTAATAATAAATAATAATAATGTTAAATGCGGACAACTTCACATACATTGTTCTGAACCCAAAGTAAGTAGCTAATGCACTTGTGTTATGGAATTCAGATACAACGAAGGTACCACAAACACCCAGACCCGAGACAATGTAGAAAAGTGATTTTCTACATTGCCCCGTCCGGGGATCGAACCCGGGACCTCGGAGCTAGCGACACCTTGAAACCGGTGCGTACGCCACTCGACCACGGAGGTCGTCGTGTAAATGTAAGTATTGAAAACTAAGATGGCAAAAAGCATTGGAAGAGCAGGTGGGTGACATACCTCTTCTCTGTCTCAATCTGTTCTAAGAAAAACATTCACATTCCCATACTCACTGTGTATGAAATCTTAAATTTCATAGAAAACCCCAATAACACCTTTTCGACTTGGGAATAAGTTGGGAATTGAATAATAAAGATATTGGGTGGTGGTAATCGACAGCAAATAAATAAAATTCCTAATTTAATAAATAAAATAACTATTGCTTTTACCTACTTCATCTCCGGCCGAAGAAAGATAGAATAAGCAAAACAAAATCTTTGAATGGTATGGTATGGTCTATAATAAATACATTATAATAAAACACAATCACAAAAATAGACCCTATAAAACCGTAATAAACGGTTTGTATATGTACAGATACATCTTTTAGGAGGAGATTATTATAATAATATGATAAGCAGCATGTAGAAGTTCCCTCTTCCCTACCTAACACCTAAAAGACCATTTCTTTATAATAGTAAGAATGCAGGCAGCAGTATTTTAAAACCGTTCTGATTACTGCCGCCATCTAGGCTTAAAGAAAAACATTAATTGTTGAAAGCTACCCGTCAAGAGATGTCTGTATAATAAAACGTAGACTCTGAATCTAAAAATGTATGGGATTGCTATTGCTTATACATATATGTGTGTGTTACTGTGTTTCATTTATTATTGCTTCTACGTTTATAGCTGTGTTTATATTTTAATGGCATTCCAGAAATTGAATTAGGTTGTATAAAAGACTAAAAAGCCTCCTGGTTGCACTGATAACTAACTGTCAGTCTTGTCAGTGTCACGTACGCTTGTCATCGTTATGACTTCTGTAGCAAATTACGGTGCTTGTTTTCTTTTAAATTAAAATAATACTTTATAATCGAAAAGCGTTTCAACAAATAATCACAATGAACCAAACAATGAGTGTAGAACCTTTGAACTCTGCGTTAAACTCACTACGAGTGCTACGATCGAGTGTCAGTCACGTATTCGAAACCCTATCCAATGGATTGCGAGCAGACCACGGCGAGGACGGCAAAGACAAATTCCTTTTAGAACTGCAAGAACTACTTAACAACGTAAATATCAACTTGCGAGACTTGGAACAGACTGTAAATGGACTCCCAATACCCACAGCGCCGTTTAACTTGGGTACAACAACGTATCTCAGTCAAGAAACAACTCAAGACCGGCAAGCGCTTTACACGCAGTTAGTAAACAGTTACAAATGGACGGATAAGATCCACGAGTACAGCTCCTTTGCACACACTCTGCTCAGCCAAAATTCGCTCAAGCGATCGTATATAAACTCTGGGAGTACTAAACGGCGAGGAAAGTTACAGAGCAACCACAACGTCGCGCCGTTACAGGTCGACAACGTTATCAATAACATTGATAGATCATACAGTGACATGAAGATAACAATCTCGCGACCATTTGCAAGTAATGCAGTTGTGCAAATCAACCTCAGTCATGTGTTAAAGGCTGTGGTAGCCTTCAAAGGGCTTCTCATGGAGTGGGTCATGGTAAAAGGGTACGGAGAAACACTAGACCTGTGGACCGAGTCCAGGCACCATGTATTTAGGAAGGTAACAGAGAATGCTCACGCAGCTATGTTACATTTCTATTCTCCAACACTACCGGAGCTGGCTGTGCGTTCATTCATGACATGGTTGCATAGTTACGTGAATCTCTTCAGCGAGCCATGCAAGAGGTGCGGTAGCCACCTCCACCACACTTCCCTGTTGCCTCCTGCATGGCGAGACTTCCGAACTCTGGAGCCGTTTCACGATGAATGTAAACAATAGTCAATGTGGTATTGAATGGGAGGACCAACTATTTATTTAGAGGTTCTTCCTTTCAATAGTCATAATATCAAATACAGTGGACATTAGAACATTTAATGAAACTTGTGTATATCTGTGTTAACTGATAGACTTTATTATATAAGAATATCTTAGTATAATACTTTTTTATGGTGTTTTAGCTTAAATAAGTGTATATTTATGTAAACTTCTTTATTAGTCCATTTTCTGAAAGACAGTCCATTATTTTTGTGTTATTACTTGATATTTAGATTCCTATTTGTATATGTAATGGTCATGTGGTGGGCATATACATACATACTTATAATCAAAGCATTGTTCACCAGTGATATCCCTCTTCATGTCTGTATGTGGTAAAATATAAATTATTTCTCCAAATACAAACTACTAGATGGCAAAGCCAAGATAATGGAGTGTTGTCAATGGATTTTTAAATAAACTGTATAAATAAGCAAGTTGTAGTTTTCTGGTATTATTTTAATTGGTATTCAGTGAACATGTAATGACAGTTTTTGATCTCATTAACTGACACACATGGACTAAGAAATCAATCTTAAAATATGCAAAAGAAATAAATACAAAAATACATGTTTGTTTCATTTTCTTTCTTTGTATGTCACACATGTACAAATAAAACAAATAAGTAGGTAACTATAATAAATTTATTAGCTAACAGTCTTATTAAATTAAATAAATGGCTTACACACTGCAACAGAATGATCAACACTACATGATACATTTAGTACATGGGCTCCTATGGCTACTTTTAGAGGGAAAAACTGGTCTTTCATGTGTCCTAAACCAAGACATCCTTGCCTGTTTCTGCCCCACATATAAAGGTCCCCATAATTGGTGATGGCCGCTAAGTGGCCTATTCCACATGCAACCTTTTTGACGCAACATTCTGGGTTGAACTCATTGCGGCCGAACAAAGGAGGTGGGATCTGTGTTGGTTTAGGAGTGGCCTGCACGTTTGGCCCGAGGCCCAGCAAGCCGTAGCCCCAGACGAAAGCGTCGCCTCCCTCTAAAAATTAAAAGGGGTAATTTTAATCTAATACCCAATATTTTTTAATTCTATTTGTCGGTTATAATTACTTTTTTTTCACGTCAATATTTGTTTGAAAATAACGTATTTTTGTGATAATTTACTTCGAAAAATATGAGGCCCGATTTAAATGAAAATATTTAGACCCAAACATATTCTGAACTCTTCCTGAACCATTATAAATCATGTTAGATTATTATTCTACATACCATTGACAATCAAACAGAAGGAACCTCCGGCCGCAACATCTACGATCTTTCCTAATCCCCTAGTGAAGTCGACGAGCGCGTACGACATGTTAACTTGCTGTGACGCGTTCTTCATCGGTATCTGGCCGTATTCCGAATTGCCCCAGCCGAACAGCTCGCCTTGATCTGTTAAATATATTACTGTTGTAAGAAGAATAAGGGGAAAATTGAGAAAATGAAAGATAAAGGATAACCACTGCTAAGTGTCACAACTGTTGAGGAGGTATTTAGGTACAACTTTTTTTAACTAACTGAGAGTAGGCACATACTAGTTTATCCTGTTTTCACATACATACATACGTGCATACGTAACATAAACGATTTTTTTATGTAACCTGTTTAGTTTCCCACTGCTGGGCAAAGGTCCCCCCATCTGACTACAGACTTTTCGGTCTCAAGCCACGTAACACCAATCACTTATGAAGTTAACAAACGACATAACTAAAAAACAGGAAAATAATCTCTTCATTTGTATAATAATAATATGTCGTCCTTACCATTGAGCGCTAACACACAATCACCGGTTGAGGCAATTTTCACGATCTTCTCACTAGTAATGTCGCCTTGTACCGGCGCAGGAGTTGCTTGGTTCTCGAACGTTCCGAGCCCCGTCTGGCCGTCCGCGCCCCAACCGCATGCGTATACTTTACCCCCCTCTGTTAAAAATAAACTGAAACATAAATTAGTAAGTAAATAATGGGTTGCGTTCTTCTTCTGAGTATATCAATCAATGACATTGTGGCTAGATTTTTGTGGAACAGTACACAGCAACGCGAAATTCGTTATCATTACAGGTCCTCACGTGTACAGGAAGTGGGACACGCTGAGCAGAAGGTTGCGTTGAGTAGAAGTATGATGAAGTATCTTCGTAATTTGGAGCACTTGTCTTGAGAAACTACTACTCAAAATCAACCTTACACCTTTGGAAAAAAGTCGGTATTAATGATTCGATTACTTACGTATGATCTTGTCCACAGCACACATTAATAATATTCTGCTTGCCCAACTTCTTAATGTTGTGTGACACCATGCTGCCTTTGTACTCCTCGTTCGGGTTGATCCTGCGGCCGCACTGGCCGTACGCGTTGTTACCCAGTGTGAACACCCCCTCATTGTCTGTTAGGATAGCTGTGTGGGCACGACCTGCTGATAGGCCGGTGATCTGTGAATAGTCAGTTATCTATTATTGCACAAGTATATGTATTCAGGCAAAAACTCATAAATTGAACTACTACTTGAACGGAATTTATTACTGTTCATTATGACGGTCAGTATCATTTAACCGACGCCTCTCAAGACCGACGCCTCTCAAGACCGACGCCTCTCAAGACCGACGCCTCTCAAGACCGACGCCTCTCAAGACCGACGCCTCTCAAGACCGACGCCTCTCAAGACCGACGCCTCTCAAGACCGACGCCTCTCAAGACCGACGCCTCTCAAGACCGACGCCTCTCAAGACCGACGCCTCTCAAGACCGACGCCTCTCAAGACCGATGGCCATCAAGACCGACGCCTCTGATGATCGACGCCCTTCACAAACGACGCCTATCAAGAACGACGCCTACTAAGACCGACGCCTCTCAAGACCGACGACTCTCAAGACCGACGACTCTCAAGACATACGCCTCTGAAGATCGACGCCTATCAAGACCGACGCCTCTCAAGACCGACGCCTATCAATATCGACGCCTCTGATGATCGACGCCCTTCACAAACGACGCCTATCAAGAACGACGCCTACTAAGACCGACGCCTCTCAAGACTGACGCCTCTCAAGAACGACGCCTATCAATATCGACGTCTCTGATGATCGACGCCTATCAAGACCGACGCCTATCAAGAACGACGCCTCTCAAGACCGACGCCTCTCAAGACCGACGCCTCTCAAGACCGACGCCTCTCAAGACCGACGCCTCTCAAGACATACGCCTCTGAAGATCGACGCCTATGAAGACCGATGCCTATCAAGTCCGACGCTTATCAATATCGACGCCTCTGATGATCGACGCCTCTCAAGACCGATGCCCATCAAGACCGACGCCTCTCAAGACCGACGCCTCTCAATACCGATGCCCATCAAGACCGACGCCTATCAATATCGACGCCCTTCACAAACGACGCCTATCAAAAACGACGCCTACTAAGACTGACGCCTCTCAAGACCGACGCCTCTCAAGACCGACGCCTCTCAAGACATACGCCTCTGAAGATCGACGCCTATCAAGACCGACGCCTCTGATGATCGACGCCCTTCACAAACGACGCCTATCAAGAACGACGCCTCTCAAGACCGACGCCTCTCAAGACCGATGCCCATCAAGACCGACGCCTATCAAGACCGACGCCTATCAAGACCGACGCCTATCAAGACCGACGCCTATCAAGACCGACGCCTATCAAGACCGACGCCTATCAATATCGACGCCTCTGATGATCGACGCCCTTCACAAACGACGCCTATCAAGAACGACGCCTACTAAGACCGACGCCTCTCAAGACCGACGCCTCTCAAGACTCATGCCTCTCAAGAACGACGCCTATCAATATCGACGCCTCTGATGATCGACGCTCTTCCCCAAAGACGCCTATCAAGAACGACGCCTCTCAAGACCGACGCCCCTCAAGACCGACGCCTCTCAAGACCGATGCCCATCAAGACCGACGCCTCTCAAGATTTTTTTTTTTAATGATTATTTATGATGAGTGCTGACTGATTTATTTATACAAATTGTTAGATTGAAAGAGTGATTTGGGTAGGCACTGCTTTGCATACCTTAGTTTCCAGAGACTTATATGGTAAGTATATAGGAGCGGGACTCAACAGCAATTCAAGTGGGTGTCCCATGCGCGGAGCATGGTAACCAATCTGCGAGTCCGTGTTGATACCGGTGCCAAACACTTTGTGTTGTCCCTCTGTCTTTATGGCAGCTACTGTGAACCCGTAACCTGCTGCCACTTCAGTTATCTAAAATGTGGAAGAGGAAATAAGATAAAAAACACCATTGGAATTTATACTTCAAAAAGCAAAGTAATCCAATAAGGGTTGTTGTTTTTTTTGCCCATTCTATAATAAATGAAAAAGATGTTTTTATGTCTTAAAAAACCTACATCAAATCTCTCAGCAAAACTGGATCTCATAGGATGCCAGCAATGCGTGAAGTTATTCTTGTATTGCTTGCGGCCTTTCTTCCCTCGCGTCATGTGAATGCCAAGGGCTCCTGTCTCTGCAAGGCCCCATACATACATCCGACGGTCAGAGCTCTTGCTCACTGGATACTGGAATACTATAATAAACATTATAATTATTTTTAATAAGGCTCTCTCTCTCGTTCCTAATATGAATTGTTTTTTTTTTGTATTTTCGAATACTGGTAATTTCATAATTCAAGTGAAGTTTTGATTATTAATTTTGTTAAATGTGCTTTGATTTCTGTCCAATTAAAATTCTTTTATAATAATTTATTCTTTCAAAGTATGAAAGAATAAATTATAATCGTAATTTTTTAAACAAAAACGAAGTTTTTATGCAGTTGTAGCTACAACTTTTATTTAATCTCGCAACAAGATTTTAGAGCCGTTTAAGCATGAATCTTTTTACTGGATTCGCTGAAACTTTAATATAATATGCTGTTCTGATTTAATAAACTGTATATAAATGTAAAGAATTGTTTTATTTTATAATATAAGAATAATTACTTGGGAGGGATTCGTCCTCATCGGGATCAGGTATTTTCTTCTTTGTCGTCGCATAGCAGCGAATACCAGTTACAGATGAGATTCTATTTCTTATTATCACTTTTACTGCATTCATTTTGGATACAAATTATAACATTTTAATTTAAATAATTGAATTTGTGTACCTATTTGAGGTTATTCTGAAAACAACATTAGACTTTTGACATTGACAGTTTTTAGAATTCCGTTTTACGTAACAACTGTAGAAGTCTGGTAAGGATAAATAAATAAATGTTGTAAATAATAATAATAATAATAATATTCCTGGACAATTCACACACGGTAATCTGATCCCAAGCTAAGCTCTAAGAGAGCTTGTGTTATGGTAACCAGACAACTGATATACATACTTATATATTTCTAAATACATACATATTATAGATAAATTACACCCAGACACCGAACAAATGATCGTGCTCATCACACAAACATTTGTGCCGGGTGGGAATCGAACCCACGACCTCCGGTTTAGCAGTCAGGGTCTCTAACCACTACACCAACAGGCCCGTCGAAAGGAAAAAAATAATTTCATTAAAACGCTGAAACAGATCCATATTTTCTTATTTGTGAGTAACGATGTGGCGTTTTTCATAAAGAATTTTCATTCGGTACAGTATAATAAGTAGGCTGACCTACCACCTAGCTGCATACAGAAAAGTAATAAGCTGAACTCCGTGGACGGCATGGTAGGTACGGTCACTGGAAAAATAAAGATCTAAGCGTTGCGTCCCAGTTGAAGACCATCTTATTAGAGATAAGGAATAAGTTGGTAATAAGGGCAAGAAAAAGAAAACCAAATATAAAAACAAAATAATTTGTTCAATCAGAATATAAAAACAACTGAGTATTGTTCTGTTATGCTTCTGTAGACATTTAATCGGATAATACAATTAATTACAATTTAACTTTGTGAGTTGAACATCAATCTTACACAAATTGTTTAAAATCGTAAATGAAATGACACATTAAAACCATTTAACACCGAGTATGAGATATTGACATCGAATATGGGGTAATTAGAATTACTTTATTTTAGAGAGTAAATTGGCTCGCATCTGCGTGTTTTGGAACAGCGCTTTGATCAGACTACGTAGTTCTTCATGAGTGAAGTGGACGGCTAGTGGGCCAGTGCCGTCCTTCCAGTGGTTCTCAATGTCCTTGAGGGAACCACCCAGGACGAAGATCAGCTCTTGTAGTTTGATCCACGACTTCACGTGTTTCTCCATGTCGTCCGGAGACTAGAAAAAGAAATAAGAATTAATCTATTTGATAAAACTGGGAGAGAACCCACTAAAAATCACATTGCATTAAGGACATTGAACAAAATTTTTTTTTTTTCAATACTAACTGCTTGGTTATTTATTCATACTTTCAAGAAATTCGTTAATAATATATTTATTTTACAAAACCCAGCGTGGTAAATTTACACGCACTGCAGTTTTAACTACCTTCAGAACAACAGACATATAAACGAGAGGGGTAAAAGAAGGATCCAGCTCTTTGTCTGTCAATCCTCGAGTCAGGAAGGTTGTATTAAATATGTTACCTGGAACAAGTGCGGAGCTTTCTGCACGACGATGGTGTACATCTCGGTGAGCTGTGTTGCCATCTCCATGGAAATGTCCTCCACGGTGCACACGCGGTGAATCAGCTCGTCCAAGAACATGTTGACTAGAGTTGCCATCAATCTGAAATAGACAAGGTTTTATTTCACATTGCTTATATAAAACTATACGGATTGCCAAATTGCCGAACATGTCGCTTGAACATTAAAAAGGACAACCCTCTAGCTAGAGAACTTCCTCTTTTTGGTGTTGGT
This sequence comes from Autographa gamma, assembly GCA_905146925.1. NCBI lineage: Eukaryota > Metazoa > Arthropoda > Insecta > Lepidoptera > Noctuidae > Autographa > Autographa gamma. Next base: position 12,893,438 of record LR989850.1, read on the forward strand.
TAAAAATATTCAAAACCAATATTGTGTCATTACATAAAAATGATTAACACTTTTTTACATTTACTTGACCTATAATAATACAAATGCGTAATAAATACCTGGTAAAAACGTTATTAGGAAAGACTCCGATCCAGACGTTCTTCAGTAGATGCAGCTGACGGAGGCACTGCCTGACGGCCGCTTCGGCGTTGTCGCTCAATTCGTCCTTCACGACAATGCAGTTTAGATCTAAGTAAAGATATTATTCAATAGTTAGTATAGGATATCATTTGCTGTATAAATCATAATTTTTAACCTGTGTTTTAAATCTCTATGTGAAATTAGGTCGGTTTCTGTAAGAGCGGTGGTTCGATTTTCATGAGTTGAGATTGATTTGTTGGGTTTGGTTCCATCTCGAGTAGAAAAAGACTATAAACATATTGGCAAGAAACGCGGGTGAAACGGCGAAGGAGGCAAAGAGAACAGCTAGTTATTGAAAATATCCTTAGTTCAACTTCCTTACCTGAAGATCTAATATTATCTAAGATCTGCTTCCGCTGCTGCTGCATGTGTATGGTGAGGTGCTGGTAGCCGAGGTCGCGCATCTTCTGCACGAGGTCCACGAAGCTGATGGGGTAGTCCAGCTCGCGGCCGATCATCAGCGTCAGCCACTTGTCGCCGAACGTCTGCAGGTTGTGCGCCAGGTACATGCAGTTGTTGTGGAAGAGAGCTGCGAAATTAATTGTACTAAGTACATTAGGTATAAGAGCATTTTGTCAGAACCAAAGAGTAAAGTCAAGGAACAAGTGATTTTAGTCGGTAAAAGTCCTACATTTCACTACGCCGCACTTTCAACGTCGGATCAAGTCCTTAGATTTTTACTCCGACTAAAAAGAGGTATAAGAGAATTTCTTTACATTTTATCGGCTGAAAATAACAAGAGTAAAGAACAAAAAATATACTAGAACTGAAGATAGACTGGGACAAGATCGAGAAATATAAAGGACGTAAATATACGCATTACTCACCAACATACTGAGGAATGGTCTGCAGATAGTTTTCATGGTGATACGGGACCACTGCATCGTACAGCTCGAACACCAGCCTGGTGGTGTTGTAGAGCTTCTTGCACACTACGTCAGAGCACTGCACGGCCTGCTCCATCATAACGTACACCAGGTCCAACAGCTCCTGCGCCGACTTCGATATCATGCACCTCGGGAAGTAGAACAAACTTTTTGGAAGCGTTGTATCTAGAATATTCAACGCATCGTAATTTTCCTCAGTCGGCTTCAATTCAAAGTCTTCCTCAGGCACGCTCTCGACCCCAATCGACATGGTAACACTCAAATCCTTCAACATAATTTCCCGAGCAGATTCCAAAAAGAACTGGCTTGACTTGCTTGCGAACAAAACATCAATGTTGTGTACGTAATGCAGGATAGTGCACCTGTCAGTGAAGAACTTGACTAGCACTAGGAAGTTCTGGAAATCTTCAATCTCGGAAGTGATCCTACCATAACTTTGTAAATCGTGAATGTTGTTGGGTATGGTGTCGATCAGGCAATTCTTTACAAGGATATCACTGAACTCAGAGCTAATCTCGCTGCCAATAATCCTCATTATTGTAGTATCTCTCTTAAAATCAACATTTAACTTATTATTTAAATAGTGAAACAGTAATCTTAAGTTTGATATTACAGCATCATACTGGGGCTTAAAGTTAGGCTTGTGCATTATCGTAACAGTCATCAGTTCATCAGTTTCGTCATACACAGTACAGTCACTATGTATTATAGGTATTAGGACTTCCTTCAGTAGAAACTGGGCAAACTCAGATACCTTTTCGCTCAGCTTTTTGCTCCTATCCAGCGCATTAAGAATATCTACATTGACCATGTTATCTTCAATGCTTAACGTGATGGTGACAACAGTTTTTCGAGGGCTGGCCTTAACGTTCCAGACGACCATACGGGTCCACTCAGCATACAGGTCATGGAGCAAGCTGTCCCATATTAGCTGAGCAGTATGCCTCGTATTGGTATAAATATCTAAATTCTTAAATCCGTCAGCGGGCACGTCGACGTACTGCAGCAGGTCGTACACAGCTTCCACGGCCCTGGTGAAGCTCTGCGCTTCCCGTCCGTCATCAAACTCTTTCACGTACCTCCCGCATTGCAAAACATCATACACTATATTTATAGCATAATTTACTGATTCTAGTTCTTTGGTTAATAGGTCACGTTTTGCAAGAGATTTGACGATATCTGACATAGTATCATAATCGATGTCTCGCCGCAATGCTTCCAAATCTATAGACAATCTCTGAGTTTCCGCACATAATTCTGTGCTTTCATCTAGAATGGCATATATATCATATTCAGAGGATGCCAAATGAGTTTTTAAATCAGTTTTCAATTGTTCTATTTCTTTGGAGACAAGAGTAATTTTGTCGGCAGGTTTCCAGTTCGGTTCATTTACATTAAATATATTTTTTAATACATCATTAACATTATATTCCTCCATTTTAATGTTTTCTTTTAGATCTGTCTTTTTTTATAGAAGGTTCTGGATGTTTTTCACGGTTTGGTGATTTGTGCGAATGTCGGCGTGGCCGCGAGTGGTATTTATTGGAGGTTACAGCATTCCTCAGCGTGTTCACCAGGAACCGCTTGTTAGTCTTTTGTTGCGGAGCTTTGATCCAACCGGAGGGTCCCACAATTTCAGCTCTGGCAGCGCCTTGGACGGCTTCCCGCAGCAGCTCCTCAACTGCTAGCCTGTCAATGTAAATACACATGTATTTTTTTTAGCAATGAATGCTGCTGCCCTTTTTAGGGGCTTGATGTAACAGCTACATTCAGCTACAAATTCTGTACCCTGTCCTTAGCATTGGCATAAATATATACAATTTTATACATAGGTACTAAAAACATATTGCTACAGTTTACAATTACTATTGACATATGAAAGTACCTAGGAAATCTTTATACCAGTACTGACTTAAGTCCATTGAATGCAACTTTTTTCATTTAAATAGCCTTCCTGTTAGTTGGTTAGTTATTTAATAAAGGTAGGTAGTTTTAAGCCTAGGCCTTTTTTATTATAAAGTACTGTAAAGATATGTCATAAGAATTATAGAAATACAGCCGCCTTAGAGAATAGATACTGAATCAACTAAGTTATAAAACTAAATGTATTTATGTATACAAATAATTATAGCATAAGTCACAGAACAACTATTATAATATGTCCTTTTTGGCCAAGTACAACAGTCATTTTGAATGAATGCATAATGATTTACATTAATTATATTACATATCAGTCTTTCAGGGGCCCCATGCCGCTATTCTAAGTCAATGCGTGGCGGGTTAACAAATGTTCCAGTGTACTTGTTATTTTGCCCAATTTTAGTATTCAGATAAGAACAGTCCCTTGCAATCCTACAATGTAAACAGTGACAAGTAGGTGTACATTTGTCATTGAACTACAATTCAATACAAAGATCAGGCACAAAAACAGTACGCTGGAACTTTTATTTACCCACCACTCACTGACTTAAAATAGTGGCATCAGGCCCCTGAAGGCTTTGCCATTTTGATTGTTGTGGTATTAGACAGGTGTACAAGACTGCTCAGTAAATACAAAAGTGTGTAAAATTGATACTTATTTGTACATCAGAAAGTACTTGTAAATTATCTTAATTCCTTTAATACACAAGTGTGTTCAAGCATATATTATAAGCTTATATTTGGTTTAGTAGGATTCTAATTTAAGAAATCAATATGAAAATGGAAATAACAAATCAAATCAAACATGAAGCGAACAGTAATTGATTTGTACACATGCTAACCATTAGTTTGTACCGATTTTATGTTGTAAATGATCCTTATCTATGACAAATTATTAAAATAATTGAAGGCCTGGCAAACATTGAATGTTTTTTTTTTTTTAATATTGGTTTTTGTATTCTGCACACATGACAAAAAATAATAATAGTATCTTATTAATAACTGAAAGCTGTAATACTTTGTACACTTAATACGGCATCAGTGAATGTCTTTTATATTTGATTTAACTGTTCAGATTGCTGGATCATTGACTGAAGGAACCAATGTCTTCACTGCCTACTTCTCTCATAATGTTATTATAATCATTGTATTTCTGAAAATATTGGTCGCAGAGCGTATCAACACCGAATAAAAAGCTTGTACTGGAATTTAAAAACTGCATCCAATTAGAAATCTAAAGTATTAAACCAAGGCATATACTACCTATCTACAGACATGGCATATATCAGCAGGAAAACATAGAAATAGATACTAAACGCACCATTCAAAATAGATTTAAATAGTTTTTATATTAAATACACGAAATGTGGGAATAAGATTAATAACGCACTTTTCTAGGGCTTCGTCATCTAATGGTTCTTTTTCAGGTTGATTGGTAACATCTTCCTTCTCTGTCATAGTTTTTATTACAACTAATTAAAATTATACCACTTCACTACTAAATACATAAATATCCACTTCTTTACACCGGATTTCCACAGAAATCCATTTTATAAATTTCTCGACCTCCGAGAAAACAAACACGTATTTTTTGACAGTTGTTCCTAATGTTGTAAAATGCATTCTCAATTAACTTTTTAACTTCTACACCTCTCTGATCAATAATTTGAAATCTTTTAAAAAAACTTCCTGAGTCTCCGATATTTATGTAGAAATCCATCTTGATTTTATATTGATTCTATTATTTTTGTGTTTGTAATAAAAATCAATCGTGATGTTTTATTTGTAAAATAATGAACGTTGTATTAACTGTAAATCAGATTTTATTCCTGGCAATCATTTTGACTGCGTGGAGTGAAACGTCAGCCACGTACGAACGACTGTCACCGATCGTCTGCTGCACTGGACTGAGTTCGCCTTTTAGTTGTTTAATAATAAGCGTAAAATAAGGTAAGATCTTGTAATTTTCAAACTTAAATCCAAATCCAAACATTTGCTAAGTGTTTCTCGCCTAAGTTATTTTAAAGCGTGTGGTTTTCATTCAAAATTATCGTGTTGGATAACATCCATCTGCAACCTATTTTCGTGCTGAAACTAAAGTCTTAATTTTCAATTTCCAGACACAATGAGTGCTAAACTACTATCCCTGATCCTCATCATCGCTACTGCAGTGACAGCAGAAGATGAGCCAACGGTTGCGAGGTTACTTGTTTCAAAGCAAGTGCTGAACAAATACCTAGTGGAAAATATGGACATTCTGGTGAAATACACACTATTTAACGTCGGCACGGCGCCCGCTGTTGAAGTTAAGCTGGTCGACAATGGTTTCCACCCCGAAGTGTTCCAAGTGGTCGGCGGACAGTTGTCGGCTCAGATCGACAGGATACCGCCTCAGACCAACGTCTCCCACGTAGTTACAGTCAGATCTTCAAGATACGGATACTTCAACTTCTCTTCCGCCGAAGTTTCATACAAAGCTACTGAAGACGCCACTGAGGTGAGTTTTATAATTTACTTTCACTTGGCCCATAACTACTGTAAAGCAAATTTACTAGATCATGACTGTTGGAACAGTTAACATATGCTCTTACTACACCTTGATATAAAATTACGAAGTGTGGTTGAAGGAAATGGCAATAATTTAGTCCAAAAAGACTGTACTTTCACTTTATATAAACTGATTCCAAATAGTTCACTTGGGTTGCAAATGTTATTTTAAGAATGCTAACAGAAATCTTATCAGATGTTTCTAATTGAAAACAAATAAGTACTAGTCTATAAACTCCAATCAGATTGTTGTAACTTCCTATAAGTTAAATTAATCAATTTTTTCAATGATGAATATAGCACATGTTGTATGTTAATATCATAAATGATAATTATTATTGTCAAAAATCCCAACTCCTGGTGCTCTAAGCCTCTTAAGAGTAGCTATTGAAATAGCTACTTTTAGCTTTGTAAAATAAAGATCACCACTATTATCCATCATCCAGTATCATCAGAATTAGAACTAAATGTAGGGCCTACAGTTCCCATATTTACTTCACACTATTTATTAATGTGGCATTGCAACATTGTTCTTACTTATTTATAATGTTATGTACTTGTGACAATATTTTTAATCCTTCATGGATTAATATTAATAAACATAACATCAGCCTGTAACTATTTCACTGCAGGGCAATGACCTTTTCTCAACTAACTGTTTGATCACCAAGTTAGCCTTTTGTTAATCTATAAGCCTTATATTATAAACTATTAGCTTAGCATAACCTACATACAGGCTTGGTCCTTGAATCGATAGACCATAAAACCCATGGTTATCAATTAATGATTAGGATAATATTATATTGTGTTTGAAATTTAATCAGGAAAATGCATGAGCGTGACCAAACAGATAGTTGTTTATTTAATACCCGCTCAAAAATTCTAAAATTTTTAAGTAAATTACTAAAAAATTCAAAAATATTATTGAATTTTAATTTTGATAGGTACCATAAAACTTTGGTACACTTTGGTATGCCAAAGTTTACAGCACATAATCTGTATGAGGCACTAAATACTATAATTGGTTTAAATAAAATTTTCTATGCTCTCAAACTTCTGCATTATCCACAAGTTACTTATTTATATTGCAAAAAATATCTAAATGCTACAATACTGATTTGAAGCCAAAACATTCTTATAAAAGTATTTAGAAACACATTTAATTCATACTACTCTCTCACCCTCTTTTAGAGTTTTACAGTAAGGAGCATATTGGGGGGGCTTATGACAGCCCAACAATATACTTAAAAAGTAATGAACATGTTTATAAAAACCCTCTATTATTATTCCAGGTCCAATTCGCCATCAGCAGCTCCCCCGGCGAGGGTGCCATCGTCGCCTTCAAGGACTACGACCGCAAGTTCTCCTCCCACATCCTTGACTGGGCAGCCTTCGCCGTCATGACCCTGCCCTCCCTAGCCATCCCCTTCGGCCTCTGGTTCTCATCAAAGAGCAAATACGAGAAACTAGCCAAGCCCAAGAAGGCCCATTAGATACTAGTTAATTAATTGGGTACCTGCTAATGTTGTATGTTCGTGAGGTTGCCAGCCTTGACTGATTCTCCTGGCATTGCAATCATCTCTGAAATGTTGGTATGCATGTATAAGCTATTTCAATGTACAATAAATTTTAATGTGTGTTTTATTTATTTGTAAGAGTTTGGGAGTTCAGTAGAAGATACAGAATCTATTGATACTCTTTTTCGTATGAGTAAATATAATAATTAAATCTATTTTAAATAATTTCTGATATAATTACGATAAGATACTATTTTTGACCCAGTTTGCTGTATTGGTTAGTGAAATTGCAACAACATACAACATTAGCACGGATCTATCTCACTCCATTAGTTATGTACATCAACACCTTTGTTAAATATTAATTTATATGAACAATAAAACCTTTTTATAAGTCGAGTTTTAAGTTTTTATAATTCCTCAAACTAAACAAGATTCATAAGTAAGGTGAAATGGACCTTGATGCAATGCAATAAATGTCATAATAACCAATTCGCCTGTTATATATCCCCCAGAAGGTGGGATACAGAATCTCTAGTTTAAGTATGTAGTTTCTAATCAACCATGGGTTAGGTATTCTCTAGCAGATAGGCAATAGTCCATAATCTGTTTCTAAGGATTCCTTAATACCAATAATTAATCGACATTTGTATTTATAAAATTTCTTTTGAATCAATGCTACACGATGGATTTTAATGTATTTATAAAATAAACGGCCTAATTAGGCAGAATCGATTAAATAATATTTTTAAGAGGTTTGTGTGGTTGTCACTAGATGGCGTTACAGTCAAACTTGAATGAAACTGAGGAACCCAAAGTCGGTAATCAGAACCAAAATAATATGATGAGTATTCTAGTTTATCTTTACATAATATAAAAGTATACTTCATTATATTATTATATAATATATAGGTATATGCCCGCGCAAACGCGGGCATCGAACCCGCAGTACGTCGCATAGCAATGTACCTACGTGTGGTATGTTTGTTAAACCCTGGGTTAGAACTTTTCCAAGTTCCCTAGCGCATAAATAAAGTAATAATTAACTGATTATTGTAAATAAATATAAATGCTTAAATAAGAAACATTAATATATTTTATAGCTCAGTAAATATATTGAGTATAAAAATATTTAATTTATGTTACGTCTTCCTACCGACAGATGGCGTTGTCTAACTTTTATAATCAAAACAAATGACGTCGCCTTACGTAGCTGGTAGGTGATAAACAGTACGTTGAACAAAAACCAACTGGATATTATTGGATTATTGGTAATTCGTCTGCGAATTTAATACATCGACTTTGTTAACGTTAATGATAATTTTATAAGTCACGTGCAGATATGGATTATTATTGCAATCTAGTGGTTGGTAATCTATAACGTCATGTCCGATTGTTAACTTGCCTATATTATGTCTATCAACATCTAGTTACCTTATTATTTTCAAGACATTGTAGGCGACCCCGTTTTTCAGCAACCCTGCGTATAGGTATTGTAGGTAAATAAAATTAAACAAACGTGTCGTACAAAACAATATATATTATAGAATTTATAAGCTTATTATACACACAATATTATACTATGCAGTTCAGTGCAATAAAGATCGTTATCAATAACAAACACGTTAAAAAATTAAACTATTAAATTATGATAAAATATTAAAGCTAAAAAAACATTCTTGTCTTACCGCTCTTTAGACATTAAACATTATTATGTTAGGGTGTTATTTACAAAATAATACATGTAAATGAAGTCGTGGATATAGCTACTTATTACTATTATTATTATTATTACCCTCTCAACTCAAGTTGTATGTTATCTCTCACGAGTTTCCGAGATTGTTATCATTTTTATGTTTTGGGAATTTTAAACACATTACGCATATTATTTAGATATAATAAAGGTTAGATTAAATTTAAATCTTAAATGAATGGACGTTGAGTTTGTCAATGTGCTCATTTAACTTAATAAGTGATAAAAGTAGATATTGAACAATGTTCTCTGTTGCATTTATTTTATGCCAATTGTCAGATTTCGCTGACACTTTGGATTATATAAGGTACATAAGCAAAGCGCATCATGAAATAATATACATTGTTAGTCTGCAAAAAATATTCTATGTAGGTAAAAATGGAGTAGGTACTACAAAGAAAATTCAACAACAACAGACTTACACTGTTCTTTGCTGTAGTTCGTTTCAGGCGAGGATATTCATTCATTAATAAGTTTTGATATAGTCTTGAGTGAAAGCATTCGTTATTCAACAGCAAGATCAAGATATAAAAAACAAACAAACATCTAGACAAGTGCATCGTAATACATATCCAAACGACCTTACAATGGCAATGACCGAAGATAGATTTGAAAATATAGGAAAATGACGCGTATGATGAATGTTCTAAACATAAACAAATTGCGTCCCAAAAATCATCACCTTTCGACTATTCAAGGATTTATTTCATCGTATAACACAGGTTTGGTCATCTTTTGACGGCTTCGTTGTTCTAATGTTTATGGGCGACTATCGTGAACGGGGTCTCGGGTTCGAATCCCGGCTGGCCCTAAAATGATAGTAGGCTATTCTGTTTGGAACTAAGTACTCAGTAGTGCTCGGTGACAGGAAGTTAAGCTGTTTACATCTATGTGCATCGGAAAACACTATTTTCGTGTCGGGTTGCCGTCCCATCAAGCTGCGAGAGCATATGATTTACTGGGTTCGCGCCAAAGACCTTCACGAACACACTCGTGCACTGAAATATCTCCCGTAAAGTTGGGTAAGGAGGTCATTATTTTATTTGTCATGCATTTATACGAATTGAAAAGGTTCTTAAAATTAAATGATGTAGGTACTTAAGGATGATTTAATTAAAATAAAGACCAATTTGAACTGCGCTAGGGACAATGATTCACAAATCGAAACAGACGTCATCTATCTATATAGTATATTAACTAGCAGAATAACAAGTATCCCTTTCCGATTTGACGCTGACTAATGCGACTATTTTATGCGGCTCGACGTGCCTTGTATGCAGTTTTAAGACAAAGTGAATTATATAAAGGCTGCTGGATTTGATATGACGATTTTCATTAGCATTTAATAGTGAGAAGATTTTAAACATGACGTAATAGGCGTTGATTGAGTCACCACAGTAAAGCTGTATTATCTTTGATAGTAATAATATTTACACTCAATATAACAGAATAAGCAGCTTCATAAAATTCGTTCACTTAGTAAACGCTCTAAAAACATTATCAATTTAATAGGGCTGTTATCAATTAGACCCATTACATATTTAAAAACAGTGTCGATGACGTCATACCATCTTAGGCCCAAGTCTGCTATTTACACTCGGTTCAATGTCTTCATAGTGTCGTGCCAGCAGAGCCATTTTCGGAAAATTGGTATTCTACTAAACGTCAAAACGTCAAAATTGCGCATTACAATTTGTACCAAATGTATGAACTATTGGTCACAGTCGTTGAACATTGAACCGAATCGTTCCAATGCGCAATTTTGACGTTTTGACGTTTAGTAGAATACCAATTTTCCGAAAATGGCTCTGCTGGCACGACACTATGAAGACATTGAACCGAGTGTAAATAGCAGACTTGGGCCCCTTAAGTGTAACAACGTTAATTAATTCGACGTTTGGTTACGAAGACTTGTTACTTACACAGACTGGTTGGATTTCTACATAAAAAGTAGATATCATTCAGTAAGTAACTAGCTATATCAGTTTCAAACGTTTGACACAGAAATGCAACGTTTTATATTCAAGTGTTATGCGATTCGTTGTACAATCGACTGTCTGCGATTTCTACGCAGTCATAATTGTTAATGTACAGAGTTATTTATTTCATTTAGAGAATGAGGAAATAGTTTATTCTAAGCTAGGTTAGTACTAAAGGACTGTAAAATGTGTGTATAGTTGGTACATAGGTGTAGGTATCCTTCGGAAATACTGTCAAATACTGTTCTTGACAGTGAATTTCACAATGAACTAAAATGCAATTGATAATAAACTATCTATCCACGTCTCAGTAATTGGTTGCAGTATCTATAACCTCTTTAGCATTGTGTAAATTTGCGGAACGAAAAACACCGGCCGTTGAAAACAAACAATAAGACAAGCATCTTGTGAAATAAAAATTATGTTATTGGATAGTAAAACATCGTTTACTATCTAATCTTGAACAATGATCTCTAAAAGGAAACTTTTATTATAAAGATAGGCACAACACAGACTAAAGTATTGCATGAATGAATAAATGCAAAAGCGGAATTCCGAAAATGGAAGGAAGTAAGGTGGAAATGAAATACTCCCTTTTAAAGTCATGAAAGCAACAGTGTACAACAGATATACCTACATCAAGAAAGTAGGTCAAGCTACTAGAACCTAATGATACCACGAGCAAAAAGAAATGGTAATAATATTGTATGTTTATGTTGATGAATCTCTGAGCCAATGAACCGGCCAAGATAAGTAGACAAAAGTACCTACCCCGATTGTAACTGCAATAAGTAATGAAAGATAAAGGCTACCTGGGTAGTAAACCTACCTATCTTGTCAGTATAATAACAATAAAAGCCGACCTACATTTGACGTTTGGTAAGTGGCTTTGTGTTAAGAAATCTTGACTGACTACCGCTGTTACCGCGATTGCGAACTCCATTCATTATGACCTTGACCAGAAGATCAAAAGACTTGTGTCGAGCCCCTCACGTTTTTAATTAAACCCATTTCCTGTAGAAGATCTAATGGTAATTTTAAAACAAGATTTATTTACTTCACTTACCCTAAAACTTTTTTTTACAGTCTTCAGTTACGAAGGCCCCAATGGCTTTTAAAAACAAAACAAATAGACCGATAGTTTTTAAAACATTTTTCAGTTCTATCATCAAAAACTACTTTTCTCTTTTACTTTTTATTCCTAATTATTTTGAATTTTAAAAAACTTTAGAGAATTCAAAATTGTATAATGTGAGTGAAAAGGCCTTATCCATATTATGTAACTTTTAAATAGCAAGCAAAAATTTTCAGCTTATTAATATTAATTATTTTACTGTGAAACAGAACGCAAGGAGAAATCGTGAAATTACAGAATTTAAAATCTGAATTGTCGAATTAATTATGACTTATATTGTGAACAAAGAAATATAAAAAAAAATAAAAAAAAAATAAAAAAAAAAAAAAAAATAAAAAAACCTTTTATTTCATGCATAGGTACTTAAATACTACATTTTTTTTTATTTTATTTTTATTTGGTTGCATGAACCCCTCCTCAAGTGAAGGTGAAGGCCTCCTCTAAAGAGCTCCATTTGTCTCTATCCTGAGCTATTTGCGGCCAGCAGGTACCAGCTGTTTTTATCAGCTCGTCTGCCCACCTCGTGTAGGGTCTGCCTTTGAGACGCTTGCCGTTTGGCCCCTTCCACGTTGTTACCCTGCTGGTCCATCTGAACAAAGAAATATACTTCATTAAAAAGGAAGCCGGAAGAACATCTTTCAAAATGGGTATTTAATTAAAAAATCACTGTATCATCGACGAATTATTTTCTTTGTGTTCCTATTTTTTTGTTGTAGAGGTCTGCAGCCTCTTCTCTATAGCCTGAACGCAAGCATGAGTAGAGCCCTCAGTCCTTTACCCTACAGTGCAACTTACTTTGCCTTATTTCTACTTATTGTGAACTAGTGTTTTTCCATTCATATAAATAAATCGAGCAACGGAAAATAATACGGTAATTTTATCAATACACAGGCCTTAATTAATACAATTGAATCAAGTCCATATAGGCCGAGTAAATAAAGCATAAAACCACTCGTCGTAAAGGTCGATAATAGTGGAAACATTTTAGTCAATTCCTAATAATATTATAGATACTTATAGCAAATAAAACGAACAAATACATTAGTTTACCACACTAGCGAGATAAGATTGCAATTTCTATAAAAACATTTTTGTCGATTGACAACAGTGAAAGTAATCGCGTTTGTACACGATACTGAAATTGATTGCCACGAAAATAATTTTCTTCAAGAAACTTGTTTGAAAACGCTCCCAACGTCTTACTGAACTCGATTTTTCTTAGAGTAATTATTGTACTTTACATTTAAATAATCTAACCCAATAAAAGGAAGAATTTCAGAGGCCAAAAAAAATCTACAACACAGACTGTTGTAGACAGACAAACAAATACTGTAAACTGCTGTAAACGGCCAAATACTGCACCGGCAGCCATTTAAAAGTGGCCAGTAAGTCACTTGCTGTCTTTATCACTTAAAAGTGAAAAGTAGAGACAGATAGGCATCCAATACTTGTAAGTTTGTCTTGTTACAAAGTGTTATCAATTTGGACATAAACTGCGCGAAAATGTTGGACATTTCATTCTTCCTAAACGTTATAATTTTAAATTCAAATCTTTCCTCAAATATTAGTTAATTACCTATTATTATTTTACCATTAATTAATTACACAGCCATCAGTGGCTGATTAGGTAAATTAATTGAGTAGGTCAGATGATTGGGACGTCATTTATAAAACAGCTCTTTTTTCAGACATCAGAATGTTATGACGCATAGTTTTGGAAATGTGTTTGCGCAAGTGTTATGTTATGATATACACTCATTTTGGAGAGGTCGATACGTAATTACGTAGCTATGCTTTTAAGTCTGTATCTTTGTGAATATACCACTAGATCACGTTGCAGTAAGGCAGCCGGGATTAAGAAAAAAACACTTATCCATAAAATCGTGTTAGTCATTGTTTTATCTTTAACACTTTTCCTACACAAAATTTCTTATAAGTAACCTAATCGAAATTATACATAAAATTAAAAGCACGTTATCGTTATCGATCAATTTAGTGTTCTTATACCTAAATAATGAAATACGAAAATGAGTCGAATCCCTGTCTGAAATTAGCTTCTAACTTCCGTATCTTTATAAACCAAGTCTGTTCGCTACTCAACAAAAGAAGTTATTGAACTTGAGATCAGTGAATGTCGTTGTAAAAATTAATCCACTTTACGGTCTTAAAAAATCAGCTTGTGACTTAATCAAACATCTACACTCATTCGGCAGAATTTCATTTAGGATAAGCGTGGTCTTCAGTAAATATTTGAAATTTTTATCTTTAGTTTTAAAGATACGGATAAGTAGCCAAATTATTTAATTGATAAAAGTACGTACACTTATTCATGCTTGGTATTTCCCTCTCTCAGAAAATAGTGGAAAACCACATTCACTAAGTATGAGTTTTGTCTATCTATCTGATATCACTTCTTAATAAAACACGTCTCCTAAGCTTCGCTTTATCTATATCTAGTATATTTTTGATTGGATATTGGTTTATTTAAATGTTAATTTTAAATAGTTTTATCGTACGTCATTAAATAACTATTATGACTAAAGTAATGACAAAGGAAGCCATATAGCTGTAGATAGCGGATGTACCACGCAGTCGCCCTTGTAAGAAATACTCGTGACATTACATAAACCATCGTACCTCCTCTATAAATAGTTTACCTATATTATTTCTCACATAAATGTGAAAATAGTGGCGAGTTCATAGTTCACAGCTAACAGGCACATTACAATGTACTCACGATAAGCCTGTTTTGCTTTCCCATATCAATCAAATAGGTTACAGTTGATAGAGTTATTATCGCGCTAGATGAAAATGTTTTTTGTGTTCTTTCATCAGGAAGTGTCTATGTATAAACAAGCCAACATATGAGCGATATTTATCCACAAAAAAGGTGTAAAATTTCCTATAGTCCAATGCCACAAATCGATTCATTTGAATGCTAGTCCGACGTGATAACTATTGTGCAAACGTTCAAACTGTTAGAGTATATCACTTAAATTGAAACTTTATTCTGATGCATCACGGCTCATCAAACAACAAAAATGCCTTCCGTTCGCAATACTCCAATGTTTTAAGTAATTTGGATCATTTAAGGCGTGACTAATGTAGGAGGCACGTTGTCGTCGTGTCTGCAAACTACGTGAATGTCGTCGGCTGCAAGGCTTCCATACAACCAATTAGCAATGTGTATACACGTGCACTACAAATGAGATACGTGTTCAACATAATATATTATTTGCCACGCATTTAAAAAAATAATAAAACATTGATACTGCTTATACTATGCTGAGTTGAGGCCCCTCTAGTTGTTGGGATTTTCGTGACCACCCATCATACATGTAACCACTATTTTCATTCAAATACATCAGGGAGTATCGCTACAGTTCGCTATGTAACCAGATGTGAAACTACGAGAAGGTTATTCGAATATCAATCTAATATAATCTGACCAAGAAACCTTGACACAACAAATACACGATTCACCGCGTGTGATGCACATAAGCAGAGAAAACAGGTTTTTATTAAATATTGTAGCTTTAATAAACATAATGGTAATCACAGAATCTGTCACAATTTTAAATTAACGCAATTAATTAAGAACCATTCCTGTATTATGAGAATATAATGTGCATATTATTAATTTGTTAAAACCATCGTTAGTAATGAAAATATCGTGGCTTTTTCCATTAGGTAAGTTCTGAACGTATTCAGGAATGAGAAATTAATTTAGTTCGCACGATTTTTCCCAACGGTCATCGACTTTTGTAAGTCATTGTCCAAGGACTCTAATAAAACCTAATACCCACTATGAAACACCTTAAAATGTAATCGATAAAGTATTTCTAAAATATAAACAGAACACTTACAAATTGGGAAGGTAGGTAATCGTGCAGGTACTTGTTCGTCTTTGGAAGTTGTTTAAATATTGACATCTAAATTACGTCATACAAGCGCAGATTACCTAAACAATTCTAATTTTACACCCGAGTAAAAGGTAAACAGTGGACATGGCTATTGTTTTACTTTTTTATATTCTACCAAGGCTTTTATTTCTACTAAGCTTTGCCTAGGAACGATAGATGGAAAATCGTTTTTTTAAACAAGTATTTACTCTAATAAAAGTAAGTTTCTCTTGCATATATTTATTTAAAGAATTTGCCGTTATTATTGAGTTCAAAGATTATAGTACGAGTTAATTAAAATCACAAACAGGTTGACTTCAGTGTTTATTTGATAAAGACGATGTATTTACCTAAATATAACACGAAAGATCTCGTATGTACAAAAAATACAGCATAATTAACGTCTAATAAGTTACTAAGAATACGGAAATAAAAAATGACAGCCATAAAACAATCACAAAATTAGGGCATTTCTGATATCTTATGTTCTGGACTGTTTATTGTCTTGCGAATCAAAGATATGTGTACATTAATAACGGATTATGTTACAACTGGGACGCTACACATACAGGCAACTATACTTACGTCTTTACCGACGTATCCCAATATAGAAATCACATATGATACTAGAATTACAATAAACTCCAGCCTTATATTACAATAGAGCTAACCACGATACTGTGCTTGTATTACGCGTATGTTTATTATTTGTATGTGAAAATTGATTATTATGATAATGGTGACTTTGTGCAGCAATAAAACAGTGCGAGTTCATGGGTCGGCAACTAAGACGTGACGAAACAATTCGTGACCACCAAAATTAAGATCCGAACATAAGATTTCAGCTGACGACCACTATAGCTACATCATATATAAAAATATTGCATTGGTTATTTACATCGATATAAAACTTTAATCCTCCGACTCCTATCGCAAATAACGATATACATCCATTACATCCACGAGTTCGATTATCTCAAGATATGAGCGAACCGCGAGGAAACACAATTAGTTGATATAGGAAATTGGCTAATAATGATTTTATATATTTATTGGATCGGGACTGTAGGAGTGAGTTGTCACTGGTGACGAGGCTCCGTAATCCGGGGTAGTGGGCGTCGAGCTCGGAGGGGAATCAATAGGCTTCGTGAGCGCGGGAGCCACGTACTCCGGGAACCTAACACTAGACTCCTCCTGCAGCGGAGCCGGGGGCGTGCAGCTCGGGAACGGACTCAGCAATAAAAACGTTCCGAATGCTACTATCGATGCCATAATCAGAATTATAGTTCTAGCCTCGAAGCCTGCCCTTAGACCAGCCCACGCGGCCATGTTAACTAGCAGCAGTAGGACAGACACTCGGACTAGCCTCACAGCCGTCGCGTGGATCCTCCCACCGCCGACGCCGCTCATATCGCACGGGCCGTAAGCGAAATACAGATTATGTTTGTCGCCCACATGTTTCAACATCATGTAGAGCAAGCCGAAAGGTGCGATTAATGGACACGCAAGACTGTACACCATTGTGATAGAGAAAATTGCTATGCTCCAGGCGTAATGAACTCCAAAGGGAAATTCATAAAGGATAGCCCTCTTTACATAGCTCTTCTCAGCCTTTGACTTAGATTGTAACAAATACCATACATAAAGAAACAGTTCCGGGAAGCGAATCAACTCTAACGCTGTACCAATTAAGCCCGAGGTTATGACGTAGTTAACAAAGAAGGCGCCCTTATCAGGCAAGAATACGCAGTCCCATCGCATTGTGTCATTTTCATGATTTAACGTCCATGTGACAAAGGCTTCGGCACTAGCGAGACCCAAGGAAGGTAGTATCAGGGTCATCAACAATAGGAAAGAAACAGTTTTAGTCATGATGGAGTAGTTTTGTTGAGACTTGGTCCAGTGGGACAAGAATTTATCAGAGAATGCAACAATAGCAGGCATGATAGCAGCCATAGTCCAAAGAAGTAGAGTAGGAAGAAACTCGAAAATAACAGTACTGACTTTGCCGAGAGCCTCAGGTTTAGCCACCATAGTGTTAAAGAGGTTAACAATAATGGCAGGGGTTGTCAGAAAGAATAGGACAATAAATAAGAAAAAGTTAACTACAATAGCCTTGAGATACCATACACCAGGTTGTACACTCATGTTTTCCCAAATAATGTCGGAAGGATTAGTAGCATGGGTCAAGACCCAGCCACGATGCAGAGTAAAGTTGTTAATCACATGTTCAGCCAGCTGATACGAAGGTAGTGTCAAAAAAGCAATGCCCAGAGGGTCATTTAGTACCATAGCTCTGCATCTCTTAGCTTCATCCTTCAGCCTCTTCTCTTCATTGCTGTAGTACTCCAATCCATCCACTTCAGGTCCACACCATGTTGGCTTCACAGTTATGCGCTTCCCAGTTTTCTTGAAATATGAATCCGTGTATATGAGAGCTTCGGTCACCATCTCCTTCTTCTCCTGCACTTCATTCAGGAGGTTGATATTGTAAGCAAGGCGCAGGTCCACAATTTGGATATGAGGAAAGTTGTGAGCAAAGTAAGCTCTTATTGTAGCCTCGTTTCTATCTGCTTTTGATATGTTTGTAATCATAATTGTGCCAGTCATGGATGTTGGCACTGGTTTCCGCCCAGTACATCTCCTCATAATTAATACAGATATAGGTAAGAATGAGATGCTTATCAAGGTATGTACCCACAACCAACTTGATCTACCATTCAAATTTGATAGAGTGGTCCGACTAAAGGTGCTTGAATCAACATTTAAGTTTTTGCCTTGAAAGTTTATAGGCAATATCAAACCAATAGATATTAATGTGACAATGAACATTAATGTGATTGCATGTCTTTGGAATGACAGGTAGTGAACCGCATCAGGTCCACATTTCGCCAGTACCTGCTCTCGAGTTAGACGGAATACAGCAGGCAGCCATGTGAAAAAACCTTCATCTATGTTAGGGGCCTCTTCAGCGCTGCGTCTCCTGTGGACTAAGGCGTCACCATCTCCGCCTCGGTAAAATAAATTAGTCCACCGACTTTTGGTGCGTTGTACGAGTGCCATTCGTCCATAGTTCCAAGCTGTTCGCCGCAGTACGGTGAATAAAACTATAAGGCACGACCATGACACCAAGTTAAGTATTAAAGTCTGTGGTATACCGTTGTACGCGCCTGTGATTATCACATTCTGCGTAGTATTCAACAACATACACCCTTCATCGTCGGTACCGTTGCTAGAATTGTTCGGAACTGATGAATATAACACTCTGTTTGTATAACGACTCATTTTCGATGTCGCAACACGGTCAGTCAGGCGAATAGGCGATAAAAGAGAAAGTATTTACATAATGAGAGTCACATAAATCCACAAAACACACGGGCACTTCACAATAAGTCCATTTGTGTACACTTAGGTTCTCAATTTTAATACCATCTGGAAATTCTATTGTTGTCAGATAAATTGGATCAAAAGATAACAAAATGTGTGACGTTTCTCCGGAACTCAGCCGAAACACTGCTGCAGGCCTGTGACAGCTTTAGTTCCAAAAAATGCGTCCTAGCGCCACTTTCGCGAGCCATGTTGTTGGCAGCCATTTTGTATACCTACTTGTCAAACTGACACTACTGACAGCTAACAGACTGGAGTTGCCGTCATTCGTGTCGAAACTTGTGTACTGTTCGGTTGTCATTCTCCTCGCTTTGTTGCTTGAGTTGAGATTGATTCCAAGTTCCTTGCTCGATACGAATTACACTGCAGTGCTCTGGTGCTTTGTCCCGTCTGCGGCCATGGCTCCTATCAAGTGCTGTGCTATCGGTTGTAATTCAACCAACAATACTCATCGCCTTTATAATTTACCAAAGGACGATAAACTTAGGGCTTTGTGGCTGTCGTTTTTGGTGCCAGTGAATTCGGAACTTCTTGGTCTTTCTAAAGATCAGTTAGTGAATAAACGTGTGTGCCAAAAACACTTCGATAGATATCAACTGGATGACAAGGGTAACCGTCTCAAAGATGGTTATCCATGCCTATTTTCTAATGAAGAAGTCGAGCATGGGGTGCCTTTATCTGGTAAGTTGTACATATTAATAGGTACACTGCTTGTAAATGTATGTATGTAATGTAGCTGTGCTTGTTAAATTTTTCTGTACATTAAATCCTTTCCAAAGCTCAACGGGTTAAACCACCCATTTAGGGCATAGGCCCATTTAGGGCCGACGACAATATTCAATTTCTATTTTGTCACATTTAGGTTGGTTGATAGGTTACTACTATAAATGGGTCATAGACACCAAATAAAGAAGCCATAATTTCATATGAATTTCGGTTATACAACATATATAATACTGGTACCCCATAAATTGAACAGATATCATTGAATTGCATGAAACAATTAATTTGTGTCACAAATACAAGAAAACCAAATAGCATTTGTCACTTAGCTATTAGATTGCTTGTATTATTCTACTATGATAATGACATTATATGTTATTTCCTAATGAACATTTTAGCAAGAAAAAGATATGCCATAACAGTAATTCTTCCTGTTTATGATTATGTATTTCTTGACTAGAATTATTTAATTAAAAATGGTATATATCCCGTTTGTGTTAATAATACTGTTAGTGACCATGACAGTTTAAAAACTTATATTTAATTAAAGTTTATTTGGTTACTTTCAGGTGATCATTATGATCATAACTACAGTAAAAAGGAAGACATTGAGGAAATTGAGGAAAATCCAGTGCTTGTCCGAGGTAATGATACTCATTTTTCTATCTTACTTAAGTTTTGCAAAAACTTATGTTCTATTTTCTAATATACCATTTTCTCATTTTAGAACATCCAGTTGATCATTTATATTCAAGACCAGCAGATATATTTGCAGACCCTCCTGCATCTTCATTTCTCAATACAGGTAATAATTTCAAAACTTTTAATTTTTTTGTAATTATAGTTTTTAATTTTACATTTATCAACCCATGCGGAACCTCTGTGTACACAATACAATTGAAAATTACCAATAACTCTTTCGAACAAATAAATGTAATTTTGCTTATATGTACTGATACTACCTATAGAATATTCTGTTTGTCATATCTATACATATATGGGCATCTAGAAAACATAGTTTCAAGATCTGCTTATTATTATTTTGCAGTATGAATATTTGTATAAGTGGGAATTTATGATCAGATCATCAGAACTACTTATCTAATACAAAAAGTTTTAATGAGTGGAAAAACAGTAATTTACTAAATTAATATTTTATTTCAGATTTCACTACATTCAATGTCTTAGAGTCAAGTGACATACCATCAACAAGCAAATGTGAAAAATCATCATGTCAAAACATACAGACTGACTCTTTGGGATCCCAAGGTTAGAATCATAGAAACTTACCAAATTTTAAAATATTTAAACATCGCCATATGATGTTCATAAAGATTACATACTTTGTTGTAAAACAAAAATGGTTTCTTTACACAAAACTGTATTCTATGTTTTAGGAAACACGCATGCACATTTCTTTATGTAGTTAATCTTACTTTGTTTATAATGTCCTTAGTGTGATTAATTTTATATTAGAGATGTCAAAATTGTATTCAAGCAATATTTGAATAAATATTGCTTAAGAAATAGTGTGATGGCAAACGTTTAAATGTTGCTCAGGATACCTATACAGTTACCTGATATTCTTAATTCACCCTTACTTACACTTATAATTGAATGTTTCTTCTATTTACAGATGTGATTTGTAGTGTGGAGCGAACTCAATTGAAAAATAATGCACCAAAAAAGATTGTTATTAGGGGAGGAGGTAAATATTTACTAAGTGCTTATATTCTTAACAATTACTTCAAAAAGATTTTTAATATACTTACTTAGAGCAATAGCTATAGGTAGTTTATAAACTAAAATAATATAATCAATCTTTTACAGCTAACAAATTGACCACAAACTGCAAGCACTTTATAAAAAATATGAGGAATATTGCTGTTGAAGAAAGCAAGACTCTGAAGCCATTTTTGCAAAGATTGGATGCTGCCAAGAAAATAAGCTGCAGCCAATTGTTTAATAAAAATTTTGAGCAAATGTCACAACAGGCCCAAGATTTTCTACTCATGCAGTTAAAGATGGCAAACAAAAAGAAGAAGGCAATGAGATACACTACCAGTGAAAAGCATTTGGCATTGACCCTAATGAAGGAAAGCCCGAAAGGATATAGGTTGCTCCAAAAAATATTTAACTTGCCCAGTAAACGAACTTTAAATCGTTTGGCTGAAAATATAATTTTCAATGTGGGGCTAAATGACAATATTTTTCGAGTACTGAAGCACAAAACACAGAAATGGGACACAAAGAAGAAACTGTGTTCTATTTTGTTTGATGAGGTTGCTCTGACACCTCATCTCACTTATGTTGAGTCCCAAGATGAGATAAGAGGATTTAAAGACTTCGGGTATGAAAGAGTACTAAGGTTTTGCGATCATGCCTTAGTGTTCATGATAAAAGGAGTGTGCTCAAACTGGAGACAACCTATATGTTTCTACTTTTGTGAGGGAACAACTGCAGCTGCTACAGTTGTAAGAATTTTAAAGGAAGTGGTCACTAAAGTGTCGGAGTCCGAATTGATACCTTTGGCTATTGTATGTGATCAGGGCCCGACTTTTAGAACAGCCATAAATATGTTGAAATTGGAGACTGCACGCAAAAGGATTTTAAATAAGGAATGCAATGGTGAGTAGATAAAATCTCTTCACAAATAGCTCTTGCATGCACATTGTCTGTTTAGAAGTTAGAAAATATCTGGGATAAAAAGTACCCATCAACATATCTAAATATCCATCTTTATGTTAGTACATGTCATATGTCACCTGTGTGCTAATTTTGATCTGTAATCTGATCTTTAATACTTACATCAAATTAACTTGTTGAACTCAACATATTTTTTGTTTGCAGATGGAACTATTGAGGTGTCAGGACAACAGTTAAGTGTAGTGTTTGATCCCCCACACTTACTTAAGGGCCTTAGGAACAACCTGCTCACGAAAGACATGCTCTTCAAAGGCAAAGTTGCTACATGGAAAGATATTGAAACAGTATTTGATGCTGATTGCCAACTAGGTCACACTAGAATGCATAAAAAGCTGACAGAGCACCATGTTTACGCAGCAAAAATAAAAAAAATGAAAGTTAGTGTAGCTGCCCAAACTCTGAGTGCAACAACCAGTGGAATGCTTAAATACACTGCATTGTTCAGTAAGTATTTACTCTGTTATTGATATGCATTAAGTATCTAAAAATGCTAAAATTATCCTCTTAAACCCTCACTCACTTTACGTTTATTTATTTATTTACAGTCTCCAACAAAATAAACACCATGAATTCACACTATGTAGATACTTATTTAAGAATTAGGTTCATATTCATAATTTACAATTTAGCCTTTATGAGTAATAAGACATTCAATTCAAACAAATGTATGCTTTCTTAAGACAGAAACAGAAGTTGTTATTTTTGTTTATATTTTATTCGTGTTACTAGTTTTTGCCAGCGTTTATTCTACATATAAATCTTCCTCTTAAATCACTTGTACCTATTTATTAACAAAAATCGCATCAAAATCCGATGCGTAGTTTTAATTATCTAAGCATACATAGGGACAGACAGCGGGGAGCAAGTTTGTTTTATACCACCTGTGTATTAATACTAATTTTATTATGTAATATTTCAGAAACTACAGCCTCTGGTCAAAATGTCAGTAAGACAATGGTCACAACAGGCGAAGCTGTGGAGTTTATTGACCAGCTATTTGATAGCGTGAACGGTTCTCGAGGAAGCACCGTCCGGGGCAAACTGCGTGGACCTATAAAGCCGAACACACAACAAATTTTCAATTTTTGGTCAGAAGCCAAACAAATATTGAAAAATATACAATTTATCGACGAGAATAGCAAGAAAGCTCGCAAAAATAACAAAGTCTATAAGGTTCGAGTTCCTTCTCTTAATGGATGGATTACAACTGTAGAAAGTTTTGAAAGGTTGTCTAAACTGTTGTTCGAGAAATATGAGATAAAATATTTTTATCCTAGAAATATTAATCAGGATCCTCTAGAAAACTTTTTTGGTAGGATCAGAGCCATCAACTACAGGAACGTCAATCCTGATGCAAATAGCTTTTTGAATGCGTTTAAATCATTGTTAATGTCCAACGTTATGGGTCCACATTCCTTATACGCGAACTGTGAGGATGACATAGGAGACACAGTAGTCGATTTTTTAAAACTCATATCCTCATCCAATGTTGATGAGAGTTCCTCATCAACATTTGATGAGGATAAAGAAAATGCCATTTTAATAACCCAAAAAATGAGCAATAATTGTATCCAATCCAGTGTATCTCTAAATCCAGTGAATGAAAGATTGCGCGTGCACTCTTCTGCATATACAGCAGGGTATATGTGCAGGAGAGTGACAAAAAAATTTAAATGTAGAAGATGCTCTGATACTTATACCGAATCAAAAAGAGATGTTTTTCATAAATGGATCGAACAAAAAGAATTCACCCTTTCAAAACATCAAAATCTAACATATCCCTCAAAGAAATTTTTAATGTTGTATAGGGATATCTCGGGCCTTATACATGATTACTTGAATAAGTATGCCTATAAAACATGCATAAAAAAACGTTTAAAACAGAAAATATTAGAGAAATTTGATGTAAATTGGTTGGGGTGTACACATCACAAAACAGAAGCAAGGGAATGGTTGCTTAATTTAATGATACGCACCCATACCCATAATTGGTGCAACATAATTAATAAAATATTAAAAGGAGGTGTTCAAGAAAAACTTGTTAAACAGATGTGTGCACCTCAAAAAATTGCCTACGAGAAATATAAAACCCATAGGCTAAGAGGAAAAATGAATAAAAACTAAAATCTGAAATGTTGTTTTATTTTTATATTTCTTTCCTTAAATTCGGATCCATTGAACATAACGAAAGAAACTTTGAACCATGCAAATAATATAATTAACCCTACAAGAATTTTCCATGGTACATCACTATGCTATCGATATTCTATGCCGGTTATCGAGGCTTTTGTAGTGCGCTGTGGTTCATGACTAGTAGGTGACATTACGACACTAGCGCTTGGCGTATATTTTTAGAACTAGACGTCAACCTTAGTACTGTCCTATCTGTCTCTGACATATATATAGTTATCTGTGCACTGCTGTTTTGCTGTTCGTTGATTCGTTGGTTCGTTCAATTGGTTCATTCAGTCACGAAAACTACACAGAATAAAAAAAACTGACAGTGTTTCACAATATCAAGTAATCTTTTTCTCTTTCACACATAACTCAAAACGAATATATCTAAAAGAGCAAGTATTATAAAACGCAAAACATTACACGTGGAGAATATTATTCTCCGATCTAAAGTACGGCCGCTCAGAGAATGTATTCCTGACAGGTCGTGGTCAACATAAATTCAAAGTGGTTGAAAAAAATCTACAAATAAATACTACCACTGTTGTCCTTTATAAGAACAATTTTATTCAAGTTTTCGCCAGATTGCAATGAATAAATAGATTTTTTATTTCACTATACAAATCAACAAGGCTACTATGGCACTATACAAATACATAAAATGGCACAAGAATGTTTTCGTGAATATTCAAATACCTATAACGTTTATAGATGGAATAGTTTCCATCAAAATCATTTTTAATATCGTCCATTTAACTAAAATTCTGTCTGTAAGTCCAATACATAGTCTATTTAGTTTTAAGTCTGGCCCCGAACTAATTATTTTTTCAGTTCAACCATCTCTATGTTCTCAGTCCAAACCAGTACTATCAACTGTATGTTATTGTTTACACATGTAAAAATACAAGAAACTAGTAAAGTAATAACTTAATCTTTTATTATTATTTTTTAACTTCAAAATGTCAATGGTCCCCTCTGCATGGAAACCATACCCGCGCTGTACATTTAATAAACAAAATACGATGAAATAGACAGATATAGTCTGCAAGAACAAAAAACATAGTTTTGGACACGAAGGCTGGTTTGAAGTTACGCAAGAAAAGAGTGTCTGGATGAATATGGGGAAAGCCTTTGCCCATATTCATCATAGTGTGTCTTTTTCACTGAGTTGATGTTTGATACCAAAATGAAAAGTGCATGAAATTAAAAGTTGGGTATTACTTCACACTTTAAATCTAGTTTGGTTTTTGTACGCAAGTTATCACAAACCGAGTCAGATTACGCCAATGACCTTTCTTTAAATATTTATTTTGATGTTCCCGTACTTAAAAACATTTAAGTTTTTCTGTTTCTATGAAATAAATATATTTTAAATATTTTAAAATCATGTCTTATGCCAGTATACCTACCTTTTGCCAGTAACTTATTAGATATAATATTTATGATTCAATATTACACTGTTAAGGTATCCAAAGCCTCCACTCATTCCAGCAACCCTATCCCTCTCTTCTTTTCACCAATTCCCAAAAAAGGCAACAAGTTAAGTTTTAATGTTGCCTGGTCCCACCACTAGAACTGTCACAAATGTAATAAATTCGATAAATCAAATGCGTTTCGTTTTATGGTTTTATGATAAAAACTTGGGATTAGTGGCTGTAATTTATTTTTTCAAATTGAAACACAAAAATGTTTGCTATGTTTTTTTAATCATTTTATCTTCTTTTTATAAAGCCATCATTTAATATATTTTTTTGTTATTACAGTTGTGTACCCATAAAATTTAAAAGATCTGTATAGAAAGAGACAACAATAAACAATGCATTTGAATAGATGAGATAGAGACACCGTACTTGAAATGTGAGATTAAAAGAATGAATTTCTGAAATTCGTAACAAGTTCGACCGTTCGATTAACTTGTTTTGTGATAATTATTTTAATTTAATGAATTCAAACTAATGTATTAGCAAACAATTATGGCAGACTTCGATTGGAATAATTATTTAGAAGTGAATAAAACAATTGCTGTTCCTGAAGAATTATTTTCTCATGTAAGTTTCAATATTATTTCTTGCATGTTGTATAATATATATTTTTATGATTGTTCTTTTATGGAGTTACTTTGTTCTTTTTGCTATAGTTTGGGGAATATCAAATACAGTCATTGTTTTCGAATAACAATTATTTAATAAAAATTCAATTCAGAATGGAGTAAGATGAATGTGCATGAAAAATAAAATATATTTTATTTTTAAGCAGTTTATGTTTCTTTATCTTGCTCATTATTGTTTAGGTGCTAATAACTAAATTATTGTAGACAAAATATTGAAGCACATGTAATTTATGATTTATTATTTATGATATAAAAATTTTGGCTAACCATATGGCCATGAACTTGTGGAGTAAAATCAAAATGTCATGACTTAAAAACATTATCTAAAGTAATTACTCTTAAATAATAATTATTTAATTCTAAATAAACATGTGCTCAATATGTTTTATATTTAGAATCAATTGAAATGTTCAAGGAAAAGTAATAAATTTACAGTTACCTATATTTAGCTGGCCATGTAAGCAAGCATTGGCAATTATTTATTGGATTTTGAATATTATCCAGCATAGGGGAAAGTAAATATAAGATATTTTAGTTTTATTTAATATCAAAATAAGTTGATGACCATTTCTTTAACAATTTAGGTTTATATTTTTTTTGTTCTTTTGAAGTCCTCATCACTTATTTTTTTATGTAAGTAAACTAAGATTAATGTTACTTTTCAGGCTATTTGTATTTTTAATTAACTTTGGTCTATGTAGGAAATTAATTTAAACACACAGACAGTTGTTGTTATGAATATATTACACTAGCTTAGCCCTACGGTTTTACTTGCCTGGATTTTCTTTTAGGACAAGATAACATGATGTTAAATAGCCTTACAGTCCTTCCTTCAGAAAAGGCTTGCAAAATTATCAAAGATTTTTAAATCAGATTGAATATTTGAGAAGGTTGCCTATTTTAACAAATAAACTAACAAAAGAGGACAGGCTTAAAAGTAATTTCTTTAGTATAGTCCTGAAGCAAATATCATGATACTGTAGGGTTAAATAATATTTAACTATGAAACAAATTATTACTTTAGTCTACACAACCCACTGCTAACAATAGCTTATACCTCCTTAATAAATTATATGAAAACATTGAACTAGTTAAGTTGTATATATTGTATATTTAACATCTCCCATATTTATTGCTATTCAATAAAATGATATTAAGTTGGCCTCGACTTGACATCTGAACCTTTAATTTACAGCTTTAGCGAGAACAATATAAATAAAATATTGATTTAATGATGTTGCCCAGTTCATTCCTATTTTATATCATAGCCATTAAATAGCTTTACTATTAAAGTAAAGCCAGTCAAGGCTAAATGAAAATAAATGATAAGAGTTTGTGATTCAGCTAAAAAGTGTTAAAATTTCATTTTCCACTCTGCTATTGTTTATTCAGACTTATCAGTAGAGTTTTAAAAATATGAAAGATTTTCTAGGGATAGAAAAACATGAAATATTTTTAATATTGAAAGAGGTGTAAGTGAATGTTTAGTAGCTGTTTTACAACACAAGTTGCTTCATGAGCTTATGAGTGCTCAAAATCCTTTGTAAAAACATGGTATTCGAAGTGGAGAGGAGACACTAGAACTCTTTTTATTATTGTTTTAGTAATTGTTTGGAGAAGGAAAGTTTTCTATCATCAGTTTACTGGGAATAATAAACTCCATCTTTTATTATTTGTTTCCTAAGATTTAATCCACAGTTGAGCTCATTAAACAATCACATTGATCAAGGAGTGTTGCGTCTCTGAATGTGATGAGGTCTTCACTCTGAATTTAAATAGTTTAAAGGAATCCCGAACTGATCCTGTAAACTATATAATATGTTTATGTATAAAGAAACGGACCAGGGAAAGATGATTACTTATATCTCAAACATTTAAGAAAATGCATATGTGTAGTAATAAGATTTACAATTGTTTCCTTAAAATAAATTGAGCTTTAGTTTAAACCTATTACTAAATAATTAGAGGCATGATTTTGTAAATGACGTTAATGTACTAATTCAGTAATACACTAAGCATTAAGTCTAAAAAATCTGATGGTATCACAGGTGGAAACCAGTCTATACAATGGCATCAAGCAGGGCATGCTGCTTGAGGTGTGTCATAAGAACAACCCAGACATCTACTGGATAGCAGAGATCACGATGGTCTGCGGACACCTGCTGAGAATCAAGTTCATAGGCGCCGACAACGACTTCTGGTGCGACATATCAACCACCAAGGTGCACCCACTGGGCTGGTGCGGCAAGTACGACGAGCTTATAGAACCTCCTGATGAAATCAACGAGAAGTATGGAGATACTATCATAGAAATTATGAAGAAAGCCTTAATAGATGGCCAGTCGGTCTCCATTGAGGCCTTGAATAATAAGGGACTGTCGCCAATAGATAGGATCAAAGTTGGAATGAAGGTGGAGGTGCAGAATATAATCGACCCTTACAGATATTGGATTGCTACGGTAAGTTGCTTCAATTTCGTGAAATTACTTTATTGGTAGAACTGAAAGTAAAAGCTTCCTGTCTCGTGTTTGTCGGAAACAAGACATGTAGTCATGTAGGTCAAATGCATCATTGCGCCAAACGAGTTGCCGAAAGTTGCACATAATTACGGTGACGCTTAGTAGCTTTTTATACACTGCTTATTAAGACTGCCTCGTTTTTCGCATCTGCCCACGTTTACGCTTACTCTGAGGTCTTAGTTCGATAAATGCGAAGATTCGTTACGTAGTCGTCTCTCTAGTACGTGTTTTGAAATCTTTCGTGAATTGATATGCAAAGTTATTATTATTTGTTGTTGTTTTAGCCTTATCTATCCTTCAATACCGACTACCTATAAGTGCAATGATTCGAAAACACAATGGCAAACTTTTATCCGGCATAGGTACTAGGGCAAAAACTTGATAAGTATGCAGTTGCAATATGTTGTGACACAGTTAGTTCATCGCTTATCAGGTTCGTGCATTGAACAATATGCAAAGTTATTTGCTTCCTAAGTTATACTTGTTGGTACTTTAGGTTTTATGAGTATCGTGGCTCTTTGGCATTTCTGTATCGGAGATCCGAATGAATAACTTGAAAAGTCTTGTAAATTCGATCCTTAATAAATCAAAAGCAATTTCAATAGGCCTTAGCTTAAATTAAGTAACACATGTCGTAAATTCTGAGTTGGTATACCCTCTCGCCCACGTTTCTATCAAATCTGTTGGCTAACAGGAGGCAAACCCATTTTTGAGGTCAAAAGGTCCATTCCACCAACACCTTTTGGTGGTGTCTCTCTGATTCTTCCACTCTAAAGTCTGAATGCATCATTTTTGTATATGCAATGCGCTATATAAGATACATAGCGTATTAAATAAAGTGTAATCCTTCATTAATATCAATTAGGTGCAATGAATCAAATGAATGTATCCTAATTAACTCACTGCTGTACAGTGGCTCTGAATACCTAACAAAAGATTTATTTCATTTTACGTTTTCGGTAAACTTACAGCTAGGCACTCAATGTAGAAGTTTATAACATGACGATGGCCAATTACAAGTTTTCACAGTCAACAAAAGTGTATTATTTTAGTGTATTATTCAGTGATTGCATAATTATGTGTACCTTATCCTGTATTTCGTGACGTTATTGGGTACGACGGGCCACGATCGTCGCGCGTCATGCCGATTACCGTTACGGACGTATTTCCCATTTCGGTATTTCTTGCGTAAACTATTTATTTTCGAGGCAATAATTATAAAGTAGAACCTACGTCAGATGAACTTACGAGGACGCAGTAACTTATTTCTATTTCGAGCTATAGAAGTTTATAATTGATCGAGCTTTAAAGGTTGAAAAGTCCAAGTGTTCAAAATAAAGATCCAATTTATGTTATGTAATTCAGGTTTGGTGGGAAAAGGATTTCCTGCTTTGTTTTGAGTGACTCACTTTACTAATTAATTTGACTTTAGCAATTATTTAAACATGCAGTGCGATAGTTTAAAAGCTAATATTTTTACTTAATTAGTTTTTAATAAATGGAGGTAAGTAACGGGGCTCAAAAGGGAAGGAAAATATTTTTTCGAGATAGCGAAACTTTCGAGACTTCTAAGTTCTACTGTAACATAATAGTCTTTACGTAGTTATACAGTATACGATAAAGGGAGGAATCTATTTATTCAATAGTAATATGTTTCCTAGGTGTGTGAGAACGTTGGTGGTCGTCTCCTGGTGCGATACGACGGCGCTGACGAGGACCTGACCCAGTTCTGGATCTTCTTCTCCAACCCTCGACTGAGCAGCTTCGGCTTCGTTACCAATAAGGTGAGTCTAGTATAAATAATGTTTTCCCCAAAGGTGTTAATATTTTAAAATATGTTTTTGACGTTCAGTAGATCCTTTGACTTTTTTTCCAGTAATATTATAGAACGGGAATTAGCGCGTACATGCTTAAATATCTTTATTCTATAGGGCTTTTTACCTGTTTGCGACCACGGCCTTTATAACCAGGTCGAAACGTCAAGCCCTAGAGGTATTTGAGCATGTACGCGCAAATCCCCGTTTTTTTTTTTCAGGTTTATTTCGACATATTTTATTAAAGGTATAATTTCAATACTCAATACGGTTATTTGCATTCCACAAATGTGCACTTAGGTGGTAGGTTCAAGTTCACACTAGGTACTACTACAAAGACTTGATATTTAGATAACTAACGTTTAAATTTTCTTCATGATCAGAATTTAGATAACATTTTCTCCGATATTCATCGGTTGATCTTAGTTACTAACCGCCCACTTATCGCGTAGGCGGCGTAGCTAGGTACTACTCGTGTTTAGATCGGTTAGGAAATCCCTGGCAATCATGTTTATCAGTCAGAAGAAAGTTAGATTAGATGTAAGATAAACGTGCAGACTCAACGTGTGTCCATTATCTTAGTGGGCGATGACATGAAATACTGATCTAAAATCACTGAATTATCATTTAGAGCCAAACTAACTGTGCCCCGCGACTCCTCCGCTTGATTAGTTTTTCGGATAGAATGAAATTTTCTGTTTTTGCGCAAAATATTTTTTTTGTTTAGTTTTATCTGAAACCATCGAAAACTAAAACGATTGTAAATTACGGGTTTTAAAATAAAATGTGAGATAAGTTTGTTAGAAAGTTGTAAGAAAAGTTAGTCGAAAAATTATAAATCACTTCTACTGAGTGATTTAATACCAGGGACAGCTTTTGCCCATCAAAAACGATATGGGGCTACATCAAGTTCTTAACGCGTATAATAAAAGCAACAGCAAAAACAGAAATGGCGGAACTAATCATTTTAATCCGTAGTATTATGTTGTTTAATTACAGTGTCTAATTATAGCGCGTTCATCTTTCTATACCAATGAATATTTTTCTATGAAGTCCTAACATTAGAATGGTTTATAGTGGGTCGTGTATTTCTGTCTGATGGACGTTGTTCGTATTGACTCGATCAATAGATACAAAGTCTGCGACGGTGTCGCCCGCCCTAGCCTCCGTCTGACCTGGATTGCTATTTCAGGCTATTTAAAAATATTTTATTCATCGTCTTTGTCGTTAAAAGTCTTCTATAAATAGTTTCTTTAGATCGTTATTTTTTTCTATTTTCGTTACGCCAGCAGAACCTGATGAAAAAAGGACTAATAATATGTTTCAGAATGGAAACGATAAAGAGGCTTGGCTTTTGTAAGTTCTTCTAAACTTTTTTTCTTTCGGGAAATGAGCTGAGTCAATTCCAGGTCAAGGAAAGATATAGCGAAGCAAAAGCGTTTTATGACTCATAGCGACGTAAAGCATCCGAATTCGTTAAAAAATAAACACGATATGTACTTTTTGTTTTAAAAACTAATTATTATAAAAAAATTATGCTATCAGAGCTTCGTGTTTAAGTTCTGGTCACAGACAACTACCCTGGTATAGAAATAATTCTAAGAGCGCGGGGCTCCTGTTTTGGCCTCTTTGTGGTAAAATGTCCATCCAACTCTACTATAATTTACTAACATTTCAATCCTTTATTTTTGTATTAAAAGTAATACTAAGAAGCTTTCTTATCATCAACGATAACGTCGTTACTTTTACCGTGGAGCACACAAGGCCAATTTGACAACTGTGCAAACATGTGGCTCCTCGTGATTTATCTACAATCAAACAATAGGAATCCGTCCGCATTGCCATTCTCGTATCAAGTGCAGTAAGCCTCACGTAAGCAATATCAAGGTATTGCGAAAACTGACCTTAAAGCTTTGACATAAGGACGGTGTTATGTTAAAGTCCTGCCAGTATTAATCGGTGTACTGTACAAAGTTATTGTATCTCCAATGAAAGCTGTATTGCCTGTATTGTTATATGATTTATCAATATTCTAGTACCATATGTATGTAGGTCGGTACATAGAAACCGTAATTCTCAACACTTAGTTCCAATCGTTCATGTTGACCTCGATACTAATTGTAGTCTTCGACCCATTAATATGTAATTATTGAGAGGTAAACATACTCCAAGTGGGTACCGAACCAATATTTGTTTTATTAGTAGATTAAGATCAATAATGTTGTTGTATTGAGGTTGAAAAGGGTAGAGTCGTAAAGTATGAAAGCATCGCAACTTTTATGTAAATTATAAGAGAGGTATCGTTCGATGATCGTCAGTTATTTTCCAACAGATAGGAATAGACCCATGGAGGAATTAAGAAAATAATGGGTTTTTTTTTATAATGCTATGTAAGATCGAGTATATAAACGTAGCCACCTATTGCCATCGTTATTAAAAGTACCAATTTAATAATTGCAGGGTTCTCCGTGGCAGTTCAAGTATCCTGGCAAAGTGAACAAGTTCTCGTGTAAGAACAAGCTGAGCACCCAACTGCGGCAGAGCGCTGAAGAAGCCATCTCAGAACCTACGCCGGCAGATCTGTTTCAAGTAAGTTAATTTAACTGTATAACTATCGTAAGAAAAATATGCTTATAAAACACTAGGATATATATATAAAATCGCATAGTAATTCATAATTTTCTATTCCACAGCCTAATCAAAACCTAGAATCTCATAATTTCGTAAGCGGCATGAAGTTAGAAGCACTGAGCCCACAAGACATGCGCACCATTCGCCCAGCGACCGTAACAAAGGTCTTCAACAATTTCCACTTTTTGGTTGTCCTCGACGACCACGTAGACGACTACGAGGACACCAAAACAGCTTGGCTGTGCGACTCCATGCACCCTTACATATACCCCATAGGATGGGCACATAAAAACAGTCTGGCCTTCAAGAATCCCAAGATATGGAAGGACGGCCCCTTCGACTGGGATGAGTACCTCACAATGACGTCATCAGTACCCGCTCCCGATTACTGCTTCGGAAACAAAACGCCGCTGAAAGGAATCGAGGTCAATATGAAGCTAGAAGCTGTCAATCCGCAAAATCATGAAGAAATTCACGTGGCCAACATAGACTGTATTGTAGAGCACATGTTGTGCGTCGAGCTGTTACCTATCGGAGAAAAATATTGGTATGCTCAAGACAGTGACCTGTTGTTCCCTGTCGGCTGGTGCGATAGCAACGACTACGCTTTACACATTCCTGATACTACTATAGAGAGAGAACAACCAAAGCCTGTCGAAGAGCGAACTGTCAAGGACGACATGAAATGTTCGGAGGAATGGTGCGATAGGATTTTCTTCAATTACAAATGTTACGCGGGGCCATCGATTAGTAGGAATAAGTTGTCGCAGTTGCCAAAGCACGTAGGTCCTGGGCCGCTGTCGCTGGTGCTTAAGGAGGTGTTGAACAAGATTATATCGGCCTCCTACAAGCCTGCAAAGTTACTCAAGGATTGGGAGACAGAGGGTCCGCCAGAAGAAGGCATGAGATTAGAGATGCTGAGAGCTAAGTACGTACAAAGTTTTTTTTGTTTGAAGTAGCTCTACGCTCTTGTAGATGTGTGCAATCGAGACAGAAATAAACCTTTATATTTTTGGGTACAATTTAATTATAAATTCCGAATGTGTTGGCAGAAAAATAACTCGTTTAATTTTAGTATAACGATTGAAATGGTGTCTTCTATAACTTACAGAACTATTTAATCATTATTTGTCATTATATCTTTTTTTTTTTGTACCTACCGTTCAATATTAATTATATATTATGTTCTCTTATTTCCAGACTCAAGACCAGCACTTACCACGCGTATGTGCCGATAGCGCGCTCGGCATCGCAAGTGTCGGCGTTCTGCCGCGAGGTGTGCGTCAAGATGCAGGCCTGCCCGAGCCTGTTCGGGCCCGACGAGTACATCGAGCAGTGCCCCAACGACTGCCAACATGTTGACAAGTCTACTTTCCGTAAGTAAATCGCTGACGACTGAAACAGATGGACGTCCAGTTGGTTTTTAAATGGCAGTGACCAAAAATATTCTATGTTACAGATCATAATACGGAACGTCGAGGACGACCAAAGGGCAGCGTTAATGGTCGAAGGAAAAAGAAAAAGGCTGCTCCAGAAAAGAAAGAAAAGGAGCAGCAGCCTTCGCAGGAGACGGAGAGCAATAAAGATGTGGAGTCAGTGGAGAGCGAGCACAGCGCCGGCTCCACGCCGCCGTCCGAGCCCGGCACGCGCCCCAACTCGCCCGACAGCCTCGAGTACAAGCGCAGCCAGCGACGGAAGCGGGAGCCCAAACATAACTACCCCAAGCTGGAAATGAAAACACGAGGAGCCAAACTACCCAACTTCGCACTCCAGATTAAACAGGCGCACTGGAACAAGAAAGACGTGCAAACCATCTACAATAACACGTGTGTGAAGAAAAACTCGCAAGATAGCGATACAGAAAATGAGACTAATGAAAGCAGCTCAAATTCAAGGGATGCCAAAAATATATCCGATGTATCGGACTCGGAGGAACCAGAACTGAAAAAATTGAAATTCAATACATACGATCCTCTGCCTTCCGATAACAAGATGTTTGAAAAGGATATGGCCATGTCCTGGATGAAAGGAAAGCTGAAGCTGTCACCAAACCCTCTAGACTGGTCCGTCGACGACGTCTACGCTTACTTAAGTAGCACAGAGGACTGCAAGCTCATTGCTGAGAAAATGAAACAAGAAGAGATAGATGGGCAAGCCTTCGTGATGCTTGATCTGCCCGTTATAAGGGAATTCTTGCACATGAAGAAGGAATTCGCTCTGCAACTTAGCAAACATATAGCTATGATGAGGTGGTATATAAACAATTTTGAGGAGAATGGTGAATCGTGATTTTGTTCCTTATTATATTCTTTGTCTAGTCCACAATAAAGTATTTGTTGAATATTTTTTAACGTGTTTATTTTATAAAAAGTATATAACATCAAACTCAAGAAGTTTTACGGAATTTCTTGCACAAAAAGTTACATATTTTAGATATAAAGGATTTCTCTGTATCGCGGTCGTGAGAAAAGTCTTCATTAAGGTATATATTTTTCTTTGCATAAGAAACTTTAACAGGTATGTCTCGCTCGGGCCCGCTAGTATCCTGTTGCTGTTGCACATACTTTTCCAATTCCATTTTCTTAGCTGTTAGTCTCTCTATGTTCTCAGCGGACGCAACGTGTTTGCCGAAAGTTTCGTTGATGCCTGGCTTTTTTATATTGATTTCAGACAGCAAATGACGATCATTCATTTTAATTTGCACATTTTGATTTTCGCTTAGCAAATAAATATTAAAGATTTCTTCCTTTTTACTCTGACGTTTATTTTTAGTAGTATTTTCTTCTAAGGTGGAATCGGTTAAGTAATTATCATTTTTGTAAGCTTCCACCACGGAATTCACATTGTCAGTCCCTGAATATGTTTTAGTTGCTAAACTTGATGCATCATCTCTGATGCTCATATTTGTTTCTTTGTCTTTATGTGGAAACGTAGTGTAATCATTTGATTTCTTACTTTCATTTGAGAGAGACGTGTCTGAAGACATGATATGCTGTATCATGTCTTTTATAAAGTCTTCCATGTCAGCAACTGCTTCCTCCTTATTCTTTGCAAGAATGTCATGGAATCTTTTCTTATAAAGTTCGAAGTCACGCATACTTGCGTAGAAATTGTCAAATATCTCTTGTACGGTTGTTCTAAAGAACTTTATGTTAGAATCCAAGCTACTGATGGAGTTATCGTCCGTTTGAAGTTCTTGGGACATGTTTTTAAATATTTTCATCTCTAATTTGTCGAGTTCAGAATTAGTAAGAGATCCTTTGTCACCGACATTTGCGTAGTCATTTGAATCCTTAACGGGCACTTCGTCATGTTCATATTTTTTGTAATACTCTCCGAGACTTCTAACAGAGTTTTGTACGTGGATCTCACGTTTGCGATTGTTGGTCGTTGCGAGACTATATTCCATTTGGCCGACAACGTTCACATCAGACTTGCAATAGTTTTCAGGACGTCCTTGTACTAAGTAGCTGCGTTTTGCTATCAAGCTTCGGTTCGGGTCGTCGTCTATAAACAAAAGGTAAGAATAAGTGAATAGGTCCCTCTTAATAACGTCCAAAGGCTCGACCGTTGTTCCAGTTATATACGACACAGCAAAATAAAACAAAGGTGACTGATCAATAATGTAAGATTACCCATTATTATATAGTTGTGATATAAAAATAAATAAATCAATAAATGTATAACGTAGAAAAAGCCTCTTGCATGTATATAAGTTATTTAAGTGTCTGTTGACTTGTGGGATAGCACTTCTTGGATTTATGTATGTTATACAAAAAGGATTTTAACATAAACTATAATTTATGACAATTCGCAAGACATATGAAAAACGTCAGATTTTATTCATAAAATTCACAAAGTTAATTTATTTCCTACGCAGTCTTGAAAAAGTATATACAACACACTCTTGTTTCAAAATTCGCGGATTTCTTTGACCACAGAGTACAATACATTGTTTACTGCGGTAGACTGTGTTGGGTTGTTTCAGTTTGAGAGTTTACCATACAAACTGACTATAATTGGATAAAAAAATGCATTTTAACTTCTTTTTGCAGTTTAGGATTCAATAAACATAATGACTTGATAAGTTATGTTTTTACGAAGCAATACTTCCCCGACAGTATTTTTGCAGTTTACTTTTCTTTTTCTCTATGTTCAACAACAATTCTTTTAAACAAAGAAGTATCAAAAATATTGTCACTTAATTTTGAATAAATTCTAGATACAACATAAAAAACAAGAATTTCATTAAGTTGTTCATTGTTTACGTGTTGTTTACTTACTCAAATTGTTGATCGCGGTTAATTTTTGAAAATGACATGTTTCTAAACGTTCAACGCTACTACTTTTGTCTATGTCCATTTAAAAAAGGAAAAGAGATGTCACGTTTACAAAGAGTGTGAAAGAGATAGCAAGTAAAACGGCCATGGACCAAAAAAAGTTTGTCTATGACAAGCCAGTCATTGAACCGTCAATTGCTGAACGAACGAACGACAG
This sequence comes from Autographa gamma, assembly GCA_905146925.1. NCBI lineage: Eukaryota > Metazoa > Arthropoda > Insecta > Lepidoptera > Noctuidae > Autographa > Autographa gamma. Next base: position 12,931,820 of record LR989850.1, read on the forward strand.
CGAATCTCAGAGGCCCCGCCTTTAAATCGTAATTTTATTATTTCAGTTGGTTTTCGCGATGATATTATTATAAAAACGGGCACCTAGGTAATAATTTACACTAGTTCTAATGTACAAACTGAATCTATGTTAAGATATAATCTAGTTATCATTACCGGAATGTAATTATTGATTTGCCGTGTACGGTAACAAATAGTGAGATTGTGCGGGTTTTCTAGCGTTAGCCTGTTGTGAAACCGTGTAACTTAAGGGCTTAGGGAATTGCGGTACTTTATAAGTTTGCGTAACAAGTTTTTGTGTCATAAGAGGTCGGCAATTTAGTATATTTCATGTTGCTATTTTTAGTGGGTGTTGTCATTGTGGTCGAAGCTTTATTCGGATTAGGTCATCGAGTGCGGTGAACATGTGTGCCGGAGAAATGTGTTTAAATATGTTTTAAAGTGGTTTATTTGATTTCTTGTTAGATATACGAGTACTACGAAGTAGGAGACCTGTAAAGATGGGTACGACAAGCATTCTGTGTTTCGTCGCGTTAATATCATGTTCGACGGCATTATGTGAGTATATTTACTTTTTTATTCCTTTGACATGTCTGTTTACCGGTTTAAATTATTGTTTTCACTATTCTAGCTCATAGTTCATTCAGCATTTCCTTGTTTATCATACTATATAAGTTATTATTAAGTTATTGCATGAATATGATATGTATACCTCTCCCTTAAATTGTGAATATCTACTTATTTTATGTTCATCATAAGTTTTTTGGCTTCTCAATTCTCCATTACCTAAAAACTAACTCAATGCATTAAACATATTCATATTAATATTTAAATTCCATTCAAAACATAAATATCTAAGAACACAATATTCCAAGAACAATATATTTTGGAAGCATTTGCATACTAAAACTTTTTTATAACCTTAGGTCAATCATGTAATAATGCATACTGGCTTTCAGCTTAAAAGTTATGTACAAAAGCAAATAATTATATCTAGCAATGAATATAAATACAAATGTAATATTTCATACATTGTGCAGTAATAAAAATATGAATTCTATTCTATGAACCTTCATATCATATTTTATTGTAGGTTGTCCAAAGCATTTAATAAAATATCATAATTATGAATGCTTAGGCTTCTTTGATTACTTAAATGGAGGTATTACTCATAGGTATTGTATCATGTATTAATTTAGTCTACATGCCAGATTTGTAATTGACAACATTGTTTTGTCCTTGGTCTTGCTATGATCAAGATTTTGATGTCATAGATCGAATTTAGCTTTGCTTCGGCTACCCACCTTGATGTAGCAATAATAGTATAAATATCATAGTCTAATAAGATGTGTTTTTTATTTATAAATAAGTCATGATCTTGTTGATCTTCTCATTTCATCTGAATTAACTTATTACCAGCTAGATTTTGTTAAAGCCATATTTAACAAAAAAGATGACTACATCCTGAATTTGCAAGCTAAGGCAATTCTAACTTCTTAGATAAACCATTACTGTATTGCTAGACATGGGTCTTACTTAGTTCTACTGCCAGAAAACTAAGTATTCTTCCTCCTTCAGGTTTGCCAATATTCTATACAATAACTGTTTACACTTAAAATTCCAATAGTTTTGACCCGATTCTGATAGAATTCTTGTTAAATTTCCTCTCAACATAAATGCAAAATAGAGAAGATTTTGTAGAAATCAAGATGTTTTAAATGGTTTAAAAATGAAGTATACTAGTAGGTACTTATTCACCTTCTACCATAACATTCAACACAAAGAATCCACGGTTTTTGTATGCAAAGTTTGAGTCAGACATTTGCATAATTTTTCATTTTGTATGTATTGTTGTCATATCACATGATGTTTATAGTTTACTATTGGCAGAGCATAGGGCTACGATTACATGTTGGCAGGCAGTGTGTAGGGCTCCCGTTAAATACTAGTACTGGGACTAGAGCCAAATAGATCATATCGTAACCAACATGCCTTCACTGCAATAGATTGACAAATAAATTCCTGTAACAGTTTTCTAAATCATTTAAAATTAAGTTTTATGTGTTTGTTAGTATCTTATGTTATTTTCTAGTGTTAACACAAAAGTTTTAAAACTTAATAAAAACATTTGTAAAATACACCAAATATTCATATTCATATTGATAAAGATGAATAAACCTAATATTACTAAAATGTTATATTTGCTGTTTACATATTATTTTCTTGTTTTAATATGTTTTTGAACTTATATTATTGATAGTAAAATTACTTTGATCCAAAGCAATGTTATGCTTGCCTTGACATTTAAAATTAAATGAAAAGGATTTTATACTTCATATACGTTTTGGTAAAGAGTCAAGGTGCTCCTAAGTAATTTTTATTTTTTTATGACCTGCAAATTTCTTAATTCAATATATGAACTAACCACTAGGTCTTTACAGTGACTTGGACTCCCGTTAAAAGAATTAAAAAATAAATCTGTAACGGTAGAGACATTATCCTATTTACTTTATACAAACCAACACAATCATCTTAAAATTAAATTTGACAAATTCATGCTAAAACTTAGTTTTTAAAAAATTATACTCTATACAATTGTGCATTGTGCAATGGAATATTGTTATTACTACTCAAGACTTAATTAATGCAATGGCAAATATCCTTAAAAAATACATTCATTGCATGTCATCAATCATATTTTAAAGCGTTAACATTTCGTCACATCACCCGCGATTACATTAAAAACATACATAACTTTATGTTTGTCCCCAGTGACGTCACCGCCTAAGATCGTGAAGCAGCCGACACAGGAGGAGATTCTGTTCCAAGTGGCGCAGCCCGGCGAGGTGGACAAGCCGTTCATCATCGAGTGCGAGGCTGAAGGCGAACCGGCACCTAAGTACGTCATCTTGTTGTTGTTATAGATAGTGGGCTGATAGTTTGTTAGAGAAGCGTATATGATATGTGTGTGATTTTTATCGTATAAGAATATGGTATGGTCTTTATTAGAAAAAATATATAATAATACGGCGATATAGCCATAAAAATATGCCCTACAAAAGAGCATGAACAGATTAAGAAGGCCATCTTCATTCGTATATGGCTATATAAAATATTCATAGTAAGCAGTAGCACTCTTACGTATTACTTTTTCGTAGCATTTGAACTGCGCTCTCAAGTGTCGAAACCTTTTATTTTAGCTGAGAACTCATAGAAACGTCGGGAATGTAAAAAAAGAATTCGTAATCTGCTAAGTATAATGTCCATATAAATAGTCGTATTTCAAGGTATTACACAGAAATCATTCAGACTAACATTTTTCTCTCTATGTCTTGCTATTAATTAAAATCGACATCGTAATCGCATTTCGCCTTTACATAAAATCTACTAAATTAGACTCAACTATATCAAAATCAAAAATTTTGACGTCAATATTATACTGACTCGACTGCATCTAAGAATGGTCATGCGCCGTGAGAGAATCTTGTCAATGAACGTGATCTTATCAACACATCGAAACAAGATATCTTAACAAAAGCAGACGCTATTGTCCTTTCTCTGAATAAATTAACTGCTTCATAACTATTACCAACTACTCCCATGCACTTTTAAAAAGAGTCCCAATTTCCATGAATAAAGTTATTTATGGTATTTCAGTTGAAGCGCGTGACTTTAGGTAATTGCTCTTTCATAATAATGTCTAGTTTCCTAAAATATGTTGGAATAAATATAAAACTCACATTAATAAAGCTGTTTTTCGTAAGGTCTGTTGACCTGTTGATTTCTGAATGGCCGAAAATACGTTAATCAAGTTAGAAACTTGTAGAGCTTAGTACATACTGAATTTTAATAACATTGTGAATGAAAAATAGCTGCCGGCGTTTATATTTTTAATAATATCTCATAGTTAGCAAGCTAATTAAATACTCGTGATGTTCATAACAGGATTAAGCAACCTATTTGTTTGGAATTAAAGTTAAAATAGCTTAACACATCTTCTATATTTCGACACATCTGTTGTTAAGATCATAATAAAATCCCATTTACTGCTAGATGGAATACATTACGGTTAAATGTTACCGTTTATGTTAGTTTTATGGGATATATCCAGGCAAATACAACACGTTCATCTTTTACAGAGTTGCTTATGTTTTAAAAAGATTTTTTGTATTCATAATAAATGCAAAATTTACACTAACTACTTACTTTCCAAGAATATGTCATAGTTATAATAATTTGACGCTTAGTGGACCGCTTCTAGTTTTATGTCTTCCTGTGAGCTTTAAAATAAAATACAGTATGCACCTATAGTTATGAACGACTTAACGACATATTTATCATTGAATGGATACTAACTAGCCTTGCACATTACATTTTTCACATTTCGATGGCCTTCATAGCATCGCAAAACAAAATACCTTTAGACGAAATCTAATAAAAACCGTAAAAGTTCGCTGCATTTATGGCTAAGCTTTATTTTTGTGCAACTCGGCGTAACTGCTAAAGTTTGTGATTTTGTGAACCAGACAACAGCAAATTACGTCGTCTATTAAACGCCCCCCTAGTGATATTGTTGTATGGAGCACTTTTAGGGTTCGATACCCGTTCAGTAACAACGGGGCTCTAATACTAAGCCTCCGATGTCTGTTTGTCCGTCATTTAGCGTGGAACATTATCATAGACGTATTCTCAGGGCATGTTTATCTTGCCGCTAAAACTAAATATTGAATGAAAGTGAACTTTTCATACAATAAAGGTTTTTTCTTGAAACTTAAAAAGTCTCTTAGTACAAATCGACTCTTCCTATTTTAACAAATAAATAATTTATGGGGCTTTTTAAACGTGGCTTATATCATGATGACGTAAAACTCGCCGGAAGAAGCGAAATTACAAATCTGCCATGCTATAACATAAGCATGTTACAGTTTTCTTTCATGTGTCGTACCTATGTACGAGTCATATATCGCTCTTGTAGGAAGGCAACACTGAAATACCCAATGGACATGATATGTTACATATATCGGTATAGGACCCCCGAGAGCAGTTTTTCAAGCGTTACCGTGTCTAATAAAATGTTTACTTAACATGATCCTCGCAAGATCGGCTCCTCAGCGCTTTGGGGAAGGAACGAGTTGCAAGTTTTATTCAGGGGAACATAAGAGCTGTATACACTTTAGTAGATTTCCCAGGGGAACAAGTTTCAATTGAGATAGGATCTAGTGCATACCTATCCTTACCGTGACGCAATTTCCCGTATGTTTCATCCGTTGCACACATGCACTGTGATTGAGTGACAAACGAATTGACTCATTTTGTTATTTTTAATTTATTACTAGGGTTTATCATAGTTCCGTATATCATTTTATGCCTGAAGTGACCTATTGATCTATGCCTCACACTGTTCATACTATGTAGCTACGTAGATAATGTTAATAATTTAAAAATCTTTTCATATTTCGGATTTTGCTTACGATTGGGATTTCTCACTGACCTATTTGTTTTCCACAAAATCAACCTATCCTGTATTATGGTCGGGTAACCACCGTTTACCAACCGTTTTTCTAAGCTTATGTGTAAATTGAGAACTGTATGTTTAAAATCCTTTTAAACGCTTAGCAGGGATTAAATCACTTCCTTGTCTTCGCCTGCCATCTTGCGACTGAATAAGAAAGCCGTTGAAAGTCTTTTAGGTTAGTTTCCGATTACTGTATTGTTCAAGTGAGAAAAAACTTGGCAAATGCACTATTAAGTTAATTGGAAGATTTTATCTTAGAGCCGCGCTCGTCGAAGTGTTTTAATGGGGTTTCAACGAGTTTCAAGTTTCAGCCAAATTCTCTTCGGATTAACAGTATAGTTAGACCTTCGTTCAACCCAATTGGTACTGTATTTTTCACACAGTCAGACACTGTCATTTCGGCTTTTTAGACGCTGTAAATGTCATTGATAATAATGTGCGGGAATAGTGATATGGATATATACTTCAGGGGAATACCGGACGGTATTCCCCTGAAGTAGGACGTAAAATAATATCAACTGTTATTATTACATCGTCACAGAACAAATGCCTGCATACATTATTTCTCTATCTTAATTAAATTTATTTGTACAATAAATTGAAACTGGCAGGCGATTGTGATAAACTTTTTGCTCCTCGCAACTCAAAGCCGATGACCAAGCAGTTCCATATACGTAGGTTCGTACATACTGTAGATGTATTACTATAAATACGGTATTCTCAAGTTGAAACAGGCTACACTTTATATCAAGTGATTTACAATAATTTGTAGCAGAATGAAATCAATGACCCGAAGTAGATAACGGTTTTATAATGACAGTGTTCATATAAATTATCTTGTAGTCGGAGTACCTTGGCCTTAAAAGCTCTGTGAATCAAGTTTACGTTGGTTTTTGTAAACATTGCCCTACAGATACTTTTTCTTGTACCGGTTGCGTTGCAGAAATCGTTCACGCTGCGATAGAAATCGAATGTCTGTATGCGGAGATTGGGTACAAACGTTAGCGCGAATTTCTAATAAATATCTAACATAGGCTGGCGGGGAAACTGTTGTACCAAATTTTAAATAATTTCTTATAACTGTAGCTGCGACTAATAAGGGTAAAATCATAGAATACCAAGTAAATGTGTGAGTCAAAGTTATTTTAAATCGAAAATGTTTGTATTGAGGTTTAATTAAAGGACAAAGTGTTCCCCTTCATAAGAATTAAGGACAAAAACACATAAACCGCAATAAACGGCCCATTCATCGAGTGGCCATAGATAGATAAATTAGAAGTAAATAAATGCGGGATCATGAATAATTGATGTCGTGAGTCAGCCTTGGGATGCAGTCATCTCATGGCGATACACTCAGATATTATGTCATGTGTGAATAACTCGCTTTTAATTCAAATTATGACAACGCTCGGAAACCTGTTTTTCTAACGGAAACTGATCGATACAAAATGTTGTTGATCTCTGTTAAACGGAATTAGTTGGTTAATTAAAGCTTGGATGCTTTTAAGTTTCAGTGCTTAAAAGCTGTTTCTCTTCTTTAAGAAATACGTTATATATTTATTAAACTCATAAATCAGTTTTTTTTTTTATATTGAGTGAATGGAAACGTGAATTTGAATGTCGATGTATTTAAATGTTTAATTTGTAAGCTTACTTTAGTCATGTTTCCGCATCTAGATTTAAATACACACCACATTGAATACTAAAATTGGAAAATCTCACTTTCCCTTTGTCTGGATTAGCTTAAGTTTCTCCGATAATGATGCAATCATTATTTCTGACGATTGAAACCATGTTGAGTTTATTATCACACTGCGACAAAAAACTGCTCTTATTATATGAAAGTTACCTTGCATCTACGTTAATTGTACATTCCGTAATGAATAATTACTGACATAAGGGTTCTTCAACTTAATAAAAAAACTAAATTTAATATCTAGCAAAAAACTATTTTCATTCTCCTAGCTTTATTTTTCATGGCAGTAAAATATAACAGGCTCGGTTTTCAGAGCGCTCGGTACGCAATTTTTCCACTTAGCTAAATGTGTTTACGCTTGAAGTGGGTTAACTACTGTCTAGTTCCCTTTACGATTCGCAAACAGTGCAGGTCGTTGGCTTCTCATATCCGGACGGATATTAAATAATAATGACAGGTTTATTATAGCTACAGATTTCATTTATCCACCAGTAATAAAGTCTGATAAATCAGTAAGTTCGTCTGAAACTTCTCTCTCCTCCCTCTCCTCTCTTTTTGCCAAACTTTATACATTCTATAAAGTTATACAAAAAGGTTCCGAAATTATAATGACATGACATAAAAATATAAAAAAGGTAATTCATGTATAAATTAATTAATGAAAATTATTTAGGCTACGCTCGAAACCGCAGGATCATTGTGAAACAATGTACGATACTATTAGTGTATTTGCGGTTTGAATTATATTTAATACCGTAAATCTAATAATGTGGAAACGGTAAAAATATATTTTCTAACTTAAGTAGATAGAACCTTAGCTATGAACTATTCCTGACCCTTTCTACGTGATTCAACGCCTGTCTGGGTTTTAGCGATCGATGCACCAGTTAAGTTCTAAGCGTCAACTATAACTAGCGAAATTCTTGCACAAATATGTAGAATTTGTAGGAAAAAAGATATGGGAAGGATAGTAAGGGACTAAGTTAATGAATGCTAATATTTGAAGTGTGTTAAAAAATAATAACGTTTCTCCATTTTGTCATGATATGTAGAGTTATTGGAATAGTAATTAATAGTTTTTATAATTTACTAATCAACCTAAAGCGGTTTAATTTAATATCACTAATACATGGCTACTGGCTACTGTATACGATATTGTTATCATTTCCCCACGGACCACAAAACCGCATATGCACACAATTGATTATTTAATTACTTATTGTTTGTTTATGCTTCGTTGTTTGATAAAATAATTAATATTAGTATTAAAACAATTTCTTTTGTCTATGTAGTTTATAGGGACAGTATTTTTACCTACTAGGCCAAAGATATACCTAATTCAATAATTGATTTTCCATTGTTTTGAATTGTATGTAATTAAGGAAAAGAGTTACTCCCTATTGATTTGTGATTAATATAAACAGGACAAATAATTTTAAATTAAAAAGTGTACTAAAAAGGATCACTCAACTAACATATTTTTCTTGTCGTACAGGTACCGATGGATCAAGAACGGCAAGGCTTTCGAATACACGAGTTACGATAACCGTATCTCGCAGCAGTCCGGGCGAGGTACGCTCGTGGTCAGCCAGCCCCGCGACGAGGACCTCGGCCAGTACCAGTGCTTCGCCTACAACGAGTGGGGAACCGCCGCCTCCAACAGCGTCTTCGTGCGACGCGCTGAACTCAACTCCTTCAAGGAAACCGACAGCCAGCAAGTCGTAAGGGCAGAGGAGGGAAAACCTTTCAAACTCACTTGCGAACCGCCCGACGGTCACCCCAAACCCAAAGTATACTGGATGTTGCAAGGCGACCAGGGACAGCTCAAAACAATCAACAACTCACGCATGACCCTCGACCCAGAAGGAAACCTTTGGTTCTCGAACGTGACTCGCTACGATGCGAGCGTGGACTTCGCCTACATTTGTACTGCTAACTCCATATTCAGGAATGAGTACAAGTTCGGCAACAAGATATATCTGGAGGTGACTCAGACGGGTATCGCCCCGACTCTCAACAGGCACGAGCCGGTGCGTCAGTACACTACTAGAAAGGTGGAGAAGGCACTTAAAGGCAAGAGAGTCGAACTCTACTGTATTTATGGAGGAACGTGAGTATTATTATTTAACTTTTTCAAATATACACTTTTACCTGTTTCCTTAGGTCAGAATCTAGAAAAACTCAAGCCATCGGCCACAGAGTTATTAATCTAGATTTGAACGGAGTATAGAGCTATGATGGAATGTTTAGTTTGAATACGAATCGTTTAGAAATAGATTTTCATGTTAGCCTTGTCTCAGTTCTTGGAGTCAGCTAATCGATAACTATGTCATTCTTTTAATCGTAACTGACACGCGATCTTTGTTAATATTATTGTGTGTGGAACACGTAATGTGAATATGTTGTCTCTTTTCGCGAAAAGGCATGACGAGATTTCTACCCTTTTTGGAGGCGAGAAGAAAAGATAAATATTTAAACTGTATTCGCGATATTGCTTGCGTAGGACACTGTTTGTTGGAAAAAGGATTATGTAGAGGCGACATAACGGGATTAGCGTGTTACGTTCACACAGTGCAATGCACTTTATTTTGCGCAATAATAACTTTAACAAATCGAGTAATAAATCTTTAAAATGTTAATGTTATAGTTATGCTAAAGATAAATAATTAAATAAATTCCGTAATTGCCAAAAAGGAAACAAATCCAAAGCTGAGGTTATCTCTGTGGTTCAATCTACCTATTAGTTAGACATAATTAAATGAATTAAACACAGCTTGTCGCTTATCTACCATCAAATCACAGTCTGTCGAAACGCATCAAACACTCGATGTGTCCAGCTGATCCCATGTCGGTGGACGTCAAACATTCTACATGTCATGTAACTCGAGATTTTAGGTTAAACTCGTTGATTTCGCGCTTGCGACAATGTCATTAGGGCTGTCGAAAGTATAGCTGCCGATGAAACGGTCCGTCTTGTAACATGTTCGCTCGACTAAGTTACCTAGTTACAACAAACAGCTTCCAGTATATAAAAAAATCGGTAGAAAACACCTATGTGAAGCTTTTCTTCTTTTCCTTTACCTTCTTTTAAAAATGACAACCCTAATTGCACTTTCGATAATATACAACTTGGCATTGGCTACTCGCAACCACTAATAAGCTAAGATTTCTCTCAAATAATAAACGAAGTTGTTCAACCCACTTTATTGTACACAGGCTCCAGTCATTACAATAAACAGCTAAGTAAATACAGTTGTAATGGCAGCCCTACATATAGTGCAGGTACTGACCTATTGCGCCCCCGCTAGGCGACGCGTGCATGAGTGGCCGCGAGTGGGCTTTTCTCTCTGCTATCGAATTACATACGTGCCGTTAATTCCCCCGCTCAGTCTACCCATTTTATAAGGGTTTTATTTATTCAAAGACTAAACTGCAAAAGAAAATTGTATACAAACAGTTCTCATTTAAATGTGTAATACCGCAAAGTGACCACACGCAATTATCCAAGCCAATAAAAATAACTTAATGTGTCATTACAAAGGACCTATTTATCGCGTGTTATAAATAGTTAACATTCTTTATGTCGTCGCTAAGTAATTTACAATACACGTCTTATTCCTACAAGCAATACGACAATGTCGGAGATGTTCCTTATCGATTTGTAGCCAAGTCAGGCGTCATGACTGTAGAAATATTTTATGGATTTACGAAGAAGATAACAACTTAATAATGAACAAAACTACATTTATGTAAATATTGGAGACGAAACAACTGTGTATGTGTACGAACAAATGTGTCCTATCTTACAGTAATTTAACATTCCATTTTCCCCTAGGCCTCTCCCACAAATCGTTTGGAAGAAGAACGGGCGCAGCATTTTGTCATCACAAGGCATCACTCAGGACAACTACGGCAAGACGCTCGTGATCCGGTATCCGACGTACGAAGACCAGGGCACGTACACCTGCGAGGTCAGCAACGGTGTGGGGACAGCTCAGTCTTACTCCATACTGCTCAATATTGAAGGTAAGAACTACTTGAACGATGTATGATTTGAGTTAAAGGAATGAATTATAAGGTATGATGGTCAGGCCCAGAGAGATTCTGAGTTCAAAGTGAAGTGCATTGGTTTTTTTTTCTTATTTCATGTTATTCATGTTAGTCAACCGGTGCTCGGTTATTGGGTCACTTCTGTTTAAGATGTTTTCAGTGTAGACTGAGATATTTTGGTCGTCGTTCGTTGACAATAGAATCGTGAGTTCCTTAATTTGTTCGGTAGACAGAATTACATAACTTGCGCTTGTCCAAACGTACTTCCGAGAGGCACGTGCCCGTTTCACGTTTTTGTTGTATTTTCCTTGTCCTTATTGTGTTCTTAAATAAATATTTATATTTGTTGTACTACTTGCATAAATATCTACTAGTGCAAAAACATAAGTGCTATGAGCTCAATGTAATTTATGAATGAATCTTTTCTTAATCACCGTGAAGGCGGTTCGTCTAAGGTGTCAATAAGGCCATCATCTATTTATTCCGCTAACGTCCATCAAACAATAAAGACCACATTGTGCCAAATAAAGCCCCCTTCATAAATACTACGTTATTTCCGCAATGCTAATTGTAAATGTTACTTTGCAAGGGCGGTGCCATAAGCCATAATTTTATTCTGCGGTAATTGTGTCATGCACGTCACTTCCGCTTTCCTCCATAAAAGTTTAGCTGCGTTCGTAATTAAAATGTAATTGTTTATGGTTAGAGAATATTAGATGCCATTAAATCCGTGATGGAAGCTACGTGACATGTTATGCAAATATAATGGCCAGTAAATGCATAGTTATCTGGTCGAAAAAGGATACAAAATAAATTGTGTTATATTAGCACCATGTTCAAGAAGGTAAAAATATGAATAACAATACTACCCTAAATACAAAAACCGCTTATTTAAGTCAGCTGTAAAATGTCCCGCGTTATGTTTATCGAGCAAAAAATAAATCGTACAAGCACAACAACAGTATTTTTTGTAATGCTACGTTTATTAACTTTCTTATTTGATGCCCTGATAATCAACTGCAAAGACAATTAAAGAACAATACTGGTAAGGCGCTCAAGTCGAATTCCTTGTCGTTCTGATTCGGTCCAATGACGTCACATACCAATTCTGTCGAAAGCATATGGCATGCACATTATAACACCCGAAAACTATTTTTAGGGCTAATAACAGGTTTTATTTCCTTGGCCAGAACTATAAAAAAATGTATTAACTGCTCATTCATGATGATGTACCCTTTAAGTAGGTTCAGATAGGAAGAAATGGTTCAACAAACTCCTTAGTCACTAGAGTCACGTCTTGTGTGAAATTATTAAATTCCTGCTGGAACGGTCACTTCGCTGGTCAGTACCACAAATATCGTCGTGTCCTCTGTCAGTGCATGTGATATGACGTAATCACTTGTCACGCAAATAACTCGGTAACCCAGTTCCCGTATGTTTGATATGCCCGGCCCTTTTTATTACGTCGTGAAGTTTTGAGGCTGGGCTTATTATACTGTGTTTTGTGTATGATCGGATATGAGTGATCTAGCGATCGGCTGGTAACAGATTGAGGTAAACTGATGTTGGAAATCACTGTCTTGTTGTTAGCGCCTTTCTAATGCTTCTTCAAGTTTGATAGTATATGAATCATGAACAGTCGAATCAGGTTTAATTCTAAATGTGTACTAGCTGAAAGGTTGACTCATATTTCAAATCTCGATTCAGTATTACCGTAGTTGGCCTTCTTTTGTTTTCTATACTTTCTGGGAAAATGTATTTTGTTTTCAGCTCTTGAAATGTTTAGTGCCTTACATTTTGTTGAGTACCTTTTCCGATGTATGAATTCTCTCTTTACGGCTGCATATAAATAAAATAAATATAGGTACATAAAAAAGAGTAACTCTTTCATACAAACACATGACTGTGAAGTTATATTAAAAAAGAACGTCTACGTTTTCCAACTCTTCACATCACTTAAGCGAAAATGCTACAGTTTCCTTTTTAAAATTTCCGCAAACGTGTCTCAAGGAAGGCGTATGAAAGCCCGAGGCTTCCCGCGTCTGTGTTTCCTCTCCATTTTGCGTTTCGTCAACAATTCGCCTAGATTGTGAGCACTTGACTGTAGCATGCAGCCTCGCGTAATCGCCGCAGGCATTGTTGCCGTACGTTCGAGACGTAGAGTACTTTAAAATGCGACACAATTGAAAATGGAAGGAATGGAAACAGGACATGAATACTGCGAAAAATTGTTTGTATTATGTCAGCGAGCACTCGTGATCTATGATTGTAGTTCTTAGCGCATTCTTTATTTTCTGCGGTTTACTTAGATACAAATGCGGTCGCAGCAACCTAATAATATGATATTACTGTCATACTGTATCACTAGGTATATTGTCAGGTCATACTTCTGAGCTATCGATTTTTCGCGATAGTGTCTTTATTATGATTTATTTTATGTCTCGACATGGCAAAAGTTAAGTTATTTTGTTTTAAAGGATGCTTAGATCTTAACTCGTGGAAATTAACGAATGAGTAATGTGCGTACTTTTGTTATTTAAAACTTAACAAATCGTGTCTTCACTTCTAACTCACAAGTCTGTGTCATGGACATTTTAAGTCTTTGTTTAGTCCATACTCGAGTGAATGTAAGAAAATAAATCCTTTGAGGTCAACAAGTCTGACATCACTTTACACGTAATTCTATTAATAATCACAATAAAACGTATGGGATGTGTAATAGAAACATGTTAATGTTGTATGAAAATTATACTTTAATGGCAGCGAGCCAGGTTGTCAGAATTAACTAGGATTTATAGGTGTAGGTAAAGCGGATGGATGCCTAGCTTTTGCGCTAAATGTGCTTTTAATTACAGGTATAACGTGTTATCAAAAGCACATTACTTTGGCGGCTCACGCACCTTGTTAGTTCTTGACGCTAATGGAGGAAAGACGACTAAGATAGAAGTTGTGTAGTAATTTAGCTAGGGTGCGGCGTTCACTTTAAATGTCTTTCTACTGAGAAATTATTAGAATTATTAAAAACGATTATAAGTATTAGAGGTTTTCTATTTACTCTTTAGTTTATCATTATAGAAGATTGGTTTTTGTCGCTTTGACAGTCAACGTCCTTAGATTTTTCCTCTAGATTTAATGGTAGGAATAAAAGTCTTCAAATATCTTCTTAAACATTTTGCAGTATACCTAGTTCAAGCCTTCAACCATAACAAATACGTGAATATAATACTTAAATTCCACTTTTCTTCCCTAGCCGCACCATACTTCACCGTGGAACCAGAATTCCAGCCGCGCGCTGAAGGCGAGACGGCCATCATCAAGTGCGAGGCCGGCGGCACCCCTGTCCCTAAGATCACGTGGATCCACAACGGCAAGCCCATCGAGCAGGCCGAGCCGAACCCGCGCCGCCAGGTCACCGGCAACACCATCACCATCACCGACCTCGTGAAGAAGGACACCGGCAACTACGGTTGTAACGCCACCAGTTCCATTGGCTACGTGTATAAGGATGTCTACATTAATGTGCAATGTAAGTACTTTGATCTATTTATATACAAGATGTTTGTTTGTGTGTGTGTTTCAGCGTGTAGGATTCGTTACCTGTCCATTATTGTACGCACGTCATTTTAAACTGAAAGGTGGTGAAATTGTGGTAATGGATTTCAGGATAATATTTACGTCATGTCTGGCATATAGTGAAGCTAACGCAAAGTATTGGTGCAATTGTAATATTTTAGGGTTGAACATCTTTGCAATATAATCCGTTATCCGTGCTTGAGAAATGCTAACACAGATCGCAGGTGTGGCAAATGTTGTTAGACTAATGTACCAACATAAGTGGACGACAAACTTATCGCCACATCTGTCGCCTCAATAAAACAACGAGCAAGAAACTAGTCGATGCTATCTAGTCACACTACGAAACTCTCATTCCTAGATATGTCTTACTTTCGTACAGTGTTCTACTTACAAGCATAGTTTATACAAGAAACATTTTAAAATGGATGTTCTTCCGGAGACGGCGCCTTGCAACTACATGACGCCAACAGATGCCCTAGATTTTATGCTCCACACTTTAGCTGTAATGTGTTTCATATTGAGTCAGGTCGTAAAACTTTGTTCCATATAACAATGCATTTCTACGAACGAAAAGCAATTTTTATGTTAGGTGTACAACTGTACAGTTGAAGTTTAAACAGAGGCTATAACTGAAATCCATTAATGAATATTGTTTTATAAACCCAAATACGCACCCTTCGACGTTATAATTTATTTGCGTATTCGTAAGTTTTAAATAACTTTACCCCTCGATACAGAAGTATTCTGCACTTTGTAACAACTTCACAAAACTTCGTACAAGTTAGCAGAACAAGTTGAATAAAGAATACAGTTTTATTGCGCGCCGTTTCCGTTCCTAACAAGTTCTGTTCTCCTACTTTTATAAGGAAACGACAAAGCTCCAGCCACCATAAACTGTCACTCATAGTTAATTATGACTTTAATACTGCATACAAACTGGTTTTAACAACATAAATTGAACCTTATATAAGTGGGTTTATAGTTGAAAAATTTTATTGTTGCCAGTTGGCATTCGCCCCAGTCGACTAGTAGATGAAGTCATGAATACAGAGAATAAATCTTATTATGTGGGGGTGAAAAGTTGCTCTCCAAAGGTCACAGTCGGTCTGCTGTGCATAATAGGGAGGGAGTTATTCCATTAAGTATTATAAGTAGATCTGACTTTTCCCGACCCGACGCAGTCCACTGCTTCCATTAACACGATATAAATATGTATATGATGCTAGAACTTTCATATTTCTGCGAGTTTGTTATAAAGTTTATGGAACATGTATTCGTTATTTATTCATACATTCTCCCCTTTCCTTGAGGTCGGAGGAAAGAACAGCCAACAGCCTCGGAATACGCACGACCCCTACACTTGTTTCGCTGCTCGAAAACTTTACGCAGCTATGTTTTCGTATATGCGTCGCTTGCGTGTTAATTAAGTACGTAAATATTTTCCCCTTACACGTTAAATAAAGCCAAGTGAAGGCACACAATTTTATGAAAGTGCTAAGTTACAAACTTGTAAAACAGTGTCATTGACCGAAAGTAGATTATTTTCAGGAGAAATTTCTGCACTTTATTCGAAACTATTACTTTCTATAAAATTCCATGACGAAACTATTTGCAGATCATTTTCATTCCGGCTCTGCTTTCAGGGTAACGTATCTTTCGAGTACATACCTACGTACGAACAGTAAATACTACGTCCCTCAATCCATCAACTCCTAGTTACACGTTGATCTTAATCTATCCCTTATATCTATCTATAGATGTACCGCGAAACTGCAATCGATTTTCTATATAAATAGTAGGGGAGAACTAAATCGATGGCTATTTGCGAAACTTGTTGAGGGTCTCGTTTCCGTCCTTCGTTAGGGGATGCCAATATGTAGCTCGCAATTTGTAGTTACGGACTTCCTGCTTGCAAAAAGCAAGCTTAGGGTTTTTGGTGGATGTATTGGGAATTGATTAATTAGTATTATGGAATAGCGCTACTACGGTTCTTATAAAACTCCCTATATTATATTGATTCCTAGTTTTTTTTATCCCAGAGGATTAAAAAACTAGTTTTTGGACAGATTTCATTTACATTTTCACTTCCCGAGCCGAATATTAAATTAATATTAAAGCATTCAATTTTTTTTGACTATTATTTATTTAAAGTACTGACGCCATCAACTTTAAGTCATATAAAACACAATTGCAAAGTTAACAGTTACCGGCATACAACACTATTAAACTTCATTTATTAACTGGTGACCACATAATGCAATGTCACGGCCGAGCGTTAATTCATTTGAGTGTTAAGTGTGATGATACTCAATAAAAATGCCAAGTATCCGACGCTGTATCGTTATAAGTATCCGACTACCATCTTAAGTGTTCGGCCCTGACCGGGTTGGGAAGAAAGTGGACTGATATAATAGAACCTTGTGTCATAATTTCTTTATAGATTTTGATTGGAAAATATGGTGGTAGGGTAAGGGAATCGATTTCAAATAGATAACATATAACTTTTCACGAGCAAGTTGTTCGATAAATATGGTTTACAGAATATAGGGGTCGATGTCAATAGATAAATAATAAGTTTATCAATCTTTTAACGTATTTTCAGAAGCACATAAATAAAGGCGCAGAAAATGAATTGGAAACATATATGTGTTATAATATTTGCTCACTATGGTCTTGTATGGGGTGGCGATTGTAAATGAATTTAATACTACACTTATCGCAACAAGTTTTCCTGCATTGCTGGAGAAAATAACATGAGTAAATACTTAGCTTAAGTAATATTTTTCTTCGAGCCAAACATGAAAGAACTATTTCAAGTGAAACGCACTCTACACTAAATTGAAACATCACGATAATATGAAACTCAAAGTAAAATGTCTCTTAAGTCGAACAAAATAGGGATTCTATTTAATTGTATTGTAACTGAAGTTAGGCGTGAACACTTGGTCGCGTGACATTCGTGTAATAGAAGTAAAAGGGCTTAATTAATTAGATTAGCACAATAAATCTTATCTGTAAATTATTTGACACAACACATTTACACTAAGAACGCATTTTTATTATATAGCAATGTTTTGAACACTGCATTAAGCTGATTATGTGGATTAGTTAATTCGTTGAAGTTTGTAGCAGTATATTCATCCACCTATTTTCATATAGAAAGTGAAATAACAACGTATTTAATTTATACACTCTATACTCTACACTTTATACATTTAGTATAGCAAAAGTTAAATATAAAGCCGAAGTGTTGTCAAAATATCAATACTTTTATTCCAGGAACTCACACAGTTGGGATTTAATGTTTCTCCTAACTTTTAATTAGGTAGATAGGATAAACAGATTGGGAAAATACTTAAACAGGCTTGCAAGAAATACACCCAGTTTAAATTAAGTTAAAATCAGTATAATAAAAGACCGCCTCAAAAAGTTTAAACCTTTCCAGCTACCATTAAAATGAGTGCCAAGTAAACAACAGATATTTCCAGATCTTTTCAACTGTATACACAAGTCCCGTTCTGTACGAAATATAGGTATGACGTGATCTGGGATTACGCAGGACCCAGCCATGACCTAGATAGCCCGGGACGACCCGACCGCTGCAGTATTGACATACAGATACAGCTTCCGACCGGCAATGGACCCCTAATTAAGAGAAATTGCTGTATTTGTTAACTTTATTACTATGTAAAGCTCTTGCCAACCGTAAATTGTGGTTTAAACGCATGTATTTTTAGGATTTTACCTTAATGAAACTCCCACGGGTAGTAATCATTCCCTGTATGTACGGCCTTTAACACTATAGAGATAGGAATAGAAGTCTCGTATGGTGAAGACATTATCTCAAGTTCATGTGTTAATTTGTGAAGCTAGTACCACGAAACGGGTAATACGGAAAGGGTTGATTAGGGTACAGCAATTACTTTGTGGCGGGTACAATTACTTGTACTCTGAAATACACGTTTCAGGCATTGTGACGTGTTTTTGCTAGTCGGAATAGATTGTGTTTTTCAACGTACATAATTTAACATGAACGGTCATGAATATTTGTCTGCATAATTGAAAGCAGAAGCCCACACTACAGGGTGCCTGTCTGCACAAAGTAATTAAATATATACAGCCATAAGTCGTTATAGTTTATTGTGCATCGTAACACAAACAGTAAACATGATCGGTGCGATAGCTGCGTGAGATCGCTCTTCTTCAGTTATACTTTACCCTTTTTTGTTTTGTGGCGTGAGCAGAACTCCTAAATGACTGGGACAGGTTCTGCTGGTTTTGATTTAAACGAGCCTTTTGTGATGCTTGTTAAAAACAAATTAATTCTCTGTACAGTTAATATGCATTTCCGAGAAAAGTTCACTTGTCCAAGAAACGATTACACATTTCGGCAATATTATAAATTACGTTTTATTTTTGTGCATTGTTCGAATTCCTTTTATTTATTTGTTTATTTTATTAGACTATTGAGATAAGCAATTTTTTCTAATAAGACAGATCCGATACACAAAGATGTATTAATTAAATTTTTGTTCTCTCTTTTTGCTCTACCTTGTACCGCAAATCGTTGTGGACTCAGTACTCATATCGATCTGTTCAATATCGTGCCGACGCACGACGTTCATATTCTTCAGGGTCGGTTAGATACGTTTTGCATTCTGGCTAATAAGGACACACAAGATCACATCCCGATATAACAGTCAAGGGCAAGATAAATAAAACCCGTGTGATGTACATTGGAAGAATTGTTTTACCCGTTGTATGTCTACTGAACCCTCGCAGAGCGCGGGTTTTAATTTCCCATCAACAAATGTATTCCCAAAAGATATCCCTATATTCACCCACAACAAAACGTGTCCGTACCATCTATAAAGATAATCCAACAGCTTATCGGTGTTTAATATCCAAAGACAAATGCTCAAACTGAATGGTTGAAACGGACGCGATGTCACGTGCGACCTTACGATTTAATCGGAACTCACCAAATATGCGACGGATATATAACTATGTAAGTATAGTCGCCATCGTAATGCAGAAAGATAGCCACAGAAGGTTCACTGCATTGAAATTCCTATAAAGTCTAGATGCCGAAATATGTATGTCCAACATTTACAAAAGCTTAATGGTCTATGTAAGTGCAGTGATCAATATTCATGTGTAGTTATGAGGTGGTACCAAACTATCAGCGACATTCCGCGTTCGTTTCTGCCCAAAGAGTTGACCTTTTGTACTTTGATGTTAGACAGTTTTCTGGTGCAGCTGCACCCCAGTGCACCCCCATTAATTGCTGAATAGCGTGAGCTTATGACGTAACTCATGCCCTCAGGGGTAGAAAAAACGTCGCGCTGCTTTGCTTGATAAACTGCTTGGTTTAATCTTATTTATCGGATTTGTTTCGCAAATACTGTTTACGATTAGCCGAGGTTTATTTTTGCTGAAATGCGATTAAGTTTATTAATAAGTAAATAAAAGGGATCTGAGCTTTAAGCTTATACAAACACAGAGCAATACTTGCAATAACAAAGCCCTGTATTTTTTAGTCAGATTGTTATGGTCTATCGTATATGAAGTTAAAATATATAATCTTTCTAAAATAAACAACCTTCTCTCGTAGATAATGTATTCGTGAGGGATACCTTTCAGTCGGCTTTGTGTAGATTTGCGGTCCCTAAACGCAGTCAGTTTAGATCTGTAACATGCTCCGTCACGACATGCGACAAACGAAGTGACATTCGTTTCTTTTGTAAAAAGGCATAAAAAGGTAAAAGCAGCTGTCACAGCAAACAATATCCATTTCAATCATTCGACACGTATTAAAAAAACATTTAAGGGTCGGCAAAAAAAATGCTTTACTTTTTAACCCGTATCGCGCTTGTAATCTCTGTTACAATCAGCCTCAGTACGGTACAGTAAATTACAGTAGCACCCCAGTTTACCTGAACGTTTGCATTTAGCCCCTATCTACGAAGACGGGTGCGGCGGAGGGTGTGGATTAATTTCCGAATTTTTTCCTCAAACCCGAGTTCGATAACCTATTGTGAGTCATCCCCAAAATCCACAATGAATATTGTGGCATCGGAAATTCCTATTACGTCCCGTTGTTCCTTATTATACCAAATTCAAGCCGTATTTTATTGGTCTATTAAATAAATTCTCCATGAAGCTATGTCCTCCCAACTATACAGTTAGCTTTGTGAATGCGCATTGTGTATAAATATCGATTGCAAATCTTATGGCTCGTGAACTGCAGATCTTGCAGAAATTCTCTTCTTTATATCATGTTTTATTATCCTTATTTCCTGAATTTTATTTATTACGCCTAAATATATTTTGTTTATTCAAAGTTTGTTTTCTTTATTATTTTCGATGGTAAATGTAATAAACAACTTTTAGAGCTCACAGAAATGTTGTTTACATTCTTGTTAACGATCGCCTCTCAATTTCAAATTAAATTAATCCCAAGCTTACAGCGGTCTTTGGATCGACTTATATTAAATTATTTTGAGACGAAATTACTAAGCCCCTTACGTCTTCGTTAAACGAAACTCATATTAGATTGAATGGAATGAATGAAGAGAACAAAGTAGGAAGTTGAGTCCTCTGGGATTAAGATGGACAGTTACAAAGTACTAGCAATAGTATGTTATGTCACGGACGTACAGGCGCGCCTGTCCTGATAAGCCGGACAAAGCCAATGTTGTTAACAATGTTTGTCCAACGCGCTTGCACTAAAAGGTGTGACACCAACGTTTGTTCAAATAGGTGTTTGCAATAAGGACGGTTTTCAGTTATCTTGTGTCAATATTGTTGCATTTTAGGTGACACCTTTGCCGTTTCATCAGTACGCAACTCATTTTTTTTTTAATTATTGTTTTTTTATGACTTTATATTCTCGTGCGCGACGACATCAATTCACGATACTGTAAAATTTTAAATGTTTATTACATAGAGTAAAATTTGAAAACATCGTAAGATAATCCAAATCCCGGCTACGAAATACATCAAACATACTAAGCACTTATATTTTAAATGGATGAATAAGTTTCGTACAACTCACGTAAAGTTTACAATACACCTAATTTTAGACGTATTTCAAAACATTGCTGTTCCAAAAGCCCTTACGCCTATTCATATTAACATTAACACGTCAACGTACGCAACACATAGCCCGTTAAAACGTTTGCTACCAAAATAACACGTATGTTTTGGTAATCCAATGTTATGGCGATCATTACGGTACTCAACCTTATTTCCCTTTAATAAAATTAAGCTCGTAATACTCGAAAATGGTTTATCGTTTCCCCCTTTCGTAATGAGGCGTGCGGGAGTACGGGCTCTGCTCAACGGACCGTCCAAAATATAATTTGTTAGACACGTTTCAAACATAAAATTCTGCTGTATTGATGAATACAAATTCTGATTACACGGAGAGCTTTTAAATTGTGTATAACGAAGGGGCCAAAGGAAAGTGATAAAATTTTACAATTTCACAAATTACGCAATTTGTTCTCTGATACGTAATCAGAAGGGGAATCATTTTTGAGACATTTAAAGAGCGCTTATGTTATTTGTTACCATAATAATGAAAATATTAATTTTGTATCAAAATAAAGTAGGTATTGCCAAGTTTGCCAAACATGGTGTTAAATGCTAAGTGGGGGTCTAGTAAATTAATCCATTACTGCAGCTTCATATTCACTTCATCCACTTAAAGCTATGATTCTATTTTAAGTTCGGTGCCATCAAATAGGATCCAATTAAGGCCTTTGATGTTTGAAAAGGGTATGACTCTCAATGAATACGCCAAGACCCCAAATCACACAGTCCGTCCTCATTTCACAAATTCATGACTATATTACGAGATTGTCTTCACTCGTCTCGTCTATTAGGCACATCCCGACGACACACATTCACACACCCACCCGCTATTCGCGAGAAATATCGCCGACGGATATTATTATGCACTTAGCATCTTGTTTATTGTGATTTATGTGAATGTTTGTTAGACAGACGAATTTGTGCCGAAAACAACGTATTTGAGGCTTGTTTTGGTGAGACTGTTTTTCTGGACTTTGCATTGCAAAGTTCTGAATGGCGGCGTATTTGTTTTGGCAGGCGTAGCGCTTGACAGCAGGTGAATGTCCTATGAAGCCTGGCACTGAATTTGTTTTTCGGGGCTTTTTTTAAGTTCAACGTTTAAAACCATCCTTAAATAATTAATTAACCCTCTCTTCTTGTAATTTGTTCACATTGAGTAGTAAGATATACCAACCCAACTCTAATGGCAAAAAATATCAGGATTCAACGACCTAATAAATCAAAAGGGCGACAGTAATTGCCGTAGCATGATTTGTTGAAAATGGATGAGTAATGTAACGAATCTGTTTTTTAGCTATCCGACAGATCATTATATTTATTTTAAAATGACGCGTCGGCTCTTTATAGCTCTATATCTTTAACGGTTCTTTTGTGTATTATAATGTGTACCATTTTCTAATGTATTTGTTTGTGTGCAGCGATCCCGCCGGAAATCACGGAGGGTCCGGAGAACCTCACCCGGGTGGACGGTTCCGAGGCTGTGCTCAAGTGCAGAGTGTTCGGAGCGCCGAAGCCCATCGTCAAATGGATGAAGGATGACGTTGACGTTACTGGTGGGAAGTGAGTATACTAATGTCTTGCTTATCGGCTGGCCAACTTTATAGGAGGCAATGTGAGGCAAAGGAATTTGATGTCTACTATGTATTTTAGTTATTTCGAGTTTCTCAATACGAATTTTAACTCAAAGATTTGTTTATAAAAATGTTCTCACTGCGCGAATGCGCGCCCTTTTGGGCTTAGTAACACGGGTGTGTGTATTTTATGATATACTTCCTGTTTTCATGTTTTTGTGACATAAAAATATCCGCACCCGTTGCGTTCTTTCTCACACTCCGCAAACATACTCAAGATTATGGCTCCTAAGAATCGGATATCAAAATATCCCCAAGACGTGCTTATCGAGGAAAATATTATCGGATTTCATGTCTCCCCTCGGCGCGACATGAAAAGAGCTTTACAGTTCATTGGACTATTTCTCAAATGTCATCAGTCAATGTAAAGAGAGATGAATTGAAGTTTACATTTCGTTTGCTTACGTAAGGGGGTAAATTCGGATTACTCTGAGAAAAGGTATACGCGGAATTAAGGCGGGATCAAATAGCTTCAATATTGTTAATAATTCTCAGGACCGAATCAAAATGAAGGTGCAAAATGAAGCTACCTTAAATCCTCGGATAAAAATGATATTAATATTCCCGGAATCCTGTCATAAACAATTGTCGCGCAAAGGTTAATCTGTAAATAAGCGTATATTTTTAGATAAAAGGTGGAAGCTGGAGGTCTACTCTTATTCAACGAAAAACGAAGTTTCGATCGAAATTTCGCGTCTTTCCTACCACGGTTCCATTTCGTTCCGAAATTTCGAACGAACGAAAATTTTTTGACGTTTCGATTCTTTAAACCTACTCTAATTCCAAATCTTCCGAACGAATATTTTTATTTGACAGATGATTGTTCGCAATTTTAACCTCAAATTTGACGAAACCAAAAGTGTTACCTTTTGATTTTCGTTTTATGTTTAGTTTAGAACACACTTTAGAAAACTTTTCAAAGTATTCAAATAAAAAATCGTAGTCGAAGTTGACATTAGATAGTGAATATACGGATATTTTTGGTCGTCATACGTTACTACACATTGTTGGCATGAAACAGTACTCTTAAAATTATTCGGTTAACAATGACAATGAAAGGGTGTTTTAATATGTCGCGGTGAATGTCGCCGAAAAAAGAATATTTATCTAAATATTTATATATTCTGCACGAATATTCCAAGAAATATTAAATTAACAACATTTTTAATGTAAAAGTAAAGAAAGAGAGTTTATTAATTTTAAGTTAAAGTAAAAACCATAATATACTAAAGACGACATCATAAAAACCCACACGATATTATCGCTCACGAAAATTGTCTATGGTTACGAACTTCTTGAGCGCGTCCGAACATGAAATAGAGTAGGGTCACTGACGAAATTTCGTTTAAATTTCGTTCGTTGACGAAGTTTCGTTTCGGAGAAAGAGAGTAGACCCCCTGTATTTATATCATGATAAGGTAAAAGCTCTGACAAAGGTCAATCTTTAATGGAACGTCAAAACATCTCATCCATTAAAGACGTATTGTATTTCATCTTTTATGAGACATAAATTGCGTCTTTTGTGTTTATTTATACAAGATATCTGGATTTTCTACCTGATATTAGACGAAGGTGTAATGAACTGACAAAAACAAATTATAAGATTTAGTTATCGTTTTCTTTTGACCAATATCATATTTTGGTTATACAAAAAGTTACATTATAAGATTATATACTTATTTTTCTATTCTTGATTATGTAAAGATTTGGATTTATAAAATTTGTAATTTAAATATGTGAAGATTTTATGAATCAATTCTTTTTCTTTACATGTTAGATTATAATTGGAAAGAAACTAGCTATGCATTGCTTTTCATGTTTGTTTTTACGTGTGTTATTAATTAATGTGTGTGTTGTACAGATACAACATAACTCCGGACGGCGACCTGGTGATCCGCGACGTCTCCTACACGGACGTGGGCACGTACCAGTGTTACGCCAAGAACAAGTTTGGGGAGAAGTCTGCATTCGGTTCACTCGATGTTAAGAGTAAGTGTCTATGACCCTATCAATCTAGCAAATATGTGTGGATAACTCAAATGTTCTCCATAATACTAAGTCAAAGAAACATAAATTGATTAAATTTAAAAAAAAAGAAAAGATTGTGAATTTGGAACACTCCTGACTATATCACACACCCAATCTTCTTATAATAATTTCTTTTTCCTTTAAGTCATAACTGAAATTATAATTGGAATGGTTACGAAATAACATATATAAGGTTTTGTAAAATATTAATACAGAATGCTGGTAAAAATTTTCCGAATTCCATTAGTACTAATCTACGAAATAACTATATTTTCTACCCATTCACAACCTCAAACTTACACAACCACGTTACCCCACAGAGCGCACCGTAATCACCGACAAGCCGGAACCTTACGAGGTGGCCGCGGGCTCGTCCGCCACGTTCCGCTGCAACGCCAACGCGGACGACTCGCTCAAGCTCTCCATCATCTGGCTCAACGACGGCCAGCAGATCGACTTCGACAACCAGCCGCGGTTCCGCATGACCAACGACTACTCGCTGCTTATCTCTGATACTACTGAGCTTGACTCTGGGGAGTACACGTGTATCGCGAAGACGGCTATTGATGAGGCGAGGGCGCAGGCCACGCTTATTGTGCAAGGTGAGTCTGAGAACAAACATACTTATAAGGATTTAAAAGAGTTTTTTGTCAACATGATTTACCTTTGATTATGCCTTCGGCATATTATATAACTGCAAATGTTTTTAAATTGACGACGCCGTATGTCAACGACGGAATTATACTATTTGTCTGCGACATATACATCCAAAAAGGGTGAAGACTTCGTCTGTTAAAGAGTCACTTCATGATTTTAAATTTTACCATAAATCTTACAATTGTAACCTTTTGCCTTCCAGACAAGCCGAACCCCCCGAAGCTGGACGGCATCGAGTGCCACGAGAAGACGGCGACGCTCCGCTGGCGCTCCATGGGCGACAACCGCGCGCCCATCCTGCGCTTCTCCATACAGTACAACACCACCTTCACGCCAGACTCCTGGGACGTGGCCAGCGATAACGTGCCCGCCATCGACACCTCGTGGACCGTGCAGCTTAGTCCCTGGGCTAACTACACGTTTAGGTTTGTAACGACTGTTTGTGTATTTATGAAGTGCTGCCTTAATGCTTGAGGCGTTTATTGAAAAATGCAAACTGCAACAAAAAACGTTCTGATAACATAATAACACTTTTTTGGTACCTACAGGTAGTTATTTAAAGGTAATATTTATCCAAAAGGGGTGAAGAGTACATGTGGTGAAGAGTCAGATTACTATATAAGACTGGTCTTAAGTGACGCCTGTTTATTAAAGTTGCCCTATATTAAACACTTGTATTGTACAGCGAAATGTGCTGCAGAGCCAAGTGTAATCTTACCAAATATATGTATCACGAAAATAATACCTTACAATTTTTATGACCTGTTGACTCTACAATGTACCTATCTCCATTACAGAGTGAGCGCGTGGAACAAGATCGGTCCTTCAACACCATCGTCCCACTCGGAGGTGTGTAGCACGCAACCCGACGTCCCCTACAAGAACCCCGACAACGTCATGGGAGAGGGATCCGATCCCACCAACATGGTCATCTCTTGGTCGGTCAGTATCTAATGCTATTTATATTCGTTATTTATGTTTGATGCTAGGGCTCTACTCATATAAGACTTTAAAGAAAGTACATAAATATTAGTTGTTGTAAATTACCATACTTGTTAATTCTACAATTTTGACTTTGGCTCAAACACTCCCTATTATTCTACTTATTTATTTTTATCTAGTGTATTTCTAGAAGTTAAATATTGTGTTCTTTAACTGTTAAACATCTATTAATAATTTGGTACACATCATAATAATTTAGATGCATCATAATAATATATGTTAATGTATTTCCGTATAGAAAATGCCTCAAATCGAGCACAACGGTCCCGGGTTCTACTACCTGGTGTCGTGGCGCCGCAACATCACCGGCCAGCCCTGGGACGAGCAGCAGGTGCGCGACTGGCAGCTCACCAGCTACACCGTGCTCAACACGCCCACCTTCCAGCCATACAAAGTCAAGGTAAACATGCAACCACACACAACGAATTCACTAACCATCCTATTGATCAAGTTGGTAATCCATACTATTGTGAATACCCCCAGGTCACCGCAGTCAACTTCAAAGGAACATCGAACGTCACCCCTGTAGAAGTCATCGGCTGGTCCGGCGAAGACACTCCCTTACAGGCGCCCTCAAACTTCACCCTCGTACAAGTGACAACAGGAACCACAGCCTTACTCAGCTGGAACCCTGTCCTACCTGAAACAGTCAGAGGTCACTTCAAGGGCTACAAAATCCAGACATGGGTCGACGGTGAAGAAGACAGGCTCAAAGAAATCTTAGTCAAAGCAGACGCTTCCAGCGCTTTAGTCACTAAATTCAAGCCATACAAGAAGAATAACGCCAGAATCCTAGTCTACAACGGCCGTTTCAACGGACCCCCCAGTGATACCCTTAGCTTCCACACCCCTGAAGGCAAACCTGGTACCGTGAAATCATTCGAAGTTTACCCCATCGGCTCATCCGCTATGTTCCTCAAATGGGACAAGCCTGTCGACGAAAACGGAGTCTTAACCGGTTACAAGATCTACTACCAGAAGGTCACCGGCACTGCTCTAGGTCCTCTCCAAGAAAGGAAGAAGGAGATCGATCCTAAGTTCGACCGCGCAAAGCTTGCCGGCTTGGAGCCCAACACTAAATACCGTATCGAGATCAGAGCTAAAACAAAAGCCGGTGAGGGAGACAAGTACTACGTCGAACAGACGACGAAATCAGTTGTGACGGCGAAGCCTGACATCCCAGTGTTTGATACACGAACATTGCCTGCTAAGGAGGGAACTGCTCACATCCTGGTCCGTTGGGTGCCGTCACTGGACGGTCACGCCGGCACACACTTCGTGGCCTGGTACAAGCTGAAGGGCCATCCCGACTGGTCCAAGACTAACGAGGTCACTGAGGATGACTATGTGATCCTGACTGGCTTGGAACCGGGACAAGTGTATGAAGTCAAGTTGACGGCTCATGATGGAGAGTACTTCAGTACCAGCGAAATTAAGGATGTTGATACCACTATCGGTAAGTTGTTTGAATAAGATAATACTCAGTAAACCTCACGCATTTACTTAATTAGTTTATGAAATATATGAGTCAAGTAAAACTTTAGAGTTTTAATCCGCACCAATCATTGTCACCATCAAGCACTTATATAAGTATGGTTTAAATTATGTTTCATCCATTCCCTTTATAAATAAAAAAAATATAATATAATATTAAAATTATAATTAAAACAAAATTACTGTAATTATATGCACGGCATAAAATATGTAGTGGCTGTGTCCTGCGGTTTCAGCCGATGTGTTTACAGTTTTTACTTTTAAACTATCGCGCTGCATGCGTATAATAATATAATTAGGAAAAAGCGCGTACATGCATAAACACCTTCTTTTGTGGCTTGACCTTTCTGGAGTCTGCTTGCGACCACGGTCGTTGTAACCCGGTCGAAAGTTCAAGCCACAAAAAAAGGTATTTATGCATGTACGCACTTTTTCCCATGAATTATATTATGTGTTTACAGCTATTCGGGGTAGAGATAAATACGTCTATCTGCTATTGAGTTATAAATGGTGTATGACTGACCCGGCATTGTTAATGATTCAGTTTAAGTAACAATAATGGTATGTGTGCAGACGGCCCCATCGTGAAGCCGGAGCAGGACAAGACGGCGACGGCGGGCTGGTTCATCGGCGTGATGCTGGCGCTGGCCTTCCTGCTGCTCGTGCTGCTGCTGGTGTGCGTCGTGCGCAGGAACCGCGGCGGCAAGTACGACGTGCACGACCGCGAGCTCGCGCACGGCCGGAGGGACTATGCTGATGGCGGGTTCCACGAGTACACGCACCCGTATGTACTACTTTACACACGTACATAATATAGAATGATAAATACATACTTGGTATTCAAATGTCTCTTCTACTACAAAGAAAACGATTTTTGAAGGGAGTTGACGCGATATTTATCTGGTCGGACAACGGTTTTAATGTCTTAGGCTCCGTTTCTAGTCTATTCGCGCCTAAAGAATATGTTTTAGTACAAAAGATGATTTACTTAAAAATATTTTATGTGTCAAAACATTTCCAGATTTTCGTTGAATTTCGTTTGTTACACTCCATTAATAATAAATAGTAATACACATGATTTGAAAAATAATATATTCATTTTACTATCTCCGCCTTGTCAAACACAACTGTTCTAAGTTAAAATCCCACCCATTCCAGTCTTGACAACAAGTCTCGTCACTCAATGAGCAGCGGTACCAAGCCGGGGCCCGAGAGCGACACCGACTCCATGGCTGAGTATGGCGAAGGAGAAACAGGTATGTTTGCTAGCCAAGCTATAGTAGACCCCAAACATATACACATAAAGCCGGAATTAATTCATCTTATCTTGTTTTGTTGACTTATTTCGAGCTTAATGTATTGCTTACATTTTTTTTTGATTTTTTTATAATTATATTTTTATATTTCTCTAGTGCTCAGCTTGTTTTACATGCATTTTTTTGTTATTTTATTTAAGAGTGATTTGTTTGCTCTAAGCTTTAAATTGAATTCCAAGGAATAAGATCCTTATATTATTATGTTGTGAAGACACATAGTGATCCAGAAAAGCATGTAATTTTACCTTTAATTTGCACGAGAGCTATGAGTTGTTAGCGTGTGAGCATGTGTGGTGTAGCAGCATGTGTGTTGCAGCGGGCATGAACGAGGACGGCTCGTTCATCGGGCAGTACGGCCGCAAGCGTCGCCCGCCGCCCACTGGGCAGACCGACTCCGCGTCGCAGGCTTTCGCCACTCTTGTCTAACCCCTCCCCGCACCCAACCCTCTCCGCACTGTTTACTGAGATACACACTAATAGAAACAACCCTACTTTACCGGGTTTTAAATCTCCAAGAATCTCCAATGCATTTAGTTATAGCCCCTATTTGTGTCGACCTCAGTAAACGTTAACCTAAAGCATAGCGCGCTCCAAATATAGCTACGTTTGTAAGCTAGAACGTAGTGCCATCGCATCACATGAGCAAATAACAGTCCGGTACTGATAGCCAATCGCCGTAGGCAGCTTTTTAGTTCTCGATTATGATTGGCCAAAATTTGACAGTGATGGAGCCCGCCCAAATTGTGTTCTAAGAATTTTGAACTTCGAGTTGTGAATTAGGTATTATCTTTTTTTACGTGTCTCGGTAGTATACTGCCAGATCAAGTTATCAAACTTTTTGAAGACCATTTAAACAAAATTAAAGAATTTCATAATCATATAAAGGGCGTCCGGTCTTTATTGCACTATTTTAAAAATAGTCCTGATAAAGGCTTTGTCACTGAGTATTTTACATTTCACAAGGAATCTTCGCAGCTTAGGTTAGGTTTTAAGTACAGAATATTTCTAAGTAAGTTAGGTTGTAAAATAATAAATGATATTATTTGGAGTGAATATTTTCCTACTTAAATGTTTATTAGCGTGCTTTGTTATAAGTTTTGCGTTTGTTTTAATGTTGATATTAATCCTCGTTCCGTCCTATCCTCTTTTTCTTTTGCCTGCACGAGCGTCGTTTTGTTTCGTTTTGTAAGGTATGATTTTTTGTTTGCTACTTTTTATTTTTTGAGTTTGCTCCTCTTTTTTATATCATTTTAATATGTTTTGCCAATCACTATTTTTATTCCATTCCAGGTATTCATGATCTTATTTTTGTACAAAGTGTAATTAATGTAGTTATGACGTCAATTTGACCTTTTTTACTGTCCTTGTTGATTAAACACTTTTCATTTCTTTGTCATTCGACATAAGCAGATCTTTGGCTAAACAAGATATAATAACCGATTATCTGTTATGAAAAAAATCAATAAGTGATTTCCCGAAAGTAACTGACAATTTAAAGTCAGATAATTTAGTCACCTTATTGAACATGGTACTAACACAGTATCCTACCCAGGTCGTTTCACGGAGGACGGGTCGTTCATCGGTCAGTACGTGCCCGGCGCGCGCGCCCTGCCGCCGCCGCCCGCGCCGCCCGCGCCCACCACGCCCGCTGCACCACCCACATACGTATAGGTGACCACCCGCTATACCAACACACCACCACACACGACAGGACCACAACACGTCTAAACAAGGACTATATGTTACAACACTCTCGTTTGTCGTTCCGTTTCCAGCTTTAGATTAACGAAAAATTACAGTGAAGGTAAAATTCTTGTCTAATTGTAAGCAAGTTTGACTGTCACGTGTCTGTGTTGTCTAATAAAACTGTCAAGCCCAATGGCTTATTTTCTTTTTAAGAGGGCAATATTTTTAAATAACATCGTACTGCCATTATCTGTCGTGTTGGTTTGCCTAAAAGTGTATTGTTCTTATATGTGAAGTCGCAGGAAATGAGGTCAATTAAAGGAAAGGAAAGTTGGAAAAAACATCGCAATAAATGAAAGTAAACAAAAAGATTTTTCATGATGAGAGTCATCATGAAAAATCTACTTACATCATGAGGCAATATACTTTTAGCGCTCAAAAATTGTATGTAAACAAAATTTATCGGCAGTTTATGATTTGATTGTATTTAGTTGAAATTTATTAGAGTGTAAGCACTAGTGTAAGCTGATAACGAAGCCTACGTATCTTATTTAGCCGGCTGTTAGTGTCTATAGTGATGGCTAACGTTTATGACTCTCCCGAGGACGCGAGCGTCTCTAAGTCTGTTGAACATTTCGTTATTTATGAGACTGATTTTAAGTAATGAGAAATAGTCAAACTGGCACTAGCGTTCAGGTTTTGGAAACTGATTTGGTTCGCTCAATTTATTCCTACGTCAATGTTCATGATCTTAAACTCACTTGTTTAAGATTATTAAAGGCAAAAATATCAAGTCCAAAATGTTTCATAAAGCTTCAAAATTCTACTTAATTACAACCAAGCGTAATGGATCTACTTAAGAATCATTTCCCAGTAGAACCTTGCCACATTGAAGATCAGCTTTCCAAAACTTGAACACAAAAATATTCGGCTTGTGTTAGTTAGTAGGCGATGTTACGGCTCGATATCAATTACGTGTAGTTAACCATACGGTAGCTGGTCAAGACTTGAGATAAGAAAAGCTATTTTTGTCACAGAAAATAAGGTAATTAGCTCTGGTCTCCGGTGGTCGGGCAAGCTCTATTGCGAACTAATCTGGCTCAAGGTTCACGCATAGGAATTAAGAAGTTAGGTTACAAGGAGGTTGCTTATATCATGGGTTTACAGGACAGCAATGTTTCGTGCCATTCAGCTGACGGTCAGTTCGCAAGCCAAAATTAATGTATGCTTATTTTTATATCAAAATCCATATCTTTCTAACTATTTAAAATGTCTTAAGGACCACAAAGAATTTTATTTTACGAATCTATCCTATCACTGTTATTAAAAAGAATATAATATATCGTCGACTTCTAAAATGTAGATACGTTAAGCGTTGACCAAGCTTGTTCAATTAATAGATATTGTCTTCCATCGCCGGTGATATTCAATATTGAAGATATTCCTACAAAAACTATTTATATTATGATTTTTACGATTAAGAACTCTCTTCTTTAAGTTGTACTTCCTAAGACTTGTATTTCTTATGTATTAGGTTTATCTTCAGTATTTTAAAACACGAAGCGTGGAGGCAATCTAAATCGAGTATCAAAAAATATATTTTTTATTAGGAAATTAAATAAAATATTTTTATACACTGGCAGCTTGACCACCGGGGCATATTGTGGTGCTTTGCAGAGTTAAAGAGAGGCGTGGTTTGGTGTTGTGATCGTCTATTTTAGCGCGGAGACCTCGATGGAAAGCCTGATCCCTTCCCCTTACGTCATTTATCCCACCTGGTGTCAGTCACGCTAATAACACACATTGCGGTCTTTAAACCGAAATATACTAAAAAAAGCTAATACTGCATGAAGTAGTCACTCGAAGGACGACCTCAGAATGAAGTTCTTTGAAAGGTCATGAAAACTCGTAGTTAATATCATCCACATTACATCTCCTCATACATAAATCCCTCGAATACATAGTTATAGATGTAGACATCGTTTATCAACTTGTATAAATTCCGCTTGAAATGTGTGCGTGTTGTATACTGACATGGCTGACTGTAACATAGTAGGCGTAATGATATTTGGAAGAATCTCGATTATTCAAACATAAAATCTCAATTTATTCCTCAACACTATCAATCTCATTTATCGATATTCGATATCTCAATATCGATGGTTATCGATGATGTAAATTATGTAGATAAATACATAATTCTGATATTCGAATTATTATCTAACAGTGAAATCTCGCAAATCTCAAATGAATTTAAGTGCGGGGCGACCCGTCGGTAATGTCTCTCTTACGTAGTGATAAGTACTCTATTTAGGCTTCTTTCGTATTCAAATTTTTCATATTTGACATTTATTGAAGTTTCGCACCGTTCACATTGAATTTAATGCCCAAGTTAACGTTTCTCATTTTGAACAATTGCGAGTTAGAGGTGACTGCTATAAGTAAGAGCAGTGTTACACGCGCATGTGTGAGTGCAGGCAGTCGTCTCGCCGCACATAACAATCTCAATTGTATCGTGTTTAGATTAAGGCTAGGGATTCGTGTTAACTAATGTTAGGTAGCTAACGCGTTCGCTTACTGCATCTGTACATGTATGATTATTAATTTTTTGCCTTATATTTACCTATTGTATCCGGTTATATTCGTACACTGGCGGACATATTAAGTGCACCCTTGCACTCAGACCGTCAATTTATTTTATTATAATTTATTTATTTGTGTATACTTTTTTTCTCCGCCTGAAAGGTGTCGGGTCTTATTTGAATACATTCCAGACGGTATAACCATGTTGATTTTTCAAATCATTTAATGTAAAGTCTCGTAACGCCAGCAGCGGCGTCGGCCAGATGTAATCTGAACAATGTTTATAAAACGGGACCGACGCGGAGACACGCCACATAACTTATTGTATTATTTAATGTAATTCCACATATTAGTTTCCCCCTCGTTATGTATAGTTTGACAAAGGTAACATGTTCGAATGCCAACATTTGATCGTTCTCATTTAGAGCTTATACTGTAACTATTGGTACCTTATACATTGCATATTTTATATTTGATGGCACTGTTATTGTAACCCCTTTAAGTTATTTGTTAAGGAGTCTTTATCATGTCTATTGTCTAGTAAGAATTTAATATATATCTATTAATATTAATTGATTAATAGTAGGAGCCTTGTTCTATTCGCGTCTGTTTTGTCGCTTATTATACCCGTTAACGATTTGAAAATTCTTTGTCTTGATGAAAAATACTTGTTACGGTTCAAAATGTCAATTTTGATATTAGATTGTTAGCCACCGGTGTTCGGTGGATATACTCACTGCCTTCCCAACTAAATTACACTGTGTTCATTTTATTTTACACTTACCTAGTAAAGAATACTTGCCTTACGTAAAATTATGAATGAAAATGTGATTTTCATGAGTCCTGATTCGACCTGACAGCACAATGTCTGCATTTACTTAGTGTCACAATATTTACAGTAAATTGTATCATTAGTGATCCCGAATATAAAACGTACATCGCCGTATCGAAATAGTTCATGTTAAAATGTAATTGTTGTATCACTTATTGGTCGCAAGTGTAATTGAAATATTTGGGTGTAATTTTAATTTATGAAAGTGTAATAGAAGTAATGTTAATAGGTACAGTTGTATTGAAAGCGATGTTTATTGCATAGACTAATTAGTTACTCGAGAGATCACTGTGTTCACATGTTGTCCAAGTATTGCATCCTTACCCTTTTACCGTAGTGCTCCCCAGCCTTTTGCCAAGGTCCGCTATCTGTAAAGTAACTGTCTATAGTACACATGCTTTCAATGCGATTAGTCGACTAATTATATAGAAATAACCGAAGTATTCGCTATACACGAACTGGTAGATTCTAATTGTTGTGAGGTTCATTCAGTGTTATATTTCATGTTACAGACGCTTATCTTTTCCATGGTTTGGAATGAGAAATCGTAGTGTTATACTGCGCTAGCAAATTTTCTGTTGAACGGTATTCTTGATAGTTGGAAAATAGAATGGGAAACTTAAGCATCTTTAACAATTAATTATATTTGCTAAGCAAGCTTTTTTATCAACATTGGACTAATTTGTTGATTAGATAATAGTTTGCATTTATTATATAAAATGTTTAAAATCATGACAAAAGTGTAGGTAAAGACTTGTGAGAAATTTTCTGATCTGACCGTACGATTCTGTTCACGAATTATCGTAAATTACATTTTAGTTCGCATTAAGTAACTGTAATTTATTGTAACTATGATGAATATTTTTTTATGTTGCATAGAAAATAAATATTAAGAAATTAATCAAGCCTTTTTATTTCTTTCCAAATAAGACTGTATTTACTGTTGACAACCATATGATAATTTATTTTAAACGCGATATGGCTTGAAAAGTTTAATGGAGTAATATCATTGATAAAAAATTGGAAGTAAATCATTCAAGTCCAAGGGTAAGTTTCTTTTACTTTAAACGTGGCTAGTAATGTTAGTGAAATAGCTATTTTTTTGACCTACGAAGTATTCATTGTTAGTCGTGGTGTTGGACATTATGTAGAAAAAATAAATAGATTTCCATAGCAGACACGTATTTAGTTCATAAAGGAACACATTAAAGTTGTAGTTATTATATTATAATTATATCACTAGTAGTTACTATATTCGTAGAAGTTTAGTCTTATTAAGCTTTGTAGCAACCTGGGTAGTAAATAGTATTTACACTCTACATTCTTATTCTACTATGAATTATTTATTTATATACTCATGTTTATTCCTTTGAGACCAAATTACTAAAGTGTTTTTATTTTCTTTCCTCGCCACTAATTTGACTCTCAGACATTTTTCTCTATATTTTTAAAACGTAACATAAGTAGCAGACATAAAATGAAAATCAGCCCGTAAGTATCTAATCCGACCATTAATTACGGCGAAAGTATAGGAAATGTACGAGTAGTATGACTTCGAGGGTTCGTGATGCTTTAAGGATATTTGTTCCTCCCCAGAATATGAAGACTGTCGCAGCCACACCTAAGGAGTGGCTCTCATCACTCAAGCACTCCTGAATATGATGCTAGATGACGTCGGCTTTCTGTGAGTACTCCTGTAAACAATATACTTACTTTGTGTGGTTCATGCATACGCATATCTAGAATTTTAGTGTTAACTGCAACTTAAAGCCCCTAAATGAGTTTCTGTAATCTGTAATTGGTTGTTAGTCTTTAGGTCAAACAATTACAGTTCTGATTAGGCTTCCAAAATCCGGGGATTAGTACGTCAAACCTATGATAAGGTTCATTCTCGTGAATCGTTTTTACTTCTTACGTTTCTGTTGCCGCTGAAACAACGCGTTCCTAACAGGTCGCGATCAACAAGACGAAAGGGGGTATGGATCACATTGGCAGTATATATTATATAGAGGGTATGTATTGCATAAGGCAGTATGTATCACATAAGGCGGCATGTCTTACGTAGGGAGTATGTATCACATGAGGGCGTATGTATTACATAAAGGGGAATGTATAACATAAGGCAGTATGTATTACGGAATGAAAATTTGAATTAAAAGTCAGACTACATAGCGTAACAAAAATCGTTATTGGATGTAATGTGTTATTTTTATTATGAGTAGAAGAAATAACGTTATTTAGTTCCCTTTACTAGGCATGACTAACGGAAATGTTTTAGGAACGCATTGTTTCAGCGGCCAAGACATAATGTGTTTCTTTCCCAAGAAATCTGATTGGTAATTCCGGACAAAATCAAATTCTCGCCGCCAATCCACAAATACACAGAGATTATAATTATTAATGTTTTGTTGCGTTCGACAAGTGGAATATAAGAAGACGGGTTTTTGTCGCAGTAAATATCCTTCTTTATCTAAAGAAGTATTGTAAAATATCGCTTGTAGTAAATTATATTACGTTCAGACGAAACAATAGGTCAGTGGCAGGTAGAATATAAACCGCGGTAATACGCAGCATTCATTCATGAAAGCCTAACAATAGCCGCAATCCGCCGGGGCTTATGAAAGGCGCTTTGAAAACTTTAATACATTCGTTATACAAGAAGTAGACACAGCTTCCTTAGTATGTTATTGTTTAAATAGGAAATGTTCCACTGTCAATTACTTTTTTGGTATTAGAGCATTATTTTTTCTCAGCTGTCTTGGCAATCTTTAAGAATTGTAATAATTAAAAAAAGCTAAGATACGATGTTATTTATAGGCAAAGAAGTGAAAGAACTAATACATAGTATTTTTATTATATTTCAAACCCTTTGCCAGTCCAGTCAATTAACATACTTGGGATAAAGTTTTTGTTCGGTCCAAAATGGGCGAATTTATTCATGATATCAACAGCGCACTTTTTGCATGTCCCGATGCGGTGAGCACCAACAGATTTATTGAAGATACAGCGCCATTAACTCTGAGCAGCAGTTAATCTAATCGGCAGATGCTAAATTTGACCGGCCATAACATTGTATGTAAGCTGATTGTTAAGCATCCCACGTCTCCCGGATGATTTGCTATCAATGGAAACATGCAAAATGTTGATCGTAAATTATATCGACGTGATATCAGATTCACAGCAGCGGCCCGAGTGCGTCACCTTTATTCCAGCAGTGGTTAAGCCTAAAATCCTTTGTGGTTAAAGTTTATGAAGCGCAAAACTAAGTTGTGTGTTCAGTAAGGCCCAGTATGTAGGCAGTCTGTGTCCGACCGTCGAGAGGGCGGGACATCATCGAACATTTTTTTATTCGTTGTTTAACGAGACGTCTGAGTTCGCGAGTTGTGAAGTGAGTTTTAATTTAAATTATGAACGTGCGTGCTGTTGTTTAATTTTAATAGGAACGAGCCGTTAATTACAGGTGAGATAAGATCGTTCTCATAAACTGTATCATATCGCGAAATCCATTCAGGATGACAGAGGTCGGTAAATAAAAGATCGTTGATCCCACTTAAAACTTAATTGTTTAATCGATTTGGAATTCGAGTGGCGATCTTCTTAACTAATTACCCACATATGTATGTTGGCCGATTAAGTACTTCGCTCTTATTTACTCTAGTTACTTAAATTAATTTAAAAAATATAGTAAAGGAATAGCTCTAAAGAATATTAGTTCTGAACAAAGTCAGAGCGGTTCCCTGAAAAAACGAGGGATTAAAGAAAGCATAAAAAAGTAAACATTGCTATCTGGTGAATGTAAACATCGCGGGGTGTTATTAATAGAGGCCCTAACTATGGGATCATATGTTAAAAGTACAGTGCACACTGCACACTGCACAGTGCATCATGAGCCGCGTTAAGGCGGGCTATTAACTGGGGCCCAAGTCTGCTATTTACACTCGGTTCAATGTCTTCATAGTGGCGTGCCAGCAGAGCCATTTTCGGAAAATTGGTATTCTACTAAACGTCAAAACGTCAAAATTGCGCATTACAATTTGTACCAAATGTATGAACTATTGGTCACAGTCGTTGAACATTGAATCGAATCGTTCCAATGCGCAATTTTGACGTTTTGACGTTTAGTAGAATACCAATTTTCCGAAAATGGCTCTGCTGGCACGCCACTATGAAGACATTGAACCGAGTGTAAATAGCAGACTTGGGCCCCTGGCTACTTGTCAAGTGTGATTTGTGAGACACGAAGGATAAAATTGTAAAACCGGCTTTATGATCTATCTGACAACGTTGTAATCGTTAAATGAAATGGATACACGTTTTAATGGTCCTGCCACTTACTCGACAACTGCATGCGATTTATTCTCTCGACTTTTTGCAATGAACTTAACGATGTTTTAATTGTTAAACAGTTTGTGAGATTAATTGCATCCAGATGTGAAAACGTTTTCTTATTTCATGATGTAGGGTCTCTGTATCGGAGGAGCAGAATGAGTGAAAATGAACTGCATTACAACATACATAAATATTATTTTGCTTGTTATCTCAGTATTTTTTTTCATTTACTTTGGATCATACATAGCCCAAGTAGAATAAGTACTGAGTGACGTAAAATGAAATTAAAAATTCCAATTGAATTTTGTATGTATTAACGATATAACACCTCGTAATATTTACTGACGATATTTCTGTAACATGATAATCGTTACTATCACACATTCTCGTGGATTTCTAATTAACACTTGATATATCTGCTGCTATAACACTCTTAAAAGATTCCCCAATAACTTCATCCATAAATAATATTTAACGTAGTCGTAACACCGATATTAAATTTGGTGCGTTTAAGTTAATTAAAACGCAGCGATTTATAGGATCGGTCGGTCGCGTCATGAACAGTCACCCTTATCGCTGGCCGGAGCGGCCGCGGACCGTCAGGCGGACTTTATTTTTTTACTTTTTACACTGTTACCTGTTCCCTGAACGGGTATCGTATCGACTGGCCCGCTGGTTAACTTAACAAGTGCACCCGCCAGAGGTGCCATATCTTTGGACAAACGTGTTTATTATCCACTAGTATTAAGTGTTAATGGTTGCACGCTTCAAACAGTTTTTGTGTTTGACAGTGTCCTGGAAAAAAATGTTTTGATCTTACTATAAAAGCTCTTATTTGTTAAAATGGAAATAATTAGATAAAGTAAAAAACGCATATTTTTTTAATTTATTTTGTCGACTCCGTCTTTCTAGAAACAAGTAACAAAACCACAATAGACCTTATAAAAATATAGCAATGACGTCTGTCCATTTACAGATAGTAATTAGTATGTATGAAATACATAACAAAAAATCTCATTAAAATTTTGAACCGACCCTTATCAGTCAAAAACTGTGTACCAAAAGTTTTTAAATAAACGTAAATCATCATTTCATTTATTCAACTGTTAGTTATTTATAGGTACCTATAAAAATTCAGTAATAATATAATATTCTAGCTTTCTGCAGCGCAAAAGCCTCTCATTCCGTCATCCAATAGATTCAGGAACAGCCCAACAAACTCTGATTGGTGTTTGTGTCCAGTTGACCCTACTAAAGAACTCCGTTTGGTCTTTCATGTGACCTTCACGTCTTATGAACAAAATCTGTAGTAAATTCTGCTTAGTTACTTCCATTATTTTAAAGTAATATCGTCCCAAAGAACTTGTTTTTATTCTACGAATTTAATGAATAAATAATTTTATGTATACTGCTGCATATATTTTATTTAATTGACATTAAAACATTTGGGTGCTTTGCAAAACGCGCCACGGTCATTCGCACATCTTATCACAGGATGCAACCGTCGCTTTTACAGAAAGTGACGTTTGGGTAAAATATTACCCTTTTAGAGATATACATACAGCCAGATTTAGACCCAGGCACGATATAAATAACTTTAAATAATATTCTTTATTATTTGGGTCGACTGTTTATTAGACATTCGTTCATTCTATATGATTATTATACCTAATAAAAAATAATCAGACTAACGTAATTCTTTAATTTATTGGAATTATTCTTTCCAATTTAACGTATAAACAGGCGTTAGTCAGACACTGTAAAAAGACGATTTTTATATGGTGCATAGATTATTGGCTAGTTCATTTCTATCGTGCAAAGTTAAATGTTCTTTATTATTAACACTTCCTCCTCTGACAAGTTTTCCACAAACTATGTATAAGTGTAGTATTTCTTCAACTGAGTTCTTCTTTTTTGCGTGAGTCCATCTTTATTAAAACTTCAGTCTGGAATAATTATAATTAATGGTAGATAAATATTGTAGGTGCATTATTTCTCTAAAAATATTTCCGAAGCAGCGTCTTAAGGTTTCTGTTACCTATTGCTTTAGCAACACTCCTTACACAAAATATGTTCTCTAAGTTGGGTTTACCGCAAAAGGTATTTGTTTCCATTCACCGTCTCGTGGTATTGGAATAACCCACAATACCAATATATTAAACTGTATGACAAATAAATACTATTTTATGTTAGTACTGGTTTTAAGTTTACTTTAGACTTAGCTACAGTCAACACTAATAGAAGATAAAGAAACGGCGCATTGTTTTCTTTGATTTCAAATAGATCTATTATTAGCTATCGATCTATAGTCCGTGTTGTGTTTGTAATTAAATATTACTCATTCCTTTAGATATTCCTTATCCTTATTCCTATGACTACCTAATGTGTTATTTTATTTTCTTCTTTCGTCTTCAACTCTCTGTCTCTTGATCGCTATGTATAATGATATTATATTTGAGCGTTAAGATTAGAGATTTCGGTCGTTGGTCCCTTCCAAATAGGCTAAGATTTTTTATCTCTTTGCTCTTTGTTTCTGTTTGAAATTCTAGAGCTAGAATGTCTGATACCTTAAACTAGATGTAAATATTTTATAATAGATATATAGTTGGTCTTCTCTTTAAATTCTTAGGATATAATCTAATCATCTGCAATCGACAATTACGTTTATTTG
This sequence comes from Autographa gamma, assembly GCA_905146925.1. NCBI lineage: Eukaryota > Metazoa > Arthropoda > Insecta > Lepidoptera > Noctuidae > Autographa > Autographa gamma. The sequence goes on from LR989850.1 coordinate 12,973,983, forward strand.
TTTGCACTACAGTACTTAGGTACTAAGTTAGACCATATTAGTAGTAAGTTCTCTGTTTGTAAGCATTACTCACTCAAGCTGCAAACTTCAATTGTGTATCAATTAAGTTCAATTAAAGTGATGTTTTATCTTCGGCATAGCCCGCGCTAATTTGAGGTTATCGAGCTGATACATTTCATAACTTACCAAGATAAAAGGCGCCCAAAATATTAGCAACACAATATTTTAAAGCACATATTATTATAATTTTGTAAACATACGTGACCTTATGATAAAGATGTTCTAGTTCAGTAATTACGCATATTTTTGTGAATAACAATTAGTAATTGGGATCTGTTTTGATTCGACTTTGTACCTATTATGTTATTATTATTTAGCATTCATGTAGCTGAAGGCTGCAGCCTAATATAGAAAGATGTTGACATTTATATTTCTTATATTAGTGGTTTTTTTTTAAATTAATTTAGGTACTTATTTCATTATCCACAGCCCTTTTCCTCCCACTGCAGGGCATAGGCCTCCCCTTTTCTGTGCCATATTATACGGTCCTGTGCCAGTCTCATCCAGACTCGAACCGAGACTTTAATTATGTCGTCGACCCATCTTGCTCCTTGGTATTTAGATAAGTATTTTTTTCTGGCTGTTATTTAAATCCTACAAAGGTCTAGTATTCTAGGACAAAAACTTCTATTTCATATACTAAAATGCTGTCTTATAATGAGTAAACCTCTACTATTAGGTAAACCTTATATTTTATGACAGCATAGACATAAGAAGTCCTTAAAAGTTTGATACCATTATAATATAACTACGTTAATATAGAAAAAATGTTGTGCACCCCTACGCATAGAGCTATCGGAGTGTTCTTTTTTGTTAACACCTTTTGTACGTATAATTTGACACCGGGAGCGAGTAAAAAAACTAGTAGACATTACTTTTTGACAGGGGATATTTAATGAAGTTGTAGCCGTATTTTTTTTTACTTTCGCCCACCTTTTCTCACGATAATACCATTGTAGCACGTCCGAAACGGCCTCAATCAATTATGTTAACTGTGATAATTTTGTTTTTCTTTACATTTTTTTTTCTGTGTGGACGTGAAGAGATTTTGTATGGTCGACAAACAAATTATACACCACTTACACGCTTATTATTGGTTCGCGTTGGAACGTTTTAATGGAATTATGACATATTTTTGGTGATAGCCAGGCAGTACTGTTAATTGGACACTCGGGAACGATTCGGTTTGGAACCGGACTTGATCCAGAGTTTACGACTGTATTTTACATTAAGATTTAATCGAGATGATGAAACGCTTACGACTTGCTGTTGAGTCGGTTTGTTATTTTATTATTATAGGTATGTAATTATGTATACTATCATATAGGTATACCTACATCTTTATATGTTAATCTAATGATTAGGTACCTAATAAAATGGAAGGAGATAAAACCGTCCCAACTTAGTAATATTGCTCATTATCACTGTCTTTAGTGGTGAAGCGGCAATATAGGGAAAAACACCGGGTAAACCACAACTACCATATAAGTCTTTCGAATGAAACGGGATTTCCAAAAATAATTTCATGACATACATTAATTTACACAGTTTTAAACTTTTCTATATACATTCTGTGGATAATTTAATTTGGCAGTTTTATTGGAAGTTTTACCGGTAATAACTTTTTCAGCACGCAGTCTTCAGTTTTACATATTCCTTTAAAACAGCAAAATAACAATCATTATTAATGAAGTAACCGATCTTCGGTTCATCAAAACTTGTGCGTTTCAGCTCTTATTTTCTAATTACCCGTTTCTTCTTCTTCAAGAAGAAGAAGCGCTAAAACTCCACTTTATCCATATTTATATTTTGTTTATGGGCCAACCTACAAACATATCAAGCACCGGCCAAACCTTCTAACTCCTTCTTCCAATCTCCACCCTGCTAAAACGTCACGCCGTATCCCAAGGACTCTGACCCCATGTCAGAGGGATGAAAGTACAAAACTTAAAAAAAAAACCTGCAAACATAGCCTACTCCCATTTTTCGACCTAAATCCTTCTATACTATTGGTCCATAACAACACAGCTGATCTAGTCCTGTTCCCCAGCATGTGGCGATCGGCATCAATGGGCGCCCGGCTGTGCGCGGGGCTGGCGCTGGCCATGTCGCTGGCGCTGGGCGCCGGTCGCCGCGACTACAAGGACCCCGAGGGCCGCCACCACTCCGACCTGTCGCTGTGGATCGATGAGCGACAGGTCCGGATGTTTAGTGGTGAGTACTATCATTTACTTTTAAAACATCAACTAATTGGCCCAGGACACGTTCTATTTACATCATTGGGCCATAAGATCCTACGGTAACAAGATTTTACAAACAAACGAGTTTTCCGATTTTTTTTTGCATAATTGTCTTGTAGATGATCGTATCCATGGTTTAACTACATTTTTATTCGTTTGGTTATAATTAGAATATACCTTCGTACAACTTATGATATGAATACGGAATTTGTGCCTACTTGTCGCCTTTACAAAAATAGTCAGACAGACTGGAGCACTTCGAGTCTAAACTAAACAGTTGCTTCCAGCCTGAAATCTCAAATATGAAATTAAATGATTAAATAATAATATACTTTATAATTTCCAGGCATATCAATGCAAGTGTTCGCGATAATCAACGGGCACGTCTCCCAATACGTGCTAGACCCGAACTTCTCCAACAAGCTACCGGTCATCCCCTCGGAGGTGGGCCACGTCAACTTCACGTGGAAGTCCAAGAAGCGCTACTACTACGACTTCGACATCCTGACGTCATCAGACCTCACGATCCTCAAGCCGCCGGTGCTGTCCATCAAAACGCACGGACGGGTGCCTAAGACGTCGAAAGGTAATTTATAAGCATGTCTACTTATGTTTTAATTACACTTCCAATAAGCGGGACAGGAGCGTTATTTTCCTCCTGCTGAAGCCCCAGTGCTAGGGGAAAGTGTTTTGCCATTTATGAAATGTAATATCAATTCCAGCTGCAGCTATAATTCTTTTACAGGAAAATCCAATATAACTTCTCTTTTTGAAAACTCCCAGAACCAATCCTCTAGCAATCGCGTCGGCACTTAGGAGCCGCAAGTTAATTAAATTCTAAGTTATTTATTTTGTACCCCAGAAGCTTTTCTAAGCAAGGCCATAAATAAGTTGCAGTCTTAATAAAAGTAATGAGTTTGTTTCACAGAATTCAGTATAATATTGCCATGTGTGGGCAACAACAGCGGCGTAGCAACATTTGAAATAGGGCTTGTGCTAAAAAATGGCCGCGGTTTGCCGCTAAAAGGCACCCCATTAAGGTTACACCTAAAGAAGGAATGCGCACAGAGAGGTGTGTATTTAGAAAGGACAGGTATTGTATCGCCAACGCATTTTTAACACTTACATGTCTGTGTTTTTGTAGTTGTATTACATTAACTTCCAAATTACTAAACATCAAATTTTCTTACCTAGCAATGTTACTCAAATTTGATATTTTTTGTACCTTAAAAGCACAGCTTCAAAGACACAGACGTAACGCTTTTATATCTTAATTTAAAAATAACAGTTACCTTCTTCCACAAACACTGCAAACGTTCTAATGAGTCCCACAAAGCTTATTAATTTAATTTCTCATGCTTAGCGTTTGAAAAAGAAAGAGAAAAGTGTAGCGAACTTGAGTACCAGAACCGAAGCACTAAACATTGCATTTCATCTATTTCGAGCTCATATTGTTATGCTTACGCTACTAATAATACATTTATGGGTAGTTGGTATGAGCGCTGTACCACTGCCTATTACCGTTTCACAGCATACTACGTCACAGTGTTTGTTCATGCGTTCGCTCCGAACAATACAGCGATTGACATTTTATTAGTGTTTTGTGTTCCATTTTATGATGAATTATTTGAAATTTATGCAAAAACAATCGATAATTTAGACGAAACAAGCTTTATGTTCCTTTCGTTTAGTAATAATTTATCTAGTTTATTTCAAAACTACGTGTTTCACACGTTTCAAATTTTAAATTTTATTATGCTGGTACAACAGAAAATTATAGCAACCTATATAGCAACATATAATCTTTCTGCCATGAGTATAAAATAATTTCATATTTATCCTCTATGAAGAGGCCTTTCCGTTTCACTTAAACTGGCCCAAAACCCAAAAAAACATTACGTTCAGCTTTACCTAATCGAGCTTTCAAGCCCAGTAGTCGGTCGCTATGTTGTTCTTTCCTCATTACTAATGCCCCTTGTCTGTGTATCTGTCAAGCCTGCGATGTACGCCAGGCCTTATTAACCGAATGCATTATTTTCCGGGATTCCGCCGAGTGCGCTGGTTGGCTGATTACACGGTGCCTCTGCTCACAGCATTTGCGTTTTTTAGGTTTGTATCACGCTTGCTAACTAATATTTTTTTGTAAAACCCTAAATTAAAGCTTTTTAAGATTTAATTATAATTAACTTGTCATTTAGCCAAGCCACACCGTCTTTTGTTTTAGATATAATTTTCGAACGTTTTAGGCTAAAAAGAAAAAAATATTTTTTTGAGCTTATTTATACTTTAGGGTTACCTACCGTAATCCCTTTGCAAATATCCTCACCAAACATAAGTAGGCTTTAAAACAGGGCTTAAACCTCAAAACTCAATTGGCGCTGTGGCTTGAACTTTAACCACTCTTTTTGATCCCCACTGTATCTGTGATACGCAAACACTCTGGTCTAACTATCAACCACTTAATCTCCAACCCAGGTCCGGACCCAGAATGCGACAAGAAGTGCGCGAACCACGGCTGGTGCAACAACGAGAAGATCTGCCAGTGCCCCGAGGGCTACATGGGGCAGGACTGCCGCACGGCGCTCTGCTACCCGCAGTGCATGAACGGCGGGAACTGTACCGCGCCCGGCGTGTGTTCCTGTCCGACCGGCTATCAGGGACGGAACTGTGAAGGAGGTACTGAACTAGCTCTATGTAGTATTAATATCGTTGAGCGCGGCAGGAACACCATCCAAAGACTTCTTTTCAGTCTAAAATAAATCCTAGTAAAAGGCGGTGAGACCAACGAGACTCTGAAAGGGCTGGTCCATCCTAGCTCAAGACAGAAGTGCGTGGAAGAGCAGTGGGACAACATGGGCTTAATAAATAGATCGAGATAGATCTCTGCATCGCGCTCCTGACGCATGCGATGGGAAACCGTTGGATCGTCTAGTGTTCTGTATCTTCAACTTATGGCATTTTCGTGTATATACCTATGCTAGTAGGTATGTAGTGTATACTCATAGACGCATCGGCAGCACTTGGCAATGGCAAGAGTAGATTGTATGAAAATTGCATGTGAGACGAAAGCATATGCTATTTAAATCCATACTTAAATACGAAATCAGATAAACCTATTATCTGCCTAATATCCTCAACTACCCTTGATTGAGAAATGTTTAGTCGTCTACGATTGATATAGTCCAATACTCATGATTTAGTAAGACGAATTATTTGTTAATATAGGGCGCGTCTGAGATTTCGAAAAAGCGTGTGTGTTGCGGTAACGAACAAGAGACAAAGAACACATAATAAAAACGTCAAATATAAAATTGAATTATTTATTTAATAACACTATACAAGAGCGCTCTATAAAATCTACATTAATTGCATCTACAACAACTAACGGAAATAATACTTTTGTCATAATTATTCCCAGCGGTTAGTAAATGCTACCACAAAAATAATAATCTTTTATAACATAATTCATATTCGAGAGAAAAATCTATTTCTCGGATGTTTAACTTCAGTCATGTCATAGATTATACAAGTTGTTCGTTTGCTGTGGTATTCTTACTAGCAAAGTTAGTATTACTGAGGTAGTAATTCACGTTGCCAGTCTACTTATGAAAATACTTTATACATTCAATCACAAGGTGCTTTGCCAAAACGTTAAAGTATACAATGGTAAATATTGATCTAAATTTGTTAGAATAATCTGAAAACATTCATTTCAACTTTTCCAAATAAAATGTTAAGGTGAACCCTTACATAAAAAAGGTAGTTTTACTAGGCTATGATTATGGGGGACTCGTGGGTAAGTGTAAGCTGTACGGTTTGAGCGATAATACAGACAGTGGATGGGTGACCATTTGTGAACATACCGAGAGTATTCAGCTGAATCCGGTAAAACTGGAAGCCGACCCCAACATAGTTTGGAAAAGTATCGGGAGATGATGACACGTACATACGTTTTGTACTTCTTCAAGACCATCATTACCATTGCATACAGCCAAACCATCATCTTTAAATCTAAACCTTTTTGGAGATCGCGATGGCGGCTTTACAGCCGGTCTTGATGACCTCGGTAAGGGCCTTATAGAAGGGCGCCTGCTCCGCGCCGTGGTCGATCCCCGCGTCGTGATGCTCCTGCTCCTCATCGCGGAACTTCGTGATGGTCTCCAGGATGTCCTTGTCGATGTTGGGGTCCTCCATCAGGGTTCGGAGCTGGTCGTTGTAGTGGTCCACTATGACGGTTTCGACTGCTACTGTGCACGCCATTGCTGCTTCTTTACCGAGTAACGCTGTACCTGGAATTCGAATGGTTTTGGTTTAGATACGAATAGCTTTAGGTTTTTTATCTAATGTAAGTCCGTTTCGGCCTACTGCAAGGCAAAGGCCTTTTTTTTCTTTTCCATGACCTTCTGGCGTGAGTTAGGATGACTTTTACTAGAGAATTTCTTGGCGTTGGTTTGGTTCAACCGTCGAAATATTGTCTTCTTTTTTTTATCTTTTATTATATTTGCCATTTTACCCTAATCATTATTACATAATAGGCGAGTACACAAATTGCAGTGTGTTTTAAATCAGAGATTGACCATTTTCTAAGTCAGTTGACAATTTTTCTAGTTCTATACACTCTTGTTCATCAGAGAACGATGCAATAATGATGTTCTGCTCCAATATATAATAATATAGATACATAAAGAGTCATAAATATTCTCACCTGCGCCGAGCACAAAACCCGCTATATTCCAAATAGGCGTCAACGCGGTCGGTCGCACCCTATACTCATTGATGAGCTCTTCGAACTTGGCGCGGTGCTTCTTCTCCTGGTCCCACATGTGCTGGATGAGCGGGCCCTCCGCGCTGCGCCCCAGCACGGCCATCTGCCCGGCGTAGATGCGGTCCGCGCCCAGCTCGCCCGCGTGGTCCACGCGGATTATCTGGTCCAACTGCAATGGGATTACATAGGAGTTAGAAAACATTCATGAAAAAAAATCTACTCAAATATATTGGGTTATTAAACAAGCGGAACTTATTATACAAAAGAAAAACACTGTGTAAAGAAATCTTTACAGAGCTCAATTTATTTCTAAATGCTGATTAATGGGCAAACGATTTTTCTGATTTTGACTTACATGAGGATTCTTCTTCCAGTAAGGTCTGCTATTTTCTGACACTGAGCTGTGTGCACAGCGCAACTGCTGTAAGAACGTCTTACGCAACATGTTGTCTCTGAAACAAATAAACACAATCTTCATCATCGGTTGATAACACTGTTACATGATCCTCCTCTGTTTGTTACAGGTATATGTGCGCAGAAATGTTTGAACGGCGGCAAATGTATACAGAAGGATACTTGCGACTGTCCCAAAGGATATTATGGGCTACGTTGTGAGTTCTGTGAGTATAACCTACACAAATTGCATGGTAAATAGCTGTAAGATACGATGCAGAAAATCTGGGTTTACATTCAGGTTTTACATTGTGACATAATGACTTGTACGCTTCCTTTGAGGTTTTAAGTATGTATTGTGTATGGTTCCAGCAAAATGCGTGATCCCATGCCTGAACGGCGGTCGCTGCAAGGGCGTGAACAAGTGCCGCTGCCCGGCGGGGCTGGGCGGCAACCACTGCGAGGTGGGGCGGCGGCTGGGCGACTGCGCGTGTCGGGGAGAGGCCTGCGCCGCGCACGCCTGCCGCCACGGCCGCTGCCACGCCGGCGCCTGCGTCTGCGAGCCCGGCTGGCGCGGCCGCTGGTGCCATCGCTCCACCGGTACACACTACATACAACCCTGTCTCACAGAACTCACAAATAGAGCTTTCTCAATTACCAACCAAACAAACATTGGCACAAAATGTCTTCCTCTGAAGTAGCCGCATATGCCCCACATATCCATAAATTTGCATGCTATCCAGACATTCGACTGTTTTCTCTAACTCTCTGCACTTTCTGCACCTAAGATGAGGAACCAAGACTTTGTCAGACCATGTCAGCAAACATCTATCCATAATAAATGTTTGTACTTTAAAAAAAAAGTAATATTCTAATAATTTATGATTCTTGAGTAGTTAGTAATACTCTGTTTAAACACAAAATCTTGTTTTACAGGATCATCAGAGGAGTCTGGTGAATACAAGAGGCCTCGATGATGGAACACGGAACAAAATTGACAAAATTACTTAATGATGTGATTTCTTTAATTTTACAAAAAACTTTATAAATATTATGTAACATTGATAAATTAGTCATTTAGATGTTAAGTTCTACGCCATTTAGTTATATGTATTTAGTTTTATCATTATGAAATAATATAAAATAATTGAGACATACTTCGCTGTTTTATTTATCTAGTTACCCCAACCACTTTCCTGACCTATAAGATTCCTAAACCTACCTAGAAATATTTATTAGATGCTTGAAGACGAATAAAGTCATAACATAATTTAGATTTGAACACAAATTACCTTGAAACAAAACTTATTTTGTTGGATTATAACATTATTTATTATAGATTTTAGATGTTTCAACACCTTTGCAGTATCATAGTCACGGGCAGACTCAAATATACACCGCAACACATCCATAAAAAATTGTTTTAATGTCTATCATTCACATAATCCTAAGCAATATAATAATGTTATGTTATGTTTTTTATTCATTATTAAGTTTATGGATATCTCAAGTAGAATCATTTACACTAAGCGGGCTTTAGGAAAGCAAAAACAGGAGGGTTATATGTTCGAGCTATATGTCTGTTTTTATTTAGTATCTTATTATTTAAGATCAGAAGTTAGGTTATGAAATATTATCATCATATTTTATTTATTATTATTATTTTAAGTGAACCAGACACACTTATTTAAATAATCATATATTAATTTTACTATATGTATGCCTAATTATTAGAAAATTGAATTCCTTGAAAATATTATTTTTATGTATCACAAGATTAATAAAAGTTTTATGCCTGCATGGTAGTTGGTTGGCGACAAATAAATAAGACTGGTTTTCTTTATATATCTTACGATGTTCGTGATTTTATTATCTATTTAGACCTATTTAACTTTGTGATAATGTGACCAAATAGGTTTCACTTTCAATAGTTTTTAAATAAATTGCGTGTGGCCGTGGTGTAAAAAATTGTAAGGTAACCTATATCTTTGTAATAGAATTATTATGATTTTAGTTACCTTCTGTTGCAAAACCTTCGTAACACGTTACGCAATCTTCTGCAATATTTAATAACAATCACAGCACGCAACAAATTCACAATACCAAAACGAAAATTTGTTTACAATCACAAAACGTCACATTCGTTACTGAAAAACTCGCTAGATGTCACCACAGTATGACGTGAATTGATCAATTTCGAAAATAAACTAGGGGATTTTTCCTATACATCTAGCACCACAGGACGACAGAATAAATTTAAAGAAAAAATTACTGCGAAAATTGGTAAGTAACTATTCCAAAATAAGCCATTATTTACTTACAAAGCTACGATTCCGGTCCCCCCTCAGGCAGAGGGGCGATTTCCCTTTCCATACAAAAACCACACCGCGCAGACTCGTACAAAATGGCGACCCCTAGGAATGAAGTTTATACGGTCCACATACCGCGCTTACCGATCGATACTAATGGAGGACTTGGATTTTTCGGGGTCTCTCGTGCACTCCGTAAATTTTGTGAATTCAGTGTCTTTCCCAGTGTAAATGTTTTAAAAAGTGTTGTTTTGAACGCGTTACATCACAGCAAGTTCGCCAGACTTCTAATTGGATTGCAAAATGTGCTTCAAATCACGCAGGTGCGTACGCAGCCGTAGTCTTTCGATTCTGTCTGGGCCTGCTCGAACGCGCGACTCCCCTTCATGATGGCCATTCATTTGGGCTTATCCTTTACGCCGCCGCAAAGAGCTTGCGTCATGTCATGCGTCTTCGAAACTGACCCGTCGCGGGCTACCATGCACCGTATAAACAAAACATCAAACAAAATGCGTCATCGGTGTATGCGATTTTACAATAATTCGCGCAATAAAGAAAGAAAATTAAAATTGTCTTTCAAGATGTGTAGTTATAAATTCGTATTGTTTCCCGAAAAGATCAAAATAATGCATTTGTTTTCTATTCTGGATCAATTATTAAAGTTCCTATTAGAATTTTGTCTAGTTAGATAGTTGAGTTGGGAAGCTCGAGTATTGATTTTTCATAGCTAGCTGCCGACACAATAGAATAGTCCAACATTCGTACGGGGCTGTGATATCTAAGTACATTAGGAGTCGCCAATCGATGATTCAAGTGAATTCTATAAAAAGGAGTTACAAAATCTTCAGGCTTATAATGCTGGAAAAGCTGAAGCCGAAAATTACGTTCAATTTAAAAATTCAAGGTAGGTTTGGCTTAGTGGTGAATAAATTATTATAACTTCGAAAATCGATATTCAACTAAGCTTTTCTATGAATATTGTTCTTATTGAGTTTATCATTGAGTGTGGGATAAATGTTAAATCATAATGAAATATTTGGTAGTTCAAAAGGTCAGAGGTCAGTAGGGAATTGGGGCAGATGTTTGGTTTTCTCATCTCTGGTACAAATAACTGGGGATGTAACAAAGTCATTGAACTTTATTGATTTGTTACAAAATGTTGGAGCATCAGTTGTGTTATACATTATTACTTGATTTCAATGTTATTGATGGTAAAGTAATTATTGTTAGTTATGAATACTCAGAAATCAATATTATAACAGCTAAGTTCAATACCTATCAATTCAAAAGTGTTAATATACATATATTTCATGGACCTACATTATACGTTTTTTTTATAAAGTACAGTGTTTTTAACATGGATGGGTGACTAGAAAATAATAAGAAGGCAGTATTTAAGATTTCATTCAATTCTGACATGATACAAGAAATACTTAACATGACATTTACTCTGAAAATAGGACAGAAAATTAAATATAAATGCATTATAGTTTATCATTGCATAAATTATAAATTGAAATAAAATTTATTTTCAGATGACAAAATTAATACAAACAAATTGCATAAATATAAACATTATTTGATGTAAATATATGTTTTGTAAATTAGTGTGCAGGAATATTTCACATATCTTTAGAATCATTACATAACACAATACAGTTTATTTGCATTAGCAGATCTCATTGTTTTTATCTGTATTCATGCATATTTGCTATAATATACAAAGGCAAATTTAAACCAGCAAATAAAAAAAATATTGTAAGAAGTATGACATTGCTATCAGCAATAGATTACATGCTTGGATTTCTGTTAACTGGTTGATAAACCAAGATCTTTCTGCAACAATAGTTAGTAGTGTTTTCTGAAGAACAAATATCTCAAATGAGCTATTATTGGTGAGATCACAATAAAACAACTTGACATTTGTTTCTCAGGTCATAAAACGAGTGTTGTGAAGGCAGCAAGGTAGTGAGGGCGGTGCGCCGCGACCCGTGCTGGACAACCCAATGGTCCTGGAGCTGAGCGGGCAGGAGGACGCCGACACTGACTACTGCATCATGAACTCCGCCGTCAGCACTGAGTCCATGGATATGGCGGAGGAGGTGAGTTATAGCTTATTATTTATCCACATCACATATTCAGAAATTATCATCCCACTGTAGGGCAATGGTCTCTCAACCCCTACTTCTAATTCTCCCGGTCCTGGACTTTAAAGCTTTTAATATTTATAAATCTCTAGAACCAGATAGATTCAGCTTGTGATGCGAGGAAATAACCAGACTCTTAATCACAATATCAACAGAATTCCTTCTCTTTTCTTTTAGCATCTGTTCAGCAAGCAATATTAGCTTTACTGTTTCTTGATAACAATTCTGATTGGTAAGATAATTCAGCGTAAAGTGTTGTTAGATTTTTTTCCTGCCACTGTTTAAACCGGCGAACATTTAATAAAAATATTAATTACTTAGCGGCGTCATTAATTCCTTCTTCTAACAAACTTACGTAACTTACGCGGTAAGTAATAAACTTAAAGAGTATTATAGCGCCGTTAAACAACTCAAAATGGATTCTTATAAGGCTTCAATCGCGTCAACCTCTGAAGTTTTAAAAATAAACAACAATATAACCTCGTGAATTAATGTCGTAATTGAGTTATTCTTAACTAGGAGTTGTCGTTACGGGAAACATTTATAAACCAATTTATTCCTCACGTAAATTACTTCATAAATCAAATTACATAAATTAAATATTGATTTCACGGCATTTAGCGAAAATTCCTAGACTGAAGTTCACGAAGTGCCACGCCCTCTGTAAACATTGATGGCGACATTCAACTTAAGCTGACATAAGAGCATTATGATATTGGTCACAAATAACAATTTAATTAACTTGTTACTGATGATAGGCCGCAAATATTCAAATAAGAACAGAAAAGTACAGTTACATTTTCTCATCTCATTTATTTTCCTATTTTACTAACTATACGATGGGAATGTTTTCTTCCGGATTTCAATGTATCGACGATTTAATAAAGGTGTTTGATCAGCCCTGAAGAGGATTTAAATATGAGCAGATAGAAGGCAGCTTAAAGAGAGCCATAAGCTCAGAAGTTTAATAACGAGACATGATGTTAATGAAACAAGTTGTTCTTTTAGGGCCGATTATATATATTTTAATGAAATTCGAAGCTTCATTGGCTAGGTTTAAGTCCTCCAAAGTCCAAGTTAGTACAACTTAAAGTATTGTTTGCAGGACATGTCGCAAGTAGACGGGTGCGGGCTCAGCGGCGCCTCGGACGAGGACGACGAGTGCGCGTCGTCGCCCGCCGGCTCCAACTACGATGACAGCGCCGACATCATCAAGAACGCCATGAGCGATGAGGTCACCAAACAGCTGGCGGCTGCTGGTAAGACAACATATGACATACACATGAGATAGCACATATTGAGTAACAATCCTATTTAGTCTGTGAATACTGAATTATCATTTCATCATTAAAACAGAATTCATATCACTCAAACAGAAGATTTTAATTAAAGGGACTAGCCTTGCGGCGGTTTTATCCGCACGGTTAACCCCCGTGCTTGATGTAACCGGTATAAAAAAAAAACCCAAAAAAATTGGTGTTCTAAATTCATCCAATCCATCATGTCATCAAAATTCTCTAGTAATTTTTACTTGAAATAGTAACGATGCGCATTTGTCATAACAGTCGGTTAACACAAGAATTTGGCTTTATCATGTGGTGGTTTCCTCAGGTCCAGTAGGAATGGCAGCTGCCGCCGCTATAGCGTCGTCAAAGAAACGCAAGCGGCCGCACTCGTTCGAGACCAACCCGTCCGTGAGGAAGCGACACCAGAATAGACTGCTAAGGAAGCTCAGAGTAAGTTGCAGCTTATTACATTCTCTCGGAACTGCGTAAAAAAACATTAAATTCTTGGACAGAACCTGGTTAAAAATTGATTCACTCAAGCAGTATTACTGATCATTATTTATTTAATGTACAAAACGATCAGTACAGAGTAACCTAAAGAAATAATCTGAAATATGTAATTTCTATTTAAAAAATAACACAACCCTATAGCAATTATGTTGAATTCCCTCAGAGAGCAAGCAACAAGATAAATTCTTTTAGCATCGTCGTGCAAAGTGCACATTATTGAAGCCTAAACTAAAAATTTCGTACTTCCGCACGGCACTGCCACGTATTGCAACTCCTGCTTTCCTCAACATACACAAAAATCTCCGTAAATATTATATTATTCATATGGTTGAATACTGAAACTACACTTGATTTAAGACCATCTCATGCTGTCTCTGTCACTTTAAGTTGGGAAGTAGGTATTGATGTGTTGGGTTGTGGCGTAGCAAACCATCGAGGAGTTCGCGACGCGCGTGGGGCAGCAGGCGGTGGTGCTGGTGGCCACGCCGGGCAAGCCCAACACGTCGTACCGCGTGTTCGGCGCCAAGCCGCTGGAGGACGTGGTGCGCAACCTGCGCTGCATGATCATGGAGGAGCTCGAGAACGCGCTCGCGCACCAGGTAAGCACGCCTATACCACCACGCCATACCTCATACTACACTAACAAAACCAGGTCACCAGGTTACAGTCTGATCAAAACTATGTACCTACTACAATTAGAGTTAGTAAGTCTGAGAGGAAAGAGAACTCTCGTAGCATAAAATGGAACTAGCATTATAATAAAATTTCAATTATTGCTTTAAAGAATGATAAAGAAAGCATCTCAAGACATCTGAAAACATTGTTCAAAAGATCCAGATGGTAATACACAACAACGCCACGGCGCTGATAACATCATACTAGAACCATCCTAAGACGATTCTCTTGCCGCAGTGGCACTACAAGAGTTGTGGGGTTCTTACATAGGCAACTAAACTTGCATCATTCATGAAAAGTAATTTACTTTCAATAAAACAAGAATTTTGACTATGTCATTCATATACTACAGAAAAGAAGGAACCTAAAAACACAATTTCTATGACTTAATATTTAGGTAGTTAATCAAAATATATTTGTAGGCTTCCAAACTGTAATGTCAAGTGTAAATTTGGCCTCAACCTTGAGACAATTGGAATGACGTCATAAAATCGATTTACAGACCTTAAACGGAAATAGCTTGGTAGCATATTCAGTCTTAGGTAAAAGATCGATTTATTATTAATCTAACGAATCAATGAAAAGATAATGTTCATTCTTAAGGCTAGTGAATTCAAAATATATCTTAGAATATTTAACAGCAGAAATAAAAATTAAAGAGGAATGGAAGGAATTTAGTTTTATATTTAGGACATTAATAAAACAATACTCGTTTTAGTCTAGTTATTGGATATAAGCATTTTTATTCTTGTTGGTGCCAGACGAAAATGCAATAAAGTCATTGACCCCAATCAAATGAAATAAACCCCAATAATATATATTTTTTTAATGTAATGTGCCAACTTCAGTTATAAATGTTACAGATAATATGCTTGTTGGTATTATAATTTAAGCGCTGATGACATTATTGCACAGTTGTCTGGCATGGTCTATAGCTGAGCAGGGTTGGCCAATTTCCATCATACTTAAAACCATGCGTACGGTTCGTTATTTTTTCATTATCGTTATAAAATAAGTAGAGTTATTGATAACCATTACCTTTCCTTAGTCTACGATCGACTATTTGGTCAACCCTGCTACTTCTATTGAAATACATTTAATTTATTAATATAAATAATATTTTTTCTCCTTAATGCCAATGTCTTGAAAGTTAAAGCTAGTTATTAGTAAGAAGCCATACCTTACTAATAACTAATTTTACAGACAACTCCCTTTGCCATCCATTTGGAAGTTACTCGTATTATTGTATATGATTCAATAGTACATGTAACGTGCGAGTAGCACCGCCATACAATAGAGTTGCGTATTGTGTGGCGATGCGTGTGCTCTTGGCACGCATGTTGTGTTGTGGTCGTGTTGTGCGACGGAGTATATAACGAGCGTCAGTTCGGGCTGGGCGGGGGCCCGCAGGCGCCGGCGCCGGCGCAGGAGGACCCGTCGCTGTTCGAGCTGCCGCCGCTCATCATCGACGGCATCCCCACGCCCGTCGAGAAGATGACGCAGGCGCAGCTGCGCGCCTTCATCCCGCTCATGCTCAAGTACTCCATGGGTCAGTACACACACACTCACACACACTACACTCTTAGTACCTCTTATAACAAATCCAATAAGAAGAAACTCGTAGTGATCATTTTAGTAATATTTTTAGATAAACCTAAACAAACATACTTAAATATTCATGCTTAAATACTGAAGTTATTAATCAACCCTTCCACCAGCAACTTCACTATAAATTAAGCTCACAAACTTGACCCAACTAAATATATGTGTATTGTGTAGTCCGCGGCAAGCCGGGCTGGGGCCGCGAGTCCACTCGTCCGCCATGGTGGCCCAAGGACCTGCCGTGGGCCAACGTCCGCATGGACGCTCGCACCGAGGACGAGAAACAGAAGGTAACGCATACGATCTGACATCTAGTGACATCATCTTTATTTCAGCCCTAAATAGTAACTGCTAGTCCTCACCTTGATTTTGGATTTCCCTCGTGAAGACGTTTCTGAATGCAATTATTCCGACTTGGTTACCAACCCAACGCTTTTGAATGGATCGGATTCCTGTTGCCTGTTCTCGTATTCCTGATCTAATTTTTGCATAACTTCCTTTTTCAACAGACTGCAACATGAGAATAGTACCAAGTTTTATACCACAAGCCCTTTCCAACTTGTCTAAGTACGGATGCTTCTGCTACAGTTATCTGCAGCATGACAAAGATTTGTTTGAATTTCCTAGGATTAATATCTAATTGCATTTACAATATCATAATTTCCGTTCTCTCCAGATGTCGTGGACGCACGCGCTGCGTCAGATCGTGATCAACTGCTACAAGTACCACGGCCGGGAGGACCTGCTGCCCGCCTTCACCGATGACGACGACAAGGGCCCGACTACACAGACCGTGAGTCACTCTTACATATACTGATATGTCTACTAAATGCTCTCATACTAAACCTGTGTGCTGTTTGTCCTCCATTGTATACTGTTTCTTTTACATTTATAAGTGCTTGGGTACAATTTTCTTACAACAGTATATGATAATGTTTAAGAATATATCACTTCATGTCTTTCAGAGCATAGTTCATCTGTTTATAACAAATAAATAGGATACATTTGGTTCATAAGCTACTGAGTAATCTTCTGTATCTTCTACATTATCAGAAAGTATAATTGATTTGATATATTCTCTTATTGCCTAACATCCCTAATCATATCTCTTATACATACAATAAATTGGATTATCTATAAAATCCGTATAATTGGCACTATCGTGAAGATTGTAGCATTGAAAACACTGACATAAGCTGGCGTCTGGCGACCTTGTGTATGTCTCGACACACGACGTCAAGTAGAAGAGTCAAGGCTCTCTTGTACTTGTGTCATCTTGTCGATGCTGTAACGAACGGTACTGGCTACACATAGACGGGTCAAGACGCTTCTCTATATCTCCTGAATGCAAAGTTAACTAAACTAAGTAAAGTCGTTGTGTACAAAATGCTACTATCATTACATCAAACTAAACATCTTCTTATTAGGTTTTCAAGAAACGTTATACATTATTATCTCTTTTAAAATATAACAAGCTCAATATGTGCAAAAATCTTAGTATGCTTAACATGGACAGTTAACCTCGTTCCGATCTCGCATAAAAGCCATTTATTACTTAGCCAGTATAAATCGATTTTACATACATAGTTTTATCTTCACATTGAGAAAAAACTTCAAGACAAAATAGCTTTCTGAAATAATGTACCCATTATGAAAGTAATTCATTTATAAAAGACATGTAAAGAAAGACCTGTAGGTATGTTGTTTGCGTACGCTTCTGCCGTGGTCAATGATTACTATTGGTATATTTATTAGTTGTAATATGAAATGATTCATTCACGACAATCTTCGTGTCTCATAACATAACTTACACTGACATTTCGTGGAGATAATCCTATTATTAGGTTCTGACGTCACTATATCAGCTGGCGTCTGTAGGTTTAACGTTAGGGCGTGGTCCTATACAGACAGTCTGATACCCGACACTGTGGAACAAATCGATAGAATTAACTTGAGTGCTAGCGAATGTTTTTATACACTTATTTATTTAGGTCTTATGAAGGCTGACCTAGAAAATACTCTTTAGGAGCTTAGTAATTGAGACTAATCCAAGTTTAATTAATCCTTAAAGTAAAACAGTAGATGACAATGATGCCTGAAGTCAGAAATTGGATACTGGAAAAGCAAACTTTGTATGATAATGGAGGACAAATAAACACAAATAATGCCACAACTAACCCCTGTATCAATCGCCATGTTTGAAAACTGTCTAAATTATGTTTGTTTATTAACGCTGTCACACATGGAATGCTGCCTGGATATGGTAACCAATTTTACTTACACTACCTTCAACACTAACCCGGTCCATCCTTCACACTACATCAACCATCCCATGGTTATTTGGGCATGTCGGTATCCATTGCTCGGTTCGTTCGACACGAGTAGATATCGTGTTTGCCAAACGCGAGCTCGAACTCTTCGTCCGGGTCGTCGTCGAGCGCGGGCCGCAGCTCGCAGCAGCAGTCGGCGGTGCTGACTTCGCAGCAAGTCTGCATCGATCAGATGACACTCGCCGATGTTGATGTACGGACTAATTGCTTGTTATGTCGTCCTCTGTGTGTTGTGTTTGATTTTGTTGAGTTACTCGGCTGAAAGGTTTGTTGGTAAAACATGCATGCTGAATTACCATGGAATGTTACAAGTCCAAAACGGTCTATCACCTTTCATCAAACATAATAATTTTATTTATTAAAGTTTGTTTGATATGTCTAAAACACGTGAGACGAAATGCACTTCTAAAAAAAAAACTACCTTAATGAATTTATTGCATTGATTCTTGACAAATTCTTAATTTGTTTGTTGAAAAAAAAAGAATGGATAACAGAAAAACTTTAAAGTATCATCACTTTTTACTAGTCTTTACATTAGTTGGGTGTAAACTTGTGTTTTATACTTTGAGTTTTATATTGATTGATTAAATGAAATAGTTTATTTGTGGAGTGGTTGTGTTACATAGCATGTTACAAATTAGCAATAGAGTTAATATGATTGTGCCATGTCCCATAGATGTCGCAGTACGCGCCGGCGGTGCTGCAGACCATCACGAACCCGGACGGCACGGTGTCGCTCATCCAGGTGGACCCCAACAACCCCATCATCACACTACCCGATGGCACTACTGCACAAGTCGTACGTATAATTTACATGTACAGATTAGTTCTGAATGTGTAAGAAGTCTTTTCTTAACGAGTTAAATCGCTGATTCTCATGAAATTAACACACTACTAGTAATTTCATAATTAAAGGGTTAATTAGAGGCTTTAGTTGCAAGTGATAGTGTTGATGATGATACTTGCTGTGCATACTATTCAATAATGAAGCTTGCAAAAAGTTTATGACAGGTACAGAAAATTAGCGTAGGATCATTGCAGCTTGTCAAAATGATACTGGAAGTTAGAAGTTTATATCTGTTTGATACATTCCAATTAGATTTTTATTTTATGCGACTTGGTTGTGTATCAGATCCACAGCGGCGAGGGCGGCGGCAGCGTGGTGCAGGCGCTGGACAGCGAGGGCGGGGCCGTGGCCGTGGACCTCAACGCCGTGGCCGAGGCCACGCTCAACCACGACGGACAGATCATACTCACCGGCGAGGACGGACACGGTAACACACACACGCATACATACATACATGCAATGTTATGTCCGCAGTGATTAGAACTAGTCAATTAATTTTGTTATACAGTAAATATATATATATATATATTTTTTTCAATTCATTTTAGGCTTTACATTAATCATGTAAAGCCTGAATTTAGAATCATATCTCTCTTTAAAATTTTAGGAACCCACTCTGGGCTATGTTAAAACTATTGTTTCCTTCCTAAATACTTATGTTTAAGAATCTGTTAGGGTAACTTGAGCCTTATAATACTAGTGTTTTAAACAAGGAATAACAAGACTTGTTGTTATGGTGCAGGCTACCCGGTGTCGGTGTCGGGCGTGATCACGGTGCCGGTGTCGGCGTCGGTGTACCAGAGCATGGTGGCGCAGATGCAGGCGCAGGAGCAGGGCGTGTGCGTCGGCCCGCTCGTGCAGGTGCGGCCGCCCGCACACACACACAAGCTCAAGCTCTCCTCCGCATGAACACACACACACACACACCCAATACTCTAAACAACTCCATTTTAACTCTAACTGCTAGCTGTCTCGACTTTAGGGAAAGTTACATATAAGAATGTCTTAAAGTTGAGTTGATTTTGAGTATTCGAGAATAAGATAATGTGTGCTTACACTGTCAAAAATTGAGCCTTGGAAAGAAAAAAAAGCCATATAAAGTTATTTTACAGCAGCCGCTGCAGTACCAAGTAACATCACATAAAGTGAAAAATATTTAATACACGTAGCTGGGCTGCCGCTCAAAGTGTTGCCGGTGTAAGCGCACCACACATAGTACATTAGAACTTGCTGTGATTTTAGACTTTTTTTGCGTGATTTTTTTACATGCTTATGCTAGTTACCTCGTCCTGCGTGTCAAGTAGTTTGACACTAACAGATAACACTCAATACCTTAGTAAATATTTGATAGTAACGAAAATATTTAGCCAATGATAGTTGTTCAGTTTTATAATTAACTATGTTATTGACAAACAGTCAATAACAAAAAAAATGGATAAACAATCCATGAGAATTCAAGCTCTAGTCTTCTTATATGAAATTACTAATACACCAGTATTCAAAGAAGCTGAACCTATTGTATTTATTACTTAACTTAATTTGGCTGTTCTACTTTTTTCAAGTACCAAAAAAATATAAAATATTTAACTGTTATTTTCAAATAGATGAAATTTATAAATTCGTCCAGTATTAGAAATACTAAAAATGCTGCCAAAATACTTTATTTACATGAGAGAGAAAGTAGGTACTAATTAAGTATAAAATATGAATAATTTATTTTTATTAGAATTTAATATTATGTCATAATAATTAGGTGTTGAAGCTTAGTTTAATATAGTAATGATTGCAAATGCGTGCCATTGAGGTCGATAAATAAAATGTTACCTTCGGTAATATTGTGATATATTTTATAAATATAAGATGTGCATTTGTATGCGATCTCTAAATGCTAAAAAGCTTATGTTTGTTATTTTTTTAACAAGATATTCTTGGTTAAATTTAACCACTGAAAATGATTTTCTTCTAGGAATGACTGAATTTTTGTGTTCCGAAATTCTTAACAAACATTAACACAATGATTTTCTGTAGCTAAATAAATTAAAATAAAATTGTGCTATGACAACTTATGGGCCAACAAATACAATGTTTAAAAAATGCCCAGTGCAATAAAGTAACTTATTGAGTGATTAAAAACCAAATTGTCCGAATAATGTTATTAATATTAGTCAAATTTATTAGTTAGTACATAAATATTTTATTGTTTTGATTCATAGTATTTGCGAGATTTGATTTTGTTGTATGTTAGTTTCAGTTGACATTTGCCTTGACTATTTTTATGTGTTGTTACCAAAGTGTGAAGTAGTGAGCTAGTTACTGCCAAATTTGCATGGATTTAATGTTATACTTGTATATTTATTTATTGTCTATATTTCAGACTAAGGATAATCTTTGTATATGCGCAAATACTAATAACAGAAATTGATCTTACTCATCTTTAATGATTATTTTTGAGGCGATGTATATTTTGTTCCTGACATAGCTTATTAGTTTGAAACAATGAAAGCTCAACTTAAATGTTGTCGTAGTAGATATTATTACTAATCGCTCGAAAAAGCTCGTGTTCAATACTGAATAGATACTAATTGTATGTATAAAGTTTATCCACTGTCTGACCACCATAGTATTATTTATCCAAGTTAGGGAACCGCACACAGTGCTTGATATTTACGTCCGTTATATTTTGTTGCATACGTCCTGCTAGATGATGTCTTGTAAATACACACAAGATGCGTTTTATTTGCTGCTGTTTGTGTGATCGAGGTATATATATGTTTCAATTCACAAGGATAAGTACCAAGGTATTGCAATATAAGCCAGTGTAAGCAACTTGTGACTTGAAACAAATACCTCTCCATTTAATGTAGAGAAGAGCTATTGTGTTTTCAGATTGGCTGTGCAGGTAAGTTTGTTTGGCACATAGATGCTATTTTTACAAGAGGAATTTAAGTAGATTTAAAATATAATATAAAAAAAATACATTTGACTGTCATTTGACAAAATACCACCATATAGAGGACACAAGGCTCAGCTCTATGCTATTATAATGTACTTTAAGAGGTTGATTTGCAATATTTTATAATCATTAAGGAATAATTAGTTTTTTGTTATGCATGTGTAAATTTTATAGAAAACCCCTATTTATGATTGATTTGATCGCTTAGTACGAAGATTTGTAAATATGAGTACACTGAAGTAAATGATTCCTTCCAAGCGGTTGTTACTTCTATTTATCTGCCATACACCTGCCATAATTACTTTACTTGTGCCAAAGATTCCAAGTACAACGCATATTTAAATTACGCCAAAGTTTTAGCTCATAACTTTGTTATTATTTTGTTATGTTTCTTACCTTAGAATATGTATTATATTATGATGAACTCCATTTAGATTTTGATTTAAAAGAATCATTTTTTTAACAAAGATTTTAGTCGGTTTAGATTTTGATGTCATGATAAAGTTGCATTGGATTTTGATTAAAATTATGTGTTTTGCACAGAATTAAGATTTTAACTTCTACCAATATGTAGTTTGATGCAATAAATATGAATTCCACAATAACAACTGATACATATTCTGAGGTACAGCTTCCAAGCATTTGTTGTACATTATATATAACTTTAATATATTGTAGTAGAAACCCGTTATGTTGTGCCGTAGCGTTGTTGTGTTATATTGAGCTCCAATTCAAAACGACGCCATATTTATATGTTCCGAGCTGGTCGCGTTTTGATTTGGGGTTCTTGAAAGTTTTATCTTTTGTTCGTGTGCGAGTGCCGCCAGTAATAAATACGTGGATGTATTGTGTTGTTTTATTTGCACGAGTTCGGCTTGTTCACTGTGTGTTGCATGTAAGTTATATTTGAGTTTATTTTGCCGCTTGACCCTTTCTAGTTTTTGTAGTGAATATTTTGTCGAAAAGTTTTTGTTATTCTACACTATTTAAATGAAAGTAATAAATAGATGTTTCAGTTTGTTTTCTGTAAATGAGTTATGTCATAATATTATATTGTACAAGAAAAACGTTTTTATATTTAAAAATATATAATTAGTGTATTGTCCAATGGATTGTTAAACTTCCTATAACTGTGTAGTAGTAACGGGCCAAGCCTACTAGTACCTATAGACGCATTGTTATGTATGAAAAAAGTATTTCAATCAGGTTGAACAGAATGGCGAGACGCTGGAGGCGATATCGATGGGCGGCGGCGTGGCGCAGGTCATGCTGCAGGGCGGCGGCGAGGCGCAGGTGCTGCAGGTGCTCAGCCTCAAGGACGCGTCCGTGCTCACCAAGGCTATGGTCAGTGCTCTTCCCGCTAATACAAGTACTAAACGTGCTCACCTAATTATCACATATCCATTCCGATACACTAATCAAATAGTGTACATACCAAACCTGATAATGTGATAACGATATTGATAGTTGAGTAGTTATCTATATGGCCCAAATTTAAATGTGATACATGTGTGTGCAGGTGAAGGCAGAGCGTGACGCAGTGGCGGCGGACTCCTAGCTCAGGGCGCTGATGACGACGCCGCCGCCTCGCGAGCGCTCACACATGTGACCCCCTCCCTCCCCGGGGCCGGCCGCGGGCTCCCGCTACAGTACAACATTCTAAACTTTGATAGTTACCGCACCCAAACTGGCGACTCCACTGCACTACGACAAAAAACCCGAGCCGTATCCTCAACTATTATTATTTCTAAATTAGGGATAAACATTCCCATTCGTCCGACACTAATAACGTCAGAAACTATCAAGCTAACTAGTCAGCGCGCGACACGCCACGCGTGCAAGTCTCTCGAATTGGACACTCAAAATGCGGCATTACCGAAACACCATTTTAACTTATGCAATAATGTCCAATGGTTGCAGAGTGACTTTAAATTATAGACATAAATTTACCATTATAAATAGGCTAAATTTTGCCATTAAATGGGAATAAAAATTATTTAATTATTTCAATGTAACTTATTAATTTATTGATATGAAAAATAAGACTAATTTATTGTAGATGCAAATCTATGTTAGGCGGAAACAGATTTGTGCAATAAAATACCAGTCGCGTTTATTTTGTATAGACAATTCCTTGTGCGACACCTACTATTTATCGCGAGCACAAGGGGTTTCATATAAATATACGTAACGAAGTAATCATAATACATTCCTGTAATTTTATTTGATGCGAGTTTGTTGTGTACATTTGTTGTTTATGTTTAATTTATCTCATATTATGTTTGTTACACCAACCTATTTATTTATTCTAGTCTATACCAAGTCAACGGAAACCTATTCTAGTCCGAGTGAAATATAGTTAAGTACTTTACCAAAACTTTTCTATAATGTAAGTTTTGTAAAATAAATGTAATTTAAATAGTCCACTGTAAGATAATTCGTTGAAACATAATTAATAAAATTCCTGCGCAGGGTTACTACATAGGTCATGAGTTTAGTAATTATCGGTGTTTAAAATCTTAATAAATGTATAGACTTATTTCAATTTTGTGACGTCTGTACGAAACTGGGCGTAGGCAGTTTCCTAGTGATTATTGTCCAGCGTAAGCCAATTGGGTTTGTTTTGTCTATGAGCCTACACATTTAGGCTTTCCATGTAATTCACGTAAACTTTAAGATTTATAGTCGGGACTAATACATAAGGTAGAACTCATAGGAAAGTACAAAAGTGGAAACTATTAGGATGTGCGGAATAAAATAATTCGTTTTTTAAAAGACACGAACTAATAGTATTATATTAATTTATTTAGATTTGTTTGATTTTGTTCATATTTTATTTTTGTTTATTTTACCAAAGAATGTTTATGTTTTTTCCTCTATAATAGCATGATAAAGCACAATTTTGTTGTTAAGTACAATTTGTGATTGTAAATATTGGTATGACTGTGTGAATATGGCAATCATTAAAGTATTTACGTACATAGCTTTGTTCTTTATTTCATCCTTTACTATCCTTTATGCCTAACCTTCCCTCCTTCATGTCAACGTAATTCTTTAAATCTTACTAAAAGATAATGAAAACTGTCGAAGTACATAGATTGAAAAGGAGTTTCATGTTAAAAACTGAGTAGAATGGAACTGCCATCCACAGTTACTTGTACAGATAACCTCCATTTATGGAAACCCTAGTAAAAAAACTAAAGATACCCTTCCATTTTAAGACTAGGTATTACCATTATTAGCTACTGCATTACTATGAATTAATCTCGATTGCATTACGTATTTGGGAATTATTATAAATTTGATTGCCCAACAAAATTTATCCCATGGAGTCTTGTATTACCTATCAAATGAAGAGAGGCTGGAGTGCTTAAGTCCATTTAAGGAATATGTTGAAACACAGGTAGACAAAACATGACTCAGTTGATTGATATTTGAGTGTTATGCCCATGTATGGTGTTATTCTTTATAACAATTACTGATACAAGTAAACAAGTCTGGTTTCAGAAAATCCTCCTCTACTTTATTCATATAATACTATGCACTTACAAAAAGAAAGTAATGTAATGCTATAATTTTTATTGTTAAATACAACATATACTAAGAACTGACAAGGAATTGTATAAAAGGACGCACAACATAGAAAAATGAAACGACATTTTCATATCATATTTTTCTAATGTTTAAACATTAGCAGGTATGTCGATTTTTGAATGATGGACCAAGAATATTCCAAGTTGAAGACACAGCTTCTCACAATTATAAGTAAAATAAAAATTCGACAAGAAAACTATTATACAAATTCTCTACAGCTTAATTTGATATTTAACGGCGACCTTACATGTCATAAACATTTTCTAAAGCTAGTTCTGGTTTGTCGTAGCCCAGCTCTTCTGGCGTTTCAATACCAAGTTCCGTTAACGTAGGCTTGATTTCCTGGATGAGGTAGGGGTAAATTTCGTTAACCTTGTTACCGCACTTTTCTTTGCAGGCTTCAATGAACCTGACGGCAAGCGCATAGTCATTTACCCTCCTGCAAGCATGCAGCGCAGCCTTGATGATCCTTGGGTCAGGCACAAGGTCCATACCGCACAGGTCATTCATGCCTTTGCGGATTTCCCATCCATCAATGTCTTTCCTGTTGAAGAAGAGCTCATATCTGAAAGTAAAAACAATTTATACCTTAATAGAGGATTGATTATTAAATGCTTATTTTTTTATTAAAGATGGTCTATTTAAAATGTTTGTAACATCCTATAACTCCCAATAAGAGCATTAAAATAATGGAAAAATTTATTCTATTAAATATGGGAAAATACAATGCTAGATTGATGCATGAAAAAATTATGAACATGATAAAGTACTATTTTAACAAAAATTGTAGTTCACATGAATCAGTGATACATTAGTATTATATCCTGCCTCGTCACATAATCATTACAATGGTAACATGAGGGATGTTTATACATTGTGAGTGAATGAGTGGTTTACAATCAAAGTTGATGTGGCCTACATAGCAAAATCAATACTCAGTTACTATGCAGCGACTATTTCATAAAACCTGTAGAAAATATACCGATAAATACTGGATCTAAGCCGTGCTTGTCATTATAGTACATTTTAAGGAAAACAATGATATAACGAGGTTATCAATCTATAGGATGAATAATATTTCTTCGAACTTAATATAATAAATGGTCAAGTATATATAATTCTTCCATCACAAGATTTACTATAAGACATCAGTCAAGTAAACTGAAAGCAATAATTCACCGACAAGATTAACACAATTTTCAGTTACATAACGTCAAAATTTCCGACAAGGGTCTAACCTGCAATCGAACTCCTCGTCGGATTCAGTGGGGCCGTCGTGCGACCGCCGCAACGGCACAGCGCTGACCCTCACTGCCGGCACCAGGGACCTTTTCAGGACATTGGCCAGCACACCAGAAGCTGATTTCAGCATTTTGATCAGACGTTACACGGGAACTTTGGCAAGGATAACAAATGGCTGCTCGACCATAGACTAAAAAACCTGAGTGCCAGTGGCTGGGTCTGACGTTTTGAGTGATGTGCGCAATGCGCAATAATATCGATTTTAGTGCAGTTTTTCTATACTGTAGATGGCGACACAAAAAGTTTTTTATGAATTTCAATAACTTTGTGGCATAAAAAAATACTAAGAATTTATTCACTAATAGCATACACCGAATACATTAATAACTTGCTGTGCCCCGCGTTAATACCTATATCATATGGGTCCCCAACTTTTTTGAAAATTTAATATAGCCTATGTTCACCGGAGATAGTGTAGCTTCCCAACAGTGAAAGAATTTTTCAAATCGGTCATGTAGTTACGGAGCCTATTCAATTCAAACAAACAATCAAATCTTTCCTTTCTATATTAGTATAGAAAAATATATTTATCACATGTTATCACGAAGCATACATGCTATCTGTCCGTCTGTTAGCGAGCCATATCTCATGAACCGTAATAGTTGACCCTGCACATTTCTTTTAGGGCTATTACTACTTATTGTACTCTTAATTAATCCGTGATATAACATCAAATATAAAAAAATCGGAACAGTTCATTTGAAACTGAATCTTTCATGAGCGAGTCCGATTAAAGATGACCATTTCTTTAATACTTATTATTTGAATGAAGTTCAGTTAGGAGGTGGTTTCATTACTTTTATTAAGGTTTACAGGTAACATAAATAAAACTTAGTTTTTATACGATAATACTTTATTCATAAAGAATTGTGTTGTCAGTTAACAAAAGAAATATACTGTTTACTTTGATTATATAATGTCTAGATGGACTGTCAAGTGCGCGCAGACGTGTCAAAAAATAACAACCAAAAGTGGTTGTTAAGTACTTTCCCGCCACCAGTACAGATCGTGCCGCTTTCGTGACACTACGTTTTACGCGCTCTAAGAAATAACCACACAACAGCGATAAAATGATAGTATGTGCTTCTAAAGTGTGCTGGAATTAAAAAGGAAGGCTAAAACATACCAACACACATCACCTATCACTAAAACTACTACACACTATTTAAAGAAACTTTATAATTAATTTTATTTTTATGATTATTAAAATTACGCCATATTTTATCAGTGTTGCCAGTTTCTGTTTTTCATTCTCCCATTTTTGTGGGTAATTTGTTGGTTTATTGTTACGTTTATAAAATAGCGCTGATGTACTTTTCCAAAGAAAAAATAAAAAAAGAAGTAAAAAAAAAAGTTAGTCAATGTTAAAGTACCTATACCTCATTATGTTTTAATATTGTACCAAATACTAACTTAGTTGATTTAATACTCGATTCAAACACACAACTCCAAATTTCTTTTTTTATTGATTTAAAAAGTAAATACTTAATAAAAATATTTTTTTATTATTATTAAAATACACTTAAATTGAATACTACCTCATAAGTACCAACATATAACTAAAATAAGTAAATATTTTATTATAATTAATTCGTCTTTATTTAATGTCATTTATGGGAGAATTTGTAATAGCTGGTATCACTATTTACGCACACAGAGACATTGACGTATAGTGTAAAACGACGTCTGCACGCACACATACCCAAATGGCGTCCTAGTTGTCTTTGGTATGAATGTAGGGCGACGCTCCATCTAGACATTATATAATCAAAGACTGTTTACTATGAAAACAATAAGTAAAAATTTTATTAGTCATTTGTTAATTACGTCTAGTAATACAAAACAGGCTTACACTTATGATATTTGCTATTTGATATTACCTCTTTATGAATCTTGGTACTCATGATTACCTATGTAAGATATAAGGCGCTTTGGTCCTTTACATTTTTCTTCGTCTTTTCTTCTTGTGGGCAGTGATGCTCTCCTGGCCGCTGTCTTCCTCGGAGCTGTCGGAAGAGCTGCTATCACTATCGCTACTAGAAGAACTACTATTAGATGAGCTGTCGGAAGCTACACCCGTGCCTTGGCTTAAGTCTATGCTACTGGCGATCTTGTAAAGATCAGGTTCTTTGGTCTCCAACACTTTGATCCACTTCTTGGAGAGTTTGGGGCGGCCGCGCACGGTCTTGTGCCAGACGACGGGGAAGTTGGTGCGGCTGCAGAAGTTCTGCGTGACGGCCACCGTGTCGTCCAGGTTGAGCACCACGTGCCACCAGCCGCCTGGCACGAACACCGTCTCGCCGGGCTTCTGGAGAATCTCCACCTGCAAATTTAAAATACTTGTTTTCAAATCTTGACAAATATGAATGTCGTAAAAATCGCTTTTTGTCATTAAAATACTAATCACATTCTTTAAATGATAACAACATATTTGTGGAGCCTAAAAATGATAATACATTATCGTTTTGCTACATGTAAAATCTAATGAGATATAATCAATATCTACAATCTTAAATGCTCTACCATAATGAGCAAATATATTTGTAATTAACAAATACTTATTAGGTTACTTGGTTATCATATATCAACAGGTCAAAAATATATAAAAGCACCAGGACCATTGAATTGATGTAACAGTGGCAGATTTTTCTCCAAATGCAAATTAAGTATGCATTCTATTGATTTAATAACATTAATTTATAATGTAATAATTATAAGCTAATACATACTGGTTTATATTCTTTGGGCCATGTGTCTAGTTGAGTCTTTGGATAAATTAGTTTAAACCATGTAACAGCTTCGTCTCTCTGTTTCCCACCCATGGCCCCGGTCACCTTGATCAGTTCTCTAGGAGTCTGGGTTGGGAATAAGCACCATCTTTTGTGACCAAACACCAAGGCATTCCAGGCACTTGTCCCCAGAGGGTCTATGTGAATGCCGGTGCCAGAGCGCTGAGGGCCCATAACAAACCACCGGTAAGGTGGCCTCCTCTCCTCCCCACAATACTTAAACAAATCATCTCTGAAATATAACGGTGCTTCATAATCTTCCAAAAGCTTCTTCCTCCTCACATGTTCACCAAAACTGCTATCAAAAATATAAAGCGGACTGTCATCAGTCGTTGTCCTCATGTACTCTACATAATACTTCATCTTCATCTTAACACTGTACCCCTCATTGTCCTCCCCACACTTGAACTTCTGGTTCCTGTACTTTTTGGCGAGCCTATCCAGAGTCCATTTGTGATTAGCCTTCCAGTTGGTCTGTACATTAGTTATAACTACAGGTTTGTATATTTTCTCATATTTCTCTATAAATTCTTCTGGTGTCACTTCATTTTCGCTTATTCTTTCTACATTGTCATTACATTTTAGGAATTCATCAAAGTTTGAGAAGTATTTTAAAGTTGTCCATTGATATTTGTCTGCTAACTCTGAAATTAAAAAAGGTAATATATTAGTTAAGATAAGCAACAGAATATAGATATAGAGAATACTGTATGGATTGTAACCTTTTTAAACCCTTAAATTTTTAGTGTTAAATTTATTCAATCTTGTGGCTGAGACCATCTAAAATGTAGCAAGTACTTTATTTGTTAATTAAATGATGAAACAACATGAAGGTTTGTAGTCTTATAAAAGTAATTATGATGTTCTAGAAGATTATCCTAATTATCAGGTAAGTACAGAACAAACAATCTCAAATTGTATGAGATGATCAATATAAAGCAGACATTAGGTGGGATGGGTTATGACTATGAGTCATGCTACCATCCCATTTACTTTATTAACAATCTAAGTAGTCATCATAATCAATCTTATGGTTCAAATACGGTTACTAAAGACCTTAGCATCAAGGCTAAAGTTAGGGTACAGACATAAAAACTCATTGCCACGCTATCGAAGATTATTCTAGAATTCCATAATTCCGCAAAGATATAGTATGTCATGCTATTGAAGGGAAAGAATTAGTTACTGAGCTTGTTATAGAAGTATTTTTTTCAGATTCCCTGCAATAGTTTAGCCACAAACCACTTGTAATCTAAAGTGTGCCAATTATCATAAGCGATTAGGGTACCGTTCACTTACCGGGTCTGGCTTTCCGTTTAACTTCCTTTATGCGCTTCTTAGCTTTATGAGACAGTTTGTACTCACTGTCCATTATTTTTGTAACAATAAATATTGTTTTCCAAACAGTTATTTAATGCGGCACCTACATATAAAAATTCATAAATTGACTATTGAATAGCGTTGAATTGACAAATTGATTGACAGAGACAGCTAGAGTAAGCATTTTTGCAACACCAGTTGGTCTAGTCTATGCCTCCCAGTGAAGTGCTCGAACTGAAAAAAAGAGTTTTTGTCCCGTGATAAGTTATTGGAACGCTATAATGCGAACAGCCTATAATTTCTATTTATTTTAGAATATGTAAAAACCGAAAACATAAAATTACCTTTAATTCTAAATGAAAAATGAGTGTTACTAACACTAAAAAGTGTCGTGTTTTTGAAGGACTACATTTTTCAATGCTGGCAACGAAACATTTTCGTTTCGACGCATTGGCAAACTCACAAACTGATAATTTTAGAATTTCGCGTTTTTAACCGAAATAATTTGAACATTTCTGGTTTTTTCAGTTTTTATTTACTTTATACATTTACAATTTTCAAATCAATCGCGTTCTTTTTAACTATTAATTTAAAGTGATTGATTTGACTCTTGTAGTGAAACAAATTTCAAACGTTCCAGTCTGAAGTGTGTAGCTAGCTCGATATAACTGTCAATCTGGGTGTAGAAATTTATTTTGTAATTTTCACCGGTTCTCATGTGTAATTTCTCAATGTGTTAGACTATTTTTGAACAAAGGTTCCTTGAGAAATAATGTTCTATAGTGTATGTGGTGCCTAAATTTGTGCAAAAATGGATGACGGTACTATAAAGATTCAATCGGGAATTAACATCAACATAAAAAGAACAGATGGTAAGTGCTAACGTACCTTTAAATATCTACAAATGCTCTGAATTTTTACTTATTTCGTATGTGGAGCCGTGTTTGTCGGCCAAGCATTAAGCTGCGGTCGATGACATGAAGATCCCATCATGATTCATTTGGTGTACATTAGAACAACTTTTACCTGTAGGCTAGCTAGCACTGAATGATTCGGTATATCCGTTAGCTAATTATCAGGTACAATAATACTAATGAAAGTGAAAAGTAATTGTGTTCCTTCCAATTCGTGAAACTTCAGTTATGTGTGCAGCACACAAAGATCTTCACAAATTCATAACTTCTGATAGGAGAATACATCTTTGATAAGGATAATAAAATTGGTTATATTCATATTACTACCTAATTATTAATAATTCATTCTCCCACCTAGAATTACATTCAAAAGTTGTAAAAGCCTTGGTATAGTCTAAAATGAATACATAAAGTAAGTTCTTCTATTAAACCAATTGTATATTCTTTCCCATTACTTAATTCTAGTTGCTGTGCTAAATCAGTATTAGTTTTCATATCTCTTAAATTTCCTTGTCTGAGTCAGCACCATCTGATTGTAATAAATTGAATCTAAGTCTATTAGAGATTCACAAATTCTAATTTTTATTAAAAGATTACTATTAGTTGATTACAACAACGGCAACATGATCATCTCTTGCCAGCCTAGTATCATATTTTACCTATGACATAGAACTTGAACAGTGGGAACTTATAATAATTAGTACCAAAGTGAATGAATTATTATAAACATATTATCATAAACATATTTTATTGAATTTTTTTTTACGTGTTCCAAACCCAAGAGCGTTCCAATCAACAGAATCTTATTTCCCGTTAAATTTGTCTGGTATAAAATTATATTTTGATGTCTTTCCAATTGTCACATAAAAGATACAGGAAAATAAAAAAATATTTGATGTAATATTATATTATGTATTCTCTCTAAATATTAAAAGAATAAAAAACAATTCTATTACTTACATTGTTTTTTAAATATTTTAGGTAATACAATGGTACGCTAGTGCCATTTAATCATATTATTGTATTAATTGTAGCGCCACGCTGTATATTATCTAAAATATTTAAAAAACAATGTAAGTAATAGAATTGTTTTTTTATTCTTTTAATATTCTTTGCCTGCATTTCTGTGCATATTATTATGTCTAGTTTTGCATGCCATTTCTGTTTCACAAGATACTAATGTATCTTGATAAATAAATCTAGCAACGAAAATACATTAGTATTTAGGTATTTATACCTAATATTGAAAGTTAATATAACAAAAAGAAAATCATATTATGCTTGATATCTAGAATTATAACCTGTAACTAAGTTCTCATTTCTCCTTGATATAATAAAAAAAAAAATATCCTCATCAAGATATTTATTGGCCAATCATAATACAAATCCAAAAAAAAACTTGCAAAATTAAAAACTCCATACCATGAACTTAAACTTAATTTCCGCATGATACATAATAAATTCCTTGGCTTAATTCTTAAAAAATACGAGTACATTGGGGAGCAAGTTTAAATATTTTTAAATACAATGATGGAGCTGGGCGGCGGCTGCGCGGCCTTGCTGCGGAGCGCCATATACGGCACGACCGGCGCACGCGCCGCGCCACCGGCCGCAGTGACAGCGCGGGCCGCGGGACGATTGTGTTGCCATTCATTACTGCTTATAAGTTTATTTCACTTATTTATTTAGAAGGTCATTAACATGTATTAGTTAATTAGTTTTGATTGAACTTATTCATTTTGTCTTATTGAAAGTATACAAAAATGTTGCTGAGTTTGATTTGGTTCTTTAATCTGCTCCCCGATTTTTAAGATAATAAAGTAATTTGCATATTTTTCACACACACCAAGTCTTATGAAAACTATATCTCCATAACCACTTGCAGACCAGACGAGCCTTATAAGAAAGTGTTGAAATGTCGTAGTCGTCAGGACCTAAAATAATACGAGAGAACCAGTCTGCGTAAAGGGATTGTTTAAAGTAAAAATAAACCTATTTGGTGACTTGTGTCATTCCATACAACTCGATTTCAGTTTCAAGTGACTATTTTTATAAAAACTTCGTAGGTACATCAAACGTGACTCAAATTGAAATATGAACACCAAGTTAAAATTTTAAACTGTTGGTAGACA
This sequence comes from Autographa gamma, assembly GCA_905146925.1. Taxonomy (NCBI): domain Eukaryota; kingdom Metazoa; phylum Arthropoda; class Insecta; order Lepidoptera; family Noctuidae; genus Autographa; species Autographa gamma. The sequence goes on from LR989850.1 coordinate 13,008,151, forward strand.
AACATCGATGTAGGTTAAATATCTACTTTAATGTTGTTATTCAATGACCAATTCTAAGTGTAGGCGTAAGCGCCAACCGCTACCTCGCTTCTCCATTTCGGCTTGTTTAGAAACGATTTATAACATTTCGATTTCAAGTTAATCCGTCAATTACACCATACTTGTATTTAAGATGTGTGATAAAAAGTTTTATCACGTAAAATGCCGTTTCTGGCGTGTCCACTGCGGCTCACTGCATGCACCACAGGAAGCTATCAATATTGCTCGTGTGCTACGCATGCCAATAAATAGGCAAGGTTATGACCAACTAAATCAACTAGTTCAAACGGAGTTTCAATGTTTATTTGAATTTCTCGTAAAGATATCATAATAAATGTGAACAACTCTGATCCCAAAGAAGCTAAAACACTTCTGATATGAATCAGAGACGACGAAAGTACCATAAACATCCAGATTCGAAACAACGAAAAATGGTTCAAACCCAGGACGTCAGAGCTGGCGATACCTTGAATACTGTGTTTTGGAGGACGTCAAATGCTGTAGGTGCGTCAAGGATACAAGACTACCTAAACGAATATCTTTTAGTAAAAATATTTCTTTAACTTTTCTTCTAGCGTCGTAATTAACTTGATTCAAAACTTTCGTTTGAAATTGGTTTATTAACTCGCGTTTAAATAGCCTTGCTTTCATTCCGAGATCTGCAAAATTAACGCTGATACAGTCTAACTGCAAGTTATGCATTTTCAGCCGAAAATTGAATTAAACCGTTTCATAATTGAAATGGATGTGTCGGAAGCAATATGGTTACAATTCACGAGAGCAGTTTATGTACATGTTCGTGTCAGAACGCTTCCTGGTCGCCCACGAGGTTGGCCAAGGTTGCGCCATCGATCTGAGGGCCCCCACTAATGGATATACACTATTTGAATAGGTTTTTTTGTTTTTAAGTTAATAGATACAATCTGTGAATTCTGCCCAACTTTGGCTACTTAAAATAGTATGTACAGATTGATAGATAATAAATTAAAGAGTCTTAAAAAGTTACTAAAAGTTGATGTTGGATATTTTGAACTAGTCCAAGACGGGATCCCTCTGTAGTTTTTGTTAATTTTTTTGTTGAAAAAAAAAAAAAAAGTTTCAGCTAAAATCTGTTGCGGTGACCCTAAATGTTAAGAAGAATAAGTTTTTAAATCGAGTAAAAAAGAGCTTTTTGAGAAACCTTTATTTAAATATCGCAATGCCTGTCATTGACTTTAAGTCTTCCCGTAAATCAATTATCATTTCAGCTTATCTTTTTAATGGTCAAAAATTTAAAGGTATCACAAGGTATTACACGGATAAAATAATTTTTTGAAGATGTCATGGTCGAATCTTTATACGTATCTACAGATTATTTAAAAAAGCAGATTCAAATTATAAAGTCAAATGCATTTAAATAGACATTGCAAATAAAATAAATATATTTTAATACTGAAAATTGAAAACAAATCACCGCCATTTACTTTGCATATTTTATCATAAAAAATATCTACAGTAAAATTGAGCATCAAGGCTTGAATGGTACGTGGCAACGCTTGAAGCGAGCGAACGTGGTGAGTCACCGTAGAACGGCTTCCCTCGCTCAGCGGCTGACCGACATACGAAACGAGAAACCCGACGTAACAGTACCGTACACGTTTTTATACTTTAATCATAGTTCATATTATAAATTGTAATCGAACTTTGCGAAACGCTCAAGGCAAGAAATTCAATAACAAAATTTGTAGCTAAAGAATAACGCTATGAAAGATTGGCAATGGCTATCATACTTCTTACAGACAATTTGTATGCCACTCCCACTAACTATGAAATCAAATAATATAGAGATTCTTGAGTGCTAGAACTAAAACAAATGTTTATAAAGCTTAAATCATGTTAGGCGCTGTAATATACTGAGATTTATTCGAATATAATTCACTTGGTAGTACGTAGGTTTCAAACTGTCGTGTTATAATGCAATGCGCCGGCGCCGTTCAATCTATTTAACGGCTACATTCAAATATTTTGCGCTAGTTGACTGACTAAAGCCAGAGTATTTGTCAGAGTTTACTTTGAAGTATAATAATTCAGAAATGTTTTCGTAAACATCTATAAATTCCGTGAATGTGTGACTAATATCGAAGATCCTAGATCTTTTAGTCATTTATTTTATTAGGCCGTGACGCCTTCAAATTTGTTTAGGCTGCAGTAATAAATATTTGCTTTATCTAGGATGCGTCTGGTTACATTAGTAGTCGCCATTGATATTTATTAATTTTTTGCATGTAACTTAAAAGTTATCGTATCCGAGAGACGAATCAATATGTTCTAGAGCTGTTTGACCAATATAAAATATTAATAAAAGTAATACATCAAATCGACTAGCTCACATACAAGAAACGAAACTCGTTGATCTAGTAACCTTAAAAGCATTGCCTCTAATACGTGGGCAATATTGTCCTGTGGTCTAATTAGCTACCCGTGTCGAACCAACGAATTGATTGCGCACGCTCATTTAAGAATTGGACACAACACCGCGAAGTTTGATGAATTTGACCTCTTTATTAACATACTTTTTTCGTTTTAATCTTATCTGTATGACTAGTCGGTAATGTAGTCATCGTCCATTATTTTTGGTGAAATTGGAAATTGTGTTTTCTTTCAAGTCTTTTTGAGTAGGTTAAAATAATGTTTTTCGAAAAACATCCGTGGATCTACAGATTGGTTTCAAGTCGTATGTTGTTCGATCAGCTGATAATAGCTGCGGAGTTCGATTCCGTTAATTGCAGTACTGATTCATGTACTGATAAAAACCCACTTTCGATTGTCGTGATGTCATCAGTAGCCTATGTGGGCGGAGTAACTTTTAATGAATGGTTAAAATACGCGGTAGTCCTAGTGCACTGGCCTAGAGATGTCTAGGACTGATAAATTACAATAAAAACCTTTTTGCAATATACTTTCAAGACCGTTAACATCATCTTAAATAACTGCTCCCTATTTTCGTTAAGGCTTCTTAGGCGGAAAGAGCCCAAATAAAGATAACCAACAAAAAACATTTATCTTGTCAAAAGTAGTCCATCAAATACGTTTTTCTGTAATCAATAACCAATCGCGGAGGGAGAATCAGGGCGAGTCCATTTCAGGTCAATAGGGGACGAACTAAAATAAGGTTTTACTACAAAAGTTAAGGTTTTTTGTTCACAACAGTTTCACACAATAAATATTATAAAGCTTTTTGGACTTGTAGGTCAATAGGTTTATTTTTCATTGTATTTAAATAGTATTTAAATTCATCATGCCTTAGTATGGTCTACTTGTCTCTATGTCGATATTGAATATAATACACACCTTACTCTTTGACACCTACCAGTTTCATTATTTGTTATTTATATATAATTTGTTTTACTTTTATAGTAAAACACTTGACTCGGAGTTTTTAGCTTGAAGTAACAAAGAAGCCTTGTTTGTCGACACTATAAAAGAATCAACGCCACAACTTTCTCTCAAAACATCCTATGATACTAGTCTTATATTTAATAAAGAAATATCCAACACTTGCATTTAGTGGTTTTGCGGTAATTTATTAGTATTTTATAAGAGCTATTGGCTTACTGTGACCTGCGGCTTTCTTCCAATCATATCTTTTATTAAGTATCTATGTCGTTTCAATAAGTATGGAAGTGATTTTTGCTGTATTTAAAGCGAAAGTCCCTGATCTTTTAAACAGATGCGTCTTTCGCGATTTTCGATTGGACAATTTAGTGTTGTTTACTAAGTAGATATTTAAGCCTCTTTTGTAGAGTAACCTTCGACACCCACATCCCCGGTCATACGATGGATATTCTGTTTCAATTAAAGCAGTACTTTGTTACCAGTTCGTCATTATGGTCCCAAACAGGGCATTTCAAATAGTCTACCAGTTTTTTCAAACTCTTCTTGATTTTTTATGGAGTCTCGGTAAGATTTTTTTTCTATTGTTACAATTAAATGTAACATAATTTCTTGTAAGATGAATGGTTTGGTATGTACCGTATGAATCGTCACTGACCTACAAGGTCGAAGAGACTGATCGTTTTGTATGACGATATATAAATGGCATTCAGCTATTTTAAATGATGACTGCGTTTATATCAAACGAAGTCTTTGAATTATTTTAAAAGTTGACTACGCATTCGTAATATTAGTTCTAATTGTTGCTAATTGAATAAATGTAATTAGGGATAAGATTCTTTTTTAATTTTGTAGTACCTAATTTAGAATCATCGTTTCGGTATCTAGTATGGCGTTTTGGTATTAACCTTAATATTATATTCCCATAACTTAATCTTGAATTATGCGCGCTAAATCTTGATCTAATAAAAGGTTTTAATTCCTGACATGTGTGACGTTATGTATACTTCAGTTCATCGACACAAGTCGTTATCCTCAATTGACTGAAGCCGTTTGCAGGAACAATTATCATCTTGTAGAGTTGTCGTTCTATTTATTGGAGTTGAATCATCGTTTTTCGTCTTGTTAGCAGGATTTATTTGTTTCTCAACACATTCTGGCTAAGTTATGTGTCGGTTTACATTCTTGTCAAGTTGTCACATTTGGTAACGGTTCAATGCCTTTATGGCAAACTCTTTAAAAGTATTTTGAGTGTTTGATTACTGCTTTCGAGGCTACTGTGAGCATATTAACATGCGCAATAACTACGAAAGTTATGCGGCCACAGTCTGTATAGAATACGACTTCAGATTTATCAATTTATAGATTAACGATCAAGTTTATAGCTGTGTTCAGTCAATTGACTGGATCCGCCTTTCGAGCTACAATTTGAGTCGACTGAGCTTTTGCAACATGAAGAAATAGAATCACAATAAATGTTGTCATTACTTATTGTGATTGATGATAGTACATTGTGTAAGCATTTACGAATATAATGTAGCAGAGATCGTTTATCTGAATAAGAATCAGTTTTTGCATATACATGACATGTGTTGATTGATTTGTGAATTTTAAAAGTTTTTTTAAATCATTCAACAATTGATTTGTTCTTTTCCTCGAAGGTAACTCATTAAACTTTTCTATATTTGTTTACGGCGTGTCTAGGCTAGTTAATTTCAAAGCTCGCGCCATCTCTCGTCGGCCGCCACCGCCGTGGTTTTGCAAGGCTCTCGGGTCGTGGGCGGCACGTGGGCAGCCCAGTGGTTCCGTCTACTGATGTCATCGCATGCCCCTCCGCAGGACTCCATGCCCATAACTCGTTGTTGACGTTCAACTCCAACTTCTTGATAATACCTCCGTAATATGTTACGCAACTATTACTCTTGTTTTCTAAACTTGTTAGATAGTTCCATATTGTCGAGAAACTTGTTTACGGATAATTTATACTTGGGATACCTCGTATTTTAAATCAAACAAAGTTATTCACTGATAAATGCTGGACAGGTTTTGTCTCATAATATTTTATTTCTTAGGAATGATACAGATGTACAACCTACATAGCTAGTTTTATCACATTGTTTGAATTACTTACAGGTCTCGGTCAGTTTTCAATTCAAGGAATGTTGTGTAATCTCGCCATCTCCTTTGAGAAGTAAATTCACTGAAAGTTAAAAAGTTCCTTGGAGTGGTTCCAATTGATTCTGATATTGCTTTTAGCAGGAATTCGTGTACCGTAAGCGTTTTGTGGCGTGGCGTTGTGGATTGAAAGCGTACTTAATGCTCTATGATTGTTCTGCAGCACACGTAGATGCTAACGTGCACAGCTGTCAAACGTTAGTTTCTAATGAGGAGGAAAATCACAAAATTATAGTGAGGAATTTCCCTTATATATACAGCAATTTTATAAGGGAAACAGATTGTATGGCTAAAGGAAAAATGTTTTAGGTTTCACATTTCGTGAAGCATTAAATCTTAATTGTAATTATATTTTTCAACACCTTTATCAGTTACATCTTTGGCCAAGGTCTACTGCCAGCATACTGAATAATTATAATTTGGTCTAAACGTCGTTGAAACCTTGTTGTGCTTTTAATGAAGCAAGGATGACCTATTTGTACAATTTTCAGGACACCCATACTAAAATATGGTTTAGTTTGGGGTGATTCACATTTTCACTTCGTGTCATGTTCTAGTCAGAAGGTTCTATGTCGGAATAATTCTTTATTTTATATGTCTACTTGTTTAAGTATTCCATTTCTATTGTATCTGTTGACGTCACATACCATATTCTGTTTGCCAAGTTACAGTTTTATTGTATTTCTAAAGGGCCTGTCTGATATTACGGTGCTATTGACATTCTGACCTTGTCGGTATTATTACGTTATATTACTTTTTGTTTATCTATTTTTGCATTGGAATCTTTGCTTTTATCTCTATCTAGCTTGTTTGCTTTAAATGAACAGGTTTGCGTTTATTTTGTGTCACGGTCAGCAGAAAAATGATATGCTATTACATTTACCTACAATGTAGTTGCGTGCATTTTTCACTGTACGTGTTTACCTAGCCTCACGACTACATCAGATATAAAAATACCAATATTAAAATGACGTATATTCTGACTTTCTTTTGTTTTACAGAAGAGCTTTAAGTAAAGAATACTTATTCAATTAAAATCGAAAGTTCTTTTTCCGGACAGTCAAATACAGTCTTTCCTGTTGTTAATGATTTGTTTCGAAATTGATGATTCAGTCATTTAGTGCCAATTTTAATGGTATGTAGCTAGGTACATTATATTACGATGATTTTATTTCCTCTGTTATTCAAACAAACGTAAATCAAAAGGAAGACGCTGATTCAGTTACATTAATGAATTAAGTAATGGCCTGTTTCAAGTAATGATTTACTTACTAATGCGCTCTTTGACTTAAATACCCAAGAACGATGGTAATCTTGAATTTATGGCCTGTTGAACCAGTTACCGTTTATACGCGACCTTCAGGGAACATAACTATTTTAGTACTCTTTAGTTTTACACCCAACTTTTAAGTTATTACTTTTCTTTGTTTTTTAACCTAGTTTTTATCAAGTCGCTTAGTTTTTCATTGAGAAAATTATGTTTGCAGATATAAATATAATGTAATAGTTTGTTCTAGCATTTTAATTACTGAAACATTAAACGACGTCGTCTCTCAACTGTTAAATAGGAATTTTATTTATATTATACAATATTGCGTACATCTATGATATTGCCATAATATTATATAATGGTGGACGCATGATTATAGCATATTATAGATTTTATTGACTCATGTTTTATTGGAAGCACGTATTTTAGTGCATTCTGTTACATGCATGAGAAATAACATATCTTGGGAAAAGCCAATGAAATTCCAATATTTGTTGTTTATTCTTATATCTACCTAAATATTGTTGGCTAAGTATAATTGTGGACTACATAAATAATTGATTTCCTTCGAGATCGAATCCATGATTATTTGGATATATTGTAAAAACATGCCACTGATATAGTCAATGTTTAAAATATATTATGACAATGTTGACTGGGCTTATTTTTCCTTTTTGTTTTTTCGTAGTAATCACATTTCGTGGAAATAAATTCTTCAAACATAATATGATGTTCTATTTACTTCATTACACACGATATAAAATTCCATGTATGAATGCATAAAAATGACGCTCAATCTTAAGTAATGGAGCTTTATAATTGGAGTTTTCATACCTTGACGCCTGCATTATCTATCCTATGAATATTACCTACTAACAGGAAACGTCACTTTCTTTGCACAAGTGATGCACATTTCCAAGATTGCTTATCAAGACTGATTAATACTATCTTGAGTGTAAAAGTGACGTCTTAGTCTAAAGACTACGTTTATTACCTGCATTAAAAGATCACAAATCTGTACACACTGCGCGGGCGCCGGCCGTCTAGCCGGTTTGCACTGGATCGACTGAGTCACGATGCCAGCTCCAAAATGTATGCAGAAGTTGTACTTTGTATTATGGACTATATCAAAGTTATTTTTAATTGCTAAAAAGGATTATGTTCCTTGACAGGCATTTGTAACTATTGATGAGGCTTATATTGATTTCTTGTGTAGTTTTTACGAGAATAAAGATTTAATACATAGTTACCAAAGTTTGGTAGAGCTGCAAGTTTTTCCTTTCATATTGAATTTATGTTTAATTTTAGTTTTGAAATGTTTGATGTTTTGTGTTATATAATTCAACAGACATTCTAGAAAGCTATTGAAATTGTGGCAAGGCCATCTTTAGTGATGCGCCTAGTTTTAATGGTTAATTACACAAAAAGAACCTTAAAAGGACAATCATCACTTTTAACCTTTTGTATCTGTTTTGTTGTGGCATAACCTTCCGAGCACTGCGAAATAATTACTAAAACGTATTGATCAGCAACAGGTTTCTGTTGCATACGCTGTCGTTACCACATGTAACAATATCATAAACAATCAATACCTTGGTATGTGCATAGGCAATAAATAGCAATACCCGCATACACACAGTATGACTGATTTGAGTAAACAGCACAATGCAAACTAGAGACATTCAAGTTTAGGTTAATGAAATGTACTGTGCTTAACTTATTGTTTAACTAAGCTTCGCTAATTGGTAATGTGCTTTAAAACTAAATCAGAATATATTGATGATTATGGTAGTACTACGTTTAAGACTCATTCAATTGTTTTCCTAGTATCTTTATTCAGTCTCAGACAAACTTGCATGTTCACTGAGAAAGTAACCATCCCACAAAAGCCCTTGATGAGAAAATTGAGACGATCCATTCTTGAGTATAATTTAATCCTGTGTAACCCGGAACTCCGGAGTTCCACCCACCCTTGCCGGCTCATATAGCAGTCGTACAAGCCACAAGGTCTTTGAACCGCCTGGCATTCGTCAGGGAACTAAATCTGCAGAAACTAGAATGCAAGACTCCGCGGTTACTCTTAATACCAGTTTATTATTTATTTATACCAAGCAGATATGCAGCATTGTGTTTGTTTTAAGGAAGTTTTAGTTGCTTGCCTTGGAAAAAATATTATATTGCACACGTAGATAAATTAGTCACGTAATATGCGTTTGTCAAGACAAGTTAATCTGTTTACTGTTTACGGATTATCTAAACAAGACTGGAGATTCCGTGGCGTTTGAAGATTTTTATCTGACCTTTATGGTCCCTTACAGGGTGTGTAGACGCAACCGCTTATAATTCCTACTATTTCCTACTGTTAGTTGTAAATGCATAGTGCAATACTTGAAATAATAACATTTCTAAGGCAATTTTACTATGGGACACAAAATACCTTTAAACATTTAAATGCTTATAAGATTCAACAGATTCAATTACTTGACTCACGACTCAAAGCAGTCCGTTTTATGTTGTTCAGTTTAGAGCGAAAGTTTATAGCAAGAGCGGAACATTCGCCTGTAAATAATGATGTATTAAACATCGTCTGCTTTTATGTGGGCCACGGTCGACTCGCGAAATTACCACGAAGTAGCTCATTACCACTAGCCGTGTAAGATTGTACTTTTACTTTGATATTTACGCACATTTTGGTCGCCAAGACGCGTTGCTTTTATAGTGGATATTCAGCAAATTGTAATACAAGGATGCGTGGCAAACCGTAGTTTTCTAAGGCTTGAAGCCTACCAGCTCCCGAACATTATCCACAGTATCTAAAATCATCAATGTTTTAAATTGTCGTTTATATTTGTGTAACATTCATAAATACGATATTTGCACATAACCGTGTCAATGACCCGAATATTTTTTATCTTTCTGATACTCTATGTACGAGTGGATTTGTCTATCACAGATGTAATGCACTACTATGATAGTGGGTACGTCGGTACAACAAACGACTGTATTTACATTATTGAGTAAATATTCATTCGGTCTCGTTGAGTTTTATTTACCCTGTAATTGCAGGATACGTATTTACCCTCTTAATTTAATGCAAACAAGCTTTACTATTATTATTCTGTTTGATTCAAGAGATAGCCTGGAAACTCTAAAGACGACGATTACGTTAACCTAATCTTTCTTACGAAGTTGAGCGAAACCTCATCCAATCTCAGCTTTGCCACTAAGTCGCTGTATCAATTAGTAAGTTCTGAAGTACCTACTAAGTATTGCGGCTGGTAAGAAATAAGTATAAGTTTTGCGAAGTCTTAAAAGGACTGAAGATCTTACTATATATCGGGAATATATTAGTTATCTTTTCTGAAAACGTTGGTAACTGTCTTCAGTTCACAAGTGCACATGACATAAGAAAATCATATTAATAAAATAAACAAAAGTGACACAGTTTTTTTTTTGTAGTTCCTTGAAACATGTGACAGCAGTCTGAGTTGTGTGCTATTATTAGTTATTATCATTAATTACTTGAAATAGTGTTTGCCGGTATAACTGGGAAAAAGGTATGTCCGAATAATAGGGAAAACGTAATCGGATTTATACAGTTTAGTTGTGACAATTACCCGATTCATATTTTATGATAGTTACAACTTTTCTTTAAAAGCGTTTAAATAACGTTTTGCAAATTAAAACTGCTGCCTAAAACGATATCGTGACATTACAAATGTTTCTAATAGACAAAGTTATGGGGCATTGAACTTTTGTTTGTAAATTCTTTCAGTATTCATCTGCTCTTGAATGACCCACTTATTCAAATCTTTAATTGCCGAACATTATCTTAAAAACCACTTTACGTTTTAAGCATACTGATACTAAAATTCCTTTAGAAAATAATTTAACCTAATTTTAAAATGACGAAATTTTAATATTCTATGCTTCTTTGTGTCTAAACAAATTGTGTAGTGGGATGTCGTAATGAATATAAATGAATAGTTTCTGAACGCTATCACATCTCCCTTCTAATGCTTTAAAACATTACATGTACTCAGTACTGCTCTCATAACATACTTTATTATACGGAAGCTTTGTAGGGAAAGCAGCAATTGACCCCAGGCATCGTTTGGCGTCCGACCTCTGCCGAGGTATCTCTTGTCGCGGAGATCTTTGACCTGTTCGTTGTTGTAGCTTGTTACACTAATATGGACGATGTTTGTTCCACTTGTTACCCTGTTTCTAGATTACTTGTGCTTGTACAAATGCGATAATATTGCACAAATGACCATTTTATTGGCTGTTACCTATAAAAACTGCTATAAAGACTCGCATCTGCCGTATAAATAACAATCTGTTGTAAAGTAAACATAAAACATATTTTGACGTGTTTCAACTTTCAGATTATAATGAACAATTATTTAACGACTGCGGTTACAATAAGCTTGGGACGATCAAGTTAGAGTCACGACAGACGACTCATGTTTCATTACACCAAGATTTCTTCAACATCCAGTAAATATACTGCCGCGATTGCTCATTGAAACTCGATCCATTAAAATTATACATATGAATGATTGCATTCACGGCTCTGTAGTAATTGCACGCCGCATCGCCTTCTCTCCCTTGTTGCAATCTTGACCGTGGGAATAAGTACTCTGAGCTAGTTTCTTTTCTACTTTTACCTGTCATGTAATTATAGGTTAGAGAACATCAGTACATGTTGCCTTTGTGCCTTTGATAGGCTTCTCTTGTTTGAATTGATTGAAGTTTCAAACAAGTTGACGGTGGATCGAGCGACGTTCTAAAACATTGTCAATAAATATTTTATTTTTATATGTATTGACTGGTGTGATACTCTAAGACTTCCTTAAACATTTTACAATTCACTAAATGTTAATGCAAGATGTTTTTATAGTTATGATTCCAACTAAAATTCATAAATGCTACACCAATAAACCCGTTTTATCTTTCAATAAAATCTAATCCTGGCACAAGAGTTTATGAGGATGTTAATTAGTCGTAGTGGCCAAAGGAGAAAACCAGAAACTAAAACGAAATATGCTCACATAAGGAAATCCACTAGATTTATAATTAGCTTTGCTATGTGTTAAGGGGTCAATGACACGCAGCTCGATGCCATACGAAATCGTCACTGGCCACGCGACCATCATACTTTGGTCTCTCACTTACTGAAACGTAGAAACAATCAAAGTTCTTCGTAATGTGTTTCATTTTGGCACCACGCCACGTTCTGGTGGAGCTGGTGATTGCTAGGAATTGTATAAGGATCGATAGTTGATCTTCGATCTCCGATTACCGTTACAGACACAATTTTGAGTACAGACAGGTGGTTGTTGAATCTTCCTAGCAATAGTAAATTACTTTCTCTCGTATTGTTAGTGCTCTGTGCACTGCTGATTATATTTTGAAATTGGTGTGATGATTGAACTCATAACGACATGCAGCTGTCAAAGGCGACGAGTGTTTTCCACGCCATAAATTATGTATAATCCCGATATTCGATCATTTAATTTCTATTAAAAGTCAGCATTATAGTATGTTGAATAAAACTACTTTTTACGGATTTTTTCGCGGTTTTTATTTTAGATTTTGGTCCCGACGTTTCGACACCTTTGCGGGTATCATGGTCACGGGCAGACTCCGTAAAAAGTAGTTTTATTCAATGTCTAACATTCGCGTAAACCTAAAAAACCAATATTATAGTATGTGTTATTATGATTTGTAAAATAACTACGTAACGTCACGCTTTCGCTTTTAATGCAATAAACTGTATAAAACACGTCACATCACATCTCCGTAAATCTCCTCGGTTGAACGCACATTCATTAAACCACTATATTGAACGGAATTTCACTATAATCATCACACTCTGCTACACAAGTATAGTTGTAGTCTTTCCTATTTTATGGTGAGACTAACCTTAGAAACCTATTGTTTATAAGTTAGTCCACATAGTGTGGACCCATTTAATCACGATACACGTAATAGATACTCCGTTTTTCGGCTCTCGTTTTACAGTCCACCGCTCTACAAGAATGTTAATGAGCTATTAAATAGTTCGTTTTATTACACTTGTTATAAACAAACACAATTGTTGTAAACAAGTGCTGATGACTGGATAATTCTTTTGTGGGATAATAGAATGATCATTTGATTCTAATTGTAGCGTGTTGGTTTATGCGTCTAATCTTATGCTTGTTAGTGCGATATGATCAACCTTTAACTCGTCATATTCATGCAGTCGTTGTTATTAAGTGCGATGCCACTTATTGTCTATCTTATCACATTTATCATCTGATCTTTATAGGAACTGGTATTTTTTGAGGCTTACATAATTATAAGGGATTCATGGGTCATGTTATTTATAGAAAAAGCTGACAAACACCAAGAGCGAATTCACCCAGTTCTTAAGAGGACATAAAGGTAAAAGTAAAATTATGGCTTTTGTATTTGAACCAACTGTTTAAATGATTTACTTCGTAAACTTGACATGGCAGACTCCTTAAACAAGGCCTGGCGACGAGGGCACCGGTTTCGCAAACCAGTTCTAGAGCTCATGTAACATTTTTGCAAAATTGTCTGATTTGTGGTCGCCAATAAACTATAAACCCACGTTGAGCTCTTAATAAAGTCTTAATGCGACAGGTGAAGGAGGAACAATAGCATTGTATTAATTAGTGTCATTTCCGAGAGCCGAATGCTTTCAGTTACCGACGTATCGCGTGCAGCACTGAATGTTGGCATTATGACTAGTTTTTACACTCTCCGCAGTCTCTAGTCACTGATTTACGTATGCGAGTGATTCTTGCTTCGTTACAGGTCGATTGCTTTCCTGAAGCTTTATTGGCATTATGAAAGCTGTCCCGTATATTTGAATGTTAAAGTAGTTATTATCGTGTTTACTTAATGCATTGATTAGACTTCTCGATTATTGTATCAGGCATTCGAATGTTTGGTAGACCACTGTTGTATTTGTTTAAACTTTCAAATATACGGTTCATTTCCATCGGGACAGATTAATGTTCGTGATAAAGTTAAACGCCCTCAACTATTATATATTATTGATTGTGTATACTATTTACATTTGTCTGCTCGTTTCCCATACATCTAAATAATTATTTATTGATTACTCGAGTTTAATTGATAATATATGGCATATAAACATTATTTATCGTAATCGGAACTAGTCTGATGTACTTATCTTTTATCGGTATCTTTAGTATTATGAGTGTTATTAATATTTATGTTAAATGTATAATTTATTCATAAAAAGTGCATTTCACAACATTAATTTTACTATCTCAATTTAGCTCAATGAACTTTATTGTTGGAAGTTGATTCCATTCCTTTCCAGCATACACGGGAAGCAAATATTATGACTTCGATGTTGCAACATTTTGCTCTTCCATTGACTGCTCTTCTGCAATGGTACTCGAGATCGGATGGTTATTCTGTTGATTTCAGGTATAATTAAACCTTAATTTTTCAAAAAACACTTAGGCCACATCTGCAAGATTAATAAAACTGCACCCCAATTCTTCTTGCAACTAATTACACCACCGCGGTAAGAGGCATCGAGGTATTATACTACGTGTCCAATTTTTAATTAAGAAAAGAGCGGTTTCCTGTTCTATGCAATTTCGAATGCTATGCCAATTATTACCTTCGCCCATTAGCTTTTTAATGTAATGATGTTGGTATAAACAGCTATTGTTTGGGTTTTTACTTTCCGACTGTCAATATCCTGTAACGTAGAAGCACTACAACAACATTCTCATGGAATAAGCTGATTTGAGTCTTGTTTACTATTTTGACTTCAGACAGTTGTAAAAGACTATATTCTTCGTATGCTATTCATGAAAAAATATGACACAAAAATATATGTTTGCTACGGTACAGGTAGTACTTGTAAAATATTAGAGATTAAATCTATCTATTCCCATCTCCCTGGGTTGCAAATATATGATTCTACAAAAAATACTGGAACATTTTTATGAAGAATGTTAGACTCAGATCATGATTCTTGGTTTAAAATTTGATATAGATAAGCATTTAAGCGAGATAAACTGTCTATTACCATCGCCGATATAATTATATCGGTTTCATTAATAGACAGCTATTGTTCTTGTTTCCTTGTATCGATGTCCCGTCATTGCATCGCGATAAAACGTCGCGCGTCGCCGTCGTTTAAGTCATTGATATTTTCCAAATCTTCGCACTCTGGCGGACTGGTTTCTACAGTAATTGTTGTTACAGTTAATTTAAATTACTGCTGTCGTTTCAGATACTTCCCAATTGACTTTTACGAGACAAACCTGATTTATTATTTAATTAAGTTACTTCTAAGTTATGTTTCAAACCAGCTATGCAAGAGAGCTCACTTAGTTTGTAGGGTCCTTGTAACATTTATGATTATCAGTTTGGAGTTGAATTATACTTTCAGTTTGTAAGCGCAACATCTGATTGTTTGTTTTTAATATATATCATGTCTACCTTAATTTGAAGCATTCAAGTAATTTTGTAGTCAATTGCCGAGGCCAATTTTCGCAAGCCTCCCCAAAATTGTTAGCCGTTTTGTAATTCAACCTATTTGTACTTAAGTGGAGGTGTTGGTTAATATTTGCATATTACGCCCACGTAATTTGGTTATTATGTTATTTGTAAACTAATGTCTGTATTCCAAAATCATTAAGCAGGAAAATTAGAAGCAGATCCTAAAAGGTTTTTTTGTCGATTGCAATTTGGGCTATAATACAAATGTAGAGCAAGACAAAAAGAGTTATTGACTTCACAAAGCAAAGCCCTGTTCTCAAATAGGAAAGGAAGTATGAGTGCTCCTACAATTAATCTCGAGTAACATTTTGTTTATTTTCAAATGTTATCCTTAATTGATTGCTGGCAGAACAATTAAAAGAAAGCTTATATTAAAGTCTAAAAGGAAATTGATGTCATTTAGGCCACCACGACAGTGTAACTTATCCCTAGCATTAAAATTATAATCACGACATCGTGATACCGTGACATGTTTGTAGTATTAATTCCAATCGCGTCCATCATTAATCGTGTCCTAACGGTGTAGGAGGCATGACTTCACTTTCCTATGTCAATACCAATGGTTTCATTTTTGCCGCAGTTGTGACAGGTAGCGCCATCTATGTCCGCACACATGACATCGGAACTTTTGTGTTTATTTCAAATGTGATAGGATTAGCAGACTATTTAGTAAGCTTAAGTCTACATGTAATTAAGTCCTTTAAGTCCTTTTACCTACATTTTATTTTAATCTAGAGATTTTTTAAGCTCTACGGATTAAGAGACGCGGTAGCTGAACGCATCGCAAAACATATTTCCAATAACGGTGTTTTTGCTTGTTTTATTTCGGCGATTCGTTCCACTTTCGTTGGGTCCGCCGAGCGTAACCATGGTGACGGTAGTGTGTTCAATATCTGAACTCGTACTGCGAGGTGAATGTATTTAGAGTACTGTAGAGGATTAAGAGGGGATTGACTTTTCTATTTGTTTGGCTGGGGTGGCAACCGCCATTCAAAATTACTTACAAAAAAAGTTTGTAAACTCATTCTTATGTAAAAAGGAAATGGATATTTTGCACAAACCTCAAGTAAAATGGTCACAGTCATTGAAAAATAGCCCGTTTTGACAGGAAAGAACATGTTTGTCACACACAACTGTAGCACGTGCTTTTTGTTTATCGTGCTCATTTACATAACTAGCTTGTGATCTGCTTTAATTTTTTTAAAGCTTTGTTATGTTACTGATAATTTGTTAACCTTCTAGATTGATTAGAATATTTTGGCTTAGCAATTCATTTCTGTAACTACAATATTTATCAAAATTTTGTAATTTTACCATGTTCCACATTATTTTTCCTAATCAACCAGTTTCCTGTAATTTCTCAACCATACCTTTTAGAGTTTACGCGGAAAGGTTTTACATTTGTTTTCTTGTTACCACATAATCCCTGAAGGACGTTGTTCTTACAGAGGTTACGAAAATCATGCATTTATAATAACCAAAGAATATGTGAAATATAAAATTATGACGATGACTGTCTATCCGCGGTATTCCGCTTGGATAATTTATTACCGGCGCAGTTGATGCGTACGACCTTATCACAATGGTTCGCGATCACAATGTGAGAATAATCTGTTCTGCGTACACGGCTTTTGTTACAATTAATACAAAAAAACGCTTTCTACTAGTTTTGCGTGAAGAATCGTTTGTATTTTTTTTATGGTTCTTTTGTAAATCGTAAATGTATACTTTTTGCAATTATGCTATCTGATAAGCCTTCTACAGGCAACTTTAATTAAAAGCTGACAATATGTAAAATTTTCATTCTTGATCATCATTAGGATTACTTCCTTAGAAGCTACAGAACATGATCTTTAAGTTAACCTCTGTTTAAAATGTTTGAAATAATATAATTCCGTATCGAATCCCGACTAAATGTTAAATGTACATTTTTTTAAATAACTTTTTAAACTTTTATCGTTTTTAAAGTAAATTGAAGGCAATAAAACAAATGTTTAGTGTGTCAGGTCGACTCAGGTCAACGGCCTTGACCCGATACATTTCAGCGTTTACATAATTCTAGCTGTTTACCTAGTAATTGCCGCGAATCTTACATAAGATTTTGTTTAGAATTTTACTGTAGACTGTTTTTTTTTACAATCGACTTGAAAAATTGTATTATTAAGTACCTACTTAAGTAACTAGGTGCTTAGCTTTAAGGCTCCTCGACACCAATTGCTTTGTAGATATTTGTCAGTGCTTGGACTACTTAGCTATATTGGCATCCTTCCAAAAGTCTGAGTCTAGGATAAAAGTGTTTGTAGGAGATTAAGATGTAATACAAAACCTGTATAAAATACGTTAGAATATAAGAGAAAATAAGGGCAAAATATTTTTGTTTATCCTATGAATTGCGTTGTTCTTATTTTTATGTGAGAGCAGTTCTTATTTTCGTAATAAGTCTTAGAAATCGTTTTGAACAAAGCATTTTGAAGTATGTTAAATAAAAATTGCTTATTCACCGTTGAGGTCTACAAGTCAAATCGATAGTACAATTGCCCCACGTGGTGCATTTTAATTGTTTTCGGGTTGTTTTGTTTATGTTCAGACCAATAAAGGGGCGCGTCGGGACGCAAGATACTGGGGAAGGTCAGTGACCTTGCACCAGCTCTATAATTAGCTCTTTGTCTGTTTTGACGCCTCACTGTCATCTTTGTATGCCATCCTTGAAAGGAAAACATTAGGAAGTTATTTTAATGTTAATTTCTCTTTGTAAGGACGTGAGGTAATTTACATTGGAGCATACAAATACTAATTAGGTACCAGAAGCAGAAAAAATATAGCAACGAAGTAGCTTTCGTGTTACGGTGGCTTACATCGTATGTTACTTTATTACGTTATTTCAGGACATTTACAAACTCATCAGAACTTAAACAACTTTTTCATGAACACAAGCTATGAAGAAGTAATTCAATGATACGCCGTTAAACTGAAAGTAAACTGTAACTAAAATTACGCTGAAACTATAGATTTGTAGTCTTGAAGAAACTCGTGCGAAATGTGGTGGTTTAATGTCAGGAAGGTGTTTCCAGCACACTTATCTGACAGCTGAGTGGTGCCACAGCAATCAAGCAGACAGACAGACGCGCTCTGTTTAGAAACCGCTGGATAAATATATTGTATTTTCTTGTTTGTACGACGCCTACTAAATATACGTGACATTTTCTGATGTTGGTATTTGATCCTAACAAATATTAACTTTATTTGCTTACTTTGTATTTGATATTATATTGTGAGTCATACATCATGCGTATTTACAGAAGGAACTTATTATTAAAATTATACAATGTTGTATGTAGAAACACTAAAGCACACCCATACTTTGTACCACAATTCATATGTACTACAATCAGTACGAACTTCTATTAACAATTCAAAAACCAATATTTGTTTATATTTACTAAAGTGGATTAATTCGGTAAACATAGACAGGGATCATAATAGATACCTATAGCAGCAACATCCTACGTTTTTGTAAACTGCTGAACACAGGCAGTTTGTTTAATGCGTCTAGTCACACCCTCTCCCCCCACTTATGTTGCAGACAATCCCCCCTTTTCAAAAGCTTATACAGATGTATATTGTACTGTGTCAGTTTAATTAAACTGTGACCTTACTTACCAGATTATGTGGCCTTGGTGCTCTTCTGAACTTAGGCTTTATGGGTATTCAGTGTAGAGATTTTGCTAGAAAATTTATTGTTTTTAAACTAAAGTTGTTGTTTGTTTTCATACATTGCTCGAATTGACTGTTGTTTATAAATTTTTAACTGTCTACCTAAAGAATACTAACTTAATATGTTATGATTAGTAAACTGGTGAGAGTTTTTAGGATGACAATTTCCATTGCAATTTTAGCACGGCCATTTGGATAGAGCCTTTTTTACTAGGTCCTTTTTGAATATTTATGTTGTAAAATCTGCCAAGGGGTTTTCAGCACAGCTGTTTAAACATAGAAAACTGTTCAACACTGAACCACAGTGTTTGTTCAGCTTATACAAAATACGTATGCACAGCAACTCCTTTTTGTATTGTCCATTGCTAATATTGTTTATGCGTTTTTTTTTTGCAATATTTATTGTTTATAATGACGTGACGTCACGTCACGCTGTACTAAAATACGATTATTTTATGTTACGCAGATAGTATAATAAAAGACTATGACATATTATAGAAAATATATGATATCTGCAATCTTAAAGCCTGCTTCGAAAATTAAGTATATAACACTGGTATAAGGATTTTAGTTTGTTTATAAAATAGAGAAATTCTGCAGTTATATTAAAGTTATTTATTAATGCATTATAGTAATAGAACAGAGCTCTGTTAATCATATAATTATCGCAGAACCTTGTAATAATAGTATTAATTTGTATTTTCCAGGCCGGATCCATTCGGCGATCGTCTCCGGGGTCAACTTGGAGACGAGGTCGGTCACAGTGGAATGGTACGAGCGAGGCGAGACGAAAGGCAAGGAGGTGGAGATTGACGCCATCCTGGCCCTCAACCCGGAGCTCGCCGTCGGTCCTAGGCACCACACACCACACCTACAGCCAATGCCCAACAAACTCGCCAGGGTAAGGGAACATCTCTTTACTACTTATGAGCGCCTAGTACTTGTATAAGAAGTGAGGCTATGTGCAGTTTATTGGTTCGTTTAATCGTCAAGCGTGATCGATTAACCAAAGCTTGAACAAAATTTTGTTAAAAAAACACATTAGGGAGAATAACAGTTCATGCAAGTACTAGGCCATTCCAACCTAGTACATTTAATGTGCATATTGTGCGTAATAACTTTTAGATTAATCCATAACGTGTGATTAATTAGTTTGATCTTAGATTGAATTAGTTTGTGTTTAATGTTTGTTTAAGTGTTACTAATAGTTTCATAGACGATGATATAACACAATGATTTCATTCATCAGCCCATACGAACATGTACAAATCTGTTATTCATTTAACATTGCATCACGAGTGTTTTGAAATTAAAAGCAATGAATACATAATTACATGCAAGTAATGCAGGAACGTGGCAGCCTTGCTTTCATTACGGTCCAATTTATTTTAGCCGCGTTAACTCTATTATGAGCTTTGGTGCAATAAATTCTAGCTGTTAAGGTCTGCTTACATGTTAGGAACCAGTAAATTCATTATTAATTTTGTAAATGAAAGTTTCCTTGCAAAGTTATCTTAAAATATGATAACTTTATCATGAATATACTTAATGTATTTGAAGATTCAGCCATTTTTGGCTAAGTTATTCTGGTATAGAAAATGAAGAGGGCGCAACTTGAAAAAAAATATGTTGCAATGTGCTCAGACCTTAAAGCATTTCCTCACGGCAACAACTAAGGTCAAATCGACCTAATTTTTGCTGAAAGCCTGCAGTCGCCATTTGCTTGCTTTCGCCAGCAGTTAGCGCCTCTAATCGATTGTTAACTTTAGCGATAAAGCTAAATGAAAGCTTTAGTTAGTTTTATCGATTAGTAAGGGCGTCCGAATCGCGTACCAAGCCGCGATCACTCTCATTGTTTGGGTTGTGAGGAGCAGTTGCTAATAGACGCCACGCTACAGTCGCGACAGACCCGCGACCCGCGTGCGTCGAGTGTGCTGTCCATGGCGCCACGACACCTGTCACAGTACACTATTACTATATTCATCATGATCTGTAAATCGCTCATTTAGCAAAGCTTGCTCGAGTGCAGTGTACAAAGTAAACGTGTCAATGAGCGGGATAGATTGCACCGGCGTCGCGGCTGGCCCACACGCGCTGGAGACAATGTAGAAATGTTCTCATACATCATCAGTTTTCAGGTGACTATTAGATGATAGCACGGTAGCAATCATTGCTTGATAATATCATTTACTTTTAAAGGCACCGTCGCTACGACGACAGTTTGTTGTAGCACGCCGCTGTGCAATCACGATAAGGACACTTGTTCACACGTCTTATCTTTCCCCGAATGTATTCATTGTTCGTCGTTTTGCTATACAAATACAGATATTTATCACATTAGGGTACGAATGAGATGTGTGCACAGACCTTACAGCTAGAACACTATTTAGGATTAGGCTAATACAGAACTGCATAGATAGATGATCTTACCTATACGAGTTGGTAATTTAATGTTGCGTAACTTTGCAGATATTTATAATTATTTAATTAACAGTAACTAAGTGTGAAAGTGATTCTATTGTTTGTAAATGCAACTTCCAATGGACATAGAAGTAAATGTCCGTCACCTCCCGAATTACGGCGCGCGCTGAATTTTTGTGGCTGACTGTACTAGATAATAATATAGATGTTTATGAGCACCTGGGCTGATGGTCGCGTGCTAAGTACCGGCGTTCGGTGCCATGATGATTGATAGTTAGAGTATAGGCGACCTTCCAACTTGTATGGGTACGTTTGACGCATGCCGGACACCGGCCGCATCGATTTTCTACACAGCCGTGCAAGCATTTCAGTCTCACTTTCAACTCGTACTCGTCCATTAGGGACGCACCTCGTGTGTGACTTGTTTATAACAAATGACGCAGACAGATGGCGGAGTGGCGAGGCGCTCAGTAAGTGGTTGCACCGTGTTTTGTCATGTATCATTGGCACGTGTATGTTTGACATGGCGAAGGAGCCGTCCGGCTCGTCGTCGGACGACGGCGGCTTCCTGCGGGAGAGCGCGGACGCGGACGCAGACGGCGACGCGGCCGCCGACTCGGGACACACGCTGCCCGTGCGCAACTCACGATCGGTACAGTCTCAGCACCTTACTAAACGCATCATCCGCACGCAGGATACCTGTTACCACCTTTTTGTTTTTACACTTTTTCGATTACGTTGCTCCATGATCTATGATTTGCAAACGAACGGCTTGTTATGGTGTTTTGTTTGACTGTAATGGATTGTGCTTTTGTCACGCCTGTTATAATTCAAGTCCTCAATGCGATACGGTTGCGTAGTGACTTGGGCGTAACAAAAACACGGTCCAATCATTATGATAAAGTAGTTTGTATAATGTCAATGTACTGTATATTTGTTGCACTCATTCATTTGACTTTGACAGACTGAAATTACACTGTTTTTTTTCTATGAATTGGACTAGTTAACCGGATTTAAATCAGTGTTGCAAAAATTCAAAAGTGGCGTTTATCGCTCATTATCGGTGTTTACAATGTCTAATTTGGCGTTCGTCAGTGACATCAACTGATGATTCATCTTCCCACGCCGAGGACCGTCTGTCTTATCGTGCTTAACGGAAATTTCTTACGTATTGTAAAGTATGACCAATTGCATTCGCCTATTTTGGTGTAATTGAATCGGCTTAAGCTTTTTGGTTTTTATGTTTAGTAGCTATTTAAATAAAAAAGAATCAAGTTGTTTTATTTGCGAAATAGAGTGAACGTGAAGCTTGAATGTTTTTGTTGTGTATTTATGAACTTTATTGAATTACTTAATTTTATTATTTACGCAATAAGATAATTTATCAAAATAAATAATTGTAAACTTTAAAGTGTTTTTAACAGGACCTCAAACTAAGATGGCAAAGATAAAACAAGGAAGAAATAAAACATAAAAAAAACAGTTGCCTGATGTAAAATACTATAATCTATTCACTTGCACAATTAAACAAAAATTCTTCAAACACTATAAAAATCGCTTGAATGAATAATACTAACAATTTATTTGTAAATAAGCACCATAAACTATAAATTATTATCGTATGTTGTTCATGTTCAGAACAGTATATACCTATTTAAGCCGTTACCGTAATCTGTAAATTAAATTTGCTACACATGATAACGTATAAGTTTGAATAAAAAGAATTAAATGAGTGACCTTTGTCTGTCCAGCAAAATAATAATGGTTCAATAATAAATGAGTCTAGGCCTGCCCATGAACCTACCCATAGATAATGGTCTACACGTGTATTCCCGCCATAATTGAGCGCAAATAATATAAACAAAACACTGTCAGTTGTTTTTCTTATAATCGGACTTACTGGCGTTGACAAAACGTTCCCTTGTTACAGTTATGATAAACAGCTTATGTCCAAGGATTCTCAAGGAAAATATGCCAAGTCAATGTAGTGTGTCTGTAGACTATTATGTTATGCTGTAAAAGGTTAACGAAAATAGTAATAGCTTTATTTAAATATTATAAAAGTTTTTATGATATTGTTTTGGTCCATTAAATCTATAAAAGATGAATTTGGACTACATAGAATCAGAGACACCGGAAAAATTACTTTTTTAAATTTGTAAAAATTACTCTTATTTAGAACAAAGTTAACGCGTTAAATCTTGATTGTTATTGATGGAGTATTCATATTGACTAAAGAAATGTCTACAGATTTAACAGATTTATATTAATAAAAACCTTATCTCCCTATAAACCTTCAAGATCCTTTAGCAGTATTTTTCTTTTAAAAGTACGATTTAGTATACCATCGTCTGGGAAATTGCCTGTGCGCTACCCACTCTGTTGGAAGAGATTAGAGTCTTGGCAGTCGCAGCTCGCCTTTCATTGCCGCCGACCGTGATGAATCGCTTCTCGCTAATTACTGTGCCCGCTTCCTAAATGGAGATAAGTGGCCAAGTTGATTTGAAAAGAATTTTGTTTAAGATAAAATGAGACGGTTTAGGAAATGAGTAAAGAAAGTATCGTAATTAAGCTGTCTTTTTGTTTGAGGGACTGTCTATTAAAATTCATTTGTTACTTTGATATAAATTGTATTTAAAAATAAGTAGGGTTATGTCAAATGTTATGAAACTACCCCTAAAATTATATAATTATATTTACTTGTCAAAATAATTTCTGCAATAAGTAACCTATTGGTAACCTAGAATTTTCTGAACAGCAGTAGGTACTGATTCAATAATAAAAATGGCTGCAAGAAATACATTGAAAAGCCATTCCCTCCAAGCAAGTTTCCAGTAATATTGTTAGTTGTTTGCAAATATAGGGCGATGAGATTTTATGATTGGCACATCTCTGCCGTTTATTAAACTGCGGAGATGACTCGAGCAATTGCCTATATCTTTTCATTTCGCTTCACTGATATTGGATTTTGCTTATGTATTTTGACTATCTTGGTAGGTAAGCTAGTTTAAGAAGAACTTGGTTACGTTAACTACAATAATCTTACAAATAAATGTTGCCTACTCACTTTAAAATGCTGAAGAAAGTTGGCTTCATCTGTGTTATCTCAACAATCAATTGCAGGCTTTCGAAAACCTTTTATCGTAATAATGTTCAACATTTTAGGTAATTTTAAATGCTACTATGATTTCTAAAATTCTTAGAAAAAAAAGCAAAGCGAAACCAGCTACTAGCAGTACCCGCTAGTAGATATTTGATAAAATACCCGTTGTCTGCACAAATCATTTAAGTATTACAGTTTGTTCCTAGAACTATTCAGTCATGCACTTGTCATACTTCTATGAAGTGAACCATACAAACAACAGCAAACAGAGATACAAATCTAGACTGCAGTCAGATAAACAGGAAGGAGGTCGTCAAAGTGGATTTATATTGCGATCCGCGAAGGAAGTGCTCGTAAGGCGCCGTGAATAAGGAAACAGTGGAGCAACGCGCCAGTGCCCTGGATTCTCACCTAAGTTATGGATGCGACTCGATACTGCGGCAAAATCATACAGACAATATGGACAGAATGGCATTATTGGCAATTTACCCGTATTATAGTTTTGAGGTTTTTCTAGCTATCTTTAAGCTAGATCGAAAAGAAAAACGATCTCTATTTGTTCAACTAAATATTTGGCACCTTGCTTCTTTGAACATACAAAATGCCATAAAATATGGTTTGAAGGGCTTTGATTATGGATCAGGAAGTTTTTAAATCTTTTTGTTCCAGTCTGAAATAGTGCTTAGAAGTAATGTATACTTGCATTCTCATTCTTGTGAAACTAACAACATGAAGTTTTAATGCCAGTCTTATGTATCAGTCGATACTAACGAAGTTAGACGTTTGCTCAACCACTCAACTTGTAAATCAGTTGAGTGTGAAACGCGGTTAGTGGGCCACGGATTTGCATTAATCAAGGGTAGCTTAACCATTACCTGCGAAAACGTGGTAAACTTAATAGGGGAAACTATAAAATTACGCAATATAGCCAACACATGCTCTGATAAAATCTAAAACAGTTTTAGCTTTGTTGGCCAGAAAGTTATACACTCGAGGTAGTTCAACTAAATGATTCCCATTTATCAGGGTTTGATTAAACTGTCTTAGGACACCGTAGTAAAATCAATCAGGAGAGACAATTAACGAATTGCACAGTTTCCCCATTTCTCGGGGGAGCGATATAAAGTAACTACAATTAGACGAGCAGCTAACTCTAAATGGAATTGACATGGTCTTGATAAAAAGGATACAAATATATTTTGCATTCCTATGTAGAGCAACCGTTTAAGTTTTGGCTCTAACATGATTTGTAAGAAGCCGGAAGTAAGCCTTTAGTATTTTACTAGGACATGTTATAGTGTCAATCACATCAAACAAGGGAGATTTGCTATCCTTGTAATTTTAGTATGCGTACCCGATGTCGCCACTTTTCACACATTTATATTTGTACACGCCCAAACGATTATCTCAACAGCGCACACACAAACATAAAAGTCAACGTGATTTGCCACAAACACAACAATATCATTGTTACTGTTAACTCACACAAATCAATGCTCCAATCACGGCATTTTTCACACACGCTAATGATGGGAAAAATTGGTCGATAAAATATTTATCGATGAAGCAGACAACAAAATATGGTTCATCAAATAAATAAAAAAATATTATATAGTCGGTATTATTCGGTATTGATATATCTATTTGACTTGAAAAATTAAACAAATGAGTAGGTAGATTACTCTACACTTATATTAACGAGCTGAAGGGTTTGTTTGAATGCGCTTATCCCAGGATAAATCGGACCTATGTCAAAATTAGAAAGGTAAAGTATTTTATACCTGAGCGTAAAAGACTATGTATGTACCACGAGCAAACCCAGGGCGCACTGCTAATCAAACTAATATTACAAAAGCGAAAGATTGTGAATATGTGTGTTTGTTACTTCTTCATGCTCAGATCGTTGTACCAACTTTGATAAAGTTTAATTTTTGCTAAAAAACTGACACCGTCGTATCTCTAAAACTACTGAACCGATTTTAATAAAGCTTGCAGCATTCCCTAAGTTGAATAATACCTAGTACAACAAAAAATATTTCCGGCCGACTTAAGTAATTCGGTAATTCCATATATGCGAATACAAACATAAAACATACATACATACACTTTTGAAATTGGGCACATTTGTTCAGACGCTGATATAGACTAATATATACGAAACTACGCAGTTCTGGAAATATAACATACAAACGGGTTGAATTGATAACCTCCTTTTCTTAGAAGTCGGTTACAATATGTACTAATGTACCATCGCCTAAACGTAACAAATACTTTTCTGAAAACCATACTAAAATTGGTTTAGCCGAACACGAGATAATCTCGCAATAACATACATATAATAATAATAATAATCCATTTATTTCAGGCATCAAGGCCTATATAAATATAAACAATACTCTACTTAATACAACTTAATAATACTATAAATACATACTACATAATTAACTAATACTAATGTACACGAAGTGTCGGCGTCGTGTTTCGCTGACATATACATACAGGATATATACATACGGGTCGAACTGAGAACCACCTTTTTTGAAGACGGTTAAAGTTAAATAAACAACTAAAACATTAAAACACACGCTTTAACACTATATCGATTCATTGTTTTATCGTTACGACAGATCACTCGTGAAACTACATCACTATTTTACGGCCGGGTACAGCGGAGGTACCACGCGACTGACATTACATTTTGAATTTGTGAGTATTGGTGACGCACGCATCCATTGCGCCATGGAGCGGAACGAATAATTGAATGATACTTACTTAGCAAGCAATGTATTTATTATTACGCTAAGGATGAATTGTCACTTTATGTCATTTATGTTATAATTAATTTCTATTTTTGTGGTTTTATAGCAGAAATATGTAAATATTGTAATACTTACACATGAAATGAGATTCCATCTTTCACGTAGTTCACTTTTTTGCTTGTATTTTTGCAAACAACAACAGAACAACTCGGCATTTTGGCAAAAATCGAGAGACGTGACGCGAGCGTGTAGGTACTTTTGACTGGCGGCAAAAATCGGTATCAAGTGCAAATTGAGCCAGATGCGTACGCACGTGCCGGGGCGCTATAACATATCTCCCTTGTTTGATGTGATCTGAGGTGTCAACATATCAAAATAAACCATCGTAGTTCAATGTAATTACCTATTGATTCATTCATAGGTTTTCAAGTAATTTGTGCCATTGCCTTAGATACCTAGTTTAAAAAGTTATTGACATTAGGTGACGTGGATGTCCAATTTATCGTCCTTATACAAAGGCAAAAGTAAAGCGATTGTATATCATTATGTAAGTAACAACCTAAATAAAATGTATGGTCTACTTTCAATGTTACTATAATTTTAAAACAGAAATCAGAACTTTTACCAGCACCATTTTTGTACTGAAGCTATACTGTACAGGTACGAAAATGCAATACACAAATGCCCGCATATGCAAACATGTAGAGATTACAAGATTTTCGAAAGCTACATAATGTCATGCGGGTTTAGAAAACAATAATAACGTCTTGAAAATCGATTGTTTTCGCTGTTTCAGATATTCATTTATTTTTAATATTATACGTTTAAATTAAAAGCTTTCATTTAATTATTGAATGTTGAATTAATTGAAATGGTTTTTTTTTATTTGGACTTGTATCTCCATATACGGAGATCGTCGATACGAAATTTATGTAAAACTTTTATTTTCTATAAGCAATGTACAGTCCAATACTTTTTCCTTTACTTTTATTACACTGGAATGAGGGCTATCAAATACCTTTGTAAATAAATATACAGTATTGTATTTTGTGTATCCTATGTTTATGTTGAAGCTTCTTATTTTTCTTTTGCAAGTACATAGCATTTATATGAGACAGTGATTAATATATCGTTTCTGTTTTAGGATATGACGCGGCAATCTATACCGGTGGCAACGAAAGGTGAGTTCCCCTTATCATGTTATTATTAATGAAAATTTTAAGAGTAATATTGACATGAAATATGAACCTATCCTACCCTATATTAATGAATACTATTCTTTTAAAAGGTAGTCTGTGTAGTTCGATAAATCTTAAAATGTTAAAACTGGGTACATCTTTTGTTTTCCATCCAGTTGGGTAATTTTCTAAGCATCCAAAGGTAGTACTAAAATAGTATAGTTCTAAAATCCCTTTTATTGTTCAATAGAGTTTTTTTTCTGAACAATTCTACAAACAAATAATAATTGAATAACCGAAACAATATTATGTTACACATCTACCACGTTTGCAAAAGGACAAACATAATGTTTATATTTAGTAATTGCGCTCATAGTCTCCGTTTGTTATCCATGAATCATACTGAATATGTGTGGAGTATCTTATGACCTAAATATAGCACACGTGTTGCCTAACGATTTAAACCAATGAAAACGCGGGATGAAGTGTCAAAATATTTTGAATCATCAACGTCTGAAACTAGCTTGAACCGGATTTCGCTTTATTTGTCATTCTGTCTGATATAGTGAAGTAGCCCTTTCTTCTTGTAACTGAAAGTGCAATGTAAAGACAGGGCTTTTAAGCGTCATAACCTTATATGCTTTGAGCATGACGATGTATTAAATCAATTCTTACCATGCTGGTTAAGCCGAATCGTTACTTCGTGTTATATTAACGGAAACCTACAATGGGTCACAGCAATTAATTATGCCAAAGAAGGATTCCCCAAAACCGTAGTCAGAAGCTCATACGATGACGTCACGTTGCGCAAACCTCCATTTAAAGCGTTCTAACTGGCATGATATAAAAGTAATGTCCCCACGAAGAAGTAAAGACGTTCTAATGAGGCGACATTGCCCTAACGGTCGGTCGCAATCTTAATGGCGATCTTGAGCTGGCATGACGTGTGCCTGCTCGCTTTATAGCGTATTTTAGCTGATGATTCGTATTGTTCCGACTTTTCTTTATTCGTAGAAGATTTATTAATTTGAGGTACACTAGGACTAGTACTACTGGGAGTAAGGAAAGTATGTTATTTTCTTATCTTTGGACCATTATATCTGTGATGTAGTCAAAAGATGAGTTAAATAGATTTTTTGAAACTGCGCCAAGGATTTATCTGGAAAATCCTCCTTTGTCTCGTTAAAGATTGGCAGGAAAGCAACCAGGGACCTACTACTTTATCTCGTTCCAATTTTATAACCGCTTCTGAACAGATAACATAAGGAAGTTTAAGAAGATTACTTGGTTAAAAAACATAGAAAATTGCTTGTATATTCATTATAATGATACGATCACAAATATTGGTAATGCATAAAACGAAGGCGGAATATCGGCGTGGTTCACATCACGCGATGATTCATGGCTGCATTACGTTAACCCAAAGAGCTTACCTTTGTGCTGTCGGCTGTAAAGCCAAGTCTAGATAGGTGGAAGGAAAACGATTTTTCTCATTTAGTATCTATATTTTTGCCAAGACACTTTAAACATTGCGGTAGCGTCGATCGCTACACTCTAAAATCGTAGACATGACAATACTGACTCTATTTATTTTTATAGTCCAAATTGAACAGATCAGTTTCTTTCTCCAGGTACCTAATTAATTATGTTTTGAACCAAGAGCTGAAGTTGTATCAAACTATCAATAACTGGTTACCTAGCTACTACTAGCAATTTTGACACACTTGTTGTAGTAAAAATAATAGTTAAAGTAGAAGTAGACTGATTTCGTTTAAGAAGTGTTTAGGTAAAGCTTGTGTTTCGCCGGGTCTAGCTCTCCAATTTCGATGATCTTACATACATCTCAAAATGATTTCTATCGTATACCATAACTGTAACAAAATACTTGCTACCTTGACCTATCTGCATGCGACCTTATCGCGCTAGAAGGAGACGCAGCTAGTTTGACGTTTGATTCGTTGTGCATGAGCGTCGCTGCGTCTGGCGGGCGGGTTCAACGGTCGAGGGTCATTTGTTGCAGGTGAGGCACGCGAAATTATATCGCGGCCTATGACATATGCACCTATATTTGATTTGTGAGGTAAATTGGGCAGTTTGTTTACGTAGCCATTGTTAAGCGTACTGATTTGTTTGCGCTGGAGAGAGATATATCAGATATTCGCTTCGTAGTTTTGAATATTTGTTCTTAATGTTAATTAAGAGAGTTCAAATATTAATAGAGTTAAAGAGCAAATCTTTGAAGAGTTACAACGAAGAATATTTTTTGCTATTTCTTCTGCATCATTTGTCACATAAATATTATCTTGTTGGACTAAAAGAGCAGCCTAAAAGTTAAATGAATGAATAAATAAATATATGTAATTTATCAAGACTATCCCTCTATGACCCCACTCCTTTTTACTGAAAAGATCGCATAATTACATAGAAGTATAATAATAAGAACCTTCAACTTTCCGATAATTAGTAAACATACAGAAAAATGACTAGGTCAATTACGGGTCTAACATAATGTACCAAAAGTTTAGTGTCTGTATAATTTTAATGTCATTGAACTCATAATTGTGTCAACTACCTATTGCTTAAAGTAATTTATCATTTGGCTAAACTTTAATGTGTTATTTGTGAATGGAAAGTATGACGCAGTTATTATTTCTTTATCACATGAGAAATACGTCGTGAAACGTGTGGCTTTGGTATCATTAACTTTGATTACATGTCAATATTAATTACGTTGGTAATTGAACTGTCTCGTCTGAATCTACAGTTACACACTTTACAATGTTGACATAATTTTGACGGGCCTTTTGGTCTAGTAGTTAGAGACCCTGACTGCTATACCGGAGGTCGTGGGTTCGATTCCCACCCGGCACAAATGTTTGTGTGATGAGCACGATCATTTGTTCGGTGTCTGGGTGTAATTTATCTATAATATGTATTTATTTAGAAATATATAAGTATGTTTATCAGTTGTCTGGTTACCATAACACAAGCTCTGCTTAGCTTGGGATCAGACAACCGTGTGAGAGATGTCCCGGAATATTATTATTATATTATTATTATTATTAATTTGCAAATTTTATTGACACACCTGTAACCAGTGTATATTATGATGCAAAAGAAAAATCTTGCTACAAATAAAAAGCTGCCCAGCAAACTTTATTGCAATAAATTATAACAAAAACACGGCTTTTACCTTCATTTTTATCGTAGTTATGTTATAAATATAACAAATAACTTTCACTTGGTCGACGTAATGGCTGTTATCAGCACGTTTCTAAAGCGATCGCTTTCATGCTCTTAATGCTTCCGATATCTTAATGGCAAGCCAAGTATGAAATATTTGTAAGTCATGCGTTGTGAAATGCTCGTACAATTTATTTAATAAAGAACTTATTTCTCTTCTATTAAGTACAGCAAAATTTTAAAACTTGCACTTCCTGGAAGTTTCATTAGGTGATTTCCTCCCAAACTCTTGTTGAAATAGTCCAAATGGCAATTTGTAAGCAGAAATTACAAATATTTTGATAACAAATATCCCCGAAAAACATTTTCTCTGCTTAGTTTTAAAGTCCTGAAATATAGGCACGCAAACCCATTATTTTGGAGTAAATCGTATTGGTTTTGAAGAAATAAATAAGCGCTATTCAGGTCGCAAGTTACTAAACTGTTACCCTCTTGTTCATGTCCATTACTTTAGTCCACAAGGGTGGCTACGTGATTGTCTGTAATAAGATCGACTTTATATTCCGCTCCTGAGATTTCGTATTCCGATCTCGCTCTAAATTCACTCGTCCCTTGAGATGGGATTGAGACCCCTGAGGCTAGATACCTCAGCTGAACGAGCTTTCTACTACTGTTTTTGCTGGTAACCTTCTTTAAATAAACCGTCCTTTAGATAACAGTTTCAGGAAACCGGCATATTCCCACTTATTCAGTTATTGCCATCATATCAAGCTATTTTGTCGTCTCCTTGAATGATATTGAGCCAATGCCCTTTAGAGCAATTTCATTTTGAACTTAAATAATAAATGAATGGCATTTCAAAAAGAAAAACAAATCAATCTAATCTATTTTGGACCGGCCTTGCTTATACCTGACCTACCCTTACCACCTGTAAGCTAATACTACTGCATAAAATATAAAGGTTGTCGTACGGAATGGTCACCCTTATAGCGTGCCAGCTCACATACCCTCGGGTTGCGTCAATCTATTGCGCAACATTTATTTGGCAGCGATCGTGATCTCAAATGTCCCAATTGACTGTCCCACTTGAGATGCGCCTGATCAGCCCCGATGTAGTTTTGTTAGATTGTTGATGTTTGTTGTGTAACAAGGAACTAGGTTACAGAAAATAGGAACAAATTTTCTACACTCGTTGTGAAGGGCATGTGCTTGTTATTATTTTTTTTTTTTTATGGATGTATTGATATTTAACCCATATTATTCAAATTGAACCGCTCTCAAAGTTTGGTGATGCACATCCAGGCTTCCATTTCGGAAGAAAATTATTTGATATCTGGTTTTTCAATAAAGAAAATTCATACATAACAACATAGGAGTGTGTGTGTTGTATGCGTTGCTATGATACTGATAATAACAAACTACATGAACATGTAAAGGTAATGACACTGTTACCTTTAAAAATTTCACATGAATTGAAAACAAACATAATATTTACTCATAAATATGTTCAAATGTTTTAATAATTAAAATTAAATCCTGAGGCAAACCATTTTTGCTGAATAATGCAATTCCATTAATCTTGTAACAAAAGGCTCTCAAAAGTCCACTCTAGTAGTTGATAATTTCTGCACATTAGCAACATGAAAAGGTGATTATACATTTCAAGCACAGTAGGGTCATTGTCAAATCGTTACCGCACTTGACATTGTGCTCCCGCGAAGGCCGTTACTGTAATTGTAACGCGTTGTTGACCGACTTTATATACAGGGCTTTAATCATGCAGATTACATTAATCTCATTCAATTTTGATTGATTACTCTATTAGAAACTGCTCCAATTCACTTCCTATGATTACTTGTAGCATAATATGTATGCTTGGTCATTTTAATAGTTTACATCAAAACTATCTACAGTTGTGATGGTTTGACTGTCTTTTAAAGTTAGTGTTGTAATTTTTCCTTTAAGGATTTTTTTTAAATATACTTTCGTTGTGATACCTTATTGTCCTACAGTGGAACATCAAATACTAAAGAAAATAATATGCTGAACGAATAAGTACTTTCGTAACAAAACGTAAAGCATAAAAAAAAGAAAGATAATTATATCCCACATTTACGAAATTGACAGACAACAATGATCATGAATACAATTGCGATGAAAGTTATGTGAGAACAAGCTGAGTGAACGACGCCACATAATTATGATAGCCTGGTATACCTTCCTCGCGTTGGACATGCGATGGATATTTAGTATGAACCGCCAGCATAACGTAGAGTTGGTATTACACTTTATGAGTAGTAGCCACGATAAATACACAGAAGTATTCCCTGAACTGTATTAATGATATAATAAAGAATTTTGAAGTCTTGTCGATGAAATGACGACCTCCGTGGTCGAGTGGCGTACGCACCGGTTTCAAGGTGTCGCTAGCTCTGAGGTCCCGGGTTCGATCCCCGGACGGGTCAATTTAGAAACCAACTTTTCTACATTATCCCGGGTCTGGGTGTTTGTGGTACCTTCGTTGTTTCTGAATTCCATAACACAAGTGCTTCAGCTACTTACTTTGGGTTCAGAGCAATGTATGTGATGTTGTCCACATTTATAAAAAAAAAATGCTCTTTAGAAATATAACTCTTAAATTAGTGGATAAGCAAACAAGTTAAAAGCTTCTCAAGTTGTAATATTAATACAAAAATAGTATGTTGTATAAGATATGTTATGCTTTTTCGTGGCAATTTCTTTCATACTTCCTTTAAGGGTCGTGTCGTGTTTCATAACCACATTAACTTTTGCTTGCAAAATCCTTTTTTCTTTCATTTAAAAGGATTCTGCTTAATCAGAACAAACAGACGGTTAGGCGCGCCAGGATCCTCGTCCATGTGTAATTGACATTCATCATATTTTTGGCAGCCTCTTCCATTCCTGTTTACACAATAGTATGGTCTTGTGCCAACTTGTTACCTTTTAGACGTTATATAATGTCTAACTGCTAATCTAATCCTAATTTATCTACTTAGGTGGTACGTTTCTAAGGATTCTTTATGGCGCTTATACTCTATTAGTCAATAATAGCTTCAAGAGTATTGTTATTTAAAGTATTGTTATTTAAATTGCAAAATCTACAGATCTATGTTTTTGACGACCTCCGTGGTCGAGTGGCGTACGCACCGGTTTTCAAGGTGCCGGTAGCTCTGAGGTCCCGAGTTCGATCCCCGGACGGATCAATGTAGAAAATCACTTTTCTATATTGTCTCGGGTCTGGGTGTTTGTGGTACCTTCGTTGTTTCTGAATTCCATAACACAAGTGCTTACAGCTACTTACTTTGGGTTCAGAGCAATGTATGTGATGTTGTCCGCATTTATTATTATTATTATGTTAACATAAATTTATCTGACGATTTCCAATCTCAGTTTCAGTCACAATGCCGTGACCACTTTGGAACGTCCAGAATCGTCGAAATTTAAAATAGAGCTGTCACTCCACCAAGTTCGAGAATTCTCCGTTAATTAATTTGATAATTAACGTCAGACGGCAACAATAGCATGCTATGCCTATGAGTATGAAGCAGTTATGTCAGGCGCCGGCGGTGGTTCTCACAATTAGTAGCCGCGTTATAATATATTTATCGTTTCCACCTTGCATGGGAATGCCGACTGCCAAGTGCAATGCACTAGATTTTTATCATTTCACGAACCTTGTTCGGTGTCGTTGCATATGAAATTATTTCTATTTGAT
This sequence comes from Autographa gamma, assembly GCA_905146925.1. Classification (NCBI taxonomy): domain Eukaryota; kingdom Metazoa; phylum Arthropoda; class Insecta; order Lepidoptera; family Noctuidae; genus Autographa; species Autographa gamma. The sequence continues at coordinate 13,043,663 of LR989850.1, forward strand.
GTACCCAAATGGTAATCACTCATCATCATATTAAAAATGGTTATAAAAATGTATTTTTAGAAATATTTTAGAGGAACTCATATAAAATGTTTGCAACTGATTTTATCAAAGCTAGTCCTTGGTAGTTAAAAGTTTTCAAAAATTTGACGTGTATTAAAATAGCGTCTCGATGTTTGAAGCACGTCTCAAGTATTAGGGACTCTTTCGAAGTGGGAAAGTGCTTCATATACAACAGCTTAAGAGCATCAAGATATCAACCGAGAACGTGAGGGTATTCAGTCAAAGGTCATCTAGACATTGTCATGGGAATGCTATTCTAGCACTGACCTTTGCGTTTATCAAGTTTTACTTCCACATTTCTTCCGTCACAGGAAGTTTGCACCTTATATATGGTTTCCTAAACCCCCTGTAAATAACATTTTTCCATGTTTATCTTCATAACAACACATGGCAGTGGCGTGTCGCTAACTAAGCCACTTTATTTTGGGGTTGTATGAATTTTACATGGGGCGGTCAACGTGACTCCGTTAGTTTCATCGCTATAAGTGTAGGCCGGAGCAGCGGCGCGCGGACAGTGCGCGACCGGCCGTGTACCACAACACTGGCTGGCACCGGTGTTCCAAATTCAAATTAAACCAATCATACAAATGGATTACACACAATAGTGCTGTTAACCTGACCTTGGGTTGGAAATTCGACTATTATTTTTATTTTCTTTTTTATCGAAATGCCAGTGTTGTACGAGCGATGCGTTCAGCCAAATCTTCAAACGCGGCGGGCGACCGTAGGCCGTAAGTTCAACCCCCTTGTCTGTCTGTGATGGTGCTTGTACGATACTAACCCTAATATCATTGTGTTAAGGCTGCGTTTTGTTGTGAAGTGAGAGATACCTATCCCGGGAATTGATTCCAAGTCGCAAGTGTTGCATATTGATGGAGTAGGGGGAAAAGTTTCCCTTTTCGGACTGTTTCAAGTTTTATGGACGTTCAAGTTGTTGACATTACCAAGTTTGGTTTCTGAACGACCTTCCGAAGGATAAAGGCCAACTTATAAATAAACTTCTTTGTCATGTCAATCGATTTAAGTAAATAACCTGATTTATTAAGGAGCACTCACCTACTTTTGAAGGAAAGCTACTTTTTATGAAGTTTTACTTGAAACGGATTTTATTTTCCTTAAACTGTTAACAAGAATAAATATAAACAAGCCACAATATTTCCGTCTTCAATTCTCCTAAATAAAAAGCCAATACTTTCTGCGAAAACAAATTTCGTTTCAGAAGACATTTCCAGAGCATAAAATTTAACGTCGTTTCCGTGATTTCACGAATCTAAACTTTGAATTGGCTATAAAGACAATTGTTCGTGAAGTTCATTGATCACCGAATGTTTGATTGTTGCTCATCCCACGTGCAACGAGTTCGTAACACGAACATACTCCTTTTGTTTATGATGTTATTATAATAAAGGATATCGCACCGTGTGATTCATTTGTGTAGGCGCTGGGTAACGACCCGCGAGACGGTCTCGACCCTTGTGTCTACGTCAGGTATTATGGCATAAATAAAGAAACTTAATTATTCAGGCACCCTGAGGGAAGGATCTGTTTTCCTTTCACTTTAGAAAATTGCTTGCTTCAGGATTTTTTTTTAATCAAATTACAAGTGTTTGATGAGGATTAAGGATGCTCTAAAAGTCGCTGTAGTAGAAAATAATATCTCCAATAATCGTACTCATAAAATAGAAGACGTAGCATCGTGTTCAATATGGATATTCAAATAACGTTCAGAAATTAGCCGAGTCCGGCAATACTTTCTTTTTCGCGATATTACAAAACAAAAAGTTCGTTTAGGATCACGCAATCCATTTTTCATGCTTATGTAACTTGCTTCTGAGACTTATCTAATACTAAATCAAATTAAGACTAATTCGCACTATCCATCGCTTCAAATAACGTAAATTAATTACCTCGGTAGAGGGCGCGAAGGTCGTAAGGTTCGTCACGGGGCAAGCCGAATTTTGCATGCTCGGCTTCCATCGGATGCGATTTGGTGCGCTCCATCTTTATATTGGCTTATTAGCTTTGTCATAAGAGTTAATGAATGTGACTTCATCGAGACCATGTATGGCATCTGACTTTTAAAGGGGAAATTTCGGGCTCAGATATCTACTCCAAAATATGTTGTTAATTACTGATGACGTCCATAATAACATTTTAAACGCAGCTAAATCAAATACAAGCTTTCTTCTCAATACTAAAAGCGATGGTAATTTAATCTAAAGACATTCACCCTCTGAACTCGATTCCGACTTGGCACAGCTTCCTGTTCTAATTAATCAACTCTAATTGAAATGAATATAAAGTGCAGATGGAATACATGCACCTAATTCAAATATGCTTTTCTAGTAAGACTAAATTCGCAATGATTATCTAATCATTTACTATAATTGGGATAGTTTATTAGTGTTCAGGGACAACACCCTTTCAACTCGTCCGGAAAAGTGGCAATTAGGTAGCAGTTTTCTTCTTGTCATTTCGTCCTATTACTTCCGGGTCAGATATATGAAGTAAAAATCCTGCAATAGTTCGATCAACATAATCTCTCCTGAGATTAACGTTCTAGCTTTCTTCGAATCGTCGGTAAATGCTTCCGTAGTTCCGCAACTCGTTACATAAGTCGTCTTCACGTGGCATGCATAAGAACATTACATAGCAGGTGCTTAGTATCGAGTGCAGTATCCCGCACGCATCGGCGATAAGCTCTGTAGATAGCACCTAACAACCCATATGTGAACTAGGAAACCTCTTCGAAGGAAAGGGAAGGAAACATGTGGTCTAGTTTACAGAGCCTGATTTTTATATAAATTGAGCTCCGTTTTTGTTTTCATGAACTGGATTGTCAGCAAGTGAAAAAAGGACTTGCTAACTTTAGTTTTTTCAGTTATCTGAACTTGTAATGTGATTGCTTTGTTCCGAAAAGCTGCCCCAAAAGATCATGGTGATTTATGATGACATTTTGCTTGTTTGATGGGTTTTTTTTGTATGTTAACAAAATGACAATAATTATTTTCCGTTTATGCATGAAAATGCATTAATAAAAAGTTATTTTACTCAAGTATTAAAAAGTATTCGTTCTAGAAATTACCTTAATTTCTAACGGCAGCTGATATAAACTTTTATACTCGGGTGTCGTGTACATTACTCGTGTTAGCTCGTAAACGAATAACAACGCTCGTAGAAATATAAATATTACCTACAAATTAACAGGTTCATAACATTGTTAACACTTTATTACTACATATTATTTGACTAATACATAAGTTTATTTAAGGAAAAGCCTAACTAAAATGACAGTTTTGTTCTCTGCATAAGTAGATGTAAAAGAAGTAATTTGGAAGCCATTCACCTTCAGGCTTAATTTGGCAGAGTTAATTTGAGTTTACTTAGAAACTTTCCAAGGTACTTCTGTCGCAAAATGTATAAAGTTTCGTAATCTGATTTTATTTTTCAACCCCAAAGTCTTCGTTTACTTAAACATATTTACTAAACTAGGTATCTGGACTTTGGGTTGGGTCCTGAAGGAAAGGAAATACTTATGTTTTCACATAATCCCAAAATTACCAATTGATATTAGACAGGACAGTAGGTTGTCATTAATGTTACTATTTTTCTATTTAAGCTGCTAAGGAAGAATTTGTGTGACATACTTACTACTTTTTCTAAAGGTCGTGTAGTCAAAGTTTTATTACGCCTACAAGTATGATCTTGATTTTCTGTTCAAAATACATTTGCTCTACATACACAAACTGACCGCGATCCAGTCCCGATTCGCTCTAGAGACTTCGTTGGCATCAGCTGACTAGAGCTATGCAATGGAAAGGATCAATGCGTCGTCAAGAGAACCGTTGTTATGCGCGAAAGCTCTCTTTCAATTCTGCACAATATTCGGGTAAAGGTTACCAAAGGGTAAAACAGTCTTTATTTAATAATTAATAAAACATACTATATTACAATTAAAAATTAAACTTAAGATATTTACAATAGGTAATAAAAAAAACTAAGCCTACACAGTACATAAGAAACAATATAAACTAAAATAAGGCATCAAAAAATTCATCCACATCGCTGTCGACTGGGAGTGTGCCCAAAAGGCTGGCAGCATTGCCACGTTGTATGGCAATGCTTATGCGCTGACCTAGGTAGTAGCCAGCCTTTGGGTCACGCGAAGTGTCAACCAGGCGTTTGGACAAAACTTTAAAAAAACTATGTGCACTCGGACCCCACGGACCAAGGGTCTCAACCCCAAACGGCTCGAATATATAACTACCAACTAGGTTGGTATATTTACGCCGCTTGAGGTTCTCAGCAGCCGCAGCAGCAGCGCCAGCACAGCACGACGTACTGGGAAGGTGGGATGGCGCAAGAGTATCGACGCAAGTAGCGTCCCACACTAAAGGCCTACCCACCTTCCATGGGAACAAGGACATGCCGTCCGGTCTCTTGCCGTCGTCGCGTGCCAGGCCATTGGGTTCGAGTACAGCCGGAACTCCGACGGCGACAAGAGCTCGTCGGATAATATCATTTAAATTAGCATGCCGCGCCATGCGGCCCGCGCTACGGCTACATGATAGGCCGTGGTGTCCGAGGCTGTTGACAACTTCGCCACAGTGACAGCGATGCGGGGTACAAGTCGAAGCCCCTAGGCGTAGAGCAGCAGCGAGGCGGAAAGTAGAATCGTCGAACAAGGTGCCTATGTTCGACGAAGGCAATGCTTGAAGCCAAAGTCCTGACTCCCACTCTCCCACAGCCAGTAAGCGCGCACGCTCAGCAGAAGTATTAGAAGAAGAGAGTAGATTTTCGTGAACTACTCTGCAGAGCGGCTCGTCCCACTGTCTCTGGGAAGATGGGCAGACAGGAGTATTTGAATTCGGGCAGGCAATTTTCCAGGCATCCACAGCCTCGGTGAAGCACGGCACCTCAAAATCAATCAGTGTTGAACTGAGAATATTCCTGATTAATTTATCAGTGCCGTGGACTGAGGATATGAATGCCGGTAAACTAATACTTGTAATTTTGCGGACGCCGAGCCCGCCCATACGGATGGGAAGAGTGGCCTGAGCCCAGGCTCGGTCGTCCAAAGCCACATTTAAAACCGAAGTGAGTGTATTTTTTAAAATTTTATCCATTTTTTCCAAAAGTTGAGGGTGCTTCCAAAAATGAGAAGCACGAAGGAAATAAATTAATTTAGGACCGAAACAACAAAACCGAATTAGGGTAATGGCCGAATGCATATTAATTTGGTGCAGTCTATCCGAAACATCATTAAAATTCTGAATTTTTTCGTCTATAAAAGTAGGAAAGGCATCGTCGTAGATTGGAGACCCAAGGAGACGGAGAGAGCTTTTTTCTGTAATTTTTATCTCAGGGGCTATTTTCATAAATTTTGATAAAGTCAGTTGTCGGTCCGTCACGTTATTTAAGAAAAGTTCGCATTTTGAAAAGTTGAGCTGAAGGCCAATATAGTTTAATTTATTTTTTAAAAGTAAAAGATCATTTATAACTGTATCCACATCGCCTCCGAGGGTCCCATCATCGAGGTACCAAACGTTGAATTTGGAATTTAGTTGCCGAATGATTGGGAGGATGGCTAAGCTAAAAATCACCGGCCCGAGAGGATCACCTTGCTGACAACCAACTGCAGATTCTAATAGATTTTCCTGATATAGTAATTTTGATGGACGTCTGTAGCATTGCCAAAGGAAACTAAAAATTTTGGGTAATTCTTTTCTAGTTTCTGCCAGCAAGATGTCCCTATTGACAGAGTTGAAGGCATTTTTGATGTCAACCTTCAGAATGACCTCTCCTTTGCCAGAATTTAGATAGGCCGACAACGCGTGTACGGCAGCCTCACAGCCCCCTTTGGAGCCGTAGCCAAGTTGCAGGGGCCGAAATTTGTTCGAAACGTCCTCACTATAAAATTTACAACAGATCTTGGCTGCCATACGACGGTATGTGGTTCCCACGGCAATGGGACGAATGCCGCCATCCTTCTTGCGTAGGGCACACAGATTTGCTCCGTACAAGACATCGATGACGGCCTCGTTAACCTTGCCGGAGAGCATGAGATTGATCAAAGCCGTTAGCTCCTTCAAAAGTAGCTCACCAGCTTCCCCGGCACCTGAGCAGACAAGGTCCTTTAAGTGCTGTGGGCTCAGGCCGTCGAGACCGCCAGCAGAGCCACTCCTGAAGGAACTAAGCGCTGCGAACACCTCTTGACCTGTAACAGTGAGGGAGTGAGTGTCCGAGTCAGGAGGGTCGGGAAAAGAGAGGTCATCAGCAGGGGCAGGGTGTTTGCTCTCCAGAGCTGCGAGAGTTTCTGGAGAACAAGGAGCCACCACATCGCTGCTAAAAAGAATTCTGGCTGCTCCACTTATGTCACCTTCCCCTAATTTTGATTCGACTACATGAGAAATACCTCTAGAGGAGGTAAACCTATGTGTCGATAATTTGGAGTCTAAATTATAGGCCGAAACATTACATTTTTCTTTAATTTGGCTAGTTAAAGTTTTTTTGTTTGCCGAATCTTTTTGAACATGTAATATTCTATAGGGAAAGGTGAGCAGATTTTCCCAGGCACTCAGCGAGTTCTCTCGGACAGCGAGGCGAACGCAGCTAGCCAGGTGTTGTGCCACTAGTGGTCTGGCGCCACGAGGAACTCGCTTTAAAACCGGTAAAGAATTTTTGAATTTAGATAGGGTTTTCCAAAAAGGGACAAAACTGCTTGTTGTTGAAGGAGTAATGACAGGGTCCGAAGAAGAAGCATGTTGGGGTTTGTGCACCCGCCCAATATGCACATTCAGACCCCGCTTACCTTTAAAAAATCGTGCCTGGGTGCACAGAGGGCACCTCTCCAGAACGTATGAAGGTTGACTTGCACTGTCTACTTCCACATCACTTCTGGCACTATCCATGTATAAGTTATACTTAAAATTATTTATAAATTACAATACAAAGTAAAACATAAACTGTAAATAAACAACACAAAAAAGTCACATTTGACACGACGACCGCGAAGTGACGTGTAGCACGGAGTAGCGCAGCCGCCCTGGACCGGGGCGCCGCCACGCATGTGCGCGCGGCGCCCTGACGACCGTCGCCGGGAAACCAGCTATCGCGGCGCGGCGTCTTTTGCGCCACAGAGATATAATAGAAAAAATATATATTGCTGCCGTTTTAAATTAGACGAAGAAGAGCTGCCGGAGGTATAAATTGAAATATATATGAAAAAAAAATCGGTCAATCTCTTGGGCTGTTTTTATGTAATTTATTTAAATAATTATTCAATTATTGATGGACGTTTTAAATACCAAATTTATTAATTAATTTTAAAGAAAATTGCTGAGCTGTCAGCTGCTATTTGATTTAATTTATTTTTGACTTGTCTTATTTGGCGATGTTGAAATAGTAGAACATATTTGTATAATTTTTGCAATTTAAGATTTCTTGCTGAATTAAGTTACTCCCACTTGCTTGAAAACTAAGACTTTTCATTTTCTGTAAAGGTTACCCAGTTCCACAGGTACAAGTATAGGCAGCTGACGTCACTGCGTTGTTAGGCAACCGCATTGTTATTTTCACAGCTGTACAATCGCGAATTCTGACAGTTTGATATACTTACTAGATATTTACTTACACACAATATAATGTTTAGTAGTAATGTGCGTAGGCATATGTGGGGTGGGAAAGCCCAAATGTTATGACGAAGTTATGAAGTGGTTGAAAGGAAAGTTTGTGAATTGTTTTATGACGTTCGGACATGAAAATGGTATGCAATATCGATGACCCAGATCAAATTATGGATCTGCAGTGAGGAAATGCCATAAAGTTAAGGATAACTTAAACGTTTAGCAGCTAATTTCCATGCTAATTAGTAAGGGAAAGGTCGATGCAAAAAGTCTAATTATGTGAAGTATTTTGGTGGGCAGAAACCATGAGAATTTTCCAGCCAAATATTTAGCATGCACAAATTAAAGGAAGGTTAAAAAGGCTCGTAAAGATTTTTACCTTGTATGGTTAAATACCCCTAGTTTACATTCTGTAGTTCAGTGAAAATATTATGTAGTTTATCAGCGATTATTTTAGGGCACTAAGTTATCAATTTGGCAACTCGTCTAACAAGATATATCATTTTAGTTGATTATATATATTTTTTTTAAACATAAAACTGTAATCATAATCAACGGTGCACAACCCCAATAAAATAGAATTACTAATTCTTATTCTGATATAAATAAAAAAAGCTCATCGAAGTCATAACCAAGCTACTAGAGGACTTTCCCTGTCTGCCGACACCCCATTGCCAAGTTCACAACCCCTAACTGTCACATCTATCGATTAGTCACACAAAGGCACACACGTCAAAGCAACTTAAATTTTACATTAGGTAAAAGCCACGCTAACGTCAATAACGGCCGTCGATTATTTTCCAATTTTAGTTGATTGTCCAACATATGGATACGGGTAATAGAACCTTCAGTATCGAGACGTTTTTTTATGTCAGTAAGATGTAAGTCGTCGGCTTGATTAGGTTTATTAGAGTGCTCGTGAAGCGTTGTCTCGTCTTTGTTTGTTATTGTATCTGTGAGTCTAGGATACGCAAGGACGCGTTCAATTTCAGCTGGAGTTTGTGGACTGTGATGTGTGGTTTGTTGTGTTAAGTGGCATGGCAACATTGTTTCATCCTTATTTAGACGTTTAACTAATCCTAGTGACTCTCTAGTTGTTTAGAAGTGTGTATGATAACACTAGAAGCCGCAGAACGATACAAAAAAAATAGCCATAAGTTGTAAGCAAGTCCGACAGTTTATTTGGTTCATCGGTTTTGAATAGTTTTGATGCAAATGTGTATGTAAATCGTATGTGAACTATCTCGTTCACCAATAAGGTTGATATGTGTTTTCACCTTCGCGCACGGCCGTGCCCGGTGCGTGCGTCACGGTTCATTGCCTTGACTACGGAAAGAGATCCTAATATGGCGGGCAGCGCAGGCGCAGGATTGCCTTGCGCCAACGCATACTGAACTCATTCCGAGCAATCTGTCTATCAGAGCAGCACATGTAATATGACCGAGGAATGTAGTTAGACACGAAATATTGCCAAAAATGTGCTGTTCGTGGTTGAGATGTCGACGGCGCGTCGCCGATTCGACTGAAAACAATGCCCCAATGGAAGCGTTTGAGAAATCGGAAACGCCTACTGAAGAGGCGGTGGAAGAGGAACAAAAGCCGGCGCCGACGTCACGTAAGGCTCAGCTGTTAATATGCACCACGTTTGCGATGATACTTCATAACGATACGCTTTTCACACTTGTTTGGAGATATTTCTTTTGCACAACGATCTAGAATAAGATATTACGTCAGTATGATTCATGGAAATGTTAGGTATGCTCGAATTTGGACAAAGTAATTACTGCATGACGGTTGTTTTTGCTTATGAGATTTTGGCCTAAAACATTGCGTGACTTAAGTTCATTTAAGGCTAGAGATTGCCTGTTCATTACTTTGTTAAGATCAAAGCATCTGCGAATATCTGATTTTTCGATTGGTTATAAACACCTGTCAAATATTTTGGCACTGAAATATATGGAGCTACAGTCTATATAAAGAGGCTTGGATTAGCACACATTTCCAACGTTTTGCATAACGTAATCCATTTGTATTGTATGCGAAATATCAACTCGGTTATGAATTTTATACGTGGGTGGCTGTGCCGTTAGCAATAATTCTAGCCTTAAACAATCTTAAGAGATTAACGCGTTTTATTGTAACTGCCTCAATCGAACATATTGAGCACAAAATACTTAAACGGTAAATTGACTAATTGGTTTTTTTATGTTGTGTAGGATTTTTGTTCCTATTGCGTTTCGAAAGGCTTTGTCTTAATATCATGCGATATTGACAGACATGCTTGTTCACTTATGAGCATATTGCCTTTGTAGGAGTAGAAATATGTAGGGAACTTTTTATTTGTTTTAGCCTTATCTGTGAAAATACTTATGAAAGTAATCGTTGTCAACAGCGCCATCAAGGGTGACGCGGAACAACCAGATGCGGTTGTCGAACGCGGCCGGCGCGTACACGAACGGTCACGGGGGCGACACGACGGGCAGACGGGGTGCCGAGAATGTGCCCCCGCCGCAGCAGCCACCGCAGCCCGCGCCCACCAACACTAGGATTACACAACAGGTGAGCAACGACACCAGACGTGTCCAGTTTTTGTCCTTGGTACACATTGATGCCGGTTGGTCTTTTAGAAAAATTCTAGGTTGGTACGTAGCCATCGTCTTGTTCAGAACACCTATCTTCAGGATAACACAAAAAAATTAAACAAGGTTCGTTATTTCGACTACACCTGGTGAAAATTCATCGAGATTACCAAAACTTGTAATTTGAAAATGTTCAACTTATTTTTAGTCTAATCTAGTATCCATGCCATGAATGTCAGAAAAATGTCATTTACATGTCGTCAAAGTTTAAGCAAAACTTTATGAACATTTCAAAATTACCAGATTTGGCCTTCAGGTCTTCACATCGTCTTCGGACAAACAGTTGGAGGGATTGCTGGTAGATGTCATTTGTAGATGGTCAAAGTAAAATGTCAATATCTAAAAAGGTCTTTCGTCATTTTGTAGTGTACTTTTCAGATATTTTTCAAAGACGAATTTCTCTTCCTGCTTTTTTTATTTAGTATTTTCTATAGTTACCCGTAGTGTTAGTTGCTGGTTTTTGATAGCTGACGTATGAGCAGCAAGTAGCGTATACGTAGGGCTTCCCCACCTATCCACACTTATCCCTTACCCTGTCCCATCGTATCCCGTCGTCCGCAGCCTCCCCCGTCAGGCGGGCGGTCGCGCGCCGGCAGCACGCCGAGCGCCGCGTCCGTGCCGCAAGGGCTGCAGCAGTCGCCATACATGCCGCACTTGCAGAGGAGGATCCACAATGTTAAAGAGGTTCCTTTTTCCTTTCCCCCTCTCCCTTATCCCCTTTTACGTAGAACCTAGTATGAGAAACGATTCGTTTATCTGTCTTTGGCGAAGGAACCAAAATACATCTTCCTTAAATTTTGGTAACCAGTTGTCCACCTAGAAACGATTGTAGAGGACAGGCTAGTTGCCGCTCTGGTCACTCCATGTACAATATTAAATTTAATGCTATATCCTATGTAAATCTGGACTATGAAGCACTTCAACACATATTAGGAGGTTTTGCAGAATTTGGTGTATGACATGACGAGTTATTCTGCATGTCTTATTTTCGGTATCTTTCCCTCGTAGTTCACGGCGAGCAGTGCAGCAGGCGGCGGCGCGGCGCGCGCGGCGGCGGTGGCGTCGACGGTGTCGGTGCCGCACGCGGTGGCGTCGGGCGCCGTGCGACGCTCCAACGTCGTGAAGGAGGTCGAGCGCCTCAAGGAGAACCGCGAGAAGCGACGCCAGCGACAGGCTGAACTCAAGGAGGAAAAGGTACTCACTTACTTTGAACTAGTCTGTTGTTTATGGTTACTACAAACCTTTACATAGATTTATGTTGTTGAAATGAAAAGGTTACTAGGTAATTTTGAAACATTCCGTGCAGCTGCTTCTTTTTCATTTGTTGGTAAAATTAACTTTTCGTTCATTCAGCCTCGTTGCTCTTGAAACTGATATATTAATTTCTACCTCCTATATTCCAGGAAGCGTTAATGAACATGGACCCGGGCAATCCGAACTGGGAGTTCTTGGCGATGATCCGCGAGTACCAGAACAGCATCGAGTTCCGGCCGCTGACCGGCAACGAGCCGGTAGAGGACCACCAAATCACAGTCTGCGTCAGGAAGAGGCCGCTCAATAAAAAGGAGAATGCTAAGAAGGAGGTCGGTAACTTACAATTGATGAAATGATTTTTGTTATACTCTCTCGAAGACCCTTTCCCGACGCAGAAATGAACTATGTATCGCATATTTACCAATTAAAAGTCATCCTCTAGTTTCGTTAGCTACCTAATCGCTTCTTCAATGAATTCTTCCCAGTGAAATTTTTCAAGAGCTAGGTTACATTTATCTTGCCTTTATGCGTAGCTAGTCACAGTACCAGGTGCTATTAAGAGTAAAAGAATATTGCCTTTTAATATGATGTATGTACCCTTTCCAGGTGGACGTAATAAGCGTGCCAACGAAGGACCAGATGATCGTCCACGAGCCCAAGAACAAGGTGGACCTCACCAAATACCTCGAGAACCAGAAGTTCCGCTTCGACTATGCCTTCGACGACTCGTGTACCAACGAGGTTGTCTACAAGTATGTACCACACTTCTTACAAACTAATATCGACTCTACTTACATCCGTTAAAGTGCACATTGCAATGAACTCTTCTCGATAGATATTGATATGTGTTTTAAAGTGTTGTTGTTGCATTACAGATACACGGCAAAGCCGTTGGTGCAGACAATATTCGAGGGTGGTATGGCGACGTGTTTCGCGTACGGACAGACTGGCTCGGGCAAGACGCATACTATGGGGGGAGACTTTCAGGTAACATTCTGAATATAATTATATGACGTAATACTTTAAAACTGATTGTTCTCTATATTTATTTATCTATATTTGCTACAGGATTTTACCAACAGATTTCTTGTAAAGTCCTCTTCTAAAGATACACAATTTTGCGTGATTCAACATTTTTATATTGATCAAAATCAGCGTAAAATTCCAATCACACTTTGCTTTTACCTCTCGTAAAGTTAACTACATTCAATTTTCGTTTGTGACGTTTCAGGGTAAAACTCAAGACTGCAAGAAGGGTATATACGCGATGGCGGCGCGCGACGTGTTCGCGTACCTCAAGTCTCCCAAGTACAAGCCGCTCAACCTCATCGTGTCCGCCTCCTTCTTCGAGATATACTCGGGCAAGGTACTACTCACTAAATGTTATACCATACGACAAATATAAAGGTCACGAGAAATATCTCCTCAAGTCAAAACATTCCATATGAAATATAAAGTTTTTTTTTGACGTAACCCTTTATCAATTAAATTTAATTAAATATAAAAAAAATAAGATTAAATATTTATTTAAAAACTTATTAGATAATCAGCTAAAGTAAACTCATGCTTTTCTGAGGGCATAAAAAATGAACTTTTTTGTGGACATATTTCATGATAAAACGAGTCACAATCCATGATGTCATGTCGTAGGTGTTCGACCTGCTGGCGGACAAGGCGAAGCTGCGCGTGCTGGAGGACGGCAAGCAGCAGGTGCAGATCGTGGGGCTCACAGAGAAGGTCGTGGACAACGTCGACGAGGTGCTCAAGCTCATCCAGCACGGCAACGCGGCCAGGACCTCCGGACAGGTACACACACCAGACAATAATAAACCGGCTAGACCGGTGATATTACTGCCGTAGGCGTAGATGCAATGGGTTAAAAACAGATCTGAGTGTTATAGTGGAGATTGTGCTTATGTGCGTAACACCTGTTATTATAAGGGTCACAAATAGTATCCTCCTAAAGACCAACTTTCGGTCACGGCGTGCTCTCTATGGAGATCAGTCACCTACCTGAAAGATATTTAGTGCCAATTTGTGCGCGAGTACATTTAAAATCTGTCTCCAATAGTTGAATTGGACGGCAAGCCGAAAAGACACCAACAGGCACATTTGAAACATATTGATTTACAAATCCACTAACCAAGTAACCAATCTCTTAACAAACAAGGCTAGTAAAATTTCTGTTCATATTTCAGACGTCAGCAAACTCAAACTCGTCACGGTCGCACGCGGTTTTTCAAATAGTAGTGCGGTCGCCCGGCATGCACCGCGTGCACGGGAAGTTCTCGCTCATCGACCTCGCGGGCAATGAGCGCGGGGCCGACACCTCCTCCGCCAACCGACAGACGCGTACGTACACACATGCATACAATTTATAGCATTAAAATGATAAAAAATGCGATCTATTAAAATAATTCTTAATAATATTTTTTATGAATGTTTTTTAATTGTATTTATTTTGATATAATAGCTTTCTTTGAAAATTAAAATGATTTTGATATTTAACTTTTTATTTGCAAAGGCAATGTCATATGCAGCCAAGACGTAATGATGAAATTTTTTAGGAATGTATTTTAAATTTATTTATTTGGATTTATCGAATAGCTTTCTTTGAAAATGATTCTTAATTTGAATGATTTTGATATTTAACTTTTTATTGGCAAAGGCAATGTTACATACAGCCAAGTTTAAATGATGTTTTTTTTACGAACGTATTTTAAATTGATTTTTTGGATTTATTTAATATCTTTATTGGGAAAAGGAATCTTAATTTCAATTACATTGATATTTAACTTTTTTCTTGGCACAGATAATGTCATATACATCAGATTTTTTTGTGTTATGTTATTTTGTTTTGTTTTTATAATCGGTGTGATTGTCTACAGGTATGGAGAGTGCAGAAATCAACAAGTCCCTCCTAGCGCTGAAGGAGTGTATCCGCGCGCTCGGCATGAAGGGGCAGAACCACCTTCCGTTCCGTGTGTCAAAGCTGACGCAGGTGCTGCGCGACAGCTTCATCGGCGACAAGTCGCGCACGTGCATGATCGCCATGATCTCGCCCGCCATGTCGTCGTGCGAGCACTCGCTCAACACGCTGCGCTACGCCGACCGCGTGAAGGAGCTCGGCACGGACTCGCACCCCGCGCGCCGCGACCACGAGCCGCACGCCGACGTCGACATGGAGCCCGCCAGGGACCTCGCCGATCTCGCGCAGCTGCGCTCGCTCAATGTGAGTACACATATACAGCATAACGACCTTGGTAAATGGTGGATATTCGTAGGAGGTCGGTAATGTAATATTAAGAACATAACACTGCGCCTGGTGGCACGGCGGACAGTGCGCCACTGTGCACTCGGGTGCACATGCGGCGCGGGACTGGGGCGCGGCCGTGTAGTGGCGGCAGCGGCAAACCGCTACAGCCCGAATTCACCCTACTACGAAAACTGCCGTGCCGTACGGCCATGGCCGTATATCGTCACACAGCATATACAGGATAAAGAAAACTCATGTAAATTGTTTACCTTTGTAGGAGGGCGACATGTCAGCAGAGATGTACACGTTCCACGAAGCCATCGACGAGATGCAGCGAGCAGAGGAGGAGGTGCTGGACAACCACAAAGCGATCTCGGATTACCTGCAGCATGCACTGCAACGCTGCAACCAACTACTCGGCATCACACGGGACGTGGACTACGACCAGGACGGTGAGTTGCATTCTACAATATCATCACGCAGCTATTTAGACTACTATGCTTTTAATTTTGTTGTTGTTCATATGTGTATTTGTGCTATGTAGATAGTGGGTTTTTGTGTTGCTTACAGTGATTTTTAAATTCTGCTTATTTAGCAGCTAAATCCAATTTATGAGCAAAAGATTTTTCAGAAAATAATATCACACTCTATCTTCAATTTGTAACGATTAGCTTGGTTGATGTGACCTCTCTTTGTGCGTGTGTGAGTATGGCTGGTTGTGTGACGTGCGCGTGTTGCAGGCTGGTGGCGCAGCAAGCGCCAGCGCGGCGTTGGCACGCGACGTTCTCGCCGGCTGTTAGGTTTGCGACCACTCTAGCTACAGCTAAGCTGTATAATGTCATGTAACACCGGTAGAGGCCGCGTCCCAAATTATTAAACTTACGAGCGTCTAGGTCCATGCAATTGCATATTTGATCTAAAAATATTTCCTTCCTATTTTAATCAAAACAAAAAAAAAATACAAAAATATCTTTGTTACTTGTTTAAAAAAAAATCCATGTAACGGAATAATTAAACCAGCAACATAAAATAATAACCTCGATAATACCTACAAAATACATGATTTTCATCCCAATTTTTTTTGTGCACTGGCTGTATCAATGAATACAAATGTCTGTAAAAAAAACGCAGCTTTGAACCCGCCAGAACGCAAGATGGCCGCGCGGGTTTTTGGTCTTTAAGTAATCATTTAAAGCCGTAATAATGTAATGTAGTTTCGATCAGTGTTTGATATTACAATTCTCTCTTTTAAACTTGAGAAAATGTAAGTACATTGAAACAAGTAAAATAAATAAGTAATAATCTTTGTAATTTGTACGGACCAGGCCGAAGTATAAACTATCACGTCGATCATGCCAATGCTGTCGCTCATGGGTCAATTGGTTTAAAAAATCAAAATTCAAACATTTAACATTTAATTTACCAAAGGTCAATTTCTGAGTTCTATTTCTCTAATTTGCTATTTTTTTATTTTTAGGTTAAGTTGATAATATGTAATAGGTATTTGAACTGGCTTAAGCGGAGTGAATAATAAATAATAATAGGCTTAATTATCATGAAAACTATCTTAAAAAAATGCTTTATATTAAAAAAAAAACTAATTAATAAAAAAGACTAGTTCGACTAGTCGATGTACACAATGCTTTGTGTCACCGTTGCGTCGTCGAAGGTAAACAACGTTATTAACACGACTGCATAACGTTGGTTACTGCTCCGGCGGAAAGGCGTTGCAAAGCACCGTGGGTCAGTCATGGAATATATATTTTTCTTGCTAGTCGAATCCACGTCGTAACGACAACGCAAGGCATCGTGTACATCCAAACCATTTCCACAGCATATATTGACGTAGCACATACTGTCCCCAGCATACGCGACGCAATGGGAAGAGCTACTGAACGAGCAGCTGGCCGTGCTGGCGCAGTCGCGGGACCTGGTGGCGGAGTTCCGCTCCAAGATGCAGCAGGAGGAGCACATCTCGCGCCGCATCCAGCCCGCACGACACCACTAGCGCCCGCCGCCACCCACACGCCGTCACACGTCACACCCGCAGCTTCAACATCTCTCTACCAATGTATGAGGTCATTTCGTGTTTCAAATAAGTGGCGAAAAACTTTTGAAGGCTTTGGAATGCTTTTTCGGTTGTTCAGCCAGGAATAATGAATGCCGTATACTGTTTATGTAAGAGAAGGAAAATAGCTTGTTTAATACATTAATGCCAATGTTCATATGCCAGCTTGTGTTGTCAATACAACAGACTGACCAGTAGTCGTCTCATATTTTGCCTTAATATTATGAAAAGAGATGGAAATAGGACGCTTCATATATTGCAAGACGCGTCTAAAAGAGACAGGCCCCGAGTGCTCCAGCTAGAAAATATACAAAAATAGAGCATTTTGAAAGTAGCAAAAAAATAGGATTTATGAAGTGGAGCTTGAGGAAGATTGTAATTATGAATGCTAAAACTTTGATTGTTAAGTAAATATGAATCTCTGTATTCGTAGGGAGTTGATTGTAACGAATTCTTTGTCGGTAATAATGCTGCGTGCGTGCGCGCTTCTTGATGTCACAAGATGACGGTCAATGCCAGTGAACCGCTGACAGAAATTACAGTGTATAAAATAATCAGTATTGAAATTAAAATTCAATGTTTGATGACCGTGTGTAGCTGGCCTACTGTATAATCGCTTCAATTATTATTTTCCCGCGCTCCGACTACTGAGCGAGTTGTGACCACTTTGTTCAATATTAATGTAAAGCTTTGTGTACCGAGGTATGTGCCGTCATGTTGAAAATGAGAGACTGTTTATTAGTAGAGTTTGAAGCACAAATGATGGTCGGCCGGCAACTTGCCCACGCAGCACGTGGCGCGCCATTTTAAAGTTTGATTTTAATTGTATAACGTTCAAAATGGCGTGTCGTTGCCGCGTGCGATGCGGTGTGAGACAAAACGTGCTATTACTTATATCGATAGTGGAGTCGTACTTTTAGTTTCTGTAATAGTTATATACAGTACTAAAGTTAATTAAGGTCTGAGTTCACTTATTGGCTAAATGCGTTCCTTGTTGAGATTTTGCCCGTAGACTTAGTTGATTCTGTCCATGCGAGTGTCAATAAGTGTACCCACGCCTCCCCTCATACTGACGATATAGAAGCGCGTGTTGGATATTGATAGATACTGGCTATCGATCGATACCCGGCACGTAATCGAATCATGTAAATGTAAGGTGCGAGACATTACCCTATTAACGTTAAGTCACTTATTCAAGATGCATTTAACTTTCGCTAATGGCCTATTGTCGAACTGTAGATATTTTTATATACCGGGAGACGGAAGTACAAACGTAACAGTGAGACGGTCCCAGTGAGTGTGGAGTAGTTCCTCGTTGGCGTGACTAGACGGCTGCAGCGGGAGTGCGGCGGCCCAGCTCCAACCATAACGCTTTAAATTGCCTGCTTCGACATGTCCGGCATTGTTGATACGCTGGATTTGTCACTAACTTCAATATATTGTGTTGTAGAGGTCGCATTTTAGATCAAATTATTAGTATCCAAACGGTTACGTAAGTTTCCTGCGGTTTGGGCCACATTCGTTTTGTCCAACGCCCTAGTCGCGCCAATGTCTGTTGAAAATAAATATCTGTCAAAATCTATCCATAATAAAGAAATTACAACTTGGCGCTTTAATTTACATGTTTGGCCATGCTTGATATAAGCCAAGCCTGGTCAAGCAATGCTTGTCCTAATTTTAGCAATTTTTGAAATGGTTTTTAGTAAACTTGGCACCTTATTATTTGGCCAAGTTACGGTTTTGACGGATATATACTGTGTTGCTATTATTAATTTCCAAGACTAAATTGTTTTGTGGTACTATCGGCATACAAAGTACTCGGAATGTTGTGAAATACTTGTTATAAAATTAGTTATTTGGATGTATAGCGTTTTAAAATAATACGCGACGATGAAAGATTGTTTTTGTCTTGAGTGTTATGTTATTTCAATTTATCTCATTGACGAAACGAAAGTTATGGTAAAGTTTAATGACACTTTTAAAGAATTAATTTTGTCCTAATTGTGCCGGAAGCCAAAAGCAATCTTTTTGAAGTATACTATAACGAAACCTGTTGTTTGATGATGTATAAATGTTTGAAATGATGTGATCGTAACATATCCGTTGCATGTAAAATCGCTTGTTATTCTCTCGTTGTAAACGTTACTATTGTTTGCCGACTCCCCTCGGTTGTTGATGACAATATCCGTGTTTTGTTTGTGCGTGTTTACGCGACATTGCGTTGTCCATACTTTTCATACTTGGCTACTTATGATTGTTATTCCGGTTGCCTTTACTACCTAGTACTTCCGTACTGATTTATTTCCGTAAGGACATTCTTAGACACTTTCCCACTTTTTCTCTCACGTTTTCTCTATATTTTAGAACATGTTACTGCTGTGTGGTTAATGCCGAGTAAATACGCACAAATTAAACATTATTTTCATTTAATACTAATTACGTAAATTCTTCGCGTGTAGTTTGGCTAGATTTGTAAATGTTGTGTTTAAGTCTTCACAAATTCACAACTTTCGGGAAAATTTCAAGATTTATAAAAAAGAACATTCCACGTTTTGAGATTATTATTTTACACCTACCATATGGAGAATATTGGCCATTCCTAAAACAATAATAAATTATGTTTTCGTTTTAAATTTATTCGAACAATTTTATTACAGACCGAATATGCATTTACATGAACCGTCTTGAGATTTTTCCTTTAGTTGTAGGTTACTATAAGCTATAACTTTCAATAATACAATAATAAAAACAGCCTTATAATGTCGTTAGTTTTTGACCTCAAATGTTAGCAGGAGAAAAATGTTATATAAAGAGAAATATCTAGTTATATCATGTCATGGCAACACTTTAAGATTTATTAAATAAATTGGTTGTAAAACAGTTTGTCATTTTTAACATAACAGATTATTCCTATGTATGGTGCTTGGATTTATTAGGCCTTAACTTTGGCATGGTATAACTAGATATTGAATGGTCTATGAATACGTTAACTTAGTACTCCGAATGTAAGTTATGTAGGTGGAAATTCTGCTCTTGCGTTTTTTCATGACAAATAAAATGAGGTTACAGTGGTCAACTGTGGTAACTGTGCACCTACACCAATTACACTCGGGGTGCAGTTGTAGTGGCACTGGTATCAGTTGCTAGTCCTGATACTTATTTGAAAAGAGATTGACGTCTCGTTTTGCTTATGTAACGCTTTTGATTTAATAACTGCTCCGGTATTTGTTGACACCGGCAGAGATTGTGACACCCTGCGGGCGCGAGCATGGCTCCCGCCCGCGTTTTTGAACTTGTCTTTTTACATTTACGTGTTTTACTGCGGAAAATATGTTAGAACGTTATGCATTGTGATTTTAGGTGACTTAGAAATGCTGTGTTAAGTTGACGGCATACATTTCCCGCGGTAAACGCGTGCGTGTATGTTTATCGCGACAACTTACCTGATATGGGCTGGTGAGATAAATTTCTATACACAGATATTTACTCCTACCGTAATATTGTAATTTATTTAAATAAAAACCATTGTCGTTTATTAAAAATCGTAAAACTCGTTTTTTTATTATTAATAAAAATAGTAAAACTACTTAAAAGACTATGTAACTATGTAAGTTGTTCAAGTCAGTACATTATAATACTTTTTCCTTTTTATAATGGGACTTATTTATTATGTTGTGATAATACGTGCATACGCCAATAGTTAGTGTCGCCGTGCCGCCGCCAGCGCGGACCCGCTGACCTCGCCTATGCTCCATTCTAGACCACTATGTTTATGGTAGAATGGAATATAGAACGTAGTCCTCTTCAAATATGCGTAAATTTTTCGTTTATAATAGAAACATTAACCACGACTTATGTCTGCGAAATAATAAATAAACATAACCCGAATGTTTTGTGGTTTAATATCTGCTCATCTGGTGCTAGGATCTAGAATCGCTTATAACCTTAACCTCTCGGGTCTAAAGGCTCAATAAACATTTGCTTTTGTTTTAATAAAATATAGTTCATTTTGATGTTTTGTCTGATTAGGTGGGGAATATAGTGGGATCTAATCAACTGTTAACCGAGCCACTCGGATATTTTCACAAAGTTAAAATAAAGTGAACAGTTATGTCGACATGAGCTAGTTACACTTACCTTAGAAAATTGTTTCGTGATAAAGCTTGATTTAAAGAAAACGTTGTAAATTGCTGGTGATATTTGGACTCGGTAGTCAGTATTGTTTGTTGTGTGAATATGCGAGTGTATCTGTGCCCACGGTCCCGCATGTCGCCACATCGACCCGTTCCGAGGTGACTATGTATACTGTAGCTTACAACATTATTAGATAGCGCTTATTAATAAATAAAACAAAACGAATCGGCCCTCTGTATCAGAGCGGCTGCTGCGCCGATGTTTGATCGTACTGAACAAAATCTCTCTTAATATAATTATTATACGTTTTTTTTTAATAATTGTAATATTATCGAGATTGTAACCGCGTTGGAATGAATTAGTTTTTGTATAGAAGCGTTTGAATAAATGAACAAGTGTTGAATGCTGGTGCGGCGCATTCCCGCTGTAGTTGTCTAGTTAAATGCTTTATTATAAACTTTATTTTAACATCGCACATTATAATAAATTAATCAAAATTGATTTGATGTTTTATTTTTGGATTTCCTGAATAGGGTTCAATTTCTGACCAATTACGAATGATATTTCCGGGCTGTAGTATTTTATGATGAAGGATAAGTAAAGGTAAGTAAATAAAATACAATATTCAAAGTAACTAGCTTTATATTTAGAGCAAGTTTGTACTGGTATCATGGAAATGCAAATAAATAGTCGCATGTAAATACTGGAAGACAACACAAACTAGACTAAGTACATATCAAAACTGGTAGGTTACATACAAGGCGGCAACAATACAGCCAGCGCACTCATACAGTTCGGTTAGAACAAGCCAATCAGGTTTTATAATCATTAACTCATACATTTATTACTGCTCTAATAAATAATCCATAATTCAATTTAGGTGGTAAGTTTATCATTTCAAATGGCGGAATAAAACCTTACATAAAATGTTATGAACACAATTTCCTAATATATAATGGTCTAGTTTAAAAAACCAAGGTTCAGGAAG
The DNA here is from genome assembly GCA_905146925.1 of Autographa gamma. NCBI lineage: Eukaryota > Metazoa > Arthropoda > Insecta > Lepidoptera > Noctuidae > Autographa > Autographa gamma. The sequence goes on from LR989850.1 coordinate 13,065,687, forward strand.
TCAACATATAATAAATTTTACTGATCCATGATAATTTTAATGACCAATAAGTTCTTTTTACAACTAAATAAGAAAATACATAATTCAGTATTATTTTTAATGGCAATGAAAACGCACGACTCGCGTGTCATAATTATTATCTAACTTCACGCATTCGGCCTGTCACTAACAATTTTTTTATAAAATAAATATTTTAAGACCGATTATAGTACAAAAAAGACTGAGTGCGTGATCCCTTTATAAGGACAGAAAATAGATAATACTATAATTAACGGCTAACGACAATCAGTATTCACGACACAATACAATAGAGTAGACTGGGTATGAAAAGATAATCTATTAACTCTGTCAGTAAAATGTAAGACATGAAGGTATGATTTCCTTTTTAAAATAAGAAAGAACCAAGTGGATACAGATAATCAAGGAATGGGTAAAAAAAAAACATACATGTCTTAATACTTTTCATTTATCTTTCTGACTGAAGGACATTCATTTTTATTAGGATCTACTCCATGATTTCAAGAACTATATCGCACTTTTAACTCAAGTAAAGAAAACCACGGAGAGGTTATTAACATTAGCCGTTATTCTAAATCTAAAACGATTAACAATCCTAATTCCACACCTGAAAATTTGTGCAATCCTAAATTTGTAATAAATAAATATCTACCTAATAATTTATCAAATATCACAGCATATTCAGTGATGTCAAAATCAATCAAACTAAATCTGTACATCTAGATATTTACAGTTCTACAATTTCATAAAATTCCAATTATTTCGGGAACAAAGTCAAACGAATGAACGTACATACATGTTTGTGTACCTGAAATGCAACATTTTACCCTAAAAAAACTATTCAATTTTATCAAATTACCTTCAACTGTCTGTTTGCATATCAAATCATTAAAACTTCAAACCGACCAGGGGCCCAAGTCTGCTATTTAAACTCGGTTCAATGTCTTCATAGTGTCGTGCCAGCAGAGCCATTTTCGGAAAATTGGTATTCTACTAAACGTCAAAACGTCAAAATTGCGCATTGGAACGATTCGGTTCAATGTTCAACGACTCTGACCAATAGTTGACTGACGTTTTGACGTTTAGTAGAATACCAATTTTCCGAAAATGGCTCTGCTGGCACGACACTATGAAGACATTGAACCGAGTGTAAATAGCAGACTTGGGCCCCAGTTAAAATGCATTAAGATTATCTAAATAATTAAAGTAAATAAACAATATAAATACATAGTTCATATCTTTGGTTAGTTAATTTAGAGAGTATAAAATAATTTATATAGGTCGGAGCATCGTATGTTGAGCACGTATGAATATAAAGTTGAACTGAAAGTCGAACAAATAGTGGTAAAGTTCATAAGTTGTCAAATACAGTACATAAGCCAATCTTTAAATAATATCTGCATCTTATATGTTGGTCATATGTGTTTAATTGTATTGATTACATAGTGTTCAAAATATATTGAACATACAGACAACAGCGAATATTCTAAATAAATTCTCGAAGGTAGTAGAAAATTATAGCCAATGATTAGTTTGTCTATAAAAAACCCCTATTATATTACATAGACAGAAATAAACTACCAGAAATGTAGGAACTCCCATATTTGTAATATTAAAGTAAGCTCACTAGCTCATGAGCAGATTTGCAATGCCTGCCAGCAGGCAAGTACAAGATGGAAGAAAATAATTATACTAACAAATTTATTTACAAGTATGAAATGCACCGGACAATATTATTTACATAGGTACCTATTGTTTTCTACATATAACACAGGTCTAACAAATAGTTTTAAAGAAAATATACCTTTATACAATTTAAAGCAAGACAATTGTGGTTTCTTATTATAGTTAATCTGTATCGAATTTCTTAGCCGTTGCAAATTCAAGACGTATTGTTGCTTATTGTTATATAAGTAGGGACATTACGCGTCTGAGCGTAATATTCAGTGACGTCAAGGGCCGACAAAGCGAGATATAAAATACGTACGTAATGACGTACTTAGGATTTTAAATCTTGGATTTTTAATAACTACCTGGTTTCCGCTATATAGCTGAATAAGTCAAGGGGCCCGATTCTGCTATTGACAATTGCTTCAATCGTCTGAGTGGGTGGCGTCAGTAGGTCCATTTTGGGATAATTGGCATTCTACTAAATGTCAAAACGTCATTTTAACGTCAAAATTGGCCATTGGGACGGCAAATTTTGACTCGGCCTACTCGGGCAGACTCGGGCCTCAGGTCAAAATCAGAAAGTTTATGAAAAGAACAATGTGAACATACACCAAAATTTTCTAAATCTGCACATTTTTATGACAGTGTGCTGTGACAGGAGTAAGTACATACCAATTAACATGAATACCTAATGTTGTATTACATAATAAATAACTTCACTTACTTTTTGTTATAAAAATGGCTACAACACATCAATTTAAATTCATATACTTCTTAAAATGATTATGCGAACACAATTTACTATAATGCATCACACTGTATAGTGAACCACAGGACTGCTAGCACTACCAATTTCAATAACATATCTGTAGATCGTTTTTCGTACAGGAGATAGATATTTGACGTAAGCACCATAGAGCATATGTCAAATTCCAATCTCTTATCGGAAAAACGATCAGCGGATGTGTTATTGAAATTACAAGTAACACATTGTGTGCCGTTTAAATCCAAACCTTCTGTTTCCGACCCTGACTGACCTGTGGGGGTCAAGGTCACAGCATGTCGTCTTCAAAACCTTCCCCAGTCAGTATGTGCGGGTCACCTATCGCTGGCACCATGTGGGAATATTCACTTGTTGCCCATAGATACAAGTTTAGTGTGCGGTCTGTGCATTGCCCGATGAATCTGGAATGACGAACATTATTGTTTGAATAAAATTACCCATAAATTTTACAAAATTGCAATAACAATATCCTTTGCAGATTGTCATAAATTATAATAATAGCTAAGAACCAACTCAATCACATCTCCGAACACTTTCTTTCGTTAGTTAAGCCGAAAACCCACCGCTGCGCAGGCTGTGCACGGATGCGTGGCTCACCGCTGCTGCGTGGGTTGATTAGTTCGGCGGCGTCGATCTCCATTGCGTGCGGCGCACGGACACGGATGTGTCACCCACGCAGCTCATAGCTATGCACGGTGTACAGTCACGAGCAAAAATTTGTACAGACACTTGAAAATAAAAAGATTAAGATAATTTTTTTTAATAAAAAAAAAACTTACATTTAATAGATTAATTTTATATTATAGATAATAGCGCTTCTAAGTAACAATATGATTTAGCTATTATGTAGTAACATCTGTTATACTTATTTGTATTGTGAATATTTTAGTTATTACATAAATTATACTTATCACAACTTAAATATACGCACAAATTATATATACTAGGAACATTAATTGTACCTCTTATTTATAGTTAGCTTATTCTTATAATAATTTCTTAACAATATTATGTATGTATATATTTTTGCTCGAGACTGTACATAGCCGTGGGTCGCCGAGAAATGGCCGACCCACGCAGCTGGGATGCGTCGCACGGCCGTGGGCTGAGCTACGTTCCGCGTATTCGAGCTAGCTACGCGTGTGTTAATGACGTCAATTGCTGCGTAGCATGTCCGTGCGCTGCAGTGGAAACGCTCTCATACATTTTGTACTAAAGCGAAGCTTAACGCACGTGCACAGCCTCTCCGTACGCCGCTGTGGGTTTCCGGCTTTATAGTTCCATTCGTTTAGGAAATTACGATGCCAAAAACAGACGTCAAAACATTTACGCTCTTTTTTGTGTAGAGGTTAAAAAGTCTCGTACGGATGAGTACTAGACCGAAGTAATGTGGTATACTATATAGTGGATTAAATTATGCCATCTCTCTCGCACTCACCTCACAAAAGGCCTGACGTCTCCCTCGTTGGCGGTCTGCAGGTGCTGGTAGTAGAGGTGGCGGTGCTGCTTGGCGATGATGACGGGCGGGTACCCGGCCTGCATCAGCAGCAGGTTCATCAGCAGCCGCGATGTGCGCCCGTTGCCGTCGATGAAGGGGTGGATGTGGACCAGCTTGTAGTGCGCTAGAGCTGCGTATCTGGGAATTGTTGATAATGTATTAGATTACGTTCTATACCATGCTCTGTATGTTACTGCCCATTGATATTAATTATTATGTAATTTGTGTTTGATTAGTAGAACAACTAAAATTTCAGAGTTTACTACAGTAACTAGCAGATAGTAAAGTACAATTAAGTATGTGAAATTATGTTAATGCTAATAAGAACTGCTCACGAATCCATTGTAATATCATTCAACAATAGTCTAGTATGAAGAGAAATGAGTTAAATGTAAATATTATGATAATTGCAAAGTGAAAGTCTAAATAATGATTCAGTTGAGTGTTTCTTGTTGGTATGCTATTTAATAACATTGTTTGGTTATGCATAATACCTGACAGGATGTAGGTCTAGGGCATCTTCAGAATTCAGCCACTCCAGAAACTGTGTCATTAGCCTCTGTATCTCTGAGGGTCCGGGGGGTATGTGACCCCCCACGTAGACCTGCGTCCTGCGGAACTGACCCCCTTCGATAGGGTCAACATGACCCAAGACTCGTTTATGTATCTCTAGTATATCACCCATGGTTATGTCTCGTAAACGGTACAATAATGTTGAGTTTATGTACTTCATGGCTGCATCAAGACCCAAGATTTCATTATGCTCATCTATACTCTTCCCAGATACCGCTATTCTAGTTTCTAACACACTTCTCGTTTGTTGTAAAGTCATTGTGTTACCTTCAATAGCTACTGTATGATAAATGTGCTGGAAATATGCTTCTTTCTTTGCTCTCCGTAAAGCGGAATTACTTTCTGGTATAGATGACAGTGCGTCTCGTTTCTCATCTATTTTCCTTAACATTTCTCTATCTAAATTTTCTACTATGCTGGCTGTGCGTTGCCTGTTCATGAGAGCCCCTGTATGATCAGGATAATTTGTTAAAGCTAAAGTATACAGCTGGTCAGCTTTCACTACATCTTTTTTTGTATCTTCTAAAAACTCGCCGTAGTGGTTCAGTATGTCAGCGTGTTTTGGTGACAACGCAAATGCATGTTGAAACAGTTTTAAAGCTTTGTCTGCTTTGCCAAACTTCTTCATTTCCAGAGCAGCATTTAGAGAAACCACGGCCTCTGCATCTCTGGTTTTGTCGACAGCTCTCTGCGGCACTGGACTGGGGTTCTGCTCAGAAATAGGTTCCAAATAGTTACCGTACAATCCATCTGGTATGGGTGCGAATGGCTTCGTGAACTTCTCTTCATAATTTAACAATTTGTGCAGAGATATCACAACCGCAAGGGTACACACGACGCTTGATAATATTAGCACAGTTTTACATCTATCTACAATCATTTTTGAGTTAATTTTCCATTTAAAACCACACTTCATGTTTTCAGTTTCGCTCGCCCTACCTATAAGCAACATTATTGCGTCGATCACAGACGCATATGTTTCGCGATAAAATCTCTGTACTGACTGCAAATGTTTTAGATTTCATCGTGTATTGCAATAATATTTCTAAACACTAATAACAAAAAACCACGTAAGGTCATTATAACCAATTTGACATATCGAATTGGCAGAAAACGTCATTGTCAGCTGTCATGCAAAAAGTAAACAACAATTTTTTAATAGAAGCGTTTCGTTTATCAAACTTGTGCAGACACTAATGTTTTTTTTGCGATATCTTATTGTGTTAAGTTATTTATAAAATAATTTATTTGTATTTAGTATATAAAGGTAACTCACATTAAGTTTTGAAATTAAATATCGTAGTTTTAGTTGTACCTAAAATATTCTATTTATTACGATATAGTGCGAACTGAGAACCGTCGTGGGATTGAGGGCGAGGCAGTCCTTATTTTTCAAGTTGTAAACACTTTAGTTTCATTATAGCGTACCTTTAATGTCTGGATAGTTATGAAATTATGTTAGAACTTGTAAATGTTTAGGTCCAGTCTTCGATTTTTTAATAATTTTAATTAATTCATACTGTAAGTTCACTTTTTGCAGTGACTGTTCTCTTTCCAGACAGAGTCTATAGCCGACTAAGGCATTCAAGCAGTTTACCTGGTAGATGAACAAGGCAATCCCTGGACGTCTCCATTATTACTAAAATAAGGGCAAGGGGCGGAGAAATAGAATAGAAGCAGATTTACTTTTCTAGCTATATCTTTTCCACATTCTACAGCAGGACAAAGGAAAAACTACGATATTATGTTAATGCTGAAGTTAGGAACTACCCATTCAATTAAGATTGTGCTTTGTAGTGGGTTGATCAGTGATCGATATATCAACGATCATATTTTTGAAATCATTATTATGCCGTGCCCTGTAGCTATTAACGTTCTGATTCCTATTGCAGCGACCTACACTTGAGCTTTGTAAGTGTGGCCATAAACATGGTGCATAAACCATGGCCCATTTAACGGGCTTATTGGAAAGGTAAGTAGAGTCCACGGAGCCAATACAAAGTTAGAGTCAACGTGTTGTTTTCATAATTATCAACCTGTGCTAGTCTCCTTAGCAGATCGGGATGTTAACCCATAATATTCTATGTATCATCAACTCTAGTTAAATACTTGTTATCGTGTTTGGGAACATCTCAATGAGAAGAGGCCCTCGCTCTGTATGGTGTCACTTATCTATCTCCCGGTTAACGCCGACAGTGGCCTATCTGACATCTGATAGCTACTGACGATAGATACCTGTCTAATGTCAATTGTTATAGTGATCGATCACCTTAGATGCTTCTAGATATATAGGTAGGTAGGAACCAAAGGTTGGTGACGTCATCGTTTTAGGTGTGGTTTATAAACCACGATAAGATGTTAACACAGCATTATATATGCCCTTTGGAGGAGAGTAGGCAATAGGTTTGTTATTGTCAGTGGGTAAACACAAATGAATAATAATCTTTTCATAATAATTGTTTATTTTTCAAATTTTTAATACTTTCTTCGTTCTCACACTTCAAATAAATAATAATCCCACGTAGACACTCAGATCATTTACGAATAATAAGTAAACAGTAATCACTAACATGTAATTCACATTAATTGATTAAATAAATTTATTAACTAACTAAACTTAGTAATTTTATCATTATATAACTTATAATTAGCTAAACAAACCCTCTGCCAATACGGCATAAGCTGCTTGACGATTAAAAGTAATCATTTAAACGTTTCATTACACAAGTGTTTAAATGCAGTACTTTTAAGCTCAGGTTTCATAAACGCGCGATCTAGTTAATTCGAGATTGGGCGACCGCGGCGTCTGTTGCTGACTAGACAATCGAGTCATCACAACATAAAACTTCAGCGAGCATCAGTTCGCTAATGGCAATTTCTGAAGACACATTTCATAGTTACTACGCCGTAGCGTCGTAAGAGTTGCGTGCTCGTAACTTCCTGCGTTTAGGAGCATTTCTTTACGATTACTGTGCGACAAAATGCTTTGGCGAGAGTATATAACTTATCACTAGACTAAGTGCTATACTATGGCAGTATTGCAGGAAATTAGAGAGCATACAACATGAGTTTCAATAGAATCAAGCAGCTTAGTGTTGGGCCCGCTGCCTCTGGCGACCAATCGATAGAGCGGCGACACGACTAATGATTGGCAAGATTATTGTTACAGCGTCGTCACTGTTAGTGGCTGGCAAGTCCGCGTTAATTCGTCTACCTTGTTAAATTTCATCTAATCATCACCTCAAACAATTTGTTAATATCTTAACACTAAAATCTTTGCGCTTAGTCGCTTTCGCTACCATCACTTAAACATAATATACAATTTGGAACGATTCTTTCAGGTTTCTCTAGGAAACAATACATGCGACCAGCGCCACACATCCCTGTCGAGTCGAGTTATTCTTTGCAAATTAATACTATTTTTTTCTTAGAAGCGTAAATAATGAAAATCAGACTTCACAGCCTGAATTGGAACTAGGAGAGTTATGCATTTATGAAATCGACCCTTAAATTTTATCGGTGGTATCATGCTATGTAAACTTCTTCATCTTAAATTGCCTTAAAACTACACATTACAGTTCAATTTAATTGCTATTATATTTGCGTCCAGAGAAAGAAATGTTTTTGGATATTACTTGTTTGTATAACTCAATGTAGAGTAACACACGAATACATTAATCAGACAATGGGTAACATTTTGAGAATTTAATGGAAAATCCCTAAAAGTTCAAATACAAGAATTAAATTTGGATAAATTTACACAGCATGCCAACGGGAATTAGAACAAGTTACGGTCCAGCAGTAGTGTTGTGCTTAGTCGATTAACGGCACATGGTATCGACGATGATCATGGTCGAGTACATGGAGCAGCCGAGGGCTATCATGGTGCCCATGGCTATGCTGGAGTGGTACGCGCGGAAGGTCTTCAGCACGCGCAGGTAGCGGGGACAGTGTGCGAGCTCGCCTAGGACTAGGCGACCGACCTGCAACAAGAGAGACAGACATTAATACATAGATTCATATAATCACGCCTCTTTCCCTTGTTGGGGTAGGCAGAGACCACTTCTTTCCACTTTCTATGATCGTTATACACTTGTTTCGGTTTGTCTATTTTCATTATTCCCTTCATACATACATTAATAATGGAATATTTTACTCAAAATAGGAATGTTTTTAATATTTTCAAATAAGATTAGGACCCTGAAACCATGTTACTCGTACTAAGGACAAGATTCAATTATTATTCCATTTAAAATAATATTCATTTCGACCTTTTAAATTATATGGTCCGTAATTAATGTTAAGTACAGTATACCGCCCATAATTAAAAAAAAACAAGTTTATTTTTAAAAACAGAACGTCGTTTTACATTCATTTTCCCGCGATATTGTATTACAAGCAATCAATCAATTGTTGTAACTCGCTCGAGTTGTTTGGCAGTTTCTCACATATAGGTATGTATTACGAAATATATCACATAAATATTTCTGCAACATTGCAGTTAACACGTGTAATTTTAACTTATCTGTCGGTTACCAACCGACGGTGATTCACTGCCGTCAGGTGGCGATGTCAAGTGAATTGTTTTCTAAATATTACACGATTCTTCGTAAATGAAGAGTGCTGGTTAAGGCAAATACTTCGATTAATGAGATTACGTTATTTGATCGATTATTGCCTCATACCATTTGTGACGTCATGATGTTATAGTTAACGTTATTCTTTTATAGAGAAGTTAAATAGAGCATTGTAGAGCTGAGGACTCTTGTAAAATGGAATTAAGTCGATCTCTAAATTTTCTGATAAAGCTCTTATTATAAAAGCGAGATTACTTCTGATAATTTAAAAGGTCTGTTTACTTAAGCGACAAACACTTTGAGACACTGTTTCTTACGGTATTCGTCATTTGGCCATAAATAGGGTTGTACGCCAATACAACAGGTCCTCTCCCCCTTTCTATTCAATAATGATTTTCTCCAAGATTCAGGGTGTAATTTATTTATAATATGTATGTGTTTAGAAATATATAAGTATGTTTATCAGTTGTCTAGTTACCATAACACAAGCTCTGCTTAGCTTGGGATCAGACAACCGTGTGTGAGATGTCCCGGAATATTATTATTATTATTCCTCTATATGCATATAAAGGTTCATATAATGATCAAGGAATGCTTACTTCTTGTCCACCGCCAGCGGCCTCCTCCATCTGCGTCTTGACGTGCTTGGCGCGCAGCATCGGCCGCACGAGGCGCAGGCGCACGTACGCCTCTATGCTGAACACGGCTAGCAGCAGCGCTAGCTGTAACAATTGACATAGCACTTTAATATAATGTTTTTAAGGTGTATAATCGTATGAAGATGATTTTAGTGGTAGGTTTGAAGAGAAATTGAGTGTAATATCTAAAAAACATTGTAGGTTTGAAGAGAGTATTCCATGTAAGCGTATGCTACAATCTTCTGAAGTAATTAATGTTCCAGTTTTGGAAAGACAGCGTTCTACAGCGTTGTACATATTGTAGTACCATTGTTAGTAAATGGTACTTAGCATGAACGTTTATGTCTGGAAACTTGGCTACTATTCTGACCTATTTCTAATAAACAAGGTTTGCAAAGCAAATTTATTTTAACATTTTCTTATGTGTTAGTAACGATTGCGCGTTTGAGGGTATTATTTGCTATAGTTACTTAGTATACATAACTCAATTTACATGGGAGTAATTACACCCATTTAACCGAACTAATTAATTCTAAAAGCGTGTAATAAGTGACTTAAAATCTGACCTATCCTGTCACGTTCCATTTAAAAACTACTCATTTTTTTCCTTACATCCGGTTCCTATTCTACTAAAGTACAATCAATATATTAACTCTTTATCCTGTCGAAGTTAATCCGACCTCTTGCTTTAACCTTGCATTTACTGAACGCAGATTTCACAGATAATTATCTACATTGCGAGAAAAAAAGTATCTAGAAACTTTTACTATCACAGTGGATCAAGGACTTTTCAACCTCTATGCAATTTAAATGCATTGGTTAATTTCGTTATTAGCATTGCCAATACAAAACAGACATTACATGCATTAATAAAATAAATATTGGGGCAAAGCAATTAGGCACTAACTGAAGACCATTCTATCATTTTTTTTCGGAATAGTAGAATGGTAATAAGATAATAAAGATATCTATTTTTTTTACTTATTCAGTGTGTATCGCAATGAAGAGTAAGGAAGGTCATGTTTTACAAATAAATAAGTCATTATTTAATTACGTTTCCTTGACATTTACGAACAATGTACTGAGTGTTGTATCTACCATATAATTAAACGCTTTTATTAGCACTTAACTTTTAAACCGCAATTAAGCTCAAATATTTGCTTAAGCATTAATTTGATTTCTTTCATTTCCGAACTGCTGCCTCACTTGATCATTAATCAAACTCATTCAAGTAGGTTATTAAACTTTATAAAATAGCTGAGAAGGTTAGCCATTTGAAGAATGAGTTATACAAAATCGATTTTTGAGGCAAAGCTTCTTATAAAATATAATATTAACCTTAATAGGTAAGGCTAGAAGCTATGTCAGTCAGGTCAGAAATGAACTCAAATAAATTAAATCACTTTATTCGAGTTCATTTCTGACCTGACTTGAAAACCCAATAAATCGTCTTAATATACAAAACTAATGTGCGAAGACTTCGTTTAAGATAACGGGTCATATCCCTAAGTCATTTATAATTTAATTTATCTGAAGGCAAATGGAACATTCAGTATCGTGCTAATTAAATGCGTTATAAACTTGATTGTTATTGCGAATGGCAAATGAATTCCGTAGGTTTATTGCTAGTGAAACAACTGCTGCTTAAGTGAGTTTATGTCTCGGAACATTGACTATCGATAACTATTAAAGGTACGGGGAATAGAGTAAATTGTCGATGTTTTGATCGGTTGCAATTGGAGACTGGTGTTTTAATGTCTACGGCCTCCATCAAGTACAGAGAACTCTCTCAGGGTATGCCAATGTCATGGTAGTACAACATTGAAGCATGTGGTTTCGAAACCACAGAGTTTATGATATTGTTGTTATCGTTTTTAGTGGCGTCGAAAGTGTCAGAAGGTATTCTTGTCAACTATAAAAATCTTGGGAGGTCAGGAAATGATTTTCTTTAGTCGATACTTGGTTAAATGTCATTTAAATTAAGGACTGTTATTCTTTCAAGCAATGCGTTGATAAACTTAGTAATTTTATGTTGAAAGTTACAATTTAAATTTGGATGGAAGCTAACTTAAAAATACTTCGGGCATCGATTCAATTAATGTCAAAGACAGTTATTCGAGCATGCACTTAATTTGCTGGCGCCGTTTAATATGCATGCATTATGTACATGAAGATATTGCACATTTATACCGGCAACTTTATTACTGACTCTGACCTTTTGTACACCTATGCAGTATATTATTCGATTTACTTCCGACCATGCCCCGGTTAAATGATTAAATGTTTAGTGCTCTACATTATTTATGGTACGTGCTGACAGCCCATGCGTTTGAATTTCGAAATGTCACATAAATTATCCTTCGGAGTAACGGTCGTAAGAACAAAACGTTATCTTCGTTGCATTGACCCGTCAAGACCTCGGTTTAGTACATAAACGACAGAAAACGTCTATAAAATTTTACTACAGTGTATTTAAGCACTTCATATAAATAAGTAAATATGCTAGCTAGCTTTCCTTTTACCTTTCACAAGGTAAAAGCGAAATATAAACTTCGAAAATTCATAAAATCTTGTCACGAAACGTTCATCCATCATCGCTTCCTAACTTTTATTTTTTTATTTTTATAGATCTTTGCAGCAGGCTTGACTGCTTCACCGAAGGTGAAACGCTTCTTTACCCAACACTATAATCCTATGCAACAACGAGGGTACCTTCCTAGGATTGGATTGTCACTTGTTTTCTGGAACATTATTTTAAAAACGCAATTTTCGTAATGTTGGCTAACCTGTATCCAAGAGGTGTGCTCGAACTGCGTGAGGCACTGGGTCCTGTAGTAGGCGAGCAGTGCCAGTAGACTGACGACGGAATTGAATGCGTAGTACACGGGGAAGAGCACCGTCTGCACGCGCCCGAACTCGTGGCGGGGGAGGTTGAAATAGAGGACGATACCTGTGGAAGAAATAGTTGGTTAGTAAAGCTAGAATATGGAAGAAAGTCTTTAACTATGAGCATGGAAAGAAACACGAGACTTGGTATCCAAACCATGTGGTGATGGTTTGGTTATTTCGATCGCCGTGCAATTTGGACACTCATTTTTTTTTTCTGCGTTATTTCCTTGGTTTATGCATCGTTGACGATTGCTAAAATAATTCATAATTGGTATTCATAAAACATCATTCTGAACAGATTTTAATCTGTTCCTATATTGATTTTTTAATACTAGTATATTTCAGTAGCTTAACATGCATTATACCTACATAATATGTTATAAGAATTCTGTTCTTCCCGGACTCTACACAAAGTTTTCCGTCTGAGAGTAGGTAAGTATTTCTCCCAATACGGGTCACACGGCCCTGAGCAAGGTTGACGCTCCCTGCCTCATCATTGTGCACACAGCACTGGTTGCCTTACACATTAGCAACCTGTAACCACGCAGTTTGTTTGACTTCAAACAACCGCGTCAACCGCCAGTTCCGTACTCACTTTCATTTGTAAATATTAGTTTTGCCAACAACGTCATTTTGTCAAGAATGGGTTATTTTTAGCTAAGTGCAATAAAACTATGCTAATAGCCATGTATGACAACAATACGTATTGCCAGCTAAGATTTATGTAGCAATATATCTACGTCTAGTTAACTAACCATAAATAACGTTTCCAGCCAGGAACAAATCACTGTCATGCTAAAGGTCAAATCAATGTAACCCGGAACGCGGCGTAACTGTCAAATCCCGCGAAATGATCGGCCGATCGTAATCCGGTCCAAATTGTTCCAACGAGGATGTTGACTTTAGCATTTAATACTTTAGTTTGTTTTACAGCACGCGTAAGTGTTTGTATAATGTGAATACGATAAGTTATACGATCAACTGTAGTAATAACTTAAATAAAGAGGTTTCATCATCAACCTAGGTTACAAGGCCGGTTGTCTGTGATTTAAACTGTTCCAATAGAATTTAACGGATCTTAAAAAACGTTTGTATTATAAGAAACCCTTTTTCAGAATATCATTGTGTATCTTAAGACTATTTTATAACCGAGTAAGTACCAAAAAAATAAGAATAAGTATTATTAAAATATTTTTTAGCATAAAATAGTATTAAAATATTTTTTGCCAATATAAAGAATTAAACTGTTTGTGGCAAAAATATTATTTCATTTTTATGTTTAACGCCTTGTAAATTTAATACGTAAATTATATTCTTTATCTTGACACCTTGTTCATGAACAATGACACGAACAAGTTGTTGCACACTGTAGATATAATTGGGCAACGGTAAGCGGCCATTATTCCCGTTTTTTTTTAAATCATTGTTATGGTAAGGAACTTTAAGAAATCTCAGAACACGATTCTCAAAAATACTCTGAATTTTGTTATCTAAATAACAATCGTTAACAACTTACATCAAAATAATAAAGGTTTTTACTGCATGAAAAAGGGCGTACTTTTTTGTACAAGATTGTCTGTAGTCGACAGTCATGCGATCTTCAAAGAGGTCTCATTACACAATTACTTACGTAATTATTGATTGTATTATTCAGTAAGGTATGTTTTGCGTGTCCAAAATAAGTTTATGAACGAAAATCAGAATTCAAATAGTTTTCAACCTTAAATCTAGTATGTAAGGCTCCATTTTGTATTTAAAGGGATTTTGCCGTTTAAGATTCCCGTATTTGAGCCATTAAAATGCTAAGGAGCATAATTTAAAAGTTGAATGAAACGTAAACCCCGCCTTCCAATTTTGAATTTTAAATTTCTTATTTCGGTGTGGGTTTGATGTTTTCAGATTTGTTTTTTTAGTTTTGTTGTTTAAGAACTGTTGACTGACAACTTATTTTTTTTTGTTGTTAAAAGATACTATTTAAAATCTAGACTAGAATGAAGCCAGTAGGTATACATAATTTATTTTTCAAATACTAGCAGGTGCTTCATACGGTGTGATTACGTTACATTTCAAAACAACTATATCGTAAGCATTGTTTTTCATGGTATTATCAATAGTCATTAGTTTTATTAAAACTTTGTTCGAATACTTTATTAGCTAAAGTTGTCGATACCGGTCGAAGCTGTTTGATGGAATGCCATGGACATTTGCGACACAGGTATATATAAAAAAAACACATCTGTCATTCTCATGCCATTATGGACTACACTAAGTGCTAGTATTCCAACTATTATTTGATTAAATAAATTATCCTAGGATACCATGCAATTTTCTTAATTAGATAAGGCTAATGCAATTACTTGTGCAAAAAAAAGGATTTTAATCCAATTATAAGTTGCAAATGATTTAAATTACATTTTGTGATGTATCGTATCATTATATTTGTCCTTGTTGCCACCTTCAGATGTACTGAACTTTTGAAGGTGGGTTATTAACAGCATCGTAATTCTCTTGTCATAATGTATTAGTTAATATATTAGGCATAAAATATGGAGAATATTAGAAAAAATAATTAACGAAATCCTGACATGCATAGTTCGAACGTCACTAAATAGTTTGAGCTGTTGTTTGAATATAACAAAAGAATGTTAACAATTGTAAACATGCAACAATACATTTAGTAACCACGTGTAATATAGCTTCACGTCAGAACCAAAGAACGGCATTTTGTATTGGCGGGAAAGTGTGACCTGTCATAACTTATTACGTTTTTAATTAATCATAAAGAAGAGTGAAAATTTCTGACTCTACTCAGTCCATGTTTAGTAGAATAACTGCAGCTTTTGTTAGTTATTGCATGCCATTACAATGATGTATGTTGTCTGTTTGTAGCCTTTGACCTAACACCTAGCATTTATATCGATGTCACATTCCTTCTATTTAATATATCCCGCTGTTTTACTTCACTCAACGTTTACCATACTTATAGCAAATGCAGTACACGAAGTATTCTGTACCTCCTTTAAATTAAACTTCTTTTAAACAATTAGTGTTCCGCCTTCTTCAAATAACATTCGATTCATTTTTTAAACTGGTGTTTCTCAACGACAAGTCCGCAATTTTTTAATCGGCCCTCCGTCCTGCGCGTACGTAATACGCATGCTCGGCAATGTAATATAATTCTTCGAAATTTGAACGAACGAGTTTCGGGATTCGATTTGGAAATATAAGAAAGTATTACATAAGTTTAATCGATTGTGAGAATATTTTGACTGAATAAACGACGGATATTAAAAATAAAAATCGAATTCCATTTTAAAAGTCTAGTAATCGTAAGAGACCTGAACTGTAAAGGCTAATTTAAGAAACACTTGTTGGCACTGTCATCTTTTTTGTTTATGTAATAATAATGAATAACGACATATTTTTAGAAAGCTACAAAAAAAAACTGTACTTATGTTGCCATGTTCTTTATTTTAGTATATAGACATTAGATATGGATACATCGTGACTTTGGAACCATCAATCATAGTTAAGGTAGTCATTATAATATTATCGTTATGGTTTTAAATATTGATAAGGACAAAAAATAACGGTTGTTTATTACTAAAACCAATAAATATAAAAAAAAACTTTTCATATCTTATTATTTTCTGTTTAAATTCGAAACTCTACTTACAACACATCCACGTGACAGTTTCTCACGTGCCAGTATTTCACGTGATATTGAGAAAGAAACCACTATGACTTACAATACTTTGACTACGACAAATAGTTCTAAAAATAGCGAACAATCATTTCATCAAGAGCCTAATTTATGAGGGTGATTGCAATTGAATACTGGCGCCCATGTTAGGCCCCTGTTTTCCAGAAATCCATTAGTTAAACACTCTGAGTAAAACCAGAAACCTATAGGCTTTTATTGGTGCTTCTTGCTCTTAAAGATTCAAAGCTCGTCTCTTATATAAAGGGTCAGTCTCTAAAAGAATTCTTATATATTTCTTGACTGTCTAATCTAATGATAAAAATTGTAATTGATTAGTCAAAAGACTAAAACGGCCCTTATAATGAGGTTTGACCGCTACATTTTTTTTCTCTGAAACCTTTCCTATACCTACTTTGAGAGTCTTAAGTTTCATACTGAAATAACAAAGAATGCTTACCAGAAACAAGGGTCATCCAGACTTGCGCTCCTAAATGCGTGGCGACGGCTGCGACGTATAATGCTCTCCACCCTCGGACGCTGCTGATGCCGGCGCCCGGCCTGCTCAGCCATGCGAACAGCACTACCAGCGCTAGAGCCACGTGCAGCGGCTGCGAGGTGCGGGTTACAATGCTGTGGGCAAGCGAAAGAGGACTATAAGTTTTGTGAAAGAAGGGCTGTTTTGGCTTAGGGGTATCGTAGCGGTAACTAAGAAAATATAATTGATGAATATATGTTTTGGCAATTGTACAGTATGAAGAATATGCCATAGCATAGAACCATGTATGAAAAAGTTAGGCAAAGTAAGACCTTTTATAACCTTTTAGTATATTAAGGTATTCTTTTAAATATAGATGAGAGCTCTATTTTGTTTTTTTTTTTACTTTAGTTACATTAATGCAGTATCAAAACTCCTTGCTAATAATTAACAGTTAGTAGTACATTGTGTTGCTTAACATTTGCCAAGCCTAACCAGATAAAAAAATAATATCTACTGCAAATTAACGTGCAATAGGAATCTAATCAAACCGCAACTTTCGTAGTCCAAGGCGATTGTTACCTAACTTGCACGAAAACTATCAATACATTATGTATGAACTAATTACAAACCTTTTTGAGGAATTAAAATAATAACAGTTGAACGCCTTTTTGTAGAGACCTTCCCGATAAATATTTAAGCTGTTTCTTTTTTTTAAGATCGTTATTTTTTATGTTCTTTATTTAAAAGGCATGCGCTGTTACTATGAAACAATTGCTAATAAAGTTTTGCCGCATCGTTCTTATAATAAATCGATTAAAATGATAACACATACAATCTATCAGTGATATGACATGACAAGACAACTATTATCAATTGTTAACTATCTATTTTATCTGTAAAGAATATTGTCCGCAAGCTATAGTCGTAAGTTATGTTCATTTTGTACTTCAGACTGCAAGCAGTCGCGAGGGATTACGATTGATAAAATTATCATGGGTTCGTTTTATCAGAACGTTACCCTGGGTAACGGCCCGCGGCGGAGCGTTTTAGGAATCAATTGATTGATCTGCCATATTTTTTCATGCTAATACATGTCCATTATAACAAAAAAACATGTTTAATTACGTTCCACGTGTAGTTTTTATCAAAGCCAATATTCTCGCGAGGTAACCGACGTTAATTGATTTCAGCGCGAGCCTATCAAAATAATAAAGGCATGGAAATTTAATTAGCGGTACACTGATGCGAGCAAATTGTTCAATCACTATGTTTGTATTTCGAACAGCGTGTCATTTATACTCGTGTGTGTAATATTCATAATGCCATATGACGGAAGTATAATAAAATATAATTTGATACACTAGAGGAAAAATAAAATAACTTAAAATACCAAATACTCGTATGAAACTTATCGTGTGGATTAACAGTTTTGTAAATGAAGTCATGGACTAAAACCTCTTTTCATGGCTGCTGTAAGTTTATTCGACTTTCTGTTTTGGATAACTTATGTTAACCTTTTAAAAGCTTTTATTTAATGGACAACATTGAATGAGACAGTTGGTCCAGATTAAATACATTTTTAAGCATTAACTGTTTATTTACTGACTACTTATACACCCACTCACTTTAATATTTATTTTCCACATTAAATGTAACAGACATTATATATATCTGATAAGAAATAAAGCTACTATTTGTTCTTTGCAAAGTTTGCCGATCAATTTAGCAAGAAATATTATTTTGTGTTTCAACCAAGGTGAGGTTTCTAAGAAAAAGTTGGCCCCAAGGCTGAAATGATAACTGAAAAACTCACCATAAAAAGTAGGTTAGTTAAGACAGATAACACTGGCCATAAATAGATAATTATCAATGATTTACCTACGACCACTCAAATTTGGATCATTCAAACGATCGTGATTATCAAACGAGCGATACTTATGACGTCATATATAATTATTATCACAATAAAATCATAATATTGTTGATTAAACTTACTCATTACGAATGCAAATAATAAATCAGAACGATTTATCATGAAAATATAGTAAAGGGATTATTGGTTGGAGTCAATTAACGAATATATTTTACTTATTTATTTTTCCTGAAATGAAAATTTACGGACAAGAGTACGATATTTGCAGTTGACGTTTGGTTTCTAGTTATCCATAGATATTAGTAGAAAGTTAGATGAATGACTTCGTTAGCGAGAAAACTAACTTTAACGACATAGCAAATTTTGCATTAATTTAATAAATAGTAGAGTATTGCAGAAGGTTTATATTCATTGATGGAATGTAAACATTTTACATGTTATTGTTTTAAGCAAAAAATCAAGAAAACAAATTCTGTATTTTTCTGGTTGTATATTTTTATTTTAAAGCCCATCAAATTCCAAACGGCTTCAAAATCGTACTGTAAAGTAATATACAACATTTAATTAAAATGTTACTGAGAATGACTTGCTTTTTGTAGAACCAAAGTATTTTTACTCGCGTGTTTAGGTACAATAAGTTTCCCCTAACAATTTTCAGACACACCTATTCATTATCAATGGCTGAAAAAACATATCTTTGTCCTATATTTGGTCTGATAAAAATATAAACAAATTACCAAGAACTGATTGTTTGTTTCTTTTAAATTCCCTTTGATAAGATAAATATTAATATTTTGGGAGACAAACAGAATAAATGCTTTTGATCCAGGAGACTGCAGAAAACACTATTTTGGCGTTATGCCACGTCACGAGGTTTGAAGACTCGGATATTTTTACCCGAATGCGTAAGAAAGTAAATAATTGTTTGTTTTGTAAGTGCCTTTTAAAATAACTGTAATGAGAGATATTTTTATCTTCTGTAAGCGGCTTTGAAAAGCAACATTTCGGTTATATTTTAATTATTACGTAGCACTTATTTACCTAATTATTTTTTGTGGAATTGACCACCCGTGGCTGACACTTTCACAGTTAAAAGTGCTTTTAGAAGATGAAAACATAAAAAAGCAAGCAAAACACAGCACAAACATTAAAAATACATTATGTTCTTCAATTACTTGGCACTTTTTATTTCCCTTACGGCGTTATTTACGCAACTTAATCAGTTCGTCTGAGTGACGTGTATTGCTAATATCTCTTATCGATTCGACAATAACGGATGCCGACGTGCCACTATTCACGTGCGTATATTTTAATTAACGACTTTCTATAAAGTCAATTGATCAGTGCCATCGGAATAAATTTAAGTCATTCGAGGTTAGTGACTAAGTTGAATGACATTAATTATGGCGCGTAAACACGTTCGAAGTTTGATTTGAAAAAAGGTGACAAGTTACAGATCAAACTTTTTTTTGTTCTCATTTGCTTTAAATCCCAGAAATGTATTTGACAAGAGGTCTTATCGAGATAAAAACAGATGCAGAATATAACCAGTTAATAACTTTATTGAAAGTTAAAAGCCAAACCGAATTAGACGATTTCTTGCCTTCTTTCTAATGGTAAAATTAAACCATCAATTCAAGTTTATATTTAATAAGCAATAAGTGAAAGTCGTTTATTTATTTGCGATCCTATTTTGCTCTAAGCGCGAACTAATCTATACATATATTGCTTGTTTTTATTTAGAAATTATTATGTTATTATCATATCTGTCACGATAAGATGAAAGAGTAAGTGCGTGCGACCGATAGTTATCATTTGACATTACCACAAGTCATGCATGACCTGTTTACTGCCAAAAATACCGATATTTTTTTGCAATCTAAGGCATCTATCAAAAAGAAACAAAACTGAAATCTACATGCTCTCAAATAAGTAAGACCAAAAAGAGAAGCATTTTCCTCATTTTTTGTTATCTGGAAAACCGATTTACTTTGTTGTCTACCTTTTTCAATAAATGCAGTGTAACAATTTGATTATTATATATCTAGACATTGACAAAGCATCTAGAAGATAATATATACTGTAACGATTCCTTAAGATTACATAAATCATAACGACATAATACGGACATTTTTATTTTGTGGAATAAGAAAGAATTATTACTTTAATCCGATCATTTTTGACTTCCTGTACAGAGATTAGATGTTTTATAAGATATATTTAAATATAAATAAGAATTCTTGAATTTATAGATCCTTATTTCTACAAAATAATTATGATTATGTACGGCGAGTACAGTTTTTAAAAAATAAATGCGTGATATCTTTGAAATTACATCGCAAGAAAAAAATATAGAATAATTTTAACACATATCAAGACCGTATAGTGACAACAATCTTGCGGTCAAGCAGTTATACAAACAACAGAGGAACAATACATTCGAAAAAAGAAATTGGAGTCGGCCATCTTAAAAACAAAATGGCTTTTTGTACACTCTGTGTGTTTCACATTAAATCGATTTGAAATGCATTCTGAACTTGAACTTGCGAATGCGGACGACGACCGGACCGTAAAGTATAAATTAAAGTCACATTACATTAATTTTTTATTTGTTTTTCTTTTTACTCAGTTTGCTAAAGTATTTTAAGAAGTTATAAGCTGTGGAGCAACATTTTTTTGATTGTTTATATATTAAAACACTTCATCAAAAATGGTATTTTGTTAATAAAGAGAAAATATAGGCAAATTAATTTTCTCCAAATATACCTACTTAATACCTATACAAATGGGATTTTCACAGATTAAAGCGGCTCAAATATTATCTTATCACTGGACTTAGCAACTTTAGTGTTGTCCGTTTGTTTCAGGCCCGTTATTGACGGAAATAGATATTATCAATTAAATCTTGTGATAAACGGTAATCTGTATAGAAGATTAACGAATTACGAAATTGAAAAGATGTTTTATTTTCTTAGATTTATAACTTCTACTGGTTTACATTAATATTACATCCCCACAATTATTATTTACTAGGCCAGTTTTCCGAACACATTTGAGTACATTAATCAATTCCTGTATAATTTTGAGATATGCTTAGTTTCCAGCAGTTAAGAGCCGTTATAATATCAAAGCTCGGATATTGATTTGTAATTAGATAGATAGCATTATTTCATCTACTTATTTCCTTGTAACGGCTTTCCTTACTGAAGAATTAAATGCATAATTATAGAAGATGACTTATCGTTTCAGATTTACATCGAGTACAACTGTAGATCTCATTCTATTTAATTGAGACTGCAACTATGAAGTATCCACGAGTGTCATTAGGAGTTTATTTTGCAAAACAGTCGCGGTGAATTAAAATAAAACAGTAGTCGACTGTCTTCTCCTTCATTTTAGAGCACCATTAAAGCACGAGTGGATAAAGCTCTGTAAATGCGTTTGTGTTGTCTAGTCGTTATTACGATTTTATTGTTTAACTCATAAAATACAATCAAGGAAATGATAGCGTATTATTTATTGGGTAAAGCATTATCGTAAGAGAAGGGTATTTAACATTTAAACTTACTTTCAATGTTCCGTTAACGATTAAATCTATTCGTGCTAAGCTCTTGGCTTTTTAGTCAGGTACAGGCTATTGCTAATGAACAATGTTCCAGATACAAGTATTGGCTCTTTATTCTATTTATAAAATCATTGGCAGTGATAAATCTTAAAACGATCATAGACGATGCAGTTAAGCTTGTAGTTTTTTAAGAACAGACTT
The DNA here is from genome assembly GCA_905146925.1 of Autographa gamma. Classification (NCBI taxonomy): domain Eukaryota; kingdom Metazoa; phylum Arthropoda; class Insecta; order Lepidoptera; family Noctuidae; genus Autographa; species Autographa gamma. Next base: position 13,088,155 of record LR989850.1, read on the forward strand.
TTTAATCTGAGAATTATCTTCGCTGACGAATTGTTTTCAGCCAGTGGCAATTGGCGTGTCATCTCTTTAGTCACGATCCTTTAAAACAATTGTGTCACGTAGCCGGCAGAATTGTAAATTATTATGGCCCTGGCCTTGTTGTGTCAAAAGATGGAGAGAATATTTTGCGAGAAAAGACCGACCATTATTAGAATCCATAAGAATAATGAGAATTCATATGTTTGTTGAAGTTCGGAGAGCTCTCGTTTTATTGCTACTTAATAAACATTTTCCTCTTAAGTCAAGTTCAAGTTATGTGCGACAAGACCAGAACAAGTAAATACACGGTAATTAATAAAACTAACTACAGCCATTAAATGTTTAATGATAGATGTGTCACCTGCTGGATGTTACCGGTTAATCAATTACCGGCGCTAAGCTGACCACAAGATTGCGAACTATTTTATGCTCTGGCTACACCGGACGTGGTTGCCAGCGCTAATTAATTATTTATTGGTTGGTAGCTTTGGTTTTTTAATAGTTTGAAAATAGATTGAAGTCTTAGAAATGTCGTTTGATGGATGTTTATTTTGTTTAGTATAACATAATATTTTCTATCGTAAAACGTATATGGACGTCCGTGCATGCGTCATGTTTTAAACATAGTTTACGTAAATAAAGTGTTTAATCGTATTGATTAAACTTTGGTAAACAATTTAAGTAAATAATTGTAACTGTTACACGAACAGTTAAGCTGATCCGGTTCTGGTTGACGATATTATCGATAAAAAGGAAAAGAAAAAAACTGGAGCAAAACGAAAGCAAAGTATACGATGTGTGAAGATAGCAGTACTTTGGACTTTGTCTGTAGTTTTCAAGTAAATTATCGAGAACACTTGATTGAAACTCAAACAAGACCAAACTGCTTCAAAATAGAAAAATGCAAGAAAAACAAAAGAATTTACATACCTAGTATGTTGTGTTCAATTTCAGGCAATAAACAGGTAGAAGTACGAAAGTATCCTCGCATTTCTCACTGTATGTTGTTCTTTATAATAATTAGCAGTCTCTAAGGCCATTTAATTCGCCTTAATGGCGACAGATATTTCAATTCAGAATGCTGAACGTAACCAATACAGCTGTAATTATGTAGTGCAATGACAACTCTATATTTCTTTTTACATTAGGCAAAGGTAATCGCAGTCAGCCGGACGGGTCAAGTAACGCGGTCTGCATCACATGACCTTGTCACGGCGGCGCGGCGACACGCGTGACGTCGACGCTACGTCAGACAATCGTAACTCGTTCGCGATGTTGTGAGCGAGCGACTTTCAAAGGTCACTTCGGCGGGAAACATTTGTATTTTTTTTCTGTCTCTCACTGAGCCTATCGTTTCTTTTTGCTTTTTTTTTTGTCTTTTCTTTATAACAATACAACGTAAAGACTATGAAGAACTACATTCTTATATTAATTTTATTATATTTTTTACAGTTCTCTAAGTTCAGAAAGATCTATTTAGGACGAATCGAATTAATGAGGCCGCCATTACAGTTTGATTTTGGTACAGACTTCAGACACTAGTTAGTCACGATTTATGTTAAGCGGAGCGAAATTAGAGTCGCTAACTCGTGAAAAGTAGATAAATCTTTGATATTAGGAAATAAATTGAAACATAAAACCTGAAAAAGACACGTAATCAAAAATAACGATTCCTTTTATGTTAACTTTAAAAGTATACAAATTAGAGCAATTTATTAGAAGCATTTAATATCCGAATTAGTGATCTAATTATATCAAGTCTGATAATCATATAAATCAATAAATATCCTGTTACTATGCGAAGCACACGCCTTCAACTCTACACAACTTATATAAGTAAATATTGAAATAGCATCTTATACGTATGTATTGACTTTACAGTCATTATGTAAAGTCGAGAGTGACACTTGTGTGACGTCAGTTATTGTCTTTGATTAACGGTAGATATGTGATTCACCCTCCTTGGATTCACCCATTGATTTTGAAGTTAGAATCTTAATTTTGACATAACCAACAGATTAACCCAAAGATTTATTATCCAACGTTTACTGCAATGGTTAGGATCTATATTCTCAGCCTTGAATATTATACTCAAGTTAAATGTGTTTAACACTTAAATAAATTTAAATAAATGAGAATAAATACTGCAGTCTGCTCTTAAACACCATCGCGTGTTGTTTCAGGTGTGACTTGTATTTTAATAAAGGGAAAATGAATGAAGGCGGATCTCTTGAGAAGCAGCTTCTGACCTCACACGGATAGTCTTACAAGGCGCCGCTGTCAATTTTTAATTACACGCAAATATGAAATGTTAACTATTAGTAAGAGAATTATAGCCCTTATTGCAACCACGTTAAGATTAAATCAGTTCGCAAAATTCTTGCCCGGTGGGTCATAAATTTAAAATATAAAACAAGAATCGAATGACATAAAGAATCGATATTTCATTCTTGGAATGCCATTTAAATCCATTCGGATACACCCATAAAACAAAATGTAGGTCGTGAATTGCGTGCGCGAGTCGATCATCGTTACTGAATCGTTGTGATCTGTCACACATGGGTGCATCCCTAACTAGTGTTAGCTGCACTATTATCGGAACCTACTTGCATTAATACTTTGTAGCGTTTCAGTCAATTGACTATACATTAGCGATTACAACTAGTAATTACAGCTAATAACTCATTTAGTACGACACCAGAGTGATGTTTTTAATCACACAACATTATGAAACGCCAGATAATTAGTAGTAACTATACGCATTTCCGATCGCGTTAAAACGCTATAAATATCTGAACAACGAGACTTTAATTTATGTGCGGAATGCAGTCGGACATTTCAGTGTTATTATTTCGTTAGGAGAACCAATGGGGCGATGGACATGCCAATTTACTGGGAAATTTCCTTTCTTGTTTATCGATATAATACCAGCTTGTTTTACTGCAGTTTTTCTGAACGAAACGAGTATTTATGTAGCTTGTTTGTAACTTTGCAGTTTCTTGTAAAATGTGCTTTCATTGTATGTGTAATCAGTTTTAATTTTAATCAACTTAAATCGACTTGATCGTGCAATGAAACGTAAGACACGCACGCAGTGTGAATGCAGTTTGTACGCAGAAATGGCGCCGCCTTTCTGTCACCGACATCGCTTAAAATATCGGAAAAGACGAGTTCTTATACAAGTTACAGAGAAAATGCGTTCCTGATAAAAATAACTCGTATTGAATGTACACCGGCCTGTAATCACGAGTTGCGCAAACTGCAAATTATTACTTTATTTTTTCTTGATAATGTATGTGATTGTGAATGCACGTTTCTTATGGCGTACGAATCAGATTCTGAATGGAATTGGTGGATGCTCTTTTTGTGAATTCTTCGGCATTACAGCTGATTTCATTGAAATTTAAAAATACGACCACACCACAAGTTTCTTTAACAGATGCTTATGATTTGAGATTTCGTTTGGTCTCTTTCAAGCAATCGCATTACCAATAATCATAAACATTGTAAATCAAAGTACAATGTGATTGGCAACAGTACCTATTGGCTATCATGCTGACAAGAAAATTTCTTCAATTTATGATTGTCATGATAAAAGATTACAATTTAGTAAACAAAAAAGAAAATGACCCATAAATGTGTCAAATGGATTTCTAGACGAGTTATGTAATCTACGCGATACACATATAAAATGATCGTGTGCTGAAAATACAAGTATTCCAGTACAGAGTTTGAAAATAAAATTAGTTTCTTAAAATAATTGTGTTGGTTGTCGCGACTTCTCGTATCTTCTATACATTGCTGCTAAATGCGACCTCGTTTTAAATTGTAGAAGCAAGATGCCAGGGATGCGTAACAATCAGTTACAATGTATTTGATAAATCTAGACACACGGCAGTGTGTCCGCCAAGTTCGAGCAAAAAAAGCGACGCACCACGGTGGGTTATATTACACCATTTCGGGCAAATTTCGACCACCCTATAACTCAAAACATATTTTATTAATTTTACTGTCACAAGTCTCTAAAAAAGAGATACAAACATATTATCCATCTCGCGTCGCGTAGTCGGATAAAATGCCTTTTATGACGCACCTCTTAATCCAAGGTAAAACTGTCATATCTTTTAACTTTTAAGTGCTTCACCGGTCAACCCTGGTGACTCAGGTATTATCTAAATAGTAGATAACAATATCAGTTATTCAATAGTCGTGACTAACCATCTAGATAATGAAGAAAGATGAAAGTTCCCTTCTCACTAAGATTTAAAATAAATTGCATGCAAAAACGATTACTAATCATTGCCCGAATTGTCTGTATAAACCATTCCACAGCTGCATTGGAAGCCATTTTCAGAAGACAAACAATTACGAGTAACAATCGCTGTCTATTTTAAGGCATGTCAATTACAAATGGAGATGCAGTGAAATTCTCTATCTTATCTAGTTGCGGTGGAAAACTAAATTGGTGAGTATAGTGTACACGCTGGTTACAACGTGACTGTGACGAAGACCGCCATTATCGATGTGTGTTACAGTGAACTTTCGTGTCATCGGTATTGTACTTTGAATTGTTTGATTGGACTTCAATAATAATTAATTGAAGCCATGTTTCGCTTAGATGATAATCTGACCTTTTTTTCTTTGTGTTTGAAAATGTAAAGGAGAACATTTCCACGAGTCCAATTTTAAATTGAAAGCATCTACTTTTAAATATATTTTATTGAACATTCTTAAAAATATTACGTTTTGTTTTTTTTGGTATTTAAATGAACTTTGTAGGTTCCTGCTATATTGTTTAAACTAAGAAATAGAGATGACTGATACTTAATGGAAACCCAGCTGGCTTGGAACAATGCAGTGATTCCGCATACTATTGTAATTCGATATAATTATGAGGATTGCATTCTATGAACCATCGGAATTTATAGACGGGGCTTCATTTTACCATATTGTATGTTAAATAATGTTTGACACTTTTCTATGCTTCTGTGAGTATCACAAAATACCTACTCCCAATTACTGAAACTCAAATTAAGTTTAAAGTTACACCTTAAAGGGACAGACACCATGAGAAATAAGACAATTTAAATCTCAGTGGTGATTTAGTTGGCCATTAGTTGCGGTCCAAAAACATTCAAAATCTATTTGCTCCATCTTTATTTTTTCTGGCATCCAAAGTCATTTTGATTGCCGACCACGGAATGACGTACATCCTAAATGAATCATGCGGACGACCAATCGATGTTTTTGATTACCAAAATATTTTAATCGATTATCTTCCAAATCAGTTAATTGTGTATTGTTTTAGTGCGGGTATTTACGTACGTGTAATCGATTTACAAGTGTTGTCGGACTTGTGAGGTTACCTGATTGTCTCACATGGCTTTGCATGTGGTTTTGTAGTCGTTTATCTCGTTAAGATAGTAATGTATAGAGGTAACGACGTTACATTCTTATCTTACTACTCGATTAGTATAGATAGAGATAGTCCTATCTTTATAGTTTGGATTACCTGATAATCCATACAAAAGCACGAGGATAAACATACTTTTTTGATGGTAGATCCCCTTTTTAATCTAGATTTTAATGAACAATGAGAACCAAGAGAATCCAATTGTTTTAAGTCCGGAGACACGGTTCAAATTATACTCAAATGATTTATGGCACTAATAAATAAGTCGAGCGATGCGTGTAAAGTTCTTGAATAACTAAATAGCAAATGGTAATGTATCATACTGTGATAAGTTGCCGTTGCGTGTGAAGACAACATCTTTCATGTATCTTTATTGATTTAGTTAGAATAGGAAGATATCTTGTCAATATTTTCTAGTACCATACATTATTAAGTGCAGTCTCTAGAACATTTTAGGAAGGAGAATAAAGACTCAATGGACTGGCCTTCTCAAATGATGGCAAATAATATTTTTTTCTTTATAAATAAATAAATAAATAAAATAAAAATACATTTATTGCTACCAAAGAAACAGACAAGAAATATTTTACATAAAATGTTAACAATCGTAGCAAAAGGATATAGCTCAGCTAAAGTTGCTTCGACAACGTCGCAACGCTGATTTTCGGCTATTCCTACTCTCTGAGCTATTGTGCGGGAGTTGGCGTGTTTATGGGGTAGCAGCCACCTATCGCGAGAAAACAAAAGTACAAAAAAAATATATAAATCTTTCAAACTTTTATTTTTAAAGTGCTTTTTCAACATTAGAGATTGGCAGTCAGCTGTTCCCAACGCTTTCTATTTATATTTATTCACGCGACTTTTTAACGTTCAGTATTTCAGTAGAATCGTTCATGAAATTTAGCAACATGTGTCGCGATAACTGTTTCATGACCTTGGCCAGTTAAGTACATGGTTACTCGGCTAGACTTTTCTCAGGTGCAAACTATGTTTCCAAACAGTTATATTGTTTAAACCTTAGCGGTAATTCCTTGTTTAAAACGTGCTGTGCATTCGATTATTAATGTTTCATAACAAAAAAATCTTGTAAATATTGTTTTAAACTGTTTTACCTAGTAACACACAGTTTTTAACCGATTTCATCTGATTTACATCTAAGTATTATTATTACGGACGTCATAATCGTACGTACGTATACGTAATTAATTTACGTAATTTTCTCTTGAATACGCACATCCCTGTATAGTACAAATAAACAGTAACACTACCTAGGCATAAAATATACCGCAGCAAATTCTTGTGCCAACAAAGAGTGGGTAGTAATAGTTCCGTTCAAAATGTACTCTTAAAATATTAAACAATTAAAATTTACTGCATTGATAAATATTTACTAGCTATTATAATATCTAATTAAATAAATCAAGTGGATTAAAAAGGATTAATCTAAGAAAATATGTCAAAAACGTCGGCATTGCACATTCGCGCGCATTCTAAGAACGTTATGCAAAAGGACGCCATTAATGTCTATTTAGTCTATGGTCCGGTTATAAAAATGCGTGTAATTAATTCTATTTATATAAATGTATTTAATTATGGTGATGGCGGCTTTAATGTTGAATGTTTAAAGTTTTTATCTTGTTTTTATGTTGTCGTGATAACGTCCGTATATCCGGTTGTTTATGATAAAAATAGATTTCCGTTCAATAATTATCTAAGACATTAATAATAGTTCGGTAGTAAAATAAGACACATTTGATAATAGTCGCCGATCGTGGTTTATAAAAGTATTTGCGATGTTATAGAATTTTATGGAATGTCGACAATTTCCTGCAATTATTATATTGGCAGAGACTGCGGTTTTTAACTAACACTGACGTGACACATTGCCGAATAAATATTTAACTAATATTTTTTTTTTAGGTTAAACGATTTTTTACATAGACTGTATAATCAAATTAGCTAAACAAAAGTCCTACTTAAAGAGTTGCTTCATAAAAGGTTTATAATTAATGTTTCCTATTGAAAAGGAATTAAAATATACGAAGGCCGTTCGTGAGAGAAGCTTCAAGTTTTTACAAATTGTCTGAACTAATAATAATGATTAATGATTCCTGTGATTGACTCTGATTAGAATATAATTAGTACTTCGAATGGAGATGTTTCGTTTTACTCATTGCATGTCCAGAGAATTATACTTTAAATGTTTTAAAATTATAATTCCGGTACGTCATTCAATGGTATCGTGTGAAAATGACCTAATTTTTGCTTCAAACATTTTTCATTGCAATAATCTTTTTATAAAATGTTTCAACTTGTCTTTTAATTTTTAGGTCACTGCGACATTTTTAGTTGATTGCATTTCACAGTGTTATTTGACAAAAACGTCATAGAAACTCATCTCTTTACTTATTTTTGGAAACGTCATTGATTACCTAATAAAATAGAAAAGTATATTGCCTCGTGTAGAGCCATTGTTTTAAAAGAATAAACGACGTGACGTAGGAAAATCTTTTTTTATTCGCGATAGATAATAATGTCAAAAGTTTGCCGAATGGTTGGGATAGTGTTAGAAATAAATAAAATAAATTTTGAGATTTAACATTAACTAGTTTAAAACTGCTTCGTGGCCTAGTGGTGCTAAGCGCGACTGCTACGCAAGAGGTCTTGGGTTCGATTCCCGAGTCGACCAAGGTGTTATTGGGTTTTTCTATGTAATTCTCAGTAGCAGGTCGGAGTTTGGATTTTAGATTAGATCGTAACGAATTATATTTATTGACATATAAAAGTAAATCTGTAGCATTGAAGAACAATCGTGTGAGTGAACTTCGGTGACTGTTGCCAAGTTTTACAATGCATTTATATTTCTAGATATAACTTTCACTTATTTATAGAATTATCTTCAAGATAAAAGCATTTTACGTTTGTCCTTCATGCATAATAATTAGTAAGAAAAATAAAAGTATTGTCCAAATCTTACACAATTTATTCGTTCCTATAGCAATAATTTTCAATGCAGTATATTTTAAGTGCGTCAAGCCATTTGAAGTAAATAATTGTTATCGAAATGAGATTTGGAATAAAGACAATGACTGATTGCTGCTTATCTTCCATTGAAACTACAGATGACGCGTGTACGATTCTATTTGCGCGGTAAATAACGGCAAAGGAAATCACATTCTGCCTGCAATGTCACAAATTTTGAAATTGGAAGCTCATACTGGTTTAAGCATCGACGTATGATATGCATAGACTGCTACTATCGCTAGGTTCCCCTTGTGCCAAGCGAGAGCAGTTTTTAGTCTGATCCTAGTACATTTCGTTTTTCATTTAAGTTAATTTTTGCGCAACGAGAAACTTTTATAAGAAAATATCGATGGTTTTGACATTGTTAGGATAATATTAGTGTTTTAGATAGATATTTTAAAACGGCAAGCTCCATCTTCATACATAATTCACGACAACACTTGTTCACACTAGTGCTTACGGTTTAAACTCTGATAGGCTCACTCTATAGTTTCAAATGCAACCTCGTTGGGTTTAAGTTAACGTATTTTTTTTTGTCTTTTTGACATCGTAAGGAACTGTTTGGAACTTTCGTTAGTGTATAAATAGCAGTCAGACTTAATATTTTTCTTTTTCAATGAATGTTTGTGATAAGAGATCAATCATTCAAGGAATACGTGTTCATATTGTTTCCGTACTAAAGCCTTCCGCACATCTTATCAGCCAATTTATTGATTGAAACATTCCAAGTCGTTTTACCAAGTTATGAAATAACTAGGAAAGTACCGATTCTTTAATTGCCAGTAAAATAGACAATTGATTGAGACGTTTATTGTCTTGCGAAAATCTTCCATTGTCTAATCAATGGTTACATCATATAGAATCTTCGATAAAACTATCTTAGAAAGTGTTATTGAGAGATTGATATACCTAAGTCGGTGAAGGAAACTTTTCAAACAAAAACTCACAGCTAAAGAAAGATTTTTGCTTTAAATTAATTACACGGATGCAATAAAACTCGGAAGCAACTAGCTCGTTATATAAAAATCAATATGTGATTAGATTGTAACTATATATGGTGCAATACAACCTTATTATAAGGCCGTTCAAATATTACTTAAAGATTAGCATTGCATCTCAAATGAGTATCGATTGATAGACAACCTCCATGATTTGACTTTGATTGTGAGGTCGCACCACAATGGTTAAGCCGTTAGCATAATTCGTGATGCAAAAACTGTTTGTTGCGAATCGATGCAAAAAGTGCAACGATTCGCTTAGTTTCATACTTATAGATATACTATATATGATATATGATATACTATGATACTTTAGTTTTCTAGAAAATTAAGTCAAAGTTTTTTTTATTAACTGAGTGTTAAAAAGGTTGAGTTTCACGTAACTAATCCTATTTGCGGTAGATTTAAATTCAAATAAAAATTTTAAAATAGGAGAGTACATATTTCGTTACTATCCATATTTCAATACTTGATTTTAAATATGATAGTCTGTCCGTCTTTTTGTCTGTATAGTACGCTTTCAAGGCAAGGAAAATATTTTGATGAAAGGTATAGAGAATAGAACAAAACTGAATGAAACCGCGGACACAGCTAGTTGTCCATAAAAATACTTGCACAACTAGCACTAGGAAGTGTATGTCTTGAAGTCTAGTATTAAAGATGTCAGTTATATCATGAGTCTTCCGCATCCATAACACTTTTATCATATCGTACAGATTAAACTTTTCCGACGCCATATTTCCATTGGACTTATTTTTGTTTATCTTTACCTTTGCGAATAATATTTGCGTGATGGTGTTTATTTATTATACTAGAAAATATTAATAATCCTATTTTTATGGGAAGTACGTCAGATGTAGGCAGATGAAGGAAAAATCTTATGAGGATGTTATGTAAAAGTTTAAGTGTCATAAACACTTCAGAAAGGGCCAAATATTTTGATACCAATAAATAAAGTTTGAAGTTTCTTTGTCTTTTACAGAAATGTACTTAGGTACTATGATCCGTTATGACTGACGTATCGTTATTACAGTATATAATATTATAGGATGTTGTAAAGTGTTAAGTTTGTTAAAAACATTAACAGAATTATCGGAAGTACTAATAAGGACGTCCTGCATTGATAACATTATCGATAGACTATTAAACAATTTGAATTATTTTATTATTCATTCTATAATCAAAATGCGACAGTGTTTTAATCGATTAGATTATGTTGATAAGTCTATATTGTCAATGAAAGTAGTTATGCAATAAATCTCAACAATGTTTTTATCTAATCAGAAACAAGACATTTCACTTATAGTCCGCCATCTTAAATATATCTGTCATATGACAACTGACAGATTGCAACAAATAGAAAATATTGTGAAATACTTATTTAGCATGTTTATCGAGATTTGCAAATATGGAAGTGTACTTAGTGTTAGGCCAAAATAAATAAACAAATAAAATATCAAACTAGCAGTTTACCGATACTATTATCATTTTAAAAAATCTTCCACTTTAGAAGTCAATAGCCGGGGAACTGTTTAATAAAACTGATAGAACAAATGAAAACCAACCAAATCCGGACAATAAATGTTCTAATGAATCATATAAATAATATGCTGTAATAGGTTACATCACTAGCACATTGTGACGATACCTTTGACTCAATGACATAATATTTACTTTATCAGTGCAATGACCACTACTTAAATTACACACCCTTTGAGTACCACGCTAATCTGTATTTTAAAGCTAAGCCGAAAAGGTCTATTTTTCATTGCCTGTTCGGAATTTCACATGGTGTCATTTATTTTGCACTAATGCCAACTCAAAGTTGACACTTTATGTCAATCACTATTCAAAAATAGAATTCTTTAAACCGTTTGAACTGTATTTTAGGAAAATGTTTATTTCATCAACTTCCTGAAATATTTGTTTGTTTGTTTTCTAGATTGTTTTAATATAAATATAGTGGGCATGTAAAAAAACTACCTATTTATTTAATTCAGGAAATTTTGGAAATATATTTTTTCAAGTTTTATCTACTATATAAAAATAAGTCGGGTTTTCCTTCCTGACGCTATAACTCCAGAATGCACGAACCGATTTCCACGGTTTTGCATTCGTTGGAAAGGTCTCGGGCTCCGTGAGGTTTATAGCAAAGAAAATTCAGGAAACATTTCAACAGAAAAGCGGGAAAATCTTATTTTACCCTAGTGGCTAAACGGACTTCGCCGAGTTTGCTAGTATAAAATGAATTTTACCGAATTAGAATTATTCTAAGGAGTTTCATTGTTTAAACCTTAATTTAGAATCATTGTGAAGGGTTTTGTTTTTTACAAGATGTTTGATGAATAAATCTATTCATCGAACATCTCGTTTTAGTCACGAGTTCTGATCGAGGCCTGAAACTCCATTATTCTACTTCCTATTGTACAACCGTGAGAACTGAAGGCACGAGCCCCTATTCAATGACCGATACCAATCCAACAATGCATTTCACTTCGATCTTATTCAAAGGTCACAGAGGTGATTTTCCAACGTTTTTCTTTCAGCTTAAGGTTGTGGATTACAATAACACGAAGACAAGGGTTATAAACATGTAGTGGACAGTGTTACGTGCCTGTCGACACGTTTTCAGCACGTATGCTATGTTTTGAGATGTCTGCTGTCGCAATGGTAGATAGGTCTCGAGAATTGGGACGACAATGCGCGAATTTAACTCTGCCTTTCTTTAGTTATTTTGGCGTTGTTACTATGCGACTTATCTGCAATATTCTAGAACTAAATTAATACAAACTAAAATACATGCGGAAGAGTATAATGCAGTATTAGATGCATAGTAAGTTACCTCGAGTGACAAATTAAATGGTTTTGCAACGCGTACTGAGCGTTTAGCTTACTGCTTTTCCTCTATCAAGACTTTTGCTACTCATTTGAAATCCATGGGCTGTAGAAAAGTGCAGTAGTATTGATTATAAATTATGAAAGAAACATGGAAAGAGTCCCATTTTGAGATACGTTTTAAATAAGTCAATGAACTTATGTATTCAGAAAATTGTAACGATTTTCACAGTAAAATCTAACGTTCTAGTTTTGACAAACAGTGCGCTGAAAACATATTTATTTGGTGTACACACAATGTAGAACAGTAGTTTAACTAGATAATTTTTCTCTTGGCAGTCGTTTATGAAACGTGATGTTTTTTTATCAGTAACATGTAGAATCCTGTTTTAAAGCGACATCATCATAATAAAACAATCAATTTTGTTGAAGACAGATAGTCAACCGAAAGCCGATTCATTGTGACAATTATTTTAATACCGCGCTCATAAAAAATCCACCCGCTAAATTATGCTCATGTGTTTCGTCAAAAATAGCTCTAAAGTTTAAGCTTGAAAAAGTAGGAACTTTAGTATTTTAATATTAATAGTATTAGAATACTGTTATAATATTTTTCAGTTTATTTCATACAGATTTAATCCTTTGTAGTGTGCTTTGAAAAATGCAGTGACTAAATCAGTTTTAAAAAGGTTGTTTCCTTCATGCGAGTTAGTCTGTAGCAGATTAAGCGTTATTTCCGTGTATATAAATAAATATGTATAAATAAACCGGAACGTCATTTGTTTTCCTGTCTATTGTTTCATTACAATCTATGCATATCAAGTTATAAGTATTTGTAGAAGACGTTGGCGACGTCTCGCCGTAGTTTTGAAAATATTTGCTATTTACTACAACTTGTTTATTTGGTTAGTAATAAAAACAAGTTATTGTGTTTAATAAATAATCTAGTTTATTTATGATAAAGTTGTTTTTCACAAGATTCAGTAACAGAAACGTATGAAAATAAGATAAGTAAATATCGAAAGCAACATATTTTAGAAATAAAGCTAAGTGAATTGATCAGTTTTAATTTAATTGTTTACCTAGGATTCCAAAATCGCAAATCCGTAGGCATCCAAAAAGGTAATCACTTCGATTCCTTCTCTATATCAAGACATTTAGTCTTGAGTCAACCATTTTGTTGATGTTCCTATTATTATTTTACAAAGAACATCTATCTAGAACACGATCCATCATTTTACAGTATACGATCACATTAACTACTGACCTACATAAAACAACTATTCATAAATTGACTAGAATTTATATGCCCTCCATAACACCTACCAATTATTAGTATTTAACGGCCTATTGTAAAAGACCAACCTCCTTTGTAACAGTTGCATCAGATAGCATTCCTATCTAATTTGTTGTACAAGGTTCCAGTGAAATCTTGTTATAATGAGTAAAAATGTGTTAAAATTCCTTTAAATTAGTCTAAGTAATATTTAATTAACAACTAGCTGTGCCCCGCGGTTTTACCCGCGTGAATCCATAGGTCCCGTTCTCGGTGTCTTTATATTATTGGGGACGGAGATAAATCCAACAAATCACTATAGAAACAAAGGTCAGAATTACTTTAAAAAAAAGTCCGCTAAAGTTTCCATTTTTTTTCTTTCATAAGAACCTTCTCCTGATAATAACTAACACAACAAAAAAATAATTATGGAAATCGGTCCAGCCGTTATTGAGTTATGCGCTTACCAACACATTTAGCGATTCATTTTTATATAATAGATTTAAAATTACAGCTTTTCATATTCTAAAAGATTTTCATCATTTTGACGGGCCTGTTGGTCTAGTGGTTCGTGACCCTGACTGCTATACCGGAGGTCGTGGGTTCGATTCCCACTCAGGACAAATGTTTGTGTGATGAGCACGATCATTTGTTCTTGTCTGGGTGTAATTTATCTATAATATGCATGTATTTAGAAATATATAAGTATGTATATCAGTTGTCTGGTTACCATAACACAAGCTCTCTTAGAGCTTAGCTTGGGATCAGATTACCGTGTGTGAATTGTCCAGGAATATTATTATATTATTATTATTATTTCATAATTCCCGAGCCTTTTCCTAACTATGTTGGTGTCGGCTACCAGTCTTACCGGATTCAGCTGCATTATATTATAAAAGATTTTATGAGTCGCTTATTTGAAAGAGTACGTAGGAATATATCTCGCAAATATTATCTATCAGTTGAATACTGCTCTAATTAGTAGTATAGACAAAAATAGATAAAACGGTACTGTATTATAGAGAAAATTAACGACCGTTGATCGCCACGCTTTCATGCTGTGATCTTAATAATTTTGAAATATTTGAAGATTCTATCATGATTTTTTTCGGTTTCTTCAACTAACTAGCATACTGCTGGCTTGTCAAAATGTGAGGAAAAATATAATTAAAAATTTTAATTCTGATATTTAGTGATTTAAAATATCTAGGTTTGTTTTTATTTGTGTTTCCTAGTTGTGCATTTATTTTTAAGTTCTGGTCGTTTCCATTACTTGAAATATATATATATATCCTTGCTATTGTTTTTCTATGTCCACGCTTATCTTTAACTATTTATAAAATGAATGGCCAATTTGTCGCCATTTTATTTTTAAAACGCCATGAAGTTGAAGGTCGCAGTTTATACTAATTGTGTCTATATTGTTTTATTATTACAATGGTGTATTTCTATTTATTTATTTACCTTTAAAACTAAATTAAAAGTATTTGTTTATTGTTTGGTAATATTTATACAGTTAGAATGATTTTAATGCACAATGCAATAATAATGTTTAAATAGTAGCTTATTCCCAATCTGTATTTTTATTTTAAATTCTAAAATGAACCTATACTTAACCGGCTAAAAACAAAAGACGGAAATAATCTTCATTTACCCATTACCCTTTCACACTTGCATAGGTGCAATACTTGCATGAGTGCATGTCTTCACAATGTCACAATAAATACTTTTATAGTTGCAACACTGTATTTATCTATTTCGTTAGCTTTCTATTAGAACGGCCCTTACTACTGGTAAATATCCGTGACACACAGACAGACACGGCCTCGGACAGATATCGAGATCCGTTCTAGTCGGTACCTTTTATTTACGGTTCCTAGAATATTTTAAGATATTTTTAATATAGTGCTTATTAAGTTTCAAGTAATACCTAATTGCTGCACCACATATGATTTTTTTTTACAATTAAAGACGACTACTGCGCCTTGTTACAAAGGTTAGTCAGAATAATTAATTTCATGGTGGCAGTAAACAATTATTAACAGCACGATTCGAAAGGTGTCAGTAGATAATATCTACGAATATTTGCGTTTAGATTAATAACCATTTAAAAGCAAGGACAAGCTACTTTTCAGTAGGTAATAATGATGGTCTGAGATGAGATCTTGAAACATTGATGTATAGTCTAGAGACAAACTCCTTGATAATATCTAATGACGTTTGTTTTAGTTTTATCAGCAATTGATCATTGTACGTGTCATCTAAAACATTGATCTGTATCGCGACTAATACGCATTTGAAACAGAGATAGTCAGATTACAATGGGAGAACAAAATTCAGTCAATTGTCATTTAAATTCGATGGTTTTTTTAATGAATTAAAGATTTTATCCCAAAGTACAGAATTTAAAACATTGTTAAGATAGAGTTTTTTTTGTTAAAAGTTTTCATTATTTTTATTCACGAGAATTTTGAAGGTGATTTTCAAACTAAATATTTACGTTGTTTTTTTTTAAGCATGCTATAAATAGAGTGCTGTGTTGCGGTACTTTTTTCATTGTTTGCATAGACACGTGAATATCGATAAAACATATTATTTTCAGATTATTTATGGCTAGATACTAATCGCTACAATTCGATATGATTGAAGTCGAACCGCGATATAAATCATGTTCTAATATATTTTTTAGAAACATGTTCCTACTGGGCTTTTTATCTAAGTACCTTACTTGTATTATATTTTTACAGTTTTCCTATTTTGGAAACAAGTGTATCTAAGAAAAGACTTACAATAAAGCAGAGCTTCATATTTTTGAGATTATTATTATTTATTTAGGCAAGTAAATTAATTCCCAAATTGATGTTTCATTCAGTTAAACAGAAACTAAAGTTAATGTATTCAATTCGTTTGTTACTAACCAGTATTGTTTCGAATTTAAGATTGTAAAATAGAGACAAAGGTTGGACCAATCTTATAAAGTTATTTATCATATTGAGACAGATCTGAAATCCTTTGTATCACGAGTTTTACAGATAACGTCGTTACTTTCGTTTGACTGACAACTTTATCTATTGCTAACACGTACCGCCGTATGTTTCAATCATGCCAATGAACTATGGAAAGATCTATGGTGTACGAATGCTCTTAAACAATACATTAAAATTAATTTTCAGCTAGAGACGTTAAATTTTTGGTACTTTTGTAACTTTTTAAACAAGAAATTAAAGTTGCAAGTTCAAAATGTCAACTTATCAAAAGATTGAATTTGGAACTCATTTTATTGCCTATTCATTTGTTTTTTTGACCAAGTATCTGAAACCGATTCGGAAGAATGAAATAAAAATATTTCACGCTCGGAAAATTGTATCGACACTCGCTATCGCACGTAAGACACGACAATCGAAAACTACACGTAACCATATTTCTGACGCCGTCAAATAATATCTAGACGAATCTGCAGCAGCTGTAGTTAGATGGAGTATATGTGCTAGAGTATTTACACTTTTACTTGCTAAAAAGTTGTTCAAACTAGAAATGTTTCGGCCATAACCTCAACGCGGAAAAAGAAAGTCCGTACTCACACGTATGCCTTCGTCTCCTGCAGGCGGACCATTCCCTGCTTGAAGAGGTCGTACGCCACCTTCGAGTATTTAGTGGAGACAGCCAGCAGGTCCGGCTGGTACTCCACCTCCCGCTGCTTCTCCATGCTGTGGGGGTCCGTGACGATGTTGTGCTTCTTCTTCATCCGCTCCAGGGTGCGCGAGGCTTTCGGCGTCGGCGCCGGCACCACCGGGGGCGCGTCGATCACATCACGGGTACACATATTACACATTTTTTCTGAACAAAATCTCACGCTCAACGTTCACTGATCGTTTGACCGGCGCGAGCGCGCGTCGAGTGTATAAGTCGACGAAATCGTATCCCCACCACCGTGACGCAAGGTATGCACTGCGCGGGCGCCTGATAACGCGCGAAATTGATTTAATTGAACACCTATCAGCGAGCGGATTATACCCATTTACGGAGTTAATTTATGTAAATACGGACAATAAAATATTATGAATAATTGCTCTACAAATTACTGATAAAAAGTTGTTTAAGAAAGATACAGTTGAAATAAAATTGATCGTAAAAGTTTAATTTGTCACTGATTTTATGTCTTTTTTATTTGTTGTGTTTGAATTTGATTTAAAATCTTGCTTCACTAGAAAAATGACATAATTCAATCAAAATTAAAATAATGACATTATTTCAGCTTATATTCCTTACAACATTTTTATTATTGACGTAACATTTCAGAGACATCTTATGTGTGAGAGAATTGTATAGTTTAATGGGAGGAAAATTTGCATTTAGCAAGCATTCATTCGTAATGTCTGTCTAGACATGTGATTTACGATAACCATTGCATAATTACAAAATATAATCTGTATAAACCATCATGGGAAAATTTCAAACATATGTTTTTCTTCAGACTGATAATATTATTTATTCTTAGTAAAAAACACGAGTCATTTGTTTTTAACGAGCACTAGGAAGTAATGAAAGTGTAAACATTAGTATTTTAGATTAGAATATAGTCAGTGTGAGCTATTTACAATTTTACGAGTCTCGCCGATACATTGAACTGTGAGATGGAATGTCTTGTGGTTTTGTAGCAGGGTTTAAAGGCGTCTACATACTACCACGGAGGTCAAATTTGACGACCTCTGTGGTCGAGTGGCGCACGCACCGGTTTCAAGGTGTCGCTAGCTCTGAGGTCCCGGGTTCGATCCCCGGTCGGGTCAATTTAGAAATCATCATTCTACATTGATTCGGGTCAGGGTGTTTGTGGTACCTTCGTTGTTTCTGAATTCCATGACACAAGTGCTTTAGCTGCTTACTTTGGGTTCAGAGCAATGTATGTGATATAAACTTTTAAACTATCGCGCTGCATGTTTATAGTAATATTATAACGGGGATTAGCGCGTACATGCATAAATGTCTACACTCCAGGGACAAAGGTAGAAAACATGGTGGGCACACCGAAGGATGTTCTACCCCTACAACAACCAGGTGTCTATAAAATCGACTGCAGCTGCGGTAAGTCATACATAGGGCAAACAAAGCGAACGATCGCGGAGAAGCTCAAGGAACATATCGCAGCTGTAAAAAACCGTCAGACATCTAAATCGGCAATTGCAGAGCACCTACTACAGCCGGGCGTCAGTCACTGGATTCAATTCCATCGCGCGCAAGTCCTCTCCACCGATCGCCACTTTCATTCGAGAGCAGTGCGAGAAGCGATTGAAATCAAGAAACGTCCTAATTTCAATCGGGAAGACGGCTTTAATCTATCAGCATCGTGGAATCCAGTGATTCGTTTAACACAACCGCGCGTTTCTGCAAGGCCGGATAGTGATCGTAATACGGACACAGTCAGTACAGTGTGTAGGGTAGTTCAAAAACATGGGGTAGATGAAGAAAAATTATCAACGCCGTGCACGGAAGAATGACACCGCATCTCCAGACTGCTTCCGACCACGGCCGGTGTAACCCGGTCGAAACGTCAAGCCCTAAAGGTATTTATGCATGTACGCGCTAATCCCCGTTATAATATTACTATAATGTATGTGATGTTGTCCGCATTTATTTACTTATTTATCATGAGTATTTTCAACTGCCTTATGTAGAAAAAATAAAGTTGTGTATTGTAAGTAAAAAGAAGAGCTCTTGTACTGAAAAATATAAATATATTGTTTAATTATTTAATTGTAATATTCAGAGGATGATTAACTAAATTTAGATTCTAGTTCATTAAATTTGTAAGAAAAATAGTGCTTGTTTCTCGTTGAGTTTAGCAGTCGTTTTAAACGCATACAATATACAATCTAGATATCACTTTATTGTTATTAGTTCTTATCATACTCTTAACGGAAACTTGTGAAATAAACATAGAATAATAAAAATGTATTTTTAAAATCATGTGGTGTAAATAAGATTAAATGTAAACAAAATGCTACAATAACCTGCAATGCTGTCATTACTTCTTAGAGTAAATAAGTATAGGATAATTAAAAGTGACTGCAATTTTGTCGGAGTGATATAAACCAAGTTTAACCGCGAGCCACGGGGTCAACCCCAAATAACATCCTTAGTTTATTATTCCACCAAGGATGAGAGTTTTCAGTAGGTATATGTTTTTTGGTAAATATTGGGTGGTAGTGAAAGTTACTGACACACCCTGAGCTCATGCTTCCATACTGACTTACATACTAACTTACTTAAATGACCGAACTCTACGTATCCTTCAATAGGTATAATAATAGCCGACAGTGATGGCGTGAAGTCTTAATAAAACTACAGTACATTTCTTTCGACCCAGCTGACACCCAGCTTAACATTATGTTACTTCGTGAATTCCCTGACGTATCGACTATCAATAAGTAACCCACAATATGGACCTAAAATGAAAAAATAAACCGCGTCAGCGTCCATTCATCTCAACAACTTGTTTTCTCAGTATTCACTCCTTTCTTTCTCATTTCATCTTTCACACAATCCAGTCCATCTCTTTTTGGGTCTTCCTCCGCATGTATACTCATCCACATTCATACTCATAACTCGTCTAGTTACGTGACTTGTCTCGCGACAAAATCCGTAAAAAGTAGTTATATTTAAATAAGCCACCATTAATAAATTACGACATTTCTCCATACATTTCACAACACTATATCGATTCATTGTTTGTGTAATGGAAAAATAAACATAAAGAAAATAATATTGTTGTTTATTGCTTGAAATGATTGTGATATTATCGCTAACTGTATAAACCTTTGGAACACGAAGAAAATATGATAAAAGGAAACTCGGTATATAAATACATAATATTGACTGATGTTTTCAATGATACTGCATTGATGACTCGGGTGGAAATTATCATAAAACTAAGGTCTACCCATGTACTGGACGGTAGCCTTTTTAAGGCCTGGGTCTCAAGAAATAAATCTATACATAAAAGTAAATGAAATTAAAGTATTTGTTTGTAATTAAATATTAACTTCGTCTGTCTGTCTGTTTCGATCGATTTTGACGATACTTTCACTCGCAGATAACTAATACTTTTATTTCAAATAATTTCAATATTTTAACCATTTCCCTGTCGCGTGAGTTACATATTAACATTTTGTTTTACTATTGTGTCTACTGCCGGGACAGTTAAGTTGTTAAAAGGGGACTAGGCAGTAACGCTGTTGAAACTACGGTGCACAGCTCTAACTATTGAAGTACAAAAAAGGGAAATGTTTATGTTCAGTCAGTGAAAGGCTGAGACATCTTCACTTTATGCCCTCTTGATGGATTTATATCATTGGCTTTTCACCGCAATAACAAAAAAACTCATCATTCTGATAGGCTTTTCTGTTCACGCCTCTACATGAGGTACTTGAAACACATTTATCTCTCTTATCTTATTTATCAAAACTGTTTTAGAGAACAAGTCATTGTCGGTTTGGCATTAGTTTAGGCGTAGTACGGAGTCAAGGTTAGTTGTCAAATTTGACAGGTTTAGTTATAAGATTAGTTATGAATCAACAAGTTTTGCGTTATTGGTATGATCTATAGTTTCCTGAAAAGTTACTGATATATTATATTATTACTGATATATATATTCAAGAGTCGTGGTGGCCTAGCGGAGTCGTGGTGGCCTAGCGGTTCAATCAACGAATTTGTATGCACGAGGTTGCAGGTTCGAACCCGGGCAAGTACCAATGTAACATTTCAAAATTCATATGTACTTTCTTGATTATTCTAAGATACCTCTGACAAACGGTAAGGAAAACATCGTGAGGAAACCTGGATTCCAAAATTTGCCATCTGAAATCGCCGCAGAGAGCAAGCGTGATGACAAATGCTCGTGCCTTCTCTATATGGAAAGAGGCCTGTGCCCAGCAGTGGGACGTTTATAGGCTGGATTATTATAACTGATTATTTAACTACTGCTCTGATAGGGGTGTGGTACTTATTGGATGACTAGGCCGCTCTGCTCTTTGGTTTCGTCCAGTTATGTCTAATTTGAATGTTTGATTGATTTAGATTATTCTTTAAAGATTTTGCCAAGAAAATCAAATGAAATTTAATTTATCAGTTTGATTTATATACAATAAGTATATAAATCAAACTGATAAATCAACACATTAGGCACGGCGACTGGTAAGTTTTTATAAAAATATATTCGATTTATCTATCTTGTTATTCTTATATAATATGTGACATATCTATCGTTACTGGTCTTTGATATCATCCTGACTAAACCAAAATTATTAGCTAGCATTAGCTTACGTGGGATTTTTGTGGTATGAAAAGTGGCTTCTGAAAAAGTATTCTTGAGTATCTTGTTGATGTAAGAGCGTTTTGCGCAATCATTTGTAATTTATTAGTCTATGAAAATCCACCTCGATCTCAGAGGTATACCTATCGATAACTGTTTCTGTCAGATTTAACTTAATATTCACGTTTGATAAAGAGATATTTTCTAATCTAGGCTCGATATGAAAAGCCTCGCCCCTGAACATGAAACAAATATTATCTTAACAAATGTGGGCGTGTTACAGAACATCTCATAAGTAATCAGAACAATACATCATACATCGTGACATTCAAGCATTGAAAATCATGCTAACTTTACACTTTTAATACAAAAAAAATACAAACATCCAAATTGAGAAATCCTCCTTTTTAGAAATCGGTTAAAAAAGTAGTAACGATAATTGACTTTAGTTTGGGATCCATGAGTAAGCCAATTTTAATCAAACTATATCATCGTTATACTTATATTTTTATAAGTATAACCATAACTATGATTATGATTCAATACAGAACTCTAATTACTTTTGAGACTTGCATAATTATTTTGGAAGAGGAAATGCAGTTTAAAATGAATCTTAACAAATAAACACTGCATTAGAATTATAAACCCACAGCATACCAAATCTGATCGTCCTTTTAGGAATAAAACGAGGTCAGTCCATATGTTTTTCCTCATTAACCTCAGATACTTAATCATGAGACATATCTGGACTTACAAACGACCTTTTAATTTGTAACAATACAAAATTCCAGTATATAGGTACCTCTCCATACCTACTCCTACTCTCCCCTTACGCTTATTTACCTAAAGCAAGAACCTGAAGAATCATACACATAATAATATGTATGTTTATACCATAATATCATAATAATGTTACCTAACATACTTGTAGTGTAACTAGTGTAGTATATGAGTAATGAGTACAACAATAAGAAATTGTAGTAATTACAGTAACATAATCAACGAGGTTGCATTTGAAACTATAGAGTGAACCTATCAGAGTTTAAACCGTAAGCACTAGTGTGAACAAGTGTAGTCGTGAATTATGTATGAAGATGGAGCTTGCCGTTTTAAAAAATCTATCTAAAACACTAATATTACTCTAACAATGTCAAAACCATCGAGATTTTCTAATATAAGTTTCTCGTTGCGCGAAAATTAACTTAAATGAAAAACGAAATGTACTAGGATCAGACTAAAAACTGCTCTCGCTTGGCACAAGGGGAACCTAGCGATAGTAGCAGTCTATGCATATCATACGTCGATGAACATAATATATTAATCGTATATACTTGGATTTAAAGTTAATGGCGGCTCTGAAGTTAGCTACACGCTGCGCAGTACCTCGCCCAGTACCCCCGCTGGCGCATAAGTTTGTTACTGCGCAGCGACTCGCCTCGTGTTCAGAGCCGCCATTAAGTAAGCATCGTACCTACTCTAAAAATTGACGCATATGTTCTCGCTAACACCTCGTTATTGTTTCTATAAGGCTTCCACTATGTTTATAGTACGTGAAAGGTTTAAAAACATACCGCCAAGTAAGTAAGGAATGATATCATTGCACGTTTTAGGTAGTACTCTAGTAAATAGAGGCTTTGCACCATATGACCAGACAGATGCTGTGATCTAATTTCTAATTTCGTAAAAGTAAAAAAAAAATGATCTTATGTTTTTGTCCAAACGATACTATTGTATTTTTCAAATTTTGTTTTTCTTTTTTAGGAATCTATTTTCCCTCTATGAGCTAAATTATCTATTTTTTACACTTTATGCGTTTATTTTTGTCTCGTGTTGTCTCTTTCACTGACCTTTTATTGCATTAAATTAATTTTAATACATGGCCTGTTGTATATACGATCCGAATTTA
The DNA here is from genome assembly GCA_905146925.1 of Autographa gamma. Classification (NCBI taxonomy): domain Eukaryota; kingdom Metazoa; phylum Arthropoda; class Insecta; order Lepidoptera; family Noctuidae; genus Autographa; species Autographa gamma. The sequence goes on from LR989850.1 coordinate 13,111,933, forward strand.
GTATTTTTACGTGAAAACATCTTTTAATTTTACTAATATGAATTTGGGTCCACCAAAAAAAATATCCTGGTAGAAGGTAAAAAGGAAAAGATAAAATTTACTAAGTTATGAGAAGCACTCTACCCTATTGTCTGTTAACGATTATCGTGCAAAATCCCAATGCATGCTTATTGATTGGTTTTCGAAGAAAGAATTCTTGTAACTGTGATGACATCACATGTTCTTCTGTAGAGTAATCTTGTGGTAACAGATTTTGTGTGTAATTGTTAATTACGTAAATGATTGTGAATCCCTGTTACCGAAGTTGCTATCATGTTTTTAAAGAGCTTTTTTTGCTTTTTAGTTGACGGGTACAGTTTTCGACACGTATCGGATAAATAATATGTCTGAATTAAAAACTTTTTTTTTTTAAACTAATCGTTTCCCCTTATGCTTTTGCTTAGAAAAGCTTAATCCAAAAGATCTGAATAAAAACATTTTTATGTGTATGAAGTAGGAAAATCCAACAATTGAGGCATTGTCTGATCGTGATTTAAAAAGAACAGTATATTAAGAAAGAGGAAGAAGAAATAAGATATTTTATTTCAGTTATTCTCTATTGACCCGTTTTGAATGACGGACTAACTAATTGGGACTTTTACTCCATTAAAGTCTTCTTAGCATTGAGCTTTTGAATCCGGCATTCCAATGCATTTTAACCATTGACGTAATATAAACATAGACTGCTACTATCGCTAGTTTTCCCTTGTGCCAAGCGAGAGTAGTTTTTAGTCTGAACCTAGTACATTTAGTTTTTCATATAAGTTAATTTTCGGCAACGAGAAAAATATATACGAAAATATCGATGGTTTTGACATGGTTAGAATAATATTAGTGTTTTAGATAGATTTTTTAAAACAGCATGCTCCATCTTCATACATAATTCACGACAAAACCATTTCACACTAGTGCTTACGTTCAAACTCTGATAGGCTCACTCTAGTTCCTTATGTATACTCTAAGATTTTAACCGATTCATTACTATTCAGAATCGAAGTTTCTTGACATTTCAGTTAATTGAAATCTTCGTTATTACTATTAATACCTGTCGAGGGTCGATGGGATCCATAAAACCGAATACAAAACGAAATAGAAAACAAGTGAATCCTGTTTTATATCAAAATTGCTGATATTTGGTCTCGATTGCAGTAAAGCCACAGAATTTAATAATGTATGTGATTAAAGCCTGTTATGTCGGTCTGTCTGTTCCAGGAGGAAAAAATCCTTCTAATTGGGAAGATCAGAGGTCGCTAACATAATAACGTAATCATCCATTTTTTAAGATGCCTTCTTTAGTTAAGCAGCTTATTTTGTGAGATAGATTAATTAGTTGCCGGATTATCAGTCTTATCATTAATTGCATGTCTGGCACTTGTCTCTTTCTTTTATTAATATATAATAGGTATTTGTGATTTATATAGGTATTTGTTTTAGTAGGAACCTTACTTAATTATCTGGAAGATGAAGAAGTGATGCAACATAATTGGGAAATTTATATGTATTCAGAACATAGAATACAGACAGACAGATTACAGACTGCTCAGGACTAAAATAATAATTAAATAAAAATTGGTAAGTTATTTACATAGCTACTAATGCTTATAGGGAGGGCAGTTAAGTACTGACGATAATCCTAAAAGTTGTTAGCCTCTTGCCAGAATAATCTGCAAAGCAATTCGGAAAGGAATATGAATGACTTCCTAGTGACATTACAAGAATTGGTACTCATTCATGGGTATTTGAAAATCCCCGATTTCTAGCACATGTAAATTACTAGAGCGATGTTTAATTAGTGATTAATGAGGTGCCAATCGGTTCGACGAAAGCACGCAAGGTTTCGAAAACTGCCTAGTTGGCCTAGTGACTCTAAGCGCGACTGCTACGCTAGAGGTCTTGGGTAAGATTCCCCAGACGACCATGGTGTTATTGGGTTTTTCTATAAAATTCTCAGTAGCAGGTTTGGATTTGTGCCCTGGTTAGTGGCAATAGGCTCGCCCCCTATTATACGGGACCTAAACATACCGGCGAACTGTGGGTGTACATTGGTACACCTCTGCCTAACCCTTCGGGGATGCAGGCGTGATGTATGTATATCAGGTTTTGAAAAAACACGTGACTTTTATATACCAATTCATACCTACAATAACTATGAAACTCAAAAAACAAATATAAAAAGTTTTTCGTCTAACGAATATCTAGATTAACTCATAACAGCATTCGCCTGTCAGGTATCTGCTTCATTAAAATCGCATTAGGATTAATAACAAAGCATTAAGACAAATAAAAAGTATTGTAATCTATCCTCTTAACAAAAACTATGTTGTTAATTAACACGACTCGAGGAGAATTTAACTGGTTCTGTCTACATTTCTAAGTGATTCCAAGATTGTCATTCAGAAATGAGATGCATTCAAACTTTGTCGTTTGGAAATGCACAGTGAGGTACTTTCCCCTTGTCTCGTTTTATATCAAGCTTTCGACTTGTGAGGTCTTGGAAAAGCCTTTTGTGAAGTGACCACGATTTCAATTACATCGGATTAAACATGTTTTTTATTAATACACAATTAAACCCGTTACAAGAACAAACTCTAAATATACTAAAATGAAAACTTACATATATAAAAACTAACAGGCGTCAAAGAACTCATCGTCATCCTTGTCAATGGCGGGGAACGTGCCCAGAAGGCTGGCAGCATTGCCACGTTGAATGGCTATGCCGATTCTCTCTGCAAGGAACACACCAGCCGGGCAGCCCTCTGATCACGAGTAGATTCTACCAAACGTTTGGAAATCGGATTTGTTTGACAACACAGGAATAAAATTACGATGTTGTTGTTGACCTACTTTGTTGGATTAGGAATGAGGTTTACTAAGTGGCATGTTTATGGCATATTAGGGACAATAAAACATTTAAAAGAAATAAGTAAAATGTTCACTTTAACCACTTAAAGAGAAAACGTAGTTACATATTTAAAAACATTATTGTCTACTTATAAGTACAATGTATTTGAAGTAAAATTTAACTTTAACAGAAGGTAATAAAAGTTAAACGTGGAGTAGTTCATAAAGAAGCAAGGTTTATGGTTACACGAGGAATGACGTCATTTGTCATGAACTCAAGCGCATAGGTGCTCTTTTTGTAGTTTTTCCATCCGGAGATGAGGTCAGGTAGAACAGTTTGGGATTTTTTGGAACGTCATAGAAATTGATTAGTCTTAGAGCAATTTTTATTAAGCTATACATAATAATACTTATTATATAAACTAAGCTTTTTTAAACCTTTGTTATTTTATTATGCTGTGCCAGCGAATACGGCGGCCAGGGTCCATGACATACTTTTATAAATATTTGTATTTTGTAGCTTAACTTTTCTTTATCAAACAAAGGCGATTCATTGGCACAAGTATCCAGAAACAACATACACAAAAAAAAAAAAATAGAATTTTAAGTGGAAGAGCAGTAATTAAACGGAACTTGTCAATTAACATGATCTATTTTAGTCCAAACAAGTTACGCTTTCAAAACTTTGGTCTCTCAAAGACCATGGTCAACCTAAAACTCGATATAAAGTAATAACAACTCATTCAATTAGACTACATCATGTCACTCAACATCCTGATTTATAAACTTGTCAAACACAGAATCAGGGGAGTAAATCACAGACGCTGGATGTTCTGACATGAATCAGTTATCGCGCACTTGACCTCCAATAGCCAGACAGAACGACCATACCAACTGGCATGTATCTTGTTTAACTATATTACTTGTTACTATTTATTTATTTAAAGCCCGAACTGTCTCACTGCAGGGCAAAGGCCCCCTCGTTATATTACTTATTATATAATAATATTTCGGGACAATTCAACACACGGTTATCTGATCCCAAGCTAAGCAGAGATTGTGTTATGAAACCAGACAACTGATAAACATACTTTGATTTTTCCCATAGTGGACGTTGCTGACGTAGTTAGTTAATTTTTCCTATCTGGCTGGAGGCCTTAAGGTCCTCGCCAAAAGTCCGGTGAAGCAGTCAAAGATCAATACCAAAAAATAAACTTATATATTACTAGATACATACATATTTTAGATACATTAAACCCAGACACAGAATAAATGATCGGGCTCATCACACAAAGATTTGTCCTGGGTGGAAATCGAACCCACGACCTCCGATATAGAAGTCAGGGTCACTAACCACTAGACTAACAAGCCCGTCTGGTCTCATCTATATCTTGTTGTTCCCGATGTGTGGCCAAAAATAACGTACGGTTTGTAATTGTGAATATTTTTAAATAAGCACGTGAGATGTGGTCAGCAGGTCGGTTGTTTTATATTATTATTTGTTGTTTGTGATGTTTACTTTTGACTTTTCTCTGGAATGATGTAAAAAGTTTTTAATGTTTTTATAGCTTGTTTTCCTGTTCGCAGTTGTAAGCTGATACAGGTGTGATAGATTCAGATAGTGGGCTGTCTGGAATCAGAAATGAGGATGGATGTCTTCACTACATTTAGAGTACATTTAATGAAGAAGTAAAAAGTTTTGTAACATTGTTAGCTAGTTTCGATATAGCTACAGGTTTATAAGTTCCTCTCGTTCAATCTAGTAGGTTTTCAAAGAGTCGTTTTCGATCGCCGAGCAGATGGACTTAAACCAAAATTCGAACACATCGACTTCTTGTCACTCAATTTCTCCAAGTTTTGAGATGTCTAAATCTAAATCATTTTAATTATCACGGGATTAAAAAAAAATGTTAAACGTGAATCCATTCAAACGTTTTTTTACTTTCGATGGCTCACATGATACCAGTTGTTTTATTTTTTTATATGTTAGTGACGTACATACTAATCGACTGGTTATTATTTTTCTGTGAATAAACATGAAGGTGCGTCCCCGATTACTTCAAGCAAACTTGATGAAACTTGTTATCTTTACAAGTAAACAAGATTTTATTTTCAAGAAATATTGAAATAGTTAGTAGTCAGAGAAGTTCTGGGAAGTAATTTAGTAATGTTGTTTGTGCATTGATTGTATTATCGGATGCAGCGAACGTGTTTGACACCATGCTGGCTTTGCTAACGAGCGTAGGTAGGAGTGTTCGTAATCTACTGTTTAGTAAAGTCATGAGTTATTTTCTTTAGCAATCTTATTTTTCCTGTTTGGAAAATGTCTTTTAGAATTGATTCTGTAAGGTTGTTGTGAAAGTCAACGAAGTAATAAAGTTCTTAATATATCTAAGACTTCTTGTATTTTACTATAGGTAACTGCGTTCATTTGCTACACATTATAAAATAATAAATGGTAAACCAATAAGAATTCAAACAACTTTTCATACCTAGTAGGTACTAAGTGATGAACATAGAATTTGGAAAAAAAAGGAAACGTAAATAGTATGAGACTACTAGCTAAAACCAAATCTATCCACATTTAGGTCACATTTCGTAAATTCTAAACAATTTTGCTAGTATTCTTGGTAGTAGTATATTTAGTAAGAAGCTTTATTACTTAATTAGTTGTAGTATAAAAATACTTCAACTTCGACGGGTGCGGCGTGCTCGTATCCACGTCTCAGATAGGTTTACTAAATCGGTCTTGAGGATACAGATTGAGGTCAGTGGAGCTTGTATTTGAAGCCACTAATGAAGGCTTTATATGGCAGTGGATTTTATGGAAATATACGCAAGAAAAATACGGACGGGACTGCTAAAATAGTTCTGAAAATATTTTTTAAATTATTTTCAAGGAGTAAAATGCTTCATTATGTAAATTAGTTGTTTCCTAATATCATTCATAATATCTAGTCTTGCTGTATCCGTTAAAATTTGTTTGGTCGTGAACTTTGCCTCTCGAGATAATTATGTTTTTATCACCCAAAACATTTGCTGTTAAATCACGTCTGAGTTTACTAACCGTTTAAATATTAATGTTTACAATAAAAAATTTCTTGGCAAAAGTGTTTGTGGGTAAACACCTTATTTGACACCTTTTTGTAAATAGTACTTACCCTAAAACCGAAGAGTATGTATCAGAGTTATTAATGTGGACAAAGCGAAACAAGTATGTGAGGATCGTAACAAGCTGAAAGAAGTGGTCTCTGTCTACCCATGCGGAACAGAGGCGTGATTATATGTATGTATTAAACTTGTTACATCATGTGAGATGCGTAAATCACTTTATATTCAACAATACTGCAGCCTATCGACCTCTCACGTCGGTTGCATGTGGTCTCCATAAATCATAGTTAACATTACCACTATATAATTGATTTAGCTTCTCTAAACAGTATAGTTTACACTTCGTTTGCAGTTAAACTTTAATATGTTTGTGTTGTTAACGCCTGTCGTAAACTCTCGGTTTCCATTATATTATGGGGCGCGGTCGGTCTTACGCGTATGTCAGACTGCTGCAAACATGCCTGGCAAGCCTTTTCTTTTTTTTGGCTTTTCGGGGTGGAAATCTAATGATTTCGCCCCACGTCGAGGGCACGACGTGGGGATATGTCGGACTTGCACCGACCAAAAATAGAATCTAGAATAAAATCTAGAATGGCTGGCAAGCCTGGCAAACCTGCCAATGCCTGGCATAGACAATAACGGTTTACCTATAAGACCTTGTAAAATGGGTGTACACTTGTATAGACTATGTATTTAGGAAGTGCTGATGTTAGGATGAGCACGTTGATAATCTTTTATTCATAGGACCAACTTTGAATACAAATACGCAGTAGTAAGGTTTATGATTACAGACAAAGTTATCTTATTTGTGCACTTATTTATTTTACTTTGAATAGCATTTAAAATCATTTAAACTAATTGGAGAAAGATAAAATAAGATAGGAGATAGCGCCATTTAATCTGTACTTTATTTTCTTCTAAATCTTCAAAAATGCTTTTAGTGATAACACTTTCCTTCGTTAGAAAGGATTATAAACGGTTTTAAGTCTTTTGAAGATTAAAAGGGATTTGGTCCTAAAATAAAAGATTGTTTGTTTAAACTGCACAAAGTATTTAGCATTATTGTTTAAGTACATTATGAGTCAAAAAAAAAATGCACTTAAAGGTTTGTATGGAATTTTATTTGCCTTTACATTATCCCGAAATAACTTAGAAATGACGTCATCAACATCTTATACATAACAGATTGTATCATAATCAGACTTAATTTATAAATTATCCTTGATCACTTAAAGATAATAATTTCGTGTTTGTGTTATACATTCGATTTTGTTACACAAACAGTAAACAGAAATTATAGGTCAAAGTCGGGTCTGGTTTATGTAATGCACAAACTGCAGTGGCAGGAAAATAAACAAAAACATCTGTACCTCAATTCGAATTTTATTAACTTGCGGTTACTGGAATGTGAATTAAATTCAATAGAATTTTGTGTTTCATTAATTAAAGTGTAGTCTATTTATAAAGATTGAGGAAAATTATTTATAAAGCGCAATTAAGTATAATTGTTAGTGTTTATGAGCTTAGGGCCGGCCCCTCTGAAATATGCGTGATTCACAGAAATAATGTACTGAGCTTTTCCGCATTTGTGTAAAATATGAGATGCGAAATATTAATTAGTACAGTACAGTTGAAAGTAAATAAGCACTGAAGAAATTAATTGTGTCTTATGTTGTTTATGTATTCAATAAAATGTAAATATGGCGCCAGTTCTAAATAGAAACATAATATGTTTGTCATGTTCTCGGTATTTGGTTTGAAACGGGCCAATTAGTTTTAATACCCTTTATTATCCGTCTGAGGACCTAAAATGAGGTACCTATATAAATATTGTAATTTATGACTTTATACTTAACGTATTTATATTTTGTCTGCCTTTTGCCTTTTTTTCAAAAGTTAAAACCTATGAAGTTTCTTGCCGGCTCTTTTCCATAGGACACTTTGGAACCGAGCAACTAGAGTCAGTAGATGTTAACGTAACTGTTCTTTAGCGCCTTTTTGGTTGAGAAATAAAAACATTTTGATTTTGTCGTTTCATACAACGTTAAGTAAAGACGTCTACTTTCAATATATCCCGCAGTATGTTTTCACAGTTTTGACTGACAGACCTAATGCACGTACACATTAAAAACATAACATACTTCTATACTAATACATGCCGCAGGTTCACTCGTTATCTCTTTAAGATAAACTACCAATTAACTTTCAAATACTTTAGAAATATATTTAGGAGGATATAGTATTAAATATTTACCTTATCTTGCCTTATCAACACTTAGTATGAATTGTAAAAGAAAGTTAAGTGATGTAATTACTAAGGGAATAGTTGTGAGTAATAAGTAATCTTAATTAACAAATATGTTTTAAGTATGTCAAGGAACTAAGGATTTTTTTATAGTGGTACCCTAGGTACTTAAGATTATTTTCTCTACCCTTTAGTGTCACATGGGTATTTATCTACGTGATTTTACCAAAGTGCTGTAATATTTTCCTAGACCACGAAAGATGCATTACGTATTTGGCTATAATACTAACCATCCGAACTTGTTAATATAATTAATATTGTTTATCTAATACAGAAAAAAAGTTGCTTGTTTGAATGCACTAATTCCTGAAACCAGTAGGCTAAAAAAAAAGGCTATTTATTGAACATTTTCTAACTTGCCGCGAAAAAAATAAAGGCGAGAGAAAAAGCAAACCACTTCTAGACTTCACATGGATAGCTATACAATCAAATCATATATTTTTTACGAAACTATATTGACTCATAGACTAAGCAAAAGAAAGTAGACTAATCAAACAAACGTCACTGGGTATCGTGACGCCATCTGTCGGCGTAATTACTGCAAACATGTGTAAACCACGGCTTACCGGCTTATGAGTTTACCGTACACAAACAATGTATTTGAACACCTTTGAATATTTCCGTCCTGTGTTTACTATGTTGTATGGTATTTCAGGCGCAACTATCTTAATTTTGTAGAATTTTATAGGAAGATTTATAAATAAATAGAAAATTAAGAAAATGTGAAAAGGAATTGCAAAACAAAAACAAACTGGATATCCATCTTTATTTTCATTAAGTAATGCAATTGGGGCATTTAGGCTATGTTTATGCGTTTATTTTCTGCCTTAATGGCCTACTATTAATAAATACAGGCATGTATTTATTTAAGCCTAGTTTCGGAAAATTAAAGGAAAAATTGCTACATAACATAACATAACATATCATCACGCCTGTATCCCCGAAGGGTTAGGCAGAGGTGTACCAATGTACACCCACAGTTCGCCGTTATGTTTTTAGGTCCCATGTAATAGGGGGCGAGCCTATTGCCACTAACCGGGCACAAATCCAAACTCCGACCTGCTACTGAGAATTTCATAGATTCAAAAACCCAATAACACCTTGGTCGACCTGGGAATCGAACCCAAGACCAAGCGTAGCATTCGCGCTTAGCGCCACTAGGCTAACGAGGCAGTCTCAAAAATTTCTAGCTTCCAAATAATATGAAACAAAACTACGCCGTTTCGTATTTATATCTAGGTACCCATTTCATCATAATACTATGGCTATGGCTATTGAGATAACAAAACAGAATCGGAAATCAGAATAGCGACTTGTATTATTAATGTCCGCACTTAACTAGTAAAGTTTAGTGGCAACTCAATTGACAAAGTGGAAATAATTTAACGTTAATGGCTTCCTCATAGTGTTGGCATGTTGGCAATGACCTTGGAAAGGATTTTACATTGAAAAGAAGTATTTACTTTGTTTACATAAATAACACGTGTTTGGGGAAATCATTTTGTATTTTAAAAGGACGAGAAGTCTTTTGTATGTTTTTATCCGATTTTTATTCAAATCATAGTTGATTTGGTTAAAAAAGGTATTTATAGTTTTTGAAATGAGCTGAAAAATGTCTCACTGCTTGTTACCGACTGCTTCTATTACTGCTTATCAACTACCGGTTGGGGAATGTGAGACTGATTTAGAGTCATCCTGATTCTAATTAACCACTTCTTCATTTCTATACGGAAAAGGGAAAAATACCCGAAAATGTTTAATTAAACTATTTTTTTACAGTTTCAACGCACAGAGTAACTAATCTGATTCTATTTTGACCGCAGTTAATTCCGGAACACTTAACGGTTTAATATTTCCTGATTTAAGTTAGACATCCCATGGCCATGATTATCTTTTAAGGAAGTTATTGTTTCTAAGCGGTAATACTACGCGGCACTTGTCAATTCAATGGTTCATCAAGTTTGTGATAACAAATTGTGAGTTAGTGTTAAAACATTTCCTACTCTTTTAGTAATACTACTACTATTCTTTCTTTTTCTTATCTATAGAGTCATGTAGGGCTGAAACTGCAATAAGCGGGCACCTGCGCGGTTTCATACAAAAGTGCTCCGTGCAGGTCTCCGTGACGGACCACTTTTGTATAAAACCGCGCGGGTGCCCAGTTTCAGCCCTTGGTCATCAGTTCAGGAGCTTCTATATGTGTCAACTATTCATTTTTAGGGAAGTTTATCTACCATCATCAAAAAGGTGTAAAAAAAATGGATTTTAGTATCCGAAACTCCAACAAAAGTAAATAAACATTTTTCTGAAAAATCTGTAGTTTGTTTTTCATAGTTCTATTATACATTATTTAGAAATATCATTAGATATTAAGATACAGCAGAAGTAAATAACTCGCTTTTTGTCTGCTTTACAACAAATTCATCCATACAATCTTCCATTTAGTGAGATTCTTAAGAAATACACATCAAGCATATTTAAATTTGTTGCTAGGCAACCAAGTATACTATCTCAACCATATCTAATGAACGATAACCTCAACTGATAACATTACTACTAATAAAATACCTACTAATAATTGTCTGTTAAAATACCACCAGCAAACAAAATATAATCAATTTACTGATAACAATTAAATCGTAAACACGCCCATTACTTATGTAATATGTATAATTTGTAGTTATCATGAAGATGGTCATTATCTAAGTAATCGTTATCTTTACCTTTAATCATAATATTAAATTTACGTTAATAAATAAAATTCTTTTTTTTTCCTCAAATATTGTTTGCTTTCTTTCTATGAATGGGATACATTATAATTAATTTTAATCAAATTAAATTAACAAAATTATATTGCAGTTTTTTTTTTAATTTGGGAAAATATTTAAACTTTGGTAAGTTGATGAAAAATAATTATATAACGCCATTTATCTATGAAAAATCTTGCTATATGCAGTGTAATAAATATAGGCTTAGAAAATAGTCAACAAAGACAGTGACGAATGTTTTAAATCAATTTACATTCTGTGATGATATTTCATGACGCTAAAGATATTAACATACTCAAACTACTATCATACGCAATAAAAAGCTTAAAATTTAATACTACAATGTTATTGTACATACATACATACATAATTGTAAAGGATTCCCTGCAATCTGTTTTTGTAATTGACGCAATGCGTAAGTTTATCGGCCTAGATTCAGAACTATTATTTAAATGATTAGTTACTTGTCTGAAGTTATGGTAAACTTACTACAAATAATAATAACATCCTGTAGGATTTCGGTCAATGCCAAAATTATATGCTAAGGCCAGAATAGCTTCATTGATTAGAAGGTTTAGCACAATTTTGAGTTATCTCACGCAGATGCAGTCTATTTATCTAAACTAAACTGTTGTGCTGTACCACAATCAGCAATTAGACGTAACTTATAAAGCATTTGTTCATACGGTTTTCATTTAGATATTAGTCCAATGTGGCCCAAATCTTAACTAAATAAAAGTTGGGGAATTCCCACGATTTTGCCAAGATTCCACCATCAGGTGACGACTTGGTGACTATGGGACCATTTGGGAAGTATACCCTTTCCAACAAAAAAAAAAAAAACAAATCGGTTGGCAGGAAACGGAGATATGCGCTAACGAACACGAAAAAAAATACAGACATCCGAATCAAGAACGTCCTCCTTTTTTGGAAGTTGATTAAAAAGAGAGATCAGTGTGTGTGTCTGTCTTAAGATATTATAGTCGTTTATCGTTTTCCTGATATAGGAAGTAATGAAAATAAATCAGTATACTAATTAAGTAATAAGAGAAAAGTCTTTTAATAGGTACTTGATATCTAAGTATGGGTAGGATATAATTAATTTAAATTACAAAATAATATTACTTAGTAATTTTTCTCTAATTAAAATCTACTCGTAAACGGTGTTTTCGCTTCTTTATAACGTTATAAAATGGCGATAAATACGAAATTATAATAAATAATCTTATCTTTAAGTCAGGTTTGATTATAAATATATTTATATATATAAGTGGTGACATGCGATATTCCTTATACGAGCATCCTGAGAAACCACCGGTTTATACTCATCTCGTAATCAACGCAATAGGCTCATGTATAAATAGTGTTGCATTACTAATGAGTTCAGTGCATCTGCTAATGTAAGGTCTGTTAGCATTTTCTTAGGTTATGTAGACATCACCCGAGACTAAGACCTTAAACTATCCTTTATGTCATTTTATACATTATGACGTTTCGTTTCTCTTTAGTTTATTTTTTAAGTTTTTTGCAAATTAGACGTTTTTTTTAACAAGATGAATTACTTGAGAAGAGAATGGAGCATAAAATAAGTCTGTAAATGTGGGAGAAATTCGTCGGTCGAATTTGAAGATGTTAGTTTTACCAGCAACCAGCCTTGCTATGGGATACTGTGTCACCCATTCAAATGGGTATTGGAGATCATATAAGTAGTCGTTCTGTAAAATATGGTAGCTACCTGAATCAGGTAAGACTGGAAGTCAACTCCATCATAGTTTGTAAAAAGGCTAGGCAGGTGATGACCGGAGATCTGGAAAGACTGGAAACCGACCCCAACATAATTTAGGAAAAAAGGTTGAGCTGGTCAGATAGGCTCTGCGAAAGAATTTGGATTCCCGCGACCCACGTGCACGTGCGAGGAGAAGACACCGGGGGGTTTTAGCCGGTAAGAGTCCAACAACAAAGTCCATGAGGATTTCCACCCAAAAAAAAAAGGTCAGATAGACTCTCGCTCCCTGTAAAATACGGTATTCACCTGGGAAAAAGGCTATGCAGATGATGACCTGACATCTGGTGAGGCTTGAAGCCTTCCCCAGCATAGTTTGGGAAAAAGGCAAGAGAGATGATGATGTGAGATCTGCTAAGACTGGGAACCGACCCCAATATAGTGTGAAAAAGAGAGTTGGGCTGATGACCTGAGCGTACGTGTGGCCATCCACCAAGCGCACCTTACATCACGCACGGAAAGGGAAAGGTCATCTCCCAGCCGCCGCTCCATTTATAATACTGTCTATATATAAACAATTATTTCTGTACATCGGTCACGTCTTGCTGGTCATGTGAGCGAGTCACGAGGTGGCATTCAATACTCCACAATGGATTCAAACTGACTGTTTTAATAAACTTTGCGATTAGCTGTGCGGTAGCGCGTCACACCTATGCGTGTAACTGATCTTCTTTTATTATTGTAGATAATAGTTTTCAGGTTTTATGAATTAGAAATTTTATGGAGAATGGGAGATTTCAGATTGATTAATGTTTTCTAAAATTATATAAACGTTTAGAACTTAAAAGATATATAGTCAAAACTTTTCCTAAATATGGTATAAGATTTGTTAACTTTGAAATTGTATTTGCATAGTATAGTGACACATACCCATTCCCTAAATTATTTGTAATATATTCTGTTTACAAAGTTTAAGAATTGGGCCGTAAAAACAGAGACAGTCTCCGCTTTCGTCTCTTATTTTTATGGCATTGACGTAATAGCCCAGGGATAACATTTCATATAACATATATAATACATCGTAGAGGACGAAGTCAATTAGGTCACCCATCGCCTCATAAGGGACAAGATTAAACATCCAAATGTTATTCTTATTTCTATGGTATTGGTGATTCGTTAAATCGAAGCCCAGAATGTACCTTATTGATTAAACGGTACTTCCACCTTAAAACGTATGTGCACTTAGTCTTCCTGAGACCTATATCAAGAATTCACTTGTTATCTAATAAGTAGTTAATTATAATTGCTTAGCAACCAATAATGTTCCCTATTACAGACTCGTAATATATTTGATGTATGAAACACATTTGATGAAGTTTATCATAACAAATACACTTAAATTTACTGATAATGATATTTACATCATTAGTTATCTAGGCGCCAGCAGTAGATGTCTGACACTTAAATAATTAAAGGAACTGTTGTGTAATGTATTCGGCTGAGTCTAAAATTATGTTCTTATAAGGTAAGAAAGGTGTGAAATTTTTACTGCTGTAAATAAGAGAACTGCCCATCGTACAAAAAAACATTAACGGAGGTGAAAACAGTAAAGTTTGAAGAGCGTTGGTGAAATAAACAAAATAAAACTGCTGGGCTTGTGGAACCGATAGTAAGTAAGCATCAAAGGAACCTTTATTTACCAATTTAAGAAAAGAAGAAAACCTCGGCACTCTCCATTTTCCTGGAAATCCTCACTGCGTGCCTGATTCTTGCAAGATAGAACTAAAATGGAAGGTAAGTAGGTTCTTCTCTCCTATTAATGAGTAGTAGGCGAGAACATACTGTTATGAACGAAGGTAGGCCAGACACACCCTATGAAACAAAGACTTTTTTCAAATAAGCTATAAGAAAATGGAGTATCATCAAAATGAGTGAGGTTCTAGTATTGATAAACAGGCTTGTGGGAATGTTGTGATCTGAACAGATCTTGTAGCACAATGCTTAGTGGTTGTAATTAGTGTACGCACCTGACTTACATAACGTATGTCAGATGAATTCATTGTTCCTTTTTCTTTCCTTTTGTAGCATTTTACTGAAAATGAACCGTTGAAATGGCAAAAAGCAGTTTGAGGTATTGAAATGAGTTTCATACGAAGCAGCGCTGCGTTTGCGCTGAAAGTATAAATATCAGTGGCTGTATACGTATTTAAACGATTTTATAGAAAATACTAACTTTTACAAATTGAAGTTGCTTATCAGAATTGAAGGATAATAAAAATCTTATACTCTCGTCTGAGTTGTTGTTGTGTTGGCCTGGCGGTTCAATGAACGATTTGAGTGCACAAAGTTGCAGTTAAATCCATGATAGGCAAACCCAAATGTCACTTTCTCAAAGTTACATTACTTTCTTATTTTTTCCTGATATCATAATCCAAAGCTAATCGTTGAAGACAAACATCGTGAGGGAGACTGAATTGTAATAATTGAAATCGGTAATCGTCAATCAGCAATTAGCAGGCATTGTAATCAATGCTCAATTTCTCGGCATAAGTAGACAGTATTATTAATCTAGTTTATGTCAATAAAGATGTAGTCATACAGCTAGTTATTTTTCTTCAAAAGGTTGCTTTTTAAATATTACATAATGTACATAAATAGCCTTTTTCAATCTCACACTCGTGACAACGGTAACGAATCATAAAACCTTTATCAGAGTTCGGTGACTTAATATCTCGACACTAACGACATTGATACTAAAAGGATAATATAAAATATATGTAAATTGAATGATCAACAATAAAGCATTTTCATATTTCCATTGTTTTCTTTATACTAAAAAATCTTTATATAAGAAACATGAGCTAGTAACAAGTTAACTACCAATAATATTGTTGTATCTACTGTATAATTTTTCTCGTCAACTGCCTCGTTAGCCTAGTCTTAGTGGTGCTAAGCGCGACTGCTACGCTAGAGGTCTTGGGTTCGATTCCCAAGTCGACCAAGGTATTATTGGATTTTTCTATGAAAATTTCAGTAGCAAGTCCGAGTTTGGATTTGTGCCCGGTTAGTAGCAATAGGCTCGCTATTACATGGGACCTAAACATATCGGCGAACTGTGGGTGTACATTGGTACACCTCTGCCTATTCTTTCGGGGATACAGGCGTGATGATATGGCAATGTCAGTGTGAGACATACAAAAACCAATGCATTTTGGATATTGTTTAGTACATAACAGAATGTGACACTCTATTCGAATACAACTTTGCCAGACGTACTTTTGTTCGATTCCCGCTTGGGACAAACAATGGTCAATATGGGCCACCATTAACAAAATTGCTAGGGTTACTTTCGAGTGAAGTCTAACAATTTCCACACAGTCATTTTGTTTTTAATTTTTTGGGTATTCTATTGTTTATCTCTTGCTGTATGACTCGCAGTCCAGTCAACACAAGTGTTATGACAACTCATCTACGCCGTATTTCGATTATCTAGTAAATGATTAACGTTGTTTACCAAAATAAATTCGTAACACAAAAATAACTAAGTACTCAATACGGAAAGATAAGATATAACGCTTAATCTGTTGATTTTAGTCCAAAGTTTCGGTCCAATGTACAATATTAGCATATTGCATAATTTTACTAAACAAATACGACAATGACTACATACTTTGTTTTTTTTTACTATGAGACAATTGATTGATTATAATAAAATTATGTTATCATTATCAGGATAGGAATAGATTAAAATGGACTACAGTTTTAGATTCAACTAAATTTTTTGTTTGCTGCAAAAAGTTGTCATATCGATTAATTTGACAGTTTCACACTTTTCAATAGGATGACATTAAAAAGCAAGAACTAATAAAATGCAGAATGGTTCCCTATACCAATAATTTATAATAGCCTATACATTACCACATAACGACAAAGAGAAAACTAGCAATCGTTTATAATACTAGGTACATACCTTTCAACATTCTCTTGTAGTAACATTGTGATCAAACAATGAAGTTCTCACCAGTAACTGATCAGTATAAATAAAACACAAACATTAGCTAAACCTTTCTACCTATTGGAAACATATAACAATACTTGTTTTACTTGATTTTTGAGAGACGTTTACTTGATTTTAGATTTTATAGTTGAATATTGACTTGATTGTTGTATAAATTGTAATTCATAATGTTTGTATGCCTATAATAGGCTGATCATAGTGCACTATTACATTATAAACCATGACCAATTACTGTATGTACCTATGTTTCACGAATAAATTCTGATTTCTGATAGATAATAGCAGGAAATCTTCTGCAGGGAAGATTTAAACTAAACATGTTTAACCAGTCAACTGGTTCTGCAGGTCAAATGGCACCATATGTAAGACTGGTAAAAGTTCCTGAATGCAGTTACGACAGATCAGGTGTTTTCATACCAATTATTAATATGTAAGCCAAAATATTTATTTTGGTCTTCTCGCAGTGAACTACGTATTATCTTTAGTGTATAATCAAATAACACTTTTTGGCATTCTTAGATGAAATGGCAGCTAAGAATTAAAGCTAACTATCATGACTTAACATTTTCTGAAACGAATTGTAAACCAAACCAACCTCATATCACCAAGTTTTCCTGTACCCAATCATAAAGCTTCCAAGAAACCCAAAAAACAAACAACTCTAAACCCTAGGCCTTACTGTATTAAATAAACAATTCTAATAATACACACTGACTCACCAATGTGTAATAAACAAATAAAGTTGGCCCAATTGGCACACATGACTAAAAAACTGCCGTAAATCTGTTGATAACAAACATTGCAATGAACCTTGAAATTGTAGGTCCAATTGACAGTTAAAAAAATATGTTATGCTTAGAGTATTCATATGAAACTATAGAGTGAGCCTATCAGAGTTTAAACCGTAAGCACTAGTGCTACGAAGATGGAGCTTGCCGTTTTAAAAAATCTATCGCAAACTATATACACAAAATATTATCCTAACAATATCAAAAACCATCGATCTTTTCGTATATAAGTTTCTCGTTGCGCGAAAATTAACTTAAATGAAAAACGAAATGTACTAGGTTCAGACTAAAAACTGCTCTCGCTTGGCACAAGGGGAACCTTGCGATAGTAGCAGTCTATGTATATAGTACGTCAATCGTTGTGGGTTAGATTTGAGCAAAATTCGAAGTATTATGAAGGTTGTATTGACAGAAATCTGTACCAGGAAATGGGTCCTTGCGTTAGCGAGTGTGTCAACATGTTTAAATTAATTACTTGTTTCATTCGTTAAGCATTGCTTGTTAAAATAGTTTTGCACAAAAGTGTGTTAACTTTTTATACGCAATGGATAATGTACAATACCAGCCGTCGCCGCGTCGTGCTAATTCGTTCATTTTGTCAACCCCAGATTATGGAGGTCAAATGCCGTGTGATAATACTAATTCATTGTAAAGTTAACATCTTAATATTTTTTAATTGTATGATAACACAATTATTAATGTATTTATTGCAGAATTAAAAGCATTATATGAAAAATAACGGGAGATACTGTTGGCGTTTATCGTATCTTGAGGAATTATGTTGCTGTTTCAATTGCTAAATATTTACTCGTCTGTTCAATTACTGAAAAGATATTTCCTTATTTATATTTTACCGTAAGTTTACTTTACCTACTTACAAAATCTAATAATATTTGTCGAATATTATTTGAACAAGCAGGAAACCTGCTATCCACTTACAAATGCTACTGTTAAGTAAAAACTGAATCCTAAACCAACAGAAAACGAGCAATATTTGGCAATCATAATCACCTCTGTTCAGTTTACATACTAAACACACACACAACACGTCTATTATTCATGTTGTATGCTCATGTGATCAGCATCTATTGGCCTACAAAGCGTTCCTAAAATATTTCTCGCAATCCGACCTCCATTCGCAAAAAAGATGAGACTATTCGCTTCTGAGTCGACGCGGTGCCTACGTGATCGACTGAGGTCGCTGCACCCAGTGCAAATATCAAAACTGCTTAATCCGACTACAATCCTAAATCACCTAACACCACAACGAAAAAGCAACTCTATTCCGAGCAGCAAAAGATTGATTATAGACTAGCAGGTTCTGTACTTATGATGTTTTGTGGTATTATATGATTTGCATCATAGTAATGGGAGTCTTCCCGGATCGTAGTATGTCATTTGATCTTAACTCGATGGAGCGGGGAGTATGATTGTTATGACTAGTGTAGCGGATGGATTGAGATTTATGTTACTCATAGGAATATGGACAAAGTCAAAGTCAATTGATTTGGTCATGAAAATCATGAAATTTTTCGATGAATTGGCATTTTAGGTATGTGAGGAAACCAAAAAAAGATTTTTCTAAAAAAGAAGTTGTTTTCCTCCTTATGTGATAAACTTCCGCAAAAACACATTAGCTGAAAAAAAAGGATATTCTTGTGATTACAACATCGTTTGCACAGATATTAAATAATCTATACTTAAATAATTTAACCATCTAGATTTGTACATCATACACCAAAATACTTGCCTGATGCATTTATTTCTCAGAAAACGCACCTTATAAAGAACCCACACAGTACAAGGTACTCTTGAACATTACAGTAACAGATCGTATTAAGCGTTCCTTTAAAGATAACATCAATATTTACGCCGACAACCTTTAATTACGGCGCCATTTCTTTTTAAAGTCACACTCATCAATAACTTATATCTGAGTATTTATTTCCAGCTTATTTGTATTAAATACTGCCGTTTTAAAGGAACGAAAAATGGTTGGGTTTATATATTAAATGCTACCGTTTACAAAATGGTGGCTATTTTTCTTTGCAATTAAGTTGGAATGCGGAAAGCCAAATGTGGATGAGATTTGGGAAAAAAAATATGTTAACGATATAACCTTTCATCGTTGCAAAAAAATAATGTTAGATGAACCATTTAATCATTCTCGGTAATTGGAACAATTCCGGTTCTCAAAACCAAATTTGATAATTCTAATATAGGGTGACTGGTAATTAGTAGCCGGTAGTTAAACACTTGATCGTACTCATGATTACAAACAACTTTCCCAAAGATACTTTTTTTGTTTACTCATTAGTTTTCTTTTTATCGTTATAACAAAATTACTGGCGCGCGAGCAAAGTTCAAACTTCGCGCGTGCGCCGTCGCCCGATCAGCTGTTAGCGGCGAGGCCCCGTGCCTGCACACGTTAGTAATATTATTAAATTGTGACTGTGCCCTATCCCTCTTTTCTAATGTTGCTGTGTCCGACAGGACTGGTATTGAACTTTTACTTTGTTATGTATTAGATAAAAAATGCAATAAATACTTAGTGTTGAGTATGCTTCGATAAAATCATATCCGAGACTAGTATTTCGGTACCTACTTACGCGCGCGCTACTACAATAAATACATAATCTTTCTAACTTACACTCCACTTACAAAATACCACTTTCTTATTATTTGACTTGATACATACTCGACACTGGGCATGATTTAATTTATTCCAAATTTCCCATCACACTTATCTAGGCTTTGAACTAGCAGCCTTAAGCAAAACGTAGATACTTTATAATTAGTCTCGTTGCTAAAACTACGCATATGACTGGCGTGTTTAAAAAAAAGGAATAACTTAGCTATTTACAACGATAAATTAATACTGAATCAGATACCAATTATGATTTTAGTCAAAAAAAAATTACCTTACATTAATTGTTGGATGTGTCCATCTTGCACCTCAACACACTTATTTTCACGTTTAATAATGTGAGCCTGCACTCGCCGCAGAGTCTTAGTGTCAATTTGCACTATTTCGAAACAGTTTTCGATCCTAGCTTTTAAGTTATCGGAAATATTGACTGGCCGATCATGATACACTAGGTTTTATACGTGTTGCTTCACCATTACCCCTTTCGCAATAGTAGCACATCACCATATCACTGTACTCACTCGCGGTGTACTTTTAAGGCAATTTGGGCGTGGTCGGAGCGGCGTTTTGCCAAAAAAAATAAAAAAATAATGCGCACGCGACACGCTTCCTGGAGCAACTGTTTTTATACCTACGTCACTTCTGCATGCAGTGTTGCCACCTTGCAGAAAACTTTGTCACTAGAATTGGACTGAAATTTCACCAAATTTAGGAAATTTTTTACCGAAAAAAAAATCACCAGCATTCACTAAATAATTTAAAATGAAATCACAAATTAAGTCAAAAATAATATTATTAAAATTGTGAATAAAACGAATCAACAAATAAACATAAACAAAAAAAAAACTTCAAATACTTCTTGAGAACCAACAAATAAACAATTGTACATAAAAAAAACTAAAAATTAACATCAAATACTTCTTCTGGTATTTCTTCTTCTTCTTCATTGGAGATACACGGCTGAGATGGATCACCATTTTTTGTTTTAAAAGAGTATTTAGAATTGCTTTCAATAGCACTGATTACATCGGCCGGAAGCTTGTAACTGTATCAGCTCTTCTTAATTATTTTTAACTGATTTCTTATTAAAAGATTACTATTTAGAGTGTGTACAGCCATTTTGTTTCTCAGTTTGTTTCAAGTACGGATCCTAAACCTATCATTCGATAAATATCACTAAAAGTCGTCAAAAAAACATTCAGTGACTTTTTTTTTTTTAATATCACTGTCCACCTCGCAAAATTCACTAGATTTAGTGACAAAATCACTAAAGTGGCAACATTTTCTGCATGGCAAGGGGTGCGGTACGTGCGGGGGGAAATGGCTCCTACATTGCGGCATAGACAAAGCGGGCGCGGGGGCCTCGCGTACAGCTAATCGGGCAACGAAGCGCGCGCGAAGTTTAAACTTTGCACTCACGTCATCAATTTTTTTATAACGATAAAAAGAAAACTAATGAGATTGTACTCATGATTACAAACAACTTCCCAAAAGAAACTTGTATCCTCATTAGTGTTCTTTTTAAAGTTATAACAAAATTGATGGCGAGCGTGCATAGTTTAAACTTCGCGCGCGCGCCGTCGCATGATTAGCTTTTAGCGGTGAGGCCCCCGGGCCCGCTTTGTCGATGCCGCAGGCATTGTAGTAGCCATTTTCAAACAAAAAAACAGTTGCTCCGGGAAGCGTGTCGCGTGCGCATTATTTGGTTATTTTTTTTTGGAAAACGCCGCCCCGACCGCGCCCAAATTGCCTTAAAAGTACACCGCGAGTGAGTACAGTGATATGGTGATGTGCTACTATTCCGAAAGGGGTAATGGTGAAGCAACACGTATAAAACTTCCGATAAACTAAAAGCTAGGATCGAAAACTGTTTCGAAATAGTGCAAATTGACACTAAGACTCTGCGGCGAGTGCAGGCTCACATTATAAAACGTGCAAATAAGTGTGTTGAGGTGCAAGATGGACACATCCAACAATTATTGTAAGGTAAAATTTTGTTGATTAAAATCATAATAGGTATCTGATTTAGTATTAATTTATCGTTGTAAATAGCTAAGTTGATTCAAAATTTTTAAACACGCCAGTCTAATGCGAAGTTATAGCAACGAGACTATAAAATATTATAAAGTACCTATGTTTTGCTTTAGACTGCTAGTCCAAAGCCTAGATAAGTGTGATGGGAAATTTGGAATAAATTAAATCATGCCCGGTGTCGAGTATGTATCAAGCCAAATAATAATAAAGTGGTATCTTTTAACATCCATCGTAAAAGTAATGAAAACCAACGCCTGACGTCGTTTATGAGGCGTAGTTAGTTTGTAAGTGAAGTGTGCGCGCGTAAGTACCGAAATACTAGTCTCGGATATGATTTTATCGAAGCATACTCAACACTAAGTATTTATTGCATTTCTTATCTAATACATAACAAGGTAAAAGTTCAATACCAGTCCTATCGGACACAGCAACATTAGAAAAGAGGGATAGGGCACAGTCACAATTTAATAATATTATTAACGTGTGCGGGCGCGGGGCCTCGCCGCTGACAGCTGATCGGGCGACAGCGCATGCGCGAAGTTTGAACTTTGCTCGCGCGCCAGTAATTTTGTTATAACGATAAAAAGAAAACTAATGAGTAAACAAAAAAAGTATCTTCGGGAAAGTTGTTTGTAATCATGAGTACAATCAAGTGTTTAGCTACCGGCTACTAATTACCAGTCACCCTGTATAAATCGAATGTAGTGTTTTCCAATTCTATCACAACAAACAAAAAAATGTCTCCTATTTCAAGAAATATTATTTTTAACTTCATATTACTATAGTTTGAAGATCCTATCATTAATTTAGCAACATTAGTTTCAAACACGCTATTGTGTCCCGCGTATCGGTTAACATAATTCCCACGGCTTGAAACTGACCTGTGTCTTGGGTATATTGGTTGTATTCAGCCAGTAGTTATAAAATAGAGTATTCAGCTGAATCCGGTAAGAGTTGAAGCCTGCATAGCTTCTGGAAAGGATAGGCAGAAGATTATATTTTGTAAGTCCTGAAAATAGACAATCATATTGACCCGGTAGGTGCAGTTACCATTTGAATGGGCGAGGAAAAGGATGATATAAAAAAAACCGTTTGGTTGATTTTTGTCAACTCGCTATATTTTGGGTCTAAGATGGCAAGATGACACATGGCAAGCCTCAATTATCAATTAAATACTTGTTTCCATCTAGATCAGTATTTGCTTTTTGGGCAATGTAAAAAACATGTCAAATTTTTTTGTTTTTATTTGTTGACATAAAATGACATTCTATAAGATAGGGCCCCTTCATACCCTGTCATTATCCTTTGAATTTATCTGAATGAATTGTGTATGTATTGACAGTTTTGATGCATTGCAGTTCACAAGACATTCAGGATGATTGGTGACGCTAGAAGCAACGACAGATAAAATTTGTTTTCAGTTACACAGTTTTTTATTTATCTTAACATTTCTGAAGGGCAAGTAAGTTCACAAAAAAATGAACTGTTTTTTGTGACGAAAATGGGGTTTAGTGCAAATTAGTATCGGTGGAAGGCATTTATTTATGTAGTTTTCTAAGAACCTATGCATCTTGGTTTCTTAGGTTTACGAGAATGTTAGACATTGAAATAAAACTACTGTTTACGGATTTTTTCGCGGTTTATATTTAAGTCTGCCCGTGACCATGATACCTGCAAAGGTGTCGAAACGTCGGGACTTAAAATCTAAATATAAACCGCGAAGAAATCCGTAAAAAGTAGTTTTATTTCAAACCTGTGCATCACTATCTATAATGATCATGAACGTATTTTCCAAAGAACAAGATATATATATATATATATATATGTATATCGTATAACATATGAAGTTCGTATGTATTTTCCGGAAACCACAAATAATCCCATTGTGGTTAGTTATAAATCTCTGTTTGCACCAGATTGGTTCACAATCTCTTGCATTTTGCGTCAACGATTTTGTTTATCTGACGTGTTTGTAATCTAGGCGTTCTAGAAGATACCTGGAAATTATCTGATAAACACGATTGTTTGGAGTTCTGTTGTTCTAGTTTTAACTTCATCTTGCGTCAAAACACCAATGTTTTGGGAGTATTGTTATTTTCCCTACATGACTACTAAGTTTTCATCTATTTAAGACGCTTTATGGTGTAATGTCTTATAGAGTCTGCTTTTAATGTGTTTGATGATTTTTAACTGTCATTCTCAAAAATCTATGATTAGTATTTTCATCCTTTTTCTTATTTTAATAAAGTCTCTATCTATCTAATAAGTACTGTTACATTTTCTGTTCTTTAGGCCCTCCTAAACTTAAAATCTTTCTCTTTTATTGCTTTTTCTTTTGTATCGGATCTTCAGTCAAGATTTCAAGAACCTTAAGGCTAATCTTTTCTAAATCCACATGAAAAGTGCCGCCATGGACGCGATCACGTACACCACTCCGCAAGCGCACTCAATCACCAATCAGTTTATATTTACGCTTGAAAAGGAATTCTTTCGACCATTCTTACACAAAACAAAACAATGTTGTATTGTTGACGGACGGGAACTGATCAACATGGTTACCATTTGTTATAATAGTAGTCTGATAGCTGGTAATGATCGTTAATTAGTAGTTCAAATTACCAGAAAAGAAACAGTTATAGACTGTAAGAGGCATGAGGAAACTTATGGGTTGGCAGTGACCAGCAGAAGTACCGAAGAATACGGAAAAAAGTCTAGAGCACAAAACGCACAGCAAGGTTACCAGGTTAAGCCATAGTAGCCAGATCTTCTGGTGAACAAATTTGCATCCAAAGGACATTGATCAAACCCAACAGATAGATGCTAAAACTACTGCGATTCATCACTTCACTATCACTATCACTATCATCATCACTATCACTACATAGTATAAAACAAAGTCGCTTCCCGCTGTCTGTCCCTATGTATGCTTAGATCTTTAAAACTACGCAACGGATTTTGATGCGGTTTTTTTTAATAGATAGAGTGATTCAAAAGGAAGGTTTATATGTATAATACATGCATAATATAGTAGAGGAATACGGAATCTAAGAGATTTCTAATGTAAGGTCGTAAATGAACCTACTTTTTGCGCTTTCATTGCAAACGCTGGCTGAACCCTATGAGATAGATCAAAATAATGTACTACAGTATTGTGCACCTTAAAAAGATCTACAAAAAAGTCCGCGATGGTATATGTCTATCTCTTGAGGATAACCCACAATAACCGTTTTTATCGTTTATTTATTACTTATTTACGAAAAAGCGATTTTAAGCAATACAGTATTAATCCTTATCCAATTAAGTACCTTTAATAAATTGTGCATGCAATATAGATCAATATTGCCCTTTACAGCATGTAATTTAAATGAATATTTTCGAAGATATTACAAATTTAAAATGTAGGGACATAGCGGTTGCGCCGATACCGGCCGGAGGGCCGCGCGGGGGCCGGGGGTCGTGCGTCCAAGGCTTCGTCCTACAGAACTGTATGATTGTGTAGTTACGAGTATATTTGCTATCAGCGTTGCACCCGAGCAAAGCCGGGGCGGGCCGCTAGTTTACTATAAAGATAAGTCAGAACAATGTTTACCATTCAAGGTTTCCAAAAAACATATTTAAGTATATTTTTTGAAGATGTTTGACTGATGAGAGACCGACTTTATTCCTGACGAAGAACTTAACCTTTGTCCTTATAATGATATTATTGATTTGAGCGTTTTATTTTTTTCAGAGACATTGACTGTAGACATAGGCTCTTACAAGCCTCCTATCTCCTATCTCCTAAGGAATATTCCCATCATCACCCAGCTCATGCAAGTCATGTCGCATTACACGTGGAAGGACCTTTATTGTTCTAGCACGCAGTATACAATAATGATGCTGTTACATGCACAATGCTATCAGAGATTTAGATTAATCTGCACACTGCATGCATGTGACTTTGACGTGGCTCTGACGTCACGGATGCTGCGTTACAATCTAGGTTTCTTGACTGTTATATCTTTGTTTTGATCTAGTTTGGATGTTGTTGTTTTGTCTAAATTCAATAAAAAACGTCACAAGTCTTATATGATTTGCTTTTCGAACTAATGTGCAAAACTAGACCAAATTGAAATTGAATCACAGGAGAAGCCCAGCTATTAAACAAAATAGAGTTATCAAAATCAGTTTATCCAGTTTTGAGGTAACAACACTAAGTAAAAAATAAAAATTCAATTCGAATTGAGTAACTCCTCCTTTTTTTAAAGTCGGTTAAAATTTTTGATCGCTTCCAAAAAGTGTTAATCATTAATTAGTCTTAAGTCTTATGTAAGCAAGACCGAGAATGAGATGGGGAGATGATTTAAAGAGAGAGATTCGACTGGCAAGGCAGAGGCAAAGGGAATCTTATGCCCAACTGTGGGTTATATAGTGCCGAAGATGATGATGATGCAGTCATGTGCAGTCATTGGTGTGTCATTTAGTCAATCACTCACATTCGTTGACAGTTGTTTTGACAAAATAAATAATTTATCCACATTTAGAAATAGAGTCATAGTATCAAGAATAAAATGATTAATAGTATTGCTCAAAATATACCAAAAAAATATTGTTTCTAATCTCAGAACAGGTATTTAATATATTTACCTCTATATAAAATTTCTAATGGTCTAGTCAAGCAAAACAGGCGAATGGGTAAGAAATAAATCCGTTATTTTAAATTAAATGCAAAGCATAACTCTATTATTTCCCGGTGGTAAATATATGGTTGTATACTGCATATTACATTTTACGCCATGGTTTTTATGTAAAATATTCTTGATAGTTGATAGCAATCGAGATTACACTGAAGTAACGGATTATATGTAGGGTGAAGGCAGCGGTTATCGGAACTAGATTAATTTTTATTTAAGTCATTAATAATACAAAATTAGAAACCTTCAATATCATTAAAACATTAAAAAGCAGCAAAATTTTTACTTTTTTTACTAATATTAATATTTTTTTATAGACTTAGTTGGTAAACTGGGCTCAAAACATATCATACTATACCTCTTCTGTAAAGTTACTTGAATAATGAAAATATTATAGTCCAAACCTAAAATATCTTCTCAACCGACAACAGTCCCTCCCACCTTAAACCCTTTTAATCGACTGAGAGGCGTGAAATTGTCACCTTGTTATTAAAGAAAATGATTTAGAAGAGCTCCTATTATAAAAGCGTTTAAAGGATAGCTAAGCGATCGATTTCCGCATTTTTCGATATTAAACTGTCAGATCTGTCTGTATTATTTGCTAGCGATGCTCGGCATTTGTTTTGCAAATGAGAAATAATTGGAGATCAGCCTTATAGGGTAGCAGTTAATAGTGGGATCTATCGATATATTCATAGATAGAGCTCGAGATTAATGTGTTTTGTGTTCGCTTATCGATTTTGTAGATAGATAAGAGGTGTCTAGAGATAGGCCTGATTAGATGTCAATGTATATGGAGAGAATTGAGAGTGAATGAAGCGATAGAGTTGTGTTTCAAGTAAAGGTTTGAAGTTTTTCTGATTTCGATGTAGATGAAGATTTTTTTGTTTGTCTTTTACGGAGACGGATTAAAAAGTGTAAATAAATAAATGGTTCGCATTTTTTATGAATAAAATAATACACTTTCATCCTGTTTCTACTGCTCAGAAAACTTATCACAAATTTGAATTATCTCGGCTTTTCAATTTTAGTATATCCAAAAATGGTTTTGCTATCTACATTATACTGCTTGCTTACCGGTACTTACAATTAATGACAATCTGTATGTATCTTTCTTAAAATTGCAGCAACGGCCTACCTTCTTAATATTAAAGGAACACAAAATATTAAAACAGCCTTAAAATGATCGTTAGTTAGATACGAAGATAGTTAAATAGCTAATATTGGTAACTAGGCAGTAAATTGTCTGACACACTGACCTATATACTATGTTAGGTGTGTTCGGTATAAAGAGCGATACGATATGATGCAATAGATAGCAGGATTACGACACTCACTTAAACTTGTGTAGAAGGTTTAGATTAATCTAATAATATATATAATAATCCAGCCTATAAACGTCCCACTGCTAGGCACAGGCCTCTTCCCATATAGAGAAGGCATGAGCATTGATCACCACGCTTGCTCTCTGCGGGTTGGCGATTTCAGATCCCAAATTTTAGATTAACCTATCTGAAATTGACTAGCCGTACAGTGTTCCATAGTAACTAGCTCACAATTTTTTTCTAGCCATTTCTGTCCCACTGTAGAGCAAAAGCCTCTCTACCCTCCTTCCATTTCTCTCTGGTTAGGGCCGTCGTCATCTACTTCTTATCAAAGGACTCCACTTCGTCCAGCCATCTCCGTCTAGGTCTACCTCGATGTCTCTTGATATTTAGAGGGGTTATGGGTCGTTAGTCTGACATGTCTATTGTTAGTAAAGTTTAAAAGACTACTAATATTAAATTAGGTTCCTCTCCTTGATATTTAGAAAACTCTGTCCCCAATAATTGGTATTTATTAGATATTTTTTGCAACATTGCAATTAATTGAAAAATATATGCCAAAAGGCACTTTGACTGGGAACCATACCTAATTGAAATACACTAACAGAATTCAATTACTTTACCATTTAACTGAGAATTACATACATTTACATTTAAATATATTCTTTAGTAATGTTCCGTGGGAGGATGGCAATATCAATTCATGTCAATAAATCATATCATAAATAAATTATTGAGACGAATTTAGATCTATGCATTTTACGACATTTAATAAGTACTAAATGTATGTTAATAATTTGAGAGACCAGAAAAATTACATAAGTAACGGAAATAAAAAAATAGTTAAATATTTGGTAGAATTGATTATTTTGTAACCGTGGCAAAAATAAAAATACAAGCTCCACCTTTCACTAAATAATACAATTTTCAGAGTATCTTCGTTTAAATAAAGCCTTCAAATAACTATAATTTTCGTACTAGCTCGCCTTGTACCAGTAGTTATGCATAATACATACGAACCATTATCTGTAAAACATAATCCTTTCAATAAATAACATCAATAATACTCCATTAAAACAATTCAATTATGCAAAACAATAATTTCAAACCAATGCATGAAAAATCTCTCACTATCTCTCTCTCACACACACCAACAGACAAAGACAGCAATACCAAAACCTATTACACGGTTACTCATAAAACAAGCATTTATTTAATTTCAACATTAACTCGAAACGCGTTGAAGTCT
Source organism: Autographa gamma (assembly GCA_905146925.1). Taxonomy (NCBI): domain Eukaryota; kingdom Metazoa; phylum Arthropoda; class Insecta; order Lepidoptera; family Noctuidae; genus Autographa; species Autographa gamma. The sequence continues at coordinate 13,141,454 of LR989850.1, forward strand.
TTTACAAGACGCACGCAATCACGTAAAGTTTGTTGCTAACGAACATTTTTATATAGCAGGAACATAAGCCTCCATTCGACGCTCAAGCGTTATAATCGCAAATTTTATTGCGAATTGCCGACTAATCGAGTCGTCCGGCCCGACTAGAATGGGAACGCGCTCATTTCACATTGTATGCGAGATAAAAGTACGTTTCCATTGTTTGATACGACACGAGATTTTGCAAGGTTGATTTGTGAAAGTGAGTTTTATCGTATGGTGAAAATTATTTGTAAAGAAGGCTTTTTAGTATCATGGCAAATATATGGCTACTTTATTCAGGTAGTAAGTAATTCAGTCTGTATAACCTACTGCCTGAAAATACCTAACATAAATAATTTAATTTGTAATTTTTTTTTACATGATTTTGTTAAATGTAAGCATAATGTACTAAATGTTCGACATCTTTTCTTATATAAAAGACAAAATGTTATTACCACTTTGAATCAAGTTTGAAATAGTATTGTCAATGTGATTTCTTTCATTTTGCCTATTTTATCTTATATAACAATGAAATTGCCTATCCTGTATCAATCTTGATATTTATTCGTATATTCATGTTTTCAGAAGATAAGATTATTTAAACGAATGTTATTTTCACGGTGACTTGATTTTTTATGAATAACATGTTTTAGACAGATGATAATAAATTGTATTTTTGGGTCTTCAAGTACATGAATTTGCATTCATGATGACGTCTGTATCTCTGCAATCTGAATGTAATAGCTCTACAACATCATGCAATAACTGATTGTGATTGTTTAAGTAAACTGTTGTGCAGTTTGGCGATATTTTATTTTCTCAATAATGTCCATTTTAACTAATAATAGAGTAAACTTGCTCTTCCTCTGTTTGAAAACAATTACCTTGTTGTATAGAGGTTGTAAGATTGAATTATACCTAGTACCAACGAGGTTGCATTTGAAACTATAGAGTGAGCCTATCAGAGTTTAAACCGTAAGCACTAGTGTGATCAAGTGTTGTCGTGAATTATGTATGAAGATGGAGCTTGCCGTTTTAAAAAATCTATCTAAAACACTAATATTATCCTAACAATGTCAAAACCATCGATATTTTCTTATATAAGTTTCTCGTTGCGAGAAAATTAACTTAAATGAAAAACGAAATGTACTAGGATCAGACTAAAAACTGCTCTCGCTTGGCACAAGGGGAACCTAGCGATAGCAGCAGTCTATGCATATCATACGTCGGTGCATAGTACCTTGAGCAGTAAGTCTCGGCTGTCAAACATTAATTTTTGACAGGAGCTAAGGCCATATGGATTGTCAAGAATTTCTCTGTAAATGTGGTTTTGAGATCAGACAGGCTCAAAACATAATATGGTATTCGGTGCAGTAAGAATGGACGACTTCAACATAGGCGAGGAAAATAACTCAACTAACTAACTTAGGTGTGATAAAAATAATTAACATTAACTATGTAGCATCTTTTTAATATCCCATCTTATATTTAAAATTCAATATTAAAAGGTTAAAAGGTTAGCATAAATTTAAACTAGGCTGTAATGAACACCAAGATCATTTTATTTTTTCTAGTGATTAAGTTATTTTTATTATGATAGCTGTTAGCTTATACTTGTATAATTTTTTGTAAAATTACGTCACCCAGCAACTCTCTCTATAATCTCGTGCCGCACGACAACGGGCACAGACACCGAGGGTGGCGTACGTGCGCCCGCGCATGTCGCTCGGTTAGCGCCGGCTCCTATTCCACCGGGAGTTAAGGCATCGCTATCAACACACTTATCTTCAACTAACTGCTAATTAGACATCTTAATTATAATGATAAGAGGAACTAATTACGGTTAACTCTTTGACTGTTAAAATATTTTCGTTGTTGCTATGCGAAGATGTTTGTCTTAAATTGAATTGGGTCGTGGTTATAGTTGAGCATAAGGTTATTGAGATAATTTAAAATGTGTTTGATTGTACATATAAAAAAATAGGTCATATCTCAATTTTTTACCATTGTTATCGCCAAAACCAGTCACAGCGAGGCTTGTTACTGTTTTTTGTTGTTCAAGATAGTCACAGTTTTTAATAATAATTCCAATCTATTCACAATTCATAGAAACCTGTATTTGTCAGTCTTAATCTGTTATTTATCTTGTCTGATTATTTAAAAAATACATCAAATTATGTCACTGGAAAACACATTTCGTCATTTATTCTCTATCAGATAAATATATAAATAGCGCTATGTATGTATGTTACTATCTCTTATTCACAAAGAAACAATCATTTACTCTTCGTACGTAAAGATTGTATAATTAAGTTATTATCGCTCTTACCTGACAAATGACGACCGCGTGATAATGTCAAAGGTTATGTCAGTATGATAATTCATTGCATAGTAGTGAGTAATGGAATAACTGGACTATGGACAGGGGCCCGAGTCTGCTATTGACAATTGCTTCAATCGTCCGTGTGGGTGGCGTTAGTATGTCCATTTTAGGATAATTGGCATTCTACTAAATGTCAAAACGTCAATATTGGCCGTCCCAATGGCCAATATTGACGTTAAAATGACTTTCTGAAGCAATTGTCAATAGCAGACTCGGGCCCCTGGAAGATTGTGAATCCCCTTTACCCAGAGTGATTACGTACGGATATCTTTAATCAGGAAATGTCTCTAAGATGTGAGAATCTTTTGGCTATAGACCCGAGATTTATACAAGTAGGTTACTAGTTTGTACTCTATTTTATTTAGTAGTTAGTAACAATTCTCTCAAGAGATCTTGTGTTATTTGTAAATTAACTAGTTCACGAGATCAGAAAAAAGATTTACCAAAGGGAACCTAGAGCTTATTGTAAATAAGAATTAAGGTAATTGGGTGAGTCGATAGACTCTCCTTACAACGTTTGACAATTGAAGTCAAATAAAGAACATGTTTTTACTCTCCTTAACTAACTTATACATACTCACTCCTTGACTTACTTACACAACATTCATGTGTAAGTAAATGAGAAAAATAAAAAAAAGGATTGGTTCCTTTAACCTTAAAACCTCTCATAGAATCTGAATCTTTTCACTACCAGCTTTCTAAAGAAAATTATTTTATGATAAACAGTTAAAGGTATTCCACAGAAGCTTGGAAGTGTTCGGACCTTAAGTTTCAGTTATTTGAACCAATACGAGGCTTGCATTGATCGCGTGTTGCGGGTTAGCGACCGACTGATTGAATATAGTTTTTAACGAGCATTGTACGAGTACTAATAATAATTATAATTGACAGTTAACTACTCGTTGCAATACTTGTAAAGTGTTGTCATTATATGTAGAAATAATAATTAAAAAAAAACTTATATTAAAATAATTGTCGTAGTCATAGAAATAGGATTCTGACGAACTGCGTATTCGAATGGCGTACAAGCAAGTTTTAATGTGTCGCCAGCTCTAAGGTCCCAGGTTCGATCCTCGGATGGGTTAGTAAAAATCACTTTTCTACATAGTCTCATGTTTGGGTGTTTGTGGTGGATTCGTTGACTCTGAATTCTATAACACAATGCTTTAGCTACTTACTTCAGGTTCAGAGTAATGTATGTGATGTCATCCACATTTATTTATTTATTTAACTTACTTACCGTACGCAGAGGTGTTAACGGTTACCAAGGCATTATTTGAACACAGATGTTATTATAAGATAGTTATAAGTTTTATTGCCACAAGATGTGCTCTAGACGAACCTAATAGAAAAGTAACAACATGTTAATTTATTCCATTTGCTAAAGTGCAGTTATCTAAGTTACTAATTACAGGCTTGCAACTTAAGTAGTCTTCTAAGTATAAGTTAGTGATCCTGTTAGATCATGCTTTTAACGTTTAAGTGTAGACTAGATTAATGTATGGTGCTGATTGGTTAATAATTTATTTTACATCCAAAGAGATGATCTTGCAGCTACACATGTCAAAGACAGAAAAGGAACGAGTATATCATCTTGCTTTCTCACTCTTACTAATTAACTAAACCATAATTAGTTCACTTAACAGATACATTTTAATTTAGCCATAATTGTTTTAGTAGTATATTTACAAAGAGTTAGGTACTATTCCTCTATGGCAAATATATGCAAGGTTACATTATTTTTTAGTTTTCACATTTAACACGAAGTGTCAATTGTTTTCTACCTATTTGTTTGTGTAGAACTTAATTCATAAAATAGTTGTTTTTTAGGGATTTAGAGAATAATATAAAAATGTTATGAGTACCTGCTTACGTGTTTCTTTCTCATTTTGACTTCAAATAGAACTAACGACGAAGAAAGGAAAGAAAACTACTTCCTTTCCTTATTTACTTTTTAGACATAGTATCTACTTGAGAAATAGCAGACAATCAAAAGCAGCTGCCATTTATAATATTAAATATCAAGAGATTGAGTATTGTGCACCAATCAGCTGTCACTTGATTGGCCTCTTGGAATCCCGTGGGCCCATTCTGTCTAATGTAATCGAAAGTTATAATGACGTCACTAGTTTTAAAAATTTGTACACACTATTGAGCTGTTGTTGTTTTTTGTTACGAATACGAATTTAATAAGAAACGAATACGAATTGTTACGAATAGAATATGTTATCAGAAGAACATAAAGGGAGAATAAAAAAAAATGATTTTTTTTCAAAAGTATGTATGAAACAATAATATATTAAAATAAACGTTACAATAAGTATAGTAATTCCTATCAGAAGCTGTATAAGAAATCAATAAAATGTTAATATTTTTTTTAGTGTGTTAACATTTTGCTGTCTTAAGCATGTTTGTTTAAAAAATCAACTTTAATTACATCATGTCCTAAATTACTGTAAATATATCTATTACAGAGCCTTTAATAACACTTAAACGAGCCTTCTTTAACAAATATTGAGAAATCAAAACAGGTTGGCCCACAGGCGACAGGGGATCGCATTCAAAGACGTTGTAAAGTAATACCAAAGTTAATTATCCAATAAAACCGATAATTACGCCATCTAGCGACTCCTTGTACTCAAATAGGTTAGTTACTATAAAATCTTAATTGGCATCATAAGGTAATCATGGATTTACTACTTCAATCAGAAAATATTTGTACTCTTTTATTGAGGATCATTCGCTTTGGTCAGGGTTTGATCCCGTCTGTAATAAGGCCAAGGCAATCTATTCGTTTATGTAATAATTTTTGTACAAAATATTTAATTTTTATCACCGGTTACTGTTACTGCCATCGTGTACTAACATTTTTTTTATGTAGCGATGCTAAAAACCAATGTCATACGTTGTTTTCTTTTATCATCCCAACGATTAATATTGTGTTTCATTCTTCAAAAAATTAAAAATATCTTAATTTGAAGAAATAGAACAAAATATATTAATTTTAACATATCAATCAAATAAAGGTATTGTTGACAGGTAAAAAATATAAATATAAAAATTACCGAACAAAATCAATGCAGACCATTCACAATTACATGCAATAAAATATATAAACGATTATGATAAGCATCACAAAGCAAAGTGCAATAAATATCTTATCAATCAGTCTACCTTTAGACTGTTGGGGAAGACAAGTGCCTATCAGCAAAATAATTTTGGAGTGCCTCAAGGCAGTATATTGGGACCATTCTTGTTCCTCATGTACATTAATGATCTCCCAAATACCGTTTGCCATAAGACAATCTTGTTTGCTGATGACACAACCCTTATTATACAAAATGAAAACGCCAACACGTATGAATCAGACATAAATAAAGCAATAGAAAATATAATACACTGGTTAAATTCTAATAATTTACAAATTAATATAGATAAGACAAAAATGATCCAATTCCAGACATATAAAAGAAAAACATTGACTTTAAATATTAAATATAATAATACGACTATTGAAGAAGTTGTAAGTACAAAATTTCTGGGTATAAAGTTGGATCAGAATTGCAACTGGAAATCACATGTAGATTACGTTTGTGACAAACTCGACCGATTTGTTTATGCTATAAAAAGATTAAGAGTCACGGTATCCACAGAAGCTGCTCTGTGCGCATATCACGGATACGTTTCGTCCGTACTCTCATATGGTCTCTTACTGTGGGGAAATTCGGTTGATATTATAAAAGTGTTTAGAGTGCAAAAAAAATGTGTGCGTGCAATCTGTGGAGCCTGGTATACAGATAGTTGTAAACACTTGTTCAAAAAGTTCAATATTTTACCATTGCCTTGTATGTACATTAAAGAATTATGCCTTTTTGTACAACAACATCCAGATTTATTTATTAAGATTAAAGATGTAACGAAACGGAATGTAGCTCCCAGAAATAAGCATAAATTATGTTTACCGCAATGCAAGCTCGAATTATATAAAAGGAACTCATACGTAAATGCCATAAAGGTATATAACAAGTTACCCAATATCTTTAAAGACTTACCTTTGATAAATTTTAAAAAAAAGTTGACGCAGTGGTTAAAAGAAAAATGTTTTTACGATCTAAATGAATATATGTCATATCGCGGAGAAGAAAATTAACCAGTAACATTGGTATATACCTTATAAATTAATGTAGGCTCAAAAGTGCTAATAAATTATGGACATAAACTCAAAATATATATATTTTTTTTTTTTTTTTAATCTCTTGTAATGACATACATATTATATTATTATTATTTTTTATCTTTCGAACTGACATACATTAATTACTTTGACATTGTTTAATTAATTAGTATCACAATTATCATTTACGGGAGTTCATATTAATTTGTTGTTTTATAAGGTTTTAAAATAATTAACATTAAAATAATATCAGTTGTGTTTTGTCTACTAAAACAAATATTTGCATACCATATGTAATGGTAGAATGTAAATGGGCCATTTTATATTTAAGATCATACTCTGTACACCTACATTCTGGCAAATAAAGGACTTTGACTTTGACTTTGACTTTGACGATAAACATATTTATTTACTACACGTTACCAATCAAATCATAAATACAGGAAATAATTAATTAAACATAACATAATATCAAGAAAAAAAGCGGAGCAAATAAAGTCTCAGGAAAAGAAAAAGGTGACCTTAGATTATCTTATAATTAAAGCTAGTACCATTTGGAGAGATCGTCATCTATTTAGGATCAAAGTCGTTGACCTAAACAGAGTCATGGATAAATTATAATTAGTGATCATGGCCCGTAACACAGTGTTTTAATCTTGTAACCATGGAGTATAAAAGTAAAGACAAGAGTAAGCGCATTGCTTAATGCTATTTGTGACAAGCGTAAGCAAATTTTCAACCGACTTTAAAAAAGGAGGAGGTTCTCAATTGGGCTTTTATTTTGTATGTAGTAATTCGTTATAACGCGATCCAAATGAGAATAGGAATGTCAATAACCTCTATCTGTCAAATGTCACTTGAAAAGTACGGTTTGCACAAAAAACTTATTTGCATCAATAATAATAGGTATGAAATATCAAATTTAAATAAAAATTTAAAATGGGAGAAATTTATCTGAATATAATATTTAATTATTTTTAGATAATTACTATAAAGGCCCAGAAGCCATGCCAAAATTATTCAAGAAAATAGGGACGCAAGTCGCCATCTTGTTATTGTTAGCATGTTTTTACTTGTTAGTGTGCTTCGTCGTACGACTGAGTGCATGTGCTAGCGGACTGATACTGTTTATTTAGTTGATTCTGTTTCTTTTGATATTTTACTTAAAAATAAATTTTATTTAAGAAAACTTGTTTTGTTCACCCTACCTAAATAGTTAGAATTGACAGCTATGACGTCACAATATGGCGCTATGTCGATCCTATTCTCATTTGAATCGCACTATAACTGTTTTGAGTTATTTTCCGAGCACTGACAGAGGTTTAGGCAAAAATATCGATATTATTAGGGTTATATTACGTTTTAGGCAACCTTTTTTCCATACTATTTTTACGACGAAACTGGTTCATACTAGTGCATGGTTCATACCCCGATATGCGGACTCTTTAGTTTCTATCTATCCTCTAAGGTCGTAGCTTGTAAAGGGTGTAATCGAACATTAAACACCGGCTTAACTCTGTCTCGTATAATGTTGTCCGACGGAAGACCTATAGAACTTGTAATTTTTATGTTAATCCTTCACCTTGAAACAAGTTTTGTTGTCATGGCAATTCAATGAAAATTGCTATACCATTATTGTAGAATATTTAGAATCGAGGCTTTAAATGTATTACATCCATTTCATGTAATAGCACAGTACATTGTTGTGAGTCTTTCGTTTTTTACTCATCCCTAATTTTGTCTTTGAGACAAATAAAACACATTTAAAAGAGGTCCCAATCTAAGGAGATACTACTTTTTCAAATCCATAGTCACACATTGTCTAAAGTAAAACTTATACGTCACCTGCTTTATGGTTACCTGGCACATGCTGTCACTGTCACCAACGAATTATTTTTTATAACAAAATAAAATAAAAACTTATGGTTAAGAAATTTGGTAAGGGCGGCAAAACTAGTATCAAGGCAGACGTCATCGTACTAGGATGTACGCTCCCAGGCATTGTGGCAGCTCACAAGCTGAAGAGGAAGTTTGGAGACACCATGGACATCATGGTCTTAGACCTGGGAGGGTCTTCCAAAGGTAACACTAAATGTAGCGTCGCCTTCCAAGATAAGGATGACTCTGCTTTAGAGCCGGACAAATATCAAAAGTATGACGACACAGCTAGACAACTCCTGGACAATGTAGCCCGCTTCTATCTCGTACAGTACGCAAAAGAGTTTAGGGTGCCCTTACCAGATGCCATCATTAACCCTAAAAGTAAACCCGAAGAATATGATCTGATCCCAGACATTGAGGATGCAATAAATATTTCTGAGGATGGGCAGCTGGAGGTGGAAAGGATTCCCTTACAGAAGGTATTCCAATATCGTGACGGTAATACTGTGCAGTTCCAGAATGACTTTCACGATTTCGAGTACCTGAGCTTCTTAGAAAAATTCGAATTGAATCAGTACCAAACATATTTGGATAAAAGCATGATGGACTTATTCCAAACGAATAGGATAGATTCCGTAGATGAGAGAAAGATTTTGTTGTACTATGATCAAACAACTATGGAAAAAAACATTTGTGAAACTCTCTTATTCTCCAATTCTCGAGAAATAATGAGAACCACAGTAAGACTAGTGTGTGGAGCACCTGCAAACAGTGTTTCACTTCTGTTTTATCTGCACCAGTGTTACAGGACAAGCAGTGCCAGGAACCATCTCGGGGGGCTAAATACGAGGTTTCGTGAGAAACTTCTTGGGAGCTGCAGAAAACGAATTTCAAGCAAACTTCAGCAAAGCGTTGCCGATATCACTTTGCAAGCAATATCCATTAAAGAGATCCGCACATATTCAGAACAAGTAATCCTAGAAACGATTAAAGGTGAGACTACTTATATTTGTAATTTACTGGCGATGGCTCTGAAACCGGATCAGTTACACAGTATTCAAGTGGAAGACCAATTGCTATCAGAAAACAAAGCAGACCTTGCCAAAGGGATGACACCTGGCCGTGGGAAAAAGTTTCATATACAGTACACAGAGAATTTTTGGAATAAACTAGGATACAGTGGCGACATATTCAGTATGCGCGGACCGATCATTTGGGCGATGGAGAGACCTAGAATGTCAACAACGGGCAGCTTAGAAAAGTACTTCAGTTTGACTGGGTACCTTATGGTTAGAGACGATGGCACGGATTCTAAAGAAGCAGTCTTGGAACAGCTAGTAAACTTGTTTGGCGTGGAAGCTGCTAAACCTGTGAGTTACAAAGAAACGACTATAGCAGATATTTACATTCCGCGCTGCGGGGATTATGTAGCTTTGCGGAAGTTGACCACTGAGGGGAGTCCGAAGTACTTAGAATGGGGAGCTCTTGATATTTTCTCTGACGGAGACGTGGCTGCTGCGCTGGAGGCAGGTCACACTGCGTACCTGCACCTGCTGGGCTGCTTGCGTCCACAAGCTCAGTCATACGATGACATCATCGCGAGCGACTGGCCCGTCTTCCTCAGCGAGAGCCCCGTCAACAGGTGGATGTCTCAGATTAACGTGATCAGTGGCATCAAGATAACAGTGTACACCGCTGCTCTGTTAATAGGCATTACGCTGATACGGTCCTACATGCGCAAGTAAGAGATGCTGTGTTTTGGTTTTTCTACATTTTGTATAGCTTTTAGCGTTTTAGATGTTTTATTTCAATAAATGATGTTTTATTGTTCCAAATTATTTAAAGTTTTGAAATACTAGCTAAGAAAGCTTAGGAGTGATGAGACCGCTTATTTATCGAACACTGTGATTGGGAAAGATTTTATAACTACATAGAAAATATATCAAAACTACGATCTTCATTTACTTAATTAGCAGTTTAAGGACACTTTACGAATGCAAGTCGCGTCCCGTTTACCCGTGGACTATATGGGATTGAGTGCGGCCCTCACGCAGTAGCGACAAGGGCACGGCCAGACATTCAGGTCAAGTACAGTAGATTGTACCATGACTCACTATCAGTTTTTATGTTGTAGAATTTGTAAAGACTTACCTCACCTTTTCACAAAATACATAAACTTTAAAAGGCAACTGTAAGGTAGGAAGCACGCCCGCCAGGTAGACTGATGACCTGAAAAAGGTCGCTGAAGGGGACTGGATGCGGAGGGCGGTGGACCGAGTGTTGTGGCGCAAATTGGGAGAGGCCTATGTCCAGCAGTGGACTATGATTGGCTGAATGATGAAAAGGTAAAAAGTCCGTCATTCAAGTGTTACAAGTATAAAATTGGCATGGGTTAACCAGTAATTGATTGTTAGTCATTGATTCCCAAACCAGGCACTATAATATTGTGTACAACGTTTTTTGTTATCACTTTTCTAACACTCTTACCAATGTCGCTGGTTAAAAACTTTTGCTATAATTAAAACTGCAGGCGTTCAGTAACTTCAATCCTCTTAACAAATTGCTTTGTATTTATTAAATCTTTATTGAAATACAAAAGCTATTTGAATAGATATTGACAAATAGGTTTATCTAAACTCACAATACATAGCGCCTTTATGATAAATATTCTAAGTAGTCGACCTCAGTTATTGTTATTATAATTTTTGTAGGCGCTTTTGCATAATATATTTAAATTAATTCTCTAGTATTTTTATACTTATGAACAGATTAACTTATGGTATATAACCCTAAAAAGTATGTGTAAGTTTATCCTAGATTTTCAAAATTCAAAATCTTTGCTGATTATCAATATAAACTAAAACATTTTATCGAGTATGCTCTTCTTCTTCTTCTTAGCGTGTCGATAAATGGCAATAATATATTCCCGGACCAGTACTCAGCTACGCGGATATCATTGTACAGGTCCTCGCGTGTACAGGTGGTAGGACACGATGAGCAACTCAACAAGTGAGACATGATTTGGGTAGAGATACCACACTCACAAGGCTCGTGTGCGCTGTAACCCCTCCGTATGCTCTGAATATTTCCTTACAAAGCGTTTAATAATTAGCTAACACACGATCAATATTTTTGCATCATTCATATCATGAGGATTGTATTTTTACGCGACTGCCCAAAAAAGGAGTGTTATTTACATAATTTCATTCGCCTCCTTCAAGTAAAGCGAACATGACAATATAAGGTAGGTATAATAAAAAACATGTCTATTATGTTGTATATCTATTTACTATACTTTTTCTTTCAATAGTCAACCTCTAAGAAACCGGAAACACATCCGAGGAAAAACCACAAAATGGCGGATCGGAACAGGAAGTACTTTTGTTGTATTGTTTTTATTTATTACGCTCCAACGATTTCTAATTGTGACAGGCTTTATCTAAGATAGAAATGATGTTTGTTTTCTTGTCTATTATATTCTTCACATTTTTTTATGATGGTGCAGAAGTATAGCGTAAAATAAAGTCTTCCTAATAAAGTTTCTTATCCCTATGAACGATGCCACGTACTTTATTTATTTGTTTATTGATCATGGAAGACTAACAGCTAAAATAAACAAAATAAAATCAGTGTGTGAGACTCACAGCCAATTAACATTTAAAATTGCCTTTACATTTTCCCATTTAGGGCCTGTTTCACAATGTACCGATAAGTTCTGCATAAGTTTTGAATAAGCTGTTTGTTACTTATTCATAGGATAAACACTATTTTTGCGTTTCACAACTGTCAAATAGCGCTATGTGTTACATAAAGTCCACCATAAACTATGGGTCGGACGAAGTGGCGAATAGCACACTTATCTTAAACATAACTATAAGTTTGACAGTTAAAATTAAATGACATTGTTTTTCTTTCGTTCATGTTGTATATTGGTTTCTTAGGTTACGGTGTCGGGACTTAAAAATCTAAATAGAAACTGCGAAAAAGTCCGTAAAAAGGAGTTTTATTTCATGTTGAATATTATATTACGTAAAAACCATGTCGTTTAAGTTTTACAGACATAACTACCTGTATTATCAGAGGAATCAGCGTGGTTTTAGTCTTAATAACCTAGGTAGACTACTTATAACGACAATAGAGGTTTTTGAGACTCTTGAGCCCCACGACACTACGCAGGAGTCCTTTTAACGTTTTAGCACTCCGAAAGTTTGAACCGCTTGTGCTATTGAATGATGCCTCCAGTGTCTTCCAGCACTGTTCCTTTTCGTGCCAAGTGACTGCGTCACTCTTCTTGTTTTCCAGAACACTTTTATTTTGAGCAACAAGTGAGGTCTGAAGCTCAACTTCTTCCCGGCTGAAGTTGACGCTTCGTTCACGTTTCGGTGTAGTCATTTTCACTTCAAGTAGAGAGTAGTGCTGAGTACCGAAATTGACCGAAATTACTGTTCAGAAAATGTACTTAGTAAGTACACTTAAATCGCAGAAATGACAAAGCAATGAGAAACTAATAAACGAAATAGCAAGTACCACGATATTAGTGCCTCTGTCAATTGTCATAGTCAAACGATTTAAAACCATCGACGTATGATATGCATAGACTGCTACTATCGCTAGGTTCCCCTTGTGCCAAGCGAGAGCAGATTTTAGTCTGATCCTAGTACATTTCGTTTTTCATTTAAGTTAATTTATATAAGAAAATATCGATGGTTTTGGCATTGTTAGGATAATATTAGTGTTTTAGATAGATTTTTTAAAACGGCAAGCTCCATCTTCATACATAATTCACGACAACACTTGTTCACACTAGTGCTTACGGTTTAAACTCTGATAGGCTCACTCTATAGTTTCAAATGCAACCTGCAACCTCGTTGTTTAAAACGATCAAATCGTTTCAAATCTCGTTCCTCATTCCGATTCGTTACAAGCAGTATTTAATTTCCATAAAATCGTTTGTATAAGTTTTTATATAGAATATTAACCGTTATGCGGATAATAACAAATTGCATCAAAATATTAAAGTAAAACAATACTTCTAGCGCAAATTAAAATAAATTTATAAGAATTTTATGTTAACTTGCTTTGTATTTAATGAAATGACATAGAAAAACGGAACGTGAGTAAATGGTGTTGCCACCGCGCTTACGTATAGGTCCCATATAGTTATGTGTCAGATAAAATAAGTTTGTGAAACGTAAAGTTTCTTATCCAGAACTTTTATAGTCCGAATAATTTATGTGTAACATAAGTATTTGGAACTTTATCGGTACATTGTGAAACAGACCCTTATTTAACCAGATCTTACGACTAACTTATTAGTTATTTGAATAGAGAATAGTAATAGTATAGATAATAAACATAAAGTATGTCTATGGCATTCGATCACAGAGGTAACAATATAGCATATGGAATAGCAAATCAATTAAAAGAGAGTTAATAAAAATATATTCACCGTGTGTGCTAATTTAATCCAATATCATTTCGCCACCCATAACCCACCAATAGCAGGTCATTGTAAGCGTGTTTCCAACCAATCAGAACTCGTTATTTCTTCCATCTCGATATAGGCTGAATTCGATAATGGCGACATTCCATCATGTATGAATAATTGTAACAGTGGGTCGAAGTCACGCAAGTCACAATAGGCTGGCATAATAATTAGACACACTGACCTACGTTACGCAAGCACTTTCCAGTTGCCACAACCAATATATTGTATAACGATTGGAATATGACGTGTAGAGAAACTTGGTATACATTCATAGGATAACACGCTTACGTAGGCTTAGGAACATCAACCTTATCCAAATATCGCAATGGCACTGAGTGCCACTGAATAACACTGAGTTACTAAAGACTAGGTACCTTGTAGACCAAAATTAATGACAGTTAATGAAAGTTTGGGGAAGGAAGACGGTGGGGTATATTTGTGACTCTTACCATCTAAAACTGAAAAAAAAGAATCTGAGATTATTCATTTTCCTTCCGTGAACAAGACAGTCTGCATCCCAAGTTATTGGTACCTAAACCATAATTTAAAGTTTTAAATTATGTGCCAATACAATCTTACAGGCCATATGCTTGGAGGAACTAGTTTTGAGTGGTAATAACCACCTCCTAAATCAAAACGGCAGAAGCATCTTTCCTTGTGACATAATTTAGATTCGATAGCACAATTGATTTCGACATCCTTATCTATTGCATCTGCTATGAAGGCCAACCTTGAAGAGTTCACGGTCTTCCACATGACCCGCTGACCATTTTCCTGATGACAGTACGGAAGCTAGCTGCTGACCGTGTACACATTCTATAAACGACAAAGTATGCAGTAACTAGGACTTACACATTTATAGGTCATGAATAGTAAGTTATTAACAATAAAAATAATGAAATAGAGAATTTTATTTCATCGTACTGTGTTGAGGACGGATGCTTTTTACTAGTAGGAACTAGATAAAATGAAGTCAAAGTAGCTCGCCTAAGGTGAAATCTAAGCTAAGCAATCATATTAACACTATATACAGAGAATTATCAAGCCCTACGCCAGTTACCAAAGAATAAGAAGAGGGCATAAGAAAATATATTTAAGTTGATCTGGTCTCAAATTTGCCAGACAAACATCGTAATTATAAATCGAGGGACACAGTTTAACTAAAATTGACATCGTACGAGTGCCATCCGAAATTTAATTTCTAATCTTAACCAACATGAACAGTGCAAGGAAGTTCAGATTATTTTTGTACAGCTGTTCAGGCATAAGGTACCAAATAGCGGGTGTGGTACACACAGTAAGATACTTACTGTATTCAAAACTGAGCTCCTCAATATTCATATAGTAAACGACTCTTATTTATTTATAACAGGCAACATTGCACAAGTCTTATAACTAGTGTTTACATCAATTACAGACGTGCAAAACAATTAACATAAAAGTCTTCACAGTGTTCACAGGTAACTATGCTATATCACTTTAAGTTTCAAAACAACAATACTAATTATATAAAAAATAAAAATGATACTGGCAAACAATTACTTATCACTATCAAGTATCTTCAGCCTGAGTTGCGCGGGGTGGTCGTGGAAGATATCTCAGTCGAGGTTCTTCCAGATGCCATTGTATGTAGACATTAGCCTTACTATCGGAGAGTTCAAGCCTAAGTTGGTTCTATAACGGGGAATAGAATCTCTTGAATGACTTGGATTGAAAGCAAACACTATGTAGGTATTGTAGGTTCTCAATACATTTTTTCGAACAAAAATAACGATGGTGTTTCTGCTTTATATAATGCGACATAATAATATGAGCAAATTAAATATCGTTGATATGTGTACTTACAGCACATATTATGGGTACTATGGGTATATTATCATGACAACTGCTATGGTATTGTTATGAAGTACAGGACGAGAGACTTAATAAGTTTTGAAAACATATTTACATCAAATATTTAGGCGTAGTTGGTCAGGCGACTATTCGGCTAATTTACGAACAAGGCCGACTCTTTGGCCGACTCAAATTAAAGTTAGATGATGGCAGTTCCACGGTATAAACAAAAAAAGTTCATTTTTTCTCTCTTCAGTCTCTGCTGTTACATTCCATGAAGGCCCATCAATCTCTACATAGTAGTTGCACTCCCGTTCGATACGTTAAGACTACTACGTTTAATGAATTAAACTATACAGCTAGTTAGCTGCGGCTAGTCAACAATGACGTGCCTCCATGAAGAATTCAAGGTTGAACACAAAACTAAGCCACTGAAAATGAAAACTAAAGAACCTGATCAGTTTCCATGCATAAATAAAATTCTGTTTACGTGTACCCTACACGCATTTTCGAAGAAAGGCTTAGTGTCATGCTTATGTTTCAGGGAAACTCTGCGGGCGCCGATGACAACAATAGCAAACGTATGTATAACAGTCAACAACGGCAGGAATGATAACATTTTGACGTGGCGTTGCGTAATGCATCATGTATTAGGGAGTTCGGTGAGCTGGAACACAATAGTGGTACTTATAGTAGCTGGTCGTTACAAGGGCGGTAATCATGTGATAGTTAGCATTCATGATTTGCGATAGACTAGATCTTGTATTTGCGTATCTCTACACAGGGCCAAGGGAAAAAGTTCACAAAAAAGAAGCTGGTGTATGTCATCTCTGTCTTTACCTAACGAAATCTCTCTCTTCCTCTTTTCTTTATGTCAGAAAATTCTTACCATGCTGATGCCTATTTAAAAGTTCGTCTCATTTCTTCTCGATTCTTCCATATTTCGGTTACTCCATATTACACAACTTTTTTGGACAAACGAGGTCTCTATCAATGCCTTCAACCTTTTCCTCGTTACTCGAGCTCTTTAGAGGGTGGTCCATCGTTTTCCTTAAATAATTTCATGCATTATTCAATATCGAATCGTAAACTGTTATTAGATTCCTTGTAATAATATTTTATGAGGTCCAGACACAATTTAAGCATACGGTCTACTCTTTTTGTCCTATATCCCTGTAGGGGCCGTAACGGGACTTATAAATAAAACTTGTGGACTGTATTAAAATAGGTTTATGCCGTTAAGATAATCAAATTTAAAGAAAACAAGTAAGTGCCCGTGTTCAAGCGCGGTGATGAGTGAAGTGAAGAGAGTGCGGCCGCGGGCTCGCTAGCCGGGGCCTCCCCCCGGCCTCCGCAGCACTCCCTTCTGTGGCCAGCGCGGTTGCTCGCTGAGGTGCGCCGACATACTCCCCGGGTTGAAGCATGCTCGTCTTCAAAAATCTTCAATAGGGAGAGGGCAGATGCTATTGAAGGCACGACGGATGGTGCCCCTCCTGGTCTTCAGTTCAGCCACCCGCGTGACTCCGTCAACGCCGGGATAGGTCTTAGTGACCCGACCCAGGGACCAGAGCAGTGGTGGCGCCGTCTTGTCCTTGATAAGGACTAAAGACCCTGGTTTCACTTCGCCTCTGGAATGGAACCACTTGGATTTAGCCTGCAGCAGAGAAGTGTACTCATTATGGAAGCGTCCCCAGAAATGCTGTCGAATGTACTGGATCCTCTTCCAGCGATCCAGGCTCGTGATTTTGGCATCAGTCACCTGAGAGCACGGTACAGATAAGAGTGGTCGTCCAATTAGGAAGTGAGAAGGTGTGAGTGCTGAATAATCGTTAGGGTCGGAAGAGAGAGGCGTAAGAGGGCGCGAGTTCAGCACTGCCTCTATGTGAGAGAGACAAGTAGACATCTCCTCAAAGGTAAAATGCGTGAGACTGAGCAGTCTTTTTAAATGGTGCTTACAAGATTTTACAGCAGCTTCAGCAAGTGAATTGAAATGTGGGCTATAAGCAGGCGTGAAAATAAATTCGATTCCCTCCTGCGCCATTTCCGATGCAACATTTGATGCTCTTAAAAATTTGGTCATTTCATTAGACGCGCCTACGAAGTTAGTTCCGTTATCGGACGTGATGCTTCGGGGCTTGCCTCGACGCGCCACGAAACGATTTAGAGCGGCCATGTAAGCCTCCGTGGTAAGGTCTGTGACGAGCTCCAAATGTACAGCTTTTACTGCCGAACAAACAAAGATGCACATGTAAGCCTTTGTAAGTTTGCAACCACGCCCTTTGCGGTCGGCTACCAATACAGGCCCGGCATAGTCAACATAAGAATTTAGAAAGGGAGACTCAAAATTTGTTCTAGATGATGGTAGTTGACCCATAACAGGCTGCACATTTTGAGCCTTATGCCTGTAACATTTAAGACATTTACTCACGATAGCTCTAGATAAGTTTCTACCACCTAGCGGCCAATAAGATTGTCGAATGTGCGACAGTAACAGTTGTGGACCAGCATGTGCAAGCTTTAAATGTTGCATTTGAAAAATTAGTTTAGTAAGAATGTGTTTACTACATAAAAGAATAGGGTGCCTCACGTTGAAGTCATAGGGAGAGTTATCAAGCCTCCCGCCTACGCGAATAAGTCCGTGATCATCAATGAAAGGCGTCAAAGGAAGTAATCTACTTTTGCGTGGCAATTTTCGTTTAGTTTTTAAAAGTTGATGTTCTTCAGGGAACATTTGCTGCTGTGAGAAATTAATAATTGAAGTTAATGAATTTTCTAGTTCTGACAACGAAAGAGTGCCACACAATTTATTGTTTTTATGTTTTAAATTGTAAATAAATCTTTGTATGTATGTAAATATTCTTTGAATTTTAGTTATGCTAGAGTACTTTAATAGCAAGTTATGAATGAAAGATGAATGAGAGGTTACGTCTGTGTGATGAACATTATATGAATGATCGTTACTATTGATACTTAAATGAGTCACTACTTCCGGCAAATCATGCTTCTCAGTGTTTGGCATTGTGGGCCATTCACTTTCATTACGCAATAAAAAGGAAGGTCCGGACCACCACAGAGGTGTTTCCTTGATTATATCGGCCCGGAGACCACGAGAAACAAGATCAGCCGGGTTGTCTTTCGACGGTACGTAGCTCCAGGTATGACCACATGTGCTCTCCTGTATCTCATTTACTCTGTTTCTAACAAAGGGTTTTAACTGGTTAGAAGGAGTAGAGAGCCAACCCAAAACAATAGTGGAGTCACACCAGAATCTACTCTTGTGAATGGGGATGGTGAGAGATTCCTGAACCCTAGTACACAACCTTGCACCCAACAAGGCGCCACACAGTTCAAGCCTCGGGATGGTAGTAGGTTTAATAGGCGCAACACGATTTCTAGAAACTAGAAGTTGTACACCTGTGGCTCCAACACTATTACATGACCGAATATACACACAAGCGCCGTATGCCTTTTCAGACGCGTCAGTAAAAACATGTACTTCGTGTGAAATAGAGTCTTCATGCAAAACCCAACGAGGAATCTTTAAATGATTTAAAGCCGTTATAGTGCTCTCAAACAAAGACCAAGCGTCCCTCACCTCGAGCGATACTGCGTCATCCCAGTCGTATTTATTCAGCCAAAGACGCTGCATAAGAATTTTGGCTTCGACAACGCACGGACCTACGAGGCCCAGTGGGTCAAAAATCTGACTGATAACAGAGAGGACATGACGTTTAGTGACTTTATTAGTAGACGTTATATTTATTGTGTAAGTGAGTGAATCAGAGTCACAAACCCAGTTAAGTCCTAGGGTTTTAGATTGAGCTGGATTAAGACCATGCTCAGAAAATTGAAGAGTGTTATTAGAATCATCATGTGTTACAACTATTGAATTGATTTCTTTTAAAATTTCTATGTTATTTGATCGCCATTTGCGTAAATTAAATTTAGCCGAAGATAGAACCGATTTTACCATTTTAGTTTCTTCTACAGTTTCAGATATGGTGCTCCCCCCACTTAAATAATCGTCGACGTAGAAATCTCGCCGTATGGCGGACTTTACCCGACTATCCTCAATGTTATCAGCCAAAGTTACCAAACACTTAGTGGCTAAATAGGGAGCAGACGCAGTACCGTAGGTCACTGTATTTAACGTGTACGATCTGAGAGGTTCTGATGGATCAAAACGGAAAATGATTTTTTGAAGAGAACGTTGGTCTGGACTGAGCTGAACAGCTCTATACATCTTCTCCACGTCACCTGAGACCACGTACCTGTGCTGACGAAAACGAGTTAAAATAGAAAAGAGATCGTCTTGCACTACCGGACCGACCATCTGAATGTCGTTAAGTGACACTCCCGTACTTGTAGGGGCTGATGCGTCGAAGACTACGCGTAGTTGAGTAGTGGTGCTAGAATTCCTAATGACTCCGTGATGTGGAATAAAATATTTTTTAATGGAATTTTCAGGTGAAGAAGTACAGTCCGAATCTAGTGTCATATGACCTAAACGCTCGTACTCTCGCAAGAAATCACAATATTTGCTATGGAAGGAAGGATCATGTTTAAATCGCCGCTCTAGGGACAGAAAACGAATTTTAGCATTGACATAAGAATGTCCTAGAGAGCTTGGATCTTCCTTCAAAGGCATTTTGACAACAAACGCGCCATCACTATTACGGACGGTGGTTTCAGCAAAATGTTGCTCACACTTTCTCTCTTCAAGAGAGAGTGAATGTTTAGGTGAGACATGGTCAAGCTCCCAAAATTGAGTTAAGTCAGGAGTGACGCTATAATGATGGCAAAAATGAGTAGAAACAGAGGAAAGATAACTAGATTGATGCGAAATACTACCAGATACAAGCCATCCAAATTTTGTTTCGCACAATTTTGGTAGATTTTTTCCTAAGTCTATCGTGTTTGACCCTATGACATTCCAAAATACTTCAGCCCCTACTAGAATGTCGACAGCCGACGGAACGTTAAAGTTCGGGTCTGCCAATGTAAGGCCTGAAGGAAAGGACAAATGTTTAACATTCACGAACGAAGACGGCAGGACCTTTGTGATCTCAGGTAGAACGTGGCAATCAATATCTACAGCAAAGGCACAGCATAAAGACTCTATTGAGAGGTGACAAGACTGTGTACTGGTGGATACATGATTATTAATACCCGTTACCTTGGTGCTCATACCGCGTTGTGACAAACCCAGTTTCTCCGCTAAACTCTGCGTTACAAAGTTCGCCGTACTGCCGTTGTCCAGCAGTATTCGCGCAGGGTACTTCTTACCCGTCGCATTGGTCACGTTCACCAAAGCTGTGGACAGGAAAACATGCGAAGA
Organism: Autographa gamma; assembly: GCA_905146925.1. Classification (NCBI taxonomy): domain Eukaryota; kingdom Metazoa; phylum Arthropoda; class Insecta; order Lepidoptera; family Noctuidae; genus Autographa; species Autographa gamma. The sequence goes on from LR989850.1 coordinate 13,162,572, forward strand.
AGTAGCAAGCTGCATGGAATTAACTGAAAGCGCGACATCTGAAGTAGATGGCGATGCAGAAAGCAGTGCAGAAGGCAAAGGATTAGAATGTGGTTTGAGTTCGCTAGCTTCTAAATGCAAAAGCGTATTGTGCTTAAGTTTGCAATATCTGCAATTTGAAAACTTGCACTGATTAGCAACATGCCCAATACGTAAGCAGTTAAGACAAACGGTTAAGTCTTTTGCCTTTTGTATGCGATTTTCTATAGATAAGCTTCTAAAAGATTGACATTTATACAAAGTATGTACTTGGGAGCAAAGTGGACATTTACTATTTTTATTATTATAATTTGAAATTTTATTTGAAATTTTAGGCTTAGAAGAATTATAATTTTTATTTAAATTTGTATTACTATTCAGGGCAACAATGTTAATATCCTGAAAATTATTAATGTTAACATTAGCTTCCACAGACTCCAACCAGTCTGCTTTCCTGTTTAGAAAAGAACAAAATTGAGTAGTTGTTGGATAACCTACTATATTGTTATTCCTGTATTCCTCCCATTCACGACTTGTAGTTAAATCTAGCTTTTTTACCATGACAAAGATGATGACGTCATCCCAATGCTGAGTAGGTCTTTTTAAATTTGCTAGTGCCCGAATATTTTTATTAATAATGTCTACAAGATTTCTAATGGAGGCACTAGATTCCTTATTTATTGATTTAACATCAAAGAATAAAGCTTGCAAATGATTAGCCACAAGCAGGTACTCATTGTTGTACCGCTCGCACAACAAGTCCCAAGCAATTTTGTAATGATCGCTACTAAATTCAATATTTTTAATTATAGAGGCTGCAGTGCCCTGTAAAGATGCACGCAGGTAATGGAATTTATTAATGTTACTTATACTAGCGTTATCGTGAATCAATGACGTAAACGTGTCTCGGAACTCGAGCCAGCATTGGTAGTTCCCATCAAAATGAGGCAAATCAATCTTTGGCAAACGAACAAAGCTATTAGAAACATGTGCACCTGAGTCAGCATCTTTGAAGCCCGCCTCAGAACCAGCACCGTTGACCGAAGAACCGAGCAGGCTGCGCGTGAGTGCCACCAGATTGAAGAACTGGCGGTCGAAGTCCTCACGCTCCACGAAAGCAGTCTCAGCATCATCGGCAAGTACTTCGATTTCTGTCTGCAAATCGTCAAATTGACTATGTAAGGAATCGAACTTATTAAAACGTTCCTGCAGGTCTAATCGTTGCATGTCGGATAACTGTGCACTACTCTTAATTAAGTTTATAAAGTTGCTGTAAATCGTAAGCTTCGATTTTAACGAACTACGTTTTCTAAGCAAAGTCTTTAAAGTGTCCGCCATTTTGAAGTGCAATTAACAAAAGAACGATCACACGTGTTTTACAGTAAGGCGAATGATAACACTAATGAGCTTCTTATAGGAAAAATGGCAAAACAGCCGTGCGCAAACAAAAGGGACCGGTTTTATTACCTGAGATCGGTCACGTTAACATCTGTGTAACGGTGAGTTGCGTGCGCGCACAGATGTTGCTATATAATAAGCAATTATGAATAAGCGTCGAAACAAAACGCTACGTTAAAGCACTATTAAGAAGAAATAACTTGTGAAAGAGGAACTATACTTGCTCAAGGAAAGAAGTGGAAAAAAAACGATTATTCACTAAGAAAAGTTGGGAAAAAAAATAACTAATTGGAACGTCTCACTCAAATAAGTAGTTATACTCCCAGAAAATGACTTCAGCTCCTTCCAAGGTGAAGCACGCTGCACGGGGACGACTCCCTTGTCTTCAAAGTTCGATTTTCGGTGGCCACGGTGAAGTTCCACGCGGCATCGGCGATGACCTTTGACCGTTGATAATGACGATGCGAAATCGACGAATGATACCGACACGACTGGCGTTAATTTAGACGATCGATAGGACCAAACTGTAGGGGCCGTAACGGGACTTATAAATAAAACTTGTGGACTGTATTAAAATAGGTTTATGCCGTTAAGATAATCAAATTTAAAGAAAACAAGTAAGTGCCCGTGTTCAAGCGCGGTGATGAGTGAAGTGAAGAGAGTGCGGCCGCGGGCTCGCTAGCCGGGGCCTCCCCCCGGCCTCCGCAGCACTCCCTTCTGTGGCCAGCGCGGTTGCTCGCTGAGGTGCGCCGACATCCCCATGCTCAATTTAAACAGTAGTAAGGACTACTGTTTAATCTAAAAAAGAGGATGTTATATTTTTATAAATTGGCACCAGAGCAAGATCATTTATACTTAAGTGATATCTTATTCTATGATATCTTGAACTGACCCTAATCATAATCCCAAACAAATTTTCACTTACTGGCAAGGTTGGAAGGCGTCTACAGATATTTTCTTCTTCAAGTAATATCCCGTTACCAAGTGTTCATGTGTTGTATAATGGTATTGAATAATATGGAGCTCGTAGGGCATCTCGCACCAAGTCCTTGTTAAGAAACCATCAAGTCACGTGCACGTCATCTCCGACCTTTATATGAAGCGCACGTCCTCACACAGTTCATACTTAAGTAGAGCCACGAAGTAGATCATACAGAAGGGTTACAAATTTCTCCATTACATCTTTTCCTCTGAGAAAACTAAAATATATAAACTTTTAAACTATCGCGCTGCATGTTTATAGTAATATTATAACGGGGATTAGCGCGTACATGCATAAATACCTTTAGGGCTTGACGTTTCGACCGGGTTACACCGGCCGTGGTCGCAAGCAGACTGGAGATGCGGTGTCATTCTTCCGTGCACGGCGTTGATGATTTTTCTTCATCTACCCCATGTTTTTGAACTACCCTACACACTGTACTGACTGTGTCCGTATTACGATCACTATCCGGCCTTGCAGAAACGCGCGGTTGTGTTAAACGAATCACTGGATTCCACGATGCTGATAGATTAAAGCCGTCTTCCCGATTGAAATTAGGATGTTTCTTGATTTCAATCGCTTCTCGCACTGCTCTCGAATGAAAGTGGCGATCGGTGGAGAGGACTTGCGCGCGATGGAATTGAATCCAGTGACTGACGCCCGGCTGTAGTAGGTGCTCTGCAATTGCCGATTTAGATGTCTGACGGTTTTTTACAGCTGCGATATGTTCCTTGACCCGGTCGAAACGTCAAGCCCTAAAGGTATTTATGCATGTACGCGCTAATCCCCGTTATAATATTACTAAAAACTAAAATATTTTGACAGACATTTCCTGTAAAACCTAGACCCAATTTGAATTTGATTAAAACAGCGTATTTGGATGACCTGACACGGCAGTGTCACTTACCAACTGATGAATGAACTCCGTGGGGCGATCCCGAAAAACCACTTAAAAAAATGTCCATCCATTTCAATTTACCATAGGAACGAAAACTACAAAATATAATTGAAAAAAAATATTCCGACAAACAAACTTTGTGTGGCCATTCTTATCTCCTTGTGTTACGGCATTGGACACACTTGAGCCGCACACGTTAGCAATTATTCGTAACAATTGAATAATAGCCACAAACCCTATTACCACTGTTATGGTGTGACACTCACGTGGAGATGAAGATTCAATTAGAACCTACATGGAAATTATGGAAGGAATTATGTGTAGGTGTGGGGTCATTGGGATTACGAACTCATTTGTTCACAACTAGGGAAAAGCACAAGAGTTATTCCAGGTAGAAATGGAAATGATCGCGGTAGATGTCACTGCTTTCCCGGCTGGTCTTCAGCATAAGACAAGGGTAGAGAACTCCGTTTTAGCCGGTAAGAGTCCGGCATACCCCTCTGCCTTCAGGGCGGAGGAAGTACATGAGAATATCACCGATAAACATTTTTTTTTATTTGTAAATGGAAAACCATTTACAACTGACTACAGATAGAGGCGGTTCTCAATTAGTCTGTAGGTTTTTTATTTGTTTGTTAGGCGATGTCTACAGCTACTGTAGGTCGAATTCAAAAAATATTTTTGTCATCAATAGGGTTTCCTCAGAGGTCGAGATAGCATACATTTCGATCCAGTAGTTCGATATTTTTCTGCTATTATTTTATTTTTATGTGAAAAATATTATCCAGTTTATTTAGTGTTAAAACAGTAATCTGATACATAAACGAGTAATACAAATGCCGTAATATACTTACATAATTATTATGAAGTAATGTTCAACAAGTCGATCTCAGTACCGTGAGAGAGTCGATAACTCTTGCTGTTGACAATTCGTTCTGTTTTAAGTATCCCATGTAATCTCACGAGATCATTACTGTTTACGTAGATATTACCGTTCGTTATTTTTCTACGAGATGACGACGTTTTTGACCATTTTATAAGGGATAGAATTTAGGATGACTTTACTGTCTAATCAGTAGTTGCGTGTTCGACTTAAAAAAAAATGTTTCTCCCATTTTTATTCTACTGTATGTATCGGCTTCACTAGCGTTTACGTACCTAATAAAAAATAGTTTTTCTTTCTCGCATTATTAAATAATTTAATTTTAAGTAGTAATAAAATAACCAATTCTTAATTAATATATCCGTCGAGTGTAGGTAGGTAACATTATGTTAACGCAGTCGAAGTACCGTAGTACCAAACGTAACGATTGCAATTAATTCACCATTGTACTTAATTTAGCAGTAAACATTAACTAGCCTACCACAATTATCATAAAAACACTGTAACCAAATAAAAAGGTCACCTTCGTGTTCGACCGTGGTTTTTGCTAAAACAATTTGTGGTCCGCCAATCAACTAAAATTAAGATAGCAACGCGGTTAGCATTTGTTTTATTTACGTCTATTTAGTGCTCGTTTGCCTAGTGGTTCTAAGCGCGACTACTACGCTAGAGGTCTTGGATTCGATTCCCAAGTCGACCAAGGTGTTATTGGGTTTTTCTATGAAATTTTCAGTAGCAGGTCGGAGTTTGGATTTGTTCCCGGTTAGTGGCAACAGGCTCACCCCCTATTACATCGAACCTAAACATACCGGCTGTACACCTCTGCCTTACCCTTCGGGGATACAGGCGTGATAGTATGTTAGTTCTATTTAGTAGTTATTTGCGTTTGAACTCATCAACAAACAGCAAAAAAAAAACTCATTAACTGTTAGTCTTGTTAAAACGATATGAACTCATAAAGGTTTTGAAAACTGAATAGAACAATGCCTATAGTAATTATTTTTCTTGACATATATAGATTTTGTTGATTGATCTCCAAAACAAGGCTTGTACGCTTCCGCGTCGTAACTCACGCAAAGACAAGTGATATTGACGTACAGTCAATCAGTTTAAATACTGATTTTTTTTTTCTTATATTATATACACGTGTAGTTTATTTTTAAATAGCTAAAGTCTTTATAACAAAACACATAGATCGTCAGTCAAGTGTCAATTCTTGACGGTACATATTATTATGTACCTATAGCTAAGTAGAGCATATAATCTATCTATGCTTTTCATACCATCCTAATAGTCTGTGAAAATATTTAAGAACCGACTTTGCTGGAATTGGCATAAGAGTACATCATCATCTCCCTGCCCTGTTCCCTATTATTTGGGGTCAACTTCATTCGTCTCTACAAATTGTCATCTCAATGTGCACTCCTTTCTTTCTCATATCATCTTTCACACCATCCATCCATCTCTTTTTTGGTCTTCTTCTGCATGTATACCCATCCACATTCATACTCATAATTGGCGTAAGAGAACTGCAGATTATGGCTGTAATACTTGTTTTCAGTACATAAAGTAGGTGACAAATACTTTCTGTATATAATAGAGAATTATAGACTACCTCAGTTTGCAAGCTGATATAAATTCCTCACAACAAATCAAGACGAGGGGTCGCGTGGGAAATGTAAACACATTCGATTTGTCAAAACTTGACATTTGTTATTATTGAGTGTCAAAATAGAAATCGTATAGTTATAACAGATTTTATTACGTTATTTTAACGTTTTATTGTTAGATAACACGCAGCGTTTTTGTTATGTTTCCATGATATTATTTTGACTGAATGTGTTCGCAAAATGTATCGGTGCAGCAACTAAGCTTAGTATTTCATAGATATTTTTACTATTTTAACCGACGTCCAAAGGAGGAGGTTCTCAATTCGACTATATTTTTTTATGTTCGTCACCACAGACCTTTTGACTGGGTGAACCGATTTTGATGATTATTTTATTTTTATTTGAAAGCCCATCGCTGCTTGCCGTGTGGTCCTATTGTATTTTGGTACAGATTTAACAGTGGGATCCATAAGAATAAGACTTATTTTGAGGTCGGGTTATTTTTGTTATATTTTTAGTGTTGGCGATTTCAGAAGTTTCGGAATCCAGGTTTCCTCACGATGTTTTCCTTCACCGTTTGTCAGAAGTGTCTCAGAACAATTAAGAAAGTACATATAACTTTGAAGCACCCGAAGAGAATGCCCGTGCCCTCTCTATATGCGAAGAGGCCTGTGCCCAGCAGTGAGTGAAATAAATCAAATTGCAAATCACACAAATGTTTGTACAATGAGTGCCGTACTGCGATTTGTCGTTTACCACTCGGTTACTATGGGTTGCCGGTGGGCAACCCGTATCATCAGGAACAATACCGATTCTCCCAAGCCTCGGTATTACTATTCAAGTAAACGGATTGTAGATTTACACGCATTTGTTTTCTAAAATGGGAAAGTCAACACAGAATTACAGTCTTCAATAAGGTGGATGAAACTCTATCCTTCTAGGTACAAAATATAATCATCATCATCTGCCTAGCCTCTCGTCTCGTCTGTCTTGTACACACATGTTTATTGCAAATAAATTATTTTGATTTGATTTGATTTAGCGTTTTCCCAAGCTATGTTGGGGTCGGCTAATACAGTACCTCATAGTAAGACCCATTGTTCGAATTGACTTAACGACTGCCAAAGATTATCGTATGACAGTCGGGACAAACGGCTTTAAGTGCTTGCTGAGGTACCGAGGGCTCTCAGTATGTTCACTAATAGTCACCCATCCACGGTCCTACCGCTTCGAGCGCAGCTTAGGTAACTGTATTATCGGTCAAATCGTACAGCTTACACTTAGCCACGAGCCCCTCGGAGGTACAAAATATTATGTGTCTAGAAAATGCAGTTTTTGGCTCGTATGAGTATCTATTAGTAATTATTTGTTTAGTAATTGGTAGTCTGTGTTGTTTATAAAGATACATTTATTTACTAACATGACAACTGTTTGCTATCTACTGAAAACGTCTCAAGGACAGCCATTATTTTTCGAATTGCTGACAAATACAAGCTAGTTTAAAAGGCGTACATTGTATGAACAACAGTATTAGATTCTAAAACGTCACAATTAACAATAGCTATCAATTATTTACATAGGTATTGTTTGTAGGTCGGACCGTAGGTGTAGCGATAAGAAAATATGGAACGAACTAACTGGTAATTTATTTAGTTGAAAAATTATTAAGTAGTAGTCACATTTATTTGTACACTCACTCACTCTGACAAACGGTGAAGGAACACATCGTGAGGAAACCTGAATTCTAAAATTGGGATCTAAAATCGCACATCCGCAAATGAGAAAGATCAATATTCATGCCTGCCTATATGAGAACAGGCCCAGCAGTGGGACGTTTATAGGCTGGTATTATTATTATTCGTACACTGAATGATACTGCATTACCAAAAATATGCGCCAAGATGGGTAGAAGTTGCAGTATAACTAATACTGGAATTGAAGCCGATCAGAAAAAAAGCATGGGACCAGACAGAAGAGGAACAGATAAAAACCATATGACAGCAGTGCCTATTGGTTGAAAAAAAATCCCATCAATGCGAAAGAAGCAGAGATTACGAAAGAAAAAAAGACCTGAGGTTTTCAATACCGCTGATGCTGAATGTTAAGAAACAGGTAACTGAAATAGACTTCGTTGTTTGATTGAAATCCATCCTTTTCCTTTATTGATGACTAGCTGTGCCCGCGACTTTTTTCGCGTGGATGACGAAACTTATCAATAAGTGTTTTTGTGTAGAACGTTATATGACATAACTTTTTTATTTATGAACCGATTGACATGAAATAAACACTAAATGTTAATTGAAGCTTACTACAATATATGAGTATAAAGCGCATCTAAATCGAATGAGCCGTTTTTTTATATTAGCGTGCACAAACACACAGACAAACAGACAAATGACAAAAAAATATTGATGACAATTTCGAGTTCGGCATCGATATAATAACAACCCCTGCTACTTTTTTTTATAGAAATCTCCAATGTACAGACACCACTTTTCTACATTTTTATTATATGTATAGGTGATACTGTAAGAAATAAATGAACACGGCTTACACGGCCTATGTTGCTACCCGGGCGTAATGAACGAGCTTATGTATGGAAGAGTAATAGTATTTTAATACTAGGTGGAGGTAGTGACTGTCATTTGTTTGTTACAAAACTATTATGATTTAATCGTAATGTCTGTTGCCATCTCATTTTAATGTCTTATGACTACATAAGTACTTATTATGTCTGCAGAATGGATGATTGAAAAGCGGAGACATTTTTGCTTTCATGTAACTATTATAAAAGGCTATGTGTATATGTGTTTTTAGGCCTATATCCGATATTTTGTCTTGGATTTAATGAGCTGGCAGACGACGGTTTTCAAAAACTACCAATTTAGTTTTTCAATACTTTCAATCAATCCAAGACAGCACAGGTCACAAATTAATAAACATGGATTTCCGAGGGTCAATGATAAGGATCCATTTCATTACATTCCTTTATTCATATCCATCCATCTTGATACATTTATACTCAAAGGACTGAACCATTTTTTTACGAAACCTTGTCTCGCACTCTTCATCCCGGAATACAGCTGTCTCTTGCCATTTTGGAAACCATTGGGCATTTAGTTTTGTCAAAGATTTGTCCACCCCAGTTCCATCAGCGTGGCAGATTTCTGAATGACGTCAAATAAAATTTGGTGTTACAGGAACCCGATCTTTCAGCGCACCACAGCCGCAACCAGAGAGAGATGGAAGGAGGGTGGAAAAGTATTTACCCTACAGATGGATAAAAAAAAAAGATAAAACAGTAGAATTGATACTAGGTAGTCCCTTTTTCCCCTCTGCTACTTGAACTAATCAATGATTGTAATCACTGTATCTATCTAGTATAGTCTGTATAGTAGTATAAAACAATTACATCATATCAATCAATATGTCAATCAACCTAGATTTTCTTTTAAAGCCTTCAAAGGTTTGTTGCACTCCTTGTGCAGCCCTAATCTTCATAATCCTTCTTTTATCTTTTATTATTATAAAATTCTGATAACCTGTTCTACCAGAGGATACAGCAGGTATTATATGTACCTACATATTAATTCATATTAAACACAGACACGAAGTTAAGCTAAGGTTTGTTATAAATTTGCATGACGAACTAAGTAGGCGACAAGACTAAAGTAAAAGACTAGGACCATATTTCAAGCAAATAAATAAATTCTATTCTATTCTTCTAAAAATAGGCAAAGCTTTATTATTTCGCAAAAAAAAAAAATATACTTTTTCTTCCTTATATGTATAGGTTACTTACGATACTTCGACCTATATAAGTTACTATCTAGGTAAATAAACAAAAACCTGTCCACTGACTTGAATGAAAAAACCTAGTGGAAGTTAAGTAGGTGGTAACATATAAAAGAGTTTGAAAGCAGATCACGTACTGACGAGGTCAAGTGTCCAGCCTCGGAACAACGTGTTACAGCATTTCAATACACAGAGACTTTATTTAAAATATCATTGCCAGACGTTTATTTTATAATAAATATAGGTATAATAATGTTTAACAAATATCTTGGGTCTGAAGCTCATGGACTTTAATCTGGCCCATATAAAACAGAGGCAAAAATCCCGCGTTTTCTGAATGAACACAGAACGAGAATGCCTTAATTCTTCTAGTACTAATTTGGATTAAAAATTACTTAAAAACTTCTCCTTGCTGTTTCGTTGAATGCTTACTACCTACCTACCTACTAAGTAAATAAAATTGCGATGATAAATTATTCGACATAGAAAATATAATTGTATCTGAGTATCTGAGTGGTTCAATGTTGTTTTGTTTTATCATAAATTCACGTTTAGTATTTTAGTTTAATTTCTTACATTGCACCAAGCGCCAGTCAAGGACATTTAAATACGCGGGAAGGGAAATACTGAAATAGGCTATTATATTGTCATAGTATGATAAAAAGTCTTCCTTCTTTCTTTCTTATTGATTTTACTTCCTATCTAGTATTTATTGGTGATATTGTTCAAGATGAGCTTGGGTGACTGGAGCATCGCACAATGGTACATTCGCCTTCACCCCGGTTTACGTTCCGATTCCGACATTGAAACAAAAAGTTTTTTCACATTGCGGATCTGTCGCTATAACTCGACCAAATTAAATATTCCTCTCATAGTTGTTGGTGCCATACATTGTAACGTGCTCTCGTAATTGGTCGTGTTCGTTTGTTTTGTCCGGCAAAACGTTAGGTTTACTTCGCGGAACGTCAGTCTTGTCGCGCCGCAGCTGAGATTGACATCCAGCGTTAGTTCTGTTGACGTGCGCGCATAGTTTAATAGATACGAAATGTCATCTAATATAATTAGCGATAAATATCCTAATGATACGAAATTGAATAGTTTAAGTGCGTTTACTGATAAAAGTTTGGCGCCAATAAACGGGAGGTACAGATCGAAAAGTTTGTCTAGTGATAAGTTAAATAAAACGAATGCGGATCGAGCGGCGATACTGGAAGACATTGAGGACCATCATGTTTCAGAGAAGTCTGAGACTCCGGGGTGTTTAGTTGGCAATAGGATACCGGAGCAAGACGGACATGCCATGAACGGGTAAGTCTAATATTTACAATAATACGTGACATTTAAAACTACATTCATATCACCTTCATGACCTCTGTATTTCATTTGAATTGCGTATTGTTTATTTTCTAGACTAGTAAATTAGTCAATGAGCAGTTGTTTACCAACACTAAATTTCCAGTTGATGATACTCATAATTTATCTAATTTCAATAAGCTTTAAAATGCATTGAATGCCTGCTACAGAACTTTTGATAACTTTATTTAAGTTACTAATAGTTGGGCTAAAGTCATTTCTCAGTAAATTCCACACTAACTTACATAGTTTTTGATGTAATTTATTTGTACCTACAATAATATTTTTTTTTTATAATTTGTCACAATCAATTTAAAACAACTACGCAGAAAAGGAACTAAACAATAAAATAAATAATGATGATTATTATTACTGGTGCCTGATTGTCACAACAATGATCAATAACATTAAATTTATTATTATGTTAAATATTTACTCGTGTTCAATACTATAATTAGATATTTTTATTAATATTTATTAATTTACTATAGTTATATTACAATTTCAGTAAAATTATGCTAAAGTGTGAGACAAACATACATAAAGTCACATTAAAAACTATTTTATTCAGCAGTAGTTAGGTAATATTTATGAATTATTTAGAAATAAACAATTATCAAACATAGTTCCCAAATTAAAAAATAATTTGTCAACATAAATGTTAATAAATAACTTACTTAATATTAATAAAGCAACTTAATATTGTATGTGCGTGATGTAATGAAATTCCTAAAATCTGTTTATATAAGTTTGCGGATTTTCTTTTTACTATTTTATTTGCCTGTTAGATTATCTGTAAGATGTTGTTGTCAGACACTAAAGATGACAATGCATGATACTTTATTGTTTACCAAATGACAACATAATGTAAGTCACAATAAAAACATGCTACAAAATTTAATAATTACACTAATAGGCATTGATTTCTCTTATCTTTATAACATGTAAAAGATCAATGGATAAGATTTGAAGAAGAAGATACCATAATTTGTTTATAGGTCCTTCAGCTTAAATAAGAATTACAAGTATAATATGTAGGAGTATTTTCATATTGAACATGAATACATGAGATTCTTCTCCCACGCTATGTAGGTAGATGTGTGCTTGTATGTGATTCAGCTGAATAACATATTCTACATGGAGCTAACTGCTCATCTAAAATCCACAAACCATTTTACTTGGTAGTGCAATATCTATATTAAGACTAATTCCTAGAGTTGTAATTTTACTTTTCAACTGCTAACTACCTATACATAAATACCTATCTGAGTAGCAGACTAAAAACAATTTTGTTAAATATTTAATTTTTGGCCAATCTAATTAGATTGGAATTACTTGTTCGACTAATATAATGTTTGTGTTGTGAAGTAGTCATTAAAAAAAAAGCAAAGTGATCTGATCAAATCTGATCTTTGAGGATGTATGAAATGGTCAGTTATATTATTTATTTATTTATTTATTTATTTAATTCTTCATGTACAATTGCACAAAGGCGGACTTAATGCCATAAGGCATTCTCTACCAGTCAACCTTAGGGTGATGCAGAAACAAATCGTGGTAGATGCACATGTAAAAGATGATAAAGAAAAGGTGTAAATAAATTAGGGATACATACGAAATAAAAAAAAAAATACATACAAATACATAACATACACAAATATATATATATATATACAAATACATATATATAAATAAATACATAAAGACTTCTGATAGATAGTAGAAACGGCTAGCTAGGTTAACTATTGAGAACAGAAGGGATTTTAATTTATAATATATACCGCTAAATTGATTCTGCCACAGCTTGTTTAAGAAAGTGGTCACGAATCTTCTTTTTAAATAAATAGCGGCTCGATGCCATCCTGATCTCAGTAGGAAGCGAATTCCAGAGAAGTATGGATTGGACAAAGAAGGTAGAGTGAAGAAAGTCGGAGCGGTGGGAAGGGCATAGTAGAAGTCGATTGTGAGAAGAACGAAGACATTTGGAGTGGTTAGAAGACAAGAATTTGAAGTGAGAAGTTAAGTAAGAAGGACAGTTAGGAGAGTAAAGTAGAGAAAACAGATACGTCAGGGCCCGCACACAACGGCGCTGTCTTATAGGCAACCATTTTAACAATGACCTGTGAGCGGACACGTGGTCATATTTCCGAGTGTTGAAAACGAATCGAATGCAGTTATTCAGAAGCCGGTCAAGTTTGTTGAGGAGATCTGCATTCAGGTCATAGTAACACACATCACCATAGTCAATTATGGGAAATATTAAGGATTGCACCAGCATTGCCTTCGTAGTAGATGGTAAGAAATTTTTAAGGCGATACAGTACCCGTAAGGTTCCTGTTACTCTTTGGTTGACATTTGCAACCTGTGCCTGCCAGCCCAGCGTAGAATCGATGAGTAAACCGAGATCCTTCACACTAGAGCTAAATGGAATGACTGCACCGTCGAAAATAACTGGTGGAATGATGACGCCACTCAGCTTGTGGATAACGCGATGACTGCCCAATATCAATGCTTGGCACTTACATGGGTTTACAGCCACACCAAAAGCCATTGACCAATTTTTAATAGCGTTAAGATCTCGATTCACTCTGCCGACAGCATCGGAGTTATACCGAATGTTATTAAAATAATATCAATCATATCACTTAACTTTATGAATCAATTGAAATCAATAATATATAATTAGTTATAATTATAGATAAACAATTACTACTCGCCTTATCAGTGACAAGTGGTATTATGATGTAGTGTTATGCCCTTTATGCCTTTAGGCCTTCACTATGCAGTGTTTATCAGTCAAAATGCATTGTTATAGATAAGGTGTTATAACATAATATTTATATTGTCATAGAACATTAAAAATTAAATCAATCTGGGACTGGCCAAATTTTAATTTAATAATGGTACAATTTTGCTTTTTTATATTGAGAAGATGTTGCTGACAAAGCATATTATTTGGAACAAAAGTAATTTTTCTAATTATTATGACCTCATTTTCATCATTCTAATTATTTGAGTTTGTATCTACTGTAAGTACTGAGTCATTCTTGTTTAATTTATGTTCTATTTATTTAGTCTATTCTTACAAGACATTTATATATATGAAATTAATTGAATATTATTTTTTGAATGTTCAATTATTATTAATTATGCAGTGTCCTTGTGAAAAATTCACTTAACGCCTTGTTATACCTACTTTATTAACTAACAATAATGTGTAACTTCCAATTTCAGTAAATATAATAGATTCTATGCTTATCTGACCTAGTTTATCGAATTGCGAAAGAAGTATATATTGCGAAATTTAGGACTTGTAGTATAAATATTAATTGTAGTGCACAATTGTTATCTGTGACAATTCTTAAAACGCTCTTGAACTGGAAACACAACTACTTCTAAAAACTTTAATTTGCGTAATTTATTTTAACTATATTATAGAAGTTTATTTTTGTAAATTCTACTTTATGGTGTGTATTTGCTTGAGATGGAATAGTAAGAGCTTTAAGAGATCTACTTACTGATATTATATTGGCAACAAAATTTATAGTATCTTCAGATTACTGAAACATTTAAGTAACATAAGAAACTACTATCTGGAAAGACTATTACCTAGAAGGAGTTGAAGATTGCCTGTAAAACATTGACACACAAGCTGGATTCCACACTATCCTAAGAGAAAAATTAATCACATAAAGATTAATAGGTATATATTAATATTTAGAATAATTAGAATTATATAATAATCTAAAAGATTAATCACCAGCTTAAGAACATCTCTCCTGTAAAGTCTAATTCCATCTTGTACACTCTTAGTATTGATTTCATCATAACTTTCATAACAACTGGTAGAAAAAATGAATAAGTCGTAATGCCGTGCTCGGCTATTCATTACATCATGGTGATCCGATCAATGCGGAGATGATCGCTTAACGACTGAGTTCATAACTGACCCATCAGTAGCGTCATACAAGCTTATTTACCTATGTCTAGTATTCAAAATCAGGAATCGATCGCTATTTTGATTATTATTTGGATATTTCCAACTTCTTTGACTCGACTACTCTTCTTTCTACAGTTTTCGAAAAGCAGAAAGCCCACTTGACGCGTAGGTGCACTGTGCAGTTAATTGCTCGCGTAGTCAGTGTACGCGTAATACTATGACTTATTTCATTACCCAATTTTTATGGATTTACGGACACTCTTATAAGGCAATCAGATCATCATCATTGATCATCAAGCGATCGCACCCAAATTGAACTCTTAATCGGGCACTTTGGAAAGATTTCTTCTTCTTCTGCCCTTACTGCGATTCCTACATCTTCCAGTTTCCTTATAAGGGTCCATGCAAATTGGGTAATGTAAGACCCCTCTTGTTCTTTTAATCAAGTCGTTGCCATGCAGTAGCTGCTGCCTCCCAGTCTCCTAGCGTGTCATTCGGCCGTCATTCACAATGTTCACACCTTGACGTCAGTGCGCCAATACGTTATCTAATAAACTTGACACGTTTTACTCTGCACGTTTCGAAGTCAACGAGTCTATGATTTGTATTCCGCAGGTCTGTATTTAGCAGTCGCTAATGGTATTGTCTTAGAAGTCTCACAATATCTAGACAATACCATTCAGTTAGATATTCAGTCGAATATCTAAGAAATAAGGGATTTTGTTTTACATAGAACATTTAAATCAGCCACTTTATCAAAGACCAATCTCGCTCCAGAAAAGTATTTTTATACAGGTTTTACAGTCGTTAAACTCAACTATAATTATTTCCACATCTAGATTAAAAGGCCTCAAACATCGTAGCTTTAATACATTCGATCCGGTTGTATTTATATCCTAGAAAGATAAGTTTTATTCAAAATTATTATATCATATAATCTATAGTTAATTAACCTCCAAAAATATTCATAATATTGACGTATTTAGTCCCTAATATTATGTTAGAGAAGCATAATATTGATATTATCCAATACGCGACGGATGAATCATTGATTTGCGTTCATTCGAATGGCATCTCACTGACTGTGCTGCGCTCAATACATGGACAATGGACTGCGTATTGTTGGGATGATTTTAAGCACCTGACATAATAAAATAACAGGAAGTACAAATTGTTTTTATAAACCAGCTTTTGCTGGAGAAGGTACCTTTTGATAACTTCTCCCATTTTGGACCGATTTTGATGTTTTGGAAAATCTTCTCAAAGAGCAAAACAAGGGTAATGAATTCAAATAAAACATCCCATGAATATATCTGTAACACCCATCTCTCTTCAAGTAGAATTTTGAACTACTATGCCTAGGTCAATTACTACTGTGACTTATTAAGGTTTCAA
This sequence comes from Autographa gamma, assembly GCA_905146925.1. Classification (NCBI taxonomy): domain Eukaryota; kingdom Metazoa; phylum Arthropoda; class Insecta; order Lepidoptera; family Noctuidae; genus Autographa; species Autographa gamma. Next base: position 13,178,844 of record LR989850.1, read on the forward strand.
TCTGCATGTAACATAGTCTTAGTAATTCTCACGCAGACAATACGAGTGAACTTCAATGTATCCGCATCATCTTAATAATACTTGTGATAACTATGGGATAAGGTCAGTGTTATAATGGTAACGAATTGCTTATGGGTATTGCTTTTAAAAGTCATCTAATTATCAGATACACTTTTTAACCTCCAACGCAAAAAATGATCACCTGTATATCGGTGGCAGAATTTTGATGTGGATTTCGAAATGTATAATATAAATTATCCCTTGTAAAAAAAATCAACTTATTGAAAGGAGTCGTCAATTTTTAAAAATTTGTCCTGGTTTCTTAAATTTTTAATTTGCTTTTTGTACGTCATTCTCGTCCTGTTGCAGGGCAAACTTCTCCCTTTTCTTCACTTTAAGACTCATTATGAAGACCTTGTTCCAATGTCAAAGTTATAAAGGCAGCGTCTCGCATTAGATTTGATTTATCATCGTAGCGACCGACGGAAATAATTGTCATCATGCACACACGGCACCGGTCAGCCTCGTGACAAACAGATTCCATTTCCTTATGTTAGGTTTTAGACTTTTTTTACCTAGTGGGGAATTCCTGAAGTTTGAAGGTGGGGTAAAATAATTTTCGGCAAAGGCCAGTCTTACTATGGGATACCGTGTTTCCCAGTAAAATGGGTTGTGGAGGTCAGATAGGCAGTCGCTCCGTGTAAAATACGGTATTCAGCTAAATCCGGTAAGACTGGAAGCCGACCCCAACATAGTTGGGAAAAAGGCTCGGGAATGATGACATAGTTCGTCGAGGTTTACTCTGAAGCAAACCTTTTTGAAACCATGATTTTAAGACGTTTAATTTCATCGCTCTTTATATCATCAACAGCGTTTAGGCTCCAGTCACTTCCTTAGTTAAGTAAAACAGTCTTGACCTGTATAAAAACGTGCGTCATTTACAAATTGTTCGGATACTGAAATGTGTAACTTAAGATTGACGTTGACGAGTATTTCTTATGCTAATGTTGTGTTCGTACTTGAATGTGTTGATTCGCCGTACAGATGTCAGGCAGCAAACAAAATGTGTAACAAAGTGGTCGACGATAACGATCAATCAATCAATACGGAATTTCATTAGTATTTGTTTCAGATGTTTAAATATAGTTGCTTGATTTGGGTCGTTGCTTGGACCAAATTAATTTAGGTTGGCGTAAAGACCATGTTGTTCTTCATGCAGTTCTTCATACATATACAATGTGACTGTTTCTTCATGCAGTTCTTCATATACAATGTACCTAACTGTTGTTTTTAAAATGTATTCTGTTTCTCACGTCAATGTCTTCTTCCTTAGGCAACAAAATAATAATACTGATGCCTTATTCAAGGCCAAACTTGAATCGGAAACTTCAGTACTAAAGGTGCCTATTTTAAAGACAACTTAAAATATTGAAATTACATGATAGTGTTTTGCAATGTTAACGTCTTAAAGGAGGTTTTAGGATCATCATGATCTCGATAGAACTCATTTATGTTCTTTTTCATATTTACATTCATCAATTTCGATTCCATTTGGTTGATGACATATCGATCATTACATTCTTCTCTCCATCTAAAACCCACAGGAAGCCATACAAAATGCAATATAGTGTCTATGTAGAAAGTTTAACATCGGAAGTACATTATAGTGCTCATTTTACTTGTGTATGAGCCGTGAATGATACCGTTATCACAACGCGTGCGGTTTTCTCAAACCGCAATGCTCGATTGTCGTAAATATCCATACTGTACTGACTTGCGCACGTTTATTTGTTAGTAAGTACTTACTATTTAATAGCCAGTCAAATGTTGTAATGAGTTCTGATTGAGTGGGTAAGTGTAGATTTATTTCCATTTTAAAATAATGACTTGTAAGGAAGTTAAGTACAAGAATCTTTTTGACCAAAATTTCGTATATTACGCACAGTTATTTCGATCTTAAAATTTGCGTAAATGGTCACGCGTTCCGGTATATTATGGGCTTTGAATAGACGTATGATTTGTCAGAATGCGTGTCCATACATAAAACATATAAACACACCTCTTTCCTTTGTAGGGGAAGGCAGATACCACTTATTTCCAATTGCTTTAATCCTTACACACTAATGTGTGTACATTTTCTCGGAAAGTATTAATTATTTTATTTTATGTTGAACGTAAATTGCAAATTTTCTTCTTTTCCACTATCGGCATTTATTCCTGTAGATAATATGAATGTTTATTCATCGATCAGTAAAATTAAAACAGACTATTTCTGTACTGGTCTTATGCGTATTTCAAATGTGCGTAGACAAACATGGAATTTCACAACTAAAAATAACCTGAGACAAATAACTGCGGAAATTTTAAAGAACCATTATATACGCTTATTATTTGTTTTGTATCTATTATCACCATTGTAGCTGCTATAGACATGAAACTGTTATTTTTAAAACTATTATATTATGTTTTAAATTCTTGTGTATCTCCGTTTTCACGCGAATTTCGTCTTGTATTATTTTAGTGTTTGTCATGTACTCACTAAACACTTGAGTCAATTGAGATAGTACACATTAAGATGACTATAGTATTTAGCATGTACAAAAGGCGGTTGTTACGAATAAGGCGATATGTTAACATGCGATCTTCCATGCTTATTTCAAATCTTATTCTCATGAATAAAAGCACATTGTGTAAGCCATTTTGATATATTCGGTATTCGCCTACACGTCTGCGGTACTCGCCTTCAATCTCCGTTTTTTAGTGTCCGTTGTGCTTCCGATGTACGTTGAGTTGGGATGTTTTAAAATTCTATATAGCTTGGTAAAACTAGAGTCTGCCTATACTGTCAGTATTTTCGATATTTCTATCCTGAAAATACTACTTCCTCTTCCATATCCTTGCCATGAATTTCCACGGTTAACCAGTACATAAAGAACTCTGGTATTTATTCTCTGGATCAAACGAGGTCGTCAAGAGACACTTAACTGATCACTAGCCGCGACTAATGTCAACAGCCCAGTAATTAAGTACTTGAGCTACCGCGATGAGTACTACGTACTTGAATGAAGATATTACTAGTTCATAAACAGTAAATACGAATATATTTACATATTGTTTCTATAAAAGGGAATAATGACATTTGACATTACGATTACTGTAGTGGAGTGGAATGGAACGAAACGATATTTTACACCTTCCATATTTTTCCAGATAATGTGCAACATGAATTCTGCGAACATAAGGTCTAATATTTCTAAAAAAAAACTACAGAATTGAATCTGCTTCAAAATGATAATAATAATTGTACTATGTTCATGAGATGTACTCATTTCACAGTAAGATATTTAAACTTGATGGTCCAAAATGTAGGCGCCATAAATAAGAGGCTACTTCCGTCTGCATTTGGGACTTATGTGAACAAATCGACCATATATTTACTTGAAGTTAAAAGTCAAATAAACCATCGGTCCCCTTCACTACCTGTCGTTATTCCCTTAGTGTATGAAGCGAAACAATTATGTAAGCATCGTAGCAAGTGGAAAGAAGTGGTCTCTGCCTACCCCTACTGGAAACAGGCGTGATTATACGTATGTATGTATGTTGTTTCTATAATTGACGTGTTTGTCGACTACGATGTTCTAATATGCCCGTGGTTTCTGGCAGAAAATGCCTGCCTGATATTGTTGACTAGAGAATTCTTAATTACGATGAGTGTACCTATTGGATTAGGGTAGTTTCCTAACTCAATTTCTTATTACAGTTCAAACAAAAATGCTCAAAAATAATATTTGAGTAATTTTCTAGCTTCATACTCTTTGATTTATTTTTCTTTTGGTTTAGTTAAGGACAATAATCTCGACCAAATTCAAAAGACATCCCGTCTGATGAATTTGGTCGAGCTTATGCGGTTGCAAACAATATTATTTAGCAACAACAAATGCAATTACTAAATCATTTTGCCTTGTCTTGCGTTATGTCATTGTTAACGCCTATCCAATTAAAATAGCATGCTGTTATCCTATTATCAATATGATTAATTGTTTTACTGAAAGGCGCAGTTTTCTCTCACTTTACAGTTGTTTTCCTTTACAGTGTATTTTTAACGACTTTTAGTGGGGTGAAATGGAACGAAACGATATTTTACACCTTCCATATTTTTCCAGATAATGTGCAACATGAATTGCTAGACTGCGAACATAAAGCCTTATGTTTCTTAAAAAAACTATAGAATTGAAAATCTGCTTCAAAATTATAATTGTATGTTTATGAGATGTACTCATCTTACAGAAAGATATTTAAAACTCCAAAATTTAATCCAGAATGTAGCCATCATACGTAAGAAGCAACTTCCTCCTGCTTTTTCGAGTTAAAGCCATATCGACCATGTAAATTTACTTCAAGTTAAAAGTCAAATAAACCATCGGTCCCCTTCACTACCTGTCCCGAGTGTCGGTAGATAATTATAATCGTCAATTATTTGTATAATCCGCTGAACATCCAGCGATTAGATAGTGCGATAGCAACATTGTAAGCACGCATAGTAGTTCATGGCAGCGTCTGGATTTTATTTGATTTTAATAAAATATTATCTTTATTGGAATTACGTATGAAGGATATTAAAATATAGAGTGCATGGATTTCCTAGTAAAATGGATCACTACGCCTACTATCCCTGAGCGCGACCTGTTGCGGTTTCCATCCTTGCTTGGTTAAAGCATTTTTTTCAGCTCTTTTTCTATTATGACATTGAAACACACTTCTATGCCATCTAAATACCTCAGGAATATCCCATTTCAAAAAATCTATTGAAAAATAAATAAATGTAAAGTTTACCCCGATTTCCCTTCTTTACGCCACGCGCCATGTCTTACGAACGACTGTACCGAATCGGATAATAATTTTTTAAGAATGTACGTTACGGGAAAGGTTTAAAATACATAAAGTAAGGGAAATGTTTAATCATATCAAAATCTCACAACCCGTGTGAAGCGGGGGCGGTTAATATTTACATAAGATTCCTTCGGTATTATCAGTCGGTAGTCAGTGCAGCTATCTACCTACACAGTGCAGGGAGTGGCGGTTCATTCGATGCCTCAAGATAACACGCGATACTATACGCTATTAGATTCAAATTAGTACTCACTCGGTTACGGTGCTAATATGTCAGATTGACGGTCGTGATAATTTTATTATTATTTTTAATTTTGTGTGGATTTTTTAGTGCGGTGCGTTTAGTGTGATTTTGGAAAATGACCGATACGAAACCGCTTTTGTAAGTTGTAGATTTTGTTTGATGTTTTAGTATTATTTTAACTGTTTTTACTGCAATTGTCGTATAACATCGTAATAAGTATTTGATGAGTATACAAAATGTGCAATGCAAGGGTTTTGTATGCGCATGCTTTTGTGTCATGGACGTTTTTAAATGTATGGAATTCGAAAAGGTTTGTAGGTACCTGATCGTATCGGATTTCATTGCCTGTCAAGTTATTTTTAAATTTTAAGACAAGCTAAGCTGCCTGTATTGTCTACAATAATTATTAGTTTTACAAAGGTATAAAATGAGTAACTTGGTATCATTCCCTTTTTGTGATGATCGATGCATACTTTGGGTGAGTAGATATTTTGTAGTAGGATCGTCATTAGATCCCAGAATGCGATCTCAATTGACACTTGAAAAATCATTGATTGAAAACGTCATACAGTCAAAAACTCCTCTGCATACATTTAGAACTACTCAGTCTAGATTAAATCACTTTATAATTACATTCAAACAATTGTTTTATTAAATAGGTACCATATAACTATGACATTGTTACTCCGATAATGTACTACTGATAGAAAGTTATCGGCTTATAAACAAATTAAACAATTTCACACACAAACAATGGACTTGGCACATTTATCTTTAGACAATAACAATATTTGCGCCACTCAACTAGACAATTGGGTCGTCAACTAATACAATATTTGTAATTGTTCAATGAATTTTAACCTCTAGTAACCCCGTATCGTTAATATTGTTTACATTCCTATGTTCATTAGTTTGTTGTTACTTCTAATCGTAAATTAAAGGATTTTGAATCTTATGTTAATGAGCATAGGTCACATGAAATTAAATGTGTAAATAACTGCAGTTTTCAACATATTATTTGAACGTTATTTCATGTTGTTGCCGAATTTGTTTCTTGGTATGATGAGCTAATTTTTACAGAACAGAAACTAACTAGACGTTTTATTAACCTTAACCGCAATTTAAACTGTATCCATTTGTTTTCCCTCAAAGGTATAAACGGAAGCACCGAGTCCTAATTATTATTCAAGTAGCAAAATTTCGCAAGAACAGCTATATTATTTTATATAGGTAACAATTGACCAGCTAGTTGATGTAACACGTGTAGTATTGATATAAACATCTAAATAATAAATTGTTTAGTGTATGTTTGTATGTAAGCGTGTCGTGACGTCACCTGATGACCATGTGAATTCATATTAATAGGCGCAGTAATCCTAACAGATAAAGCAATTTGTTATCAACGATTTGTCACATCTCAGCTTGAGACTGAGGTCAGGTGTTAATTGATATTATACATTTATGATGAGGTTGCGTGAACTGTCTGTGGTTTTTCCTACCAGAAAAGGCAATTTTCATAAGGGCTAAACGAATTTTGTCATAGGTATTCCTAATTTTGATGAGAAAACATACATAGATTCGGTGTGAACGCGAATATTAGGAAAATCCTATCACGAAAAATAACCTATTTGCTCCATCGCGACATTACGGTATTAGACAAGAAAACAGAATAAGAATACGTAACTCCATAGTTTTAGTCGTACCTACCTACCAGCACTTAATTTGGTGCTTCATTTGTGTACGAGTGATCATATTATGCGCTATTAACAAATTAATGCACACGCTTACTCAAATTTAACACGATCAATACTACGTTTTAATCTATCACGTGAAAACAATTTCCTTGCTCCCTTTTGCCCCGAACAAGGTCGCAAGTGGGTCCGAGTGGGTCGTTAAACCCGACTCTTAATACTTTGCCGTGATAAGTGACATTAGTGTCGATTATGATAAGCCACTGATAAATATATGGATACAACCAATCAGGTTGATAAGAAGTGTGGTTGAGACGTTGTAACGTAGACGAGTTTAAAACCGATTTTAGTCATGTATTATTTTTCTGGGTATAGTTGGATTCAAATTTAATGGCGGCTCTGAAGTCAGCTACACGCTGCGCAGTACCTCGCCCCGCACCCCCGCTGGCGCATAAGTTTGTTACTGCGCAGCGACTCGCCTCGTGTTCAGAGCCGCCATTAAGTTTGCACCGTACTGTATAATCCGAGATTTATTATTATCCAACTATTTCCAGCATTAATTGCATTTAGTTCGCAAATCCGATTTGTGGTCCTAGATATGCTAGTTCAAATTTCCTACACCACCAACTCTTCATTTTTTGTAATTACCATTTGCGAATCGATTTTTATTCTTTTGATTTCTTATCCATCAAAATATTAGATGATGATCCAATCTAAGATTGTTGCCTAAAAATTCTTCATCCAAACAGACTATTTAATTTACGTCACTTTAACATCAAATACATGAATATCACAATAAACATTTGTTACTAACATCCATCGTCACTGTTCTGACATTCATGCGTCTAAGCAAATACACGCGCGCCAATAAAACATTAGAAATAATAATATGAAACGTAAAGAAAATACAGTTATCTACTTATCTATATTAAATACAAAGTCGTAAATATACAAGGAAATGGGTCATAAGAATAACACTGTTGTAATAATTCTATTTTAGACAGATTTAATTAGGCGTCTGTTTATAGAACTAAATGCAGATTATTGAGTTTTTCCCAACGAAGCACATGGAACCAAATCCACCGTAGGTACTAGGTACCATTTGTGTTCCGGAAGTCAGCATGAATTATGTAAAAATTAGGCGAATCAAATTTTACTACCCATTGATTCAATTAGTTATAACTTAAAAATAAAAATAGGAAAATAATTGGATGTGTTTTAAGTCTGACTAGATAAATTAACACGCATTTTTTTTTATTGCTGATCGGGTTTTTTACGTGTTAATAAATTCTTTAAAACGCTAACAAAATACTGCATATGGATGTAACACATTTGGCAAATTTCGGCAGACAACACCGAAAGTCCTACCAAGTCCTAATTAACACTAATGAACTTCAAAAGGCTTGTGTAATCTCACGATAATGTTATTAGCTAACGATAAGGTATATTGTTTATAATATAATATATTTAGTACATATATCGCTACCTAGGCTGCGATAACACATGTTTGCATGTAAATATATCGTATTACATTGAGATTGTGTGTAATTATAATCTAACATAATATAAAACATATCTGATTGTATTAGTAGTTTACTTGTCGTTTTCGTAGAATTACCAAGAAGGTCAAGAGCACTCTTAAACCAAGCAAATGTACGTATACCATAACCGCAATAAATGTCCCGTCACATTTCCTAAGCACCAGCGATTGACGTAGTTTGTCACAACTCACAACGCTACGGGTCAATAACCTTTGAATATGTAGTACTTGTTTAGTACTTGGACATCTTGTTCCTATTCAAAACTTCGTTGGAAACGGTAAAAGCATAGTATCACTTTTACTGCTTAATATTCTGAAAATACTAATGTCAGTTACTTTGGAGTTTAGGAGAATGTCATGCCTATTCAGACCCCTGATTTACTATTTTGTCCGCCGGATTACTACTTCCAAAAATAGTATTTTTCATTTATTTGAACTAAAATAAATAACTAGCATAAATTCAAATAAATCTAGCAATCATTTCGCGATAGGTTATTGCTTCCGCTCAAATCAAACCGCACTTTGATAGTGGTTTCGAAAAGTACTGAATACAATTCAACGCTTTGCGGTAAATACATACTCATGACTAAAGATCTGTTGTTTAGTTACAATCTTCATGTAATTCCTGTATTGTTAGCCGACCTTTTACTATTAATAAGCAATAAGTGATAGGCACATATATTATTTTAAAAATCAAAATTTCACCATTATGTTTGTAGCTACGTCGCTAGCCAAGGATGTAAATAGGCATAAAGATGGTGTGAAAATTAAACGACTATTAAATCAGTCTGTTAAAAAGCCGTTTATTTTTTTAATTAATAAAAAAGGTTATACCCACATAATACATGACCAATTTAATGTTCAGAAGTGGACGTCCCTTTACCTTACTCCTTGAGTACAACAAAAGGTTCAGCTGTTTTTGAACACGCACGTCGCTCGAAATTTATTTTTACATTCTTTCAGTTGAACTTAAAAGGATAAAAATATAACCAAAATCAATTAGTCTAACTGACGGAAAAATTGAGTCATCCTCCCTATTTCTGTAACAAACAACACAGTTACCCTGATGACTTGATAGGTTGGGAATGGCAGTAAAGTGATACTTACGCCGATTGCTCTGCACTCTGCAGCGAAATGGGATAATCATCTTGTTTGTCACAGTTTTATGATTACTTCTGTAAACGACGTGGACAAGGTTCAACATTAAATTACAATAAAGGTTATGATTCACGCAGTTTGGGGCATATAATCATTCCTTGAAAAACATACTTATGTTTTTAGGAAGAAATTATTTTTATATGCCTCTTTTTCTTTTAAAACAATTAAAAAACTATAGCACCTTTCATTGGAATCTAGAACAGAAACATTTTCCCGAAAACATCTGCCCTTTTTGCAATTGTTTGTCACCACGTAATTCGCATGAATTTCAACTGTAAACAAAGTAATAGACTGACAAAAGACCATGCCAATTTAATAGTAATAACATCATGTAGTTAATTCACCGATTACTGCAGCAAAACAGGATGATAAGCTTGTTTATGAAAACAAGATTGGTTATGTAAATAATGGTCTATATCCATGTGCATTCAACAACGTGTTCCAAAATCGACCTTACCGCTTTGCTGTAAGGATTAAATTTCTCATGTCAAAGATACAACATATATATGCTCTGTTCTATGCCTATATTTCCCGAAACTGGTATATGCTTGGAAATGTTATAACAATGGACGCACCTCGACTATGACACCTAGAACAATATCTAGAACACATTGACGCATTAGTACACCTGTTTACTCCTACGCAGAATAGACTCAAAATGGAATAGAGCACAAACATTGTTTTATAGACGAAAACTTAATTTGAAGATTAGACTTCGATTACAAATTGAACTTCGTCCTTGACTGTCTAGCTGTGTGCTATTATCCACTTTGCAAATGATACACCGAATGTGAATTTGATGAGGCAAATGCGTTTATAGTCCGTGCACAAACATGAACTGGCATGAAGGTAGCTAGAAACATGATTTGTATGGCTGCAGCCCGTTATCTATTCTAAAGTTATTCTCCCACTTATTCTACAATTGCATTTAATACTGTCATTTACTTGTCTAATTACATCATTTAAAACATAATATAGCTGGGGAGGTGGTGACAAGAGGTCTAGACGAAACGGTTGAATTCCACAAACCAAAATGTTTTGAGTTTGTTCATGCGACACCTGTTATATTCTCGTGAAACGTAAAGCTTATAGTCGTTATGGTAACAGCAGTTAAATAACTTGACAATAATGTTTATACTGCACGTATGATCTAAATAATAGAACATTACCTTAGTCCTTCTTCTTAGTAATGCACTTCTTTATAGTGTTTTTAACCTTTGAGTAGTTGACCTTTAGTCCTTGCATCTAATTCAATTGAGAATTATTTATGATGTAAAACAGGTCCCTAGTGCGATGTACTGGTCGTTAATAGACAATCTGAACGACCATTGTGTAACTCGTAATATTCACTTGCATTCACTAATCGGATAACGACATAACAAACTTTCTGTTCTGTTAAAATTTTTCATTAGTAACTTTTAGTTCTACCTGCTGCACGATTATGGAATCCCTTACCTGACCAAGATCTAGGTAGGCAATACTAGACCAATTGGAGTATATATTAACATTCTTATTTAATTTATTTTCCAGATTCAAGGAGGGTAAGGTGTCGTATGGCACGGACAGTCCGGCGCGGGGTAGGCGCGTCATATTCTGCGTGCACGGGAATCCCTCCACAGGGTGCTGTGCTGTCATAGAAACCAGTACCGATGGAAACGATGGAGGAAGAGGCAATGGAAGTATATCTGAAGTTGAAAGTAAGTGGTTTTTACTAAATACTAGCTGGCCCGACAGACGTTGTCCTGTCTTAACTATGAATTCTGACAATTCTACGTCAAACGTCATAAGGTGACATTAAAAGTTTAGGTTAGATTAGAAATAATCTGATATAGTGGTTTTAGTATTTTATGTAAATTTGCTAATTGTCCCGAATTTTTTCCATTTTTTCTTTCATAAGAACCTTCTCCTGACAATAAAAATCACAACAAAAAAGAGTTACCGAAATCGGTTTAGCTGTTCACGCGTGAGGCCGTGACCGAGAGAAATAGGCATATTCATTTTTATATATACAGATACCATCAGAACCCCAACTGCGTAAGGTGCCTGGCTCTGCGAGTTTAATTCCCGCATGAGATGAACATTAGAATAATCCACTAATGTTCAGTCTAAGTTTATGTGTTTTGCGAGCATTTGATTTGAAGTATTGTGCAAAACGCCCTTGACACATGAATTAAATACCGATAGATTTCAAAACAAAAACGAAATCGCCATTTATTTTAGATGTGTTTACCGAATGATTAGACTAAAGGTTACTTCACAAATTTTTGCCTTAATTATCTAGTTTAGCCTCAGTATAGCATAAGGGCAAAAGTTTAGGTAAAGTTCGGTAATATTCAAAACCGTCTCAATCGATATTTGTGTCTATCGTCTTTCCTATTACGTTCACTTCACTAGGCTTTGCACATTCCTAAAGGTCAGGCCGGCAGATATTCGTATCAACTTTCGCAACATGTGAAGGCATATTATTTTACGAACCATGGGGGTCTAATGGCACTTCGGTACCTCTACTTTGCCTGGGATTTTGGAATATTGTTCTATAATATTACTTACGGAACTTTCGCAGTCTTTTTAAATAGATTTGATTTTTGTTTTTCCCAAAACTTTCCATTTCTTTGTAGTTTTCCATGCCCACGTCCCATATTACTCGAATCCGACAATTTCATTTGTAGGCTGATACTTATTCGTAATTTCTGCGAAGGTCAATCCAAGTGGTGTTACGTCATCAGTGCATCATGACCATTGAATGTGTTTATAAGTATTGTCGTATTGTGTTCTCCCGAAGTCGGTGTGTGTTTCGATTTCAATCTCATTATTTTGGTAGCCAAGCGGCATAATGGTTATTCTTCACGAAAATAATGATGGTCATGAAAATATTATTCTTTCTCTTGATGGTAATTGACTAACATAAATTGCGCAAATGCTCGCTTGATAGCATTATTATTTGAAATCAAAAGTTCTACACAAGATGTTGTAAAACTTTAAGATTTTGCTGTCATTAGCACTACCATTCACAGAAAGTTAATTCTCTTGAGAACGGAATTGAAAATCAGTTGATAAAGATATTAATAGGGTTGCTTCGGGTTCACGTCGGGGTTACCAGTTTTAATCTAATGTGATTGTTTTTTTTTTATTTTCAGGGCATTGTCACAGATCAAGAAATGAAGAAATAGACAAGCGTGCGCGTAGAAAGTTGATAATAGCCAGTGTATTATGTGTCGTATTTATGATTGGTGAAATTGTTGGTAAGTACAACTTTGTATCTTCAAATTTGACATCTTAACTATGCCATTAGAACTGAATGAGTACATTGTGTAGTCACTCAATGGCAGTGCGCAATCGTTCGAGATAATTTCTTTATCTCGCCTGTTGGTCTAGTGGTTAGAGACCCTGACTGCTATACCGGAGGTCGTGGGTTCGATTCCCACCCGGCACAAATGTTTGTGTGATGAGCACGATCATTAGTTCGGTGTCTGGGTGTAATTTATCTATAATATGTATGTTTTTAGAAATATATAAGTATGTTTATCAGTTGTCTGGTTACCATAACACAAGCTCTGCTTAGCTTGGGATCAGACAACCGTGTGTGAGATGTCCTGGAATATTATTATTATATTATTATTATAATTTCTGTAATTTAATTAATCCACCAGGCTTGGACAAGTTTCTTACTTTTTTCTTGTGATGCCGTTTGTTTCTTAGTCCAGGTCGAAAATATTATTCAACGTTACTTATTTGACGTCTTTATTGGCATCCTAGGCAAACTTAATACCCTCTGTTATTAAGTTTTTCCTACCATGATTAGGTATATTGCAACTATCCAGCTATATTTAAATCGGTTTCGAATACAATAGTTTATGTAATTGTTACTAGCTCTTAGAATTACGAATAAGTTGCCGTGTAATTCCAATGTAGGTTATCGAAAATGGCGCGTGGCCAATATTGATATTGTTTACATGCATGAAACCTGATTATAATAACAAAGGACTTTATGCAATATTGTAATGTGGAATACTAATAGTACGAAGCAATGTTTACCTTCGATGTGAAACTAATTTAAGTACTAGAAAATCTTTCATGGATATTTAGAGGAGAAACGAATTTATTTATTTCAATCTATTTATAAAACTCAGTTTGTTAACCGTTCCATATTACTTGGTTCTCAATTTATAGTTTTGTGACGTTGTCAAAATGTTTTCTCTACCTAACCTGAAAAATATGGCTCTTCTATAAGGCTGAATGCATTCCCAAGATTTGTTGCACATTTAAAGGCAACCCTGTTCGATTACCACCAGGGTTCTCTTGGCCCTTAGCTCATATTGCCTTTAAAAATCTCACTTGTCTTTTGTTCCATTCCAGGTGGTTACTTATCAAACAGTTTAGCGATAGCCACAGACGCTGCCCACCTCCTCACAGACTTCGCCAGCTTCATGATATCACTGTTCTCACTATGGGTGGCGAGCAGGCCTGCCACGAGGCGGTAAGTTATATAAAAGGACTTGATAGAATAAATATCTATTAGATGTAGGATCTGACAACTTTTTACATCCTAATATTTTTTGAATGTTATATTTCTCTAAATGCTTAAATTTTCTGCTCGAGTGCACATTTTCGTGGATAGAATATAAGTACTGCTAACATTCCCTGCAAACCATCCTTAACTTGAGTGTGTGAGCTGTAAGAAAGAGAAGGTGCTATATGTCTATCAGAGCTTCATCCTTATCGACCACTGGCACTGACCACTTCTAATTTCAGGCGGGAAAAAAAAAAAATCACTAGGTGAACTTATTCAAGTTAGGTACCAATATATTTTCCACATCTTCATTGTTAAACTTATATGTTCTTTCAGGATGTCATTCGGCTGGTATCGAGCCGAGGTGATCGGGGCGTTAACCTCAGTTCTTCTGATCTGGGTGGTAACAGGAGTGTTAGTGTACATGGCGGTGCAGCGCGTCATCTACAAGCAGTTCGAGATCGACGCCACCTTCATGCTCATCACCTCCGCTGTGGGAGTGTTGGTCAACCTTGTGTGAGTATTAAATAACATAGTCTCTTAAGCCTGATTGGTGCAAGATTAAAGCATTATGCATAAGTTAAATTTAAGCCCAGGTTATGAACTTCCAATCATAGTCCTTTGTACTACAGTTTGTACAGATGTTTTTTTGTCAGTATACATTCATCCATTAAGCTTAACTTTACATAATACAGTTTCTATTTATTATTTAATTTTGTGATTATCATGTGTCATCTGAATAGGTTGAATTTCGTCTTTCCATTTAACTCAACGAGTCCATTTTTAACCAGTTTGCCTTGAACTGCCTCATCAACCTAATTATGCCTTGAGCCATTTTACTAGTACCCATCTAATAGTATTATCCTCTCCCCCTTAGCATGGGTCTGACGCTGCACCAGCACGGGCACTCGCACGGCGGCGGCTCGCACGGACACTCGCACGGTGCCGCCAACCCGCCGCTCAACAACAAGGTAACACACACACACTGTGATATGGAACACTATACACACTATACTATACAATGTTTCTTTAGGGTGTAAGTAGGTACTTGGTGTAAACAAGCTGAAAAGTTTCTGTTACTAAAGGAGTGGGAGTGGGAAAAACGAATTTTAGGGCAAAGTTTTTGGGTGTAAGGCCATAGTACGGAACTTGGGATGTTAGTCAGGTGAAACTTAGGGGCTGTAGCAAGTAATCGATTTCGTCTAGCAAATAGGAGACTAACGAATTTTGTTATATGATATTGAGTATGATATATTTCCTCATTGTCCTTGTCGGTAACCTTTATGTTGTGAGTCATAAGCTATATTTTTGGAATACCAATCTGGCCTTTCCATAGAAGGAACGTTACAATTCCTCTCTCTCACACGACACTCGAAAAGCCAGCTGTAGATGTACACCAATCCAAACCTTATCCTCTAAGCAATAATCCACATTTTCAGAATGACTTAGCTGACCTTTTCTCAGCAGGAGTCTTCGCCATCCAAATCGGGGACCTCTACTTCCCACCCGCGGAAAACGGAGAACAAAATCACAATCAAAGACTCTGCCTGTATAGTAATCTAAACCTTATGTTCTAAGTATTAAGATACATTTTCAGAGCTAGGAAACTAACTTTTACTTAGAAGCAGCTTTGTAAACCGACGTGGATAGATCAACATCTTACTTACATGGTTACATGACACACTCTCGGATAGTATCGTAGTCAAATCCCACAGTTGTATAATTGTATATAAATCCCAACCTTTTCCCATTAGTAATAAGACACATTTTCGTAGTGGCCCCTTTCCAGATGGAGCGTTCAGATCCCGTTGTGCTTACGGACAGCACTCGTGGTAAAATCAACCTTACGCCCTAAGTTATAAGTCGCATTTCCAGAGGTACTAAACAGAAGTATTTAACCCGCTTACCTTAAGCACTCGTAGTAATATCAACGTTATGTCTTAAGTTATAAGTCACATTTTCCGTGTTACTAAGCTGTAGTTTTTCCTACCAGGAGCGTTCGGATTCCGACGTGGAGAGCTCGACGTCGCACTCGCATGAGACACATGCGGAGAACATTAATGTTAGAGCCGCCTTTATTCACGTGCTGGGAGACTTTCTTCAGAGCTTCGGTGTGCTGATTGCCGCCATTGTTATTTATTTTAAGGTAAAATAGTTTTTTTTCTTTTGAAGATTGAAACTACTCTTGAATTAATTTGAACAACTGTGTAATAAAAAAGCTGAAAAATTCTACTACCTACCTTTTATGTTTTTTTTTTATTTACCTAAATGTTCAAGCAGATTTTAATAGGCAAATCCAGTTACTAAAAGTGTCTTGTCCTAAAATTTGCAATGATTTGAAGAAATATGAATCTTTAAGTACAACATTATTTTAATATAAGTAACTAGACCTAAACCATTTCTCTATTTCCTACTCTGGAATTTAAATTCCGATGGTATCCATCTTCATAGTAATTACGCCATATGCCTGAAATAAAAAACAAGTGTTAAAAAATGTATTAAAGAAAGGTTTTGTGAGGAAAGCAAATAATATTGGCACTACTATATAATTAACCATGTATTCCACCCACAGCCGAGCTGGAACCTAGTGGACCCAATCTGCACGTTCCTGTTCTCCGTACTGGTGCTCATCACCACCTTCAACATCATCAAGGACACGCTGCTCGTGCTCATGGAGGGATCGCCGCGAGGGATTGACTTCCAGGTCAGTTTATCATACCATCACGCCTGTATCCCCGAAGGGTTTGGCAGAGGTGTACCAATGTACACCCACAGTTCGCCGGTACCTTTAGGTCCCATGTAATAGGGCGAGCCACACACAGTTATCAGTTTAAAAACACCTATAAATTTATAAAATACGGGAGGAAATGGAGATAGCTTGTTATTTGTAGGTAAGATAAGAAATTAATCAGTTTGGTGAATAGTAGGCTAGATTATTGTGTAAGATATACTGCTTATTGAAACTACCAAGTTAAGAAAGTACTTTCTTCTTGGAAGTGTGATTTAAGTTTTTAAGTTATATATATTTTCTCTTCAAACGACTTTAAAGTCAAGTCTACACTAAACAGTCAAGATTTTTCCAAGTTTTTTTTTTCATACTTCAAAAAACTTCTTTAAATAAAGTTCTAGAAAGATTTTTTGATTTAAAAGAGCAATTTAGCTCCGATATGTTATTTGCAGGTTTTCTTGTTGTTCAGTTCAGCGTCTTTTTGGTCAAATCGAGTTTTAACGCTCCAGTACACGATGCTGACACCGCACCGGCACCGGGCCTCTATGCTGTGTATACGTTAGCATCGTGTACGGGAGCGCTAAGGATGATTGACTCGAAAAGAAAAAGAATAAGATATCATACCGCCTCTTTTCGCTCTTCCATATTCCTTCCGATTGTATTATGTAATCTATAACAATCGATGTATTGCCCCTGCAGGAGGTGGCCAACACGTTCCTGTCGCTCCCGGGCGTGGTGCGCGTGCACAACCTGCGCATGTGGGCGCTCTCGCTGGACAAGACTGCCTTGTCCGCTCATCTCGCTATACGTGAGTATTAATAACAACTATATCATCTATAAAAACTTCAACATACTTCTTCTTGCAAGAATAAAATATTAAATTTCATTACTAAACAACACACAACGTGTCCCATACGCGGACTCCAACAACGATTATCTAAAAAAATTTTTGCTATGACAATTCTGCCTTACAATCAGTTTCTTCATTGATTGACAATGCCACAGAAATAATTACCATAGTTTATCATCATCATTCAAGATATGATGAAAAATGGTATAACACCTACTTGACAAATGCAAAACAAAATTGTACTATGTATGCAATCTTTCGTAAGGTCTGTATACAAAAAATATCAGTTGGGGACTTATTCACGTAAGAATAGTTCTTATTTGCATATTTACTAACTTGATAGATGCATACTTCTTTGCAATACTTAACACTTTACATAGAAGAAATGCTGCCAATCGCAACCACAAATAATTCTAATTCAAGCAATACCACATTACCTCACCATCACTTCTTTCCAGGCACCGGCGTAAGTCCGCAGAAGGTTCTAGAAGAAGCGTCACGTCTGGTCCACGATAAGTACAACTTCTTCGAGATGACGCTACAGATTGAAGAGTTCAGCGACGGTATGGAGGACTGCAGTCAGTGCAAGATGCCGCAGGCTTGAGGTACTGGACCTGAGCTATGACGCGACTGGTCTGTGTAATGGTTTTTGAAATTGTACCCTGTATGTATCGCAATAAGATCCAATTTAGATTGCATAAAATAAGAATGGAAAAGTACTACTGGGTGTTAAACTATTCATAACTCGATATACCTTCGAAATCGTACCCTATTTCATTCGGAATAAGATTCAATTAAGTTTGCATCCTAGAAAAATATGAATGTACATATTATGTAAAAGTACTACAGGTCATGCACGTCGAAAGGCCCTACATTGTTAATCAAATCGTATTAAAATAGTCAGTACTGCAATAAATAACCAGTGAAACCATAAAAGACCTTATAAACAATAAAGAACTTAAAGCCATTATTTTCAAACACCTAAACCAGTCGCGTAACAAATGTATTTGAAAAATGTTCCAATGATAGCAACTGTTCTGGTATTGCTATGTTAAAAACAAAACTACCCTCTTTTTAATCTGATATCTAAATGAAGTCATTTACCATTTACCCATAAAGCATTTATACATGATATCCCTCAATTTTCTGAATCCTGTTACAAAAATTGTTGAAATAGTGGGAAAGAGATGGAGCTACTTCAGTGTACCTCTATCTCTGTCTATCACTGTAACTGTCTCAACATGGCTTTCTCGTGAAATGAGAGGGTAGATAAAAAGTATTTAGCAATAGCATACCTAAACAAATTGCTATAGTTTTAAGAACGGCGCACATAACGAGTGCGACAGTATTTATTATAGATAGAACACTACCACCGTGAGAATGTGACCATAGACTAAATAATATTACAGACAGGACAATGCTAACTAAAAGATCTATTGAAGTGAGTCGCATTATATTCTAAACGTGCGTACAGACGAGTAGAACACGTCCACATTATGTAACCTTTTTATTCAACATTGCAACATAAAACAATACTGTACACAAGAATAAAATGTTTTATAACATTAAGTGTCCACATTAACTGAAACATGTTATATCGCAATTTGTATTACATGTACGCACCTTCATAAAAAAGAAGCATTCTCATAAAAAAAAAAAAACTAAAATAAACAATCCTCGAACAAATCTTGAAAACGTATTTTGTGTCCTGTCTGTTTTATATTTAGTCTATGGTTAAAAAACCAATATTTTTGAGAAGTGTGTTGAAAGCCTTGTTTTAAAACTGTGACGATGTTGTCGCAATAACTACCCTTGTGCCTTATTGTAAATGATTTGAATGCAATATTAAATATTGATGTATTGTTATATTTTAGTAAAACAGGTATTTACCAAGTTTTTCTGAACGCAAGTGTCGTTAAATATACATAAAATGTTAATACTTATGATGTAAACAAAACTTAGTCTGTAATGTCTTAAAATGCTGCTCCCGTTCTGATGGATTTTTTGAGCAGATTTAGAAAGATTCAAGGAATAAATCAGGGTAATGAAACCCTAATAACCGCGTGATATAAACTAAATAATGATGCAGATTCTGTTGCCACAAACTGAACATTTTTTTATTTTGCTGTCTTTTTCTTTGTTATAAAATAAGAGAAGGATAGCAAGCTATTATTGCTGTCAAAGTATAAATTAGTTTATATTCGTACTTATTTAGTTTGTGAAACAGAATCTACTCATATTTTCTCCTTTGTCTTTAGAGCTTTAGCTCTCGATTATAAACGATTATTGTGGCTAGGTCAATTTTTGAGAAATTTTTGCTGATATTAATATTTACCAATTTAAATAAGGCTGCAGCCAAAAATGTGACAACGATTAGAGACTATAAAAATAAGATTTTTAAACAAACGAAATTAAATGCAGGCCACAATATACATTCCAAAAAAACAACATTTTTTAAAGCATTTACTTTATACATTTCCAAATATTAAAAGGTGATCTTTTAATAATGGACCTTATTTTGGGTGTCCAGAAATTTTTAAATCGAATGTGTCGATTTTCATTGAAAATCAACGAAATAAGTTACAAATAAAATTTGTTGTCAATGAAACATTGTCACGTGAAATAAAATCCGAATTTATTATAAAAACTTTATGTACCTATAAACAATGTGAATTTATAGGGTTATACAAATTTCCATGGTATTTGTATATAGCGAGATATTTATTAGCTCCTAAGTAGAATATAGTTTATTAATAGTGAAATCATGTAAACGGTTGATTAATTTTAAATTATTCCATTATAGATATTAAAGATCAATAAATAATTTGAAGACATGATTTTTGAAGGTTTTTTTATTCATATATTTATTAATTACTTAAGTCTATTATAACAGGCACACCTAATGCAATAGACAATTTACTTGTATTAGTATTGATATTCCTGTATCCTTATAAATATCCTTGTTAATGTTTCTATTTAGCGCTTTAAGCGAAGATTTATCACTTTTATTAATTTAACATTATTAGTCAGATCATTTTCTTTTGACGGTGGATGATTTTTCTTTGTTTATAACACATAGTACATTTAAAATACTCAATCGAAACTCAACTGTAAGAAATTGTTTAATTTAGTTCAGTTTGCGCTACACCTTTATCTTTTTTATCAGTATAATAATTTACTCCTGAATTAAGTGGATATTCTTCTAATTCGCAATGATATCAATTTACATAAACTGGATTAGATTTAATAGCGACTTAGTAAAATCAGGTTTGAGTATTCAGCGGGCGAATTAGGACTTCCTTTTTGAGTAATACGATTTCTTAATAAAGTATTAAGACTTCTTAATAAAGCATTTAGTCAGTTTTATAGCTGTAGTCTGCAAAGTCTTCGGGCAAGCATCCAGTCTTGGCAACACTTGTGAAGTATTTAGCTGAGAGACGCGGCGTTCGAGTTAGGTTCGGTGACTTGTAGTCCACCTCGTACAGACCAAACCGTTCCCTGAAATAGAAATAGATTAGAATTTTTATTTTTGAAAATATGGGTTTAGAATGTTCTTAAAATATACTTAATCTAGGTCAGCCATATTTTGCCATTCGGCATGCAAAACAATTAACACAAATGGTTTTTATACCTAGCTAACATAAAATGAGATCTAACATACAATGATAAAATGAGATCAGATCAATTAAATTATAACTTATGAACTAAATCATTTTAAGTACTATTTAAATGTTATAATAATCAGTTTATACATTATATTATCCCAATAGATATATATTTATCGTGCTAATTAGCTAATTTTAATGTCAATTTTATCTGTTAAAAAATCAGATACACTGTAGTATGCTTTATCACTTAAAATTGACGTAACCGACTTTAAAACATTACTGGATTTAAATCTTTCCAAGTATTTGGCAATTTTTTGTGAAAATTTGGGGCCATGCAGTAAATACTATTGCGCTTTAGAGTTGTTTGACACGATACTTATCTACTACATACGTTTCTATGCCAAACATCAGCTAGTCGTTCAAAACGTGACTGATTTTGTTTGACAAACATAGCTGCTTCAAAAATATTAATACAAGGAAGTGTCAGGACTTCTTTTTAAGTGATTGGTGTCATGTGGCTCGAGACCGAAAAGTCTGGAGTCAGATGGGGGAGACCTTTGCCCAGCAGTAGGAAACTAAAGAGGTTACATAAAAAAAAGTGTCTTGTATTGCTTAAAATAGGGTAGGCAACTGTCTGTACTTTTAATTTTAAACATAGATCGGAGACATCTTTTTTGAGCCTTAAATGCTATATCTCAATCAGTTGAGTTGCCCCAGAAAATGACACCGTATCGTAAATGAGTCTCAACTATTCCGTAGTACGCCGTAAGAAGCGCCTTCACATCTACTATAGAGGATAATCTGTATAGGACATATGCCGAAGAGCTCAGTTTATAATTTATTAATTTGTAGATTTTATTGTTTGTATTAGTGGTATTTGAGTTAAGGGTCAAGAAAATAAAAGGTAAAGTAGGTATGAAAAGCAAAATCCCATTTAGTTGACACACATCTAAAAAAATATTTGACTCGTCTTTTCAACCATTTCAATATAAGAAAACACAGGTAGAGAAAGCGAAGTTGAGCTTATTAAATTACATTTGTCCCCATAACGCTAATCAAATCACAAATTAACAGGAGTAATCATTGTAGATAGAAATTCAGTCGTTTTGTTATCGCTTGGCGTTTCTAAATTAGGTAATAGTATTACAGCGGTGTTGGAATCGATAACATAACAATCGGTTTTAAGTTTGAGGAAATAAGCACAAATAAATTCATAAATCTTTCCGACGGTAGTCATCAATATCATCTTCACCTTGTGTCGCTATCTCCGCTAAAGCAAGTATCTATATGAGATAAATAATGAAGATTGTTATGTTATATGTGTCAGATTACATCCCCAAAGTCATCTTCACCTGATTCACCGACTGATAAACTTTACAAGACGAATTAATCTACTACAATGCCACGCCCCTGTAAAGTGTTATGAAATCGATCGAATCGATGAATGGTATACTATGTATGGAAATGACATTTCATTTTTATTTTCCTCATAAATGTCACGTGTGTAATATCTAATATCTGCTTTTAGTCAGCAGTTATACAGACAATAGTCGAGGACTTAGGCACCTAAATGTTGATTCAACTTATGACACATTTTTTGACAGTTCGTCGCCATCTGCACTGAGCGACTAGATCACGACCACTGGCCGCAACGACTAATAGCTAAAGAGGCAATCAATTCATACGATTTCGTTTTCTATATGTTAGCGGCTACTTATCCCTGTAAATTGTGAATTGTGTATAGGGTACAATGGGGTTGACGTATCCATGTGGATAAAAACTCCTAACATTTAATAAAGAATAAAAAATAAAAAAATCTTACGATCGTTGCGCACTTGGCAACAACGGTCTATCAATATCATTTTGGCCGTTGTGGCTACTGGTCGTGATCTTGGCTGTCTAGTGGGTGAAATCCATAGTAAGGTGCTATTATATCGTCCCTACTTTATTGTCGTTAAGTGTGTAGACTTTGGAGAAGGATTATAAGACTAGTACACACCTCCACTGGATGATTACCACGTGCGACAATGACATGTATTTTGGTAAATGGTTATCGCGTTATATCACGATGTTAGTCGTTTATCTGTGTTTGTCATTATAAATAACAATGAAACGACAATATTGAATAAAGATGAGCAATGTAACGAATATAGGTACATTGTTAATACTTTGAAATCATGTTTTTTTATCAATCGTAAGACGCTAATATTTTTATTACTGACACCGGTCACATTGGTTTTTTTGGTAACCAGGTGCATTCTCATTCCAGGGCATCTGTTTTATTAGTATGTATTACATTATTAGCGTAAGCTTTCCTGCGTGAAAGAGCTCCCTTTTCAGATAAGTCAGCTTATATATGACAACCATAAAATTTTATATCACGACGTATGTTGGATTATAACACTTACAAAAAATTTACACAAAACAAAAACGACCTAAATCAGTAGTCACAATAATTAACTCTTCCGACACTTAGCCACTATTTAGTCTACAATACTACTTACGAGAATCCCCTCATCCATTCAAAGTTGTCCATCAGGCTCCAATAAGCGTACCCCAAGACGAGGCAGCCATCTTTGAAAACAGCTGCATGTAGTGCTCTTAGGTACGCATCGATGTAATTCACTCGTTTGGTATCGTGCAGACCAGCCTCTTGAGAAACCCCATTCTCTGTGACCAAGATCTTTGGGTTCTGGTAACTGACTTTGATCCAATTTAAAGCTCGTCTGAAACCCCACGGTACTATCTGGAAGGATTAGTGAATTTTAAAGGAAATGAATTGTCAATTTCGAATCTGCAATATCCAAGGATTTCGATACAATCGTAATGATGTAATCGCAAGGATTTTATTTTAATGACACTCAGATAAACATCTTCACTTAAGCTGGCGAAAAACAAGTTTGTTTATTAATATTTTTCCTTATTCTAGAAATAATAAGTAATTAATCTTTATAATCATAAAGAGCTTTTGTATTCCGGCCGAAAATAAAATTAATCCGATATGGACTTCTGAAGTTTTAAAACCTTCGCAATTGCTCTGTAGAAATGATTTGGTTCTGTTTTTCTATTTAACTCTATTTGTAACTTTTTGAAGGGCATTCTAGTATTTCAGCTCTTACCCGCAACCACGTAGAATTAGACCTGGGCCAATCATCCTTCTGAGACAAAACGACGTTGGCATCATCTTCAAACGACGGCTTACTCTTGATCTTCCTAGACCCCTGTTTCACTATATAAGTGGTGTAATGGTTCAGCCCCATAAAGTCTGATGATCCTCGTATCATTTCCACTTCATCTGCGGTGAAGTTCGGGAGCCGGGAGCGCGGGAACCCTTGACGCTTGGAGTTGGCGTCCACTGCGCTCCTCATTACTGGGGGATAGTCGCCGTGCTGCGTGAAGATTGGGTGTGCGAACCAACCGAACTGGAATATAGTCAACTAGAGTTGTACTTAAGGTAAAAAAAAATAGATGTTATAATTTAGTTGCATTTAAAATAAGGTATCCGTAACAAAGACATTATAAAGGATTATAATGTCTTATCAATAATAACTTTTAAACTATCGCGCTGCATGTTTATATTAATATTATAGAACGGGGATTAGCGCGAACATGCATAAATACCTTTAGGGCTTGACGTTGCGACCAGGTTACACCGGCCGTGGTCGCAAGCAGACTGCTTAACTAGCTGAGCTAGCTATCTAGAAATTTTAAATTAATCTTTTTTTTCATATATTACTCACAGTGAACTGTCTGGAGGTTTCTGCAGCTTTCTGGTCTTCCTGTGCCGTCGTCGCCGGTTCCATCCACGGGATATTAAGTGTTATACCCATTAGACCTGATACACATACATTACTGTACATTTTACAAGAACATTTATGTAAGACATAAATTGTAAGAAACATTACTACATAATTTTATTTCACCCCATAAAAATTGGGTATCGCATAAAAACCTTTAGTAGAATTCCTATATTTCTGGTCAAACATGCGGTAGACCATGCCGTGAGCTCTGAGCACGTTGTGGCCACACATGTAGTCTTCGAACCCACTGGACCTGCCGCCAGGGGCGTCGTCACCACCATAGCCGTCATGACAGAATGATAATGGCTCGTTGAAAGTCAACCAGACCTTCACTGAGTCTCCAAAATTGTCTAGAAGTACCTGTGAAGAAAATGGTTCAAGGCATATTTTTTTATTAGGTAAATAACTAATAAATGTATTTTTAGTATTTGGTAAAATGTTAAGCATGATAGGTCAATTATGTATTAAAGATTTAGTTCATGGCAGAAATGCCCACGGGTCTAAAACGATATACGATTTTAGAGAGATAAAAATAGCAGTTGTAAAATAAAGCATCGTGAGGAAACCAAGATTCCAAATCCCAAATGAGCAAGCACAGTCATCAGTAAATTATTTTCCTAATGAGAATTGGTATTTGCCAAGCGTCGAGACATTTACAGACATACTTTAATTACATAAATAACAAAAATTCTCACCCTCGCGTAATCCACAAAATATTCAGCCATGGTAGGGTTGGTCCAGCCGCCGAGGTCCTGCAGGCTCTGCGGGAGGTCCCAGTGGTACATCGTCACGACTGGTGTTATCTTGTTCTCGTTTAACGCTTCTATCAGCTCCTTGTAGTAACGGATACCATCTTCGTTCACGTTACTAGAAATAATACAGTGCATATAGATGAGTTAACTGTGGAAGACTGGGAACGTGTTCTGGCCTGGTGCCCAGTACTGCCCAGTAAATAAAGGTAAGTGAAGAGATTTATGCATTTTCGAATATTGGGGGAAGTTCGTAAGAATTTTCAAGATTGATTTCCTATAAAATACTGTCATCAGAAGCAAAATCCTAAAACAGCGCCTCATAATTAATTGAGGAAAAATACCATCGGGTGGAAGTAATGGATCAGTACTTCAGTAAAGGTACAGTTTTTCTTAAGTCTGAATTTTTGTTTTATTGACAGACAAAAGACTTAAATAACTTGGGTTAGCCCAGCCTGTGCCCAGCATGGACCAGTATGCCATAGCTAATGAAATAAGGACGAAGTAGACTAACCACATTTTCCACTTACTTGCTCAACCCATCCGGCAGT
The DNA here is from genome assembly GCA_905146925.1 of Autographa gamma. Lineage (NCBI taxonomy): Eukaryota > Metazoa > Arthropoda > Insecta > Lepidoptera > Noctuidae > Autographa > Autographa gamma. Next base: position 13,205,163 of record LR989850.1, read on the forward strand.
ATCCGTGGCCAGGACATGGAGAACCGGTAGAAGCTGACGCCGAGCTGCGTGAGGAGCTGCACATCCTCCTTCGCCTTGTAGTAGGAGCCATCAGCGACGTCCGCGTTGTGGTGGTCGAACACGCGGTCAGGGTGCTCGTGCGTGTATCGGTCCCATATGCTCTCGCCTTTACCTGGATTTAGAGAAGAAAATGTAAGTATTGTTCGGCTTGTTAATGTACCCACAGTCTATGTAACAAGAAATTTGCCATTTGACATGGTACCTACATGAAACAATAAGCTAAAACAGTAGAATAGAGGTAAAAAAATTGAATGAAGGCTAAATTATGCTTTGCGCCAACGGCAAGTAATTGGGAGTAGGGCAGCTAGGTGATGATTCAACATTGTATGTATCATATTATTTTGTTTTCGTGTCTTATAATGGTTATATTATCGCCATGACACAAGGTATTTACTTACATAAATTCGTTTACTAAATCATACAGTCAGCTCTTAGTCACAATACATTTCCCCATCAATCATCTCATCCCTTATCTGTCTGCGTCGCATAGCTTTCTAGCACTTATTCATAAAATTGTAAAAGTGACTAACCTGACACATTCCAAGCGCCTTCAATCTGGTAGGAGGCGGTCGCCACACCGAATGCGAATGAACTGAAGAAGCAGACCTTCGAATCTAATACATTGTCGTGGTCTGATGCTTGAGCACTAAAACAAAAGAAAGAGCTGTTAAAAGTCTGTATGCTAGGTGCACTGGTAAGGCAACCGGTTGCGTAGTTGAAAGATGCACTGATAGCCGAGTGGTTAGACGACGTCAACTTGTACTGCGGAACATGCAGAAGGTTCGATACCAACCTAAAGCAATTTTCTTTTTGGTTTGTTCCAATTCTAGCATAGGTGTTCTTTGCGTAATTTTAATACAGGGATTAAATTACTTAATGCAAGAGTCGTTTTTTGAAAAAAAAAAAAAAAAAGGTTTATTAAATTGTAACTAGCTTAAATTATTTCAGGACTCGTACATAAACTACAAAATAGTTAAAAAAAATGAATTAATGGAATTAGTGAATGGATTTTGGAAACACTTGTTTTTCATTCATAGTTATCGTTATTATCTACCCATAAAAAGTGTTTACCGATAAATTAATAAGTCATTATTGAAACCTCAATGAAAATGTTTACAAACAATCTTATCTTGGGTAATTACTTATAAAAATTATATTATGTTGATAAGGTAAATTATTATAGTGCTATTGTACCCACATGGTACAAAAACATGCATCAACCGACTTCAAGAGAAATGGTCATGCTAATTTTTGGGGTACTTCCATAATATTATTTCGTAAAAAAAATACATGTGTAGCTCAAAACTTTATCATCTCCCAAACCTTTTCCCAATTATCGGGGTCGGCTACCAGTCTTACCGGATTCAGCTGAATACCGTATTTTACATGGATTGACTGTCAGTCTAACTCTCCTCCACAACCCACTTTTACTGGGGAACTGGGGAACAGTATCCCATAGTAAAACTGGTTGTCAGAATTGACTTAACGACTGCCAAAGATCAGCGTATGACAGTCAAGACAGTTCAAAACTTATAATAGTTAAATACATTTAAGAGAAATAAATGTATACGGAAGTACCCTATTATGTTCTTGGAGTTTAAACTAAAATTATTCATTGTTTTGTTAGTATTGCTTTTGGATCAAAGAAAAAAATTTTGTAAAGCAGCTTCGCCCAATATCACTATTTGTGCATTCAAAAAGCTATTATATATAATTAACCTATTCGGTAATATAGAACAAGCGAATGCAGTGTCAAAAGCATAGTCAATTGTTGTGTCTACAACCTACCTATTTGAGCCTACCTACTATTTAAAGGTCACCGGGGTCAAATAAGCGATAAGTGTGACAGGAAATACTTTGTTTATCACCAAAGGATAATTATCAAAACATAACCTACCTACTCGCAGTTCTATTTACACTATAGGGGTTATAAAATAGGTTGTCATAGGAGCCACCCACGACGTTTACATCATTACTTACAGTACGGTGCAAACTTAATGGCGGCTCTGAACACGAGGCGAGTCGCTGCGCAGTAAAAAACTTATGTGCCAGCGGGGTTGCGGGGCGAGGTACTGCGCAGCGTGTAGCTAACTTGAGAGCCGCCATTAAGTTTGAATCCAACTATTCCAGCTTTTACATAACAGAATCAATATAAGTATTTATTGAAGTATCACATAGGTACTCTTTGTCACTTAATTAAGACGTTTTGTTTTAATTTAAAATACTAAATCCCATACACAATAAAATGACAATCTGTCAGAGAAAGGCAATAAAAAGTTAAATAGAAACAAATAACTTTACTTAACAGATTTTTTCTGATGTTACTAACATCAGAACAACACATATAATATTTTAAAGGACTAGAAACACATACACGAATTTTATTTTCAAATATGTCATATTGTCATAAATGTTTTTCATTTCGGTAAGTCGTTAGGTTTTTCATATAAATCACAAGGTCGGTTTACACAGAACAGAAGGGATGTTCAATCGAAAAATCAAAACCCAAATCAAGCTAACAATAATTGATTGGGGGTTTTAAATATAATTTCATAAAATGTAAGAAAAATAAAACAATCTTGGCAATGGCAATGCTCAAAGGCATTTTTCATTAACTTTTATATAAAACTAATAATAAATTGAAAAATATTCTCGCCACCGATTACACATGCATCAGACCAATAACTTAGTCTGCTATTGATAACTACAATCCAATCAAACTAACAATAAAAAACCCGACAATCGATGGAGCAAATAATTTAAAATAAATAAAAAACTTACCTAAAAATAATATGAAAATAAATAAAACCGCATAAATATATAGAATACATTATTATCGCGAACCCCGGCCGAGTCCCGAGACTAATGCACCGCTAATAGATAGCCTGTTGGCATTGCACTAATAATAAACAGAGCAGATACAGGGTGCTACAATACATACACATTAGGAAATAGTGTTTAATTAAGATATAGGTCGAGTTGTAAGTAATGCTTTTAGGCGTACTATTGTACATAAAATGGTTGGATAAATAATATTATCAGCAACTGCGATTTTTACGTTTGATTTCTCAAGTGAACTCATTTTCAGTAACAAATAAAAGTTGCAGTTTTTAACGCGGTTGGTATTTAGATTTTAAGTACGTATTTTTTGACACCTTTGCAGGTTTCATGGTCACTGGCAAATATTTCAATGTCTAACATTCGATCCCATGGCTGGGCAAATGCCTCCCCCTTTTTCTTTGAAACCCCTCTGGTGTTTGCGATTAACGGGAATTTTTCTAACATAAAAGTTATAAGAACATGATTTTTTAGTTTTTAAATTAAATAGAAGCTTAAAGATTTAGTATCACACACTATAATTTATATCATACATAGGCACACCCACTCGAAACAAGTTAAACATGCCTACTTTAGGATAATCACTATCAATATTATGTCAGAACTCGTAATCAATGTGAACATACTTTTAAATAATAAATATAACTTTAGTTTTATGAAACAATTTATACACTTGTGTGACACATCGATGTCTCTGTGCCAGCCCTTCCCGAAACTATATTAGAGTCAGCTTTAAATCATACGGGATCCAGCTGACTTCTATTTTAACCGACTTTAAAAAAGGAGGAGCTACTCATTTCGACTGTATTTTTTATGTTTGTTACCACAGAACTTTTGACTGGGTGAAACGATTTGATGATTCTTTCTTTATTTGAAAGCTGGTGCTTCTCGTGTGTCCCATTTTATTTAGGACCAGTTTTAACTGTGGGATCCATAAGAAATAAATATACTTAAGTATTTACTTTTGTTATAATTATACGTGGATCGACTTCCTGTATGACCTCCAAGAAAAAATTTACTGGGTTTTATAGTATCGTATAGTAAGACAAGTTGCCAGAATTATTATGACTTAACGACTGTTGATAATCTACGTATGACTAACAAATACATAGTAGACTAATATTGTGTATCAGATAAACCAAGTAACTATTGGTCCGGGATTCGAATCCGAGACCTAGTGCGAGACACGAAACATATTCTTGATTAAATCTAAATAATCAAACTTGTTTATTAAATAATCAATCTGGCTATATTTATCAAATATAATAAACAGCCTGTACATAAAACAATAACTATAGTTAATATCAGCAATTTAAAGTCAACGACTGTTTCAATTTTATGCAATTAGTTTATTCATTCGCAATATGAAACTGATATTTCAATTAAGCAAATAATATTAAAGATAACATATAAGAAGCTATACCCTCCATATATTATAGGGTAGTAAATTTATAATTACTCTGTGTACTTCTATTGAATTACTAAATTACGCACTAAACTCATTATGTTTTTTTATCTGTAATTAATATCCATAGGGCAAGATAAATCATAGTTATTCAAAAATATTCATCAAATTGTATAATCTATATAATTGTGTAATCGCTTCATTGATACTCGTGGCCATATCTTTATTTTCAAGGTAGATAAGAAAATGAAAGCTATTGAGTTAACCCCTAAAAGGCTTAATTCATAGAACAAAGAAATACGAAAAAAGTTTGAAGCGCAACATAGCGGTTGAGTCAATCTAAAAGTCACTTAGCAAATTCATACTCACTCAACTACGTAAGGCTCATGTTTCTTCTGAGAAAAATAATTAAAAAGACAAAAATCGAACTAAAAAGTAAGAAAACAAGTTGTATACCTGAATTGTCTTTCAATAATTAAAAGTTTCCCCGACTGGAAAGACAATTATTCAGTACATTTTCATTTTTTATTTATTAGGTACTAATTATTTTTTTAGTATAGGTATATTTGCTTTGATACCTACAACAGAAGAACACACTCAGTGAAAACTTTAACTCCCTTGCTATTAAAAGTGTAACATGTAGCCCGCTTACAGACCTACAGACAAACAAAATCATAAATAAGCGCCGTGCCTATTGCTCTGGCTGGAGGCCTTAAGCATAGGGCAAGCCAATTCATAGTTATGCGAAAATATTCATCAAATTGTATTATCTATTTGTAATCGCTTCATTGATACTCGTAGCGATATTATTATCTTTATTTTTTATTTATTATATAAGGCAGATAAACGATAATCGAAAACTATTTAGTCAAGTCTTAATTCATTAATACTACAAAGAAATATGCAAAAAAGCCTACATAGCGTCAATATAAATGTCATATAGCACATTCATAATCTCCAAATACGGCTCATGTTTCTTCTGAGATACATAATTAAAAAGACAAAACGCGAACTAAAAGTTTGAAAACTAGTTGTATTCATGAATTTATTGACTTTTTGAAATGAATTGACTAATTTAAAAGTTTTCCTGGCTGGAAATAATTATTCAATACAATTTTTATTTCTTTTTTCATAGGAATATTACCTGTGATAGCTACAACAGATTAAGTACACACTCAATTAAAACATCAACTCCCTTGATATTAAAATTCATAAAAATAGGTATAGGCCGACAGGCTGAAAAACAGAAGGAAAGCAATAAGTATAAGTTTAGCAATAATGCCTTGCGCGCACTCTACGCACGGAACCCTAAAACAAAAATGAAAAAAAAAATACGTAGAAATAAGATAATCAGGTAAATATTGACACATCTTCCTTCCCCCACTTTAGGTAAAGATTTGGGCGTATTTACGATATATGCCGCGTTTGTTGTCATTCACTCGTATTATCGGCAATCACACGTGCCAGTAACTTGCCAGTGGAGTGCTTGTGAAGTGAACATGCCGAAGTTATTCAATAACCCCAAATTGAGGCAGTATGGAGTTGTAATATTAGGTAAGTCTTTGAATTAATGTCACATTTATTAAGGTTTTACGTACCAATGTTAATTACTGAAGCCTCTCAATATTTTAAAACTAATTTTTAAATATTGAGAGGACTCCTCTTCTTCCTGTTTACACCGGAAATACGTTTTCTAAATTTTAATTTAATGTAGTAGATATTGTTTTACCACTCTTGTGTCTTGATATTTTATTGTTTTTTTTTTTTTTATTTATACAAAGTACTACCTATTCCAGCATTAGAGAACTCAATCCATGTATCATAGAGTATTTTACAAACATTCAATTGTCATACAAAAATAGTACCAACACTTGGAACATAGATTTGTGGATCACAATGTTTGTTCCATGCAGGGATTGAACCCGCAACACAGCGTGCACTGTGGTAATTGCCATTTTGATTCATACAATACCAGACGGTTTTCCGGCAAGTTGCATACAGTCATACATACCCCGTAGTAAACCTACTGAATCTACCGAAAGAAGGGGCAAAACGTTAAAAATAAAATAACTATTGAAATATAAAAAAACCGACACCTAAAAAGGAACCATTGAATGAATAATAGTTTACTTAAACGGTATAGAAAAAAATATGTTATCTACAAATTAAATAAATATTTTTTGCCATTTGAAAATGGCACTATAATGTTTCCTTTTTAAACTGTATATAATATGAAGTCGTACTTGGGTACCTTGGTACGTAGGAACGCAATTTTTCTGAGGTCCTCGTATTTGATTATTATTCCTAACTAATAGAACATTTACCCAATAGAAAAAAGAAAATGAAGTTTCATCAACCACCCGTCATTTACAAGATACTAAACACGATTTCCTTTAAATCAAGCTTCCTTTCCTTTAATTCATATATTAATATAGATAGAAAGACAATAGTTTGAAAAACATGATATTATTATTATTATAAATAATTTATGATCAAAGGTGCTGTTTATTTCTTAAGAAATCGCGGTCTGCTGCCAGCACACCCGCGAAAAGAGAAGTCGTGAAAATTTTATGTTTTCTTTGAAAAACCAATTTCTCAAACAAAAGGCTGTAACATTACAGTAACGATTTTTGACTGCAGCAATTGCTTTCTTATTGAAAGCATCTCCCATAACTATCGCTTACTGAAACCATTATTTTTGGAAAAGTGAAAATGCAAATAATGGAAATAGACAAATAATTAATTAAAATATGAAGGTAGAACGAGCAACAACAACCGTCAAGACGAACACCACCTCAGTCTGCCCGTGACCATGATACCTGCAAAGGTGTCAAAACGTCGCGAACTAAAATTCAAATACAAACCGCGATAAAATCCCTAAAAGTTGTTTTATCTCAAATAGTTCTATAACAAATAGAGTTCCAGATTGAATAATTATTATTTTATTTTCGTATAGAAGTTTAGGTAAACTGAAACTATGATTACGAAATGCTAAGATAAACATCGGTAGACGGTAACTGAATTCAGTGGGACTACTGTAAGGCTTTGATAAGAGAGTGCGGGATCGAATCTCTTGATGATAAATACCGATAATAGATTTACAAGGATAATATCTGTGAGAAAGTTGCAACAGGAAAATGATATAAAAATAAAAAAGAATTAGAGTATTATGTCACTGATAGTACAGCGGAAGTATTATTTATTATTTTGAAATCGATATCTCTAATCGCTTTTCATTCATTTTTTTTAATGCCTAATGCTGAAACACTTAAGCTTTAATGGAACAAAATCGCATTTAAACTTTAATATACCATCGACTCAAATAGAAGGAGAAGAACACAATCGAGCTTTTACTAGATACAAACCCCTATTTCTAAAATGCTGAACAACTTCACAAAATAAAATCAATTATAGTTGGATTCAAACTTAATGGCGGCTGTGAAGTTAGCTACACGCTGCGCAGTACCTCGCCCCGCACCCCCGCTGGCGCATAAGTGTGTTACTCGCCTCGTGTTCAGAGCCGCTATTAAGTTTGCATCGTACTGTACCTGTTAGTCTATATCTATATCAATATCAGTCATTGGTCGTTAGTTGTAGGTGGTGTTTTATTCAACCAAGCACAACCGAGATCAGTCGTTTTTATCATCAGCTGTATAACGTTAATGAAGGAAGCTTATTTATAAAAAGTGCTGACTAAGAAAGAGATTATTGGGGTTTAGTTATCTTTTGTTACTTTTGTTTGTCAATTCAGCGATCACTGAGTTGTCTGTGTTACTCACCATTGTGAAATTTAAAATATTAAACATACGATAGAAAATCAACAATGACGAACCTAATTTACTTAGTTTTTATTGCTTTGAATAACATAAAGTAATGCTTTGAGTATTCGGAGTTTCATGACACGTCATTCATCATTGTCAAAACTATTTCTGGGCTGAGCCCTCTTACGCACTTGCGTTTAACCGCGGGGGCGGCTAACCGCGCGGTCCAATTTAATATGCAACCGCTTGGCGGTTAAGTGCGTACAATCACAAGAGGTTGCCTATAAAAATTGGAAATGCGGCTAATCGCGCGGCTAGCCGCCCCCGCGGTTAACCGCAAGTGCGTAAGAGGGCTAACTGATCAAACAAAGAAAACCTATGTGTTGGAACAATTTGGTCTATCTATTACGGTAACCTATAGATAATATTTTATTTATCTGTAAAGACAAACATAACTATACTGACATATCAGATAGTACCACTCAAAACTAAAAAATACCCGAATTGCTTCCTATCGCCTCGTATTGAGATTGACCTAAATGTAAGTACACATTTTTGTTGATATCACGTGTAGAATAGGAGTGGAAAATGTATGACATAACTTCTTGAAGTAGACAAGTTAGGAAAAAAAAACGATAAAAAAACCTTTGAATGATCAAAATAAAACTATTGATGCCACATTCTCTAGAGCCTCGTAAAGAAAAGGTAATAAAAAGTAAAAATTTCCCAACTTAAAAATTAAAATATATGTTTTTTATTTTTTTATTTGACTGCTTCACCGGACTTTTGGCGAGCACCTTAAGGCATCCAGCCAGAGCAATAGGAAAATACTAACTACGTCAGCAAGACGTTGCTGACGTAGTTAGTATTTTCCTATTGCTCTTAGTGGACGCACTAAGGGCACCCCCTGCGGGGTTCGGACCTCGACTCAGTGCGTTGCTAACAATCTTAATAAAGCAAAACATTAGGGGATGGCTGGATTTAATGATGTAGTTGATATCTATTAAACAATCAGGAATTTCGTTGTTATCCTTCACACAGTGAAATTATTATCAGTGATTATTTATTGCAACTCATTTTCTTATGTAATTTTCCTGTTATGTCTGTCTCTAGATAGTATATTTATACCTAAATCAATATTTGGAATGTATCATGAAAGATATTTCGATACCCTTATCTACTACTTACTGAACTCTTTGGCCGGCTATCACACCGCATCCTTCTGAAATGTTTCTAAGATAAGAAAAAAACCTTAAATTTCGACCTCTACATCAAAATATGGCACACGAGATGCGAATAAATGAAATAAAGTTTACATAAAAAATAAGGTCACATTTCAATCCCTACTTTCGCAGAAAGGTTAAAACATAAGCTTCTTTTAATGAAGTTACTAAAAAAATACTATTTATTGATCATGTAGAGTTAGTAACGAATTATATACTAGGCAAAAGTGTGTCTAAAAATACATCGCTGATGACAACTTTATGATCTTTATCAAGTCACTATCGGTTTTTGTAGATATATAAGTAGGTACATCTTTTTAGGTGCAATGTTTACTTTGTCATCGTGCTTATTTTGGACATCTATCTATACTGATAATTGCTCACTGTTTGTCGAAAACTATTTGAACCCTATCTGAATCAGGAAAATATGAAAACTCGTAAAAAAAACTAGCTATTTCTGTCTCACTCAAAGCAAAGGCTCTCTACCCTACTTCCATTTCTTTCTGGTTAAGGCCGTGGTCATCCACTCCTAATCAAAATACTCCAGATTAAGATTATTTTTCTTAAATGAACTCGATCAATTACATATTTAAATTATCATAATCTTCCTAGAAATTTTCCAACTATTTTGGGGACGAATTACTACGTCTTACTGAATACCGTATTTTTAACCGACGAAAACAGAGGAGGTTCTCAATTCGACGCGTATATATATATTTTTTATGTATGATCACGCATGTCTTCTTACTGAGTAGTCCGATTTTGATAATTCTTTTTTTATTGGAAAGGGTATACTCCAAAGTTGGTCCCATATAAATTTGAAAAAAGAATTCCCACCCTAAGGGAGGAAAAATAGGGGTTAATTGATTGTTCACGCACTGATCGTAATGTATTACCAAGCGTAACTTTTTACAGAGTAGTTCTATTTTGATAATTTTTTTTTATTGAGTAGGCTATACCTAGAAGTTGGTCCCATAGAATCTAACCCGAAGGGTGGGAAAATAGGGGTGATTTATTGTTCACTCACAGATTTAAATACTAAAATAAGGTAGTTAGTTATTTTAAAAATAATAAACAGCATGTAGCAATCAGTGCCTGATAGCCACAAAAAAATATAAAATAAAAACTTTTTATCAAAAAATTTAACCGCCGAAAAAACTGAAAAGCAAAAAATAAGAAACCTTATTTTATTTAATCTTAATAACTAAGTTCTTAAACGAATGTGAGTATACCTAAATACAAAGATCACAAAATTACCTTAAAAATAAAGAAACAACCAAATCAAAAACGCTATGTACTATAATTATATTCTTTACTTACCACCTACTAATTCCAATGTGGAAAGCAAATAAAAGTTTTGAGTTTGAGTTTGAATCAACTTAACAATGCAATGAAATCTCCAGCGTAAACATTAAAATTTCAAAAAAATATAAGTACCTATATATCGCAATTAATTAATTTGCCTGTTTGGCGCCGACTCGAAATTACTTAGGTATACTCACATTCGTTTAAGAACTTAGTTATTTAGATTAAATAAAATAAGGTTTCTTATTTTTTGCTTTTCAGTTTTTTCGGCGGTTTAATAGATGAAGCAACTGTCTATCTGACGTCTACAACCTATTTTACTGGGTAAACACAGTATCCCATAGTAAGACTGGTATTCAAATTTGACTTACAGACAGCCAAATATCACCGTGTGACAGTAAACGGCTTAACGTACTTACCCAAAGTTGTCAGTAGACGATACCAAACCCAAACAACTTTCTAGAAGAATATAATTTCCGTTACAGTAAACCTCAACATACTAGCCACTGGCGTTGCTCTCTCATGGCCGTCACCAGTCTTGGTGAAGCTAAGCGACGTCAACCAGACGATCCTACCGCACCCCATCACCGAGGAGGAAGGGTCTTGGATCGTCTCCATTGGATGCTTGACTGCTATTGTAGGTTAGTTAACGAAGTCTTTTATGTTATGGAAGAACTAATAGTTGACCACCTTCTTCAAATCGGTTTTGGCGAAAAGATTTTCGAAAAATATTATTAAAGGTAAAATTATCTAAGTATCCTCTTAACTAGTTTAAGGTACATCACAAACAAAGGGGAAACTAATTGTTTTTATACTAGAATTGTAACTTAAAATGTACTAATAAGGTAATGATTGTCAATCAATAATAAAAACTACAAATATTATTTGAATGATCCGATCATTCAGATTCATTCAATCATATCATTCCATATTTCATAAACATTTTCTCTGACCGATTTTGCTAATTAGTTTATATTTAAATTCCAGCGAACCTGTTTATAGTATCAAACCTAGTCGATCGAATAGGAAGGAAGTACAGCCTGTTATTATCTATCATACCAAAGATAGTGGCAGGCTTCATCTTGATATTCGCCAATGAGGTGTGGATGATGATGCTGGGCAGAGCCGTACTCGGATTGGGTGAAGCCGGGATATTCACTATTCTGCCAGTGTATGCCGCCGAAATTGCCAGTGTAAGTAGCCTCTATGCTTTTTCTTATTTAAGGTTTATTTTTAACAAGTGGTATTTTATTACATAAAGTCTATCTGTTATATTATATTTTCTCTGGACAATCTTTCACCATTGATACTACAAGACTCTTAAAAGTACCTGCAAAAATAGCAATCTAATTTATTTTTATTATTTTTGCGTCTTGTGGACCATCCCAATACCCATTTTGTATCTACCTTCAGGGCTACGTTTTTTTTAGTTGCCTACATATTAAGATCACAATATTGGGCAAAATATTGGGCTTCCGTCATCCAGACCTATCTGTGTTTCGCGATATATGTCCACGTTCGCCCACATCTAATTAAGTAGCTCATCACAAAACCTTGGCTGCGGTCGACCTCTACTGTGTTCTGGCGTCTAGTCGGTGACGATTTTTGCCCATCGTTCAGGCTGCATTCGCGAGCCGAGACCGGCCCACTTTCACTTAAGCTTGGCTATCTTAACTCCCACTCATTAACAATTTTGCATTTAACTAATTACAGAAAGAAATCCGGGGCAGCTTAGGAACCATCCTCAACATAATGACTTCCATAGGGGTGCTGATAATGCTCTCGATAGGCCCCTTCGTGTCCTACCTCGCGCTGAACATCCTCATGACAAGCATCATCATAGCGGGCGCTCTCCCGCTGTTCATATTGCCGGATAGTCCATACTTCTTGTATGCTAAAGGTAAACATTTTTTTAGAATAGTTAAATCTACATAGATTTAAGTCCAGGTAAAGGTTTAACGACCCCTGTAAATGAGTAACGAGTTTTTTTAAATGTAAAATAGATCTTATTAAAATTTATGTAATCCCTAAGATCCAAAAACGGAAGATGAAATGAACAAAATAATTGTAAAGTTCCCTCTTTTTTGATGCTTTTAAAATAGTTATCTAGATTTTTAAGACGCTCAATTAATACTTATTTTACATTTTAGGCAGGAAAGCGCAAACACTAAAAGTACTAACATTCTTACGAGGATCAGAGTCAATAGCACACGACGAAATAAGGGATTACGAAATAGCGGCAGAAGGGCGCAGTGGTCCCGTCAGCAAAATAGAGTTACTTAAAGACCGAATGTTCTTAAAAACTCTACTACTAGTCGTCACTATGACTTGTGGAGCGCAATGCGTAGGATCCAGTGCGATCTCGCTGTATTTGCAAACGATACTGGAGTCAACTCAGACGTCAGTGCAACCGGAAATAGCATCAGTGGTCATTGGCTTGATACAATTGTTTTCTTGTTTCTGTACCACGCTGATCACTGACCGATTTGGAAGGAAGCCTATTCTGACGATCAACGGATTTGGAATGGGGTTGGGAATGGTAAGTAGTTATAAAATGTTGTAACAATCTTCTGAATACCTAGTGTCCTACAGTCTTCTTTAATATTTTGGAATCGCTTGGTATCGTGATACGCATTATTGCAATCCGTCCGGAGCTCAAGATAAAATATAAACTACTATGAAATAAAAGAAACGCTTTTGCCTTGGATAAGAAAAAAAAAATAACCAACTTGATTAAAAAAAATACCCTTATTCCATAATCACAGCCTCCACTTAAAAATAATGTATGTATTTAGCACTTTACTTATTTTTTCTTTGTTTTTTCAGTTTTGTCTCGGAACATTTTTCAAGCTGAAAGATTATGGGATCACAGGCGGATTCATGAACTACGTGCCGCTCATATCTCTGATCTTAGTGGTCTTCTGTTATGGTGCAGGTAATTATCATTCTTCTTCTTAGCGTGTCGATAAGTGGCAAATATTAGATTTTTCCGGACCAGTACTCAGCTACGCGAATAGCATTATCTGTAGCATTGTACAGGTCCTCGCGTGTACAGGTGGTAGGACACGATGGGCAACTCAATAAGTGAGCCATGGTTTGGGGAGAGTTACCACACTCGCAAGGCTCGTGTGCGCTGTAACCCCACCGGTACATGTTTTCTTTACACCGGCCGACTTGGGTCCGGAGTCTATTCATAGACTTCCACGTCGGCCATGGTAAACTGCTACCGGGGGGAAGTTTTTCCGCTGGTGGAATGGGAAGAGCAGTTTGGTATCTCTCCTTCCAGAGGAGAATCCTGGTTTTTGGAGCATCGCATCAATTATCATTTATTTACAGTCTAATCCATTGTGATATTATTATACTATCAGAACTTGACTAGATAAACATGAGATACATTAGCGCGAAAAGAAACATTCATTGGAAGATAGACAGACATAGAAGACACTTTAGACAAAGTAAACATTTAATGAAATAGTTTTGCAAACTGCACCATGCCACATAGCAAAAGAAAGTAAAACAAATGAGATATACTGCGTTTGCAATTTACATTCGAATATGTTATCGAGAACAAAACATAACATATCATCACGCCTGTATCCCCGAAGGGTTAGGCAGAGTTGTATAAATGTACAGCCACAGTTCGCCGATATGTTTAGGTCCCATGTAATAGGGCGCGAGTCTATTGCCACTAACAGGGCTCAAATCCAAACTCCGACCTGCTACTGAGAATTTCATAGAAAAACCCAATAGCACCTTGATCGACCTGGGAATCGAACCCAAGACCTCAAGCGTAGCAGTCGCGCTTAGCGCCACTAGGCCAACGAGGCAGGCCATCGAGAACATTATAGAAAAAAACGCATACCGTCCAGTTTGTAAAACTTCACTTCCTATCAGTACTAGTCACTGTAAATGTAACTTTATTTGTATAGACACACAGTTCACGTTTGTTTAACCGTCCATTTCCCTTTCAGGTATCGGCGCATTACTATGGGTGGTGAACGCTGAGTTACTGGAAGACCGAGCGCGAGGTTTTGGCATGTCTATATCCCTGATAGCATCCACAACATTCCTGTTCCTCATCTCTAAGTACTTCGCGATAGTGTCCTTATCAATAGGACCTAGCATCACTTACTGGATATTCAGCGGCATCTGCGTACTGTTCACGCTGTTTATAATGTTCTTTATACCAGAAACGAAGGGCAAGAGCTTCGCTGAGATACAAGCTATTTTGAGGAAGTCTAGCTGAAATATAATTTGTAGAGGAAAAATGTCAAAACAATTTATAAAAATATAAATATATTTTTTTTGTTCCTCTAATTCGTAAGTGTTGTGTTTTAATTATAGCTATTTTGTATCTTTATAAAATTGTAAGCTCCGTGTTAATATTTAATGTGGTTAAATTAATTTTAACTGTTAACTGTTCCCTGCCCTAATAAGCAGCGATTTGTATTTGTTAAGTATTATTTTAATTTAAATTTATTAATAAAAATGTGATAAATGAATGAATATGAAAATAAAAGTTTTTAATTATTGAATTGTTCTTTGGTTTCACATTTGCTTACCTGTACCTATGCATATTAAACATTAGATCCGAAGTTTGAAATTAATAAGAAAGTAACAAAAAATCTTTAAAGTTAATGAATATTTTCCATCCCCAATTCATTGCGAACTTTTGGCAGCTTTGTTGTTCCCTGCTGGCTGTGACGCAGTAAGCAATAATTACAACTCACAACCTAATAAAAGACACCCATACAAGTAATTGTCACAAAGTTGAGATTCATTATAGCCTTATCGAGTTAGGTCCGCTACTTACTACTAGATGGCGCTGTAAGACCGAAATAGTTGTCCACGTCTAAAAAGATAGTTCCCATTGCAAACACTGAAAAGTAAACTGTGTGTGTATGTACTCCTTTTATTTATATTATACTTTAATTTCTAGACTTTAAAAGGCTGATTACATTCCGTGTTGCTAAGGTTATTTCTTTAATTTCTTGTTAGTCCACTTCTACATATAATATATTATTCTATGAATGAATGGATCCACTTCATCCACTCATTCATTCATAGGACTAGCCAAGTAAGAGGCGAAACTCGTAACATTTTAATTACCTATTCATAATCGCTCCATTGATGCACGTACTGCGTAGCCTTGGCTTACAACTTTAGGCATGGCGAATCAGAGGTCATAAATGAAGCTATAAAGACAACACCTTACTGAGTGTTGTTTGACGATGAATCTTCTGAATAAATACTTCTGGTTTTAGAGATATTAAAGGGCCGCAGTACAGCTTTACATAGGTATTAATAATAATATTCCAAGACATCTCACACACGGTTGTCAGATCCCAAGCTAAGCAGAGCTTGTGTTATGGTAACCAGACAACTGATAAACATACTTATATATTTCTAAATAATACATATTATAGATAAATTACACCCAGACACCAAACAAATGATCGTACTCAGCACACAAACATTTGTCCTGGGTGGGAATCGAACCCACGACCTCCGGTATAGCAGTCAGGGTCGGCAGCAGTCGGTAGATCAACAGGCCCGTCGGAAAAGCAAGCCTCTTGCTCGTTTGTAAACATTTTCCATGATTCATCGAAAAATTTGGCATAACATTTATTTTTCACACATCTGTGATATGTTCTGCAAACATATCGGAAATAGTCACAGATATAAAGGTAAAAATACCTGTTGCTATTGGTTCTAAGATTTCTAACTTAAAGGGTCTCCCTTCCAACCCACAGTATAGGTACTGATTTTGCAACTCTTCCGAAACACCGGTCTCTCAGATGTCGAGGTCTTTAATTAGTGTTGTCGAAATAACGCTAGTATTACAATCGATAGTAAAACATCAAAATCATCAAATAATTTATAATCGACAGGCATTTCCATAGTGTAGAAAGGCATGTAAGCAATATTGTCGGCAAGCAACAATGTTGAGCAGAAATGTATGTAACATTAAATAGAATAGAATAGAAGTTTATTGTTTCCAGTTTTACAGCAAACAGAAAATAAACCTTTAACATGGAGGCTATAATACCGAAAGCAGAAGGTGCGAGCGTCAGCTTATGCTCAGACTTCCCAAAAGGGGTTGCCGAGCGCTGGTTTCACAAGGTATACTATCGACAGATTATTTGTTTTCAAAGGTAAATGCTTAAGATTTATTTCTGTTAACTGATATTATAATTACATAATAAAGAAATTAAAAAAATAAATAGGCTATCGTAACTATCGTTTTTGCTAAAACTATCGATAACGGTCTATCGAGAGACAACATTACTCGTAACTTTCAATACTACGGTGTAAACCAACGATGGCAATCAAATAACATTGCATAACGCAGTTAATAACCTATGACTACCTCACAGCATTCAAGCCCCTACCTTTTGCTTTTATTTTGGTGAATAGAACTCACTTTTTTCTGTCTAATTTGAAAAACAGCACTGTGTATGACGTATGTATATGTGACAGATTGGTTGAAGGTATCGTAAAAACTGGAATAGTTAAGCACACCAGTTTTGCTCAGTTCGGTCAAATGTCAAGGTCACAAGATACACATAACTTGCCCTTTAATAGTGTGAATTCAATGTGGAGATCAAGGTCATCAATTCTATTAAGTAAGTAATTATTTAACTGATTATTGTTTTATAACATAATTAAGGAGCCATTCAACGTGGCAATGCTGCCAGCCTTCTGGGCACCTTCCCCGCCATTGACAAGGATGACGATGAGTTCTTTGACGCCTGCTAGTTTTTATTTATGTAAGTTTTAATTTTAGTATAGTTACAGTTTGTTCTTATATTAGATTTAAATTAAGATTTAGATTGGCTGATTTGGTATATATTAAATCGATTGTGTAATAAATAAGGTTCATAATTAAGGAGCCAGTACAATATGATATGTGTGTATAAGTATGTAAACGGGTATTTAAAACTCTCTTTAAAACATAGTAAGGATATAAAAATCATAAAGTCTCAAATTCATCTTGTATAAAAAACGATAAAAAATAATTTTTTATTAGCACATTATTAATTAATACCTGTGGCGTTTCGAACGAATTGCAAGACGATCCAAAACTAGTTATAGTAGATACATAAGAAGCACTAGTAGGATCAGACAAGCAAAACCGGATATATTATCTACCTTACTGTACTGCAGTTTAATGCGATTTTCCGTACAAATTGCAATTTCACGCCGCGTCACAATATCATTATTTAATCAACAAATCAATTGAAATTATACAGATTGTAGACAATATTAATTACCGACTGTTTTGATAAAACGAACAATTATCAACAAAATTTAATTTAAAACGTAAGAACCTTAGGCATTGGGACCCGATGCCGCTATTTCAAGTCAGTGAGTGGCAGGTTAATAAACGACAAACGTTCCACTGTACCTACTTCTTATTGTGCCTTATTTTCGTATTCAGATAATTTTAGTTTAATAACAAACACATACTTGCTACTCTTGTCATTGTAGGATTGCAAGTGACTGTTCCTATATAAATACGAAAATTAGGCACAATAAAAAGTACACTGGAACGTCCAATAACATGCCAGTCACTGACTTAACATAGCGGCATCGGGTCCCAGGTTGACACATCTTCGTTCCCCCACTTTAGGTAAACGAGTTTGGCAATCGTAGTAACGTTCTATGCCTCGTTTGTTGTCATTCAGTCGCATTGCGAACGGTAACCGCACGTGCCAGTAACTGTTGCCAGTGGAGTGCTTGTGAAGTGTGAACATGTTGAAGATATTCGATAATTCGCTGTTGAGACAATATGCGGTTGTGATATTAGGTATGTTGGTGAAAATATTATTTTTCTCTTTTTGTGGCATTGACGTATAAAAAGGCTATTTGACCAATAGTAATTGATGAAGAATTGCATCTCGCATCATCGGTAATCTTACATTATTGAGAGGACATTGTCGTACCGTTACCAAAATCTTTAATTGCTATGTCCAAATTATAGGTACGTTTTCTAAATTAGAGCTTCATTTTGTAAATCTTGTGCGTTGAGTTTGTAGTTCAATTACCCCGTAGCAGGCCCACTATAAAAGAAAGGCTTTAAAAAGGATAATAACGACAATTCAAGGCTTTAACCTATCAGAATGCCAACGACGCATCACTAGAACCTGGCAAAGCAGCTTTCACTTCAACAAAAGTGTCAAAAAACAACTAACATAATATTGGTCACGCTTAAGACTACTACGCTTTGGCTACTTTAAATTTAATAGACCCTCCTTCTACGGTATAAATAAATGATATTTAAGCTATGAGAAAGTCACATCGATCGTCTGGGATCGAATCTGCAACCTTGTGCATATGATTTTGGTCGTAAGCCGCAATAAAGTGATTTAAAACTTGTTTTTAGTTTCTTGAAACTGTCTTTTATAGGTTTGTTGGGACGTCAGATCTATAAAGGCAATAGTGGTCATTCATAAAGAGATGAATTAGGAAAAACTGCTTCATTTATTTATTTTTTTAAACTTTCATGTACAATTCTGGTACATAAGGCGTTTTTGAAATCGTACGGTTTCGGTACGGTACTTGGGATATATTGAATTTCCGTTAAAAGGTAGAATTTATATTGCTTAATAATCTTAATTTTAACTGGGCACCTTTTCTTCGGGGTGAAACTCAAATTATTTTAAACCAAGCTGAGGGCAGAGCGTGGGGATACGTCGGACTTACACCAACTAAAAACACACCGGTCCTTTCTTAGCTTTAGTCAGAGCCACAGGTCTATTAAAACTAAAATCTGAAATAGTGATCATATGAAGCCATTTATTAGAAAACCGGTCACAAGCATCCTTAAATCAAGGTTTGTTCAATAGGATATCTTCGTCTCATCAATGTTTTTGTTTGCGGATATAGTTGTAGTTTTAACCTATAAACATATCCGACCATTCTATTTGCATATTAAAATAGAAACAATACTGGCAAGGATAACTAACCTTGCTTACTAAAACATGAATTGATATTTTATTCGGTTTAAGATAGGTAATTTTATTATTATGCTGGAAGAAAATATTAAGCTAGATATATCTACCTTATTTTAATTGCATTGTGCAAAATATCTGTCAGTTAACAATAGTAAGTGTAATTTTATAATCTAATGTGGGTAGACTGTTTAGATATGTCTGTTCGTCTTTATATGTAAATAAACAAAAAATAATAATTGATGGACATTTTAGATAAAAACTTGGTGTTTTTAAATTATATGATTAAAATGGTTAAAAAAAATATAAGTTAAAAGTCACGTTTTCGTACGCGTAAGTCTGTGTTGTCGTTACAGTAGTAAATGACAATAACGGCTCATGAAAAGTACCACTTATAACTTCCTCTCCAAGCCACAAGTGTAGTAGGTACTCTGGTATGAGCACTTACATTCATAACAAAGTTACGTAACTGGAATTAACGCAAATTCATGTATTTACCTAAAACACTTATACATTATCACATACTCATCATCTCCCGAGCCTTTTCCCAACTACGTTGGGTTCGGCTACCAGTCTTACCGGATTCAGCTGAATGCCGCATTTTACACGAAGCGACTGACTATCTGACATCCACAAGCCATTTTACTGGGAAACACAGTAAGACTGGTTGTCAGAATTTACTTAACGACTGCCAAAGATCTAAGTATGACAGCCGAAACCTACTGTTTAACGTGCTTTCCGAAACACGAAATACTTATACTTACTACTTACTTATATTGTTCTCCGGTGAAAGTCAATACAGTTACTTTTTTCAGTAGTTATTTCCAATATCCTTACTTAACTAAAACTTAACTTCTATCGTAAAAGACCTTCTCAATATTGCAACGTTTCCTGCACTTTTTAATTACAGAGACAACTCAAAATAGGATGACGTCTTGCGGCAGTAACGGGCAGTAATGATGCATAATTTTATCCATAATCACTACCGCCAAATTACAATAACGTGACTGTTTTACTATTTACTTAACAATACATACATTTAATATTATGTTTATTTTATAATAATATATTTATTTCTTGTAGAAAATTGATATTACAAGGTATTTGTCCAATCATAAAGAATCGAAGTAAACAAAAGAAAAACGTAGGTTGGAAGTTGGCAGTTATCAATATCCTCCGTCCACAAATGTGGATTGCTTTCTTTATTATTCTGATCTAGAAAAGGTAAACAACTAAATAATTCTTAAAGACACAAGGAAAGAGGTTTTGTGAGTGAACTACATAAGCCTTTAATTTTCACCAATCTCTTCCAGACAATCTTTTGATGGGCAGACATGTGTAAATACTATTTACTTGTAAATATTTTGCTTAAAAAGTTATTATAAATAAAACATCTTTGTTGGATTTTCAGACTACTAATTATCTACATATTTTACAAACAAAAAGATAATAATTCTCGTCTAATTAAAATCAGCTATACCTTGTGCGCTGTAGCTTGGTGCGGGTGACATTTGTCAGTATGACGTTGAAATCTATCAGTATCACATGGCTAAGGATGTAACGTTATGCAAGTCATTTTTATCGATTACGTTTTTCACAGCAAAAATCACATTCCCTTTTTTATTGTTATAAAAATTATTGTAATATTAAATTCTTCTAAGCGTGTCGATGGCAATCTATTTATATAGTGTCGGCCCAAAATTCTGCTACGAGAACTGCATAGTCAAAGCTTGCATTAATATAAAATTAAATTGCAATATTCATTTTTGTATCAATTAAAAAATATATTTTTGTACATAAAATAAATAAAAACGCATTCAAAGCACTGTAACACGGTATTTTATATTTTTTTCATGATAGAATTTTTACGGCATTTAATGGAGACATCGTTAAAATATCAGTCACAGATTCAGATGATGAATTGAGTGACCATTCAGATGTTTCTGACACTGATATGAGTTTAGACAAAAAAAAGTGCGTTTTTATTAGTTATAAGAATATCGACTATCCATCGTAGCAGTACATCCCATCACTAAAGTCGTATTTGGCGTTACGTTTTACGCATAACACTTTGCTTATTTTGTCTTCTAATATAATTATATTTGTAAACTAGAACATTCTGGTTGGTTTAATTTAATAAATAACCATGATTTATGATTTAATTTATTAAAAATATGGTGCACCTGAAATACTAAAGTCATAATTGTAAATGTCGGCAACTTTCAAGAGTGAAACGAAACATGACTGACAACTGTCACCCGCACCATGCTACACCGCACAAACTGTAATTGGGTGACAGACGAAATATCGATAAGATACTTACTTGATCGATAACACTTTATGCAACTCGATTGTAATAATCAATCAACCTTAACCTTATAAAAGTTCTTTACATAAACATAAAAGGTGTTTGGTGTCAGTTAAAATAAATAACATTTACCAACGCAATTTTTACCACTGTTTACTATCTATAAATATAATTCTAACAAAGAAAAGGACTTCAAAATAAGTCTTACATATATTTTTGATGCACCAGCTTTTAATAAAAAAGGACACACAGTCAAAAGTTCAGTGGCAACAAAAATTAATAAAAAACAGTCGAATTGAGGACCTCCTCCTTTTTTTAAGTCGGTTAAAAATGCTTTAACGTCGTTTTTTTTGTGCAATTACAAAATATCATGCCGCAATCTATTTACATACATTAACATACTAGCTCCCTTTCAGGTACTTCTTTTGTTTTCTTACAAAAAGTTGGAAACTAAACATATACATACATACAAACCTTGAAACAAAGCATAGAAAATGGTTGTTAGAGACATTAAAATACATTTTGTAACGCATTTGTTGTATGATTGAATAGCTTTCGAAGTAGATGAAAGAAAAGTTTGAAAGCAAAAATATAATTTTATAAATTCAAACTATTAGACGAATAATTCAAAAGAAATTATGCCCTAGTGATGTAGGATTTGCCATAAGTCCTAAAGATTGTTATTTGTGATGTTCCTAATGTATTGCTACGTAAAAATAGAACAGAGATGAATGATGTGTCACGAAACTTCAAACATCAACCGCATTACTTTGTATTGTTGAAAACTAAGTAAATTAAGTACATTGTTATAAACTTTTTATTGTCTGTTTGTTTGTAACAGTTTTAAATCCGCACTTAAGTTTTACAATCGTGACTAACACTGACTAGGTAGGTACTCTGATTTAGCTCATTGTCAAACAAAAGTTGTAAAGATAAAAGCCCAGAGGAACAACTAAGCCAGGGTCAGAAAACGATTTGAGACAGTCTGTACTTAATGGGAATTTAGCAAAATCTACGGCAGGGTCAAAATAATATTTAAGACAGTCTGTACCTACTAAAGTCGACCAAGGTGTTATTGGATTTTTCTATGAAAATCTCTTTAGCAGGTCGGAGTTTGGATTTGTGCCCGGTTAGTGGCAATAGGCTCGCCCCCTATTACATGGGACATTGGTACACTTCTGCCTAACCCTTCGGGGAATACAGGTGATGGTATGTTATGTACCTACTACAGCGCTGGGTGTACTACACCTAGCATATGCTGAGTTGGTGACCTTTTTGGTACTGTATGCTCGACAACACCGTTGAAATTGTGTATTTGTACTTTTTATTATTACTACTTTTTATTGACCTTGTTTTTTGTGTTGCTTGTTTGTGTTTATTTCTTTGTGTTGTCTTGTGTTCCGTACTAAATAAATATTCTTTCTATTCTATTCTATTCTATTCTACTAGGATTTTAGCACACATGCTAACAGGAATTGAATTGGGAATAAAAAGCTGAAGTTCAGAAAGCTTATTGAGCGAAAAAATTACAGAGCAACGCATAACATGTAGCGGTTACTGTTAAATAACCACAGAGCCTTTGTAATGGTTCTTATGAATAGAGACCCGACGCGTCGTAACATAATAGTGATAAAAAACAACAACACAGTTCTTTTTTTTTTCAATAATGTCTATTGGTATAAGTGTTGACGAAGACAGAGTTGCCTAAAAAACCTTGGTACAGTTACTAACTACTATTAGGTTCATCTTTGGTACAGTTATGATTCATTAGTGGTAGGAAATCGACAGCACCTTTACAATACAGTATGGTTCATTACATTGAATCAATGCTACCTATAAAGCCCGAATCACTATATAGAAACATTACTATAGACATATTCAATACACAAAACTTTTTATTACAACACACGCAAAAAGTTAATCATCATTTGTCATGACTTCTTAGTGTATTCAACTTGGTATAGACAGCCTTTGACCGATGTTTAGATGATGCATACCAAGTAATAATGCGACTTCTTATTTGTGTGTTATTCCTAAAAAACGTGGCCATAGAAATATTAAATCGTGAGGTAGATCACGTGTCGGCAGTGGCGCGTTTGAAATAAAATTGATTATATTATTATTCTACATTAGTTGTGAAATAAAATTCAGGAAACTTGCATCTTAGCCGATGGGCTTACCTTTTTACGTAGTCTCTGAAAAAATGCTAAAACTTGCAGGAACATAAGGAGGAATAATAGTAAAGAATTTGAAATTGGTGAAGCAAGATTCCCGAAACATTATTACCACATTTTATTGATATGGCTCCAAATTGAGTTATCCATAACCCTATTAATCCAATAGTGTTTCAAACAATCATTTCCCGTGTAAACAGCACTTAAGGAATACAACACTGTTCCCCTATAAAAAAAAAAACTAGCACATTTCTTATCTATCCGAAGTAAAAATATACTTTTCGTTGCAGTTGATCTCATATACGATGTACTTATTCGTTTCACTGTAACCAACAGCAGTGTAAGTAACAGCTCTATAAGTGTCGAGGTCACTTCACAGCAGATTCCGCCATTGTTAGCATACATTTAGACACGTACTTACCACAGGTGCGTGGTCGCTTTATGTTAGGAAGTTTGCTAAATTGGTAAATTGAGTACATTTGGACTTATAGCTGGAGAAGCCGACTTAGTTTCAGATGTCTAGAGATATAAATAGACAGTTCATAGAAAATCCGAGACCTTGTAGTACATAAATACGTTTACTAATATGGGTTCTGAAAATAGTAATGGAAAACAGAGATACTCGTCTATTGGTTTTGACAAGAAGCCGGTGTAGTATTGTAAAAATCATAAAAGTAAATAATGATTCCAATAACATGTAATTTACATAAAAGAATGGATTCTTGGAAATGTCAGTGTTTCTAGTCTCGATCATGATGATTTTGCGTTTTTATCATGTTTCTATAACTTTGTCTAAGCAATTGGTACATCATAATACATAATATTATTATTGACAGAAAACTATAAATTTAGACACCTTTAAATTGAACTGCATCATTCTCAGTCAAATATTCAACCAGGTTCCACTAACCACCACATTCAGCTAAAAGAATAGTCCTCAACTAACAAAAAGAATAACAATATCTTATTAAATGCGTATTACACCATCCTGAATTGATTACTCTGAATGAAATCATTTCAAAATTTAGAATTTTTGGATGTGATTGTCAAATCAAATGCTTTGAATACGATTTTCGAATTGCATCGAAGTACCATTTAAATGATTATAATTTGTATTACAGTAAACTTCAGTGTGCTAGCCACTGGTGTCGGGCTGATGTGGCCCTCACCGGTCCTCGTGAAGCTCAGTAACAGCACGCAGACGGTCCTGCCGGAGCCCATCACCAAGGAAGAGGGATCATGGATCGTCTCCATTGGATTCTTGACATCCATTGCAGGTTGGTTTTGAAATATTACTGTTTTATGCAAGAACCAGGGTATTAATCCATTTTAACAGCCGATATCGCAAGTCCCTAAAGAATATAACAGAAGGGAAGATAGAAGGAGGGAGAGGAAAGGGGGCGGCCAAGATGTAGTTACATTACACAAACAAAACATCTGGTGCTATAAACTGACTATAAAGTGTTTAGTATTTCCGCGTCATTGTTTTACCAAAATTGTTTTAAGGCCAGTTCCTCCCCTGACCTTTTAAATAAAATAATCTAATCTTTTCCTCCTCTTAACAAGTATACAAGTATCCTCTTCACTAAATTGTAAGCTTTGAGCAACATCGCAAAAAATTAGGATGGAACTTTGCTCACAAATTCGTTCGACTGACAATCAATTATAAAATTGCAGCTAACCAAACCACACATTTTGAACATCGATAAAAAATGGGGGATTACAAGATGTAAAATAATGTATGATAAGAATAACCTGTCTCAGAATGCAGACCGAATTGAAATCAACTTTTTCTAAATTATAATTATATACGCTGTGATCAATTTATCTAATTGGCTATAATTTCAATTTCAGCCAACCTGTTAATAGTATCATTCCTAGTCGATCGATTAGGGAGGAAATACAGCCTGATACTAGTCTGTCTGCCAAAGATAGTGGCAGGCTTCGTGTTTATCTATGCCAGTCAGGTGTGGATGCTGCTGCTTGGCAGAGCCTTGCTGGGCATGGGCGATGCCGGGATATTCACTATACTGCCCATGTATGCCTCGGAAATTGCCAGTGTAAGTAGACTGTAGCTTCCTATCTTAAATGTTATTAGCAAGCAGCAATTGGTCTGGGAAGCAGCTAACTACCAGCTAAGCAAACCTTTTTTCTTCTTCATGTGATTCTAAAAGCCGACCGTATATAATTCGGAGCAAAGCAGGGGCAGGCAAAATGATCGTTGAGTTGCGTTGACATATTCTTGTTTCGTCTCGTCACGTTAGCAGAAAAAATATCCATGTTTATTTTAAACTTTGTTCATTGGGTGACATTAAAGCAGGTGATATTGTAACTTTAATTATTTTTTTCATCTCGTTAATCATATTATGAAAATGCCTTCACATTTATTGTCACATTGACCTTCAGCTTATAAGAATTGTTTATTATTTACAGAAAGAAATCCGCGGCAGCCTGGGTACCATCCTCCAGATCATGTGCTCCATCGGCGTGGTCATCATGCTCTCCATGGGCCCCTTCGTCTCCTACGGCACCCTGAACATCGTCCTCACCACCATCATTATACTGACTACCATCCCGCTGATCATATTACCGGATAGCCCGTACTTCTTATATTCTAAAGGTGAGGACCGTTAACTTTTACAGAACATCTAACACCGAATTTTGGGTTGACCTACTGTGCATTACGACAAAGATAACAACTGTTTAAAAGCAACCCGTAAAACATTGGTAAATAAAAAATATCCCATTTTGTTGCAGCGTGCACGATTAGATTAGGGCGCTAAATCCAAAAATATAAAATAAAGAGCCTATTAGCACAATTTTTTTTGCGTATTTACTGTTTTCGTTATGTATATATTTTAGTTCTATCAATGTTCAAACTATCCATTATTTTGTTAACTGCAAGAGATCGCTATTATAGATAACAGCGCCAATTTACCGAATCACACGCATTAACAACATCCTGTGTATTGTGGGTAGATGTCAATTGTTGTACAATGAAGCACGCTCTGACTTGTGCAATCATTTCTCATGTCCATTCAACTGAGTGACCGAGTGGGAGTACTTGTAATATTAGGTAATCTATGTTATGGTTATGAAAGGTCTTCAAAAATATTCTTCATCTTAACTGCCAGAGGTTGGCTGATTGCATTAATATGTCAGGTACGAAAAGTGCAGAGGTACCACTTAAACCTAAAGTAACTATAGTAGCAGCAGTATTACTCGTTGTAAACATTACAATAGTATGTAAAGCACTCAACAAGTGAGTGATCTAACATGTTACTAAAGGTCTCTGCAGGGCTTAAGTACATATTTTGATTGGCAGTCGTACCGATGAATGACACCTGTATCTGGTATAAATCTCAACAAAATTTAGAAAACAACAAAAGGACTATAAGTAAATATTTTTAATTTCAGGCAGGAAAGCAGAAACACTAAAAGTGCTGACATTCCTAAGAGGATCAGAGTCAATAGCCAATGAAGAAATGAAAGAGTATGAAATAGCTGCACAGAGTAACAACGGTAACATCAGCAAAAGAGACCTTTTCAAAAACCGATTGTTCCTGAAATCCTTGTCACTAGTCATCATATTGGCTTTTGGGGCACAATTCGTAGGATTCAATGCGGTTTCGTTTTATTTGCAAACGGTATTGGAGTCTACTCAAACAACAGTGCAACCTGAAGTAGCATCAGTGATCATTGGCTTGATACAATTGTTCGCGAGTTTCTGTACCACGCTGATGACTGACCGATTTGGGAGGAAACCTATTTTCACTGTCACTGGATTTGGAATGGCGGTGGGAATGGTAAGTTTAAATTTAATTTAATTACTTAATACGCATAAAATAAGAAAACAATGATGTAAAAAAATATGTAGAAAATAGTATGAAAAAGGGGAGGCCTATGCCCAGCAATGGGAGGACTAGGGATGTGGATGATGATGATGATGATAAAATAATAAAATTGTGAAACGGTACTCTGATGTATGTCCTATGGAGTTCTAAAAGGCATTTTTTGGGATAGCTTAAACCTTTTAAATCTTAAACTCCCTTAAACGAGTCCTTAATCACTCGCTGTCCAAATAGAATTACTAAGAAAATTCAAAGAACACTGAACTTAGATCCTTAGAGCATCGCAGTGTAGTTAGGAATTAGTAAATAAATGGCTAGTACAAATAAATCCATTATTGTTTGGCCAGGTGCAACGCCGATCATCGGGTAAATGCCCTGCATTTCTAGTCACTTAACAATTAAAGTAATTATTTCTTTATTGTAACCCGTATCTTCTAGTTGTTTATCAATAACCTTGTGGACACTATTTTCCGCCTCTATACCATGTATTTTTGTTCGGTTTACTGCATTGCTGCAACACATAAGGCTAGTCGAAACGTTGACCTACATTCTTTATACTTGTTTAAATAGTGATTATCTGTAGATTAGGAGATCATAAAATAACTGGTTTATTCAAGTCTTTCTTAGAGGTTGACTAATAAAAGGCGATGAGACTAACAATATTTGTCTTGTAATTGGGCCAAAAACTCATTATTTTTTTTAACTAGATTAAGTTTTTGAATACTTAAGTGTACTTTGATGCGAATTTGAAAATAGAAAGGATGATTACAACCAACACACATACAGTTTTAGATTAGAGGCATGTATAATTGACTTGCTATATATTTTTTCTTTATGATTTTCAGCTCGGTCTGGGAACATTCTTCAAGCTGAAAGACGCTGGAGTCACAGCTGGTTTCATGAACTACGTGCCGCTAATATCACTCATCTTGGTGGTCTACTGTTATAGCGCAGGTATGCTTCATTATTGTTTTATTTATTAAAATGAACATTATTGAGAAAAGTACAAAATATATGATCGAACTGCAACACAGTTAGTTGGCGATTATCAGTCGCATTGTCCTTGCACAAAGCAATGGCTTCTTATTAATGTCGCGTCTATTAAAATATGGAACTAGCGCGAAATGACAACATCCAAAAAAGAAAAACTAAATGAGTACACGTACACTTTTCTAAGAAAATGCTAGCGCACCAATTTCCAAAAAATACTTTTATGACTTTTTAATAATAATAAATAATAAATGCGGACAACATCACATACATTGCTCTAAACCCAAAGTAAGTAGCTATTAAGCACTTGTGTTATGGAATTCAGAAACAACGAAGGTACCACAAACACCCAGACCCGAGACAATGTAGAAAACTGACTTTCTACATTGACCCGTCCGGGGATCGAACCCGGGACCTCAGAGTTAGCGACACCTTGAAAACCGGTGCGTACGCTACTCGACCACGGAGGTCGTCATATTACTTATTTACACAGTTGAATTTCTGTGACACGGATTTAAAGATAATCAAAATTAGCGTTGTGCACTGTACCGTGTGGCATATCAAATGAAGCGGAAAATACCTTGAAATGATTCAAATATATTCATGACACAAAACCATCATCATATTTAAATTAATTTCCTTATCACTTTCCAGGTATCGGATCATTACTATGGGTGTTGAACGCCGAGCTATTCGACGACCGGTCCCGAGGTCTCGGGATGTCCATATCTCTGGTTGTCTCCACGCTGTTCATGTTCCTCATCACGAAGTACTTCGCAATAGTCTCCGTAGCAATAGGCCCTTCGTCCACCTACTGGATATTCAGCGTCATTTGCGTCCTATTCAGCCTATTCATAATGTTCTGTATACCAGAAACGAAGGGAAAGAGTTTCGCTGAGATACAAGATATTTTGGGGCAGAAGAAAAGTGGTCTTGTAAAGCAAGATAAGAGTTTAGAATAGATTTTATTTTAGGACTGTATTATAGTAAATTTTAAGTTATTGAATGTGATCTGGGCTTAGCAGAATGTGATTACAAAGCGATCCGATAAGGCTTACGCTAATTCAATGTGATGCAGTGGCTCTGTCCTACGTTCGCGCGAATTCGCTGCTGATTCGTAGTGTGATCTGGGGGCACGGTAGTGCCCCTGCCAAGTCTCGAGCAAAAAAAAAAAACGGGCACAGCCGTACCATACTTTTCTCGAAGCGTTTCGCGGCTATTTCACCCCCCCTGTATCATCGAAACGGGAAAAGCTAAGGGTTTAGGTTTTCGATGACCTAGAGAAAGCATTAAAGCAAGCTTAGCCTCAAAATTACATGACATTTGAACCAATAGTTTTGGAGTTATGAGCGATCAAAGTTACACCATTTTGTCACTCACTGACTGACCGATCATCAAAAGTCTAAGGTACTTCTAGCAAACTTAGAACCTTCATATTTGGCACCAAGATAGGTTTTTAGCTACAAGTAAAGGGAAAATTATAAAAACGGTAAGAAATTATATACCTTAGGAAATATTAGGAAACAAATTTACATTTGCGGTTTTGCAAGAACATGGTGTATGAATTTTGACTGCATTGTTAACTTTGTTCTTCGTTTATGTACAAAAAGTAAAACAAATCGATTTATATTATTAAAAAAACTTGAGAGGTGTCAAGGGACACCCGGATGGAAAGAAATTACTTTAATTTAATTTAGTTAATTATTAAATAAAAAAATACTAAACAAATTATTAAATTAAATATATTATGATAAGTTGGAAACGCAAAAAGACAACTGTTTATCGTTAGGATTTGACCGCAAGACCCGCCCCTTGGCAATCTCGTCATGTGTCAACACCGCCATCTGAGAATTTGAGATATCTATCGAAAGTCTTAATCATAAGACTGTTGACTAATGACGTCATTAAAAAGTGTCGTTACTACTTTTCGTAAGAATTTCTTCCGCCTAGCCCCCTTTCTCAACGCGCGATGAGGAACTTCATTCCAATGAATTGTAATAATGTATCTAGGGGCACAACAGTGCCGTCTCGAGCAAAACGGGCACGGTCGTACCATACTTTTCTCGAAGCGTTTCGCGGCTATTTCCCCCCCCCCCCCCCCCCTGTATCATCGATACGGACAAAGCTAGGAGTTTAGGTTTTCGATGACCTAGAGTGAGTATTAAAGTAAGCTTAGCCTCAAAATTACATGACACTTGAACCAATAGTTTCAGAGTTATGAGAGATCAAAGTTACACCATTAAATTTTGGCACTCACTGACTGGCCGATCATCAAAAATCTTAGGTACTTCTAGCAAACTTAGAAAGCACCAAGATAGGTTTTTAGCTACAAATAAAGGGAAAATTATAAAAACGGTAAGAAATTATACACCTTAGTAAATATTAGGAAACAAATTTACATTTGCGGTTTTACAAGAACATGGTGTATGAATTTTGACTGCATTGTTAACTTTGTTCTTCGTTTATGTACAAAAAGTAAAACAAATCGATTTATATTATTAAAAAAATCTAAAGAGATGTTAAGAGACACTCGGATGGAACGAAGTTCCTTTTAATTTAAGAAATAATTTGAATGAATGTAATTACCATAATTTAATTTAATTTATTATTAAATAAAAAAATAAATATAATTAGTTGTAAACGCAAAAAAAAATCATAGAATAAGGATTTGAACGCAAGACACGCGGCTTATCAAACTCGTCGTGTGTCAACACCGCCATCTGTGAAGTTAGGATATTTATCAAAAATCTTAATCATAAGACTGTTCACTAATGACGTCATTAAAAAGTTTCGTTACAACTTTTCGTAATAAGATTTTTTTTCATAAGAACTTCGTTCCAATACATTGTAATAATGTATTGAATTTATATATTAATAAACAAAGCTAAGTTAAAATGAATTGAATAAAGCTACAATCTTTCATCCACATAATGCAATGCTATAAATATTCTATGCTCACTCGAAAGATGGCTGTGTACCTGGTCTAAATCGCGCTATGGTTTCTATCTCATACAGCTACCGCCGGTACGAAAAAAAAAACCTTTTAAAAAACTTTCATCTACTGAAACTAATAAGTTGTTAGGTTGCCTCATTGTGCCGAACCTGTGGAATGAACTATTTATGTACGATGAACATACAATTAATTTGCGACAGCTCAATTATTTTGACTTCGTTGCCATGCTCAATAGAATATGTGTTATGCAAACGATATCCATTTGTTCACCATGGTTCAAGAGAAATCTTTATTTTAGGTTGCTGAATTTGAGGTTATAAAAGTTAAATTCTTCAAGGTTTATCAACTTCTAAATAGATATTCGTTTACTATTTGAATTGATATTGTGGTAAATGCTAATGGCTCCCACCTTTTACAGACACTTTCATGTTAGTAAAAATCTCATCTTGGTGGCCCAAGTGAATGGGGTTGTCGAATCAAAGTGCCATCCCATTGGGGTGGTTATGCTAAAATCACATAACATATTTTAACTAATCCTAATACACAGGTTTATTAAAACAACAATTTACGCACCGGCGAGACAGTGGTCGGTTTGTCCGATATCCACCCGGTGTAGACATTTCTCGTTAAAACAAGAGTAAATTCTCTCACTTAACAACAAAACAAAAGTCCGATATCACACAACAAAACCCTTGAGGAATGTAAATGCTCAACTCGATACAAATAAGACGTAATGTAACATAAGTAAATACGGAGGTCTATTATACAATGTTTACGAATAACCGGCTAATTATTTGACGGATAAACCTATCCTACTTATTATTTTTCCATGTTTGAAAAAGTACAAATATGCAGGTGTAAGTACTGAGGTTTAAATTAATAAACATTTATTACGTTTTCCAATGCTAGCGTAAAATAAATGCTAATAAACAACGCATATAAAAAAAAGATATGAACTTTGTATAGTATTAAGATGAAGCACGGCGCCGCATAGTCAACAATTTCCTATATGCATCGCTTATGCTATAACCACCCATAAAAGCCAGGGGCTAAGTCTAAACCACGCGATGAAGGACATAGGTTCCTCCGTTTTCACCTATAGTCAAGTATACGTGGCTCTTTCAAGAGAGACAAGTCTGGGTGGATTATATTTGGTAAATATCGATTTTAAAAGCATCAAAGTTCAGGAGACAGCAACAGTTGAATATAATCGACTCAGAAATATTTACCACCCAGACTTGTGTGCCTTAAAAATTACGAAACATCACAATACAGGCAACAGAGTAAGAGACAGGGAATGGGTTCTAAGCAAAGCAGCAGCTGAAGCACAAGTAATAATTAAAAGACCTAAAAATAAAAGAAAGAGACCTACCAAAAATTAATGAGATCCCACCAAAAACATTCAATGTAAAAAAAGCCAAGTCTCTCTATGCAATTCTTCCATCGTAAAAAGTATTGAGATAGCATAGGAGCCAAGCCCTGTTTAATTTTATTTGTAATAATAAATAAATATTTTGTGACTCTATCAATAGTTTTGTTTGCATTGCAATAATAGTGACTTGGCCATGAGCACAATAAGGTACAAATATAAAACGGCATATTTGGAGCAGTTGAAAGTAAATAATATCAGGACACCTTAACCGACAGTCTGTACCATCCAAGATCAGTGAACTGCACATGCACTATGGCGCATGTTAAGTGCATAGTGATCTCAAATTCCAATTAGTTACAAAATCATTTTAACGATATTTGCACGTAATTACAAAGAGCAAACGACATTTAACTTGTGCTCATGGCCAAGTCGCTATTATTGTAATGCAAACAAAACTATTGATAGAGTCACAAAATATTTATTTATTATTACAAATAAAATTAAACAGGGCTTGGCTCCTATGCTATCTCAATACTTTTTACGATGGAAGAATTGCATAGAGAGACTTGGCTTTTTTTACATTGAATGTTTTTGGTGGGATTATATTATTACAGATTATTTAATTGACAAAACGTTTCACGTTATTATATGGACACAGAATCCGAACCTAATGTTATGAGACTTAGGTCGTAGGATCATTTAAATGAAAACATTGGTAAGAGTGATACTAGTATGCCATGTGATTAAGTTATCATTTTTACAATAGAATTGAAATATTAATAGACGAACCTTGGTTAAATAAATTGTAAATAAAACAAAACGTATTTAGGACGAAAGATATAGGTACTGAAATAATAAATTCCTTTCGTTGACAGTACAATGTGCAGAAATCGCAAGATACGAATTACGGGTACATAATTTATTAGATAACAATAATGGTAAATTATGATACATATGACTTTTCTCTAATCCTAATTTCAGGATTAAACCGACTTTCGAAAAAAATATGTACTATCCAACACTTTTTAGTTCCTGTGTCTATTTTATCTACGAATTTAGTTGTTTCTATTGTTATGAGGGCTTAACAATTAAAACTGAATTATAACTATTGTGCATAAGGTTCAGTTTTATGATTCAGGCAGTTTAATTCTTAGCATAAATAAATAATAGTTACCTTTGACTCATTTGGCAGCTAAATTCAATGCTGTAATTATTTAGTGATTTGTGTCATGTAATGTTTAAGTATTATTTTAAATTAAAATATAAATCGTAAAAATGTGATAAAATGAATGCGCAAATAAAGTTTATTATTTATCAATTTATTTTGTCGTTTTCTTATGTACTTATTTGATCCTATTAGACCTAAGTGCTAAACATAGACAAACATACCTTACCTACAAAGGCTTTTGTAACATTCATTACCTACTAAGATCATTTTCATGTATTTTCATCGCAATGTAAATATATCGACTTATATCTGTGACTAATTTAAATACAAGAAGAGAAATAATTTGCCCGATTCTAGAAATTCTCTCATACATACAATCCTACCAGAATCTAGAATTTTCGCCCGTTTTTGGCCACCTGTATTTATGTCTACAGAAGCGCGATAAACAATAAACGCACACAAATGTAAACTGTAGCACACATCCACAGAACTGCCATAAGGTCATTAGCCTTATCAGTTCAGGTCCGCTACTCACTACTAGATGGCGCTGTCATAAAGAAAAATATAATATTGATCGCGCTGCGGACGGTTCTGGAATTAACGAGACACTGCTACAAAGTTCGTAAACTGCGTCCAGCCCTTTCTCGAAAAGTGTTCACGTCACCGATAACAGGTGGCGTTGGCGTCGACTGCATATAAATACGGCGAGAGCCCGCGAAGCCGGCAGTTGTTTACTGAGAAAGTATTCAGAGCATTGCAAAGTGCAACCAATCCAAAAGATTATACCAAAATGTCTGTGATTCCATATATGTACGACCTTGAGAGGCCCTTCAGGATGATGGAGAGGGATTTCTTCAGACCTGACGACTTCTTCGGCTACTCACCCTTCAACCAGCTGTTGCCTCGCGACTTCGGATCCTCGTTCCTCAAGCCTTGGGAAGACGCCTTCAGACCCTTGGAAAGTCTCTTCAAACCGATGGAACAGCTCTCCTCGGCGATGAACCGGCTCGCTGTCAACGAAATCGGCCAAATTACATCTGACGACGAGAAATTCCAAGTTAATGTGGACGTGCAGCACTTCGCTCCTGAAGAAGTAAACGTCAAAGTTATCAACGGCCAAGTGATTGTTGAAGGGAAACACGAGGAGAAGCAGGATCAGCATGGATTTATATCCAGGCAGTTCGTCAGACGGTACGCTCTTCCTGAAGGGTGCTTGCCAGACACAGTGGAGTCGAAACTGTCTTCAGATGGAGTGCTCACGGTGACTGCTCCAAAGGTCCTCGCCATGCCGTCCACAGGGGAGAAGATTGTCCCCATCACACACACGGGACCCGTCAAAAAACAACTGAAGGACAAATGAACTGTGTAAATCTATGTACCTAATCTGTATATATTTAATTTTAATTTTTAAAGACTGATTTGAATCTGTGCTGTATTAAGTTTAATTTGAAATAAATACAACTTTCTGTGATTATTATATTTTGTTGTTTCATTGTTGGTCCACCTCCGTCACAATGTTTCAGTTTAACATTGGTAGAAATATATTCATTACACTAGATATAGTTTCTATTAGTCTCTAACTTAACATTTAAAAGATGCCAAACGCCTAAATTACTAAAAACAATGGATTGTTAAAATAAAACTTTCTGAGTATTGTAAAAAAACTAAAAAAGTTATGAAATTAACTCATTGTACATACTCAAATCATTGCCTAGAAGATAGATACAAGAAAATCTTAATGAGTAAAGAAATTAGATTTATCAATCAACTCCAAGTGCTGACTTTCTGAGTTTGGATGTCGTGCCAAAATAATATCAGTAAACAGTTAGGTTCCATTAGTAAGTCGATTATTTATAGTAACTTGCAGATACTATGTACCTACCTACTTAGTGTGTTAAGGGATTATTTTGGTACAAACTATTACGTAGTTCAGGGCCACGATTCAGCTATTTAAGAGTTGCTTGAATCGACCGAATGATCTGTTTCATTTGGCCATTTTTAAGATAATTGGCTTACTGCTGCCATAACGATCATTAATTGGTCTTTGCGATCATTTTCTTCGAGAGTTCAATGAGATTTTAGTGTATGCTTATCTGAATACGAAAATTATCCACAATGCCAAGTACACTGACCGACCACTGACATGCTTTTAAAATAGCTGAATCGAGGCTCAGGTCGATATTTCTAGAAATGCTATCTATAGCATTAAACTTCAGAAGCGTGCTGTCTCGCCATTGTAGATTCATGTTCATTCACTCATTATACAATACGATTGAACTTGGTACTGAATTACAAATAAACTTATAACTAGGTTTCGTGAATCTACTGCTGCAATAAACGTTACTTGATTTTTATGGAATGGCGACAGACTTGAATTAAATAATACTTTTTATTAACTGCCATAATAAAAATATTCAATTTATTTGGATCAAGGTAAATTAGACTTTAATATTTACTGTCTATGTACCAAGATAATAAATATAACAATTAAATTGATAGCCCAAATACCCTTCAAGAATGAAACATTACTATTTAAACTTCTTTTCAAAATATATCTTCAAGTTATATTCAGTATTTTCTTTATAGTAACCTGCTTAGAACATAATTTATTACCTGTTTTCTCAAAACTACCTCAAAATTTTGATTTCTTTTCTTGTTTTAGGGTCAACAACTTTTTCCTTGTGAAATGGCAAGTTTATATGATTTAATTCAGGTTTCTTCACAATGTTTTCGATTCGCGCCTTATTATAACTAGTGGGTTTATTTCATCTGGCCGACGACTTCTGCTGCACATTTTCAGTCATAGAGCTACTTTTCTGTCAAAAAGTCTAAATATAATACACTGAGATGTTGAACAGGTATATTGATATAAAAGATTTAAAGGAAT
This sequence comes from Autographa gamma, assembly GCA_905146925.1. Taxonomy (NCBI): domain Eukaryota; kingdom Metazoa; phylum Arthropoda; class Insecta; order Lepidoptera; family Noctuidae; genus Autographa; species Autographa gamma. The sequence goes on from LR989850.1 coordinate 13,242,412, forward strand.
AGTAATTTGCCAATGTAATATTCAATGTTTGTCAACAAGCAACTGATATTCGTGTATTTTTGATTATCAAAATGTATTTCCAGATAAAATTAACACCACTGACGCAAGTGATCAATTGAGCGTAAGCCCAAACTATCTTAATCAGTCATATCGATGAATAATGATGGCTTTTCAGGTAGGGAGAACAGTTTTCTCAAGATGGCCACGTCAAAATTAAGTTAATCACAGGTACAGTAAAACCAAAACTTTTGTTTTCAAGTACAAGAAAAATAACAATTTATTAATCAATTCCTTACACAAAACGCATATGCTAATGAATAAATCAACATACAAAAGCATAGGTTCAGTTATATCTAAGCGAAGTTGGTATAAGTATCACTGATAATTTTATTTTCCATCGAGAAACGAAGAGCTATTCTTGACTTGGCCCTGCATCAAGTAGGCCCCGACTGTTTACTTCTGTCCATTTTCAACGGGAATTTTGACAGCTGACTCGCCGTCACCCACCTCTGTCTTCATCCCATCAGGCTGGGTCTTTACCGGCCCCGTCTGGATGATAGGAACCACTCGCTCGTTCGAGGTCTGAGGGCGTTCAAGAGGCGCAGTCACCGTCAATACGCCATCGGAGGACAGTCGCGACTGCACCGACTCCACGCAGCAGTCGTCAGGCAGTGGATACCTCCTCACGAACTGACGCGACACCCATCCATGCTCGTCCTTCTTTTCGTCATGACGAGCTTCAATCACCACGAATCCGTCAACGGTCTTCACAGTAATGTCTTCAGGTGCGAAGTGCTGCACGTCCAAATTGATCTGGAACTTGGCCCTATCAGACTTAATAGTGGATCCGACGTCGCGAAGCATCGACGAGATCTGTTTCCAAGGCCGGTAGTAGTCACTGTTGTATTGGGGTGCGACCATCGTTAGAATATCTTCGGGCGTAAGAGCTAATGCGAAATGTTGGTCAGATAAGCGCCGGGGACGGTCCATATCGAGAAGAAACGGTAACATAGACATCTTTCTTGTTATTATTTTCAAGGCAAAAAAGAAATGCCGACTGATGCCGACTGGCGTCAGTATTTGTTTGTACAGCGCATGACGTTCTGCGCAAGTGTTGATGGTGACTGTCTGTCTGGCCAGTCGGTGTTTATCATCTTCAACAAAAAGTTTTTATATCCTTTGAACGACTATATACATTTTTGAACTAAGTAATAAAGTCTATATAATAATTATACATCACGGTTATAAAATACGTAAGCTGCAGTATATTTTCATCAATAAGTCACGATCAAAAATTACGACTCTATCAATCTTTATTTCGTGATAATGTTTTTTGAGTCCAGTTAAGAACTTTTCATATTTTTCATCAACAACTTTCTTTTTTAATGTTTTTATGATTCGGCTAGACAGACTGTTAATATTATATAAGATCTCGGCTACTATAGATTGTATACTTTGAAAGTATTCACTTTAAAAGTGCTCAAATTGTAAAAAATGCGATGTACTTTATAACATATTATAACAGATTTAAATAAATAAAACGTAGCTTGAATGCTTTGATTATATAATAATCAAAGCTTGAATGTAGCGTCCGTGAATGAGAACATGAGAGGTGACCGTTTGTCGCTATGTGGACATCCTCCCACCAAAAAAGAGATGGATGGATTGTGTGAAAGATGATATGAGAAAGAAAGGAGTGAATGCTGAGATGACAAGCAGTAGAGATGAATGGATTTGATGAATGATTAATTGGGGATAGGGCAGGGAGATGATGATTGAAATAAAAAGAACCTCCTAAATAAAAAACTATGACTCATTTACCCATGTTTAGCGAACAACAGTATGCCATGCCTTTTTCATTCCAATGAATGATTATGTCTCTATTGTGATTGCATGCATGATTATCCATTCATTATTGGATGTTTTGTCAACATGTTTACATGCATCTCTTGTACGTTAGCAGTATTTATTAGGCAGGTCAATATAAGTATTAAGTAATTGTTGCGCAGCACAATATGTATCTGCACATCAACAGCACAGAAAGAGTCGAATTATGAAAGTTTAATACCATCGTACTACGATACTCCAGCATACTCCAGCATACCAACCAAATATGATAATACAGAGAGAACATATTATTGTATGTATGTTTTTTTTTAAACACCTGGGCCATTTTATGTTAGTAACAACTACTAATGTGTTAACCATGATGTGCTGTGGGTGTGATCCCCGCATACAATAAGCGTCTGTTTGACCAATATGCTTTTTCAGGGGTCCAAGCTTAAGTTTTGTTTTACATTATATACCTGTTATTAGAATATTTTTTAAACGGTGTTGCCCGGGGATTGACTTAATTAATTTGGTGGATCAGTGTAGATATGAAGAAATAAAAATGTCTGGACTTATGATAAATCGAGTCGTCAGGACTCTTTTTAAGTACAGAATTGCTGTCTCGACATAGATATTGTTCAAGTTCAAAGCGGACGAAATCGCAGCAACTGTTTCAATTCAATCGATAGTGTGGTTCATACGTAGGTCCTACAGGTTCAGTGTTGAAAGGTGGTGTAGTACAAAATTGTCTGCTTAATTTTCAACCCAAGATCTAAGCACAGTAAGATCGAAATCTGAATGCAGACGACTAGTACCTAAGTAAACAGTATTTTAGTTCACCTACCGTACCTACCACAAAGTGAGCTTCAGACATAATATAACTTTTTGAGATTGGCATACAAATAAAGTTACATTACATTAATCGTGACTTTAAAAATAAATTATTCTCTTGATGTTCCGAACAGTTAAGTATTGGTTAAAAGTAAATAATGCAAATGGTAAGCAGGCACGTTAATGTAAATACCTGCAGATTACCTTGAAACTTAGGCAGTTTTTATGAGATTAATTTTATATCCTCATGGGCTTTTTCCCCTGGAGAAGTAAGGGTTTTCTGGTCTCCTAGGTAACCACCAAAATAATCATCTTTATCCCTTAGAGCATTAAACCAACCTCTAAGCCCTATACTTCAAAGGCTCTTCATAATAGCTGACGTCATGTGGTAACAAATACTACCGTGGTAACACGTAAAAACCGCGACATTAATGAATGTGTATAGTATAACCTACCTCAACACAAACTGTCTTGAGTAGCATTACGTTTCTGCTTACTACAATACTACGCTGGTGCACTGCCACAGCTGATTGATCTTATAAGTTTTAATTGAACTTTGACTTTCACAGGATCTCATAATATACTTTGTCGAATAATAGATTGATACATTTAATTATTATCCACGATTCTAGGAATTTGATAGGTATCATTCTAAAAGGGACATTGCAAGTTTTTAGTAGGTACTGTAGCTTGAAAAAGTCCAAATAATAACCATATTTCTGTTTCTAAATAACAATTGCGTATGCACGTAGTTTTGATAAAAGGGTGGATGGAAAAAATACAATGAAGGATGAATAAATAATAACAAAAAAGCAAGTTCCCAACCGGCGAAGTGAGACAAGTCTATGTAGGGATCAATATGCTAGAGAAGGACAAAAGTTGTAGTTATCCTTGCCAAGTGCAGCTAGCTGCATGGTCCAAACAATAAATGCAATGTGTGCTGTTTTTTTTTTATTTTGGTAGGTATCAGTAGTGGAAATACGTACTTCCTTACCTAATCAAATGTAGTTCCAATTATTTATTGCAAGTAAATTATAAAGAAAATCAGTAAGTACCTATTTCAGTAATTTTGTAGCGTGTAGGTATCTACTATTAAAACTGACATACATTGTATTAAGTATTAGCATTAGGTTCTATCTAAATAAAAAAAAATTACTTACGATAACGTTATAAAAGTCACCTCATCGTAGACTTACTACAATTTCAATCATATAAAAGAAACTTCTGGATGTACCTTATTAATAAAGGTCATTGATCGTTCATAGGACATTTCTCGAACCTTACTAGTATCTGTTGCATGTTCCAGAACACAAGTTCAGCTACTCGACACCAGACGGCGCTGCAGTCGAGCGGAGGTTAAAAACATTCGGTGCCGCGATGATGAAATTATATGATTTTCTTAAATCTCTTACATCTCGAAATTACCTAGCCTACATTAAATATTGTAGATCTTAATAAACTGAAAATCTCTATTAATCTAATCTTAATCTAATCTTAATAAAATGAAAATAAAAGAGAAGCACATGAACTAGATCAAAATTTTTTTTTTATCTGTATTCTCGTATCTTGCTTTAAGAAATAAATGAACACCACCTAACTTTTATTTGATGTTTTGTCTACATTTTTACATGCGCCCATTTGGTGGGCATCACATTTAGTATTTCTTAGTTAGATTAATATAATGAAACACTTTTACGGCCTAAATTAACATTTTCTTAACTTCAAATTTAACTTTTTTACATAAAGAGGTAAATAAAAACGTTATAAAATTTCAAACGATATCAACATATCTTGTTTTGCAGGTATTAAATTTATTATTAACCAATAGTAAAACACTCAGTTACCAAAATGTATTTGATCTGAGTTTATTCTAAAATGTTGTGAACACCTGACTTCCACACGCATGCGTAAGCATCTGAACTTTCTAGACGTCACTTTCGAGATCATTCCGTCGGCTACTAGATGGCGCTGCAGCGTTATAAATACGAAGCCAACTTTGTACCGGCATTCAGTTCAATATTGAAGAAGCAAGCGAATAAGTGCTAAGTTGAGCTACAAGTTACAAGTTGTGCTAAGCGCATTTCCAAGCCATTGATAACTGAGAAGTGAGACTTAATTACTAAATATCTAAAAATGTCGATGTATCCACTGTTCATTGAGTACGAGCGTCCAAGACAGCCTCGCCGGTTGATGGATCAGCACTTCGGTCTGGGGTTAACGCCACAAGACATCCTCACAATCATCGCCAGCCCTCAGTCAAACCTCGACTACTACAGACCCTGGAGGAACCTGCAAGCCGCAGCACAAGACGTCGGCTCCACAATCAAAGCTGAGAAAGACAAGTTCCAGGTGAATTTGGACGTCCAGCATTTCGCGCCAGAAGAAATTTCAGTGAAGGCAGTCGACGGTTACTTAGTAGTTGAGGCGAAACACGAAGAGAGGAAAGACGAGCATGGTTATATTTCAAGAAGCTTCTCGCGGCGGTACGCCTTGCCTGAGGGCGTGGACGCTGACTCCGTGACCTCAAAATTGTCGACGGATGGAGTGCTCTCAATAGTGGCGCCGTTAAAGCCGCCTCCTAAGGAGTCCAACGAGCGAGTGGTGCCCATCATCCAGACCGGCCCCGTACGGAAGCAAAACAACCAAGAGCAGCAGCAAGGCTGAACATTCCAGAATGCATTTTGTGGTTTAATTTCGCTGTTGTGTTGTGCTGTGATTTTCTTTTGAGTCTGAAATAAATGACGTTTTAGTCATAAGTGTAAGAATTTCCTAATTTCTTGTTTTATTTCTTTAAATGCCCTCTTTTTTTATTAGCTGGAAGAAGGTACCTAGTACCTGCCTAACAACTTAATTTTGATTTGATTTGTGTACCTAAGTCATACCTAGAATGTAAGAACCAGATAGATATAAGATCCAGCAATGTAAGATATATCTTCTTACTTTTATCGTGACTAGGGAAAACATGTCAACTTGCTACAAACTTTTATTCCTTATTAAAGTTTACTACAAAATTAAACGCCTGTCTTTTACTTAATAATTAATCCTTTTAAATACTATACGACTTTCTTATATGACAAGTTAAATACTTGTCATATAAGAAAAATGTAGTCGGTTTTTTATTCATTTGACAACTGCATAACAAATGAACTAAATTCAATCAAAAAGCCGGTAAATAATAACAACAATAGCATGATTGTCAATTTCGTAAACCTATGAACAGCTGTCATAAACAGGCAATAAGTTTAAGAAAGCGCCATCTATAAATCACACGCAAAACTACTTCGCTTACGTACTCGGGAATGGTTCTCAGTCGCTAATGTTAACCGTTCTTTACAGATGGCGCTATGTACAAACATAAAGTTAAACGTATTAATATTTGAATGATGATGATAGTTTTATGTAATAAATGTTTAATTCTAGAAATAAGGCTGTAACAATTTGTTTATTTTCATGAGTCACTAAAATAAGGAAGGAACTAATAGCCGCTCAATGCTGCAAGTATCCGTTTAAATCGAACTTAAAGAAAAAAATATAGTAAAAAATCGGAGTTCCGAGTTATGAATTGAGCAAGAATTTGCAAAATAATAATTATTTCAACTTACTTTATTAAAATTTCATTCCATCAAATTGCTGCTATACGTATTTTTTTAATCCATTACCTGTAATTCGAAAGAAAATTGTGCATCGAATTTAAAATAATACAAAAATTGTTGTAAGATCCCAGTCGGCAGCAAAATTCAGGTATAGATTAAACCGACTCGGAAAATAAATAGGTATATATATTTTTTTTAAAACATCAACCAGAAATACCATTATTATTGCATCTACAAAGAAATAAATAAAAATAACCATTGCATTAGTTGATAATTTCTGGAGTTTGGACCACTCCAACTAGCGATAAATTATAGCTAGGTAAGATCATAGAGATATAATTAAGCAGGGAAAAATTTCAATGATGTTCTGAGTATGACTGTAAACGTCAAACCAAAAAAGATAAGAATATAAGATAAAAGATAAGAAAAGAGAATATACGCGCTTATTCCCGTGAATTATATTACTATATGACTGTAAAGGGTCTGGCCAGGCCTTTCAAAAAGGTTTATAAGTCCAAAGGAAGACCGAAGAGGAGATGGATGGATTGTTTGAACGATGATAGTAGAAAGAAAGGAGTGAATGCTGAGAGACGAGTGCTAGAGATGAATGAAAGCTGAATATGAATCGCGCCGACCCCAAATAATTGGGAACATGGCAGGAAGATGATGATAGTAAGTTATCAATTAAATATTTATATTTTGCACCCATTTACCATTTGATGATAATGTAGGTAGGTATCATCTTAATAATTACGTGACGCAGTTTCTTTGTTACAATAATGATTCACTGACGGAAACAGATGTCGTTCCGTGGAAAAATAAAAAATATTTATTTTGTAACCATATTTAAGCTGAATATACAATTGGGCTATTTGTTACTCACTTGAATGCATTTATTTTTAAAAGACTTTGTTATTTATGAGTTTATGGTAATTCATGGAATATTCATATTGATTACATGCGATGTTAACTGTTTGTTAGTCTTTGCGCCTAAAGTGCTTACCGACTTTGATGAAACTTCGTATGGTAAGGTAATTTCCATGAAAGGAATTAGCTAAATTCTTGCGGTGATAACTATCGTCCATGTGGGATTACCTGAGGCCAATAACTATTTAATTATAAAAGGTACCTTGCGTCTTGCAGAAAATAAATATGTAAGTATAAGTTCTTAGCGATACGCCCCCACACAGATGATCAGTCTCCTATGGTTATTTCTGGAAAACCCAAGTCGATTTTTTTTTCACCATTTATATTTCAACAATGTAGGTAAGAGAAACAGAGAAACATTAACTAATACTGTTTACATAATATGCATTTAGTTAGTCATACCAATAATGTAGCGACAAAACTCCAACTGCAAAACAATTACTGCATCGCAATACATGACTTATTTACCTATATTTGCTAAAACAATTAAATTCAAACGAAATTCTCCTATATTGCTATACCCATAAAGTACAAATTCATCTTAGTCTAACGTATGAGAGATTCTCAGAAAATCCACGACCTCATGTTCTAGCAGACGAAACTGTTTGCTCGGTCCAGAATGCGATAGCGACGATAACCTATGAACCGTCGTCCGGACATATAAAACACAGTGGTCACTCCCGCGCTCCAGTGATTCACGAACTATTGAGACAAAATGATCGCTTTACTGCTGTTCGGGTTGGTTGCGGGCGCATGCGCCGCCCCGCAGTTCGACTTCGGCCAACATTCACCATTCTCACAGAACTTCCACTTACGCTTACGGCCATACTCGGACGACAATGTCTTCAACACCGGCAGATTTTGGGCCGACTTGTCTAAAGAATTGAAGGAGTTGGATGACATGCTGGCCGACTTCTCACACCGCTTCCCTACCCTCGTGACTCAAGAAGGAATCGAAGGTAGCGAGTACAAGATCATCATCTCCCTGCCGGACTTCGAAGAAAAGGACATCGTTGTGAAAGCCCGTGAAGGATTACTGATGATACAAGCCACCCACAAGTACGAGATGGGTAGTGAACGAAACTACATCGACGTGAGGACTCTTCCCAACAATGTGAACGTCGCCGGCAACTGGATATTCGAGAAAGGAATCCTGACCATAACTTTCCCGTTGAAGGAAGGAGCCGTTACCCCTGAGACAGTGCAGACATCTACAGAGCAGGTAGAAACCACACAAGCACCGACATTCGAGGGAAGCCGGGAGGAAATTGAAACTGATATCAAAGACACCGACCAAGACGCTGACGTCGGTCTTGGTAGAGGTGATACCGAGAAGGAAGTCGAGCTGAAGACCAACGAGATCCCTGACAGGAACACAGTGGAGGCCACCACATACGCCGTCGACTTAAAAGACGAAGTGGAATTTGTTCCAGTGAGATATTAAAAGTGATTTTGTTAATAAATATTGAAGATATTTCCGTGTTTCCTTTGTTAGTTAAAATTACGTGCTCAAGCATCATCAAGAACATAATCCCTATTTAGAAAGTAATGTGTTGTCACTTAACTAAGATGTTGTTTGAATATTTTCCCTACGTGACGTCATCCCGATTAGCTATCGTGAACTAATTAAAGACGGTCATTATGGGCTACTTACTCTATAAGCTGTAATTAGCTCGTATTTGTTGAGATATAATAATAAACATTGTTTTATCAGCGCCCCGAATGATCTGGAAAGTTAATAGTATTTAAATAGGTGATCTGTGTAGACAAAGAAAACATGGGAACAATGATTTTGCGGAGTAGTTCTAAAAGATAATAAAATAAAGAATTGCGTGGATATTTACAAATCAGTAAGTTTAAAATAATCTTTTGACCTTAAATTTTAAAATAGTCTTTTGTTTATTGAAACGAACGGGATTTGATTGCAGATAATGTTGGATTATTCCTAAAAATAATGCAACAAAGATGAGCCAATTAAAAATATTTCCTTTGTACAATATTGTTATGCTCATCGGTTTCTGCTTTTCTCCTATAGCAAAAGGCGTTATGAATATTAACTTTAAATATACCAACAAAACAGTAATAAAATTTAGTATCTTAGATATCATTTTTGAAACAAACAATCTCGATGGAAACGAAAACCAAATACAATAACAAAACAAAAACCATACGACCATACTGTTTCTCAAATTAGCCCGTTCAAAAGAAACCATAGCATTCTATAGTATAATAGAACATAATAGTATGTTGTTGTGGTTTGTATACCTACAAAGCTTGTTTTGCTTAATGGGGAAGTACCAAGCTAATGGGTTAAACTGTGAGGTCAAAGCGATAATTATGTCTTAACATAATTAATTTATATTTGCTGAATCCGTAGGTACCTACAAAATATTGTATTTTTAACCTGCAATTTTCTACATATTTTGTAGACCGTTGTGTATAAAATTGGTGACACAGTCATGATAGATTCTAAAAGATAAGTTAATTTAATATAGGTACTCCGCCTTATGTTTCAACAATAAGGGCATTGCTTACTTTCTAATTTCTAGAAACTTGTGGGCCTTTAAAAGTCTAGTCCAATATCCATAAATAATGTCGTTTTTAGATAAGGTCCGACCGCTGAACAAATGCGTTTCTGATGGGTGGTCAACATAAAGATGTAACTATAATATGGCGAAGAATTTGCTAAACTATTATCACTTATTTGTCCTATAAACAAATAGTAACATCCATAAATATTCGTTATGCCAGGACTTACAATGAATAACATAGCGAACACAATTTTTTCTCTGCCTTTACAAATCAAGACCAACTGACATATTTCAGAAATGTATACTCTTAGCGGCCGGACTATAATATTACTTATCTATGTGCAGTAGGCGTCGATAACAGGTCATTATGGTATATCATTAGCGACATTAGTGCTAAACCATCAATGCCCGATGATGATGATAGCCTAATTTATGTCCCTATTATGTTTGCTTTCATGTGTAATGAAGCTGCACTGATAACTATCATAAACCTGCGTTAGGCAGTATCATATGAAAAATATAGAAATTGTCTGGTTCATATTTTTTTATTGGTCTATAATGTTGGGACACAGGATGCCTCTTGAAAAGACACGCCATCTAAAGGTAAAAGTAGTCTGATTTAAGGATGCAGTGATAATGATGTAACGGCTTAAGCTGGGTACTCACTAAGCAATGTTGCACGTTAACTTAGTCCTACGGTAGAACTACTGGGAACAAAAGACGTGTTCGATACTGTATCATTCTGCAAGTGGGTAAGGCTCATCCACGGTCCACCGCGTATCTAGCTACAAGCTGCCGGATTCCCCAAGCTTGCCGTGGATTTCAATTCATGTACAATATTTTAGATATATAAAAGCACACGTAAATTTTGGCGTCGATAATAAAAGGAGAGAAAGTAAAGGAAAAAATGCTTTAAATAAAACAAGAACATACAATCCAAACAATGATCAAACAAACAAGCTACTCAAAAAAATCTGTTTAGAAATATACAAATAAACTTTACAAAATGATGGTCATGACTGTCTTTCGCTCAGTCTGGTTTTGTTGGTTCAGAACCCTGTGTTTGTACAGAAGTTGGACTTGGTGCAGTAGGTGGAGTTGGTAAAGTTTGCGTTTGTTCATTTACTTGAATTTGATCTGGGTTGGTCGGGGTGAGCACTCCACCCAGACTTGAAGCACGGGATCGATCGAAGGGTCTAAACACTTGAGAGGGCCGAATACGATCAATGTAAACTTCATTCTCAAAAAATGTTTGATGTAAAGCTGCATCCAAATCTCGTATAAGATCCAATACGTCTTCTAATCCAATAGAAAGTCTTATTAGGGAGTGTGTAATACCGAGTTCGTTTCTTATTTGTTCAGGGATTGAAGAATGCGTCATTAAGGACCTGTAAATAAAATAGGCGTAGTTCTTGTTAACAGTAAATGTTTTTTAATAAAAGAACCTACATAACTTATTAGATAATGTCTGCTTAAAATGATACATTTATTAAGAGGCTGAGGGCCAAGGCTTAAGATGTGGGGGCAAAATTTAACGTTTTCAAGCAAGCTAGGTTGTAAACAAATAAACAATTATAGTCTGGAAACTTACGGCAATTCTGCCAAACTCTCGTAACCGCCCATACTTTCAGCCAGAATAAATAATTTTAAGGACATTAATAGTTTCCTCGAATGCTCCAGGTCACCGCAATGTTTGAAACTGAACACACCAGAGTGTCCCACCATTTGTCTCTTGGCTATGTCATGATCCTTATGCGATTTCAAACCTAAAGCGACACGAAATAAGAATAAGAATAACAAATTTTAAGTATGTCGTATTTAGAATAAAATTATGCAATTTAATTTTTTTAAAAGGTAACTTAAAAGCAAGATAGCAAAAATTAAAAGAAGGAATAGCTTTGGACGACTCCCTCCAAAGTTTGAATGACAATGACAATTTTCGAGACATAATAACCTTTTACAAAAACACTAATATTGTAATACACATATTTCTCTTAACCCCAAATTGTAACATTAAAATTACCTGGATGCAAAACTTCCACCACCATTGGGTGCTTTTGTAAATAGTTCGCTACTGTCAATGAAGATTCCCTATGTCTCTCCATCCGTAATGCCAACGTTTTCAAACTTCTATTTACTAAGTAACAATCGAATGGAGACGGGACTATTCCCATGGCTAAAAAAAAACGAAAATTAGGTCTTGACGGATTTGAACAAAAACGAAAATTTTAATAATTATTTTTATTGCTACTTCAAATATTCCTTTTCATATTTACTAAGCTTTAAGTTTGTCATCAAAATTGAACTCACAATTTTGTAAAAACCGAAGTTTATCAGCAATGCCCTGATCATCAACGATCGCTGCTCCCATAATGACGTCAGAATGTCCATTCATGCATTTGGTTAGTGAGTACACCACTATGTCGGCACCAAAATCCAAAGGTCTTTGCAAGTATGGCGTGAGGAAGGTATTGTCCACCACCACAGTGATCTTTCCTCTTCCCTTAATCCATTTCACTGTGTTTCCTAAATCTACAATTTTCATGAGGGGATTCGTAGGTGATTCAATCCAGATCATCTAAAATTAAATGCTGTATGAAAATATTAGTAAACATGTCGAAAACTTTGAGTTCGAACCCCGGACAATATAGAAACCAACTCTTCTACATTGCCTCTGGTCTGGGTGTTTGGTATTAAGTTTGTGTCATCACGGCCAGTATTTTAGTAACTGAAAATATCAGTTTCCGTTAGCACTAGTTCTTGAGGTACTCCTTATATCTTATAATGCAATTAAATATCACGCATTGCGGAGGTCATATAGGCAGTCGCACCTTGTACACGGTATTCAACTGAATTCAGAAAGACTGGAAGCTGACACCAATATAGCTTAGCTGATACCAAAATAGCTAAGTCGACACCAAAATATTTAAGCCTAGGCATAAGAAGGTAGATACAACAATTTTAAATTTTTAGATATTTTCAGAAGATATTTTTACCTTGGTATTCTCTTGAATGGCACTGTTTAAACAGTCTCGATCGGTGACATCGACAAATGTGACATCAACCCCCAACCTTGAAACGACGTGTCTGCAATTAAAATAAATGAGCGATTTTAACTTTAGTATTACCACTCTTTAAATTTTGGAGTTAAACTATTCACCTAAAGAGTCGATTTGTGCCACCATAAATATCGTCCATCGAAATGATATGGTCTCCACTGCTGAGCATCGCCACAACAGTTGAGATCGCTCCGAGACCAGACGCAAAAGCGAAACCATATCTTCCACCGTCCAACGCTGCAAGACATTCTTCCAAGGCGGTCCTTATCGGATTCCCTGTTCTTCCATACTCATAACCCTAAAAACGAAATACTGTAAGTAAGGTGAAGAAAATCTTAGAGGGATAAAGTGGACTTAGCTGTCTAACATCGCCAACACGCAGTGAGCAAGCATTGTTTTAATTCATTCTTCTCCATTTGAGAAGTGGTACGAGAATTTGGGGCTTTCGAGAAAGGCCCTGCAATAGGACATACAGATATTATTTTAATGAATGATACATGAACAGGTAATGTTTTAAAATTTGCTCTTGATGTCAAACTTTTAAATTTTCATGTACTACTGATTCCTTATTCTGCGAGCCATACTTATTATTTGTTTTTTAATTGATAGAAACGAAGGAATAAGCCTCATCACCGGGTTGTATGGAGTCAATTAAACAAGTCTCACAGAGTGCTCGGCTGGTGCAACTTGTTTGAACGTGGTGGATGTTACAATGGGTGGTACTACCGCTGCTGACTGCCATTTTTCTGGTTCTTGACTGGCGTGAATTGCGGTAGTCGCAAATCCTGGTCGTGGTTTCAGAAATCCGCCAGACGGCATCTAAACCATTCGCTTATTTGTGAAAAAATTATAAAAAAATAAGGTAAGTCTTAAAGTACTCAGTACTATCCGTTTATTTCATTACTTATATATACATATATAGATAGGCTAATGATTTGTTTTATTTCTACAAATAAATTCTTATTCTCATCCTCTACATACGAATTTTAGGATCCTTACCGAGTTGCCTATTTTTCTGACTTCGCAATGATGATGGATCACTGGTCTAAAACTAAAAATTGAGAAAAGGTTTTTTAGTTTCATTATAATATTCTTTTAATATATTGAGGTTAGGTTACATGGATACCTGATTCGTCAATTACCGGTTGTGCTTGTTGAGAATCTTTAAAAAAACCGACGCGTCTACGAAAACGAGAGCAAAATAAAGTGCACTTCGTCATATCATTTGATTATTAAAAAACTTGATGCTGATTATTCCTTAATACAAAACTGAAACAGAATTTAGAAAAATAGTACCAACGCACAATTTATGAAAGTATTTTTTTAATGTTACTATTACTTTGTAATAGACTGAAGAACACAACAGATTTATGTATTTTTTTTATATTGTCAATCATTTGTCGTACTGTCACATTGAAAACTGAAACTCATAGAGAAATCTGAAACTTGTGCCGTGATTCTTTTAACGCATTCAAAATAATTAGCAAGTGCCGATTAAACAAGGTATAGGTACGTGTTTTTACTTACTTTCATGTTTGCATATTATCTACACTGAAAGTCATAGTACCTAGTCTCACTTTCCATAGTAGGTACTTAACTATTAAATGATTAAATACACACTTCGAAAAGTCCGTAATTAAATGTTCCTTATCATTTTATATGATACTAAGTAATAATATGAGCATAATAAGCCAAACGAAAGCAGTTACACAGTATACAGTATTATAACTGTTTTAACTTAGTTCTTATTAACCCCATCTATTAAAATTCTTTTGTAACTACTAATCTAGTGTATTCAGCGATTTTGTTTTAGTTTTGCAGATTTTTGTTAGATGGCGCTAAAAATAACTTGAATGTATTCATGCTCGAGGACTACTTAGTTTGTTTCTATCCCATGTATTAATGTATTATTTTTAGGTTTTAAACTGTGTGCTAATTAGTTCGGGTAGCAAAAATCCTCACGAAATTCTTAGGCTTACTATTTAGATATTTGGAAAGATTTTTTTCCTTACCCTTTACTGTCCCATGGCTGGTCAAAGGCCTCCCCCATGACTTCCATACAACCTTATCCAGCGCCACCTCGTGGAAAACATTGTAATTGATAAATAATTTACTTTATCATCAACAGTAAATAACATCACATTTACTGCAACCTCTATCCGCGAAACGCAAGTTACTCTCTCGTGGCTTAACTTATAGAAATTAACTAATTAACAGAAACCTGCAGGAGCTGTGACTAACTTTGTAACTTAAACTCAACTTGATCCAGTCTTAACCTTATGTTAATTCAGGCAAACTTGATTCAGGTTTACGTTATCTAGGTTTAAAGTTTAGACTAAGTTTTGTTGGTTGCAGCCTAGATATTATGTTTACTTATGTTACGTTTAAGGCTCATTTTCATTGGTCGTTAGCTCGCATTGGGGGTGCGGGGGATTTAAATTAAGAAACAATTATGCACGTTTATTTTCCTTTTGGATGTATTCTGATACTACTCGCATGCGTTATAGGGACTGAATTGAAGCTAAAAACTGACCGATGGACATTACATTATAAGTAATGATAAGATACGCAAGCCATGTAAAGGATCAACATAACACAAATTAATTATTCTGCCAAGGCTGGGCTGAACATACTGATCCCGCGGCGTTAATTGTTGGACTGGTATTCAGAGCAACACGTCAACGTCTAGTTCTAGTAAACTTGTAGGTATTGATAATTTTAAAATAAAAAGGTAAAGTTTTTTTTTTATATCCTGATTTGTCCAACAGCTGGGAAAAGGTCTCAAATCCTTCCATATTTCTGTGTCTCGAAGCACCTCGGACCAACCTTCACAGTTCGACTGTAGGTCCTTCTACCACCTCCTCCTGTGCCGGCCTCGGTGGCAATGTTATTAATGCAGTAAATATACAAAGACCAGTCGCGGCTCTGGAGAGAGACAAGTGGAGAGAGAGTGGGGCATATTCAAAAAATATTTTTTAATAATATCTGGTATTATATTGTACTGAAAAATTGTTATCAATTTTAATAACAAACTTCCAAATTGATTTTAAAACTCTTTTAAACTCGTGATTTGGTTTTCAAGGTGATAGAAGACTGAATGTTTTAAAATGTAAAAAAGTTATTTTTTATTTATACGGCAGGTTCAAAATATACCACATGGTTTTACAAATACTGAATTTCCGTATACCTGAAGGTTATTAATTTATAGGGGTCGGTTGGCCCGTCTTCAACGACTCGCTGGGGAGAGATTAGCCCAATGTTTTTGGCCCACGTTATTTATTGAGAGATATACATTCTATTATATTCTATATGGAATGATTAAAGTTAAACAAAGTAGAAAATAAGTAACCCAATTTCATCAAAATGATTTTGGAAAATTGACCGTGACAAGTGATCAAGTTGACTTGAGTGAAGTGACGTACATTTTGCAATAAGTAATTTAGGTTGAAAATTATTAGGTAGGTATTGATACCTATTACTACCTATTTATAATTTCTTCAATAAGATTTATGTTAATAATACTTACGAGGAAACTAAAAAAATACGAAAAATCTTTTAAATTAATTTACAACACACATACCAGAAGCTCATGACGTGTTTTGCTTGGCGACGTCTTCACTTACTATAAAAATATCATAAAATATTTGTGCTTAAAATAGTGCCTTACAATTTTAACTAAGGGCAGCAGGTGCCTAGCCTAGCCTAGGTTGGACTAGAAATATACCGACTGAATAAGAATACAACTCTACCAGTAATACAGAAGAAACGTAAACTGGGCCGGAAATCCTAAAAAAATCTAGTTAAAAGATCAAATTAGGATGGCGTAGATTATACAACAAAAAACATTTTGTAAATCTGGTAGAGATCCTATCATCCAACGTTCATTGAAAGAAGTGACGCTATTCAAGGCGTTTCGTATTTTTTTTCAGCTGAAACACAATTACAGATATCTGTTTCCCACATGATGCGGATTGCTTTTGGTGTCATGAGGGAGTTCCTCTTGGGAAGAAAGAAGGCTATATAAGGCCAAACCCAGTTTTAGGCTAACGTAATCTGTACTTTTTGTAAAATATATTTAAGAAAGTACTGAAAAAAACAGTTAAATGATCGGTGTTTTTAGTGGACATACCCCCAATCTTCAAGATTTCTGCAAACTTAATATATTGTTAAATTAACTGAACACACAACTTTAATTTTCCACCAATGAATATAGTGCCTTACATGTCGTTTTACAGGTGATTAACACATTTTTGTGTTCATCTACATTACAGAAACTCGGGCTTAATCTAATAACCTATTGTCGTCTTTGAACCATCCTACACCTATCAATAAAACCTACAAATAATCTTAATTATTTCCTTCCACCTATCATCTCCTTTTACCAGCCTTCACCTAGCCCACATACATCCTTCCTTTGCTTACTATCACTAATAATAATTTCGGTGCCAGCCCCTGCATTCACTTAACTGAGTCAACATGACAATGAACTAAGAGCAGCTTAATGACACAGTCGCAGTTCCATCGTGCAAGCCTTGGGGACACTAGGCGACTCTCTAATCAATATGGCACCGCTAGTAAGCTGCAGTTGCTTTGAATATTTATGTTAGTCCAAATTAATTGTGGTGTTCCTGTATTTTCATGGATAACTGATAGCTAATTGTAGAGTAAGTTCCTGAAATGAACAATTTATAGGTATTGAAGTTTGATGGAAGTTTATCCATGACATGATTGAGCAAATGTATTTGATCGGAACTTTTTTAGGGACACACTAACACCCCTATTCAGGTAGCATATGGTTCTAATAGACCATCAAAATAGTGAAATAAAAATCTGCATAACAGTTGCTGAATATCGTCATGTTTTTTTTTATTATTTTAATAAAAAGGTCATCGTTCAATTGCTTATGTAGAGTATTTTTTAAATAACTATGAGCTTGGAGCTTGGTGGAGTGCCCAAGTGATCTAAATTCTATTGCATTTCCTGTTCTTGCAGTGCTAAGCAGTCATCACAATGCTTATGGTACAAATCGAATACGCATGACCTGCACTGGGACACTTTACCGGATTAAGTTTATTGCTGTTTAAAGACATTTTACAGTCAACCAGTTCCTTGCAAATTGATTAGAAAAGCTTTTTGTATAACATAAGGCGAAAGGGATACTGTATTTGTTTCTATATCTTCCTACGTATCATGATCTACATTAAATAAAAAAATGCGGGCTCTATTTTCATTGATCTTGCCTATTCCTTTACTTGTCTTTTAGTAACTTAGACAAAAGCAAAGGACGGACAGAATGTATGAAGAATGTTGTTAAGGAAAAGAGAACTTTTCAGTACTCCTTCTCAAAAGATAAGGGCTGAAAAAGAACAAATTACGTAACGAAATTAATTCAGATTTTCGTATTCTCAAGTACAAGGGTTTACAACTTTTTTAAACAACATCGCAGGTTTTATTTCACAGCCTAACTGGCAACATAACAATTTTTTACACAAAGGTCGCGAACTTGGGGTAATGCCTCACTAAGTTTCAGCAATAAACCTGATTTATCGTGTACGCTGTTTGACTTCCATGTTTTACGCTCACAATCAGAATTGGTAATACAGCTTTCTATTTTCTGCTTATTGCCCCATTGATCTATGTTGTAGGGATTTAGGTTTTAGGCCTAAACTGCAAAAGGCACCATAATATTAGGACATTTTTTTAAATTAATCCAATATTTTTGATACGTTGAAAAAATTATCAATTTAGGATTGTGACATTAGACAAACTAATAAAAATGAATGTAGTGAAGTTGGACAACGATCTATCAAAAATAATGGACTTACCTTTCAGAATTACCAAAATAGATGAAGGGTTCTAAAATTGAACCAATGACGAACGGTTTTTATATCTACTATTTGGTTTGTATTTTTTAGATGCACATATAGGAAACTTTCAAATCAAAAATAAGAAAACGTCCAAAGACGAAAAAAAAATGGTGCTTCGTTTAAAATTTTGTAATTTACTGAAACAATCGTGGAATGTTTCTACTAAAAATACAACTGCCTAAACTCTAAAATAACTAAACAAATAAATTTAAACAAAGCCTAACATCACAATGCAATTTGTATTCCAACAGAGTCGAAAACGATAAAACTAAAAATTTCTCGAACACGATTCCACAATAAAATGTCAAATGCTTTTTGTGACGAATCCGTTTAAAGCTTGCCGGACCGGGCCGGACCGTGCCGGTTTGAAAAACGGATTCAGTTATGAAATTCTCTTCGCGGATTTTACAAACGGATTCCGTTGTTACGTGTTTTGAGTTAAGGGTGCGGTTTCTGATGGGGATTTAGCGGGTTGAACAACTATAGTAAAATACAGTTGAAAGGAGTTATTATTATTATATTTTGTTTTGGTAGTTGGTCTGTAAGTAAGCAGTGCAAAGGTGCAAAGAGCAGGCGATGGATTTGAATTGTAAAGTGTTACTGTACTTACATTACTTAGTTTATAGAATATATATTTTGCAGTTGTCAATTGGGATCTGAAATCGCCAACCCGCACAGAGCAAGCGTGGTGATCAATGCTCATGCCTTCTCTATATGGGAAGAGGCCTGTGCCCAGCAGTGGACGTTAATAGGCTGAATTAATAAAAAAAAAATAAGTTGTCTCAAGACTATGTTATAAAATGTATAAATATTGATTACAGATTGGATTATGGCTGATCCATTATATCCATTATATCCAACATATGGACTCAATTTAGGCAAATTTCACGGGGAGCATTTTATGCAAAATTTTTACAATAAATGTATTTTACAAAATGCCCGTCAAAAGTTACACATTTCAATAGAAATATGTAAATAATATTATGTAAAGTTAAAGAGAGAGAAGAAAACTATAAATAAGTTTTAGTTTAAATAATCCTGTGGTTCTGAATAAACCCTTTCAGCATTATCAAAGGCCCGAAATTCTTAACAATTTCAAATTAAACATTGCTCAGTTTAATCCCATAAATTATTCAAGATTTTATAACATTTATTTTAGAAGTATTTCTGTCTGAGTGAGCCCTAATTGTTCGCTCAATAATTGTATATTTTAAGCCATCGTCTGAACTCATTGTTACATTTGAGTAAGAACTTTTATTTAGGCTTCGGTTAAGTAAGGTTCGTTTTGTGACGCGGGTTCTACCGAATCGAATCTTGTTTAATTATAGGTTGTGGGATATTTTAGTGCTGATTTCTCTTCCTATTCTTTTAAGTATAAAGTTATGTTTTTGTCTTGCTTATGCAAAGTCGAATACCTTTGTCAAAATGTAACTTGAAACGTATTTCATGTTTCAATTAAGTCAAAGGTTGTTTTTTCTGAGTAAAAATACCTATTACTTAGAATAATAGCCTGGTTCCTTACAACTGCTCAATCGTCAATCCCACGATGGCCATATAGTGACGTTAATTTGGCAGGTTTTCAAGAAAATGTAATATCAAGGGGTTTTGACATTTACTGAGGATCCCTAAAACCATTTTGCAGCCTTTCATCAATTATCATAATATTCTTAACGCTTTCATCTACACTACCTCCTCTGCTTTAGAATAAAAAACCGGAGCATTTCGTTAATTTTACTTTTGTCTGCGCGAAAAATTTTCAACGGTCTCCTTGAAAATATAAAATACTTCAAAAGTTGAGGAAAGGAGATGTTTTATTTTGCTTTGCTGCAAGTTTAGTTTTATTTTGCGCTTGTTTAACATTATCCTTGTTGTAAATATGAAGATAGCTATCTAATAATGTGCTAAAGTATCAATTATTATTTTACAATCTACAGTCAAATGTTTCTGAGTTTGACTTAGTCTATTAGAAATAGTGCAAAATTAAGCATTTAGTATTGTTGGAGTAGCATAATACTTAGAGCAGTTTTGTGCTGCTCCAAAAGTAGTTATAATGTTCCAAAAAAACACACTCTAAAAAGTGCAAATTTGACAAAAAATTAAGTAGTAAAAAGTCATACATCAAATAATCTTATAATTGGTTTTTTACAACAACAATTCGTAATCTTGAACTAAGGACTGCCCAATTCCAACTATAATGATGTTGTTTGAAAACACTTTCATATGTCCTCGTTCCCCACATCAATTACGCGCGTTTCTGTGGGCGCAGAGGTGCTGCCACCTGGGGCAATTTTCCTGCACTTTGTCTGCTATGTCACGTACCTCCATCTAATACGTATGTAGGTTAGATTTTAATGTCGTTTGGACTAGTTATTGTTATGTAAGATGTCTGTAGATTTCGAAAATCGTTAATGAATAGTGGCTAATGTGCCTTTTTACCGCAGACCGATGAAATTTTAATTTAACAAAAACACCAAAAATTTCATATTTTTGGTGAGAATTTTATTAGTTTTCTTTAGAATAGAGAAACATATTTTTGGAAATAAATCTTTAACCACATGTCCTCATATATGATTTAGTGTTCCCATCATCTAAAGAAGATATCATATTACTTGAACAGGCCGACAAGACACTTAAATAAGTCACCTAAGCAAAAAGTCTTTCGGAGCGCGGACCAGAAAACAAGAAGTGTAACCTTTATATCTCACAATCTATTACAGTAAGGTCAATGATACTTCAGCATGTCTGTCTTGTGTACTAGGTAGTAAAATAATATGTATCACATGTGTCTTCATGATGTGTTAATGATGCTCGTAGTAGCATTAATGTGTTTGTAGAAACCTTATGTAAATTTCTTCTGAATTTCTGTCTCCAAATTTCGGTAAAGCACGTTTCCAAATTGCTTTTCCTGTACTGAGGCCTTCTCTGAAGCATTTACTTCCTTGTAAGGATTTGGTGAACTGCACTATATATTTTAAAAGGGGATTGCAGTGTCACACGCCTGAAAGCTTTTAAAACCCTTCCTATTACTACCAGGTTTTTAGGTAAAACTTGCAATGTAACACTGGACTAGCATGTTCTAAAGAATTTTTCCCGATGGAGATTTCGGACCGCAATGCTCCAAATCTTTGTAAAGTGCTCGTTTTCTCACCTGATTGCTCGAGCAGTTTTCCAAAGGCAGAAGAATTTCCAGTGGAAATATCATCGTTCGCCTTATCGCCTAGAGACACGTACGGCAATAACTCTTCGGGTTTAAAGATTGAAGTATTGGTGTAGTTAAGCGATGCTGGCTGACCGCCAACTAATATCTTATTTTACCGCGAAACTTTTGTTACTCTCGGATGAACACCTTTCATAACCGAGGTCTCTCAAGTTTTGAACACCTGTGGTGGGACTCGAAAGTTATATCAGCAATAATCCAAGCGATTGTGGTCCTTATAGCTTTGAGAAATCATTTCAGAAGGCAAAATAAACCTACGAATTTTGCTTCTACTATTTTATGGAGGTTTTCTAAATAGTCTTTGTAATTGGAAAATTAAGTTGGGACCACTTAAAATTCAGCTCGCTTCGGAAGTGGGATCGTAAAGATGCATGCTCTAGTGGACCGTAAGGACAATAAACTACCGCAGACATCCCATGAGCCACAAATCACAGCTTGCACTGTGAACCACGAATAGATAGATGCAGTAAAACCAGTCTGAGGCAGGCTGGAAAGCCATGAGTGGTAGTGTAAGGGTGTAATGTACCTATTTCTTAAATGAAAATATTTACTTTTAATTAAAAGTATTAGTAAATTAAAAATTGACCCATTTAACTATTATGTTCTTCAAAGTTGTTCCCTGCAAATTTTCTTTGATGCGTCCTAATTGCGTTTATTTCTCTTTTCCACATGCCTTTATCATGCAGACGATTATTATACTGTTTAAAGTTCCTTTCACTCTGTAGCCTTTTAACAAATTGACCTTCTGCCGCAATCAGTTTTTGTTGTATACAGGAAAAATAAAGTGCAGCAATGGTGTGAAAGTAAATTGAGATCGGGCGAGTGCCGTGCGGTGGCCATTTGTCAGCATTGAATGGGACAGTCCCGGGTACGTTTTTATAGTGGCTGTGACGTCACCGATGAGCCACCACTTTAGACTTAGATAGGAAACTCCAAATTTTTGGAGAGATATAAAGGTTTTGGTAGTAAAAGTGGTGTAGATCTTTTGATTAGATAGAGAAGTGGTTTTATTTATTTCGTTTAGTCCTTAATCTACTAATACTATAAATCTTGATGTGCAATAAAAAGTTGTCCATATAATATTAGCTATCTATACAGGGTGTAATGTAACCCCTGTCCGACCCGAAAGGGTGATATAGGGATTTTTTTCATTCTTTTTCCAATATTTTTTTATCGCTTATCGATACCTAACAACAGTTTTAAGGGTCGGACAGGGGTTTCTTAATACCCTGTATAGTAGCCCTGCGTAGTATAAATATGTTTTATATGGTACCTATTAGTATATAATTATGTTTGCAGCTAAACACACATTGACTTAAAATAAATAATTGCATACTTTATACAATATGTACTTTATTCCAAATTCCCAGAAATATATTAAAATAAATGCAAAAACATTGGTTAAATTCTAAGAATTGGTCCGTTTGATAAATAAACTGAAATTGGTTATTAAGCGTAGCGGTTTTGGTATTGAATCGTTTTCATATGAACTACACATAACCAAACACATCCAATCAACGGAGATTAAATATCGTAATTTTGAACGTGTATGATAACGACTATATGATAACGACTATATTAAACAAAGCGTGGAGTAGGCAGAAACTTAAGTGAAACAATTTTAATATTATCTAAGTATATGTGACGTTAGGTATGAAAGATAGTATTTTCTTATATAGTAGTCTTCTTATATAGTATCTTCTTATGCCTTCATAACGTAAATTTTCTTCTTTTTAAGGGTCTTGCAAAAAAAAAAGAAAAAGAAGGTGGAGGACGAAATACTCTTCTAGAACTAAACATGGGTCTTATACCAATTTCCAGGTGTTAATACGATAATTTTATTTTGTAGTCTACATCAGATCCCACTGCTGGGCAAAGGCTCTTCCTCCATCCTACAAACCTGTCTGTCTTTCGCGATATCTGGCCACGTGCCGCAATAACTGACTAGTTCATCACTCCACCTACGGCGCGGACGACATCGCCGTCGATCGATATTTTAGAAACAATAGTATTTACAATAAAATATTTTGTTTATTTGACCAAATTAATAAATGATTATAATATTTTTACTGTAAGAACAGTCCATTTTTATTGTTTATGAATTCGTTTTAAGTCATGGCCACACTACTTCTCATCTGAGTGTTTCAAAGTCTTGAGCGTTCTATTTAAAGATGGAAGAAAAAGCACGAATTGAATGTCTGCCGATAGCTGAACTTTCTGTTCACGATTGGAACCTTTAGAGAACCTTCGCGAAGTTTCCATGTATTGTCATTGAAATTAGATAGGAGTAGATATAAATAGGACTTGCTATACGTAATACTAGACGATACAGATAAATAGGGAACAAACTTATCCCAGTTGTATTAGATGAACATTTGCGGAAGTCAGATTGTCAAGTATTTATTTGTTCGTCTATCTTTTCGTAGGGTATAGATTTAATTATATTTAGATGTTAGGGTAATGTATTTAGTACGATTTACAATTGATAAATAAATAAATGCGGACAACATCACATACATTGCTCTGAACCCAAAGTAAGTTGCTAAAGCACTTGTGTTATGGAATTCAGAAACTACGAAGGTACCACAAACACCCAGACCAGAGGCAATGTAGAAAAGTTGATTTCCACATTGACCCGTCCGGATAGAACCCGGGACCTCAGAGCTAGCGAAACCTTGAAAACCGGTGCGTACGCCACTCAACCACGGAGGTCATCAAATTCAAATTGATAATTATTAATTTAAATTAAGAAAAGCATATTTTATATATATTATATTTTTTCTTATTTACTGTGTAGGCTTAGTTTCTTTTTTATTACCTATTGTAAATATCTTAAGTTTAATTTTTAATTGTAATATAGTATGTTTTATTAATTATTAAACACTTATGCGGAATGAATGTTATCAGGAAACTGCTAAAAAACCGGTGTGCGTTTCTCTGACTATTATAATTTTAGGTATTTCTTTGTAACATGATACTTATTCAAAATGTACCAGAAAAGCATAATGTTTTATCATCACTATCACTATCACTATCATCACTATCACTACATAGTATAAAACAAAGTCGCTTTCCGCTGTCTGTCCCTATGTATGCTTAAATCTTTAAAACTACGCAACGGATTTTCATGCGGTTTTTTTTATTACATAGAGTGATTCAAGAGGAAGGTTTATATGTATAATACATGCATAATATAGTAGAGAAACATGGATAATCTTAGAGATTTTTGACGTCAGGTCGTAAATCAACTCATTTTTTGCGCTTTCATTGCAAACGCTGGCTGAACCCTACGAAATAGATCAAAATAATGTACTACAGTATTGTGCACCTTAAAAAAATCTACAAAAAAGTCCGCGATGGTATGTGTCTATCTCTTGAGGGTAACCCACAATAACCATTTTTTATCCTATATTTATTACTTATTCACGAAAAGACGATTTTAAGCAATACAGCATTAATTCTTATCCAATTAAGTACCTTCAAAAAATTGTGCATGTAATATAGATCAATATTGCTTTTTACAGCATGTAATTTAAATGAATATTTTCGAAGATATTACAGATTTAAAATGCAGGGACATAGCGGTTGCGGCGGTACCGGCCTGGGGGGCCGCGCGGGGGCCGGGGGGCGCGTGCCTATACCAAAAAATGCTTCTAAGGCTGTGCTTCGCCCTACAGAACTTTATGATTGTGTTATATTTGGTATCAGCGTTGCACCCGAGCAAAGCCGGGGCGGGCCGCTAGTTTAGTATAATTTTAATCAAACCATTCTGTATTGTCTTAGAACATTTCTCTTCCTTTTTAGTACACCTTTCTTCACCATAATTATTGATTTCACCTCCAAACTCCACAAACCAAAATTTATTTTAAAAGACTTTCTCTATAAACGTGGAAACTTTCCAGTTTTCAGTTTCCTTCAGTATTTTCCGAGTCAGTTATTACGTGTGTTACATTCACACGCGTAGAATGAATTACCCTCTTGGCTTCAGCGCAGTCGAGTAAATATGAAGGTGTCAACAAACAAAGAGACTGCGATTTTGTTTAGTGAAAATTCTTTAGAATTTCTCCAACATTTTATGTTAAAGCAAACTTTTCTATTTGGGTTAGTTTGTGTCTAAACTATCTGGTTACGTACGAGTAGTTCTGAATACCTGCTGTATTTCTATGTCGTTTATTTAATAATTTCCATACCTTTTAGTAGAAATTTGATATTTTCGTATATAAAGGAAAATTGGACTAATTAAAATATGAATACCTATTACGAATATTAATAGACTTAAATAAATGTTAAGTACGATTATAAAATGGTATTCGTCGAGTAAAATCCATTGAATTCAGAAATATTTGCTGTGTCGTGAAATGTGAACCTATTTGTTAAAAGCCTCCTGTCAACTGTTTGTTCCGCACTGGCCCGTGTGGTTGGAAGCTCCGTCAAGAATTCTTTTATGCAAAATACATTTTTTTTCACGTCATTCGCTTGCAAACGTCCAGCCGAATACAACGGTACCACTCGCGGTCGCTGGCGCTCCGACTACCAGGAGCCGAGGAAATTACAAATTCCTGTTTATGTTTTCAAGTATTATATTATTGTGTGCAAATTTAAATCATGCTTAAGTAAATATGATCGTAAATATTAAGCCACATATCAACTCAAAGAGAGAGAAAACCTTTGCACATAAATTTTCGTCAATCTAGAGGTCTATACTATCTGAAAGTTAAATTTTAGCTCTATAAAATATGTAGTTTCATACCTAAACTTGTAGGAGATGTTATCATGCACTTAATTTTACCTATACACACGTATTTTGTATTCTAACAATGCCATTTCTATAATTTTATTTTACCACCTGAATTTACATCATGGATTGCAAATAATCATTTGAATTTGAATTTAATTTAGAAACATTCTAAAAAAAAAATGATCTTAACTCTGGGTCTATCCATATAGTTCAATGCGGAAGTACCAGCCACCAGCGGGCTTATAACAAATGGATTCACATTTCACGATACAATAAATATGCTTATTGCGACCTTTTATCCGCTCTCTAACAAAAGCGTCTCGCATCCGGGGACAGAGGTAAGGGGTAAAGGGGACACTTGTAACACGGGGTGAGTGGTGGCGGGGTAACTTGTACTGGGTAAGTGGCTTGCCGCGTGATGATCAGTTCCAATTGTTTGTTTGTTAGCGAGGTGATAATTACTGCTTGTTTGCAATTAAGGTGAATTATTGTTTGTGACTTTATGACTTTTGATGTCTTTCATCTTTTGTCATATTTTATTCCTGTTTTATAAATTTAGATAATTACTACTTTACTCTTAATGACAAGCTAATTAACTATTTATTAATCCACAATTAAATGTAATATAAGAACAAACTCTAACTTACATAAATAATACTATTAATTATCTATGGTAAATAAATTAGGAAGCAAGCGAACAGCTGTTAATTGTTTTTTTTATTGAAAAGTACACCTGCGTCCACATAATTTATTATACCTCAATAATATTAACACAGTTAATTTCCTATAGTTTTGTATAGTTAAGTACAAAATTAGATTTGTCTACATTTCACCAGCTTATGTTGTTAAACATGTTTTTCCTCATTACATAATCGGTAACTTCAGATGGTTTTGCTTATAATGAAACGAAGAACTTTGTCAATGTTGCGAATGTTAGGCGTGTCTAATGAAATAATATGGACTTTCTTTATAACAAACTTTTTTGGCAAACCTTGCCAGTAAGGGATCTTTTCTCTTCGTTATGACCTTTAGTGATGGGCAACTCGAGTTATCTAACTCGAGTAACTCGAGTCAGACCGTAAGCGAGTCAGCCCGAGTCAATATATCTGCAACCCGAGTTGGCCCGAAGAGCGTGCGCGGCAACGGGCAAGTGGTGTGGGCCTAGCTCGCGAGTCGCGAGGCCCGAACGATTACGAGCGAGCCCGAATTAGCCCGAACAACCGAACGTGCGAGCCGCGAGTGAAAGAGATAGTTCTCGTAGTCGGTTTCTTATTTGACGGTTATGGTTGTGATTTGAACTTTGTAAACAATTTTAATAAACGATTACGAGCGATTACGAGTGATTAATAAAAGTCTGATTTTTGAAGTCTCAGTTTTATTTGACTATCATTGACTCGTCGCCACGCAGCCCGTCGGACCCGACCCGGTGAACCGTGGACGTAGCAAAACTAGTAACACGCGGAACGATGCACCGAGTTGAGCGTTTACTGACTCGGACGGACGACGCGGCGATGCGACGTACCTTAAGGCAAATCGAGTCGAGTCAACTCGAGTTGCGGCCCGAGTTGGTTACCGGGTCAACTCGAGTTACCCGAGTTATCAAAACGTCGACTCGGCCCATCGCTAATGACCTTATATTTATACCAACAATAGCAATTATTTTAATTCGTCCTAATTTATATGGAATAATGAGATTCTTTTTTATGTTTCCGTGGTCTATGTGGTAATTGTCTTACATTACCGGATATAGCTCTAGTACTGTTTAACTTTTATAGAAATAATTACACAGGGATGACAGGCCCCGGAGAAAATTAAAGAGATTTTGTTCAGCAGAAAAAAAAGTATTATTAAAGAAAAATCAATAAATGTTTTCGTGCATTTTTTTAAATGTAAAGGAAGATCACAACTTTTTTATTTTTAGACACAGGTTGTTGCCACATTCTCTACTTTAATGCGATATTTATAAAGTAAAACGGAATCCTAAAACATAAAGAAATAAATATTCGTTCCCACCGTAGCTAAGGGTGAGCTTGTGCCATTATTTCGGGGGAGGTTGTTCTCGGATGCTCTCGACAATATAATGGTTTATTCAGGAAACTCTTACACATAATGAGATGTGTGTTATTCCTTATGGAAAGACTGGAGACGTTTTAAGATATGTTTTGGATATGAGTAGTACATGGCATGATGAGAGAACGTAGTCTCTTTGTTTATTTTTTGGAGTAAACAAATATGAATAAGAACATCTTTTTGACATAATTTTTAGTTTATAAATAAAAAAACATAAATAAAGTAATTTATGTTTTTTTATTTATTTAAAGACATTTCAAAATCATATAAGTATCTTCATTTTAGCAAATAAAAATCAGCAATGAAAACTCATGTAAACACCAGATTATAATAAATATTTACTTTAAATACACATATTTAGTTAATATAAAAATTATATAAATGTAAAGTTGTCCTACTATAGAAATAAACTACATATATAAAGATATTAATGTAAACTACATACATAAAAATACTATATAATGTAAACTACATATATAAAGATATTAATGTAAACTACATATATAAAGATACTTAACTAATATAGTTGTTAAAAAATTAAAACGGTGCTCCCACAGTCAAACCACTGAACTGGTTTTGTGGGATATTGTATTGTATCACCAACTATGTAATGTTTTAAAATTCAATAAATAATAATAATAATAAAGTCTGTAAGATCAAAAACATAAATGTCTATCATCTAAATCACAATTATTTTAGATTTCAGTAGGTATAAGTTTATGCTTATTCTAAAGATTTTAGGATTGGGTAAGTACCATTTTACATCTTGCTTGATTATTTTATAATCGCACACTGACAAATTGTAAGATAAACATACCGGAAACTGCGATTTTCGTCACATCAACAAAACATTAAGATATTCATTTTGAACGCAATATTCTCAGAGTTTTCCTTAATTTTATGACTGAGATAAATTGATATGGTAACGCAGGAGTCAGGGATGACTGATGATAGCAGGGATGGCGTAGAGTTCCGTAACCGAAATGTTCGGATATCCAAAATGAATAACAATATCCGAAACTGCAACCGCTAAATATTTTAATAATTTTGGATATTTTCTGTAGTGTCTTTATATGACAAGAAGAAATTCGTAATAACTGGTGAGCAAACCAAACAGAAAAGTAACTCAAAATCATTTAATAATCAGTAAATTGTAACTAACTAAATAAAACCTCGACAATTCAAATA
This sequence comes from Autographa gamma, assembly GCA_905146925.1. Taxonomy (NCBI): domain Eukaryota; kingdom Metazoa; phylum Arthropoda; class Insecta; order Lepidoptera; family Noctuidae; genus Autographa; species Autographa gamma. Next base: position 13,272,263 of record LR989850.1, read on the forward strand.
AATAATTGTAACTAATATATAATTTTCCAAAAATATCGGATTTGTATCTTTACGAATATCCGAAATATCCGAAAAAATTGTTTCACAGCCCTAGACGTTGATCATGCTCTAGTTAACCACGATGCCTTTAATAACTGACTGACTTCATTTGTCCATGTCCAGAGAAAGGAAACTCCATTTTTTGTGTTAATTTTTCGCGTTGTTATTGCACATAGCGCTTTGTTTTTTGTCAATTCCTTTTTCAGGCTATTTGTTTGGTTTTTTCATCTATCTAATCATCTATCAATCCAATTGCAGCATCGAATATAATTTATCGAAATACCTATGTTTTATGATGCCAAACAAATCCTTTTCTCAAATACTATTTGTTTTACTAAGTTTGGCTATAACATTTGATATTTAACTAAGTTACTCGTACATAATAAAAATGATACATTTCTTCACAAAATGGAGCAAAAATTATTCCTACATATTTCTCCAGCATTAATACCATAAGTAGAATATTTATGACAATCTTTATACCAATGTATGATTATCCGAAATTATGGCATTACGGCTCGTCTGTCGGACTATAAGCACGTTTTCTTTCTGTCTGACTTTCTCAGTAACATCGTAATCCGCACACGACTTATAAGTCGACGTAACTTGTCTATTTGGTAACTGTCCCTAACAATAATAAAGTAGGAAATGGGCTAATATTAATAAGACATTTTCCTTGTAAGAAAATATGGTATTATGTGAGCTATTTTTGGTATCAAGAGTAAATAACTGATTGAAATGTCCTTCTCATATTGTATAAGCAATTGCTTGTAATTATCGTTCATTCAAAATCAGACTGTATATACAAATTATTTAACCAAAATACCAGTAATATTGTTATTATCCATATAAAAATAAAGTGCTCTTGTTACAAAAACATAATAGCACGATAAGCAAAAGATGGACCATTTAAGATTCATAAAGAAAATATGACTTCCTATTCTGAGATAAGTGTATCGTAGCAAGAAGCTACGTCGTAGCATATAACGGCGTAGCACTTCATTGTTATAGCTAGCTACGACGGCAGTTGAGCAATGAATGTAAGAGCCAATCTTTAAAAATAAATGTCAAATATAAACAAGCTGTCCGAAGTTCAACCACTAACAGTATTGAGTATTGAGGAAAATGCCAATTTCCCTATTTTCCTAATGGAAAACGTAAATCCATGACAACGAAGTATTCTCGTCAAAAACCCAGTTTGTTTTGTTCGGAACAAGTTCAAAACAGATCAGCACAAATCCTTCTGTTCGTTTTATTTATTTTTATTTTGTACATAACTGCCAAAAAAGGTTTATGTGTTTGATAGTCTGTTGTCATTTAAGGGCTAGTGTAACTTAACTTAAAATTGTGGTAATTATAAGGATATTATCATATCAGGATATTATTATATTGTTATACCCAATAACATTAATGCTTCAAAAAAAATCACCATTAAATTATATCAATAAACATGATATAATAGTAAGTATATTATGTAATAAATAAAATGTAGTGCAATAAAAGATAAAATCCATTTCGTTCATCACACGAAGACGATTTTTCAACCGTACTTAAAATTACCAACATCTTTACTTCAAACATTTTCATTAAAGAAAACCCACTCATCCATATAAGCCTAACAGACTTCTCCTTAAGTAAACAGTCCTTTTGAAAAAGATACTTACACTGTCAACCGCAGTGTCTTTTGCAAAAGCCGAGATTAGAGGAAGAGGTTCAAACGAAGAGGTTTAAAGGCCAGTGTGAGCAGGGTTCGTGTGATTAGTGGACCATGGTTCGTGTGGGCAGCAGGTGAGCAGCAAGGGGTTTTCTAGGCCTGTGCCAGGGGAATTGCCAATCCGGGTACAGGATCACTATCACTACATAGTATAAAACAAAGTCGCTTCCCGCTGTCTGTCCCTATGTATGCTTAAATCTTTAAAACTGCGCAACGGATTTTGATGCGGTTTTTTTTAATAGATAGAGTGATTCAAGAGGAAGGTTTATATGTATAATACATGCATAATAAAGTAGAGAAACACGGATAATCAGAGATTTCTAAAGTAAGGTCGTAAATGAACACTTTTTTTGCGCTTTCATTGCGAACGCTGGCTGAACCCTACGAGATAGATCAAAATAATGTACTACAGTATTGTGCTCCTTAAAAAGATCTACAAAAAAGTCCGCGATGGTATATGTCTATCTCTTGAGGATAACCCACAATAACCATTTTTATCGTTTATTTATTACTTATTTACGAAAAAGCGATTTTAAGCAATACAGTATTAATCCTTATCCAATTAAGTACCTTTAATAAATTGTGCATGTAATATAGATCAATATTGCCCTTTACAGCATGTAATTTAAATGAATATTTTCGAAGATATTACAAATTTAAAATGCAGGGATATAGCGGTTGCGGCGGTACAGGCCGGACGGCCGCGCGGGGGCTGCGCGGGGGCCGGGGGTCGTGCCTATACCAAATAGTGCGTCCAAGGTTGTGCTTCGCCCTACAGAACTTTATGATTATGTAGTTATATTTGGTATCAGCGTTGCACCCGAGCAAAGCCGGGGCGGGCTGCTAGTGGTAAATAAATGGTAAATACGTGATTGTATGAGAAATTAACATAATATTATATGTATGAAATAAATATTGTTTTGAATCCAGATCTTTGAGAAGCTTCTCGTCTTACGGGATTCGACTCGATGACAATTATCCTAAAATTATACCTAGAAAACCTTGTTATTCTATAATATTTTGATAATTCCAGCTGCTATTTTTCATGAAATATAAGGTTTACCAGCTCTTTGTTTATGTTTATAAAATACCACAAACAGTGAACTATAATAAAAATCCGAAATCGATTCTACAATTTTCAAAAATTTGGTAATATTCAAGAATCTTACCAATAACCAATTTAGCCTTCTACATAAAACGTTATAAGGTAAAGCTTATATCAAGTGGACAAACTTAATATAATATTTTGAAAGTATGTCTTAAAGGGAAGGGAAGGAAACTGTCGCAAGTATTTAAGGTCGCTCACATATTAAATATCTTTGGCGTAATTAAAATGTGCTCCAACAAGACGAGGTTGAATCTTGAAGGTAATTAGAACGGTTCTATTAATTTTCAGGAACAATGATTTGCGATGGGAAAATGTCTTAAGGGTATAACTTGACAAATTAATGAGATTGTTGGGAGCACTAGAATATGTTCTTCAAATTATTATATTCGAGAAATTTTGAAGTAATGTTTGATTTTAATTTTTATTATTTTATTAACAAATTTTACATCATCGCGACGTACTACTCATCTTCTGGACAATATTTTCAATATTATACTGTATTTCCCAGTAAAATGGGTTGTGGTTTTTTTTTGCAGTTAGCCTGAGCGCAAGCTTTGACTGCTTCACCGGACTTTGGTTTGTGGAGGTCACATAGGCAGTCGTTCCATGTAAAATACGGTATTCAGCTGAATCTGGTAAGACTGGTAACGACCACAACATACCTAGGGAAAAAGGCTCGGCAGATGATGATACTAGTACATTGATTTTAATCTCATACTAATCCTTTTACACGAAATTGACCTTAGTAAAACTAGTTGATGTTTAATACTGTTAATAATAAATGATTAGCCAAGTTCTGTCATACATAGCTCTTATTAATAATAATAATAAAAATCTTTATTGCAGACACAAGGTCCATACACAAAACTTACAAAGTTGACAAAACAAAAATAAAGATAATAAAAATAAAATTAAAACAGACATAAAAATAAGAAAAACAGTAACAAACAACATTAAATGGCAACTAAATAAACATACTACTAACTATCATATTCTTACTTGAGAGTTGAGATCATTTTTAATATAACTAGATTATTTAACATGCTATGTATTTAGGCAGCTATTTCTAACCATCGCTTATAAGTATCGGTGGTGTGCAATCTGTGAGCAAGTTCCTTGATGATGTTGTTTCCACAACTGTCAACCCTGGCCAGGAACGATGCGATTCAATGTCTCTGGATGGCATTAAACGTGTTAATCCGGGCCTCCGCGAACATTTCCGAGGCACTACAGTAGCGCCGTAAACCCATAAGATGTCTATATATGTTATTATATTGTACGCGGATTCCATCCAGAGATCTCCTCGTATAATTCGTCCAGAGCTGACAGGTGTAGAAACATTGGCAGTAAGCTCTGAACAGTTGTCTTTTAGTAGACGTACTAGCCTTGAAAAACCTTCTTGCTATCATATTGCCCACCACCGACAGTGCACGCCGCTGTCGGTCTATGTCAGCATCATCCTTTAGATCTGAGGTGAGTATGTGACCAAGGTACCTGAACGACTCAACCACCTTAACAACCTGCCCCCCAACATATACTGGCGGAACAGTATCTGGCCTCTTTCTCGACTTAAATACCATCATTTCCGTTTTCTTTGAGTTATATACTAAGTCATGTGCCTTAGCATATCTTTCACAAATATGTAAGAGTTTCCGCAGTCCTTTAACAGACGGGCTGAGCAGAACCATATCATCAGCATAACTCAGATTATTGACGTAACGGTCACCTAATCTAAGCCCTACCGGTGCTCTGCTCAGCTCTTCTATCAAACCATTAACGTATACATTAAATAAGTCGGGAGAGGTAAGCCCGCCCTGCCTTACACCGCATCATCATCATCATCATCATCATCATCATCAGCCAGAAGACGTCCACTGCTGAACAAAGGCCTCCCCCCTAGAACGCCACAATGAACGACAACTCGCCAATTGCATCCACCGGGTGCCCGCCACTTTGACGATATCGTCAGTCCACCTGGTGGGAGGCCTGCCGACGCTGCGTCTTCCGGTTCGTGGTCGCCACTCGAGAACCTGCACCGCATGCCAGCTTATAATCAGCAGACAGTGCGTTACCCCATCTGATATTGTTGGACTGATTAGAATACCAGTATTTAATAAGTCCAACTACATCAGACGACACGTTGCTGTCCTTTAACTTCTCCCACAGTAGATCGTGGTTTATGGTGTCGAAAGCCCGGCTCAGGTCCAAAAAACACGCATAGACACTCGTATCCTGCTTTACAGAATTTTTACCAACTTGTTTTAACGAAAATATAGCCATATCTGTCGACACCTCTTTGCGAAAACCAAATTGACCGTCGTCAATCTTAAGCGATAATTGCTTATGAATAAGACGTTCAAGCAACTTGGCCACAATCGTAGCCAGTGATATAGGTCTATAGTTGGACATGCTCGAGATATCACCCGTCTTGTTCTTAGTGATGGGGACAACCAGTGTACGAATGAGCTCAGTTGGTAGATAACAGTGCTGGGCACAGTGAGTAAAAAATTGCGCTAGTACTTCACTAATATGCTCACCTGCGTACAGCAAATGCTCTATGCTGAGGCTGTCATGAACCGGAGACTTACCACGCTTCATGCTCCTCAGTATGCTAGTGACGTGAAAAACCTTGTCATTATTTAAAGCAATTTTTGTCGACTTAGATAAAGTTGGCAAAGTTTGCTTATGCGGTGGAGTAACATTAAAATGCTTACGAAACATATCTGCAATCAATGTCTTATCAGTCTCACCTTCAACACTAATTGGCGCACTATTATTGACATTATATTTTTTGACCTCTTTCCAGAAACTTCCAAAGTTTTTATCAGAAGCATGCCGAGCAAGAATATCTAATTTAATTTTTTCCTCATTATTCTGACAGTATTTAAGCGCGGCTTTAAATTTCTTCCTAGCGATAGACATCTGTTCATAGTAATATCCCGAGCATGGCCTACCAAACCCAACCCACTGTAAAAATGTTTGCCTAGCCATTGCATGATGTTGCTGTACATTATAATTCCAACCTATAACATTTTGATATTTGACATTCTTACGTGAAAAAGTATATTTTGCAGACATTTGTAAAGTTTCAATAATATCACTATAAAATAAATCTATTAATCTAGTATGTTCACAGTCGGTACACATAATATTATTTAAACATGTAATATTAAAATAAATCTTATTACACATTTGACTAAATTTATTACTACATAATTCTGAATATTTACTAATTTGTTCTTTATTTCTTTTACCCCACAAATGTTCTATTACATTTTGTTTCGAGCTATCTACACTACTATTTATTTTACAATTAATGCTATTGAACATTACTTCTATTACCAAAGGAAAGAGATCAGATAAAAAAGTGTCATACCATACGTAAACATTGCTTACGGCTGCCTCGGCCGCCGCGGTGACCACACAGTGGTCTAGCCACCGACGCGAGCCGTTCGCTTCACTTATGTATGTATGTGTGTTATTTACATTAAGGAACTTTAAATCGATACATGTGAATATGTGTTCAGAACAAAAATCAGACAATTCTATGCCAAACCTCGTCCCGGGGTGAGCATTAAAATCTCCTAAAATAAAAACAGACTCCGTATCTACACTCTCTATCACCGCACTAATATTGGCTAGGCACTGAGACATCTCGGGGAAATTAAACTCTTTGCAGAAGTTAGGCCCAATTTATCTGTTATGCGGTCTCCCTTTCAATCTCAAACATATAGTGCAGTTAACAGCATCCTTTAACTTATCCACCAAAGAACTTCTTAATCAATCACCACAACTTGCATTGCATGATTGATTACACCCAACTATCTAAGGTCCCACCACTTAAGGTTCTATAAAGGAAGAGATGAGACAGATAACTTAGTGATAGCGTATAGTTGAGAATCTGTGGCTATGACAATAGAAACCTCTTGATCATAGTTTAGGAGTTAGGGCTGTTTTGTTAAATCTTCCAAAGTTTCGAGATTGGAATATGGGTGTCGTGTTTGAGAGATTATAGTGTAAAGTTTACTTCGTCTAGTATTAGAAATTTTAGTGTTCAATTGTTTCTCACATGGTCTTTCTGTTTGTTTTTTATTGTTTAGCTGATGTTTTCTATTGTTCAGCTTAAATAGTGCAGTGAAATTGATACTAGTTGTTCACATCAGTATCTAAGCAGTGGATGAAATCTATAGGCCATGTTACCACTTAATTTGTTTTAATTTTTTAATACCTGGAAAAACTGGCATGCTGTTGTCCTTATGTCATGAAATTTTTGTAACAGGAAGATGTATAGGTACATATAATAAATACTAATAGTTTATAAATAAACTGTAGTTTAACCTATTTAAATAATTTCCTTTTTTATTTAAATAGGTAAAACTCAAACGAAATAGCCGATGTTGCCTAAAATTGGATCATTACGCAGAAAATTTGGAATCAGAGCACCGTACGGGGGTGTACGGGGCTCATTAGGTAATGAATTAATTACCAACAGGTAAAATTGGGCACGTCTAAAATATTGATTTTGAAAATCCAATATTGCAGGGATCGGAAATAAGGGGCGTTGTTAAATAAAAGCTTACACAGGATAATTTTCCTCAAAATTAAATATTTTCTTACATGACTCATAAGTAGGTGTTTATTTTATTTTATTTTCTTTTAGAAACTGAAACAATTGATGTAGCTGATGGTGATTAAGTAAATGTTTTCTAGTTTTCCGAGAAGCTTCAGCTTGTGGTTAAAAATACGTTTCACTTAATCAAATATAAACCAATACATACTGTATATTGTTAGAAAAACAAAAGTAAATAGAATTTTCGGTATCAAATAAATATTGATTCATCGTTATTTGATGTTTGGTAAAAATAAACATAAAGTATGTTTATGTATTTGAAATTGTACTTTTCAGCCAAATCTAGACCGAGCACTTAAGGACAGCAACCGAAATATCAAACGATTTACACGCTCCACATACCAGTGTTTGAGTAGTTTCAATTGGATACAAACAAAAACCTACTTTATTCAACCGTGTTAAAGTTTATTGTTGAATGAAACGTTTGAGTTAAAACAGCTGATCGTTTAAGCTTTGTGTTACAAAAAGCTATCTTATACAGTCGTGTTAAAGTTCATTGTTCAATGGAAGGTTTGAGTGGTAACAGCTGATCGTTTAAGCGTTGTGTTACTTTCCGCTTTTTGAGAGTCGGGAGAGAGTTCCATCAATTGATGTAGCCTTTTGTTAGAGCGAGTGTTATTTGGAGACAAAACGATGTGTTGTCCTAAAGAAAATAACACTTACACACTATTTTGTACCGTTTTACAAAGGATTGCGGTTTTAAATTCTGTTTGTTTTTGAGTACTCGTAAATAATGCCTATGCCAATGCAGTTCGTTTTGTTGATATTATATTTTTTTGATTATTCGACGGCATTTAAACCTGTTTAAAATACGTATACGTAACTTTTTGAGGTATATGAGTTTGAGTACCTATATTAATATAAAAAAGGAGTCATATATACAGGGTGTCCGATAAAGACTCCGGCAAACTGTGGTGTAGGGACTTTTTACTGGACACCTTGTATAAACATAGTATACATATAATGCATGAGAAACCAACATAAATGAATGAAACATGAAAAAGTAATTACCAGTATGTTTAATTTCATCAAAAACCTCTTTCTAATCTTTGTTCTTGTTAGCGATCGTTTTCAATATTATATATTTATTTGAAAACAAAGTGTCGATTCTCTTCACTAAAACTAAACCTAATAGTTATTTCCGATTTACTAAATAGTTAAGTAAATCACAACTAACTCCTAAATAGGCTACACCCGCCAACCGCAAACAGACCCGGTTAATTAATTCAATTTAATAACAATTAATTAACGCGCCCACAACATTTAATTACTAGCACTTATGTGACTGAACATAACATAGTTGTAAAACTTTATCCAATTTACTATCTATTATTGGAAATGTGACATTTAGTTATTTTAATTGTTATTGTAATTAATTGTTTGGGATGCTGTATTTGACGTTCATTTGTTTATATTGTGCTTTTTTATTTAGGTATCTTATATTATATATGACGAAGAGGGATGGCGGGCGGTCGTTGTTGCTCAGCTCCCCTTTCATCGTGAAGGTAGGCGTCAAGGAACGCGGCGAAGTCGGTTTCTTCTGTCAGCTTCTCGTGCATTCCACCCGATGTCACACCGCACTGCCAAATTTGACTGCTCGCACGGTGCTGCCAACATCTGATCCCGAATACGCCCAAGGCGGTTAAACCTTGACGCTCCTCTCTACACTCTCCGACATACATTATTTTATTGATAAATATTCTGAAGTTCATGGTATGGTAAGGGTAATTAATTTCCAAATGACCTGTATCTTAAGTATCGCGTTTGTTAAAGCTGCTCTTTTAGGAAATTTTTACTTCATTTATAGCATGTGCAGTATACATGTTGGAAAAGAGAACACCTTAGGATAGATAAATAAGGTCAACCTATATAAAAAAATAAAGTAACTTAATTAAATCATCCTTCCAAACATAAGTACCGAAAAAAACACGTAACCCAAAAAATAATCAAAAAGGAACAATAGAACAAACAGTGAACAATAAATCAATGACGATCCGGTTCCAGGCGGTCATAACCGGTTATAACCGGCCGCGACCCGTTCTACAATGGCCCGATTAATTACGGCGGCAGTGTAATTAATTTCGGTGGCGGCCACTAAGTTTGGCCGCGGGATCATTACTGGACCACGCTGGTGTCACGTGCACGCATGTGTACTAATAATAGGATTATTAATAAAATTGGTGGTAATATTGACCCAAGTATGAGAAGGAGAAATATCAAAAGTGGGTCAAGCTTCTGAACTTAGTCGATATTGGTTTCTTAGATTTACGTAAATAAACCTAAGAAACCAAACAACTCATAAATACTGTAGTTGGACTAAGTTATTGAAATAAAACTACTTTTTACGGATTTGATACTTTTGGTCGACTGCTACGCGAACTAGAGAGGTCTTGGGTCTTGGTTTCGATTCCCGAGTCGACCAAGGTGTAATAGGGTTTTTCTATGAAATTCTCAGTAGCAGGTCGGAGTTTGGATTTGTGCCCGGTTAGTGGCAATAGGCTCGCCCCCTATTACATGGGACCTAAAACATATCGGCGAACTGTGGGTTGTACATTGGTACGCCTCTGCCTACCCCTACGGGGATACAGGAGTGATGATGATGATATGATACTTTTGGTGGTCACGGCAGACTATCTAACCATGATACCTGCAAAGGTGTCGAAACGTCGGGACCTAAAATCTAAATGATTATAAACCGCGACAAAATCTTTAAACAGTAGTTTTATTTCAATAACTTAGTCCAATTACAATATTTATGAGTTGTCTAGTGTATGGAAAATAAGCATCAAAATACATACCTATATCACTTATTATTTCGCTTAATCAAACTTTGATGACATACTTTAAAGAACTTAGAATACAGTTACAGTTACCAAAATAAAGATTTCCTGATTCAATTACAAGGAAAAGCATATATCCTACTTGCGGGATAAATGAAGTGAACTATTGCACTGTTTATATACCAACATAAATAGAGCAATAGTTAGGTAACAACTCGACTCGGGTAAAACTACGTTGTTTTGTTTAAAAACTATTGTTTTCCCGACTCCCCGTATTAAAAAAGGCAATGCATGCAAAACGTTCGATACGTACAACGGAAATCTAAAGTTACAAGTATGAAGGCTGTAAGCAAACGAGCGACTGAAAAGTTGCGGTTTATAATTACCTTAAAACCAGATAAAAGTATTGATAAACTTATTACTGTTGCAATTACTAGAAGAATAAAAATAAGTTTCCTACTATTATAGTATTTTTTGATCTTAATCATAAAGACTTAATTTATAGATTAATCGCATGGAAAAAAAATAGTCGTAAATTGATCTACTAAATCACTTAGAGAGCTGTATTTAAGATTCAAATAATATGTAAACCAAGGTACATTTCTGTTTACCCTCAACTTAATCCCATAACTACTTTCTTAGCTGTACCAGTTGATAATCAGACTGCAAAAAGGTCGATCGTCTGCGAGCCACCTAATTGCTTAGTACGGCAATCGTAGAAACAAAAGATTCCAAGTAATTTGGACTCAGCCTTGCAAATGTGCTGAAAACCGTTGCGTTGTACTGAATTCTGAGTATTTGGTCATGCTCTTGTCGATTATAACAGGCTTATAAAAAAAACTGCCTCGTTGGCCTAGTGGTGCTAAGCGCGACTGCTACGCTAGAGGTCTTGGGTTCGATTCCCGAGTCGACCAAGGTGTTATCGGGTTTTTCTATGAAATTCTCAGTAGCAGGTCGGAGTTTGGATTTGTGCCCGGTTAGTGGCAATAGGCTCGCCCCCTATTACATGGGACCTAAACATATCGCTGAACTGTGGGTGTACATTGGTACACCTCTGCCTACCCCTTCGGGGATACAGGCGTGATGATATGTTATAAAAAATCATAGGCCATTCTAATACGTTTATTGATATTTATTGACGGGATAGTAACGCGGGTTCTTATAAAACTTTATCGCAATAATATGAACTTTATGACCACTCCAAACAAAAATAATTGATATTATTTTGGCAGCTTTTCTGACAATGTAAGATGAAAGGATGAAAGTCAAGATTGCTTTTCTTCTACATAATAGAATATAAAATACAAGAACAAACAACTGTTTATTATCACATACAATTAGCTACTTAAGTGGTCGCTTATACGGCTAAAAGAAAGTATTTATATCTTTTCCTAAAACGACCTAACAGCTTAAAAGGATCACAGAAAAATCAACTCTATCGTGTAAGGTTATGGTAGAATATGGAATGGGGTCGTCATGTAAGGTAAAGGAATCTATTTTCGTCATTTGCAGGGAATTCGAAAGGCTTGTCGTCAGGACGATTGTGTTCATTAGGCTCAAAGTACAAGGTTTTTCGCTTCTCATTTGGCGCTCTTACCTTATTACGTTGAGTAGGGTGGGGCAAAGCCGGGAATTTTCCAGAAATATTTCCTCTACAAATTTCTGGAAATAACTTTGAATGATCCTAAAAATAATTTTAAAATGTTTGTTATGAAATAATTTGTCGTAGGTCTTTCATCATATTTCATGTTTACATACGTTTGACTTTACCAAACGTTACATGGAGAATATATTTCGTCGTTCGGTTTATACACAACTTAGTACACAAGCAAATCTTTAGGAAATGGACTACTAGGCAAAACTCTTTGAAGTCAATAATATTAAGAGATGAAATACTACAACTATCGAAGGAACCTTATATTCTACATTTCTCAAAATCGAAAACTAAAGTAAAAACTTGTAGCAGAATCCAGCCAATCTAATTTAAAATATCATCGCAATATTTCCACAAAACAAGACGAAAATTCCTTCAATTTGTAAAAAAAGAAAAAGGGAAGGAAAAACACCAGTAATGCCATTATCAAAGAGATTTGTCCTTTCTGGATGTACCCAGAAATGTATTTAAGGTTGCCATAACAGTTTTCTAGTACATTGGTCGGCGTGTTATAGAATCGTTGCCTTTTACGAGTTTTTTTGCAACAAACTCCGTATTAAGAGTAGTTTATGATTATTCTCTTATGTTTTCTTTTATTATAACGTAATAATAACAGGGTATTATATTTCGGTACTGTTGTGAGGCTTTTATACCGTAAAATAATATTACAGGCGGTCTTATTTTAAGAGTATGTTTGAAAACAATAAAACTTAAAAGCGTGTGGCATATAAATAGAATAATAAATAAATAAATGCGGACAACATCACATAAATTGCTCTGAACCCAAAGTTAGTAGCTATTAAGCAATTATGTATCATGGTTAGATGGTCTTCCGTGACCACCAAAAGTATCATATCATCATCATCACGCCTGTATCCCCGAAGGGGTAGGCAGAGGGGTACCAATGTATATATATATGGAATAATGTAGTTCGCCGATATGTTTTAGGTCCCATGTAATAGGGGGCTATGGAATTCAGAAACAACGAAGGTACCACAAACACCCAGACCCGAGACAATGTAGAAAAGTGACTTTCTACATTGACCCGTCCGGGGATCGAACCCGGGACCTCAGAGCTAGCGACACCTTGAAAACCGGTGCGTACGCCACTCGACCACGGAGGTCGTTCAATCCAATATTTACTTACACATTTTATTGTCCAAATAACTATCAATAAATGTATTTTGTAATTAAGTTAAAATTAGGTGTGCTGTCATAATCAGTAAAAATTATTACGAAAATATTATTACGAAACATTTTCTTTGTAAATAAGTGTCAAGATTTGTATCTACAACATCGTCAACGAAATACAGACACAAAAACAAATGACGATTTGTAATCGCCGCCGGCCCGTCCCACATTGACACAGCCATCAGCTATAACACGATTCCCTTTGTTGAAACCCTTTGTAAATCTGTAACGCGTGAACCATTCTCCGCTTAATAATCTTTGTTTTTCTTTCCCCCATCCGCCCGAAGTTCATAAAACAATTTGTTTGTAAGAACAAAGTGTTTCCCGGATTTTCCCGGGCTTGCCCATCCCTAGCCGCCTGTTTTCGTCTATCAGACTTATTACTATTTACTGAAGCATATGGAAGTTCTGTCAACTGTATTGTATCTTTTACTTTCTGAGATACAATTGTAAATGTTTTGTTTTCGGATTGATAAAGTTGGGCGCTTATTGTTCGTGTTTGTTTGTTCATTGGTGTTTAATTAGTTCTGATTGGTGATTTATGTTTGGAATGTTTTTGCTATCCAATTAGGGTAAAAGAAAAAACTTTTGACATGTTACATTTGTTATTATGGTATAGCATAAAAAAATGGACTTAGAAAGGTATAACTATTAGTTTTAAGCTTTTAGAATTACTGATATGTCTATGCTTATGTTAATCAGTAGGCACATAGGTCTTCTAAATACAGTATATGTCTTTCAATATTGCTTCTTAGTTCATTCTACTTTCATTCAAACTGCCTCGTTGGCCTAGTGGCGCTAAGCGCGACTGCTACGCTAGAGGTCTTGGGTTAGATTCCCAAGTCGATGAAGGTGTTATTGGGGTTTTCTATGAAATTCTCAGTAGCAGATCGGAGTTTGGATTTGTGCCCGGTTAGTGGCAATAGGCTCGCCCCCTATTACATGGGACCTGAGCATATCGGCGAACTGTGGGTGTACATTGGTACACTGCCTAACCCTTCGGGGATACAGGCGTGATGATATGTTATGTTGTTCATTCATCACGCGCTACCACTAAGATTCATTTTTTACTTTTAAGATTTTAAAATCACAAACCTAAACTGTTAAAGAAAGCTTCTTTCTTCTTTTCATCAAAGAATACCACAGTGAAGCTATGGTAAAACATTATTCAGAATAGTTCATTTGGGTTTCTAGTTTATACAACAAAAGAAAACTTTGAAGAACAAAGTCTTTGATGAAAAGAAAACGGAATTTCTTACCAGATAATATATCTTCGTAATACAGAACAATTCCTAGTGCTTAGTTCTAGGCAACTATAATTACGGACGGTAATTAGTAGGTGTGAGCTAATTAGTGTAATAAAGCACACTTTAATGTGCGAGGAAAGGAGTTTAATTTATAAAGGTGGTTCTTTCTTTTTGTTTCGCTTTTGCTCTTTGGAGATAGTAGTGTTTATGCAGGAAAAAGGGAAGATAGTAGAGATTTGTAGTTAGGATATTTCGTAAAAAACATAGTTCTTTTTTGTGTCAGGTCGGTGAAAACTGTTGTCAAAACCCAAATTTTATATAGTTTCGTCAGTCAATAACTGTTTAAATGTTTTCGTATTTTATAATCTGAAGAAACAGACATTAAGAAATGTAACTAAATAAATTAAACAAAATAAATTCAAAAGCAAAAAAAATACTATATCTTTTTAATTCCGTTTTTAGTTAGTATGATGAAAACGAACATACAGTCCTCACATCTTAAAATAAATGGGTCACATAACAACATGAAAACTGCTAAAATATTAACAATGCGAGACTCTCAAAGCCATCTTAGATATTACACAGGAAACCGCACAAACGAACTACTTAAGGTTCTTTATACACGTGGTGACATAAGCCGAAGACTTTATTTTCGACCGTCTCTAAGTAAGAATGGTGAAAGTTGCTTGGAGACTGAAATCGTCGGATGTCGGCGATTTACGTCGCGTCGTGTGTAAACTGCCTAAAGTCTTCTCTTTGAGAAGCCGCGAATTAATTCAATTTCTTCACTGCAGAGCAACCTTCATTATCTGTGTAAGAGAGTATTATTAATTCAACCAGACTTTATTACACTTTGTTACGAGATGCAGTTTTAAAATACAATTAACTTTGATGTACTTTAGAAGTTGAAGACTGTAGCTTTGAGTTATTTGCTTGTGTTAAACAACAGTGGTGGAAGTTAGTGTCAATGTTATTATTATTACGACTTTATCTTTGATGGGGTGGGTAGCTGGGCTTTGTTTTATGTGATGGCTCGTTCTTGTGTGATGGTTTTTGAATAGTACAAAAAATGTGTAAATGATACGATATATTATTATACTCTAGGTAGCTGAATCAAATCGGATTGTGGACTGGTGTACTGGAGCAACTTGAAAGAGTGCTGTGTCCACTTGTGGGCTATGATAAGCTGAGTATGTTGACTAGAAATAAATTGGAATGAGAGAATTAGAGTGAGCAATGCAGGATTTGTAACTGTTCGGACTTCTTCGAATTGAGCAGGTTACAAAAGGGGCCAACAAAGGTGTTGTGTATAACCCTCTAAAAAGTGATGTTCTAAATCATAAACACTAAAACATATTTTAGAACCTTTGTTCAGAAAATACATTGCATCACAAACGTTACCTTCCTTTCATCTAAAACTGTGCGACATCCTACATCGCATGTCACACGATCGACAAAGCAATGCGTTACTGTGGTATGCGCTCTGGCGTCGATCAGCCTCATATTCACTCTACAGTAAGCCTCCTGGAGCCCGATGCCGCTATTATAGTCAGTGAGTGGCATTCCAGTGTACTTGTTATTGTGCCTAATTTTCGTATTAAGATAACAGTCCCAGACATCCTACAATGACAGCAGTGGCAATTAGGTGTACATTTGTAATTAAACTAAAATTATATGAATACTAAAATGAGGTCACAAAAACACTGGAACGTTTCCTGCCACTGACTGACTTAAAACAGCGGCATCGGGCCCCTGCGAGGCTGCATACTGTATATGAGGCAGTGTATGAGGCTGCACGCTCCTCGCTGAAAAGCTGTTGGAATGCGACGAGAGAAGGCTTTGTACGAAGGCTGGCATTCCAACAGATTTTGAACGATCTACGAGTATGTTGCAGTTCTGACGAACTAGTGGCAACTTATTTGATTGTTCTTCTTGATAGTGCGAAAACTATGTACTCTTAATCATTCCAATACATATTTTTTTACCAAGAAGGTAAAAAAAAATGTTCTTTTTTTAAGAGTTCTTTTATTAAGAGTCATGATATCAAAACCAGAACCAACCATACAGCCCTCGCCTTAATTTTCATATCCCTTTGCAGGTGTTCCCTAATTATTTCCTAACGAATAAAATGGTTATTTGTTTGCAGTTGTTTTTGCAAATGTAAACGTATTACGTCATTTTTATTATGTACTATTAGTTTCCCAATTTATTTTTGTTTTATCGTTTTTTCTTCAATGTTTTGTTTTTAGCGTTTGCGGAACTCTAAAGCCCAGTATTCAACCAACAATGGCGTTAAAATAAGAGTTATTTAAGGCACCTAATTTAAACGTTAATGGTATTCAGAAAGACTAAGGGCCCGAACTTCTAAATAAAGTATTGTTCAGCGGGGGGCCGAGTTTAAAAACTTTTCTCCTAAATCATCTGCGAATGTCCAATGTTTGTGTTTTAAGTATTTTAGGACTTATCTTTTGTTTATTTAGTTTTCAACTCGGTAAATATTTATTATGTTTATATTAATTTCCTCACCGCAATATTGGATTTAGCTTTCGATTTGCGCAAACTGAGCAAATCGAAAGCTAAATCCAATATCCAGTACTTGCTACCGATTTTGGAATAGTAGCCATTTCTAGAATACTCAATACTCAAATCTTTATTAGCATTCTATATGTTACTTATAACAGATAGTAATACGATAAGAGTCACAAATTGTTTCAAGAAAGTAGTTGCATAAATATCCCTATATAAGATATCATGTCAAACCAGGTCACATATTGTTACAAAACACATTCTTAATATTATTTTTTAGGTAAAATCAATAACTTCCGAACGATAAAACTGTTTCAAAACTATTTGGACGAAAAAATATGTCGTACATTTGAAAAACATTTTGAATGGGCGATTAACTTTTCTTTCGAATAGTTGAACCTGTGGCTTTAGAATGTTTCTTAAAAACTTATGTTACGAAACATAAATTTTCAAAGTGAATCTTTTACTTTGAGGAAAGTAAACTCGTTCATAAAGCGAACACATTATTGAAAAACATACTCTTTTTCTAGTAGGTTCAGTATACTAGACTGGGCACATTTTATCTAAAATATATAAACAGTGACATGGTATATGAGATTCTCGTAAGTCTTCATGCCAGAATATGTTAGTAAGAAAAAATTTAAAACCTTTTTCTATTCCAATAAATACTTCACCACATTACTTAAACCTAAATTAATTTATTTAAACGAATGTATGTAGACTCCACAAAACATCAGAAGACCTCGTGGTCGGCCCTGAAGGAGATGTCGGTACGAAGTTGACTCATTTTCAGAATTATAGAGAATTATAGCTCAAGACAAAGAGAATTGGAAGAAGGAAAGGGAGGCCTTTGCCCTGAAGTGCAGCAGTGCAGTGGGACGATAATGGCTGAAAATAATATAATATGTGCAAGATACAAGTTGTTTAAATCTTCTAGTGTTACAATACTATAAGCACATCTATACTATATTCTCGGTCGTCTATCGCTGAGGTAACGGCTCGAAACAAGCCAGCATCGTCAATATGCCGCGCCAAATGACACGGAAATACTTTCTAACATGTTGCCACTGGATTTATAGGGATAGATATAAAGTAAGATTTACTAGTAATATAGTAGGTATAGTGGTATTTGTAATGAAGAATATAATATTATAACCGTGGCCATTATTTTTACTTCAAGGATCTGTTGTTATAAGGGTTGAACAAAAGACCTCACTTTCAAAATTAATGGCTTTTTTAATCATACGCCAAATAATATTATTTAGATTACTTTTCTAGGAATAAGTATTTTGCTTATTTCTACTAAATAATATAGATAAAGATCTAAGCACTTAGTCCCTCATATAAAAAAAATCTATTCAGTTGTACTGTCGCTTTACAGATACCTATTAAAAATAAATATTTTAAAAATAGAATAAAACTCGCTGTAATCTATCTGTTAACCAAAAATGCATTACAATTCACTTTACGAGTAAACAAATCAAATTACCTCGTTAGTTTTATTCGACACAAATCGTATTATATTTCAGCATAAAAAATAATAAGTTCGCATTTTTATAAAAATACATGTTCTAACATAATATATTTAATAAAATATATTATTCTGATTTTATAAGCATTGAAAAATATTTTTGCGAAAAGGGGATAATTTTGTTAGTCGATGTTGAGCAAGCACTTTATTTATAACTCGGTTGGAAAGGTAAAAAATGCTTTGGGAACTATTTTATTTGATTTTTACGCGACATTTTCGTTGGTTCTTTTTGGGAAAGTTTCTGCAGAAAAGTTTGTGATGACCGGAGGGCGTGAAAGAGTGTTAGTTGCCTTTTGAAAGGTATAGTTGCTATAAATGTACATTGATTTCCAGAAAAGAACTGTTTGAGACGTACTTGGTTTTTTTTATTTGCAAACTATAATTTTTTTCATAATTAATGTAAATAGTTTTTAATTTATATATTTAAATAGACTTCATAACCAAACAGTAATGTTTAAAACCTGAATGTACCTTAGCATTGTTTTCTTTTCTATTTGCATATGTTTTCTAATAACACATTATGTCACAAATAATATTGGGTCAATGCCCGCAAGTATTCGCAGAAATTCCTATAATTCCTAGTTCTCTTTACCTCAGTTTATTTATAAACCTAAAGCCCGATGTGCCCGTCCTTCACCTATCGAGTTAAAATCTAAACGTATTCAAACTCCAAAGTATAATTATAGCACCCAGTATATCACGTAGTATGGCTTAATTATAATAATCTAATTAAGGTATCATTTGTAATTACCCGGGACAGTGTGCCCGCATAACAAACCCATTATAAAGACGACCCATTCAGATATATTGCCGCCATTACATTTTGCTGTGTTTACGGATTTGCGCTGGTTATTTTTGTTTGGAGCATTTGAATTTAGGGCATTGAATGTTAAAAGTTTACTGGTAGAATTCACTAGATTGAATGGTTTACCATTAGACCTTAGAGTATACATAAGAAACTAGAGTGAGCCTATCAGAGTTTGAACGTAAGCACTAGTGTGAACTATTTTTGTCGTGAATTATGTATCAAGATGGAGATGCCGTTTTAAAAAATCTATCTAAAACACTAATATTATCCTAACAATGTCAAAACCATCGATGTTTTCGTATGTAAGTTTCTCGTTGCGCGAAAATTAACATAAATCAGTTAACGAATGTACTAGATACAGACTAAAAACTGCTCTCGCTTGGCACAAGCGGAAACTAGCGATAGTACTATGAGAGGTTTTTTTAAAGGTTAAAATAAAAATAAACAACTGATTCCTTTTACATACCGTCTTAGTAATTATAGTTTTAACCTATACATTATTATGAACAACTTAATAAATAATAAATAAATAATAAATAAATGCGGACAACATCACATACATTGCTTTGAACCCAAAGTAAGTAGCTATTAAGCACTTGTGTTATGGAATTCAGAAACAACGAAGGTACCAACAAACACCCAGACCCGAGACAATGTAGAAAAGTGACTTTCTACATTGACCCGTCCGGGGATCGAACCCGGGACCTCAGAGCTAGCGACACCTTGAAACCGGTGCTTACGCCACTCGACCACGGAGGTCGTCGGTAAAAACTTCCATATTATATCTCGCAGTATTTGCCATTGTGAAATGTGTCAAAAATATTCCTCTTTCATAACAGTCTGTTAAAACCCTGTAGCTTGAATACAGGGTTCACACAAGCAGAGTATTTTTAAAATCCTGTTTTAATTAACACGGCCCATCTTTGCCTGATTTGAAATGACATAAAAATGTGCTCCAAAAAGGCTCTTTGTTACGAAATAATTAAACAAATGCATTTCGTTGTGATCCCTATTTACTGTACTTTTTCTGTTTTATTTTATACTTTTTGTCTACATTCCCCAATTTTATGTCGTGAATTACGTGGAAGACGTTAAAAGGACGCAATGCTTCAACACAAAGGTTATGTTGCTTAGGTTTAGACGATGCGAGGAATATCGTGCGAGTTGCTGTACACTGCGGCACTTGCACTGTATGTTGTTGTAAGTGATCGATTATAGACGGCAATGTACTGCAACTTGGACGATTTTTCTCGCATAATCTAAACCAGTCATTAGAATAAAGAATACAGTGGTGTGATGGCAAGACTTAGGAAAACGTATACAATTTTAGTGTATTGGATCGAGAAAATAGTTTTATTTATAAAGATTTTATCTGTACCACATCAAAGTATCAAATTAATACTACCGTCAAATTAAACCACCCTACATAGAAAAAAAAGTTGAAAGATAAAACCCCACATTATCCCATTCCATCCAAGAGACATTCATAAAGTTTCTAATTGCACTTCACGTGACTGCGGCAAGCACAAAGGCTAGTGAGAGAGGTCTCACACTTACACAGACCCCAACATGAAAAAGATTTCTCGCCGACTAAAATGCGAAAAAACCTTTTTTGACAAACGTAACGTTTAGACTCCCTCGTTGGCCTAGAGGTGCTAAGCGCGCCTGCTACGCTAGAGGTCTTGGGTTCGATTCCCAGGTCGACCAAGGTGTTATTGGGTTTTTCTTTGAAATTCTCAGTAGCAGGTCGGAGTTTGGATTTGTGCCCGGTTAGTAGCAATAGGCTCGCCCCCTATTACATGGGACCTAAACATATCGGCGAACTGGGGGTTGTACAATGGTACACCTCTGCCTAACCCTTCGGGGATACAGGCGTGATGATATGTTATGTAACGTTTAGAGCTACCTCGATATTTCTACGAATACTAGTCTTTTCAGTACCTTTAAGTTTGAATGGTTGTTCCCAGAGTTTTGGTGCCAAATGGTACATTTTTGTTTCGATACAATTTATCGCACTCATTCGCTTTATCCGGCGAAAGTCACTTAACGTTGCTTTGGAAGGTTCGGTAAACATTTCCTTTTTGGCTGCCTTTTTTGTTTTGTAAAAGTGAGATTTAATGAATTGGGCGAAGTATGGAGTGAAATGGATTAGTTGAATGCCTGCAATAAAGTGGGTTTATTAGGGTCTTAGCAGCAGTAACTTAAGTAAATTAATGCTTCTTGACCAGATAGATTTTTTCATCTCGTTTCAAATTAATAGCCTATTAAATTGACGTATTCGTCCAATTCAGTTATTTGATTTGATTGTCTGTAGATATCTAGGTCGCAATAAAGAAGCATCGAGATCAAATTACTTAGCCAAATTGCCATTATTCAAATGTCTTTGCTGAATATTTTCTTGAGAGCGAACGTTATATTTTCGTTGAATGTTTTTATGCTAAACAGGGGAGAGGCTGTGATTAGGCTCGTACGTTGTAATCTTAAGGGTAATGTCATATCTTGTGACGTTAATACGACCATAAGTGGAGCTTTTTATCGGCTGGGGCTTTTGGCTGCGGTTGTAAATTCCGCTTAAGTTTGAAAACGTTTATTAAGACTTTGAAGGGTTCGAAATGTTACGCGTTCGGTTGTTTAAGATCTTTATTATGAGATAGCAGTCGTATACCACAATTTTCTTTCTTATCGTGGTGGTATTACTGACATAGATAACACGTACTTTTGTTCGCCCAAGGGTAAACAAATACGAGTAATACACTTTATCA
Source organism: Autographa gamma (assembly GCA_905146925.1). Lineage (NCBI taxonomy): Eukaryota > Metazoa > Arthropoda > Insecta > Lepidoptera > Noctuidae > Autographa > Autographa gamma. The sequence goes on from LR989850.1 coordinate 13,294,253, forward strand.
GCCAAAAGAGAAAAAAAAGTAAAGTAACTAATATGCCTATAGACGGTATTTCATATTCGACGCAATAAATAAAACATAATTTTTGCCCTACTAATAATAATTGTTTACCACACGCACTATTAAAGAAAATATATTCAACTAAAGTGGGCATTGAATACAATATCTATTTTTCAAAGAAATCTACAGTATTCCATCATACCTTTTCATACTCAATTATTATAATTCAAAATGAACTGAATGGTAAAAAGAGAACAAACATCGCAAATCTCCCAAATAGATTGATTCAAATTGTGAAATTGTGTTGGTTTTGCGACGAGCATGTAGGTTAAATTATTACGTTTATCTTGCTAAATTAGAGAGCTACATTTATGTTCAAATCGAATATTCCGTATACGAAACATAGTTTATATACATGAATATAACTTTGAGTATGTTTTACTGTAACCTAAATCTCTAAAGCTCGTTTTCTATGCTTCTTACCTACACAAGCCATATAATATCATGTGACTGATCTGATCATCGCATAAATCTGGGTATATCGTTATATGTTAGTTGACAAGCTTACTATCAATTTTCCATTCAAATACTATGAATTAGATTGCCGTGATACGTTTAAAGAAAAAGATTTCAGCAGCCAAACTGCCAAGCTAATTTCATTGAAATATAGTATGAGGTAAGCTTGAATCCCAAGAAAGGAATTAGTATATTTGCTGCGATAAACCATGCGGGCAAAGACGCAGGCAACGGTTAGTATGTTTATAATTCTATAATGTTTAAACTCATTCTGAGGATTACATCTTCTAAGCCAAGCGTCGATGATTCGTCTGCAAATAGCATACGATGAAGAAGTTTAAAATATATAAATAACTGCATAAATCCAGCTACATATAGTTCAGTCCAATAAGTCAGTCTGCACCCCCACAGTAGCTCCTAACCCCAAAAAGTTCAAGGTCAGTCTAAAAATAGGCTGGTTAAGGGATGAGGCAAAGGTAACGTCTTAGGGAGCGCCCGATATAGGGTTGAAGGGACATTTCTTAAAGGGCGGCTGTTTTCGTAACGAATTTCTTTTTAGAAAGCTGATTATATCTTATCATATTTTCGGAAAGCTAGGGATGGGCTTTATAAGATACATACATGTATACAGCTGTATGGTGTTCTTTACTGGAAAATCTATGTGGTTCATTTTCTATTTAACTTTCTTATTAAATGTATGTACAAAATATGTACTAATGTACAAAATCAAATCTCTTATAAAATACTTTAGAAAGATTGTGTGTTATTAAACTATTTATAAATAGATTTGCCAGAGTCAGTCGGATTAAGTCTCTTTAAAATTTAATTTAATTCTGTGTCAAAGTTTCTGTATTAAAAACAAACGCTTTTTAACATAAAAACACATAATCCATAAATCAAATAAAGTTCCATAACAGCAAGCAATTCTTTGTCAAGTACAGTTAGCGAGAGTCGTTTCAAATAAAATGAGAGGCAATAGTGTTAATACAAGTCACATCTGCGCAGAAGTAATTAAACCTCGTACCTCGTTAGTGATGGTTGTGAGTGTACACTGTACCACGATATCTTAGGTTTTGCTCTTATTATTTAAAGCCTGAACTAAATAAATAAATAAATGCGGACAACATTACATATATTGCTCTGAACCCAAGGTAAGTAGATAAAGCACTTGTGTTATGGATTTCAGAAACAAGGAAGGTATCACAAACACCCAGACCCGAGGCAATGTAGAAAACTTGGTTTCTACATTGACCAGTCCGGGGATTGAACCTGGGACCTCAGAGCTAGCGACACCTTGAAACTGGTGCGTACGCCACTTGACCAAGGAGGTCGTCGTCCACTATCCACTGTCCCACTACAGGGCTAAGGGTTGAAAAATGTTACCTTGTTGTTTTGGATCAGATAATTTATATTTGAACACAATATTTTATTATGAAGTCTAATGTATGTTCTACATATGTAGTTTTCTAAAAATACACATTTGTCGTATTACAGTGGAAACAAAAGCCAGGAGTCACGCATCTCAGGGTCTAAGTTAAAATCCAATTATGTTTTCTCAAAATGCCTCACGTTATTACTAATAAACTTGTGTTTTGCTCTGACGCTTTTAAACTCGATTAGATTTAGGCTAATTAGCGAGAGAATAATGTTTTTAAAACAATTAAATTTAGAATAAAATCCTTAGAAATCTTAAAATAAGATTGAATTAAATATTTTAACTTGTATATGTTTTGACTGTAGGTACGGAAAGTTCAGTTTTATAAATGATTATCAAAGAAAGTCTGTGAAATAAATACTCATTTTTTTTTATTAAACTATCAAAGTTATGGAAATTATTTCTTCTCATAGTAGTTGTCGAACACTGAATAATTCGTATTTACCCACATTTCAGCAAATAAATTGATTTGATCTAAAGCATATCTTCACATAGATTACACTATACACATTACCCAGTGTTTCCAAGCTAGGTCGATTCCTAGCAGGTAAATTCAATCTATTCAGTTGTTCTAAAATATTCCAATCTAATTTCATATAGTATCTTTCACAAATACCAATACATATAAAGAACCTCTATAAATACACTATCTATGTATCTTTGTATAGAGTTTCGAGTATCGGGACAGTAACATTTCTCCCGAGAACTTTGTCGTTTGGATCCAAATATCCGTGCTTCGAGTTTTCGCGTCTATGTAGTAGTGATCCTATTGTGGAGACCGAAGTCCCGATGGAATCGGCTGGACGAAGCTAATGACAAATGTTTAGGTATTATCATGAAGGGAATTGAAAAAGTACGACGTGCTTTTTTTATTCTTGACATACTATTGTAGGAATCGATATAATGTACTGTGTTAATTTCTTTATTTTTAAAATTTATAAACCTTAATATAATCGACTAATTATTAAATTATTGGCGGTTATCTCTGTCACGGCACTTGCTAACCACGAGTTGAACTGTACGGTTGAATTATATTAATAAATCTGCTTATATTTGAATCATCCTTCATATTTTATTTGGAAACTGAGTTGATCCTTCACTATAGTGGATACAGCTATTAATATACAAGTTTCTACTAATAAGTCTCACTTGTGGTATAAATCCATAAAGAATACGATCGAGGATCTCAAAGATTGAACCGGGCCCTAAATACTGAATTCAGAAAATTACTTAGAATTACTCAGAAAAATATTATGTTAGTGTTTTAAATGGAAACTGAGCGATAAACATGTGTTCTACATAAATAAATAAAGAGAACTTTTACTTAATCATTCCCATTAAACAAACCAACTGTTTCTATGAAATCACCACAAGTCTACTAAGTCTCAGTAAATAATTTAAGTAATAGCTCAGATTCCTCATTCTAACTGGTCAAACAGGTCGTTCTTCGAAGTACACGTGTAGTTGAGTAATCCTGTGTTTTGTGTACACTTGTACACTCATTACTTTTTCCCAGTATTGGTGCACCCTGAAGTCTGGGGAATGGATCTATGTCGATTGTTCGTGGAGATATAGGAACTTTAGAGGTTTCATTATTCAGTTTTTAGAAGCTTTTGTTAATGATGCAGTTGTGTACTTAAGGTGGATATGAGTAGGGAATATGCAGGAATTGCTTATAGGGTTCACACTTTTACATCGAATTCTGCTGCATATGCTCCAATTCATAAGGTAATGATTCATTGAAGTTTATTTGTTCAACTACTGAATAAAATACAAAGCCTTTGGTGTTAGTTAACTTGTCGACGTACCATCAAGAGCCGTACTTCATGTGTTGATATCGACTCAGATGACATTAAGCGTTAAATGTCGTACTGAAAGGCCGAGAAATTTGCGTCTTTGACGATTAGTTGATACGAAAAATTGGAAATATTTTTTTAATTACCTACTAATTTTGAGCTTATATCTAAACTTGCTCTATACCAGTTGTACATTTCACCTCTTTCGGATTGATATACCCTTTCGGTAACATCCTGTTAAAACAACATTTTTGTTATGATACCATAATCACCATTATAGTTGTAAAGACCGCATCAGCTGGCATCGCAATTGAGCCTTTTCATACCAAGCAATTGAACCGTACAATATAATATCGAACTGGTTGAAATATCGCATAATTTTCCAGTCATTTTCCCCTGCAATTACCTTCACAATCAGATCTGCACTGCATGTAGATTATGTCATACATTTTGGTTGGTTCTAGATTGGCATTTATTTTAGATATTTATGACCAAAATAGAAATATGATTTATTTATTTGAGTTGCATAGTACTTGTTGTGTAGAAACTTTTGAAAGAAACCATCTAGAATTTACGAAGGACGGCATTTTGTAGACCTGGGGTCTGGTATGGTAAATATTGGAAATCATCTAGCTCTATGGTTTTATTAAAAAAAATATATCGTTACATAAAATTTGTCCAATTTCAATTTAAAATAAGTTTTTTTTATTTGCCCTTTAAATAATAATAGTAATTGTTTTTTATTTGAATTATAAATTATGCAAGCAAACATAAGTTCATTAAGGTGAATTTGGTCACGGAACTGCAAAATATCATTATGTGGAAAACTAATTTTATAAAACCTCCACATCCAGGTTTTGCTATTAAATATGTATTTGCTTCGAGTGAGGGAGTTTCTGAACCATTCAGTGCATGTGACATTTATGTTGAACGCTTACGGTTAGAGAAGTTCCTAGAAGCGTTTTAATTAACGCTAACATGTATTTATTTGTAGATCTATATTTATAAGGTGTTGAAGAAGCAATAATTATGCTAAGGAAATAGAATGAAAAAAAAATGATGATGGTTCACCTAACATTCATTGGCATCCGAAAAATTACAAAATTACTGAAATTACTAATTACCGAATATTCCAAGGATAGCAAATTGTGATCAAAGTTGAAAAAAAAAACAGGAAGTTTTAAAGAGATTCGAAAATGCTACTTTTATTTTGATGGATGAATTTTAAAAAATTACTCTGTCCGTAAAATGTTGTGATTTTACTTTCCATCGAAACTAACAAGATAGTTGAATCGAAGTTAAAAGTCAAATAAAGGATATTTCCAAGTCTTAGGTTCAGAGATTTGCCAAAATATTTAACAAAAACACGCAATACTCACCCTTCAAGTGTCACCCATCCAGCTGCAAAGTGCGTGAAACTGGCGCGATCGGTGTAGTGGCTGTAATACATGCGCTCATTACTCAGCGGCACGTCACAGGCAAGTGCGATCTTTTATGCAAACCACCCCATTTGCGTGCTAAATGCCTGTTACGGTTAGCTGTACTAGCTTTGGATCGCGAAATAATATGTTGCCTTTTTTTGTAGTTTTAGGTTTTAACTGGTGAAATTTGCATTAATTAGCGTGTGTACTGCAGAAGAAAGAGAAATTGACATTTAATAGTTTTTTTAGGCATTATAAATGGCGTGGCTAATAAGTGGCGTTTTACTTGCATACTCATTGTATGTTAGTATTGATTGATGAATGATTTTCTTTGAATGGTGTAACGTTTCGCAGCGGAGTAAAATCATTTTACGTTTCACTGCTAATCTTAAGTCGCGCATATTTTTTGGCAAGCCTTCACAAATTTCTAATGCCCAGTTTACAGCCATTTAATGTTGAAGCGGCTAATGTAAATTTTAATTAAAATTAACTCCTAAAGCAATTATAATTTAGGTTTTAGTAGTACTTGAAGTTGTAAGGCAATTACTTGAAGGATTTGCTTTGGACTTGTGGAGTGTGTCGTGTAAAGGTCAAGGAGTCTGTTGAAGAAAACGATGGTGGGTAAGTCGATTTTAATTTCTACATTTAATAACTATAACTTTACTTTGTGTGAGCGAATATGACGATATCGTTCAATATTTTGACTCCTGTCAGAAGTGTTTATGTCAGTTAATTTACATTAGGTAGGCATATTTTTGAAAGTATGTCCAATGGGAGAACCACTTGCCAAGCAGTGGGATAAAAAATTAAATCATAAAAATTAGCCCAAGTCAAGACTTCAAGTCTTTCTGCACACCTACCGTAAACATCTACAATTAAATAATAACTTTTCTTGAAATCGACAACGCCTTAAAACACAACCTATCATTGAATAAGGAAATGTCAAGTAAAATTAAGGAAACTCGACAACAAATACATAATTGTGAACGACGGATCGAAAGTCAGTACAAAACATTTCCAAAGTAGGAAAATGCGATCTGTCGACTGAAATCCGGAACTTCCTGTTACATAACGTTTGCAACTCGTAGGTAAATGTATTGCTAATGGAGCGAAACTTTTATGATGAAAACATACTCACAAAATCATGTGCGTATAAAGTCAACTTTATATCGAATTGCGGTCGTTAATCAGATTGCAGTCATTACCGCAAATGTGATGATGAAACTGCTGATGGATGATCATCATTTATAAAGAACGATGCTGATATAAGAAAAGTTAAGTGATTTATGGATATGACTGGTCGATGCACTTGGCAGAGGCGTGGTTAATAAATTGTCTTCATTAAATATAACCCGCTGATGGCCAAAAGTCTACAATCCGTAAAGAGCACTCATGGCATTTGTAGACCTGGTTTTACCCTGAAGGTTTGAATTTGATGGTTATCAAAATAATAATTTCCTATTCTTATGAGACGATCTACCAGCATTCGACTGTTTAGTTACCAGTCACCTTAGCACGAAGTAATACAGACAATTTTTTTTAAGAAAAATAGCAACATTAATATTTGAACAGTTATAAACGCTGACAAAAAAAGAGTCCCAGACTTCGAAAGACAAAGTAAATTTACCTCAAGATCAAAAACTCACACACCGTTGCAAAGTAAACAAAATTCACGAAATTTAACTACACCATAAAAGTAAACAACATTGAGGTAAGCAATAAGGAGTTATTAACTTTGTATCTTTTAACAAAGTAACCTTTAGAATATAACTGCTTGTTCTAAGTGTTTCGCTGTCTGGCTGTTATATAAAGGTCATAAACGACACATGCCTTTATCGTCGAGTTTGTTTTAGTTGGTATAAGGGCTGTAACACATAACCACGAAGTCGCATTGCATCGCAAATATCTGCGAGCTCGCGTTTCAGTTTTAATTCCACTAACTACCACTCCACAGTGTGTGGGAGCCAGACAGAAGAGACGTAAGACGCAGACGGGACGCGAACATTTGTCCCTACCGCGTCTCTTTCATACAAAATATATAGAAGCGTCGCGGCGCAAAACATACAGAGGAGACGAGGCGCGGGCGCGACGCTTCTATACATTTTCTATGAAAATGAAAAATGTCTGCGCCCCGTCTGCGTCTTACGTCTCTTCTGTCTGGCCTGCGCCTAAAACCTAACACTAAGCTTCGTAGAATGGTGGTCAGATTGAATCGACAGTAGTTCTAATGTTCCTTAGCCAGCTTCACTAACATTTTATATTGCTATTGGATTTTTAGAAGTTGTTGGTCTTGAAGTTTTATGAACACCTTTGACTTGAGAGCTGAGAATAAGGAACGGATTATTGTGCAATTTTATGGTGAAATGTTAACTGTGCTAAAAAAGAACGTAAAACAACCTTATCAAAAATAACCATCAAGAGTTTAAGCATACAGAGTGTTTCTGAAAGGGGAGAAGAGTACTTCTAGTATTGAGTAAGTTTTCATCTTTAGTACACAGCTCTAGTAGCCTTATTTGCAAAAGTCTGATGTAGATTAAATAAAATAAAAATACTGAAGACAGTAACACTCTTCATTATTTAAACAATGGATGCAGATTTTTTTTTAATAAAAATCTACAGAAAATCAAGAGTAATCAGCATATCTAGCAAAATGTATCTTGTACAAAATTGCACAAATTTTGTAGTTTCTCCCTTCGTTAGCAATTTTGTGACTGCAAAGAGCCAACTCATTTGGCAATGTCTTTGTTACAAGCACTGGTCTGTAAGAATATTAATATTATGGAACTAATTAAATATGTTGTCCAAAAACATAATAACAATTTCCTATCAAGTCAGACTCTAGTCCATGGCTTTGGACGCTACTTTTAACGGAAAATTTTATTTGTTTGGCATACAAAAGGTGTCACCAAAATGATTATACTTTTCACTATTCATAACCACAAAAACACACAATCAAAAGCTTCATTAAGTCAGTTACACCACATGTAAAGGACATCCATAACTCTCCGTCCGTTAACCACAGCTATTACCGCAACCAAAATAAAAGGTAAACCTCTTTTGTTTTGTTTCCCCACAAGTGAATGGATTTTGTTGAAAGTAGCGGAGGCTTTCATGCCGAGCGCAAATCCTCTCGGGTACAAAGTAACAGTAAAAGTTGAATGTATCTAATGTATGTGATGTCCATTCTTTGATTCATGTATGAGCGAGAAACGTGAGGGGAATGCTTAAGAATCTACGTACTTGACGACTCTATAAATTGGGAGTATTTGGGACCAGCTATGTGGACGGTTCGATTTCAAGTAACCTGAAGTCGATTTAGATGCAGATTAGAAAGCGATTAGGGAAATAGGGTACTTGATTCCTTCCTTGATTGGTGGACCCTTAAGATTGAATATAAGATGAAGGGTTGGAATAGAGGCTTCATTTATTTAGTACTGATAGACTGGTGTGGACGCATCTGTTTTAGATAATAGAATATTGACAATTATTGCAAGGGCTTTTTTATGCGCATTTTTTCTTTGTCTTATTTTTTGACCACAAACTTCTTAAGCTGACGTAGTGGAGTTTGAGTCCATCTCAAAATTAACATTATGTTAGAAAATCACACTTAACAAATTTTAATAATTATATTCTAAAAATGCTCACCCACGTTAGCAAGAATTCTCTAAACGAATGCCACCTGCATTTACCAACTTGGAATAATACTCCTAAAATGTGGTTATAATAAACAAACTGAACCATCCTCCAACAATTTGTAGCTGGTAAGCGCTTAAAATATTCTCAACGAGAGGCATTAATAGTATGCAGGTATCTTAAGTCATGTTTGCGCCAAAATATTTTAGCCACCAAAATTTATTATGCATAGTAATATGCTTCGGTGACGTTTAAACTCATTTATAACTGCAATAATGTATTAAAATGGTTTATTATTGTCTTCAGTCGGATCGCATTATTCATATCGTAAAATGGAACTATCTGGAATATAACTACCCTAAGGACCAGATATATGAAATTGCAGATTTAAATATCAAAATATCCAGTCTTAAAACAGGCTGCCGTACATTATTATAATGAGATGATAATTTAAAATAAGCACATATTAACAATGTTGCATTATACATTGCGCGCTCACTTCGGACGCTCGTACAATTCGTGGCAATAAGCGTTTATTGCGACGGTCACAAATTTTTGAGGTCGCTGCCCATATTTTTTGTGTATTGCATAATGAGGAGAAACTTTAATATACTCGTAATAAAGATTAATTTGCTATGGAGGACAAAGTAGCTGTGTTGTTACGGTTTAAAAAATCACAGCTGATTTTCGGATTATATTTCGAGGTAGAAATAAATTTTCGAATCTCGCATCGTAGAAGATATACGTTTCGTGAATTATGGTAAATCAACTTTCCTTATAGCAAGCCAAGACAAACAAACACCTTAAACTACCAGCGAACAGTTATGGTAATAATACATACATTACCCACATAACAAAAACTTTCACAAATTTTGATATTTTTGTCTCAAACAAAGTACCGTCTCGAAGGACCAATATTCCTGAAACTTCCAAACCGAGATAAAACAATGACAAACTATTCGAAACTTTTTCTTACATAATCGCTTAGCGTTCCCTTCGTCCTTCCTCCCATGGACACGAGATTCGTATCACTAACTCAGGAGATAAGGACCAAAACTTGTTCGTATTAAACAGGATTACTGCTCTTTGATTTACTGTGGACCGTTTGACATTGGGATATTAACCATCTTAGTTTGAGTCACTAAGTTATAGCTACTTAGGTAATCCGATGTTATGTTGGATATGTTTACTGACCGTAGGATGACTTTTATTGAACTGATCCTAAGTTATCGGCTCCGAATCTGGATTGCATAGAGTGAATGTATTGGAGGTGTTGAAGATTTAGGCTTTATAGAAAATTCCTTAATGATTATTTCTTAAAAAAATATTTCAAGTATGCAACCTAAATGCAGACCATTTTAACGAATATTTCAAATGTTCTCTTTACCTAATTCCATTAGCAGCTTATTTAAAACGAGTTAATTTGGTCTAGTTGCATTGCACTAATAGTTACAGCAAACAAGTTACACATTAGATAATTAGTGTGGCTTTTCGACTCTGTAACCGGTTTTGGCTGGTTCAGGGCTGGTTTTATCCGGATTAATCGGGGTCGGCTGCGGAGTTTGGCAAGCCAGGCTGGCAGCTTGCTAATCTTGCTGGATTATTCTGGCTATTGCGGTTTGGCTTTTCAGGTGAAGTTCGACTGCCCTTTGTTTTTTACGGAGTGAGAACTGTTCTGATTTATGGCTTGCTTTCGATGAGATTTGAGATTCGTTACGTTTTGATCTGTGAAAAGGTTCTAATGGTTTTGATGTAAATACGATGGTCTAGTTTGTGATTATATGGCCAAGTCAAAGTAACACAGCTATATTGAGGAACGAATATTTATAAATTTAAAAATATCGTAAACAATTTATTTTGCTTGATGATATTACGCTGTGCCGATAACTCAATTTTGACGGAAAAAATGTAATCAAACTCCAGTTTAAAACTAATTAGTAGGTTATGATGATGTGGATTAAAGTATTATCTTATTAAGGATAGAAAAATATTATAATAAGTCTTAGAGTATGTGACAGACAAAGACTGGTATAAGTGTCTGTGCCAATTATAGCTCAACTATTGATTTTCTAAAGATATTATTAGCAGCCTCCGCGTTCAAACGTTGCCGATCTTAATGATCCTGTTCGATTAAAATTGGTCCTTCGAGACATTATCGGCAGACGCCTTATTATCAATCAAGCTAACAGCCATTTAGGGTTGTCGGATAAAATAGGAATTATTATAATTCATAAAGATTGAATATATATAAGTTAGTAAGTGAAAATTATGTGTTGAGCTGTCGTTTTAACATAAATATATTATTCTTGAATTTGGTCAGGTTTATTTATTTATTATATTATTTTTGATAGTGGTGTTTTTGATACAATTATTATTTTTCTCGGTTGGTTTTAAAAAATAAGGATACGTAAATAAATTCACTCACTTAGAAACCATAAGTACTACGTCAGCCAGGAAGAATATCTCTCCAAGCTATCATAACATATTGCAGGAAAAAGGCTAATAACATTATTATTTCATCCATAACTGCGGCAAATCGGCAATTACAATAAATATTTACAAAATTACGCTGTTTCCAAATAAGATGCCTTAGAGAACAGAGGTAAGTGCTACCAAAACGCGTTAATGTAAACTTTGGGAGGGGGAATGACACTCACGGGGAAAATGAGATATTGTCACTGTAGAATACAAGAGATATTGTAATTAAGAAGTCTCATTTTGAACAATATGTAATGGTGGTCAAAGGACCACACAATTTAGTGACATATTCTGCAAAGTTCCACGGAGCCTAAATAAAATTATACAAAATGTATCCTGCTTTTGTTACGAAAACTATTGTTTATTGTTAACTGATTTATGATTACATCATACCAGAAGAAATAGTGTTGTTATCATTATTCAGTTCTAAAATGAGTTTTCTGTTGTTTTGGTTTACAAGAAACAGAATACCACTATTACTCTGACGTTTCAAGCATAATGCTCAAGTAATGTTGTTTGAAAGAAAATCTTATTTACGACTTTATAAAACTAAGTTCTCTTTCTGATTTCCCCAACAATAAGCATTATTTATGGAACTCGGATTATAAAAGGATCCTCGTTCCTTTGTTTAGATCTTTGCATTATTGTCCAAGTCCTACAATATGGTCCTCTTTATTTTATTGTGCGTGGGCTCACATCGTTGTTTCTTGGTCCTTTTGTCCATATCTATTTTGTGGTAGCGACCGGTAATGAGTCCCATAACGTAGCTGCCTGTGTTCCGATCACGCCCCAGGGAGGTGGCAATTCACAAATTTTATGGCACTTTTATATTGTTGGAAACAAAAACGTAGGTACACGCTGGAGTACGCGATTTACTTGCAATGAATACTGAAGACTAACAAGGGAATTGAAACCGTTTAGATATGGTAATTATTGCAAAATTATCCTAAAAGGACCAATTTTTATGGGATTACGTAAGAGCTTTTATTTTCCTTATTTTGAAGATTTACGTGTAGACACTGACTCAGCGTGTTTTTGTGATTAAAATATAATAAACCATAGAATATTTGTGTTAGATCCTACAAATCAGTAACTATTCAGAAACTTGTGACGTTTTCAGACGGCAAAAAAATTGTTGAACTAAAATTCACATAAATTATATATCATAAATCCAGAAGTTTTTGCAGTTCTGCAGCTATTTCGAAGTCGGTTTTTACTCGTTTCAGTGAGCATGAAGGATCTATTAGCAGATTTGACCGCACTGCAGTTGAGCGTTAAACTGCCAGCAAATGGGAAAACTTTCGCTGCCACATGCTTGATTGAACGTAACAGTTGCAATATAAAATCTCTATGTATGTTTGTGTGGGGAGCTGTTGTCCGTGCAAGTTTCGTTATGACTTGCAAAAAGGTCTCCAGTCAACGTGGTTTGGGATCTGTGCTTTAAAAGCAGAAGGATAGTTTTAAACACACGATTTGAGTGCTCGAAGAACGTAATATTACATAGGATTTCAATAACTAGGGTACGATCATGCAAAATCCTTGTAAAATACGGTATTCAGCTGTATCCGGTAAGTTTGGAAGCTTAAACCAATACCAAACCTAACCAAACTTGCATGGGAAAAAGCTGGCAGACTATGGTAGTGAAATCATTAGGAAATAAGTACCATGTCTGCACTGTCTATCCTTCTAAATTGTATTTCATTTCTGGTACAAAAATTTTTGCTACTTCTACATTTTTCCATTCCGCCACGGAACCCTAAACCGCAAGCCATAATAGCGATCTATTAACAACTGGGACCGTGCGAGACCAGTGATAAATTAAAAAGTTTCTTGGATACTTGATTGCAAGTAACAGGTGCATTCTGAAGCTAGATAGTTTTAAGAGTTGTTTTAACCGACAAAGTTTGTTGATTGAGAACCACACTGAGTATGTACTGTGTATAGTTTGTGGCAACTGAGATCTGGCTAAAGTGATTGTTTGGCAGGACCACAATATGATTCATAAAATGAATAGTTATTTATTTATTTAACAAAAATGTGAAGTTTGAAATAATTTATAAGTAAAAACCTGTAAAGCAAATATTTAGCGCTTCTGGTTTTTTTTTAATTTTTTTCCCTTGTTGGCCATTTCTTATGTCAATAAATAAGTGAGCATTTTTATTATTTATGACATACAAATAAATTTATTATAGGATACATTAAATAACACTATTTACATTGCATGAATTTTACGAGCTAACGAATTCAAAATGAATTTTCAGTCAGTTAAACATTTAGGCCTGTAAATTTTATAAAGTGTGATATAATATACTGAAAATCGTTTTAGTTCTGGTCCCAAATTCACAGTACGTATTTTAAATAGCTTTCAAACCGAACAAAATAGGATATCCTATCCAGTAATTGTTAAATAAAGTATATTCAATTTATTCAATTTAGCGAATGTGATTAGAATCAATGGTTTAAAACTAAATGCGTTGAATTAATTTAATTTAGTTTAATAGTTCGCAATGCGTAGGACTTTCGGAATTACACTCACGGAACATTTGGTTAGAATTTAAATCGGGAAGGATAGTCGAAAATTTGCGTATTTAGTTGATAATGTAGGGAATGAGAATTAATTTGTTTAGTGTTTGGTATCGCTTTGATAAGTTTTTTGTTTAAGTAAACGTGTGTGTATCACGCGTTGTCGTTTTTATTAAAATCAAAAGGACAATTTTATTATCAATTTCTACTGAATTAGTTAGAAGCCTTAATGTTATACCAACACCTGTACCACAAGCTCTAAAAGAAGTACTGTAAACGTTGTGTGAGAGGGACAACGCTACGATCAGTGTATAGCGCCGTCTCGCTTCCACAATCGCAACAGACCAGCTTTAAGAGCTCATAGTACAGTAGATACTTAATCTATTACGCTCGGTATAGTTTCTATTTCAACTAATTAATTAATTGTGAATTTCGTCGGCTTTGGACCCCCACAACCCAATTAGTGGGGTAAACAGATATCTATTTGAAGATACAGTCGATATCAAAAGTGGATCCGTCTGATTAGGGAACTAAGATTGGTGTCAATTTCTTGATTCAAAATGTTAATGCAATTGCACGTGGGTGTTCAATATAGTCTACGGTACTCGCAGTTATTAGTCAAGTATGCTTTGACTTATAACTGCAAGGTAAGAAGTAAATGTAATACTTGTGTATTTTACTGATATGTGTTTCATTAACAGTGTTTATTTCACACATACATAATGTTTGACTAGTAATGCACAAAAAATATTTGATGAATATTACTATGACTAGTTAATGACAGTATATGCCCTTACGTAGTAAGTACTCATATTTTCGGTCTTAGCGTTTTTATAAATTACTTGAAGATTAATTGAAGATCTTTATGTACAAATAGAATATCAAGTAGGTACATTACGATATAATGAAAAGTTAAAAATAACATATTCTGATTGCCCAAAATTGAGTGCTATTGTCACGAAGAATATATTAATTTATTTTGTCAATTCGTTACCAAATAACATCCCACGCACACAAATTAAAAGGTTACGTCCGTGGGTTGCTATTTACTTTGTCGCTACAAGTACATAATCACAAAGAAAATACTCGGAAAACCTTTGGCTTTGAATTATTTTTAGGTAATCAGATCGTAGTGGAAATCGAGAGGTTTCACGTTTGAAATAAATCAAACGCGATAAGCTTGTTTACTTTTAAGTTAATAGTAAGGGGTAGGAATTCTAAGAAGGGTTAATTTTAGATACAGGCTTTTCATTTATGAATAATTTAAAATTCAAACAAAACATTTTTGCGTTTATCTGATTTTGATAGGACACACAAAAGGCGACTTGTTTACGAGATCTGAGGATTTTAATAAAGTATTTCTTTAACTAAGATTTATCAACTGAAAACTGTTTAAAGTTTTCACTTTCTCAATTTTGTCTACTTTTCTTTGAAAGATTATAGTAAAAAAATATGGTCTTTTATGTTATGAAGTAAATATTTTTAAGGACCAAATAAAAAATCTCTCTTAATACAAAAACGGGGCCTTTGATTTTAACTCATAAACAAATAAATATGAGTATATGCAACTTAATGCTAATCCAGAACCAATATTTTATCAGGTTTTATATACCTGACTCACCCAGGCCTGGCCTAAAGCTAAGGGCCTTAAATCTGGTCCGTTTAGCGTGTCGCGGACCGGGTCAGTCCCTTGAGAGTGGTGGAATTGCCACTTCCGTGCACGCGGCCTTCTTGCGATGGTAGTGTGGGGCTAGGAGAACAGCGGGGTATGGAAGGATGGATGACGACGGGATAATTAGGGGCAAAACCAAGGATCAGACTAATGTGGTCACAAAAAAATGGATTTATTGACGTTCGAGATATTGCATTCGAATATTAGCAGCAGCTTTTGAGTATAAAGTATGTGTTCGTTTTATAATTTTACTTAGCCTTGAACCACCCTTATCCCTTATTTACATTTATGCTGTTTTGAAAAATGTTAATTTTTTGTGTGGTTTATGTACTGTTCTATACTCAATAAATAAAAAAATAATTAAAATTTTGACATAATTTAATTTTAATTTATATTCATTAGATCATTAGACTATAAGTTAAAGTCCTCGAATTTTATACGTTGTTCAAAGTTATGGCGTACCAGTGTTTTCGTGAGCCCAAATCGCGGTTCTCGCAGCCCTATGAGTAATGTCTGAATCTATCCTAAAAGACGTTTGGGTTTTATTTAGTGTGAAATATATATGGTCGTCGGGTGCAAGCCGCGTCCCACTGACTGCCTATACCCTGGTCAGCCAGCCGGCGTGAAGATACAAGGATTAATAATCTTCAATAAAAAATGGTATTCCGATGATCGGGGATATGGAAATGAGGAAAACATTCGACCGGATTTGCGTTTTATATTACAAGGGACGGTTTGCTTTGTGAGTTTATTAAACGATTTTTTGTTTGGAATATTTAAGTATCTAATTTAGAAAGTGTCAATATAACCTTGAATATTGAGATATTTTTTGTGAAAGTTTGAATTTATACGGATATGGTATATACTTTGTTATAATATGATTTTGGTAAATTCTGTACAGAATAAATTCATGCTACTTCGTTTATGATTTGATATATATTTTCGCTCATAACACGAGACATAACAAAACATATTGTTTTATAAATAACAGAGAGTTATTAGAAACAACACAAAGAAGATTGATTGTATCTGCACACTTTACTAGAAGTAATACTTTCCTTTTGGGTGGAAAATAAATGATTTATGTTAGACCTAAATATATTTTCCGAAGACGTTTGCACGTCATATTTTAGATATAAATGGATCTTTCATATTCAAACTGTCGACTTATAAGAAGTAATGCCGCGACTGAATGTAGGCTTCTGTTTTTTAGAGACGCCTTTTTCTAGAAAAAATGTTAGACGACAGTTGTTATTTATGACAAAATAGAACATAACTCACAACTTGAGACATGTATTTGACAATTTCATCAATATCGAATGGGTTGATAACAAAAAAACAGATATCGAGTGTAGAAAAACAAATTCAGTCAATGAGAACTTGTAGTCATTGTACTTTAACAATATTGCTAATGAAAATGTTTATTTGTGTCCACTGAAGAAAGAACCTTTTCACCTGTGTCTTTTTCGGTCATTAGTGACTGCATCATTTATTTGCTTGATGATACTATACTTTATATACTACTTTGTATATTTTTTGTAAAAAACGAAGAAAGTTTGCCAATTCCTAAATTATAAATCATGAAGTGAAAACACTAAATAAATACAATGTATCTAAATTAATTTAATTTAATAATTAAGAAAATTAAAAAATGGCCAACAAAATTTACGTAATTTTACACTAATAAAAAAAATATTGATGCAAATTTAAATAAATATAATTTTAATTTTTGCAAATACTCAAAACACCGATATCTATAAAAGAAATTACGAGCGCTGTTAGCTACATCTTGATCGTGAGTGCTGCTTGAAATTCCGCTCACATCTGAGTCGTGTTTAGTTTCGTGCCGGAAGAGTGTAATGTATGTTATGTGTGTCGAGTATACGAGAGTGTTACTCGGATGCCTTCAGAACATCTGTTTAAAACAATTTTGACGTAATACTCGCTTTAAAAGTGTGAGAAACCTTTTTGGTGCTGTGGTGTGTGAGATAAATTGTGTATGTTTCGAAGATTTTAAATGTGGTTGACTCTCGGAGCCTTGAGTTACCTGGAGATGTTAAAATGTGTAGACCCAAGTGTAAATCATTACTTCTTTGGAAAAATATTTTTTTTTTCTAAAGAAAGAGTGATGAATTTCGATTTTAATGGAAGGAAGGCTAAAAAAAGTTGGATTGATTGTGTGAGGAAAATAAAAATCTTTGGATGAGAGTAGGTATGATAGCTAAGAAAGTGGAATAGTAGGAAAAAACAAGGCGCGCCAAACCCAATTAAATTGAGAAAAAGGCAGAAAAAATATTAGCAAAGACAACAGGAAATTTTGTACTACACTTCTTTCTTCTATTCAATAAATAACGAATTAAACTCAAAACTTGTAAAAGCTAAATCTCTCGTGGCTACAATTACTTGGTGTTGCATATAATTTAGCCAGGAAACACGAGCCGCACTCAGCACACGTGAAATCCCAGCTAAATTGCAGACGTTAGCTGCCTGCATAATTACCTTATTTACGCGCTGTGTACACTGACCACAACTATAAGGCCACGTGCATAGTGAAGGAAATAAGGGGTTTTTCAGTTTTTGTACATAGTTGTTAAACAACAATATTTGGAACAAATAAAAAAGTATGTTTGCAATTTATTAAGAGGGAAATATTTCTATTTAAATTAAAGTAAGTTTAAGTTTAAGTTACGTAATTTATAATTTGAATTTTAAAGAATAACGTAACAGGTATTGTGCGACGAATGACAGGGATTTATCTCTGAGATTTAGGCGGGACTAGGTTTGGCTTGTTAAGGCTGTCATTTAAAAGTGGTAAATTCAGTATATCAGTATCTATTTAAGTAAGTTTCAGCTGCAAATCAAGATCAAACATCATCGCAAATATTTCCAGTGTTGCTGTTACTTACAATTACATAAATAATTTATGCGCTTCTACTAAAATAAACCCATTTCCTAAAAAGAACTTCAAAATTTCCCAGTTAATTTAGATTTTAAACAGACAGAAACAGTATTTTTTGCTATTTGCGTAATAGCAGAAAAACTGTCATTTTAATTTTAAAATGCGAGTATATTTTTGAGTCTAATGCGCCGAACCGAACTTTGCACGCATAACTAAAAACTTTTTCTTTCAGTTTTGGCAACCCTAGGTCATACTGGCCGGCTGAGTAGCGCGGGAAAATCCTCCATTACTAAAATGGCGGCGTAATAGTTCCGTCCCAAGGAGTTTATGTGACAACAGATTATGTTCGTTTTTCCGCCTTTACCCAGTTTATTGGGCAGGCCGTATATATTTTTGATTTTATATGCCTGTGTTTTGATGCGGCTGTTTTTATGAAGGTTAAATGTTGTGGGTAGCCAAGGTTAGACTCAATTGGGAGGAATAAGTCAGAGATAACAAGATAGGGTGTGGCTTGTTTTGCTCGTGTTTTCTTTATGTAAGGTAGCTTTTGTTTTTGATACAGGTTGAAGTAATCTACTGTTGGATACATTAAATTGTACATTTTGTGAGATAATGGCTGTGTTTTTGAAACACGGACTCTAAATCATAAAAAAAGAAGATTTTGTTTTTAAATAATATTTACAGAACATATTAAATAGAGGACAACACGAAGAGCCAGAATATTTGTGGAATGATCGGTGTACCAGAATATTGCTATGACAATGAGGTTATTATCTCTATGAGCAAACTTATGTCTACAGTAATGTAACATAACTTTTATAAATAAGCCTTTCATAGTTACATTTAATGTAACTAAGGTCTTACTTATAATCCAGCCTCATTTCTCATGCAAAAAGCTCAGCAAGAAACAAAATAATTATGCCAAAACATAAACAGTAGCTAAGTAAGAAATAATAATTAACAAAATAAAATTATGTGTGAAGTTGGGCAACACTGGTAAAATGTTTTACACAACTTTATTATTTTACATGTGTACATTACGCTTTCGAGAGAATTTAAAATATAATTTACAAAGCAACGGAACTAGAAATAGAAAAAAAGAGCAGGTGTGAGTTTTATTTGTAGCGAAGATACTGTACAATGTGAAAAGTACATTTATTTTTATAAAACCCGTGCTGTTTCCACCAAAAATGGTAGTTTACTCCATTTTTTTTAAACCAAAATTAAGGCAAACTCATTGCGAGTTATGCGTTTGTAATATTAGAATATAGAATATTTATTTAATGCTGTTACAGGTATTACAAAAAATAACAGGTGGTAGTGTACATAAAAGGAATCTCCGTAACATACCCAAAGGGTGTACATTATTGACATAGGTGCAATCACATTTGTTAACAAATTATATTGCTAAACTAACTAAAATAAACTAAATGACTAATAAACACAATAAAAAACAAATGTTTTAGTAACAATTATTCTTATTGTTCCCTGTGTTTGGAGGAGGTTTTATACCATCTGAATTACTACTGTTTATTGGTACTCTTTCGCTTCATTGAGTCGACGACAATCTAAAATGTTCTAGCCTAAAACTTTTAGGACAAAAAATAATATACTAAATACTATTTATGTTTCTAGTAAAGAGTATTACTGATACCGGCCTTCAGCCGAGATTGTCAGATAAAATCGGATGGGAATGACATTACTATTATTTTACGGTACCCTAAAAATGTACGAAATTTTCTCGTCGACAATGCGGGAGTTTTTCCTCGGAACATACCTACAGGAATTTTAGGAGTTGGCGAATTCTTTCAGTTCACATAACAGTTCGCTGCGCCGTCAAAAAAGGGAGACACGCGAATTACTCTGAGTAACAATGTTAACAGTTTTTTGTGGGTTTAATATTGCGCTTTTATTTTTGGAAAGGGTACGCCAGGATGTACCAGAGAAGTTTTACTATAGCCTAAAAGTTTTATGACGATTTCCGTCCTTATTGTAGGAAAGACCAGTTAAAAGAAATCTTGATGAAAATGTGCTCGTAAATGCCTGACCTAAATCTGACTCCTTTTAAAAGCATTGGTTGAAATATACTACACACATGAAAATATCCATTAATTAAAAGAAAGTAGATAGAACAATAAGCTGTCCTCGTGCAAAAGTATTCGTAAATGAGTCTGTGACTTAGACGCTTCACGCTAATGCACCCGGTCGTTAGCAGTCAGGAAAATGGAGAATAACTGCAGAATAAACGTAACTGTTTAGTGTATAACGCTCCAGCGGTTTAACACGTCTTACACCAAGTTTCAAAGTTAAATAAAATTTAACGATCGCCTCTGGCTGTGGGGTTCACGGATGCATAGATTGGAGAACATATTTGAGGAATTTTCATATGATGATTTCAGGTGCCTCAGTACTTTTACTCCGGATTATTCATTGTTTAACTCGTAGAAAGTTTACTTTTTATTATATTTCCTGCAACGTAAAAAGGATTTTGCACATTAGAGTTGAAGTTTTGGTGCACATTCAAAGACTCATATCAAATTCAAAACTCTACCAGAACATTCAGAGCGAAATCAACAGAACAGAAAAAAAGAGATATATTCAATACCGATTACCATAACAAAACAGTCCAGCTAAAGACAAAACCATTCTAAATCGTAAGATGTATGAACTCAATTTACTTTCCTCAGTATAATTACGTCATCGTGCCAAAGTCCCGCGTTTTCCATTACCAGTTTTATCTGCGTCACGTACTAAATACGTTTAGCGACGCATTCCTGCTTATCAAGGATAACAGGATAAGAGGAAAACTGGTGTTATCTCTGCTACTACAAAGACTTTGCTGGGATGTTGATGCTCGCTTGTTTTTCTATGTAGGAACTCTTTTGTAGTGTAGACAGGTTGTTGTTTTGTTGAAGTGGTCGTGTAATTAGAACGGTTTTGGGAGATATTAGGGATTTTTAAACGTCAAAAGATTTTGATGGTAAATAATTGCATTATTGGGGGTTTCAAGACAAATGTCAATTGATTATCCTGTACGTTCTAAAGACGAGTGAGAGTGATGAGAGATAAATAAGTTTAGTTAAGAAATGAAATAAAATGTAGGCACTTGGTATACTTTTTTTTTTCGAGGTTAATTTACAGTATTTCTCATTTTCGTAGCAAGTGGCAAGAAGTGGTCTCTGCCTACCCCTACGGGAAACAGGCGTGATTATATGTATGTATTTCTTATAAAATAAATTTTAATAACCTGCAAAAGGAACCCTTACAAAACAAATTATTCCACATAAACGTAGGTCCAAAATTTTCAGTAATTGATTGTATCGTATTTAAACAGGATGCTACAAACTTTTAATATACCCATACATAGTTTGCTCTTGTTGGACTACAAGTTCGACATCCTACCCAACAGTGTATCCAACCAAACTTAAAGGCGATCGCGTTATTACTTTAATGTGTATTTAGCTACCATCTCTCTTCTAATATAAGATTATTGGCTGCCTCCGAATGCGGCCCGTGTCCGAGGCTTTTAGGATAATGCCTGTATTTGCTGTTATGGTACTACTACTAACTGGGCTTGTTTTGTTTTTAAGTATTGGTTACTGTATGGGAGTTGACTGTTTCAATGGTAGGAGGATAAGAGAGAAGTAGTAAGTATATTAAGGCAGTAATATGGCTGTAAAATAAATGAATGGATTGTCTTAAGAGTGTTATAAAAAAGCAGGCTTAGTGCAAAGTTTTTGGATTATAGCAATAGCTGTGGTTATAGTCCTAGTAACTAAGTTGCTCAATCACTTGTGCTATGGAATAAGACAACAAACTTATCACCTACCCGTCTGGGGATCGAATGGGACACCTTGAAAACCGGTGAGTACGACACTTGACCACGCACGCCGCATAGCCTATCCATCTCCCGAGCCTTTTCCCTACTATGTTGAGGTCGGCTTCCAGTCTTACCGGATTCAGCTGAATACCGTTATTTACATGGAGCGACCGCACGCCGGACCATTTATGTAGATAGATAGAATATTCTTTCTTGTACACCATTTAAGTAACATAATAATAAAGTACATCAACAGTGAATGGCGTTACAATGGCGGTCTTATCGCTAAGAGCGAAATCTTCCTGACAACCTTTGGATGGATAGGAAAGATAGATGAGTTAGATGGAGGTAACAAGTGTACTAATAATCTATGGAATAATTATCTCTCATGACCTAAACACAAATATTATTTACTTCTCGCGTGTTTTATATACTTTAATATAGATTCTTAAACTCTTTTGACATTCAAACTTTCCATTCAACGTTATAAATAAGACACATTAATGGAGTTTCAAACAAATGAGTCTCGGAGGTGTCTGTATGCTATTAGAAGTTATAAAACACATTTGCACATACTTAGTACTTAGAATCGAAAGGATCTTTTGACTTTCAATAAACATATTAAGTGCTTATGTTTTTCAATAAGTATCTTTAAAGGTAAAAGTGCAAATGAAAGTCGTTATTCCAATGTTTGAGGCTCTTATTTTTGTTAAACTAAGGGGATTACTAAGTTCAAAAGTATTAAGGTTTTTAATAATAAACAGTAAAGCTGTCGATAAAACTGTACAACAGGAAAAAAATACTATTATTATATTTTTGGTATAAATTTGTTTGATATTAATTTTTGGGTATTGTATTTGATTACATAAATCTTGAAAAGGTAAAAAACAAAACCTTAAACGTAGAGAATTACACATAAATAATATCCCATACACAAATACTAAAAACCCAATTCCTAAACGTAGAAAGCAACACATTAATAATTTCTCAAACTCAAATACAACCTCAAATTATTCATAATTCAAGTTCCAAATACTCTAAAAAAAGGACGCTCTAAGAAAATACAGTTCATCTCTTTACCAAAAATAGCTCCCATTTAACTCTACTCATTTAAAAAAGGTTTGATTTAACGATAGCCTCATAGCGCCGCACAGTGGGTCTTCACTCCCCAGTGCGCCACTCATAAATCACTCAGACAAAACTCACCGAAGTTAATTTTCTTCTCATTTACTCCCAAAAGTCAAGGCAGTAAAAAAAGTTTAATCGCAACAATTTTTAAAGTCGCGACAAGTTAAAAATGTATTTAGTAGGCAAGTGTCTGTACTTCTTTGGTTAACCCTAGAGAATTAAGTAGAGTTATTTTATGGAGGTAAGCTTATAATAAATTGCTGTCGAAACAATTTTGGTTTGAGAAATAAATGCTTTTTCGCCTATTTTTAGTGGTTCGATTCCTAGCAGGAAAAAAAGCTATGTGTTGAGCATGATCATATTATGTACTTTGCTTGGGTGTTTTTTATCTATTATAATAATATGTATTTGAAAATGTATATAAGTATGTTTATCAGGTCTGGTTATGTTTAGTAAAATCACGACCCGTTATAAAAAGAAAAAAGTGCTTTATTACATAATTTCTAACAATTTCAAAACAGAATTTACAAAATCCCTTAGCAATAGGTTCTTTCTAAGAATAATATAACTTCAACGAGTAGACACTTTCAGAATCGTAATTAACACCTTAAAAACCAAAGCATATACTCCCTTTAAAATACAACAAAAAATAATATTAATCCTACAAGTCAGACGTCCTCAGCAGATAGCGGTTGACACAGCGTTAAATGTTTTTTCATCATATTTACAAGATAACCGAGTCTGTTTGTTATGTTCCTCTTGCAAATTATGCGACAGATCGTGTCAAAAAAAAAACTGGTGAGTTAATGTTTACATTTGTTGCAAGATATTTTAATGTTGTGTTTTTAGAATAAGCATAAAATAGATCTACAAATACAAAAGAGCGTTTACGTAATTTAGCTGATAAACATTGCTATTAATAATAGATATGATATGGCAAAAATAGTTCTATTATTAAACTAGCTGTACCCCGCTGTTTCACCCGCGTGAATGAAAATACATACACTATCTTTATAAATAATAGCCTTTGTGTTATTCCGATGTATCAGCTACATTATTGTAAAGTTTCACTAAAATCCATTCAGTAGTTTTTAAGTGAAAGAGTAACAAACATCCACACATCCATTCTCACAAACTTTCACATTTATAATATTAGTAGGATAGGGCGTAAGTTTCTTTAAAATATTTACTCAATAATACTGGCTGTCTCGTTATATAACGTGATTTTTTCTTACTTCATTCTATTTTGTTATCATATTTGTATTACTGTCTGAAAAATTGTTCCCAAGCTAAGCCACGACAAACAAAACGAAAAAGTCAACGTGAAATACAGTTTGTTACCTCATTAATTTATATCATTCTCGTTTCATCAATCTAAAACAGCGACGTATTCAAAACAGTATCTTATTTATTCATAGCCTTTGCTATTCATTTAGCGAACGTAAATACTTTTGCTGAGCAAGGCAAAAAAAACCGTTCATACATTTAAAAAGAAAACATACCCAAGAGCGTCTAGAATAGAGTTTAAATATTCTGTAATTCTACTTACACATAAAAATGGAGTCAGAAGGTCAAAGCAGTACAAAGGTTCAAATAAAATACATTAATTTTTAATTCTCTTTTTGCAAGTCTTTGTAAAATGGAATGCCTTATTACTAACCCATCTTCCCTAATTTATTTTATTTTTTCTCTCTCTTAATCAATTTGTTACCTTGTAAATAGTTAATTAGCTAGCATCCATTAACTGAGTGACATTGGGTTAGAAAATCTATTTTCAGTTCTATAAAATTTTTGCGGACTTAAACGGACTCCTCAATATTGATTGAGGAGTCCAGAATTGCAGATTTTTTTTCCATTGCAGAATAGTAGTGTAGCTATTGAGCTACACTACTATTCTGCAAAATGAACTGACCCCTAGGGTGCTGTCCTTTTTTAACCGACGAAAACAGAGGAGGTTCTCAATTCGACGCGTATATATTTTTTTTTTTTATGTATGATCACGCATATCTTTTTACTGAGTAGTCCGATTTTGATAATTCTTTTTTTATTGGAAAGGGTATACTCCAAAGTTGGTCCCATATAAATTAGGAAAAAATATTCCAATCCTAAGGGTAGAAAAACAGGGATATATTGATTGTTCACTAACTGATTTTAATATATGACCACGCGTAACTTATTACAGAACAGTGTGATTTTGATAAATCTTTTTTTATTGGAAAGGGTATATTCCAAAGTTGGTCCCATATAAATTTGAAAAAAAAAATCCCACCCTAAGGGTGGAAAAACAGGGGTTAATTGATTATTCACGCACTGATCGTTATGTATTACCACGCGTAACTTTTTACAGAGTAGTTCTATTTTGATAATTCTTTTTTATTGAGTAGGCTATACCTAGAAGTTGGTTCCATATAAATTAGGAAAAAATATTCCAATCCTAAGGGTAGAAAAACAGGGATATATTGATTGTTCACTAACTGATTTTAATATATGACCACGCGTAACTTATTACAGAACAGTGTGATTTTGATAAATCTTTTTTTATTGGAAAGGGTATATTCCAAAGTTGGTCCCATATAAATTTGAAAAAAAAAATCCCACCCTAAGGGTGGAAAAACAGGGGTTAATTGATTATTCACGCACTGATCGTTATGTATTACCACGCGTAACTTTTTACAGAGTAGTTCTATTTTGATAATTCTTTTTTATTGAGTAGGCTATACCTAGAAGTTGGTCCCATATAAATTAGGAAAAAATATTCCAATCCTAAGGGTAGAAAAACAGGGATATATTGATTGTTCACTAACTGATTTTAATATATGACCACGCGTAACTTATTACAGAACAGTCTGATTTTGATAAATCTTTTTTTATTAGATAGGGGGTTATACCTTGAAGCTGGTCCCATATAATTTTAGTCTAAGGTTGGGAAAATAGGGGTGTTTTATTGTTCACTCACAGATTTGAATACTAAAATAAGGTAGGTAGTTAGCTATTTTAAAAATAATAAATAATTCAGCATGTAGCAATTAGTATATAATAGCAACAAAAAAATATAAAATAAAAACTTTTTAACAAAAAAATTAAACCGCCGAAAACACTGAAAAGCAAAAAATAAGAAACCTTTTTTTATTTAATCTTAATTACTAAGTTCTTAAACGAATGTGAGTATACCTAAATAATTTTGAGGCGGCGCCAAACTATTAATTAACAAAGATCACAAAATTACCTTAAAATAAAGAAACAAATCAAAAACACTATATACTATAATTATATTCTTAACTTACCACCTACTAATTCCATTGTGGAAAGCAAATAAAAGTTTTGAGTTCGAGTTTGAATCAACTTAACAATGCAATGAAATCTCCAGCGATAAACATTAAAATATCTAAAAAAAATAAGTACCAATATATCGTAATTAATTAATTTGCCTGTTTGGCGCCGACTCGAAATTATTTAGGTATACTCACATTCGTTTAAGAACTTAGTAATTAAGATTAAATAAAAAAAGGTTTCTTATTTTTTGCTTTTCAGTGTTTTCGGCGGTTTAATTTTTTTGTTAAAAAGTTTTTATGTATTTTTGACGTTAAATAAGTGCTACTTTGTAGCCTAAGTTCAATAAATGATTTTGAAAATTTAAATCACTCTCTTCATATAAGAAACATGTTACTATTTTAATCGAACTGTTATATAATTTTATAGTTAGTTAATACGTTAGTTACCTTCATTATCAGCACCGCAGTCTGTACCTGTCGCTCGCCGCAACACAACGTGATGGCTAATGAACCACCAAATATATTTATGTATTCTGATTGCAGATCGACTTGATGAAGCAGAATAGCATAGAACTGTTAGTGACTATAATAAAATTTATTGATGGTAATGATAAATGTGCGGCGCGATTGTAAAATTGAAGAGCCTCAATGAAATAAAAACCAATTAAAAGTTTGTTTGAGAGAGAGAGATGATAATATCATCTGTCTCTCTCACGGTCGTCGTATATTGAAATCATTTTGGATTTTCACTCACGATTCTTAAAGTTTTCAAATACCATGGTTATAAAGAACCTAATCTAGAATGATTTAAGCTCATATTGTTATAACACTTACTGAAAGATGTTAATAGTTACTTATTGAGTAAATGTAACCCAATTTCAGAAGTGTGATAGCATATTTATTTAAATTGATTTAAGGGATCGAGCAAGGAATCGATATTAAGGAATAGTATTGATTTTGATCGATATTAAGAAAAGCCGTAAGCAGCGACTACTTTCTCTAAAACGGTTGTTAATTTAATGGCCATTGCAAGTAAAAAATGTTAACCTTCTGTGTCTACCTGCTGCTTGGCAACACATCCAAAACTTAAGTGTAAGAAGAAGTGCTGAAACGTCTCTTCATTTTGAGAAAGTTGTGAGCGTGGCATTGTTTGACAAGTCTGTCTGTCTGTCTCTGGTGACAGGGAGACCTTCGACGCGAAATAATGTTTATTTGACTAATTAAGTTCCGACTGTTCTGATATGTTTTAGAAACTCGTCAGTGTATACATGTAAGGTTATAGTTAAGTATTATTTTATGAGAGGTAGGCATTTTTTTTTGCTGGTTATTCTTATATTTATTTACTATATTACTTATGATGTATTATATTAACCATTAATAGGTAGATTTTGTTATTTGGGCTTTCAAACCTTTTTCAATAAAGTTGAAAAAAATACTGCTACTAGTAAGTCTTACTTACATGGGGCTTATTGTCAGAGGAAATGTGTATTTGTTAAAATAGAACAATTTTTAGGAAATAAGTACGCCCAAAACCCTAACCTAAATGAAAACAAGAAAAGTACAAAAATATTTACATACCAAAACACAGTATTAACATCACAAGAACCAGCTTATAAATGTAAAGCAAGATCCTTAGAAATACAACGAGAAAGACAAGAATATAAGTTTCAATCTTAATGAAATACTGACTTCAGTAAACCCGAACATAATCCAAGTCTTAATGTCGGGCGACGCCGCGGGAGCAAGCTAGTCTAAATAAAAATATGGCGGCCGCAAAAGATGTCATGACCATGCTAAGCTTTAATTTATCACTTCGCTTAGAGTAGGGTGACCATGTGGTTAAGATTTTAAATTAGATGATTTTTGTTTTTTTTTTTTTTTTACTTTAAAATACAAGTAAACAAGTACAGGTTGTAATTTATTTGTTTAAGTTTTTCGTTTTATTTATGGAAATATTTAAAATAATGATGATAATAAGTAATGTTGAAAACATATTAATTGTCAAACATTGTAATTGTTACAACTAGCTTTTGCAGACACGAAAGGAATCGTTATCGAAAAGACGCCAGCAAACTTTTCAGTTTTCGTTCATTCGCAGCTTTGGATGAGTGCTTATTGTTATTATATTTTTTATGTCTGCTTCACTTCTAATTGGGCTGAATTAACCTTCAAACCCATAATTAATACTCAAGTATTAACAAAGAACCGAAAACAACACAACATTATTTAGGTTAAAATTAATATCCGAACTTGTTAAGCTTCATAGTCGCCCTACCCTGCACTACATTGTGTGTCAGAACATAATATCATGACAAAATTTAGTGCAGGCCGCGGGCTGTTGATTTAATCTACAAAAAATATATTCTCTACACTTGAGTTCAAATAAAATCACAAAGTTCTGTCATAGTCCTGCCACGAGCTAAATGTTTACAACAAAAGAAAATAAAATGTTTGAGATATCTTTTATTTGATTTATTATTCAAAAGTGATAATATTTTACAGCTGTTTTCACTGCTGTGATAAAAATATTTGTCTCTTTGTAGTAACATTTATTTTTGGGAATGTGATTCATTGTGATAATTTTAATCACGAAGAATGTGGGAGTATTCATTATAGGTTTGAATAGAGAGATGATAAATAAGCATAACATAAAATAAACATATAAAGAATAGTTTCACTTATTTTGTTTGCGCAATAGATATTAAATCCTCAACTTTTATTTGCTAGATAGTGATATGCTGCTAAACTTTATTTAATAAGTTTCTAGAATTTTCCGCTCGTGTAGGATCAGGTCAGCTTTTAAGTTTTTCTAAAAGGATTTCATTTTAAATAAAGTGTGTATAAAATGCCTTCGACACGTGTTTTTATTCTCTTATGATAAGGTCGTCATAATTAACCATTTCCCTGTCCCGTGAGTCTTATATGAACATTTCCATCGCTTAACTATTGTGTCTACTGGCGGGACAGTTAAGTTGTTTAATAAATTAATTTTACCTCTTATAAAGTTACTGCACTTAATTTTGAAAAAAATGACTAATATATTTTTTTCCAAAAGAGAAAGATTACGATGCCACTAATTTCAGTACTTGAAAAAATCAAATGAATATTGGACACCATTCATTTTATTTCAATTCATACAACTTAAGCACCTTTGAATTTTAAACAAATATTTAACCGATTTCATAAAATTCGCCTCAAATCATTTTAATCCGGTTCTGTAGCCATTTCAAGTTATCCGAAACATGCTTTATAATATCAATCTCGTCCAAATTTAGGTCCAAAATAGCAGAATACTAAAATTCTTGTAGCATTCCTATCTCCCTAAATTATTGTTCTCTCAAAATATTTAATAATACTGACAAATTGTCTGACTAATGGAATGCTGATTTGAGGTACGGTCTGCCTGAAGTAACAATGAATTGCAAAATGAAGCTTAATGCGTTGTAATAAAGGTGCTTTTAATATTGAAGTGGTAGCTATGTGGTGTACTGTATATTCCTTCTAATGTTGTAAATGTGAAAGTCTGTCAGTAAGATAT
The DNA here is from genome assembly GCA_905146925.1 of Autographa gamma. NCBI lineage: Eukaryota > Metazoa > Arthropoda > Insecta > Lepidoptera > Noctuidae > Autographa > Autographa gamma. Next base: position 13,324,381 of record LR989850.1, read on the forward strand.
TTGAATAGACTAGCTTTAGATCGCAGCTACGCCCGCATTAGTGTCTGACATTGTGAAAAAAAATAGCTTATGTACACTCTAGGAGTTTAAACTAAGTAAGCGAATTTTATGATCATAGGTTAATGGTTATGTGGTTTACTTCGGTGAAAGCCTAAATAAACGAAAGCCTAGATGGACTTTCTACAGAGAAGTCTATAATAATACAGGTAACTTAAGATAGACGATGACAACTATTCTAAGTTTTAAATTAAACTTACTTCTTGGAAAAAATCACAAAGAGCTCATGAAATGATTATTCTGTGAACTGAAATTCCCTATAAGAATAAAATAAAAAGGCATATTTAAATATTACTTTGTTAGTTTTTCTATGAATTATGTCAAGGGCTAACAAAGTATCAGATTTTTTAGGTATTTAATCCAAAATTATATTTTTTGTCTTTTACACAAATTACTTATTTTCCCTGCTAGTAAATTTTCAATAGGACAATAAGTGTTCATCATAAATAAAAAAAATAATACAAACGAATACTCACTTATACAAAATTGGCATTAAACAGTCAGACTCCTTACATTTCAGCATGATCATTATTTGTTCCATGGCTGGGTGAAACTTATACACTAAGGTATTTAGAAATATATAAGTATGTTTATTAGTTCAGTCTGGCTACCTAATTCGGGGCACGATAGTGTACGTGTGTGACTATCCCAAGATATTATTCTCTTATAAAACCTCTTTATCAAAGCTTTATATTAATACAATTTTAAAAATAGAAAAATATAGAGCCGTCTTTGTCACATAAACGTCATGCTGTATGCAATCGGAAAACAGAAAACTCGCACAAAAATATAACATTTTTACAATCATGTTTTAAACTAATATTCACGAGATTTTCGTCGTTATTTTAAACAGTTCATTTAATAAAAATGGGTGATGTATATTGTCAAAAATGGTGCCCAATTTTTCAAGGACTGGTGAGATTTGCTTTTTACTTTTTCGTAGATGTCATTGCCTACTTGTTTTTTGTTAGACGTTGTTCCTTCAAAATATTACGAGTGACAAAGATGAATTAAATCAAAATATTTAAATGTACAGATAATAATGAAATTCAGAAGTGTTACTAAAATGTGTGCTTTTATTGCTTGAAGTTATCGCTTTTTGAAGTTCTATAAAATTATTGTCTTTTTAAAAGTTTGCCTTCTGCATTGTTTTGTGGTAAGCATTGAATTATGTGTTGTGTGACAAAGGGTTCGCTAATGAAGTATTTTTCCTTCCCTCCGGAGGTAGGTATCATTGTGTTATTCCGCATTGCGAAAACGCTTCGTTAGATTTAATCTGTTAATTACTTTAGTAAGGTGGTATGAAGAAAACGTACTTATTATCACAAACACGTAAATAGGCTGTTTCTGTTTCCTTTCTAATCTAATAAATTCAGGCTGTTCTCTTTGACAAAATATTATTATTTATATAACATCTCTATATATTATTATTTAGTATGATTTAAACAATCTTAGTCTAACTTGTACATAAATTAAATACATTTCTAAAAAACAGTCTGGCCTTTACAACCTTTATAATTAAGTTTTCATAATAACATAGTTTATTCTTTTCTTTGTATTTGAAAACAAAAGCCCGCATAATAATAACATCGCCACCTAATTACATAAACTCATAATTAGTAATAACGTGACGAAGTAACGTTAATTTTATCAAAACTACAATATTATGGTAATGTAACAAACATTGACGTACTATATACATAGACTGCTACTATCGCTAGTTTACCCTTGTGTCAAGCGAGAGCAGTTTTTAGTCTGAACCTAGTACATTACATCGTTTACTGATTTAAGCTAATTTTCGCGCAACGAGAAACTTATATACGAAAATATCGATGGTTTTGACATTGTTAGAATAATATTAGTGTTTTAGCTAGATTTTTTAAAACAGCAAGCTCCATCTTCATACATAATTCACGACAAAACCATTTCACACTAATGCTTACGTTCAAACTCTGATAGGCTCACTCTAGTTCCTTATGTATACTCTAAGGTAACAAACAAAAGAATAACAAGCTGTACTTAATTAATTATGTTGTTTTATTAAATTTATGAATATGTATGTAAATTAGGTTCATGTGGAAAGCAAACGCAATAATTATTAAAATTAATTTGGGCCCAAGTGCGGCGGGGCTTAAAAGCGGCCCGTTCGTGGAAACCAAGCTTTAAATGCTTCGTTATAAAAATAGGACCCAGAGGAAAATGATGAATACATTTCGGACAAGACTTTGCTAATCAGTGGAATGCTTAATTAGAAAAACAACGTGCAAACGTTTTGTTTTTAATTAACTTATAGTTTTCCCCCTGCTGGCCAACTTTGCTAATATATGAAATGGTTCACTTAAAAAACAAGAGCTTGTGAACTTTTTTGTGAACCTTTTATGTGACCCACTAGTTAGCAAAATGTCTCTTAATTTACTCCAGTCTCTATTGTTTGGAGCCGCCTCTCACCAGTCCGACAAATCTTATCATTTAACTAACAATATCTAAAATACTAAAATTCTAAATTAACATAACTTAACATACCATCAAGCTTGTATCCCCGAAGGTTCAGGCAGCGGTGTGCCACTGAACACCCACAGTTCGCCGGTATGTTTAGATCCCATGTAATAGGGGGCGAGACTATTGCCACTAACCGGGCACAAATCCAAACTCCGACCTGCTACTGAGAATTTCATAGAAAAACCCAATAATACCTTGGTTAACTTGGGAATCGAACCCAAAACATCTTGCGTAGCGACAGAATCAGTAGGCCAACGAGGCAGTTAAATCAACAGTAAATAGTAATCCAGTACAATCTTCATAAATAAGTGATATTGCAGAGTATTTGTTACAATGTCAGCAAACTGATTAAAATAATTTTGTTTGCAGACTGTCAGCTAAACAGAAGTTTGTATACGTTGATGTGTAGCGCCACTGAAGTCATTGACGACGTTGCCAACACCATGTATTCAGACTACCAGTGGCAGAGAGCCATGTTCGGCGACAGTGTATGTAAAACGATTTTATTATTTGAAAATTATAATAAAAATGTCTTAATTACTCTGCAGTATCACTTAAAAATGATTTTTACATAAATGATTGCATCCATTTTCTCTAATAGGCAGTTTTCTTTAGTATCCTTTAAGACCATACTTTAGTTGAATAATTTAATATACTTTTTAGTTATCATTTATTTACACTGTTCAATTAGAGCTCTTTAAGTGACTTCATGCAATTTTGCTATACAAAAAGATAAATAAAGAAGGAGCATAAATCCAAAGAGTAAATAAGATAAGTATTCAGTTAAAGCTCACGCTGAATTTCGATAAATAAAACAAATCTTAAAATCTATGTTATGTAAACCCAAAACGTAAAAAAACCTCGTGGCCGGCCTAGAAGGAGATGGCTTGTCGAGCTTGACTCTTTTTCCGTATTATGGACTACAATAGCCCAGGACGGGGAGTATTGGAAGAAGGAAAGGGAGGCCTTTGCTCTGCATTGGGATGATAATGGCTAAAAATAAATAAGTTACCTATGTTATTTTGCATAGGTAATAGTTATTATGATTGTTTCAGTTTAGTGTATCACGAACGTCGTGCCCCGGGCAGGACAACGGCAACGTCGTGAATGTGCTGCGGAACTGGTTGCGGACCCACGAAGAGGCGCAGGTAACAGGACGGGTCGATAACTTATACCTTTTTTGTGTTCTCTTTTTAACTAAGGAAATATTTATTATATGAAAATACATGCTTTGAAGTGTGTGTTGTCGTGGTAAGGGATAGTTGTCGTTACTAGAGACGGACAGCGAGCGGTTCTCACGCACAGAGGACAGCGAGTGGTTCTTTGGGTGACGACATTCGTGAAGGCTTTCGTCTTGCATAATATGAAGAACTCCTACATGAGAATGTTGCTGAGTAAACTTTGAATTCAGACAAGTATAAAATATGAATTATGGCTTGATAAATGCCTTAAACCATGGATCCATTACTGTACATGGCTAATTAGAGCGTTATCTTTATTTATAACGATGAATCACTAAATGTGTTGGTAAGCGCATTGCTCAATAACGACTGGACCGATTTCGCTAATTTTCAAAAAAAGGTTCTCATGAAAAAAAAAAAAAAATGCGAGGGAAATTAGAAAATTAGTACATTTAGTCTATTGTTATTTGATAGTGCTTTCTTGAATTAATCTCCGCCCCCAATAATATAAAGGCACCGAGAACGGGACCTATCGATTCACGCGGGTGAAACCGCGGGGCACGTTTAAGTTTCTAAATAATTTTCCGCCAAACTGGTGCATAAGTTTGAACTAAACATCCAGCACTTAAACTAGAACCGTATGTTTATATGACTAAAGTCGCAATTCGATTGTTTCAGGTGATGTTGGCCAGTGTCCTGGTGGTTATAGGTCTGTGGTGGCTGGTGCGAGCGGTTCTCACGCTGCTGATAAACTTAGTCTGTCCTTTGTTGGTCGTTATATTGGCTGTGGTGAGTAAATGGTTGTTTATATGGCATTTAATTTTGTTCGGTAACTTCTTCCAACTAGCCTATTGTTAAGATTGGATAGATAAATCAGGCTGAATTGATTGATTAAAATTCTCGTATAAGTAAGATTTGCCTCGTACTTTGTTATGAAACGTTGGTATTTACTGGCTACTGAAAACAGGGGCCGAAATATTTTTGTTACAAAAAAATCTACGTTATATAAATACTAAGCAAATATCGGACTCTTTAGATATTGTGTATTAGAAAAATAATACAAATGGAAATAGTAATGTTGAAACACAGTATGAAGACAAAAGATTTTTATGTATTGCCCTTTACCTAAAAATTAGTTTTATCAGACGTTTTTACGCACGATTAAACTAGATGTGCAAATTATGCGCAGACCCAATTTACCGAAAACAATAAATAGGTTCTAGTCAAGATTTTTCGACACATCAATGTTTTTTTTTTTCACGTGCCTGTTGGTCTAGTAGTGAGTCACCCTGACTGCTATACCGGAGGTCGTGGGTTCGATTCCCACCCTGGACAAATCTAAGTGTGTTGAGCACTATAATTTGTTCGGTATCTTTGTGTAATTTATCTACCATATGAATGTTTTTACAAATATATAAGTATATTTATAAGTGATCTGCTTACCATAACACAAGCTCTGCTTAGCTTGCGATCGTCTCTGAGTGAATTGCCCCGGGTTATAATATTAAATTATATTATTCGTACTTATTTCCACAGGTATGCGTCCCTCAGCTTCGCGCACCACTGCTGGGTCAGAACTACCCCATGCTAGCCAACCTGCTGCGAACCATACTCCTGAAAATGGCTGAAAACATCAAGACGTGAAGTATAGACATGCTGTTAAAGTGCAACGTTTGAAGTCCAAATTATAGCGATACGTTATTTATTAAACATTTACTTATTTACGTGTACAATTAATGTGATTACTTTCTTTTTCTTTAAAAATCTAACCTTGATGATTCAGTCTTGAAAGGTCGTAGTGTTTGACAGAAATAAGAGCTCTAATTTAACAATTTAACAACAACATAAAATTACAAGACATAATTTTACATTCAACACTATGTTTCGTTAGCAAACTACCTACAATAACATTTTTAAAGGACAGTGCATAAACTCAAGCAGGTACTAAATAAACCCATAAAACCAATAAAAAAAATATAGTTTTAAGCGAAAAATTTCGAAATAATTGTAAAGACATTTGAAACCGTGAAATGGAACCTGAAATATTCTGTCAACACGATACTCCAAACAATACTGGTAGTTTAATGTTTGGCGAAATTAATTGACCATGGCATTTATTAAGTCCATTTCTTCACTACATTAACTAGGTCTACGAAACAACCTTTAAATCATATAACTTTATAGTAACGAATGAAATAAAAACGGCTGAGGAATGGCGAATGTTCGGCTCTGGCTGTAAACTGTCACCTCACGAAAATAAAACTTAAATAAAACACCTAAAAGTTTTATTTGGAAGTGTAGAGTAATGGGTCACTTAAAGTTGGTACTTCATAAACTACTCCAGTTTATTTGTATTTACAGCTCTCAAATATCATAAACTTCACTTTAGAAAAAACGTGAATGGACTTTTTTTATACTCATCGAGCTCACACCTCATCGCATTAAGCAGATGAGAGATTTGCTTGCTGGTTGACCTTAAGGCAATGTTTTATGTTTACATTAATATAAACATTCACACTAAATTTCCTTACTTTTTGTTTTCATCATCTCTAAAAGCGTTATTACCAAAATACACTTCTCATCAAAAAAATCGAAACACCTCGCAGTTTATGATTTGACAAGGATTATCAGAAAAATGTGCATATTTAGGAATAAATATAAAATGTTATTTAATAGTGAGTAGTATGAGGTTTTTAAATCCTAATGTTAATGTTCTAAATTCAAATTAAGTCTTCATAGGTTTCGTATTTTGTATAATGAGTAATTTTTACCCTGTATGGAATTTGAAGGAAATGGATAAAACAACACGCGTAAATGAAAAAAAAAGTAAGAAACGTTTATTTAATAACTTGTATTCCCTCCGCGAGCTCTTATTACTGCTTCCATACGGTTCTTCATCGATCGGATGAGAGTCACGATCACATGTTGTGGTATATTATCCCATTCCTCTTGGATTGCATTTTGCAGCTGGCTAAGTGTTTCTGGGGCTGGATCTCTTGCTCGAATTCGTCTCTTTAATTCATCCCATAGATGTTCAATGGGATTCATGTCCGGGCTTCTTGCTGGCCATACCATAATGGAGATACCGACTTCGGTAAGATAATCTCGTACGACGCCCGCGGTGTGAGCTCTAGCATTGTCGTGCATGAATATGAAGTCGTTGCCAATAAAATGTGCATAGGGCATCACATGAGGTTCAAGACACTGTTCGATGTACCGATGAGAGTTTAGTGCAGGCAGCCGTGGCCCAGATACAAAGGCAAGTTCTGTCTTACCGTCGGCGCTGATTCCTTCCCAAACCGTCCACGAACCGCCACCATAGCTGATCTTTTCTTCAATGCAGCATTGTGCAAAGCGTTCTCCATCTCTTCTGTAGACCTTGTTCCTTCCGTCATTACCATACAGCATAATTTTACACTCATCAGAAAACAGTACTTTGCTCCACTGAAGGTATGACCAAGTTAGGTGCTCGCGTGCAAAGTTAAGGCGCGCTTTTCGATGGTCTGCAGTTAATTTCAGCCCATTCGCTGGCTTATGCGGTGCCAATCCGCGTTCCTTCAACTTTCTTCTTATTGTAGAGTCACTTACAGCTACTCTTAGTACAACGCGAAGCTGCTGCTGCAGTTGAAAAGCGTTAAGGCGTCGATTTCGTAAAGAAGTTGTTACAATAAATCGATCATCTCGCTCAGAAGTGACCCGATTCCTGCCAGATCCTGAACGGCGCGTGAACGAACCAGTCTCCCGATAGCGTTTGTAGACTCTATGAACAGATGATAAGCTTAGATGCAATCTTGCAGCCACAACACGCTGACTAAGTCCAGAATCAAGCAATGCCACCACTTGGGCGGCTTCTGCGGGCGAAGTATCCATATGTTTTAGAAAAAAAAGTTTTTTCGGACGTCCCAAAGTCACAGTAAATGAAATAAGAAACAAAAAGTTTAAAGACAAGCGCTAATTTTTAGTTTTTAAACGAGAAACGTACTCCAACCCTAAATACACATTTGTCTCAAAACAGTGATTAATTTCATTTATAGGATAAACAAATGAAATTCTAATTTCGAATTTTGATTTTTTTCTTCTTACTGTATGACCAAACTGCCAGCTACACAATAATATTTTTTTTTTCATGGAATTAATTCTCTTTTGTAAAAAATTAGGACAAAAACAATAAAAACGAAAGTGTTTCGATTTTTTTGATGAGAAGTGTAGTTTTGAAAAGAGTGCCCACAAATCAAAAGAATCTTTGCCATGAGTCATGTTAAAAACATAAGTAACTAAACGCCCACATCTTAAAACAATATCAATATCGTGTTAAAAAAATCCTTATCTCACCATATTTAATTTTGTCGAGCTTCTCAATACTGGAGACAGTTTTCTATTGTTACAAACCAGACGTCCACCGGAGATAAATATCGGAGGAATTTAATTCACCGCAGCCCCGCGAGACACCTACACGATCGGCTCTTACTGGGAATCGTAAAGCCCGAATTTGTTTTAGGGTTGGCGACAAGAAGCTGAAAGTATTTGGTATTTTAGCACTAAAGCAATATCGGGTACTATATCAGGCGGTAGGGGTATACTTATGCAATAGCTTACTGACTGAATATTTGAAAATATATATCTATCTAGCTATCTATGTATGCCAATATTATTGCATTGGGTATTTACCTGTAAAGATAGTGTTGAACTATTTTAATAGGTAAATAAATAAAATAACAACGAAATAAAAAATCTGTTTAAAAATGAGTTGCTGTTAGTCTCGCTAAAACTCGAGATCGACTGGACCGATTAGGCTAATTTTGATATGGAATTATTTGTGGAAGCCCAGAGAAGGTGCAAAAGATGAATAAATAAAAATAATGTTCGGAATTGAATGAAAAAAAAAACAATTCGTTTTAAGTTTATTGTACATAAAAGTTTAGGCTTTTATTTGTCGATTGAGGCAGTACGAAGTATGCTGGTCGGCTGGTTTAGGTATAAGATGATTTAAGGTCAAAATATTGCTTCTAAAATTCTTCTTCTTCTTCTTCTTCTCGAGTCAAAAATCCTACATTCAAATTCTCTCTGACCAAAAAGCTTCTGAAATTAAAAACTGGTTAATTTCATGTGGGTATCGTCGAAGCGGTAAATATTGTAATTATTTATCGGGCGTGTATTTGAGCGATCTTATTCTGATCCATTCATTTACTTGTGAACTTGTTTTAGTATTTCTAAATGAACAATTTTAAGGCCTTTGCCCAGCTGTGGGACAGCATGGGCTGAAAATAATAATAATAAATGAACAATTAAAAACCTTTCTACTCAACACCTAGTGCGTTCTCCTTCATGGAGTTACTAAGCAAAATATAAAATATACATTATTTATTACATTTATTTCTAAGAAAATCCTATCACTAACTGAAGAATAATTCTCTGAATATATAATAAGTGAGAAGATGTTTTGTCGTCTGTCACTTAGTCTGTCAGTCTGTGATGAGGGTAGTTTGGGTTTCGGCGCTACCTTAGAATATACATAAGAAACTATAGAGTGAATCTATCAGAGTTTGAACCGTAAGCACTAGTATGAACTAGTTTTATCGTGATTTAGGTATGAAGATGGGGCTTGCCGTTTTAATAAATCTATCAAAAACACTATTATTATCCTGACAATGTCAAAACCATCGATATTTTCGTATATAAGTCTATCGTTGCGCGAAAAATAACTTTAATCAGTAAACGAATGTACTAGATACAGACTAAAAAGTGCTCTCGCTTGGCACAAGGGGAAACTTGCGATAGTAGCAGTCTATGTATATGTAAAGTCTGTGGGCGGTCACACAATGTGTTGCTATGTCGAATGAATTGACGTTATCATGTTACAGGTGGAGTAACTATTTATTTACCCACTTATAGAATAGGTTGAAGGTTAGGTGTGATGGAAAAAAAAGAGCGGAGAAAGCATCTGGTGGAGGTTTTGTCACTACATAGTATAAAATAAAGTCGGTTCCCGCTGTCTGTCCCTATGTATGCTTAAATCTTTAAAACTACGCAACGGATTTTGATGCGGTTTTTTTTTATAGATAGAGTTATTCACGAGGAAGGTTTATATGTATAATACATGCATAATATAGTAGAGGAACACGGATAATCTTAGAGATTTAAGTAAATGAACAAATTTTTTGCGCTTACATTGCAAACGCTGGCTGAACCCTACGAGATAGATCAAAATAATGTACTACAGTATTGTGCACCTTAAAAAGATCTACAAAAAAGTCCGCGATGGTATATGTCTATCTCTTGAGGATAACCCACAATAACCATTTTTATCGTTTATTTATTACTTATTTACGAAAAAGCGATTTTAAGCTATACAGTATTAATCCTTATCCAATTAAGTACCTTTAATAAATTGTGCATGTAATATAAATCAATATTGCCCTTTACAGCATGTAATTTAAATAAATATTTTCGAAGATATTACAAATTTAAAATGCAGGGACATCGCGGTTGCGGCGGTAACGGCCGGGGGGCCGGGGGGCGCGTGCCTATACCAAGTAGTGCGTCGAAGGCTGTGCTTCGCACTACAGAACTTTATGATTGTGTAGATATGTCGCAGACAAATAGTATAATTTGGCATTTTACATACGGCATCGTCAGTTTAAAAACGTTTGCGTTTATGTAATATGCCCAAGGCAAAATGTAGATTGCCGTGTCACTTTATAATATGCCTCAACATTACATCGAAAATTTAAACACCATATACATAATGCCGAGGCAAATTGAAGTATTTAGTTTTTGAGGTTATCCAGCACGTCAAAAATGCTAAGGTATCCATAGACCCTGGGTCGTGAAGGACTCCTGCAGAGTATTTTTGGTCAAAAAACCATGTATTTGATCGAATATTCATATATTCATAGGCTCAGAAATTCATTGCTTGATTAGGTTCGACTTTGTGACAGAGATCAATAGGTTAGGTTAGGTTAGATATTGTGACCTTGCAACAGAGCGAGCGAAGCGAGCGACGACGACGACGACGACGACGACGACGACGACGTATGTAATTCAAAGTTTTTCTCGAGATTTTAATGAGCATAGTCACCCTAAAATAACACTAACGTCGCATTATAACGATTGAATGATTTGACATTTTGCCTTCGGCATATTACATAACCGCAAACGTTTTTAAACTGACGACGCCGTATGTAAAATGCCATATTATACTATTTGTCTGCGACAGATATATAGTCTAGGTATCAGCGTTGCACCCGAGCAAAGCCGGGGCGGGCCGCTAGTAAAGAATAAGTTAAGTGTATACGAATCAGGCTGAGTATTTTTAGACTGTTAGGGCCATGTTAAGGAACAAGAGGACTCTTCAGGGGCTGATCCGGTGTTTTAAAGTCAGTGGGTGGCAGGTTAATGAACGTTCTAGTGTTCTTGTTATTGTGCCTAATTTTCGTATTCAGATAAGCCTACAATAAACAGTTAATAGCAATTCTACAATGACAACATTGGTAAGTAGGTGTTAATTTGTCATTAAACTAAAATCATCTGAATACGAAAATTTTGTACACACTAGAATGTTCATTTATCTGCCACCCACTGACTTTGAAATAGCGGAATTGGGCCCCTGGTAGACTGATAGCATTATTGTTGAGAGTTTTTTCAGAGCGCTAATCGAAATCATTTTACTCATTCAGTGTTATCCATTCATACTTATAAAAAATATGAAAGAGATCAAGAGACCTTGAGTACTCTCAATCGCAATTGGATACTTTCCCAACGAGCACTCGAGCAATCAAGCACAAAACACTTACTACGAACGCCTGCATTAAATACATTAGGATTGATATTGACTCTTCAAGTGCTCATCAATGTTGAAGTTTTATATGACTTATTATTTAATATTTCAAATATTTGTTATATTTTTTAAATGATGCACTTTTGAAATTATTTTTCATCTGGCATCGCCAAAGGAAGTAGCTAAATAAATTTTGCTATATAATGCAGAGTCAATAAAGGTATCACACACAAAAAGACCAGAGAAAATGTCGAAATCTAGTTTCCTACATAACTCGTCTGGGAGTCGCACCCGGGAATTCAGAGCTGGCGACACCTTAAAACCTTTTTTACACTGCGCGACAACAGGCTTCGTAAGAAGACACAAATTGTAAATATGAAGGAGACAGATGTTTTCATGCATCAGACAACCTAAAGCTGCTAACCTTTTCAAGAACAAAGTTATTCAATACAAACAATCCCAGGGGTGGCCAGGGATACAAAACAATTGTCGAAAAATGTTTGCTACCCAAGGCTTGTGGCATCCTTAGGGAACAATATTAGATCTATGATGCTGACAGGTGCTTCCACGCGTAACAGTGATGTGTTTTTGATGGCACACTTTGTTGTTACGTTACAGTTTCTGTACTTCGCTCCAAACGCTTGGGAAATCACCCACTGACGTTTATGGGAAACGTTTCGTTTGAATTTTGAATGGCTGTGTTCAATTGTTTGCTTGTTTTGGATCAAGTTGTCCATTTCAATTGGTCAACATTTTTTATGTTATGCAAAGAAATGTTGTTGGTTTTTAAGGTAAGAAAAAACTGGTGAATGAATTTTAAGGTTCTGGCCATTGTTAAATTTGATTTATGATTTAAAAGTTTAAACAATGGCTTAGCGAATGACGTGTATAAGCATCTGAGTGCTATGTTTACAAAATATATAAAACTGATCTCTAAAGCCAGAAACAAAAGGTTTATTATTAGTCATCAAAAACTAGTTTCTTAGTTTTAAAACATTAACCCTTTTAACAAACCTAGCTTTTTATATAACATACAATTATTATGTGACCAAGTAAAAGCCATTACCAGTTATATTTGAGCTCTCCTAAGTCATAACTATTTCTCATAAATGTTGGTAGTTGCAGGAAACTAATATACGCGAGCCACCTGCATTTTATGTCGCATTAATTAGAGCTGCCAGCGGTAATTATCGATAAATAACTAATTCTATCGATATTAATATCTAGTGTATTTGATTTATTATAATGCCTTTATCCTATTAACAAGTTTAGAATCATCGACTTTCTAAAGTCTTGTCTGTTTTTTTATATTTGTTCTGTTAAACAGTTTTTTTTTGTACGGGTCGTATAAAACATACATAAAAGTCAAATAAAAGAAACATACCGTCGAATAGAGAATTTTTAGAGGAGCCTTTAAAAACACAATAGATAGAAATAATAAAAAACAAAACATATTATTCTTGGAAATAAACACAGATATATGCAGGGTATATATAATTCATTTAAACCTTGTATCACGTACCTCAAACAACGGTACTGAGTATGGCTTAGTTTATAGTTCGCAATATCATTACAACGGGATGAAGCCTGTAATGAACTACTAAACTTGATCGTAAACAGTTAAAATGTAGCCTTTAAACCGGTCTGTGTAAGGCATGTCGTCCACAGATAGATATAATATAGAAAGATAGTAAACAAGATTATAGATACAGATTACTCTGTGTACAAATACAGTAAAAGATTCATCTATCATTAAGCATAACATAAAATAAAAAAAGGCAATTCGCCTCAAGGCATGTCCTACCAGGCTGCCTGGAGTTAAAAGTCCATCTATTTTATGTTTTGTTGCGTGAACAATTCAATAAAAGAGCCTATACTGTGGTCACAACAGTCACACAATATATTTCAAAATATGATTTTTATAAACCAACAACATAAGAAAAAACAGTTGAATCTTAAAACAAGTCAAGCAACCACAACAAATACTTCAAACACCTCCTTATCAATTGGCGTTGGAAAGCAACAAACCATTCGACATCAAACCAATTGGGATTCGGATTGGGAAGCAATCGAATCGGTCGGTACGTTAGTTCCGGCTATTAGTTATTCATTGCGCCGCCTGGACGACGCACCTAAAACATTGGCTTTACGAGCGCTGTAATGTAGAACAGCTTTCGTTTTAGATCGCCGATGGATAGAATATTAAAATGGAGACTAGAAACAGAGTTTCAAAACTGGTTAGTATGTGATAGTCTTTCTACAGAATTAGTAAGGCTGAGGCTGAACAATTGACATTTTCAAAGTGAATTGATTTCTAAGTGTCTGTAACACTACTTATCATCAACATCCTCATCCACAGCCCTTGTCATTCCAATAAAGTAATTTTAATCATCTATACTCTTGTTGTCCCGCTGCTAGGCAGAAGAGAGATCTTCTTTAGAGTTTCTTATCCTTCTTTCCGGTCCAGTGCCAGTCTTGTCCAAGGTTGACCTGAGACTTCAACAATATTTGCAAAATAATGTCTTTCACATGTGAAGCAAGCATAATTTTTGATGGACTGAAATCTTAGCTCCTTTATTGGTGCTCACATTAAAGCACTTTTAGTACTTCTTCCAGCATGAGTAAAGACAGCCATGACTCCTTATAACTATTTAAGATATTAAATACCTAGATTACATGAAAATATTGTATTCTTCACCCTTACAAGTTAGTGTTGTGACATAAATATTTACTAGAGATGCTTTCCTTCTGCTGAGTCGACGGAATTTTATATGAGGATGATATTATGCAGAAACAGACCAAAAATATGCAAAACGTGACATGTACTTAATAATTTTACCAAATGTTTGATATAGCATCTCAGCATCAATAAATTTGAATAACATGCAATGATTGCTTTTAAGAATTTTGTCTACTAGATTTTTAGTACTGCTTTTGTCAATCATTTTATGTTTAGTCACACTGCAGTAAAACTCAAATGAATGGTATCAGTCCACAGTTCGAGCCGTTTCAGACTATCAATAGAGCCACGTGTTGACTTTATACAAACTAACGAATTTAGAACGAATAACAAACCTGTTAGTTTTTAAACTAAAACAAATCTATTGCGCTCCGTTCAATAGATTTTACTTTTATTAGTTTATAAACTTTTGATTGCAGAGGGATTCGAATACAAAGGCCTTTGGAGTTTTTAGATAATTAACATGACATTACTTGATTGAAACGGATGGTTCTAAAGATTCTCGCGGTCGAAAATCGAAAAGCAGTCTGGTGGCTGTTCCTTTTTATATTTTAATGACAAGTGACAAATATTCTCATCGATAAAGTGTAAGAGCCATACTCTTGTCGGTGCAGCTCTTTCAGTTTATATCTATCCTGTGCTAATTCCTGAACTTCTTTGTACGTCATGACCTCCACCTTCTCTTTTATTTGTGTAACATAACTGTACCTCGGCCGCCCCCTTCCTCTAGAATGTTGTTTTAGTTTTGTGGTTTCTCTACAAAGTTATCGATCGAAATTTCTCGATTATATAACTTAACTCTTTTTTTCGATGTATAAAACATGATCGCTCTTCGTATAACATACATCTAGCTAATTTAGTTCACTCTCACATCTTACATAACACCATCCAAATATCTCCCCGCCCAATATCGCACGTCTTCGAACTCGAGGCGTTGGGAGTTCAGCGACAGACCCTATTAGAACCCTTGCTTGTCCCATTCTGACATGCCGAGCTGTCCCACCGTGACTTAGGGGTTTGTCAGTGACACGCAAGTTTGGGCCTTTTGAAGTTGGTCCTAAAAGTGTGTAAAGATATGTATGTACATCGAACAGATAGGAAAAGTGTTCTGAGTGGTTAGGGTTCTTAATAAAGTAGTGAAAAAGTTAAGGCATAAATTATATTTTGTTAGTTTCTGTGTCCAAATAAAAGAGTGCAAAATTGCACATATTATTGTAAATAATAACTGGTATTTTTATTTTACTAATGATGAGTCTATAAGTCAATCTATTAAGTTCAATTATAAGTAACAGTTGAATGAAATGTAAGTGTTATATAATTATATTTCAAACAAAAGACCTATTTAACGCTAATATCTTGTATGATTTTACGTTACTGTAATATTTTCTATATTTCGTACAAGGGTATAATAGAAACCTTACAACATTTTGGCTTATTGTATGCTCTGAGTAGATAACAATAGGTGTAAATGATTTGTATGGCTGCCAATATTGTAACTTGTATTGGTACCCGTCTTAGGGAATATATGTATAAAATACTTTGAAGAATTAGATACCTTGATTATTGTTGTCTGATTAAATAAGTAAATAAAAAAATATTTTATTTTCTTAAAGTTTATGATAGTTTGTATATTACCGAAAATATTTACTTCTTTATGTAAATCAGAGTAGATTATTAATTACATTTGAAGAACATTATTTTCTATTTCTTATTCCTAGAACATGTGAAAAATACCGATATTAATTAGATAACATTGTTCCCAAACTATTTACTCCCGAAAAAGTTATAATAAATTATGCGATGACACGCCAAAGCCGAAGTTTTCCGAAATAAGCCGAAGTTGGCCGAACTTTCTGGAACAAATTAGTATTCTTTTTCCGTCGTGGAGTCGTATTTAATTTTTTCCAAGACTCCTGTTTTCATTATCTGGAGATCAGCCAGTGATGGTATTTGCATGCTAATACCAAAACAATGTTTATTTTCCTTTGATATTTGAGATATGCCCCTTGTTTATGTAGTCAGCTTTGATACCGCTGTTATGAAGATTTTAATTTTGGTGCGTTAGATGGCTTCCAAGAATATCTTGTTTGTTCGGAGGATAATTTTAAACCGACCTTTATATGGGGATGTTATTGCTTTGGGTTTATTTTTATTGTTTCTGTGTTGTGTTTTGTAAAGATTGTGTCATCTTGTCGAGGTATCACACACATTTAGAAAGTTGTTTATAAAATTTTCTGATCTTCCCACATTAAAATAGGTTTGAAATTTTAGAAAAAAAAAATAAAAAAATCTTATTGTATACCCACGAAACTAAAGTACGTCCTGAAATTAATATTCAGGTCATTAGTCCTTATCTTAAAAATTAATCCTTGTTCCCGAATTTCTATATCCAGATTTAATTGGTAATGTTGAAAAGTAAATTGAAATGACAGTTTTCCTATCGGCTATTTGATAGGAAAACTGTCATTTCAATTTACTTTTCAACATTACCAATTAAACAGATACAAAACAATCCAAAAATTTAATCCATCCAAATCACGAAAGGTTTCCCTTTTCCCTATCAACAACGAAAAACCGTCGCGAGCTAACCTCTATTAAGTCAAAAGGTTCTGAAGAATGAGTGTTTGATTAAAGAGTCCCTTCAGTGGTGGCCCCACGGTGGGCAGCAGGAAGAGCCCCACAAATCATCCGCCCTTTACCGCACGTGACTGAAAAATTTAATTTTTGCCCCATCTCTTCTTAAGTTGACAAAGGATTACACTTAAAGTATGGATTAGATGAACTCTAAACTGCATCGGTCACGATAAAACACAAATAAATAAAAGAGCAGTATTAATTGATTTAGATCTAAATTAACTAGCGCATCAAACCAATTCTATAAAGGGCCCTGGCTTGACAAATTTGCTGTGTCAACCTTTTCATCAAACGCAACAAACACGTAGATTGTTTGACAAATGCCTCAAACACATCTGTACAATATCAATCAATTTAACAAACACGTACAATTTGGAAAAAAAGTATCGTTTACTTTAGACAGAAATCGTCATCACCTGCCTAGCATTTTCACAACTATGTTCATTCGGTACGGAGGGGTGTCGGTATGTTTATAAACGGTCACCCATCCTCGGACCAACCGGGCACGGCTCAACTTTTATTATCGGTCAAACCTTACGGATAACACTAAGCCACGATCCCCTCACTGAGAAAGAAATAAAACTCCTAATATTATAACCCATTTTGTATGAACTGGAATAAGTGTGTTGGTCACCATACAATTGTATCGAGGATCGGCATTTAAGGTTCTAAGGTTTCATATTATATACCTATTTACTTAATTCTTATTTAGAACTTAACACCACTTAACTTTGTCCTATTCATACTCAAAAGCCTCTTAAACGTATCTTATTTTGGTAGTATCGTCACCGCAACGTTGACAAAGGTTCTAGCCCTACATCCTGATTTAAACAAACATGGGGTGATTTAAGTTGTTTTCGCACCGCTTTCCTCAACAACCTTTTTCCTATTTTGGTCAAAAAGTCAGTAAAATATGTTGGAGTTTTTGTTCCTTTCATGAACCTGAAATGTGGGCTGGGAATCTGGATTTTGGATTCGTAGAATTTTAAACCAAAATATACACAGCACTGTAAATTTTTAGCTCTACGATTTCAGTACATTTTTTTTTGAAATACTACTCTTTACAATTCATCAAAATAAGCATATTATTATCAGATTTATTATCAAGGAGACTGCTGTTTCATTATAAATAAAAGTAATCGATTTTAGTCTATACGTTGTTTACAAGTTTTAAGTTTTAAGTTCTGCTGTCAAGGCTTCTTGTTATCTGTCAGTCAGTTACAGAACTTACATATTTACACTGAAATAAATACGTCAAACACAATACAGTCTAAAATGATGAATGAGCTGCTACAGCGGCGTAGCACTCGTAGCCACTGCTACAGCAGCGTAGCACTCGTAGCCAGTGCTACGGCGTCACTTTCACTACATCACTTTGTTACAATACAATGTAGTTGAGAATGCTACGACAATTATCTAATCTTAACAAAAAAAAAATGGTTTTCACTTTAAGGGTTTATACTATTATTTTTTAAGCACTTAGTTTAATGTGAAGACATTTAGGTCGTATTATTATGAAAAAATAATTATTTGTGTTTTAGAATTTAGTGATTTTTCACCTTTTTTTTAGCTGTCATTTCCTTTTTTTCTGAGCATGTCACGAAAAAAATGAAATTTAATAATTAGCTCTAATTACATAATAAAACTTAACAAAATAATAATAACCTATTATTAAAAATCCTTACATAAACGAAAAAAATAAGTAATATAAAACCCGGGCAAGCCGCATCGTCCATTAAATCATTTTTCATTTGAATTCATTTCACTCGCTACACTGGACACGAAAAGGCTATTCGGTTTAATTTATAAAAAGCATGGAGGTACCATGGTATCCCGTTTAATATTAATTTCTCTTATAAATATGAATAATATAGCTTCACTGTTCCGTTATTTTGGGATTACATTCTTAATGTTTTGATGTTCTTTGCCGTTTGATATAGAGAGGCTCTTGATTGTCTTTGAGTGCTTTATACCTGCGTATATTATTTGGGTCAGCTTGCAATTAGGTCATGAAAAACATATGGCTTGACTCCCACTATAGGTAATGCTTTTACAATATTTTTTCGAATTTATTTGCATGTTAAAACTATTTGAAAATCAGGAACCACAAATGTAATAATACTACTATTGATACCTTATTATTTTATGTTCAGAAGAATCAGACCCGTTTTCTACTCTATATTCTCATGCTAAAGATAAACAAACAAACGTGTGTGAAGTAGATAAACAGATCATAAATTTAACTCACAGTACAGCGCACAGCGTTTACTAACTCTACTTTTTACTGTCGTATCCAAAAAACAACTGTCTAAATCACTTTCAGTTGCAAGTTTTAGTCTGTTATTGTTTTGGCTTCATAAATAATGGCGGAGAGAAATCTGCAGTTGCCGTGCAGACAAGCTTCACAGTTGAAATCTTTATTCTCTTTAAACTGCGACCGACACGAACGTGGTGCTATACTCCATTTATTTCAAGAAAAATGAACCTTCCTTTATGTACAGTCAACCACTCTTATAACGTCACAACGAATCTCTAAAATCGACCTTAAGACATTGACATAAAGGTGATGTCACAGTTAAAGGGGCACAAAACTTGTGTGGTGTAGTATACTATTTCAGTAACATTCTTAGAGCACGCTCTCCCAATTTGCAATGCGGCTGTCACAACTTTTAAAGAGGTTCTTTTAATCGTATCCGTGGGGAGGTTGGCGATTGCGACCCAAATGTATTCGGTTGAAATCCTTTCGTACTAATGTCTGATATGTTTCATACAGTTGTATTGTTAGTTTGAACACTGTGCAGCCTTTGATAAATGAAACCAGAATATATTCTAAAAGAAAGTTGATGAGTTTTTTCGTTTGTTCGTTTCTACGCACTTAAGTATCTTGAAATACCAAATGAACTTGTCTTCTTGCATTGCATTTGTTAGCCTACTTCTTGAGTAAGATTTTAGGATATTTGTTATGGCTGCATTACTTTAAGGACAAAAAAAACACACACAGAAAAGTCTCCAGAATTCTCACCTTGCTCTTTCTCATATAAATCCTACTTTTGAGTACTTATAGTTTTTTTTTGTTAATACTGCATAGTGACATCTTGAAGTTGACAAATAAAGTCACTTCATTAACCCTCAACAGCCCATGACTTCCAAATCTTCCCCATTAATGTCAATAAGTAGGAGAATACGATAGAGCCTCCGTAGGCTTATCATGTTTAGCCCTTAATAAACCCTTGCTTATATACGGGCAATATATTACAGATGCCGTAGGGACCCGATATGATACGGACGTTCCCTTTATTTATTGTACGTTTTATTTGTATTGCCTATTTTGTTTTGTTTTTGGTGCTCTTCTTTAGGAAGTAGAGTTTGGATTTTATTTTGATGGTCACAGCTTATTTCTTAAGTTTTAAGCCTTAGTTTGGATTTTAATTGCGAAGTTTTTGGTTTTTCAAAAATAATATTTGTATTATATTATATACGTATTATATTTATTATGCTGTATTTAGATATTGCATGTAACTAACATGCAAAGTTTTTTTTTTCTCATGAAAACTATGTTTTGGTTACTCCTTAATTAATAACTTTATATAGAACAGGAGGTCACATATTAAATCTAATGCATGCTTTCAAGTATAACATACTTATACTTGGAGGCATCAAGCTTCCAAAGTACTTATTTTTTAGGTATTGAACTTCTACTTACAGAATTTTGGTAATCTTAAAATAAGCACGAAGCAAGAAGAAACAGAATACCTGGGAATAAATTTCAAAAAACAGTCGACTTTGTGCTACCTGAAATTACTTTTGTATTTATTTATTGGCATTTTGTTATAGATTTCAATATACAGCTTCTGAGAATAATATTCTTTGAGAAAAGTGATTGTAAAAAATATAATACTTTGCAGTGTTTGTCTTGTTGTTTTCAGCGGCAACGATCACAAAATAGGTATATATTAGCTATAACAAATGTACATAAAATATAGTTAAATGAATCGGGGTAAAAGTATGGGCGGAATTTATAAAATGAGTTTGTCATAAAGGGACAATAAAAGTATAAGCAACAAAAAAGCGAAAAACATAAAACTCAAACATGAAAAACCTTTTTATTTATTTATTAAACATATTTATATACACATATCACATATTTATATTATGATAAATCAAATAACACATAACGTTTTAGCCACTTTAGAGAAATGAGAAGCCGCAATACACAGAACGCTTTAACACGAAAAATTTATACCATAGATTTTTATTATTATATCAAATACAGCAGGTTACCCTACCAGGGCTACCCCATGATTGTGTGTCCTAATGACGTCATACGTCTCTGTCATGACAGTACATACGTCATTCTATGTCGTCCGCGGTCGTTCTGTGGTTTTGACACTCTGTATGTGACGTGAAATTATGGTCGTAAGTATACTTTTGTGGTTGTTTTTTTATTAAATATTATTTGTTAAGTTAGGTTTTGTTTCAATAATTTTATGAGTAAATTATTAAGTATGATTTTAGGCGTATAGATATTATTTTTTCCGGCTGTTTTTCATGTACCACATATAAGAGACAATATTGAGTAACGTCTGTAAGGGAACACTTTTTCATACGTCGGGAGGCGTTCAGCTTTTTAAGATGCATAACTCTTTTTTTACCGATGTAGGTTAAAAAGTACAGCTCCATGAAAGAATATAATATGATAATATACTTTCTTACTATCTACACCTATCTACATTATGTTCATTAATGTCGCAAAATAAAAAAACCTAATTTTATTTTCACACACACCCATAAAAATTAACATGTCTCATAGGATTTGTTAAAACACATATACGTTGTGAGGAATGAATACTAATACCGTATCATTAGAGTACGTTTTCTGAATACAAATGATTCTCCAACCCCTGGGAAACTCCGTATTATAAGCAAAAAAATACACCCTCTGATTTCCTTCAGAAAGTTGGAATTTCTTCAGTTAATTATCAATATTATTGGGTTTTCTCAGCTTTGGTCAGAACTGTATCCGTTGGTAATCTTATTATTAAAGTTAGCAGTTGGCTGGATTATAAGAATTTTTGTGCAAAAACTTTTTGGTTTTTCTTTTTGTGTGCATTGATGCGTTGTTTCGTAACTGGATTTCAATTACTGTGGTTTTAAGTTATGTTCTTCTCAGTAATAAATGATGAGTTTTTGGTCGCATTGTAAAATATTATTTTCCTTTGTATGGTGAGGATAGTACAATCATACAGGTACTTGCTTTACATAATTTATTGGATTTTACCTAAATTCGACTTTAGACAAACAAAACATGTTATAGAAGGAGATAATTTGTATGACCGTAGATTTACTTCACGGATTCTCTTCCCTCTCCTCTAAAACCATACAAATGAATACATCGTCGCTTTATTACTAACAGACTGTAAGTAACAGTTGGCTTCATGAACAGACGTAAAATAAAATACATTTTTAAGCGCCGAATATCTTTTGTTGATTGACCTTGTCTGGAGTATTAAAATGTTACCTTAATGTTACAACAATAGGGCCACACTTGCTACTTCGTCACAGGCAATTTTTTGTACAGTGAGGCAAAAATAGGTCATCATCATCTCCTTGCTCTGTTTTCAATTATTTCGGGGTCGGCGCAAAGCGTATTTAGCTTCCATGAGTAAGGCACCCATCGACGTATGATATGCATAGACTGCTACTATCGCTAGGCTCCCCTTGTGCCAAGCGAGAGCAGTTTTTAGTCTGATCCTAGTACATTTCGTTTTTCATTTAAGTTAATTTTCGCGCAACGAGAAACTTATATAAGAAAATATCGATGGTTTTGACATTGTTAGGATAATATTAGTGTTTTAGATAGATTTTTTAAAACGGCAAGCTCCATCTTCATACATAATTCACGACAACACTTGTTCACACTAGTGCTTACGGTTTAAACTCTGATAGGCTCACTCTATAGTTTCAAATGCAACCTCGTTGAAGGCACCAATAGGAATAAAAAGTTTTTTCGAAAGCATCAACATACCATATAGCTGGCATAGAGTGCATTTTACAAAAACGAGTGTTTAGCTGTATGGAATTAGTGTCGCAGTGTAAACATAGCTTAAGTCGAGATGCAAGACGATCGATTACAGTTAAGTAGTAAAGTGCACTAAGCTTAGTTGTGAGTTATGCATGACTTGGATATTGAACGCACTTAGATTGCGCTCCATGTTATAATCAAATGTTCATAAGCTTTGATTTTAAATATAATGTTTAAGTAGCTTAACTGTATCGATGACCGAAACCGAAGAGCATGTATGAAGGGAATAATGATAGTGGATGAACCGAAATAACTATGTAAGGATCGTAGCAAGTGGAAAGAAGTGGTCTCTGCCTACCCCTACGGGAAACAGGAGTGATTATATGTAACTGTATCAACAAACTCGATGGTAAATATTTTTATTTCTTTTAGTTTGTAAAAATAGGCTGGGAATACATTTTGTTAGGAATATGCATATAGTGGAACAGACCGACTCTATATTTATGGAGAATGTATAAATAAATATTAAAACATTGTCTTGTTTTTTTAGTCTAGCTTTGTTTGACCTAGTCCTATAGAGAGACATTCATCTTAATACTGTATGTTGATCTTAATATAATATTTGTATCAATAGGTATTATAAATAGGACAACAGAAAGAACAAACAAATAAAGTACATTTAATTTTATAACACGCAAAGAAGTTTCATAGTCAGTTAATTAATCAACAGAATATCCAACGAATGACTTCAGAAGAAGGTCAATTAAAAAAGTTTTGACAAATTAGCTGACGCTTAGAAAATTCCGTTCGCGGCGTAATGGGCAAAAGTATCGGATTTTACGACCTTCACAACTTGTTGTTTTGTTTTTAAATTGAAATGTACAGCTGTCGACGAAAATAAGTTAAATAAAGGCCGGACTTCACGAAAGCAGAGATGAGCTGAACGGAGTGGAGAAGTTTTTAACCAAAAGACATTCGTTATCATTTTTTTTTTTTATAATATCTTGGGACAACTCACACAACGTCATCTGAACCCAAACCAAGCAGAGTTTGTGTTATGGTAACAAGACAACTGATAAACATATTTATTTATTTCTAAATAAAAACATTATATAGATAAATTACACCCAGACATGGAACAACTGATCTTATTCGTCACACAAAGATTTATCCTGGGTGGGAATCGAACCCACGACCGTCGGTACAGCAGACTCAGGATGACTAACCACTAGACAAACAGTACAGTTAACTCCGTATTCAGGACTACACAGCGAAGTTTTAATAACGAATTCTTATTGGTTATTTAAAAAAACTCTGCTCATCTCCGCTTTGGTGGAGTCCGGCCTGACAGTCGTGTTAGTTTGAAATTGGAATGAATTTTGTTTTTGTTTTCACCGATAACTGGTTTGGTCGCGGTGGATTAATTGGTTTATTGACCTTTTGATCTATTTCAGGAATAAAATATAGCGTCGGTTTTGTCAGAATAGGTGAACCGACGCATGTAGATTTCAATGTGGCCTTAAATATGTACTCTTTTAATGATTATTTATGATGTTATTTTGAACCTTATGGTAAAGCTTTGAACTTCAGTATATATAATCTTTAGATAAGTTTATTGCAGTAGATCGTCGTTAAATATTTATTTATTTAAACTTTCATGTACAATTGTGGTACATATGGCGGAATTAATGAGGCAAGGCATTATCTACCAGTCAACCTTTGAGTCAAATGGAGAAGCAGCTGGCTTACAAAACAAAACTTTGATACACTCATAAGAAATTCGTTAATAGGTCATAGGCATAGATGATAGACTATTTTAAGTGCCACTGAAATTGATAGCTTTAAGTCTATAGAAATGACGCAACATTAGTAAATTGCAGACATCGCTAGTACCTATAATATACGTATAAAATAATAAAAATAAGGCAAAAACAGAGAAATGTATAAAACATAAATGATATAAACTTTATTGTGCGCATTTGAATATCAAACGAAGAAACATAAAAATAAAAGCAGAATAAGGTTCAATGGGAGTTTTTATCGCTTATAATAATACAAAACAAAAAATATACATACATATTTATTAATGTATGCACATACATAAGTAAAAGGTTGGAAAGACACACATTTTATTTATTTAATTTCTTCCTAGGATATAAATATAAAAATGTTTTATTTATAATTTTGTTTGTTGATATAAAAAGGCTTTGAAGAAAATATTTTAATTTTATTTGTTTGGATAAACATTATAAATAGCTATATAGATTTATTTATTTAATAATTGTAATTTGTGGACATAATATGAACATAAAACATCAATGAAAAAACATTTATAAATAGGATCTACAAAGACGCAGCCTAATATATTGACAGGCAAACGTAAATATGAAAACACAAAATAGAAAAATAAATGAAAAAAAGTACTTATTGTTTTCCCTTAACACTTTTATTGGGCATATCTCCATATATACCCATATCATACCATATTGAAATGCATTAACTCTTTTCGGACCCTTATCTACGTAAGCCTTAAGGCCTTAACCCTTGAAGAAGGAAACAATTTGTAAAACGTCACATTTTATTATATACGTCACCTGATACGCTTGATACGTGATGTATTATCGATGACAAGCAAATTTTGATAAAGGATTTCCTTCCTTTTTTAAGAATAATCTTTACTAGAATGGGTTTTAATGTATTTATTACTAGAAAAAAAAGCATATTGTGACTATACACAGAACTGGGGTTAGCGCGTAAGTAGTATATTATTGGGCATTCTGTCCCACTTGTTCGCTCATGCTTGCGCATTCGCGACGTGGGACAGAATGCCCAATAATATTTCTAGTAATTAAATTGTACACGACGTTGGATGGAATACGTAATAACGTTTTATAACGGCAAAACGACTTTTTGTATTGCGTTCCAACGGTGATACACCATCGGAACGACTTGATTCATTGAATTGCGCTAAAATGATATTAAACCATTAAAACTACTTGTTGTATTGCGTTCCAACGGTGATACACCATCGGAACGACTTGATTCATTGAATTGCGCTAAAATGATATTAAACCATTAAAACGACTTGTTGTATTGCGTTCCAACGGTGATACACCATCGGAACGACTTGATTCATTGAATTGCGCTAAAATGATATTAAACCATTAAAACGACTTGTTGTATTGCGTTCCAACGGTGATACACCATCGAAACGACTTGATTCATTGAATTGCGCTAAAATGATATTAAACCATTAAAACGACTTGTTGTATTGCGTTCCAACGGTGATACACCATCGAAACGACTTAATTCATTGAATTGCGCTAAAATGATATTAAACCATTAAAGCGACTTGTTGTATTGCGTTCCAACGGTGATACACCATCGAAACGACTTGATTCATTGAATTGCGGTATGCGTTTTCATCGCAATAACGATAGAAACCAAAAGGCATTGTTTGTCTTTATAATATGCTATTGCGCGCTCACAACTGATACAATCGTCTGTGATGCAGACTGGTGTACGCAGTATGCTTTTTCATCGCAAAGCACGTAATAAAAAACAAACAAAAGGTATTAAGATATATATTAAATTTAAAACATAACAGGTTATTGAGACTAGATCGAATTGAACAATGGAGGCTTCACGAACAGCTCATCTGCGGACTGCACGAACGCTTGGAGCTTACGCCACTGGCTGGTGTCACCCTCAGTCTGGAATTTTATTCGAAGTAGCGCTTTCTTCCATAGCTCTTGAGAGTCTGTTTCACGAGCGTCATTTGTTTGATACACCTTGAGGTCAATGTAGTACTGGCCGGAGGTGTTTGCAGTCCGGCGTTCGCTACCGTTTGCTATTCTTGTAACGAAGAACGTGGACAACACAGGCGCTGATGTGCCATCACATTCATCGTCTCGTTCATGTCGGAGCCCGAATATATCAAGCTTATCTTTTTTGCTGGAACAAAGAGTAAACAATAATGTTAACAAATACTTGTAAACTAACGATAATTTTAAGAACACCTTTGAATTTACGTACATGTTTCGTTAAGATTAGGGGATTCACAAAAGTTAAAACATTGTATTAGTTACCTTATAGTAGCGGATTTTGTAGTTGGAGTAGCCTTGCGTTTGCCTGTAAATGTTGTTCGTTTTTGATAGCTTTCTGTTTTGTGGTCATTGTTGAAGGAAATGATGTCACTGTCAGACCTGAAAGTTTAACAAATCAATTGGTTAAAATTATTTATTGAACGTAATATCAGTAACACACTAATTTTAAATGAAATAAAATGTGTGTGTATTGTATTCGAAGGCTCGACCACATATCATACACTCTACAATCTAGAAATAAATTAATCACGTAATAAAGACAGTAACTACTTACATTTTAACTGGTGTGTTCTAGCAAACTGGACAGCGGTGATGTACGAGTATAGTTTATTTACACAAAGATACTCAGAATTGAAACTGTGTTGATGCACGGTTTACTTTCTAGATTTTAGCTGAAAACCAGTAGCTGGGGTATGGTATGGTACCAAATATTATATCAGCACTAGAAAGTAAACTAATGATCGCTAACAAACATGCCTTTGCTTATAAGCAAATGTGATGTGATTCCTTGGATAATTTAAAATGTTCATAATCAAAGCAAACATACTAAGCGACACTACCATTTCTCGGGTTCGTATTATATTCGTGTAAACGCAAAAAGTATCGACTAAGGGATTCATTCATTGTCATGTAATGACTTCATATATTGCTTTATGTGATCAAGTTACATCGTACGATTTCATACCATTGCTAATTTAGCATAATTCATAAGGGCTATCATTTTTATAGATATAAAATTGGATTAAAATTAATAGTCTGACAGGAGGTTTTTTGAAGTATATAAAATATTTGAAAACATGAGACCTACTGTAGGATTTTTTTTATTAGAGTGATAATGTTTTAATTTTTAACCAAACAAACTAAAGATTATAATACGCTACCAATAAATAATTTTAATTTGTATTAGTACTGAACTTTGGTAATTATCTCTAATCGTTTTAACTTAACAAATGAGACGCTTTGTTATTTCTGAAATTATAATATGATTACTAAATTCTATGAGTGACAACCCTACATATAATATTTGAATCAACAATACAAGAAATTTGAAACTTAGTTACATTCATAATTTCGTAATGGTCGCAGCATGGTAGACCTAAGTAATAATAAATAATTTTTATTCACAGTTTACTTATGTACTAAACTGAAATTAATAAATATTATAATGTATCTGTAAATCGAAGAAACTCTATTCTCAACATTGAAAGGTAAGTCCTTAACTATTTAACTATTGTTTCATGGCTTTGTCTACTGATAATTAAGTTCAGGTGTATTTTATTTTTTTCAGCAATCTCAACGATTTAAATACGTTTATGCCTTTACGGCAACAGTGATCGTCGCACAGTATAGAAGATTGTGAAATTTAAGATTTTAAATATCTACAACGATCATCTGAGACTATACTATTAAAAAGGTAGGTAATGGTTATTATCATTCAGTTTTAGAGATTTAAATATTCTCCCCTAATAGTATTATATTCAGATATTTTTTTATGATAATGATCTTATGTATAGTTTTGTATTTTTTTGATGGCTTGTTTTAGGTTTATTTAGTTTATAATTCTTCTTATTTCTTGTTAGACTTAGTTTTATATTGTTGTAAATATTTAAAGTTTGATTTCTGAAATACACAATTAGAAGTTTATAAAGTATCGAGATAAAAAGGTTCTTGAAACCGCGAGCGTAAGTCAGAATTATCTTTTTTGTACGTAGACTATCCTAATCCAAGTTTCATGTTTTTTTCAGAAGCAGAACAGAGCAGTTACTATGGTAAATGTGATGAAAATATAACAAAGTCTAATCGCAGCAGTCAACGGATCTAGTGGTTAAGTTTGAGCTTTTAAAAGTAGTACCTATATAACTTGTAAGTGGCGATTATTTTGTAAGATTCAATTTTTTTTTTGGTAAAAAATGCCTTTCTGTTCTGTATGCAAAATTAATGTTAGTTCTGGCAATTGGTTTACGCATTTACGTACTAATAAACATAAAAATAATAGCATTATACCCCTCGATGACAAAATTGAAATTATAGATACTTGTTTTAAAGGACGTATTGTAAGTTATCGTATTAAAGCGTACGAAAATAATATTAATGACTATCCAGAATCTTTTTTAAATAGTATTAAAAAAGAAGTAAATTCTTTAATAGACAATTCACTTCAAAAACATACTTCGGTTAAGGTTAACTTTGATTATTACGGTATTTTTTTGATGTACAAAAACGATGTTCAAGAACTAAAATCTTTTGCAACAAAAAACATCATTGTTCATTGTAATTATAATTTTGATTTGATGTTTCAAAACTTTTCAGTTCAGCTTTTAAAAAAAATTGAGGAATTCCAAGAAAGAGATAGTGGATGGTCATTTTTACATAATTCCCATTTAGAAATTAACATTAATAAATATCAACCACTTAGGGGATCAAAATTTTTAGATTTACCTAAATTCATAAAGAGCAAAAAAGCTTGTTTGAACATTCAAAACAATGATGATTATTGTTTTTTATGGTGCATTGTTGCTGCCTTATACCCCGCTACGCATCATTCGGAGAGAGTAACTTCTTATCCACATTTTCGCGACGTCTTAAACATTAATGGCATTGGTTTTCCTATCTCTTTTTCAGACATCAATATTTTTGAAAGACACAATCCCATGATACAAATTTACGTTTATGGTCTAAAAAATAATAAAACTATAACAGGTCCACTGTATAGACCAACGAAGTTAAACGAGGGGTCCAAAATTATTCATTTGCTGTATATAGAAAATGATAATTCATCTCATTATTGTCTCATAAAAGATTTACCTCGTCTTGTAAAAAATCAAATCACAAAACACCATGGTAAATTGTATTTTTGTGAAACTTGTTTATTGTTTTTTCCTGATCAAGAAAAAATTAATAAACATCAATGTGAAGGGATCGTTACTGTTTTACCAAATAAGGGTTCGGTTATACAATTTAAAAACTATCAAAGAAAACAAAATGTTCCGTTTGCGATATATGCTGATTTTGAAACATTACTTGAACAGGTTTGTAACCATGAACATGACACCGCGAATACGCTCCGTTTACAACGGCACGTTCCTACTGCATTCGCATATAACATTGTTTCTTCGATAGATGATAATTTTAATGAATTTAAATCGTATCGTGGTATTGACTGCGTTTCAAAATTTATTGATTTTCTTACTGAAGACGTTAGGAGGATTCATAAGATATTATTCGAAAACGTTAGGATGAAATTTTCTCAAAAAGATGAGTTCGATTACATTCAAGCATGGCAGTGTCACATATGTGATTTTCCCTTATGGAATAACAAAGTTAGAGATCATTGTCATATCACAGGTCGTTATCGTGGCGCCGCACATAAACATTGTAATTTACAGTATAAAGTACCCATATTTGTACCAATTTTCTTCCACAATTTATCAGGCTACGACTGTCATTTATTCATTAAAAAATTAGGGGAAATTCCAGGCAAGTTAACTATAATTCCAAAAAGTAAAGAAAAATACATTTCGTTTTCTAAATTCATATTGATCAACGATAGTGAATACGTTCATGTTAGATTTTTAGATTCATTTCATTTTTTAGGTACTAGTTTAGACAAACTTGCAAAAACTATGACCATTGAAGACTTTAAAAATATGCGTTATCATTTTCCAAGTTATGATCACTTTCGATTGCTTACACGCAAAGGTGTATATCCTTATGATTACATCAGGGACTGGAAATGCTATGACGAAACTGTCTTGCCATCACAGCGTTTCTTTTTTAATTCTTTAACTAATGAAAGTATTTCCTCGCAGGACTATGAACACGCTAAGTTAGTGTGGAATGCATTTAACATAAACAATTTAGGTGAATATACTGACTTATATTTAAAAACAGATGTACTTCTACTTACCGATATATTTGAAAAGTTCCGGAAAACTTGCAAGTTACATTATAAGCTCGATCCCGCATTTTATATTACAGCACCGAGTTTATCTTTTGATGCCATGCTTTTAAAAACTGGTGTCCGATTAGAGCTCATAGATGATCTGGCTATTGTGCGAATGATTCAAAATGGTATAAGAGGAGGGTTATGTGTGTGCTCACACCGTTATGCTAAAGCTAATCATAAGTACATGTCTTCTTATGATTCAACAAAACCATCGTGCTTTATAGTTTATTTGGATTGCAATAACCTTTATGGTTTTAGTATGTGTCAATACTTACCCTACTCGGATTTTAGATTTTTGAATGAAACTGAAATAGAACAATTACATAATAATATTAACACTCTAAAGGATGAGGCAGAATGGGGTTTCATATTGGAAGTAGATCTGTTGTATCCGGAATCCTTACATACTTTGCATAATGATTTACCATTTTGTCCTGAAAAATGCATTCCACCTGGTGGTAAAACGAAAAAACTTATTTCCAACCTTTACAATAAGTACAACTATGTAATTCATTATATTCACTTAAAAAAGTGTTTGGAGCATGGATTAATATTACGTAAGATTCATAAAGTTATCACATTTAGGCAAAGTGCATACCTGAAAGAGTATATTGAATTAAATACGCAACTACGACAAAAGGCAAATAATGTATTCGAACAAGATTTTTTCAAGCTTTTAAATAACAGCGTGTTTGGGAAAACACTGGAAAACACAGAGAATAGAGTGAATGTTCATTTAGTTAATACTTGGAATGATTCTAATAATGTTACTAAAAAATGTCACACTGCTGAAAAACTTATTAGTAATCCTTATTTTCATAGTGCCTCAGTTTTCTCAGAAAATTTAGTAGCGATACAAATGAAACCTGATCAAATAATTTTAGACAAACCTATTTATATTGGCTTTACCGTTTTAGAATTATCTAAATCGCATATGTATAATTTTCATTACAATATCATCAAACCCTTTTATAAAAATAAAGTAAAATTATGTTATACGGATACAGATTCCTTAGTGTATGAGATATTTACATCAAACTTTTATCAAGATTTGAATTTTAAGTTTTTAGAATATTTTGATACTAGTAATTACTGTACCGATAACGAATTTAAAATTCCTCAAATTAATAAAAAAATCCCTGGATTATTCAAAGATGAGATGGGAGGAAAAGTCATCACAGAATTTGTTGGTTTGAGGTCAAAATTGTATTCTATTAAAACTCCTGATTATGTTATTAAGAAAGCGAAAGGGATACAATCTAGTGTAGTACGTGATTTAACAATTAACGATTATGTGAATGTTTTGGTCAATAAAGGAGTCATTCGAAGCAAAAATACATTGTTCAAATCAATTAAGCACGAGATATTCACGCAAAGTGTAAATAAAATTGCACTCTCTGGAAATGATGATAAACGAGTATTATCTTCAGATAACATTACAACGCGTGCATGGGGTCACTTTGCAATTTTTAAAGAAATGTATTTAATTAATGAATAAGATTTTGTCACATTAAAGTATTATATTTAAATTAGAGTTAGTTGAAAGTGTTTATGTGAATATCGTAAGTTAATTTATAAGTTATTATAATTTTAGTGTGTAAGATTAAAATTTATCATAATATAAATAAATGGGATATTGTGAGAAACCTTGATTGTTTTATTTATTCAGCTCTACAATATTTGTTGATCATGAATATAATAACCCTTTTTTTGCTTCATCGCTGTCGGGTAAACATCAAGTTGCGACATGTAGCAGGAATGTTATTACTAACAATGTTTATGACGATGTAATATGAGCGTATATGTATTTCATCACTCGGATACATGTAATGCTTAGTTAACAACTTTCGGTAGTCAAAGGGCACAAGCAAAAATACAATCATTTGAAACTAACCACTGTAAATTGTTTTTTAGTGTTTTTACATTACGATTGATTGTCTTATGCACCAATATGTATTTATTACATAAAGGTTAGAAGATATTGCATTCGATACTTATTGCACTGCATAAGAAATTCATTGCATTAAATCATTTACCAAATATAGTTCACTTGAAGTACTTGTACGTGGACTTTATATTCAATATGACATCGGTAAGTAATTATTTTATATTTTCATACAAATTTTGGTGTTTTATGCAATCTAAATATTTAACGATTTGTTATGTTTATTGTTTTAGCGATCGGGATCAGACATGGTTTTTACCCAATATGCGCAAGATCCTTACGAAGAATTCAATGAGATGCTACGATGCGATCGTGAAAACACCAATCGAATGGTGAAAGAAAAAAAGACGAGACCAAGGCGTAAAGACACCGTGAACAAGCCCAACTCTACTCAGTCATTCGTGATGAGCAGGCACCAGCGGCGAGGCATTAAACTGATTAAAATATCAGTAATTGACTTGTGCAATAACTCGCTAGGCAGCGACAGTGATAATGAAACTGAAAATGTAATTATAAGTGCGCAGTACATAGTTAAAGAGGTGGTGGACCCTATAGTGGATGAAACTGAATCATTAGTTAGGAAAATATCTAAATCGTTAATAGAATATAGTGATTAATAATATTTGCATTATTTGTAAGTTTTAGTATGTATGATAATAAAGGTACGTAAGTGTTTTGTGTTTTTATATTTAGAATAGGAATAAACGTAACTGTAAATAGTATAGGGTTATTATAAAATAAACGCAATATTGTCATTTAAAAATGTTTTATTTTTCCATCTTAAAACTAATAAACACCGTTAGTTATTCCTCTAAATACTTTTTTATACATAATACGTTTTTAAGAGCACACTGTTTGGAATGTTTATTACAACACAAGTTAAGTTTTCCATCGCAGGAGTATTTTTTATGCAACTTGGATAAATTAGGACACAATTTCTCATCAAGTTCCGATACATTACAATTCATACATAGATCCTTAACCCATTTCACCTTCTCAGAACCTTTAACTATAATATTCTTATCTTTTAAATATGGTACGATCATACGATGGAATTCTCTGTAGTCGATGTGTCCTTCACTCCAATAAATGCCTCGGTTTTTTTCTATCCATTTAACTTGAATCTTTTCTTCGCTTGTTAGATGTCTAAATAAGTATGGAGGTTTTATTAAAAACGACTGCGTATAGTTTTGAGTAGCAAATGCCAATTCTTTTATTATAAAATTATTGTAAAGATCCTTGAATCCTTGTACATCCAATATGAGAGTATCCGATTTCATGATATTTTCTTAACAGTGCTGCTTAGCGGCTTGTACTCTATTATGCAGTCGTTTAATATAAGACAATATGCCGATGTTTGATCAGGTATCTCTAAATCACTTTCGATTTCCACTCTGACGTCCACAACAGGTCCTCCTTTTAGATTATCAGCTTGTCTGGAGCAATCAATAACGAATAGTGGCGCTAAGTCTTTGAATTGTTTTTCACTTAATAAGGGTTCCGCGCGACGTCCATAGTATGACTGTTGAAATCGAGTATACTGTTCGTATAATAAAGCTATGTTATTGTTTGCAAAATTAACGTTTAAATTTTCATATGGAAAGTATGTTGAATTGAGGTATACTTTAACGTCTCGTATATGACAGTGATCAAACTGAGACATGTCAGAACTTGCACTATTTTTTCTGTTTGTTTGTAACCCAATTATAATATATCTGGGTTTTTCTATTTGCGATGATGTTTTGATAGACCAGGTATGTTTTGTAGTCCTAGGTAAAGCAGGATACTCGTAAAGATCCCAATTTCGGAATACCATCTGCAGTGGACGATCTTTTTCTAACAATTTAATTAAACTTAGTTTTTCTTTATCGGATACTTTAACGTGAGGTACGCGCCATATTATTTTATTTATAATAACGTCTTCTAAAATTTCACCAGTATTTAATTTCACAGCGTTCAAGTTTGTATTGCTACGTAACAATATCAATTCGTGCCTACTATTTATTACAATCTTTTTAAAATCCTCTGCAAAACCGAGTATGTTGCAAAGTGGTATAGATACAGAAAATTTACCACTGTTTATATTTTTTATGCCTTCGATATTCCAGCCCCATGAATTAGATATTTTTGATTCGGTCTCATTCATTGAAATTAATGACTTCATCGTGGTAGTTATACCAACATTTTTTATTTTATCAATTTCGACTCCATTTAGCTCGTACCTTATATCTTGAAATAGATAGAGTAGAGCATTATTGGTAAAATGAACACTGCTCGCAGTTTCTTTTGCATCCTTTTTCTTAACAACTATGGTTCCTTCCAAATACAAGGTGCTTGCTGACGGTAGTACATACAAGTCCTGTTGGTTAATGGGTATGCGTATCTCGTCATTCCTGTTAAAACTGGTGACGTACGGTTTATATGAATGGTATTCGATGCCTTCAACAGTATTGTCGTAGGTTGGTGCGGATAAAACATCTAAGATATTCATTTTAGGAGACCGATAGCTTTAAGAAATGCTTTATTTTCTCTCGTTAATTTTATTCGTTTCTTCGAGCTAGTTCTTATATGACTGGGAGCTTTATATAAACTGATGGTTTTTTTTGGTTGATGCGTATATTTATTATAGTCAATCATTTTTTCTTCTTAGATGTAAATAAAGCTGTACTTCTTCACCACGTAAATTTATCAGTTGATTGTTTATGTCCAATAACCGTATATGTATGCAGCTTATGTTGTTTTGATTAATCGGAAAGTATATTGCGTTTTTAGGAATTTCTATGATTCTATATCCTGGTGGCACATTGAGTGCAAATTCGTGGATAATGTGACTGGGCTCTCCGTTTACGTACGAACCACTGACAATATCACATTCAATCCTGATCACGGTCGTTGGCAAAATGTTAACTGGGAACTGTGAGACATGCAATTTATTAGCTTTTAAGATCTGCTTATCATATCCTAATAGGTTACGAAAGGTGTCTTCCTTCTCGAAGTTTATATTTTTAGAACAGATTATAGTAGTTTTTAGAGTATTGTTATTGCACAGTAGTTTTATCGAAGCGTTTTGTATTTTGGACTTTATATAATCGCTGATATCTTGAAGTTCATAAGTTCCTTCAGGTATTTCAATTACTTCCTCCGATCCATAGTAGAACCTATTGTTCTTTTTATCAATATTAGGAATAGAATTAAACGTTGAGAAATGCAATAATGCGCACTCGTACTGACCGTTTAGTTGTAATGTGTTAGGATAGTAAGTACACAAATCTGATGATTTTCCAGTTATTGACAAAGTGAGGGACATCTTGAGAATGATAAAATGAAAGAACAACATATAAATTTATACATTTTTTATTTTACCAAAAATTTCTTAGATATTCTAAGCATAAGTGTCCACAATTCACAGTATTGAATTGTTGGTACCTTGTGTAGTTATAAAATATATTACAGTTTTTTAGGTACCGTATCAATTCGAGAGGCGGTTTCAAATCACCAAAGCTGTCAAAATATTCACAATAATTATTAAATTTAACATAAGCCACCCAATGAGTGCCCTCATTTTTTGAATCGTCCAAATTCACGATTGCACATTCAATTTGTTTTGGTTTTCTCGGCAACCGATCTTTCATGTAAACTCCTCGAAAGTATGGCAAGTCGCGCGCGTGCTTTTTGATGTCAACATCAGTTAATGGACGATTAGGTAGCTTACTCATCAGTTTTTTGACGAATTTATAAACAAACCTTTACCATTTTTATGCGGTTTAATGTACAACCCCTTTCCTATAGCTAATGTTTCCATAGTTTTATTGTGCCGCTCAGTTTCTTGTAATTTTTTTTGAGCTGTTTTATAGTCGTTAACTGTTTTTGCGATACCAGCAGCTCCACCCGCTAAAGATCCTAACGCCGATAAACCAGCGAAAATTGGGATCAAAGGCAGAACTCCACCAGACTTCGGTATAGGTATGACACGAGGAACTCGTACTTTCTGTATGCACGGAAATATTTTTCTAGCAGCCAAGTAAGCAGCGTTTATAAGAGCCTTACTGTCCATGTGTTTGAGTTTCCTAATTTTTGATCTTATTTTTGAGACAAAACTGTTAAACGTTTTAATCCCTGCACCAGACTTTATTTTGGCTTTCATGACTTTGCTCACCAGCCACGAACTTAGTTTTTCCCCTTTTCCTGCGTCCTTGGATCTAAGTCTTTGTTTAGCCATGTTTAACAGTTGTAAATCCGCTTTGTGACGATTAGGTAAATCAGTATGGTTTTGATAGGCGATATCGTGATGCATACAAGCTTCGTCTAACTTGTTTACGCCTCGATCTCCACGTAGTAACCGTTTTTGAAGTTTAGTACCCGGTCCGCAATAATTATAACCAGGCAAATGAAGTTCAAAGGGTAAATTATTAATCACACTATTGACTAGTCCACCACCTTGCATTGTTCAAAGTAAAATGAAATACATGTAAGAAATAATAATGTTTATATTATATGAATAATATCTAATTTTATCAATTCACTATCGCAGCTTTGTTGATCCAACTATTTTCTGAGTTACTTAAACCTAACCATTTCACAAACAATTTATTTCCTTTACTTTTTAAAACTTTTTCTATCAAATAAACGTTTGGAAAATATGTTTTTTGAAGTTCCGGTTCATAAAAGGTGCCCAAAATAGCTTGTTTGCGCTGG
This sequence comes from Autographa gamma, assembly GCA_905146925.1. Taxonomy (NCBI): domain Eukaryota; kingdom Metazoa; phylum Arthropoda; class Insecta; order Lepidoptera; family Noctuidae; genus Autographa; species Autographa gamma. The sequence goes on from LR989850.1 coordinate 13,361,983, forward strand.
TCCTCTATATGATACGTCTTTGGATTGGTATTGTTTACTTTTTTTATGGTAAATATTTCAGTTGACCAATTAGGAGTATAGCCCTTTTTAAAAACATGCTTGTATTTACTAATGCGAACACTGTCACCAACTTTGAACTTAGATACGCGAAAAGGAACTTGCTTATGTGTTTTTTTTATATTTTCTTTTATGTTTAACTCATTGCATTCATTTACTTCAACAGGTTTACATTGAATAGTACGATGCTTTGTGTTGTTATACATTTTCAATGTATCTTGTAACACTGTTTCATACCATTTGTAGTTTCCATTCATACTGAAACACTTATACAATTTATTTTTAATAGTTTTTATCAATCGCTCAACAATTGAAGCCTTCTTTGTAGAAAAAGTTGAGTAATGGTTAATATTAAACCTTTTCATGAGCATCTGGAATGATGTATTATAAAACTCTGTTCCCGAATCTGTTTGTAAATTAACTGGTTTGCGTTTAATTTTATTGAGTATGTTCTCAAATGCAGTAGTAACATCAATTTTATTTTTCGATTTGAGCGGTTCTGCCCAGGCGTATTTTGAGAAACAATCAATAACCAATAAAATGTAATTGTAACCTTTGTTGTATTTTCTTAAATTTTGCATGTCCATTAGATCAGCTTGCCACAAATCATCAATCCCTTTCAAAATGACAGGACGTCGATTAAAATTTTTTCTTGCTGCTTTATGGATTTCATTTACAATTTCTTGTTTGGACATTATGATGACTTTTTAGGTGCTAATAAGTTATCTACGGCTGTTTTTGTGTAAAACTTATCTTCTAAATGAATGGAAACTTCAGATATCTTTGCTTTTAAAGTATTTTGTACATCATTCATAATTTGAGTTCGCATTAACAGCATGGATTTATATAAATCTTTCGTTATGTTTGTCATGAACTGATCTACATAATCCTTATTTACAGCATCATCTGGTTCTACAGGAGTTCTGATACCTCTCAACGTCGAAGCTTTCAAATCAAATTCACCATTTTCTGTTTTCGTTAATGCATTATCATTACACTCGAATAATTCTGACAATCGCATTCTCTTATGAATATAATGCCCAAATTTGTCTATATTCATGTTGAATGTGCTTTGTATTGAAGGGTTAACAGTAAAATGAAACGTATGCAGTGATTAAAAGATATTTATTAATTAATAACTTTACTTTCACGCAATTCTTCGATGATGGATATTATTTCATTGTCCAGCCCAGTGTTGCCAGCGTCTCGTGAAGCAATCAATAGTTTTAATCTATCCACTAGTTCGTTTGGATTATCCCAATAGACATAATCTACGTTTTTTCTCCACATTTTTTTCAACGGTAGTCCATTTCCCTTTGGTTGATTGTGGATCTGATTTGTACTTTGTAATTTGAAAAGAGGTTTAATAATTTGTAAATATTTTTGCCCTTTGCTACTTTTGATGGGTTTGCTTGGTTCAAAATCTCGACGATGTGCATTTGTATCGAGCAGCATTGACTTATAATGTTGCATATCATTATCTGTCACTAAACTTAAGTCTACATCTTTTTTTAGCAACAACTGTTTCAAACCCGGTGTATTTCGATATTTGCGACCTGTTAGTGTAATAAAATCATCACCAATCGTAATGCTAGCTGAACCTAACATTAGTTTTCCACGCTCTATCCGAACACCAAATGGTACATCATGTAAAGCTTCAGGAGATAGAGACCAAGTTGATGTATCGCATTCTTCGTTTTTATCACCCAACGATTGAAATGAAGATTCACTGTCGATTTCATTTTCATCACTGCTTTCCGTGTACTCTTGGCTAATAGGACCTTCGTTGTTTAATCTTTGTTTGCTTTCCAAGACTTTTTCATTTTCATCAGCAGAAGTTCCATTACTGTGGTTGGTTAGTAAATTAAGTGATTCGGTTATAGGTTTAAAAACCGTTTCTAATGCTTCCTTATTCCCAGTCTCAAGTTCTCTCATGGTACGTACTTTTTTCTTTACAGCAGCTGAGGCATCTACGATTTGTTGTTTCAATGATTTTTCCATAGTCGATAAATATATAGTTATCGCTTAAGAGTTGTTTAAAGAATAAAAACGTAACGATGTCAACGGTCTTAAATATAGAATCATTTACTTATTCAAAGACAACAAATGTGTCAAATTTATTTCTGTAACATCCATTATTTTTAGAGCAATCTTTATTTATTACCACAAAGTTGTAAGGCTCGTTCCAAATTTTTGAACACATTTCACGAAACTGGGTCCAAGTCAAATCTGTATTGACATGTTCTTCATAAATATGCTTGAGATTAATATCATCCTGCTTAAAAAGTACGATAAGGTTAGCGTTGTCTCGTACTAACTGTTTTGGCACTTTAGTATATGTTTGATTGAGATAAAAACAATCGATATTTTTGTGTCTACCCATTGCAAAGTAATCTCGCATGTTACTTTGATTTTCACATGCAACGTCATCAAATATTATTACAGAGTTGGGTTTAGCATCCTGAACACTCAAAACGTCTTCATTTCCATGATATTTCTGAAATGAAATACCTGGAACTCGTTGTAAAACTCTTTCCAGAAATATATATTTAGGTTGGTGCAAAGTTTTTGAATAAACGTAAACATTTTGAAATTTTAAACCGTTTTCATGTATAAGAAGACCAATGAGCAAATTTGTTTTTCCACAATTTGACGGACCGCAAATAATGCAACGTACTATATTAGGTAATAATTCACCGTGACGAACACGAGTCTTAGGAACATCATCACAGATAGTGTTTACATTCAACGATTGGGGCTGTTTAATGAACTTCATGATAAGTATGTTATAGAGTTGATCTAAGAATGACAATATATGTTCAAAGCGGTCACATTTAAACTTTCTGATCAACAAATGAAACATGATATGAGTTGTGAGCGCGCAATACAAGGGTGGGACAGAATGCCCAAGACCTAATTACCAGAAATATTATTGGGTATTCTGTCCCACGTCGCGAATGCGCAAGCATGAGCGAACAAGTGGGACAGAATGCCCAATAATATACTACTCGCGTACATGCTTAAATACCTTTAGAGCTTGACGTTTCGACCTGGTTATTAAACACAGGCCGTGGTCGCAAGCAGACAGACTGTACCTACGTGCTTATCCCCGTTCTATAATATTACTGTCAACATGCAGCGCGATAGTTTAAAATTTATAAAAAAAAGTCTTTGACTGTATCACAGTGATACAGCCAAAGACTTTTTTTTTAATAACTAGCTGATAATCTCGTATAGAGAGAGCATGATTAAATTAATTAATGTCAACAGGTTAATTCCCCGCGTGTTAGCGGTCTTAACATTAAGTTAAGGTTTCATCCATTATATTTTTTCTTTTACAATTATTTAAACGCTTATTCTGAGTAGCAATTGAAAGCAGTACCTGGTTAAATTGTGTAAAGTATAGTACACAATATATTTTTTAGCTAAAAAGCATGTTTTGGTTTACATCATTTCTTCTACTAACATTTACAAGAAGCTAGCATTACCGTAACTAGGGTATAAGTCACTTTTATTGTGTAAATAACACTACGTTAGTGTAAATGACTCCATTATGGCACTACCTGGTCATTAGCAAGGAAGTACGACATAAAACACCCATTTTGACCTCTTAACAAATAAAGGCCCGTAAGACAGTAAATAATAAAAGTATGTCTGGAACTACCCGGTTATAAGAAAATGTTGGTTATGTATTACTATAATGTGATATTAGACACTATATGAAGGACTGGTCCACGTTTGCCCTCAATAAAGAAGAATAGAAGGGAGGGAGGCCTTTGCCTCGCAGTGGGACAGCATGGGCTGAAAATAATAATAATATGTCTAGCGGTTTCTCTCGCCTTCTCTGTTATATAGAATAACATAACATATCATCACGCCTGTATCCCTAAAGGGGTAGGTAGAGGTGTACCAATGTACTACACCCACAGTTCGCCGATATGTTTAGGGAGCGAGCCTATAGAATAAAACGATGTTTAATTTAAATAATATCACCTTCCTTGTGATTTAGGCTCTGCTTCTTCTTTCGAGCCTTTTCCCAACTATGTTGGGGTCGGCTACCAGTCTTACCGGATTCAGCTGATTTAGGCTATCAAGTGCAAAAAGCTTTTTCCTAATCGTATTGATAGTTTCAGAAGTTGACGCATTCAAACAAAAACTTTTCGTTAGCTTATTCCATAAGTAACATATCGTTTTATTATTAAGACTACAAAATAGAGAAGAATAGATAAAATAAATACTTTTAAAATGCTAGATTAGTTATTACGAGTATGTACAGAAAATATTATGCAACCAACTTCTATGCACATTCAATTCTATTCACGCCACGTTATTAAAACAAGCCAAATAATTATTCCTACAAAGACTGCTTATTAATATTCGTAATATTTCATGTTGTACATGTAAGTCAAGCTTTAAATTAGCTACATTTTCATTCGGACTCAGTATGAGTGTATAATAAAATATAGTAACATGTTGCTTCAAAGCCAAACATGAAGCTAATTCAGCGCAAACTAACTTCGTGTGGATGTTGCGGGCAAAGTTGGAAATTTTCAGGATATTTGTGAAGTTACTGCAACTTGTTTGGTATACAAATTGAAGGAACTGCGAATGAGAAAATGGTTTAACATTTCTTAATGTAAATTTTATAAGATGTATCTTAATCTCTCTAAACTAAAATTTCATAATTTATAAGAAAAATTTATCTATAATCTTATTATGTATGTATTTATAAATATATGTTTATCAGTTGTCTGGTTACCATAACACAACAGATAACCGTGTGTGAGGTGTCCCGGAATATAATTATAATATGGAATAAAAAACAAAGGATACGCCTGTTAGTTTTTATTTATGTATGTTTTAATTTTAGTATAGTTAGAGTTTGCTCTTATATTAGATTTAATTGTGTATAATAAATAAATTAATTTGACATTCGTGGACTTCGAATTGTCTTGAAGAAAATCTCACTTTCAGCAATAATTTGGTTAACATTTTGTGTTATTAATTTTACACACGTATTCATATTTTTGCAATGTAAAATAACGTTTGACCTACTTCCCTTAAGAATGAAAGAAATCTGGCGTTATGAATTCCTTCTGAAATTAAAACTGGTAATTTCACTAAATAACGAATTTCCCATTCATCCTGCAACAAAGTCATATCTCAGTGTCCTGCTTTCAATCTGTATGTCATGTTATTTAGGAGGCGTTCTCGGAACTAATGCTGTACGCTTGTTAAACTCTTATTTATGTTATTGTGGACCTTATCTTTATAGTACTAGAGATTAATCTCGCTTATCTATTTATAAGCTTTTTTGTAGTGGTTTCGATGATACAGGCCAAACGATGTGATTTTTAGTTGTTTAGTTTTTGTTAAGGATTCTTAGTAAAACTTATACGTGGAGGTAAAAAAAAATTGTTTCTATGAAAAATTAAGTTTAAAAAAGCGTAATATCTATATTTAATAACATTATCTCTCTGAGTTAAAGTTTTACATTTATTTCAAATCTTTACGGTTTAGTATACTGTTTACGCATTCGTTTGCATTAGATAAATTGTAGTAGAGAAAAGCAAAACCTTCTTACTCTTCTTATTATTATTTAGAGTAGGCTTTTTACTTTACCTTTATATATAGTACTGTAAGTAGCTGAAGATATTGATGTTGTTTGAGGAGATTAGTCTAAAAGCATTGGTCTCGTAAGACCATTGGGTCTAATAGACTAATGGTCTATAGGTCTAATGGTCTGATGGTCTACCGTCGTAAACTTTTCGGTCGATGAGCATCGCTCGTGTTATTTTTCTAGCGAGTTTTCCGTAAAGAAGAGTACTACTCTTGTAAAGGTTTTTATGAACTATTAAAGCTTATGTTGCAGTATTTCCGTGTTTTAGTATTGAATACAGTTAGAACAAGGAGTATTTTATCTAGCAATTCATGTACACATACAACATTCGATACGTGGAAAGCGATTTACGAAGCGAAACGTCTTTGATCATTGCGATGAAATCAATCATCACAGCGATGAAATGCAGCTGAAGGTGACAAAATAATTGAATAAAGAGCAAGTAATTAAGACAGGGTATTATAATAGTAAAATTGAAAATAAACTAAAAGGAAACATACTACAAGCTTTTAACCACATCCTAATATATCACCTAGCATTCATTCATTCCACATTCAGATTTTACTTTAAAGTCTTATTTATTTCCTCCCTTTAAATCCTAACCATTCTCAAATAATAGTCACACTAACTTACAGGAATAAAGAAAGGGTTGCCATCAAACCCTCGCAAGTCAAATTACATGCGAGTGACACCGACAAATTAAACTAGTCTACGTATTAGGCCTGTCCTGTGAGCGGAGTTTATCCCGAGTAATATAACTTAATAGGGGCTGCACTGAGCGCACAAAAAGTTAAGTGGACCAGTATATAACTGGCGTTTGTGACATGGAGCTAAGATATTTTGGATGTCGCATTAGAGGGACTTAACGGGCGTGTTGGTCTTGTGATTTGTTACCCTGACTACGATACCGGAGGTCGTGGGTTCCATTCCTACCCAGGACAAATATTGTGTGATGAGTATGATCATTTGTTTTGTGTCTGGGTGTAATTTATGTATAAAATGATGTATTTAGAAATATATAAGTATGTTTATCAGTTGTTTGGTTACATAACACAAGCTCTGCTTCGCTTGGGATCAGATAACAGTGTGTGAGAAGTCCCGTAATATTATTATTATTGTTATTTTACTTGAATTGCAGATAAATCTTTTATTATCGCGTATTTTATATGGGACATCCATAAACTGTTAATTCGCCTTATAGCTTTAAGTCAAAATGGCACGTCCTATTGTCAGGACTTAAAATGTTTTTATACAAATAAATTTCCGGCACTGAAATGTGGGCTAGTGAGATCATTTTAAGGCTTTTAGGGTTCCTTTACGAGGGAGGACAGTTGCGAAATCCTCATAAAGTACAGAGTATTTTCTTCGGGACTTTTACAAGGTGGTATAGTGACGGTTATAGGCGGGGCCAGGACATTTTTATGCAATAAATTGCACAAATTATGGGGTCCAAGTGCGTCTTATTTTGGGTGAAGGGACTGGGTTGGTGATAATCTTGTCAGTCTTTTGGAGACTTTATCCTCTGACAGCAGATATCGTGAGGTGAATATATTCTGATTGTGTTTTCTTTGCTTTTGGAATTAGGTGTCTCAAAAAGTCAGCCTAATCATTATAATCATCATTTTTAAGATTCGGTTACTTAAACTATAAAACAGCAAAATTTTAAAATAAAGCGCTTTAGTTAGTGTTTGTAATATTAATTTGCATACATAAACGTTACAATTTCTTATTCATAGCCTCCCGCAAATCGGGCCCGGCCCGGGCTTGTATTTCCATTTTGAGCAAATCTAAAAATAAACGCAGGTATAATTACACACGCTTGATTTTACATCGCATTTAAATATTGCCGTTCACATATAAACTGCCTCGTTGGCCTAGTGGTGCTAAGCGCGACTGCAACGCTAGAGGTCGCAAGAGGTTCGATTCCCGAGTCGACCAAGGTGATATCTGGTTTTTCTATGAAATTCTCAGTAGCAGGTCGGAGTTTGGATTCTTGCCCGGTTAATGGCAATAGGCTCGCCCCCTTACATGGGACCTATACATATCGGCGAACTGTGGGTGTACATTGGTACACCTCTGCTTACCCCTTCGGGGATACTGGCGTAAGGATATTTTATGTTATGTGTATAAATATTGTATGAAAATAGACGCTTCGCAACGTAATTTTATATGAAAGAGGGAAAAATGTTATTTTGTAGACTGTTTCAGCCGATCGCAAATTGGCTATCCGAATTTTGTCAAATAACAGGCTTGGTATATATTTATTCGTTCAGTGCCATTCTGTTTATTGGTAAAGAGTTTGGTATTTTGCGCATGAAAAGAAGTACATTTTATCCATAAGTTTTTAGTGGTTGTTCGTTATTTTTAATTAAGTTTAAAGAGCCTTAAGTTAATTGATATTCAACATCGATTGATTGGTGAGATATGAAACTACATCATAATCATTCTCGAGCCTTTTCCCAATTATGTTGGGGTCGGCTACCAGTTTTACCTGATTCAGCTGAATACCGTATTTTACATGGAGCGACTGCCTATATGACCTCCACAATCCATTTTACTGGGACACACAGTATCCCATGGTAAGACTGGTTGTCAGAATTGACTTAATTACTACCAAAGATCTTTGTTTGATAGCCGGGACCTACTGTCTCCTTCTTCTTAGCGTATCGATCAATGGCATAGTAGTTACATTTTTGTGGACCAGTACTCAGCCACGCGAACATTGATATATGTAGCGTCGTAGAGGTCCTCGCGTATAGCTGGTGGGACACGCTGGGCAGCTCAGCAAATGAGTCATGGTCTGGGGAGAGGTACCACACTCACAAGGCTCGTGTGTGCTATAACCCCACAGAGGGACCTACTGTTTAACGTGCTTTCCGAAAAACGGACATATGAAACTTCATAAAGTAAAAAAATAAATAGCTTTTGTACTACAGAAAAACAGGAAACACATCGATTCTTAGTTGATTGTTTGTGGTTCACCACAGGTTTACCATACCTGACTATTAGAATTTTATTCTACTTTTTATATTAATATAAGAGAAAACAGGAGCTCACAACATTTTATCATTTCTCTAGTAATAAAGTTTCCACATTCATCTCGTATCGCTCAGGTTTCCAAGTAAACTGGAGCAGTAAAACTGAATAACAAATGTTTACCCCGTGTTTAGTACTATAGAGGTGCACTAAATTACATTGTAGTTTAATATACGTACGACTCTACTGCAGATTTATTTACTTCTAATTTCAGTAGCTCTAGTGCTCCGAGGTCTTGGAATGATTGGGGACTACTAAGTCAGTCTTAAGTTCAGAATGGTAATGAAGGTTTATTGCGCTTTCATTTTCGAGGTATTTGTGTCTTAGCAAGATTTAAGAAATTTAGAACATGTGGTCACGAATCGCAATAGATGGACAGGTTTGGAGGATGGAGCGGGAGGCCTTTGCCCAGCAGTAGGATGATTTAGAACACTGTTGGAAAGTCACCTAATAATATTAAGCACATTTTGTCTAAAATCTTCCTTCAAACCATACGGACAAAAAATGTTTTATTAATATACCTAAAAATCAATATTCTGTCACTCAATATATATATCATTTTATTCAAATTTAAAAGTCTTAGATTGGAATTTCGTAGAAAACCTGACAACAATACTTATATTTAAAAAAACTCCTTTCATATCTGATTGGCAGCCAGGCACCTTCTGTCCGTTAAATGTATTATAAAATCTGTTGCTTAACCCTCTCGTTAACAGCCTTCATACCAGACCTAGTTAGTTACCCAGGTCCATCATACACAAACTGGTTGCCTAGCAACAGGCTCGTGTGAAAAGCCGCTTTCGGTGTATGAGCCTCCAATACAGACGGGATAAGGGCCGCGGCTTATCGATCGATACGATGCTGTGTGGTACAAAAACAATACGTTTCTTGTTGAGATACTATGATAAATTAGCTGTTATGTCAGAAACAATTAGGTTTAACGTTGACGTGATAGTAGTTTTGTTTATTTAGATTGTAAGATTTATTATTAAGTAAAGATGAATAGCATTATATTCAATCTAACAAACTTGGTCGAAATTGTATATTAATTAAGATGTAATTTCAATTTATTATGTAGAAGCACACACATTACATCCTCCGTGTCATACCTAATCAGTTCTTAAAACGTCGACTGTAATTGCAATTACTTAATTTTCCAATCACGAGCAAAATGAGTAACACCACCCTAACAAAAGCTCAACAAAATGTCTGGTGTACAAAACCATTAAGCCTACGGCTCCGTAGCAGACGTAGCAGTAAACAGCTACGCCGTAGCATCTTACTATTCAAATATTCTCAATCTCCTTCTACATTTGGACCACTAGCGAAGCCCAATAAGCCCTTTATAATGAGGCTCGAGGGAGCCGCAAGTCTCATGTTAGATATAATGCTTATTGCCCTAAGAAACAATACTTTTACCAACGACTGTTCTCTGCCAGACGTTCAATTTGCTAAATTTAAGTCCGTTTTCGCCTGATATTGTTTTTGTTTTCATATTTCGGAGTGATTGTAAGGCAATTTGCTCGGGACGGCTCTGAGCTGTTTCGGTGACTGTTTGCGAGTATTGCTTGTTGTTTATTTTGTTGAAGTGAATGTTACTATGTTGAAATGTTTTTTCATCAAATTGTATTTTATGTTTATCTTTAGAGAATAATATTTTGTGTTAGAAGTAGATGAAATAGATAAACTCGATTGAATTTGACCTCACGATGTCATTTTTTCATCGTCTCTCTGAAAAATAGAGACAGGTAAAAAGAGTTATGTATTTGAACTAAAACATTTTGTGTCAACAGCGAACTGTCAATAAAAAGATTTGTTACCAAAATATTTGATATTATTCTAAAACTCGTTAAAATCCTAATGTCAATTGATTCTTTATGTAGACTTCACAAGTCTCAATAATGTAATTTGATATATTCCAGATTATTCCTTGAAAGCCATAGTATAGAAAAATAAGATTTGTAACATCCTATTCGTTAACACAGAATTAATTAAATCCACGTTATTTTTCGCCAAATATGAAATGGAATTTCGTAATAAACCTGACAAAATTGGTTTTATTCTGACCATAATCTCATTTTAATTGCCTTCGCAGTAGATTGGGACCTTTTAAAATTAAAAGGAAGAGAGCTTGATATTGCCCAGTTACTTTGAATTAAACGAATATATTTTGTTGCTGTATATTTAGTATTTACATAATTGTTTTATTATTTGGTGTGTGCCTAATGAGTTTATTTAATGTACTTACTAATTATATATTTTTATTTAATTCTCGTATTTTAACTTATTGTTCAAACAGATTTCGAGCTACCTAAATGACCAGTATAAACATAACATAACATATCATCACGCCTGTATCCCCAAAGGGGTAGGCAGAGGTGTACCAATGTACACCCACAGTTCGCCGATATGTTTAGGTCCCATGTAATAGGGGGCGAGCCTATTGCCACTAACTGGGCACAAATCCAAACTCCGACCTGCTACTGAGAATTTCATAGGAAAACCCAATAACACCTTGGTCGATTTGGGAATCGAACCCAAGACCTCTAGCGTAGCAGTCGCACTTAGCAACACTAGGCCAACGAGGCAGTCGGAAGGTTATAAACTTACAAAACAATTAGTGATAGATTAACCTAACGGGCGTTTTGTCTAATAATTCTTCATTCTATACTTAATAAAAACCTGGGACAATTCACACACGGTTATTTGATCCCAAGCTAAGCAGAGCTTGTGTTATGGTAACCAGACAACTGATAAACATACTTATATATTTCTAAACACACTTACCTCCAATATTATTTAATTAGACGAAACTTCACCTCTATAGTATAATATCCCACAATATTTAGAACAGCTATAAATAAAGTGAAACTCTAACACCTCGCCACAGGTCGTTAACCTCAACTCATTTGTTAAACTTTTCTATACAAATCTAAATCTCTTTCACAGCAAAATGAAAACACCTTCTATTTTAGTGTTCATTCCCTTTGACGCTTTAGCCAACCGTAATGCCTTTAACGCTGAATGATTCTTAGTATTTCCATGTTTAGATTTTCGAGAAATAAGTTTTAGTTATATGTGAAAGGTCTTAATGGTGGGTTTCTCTTTTCTGAGAAAATTCGGAAAACGAGAGCTTCTTGTACTCCAGCATTTAAGGCTGTCCGTACACAGACTGCAAGCAGTTAACCAGTGATATAATATATAAAGTCTATGTTTACCATAAATTATCTATAGCTTCTATAGCGTTTGCTTCAGGCAGCTTGTGACCACTCGGCCTAGCGGTGATAAGTTTGTACTATAAACAATCTCCAAGTATCCATACCGCGAAGAATAAGAATATAATTTATGATCGTCATTTGTTTTAGGCAGCGCATACTGCTGGTACTCTAATATTGTGTTTTTTATTTATAGCAAAAATATGAAAACAGAATTATATACAATGCGTGCTGGTTCCAATTAATAAAAATGATGGATATACCAAGTTTTCTCTGAAACATCCACAAAATGAAATAAATCAACAAACTCTAATGAAAAGTCAAAGAGAAAGTTGAAAAATATCCATTTCAAATAATTATCGTGTTGTTCTAGTAAAACTGACGTAATAGGCTATTAACGGTTCTTCAAAGAAACGACCCGCGATACAACTTTGTTTTACCATTATTTTGCTTTTTGATTTTGTTCTTTTTTTAATACATTTTCTTATCTTAATGCTCTTTATTAATGTGATTACGATAATTTTGTTATTGTTTAACGATTTTTTAGATTTTCCATGATGATGTTTATGTATTATAAAGTATTCTCTTTTCAGGTTACTCTTGAATTCGATGCTGACCGATCAACAATGAAGTTGTAAATTTTCGTAAATAAACATAACAGTTTTGTGGGCTTTTATGTATGTTTGTTTGATAATGTAAAATGTTTAATAAATAAAAAAAAAAAAAAAAAAAATAATACTAAAGCCAAAACAAAATGACATGTTTTTAATTTTCTATTACTTTGAATCACAAGTTATAATTGAGTAATCACGTTAATACATAATTATGCTTTGAAACAAAAATTAATTGAAGACTAAGTCAGACAATATTCACAAGATGGAAAATGAAATATAATACACTATTATATACTTTTAGTTATGTATGTATCATGTATCGTATATTGCATTTTATCATTGCACATTGCAGATCTTCTGAAGTTTTCCTTTACCATGAGATGGCTAATTAATTAGTGCTTATATTCCTGGAATTTGCAGCCTCGTTCCGGAATTAAACACGTTCTGAGAAATGGTCTTTCATTACAAATATTATTATGCACTTTGAAAATACTGAATGCTTCTAATAACTGATGATATTATTTCATCTGCGCCATTTTGAAATCTTCCCGCTTATTTTGCAGATAAAATATTTGTTTAAAAACATTTTGTTTATTATATTAAAACCTGAGAGTAGATAAACGCTAAATTATTTGTTAATATTCATTACCTTAAATTCTAATAATTGCTACCGTGGAAATCGATCCTTTGATCGTTGACAAGACATCAAAGAACCACTAAACATAGCGTACTCACCTGACAACCAAACAAAACTTTCGACAATGAACTTTATCGTCAGCGTATAAGATTCAAATTCTTTTGGAGCGGTAATAATTTTGTGAGTTGAATAAGAGGGCGGAAATTAAAACCGGTAAATTAACAGCAGACAAGAAAATATGTCGTCTGTGCAGGGAGGCCATATTTATGGGGCAGACGAGGGTAAAGGGGGACAGCCTAACAACACCTTTATGGTATTCTTTATTTTTATTGCCTATCGTTAGGATTGTAAGGATTATTTACGGGTTTAATAGGTGCCCTAACAAATATTTCAGATACTACACTATTCATGTACTGTGTAAAAATGAAATTTTACTCTCGATTTTTTTTTGTTTTGTTAGTTGCTATTTTGTAACATATTTTCAGAATTTGAAGTATTATAAGACTGCAGGCATATCTATTCTATTTAATGCAGCTGTTTTGAATAAAATGAGTGCTAAAAAAAATAGGCTTTCGTAACATTCACATAACTAATATGAATAGCTAATGCTTGCATATTTCAACAACTAATAGAACACTCCAAATTTTCATGTAATTAATTATAATAATAATTAGAACATGGTTACTTTATACATACCGTGGTTTTCCCGTACACCTACTTTTTTTGTAAATAATGTTTTTTCAAACATACGGGGGCTCGTTAAACTCAAGGATTTATGTAAGCAGAAAATAAATTGGATTTCCGTACAAAGTGAGTGTATATAAATTCTGCGAACAATCCTAAGTAACGAATCAAAGGTGACACTGATTTCCAACAAATGGATTTAGTTTATTTTTATGATAAGGTCTCTGTTTGAAGTTTAGTATGGTGATATTTAAATTAATATCACCTTTATTTTCAATGCGCTAAGGTTGTTAATGATAATTTGTTTTTACTAATACCATACGGTTAGCTGAATCACTTGTATTATGGAAACAGAGACAACGAAGATATCACAAATACCCAGACCCAGGACAGTGTAGAAAACTTGGTTACTACATTGACCCGTCTGGGGATCGAACCCGGGACCTCAGAGCAAGCGGCACCTTGAAACCGGTGCCTACGCCACTCGACCACGGAGGTCGTCGAATTTATATATTTTTTAAATTATATTCTTACAAAAAATAAAAAATTATAGAACTTGTTATATTATTAATTTATTATTATTTAATATAATTACCTTGCGTAATACTAAAACTCAAATAATTGAATACATCCTACTTGTAATGAAAACCAATAATCCTGCCTTATGAATTTAAACAAAAGATACTTTTCGTATGCATGAAATAAGCTCATGTTTCATTCAGTGTCATGGCGTGTGACGTCACAAGCCTCCCTTGACAACATTGACGCCTGATTTTTATGCAAGTGTCACTTTGTTTTGTCGTAGTACAATGTGTATTTTGTTATAAAAGTATTGTCAGATTTCCATATTTTTTGCTACCATTTTTTTATATTTTTAAGTTAATTGTGTATCTACACACAAAAATATACACTTAAGAAATCCGAATTAAAATGTGAAATCGATTTTTTTTCTACTGCAATGTTCTAAAACATAAGTAGTACATCTTTTTTTGTTTACGACATTACTGTAGTACTGTCTTCTACGAAGAAAATTTTCCATAGCAAAAAGAAAATAACGCAGATTCTATTTTCAATTAAAAATCGCAGAATGTTTCAAATAACCAGAATAATTTAGATAAAGATCTTTCGCTTAGTTATTAGTTCACAAGCGTAGCTTTTAAATAGGTTTCAAAAAACCTATTTCCTTTCTCCCTTGGGAATAGGTACAAATAACTCAATCTATACATATCAAAGAAATGCAAGTTTTTAGGTTATTTAGTCCCGATATTTGGGTATTACTTCAAAGGAACAAGATTTGATCGAAACGTGGCTCCAACTTATATTTGACATAACTACAGGAAAAATATTCTTGGAATACGAAAACCTCTTTTGGATATTTCTTTTGTTTTTCTGTTATTGAGTGAGAGAGTATAATATTATATTTGTTGGTTTGAGTTTCGATGTAATGAAAACTTGGAAAATATAAACTTTTAAACTATCGCGCTGCATGTTTATAGTAATATTATAACGGGGATTAGCGCGTACATGCATAAATACCTTTAGGGCTTGACGTTTCGACCGGGTTACACCGGCCGTGGTCGCAAGCAGACAGGTCAGTCTGCTTGCGACCACGGCCGGTGTAACCCGGTCGAAACGTCAAGCCCTAAAGGTATTTATGCATGTACGCGCTAATCCCCGTTATAATATTACTATAAACTTGGAAAATTCTGAACTTGACAAAAAATGTAATCACTGTACTTTATTTATAGCTTTTTGAGTAATTTCTCTTTACTTCTATTCAGTGAATCGTATGGAACGGCGTGACCTGTTGCCATGTGAGTAACAACTGTACTTTAAAGTAAAAAAATATATAGTTTTGTAAAGCGCGAAATTCTAACTCCCCATATTATTATCCTTTTAAGATGTTCTTGGTATTTCATAAAGTTACTCATCGCTTTTTAATTTGCATAAGCCTTTTTTAAAAAAACGATGATTGTAGTAAAGGAAGTTTATCCTTCTTAATAGTAAATCGCCAACTTTAATTACAAAAATCACGAAGAATTCAATTAACATAATTTCAAGCACTTGTATAGTAGTACCAATGTGGCTTATTCAAAGTTATATGTAATTCTTAATTATTCTAAGACACTTCTGGCAAACGGTGAAGGAGAGCAAAGTGAGGTAACCTGTATTCCAAAATTGGGAATCTTAAATCGCCGATCCGCAGGGAGCAAGCGTGGTGATCAATCCTCGCGCCTTCTCTATATGGGAAGAGACCTGTACCCAGCTATGGGACGTTTATAGGCTGGATTATTATACTGTAATGTTCCCTAAATATTGATGTTTAGTAAGAAAAAATCCCATATAATTTGATCAACTTGTTTATTTAGATAGTCAACATATTTCTTTCTATCATCGACGACATAGTTTCATATAATTTACATTAATGCAGAAACTCAATCACAATGCCTTATTCAGTTATTATTGCAAATAACTAACATAATTCTTTAATTGGTTATCGTTATTACACTATTTAAATATACCCATACTAAATAAAAAAAAACAACCTTAAAAATTCATTTACAAGCATTCAATTAAATATAAAATCATTTCACATAAATGTATTTATCCATTAACATACAGTTATTTAAGACAAAATTAAACAAACTTACAATAGCTTTCAAATATTATATAACAACATATAGTTACATAATAATTCTTAATATATACCAGTTATAGAACTTGTTACCAGTTATGTAACTTTTGTGGAGGTGCGTACAGACTATGTAACACAACATATTATACAAATTGCGATAATGTGGACACTGAATGTTATATATAAAACATTTTATTCTTGGGTAAAAATATATTCATTTATATTGTCATATTGAATAACAAGGTTACATTGTCTGGACATGTTATAAAACACAAGTATATCTTTAATTTTATATAGTATACTGTTTGTCGTTGTATTGGATTTAAATATTGAATTGTAAATAAAGACAAGATATATTATCTGTAACATAGTCTGAAGGCACCTTTATACAGTTTAATATGTGTCATCTGTAAGCGCCTCACGTTGTTGTAAGACACTATTTGACGATCAATACGAATCTGTGGAATGTTTGACAACCCTCTTTGCTTACGGGAAATAGATGCGTGATGTTAGCAAACTGTTTTGGTATAAGTAGAGTAATTCATGTATCATTTATTTGATCTAAAAATGCTTAGTTATTAAATGCGGACAGAAACAAATACATCGTTCTGAACCCAAAGTAAGTAGCGAAAGCACTTGTGTTATAACGAAGGTACCACAAACGCCCAGACCCGAGACAATGCAGAAAAGTTGGTTTCTACTTTGACCCGTCCGGGGACCGAACCCGGGACCTCAGAGCTAGTAAGACTTAGAAACCGGTGTGTACCCACTCGACCACGGAGTTTGTCAAAATTCTTCAGTATGTATTAATTTAATTATGTCTTATTTCTTTAATTATCAAAATCCGATAACTTCAACGAAAATAACTGTATAACATTTTTGTCTACTAAATAATTACAGAATGACTTTTCAGTTCAAAATATGACAGCAGACGGATTAAATCAATAATTAATAATAAGTGAACGTCTGATATTCGATACTTCGAACTTGAATACATAATGTAACAGGTGTCGGATCATTGAGCCAATCTGTGAAGGACACCGTACACCTCACTCAATGGCCTGGCTTGTGCCTCTTTTTATTCACGTTCATTTAAAGCAACAATGGTCCTTTGAAATGGGTTTTCGTGGAACATTTTAAATGATTAAATGATCAAAATTCTTATGAAACACGTTTTTGTGCAGTGATAAATTATATGTTGTGTGGTTTTAAGTTTCAAAATAAATGCAATCGAAGTTCGTATGTTGCAAAGGGAAATGTTTAAGTACCTACATGAGTATGTACAACAAGTTTTCCAGTTATTTCTTTGAACAATCAACTGGTTGAACAGCCAATTTGTAAGAGCTTTTCGCCTGTGAAATTTAAATAAATATCAGGAGACCCACAATACTGTGACTCTACAAACTAAAATAAGGCCAAACAAATAAAAAACATTGTCACAATAAAACCAGTCTTAAACGCGTCGAAAACATTCAACAGAGATGTTACCGGCAACAACTTAAGACAACAAAAAGTAATTCAATTTACTTAATAGCTGCAGGCGGGAATCATAAAACATTTTACACCGATTGATAAATCTCACCCACTCGAGTTTGTTTGAGGAAATTGATAGATTGTACCTAAGAACGCCGTATTGTAAGGTCTTGTTGCTTTGATAGATGGAGTGAAAGAGATGACGCTATATGTCCGTATAACGCTGTCCTTGTCTGTCACTAAGACTTCTGTTTTAATAAGGCTCTGTTTTATCTCAATCTGTTAATGGGAAGTTTGTGTATCGACACGACAATCTTGAAGATAATTTGTTTGATTAATTAGAAACTTTGGGGTTCGATGTCTATAGATAAGGATTTTGGATCGTTTTGCCAAAACAAAATTTTACTCTAAGCTTTGGTCGTTTATGAGATGGTATTTTTGATCAAAATCAATTTGCGAGAAATTAGGTAGTAGGTAACTAAAATTAAATAAGGAGTTCATTCAATTTAGAAAATTAAATTTCACCTCAAAACTAAACTAAATCCATAACTAAGAACAAAATAACACGTCAGAACCAAACCGGAATTTGACCGTACCGATAATACAGTTACCAAAAACTTCAACTACCCGCAAATTTCGCTGTCTCAACTTGTTCGCTGCAGTTCTCAGGTGCTACACAATCTTTATCAACATGTCAGAACTCGTTTTGAAGATGCACCAGTAACCACTGCGGTATAGGGTTGTCCGAAATTTAAAAGAACTAGATTAAAATAACTTGAGAACTATAATAGTTTTAAAGATTAGTTCAAATCTCGTGTTCGTTTTCGTCGCGTGTCACCGACGTTTAATGAGCTCATGATTAAGGTCTAAGTTTAGGCTTGAAACTAGGAGTTTCCAATATCTTCGCAGAAACCGAAACAGTTAAAAACGTTGTAACTGTTTCGGTTATGATCTTCTTCTTCTTCTTCTCTATGAGCTATGAGCTAAATCAGCTTTTTTAAAATTATTTTTGAAGCTGTCAAAGTTATAAACCCTCTAAAACAGTTTCAAGATACAAAAGACGCTCTCAAAAGGAATATAACAAAGAAAAATTCTTGCCCTACGAAAGAACTACAAGTGTGGCAATCCTACTCTAAAGTGACGTAGATTTAAAGTCTAGTTTTTGTGACGTCGTCGGTAAAGTAACGTTTTAAAACTGTCCACTTTTGTTTCTCTTTTCTATTTGTCGGCAAGATGGAGTTTAGATTTTATTTGATATGGCATTTTGTTTCAGTTTTATATACGTTTATTGTGCCACTTGCCTTCGCTGTTAGAAAAGTATTGTGTTATTTTTCGTTCTTGAAGAGTACTAGGTATTTGATATTTTAAAAACTAAATATCAATGTTTCTTATTGTACAGAAATGTTGACTTGAAAAAAAAAAATATTTTTTTTTTTAGTTTGCTCACTTCACGTATTTACATAGCCATAAACAAACTGTTATATTCATCGATGTACAAAATTACAACAAGAAAATATTTAATAACTAAAAAATAATTTTACGATAAAATTTATAATGTAAGTAACAATATCAACAATTTTATTAATTACCGATAACCAATTAAACAATATACGATATAGTTTAAAAGCTTTATACATTACCTATTTACAATATTTACAAGAGATTTAACACGTTTTAGAATCTTAATAAAATGGAATGTTTAAAATATCCACTTGGTGGCAAAAATGGGAATTGTATCTAGGTAAAATATCCAGTCATTCTGTATAATGACTAGCTAATGTAGTTATTTGGACATTATAAAGAATGACTGCATTTGATTTACTGGAAGTGCAGATATATTTGTAAAAAGTTTCTGATTTATATGATTTTTGGTTTTATAAAATAACAGGTTTATACACGTTATAAAATGCGTGAATACTACGTATATTGACATTATTATATTTCTACGAAATGTGAGCTTTACAGTGGCAATTATGTGTCGCGCGAATTTACTATTCGTTATTCCGAGTCACGCGTTCGAACCACAATATTTTATTTCTGTCGAAAAACATTTTTCATTTTACAATATTGATTTTGGGACCTCCATTTTATACACCTTTAATTCCTGATACAACGCGATAACTTGGCATATAATTTATGTAAGAATCACCAAGAAAGGAAAAAGCAAAAATCGTGGTATTAACATGACCAATAAACCTTACTAAGTGAACTAGCAAAATATAATTAAAATCCCTATCAAATTTCAGGTTTAATTACGAAAACTGGATTAATGCATTTCCATCGGTTACCAATTTAAATAATAAGCTTTTAAATCTGGTTAGGATACATTATTGGAGTAAACAATACTTAATTTATTGTGTATAATTTCGAAAACAATTAATGATATTGTGCTATTTATTTTTAGCAAAATGTGTTTTAAGAGTGTTTTGCGTTTTCAAAGATTCTGATTAAGTTGTAAGAACGTTATTGATTTTTTAACATGCCGAATTTCGATGCATATTTTAGAATTGAATAAACCCTTTTTTTATTTATAAATCTAATGAATTCCAAGATACTTTGTCCGGTTGATAATCAAAAGTTTGATAAAACAGATTGACAGTAAAGTTTTATGGCGATAAGATTTCTTAATAAAATGTAACTTTCTCTAAGAAAGTGCCAAGAGTCGTGAACATTTTTAGTAGCACTGAACTGAAATTTAAAATTTATGCTGGTAGATATATCCTCCAGGTCCCTACAAGTTTAGTTAACAAACTTTTTTTCATAATCACATAATCTCATATTGCAATTTAGGCTTTAGGACTACCTAAAGCCTGTAATTGCAATATGAGATTATTTCGTTAATGAAAAATATTTGTTACAAAATATTGTGGTTCTTAGACGTAAAAGGTTTTGGTTATTATACGTATTTTAGTTTTCAAATCTCTTCAATTTAACTGTTTTATTGTGCATAAACTTTAATTTGTTACAAATTTCTTTTGCCACCGCTGTATTATTGATTTTATATTTATTTATAATACACTAATATTGCGATATCTTGATTCTATGCGTATTTTATTACTTGTAAGGTGATGAAAATTTCTTAGAGAATTTAGGAAGACGCGTAATTATTTCAGTAGTGTTATTACTGTATTTACAACCTTCCGTATCAGAAGTTAAAGTTTATATTCAATTACTCTGAATTTTATTGAAATGGAATATTCGGAGGAAAATCTATTTAGGTATTTAAATCAAATATAGCACTTTATTATTTAATAGTAATATTATAGTAATTAAAAACTCTATCCATGGAAACGCTCGTATTAACACTGTCAAGTTTGACCGACCAATATACGAAATATCTAAAAAAGGTCAAAGTTTACAACAGTATAGTATGTTGCCACAACTTATAACCTATTTACTAAACATTTTCTACAATACCCGGTCAATGTTAAAAGTATTAGAAAAACGAATTTAAATCTATTATTTAGTGCTAATATCAGCTTCAATGGCACATAGTTACTATATATACAGTATTGTATACATATTTAGCTATACATGCTTACTTATATACAATAAATACATTCACTAGTTGTCTTTCATCGTGGCTCAAATATGTACAGGATGGAGTGAGAAACAGAATTTTCTGAAGCGAAACAAACTCGATCGTGCAAATGTTACATTCGATATTATTGCCACAGATGGTTATTATGGAAAACTTGGCGAGGATAAACCTCACTAAGTTTTTCTTTACAGAACATAATTCAAAAGAGAAGGTATTTAACTTAAAACGACATATCATATTAACTGTAACCTTGTCTTAACAAATCCTGAAACATTTTTTTATCGTTGCTGTTACATCAATACAATTTTGAAAAAAAATATAAAAAAAATATTTTTCTTGTTATTCGATGCTTGAGGGTAAGGCATATACACATCAATGTTATTGACCAACCATAAAAATGAATACAAAAAAAGTTGTGAAAATTCTGAATCTCACTAGTCTTAACTCTTATATCTAACACAACATTAATTTTCTTTAAAGCGTTTCATTGAGCGCTAATTGCAAACAAAGTATCTAAAATACAATATTGAAGTTATTAACTCGAATCCATTTGTTTGGATATTTAACTCTGTAAGCACCTTCAACAAAACTCTACAAAATTAATCTTCTTACAAATAAAAATGCTCAGATTATTAATGTTTTGTCTTTCTTTTTCTTTTCAAATATTTCTTGAAAAGATTTAAGAAAGAACTTTTATTAAAGAAATGAAACTTATTTTTCGTAGTTTTACTTATTTCGATAAAAGTCAATACTCGAATTAAATGCTAAAAATAATATTACTAATAACTGGTTTATTATTTGCACGCTATTACTATGAACAAATGAATTATAAAACGTCACATTAAATATCCAAACAACGATTTCTCTTTGGCATCGATTCATACATCTTTGGTTATCCATATAAAAACATAATCATTTCCTAAAAACTCTAACCTTTTAAAGCAACAATTAATATTTGACCTCGATTATGAGACAATAGCATTTTGATCTTAACTGTGCTGACATTCATGCAATATACAAGTACACATAAATAAAAAATAAATTAACAAAAACTCGCTTTTTAAATTTAAAAATAAATAATTTTGTATTTTAGTTCGTACTTATTTGCTTTATACAACTTAGCATTTTTGCCAGCAATTTATAAACATTAGATTCTGCTCAAAAAGTAATGACAACTTACATAAAATATACATATTTTTCAAATCTTTTCAACAGTTTTATAAATAATATTTACCATCTCATTTTATGATTCTGAATATATTTTGTTGAAGGATTACTCTTCATATTTCAAAGAATAAAGAATGTAAATCATTAGTCACACTCAAGTGAAAGCATTAGGCAAAATAGTTTTTTAAAGAATTTTAATATTATTCTGGCTGAAGACGTAGTACCGAGACGTACCAAGTTTTGAGTACTTAAAATTCTCGCATAATAAAACGTTTAACTAAAATAGTTTAACTAAATTATTACGAAAAAAAAAACAAACCTTGAAATATTAAAAGGTTAGTTAGGGTACGTAAACTAAACCGACAACCGGAATGAGAATTTTAAAAGTTAAAAGGATATATGCCAGTGTTTTTTTTTATTTTAAATTGTCTTTTTTATTCTACTGAGCACAAATTCTTTGAGAATTTTTGCACCCTCGTATCAATTTTGATTTTTGTTTTCGAGTTCAGTAGTATTTAAAAAAAAAACATTCATTTCGTCTTTGCTTTAAACTTAAACTTGAATATTTACAAAGTTTACTTTTACCAGCTAATGAGACTCGGGTCATTATGCCAAATGTTTGCGACTCATAAAAGTCTGATCGCAATAAATTCCAACTGGCCTAATGACGATTTAATATCTGTAATCTATGACAAAATAATTGCCGCATCTGAAAATCTGAATTAGCAATAAATTATCAATGTATAAAGTTTTATTCTTTAACAGTAGGTAACTTATGTATAAATAAAGATTTTTGTGGTTTAACTAAAACATACTTTTTTTAAAGAGCGTTTTTTTTTGTAGTTATGATCTTTATTGAGTTTGTAAACAGATTGCGAGAGATTCTGTAAAAACATAAAAATCTTATATGATCTAAATAAAAGGTTGTAGATTAGATAACTTCGTCACGTATTCTCGAGATTTCAATATTATTATGACAAAGAAATATCTTAGATGGAAGATCGTTTATTGAAACGGGTCTCAGTAGAGATCTGTCATCATAATTGTGTGATTTATAAAGTTTTAATCAATTACATAATTACATTAAATGCGTAAATTATCTTAAAATTAAATCAAACTTTTGTCTATTCAACACGATTTTAAACCTTTTATTTGACTGTCAAGAAATTGAAGATTGCTTAAATATGAAAAAAATACACTTACATTCTGTACAAAATTAAACAAATGAAACTGTTTCATTTTAAAAAGGAACATTTTACTTATTTAACAAATAATACTGCTATTGGCTCTCAATACATATTAAAGACAAACACCCAAGCTTACAGATTCAGCGTACAATATATTTATTCGAGTAATACATTAACAGATAACACACTGGAGTACTTGATATGCATCGTGGAAACTATGAAGAAACGAACTATACTAAGAATCACAGTAAGGACTAGCTTTTACTTTAATATTGGAACTGTGGATGTACCAAAGATTTTGAAATTCTCCCGGACCAGCGCTGAGCTAACGTCACCAATCCCGGCAAAGGGGTCCTTGACAGGACAAGGGTGATTTTAGTCGCGAGTCCGATTGTATATAGCGTTAGGACATATATAATAATAATAATAATATTCCGGGACATCTCACCCACGGTTGTCTCATCCCAAGCTAAGCAGTGCTTGTATTATGGTAACCAGAAAACTGATATCGGACTTGTGTCTAAAAACCTCGCATTGTGTTCTTATCCAGAAAACAATATTTTGGGGTCACGTCACGACAACATAAGGCGCTGACGCATGATGCATAGTCATTCTTTGCTGCAATGCAATGGTGACATTAACTGAACCAGAAAGCAATATTTTTAACTTTCACTCGTCTACCAAAAGCTGTCAGCAAATTGGTTCTTTAACAGTTTATTACAAATAAATTCTAATCATAGGTATTTGCAGTGTGTTTCAGAAAATGAACCGTAATATGATTCGGCGAAAACTCCACTTCAGCACCCAGGTATTCCGAAAACAAATGAACAAGGTAGCGCTGGTTTTGTTTATTCCTTTTTAAGTCCTAAGTATTGTTCTGTACAGCTATTTGGATATTGCATACGCGAAACAATGAGAAAGGCAACAAACAATCCAGAGGAAATGCAGTAATCATAAATTGCAGAAAAGAAATTGTATTTTGTTTTGTGTGCTTTTGGTGTTTTCACTTGTACTAATTAAAATTGGGTTTAATTAAAGTAGGTTATTGTATACTTTTTTGATTTAAGATCTTTTTATATTCTATTATCTTATTGGGCTCTTTTTAAGATCTTTCCAGAATATCGCTTCTAATAGCGAAGTAACGTATTTTTATTTTTTGTACTATATTATTACTTTTCTTGTTGTATATTTGACCACATATCTAAACATAACAAATATTACGTCATATTGTTTCACTCATACCTTTTTGTTATTTTGTCCATGTAGAAAAACATAATCCATATTTTGTGGTAGAAACCATACATACTTATACTGGGAAACTACAAAATTCATTCGAAAGCTCTCTAGTTCACACTAATCTTTCTTCACAGAAACCTTTAATCCTGAGAGTTATGCCTGGCTGGTAGATGGAGCGTCGCTTCGAAATTAAATGTCGAACGATCGTGCCTCGGAGGTATGAAGCCGAGGTCATTGACTCTGCCGTGTGACGTATGTTTAACGTGTCGTCACATTTCTGACGTACCAGTAACAATGTTTGAAGATCATTAGTATTTGTTCCTAGTATTGTTAGTAACATATTGTCAAAGTTGTTGAAGCAGATAATTCTAGAACCAGAATTTTGTACATGGTTTAAAAAGTAAAAAATCAGTTAAAGTATCTTATTCTGAAGGAAACATTTCTGATAAATGAAAGAAAAACGAATCGCACCATTTTGTCAAGAAACCACCAAAATCATGGTCGAAACTTTGAATCCCGACTTAGCATACATGAAACAATTTGTATGCCTACATTGGCAAGGCCTTTTCTTTAACAAAAAACAATGCCTAACTTTTTCGCGGTCTGAAACAGATAGCGATCTCCAAAGACAAAGGTCTTGTCTCAATTACGTGTCTAAACCTTTTTTTCAGCATGTTGAAAACTTTATACGTTCTCCTAAGACACGAGCAATCACGATCTTATCATTGTCTAACCATTTTTTCTCCAAAAAGTTTTTACTCCGTTTCAAATTCCAAAAGCCTGAACTTCACTCGAGTAATACTTACCCTTAAGTGAGAGTACGTTAATTGAAGTTACTGGTTTTATTACTGTCCAAAGAAAATGTGAAGAATTTCTCGTAGACTACGATCGATGTCCCGTAGCGAACGATTCCAAATACCAGCTTAATGACAACCTTTAATTGCCTTAAGTTGGCAGGCAATATGACCACAGAACAAAGATATAAAAAGATCCGTTCGAAAAATGTTTTTCAAATAAGTCATTGAAGGACAAACAAAACTAGACAGACAAAAGCAAAAAAGAGGTTGTACTTCAAAGTTTATTTAGTCATATATTTTTATCTGCTTTGTATAATATATTTA
Organism: Autographa gamma; assembly: GCA_905146925.1. Taxonomy (NCBI): domain Eukaryota; kingdom Metazoa; phylum Arthropoda; class Insecta; order Lepidoptera; family Noctuidae; genus Autographa; species Autographa gamma. The sequence goes on from LR989850.1 coordinate 13,388,206, forward strand.
GCTTATACTTCGATCACAAGTTATCCTTCTTTCTCGAGGATTATCCAGCAATCCCTGTCAATCTGGTATGTAGCTCGCTGACTGGCCATTTGTTTCACCACATCAAATGCAATTTAGAACCAGTCGAGTAGAATAACCGCAGCGTAGTGATAACATTTCCTTCTACTGGGAAAGCGAGTGAATTTACTATTTTCTTATTCAACAATGCATTTTATTAGCATTTACTGTTATTTGTATGTGGTTTTAGATCAGATTCTCATTGTCCTATTCAAACTCTACCTATCCGCAAAACCGGGTTAGACGATAAAAATAATAATAAATATAGGATGACAGGATTATCATGCAAATTGCAGTACACCGCCGACTATGAACGATCAGTTATAACAACATACCTACGCGGCCCAGCAGTGTACCACAACTCGAACAATATTTGTCGCGTCGTTGAAACCAGGCCGAAACAGATTGCTTCAGCATTCCATCATCGAGAGTGGATAGATAGTAGAGTAGACCTTCTGTCAAACAATTATAATTTGTGATATGGGTTATGTAGTTTGCTCTTTATTACAGCACTTAGCGATAACTCAATAGTGGAGTAGGTGAGTCGAGGGATGCTGAAAAGGTCACGTGTTCAAACTAGTTTCCACTTAGACGTTGTGGTAAATTTCCTTCACAACCATTTTCTATCAAGATTGCTTTGTTTATAGTTTGAGTAATAGAAATGTAACAGAATATTGAAGTTCTGACAATTCATACAAATATTGAATAACAGAAAATTATGTCAAGATATCATTTTCGATGTAAGATAAGCAACCCAATTTGAATTGGTTTGAGTTCTTCGAACCGATCAATTTCCAAATTAACTATGAAATTCCTCGAAATTGTCAGATTGATTTCCTTTCTTTTTGGAATACTTGGAAAACCTTAATGGAGATTTCGCTCTCCTAATTGGTAATGTAATATGAGCGCTAATTAATTAATACGTCATCTTTAGGTACATCCACGTTCCCTAACGAAAACATAAGTACAGTCTTTAATTAGACAGTAACCTCTTCAGTAAAGCGACTCTTATCATCTAGATTAATAACTATAGCATGAGTCCTCGCGTGGCCTGACCTTACACCTTTCACTGTCTCAGTACTGCTGGGACTGGACTTTAGTTCACTTGATTTCTCACTCTTATTATTGTAACCGTTACGACTTACTTCTGGTGGTCGAATATCACTGCAATTTGGTTCCCCAGATATTTTGAACACTCCATTCTGCTTATCTTCTTTTGTTTCCTCATTTAATTCTGCACGTTTCTTTGGAGAGTCAGTGGTGACGTCGGTCTGACTTTGTTCTGCGTTACTGTTGTCTGCGCTTTTTGTTGGGCTGAAGGTCTTATGTCTATATGCGGGTGGGGCTTCGAAGGGTAAATCCCTTCCACTGCTGGAAGACTCCTCGGCTGGCGTGACGGTACACATCAGCCGATCAGCTACGGCACTGAAGACGGTATTCAGTTTGAGAGGAGCGGAGTGGTCTGACGGAGGAGGCTTTCTGTCATAAACAGCTGATGCGTCCTGCATAGCACCGATCCTTCGAGATATCAGTGCTCCCGCTCCACAACGCTCTCGAAGTTTCTCGAGCTGATTGCAGATCTTTCTGAACTCCTCCTTTTAGAGAAACATTCAAAAAATAAATATTTAAAGTAGTAGACTTTTATAAATATATTAAGCGTTTACTCATTAAAACAAATGAGTTCTATAATTACGTTATAAATTGCTTGATGTAAAGCCAAATTTCAGAGAACGCCAGACGTTACTGGTCAAATTGCCTAAGCAAAAACAATTAAATTCTCGTTTAACCTGATTAGTCTGTTCTGAGAATAGACAAGCAATTTAATACAGCAGAAACATTCTGAAACTTCGGACAATTTAAGTTGAATGTAGTCACTGAGCTTTGAAAATTGTTTATCTGATCGGGTTCACGGTACAATGCCTGAACAGTCCCGACTTCTTATTAGGCAATTTGTCAATAGCGCTTTTTCAAGGTAAATTAATTTCGAAGAAACACGTTGAAAGATTGGCATGTCAGTATTCAAAATTATGTACTAAAAATCAGCTTATATTGACATATACTTTATTATATTCAAATATGTAACTTTAATGGCGTACAGTAAAGAATATTCTATTCTATCTAAAAAAAAATACATATTTTACATACCAGAAAATTAAGTATCTTGATTAACTTACCTCCAGTTCTCTCTCAGTCATGTTATCACAGAACCTCGCGCTGCGATTAGTGGTCATAGTGTAGGTGGACTCTGCAGGCCTTGATCTGAACTTGCCCGTCTTCTCGCGTTCGTCCTTCCCGTGACCTTTGTATACCATGTAGGCCTGGTAACAAAAAAGTTTTATTGGTTTAGTCCTTTAATCAAGTAACATTCGGATCAAAGGCCTCTTGGCCTGCGATTGCGTAAACTATAAGCCAATTGATTGCATGTAATGGTTTTCCTACTTAACACTTAATTTCGATCTATGAGGTAAACAACGACGTCAAATTCCTATCGCTATTAAATTTGCACTTATCAGTAACAGTTAAAACTTAATACTGGTTCAAGAATATCTGAAAATAGTATTAGATGATGTACGTTCAGGACTTACACCTTATTAACATGTAGTTTTTTCTAATATTCAGTAAAGCTGACCTAAATTTTTTACACAAAAAAACAAAAAAAAATTACATCCAAACAAAAACACGATAAACAAAAGAACGAAAGACAGGAAATAAAATAGCAGCAGCGTATTACAGACATAACGAGATGCACTCGCCAGCCAGCTTGGGATCGCCGCCAAATTAGCCGTAATAACTGCAGAGAGTAAGTAAGCCACTGAGATGGTCAGATGATTATAACTGGTATACCAAGGACTGCTCTTGATTTTATATGTAAATATTTTTTTAGGTGGCGATATAATTGGAATATTGCTATTTTTGTTAAAAAATGCTCATTTATGCGAAGATGAGTGCGGAGAGGGGACAAATGTCAGCTTTTTGTGGTTTCGAAAAACTTAATTTCCATCATTTCATACATACTATAAAGAGTATCTACAGTATGAACAAACAGAAATTAATAGAAATTCGAAAACTGGACGAGTTCGAGTAATTAGAGGAAAAATAAAAATTATTCCGACGTATTGAGAACCAACACATTCCTATATATAGTCGGTTAAAAACATTTTAACATTTGCCATAATTTATAAAACATAAAAGCCTAAGATTTAGTACGTGTAACTATTCGTAAAGTTTCAGCTCAAAAGCGAGACCCAGTACCGTCACAAAGCCGTGATATAAGACACAATGAAACAACTTGGGCACCTAACAATTTACCTGCCCATTGAAATTCTGTTGTGAAACTAATTTCGTTTCAAACTACTGAGCGATCGGTTTAAAACTTTCCCCGCCTTCATGATTCAATATAAGTTTCGTAGTTCTTTTTTAAAGATACTTGAGTACGTGGCTTTTTATCTGGAGCTTAACAACTTAGAGAAAAGTTGAAAGTGTTAACAGTTTATAACTAGTTAAGCGTTAGTTAGCGATGTAGTTTTCATTATCACTTTGTTGTGTTTGATGTGGGTAGAGGGTTGGTCGCTGGTTTTTGGTGCTTTAGATAAGTGTTTTTTAATGTTGTACAAGATCATCGTGGCAAGGTTGGGTTATAAAAGAGACCTGAATTAATGCAAACAGTTGCACTGTAACTGGTTACTACAGAAGTTTTAATGTCGCTTTTTGACTTGCCATGGTACTTTTTTTTTTGTAAACACCAAATTTAATAATAAATGGTATAACTAAGGTATCTATTTTTTGGGTATGTCAGATCCCACTCCTTGGCTAAGGCCTCTCTTTTCCCATCTGTTTAGGTAGGTACAATTAAAACTATTTAAAACATATAAAATATTAGGTAATGTCTTTTTCGAAATTATTGTTTAACCATCTATGCATTTGAACATTTACCCGCTTAACCAAATTTAGGATAATCCACACCAAAGCGCATCCTTACCCCACTATACTGCATTATGTAACCTCTGCGATAGGTTATTATAACAGCGGTGTGCAGCTTGCAGCAGTGTAATTCACACTGTCAACAATATTCGATATCAGATTGTAACGATGGGTAAATTGCTAGCACCTTGTTTATTAGTGTTAGAGTGCTTTTGTATTGGATGTTCTGGTTTGTGATGTAATAATGTTTGTTGTTCATTGAGTTTGGTTAAAATTATAATTATTAAAACATTTTTTTCTTCAGCCTCGTTTTTTCTAAGCTGTGTTGGGGTCGGGTCAGCTGTGTACCGAATTTTACACAGAGCGACCACCTATCCAAACTCCAGAGCCCCTTTTATCGCAAAGCATAATATGTTATGGTAAGATTGGCACATGATTTTGTTATTTACATTTTTTAACTAAGACATATAGATAAGTTTCAAAGTGTAATGTGGTTCATTATTTATTCATTTTATTACATGGTGCACCGACAATTAATTTGGGAAAAGAGCAGCAAGAAGAAGACAACATCATAGATGCATGTTTCCTTTAGTCTTCTATCATGTTTTATATAAGCCAGCAGAAGTAAGGGTAAGTAGTATATTAGCGTTGTGACAGTAAGCGATCTTATGGGATAATAGCTTCACGCTGGATAGCGTAATTGATGAGCCAAGCGTCGGTAATGCCATTAGTTGACAGCCTCCCTCTGGTACTCTAGTGCACCCTAATAGGAATGAAATACGGGCAAAAAAGGTAACATATAAAGAAATTATACAAGCAATAAATATATTTGTAATTATTGCAGTAAATATTAAAATTGATTACGTCTTTGAAGTATCATTTTTCCGCAAGAACCATTTTTCTTCTAAAAAATGTTAACTATACGAGCAAGGGTATTTAAATGGCGTGCTATGCACTATTTATTAAAAAATTTGCGTCGAATGCAAGGATACCTGCATATAAATGAATTATAATTAAATTAAGTTGAAGTAACATCTTTCTAAAGAATAACGCTATAAATTCTTAGACTAGTCCCCAATGAGTATTGGCTACCCGATAGAAAGAAATCATTATTTTACCTCGAACCCTTATTTAGCTTCAGCTTCAGAGTAACAGTTTGCAGTGCACAACAAACAACAGAGCTGTTGGAATCAATTCCATTAATACGCGCGGTTAAGCTCGCCGTTACGAAGCGAGCGATAATAAATATCATCACTTAACTTTGGTTTTCCACACACAAATAAATGTGGAGCAGTGATCTCGGTTCTGTCTAAAATGTTTCATTTGGTTTGTTTAATACAGCTTCTTTCTAGCATTAAAACTACGTCTATTATGGAGTTGGTTATAATTTATTAATAAAAACAACTAGCCCGGAATTTGAAATAAAATAAATGTACTTAAAATAAAAATATAATATAAATAAATTATTTTGATTTTACAATCACCATTCGCAAAATAGCACTGCTGTCAGCCAGTAAAATAATAACCGGGCATATAATAGCCAAAAATAATAAAAACCTTTGTGTGTAAATTATATTAATTTAAAAGCAAATTCTGTGTAATCCTATTAGTGTTAGCCTGCTTTGTAGCGCTAATGCATCAGCGTAATAATTAAGTGCAATAAGTGTTCCATAACAAATGATTGAGAAGATTATTCTTATTTATCTGTTATTGGTTTTCCTCGTGAAAGCTTTAAGGTCAAAAGGACCAAAACTGCGACAGTGCACAAGCACACTTGTGCATAAAGACCAACCAGCACATACATGACATGTTGATTACGTATATATAACCTTACCGTGCCTACCTTGCTCCCAAAGATAAAGCATAGCAGCAGGGTCACCGTCAGCTGCGTGTGGCAGAAGAAGATTATGTACAGCAGGTCTGGGTTCGCTGGCGACTGGAGGAATAACCTGGAAAGAAGGACCAGTGTTAGTATTGGAATAAAACGCGAATTTATTTACTTTTGTTGATTAATCGGAAATAATAAGTTACGTTTTTGTGTGACGTTTTTATTCAATAATAATAATAATCCAGCCTATAAACGTCCCACTTCTGGGCACAGGCCTCTTCTCATATAGAGAAGGCACGAGCATTGATCACCACGCTTGCCACCAATTTTGGGATCCAGGTTTCCTCACGATGTTTTTCTTTACCGTTTTTACTTAAATACGATGATAAATTTTAAATAAAAAAGCATACACAATTTGTGTAAAATCTGAATCTTCTTGTAGTAAATTCAATTTATCGTAGCTGCAGACACTGAGTTTAACGCCTCAATGAAGCAAGACTAACTTGTAGCAGTGATATATCGACTCGAATAACCTACTTCAAGTTAAAGAAATGCAAAAGATACAGTGTAAATAGGTCACAATACTTCCTACACACGACTTTCTTGACGATAAGCAGTTGACACTCAAACTTTTCCCATTTACAGATTGCACGGAAAAATTTGAAACTACACTGACATTCAAAACTATGCACTAGAAGTTGCCAAGAAATGGAATCGCACAACACAATCATTGTTTCACTCAGTCCCTGCGCTTTATCAAAAACTTTCCAAACTTCTCCTTGTTAATTTATGACTGTTCCACTTTCCAACCAATACTTTAATGTGACTTCATACTTTTGCTACAAACATAGTTTTTATCTTTAATGTTTGCCTGATTGAATCTCATTGAGCTCTCCGAGAAAGACGATTTCTGATTTCAATTCATAAGTTTATTTTTCATTGCTTTTGATCAGAGCTAAATTAATTTTACGAGAACTGCTTTTCTAAGAAACTTGCTTTTTAAAGGTCGCAAGTCTCCGGAATGAAATAGTAACAACGTGAAAGGAATTCAGAAAAGTATAAAATGGAAAATTATTTTATGAACCATAAAGTAGGCTAGGTATTCATGAAGTCCAACGGGTAGGATAAAACCCTGAATGAGGAGTCAATTGTCTAGAAATCTAGTCCATTTTGAAAATGTACTAAATCTTGCAAATTTTACTGGCACATGAAAATTTATAACGTTGAGAAATCGGATTTTTCTAAAGAAAGCAAAGCGGTCAATAAACTGTTCTGGAAACTGATTCTGTGAGATGCAATTTATAGCTAATAAAGTATTATCTGACAAGGTTTGAAGAATGAGTTATTAAATGTTGAATTTCTAGTTCAGCTGATGTTATTTTTATGATCATAGAATCCAACAAGTGAACTTGATAAGCACATTCGCACTGAAATGTTAGACTACTTAACTACTACACTACTACTAAAGGAAATTTGTTCAGCCTTGTAGACACAGATCAATTAAACAACAAAACGCATATAACATGTCTTTCTTAGTCATCATCTATTCCATATCACACTTATTACTCTGTCAAACTCCCGATTAACGTTACGTAATCACGTATAAGTACAGACCATGAACAACCGTAACCTCTCCAAAATAAATTGCTTGTGCGCGCAGCCAAACTAACACAATAGTTTAATGAGTTCCGTGCTCTCAACTTTCTGTCGTTAGCTACTAACCTTCACGAACTATCTCGTTTCGAAATTTGTTCAAAATCTATTGAAGCTAAATTTTCATCAGGGTTTAAATAATAAGGTAGAGCTTAACTTTTTAACTCCGTTTACAAAATGTTCAAAAAACATCTTCAATTAAGACGATTAAAAACGAGTTTGTAAAATTCGTCCTTCGATCCGAATCCAGCTTCAGTAAAATCAGGAAAATTTATATAAGTAACTCGTGAACTGTTGTTGAACTAGCGTTATGTACATTGATTTTACCTGGTTATAAAGACTTATTATATAGTGCATATAAAACTGCTACTATTTTTCGAAAATTCGAACTTAAAAAAGAGGTTAATCGTCTTATGTTGGTCCTTAGAGTCAATTATACTAAAACACTGAAATAACAAGAGAAATACTTACATGGATATATTAAGGAAGACAGAGAGAAGGAACTCGTTGTATATCGCCATGGAGATGAACCGGCTCTCGTTGAACTCGGAAGGCGCTTTCCGCACCATGATGCAGAGCCGTATACCCCACATCAGGAATATCACCTCCACTGGTAGAGAAAAATATGAATTAAAACAAATCAAGAAGGAAATTTGAGAATGTGATGTGCTCGAACTAATAGCCTCCTTCTCCTCTCTAACCTTTTCCAAGCGACGTCACCTCACCAGATTTAGCTGAATATGACTCCCAAAATCCATTTTATGTAAAAATACTTTTTACCTCAGAGGTAAATAAAACAAGGATACAACTATCACGTCGCTAGGACAAGCAAGAATTGCCAAGCTAGATCAGTTTTAGATTGATAAAATCACAAGATTACAATTAAGTATTCTTTAAAAACACAATCTAGAACTCATCACATTTTTCATTTGAGTTAGGACCCAAATTACTCATTACCCTTTAAAACAAAAGGAGACTGGATTTTTAATTTGAAAACAGAAAAAATGGTATCAGAATCTCATTTATAATAACAAAAAATAAAAGGTTTTTAAAGGGCCCGTAACAAAGCTAAATTGGAATATTTTAAATTGCTATATAAAACATTTCATCCTCACAAAATAAGTACTCATTCAAAATTTGTATTTGGATCTGTCTAGGAATGATATTAGCTTTATTATTTTCTAATCTGCAAGTTTTGTAATGAGAGATTTATTAATGATATATTACTTTTAGTACACCAAAAAACAATGAAAAAACTTGTCCATCAGTCTCAATGTGAAATAAAATCCACTTCTCTTACATAGAAAGAATGACCATTGATCTCCACGCTCACTGAGCTGACCATTTCAGGAAGATAAATCGTTTTCTTATTACCTAGATTATGTAATGGAAAGAACACTTTAGAAATATTAGGATTCTGATCATGAACTAAAATGCTTTAGTTCAAAGTCTGATCTCAATTCACGTATTTGATCCCCTATCTACATAATTAGCGTTAGCGTTTGTTTTGATTCTGGAAATCAAAACAAACGCAATCGAATCTCCGACGGAGTTTAACTTTGTATGTACCTGAACTTAACCTACTTCTAATTACATACCAATTCGCGATAGGAAGGGAATGCAAAATTAAATTTCAACTGAATTCCAACTAGGAAATTCAAGAACTGACTGAAATTTTTTTCACAATCAAACGAAAATTTTGTCTACCGTACCGTCAGTAAATTACCTACACAAACTCTAGCCGACAAAATGTTTTTTTTTTTTTGTAAAACGAAATATACCTGCTAGCCAACTGCCAAAGAAATAGTTGAACGTATAAAAAGCTAATTGCAGTTCTATTGAAGCGTGCGGTGACCAGCTGTACTCCTAAGTACATTTCAGTCGTATTTTTCAGTTGGTTGGAATTCAGAATTAAATCTACATTCAGAGATGATTTATTCACTGTAATGTAAAGAGGTATGTTGGGAATAGATTCCCGATGCATCATTTAAGAGAAGGAGCTTCATCGAGTTTCCTAAGATACGATGAAAGGAATGCAGGTGGATTTGTAACCCGATTTTCTGGTTCAGCTAACTGTGCTTATGATACTCACTAATATGAATACATAATTTAGGTGAATGTCTATGTGATGTCTCTATAATTATATAAGCTTTACGTCTATAAACAGACGGCTTCCCTTTCAATTAAACTTTTTAGTATTTCTCTCGAGATACAAGTTTCTCAGCATCTTACTTAGTTTGAAATGTAAAGGCAGTGGAGCGTTCATGCCTAAACCACCCCTATTGTTTAACCCTCTCGACGTTGTCAGAACTAGGCATTATCCTGGGAGAATTCTAGGAAAACATAATAATATTTGACCAACTTCAGCTATAAAATGCAGTGGAGCTTAGTCAAAGTTTGATTAAATTAATTAGAAGCTTCATAATGAAGTTGTTTGTGAGTTTAAGATCCTGTATCGTTGGCACAAGATTTGTGTTTAATGTTGATTGTTTCAGCTGTATTGTTTCTTTAGGAAAACTCTGTAATTGTTTAATGTTTTGAAGCATCGGAATCTAAAATATTTGATATGGGACCAAAGGACCAATTTTTATTAAAGTAAATTAGCGTCACGGTCCTTTAGTCCTTTAGCATTTTTTGGTAGAAATAATCGAGTAATGATTGGTCGATCTAAATTGCAAAACGAATGGACGAGCGTTTTAATTAAATCTGTGGAGCGATTAAAAATAATCGGACTCGAACAACATTTGGCATCCCAAACTCTCACAGATGGAACAGTTTACGATCAGCCTTGAAGATTAATTACGATCCAAATACATACAGATTGAAAATAAATGCGACTTTGATTTAACTTCGAATTCTAACAAACATTCAAGGAAACAGAATATGAAAAATATCGCTATGAAACCAATTCCGAGTTCTAACAATATTATTTATCAATTTCCTCCAAAACCATTTATTTTAGTTTTGGTTAAGATGTCTATGGAGTGTCTAAAATTCTGCGAAATTAGGACCAAGACAGATCTATTTATTATTTATATAATTTATCAAGTTCCAACTAACGCCTACTGGCAGTTGTCTTAAGATAGATAGATAGACTAGATTCTTTATTGTACACCATTTAAGAAGTCACTTTAAGAGATAATGAAAGTAGCTATTAACTTGCATATATTTTTTGTGGCACAAAAACCGCACCTAAACAGGTACTAAAAATACTTACATGTAGTAAAAGAGTGGTCCCACCAATCTGTATTACAGAGGTAGGCTTTGAGGTCGTCCTTGGTCCTTCCGACGATGACAGCTGGCGGTGCGACCAGGGTCCTTATGGCCAGGAGTACGCAAGCCACGCCCACTATCACACCGATACGACGCAACAGATACATGTCCGATATCTTCACCGCTTTCGCTGATCGCACTTGGAATATTACTGATATTCTGTAGAAAAATAGAAAGGGTTACAGATTGTCGACAAACTTGCGTCGTTACTAGAAAACGATTAAGTGTAACGTCGCAGGTATGCGAAATATCGCAGTTAAAAAAAAATGCAGTTTGAACTTAATGACATTAAGGACAATAAAGCAGTCGTTATAATAATTTTGTCAACGAAAATAATTAACAACAGTATCTTAAACTTTTCGCATCCATTAACTTATCAATATCATTTAATTAGAACAAACGAACAATTTCTTTCTTTGAAACAAGGACAAAATAAACAAATGTTCAATGAACGAAATTACCATAAATTAGACCTGTAAACAGATCCCTCTTATTTATATATTCCAAAAGGTCCTTAATTCTTAAGACAACTTGATTCTTATCCTGACAAGAGGACAATTTTATTCCGCTGGTATCTAATTAAAAGAAACTTGATCGCAATCTAAGAAGTTCAAGTCCAATTATCTACTTCAAATGAGACTCAGATTGCAGATTTAAAAAAGTTGTTGATGAAAAATACGTTTGGGGAATTTGATCGTCTGATACCGGTGAAAAGCTTTCAATGTATTTTTAGATAGCTATTTTGCTTGAAATTGTGCCTGTTAAACGGTATTAGGTACGCCCACATAGGGTTTACAGTTTGATAACACAATTTTACAACGGCAATGAAGATAACGCCTTTCACACATTGATTACATACAAAAATAACGTTTGATCAATATTTATTTCATTAAGGCTTCGTTCGTCGTTCCACGAATATTAGCACCAGGAATTCGAATTTAAATGAACCGGTTTCAGCTAATGACTCTCTCGCCTTTCATTAAAGGCAACAAAATTGAATTTTGGATTTGTTAACGTAGGTATTTTTGTAGACATAGGCGGGTTTGTGAGCCTTAGTTTAGGGACCCATCCTAATTCAGGGCTTAATAACGCTTCGGTGGATTTTTATGATGGCCTATATAAATAATATTAGCTCACTTGTAAGTCCCTTGAATAATTTGAGTAAAACATTTATTAAGAGGAAATTTTAATTGATTATGCTTTATATTTCTGCCTCAAATCTAATTTCTTAGGTTCTAGTTAGTAATTTACTAAAACCCTTTAAACTTAGTGTCACACTGTTAAGGTTCATTTTCGTTTATTTCATCGCTTTCTATTTGACAAATATTTCCGAAATTCTTGACAGCTCTTACCTCCATGTCTTCAACATGAGAGCTCCATACGTGAGGCAGAAGCCGACCTCCCGAAGCCAGACCCTGGCGGTGCAGGTCAGGACGGTCGGCCTCCCGTACATGACGAGGGTGGTGCAGTAGATGAGGAGGGCTCCCAGGACTATGACCCTAAGGAGAGCTGGACTTGCTGCTCTGACGACCTGTTGACAAAGAATATATGTAAAAACTTTTTGAGATAGTGCAAGCATAATATATAGTACAAGGTTTAATCTAAAAATGAGTAGCCACAAACTGAGGCGAAAAGATAGCGCAACACAAAAAAAATGTATTTGAGGGTTTTGGCTTTGTCTGCCAGTGAACATGAACATGAAAAAGTGTTGAAAGGTCGTGAACTAAAATCTAAATAAACAGCCATAGAACCGTTAATAAAACTCCTTTTTGGGCAGTCGTGTAAATAGTTTTATGTCAATGTCTAACATTTGCCCAAACCTCAAAATCCATAAAGGTTACTGCAAAAAACGTGGCATCTAAATTCAAGAACTGCAACCATTCTAAGCACGCAAGGTCAAAACGCTGACTCAAGCTATCTGCATAAGAATTTGGGCAAGATTTTGCATAGTCCCAGAAAGTACGACTCGGAAGCATTGTAAGTACAATCATAATTTTCGTCTAGCTATCTTGTTTTGGCCTCACAATGGCCCACAGACGGTAAAAGTCGACGAAAATTGCTAAAATTGGCGTGAGATTTGTATCATTTTGTGTGTGGTTTCAAACTTTTCTGTTGTCTAATAGCTTCAGTGTCGTTAGAAAGTTAAAAGTTTGTTTTGGGGACAGAAATAACCGTTTGCTGTTTTGTTTAACAAGCACATTTACAGTTTTGGAGAAGGTAATTTCTGCTTTGCTTAACTTTGATTGAGTGAGTTAAGCATGCAAATATATTCAGAGAAATGTTTTATTGCTCGCGTTTAGTCGAAAGCATAAGTTTATGGCATGGTTGTTGTAAAAGAGTGCAAATATAATTTATTTACGCTTGTAGACAACTAAATATTAATTTTTATTCTTCTATTAAATTTATTTATTTTTATTTACTATCGACCCACTGCAGGGTAAATTCCTCCCTTTCCTTCTTCTATTGTGCATTATATATTAACTACATCGAAACATTTGAAGATTAGCATTCAGCTTATAGTCAGTTAAGAGCCGCAACAGAGCAATAAGCATTACTGAATCAATGAATTGAAGCGTGTATTTTGATCTCATGGTACATGTAACAGTTATAATAATATTATTAATTTACATGATACATCTCAATGATATTGATTTAGTATAACGCAGGCTAATTGCGAGATCCGCAACTTAAGTTTACCAGTTTGAGGTTTCGAGAGTTCTGAATATTACGTTTCTGTAATACAATCAAACAATTAAGCACCTTATGTTAGTGATTATACAGCTGAATTTCCTATGATAATCGTTTAAGCTTCTTACCGGTTTTGTTTTACAAGCGAAGGTAAATAGAACGGCGCAATACAGTATGTAAGCATATTGTATTATGATATCGTTACTCTTCGAAGAAAGGTACAGGTATAAGTTATGATTTTAAATTTCTGTCATGCACACTTTTTCACGAAATTTCTGAGGATATACAAATGACTTTCATGCATAATACCTTGCATTTATAAAACCATTAATAAATTCCCTACTATTTTTTTACGTAATAAAATTCGCTTTCTCTCTTTGCGGTATTGCACGCAACGGTTTGCGTCAATTGTACTTGACATAAAACGTCAATTAATTTTCTCTATAAAAACTGACCAACACTTCGGTTTTCAGAAGTGACATTCAATTGTATTCCACTGCATTTTTCCAACTTAAAAGAAAAAATTACGATACTCATTTATTTAATCTGCTGATTTGGAAGAACTTTGGCCGTAAAACGCTTTTAATAATTCACAGCTGCTGCTATCATATAAAAAAAGAAGAAGCAAATTTTAATTAATCCAATTGGGTATTCAGTTTGTGCTTTATCATTAGTCAGCCAATCAGAAACAGTTCTCATTGTTATTCAGCCAATCATAGACCGCACACGTTCCAAAAAGTTCTTATATCCCCGCGTAATCATCAATACTAATCACAGCTTCTTCAGTTATGTAAGGCTGGATACATCAATCATAAAGTCATGAGCCATCATCAGTCAATGCCAATATCATAATAACTTTTACTTTATACGTCTTTCTTCGCCATATGTTGAACAATTAGCGATTACATGAGAAAAGTTCGCAGAAAAGTATTAATTTTGATATAATTTCTTAAGAACAACAGACATTCCCGCCGGTATTAAAAGAACTGTTATTAAGAACCGAGGAAAGCCTTTGTAGTTCCTGCTTTTACAAGAATTGCAAGATGTTACTTAGACGGTTCGCTGTAAATGAAACAATTGAATAACACTGGCTTAAATGAAAATGCTTTTACAGTAAATTAGTCGGAAGTAAATCTTTTTCTAGCTTTAATAACACTCTTGTTACATGAATTATAATGTCGACTTTTTAGACGACGAGTCGAGTCAGAGGCGACGAAGATACTACAAAAAAAAGTAGTTGAAAAGTGTTTTTTTTTTTTTACTAGAAACCGTCCAGGTTTCGATCCCAGGTTCTCAGAGCTAGTAACATCTACGTAAACTGGTATGTTAGGATCAAGGTTGCAAAGAATGTAGTCGTTCATATGGATTATACGGATACACTTCGAAGGTGTTTTTGTCCAGCCAAGTGTGTATATTTCTAAAAACAGCTTCAATACTAGCGTTTCAAAGGACTAAAAACAAAATATCATCAAAAACACTCACCCTAACATGTCCATACTTGATCGTAAAATACACGATGAACGGCAAACAGGATATGACGAAGCAGGCGAGCGCGAAGATCGTGGTCCTTACGACCCAGTTGAGCGCGGCCACGCACGGCGAGCCGTCGAGACACGCCTCGCAGCCTTCAGCGCATGGGAGACACTCGAACGCGTCCGGGATGGAGTAGAGGCTACGTTGGAGCTAGTCGGAAAACAAATTGATAAATATAAGTTAAATGAATCTTTATTTGTTCTTCATTTTCTTTCCGAAATGCGTGAGTTAATGTTATATTTGGACAAGAAAAGAGTAATTAAGTTTTGATATTGATTTACGATTTTGGTCCTTTTGTACGCATGTTATCCAAAATACTACTGTATGTGTTTGACACCTCTTTTCCCCTTTGTCACCTATCTCAATATTGTATAAGAGTAGTCGAATATAGCTAGAGCCCTGAAAAATCAAACACAATCGTTCTGAACGACGCTGTTCAGAAGAGACTTAATAATATAAGTTTGTTGCTAATTATACTACCGTAATCTGAGTGTGGCAATGAGAGATAAATCTACAGGTAATTTATTTTAATTAATGTGTCACGACGATCTCTCTTCTACCAACGATCACAGAATTTTACCAAAGTGGTATTTTTATACAAAATTATTAACCATTTTAATAAACATTTTTCGGAAATTAAAACAGTATTCAAAGAATGAAGAGAAAAAGGAATTTTCTCGGTAAAATATGGAAATAATTTTATTACATTTAGCAAGAGTTTTTCAGCCTTAATTATTTTTTTTGGTATTCGTTTACTTACCCCGCGAACTTGTGATGTTAGGAACATTTTTTATTTTTATAATTTATTTGGAAGTGGAAAATTTTGTTCTCGATGAAACTAATTCTCTGTTACCTATTTATATTGTTACATCGTTTAAGGCTTACAAACAAAAATTATATTTCTATTACACATAGTATTCTGGTATCGGTAATAGACAAAATGTATTACATTTTGTTTAGGCACCCTAGAAAGAGGATACGGTAGGGCTAGTGACGTAGGTTTTCAAAGGTAGGAAAGCGCTGTCATAACCTAATAATAAAATCAAGGTCTATTCACTCCACACTACGCCTGAGCGAAGCTTACAACACAATAATTTAAGGACCAACAAATATATATCTAAATCCCAGTTTTCAGCCCCTGTAGGCAAGTAATATTTCTACAAGTGTTAATGATGGCAAAAATCGCTTAAAGACATTAAATGTATGGAAATTATATTTTATATTAAACTAGCGGCCCGCCCCGGCTTTGCTCGGGTGTAACGCTGATACAAAATATAACTACATAATCATAAAGTTCTGTAGGGAGAAGCACAGCCTTGGATGCACTATTTGGTATAGGCACGCGCCCCCCGGCCCCCGCGCGGCCCTCCGGCCGGTACCGCCGCAACTGCTATGTCTCTGCATTTTAAATTTGTAATATCTTCGAAAATATTCATTTAAATTACATGCTGTAAAGGGCAATATTGATTTATATTACATGCACAATTTATTAAAGGTACTTAATTGGATAAGGATTAATACTGTATTGCTTAAAATCGCTTTTTCGTAAATAAGTAATAAATAAACGATTAAAATGGTTATTGTGGGTGGACCTCAAGAGATAGACATATACCATCGCGGACTTTTTTGTAGATCTTTTTAAGGAGCACAATACTGTAGTACATTATTTTCATCTATCTCGTAGGGTTTAGCCAGCGTTCGCAATGAAAGCGCAAAAAAGTGTTCATTTACGACCTTACATTAGAAATCTCTAAGATTATCCATGTTTCTCTACTTTATTATGCATGTATTATACATATAAACCTACCTCTTGAATTACTCTATCTATTAAAAAAAACCGCATCAAAATCCGTGGCGTAGTTTTAAAGATTTAAGCATACATAGGGACAGACAGCGGGAAGCGACTTTGTTTTATACTATATATATATATATATATATATATATATATATTATCACTACATAGTGATAGTGATTATAAATCACGTGACATAGATATTGACACTTCCATACATTTGAGTGATTCGATTAGAGTTACTTGTAAAAATGTCTTCTAGAGGGGCTGGTCCTTTGACCTTTGTTTAGAAAGAAATAGTGAACAAGGTGAATGAATCAGCATTTAATCGTTACTTAATCTTTCTACGTTAGAGACAGAATGGATTGTATTTGTTGGAGCAACAAGTTTATTTTACTAAGTGGGTTTTCTATCCACTTTGCGAGTATTGTGACCTCTTTGGAAAATAAAGTCTTGGATACACCCATACTACTCGTAATATCGGTAAGATTGTTTATTTTGTAATCTTTGAAGTTTAATTTTGTAATGGGTTCAATAGCGTTCTTTAATAAGCTGCTAGTGCAGTGGAGTTGAAGTATCTATTATTAATAAATTCCAAAATTTTTACGGTAAGTTTACAAGCCAATACAGAGTAATTGATTCGTTATTCTTTAGATAGACAAAACGGAAATACATAGGTGATATAAAATGTCATTTTTTTTAATTAATGACACATTAATTCAAAAAGCAACGGGATTCTATAAATTTCATAAGGAGACCAGTTTTAAGCTACACTTTCTTCTAAATTCTTGAAATTAATTTGTGTTTTTCAATTTCACGCAAAATAACTAATAGTAATACGATACGATCCGGTGACGATTGGAGTGACATTCACGAATAGTGATGTTTTCCATAGTATGGCAACGCCTCCATATGGTCTACCTTTCAGCACCCCTGCAGTCGTGTCAACTGCTGATACTCCATGGTAGGAAAAATCAGGATGTATGTTATTAAGGTAACCCAAGTCATCAGGTAAGAGCCAGTGTTCTTGCAGGGCAATAATTTCGTGTGTTTTGCACAGATCCGTAACATGATTGCATGATCGTATATACTACACAATATACTTACCAACAAGTGCTTCTCATACTCCTCTTCAATATCACTGCCGTTGTAGTATCTGTTGTCGGCGGTGGTGTTGGGGAAGTAGAACCCCCTGCGGCAGACGCAGCGGTAGGAGCCGCGACGGAAACCGAGCCCGGGGACAGGGACGCACTGTAACAAACATAGATAAGAGTTAAGGAGATAGAAAAAGGCGGGATCAGAATGTGGAATGCGGTGCAACAAACACAGATAAGATTTGGTGGAGATGGAGAATTAGAATGTGGAATGCGGATAAAAAGACCAGCTGAAAGTAGTAGGTAGTCTTCGTTTAATAAGGGTTGTTTGAAATGAAATTACTACTACTTGGCAAATAACGTTATATTCCTATTTAGAATTAAAATGAAGATCCTCTTGTGTGTAAGTCTAATGTAAAAGCCTAGAATAACATCCAGGATCTCTAGACAAGACATGTCTATAAGCCTTAACAGTGATTGAATCGCTAAAATGTGTGCGAGTATAAATCAAGTGACCAAACAATATTAAATATACTATGACCAAATAACTGAAGGGCATTAAATTTTATCTTGTAGAAACGTCACTAGGCTACAAGGATAGAACTTCGAAATCTTATATACAATAACAATATATTTTTCAATTTATTACATCCATGTAATACATCATTGGCCCAATATCTACAATCTAACAAACTGCAAACTGTTTGTCGGCCAGGTCTCAGCGGGGCAATGGATGACGATGGAACCTGAGGCTTATGTCACAAAATGGATGACGGCCACTTTTTATGTGGATAGACAAAGGACCAGTGCTCCCCGGGGATGCAAGACGAAATATTGTTTCATTTCGTTGCCCAATCATGACGCGTCAATATTTTGTCTAGAAATAGCTTCATTTTACGCGTTGTTAAATAGAAGCTAGAATTATTTTTTATTTATATTTCTTGTAAATGCAACCTGTTTTATGTGTAATTATCCGTACATTAACTATCAAATGTATTAAAATGTTAACATATCCGATTAATGCGTTAAATTCTAATTTATCAGCCAATTGAAATTGTAATCATGTACCATGTTACATTCGAATACAAATAACGAAACGAGTAAATAACATTATATCGATACAGTTCATTAAACAAGTGTTACAAATCACTGCGAGCTCCACATTGACAATACGTCACCATTATGTAGATCGCATAACAAAGGTACAGTCACTGCCACCATTTTAATTTAAAATGAGGGCTAAAATCGAGTCAATTTCGAATTCAGATAATGAGATTTTGTCGATTTAAAAGAATCGAGATGAAATCGGATACTGGATAAATACGTTGATCTGGGATTGATATAATTCACTTTATAATTCGATTTATTATTAAATTATATAAAATGGTCTTATTGGAAATTGTACAGATTATACAGACTGTTATATTATGCAAAAGTAGATTGTTCTTTTTTTTGTGAAGGATTCTATTACGGTTCGGTCAATAAAAATGTGTCTACTGACAATCGACCGAAACTAGTAATTTTAAGTAACCTTGGCTTTGTCAACATTCTGCTATAATTAATCTTCCAAATTTTATCACACTTCTGAAACCGTCTATCACCAAAAATAATCTCAGCTCATCTAAACGAACACAATGCCTGATCTACATACTCTAGCAGCCTGATTTAAAGTATTTTTACCTACATATAAGACTCGATACTTCGGCAGGCATCCAAAGTGCTTAGACGTGACTTCCAACCTTAGATGCCGACTCACATTCAAGAGTTACTTCACATTACGTCACTTGCCTCCCAATCTTACAAACTATTATTTATATTCTTGACTCTGAACGAAAATTTATAGTGTTTTTGGTGTGTGAACTTTGGTAATAAATAGTTTTTGTAAGTAACCTGTCCGTCGGATACATTATTAAAAAGTTATGGTTGTAATTTAGATAGTTAGGTTGAATCATAACATTTCTGAAATCTCATGTTTTTTGAGTTGGAATGAGCGTTTGAAATAAAAAAAATGCTTGTAATGTTTTTTGTCCGATTATTGAAATAACTTGAAGTCACAGCTAATCTCCAAACAAAAGCACGTGTCCAAAGCGGATTTCAAACTCACTATCCAGAATACGGATCACAGGACTAAAACCTTTTAGGGTGTTAAATAAATACTCCTTTTCGAACGACATTGTTAACATTATTCTGAGGACAAGCCTTGGTCCTTCGAGCCAGTTATCTGTCATTCAATATTGTGACAAGCGCTTATCAAATTACAAGTTTAAATAAGGAAGGGAACCAAATGAGATGGTTTGTAATTGTTTGAACGCGGTGGGTTATAATTTAGTTTAAATTTGGCTCAAGGTTTGCGTTAATCAATGAAGTGTTAGAGACCGTTTCGTTCTTGTTAAGCGAGGTGTAATAAGATATAAATAGACGACGAAGTTTTGTTTTAGTGGTTACCATATTAATTAGGAAGAACATCAATAAAAAACTTTGAACACGAAATACGTGACCATAAAATTTTCGTTTCGTTTTCGTTGCCCTCTACTTGCTTAGACAAATAATATTTCCATTCATTGTCTTACTTAGATTCATCGTGTTTGTACTACAGTGTGAGTATTTCAAATATCAGTTCAGCTTAGAAAAGCCAAGTCTGCGCAGAAGGCAAAAAATAATATATTTTCCTTGTCTACCAATACATTCATCAAAAAAGGTTTGCAACCAAATCGTCTATATATTTGCAAATCGTGCACTATTTCCTTCAATCCTAAGGGATTTACGTTCAAACTGACTTATTCGATGGAAAGCGTTAAGCTCTAGCATTTTCTACGTTTTACCAAAATTGGAAAACAACATGCTTGCTTTTAGTCGGATATGCCAAAACAACACGATGGTTACTATCTTTAGATAGTATTAGAAAGGAATAAAACTGTTTGCGGCAAATAATTATGACGACCAGTAATTTTATTGAATGATTTGAGACAAACAGACAGACATATTGTATCTATATTCCAGATTATACTCTAGAGAGGCGTCTATTTAGTTAAATTGCCTTGTAAAATCTAAAAGAACACATTATTCAACCTTTACGTAAAAGTGCTTACCGACAGCTTTAGAACAAAAAATATTCAGGTCCTTTTAGTGTCTAGTACGCAACAATTTCCCACTAAAATTCTTCAAACAAAATATTTTCGCGTCACAAAAACAAAGCCTTTTGCGAAACTAAGCTTTGTGGTTCGTAACTATTCGTCTGACTCCTATCAATCAGGTAAAGTATGGCGGTTGGCATTTATTTGGTCCTTTCATCCTACAAACTAGAAAAACTTAGGGCTTAATCTAGATCAAATCAGCCACAAACCGCTTTGTTTACGGTCTCCAGATATTTTTTGTCAAAGATACATAAATATGGGACGAAAGATAAAATTGAAAAACAGTCATAATCTATTTGATTATCTCAGTGGTAGATAAATAAACTGCCTCGTTGGTCTAGTGGTCTTGGGTTCGAATCTCGAGTCGACCAAGGTGTTATTGGGTTTTTCTATGAAATTCTCAGTAGCAGGTCGGAGTTTGGATTTGTGCCCGGTTAGTGGCAATCGGCTCGCCCCCTATTACATGGGACCTAAACATGTCGGCGAACTGTGGGTGTACATTGGTACACCTCTGCCTAACCCTTCGGGGTTACAGGCGTATTGATATGTACATAAATAAAAAGACACGAATTTATATTTACGTTTACGTCAAAAATGTTCTACTTCATTTTTAAGTAAGCAAAGTAAATGCAACTGAAACATAAATAAGGAAAGCTTGTCAGCGCAAAGTTATGTATGCTCAATCAATTTGTATTTCAAACTGCTTGTAAATGCATTCTGAACACTTGACGTTTCTTGAAAAATCTACGTTTAGTTACTCAACTATTTGCATTACCGACTTGCTTGGTAACATGCTACATGCTAACTTGACTGACATAAATAATGTTAGCTTGATTTCCAAAAGATTATGTTTACCTTAACTTTTTTATAAAATTTACAACATGGCCTGAATAGTCGAACGCAAATTCACAATTTCAGTTTTGAGTTACTATTAAGTCTCTCCATCTATATATAGTAAAGCAGACCAAAAGGTCTGCCTTACTTGATATTGTAAGCTAAGGACCAATACCTCCGCTTCTGAAAATCTGATAAACAGCTGAAACTGTTTTTAAATCAACTGATCACGACTGTAATTGGTAGACCAAAAGACTAACAGTCAATCAAAGCCCAAACATGAGGTTTGAGGAGTAATTTACAAATGTTTGTATTGATCAGAATTTTAGTACCGTCTTAAAGTTAATTTAAGATTAAATATGCGAAGATAAAATAGTACTCAATATATGAAACGCTGGTAAACTTTTATAGTATCGTGTTTTCTCTACAAATAACACGTAGTCTCTGATATCTGTTGTCATGAAACAGTTTTAGATATACAATGAATGTTGGGCGAAGGTCCGCAATTTGAGTCCGCCTCGAATCATACCGAGCCAACACGAATAAAAGATTACGGATATGTTGCGTGTAGACAGATCTTTTGGTGTTTGTTTGTAATGTCTGGTTTTGTATGACGTATGAATAGTATAGATAAAATTAAATGTATGATATGTGATCCTGTAATATACATTATTAAATAATGATTTTTTTTTTACATACTTATTTTGTACGTATGAAGGGAATATTAAAGTGGACAAGGTATAACAAGTGTGTAAGGATCGTAGTAAGTGGAAAAAAGTGGTCTCTGCCAACCACTACAAGGAAGAGGAGTTGTTATATGTATGAATGTACTAATTTTGCAAAATGATGTATAAGTATCTACTAAGTTATGGGCGTCCAATCTGCGGATACTCATAAAATAAAAAAAACCTCATGAATCTGAATTTCATAAAGGATTTTTACAGCGCGGCTGTGCGTGATGGCGGCACAAAAATGCCGGCGGTTAGCCCCGTGTTATAGCTGATTGATTTATTGAACCTGGCAACATTCAGGGCTGGCGTGAATACTACGTGTCCGTCTATACGTTCAAGAGCTATCGTTGTTCCAAGTTTTATTCAGAAAAACACTTTTTAAAAGGGAGAGTGAGAATACATGAGATTTTTAAATGGCAAATGATATTAATATCAAGGAAAAATGGTATCCCTGGATTATTTTATATATTTTAGGGTGCACATTGTCACTTAAGCAGCTCATTAAATCTCAATCATAATTAAAGCAGCTTCAAAATTTAGTCATTTCTTCAAACGTCTGACATCCAACACTACAGCTACATAAAAAAGTAGGTACGCTGTAAACAGTTCGCTAAGTCGGGCAACAATATACGAGGGACGAATAGCCCAGACATCAGGCTGACAAGCCTAGAAACGTGTTTCATGGCCAGGCCCAACACGGATCAGCGAGCCTCACAAAAAAATACATTGTCAGAACTTTTGTTAGACAAGAACGTGTTTTAGCAACCTTATGTCAGAAGTAAACGTGGTTTTGCGGATAAAACTATAAGGTTTTATTTATAGATTAAATGTTTTAATAGTTTTTTTTTTTATTGTAACTATAAGAATAATTATGTAAAATATATTGCTAAGGTAATTTTTCACTTTTGACGGACAATCTCTACCAAAGGGCGAGTTTTGGTTTACAAAAATAAATAACATAAAGTTGCATAAAAAATTAGTTCATTATATTTTATAAGGTCACAAACATTATTGTGAAACCTAACCAGACATTTCATACATAAATAACACTTCTAAGATCAAATTCAAAGTTCAAAACCCTCAAACTTCATAAAAGAAACTTCCCACCAATCCACAAATCAATTTCGTCTTAACTCTCTCGGAATGCTAAACACAAACTTCAGAGGAAGTCTTACGACAGACATTATCGAAGCCTACTCCACATGTGTCCCTTTGCCCTCAGAAACCTGATCACGTCGGGAATAAACAAAATGAACTGGGTTTGACTGCCGATACATTATCGTAAAACATATGAAAGTCGCTGAAATATGGCTGAAGCGCTGTAAACTTTTACGTAGTCTAACAGGTAGTGAATTTTTCGCTGGATTTGAAGTATGCTGTTAAAAAGTGATTCTTTGAAGGTTAATTTAATAATAGTGCAGTCAATGCACTAGACGTTTGCTCTACGGGAGTGTATATTAACATGAGCTATTTACGAGCACATAATTATGAAAAATATGCTCATTCTAACGTGAGAAAAAATAAAGATTTTAAAGCTCATTCAAAATCTGTTTAAAGGTTAAACATAGTTAAGATAATTTTAGTATTACAAATAACATTTTCCCAGATAAAATAAACACAATATAAAGTAAAAATGTTTTACGACGATACCTTAAGACGGTTCGTTGAATTTTTTAATACTTAGCTCAAAGTAAACTCTAAATTGTATTAAACTAACAAAACTAATTTGGCGAGACAAACAGTTTTTAACGTTAAATATAATAAGATAAGATAGGAGATCAGTTACTTTAGTATCTAGACAGCTTAACATTTTAAAATGTAAACGTCTTTTACAAAAAAATTACGATACCTATTCATAATTTGTTTATTAAGATAGCTCGTTTAACACAAGGCGGTACTCTTCTTAGTATGAAGTAACGTGTGTTTATGTACCAAGGTCTATATATAGTACTAAAATCATCCAGTAGACTTGAGTTGCGTCGCCATATATGAGGCATTCAAGAAAATAAACTCTTTGACATGAATAGCATTTTTTATACAGCAGCTTGGTTGGTCGCTGTAACCAGTGACGTGCGGTTTGCCACCTGTATCCAAAAGGTAGCCAGCTGTGCCCACTTTTTAATCTTGGTATTAGCCTTAATTCCCCTTGCAGGTTTTTACCATATAAGGGACAACTAGGGTCCTACAAAATTTAACATTAAGACATCTTTAGTCTCAATTAAAAACAAATAAAGCTAATTACATACATACATATTTATTATATTCTATTCTATACATATCATTACGCCTCTTTATCTTGTAGGGGTAGGCAGAGACCAATTCTTTCCACTTGCTACGATCCTAAGACACAAGTTTCGCTTCGTCCACTTTCATAACTCATAAAGCTAATTCTTTTTCCATTATTATACTTATTTCAGAAACTTCAACCAAATGCTACGTTGGAAGTTTATTAATGAGAACTCCTTCTGATGTAAACCCTAGCTCTTCTCTGCTAACATGCTTGTTCACAAATTCAACAATTCTAACTACCTAAGAAAAAATCAATAGATAGACATCCGATAGTTTCTTGTTTTTTTTCAACCTCTGTGGTAAAAGTCAATTTAACAACATACCAGTGTTACCGTGATTGAGTGGGACTGGTGCTCGGCCTGACAGCTGACGGGCTTGCGTGTCCATCCCCGTTTGGGATTGAATCGTGGGCTATAACACCGGCTGTTATAAAACCGGATTTTGTCGGTTTTGATGACGTTTCAATAACTGCAGTGGGAAGTGAAAAACTACTCGTAGAAGACAAGGCACTTGCAATATAAACTGTTTTCACAGTTATTTTTTTCTGTTTTTTATACTATTTTCTCTCTTATAATTTTAATAATTGTGCCGATGACGAATTAAATGTCGTTTAAATTACATGCGCTATAAACATTAAAGAGCATTTATGAAGGAAATAATGACAGTGGATGAAGCGAAACAAGACAAGTATGTAAGGATCGTAGCGAGTGGAAAAAAGTGGTCTCTGCCTACCCCTACGGGAAACAAGCGTGATTATATGTATGTATGCATTAACACTCAGACTTGGAACAAGCATTTTTTATCAAACAAGGGCTTGTCAAATGCAAGGATCGACCGCAGCACATAGCGCATAGTCATAATTAGCGTAATTACCTATACAACTCTATCCAAGCAAAACATCCAATAAAAATCTCTAGTACCTCTTAAATGTAACAACAAATTCCGACCACTCGTACATATTAGAATACATAGGTATTATTATTATACACACTCACATAAAAACCGGTATAAAAGTTTGTAACAAAAATACGGGTATATGTTCCGATTAATTTCTCTCTTTTGTTGCCAGCTCAATGTGTTTTGACGTTTATGTTTGTAGTAGTAAGTTTATTTTTTATGCTGGTCAACTTTTATTGTCCATATACATTATACAGGAGGTCCTAAAGGCCGGTTGGGGAAGGTACAATGTTATGACTTTTTTTGTAGAACTTTTGTATTGGTTTGGGACCTACATTACAATACCTACTACACATTTTATTTTGTGTGACTGTAAGTTTCCTATATTATGTAGCGATATCTACCTACGTTTTTTATTTTTTGAATATCGTACTTCAGAAGTAAATTGACTAGCGCGGAGTGTCCTAATTTTGTGAAGCTCTTTTTGTTTGCGTCCTGACAAAACTAAACAATTTGATTAAGTAATTTGATGATGTATAATTGATAAAAAAAATAGTTATAAATATCATAAAAATAAAGTGTATCACTTTATTTTTATGATATTTTTATTATTGTCTGTATAGATTTTAATTTACATTCTGAAACTTGTCTATTTTGAGGTTTTTTTTTTTAATACTGCCTTAACCTGTCGGGGCAGTATTTTGAAAAGGATCTCTTTCAAACATAATTCAACACCAACGAGACTGCTACATTTTGATTTAAAGTTACATTGGTATAAGCTGTCCGTCATGTTGATTGGTTATGTCATGTTTTTGAAATTGGCTCCAACATGATGTAGAGATAGACTGACCAATTTATCTGGGATCAATTAAAAGACTTTCTATTTATACACAATAACAAAATAATTCCCTTAATATGCCTACTAGCAACCCGTCCCGCCTTTGCCGTTGCAAAATGTACATGTATAATATTAATGTACATATGAAATTTCCCCTAGAATCATTCTATCTATTGCTGAAAACTGTATTTAAATCTGTTGAGTAGTTTAAAAGATCTAAGCGAACAGATAGAGAAAGTGATTGCATTTTATATAATGTAAAGATTCGCACATCAAATTGTTGCTTAATCAAAATCTAGTGTCTTATCTACTCCCTAGATAAAAATGAAATTGCTATTATTAATTTAAAAAGTTATAAGTATGTTTCTGAGCTTTTTCATTGCTTCCTGAGGGTGTTGTAACAGCTTTAGTTATTTTTTTGCTTTACTTAATGGGATGGGCGGTTAGGAGTTTTATTTTACAAGAAACTTGTTTAGTTTTTTCTGAGCCATATTATCGTTGAAGTATTTTTATTTCAATTTGCTACAAAGGCCCTTGTTTTATAGATTGTTGTTATTATTTTAAGCATGTTTTCAATTACGGGTAAATAAATTGAAGCAGACTTTTTCAAATTTGAGACCGGCTTTGGACTTTTTTTCATTAATATATAGAGAGACAGTTTGTAAGAATAATTTTAATGCTAGGTATTCCTAACAACAATCTAAGCACCAAACTCTTACACATTTAACAAAAAAGCTTTTTTATTATGAACTTATTTTTCTAGATATTTACTTACGTAATAACAATTCCCTTTTTCTTATTTAGTTTTTATCTCACATTCTGATTATAGAATAAACCATAAGATTTATCTCAGACAAATAATCACAATAATATTTTTATGGGCATAAATACTCGGATAGCTACTGTAATTCTAGCCTAATCCATTAGTCTAAGGGCTATAAACTAGACTATAAACAACACCTAGTAACTGAATGGTTGTCATGAAGAAATATATTTTGGAAGGCTAAGACACCATACCGTGTTAAAAGGTTTACCGTTTATAGAAACTAGATTTTTTATTTAGCTGAGTATTATAGAACACCGAATTATTTAACTTAGTTGTACTGCACTTGTTATTGCATAAAGTTACCAGATTGTTATACTAATAAAAAAAATTTTGTAGAATCGTTTTGATTACCTGGCTTTTATTTTCATTGCTGCGTTAACTACTGGTGATTTGGCAGATACAGGAGATACATACCTAATTTTAAAATCACACCTGGTCTTTTTGATTTAAAAAGTTTACCTGGATAGTTTATTTATTATTTAGTATATTATCAATTTATTATTTATTTATTTATTATTTTAACATTACACCTTTTTGTAAGAACTAGTTGATTAATTTATAATTTGCACATTTTGACAGAATCCTTAAAATCCTACTCACTACTGAAGAAATCCAACGTTAAGGCATTTATCACATTTTCTTTTTCTAAACCAAAATATACCTTCACTATCCAGTAAATCCCTTTTGTGAGTTTTACTTTTATCAGAAACCTATTTGATGGTAAAAACAAAATTGATGAGAGAGCTTGTATGGGATTAAGCCTCCATTATATGTGGGCACGTGTAAAAGCTTAGAGAAATATCAACATGTGTGTCTGAGGATATTTTCTCACGCGTTTTGGCCACACTGATGGTATTTAATAATAGGAAAGACTCTCGAAAAGTTTGGTTTCGATGATATTTCTTGATGAAGAAAATAATAGATATATTAACGCAATGAAAAAGCTAAGAAGTTTTTTAGAATTACGGAATAATAATTAGGACAGTCTAGGCTTAACATTAGAGATTACCAAAACATTTAAAACGATATTTTTTAGTGACCTTAATAAATGGCTCTTATGTAATTATGTTTGTGAAGCCAGACATTATAATTTAAAAACTAAATCAGCGAAACCTTTTCATTGATTCAACGATTTAACAGACATTTAAATTCAATATTGACAAATGACTGACGAACCAATAAATCAAAACACCAAATAAATAATCGTTTGGAATCTGGTTTTGTATGTTTAGTCAAAAGCCAATAGTTGACCGATTTGTCATAGTGAATAATGAAAACTGAAAAATGTGTGCAATAGAATGGCAATGTAAAAGTGTCAAAATTCGTATAAACTAAAATGCATTGAAATTTCATGAAATATTACGATCGCTGTTGGTGCGTGGACACTGCGACTATATGATTTAAATTCAAGCGAATTATAAGGTATCTTATGTTAAGCTTAGATGAGCTATGGAGTTTCTTGCTGCCTCTTCTCTATAAGAGGAACACTTTGGAGCCGAGCAAACTTAACTTAGCTTTTCTTAAGATAAGTTTAGAGAAATAAAAACATTTTGATTGATTTGATTGTAGATGCTCCACAATAACTGGTAATCCAAGGACCTTTCCCACTTTTGGATGTAAAATACAAATGTTTTGCTATACCAAAAATGGTTTTAGCAATGACAACCATCCAGAGACAACATTCAAAATGCTTAATACACCAATTTGGAAAAGGCGAATTAATTGCCAATGATAGATATCTAAGGCCGTACTACGGCTAAACCGCCGCGGATTTTAAGTGCCTGATTTTGTGAGTAAACGAATGGAAGCGGCATCACTAACGATTATTTACCGCGCCTGATTTTAACCGAAAATTTGCGTCTCGGGTGGTTTTACGGTTACCGCTTGCTGGAAAAAAACCGTAGTGCGACCTTAGCCTTATGGAAGAAAAATCTAAAATCCAATGACAATTGATAAATTCCACCTTTCAGAAATGCGGTTAATCTTCATTAATCGATTTGTACAGCATTTCCTTAGCCTCTATCAAAACTAATCGTACATTCAAAGGGGCAGTTAATCCGAGGCCGATAGTAAATTATTGCCGCGTATCAATATTGATGGCGGGAATTATTTAGTGGTATTCGTGCACCGTAGATACAATCGCACTTAAGCCGGTTACGGGTATCGGTTACTGAATGTATCGCTGGTTCGGGGTAGAACAGAAGTATCATTTTATTTACACAAGTTCTGCTAAGCTCGGAATCAGATAACCGTGTGTAAGTTGTTCCGAAATATTATTATCATTTTACATGGATAAAATTACACGATTATTAAATGTATCTAGTTAAAATATTTAATCAAGTATTTAATGGTTAAAGGATGGAATAATTATCAATATTATGTAAAGTATTTAAAAATTTGAATTATTCAGAGAGCAAGTCGTTTTGTTTTTCCAAAACATAACAATGGTGAACTTATCGATAACAAACTACATGAAACGAAATTAATTCCAGAATATACATTTAAAGGCCCGTATTTTTTTTACATTTCCACAAGGTTTTGTCGCAAAAGTATCTCAAATAGCCATAACTCACAAACCTGTTCCACCATCCAACAAACACTTCAACAAATATTTATTCATAAACTCTGGTCAAAGTAAAAACGAAATACTTTCGAATCAGGTGCACTTCTCCGAAACTTATTACAATTTCAAAAACTTTTGAACTTTTTGGATCATTTCCAATGTTTATTGTGCAGTAAAAACTTACAAATGCATTCTACGTGCAAAACATGATATGCAAAAATGTTCTTTTAGTGCACCTGTCGGAAGAAGTTTGACAAGTCTGATAAACACTGATTTGTGGTTTCTTTTCGTTTTTAGGTCAAATAAAGTTGGAAGTCAAGTTTATGCAGTTTCTACCTTGATTTTTAAATTTTTACTGCAATATATGGAGATTTGTTTCTGAGTTGGCTTTTGGCATAGAATTCTGTTTATTTCTTGTACACAATACAAATTAAAACCAACTGTCAGCAATAAAAAAGTTTTAGACTAAATCGAACTGTCCGGTCTCATCAGATATGTATTTCAATTATGCGTCATCAAGGATAAAAAAAGACTGTAAAATAAAAGTAATTGTCAAGTCCACACAAAAGTTCTTAAAAGCCAAGATCTTAAAAAAAAAAAAAAAAGAGATTCAATCAAAGGTACAAAAGCTATAGATTTCTCAGAGCCCACTAGAGGCAGCCTTCGAAACAAGAGATATCTTCAATCCTATTTATCGAGCGGAGTATCCCTCGCGAACACTTAGGGATGCTGCACAGAGCCTACAATGGACACTCTGTTTGATCAACAAACGTTGAAACGGACCAGTATTGATGTGTTCCTAGTATTTTGTTTGAGTAACAGCCTTGTGTTGAGAACCTATGAATCTTTGAATATGGCCTGTTTGCTCGCGTTTGTTAGGATTGTAAGGCAGTAATTCTCAAAGGATGGGTAGGGTAGTGAAATTGACATCGATAGGTTTCGTCGAAAGCGTCTAGATATACTCAATTGTTCAGGACATTTTATATCTAAGCGGTTTTATAAGATAAATTTTTGAATCAATTTTTGATCAGCAAGTGGTATAATAGAAACAAAATAGCAGGTGTTTGATATAATATATAATTGGACTTCGACTTTAAAAGATAAATCTTATTTTAAAATGTTAAACATGAAGTAAAACTATTTTTATCAGATTCTCTCGCGGTCCATTTAGTTTCCAACACGATAGACTAACCGTGGCCATGAAACCCACAAAGGCATTAAAAGGTCTAAATAAACCCTGATAGCATTCGTTTAAAAATAGTTTTATTTAAATGATAAAACTTCAACATTCATCAAAAACACGTGAGCTTTAAACCAAACCTTTTTCATAATATAATGATTGAGCAACGAGGTCCCGACCTCTTCCCAGAACTAGGGTCCCAAAGGTAAATATATTGAGTAATATTTCAGACATAAAGTGCTGATATTTCGACTCCTGAAATTGTTTTATGAAGGCCGTTAGTTGGTGACGTATAAGCTAAAAATGAGGAGATTCAGCCTCCTTTTTTCTCACTTTCTTTGAGGTCTTATGAAATTTTTAACTAAAGTACTCTGTGTCAATCATACAATCTTTTGATGTGATTGACACTTAGTTCGACAAGTGATTTACAAATTTTGTGCGTTGATAATTGTTTCAGAAAGCGAAGATCATTCTGTCTGTGTTTGCTATTCTTGAGGCAGTTAACCTTATGTTTGCACCGTTGATGTTTTGTTAAAAACTATTTATTTTGCTCAGCATTTTTCTAATATATGTATTATTTTTAGTGTTTAATGATAATGGCAACGTAGACATGTATGTATGTAGGCAGGAGTAGTTCAATTTAAGGCCTTTAAGATGTTTAGCAGTTATGTTGTGCAAAATAAGTTTACAGAAAAGACTTAAAAAATCTCAGTGCCCGATTAGATATTCCGTAAAGTTGACAGTTGACGATACATAACTTAACCCTATTTTAAGGGTCTCAACGACCCGTCAGTCTGACGATAACACCTACGGCTGTAGATAAGGGATACAATGTAAGGGGCCTACTTTACCCTTTTCTAAGCCGGGACACAGGTTATGATATTGTTGTTATGTATATTGTGATAGAGGCTGCTGGAGTAGATGCAAATAACTATGTAAAGGGCATACGGTCATGAGAAGATTTTCCTTTTATGATTAAGATCACGTTTTGATTGATCACGGTATCTAAGAGATTAAGCCCCGGTTTCTGAAAGGGTGATCGGTTTAATCCGTCAAGTTAATTGATTGTATTTGGGATGTTGGTTGACGAACGACTAATCAGATGGCATAGTATGAGATTTGACGGTGTCTGAGAAACGTTTTGTTGATCTGCATTTCAGAAACTGTAGCTTACTCTTTCCACGACTTCGAAATGTTTTTTAGTTTTCTATGTTTTAGAGAATTGTTTAAATTAATATGTTTTAAAGCATATTGAAATTCGAATGCGTTTAAAAGAAAAATAGTTAATGCAAAATTCAGCATTTCATATGTAATTCAACCTATCATTATTCATTCGTAAATAGGTTTGCCATAAACATTATACGTATAATACATTGAAGACAATAGCATAGTTTGGAAGACCCGAAATCACTGGAACTTTAACCGCGACGAGAACTGAAAACTTTGCTCTTGCAACCCACAACTTGTTCGATTTCCTTGAAATTTGTGACGATTCAAAGGCCCTTAGCATCCTTTATTTCGATTGAACTCAATAAAGCTACAGAATTTGTTGGAACTATAAATACACTGAACATTAATATATGCTGTCAATGTCCTGTGGTTGGAGCGGGACTCGGGCACATGCTTTAAGGGTTGATATTGAGTTTTAGGAAAAACAACTGCAATGCTTTCACATAAGGCTGACTTTGCACTACAAATTCACATCTTTTATGACTTTTTCTATAGTGTTGGTCAGTCAGGTTAATCAATAAATGCAAAAAAATAATCTAAATATTAAAATTAATTGACCAGAAAATGAATATAAAAATATACCCTATAGCCTTGAAACCGTTTGACGTATTTTTATACTTAAGTATAAAAATACGTCCCCTACAGTGTAGGGGATAGGTGTAGGGCCGACTTTCATCATATGTGTAAGATTTTTTTGTCTCATCCGAAGATAAATTTATGCTTGTTGTGTTTTTTCCCTATAGTTATGTTACTAACCTCAGTGGTCTTCTTCTTGCACTTATCAGTACCGGCGAAGATGTTGAGCTGCGTGGAGCCGGAGCGTATGGGGCACTGGTCGATGTCCACTCGCCGGAGATCTATGTCGATACCGCTCGTGCCCCTAGGAATAAAGACTTATAATCAGGACACATTACTAGAATAATACATTATTCACATTTAAAAGGATACGCAAGAGCTTTGAATCTGTGTTGCTATAAGTTTATGGTATTAGACTAGTAGTTTACAAAAGCTACGCCTTCGTTAGTTTCCTAAAATACTTGTTGAAAACTAATCTGGAAAGTGACCATTTGTAAATATGAAACTATTTAAAACTATATAGTCAAAACGTGAAACTTAATCAATCAAATCAATCTTTTAAACACGTATGCAATGGCACTAAACAAAATGTCACACTTAAACAATATGCTATACACAAACTAAATCAAAGGTAAAACTAAATTAATTACCAAAACATTCCAAATGAGGTTCATGAAACATCCGAAAGGCTATTAAGAGTCATAATTCTGTGCTGCACGACATTTTAAATACGCCGATTTAACTTGCCCAAATTAAATTAATTTCCATCAAAACTTTTTGGATTAAACCCAGCAAACGACTATATTACCGAACTTAGTTGAATTTCAAATGATATTATACAGACTTAAGAATCACGGATCGTAGGGACTGTGTTTTGAATCATAATGATCCGTGGACCAGACTGATACAGCCTCGAGGGATTACGGCCGATCGAAATTAATATTTCGGACAATAGGCGACCTTTGAACGAAATATATGTGACCTATATATTTTTACAAGTACATAATGATTAATCCCACAAGAAAATAATGTTAATAGTATCAGTTTGAGACGGCTTCACTCTATATCGAAACATTTCATATCTAAGAAGAAACAACTAATCACCGCTCTTGCTCATTTTCTATTGCAGAAAATCTTGAAGAAGTAGTAAACAAGCATGTAATCAGAAAACATATTTTCCAACAAGATTAAAAAGAAAAAAACTACCAGCCATCCAATCCGAGCCAACTAAATTAGTTTCCAACTAAGGACCGGTCCTTTCCAGAATCCTGCATCTTGTATTCCATTACCATATAATCTAATTCTATCCAGTGCTATCTCACAAATGTACGCAGGGACAGCGCGGTGACAGATTATGGTAATATCCCAGTAAAGGACAGCGGTCCTGCCACCCATTAGCTACTACACCGCAAAATTAATATGACGTTTATACGACGCTTATATGACATTTCAGAGCAAAGGTTTTCATGCTAGTTGTATGCAAATTTAAGTGAAATGTTTAATTTATTTTGCAATGCAGTGCACTTTGTTATGACGGTTCAGCTAAATTAACGCTTGGGTTTGGGATTTTAACGCTGAATATTATACAAGCTTTAAACACTCACTTATTATTTTATTTTATTCTATATTTTTCTGTTTGTCAATTCTATTTCTACGTCATACGATGTGGTATAAATACAAGTATTTGGTTTCTAGTCTATCAATTACAAAAAATTGATACCTAGCTTATAAATAATCCTTACTCTCCTATATAATATATATATTATTGACTTTGTACTAACAATAAACGGCGAAAGACATTTACAAGATTCAATTACTACTAACCATTTGAGCATGATATTGGTTTCACATTAAAGACAACATAATCACCAAATGCTGCACCAAAACTATCTAAACATCGATGACGTATTCGTGACGTCACGTAATTCATTCCTACACCATTGACCACGCTACTAATTCATTTCCACGTCACCACGTTGATTTAAAAACGAAACATACCAGAAATACCAGTATATCATTTGCCATTGAATTAACAAATTTTCCAACAAATTAAATTTGGGTGAAGCTATATTTTTGGTCCAATTTATTGCGCTCTGGTCTGGTCTTTTCTTCTACTTCAGATACGGACGATAAACCGATTTGAGGCTAGTAATTAAATTTAAATCATGAGCTTTCTTTGGTCTCTGGAATTAGTTTAGGGAAAGCTGTTCGCGCTTTTGTTCCTCAATTCCAGGAAATGAAGATCGTAAACATGTCCTTCAAGAAAAAAGTCCCTTTAAGAATTTTGAAAAAGGTAAATTACTGGGAACAATAACAGGAAAAAAATGCTCATACCTTTAAATCTGTACCAAACACAGTACTAATTTAATAAATACAAACTATATTCAGAGTGAAACAAAAATACATTTACAACTCGTTTTGAGATATTATTATGATGTGCTATTAACATACCATGTATAACATGTATCAAATGTATTTGGAACTGAAACCTAATACGAGCTTTCATATAACTCTAAGAGAAACCGCTTTTTATGTCCAACCAACCCTAAATACATCAGTAACGTTTACTCCCAGCTAAAGTGACTTCCTCCTCGATTAAGATGGCAATATAACAAATTCTGTACAAACATGTATTTCCTTTTTACCATCCCAACAATTTGCTACAACCCTTTTGATGGTAACATCATTTAAATATTTGTCGATCTAGGATTACCATATGGTAAATGTGAAACAAATACAAAAAGGTTTCAAAAGTTTTTCTTAGAATTCTCTGCATCAATTGTCCTTTAAAATGTCAATGGACTCATCCTTAGAACCTTTTCAGTGTTTACTCCAACTCTTCATTATATCCTAATTTATTTACTTGATCAAAAACTGGCTTGATAAACACAAGACTGGAGTACAAATATTTAGGCAAAGTAACAAGGCTTAATCAGATACTTACACTTTTCTCACTTTTTATAGTTTTTCTACAAAATATACTAATGGTTATTCACCATTCTGCTATTTCTAATAATATGGAGACATTCCGATTCAAAATATTAAGAGGTACCTTTCAAGCCAAGGAAACATACAGATTCAAAGCAAAGAACCGATATTGCCAAAAACAAAATAACAGTTTCCACGTCAAATAATAATATTGCTTATTTTATGCGACGTGCATAAATTATAAAAACACGAATGCCAAGGCTTAAAGAAATAGAATTTTGAACTAAATTATTATTATCAGTTTTCTTAATGATTGTCAAAGATCAAATTACTGTTTAAACCAACTTAACGTGAGGTTCAAAGCGCACTTTATTATATCCTTTTTCCAGTATAATGTGACACAGAAATAAACACAGAAAAGTCGAACCCTAAAAGGTAAAAAAAAACTGGTTCTCATTGATTCCTGGTACGCAATAGCAGCATGTAGGTTAAATGTCATTCACACGAAAAAAGAGTTATCGGTTCCAACCTGTCCGTTTTTTGACCGCCAGATGTCGTTCATGAATCAATCACCGTGGTCCTTTGTACCTGTCTTTTTGTGGATAAGGACTGGATCCTGTATTAATCATATGATATTCTCAGTTTTGTAATAAAAGATTTATTGCCAAAGGGTCCGACCCTCAAGGAAATATGGCTTCCTACGATATTTTTTAGGAAAGTTTGGTAGTAATGAAGGCTATTTTTTAAGGCCTTGTTGTCGTATGGGTAGGACTTTGATATAATATGTGATTATTTTTCAGATATTGAGCCTTTTTAACCCCTCTCTCAAACTCTATTATCGAGAGAAAAGAAGGTTATTATTTTAGAGGTAAGCAAAAATAACGCACTAATAAATACGACGGTAAATTATGACCTGCCAAGAGCTTTGGCGAACGTATGCAAATGACGCATTAACGATACAGGTCTAAAAGTAGTGAAATGTTTCTTTATGCAAAGCTTTCAAAATCCATTAACTACTACTATTGTCATAAAGCTATCCTCTACGCCTTTCGAACCTAGAGTTTCCAAGAAACCTTACATACGTTTAAGCAAACAGATCGGCCCGATACTGCGGTATCCATGAATAATCCATTTTCTTGGACAAACGGCCGGCGCGTATCACTGACCCGATCTGTGTTATTGCTCAAACGACTCCGAATGGAACTGATAACTTCTATTTTCGTGTTCAATCTTTTTTGAGCGGACTTTTTGTCCCGTTTTTGCTGCGGAAATTGTGGTCGTGTTCTGTCGTTTGGTTTTATGGATAATTTTCCATTATTTTTGTTAGGAGTTTTCCAGTAATGTAACGAAAAGCCTCGTTATAAATAAATTAATGAATCATAGATTAATTCGATCAAATATTTTTTGCATTGAATGATAAATCAATTATAGGGTATGAGGGTAATTTCAAATCATTAATTTCGATATTGAAAGGTACTTTTTGGTTCCATTATGAAAATTATTATCCCACATTTGATGATGTCTTATCAATAACAAGGTCCACTAGCAGCGTCTACCATTTTTCCTAATTATTTTTTGGCTTCGTCTTTTAGACTGTCCTAGCTTCTTTTTTACCTCGGACATTTTTCGAACTATCTAAACCATTCTGGTTGCAAACATAAAAGAGGCTTGTTCTATCATCAATAAGATCACTTACTTGAAGAAGTAGCTTCCATTGCTGTACCCGAAGAAGGGCACAGTGTACGTCAGCATCCAGATGTTCCCGCCGCCGCAGTCGTAGTAAGGCTTCGACCACTTCCCGTCCTCATACGTCACCGACAGGATCTCGTCTGGCTCACGGTCAGTGTGCGCTGTGTCGTTGTAAGTGTAGGTGTTGAACCCTGAAAGGAAGACATAATTACTCTGAGATTGTGAATGGTAGTAGAAAAATGTTGCACTTTGTTGAATCTAGCAATCCATCCATAAGCATTGCTTCAAAATTGGGTTGGAATTCGGTAAATTAAAACTTTCCTGACACGTGTAGCATAAAGTTTGTTGCCCTCGAATCTAAAAGGATATCTCTATGCTCTAACGTGATAGCAAATCGGTATCTTAGTTATAAAGGTTAGAGAAATGTCGCCTATAATTCTAAAACTGGAGGTAAAAGTAATAAGAAAGCTCTCCACTTTTGTATAGTTTTCGTTCTATGCGATACGGTTTCGAAATCAAATATCGAAACGATACCGCGTCAAGTATAATTTATGAAAAATACATATCTGATTTCAGACCGGATAATGTAATTACAGTCTTATTTTTAGTCATGTCCTGAAAACAATCATTTACTTTAGTTGAGGTATAACAAATAATTAACTTTTTTAACATTTACGGTTTTTTATTGTATTCGGAGGATGGTAATCAAAACCACAAGAATACGTTTGAATTAATTTAAAAAGCGTTATAACACCAATCTCTTATCTCTGAAGGCTCGTAAACGCATACAAAAGGGAAGCTAATCTGTGAAATAAAGGAAATAATACTTCGGAAGTGGTCTCTTACATAATTGGAAGAGAATTGCCCCAGATACACATTATTTATTGAACAGCCAAAGCGTCTGATTGGACGTTTCTTGTGTATTGTTTGTTAAATTATAAAAAAACTAGACGTCGAAGGAAACAAACAAAAAAATTACGGCTTAATTCAAGAGAAGATTGTAACCGTAGAGTATTCAAAAGGATTGGGAATTAAGGACTATTCCTATTGTTCTTATATTTAATCTTATACGTAATATCAAGTAGTTAATAAAAATTAATATGAAATATAACTTAGTTATATTTCATATTAATATTTTATAAAGTTATAGTCTATAGCTTTGTCGTTTATTTTGGAAATTAAATGAAATGAAATTTATTTTTTTATGGATGAGAATAAGATAGATAAATTTTCTGAGTCAGTTAAATAAGTTCATAAATATTTAAAATATTCCGCAATATTATTTTTTATGTAAAGCAATATTTGTCTTTTCATAAATGTATGAACTACCGAAACAATCTCGAAATTCTGAATCTGTATTAAAATATTGATACGCGGAGAGTGCAAAAACTAATTATATTCGAATGTAACCGAGTGTGGAGCGGTGTTAAGATATTAATAATTCATGGCTACCAAACTTCCATTCAGCTGAAACGAAAATACCATAGCAATGAGTATTATTGCTTACTACCCTTTCATGTTATTGGTTGCTTATATTATGCATGTGGACCAATGCCTGTATACAAAGGAAGGATGAAGTAGCTTATTTCGGTATTTTACAAAATAAAACTAGAGCTACGTATCTTCAATTACCAGCTCAGCTCATTTCCATTTAGTTATCCTCACCATATTACCAATTTACTATGTTAACTAAATCTTATCTTTATATATATAATTCTTCTGTGAGTGTGTATGTCACTGAACTTCTCTCAAAAGACTGGACCGATTTTGATGAATTTTTTTGTGTGTGTTCAAGGGGATCTGGGAATGGTTTAGATTCACAATTTTGTCCGCTGGACAATGTTTTTTTTTATTAATTTTTAATTTTTAGTAGTTGTTGATTTTGGAATGTTTTACATTGGCTCCGACAGACGCCGCTACCATCGCAGTGTCAAATTTTAAATAATATTTGAATTTTAATTTTAGTCTGTCCCGATAGTTAGCGCTGCGATCAAATTAAAAAAAAGTTTTGTTATCATTGTGTTATTGTCGACCATGTAGATAGGACAACGTCTGTCGGGTCCGCTAGTTTTATATAAAAATAAGCAGCAGTATTCTACAAAACATTCGTAAAATGCTTGCTAGTTTGTTCCTCGGGTAGACAAAGAGTAAAGTTCCTTTCAGCCAATTTAGTATTAAAACTAACAAACGAACAAAATGTTAACAACGTACAAATGCTAGACTTTTACCGACAACGGACGTTGAAATTAAATGTAAAATAAAATTACCTGTGTTGCGAAATTCTATTTGTATACTCTATATTGCTCAGGAAACTTCCTTTTTATTCCGCTTCATTTTGCTCATAATTTTGTTTATGGGGTCAACAAAACATTTATGTTTGAGGGAAGTTACTATTCGTATTGCTCTTATTAAGAATGGGAGGGAATCTCGTAAAACTTTTTTTTTCTGTAGGTGTACAGTGTGTTACCGAAAGGGTATATCTATCCAAAAGGGGTGAACAGTACGTCTGTTAAAAGAGTCAGTTCCAAATTAGTTAATTTAATAATTTACAGCAAAATTTCTCTTTTTCATTACTTTCGTGAATACAATTCATGGAAGTCCAAAAAAAATATAACTTTAACATGCCAATCTCACCCACAAACCTATTCTCATACCAACAAAACCTGCTAATCCAGCTAAAATCAAAACTGTACACATTCGAATCAAAGTCGGGGTCCGACCATTACAATAGAAATTCGCTTGACTCAGAGGGGATCGCAATTGTATAGACTATGGCCCTTTAATAAATGAACATGGACCTAATTGTGTAATGGAGTAATTACTGGGCCCTGCAATAAGGTCAATTGAGATGCGGACAAGTTAGGAATGTGCGGACGTGGATGTTATTTGATTATATTTGTCGACTTTTTGTGGTTCTGACTGGTTTTTGGAGTATAGTGGTTGAAGTTTGGCAGAAATATTATATGCCAAAGCAATTTTTACAGTTATTTTTAGTTTTATGCGCAAGGTGTTTTCGACTTTCAAATTATTGTGATTGCTTGACAAGACATCATGCATGCGCTGTGGAATTATTTATACACTTTTTCAAATATTTTTTAAATTACATATGTCCTAATGGTCATATTCACTAAATAGTTATGTGTTGGGCAGCATTTATGTGTACAGATAAGTGTTTGACTCTTAGTTTTGATTGAGACTGATACCATCACTACTGATCAATAGTTCTAATGGTAGTTTGATTAATTTCAAACAATAGTTATTAATTATTTAAATAAAGGCTGTTTGTAACAGTGCTCAGCAAACAGTAAACAGTGGTTCAGTATCTTTACAGAACGAATACCTGTTACGCAATACAGAGAAATGAGTTTAAATGTTTTAGCGGAATGTTGAGTCAACAAGAAACGGACGACCAAAACAAATATTTATTTACCTACCGTTTGTACTGAGTCGGTGTTTCTCTGAATACATTTATGAAGTGAAATATGTAGAGAGCTGGAACTATAAATACAAGGTGCAGAAGTGTTATGTTATTTTAGGGAGTTCGTATTATGTTGTAGAGTTTACCTACATGACCTACTGACCTTAATTTTTATCACTGACAGAACTTGGTTCAAGTTGTAAACGCCGTTGTATTATACACATAAATACTACGCATTCCTGATTTTCGTTATGTTAGACTTTTTGTTATAATAATTGAAAAAATACTATTTACTTTTATGATGAGTATTCAATACAAAAAATAACATTAAACCATAGATACATTAAATCCCTAACATGTGAATCGATGACGATCCTCTGTCTTTAAATACTTAATATGTTTCGTAATCCAGTTCACTCTAACTCTAATTTCTTACGTAGTCCATCCTAGACAACAGAAAATTAACTCAGGTACATACAATCAACAAACAGCAAAGAAAACATACCGATCTCAAGTCAGACAGCAAAAAATATCGCTCTCAACTTAGCAAAGTCTCAATTGACTCTTACAAGTTACATGAAGAAATAAACAGTCAGACTGTTTTCCTTTCAGTCCTAGAAAAACAATGTTTTGGCCGTAATTTACGAAGTTTAGGACAAAGGGATAGGACTAGAGTGGATCTATCTGAGAGTGCTCTGAGATTTTCAAAAGGCTTTTTATATTGTCGAATAGTTTTGGCAAAGAAGTCTTATCTGCTCTTATAGGCCTTTCAAGACATGAAAAAGTTATCAGATAGAAAGTGGAAAAAGTTGGTTTGTCCGAATCTAAGTGCTGAACGTGAGGTTTTTGGATTTGATTTTAAGGCTGAGTAGTATTATAATAAGTTTACTTGTTATAAAAGTCACTTTTGAACCTTCGAATTTAGATCTGTGACCGATACGCGGTAAGAGACTTATACCACTTATTGAATAGAATTTTGCAGATATGTGAAAGGCACCTACACAACAATGGTAAATATTAAGAGTTTGTGTAGTGTAGTTTGCGTAGCTATATCTACGGTAATTGAGAACAAACCCGTACTATTTTACCGACAGAACAAACTTGTTTAAACAATTTACTATGTGTTCCTCGCTAGATTTTCCTAAGTTCCCGTTTCCAAGTAAGTCTCAGTTCTTGTGAAGTGAATTAAACTGAGGTTTCTTTTTATTAAGTACTTGGGCACGTGTTTAGTGCCGTCGCGTTTGTGTACTGCACCCACACATGTTGGTCATAAAACATAATTTTATGTAAATTGGTTAGGTTTATGTTAACAACTCCTATTATTTGAAACCAGCTTGCCGGTTCTCTTAAACTATGAGGGCTTAGAAACGAAACAACTAATAACGGCTGGAAAAAAATCATACGTTATTAAATTAAAAATAACGTAGGTAGTTGAACATAGTTGAATCCAAGAACGTCATTTATTTTTTGTCCTAATTTTGTGTATATGACAATACCAAGCCAAATATTAATTCGCATCACTTATTAATTTATGTTTTGTAACAAAGTTTTTGTAAATAGAAAATAAACCGAGCTAAGCTTACAAAGTACGATATTTTTAGACTCGTAATTCCCGCATTACTGGAAGAAAACTTTAGTAAGAAGTCTTTGACAAAGATACAAAGACTA
Source organism: Autographa gamma (assembly GCA_905146925.1). Classification (NCBI taxonomy): domain Eukaryota; kingdom Metazoa; phylum Arthropoda; class Insecta; order Lepidoptera; family Noctuidae; genus Autographa; species Autographa gamma. Next base: position 13,430,846 of record LR989850.1, read on the forward strand.
TAAAAAGTCGTAAGATCTTTACTCAGTGTTTCTATAAACAGTCATAAGCCCGGAAATCTTACATCCGGAGTTCAGGGAGTCTGATCCCTTAGTAATTGAATCGCGAACGATTGATCGCGATTGCTTCGTGTCAAATGTAGAAATGTCGTGTGAATGGGAATGTTGAGCTCGCGATATATTTTGTGGATTAACTTGATCCGAATTTATAGCATGACTGTTTAATGATATTTCACTCGATTTTTTAGGAAATGCAGAGAAAATGAATCGGTTTTCCGTGAATTCAATATTGGTTTAATTACCATATTGCCTTATGCATATAAATATAACTTTTTTTTTATTATCATTGGCCAAAACTATCGTAGGCTAACGTAATCTAAATTATGGCCAATATCTATACTATGTACTCTCAAGTTCTATGAACCAAAACTCAATGTGTAGAATAAGCGTTTAAGACAAGAATACTTGCAATATCAGCCGTCTGATCACAACCATGTTTATTGGAATCAGCAAGTTGAACAAACGGCAAATTGCCTCAAACTTGGTACGAGACAAAATGTTTTACAAGTCAACCGAACGAATTTACTAGTCAAAGCAAGGCTGGTGATAGACTGCGCAATTTCCGAGGAAGCTGACACAGTATTGTTTTAAATAACACTAAATCGATCGGTCTTCTACAGAACCCTTGGGACAGACTTTGTTTGTATAAACAAAAGATTGGCGACTAGATTCTTGGAAGTCTTTGAATAATTTGCCTCTGGAAAGCACTTGAAATTGCTCGACGCTTCACTTTGTTTTTTGATACCTCTCAGAATTTAGCTCAGGGATCGTTTAATGCTTAAATGGTCAAGTGGAGACTCGAAAGATGTCTATCCGGCTGAAAATTAAATATGAGGGCTTAAGGGCGTCCGAAAGTGGAAGTCTGACCTTGGGTGTCTGGCTGAGCTAGGAAGCTTATTTTTGTTTTAAAATTATTTAGAGGCTAAAGGCGCAAATGACAGGGCTCTTACTAGTTAGGTAGTATCTACCTACTTACCTTGTAATTACTTCGTTTTATAATGAGCAAGTTATTTTTATCTCATAACCGTCTACTTCTAGGCAATTTTCAATAATTAATCATAAAATACCATTATGCAGTAATATTTATATTTCCTGATATTTATATTCTTGTTAGTTGAAAAATACCCCTAATGTCCATTCTCAAGTGTCTTGCGTGTCAAACCAAAATTACCATCAAAATTATTGATCCATGACCTATTTATTCTATTGATATTTTCTAAGGAAGGAATAATTTGATGGGATGGAAATAATTTGTTCCATCAATCATATATCCCCTAAATATATACCAACCTATTGTAAGAGAAACAATAGGTCGATGGTTAACTTTTTCAATCAGTTAAGCAGGTATTTATACCGACCATCATTACGACGGGTCCTACGTATACTGGTGTAACCCGCAAAACAGCGAAATACGTTTTTTTGCACCAAAAGCCTTAAAATTACCTTAACTTTATATCCTGTAAAAATTATATTAAATTATCAAGTAATTTCAAAGATACAAACTTGTAAACGACTTGTGATATAAGTGACATGATTTTCTGCCACACGACCATCTACACTGATATAAGTCACTTGCACCAGTGTAGGTAGTCGCGTGCGACGCGACTCGTGGTCGGGAGCACGTTACAACACTGGTATAACTGCGATGCGTTTTAGGTTACATATTCATTTATTAAAAAACTATTCAGATTTGGTTTGTCTTGATTTAGTAGTGGTAACATGTCACAACAATGAAGCGCTCAAGAGGTCAAGTAATGCTAGATTTATTAGAAAAAAAAAAATAGTAAAATAAACACTCCAGGAAATTACGAAAATAAATATTAATTGACATTTTAAATAGTATGATGATATATTTTGTATTGTTTGATCATATATAAAACAAAGTAACTCAATCGACGACAAAAAAGAACATAGTCGACAAGAACACCACTCTCAAGAACGAACTGGCTGAACTACATATTGAACATGTGGACTTACTAGACCGGCACCAGCACCTGCAAGAAGTACTTTCTTCTTTTCAACAATGCAGTGATACACATGAAAGCGCTCTGAGTCGCATATCTGAACTCGAGCATGAACTTTGTAAAGCCCATAATTCAATATTGTTATTAGAGTCAGTGAAAACTAATGAACAGGTCTCGAACACCCAGAGCTTATATGATGAGTTGGTAGGTTGCTCGACCTCAGCTGTTAGTCAGCCTGTAGTTATAGACCTTACCGGTGATGATGTCATTGCACAATGTCCTTTAATTAGTCACAACAAGTTAAAAAAATACATTAAATGTAGGAAATTAATTAGGAAGGCCCATATTGCATTAAGAAAAATGAAACACTTAAAATTAAATAATATTAATATACACAAAAGACATATTCACTTGGTAACGCAATTAAAATTATATACTAGTGAATTGGATCAATGTAGGTCAAAATATGACACAGACACCCAATTGTTATATAATGATTTAATGTACAAAGAGAATAATTATGCTAAAAGACATATTTCATAAATATGTTTCGAATGAAGAACAACTCAGTCAGCGTATGGTAGAGGCTAGTGAACTTTTAGACCTAGTGAAATGCAATGCAGAGAAATATGAGTCACTAACAAACAATCTCTCTTGCGATAGTACTAACTCTGTTAAACCATCTGAGCCCATACAGGTCCCTTCTTTACCTACAGTTTCGCAGCCATCAGCTGACAGTGACTATCATTGTAACAAGTGGATTGTAGTTTCAGACACATTAGGAGCAGAATTTGGGTCATTGTTACATAACAATAACACTCACAATGTAACAAATTACTGCTACCATAAGGCTAATTTCAATAATCTTATTCTTAAAATTAAACACATGAAATTACATAAAAACACTAACATTGTTTTATTAATTGGTAACAGTTTGGGCATAGAGAGGAAGGACATTGTTCATGGCATTGACACCTTGCTAGGTTTAGATATAGGTAAAATCATGTTGTGTGCTTTGCCTTATGCAAACACATTAAGTGACGATCACAATAAGTATGTACATTACTTAAATAACACCTTGTATATGTATACTTGTTGTCATAGTGACAAATTAGTGTTTTTTGACACTAACCAATTTATTACTGGGTTTCAACTAACCCATGAAACTATGTATCTTCCTAGAAGATATAAATTTTTAGTTGCTAGTTTAATAGCTTTTAATATTAACTCGGTTATAGGAGATATAACACAGAGTAGGTTAAGTGTAGATTTAAGTAACAATGTAGATTGTTTAAACTTTCACTGCCGACAATAGAGAAGCATTCAGATAGCATTCTGCTTTACCATCAGAATATAAATCGCTTTTCTGGCAAAATTCTAGATGCTGAACTGTTAGTAGATAAATATTCAATTGATATTCTTTGTTTTTGTGAAACTTGGTTAAAACCAGATAAGATGAATTTTCATGTTAATAATTTTGCAGTAGCCAGTGTGTTCAACAGATTATCAGCTGTGGGGGGTGGGTCTCTTATTTTATGTAAAAACTACCTTAAATTTAAGGAACGTCAAGACATAACCTCCTTGTCTGTTGACCGCATATGTGAGGTAGCATGTGCAGAGATAGAAAGTCTTATTATTCTTTGTGTATACAGACCTCCCGCATCTCATTTATTGTCTTTTTTAAATATTATGGAAGAAATACTAAGTAAATTATGTAGCAACAACAAATCAATATATATTTGTGGTGACTTTAATATTAATATTTTAGTTGATTCCGTTGATAAATGTAAAATGTTGTCCTTATTTAAGTCATTTAATTTAAATTATATTTTTAATGAGCCAACTAGAATAACACCAACTTCTCTCACTTGCATAGACAATATATTTACAAATGGTGGGGTTCTTAACTTTAATGTGATTCCTGGTGTAAGATCTGACCATATGGGTCAATTAGTATCAATTAAAGCTATAAGTAAAATGCCTTTAACTAAAGTTATTACTATCAGGCCCTTAACTAATCATGTTCTAAATTCATTTAAAAATAATATTACTTCAAATCTGTATAGTAAATACTCATTTTCTGGAGTCCCAAATAAGGATTATAATCAGTTGTTTTTAATTATACAGAATTCGTTTAAGAAAATGTGTCCTTTAAAGGAGATTAAAATTAATTTATAAATTAAAATTCAATGAGTGGGCTACTAAAGGTATTAGAGTAAGTAGGGACGTACTTTATAGTCTTTATGATAAAAAATCATTTAATATTAATCCTGAATTTCAAAATTATGTAAGAAATTATTCTAAAATATTTAAAAAAGTTTGTTTAGTGGCCAAGTCTAAACTTATTAGTAGGCGTATAGATAAATCAGATAACAAAATAAAAACAGTATGGAAGATTATCAATTCTGAAACTGGTAATAGTAAACAGAGAGATACTGACCTGTCTTTGAAAATAAATAATAAAATAATTTCAAATAAGACAGAAGTTGCTAAAGCGTTTGAAGATTTCTTTTCGAATATACCTGTGGAAGTAACAAAAGCTCTTCCTTCTTCTTCCATAAAAGCAGAATCTTTACTTAAAGAATTCGTTGATAGGAGTATTCCAAATTTTAATTTTAATCATGTATCTCCTACGATTGTTAAGAAATCATTTAACTGTATTAAAGTAAAGACCACAGAAGATTTATGGGGCATATCTGTCAAAGTAATTGAATCAATAATTGACACTATTGCCCCTATTCTTGCAAAGATATTTAATGACTGTGTTGACTGTGGCACCTTTCCTGATTTAATGAAGCACAGTAAAATTATTCCTATTTTTAAATCTGGTTGCAAGAATGAACCATCTAATTATAGACCAGTTTCAGTACTTCCTGCTTTGAGCAAAATATTTGAAAGAATGGTACTAGACCAGATGATGTCACATTTTAGTAAATATAAGATTTTTCACCATCGTCAATATGGTTTTACTAGAGGCAGGTCCACCACCGACGCCGGGGCCAAGTTAGTGTCTCACATTTTAGAAGCTTGGGAGAGCTCACAGGACGCCATCGGCATTTTTTGTGATCTCTCCAAGGCTTTTGATTGCGTTGATCATGATACTCTAATTCTTAAATTAAAACACTACGGATTACGAGGACAATCCTCAGAACTTGTATTGTCATATCTTTCAACTAGACAGCAAACAGTAGGCGTAAACGGAGTAACTTCGTCGGGTTCCTTAATAAGAATGGGCGTGCCTCAGGGTTCAATTCTAGGCCCCTTTCTATTTTTGGCATATATTAATGATCTCCCCTACATGATGGACGATTTAACTGACATTATTTTATTTGCTGATGATACCTCACTCATTTTCAAAATAGATAGGAAAATGAAAGATCTTAATTATCTAAATGGCGACCTTGAAAAATTATCGGATTGGTTCTCAACGAATAATTTGCTTTTAAACACGTCCAAAACAAAATGTCTCAAATTCTCTCTTCCAAATGTGCGGTCTCAGTCAGATTTAAATCTCATGCTTGACGGCGAAAAACTCGATTTTATTAACGATACTGTATTTCTTGGTATTACAATAGACTCTAAGTTACAGTGGGGTGCTCACATAACAACTTTATCTAAAAGGCTTAGTTCGGCTGCATTTGCAGTTCGGAAAATTAGGCAATTAACAGACGTTCCCACTGCTAAATTAGTTTATTACGCGTATTTTCACAGCATAATGTCATACGGCATTCTGCTGTGGGGCTCTGCAGCGGATGTGGAGTCTATATTTATTTTGCAAAAACGAGCAATTCGTGCAATCTACTGCATGAGCCCTCGCGAGTCTCTAAGGAATACATTTAAGGAGATCAATATTCTAACTTTGCCAGCTCTCTATATATTAGAAAATATAATGTACATTCGGAAAAATTTACAGAGTTTTAGTATTAATAGTGATCACCACAATATAAATACCAGAAATAAAGATAAACTAGTAGTCCCAAGATATAGATTAACCAAAACTAATACTAAATCTTTCCTAGGAAATTCTATTCGATTTTATAATAAGTTACCGAAAGAGATAACAAGTTTGCCTAATAAAAAGTTCAAAACGTGCATTAAGTCAAAACTAATAAAGAAGGCGTATTATACGGTTAGGGACTACGTAGAGGATAAGCACGCGTGGAATTAGTATCATCTGCATATGTGGCCTCCCTGGCGGTCTGCTAATAGTGTTTTACCTTATTTACTACAGTTAGCTGCCCCATAGCCTCTATTCTCAGAAGGCACTTGACATGCCTTGACATTCCTGTTAGGGATTCGATTAGGACTACATATTGATTGTATGTAAAGCATGTTTTTATTTTTTCTTTAATTTCGTGAGATTTTTCTTTTATTATATTATTTTCGTCCTTTGTAAATGTGACGGCAATGTAAATTGAGTTGAATGTTCGATTTTATTTTTTCTTCCATTCTGGATGTCTTAGTTTACATTAATCTAAACATTCTGCTGTTTACGTTGTTTTCGCATATTTTAAAATTAATGTAATCATAACATCGTTGTTAACCTTTTTTTTTAAAAGAGTAACCTATGGAGTTTCTTGCCGGCTCTTCTCTATAGGAATGACACTTTGGAACCGAGCAACTAGAGTCAGTAGTTTTTAACGTAACGTTTCTTAAGCGCCTTTTTTTTGGTTTATGAGAAATAAAAATATTTTGATTTTGATTTTTGATTTTGATTTTTTGAACGTGAGGTTTTTGGATTTGATTTTAAGGCTGACTACTATCGTAATAAGTTTATTTGTTATAAAAGTCACTGTTGAACCTTCGAATTTAGATTTGTGACCGATACGTGGTAAGAGACTTATACCACCTATTGAATAGAATTTTGCATAAATACGAAAGGTACCTACACAACAATGGCAAATAGTTTGTGTAGTGTAGTTTGCGTAGCTATATCTACGGTAATTGAGAACAAACCCGTACTATTTTACCGACTGAACAAACTTGTTTAAACAATTTACTATGTGTTCCTCGCGAGAAGATTTTCCTAAGTTCCTACCTCCGGGTAAGTCTCAGTTCTTGTGAAGTGAATTAAACTGAGGTTTCTTTTTATTTAGTACTTGGGCACGTGTTTAGTGCCGTCGCGTTTGTGTACTGCACCCATACATGTTGGTCATAAAACATAATTTTATGTAAATTGGTTAGGTTTATGTTAACAACTCCTATTATTTTGAACCAAGTGTACCACGTGAGCGCGACAAATGGATGTGCGATTAACGCTTATGCGACAAAACTGTACTGCGACTCACCGTAGTTCGAATGCACGCTAGTGCGACACACTGAAGATCGACATCTCGCTAGTGCGATATGAAGAAATAGAACATAAACATATAGAACCGACATAGGCCCATACAGCCATTGCTTGGTTAGGTTCAACTTTGTGACAGAGATCAATAGGTTAGGTTAGGTTAGGTATTGTGACCTTGCAATGGAGCGAGCGAAGCGAGCGACGGCCTTTGATTATTTAATATCTACTTATTTAATATATCAATTCAACATTTATCTCAGCAAACTACTGTAATACTGCATCAACGTACTACACTACCCTTGCTAGGTGTCAAACTACTGCAATACTGCACCAACGTACTGCACTACCGTAGTGTCGCACTACCGTAGTGTCGAACTACTGTCGCGCAATCGTTTGTCGCACTAGCGAGATGTCGATCTTCAGTGTGTCGCACTAGCGTGCATTCGAACTACGGTGAGTCGCAGTACAGTTTTGTCGCATAAGCGTTAATCGCACATCCATTTGTCGCGCTCACGTAGTACACTCTTTTGAACCAGCTTGTCGGTACTCTTAAACAATTAGGGCTAAGAAACGAAATAACTAATAACGGCTGGAAAAGATCAAACATGTAATGAATTAAAAATAACGTAGGTAGTTGAATCCAAGACTGTAATTTTTTTTTGGCCATGTCTTTATTAACATAGTTGAATCCAAGAACGTCAATTATTTTTTGTCCTAATTTTGTGTATATGACAATACCAAGCCAAATATTAACTCGCATCACTTATTCATTTATGCTATGTAACCAATGATATTTTAATAAACAGATATGTTATACACATACAAAACAATCGAAAAAAGTGTTCCGCGCAGCGCGGCAGCTAGCGAAAGAGATAGCGCGATAAAACCCATAAGAAAAAAAGAGACAAATAGTGTTGTTGTTAATGGCAATACGTCCCAATTAGGACGTTTTCGAGTCTTCACGATTGCACGTGTATAACAATATCTGTTTATTAGAATATCATTGTATGTAACATTGTTTTTGTAAATAGAAATAAACCGATCCAAGCTTACAACAACTCTACTAGTATTGTGTTTTTGATTTTCATTTTTGTTTTTTTTTTGTTACTTATTTTATTTTCCTTGTTATGTTCGTATTGTATTTATGTTCTGTGTGTTGTCTTGTGTACTGTACCAAATAAATGTTTTTCTATTCTATTCTATTCTATTCTATTCTTACAAAGTACGATATTTTTAGACTCGCAATTCCCGAAGTACTGAAAGCTAACTTTAGTAACAAATGAAGTCTTTGACAAAGATACGAAGACCATAAAAAGTCGTAAGATCTTTACTCTGTGTTTCTATAAACAGTCATAAGCCCGGAAATCTTACATCCGGAGTTCAGGAAGTCTGATCCCTTAGTAATTGAATCGCGAACGATTGATCGCGATTGCTTCGTGTCAAATGTAGAAATGTCGTGTGAATGGTAATGTTGAGCTCGCGATATATTTTGTGGATTAACTTGATCCGAATTTATAGCATGACTGTTTAATGATATTTCACTCGATTTTTTGGGAAATGTAGAGAAACTGAAACGGGATTCCGTGAATTCAATATTGGTTTAATTACCATATTGCCTTATGCATATAAATGTAACTTTTTTTATTTTAATTAGCCAGAAATATCTTAGGCTAACGTAATCTAAATTATGGCCAATAACTATGAACCTAAACTCAAAGTGTAGAATAAGCGTTTAAGACAACAATACTTGCAATATCAGCCGTCTGATCACTGCCATGTTTATTGGAATCAGCAAGTTGAACAAACGGCAAATTGCCTCAAACTTGGTACGAGACAAAATGTTTTACAAGTCAACCGAACGAATTTACTAGTCAAAGCAAGGCTGGTGATAGACTGCGCAATTTCCGAGGAAGCTGACACAGTATTGTTTTAAATAACACTAAATCGATCGGTCTTCTACGGAACCCTTGGGACAGACTTTGTTTGTATAAACAAAAGATTGGCGACCAGATTCTTGAAAGTCTTTGAATAATTTGCCTCTGGAAAGCACTTGAAATTGCTCGACGCTTCACTTTGTTTTTTGATACCTCTCAGAATTTAGCTCAGGGATCGTTTAATGCTTAAATGGTCAAGTGGAGACTCGAAAGATGTCTATCCGGCTGAAAATTAAATATGAGGGCTTAAGGGCGTCCGAAAGTGGAAGTCTGACCTTGGGTGTCTGGCTGAGCTAGGAAGCTTATTTTTCTTTTAAAATTATTAAGAGGCTAAAGGCGCAAATGACAGGGCTCTTACTAGTTAAGTAGTACCTACTTACCTTGTTATTACTTGGTATTTATAATGAGCAAGTTACTTTTATCTCCTAACCGTCTACTTCTAGGCAAGTTTTAATAAATATTTATATCATAAAATACCATGTGCATCATGGTATTTTATGATATGATGGTAATCTTTGTATTTCCTGATATTTATATTCTTGTAAGTTGAAGAGCACCCTTAATGTCCATTCTCAAGTGTCTTGCGTGTCAAACCAAAATTACCATCAAAATGATTGATTCCTGACCTATACAATTGATGATATTTTCTAAGGAAGTAGAATAATTGGATGGGATGGAAATAATTTGTTCCATCAATCATATATCCCCTAAATATATACCGACGTACTGTAATAGAAACAATAGGTCAATGGTATACTTTTTCGATCAGTTAAGCGGGTATTTATTCCATATTAATATCAACAATCATGACCAATTTGTTTTTCCTTATAATTTGAAAATAATACTCAAAAAAAATATCAGAATACTATAAATTAAATAGGAACACACTTCACTTACCTCTTCTAAACTGATTGTGGTTCCTGATCACCCGCTCTGCATTCTTGCGTGCGATATAAAACCACTCCGATGTATTGCTTAAATACTTATACTCCACCGCCAAGTCCTTCGCCAGTATTGGACCTTCAGGCAATCGGTACGCAAAAGGACAGAACAACTGATAGTCCTTGTATTGAAGCTGGTCGTAACAGTTCCCTGCTGCGAATATATCATCGTCGAACTCCACCATTGAGAAGACACTCGCGTGGAGTAGATACTCATTATGCATGACCGAAGGACCAGCGTACTTCCAAAGTCTAGTCAGCATATTCGCTCTGTTCACAGCCACATCAGCCTCTATCCTAAATCTTTCTTGCGCATACCTATCTACTACACCTTCACCCAAATTCAAATGAGTACCAGCTGTACAATTCTCACCGAGCAAATGTTGCGTCTCTATCAATCTTAGGAACTTTGTCACAACATCCTCATGGACCGGTCTCGATATCGTCACATTCTCAGCTGTGACATTAGAATCTCTTAATTCTGAGTTCTCGTCTATATTAACTTTCGTGTCGTTTGTATCGTAACTATGTTCTACGTTAATGAAGTGCTCGACTAATGACACATCGTCTGTGACTACTTCGTGTTTTGGTACTGATGTGTTGCCGAAGAGCTTTTGGAAGTTATACGTGTCTTTCAGACCGTCATCGTCATCAGGTGCAGCGTACGGTCTTAGAGCTGCTATGACGGGATCTTCACCGGATTTGTCGATGCTTTCTGTAACAATAGAAATGTTTTGGTTACATTTTGTTATTAGAACTTGTAATGTTTTAAACTGTTGCATTTGTCTAATGATCATAGTCAAAATTAGAAACATCCTTGTAGTTTCAATGAACAAAAACACGGTAAAGCTTATTCTGTCTAGAATAGAACTAGGTACTACAAGAAATTACTGTAATGTTAAGGCCACACGTACAAATTTTCTTGTATTTACATAAGTTTCAACATTTTATTTCTCTTAAAATGTTATCTTGCGACTACAATTTGCCCGAGATAACAAGGTGTAAAACTTGCAACATTTTGCTCCACTTCTTACATTGACGTAATGAGATCATATTTTATTTATTTCTAGAAGCTGTGACAGTGGCTTTATTGACATCTTGTTATAAATGACAAATTGTTCTACATTGTACAGAGTTGAAATTTTACGATGTTCTAAATAAAAACTTTTTCTAAAAGTAGTAAAGGTTTTTACGGGAAATACATTGATTTCAGTATCAGGTAAACAGAATAAGCCTAGTCATCATAATTGTTAAAAATTTAATCAAAATAGCACAACAAATCACGGAACATTCAAAAATATAATCTGGTTTTAAATGTGGCTTATTTTTTCTATATCAGCTTTAAAAAAACGACTAGATTAAAAAAAGCCAAAATAATCTCCTGCCCAAAACAAGCAAAAATACCTTAACAAAACGGTTCACTTCAAATCACATCTATTCAATTTCCTTTCTTTGCAAGGTTTAGTAAACACCAAACAGTTATATCAACGGGAAATCAAACGCTGCAAGTAAACTGGGACCCAACCGGGACTCAACCGGGAACGTACGCATGCATAAGCTAGTAGGTTACCAATCTTTTATAGAGCTGGCTTAGAATAAAACTACTTTTTACGGATTTTTTCGCGGTTTTAATTTTAGATTTAGGTCCCGACGTTTCGACACCTTTGCAGGTATCATGGTCACGGGCAGACTGTCTGCCCGTGACCATGATACCATGATACCTGCAAAGGTGTCGAAACGTCGGGACCTAAATCTAAAATTAAAACCGCGAAAAAATCCGTAAAAAGTAGTTTTATTCAATGTCTAACATTCGCGTAAACCTAAGAAACCAATATAGAGCTGGCTTATATACTTGCATACTATTTGTGTAGATACTGCCTTAAAAATAACAATTTGCGTTGCCTTAAAAGGACTTCTATAGAAGGTTTTCAATATGACGGTGTGTTCTTTTAACTTGTAATCACATAATAGATATTGTGTAATATAAATAAAAGTTTATTTTTGGTTTTTATTTTCGGAGTTTTCGTAGTTTTGTAATCTGTGTTAGTCAGCTTCTTTTGGTATGGGTAGGTTAAATATCATATTGTCATTATGTTTAGAAAAGGGCAGTGTCAAACGTTTTCCCTAAATTTTGTTATGAAGTCAAAGTACTACACAAAGGGTCAATTAAAAATATGTCAACCAATTTTTTGGGGCTCAAAGTACCTACAGTGTATCCCACAAATAGAAACAACCACTCGTAAAAACTACACTTGACGAATATAATATCAAACCTGAATCTATATACATTCTCATGATATACCTGACTTATCAAATTACCTTCCAGGGTCTAAAATAAACGGAGCTAGTAAATTAAATTACCTTGATACCGTTATGAGACGCGCTAGTCTGAGCCAACTATAAATACTTTTAGTATGCCGCCATATTGAGAAGCTTATAACGCTAACTTTATACTCTTAATCTTTTATTTATCCTTCGTGAGTTGATGAGCTTAGACGTCGTTAGTTTAATACTTTAAAGATGAAAATAAGAGACCCACTGCTGGGCAGAGGCCTCTTCCCATATAGAGAAGGCACGAGCATTGATCACCATGCTTACTCATTGTGGATTAGCGATTTCGGATTCCAAATAATTATAAGAGAGTTACTCAAAATTGCTAAGGATGCTTAAAGTAAACTTCAAATACTAATATTATTAAATCTTGACTTGGACGAATGCAAAACCCTAAGTCTACAACAGCTTTTCTCGGAAGTAGTAAGCAAGGAAAGTGGGGCTAGCAGTTTAGAAATTGACATGGAAAACTGTTTTATTTTATTTGCAGAAATAACACAGAGATTGCAAACCTCTATTGGGTAAGTGCGGAATTTTGTTTTATTTAAAACTCGCGATGTTCAACATTTGTACTAATTTACTGAAGCGGAAAAATTGTTTTATTTTAACGCATTAATCTTTGTAACTATTAAACAGATTATAATGGAAATTTTATTTGTAAAAATAGAGCCATTATTGACATAATTATGTTTAGAAAAATAACAGTTTGTGTCCCGCCCAAAATATGAAAATCCAATATAACTCTAACTCGAGCAAGAAGTCGCGGGACAGCCTGAGTTAATATAATCTGTATGTCAAACCAAAGATGAAAACTTTTAAACCCAGTCAAAGTATATAAAACTATCGACACTGAAAAGAATACTTAGAACCTTTATTTTCGTGCCTCCATCGAGACTGAACCGACTTTATTGAAATTTTTGGGATAAAAGTACGGGAAATAGCAATATTATGCTTAAGTTTATAGTTTAGTACCATATTCTGGTTTCCTTTACAAAAGAACAGTGTAATATGACTTCCAAAGGTACTTTTTTCTTTACAATTTCGTGTTAAGATCGTGACTACCGAAAGAGGTTGTAAAGGTGTAATGGCCATTCAGAATAATAAATGATGTACCCTTTTACCAAATTTCATTCAAAAATAAGATGCCATTTGCGTAATAAAAACATAAATGCTTAAATATCCCACAATTTCATTATCTAAAAACGTAAAAGGGTAAACACTCGTATAGAACAAAGAACTTCCGTTTATTTTCGTAGTTTTTAATGAAATTGACCATTATCTAAAAACTTACCGATTATTTACTTATGATACGAGTATCTTACAAAATTATCTTTAAGTGTTTTATTTTAGTTCATTAATGGATATATCTTTAGGTTGTCATTAAAAATAGGTATGATACATAGTGAAATTATTATTTAAATTCCCACTAAAAATAGACTAGAAACCTATAAAAAGAACAACTAAAATTCTTAAATGAAAATCCTGTTGTACTAAATAGTGAACATGAGAAAAGTAATAGCTGCCTTCCTTATGAAACACCTCTGCCTACACGTTACCAAGGTAGGCGTGAGAACGATCAAAGCCGACAATTACTCCGTCATAATGAAAGCTTCAGGCTCTCAAGTAATCTAGTATAATTACACAAGTTACAAGTGTCGCCTGACAAGACAGCGTGACGTCACAGTGACGTGTTCATAGTTTCAAGTTAGAACTATTTGTAGGCTGTGGAAGCTTATATGTAAATGGCGTGGTATTTACACCTACACTTACGTTTTTGCCTAATATTCATAATATTAATAATTTTAATTATATAGTTAAGGTAATGGGAACCACCTGGATGAGGGACGCGCAAGACAGAAAAAAGGGGAGACCCATACCCAGCAGTGGGTGATTCCGGGCTGAAATGATGATGATGATATTAATAAAATAGTCTATGTAACAGAAATAAGAAATCATGTACGTAATTCAATTACATATCTGGTTTTGAAGACTATCTGCGGTACATATAATTATCAGTATTATTATCCTAAAAATATATTTTCCATTTCATTCATCTCACATTTCAATTCGTGTTTCAATAGATTTCAGTTCGCTTCATTATTTTGTATTCACAACTTTTAATTACCAGACTCCAAGTTTCATAAAACAAATGCGGTGAGCCATAAACAAAAAAGAAAAAATACCGAACAAAAACATCACGTATCGAATCCTGAAACGAAACAGTAGCAAACAAAATAACATCACAAGGCTGACTCATTTGACATTCGCGAAAGTTTGTTCGAAGTCAATATACTTAAATCCTTTTGACAAAACGGTCCTTCGCTATACTGGGACAAGGGCATCTCTTTACTGAGATTACGGGATAGCCGAGATCACGAATGTTTTTATCAAGGGGTTGGGTAACATACGTTTATGTCGGTTTATTAACTGCTAGCTATTTCATGCGGCTCCGCCTGTGTTGGTGTTGGTTATTGTTGCAAAAAGCCTATAACCTAGCCTTTGTCCTTTCTTAGGATGAAAGCTTAGCTTGGTATGCCAAGTTTAATTAAAATCGTTTCAGAAGTTTAGCCGTGAAAGTGTAACAGACAGACCGATAGGCAGACACAGTTATTGTCGCATAAAAAATATTCATATGGCTAGCATTTATTAAGGTGTTTGAAGTGCAACCTAAAAAAATATTAAGTGCTTTAATATGTCAGTTTCAAGGGTCCTTTTATTCATATTTGTGCAGACACGAGTATTTTACCTCACTATTTATGAAAGCATTACTGTTGTCTGTAGATAATTATACAATACATACAACATTTTTCTTTCCCAGATACAGTCGCAATAGCACTAACGAAACACGAAAACAAACAAATAACTTATTCCCCAAAGGACCAGAATAAAGGACAGTTAATGCAGTATTTATTATGCAGGCTTTTATTGAACCATTCGCAACGTTTAGTGCTGTCGTTCAAGTAATTGGCAAATATTCAGTATTTTATGAACAAGAACGAGTAAACGAGTTAATAACTCATTTAGAGGCTTTGATTGCATTTGGTTATGTCGCTTTATTTTGTTTTGTATCATTTTATTGGTCCGCCTCAAAGGACCAATGTTTATGGTCCTAGTAGTTTGGGCGTCGTTGCTTTAAACTTTATTGCATGTGATGTATTTTGGTTAATATAGATGTTTTCTTTTTATACCTATTTACTTACAAGGCTGGAAACGTTAAAATTTCTTATACGTGTCAAACCTTTTTTCAAGTGCAGTGATTGGGTCTTAGTCTTCAACCTATTACGGACGTGATCAGTTGATTTGACAACAGTTTAAGTTGACATTTCAGAAAATGAGGTTTGTTTTTCAAAATATCCACTTCTATTATTTTCGCAATCTGACATTTAATCCTGAACACTGGCGCAGACTTTATTTAGTAATTGTCAATATGGATACAAAAGCGTTGTGTATTCAGAATAATTTGATCGTGTACAAAGCGAACAATATGCAAAAAGTAGTGGAATATCAAATGTTGTGGAATTGGTCAGCGTCCCGTTTAACCCAGATTGCTTGTTGAGGCTGATTGTAGAGGAAAACATTGGCAACTGGATTATGCAATGTAAGTTTGCTTATAGGAGGCATAATAAATACAGGATTTTTTTCGTATTGTGATACTTAAAATGGATTGACACTGTTAATTCCAATACTTTTCTCAGTAAATGCAAAAATAAATTTTCGTTTTTCGAGTTTTATTGTCTTGTGAAAAATTAAAGCGTAATGTTTCCTCAACAAGACGATAAATTGTCTGTAAATAAATAGTAACTTTATAAAAAAATTATATTTTTAACGTAGGAAAATATTTTTAAGTAAGACATTATTTTGGGATTGTTACTCTAGGTTTACTTTAACATGGATAATGGTAAAACATAGGAACTTAATATCAACAAACTTTAGATTTTATAACGTCTCAATTATTTATGTTGAAATTTAAAATGCATGGTTAATAAAGACCGCTTCATAAATCCATGACGGCATAAAAATCGCCAACACAAACAGTCTTCTATTAAAACTCTAGGTGTTCCATAAAACTCTTTCAGAAAGTAGGTATGTACATAAAATTTAAATACGTCAGCTCCGTAGCGAGGCGAAATTGCTTTCAATACATAATACTGGCAGTCAATTTCTTGGCCTGACTTGTAATGAAAATCGCGATTTGTAGGCTTCATAAACAAAATCCCCCTTTATTGAGGGATATTGCTACGATTTCGTTTGCTGTTCCTCCGAGCAAATCCCTTTTACGGGTCCAACGTTCACACTCCGTTTAAGTAAATTATTAGCGTTGTAAAATGTGAGGAAAGGAACAGATTTAGAGGTGTTCTCAAAATTGTTTAGTACTGGTTCAATTACTTATTTATTACTGTTACTAAATTTTGAATGCTATTGTGGGGTCTTTAACCATCATTATTATAGTTCACAAATAAAAAATAAAATTTAGTTAAGGTTTTTTTAGTCAGTCCTACTGTTTTAGTAGGCCATATTGCAAAAAGCATGGCATATTATCGCAATGTTAATTCCCTGTCTGAACTGAAAGTTGTTTTTAATTTAGTATTTTATTTGAAATCCACCTTAAGGGTGATATAAATAAGATAATGTTTAGGGCGCTTTTACATCACTCTATTTTTTCAAGATAATAAGTATTCTTTACAATACATAGTAAGCAAAGCCCACGAATATAATTTTGAAAACCTACACTAGACTTGATATCGTTCGTGTAAACATTATTTCTCTCCAAGTAAATTTGGCCAAGGCGACGACAAACATTGGGCCAACATTACGTATGTTAATATAACAAATTGTGTGCCACCACAAGCTGGATCTAGATTTATTGAGTTTCAAGCCACTGATGATTTGTCACTGCAAATGACTAACACGAAATATTGCTTTAGGCGCGCTACAGATGTTAGTAAACTTGCTGATTTCAGACTAACGGCGTCTAAACTTTTGTGAAATTGAATTTCAATGTAAATGTTCGACGTGATTAGAGTGTGTTTTGTGAATCATTTGCAAAATAATTTATTGTTTTCTTTGTTTTTCTTTTTACTGCTAACGGCGAGTGTACTACGTGAGCGCGACAAATGGATGTGCGATTAACGCTTATGCGACAAAACTGTACTGCGACTCACCATAGTTCGAATGCACGCTAGTGCGACACACTGAAGATCGACATCTCGCTAGTGCGACAAACGATTGCGCGACAGTAGTTCGACACTACGGTAGTGCGACACTACGGTAGTGCGACACTACGGTAGTGTAGTACGTTGATGCAGTATTACAGTAGTTTGCTGAGATACATTTTGAATTACATATATATTAAATAAGTAGATATTAAATAATCAAAGGCCGTCGCTCGCTTCGCTCGCTCCATTGCAAGGTCACAATATCTAACCTAACCTAACCTATTGATCTCTGTCACAAAGTCGAACCCAACCAAGCAATGGATGTCTGGGTCTATGTCGGTTCTATACCTATGTTTATGTTCTATTTCGTCAATCGTTTGTCGCACTAGCGAGATGTCGATCTTCAGTGTGTCGCACTAGCGTGCATTCGAACTACGGTGAGTCGCAGTACAGTTTTGTCGCATAAGCGTTAATCGCACATCCATTTGTCGCGCTCACGTGGTACACTTGCTAACGGCAATTGTTTTACTTATTTGTGTAGTACCTGCGTAAATACTGGTACAGTTCCTTTTCTGTCAAATTTATTTCACTTTAGTCCCTGAAATATTTGAAAACGACTGAATGTATTTGTCAATACTGTAGGTGTGTGTAAATCCATGTTTAAATTAGCTACTTTTATCGCCTATTATATGTCACACAAACACATAATTTCCTTTAGCTATATACGACCACCAGTGTTCAATTCTGGTTTAATTAATAGGTTTAAACTAAGTTCTGCATGTGGCCTAACCGTTAGCAGCCGCAGCTGTCGCTCGGCGGTCGCAGAAATATGACCGTGTCTCGCACAGAGACTGGCTTTACAGCTTCTGGGGAATGACTTACAGGATATACCGTGGTAGTGGTGACAGATACGGTAATTAGTATGCGTGGCTGGTGACAAAAAGTGAAACAATAATGATAAAGTTTTTTTTTTTTTACGTATTTTGGCTGAAATTAATGTTTTTTTTTTTTCAAATCGCCGATAGAATTCTGTAAACTGTTGTTACCGTCTATCAAGTGCTATAACTTTGCTCTCGAACTAATACAGTGATAAAAGTGATTGTTCAGATTTAATGTTACCCAAATAGATCAACGAGAATTTCTAGCCCTTGAATTGAGCCAACAATTTAACTACAGTATAACCAGTATTACTAAAGTCAACTTGCTACCACTGATAGTCAAACAAAAACAACAAAATACCCAAACACAAACACTTTCATTTTTACAATGGAAACGCTTCATGTCAACCTCACAGCAAACATTCAGACCAAACAAATATCCTCGTTGTTTAAATATTTGAGCCGTTTAAAACCCACAAAACGGCTTGTAGCCCACGGCTTGTAGCCCACGGCTTGTAGCCCACGGCTTGTAGCCCACGGCTTACACTTAGTTTACTGGGTATTGATACACTCCGCAATACTTGGCGTGCTCATGAAGAGGCTTATACCCGACTATGGGTGACTACAGGCTGAAGAAGAAGATACACTCTGAGTGACAACACTAAAATATCCAAGTATATGCGGTGTTCAAGGTAGTTCAAATTGCTATTGTCTTTGCACCAGAATCTCTACATCACAGCTTGCACTAAGTGTTTCCTAATTGACTGAGATTTCATTCGCTCACAAATGAATTTAAGTATTATCTGAGCCGACAATGACAATCACAGTGCCGAGACTATGCCTAAATTAAGTTACTTTTAATTCATTTTACGAGTACAAGTCATGTGAAATGCCTGGTTCTGATATATGTAAATCAGAACGTTCCGGCATTAGTCCACGTCACCATTTCATTTGTAAGCTAAAAATGCCTAAAGGCTTTCCGTTCACAACATTTAATAAATCAACAGTAACGTGTAACCAGCCTAACCCGCCAATCGCATTCATGTCAAATGCGTGCGTCTCGGAAAATATCTGTGTATTGGAATAACATAATTACATTTTATGCGACAGACTGATCGCTCGTAAAATATATGTGACTTACCGAAGCGTGTTGCTCCCCTAATGCTCTGCTTTGTTTTTGTTTAGAAATATATGGCCGTGTTTTGTTGCGTTAAGTAAATTGCGTTATCCGCTTAATGGAAGCTAATGTTTTGAATTGTATTCTCAACAGATTTATTACTTTAGCATTGATTGAATTTCACAATTTCCGCGAATATTAAATCAAATAACCAATACGTTTACAGTAAACCGTAAGCTTTTGAAACTGTAATGTAATTCGAGTTTAGTTAGTGCAAGTTTAATAACGTAGTTTCTGGAAACGACAATATTGAGCAAGAGTGCTACTACTAATATGTTTGTTTACATTAAACCAAAGGCATACAACTGAGAAAACATATTAAGACGGGTATTTTCTCTGTAACCCTATGAGGTGTAATCCGTATAATATCTCCTTCTAAATACCCGGCATGTTACTGTGATTGATGATAAAAAACTTCAGGAATTATACCCTAAACCCATGTTACCTTTTTTAAAACGAAATCCGAGTGTACACGTTAACAAAACATGTAAATATATGCACAAATAACACGCAGACTTAGAAAAAAACATAGTATGTATAATCGAACTTACAGCACGAGATCCAATGTGACCAGTATATTATGACAAAATCAAGACCTTCTAGTAAATAAATATGAAACAATATCAACTATTAACGGAGCATCGAATGTAAAAGAAAAGGTATTGTTTTTGAAGGAGGCTTTACTTGTACCTTCCTCTTTCTTGTTGAACACAGCCATATCAGCTGACCACTAAACTAAAGAGGCAATCGGATATAGTGAACAGGCCTATTACTTACATCGAGTGTGTTTGGGCTCGGCTATGCTATTAGTTGAATTTGAGTATCCAAAATTACATGGTATGTTACATACAATGTAAAAAGAACGGAATTCAATTAAATTAATATGGGACCATCTCTTGAAGTATATCAACCATATTGACGACAAGAAGTTCTTGCTAAAATTTATCCAATAAAACATCGCGTCACATATCAAAAAATATATACCATTGAATTAAGATCCTACCTAGATAGGATGAGTCAGTCCTAGATACGTCTAGTCGTGGTAGCTGTTCCAAAGATTTCACTTATGTCTTTTTTTGAAATTACTGCTATTCTTGCTAAAATTAGTCTTTTAATTGTGATCAGTAGTGCTATTCTGTAACATTATTTTCGTATCTTGACAACGGAATCCGCGGTGAGATGTCAAAAACGTATTCTCAAATTTGAATTCTAAATCAAGGACTTTTCTTTTTGACATTGGGTTCACTTTTGAAATGAGCTTTATTGTCACTCAGGTGAAGCTCGATATCGAAATTATTTACAGAATAGACGAATAGATAATTTTAGTCGTATCTGAATGGATATTTATCGCATTTATCATTATAAATCGGATATTTATCTCATTTCAATGTTCTGTTATTTTATATTATTATTTATTCATTGGGATGTCATCCGTTATGCTGTCCAAATAAATCTTCTTTGACCATTTTCATATTGAAAGCTTTGATATTGAATTACAAATATATTGTAAATCAAACAAATAAAACACTCAGGCTACCGACAATTAAATAATTCTGTTTGCAAACTAAAATTTACAGTATTTATTTTTCTGCTTTTGTATTTTAAACCTTTTAAAACAGTGTCAGGTTTATTTGCAACGTTGACAGACAGTTATTTTCTTTCAGTGAATTTATTTTGCATTGACACACGTGTCACGAAAAATAAATAACAGATGTCGTAATTTCCGCCTTTTTAATAGCACTTTATGTTGCAAAAGCCAGGTGTTATATTTTCTGGTGCATTTCATGTAACATCCTGGGACAACTCACACAAGGTCATCGGATCTCAAACTAGGCTGGCTGAGTTAATACTCAGCCAAGAATATAATCAGACAATTGGTAAACATACTTACCTATACATTATTCCTACCTATACTTACCTATGATTGACGAGAAAAGACGCGTCGTAAGAAGGAAAATGTCTTGGCTCCGAAACGTTAGACAATGGACCGGTATCGCCAACGTAGAAGAACTTTTTCGTCTGGCGAGGGACAAGGAGAGATATGCGGAGTTGACGGCTAAGCTCCAGTAGTGGAGAGGCAACACAAGAAGAAGAAAAAGATACATTATTCGTAAAAAATATTTAGGTATAGTAAAATAAAGACCTGAAACCTATTTGTCTTGAAATTCACCTCTCCCTTTGTAAAACACAAACGAGGTACGTGAAACTAGCTTGAATATTCTCAGAATACTCACAACTACTGACATATATAACATACGTATAAGACTAGTCTCAGTTCCGTCACTTTCTAAGACAAGTATGATATACAAAGCTGTAGTGACAAATGCGAGATACAGTAATAATTCATACCGTAATACCGACACGTGTCTCTGTGTGCTGTACGTACAGGTAAGAGGTGTGTATGTGTGTGTAGTCCTTGTGACGTGTCTCTGTGTGCTATACAGGTAAGAGGTGTGTATGTGTGTGTAGGATAAAATAAGCTTATCAACTTATGTGTGTAAATGTTTGATAAGATATAGGGAAGTCGAACTTGTAATTTGTAGATCTAGATTCTTTTGAAGAGTAGAGTTAGTTAGAAGGCATAATGTAAAAAAATATGAAAGATTCGAAGATTTTAAACATAACTCTCTCCCTTATTATATTATTTTAAATCATAAACATTTTCACTAACAAAAGAGCGCAAAATGAAAAAAATATTTAAGTATAACTTAGTGATGGAGATAAAATAAATTGACGAAACAACGAGATAAATTCTATTATTATCTATGCTTGCAAAGATAATTTGATTTTACTAACTGAAACATTTATCAAGACTTTTCATTAGGTTCGATCGAATAGAAATCTTGCCATTAAAAACCTAAGTCAGTTAACCTCTGAACCACAAATAATTTATGAAACAAAATTATAATCCGCAAGATAGCCTTATGATATTAATCGGAATGTAATTACATAACAAAGGAATCAAAGTTCGGCCTGGAAGCCTTCATATTGAATGAGAAATATTACAAAGAATTTGTAATTAATTCAAAGAATGCTTGTGGCTTCTAAAAGCGAGGATTTTCGAAGATTTTGCTTCCTTTAGTGGTAATTTTAATATTATACCCTTTATTATAAGGTTTTGTATATTTTGGAATTAACTAAAAGTTATTAAATCATTGTGTAAAGTAGAAGGGATGAAGGTCACGACACTGATTAAAAACACGGTTATCAATTTTTTTTTCTAAAAAATGAGTACGTCCTTCTACCAAAAAAATTCAAAACAATAAGTTCTGAAAGTAAATTTCCTTTATAGTTCATAATATTGATATTTAATAAGCCGATTTAAATACATACATAGATTTTCCTATATTCTTTTGAAAGCAAGCCTAACCTAAAAATAAATAAGATAAGAAAGGAAATTAATTTCAGATTTAATCAAAACACTCAACATTAAACTCACGTACCTTACCAAAAAACTGTAATTAAAAAACCATTAGCTTAATCTAGATCTTTAAAAAGAAACACCAAAAATACCTTATCGTAATCCTGACAGACTGAAAATTCTTATTTATTTAAATGGTACATAATTCTTACGTGTGGATTATAATAATCCCGAATTTGGCACCAGTTTTCTGGCCCCACTATAGGTCGAAATCGTTTAATTTCGAAAGCAGCCTCTGTACTGTTTTAAATTTAATTACGCCCCCCATTCATCCCTTAGGCACTTTTTTGGCCTGATTTACCGCTCAGCAATTTTTGAATCGTATTTTTGGCATAATTGATTCCGATTCAACTTTGAATGAACTGCCTTTTCGACTTTTATGGTCTGTTTTGAAGTCGATTTGATTCCGACTTTTGATTGACGGGTACTGCTTTTGTTTAAGTTAAAAGAGTTCTGATTGCTTAGCACTTGAATAAAGTTTTTAGATATCTACAAGTAACCAAGAGATATGGAGTTTAAGTACCTATGTATTACTAATAGTTATAGTTTATTGAACCCAAATTTGTATTCCTTTCTAAATCCTCTCTCCTAAATTTTGCGTGCCCAACAGGGTTCACGGTGTACATATATTTTTGACTTACTACCTACTAATACCATTCTGGAAAGCAAATAAAAGTTTTGAATTTTCAAATTTATTAGATACGGACCAGTTTTCAAGGACGTTGGCTTTCATTGTTCCACAAAATCACTTCACGGTAATTCTATACGTACTACAGCGAAGGAGGTTGTATTCTTGCACCCTATTATCCATGTTCAGCTTAGGATTGGCGTTTCATTTCCCTGTGCCAAGTCCTTGCGGTGAGACCTGTAATTGGTGGTTGCTGGTAACGGTAAGGACGAGGCTACACTGACTAATGCGGTGGTGGTGCATGTGCTATTAATATACTACTATGTTATGGAGATAACGTGACACGTTGGTAAAGGTAGGTTTAGGTTTATTTTTGGACAAATGCTTCTCTATCAAGATATAAGATTAAGCATAAGTCCGTGTGTAGATATAAATTTACACATGGACAAATACTATATGGGCCTACGCTAATATAGGCCCATATGTTTTATACACACTTTTAATAATTTTAAGGAAGCACAAATGTTTTTTGTAAAATTAAATGTTTCACAAAATTAAAAAAAAAAACCATCTCAAGTTATTAATTCGAAATAACAAAACAATAAGAAATAAACATAATACAAAACCTGAATAAATAATAACCAATTTTAGTCCAATTTCATCTTATAAACAATATTACAGTACAACCTTCAAAACTATCTAAAAATATCTACCTTATATTTCCGAAGAGCAAACCTCTAAAAAACAAGCCTAGGCTTTATTTTATCCAGACTTTATCTAGACATTACTAGACTCACAAAAAGTTAGGACTCAAACATAAACCTAATTCATTAGCCGCGTTATTTAACTACTGGTAATAATGGCTGGAGTAACAAGATGAATAATAAAAGGTAGCCTTTGATTAAATAAATACATTCACGAATTTCCATTTGATTTGGTATAAAGGTTATTGGTAGCTTCGCTGTTTCTAGGCAAAGAAATATTACTAGGTTTTTCGGATACTAGCGTTTTTTGCGACTTTGTTTGTTGTGTAGTTAGAATTTTGATCAACAATTCCAGTAGGTAGATATCGAGTTATGGTAATAAACCTTTACTTTTACTATGTTTACTGAAATGTTGTCACTGATCTGCAGGTAGTTCAATTGCTAGAATGTGTATTTTTTTTGCGGTGAATGTGTTTAATTGATAAACACACATGATAAAAAACTACTTGGCGCAATGGTTTTACATTTTTATTCTTACCGGTCCTTACCAAACTTAATTTGATGAAGAGTTAGTACCCAACTTTCTAATATTGTTTTATATTTATAGCAAGAATAACATAAATATTAAAACAATATACCTACTCAAAGGTAAAGTAAAAAGTTCGAAATTACGAAAAGTAATATACCAACATATTTTATTAAAATACTTTCTAGAATTCAATATCACTATATCAAGTATCACAAAAAGCTTCGTAGAATTCATCAATGAAATACCAATTTTAAATTAAATAGTAATAATAACTCTGTCTTCGCAATAAACAGAAAAAGTTATATACAACATAACTCTAATGTCTTTGAAATGTCAAAGTGACATTAGAATAAAAATGGCGTCTTCTCAGAAACAGTCAAGTTTTAAAGCAAAGAGAAATATGTTTCTTTTAAAACTATACGTCTTTTGAAACAATAACAAGCTTTTATAAGACTATACATCATTTAGGTTCAGACTACTTGTGAAGACAAATATTAAGTACAAACATATATGCAGCATACGACATATAACATATTTTTCGACGACCTCCGTGGTCGAGTGGCGTACGCACCGGTTTCAAGGTGTCGCTAGCTCTGAGGTCCCGGGTTCGATCCCCGGTCGGGTCAATGTAGAAATCAACTTTTCTACATTGCCTCGGGTCTGGGTGTTTGTGGTACCTTCGTTGTTTCTGAATTCCATAACACAAGTGCTTAATAGCTACTTACTTTGGGTTCAGAGCAATGTATGTGATGTTGTCCGCATTTATTTATTTATTTATTATTTTGGCTATAATATTTCATTATCACCTAACCACCACCATCATCACCTCCCGAGCTTTTTTCCCAACTATGTTTTTACTGGATTCAGCTGAATACCGTATTTTACATTCAGCGACTGCCTATCTGACCTATGTATGACGGCAGGACCTAATGTTTAACGTGCTTTCAGAAACACGGCGAGGTCTCGGTATGTTATAAATGATCACCCATCCACGGACCAACCGCGGCAACCGCTGCTTAACCTGTATTATTGGTCAAACCGTACGGCTTACACTTAGCCTCCCTACACAAGCCCCTCCCCTAATCAACAATGTCAGCCATATTTCATTACAAGCAAAAAACAAGAAGTAGATCTAATTTAATTTACAAAATTCGTTGACAGACACAGGGACAAGCGTAGTCTCTTATAAATACTTAAAATGATAGACACCCCTGGTTTTCGAGACGTATTTTCCAGTAACACCCAATAATCCGGGTTTAGGGAAGATCTCTTTTAAGCGGAGACCAATGATTAATGTCGATCGTTTGTTACTAAAATGACGGAAAATTTGTCGTTATACGTGATGTGAAATCTGGTGAGACTTTTAGAGTAAAGTGTAGTTTATTATATAAAAATGATCATGGAAAAAGGTTCTTTGAGATAGTAGTTTAGTGAGATATGTAGTAATTTACTTACAATTTGAAACGATTTAAAAATTGACGGGCCTGTTAGTCTTGTGGTTAGAGACCCTGACTGCTATACCGGAGGTCGTGGGTTCGATTCCCACCCGGGACAAATGTTTGTGTGATGAGCACGATAATTTGTTCGGTGTCTGGGTGTAATTTATCTATAATATGTATGTATTTAGTAATATATAAGTATGTTTATCAGAAGTCTGGTTACCATAACAAAAGCTCTGCTTAGCTTGGGATCAGACAACCGTGTGTCAGATGTCACGGAATATAAGAAAAAGAAAGAAATGGAAGATAAAAATTTTATGTTTCCTATTTTCCTAGTTATTTTTGACGGCATTTAATAAATATTAATGAAGTCACACTTAAAGTCTTAAAGACTTAGTTCGCATACAGTTAGTCCTACTCCAAGTAACAAAAGGATCTTACAATAACGAAAGTTCTACCTGTGTTTTCACAAAACATTGCGACGAAGGATAATATTTTCTTCAGCGCTTAGTTACACAATTTAAACTATTTCCTCTCGACCCAAGGGAAACAACTCCATTCAGTTTTAACAAAGTACTTAGTACCTCCACTACCTCCATAGTTTAGTTTTCAACATGCTCAAAGTTAACAAATGGAACAATGCCGGTGAAGGCTGGCTACATTGTTTGCAACCCCTGACACTCAGGTCAGGGGTGTTAAACAATTTACAGTTGCTCATAACGAGCAATGAGGAATATTATGACGATATTTTTTGCAGTTCATGGAGTTATTTATGATGTCAGCGTAAAGTATAATGTAGTAAAAATAATAACAAAAACCTTTTAAGACAAGATCAAGCATTTTTATTTCGGCTAATACCCTGGTCAATTCTACAATTATATTTTTTTTTCGTTTTTAGGTCGGGCAATACTTGGTGCGTAATCTTCAGTATAAAAAATAATGTCAAAACTATTCTAACATAATTCCTGACAAAAATGAATCCCAAAAATCATAAGCGAAAAAATCGTACTTTTTTCAGTATAATCATTTCAATCAATTCCATCGTTTAATAGTTTAAACGATGGAATTGATTGAAATGATTATCAAGTTAGTACTTGAATCACAGATAGAGCCATCAAGCATCAAATTGTAATACATAAAACAAACAAAATCTACAATCACAAAACTGAACAGCAAAAAAACCAGTATAGAAGATAAGTAGCTTCTCGTAACTAAATAAAATCAAGGTTGTATCCGTAATAATCATAATAGTTTGTTGGAAGGCGAGTACGAAGTAAATTGGTTGGTTCGTATCGCGGATGGCATCGCGTGGTGCAGACAGCTCACTTCAATGCTCGCTGAGATCACTTACTTGATTGTGTTTTGTTTTTGATGAATTTCAAGGAATAGAGCTGGTGGAAATTCGTGGTTTTTGAAGTGTTTGTGAGTGCGGGAAAGAAAATGCTAGTAAATAAGATAGGTAGAAAAAAAATAGAAGATAAACATGTCAGTAGATAAAGTTATCTACGATTTTGTCGAGAGATAATTACCGGATTTACAAGTTCTTCTTTTTGGTGTTGCAGATAATATTATCATCTTACTAATAAACTTGGTTTTAAGCGACTATAAACATAGATTTTGATTTATTTAATAAATACCTAAAAAGGCCGGGACTTAAACTTTAGACGAGATTAAAAAAATTACGCGTTATAGCCTATTTCACGTTGAAATCTTGAAAAAAAAGTAAGGGTATCTATTATAGTTACTTAATTAATAACTGTAATGATATATTTTTTCATTCTTGGCCTAAATAACACCTTGCAAAACAGGCATATGCTACAGTAATGAATATGAAAATGTACCTTTTATATCTCATTCTAAACCAACTATCTCGCAACCTATTCAGGATGTAACCTCCAATCACAAACCAACAACAGCTAAATGGCTGAGCACAAAGTTAGCCAACATTCAGCCTTCGGACTTCGACGCAAACTTGTTCTAGTATAATGGAGTTACCGTAATGAATCAATATGTCAATAGTTCCTAAATCTGCGGGCTATCAAAGCTTTGGTGAAACTTCAGGGAATTAAGGCATGTGTTAATAGTTACACGTGTTCAGTTTAGTTGTAAATATGCGTGTAAAAGCATCATGAAATTTTCTGTACGGTAAGTACTCTATTGCATGTCATGTGGGAATATTAGTGTGTAAACCTAAATTTTTCGGTGTCTGTTTTGATAAAATATAATTGTGCGTTATATGATGCTCTACTAAGAAAAGCCTTTTATTTCATTCGTCTTGTACTAAGGCGCTAAGTTTGCAAATAAATTGTCAAGGAAAAATAGAAAAATGAGGACGTAACGTATTTCTTAAATCATAAAACTAATAATATAGGTACACGATATAGTTACTAGAAAAACGTCTCGAAAAACACTTCAGTTCCTATAAAACGCAACATAAGCAGTCTACAAAATATTATACCCAAACATCTGGAAACTAAATAAAAAATTGAATTTAGAAGACAGAATGAACTTGACCAAACATATTATTTTACGAGCAAAAACCTTCGACCTTGAACGACCTTCAGTTTAGTTTCGACCTGTTTTTTATCGCAAATTTACTGCTCACATTCTATCTCATTTTATAGACATTCGGTTCTTCGCCAGTAAAATTACTAAGACGACAGTTTATAGGGCCTCTTATCAAATATTACTGGGAAGATAGCACTAAAATACTTTTCAAATATTTTGATAAATTTTACGACAATTTCGTTGTAGCCTTAAGTTAAAGCTCAATTTGCATCAAAATGGTGTGGTTTTTACGGTCTAAAAGCTTTTTGAGACTAAGACCTTTTCATGTTCTAATAATTTTATGTAATGATGAGTAAGGGTGTTTCCAGGTCTGACAAACACGCATTGAATGTGCAGGTCGCGAGCTGTTCGCACCCTTATGGAACGTTAAGATTATGAACTCTAAATACGTTTTTTGGGCTTGACGTTTCGACTGAGTTACCAGCCGTGGTCGCAAGCAGACTGATTCCGCTAATTCCCATGAATAATATTACTAGAAACATGCAACGCGATAGTTAAATTATAAATTAATACTAGTCTAAACGTACCATTATTTAGGAGAAAAGCGCCATCTGAGGTCTAGACCAAAATGGTCAGGAAAAACTAAAAAAAAAATAGCTCCATCTGTACACAACACAAGAAAAAACCCTATATCTATATTTAACACTAGATTAATAGTTTTGTAAAGTATATTAACACACTACTGCCTTCCGGGTATTCAGGCTAAGCAAACATCACGCGTACATTGTTTGCTTATAATAACAGTGGGTATCGACTTTCCATGGTGTAGTATGCTGTAAGTCCGTGTCCGAACCATAAGTATTATAAGGCTTTGCCGGGTTGTTTGCTCTATCCTTATCATACAGCTATTTATTTAACCTATCATAATATATCCTTGTTTTTCGAGTTTCAGATTTTGACTAAAAATCCGGCGTATACAAATATGGAAGTAGCGAGCTGTAATAGTGCGTTTTGATTCTTGCCTTGTTTGTGTAAATAATAAGACCGAGCATTATTTAACTTAATACAAATCTTAATAGTGTTTTTTTTTGCTGAAACTATTTAAGCATTTACCTAAGACAACAAATATTCCATTAAGAACTTACATTTGTTACAGTCATGTAGAAAAATCAGTGTCCTCTCTCTTGATCTGATTTAGGTACCAAAGAAAACTAACGTATAGTACATACATACATTTAGAGTTTCATTCAATACTGTTTGTGAGCCTTCCTACTGGGACTAGCTTAGCAACTGTCGTCAAGTAGCCTTGTTTTCGCGATACCATCATTATAGCAGTTTTATTATACAGAACAAGGCAAACATTCAATTATTCAGGAAGGACAACCATATAAAACCTATTTAGTGTATCCGTTACAGCACTATTGTTTTAGCGTAATAGAGGGTGTAAAAACAAAGCTTTATTACAAACATACATACTGATTTATAGACTCGCAAGACATTTGGTCTAGAAGGTCCCATATCTCAACAAAGTCCGGTGAAGCAGTCCAAGCCTTTTTTTTTTTTTTACCCGGGGAAATCCTCATGGACTTCCTCCGCCCTGGGGAAGGCGGAGGGGTATGCCGGACTCTTACCGGCTAAAACCACCGGAGTGCTTCACCCTTCCCTTATGCTGGAGACCAGGCGGGAAAGCAGTGCAAACTACCGCGATCTAGCAGTCCAAGCCTGCGCTAACTGCAAAGATCTCTACCAAAAGAGGGCCCCATATCTCGCAGGCATCGTAGATAAATGTACGTAGCGTTTCAAATAAGTTACATTTGATTGTATTTTCATACATGCAACAGTACACCGTACCAACTGTATTGAATACTAGTATAACAACAACCTTAAGATTTTCTGGCTCCAAAATATTTGATCGACCAATTACCTTCAGGACAATCGTACATTGGAATCATCATCAAAAACCCGAAATTTGAGCTTAAGAGCTTTGATGTTTAGTACATCAAAAACTATATAGCTAAAATAAAACAAACAAGTCATCGGATTGGTCCTCTACAATTTATTATAAGATACATATTTAACTGTTAACAGGAAACCTTAGTTTTTGCAGGTTAAAAGTTTGTAACATGTTTAAACATTATCATGTTTCATCCTAACTCGGTAAGCGATTACATGATTGATTACCGACCTAAACATCCAAACTTTCGTGGATACTCGACAGAAGACACTTGTGTTATATCTGAAATTATATTATTTTCATTATGTAGAATAAAAATAACTTGCGATATAATATTTGCGAAAAAAAAAACGTTCTTTTTTTTAACCGACTTCTAAGATACGAGTTTCTAAATTCAACTGTTTCGTATATAACGAGATATATCTGGAAAAATCTATTTTAAAAAATATTTTATAAAGAGAATACACCATTGTAAGTCGCATATTAAACATTTTAGTCGGTCATTCTACATTTATGATAAAAAAAATATATAATTTTAATTACTTCGTCGAAGATTGTTTTTAATATTACAATACAACATTTTATTTTGTATGTGCTACTGGTCACTAAAAAGGCTATATAAATGTAAAGTCTTATTAAAAATGTACACAATTGTCATACGTACATACAGAATGCGGCAACGTTTATATTTAATTCACACTTCTACCTACCCACCTTGTGAATGCGATCTGCTTGGATTACAATTAATTATTTATTACATTTTACTTCCTAGAACATTAATGTTAAACCAGCAATTTGAATGTGATCCCACGTATATTATTACCAAAATTTAATTATACAGAATTTAGTATCATTATTTAATTTACATGCTTATTCTTGTATCTTGTTTATTTAATCTAATTTCAATTCAAGAGCAACATTCAATAATATAAATAAAACAATTTAATCTACATTATGTGAAAAACTACGAAACAACATGTAAAATTTTAATCATAAAAATGTTTGTGATAAAACTTATTTTTTTACGTAACATGTAAAAAATATTATCTACAATTTTCTGAACCTTATATAATCAATTGAAGCATTGTACTGTAAAATATCGTAAAGGTATAACCCAGTGGAGTTGAAAAGGCCACTTTTAGGGAGCAGTGAGGTATATTTTCATGCATTTTACGGGTGGCAAGGTTATCCGCTTGTTACTAAGTGTTTATATCCTATTTGTAGTAGTGTGAGGCAGCGGTGCGATTCATTGGAGGCCCTGAAACTAGTCGAATGTGTTAAGCTTATTGAAGAAGGGTAAGATAGAATAAGTAGTAGTAAGTTTAAGGTAGACTTACTTGCTGACCTTTTCTTAACAACATATTTATTTTTGGAAAGTTTTAAAACAGTAGTTTTCAAAATAAATATGCCATAGAATTTGTATTTTATTTAAATTATTCTTTGATATAGTGTCATTCAAATACGTTATTTCAGAGTCGGTAGTTTGTAATGTTTTTATGTAATATCTGAACTGTACCATATTCTAACAAATAAATATATCTTATCTTACCTTATCTTATCTTATCTTATTATCAAGTTTCGGTAAACCGAAATTTTATTTTATTTTATTATTATGTGGTTGCTATAACTTATTTCTATTTTTTTTTCGTCACCTTTAAAATACCCTACCTTTCCGTTTAGGATATTAAATGTTACGCTTGAATCTCATATGTAAATAGTGTCATCAACACTAACCCCAAGTACATTACCGTAATAAAGTTCCATTTTCCAGCAGAGCGTTAGATCCAATCTATATTGCTACTAAATAAGATTGTGCAGTATACTGCCCTCAATCTTCCGCCGTCAAGCCATAAGCAGCTTTGTGGGAAATATTGAGATGGGTTTAATAAGGTTTATTTTTTATTTTTAGTACACCACGTCTGAGGCTATAGTGGTTCAGTGAAAAAAGGAAATGGTCGATGGTAAAGGTTAAAGGTGTTACGTCGATTGTTTTTCGTACCAAGTCCGCTCCGTGTGTCAAAAAGCAGGTTAATCCGTTGATCCTGATCACAGGAAGATGAATGATGTCATCAGCTGTTATACATTAATGGCTTTCGTTGTCACCAGTCTGACTGACAAAAAATTGGTAATAGAGTTCATTTATTTTATAGTATCCAAAATAGTGGTACTCTGCTGGATTTACAAAGACTAGAGTCCGATCTAGTGAGAGATATATCCAATGTGAAGTTACCTAAGTTTCCTCCACAATTAAAAAAAGCTTATCCTCTAGGGGGATATCATAATTTTACACTAGGTACAATAATAGGAAACAGAAAGAAAAGAAATGCAAACCTTGTAGGTATTCCATTTTACACCATTCTATATTTAGACCGGCACAGAAATTATGTAAAGAACAGTTTATTCAAATTGAACAAAGTTCGAACAGTTTTCTACCATCTGTAAATGGCTGAGTATCTCCTTCAGCAGTACTTTTACTGCTTTTTTATTTGACTGAATAATTTCAAAGTAATATTTCCATCAAATTAGCTCTTGTTTTTTATCTGGCCTCGGATTCGGAACAATTTTTTTCAACGAAGAATATTGGACGCTAGTGAACGTTTTTTTTTATATTTCACGCTGATATTTATTAAATTAATATTATTATGTTCTATATTTGTGTAGGTTGTTATGTTTTGTAATATATTAATAATTTTGAATATCAAGAAAATAAACCGATGCATGAGTAAATATAAAGGTCTATAGGCATTTTCTTGAAACTAGTACTACATATTTTCAAACTATCCAGATATTTGTTGTATAATTATGAAAGAAAGAAAGCCCAGTTTTAATTAAGAAGCTCGAGAGAGGCCTATGCCTAACAGTGGACCAGTAATGTTTTTGAAAATGACAACACATAATAAATGACAACACGTAATATATGCAACGTAGTTTCAATACACTTAATAGTCCCTTTGTTAGTATCATGATATTAACTGTTACATCAAGAGAGCTATTATTGTCACTAAATTGAATCGTCGTTCTACGTTAAGCTAATTCTATTTCGAAGCTATTGTCGGATACATTATGTTATTGCTACTACATTTAGAACTTAATGTTGTGTTAGTTTTAGGTTACTCTGTCTATTATTAGATGGTAGCATGTGTTAGTAAACTGAAATGTATTTAATAAAATTAATAACTGAAATGTGTGATAGATTGCTGGTAATTTACTACTTTAGATGATAATATCCACTTTATATTAAAATGATTATGTTAATTTTTGTCTTAAAATATGGCAAAAAGTTAAGTCTTTCTTATGTGTAAGATGTAGTTACAAAAATGCACAGTTACAGCCTACTGTAACTGTGCATTTTTGGTACTAAAATCTCACTTGCGTGTAAATTATTTTTAGAGCAAAGGCTATTATTTTTTCTAATTTTGTTTAGACTGGTTCTTTTTTCAGGCATGGTGTGAGAACAGACGGACACACTTCTTCACAAGCCGAAAAATTAACTCCCTAATACCGTATATTGAACTTCACCGTCAAGTTCCTAAAGTAACGGGCTAAATTCTAACCTAAATAATAACTGTTACCTTAATTCATTTACCTTCAGAGTATTAAAAGGAATAAAGAGGTAGATCGACAAGCGCCTCACTCACTGTCAGGCGTCCTATTATAATATATTACTTGGCTTTCGGAAGCTATCAATTTCGCGAATAATCTGAGAAAATATACAAGGAATATTATATTGATGGGCAGCTTCCGATTTGTCAGTAATTGGATGCGTGGAGCCGGAGTTAAGCTTGATTAAGATGATTGAAATGACTGTATTAATTTTCCTTTGGCGTTGATACAAAGTTATCAACTTCGTTTCAATCGGTTTCTATATTGATATTCAGTTTAATCTGTTTACAGATCGCAATGTAACTTGAAATAATAATTTCTTGTTCCTTGCTAGTTCCAAGGCCCTCTGTTTATTATATTCAGTCTTTTCTAGAAATATAAAATTTAAGTAATTCATAAAAATGGCGATTCCGATAAATACATTGCCCAAGCCAAGGGTGTTTTACCAGAATTTCCATTTTCATCACTTACAGAGAAGCCCCTTTTTATCCTGTTAACCTAATATTAAAGTAATCATGATAATCAAATTAAAATATCGACATCTAAAAACAGATCCACGCTTAACTGATTACAATGTTTTTTACAACCATAAATTCAAATTTGTGTATCGGTATTTTAAATTGGCTTTTGCAATATCCCGAAAATTGGTTCTCCATCCCTGTACATAGAGTCTGAGTGAAAAAAAAATTGTTTATATTTGCATAAATGAATGTTTGGTGAAGCGTTTTCCTTCGCATCACACTCTTGAAGTGGTTTGTTTTTCTCGCTGTACCGAGCTGAATTATTGTGTAAAGATATTTAGGTTGTTTGTAAACGGTGTTTTAAAATACAGTGTAAATGAGTATCAGTTTAGCTTTTGTTTTAAGTTTGCGTATATTACGCTAGCAGTAGAATGCAATATATGAAATCAAATATTTTGTGTGTAGAGTAAAATTGGTAATCAGATATTAACTAGAGGTATAGCGAAACAGTAAATCTTTATATCTGTTACCCAGATAAGCATTACACATTGTCAAATTTAAATTAGGTAACATAACACACAGGTAAAACACGGCGACGTAAGGACACAAATTCCTGACATACATTTGTGTAACCCCCATGAACCATATATTGTTACCAGGCATTTCATTTTCACTGCACGGCAAAAGCCTTTTAAATCTCTCGCCATCTTTCTCTGTCAACCCTATTTGAGGGTTATAAAAACATTCCGAAATTTAAAGACATCAAAACTGGTTTTCATTAAGCGTACAATCAGGCAGCGGCGGTAAACAGAGCATTACGTTTGCTCTTAGTCATTAATACCGCGCTTTCGTCGCGACAATTACATAAATTCGCGTCGAGCGTCATTCTGTGCTGTGCTGCGTTTGAACGAGCTAGTGCGTGGTTTAACTAGCACTTACTTAGCTTGTGTTATATAGGTAAATAGGTTGCAGTAATTTTAATTTTTAAAGCGAAACGAAATAACAATATGTAGTGATGAACTATTAAGATCAAACAGATTTCTAATACTATATCTGTGTGAAAGGACAATGGCAGGTCTCCATACTAAGAATTGTCTGGGATCAAATTGAAGCGTCCCTTAATGAAAAATATGTTAAAAGATTTGGCGTTAGTTCTAGAATCTATAAATGAGACTATTTTCATTTGGGAAAGCCGGAAAAAAAAGATTTCGGTGTTAGAATTTTATTATTTAGGTTATGAATTAACGTCAATGTCAATTAGCTATATCTATAAAACATAACGCAGATCGAAATTATGTCCTTAAGAAATGATAATGTGGTGTGGTCTAAGTGAGAATAAGAGTATTTACGGATAAATGGGAAAAACCTAAATAAATTCTAACACTCGATGTAGAGTAGTACTCAATTTAAACTTTTAAACTATCGCGCTGCATATTATAGAACGAAACGTCAAGCCCTTAAGGTATTTACGCATGTACGCGCTAATCCCCGTTCTATAATATTACTATAGTACTCAATTATTGAATGTTTAAGAAAGCTGAGCGCGTATTAAAAAAATGCACTTGCCGCGTAAACAATAGAACTATGTTAGGGCAAATAAAAAACATATTTTGTTTAAAATTATTATTTATTTCATTCTTCATCTCATTATCATCATTACACATAAAATGCGCGTGCGACGATGATCTCTATCGTAATCTTCCATAGTTATTGTTATGGGTTTACAACAAAAATCCAATTCACTATATAGGCACAATCGAAGCAAAGTAAGATTAGCTTATGCTCACGCAAAAGCAATATCGTAGTCCTAAGGGCACGCACTAGTCACACAAGGCAGTATCAATCAGTCCATAAACAGTCCAGGTAGGGTAAAAATAAATAGAAAGCCAAATATAATCATAAAACACAACCGACATAGTAAACACGGAAGGATTTTGTAGCATAGAAAAATATAATGGAGGGTAGTTCTGTAGCGTCTTCACTTGACAGACAACCACAGATAACCTTCACTGTCCAAAACAAAAGTAGTGCTGCACTTTTGGATTCGTTTTTCTTGAGAATCGATACGACACTGAAACGATCCTCTGATATTTTGATCCATTATTAATTGGATTTAAAAGTAGGAGCATTTCTTCAAACATATCATTGATTAAAGACGAAAGAATAGATAATTCTAATATTATGTTAAAAAGAAAACGAACTCTACACGGGTCGATCGATCGGTCGATTATATCGATCATTCGTTTGATTATACAGCGTCACACCACTATTCTAATGGTAAAATGTCGAATGTAGGTAACCTAATTCGAACATCATTTTATGAGCTTTTAAAAACATAAAAATAACTCCGGCTTTTACAAGAAGAAGTGAATAATTGAAAAATCGTAGAAAATTAATTAAATTTGATTGATATTTATGAAATCTATGGACGCCAAAAAAAGTCCAGACCAAATTCTGCCATTGTTCTTTCATCATTGTTTGTAATTAATATTTTAACAATGTTTAAAATAAAATGTTTGTGAAAAGGTGAATATTAATAAGTTTTAATCGAACGTGAGCAAAATTATAGTGTGAAATTAAATTCTCCGTTCCTCATTATTGAAAGCATAAATATTGTACATTATAATTATTTTAAATATGACGTAGGTGGACACGCAATCAAGTAAAATTCATCGCAATATTAATTGAGCTATTTATAATAGGAGCCTCATCAATCAAAATAAAACCATGGGAAGGGATTTCCAATCCTGTTATTAATTTGCTTCTGGATTATTGGTCTCACGGGGTCTTTGTAAACTCCCACGACGGATAAAATGTTTGAGCAGAATTGAATTCTGTTTTTCTGTGATGGCATTTTTATAGCTGTGTTCAGAACTGTGTCTGATAAAAGACAATATCTGACGTGTTCATTTGTTTGTTTAGGTACTTACAAGTGTAGGTTAACAACATACATTTATCGTACATTAAACCCTCGATAAAATTGAATATCATAAATTAAAGCCAATATTAGCTGTCATTTATTGTTTGAGCTCCACAATAAAACCATTCAACACCAAACCGCTATTAATATAACTCCTCACCATAACAGCATTCTAAAACAATTATCCTAACCCATTGTAGAGCCCTTGGGGCGCGTCATTTCAAAGTGCCGTCCCAAACTAGTTATTGAAACGACAGTAATTTGCTCCAGTACTTAACTCTAATGAACTCGCCCGTTTGAACGCACCTCCGTCGCTTGAATTTATGTGGGATCATTAAATCAGGGTCGCTATTACGAAACAGCATAGTAGACATCCACATATTTATGGGTATATGTTATGGTATTTGTTACACGCTTTGACTCGCTACTTTGTTTGTGATACTTTTCATTCATTTCATTTTTGACGACCTCCGTGGTCTTGTGGCGTACGCACCACCCGGATTCTATCCCTGGAAGTATCAATGTTAGATTCCAACATTTCTACACTGCCTCGCGTATGGGTGTTTGTTCGTTCGTTGTTTCTGAATTCCATAACACAAGTGCTTTAGCTACTTACTTTAGGTTCAGAGCAATGTATGTGATGTTGTCCGCATTTATTTATTCAATTTTGTATGGTGTGATTTTGAAGCACTCATTAAAGTAAAAAAAGTTATCAAACTTAAGTCTAGTCTTAGAATAATATCTGGAAAATGACATTTTAGTACTAATGAGGTTCAAAATTATATAGTTTTTATATATTTGTCAAGAAAATATTAAATTGCTTTTTGTAAGATTTCTTCGTTATCTTTACTTTCCTTTTCTTAATGCCAATTCAAAGGTTGTCTGGAGATCATATTTTATGTTTATTTTTGTATCTTTTGCTTATTATTCAAATGATGGATTTTTTGTTTATTTAATCTTTAGATCCTGCGGTTATTTTTACTCCTTTTGTAGATCATTAAAGTTGATTTTATTCGCCATATTTTCCAGATACTTTAAATATTACTCTCATTTAATAATTTCAAGACTTTTAAGATTCATTAATAACATTTCTATTCTTAGATTAAGGCTTCTATCAGAATGATCATCCGAATTTCTTGATCATAAAAAAAAACATTTTCTGCTCTTTCTCTAAAGCTTAAGATTTTAAGATAAGAGCTTAAGATTTAAAACAATGCCAATCTAGCTCAAAAACAAGAGGCTGTAAAACTTAAGAAAAGAAAACATCTAGACTTTCCCGTGAAAATGCGACCGTAATAAATTCATTTGAAACAAACGCAAGATTTTTATCGGCATCCATTCTTTGGCCAGCAAATTGCGAATATATCTCTATTGTAAATCTAATTCTTCTATTTACATGTAAAATGCTTTCATTCGTCCGTTAATCCTTCTTTTGTTTCGCTTCTGTTTCACCTGGATATTTGATTGAATATTCAAACAAAGGACGAGTTTTTTTATGTTTATTTCATCGGAGTTCTATGTTTTGACAGATATGGAAGCTTAGAATGTTTCTTTGTAAATATTTATGTGATTGCATTAGGTAAGTATCGAGCTAAAAGTTTGCCTGTCTCCATGACTTTTTGCATAGAATATTATATATAGACTAATTATTTTCTGTTTGTATTCTGGGCCCATAGATTTTTATGAAAATTAAGAGTGATAAAATTCGCAGTGTACCTACTAAAGTGTTTTATCTACAAGTTTAGAGCTAATTAAATATATATAAATATGACAGCAAAGCTTTGCAGTGACCCACTTTTCGGATATGTATATAAAAAAACGTAAACACTCAAATGTTTTTTTTGACCTTTCCAAAAAGTTGAATAGAATTAATGGAACATGTCGTGCATCCGATATAAGGAAGTGGCGTAAGTTAATTTGGATTGATCCACTATTTCCATTAATACGTCCTCTCAATGACAGCAACTGTTTGATCCTCATCACTGTCGGACAGGCTGACCTTAATAATACTGTTAGTAAGTTACATTATTTCTATACTGATCCTGATTTGTGGTAAAATGAAAAGATCAGGGCTCATATAAATATACAGAAACGTTAATATAACAAGACTATTTCGAAACAATATTAACGAAACAATAGAAAAAATACCAGAAAAAATACAAACTAATCAAATAAATTTTTAAAATATAAATTATTTTTTTTAGAAATCGCTTGTCGCGTGAGTTGACTTGAATACATTTATATACTTTTACAATAAAGCAAATATATTCCTAACACAATATACCTACTCAGAAAAAAAAAACACAAATTATCATCCTCTTCCGTCAAAGTCAGTTTAAACACTTTATCCTCAAACTTCAGTATCAAAACAAAGTCCATAAACTAGATTTGATACTTAGTCCCTGTTTCCTCACTATTCCGAGTTAATAAAGTAGCCAGTCCCTTATAATTTCGTTACCCGCCGTCCGTCAGAACGAACTTTTTATTACACCAACGTTGGTA
Organism: Autographa gamma; assembly: GCA_905146925.1. NCBI lineage: Eukaryota > Metazoa > Arthropoda > Insecta > Lepidoptera > Noctuidae > Autographa > Autographa gamma. Next base: position 13,471,240 of record LR989850.1, read on the forward strand.
CATTTATCTTTGTGTTTGGGTACTTTTTACTTCATCCTTTATAGGGTTTTTGTTGCGTCGTAAAGTCGCAGTATTTAATATTACGTGCGAATGAAATGTTTTTATTTAATGTTATGGTAAATTTTATTTTTATCATAACATTCCGATAATAGCTACATATTTGTATTATTTTATACCAGTAACATCTCCCTCGAATCACTCTTTTGATAAAACATAAATATATGTTTCTAGGTTTTAAGTATTTTGCGTTCAGATAGACCTAGATTCGCTATGAGGGACTAAGTTTTATAATATCTATATAGGTATAGATTTCTTGACACTAAAATGAACACAAAACTAGGTACTTGAGTCATAAAAATATGGAATAACAAATCATAAAATTCAGCGTAAGGTGACACGCTTCTAAGCCACGAAATCCGGTTAAAACCAGATTGTGCAACAAAAGCGATCGCAGGAAGCCAATGTCTAAATCGCCAGTCCTTAATACCAGCTATGTCCATTGTTTCAAGATGATCAAATCACATTCTCAACGCACCGAGCGGCGGATGCAAAGAATTTAGTATTGAGTTCAATAGAATAATTTGTTTCCGTCCATCTCGTTCAATGGTCACTGCCTAAAGAGTTTTCAATCTGCCCGTTTTGTTGGCCGCCGATTTTTTTTTAAACTGATATCGCATTTCAATGGACGGCTTTTGTTTTTGTTAGAACCCGTACGTTTTATCGAACCGACTTTTGTTTGACTTTTGAATTTACGATTTTAGATTTTTGAATGCTTTTTAGAATTTGTCGTGAATGGATATGAGTTTGGTTCAGGAGTCAAGTCATTTATTTGATGATGCAAATGAAAAAGGTATGAAATAATATTGCTTAATTATTTCTCATATTTGACACAGCTTCCAGACTTACCGGATTTAGCTGGACATCAGTATTTTATAAGGACCAACTTGCTATTTGACCTACATAGCCCATTTATTAGGATACGCTATCCTACCTTAATCAATATTTTTTGTCCCAAATGTTTAGGTTCAGATACTATATTTTCAAGCTTTTGCTCTCTAGATGCGCAATGACATTAACTTTACGAATACTATTTTTTAAATGTACATGACATAAACAATTTTCTAATTAAGAATAATCCATTCCTCACTTTACCAACGACAATAAGAACACCCCAAATTATGAACAAAAGTCGTAAGCAACGATTCCTGAGCATTCTGCTTGGCGTCACGACCCACGGCTTAGCGGTCGGATTATGGCGCCAAAGTTTCCACCATTACCACATAAGGCATTATTCGTATAACTCGTATTAGAACAGAACTTTCCATTTGAACACAATCCTTGCATCCGAGGTAATCACATGACTGGCATTGCATTATGACTCTTATAAATAGATAACATAAGGTTTAAAGTCGACTATTTAAAAGACAAAAGAATTCTTGTAGAGTACACTCGGTTTAATAATAGAAACAAGTTACGTATACGATCTGAGAGTTAAACACACACTAGGCGCTTCAATTGTTTATGTATCTCAGGTACATAAACCGTAATAATTGCTCGAAACGAACATCGCTTTAGGCTATAACTGGTATGAGCCTAAAGAGTATGTATCTGCAGAGGCAACGATTCATACAACCGTGCAGCTTTAGATACAGTACTATAAGTGCTAATATTGTGTGTTGTTGTCAACTGGGCAAAAAGGTTTTGTACTACGTCAATATCTCACGCAGATAGAAGGTATAAAAGAGACGACGCTTTTAATAAATGGACTATCAAACAAAATGTACAAAGGTCCCGTAATGTAAAACGGATGAAGATAACGGGGCGTGGACGTGACACTTCTTCTCCGTGTTTTTTAAAGCGTCTCCGCCCCATATCCACAATCTTTGTAGTAAGAGTAATACTAGCGATACTGGATATGGGGTGCGGTTATTGTTATATGCTTTGGTTGTACGAACCCTTGCCTCTGTGAGTTGTTTACTCTTTGCCCAAAGTGTGTAGAGTTTACTACAGACATTTATAGCGTTAATACTCTGAGTAATAATTCTGAAACATGATGAGGTTTAATGTTCGCACATAATACTTTAAGACCCCGTTTTGTGTAGCGGTAGAATTGCTTTTGTTTTTGTGAATGACTTTAGGATACTTAGGTCGTGAACTGGATATATCATGGTAATTTTATGTAGGTTATAACCCCATAAGAAAGACGTGTCTTAAATTAGCCTTGGTGGCTGTTAAGTTAATTTTAACACGTTTAACGTGCCTTCTATTGTTATTTACTAGATCTCGCAAAATATTAATCTTAATAAAATATGTAAATCTATTAAATCCAACAAAGGAACGACCCAATGGGTTCCTATAAATGGCAAAAACACATCGCGGTAGGCCCAGGCGGAGATGGCGGGACGAACTGGAGGCCTTCAATGAGGAGTGGATGACCACGGCCCTAACCAGAGAGAAATGGAAGGAGGGTAGAGAGGCCTTTGCCCTGCAGTGGGAGAGAAACGTCTAGGAAAAAAAAATCTGTTTACTATACTAAACACAAAATTAATAATATGAAGGTGTCGGTGGAGTAGAGAGTGGTCATGCGTGAGTTTAGTAATCCAAATATAGTTTTTAATTCATACTTTAGAATTTCATCTCATTGAAATATATTACGAACGAGCCAACAGTAAAATATATAATATAAATTGTCACAAAAGTCCACCAAAGTAGTTAAATAATGAGGCCAGTTAGTTTCAATAAATTAGCTTCACTAGCCTAGCAACGACATCCGAAATGAAGTCAAGCGCACCTTTACCGACCTTAGGGATTAAAACCACGATGGTATTCAATTCAAAACTGACAAAACAAACTAATAACAGTTAACACAGTTTGTTAATTAAGTTTTTGTGAAAACAAATTATAAATTCGAATAACCCTACACTCTATATGCGAGTACTTTGCCTGGAAACATACTCCAACTGTACTTGTGAAATCAACTCGCCTACTTTAAAATATATAATTATTTTACGGTACGTGACATTGCCGAGTTTCTACGAGAGAGTAGAAAGAGTTTTTTTTTTTGTAACTATTTTAGGCACACGAGTAGGTACTCGCTTCAACAAGTATTATTAAGGTATGCGTCATTTGAGCTTATTAAAAAATATTCACAAATGTCAGTATGTGTTTTTGCTATATTCGATTAAGAAGAAATATTCGTATTTGTAGCAGTTGGAATTTTTGGATGGTACATGACTATATACAACGTCAAAATTAAGTAAATGTGCACACATTGAAGAAAATAAGATGTCTTTAAAAGATTCTTCACTTCTAACGCAAATACATAATACTGTAAAATTGGTAGAAACCCTATTTACGTACACACACAGTATGGCTACATTATGTAGTTGCTGCGACAATATCAGCCTAAGCATTAGCATTTTCGTTTAGACACAAACAGATTGTGCGTAATTGGAGGATTCAAACGGATTAGTATTGACGCCAGAAGGCAATCCAATACCATTTAAAGCACAATAATTAATGGCAGAATCACCTTTGGAATAATTTGGCTGTATTTAGAAACAAAGATAAGCAACATCACCAATTCGAGAAACCTATATAAGAAAATATCGATGGTTTTGACATTGTCAGGATAATATTAGTGTTTTAAATAGATTTTTTAAAACGGCAAGCTCCATCTTCATACATAAAACACGACAACCCTTGTTCACACTAGTGCTTACGGTTTAAACTCTGATAGGCTCACTCTATAGTTTCAAATGCAACCTCGTTGGTGAGGATACATTTTAGTCATCAAAGTTAGAAACGTCATATTATGATTAATATTGAGGTCCTCTTGTTTATTAATTTTGACAGCCCTGTTGGTCTAGCGGTTAGTGACCCTGACTGCTATACCGGAGGTTGTGGGTTCGATTCCCACCTAGGACTCTGCTTAGCTTGGGATCAACAGTGTGTGAGATGTCTCGGGATATTATATTATTATTATAAATAGCCTTCAACGTAGTTTCTCTCTGCGATAGTTAACGCCTAACACTATCTTAGTAACTATTATTCTATTTAAGTACCATACTACACTTAGTACCATATATCTCAATCATAAATACTTAAGTACCCAATTCATGAGTTATTAATGTCGTAACGTTTTCATGAAACGCTGTCTCATCAAGAATTGTAAACACTCCGTGAAGCAATATTAATTAGGAGCGGAGAGATATGAAACTACGTATGTAGCGTGTAATTTATTAGTTCCATTTAGTAGAAAATGTTCTTTGATTTATGTGTAACTAAGAATGATATAAAGAAGTACATTGAATTTAATGTATGTTACTGAGAATGAAAAGAACATTTAGTATTATTTATCATCTTTTTTTTATTTCGCCATTATCTTCCCACTTCCGACAAACGGTGAAGGAAAACATCGTGGGGAAACATGGATTCCAAAACTGGGATCCGAAATCGTCAATCCGCAATTGAACGTGGTGATCAATGTTCGCGCCTTCTCAATATGGGAAGAGGTCGGTGCCCAGCTGAGGGACGTTTAGAGGCTGGAATTAATTTAATTTATTATTTTCCCACTGCAGGGCCAAGGCCTTCCTTACTCAGACCATGCAGATTAAATAATATATGTTTAGAGTGTGTTATTTGTCTGAAAATACTATGGTTAACTTATTAACAGAAGAATTGATCTCAATAAATACTTCTACCATTAAATTTTAAAACGTCGAACTAATTTACATAATTAATGACTAGTCTTCAGCGATAAGTAGTATAATTAGTTTTTAATCGACATTGAATAGTTCACGGTCGTCGCATAATTACCACAGTTTCTGATACTGTATTATTCAAATGTTTGTTCTTTAAATTTTCATTCATGTCACATGTGAAATGGAATTATCATAAAATTCTAAAACTAAAAAAAAATAAGATTACACAGCTACACTTGTTGGTTTCTTAGGTTTACGCGAATGTTAGACATTAAAATAAAAATTCTTTTTACGGATTATGTCGCGGTTAAATTTTACTGATTTCACTTGGTTCTTAAACACAATTTAGCTCAACATTTTCTCATTATATTTTTCAACATATGGCACATCATTAACCCATAGCCATAATTCCCAAATCCCTAGTCTAGTCTCCAATAATCCAGGTCGTCCTGTCAGCACTAGGTATGCACTGTAAAGTTTATCGTCATACGAATCATTAACTGCTGATGGTTTTAACCTTAGAGTATACTTAAACAACTAGAGAGTGTCGGAAAACACATTTTGACGATGGTAAGCAAATTTTAGCCTTAAAAAAATGTATAAACGTAGCGAGATTCTAAAACAAATAAAGTCAAATGATATTTTTCTGAAAATTAAAAAGAAAAAAAAAATGTTTTATATGCAACATTTTACAGTACCAATCGAGAATTGAAGAGAATATCAATTAAAAATTGCTTGGTTTATCATATTTTTGCTTGTGACTATACTCGTTTGTTTAGTATTTTTCTGTGCAGCTACTTTCGTTTATGCGAAAATAGCAATTGTTCCGATGGTAATTAAAAAGAAATTAGTCGTTCAGATATGATTTATAAAACAGCGCGTGTTTTGACTATATTTAACCTAGCTTTATATAGAAATAGATACAATAGAACTTGTGCTCACTGATCATACTCCATTAGACACACTCTATAGATTATTACATACTCTGATTTCGTAACTTGTTTCCCGATAACAGGGTATTGACACTATGATTAACGATCTTAGTTTTCAGCTAATGGCTGAACTGCGGTCTCGCTCCTTGTTTAGGCGTTCGTCAAATTGAGTTATGTGTTTGTAAATGGTAATGAGGATGATTTATACGAATTGGTTAAGTGAATATCGTGTGTCATCTTTTGTGGTCATGTGGGTGCTATTGTGGGTCAATGGGACAATGTGAACTAGAAAAGCAGTTAAAGATACAGATTTAATAAATTAAACAATGAGTAGATAAAATCTATATCAATAAATAGTTATGACAAATTTCAAGAAAAAAGAAATAGGTAATTAACCCAGTTACCTATATTTTTTTCACTCATTAACCCAAATTCAATGCCATTCTGAATCATAAACCTGCATATTACCTAACTTTACATAAATTGTTGCAATACTCCCAAGCAAAATCACAACCATCAGTCATCAACATAAAATAACTATTTTACTGCTTCCTGCCATCAGTTTTATTTTCACGAGATTCCTCTTCCAAAGCATATGTTATTGAGTGCAAACACAAAACTTTTCTATATAAAGCCTTCCGTTTCGAAGTAACTAATATCACAGAATACGTCGATATTACTGCACGCATGGTGGAGCAGCCTGATGAAATGAAACTTGTGACGTCAAGATATTTTCTATTGTGCGACGTACAATCGGGGACATCTTCGCCTTATCACCTTACCGTCGAGAAACGGTTTTCGTCGCTTGCGCTCTTTCTAACGCTAGCGACACGCGGCGACGCCCCCTTATTTCTGATTTGTGTTTTAATATAGTACCTATAATTGCCAGTGTCATTGTTAAAGTTGACACTGTGCACGAGTAAAACAATATATCGTATGTAATGTTCGTTGTTGTCGTCACTAAATACTACGAATGTTTTGACGACTTACGCATTATGTTTCTCTTATGCACATATTTTCATAAAAAAATATGTAAACTATAAATGCTAGAATATTAAGATGATTTTGTTTATTCAATTTTCAGTATATTTGCAAAAATAATAATAATAAAAATAGAAAAAAGCTAGCTTTACCGACGGTTATGTGTTTACACATAAGTATGTAATTTATCGTTATTCTTACTCGGAAATCAAGGAACTGTTAGGTTTATTGCTCATGTCTCATAATAAGTTTCTAGATTTATTTTTTTAAACGTCTTGACAGATTTCGACATTTTTCTATTATTTCGATGGGTGATTAAAACGAAATTGACGATTTTTTACTTCATCTGTTGAGTGTGTTTTCTAAATCTGTTTTTATAAATGGCTGATCTGCGACCGTAGGTTGTGGGTTTGATTCCCACCTAGGACAATTCTTTTTTTGATGAGCACAATCATTTGTTCTGTGCCTGGGTGTATTTTATCAGTAAAATGTATTAGAAATATAATAATATGAGGATATTTATCAGTTTTCTGGTAACCATAAAACAAGCTCTGCTTACTTTGGTATTAGATTGCTGTGTGTAAGTTGTCACAGGATATTATCATTATGTTATAGTATTATTATAGATACTATGTCTTTTTTTTATTTATGTAATTTGTTGCAAAATGTTATGTTTAAATGTAATTTGGGTTGAGAAAATATGAATTATTATTAAAAGCTAGTCGGGATTTTTGTTTTTTATATTTTGTTTACTTTATAGTAAAATTGCATCAATACCTACCTTTAAATGTTATTATTAGTTGCTTTGTTTAAGTTAATTTATGTAGGATGCATAATGCATTTTACTACTACTAAAATACTAATTAGATGTAAACTTAAAATGTCTGAATAGTATTTTAATACTATTTACTTACTAAAATCACCGTTTATACTCCAGTTTAGAGTTTTTAAGCTCAATAAACCCAGTATCTGAACCTTACCACCTTTCCCTGTGTGTAGCAGGAATTCTTTTAATGGAGTCTGGAGTGTAAATTTAGTTGTGCCTTTAATTGTGATAGCAATGTTTTATAAGTATGCGTCTACACCTAGGACACTTGTAACAAGGAGTAAACGCGCAACAAGGAGACGATGTTGGTCGGTCAACGACTGGTCCATGAACTTCAGCATGTTTTTTTAGAAGTAAGGGATAAACAAAATAAAACAAATTAGATACTTCAAAATATATTTTTATTTATAAGATTATTAAAAATATAAACATAATGAGAACTACCGTTATTACGCTCACGTGTTGATGCCTCTAGCATAGTTCAGAAAATGACAAAAATAACTTATAATTAAAGATTCACCGCGCTTGTCGCGTTGTGTTGTTTTTACAGTCGGTTCTGAGTTTCGAAGTTCTCGTACTAGACAAATAACTTGGTTTTACTGATAAGTTGTATTTACTATGATGTTATGTTAGTAAGACGAGGATATATTGTGGAAATATTATTTAAAGAAATTATTTAATAATTATTTGGTAGATAACTCATTTTGATTAAAGTAAAACTGAATAATAACGGGTATTTAGTTAATTGGTAAATCTCGATCTTTCATCTTTCATAAAAAACCTTGTATGAGTAGTTCTAACAATATAATTGTTCACTCTTGTTACTATTTGCCATCAAAATTATGACCCAAATCGACCATCGATCTTGGCGGTGCAATTAGCAACCACTTAGCATCTAATGAAGCTTACAGTCAATTGCAAGTAGGGATATTATATCTATCTTATTAAAATTAAGTTTATAAGAATAATAAAAAAACTTGTGAGGTGTCAAGGGACACCCGGATGGAACGAAGTTCCTTTCGATTAATTAGTGAAGTAATTATAATATATATATTTTTTTAAGTTATAATAAATAAAACAAAAAATTAACAAATATAATGTAATATAAACTTAATCAGTAGGCTCAATTTTAGTAATGGTATTATAACTGATATTATAACTGAAGTAGGAAACATAATGTTTGGGATTCTATTTTATTTAAATGTCTTGAAAAATCTGGATCAATGGTAGTATTATATTTTGTTGTTGATTCTGCTGGATTTAATTAATAATAAATTTTATTTAGTAAATAATAAATTTAATTAAATTGATATTAATAATTTTATTAGGGTATTTTTAGATTTTTTTTATTATTAATTAAATTTAATTATAATTAATTAAATTAAAATAATAATTTCATAATTAATTAAATTAAGTTATTACTAATTAAATTAGATAAATAATTTCATTATTTATTAAATTAGATGAATAATGTTATAATTAATTAAATTTAATTAATAAAAAATATATATATATCACATATATATATAATATATATAACACCGTTGGTTGTGATCGACAAGCGAGCCACGAGCTCGTTGTAAAGACTACGGTGGTTTTTTCGGTGCTTGTCATACCAGATTATAATGCGAGGCGAGACAAAACTGTTATTTCTCGGTGTATTGCTATAGTAACACATTTAGTACTAAAAGTCCGATGAAGCAGTCAAAGACTGCGCTCAGTCTAGTAAGTGCCTAAAAACGGAAGCTACATTAAGTGATATAATATTATTTATTAACAGCCATGATTATACTTAGAAAAAAATAATCTACTACGAAACGAAAAAAAAAGCTGTCTAGAACTATAAAGATTATAATTATAAGAATGACTGAAATAACGTACTCGTGTTTAACGTATTTCTTGTAATTATAACACATACACAAAAAAAAACGCCGTTATCTGGCAGCTCCTTTCGCCCCTCGGTGATCGACGCATAGTTTTTGACAACGCGCCGTGTCGCGCCAAATGCCAAACCGCGGTATAGCTTGTTCGTAAATCACAGGTTTCAAGAAAAATACAATTACATAATTAATGACGGTCCTTTATCCAGTCAATAAATATTATTTATTAGGCTTACGTCAAATAAACAAATTCTTATAACAATAAAAAAATTACACTTCGTATTAATAATAGTAGGTAGCTATTTTACTGAATCCATAATATTTATTTAAATTATTTTTAAATCATGTTTAACAGAGTATTACAAAAAACTAAAGGAAAGACGGGCATGCATTTTCTAACTGCCGGGCCAAAAGACGGTTATAATCGAATAAAAAAACATACCTTGTATCAACTAGATATTCTACTTCAATGGTTTGACAACCAAAATAATACTTATGATTTTAGTGTCGGTCTAACTATCCGAAAAAGACAAACAAAAGGTATATTTCTATTCTTTTCTAACGCATGGCTTGCGCGCAGGATAGAGAGAGTTGCATTTTGTGCATTACATTACAGTTCTTGAGTACACTTTAACGATAACAATAAGCTGTCGCAAGCAAAACAGAACTGTTTGACAATGAGTTTAAGGTTCATAATAAGATGTTACTGTTTTTTTATTGTTTCTCATAGAGTTTTTGTAGCTTTTATTCTACACCCGGCGTCCGTTTAGTGTGTTAATGTTAAAATACTATAGTAGGTATATGTATAGTAATAGTATATATTATATTAACAATGCCAACCAATTTTCCAATGGCTCGCATTATACTCATATTTATATCTTTAGAGGTTAATAAGAAGATTATCGGTGGAACTTATAACACTACTTTAAACCGTCCGGGGGCTGAAAATATACCACGAATGACTTTTTTAAACATACTAAAACAGCTAAGAATTATGCTACTATTATATTAAATATCCTCAGAATCAACGTCCCAATTTAATGATAGAAAGTTAAAATAATTGTTACAAGAAAGTTTTAAAAACATCTAGCAAACAAGAAAAGGGTCGGAGTCGAGGGAGGTCGGAGTAAAAGGGTCGCCTTCTTAGGTTCTCAGCCTCCGCTGTCAGTCTTCTTCGTTGATGACAAAGTAACCATGTCGTCGCTTCCCGCGGGCAGTTATTTAGTCTTCCATCCTCTTACTATCGTCTTATCCACAGCCTTACTGTAAGAGCGCTGCAAACGAAATGTTTAAACAATTAATCCATATGTAATAAAATTCTAGTAAGTTTACAAAAACAACCGAAGACTGTAATCACAAATAGATTTCGAAGAATCAGACAAGTTGGGTTCGAACTCGAGACTGAAGTTATAACGGGTAATACCAACCTACTAGACTATCGCTACTCTCTGCTAATTTGGTCATCTATGTATTACCTACATTGCTCTTCCGTGGTCTAAATCACCTACACGATTATAAAAAAATCTCTCTCAAAAATTAGTACGATTATTTTTTTTAATCTGCTCCAATAAAAAAATGTTTATTAGCGCGAGCTTGTTTATTAATACATTTTGCGGTGGCTACCAGTGGCTAACTTTGATGAAAATACTGACCTAACCAAAAACAAACAAAATATTTTTTTTTCAATCCAGTATTTATGATTTTATTTGAAATCATTTGGTCATAATAACTAACATGCGCTTTGCGAAAACAAGTACCCGAAAGCTGCTCTGGTTTATGACTCTTTTGTTAAAAGTGAGCCGACTAGTTTTTTATCTATAGCAGTGGAATTCTATTGTTATAGCTCCGGCCAAACCGGCCGACTTTGCTACTTATTGTTTCATTTTTTAAATTAAAATTAACACGTTTATTTAATTACTCTTTTAAAGGTAGATCTGTTATTATAATAACCGTAAAAATGAAATGTTATTGAAAAAAAAAACACCTAACAAAACACTATTATAAAAAGATTATTATTTAAAATAATGTGTATACCCTAAACAAGAATATAGCCGAATTATCTATTTAACTATAACTTTTTCTATTTAACATATCACTCGTTTGGTATGGTTACATAAATCCCAACAAAAGTATGAATGAAAATGCACTGATTTACTTCATACAGAGCGTAAATGAAGCTTTAGTTCCTTTTAAAAGTATGTGTTGCGTGTAATATAAGGAAGTTTGAATAAAAAAAAACTAGAATTGGCCACAAAGATCACTTTAAAATAATACACGCTTAATAGTTACGCTGTTAAAACATGAGACTAGTGTCAGATGACTCACGCAATCAATTATAATTATCAATTTTAAAAACATCCCTACTTAGCAGCACAACAGGCATTTTTACACATTTGTGTTAAACACATTATTAAAATGTCACCGTGAACAAAACTGAATAAATCTGTTTTCATGTTTAGTGTAATAATAATTAGTATCTAAAACAATTTTGACCGACTAGAATTAAGTGTTATGTAGTTCACGTTAATCTTTTTTCTTTCTATCCCACTACTTTGCAGACTCTTTATCTATCTGGTTTTAGGCTGACTTATAAACACATAATGCTTAAAATATAATTAAAATGTTAATACTTACAAATATTCTCAGGTCATCCGCAATTTGACTAATAAATTTGTTCGCTCTTCGATCGTCAATTTTAGATATCACACAAACAAAATAAAAGTCCGGTATACACGCGCGAGTATTCGTAAACAGTAGTCAAAGTCACGGAGAAAACAGCGAACGTCAACAATGAACAAACAGTGAGATGCGACTGACGTCCACAAAAATAGTCAAAGCATATATTTCCATCTCGTTACTGCAATGTCCTAATTGGTCAACGTCCCAGGAGGGCGGAGCTTCCGTGCCAGTCGCCTGCGTCGAACGTCAAACGAAATCTTCTAAAAAGTGATAAGGCTTCGTTGTCCCCGATTGTACATTGCGCCTTCTGTACGGTATCGTCGAAATTTATTTCTATTCGGCAAGCGATCGTTGTGTTACAATTAGTTTTCGTCATTTTGTTAGTTTGATTGTTATGTTTTATAGTACAAGGAGTTATTTTGATTGGGGTTGTGAAGGTACATTATTGTTTTTGTGTTTTTATTTTACCAATGATCTTACTAATGTTTTTAATATAAAAGTTACTAATATTTTTCTTGAAACAGTTACTAAACTAATGTTGTTAAATTTTGTTTGAAATCGAATTTTCTTTCGAGAAAACTTAATTAAATATTTCCCGGGAACATTGACTCTCACTTTTATTTATTTTAATATTGCTTTTAAATTCTAATGACAAACACTGTTCACAAAGGGAGGTATTTAAAAAAAATACACCTACATAGTGCTAAGTGATTTTAAGGATGCAATTGCATGATATCTCTAGTATCAATTTACTATCTAATGTACTATAAAGTACAGATAAGTTTACTTTTAAGCCGCGACTTCTTTGCAAACATACTTTTTCATCAAGTTATAAACAAAAGGATATTTCGCTCTAAATTTTAAAACAAATATGAAGTAGAATTATTTGAGAATATGACTAGAACAAACACAGCCCGCATGCGTGCCTCATGTAAACGATGCCGCGATGTTTTGACGAACACTTTATTTATCCTACCTTTGAAAGCCTAACGAAATAAACAGCGTTTTTACAACCGACGGAGTTTGGTAAGGGTCAATACCAATGTTTGTCATTCGGAAATGCAATCAAATAAACACTGCATTGGAGTTTTTTCTTATATTAGATTTAATTGTGTATTAACCCTAGATAGCTAACCTCCGTCGAATCGACGGGTAGCGCAAAGAAATATCGCTGTCTCTTTTCAACGATGTTTCCGAGCGCCTTGGCTCTTTTAGTCAACTCAGTCGCCGGTGAGTTCGTTGCAGTGGCGCACGCATTAAACTGGTAAGTACCGCAGTTTTTGAGATACATAACTTTTACCCGTCGTTTCGACGGAAGGTTAGCTTTACCGTTAGCTTTTTGATTTGAGTTTGCATTTATATTTTTGACGTGTCTTGTTTCTTTTTAGATTGTAGTAACCATGTCTTCACTAAATGAAGATAGAATATTATACCTGCTAAACCAACAGCTTAGTGACGATGTTGTTGATGATGGTTCTGCCAGTGAGATCGAAGACTTTGTGGTGGAAGATGATGTCCAAAGTGATGAAAATTATGAACCATCGGATACCGAAGAAAGAAATGTAAGTCCACCACATGACGTACCGTTAACCATGGAACGAGTTATGTCAAGTAGCTCAGATACTGCCCCTCCAGAAACCTCACAAAACTGTATCATTCAACTGCCCCAAAGAAACATACGAGGTAAAAATCGGTACGTTTGGTCTACGAGTAAAGGGAATACTTCAACTAGAACCTCGGCGAGGAACATCGTGCGTACTTCAAGGGGACCTAGCCGTTCATGTAGAGGATTAACAGGTGAACTATCTTGCTTTGATATGTTTTTTACAAATGAAATTTACGAAGAGATTGTCAAATGGACGAACGTCGAAATATCTGTGAAAAGATCTATGTATCAGACTGTGACCCCAACACAAGGTGAAACAAATATTTTAGAAATAAAGGCGCTAGTCGGGCTTCTCATTTTGAGTGCTGCTCTAAAAGATAACCATTTAACTTCAGACGAAATATTCAATTCGAATTATTGTGGAGCTGGATATGTTGCAGTTATGAGCCGCGAAAGATTTGATTTTCTAATAAGATGTTTACGATTTGATGACAGAGATCAGCGGCTGCAAAGGTCCCAGAGCGATCTACTTACACCCATTAGAATAATATGGGATATGCTTATAACACAATGTCACAATAATTATATTCCCGGAACGAATGTTACAATAGACGAGCAATTACTGGGCTTTCGAGGCAGATGCAAATTTCGAATGTACATACCAAATAAACCCGCCAAATATGGAATCAAAATTGAAATGATGTGCGACAGTGGGACCTATTATATGATCGATGCGATACCATACTTGGGAAAAGGTACTAATACTGGAGGTTTACCTTTAGGCGAATATTTTGTGAAAGAGTTGACGCGCACAATACATGGTTCAAACAGGAATGTGACAACCGATAACTGGTTTACATCAATTCCTTTAGCAAAAAGTCTACAACTTGAGCCGTATAAATTGACAATAGTTGGTACACTTAGAGCGAATAAAAGAGAGATTCCCGAAGAATTAAAAAATAATAGAACCAGGCAAGTTAACACTTCAATATTCTGTTACGACGGACCACTTACTTTGCTGTCCTTCAAGCCAAAGCCATCGAAAGTTATTTACTTGTTGTCGTCTTGCGATGAGGAGGGCACTATAAACACATCCTCTAAAAAACCACACATGATCGAATTTTATAACTCGACTAAAGGAGGTGTTGATACTTTCGATCAGATGTGCTCTAATATGTCAAGTAGCCGAAAAACTAGTAGATGGCCAATGAGTATCTTCTACGGAATGATCAATATAGCTTCAATCAATAGCTACATTATACAGTCTCACAATTTATTAACGGCAGGGCAAAAAATAGTTCCACGGAGAAATTTTATGAAAACACTTCATTTTCAACTAGTCGAGCCTTGGCTAAAGACGAGGCTGGCCAAAACAACGATGCCAACGCAAGTAAAAGAAAAAATCAGGAGCGTTCTTACATTGCAGCCACCCACTACCAGTCAAGACCAGCAGCCATCAGGCCAAGCTTCTGTTGATGAAGAAGAGTCATCAACTTCTTCAAGAGGAGAAAATCGGAAAAGAAAGACGTGTGGGAAGTGCCACTACAAGAAAAAGCGTATGACTAAAAGTATTTGCGCTAATTGTAAGGTAGCGATATGTGGTGAACATAAAATTGATTTTTGTGTCACATGTGCCAAAGACAAATAATTATTTTTATATTATAATTACTTATTATGTTCCTAAGTGCCAAATATATAACAATTAGACTGAACGTTATTATATTTTTTTATTGATTTTGCATGTTAAAGTTTTTAATTATAAAATGTTCCTTTTTTTTAAGTTCTATGTAAAGTTACTGTAGTAATAAAAGTAAATAAATAAGGTAAATTTGAATAACGTATTTTTATTGCTAAACCTATGCATTAACTTTCAATTAAAATAACAGGATGATTAAGTTTACATTTTATGGTAAAAAAATAGTTTTTCAAATACCCGTCGTATCGACGGATGGTTAGCTTAAATAGGGTACACAAGAAGGTTAGCTATCTAGGGTTAATAAAGATTTTAAATTGCAATGTTAACTGTTATTAAGTTTGTTTTTCAAAATTAAGTATGACAGCTAAACCAGGAATGTTATTCTTATGTACCATTTTTCGTTGACGTTTTTTTTTTATCTTCGTCCATGACAAGTCTATGGTAATTTGTAGCTAAGGCACATTGAGCTCAATTTACCTTATTAATGAGTTATCATGGATTTCCATCACTATGACATAAACTTTCGACATCCAATACCAAATTCGATGTTCATGTCCAAACTCATATAATTATGATGTATTGACGCCGAATTAGATCCTAATTGGGAACAGATCAGGTAGATTGGACAGATGGTGTAAGATTTGTTCACCGAGCCCTAAAGGATTTCTATCCTAATTTTAATTATTGGGACCAAAGTGATACATGGGACTTAAACATATCGGCGAACTGTGGGTGTTCATTGGTACACCTCTGCCTACCCCTTCGGGGATACAGGCGTGATGATATGTTATGTTATGTTACCAAAGTGTTATTAGAACCGAAGATGTATACCTCAAAGTAAATGGTCACCCATCCCTGACTGACCATTTTATCAATTATCCGATTACTGGTTAAATCTGGCTAAGAGTTATTTAAAGCTAACAAACGAATGAAAAAAACATGATACCAGTACTAATGACGCCAGTACATCGACTGTTTAAATAAAAACATTTTCCTTCATAATAAACATTCTTAAAAGTATTAAAGCGGAGGAAAGCAAATAATATCGGTCTTCTCGGTTCCTTCGAACGAGTAATTGGTTCATTATAATATTGATATAGAATACCTCCGGGATTTTATATTTTCTCATGAAATTTAATATATTTGTACTTTATTTAACAGATTGCTGGATATTTATTGTTTGTAATTGAGAGCTATTTAAGCGTAAAGGAAGTAATTAATATTGGTAATTATTTGCTTTTTGTACATTTTTATTCACTTTTATACGTAATTGGTAACTTTAATTGGGCTTTAATGTACCATGTATTTTACTTTTTTTATATTGTCATGTTAATTGGTACATGATTTTCTCTTCACAACTGATTTAACGAAAGTAAGAGAAAATGAAAAGATGAAACCAAGCAACTGATATTTAGGTCAACAAAATTCTTTAAAAATTTTAAAAGGTCAAGGATTCTGATAACCCCAACATTAAGTTACCTAAGAAATCAATTAGTTTAAACGAAAGGATACTAATATTTCAGCAACTTTGTGTTTAAATAAAGGTTGAAAACACAAATGCCTTAAAACAACGGACGCACAAAATTTGAAATTGATGAATATCTTAAGAATAAAATTGAGAGCTCAGTTTTCGTCCAGTACTCGACCCTTAGGGAAATCAAGTTAAGGTTTAATGTATTTTGTATACAGAAGCCAGTTTCCTCAATATACAGGATAATTCAATCATCTCCGTTGATACCTATGAGGAAAGAAAATTCTCGTAATTAGTCAACTACACTACCCTGTCCCAGAAATTTGTTAAAAAGGTTGATAAAATAAATTAAAATCAGACTTAATTGGTACAATTTTTCATGCTTTGCCGGGCCTGTTGGTCTAGCGGTTAGTGACCCTGACTGCTATACCGGAGGTCGTGGGTTCGATTCCCACTCAGGACAAATGTTTGTGTGATGAGCACGATCATTTGTTCGGTGTCTGGGTGTAATTTATCTATAATATGTATGTATTTAGAAATATATAAGTATGTTTATCAGTTGTCTGGTTACCATAACACAAGCTCTCTTAGAGCTTAGCTTGGGATCAGATTACCGTGTGTGAATTGTCCAGGAATATTATTATGCTTATAAATAAAAGTATTATTAAGTACTATAAATAAACTGGCCTATAATCGTCTTACTGCAACAGGCCTCTTTCCCTACGGAGAAGGTACGAGCATTGATCACCACGCTTGCTTATGGCGGATTGATGATTTGAGGGGAAAATTTTTGTTTTTTTTTTTTAAATAAAAACGTTAAAGTTAGTAAATATAAAAATAAAATGTCGAATATAATTAATGTGAAAGTATCCGATTCAAAGTACAGTGCTTAAACAAACGTTTAGCCATAAAAAAAAAACACAATAGTATTATCACTTTTTTCACTTAATAATCATAGTCAATCAACTAAATACTACCTAATGAAACCATTCGAGTATGACGTATGATAAGCGTAACATTCTAACGTCAATTATTCTAATGGAGTATTTCATCTATTAGATATTCCAATATTAATTTGTCCAGTGAGTCCACTATAACCCAGTGTGACGGTATTAATAATTTACTCTGTGACATGTAGCAAATGTTCGGGGATATCATGATAGTTTACTCAAATTTATTTATGGGTTAAATCTAAATTTTGTAGACTTGTCCACTATTTTTTAAATGTACAACATTCGTACAACATAACTGTTTCGTTGGCCTAGTGGTGCTAAGCGCGACTGCGACGCTGGAGGTCTTGGGTTCAATTGCCAAGTCGACCAAGGTGTTATTGGGTTTTTCTATGAAATTCTCAGTAGCAGGTCGGAGTTTGGATTTGTGCCCGGTAAGTGGCAATAGGGTCGCCCCCTATTACATGGGACCTAACATATCGGCGAACTGTGGGTGTACATTGGTACACCTCTGCCTAACCCTTCGGGGATACAGGCGTGATAATATGTAAAACAACATTCGTTAAAGATAAGGAAAGGGAAAATGTTTGATCGGATTCAGAAAGCGGAGTAAAAAAGGAATAAATACTTTCTGTTAGTCCCACATTAATAAGACAGATAAATGACGTCCTTTGTACAAAAAATGTAGATATAGATAAAACCAAAAATAACCTTTTTACCTAATCTTCTAAACTATCTAGAAGCAGAAGTTAATATAATAAACTTAGTTCAGACTCACGAAAACAAGTGATTCAATTTACCTACAAAATATGTAGGTAGCAGGCTCCTAGCGGCCTAGGCTCCGACTTACTTAGATGCCAAGTAATATAATTTAGGCAGAGTGATTAGCTTACACAGACCCGGCTTACTGAAGGTCAGAAGTTTGACGCCTTATTGCGGCTATTTGTTGTAACTATGTATAATAGGAGTTTTATTACTCGAAATGACATAAGTATTGCGGAGGTGTACTGTTATCGACTGATGTATTGCGGAGGTGTACTGTTATCGACTGATGTATTGCGGAGGTGTAGTCTACCAGACTGATGTATTGCGCTAAAACATTTCAAGGTAAGTTGGGACTAGGCAAATGTTTGACGTTGTTTAAACCAAACTTCATTGACTGATTAATAAAACTCGTATACAGATGGCTAGTGTTATCTAAGTATGACAGTGCTTGGTCACCCTTTGACCATACATACACTGAATAACCACGGCGAGCTTGACTTTTAAAATCTTTATTTTTGTACCTTTACATCTGTCAAATCATACGGCTTACACTAGTAACTACATATGTTATCTCCTTTCGGTATTAGTCAATAAGTTGCTCTATCACACATAAACCTTCCGCATTCCCCTTGTGAATTCATACGAAATGATAAAAGACATTATTTATCCTTAGCCCATAAAACTTGGTGATAAATTATGCATCCACTTGATTACACAACCCATTTACTTCAGGTAAAAACTATAACCGAAATGATAACCTTTTATTTTCTCAACGCTACATAACGCAGTGTACTGCCATAAAATTTCACCCATAAAAAACATACTTTTATGACATTTAACCGTATGATAATACATTTAATATTAGCCTTGTTTACGTCCGTACGTGAAATGTGTCTTAATATTGCGAAAATGTCGCAAAATACTGAAAGAAAAGCCGAATAATATTTACTTTTATGTTTTAATATTTTATGGTTCTAAATGTGTGATGGTTTATTTATATGCTGACATCGTGACGGATACAACGAGAAAAGCTTTTGAATGTTGAAGTAACCACTGAAATTTTAAAAGTGTCATTGCTTTTTCTTTATGTTGACTTTTTTTGCTGCTTTAACAGCTAGTCAGCGACCAACACACACTTGCTAGGTGTGTGCCTTCCAACTTTGGCTTTGAAATCAGTCGAACTGTTTCGTCCGTGTGCGGCGGCCGCAGACGTAATTATAATCTGGCCGTTCTGAGAGAATCCATTCATGACAAGTGGTGGTCAAAAGGAAGATAGACTTTAATGTGGCGAAAAATATACTAAACATAAACTACTATCACTTATTCGTCCTGAAAACGAATAATTTCATTTAAAACTATTCATGTTGTCTGGTGGCAATGAATAATATAACTCGGTTTTTTAGTTCTCCATACAAATCAAGACCAATTGACATGTGTTAGGAACGAATTCTCTCAGCAGCCGGACTCCAGTTGACCATGCCGCCGCAGCCTTTATAAAGTTCTCAATATCATCTATTAAGACAGTGGTTAGCATCTAAATGAATCAACAGTGTTAAGTAATGGCACGGTTTAGTGTTAACCCTTAAATCTACATACACAAACTAAGTATTTATATATCAGGCTTATCACACATCCATCCCACTTCATTCCCCCAACTCATCGTATAGGTTTGTCAGTCAATCTAGCCACGAAACTCCAAGTCACTTCGAAGGAAGTTTATAATAGACAGCGTCGAAGTCTAGACGTTGCTATTCCCGAAAACAATCTGTTCGCGTCCATCACACTGCTGCACTGGTGAGCTAAGTTTATAGTTCCAGTTTTGTATTTAAGGATATTTGTTACATATTCTTGTATATAGATTTTTTTTACATTTGTTCATTGTATGTATTATTAATATATATTGTTTTAGGTTCCAGTTTTGTATTTAGGGGTGATTGTTGCTTAGTCTTGTTTATAGCTTTTTAGATGCTTAGGTATATATTGGTTTTACTGATTGAATTTATTGTTTTGTTAGAAGTTTGTTTTTTGAATTGTTTATTGATAATATTGTTGCTAATTAATTTATGATGTGTTTTTCTTAGTTGTAATTTGTTGGTTGGTGTTTCATTGTTTGGTATTAAAAGAAATTTAGATAAATGCTTACAAAATTTTATTAATTGCATTTGATGTTAATTTATTAAAAATGAACCTATTGGATCAGACTGATATAAAAAAAAACAATCCGATTACACATTATTTTTTACAAATAAAGGGGAGGTTTTTGCCTGTGATTACACTACTGACTGAATATAACAACACAAAATAATATTTGAAAATATATAGGTTTTTATCTATCATTATATTCGGTCAGATTCTATGTTAATCCAATCAACCACGTAGTTAGTTAAGCGCAGTTTAATTACAGCGTCATCAGTTACCGTTGTTTATTAAGCGGTGATTAGTTCAATCCGGACTGCACTGTATATTGCAACAATACTTGCATTGCTCAATTAGCACATGTTTGTGATTTCAATTAGTTCTAAACGATATAAATTGCTTATTAGATATCTGATCTAGTTGTTTACATAGTGGTAAAAACAAGCTTAAATGTTGCACGTTAGTCGTTTTACTCGATCATAAACCATTCTTTCCCACCTTTTAATCTAATATATGAAAATGAATCGCTAAATGTGTTCGTAACCGCATATCTCAATATCGCCTGGACCGATTTCTATAATTCTTTTTTTGTTGTGTAAGTTACTATCAGGAGAAGGTTTATATGTCAGAAAAAAATTGGCAAATTGCGCGGAATTAAGTAATCCTGACCTTTTTTACGATAGTGACTGAATAGCATAAAGGCAACGAGAACAGGACCTACGTGTTCATGCGAGTGAAACCGCAGGGCACAGCTAGTTTAATATATAAATGATATGACCTAGCTTACAAAATGTTGCAGTATAAAGTGTAAAAGGCTTATTTTAAGGTTTCATGAATTGAATATTTTTCTCCAATGGTGACTAGTTATTTTGACAAAACCTTTTTTTGTTACAAATAACATTGTAGTTTGTAGCGTATTCAGTGTAGCTAAGTGATTGGCTTTTTGTAAGTCGCGAATTCAATACAGTCAAAAACATGTTTTACATGTTAAAGTAGTTTCCTTACCCTAACCAAAAATTGTTTGTACATTTATACAATTGATATCAAAAACCATTTCCTTATTTGATAGATAGCAAATTAAAAACAGTAAAAAATTTACACAGTCGCTTCTTCGCTTAAAAAATATCTCTTTCATAGTACTATGTCGGTAAGTAATTATATTAGCGAAGTTTCTGATAGCAAGCTTTTTTTGCACAGCCTAGCTCCTAAATAATTGTTGGCGTATTTTCACTATATAATTGTTTACTACGTATATTCTTTTGTACAATTATTCTACTATTACGTAACTAAAATTACTAATAAGCAGTTACAATACAGAAAGTAATCGCCCTAATTTCTTTGGTTAGAGTTAAGTAAATTAGCTATTTATTTTATTTATGAGTTCGATTATCTCCGCAGTTTACCAGTAATAAGTTTCTATACATTCGTGGATAAAGGCCAAATATCGGGGAAAACAGATGGTTATTAATGCCCGCTCCTAATTTATTGGAGAGCGGCTTAATAGGTGATTAAAGGAGGTAATTATTATTACTACTTAGCTGCCGTACTCCCTTCACCGCATTCTTCTAGTAAATTAACGGCGAGTAAAGTACAAAAATGGTTGGCTTTTTTTTGCTTTGAAGAATAAGTATAAGTTGACATAATTAGATGACAAGAGAATTTGGATTGTTATAAAATCGAAAAAAAAAAATAAGACAGGGTCTAAATTATTCATTTCCTACGACCTCCGTGGTCGAGTGGTGTACGCACCAGTTTCCAAAATGTCGCTAGTTCTGAGGCCCGGGTTCGATCCCCAGACGAGTCTATGTAGAAACAAACCTTTCTACTTTTTCTCGGGTCTGAGTGTTTGTGGTACTTTCGTTGTTTCTGAATTCCATAAATCTACTTACTTTTAGGACAGAGCAATGCATATGATGTCGCCCGCATTTATTAATATTATTTTTTTTTTCTATTGAAAAGTACTTTCATAAGTAATGTGTTTTGCTATTTACTTGAAGTTGTATAAAGAAGACATAAGTCTTAGAAACCGCTACAACTTTCCGGTCCAATAATTGTCTCGATTTTCCCAGGAAAGTATTTACTTTGCGACGATCGAGTTTTAAAGACTCTATAGCCGATCAGTCAACTTGTTTTTCAAGTCCGTTTGTTTCTAGTGCTTATAGCAAAGCAAGCGAGGCAATGTTTATACTTCTCGTCTTGGGTTTTATTGAGAATTAAGCCGGAACCCCACCGCTGCGCAGGCTGTGCACGGATGCGTGGCTCACCACTGCTGCGTGGGCTCATTAGTTCGGCGGCGTCGCCTCCGTTTCCACTGCGGCGCACGCACACGGATGTGTCGCCCACACAGCTCATAGCTATGCATGGGGTACAGTCACGAGCAAAAATATGTATACATAATAATATGCGAAATTGTTAAACGAAATTAGTGACATTTTTTGTCGAATCTCTTCTGCCATCTAGCAATCAATGCAGTATGCATTGCTGTCACATGACCTTAATTTTTTTTTTTTTATTGGTAACATAAAAAAATAATTTTCTTCAAGTCAAACACATTAATTTATACATATAGTGTGTGTAAACGTTTGCAGTAGTTTCGGAATAAGTCTGCTTGCAGCCCTAGCGCTCTTGAAAGCACATTTTTGGAAAGGTTTCACAATCTATTATATTGAAAAGTCTGTTTGTAATTTTACATTAACAGCTTTTCAGTATTGTGTATGAAAGTTTATATGGAACTTACAGCATAAGGTAATATTTTTCAATTTTAGACTCCCTGACCGTCGATCAGTCTTTTTGTTTGTTTGTATTCTTTGGAATGGCTGGACCGATGTTGGTGGAACTATTACTGTCCGATAGTTAGTGTTATCAGCAATAACTTAGGACGCATTCAGTATATTAATTGATATAAAAAATGAGTGACGCCAAATAAAATAGTGAACAATATCCGATTAAAAAAGTAAGGTTTACCTTAGAGAAATACAAAAATAATGAAAATAAAATTCATATGGTACTTCTCGACACGACACGCATCGTAAGGAGGTTCCTCTTTTTGGAGGCCTTACTACCGGCAGCTTGGACCCTGTCGACTCAAAGTCGAGAATAAGGAAATATAGGAACGGGTGAAACAGCGGGGCACACCTAGTTTACCTTTACTAAGCTTAAAGTAACTTTAGCAAGAAGAATGTCAACCAAGTATTTTTTTTCAGTTGCTTTTAACATATCTTTTTCTTTCAACTCTGACATTGGCACAATCGTTGTCAGCACGACGGCGCGTGACGGAGCCATATCAACTAAATTTAATTATTTATATTTTAATTATGGAGTTCTTTATTGAAAAAGTTAAACAACACCCCTGTTTATGGAACATGAGCGATAAATCGTACAGGGACATCGTAAAAAAGGATTTGGCTTGGGAAAGGATTGCGGGGGAATGTGAAATAGCAAATGGTGAGTAAAACATATTTTTTGTTAGTGGTAATATTAATATTACTATTTTAAATCATTTTCATTTATTGATAAGGTACAGATAATGAATAACTATTAAATTTATATTTCATTTAACAAATCTAAAAGTTTTTTTTTTATGAGGCTTTTTTGCTTATTCGCCAAGGCTGCCTCTTAAGATACCACAAATAGAAAATAACGAAAAAAAAAATATCCTATTACATAAGTTAAAATTGGACATCCTGTTGAAATGTAAGACCTCGACAGGCCACTGACGATAGATAAATACAAACCCTATTTACTTATTAATTATAATACTTAATAATATTAAAATAAAATAACTATAAAAAATTCATCTAATCAAGGTGGTCGAGGCAGCTTCTGTTTGATGGTTCTATACCACAAAACCTTTCCCGCAGTTACAATATTGAAGTGGTTCTTTCAAAATAAAACTCTTTTGCAACGAACGAGCTCCATAAAAAAAGGATTAATAGGTCTTTAAATTGTGACTCGTGCATTTTGCCAACTCAAAACATGCACATGTCTAAAATAATTACAAAATTCTTCCCTGATAAAAAAACTGTCATTCGAACTTCTAAAACCCGAATCTGATAAACTTAAAAGTTGGTTACTGACTGGGGTTGCTGCCATGTCTTTATTTGCCACAGATTTGTAGGTGAGACTATGTTCCATTAAATAATTATGTAGCACACAAGTCGCCTTAACTACTTTTATAACGGTTTGAACTTTACACTCAAAAGGCCGTTTGTAAACCCTCCAACGCGCACTCAAAATTCCAAATGCATTTTCGACCACTCGTCTTGCTCGGCAAAGACGATAGTTAAAAATTCTTTTGTTTTTGGTAATATTGTTTTCTCTGGGAAAGGGTCTCATCAAATTACATGATAAAGGGAATGCTTCATCGCCGATAAAAACATATGGTACTTTAATGCCACCTTCTTCAAGCTCTTCATCCGGTGGAAGGTTAAGATCGTTATTAAATAATTTCTGTCCAAAGTTGCTGTCTCGTAATATTCCTCCATCACTAAATTTGCCTTTTGATCCGATATCTATCATTATAATTTTTTTTTTACTATCTGTAACCGCTAATAGTACTATCGAGTGATGCTTAAGGTAGTTGAAAAAATCTGAACCACTGTTTGGAGGTGCTTTTATTGTGACGTGCTTGCCATCAATAGCTCCAACGCAATGAGGGAAGTCACATACATTTTTAAAATCCTCTGCAATAGTTCGCCACTTACATTCTTCTTTGATTTCTTCCAAAAACAAAGGCGCTAAGCCACGCCATATAGCATCGGTAACTTCCTCGATTATCCTTGCTACAGAGGTCTTTCCTACTCTGTAGTTGTAGGATATGGTTTGGTATGAATCTCCTGTTGCCATATATCTGTAACATAATTTATTGTTTTTAAAGGTAAAGACGCCAAATCTCAATGGAAGAAGTTAAGAGATAGCCATAGAGAAGCACTGCGAAGACGCAAAACATATACAGGACAGGCAGCACAAAACTCCAAACCCTGGAGATATGAAATAATAATGAATTTTTTGCTGCCTCAAATACAACATAATGAGACAATATCAAATTTTTCCCCTATACAAAACAATTCCGAATCCATTTCAAACCTTAGCACTTCAGATACGATTACGGATGCTATTCCGTCACTTTCCCCGCCGCCTGAATCGACACTCTCAACCGGCTCAACATCATTGACAGTTCAGTCTGGGAAGAAAAGCAGCAAGCAAGTGGACTTGACTACCCTCCTTCAGTGCCGAAAGAACAACCGTGAGCAAAGGCGAATTGAAAGAGATCAATTAAGACGGGATTTAATTGATTCTAATCGTACACAAGATGCATTATCCGATTTATTCACTAGTCTCTGTAAAAAGACACGTGAATTACCAAAATATTTACAGCTACGAGTCCAAAGAGAAATTTTTGAAACAATTACTCGTGCTGAAGAGGAAGCATTGTCTTATGGCTCGATAAATACGTACTACTGCTCCACACCTTCCACGTCGTCCTCCTATAATTATCCAACCACCAATTTACCCGTCGATAGCCCCTTGCCTGATATTAGCCTCCTGCCTGGTGTTAGCCCTTTACCTGATGTAAGCCCTTTACCTGATGTAAGCCCTGTGCCTGAAGCCAACCCCTCGTCACAACCTCATGATCCCAGCTATTTGAATCTTTAAACTTTCAAAATTATAAAAAATATATACATACCTCATGGCGATGGCGAGTCTTTCAGCAGAACTTATAGCTTCCCTAAAATTTGTATTCTGTTTTTCTATTTTACTTTTTATCATTTCATGTATAATTTGGAAGTTTTGCCGTGATAGTCTAAAATAATTTTCAAATTTTTCATCACTCAATGTTGTAAATAAAGTATTGAATTCGCCATGACTATTTCTGAATTTAATGTGATTTTCTATCCAGAACCGGTGTGTTCTTTTCTTTTGTATTTCTCCTAATATAATATTATCAATTTCACTCTCAAATTCATCTTCTGAAGAACTATCTAGCAAAAACAATGACACTGCCATTCTATAAGTATCTAGATAAAATATGTACTAGAAACAAAAAACACGTCCGTTCCACTGCGCACTTCCACGTATGAATGAGAACGTTCTGAAGAAATTATTTAAAACAATTATTTTACATACAGTGAGAGGCATAATTAATCGGCCATTTAAAATTTCCGATGTAACTACAAAAATCTTTGTGGATGTTTTTTTTTTAGTTTATTATTTTCAATTAAATTAATGTATAATAATAATATGTATGATACATTAATGAATACTTTTAATTTAATTACATTTTTTTTATGTAACCTTTTAAATGTCCCAAAGGTCTTTAAATGTCTGCTGGGCAAAGGTCTCCCCCGTCTGACTCCAGACATTCCTGTCTCGAGCCACATGACACCAATCACAACCACAATCATTAAATTAAAAGTATTTTTTTAAAAATAAATAACTAATAAGCAAAATGTTTTTTTTTTCCGTAGCCTTCATCTCTAAGCAATTAATTTCTACAGTTTTGATGCCGTAGTAGTTTTTTGTCGTTTCGAAGGGAGCTCTCAATAATGTCCATTTTAAAATTTATTTATTAAAATGAGCATTATTGAGAGAATTACATAAAATATCGCCAAACTGTACAACAGTTTGTTGGCGATAATAGGGCTCTTGAGCAACAATATTATTTAGTTATTGTGTACAACACCTGTTTTCTTACATAAATTATACTTGTTAAAATTTTAACTTAAATGCCTGTTTCTATACTAGAAACATTTATTGTACCTCTTATTTATAGTTTTATAATAATAAAATATTATTTTTATAATAATGCTTCAACAATATTATGTGTGTACATATTTTTGCTCGTGACTGTACATAGTCGTGGGTCGCAGAGAAATGGCCGACCCACGCAGCTCGGATGCGTCGCACGGCCGTGGGTTGAGCTACGTTCGTGTGTTTATGACGTCATTTGCTGCGTAGCATGTCCGTGCGCTGCGGTGGAAACGCTCTCATACATTTTGTACTAAAGCGAAGCTGAACACACGTGCACAGCCTCTCCGTGCGCCGCTGTGGGGTTCCGGCTTTAGGTCTTGTAGAAATTCTCTAAGAGTATTAAAAAGTATGCATAGGTAACATCGATAATTTTGTAACAACACAATAGTTCACCAAAAGCAGACGTTTTATTTCAACAACAGAGAGACTTCTATATTATTAAAAAAATAACTGCATTTTTCAAAGGCTGTAAAACTGCCTCGTTTGCCTAGTGGTGCTAAGCGCGACTGCCACGCTGGAGGTCTTGGGTTCGATTCCCGAGTCGACCAAGGTGTTGTTGGGTTTTTCTATGAAATTCTCAGTAGCAGGTCGGAGTTTGGATTTGTGCCCGGTAAGTGGCAATAGGCTCGCCCCCTATTACATGGGACCTAAACATATCGGCGAACTGTGGGTGTGCATTGGTACACCTCTGCCTACCCCTTCGGGGATAGGCGTGATGATATGTTATGTTATGTTATGTTATGTAAAACTGTTACTTAGAACCTTAATTTCTATTGCAAATTTCTTTTTCTCTTTTCTGTGTCAATTTTAAATTCTTCTTTCTGAACATCCAGCCTTTACGTGGCTACTTTCAAAGTTCCTGAATTATTGAGTTATAAAGAGAACTAATCGGATTTATTTGTAAGTCATCTAAAATACCGTATTGGTAGGTTAGTACTTTTCCAATAACATGATGTATATTTCTTATGGTTTTTATTATAAATTGAATTTATATGCAAATATGTGTTAAAAAAGTTATTTTGTTTACCCGTATTTTAATAAATAAATGGGTCTAAATAACTTAATGCTTACTATTATTATCTACCCAATAAAAAAAAAACAAACCATTATCTGGGGGCACGGCAGTGCCCCTGCCAAGTCTCGAGCAAAAAAAAAAAACGGGCACAGCCGTACCATACTTTTCTCGAAGCGTTTCGCGGCTATTTCACCCCCCCTGTATCATCGAAACGGAAAAAGCTAAGGGTTTAGGTTTTCGATGACCTAGAGAAAGCATTAAAACAAGCTTAGCCTCAAAATTACATGACATTTGAACTAATAGTTTTAGAGTTATGAGCGATCAAAGTTACACCATTTTGTCACTCACTGACTGACCGATCATCAAAAGTCTAAGGTACTTCTAGCAAACTTAGAACCTTCAAATTTGGCAACAAGATAGGTTTTTAGCTACAAGTAAAGGGAAAATTATAAAAACGGTAAGAAGTTATATACCTTAGGAAATATTAGGACACAAATTTACATTTGCGGTTTTGCAAGAACATGGTGTATGAATTTTGACTGCATTGTTAACTTTGTTCTTCGTTTATGTACAATAAGTAAAACAAATCAATTTATATTATTAAAAAAACTTGAGAGGTGTCAAGGGACACCCGGATATAAAGAAATTACTTTAATTTAATTTAGTTACTTATTAAATAAAAAAATACTAAACAATTTATTAAATTAAATATATTATGATAAGTTAGAAACGCAAAAAGACAACTGTTTATCGTTAGGATTTGACCGCAAGACCCGCCCCTTGGCAAACTCGTCATGTGTCAACACCGCCATCTGAGAAGTTAAGATATCTATCGAAAGTCTTAATCAAAATACTGTTGACTAATGACGTCATTAAAAAGTGTCGTTACTACCCTCGTTACTAGCCCCCTTTTTCAACGCGCGATGAGGAACTTCATTCAATGAATTGTAATAATGTATCTAGGGGCACAACAGTGCCGTCTCGAACAAATCGGACGGACACTCGGATGGAACGAAGTTCCTTTTAATTTAAGAAATAATTTGAATGAATGTAATTACCATAATTTAATTTAATGAATTTGATTTAATTTAATTTATTATTAAATAAAAAAATAAATATGATTAGCTGTAAACGCAAAAAAATACATAGAATTAGGATTCGAACGCAAGACACGCGGCTTTTCAAACTCGTCGTGTGTCAACACCGCCATCTGAGAAGTTAGGATAACTATCAAAAATCTTAATCATAAGACTGTTCACTAATGACGTCATTAAAAAGTTTCGTTACAACTATTCGTGATAAGATTTTTTTTCATAAGAACTTCGTTCCAATACATTGTAATAATGTATTGAATTTACATATTAATAAACAAAGCAAAGTTAAAATGAAATGAATAAAGCTACAATCTTTCATCCACATAATGCAATGCTATAAATATTCTATGCTCACTCGAAAGATGGCTGTGTACCTGGTCTAAATCGCGCTATGGTTTCTATCTCTTAAAGCTACCGCCGGTACGAAAAAAAAAACCTTTTAAAAAACTTTCATCTACTGAAACTAATAGGTTGTTAGGTTCCCTCATTGTGCCGAACCTGTGGAATGAACTATTTATATACGATGAACTTACAATTAATTTGCGACAGCTCAATGATTTTGACTTCGTTGCCATGCTCAATAGAATATGTGTTATACAAACGATATCCATTTGTTCACCATGGTTCAAGAGAAATCTTTATTTTAGGTTGCTGAATTTGAGGTTATAAAAGTTAAATTCTTCAAGGTTTATCAACTTCTAAATAGATATTCGTTTACTATTTGAATTGATATTGTGGTAAATGCTAATGGCTCCCACCTTTTACAGACACTTTCATGTTAGTAAAAATCTCATCTTGGTGGCCCAAGTGAATGGGGTTGTCGAATCAAAGTGCCATCCCATTGTGGTGGTTATGCTAAAATCACAATGTATTTTAACTAATCCTAATACACAGGTTTATTAAAACAACAATTTACGCACCGGCGAGACAGTGGTCGGTTTGTCCGATATCCACCCGGTGTAGACATTTCTCGTTAAAACTAGAGTAAATTCTCTCACTTAACAACAAAACAAAAGTCCGATATCACACAACAAAACCACTTGAGGAATGTAAATGCTCAACTCGATACAAATAACACGTAATGTAACAAAAGTAAATACGGAGGTCTATTATACAATGTTTACGAATAACCGGCTAATTATTTGACGGATAAATCTACCCTACTTATTATTTTTCTGTTTGTAAAAGTACAAATATGCAGATGTAAGTACTGAGGTTTAAATTACTAAACATTTATTACGTTTTCCAATGCTAGCGTAAAATAAATGCTACTAAACAACGCATATAAAAAAAGATATGATGAACTTTGTATCGTATTAAGATGAAGCACGGCGCCGCATAGTCAACAATTTCCTATATGCATCGCTTATGCTATAACCACCCATAAAAGCCAGGGGCTAAGTCTAAACCACGCGATGAACGACATAGGTTCCTCCGTTTTCACCTATAGTCAACTATACGTGGCTCTTTCAAGAGAGACAAGTCTGGGTGGATTATATTTGGTAAATATCGATTTTAAAAGCATCAAAGTTCAGGAGACAGCAACAGTTGAATATAATCGACTCAGAAATATTTACCGCCCAGACTTGTGTGCCTTAAATATTACGAAACATCACAATACAGGCAACAGAGTAAGAGACAGGGAATGGGCTCTAAGCAAAGCAGCAGCTGAAGCACAAGTAATAATTAAAACACCTAAAAATAAAAGAAAGAGACCTACCAAAAATTAATGAGATCCCACCAAAAACATTCAATGTAAAAAAAGCCAAGTCTCTCTATGCAATTCTTCCATCGTAAAAAGTATTGAGATAGCATAGGAGCCAAGCCCTGTTTAATTTTATTTGTAATAATAAATAAATATTTTGTGACTCTATCAATAGTTTTGTTTGCATTGCAATAATAGTGACTTGGCCATGAGCACAATAAGGTACAAATATAAAACGGCATATTTGGAGCAGTTGAAAGTAAATAATAAATAATATCAGGACACCTTAACCGACAGTCTGTATCATCCAAGATCAGTGAACTGCACATGCACTATGGCGCATGTTAAGTGCATAGTGATCTCAAATTCCAATTAGTTACAAAATCATTTTAACGATATTTGTACGTAATAACAAAGAGCAAACGACATTTAACTTGTGCTCATGGCCAAGTCACTATTATTGTAATGCAAACAAAACTATTGATAGAGTCACATAATATTTATTTATTATTACAAATAAAATTAAACAGGGCTTGGCTCCTAT
This sequence comes from Autographa gamma, assembly GCA_905146925.1. Lineage (NCBI taxonomy): Eukaryota > Metazoa > Arthropoda > Insecta > Lepidoptera > Noctuidae > Autographa > Autographa gamma. Next base: position 13,502,973 of record LR989850.1, read on the forward strand.
GCTATCTCAATACTTTTTACGATGGAAGAATTGCATAGAGAGACTTGGCTTTTTTTACATTGAATGTTTTTGGTGGGATTTTTCTTTACAACACTCTAGAGAAAACAGGTAACCCTTCCTTTAAACATTTTTCTCCTAACTTTTCCTTTACAGGAACACCGCCACAAATTAGCCTTAGAGCTTAAAGTCCCATGACCAAAACGTCGCAGTAAGTTATACAGTAAATTTCAATCTCCCAAGTGCATCATAAACTAAGATCACTGAGAGAGTCTCTCTTAAATGCATTATGGTTTTAGCCCAAAAACTCAAATTCAACTTAACTTTATGACGCTTTTTAATATCTATCCGTCTCTACTTTACACCTTTAAGTGAAAGAGACAGCACAAGAAACGGTGACTTAAAAAGTGAGTTGGTCAGTACTTGATTTGAGCCATAGACTAAACATATTCATAGACTGCTACTATCGCTAGTTTCCCCTTGTGCCAAGCGAGAGCAGTTTTTAGTATGTATCTAGTACATTCGTTTTCCGATTTAAGTTAATTTTCGCGCAGCGAGAAACTTATATATGAAAACTAGCAAATCAGGCGAACTCCGTTTCGCCACCATAGTAAAAAAAGGTTTTCCCGCCTTTCTGTTGAAATTTTTCCCGATTTTTCTTTGCTATAGACCTCACGGAGCCCGAGACCTTTCCAACGAATGCAAAACCGTGAAAATCGGTTCGTGCGTTCTGGAGTTATAGCGTCAGGACGGAAAACCCGACTTATTTTTATATACTAGATATCGATGGTTCTGACATTGTTAGGATAATATTACTGTTTGAGATATTTTTTTAAAAACGGCAAGCTCCATCTTCTTACATAATTCACCACAAAACTAGTTCACACTAGTGCTTACGTTTCAAATTTTGATAGGCTCACTCTTTAGTTTCTTATGTATACTCTAAGGTTTGATCGTTTGAAGGTAGTGTGACGTCACTCCGTTTGTCGCCTTCTCAGGAGGTTCAATTGAAACGGAGTGGTCGGTCTTGATGTCAAGGTAAGTGGCAATGCACTTAGTTATCAGCGTGTATCGTGTGAAGGTACACTTAATTTGTGATTGTCATGTCTGGGTCTTGTCTTGAAAGGTAAACTAAAGACCACGGTTTAAGATAGTGGGGTTGCATTTAATTTAACTAAAGTGGGGACAGAATAATTCTAGTAACTGTTTGGGTTCGAAAGAATTTTGTAGTTTTGTTTTGATGACCTATGCTTTTAAGTAACAAAAGTCAATTGCCTTTATGTTCTTACTCACTTCTGTTAAAAAACATTTTTTTTCTGTCTATCCAAGCTGTATTGGCGTCGATATCTAGTTTTACCGGTTTCGACTGGAAACGATATCTCACAATTTTTACCTGTTACTTAAAGATAATTGCTCCAAGGCCCTCTAGCTCTATCAGTAGTACGTAAGTAATATGAACAACACATCTCCAACAAATTCCTATTAAATTTAAACTCAAGTTGACCACAATCTAAAGCACAAAGCCCGGTACAGAAAGTGTTAAATAAACCTTTATACAGGAGCACAGTCCCCAGTGTCTGCACAGCTGTGTTGCAATCTAAACACGTTTGTAGTTCTTAACAGCTACGTGCGTGGTTGGAAGACTTCGACTATGTCACAATATAATAGCACAATTGAATTTATTGACACTAATGTAATCATTAGTAATAATTATTTTATGACAAAAGATAACTATTATCTTTCTAATTATTATAAGGGACTGATAGCAAGTGCGCTATCGTATTGTATTTTAACTACAGCCAAGTGCTTGGCTAAACACACTGCTCCTATTGAGCAGCTTGATAATAGTTGCTTTTTTCAACAAACTTTGGAATTTGTTCCAAGTAATTTAAATTAGATATTAAGACAATAGAGTCTATCTCTGGCGATACTTGTAACCTAGACTTGTTATGCACTGACCCATCAAACATTTTAAATAAAATTAAAACCACAAGTAATAAGCACTATTTTAATATTGTACATCAGAATGTTCAGGGTTTGATGGGTAAAGAATTAGAGTTGGAGTTGTTTATGAACTGTAATAGCATTGATATTTTGTGTATTACTGAACATTGGTTAAAGGACCACCAGTTCATGTTCAGCTTCAACAACCATCAGGTAGCCAGCTCGTTCAGCAGAGTTAATTTAATACGTGGAGGCTCTTTAATTATTGCTCGGAATAACCTTAAGTTCAAGGAGCGTACAGACATAGTGAGCCTGTCTGTTGAGCGAGTTGCTGAGATAGCATGTATTGAGCTTGAGCAGTTCATTGTATTGAGTGTATACAGGCCCCCATGTGCATCATATGAATCATTTGAGAAACTAATGGAAGATGCATTATTTAAAATCTCTAGTTCTAATAAAACGGTTGCCGTCTGTGGAGACTTTAACATTAATTTATTAGAAAATAATTCTGTTGTAAACAGATTTATAACTTTATTTAAGTCTTATAATTTGTATAATACATTTCTGGAACCGACTAGGATAACTGCCACTAGTGCTACCTGTATCGATAATATTTTTACAAACTTGAAGCCAGTTTATAATTCTATTATAAGTGTTTTGAATTCAGATCACTGTGGCCAACTGGTTGCATATCCTAAAAAGTTTGTTAAAATCCAACGCAAAATTATAAGCTTTGTTCCTGTAACTAAATGTCGTTTAGAACTCTTTGAAAATAATTTAAATGCAAAATTGCCCGGTTTGTCTTATCACAGTAACCCTGATCAAGCTTATTCCTTGTTATTTAATTTAATTAATTCAGAGTTCAAGAATGTTTTTACTTCAAGATCACTCTCTGTCAGCGATCGCTTTACTTTTAGTGATGGGGCAACACCGGGAATTTTTAAAAGCAGACTTAGATTGTATGAATTATATGATGAAAAAAAATACAATCATAGCAATGTTTTTATGAATTATGTTAAGAACTATTCTAAGACTTTTAAGAGAGCATGTACCTATGCGAAATCCTTGTTCATCAAAAATAAGATAAAGACATCTGGAGATAAAATTAAAACTACCTGGAACATCATTAATTCAGAAACCGGACGAAATAAAATTACAAATCGCGATTTCCATCTAAAAATTAATGATGTTGATATTAGGTCGGACATGGAGGTGGCAACTGAGTTTGAATCCTTCTTCACCAATATTCCGATTTTAACAACCAGAACTCTGTTGTCGTCCCCCACCTCCGCACATTCAATACTTAAAAATTGTGTTGCGGAATGTGGCGCAGGATTTGAATTTACTATTGTTAGCGACATAGACATTTTGGAATCATTTAAGGATATAGAAATTAAAAAAACTGCTGACCTTTGGGGACTTTCTGTACACATTATATCTTCAGTAATTCAAACAATCGCCCCATTCCTTGCAGTGGTGTTCAACTCTTGTGTCGCATCCGGTGTGTTTCCAGACTTGATGAAGTTTAGTAAAGTGATTCCACTCTTTAAATCAGGTAGTACAACTGATCCAACCAATTATCGTACTATCTCAATTTTGCCCACATTGAGCAAAATTTTTGAGAAATTAATTTTAAAACAATTGTTAAGACATTTTAATAGACACCACTTGTTGCATCTTAAACAATTTGGTTTCACAAAAGGTCGGTCTACTACAGACGCAGGGGTGGAATTGCTTAAAAATATTTATGAAGCTTGGGAGAATTCGCAAGATGCTCTCGGCATTTTCTGCGACTTGTCCAAAGCTTTTGATTGTGTATGTCATGATACACTTATTAGGAAATTGCACCACTATGGTATTAGAAATAAGTCTCTTAGTCTCTTAAGTTCTTACTTAGATAACAGAATACAGAGAGTGGATGTAAATGGAAAAAGATCTAAAGGGTCTGTGGTAACGATGGGCGTTCCGCAGGGTTCAATTCTAGGGCCATTTTTATTTCTTATTTATATAAACGATTTACCTTTTCATGTAAGAGAAAACCATAAGATTCTGCTATTTGCAGATGATACTTCTCTTGTTTTTAAAATAAAACGCCGATTAGAAAATTTTGACGAAGTTAATAATGCACTCGATAAGGTTGTACATTGGTTTAATGTTAATAATTTGCTATTAAACCCTTCAAAGACTAAATTAATAAAGTTTTCGACACCTAATGTCAGGCAACTAAGTACCAATGTACAACTTAATGGAATAGAGTTGGACCCTGTTGAGTCAACTGTTTTTCTTGGCATCACTGTTGATGCCAAACTACAGTGGGGCCCTCACATTAACAAATTATCCGGAAGGCTTAGTTCAGCCGCTTATGCTGTGAAAAAAATCAGACAGATAACTGATGTGGATACAGCCAGAATTGTTTATTTTAGTTATTTTCATAGTCTTATGACGTACGGTATTCTCCTTTGGGGAAGTTGTTCTGATATTAATTCAATTTTTGTGTTACAAAAAAGGGCTATTCGCGCTATTTATAATCTGGGCCCAAGAGTTTCTCTCCGAGAGAAATTCAAAGAGATTAACATTCTGACTGTAACCTCACTATATATATTTGAAAATTTAATGTATGTTCATAAGAACGAATCAAATTTTGTAAAAATGTCTGATGTTCATAGTCTGAATACCAGGAACAAGCATAATTTAAGTGTTCATGCTACTCGGCTCCATAGAGTAAGCAACTCGTTTATGGGTCAATGTATACGCTTTTACAATAAACTTCCCATTGATATTCGTAAGTTACCTATTAAAAGATTCAAGTCATTTATCAAATCCAAATTATCCAAAAAAGGATATTACAAAATATCCGAATACGTAAATGATAAAAACGCCTGGGATTGAGCTGCTCGCTTATGCATCTATCGCTTGTGTATATATATATATTTGTACATATTGTTTTGACATGATTTGTGCCTATTGCATATAATTTTTTTTTTTTCTTCCATATTGACATGTTTTATGCTTATTGCATATACATTTTTTTTTCCATCTTGACGTTGTGCTTATTGCATATTCATTTACATTTTGACATGTTCTGTGCTTTTGCATATAATGCTTATACATAAATTTTACATGCCAATAAAACAACTTAATTTCTTCATGTTCTTAGTGTATATTGTATTTATTGTAAGTGTAAACATTATGCAGGTATATTCATTAATCGTCTTGTTTTATTAAATATTCTATACATCATATTCTATTCACTTTTGTATTTTAATCTGGCGATCTGAGTGAGTTGTTGCCCCACATATTTTTATGGTGCCACTGGCGGTATTGTTGTGTACCGGGTTGTGCAGCTCCCTCAAAAATGGTTGAGCTGCATGAGCTATTCGGGGCATGCTTGCCGTCTGCTGGCACAGGCTTGCTCAGATCGATCTGGTTCTTTCCTCTAAAGACCAGTCCAGTAAATACTCTGCATTTGTTTACACAAATTTACTATTGTATTGTCAGGACTAAAAAGAGACTGTGACCCCCGAGTTTGTTTCGACATTTCTTCTCAGGGTAGTCAGTTAGGAAATGTCGACCTCATCTAGATTAAGAAGACGTGTGAAAGTGATTGAATGTAGTCCTATTTGCAAAATAAAGAATTTGAATTTGAATTTGAATTTGAATTCGATTATAAGTTGCAGGGAAAAACTTTGTTAGTGTTGTGGGGTTTTATTAATGTGTTAGTGACTTTATGGTACTGTTGAGCATAAGCATGTTACTTAGTGGGCAATAAAAAGGTACTACAAATAGTGTAAAATAAAACAAAAATAAATATTCTTGTCTTTGTTGGCCTTCTCTATATGGAAGATGTGTCCAGCAGTGGGACGTTTATAGGCTGCTATTATTTTTACATGAAAGTCAAAAAACTTACTAGTGGAAAAAAAAACAAAATCGTTAAAAAAATCGTCCAGGACCTCAAAAATATTTCAATAATCAATATTTAGTTTAAAATTGTAATAAGCATACCTACGACAATTTGAACTCTTTAAATGAAATATATGTAATATTCTGAAGTGGTCTGTATTCATTTCCTAATTCTAACCATTTGGTAACAATTTTGTGCTGTAAATATTATATTCAATACAGGTGTCACAATATTCTTAGTACACAAACCTAAGCCTCTTAGACCTAAACCTAATACATTGTTAACTATAACAGACAGGCTTTGTATCAGCTATATTTAGAACCCGACTACGAACAGTGATCCTGCCAAGACAGTATCAAATACACAGCTAGGTAATAAAATATTACCTCTAATATCAAATATTAACTGTTATATTTGACGGACAGTTTCAGGCTATTTTGGTGTTTATTACATAAATTTTGTAACTGACTATAAGTGGAATATGGACGTCTGTGAAATAATTTAATATAATTTGGCTTTTATTTTTAACACCTTAAATTTAGTACAAGATAAGAGATAATGTTTAGAACTATGCTTAATTAATAAGATTAAAATGTCATTGACACAGAGAAAAGAAAACCATGTGTATCACTCAATAAGGTAAAACAATATTTACTAACAAAAAATCCTCTGCCACACTGTCTATTTTTCGGCATCGAAAAATGAACTGTTAACTAGTAATTAGTTCTAAAATTTGCATGCTAATTAAACTTAGCAAAATGTGTGTTTCGCTATGTACCTACCTAATATTCCAACTTTTGTACCACATTTTTGGCAAATAAATATAAAATAAAATAAAAAAAAACTTTAGCTAAATCCATATCCAAACTATCTAACTACATTTTTAATTCACTACACAAAATATTTGCAATTACAACTTACAAATGTTTTTTTTTGTCTGTAAAAGTATAGATGTACTTGTGTTGTGTTGAACTTTGTATATTGTTGTACATACACTTTAATATTGATTAAAAAAAGTAAATGTTTAACTTCTTAATCCATAAATTCACATTTTAACAAAATCATAGATCTTTCATTCCTTCAAAGATTACCATGTAAATGAAAGTTCCAGAATCGCTGAGTCCGTGAAACTTGTTCAGTCGAGTCACCAATAAAACTTCCAATACTCCGACCGCCCGAGTGCCGCTACTCCAATAAAAGTATAAAAACGAACAGATTTTTTAAGTTTATCTTCAATCTAGTTACGAATTTTGGGTTCAGTTGAGTTTTTGCTTTTCAGCAAGTTTTGAGAGTGTGGGTGATAATCTGGTGCAAGGAGTAGATTTTATACTGTCCTTTTTGTAGTCAACATCATATTCCACTGCTGGGCAAACGTCTCACCCTCCTTCCACCAAACCAGTCTGGCTTTTGCGATATCTATCCACGTGCGTACCGCATAACTGACTAGATCACACCACCTTCGCCGCGGACGACCTCGACGGCGATGTCCTTCCGGCGTCCAATGGGTGACGATCTTTCCTTTAGTAAATAATTATGTTTACATATTTTTTTATAATAAAACAAACATATTTTGTTCGCAATCCTAAAATCTATCACTTTGCCTGGTTAGTGAGCAGTTAAATTTAATACTTTAGAAAAGAGACTAGTGAGAGATTATGTATGTTTTACTCAGGAGTTTACAACGTTATAAGTAAAATTATAAATATTATACATACTAAAAAGCCCCAGGTCCAAGCAAATGTGAACTTTTTGGTCATTGTGGACCATGTTTTCTTTTAATTTGGGAATCACAACGAAACAATTATGAACATTTTAATTTGGGTCCTTTTGTTAGCCGCTCGTAAAACGCTTGTACGGTGTATGTTATTTTGAAACAACATTAGAGTGTGTTTATTGTAGCTGCCCTCTAATTAGAACAGTCAACGATACGTGTTGATTATTTTATCTAGTTCAAACACTTTGCACTTTGTTTTGACACCATCATAATGTTATTTATTAGTTATTTTCTGCAGGCGATACTACAACTATATCTATACCAATATTTGAAATGTAAAAAAACTATATTGTTTGTAAAATTTTCAGTGCTAAACTGCTGAACCGATTTAAATGAAACTGAGTAATGGTTGATTCTAAATAGTGATATATTGTATTGTGAATCTAAGTCCTATAAAAAATATATTGATAAAGTTATTAACAAAATCTTTTGTATAACAAAAAAAAAACATGAAACTAATTCCCGTATTTAAATACTTGTATAGCACAAAGTTGTGTTCCGATCAAATCTAAGTCATAAATGTCATATTTTGACAGGCACGCCACGCCGACGGTGCTAATTTCGACATTAACAACATTGAAAATTTATGTTGACTGTATTTGAGCCATTCTGAATTTAGGTGTAAGTATTAATTTGTTCCAGTTTGTAACGTTTTCAGGCCTAATTGGCTTGCGTAATTTTGTTTTAATTTGGCTTTCCATATGGTTGGTTGGTTATTTTTAGTCAAATGGTTATTTTAATAGAATAAAAGTACTTAAATATAACCTACAGGAATAGGGATCACTGTTTTTTGAGATAACAGTTTAACGTGTCGGTGTAACTATTTGCAAAATAAATGTCTCACAAAAGTGTGTTAATTAAAGTAGACATTTAATCTCACTTTTCTTGTCGTACAAAATATTTCCGTTGACTAATGATCACATAAGTACCTTTGCTATAATGCCTAATACTGTCAACGTCATCCGGTCACTCAGACCCGGAACAATTATCTCCGAATCAAACGAATGTTTGTTCCGCAACTTAGCCGCTGCGCTAATCGAGTATTTTAGTCGAGTCATCAGCTCTCTCATTGAGTGCTTATTTCAGGCATCGCTATTCTCTAACTATCGAGCCTTGAACGCAGCGTCGAACACAGCGTTGAAATGTCAAAGCTATTTGACATAGATTAGACTATGACCACATCTCATTATGGCTGATTACCCGGGCTTTCAGAAAAAAAACTAACTCAGTAAAATATGCAGATGTGGCAAATTAATATTAAAAGTATGACAAAAAGACATGGCAGCTATATATAATTTTGCCATACCAGAGGAAATATTTAGACATCATAAATATTCATCTGAAAATATACATTTTTGTAAATCGCCTGTAACAACCCTAGAGCATAACACTTCACTATCTAAATCCTCTAAAGTATCCGAAGTAAGTCTTAAAGAACACTAAAGTGTACCAAAAACTGAGTAAAGAAAGTCAACAAATCGTTAGTTCGACCTAACAGCTATTAAAGTAAATGACCTCGAAAGAGATCCATGTGATCCTTAGGCCGATGTTACACGAGCGATTACGGAGATACAACCTCGTAACTTTAGCTTTGCGATGCTAAAGTTAGTACTAAAAGTTGGGTTTTGGTGGAAGATAAGATTTTGCGATTTGTCGCGAGATTAATAACGCCGAAATTATCCGTTAACTTTGACTTGTCTCACTGCTGGAGGAAAATATTTGAACAATAATTGAGCAAACTAATGCTCAACTATTGTTCAAATATTTTCCTTTTTCTCGTTCATATATTAATACTAACAAAAAAACGACTTCAATAAAAGTCTTACATTTACTGTCTACTGTCAAAATGGGACCAAAAGGGAAGCAGCAGATTTCAAATAAAAAAAATAAAAATCGGATCACGTAGTTTAAAGTTCTGTGGTAACAAACTTAAAAAAAATGAAGGCGAATTGAGACGACCTCCTTTTTTATAGTTGGTTAAAAATACACCCTGAAATTTCTTATATATTTATATAATCAAATTTCGATCAAAAATATCCAAAGAAAATAAATCCACTTCATTCTACAAGAAGTAAAAAAACTTTTATTAAGTGAAGCTCTACTTTTTCTAATCCAGTCTCATCCAATCTCATTTCGACATCTTCCTGCACTCCAATATTCAGGAGTCTTCCGGTAATCAGTCATGCCCTTATCACTACTAGAGAATACAACCATCTATCTTGCTTCCAAGTACCCGTGTTCGTACTTCACTTCGCGTTAACTTTCCTATTGATAAGCTCTTAGAATTTGAGTTCGATGTTAACGACTCTTTGGTCAGTTCTTGGTATACAATGGAGGCTAGTTTCAGCTAGTACACTAACTTCTAGGGATATTCTCTCCTATTCTCAGAGGCTGTTCGATTTAAGCTCTTGTCAAATCCATAGTGTACCTTAGTAAATTATAATTACCAAAGAAACTTTGTCTGTCTGTTACGCTTTCACTTCTGAACCGCTGAACTGATTTTAATGAAAACTTAAATCCCAAGAAAGGATATATATAGCCTCTATTTTGTCGAGATAACCAATAGCCACTTTAGTTATGTGGGTGGTCATACATGCATAACATTTTTAAGGTTAATCATCTTTTTTTTATCCAAGGGTTAAAGCCCTGGAAATGACATAGCCTGTTTAAGTAGATAAAGTTGTATTAAAAGCAACAAACTGAGACAAATTTCTTACCGTCAAATCTCGCTTAATCGATCCCACTGTAAACTTGTTACAAAACTTATTGATATAGGCCAAGTTTCGCAATTTAAAAGAACTCAAACATTGCCTCGCTTAAGTTTTTATCTTCTTTAGTTTAAGTTTCTTAGTTTGAAGGATGGTTTTGTAAATATCTGCCTTTGATGAATTTATATTGATAGCTCAAATTGGTAAACTCTTGGGGATAGATTCCAGATAGTTTATCTCATGAAGACCATTAACCTGTATCCAACATCTAGGGGTCTCGACATATCGGTAGATAGTTTTTTATGGAGCTTTATTGTTTGGTTGTATTTATCGCACTTTTTTATGTAGCTTGATATTTTTTGTTTTTTTTTATCAGTATTTATGTTTTGTGGTAACAAAGTAACCATTAAATGTATGGAGATATCTTTTTATATGCACTATGAAGAAGCATGAGAGAAAAAGCTTGCATTTTCTCTCTATGTGGCAGTAAGACTGCTTCAAGAACTTCGTGTACGATGGTCTTTAGTGTCTTCACATAGGTTTTATTTCTACAATAACATAACATAATAATATGTCACACTTTATCATAATTTCTCTAAGTTACGTGTTTATTCCTTACAAGGTAAAATGCCTCTTACTGCAACCCCAATATTTGTGTAACTGTAGCTGACTAGGGGTTAACTACCAAAACAAGCTCATATTCACATCAGATCGCATCTCGGTATAAAGTTACTTCTTGTTTTTTCCTTGTTTACGCATGACGGATTTCCGGCGTAAATTTATAAAGCACTTAAATAAACTTGTTTAAGAGAGAAGTTATTTTAAGTTTGATTATGTTTATCGTCGCATGATAGTAAACGCTGTTTATTAGATTTAAGATAAAAGCTCAATAACAATTTGTATCTTTTGTAGTATAAGGTACTTCAAACGAGTATAAATAAGATTGTAAAAATGTCCAAACTTAAATATTTAGTAGTCGGTAAGGTTTAACAATTCGGTATCCAATATATTTTATAACCAAATTAAAAACAAAATTGTATATAAAGCAGGATTATTTTGTTATCACGACACTAATGAGGCATTTAGATTTCAGAAAATGATAAAATAACCACGTAAATCAAGAGTACTAAATATATAAACGTCACATTTATTAAGTAACACAGTATTTCAATTTGTACCCAATCACAACTTTATTCCAGTTTTCGGACGGTAATGCCGCTCGACTTTTTCTCTCGAAGTATAGCGTGATTGCTACGGCGTAGCTTACGTAACCGCTACGCCAGCTACGCGCTCGTAGCCGATAACCAATCAGTTACGCGTCGAGTCACTCTAAACATTGGGCACGTATTGGTGGTAGTTGGAGGCTAATTAGTTTATTAAGTTATTTTACTTTTGCTATTTCTTTATTTAGCTATTTTCGGTTGGTAGCCAAGTTAATGTAAGTTTAGTTTCAGGTGTCAGATTTTATACCTTATTACCAAATACGGTCTTTTTTTTTACTTCTCTTAAGAATTATAAAATGGAAAGAAATAAAAATAGCTTATTTTGATAACTAATTTACCTATTGATTTAAACGTCAATTGAATATATCGTCTACTGAATTAATACAACCTTACGAATACTGTATAACAATTTCTTGTCTAACTAGCTTTCGATACTGATATCTTTCGTCTATTAAGCTCGAATATCAAAGAAGAGATAGTCTTACAATGAAGAGAAACAGCTGTTGAAAAATGGAATATGAAAGGGATTACTATCGTGTTGTTTAACAATGAGCTCTATTGTAACTGAATACAGCTTAAATTACATTGAATTGAAAATCAAGGTTGTATAGGTAAAAGTTTGATGCGTGAAATTAGGATATTCTTACTTCGATAGTATTTTGTTTTGTCAATAATTTTAGTGACAATCGATTCTAGAGCAGTAGAGGTATTTATGGGTATTGATTTCACACCATTACTGACTTAATATCTATTTATTTCGTTATCGGCGACTGATGAACGAACTAATGTAAATTATATTACATACATAATATATTGGGTGTAATTTATCTATAATATGTATGTATTTAGAATTATATAAGTATGTTTATCAGCTGTCTGGTTACCATAACACAAGTTCTGCTTAGCTTGGGATCAGACAACCGTGTGTGAGATGTCCCGGAATATTATTATATTATGGACATGGTAACACCATAAGTTAATGAAATAAAATCGTGTACCTACCGAGGTTTATATTAAAATACTTCAGATTAAGAACCAATAGATGTAATAAGAACCTACTTTATTAACTTTTTTCTATTTTTCTAAGGTTGCAATATCGTTTACCTGGAAATATTCTATCCTTGTGAGGAGTATAATGCAGATTTTTATTAGATCAGTGTAATAACCAAAGCAGGGGCTGTACCGTGATCTCTTAAGTAATATTGCTGCGGTTGTGGAAGCGAGACGGCGCTCTACACTGCGGATAGCGCTGTCCCTCTTCCTCCACCGCTACAGTTCTGCGTTAAGAGCTCATGGTACGGTTAGCAAGTCGCAGTTTCATGCACATTACCCATTATCGTTAGAAGGTTAGTTTCAGTTAAGTTGATATGATTATAGGGGGATATTTTTAGTGCCACAAAGTAGGGTGCCCTTGTTTAGGGAAGTTGTAATTTTATTTAATCTTTTGAATTAAGTTTTGGTGGCGTGTTGGTTGAATATTTTTTGTTTAATGCTTATTTTTTTTAACATTTTAATAATATAATAAAATAAGAATTCATTGAATAATTTTAGATGTTGAAAATCTGCTATTTCTGTCTAATATTTATATTTTTATGATGATTTAAATCTATTTACGAAATCCACAAAAAAAAAACAGATTCGAAATCACATAATTTTTATTATTGCATATGCATTTATAAACCGCTATTTATGAACTGCCTCGTTGGCTTAGTGGTGCTAAGCGCGCCTGTTAAGCTAGAGGTCTTGGGTTCGATTCCCGAGTCGACCAATTGTTATTGGGTTTTTCTATGAAATTCTCAGTAGCGGGTCGGAGTTTGGATTTGTGCCCGGTTAGTGGCAATAGGCTCGCCCCCTATTACATGGGACCTAAACATATCGGCGAACTGTGGGTGTACATTGGTACACCTCTGCCTAACCCTTCGGGGATACAGGCGTGATGATATGTTATGTTATTTATAAACCATTTAAAAATGAAAAGCCAACATTAAAACATAATTTCCTCTATCCTCAAAAAGGTTAATTTTGTTCAGTGTCCAAACATCTTCCTTTGACCACAAAGGTTTAGCCGCAGCGTCAATGCATACTTAAATAAATTCTCAGCACATTAAGAATTGAGGAGATCGTTCCTTGTCGGCTCGGATAGCCCTTTAGTTAATATTTAAATTGGGAGCAAAGAATTCTGAGTTACTGCTGCAAAGCTCTTTTATATGGTTCAACAAATTGTGTCAGTATTTAAGTCCTATTTTCTTTTGTGACTTCTTTTTACGTGTTCATAAATTATATATTATCAGTCTAGGTATGTCTAGTATCCGTTTGTTACTTCTTTAAAAAAAAACTGCAGTTAATAATACATAAGATAAATATCTAAAAACAAAATTATCAGTTCTGTTTTTCCCCTTAAAATACTGCTTTGGCTGGCTTCAGACTGCCTTCAACAAACATTCTTAAAGTATTAAATAGTATATATATTATTACAAAAGTCTTATTAGTTCTTTAGTTCTAAAAGTGATATTTTCACAACATTCTATTCACATTAATTATAAACTTAGAAGACTGACGTCCTTCCAACCTTCAGAAGTTATTAACTTTAACAAAATTAAAACACATTAATATTTGCACTCGAAACAACATTGAAGCAAAATTCCAACAACTCTATTCACTCCCTTTCAGAACTTAATATTTATAATTAAAGAAAATATTAATTTGCACTCGAAACTAAAATGTTACACGAACGGCTTTGAAGTGTTTAGTTTCAATGAATTTTCAATTGATTAGTCAATTTAATTGAAGATTTTAATTGAAATTATCATTTGATAGGTTAAAGAAATGCCCAATGGGTTGTAAAATTGCGTGACACTGAGAGAGTGTTTTGTTTTATACATTATGTTTTAATTTTTTTGACATTTATATTTTCAGATTTCTGCCATCAACCTGCAATATAATACTAAGCTGTTAGCTCATACGTCAAACGCAGTGCTACCTAAAAACTGAATTAAAAATTAAATCATCTTGTCATTATCATTATTGTCAATCAATTATTACTAACACTAATTTGTAAGCTTGCTTTGTACTTACAATAATGGATGTAAATCCGAGAATAAATGATTATTATTATTATTATTATTAAAAACAAATATTTCAACAGCGTGTGTGAAACGAATTGTTTAGGAATACATTGTAAAACATAATGTTTATTCGATGTCACAATAATGTCCCACGAATCAACATTTCAAAAAACTTACAAAATAAATAAAAATATTGTATTGGTTTCTTAGGTTTGCGTGAATGTTTATTACATTGAAATAAAACTATATTTACACGGATTTTTTTGCGGTTTATTTTTAGAGTTTAGGTCCTGACTTTTCGACACCTTTGCAGGTATTATTCATCATCAGTCTGCCCGTGACCATGATACTAGCAAAGTCAAAACGTCTGGACCTAAAATCTTAAAGAAAAACCACAAAACAAACCCGTATAAAGTAGTTTAATCTCAACAAAAATACTGCAATAACGTCATCTTTTACTGACTGACATATATTTCACAAAAAAGAAACGAAATTCAAATCCCGCTCAACACTACATTATTCTTGAAGCACGCTCTTAAGTCTCTCAAGAGAAAACAACCTATTTAATTTAAGATATCACAGTTCAAACACACTCTGCATTTACCTACTACGGTTTATGTCAGTCTATACTCCAATACTGTATTATCATATGGGGAGGGGCCACGAAGAGCCTCTTTATAACGCTAGAAAGAGCTCAGCGTGCAGTAATCAAGGTTGCTCTTAGAAGACCTTACATGTACCCTACTGATCTTGTTTACCAAGATTTTCAGGTTCTGAGGGTGCGACAGCTGTACTTACTAAGAGCGACGCTTAAAATGTATTCAACTCTTGCGAATCGGTCCGACTACCAGGACATACTTAGGAAACGTGTTTTTAGAATCCCTTTGCCACCTTTTACCTCAGAACTTGCCAGGCGCTGTACCACTTACACCGTTCCCAATATCTACAACAAAGTTACGAAAATCTGCTCCCCTGGAGACTGCTTACTTAAAGACCTCAAAATAAAGTTAACCCAATTTTTAATGACTCTGTCGTACTTGGAAACGGAATCCCTGTTATAGATCGCACCTTACATGCTCATGCTAAACACATACACACACACATACATGCGCTCACACACACACAGACACACACACACACACATACACACTCACACACACACACATGTATTAACTTAATAATTTATTTTTATTAATGTAGAATTAGATTTTTGTTTTATGTGAAAGTGATTTTGTTTTACTATAACAGAGCCACAAGATACAAGCTCTGCTTAGTTTGTGGCTCGCCAATTTGCTGTATTGTTATATTCTTTCTAATAAATAAACATTATTATTATTATTATTATTATTATTATTTAAATGGAAAATGCACACGCGAATATTCGTAGCAAGTTGGGAATAAATTTAAAGTTGAGCAAAAGTTTCGAATTTGCCGCACACCGTACATTACGGTTGGATTCCGGTATAATAAGTAGGTTGTGTTCGTGATGTCATTAATATTGTCAAACTTTTATTAACTTGGCTTGAACGTGATTGAATACTAAATTTGGGGACTGAGTACAGAGAGGTGATAATTAATACAGACTCAGTATTGGTAAACTAGTCAATCCGTTTTCTTTTACGTAGACGAAGTTTCCTTATTTTCTATTTTAGCAAACTGCCGTGATTAATCAATTTTGTCAAAATCAAAATGATTGTAAACATCTTTGTAGGAATTGGGCAGATATTATTTAATTGGCTGTTGAAGATTTTGTATATTAGAGAACTTCCTAAAAAATATTAATCCGTCCATTAGATAATAACGAACTAACTAAACTTACACAGACGGATAAAATGTTTTTTTTTTCTATTCTACTTTTTAATATTTTTTTTTATATTTAGTTTCTTTTTTATAAGCTTTATTTTACTGCATAACTCTTAAACCTGCAGATCAAAAGAATAACACTTCATTTCTTCTTCTGAAAAGCTTATAATATCGTCTAAATGTACCGTTTTACTTCAAAAGCCATGATTGATGGTGGCGGCTATATTATGATATAAATTAGAGTAGATTTAGTTAAGAATGACGGCGTCATTTCCTGCTTACCGAAACCATTTCTCGTTTTTATTTGTTGTTTGTTTAGTATATTTCTTCAACCGACTTCAAAAAAAAGGAGGTTCTCATTTTTTTAGGAATCTTGTTTTTATGTACTCTATTCTAAGACGCTTTAACCGATTAGGATTTTTATCGTTAATTAAGCATTTTATAGTAAACTTATTATTTACATTTAGCTATTAAAAATATAAAGAAAGTTTTATTAGGTTTATTCAAGTGTTTACAAAGGGCTTATTCAAACAGAAATATGAAGCTGTTAAATCGTCCTTTATCCAATTTTTAGTAATATTCAAATTATCTATTTGTAAACAAAGTTTTCCAGTAAATTAAACACAAAGTTTTAATAATCAGCGCAAAAAAATAGTTACTTTGTTAAATAATTATTTGCTAAATAAATAATAAATCAAAGAGGTTGCAGAGTGTATGCAGAGATGTTGCATAGTTTTTTAGTTAAATATTTTATCTTATTATTTCAGTTAGTTGCACTATATTTTCTTTGTTGAATTTGAAATGGGTCGTCTTTTTTAATTACGTATAAAATAGGAAAAATTACTAAATAAATCGTCATTTTTTTAAATTAAATATGACATATATTTTTACTGAATAATCAAAAGTAAATACGCACAAAATATGAACATAATTCATTTGAAATAGTTCATTTATAATTAAAAGGATTTTTAATCTAAAATGTATGGTAAACTATAAATTACTCTCTAACCAGATTGTATCTGCGGCGAAGGGATGTTGACCCAGTTTGAACAAAAGATTTATGCATAAGTAGGGATACAAGTGTTGCTCGCACGTGACAGAATTACAATAAATATCCTATCTAATGCAAAAACATAAGTAACTTTTACATACACACCGTATATTTTTAGTTACTCTTACAAACACGTTTTTTATCTCTACTACTCGTACTTCTTTCACACAGGTACTTAAAATAATAATGTTTTTAATATAAGAAAATAATCGCATATTTTTGCAAGTAAGCTATTTCCCATATTATTTTGAGAAAAGCATTAATTGATTTAAGAAAAGCTGATCAATTAAATCAGTTGTCAAATCTGATCGCGGCTGTGATTAGGTAAATCACAAGACTAACTACCAATCTAAGCCCTTGACGTTTGACAGGTGTCAAGGAAGATTTTGCACTGATGAATTTAAAAAAAAAACCGGAGCATTGTATCACAATTATTATTTTATTTTAAAATATACAGTCGTTTCTAACTTTAGGTATATTTTCTAGGCGATAGTTGGAAGAAGACATAGAAACAAGCCAAAAATATTATTTCTTCTTTGCTTTAGCTTTTTTATAACTTTCTTCCAATTCATTTAGTTTTATTAAAATAACATGACCTATATACAGGTCAAAAACAAACCCTTCTTTATTCTCCGTACTAAGTCTTCATAAGAATAAGGCAACTATTTGTTCTTTCTGACGGGTCGCCGTTAGCTATTTGCGAAGGTAAACTGTATAGGAAAACAATAGCGTTGAAACATACTGTTTGTAGTACGAGTAGCTATAGAGAAAGGAGGTTGTATTGTGCTCGGGATAGTTTTTGTGTGGGGCTGATCACAAAAAGCTGATTTGAATGCGTATCTGCACTTAATTAAAGGCGAAACATGGAGTTGGGTATAAAGCCAATCAATTTCAAAAGTTTTGTCTTTTGTATTTCCTATTTATTGTTTTATTGCTGGGCGTCACCCCAGTTAGAATCAAGATTTATATAAATAATGTAGTGAAAAAATGTCAATGTGAAAGTTCTAGGTACTTAAGTCAGGTGTTGTGACAAGCAATTGAATTTGTAGGTATTAAAATTTCAAATAAATTGAATAATAACTATGGTGAAGTGATGTATTGAACTACTAGTTAATAAAATAAACGTTGTTCCAATACCCTTATTTGGTAACAAACTTAATTGTAGATAATTAAAAATCACACAAAAAGGTAAAAAAGAACAAGAGCAAAAGCAATTACTTTCTAAAAAGACTACAAAACCGTATATTATTTTAGCACACAAAAATATTTCACACAGACCCGTCAAATGAAATTCTAAACATCTAGGTCTCACTAATTAGAACTTCATTCGTTTAAAAAAAGTTTATTTATTTGTTTTCACTTTTGCTCCGGGCAAAAACGAAATACAATGGACATGGAATAAAAGTTGTGGAAATAGGAGACACCTACATACAATGATATTTTAATAAACAGATATGTTATACACATACAAAACAATCGAAAAAAGTGCTCCGCGCAGCGCGGCAGCTAGCGAAAGAGATAGCGCGATAAAACCCATAAGAAAAAAAGAGACAAATAGTGTTGTTGTTAATGGCAATACGTCCCAATTAGGACGTTTTCGAGTCTTCACGATTGCACGCTTATAACTGTTATTAGAATATCATTGCCTACATATATACAGACAGGAAAAGGTATAAAGCGTCCTAAAAAGTCTGTTAAAAGGTTTATAGGTATATTAAGCTTGTGAACTCGGAAAAAGTAGGCAGAGTAAGTCGTCTGCCCAAAATTTTGGACAAAGGGAAGTAGACTGAGATCTAGGATGTAGTTTTATTTTAGTGTTTTTAGGACTTATAATATTGAGATGAAGGTGTATGTCTTGATGCCTTGACGCTACTTATGCGATTTCAATGTCTTAAATTGGCAGATGTCTATGTAATTGGTGAGTTCGCAGGATTTGTTAGTAAGTGTCTAGTATAACTTGGGACAACTATGGACACAAAATTAATATTTGTTAATACATATAATGGCAGAAAAAAGGGTAGCCTATACCCAGCAGTGGGCGATTCCGGGCTGAAATGATGATGATGATGAAATACGTAGCATTAGTATTTTAAGAATGGACTTGAAAATAAACATTAATCTTAAGTAAAAAAAAAACGTATAATCACGCCTCTTTCCCTTCTAGGGGTAGGCAAGTAAAAATAAAATAAATATTAACTTCACCATGTTCATTCAGAGAAAGCCAAAGAAAATCTTCTCTATTTATAGAATATGTAAATAGTTCACACATCGAGTAAGAGTCATAAAGTTATGATGTATAAACGAGTTCTTTACGTACTAGTAAAATATTGTTGGTTGCGGGGTTTTGGTTGATGTCCCATAAGACTACAATATGAATGAACTGCATTTTGAGAGCCACTTCGTCTGCCAAGTATGTCAGCCATGTTTCTGTATCTTTAGGAATTATATCCCAGCTGATGGTGAGCTTTACTTTGTTATATCGTAGCGACAAAAGTGTAATTTAAATAGCAAGTTATAGTTGAGCAAAAACACTATAATATGAAGTATAAATTATTTTTCTAAATTCTAACAAAGAATAAATTAAAAAAAATTTAACACCATGACGATAGTTTTGGTAATGTGGGTAGAAAAAATATTATCTATATTTTACTTTCATAAATGTCTAGAACATAATAAATAACAGCTACATTAATATCACGTCATAAAAAAAATAAGACAATCTAACGGTTTTATTTTCAAATCTTTTAAAAACAGTCCATTATTTAAAATGAGATTCGAGATTTGAAATTTGTCGTATTCGGTAATGTAGGGGGAGAGATTATAAGTGACAAATGATTAATGCTTCGCTTTGAAGAATTATCTTCCTCAAAATGGATGTCACTGCATTACGAATGATTTATTTTGTTATTATAACGTACATAAAATATTCCAGCTAATTAATTAGCCATGAACATTTTGTTGAGATTGGGTGGTGCTTGTTCATATTCTTTGAATGTACTTGTAGATTCTTAATAATAATAATAAATCATTGTACTTAAGATTGGTTAAATGTTAAAATTTTAGTTAAACTTTGTCTCAGCTGAAATTATTTTATATTTTTTTAATAAAAACAAGAAAACACCAGGGATAAAACGTCGTATAACATTGATAAAATTGATATTTTTTAAATTTGAAGTCGCTTACATTTTAATATTTAAAGAACTGAAAACTTTCAAAACTGAAGAAAATTTAAAGATATCGATTTCACTTCTCTTTCCTTTAGCAGGCGTTCTAAAATTGGATTTTGTAAAGCCTATCTATAGGACGCGAAAGCTTTTTAACTTAAAAGTTCTCAACCTTAAAATTATAAGACATTCAGGACTAAACTAAGATCTTCTGTAAGAAAACATGATATAGTTTCTTATGAGTAAAGAAAAGCTCCAAAAAGTACCACTTTACCTAACTCACTACTCCTCTCAGCTTCAATTTGGGCAACCAGGTCTCTGGCCCTGCCATGCATCCGCGTGAAGTGAACCCTGGACCTCCCATGTCTTATGAGACTCCTGCCACCATGGCGCACACCCCTCACTTCACTCCGATAGCACTGCACTAGCGTCGCGATGTATATTAATATTAGCGTCCGCATTATTGGAGCATCGTGGCGTGCGCTCTCGACGACCGCGCGTCTACTACTGAGCTTTGAGTTTCGAATGTACACATATTTTAATAAGTTCGTGTGAGATTTTTGAATTTCGAACATGTTTTTTTTTTTATTTCCATTGATATGTTTAATAAGGTTTCATTGTGACTTTTTTTTCTTTTGTTTTTATAACAGTCTTCTTAGGCACTGGTCTTAAGAAGTTCGAGAACCATTGAATACTGGTTTATCAAAGCGCCTCTTACTTTTTATTTTCGCACTGTGACTTTAATTGCAAATTAGTTTTACTTTGAATAAAGGAATTAATAAGCAAAGAGTCGTTATTAACAAACTAATGCTAATTATCACTTTGTTTGTATTTCTGTAGCAGATGTTCTCAAAATATTTTATTTAATTAAGAATGTTTTATCAAAGTAACGATCGAGATTATGTTCTTAATTAAAAAATTTAAAGTCAAATGTAAATATTTAATTAACTTTTCTGAATATTGAACCCCTCTGTTTAGGATTATATTTGACCTTTTACTGATGCGTTGGGATTTTGAAGATATTTAGATAAGATTTTGTGAGGTGTGAAATTGATTCATTTTGAAACTTATGGAATTTAAAACATCATAAAACTAACTTTTACTTGTCGACGCACTGAAGATTTAGGTAGGTTTAAGTGTAAAAAATGGATTGGGCTTTGCTTTAAAATAAGGGTGTCGAATATTAAAGATTAGAAAATGTAAATAATGTTAGCTTGATGGCAGTCCATTTTGAGATTCAAGTATATTTTCAATTAAACCAATAAAGTTATTTTTTGATTAAAATATCAATCCCAACCTATTACAAATCGAAATAACCTATATATGATATATAGGTTATTTCGTTAGCGGCTGTCTTAAATGATGATTAATTACGTGTCATCATAATATGACTCTTATCATTTTTCTATTAGGATTGTTTCACAAGATTTGATATTCTTTATACTAAGACTGTTTTCACATTATCCGATACGATATAAGTATCGGACCCCAATTCGACATAGGGGGCAAGTAAATCTATGAATCATATACCTCTCCTTTACATTATCCGAGCCGATATCGGATATTGGATTTGTAAAATTCATACGTTTTTCTTGCCGTGGTATCGTAACGATGTCCGATACCGATATCTTATCGGATAATTATAGAAAAGGTTTTTATACATTTTTGGTTTCGTTGTTTACCCATGTTGATGATGAAATGAATTCAGTTATTTTTTGGTATTTTATGATTATGTATGTACCACTCTTTTTTTTAAGTATAACAGCAAAATAGTTGACTTACAACGATTTTAGAGTGGAGTATATAATATTGTTATGTCACGTTTAATTTATATTATAGCAGTGAGGAAATTCAAATAAAAAATATTTATATTAAATGCTCATACCTTCTTTATAAGAAAAAAAGCCTTTGCCTAATAGCGGGACGTTTATAGGCTGTTTTTTTTATATACATTAAAAAAATACTTAAAGGTGTTTAGTTTTCCTCACAATGTTATAACAATCTAACAGTTTATGTGCTCACTATACAAAGCCTAAGGCTTATATTCCGAGCATATCTTATTAGTCCGCTCCCAAGGTCGAGATGACTGTAGTGACCGTGATTTATTGAGCCCAATAAATTACAGCCAGCTCTTTACGTGGGATTTGATACAATACTTAACGAAATCTGGGGAACAATATGTTAGTAAATATAATATGTGTTAGAATTTGTTAGTGTTCAGTTTTCTTTTTTGATGCCTACATGTTAATTATTTTTCTTGAAACTATTGAGCAAGGACTTACATTTTTCAGGAATTTTCAGCTTGCTAAGTAATAATTAAACCTATCGTGGTAAAATAATTGAATATGTTTGGATAATAAGCATAACTAACTAGCCTACTTGCCCAGATTTTTGGGTAATGTTTATCAATAAATGACAAGCATTTTGCTCAGATATTAATTTAGTAATAAATTTCCAGAATTTCCAATATCAATGGTTACTTGTAGCGAAAAATAACTATTGACATTTTAAATCGTTCACAATTAATTCAATCGTCTGCTATACTACATCTGAAGTCAACTGTACCTACTGAACTTCTTCGTAAAACCCACTAATAAATAAAGTTAGTTTTTTTTTCCTTCTAAGCCTTCCTGGCTTCTTTTTATTCCGCTCACAACGAAGGAAACCTCTTCAGATAGTTTTTACTAGCATCGACTTCCAATTAAGTTAACTTACTGAAGAAACCTCGGGTTTTATAAATAGTATTTAATTAAATAGCGTTTTCTTAGGGGATTGTAATTGTGTAGTAACTAAATAAAAATTCTGATATTTTTCACAGATTTGATTTAGGAATTGGTGATCATAAAGCGACGAAATTCTCATAAAATTAAAAAAAAATGTGTATAAATGGAATGATGTTAAAATTTCTGAAAATTATTATTATTACTGAAAGAACAAAATATTTGAGACGAAAACAGTGTGTCCTTAAATCTATTCTGACAAAACAATCATTTCAATATTTCCTCGTTCGTACATGTATAAGTGATATATCCTAATAAATATGATAATACCCGTCCACCGACTAATACCTGCACGTGTCTTCACTCATATATAATAGATAATTTACAGAAGTACAATTCTAAACACTTCCTAACATAATAATATTTTTGGTAGAGTTAGTTTTTGTCTACTCCACTCTTCTAATATGAATCGATAAACGATAAAATAAATGTACTCCTCTTTTTTAGTTAATTCATTTAATCAAATAGAAATATCGAAGAGTACTTTAATTAAATTTCTATTACGTTCTAATATGAAACTACATCAATATTAGGTTTCCTGCTACTGGTATCGATGATTAATACATAGACATATGCATACCATGCTATGATGAAGTAGCCCTTCTGCATATTTCTACATTATGTCACAAATTACGTCGTATAAGACTGAATTCCAGGCCGCCGTAGTAATATCATTATCGCTTCCGTAGGCAGTTCTACGAAGCTACGAGCTACCGTTACGTCGTAGCTGCGTAGCGCTATCATAGATACTACGGATTTCTATTGGCACTTGGCGGTTTCAAGAATTTTGGGTTCCTGAAATTTATATCATGGTTATGTTTGAATCTTTGTTGTGTTTTTTTATACTGTGTAGGTTGTCATAAAAATGCAATTAAGCCTCATCATATCAGATTTATCAAAATTATTTTTTCTTATCGTAATACATGAATATTTTTCATGCAAGAGCACGTTGATAATTATGTAATTTATTTTTACCTACACCAAAAGTAACAAAAACCAATACGAAAAAGAAATTGAAACCAATATAATAGGAAAAAGGCTTACATTTTACTTACGCTTACAATTTTTCTTTACATTCTGGCCAATCATTTTATTTGTTTAAAATTAAATCGATGACTATAATTATCTACGGAAACCTCAAAGCAAACAAAAAGTTACTTCCACAATATTCAATAAACCTCTCAAACAAACATCATATAAGCCATGCATATCAAACAATACATATCTTACATTATTAGCTCCTATCTCCATGTAAGGCACAATAGACGAACAATACCACCGCGAAAGCCTTATGGTTATCTCTGAA
Organism: Autographa gamma; assembly: GCA_905146925.1. NCBI lineage: Eukaryota > Metazoa > Arthropoda > Insecta > Lepidoptera > Noctuidae > Autographa > Autographa gamma. The sequence continues at coordinate 13,527,689 of LR989850.1, forward strand.
TACCGTATTAACCCCTTAAGGAAATTCTATGGGGAGGCTCTTGAATATTGGTATAACTAGGCCTTTGTGCTAGAGTAAAGAGGTTGTGTGGTTACTGTATTTTATCGAGGGGTAACGGGCTATTTGGTTTAAGCGACATTTTTGCAACTTTACAGGAGAGCCATTTAAAGTTTGAAATTTCGAAAAAAAAATCATAACACAAAAACTTCTGCAGCTATTTGAACGGGGTAAACTGCATTAAAATTTAATTAAAAATATCTAGTTGTTGATGCTAATACCAAATAAAGCGGACCTTTAATTACAAAGATAAATGTCGCTTAATACAATCTGTCCTTTTATAGAGACAGGAAAAACGATTTAAGTGACTTCATAACTACAATTGGCTACAGGAGAAAAAAATTAAGCGCCGACGCATTCTATTTACAGAGTAAGCCAAAAAGTATGAAGTAACGAAACCCAAAATTAATAGAAGCAAGCTATTTATCTCAACGACCAATTTAGACTAAAATGACTGACAGGCTAATTTACTTATGTGACATATAACATTGAAATTGGTACGTTAAATGTTCAAGTTTATTAACATCTAAAACTATCAATGGCTGATAAAACAACCTGGATACATCGCAATCACCGAAAATCTCAGGTGCTTACATTGAATAAATAAAGAAACACAACACAATATCAATCAAAGTATTTTTATTTAGAGTAATAATATTATGATAGAACAGTTTCAATAGGATCATCAATTATATTTATTTACTTTTCATTCTTAATCATCAAAATCAGTTAAATTATAAGTATTTTGTAAAATAATTAAGTAAAATCAGTCTCAATGTAGAAACATCAACTATAATCATTTTTCTTTTAATATTGATTTACAATTAAATCTAATATAAGAACAAACTCTAACTATACTAAAATTAAAACTTACATAAATAAAAACTAAATGGCGTCATCCTTGTCAATGGCGGGGAACGTGCCCAGAAGTCTGGCAGCATTGCCACGTTGAATGGCTATGCCGATTCTCTGTGCAAGGAACAAACTAGCCCTCTGATCACGAGTAGATTCTACCAAACGTTTGGAAAGTTCTTTGAAAAGATTTCGTGCGCTCGGACCCCATGACCCGAGCGTTTCAACCCCAAACGGCTCGAAAATATAATCACCCACAATGTTATTATACTTCCGCCGCTTAAGGGTCTCTGCAGCTCCAGCAGCAGCGCCAGGAGAGGCTGCTGAACTTAGAACGTGGGACGGCGCAAGGGTGTCGACGCACGTTGCGTCCCACACCAAAGGCCGACCCAATTTCCAAGGCAGCAATGACATACCGTCAGGTCTCTTGCCATCGCCGCGCACCAGACCATTGGGTTCCAAAACAGCTGGTACACCGGCAGTGACAAGAGCACGACGAATTATGTCATTCAAATTTGAGTGGCGAGATATACCTACGCCCTGCGCTAATGCTGCAGGACAGGCCACCTATAATTATGTACTAGGTACCCATTCATTCAGTAGTCAATGAGCGTTTTACGTAAACACTGGTCTGCTGGGTCTTTGGCGCACTCTGGAGTGTGACTGAAGCGCCCGCGCACGATAGTCCAGTTGAATGATTACGATTTTTTACACCCGGGCGATGAAATAAATATGGTATCATATGACATGATTGAAATGTACCATATTAAAATTTAGTGATTCAAAGACCGACTCGTATTTTTATGAATACTGGCAAAATGTTTTAATATTCATCATTCATTTTATCGTCTGTTTTAAACGACATGCATTTAAAAAGAAAAGTAGGACTGAATGGTTTAACGACTCAACAAAATATCTGAACGAAAATTATTATTTGGTTTAAGTAGCGCCCTGAGTGGAAAATAGATTCAGCTAAAAGAGTTTAAGCGACGAACCATGTCGTATTTGGGTGACGGACAAATGGTTTAAGCGACATCACACCGTGTGTTTAGTGGGAAGGCAAAATGATTTAAGTTACTTTTTAATAAAAATTAGAAACAGGAAAAACGCATTAACTCTTATGGACATATTTATGAGAGACAGGGTGACTGGTTTATGTCTCGGTTATTAATATGATGGTATGGTTCAAGTACATACTTTAAAAAAAAATGCGAAAATCACGTCGTTTAATACACTGCCACTTTGGAAACAACACGAAAATAGGATTGTTTCAAACGCCAAAAAAGTGCTCCGATTTTAATGAAACCGGCATCATTCGACGGAGAAAAATTCGCTGATTCCAAATATGTATATAACTCAATATCACCCAAAATGTCGCTTAAACCAAATAGCCCGTTACCCCTCGTTATGAAGATAGTTATTATGTGGTTGTGTTAAGGCTTTATATAAGATAGTTTTAAATTAATTTGACTTAAACAAAGTTTGTAAAATTTCGAGGTTTTATTGATAAATTTTAGATTAATAAGTGATATTTTTATGAAGCGCCATAATGTGACAATCTAAGGCATTTCTAATAAATGCGACTTGTCGATCTAAAATTTACCACTCTATTTTTTTTTTTCACCTAACAATTTTTTTAACCTGTTTTTTAAGTACATAACACAACAGAAACCAATTTACTCATTGACCTAAAACATGACGTTTTACTAAAATATTAACCACGATAAATCTTTATGGCATCTAATTACAACATTTTACAAACACCATTAATTAAACTTTAAATAAATTATTTGTACTTTTGCCTCTAAATTACTTTCTCGCGTGCCTGAACTCTAAGGTTCTCTGTTTTCAGGAAATTGATCATAAAGATATATTCCCATTGTCCTTTGATAAGGTTTACATTACATAAAACGGTATAACCATAACGGATTTTTCTATAGCCTATAAAAAGTTTTCTTATTAGTTTTCAAATAAATATGGGAATAAAGCTTTTCAGATGAAAACAGATTTTCTTGAGAAATGTAACGTAATGGAGTGTATTAAAAGTGGAAATTGTTCTATAGTGGTAAATAATGTATAATTGTAGAATCATTAAAAAAGATTTGATGTTATAAGCTCTTACTAATAATCAAAGTATTATAATGATCATTTAACAATAATCGAAAAAAAACGGTTCCTGATACAAAGTTTACATTCAACGCATAATATAGAAATAGCCAAATCCAAAAGATAAAAAAAAAATGATTTTTAAGGCATATAATTCGAAACTTCAGTTAAATCTGGTAAGACTGGTAGCCGAACCCAAGGTAGCTTTGGAAAAGGCTCGGCAGATGATGATGATAATTCCAAAACTTAACGAATGACAAATTTTGTATATTAATAAAAGCTTATCTATATAGACCATCAACTTACAGTTCTCTGTCATTTGGTAACAAACATCGAAACTTCACATTTATACCATTAATAGATATTTTATAGGCATATCAGAAATAGGTCTACTTTACTAAAGAAATAAAACACACTCGTATAATATTACAATGGCGGCAAGTCAAAGGACAGGAGATGTAGATAGGAACGCAAGTGTCTGTCGGTATCGTGTTACAGCGCTTCAGATATCAAATATATTTCTAGAAGTTTTATTGACTTGACTGACACGCAAAAAGTATCGGTGTATGCTGTTTGAAGGGGGTATAAAATTTTGTTATTGGGTTTTTCTATGAAATTCTCAGTAGCAGGTCGGAGTTTGGATTTGTGCCCGGTTAGTGGCTCGCCCCCTATTACATAGGACCTAAACATATCGGCGAACTGTGGGTGTACATTGGTACATCTCTGCCTAACTCTTCGGGGATACAGGTGTGATGATAAGTTATGTTTATAAAATTTTGTTATGCCAGTACTATTCCAAATGTCATATCCTCACTAGTATTGTAAATGTGAAAGTTTGTTTGGATGGATGTATTTATGTTTGTTACTCTTTCACGCAAAAACTACTGAATGGATTTTAGTGAAACTTTGCAATAATGTTATTTATATATTAGAATAACACATAGGCTATAATTTGTAAAGATAGTGTGTGAATTGATCAAAATATTTCATATTTTGATCAATTCACACACGGTTATGGGGGTGAAACCGCGGGGTATACCTACTGGTATATACAGTTAAGGTTAAACATTTAATATATTTTTATTCCGGGTAATTTACTACATTTGTTTAACTCTAATGTTTTGCTCAACCCTGATTTCTGGAAGGACGTTTAATTTGATCCTAAATCAAACCAAATGCCAATAAATGAAAATGTTTGGCCTAAAATCAATAAGGAAATGGCAGTATCTGATAAGAAGTCTGGCAAGTGATTAACTCAATATTTTTTTAGTTTGAAGCCTGCATTCTTAAACAAATATCGAACCAACTAAATAATTTTCAGAAAACTTTTGTATGTGTTTAAACGATTTGCAAAAGTAGCAACAGATAAAATGATCAAAACTATATACTACGCACTTTGTCAATCTATCCTCGGATATTGTATTATATCGTGGGGTTCGGCTGCAAAGAAATATCTACTTAAAGCAGAAAGAACACAACGTGCGTTGTTGAAATGCGCATATAGTCGACCTTATAGATACCCTACTGATCTCTTATACCAAGAGACTCTAGTACTTAGGGTAAGGCAGCTGTACATCCTGTCCGTCGCGTTGCGCTTTCATAAAAATAGCCTCACCACCACAGCCACGTCGCGCTCAAAACGTCTCCTAAAGTGGCATACGATTAAATGCAACAAGTCATGTGGTCAAAAGTCCTTTCTTTTTATGGGTCCTTTTATATATAGAAGGCTAGAAATCAAACTAAAAATTGCTACGCTTTTAAGAAGGACTTGCAAGAAAAAAATTGTTGCTTGGTTATTGACCCTGGATTATTTTAGCACTGAGGCATTACTAAATATTCCACAATAGATCACCGCAACTTAATTAACTCTTACACTACATACATACACACTCACAGACACACACATTCACCCAAACACGCACTCACATCCTCACACACACACACGCACACACGCACACGCACGCACACACACACACACACACACACACACACACACACACACACACACACACACACACACACACACACACTTTTAGTGTTAGAGTATTTGGTGTTTGCTTTCGTTAAAATCATAATCTTTATTACCTATGTGGACTGAAAGAGACTGGGCCCCACGACACAGGGAATCCTAGTGTGGGGTCCAGGGCTTAAATGTAATGTGAACAATTTTTGTACAATAAAGATATTTTTTTTTTTATTTATTTATTTATTTATTTAATTTAAATAAAAACTCACCACATTTTCAAATGGTTGCTCAAAGTAAATGCTGTCTTTCTAAAAAAAGGCCTAAAGTCCAACCATCGCGACCTTTTAAGAGCCAAACCCACAAAACAAATCATCGAGCATCTTAGGAAGTCTTATCGGAACAACATTATGTCCGCCTAAATACCGCAGCCGATAACAACACTGACGACGAACTGAAGAACTTTCTGGAAGTTCCCTTTGTCCGCGACCATGATCCCATTATATTTAAGACTTAATCAAGATTGGCGTATTCAATAGGAAAATTTATATTTTTGTTTTTGTGGTCGCTCAATGACATAAATTAATGAGTGCTTCGAGATTCGCCGCATGGTTTTTCTTTGTTCGATGTTTTTATTGGGATGTATTTGGTTATTATGATAATTGATTGTTGTGCGATTTTGTGGGCATGAGGTTTTGCTGAAATCTGAAAAATGTTGTATTTATGGCTGAAAGATATTATGGGCTATCGTGAAATGACTCACTATAAAAGTACCGATTTTTTTTTATGTTATATTTTTTAACAATTTTGCATCTTAATGCTGGTGTCGCCAATACCCCAATTTTATTTTTAACTAGCAATGACGGGCTGGAATTTACAATTCCTAAACGAGTTTAGACCGGTGCGACTGAAAAAAACATTTTCAACTTTAAATGGAATGTCAAATGCTACATATCAAAGGTGTTTCACGGTTCGAGAGTCAGACGTCGATCCTACACCTTTGGTCTATCTTCAACCTTATTCGGTTCCAGTAAGGTTCATTATTGAACAGTGTAGCAATTTATAATACGTTTCGAATAACTTTTAGGTGAAAAAAGTGTAAAAAATGAAACGGTTTCGTGCGTTCTGCAAATTGTTTGGCAGTGGTTGTATCTGGACCATTGGATTTAATTAATGCTTTATTTATTTGTAGCGTGTCGGTTGGCGTACTACTTGATAGCAGCAATTAGCGGAGTGTTTTAGTTGAGTGTGTGTTACGGTGATACGGTGCAGTTTGTTAGAGGAAAAAGTTTATGTATCCGACTACATATAGATAATATTACATGATGAGAAAAGTGAACTAACGTTAATTATATCATTGAAATAAAGTTTGTTTCATATTATCATCTTACGAATAGCTTAGTATTTAGATATTGTTCTAATCATGAATTCGTGTACTCCATAATAAACAATTTTGAAAAACTATGTCTGCCACGGCAGAGACATTTGTAAAACTGTCTTATGGGTGCATTTTATCTTATGCTTGTAGAAAATCTAGTCGAAAACCCCATCAACAACTCAACCAGTTTAAACCTTATACAGTTGTCTTCTATGTGTTATTTTTGTTTTACTTATTAAAAATACGTCTTAGACGAATAAAAAAATAAAGTTGCTAACAAACACCCAGTCTGAACAATAAAGTTAAAATAATATCAAACCCTACTTTCAAGAATCTGTAAAACCGTTACATAATTCGATCAAACAAATTCAAATATTCCTTCCACTATCGCAAGGGAAACTGTAAGTGGCAGAAGACTTTCATAACTTAAAGTTCATCTTTATGCTCTTTGTTTTAAAGTATGATTTAGTTTGGCGATGCATATTTATTCGAGGTCCATTTATTCCCGTCTCATTCAGTATATTACACAAGAAATGCATTGTAAAATCGATTGGAATATCTTGGAATCGTATTGGGGCGTAAATTGATTCTCAATTGTTCCAGACTGACGTTTGCTATGATTCGATATTCATATTTATTTAAATTGTATTGTATACCAATGATTTGCAGGTTTAAAGCCAAGTTAGGACGTGGATCCTGCACCATGTATTTCGACTACGGCATTTGATCAAATTCTGAGAATAAGAAAATATTTAGCCTTTCTTTGTAAAACCTTTTATGTATGTATTGTTGGTCATTTAATGTTAATGCAATTCAATTGTCAAAGAAATCAAATATTATCGACTTTGAATGTCATGTGCGATGGTATAAAGTACATACAATTCAGTAAAATTCTTAATTTCTTGACAAATCACGCTGTAAGAAATAAAAGTTAAATTAAAACCTCAGTTAACTGACTCTTATTTTTTATTATTATTTAATTACTTATTCGTGCCCCTCATAATACAAAACAAGGAAATGTTCCCTTCTACATAATGATACCTAGCCTATTTCAGTCACTAACTGAAATAGACATGTGACCAGCTCGAAATGTTTTCCGAACCGGAGACAGTACGACAATTCTATTAAAATATGAATTTCAGGGTCCAAATCAATTTCCAGTAGTCTCAAGGTTTTAAGAATAGTGTAGCTTTTTACACACACCTTTAAAAAGGTATAAAAACTGGCTCATAAATGATCTACTGCCGCCACATGCCTCACCTCACGTAGAGAAGGAAAGAGATTTGATAACCACGTTTGCTCAAAAATATCTAGGTTTAAATTTTTAGTAGGAATATGACAGAATTTTATACAGTACTAAAATTAAAATATTGGTTCTGAATTGATTAATTTGAAACTATTTACAATCGTTTTTGTATATACGTGAAATTTTTTGAACGCAAATATTCAAAAATATACGAAGGGTGAAATCGGTGGTGTATGAATCCATCTTAACTGGGACAACTCGGTGGAAAAAAATATATTGTAATTTGTTTATTTAATCAACAAAAGCGTTCAGTTTTAAAACAGTTAAAGCGTATCTTAGTATTCAGATCATGTAAATCCAATAACTCGAATTTGTTTCAAGTTTCGAGGGTACTAAGTTCTCAGTGGTTATGTCCGAAAAGTTAGAAGACCCGTTTGTGAAGAAACTTTGTTATACCAACCTTTTTGTATTTTATTTTTATCTTCGTTTGTTTATGTATTTTTAACAGTATACCGCGTTTTTATTACTGGTCTGAGAATTCAACAAGATTTTTTTTGTAATTTAATTCATTGAATCATAATATAATATATTTACAATAATGCATTTAACGTGGTTTAAGGCTTATTAAAAATTAAATGCTACGCCATATTACGCTAATTTTTCATTCTTGAATGACATTTAAAATTCGCATTCCATTTCTCTCTCGTCTTTAATTTAGTGTCAAAACAAAATTGAATACGCACTCAGCAACAGTCACTCCATAGAATTACGCAGCATCTTAATTAAAAGCTTTTTAATTAATTCAATTTTCCCAACGTAAAAAAACTAGAGTTCAGTGTTAATAAAACGGTGTCGTTTAAATTTATCCCAGTTTCAGTTTTACGTTTCAATGAGGCACGCCGAGTGGCTGCGAAAATTATTTTTTCACGTGAAAAGGTTTAACGGACAAAAAGTTTTTGTTTCAAAATGCGTTAAATATTAATTCGTGCGGTTATTGAAAGGAAGTGAAGAAATGAAAGCCTTTGAATATTTATGATGATGAAAATGGTTTGCAGCGAGAGTTTGGTCGTGATTTTCGGTGCACAGATTTTTTAGGGATTTTAGCTTTTATATTTTTGCGGCTTTTAAGTTAAAGTTTTCAGGTTTAAGAGAGTGGTTTAAACCTTTTTGGTTTAAAGAGCCTTAATTATGTTTAAAGTGTCTTAATTACATTGCGTTTTTAGTAGTTATTTCCCATATGATAAGAACCCTTTTTCCATACCATAATATTTACAGACTTTACTAACTTACATCAGAGGATCGTCGATTAGACTACCAACACCTTCTCCAGGTGACTATTATCTCTCGATTTTCGGCTGTTCAGTTCATAATTTCATATTTCCGAGCAATAAATTGCAGGAGATATAGGTAGCGGACAGTATAAAATATAGGTTCCTTCTTGCTTTCCTTTGGATGGAGAACAATTTATGTGCATTCATTGTCTCTGCAGCTACGGATAGGTGAATAGATATCTGGATTTGTGGATTGAAATAAATTAATACATGAATAGTGTATTACAGAGATTTGCTTAAAACCTTTTTGATGATATGAGCTGGTATGTAATTTCCTCGCTGCAAAACAAACACTACAAAGAAGTATGCACTGATCACCTTATACAATCGTCAATCGACAAGTAAGAATTTTAGAATTTTTATCCGAGTTTTAGGACTTACTTATACCTAATATAAAAATAAATAAAAATAAAAAAATATATACCTAATAAAAAAATTAACTATGTTTCTAATAGCAAGCTGAGGCTAAATATTTTTCAATCTACGGATATCTACGTATGACTCTAAACTTCACACCAAAATATCAAACAATTTTTGTTAACTTTCATAACTTCAGCTATTGTTATGTGCATCAAAGACTCGTTACCGTTCCAGTCTTGCAAGAGGAAATAAACCAATTTTTTATCCACAATGCAACCTCCTACAAAGAAAATGAATTTCAGATGAAAACTCCAATTTTCGAAGTAGGTACGTCAATATTACATAGATACGTTTTGCAGGTAACATAAGTTAGCTCCGACCTTATGCTGTTGACTTAGAGTTTAAAACTGTTTGTTTTTGAGTTTAGTGATGGTATTTTTAATTTGTTTTAGCTACGATGAGTCAAACGGAAGTAAATTCGCACAATAGCCGGTGAGAGCTGCAGATAGAAAGGGTTTGATGCAGTTTTTTTTTATTTATTTTCGTTAACGGCTGAGGAATTTTTTGATGCACTTTATTGGATTTTTTTAATAATTTGCCTTGAGTTTGAGTCAATAAATAGCTGGGAGAAATTGAACGAAAGTTTTAGAGTTCACCGAATCAGGATTATTTAGTACTATGAAACTTACGCTCTTGTATTAGTAATATATTTAGTGTTGGGTTTGCAAATATTTGAATGAGTGTTTGACAACTTCCCAGTTAAATTTATAAAATTAATAAATATTTATTGAATAAAAAATGTACAACAGAAGACCTATGATATAATAACTTCAATGATTACTTCTACAAATAAATAATAAATATCAAGTCGCAATTTGATAACTTTCTGTGACTCAAGAAACCTATAGTTTCAGGTCGGTAAAATTGTAAATATTCCAAATATATTCCAATTTTCTCAGTCTTGCATCGAGTGGAGTATTCTTGGAATCTCACATTGGAAAAGGCTACAGTCTTGCGAACACAGAGGCATTATTAAGCATATTTTTATTCATTGAATTTTATATTGAAAAGGCTGAGAAACAACCATACGTAAAGCGACGCGACGTTATGATCTAGTTTTAATAATAAGTTCCACTTTGAATAAGAGACAATTCAATAAATTATTCTCAAAATAATATCACATGAATATGAATTTCTGTTCTCTAAGATTGGCGGCGTAATTTTTACCCAAAAAAGAACGTTTTTTAGGCGAAAACTTTCACTACAGTACATGGTTGTTTGTTTTTTCGTTGTTTAAACAGTGCATTTCAATTTTAGCTATAGGTAGTCTTAGTCTCTTTTATAAACCTTCATTTTAACTAAGGAATAAGTCACAAAATAGAGAACAGAAAAAATAGTGTCAAAACGACAGTGTAATTTATACCCACAAACTAATTTGAAAAATGACAACTAAATTTTAGATTTACTAAATAAATAGAATAATATTTTTTCTTTGAAGAGATATTATTTATCAGATGCAGCTCATAACATGGCCTTACCTTACATAGCGTAACACGTTATCAATAGGCATACAACATAAATATTTGTCGAACCGTGAAACATATTAGATTTACGTAGAGGTACTTACACGAGCTCGTTCGACATCTATTTGAATATGATATTCTCACAGAATTTGTTATTCATAGATCTGTCACAAAATATTTTTATATTATGCGAAAGACTCATGAATCTTTAGCATCTTCATTTTCGATTGTCACTGGAAATAAGTGAGTTTTTTTATTCTGAGTTTTTGAAGTCAAGGTCTGAGACACTTTTTTCTTACTTTTACGAATAAGGGTTTGTCAGAAATTATGTCACTCTCAGTCAGAGCAAGTATTTTTGTAATTTTATAAGTTAAAACTTATGCTGGTAAAATTGCATTAGTTGTTAAATTGTTCGTTTTAAAGGTAGAGCTCCAATCAGACGTCGACGGTAATATGCTTAATAAAATAATGTTCAGTTCAATATTTCCCGAAATACATAGGTACTAAGACATACAGTCACAAACAAAAATATGTATTCACTCTCTATTTGCTGATTGATAATTTTCTCTTTAATCTCGATTCTCTCGATCTCTAGATTGGTATTGTAAAGCGTGTTATGAAAAGTGATTGAAAATAGTTCATAAATCAGGTAAATATTTTTCTTTTCGACTTTCAACACAAAAATCAATTTAAGAAATCAAACAATATCGATAGGTAGGTAGGTAGGTATACATAATATTGCTCGTGACTGTACATATTGCTTGATCCCTTATCAGCAGTTATGCAGCTAAAAATTGTGAAATATGTTTTCATGTTACAAATAGACCGCTTACACAGACTTTTGTCAAAGTTACGAGTTTGATGAAGGCGATTTGAATAATTACCATTTTGAAACTCAATCGCGTTCGTGAAGTATATTTAATATGTTTAAGTTAAAGTGATTTGATCAAAGGGTCTCCGGTTCGGGATGTTTTTGTTTGAAGCTTAACGTTTTAACTTCCTGGTACAGCTGAGAGGTAATCAATATTATTGCTATTTATAAATGTATGTGGAATGGCGTAATTAGGCGGGCGGTACTGTAGTACGTAAAGCCTACTGGGATTGTAGAAAAAAGTCTTTTTTCATACTGCATAGAATTTAACAGCCTCGTTGGCCTAGTGGTGCTAAGCGCGCCTGCTACGCTAGAGGTCTTGGGTTCGATTCCCGAGTCGACCAAGGTGTTATTGGGTTTTTCTATGAAATTCTCAGTAGCAGGTTGGAGTTTGGATTTGCGCCCTGTTAGGGGCTCGCTTACATTGCGTACATTGGTACGCCTCTGCCTACCCCTTCGGAAATACAGGCGTTATGATATGTTATGTTATAGAATTTAGCGGTTTATAGCATTTCAGAACACAAGCTAACATCACCAGCTAACGGTGATCAAATCACTTTTGGACCCCAAAAACGCATTTCTTAGTCGGTTATAAATTAGAAAATATTTGTTTACTTTAAAACTGCGAGACCGAAACCGATTAAGTTATACACATAAATGATTTAAGCTATTGACAGTATGTCCGTTAACTTAAAAACCGCATGAAAGTTAAAATGAATGGCCTGTGCAACCACGGCGGGTTTATGGACACCAATTAAACTTTTTGCCGGGTTGTCGTTATACCAGCAAAAAAGGCATATCAAAATTACGATATTAGTAACTTGTAACCAAAAATTATACTTACTTAGCTCTTTCTCTCTCTATCTTTATAAACACTTAACAAATCAGTAGGATCAGCGTTTAAAATTACCGCTAAAGCAGATATAATCTGTGTTAATATCGATTTGACCTCAGCGGGTCTGGAGAGGTCGACCTTCACTCGACGGCGGCACTGATGACGCTTAAGCACGAACCACCGCCACTCCACACGAGGACTAGACTCCAGAATATTTTATTTTTTATTGATATTTAAGCACTATTTAGGTTTGGAGGATGGAATATTTTATGGCGATGTATAGGGTATATACAGGGTGTTACGTAACACCTGTCCGATCCGTTACGGTTTTGTTAGGTATCGATATCTGATTACAAAAATGTGAAAAATAGATCATCGATCGTCATAGTTGCTTCATTATTACCAAACAAAAGACCCCCCCAAAATACTGACGAAATTGGTGTTCTAGTTTTTGTTTTAATCTCAAATTAAGGGAATTTCTGGGCAGAGAATGGTCTTTTCAAAATCCATTATTATTGTTTTTATCATGAATTTTCCAAAATTCAGTTTTTATTTGGGCATGTGATTGTGGACCCTATATCACCCTTTCAGGACGGACAGGGGTTAGTTAACACAATGTATATTATGGGAAATAAAAAGACGCTTGATTTAGAGTTCGAAATGTTATTTGTTGAATAGTCATGAAAATTATATGGGTTATTCAAAGTTCATGTATTTGTACTCATAAGAGTGACAACACGTTTCTCTCACAATCTCAGAAATAGCACCAAACTTGAATAATTACTTTTGTAGTACAGGAGCTTTTGCTAACAGTTCACTCAAGTAACGAAATGTTGGGGTAGGCTAGGGGTTCCAGTCTCATCGAATTTCGCTGAGTATTGTATTATTATTATATTATTCGCTGTTTGGTATGAAGCCATTGTCTTGATGATCCACAACCCATATCTGGCTTATACTAAATCCTACATTATAACTACAGAATTTAGTATGTGCGAAAAATATAAGTTTACTTCTGACACTTCAAAACTCATAACTGAATCCAGACCAACATAGCACAAAACAAAACACTATCTCGCCACGAAAAAAACCCAGTATCGGTTTAATAAAGGAACTTTTATACTTCGATATAAGTACTCAAGAATTGTCGAGTTTGCTCTCAGCAGTGCCGTCCAGGAGAATCGTGCACTTATTGTGGATACTGCCACTGTAGGGGTAGGTAGTTAGGTACTGTATGGTCAGCGTTTTAGAGACAATGTCTTTTTATGGCAATTGTACCGTGTTTTGTGAAGTGCAGTTACCTACTATGAACTTTATTCAGTTGAAATTTAGTTTAAAGTTATATTAACAGATTTTTAAAAACATTCTTGGATCTATGGGTCTCATAATCTTTCTATTTATATTTTTCATGACAATTTCATATTATTCCTGATCCAATTTAAGCTAACTTTTTAAATTATCGCTAAGGTTAATTTCAAAATGTTATTTTGCAAGTTATTTTTATGAAATTTGACTGAAAATAGTAGTTCACCGCGCTCCAAAAATGTCTTCCACTGCGTTCCAAATTGTTATTACCTGATTATTTTAATCAGCACTCCAAAAAAAATTATAGTTAAGTCAGTGTATAAATATTTTGTCATATTTTTATCCGAACTAGTTTGTTATATGTATTATGTATGTTTACAAGTAAATACAACACACCGTGTACTCGTAGCCGTCGATTATAATTAATTTGTTTAGCAGAGTGTTAGTTCACCGCAATGCATAATGGAATGGGATTAGGTTTCAAGACCTCTCAATCGCCAGTCAACTGCCTTTACTTGCGGTTGCGAACGGATTTGACGTTCAATTACTTAATCATATGCAATTATATAATATGTTATTGTATTAAATATAGTTTACAAGTAAATATAATATAGTATTTACAATGATATAAAAACTAAGCCTACTAAAAATTATCTACCAAATAAAACTGAGAACATCAAAAAAATCATCCACATATACTCGTACATCCATTTCTTATTTATTGTGTAGGCTTGGGTGTTATATTATTAAAAGATAAAGATAAATTAAAAGTAAAAGGTTTTGGGAAGTTAAATTATCCCACTTTTCATCATCGATTATTTTTTTTAGGAAAAGATTGCTTCAATTTGCTTCAAAAGAAAATGATCCCGCGTTATTTATAAAGATATGTTTATCTGAAAATCGTGAATTCAAAATTATGAAAAGGATTAAAACAAACTTCAGTTAAAATGTGATATGTTAGAAAATGTAGTTATGTAGGGAACTATACACACATAAATTATAACTACTATTAACACCACATAATAGTTGTTACACTAAAACATTACTACATTTATATTCTAGTCATCAAACTAACACATCAAAATAACCATTAAAATCTAATATTATACCTCAATATGTAAATGAGCTATCAAGCCAAACAAAGTGAAGGTAACTCCATGGTATAACATTATACCATATATCGATACCGTGTCGATAACTTGGATACTGTACGGTATCGCGTATTATGCAAGTCAATTAATCCGGCAGAAAATTATTAAGAAAATATGGCTTTGATGTGTTTATGAAGGCATGAAAACCATTAAACCAATACATATATTTTATTATGTAAACGGTACTACATCTGCCGATTAACTGTACCAGGTACCTACAGCAGTTTGGCAAAGGATTTCTGTCTTTTTTTTGTGTGCTTAACTCGAATGTTGATAAAAAATAAATTTAGATACCACTTAGACCCGAAAAATACTAGAGTAATTTTGATTGTAAGTCAATGAATTCAAATCTAAACATGAAAAAGAGGTACTTAAAGTTAATAGTACGAGTATTTCGTAATATGTCTGATAGGAAAATGATAACAAAAATAAAATCTGTATTCTCTTCTAAGTAGATATTTGATCCCATTTTGTCCAAAATCTGATATCACTTCCTGATAACGTGTTTAGTTTGCGCTCGTGTTAACAATAATATCGCAGAGTAACCATTCTTGCCTCTACCTATATCATAGAACAATTTACAATAGATTTTTTTCTACAACATATAACAAAACATATCATCACACCTGTATCCCTGAAGGGTTAGGCAGAGGTGTAACAATGTACACCCACAGTTCGCCGATATGTTTAGGTCCCATGTAAAAGGGGGCGACCCTATTGCCACTAACCGGGCACAAATCCAAACTCTGACCTGGGGCCGAGTCTGCTATTGACAATTGTTTGAATCGTCTGACTTGGTGGCGTTAGTAGGTCCATTTTAGGATAATTACGTAGGTAAAACGTCATTTACTGAGAAAACTTTCATAGAAAAACCCAATAACACCTTGGTCGACTTGGGAATCGAACCCAAGACCTCTAGCGTAGCAGTTAGCACCACTAGGCCAACGAGGCAGTCTTTCTACAAAGCCAATATGTAAATACATAATACGTCACGCGAGCTACTATATTCCGGAAGTATTTTTGCCAACTCGTAATGGTCACGAGAGCCAATCGCAAACCGTTTTGATATTCCACAGAATCGTTTGAAATGCATCAAATATTATTTAAATTTGGAGCTAGTTATACCGATATCACGACTTCATTTGTGATTTGCGGAATTCGGATTCCGAATTGATATTTTAGTATGCTTTTAGCTTTTTACTAAGTATTTTATTTGTGAAATGTAGAAGGTTTGAGTTGATTTTTCAATGATTGCATGTTGGTTTTAAAGAGCGGCTATAGGTATCATAATAATATGTAATGAACAGTTATTATATAGTACCTTTTCAGATACTTATTTATAGTCCATCTATTTATTTACTTATTGAATAGGGTTTACCAACAGCTCCTGTGTACAGTAATGCTTATGTATATTAATAGCTCTGTCTAAGTCTTACACAGTCGCCAATTACTGGTTAACCAGCATTCACAAAATAAGTGATAAGTGCTAGAAATTGCTAGTCCATCTCGCTTATAATATTTATTGTTAGGTTATATTTCATATTTGTTTTTAGTGTACTTTCTTATGTGGCTACGTTTGAACTAAAATTATGATTAATTATTTTTATAGTGTCTACGTGCAATTCAAAATAAGGTACAATTTTATTACCCGCTCAATTTATATGTATTGAATTATTAAAATATACCTTTAACATATTATTATAGAAACACCTATGATACATGTACTTCAAACATCTGTAACCACGGGCCGCCTATAAACGTCTAAAACCTTTCTCATTCAGTATTCAATGTTTATAATTATATTATTCCGAGAGAAACCGTTATTTCACTAAAGTGCGGCAAATGTTTAGCTCTTTGAAGATAAGATACGCCTAAAATGTGTTTATCGCCACAAGAATTAATATTATAAATTAATGAAATGTCTTTGGTTGGCTTAAATAAATTATACTTTAATATTTTAAGCGAAACCTGATTTGCCGTTATCGTATGAAAGGCACTGTTTTTAGATAACATTAAAATATTAACATCAGTTTTGAAATGAAAATAAAATACTAGATAATTAGCAAACAGTGTTTTGTAAATGAAACAGGTATCGCGTCAATTTTTTTTTCGTCGATTTGTTTAACTCAAAGAGATAACAAAAAAAATTATGTTATTCAGGCACATAATTCGTATATTTAGTCTGCATTTAATAAACACGCGATAACCGCTTTACCTTTTATATGCCAGTAATCTTTTTACTATTTAATATTAGACACACTTACCTCCAAAATTAAATTCTAAATTCTGTGCTTACAGTTAAAATTTATTATACTTGATAAGCGAGACAGTAGTTAACACGCCTGTTTATTTAAACATGTTTAAACACATAACTATTATGGCCGGACTACACCAAATCTGAAGCGAGCAGCGCGGGGCAGTATTGTAGCTAAGGCCGCGGTTCCACTACGGTGCAGATGCAGAGCAGAGCGGAGACGAGTTGTGCCGCGATACACCAATCATATTGCAGCGAAGCGTAAGAGATGTTGATTTCAAGACATGTGATTGGTGAATCGCGGCACAGCTCTTCTCTGCTCAGCTTCGCTCCACCTGGAATCATAGCCTTACCAATAGAAATTCGTTATTCAAAGTTCGCTGTGCAACCATTCCTGAATAACGAATTCCTATTGGTTATAACAATGCTTTACTTGGCTTAGCTTGTCTCAGTTTTGGTGGAGTTTAGCCTTTTGCTCTGAGTCTAAAAACGTGTTGATACGCAGACACATGCGATGCCTTTCACGCTATATTTTGTGTCTAGTATTATTTATTACTGATACGGGCGAAGTAATATGTTTTGTTAGTCTAGTATATTAATGGTTGAGATTATGCTGTGTAGAATAGGTGTGGTTGAAATAATATGCAAATCTTCAGAATGTTTCATGTATAGTGGTCAAAAACTATCAAAGTTTTTTTTTTAATTAGATTGTTTTGTTTTAATGATTTTTGTACAAGTATAATAAGAACGTACATTAGATGCTTAGAAAGGGACACTACACATTTTCCAAATTTTAGGATTCAGTCAGAACAGTAATCTCGTACATTGGCGGTTTTTTCGCTAAATGCGATGGTATATAAAACTTGCAATTTGGACTTTGTTAACTTAGCGACATATCGAACAATTTTAATTACATTTCAAAAACGTCTTACCTAATAAAAAGTTCAATACAAACACATTTTACAATAAAACAAAAGTTTTAATTACATATCAAATACTGAAAACATTCGGATCCATATCTATATCTAAAACATTCGGATTTCCCATACAAATTTTAATTAAGTTCTTAGCCCAAATCTCATTTCCATCTAATCAAAAACAAAATCAACAATTTTAAAATTATAGTCATGATTAATAAAAAATCTAATCTAAGCTTTGTTTATTTTAAGAGTACTTACTTAATCTTGTAAAAGCCTCTTTACAGTTATAAAATGTACAATTTGATGGTTGAATACGGAAATATCGTAAATGTGCAATTTGTGGAGTTCTTCTTTAACTGTTATGGGCAATAAACTGACCCTCTTATTGCGTTTCCGTTCATGTTGTGTATCTCTGTTACTGTGATAGATCTTATACGTGAAGATGTGGAGATTTGTGTTTGTTTGTCTTTAAAAAAGAGACTACGAGTAGTATGCCCGTGACCATGATACCTGCAAAGGTGTCGAAACTTCGGGACTTAAAAATCATAATATAAACCGCGAAAAAATCCGTAATAAGTAGTTTTATTTCAATGTCTAACCTAAGAAACCAATATCGTTTAGACACATCACAAAATAATACTTTCTAAGATTTAAGCAAATCTTAGATATTGAAATTAAACTACTTTTAAAGGATATAAGGGTTTATTGTATATGACTGCAAAGACGTTGCAACCTTTCGAACTGAAATAAAACATAAATCGTTAGAAACCCATAAAAGTAACTACTTTTATTTTAACATCACAACAATTTTTTTCTCATAAATGCATACAAGACCAATTATTAAAATTGATATAAAACACACAATAATTAATACATCTATTATCAACTATATTGACTAAACCCTTTTTGATCTCTCTTTAACTCGTTTTATAAAGCAATAACATAACTTTCAACCTCTTTTAATAGACCAATCACTTATCCCCAGACACATGAAATTTTAACGTGCTATTTAATTTAGCAATAACATAGTGTGTAAATGTCAGCCGCTAACAAAATCTAGGCGTGTAGAACCTAGATAAATAGACTGGGGCGAGAGAATTTATGACTAAGGTCATTCCAGGGCTTACTAGATTATATCTAGAAATGCCTAGCTTAGATTTTTGCTAATCCAGTTAGTGTTAATTGGAGTTCATTCATTAAGTTACGCGCTGATAGATAAAGTACAATTGAATTAGATTTAGTTTTACGATATGTTGTTGCTTGTTAAACTACTCGATAGTGTAATTAAATTAGAATTAATCTTGCTGAGATGTTTTGAGTGTAACGTAATTAAGTGCATAATAAATAAACTCTCTTAGCACAACATTATTTTAAAAATGTTTTGATGTAAATTTTTCGTGTCAAAAATCATTTGATTATTATAATGTTTTATACAAAATCGAGATGAACACGCACTTATTAAAAACAACAGTACAAAATACTACTAATATTATAAATATAAATGTGAAAGTTTGTGAGAATGGATGTGTGGATGTTTGTTACTCTTTCACGCAAAAACTACTGAATGGATTTTAATGAAACTTAACAATAATGTAGCTGATACATTGGAATAACACATAAGCTATAATTTATTAAGATAGTCTATGTATTGTCATTCACGCAGGTGAAACCGCGGGGCATAGCTAGTATCTACATTATGCGGAATAAAAAATACTGTCAAACAACTTAACCTTATCTTCACTTTGTTATAACAGCAACTAATTATGCCACAAAAACTAAAAACATCCTAACTCATATAATATGAGCATTATGAACTAAAATTGCTTTCGAGTTACAAACTCGCAGCCACAACTCAACACCCTTTTTTACCCGGCTCCGCTAGCAAACTTCCTTCATTAGCATAATAGCGCCAGATGCGGGTAGTCTGAGGATTGCTTTGCAGCTGGCCTGCGGTTTAAAGCTCAGGTTAATCAGAATTAATACTGCAGACTGATTTACTGTTTTGTTTTTGAAGGGTGGTTTATCAAGACTGTGTTTTATATGCCAGGGTAAAATACAGAAAGAACTAAAAATAAAGCTACAACCAAGAAAAGTTATAGGTAACATACTCTTTTCTCTGTATTTAAGAATTTGAAGATTTTAGGTAGCTTACATATTATTATTATTACTTAGGGATTTAATGTGATTCAATTCCAAAATTCTTCGAAATCTGGCTAATTTATCGGTTGTAAAAAGAGGAAAAACACACTGATAGAATTACATTCACTCTATAAAATTAATAGGGACAGTTGGTCTCTTATGTGATATATTATTATGATGATATTATATTATAGATATGTGATAGTATGAAGAGCAGATAGAATTATATTTCATAGGTAAGAACTGATAGTTAAACTATGTCGGAGTATCAGTGTAAAAAATTATAGTCTGATAATTCAACCTAAAAAAGCTAACAAGTAAACCCATTGCCAAAGGTATTTCCTTTAGTTTTGTTTCCGCAAACTTGTGCAAATAAATTCGGTTCAAAAACCTCTAGTTTCCCTCAATATTAAAGGCTTGGCAGCGATATTAAAATTGGCAACAAATTGTTCTGTTCTATGGGGTTAGTGCACGCTATGTTACGCTTAGGCTTTCTGCTGCAGAATATTCCGGAATACCTCTTTTGTTATATTAAAAGGAAGTCTTATATTGTGAGGTAGTGATTTGATACTGCTATTAAGTTATATTTCAGTCTGTTTGTAATATGACTGTAAATTATTGCGTGGGCTTGTTGATAATATTATTATGTTAGTTCAAATGAATAAAATGCATAGTACTACTAGGTACTACTTAATTTGCAGTCACTGTAATACGCACGGTTCGAAAACTTCACAAAAAGACTTAGAATTCAAAACGAGAAAAAGGTTAATTTAACATTTTAATTAAACATTTGGAAAAAATAAACACGTCGGCTTTATTTATAGAGAGAAAAAATATTTTCTGTACCTCTTTACGTATTTTCGGAAATAATAAATCCCACAGAACGCACTACACACACGGTTCTTTAATTTTAGTAGAGTCTACTCTCATATGAAAATAACCACCGAAATTAGGTCAAAAGTGATAATTAAGTGGTACTAGAAAACAAGTACGAAACGCGAAGTTTTTTGGTACTGATAACCTGAATTTTGGGAGGGTAAGGGTCCTCTAAAGTCAAGAGTAGTCGATCTGCGAGCTCGTTAACTTCGGACCCCTAATTTTAGTTGGCCAACTTTCCCGAGTTACGGCAAAAAATCTGAAACTTTTCGTCCGCAATGAAATTGAATTTTGTATTTCTTACGAATGTGTTTCTGAATTTGTGTTAAATTACGGCAAGGGTACGTAAAGTTAGCCTTTATTTTATATGTGATTTAGTGTTCTTATTTAGAACATAATGGGTTGTTGAAGTAGGTTCGTTGAGTGAGTTTATTCTTGTTTCAAATACAAATTATTACTGTACCATTGAGTGTCCGAAACAAACCCAGCAATTATGAATTTTTTGTTCAACTGTATGTAAGAAGTTAGAAATAATAATAATCTAAGAAGGTAAATATTTACTCACAAATACTGAATTGAATCTGTCAGATATAACTAATCTCTGACAGACTCAATTAAAGCTAGAAATACAAATAAACTATTCTTAGAAATAAATCGCCTGCACCTAAAGAAACGTATTTACATTTCTATTGTGCAGCAAACGTATTGTTCTCTAACTTCCAATGGCTCCACGAAAATATACGGAAATCAAGTCTATTGCCGTTTTGCCAATCGCAATAATGATTTGGCAAAAACTACCCCAACTGAACAGGCAAAACTACCCCAAGTTAATTAAGGTACTCACGACCATGACCATAAGAAGGCACGTTAGCTTATAAAAGTTTGGTATCGGAAGTTACTTAATTAGATTATTATCCCGTAAAGTTTCCTAAAATTTTTGTTAAAAAAAAACAAATCAAATCCGTAATGTGATGCTTCATCATGCATATGATAATTTTATCGTATTTATCGATAGAAATAGAATGAACTTGAAATAAAACTTCCCGACTTTTCGACACCTTTGCAGGCATCATGGTCACGGGCAGACTATAATAAATTAGTTTTATTTTAATGGTAACATTCGCGTAAATCTAAGAATAAATAGAATGATCTGTTCATAAATTTTCCGAAATTGACTCCGAACTAAAACACACGTTTATTTTTCGATCACTTTATTCAATAACAAATCACCATATCAAACGGACCCACAAAAACGATACAATAATTTCAATACTTCGGCTACATTTCACCGACCGTATTATTTACTCTCAGAAACAAACGTTCCACTTTCCTACAAACATGAAACAAATATAATAATAGAAATTCTTTGAGATTTTCCAAATAATTTGCCGTGGGAACCTTTGTTGTGTATAACGTGACCCAAACTAGCCACGACGCAAACGTCTTTTGCATTCATCCATGCGAGAAACGCGAAAAGTATTCCTAGTACATACGACAAAAGATTACAAAATACTCTCCAATTTGAACGAATATGCTCTAGATTATGTTGAAGTTATTTTTGGGTTCTTTGTGCAACGAACCATATCGGCGAAATATTAACCGTTAGATAAATACAATTTATCTCAAGAAAAGATAAATTTATCGTAACTAGAAAAGATCCATGCTTAAATGAAAAACAACACTCTGTGAACAAGCATTGATTTTAAATCAGTAAATTAACCTCGAATTACAAACTTTTAATTTTCCAAAAAGTATTAAAATGTTTTACAATAGACCCTTTTTTGTGGCATTGTATGTTATGAAGGTCAAACAAAAAGTAAAGTATAAAAATACATCAAACCATGCATAAATAAGAATGTTTTACACAATAAAGGAAACATAAATCTACTTTAAAGGCTTAACCCTTCAGCACTTGCTAAAGTAGATTACAGATCAGCATAATACCAAAATTCCGCTCAAGTACAAAAATGCAAGTCAACTAAGAAAATTTCCATTGTTACGATCTGCGAGAGAAGGGTGAAGAACCGTACAAGTTATAAGATTAGGCGAGTTTGTGTATCAATAAAATAATACACAATTGTAAAAGTATGAAATCAAAGTAATTAAAAAAACATCTCAATTGGGAATCTGGACTGTATTAAGTCATTTGATTTATATTACACCCAAAATGTAGAAATAAACATCTTTAAATCGGATGTATCCTTCAAGAGTATTTCAGTGAAAATAATAATCCAGCCTATAAACGTCCCGCTGCTGGGCACAGGCCCATATAGGAAGATCCCACATAGAGAAGGCACGAGCATTGATCACCACGCTTGGTCTCTGCGGATTGGTGATTCAGATTCCAATATTGTAAATACTTCACTGAAATACTCTTGAAGTTCTCTCATAATTTTCGTTGACCAAATCATCACCTGCAAACCGCTCTTCTCTTGTAACTCAACTCGCCTTATAATGAAGACCCTTCGGCGTTGGTGATTCAGGGATTTGCTGGCGATAATGGCAGATAGCCTTAATCACGGGCCGGCTACTGGCGTTTCGGCTAATTGTGCCCTTTGCTTTTTCGCGTTTTCCAACTCCAAAACTGCAAAGTAAGCCTTGTAATTAGCGAAACCTAGTTTGGTCTAGATGTTTGGAAATGGTATTTGTTGAGGCTGTATATGAGCACAGGGGTATGTTTAAGATAAAATCTTCTTACAATACAAATGAATGCATGCAGGAATATACCGACGGCAGCAAAGAACAAACAGCTATCTACAAAATCACTAGTTTACAGGAGAGCGTTTTTAACGCGAAAATGTAATAACTTCTACAATATCAAAGCTAGCTTCTTCAAATTTGCAATACTTAATTAATACGGCATTTCGAAGAAAATAGTGGAGGTCAATTAACAGATATATGTTTTTTTTTCGAAATACGGCAGATGTCTTTATCTACTACGCACAAAATAAAAAACTAACTGAGTCAACTGCCATATGTTCGTTTCTACGTAGGACCTTATAATTCCTGATTCCCAAATAATTTCACTTATAAAAGGGTATATTACTATTCTTTTTTATAATATGTATCTAACTACAACAACAAATAAAGGGTAACTATGATTGTTGCCAAAATATTGTAGTTGTCTCAAATTACTTCGTAATTCTAAAAGTTAAGATATTGATATTGCAGATAATATGCTAAGAATATGATGAGCTTTTGCAGTTTAAGATAAAAATTAAGTTTTGTGATTATTTTTTAATAGTCGTAATCATATTAGAAAATAACAAAAATGCAATATTTGCAGAGAAAACAATATTATTATCCTAAAAAAAAAAAAAAAACTTATACAAGGTATAAACATACACAAACGTAAATCAGGGTATCAAGGATATTCAATTCTTGAACCCGTGTTAATTATACAATTTTAAACATTTTTTTTTTCTCCGGAATAATCAAATTCTAAACAAGGTACAATCACACAAAGGATCTGAACCAAGTTAAACTTGCTTATTTTTAAAACAATGAAATAACTTTAACAAATTTCTAACTATGAAATTATTACCATCAATATAATTATGAACTAACTTCTGTGCTTATTCAACAATCTTATTTTAATAATATCACAAACCATTACTCTGATGGCATTATCTTAATAATAATCAATGGTGTAAATTATTCTTCAATATCTAATTAAAAAAGACCTATCGACTTAGTTAAAAATATGTAAAAACAGTCTTCTACATCGGATATCGTATTGTATTGTTGCATGCTTTAGTTTTTTATCAAAATCGCGGTATCTTGAAGGAATTAAGTTCTTTTCGCAGAGGGAAATATAAAGGGAGGTATTAGTGTAAGCATTTTGTAGTTTTACAACATGAGTTTGCCATTAATTAACCAAAAAATTGCCATTGCTTGGTATCGACGTTCTGCAGTAACTTTTGTATGGCATTTAAATTTACAATTTTGGCATGCTGGTTTTAAAACTTTGCCTTGTTGCTTTTTACCTTCCCTAGATATATGGGTTTTACCTTGATTGACCAACAATTTTCTTCTTGTATCTATTTACATTTCCACTTTTGTTTGTGGTATCTATGATAAGCTTACGACGCTTTCTTCCTGTAGCTGATGATGGTGAGGAACATTGACAAGATGCTTCAACAGTTGAGGTTGTTGCGCTGGTACTCAGTTGAAATGGTGGCCTTGGACTAAAAGTACCTGATTCATATTGAGAGGTATGAGTTGTCTGAGATCTTAATGGGCTATCTATTTAATTCTTGAATTCGATCAACGACTTCATTAAGTGACGTTCGTGTATTTTTTTTTGGTAGGGTTCTTTGCCGTTAGCCTGAGCGCAGGCTTGGATTGCTTCACCGGACTTTTGGCGAGGACCTTAAGGCCTCCAGCCAGAGCATTAGGAAAGACTAACTACGTCAGCAACGTCCACTAAGGGCACCCCCGGCGGGGTTCGGACCTCGACTTAGTGCGTTGCCAACAATCTTAATAAAGCAAAACAACAAGGGATGGCTGGATCTAAGTTTTAATTACTTAAGGACATATTTTTATTGCTAGTTTGGCCAGGTCGGGCCAGCTTCTTCTAGGGACGGTTGTGTATCTGATCTTCTGTTGCATGGAGACATATTTATAGGACTGGAATCAATGTAAATATCATCGCAAGGAATTGGAGTTACTGATCTTGATTTGGATACCGGTCTCTTCAAGCTTCAGCACTGGAAGTACCTACCTAACAGTTCGTTCTTTATCTCAGGTTCAAAGTCATCAGTATCATCTCCGAATAGTTCCAACTTATCCGAACCTTCGGCGACTGTCAGATTTTTAAATAACTCACATGCAGCACTGTTTGACGGCATTAACTCATCAGTGATTTCTGAAAATCCGTCAATGATAATTACTTGCAAATACGTCAATAATAGACTCGATTTATTTAAGTTCTTTTATATTAGAGCAAATGCGTAAATATTTGCATTAAACCTACCTTAGAAACGCAGATAGAATATAAAACCGTGAAGTACATTGGGATAATTGATTAATCAACCAGAGTAAAAGCGGACAACAGACTGATATCTTTCTGTGCTTTGATTTGTTAACCTTAAATTAAAAGTTTGAAAAAAATTATATTATTAATAAAAATGCTTTATGGAAATTATTAAATCCGCAAGTTAAAAAAAATGTCGACCGCCCGTGATGAAACGGTCATGTGACTGGTATCTTTGTTTATGTCACGCGTCGCGCCGAATTGTACGACGCACACACGGACAGCTGTAGGTGTCCCTGTGTACTTCGTTACTTTTCAAAAATAGGTGTAGTTGTCTTTACCTACGCGACAAAATACACCGAAAAAATGGGTTTTTCTATGAAAAAAAAATATTACCAAGTAGAATACAGAATTCTGAATTCAATTATGCAAAAAAGTGATTTTCGCAAAAATGCAGTTGTCTTTTTGTTCTTTGCGGCCGTCGATACAATGAATATAAAAATATTCTGCGAACTGTACGTGGGCATTAACTTTTGTACACACATCAATACCGGTAGAACAAAAGGCGCTACCAAAAAAAATACGGGACTGGTATACTAAAATTAATCTTCAACTAAAACAGAACAAATCATAAGTACCTATTTATTCAGACAGTAAAATATACTGAGATCGGTCCAAAAAATGGCAATTAGTTTTCCTTCATCAAATGGTACACACAAATGAACAGACTTTGAGAAATAGCCAGAACCATAAAAGGAACCCATTTGTAACCACAAAGCAAAGCACTGGTATTCAATTGTAATAGTAGTATTATTTAATTCGAATCACGAGTTGAACGTAAATCTGTCGGAATCTTCAAACATGCAGCCGAGAACTTACGATTGTTTCAGTTTATGTTTAAGGCACGTTTCCATTGAACCAGCCCAGTGTTGCCCAGTTCATTGGTCTGTGAGCACAGAGAGTTTCATATCTGTAGCCTAAAGGCATACATTTCTAAGGCCTATGGTTCGAGTCTCGTGTTCGTGCCGTGATACCGTCTTTCTATTGTGCTGTTGTTAATTTGCTGGCTTTGGAACGCAAGCCTGTCTTGTAGATATACGAGTACCTTTACAAATGGATCTATTTAATATTCCGTGTTTTGGAAAATATCGTCAACAATATTATAGACATATGTAATATTCTTCATCCTTAAAGTGTAGTTTTTATCGACTTTTGTAGCCCTCTCACAGCTGCCCAAAAAGTAACTAATCACAATCGATTTCCCTCCTCTACTAACTAAACTGGTCACGAGTGAACCCTCACTGAACCAACAGATTAAACTCGCATACCGCACATAGTTATAAAACATTTTAACGGAAGCGGTGTTCCAGAGCGAGACAAAAAATAGGAGTATAAAATTTTGTTGTTAGCGAGAATGAGACAAAAACTTGCGAGACTATCCAAAGGCGTCATAAATCATCACGGACATAGTGCGAAAAGGTCGACAGGGAGAATTGAAGATTTATTTTGTAATACATATTGCGGTGACTTTGTCTGGTTTACGGTTTTCATTCACGGAACATTTTCAGGTGAAATATTACTTACTTTCCTGTTTAAACTTCTGCTTAATATGCTGTTTAAAGAGACTTGTACCGTGGTATGGAATCTAGAAAAGAGGGTTTTTGTATCAAACCTAATTCACGCTTTTCTGTTCAGTGACATTGCTAATAGAATTTGCTTTTATTTTATTCTTTCAGATCAGTTGACACTAGACACACTTGATTGGCACTATTGCCAATACACATTTTTATCTTTTTTTCTAGTTTTCGGTAGTTTAGGTAGTAGTATCTAAACCAGAATCCATGAAATTGAAGATTTACAGACAGTCTTATTTTCTCACAGTATTTTCGTGTGTACTGAACCTTAAAAAGATTTGGCACTGGCTGACCGGCCGACGTAATTTGCCCGCCGTTATGCTTTCACTGTATAAAGCTATACATATACGTATTCTTCACGAGTTTCCTCCAACAAGCTAGTAAAGTAAGTGGCAATAAATCAAAGAAAGGAATCTTGGAGGCTTCGTAGAATACTAATACAAAAAAATGTTGACAACTTTTTTGGCCTTGAAAAAAGCGGATACAGCGGAACGATTGAGAGGAACTTGTCGCCTAGTGTCATAAACTTGTGTAGCTCATCCTTCAAAGTTCAATGACACTGTAAAACAAGGAGGCTGCTTTTAAACATTCAGCGTCGAACATACTGCTGAAAGGTTAAAAACGTTTCTTTATTCATGTTATATGGTAAAAAATTTTTGAAATTTGTAAAACCTTTTGGACGGATACAAAATAGATAGATTGCCATCGACGGGATACGAAGAAGAAAAAGAAGAATGTAAAAACCTTCTTTTTTTACATACTTTATTACCATTAAGGATTCTGACGATAGGAACATTGACTTATAACACATTTCCGTTCTTTACTTAGCACTTAGTAACATTTCAAACAGATTACTAAATCATCTTCACAAGAATATCGGAAGATTAAATTACATATCTTCGTGTCCCTCTGAGAATATGAAGGAAAACAAAGAGTATCTAACATCGCATTACGTTACATAAATAAGTAACACAAAGAGACAAGCAAGGCAGTACGGAATTGCTCGATACCTCAGAGGTTTGCATGCAATATCGTAAGTACTCTGATCATACTCAATAACTTACTTTGAAAGACAGGAACTGCAGTTCTTGTTTTATTTTTCTGTTGAAATAAGAATATATTGTACTAGCTTTTTCCTGTGAATACGCTCGCGTGGGTGTTGGTGATCTAGGAAAAATAGAGCCTATGTCCTTTCTAGAGATCCGAGCTTTCATATACACGATACAAAGTTTAAATAAAATTGGTTCAGCGGTTTAGCCGTGATAGTATAACAGACAAAGACAGAAAGAAACGCGATGGAATCTGTCATCAGTAGTCGTATTTCAGACAGAGTATATTTCAGTCTGCTTGGGATCCCAGCCGGTGTAACCCGGTCGAAACGTCAAGCCCAAAAAAGCTATTTGTGCATGTACGCGCTTATTCCCGTAAATTATATTACTACAAACATGCAGTGCGATAGGTCAAAAGTTTATAGAGTATCTTTTGCATTTATAATAGTAATATGTTCAAGGCATTATAAAGTATGAATTTACTTATTGTGAACAGCTTTGAGTATCTCTTATAATCCTCTGAGGTAGCAAAAGTTGTTCAGTCTGAGGTCTCCACCCGCATTGCACGTCCTTTTAAAATGTCGATGTTTGAAATGATATTTCAATGTCTGCAGATCACGTATGAATGCTAAGAGCTTTTACTAGTTTCAAAGTATCTATCTTTAGCAATTTTAAGTTTACTATCGGAAACTGAAAAAAAAAACTTCCCATTTTCCAGTTAGTATAGTGGTTAGAGACCCTGACTGCTATACCGGAGGTTGTGGGTTCGATTCCCACCCAGGACAAATGTTTGTGTGATGAGCACGATCATTTTGTTCGGTGTCTGGGTGCAATTTATCTATAGTATGTATGTATTTAGAAATATGTAAGTATCTTTATCAGTTGTCTGGTTACCATAACACAAGCTCTGCTTAGCTTGGGATCAGACAACCGTGTGTGAGATGTCCCGAAATATTATATTATTATTAATTACTCAAAACTTTGAGTGATATTGTCGACAGAAACTGCTATTTATCAACAATGTTGTAAAACTTTATGTGACACATTTATAAATATTTCCCAACACGTAGTTAATTGATAGGAATCAATTAGAGCAAAATGGCTTCATGCCATCCGAGTTTTTAATAAAACATGAACTCATTTATAAAAATAAAAAGTTAGCCCATCACACGACGCATCGGGGAGATCAAATTGGCGAATACTAATTGGACAACAGATATTGGAGTCAGTTTGTTTCACACTGAACAAACATTTAATATCTCGACTCCTAGAATTATGAAAATTGAATAAATTTAATATCAATAACAAAGCTATAATGAACTTAGTAATTTACTGACCAGTTTTTTTTTTGGTTTCTGTTTAGTCCTAAAATCTTAACATTTGAAATATTTGCGAGCAATCAATTTTCAAAACCAATTTATATATTAAGACTAATATATAAATAGAAATTCTCCATAAAGGCTGAACATTGGTACGGTCAACCGCATAGCAATGGTAATACAGTGACATTGACAGCACCTCTATTGTAAAAGCAGTAAGGTTTAACTTCACAATTCGGAGTCTCCACCGTCGTGTGACAGATTATACTATTCGATATATGTATGTGTAGTTAAGTCTTGTCTAGTTTCTTGTCACGAATCTATCTCGATTAATTGCTACATCAAGCGTGCTTCCGAATGATAAGCTTATACAATCAGTGTCTTAGCTATAACTTTGAGCGAAGACAAGATATTGTACGAGTATTTGCTTAAACAATTTATTATTGTGATGTATTTGTCGTCAAATGCTTGATGATTTATACATGATCAAGAGTAGAATGGGTTGCGGAGGATAGATAGACAAATCTGTAGGTCCATGTTAAATACAGTATGCAGCTGAATGCGTTAAGCAAGCTTTGGAAAAACTTAGCAGAAGAAGAAACAATTAAGTAACTTTGAAGATAGAAAAGAAGTACAATTGTTTAATTGCAATATTCAGGTTCCCAAGATACAAATATTCGTTTAGTTTGGGGACCGCAGTTTAAATAATATTTTTTGTCAGTAATAACTTTATCTTTTAATATAGTTATAAGACAACTCTGTAACCCTTTTTGGAACATAAACTTATTCTTATTGTTAATAAAAAATTAGCTCATCATGCCACTAAATAACACTGGCTAAACAATTATTTGTTCTACGTAAACTACAAACAATATCTAATCTGCATTTCAACATCAGTAACCATGAAGAAGCAAATGAAACAGCAATATATCACGCTGGCAGCTGCTTCATCAAGCGCTGTTTATAACGGAATATTATCACTCATTACAATGCTAATTCCTTCAGCGGTTGAGTTTGTCTTCCCGCGAGTTAGATGTGGCTGTGTTTTACAATGTGATACCTCGCATTACGTTATGAGCTTCATGGACAATAGCATACGCTTATTATTGTGTAAATCATTTTACTTTCTTGTGTGAACAATTCGTTCACACAAGGCTTACTACTGCTGGGCAAAGTCCTCCCCTTTCTTCTTCCAAACCTCTCTGTTCTTGGCGATTTCCCTCAGCGAACGCCCCGCATAACTACTAGATCATCACCATATATTTAAATCCTAAAAGTAAACAAGTTTTATCTGCCTCAATACAGGCCATTATTTTTCTTAGACAAGCCTTTGTTTACTACTAAGTCTGGGTTCAGTGACTAAACACTTAGTTATTTAAGTATCAGTCGGTTACAGAATATTTAATTTAAAATTATGTAATACAATATTTAATTAGCACCCCATATTTCTTGCAAAACGTTGACCCCTCGAATTCCAAGCTCAGTAAAATACAAACATTAAGCAAGGCCGTTAAGACTCGTATTTTTCTTTTATGCCCCAAATTATGAATTACCTCACTTTGCGTTGTTCTTGCAAGTAAACTTATACAATTTCAGCGAACATTAAGTTTTAATTGTTACCTTAGTAAAATACGGCCGTAATGAACTGTGACTGTTCTGCGCTTAATAAGGCGATAAGGTTTCGTTTTAGGGTTTATGTTGTACCTTTTAAATTTGCTGGTTGGGTTAATTAACTTTAGTCAGAGATAGTGATGGTAAAAGCCTGTGATTCTAAAGTACGGAAGTTTAGCACACTTTTTCGTATCCGTTTATTCTTCCATTTTTAAAATACATATCTAATCGTATTTTCTTCTGTTAAGACACTTCCCTTTTATCACCGGTCAAAGGTACAAATAAATCGAAATCATAATTGAAAGAGAAAATTATGTCATTGCAAGGGACACAAGTACAGTTTGAATGAGTTACTTACAAGAAGACATAAGGTGACGTAAGGTGAGGGTGCCGGCAAGAAAAAAAGTAGGTATAAAATATAATTTCCTTAAAAAGAAGAAGCTAGGTAAAGTAAAACATTGAGGCTTTCAGTCCCGTTAGGTCAAGGTCACATCACAATGTCTAATTAAGAGCGGCAGCAGTAGGTACCAACAAAAGTAATTTCTAAAACCCCAAAAAAATAGGATTTTTCAAGAAAAAATATGTTTCCACAAAGGCACATACTGTCTTACATTTTTCCTTGTTTTTTTTTTTGTATTATTTGGGCTTCAGATAATCTCATTGCCAGCGTTATTATAAGCAAAGCTTTGACGGGTATACAATACTTAGATCCGGTTGATCTCAGTAATTATCCGGTCAAGCAGACGGTTCACCCGGGCCTTGAGGCTAGGTTAAAAGAGAGACTTATTTGTTATCCTTACTTTAGTATAAGTTAAGTATACTAATATTCTTTTAAATTATATATTTGATATTTAATTTAATTATTTATTGTATACTTTAAACAAACTACTACCTACTTGTATAATTGCTTGTGTAATCTTAAAAGAATGTAATAAAATATATATATAATATAAGTCTTCTGTTACTCTGAACGACAATGTCAAAAACAAAACCGGGTTTCTCCTGTAAAAGAGTTTTATTATTTAATAAATTTACATAGTAGAAGATTAATGTTTATAAGATCTATACAGAACCTGTAAAAGAGAAACGACATTTAATGTTATTTATTACTATGTCGTTCACTTCCAACGTATCAATCCCAACGCGTTTAAAATAATCCGAATAATTATTTATTTATTTATTTATTTATAATTATTAAGTACAAAGAATAGACTTATGTTAAACATTGGTCCACAAAACTGTTTTGAACAGTTTGACTGTGGACGTCTGTTGAGTCTCTCAAAGTAACGTAAAAATATATAGGTTTATAAGTTTATATATATATATATATAGGTAATTATGTATTTATATTATCTAAAAGGTAGTTTTTTAATAACTTTTTGAATATGTTTTTATTAGTTTCCTTCCTGATGTCCACAGGCAAACTGTTCAATACATATGGTAACCGTTTTCTTAGGGTCCTATCCCCATAATAATTAGTTATTCTAGGTACATCAAATTTACTATTAGTTTTAGACCTGGTGCCATGTGGATGGGATACAAGGGATAGTTTATGCACTTGATTGCCATGTTGATTTAATAACAATAAGTATTTATATTTTAGACTAGCAGGCAGAATTTTGCAAATTTTAAATAATTCGTAATAATTATTTTTACAGCGGCTTTTAGTATTATTATTTACAAGGAGTTTTAAAAATCTAATTTGTATTAATTCTATTTTTTTAATATATGTTTTAAAAGTGGAGGCATAGCAATCAAGAGCATAAGATATAATAGAATATATTAAGGAATTGTATAACAATTTCAAAGTGCAAATAGGTACCTTGAAACATTTCTGACAGCTCTCTATAGACGAATGCCATTTATGAATGACCTCTATGGTCGAATTCTACAGAGGTTGTTCACGATAAAAAATAATCCATAAAGAAATAGTTTTCTTTACATATATTTTAACCATCACGATCGATGTGGCATATGAAAAATAATGTCTTTACTAACATGAATCTTTTTGCTTTGAATAAGTATAATTAAAACTTTAGAAATCCGTTTGCTATAATCTTTGCTTTCATCACACAACTTTCAGTTCACAATACCTATCTGAAAACCTCTAGGTAACTTTCTTCTATTCTTTTAAACAGACCATTAGCTCTACAATAGATTTGCTGGTCGCGTGCAAAAGAAAAACCTTTGCAAAAAACTTTTGACAGAAGAGAATTCATAAAACTCTCGGTGAATACCAAATCGCATTCCTTTGTTTTGAATGGATAAACTTTTCAAATACTTTCAGATAGGCTAAGTTACGCTTTGAGTCTTTGATCTGCGAAAATATGTGGAGGTGAACAATACTTTGTGAAATGTATCTGAAATGTTTAGGTTGTTTTAGTTTGGGATTAGTTGTTTTCAAAGGATTTATGATAGTTAGATTTTTTGTCATAACCCGACTCAAAATAGAGCTTTTTGACATATCTCTCTGAGTATCAGTGTGTCCGTCTGTGGTACCGTAGCTTCTAAACAAATTCACTGATTTTCAATCGGTTCTTATATGAAAACTGATATGATTAAGATGGTTCTTATATACATTTTTAAAGTTCTCCAACCAACCTTTTAGTAAGACCGTGTTAAACTTCTCAAAATAACAAAGAAACTGAACCGTAATGATTAATTACGTAAAAGATTGATACATCACAAACGTAACCTTGTAATATTCAATAAATACGTGATTGATGTGTCTGGCACCAACATCAATGAATTTCACAAGAATTACCTTAACGTTGTGATTGATGAAAAATTGACAACCTGCTCATAAATTGGCACATTTGTAGAAGAAAAAAGGCGATATTTTGTGTAAAATTAAAGTCTACGTAACAGTGATAGAGATTATTATATTGACATGCATATTAAAAGAGTAGTTATAATGAGATGTGGAGGTCAGATAGGCAGTCGTTCCATGTAAAATACGGTATTCAGCTAAATCCGGTATGACTGGTAGCCGACCCCAACATAGTTGGGAATAGTCTCGGGAGGTTATTATGATATTATAAGTACTTGAAGTGCACCTACGAAAACCCATCTTTTTATGGGATACAATATTACTCGGTAACATGGGTTGTAAAGGTCACATAGACAGGGCGTCTCTCCGGTAAAGTTGGTATAGGAGAAACCAGTGAGACTAAAAGCCAAGTCCAAAAAAAAACTTTAGAGAAGGAAAAGTAAATAGACAATCGATCCCGTATTCTTCAATCAAAAACATCTGCAAATGTCAAACAATACTGTACAATGAAAAAAGGCTTAAAACTTAAAGACCATTTCAATTGTCTCACCGAGAGAATTATATCACAATGAAAATATATTAAACGCTAAATTAGTCTAAACACAAAAGTTCGATACTTTAAGTTAATCTTAGAATCTTTAACTCGACTTTAAGACTTTGGTGAGATTGGTAAGACTTGGATAAGTACTATGGACATAAGCCTTCAGGCAGTTTTAGACTTCTTACAGGCGATTTGCTACTATAATTGGTTGCCGATTTACGTGCGGGAGGACTAAAATTTAGGGACAAAGGACCCAATATTTCTTAAGTCACACATTTTCTTTTAACATGATTATAAATGATTACAAATAACAGATTATCAGCAGTGCTCCCTCAAACTGATGGCTTAATTAATCAGAATGGTTTTTTTCAGTGTCTTCGCCACCTTTTGACTGTTTTGTTAGATAACACAAGATGAAATATACTGACAACTAACAATTAACATAGTTGTCAGTATATCATTTTACCAATTTCGGAATGAAGTATAACTTATTCTTTTTATAATACTCCTAGATGTCTAGTCAAAAAAAAGAAAAGCCCGCCACAAATGAAATAGTAAATGCATCACCAAAGTAAATAATAGATTGTGCTTAAGGAAGACTTCGATATCGCTACGGTTAAGTGCCTTCCCGTGTCGCCAATCAATGGTTTATTTATACACTTCAAGCTTTTTTAGATACCGATTGATTTTTCCTTGTGTTCTGTTATTTTGTGGTATCGATAACTTTGCTGTTTTGTTACTAAATATATGGTAATTAGAAGATTTGAACGACATATATACAGTACCGTCTAGAATGAAGTAAGTGTTTTTAAAGTAAATGATTATGGTAAATGAAACGTCAGACATCTGAATTAATGTTAGAATTTATATCCTGCCATTTATGTTACTTAGCTATCGTGCATTTACCAAAATGAAATCCAAATAGCAGTCAAAGTCCGATCCGCAAACGTGTATTCACGAACACATATACTAGTGTATACGTTAGATATAAAACCACATTTTGTACAGCAGTTTGTCCTTATATAATCCTAGTCGCTGGCCTCTGTAGCCACAAAGCCATTAATCGGGCCAAAACTAGGCCGAGCCCACTAATTCCGGTTGATATGGAATATTTGTCCACGTAATCTCCAAAGCGGAGTATTAAGTAAGATTCACACCAGGTATAATTATACAAGGATACGTTTTAGAAAGATTTTCTCTAAAATATCAAGAATTATTTTTTAAGTGTAATGTTCACGAAATGAATTAGAGATGAATGGACCCACGCAAAAAAAACTTTAACGAGTACCCTACATGAACTTTTAAACTATCGCGCTGCATGTTTATAGAAATATTATAGAACGGGGATTATCGCGTACATGCATAAATACCTTTAGGGCTTGACGTTTCGACTGGGTTACACCGTCCGTGGTCGCAAGCAGACTCAAACGTCAAGTCCAAAAGGTATTTATGATTGTACGCACTAATCCCCGTTCTATAATATTACTATACCCTACATGAGACCATATATCACAGTAACATTTAGATACAAATCTCTTAACATCGCCAAACAACTAAAAGGTCTGTCAGTAGAAAATAAACTCACAATAAAACCACAATTCAACCAACCGAAGCCAATACACATTGAATCGACACTAATATCTTACTCATATCTTACCAAACCAAACCAACCCTTCTAAGACTCAGAGATGATAAATAGCCCATAATTCTACTTTACACGAACTTCGGACCCCGACATCAGCAGAAAAAATACTCTAACAAGCTAATATGTTTCTCTAAAATATCTTGGATTTTTATGTTGCGTTAGAAAGCTGAATCGGATTTGAAAGAGGGTAAAGGCGTATAATAAAAAGATTTTACGGTCAATGAATGCTGCAGCAGATAGGACCGAGAATATGATTTACTACTCAAAAGTATGGCGTGAGTGTAAGCGATCGCGATTTGTTTAAGTAGCCTGTTTTGTGTTTGTTGTATTTAAGATACCTAAGTACTTCTAATTTTCTTCTCTTTCACTATTAAATCAGAGCTAAATACGGAAGCAAAACAAGTATTAGAACAGGGCACGGAGTAAATTATGACTTTTTACTAGTTCTAAAAGCTTTAACTGATATAAAATAGAAGACACGACAAGAGATGCATCTGAACATAACCGTTGTATTTCTACAAATTTGTGCCCACCAATTTCTATCAGCGCCATCTATTGGCATTTAACTCAAACTCTTTTTTTACAAAATCACGTAACACAAACAAGTACTTCTTACAACTTACACCAATGCATATGTCACGGTAAGAGTGAATAATTGAAGATTATTAATAATAATCTATTATTATTAATAATTACCGAAAGTCGAGGTAAAAGTGATAAATTAATCACATTTGTCGGTTTTTATTAATAATATAACCCAAGTAGTGATAAATGTAATAAGTGACCAAGGGTTGCGGGGTGGTTTAATTAGTATGCTTGGTTAGATTCAACTTTGTGACGGAGATCAATAGGTTAGGTTAGATATTGTGACCTTGCAACAGAGCGAGCGAAGCGAGCGACGACTTATATACCCATCATATATATTTTTATAAATAAATGAAACATTAACCATGTGTATATGTATATGTCAGTGTATATGTCACGGTAAGAGTGAATAATATAAAGAAATACCTGCTGGTCAAAAAACATTGGGTTTTTATTTATTTTATCACTTTTACCAATATGTGTCGCGAATTATTAATAATTACTACTAAAAGTAATAAATTTCGATGGTTTATTCACATTTACCAAAACATGTGATTATTATTAATAATTTTGTAAAATTATTAATAATTTTCAATTAATCACATTTACCGTAACACATACATAGAGTTTCCCAGCAGGCGATCTCCGCTTTTTAATACTGTTGGTTAGAACAGAATCAAGGAACGTTTCACATCGCTCTTGTTATTCTGTTGCCCTTAGATACGCGGAGACTGTCTTATGTACCCTCTTACTTTTTAATTAACTTTCTGTGTACTGCAAAATATATTATTATGGAAGGTACGAGTAAACTTACAGTAATAAGGAACGCGACGTTTTTTATTATTTATGAGCAGTCTTTTGAGTTCTGTGTAAATATAGCTAAGATTTAAGACGTGAGATGGGGAAGATCAATGTGCGATGAAATATGGAGTATTCGTACAGGTTTGGTACTTAAATGCTGTGAAAATGGTCATATTAAATTTAGAGTCAACAAAATTTTTCTCGAAGATGACTATACTCGTATACAGCAAAAAACATCTGCCGATTGCTCTACTGATAAATCGAATCCTTAGATCTATAGTCCAATTACTTGACCGCTGAACCATCTGGGTCTTTTTTTCTTAACTTAATTTAGGGAATAGATTGGCATCTATCAATGTATAACTAAGTTTCTATGTCAGTAAAACTGAGATACAAAATAGAACATCAAAATCCTTTTTAAAAGCCGACCAGTGCTACTGCTAACATTTTTAGGCCAAAAAGATCCATTTTCAAAAAGGTTTTTATTTCAAAGCCCAGCTTAGGTTTATCACAAATAATTTATATTAAACTTTTTGTGGTTGGATTTTGAGAAACGTGAATCTAAATCGGTTAGGGTCTAAATTCCTATTATACATCTTGAAGATAAAGTTATTTCTAGTAAATATGTGATACAGTGATTCCTTTTGAAAACAGTGGCAAGTTATGCCATAAATATTTTTTAATCGACAAGAATAATCGTACAAAAAACACACCCATCGACAGAATATGAATATGTGAAAATTAAGTTTTTCTTGCCTATTTTAAGATTTGTATTTTAAGAATTTCACGTTTACACTTTTAGTTATGTGACGTGTATTTGACACCTAAATAAAAACAATACATTTCCGCACTATCCTTTTAATCC
Organism: Autographa gamma; assembly: GCA_905146925.1. Lineage (NCBI taxonomy): Eukaryota > Metazoa > Arthropoda > Insecta > Lepidoptera > Noctuidae > Autographa > Autographa gamma. The sequence goes on from LR989850.1 coordinate 13,566,648, forward strand.
TAATTGCGGCTTTGTTTCCAAAGCCATGTCGTTACCAAAGACGATTAATGTCCGTCGAAAATTCATTTTTTTGTATCCCTGCATTTAATTTCGTAAAGGACTTTGAGGTAAGGATCTTTAGAGGTTTTTGGTCTTTTTATACGAACTCATCAATCTTGGTCCTAATGCCTGGAATCTTTTTTCACATTAAAAGTTTTTTTGCAGCTTAAAGTAGTATAATCACTTGAGTTAGCACAGAATATTAAGTATTAAGCGGTTTTCCAGTTACCTTTTTGATGATCATTAACAAACAAAATTGTCAACTGACGGCTAGGTTAATAATCTTTTAGCGTATCATGTTACAGTGACGAATTTTCGAATACTTTTAAAATGTTAATCTAAGCTTTATTAACGAGTCTGTAAAGCTCAAAGTCACAAAGTCGTTTTTATGACCATGGAAAACACAAATGAGCAACTACAAAGGCTCACTCGAACTCAAACGGCCCATAATACATTTTGTGGTATAAAAGGCTAGAATTTTTGAATAAAATTTTAATAAGATGCGAAAGTAGCCGCATTTAGACAGCTCATGTATGCTTCGCTGGCTGCTAGACTTTAAACCACTTTAACTAACGAGGCAAACACAAAACCGTCCATCTTTAAAGCAATGTCATTTCTCGCTTCGCTTTGAACGCACTCGTCTTTTATTTTGTGATTAAAGCGTGGCTTGATGTTTAAGAAATGGAGAATAGCTTCTTTATGAAGATCTTGTTATTTTTAATTAGATTCTATTTGATTTAAATGACGTTATTATTTTTAATCGTTATTAATGTCCATTCTTAATGTAATCCATAAACGATTAATCAGACGGTGAGTTTTAACAAAAGTAATAATAAACTTCTAATTAATGAACCTTGATCATGACTTAAAAAATAAGTTTTTAATATAATTTGATCATCAATTATTGATGAAAACACTAGTTTTAAGACTTGTGTTATGTTTATTGTTATGTTTGTGTTTATGTTGTTTATGTGCCTGTTATAAAGAAAATAAATAAATGAGACTATTCTTCTGCGTTTCATATCGATGGTACATAATTACATGTAGCCGCATCGTTAGCGTTCAAGTCGTGTTAATTGCTATTGTACGAATACTTTGGGCTGTTCAACAAGTGAGGAATCCAGCCATGGTCTGAATGGGAGCACCACATTCGTAATCGGTATTAAAAGGATCACCAAGGATTCACCATAATGCCATGTTTACGTCGGCCTACCTGGCTTCTTTCCAATCAAGCCAGTGCAAATCACTTAGCACGTAAGTTAGCCCGTAGAATCCCAATTTTCAGTATTTCCCTCTAGGTAGTCCTGAAAATCACAAAAGGTAAATACCATCTGCAATTCCATTTCTCAGTTCGGCATTACTCATGGACCAATCACGGGCGTATGCGATGACGCGATACATATCTCTGATTGGTTGTTTCATATGCGCATAAAGTCATGGCTTGCCCTTAAGATGAAACTTGATTAACATAAAACTTCCCTTATTCCCATATCCCATATCTTTGTGTTGCGAAAATTGTGAATTCTATGAAATTATCATTATTTGAATTTTTTACCCTAATGGTGTTTTTTGAAGCTTATCGCTATTAGGGAAATTTAAAAAGCTTTTATGAATTAAATTGTATGAAATATGAGTAACAAGATTCACGGCTCGTGGTTTTCTAAGAAAACCTTGTTTTGAGTTCTTTCACACGAACTGAGTGATAATAATGTGTTGACTTTTCCTGCAAAATCTGTTAATGTTTTTTTATCTGTAAACATAGGATCTAAATCTGTGTAAGAGAAAACCTAGTTGCTAGATAGCCTATGATTCGAAACTAGATTTAGAGGTGGGAAACTGGATCAATTTGGCCTCAATTTTAGGCTGAAATTACCACTAACAGAATAACAGGTTCTCAAGGAATTGATTGATCTTTATTGCAGAGTTTTCAACGATTAATGTTTTACATAAAGTTAGTATCATATTCACTTAATAACTGGCTGTGTAGAAAAGGAGAAGCAATTTCGAGTCTATAAGATATTTGAAACGAATGTCCAACATAAATTCGAATATGTGTAACAGATATTTTGAATATCCATTACATACTGTTAAGACTACAATAAGACAAGATATTTGATATTCCCATAGAAATATTTTAAGAATTTTTAATTTTTTACCAACTACTGAGATAACTCCTGAAATCAACAATCAGTATTTATAATCTTTATACTGTCATCGCACTTTGTTTGAAAAGTTATCACAAGTAACTGTACTCCTAATTCTTTAAATCCAGACATTGAAAAGCAAAAGAATTCGTAAGCTTATTTTCTTTATAAGCCGAATATAGTATCATTGAAAGCCTTTCATTTGATTTTAATCTTATAAGAACCAGATTAAAATGTGTAGATACTTTTGAAAAATTTCTGGATTTATAACTAAACGAATCACAAAGAATTTGTTGACATTGACACGACCGAGTCATCGTAAAATATTATACAGAAGATTTACTTTATAATAAAATTATTAAAAAACATTTTATCCAAAGTTGAAAAGTAAACAAAATAAAATAAATTAGTATTATAATTAATTGAATAAAAACGTTTAAATGATTATTTGATCAGATTTAGTAAACCTTTTCGCAGACCAACCCCAAAATACAAAACTGTTTTCTATTTAATCATTTAAAAGCATGTGGTCCTTCTGTACACATTTGTATTGTGACTTCGATCTGATAACCTTACTTTTGCCAGATTTTGAAAGAATACTTTTCTTAAAGTACTCGGCTCAGTAATGGAGTACAATGGATCTTACTTATTGGTATTGCAGTGTGGCGAAAGTTTTCACGCATCTTTCTTCATATGGCATTATCTCAGGCACAAATAATATGTGAGTTATGATTTTATCTTTTTAGTCTGCGAAAAGACGTGATAAATAAGTAACTTTTCTTTTAGATGTTTACGAAAACAATATCAGCAGTTTTCTTCAGAAGTCTAAAACTTTAGTTAATTCATCGTAAAGTCGTATTCTGCAGCATAGTTTTCAGACTTAAAACATATGAGTGTCATGAATATTTGCTCGCCTCTAAACGCAATAAAGAGGTCCAAACTTACTCTCTAAAGTCCTAAAACTAGCTGCAAAAATATACGAGATAGTTCCACAAATCTTGAGGTCAAATTTTATTAAAAACTCTTGTAATTTATTTGACTTTTATCGTTCACTTGTAAGGAAACTTTTCTCCGATTTCGCGCAGGAAAAGGCAAACTGAGTTCAATTTTTCATAGTGGAGGAGATTGCTGGCAGTGCATTGCGGCCGGCCTACAATTCCAGGCATAAATCCAGACCGCCTCGCAACGATCTCATTTACATGGTAAGGAGACGCTAACGACACGACTTTTGGTCGCATTTAGAATTTTTACCAAGATTTCTTGTACAAAAACCTTTTTAAGCTGAACTTCTGAAAAAAAAGGTTAATAATCGTTGAAAGTGTTAATGCTAAATCAAAATCTCAAATACATTTCTTTTAAAAAACCCCATGATTCTATCTCCTGGACGCAAATAAATTTCGTAATTATGTCTGCAAATGTACTCATGCCAAAATCTTTCATATGTATTAACAAATTCAGTGCAAAGTTTGTAACAAATAATGTAGTCTATAATAATAACAACCGGTAACACTAGATTGTGCAGCTAAGGCTTACAAGGATATCTTGTTGCAGCTTAAGTGTTATGAGTAGACTTACCGAGTAAGTTGTAAACCACTAGCTCTTAAACAACGACCAACTAGACTATGTTAGAGTTCTAGTAAGCAAGTGTTTGAATTAAAGCTATCTGAACGAGAGATGTGAAGAGTTGGTGTTCTTTTAATGAGTATGTTGGTCCTTTAGAATATGTTTTTCTTTTTTATCTTGAGATATAAAAGTATAAAATTAACACAAATTTTGTATACCTACCATAAGTTTATTATAGCGTAATAAGCAATGACCGGGAAAAAAGGACCAGGTCTTTTCTGATCCACATCTTTCAAACTTCTCGTCCTTTTTTTATATAATTTCTGATAATTTACAATTGTTAAAACTTCACGATAATTCCTTTGGCACATTGACCTTATAAGTAAATAATTATAGGAAATTCTTTATTCAGCTACCTCTTCGTCCTTTCCCGTCCCGTGCTCGTCCCGTACCGTATAACCGTCTTATAAATCCCTGCACAGGTATGTAAGGCTCAGCACGTTGATATATTGCGCTGTAGCGATGTTATTACTGTCTAAGAGCACGCAGCGCAATTGTGCTTGATTGCGTTCTAGAACTACAGTGTCGGGCCTGTTCTGTGGTGAGTGAGGATTGTAAGTAGGTTTAAGCTATGTTGTAGTGACTATAGGATTGGTGACCACTTGTAATGAGTTTTATGCTTTTGTGTAATTGACTTTCAAAATATTGAATATATTTAGATGGGGTATTTTCATTTGAAATAGAACTTCTAATAAATAGTTTTGATTTTTTTTTATGGAAGAAATTTCTTTATTTTTCATATATCAAAATAAGGGCACATCACAATTTCTTTAACACCTTTGATAACACAAAATTCCGTTCTAAACTATCAACGACACAACGAACGAAAATACCTAGGTAAAACAGAATCCTTTCTCTTTTGGCGATTCTCATTCAAAACTAAAACGCCGAAATATGTCGACGAAACAAACGTTCAACTTCAGAAATTAGATTCCGGTTTACTATTCCATAAAGCTGTGATTATTTCCTCATACATTTTAGAGCAGTACAATGGTTGGGAAAATGACTAATTTTATGCGCGGACCGAGCTTGTGTGCACAATTATTATTATTGTAATAACATGGTAATGGCGTGTCGTCAAATAGTTCCGAGGATTTATGTAGCTTAGATGTGGCACGTACGGTGAAATGGTAATTTGAATATAATATCGCTTTGACTGTAATGGAGTATGAATTCGTTTTAGACTGTCGTGATTTCGAGTATGAGGTCCTATATTTATGTGGGAAAGATGCGTACTGCAAGTGTTTTACTATATCAATACCATTGTAAGTAGAGTGAACTGCTGCATATTTAAATATTAAGGCTGATAGGTCTCTGTTTAGTCACAAACTTACAAATACAGTACACGAATCTTAAAAGATACAAACCTACAGAAAAAATACTATGTTTCTCTTTCGACATTATGTTTATGCAAAATCCTAAGTATGTCATGTACAATGCTGCCTCGTTGCCTAGTGGTGCTAAGCGCGCTTGCTACGCTAGAGGTATTGGGTTCGATTCCTCGATTCGATTCTCGACCAAGGTGTTATTGGGTTTTTCTATGAAATTCTCAGTAGCAGGTCGGAGTTTGGATTTGTGCCCGGTTCGCCCCCTATTACATGGGACCTAAACATATCGGCGTACTGTGGGTTTACATTGGTACGCCTCTGCCTACCCCTTCAGGGATACAGGCGTGATGATATGCTATGTTATGTCATATACAATTCTGAGATTGAACTATCAAAGCAAATAAAACGCTAAAATCAATGAGGCACAAAGTTTGCATATATAATATTAAGCAAACTAACTTGTAAAAGCACCCGCAACACGGCTAAACAAGTGAAGTATTACTTAAAAGTAAACCGACTTTATCCCGTAAAGTGTTTAAGGCGCTCAGTAAGTAAGCGGTAGTTTGCCTTCCTATAACTTATTACTAACTTACTTGTTGGTGTGGGGCAAACTTTGCAATGCTTACTCAAAGAGTTACACTTATAAGTGACATCTTTATTTCGATGCAATAGGGTGCATTTTTAATATTTGTTTTCTTTCACTGACTTGCAACTTTATGTTTCACATTATGATCGTAGTCCTTAGTAGCATGGTGTGTATAGTTAGATGTAAGCAAAGTCTTTGCTACGACAACATAACAATGTTTGGTGATTGTACTTGAACATGGTGATACGAACAGTCTTATCACCATGTTCAAGTAAAAGGTTCAAGGTTCAAGGATAAATTAAGGTTGTGCAAAAAGAAAATAATACCTCCAACAACTATTTCTGTTATTTAAGTACATTGTAAGCTAATAATTGCTATCGCAAAAAAAAAAAAACAAAAAAAATCTTTCAACTGTGCTAGCTTTGCATAAAACTAGCTATACATATTCTAATATTTCTCAAACATCACCACTCCATCTACAAACGATTATTTTTTATGGACATAAACTGTAACATTATCAAAAGCCAATATTGCCCAAACATTCTCCGTACATTTGATGTCTGTAAGCCTGAAACGTTAGAGGTAATCATTGATTGATATTTTATTCATTTAGAGAATGTCTTGCCAATTAAATATAGTACCTACTTACTTTACTTACTCAAGAAGAGTGAAAAGTGGTTTTGTCCGGAAGTATTTACTATTGTATAATAAATATGTGTCAAAACAGTTAATACAAGTAAAAAGTTAGCAAAACCTTACCAAATAAACTCTTAAACGTGCTAATGTTTTTTTTTTTTACCTAATGAAGTGTTATTGCAATAACATTTCGATGTCTAAAATAGATTTAGGTGTGTGATGTTTTTGATTATTTAATAAATTGTTAGTAGCCAAGAATATAACGGAGTGCTGTAAAAGATTATGTTCTTAATGAGCAACAAACCTAACCTAAAACGTTGATAATGTTTAGAGACGAGCTACTACTGCAACTCTGAACATTACTGAACAATTCCACTAATTACAACCAATTAACAAAATGTATAAACAGACTGAAACGATTGAAGGTCTGTCGCCAGATGGCAGATGCTGAGTAGGTAATATTAATTTAGCTGCTTACAGCTGTGAATTCTAGGTATAATTTTGTGTACAAATAAATTTTATTATCTCTACTTTCACTAAACTTGAAGTAATTTCTTGTGAGTGTTTCATTTAGGTATTAAAAGAAATACACAAATAATGATTATTACACTTTTACTTTTTTATTATACACATCAGAATCTATTATATTACACAGTAGATATTAAAAAAGAAACGATGACATTGTCGGTTAATTAACAAACTTAATTAAAATAAGCAAACTGCACAAAGGAGGTACACCTACCATTTTTAAATTAGCATATTTACTTATTGAAATATACTTTTTAAGAAGACACAAAAAAACTATTTGCTGTCTTAAATACATGTCCGAAAAATTAAAATTATTTTAACACTACTTCAAACAGTTTAAAATATTAATCACTAACTTTTCACTAAATATGCATATAAACCGTCTGTTCGTGTTATGAATATTAAAATGTAATGTTTGTCTTAAGAAATATTACTATGCAGTCTGGATCAGACGCAGCACTGTTAATTAAAGTGCATATTTGCGAACATGTGTGATTTAATTAATCCTATTTGGATTTAAGATTTTCTTGAGTAAGAAACACGAGTATAATGTTAAAGTAAGGTTTTTGAGAATAATATTTCTTAATGAGAGTTTTAGTAAAGCTTTATTCGTAAAAGATAACTCTATTAGTATCGTTAAACAAGTTAATACAATCTAATTTAACACACTGAGCATAAAAACATGTACATAATAGACCGTAATGAATAAGTAGAAATATTATATACACCTAGACCTAATTCTTGATTGTTTCATACATAATTTTTTTTCCTATATAACTATTGATGTATAAAATAAATATCTTTTACATCGAATAAAACTACCGCGAAAAAAACCGTAAATAGTTTTATTCAATGTCTAACATTCGCGTAAACCTAAGAAACCAATATGTAACCCAGTACGGACTGGACATAGCAAATAAAATACGCCAGTCTGCCCGTGACCATGATACCTGCAAAGGTGTCGAAACGTCGGGACCTAAATCTTAAATTAAAACCGCGAAAAAATCCGTAAAAAGTAGTTTTATTCAATGTCTAACATTCGCGTAAACCTAAGAAACCAATACCTTTTATATCTTTAAACAATACTATTCTTTCAGATCATTTATCTTGACAATTAACAGCAACAATTCGGTATAATCAAATGTACTAGCAAAAGTGTTAAAGTAAGTAAGTATTCTAGAACGGAACCCTAAAAAAGGAAAGAGCATTCAAAAGTCGCTTGAGTGCTGCTCGCCCTAGCTTGTGCTAATTTGGTCACATAGCCCACAGTACAGTGTACGGTGTTCTGCAGGATTTTACACGAAAAGGCGCTATTTTATGTACCTAAAAACTATGCTTTGAATTTACGAAAAAAGCGTCTAAAATATGCAAGTATGTAAAAAACTTTAATTTTAAATTACTAAGCCCATTTTTCAATAGTAGATAATACTCGGCCATCTTTTTTCGACCACACAGAGTACCTATATTAAATCGTATCTGAAAAGAAAATTTTCATATTGCTACAAAAACTATTTCCTAAAGCGAAAATACCAATGTTATAAGCCGTAAAGGCAAGGACTCGGCTTCTAACCCATAAAGTTCCGGAACTTAACTATATTATTTAACGTATCACTCCTAATTTTAATTAAATTACCTTCTTAACAAACTTTGCATAGTAGCTAAACAGTCGGTACAATGTTTTATAATTATTCCATTCAAATAAGTAATCGATTTTTTTTATTATTTTCGTTGTCTCTTTCTTGAAACATCTGTAACTTCACAAAATTTCAGTCAAGCTTTAAAATCGAATGTGATTGTTATATCGAATTGTACTTAATACTATAATATAAGTAGTAGCTAGTTACAGTGCATAGGACAGACGGATAACTAAGAGTTTCATTCATTCTGATTTAGAGAAATTTAACGAAATAATATATAATAATAATATAATATTCCTGGACAATTCACACACGGTAATCTGATCCCAAGCTAAGCTCTAAGACAACTTGTGTTATGGTAACCAGACAACTGATAAACATACTTATATATTTCTAAATACATACATAATATAGATAAATTACACCCAGACCAGAACAAATGATCGTGCTCATCACACAAACATTTGCCCTGAGTGGGAATCGAACCCACGACCTCCGGTATAGCAGTCAGGGTCACTAACCACTAGACCAAGAGGCCCGTCAAGCACCCAAAAATATAAAACATCACTAAAATCGTAATGATTTTAAATTCTCATCGCACCAAACAAAAACCAAATTAGCAACAGGAAATAAAACAGCAAAGGCTCCAAAACCGTAGTAAAAATACAATTTCCCAAAAGGTCATTTCACCGCAAACACGATCCAACTATGACCTTAACCTGACCCTTTCAAAATAAACTGAGTAACATAACGTGAATTCTATAAAGCTTAACTCTAATAAATCAAATAAGAGAAAGGTAAATGAGTGGAGGTATAAATACATTTGGATTTGTCGTAATGTAATCATTTGGGTAGCTAACCTGTTTTAACCTACCCGAATAACTTCATGGGTCGGTTTTATTTTAAGTCGGGTAATGTTTTTTTAGATGGGAACTTTGTTTAAGCTTTGTCACACAAAAATCTTTACTGTGTCATAATTATTATTATTTTCGGCCAGGGCAGAGGCCTCCCTTTCTTTAATCCAATTCTCCTGGTCTTCAGCTATTGTGTTCCATAATGCTGAAAAGGAGTCAGGTTCGTCCTGACATCTCCATCATAATTGTAATGTGGATAAAACAGATTCCCCAATAAAGTTTTTTTCATCATTTATTTGTTGAAGTAAGGTAGAAGAAGAAGAAGAAGTAAGTGAATAGTAAGGTACAAGAAAATGGTAAAATAACAAAAAAAAAAAAACGAATTGAACTACACAAGTTAAAACTAGACACCCATGAAATATTTATCTAAAAGCTTTAACACCTACATATTAAATGGATGAGACCAACTCACGGTAAATACAATACATAATTAAGTTTTGTAATAATTAATTATTTCTGTGTCAAACATGCCTTGTTATTTTCGATAGGCATATTATAATATCCAATATCATCCAATTAGCCGTCACCGCGGCGAAATATCATTGTTTTTATTACATAATTATTGTTGGTAACGAGGTACCGTGAACACGATATTATAATGATAGAGACTTTTATAACCGGGTCGTTGCCGGCCATGCCCGGATTCACAACTAACCGGATGAACGGTCCAATCCGGTGGAAAAGTGTATTGATATACAAAACAGGTTGTTTTATCATACTCTGACCATAGTATGAAACTGGTTAACTGGGAACCATAACAAGTGAAGATCGTACAACGATTTAAGTTCTGAGCAATTAAAAATCAAAATCAAAATATTTTTATTTCTCATAAACCAAAAAAAAAGGCGCTTAAGAAACGTTACATTAAAAACTACTGACTCTAGTTGCTCGGTTCCAAAGTGTCATTCCTATAGAGAAGAGCCGGCAAAAGGCTTCATTATTTTATGAGTGCCTAAAAAATACACATGATTGTGGATCAAACTTTATCATACATCTTACCGAGGCTTCACAGGGTACGCCACACATAAAAAAGCGATATAGTACTTTAATAGCAAACATTTTATTCTTACCTCTAAAGCGAAAATGCAATGATCATCATTACCGTGCTTGTTTTGTGAATGATGGGCTCACGAAGGGAATAACGGCTTTGAAACAGCAATGAAGGCTTTAAAAGTCCAGTTCTCAAGATTAATGGAATGTCCTAGATTGTTAATGTACGGAAGAAATTTTGGGTTTAAGACGGTAATTTGCGCGGAAAATCGTTGCTCAGAAAAATGTACAGAAATTTTCGTTTGAGACGTTTTTGTGAGAATCATCTTTAATTAAAGACATGCTTTTGTAATCTAAGCGTAACTCAAGCTATTTTTCGTCAGCCTTGTTATAATAGAAGACGTTTTTCTAGGACTAGAACACTTGTGAAGTTTAGGTGACGTATAATTAGTTTAGTTTCTATAATGCTTTTAAATTTAGCCAAATAAATAGGTTTGACATTATAATAAAGCCCTGTAGTTATTTCAAAATTCATCTTTCTCATAGAGAACGTAGTAACGAACATTGATTACTACCGAAGTAAACAGATGTATTTAGACTTTAATTCATTAGCTGTTGAAGTTGTAAGGGGTTCTATGGTAAACTCTACAAAGAAAGTTAACTGTAATTAATTATTCTGCCTAAAACCGTACAGAACATGGCAATACATAGTAATTACCGTACATTAACCATGAGACGGTAATGAGTTAATGTTGGCGAACGCGGTTAATTATTTGGTAGCTAACTTGTGCTAAATAGGATTAACTGCGTGTTCAACGTTCGTTTGATACCGAATGGTAGTTAAATACGGAGGGTTTAAAGTACTGATTTTGTTGTAATTACCAACTGAAAATTGAAAATTATATACCACAAAACCTAAAAACGACAAAGCACATTATTAAATGCTAAAATATAGAGAAGTAAGTTTAGTTTTTTATATCCAAAGTATCTGGTCCCTGAGCGCCTGCGCAAAAACCAATGGCGACTCTCTACTAAGCGCGTATCATTTATGCTAGCAGGCACTTTAACGGTCTTGGTTGGTATACTAACCAATATTTATACGCTGCTCATCAATAAGTGTTACTAATTACTTGGGACTAGTATAGACGAAAAGAACAGAAGCCTTAATTAAGATTTTCTATAAAAGTTAAATTTTATGTCGCTACTCAAAAATTTGGAAGAACTTTTATTTCCTGAAAACTTGCAATCCATAACACCAAAAAATTCATACGAAACGCAATATCGGGCAACCAAATAAAATAGGTATCGCATATAATTGATATCCTCATCCTTTGTGCAATGGTGACAGCAGAGAATGTGTGAATTTATTGGCGGGCGGCCAGCCGGGGTAATATTGTAACCCATTATTCATACTCCCACGCCTGACATGCACTAGTGACGGGCTTTTTAAATACCACTAGGAAAATTTAATCGATTGGTGGTTCAGTGGTAGATGTGGGACGTTTCATAGCACTTACATGCGTAAGAGGTACTTAAAAAGGTTATAAATAAAAATATATAAATATTTATAAAAATATATTAGTATGAGAGTTAAGGATACAGTTTTAGATAGTTATCGCCTGTCACGTGTGTATTTTAACAGTATTTTAGAATTAACCCAAAATGCCTTTGAAAGTTTAGACGAACTATTAATTGTCCAGAAATAGATATTTCGGTTTTTTTAAATTAAAATCTCAATAATTCAAATCACTAAGTTACTACAACAATTTGTAAACTGACCATAAAGGCAAAACTATTATTTAGATAATCTTTCTTTATATCAGTTCCATACTTATACTCAACAATCAGTCTACTAAGTTATATTAAATTATGCTTAACTTATATTTACGGGATAATACCATATTACAATGAAGAGACGAACTAACCATTAATCTTGGTTACAAATATGAGAATCACATTGATGATTGATGCCAAGATTATTTAGATGTCCATTCTAAAATGTTATAGCGCCTATAAATAAAGAAAGGAAAACAACAGCTGATATGATTTATTACAGTTTTGGATATTCACAACACATACCACAACTTAAAGAAATAAAAATCAAGCAGATAAGTGCAGAGATTATTTCCGAGATTTAAAAACATTTCAATGTTTTGTAAATATAAAATAGTGAAATTTTCATGCAGTTATGCAATGAATATATTGGAGGATTGGATAAATATCTATTCCCTTGTACAGTAACAGGAGAAGTTAATCCGATGTAGCGATTGGTTAAACCTTACCTTTAATGCTCTGCTGCTATCAGTAACATTACTTTAAAAAGCCCACTATTCTATTGCAAAAGTTAATTGTTTTCACCAAGATGACGACAATGTTCATAAGCTAAGAACAATTCTAGCCAAAAAAAATATTATCCTATATTTCCGATTTCATTACTTATAGTAATCCAGTTCCCCGATAATACTTGTTTCTGTTTTAGACAAGACTCGTTTTATATTCAGCACGGTTCTGTTGTAATTTATATGACATGATTTTGCTCTTACATAGGGTAGGCCTTCAAAGAGAATCGATATCGATAAGTTAATACTAGAAGTCACGTCCTTTAATATCGAGGCCTGAACATCGCATGTAGTCTTGGTAATGATATCGATTCTAAGTAATAATGTATCGGATATCATATCTTTCTACATATAGATGTTTTCTGTTTGATATTTGGATATAATCGAATCTTATCCTCCTACTGGTGTTTTCTTGTACATAACAAGATTAAGTTCGTATAGCAACATGGAAAGTAGTGTGTCTGAACATAATTAACAAAAACGATATCTTTTTTACTTATTGGCGGTACACAACGCGCATACAACTTATGCTCACAAAAAAAGGATGGCAAGCCGATTATATAATGAAGGTCTAAACAATCGCAAGCTTTTCTATAGCTGTCCCACTGTTGGGCAAAGATCTTTAGCTACACAATAAGTATTTAGGTTACGAAATAAAGACAATAACGACAAAGCCTTCAAAATTAATTCAAGACTTTCCAAAGTTATTTTAATTAAAACTTCACATTAAAGTTTTATGTAAATAATTCCGGTAACTAAATCTTTTATCTTGACTCTTATTGTTATAAAGAAGAAAGGAATTCAAGTTAATTAAATAAGTGTGACCGGTAAGAGTCTACAGAATTACTTACTTTTATGAAAATCAAATTCTTTTCTTTAATTTGTACTTTGTATTATCACATTAAGCTTTGTACATTTAAATGGTGAAACAGCTTTGGTCTACAAGAGTTTTGGTCAAGAATTCGGAATAATTACTTAAATCCTTTAAAAGAATTAACCCTTTCCAACTTGTATAGTTCCGTATATAACCTGTATGTTATTATGTATTCGATAAATTTTGCGGTCAGAAAATATCACGAAAAAAATAATAATTTACATTAAAGTTCCTCTTCCAAAACGATCACATTATGCAGCGGCGAAAAAATTCAAATTTCAAAATTCAAACTAGATAAAATTTATGGATCGCAGCCAATTAGCGTCCGACTTTCAATGCAGCCTTTTGGCACGATCCCCGATCTTCCTTCAGCGAACTAATTCAGAGATTTGCATTTAAAATTGATAAATGATTTATGTCCGCAATGTTAGATGGTTCGTCCTTCAGGAAATTAAATTCCTCACCGGTCCATTGTTTACGGGGATCGGAGAATCGAGGCCAATTCATAACAGTCATCGTTTGTTTTCAACTAAATGATCATTAAAATAAATATTTGAATTCCAAAGATTTATTGTTTGTTTGTAGATTTTACATGAATAAAAGATGGGGAAATCAAATGATTGAGTTCTCCGCTTCCGTAAAATCTGACACAAGACTTAAGATATGTGTAACTTAACTTTAACTTAATTTCGTTTAGTTCTTTAGACAATAATTTAAGTGTTTACTTGGCGGTTATTCTCCTAACAGCATCTGCCCCATACATCAGACAAAGCAAAACTAGGCGGTATTGCATTAATATAGTATTTGCGGGTCGTAAACTTGCAACACAATTCTAAAGTTCATAGTTTTGGTGCATCTGCATAGCGGGCCACCAACCACAGTCCGTGAAACTATTGGGCTCTTGTTACGTAAACACTGGAATATTGTGTTTGTTTGTACCACTACTTAACTAGTGTTATTATAGTGTTAGATTTACGTCCAAACTGCTGCTGTGTATAAGGTTGGTGTTTTTGGGAAGTCATTAGCCAATTCAGAATTGGAGTTAACAGAATTACGCTTGCTTCTTTTACATGTAATCTAGATCAACAACAGATTTATTTGTTCAGTGTGGCTTAATTACCTTAATTGATATACTAATTTTATTATTCAGTTAAAAAATCCCTTAAACTACTGTTTTTACTTACCTTAAGGACAATTATGGGTACAGTGGTACACCATTAGGTGTCATAAGTTTATTTTGATGTTTTGTCCATCTTAATAGACCATTACCTGACCAACAATTTCCTCAATTTAAGTGTTTTTTTACATCCCACGTCAACTGAAATTTATGTGGTAATAGTCACTGCTACATTTGTCGTAAAACTAGACCAGTGCTTGTTAAAACGCGTATCCTTCGTACACATTCTTCTCTTACCAATTCACGACAAACTTACGTATTTAAATAAACCATCCCATAAATTAATTAAAAATGAAAAACTATGATCTAAACAGTTGAGTAACTAATGTATCACTGCGGACTCGGACCTCGGGTGCGGACCGCAGCTTCAAAATGGCGGCCAGAGAGCCGCAGCGACCACTCGTCCACAGTACTACTTCACAGATAAATAATACAACTACCTACAGTCTACACTAATAACATGGCATGACACGATGAAAAATTAAATATTCCTGAAACGGTGTTGAATTTTGTTTTAGATTTTAGACTAGAGGGCATTCTGCAGTTTAAAAAATATAAATACTCGGCTGCCTCGTTGGCCTAGTGGTGCTAAGCGCGACTACTACGCTAGAGGTCTTGGGTTCGATTCCCAAGTCGACCAAGGTGTTATTGGGTTTTTCTATGAAATTCTCAGTAGCAGGACGGAGTTAGGATTTGTGCCCGGTTAGTGGTAATAGGCTCGCCCCCTATTACATGGGACCTAAACATATCGGCGAACTGTAGGTGTACATTGGTACACCTCTGCCTAACCTTCGGGGATACAGGCGTGATGATATGTTTTAAAAGATATAAATTAATAACATTCAAAAATCTTGTCTATGAAAGTAGATTATAGAAATTGCATAGTAAATGTATACTAGGGAATTGACAGTTGACATTTAATGTTCTAGAGCAATTCGTTAACGCTTGTAAAATTGTGTAGGGAAACAGGTGTGATTACAATAATCTCACTGTTATCAGTAGGGTCAGGCAAATTCAATGAACTTCACACATACTATTTTAAATTTGTTTTAGCACAATTAACCTCTCGTATGCCGCAATAAATAAGACAATAGAATTCAATTGTGTCTCGCGTGGATCCGCGCTTCCGGCATACAACGGGTTAACTGAATAAGAAACTAGTTTACAACACCAAATTGTGACGAAAACTTTTCTTTATAAAAACTTTATGCCACTTTACATTCGTATATAATATTATTATTATTTCGTCGTTTATCATGAGTGCATCTCGTGTATATAAACCTAAACAATTGTTAGTCAAACAAGTGAAAGCGCATCACGAGTGTCACAAAGTCAGAGTTATACAAACAGACATGGCACTAAAAAGCTTGACCTTTTCTACAACATATTATTATTTCACTTTATTCGTTTTATAGCCATAAACATTTTCAAAAAATAAAAGCTTAAATTAGTAAATAGTTTTTTTACCAAAAATGAAATTAAGCTAAGAATTGTTTTTTCTATTTTATTTATTGAGAGTGAGAAGTGTGCTAGTGAAAAAATATAGTTACAAATCAGCTGCATTTTGTAGTAGCGATCTTATTTCCACTAATGTGTATTATGATTTTCGGTTCTTACTAAATTACTAACTAAGGAAGTCAAATCGCGACTTCTCGTTCAGAGTTACCTTTACTCGACAGCAACATCTTTTTCATTTAAAAATATCTTCACAAAATAAAGCTTTGTGAATAAAAAGCGCTAGAAAACCCGGAGGGAATCTCCCAGCGATTGTCCCACATATTCACTCGCAAAGAATAA
Organism: Autographa gamma; assembly: GCA_905146925.1. Taxonomy (NCBI): domain Eukaryota; kingdom Metazoa; phylum Arthropoda; class Insecta; order Lepidoptera; family Noctuidae; genus Autographa; species Autographa gamma. The sequence continues at coordinate 13,583,260 of LR989850.1, forward strand.
TCGAAAATAACGCCTGACAATGCGACGTTTTAAAATCCATTGAATATTTGAATTAAAAGCTAATCTGGATCGGTCCTCTGTATAAGAGCATTGAAAAATGTGGAGAGAATTCCGTGAGAATTCAATAGGTTTCCACAGCTCGCCGCAGACCATATTATTTGTAGGAGCCAATGTTTTTGTACGATTTTTATCTCTGTAGTTGACGTTTTGTAAGACTGCTTGTTAGTTATGTTATGTATTATGTGAGTTTTGTTTTCGTTGTAAGGAAATGAGATAGTTAAAATGTTTTAATTATTTGTAGTTTTAGACAGATTTGAATTTACGTCCAAATATTCTTTGTTTGTCCATATTATTATGTACATTTATAATCAATGTAAAGAAATAAGAATAGCATCACATACTCTAAGCTCAAGAAAATTTAGTAGATAAAGTTTAGAATCAGAAGCAACAAAGCTACCCATAATAGGTACTTTTAGAGTTTGCGACATTTTGATAATAGGCCCTTGACAAAGCAGGTCGTCCGGTCAAACATATAGTCACTCTGAAATGACTTTTTGCAAAAGATAGGCAAATCACGGCTTTGCGTGTAGGTACATATGCTACATAGCCCTTAGCCTTACATCCATTTATTTTCCTAAAAATATTTTGAAGTAAGTTTATTGTCTGGAGATGGTCCAAGTGATTATGACGGGATATTACCAAGTAAAGCCCCTGGATGCTATCAGCATATAAAATTAAGAAATGTTATCGCTATCGTATTAACAAATCGATGGGTCCTATGTATAAGGGCCAATGTGCAAATTGACAACTTTTCAATAGAGGCTCTCAAAGTTTCAATTTGATATATTTTTTAGAAGCTTCATCTGATGTTTGTGAAACTTTGCATAGTTGCTATAAAACATATGTGTGTTATTCTAGATACATCAATTTATTTGTATATATATTAGTTTTTTAATTAATGTAGATATGCCTATATACATCATTTTTTTTATTTTAATTATACTGAAAAAAACTAGTAAAAAGGCCAAAGTGTCACTTCAGACGATTTACTTGGCATAAGCTAATTTTGAAAAAAACGTGTATTTTAATATTTTTTATAATCCATTATTTACAGAAAATATTTAAAATAAATAAATAACTTAAACAAACAATAATAACATAATTATTTTATGACATAATTCACATTGACACTTATACGTTGTCTTACTTGGTGACGTAATATTTTCAAACCTCAGTTAGGTCACAAAAATAAAAACAATTATAAAACATTTGACTTCTTTATTTGTTTTCTAATTAATTATCGAAGTTTCTGTAATGGAAAGGCAATCAAATAATCAATACTTAATGTTAAAAACCTCCCGACGTCACATTAGACTTAAGATCAATCAGCTTTTTATTGTAGATATCTCAAACTAGGTTAATAATTAGAGTTTAAAATAATAACAAATCATACTTTTTATAAATCAAAACTTATTAAACATAATTAAAGATTCTTAGAATATGATCTAAGAGAAAAAAATAGTAAAATAAAAATTAACAAAATGCTAAACAAAATAAAATAAACTTTTTTAAAAACAAAATAAAATCACTCATTGTCATCATTATCACTAGTAATAATCATTGCATTATCATTAGATGTTACCAAATTTTCATAATACTCATGATAAACTGGTGGAATTATATTTTTGCGACATAAATCAATTAAGTCTTTCTTTTTGGAAGGATGTATTGGTAACAACTGATTGTAACATAGTTTTAAGGGTATTTCCGTAGATCTATCAGCCAATTGTCTTCTTGTTCTAACAGAAAGATCGGAAATGTTAATGTGGTTTTCGAAAGCATCTTCAGATAGGTCTAATTTATAAAACAGAATGTATGGTTCATGTTTACTGACACGAACTTGTTTGATTTTAGACCAAGGCACTTTTTGTCCCTCTGAATTTTTAGTCCAATTAAAACAAGCACTCGCTTGCATCTTTTTGAAGTCGAAAACTATATTTTGAGATACATCTATAACATTATAAGGAGCTCCTTTTACTTTAGCCCATCTAATTAATGAACTCCACTCAGACGGTGTATAAATATTCTTATGTCTTGAATGTCTTATGGCTTTCTCAATTGTGGCATGTATGGAATCACCCTCATTTTGAGTATGTCCTTTTTCAAGGAAAGTATGTTTAATATTAATACTAAGCTGTTTAGCCGCATAAAGGTACATAAAAAACATTATCCTATTTCTATTTTGGCCAGTACTGACCAAAATCTAAAGTCATCACAGCCTTCTTTAGTCTTAAGTTTGATAATATCAACTGACCGATTAGCCGTTGCAGTAAACAAAGACGCGGGATCTCCCCGCGTACAAGTCTCGAATAGCCTTAATACAATGACATAAATTGTGTCATATAGGCCCTTTTACTGTAGCAAAAAATAGTATTTTCACCTATAAATGTGTATTTTTTTTTAGTGCACGTTATCAACTACAGTAAAAGGAAGCATTTAATACAAAAAAGTGAAAATGCTCAAAATGTTGCATTGGCCCTTATACGTAGGACCCATCGAAATACCGATGTCCCGGTTTTGGCAGATTAGTTTTCGAAGCAATGAGTTATTAAACAGTTTAAAATAATTTTGGTATTAAAAACTTTAAGAAAAATTGGTATTATTTTAGTTTCTTTTTGCCTAATATCGACTCAAATACTATACTCTCTCTTTTTCACTTTTTCTTTCAACATATTTCTTCGTAAAATCTAACTAGTTTTTATAGTTATTACGCAGAAATTTTAAAAGCCGTATTTTCTATTCAGCAGCCGTAGAGATATGCATGTGAGTGCATTCAGAATGCACATCTGTTGGTAACCGTTCTGTAATCAAATCGGAATTACGCGGGAATTGTGCCGAGACGCGTTTTATTTTCACTGAAAGCTTTTCATGTGCGAGTAGGTCGCTAGGCTGGATTAGTTGGTGTCTAGGATTGTAGATAGAGTTTATGATAACTTTAAAGAAGATGTGTAACCTTTAAGTAAGCGATTGGGTAATATGTTGTAAGTTGAAAAGTATGTACCAAAAATAGAAAATTTTTGGGAAAAAAAAGTATCTTGACAAATATGACTGCCTTGTCAAGCAACGATACCTTTAAGTTATTGTTTTGTGCAAAGTTACGATCTTACTCTTGGGTACAATAGATATATTTTTATGTATTATTCTATTCATTTTTTTTTCGAAAAAACACTTAAGTTCGAAACAAAATTAAATGTCTACAGATCATTTAAGCATCTATAGTTTTGTTGCATAAATAATACACGTTCAAGAACACCAATACAACATTATCTTCAGTATTTATAGAAGCTCTATAAAGTATTCTTCTAATCGGTTTCTCGTAACGATAACTGACGCTACTTCAATCAAGAGTTAACTACTCACTACTAATCCTAGAGTGGCCGGTAAATACTTAATCTGTTCTTCACAAATAGACTTACAAACAGAATCTAGAAATAGATAGGTTCCGCTGTAAGGCGCACTACGGCCTTTGTATTTTAGTACGTAGATAACAAAATAATCAGTCATCAATGAACAAAAATAATAATTTAAAAATAAATTAATCTTTAAAACTGTTCTCCTCCTAACTAACTCCTAACTTTAAATGTAGCTAATTACGGGATGAGAGGTTTTTTGTTTTACTTCCAGGGACATCTTTTCGGGTCGATACTATACGATTTTAATACTTAGGGCCATGTGACCAAGTAAATGGGACAAGTGTTTTAATGTCTTATAATAATGCTAGTAAGTGCGACGGTAAAGACGATAGGATAGAATCAGAATATTAAAAAGATTTACAAGACTTTTTTTGTTCTACTTTTATAAAGTTGCTATTTAATTCAAAACACCGCAGTAAACACCAAACAAAGAATAAAATCAGCATAAAGATTTTTATTTCCCAGAAAAACAGCGCTCTTAAAGAACCATTGTAAGCTATTAATAAACTGCAAAGCTTTAAAAAGCTGAATTTCCTTAGAATTATTGTTCTCGTTTCTTGTTTTTAATTACACAAGATAAACTACGGTATTCAGCTGAATCTAGTAAGTCTGGAACCCGATCCTAACATAGCATAGGAAAAAGCTAAGTAAAAAAAATATATTCAACACATCAAAAATTGGTAAAGAATTATTATATTAATAAATAAATAAGATTAATAAATAATTTTGATTAAAACACGTAAAATAAGTTATTCGATTCGTAATTATTTCCAAGTCGTTATTTTAAACCACAGTACAGTCACGAACAAAAACTATTAACACCCTCGAATTTTGCATTGATTTTCTCTTTAATTCTAGATTCATATATGTTCATGTTACAATTTTGCCATGTGTTTACATATTATTTTTCTCCATTTTCAAAGATCTACTTTTACTTATCAAACAGTACTCTTTACTTAGAGAATGAAAAGAAATACAAACGGACAGTTTAAAATTAATCGGTAGTATCGATTGAATGTGACGGTTTACTCAGGCGCCGTGCCAGCTGTAGATTAAGTTATCTTAAACCTCCTTCCTGGACGTACTGATTTAATATTCAGTCAGCCACTTGATAAGGGATGAGTAAATACTGAGCTGTATTCACTACGTCTTAACAGATAGACAAATGATAATTTTATTGTTATAATTAAAGGATTTTACAAACTTTACAGGCAGTCTTCTATATAAAGGTAATAAAATAGGTCCGATACTCATACCTTACTAGTTATATATAAAAACGCAACCAAAGTCATGATACATTGCGGGGTGGTACGACTCTTGTATCAATCGGCAATCTATGACAACTTGCTCGATGTCTTAATGAACTTCATGAGAACAAGAAGAAAGTTATTTAGAGCAAAGTATAATTTGGCAAAAGATGTAAATATTATTAGATATAATTATAATACATTTTAAAGGTTTAAATTTTCCGATCTCTTCGTTAAGTGCAACTCCATCATTCGAAGCCATGACCTAAATGATGTTAAATTACAAATAGGTTAATAAATAATTAATGTAGGATTTTAATGAACACCATAATTAAAATTAAAGTGACAAACCTCATTAGTTTATCAATAAAACACAGGCATTACCACATTACAATGGTGTGCTCACATTAGTAGTCAAATTTAGCTTATTAATAAATCCGTTAATTAAAATTAGTAGAGTCATTATAGTGTTAACGATTCATAAGCATCTGTAATTGAATTTATTGAATATATAAAATTATTTTATGACTATTTCTATATTGGCGATTTATCAAGCAGTTAATTAAAATGCAACTTATTAGAAACTCGTACATTTTCACATTTTACTTAGTAATTGGGTGTCGGAACCATTAAGACAATAAAGATAATAATAAAAACTTTTTAACAAAAAAATTAAACCGCCGAAAACACTGAAAAGCAAAAAATAAGAAACCTTTTTTTATTTAATCTTAATAACTAAGTTCTTAAACGAATGTGAGAATACCTAAGTAATTTCGAGTCGGCGCCAAACAGGCAAATTAATTAATTACGATATATAGGTACTTAATTTTTTTAGAAATTTTAATGTTTATCGCTGGAGATTTCATTGCATTGTTAAGTTGATTCAAACTCGAACTCAAAACTTTTATTTGCTTTCCACAATGGAATTAGTAGGTGGTAAGTAAAGAATATAATTATAGTATATAGCTTTAGCTGCTTGATTTGGTTGTTTCTTTTTTTTAAGGTAATTTTGTGCTCTGTGTTAATTGATAGTTTGGCGCCGCCCCAAAATTATTTAGGTATACTCACATTCGTTTAAGAACTTAGTTATTAATATTAAATAAAAAAAGGTTTCTTATTTTTTCTTTTCAGTGTTTTCGGCGGTTTAATTTTTTTGTTAAAAAGTTTTTATTTTATATTTTTTTGTGGCTATTATATACTAATTGCTACATGCTGAATTATTTATTATTTCTAAAATAGCTAACTACTTTATTTTAGTATTCAAATCTGTGAGTGAACAATAAATCACCCCTATTTTCCCAACCATAGAGTAAAATTATATGGGACCAGCTTTTTATCAAAATCAGACTGTTCTGTAATAAGTTACGCGTGGTCATATATTAAGGCGCTGTGTATAGTAAAAATGGGCTTTTTCAAACGGTTTTTTAGCAAACTGTATAAATGTCAGAGCAGCTAAAAAAATATATGTTAATCTTCATCATTTTTGTGAGATAACCTTTATTTCCAAAACACGATTTCATTAATTTTTCTCGATAAAAAAAATTCGTAAACATACCTCTAAAATGGATTTTCAAAAAAGTTTTCCGGTATTACTGATGAACCAATCTTGATAAATTTTTCAACAGAAACGTAATAACTAATAATGCAGATAACCTTTATTTTAGTTTTTTAATTAAGGTAGTATTTTTCCAAATATTCAGATATTTAATGAAAAATAACACATTCCTGATAAACTAAATATGGCGTTTTGTTCGCTTCTCTTTCATTCCTACGCGAACAGACAGTGTGCGCTGAGGCGCGGTGCTAGACGGACCTGTGTCACTTTTTTCTGATTGACAGATCTAAAATACATGACAAATCGAAAATAATTTAATGAAATCTGTCAAACAATGACACATAATGGAATTTGTAAAGTAATTACATCCTGCTTTTTGCACATCTAATCTCTTTTCTATTGATCCTCTATAGAAGCGTAATTTGAAAATTTATGATGTAGTTACATTGGTCTAGCGGACGCGTGCTTATATAAATTTGCGATGCGATGGCTGACCGCAGATTCGAACCTAGCAATAGAAATTTATTATTTTTTTATTTTATAAATGTATTTATTTTTACTTTTTGTGTAATTTTTAATAAATTGTTCAATTTTAATGATAAAAAAGCCAATTAGTAATTATTGATTTCTAATAAGATGCATATTTTTTTCATTTTCATTCATGACAACTTGTTCATGACTAAGCTTATACATGGTGTACAATATTGAAGTAACTAGTAATACCAAAAGATGTAATTGAACGCAATAACTTTTGTATTAATTACAATAATGAAGTAAACTGCTGTTTTTTAATTAATGGAAGATATTTGTGAGGAGTCATTTATTGAATGAAAAATCTTTCGGATCTGACAAATTCAGTGTATGTATGGCGTCTTGTGGAAAGACGACGAAAAGTGTGCGCGCAAACAGAGCAAAGTATTTTTTTTTTTTGGTAGAGATCTTTACCGTTAGCCTGAGCGTAAACTTTGACTGCTTCACCGGACTTTTGGCGAGGACCTTAAGGCCTCCAGCCAGAGCAATAAAAAGGATGGAGAGGAGGAAGGAAGTAGAAAAGGAAAAAACTAATTACGTCAGCAACGTCCACTAAGGGCACCCCCTGCGGGGTTCGGGCCTCGACTTAGTGCGTTGCTAACAATCTTAATAAAGCAAAACAACAAGGGATGGCTGGATCTAAGTTTTTATTATTTAGGGAGATATTTTTGCTTTTTATTGCTAGTTTGGAAGGCTCGGGCCAGCTTGGTCTAGGGACAGGAGGATAACATTTACGTTACTATTATTAATAATACGCGACGGGCCTCGCCGGCGAGGACGTAATATACGGCGGTTGTGTTTTGTAATGCTGCTGCTAGCTAAATCGAATGCTTCTTGGAGAAGCGTTCTTTTATCGTCGAGGTAAGAGAGAGTAAGTGTGGAGCGTTTAGTCTTAGATATTACGGAAGGTACGTATCGCGCGGCCGCTACGATTAGCGGGTTACGGTGGGTTTCAGAGGAGTCGAAAAATAGAATCGCGGCGACTTTTATGATCTGCTTGATTGTTGGCAGCTTTAAGTCACAGTGCAACTGCAAGTTACGGACGTAACCTCGAGCGCCTGTGGCCCTACGCATGAAACGGTTTTGGAGAGTTTGTATTCGTTTGAGTCGATAATCGGGTACGTGAGAGAATACGACGCTGCCGTAAGTCATGATAGGTGTCACGCACGCAGTGTAGATCCTCTTCTTATAAGTAAAGTAAGAATAAGAGTTTACTGCGCTTGCTCAACATACAATTAAGTCAGCCGAGAGCGAAGGCGGCTCGCGCGCGTGCCGCTTTAATATGAGCTATGAAGGTAAGCTTCCGATCAAGGATTACACCCAGGTGTTTGGCTTGCTGCTCCCAAGGAATAGGCTTGCCGAAGAGGGTAATAGATGGAGGGGTAGCGGGAGGCTGCCGTTCCTTGCTGAAGACCACGGCTGCGCTCTTGGTAGGGTTGACTTCGATTCTCCATTACGTGAACCACTTCCCGAAGATCGTGACCGCGGTCTGGAGAGTTCGACCTATCGCTAAGGGGCTAGTGCCTGAATAATAGATGGCCGTATCGTCGGCGTACATTTGGGGTTTGCCACCGTGGGGAATGTCGCTAACGTTAGTGTGAAGAAAAGTGGAGAGAGAACGGAGCCCTGAGGGACTGCGGCGCAGATCGGGTGAGGGTCAACGCGATAGCGAAAGGACCTATTCAACAAAAAGTTTCGGAAGATGTGCACGAGACGATCTGGCACCTCGAGTTGGTAAAGCTTGAAGATCAAGCCATTGTGCCAGACCTTGTCGAAAGCCTTTGCTATATCGAAGAAGAGCACGCCAGTGAGCCTTCCACGCTGAAAACCAGCGCTCATATGCTCGACTATGCGGTGGACTTGTTGGACGCATGAGTGTTGGGTTCTAAAACCGAACTGCTCGTCTGGTATGAGACTCCTAGACTCGGCAATATCCATAAGACGGGAATAAATTATTCGCTCGTATAGCTTCCCAAGAACTTTTAGTAAGCTAATGGGGCGATAATTAGTGGGCTCAGACTTCGGTTTACCGGGTTTGTGGATGAAGATGACTATTGCCTCTTTGTACATCCCTGGGAAGAGATTGTTGTTCAAGAGGAGTACGCCGTAGGCTCTCGGCGTGAAAGCTTACTAAACTTTTTTATTAGAAATGTCATTTACAATTTCAAATTCTAACAACTGTCAAAATCCTCATTCAACTATGAGAGAGATAGCTGCCGAACTCTCTGTATCTCACGAGTCTATCAGTACCATTTTAACTAATCATTTGGGGACGCCACATGTTACCGGTCGGCTAGTCCCAAAAGAAATGAATTTACTCCAACAACTCAATCGTATGAGAGTCGCTGAGGGCATGCTAGAACGAGTCAATTCCGACCCGACCGACTGTTGACATTATAGCAGGACCCTCTCCTACGACCCTCTCCCACGACCTTCTCCCACGACCCTCTCCAAACTCCCTTCCCCTGACATCTTTGGAAAGGGGCTCGGCTTTGTTGCTTCCGCTTAGGGGGATAATGCTCTGTTAGGAGTGTACTTCTCTTCAAATCGCACACCGTTGGAATTCGAGCGATTTCTGGCTGCCCTCTCGGGGGTCTTGTTGCATTTAGCGTAGAAGCATGTGGTCGTCCTCGGTAATTTTATTGCAAAGTCACTGGCGTGTTGTAATCCATCGAACGAAGCACAAGGCCATGCTTTGGAGGCGTGGGTGGTTTCACCTACCTCTCCCTCCTTAATAGAGGGACGACGCATATGTGCGGCCGGCTGCACGGAGGGTCCGTGGTTGATTTAACCTTCACCACCCCAGCACTTGCTGCCACCGTTGCGTATAGGCAGGTCGAGCTCGCGGAGAACCTATCCGATCACCGATACATAGGGTTCTCCTCTCAGTTAGCACAGGATACGCAAGGGTGCTCACCGTTCTCGAGGTGGTCCATTACCTACTTGGACCTCCAGCTAGGAAGGCGGTTCACTGCTTTTCTGCAGAGCTGACCGATCTACGACGTGCCTGCTCGGCATATCTCTCATAGCACACATTCGAGGTGTGCACTGCCTTTGAAGCTAAGCGCCGTGTCCTACGTGGAGTTCTTTGCCCGGACCTTTCGCTCGTGGGTGTGGTCAACGCCATGCTCGCAGACGACTCGTCTGCCTTAGTGTCTTATTTCTGCAAGCTAGTTATTTCTCGGAAAGAGATCTTGGAGCGCGAGAGGGAGGCTGACCCTTTCGTTCCATTGCTCCGCCGATGGCCGATGGTGGGCAGTGCGGACGAGAATCCCTGTAGCCAGACCTGCCCTGGGGAGGACGCAGAGGGCGGGGACGGGGGTCCCTCAGCCTTCATTGCACATATCTACTTGGGCGGGGGTGGTGTAGTGGCATGTACTGCCCCCGTTGTCCTCTCTCCTACATATCCAGCACTAAGGCAAATTATGGCACCAGGTGTTTTGTCAGATTAGACAGAGCCTTTTTCAGGGCTCTCTCTCGGACTCTTGCATCCTCACCCCCGTGGACAAGCAAGGCTGGCTCATAAATGAGTTTCACGTGAATTATAAAAAAAATAAAAGAGGTTTATAAATTTATTCTTTCGTACACAAAGAAAAAACCTATAAATATACAAGTTTTACAGGTGAGTGTTTGGACTATCTGCAGTGTGAGGGAGATCTTCATACCACAAAAGTTATTCACAAAAAAAAAAAAAAATTTCGTTACTATTCGAAACACGCTGTATCTCCAGACTCAACTATCAAGCGTAGTGTACGTTTTTTTTATATTTTACTCTTGATGCTGAAGAAAAATATAGATTGTCATAAAACATGTTGTTCAGGTCTTCAATTATATTTTTTTTTTTTTCAGAAAATCGGAATAGGTATTTTTAAAAATTATTCTATAAATAAATCAACAACATTAAATGCTTGTTTTAAAAGTAAAAACACGATAATATGCAGTAGGTGCATAATACTTTAAAAATAATAATCCAAAAATTTATGATTTCATCGGGATTCGAACCTACTGTTCGCCACGAAAGCGCAGCTCAAAAGTAAACATAGTCAAGCAGGGCTAAACTTACATCTAAATAATCAGCGAAATAAAGTTTCAATATTATAACACCGTTACGCATCGGACGAATTCGGAAAAAACGAGTGGCGGGGTCGGGGCTACTTCGTCCCGCACCTGCTCGCTTCACCCCTTCAATAACATCAATGCTGGCTATACACAGCGCCTTAAAATCAGTTAGTGAACAATCAATATATCTGTTTTTCTACCCTTAGGACTGGAATATTTTTTCCAAATTTATATGGGACCAACTTCTAGGTATAGCCTACTCAATAAAAAAAGAATTATCAAAATAGAACTACTCTGTAAAAAGTTACGCGTGGTAATACATTACGATCAGAGCGTGAACAATCAATTAACCCCTGTTTTTCCACCCTTAGGGTGGGAATTCTTTTTTCAAATTTATATGGGACCAATTTTGGAGTATACCCTTTCTAATAAAAAAAGAATTATCAAAATCGGACTACTCAGTAAAAAGATATGCGTGATCATACATAAAAAAAATAAATATATACGCGTCGAATTGAGAACCTCCTCTGTTTTCGTCGGTTAAAAAATAAATAAAGCTACTTGATTGCTGAAGTCATGGAGTATATTTTATACTGAAATTCTTTAATTGATATTCTAATAGTCATAGGTAAAGCTTGTCTTTATTTAATAGAAAACTAACTAGTATTATTTTCACGAAGTGCGGTGTGGCACGGCGTCAGCTCGTCTGTGTCCTGCAAATCGGTGTGACCTACTAAACTAAGAAGGTCGCAAGGAAATGCGTGCTTTGTTCAACGCCGGAGCTTGCAATGAACTTGTATTATTTATGGCAAAGATAATTGTTGTTCTGGGGATTCTGCACTCAATTCTTAAACAATATTATGGGTACGTTTCAGTTTTGTAGATGTTAATCTATAAATAGTGTTAGAAGGAAAACCACTGATGCCATAATGATTATTATTAATTTATATAATGCAAGAGACTACTACAACGAGAATCGCACGCGCCGCCATTATACAATGCAAACTAGTGTTGACAGTTTTTCCGGTAATAGTGACAAGACATATTAGTCGATTCTAATTTTCGGTTATCAATAGGTAATGTTTTAAGTGTTTTGACATCGGACGATTGCCGACTGCAATACTTAAACAGATTTCTGAAAAAGAGTAATAAAAAAATTACACAAAGAAGCTAAAGCTAAGTATGATTTTTTGATTTGACTGTACTCTGCCAAATTAGCAGAGGTCATTCTCAAATTTATTTTAATATTTCGTTAAAATATCTCACTTTACAGAAGCACATAAACTTAACGTTTACTATAATTGCTTTTTAAATACAAATAAGAGTAGTAAGAAATCTGTAAACCAATGTTAACAGAGATTACCGCCGTTGAATCACGCTAATTTAGTTTATAATGAGTTTGAGTCATTTGTTAGTCAGCGCTGATAGCGACACAGATATGGACCAACTTATTTAAATTTACACTGCTGGACGCGAAAATTGTAACACAAGTTTTGGAAAATAATTTATTAATTAGTTAGATTTATTTTATTCGTCCCTTTTTAACCAGCTTTGGTAAAATAATTACATTTATGTGCAACGTCAATAAGTGGTTTTATTAAGTTTTTGATAAAAAAATGGTGATATTCAAAACTTCATAGGTAATTGTAAAAGATGTTTTTCATACATTCTGTAAAAATTAGGCTTTAGAATCTGAAAAACTTATCTGAGTGTTTTTCTTTTCAATAATTGTAAACAGTTAAAAAAACAGTATTCTTTTCAAACCGACGCAAATATGTAAATCTGAACGATATATTCTTGCAAGTACAATCAACGCTAGAATAGTTCCCAGCAATTGTATTTGCGATAAACCGGTCCGGATTATTCGCATATATCCGGCTCGGATATCGGTTTTACCGCCAGCATAATGGCTGAACGTTTTCAAGATGGTACCGCTGTAAAAATTCACTTTGCACCCGGAAAATGTATCCATCAAACTGTCGGTCGGTTACTATTCTTTTCTTTGTAGAGCTTTTAGGCGTTGAACTATTTTCGTTTTGTACTTCTGGGAAATAAATTACTGTCACAAATTTCATTTTTACTGTATTTCTTTGATTTGTTTTCTTTTTAGTGGTTTCGGGAAATTAATGAAAGAATTTAGATTTATTTGTTGTAAGAATAAATAATTGAAACATTGTTTACAAAGTTAACACTAGTTTATTAATTTAGGAAGCAGAAAATCGTATTTTTTTTTATTGGTAAATTATATATTTTCATGGGTATGAGATTAATTTGTAAAATTACCTCAAATAAAATAAATTACCTCTATAATACCTCATTATTATGCATAACAATAAAATTTACAACTAATTATGGTCTTAAGTGTATTTGAAATGGAGTGTCACTCAGGTTTATCCAGCGAGTACTTTTGTTTATTTTGTAAAACTTAATGAATCATTTAAAGTGTAATTTTCATAATAATGAACTTAACACTTACACAGTACTTGGTCATGAATAATCTTGAACGTACATTCAAAGAAACACCATTCACTAAAGTTGTGAGTAATCGTGCGTCATGATAATAGGCATGTGACAAAAAAAAACGGTTTTTAATAAGACTGTAGGGAAGGACCAAAAACATTGTCTGAAAGTGAATAATAACACCTTCAAGAATAAAAAGCTCTACATTGAAGGTCAATAGCGTTATTTCAGTAAATTTATTTACTTGAAACTTAGAACACGATTAGATAAATAATCAAATGCGATATGCGAAATGCTATACTAATAAGAAATATTAATTATACTATGGGATAAATAAAAGAAACAATCATTCCATAATCACCAAACATGTTCATGTACTCTAGATGCACGATAAAACACCTGATTAAATTTGAATAAAACAGATGTTACTACTTGCACTTTTAAACAAATGTAATCTATCTACGTCTTGTCCAGGTACACATCAAACTTACCAGAACTGCACAATCAAACTGCCTATCAACACCTTACACAAGAAGAGAATTAATCAACTAACTCCATAATCTTATTAATTGGGACGAAAACTAACTTGAAGTGTCGAAAACAGGAATAGGAAAGAGAACCATTAATTAGACCGCGAAACTTAAGAGTAAGGAACGGAACAAAGACACGTCAATTATTTTATTAATTAATCTGTTTAATCTATTGATATTTTTATTCATTTCAGGTCTATTTTAATTTAGGTAGTAACTCCCTTGAAATGGATTTGATATTTATTGTGGCTTGTTTCGACTCGTGACATCGCCATGGACTCATGATTCAAATGACTATTGGGTCACAAAATATTCAAAATATAAACTTTTTCTGGAAAATATGTGTGAAAGAATTTAGTTTTTGCGATTACGGTTATCCAAACTAAATCCTTTTTTAATTCGATAGACGACCAAATCAAACCCCAAAATTCTAATTATAAGTCTGACACACGAATTCAATACAAAACCTACTGAGAAAATTATCAAACAAATCCATTATGAAACAATATCAAAAAACTAATCAAATTCCTTTCAATCCAATCTCAAATAACAAACAGATGTTCGAAAACAAGCTAGCTATCAGTATTATAAGAAGAAAATTTAATAAAACTCCAATACCCAATAATAGAGAAAAATGGTACATAGAACTCAGTGTGAAAATTTACTGAGAATTTTCTCGATACAAAATCATTTCGATTTTAAGTGAACTACAAGTGCTAAGGCTGAGATTCACTGTAGGATTGTTACCGAGAAAAGGAACTTTTTCATCCTTAAGTACCGGAATTGAAAATTCTTGCTAAAGAGTTTACTTATAAAATTCTAATGATTGAAAATTAAACTTTAACTAAAGTAAACTTTTCATAAAATTGGCCCCTAAGTAAGGGATTTTATCTTGACGTTTTCCGACAATTTATAGTTATTCTTCGAATAACCTATTATACGGTATTCGAGAGGCTACATTATAACAGCATGCATAAGTTCGCAAACATAGATGCAATATATTATTGCACTTCCATATTCCTATGGGACGGCAATGCGACGACTGCAGAGAGATCAGGTGCAAGATTCAAAACTAAGTGCTTTCTGACCTACGGGGCTATAAAAGCTACAACCACGACCTTTGTACAACCAACCACACATGAGCAGTCACAGTTAAAAATTAAAAGCAACTTTATTTCTAAACCAATAAGATAGATTTTTGAGAATCCCTATCTTAATCGCATTTTTACCCACCGTACAGTTGGGAAGAAATAAATAAATGAAGATCACCAGTCTGAGTCATTGCGGGTTGGCGATACCGAAGCATAATTTATACTAATTTACATACAAGTCTTAAATATTGACCAGTGCATGACTCATAATACCACAGATTCAAGGTCAATGAACTACTTGTGCATCAAGGTAGGCGTATACATGCGTTTCCGATGTATTTTTTCATAAAATAAAGTAAATATATTGTGATAGCGCTGCATAATAAATTAACTGATAAACAATCGAACCATTGCATATAGAAACAGTATTTTAGGTTTTCCGAAAAAACACTCTATGAGCTGAATACTGAAACTTCAATCATTTAGTGTTATGCTGTCTTTCGAAATTGAGGTAGGTACAGGTACACCTGTACAGTAGCGCCACTTAGACGTCAATGAGCGTTTAAGTTGCATTTCAGTATCCAATACTTTATCGCTAATGTACCCCAAGCTTTATCTGAAAGCAAACTCCGTGCTTTTCACACGTCAGTAGCAATTCTCCATCAATGTATTCCGACCCTAATGTCACGAAGAAATTGCGAAGTACTTTGCATGCAGGTGTTACAACGACGGAAAAGTTCCTACAGCATTTTAAAATTGAATTCTGAAGCAAAGCGAATTTCGGTGAGCTTACTTTTTTATTTTCGATACTTAGTTTTTGAGTTCTGTGAGGTATTGACCTTTTTGGTTGGTTTTTGTTTAAGAGTGCTTTGCTGGTATTTTTGAAGAACAAATGTGTGTGGAGGCGATGAAATTCTTGAGAGTGGTTTACAGACTACTGTATAGTACAGTGACTAGTGTAGCCACTATATTTGGTATTTATTTCAACGGTTTATTTTTGACACAACATTGCTTCACTTAGTGCTTAGGCTTTACATTGCTAGAACCTATACAGGGTGTCCGGTAAATATCCCGACAAACTGTGGTGGCTGATACCTTAGGTCAGGTCCTATCAAATGAACACAACATAATATGTTCCCCGAAAAGTTACAGATTTCGAGTTACAATCGATATTCGGAAATTTTAGAATTTTCTACGTAGCATCAGACTTTTCCATTTTTCTTGCTAATTAATAGCTTTCGTAATACTTTTTGTACATCAAATTAATCTTTTATTTCATTTTATCGCACAAATTTTCAACCTAAAATCTTGGCGAATAGAAACCAAGTTTCGGACATGATTTTCAAGAATAAGAACCATCTTATAAGGTAGTACTCACTGCGTATAACACATTTATTTTAAACATACTAAAAGCCTCCATCTTTTACGGTAAACTAGGTACGGTAGTATTCACAATCGGTGTAGCAATTTAGAAGCAATTTTATGCAAACACTCAATCCCAGTGAAAAAACAGCGAGATTTACCGCCTGAAATTACACTCATGTTACAGCGATTAGCGGGCAATGTTTTACGTAATATTTTACTCCGGAATTTACGCGGCAAATTATGTGGATACAGTAACACAATAAACTGGAAAAGGTCTCTTGTGGCTTAAATGAGATCATAATTATGCTTTATTTTTAAATTGCGAGTAATAATATTTGTTCTAGTGGTTTGTTGTTACCACTGACTTTTACCTAATGTAAATTTGCTAACATTTATCTTTCAGTCATTTTGAAAAACAGTAAGAATTTATCCTTTAATGTAGACTTAACTTTAGTTTACGAATATAATATACCAATCTTGTCTACTAAATATTATTCTAGGAAGTATTCAATTCTGCTATACCCCTTTAGAGAATGAAATCGTAATTGATAGGCATATTCTCAGGTACATTGAACTTAAGCACATGACTGAGTTCACTGAACTAAAACCGAACACAAAATTTTCGGTGATCCTTATAAGGAAGTCATATAAACTAACTCAAAAATACAACTCGATCCATATTTACGATGAAATCGATTTCTTCCGATACTTTTATCGATAAAACCTTTTATGGCATTCCGTCCCTTTTTTAATCCTACATAAGTCGCTGTACAGTTATAGGTACAGTTTGGGATCACCGAAGCTTACAATGTTGTTAAAATCGTATAAAAAGATATAATAAATTTTATTTCTTAATCCATTACGAAATTATTTTCCATTCAGTGATAATTTGGATTGGGATTAAATTGTTTTTATGTTTGTTATTAAGCTTGTATTTTTTTCGGTAGCGCTGTGGTATATTATTGAATACTAATGAATATTTTCAAAAATCTGAAATGTTATTGCTATACAACACCTTCTTTTGGATTTTTGGGATAATTGGTTCGTGTTTTGAGTTCAGTGGTCCCGAATTACATTGTTTTAAGTCATATGAGTTAATACTTTGTTACTCAGCAACCTAAAGGTACCTGAAAGTTTTTTTAAACACATTTTTTTTAGCGAATTACAAACAATATTGTTATTTTGGGAACCACTTTCGCGTCGTCTGTTCGCTTTATTTTTGCCTTTTCTGTCCAGTACATAAACAGGATCAGGTATCTTACTAGTAACGATATTAACTAACCTAACCTTCAGTAAATATTAACCGAGGTTTATTTTCCAAACACGTGGGATCATGATCAATATTCGGCATTGTAACAAACCATCAATTTAGTTAACAGACACCTAGCGACGCGACAAGCATGTGCGGAACATGAAAAATTACCGCGCGCCGTGCTCTCCCTGTATCCAAGGTTCATGATCCACTAACGTACAGTCCACAGCAGATTACTGGTAATAATGTGACCTTATATCATCCTTATGACTAACTAGTAAAATCGTTTTTTATAATTCGTTGTTAAAATAAATGTGTGGTTGACAGTTATACCGAAAATACTAAGGGTTTTTTTGTTTCCGCTCTATATGAGGTCAATTTTATAATTCGTGTGACAAAAAATTAATTGTATCTGTCAAAGCCGAATTTTGTTATTAATTAATTTTATTTACAATAGATTTTTCCATTATATTTGGACCAAACTGTCCCCTAAAAACGATAGCGTAGAAAAAGCGCTGTCTACCTCCTTGGAGAAAACAAGCAAAATACAAATTAGACAGTAACATCCGACAGATTCTCCCGGTGATAACTCCACATAATTACGAGGAATATAAAGAGACCGACCAAGTGGTACCAATAGTACCAACAGTACCATAATCCCAGAGTCAATAAATCCCGTCTCCTCACAAAGGGGTAACAAAGGTCGCAGCCCCACCAACAAGACAAAAGCAGCATAAACGAATTTACAGCAAGCATTATTAAATTTATTATTACTTTCAACAGGAGGTCTCATCTTTATGCAAAATTCTGTTGCCGTATCACCAAGAATAAATTACTTGTGCAGAAGTTCCACTTCAAACATAAATGAGCTGTACTAAATTTATAAACTGGTAAAATCAATGCTGGGATTTAAACACCAGTACTGATATTTATACTGAAATATAAATCTATGGATAATTCATTTGTATAAATCAGGAAATATGTGAATTATATAGGTTTACAACCTCCATAATTATTAATATATTAATTGCCATCAGACGGCGAAAATCACACAGCATTTAC
This sequence comes from Autographa gamma, assembly GCA_905146925.1. NCBI lineage: Eukaryota > Metazoa > Arthropoda > Insecta > Lepidoptera > Noctuidae > Autographa > Autographa gamma. The sequence goes on from LR989850.1 coordinate 13,601,885, forward strand.
CTTTATGATTTTAATAAAATTCAATGTGTATGTCCAAGATATTGTAATGTTTCGTATCATCTTCAGAGTTGGTTTTCTGATCTATATTTTAATGTGTAAGGTCATAGTATACTATTTTTAGAATAAGGTAAAATTCTGACAGGATTGCACCTTTCTTAAATTACTGATTAATATTATTTTTGGGTTTTGGCATGTGCGTTATTTAATCATTTTATCGTCTTTGCCAAAATTTTGTACCAAAGCTGTTAAGAAAAATGCTAGATTAAAAAAAAATGTTTTTCATTTTCTGCGAAAGGGCCATACAAAACATAAAAAATAAGTATTCACTAACAAATAGCAAATCAATTTTTTATGGATTTGAACAAATATTATCTATCACAACAAATGACTAAAAGGAAAAAAATCTCAAAGAAATTGTTACAAAAATAAATTATTCACACACTGGTAAAACATAAAAGATTTATTGGGTAATAAGTAATAAGTTATAATCTCTTTTGAAATCCGAAGTTTTCTTATTTCAAGCCGCGGAGTAAGTTAGCGAGGAACTTTGTTTGCACCTCCAGTTCAATTTGATCGAGAAATATACTTTAAGCCTTGTTATAATTTTATTGATAAACGAATCCTACTTTTATGTAAAAAAATATTTTATAAAAAGTTTTTAAAAAAGTTTATTTTGGAGATCATGAAATGAAAGAACATGAAAATGACTGCAATTTTAACTTTAGATTTTATTTTTATTGTATTTACCGTGTATGGTATTTTCATTAGGAACGATGGCATGGACTGGTTAATTCCCACCTTCAAAAGAAAAAGTCCAGTAAACAACGTAAATACCTATTAGAGTCAGATTGGGCTTTTACTTCTCAACTTCAAAGCCCGACATAGCAGACTTACCTCTTTCCGACTTACCCACAAATAATATCAAATTGACAGCCCTTTTGTAAATAAAACAATAACAATAATAATCTTCTATAATAAACCTGTCAGAAAATACATATGAAACCTGGAAGTAATTAATATTTAAAGCACAATTTCGCGTATAAAACGTAATCCGTAAAATCTGTGTGTTAATCATACGATGTCACGGGACTTGTATGGATAATATCTGTCCATGATACGATGACTGAAGGTTATTCGATATTTATGATATTCGCAGAAGAAATTAAAATGTATATGCGTCATTCAAAAAACGGCAAGGTCGTTATGCTGTTGTTTATGTTGACAAGTAACGCTAAATATATTGGTGTTTAATGCAATAGGCAAGTAATTCAAATGACCGTGAAATTTTAATAAATAAAGCACTTGTGTTATAGAATTCAGAAACAACGATGGTACCACAAACGCCCAGACCCGACGCAAAGGAAGAAAAGTTGGTTTCTACGTTGACCCGTCCGGGGATCGAACCTTTGGACCTCATAGCGACACCTTGAAAACCGGAGAGAGCAACACTTGACCACGTTGGTCGTTAAAGCATCCATGGACAACTGTCAGTGTATAGGTATTAAGTTTTGAATATATAGTAAGTTGCCTTTAAGACATTATTTACTTGTTGTACACATACATAAAGAGCTAAGAGCAATAACCCTCAATGTTTGTTAATTTGTACCCTATTTCAATCATCATAAACTAAGTTTTTGATTGACATCCCATTTGAACACAAAACTTCTCATTAATTAGTTAGTTCTTAACTAAATTAATTGGTAGACTATTATGTTCTATCAAATTTCATCTAATACATTTTGCAAAAGTAATAAATAGTGTTAAAAACTTTGTTCAATAATTTATGATTTAATTAATTACTTTAATAATACAGCACAATCCAAATTAATAAAAATAAAATGATATATATTATATATATTATTATGATATTTATTTTTTCAAGTCGAAAATTCTGAGCCTTAAAATATTGGGTCAATACGTTTTTATGACCGGCCTCCGGCAATTCGTTAAATCCCCGATAAGTCCTTTATTTTCGATATTTACAATAAAAGGATTTTCAATTTGATCGATAGACAATAAAAATAAATAAGTACCTAGTAGGCTTAATAAAGTAAAAATGTTCTTGTACTTTGCGGGCAATTTGTAGTACGTAATTAAAATCAAAAATCATTATGTAGTTAGAACAAGTACTTATGACATGAATAATACTAGAAAATGAGGATTTTTTTTTTATAAATTTCAAGATGCTAAAAGCCTTCACAATTTTGTATCTTATTTAAGGCCTTACTTTTTTTTATTCCCCTTTTCAGGCAGGTAAACACAGGCACTAATAAAAACCAACCATTTATGAAAACCTATCTCTTAAAGGATGAAATTAAAAAGTGTGATTCGATTTAGTTACTACGGGGTTCCGTAGCTGACTAAAATTAAAACAGTTCGGTGTTACGTTACCTAATCTATAGTAGATATAGCAGGAAAAAAAAATGAGTCGGTTTTTTTTTTGACATTGACGTATAAAGGGTTTTTCAGACTTGAATCCGAAATTAATTTTGGTGTTTTAATCTTCAATAATTCTTACAATAAAAAAACGACTCCAAAATAATTCTTATATGGTTTTTATGGATCCCACTGTCATAACTGGACCAATTTAAATTGGGACCACGAGCACCTTTTAAGTAAACAGATTCATCAAAATCGGTTCAGCCAGTCAAAAGTTCTTAGGTACTATCATTTTTCTACTTAAAAAAGCCAACTTACTCCACACATAACGTTTTCCGTTTAAAAATATTTATTTACGGAACTCTAAAAAGCGTTCCACAAAAAGTCCCCTCCAAGAAATAGGCATGTAGCAGTAACGCTTAGTTCAATTTACGATATTATTTGTTCGTACCCATCATATTTACTCGGGAAGCAGTCATAGCATTACTATATCACACGCTAATCCTCGCATACGTACATGTTTCTATTTCTTTTCTTCTGGAACTTTCCTAATACATTCCAGTTGAAATTGTTTTTCGTAAGGTAATATTTATTGGGCTGTATTTTTCGGCTTTTAGGGTAACAACGAAGTAATGCTTTTACTTCGAAATGTAGCAAACTCGATACAAAGCCTAATAATAGGTATGATGGTTTCTTGCTTGATAGCTGCAAATGTAGAGAGAGCCTAAGCTATTACAACGAAGATTACCAAAATAGTCAAGCTTTTAATAAGCGTAACTAATTTGATATTTTTTTTTTATAAAGGCACTCCATACCATTAAAAACGCTTGTACATACGAATCAATTATTTTTTTGTGTTTTAGTCACCTTTTTGTTAATTATAAGTATACTTTTGTTTGCCGTGGGTCTTGATGCAATTCATTTGGTTCTCTTAAAATATTAATTTATTTTACTCAGAACCAAGTAAATCAATATTTTGATCGGTTATTATAAATGAAAGCCTTTAAACCTTTCGAGGGGTTTAAATAAACACAAATAGTAGACATCAAACGTTTGATTGAAATCTGAATATTTCGTCTCTCAAGCCTCACCAAATAACTCATAAAGTTCGAATTAAAATTGGATGTTACATCGTACCATCGTTTCTAGCATATAAATGTTTCAGGATTTTACATTAACCACTAATTTACATGGTTTATAACACTCCCGTGTAATAAAACCAAGCTTGACTTCCTTCCTAAAAAATATTTTTAGTCAGATTAGTGCTAAGTTAGTAAAATAAAAAATGTCCCAAGAGTTTAAATAAGCCTGACCTTGTGACTAAAAAGAACTTTGAGAACTGTGAGTTTGTTTCGACATTTCTTCTCAGGGTAGTCAGGAAATGTCGACCTCATCTAGATTAAGGAGACGTGTCAAAGTGATTGATATAGTACTCTTTACAAAATAAACAATTTGAATTTACAAGGTCATCTCTAAATAATCTCCAGGTCACTTATTTATTTTACAGTTCTTTACCCGAAGGTTGCCAACAGGACCCTTTTATGTAACCTGAGCGGACTACCGGTGTATTTTCTAATATTACAGAAATCTAATTATGACAGTACGTCTTGACGTGGGACGGAATCCTTCGTAATCTTTTCCAGTTTAACTTGCACTTGACCGGATTTTTTATTTATAGTGTAGAAGTTTTCCATTTCTGCAATACCTACAGGCAGCTGAAAGAATTGGCACTGGACAGAGAAAAATGGAATTTGCTACACCGACAAGTGCCTAGCACTTAAATGATGGATGGATTGTAGAAGTTAATCCAATCTTAACTCGAATGGACATAATAATATAATTATGCAAAGGATAGATTCCTACTACACGTCTCGAATTCCCTAAGGTAAGAACAATTACCATAACCTGCTAATTGATGTGAGACCGTCGTATATTTAATTACCGACGAATTAATTGAGAATACTATCAACCTTGATTAATTGTAATCAATGGTAATTATTGCACGTATTATCTGAGTACGTGCTTTACACGGAAATAAGTGAAATGGAATATTAAACAAATGAAATCATGTAATTTACTTATTATCCAGTGTTTACCTCATTGTTAAATTAAATGCTGCTCGTGTGACAAAGTGGTGTTACCACTTAGTGGTATTTATAATCTGAGATGATATTCGAGCATATTAATGGTGGTTATGCGAACATCGCCTGAGGGACGAGCGTTGTGGTGCTGGTTCGAACTCCGTTGGAACTGAAATTTGTGTACTCCTCAAATATTTTTTTAAGGTTGGAGGTTCTCACTTGACAAAAATGTTTTTAAAACTCTGCAAAAAATATTATCCACAAGAAAGTTTAGAATTAGATTTCCAAGAAGACAGGTTGTTCAAAATATTTGAGACCTTTCCTAATTGGTGCGGATTAAGGAAGTCTTTACCCTCTTCATAGCTATTCAATAGATAATATCATAACAAAATTATACAAATAAACAAATTTTACATAAAACCATTTATTTATCTGCAGAAACTAATACGTAATAGTTTCATACGTAGCAAGCAAAACCATGTAGAGTAATTTGTGGAGTCGACACACGATTTCTGGTAAACCGAGTCGCCGGGTAGCAGCCCTAAAACGATTACTGCAACCAAATAACAGGGGGCCGCGGCTCGCCGACTACCGAGTATTACCGAGGACGAAACAGACGCTCAATCAATTTATAAGCGACTGCTGGGTTAATTGCAAGCACAGTATTGAAAATACGGTACATAATCCATTCAGGTGTTAATACAGTAAAATGGGGTGTGGAGGTCAGATAGGCAGTCGCTCCATATACAATACGGTATTCAGCTGAATCCGGTAAGTCTGGTGGCCGACCCCATAGTTGGGAAAAAGCTCGAGAGATGGTGAATCCATTCAGGTATGAAGTATCGATTGAAATTTTCAATTTCGAATGGATCAGAATTATTTATTGATTTTGATTTCCTTACGCATCCCTTTTTAGTAAACATCGATACGATAATCTTTGGTAATTCAGGTTCCTTCTGCCTTATAGCGGGCAAACTAGGGTACCGTCAAGTATATTTAACCTTTGACTATCATAAATGCTACTTATAAGTATCATTTTGATACTATCGTTAAGCACCTGAAATGTGCAATTAAAGTAATATTGTTTACCTAAATTGTATTACTATTTTCGTTAATCAATTAGTGTTAGTAAACAACACATGTTCCTCTTACATAAAATCTGTCATCTAACATTACATCCACTACCACATAAACCTACTAACACAGATTATTATATAGCCATAAAAATATTACATTTAGCATCAGAAAAACATGTTTTACTGTGCATAATAAAGTCTAATAAATTTGCTATTGTTGACGCCGGCATATTCAAGGTATCTCTCTGGGGGAATAAGCAGAGATGACACACTTTGTCCCTTTTCGACGTTCAAATATTCAGCGCCGTAGAAACGTCGATTTATAGGTGTTGTAATAGCGGGTTCAGACGAACGATTTTTTCACGAGACTTCCTTTACTCGAGAAACATGATTTTCAACCGAGTCTCATCAGATGCCCTCAACTTCTCCTTGTTTTTTGTCTTTGTAAGCGTTATTTATTTTCGATTCGATTTATTTCAAAAACTCCGAAATTTTCTTAAAAATGTCCGGGTTTGTTGAGCTTAGGCTAAAAGTCAAATTCTCAACTCATCTTTATCTACTAACTTTTCTTTATTGATTGGTAATAAAAAGTTATTACTATTTCATATGAAAATACACCTCAAACCTCAAAGTACTAAAATCCAATCTCATCTCCGATACACTAATGAAGAGCTTCAACCTCCAACACCCTTTGTATCACAGCTTCATATCACAAACACATCCTGTATTCAATGTGTCGATAATCGAATCGAGTCGATACGAGTAACGGCCACTGGCTTTGTAGTCGAGCACCTCAAACAGCCTTAAGAGGCTCTCGGCCCGCCACAAAGGGCTATGGCTACGTCAAACGAATCTTATTAGGGACAAGAGGCCATTACTGCTATATCAGTATGTAAATGAATCGATAAGAATTATTGAGGCGGCTGTAGGTGCGATGTAATTGATTGGTGTTCATTTACAAGCATTGTGTTTACGGATGAGTTTTGGAGGCAGACCTTGTGAGTAGCCAGGTTTTGTACACAACGTATTTTGGCAATATTCAATCAAGTATTTTTCAAGAAAAATCTCATTCAAGTATTAAAAAGGACATGACTTCTTGTGTGTATAAAAATATTAATTATATATGGGATTAATGTAGTAGTATTCAAGTTTTATCTCACTACCCAAATATTTTAGGTGAGACTACCAAATGCAAATTAATTCCGAATCCTATACCCTTATCAATTAGATCCATATTAGAATGGCCTTGGTCAACCTTTAAAAAATTCATCCTACCCATTAAAATAGCACGTACTGCAAGCAAGACTAACTAGCACGTCTGTAGAGCTTAGACCAACTCTTTCCGCTAATTACGGCTATTAGCGCTCCTCTATTTAAAAGTATGTGCTTTACGACGACGAGAACAAAGGTTCTGCTATCAACAAGTATTTGTTAAAAAGAGGAATGTTTGTCAAAACAATTTTTTAAGAATTTTTAATTTGTCCTAATCTCAATGTGTGCATAAAAAGTGTATCATAAATTTTCAGGATTGGAAGCAACAGGTTTTATAAGTGCAACCTCTATAGCATTTCAGTGAAATTCTTTCACTCGGTGACTAAACATTGATAATCATATAAAATTGTCAACGTTTTTTTTGTTAACCTAAATTAGATTCCACTGCTGGGAAAATCCTCGCCTTTCTTTAATGTTTAGTCATCCCATTTACCGCAAGGAGATTTTACGTCTGTGAGACTGATATGTCAGGAATAAGTCAAGAGAGGTCTGTAGGCTGAATAAAAAGGTATTTAGGCTGAATGAAATTAATGGATGCAAAAGACACACTTCAAACCTAACCGTCCACATAAAGCAAGATCGGAAACAGAACTTTATTTATTTTTTAATCAATTAATGCAGATCTTTTCATTCCTGCTACAAGTCATCACAAGAAACTTTCCAATATTCTCAGAAATTTTCCAAGGACGTCAACTCGTTTTCCAATTACGGAGCGTTTTAGAAATTCCTCCTTCGTGTAATAAAACGGGTGGTAACGGTTAATCGTGCGTCGCTTTATACCCGGGTTTTAATTAAGTAGCGCGCGGTAAGTCCGCGTCAGCGGATATCCAAGGCAAATGGTTTTTTTTTAAGTTGTATTTTATCACAATCAGGAAGTCAAAATATATAACCCTAAAATGCTTAAACTGTCTGTTTTGTAAAATTTAGTTTTCTTATAATATTACTGTTATGTAAAAGTTGTTTTTTTTCTGTGTGAAAGTTTTTCTAAAAATCAACTTACCACTTTAGGAGTATTAATATAATATATATTCGATAACGAGTCAAAGGGAGCTCTTATGTACTAAACTTAAAGTCCATCACATTTGACTGCTTTTATATATGTTGTTCACTTCTAGCAATAGCCTCATTATTTTTTTCATTGCTCAGCAAGACGCATATCTGAACAAGGTCTAACAAACTCCCTTTCGCGTCCGCTGTGTCAAGAAGAAATATTAATATGGCGTGCAAGCGAACAGACCCTTTTCTATAGACTCTAATGTTATTATGTTTGCCATCTATAATTTATGGGAAGGCAATCTCCATAACTTAGGAACTCTTGCAGATTACATGAATAATATCGGAGATAAAAAAAGAAATAAAGACTAACACACGTACACTGAAGTAAAGTTTAAAAAATACAAAACAAGTTCTTAAGTAACACTTAACATTTAAAGGTTACATAAGATATACTTTTGCTTCTTTTCAAAAGTCTAAGTAGTGCCTACGTTTTCTTTATAAAATACTATCTCTGTATATTATCAACTTAGATACTTAGAACTTGAAAGTTAGTACCTGAAAAACTGTTACGACTTTTTATTTAAAGAAAATGTGTCTCAAGGGATTTCCCTCAAAGGAAAAAGGTGTATGTTGGGTTCACTACCCGGTCTCTCTGACTGGACTTCTACAACCAATTAACTGCCCATTTCAATAACCTATCCAGATATCGATTTCCTTACTGCAGATTGGAAATGTAAGTAATTTTTGTGGCACACACACACATTTTTATCTCCAGTAAGAAAACTATCCACCGACAGATTATTGGAATTGACTCTTAGTCGCTCATCCAGTATCCTTGGACCTAACAATAACACAAATTAATTTATTCAAAACCAATTAATAACAATACTATCTATAACATAAACAGAGGTCCAGATTAACAGATATGATAAGACAAACACAACATTTGAACAGGACAAGCATCGAAGGAAAATCCCCGGATAGTAAACAGAATAATAATTTATGTGCGTGTAACACCCTGGGTTTACTGCCCATAAAACTGCAAGCCCACTGGGTGACTTGCGAACGGATTTATTGGAACGTTTAGTGGAGTTGATAAAGCCTTGTTTTTTGATATCGGTGGGTGCTTAACTGGGAGATAATTGCTCTTTAGTTTTGGTGAGTGATTAGATAACTGTTGCCCTGCCTATTAAGAGCATAATTATTTGTTACAAGTTACCCATGTGTCAGTGGAATTCGAATTAGTGGGGTTCCGCAATATTTACCTTCTTGAATAGGCATTTTACATGTATTTTATGAAATCCTAATATCAGCGGATTCAGAACAAAACTAATAAAATTATATAAAAAAATAAGATGTAAATTCCTAAAATCAGTACCTTTTTTAATCTGGTTTTAAAAATGGAAAGTATCATAATTAAAGTTTAGCCAGCATAGACAGTTGGTTCAAAAATGTCTTAACAACACCCTATTTTACTGAAATATACAACCTAAAATATGCTCTATAATCTCAAAGATTCTCCTCGAAAACAAAGAAAACCTCTAAAATGTTAATCCGAACAGCCTTCAGCATAAAAATAGTGTTTACAAACAAGGTTCTAACAAGACAAAATGATAAGCTTACGCAATGTTAAAGTAGTTGTGGCGAACTTTGATAATAGTGTTTAATAAACAATTTTAACTTGCGACCTAGGCCTGCGGTAGCCGAGGGTTGAGTTATTAATGAAGGTCGACTTAACCCTGCAACGGTATACGGACTATTTTTATCGAGGCACGCAATGTTTTACGAATTATGTTATGTTTATTTTGACTGGTTTAAGTGAAAATGGTCTATAAGCGGATTTGAAACTTGGAATATTTAAACAATAATAATTATTCTAATCACAATACTACAAATAAGGGTAACCATGTCCAAAACTCCAGATTAATTAATTATTTTTACAATACTTTTTATTCGTCGCATATTTTTTTTTATTTTGCCTTTTCGTCCTATCTTTTGATGGGAGAGGAGACCTAAGAACCCATTCTTCCACTCTATTCGTATCTTTAACATTTCCACATTATGTAAATGGTAACTTTTTGTTTGTCTGTTTACCTTATTGTTGACTATGCTACGGAGTTATTCAACCTCTTTTTTCTCTTTAACAAAATAAGTTGTCTGTACACGGGCCTTTTGTCGTCGCTAACGTTATGCAGATTTAAATACACGACACGACTGGGTCATCCGTCTGTCTGTAACAACATTGTTACGATACACACAACCATTGTGAGCGCAAGAAAGCCTGTGTCAAATTGTAGCCTTGTTATTAAAATGAATGACATGGTTCCATTTTGAAGACAAATGGTAAATAAAAATCTTTTATTCGGAAATCTGTATTTTTGTACGGTTTTCGTATGTTTTTGTGTAGTTTGTTTCGGTGTTGTTTTACGGTAAGATAAATAGGAATATTCCGCATCGCTTAATTACTGAGCGATTACATGAAAGCTTGTAAATAAACCTTTATTAAATAAATAAACATTATCCAAAAAGGCCGAGAAAATTAAATTCAATAAATTATTTTTTTATAATTTTTATTTAAGCTGACCTTTAGTTAGAAGAACAACTACCATTATTTTATTTATATTAATTTTAAATTTGGAGTATGGTCATCAGTAATTACTGTACACATTACACTTAACTAGTTGCACTGCGCATGCGTCAAAGGTCATCATTAAAGAGCATATGTTAAGAAACTGTCTGGCCAGTGTTTGAGAAATTATGCAATGTTTGGCTGTTCTTATGTATGTTAGGATTTTGTGCAATAAATCCGTTTTATTGCTGGCAAATATCTAACAGATTACTTTTTATTTAATTAGCCAATTGTTTGACAAAAATACGTTTTACTGTTGATGTTTTTTGTCATAGTATGTAAAATTAACATTTCTTTGGCGATATTTTCAACAAAACAAGCTATTTATCAGTCACGCAAATCAGTAAAAATAACATTTGTGTGCAGACGCATCGGCAATGTCCTTGCATGTATTTATTATAACAATGATTATGGACGTGACGCTATGCACATAAAACTGTATAACATAGCAATAAATACACAGGCAAATAACGTGCAATTCTGACATAATATGAAGTATGTGCTATTAACATCGTCCTACAACGACAAAGACACAGAAGTAAAAGAAATTGTAACTTTGTACAGTACGGTGCAAACTTAATGGCGGCTCTGAACACGAGGCGAGTCGCTGCGCAGTAACAAACTTATGCGCCAGCGGGGGTGCGGGGCGAGGTACTGCGCAGCGTGTAGCTTACTTCAGAGCCGCCATTAACTTGGAATTCAACCATAGGATCTGTGTCCCACGGTTCCAATCGGCTTTTCTGACTCCTTACTAAAGTGTCGTGGAATTGCAAATTAAGCTTGGAAAAGCAATGATTTTGTGAGTCTGGAATATAAAAAGTTACAAAAAGTTATTTAAATATACTTTAATGACGTTCAAATGTGTTATTCTAGAAATAGCAGTACATTGAACTAGCCTTTCATGGCACGATTTAAAATTGTTGACTTCTCAATTAGGAAGTAAGCACTAAATGGATGGCATAAAGACTGAGACACACTGGACTATTGTAGAAATCATATTATTATTACCTAGATTTGTTAGGTATATAAAATGACCATTACTTATAATTATGCTATGTGATGACGGAATCATTTTATATTAAATAAAATTATTGCACTTAATGCAGAAAAAGGTGAAAAAAATATAAAAAATAAAAAAGATAAAACATCATAAAAGTTTAAAAAAAAATTACAATACTACTACTTCGGATCAAAATCTTTCAAAAATGTAGTAATATAGCCATATAGCAATACAGCCTAGCAGGTTTACGACAAAAAAAAAAGAAAATAATAATAAACAGAGCTGAAAACGGATCAGAAAATCTGTTTAATATAAATGACCTTAACCTTAACTTAAAACGCTGATCCGGTAATCTACAAAAGAAACTCGAAAAGTTACTTTAGCAAAGGAAAGACCTTGATAATTTTTTCAACTGAAAATAAAACAGAAACAGCTTAAATAAATGATTGAGTGCTTATTTGAACTCGGTGACCGCTGCTTAAGGCTTTTTAATAAAAATAATACTTTTCATATTTTTATACGATGAGCGTAGTATATTGACCTAACTCTACAGGACTGCCTCGTTGGCCTAGTGGTGCTAAGCGCGACTGCTAGGCTAGAGGTCCTGGGTTCGATTCCCAAGTCGAACAAGGTGTTATTGAGTTTTTCTATGAAATTCTCAGTAACAGGTCGGAGTTCGGATTTGTGCCCGGTTAATGACAATAGGCTCGCCCCCCCTATTACATATCGAACTGTGGGCGTACAGTGGTACACCTCTGCCTAACCCTTCGGGGATACAGGCGTGATGATATGTATGTATGTCTTCATTTCAAATTTATGTAGTGATTTTTATAAAGTTTCCCTCTCAGTCCCTGTACTAAGAAGGACTCTCGCCAGTGTAGAAGCGAGATGCCGCATGCGAAATGTAATGCCATCTCGTTTTCTCAATCATCACACTGCTGTTTAAAAATCTCCTAGTACAGGCACAGGGATCATAATAATGATGTGACGTCATTCTTTTACATTGCATGCAACAGGCTTGTTTACACCGCTTTAGAAATAGACTGAACGGATGCACTGTAAAGTTAAGTGGCTCATTTAATAATTATAGTGACAATACGAAATGTGAAACATATACCACATTATATATGATTGTCGAACATTTTAAATCACGTATGTTTCCTGTCCTGGTGAAATGTTTACTTGCTTTGGATGAGCCAATTAGCCTACTTATATTATAATTAATTGAATTATTGGGTTTAAACACGCAATGCCTATATTGCGACATTTTTTCTACATAAAATCGTAATTGTATCGTGTGAAGTGGCCGGAACAAAAGTTTGGGGTCATATGGGAAATACCTTTTTTAGGCCGAAGGATAGTAAAATTATTTTTTTCTTTTAATGCGTCTCTTAAATTTTATTCAGTAAAAATCAGCCAAGTATTCATTATGAAGGTAGCCTAATGTAACGATAAAGTGTGTCTTCTACTTAACATAGTACTATTTTGAGACGTAGATAAGTACTGGTCATTGTACTACCTATAAGGAAAGGTAAATGACAATGTTTTTGAATAAAGTCAAAATAAAAATATTATTACTTTCAGCGATCCTTGTAAAGTAAACATAAATTACTCCCTAAGCAACTTTGCACATAATGGTAATCAGTGTATTAACATACCTAAGTTTTGTTTAATTAATATACTTTTTGTTTAATCAAAATAAGTTAACTAGAGTCCTTTTTCTTTATAACACATTTCTAAAACAGGACATACTTCCAGCTAACAGTCAATTCTAGACCAACAAGAACATTCATCATCCATAAATCCAAAAACAAAAGAACTATAGTACAATAAACACAACACATTACCACACAATCGTAACTATTTATTCACCTATTTAAAGCACAAGTAAAACAAAACACTGTCCCCTATTAACACAGTTGTGCTAGTAATGTGTACTTATTTACACAATTGCTATTAATGTTTGAGAATTACTTAGGATTGCCACTTAAGACATACAATGTTATGTCGTTAGGCACGGGCCAGACAGAAGAGACGTAAGACGCAGACGGGGCGCGGACGCGAAGCTTCTATACATTTTGTATGAAAATGAAAAATGTCTGCGCCCCGTCTGCGTCCTACGTCTCTTCTGTCTAGCCTGCGCCTTACAGGCTTTGTGCTGTGATATGTATAGGTTTTAGTCCTAGTCGTGACATAGTAATCTAGTAAATAGGGTGACTTCAGAAGTGTGTATTAACATATTTTAATGTAACCTAGTCATGTTATCTTTCATTATCATCTCCCTGCCCTGTTCCCAATTATTTGGGGTCGGCGCAATGCTTATTCAGCTTCCATTCATCTCTACAACTAGTCATCTCAGCATTTACTCCTTTTTTTCTCATATCATCTTTCACACAATCCATCCATCTCTTTTTGGTCTTCCTCTGCATGTATATCCATCCACATTCATACTCATAACTCGTCTAGTTACGTGACTTTCATCCCTCCACATCACATGTCCATACCACAATAAACGGCGAACTCTTATCTTTTCATTCACGGGGGCTACTTTCAAGCTTCCTCTAATATATTCATTTCTTATCCTATCCAATCTCGTTACTCCAGTCATCCATCGAAGCATTCTCATTTCAGCAACATGCAATCGTCTTTCATCCATCCCTTGATTCATGTTATCTTTATGGCTTAAAATACATAAAACATGGATTACTGAGTTATAGAAAATTATCAATATTTGTAATACATGAAACAAGAAATGAGACGGTTAATCAGTTTTATTATATCGTCTCAACTTTGACTTAACTCTAACTACTCATCAACTCGTTCGTTAGGCAAATATACTTTTATGTTATTAGTAATGTTAAAATGTATTTGGTTAATTATTCTAATCAACCGGAGGTTTATGTTATTAAACCATAATCATAATGAACAAGAAATATAAATATAACAATAAAATAGAATAGTAACAATAATAAAATAGTATTTATAGGTACATGGAAATCACTGCATGAGTGCAATAAATAATCATTCATTATTATAGCATGCATGATAACTTAGCAAAAATACACAGAAGATTATTTCCTTATATTACCAGGTTAAGACAGAAAATACTCCACATACTTTTTGTTGAGGCAGGCTAAAGGAGGAGACAAATAAACAACGAAGTCATAGGTGCATATTTTATGAATGTGGGACCATGGACAGATGATAAGCTTTGCCACACGGGATTGTCTACGGCGCATCCAGTCGATAAATGAAAGATACATTTTTGTGACGCCATAAGAGATTTTTGCCCTAGCCCCTTAGAAAGGCCTCTCCACCCCTTTTTCCATTTCTTTCTGGTTAGAGCCGTTGTCATCCACTCCTTATCAATGTTAAGAATTTAGAATTAGCTTCTTTATATTTAGCTTCTTTCAACACTTTTACTATTAAGTTTATTACTATAAATTAAACTCTAGAAGCTAAGAAAACACTCACTAAGTAGCCGTAAGATTGAGGAATATTTGATACTTCTTGTAGACTTGAGGAATTCTGTTGAATTCTTATTGAATTTGCCTAAGGGAAGGTAGAGAGGCGTGGCAGACGACTGTTACCTACAATAACCGGTTCTCATTTTCGTTCCTAGAATCAGTCGTACCAAACGCAAGAATTTCAAATTAATTCCAATCGCCAGTAACTAGTCTTCGAGAATAAATATTAACACAAGCTTTGAACTATTATTGTGCTTTTCAAAGGATATCATTTTATAAACGTTGAGGCTAAGAAATAATTATGTCCACCTTTGTATTTACAATCTGTACTAGCTCCAGACTTATTTACAGGGTGTTAAGAAAACCCTGTCCGACCCAAAAGGATATAGGTTCCACAAACACATACCCAAATTAAATATCATATTTGGAATATTCATGATTATTGGCTGCGAAATTTCCTAAATTTAAGAATAAAACAATAATTACAGCACCATTTTTGTCGGTATTATTTGACGCCCTGTGATCTGTGACGACGCGGATTCCTTAACTCGCGATTAGAGAAAAAAAATATTGTCTTTTACATGTTTTTTTTCATAAATGGTATCAGTTATCTATACCTAAGAACATCTTAACGCTACAGGGTTTCCTTAACCGCCTGTATAAGTAAATACTTGACTTGTTTGAAATAGCCAGGTAATTGAATACCTACGTGACTACCAACTATAACAACATTTGATTTGTTTAATGACGCACGTACTCACATAAGTAATAATAAGCGCCATGATCACTATGCCTGCTCACTGCGTGATGGAGTTTATAATAAAAAGAGGTTTCATCACGAGGTTTTACTTCTCGGTAAACTATACAATGTAATTTAAAGGAGTAAAGTTTATAATGTAATTTATAAGATTATTTTCTACTGATTAAGCTAAAAAAGTATTTACTTTAGCACAAGGCATAAAGAGGAAGGATAATTATTTGTCAGTCATGTCACATTCTCGTCTAGTAGGATTGGGTATGGCATACCATCACGCTGTATCCCCGAAGGGTAAGGCAGAGGTGTACCAATGTACACCCACAGTTCGCCGGTATGTTTAGGTCCCATGTAATAGGGGGCGAGCCTATTGCCACTAACAAACAAACTCCGATCTGCTATTGAGAAATAAATAGAAAAACTTTTATTGCTAGTTCTAAACTCTCATAGCCAATATTAATAGATATAATATTGCGTGTAAGAGTTTACTGTTGCACTGTTTAGTTTAACAAGTGCGCACTTGATCAGGAAAGTATAAAACCTATCACAAATGTATATGTACTTGGTCGAAGGATTGAAGAAGGACTCTAGAGCTTTTATCCTGCAAGTGGCTGAATTATGATGATGTCAACTGGCACACGATAAACATTGTATTTAGCATGTGCTAGGAATATTATCACAATCTTTGGACATTGTATGATAAATCTATATTTAGCAACACAATGGAGTTATCGAAAGCCATCTTGTATATACCCACAAATAATCATCTCACAGAACAATTAATATTAATTATAAGTACAATCAACGAGTACGTAAGTACAATTACGAACTGAAGGCAATTATTTTAAACTGTTTGCATCGATTTAAAAATGCAACGAATTTTAGTTTGTTTATAAATGTTGATCTGTTATTGAGTTGTCCTCAAGACTGGGTAATCTTGTCATTTGGGCTTTATTTGGGTAGAAGAGTAGCATGTAAAGGCCGATTGGTAGCACTTAGTATAATAAATGTGTTAATTACTTAAGGCAGTATGTATTACATAGCGGGTATATGTTACAAAGGAGGGGTGTATCACATACGGGGCAGTAATACACAAAAATAGAACAAAATCATTCAAATTTGTTACAGAATTAAGAAGAAGAGCCAGTACCTTTCGCACTGATACTCGTAGTAACAAGTTTTTTACATCATGCTTCGAAAATGTTGTAACATAGTCACTTTGCTAATTAAATAAGGAGACATAGCTATCATGGAATAGGCAGTTTTTTTTTATCTAACTGATGTGATTATGATGACTTAAATTTATGTATTTGGTCATGACTTTTCTGCCCTAAAGAGAAAGAAGAAAATAAAAGGAGATAAATAAATCATACCGAGGTTTTATATTATATGTGGTAGGTTACATAATATATTATTATATGTTGCCTATACAGCCTTATTGGTTCAGCAAAAACTTGTCCGATCTAATTGAATGGAACAAGTGGCATGTTCAAGAAAGTAGGCAATACGCGCGATCGTGTCACAGAGTAATAAAAATACAGAGAGCGACATGCGCAAATGCTAGTGCGCAGTGTAATCTGTGCATTTAACTTAGATGCTTCTTTAATTGGTACTTAATTGTTTGTTTTTTATTGATATGCATTCAAGTTGACACGTGATGTTTTGATTAATAGATTCATTGTTATTGTTAAAGATTAGCAGATTATGTAATTAAATAATTTGATGGGAAATGTGAATTGTAATTTAATTTGTTTGTGCATGACCCATGTTAATAATACTTATGTTAAATGGTATTAACCGAAACATAATAAATTTCACAAAAGCATAGTGTTTATTATAGTTATTCTAATTTTTTTATAAGCTAAGTTCTTACTTCTCACCTATTTATATTTATTTAAAGGATAACGGTATCATCTAGCCCTAAATTATTTCGTTCCAAACTACAGACCTTCAGGTTTCACCGATAAATCGAAGAGTTACAACCAAATCGCTCTTAGTCAGCCTTATACCTCGGAGAGGATGTTAATCCTACCACACATACATGTAGTTGTCTCATTGCCAATAGGACGCCTAACTCCGAGTGAAGATGCTTTTTAAGCTTCAGAAGAAAACTACGTACTAAGGAAATCGATAAATCCCAAGTTTCTATCCATCTCAAAGATCGTAACAATCACGTCATTTAAAAATATCAACGCAGATGTACCGAACATATCTGCTTACAAATCGTTACTCAAGAGTACCTCTTATTGACCACTAACCATTACTTATTTAACAAATGTTGAAGTACGTTCAAATACATTTCAAACAATAGCACATTTCAAATTACTTCACCAAACTCAGCAAGGTTAGTAAAACATTTAATCACCCGTCAACGTTTCATGGCTTCGGGTCAATGAACCAGCATTATTGATGCGTAACTACGGCCTTTAAATAAAGTGTAAAATTTTATGCTCATAATAAATGCATATTTATGACAAAACATTATTATAAACCATAGCGTGAGGGTTTTGTTTTAAAAGAATAAAAATATTGACATGTTAATTTTATGGCCATGTTTCGTATCTTCAGAAAGAATATGGATGTACAGTTTATTGCACAATGTTTTACTGAAAATAAATCTTACTGCTTTGAAATAAAACTGCTTTTAGGTTGTGTCGCTGTGCCGTAGGAGACGTATGGGACTTCGATTTAAGTAACCCCCGAAAAGGCTTCTTTAAAAGTTATTTAAATCAGAAATATCTTAAGTAACCATAAGTGTTCCTAACTGTGACTTTCATCATCATCATCATATCAGCCTGTGGCAGCACTGCTGGACATAGGCCTCCCCCAAGGAACGCCACAGCTCACGATCTCCCGCCCTTTGCATCCAGTCACTGCCAGCTGCCTTCTTCAGGTCATCGGTCCATCTAGCCGTGACTTTACTAGGAACAGACAAAAAGTAAGTTTGATTAACTGTAGCTGATAATTTCTCTAGTTTACGGCCCAACTTTGAAAATATAAATCAAAGTGTTTCGTTATTCCCTGTAAAGTTTATTATTCTGGTATCAAGTAATATTTCCTCAGAATAATGACTGACAATTCTAAAGGTTTTATTAGGGTATTTCAGCTTCGTCAGCATTTAAGGGTAACTTTAATATCGGTCTTATAATTTTAGGGTTACCCTTCAGATATTTCCTACAGTCATCGCATTTAAAGGTTGTGATAAAAATGCAGTTCCGGTTGCTGTATCAATAAGGGTTGCTGTCCGAAGATAAAATGCTATGGCGTTATAAAATATGAGTAAATAATTTTTTTATGCTTGTGGTTATAGATGGCTACAGAAATTAAATAAAGTATTTTTTATTTTCACCATCGTTTACCAACATTAGTTCAAATGTGGGATGATCGAATCACGACCAACGTGCTTTCCTATAGTCCGGCCGTAAATGCGTTCAATCAGTAGATTACTTGTTAGTTGGTCTTAATTTGTATAGGGAAATAAATACCCTGTGTGATTATTTATTATAACCTGCCATAATGCAGTCTGAATGATATAATTAGTTTTTAGGACAAATAGTTATTTAAGGTAAGTAAATTCTTCGCCACGCGAGAATTATATCTTCCTGTTGACCATCAGCTGTCAGGAATGCAATCTGTCAGCGGCCGGACCATAGGCACAGAAATGAAAGCATTATGCAAGCTAATGATATTAAGTTCCATTACAAAATTGATATAACTAAAATGTTTATAATTTAAATCTTGCACTTAAAAGTTAAAAGCTACGGATTGTTATATTGCAATAACAATAAACTGAAATTCAAAATTTAAATTTAAATGAATTATTAAAGAAACTTTTTAAAATTTAACATTTTAAAAAAGCTTAAAAAGGCCTACTTGAAATAAAAATATTTTGATTTTGATATTGACTTGTAAAATAAAACAGTTCAAATAGAACGAAAAAAAAAATGTGATCGAATTAAACTACCGTAATAAGTTTTATTATTGAACATAGCTAATAACCCTTGCATTTAGTGAAACATAATAATCAGTGTTAATATAATCAGATGCAATATCCCCGTGATTTATGGCAGGTCCACAAATTACTATTGCAATGTGCCGCCGCGGGATTTGATCGCGAACCAGCTCATTATCAAAATTTGATATCATACGCACATGTGGAATTGCACGGTAATGAGTGAATGTAAAGGTGCTCCCTCACCGCGAGCATTCACGTGTATTGTCACATTATAGATTCGAGTTTGAGCATTACATTACAATAATACCTCCCTGACTAACTAGCATTTGCGTGTAATGTAACATATTGATTCGACTTTGAGCATTTCATAGCAATGAATTTATGTTACAAGTTGTATCAAGATGTTCATTGTATCATTACAAGGTGCGCATTGTAATGCTCGGTTCTCCTCCTTCACTGATGTAATGCTCAAATCTGTAACGTTACGTGAATGCTCCCGGTGAGAGAGCACCTTTAAACAACCATTTACTCGTAAATTCATGAATATATTGTATTCAATTGAATTGAATACGATGCTAGCGTTTAATCTCAATTCTAGAACATTTTTTTTACTTTCTTGTTATTTGACCTACAAATGTTGTAATACATTTTTTTTTAACAAAAATAAATTTACTCGTTTCCTTCCAAATGTCTTATTTATAACTTGTTATTAGAATTCTGGATCCATTATTACATAACATTTAACATAAATTAATATTTAAGGAGAATTTGGTATTTAAACAAATTAAAAACTTGTTTCCTTATTGATATTTAAAACGAGTTTTGAGAATATGTAAAATTAGAGCAAATAAAAACCAGTTTATCTTCGTTCACCTGTGTTTTTAATAAAAAACTCGTCCAAAATCTTCAGTATTATTAAAGACCAAGTTAGATAAAATAAATACGACAAAAAATCTTTTAATTGCACAATGATTTAAATCCATTAAATTAAATATAAATACATTAAATTATCGCATTCAATAGAAAAAAAAACCATTATAAATTAATATCACACTAATAAATTAACTTATCCTACACGATTAATTGATTATTAAAACCAAAATCGTCTATTTACAAAACGATTCCCGCAAACGTTGTCATCCGTAACATGTTTTATAACATTGCGATTGTTACGATTGTAATCTCCGAATCGAATGACCGATTCGATGATTTTATCGATACAATGCGCGGATAGTCAGCAAAAACATGACGGTCGAGCGGAAATCGATGTAAATTGAGCGAGACTCGATGTTTATGCAGAACTTGTTTAGAGGACGACTAATTATGTTTTTGCTGACGGTACATAATTGAATAATAGTATTTATGACCGACTGTTGTTTTGTTAGGATTTGATTATAGAGATTTGAATGTAGAAATGTTGCATCTATTCTAATAATGGCTTTATGAAATGCGTTTGTTATGCACGTGTCGGGCCTGTTGCTCTAGTGGTTAGTGACCCTGACTGCTATACCGGAGGTCGTGGGTTCGATTCCCACCCACCACAAATGTTTGTGTTGTGAGCACGATCATTTGTTCTGTGTCTGGGTGTAATTTATCTATAATATGTATGTATTTAGAAATATATAAGTATGTTTATCAGTTTTCTGGTTACCATAACACAAGCTCTGCTTAGCTTGGGATCAGACAACCGTGTGTGAGAAGTCCCAGGTTATTAACTTTACTATAAGTAAGTATTGTTTGAATTAATCTTGTTGCTTTTTTTGGTTGATTTGGTTTCCTAGAAGTAATTATCCAGTCAAGTGGTTTATGTTGTTTATTGCTAATCTTGTAATCTTTTACTTTTAGAAACATGTTTCTTGACGAAATAGATAGAACTATCTTGCACCATTACTACACAACCACTTTTCAAACGATAGTTGTGACGTAATGCTATGTATACAAGTCCCATGCAAAGTGTATAAGGCTAGGAATACATTGTGAAATCCGGTAGCAGTCAAAGTCAATTCATAAGCTAACTTCAGTAAACCTGTTCCAAAAACAGGGAAGTTTTTAATTACATCTCTATGTAGCGTAATTAAGAAACCTCTAGATAATTCGCATTTTGTTTACTTGGAATCGTGACTATATTTGCATATTTTTTCAAGCGCAAATTAGCTCAAAACTCATAGTCATGGCTCGGGGTGTTATGGAACAACAAGTCCAAAGTCTGAAATTCAAAGTCTGTTTTATCCTAGTATCTAACCTTGGACTTTGGGAGAGGTATAACTATACTCTTTTTATCATGCAAGTCCAAAGAACATAAATCAGGCAACAATGATTAAAGATTATGGAAAATTTTAAGGAAAACTGCACTTAATCATGTTGTTAAGATGCAGTGAGCACATAGCACATAGTAATATGAAGATATAAATCATTGTTTGTTTATCATGTATCAGTATAATGATTTAACATAACGATGCAACATAATAAAATACCTGGTTCGTGCAATACACAATTATTATGATGCTTGTTCTTGGTTAGAAAGAGTTACTAAAACTCTAATTTTGTATTTATGTGACGAACATTATATTGATATCTCTGACAAAGAAAAGAAGCGTATAATATAGAAGACTAAGATATAATACACAATAATACAGAATTAAATATTTATTCATTTTCGGAATATTTTATCATAATGTTATTTTTTTATAAGTCTAACTTAATCTCCGGGTCGATGGACCGATGACCTGAAGAAGGCAGCTGACAGTGACTGGATGCAAAGGGCGGGAGATCGTGCGCTGTGGCGTTCCTTGGAGGAGGCCTATGTCCAACAGTAAATGCAACAGGCTGATATGATGAACTTAATCTCACCCACATAACAGCAGAGATCCCAAAATCATAATCAAAGTATTGGCCATCCAAAGTCATGTCTGTCCTCGTGAATGCGTTAATTCCATTCACAAACATGGTCCCCGCTACTAGGCCACGTTCACACGGACTACCGTAGCATCGGTAACGCTTCCGTTACGCACATGTAGGTCGCACTTGTTTGTTTTGATGGAGAATCAATTGTCAATCACAATGTTGAATCAGTGTGAACGAGGCCTTATGAAATGCTTGTTATCTTTTGTGTTATCGTTAGTGAAAATTGTTGTTTAACAACTTTAAATTGAGGGATTAAATATCCTACCTGAAAAATCAATTACGAGTATTAGTTCCTCAACTAATTCTAGCCGAAAATTGCTGGTTTTTAATCTTTTGTTTTGCAATTTGACAGATTTAAGAGATATATCCAAAAAAATATTAAGAATTTCAGTAAACATCTAACCCAAAAAAGGTAATCAGTTCATATTCAAAACGAAAAAAAACGGCTGAATTTTTAAAAAAACTCACTATTTTATAAATACAACTAGTAGGTACAGGTTATCCACAGGACACCTGAAATTGGTTTCCTTTAAAACACAAATGTAATTTGGCACGGGCACTATCAATTTCTCTGACAATTCCACCAAAAGCGTTCAGATTTTATCGAAAGTCAGATAAGGGGACACTGTTTTAGTTACATTAAACGTAACCTAAATACGGGTGAAATGTAACAAAATTTCGGATGTTTTTGCAACACTTTTTGATGGAACAGATAACGGTTCAAACGAGTTTATCTGCTTTCAGCTTGGACCTATCTTGTTATTGAAATTCGCATGTAGTTTTATTTGGGTTTTAATAAAATATCTTTTGTTTTTCCGGACACGTGTAAATAAATAAAGATCTTTTTACACCTGGATTTGGTTTAATTTGGTTTTGTGAAAAGTTTTTTAAACAAATGTAATGAGACATACTACTATGTAGATAATGTTGTATCTAAAAACCTGTCTACAATGTCATTTGTAGTTGTTTCCTCTTCTATGACATAGGTGTTTTTATTTATCATCAACCATAATAATGGAACCGTATTGGCAAGACTCTACGAACACTCGCAAATAGGTCTATCAACTGTTTTACAAATGAAAATAATACGTAACTCATATTTAATTATCCACGTGCAGGCAAACCAATTGATATGTTTTTTCAGCTGTTTATAAAGTCTGACTATTATACCTAAAAGGAGCAAAACGTAACA
This sequence comes from Autographa gamma, assembly GCA_905146925.1. Lineage (NCBI taxonomy): Eukaryota > Metazoa > Arthropoda > Insecta > Lepidoptera > Noctuidae > Autographa > Autographa gamma. The sequence goes on from LR989850.1 coordinate 13,625,590, forward strand.
AACCTCATAAAAACTAAATTACCTATCAACCAGGTAAACAGCAAAAGCTTTCTCAAACATCTTGAGTTACTCTTTTATACAGTGCTCTAATCTTTATAAAACCAAGCAAACTTTAATCTGGACTCACGTAAGTTATCCATTTATCCCAAAAAAGGCGACTGGAAGCATCAACTTTGAGCCCTCAAACAACTAAAGAGCTTCCCCAATTTTGTCCTGAACAAAAAACTATCAGACTAGTAACACAGGTTCGTCGGCAATTCTGAACCCAAACGCCAAAATAATAAGGCCTGAAATTGAATGGAGGCTGCATAATTTGTTTAGATACAGGGTGTTCTCCCACCCAATATCGTTCGAATTCAATAAATATGCGCTCACGAATATCCTGCAGAAACAACTTTTTTTGTAACCCTCGGAATGGAAATAGTATATTAATATATGATAGGTTCACACGTCTTGGTCTAGAATTTTATGAAGATATAGGGGATCACGTAGAAATTGCTTGCGGCGACGGTTTTGGTAAATAGAAAAGTTTTGTTGATCCTCGGTTTTCTTAGATGTTGTATGCAAATGGAATATCCGTATGCTGTGGATGGGAGGTGGTCCTGCCATTTAGAGATACTCGATTTTTCGTTGGAACTCGTGTCGATCCTTTATGCATTTACCAACTTACCCTTATCATGTGCACGACAAACTTGAAATATTTTCTATCAGAATAAAAAAGATAGGACCTTGAAAAAGTAACATTTTCTAATATTGATGTTTGTTTGTATTTTTAACCAGTATTTCTTGTTTTCTGATCCTACACACTAAATACCGAAGTATCTGATATAGCTCGACAATGATTGTTTTAGACAAATAGGAGCAAAATATTTTTCAGGATCACAATTTAAATTGATGTAAACAATTTAAAGCCTAGAATTATCAATGTAAGTGCTCAGTTTATCACCGGCAGCTGTTGTCTCCTGTAATGAAGTGGTTTATGTACAAAGGAGGCATTGGATGAGCGCCAGACGTAGCCACGGGGCGTTGTTAGCGCGCTCGGGGGAAAGACGCTCCGATAATATTGTTCGGGGGATAGATGTAACATACGGGTGACGCCTCGGGTGTGCATCAAATATATTCTGAGATATAATTATCAGAACAAAGGGTTTTAACTTAAAACCAAAATAATATGGTACTGTATGGAATGATGTCCCAATATTTTTAATTAAGATTTTAGAAGACGCATTCATTAAATATTGGAACTAGTTGCAATTATTATTAGAAACAATTGCTAAAAGATCAACTAAGTTACTGACTATATTCATGAAAATTGAGAAATTACACACCATTCAGTTCATGTCTAATATTTTGGAATCAGTCCCTCCCCATGCCAGAAACTGTTACTCGATGTTATTTAGACTAGACCAAAAGAAAGATCATTGAATGCTAGTTGTAGATGTCATCACTCTGTATTATTTCCCGGTCATTGATACTCCCCTGCGTAAACGTATTTGTATTCATATTCACGGTATGCGGGAACACTTTCTTTGTTAGTGACTGGGTACACGAAACCACTAGCTTAGATATATTTTCTGTTAAAACAATCTTATGAATCTTAGCAGATGTTGTGTACGCCGTCCATCTTGTAAAAGCAATTTCTTATTATACAAAATAAATAACTGAAGTTTATGTCACGATTTCCCTTTTGCAGTCCTCGTTATCCCCACGGCTGGCCTCAGACATTGGCTATCCGTGCTTTTTCTTTATATGCAATATTCTCCAGTCCTTTACCAATCTTTGTCATGTCTTACCCAAATCCTTCGCTAAATAATTCCCTAACTCATCTTGTGGACGAAATATTAGCCATTCTTTAGCCTGGTAAACCACCATTAGGTAACTTCCTTACCTACTCTCATTTAGTATGTAGGTATCGGACTTCAACTTTACACCTGCTTCTAGAACTCTCGTGACTATCCTAGCCTGTACTACCTACTATTAGCAGACTATTGCCGTCAGCCAGTGCTCTAATAGTAAACATGCATTGTAGCTTCTGTTGCTTGGACCGCGTCCATTGTTCAGGCGTGACGTCACACCGAACTACTAAACAATAGGATTCCGTAATAGAGATGGCTGAAGTTAAACAGACATTGTCTAAACATACAACGTTAAGTGTTGGCTTTTCAAATAATATTGTGATTCGCGAGGAGAATTTGAAAATATAGCATACTTGTGTCGAGGTATTATTGAAGTAATTTTTATGTATAATTAGGTAACGGACAAATGGTACCTAAAGGAGAGTATATTAATATTCCAAGTTCAGGATATCAGTTTTAAGCTTGTCCATTTCGGAACTATACGTCAACATAATAAATGATAATGGTGTTATTAAAAAAACCAGTTCTAATTTTTCCTCTACATCCCAAAAACCTGTTTACATGTATGTGTATTTAAACAAGGACTCATTCTACTTTAAAACAAAACACTATAGCAAAAAATGTAATTTCCAAAACTAATGGTGTGGTTCCAACGTACGCGACAGAGATCACCGACCGATAAGACGATCGTGCCAAATTTGAAACAAGCCTACTAACGTGAACCGGTCGTCAATAACAATAATAAAAACTTTATGTAGACCACACGTAATTGTAAACAGTGTTTTACGAAAATCAACCTTAGGACATCAATATCAGGTACTGTATAAAACAATAAAACTTTTTAATATCTAATTTTACATGAGGGGACATACTTCCTCTTGGTCTATTTAGTTTTTATAATTCTCTGAACGTAACAGTGTTTGCAAATTTTGTAAGTATACTTGTAATTTCAAGGAAGAACCCTCACCAAAGTTGACACACTCTTTTTTTTTCTTTGTTACATTGAACATAACGTAACATAATTATCATCACGCCTGTGTACCAATGTACACCCACAGTACGCCGATATGTTTAGGTTCCATGTAATAGGGGGTGAGCCTATTGCCACTAAAAGGGCACAAATCCAAACTCCAACCTGCTACTAAGAATTTCATAGAAAATCCCAATAACACCTTGGTCGACTCGGGAATCGAACCCAAGACCTCTAGCGTAGCAGTCGCGCTTAGCACCACTAGGCCAACGAGGCAGTATATATTGAACCAATTCTTAAATAACAGAAATTCACCTTTATATGCGTCACCAGAACTAGGTCTACTATCATAGGAGCACAGCGAAAGGTATGGTTTCCATAAAACCTACGTGACTTAGATCTGACAGATACGGACGCGACGCTTCTGCGACACCACTCTTTGTACTGGGATCAATAAGGCCGCCTTTGCAAACTGTATTAGATAGTTTTTACGGCATAACTCATGTGATAATGTTACCAAAATTAATGAGGTGTAATATTATACGTCTGCGGTTTTCACAATATGGATTTTGACTATTAAATCAGTGTCATTTTTGGGTGTATTGGAACTGCTCCACTAATCATAATCATAAACATTTTCATGAAATTTATTTTTCATTTTTGATAAATCTTCTATCCTTATTTTTTTCCGTAGCCATAAGTATAGATACATTATACATACATATGAAATTATAATATCGTTGTTTATTATCCTTGTATTTTTTGTATCTTTGTATTTTGGGATTTCCAATACTGATGTTTTGGTAGGTAGTACCAAGAAATCAATAACACTTTTTTTATTTCAATTTTTCATCTAATGTTTTAAGAGAAATGACTTTAATTGTTTTGTTTTTTCTTGACAGAAGACAAACTTAAAATCTTTGAGTAAGACAGTTTTTAAAACAGCCTCACAAACTCGGTTGGATTAGCCAGCAAGAAAGTATATGCTTAATGACGCGTTTTGTAGCTTAAAATAAATGTTTTTTTGACAACATCTCACTACCTTAGTGAGATCTTACAAATCATTTGTTACTCCAAATCTTTCTTACATAGTGATACTCGGAACCTATCAGTTAACTACTGCGTACAAATCGAACCCTCAGTTTAACTCTTTATAAACACAGGTGTGAAGACCGTCAAAATCGGGAGCCCTCATAAATGCTCAAATGCTCGTATAAATCGATCATATAAAGCAGCGGCACACTCGCCGCCGCAGACGCGTGGAGTTTGCACACAATGCCCGCTAGCCGACCGCCGCGCGCCGCTCGCCGCCCGACGCCCGCTATGCCGAGCGGTGAAACATCGATACGCTGCTTGCACACCACCACTAAAGCGACGGACTTGACGGATTTTGGAATTATTGATTGAGAAAATAAAAAAGGTATAAATAAGTTTTTATGAATATCAAAAGCCACATGTAGAAATGTCAAAGCTGTTTAGCCGAATTGATAACATTACGATCGCTACCGCTGATTAAGACTTTAAAAACTTACCTGACAAGATAGAAAAATGAAACCTAAAAACAAGCAGAAAGTAAAGAAGAAAGGCAAAATATTTTCGATTGTGATTTTCATTTACTCCAAAATACGAGTATAAATTTGCAGAAAGTCACACTAAGTCATCGCGATCAATTCCTTGACTCTACACCCATTTTTCTTTTACATACAATACATGGGAAGCTTGTATTCCAAGCATAAAAAGTCCTCATGATTTTCACGATGATAAACAAACAACCACATGTTGCATGTAAAATAACGCAAAGACTCTAACTCACTTATTTTAATGAACAAAATACTAAATAGATAATTATTTATCTATTGTATCTAGCGGTCAATTGAATACTTACAAACTTGCACTTAAGTACAATGATAAAATCAACAGATTGTTGTAGATTAAAGTGTTACTAACATTGAAAAGTAACTGGCGGAAGCATATATATTATTATTAAAAAGTACAAAAATAGGGTAAGTATAGGGTTTCTCTTTTATTAACGTATTCCATTTTTAAGATATGATTACAATGAGTTTTAATATGTTATGGTATATTTCCTTTTAAAGGGGCTATGTATATTTGTAAAATGGTCAAATTCTGTACAAGACGAAGAAAAACCGTGACCTTTTCTAAAAGTCAACATAAAATCTGCACAAATTCGGAGGTTTTTGAAATCTCTACAAGAAGCAATTTACTAACAAACATAACACTTGTCAATCATTTCTAGAAATAAATAAAGTGTATATTTAGATCTCATAAATTATTAACCATTCTGAGCATAAACAAATAACATCTAAAATTGCAAATGTAAAACAAATAAAAGGTGAACCGTTCAGCATAATGCACCATCAAGCACAATCGCCCACAATAGTTGTAACGATACAAAAGATGACATCACTCCACACTATTACTCTACTATTGACGTAAATTATTATCGCATTCACGATTATTATGACTACAATCACAGCAGTGACATTCTAGAAAAAATATGTACATGCATAACTGACTAGATCATCACACCACCTTCGCCGCGGAAGACCGCGACGGCGAAGGTGGTGTAATGATCTAGTCAGTTATGCTATACGCACGAGAACAGATTTCGCAAAGGACAGGTTTGGAGGACGGAGGAGGAGGCCTTTGCTCAGCATCTGATGTAGGCTACAAAAAAAAAGGAGAGAGACCTAACCCAACGTCACAATTATGTCAAAACACATTTATTTTTGTGAATAATTGCACCATGGCTAAAGATATTACGCAAGAATACAAATGTTTGTAGATGAGAATGTCATGTGGCGTTTATTTCTCTACAGAGTGATTTTCTTCTCAAGAGTTTTAATACAGGAACGGAACTAAAAAATCATTATTAACTTTGTCGATATATTAGAACCACATAAACAGAGACTAAGATAGCCTCTATATATACATATAATACAGCCTTCAAGGATACTGGCCTTTAGCTACCACACTCTGGTAAAATAAAAGTTAAAAGATTAATTGTTTTGGACAGCAAAATAAACTACATCCTATAGGATTCTTAGGTAAGAATCCCTGATAAAAAGAGTCGTTAACGTGTCAATCAAGCTTCAAAAAAGTAACAAAAAACTATCGCATCATCCACAAAACCTTCATCCACCCTCTAACACTTGAAACGTCAATCAAAGTAATAAATTACCTTTCAATAGAACGGCGAGATCCAGCAATTTATGACGTCATAGATAACACTATGTCCACTATTCTCAGGACATTACACACGCCTGATTTATGATTATGAACGCACCTCCGTTGTAATAAATCTAGACTTAGGATTAGGCTGTTGTGCTAAGATATTTTCTTTGACTCTACGGCTTTTACGTAAGCTGATATTTTTCTTAAAGATCGGGTAACTTAGGTAGGTTGTGCGTCCATAATACTGCTATGTTTATGATATTTTGGTCTTGGTATAGGTACTAAGATATCCCTAATATTGTCAGAAACCTGTATTTTCTTATTTGATATCGCTAACAATGCCTAAGGGTTTGAGAATTAGGCTTTCATCTTATCCAAATCCTATGACTTTTAGTAGGTGTGGTGTATATGTTACATTAAATACAAAAACAAAACCGGCCAAGTGCGAGACGAAGGGTTCCGTACTATTAACTAAGTAAATAGTAGTAGGTACACAAAACTCATTTTATGTATGGAAGCACCCTTTGAATGTTTATTTTATTTTGTTTTTACTACAACAGAAATACATAATTTGGGAAAATCTATCGCGGTTCTTAAGATACTTAAAGACTGGTGACAGTCCGACGAACAAACAGCGAAGTCTTAGTTAAGGTTCCGTTTTTACCCTTTGGGTACGGAACCCTAAAAAAGAAGGTGTTAGACTAAAAGAGTGTATACCTGCATACCAAAAACAGAGACACTAACTGCAAAACTCCATTATGTAAATAAGGATGTTTGCACCGCCATAGATTGTAAACAATTCGTGTGGACAAACGTGCGACTCGCAATAAAATCACACTTGTTATTAATAAAGTCGGTTACCGTGAAAACTTTCATTATAAACCAGATTACTTTATTTCCTTTGCTGATCAATTTTTAGCTATAGACTGGTTTACTACATCGGCAAAAAAATCTTAGATCATTAACCAATGTTTCCGTAAAGTTACCTTGCGAAAATTAATTCCTGTTAAATTCCGGTCATTGTATTTTAAAGTAGTGGCAAATTTATTATAATTATTATTATTATTTATTAGCCTACATGGGATCCCACTGCTGGGCAAAGGCCTCCCCCTCCGTCCTCCAAACCTGTCTATCCATTGCGATTTCTGGCCACGTGCGACCCGCACTGACTAGATCATCACACCACCTTCGCCTAGGACGACCTCGACGACGATGTCCCTCCGGTTTCCGGTGGCAAAATTAATAATTGCTAAATCGCACTCTAATAAAATCACCATAATCAACCTTGCATAACACTGCTGGGCCTAGCATCCCTTTGCTTACACAACTTTCGTCTGTCTCTAACCATCCATCCAACCAGGCAGCTTCTTATACTCATCATCAATTTTAAAACAGTCGTTTCAGTCTGAAGTCACTCTATCAGTATATTAATTTATCCAATCAAGATTACAAAATTCCTTCCAAGTATCGTTTATACAGACTATAGTCTTCAATGAGGTATGTCTCCTTTACGTGTAACCCAACCATGGTGGTATTTGGGAGTGTACTACGTGAGCGCGACAAATGGATGTGCGATTAACGCTTATGCGACAAAACTGTACTGCGACTCACCGTAGTTCGAATGCACGCTAGTGCGACACACTGAAGATCGACATCTCGCTAGTGCGACAAACGATTGCGCGACAGTAGTTCGACAATACGGTAGTGCGACACTACGGTAGTGCGACACTACGGTAGTGTAGTACGTTGATGCAGTATTACAGTAGTTTGCTGAGATACATTTTGAATTACATATATATTAAATAAGTAGATATTAAATAATCAAAGGCCGTCGCTCGCTTCGCTCGCTCCATTGCAAGGTCACAATATCTAACCTAACCTAACCTATTGATCTCTGTCACAAAGTCGAACCCAACCAAGCAATGGATGTCTGGGCCTATGTCGGTTCTATACCTATGTTTATGTTCTATTTCGTCAATCGTTTGTCGCACTAGCGAGATGTCGATCTTCAGTGTGTCGCACTAGCGTGCATTCGAACTACGGTGAGTCGCAGTACAGTTTTGTCGCATAAGCGTTAATCGCACATCCATTTGTCGCGCTCACGTGGTACACTTGGTATTTGGTAATACGTGGCTTGATTGCTAATTAGCGCATAACCCGTTCACAGCGACCGGAGTTATGCAATCTAGACTTAGGTACCCTACGCAATTAGCCTACACAATTACTTAGATTCCGAAACAAAGATAATACCTAAATTAAACTCTCAAATTTAAAAATCTTTCTTCTTAGTGTTCAGTTACGCTTCACCTATAAGCAAGTAACATCAATGTGTAAAACAAAAAAGATTTATCGAACAGAAACATTACAATAAAATGTGAATTCGATAGGATGCCAGGAACAAATACTTTCTTCTTCATCTTACAGCGATTAAATATCTCATAGAAGGCAATGGGCATGGAAGCAGCTTATTGTGATTGGCCAGTCAACACAAATGTTACATGGTTGACCAATCAGAATGGGTTTGACTTAGTTCTGTATTGCAAGAAAGTCTCTACATGCTATTCGTGTGAAAATATATTTCTGTGTATTTCTAGTTCTTAGAAAAGTCCGCTCAAGTGGATGCATTAATGTCCTTCTATTTACGTTTGATTTAGTTTTGATTCCAGAAAAACTAATCACTAACTCTCGGAAATATGTCGTCATAAAAATTGCACTTTAGCTTAGAACTTCCAGGGACATGAAAGATTCTATGTATTCGTTTTAAATTAGTATATCTACGTAAAAGTATAAGTATCAAGCAGGTTTCTTTTCATGCTTTTATCATCGCCATCTTAACCATGGTTGAACAACTCTATCTAAAGACTCTGTAATTATTATTTTTTTAAACGTACACAATTGTGTTATGTAAGGTTTTGGGCAACTCAATATTTTTTCTTAGGCAGTCTTCGACTAATAGAAACCATCTGTCTTAAAATCTTACATACATATCATCACTCCTGCATCTCTTAAGAGTTAGGCAGAGGTGTACCAATGTACACCCACAGTTCGCCGATATGTTTAGGTGCCATGTAATAGGGGGGAGCCAATTGCCACTAACCGGGCACAAATCCAAACTCCGACCTGCTACAGAGAATTTCATAGAAAAACCCAATAACAGCTTGGTCGACTTGGGAATCGAACCCAAGACCTCTAGCGTAGCAGTCGCGCTTAGCACCACTAGGCCAACGAGGCAGTCTTAGAATCTTGGTAACATTAAAAATAGTTCTAGACTTTTTTAAGGTCAAATTCCACATGTCAAACGAGCTGTCCCACTGCGATATAGGAACGTAAATAACGTTAGGTAATAAAATCATCGTGGTAGGAATTTAATGCGAGTATCAAATTATTTCTCTCCAAACATCAGTGACTTTTATTGGCCGATAAGGCTGCATGTTTGTGTTCATCAGTCCACGAGAAATGAATGAATTCGTGTCGGTAGTACCAGAAATATTATATACGTACAATAATTGATTTTACATACATGTGAAAAAACACCGCCAACAATAAACTATGTAATAAAACTTATATTTAATTTGATGTACAATTATAAGCTATTATTCTAGAGAATATTATGACGAAGATATTATATAGCTTTGTGCACAATAGATAGTTTTCTTAAATATTTTATTACGACATTGAAAATGATAGATATTCTAGAAAATAACAGGTAGGTTTGATTATTTTTTTACTGAAAATATTATGTTATAGTTTTCTCTAATATTATTACGTTTATAGGACCCAGTCTAATGATTTATAACAACCTTATATTTTTAAAGACAAGATATGAAAACGATGTCACTTTACTTGCAAAATATTTAACATTTCTTATCACACGTAGCATTGTTACAATAGAAAATCTCACTTTCTAGGGTTTACACGACAAAAATAACGCAAATTGTTTTCGTAATGAGTATCATCGCGATCAAACAAACAAAAAACTGCATTATAATCAGTCCCTTCGCTTAGGAGCTGCGCTGCCACCGACAGAAAAAAAGAAACGTCCAACTTAAAACAAATTCTGATTCAGCGTTTAAAAACAAAAGAAGCCAAACTCCAAACCGTCAATCGAGCAATTATCAAGTATTTGGTATAATTGGATTAAAGTGAGAACGGACGCTAACTAGATGCGCTGCAATCATCAATCCACCTGCCACGCGGTGTGATTAGGCAATGCATCTAGTTACAACAGTTACAACCGGCCAATTGATTGCACTCTCCCTACATACGTTAGCCACGAATTCAGATTAGATGCCCCTCATTTGCATACATTTGCAATTAACATTAAGTACCAAGGAATCTGGGTGATTCAATTGTTTGTGTGACGATATGGCTATCATGGCTCTATATCCTGTAACCAATGTAGGTAAACACATTAATTATTATTATCTTAATAGCTAGACATTGAGTACGAATTGACTTTGAGAAGTAAATATTAGGTTATCTACATACGGGCGGATAGTTTACCTCAAGTTATTGGAATGCCAATGCCCAATAAATAACTATAAAAAATATACAAAGCGGTGATGACCATACGGCAATAAATTAAACATCGAGTACGTCATCATACTGTCAGTATGCATACAAACAAAAAAAAAAAAAAATCCAGTAGTTTAGTCACAGGAAATTATTTTTCATATGGTGTTCTCCTGCTTTTCTAATTTTATGCGTTTTGGTTTGTTTGAAATTTTGATTTTAGATGTTACTGTTTTTTTAACGTTTAGGATTATTCTTACGTACTGTCCGTGTTTTCATTTAGTGTCGTATTGTCATCATTACTTCGTATAAAAAAATAATAGAAAGTCACGTGGGTTAAACCGCGAGGCCCAGCTAGTATTGATGAAGAAAATGAGTTATGAAAAAAAAATGAGAAAGCAATAGCAATCCCTACGTCAAAATCAATAAAGCGATCAAGCCACTCGTCTATTTATTTTGGTTGAAGGTACAGCCTTCAAAGGGATTCAGACTGAACTGGAACGAAGCGGTACTTTTTGTGCCGCTCAATTAGGTACTTGCTGAATTACCTTCACGCTTGCCACGTTAAGCGTAAAGTAGAGTCATTTGAATCAATCGATTACTGCCGCGACTTCCCGTTTGGTGTACCCTTACCTTATTAACTATATATTTGTGCATATAATATTACCTAGTTAGATTTAAGATTTGAAGTGCCTTAGTTTGACGTTGACGGGCCTGTTAGTCTAGCGGTTAGTGACCCTGACTGCTATACCGGAGGTCGTGGGTTCGATTCCCACTCAGGACAAATGTTTGTGTGATGAGCACGATCATTTGTTCTGGTCTGGGTGTAATTAATCTATAATATGTATGTATTTAGAAATATATAAGTATGCTTATCAGTTGTCTGGTTACCATAACACAAGCTCTCTTAGAGCTTAGCTTGGGATCAGATAACCGTGTGTGAATTGTCCAGGAATATTAGTATATATTATTATTATTATTAGTTCTGCAGCAGAATTTCAAAAGCTGAATTTCTTGTTCAGTCAAGAGGCGTGGTGATTTGGTGATTCACGGTCCTATCACACCACCTCTGTTTGACAAAACAAGATTTGACAAATATGGAAAAGATCAACAGTTTGTTTGGGAATCAAACATTCACTATAACTCAACTAAATCAAAAAATAATAAAGTAGCTTTTCTAAAACATACCACAAAATGGACTCTACAAAATACTTAAGCAATAACATTTTTAAGATAAAAATCAAAACAAATATTTAGTGTGGGGAAGCACTCTAAACTTCATGTCAAGGTATGTTCAATAAGGCTAGACAACACCTAACGACAATGACCTTTAAACAGACAGACAGACGACCGGTGACAGCTGCCGTACCCATATGATGCATGCCTTCGAGTATACATAAGCAACTAGAGTGAGCCTATCAAAGTCTGAACGTAAGCACTAGTGTGAACTAGTTTTGTCGTAAATTATGTATGAAGATGGAGCATGCAGTTTTAAAAAATCTATCTATACCACTAATATTATCCTAACAATGTCAGAACCAACGAGGTTGCATTTGAAACTATAGAGTGAGCCTATCAGAGTTTCAACCGTAAGCACTAGTGTGAACAAGTGTTGTCGTGAATTATGTATGAAGATGGAGCTTGCTGTTTAAAAAAATCTATCTAAAACACTAATATTATCCTAACAATGTCAAAACCATCGATATTTTCTTATATAAGTTTCTCGTTGCGTGAAAATTAACTTAAATGAAAAACGAAATATACTAGGATCAGACTAAAAACTGCTCTCGCTTGGCACAAGGGGAACCTAGCGATAGTAGCAGTCTATGCATATCATACGTCGATGGTCAGAACCATTGATTTTTTTGTATAGAAATTTCTCGTTGCGCAAAATTAACTTAAATAAGTAAACGAATGTACTACATACAGACTAAAAACTGCTCTCGCTTGGTACACGGGGACACTAGCGATAGTAGCAGTCTATGTACATGTTTAGTCTATGGATGCATGCAATATTATCCCGCTCTTGTTTAGATATGAAAGTTGAAAGGTTTCGGTTTCAATCAAGTTAAGGTAAGGAATAGATAATAACGAAGATTGGATGAAGACTTGCAAATAGTTTGCATATTAATAATATTTTCCAGAAGTTTGTGTTTATTCAAACCTTATGAACTCAAATTGGTAAACCATACTTTGAGTGTGATTGATCTTATAGATATTTATTTATAAGATATTGTTTTTACTTTCCTTGTTATGCGCGGGTAATATGATTGGCTTTTTTTCTATCCTGATGACATTAAAGGATTACGTTTTACTTTTGCAGTTCTTGGTTCTTTTGCAATCCTCTTCCTTAGTTATGATGGGCTTCGAGTCTTTGTAAATACAGCGAAATATTCCTAGTTTAAATGGGGCACTTGACTAGGTAACCTTCCCAAAAAAATACTTGGCAAACAGTAAAAGTACTTTGGGACAAATGGTTACAAAAAAAATTAAAGCCTATCTTAATGTGCCATACGTGGCCTTAGGGCTTACTTAAAAAGTTTACATAATAATATTATTAATAACCTCTCGTATGTTAAACGGTAAGTCGTTAAAATAACCTTAAAAACTGGAGATGACTTATTTATTTTTTTAATCAGCGAACAACCGGATTTCGAATATGTCAGCTGTCTCGAACTAATTTGAATAAAACCTATATATTAACTGATAATGACTAATTTAAAATGCATAGCTAAACTGGTCACGTAATCTGAGGAAATCGATGTTTTGGGTTCGGTCATTCGGTGCCTCAAAGGAAAATGAATAAACCTCTTATAATCACCATCTGGCAGCTGATTCATCTACCTAGATTGCATGTGCATGATGGAAACCAATAACAATTTTTGGCTTTCCGAAATATCTTAAGAAAATAATACTGTACGTTTTTGACGATATTTTAAAGTTTCACTATATTATATTCGGCTAAGCGCGACTGCCATGCAAGAGGTATTGGGTTCGATTCCCGAGTCGACCAAGGTTTTATTGGGTTTTTCGATGAAATTCTCAGTAGCAGGTCGGAGTTTGGATTTGTGCCCGGTTAGTGGCAATAGGCTCGCCCCCTATTACATGGGACCTAAACATATTGGCGAACTGTGGGTGGACATTGGTACACCTCTGCCTAACCCTTCGGGGATACAGGCGTGATGATATATGTTTTAAAGTTTTCTGCTAAATGAGACTGGCGCAGGACTGGAGAGAATGACATGTAAAAGTTAGGTATTACATAGACCTAGCATTAACACACTTAATGTCAATAAGTTGATAAGAACTAATCTGCCATCAATTCTACTCTCATACTACTAATCAATACAAACTCGAACTTGGCTAATATGCTACATGACCTTCACTCCATATACCACACATTCTAAAACTTAATTATAAAGATATATTATGCTACATTAGCTTAACGACCAGATTTGGTCTAATTATGTAGTTCGTTAATCAAAAACCGGTTCAGTGAATATTAAAATGGGTGTTATTAATTCTTATATAACATAAGAATTAATAGAATTATAATAGCGTTTGTATTATAAATTATCTATAGAAAGATAGCCTACTGGACCAAACTATACGCATTTCATAAAGAAATAACATATTGCTTCGATAAAATACCAATAACATCTAAAATGTTGTATTATGAGCTATTTGAAGAGTTTTAACTTTCCTTTATCCGGAACTGATAAAGCAGTTTTTGGTTCAGATGATAGATTATTTACTTTTTAATGATACTTAACTTGTATAATAGCTTATACGGATTTTTGTAGTATTCAATAGAAATCTTACTTGTCACAAAGCAAAAAAGTTATCTCGTATTTATATGAAAAATAAATAAAAAACCAACTTCAGTAAAGTCTGGTCTAGACCAGAAGCAATAACGATTGTTTATGTAACATAATACGCAACCCGTATCAATATTAACTGATAGTTCCGCACATTAAACTACTATAAATGAATTGCGTATGATTAATATCGGCCACTCGTATGTCCACCCATATTGTCCGGCCACAATGGCTGTTGTCATCAATGATATTCATAATAATCAGCGCTTTCACCCACTTTTTATTATAACGCGGAAATGTTTACTGAGTTGTCGGTTTATAACTACTATATATGTTTTTCATTCCACTTTATATAAACCACGGGATGCTTTCCACATGACATTAGTCATCTTTGTTTCATATTCTGTAGGCTGACATAAGATAATTAAATATCATATAAGCTATTTATTATGACCGCTACATGACGAATCTATAGAATAATAATGGTCCTAAGATACGCATATAGTTAAAGTAATATTAATCGCAAAAACGGCTTTACCTTTGAATCTAAGAAAATCTAATAAACACGAACAAATACTTTTAGTAGAACCACATATTTTAAAAGTCAAAATTTATACTCACGCACAATGATAAATATCAATTAAATCATTTTATCAGACATTTATCTAATCTAAAACTAAATTCATACATTTTACCTCAGCTTTAAAGATATAAGTACTAGTAACAAAAAGGTATGCTGAGATAGTTTGGCTACGTCGAGAGAATGGATGAAGAACCATTGACGAAAAAAATAAGGCGTGTGTAAATGAAAAAGGCCAGGTCAAGAGTACTATAAACCGAACAACATGTATGAAGGGAATAATGAAAGTGGACGAAGCAAAACAAGTGTGTAAGGATCGTAGCAGTGGAAAGAAGTGTTCTCTGCCTACCCCTACAAGGGAAAGAGGCGTGGTTATATTTATGTAGTAACAGAAATGGTACCAATTGAATCTTTAAAACAACATTTCAGCGTGTTCCCGGCAACTGTTGCTCGGCGCAGGTTTATACGGGAGCGTATTTAGTAAACGAAGCACGGACGAGGAACAATGCATACTGACATACCTACCTAACTACGTATATGTTTGGTTGGTTGTGCTGTGATTTACAGCACGTCTCACTTCGTGACTATAAGGACCAATCCAAAAGGACCGAACATAATTAGATACTAATTTTTTTATTAACGAATGTTAAAATAAGTGAATAAGTTATTTCATAACTTAACGCACGTAATTCAATTATTTTGAACGCATTATATCGCACTTATGTTGACGACTATTCAATCTCTCTATCACAAAATTGAATAGGCCTTACTTTTACGTTTCATATTTTTACAATTTTATGTGTTTTATCATAAATGATTATTAATATAATTTGTGTTCTAAAATGACCTCAATGATATACTAAAACTACATCTACACTAAGGTTTCTTACACATAGGCTTATCATGTTTGAACAATCATACAAGAGCTGAACAAATATTTGGTGACGGAACAAGTATGGCGCATAACGAGATTGACCATTCAGTTAGCACAAGACATACCTAGGCACTTGTCCCACCGCCGACGATAAACGAGAAGCGAGTAGAGCCACACAGTAGAAAAGCGAGTGTGTAATTCCAATAGTTTTGTCGCTGAACTACAAGCAGACCTGGGAGGCTCTCTACTTGCTTATGTTTTACATCCTAATATTGGCCATCGCACAGTCAGTATGTCAAATGATACTGCAGGAAAAATAGCAGTAGTTCAAATTCAAAATCATGACACATTTCATATAATTACATATTTTGCTACCTCTACGAAGCCCGTTTATTTTTTAAACAGTTTCGAGAAATCTAACTTCATGCCTATAAAATTACGAGGTGCCTCTATAGAATTGTCCGGCAGTATTTACATAAGCAAAGGTACACTTTAGGCAGACTGCCAGCTACTACCTATTCATTAGGATTTTCCATTACTTAACATACAAGTACATACATACAAAAAATACCTTTAGTTTTCATGTAACTAAATATGCGTTTGATTGAAACAGTAATTGCGTTGTGTTCCTCGTCACGTATTAACTTGAGACTTGAATCGCAATCGAGTAGATGAACAATCGAGTAGGGTATCGATACACAAACGATTTTTCATTCGATTCTTTACCGTGTGAACTTACTAGTTTACATACTTTAGTCCGTTATGATGCATTGTCAGTTTGTAACTGTTATGCTAAATAGTAAGAGCTGTTTCCTTGTAATACAAATTGCAAATTAGCTGAGAGTCAACACACTCGATTTTTGTATTTTTATTTTAGATGCATTTCTGGAAACGCATGCATGACTAGTCTTCAGCAAATCTCTCGAAAGATTTTTTTTTATATATTTTTGTTTACTATGTTTGGTCTGCAACAATTTTCTTTTTTAAGTACTATATTGATTGTATGCTGTTTGTGAACACAAAATGCGTAGCGTTATTTAGAATCTAGTAAATATAAATCAATTTCCATGGTTTTAAAATGATTCTAATTTCTTATTTAAATATTGTGTAAATAGCACTATGTGTTCTTACATAACACGATCATATTTTTTTTGTTATTTCTTTTTGTGACTAAAGTAGTCAAATATTTAGTGTATGATGTAAACTCGGTCAGTCGATCGCTATGTCACACATGATGTAGCCGACGAGAGCCCAGATTTCATGGTTCATTGCTGGTGCAGTATGCTGGCTATTTTTACCGACGAAAATTGGTCACTGGCATACTTATCGCTGACTGTGTATTTCACTAACAATAGAGATGAGCCCTGTCATCATCAATACAATACAAAAAAAAATGTATGCCTAAATTTTGTAATACTTATGTATGCGCAAAATTGTGAAGGATTAAAATTATGGATTACAAAATGCATTTTTGCGCTCTTTAGATATTTATTATCTTCTCAACTTCGAGAAAAATATGTTTATTTCTGTCCTTGGAGCGATTTAATCCAGTACATTAGCTCAGTCAGTTAACCGTGACATAAATGAAGCCGTATTACTGCCCACGCCTACAGACAACAGACAAGAGATAATAGTTTAACATTTACTCCATAACTAACACATTCCGCAATAACTAATGTTTGATGACCTAATTGAAATCGCTAAGAATTCCTCCGAATGAAAACATGAGACAAATATTTGGTTTGCCCACACAATGTTCAGAAATATTTGTAAAACCCACGCTCGAGAATATCGCAGGATATATTGCTAATGACGAAGAATATTACTTAAAAGGAAGTCAGTCAGAGTATTTATTTTCGCTATAAAAATGATTTTCAAAATCGAAATGTTTTAGCATCGTATTTGTAGAGTCGCAAACAATTCCATTTAACACATACGCCACCAAACCTAATTTAGAAAACTCGAGACGTATGCCTATTCAATTTATTTAATAACAATAACAAAGACTAACCTCCATTGTTTTATAAGTCACTCTACACGTCCAGCACATATCGCATTCATTCCACGCGGGGCCCATTAAAAGAGTCGCTAAGCGCATACCAACACGACAAGCAAAACACTCAGATTATACAAAAAAAAATATTTATTAAAATACTGATTTATAATTAAATACTTAATCTAGTTATATCACTTTATACCGCGACTTCGTTTCCATGGGGGATTACATTATCTTTCTCGGTTATTTCTTCCTTTTCGGAGGGGGTCGTTGGCTCTTTTCGGTCTTCCTCTTCAGCGGCGGTGACAGCGGGCAGGGGAGTCGTTTTCTCTACCTTTTCGTCTTTGAAGGGCTTTCCAGTCTCAACAATGGGCACTTCCCGGTCGACTTCCTTTGTCCTGTCGACGGGGCCATTGACTGGGGCGGTCACAATCAGGTTTCCGTCACTGGTCAGCTCCGCGGAGACGTCGGTGCCGCTGGAGTTGGCGGGCAGGGTGTATGTGTGGAAGAACTGGCTGGCGAAGATGTCACGGTCGTCCTGCTTGGCCTCGTGAGAGCCCTGGATGAAGATAAAGTCACCCTTCACCTTAACCTTCAGGTCGTCTTTCTTGTAGTCCTTCACGTTCACTACAACTTGGAATTTATCGTCATCAGCGATGATTCTGGGTCCGATGTCGGCGAAAGTCGGGAACAATTTCCAGAGGGGAGCGAACAGGTTTCCGAAGATCGGGAAGCTCAACCACGGGTTCTCGAAATCTTCATTGTATATTGTTGTGATGGGTTGCGGCACCGGGCGCTCGGTTACCGGCACGGCAGCGGCTGTTGCAAGGACAGCGAATACCGCAAGCAATCGCGGCGAAAACATATTGACGTGTGCACTCGTTGGTGATGCAACTAGAACTGAGGCCGCCGCGGGTCGGAAAGGCTTTATAGAGGTAGTGGGGGGCAGGGGGGTGCGTAAGCGCATCGCTGACGATAACGATAGAATAGTAAGGTAAACACGGCGTTAGGCACAAATACGTTGTAGGTTTGTTTGTCGGTGATTCATGTGCCAGTTTAATTATGAATGTAACGTGCGCAGACTATGCTATTGTTTGAATAATCTTTCATAATTGGGTACCATTTACAGAATAATTGTCAATTACAGTAAATAATACATACTGCACATCATACTTACATTGCTCTCGTCATTGTTATTCAGAAATCATAATACTGTATTGCAGTGCATTAAACAGTCGACATTACAGAGCCATTTCAATTCCTCAGAGAGGAAGGCATCAAGACTCGTAGGCAGAAACCAGTTCAGTGTCGCATCTACATAAACAAAACAGACAACTTTGTCCGTGACGTCTGACCTTGTAAGGCCAACTTCTAGAGTGATCCTCGACAAATTAGCTCATTTTAAAACACGTAACAATGAACCAAGCATGTATCGACACTTCCGATATCACGTCTCGATGCTTTGGCTGTCAGCACTTATTGCGCTGACTGTGCTTTTCTTTTGTTTTGGATTTAACAAGAATTTTGATGAATTTTGAATACTTTAATGATTGTGATATCGATGGTGCATCACGTCTGTTTTCTTATGCGTGCGTTTCATATCGTTCAGTTTAATTTTTTGAAGCCGTATAGTTAAGTGTTGAAAATATCATCAAGGTTTTTTTTCATTTCCAGTATTGGGTTACATAACTATTAACGCCAAGATTCGGAGGAATCCTAAAATAAAAAAAAAATGGCAATGTCTGTCACTATTACAAATGGTTTTAAAAAAGACAATATTTACACCTAAATTATATTTATATTTAAACTACTAAATGTTTGAAACATATTAAGTTTCTAGGCTGGATTGTATCAAGTATAGTACTTTTTACGCATTTTTGTAAAAGAAGGTGTGATATTGTGCTTGGTTAAAAAAAAAAAATCTGAACTAACAGAAATCATCTTGAAACAACTGGAAACTTCGTCTGATAAATAACCTTAAATAACTCAGTATATCTTCTGATAAATAAATAACCCATTAAGAACAATTAAGTACACACATTTGCTCAACAAATGCACACCTATACAATACTCACACATTCAAATGCAATTTCGTGTTTAATTTGGAGTTCAGAATATATTTTTTTATTCCTTAACTTTATATTTTAAGAATATATATATCAAGCTGGTTTCGCCATCTCGTCCTGCAATTCCTATATCTCAACTTGGTAAGTAAAATAGGTTGAAAATAAACGCAGCCGCAGGTCGTACCCGTCACAGCGTTATTGGTACAGCATTGAACTGCTGTTTTCTTAAGACTGCTGATAATAATATGTACCATATTTTAGTAATAAAAAAATATTTCTTTATTTATTTATTAGTATTCTATTGAGTTCGTTGTTTTTCTATTCATCATTCCTAGGAATGTATGAGATCATCCTTCACACAATCCATCTATCCCTGTTACTTCGTTATGTAATACGTCTTGGGTACAAAACATGTTATTTGCGGAACAAGGCTCGCTTCGGGAAGTTGCCGGAGTATGGCTTCCAGTGTACGTAGAACAATATTGATATACGAAGCTCTATAACTTTATGTAATATACTCCGACAGGTAATTACTGGCAGGAACATTAAAAATAAATTGCAAAGGTATTTTTAACGATCTCCTTGGTCGAGTGACGTACACACCGGTTTTCAAGGTGTCGATAACTCTGAGGTCTGAGGTCCCAAGTTCGATCCCCGGATAGGGCAATGTAAATAAAAGGAATTTCATAAATTGTGTCCGGTCTTGATGTTGTGGTGCGTTCTTTGTTCCTATCCACATTTTTTTTTATATTTTGTCGATTAATTTACACGATTTATATTGGATGAAAGTGTTATTAGTTAAGTTATTAATATTACCCCGTATTGTAACTGCAGGGATCAAAACGCAGGACAGTCAAACGTAGAGCCGACATGTCAAAAAGTATTTTAGACTTTAAATGTTTTTGACGTTGACCATTGCTCTGTTAGAAACTAAAATTGTTATAAAAATATTTCAGAGTCCTATCGGTGTGTAAGGATAACGAGTGGGTATACCAACCATGTGCATGTTTTTCTATGCGTTTTTTTGAACTCGTATTTTTGCATGGAAATCAACGTAGATCTCAAGGATGTATATAGATAGGTATTTGTATAAAACTGTGACTGCCTTGTTGGCCTAGTGGCGCTAAGCGCGACCGCTACGCTGGAGGTCTTGGGTTCGATTCCCGAGTCGACCAAGGTGTTATTGGGTTTTTCTATGAAATTCTCAGTAGCAGGTCGGAGTTTGGATTCGTGCCCGGTAAGTGGCAATAGGCTCGCCCCCTATTACATGGGACTTAAACATATCGGCGAACTGTGGGTGTACATTGGTACACCTCTGCCTACCCCTTCGGGGATACAGGCGTGATGATATGTTATGTTATGTTATTTGTATAAAATTGTATTATCAATAAATCTTATTCTTATATCATGGCCAGCTACTATAATCATCCTGCAATTAACTATTTAATAACTATGCGACTTATTTGTTATCCTATGAGTAAGTCCATACCTACATCCAGTTATGTAACTAGAAGATGAATGGATCATAAATATTAATAGCTAGTCTATTAAATAATAGTAAAAAACATAGCCTTTTTGTTCTGAGATGTCAACATCATGAGTGTATTGAAATATTTGCATACATGAGTGTTACAGATAATATGCCAATTATGTGTTAAGTTGTGGTTGTTTGAATATAATGTACGCTCATCACTTTAATTGTTGTTGTACGTCGGTAATATCGGTTTTCTTTAACAAAAGAGTTTAATGTAGTAAACAAGAAAATGAGTAACCAAAACCGCGCGACTAGAATCACTAATTCGTTTCAAAATCGCTCGAAAGAGGTAATACAAGCAGCATAATTTCGACTTTTGAACTTTTTCTCGCAAAATATTGTCAGTGCGTTTAATCTTCTTCAGATGTTTGCATAGCTAGCATACATTTGTCCTAGAAATAATACTGCGGTGTAGACATAAACCAGCTGCTTATCCTGAAGTAATCCTAAAGTAATAAAGTTATGCACAAAATGTGCATTGTTCTACTATCAAAACTCTTCAACAATTACGTTACTTCTAGAGTTACATGACACATTACACAATCGTCAAAATGTAGATTAAACTGATTAAAGTGTTCCAATGTTTTACTGTTTTCAGGATAAGTGGCAATAGGCTCGCCCCCTATTACATGGGACCTAAACATATCGGCGAACTGTGGGTGTACATTGGTACACCTCTGCCTACCCCTTGGGGGATACAGGCGTGATGATATGTTATGTTATAAATAATAATAATATTCCGGGACATCTCACACACGGTTGTCTGATCCCAAGCTAAGCAGAGCTTGTTTTATGGTAACCAGACAACTGATAAACATACTTATATATTTCTAAATAAATACATATTATAGATAAATTACACCCAGACACCGAACAAATGATCGTGCTCATCACACAAACATTTGTGCCGGGTGGGAATGGAACCCACGACCTCCGGTATAGCAGTCAGGGTCTCTAACCACTAGACCAACAGGGCCGTCGATGACTATGTTTTACTGTTTTCAAACAAGCTCAGAATTTGTCACTCTCTTATTCAAAAGGTAATGAATTGAAAGAAATGACTAATTTAGAGTAGTAACACAACGCAACAGCAATAATTGGGATTAACAATAATGTGCCATTGTATTCGGAATGACGAACAATTGTTACTAGAATTTTCTTTCATGAAAACACACTTCTTTACGCATTGTGACTCAAAAGATGTAAGTAGGTAGGCAGAGAATGAGTCACGGGTTTAGTCATGCTTATGCACCTAAATTTCATATCTACCTTATAAAGTTGTATTTTTCCGATGCGGTAAACAATATGTGGTTCTTTATAATTGGTGTAAAACGCAGACAGGTATTTGTTTTATCGATTAATTTTGTTTATTTTTTATGAACTCAAATATTTAGTTTCTTGCAGATGTTAAGATGAGGGAACTTTCTAGAATAATGTGTGTATAAAAAATTATAATTTAGAGCACATATTTTTTTGTTCTGTTAACTGGGTGACTTTTATAAATAGAGCTACATGGTGAAGCTTGCAATAGATGCTTCACTAAGATAAACATTTACATGGTAAAATAAAGAATTACCTCGTGTAAAAAAATGCATTCGGTTCAGAAAAATATACAGACATCTTCAACATTCCTACGTTATTATCATGATTACGACTTTTATAAATAAAAACGTAACATAAAGTGAGTACTTAAGCAAGTTAATGCAGTTAAACAGTGGTTAATTCCGCATAAAAACTTTTCCGGTGTAAAAACTGCAAACTGCATTGCAGCCGGAAATTTGTACTAATCTAAACTCGTTTAGTGTTGCCGAATGGCTAACTGACATCCATTCGTATAACTGAGAATATACAATGTACCTATTTAACATTTTAATTAATTTTATAAACTTTTAAACTATCGCGCTGCATGTTTATAGTGATATTATAGAACGGGGATTGACGTTTCGACCGGGTTACACCGGCCGTGGTTGCAAGCAGACACTTGCGAGACAGGCTGCTTGCGACCACGGCCGGTGTAAGCCGGTCGAAACGTCAAGCCCTTAAGGTATTTATACATGTACGCGCTAATCCCCGTTCTATAATATTATTAATTAATTATCATTAAAATTATTATATACGAACAATATTGACTAGGATCTGGTAATGACTACCTGTTCAGCATAGCTATTTGTTTATTATTTAGACTGAATCTTTCCACCTCCTAATATCAAGCCGTCAAAACAGTTTTTTTGTTGTCCTATTTATTTATATGTTTCAGTTTTAAACTTGAATAAAACTACTTTTTACTGATTTTTTCGCGGTTTTAATTTTAGATTTAGGTCCCGACGTTTCGACACCTTTGCAGGTATCATGGTCAGTTTTAAACTTGCTCCCAATTTTAAAAATAATCTCAGCCTCTTTTGTTTTTTTTTTAAGCTAACCATTCTAGTCTTACGGCAGTGCTACGGCTTCTATACCATCTCCCATTGTCTAATACTAACCAAATATTTACATCCTTCTCTCACAAAGAAAACAGCTGACATGGCCTCCAGTAAATTAGTAAGTTGTACCATAACATTGTTGCAACCATCGCGGAAGCAACCCGCATGGCAACATAAAATAAGCTGAATATGATTATCAAAATATTTCACTATCAATGCCTTATGACATTTTAAAAGTAGGTAGGTACATGATAGGCAGATTTTGAGTGAGTCAAACATTTTATATTTCACTTTTTTTCATTTATTTTCGGGTGACTAATTCTGTTTCCTATAAGCCTGAGATTACTACTAGTGCGTACAAACAACTCCTTCACTAACTTGTACAATTTTTGATAATCAACTTTTTTGTTTGACTTTGGACTGGTAACTTATTCTAAAATTTTCCTAAACGTTTACGAAGCACATACGTACAAACTTTACTAGTCGGTATGTACCAACAAGTCCTCCACTAACTTGTATAATTTAGTGGACTAGTTGTTAGTTATATGTACTCGTATATAATAATATCACGGACATATTATATTTCGTCATCAAAACATGAAAAACCTTGAACTTGGCACGCTCTGGCCGTATGTTATTGTTGAGTTGGGTAATTTTACTCGAATTTATTATCATCACACGTCAAACTCCATGTATGACAATATTAGTGAGGCATTGCTTATTGTTGTAATTTATCTATTTTTAGATATTTTAAATAGACGTGCTAATAATATGTATATTATATAGTCTGTCGCTTACAATAGCAATGCCACAATAAACATAAAAATAACTAAGATCTTATAAACTACCATTTTGTTAAGGAATTTATTATGTAAGTATATTCCACTAGAGTTTAGAAATAACAATATCTTTAAAGGGAGCCTTGTGCACAGAGACGAAATATAAAAGTTCTAAAAATGTACCCTATTGATTTCTGATGACAAAACACTACAATGTTTTAGATTGTTTGCAAAATTTCGTACATTTGATTGCTGGTAAATTAAAGTAATAAAAATCATTACGAAAATGTAATCCGTCAAAGAAAAATATTATGAGTTGTCTTGTCAATTTCAATTCATAATTTGAAATGATACATGAACTCTTTGTTCAATAAAGGAAACTAAGTAAGCGGACACTTTGTAAGCCAGATATTGATAGTTCCTCCACAAATGTTATGAAGAAGTGAAAAGCAATAAGTGATGAAATTGACACAAGCATTGCGACTATAAACATTTTTGAAAAGTACAAGCATAAATCAGCCTTAGTCATGTTTGCTATGTTATACCGGTGTGGATTGCTTTAAAGAGGTTGGGCTTGCTCTTTGATTTCAAAGTCCCATGAAGCAGTCAAAGCCTGCGCACAAGCTCATAGAACTTTTCCAAAAAAAGCCCTTTGATTTGCATAGGTAGTAGGGGTATATTGTACATTTACAGCACTTAGTGGATAAAGGGTTAAAATTAAGAATCGTTGGAAAGCGGTCAAAAATACAACAGGTTGGAACAATACACTGCAAAAGAAAGAAATACGAGTAGTTATATACTTTGATACAAGGAAAAATGCCTTAGATTACCCTGTAAGTCACTGCAGGCTTTGATGTCAGATCATTTCAACTTATTCGAAATTCCATCATAATATTGTCATTTTATAAAAATCCCAACATGATATGGGTAAATTGCTTCGGAAGCCAGACCTTCCATACGAAAGCAGTAAACATGATATTGATTAATAATATTCTGCCTTTGAATACGAAAACTCAGTAAAGTTTAATTGACAATTAAAAACTCGTCTCGTTTGTCACACACAGATGTCTGTAAACGAACTGATTGTGGTTCAAAGCGAGGAATAAGAAACTTCGGAACAATCTCCCAACTTTGATGGCCAATGCATTATAATTGAGGTTCGTTATCATAAAACTTGTCGTTGTAAATTATTCGTAGGTACTATGTATGAAGAAATGTAACATATAATGTAATTAGGCAAATGTTTAAGACGAGTTTTTTAATCAAAATATTTTTTTAATTTAAAAATTGATACATAATAATTCACAAATCATAATGGCTTGCTTATCTAAAAAAAGGCTGAATCTCAGGACATATAGTAAAAAGGAAATTAGTAGGATGCAATCTTTTTGTCGGACATGTCTGTCACAGAACCGACGAGAGTTGGAGCAGGAAGGTTCTGGAATGGAGACCACGCTTAGGCAAACGTAGTGTAGGACGCCCCCCGGCTAGATGGACCGATGACCTGAAGAAGGCAGCTGGCAGTGACTGGATGCAAAGGGCGGGAGATCGTGAGCTGTGGCGTTCCTTGGGGGAGGCCTATGTCTAGCAGTGGACTGCCATAGGCTGATATGATGATGATGATGAATCTTTTTGTCCACCTATTATTCTGTCTTGCATCGTCCCTTGTTAAATGATTTTGCATTTCTCCATGTCATGCAACGTGATTGTAAGTAAAACATGACCTACACCGACAATCGTGTTGTATACGAGGAAACTCCAATAATTAAGATATGAATTTATTACTTATTCTTAGAAGTTAAGCGTCGTGATTCAATTAGCGAGCTCGTGAATAAGTTAATGCCTTGTTTTTGTTACAAATACCTACCAATAACCTACTGGGAAACAAATAAACGGATATTGTTTTTCATTATGTTCTTCCTGTAAAGGAAATCCCACCAAAAACATTCAATGTAAAAAAAGCCAAGTCTCTCTATGCAATTCTTCCATCGTAAAAAGTATTGAGATAGCATAGGAGCCAAGCCCTGTTTAATTTTATTTGTAATAATAAATATATATTTTGTGACTCTATCAATAGTTTTGTTTGCATTACAATAATAGCGACTTGGCCATGAGCACAAGTTAAATGTCGTTTGCTCTTTGTAATTACGTGCAAATATCATTAAAATGATTTTGTAACTAATTGGAATTTGAGATCACTATGAACTTAACATGCGCCATAGTGCATGTGCAGTTCACTGATCTTGGATGATACAGACTGTCGGTTAAGGTATCTTGATATTATTTACTTTCAACTGCTCCAAATATGCCGTTTTATATTTGTACCTTATTGTGCTCATGGCCAAGTCACTATTATTGCAATGCAAACAAAACTATTGATAGAGTCACAAAATATTTATTTATTATTACAAATAAAATGAAACAGGGCTTGGCTCCTATGCTATCTCAATACTTTTTACGATGGAAGAATTGCATAGAGAGACTTGGCTTTTTTTACATTGAATGTTTTTGGTGGGATCTCATTAATTTTTGGTAGGTCTCTTTCTTTTATTTTTAGGTGTTTCAATTATTACTTGTGCTTCAGCTGCTGCTTTGCTTAGAGCCCATTCCCTGTCTCTTACTCTGTTGCCTGTATTGTGATGTTTCGTATTTTTTTTAGGCACACAAGTCTGGGCGGTAAATATTTCTGAGTCGATTATATTCAACTGTTGCTGTCTCCTGAACTTTGATGCTTTTAAAATCGATATTTACCAAATATAATCCACCCAGACTTGTCTCTCTTGAAAGAGCCACGTATACTTGACTATAGGTGAAAACGGAGGAACCTATGTCCTTCATCGTTTGGTTTAGACTTAGCCCCTGGCTTTTATGGGTGGTTATAGCGTAAGCATAGAGCAATGAAAAATGAACTCAAAGCCCTTTATAAATTATTAAGCAAATATATAAAAAAAGATTACAAAAAGCATAGAATTAATACTCTACAAAAACATTTGGAAAAAAGTGGAAGCCTAAAAAAGGGGTATAAAGAGCTGCGGACAGGAAAAGCATGGATTGACTGCCTGAAGGAGTCGGGGGACACTGCTTATAGCAGAAACGGTATCATTAACGTTGCTACAAACTTTTATAAAAAACTTTACAGTGCTCCTGAGGTAGAAAGAGACATTAACTACTCTAGAAAGGATTACAGTGATACAGAAAAATCACAATCCCACATAGAATCAATAGAATGTACAGAAATAATTGAAACAATAAATAGACTAAAACCAGACAAAAGTCCCGGATCAGATAATGTCACTAACGACGCCATAAAAACCGCCCGCTTCATACTAGCAGCTCCACTTACCAAATTATTTAATTTGATTTTTGAAACAGGAGTTACTCCTTATCAATGGTCTGAATCGAATATTATTTTGCTATACAAGAAAGGAGACCCAAAAGACATTAGCAACTACCGGCCGATAAGCCTTCTACCTAGTATTTACAAACTATTCTCTACAATAATAAACCAAAGAATTAGTACAACACTAGAGGAAAGTCAGCCTATTGAACAAGCAGGATTTAGGAGAAATTTTTCTACTATAGACCATATACACACATTAGAACTGGTAATGGAAAAATATCAAGAGCAACAGAGACCGCTGTATGTCATATTCATTGATTACCAAAAAGCTTTTGACACAATCTCACACGAAAGTATATGGAACACGCTAAAAGCCCAAAAGGTCGAGCAACAATACATAAAAATACTCAAATACCTATATAGTAATTGCTCAAGTAGAGTTAAATTAGAAACCATTGGCCCAATTTTTCCAGTCAAGAGAGGAGTCAGGCAAGGAGACCCCTTATCCCCGAAAATTTTCATTGCGATATTAGAATCTATAATAAGCAAACTAAACTGGAGAAATTGTGGTTTATATATCCAGGGTAAATACTTAAACCACTTACGATTTGCTGACGACTTAGTTTTACTATCAGAATCAAGCCTACAGTTGCAATATATGTTAGACACTCTACACGCAGCAAGCAGACAAGTGGGATTAGAAATGAATATCACAAAGACCAAATTAATGACCAACTTCAAAAAGTCAAAAATAACAGTTGAAAATATACCATTAGATTATGTGGATCAGTATATATATTTAGGGAAACAAATTGGATTCTGCAGAGATAGTAATGAACTGGAAGTAGAGAGAAGAGTAAAACAGACTTGGAAAAAGTATTGGAGTTGTAAGGAAATATTTAAAAGCGAAATGCCTATCAAACTAAAGAAAAAAGTCATGGACTCGTGTCTAATTCCTTGTCTTACGTATGCATGCCAAACATGGAAATATACCAACAAAGTAAAGAATAAAATAATTACATGTCAGCGAGGAATGGAACGCAGCATGTTAAATATCAAGAAAATACAAAAAATTAACCACAACAAAATACGGTCAAAATCAAAAGCAATAGATGCTCTCAAATACAGCCAAAAACTAAAGTGGAAATGGGCCGGTCACATAGCACGTCTTCAAGACAGTAGATGGACCAAAACAGTTACGTCATGGCAAGGCCCATCGGGCAAACGGTATAGAGGAAGACCGTACGCTAGATGGGACGACGATATTAAAAAAATTGCGGGTCCAAAATGGCAACAAATAGCACATGACAGAGAGAAATGGAAAGCTTTGGAGGAGGCCTTTACCTGAGAAGGGTTCCAGCACAGTAATAAAAAAAAAAAAAAAAAAAAAAAAAAAAAAAGAAAAAAAAATGCTAATGCCTATTATGAAAAATATGGTAAAATTTTAATAGTCATTAATTTAACTGTATATGTGTATAGATATAAGTTTTATCTTTTGTTAAATAAGTATTATAGGTAGATAGCAATATTATTTGTGTATGTAAACTTTAAATGTAATGTGTTAACTGGAAATAAAAGGCTTTTTTATTTTTATTTTTATTTTATTTATAGCATAAGCGATGCATATAGGAAATTGTTGACTATGCGGCGCCGTGCTTCATCTTAATACTATACAAATTTCATATCTTTTTTTTTAAATGCGTTGTTAAGTAGCATTTATTTTACGCTAGCATTGGAAAACGTAATAAATGTTTATTAATTTAAACCTCAGTACTTACACCTGCATATTTGTACTTTTACAAACATGGAAAAAAAATAAGTAGGGTAGATTTATCCGTCAAATAATTAGCCGGTTATTCGTATACATTGTATAATAGACCTCCGTATTTACTTTTGTTACATTACGTGTTATTTGTATCGAGTTGAGCATTTACATTCCTCAAGTGGTTTTGTTGTGTGATATCGGACTTTTGTTTTGTTGTTAAGTGAGAGAATTTACTCTAGTTTTAACAAGAAATGTCTACACCGGGTGGATATCGGAAAAACCGACCACTGTCTCGCCGGTGCGTAAATTGTTGTTTTAATAAACCTGTGTATTAGGATTAGTTAAAATACATTGTGATTTTAGCATAACCACCCCAATGGGATGGCACTTTGATTCGACAACCCCATTCACTTGGGCCACCAAGATGAGATTTTTACTAACATGAAAGTGTCTGTAAAAGGTGGGAGCCATTAGCATTTACCACAATATCAATTCAAATAGGAAACGAATATCTATTTAGAAGTTGATAAACCTTGAAGAATTTAACTTTTATAACCTCAAATTCAGCAATCTAAAATAAAGATTTCTCTTGAACCCTGGTGAACAAATGGATATCGTTTGCATAACACATATTCTATTGAGCATGGCAACGAAGTCAAAATCATTGAGCTGTCGCAAATTAATTGTAAGTTCATCGTATATAAATAGTTCATTCCACAGGTTCGGCACAATGAGGGAACCTAACAACCTATTAGTTTCAGTAGATGAAAGTTTTTTAGAAGGTTTTTTTTTTCGTACCGGCGGTAGCTGTATGAGATAGAAACCATAGCGCGATTTAGACCAGGTACACAGCCATCTTTCGAGTGAGCATAGAATATTTATAGCATTGCATTATGTGGATGAAAGATTGTAGCTTTATTCATTTCATTTTAACTTAGCTTTGTTTATTAATATGTAAATTCAATACATTATTACAATGTATTGGAACGAAGTTCTTATGAAAAAAAATCTTATTACGAAAAGTTGTAACGAAACTTTTTAATGACGTCATTAGTGAACAGTCTTATGATTAAGATTTTTGATAGATATCCTAACTTTTCAGATGGCGGTGTTGACACACGACGAGTTTGATAAGCCGCGTGTCATGCTTTCGAATCCTAATTCTATGTTTTTTTTTTGCATTTACAACTAATTATATTTTTTTTTTTATTTAATAATAAATTAAATTAAATTATATTAATTAAATCAAATTCATTAAATTAAATTATGGTAATTACATTCATTCAAATAATTTCTTAAATTAAAAGGAACTTCGTTCCATCCGAGTGTCTCTTAACATCTCTTTAGATTTTTTTTATAATATAAATCGATTTGTTTTACTTTTTGTACATAAACGAAGAACAAAGTTAACAATGCAGTCAAAATTCATACACCATGTTCTTGTAAAACCGCAAATGTAAATTTGTTTCCTAATATTTACTAAGGTGTATAATTTCTTACCGTTTTTATAATTTTCCCTTTATTTGTAGCTAAAAACCTATCTTGGTGCCAAATTTTAAGTTTCTAAGTTTGCTAGAAGTACCTTGGATTTTTGATGATCGGTCAGTCAGTGAGTGACAAAATTTAATGGTGTAACTTTGATCTCTCATAACTCTGAAACTATTGGTTCAAATGTCATGTAATTTTGAGGCTAAGCTTGTTTTAATGCTTTCTCTAGGTCATCGAAAACCTAAACCCTTAGCCTATTCCGTTTCGATGATACAGGGGGGGTGAAATAGCCGCGAAACGCTTCGAGAAAAGTATGGTACGGCTGTGCCCGTTTTTTTTTTTTGCTCGAGACTTGGCAGGGGCACTACCGTGCCCCCAGATGAAATCTCTCTGTTCTACTCAGGTCAATAATATTGTGCCAAAGGAGAGCTACAACGAAATTAGCCTCTTCAGATTTCTATTTGTATTTCAGTTTATCGTATATCAATGCAACTGAAAAATTCTAGTTACAAAGCTAAGTCATTTATTTAAACCACATTGTCCAACGAAACACATGTATGTCCCGTCAATATAGACTTAGCTGTCAATTCCCTAGTTATAAACAGGTGGTGACAGAACTCTGGTAGAAACGACCCAAACCAGACCCAAAACGTTTTCAATGGCAATTTGATTCACATTCGATAATAATCTAGTGCCAATCTATCTGGCTGGATAACGCAAGGCTTTAAATTTTTTTATTTAGGATTACCTATGAACAGTCAACATCAGGCTTGTGGTCAAAGTTAGTGCAAAATCCGAATATCTATCGACTACATAATGCATGAAAGTTTAAACGAATTATTACAATTTAAACATAATAATTTAAAATAAGAAAAACAAAAAACGTCTACATATTATAATATAATATATACTTAGAAATACATTAAATGTTATTTTCATAGTCTTTATCGGTATATTTATGAAAATCGCCAGTAACAACGCAGTAAATAATTTCGCACATAGTTATTGATTAGTGACGCCGATGCATACGCTATTAACATCTTTCTAGAATAACATGTATTGGAAAAACCTATATTATGTTAAAACATTATCAGTTGTGAATTGTAGAGTTAATAAACACGTAGGTACCTAATGTGACATTTAACTGGTCACACTTTATAATACTTTTGCCGTATGTACTGAAACTTTTATGTAGGTATATTATTTTACTGCCTCGTTGGCCTAGTGGCGCTAAGCGCGACTGCTACGCTAGAGGTCTTGGATTCGATTCCCAGGTCGACCAAGGTGTTATTGGGTTTTTTTATGAAATTCTCAGTAGCAGGTCGGATTTGTGCCCGGTTAGTGGCAATAGGCTCGGGCAACTATTACATGTGACCTAAACATATCGGCGAACCGTGGGTGTACATTGGTACACCTCTGCCTAACCCTTCGAGGATACAGGCGTGATGATATGTATGTATTATTTTACTGTGACACATTTTTGGAAAGTTATATAATGTATTTTACCGTCCCATATTTATGGAGAGAAGCAACTATAATATTTAAATCTATGTCAACGAATTGTTGATTAAACATCGGGTATCGCGAACCAAACAAATATTTGACAACGCCTGCAAAAGTTTTTGAGCAATATATCAAAATAATGCAACGCAAAGAGATTTAAATCTAAGGCGCTTAGGTTATTTAGTTTTTTGACTGTTATTAAACTCTTTTTAAGATCTCATCTTGCATAATCATCGCAACATACTAATAATATTCAGCCATATGAAACAAATGAATGAATAAATCCCTACGGAATTAAACAAACCCATACATATTTACCAAAGCCACCTCATTAGCAAAGCAGATTGAACATAAACAAATGTTTTATTAATAATGAATGTGTGTAGTGGAGAGTGACCGCAACCCTCGGCGACTGTGGCTTCGCCTGAGAAATTAACTGCTGCCCTGGGGGCCGAGGATATACCTACTTACATAAGTGTATAGGTACTTAATACATTGTCTGTATTACTGTTAGTATTCGGAAATCTAGGGGTAATATTGTGAATTAGTTTCTTGACTCAAATAAGAGATGGTACTATGTCTTGAGCTGATAAAGATTTAGCTTTGCTGTAAAGATATTCGTAAAAAGTTAAATACGTCTTCTAAGGTAGGTATATATAGCCTTCACAACATGAATACTGCAGGTAGGTTGCAGCCGTTTTAAAATGCAGCACATTACCACGGCTAGCTTTCGCAAGTTAAAATATACAAAACCTGAAAACACATTCTTCTCGCAAACAAAACAATAACAAGGTCATTAAAAGCAGATTTGCAGCAATCGTAGCTCTTTCCATTTATTTAATAAACAAACCACAAACATTTAGGTGTAATTGTATTAACGAGATTACGAGGCGCTGTTAAAATAGTTTCACTTTGCCTCCCCATTGTCCCTCTGGGGAATGTACACCCTTTCAAATAGTTCACCCATTCTTTCGCCATTGAGACAGTACCCAGTCCCCAAACTGTCTTCACCATAAGATTTATTGCCAACGATTACATTGCCAACTTTATTACCGCGCATAATAGATGAGATTTCGCTATCATAACTTTGGTTTTGATTGCGCGCTTGTTTAGTGTAAGTGGTTTGCATGAGATTCTGGTCGTGTATGCCACAAGCTGCTTGGAATATTGATTCCAGGGCTAGTTGGTCTTGCATCCTTCGCTGTATAGCAGTCGCCTGGACGTTGGCTACAATATCCTTATATTTCGTTTCCAGTTTTTCAAGCGAAGTATTTAGTTCCGTTTGATTTTCGTCGGTCATTTCATTAACAACCTGGGCCCGCTGTCTTACCATTTGAAGTTGTAAAGTACACTCTGCCAAGTGTTTTTCTCTTTGTAACTGGGATAACTTAGCTTCATAGAGTTTAATACATTTAGCCTTAGACTTTTCTAGCTTATTAAGGCGTTTTTCTAATTGTTGAGCTTTGAACCTCATGGTATCGTTCGACAAATCCTCATTAGACCTTTCTATGAATTTGTTAAGCACTGCATGTAAATTGTTCTTTTGGTCTTCAATTTGAGTCTTAAGTCGGGCAATTTCGGCATCTTTTATTTCTAAAAGCTTATTTTTCTCATGTATGATTTCGTCTTTTGATTTAGTCAACTCTTGTGACTCTGTTGTGGCAGTGTCTTGTACTTTGTTTATTGTATCTTCGTAAGTGTGTCGCAGCTCATCAAACTTCTTCTCATAATAATCTTTCATCTCCTCTCTTGCCGAGGTGCGCACTTTAATCAGTTCTAGTTTATGTTTCGCTTCAATTTCTTCAATTTCATTCTTTTTCAATTCGTTCAAATGATCTAATTGGTCGTGCAGGTTACTTATTGTTTGTATCATTGTATTTCTAGAATCCTGAACTTCCTGTAGTTGACATTTCAAAGATCTTAAGGTGACATTGCTATCATTACTTTTAATAAATGCACTAGTGGCATTGTCGACTTTTGGAACACATTCACACGCGTAATCTTCAGATTTACCTCTGGTTTCCTCTCTCAAAGCATCAAGTTCCCTCTGTAGAAGGATATTCTGCATTTTAATCTCTCTCAGTTTCTTAATAAGGTTATTTGCTCTATATTCGTATTCTTCGCCATGGCCAGCAATTTTTTGTAACAGTTCTGGACAATTGAAGCAAAGGAATTTCTCATTTTTAGAACTGGGGAATGGTTTTATGGGCATTTCACTGCTAGTTAAACTTTCAGTAATTTTATCATATTCTTGAGATAAATAGTCAGTTTCAGAAATGTTCATTTTCTTGCTATCAAATATGACTTTGGTGCGAGGTTCATCAGAGTTTATGACCACATACTCCACTTCAGTTGATGATTCCTCACTGTTGAGGTCGTCGGACAACGGGCTCAACTCAGTTGGAGGTCGATTTAGAAAAGGCATATCAAGAAAGCCTTTCGCAAGTTGGTAACAAAGCAAGAACACATATTTGTTCCTTAATGCTTTTTCATCTTCTTTGCAATCTGATAGCCTCTGTATCCAGGAATCGCAAATTTTTATAACCTTTTTGTCGACTAATTGTTCTAAATAAGGTCTTAACAGTTGCAAGTACCTTTTGAATTCCAAATCTAAGTTGGTGGTATCGCTGTCGTCCATTATTGGGAATATTTCACTTTATTAGGGTGTGTTAAAATTTTCCATATTTTGTAATGCCAAAGTGACAGATTCGTCTCGGCATATATTTCCGATGTTTGACATTCGCGTTTTTTTTCATCGTTCGATGACGTAAAAAGTACTCTGTGGATGACGTTTAGATATTATAAAAGAGTATATACGTAAATTTTACAGCATATTTTTAAATATTAATAAGTTCATAAGATCTTATTTTCACTCGACAATAACTACAAATATAATTTTGGAGGGACAAAAAAAACTAGTCCCGATTTAATTTTTTTGCTTCTCGTTGTATATATTTTACAGAAAAAATATAGAGTACATAAACTAGTTGCCTCTATAGCCTATAGGTAGAACCTTTATTCCTGTAAGAGGCTTTGCGGCCATTTGCAATATTTAAATAGCCTTAAGCCGATTCTGGCAGATGGGTACATCAATTCTTAAGCTTGGTACATCATTTTTGGTCAACGTAAGTAGAAAAGGTGTTCAGTTTATTTTGATTCATTTAATATTTATCTGATCTTGATGTATTTACAAACAAGTACTATATTAAGTTTTTTAGACAGTCACGAAATACAAAAATGAGTAGCTAATTTCAAAAAGGGTATTTTATAAAATCTGGTTTATAAACTAATCAATATTTCTTCCTAATAGTAAAAGCACTAAAATAAACAGTTAATCCTACACCATTGAGCACTTTAATCCTGTAGCAATTAAAAAGGTCCTAAATCCCGTATTGATTACCCAAAAGTAATCAAACTGGTCCTTTAGTCCATTCACCTTATTAAGTACCACTGTAAAGTAATGTAATTGGTCCTAAGTTTCTTATCAAAATATTTAGTGACAGTAAACTTCCTCAAGACTAACTCAAATAATTTTTTTATCGGTACTGGTACTTTCTAGTATTTTTTTTCTTAAGGTGCTCCCTCACCGTGAGCATTCGCGTGTAATGTAACGTTACAAATTTGAGCATTACATCAGTGAAAAAGGAGAACCGAGCATTACAATGCGCACCTTGTAATGATACAATGTGTAATATCTTGATACAACTTGTAACATCAATGCGCTCCACTTAATCCGACCACCTATTTTTGCCGGTTTTGAAATCATTCATGACAGCAATATTGTTTCTTCTGTGTTTTTTTTTTACTTGAGGGAGCACCTTTAGATTTATCAATAATTGAATCAATAATATTTGAATATTAAGTATTATAATTTCAACTCTTTACAAAGCATTTTTATTTAATACATTTTAGTGGCCGTCATTTTCCACTGCGGTGGTCCTATGTATTTCCAGGAAGGACCAAGTCTTTTGATCGCGGAATTCAATAGCAGACTTCGGTTAATATACTTATGATAAATGAAATTATTTTATGTAGCTTTTGAAAGAAGTATATGAAAGCAGAATGTTACAATTCTAATATATATTTGCTATTGTAGAGGAAGACTAATGTTAATTGAAAGAGCAAACTGGCAAACTAGCAAACATAATTGAATACCAATATTTTCTACGAACATAAGGTTTTTTAGGTTTTTTGTTGTTTCATACAATTAAGTATAGGTACTTAAGTTTCAAAAAGCAACTTGTTCTACATTTGACTTTTAAACATTTAAGTTTTCGATATCAAATTGAGTGTTTTCAGAAACTTTCATTACTTCCTGATTTCAATTAGTATGCCCTCAATTTGCTTGATATAGTCCATCGGTACTTGGAGAATTCTCTTCAATTGTAATAATCTTATATTCAGGAGTCACAGTTCCAACTGTGTCAATGGCATGTCTCCATCTTCAGCTCAGAGCTGTAAGCCTTTACGAGGAAAACTTTACCAATCAATGCTCTTCAATGATATAAGGTACTTCGGCCAAGTTTCAATGGGAATCCGAACGTTAATGCTAGAGCACAATATACTGATAGTAATTACATTGTTGATTGACTGTAAATGTATTAATTAATTGGAGATATGGACAATAAATACTGTATTGGTAGTCATTCGAATATAGGGAATAGATTTCGTCTTAATGATACAATAAATTTGTGTTATACAATGTATATTATTTTATGAGGAGAAAGGACCATTGATGAGTTCCAATATTGAAGAAGTTTGACAATAGATAATATCAAATCCTAGTTGGAGACATTTCAATGAAATGAGTCACGTTGGTCGAATGGGTAGTCGGTCCATGTACAATACGGTATTCGGCTGAATCCGGTAAGGCTTGAAATCGACCTATTAATGGCGGTGATTTAGAATCTTGACTAGTATTAAACAGCTCATATGAAATGGTAAAATTTTGGTCTTCTAGTCAGTTAACAGACAAGAAATACAAAACCGCCATTCCTGCGATGA
The DNA here is from genome assembly GCA_905146925.1 of Autographa gamma. Lineage (NCBI taxonomy): Eukaryota > Metazoa > Arthropoda > Insecta > Lepidoptera > Noctuidae > Autographa > Autographa gamma. The sequence goes on from LR989850.1 coordinate 13,663,290, forward strand.
ATACGGCTGTAACAAAATAAAAAGTACTACCAAAGTAAAGGCAATTCTTGAGGAATTTTCACGCATATTCAAAAACCTATACATTATCGTTACAAAAGACGTGTGTCGGTGCGTTCGGAGATCTATAGTCTGTCTGTCTGTCACATCTCGCTCAGAAACAATGCTTGTCACTGTGTTAGCAGCCGTATAAGAAAAATGCTTTGTCATGAGCGCAGAATTGATGGAAGTTTTCGCCTTTCATGCCGGTTGCGGGATAAGAATATAGATTTGGTTTTAGGTATAGGATGTTGGCTGAGAGAAGAAAGTCGATGTTTTGCGTTCGTGGGTATATATTTGTTTCGGTGCTATTGATATAGGTCTTTTTATAGAGCTAGAATAACTATCTACGTCAAAAAAGAAACTAAAATAACGAGTAAAGTACTGATTATTTTATGTCGGCACTTTCTTAATGCAAAACCCAGCGTGTTTATCAATTGACACAATATTAAGCCATTCAAGCATATTCTGTCTCCCCAAACCAATTCAAGTAAATAATCCGTATCAAGTCACAACAAATGCTTCCCATCTTGAACCCCATCCAACTCCAGCCAATGTTTGCCATCACTTCGTTAACAGCACAGATACTATTAAGACTAATTTATTCGCCCATACACTGCTCATTGTTCCAAGTATAATCCTTACACTAAATACCTGCCTTGCCAATGAAAATACAACCTTATTCCTTGAAGTTAAGATTGGTTTAAGAGTGCTGATTGTGTACTAATGTTACTGATCACGCTTGGCGTTTAGTATCGTAATTGAAGTGAGAGGTAGGTGTAACGAAACGTGTAATGCTGGCAATGTGTTTAGGGAAGTGACTACGAGTGTCATTAGGGATATGTATCGGTTACGTTTTGTTGCTCGGATTAGAGCTTATCTCACGATTATACAAACATGATTGTGAATGCAGCGCATAGTAACGGCGGATTTTGGGAGTCTTCTGGGTATTTATATTATTGTAACACTTCGTAAGGGAAAACAATCGTATGGTGTCGACCATTCTGTCATGAACTGTTTATTTGCATTTAAAAATAGAAAAAAATGCTGTTCTCATGTTCAAAAAAATTATTTACTTTATAGATCTAAGGGTTGTGTCCAGCTCTGGTGCATGCACACCAAATACGCAGCTTGAGTTTGACGTTAGATATTCCTAAAATCATAAATGAGAAAAATTCAACACCTTTATGACTAATCCATCTTAAACGAAATCCTAATCAGTGCCACCCCTAACTCCAAACAAGCAGCTATCATCAATAATTAAAAACAAACAGCATAGCATTGCCCTTCAATCTGTCGCCAGGGTTGGCAGTCCACTTTAATTCCGGCCAGGATCGGGAGCTCGGCTAATTGAACGTCGCCTTTATCGAGCTATTGTGCACGTAATTGGAAATGTCAGGCGGTGTAAGCAGAAAGTCTCATACTTTGTTTAGATATAATAGAAATATGAAAGTATTGTTTGGCTGTCTTTCTGAACTTAGAAAAGCTTTGAGGAAGTTGGGATATTGATAGGAAGTAATTTGGAAGCCGTCGTTGTCGTCATAAGTAAATAGTATAGTATGGCTTTAAAATTCCATTCTTTTTTTTATTTCTCTTTTTCTGTTTAAAATTATAACCGCATGAAATATAACGAGACAAAATAGTTAGCACGAAGTGCAATAAATCGACCTGTTTTCATATTTTTGGGAGTTTACAGAGATTGAAAGACCGCTGGATAGAAAGGGGTTCCTGTTATTTAAAAAAAAAGGTTTCATTTTAAAGCAAGTTACATAATAGACGTAAACTAAAAATCTGAAAGCACAAATAAAGTAACAGTACAAGCTAAGAATGTACAGGATTAAATAAGGAACTCGTCGTTCATCGAAGAATGGCTCTTGAAAAAGCGTTCGCAGTAGCGAGCGCAGTAAAGTGTCTCATTTCTTGGACAGAACTTGTTATAGAGCAGATTGCTGAAGGTAATTGAAAGGAAATACGAAAGGTATTCCAGTTCTGAAAGCTCAGATTTTGATAGTTAACACAATTCGCTTACAAATAGTAGAAGCTACTGTTGACTGTTGTGGAAATTCAATTTTCGTAACCATCTGAATTTTTTTTCTTTTTCTACATTGACAAAGGACAAATAAAGTTACATCGTGATCTACAAAGTCAGTAGAAAATGAGAAGGATTTGAAGTTGAGAATTATATTTTACCTCGATTGATTTCTGATATTGTGTTCAAAATTATTTCAATTTAGCAGATAGCTAGTTGAAAACTTGAAGTACAAAACTTTTATATTGAAAACGAAAATTACCTTCATCCCTCGATATATTATCTTTATGAGTATTATTGACTACAATCATTCGATTTCATATTCCATTGCATCTTACCGATGAGTTTCGTTAATGAAGACATAGTTACTGTTCAATGGACTGCGAATAACAACTTCGACCTTGTTCCTCTAAATAGCCAGGGTAATGTGTTTTTCCGTTAATAAAAAGTAACTAACCATTCTTACATACATTATGCTCCATTACGCTTTACATTTTTGTGGGTTTTCTAACAAGGGTAATGTATAGAAAATGAACTCAATTTGCATTTTGTCGATTTTCTGATGAAAGTTTCAGAAAATAAAACTGTTTTCTGAACTACCACAAAATATTCATTAACAAACACCTAGTAGTAAGTAACACCTTCTTAATGTAAAAATGTAAAACTTTAAAATGCAAATTTCGTTTCCTTTTTATTAGCTTTCACACTAACCCTTTACTGTGAAAATACGAATAGCAAACTTGCAAACTATATTCATTGCTCACAACTTTTTAACAGGCGTTTTTGTTTTTAAAGTTTAATGCATGTTGTGTTGCAGAATAGTTACATTTCCTATTTTTTAGTTAAAAGAGTCTAACTTTCCACTTATTTAAGTTAGTGAAGTTAGTATGGCTAAAAGTTAAATTTATCCATAGACGTTTATTTTTAAAAAGCGTATAATTTTCATGAATAGGGGGACTGTCTTGTATTTTGCGATAAATCATTGCGTATTATAAATTTACTTTTCCATATTATTAGACCCACCATTTGAAAACAGACCTCAAAACAAAAGATAATTATGGATGCAAATGTTTGAACTAACTTCAAGCGCTAGTCACTCCACACAATAAACATCCACACGTAAAATTACAACGCAACGGTTGAAAACAAAGCTAATCCCAAAAGCCAGGCTCCAAAAATGTTCCGGGGCTAAAATAGTAGCATAAAACACAATACTAAGATTAATTGTGTCCCCGACTCGTAGCGACGAACTGGCGACCTTCCAAAGTGAAGGCAATTTGTCAAACGTACCTTTGCTCTGGACTAATTATCAAGGTATTGGCGGGGTGACATAAGAGCTTGTTAAGGTGAAGTCGCAATTAAAAGAGTTTTGTGGGACTTTTTGTAGGTTCACGATTTATTGGGGATAGTTAAGGTCAGGGTTGGTTGGGGGTGAATGTTTTAGTGACATGGAAGAAAATTCTGTATTTTAACTTGGTAGAATTTAGAGCAAAATTGTGGGCACACGGTGGATGCAATTGGCGAGTTGTCGTTCATTGTGGCATTCTAGGGGGGAGGCCTTTGTTCAGCAGTGGACGTCTTCCTTCTGATGATGATGATGATGATGATGATGACTTTAGAAAGAGGAAAATGCTAGTAAAATCTAGACGAATACTAAACTATAACTTTAAGTTTTCGTCATATAGTAGATATGAGTTAAAATCACGATTGAGGTTTCTGTTAGTGAAACCGAGTAGGTGTGTATCAGCCACACAGTAGGTAGCTCTAGTCGGTACCTAACAGATTTGACATAGGTCAACATTCACTGAGGCTCACCACTTTATTAATAAATTGGTTAATTTTTTTCAACAAGTAATTCTTGGTAGTCCAACGTTCCTAACATGTGAACATGTATTTTCACATTTACAAAAATAATTAATACCGCAGCCGAAGAGGCTACAATTATGGTTCTACATTAGCACTTGCGCAGCAATAATCGCTACCGATATCTACTAAGATATTTCTCCACACAAACGACGCTATAAAAAGAAAGAATATAAGCCGCGGAAATTCCTTTATTACCTCCCAGATTAGTACGGATATTATCTTCATTTGCCACTCTGGAGCGACTTTAAAAAATAAAGGAAATAGAACGCACCGTTTGGATTGGCCTTAACTGGAACGAATCCAAATTAGCGTAAAACCGGGGCTTTCGAGCTTAAGGTAGGTAAGGGTGCTCGCAGACCAGGCGACATGCGACGTGCTCGTGCGATTGTTTGTGGTCTAGTTAGTAACCAATCGCACACTGGCAGTGGCGTTGGGATGTCTCCTGTTATCGGTAGTAAATGGATTACGTGTACTATATGAATTTATTTCTAAAAGGGGATTTATTTTTACACAAAATGATCAGCAAAAATATGATAATAATATGCACAACAGATAAAAATACTGTTTTTTGGTAGTTCTAGAAATGGAAATTCAATTTATCTTCATAATTTTACGGAATATAGTCCGTATAGTCTTATATAGTTAAAGTTAAGTACTGATCAATTAATCGATCACTTTATTTATTGACCAATATTATGGTTGTCTTAAGTCATGTTTACCAATGTAATTACAGCCTAACGGACCGACAAAATTTGCTAAGCGGCATCAAACTCTCATGCAGTACTATTGCCACTGTTTACTATAGCTACGTAGTTATACGCTACATTTGTTATTTTACCTGCTTTCACTTAATTTCTAGGAAAAGGCCATTACTACATCCAGACCTTCGGGTTTCCCCGCCTTAAAGGAAAACTTTCTTTAAGAATTGAGTAATTATTAAGAGATTGGTTTCCTCGTGCACCGAATAATATATAAATTTATATAATGTCGATGACTACTGATAAAGATAAATACAACACAGAAAAACGTTTATGAATTAAATAGGTGAAATTAGGTGTAGGCTTTTAAGCATAAATATCAAAGTACCAGTATGATATGAGTACTGTATTTATTAAAAACAAAACTGACTTGTGTAGTTAGTTTTTTCAGATAAGTTTAAAAACATACAAAACATACCAGGGTCCTCTATAAACAAATAGAAAACAAAATATCTTTTTTCGAATTACATTATGAGTGGAAAATCAAAAAGCCATAGATCTCATCGTAAATCGCCAAAATCAAATTATTCATTCATAATCACTTTCATCAATTAGTACAATTTACCTTTATCCTTTTACGGAAAACTTTCGAACTTATTAGTCAATCCTTGAGTGAATATCTTCGACAAAGTAATCAAAAACATTTCCATCACTAGAAGTAATGATATTACAATGTGTAACATATTTCGCTATAACATGACATAACGTATGCTCATAAAACAGCAATAAATGAGCTAATTAAAATTTTACGGTTCAATCTGTCCGTCGTCGAGGATAATTGGTAGTACGTCACTTTCCGCTAAGTTATTACCGTGTGGAGCGACCGCTTAAACTAAGGTCCTGCCTTCTTGTGACATTGAGTAGATATTTGTGTATTTCTGTATTGTTTTTTAATATTTACTCTCATTATAAAGCTTATTACGACATTATATAGCATACACTCTGCGGATTGTAAGGGTTTGTGAACCCGGGTGCCTCACTGTCGAACATTTATTCCGACTCACTATCTATCATAAAATAAACAGTGATTTTTTGTTGTAAACGTAATGTGTCTTAGGTTCATTTTGAAATCCTAAGACCTAACTTAGGTTCATTTTGAGATTACTGGTTACCACACACGTACTGTCCCTAATACCTTCTGTCCAAGTTCCGTGTCTCTATAGTCACCCTGTACACTCGTGTACTTCACATAAATCTTCATCATTAATCTTCGACGTTTATTATTAGTTGTTGGTTTAGTTTCATATGGATTTGTTTCCTGAAATGGATTCTGGATTATGGTTTTACTCCAACAACAAATGTTTTTTATTTTCTTGCAGATCTACTATAAAGTGAAGAACTGCCCTAAATGAGACACAAACACAGTAAATAATTAAACACAAAGTTATTCAAAGGTACTAAACCTAAACAATGCATATTTTGACCTTAACAGATGAAATGATTCAAACGACATCAGAAGAAATTTTACTAAATCAACTTTTTATAAAAATACAATGTTCTTTTACATAATACGGTAAGAAAAACCTTTTGATTTTCACACTAAAAACAATGTTTTAAACTGCTTGAACATTGCTAAGATAAACAGAGGGAAAGCATAATAATACGCTTCTCAAATAACTTAATTTCAAAATGGCGCTTAGAGTATTGAAACGTGCAGTCGAGACGTGCAACATTAACTACAGTTACACAAAATTACTAAGAACATAACGATTTTATTACTGAGGCCAGGAAAATGGAGGAAAAGCGAAGAAAATATATGACCTTAAAGGATTTTATTCTTGGTTAGCTGATTAAAGGCTTAGTTAATAATTAGATGAGTATTTTTTGTAAGTAGCCCAACCTACTATTTCCATATCCAAACTAGATTCTTAACTATTTTTTTAAAGTAAAAAAAAAATGGGGAGGAAGATGCCTTACTTTAAAAAATAGAAACATTTTATGGCCTAGCCCGGTTTCTTTCAGTCTAAAACTATTTTTAAGAGATCCATTAAAACTTGAAATCAAACTATGGTTATCCTTTAAGTAGTTGCAACCCGATATCACGTATAAATTTTAGCCACAGAAACAGCTATTGTTATTTACACATTCGCAGTTTTCAATGCCCTATCACGATACCGGCCGCTTAATATTTGTAGCGCAAAACATTTACGATTGTTCTCTGCCTTCAGGTCATTGCACCTGTCTCTCGTCTATGAAACGTTTTCTATAACAGTTTATCATTATTTCTGATGAAAATTATATGGAAACAGTCTCGAGAAATTGCACGTTGTTTATTTGATTGCTTTATTTACTTAAATGGTTTCGAATTGAATTGAACGGCTTCGTATGGAATATGGATGTAGATGATTGAATAAATGCAGATGATTTATGTTTCTTCATGTAGATAAATCATATATTTTCATATTTTAAAGTACGTGTAGTTAGCTTACTCTCAACAGTTATAAGTATTTAATCAGGCACGAACTATAATGTGCTCATTAAGTGAACAGTCTTCTCTTTATTCAATACTGATTAAGCTAACGACCATCAGCAATACACGAAAGTTATTTTTATTTTTTGACGATTTTCACAGACATTTATCAGACCTTCACTATGTTTACTGTCAGTTACTTTTCATAAATAATATAGAGACACACATCCTAAGTTATAAAACCCTGTGAGTACTTTTAAAGCCGCCCCTGCAAGCATCCAGGCTTTTCGCTTCCATTCGCAAATACTTATACTTACTGACTGCATTTACAACCTCGTATAATAAAACAAGCACAATTTAAATAAATATATCCATTAGCAGTACTTTGAGTGCAGATTTTATCAATAAAGCGTTTAAATATTTTCATTTCACATTTTTAACTTTATTTGTAAAAGCCGCAAGCCATTCACACTAATTAAAAACACGAACGAATTCGCAATACATCAGTTATTGTCGTCAACAGAATATTATTCATCCGATAAATCCAATTCATCCATTATAATAATGTATCCCCGACAAAGACTGAAATAATTGATACTTTATAATCCGAAAACATTATAACTGAAATACATATATTGGTAATTGTTACAAAGTAGTTTCACACGAACTGATTTATAACTGATATCTCAATTTTGATGTTCTCATAGCAAAATTTTTAATTTTTAAAACTTAAAAAAGAATCATGAAACTATATGTAACAGAACCAGGAACTACATGAAAGCTACGCAGTTGAAACCACCCAACTGTTAAGAAGCGCATACATATTTCACACTGCCTAAACCTTTGTGCATACAAATCTGGTCACCTAACTTGGTCACCATAACATTACTTACTTAATACCTTAAACCTTACCAAGTCACATTCATACGTAAGGCTAATGTAATACCCTTAGCCCTCCAGGGTGCCACTGCTTACCTCCGCTGCACTGGTGACACGTAACACTTCCGGCAATAGAGGCTTTCGGACAACCCTAGGGAAATATACTTGCGGCTTGTAAGAAAAATTACGGGCATTCTTATGGGTTGGTGTTCATAGAAAAGAAAGGAAAAAAAACTTGAATGGGGAAATCAGGGATAGCACTACATGTGGTCATGAAAAATAAATGTTTTAAAAAGAATTATTATCATGTTACCTTCTTCTTTTTGTTAGTTTTTTTTTATATTTAAATTGTGCATGTATTCGTATAGCTCATCTTTTTACATACATATTAAAAAAAATCGGGCTAAAAATCTTTACCACAATAATTATTACATTACTACCCAACGTAAATTACAATACTACTACTGTTTTATTTAGAAAACTGGTTTGTACAAATTCCTCCCATTTATTTTAAGCTAGCAACAAAAAAATGATCTTTGGTCAATAAATTCTTAGATTTCCCACAGATGCCTTACTATATACTTATATCAAGATATGTTCGACTAAACCAGATGAGAGATGGTCTCAAAGGTGATGGTCAGGTGAAAATGTTATTTTATTCTTGGATTGAAAGCTCCGTCCGACCCTCACAATAGTTGAGGTAATACTACACGAAGCTACTAAAGTAAGGATGTGGGAAAAGACAGAAAATACACATATTTCATTACACATGAATTCACATGTAAATGTACCCAGACAACATTATTTTTTTCATAGTAAATTGTCGTTATGTGCGTTGGTTATGAAATAAAAAAATACTCAGATCTACTATCGACTAATTAAATAGCTAAGAATTTCAAAAACACGTTTCAAAATTACACCTCGGTACAACACATTGACAAATAAGTCACAAAAGTTATTTTTAAATACAATCAACAATTACCCAAAATGTGCACGGAATCTTAAGCGAAATCAACCTTCAAGAGCCATCTTAAACAAGAGCGGTACACAATAACGACCATCAGACTGCTTGAGTAGCTAACTCGCAAAACTTAATTACAACATTACCATAGAAATATACAATCTTTTTGCGCTGCTAATTACTTTTACTGGCTCGACAATTATATTTAATTGTTTTAGGGTACTTGTCACCCTCTTACGGACTTTGCCTCGCTTGAAGAAACTTAAACGTTCCAAAAAGTCTTAATTCTGGTTTAGGTGGAGTTGGTTTAGTGCCGCAGTGCTGAGTGCTTCATGAGTTGAGATGTCGATGTGTGGTGAGCGATATTATTATTAGTTAGTTAAAGGGTTAACATATATGTATGTACCATCTCGAAAAAGGCTGAGTAAGCAAGAATAATAAGCAAGAATCTAGATAATGGCGAATCCCATTTAAAAAATTTGGTGTCATGAGTGGTTATTTTGGTTTTATAAATTACCATTGCCTGTTATTAAGGTGTTTAAAAACATAAATCATCCTGCACAATTATTCATTTTGGTTTCAGTTGTTTGTACAATTGAATAATATCTATAAACACACGCGAGACCAAATAATAGTGGTGTGATTCATCAAAACTAAAAATATCCGAAGTTACGACATATCCGCGACATTGTGGCTTTATGTTTTACGAGTGTCTTGGAAACAGCGTAATGAAGGAAACTGACCTTTTCATGACATTTACACGAAAAATCTGACCAACTTTGGATAGCCTTCTAGCTATGACGGTACGAGTGACCTTAAGTGAGGTCAATCTATATTAAATGGCTTGAAAAATACATTTAGGATTTACGGGACTAAAGACCAAGAAAAAATGCTAGTGCATCAATTAACTTAGCCCATATCGATCTGTTGCTAATCGTGTAGGTCACTTTTAAACATGTAACAAAACATAATCATATAAACATACATTATTATAAAATATATAACAAAATATTGTGAGCTTGATTTGTTTCTAGAACTAAATAATAATGTTATGTCACAATTTCACACACAGTTATCAGATTACGGGTATTTGCAATTACTAAAAGCTTGTTTAACAGCGTACTGCAATATGTTATCTAATCGATGAGCGTCGTCGCAATGTTAATAACTTTATTTAGTATATTTTTTTTACATCGTATAAAAACTTTTTTTTATTTCGAAAATTCAGTTTCTTGTTTATTAAAACAAATCAAAATCATTTAATTCAAGATAGGCTACTACTTAGAATTTTTAGTACGTCAAAACAATACAAAAACGACAACACCCAGATTTGCCCACCCCTTCATAACCTGTGAAAGTGAAACTTCCGCGGCGCAACAAACTCCACAATAGCATGCTGTTTTCCATTTAACAAATACTTTAAAGATAGAATATCAAAGTAAATAAAAAATGAAAGCCTCTTCATAGTAAACAATTGTTCTAGTTTTTAAATATAAGAATAACGTTAAAAATTATCTTACATTATGCAACCGTTATCAGAAAACATAATAAGGTTCGGAGACATTGATTCGTTGTGATATCCGCCGCGAACTCGATCGCGGATATGACCGCGTCAGCGCCCGCCCTAATGATCCGGTTCAGTGCGGATTAAAGCCGTCGTATGAATAATACAGAAGGTTCAGGAAATGTAGCTGTAGTGTGACTATGATTTCAATTGTTTTTCGTTAGGATATGCAGTAGTGTAGGTACACAGTCAATACCATTCTAGAATATAATGACATGATTTTAGCCCTTTTAGCAATATTGTGTTTAAAATGATTCAGGTAAATGACTCGCTGAGCCACCCATTGTGGATATTTATGAAATAATTTGCATGCGTGTTATGCAACCCTTGTATGTGAAAATAATAAAAGATTCCATACAAGTTCTCAACCGTGTTCTCAACTCAAGATTAACCGCAAAGAAACATGCAATTTCATTTCTCTAATCTAAGTTTTTACTTGAAAAAGTTTATTTTATTATCTTGTACATATAATTCTTAGAGTTTATATATGAAACGATCTGCAAACTTTAATCTTTACCGATTTGCCTTCCTATCACACAGTAAAGTTCTATCTATTGAATAAAAACTGTCTTCGGATAAGTTACATATATTCAATAATAAAGTCTTTACTAAATAAACTAGCAGCAAACCTCTAAATTAATAGTAACTTTTGATGTCAATTCCAAGTAATCAGGCATATTGGGAGCAGCTTCCAATATAGGTAATATGTTCGCCGCCCGTCTGCGGTCCACAACTCAAACGTAACATATCAGAATGAAACAATATCACTCCAAAAGACAAATGTGAGGATTGATTGAATTTCACGAACTACCCCCGAGGGTGGTTTTACTGTATTGTGGCTGAATTTCATTTAAAATGTACACGTCAGCTTTTTGGAGTTACCTATTTAGTTTTTGACGAAAGGAAATATCACTATAAAATATCACATAGCAAACATAGTTCCTGTTTCCTTATACTAATGTAATTCCTTTATTTATACTACGTAACATAATATTTTAGTAACAGTGCTATTCTCTTAGTTATATGCGTACTCGCCTGTCCATCGATCGATTAACATTTATCTTCTCATGAGCATGTGTATACTCGTAGGTATAGTTCTAAAGTTAAGGGTATTCTTCTTCTTAGCGTGTCGATGACAACCTATTAAAAAAATTAACCTATACAGTGTCGGCCCAAAATTCTGCTACGAGAACTGCATTGTCAGTAGCTTGCATTAAATCGTCCATCATGCAGGTGTAAGGGCACGAAGGACAAGATAACAGGTGTTCCATCGTCTGGGGAGTAATACACATCTACAAGGGTAATATAGCATCCTATATCACTGAGTTCAAAAGTAACATTAAAAGTCTCAAGGCCCATTCTTAATTTACCTGTCTCTAACTGTCGCAATAAACAACAATTTAGGTAAAGCGGTTTTGTTTTACAACTAAGCAATTTCAAAACCGCAGGTTAGACAAAGATTATACAAATCTGTCTATTTTCTAATAGGTAACTTATACGCTGCAACTTCACAGACTAAACTTAGCAGGCATAACATGTTGGAACAACTTAGTGAGAACACGATCTCTATAACAAGACGGTTGTATGTATAAGCAAGCTGACTGAAAATATTGACATTTATAAGTAGCGTAACAACGATAAGGAAATCTCGAATCTCAGAAACATACCTCAAGTGTTTATGTAATTAAATACTATCTTTGTAACGGTTGAATTATGGATCGAATGATAAATGGGTACCTATTGATTTGTAACTAGTAGTTGTAAATCGACCTATAACAATTGTATAAGCATTGATCACGTACTAATAAAAATTACCGTAAAGAGAAGATGGTAGTATTTTTTTAACCACCTATGCGAAAGAGGGGTGTTATCTATTTGACGTGTCTTTTTATCCGTGGCATCATAATGTTCTTATATGGTTCTTAATTTCAATTTGCAAGTCAGCAATTGTGTTATGGTTAAGGTTACAAAATCGTTGTTATTTATAGTTATTATGTTATAACATCGTCGGCCAGTTGTAGCGGGACTTTTAAATAAGGTTTGGCCCAGGAAGATACAGGGAGCAATATAGCAGAAATCGCTAAGAAGAACATTCGTATTATTATTCGTGATATCTCCAAGATATATTTCTAACGAAAGCTTATCATCATTTCATAAAGATAGCACACTGAGTGCCTCTTTTTCTATTGATGCTGGAGAATAAACTATTAGGTGGTTTCAATAACTTTCCATCTGATATCAATGTTTTTCCCGTTTAAGATTGGTTAACATCAGATGAACTTTGAAGACCTAAGCAAAATTACTTGGAAACCACCAACGAGTTTTTTACTGACGTTGGTATTTCGTGTATAAATATTTCTTTATATGAATTTACAAAGCCTAGACCGTAGGTTTGTAGCTTTCATCTCAGTCATAACATCGTCTGAATGTATCGAAGAACACTTTCACAATATTTACTTTCACATCCAAGTGAGAGTACAGTCGTGCACAAAACGTATGTGTTTGTTTATGTACCTACATCATTTGTGTACTTGTCTGTTCATTATTTGCGCAGATGTGAAAAGTTTTCGAGAATTTTCTTGAAAACATGTCCTTTGTTTATCAATTAACAGCAATTGTGTCGTTCCATGGTTGTTTAATTGCGCCGTATTTCATGGTTCATTATCAACAATGAGTGTATTTTTAAATGAAAAATAACTTTCATATTTAAATAATTGCTCTATTTTCAACTGTGTAAATTGTGTACAGTGAGGTCATTGTAGATCTTGGAAATATTAGTTAGTCATCAATTTTGAAGTTTTCTCGAATTATATGTGAATAAAATAGTCATTAAATTCTCGATAAAAATGTCGTAGCTGCGATTTAAGATATGACTTGATTTATCCAATATATATAAACCTGTGAGTGCTCTTCAAAGCCCAAATCTATGAGTTTTGACACAAGAATATCGTGGATGCAAGTAGTATGTATATTCACTTTCCATAAGATGTCCGTCTCTCATTTCCAAAATCATTTTTTTAATCAGTTTTATAATACGTACTAAGTCTCACAAGTTTTAGCAACTACCAATTTTGAACTTATAAGTACCCAATTCGACAGTTTATAATTCTCTACCCAATGAGTGTTCCAAACTCTTTGCTGCACTTTTTGCTATCTTTTGCACTTTTTACAATCACTTGGCAGTACAAAAGGAACCGTCAAGCTTATGTGAGCGACAGTACTTATTAATATCTTTTATTGCCTTTTTCGCAAAACACATTTTAACTTCAAACGAAAGTTAAGCTTTATTGAAGTTCATAATTGCGATACGCTATCAACTCTTACAGATTTTCGACGACGAATTGTTAAAATTTCTGTAAAGAAACACAACCAATATTTCTATAAATGTGAAACAGAACTAAAGAAAAACCACTGGTATTTTTGTATTCCAAGCGTTGTCCTTATAATACCCTTATAATACATCAGGGAAATCAGTATTTTATGATTTGTTCATAATAAAAAAATTACATACATGTATAATATGATAAATTAATGAATGTCGTTTTCGGTTAGAACTACTAGAAGTGGTTTAAAACTTCTTCTATTACTAAGCTTGATGAATAACAACACCTTTGAAAATACAGTTATTATAATTTATCTAACTTTCATGAATAAAAGTTTCAAGAAAGTGTTATAGCGGCTATGTAGCAGGTTTTTAATAAAACTTTAATAATCATAACATAATAATTATAATAATCCAGCCCATAAACGTCCCACTGCTGGGCACAGGCCTCTTCTCATATAGAGAAGGCATGAGCATTGATCACCACCCTTGCTCCCTACGAATTGGTGGTGAAGGAAATCATCGTGAGGATTCCTACCCGGATTCCAAAATTTGGGATCTGAAATTGCCAATCCGCAGGGAATAAAACTTACATACATACATATCATCACGCCTGTATCCCCGAAGGGGTAGGCAGAGGTGTACCAATGTACACCCACAGTTCGCCGATATGTTCAGGTCCCATGTAATAGGGGGCGAGCCTATTGCCACTAACCGGTCACAAATCCAAACTCCGACCTGCTACTGAGAAACTAAAACTAAACTAGTATTTTTTTATTGCCACCATATTAGTAAAACAAGATCACACCAATTTGGTTTCTTTCATTAGACAGTCAAATAAACCGAATGGGAGTGAAATTGATGACGTCGTATTCTTATGGTCATGGTCTCAATTATGAGGTTTATTCGTTCTCAATACCTTAATTAGGAGTGATATCTCATTTCTCGACAATGTTGAAAGAAAACGCAAAATATTGATAAATGGTCAATATTAATGTCGGAATGAAGTAAACTCAGTATTTTAATACAATGCCGTTATTGTGAACTCGATTCATTGTACATTGTACAACATTGCTGATACTCGAATGTTTCATATGAATGTTTGATTGTTTTACCTAGATATGCATTTCTAGATGTTCAATCTTTGATATTTATTTGTTTATTTTCAAACAATAAGTTGCATGTTGTGACTTCGTAAAGGCAGGTGGATTAACTACAAATACATAAATGAAGGTCGCAATGCAAATAAATATTAGTATCTACTTAAATACCAAGTATACTAATGTCGTAAAAACGAATGGCATAAGGTTTAAGAGACTTCTATGACATGGATTCTAATACCGCGTAATATTAGCGTTAGGAAGAAGCGCTATAGAATTTGACGACAGAATTTAAAACTATTTTTGTATCAAGGCCACCGACGATGACCTCTGCTTACCTTCACAAACAAAGCGTGATGATATGCAATATTTCTCCCGCAGAACATACTCAGACATGATCCGCTGCAATCATTCAATCATTCCCCCATACGTAGGGGAGATGCTAATAAGCGATACGTGAACATAAGGCGCGCAATTTGCTGGCCTTCGACCTTGGACGCCAATTGATCTGGCACAAGCTTATTGGTTGATGGGCTAGTGCTTAAGATACCTAACAAGGGGGCTTAAGGAAGTTGGGTGAATAAATTCATCAACCAATCTATCTAGCTAGGCAAGTACATATGGGCTAAGAAAGGAAGTTAACCTGTTGATCCTGGAGGCCATAAGTGGATTTAATAGATAGGTTGTTAAATCCTGTTTATTCTTCCAAATAACCTATCGATACTGTTACTTAAAAAGTAGGTTGTGGAGGTCAGAAAGAAATATGTCCATGTACCTACAATTATGTTTTTTTGCTGCGGTAGAGACTGGACCTTAACACCGTTTGGCAAAAGCTGGGTAAAATAAAACAGATTGAACTCAGCAACTTTTTAAAAGGAGTTTCTATAGATCACCCAATGCAATGAAAGAATATCGGTAAATAAGGAACCTTCACACGGTGAGGTGTTGCGCATTCGTCCGTGTTGTGGAAACAGTAAATTATTACATCGTTGCAAAAATAATTAAAAGAAAGACATTGTGATATTGCACTATTCATACTCATGTACATCAAAAAATATAACAGCAGATCTGCCCAAGTACTACACTGACATTGTTTAGCTTTATTTACAACAGATCAGGGGATAAGTGTTTTCCAGAAATTTACCCAAACATAACTTCGAGAAAAAGCTCTGCCAGACGAGAAGAAGACTAAAAATTACATGATAATCCATATTTCTGGGGTTTATTTATAGAGTCAATAATAATATAGTTTAAGTTGTAATGAGTGACGTTGTTTACTATCAACATATTGATAACGAAGTAAATACCTTAGTTAATACTCATAAATTACAATATTGACATAAGACCAGGTGGAAATCGCATTGGAACTCTTTTCTCGAAACTCCTAGCTCCCTGCCGACCTGTTGCGTATATTTGTTTACACTATTACGCGGAACCCATCGAACTATCTAGAATGTACAATATTTCACACTTTAAATATGCGAAATTAAACCCTGATACACTAATTTTAAAGATCATATTTCAATGAGGGGATGGTGCTGTTTTAACGTTGTGTGATCGTGAAGGTTGCTGTATAGCAAGTGGACGTATTAACTGATATGAATTTCGAAGGATTTTGATCTTTATATTTATGGAATTAGGGTTGAGTTTGATATACAGTTTTTTAATGATTTAGGGCGCAATGCTGTGAACCAGCAATAGTGCTCACGCAACGGTAGCGTCAGCATGTAAAATGTACCGGTTGGTGCGTCGCGAAATTATGGCTTTGTATTTATTTTCATATCTGTAGAAATACTTGCTATTTATACCTATGTAATGTACGAAGGAAAGTGAGATTTTAATAGGCGCCCACATAATAGTTATAACTCGATTTTCCCGTTTTCTGATCATTGATGCTCAAATGCAAATACCTATAAAGCATTTCTCTTTCACAACAATGTCGATCAAGTTTTAAATTGATCTTTTTTTTTTATCGCGGAAATTAATCTATCTGTATATTTTTTAACAAAAATATGAATTTGAACTCTAACAGATTGACTTTAGAATATCCATTTCTAGTACTTATTTAGTATCAAAAACTAGATAATTAAATTAATTATCCGTTATTCGTTCTATTCCACAAAAGCATTCGTATGGAGAAAATATATGATGAGTCACGGTAACTACATCACTGAGTCACTATACGTAACTGAGGTCGTTGAACCTACGTTTGTCAACAGAATGACATTTATTTTGTAGTGGGTAAACAGGTCTGAACGGCATGCAACGCTGGTAAGAGCATGTGAATGTCGGAAAGAAATGTAGATTATTGAAGCATTATGTAAATGCATGATGTTGGTCTTTTTTCCTTCAGATAATGAAGATTTTATTGGGAATATAGTATGGTGTTAGTTTCTTAAAAAAAAAGTATCAGGCATTAGGGTACAAACAAGTTCAAGACAATTCGTCTCCAGCTAGCTTAAAGAAAAAAACGTTGTGATTTTTTCGTTCTACTTGCATAATAAAACGATTTCGTTTAATATATTTAACAAATCCTCCGAATCAAAATAAGTCTTACATGGTTTTTTTTTTATGGATCCGACTGTCATATCTGGACCAAATAAAAAAGGGATCACACTGGAAACACCACCTTTCAAATAAAAAATCATCAAAATCAGTAGTCAAAAGATCTGAGGTAACAAACATAAAAAAATACAGTCGAATTGAATACCTCCCCCTTTTTGAAGTCGGTTAAAAAAGATCTTTTACCAACTTTTTTAAATAAGGCATTCAAAATCATTTTGGAATACATTTTCTCACTAAGTCAAAATAATACCTGAATTTATTCTTACTATATCCATAAAAGCTTGTCATAAACTCTGACTGACCACATCAAAGAGGAGTATTCGAAAGTTGCTATGGCAACGAGGAAAACACTAGCCTCTGTGACGCATTTGTATATAACCGGATTTTAAATGATGCTGATATGTTATATAATGCATATTTATAATATTAGTTTGTTTGTTTTGGTTATACAGAGGATTTTAGACAGCTTTCTCTATGAGTCAGATTTTAGAAGAAGGCTTTTGTAATGTTTACAGGGGGCCGAGTCTGCTATTTACAATGGCTCCAATCGTCTGAGTGGGTGGCGTTAGTAAGTCCATTTTAGGATAATTGGCATTCTACTAAACACCAAAACGTCAACGTTGGCCGTCCCAATGGCCAATTTTGACGTTAAAATGATGTTTTACCTACGTAAATATCCTAAAATGGACCTACTAACGGCACCCACACAGACGATTGGAGCCATTGTAAATAGCAGACTCGGCCCCCTGTTAGTTTGTGCTAGTCCTATATCGTATTATACTTAGGTAGTTCAAAGACGTCATTATTTTTTGTAACTTGATAAATTATATTTCGTTAGGATCTTCCCACCAATCAGGCCAAAGTCAATTGACACTATATTGCCAAGGTTCCTTCATATTTGTGTGGTCTTTGTGACAAAAGAAATAAGAAAAAAAAAAGATTCACTAGGAGTTATAAGAAATGCATTGATTTAACTCACTCAAAAAATGGGGTTGTCTATTGCTACTCTTTCAATGTTTTAATTTTTGATGCTCTGATGTTTCTCATAAAATTATAGCGGCTTCTGTGAGCCCAAATCTCTTATTACAAACAAGAAATGTGTTAACCAAGCTAATTTCACGCGGAGATTAACACTTGAGCTTTAGTAAACAAAATTAAGCTCTCTGTTTATTGCGGTAAGGTATATATTTGAGAATAGGTGTGTGCTTTTGTCTAAATTGATGATATCCGACCTCGAGGTCTACTTACCTCCTTTGTAAAAGCATAAAGTTTAACTACGGTTTAATAACTCTAGGATTGTTTGTTCGTGTGACGGAAGTGTTCGAGTCGTCTGTAAGAAACACCGTTAAGAGAAATTTTATATGGTCAATTGTTTACTTCATGTCGGCACTATGATATAGAGAATGATTTATAACTACAGCCCATTGAACGCCTTTGTATGTTACTATTATCCAGTAGCAAAAAATAAACCGCTTATGTGATGAGCAGCAACCAGAATAAAATTGGCTATAAATTATTCGTATTCAAAGCTTAGATGGAAGGGACAAAAGATTCAGTAGCTTAGTTGAATAAATATCAAAAATTTAAATTAAAACATGAGGATGTTAAACAATATTACTTATAATAAATATACAAGAAAAAAACATATTTTTTGTTTTTTTTCTCAAGGTGAGTAACACCGGGTTTGACATTAGTTTACCAAAATTAATTCGTCAGACTTCTATCACCATTAATTTTCGTCAAATTATACCAAAAGTGGGTAACACACTTTTTTGTATACAAAGAACTACCGTGCATCGTATAGTCAGCAAAGAAAGCTTAGAAGCTTACACACATTAGTTAAAATGGAAAGGTTATTGATACTAAAGCAAAAAAAGGTTTAACGAAAGTATTTATTGTTTTTGTTTTGTACAGAGAGTAAAAGTGTTTGACCTAGAAATAAGTGCATCGTTTGTGTTGCTAACGGTACCGCGCACACAGACGCGGTCAACGGCCGGCGTGCGCGTGTGTGAGTGTGTGTGGACTCAACACGTCGCCGCCGCGCAGGAGTCGATAACCTGCTGGTTTGTAATACTAGTGATAATTGGTTTCATGTTATGATTTTGTTACATAATATTTTTATATCAGGTTACAGCATATAATAACTAATTATATTGCAGAAGCGAATACCTAACCATTATTAGATAATTCTGTAATAACAATGCTCAATAGTTATTATTCTCCGATTATGTCACACACTTATTTACTTTTTCCGTTACTTCTTCGTCCACTCATTTCTATACTACTTAGTTATGGTAATCCTATATTCACCAACACGAAGAAAAAAGAGGCCTGATCTTCACCTAATTTCTAGGCTTTATTATTTATTACTCACGTTATTACAAAAGCCTGTAAAAACATATTACATAACAATTCTTTTTTCATTACTATCAGTTTGCTTTGTGGCCACAAGTATCCTATGTGATAAATGTTTTATTGAATTGAATAATAAATATATTTATGCATGCAATTAGCATGTAAGTAATTTTTTTCTAATGTACAAACATCAAATTGATAAGCTATTTTTGTATGAAGGTTAAAAACAGCATTCTAAATAACCCTGTTATTGGTCCAAAGTAACGTTATATTATAGAAAAATGATATCAACTCAATAATGCCTGTATTTTATTTTAATAGTTTATTGACACAGATGCTAACACTAAACAGTCATAATTTATTATTATGTGTTTGTATTTCAATGTCAACCATTAACATGTTGTTATCGAAGCGCATCACCATATTCCCACTCGGGAACATCTGTGAGAACTTTCCAAATGTTTACAACAACTGGTTTTACCGCTGCGGTTATCAATGAGCGGCGTACATTCTCGAAACACAACGAAGCCTATATAAGCCTCGGTCTCGGCTGCAGCCTTCATAGTATATTACGAAAGCAACAACGAAGCAGCGAACGATGCAGAAATACATTTTACTCATTGCATTCATCACCACCGCGGCCTGTCACGAGAGCAGGAGGCACAGAGTCGAGGACCCCTTCTCGGCGCTGGACAAGCAGCTCACACACACACTCGCATACCACTACCTCTGGCCTTGGAGTCAACTCATCAGGGCGGCAGCAGCCTTAGACGTGGAAGACGCCTTCAAGGAACCCCAGATCATATCAGACGATGAGAAGCTCCAGGTTAACCTGAACGTAAAGAGCTTCAAACCGGACGATCTTAGGATTAAAGTGAAGAACCGCTACATCATTGTTGAAGGAAAGCACAAGGAGAAAGATGACATCCACAAATTTATGGCCAACCACTTTGTGCAGCGCTTTGTGCTACCACCCGGCAGCAAGCAGGAGGAAGTTGTCGCCGTGCTCAATGAAAATGGTGTCCTGACAGTGACTGTGCCCAAACACGAGCTGCCTCCCCCGCCACCTGAGAGGGAGGTGCCCATCGAGGTAAGGCTACCTAAAGTGGACGAGACCAAGACGGAAAAACCCGCCACTGAAGAGAAAGTTGAGACGACAACAGAAAAGAAAGAGGTGCCAGTCCAGCCATCTTCAGAGACACCACTGGAACAGTTAGACCTTGTAGAAGCCACCACACACGTCGGCAAAATAAGAAAGAAAGAACTGAAAACCACAACAAAACAGGCAAAGGACAACGAAGTATTAGAAGGGTCTAAATTCTGGAACGTATATTCAGATTAAGATGAGTGGGCGCAGACTGTACAAAGTGGATTAAGACTGAGCTAAGCTTTAACGCGACGCGCCGTCGTTAAAAGCGAGTTACAACTTTTCGAACATGTCTGAGGGAGATTTATTTATTTTGTAATTTTGTTGTGAAATCAATGATGTATCGTTCGAAAGGTCACTGAGGAGCTGTTGTTAATATTATTAAGTTTTACTGTATTTGTTCGGAATATTTGTCTTACAAATAAACCGTGTTATTTATTACTCAGTATGTTTTCATTCCACTCGCGCCGATCCGCGGTAATATTTCTATTTTATAAGACTGTTATTTACGTAAATGTTGCGTGTAAATCTGTGTAACGCACTCGGTTGGGATGAGAGCCTGCTTTTATGGTCTAATGCCGTATTTGCATGTTCGAAGAATGGCTAAATTATGATGGTCATTGTATTAGATTATTTGTTCCAAAGGGGGATAAGAATTTCAGCCTAGCATGCCAAAACTCCTTTCTTTATTCGGAGTAGTAGCACGGAGTAGTGTGAGTATCATGTATTCATTCAGTAAGCTTCATAGAAGCGTAAAAGTTTTATCATCAAAATTGGTACCGTCTACTGCCTAATGTATTTAGTAACGTAGGAATTAGGATCATTTTCCCTTTAAATAGTCATTAGTTACAACCTGATCGCCAACAGAAAATTGTTGTATGGTAAATACTGTTCCGCCTACATATCCGATATTTATAATAACATACAAAAGACACAATTAAGGCAGGCTGTAATAACATCAATAACAAAAGAAACGTAAGTTAGTTTTTAATTAAACCAGCAACTCCTAATAAAGTACTGTTAAGTTAACAAACTTCATAAATTAACTTGATTTTGTCAAAACTACATTATGATTAAGACAACTCAAAAGTTCAAAAAAATCGTTTAATAACTAATATGAGAACTTACTCATTGGCATATTTAGTTTTGCTTTATTATAATATACTCACAAATAAGAGCTATAATTTGAGCTTCTTCTCCCTTGGGCGTAAGTAGTTGCCTCTTTGTTAGTAGCTATGGTCGTCTGATGAACATACTGATATCAAGAAAAATATGATCATGATTCATGTGTCTCATTTATTTAATCGTTTATTAATATGCACATACAAAAATAATTTACTTCTCTGCAAACAGAATTATTAAAAGATATAGGTTTTATAAAAAAAACAGATCACCGGGTCTATACAATAACATGTAAACATAACCCTTCTTGGCAGTCGGGTAAAAAGCTTGCATGTCATACCTTCAACAAAAAATAAACTTAAAGCTTTAGTTTTCGATTAACTGACAAAAAAAAAAAAACTTTCCTTGATCACAAGATTAAGAGCCTGATAACATTTTCTTAATAAATTTTGTCAAGCGACTTTCCTAGTACTCTTAGTGTTACAATATACAGTTAATACAAATGTGACAACCAGGTCCTTGAAAAGAGTCACCAATCCATTAGACCCGGCACTAGCCTAACTGATTACATGGGATAGGGTTTAACAAACTCTCGCCGTACTCGTGCAGAGCGCCTGCCCAAATCACACGCACATTAAATATCTAAAGAGTGGCTGTGCTATTCCGATTCCATACTATTTCGATGCGTTCAGGCGCTTTGCTAGTCAAGGTTTAGTTCTGACAGCTTTTACTGATAGATTGTTATAAAGCACAAGCAGTTTTAGTCACTTGATGGTCAATAGTTCTGGTCAATTCTATTTTGCTACGAAGAAAATTGTTATTTCACCTGTACAGCGTACACCTTTAATGTCAAATAGATACAGACGTTATAAAAGCCCATTTAAAATCACGCTCAAACAATAAAAATACATTGTGCACCGACTTCGAGTGCGACTTTTATAGCCGGTGACAACACCAGCGGCGAATGATCGCCACTCGTCGACAATTTATTTTTACAACTGTACACGATTATGTTGTTTGTGAAGTTAAATGGCGTCGATACGGTCTTGTAACATTGTCGACGACTGTACATTACAATTTAACGAGTTCACAAAGTTTGGTCGTTTGTGTTTGGAGTTATGTACTCGTCTGTACGTTTTGTTATCTATTCCACTCTGAGTGATACTTGGTAATTTGAAACGTCTTTTCCGTATTGCTGAAGTTAACGATACAATGTTTGATGTTACAGTTTGCCAGAATGCGAGTTTTATTTGTTAAACATACTCGTATATTCATTGCACTATGTTTACTTTCTTAAAAAACACTCTTAGATCATTCGCTACTCGGGGTGTCACACAAAAACTCATAGGACGCCAAACTCAGATTAATTTCCAAACACAATTTTTTATCCTATGTGGAAATTGACGTGCCAAATAAAATCCTATTTCTTCAGATATACTTTCTTACAATAGATGTATTATTAGTATACACAATAGGTAGTAATAATTGGTAGAATAATATGCTGTTTTAAATAATAGTTCGCTTATTATAAACTAAGTCAATTTATCTACAGGATTAGCAAATCGCTTCTGTCAGCATTAATGCTAGCACAATTAGACGCCTAAAGTAATCTTTTATTTCAGCCGACATCTTTAAATTACTTTTGTTTTCTACAAAGAATTTGAATTCTGAGCACCTGTGCCAAATAGTTGTCATTATAGACTAATCTGAACTTCTTGTAGAATAAATTGTAAGACGCCTTTAATCGCATGATTTTTGCAAATATTTTACAAGAAGAACAGAACAGTAGATTATAATTACCAAAAAATATGAGGAGAAAATAAAAACAAAATGATCGAAGAAATAACCATACGAAATGTATCTCCAACCTGTAACTATCTTACTTCTGGCTTTCTTCTGGCACAACAAAATGTTCAGTTATTCTTCAATATAATTTCGGCGTCTATTAAACACTATCTATAATTCATCACACCTCATCCATTAACAATGGTTTGTCCGACCACAAGGGCTAATGCTTCCATCGCAATTGTTAACATCTTACGTCCCTACGGCATCGCCAGGGTTAGCTCCGAATTCAGGTCCTTTTGCGAACTGGTTAATGCAATAACGTTGTGGTCATCTTCTTGCTATATTAGCCTTCAATACGTGTACTAGAGAGCAGAAAGGAACTGACTATATGTACAATGTGTGGAGGACATAATTCATTAATATGAACATCATCATCAGCCTATAACAGTCCACTGCTGGACATAGGCATCTCCAATCGCACGCCCTTTAGTGAACAAGAACATGCTTAGCTCAAATCAGGGAAGTAAATAGACAGTTAGTTTTATGTGTACAGTGAAAACCTCTTTTCTACGTCATCTTGGGTTATTATATTTATTTATGGGAATATTAGTTAAATATTCACATACATAAATAAAATAAGTCCGCTGTTTTGAGCCTTAAATAACCTAATTGTATTCCTCCCGTCCCTAGACCAAGCTGGCCGGAGCCGGCCAAACTAGCAGTAAAAATATGTCCCTAAATAATAAAAACTTAGATCCAGCCATCCCTTGCTGTTTTGCTTTATTAAGATTGTTAGCAACGCACCAAGTCGAGGTCCGAACCCCACAGGGGGTGCCCTCAGTGGACGTTGCTGACGTAGTTAGTTTTTCCTATTGCTCTGGTTGGAGGTCTTAAGGTCCTCGCCAAAAGTCCGGTGAAGCAGTCAAAGCCTGCGCTCAGGCTAACTGCAAAGATCTCTACCAAAAACCTAATTGTATATCTGTATTTGTATTGTCATTTCTATATCTGCAATAATTAGGCTTTTCAAATTCAATTTTTTTTATAGATGTTGTCTCCTGAAATAATACTTACCAGTTGAACAGTACAGATGATAGCGTGAGCATTAAAGCGTCCCCACCGGCCCCAATCCATTACTCGGAGCTCCGAATTGAGATGCCCTCGCGAGCCATCAACCACTCCCCAGTCTCGCCGGATATGGAAATACTCTAGGGCTGCTAACTATGCACTAACTATTAATTTGGCTAATTCTAGATAAAACCTATGAAAAAATCTGTGAAGAAGCAGTTTGCAAAAAAGTATTAAAAACCACAAAATTATCACACATATAAACGACTGAAGATAACGCAGACAGTCATCATAATTGGATCATCGCCCGATTGCCTTCCTTTTACTAAGACCTTATTTAAATGAATCTGTCATCCTAAAATCTATCATGATGAAATCACTTCCTGATGATCCCCACGAATTGTTGATGCCAAAATTACATAAAGACTATTAGAATAAAGCAACAGCCTATAGAACCAAACATTGAGCTATTATTATTTTACTGTCTAATCCGGAAATATAATTAAAAAACATCTAAATTTAATTTCTGAAAAACAATGCAAAATTAGCAAGCTAATTATAATCTAGGATACTGCTCTAAAGGGCAGTAAGGAAATAATTAAAAGCTGAATAATATGAAAATAAAGGGAACGTGAGGAGGTCGTTATCACGTCCTGCGAATAATATTCAAAAACATTTTTTCTCCCCTAAGTAAGAAAACAATTAGATTTTATGGAGTTTCAGGTCGCTTAGCAACAGGTGGTGTAAAAGGCACCGACAGGATATTACAACCATTTTTATCCTCTCATGTTTAAAAATTGTGCGTTTATTTTAAAATCGTCTCTAACTTAATGATACCGAAAAATATGCGTAAATAGCTGCATACAGATATCATACAGTTTTTATCGCATGGAAGCTAAAGACTCATTGCGCTCACCCCAAATAATTGAGAACAGGACAAGGAGATGATGATGACGAGTTTAAATCACAGAGCATATATTATTATATTTTGTTTGGATGGTCCATTAAATTAAATCTGAATTTAGTAAAAAAGACAGTTAAAAACAATTTAAGTATGAAAAGGAAATTACTTTTCCTAGACCTTAAAACTGCCTAAGGCGTTAGACTCTTATTTATAAATATATACCTAAATGGTGGTAAATATCCTAAGTTCCACAAACTCTTCTTCTTTAAACCTAAAGATTTCCAAGTTTCTTCTAACTATAACATTTTAGTGACCAGAAAGTGTTTGTTATTTGATAGTTCGGAGGCTTTCCCTCCGCTTTCACAATTCTCACAGATTACATTTAAGGCCAGGTTTAGAAGCCTCGCTGGGATATTAACTTAGACTGTTTTCTCCACTTCTAAGTATTCGACAAACTTTGTATTTTATGACAGCAACAGGATGGTACTCGCAGCTAGTTTTATGAGTGATTTTATCGTCTTCTGTTATTACGACATTCGAATATGATTTCAAACTAAACAATTTAATAATTTTATACTTTGGTCATATAAAACTAAGTTCTTACAAAATTTCCGAGAGTTTATGTACCTACTTGGATTAGGACTGGTCAGCTTTGGGTCAAACTAACAAGACTATAAATGGTTAACTTAAAAAAAAAATATCTTTAAAAATAAATATTTATTCTACGTACTTCAAAAATTAATACATAACTCGATTTAGTGACAGCCCTGACACCAAATTAAATATTTGATAGATTGATTGCTCCACAGACTACCTTAATGGTCATAAGGAACTAATAGCACACGTACTGAGATTCCTTCAGTCTGGAACACAGCCTATTTTCGGTCTAGATTGAAGTCTGTAGAGATTTCGGCTTGTTGACTTAAGCCTTGATATTATTGATGAGGGCGCCTCCGGTTTCTGGCAGGCTTATTAAAAGCTTAGATGTTTCAAGATTAATGGAAACAAATGAAACTGTTGAGAAGAGCTGCATTAAGAAGCTTTGATACGATTAAACGTTTTGCATTCTAAATGCACTGGGACATCTAGAGTCGGCTATCCCCATTTTTAGGTATGTTTGCGTTATTACTGTTGCCCTACTTTGTACGTACAAGGGAAGAATTATATACATGCGTTTTAAGGTTTTCGTGCATTTTTTTCATTGAAATTAAAATTTATGATTCTAACGAGATAGAGAAGACCAAAGTAAACCCGGAGAGATCAAAATGAAACAAACAAAACAACCTTTTAAAAACAACTTTAATTACTAGAAATAAGTTAGTGAGCACAATAAACTACTTAAACATAATGGCACTACACTTAATACAAAACATATAAATAACTATTTACAAATTAATACGAATATTTTTCTCATAGAGAAACCATATTTCACGGCGAAACAGCCATTAATGTAATAATATATGGTGAGGCACCCATAAATAACCCCATCGAATGGTCGTAAGAGGACGGTGTAGGAATTGCGATCTTATGGGAATTTATTGAAGAAACCCTCTATGTATGGTGAAAATAAGAGTCTGAAGCAATGAATTATAAATATACAGGGCTAAATTGAAATAACACGGGAATTACATTGACCATAAAATTTCGTTTCAGCAGCCTATTTAGGTGAACAAAAGTACAATCAAACATTTGAAACATTATCTTTTCTTATTTCGTCTAGTTTTCACTAACACAATTTTACCGTAAAAATATGACTACACACATTCTCACACTTCATTTAACAATAAAATAGTCTGTAAAATCTCTATTTCGACAATACTGTAGCGACTCGTAAAGCTTATTACAATACATGGAAAGGGCATCAGATCATCGTCCCTGCACCGCGTAAGACCCATCAGCATCATAAACCGCTTTCTTCCTGAAATCGCTTCCATAACCCCCTTTATCATAGATATAGGGCTGATGATCATATCCCCCATAACCGTGATCATACCCCCCATAGCTGTGATCGTGATGCCCGTGATCATGCTCGTAGTGATCATCAATGTACTCGTGATGGTGATGGCTCTTCTTCTTCAGGTAGTGGATGAACCAGAGCAGGAAGTGCCAGCCTTTGGTAAGCAGCACGTAGAATAGAGCGCCGTACACCATTTTGAGGACGAAGAGTTTCGTCGCTACTACGTAGAAAAAATGACCTGTGGACAATAAGAAATTTTGGTAAGATTTTATGTACAATTTAAAAAATTAGTGGATGTGTCTCATGCGTTTCTGCTGTTTTTCTTCCATTATTTTTGAGGAGTAGTAGAAGTAGTAGTATTTAAAGCATGTGACGATTTATGTTATAGAGCAGTTAATCAAAATACAGTTAATTGAACTTAATTTAATTTTTTCAGAATATTTTTTATTGTTTAAAAGGTCTGATCTTTCCGAAAAATAATTTAGCTAAAGTCCTATTTTCTGCATCACAAGACAGCACTCAAATTCATTCAATATTTAGAAAGGAGAAAAGCAAGATAAAGTCCTAGAAATGTGTTTGCCATTTACCAAAGCGCATCGCAAACTGAAAATCTCTTAAAGTACATTTTCAAGTACTAAGACGATGAGTTTAACTTTTAAGATGGTTTAAAATCTTAACGTGTAATCATGATCCCTGCTATACTGAATTGAAATGGCATGGCGGTACCTTGCAGTGACGTAAACAAATAATTTGGAGAACAAGCTGTCTTGTTAGTGCAAGGACATAAGCAAATACACAAATCACCACTGTGATACGAATTAGGCGAAAATACGATTTTTTTGAATAAAGTTTTATGTGTCAAGCATGACGATGCTTCATGTAAAATATTGATTCCGTTAAGTAACAAAAACGACTGTTACATCGTGTATGGATAAAGGATATGTACGTTTATTATAAGAACACACACCTACTCCATTCAATGATCCTGACGATTCCTAATAAAATCAGCAATAGCATCCAAGGTTTGGTATCCTTGCTTATCATAGCCCTTATTGTAAGGGTCATAAGGCCTACTCGTCTTGTATCTGTAGGGGTCGGGCACGTATTTGTATATGGTGGTGGCCCAGGCCATCATGAGCGCTATCTTCACGCTAGCCGCCACCAGGGCTATGGCCAGGATGAGTGTATACAGTCCAACTTTCGCAGCTATTACGATCGCGAGGTTGGCTGCAACAAAGAGAATGTTTTGTTTTATTTGTTGTTGCTTCAGCCTACAATTTTTAAACTGTTGAACGATAAAAAGGGAAGAATGGTGAATATGCAAAATAAAAGAAATGTCCCATTTGTTGTTTAGTCAAATTACTACAAAATTGAAGGAGTGGAAATTTTGTTATGATGTTTACTGTTAACTTAAGTTTAATTATTTTATCTGATGTTACTTTAATAAAAGGCTTATTTAACGTCTAAACGACCTAATATTATTAAAACGTTTGCCTTTATCTCGATGTAAACTGTATTTACATTTATCTCGATTCCTTTTAGACCGGACCTCAATTCCCAGAGCAACATGAGATAGGAACACAACTTAAAATGTTTTCAGTGATGGAAAGTCTAGGGTTTCTGCGTAAGAACTTTCCAATTTGTTTCCGATTCAGATTTAAGTCCTTAGTTTAATTCGCTGTTAACGAATAATACTAAACGGAATAAAAACTGAGTTAAAGAGTAATTAGTAGCTGTCTGGAGCGGGTTTAGACGGGATAAATGTTAGCAATGGAATGATTAATGTCAGTAACGGTTGGTATAATTAGAGGAAAACATTGGTAACATTTTACAAGACTATATTGCATGCAATATCGGGTAATAACTTCTAGAGTAAGCTTAGAGGACAACAATTGACTATTATACTTTGACATGATGAAATTAAGAGCAACTATACGTTTATTACAAAGATTACTTATCCAGTGACGACTTTTATAGTCTGGGATTAAGAACCTAAAATCATAAGATTTAGAGCCGTATAGCAGTATAGCCTACGTGCTATGACTCAAGGAAAATTTGTCTTGTACGGCTTACTATTATTCCACACTTTCATTTGTCAATTATACGTCCAAATTCTACTGCACTTTAGTAGCAAACTTTTATGCTACAAGATACATTTATTCATCGGCTTAGAGTGTAACATCCTAGTACTGATCCTTCAGTTACAATATTTTCTGTGTACTCCTGTACATACAAAAGGGTTCCCAGAAACCATTTACAGGCTCACAAATACCCAAGACCTGCATCTATGTACCTGTTCTTACATGCCGTCCAATATTCCAAGACACGTGCTTTGAGCACACGTGTCCAATCTTCGAAGAACACACACATAATGGTGGGACCACACGACACAGACTCTAAGTTGAACAGACGTTGAAGGCTGAGTTAAAGTTTAAGCAAACATTTCCACAAAATTTGTTTTTTTTTTTACAGAATTTTTGTTTTCCTTAAAAAATAATTATTTGGGTTTACTAAGTATCCAGAAATACATGTATGCAGTATTTTCTGATACACTGTTATTTTTCTGTACCATTTATTTGCAGAAAGAAAATGATATAGGAGTTGCCAAAAGTCTGTCAGGTATCGTGTAGCCCCACCATAACGTAGGTCAACATAATTGGTGTTATGCATTCAAGACAAATTCAATCTAGAGACTCAAGTTTGCGTGCAGAAGCTGCACAGTACATATTGGTAGCAATTTATGAAATCCTATTCAATAACGTGAGTACGTTAAGATGGGACTAGTCATTTTCTATGGATTTCGCAAATGATGGCCTATAATGGTCAGTCAGAAAAAGAGAAATAAAAAAAATCCTACGAGTGATTTTATTACCTTCACAACTTGATCGTTAAGTATAAAACGGTTACCAATCGTGAATTATTTATAATTACATTTCAGTTAAAGCCACAAAATTCATTTTTTTTTTAGTTTCTTACATTCAAAGAGCCGCAGTGAACTTCACTTATTTTTAGTTCCTTGAATGAAGGCAACTATTAACGTTCTTAAGAACTTCCGAGGAGTTCCCAGGAATTGAGAGGAACGTGAAGGAACTCTTTTCTTGAAGGTATTTAGGCCACATAGCTGTAAGTTCCTAGCATCGTTTCATGCTTTGTTGTACTTTAATTAAATAACTGGTTTAAAAAGAGGTCATTTGCAAACTCAATTCACTTTAGTAAACAAGCATATCTACACTCTAACTCTAGAACTGGCATAAATTAAAACTGTTTACTTGACATTACAAACACTTAGACAAAAATGTAGACGATAAATTATGTTTTAATAAATAAAATAAAATACTCACTTATTAAGGCGAACTTGGCAGCCTTCCCTCTCGGTTCCACTTCATACTTCTTTTCACTGGGTTCAGACGCCTCTACGCACAGCGAGAAACTAACCATTAAAATAATTACAAAACACCTCATGATTACGTTTAGTGTTCAAAGGAATTTACACCAACATTTAAACTGAAGGAACTTCTTTAAATTAAGAACGTCTTTTATTCTCTTTTCAAATCATTTAACGGCTTTTTTGAAACATGACCAATCAAACGTCTTCTTCAATATGATTCTCTTTTCAAAAAGTAACGGTTGAATTTATTTTTATTAGTTTTATAATGTTCTTTTTTTGTAACCCTCAGTTCGGGAGTATGGCGTATTTGAAAATGATATGTCACCCAAAGTGCTCACCTCCATACTTAAGTGTTAACAATACAAATAAACACGGCGTGTGAAAGTGTACGTCAAATCATTATGATATATTAACACTAGTTTTCATGTTACATGAAGCGAGAGTTTTCTATGAGGTAATGTTTGTTTTAGTATTACAACATTTTTTGCATGAGATATGTATTATGTTTCATGAATCATGTGATAAAATCGGCGATATTAGCAAGATTTAAGTGAAATGTTGCAATCATACTTATATCAAAAAATGCATTGTATTCAAAAGGCCGCCAAAAACAAAAAATGGAATTTAAAGAAAGGATTAAGGGACCAAAATAGATTGATAGAAACCAAGTGTGGCAGGATTTATTAAAGACCTTTATTTTCGTTTATGCACATAATTAATATATTTTTTTTAATAGCCTACATCAGATCCCACTGCTGGGCAAAGGCCTTCCCCTCCGTCCTCCAAACTTGTCTATAATTAATAATATTATTATAAAATTCGCTTGACGTATTTTTTAATGGGGATTAAAGATCTGAATCGCGCTTTTAAATGTAGCACTAAATATGATTGGCTGTTATTTTGGGATTTTGGAGAATCTATCAATCGGCTTACGTACCTAGCTAATGGCAGCATTTAATGACGATTTCACTGGATTACTCGTGTTTCAGCTTGAAATATTAATCCTGAACATTATGAACATCACGAAAACCTTTGGTTACAGCATTAATAAAGCCTAAAAAATTTGATTATTTAAAAAAGTACGAGTTTTGGCATAATTGCCATTAAAAAAAAAACTAAATTCTAATGTACGGCCAGTCTCTGATATAAGTGATAGTAAATACAAACAATAATATCGTTTCAAA
Source organism: Autographa gamma (assembly GCA_905146925.1). NCBI lineage: Eukaryota > Metazoa > Arthropoda > Insecta > Lepidoptera > Noctuidae > Autographa > Autographa gamma. Next base: position 13,695,690 of record LR989850.1, read on the forward strand.
ATAAACCACAAATAGAAAGCACAAAGGGAATGCACAGACCAGACTACTCAGTAATGATTTTAATAGGATTATTATACAAATGGATTATTATTGTTTGTACACAAATAGTTTAGTGCAGTGACCGATCAAGTATTTAGTTTGGAACCTATTATCAGAATACTAAACTTTATTATTGCATCCCAAAATGTAGATACTACGCTCTATGAAAACTGATTTGATTAAAAAGTTTCACAATTTTCCTGCGTTTCAAATACGTAGGAGATATTGACATATTGTTTTGGAAAGTCAGTATAGTAAACAAATATAATATAAAACACGTGTTTCTTATATCGACAGTAAGATTTAATCGCATTATTTTTGTTTATGAAACTCCAACTTACTTATATTGTCTTCTTCCTAAAGAATTCATATCAAAACAGAATTCCACCATTCTTCCAAAATTTCCATTACAAAAGTTGTTGAACAACTTAAGATCTCAATTGTTTGTGTTGTTAAAGAAACATAAAATGCGGAACAAATTCCAAGTGTTTAAGTAGTTTGCAAGTCTTAACGTTTGCAATCGTAAATATAACTCTCCTACTCAGTTAAGCTGTTTTATGAATTTTATACATTATTTTTACGATATTAAAACATGCGGACGGAATAATATTTGCTTGTCGCATCGCATTGCTGGTTTAAATTATTTACTTGCGGTTTCTAAAACGTTCATTAACACAAATATTATATTAATCATCCGTCACATCTAAGCACAGTGATTGGTTGGTTGTTAGCCTTTTTGTCAACCAATCACACTCGTGATTAGTACAAACTCTAACTATACTAAAATTAAAACTTACATAAATAAAAACTAAACGGCGTCAAAGAACTCATCGTCATCCCTGTCAAAAGTGATTAGTTGATTTGTTGTTAAGTTGATTAGCCTTTCAGATTTGGGGGTTTGTGTTGCCTTTGTCTGTTAAACAACCTGTATGAAAAAACTCTGCCATGTAATAGTTTGTAGCAAACTAGTATTGTATAATTTCAATTCATCGATGAAAACATTTAATTTTTGATCAAAATTATTTTATGTTTGTAAACCCACGAAAAACTTTTATCCAACAAATAATTTGATGGATTTTCCATATAGAAACTACAAACATCAATATTAACCGTTAGATAAATATAACCAAACCGTTGTGGAATTGGTCCTAAATCAATCAACTTTATTGGTCCCTATCGTAATATATTGAAAGCTCGTTCAATACTGTTAGTTAGATATATTTGAAACGTCATGTTTTAGAGAAATTCCCAATTAGTTATTCGAGTAGAACTAAAGTTACTATATTATTTAGAGCTCGAATAATAATCAAACATTACTTATTTACAATGTTTGAAGTCAATCTTAGTCATTTTGATTAATTATGCTATTCCTTTGAGTAAAAAAAAGTATTACGAAAAATGGCTCACAGTTTTATTTACCTACAGTCTACAGATTAACACATTTCAGATTCAGATCTGAAAAATTGCAAAAATCCGTTTTTACCGTAAATAAAACTTCCGTTTATCAGCTAAATAAACATTTAAATATAACTGTAGCATAATTTATTAATCGTACATTTTAAAAGCTCAATAGAGGCAATCTTTTAAAACGCAATCAACTATACAGCTGATGCATTCCCGCAATGCAACGCCTGATTGAACGCAACACACCAATGTTTTAAAACTACATCGCATTCTGTGAATAAACATACACTAGTCCAACGATTTATTTACATTTACAATCCGTATAGTAAATATAAATGGTTTGATTAATTAAAGCTGATTAATTAGAGCCAAACGTAACGTTATAAACCCATAATAAGGTATTTTATTTGGCACTCATAAATGTGACTCCATTTTATATAAATGTAGTAAAATTTTGACGGGCCTGTTGGTCTAGTGGTTAGAGACCCTGACTGCTATACCGGAGGTCGTCGGTTCGATTCCCCTCCGGCACAAATGTTTGTGTGATGAGCACGATCATTTGTTCGGTGTCTGGGTGTAATTTATCTATAATATGTATTTATTTAGAAATATATAAGTATGTTTATCAGTTGTCTGGTTACCATAACACAAGCTCTGCTTAGCTTGGGATCAGACAACCGTGTGTGAGATGTCCCAGAATATTATTATGAAGTAACAAAATTGCAGGTTATTGCCACGAAAAAGGTCATTATACGCCTCATGCTGGCTAAAACAACACATTAAACTGCGCCTTGCAGTTACGAAGTACTGCTAAATGCTGCACTATCATTACACGAATTTAAAATACCATATCAGGAAAACTCTTATTAAAGATGGTTGATAACCGACTCATATCCGATATAAACCCATCCCATCTCACTGACGGCACCATTCCATTTGCCAAACACTTCAATTTGAAACTCCGTTCAAAGCCAAAGTTTTTCGACGTTTACCCTAATTTAGAATGATGGTAATATTGTGGAATAGCTCCATACGTGTGCAATCATCGTTAAATATGAAAATAATGAGCCGTTCGCGTTTATGAGTCTAACGATATGAAATAGTGATGTACTGTTGACTATCGATAGTTGAGGATGAGTAGGGGATGATTATGAATTTGATTAAAAGTTAAAACGACTGATGGCTCAGTTTAGCCAGTGGCAAATGTAATGGTTAAATTATGGCAGGTATATAATTTGTCTCTAAAACGAATACAGGTTAAAGGGCTTGCTATCGAGTTTGGCATTCGTCATTTTTTCTTAAGTTAAGTTAACAGTTAAATGCTGCTTAGATTATGATATCTAGCATTAGCAGTTTTCAATTTAAAAACCTTTTGTTAATAATAACTTTATGTAAAACTAAAATGCTGATATTTATTTTAATTTTTAACCATTAGTTACATGTACTTTTTTATGGTATTTACGAATGACCTACATTCTAATGTCTGACAACAAAAAACAGCACTGAGGTTTTTACGAACATACTCAAGTGTTACAGACTTAGGAGACACTTAGATTAAATGAAGCAAATTGGCTTCGTACATTCAACGGTCCTTCATTCATGGCTTTGTGTGTCTCTAATCTTATAATACTAATTGTAACTAAAGATCAACAAACGCAAAATTTTAGATTGAAAAAGGAACGAACAGATTATATATATTTTTGCTTAGTTTTTAACTGACTTCAGTATGTGCACTTTGATTAAACAAACAAGCTTGCTTTTAAACCGACAAAATTATCAGCTAATTGAAACATCGATACCTGGGTGTCTCATCCCTATCACAAAGTTAGTGAGAGCATAACGCGTGTTTCATTTTGACGATTGTCGAACTAGTTGGTGATTAACAGTATTAATGCTGCGACCATATTGGACGTGACGTCACATCTCACATTAAATTTTAGACTACTACTTCTAGTTATGCAGAATATACTGCTTAGACAATTACTTTGATAGATTGTGTTTTTCCTAAACTTTGCTATTTACTGGTGCTTTCTTTGTGTAGCGAGTGTATTTATGAAAATTAAATTGGTTAATAATATAATTACTGTTGGTTAATTTTTAGACCACACCTTCCGACTATGGGGCATATGGAATACGGAATTATGTTCTATATTGTATTCATCGGGGAACAGAACCGTAACATACAAAAGCTCATACAAATATCGATCTTCAGGTTGCATTGAGTCAACAACCTATATACTATATACTCAAAAAACACTCATATCCTATTCGCCCTTTGCATAACAAAAGGCTTTACCTAGATAACTGTAACACCGCAAAGCAAGGCAACGTAACAAAGCTCTCTTATACAGCGTGTGTTGTTGCGCACGCCGCACCGCCGCGAGCCGGGACATAGCAATCCAGAGGGATTTCGCGACTGTAATGCGATGACGCCGCGAAACACTAACACTCACTACTGTACTGCTATACTATACTGTGAAACATCACTCGAATTTTGATCTTGTTCTATAATTCTCACATTTTACTGACTACTTAAAAGTATAGCGTATTGGCAGGTATGTGCGAATTTTCTTCATCCTTCTTCCACTTACGTAAATTAGGTTAAAAAAAATATTTTTTTCCAATTGGCCTTTCAAAGCTCTTTTAAAACGTTATCGGCGCTTCCTCATATGATGAAATAAACCTTCATAGATGTCACCCAAATAAAAGACTATACTAACTATCCAGTATATATTATTTTAAAGTCTGCCCTGCATTGTGATGCACACGTAAAATGTGCATGTCCTGCATTTAAGTATTAGAAATGCCTGTAATGATAGTCTCACATGTAGCTTATTAGTGAGTTTATTTAGAAGGAAAACTCCTCTGCTTACCCTTTTAAGTGTGATATTTAATATTTTCACATGTGTGTTATTAAGTAATTTATGAGTGTAAATATTTTCTCCCTGACTTCACCCCAATCTTATGATTTACAACTATCGCAATTTATTAAGCCAGTAATTTTCCAATTTCGCTGGCCAGCCCGAGACCAAGTTGGTGACTTTTAAAGCCGTAACTTTAAACTAAGTAAGTCTTGGAAGTCGGATTTTCCGGGAAATAATTCTCTCGGTCTGTCGGTGGCATGCTCATCTTTTTTTGGAATTTTGATAGAGATTACTATTTATAAAGTTTATTTGTTACGGCGGATTAGTTTAAGAGTTTCACTTCCTTTTAACTAGCTTCAATCTTGTTCTCGTTGCAATTAAATACCCGTTGAAGATTAAATATAAAGAGTCGCACAGTAAAGGGAGGCGTATGTTTTTTGTCTGTATTGATTAAAGTCCCAAATACCTCTTATCTAGCAATAGATACGATATGTACAAATTAGGTTAATAGCATTTTATATAGGCATCTAACTACTCTAGTAGCGGTTTTTCGTTATGTGTCTGAATTTTTCCGGGAGCTTTTACAGGATATAAATATTGCTTTCCCCCGGGTTCAACCTATCTCTGCATTGTCCAGTGGTTTATCCTGGTAATATAATAGGCAGGTGGAGGTACACTTGCATTTTAAAATGTTTTGCTGAGTGTTATTTCTGCTTTTAACCTGCAACAATGAAAGCTATAAAAAATGGAATGCAGATGTAGTTTTCATTACAACAATAGCACAAGTAGATAATTATATAATTTTAATAAAATATAACAATAGATTGAATCACACGCTTATAGAAATGATCCGGGCATGTATTAACCCTTTACGTTTTGATCCGACACACGTTTCAGGACATCTATCCGGATTGGACCCGATCTCAGGCGAGGGTTGAAACGAAAATATATTATTTGTAATATGAAATAAGATGGATGACGCCGGCTCGCCCTACGATCTGTCATGGTGGACATCTGGTGGGAAACCGATCGCCTATATTATTAGATTCCGGGTTTAAGTGACAGCCCTAGAGGTTTAGGGAGATTTAGTGCTGAATAAAAGTGTGTAAGATTTGAAGATTTTATTTAAACGAGTACGTATCATCGTCGGTCTTCGTAGAAAAAGTAAAGATTTATTAAAAAAATATTGATAATCCAAAAATAGCTCAAAAACGTCCAATTTCTAAAAACTTTTCCTTCTTTCATTTTCTTTCCATAGAAATAACATAACTATCTAAAAAAAAACGCACTTCATTATACGCTACAGAAAATTATTCTGTTCAACAACAGTATCCTAGAAATATTTATTTCACGAGTTCAGTTTTCAAGCCACGACAACTAATTACACTCTATTGTAACCAAATGAACAACGGTACTGTGTCTAGACTTGTCTAGACTAGTGCATATTTAAGTTCGCGAAGTTGAGCCCCGAACTAAATGAAACATCACCTGTTAAATGTAGCCCCATTGTTAATGAAAACGCTTAAACAAACGTGTACTGCCAACTGTTCTAGAGGACTAAAATGAAATGAATATTACAGGAACTTATTTTTTTTTTTTCGGAGGATGATACACTACAATAATGACAGTGGACAAAGCGAAACAAGTGTGCAAGGATCGTAGCAAGTGGAAAGAAGTGGTCTCTGCCTACCCCTACGGGAAACACGCGTGGTTGTATAACACTACAATACGGGCCTGTTGGTCTAGTGGTTAGTGACCCTGACTGCTGTACTTAGTGGTCGTAGTTTCGATTACCACCCAGGACAAATCTTTGTGTGATGAGCACGATCATTTGTTCTGCGTCTGGGTGTGATTAATCTAAATTATGTATGTATTTAGAAATATATAAGTATGTTTATCAGTTTCCTGGTTACCATAACACAAGCTCTGCTTAGCTTGGGATCAGATAACCGTGTGTAAGATGTCCCGGAATATTATTATAATAAAATTTTATCAAAAAACAATTATAAAATTTTTGAAATCAATAGTTAAATATACACATGCAACTTTTCAACCCCATTCGTAAAAAAACCTCTTATATTATTTTGATATGAAGTTCGGGGAACTGCATATCAAAATAACGACGTTTCGATGCTCGTTGCATTTCGTTCGCTTTTTCCAGTTCCATTTGACGAAACGAAACAAAGGGTTATTTGGCATATTCACAAAAACTAAAACCTTAGAGGATAAATAACAAACTACAGAGTGTACGAGTTTATCAAGGTATGAACATTTAGCACTAGTGTGAACTAGTTATGTCATAAGACTAGAACCAAAACAGATTGCGCTGTAAAATAAAACTATCGCAAAGCCTAATATTATCCTTATTATATCTAAACCGTGAATATTTTCACATTAACGTCTGTCGTTTCAATAAGTAATAATAAATAAACGTGGACAACATCACATACATTGCTTTGAACCCAAATTAAGTAGCTATTGAGCACTTGTGTTATGGAATTCAGAAATAACGAAGGTACCACAAACACCCAGACCCGAGACAATGTAGAAAAGTGAGTTTCTACATTGACCCGTCCGGGGATCGAACCCGGGAACTCAGAGCTTGCGACACCTTGAAAACCGTGCGTACGCCACTCAACCACGGAGGTCGTCAAGATCGTTGCTAGGACAATATTTTAAATCAGTAAACGAATGTACCGATTACAACTAAAAATGTGTTGACGCTCGGAACACTAGGCTTTTAGCAAAATGCGCACTCTATAGTTTTAACTTTTTTAACCTCTATGACTAAAACATATAGTTACACCAGTTATATCTGACCGGGACGACCACGTAACTTTTGGTCCATGTTGACGTTCCGTAGTACCTCTCTCGTATGTTTTTGTTAACTCTGTTGCTGTGGATTTAGTTTGGTGTGTTAGCCTCTATTATTGTAGTATTTGTAGCGTATAATAATTGGCTTCTATACCTGAAATCTGCGAAACTCTCACAAGTAACCTTGTAGCTAAGAACATAAGATGGAGCCAATCGAACATTATTCGATCAACTTTGGAATATCAGAGGAATTATGTGTTTAAGACAGTTCTGAATGGATATAAACAAAGTGAGTCTGAAACTAACTTGTAGTAGTCATGATCAAGATATTACATTACAGTCATAAGCAACATGAATAATTTAATACATAGAACGATATGATATAATCACTGAGGAGATTATACTTTTTAATTATCTACTTGCAGTCCCTAAAGTAAATGTAACTTTTAAATGTCAAATCGACTGTTAAAGCAAATCCCAGCTTAATTTAATTTTTTGTTGAAATCGTTTGGCAAATCCCCAATGTTCTAAAAGACAAAAATTATCTAACTATCAACAGTAAAAAGTTCAGAGCCTTTATATTAAAAGTCAGGAATCCGACTTAATACTGTAACGGGCCAAAGTTACAATAAAAACTTTCCTTCAGGATATGAGATTAACTTTTGATAATATATTTTAACTGTAACATTGGTTTTTGGTGGAATTCCCGAAATTTATAATTAAAACTTTTTGATCGCGAATTCTTGGCTAAGTTGAGCATTTTTGGTCGCAAATAGGGTTGCGTAGGCACACTTTATACGGAACGTTATGGCGGTAATACTGACTCATTATAGATTCAACTTTAGCAATAAACATGTTTATACCATTGTAGTATAATTTACATTTCCGCTTTGATGGAATTATATATTTAATAATGAAACGAAAATAAATAAATATTTGAGCACTGTTATATTTTGGAAGTCATAAATTGGAGATATTCCAGAAAGTCAACCGTTTACTTCTATCATTCTTATTGGTCCACACGTAAAGAAAAATACATACGACAACCAGCTTCACATTTTTATTACAACTTTGGAAATGCAGCGATTATTTTTCCACTGATCTAGCAGAAACAATTTCATGTATAATTGAAGAGTATTAAAACCATAGCAGGATACTGGTGTCAGCGCTTTGTCAGGAACTTTAGGAATGACTGAGCTGAAAATTATACATTTACATAAACCTAACAAAATACTAGTTTTAGTAAGAACAAGGCATTCATACAATTAACCACTAACTAAAATCTAAAATTCGTTCGTCCGGTCGCAAGATGAGAGAGTCTGGATGAGGCTGGCTCAGGACCGTAGAAAATGGCCCGAGAAAGGGGAGGCCTATGGCCGGCTGTGGGTGGACAAGGCCTGTGGATGATGATGATAATCTAAAAATATGGTGAAATTATTTAATAACTAAAACCCAATTTATAAAACTAGTAATTTCCATCCAAGAATGAGACAAATGAGTAACCCTTTTAATATCCCAATATCAAAATGTGCGGAACCCTGGAGAAATAACATCAGGTTTTATTAAAATTCCCGCGGTCGTCCGCGATAGGTGTAGAATGTAATTGGGTTCATTTTATGAAAAACGTGAGCCATAGCAGGGATGCTGGCTCGCAGAGACACGATCCTCAGAGCAAATATGAACAATATGTGACACGAAAAGAGACTTTTTTGGAATTTATAAATTTTTGATATTTAGTTGGAAATTAGAAATCATTTTAAATTCTTCCTAACTAAATATTTTTTGTTATAATAATAATGAAAATAATGTTGCTGTTTGCCGTATAATACTTGACATGATTGATGGTGCATTAAATAGGCATAAAATAGTGGCATTTAGGCAAGAGACTCTTGTATAGCAGTAGTTTACACAAAAGCTAATAATAATAATATAAAAATTAGTTGGACGATATTTCAAGCCTATATTACTAAAAATAATTCTAATTATATTGCTAACTTACAGCCTCTCTTATTTCTTTATCCTACAAACTCCATTGAATTGAAATTAATCTTATCAAGACCGTTTATCTTACAAGTTAACTACTAGAACAACTAGTTCAATTACTAAGTAAATCCCAAGTTAAGAACTTAACTGGGCGCATAAGAAGTTTAAAAATCTATAGTCTTGTTTCTGTTGAAAATATACGGGTGTTCTGTTTCATAATCCTATCGAACTACTCTTTATGAATCAACCAAAAAAAAACATTATGAAGTTGTTTTGCTGGTAAAAATTTGTTGAATGATTGATGATTCGGAGAACAGAGTGGAAAGTTTAAAACTTTTGGGAAATTTTCATAAACATATAATTATTAGCTATGCATTTTATAGTTTCCTGGGTCACATTTGATAATCACTCACCTCTAAAAATGACTAAATGGATCATATAGTAAATAAAATTAGAGATCATATTATTATTTATTTTGATCGATGATTTACAAATAGTACCTATTTGATCCAAACCTTAGTCATTTTAGTTTTAGTCTAAAAGAAGATTGTTGCTCTTTATGTACTGTCCAGATTTCCCTTTTCAATGACAAAGGGTGTATAATCGCAGCGTTATCGTGAAACAAAGAGTCCTGAATGTTTCCATCTTAAGTAGCAGCTTTGTTTTGCTTACCGGTTCTCAGTAAAACACTGGGTAGACGGTTAATTTATCGGCCCATTTGTACAACTACGAAGAATACCATGCTGCAGATGCTACGAGGATTTTTCCTTTTAAACTTCTTAAAGTAAATCAGAAACTATATTCTGATTTATTAGGCAAATTTTTATCGAATAGAATAACATGCATTTACAATTCAAAAGAATCAAACACTTGATTTAGTGAAGAAATTATTTAAATAATATTTTATGTCTCATTTAAAAAATATTTATTTAGAAATGCACACAGAAAACAAAAAAAAAAACAATAAATTAATTTCTTAACGAAACGAAATACACTACTAAGAAGAAAAACACAACCTGCTTCTCAATTAGAACCTGACGTCGCGATGGAAGTTTAAATTAGGCAAGAAGTTTCACGAAATATTTTTCAGACTCAAGACTTTTCAGTTCCAGTTAAATAAACAAACAGTGCTAACCATGGTCACCGCAGCGTATGCAAACCGCGTCACTAGAGTTTTTCTAGCAGCGCCACCTGGCGGCGCGGGGGCGCGGGGCCTAATGATGTAAAAACACGGCAGATCCATCTTCACAGTGGTGCTGCTACAGTAGTTAATTAAATAACTAGCAAGATTAAAGGTAATTATCTTAGCTCGTTCTAAATTTGTGGGTTGTGTAAATTACCTACGAGTGTTTTACAAGTTTACATAGTGTTTTAGTATTTAACTAGTGAAACTTTTGTAGCTTAAAATATTATTTTGTTAACAAAAAAGGAATCAATTTTTCTCTCTAATTATTCTAAAATTGGTCCCTAGAAGAGTTGTTGGGCTAGTTAGAAAGGTTCCCAATATACCAGGTCCTTACTTATCCTTGGAGAATTCCATATTTTTTTCTTTTTCTTAATAATTCAAGACAGCCTTACCTCAAAAGATCTTTGACCTGTACAAACATCTGTCAAAGTTGATCTACCGTCAGTGAAGTGTCTGTGACAAGACCTCACCTTTCCTATGTCAACAGTAGGCCATGTAGCGCAGTGCTTATGAAAATGTATGTGCATATTAATTTGGTGGTCCGCCCCACTGTGACGAGTTTGATTAAAATTGTTTTGTATGTATTCTGTGGTTGTGGTGTGTGGCTGCAGACCTATTGAAATTCAACTTGCATATCCAGCGAACACAATAATAAAACAAAAATCAACTTTAAAATCACTGTTATATCAAGAACCTTCAGGCTCTATAATTAAATGTCTTTCTTCGCTTCGCAAACAAGCAAATGACATGAAAGAGCTAATAATTTTTGAAATCGGTCCAGGCGTCTTTGAGAAATCGAGTAACTAACATAAAAAAAATACAACAGAATTGAGAACCTCCTCCTTATTTTGAAGTCGTTTGACAAGTAAGAGAATATCACATTGTCAGAATTATGTTTTACCATCCCTTGACTTATCATGAATGTACTCTGAGCCCACTCTAATATAATCAAATAGTGTAAATTACTATAATAGAGTAAATATCCCAGTATTAGTAGATCATAACAGTAAAGGCACATTGTCTAAGCGTATAATACCAGTCGCCGTCATCGAATGAGGCCGATGTATCGAAGTTTTGCTATAAAATGACACTATTAGGCATAGTGCTTAGATTAGTGTAACGTGGAATGGAAATGTAGTTAAGTTTTAAAAATACCTGTGGAAAACAGGCGACTTGGTTGTTTGACTGAATTTGAATTGGAAAATTCTTCTGGGGTAAACGCTAATGAAAATTGAAGAAAGGAATTTCGTGAAGCAATTATTGGTCAAGTCCATGTTTCTTGATAACTATAACAATTTTCTTCTTTGCGTGCAGCAGTATGTGCTTGAAATCTAAAATATCTTGAACTCACAAGTTACGCAAAAGCTAGTGGTTTTATTCTCTTTGGCTACCGCATAGTTTTGTTCAGGATACCTCTCGGCTTATACCCGGATTAATTCGAATAAACTTACAACCAATGTAAGTATCTCATGTGTAGCAAATAGAAATCGATAGTATCAATAACTTATCAGGCACATAACAATCAAGTAAGCGACCCTTATCAAGTGCTCGACATATAATAAGAGTGCGGCACAATTCCCGCGGCACTGTTCAATAAAACTTAAAGTGCTTATTCCGATAACTGCTGCTCGGAACGAGAATGTTCAAATTCGCCGAGTTGCGGCCATCTTGAAACTTTAAATCTATTGAGGGTACCCACAATACTCTTTGAGAAATACAAACTTTGAGAATTGTTCCACGGTTATTGTTTGAATATTTGTTAAGTATAATTTGGGTGAAAGCGAAGTTTTTTTTCCTGTAAGGTTGTGTTATTTGATTGTTGTTTACGAATCGTTTAAACCTATTACAAGGTTATTTTTGAGATAGGTACATGTTTCATTTCGAACCATTTTTCAGTTGAATTCATAATCGCATATGGCAATGATCTTAGTTGTTCCTCTAAAAAACTTATAAGCTCCCGTAGACTTGGCTAGGACGAGTCCTAATTTTCAAGCCTAGGAAAAAATAAGGAATTATTCCACTGTAGTTACTGCCACGGGTCTTCCTCACATAAACACCACCCTATAATTTGTATCATGTGGTCCCAGAGTCCCACTTGTATGCTGTAGTCTATAGTCTAAAGTCTAAATTTTCGTGCTTCTGGGAGCCACGAAAATTAAGACACTTCTATTCCACGTTAGACAAATCCATGGGTGTTTATACAAAATTACACAATAGATATTAAGTGCGGGCTCGGAAGTCGTTTACACATAGTTCGATTGGCCTAACTCTACGTCACATCTGTTTCATGAGTGCTGTCATTTTAATATTAACAAATTTTCATGTTATTTCACTGTGATGGACTGTATACTGTATCACTAGTAAGAGGTGAGTATTTAAGGTATTTTAATTTTACCCACTGTTGGCCTGATGCCCAGCATTGCCACTGTAGTACTTAACTTTTTCTTTCATTTTAATAAAAATAATATCCCTTGGTGAAATTGAGTTTATAACTAACTACTATTGAGTAGGTAACCAAACTTTTAGGACAATTTTACTACTCTCTCGCTAGTTTAAAATGTAGTTAGTATTCTAGGTAATATACGGTATGGGAATAGAGCTTTTAGTTTAAATATGTTTATGAGTCCTTTAGGAAATGTGCAACGACCCCGTTGTGGAACTAGCAGGAAGTTTATCCTCGACTGTTCTGGCAAATTATGTATAGGTGTATGTTATAAATAAATTAGAAAACTATTTACAAAATGATAAATAATTTATTAAATAATCGTAATTAACTACAATAACTCTAATTATGTGTAGACAAATTGTTTAGCTATATAAATCAACTAAACATACTAATATCATTTGTACTCAATTTAAAATACATTTTAGTATTTCAAACAATTACTTTTGGTATACTATGGCACCTACATGGTGACTACAACAAGTATAATTGTCTAACATGTGCGACTACTGTTGCTGATTCTTATTGAACAGCCAATTGAAACCATTACTAACGTCCGCGATACTGGGCAACGCCTCGGGCCCCGGGAACGGTTCCTCCGGGGCATCATAGCTATAGCCTACAGTGTTGTAGTCCTGTGGAGGACCGTACATCATCTGAGGAGAGGGAGGGCCGGAGCCAGGGTTCCTCAGGTAGTAGTTGAGGAGCAGGCCTCCGACGTAGAACAGCTTCTGGAAGAACGCGACGAGGAAGAAGAAGGAAGCGACCTTCACGACGGCCAGCTTTGATAGCACTGCTAACGCGACGATTGCTGAAACAAATAAGAAATTATTAGTACTGAGTTAATAGTTTATATGGTTGAAAATGAAGGAACAGAATATTTAGAAAAATAAAAATTATGTAACGTCTAGTGACCACTTAAATAAGGCCGTGATCTGTCATCAAGACCGACCGGTCTTGATGCGGAAGTCAATGGTCAGGATTATTTGTCCGGGAATATTTCTTTTAAGCTTTTTTGATTAAATACAAACTTGCATTGCTGAAAGTGATTTATCTTCCTAAAATAGATGAGCTGTTAATTTTGTGTAAGTACGAAGTTAATAACCTAGATTTTAAACAAAATACGGAATACGGTTGGATTGCGGCCATGCCTAGCCTTCCTTTTATAAAAACTCCCATCTTTCTTCCCACGGGAAATAAATCTTAGGCTCGCTTAACTATGTAAATAAATTAGCTCTTAATTAAATTGTCTAGACTAAGTAAATCTTTGGTGCCCACAAATTGCTTTAATAGTTTTATTTAATTAGGTTAGTAAAAGAATGAAAATGGAGTGGGTGTATTTAGATAAAGAGCAAAAGTTCAATAATTACTAGAAAAGCAATTTTATTTCAAGCCATAATTACGTATTTCACAAAAATGTATTCACTTATTTATATTTCCATTGTGCCTAACACGTAAATAAAAATACTAATGAAAAACCAATAATTTCAGGAACACTATGTAGCAAAGTGCTAGTAAATAAAGAACTAAAGTACCACATCACTCAATTACTTCAACAAAATTACATACTATCCAATACGTTACATTAATAAAAATCTATGGGAAATAACAGCTATATATCTATCAAATTTAAGTCTTACTCCAAACAATACAGAATCCAATTTCCTTTGTCAACTTCCTGAGATCCCGGAAATGGTATATCGATAAATTGTATTGAGGAGACATAATATCAAACCAAGCGCAGTTAGTTTTCATTAAAGGGACAGTCCGAAATTGTATTAATGTGTAATGCTCTCCATTCTACCATTCATAATTAATAGATGGGAGAGTACACAATACTTGGACTCTTGACTACTGGACCGAGGCGTGTTCCAGAAAAACAAGCCTTAAATAAAACTCTTTACTCAGGCGAAACTACAAATATTATTGCTTTTATAAACAAAATGACTATTTATAAAATCAATTTACTGAAATTTTGGCTATAAAAGGAAATTAGATTTACGTCTCCATTTTATATTTCATTGAACAATATCATAAGTCTCGTTCCATTGGACAACAAAAGATTCCTTTGATTTTTTCGCTTGTATAAACACTCCAATTAAATAAACTACTCACCCAAAATCCTGAGAGGACCTTTTCTTTTCTTCGCCCTCGCTTCCTCCGGTAATTGTTCATTATTTTCCAAACAATAACAGCACACTAATAACGTTAAAATAACGATAACTTTCTTCAACATTATTCCTGCTTCAAAAATATTCAATCTGTATTCTGATTAATGATATTTTAATCTGTGCTCGCGCGCTTTTTGACAGTGACAGTTACTTTTTTAATCCAAATTTACGGGGTAACAGAACAATAAATATCGAGAACTTTTATTAAACTGTGCGGCAATAAGTTAAAAACTTTTTGGAGATTTACAAGAATATTTTGGAGTTTTCCCGGACAACGAACTGTGCGGTCCGCGTTCCCGTTAATAAATAAGTATCGGTTGGGTTTGAGGCATCTGTAAATTCTTTTCTTGAAGAAAGTTGGCTCATTGTTTCCATAAGTTAAAGGAAACTGTGTCGAGTTTTCCTTTCTGTGACTAATTTACATGTGAGGAAATAATTATTATGTTCTTTTGTGTAACTTTCGAGTTCCATATGTTTTGCTTGTATTTAAATTTTTATGCTTGTTTCAAAAAATTTCACTGGCATTAGCATTTGTATGGTGCGCGTAGAATATATTACATGGCTTCTTATTGTTAAGTACTCGAGTATGCGTAGTACAGTTTATGAGGAGGAACACCATGTGTCTGTCATTGTTATGATTGAGTACTGACTCGTAATATTAATTTATTCAAATCATAAATTATCTCGGCGAACTTTCTATTCAAAATGTCAGGTTTGTATTCAATAACTAACAATTAACTTGCCTCGCTAGATACATCACAGCAGTACCCAGTAAGAATACCTATACGTTATACACTAGCATTGCATGTAATTAAGCTTTAAAATAAATCGTAACCCTTTCAGTGATCCTAAGAGATTCTGATTGTAAAACATTTTAGCAACAACCCATCGAAGTATCCGATCTTAATGTATTAGGACCGGTTCTATTAAATTTACTTAATGAAAAGTGTTTTTTTTTTTTATTTTTAAATCTTTTTACGCGTGTGAATTAAAGATTGTAATTGATGTTACATTCAGGTAATGTAAGCCTTATGTATGTTTTAAGGAATTCAAATATAATGAATTTATACCTGTAGAATAAACACTCGATCGCAACCACTTTCACAAAACTGTGGTCTATACTTCTAAAAAAGCACCATAATTATTTTCCATCCTAATTATCAAGCCAAATTACCTACCTAAGCATAAATATGCACATTTATCAGATTGCTAAACTACTCGCGGCACTAGAGAAAGCAAAGTTTCAAATTAAATTACACGTAATTAATTGTTGTTTCTGCCAACTTCCTCAAATATATCCACCTGTTGATATTTTTCTAAGTAGGCTATCATTTGTTTCTAGGCAAAGCATGATCATGGTTTATGAATTTTGTACAGAAATGGAAAGACCTTTATTTAATCAGTGATAGTATAAGTTTCAGAAATTTACCTCCATTTGAAAGTTACAAACATTCGCAAGATACTGTTCCCAGGTACTTTAATTTAAATATACCATCGACACGAAAATAAGTTTGAATCTCTATTTGAAAAGACAACTCATTCCAGTACTCAAGTGATATAGCTTTCATCCAAGCTATTTACATCAGCATACTATTATACCATAGCAGTGAATTCAGCAGCAAACAGTCAAAACAACAGTTTGAAAATACGCTGCATTTATAACGCAAGTTGAACGCTAAGCGAAGCGATATTACTAGCGGGGCTAATAGAGAGCATAAATTATGTAAGCCAGCCAGTGATGGGGAGAACACGGGAATCGCCCGGGATTCTCTATACCCAATATTAAGTGAAGGTTCGGTATACTCGTAATTGTGTTCAGTCCCGGAACTTGGTTATTTTAAAAGCAATTAAAGATGGTGAGGTTTGAAATTAAATTCTTCAGCAATTTGTTTTTCAGTTTTCTGCTCGTCTGTTCGGAAAGCACGGTAGGTACTATGATTAATATTAGTTTAAAACCCAGTAGAGTATAATATTGTTTTAATGTTTATAAGTGCTGTAGTAACATAGGCTGAATGCATATTTTTACATTCTCAAATGCATTAAAAGACATATTAATTCTTAAAGAGTAAATATCACGATTCCCATAACTTAATAATCCCATATCACATAATGTTTGTTGGCCCATCACTAGTGGCGCTGCAAAGCATCCAGATTTTTATTCAATTTCACCTTATTTCGAGCTCATTCCGTTCATTGCGAAACGCCGTGATTTTCATTTTAAGTATTTTTAAATGAAATATTTTAACCGATTTTGAAATGCGCTTGATGTTTTAATTTAGCATATAATAAAACAGTACTTGCTTTCAATGGAAATAAGTAAGCGATTTAATTGTAAAGCTGTATTCATAGTGTATACGTTATTTTCACGAAGTAAATAAATAATTTCATTGTCATCCATCTTTACCCTACTATATTAATTTTCCACACAATAGTTTTCACCATTACTTTCTTTAATAAAATATTCTACATTCAGAGCAAAAACAGTGTACTTAGTACCTATACATTTAATTTGTACGACAATATCATGCAAAATCTGTGTTGCTATCATTACTAATTTGAGTATGACCATCTCTTCTTTGCGTAGCCTTAAACTCGATTAAAAAAGTAACTGAATCTTTTCAAACGAAAGTTCCTATAAAAGGTCCTCGTAACAAATTAAGTAAAAGTATGCAGTTGATACAATGCACCTGCATAGTATCGTCTTGTATCGATGTCCCGTGCAGTCTCCGCAGTCTCCGCCAGGCTGAGATTCCTGCCGTAATGAGCGTGGCATTCCGTGCGCGCTCAAACATTCTACTCTATAAGCGCTGCTTTCGATGTGGTCACCATTCTTTTTAGCTATCAATATATATCAATATACCTATATCATTTTTTTCGTACCTTTGTACTTTACATTGGCTTTGATTATTGAGCTCTGAGGTTTACGCGGATGTTGGACATTGAAATAAAACTACGGTGTGGAAACGCCGGTACTTAAAATCTAAATACAAACCGCGATAAAATCCATAAAAGTAGTTTTATTTGCTTTAATTGTTAGCTCTACTAATATCTCTATAAGTGTATACCCTTAAAAGCGTTGCTAGCACAAAGGGAAAATAAATAAAATAGGTACACTTCACATTAACAATTTTACACATAGGAAAATAATTTCAATAGTGCAATTAAAGTACTATTTTTGATGCAATTCAATGATGCTATCTCAATGAGGACTTAAAAACACAAAATAAATAATGTTTTTTTTTAAGCCGTATTATCTTTCAACAAGTTCATAGTCACCCTACTAAAAAGCGCTTGATAACTCAGCGTACACAAAAATTGGTTGCACTAGTCGACAGACGGGCGCCTAGGTAACCTGCCCGCCTTTTATTTACAAGATATCATGAAATCTCCCTACAAATGAATACTTTCTTTGAAATTGTTGATGTTGCTTTAAGGTATTTTTAGAGATATCTTTGCCTGGTTCAATTGACTTTGAATGTTCATGTTTTTCCTGCTTCATAGCTGCAATACTGAAATTAGATTTATATGCAAAGTTTTTTGTTGTTTGCAGCCATTATTTATCTACTATTTTAGTGGTATTTTAAGAAAGAACATTATGTAGCTGGTACTATTTAATTCGCCTATATCACAAATCGTGTAATTATTTCTATTAGTTTCGTAATCCGGTAGTCTTCTCATATCTTGAAGGGTGGAAACTTTATCATTCACTACTTAAATATTTCCATATTTATCCCTATTTGTCTAGAAATTTAACTATTTGTGTATCATCTACCAACTCTTACTAACAAGGCAACTTTAAACGAAGCAAATTACCAAGTCAAATCATTTAATATTACTTCATAAACTAAGAAAGCGAGATAAGGTAGGAGTAGGTGTTCTGTGAATAAAGCCTTACAAAGTTAGCTTTCTCATTATATTGCTCCGAGTGAAAATATTACATTTTCAACACCATATTACTTACAGTGTTTACAAGTTTCATCTCATAACATAACTAGCTTTACACTCGACTACGCTCACTGATTTAAATATATGCTTATACATTCAGAAGGTACATTTTTCTATATTTTGTTCTTAACGTTATTATTATACGAGTAATATTTCATCGAAATCTGAGCATACACTTAGCCGAGAGATTTACGTCTGCAAACGTATTTACAATATAAAAGAAATACTTAAATGTCAAATGTTCCGTTTCGAGTGGTTCAGCTATGAAGGTCGTTTGTTGGAAATGTCACAGTTTATAAAATACATGTTTTATTTAGCTTTCGCTTTATGTGTTAAAATGCGGCTCATTCTTGTTGACACTTTTTTTGCTTTGTACTTGTACAGTTAAATGTCATACTGCAATTGAATAAGCTTTTCACCTAATAGAAAAGCTCTTGCTCTTAAAGAATACATCGAGACACATGTGTTGCCGGTCCTACAACTAAACTGCTTCAGGGCAGTTTTTGGCAAAGTTAAAGCAGGGTACAACCGCTAGAATACGTGCGTGTAAACTAGCGGCGATTAGGGAAACTAAATAAACTTTCGCCAAGTATCTAAATTAAGGAAGTTTTCCCCGAGATGCTAGTTCTATTTCACTTTCTCGTTCAGAACCAACACAATAGATAATCGGTAGGTTTTCACTTCCCTAAAGGGAAGTGTTATTTTGTCACTACGTCACAATATATACTAGGTACCTTTTATTTTACCTTTTGGTATTAAACAAAAATATAATTAGCGCGTCATCGTTACGTTCGTACAACAACTTGACATAAAGCTCGCCCACACGAGGATTCGAGCAATCATCGTTAAATTAGATCAAAGATTACCACCACAGAATATCCGGACGTTTAAGTCTGGAACAAATTAATCAATAATATGCCTACATTTATACTACTTAGATATAATATGATTGCATACCACTAGCTGCATCTAGTCCTATTTAACAAGAAAACGCCTATATGCATTCTACAGCACTCTAGCTACAATAGTTCGTATTCTCATTCAACAAGCCTACGGAATAACAAATACACACGTGGCCAACAAACTATTTTGAAAAAAAACACATATAACTAACTTCACTTACAACTCACAACAATCACGACTAGTTTCGAATTAAACCTGAGATCCAAATCATGTTGAAGTTGCTAGTTGATAAAGCTTCAGACTTTGTGCTGTTCAGAAAATATTTAAACCTTACAAACATTGATTGCAATTGTTTTGCACGGTGATTAATTAATATAGTATTCTGCCTAATTTCATCACTGACACATAGCTAATCTTTGGCCAACTCGTTTTATGAAGAACGTAAAGTGCTTATAATCGCGCGCGTCGGCATCTCATTTATAGCAAATTCGTTAACCCCATTTATAGTGTTCGAAACGAGTATTTTTATTATGTCGTATGTATATCCCCTGTGGGTGCTGAATATTTATGGCTAAGAGGTATCCTGAGCTGATGTATGCATTAATAAAAATTGAGTTTTTAAACGAGCTCGAACTTCCGGAAATACAAACAGAAATACCGTTAAACTTTTCACAGCAAGCAACTTTTAGTTGATGTTTATATTTATTCGGTTCAACCGTCTCCATTTTTCAAATCCATAAGTGTGTTCTTTGTCAGCTGAATCATATATTTTTTCTGCTATGGAAAATATACAGCCCAATAAATTACGAAAAGCTCTGAAAGAGAAAAATGACGAAGCAACTACATACGCACAACGTAGCCATGTACAAACTATCTGGGATTGTATAAAAACGACACAATTTTAATCCCGAAAGCATTGAAATCCTCTATAAATCATAGTCCACGATTTCCGGCCAGAGATAAGCAGCAAACAGTTTTTTCGCTTCATTGGAAATGATCTGCCAAAAGCTTATCGCTTTGTCGGCGCGTGTCACATGCGAAGCGGTTATATATTGCGATTTATTTTAAATTTTAAATACTATTTTACGTTCTGCGGCCATCGTTGATCTTTATTTCGAGGGATATATGTACAGGTATGGATTTAAAGTAAGAAAAATTTCGTTTTTCGTGATAACTCAAAAACATCTCCACGCAGCTATTGTCACTTGTAGTTATATAATAATATATTGTTGTATAATACAGCAATAGAAATACTTTTATTTCTTAAAATTAAGTTTGTTTGAGGTTACCTCATCCGTCTAAGATTTTGTCAAGTTCGTCTTCAAAAAGTTGTCATTTCGAATATTTATTAAGAAAGCTTGTATTAACAAACAAAGGTAAAGAAACCAACGACAAAGCCATTCAAGTGGCGACTTTCTGGTCAAACAGAGTTTAGCAATCATCACTCGGGAAGAAGTAGAAGAACAAATGTAAGTTTTGAACTACAGAAACCACATGAGTCAAAGTTAAAGGTTTCTACAATCCGTCCCTGCGTCTGCACCTAAAAAGTCATCCAGTAACAAATGTGCGGCCCTAAATTATACATTATCACGCGGAGCCATACAGTCGCCGGCATGAATTAATACTATTGTTATTGCTGATTTAAGAGCTCGACAAATCAATTTACCGAGCGTAAATACAACTTATCATAGTTAAATGTATTTGGTATTGATGTTTACTGTAATTAATTTGTTTCTGCTGGTATTATCCTCTATCCATGTTTGTATCTGTGTATTTGTGTATATAAAAATGGTTTTAGGAAAACTTAATATAAAGTTTTGTTCAATAAAGGCCAGTTATTTAAACTCTGCAGAGAAAAAGCCTCTTTTCAAGCAAAAAGGAAGTGCTTGCAATTCTCGAATTTAAATGGTATGATTTACCAATAATTGTGTAAGGCTTTAATTTTACGTAAACGATAAAAGGCAGGCAGAAAACTTGGCAGCCCAAGTGGCAGAAATGTGCCACCGCCACGGGGCACTCCATGTTTACTGAGAATCGTAGCTACACTACTTAATAAGCGCGGCTTTACCTGTAATTTTGTTATTCAATTACTCTACTATTTGAAATTATATTGAACCCACAACAAAGGGATTTAGTTCCTCTTATTTCAGTAAGTGATATAAATTAGTATCTATGCCTACTTAAATCTAGTAATATACCACATTAAGTGATCACAATACGTTAAATATAGTAAAACAACTTTGTTAAAAAATAATCACTTTAATAAATTAATAACGTAACCTATTTACAAATAAATAAATATCTTTAGCAGTCCATTTAAGCAAACACAATACATTTGTCAGGGTTATAAAACCCAACCATACTGTGTTTCTCGATAACCAACATACCTGAAGGTTGTATTTAGATAACATGAATTAGATTTGCATGAATCATAAATATTACTAAAAATACAATCATCCGAATTGAGAACCTCCTCCTTTTTTAGAAGTCGGTTAAAAACCACAGGAATAGATTAATCTAAAGGGTTCTTTACACACATTAATTAGGAACAGTCCTATACGGTGTAGAATACGGGTTATAAGGCTTCTGACTCTTCCGCCTGTACGGCCCGGGGGGACCATACTCGATGTGGTCGTGGTGACCATGGTAGTCGTGGTAGTCGTGGTGGTCGTGATGCTCATGCTTCTGCTCCTTGAAGTAGCTGAGCACCCAGCCGAAGATGTAGCCAGCCTTGTGGAGGAGCACCCAGAAGGCGAACGCGTAGATAAGCTTGAGGATGAAGATCTTCTTGATAACTAGGTCCGCGAAGTATACTGGAAATAATAATGGTGTAAGTTTAATGTTTAAAACTACTTTAAAGGTAAGGTGTGATTAGTTACGTGGAATCTTCGGCACTATAGGTAGGCTGCAAAAAAACATCGTCGTTACTTTGGTCTACATATCTCAGAAGTGATCAGTTATTATTGTTTTTTTGGTAGCTAACGTTTGTTGACATTTGTTAGCCATAATGGAGTTTCTAGACAAGACTCTTAATACTGGCGTCTGGAAACCAGTTTCCGATCAGCTTTATTCTAAAGGACGTAGGAGTTACAGAAGCCACACACTAACAAACAGTATACAGACTCCTTTTCAACTGATCACCAAGTTATTGGCAACTGGTGTTTTTGGAAAATCAAAAAAGGAAACACTGAAGAAGTCACGACAAACCAAAAGAAATCAAAGCCAGAAGCCAACAATATGATATTATTATAAAGATCTAACGAAAACGTTCATCCATGATTGTATATCGTACAAATATAATCAGGGGATCTCCTTAAGCATGTTCAAAGGAACGCAATCAAAGATATTCGTAATAACAATACTGGTCAAGTAATTGGTTTGTCCACTGATGTGGGAGAAGAATTCAATAACCGATATATTTATGATCAACAAGATAAGGAAAACCTTTTGTTTGTCGGGATACAACTACCGGATGCTTCTTTGATCGGACGATTTTAATTAAGTGATCAAAGGAAGGTTTTTGGTCTTCTCTTGCTTATGTAATGAATTACGAGTCATATATTTTTCTTCAAATAGCAGATTTTAGGCTTCTTAAAAGTAGTAATTTTTGCTTACAATTGAGATGCTAAAATTCTAAAAAAAAAACAGGCGAACACTATCTAATTTATGATTTCGTTCTTTTTCTTCTTAGCTTGTATTTATTTACTAACCGATTTTTTTCAGGTTACGTTTTCGTCAAGTAAGTCGCATTTAGAGTCAGCAGACAGGTCAAGACAGAAAAATAAACAGGAGATAAATTTTTAAGTTTTACCGAAAATATTCGCAGATATATATTAAGTATAAAATCTTATTTTTCTACCTGTATACAAAGATTAGATTAAAGAATTAATTTAGTATGAAACAGGAGCGTAACATTAGAATAATGAAAAATAGCGTAGTATAATAGTTTCGAGCTGGACCAGAGTGGTATTCGATAATCGCTTTCCAATGACTTTGCATTTGAATTTATTGAACACCAGCCATTTATTATTTCATAAAATATCACCATTGTTCTAAATGCAATATATTGAATATTAAAGCTGGTTTTATATAATCTGTTTTGTCTAATGGACTGGTCGTAAATCCGGAGAGTTAGTTAATTCAAATGTTCGGAAAAACTGAATTGTTCGGTTCGTAAAACGGTTATACTTTAAACCAAAAATGTAATAAAATTGATCAAGTATTTTTAATTTATCTGTTCTTTTAACATTAACATAAAAAACTGGTGCGTTTTACTCGCCTTGTGTTCTAGAAAATCAATTGCACTCGAGCAAATAAACTACAAAAACCGAAGTTTGTCATAAAAAAAGTAATTAAAACTCACTGGCCAAAGCAATTTTCTTTTTCTTCCCTCTTCCTTCAACAGCATCTTCTTTACCTTCACATAACGCAACATACAAGAACACTAGCAACACTATTGAAGCACGCATTTTTGTTACTGGCAACTTATAAAAAACGCGTAACTTAAATTTCTGTAAGGGCCTTAGTAGCCCGAGAATAAATGATTTATTACTATTTATTTATTGTTAAATATGTGGTTTGTCTGTATTCGCCATAGATCAGTCGCGTTATGGTACATGAATAAAGATTCCGTAAATTTTACGTCTTTCCGCAAGTAAGTGCTAATTGAAGGAAAGTGATGTTGATTTTCTTCAGAACTGCTAAACAGCACATAACAAAGTTACTGAACTTGACAGCCAGGAAAGTGATTTGTACATGTTAGATACTCTTACATAAGAATGTTTCAGAAATGCCGTGACTTGCGACATTTTCCTAATAAGCCAATGTTAGGGAAAGTTCTATAGGGATATTTTTAGCTGAATAACTCTGCAATTGTTGCGTAATTGATTTCTTTTATTATGTATTCGGAGAGGAAGGCAGGGGAGGGTTGATTATAAATCCATCGTTTGAGGAAAATAAGATGTAAAGGGGGCGCATTTTATGACGTTTTCCACTTAATTTCTCATGGGGTGCTATTGTATTTTTTGACGCTTTGACGCTTTATGCATACTTTTATGAGGTAACAAAAAATAAAATCGCTCCAGGATTAAATGTGTAAAATTTTAAAGGTTCTTTTTTTCATAAACAACAGCGGAAACAGTATACTGCAATATTTGCAGCTAAAAAACTTAAACAACATCTAAGCTGGACTCAATGTAATATATTTTCTAATAAACTACATATACTCCGACTATTTGCACTTCGCGCCAATACCGCTGAGACTAATACATTCCTAATTCATTAACAAAGAAATATAATAATGTATCATTTCCTTTTCCTAGAGGAACACTGTGTTACCGATGAAATGTTAATATAATTGAGAATTATATAGTTTTCCTCCAATGACTGGAATATAATGATAGATGATGTCATTGTGGCATGTAGTGTTAAGAGGTATTTTATACACGTGTAGTTTGTCATGTGGCCTTATGTATAAGTGTAGAGTCTAACAGGCAAATGGATGAGAATAAAGGCATACGAATATAGACACAAAGAATTCAATTTCAGTTTACAGGACTAACTGAAGTCACAGATATACCCAGGGGAATAGAAAAGGTGGTCTCAAAATAGACTACCTTTAAATAAATGAAAATTGTTTTAAACCGACAAGAGTTTGCTCTCAAAGTAAAATAACCGATCCGTTCTATTATCAACTCCCAAAATATCGCTCAGATACTCAAATTGTTTAAACAAATAAAACTAACTAAAAGCTATTTGTTCGACTTCAAATAAAGCAAAAACCTTTTAAATTGAATGAACATATTTCTACCAAATATTGTGACGTCAATTTCAATTGGGATAGCCGAATAGCCGAGCAAATATCGGGAATCTGGCGAGCGATGTCGATAAATATGAGTATCACGGGGGAGGCTGGGTTAGGATATAATGCTACTAGCGCCACTGTACACTGAACCGCCCGGAGATTTGTGATTTTTCTATATATTTTGCCGCACGTATAAAAAAAATTTCATTGCGTTGCACCTCCCCTTTGCGATATAGAGAACCATGTTTCCGTTTTCAAAAACGGTCCGTTGTGTTTTGTTTCCTCTGGTCAACACGATCACTGTCATGTTGGTATTCCTGAAACAGCGCAGCCGACGTAGCTGACGTTGCTTTGAGAGCCGCTGTATTTTGATGGATAGTTATTAGATTCTCAAAAATGTGCAAAGTGAAGAGAAAAAGATTTCTAAACCAAATCGAAACGCTACTGCCATATACCAGCGAAATCTAACTAAAATTATATTGCCTTATTCGCTGGTAACGCAAATGTGCAGTACAAAATTTCCAAAACATAATTTATTCATTTAAAGCTAAATGTATGCGTACCATTTACTTTATATTTACCCAATTTACGAATGATGAGACATAATATGCAGATCTAATTCAATACCAAAACTAGGTAAAATAAAGTAGTGCCAAATTTTTTTTCCAGTTTAGGCTTACCAGCATTTTTGTCATCTGTCCACAGCACTGAAAAGTTGACCAGGCAAATCTTAGGGTCTTCTCTGGTTGATTTTCAGATTCTGTGCATGACTGAGGCAGTAAATAGTTGGGAAATGTCCTGCCCGGGCACAGATCTACCCGAGCAACGTTCTTCTCAGAGGCAGTGGGACGAGCCGCTTTGCAGTTTGATACGGAAAGAATTGATCAATACGTCAATCAACACTGCAGAGCGTGCGCGTCTCCTGGCTGTGGGAGAATGGGAATCGGGCCTCTGGTTACAGGCACTTCCATCATCCACTCTTGGTACCATTTTGGATAATAATACTTTTCGGCTCGCCATGAGTTTACGTTTAGGTATACCCTGTGTCGCATGTCATCGTTGTCAATGCGGTGAGACAGTCGACAACCTCGGTCACCATGGCCTGTCCTGCAGCAGGAGCGCAGGGCGTATATCTCGCCACTCAAATTTGAATGACATAATTCGTCGTGCTCTTGTCACCGCCGGTGTACCAGCTGTTTTGGAACCCAATGGTTTGGTGCGCGGCGATGGCAAGAGACCTGACGGTATGTCATTGCTGCCTTGGAAATTGGGTCGGCCTTTGGTGTGGGACGCAACGTGCGTCGACACCCTTGCGCCGTCCCACGTTCTAAGTTCAGCAGCCTCTCCTGGCGCTGCTGCTGGAGCTGCGGAGACCCTTAAGCGGCGGAAGTATAATAACATTGTGGGTGATTATATTTTCGAGCCGTTTGGGGTTGAAACGCTCGGGTCATGGGGTCCGAGCGCACGAAATCTATTCAAAGAACTTTCCAAACGTTTGGTAGAATCTACTCGTGATCAGAGGGCTGGTTTGTTCCTTGCACAGAGAATCGGCATAGCCATTCAACGTGGCAATGCTGCCAGCCTTCTGGGCACGTTCCCCGCCATTGGCAAGGATGACGATGAGTTCTTTGACGCCTGTTAGTTTTTATTAATGTAAGTTTTAATTTTAGTATAGTTAGAGTTTGTTTTTATATTAGATTTAATTGTGTATTAATAAAGATAAAAAAACAGTAATTAGGTGCCAAATACAGAAAATAACTGCCATATTGGTATCCCAGTACAATAACCTTCCGAACTTCATAGCCAAAAATATTCGATACAATTTGTACCTTCGCAAAATATATTTTGTACGTAATAGAGTCGTGTATAGAGTGTGAAGGGCCAAGGTATGTTGGTCTATCACCTGAATGGGGGTCGGTGACCGTAATCGTTCATTTTTAGGAGCCCCGCGATTATCCCACAGACACTAAAAATAGGGTTGCCGCGGTGGATGTGAAAAACTGAGGATGTATTTCAAATGATTTAGGATGGCATAATAAAGTCGTGTATTTGGCTGCTGGAGAATATAAATATAAATGTATAATAGAGAATAAATATAACACCAGAAGGGCTAGAGAACATATGTTAAATAAACCTAGAATAGTAAACTACTATGGTGAGAGAACCAATAAATACATAGTGCCAAAAATATTTAATAAAATAGATATGTTAAGAGAGGAAAATAAAATGAGTATGTATATGTTGAAGAAGAAGTTAAGGGGAGAATTGCTTAAGAGAGCGTAGGCAAGGCATTCTTTAATAGTTACCCTTTATAATGTGTATTTATGTTTATGTTTTGATCTTAGTTTTTTTTTTCTTAATTTTATATAAAGTACTTAGTAAGAAAGATAGTTGGTAAGAAATAGAAAAGAGCGTTTCTCGCCTTTAAACGAAAAGTTTGGCGAGGATTTTTAATTATAAGAACAAAATGTAATGATTAAAAGTGTACTTTTGTTAAATAAATAAATAAATAAGAACAATATTTATTCGTGTGTTTTGTTTTTATGAAAAATGAGGGCTGAAAATAAATTGTGGGTGATATAACAAAGATCAAGTTCGGTTTATGCACAGATTAAAAGTAAAGCACGAACACGTCAATCATAATATAATAAATGGAAGAAGAAGTTTCTTACGTAGATTAATAAAATAACATCCTTGTGTGTATTATTCAGTACTTTTATTGTACAATGCCAAAACATCATCTTTGAGTCTGGCCTACAACTCGCATACACGACATTTTTATAAGCAAGGCTGATTTAGCTATTTACTGTTTGCCTATTTGCCAACCCTAAACGGTACAATCGCGTGCGGAAGTTGCGAAATTTATTCAGTTGTTATAGTAATATATTATGTGGCGCACTTTAGCTCACGGATGTACTAGTGACATGCTGACGCTCTGCACACTCTATTTATTTGGTAGAGCGACAAATATGAGTGTATTCTATATAATAATAAAGTGTTACACTGTTGAATGGGGATTGCATGCCGTACATAAATTGTCCCGGAATATATTTTATACTTCATATTGTGTTGAATTTATTCGTTCGTGGATTTGTAACAACTGGTGAAGAGTCGTTTACATGTGAGTGGCTGTTTGCATACGACGTCACGATATAAACACAGGTTACCACAATTACTTGAACGGGATAAACCCTTAAGTTATAAATGATCAACTTAAAAGACATTTTAATATATCAAGAGTCCGGTCGGTAGTTCATAACTGGCTTACATTTTGAACAAATCGGGAACATGATTGTAACAAAATTGGGCGGGTGTAATCCGAGCCCAATAATGTACGACATTACCGAGGTGAGACGATAACGCCTCGAGCGACCTAGAAACCAGGCTGTTTAATACTTCACTTAAAATATTTCCCAAGTTAATTCATAAATATACTACATACATACATATAATCACGCCTTTTTCTCTTATAGGGGTAGGCAGAGACCACTTCTTTCTACTAGCTACGATCCTTACACACTTGTTTCGCTTTATCCACTTTCATTATTCCCTTCATACATGCTGTTCGGTTTATGGTACTCTTGACCTGGCATGTTTTCATTCACACTCGCCTTATACACTTTATTCGCCAATCGTTCTTCATTCGTTCTCTCGATATAGCCAAACCTCCTCAGCATACCTTTCTTAATTTTTGTCTCAACATCCATCATCTGACATACTTCATCCACCTTTCCTTGCATTCCTCCTCTTACATTCAACGTAGCGAAGCGGCTCTCCGTGGCCCACTTTTCGCCCCCGCGAGGAACGAGACGTGATGGGTGGCGAACCACATCGCCGCCATTTTGGATAATTAAATTATTTTTATAATTATCCATTCCGTTCCTGCGGGATAAATATACTCCTGTTCGGAATATGCGCGTCGTATCTACCTATGAATTATAATTTACATAATAAAAGACAACTTACTTAAATAGGTACTCATCTTGTGTAATTATTCATTTTAAACCATGCAACATGAACTATATAACAAGTTGCACAGCGATGAATCAATTTTGATAAACTAACCCGACCCTCTTGGGAGCTATAAACCACTTTGGCAACGTCAGCACTGTCCAATTAATAGGTGTATAATCGGTTTTATGAGCATTCCTAATCCCGGCCGATCGCCCATTGCCGCCATCATTACGGAAAACGAGGGATTAACACTTAATGAGGTAGTTTGAGAACCTCTGAAAGTACAAAAGGCAGATTAAAAAGAAACTAAAATTTTGTATGTTTTGAATTACAGAGAATTTTTCAGATTTTTGCTAATTATCGAGAAATAAAACTACAATAACTTTGTCAGTACCTACGAGTAGGTGTTGGTCTACAGATATAAAGAACGAGCAAGATACTACCTAATATCTACGCATAAAAGCTACTATAAAACAAACCTTTCAATACGAATACATTTTGTTTTGCCAAGCTAATAAGTAGATACTGAAAACTATGTGTTCTCCCCATTTGTTTACGTAATCCAATTTCTCAAACTGTAAATAAATTATTTGCAAAACACCCCTTTTAATAAATACAGAATGAACCTAGAACCTTTTGCCGTCACTGTCGACCCAGCAAATATTCCGTGAAACAAGATGGCGTCGCATCGCGCACTCTCACGTACGATACAAACGACTGGAGCTCCGGAGCTCTGAGTGACAAAACATCGGATTGATTTCGGTTCTAATAGAGGAAAGTATTGAAGGATACTGAAAACGTGATCTTTTGTGAAACACAGATAAATGTTAAAATCATGTTCTCTAGTCCGTTTTGTTTGAAGAATTCTTCACGTTCGTTTACAATGTTTGCTGTTGAGGGGTAATGTTTTCTTTTCAGCTTATTTCTGTCTTCGCGTCACCATCAAAAAGGAAGAGCACAAGTTTTCAATGGAACAAATATTTTCATTTTAAAAATATTAAGGAATTAGTTATTTAATTTTAAAAACTGTTATGTTTTACTTATGTCTATTAAAATGATATCTGAAGAGCAAAACATTTAAAAAAAAAAAAACGTCATAATTATTTCACTAATAAAAAGCGACTCACCTCAATCAGTCCCCAGGATATTAGATTTCCAATTTCGATAGCATTCAGTTTAAATTTCCTGTCCGTTTATATCCAGCAACAAGTCGGAACAGGACCGTGGATCAACACTGAGATATCGCTGCAATATTGCATCCGCTTTCAACAGATACATCCGTACATCTGTGGCTGGATGCTGGGCAAACAACCGGGGGAACGAGATGCGTGCTTAACTATATTCGCAGACAAATATGAATTGGTGGGTCTGGCTTAAATTCGCTCCAGGTCATTTAAACAGATTTATTGTTTTATAGAGCTGAGGTACCTCCGTTTTCAATCCAAAGATGAATACTTACCAAAAAGTATAACCATGATGAAGTGAATTCTCCATGGCGAAGTATAGTAGTGCGTCAAAATTAAGATAATTTGTATTGGAGCGAATACATGGCCGTAATGGATCATGTGATCAACCTCTTTATCACTTTTGTACCTCAAACAATACAATGCACCGTTATTAAAGAAAAACACTGTCAAGTAATACAACCTAACAAATAAAGTTGCGTACCAATCTCCACTCTCTCTTTTACTATAGCAATGACAGTAAAAACCCACACAAGTCTATTCCACTTTAATAATCTCTAGTGAACTGAGCTCCGTAAAAGTTTCATTTTAAAACCTTTTTTTATTTCCGAAGTTTGAAACAGGCAAGTTAAATTGAAACATACCTTATTGCATCAATATTTCACGACGCATAAAGGAACTTCGCGAATGCTGGCGCTTTATTGAAGATTTAATAAATTGATGTAGGAAATTGATTCCATAGAAGAAACTGTAAGAAAATTGTTGTCGACAGACACCGGATATTGCGATCACAAACATAATATTGTCATTGAAATGACGTTCACAAAGCGATTTCATGAAATAGGAAGGTATAATATTGTTTTTAAAGGACCATAAATGGGGCGGTAATATCCGTAATGAATGAGAAATATCATAGGAATAAATGAGATTTAAAAAGACTTTGAAGTAGCAAACTGCTTTGAACGTGTTTATATGGCCACGATAAGCTCGCAGACCTCATCGTACGATCTACACGATGTAGACGACACGTCCGAGTTGGACTGCAGTTCTCTTTAAACCACATACTTAAATACTTCAGGGACCAATAAAAATGTATCCCTCTTTTGGGATATGACTAGAACCAGATCGTATGATTCCATTCTTAACCGAGCTAACATCTTTAGAATGGTCTCAAAGCTGGCTAGAACTATTGCAGAATTCCCTACTAGTTTTCAGACAATAGGATAACATCACTTTTAAGCTTTTGTTGGACAGTTCTCGTCAAATATCAGATTCAAATAGCAACTTCAGATTTACGATAAAATATTCTTCAAAGAATTTTTAAACCATTTGCAAATATTAGTTCGTTGACATGCTTTTCTTCTGATATATAGGTAGGTACCTTTATTCGGTTATGTATACAAGATGGATGTTAAAGAGTTTGTCTACCCAATGGATCTCTGTAATGCCTGAAAGTATAATATTCCTAAACGAGCACCTACTGTAACAACGAAATACAACCCTAAAACAATTTTCGCGATTCATTACTATTTCAAGAGCTACCTTAATAAAGCAGTATTTTTTGCAAACATGGAGGAATAGTCGAGCCCTGACATATTACTACCCATTACGTATTCAGCGAGCGTTCGCGCCGGCCGGGATGGACGAAAACAAAAGGGATAAATTATTGTTATTATTAATAGTCTAAGCCTAAGTCCCAGGGGAAGGCTTATCTTCTCTATAATTCTGTTGTAGTATCGTGATATTTTAGTTATTTCAATTAAAAGAGATAACTATGTAAATTTTAATAACTTATAACAATGATAAGGGTTTAGTTATTGAGCTTGCAAAGCAGCAGTGTTGTTATAAAATCAATTTATGAATAACAGACAGTTTATGATACAAGAACATACCTAAATACCGGTCGACAGTTGGGCTTTTTAAAGACATCTATGTTTTATTATGTAAATAGCACAAAAATGTACAACACGCAGGGTAAAAGCAAATAACTAAAAATGAAATAATAAGCATTGTGACCGCCTTGTTCACGGATGATTGTCTGGCTCTACCCCACCTTATTTGTCTTCATAGTTGTTCTAAAACAAATGAAGTAAGTACAAGTGGCATTGAAAAAGGTATATTTCCAGTTCCCTGAGTTTGTTTTCATCCCTTATCTCAAGTATAAACCCAGTCGGTGGAGCTCGGAGCTAGCACTCCACATTTACAACCCCCACAACTTAGAGCAGCTGCACTTTAATTTAAAAGGCATGAAACCAAATAAAAATGTGTTTGTTTCAAATCATTTAACTCGGAAAATTGCAGTGCTATAAAATAAAAGGTCATTGCAGTGTCCGTGTGGGATTTAATTAAATAGTTTAATTAAATTTTAGAGTGGCCACTCCGTGCCGAGTCGTTGGCGGAGACCTGCCGTAAGACAGAAGATGCAGCGTAAACGTTGAGATTAGGAAAGCACAAAATTTTTTCCTCAACTCAAAAAAAAAGCATGTAGCTAAGTAAATATGCTTTATATCAGTTTTAGCTATTATAAATGAAGTTGATGTGCAGAAAGGTGTAAAGAAACGTGTTTCTTTTTGGCCCACTATCAAAGATGTTTTGTTTTCCTCATTTACATAAGAAGTCTACCATTCAGTAGCCCTTGTTATAGTTTTATTTTAAAATATTTATGCACCTACAAATATTGCTGTGATCGAGCATCCGTCAGAAAGAGAGACATATTTTTTTTATAAAATTATGAGACTTCACCGTCTCTCATCACTTCTCACAAACCTCTTTAACATAAGTTCGCCAACAGCCACCACTAGATGGCGTTGTTTATAATTAAAAATATTCCTTCCTCATGATTGCGTTCCTCAATTTCTCTTTTAAACACAGCTTACTCCTTACGGGATGTTAATTTAACTATGTTAATTGCACTTTGATAATTTAACGGTCGCGTCTACTGAATTATTCTATGTAATTGGAAACCGCTGGGAGTTTTCATAATTGAATTACTAACAACTGTTTCTGACCATGTACTCGGAATATAGCGGGCCGCGTGCTCAGAATACGAACGAGGATTCTTAATCTTTTTAGTCCTTATTTAATACATTTCTTGGAAGAAGCCTAATCTAAGCAGCCTAAGTATGAAAAAAGGACGTAATCCCTCAAAAACCTAAAGAATAAGATAGAATATTTAGTCACGTGAAAGGTTTAAGAAATAAAAGTCTACTTGCTATTTATGAATATCAAAATACGCAAAGCTAAAGCTGTCAATCAGCATTTTCGTGTTGAGATAATTTAGATATGTAAAATAGAAATCTCTAGAAATTATCTGAATTTGTAAAAAATATATTTTATGCATTTTATTATTTACTACTGTTGATGATATTTTAGAGAATATAAGGTCAGGCTAATCTCGCTACTTTTCGCGGCCAATTGAGACCAAGTTAAGTCTTTATATTGTAACGCGGTGTAAAATAACCTGGCCTGTATATCACGGGGTTTGTTATCTGAAGTCGTCCCGGTGACAGTAATCTTATAATTAATTAAATCCCGAGTCGTTGCGCTTCATGAATAGTAATGAGGTACACGTTACTGATGATAGGGTGTGGCGTGATTGACGGTGAGCTGCTTGTTATACTGAGCTTTGTCTGCTAGAACTCTTGAACACGAGTACCTACGTAATGTTTGTATTTTTTTATTATTTGGGAAGTTAAGTCAAAGATGATGTTATGTTGTATCTTTGCGTGGCATTTTTCCGATTTTCTTTTTCTTCGATGAGGATTGATTAGCAGAAATTAAATGAGACTATTTATTAGAAGAAGAAGACGAGAATACCTGAAAACATAAGGAACAAACCTGTCCAGTTTCCATTATAAGTAAAAATGTTCAACTAAAGGAGAGGCACTTAAAATTGAAAATGAAAAATATGTCCTACCCCGCTGTCACTGGGACCCCACCCTTACTTCTTACACAACACACGGCTAATGTCATGTACGGAACAGCTAATAATAATTAATGTTTACATCTGCTGTCCTACACGGCATTAGCTAAAAGATAAGGCTTTTAATGCTAGTTGTAAAACTACAGCGAAAGCTAGCGTAAAATGTGCGAAATGAAAGTTATGTTGCAAATCATAACTTTTAGTCGTAATATTTTACTGAAATTCCAAACAAAGAAAGTAAACATGGAAAACTGAAGAATAAAAAGTGACTTTGTGTTATAATTTTATCTATTGCTATAACTTTCTTATTTATTTAAAACGATCAAATTATTTTGTTAAGAATTGTAAATGTGTTGTTATTTCTAGCCGTGTCCCGATATTAATATAAATAGCAAATTTTAGTTCAGGCGTAAAGAATATCACCCTATTATTTCAGTTATCTTACACAATGAACACCGATGACCTAGTAATCGCTTCTCTGATGTTGCCCTTTTTAGATGACATATCATCAAATAGGGAATATTACAAATTTATTCGACGCTAATTGTAATCAAATATCGTACACACTGTGAAGACAAATCTCAGCGGAAACTAAGTAACTTTGTAGCCTGAATAATAGTGCACAAGTTTATACTCAAACACAGGTGCAATCTCATTCAACTCCAATGGGACGGCAATACGACGAGTGAGAGAAATCAGACATGGCTACGTGTTTTCCAAGAAACTTCATGACTTAAAGCAGAGATTCTATCGCGTCTTACCCGCCCACATTACATGCCCGTATGTTTTTCACATTAATCACAGTTATTGGTAACTCCGATAGAGCGCTGAACGTAAATTAATTAAAACTTCATTGAACGAGAGCAAAACTTAATCTCCGATCATAAGTCAGTATTAGCGCTGATGACAGGTTCAATATTTATGTAGCTATTTGTCTAGCCTGTGGATTAATATAACCGCGATAGTCTAGTACCTAACTTTATACTTAGGTATTGCGGTTGTATTGAAGTTTTGTGAGAAATATGATGTGAAAACATTCTGAGTAGCCGCTTGTGGTGTTATTATTGTAAGTAGTAGTATTTTCGTTTGTTAAAATAAATTCGCTGAACAAAATTGAATGACAGCATACAAAATACGTTATGTTACTTTTTATGTCAACAGCTAAAACCTAGTGAATACCAGCATACCTTTGTCGTACATCATCGTGCAGTCTAATGCATGCTGGCAATTACAAATAATAGATAATTTGTTTCTATTACTAGGCTGAAAAGATCTTTTGAAATTTACTCTGACAGAATATATTCCTATTTTTTTTTCGTAGCAGTCCCAATATTGACATAAGTTTTTATTCCATTTATCTTTACATTCTTAAAATGAATGAGTATAACCCAAATTCGTGGCCCCGCTGCCATTAAACTCCCGTATCTTCCAAATTCATATTTACCGCGCTCCTATCGTCACGTAGCAAATATAAATCAATTTAAACTTAGCAGCGACACCACACCTTAATCTTTAATCACAACTCTGTAATAACTTTAATTATTGTTAGTTTGTTGTGATTTACGAAGGAATTGTATTCGGGTAATAAGCCATGATCTCTTCTCGGTTGGCTGTCTTATCTACTGCGAGTTTCGTTGTTTGCTTCACTGACTTTACTTGATTGAAACTTTCATTGTTTTGTCAACAGCTATAATTAATAATAAGCGAAAATAAATGTTAATATTATATGTCCGCGGGCATACTAACATACCTAAAATGGGTACCTATCTTCTATGTATGTAGACAGATAAGTTTTATGCGTAGGGATATTGTCTTGGCTCAAAATATGACAAAACTCTTCCATTTTGTCATACCTCAGATTCTAGTCAAGACCTTTAAAAAAGTATATGTGATCTGTAACCTCAACCCTGCCGGACAGGGGCCCAAGTCTGCAATTTACACTCGGTTCAATGTCTTCATAGTGGCGTGCCAGCAGAGCCATTTTCGGAAAATTGGTATTCTACTAAACGTCAAAACATCAAAATTGCGCATTGGAACGATTCGGTTCAATGTTCAACGACTGTGACCAATAGTTCATACATTTGGTACAAATTGTAATGCGCAATTTTGACGTTTTGACGTTTAGTAGAATACCAATTTTCCGAAAATGGCTCTGCTGGCACGCCACTATGAAGACATTGAACCGAGTGTAAATAGCAGACTTGGGCCCCAGAGGGCATGAGCGGAATGTGTAGCGACGGCTTCAGTAGGTAAAATTCCTTCAACATAAATTCTTTTCTGAAATAAAATTCATAAACATATTTCTATTCTGTGAATTCAGTGCTATAGGTTCGGTGATTCGGCATAACAAGCTGAAAGATGTAGCTATTTTATCGCAGCACGGGTCTCGACGCTCCCGCTGCGATCTCTAAAGTAATGTTTCTTTGTAGACCGGGAGACAGACATCTCTTATTATTGCGTTATACGTCGGAATTGTTACAGACTCGTACTCAAAAGGATTTCGTGAGAATTGACGGAGATAGCTGACTTGTGTTATATTTGCTTACAGAGAAATGTTAACGTGTTGCTGCATTTTAGAGAAAAGCTAAATATTATCTGCAACGTAAACTCTTGTATTGTTAGTTTTGAATTTTATTTTGTATTTGTTGAATAAAACTACTTTTTACGGACAGTCTGCCCGTGACCATGATACCTGGGGCCCAAGTCTGCTATTTACACTCGGTTCAATGTCTTCATAGTGGCGTGCCAGCAGAGCCATTTTCGGAAAATTGGTATTCTACTAAACGTCAAAACGTCAAAATTGCGCATTGGAACGGTTCGGTTCAATGTTCAACGACTGTGACCAATAGTTCATACATTTGGTACAAATTGTAATGCGCAATTTTGACGTTTTGACGTTTAGTAGAATACCAATTTTCCGAAAATGGCTCTGCTGGCACGCCACTATGAAGACATTGAACCGAGTGTAAATAGCAGACTTGGGCCCCTGCAAAGGTGTCGAAACGTCGGGACCAAAATCTAAAATTAAAACCGCGAAATCCGTAAAAAGTAGTTTTATTCAATGTCTAACATTCGCGTAAACCTAAGAAACCAATTTGTATTTGTTTCTAATTTTTGTTCAGTAAGGATTAAATAGCCTACTTATTGTCGCTGCCCCACCGGCCAGCAGCACTAAACAAATCTACAATAAGGAAATATGCAAAAGAAGAAAATTCAATCAAAAACAGATAACTCATATACATTGGTATCAAATGAGAGCAGCAGTCTCCTGCTTACACATGTCGCATTCAACCTTAACTTTTATAGTAAGCTTAGTTCATCAGCAGTTTAGAAACGTAAATCGAGTCGAATCTCACTGTTCTGCAATAAATAGTGGCAGGTACGGTACGGCAGTCACCGCAGCCGCAGCGCTAGATCACACAGAATTAATTAAAGGAATAGGCTGCGGACGCTATTAGAACTGTGCAAATGTGCAGACTCGAACACTAATGATGGAGGAATTTGTGTCCATATTTCCTAATTATAACTTAAGGTACGGACGATCGAAAAAAGTTTTTGTAACTTTTTCGAGAGCCTTTTAATTTTTCGGACCTACAAGACAGCATCTTAATTTGAGTGGAGTTCTACCTCCCTATATATTCTGTGTTGCTAGATGTAGGTATATCAAATGATCTTTATAGATAACAGATTAAAATAAGGATGCTGATGAATTTATTAATTTTATGCATTCTTAGTTTCGTCTTCTACAAAAAAATCAACAATGCATCAAGAATCGCTGGGTTATTTGCAGGTCCAAGAAACGTTTTTAGGAATAGATAGAAATTAACTTTTACTTCCAGTAAATCAATCAGTAAATGGATCCAATTGGAGAAGACTTTTCGAAGCTCCAATTGTCTAAAGTCGTAAACCAATAGATACGTGGCGAAGCTCGTTCAGTCGCCAGTCTGCTACCAGTGTCGCATTCAACCAGAATTGCTCGCACGATTCAGGCATTCTCGCCAATTGCATAATTGGCACTCTGCATGTTTTAGCAATGTTACAAGCTTTCGGCGCCCCGAACTTAGTTGAAACGTTTCTGTTAAATGGACGTGACTGCTAATAATTATAGCAGCAGAAAGTTAAGAGCTGAATTGTAAACGAGTTGGGAAATACTAAATGTCTTTGACGAGTGATTGGCGCGGAACAGTTCGAAAGCTGAAGTTGGTCCTGCCCGGAGTCCTGTGCGACAAGTTTACTTTTGTAGATATATTAATATGGTTTGTGTTAAAGTATTCATACACGTGCGTTTAACATGCAGAAACAGGTTTAAAATAAGGAAAGGGAAGTAGAATAATGTCATAAGTAAAAAAAAGGATTTGTTCATTTGAAAGTAGTTTATTGCTTTGCGACATCAAAAATTAAACAGATGTTAGAAATAAAACTAAGACAATCAGTAATTCAAATAAAACAGAGTCCTAAAACCATCTCGGTATAATCACTCTGAACTCCTGAACATGAAACTGCCATAAATCCGCAATTAATCCAAACGAGTACTCATTAACTTTAACGTTGCCAACCATAACTGAATCCAGGTAAAATTCAGGACTTAAAATACATTTGGAACATTCATAAATAATATTTGTGACCTAGGAAGGTACTAAAACAATACTGAGTAATGTTTCGGATAATGATAGCGATTTGTTAAGGGTCTGTAAAATTCTAGATTAATTGAAGTGATTTGAATTGTCTTATTTTCTTTGCTTTCTCAGCTTATCTACTTAAGTTATGTAAAGTTTGGTTTGGTAAAATGACACAAACGTGACAAAAATGGTCAGCCGAATTAACAATACTTATGGAGCAATCCTATATAGAATCCTAAAGTATATGTAGAGACCTAGTCGAATTAAACTGATTTCGCATAAATGAGTTTAAAAAGTTTTTAATTACATACATACATTGCTTTACGAACTTATTATATTCACGAAATCTTCAGGAAGATAAAAATTAAGCGTCGTTGTTGTTAGAAAGTCTTTGGTATATTTCACGACTAACAGACCTTAATTACAAACTTAAACGCAGTGGCACAGTACTTGGAAAAAAGAAGCTTTTTACATCTACCCACAATAATTACCTACAAACATGTCAGTAAATTGAGTTCGTGACGTCACGTAAAAAGTTGACTACAGAATCTTCAAGCGTGGGATTGTGTCGATTTCCTTTCTATAATTAAATAACCTTATTTTGGAGTCGGTGTAACCAATTTTAGTAGGCAACTAGAGTTCGCACGTGTTGATACTGAAAACCTTATTTCGTTGGTCTCGAGGCATATTATGTTAATTATTCAGGTCTAATATAGGTAGGTACCTACTGAGTAGGTACATCTACACCTACATAGAGTTAGGTTAGGTTAGGTTAATACATATCTGTATATAATAATATATAAGTACATATCTGAACTAAAAATCTTCATTCTTAATCTATGCTGTAAATATTAAATTAGTTGATGAATTCCTTATAACTTTTAACTTTGAAGAACATTCATTTAAAGTTCTCTTCTACAATGAACTTGAAGTAAGTAGGTCCTGATAACCTTTGTATTCACACGAGTTGGCGAGTCATTGCATATTTAAGAAGGCAACTCTTCAATTATTAACTGCTTCGTCTTGGGAACGCTACGGGTAAATTGGTTTCCTTTTCCCCTTTTTAGAATTAAGTAACGGACGACAATCATTGAAACGAATCAACATTTTGGCGTCTGAATTTGACCAGTTTTTTTATAATTTTAACATGATAAGTAAATTGTTTTATATTGGTTAACTTTTATCTCTTTTTAAGTAGTTATGTGACTTCTGACTTAAACGATATTCTAATCTGTTCGTCTGCGGTCTGCATAGCTCTTAGTTGTCCTAAAAAGTCTGCACAAAAAAATCATGAAGAAAGCACCCTCATTTTGAACACCAGTTTTTGAAAATGTAGAGTAAAGCGATTGTCCTGTTTGTTGAAGCGCCGTTGTTAGCCCCTATTTTAAAATCAGTATAGAAATCGCATCTCATGATAATGTATAGGGTAGGTACCTAAGTATATCCATAGTTGAATGTTGCTGCAAAGTCACGTAATGCCCGTAACACGTGTTCCGAGCACGCTGCCTGACCGGATATTTTATTTTTACCTACCCTCCCATTTTCGTAAAGAATTTTGTGCAAGTTTTACTTAGAAAAGTGCACATGTGAAATTATTTGATTGCGCTCGGCCATATCCTTGCTCGGCTACTTTTACGAAATGGATTTTCGTATGAGCTTTACGAGATACGTGCGTTAAGTTAATATTAAAAGTTTCGTTTCGTGAATAAAATTTGGAATAGGTAGGTATATTCTGCTTTCACAATCCGATTTGCATCTGTCCTAGTGGTTTATTACAATGAAAATTATAGATCAATTTTTATATTATATTTTGCAAAAGGTACCAGGTAAGCAAAACCTTGATTTTCCTACCATTAAATAAAGATCATTCTATATCGGATCTTAAAAATACTTTTTATCCAACCATTATATTAGACACATACCTTTGTAGGTAGTTATCTCGTTAGTCCTTTGTATCGTTATGTGGTAGTTACCATACATAACGATATCACACTAGAAAGCGTGTCAAATTGTCAATTCATCCAGCTCCATAAAGGCGCTAATGTACGAATGCCTCATTACACACATAAAAAGGTAGCTAAGTACCTACCTAGGTCTGACAGAGTGGCATTGGCTAATAAAGCTCAACTAATCCAACACGCTCGCTTTTTATACCGAATAATCAAATAAAGTTAAATTCATTGATATTGTTGGTACTTGATTTTCGTAGGTTAGGTCATTCTA
Organism: Autographa gamma; assembly: GCA_905146925.1. Lineage (NCBI taxonomy): Eukaryota > Metazoa > Arthropoda > Insecta > Lepidoptera > Noctuidae > Autographa > Autographa gamma. The sequence goes on from LR989850.1 coordinate 13,737,147, forward strand.
TTGGATAGAGATTCAAATAAGCAGACTGATACTGCTTAGGGAATTAATAACCTCACTATCTGCTATGCAGCCAAACTAAGTACCTCTTTTCTATTAGACACGTCAACAAATTTAAAACATGTTGAATAATAGTAGAAATGTGGAGATTTCGAAAATAGCACCAAAAGGAATAAAATGTCATAGAAGTGTATTTTTTTTGATCAAGTTTATATTTCAGAGCTCATTATAATGACAATTCATTTAAATCGTACCTGTATTAATATTTTACACATGCATCCTATAGAAGCAGTTCGACACGGATTATTAAGGATATAAAGATACAAATAACTTATAGATCAATGCATAAATATGTACCTTATAAGATAATGGAGCATTCATACTTAATTGGCACGCACTTCATCAAAGCGCACAAATTTATAAACGTAAGGATTGAAAGGATTGAATACTGAGATGACAAGTTGTAGAGATGAATGGAAGCTGAATATGTATTGCGCCGACCCCAAATAATTAGGAACAGGGCAGGGAGATGATGAGAAATGGAACTATATTTTGAGATATAAGTGTCGATAACTAGATCCCTTGTTAGGTACGTTTCGCCTTGTGTAAAAATAGACACATTAGACACCATGATAATCTCGTCTATGGTCGATTTTCGTTACCAATTTCAAATCACATTTTTGTCTATGATAATAGTATTAGGTATACCTATGTAGTGCTTAAAATAAAAGGTAATTGAGAGGAATCTTAGGAATATTTTGTCAGGCATTATGGCAACAGGTTTTTTTCTACCATGCCGTACAAATACTCATAATAATACATCTACAATCAGAGTAAAATTCGTTTATTAATTATTGCTTCGTGAACTGTTATCTTATGTCTATCTGTTACAGTCGTGGTAGTAGGATGTAGTTTAAGGTTAGGATTATAATGGAGTCAAAAATTGCGTTAAATCTTAATGTACTTATGTTTTGTAGGTAGTTGCGGCAGCCAACCTTTATGTCTTCAATTTATTTTGAGATCATTTAGTAGACATTTCAACTGGTAGAAGCCAGCAAGTAGTTAGCGTATAATTGGATACCGCATCAAACTTAATCTCGCCTAGTCTTAATACAGGGACATTTTCTTATAACTATGGCAGTGAAATATCAAAAACAGTACAACACGACAAGTCTGGGTATCAAAATCTGTCAGTATATTAAATCCATAAAAGTCCAAAGTGACAAGATTCCAAAGTATTCAATGTTGAATGTGGACACGCTCAATATTTTTTATTTACACATGGTAAATTAACTACTGCGGCCACAACGGATGACATGAATGTGACTTTTTTTTTAATCTGTTAACATCCATAGTATAAAAAGAAGCTTACTCTTTTATATCCAAACGGAATATTTTCAAAAGCAATGCGCTCATTATAATCTGTTTTGTATAAAGATTCTGCCGTGGCAACAGTAGAAGCAAATTGAAACAAAATAATACCACCTCTATGTAGAACACCAAAGATAGCACGATAACCTAGAACTGAACCCAAAAGTAAAAAATAAAATAAATACACATAATTGTCTTGTATATATTAAAAATAAACAAATATTTTTGACATTTTATTAATGACATGACCACATAGAAGCATTGAACTATTTGAGCACAACATAAGAGCACCCTGTAATTACAATTTGTATTAAAACTACAAAATGGCTTATTTTTACAACGCTCAACTATTTATAGCATTCAGTAAGACTAATGAATCTTCTACAAATTTGATAAACTTATATTTAAAATGCGGATGTACACTTAAATGCATAGAAAACCTAAAGACAAGAAGTAAATGAAAATCATTACATTACAACAAAAGTGAATTAATCACAAGAAAACTTAAAACAAACGCTGGCATTGTATTTTTAAATACAGCACTGGCACATTAATTCTTATTATCGAACTCTGTAAGTTGGTGAACCTGAAACTTGTAGAAGATTCTTTAGTCTTGTCAAACTTCCCAACGATTAGCATGCAAGCAAGCCTCGGGCACCGCCCGGGCGCAGATCACTAAAACAATAATCTCCTAATATTATATATATTTATCTTCCTAAACATTCCGGCAGTACGTTCTTTAACAGACATCGCCTTCAACCCGTGAAATACATTTCATTACTATCCTCGGGCACCGTACTAAAGACAAACATGAGGTAACGACGTTTTAATGGTGTCCGTTTCGACTGCTCGGCCACTATGTCGTAGAAAAAAAAACTTGTGTCAGCATTTCGAAGGAATTTGTAAAAGATGAACAATGAAAACCGCAAATTCGAAGAGTCAATAATCAGAAAGTTATGTGGGTTTAACCGTGGCCGCGCAGTCCGCATGAATTCAACTGCGCGGCCACCAGTTCTGTTAAACGGAGCGTTGTAAAAGTCTAATTCCTTTTGCTAATCACTGACAGGATTTCGAAGAAAATGTAGATCATAAAAATAATGCCCTACTGTCTGTAGTTCACGACCTACATCACTCCAAAGTTTGGCCGCGCAGTCCGCACAAAGCGAACCGCGCGGCCACCAGTTCTCTTAAACGGAGCGTTGTAAAAGTCTAAGTTTTTTTGCTAATCACTGATAGGATTTCGAAGAAAAAATACATTGTAAAAATATAGCTCTAAAGTTTGGACTTCTCGTTCCACAACACTCACGTAATGGCGAACCGCGCGGCCACGTGTTTCTTAAAGTGGAGCTTAAACGGAGCTTGGTACAGGTGTCTTTCTTTTTGCTAATCACTGATACGATTTCGAAGAATTTGTAAACATCATGAATGAAGTTCTAATGTTTGAAAATCGCGAGTTACAGAACTTATACCCTGTAACTAGAGTTAAAAGAAGGGTGACCATGATTTACGATGCGCTGACGAGATATTCCCATATAAGACGTTTTCATTGTCACATTCTGTTTCATATTGTCACAAGTTTTCATTTCATTGTCATATAATTTAATAATTTAACTAATATTATGAACGTGAAAGGTTGTAATAATGTGTGTGTGTGTGTGTGTGTGTGTGTGTGTGTGTGTTTGTTGCTCTCACGCAACAACTACTGAACGGATTTTTCTGAAACTTTGCAGTAAAATAGCTTACATGTCAGAATAACACATGTGCTATAATTTATATAGATATAGTGTACATTTTTCAAAATATCACGATAAATAAAAAATTAAAATGTAACGTATGAAAAATCTGTCTTTTGCGAGCTAGCTTTTATTTTACCCTATACTTTTTTTTGAGGCATCCTACTTCCTACTAATATTATAAACGTGAAAGTTTGTAATAATGTGTGTGTGTGTTTGCGCAACTACTACTGAACAGGTTTATAAAAACGTTTAAATACGCGCGGGCGAAGTACTTCGAACGTTGTACATCACGTTAGAAACATCAAAAATAACAGCCCCTATTTAATGGATTTTATTATTATACATATAAACCTTCCTCTTCTATCACTATCTATTAAAAAAACCGCATTAAAATCTATACATAGGGATATAGGGAGGGACAGAAAAAGCGACTTTGTATATTGTGTAGTGATGATATATTTATACTATGATATTGAAATGGAAAAAAGCCTGGATTCACACACTATAAATCTTGGTCACCCTATTTTTTCCTTCGATTATAGGTTTTAAGTTCTGTAGGTCTTGTAGTTCTTAATTATAGGATTTATTTATACTGTCTACATATTCTTCGAAATGGTGTCAGTAATTAGCAAAAAGAATGGGACTTCTACTAAGCTCCGTGTAAGGTCTATTAAAAAAAACTCGTGGCCGCGCGGTTCGCTTTGTGCGGACTGCGCGGCCAAACTTTGGAGTGATGTAGGTCGTGAACTACAGACAGTAGGGCATTATTTTTATGATCTACATTTTCTTCGAAATCCTGTCAGTGATTAGCAAAAGGAATTAGACTTTTACAACGCTCCGTTTAAGAGAACTGGTGGCCGCGCAGTTGAATTCATGCGGACTGCGCGGCCACGGTTAAACCCACATAACTTTCTGATTATTGACTCTTCGAATTTGCGGTTTTCACTGTTCATTTTTACAAATTCCTTCGAAATGCTGACACAAGTTTTTTTTTTCTACGACATAGTGGCCGAGCAGTCGAAACGGACACGTTTTAATGATAAAGTTGCTTCTCCTGATAATTTCATAACGCTCGCTGTGTCGAATCTTTAGCTATTCAAATAGTCTAAAAGCCACGTAACAATACTTAAGTAAATTCTCACAATATGAAATTGATTTGACATTTGCTAAATAGTCACCACATTAGAACGAGATAATTTCTACTTCATATTCAACAAACTTCTTCGATTATTATATTTCCTATTAAAATTAACGGCATTGATAAAACAACAGTATATTTCATTGTGGATACGTACAGAATCATCGCGAAAGCAGACCGTACTTGTATACTTCTAGCAAAACCTATGTCTTTGCCAACAACATGTACTGAAGGAATTAATATAAGACTACTTAAAATTAATCATGCTGCTGCTGAATACCGGTCTTATACTCACAGGTTACTTTAAAAAACTTAGTAAAGTTGTACTAGTAGATTTTGTTCACTACAGCTTGTGTAAATGATGGCCTTGGTTTGATATCAGTTCTTATGCATTTTTTACCACTTTTAACAACTAAAGCTAAGGCAAAAATTACTTAACAACTGTTTTACTTTTAAATTGCTTGCTGGCTTATTTTTAGCAACATTCTCATACATTTCACACAAAAAATTGCAAACATTGACACATTCACCAGTGAAATAGCTAATATGAACACTGGACATATAGACTTGTACTATAACTCGTCAGTCAATATAAAATGAGTACCGCAAGGTACGCATGTGAGCTAGATGCGACATAAGCAGTAAACATAGTCCTGTCAGTACATATGTGTGAACATGAGGTAGGTACTTAGAAGGGTCTGTAGGAGGCGGGGTACTTGATGGGCATGGCGGACTGCGCGGCCTTGGCGAAGAAGTTCCAGCCGAGCTGCTGGTACGCCTCTATCAGCCTCTCCTCCACCTCCTTGGAGGGGCGCTCCTCTTGGATCTTGAGTAGAAGCTTTACGCCGCGGCCCCACTGTTTGAAGCTGAAGCAGTGCCATACGCCGTAGTGGATCGCCTAAGAAAGTAATGCCACCATGTAGATTATTTATTACAAAAAAAAAAATTTTAGGTATTGTACTAGGAGCAACAATGGCATCTAAGAGTGAGTGTGGCATAGGTACCTTGGTGTCGGTGATGTCGGTGAACTTGAGCAGGTCGGCCATGTTGTTGTGCAGCGCCTCGGTGATCTTCTCCTTGGCGGAGTTGGAGTGCGCCAGCGCGCGCAGCCGGCACAGCGACGCGCCGCGACGACACAGAGCTTCCACCAGGTGACTGCGCTGCTTCTCCTGCTCCCTGCACATACATTACAATCAACTATATCATACATGTGCAAAATGAGTTTTTAAATACGAGCATATAGGCTGGGCTCGATGTACTAGCACCGGAGTGACGGGTAATTAGTGACCGATATGTAAACACGATCGGGCGACGGCGCGCGCGCGAAGTTTAAAATTTGCAATTTTGTTGCAACGATAAAAAGAAAACTAATGAGTTTACAAAAAAGTTTCTTTGGGAAAGTTGTTTGTAATCATGAGTACAATTACGTGTTTACATGTCGGTCACTAATTACCATTCACCCTATATAATCAAACCGTGGACAGACGTCTAGACGAGGCAATCATGCGGAGGTGAGGAGTAGGACGCGAAAGGACGAGCCTAAACTGCTAACATCATCGCCTAGTAGTGTAATGTATAGTAGTACTTTATTGAGGACATAACTTTCGGGACTAACGCGATTTTATTTTGTTGATGTTTAAATTATTAATCAAAATCATGAGAATTACGACCATCAAATCTTATCAAAAACAAAAGAAGATGTTGTATACTCACTGCTTTATTTTATTCGCGTCACTTCTTGTGTCATTCTTCATACCAAGGTATGCAAGCAGCTTCTCCTGGTCGATGGCCTTTATTACCTGGTAATAAAACACATAATTAAGTACAAAGTAATTCATTACAAAATGTAGATATCTTACTTATATTTAACGCTTTTGTTGATAGAACAATGCTCCAATTATTACCTTGTCTGAAATAGTGATAAGTTGTTCGCACCAGGCAGTCGTCACATCGGGATCTTCGTTAGCGTGAGGTAGTCTGGAAGACAAACAATATTTAATTTTGGGGAGATCTTCAATCATTACATTCAATGAATTACTATTTGATAACAATTCTTTTTTTTAGATATTTAAAATTTTAGACACGTATTTTTTTTTTTAATTTTACGCAACGAAAAAGTCACGTTATGTTGGTTGATTTAAAATGTTCCATGATGTCACAGATCAAATAACCTTGTTCAGACTTACTTCTTAGCATCGGTAGGTGAGTCTAGTGCGTGCAGGTATGCGATATGTGCGCCGAGGTAGCCAGGGAACTTTTCTACCAATTCTTCATACACTTGTTCTAACTTGTCACCCTCTGTAACAAATACATGCTGTTTCAGTAATGTGAGATATAGTGCGCGTCTTTATTATGTTTTTTAACCTATGTGAAGTGGTTTTCAGTGTTAGATAATTTTTTTATGTGTTTGAGGAATAATATTGCATTTTTCAAAATTTAAGCTTTAGCTTAGTTATTAGTGAAAATTTTTTTTTTTCTTATTTTGGTTTCTTGAATTTTGTATAGTGTAACAATTTTGTGTTCTGATGCAGGTAAAATGGAAGAAATTACTTAAGAAATAAGCAGTTTCGTATTTACATTCGTATGTATTCGTGTGTTTATTTTACAAATGCAATTATGTGGTTTTTTTTTAGTAAATATATATTGTCATAGATTGAGCACATAGTGAGGACTATTTGCAGTGTGTCGTGTGTGTAGCGTGTGGTACTGACCGAGCTTGGCGAGCCAGCCGGTGGAGAAGTCCTTGAGCGCGTCCATGTAGTCATCCGCCGGGCGCGCCTTGTCCTTGGGCGCGGGCGGGCGCTTGGCGGGCTCGGGCAGCACGGCCCGCAGCGCGTACGTGTCCACCTTGCGGCCCAGCTCGTCCTTCGCGAACGTCACCGCGCCCGCCAGCGCCTGCCCCGCCACCACCTGCGTGCGCCCCACCCTGCGCAGCACTCCGTATACACGACCACTCCATTACATTACACTCGCAGCTCACGCAAACATCTAATTCACGACTCACACATACACATACTAACTAAATAAAAATTGCTAAATGATATAAAAATTGCAATCATACTATCAGCACGCGTCTAAATACTGCCAATTTGCTTTCTATACTGAGAAATATTTGTAGTCGCTGTTTTTTACATAAAGTTATTTTTTGTTTTTGTGTCTTAGGCCTCATATACGGAGGCGCGAGGCGTCTCGCGTAGCGTGTGGCGTGGCGTCTCGCGGCGCGTCGGACGTTTTTTCTGTTTACGGTGGGGCGGCGCGTGAAGCGGCACGCATCATCGCACGCGTGAACACAAACTTATAGCAATATACGACGTTGTTCACAGAGAAGCGAGGCGGGAAGAGTGGCGGTGCCCGCCGCGGCGCCCGGCGGATCCTCAAGCGTGTAGCGAAGCACGCGGCGGGTATCGCAGCGGCGCACGCTCGCCTCAATCAAATCGACTAGTTTTAAGCTGCGTATCGACTTCGCGCTCCTGGCGCGCGCGCCATGAATGACCGCGCCGAGAGTGCGTTCCGCGGAGCGCGTTCCAAAGAATTGAAGTATATCAACTAAGCGCGCCTGGCGCGCGTGGCAACTGTTCCAGTGTTTGACCGTTCATCATGGAAGCTAGTCGTGTACGAGCAGCAGCAGCTTTTGTAATTATACACATCATTAAAAAAAGAAAAAAGAGAAACGAAAAGTGCGTTGGTGGATAAAAGAGCTGTACCGAAAAATAATGCAGTATGGAGTGATTATGATTTATATGATTATATGATGCAGTTTCTCTCCGGTACGATGATAGGAGCACAGTCATTTTTTTTTATTTCGGCACAGGGGCTCCCGTTTCACTACTGATTTCTCTCTAAGCATCTTCTTTTGCTGTTCCACAAAAGTTCTTTCGTACCATATAGCTGAATTAACTTACGGCAACTTTGGTTATCCATGATTATTATTCGGAGTGCAACAAACACAAAAAATACGACGACTCGTCTCAATTGGCGCGCGCGCCACGATTGATGCGTGGTAAAAAACCGACACCCGACGGAACGGACCGCGAGGAACTAGTTATTTCTGCAATACAGGAGCGAACCCAGTTGTGGATGGCTGGTCATTCACAGCATAAAAATAGAGTGATAACCAAACGAAAGTGGACGGAAGTATCAGAAATTGTTCTTATATTAAATAATTCACTTTTTAACATTGAATTTTCTTCAAAAAAAAATCGATCATACTCCATTGTGACGGTGACTACGTCTGTGTTGCGCGATTTCTAAATAAGACTGACAGAAGATTCCGCCTCGGGCATAGCTTCATCGAAAATTGCCGCTGCTTGCGCCGTCGCGGTAAACGCCGCGTGGGACGCGGCGGTGCAATCCGCGGGGCCCGCCGCGAAAAAAAACCCCATCTCAAACAAACGCGTCTAAAACTTCACCGTTAACGCACTCATTATTTGAATTCAGTGCAGACCGCGCCGCTCATCGCTACGCGCGACGCCCCGCGTCTCCGTAAATGAGAAATTAGAATTGATTAATTGTGAAAGTTGTGAAACAGAACTTAGAGAATGACTTAAACTGGTTTCGTAAAAGCGCAGTCGGATAATCTTACGAAAATCGATGGTAAAATATTTATTTTATTTACGCACGTTTTTATTAATCAGTAATACTCATACATACCATAAGGATAAATTTGGTAAATCGATTAAGAATTTTTAAGAACATCTTTACAACTCTACAAAACTATGTTTTGTTTGTTTTTATATAGAGTTGTGTAAATAAAACGAGTAGGTAAACGTAAGGATGATTCGTATATGTATTTTACAACTTGTTAATGTCCTTATTAGTAAGGATATAAGAAAGTTATAAAGAAGACCATTTCGATGTTAGCATCGAAATGGTCTTCACAAAAATATAAACAACTCAAACAGGCCGCATTTTCTGTTCTCATCGCCCTGCACCACTTTTTCCTTAGTTTTTCACCTTTACATACGGAAATATACTTTGTCAGGTGCAGTGTTATGTTATTTGGGCACATTGGAACAAAAACAGTAGAATTTAGGTTTCTTGCTTTTCCAATTTTTATTAATTTTGGGAACCAAATACTTTGCTGTTAACGTCGAACTCTTGTAATGGTGACGTCACGAACAAGCGTGCCAAAATGGCCGCGTTTAAATCGTCCTAAATTGATAGTTTTTTTTTTTAACATTGTGGTTTATATTTTGTACGTGATATCTGTACGTTTTGAAATGCAATAAATAACTAGTAGCAATGAATAAAATGAATAAATAAATAAAAAATTCATGCACATTCCCTATTGTCAACATACTACAAATAACATTTAATTTATCTATAACTTACTTGTCTGAGGGTACAGATGTGAAGTACAGCGGTAATAGCTGTCCGTTTGATAACGAACACGAGCTGAATTTCTTTCCTCCTGTGATGGCCTGACATAAAACAAAAATATTTTATTTAACAAACTATGCGTCACATTCGTCTAAGAGTAGCATTAGATTTTAAGAGATTACTCTGTTAAAATCATTTGGTAATTTGGTCCTTATAACCAAAGTCAGTCACAATGGCAATTTACTGTAATATTTATATTGCAGGCTACAATTCTTGACTACTTTCTATGGTAACTCAGGGGGTTTTTTTTTTGTGAAGCAAAATATGTCATTAAAGGGAGTATGTAAATGTTACCAGTGGTTGCGAGCAGTAGACGTCGAGCGTGATGGGTTGCTGCAACCGTTGCTGTATGGTGGCCGGCAGGTCCTGCAGCTTCTCCAGCAATGCCTTGTTCTCGTGACGGATGTTGAGGCGTAACGTGTAGTCGCCCTTCTCTAGTTTTACTGAGTACTGCGACAATAAAGCGACGTGTTAATTATGTATTTTGGACACTTTTGAAATGTGTAAAATATTTAGCATTTATTTTTAGACTATTACAAATAATAAATTATGTTTACCTTAGATGGGTACGCGTCTCCGACAGCCATTAACTGCTTACAACTGTTGTACAACATCCACATTTGCGACTCGAATTCTGACTCGTACAACATGTCGCACAGTAACGATATTATGGGTGACACCTGCAACGTGGTACATAACATGTTGTATCTATTCGTACAAATTTGAAGGTGTACTGAACCTCAAGCAGGTTATAATACTGGCTTGATTTAAAGAATAGTAGTTACCTCAGTAGCCTTAGCGATGTGGAAGTTATAAACATTGACTAGTTGATATATCTGCCGGCTGGGAGGGATGATGTCACGCGCCGTTAGAGGCGTGAGCTTGGATTCGGTTGGTCTGTGAACAAAGTTTCATAATTAGATCTTGTGCATATATGTATGTTTCTTTTTGGATAGCACAGATCCACAATTGTACATGTTGCACACATGTACAATTGTGGATCTGGTAAGGATTGTGAGGCATGGAGCAAGGGCAATAGTGTATCGTCGCGGAAGTATTTGTTATGTATGGTGGGAGACGCCGCAACAGCCGCTGCACCCGCGCCGGCCTGCCGCGCTGTGCTCGAGCCGCGCCGGCGCCGACCACAAAGCGCGCCAAGTCGAGAGAGGCGCGTACATTTCCGACCTCTTGTCTGTGCCACCATTCGCACTTAGCCAACGCATAAAGCTGCACATTTGTCCCGAAACTGTTATTCCTCGGCTATTCTTGGCGTCAATTGCTGTCCTTGATAAACTGTGTACTAATCTTTAACAGTATTGTTCTGTTGTTGTGGAAACTGCATGGCTCACCTAACGACAGGCTCGGAATACTTGAGCGTAGCACTAGGCTGTACATCCTGCAACCTGAGCGCGGACAGTAGCACGGCGCGCACGCCCTCGCCCGCGCCCAGCGTCAGCCGCGACCCGAAGTCCGGCTTCAGCCCGTGAAACTCCACGCTGTAGTCCACGGACAGCTCGCCGATGTTCGCCCAGTATTTTGCTATCACCACCTCCAGGGTAACGCCACCCTGATGAACAAACATAAATTATAATCATGGATAAATAATGGTTTAGTTCGATTCTTGATGGCTGCTCTGAACACGAAGCAAGTCACTGCGAAAACTCATGCGCCCGTAAAGGTGCAGGGCGAAGTAGTGCACAGCGTTTAGAGCACTTCATAGTACCTAGCAAAATAGAATCTCACTATACTATCAATTTTAACAACAAGTATTTATCCTATTACATCTGACAGAAGAGCCTGGAAAAAATTGGGAGAAGCTTGTCTAACAATGGGCAAGCTAAAATTGAAGGTTCAAAAAGCCTATCCTTCTAGTAAACCAGCTACTACGTGAATTTAACAACTAATACAATAACAAGATATGACATGAAACAAAGCATGTAAAAACAGAGGATGAACTTACTACTAACTGGAAGGGCAGCACGGTGGGCGCTTCGGCGTTGACATTGATCATCTTCTGCGTCTCGTGGCAGCGGCAGCTCCGCTTGGGCAGCAGCTGCATGGTGTGCACCAGGAACCGCCCCGTCTTCTCCTTGTCCTCCGTCGAGATTCTCAGCACACCCCACGTGGCTTCCGGCGGGACTGGTGGATGGAATTTCATTTCGTTATGTACAATGTCGTCGGAAAATTTATTATTAGTTATGCGATCTATCGATAACGATATATCGTTCTTTGAGGACATGGAGTAAATGTGTCGCATCAAATGGTCTAAGATTACATTTATGGAACGTTTTTACTGCGTTAATACCATGCCACGTTTTTTTTTTTTATTATCAAGTAAGTTTGAGTTGAAGAAGTTAATGAGTGATGCATGAAAGAAAAATATACGTTTTTAACTAAATCCAATCTAAAAGAGAGACAGGAAGGTACTTCTTCTTTCGTTCCTAAAATCTCTATAAAGTAGCCAATATCATATGAAAATCGACGAATCTATCAGTCCTAGATTAGAAGCAAAAATCTTTATAGATATAAAGTTATTTACTGCCACTCACCAATAACAAAATGCCTGACGATGGTAGCGGGTTTGAAGAGCGCCCGCTTCTGCACGAGAGAGGGCGGAGCGGGCGCGGTCAGCTGCAGCGGCTGCGGCTGCAGCACGGTGATGGGGATGCGGAACACCGGGCCCTTCTCCACGCACGACACGTCGTACGCGTTTATACTAAGGAAACGTATCAAGTTAGCCTTGGCAAACAGGTGCAGTGACAATAATGTAAAAAAATATAACACGAACAGCTCGTGAGCGGCGTTATTCATACTAGTGCACTCCCACTCTGCTCGCACGCAGTTCACGAGTTGTTCGTGTAATGCTCATTCGGTGCTTGTTCTCCAGAATTAGAAGCACCTTCATAAAATAAAAATCGAGTAGTTCCACAGTTCTTTATGACAAAGTCAGATCAGATTGTATTTGTTAGTTTTCTTGGATCCTGTCATGTATCGCTTAGTAAACGTCCTTGACGCATAACATCGAAGCTGCATTTGAAAAAAAACTCGTAAAAAATAAGCGTTAGGTAATATTGACTAGCTACAATCTCCTGATGATGTATTTACCTGGTGAAGTGCGGTCCGGGCGGCAAGGCGCAGGTGTCGAGGCGCACGGTGAAGGGGCGCGCCGCGTTCATCATGTCGAGGTGCTGCGGCGCCGACAGCCAGCCCGCGTCGCCGCCCAGCGCCAGGCGCATGCCGAACGCGATCTGCTTCGGAATTATCGACTTGTCTGCAACAGACACGCTACATAGGTTTTGCTGTATCTGCAAGGTGGCCCGGACGAGTTCACACTAAGGCTCCTACGTCAGTTTAGAGTATAAGAGGTGTTCCCGTCTTGAACATAGAAGATAGTAGTGTGGATTACGTAAGAAGAAATCTAAACTACATAAATAGAAACATTTACCCGTATAAATAACCATTTGGAAGAATATAGTCTTCGAGTAAAACTGTATTATTAAAATGTGAATACTAAACATCTACGTAAAATAAACGTCATCAACGTACCGTTAGACATAAATCCCTGTTTTATTATATCCTTGAGGAAAGGGACTTTCGGGCCTACGAATTGAAAATACGGGTCAAGAGATGCTTATTAAGACCGCAGAAAAAATACACAATAATAACCAAAACTTGGTAGGTATTTAAAACAGACTTGTGTAACCTAAATATCTACTACATTTCATTTTTATATGATACTTTGTACGATTTATGGATTTCTTTTGTTCATGGTCGACACACCTATTTAAGAAAAATTCGCTTCGTTTTCCAATGAAAGAGATGATATGCGAAAAATGCTGCGGTACTCTATTAATGGAGTGGATTCCTGAGGTGGGGTTAAATTGTACTTCTTTTCCAGCAATGATACGAAAAATATGCTACCTCCCACATCACAGTAGTTAGTAATGACTCACTCTGCATGTCCATGTGGTCCTGCAGGAAGTGCGGCTCGACAGTGATGCCGATGTCTTTGGGCGGGTCGTCCGGCCGCGGCCGCAGCAGCACGCCCTTGCCGTTGCCCGCGCCGCACTGGATGCTGAACGTCACGTCACGCTCCGGCTGGTCATGGTACGTAGAGAGGAGATCGAAGGCCTACAGAAAGAAAGTGTTAATGCATAACTTCTTTGATAACAGCTATTCAGTAAATATGCGAAAAAGAAAATTGTTTTTTTTTTTTTTTAATTAGATGCTACGATACTTTTAGGTACAGATCTTACCGTGTCGTAGAATATCAGCAAACATATTATCCGTATTTACTTTACCAAAAATTAAACACTAATCTTATTGTGTAGGAACAATTTATAAAAGGCTTTTCGTAGATGAGGGCATCAAAAAAGGGAGAAAACTCTTGAAGGTCTATTTATACCACAAAATACACAACAGAGTCGAAATCGTCACGTATATTCACCTTCTCGACATTGAGCAGACCGCAGCCCTGTGCCCAGGGCTCCACGTGCGACAGATATGTGGCGGAGTTCTCCAGCGCGCGCTTGATTGAGTACGGGGAGTACGGGAGGTCCTTCGCCTTCAGACCCGACACGAGCGCCGCTAAACAATACATTACAGTGAAAATTATGTATAGTCATGATTTTACAATTCCAAACTTTCTGGTAGTCTTTAGTCTGGAAGTATTTAATATATTATTATATAGGATGACTGGTAATTAGTGTCCGATACGCAAACACGTAATTGTACTTATGATTACAAATAACTTTCCCTAAAAACTTTTTTGTATAATGTGATGGAATTCTCCTCGCCCGCCTACCCACGATAGCTCGGCAATCACAATGAAATTTCTACAAATATTTAAAAATGAATTTTAATATGCGTTCGCTTACCTACTGCTCCGGCAACGTGAGGTGCAGCCATCGACGTGCCGTTCATAAGTTGACAGTTTCGCAGTGTGAATCTGTGAACAAAAAATACTGTTAATAACGTGCTAAATGTGTTCTGATGTTTATGTATGTAGTGACCATATAAAAGAAAGAAATATGGTTGATTTGTGGTCAGGTGTGAGGGTGGAGGTTTCAGGCGGAAGACGTCTACTGCTGAACCTTTGTTAAGCAGTGGACGTCTTCCGACTGATGATGAATGATGAATGATGAATGTGGTCAGATTAGTGGAGTGTGAGTGAAGCATGTGGGTATATAGGGTATAAAGGTAATGTTACCTAGCCACGGCGGCCACGGCCCCGCCGGGCGCGCAGACGGACACGCCGGCCGCGCCGTCCGCCGTGGGCCCGCGCGAGCTCCAGCTGAAGGCGCCGCCGCACACGCGCGCGCGCATCGAGTACGCCGCAGACATCATCTCCGGGGACACGTACGCGCCCACACCTGCACGGAAACAGTTACTACTTAGCGCTCAGGGACACAAGCCAACGCCGTCAGGCTATGCTGTAACAACTTCCACTGCTGCTGGCCTTCCAACGTCTAACCACATAAGCATTATTAGAGTTAGAATAGGCGTTAGCACGGCCGCGTTGTAACACATTTTACATTTTATGAAGAAATTAAGAAGTTCGAAAAAAATTGTAAATACAGTCATAACTTAGAATCGTGCTGAGATTACTTACCAATTAATATAGGCTGAGCGATGTCAGGCGGAGCGCCCACTGTACAGAGTGCGGGTCCGTGGTTGCCAGCAGACACTACCCAAGATACGTTGTAGCGGTTCACTACCTCGCAGATTATATCACCGATACGCCTGTGAAAATAAGCTTAGTTAGTTTTCATTCAGATTATACTAAATACATTAATGTAATAACTAATATATGGCAGAAAATTTGTCATCGAGCAAAAATGTAAGTATATAAAGGTAAGCATACCCTGCGTTGGCCCAGTGCGCGTGCTCGCCGTAGCTCATGTTGATGACGTCAATCCGCATCCGCTTGGAGAGCTCCATGACCTTGATGCAGGCGCGCACGAGCGCCGTGCCCGTCTCCATGGAGCCGAGCCGGCTGTCGCCGATGGTGAGGGAGACCAGCCGCGCGCCCGGCGCCACGCCGTTGCGGTCGGGCTGCTCCGGGAAGTAGCCCGCCGCGATCGCCGCCACGTGCGTGCCGTGCGTCGCTACACACATGTAAATATTATTCGTTGAACACGCAAGGTTTTGTACCATAACACTCTTCTTGTTGCCTTTTTTAACCTTTTATGTGTTCCACTGCTGGGAAAAGCAATCCCAATTTGCTCCAGGCTTTTCTGTCTGGAGCCGCCCGGTAGACATCGATTGATGTCATCGCGCTAGCGTTCTTTTGGCCTACCCCATTTGTGAGTGCCGGCTCTAGGTACCCACTCAGTTGCAGACTGACACTTTAGCAAAAAGTGTCATAACCGACACCGGAACGGTATACCTAAGTTTTAGATAAAGTTATATGACTACAAGCTACTCACAGCACATGCCGACGACTTCGAGCGTGTGTCCATCGTCGTGCACGTTGATGCTGACGGTCATCTCGTCGAAGGGCGTGAGGTGCGCGTGCTCGTGCGTGGCGCTGTACTCGCCCAGGCACGGCCCGGACGCCAGGTCGCCGCATTCTGACGTGTCGATACACGCTCTAATGAGAAAATAAATTCATTGTAATATTTGAAGAGCATATAGATCTAATTTACAAGGATTTGGCCGCGAAAATGTAAGCTAATCTCATACTAAATTGATGTGGCGTGGCTCAGAGTATCATATTATATTAATGTGGCTATTTAAATACTTATACCGTTTTATTCATTTTAACTTTATGCATGGAAAAGGTGCAACAGCAGATTTAAGCATTTTTATTTTAATAAGACTATAGCGGAACATGTTTTTATGAAGGAAAAGTTCCTTGCCTAAAAATATCAAAAAATGTTTTTTATCCTGAACATTTGCTTGCTATAATTCGTCTCCAATTTTTATTTTGAGTTCAAGGATATAACTAAATTACTCATAGTTATTTTCTGCACATGTTTAATTTAAATTTTGTCATAATGACACTTTTGTGATAATGCAGGAAATATGTATATCTTTATTAACATACATTTGGTATGTATGTTAATTGACATAGCAAAAATGATTGTAACCTGAAAGATTTGATTATGCTCCATTACTTGGTAAAGCCAGTATCAAAAACCTCAACTTATTAACATTTAAACTGGCTGCATGAGTTGGCCTTTATAACCAGTTTGTTATCTTACCTATTATAATTTGATGATATTTGTGTACATTTGTTGCTTATTCATTGATTTGTAAAGGTAGGTAACAAAGACTATATAAATTCTATACAGGTCACAGACCATGAATTTAAAGTTAAATTATGACTGTACAAACCACACAAAAGTAAAAATAATAATTTTCATCTTCTGCAGTGTATTTAGATTTTTTTTCACACATTATTTTTGGTCTATAAGATAGATGCAAATTCAAAATTAATTAAACTGTCTTTTATTCTATAACTACATAATGTTCAATATGTGTGACAGGAACATATTAAAACAAGATAAATGTACAAACAAGTTTCTGATTGAATGTGTACTGAATGCTTGTTAACTGACCTCCAAATACTGCCATCATGGAACAGCACACAGTCATAAGTGGGCCCCACATCATTGTACTTTTTCTCTGCCGCCTGCAGCACCTCCACTCTGGCTTCCAACTCCTCCTTCAAGATCTTGTCATCCGGACTCAATGTGGCAGTTTTTGATGCTACAAACATCACAGTTAATTTTTTAATAGTAGTATTTAATATCGTAAATTTCTGACAAGGGAACTCTTTACCATAGTTTTACCACATAACAATCAAACACACATATCACAATTTGATTCCAAACATATTCATCTTGTTATGATAATACTAACAAAGATTAAAACATCTATGTTACTTACCAACATCAGTTTCAAAATCTTGCAATTGCTTATTGGCTTCTGCAAATGCTGGCTTGTAGCCTACATCCCAACCGTGTTCCTTACGGTGTTCTTGTATGCGTTCCTTCAACTTGGATGGGTACAAACTGAATGGGTGTAGCACACCCACTCGCCATGAGCCAGTTGGATTCTTCCATAGCTCTGGGATCTATGAAAAATTGGTTTGTGAAGTAGGCTACATTAAATCTTAATGAACTCTCAAAGAGAATGATAGTAATGACCAATTAATGATCATAGCAATTGTTTATATTATTATGTAGTATCTTGATGCATGCTAAACTAGATGCATTTTATGACATAATTTAGTGCTAGAACTAAAACTGCCAAATATGTAACTAAATGTAAAAGATATACTTTTTGTTTCAGTTCATATCAGAAAAGTAATGACTCACTATTCAGCCTTAATTTAATAAGTTGAGGTAAACAAAAGACAAAGCAGTCTTTGTTTGTTTTTATTTTTGGCATCAAGCCATTTACAACAAGTGAAAATTAGTAAAATAATGTGGGATACTATTATTTTAGTTAAAATACTATTACTAATGCATATACTTTATAAAACTGTTAGGTAATTCGTTTTTTTTTTTTGTACTATTACTTGATGTTTAATACAATATATTCGCATCTCAAAAAGGAGAAAGACAAAACATTCACTATACCTAATTTAGTTAAATAATAAGTGCTTATTTTATCACAGTAATTTGATCCTCTGAAGTAAAAATACAAACAGCTGTGGATTTCTTTACATCAAAAACGACCTAACATATGAGTTATGACAAATAAACAAAATCAGTTATTTGTACAATACGCAAAATGCAATATGAAACAATGAATAGTATAGTACAAAATTGTTTATTCTGGTTTTAGTTACCTTCAGTTTGCGTCCCGTAAGACCGGTAATGCATCCATCGGTAACTTTTCTAATGACAGTACTAGTGTCCACATCGCCGCAACCGCTGCAGTCGAACCTTTCAATAACCTTCGTCTCTCCCGTACTTGTCACCTGCAACCTCAGCAACAATCAATATCGACCCAAAATGCAACAAAACTGCAACTAAACAAATCGTGACATGACAATTTTTTACCTTCAATCCTTCGGCTGCTGGGTCCACGCCCGAATCAAAAATTGCAATAACAGTGTCCCTTCCATCATAGGTAGCATTTTTATTGATAAATGATACAACCCCCGTCTCTTTTTTCGGTAATAGTCCCCAAACTGGGAAGTCACAGTCGATCGGAGAGTCTGCCATTTTTGATGACCTGATAACTAGTGTTACCAAACAAAATATACTGTGTATTTATCAAAAAGAAAATTGCAAGATTTCAGTAAAGAAAACTACCATTTCTAATTATTTAATACGTTAGTTTTATTTGTAATAAGTTTAAAATTTATTCAACTCTATAGTATGTTTGTAGCCGAACTTACACAGAATGAATAGGTAGGTAGGTACCAACGAAGTAGACACTAAAAAATTTGAATACCTCAAACAAAAATCAAATTTTACAAAAAAATAAACTAGGCAACTTTCATTACACTATTGACTGGCCGATGAAAGCCTTCAAACCAAATGCTATTAAAATTTGTTTTTTTGGTTTTTCTGACATCGACTTGACAGTTGCACATTGTATGATATCACAAAATGTGGTTTAATATTCTCCCAGCTTACTTGATAGTTGCCGCATCCGTTGCTTTTCCAGGTTACACTCTCTGGTGGACCCATTATTTACTTTTAGGAAATGTAAGTGATATAAAATTAATTGTAAATATTTGTTTTAAATATAAAGTATCACAACACAAATATATTATCATCCTACTTTTAATATCTACCTGACCACACCACCATCCACTAGCTGTTTTTAACTATGAATTATTAATATCAACGATATGAATTTATGTAAACCGAGAGGGAGAGATCAACTTGACGATTTCCGAAAGAATCTCCATAAGTTTCCATTCGACATAGAGTGGAAGAAATTAAACAAATTAAGACAATGACCAGGATTAAAGCCTTCATAATGATAAGTAATCAAACTGCTTTTTGCTGCTCTTTAAGTGAATATTTCTTCATTCCTGCCAATTGTATATATATTTAAACAAAAATTTCACCTTCATGTCAATCAGCATTTGCTAACTAAAAAGCCAATTTCTCGCATTATATAGTTATTGTGATTTGATAAAAAATTTATGAGTATGCTTTACCTGTTCCCTTGTCGTTACTTTCTTGTATGAAACATTGGCCACACTCATTGAACTCGTTCCTCTGGCAAGATATTGATTCAATATTTGGCAACACACAGTTAACTGTCATTCGTATCACGAAGTTATTTCTGCTGTATTTACTCCTATATTTTGCCAAGATGTGGTACGAAATTCTGCCCAGTGCTTTCATTATCACTGCTGCCCTGGGTTTACCAGGTTGGGGTCTTTATCACATTCACAATTTGACACTTGGCAATGTAAGTACACTTAAAATAACATGTTAGATAACATCCCCCAACCCAGTACAGTATCTTGATCTTCCCATAGATTTAAAATGTTCACAGATAATAAATTGTCATTAAAAAGAATACCTATTACCTAATTTTGTTTTCAGCAAAATGTCTTATTCTTTCGTGACACAAAGTTAAATGTAAATAAATGAATCTGTATAATTTGTAGCACTCCAACCTATATACTACTCTAATAGGCTAGACAGACAGGGGAAGGCATTTTTATTTCTCTTCATACATTGTTAATAAATGTAAAAAGGTCGAATTCTTCTCAAAATTCGAGTCAATACAGCTATTAAAATTTGATACTTATGACAAGTTGGTAGCCTAATTAAACCTTTCCTACTGCTAATCAGGGGCTCATTTTCGATTTTTATTAAATTACTATCCTTGAAGTAGAATTTGGGTTAAATTAATATATAGGTAATATAGTCTTTTGTATATGCTATTAACTAATTGCCAATTATATGTTTTACAGCACTTCAGGAGGACCCTAGATGACAGATGGGACCGCCAGCTCTACCAGAGAGACCTTAGGCTAACTGGAAACCCTTACGATGTTAATGTAAGAACCTATATTATGTATTTTATACAAAACTATAAACTACTCATGTACTCATATCAATGTTGCTAGAGATCTCCTAGCTTTTGTTTATTATTAAATTAATTTTAGAAGCAAGCACAAGTCCCAAATGTTCAAGAAAATATTAAGATGCAATCCAAAACATTTGGCTATACTGTTTGCAGTTTAATATCAAGTGATGAAAAATGTGTATTAATATAGTTTTCATTAAATTAATGAAATCGGTTTATAAAACATGAAAATCCTTCATTACAGTTTTAGAAACTCACTCTACTCTTTCATTTGTAACTTGCAAAAATTTAATGTAAGTTGCAAATGACCACCAAAACCATGTTTTTATTGCTTAGTAGTAAGATTGTTTTCCCCTAGTTCTGAAAAACACTGCTTTTTATTTTACCTGTTGACCCATGTCATTTAATTTTATTTATTTTCAGGGGTTGGAAAAAATTCCAGACAATTGAATGTGAAGATCATCAGAGTAGAGCTAATTAAATTATGTTATAGATATTTTTTCTGTTAATAAATTTTTCTTGAACATATATCTCTTGTTATTTTTAAAAAAGCTAACATTGCTCATACATCGGATTAACACATAGGGTTAAATAAAGATAGTGTATAAATTTTCATTAATGCGGGTGAAATCGCTGTACACAGCTAATATTGTATGAAATGTAGAACTTAATTGATAACCTTGTATCTCTTGGCTCTCACATATTCAACCCACTGAGGTTCCCAAAAAAACCAGTTTCAATGCTCCTGTTTCCCTAGTGAATTCTTGATTTCTGCATTCTATATTAAACAAAAATAACATTTGGGTGTGCTGTTAAGACTTGGTAGGTAGATAGATAGATAAAGTATCCAAATTAGAAAGATAATGACCTATAGTTCGGTTTTTATTTAATTTTTAAACGCCTACCATGTCTAAATTTTTACCCCAGACATCTGCATCAGGAAAACAATGGAGGAAAATTATTAGTAATAGTTAAGAGAAGCCATTACATTACGCCACAGCATTTTCACTTTATAGTACGTTTACACCAAAACAGTTGATCGGATTAGAATACGATATTTGGCCATAGGCACAGGTTTCCACAGTTCACAGGACAGAGAGAGATTATAAGATAGCTAGGTACCTAGAAAAACCAGAGAAGCAGCCTGTGTTTAATGGTTCCCGAAAGAAATTAATAAATATGAAGTATATCATATTGTAATCGTGAGTATGTAATCATTGTTAAATTTACAAAATTAAATGTAATATACAGTGAAGGTAATTTATTTAAGTATTTGAATAGTACAACACTATCCTTACAGGTAAATTTTATATGTTTTAATAAATGAATAGTTAAAAATATAAGTACCTAACAAAATATGAACGAAGGCTGAAGGGTATAGTTGGATTCAAACTTAATGGCGGCTCTGAAGTTAGCTACACGCTGCCCAGTACCTCGCCCCGCACGCACGCTGGCGCATAAGTTTGTTACTTAGGTACCTACTGCGCAGCGGCTCGCCTCGTGTTCAGAGCCGCCATTAAGTTTGCATCGTACTGCAATCTACTTGTTGTATTTCTCTATGAGGGTAACCATAGGGTAACTATCATTGACGTACTATATACATAGACGGCTACTATCGCTAGTTTCCCCTTGTGCCAAGCGAGAGCAGTTTTCAGTCTTAACCTAGTAGGTACATTCGTTTACTGATTTAAGTTAATTTTCGCGCAACGAGAAACTTATATACGAAAATACCGATGGTTTTGACATTGTTAGGATCTTAATAGTGTTTTAGATAGATTTTTTAAACGGCAATCTCCATCTTCATACATAATTCACGACAAAACCATTTCACACTAGTGCTTACGTTCAAACTCTGATAGGCTCACTCTAGTTTCTTATGTATGCTCTAAGGTAACTATGGAGACTGTAGTGTATTGACTAAAGTGTTGGTTGTCTCATGCGCCTACGTCACGCGTCAGTCGTGTTCCGGTAACCGAGCGGAGCGGGTGAGCAGATATATGTATGCGTGTTGTGGTGTTGGTGAGCCGTAAAATACTCCAATAAGCAGGACAATACATGTGGCGACGAGGACAAAAGTGAGTACACAATAACAATAATAACCCAAAAAAAAAAAAAAAAAAAAAAAAAAAGAAAAGAAAACGGTGATAATATTTATGAAGTAAGCGAGTTACACCACTTTTAAGGAATCTTATTGTCATGAACCGGTAACCGGCTTTTAAACTTTAGTTATTAGTATCTACTACTACAGTTACATCTCGGCTTATCTAGCGAAAAATTGTTGAATATTTTGCCAACATTTTTCTAGTAAATGCAATATAACATGGATTGTAACAACAATAATAACAACTACTTATTTTAAGTATATATTATAATCATTGGTTGATTAAAGTAAATAATAACACTTTAGGAAATTATGTACAAAATAAAATTTTACTACCCACCTTAATTCGATATTATTCTTTCACTGCTTAAGTATGGAATATACGATTAATTGTCTAGTTGTAAGGCTACAAGGATCATTTTGCTTGTTTTAGTAACCTACCCCCATACATATTTTATAATCTATAATATTATGATCCATTATGAGCATATCTCCGGGTTATCAAGAATAATAATTACTTAATAAAGTGTTTAGTTCCTTTATATTTGTTGGTCCATATACATATAATTTAAAATGTTTATCATTCTTAAGCTTCATCATGTCTTTAGTTTGTGTAATTAATGTAAACCGTTTACACAAGTAAATAAATAACTTAAGCAGTTTAAAACTGATCTGCTTCATTAAATCTACACAAAACTGTGTGTGTAACTAATGATAGTGTTTATCTAAATAAAGCAGTTACAACTGAACTGATCATTAAATTGATATTAATTAAACAAAATGAAAATAGCACCTAATAAGGTTGTGAGTACATATGGAAAGCAGATTAAAGTCTGATCATTAAATTGGTATTATGAATTTAGTAGTAATGGCGACAAGCTTGAGTGCAAATAGCTTGATGTTATGAGTGAACGTTACATTGGTTGATATAAACAACTAAGCATTCGAATATAGCGGATAGAAGTAATCCGATCATTAAATTGATATGGGAAAGGAAATGTGTTACATTAAAGCTCAATAGCAGATAATATTTATCTGAATCATTAAATTGATTATTCCAGATCGCCCCAAAGATGTCACTCCTTTCATTGGAAAATTTCGATTGCAACGGTGAATCTACCTCGGTGGGTGTTCGATGGGAGCGATGGAAGCGAGCATTGGCCATATATTTAGAAGCATCCAATATTGAAAAAGACGTAAAGAAAAGGGCCTCCCTTTTACATTTCGGCGGCCTAGATTTGCAGGAAGTGTTTTACAACATTCCTGAAGCTAATATCGAACCAAGTGAAGGCGTGGACGTGTTCAAAGTAGCAATATCTAAACTAGACTCCTACTTTGCACCAAAACAGAGCAAAATCTACGAGCGACATACATTCAGGCTTCTCAAACAAGAACCGGATGAAAAGTTCGAAAGATTCCTAGTTAGACTCAGACAGCAAGCTGATAAATGTCAGTTTGCTGATCCAAATAACAACATAATCGACCAAATAACTGAAAAATGTTATCTACCCGAGCTGAGGAAAAAGATACTACGTATTGGTGATGAAATTACACTAGACCGAGTTATCACAGAAGCAAACACACTAGAAGTTGTTAGCAAACAGTTAGAAGAATTTAAAAACCCTACAAAATCAAATGGAAATGACGAAGTTAATAAAGTGGACGGTAGGTATAAAAGAAATTTTGATAAATCAATGAATACGCAACATGGATGTGGTAGATGCGGTAATCCCAGACACGCCGCGTATGATGCCAAATGCCCAGCAAGAGATAAAGAATGTTTAAAGTGTGGTCTCAAGGGCCACTTTAGACAATATTGCAGAACTAGACAAGCCATTAAAAGGAAAAAAAGGAAATGAATATAGTTATGAACGAAAGAAAGGGCGAATTGATAAAGAGAAGAATGAAGTAAATCAGGTACGTGATTCCCCAAAGAAGACGGTACACAAAGAGGATGAAACTGAATATGTCTTCCATATCGATGACGATGTCGAAATAGACTGTACTATTGGAGGAGTAGAAACTAAGATGTTGATTGACTCGGGCTGCAAGCAAAATTTGATTACGGAAGCAACTTGGGAAGCATTGAAGAAAAATAAAGTTAATTTGTATAGTCAACATCCAAATCCTAATGTAACATTTATGGCCTACGGTAGTACTACACCACTAAAGATAAAGGGATCATTTAAAGCTCGAATACAAATAGGACTGAGATCCGAAACCTCAACTTTCTATGTCGTTATTGAAGGCACAAGAAATCTCTTGGGAAAGACTACTGCAATAGCATTAGGAGTATTGAAAATAGGATTGGATGCGGAAGTTAACCAAGTTGATAAAATAAAATTTCCGAAATTTAAAGATGTGATAATCCATTTACCGATTGATAATACAGTTCCACCCGTGTCACAGCCTTACAGGTACTGATTTATATTGTTATTAAATAATCAATAGATAAATAATCTAGTATAAATTTATGTAAATATGTTTTGCTGACACATATTATGTTAATTAGTTACATTGGCGTGATTATTCATTAAAGCGATATTATTAAATATTTACCCTTGATCATTTCATTTTAGGAGGATTCCTATTCCATTAGAAGCTAAAATTGAAAACAAAATCGAAGAACTTAAACAAAGGGATATCATAGAACCAGTCGTAGGGTCTTCTAAATGGGTATCCCCTGTAGTGCCGGTGTTGAAAGGAAATGGAGAAGTGCGTCTTTGTGTAGACATGCGCCGAGCTAATGCAGCCATTATACGTGAAAATCACCCATTGCCTACAATGGATAAGTTGTTACCTAAAATGAAAAATGCAAAAGTGTTTACAAAATTGGACATAAAAGACGCATTTCACCAAATTGAAATACATCCGGGTTCGAGACACATAACCACCTTTATAACCAGCAAAGGCTTATTCAGGTACAAGAGGCTTATGTTTGGAGTATCCTGTGCTCCAGAAATATTTCAGAAAACATTAGAACGCATGCTTTTAGGCTGTGAAGGGGTTGTAAATTATATTGATGATATTTTAATTTATGGAAAAGACTTGCAGGAACATGATTTGCGACTAAATAAGGTGATGTCCATTCTAAGAGATAATGACGTGGTAATAAGAAACGACAAATGTTCTTTTAGGATGAGTAAAGTGAGCTTTTTAGGACACGAGTTGTCAGCAGAAGGGGTAAGGCCATTGGAAAAGTACATATCCACAATTAAAGAATTTAGAGCGCCCAAAACAACCGGAGAACTACAAAGCTTCTTAGGCCTGGTTAATTTCGTAAGTAAATGGATACCTAACTATGCAACAGTCACAGAACCTCTTAAAACATTGCTACGAAACAAAAATGGAGATCGAGCCGATATTGCCGAATACTGGGGGTCAGAACAACAGCAATGTTTTGAATCATTGAAGGAAATCATGACTAAAATACCTAGCTTAGGGTATTACGATGTAAACGATCGTACCATTGTCATAGCAGATGCAAGCCCAGTAGGCTTGGGTGGGGTATTAGTCCAAATTAATTCTGAAGGCGATTCTAGGATTATTGCATATGGTCATAAAACTCTGACTGATTGCGAACGCCGCTACTGTCAGACAGAAAAAGAGGCTTTAGCCCTCGTATGGGCAGTGGAACACTTTCATATATTTCTCTACGGCAAAAAATTTGAACTAATAACCGACCACAAACCATTGGAGGTTATATTCGGTACTAAGTCTAAACCATGTGCTAGGATAGAGAGATGGGTTATGCGCCTACAATCGTACGACTACAAAGTAGTTTATCAATCAGGGAAAACCAATATCGCAGATTCTTTATCTAGACTCAGTAAAGCTGCAGAAAAACCCCTAATCCAATTGAAAGACAATCATATTTGCCAAATCGTGGATTTTGCACGACCCCGAGCTGTTTCCCTTAATGAAATAATTGATAGTTCAAAGGACGACCAAGAAATTTTAAATGTAAAAGAGGGCTTGTATCACAACATATGGAATGATAACGTGAAACTATACAAAGTCTTTCAAAATGAACTATGTTTCCATGAGGGTATATTATTGAGGGGAACACGAATTGTGATTCCCTCGGTACTCCGTAAAAGAGTTCTAGATGCAGCCCATGAGGGGCATCCAGGCATCGTGTCGATGAAGGCAAGACTAAGAACAAAGGTTTGGTGGCCTAAATGCGACAAAGATGCCGAAAATATCGTGAAAGCGTGCAAAGGATGCACGCTGGTATCCGCACCGTGTCCACCAAACCCCATGAAACGGCGTGATTTGCCAGAAGGGCCGTGGATTGATATCGCGATCGATTTGATGGGTCCACTCCCAAGTGGAGACAACTTATTTGTTGTAGTCGACTATTACAGCAGATATAAAGAGGTAAAGATTTGTCGTAAAATCACCTCTACCGAAATTATTACAAAACTTAAAGAAATATTCAGTCGATTAGGTAACCCAATCTCAATAACTGCTGATAACGGGAGACAATTTACCAGCGAAGAATTTAAATCTTTTCTCACTGAAAGAAACATTACTCTCTTTAATACAGTGCCATATTGGCCACAACAAAATGGCGAGGTTGAACGACAGAATCGTGACATACTAAAACGACTTAAAATAAGTGTAGCTGAAAATAAAGACTGGAAGGAGAGTTTACTAGATTATTTAACAATGTACAATAGCACACCACATTCTGTTACTGGCAGAACCCCGTCAGAACTCTTTTTCAATAGAAGATTTAGAGATAAATTACCTATGGTAAGTGACGCAATGGAGAGGGTATCACATGATACTGAGGTTAAGGATAGAGACCAAGAAAAAAAAGAAAAAGGAAAGGAAAACGGAGATAGAAAACGGAAGGCTGAAGAATGTGATCTGGCACCGGGAGATAAAGTGTATATTAAAAACATGAATAGAGAAAATAAATTAAGCTTGGACTACAATCCAGAAACATACACAGTTGAAAATAAGAAAGGTGGAGATATCACAGTTCGATGTGATGAGACGGGACAAATGCGTAGAAGGAATGTAGTACATTTGAAAAAGATTCAAGGAGAATGGAGCGTGTGTCAAGACGAAAATGAAATCAACGACGAAGAAATGAATGTTGAAACCTGAACTTACTTCAACTAGATAATGCTAAGTTTTGATTTACCTATGGATGCATTCAATCATATTTGATTAATTAAGAAAACAAATGAATATAAATCATGCTAGAAGAAAACCCAATTACATAAATAAAATCATCTTATAATTAAGGTTTGTTAATAAATAGATAATTAATCGAAAAATAAATAAAACAAAAAAGGGATGTAGTGTATTGACTAAAGTGTTGGTTGTCTCATGCGCCTACGTCACGCGTCAGTCGTGTTCCGGTAACCGAGCGGAGCGGGTGAGCAGATATATGTATGCGTGTTGTGGTGTTGGTGAGCCGTAAAATACTCCAATAAGCAGGACAATACAGAGACGGTTTTGACATCGACATGTATACAAAAGGGTTACCATGGAGACGTAATGTTAGAATAATGTCATTGCTATGGCCACTGGCCAATGAACATAAAGAATTGATGATGAAGTAGGTAGGTAATAAACGTAGCAGATATTTTATAAATGATTCAAAACTTAAATAAAACAATGGGTTCCTTGCTTCCTTCCGTTTCCCAAAAGGACAAAGAGTTTATAAGTACTGCATTCGAGAAGAGTTTCGTGTCTTTCTATTAATTTCTTTTTTGGGAAGAATAATAATAATGTTCTAATTTGGTTCTAATTGAATAATTTAAATTAAGGTTGGAGCATTAAAAAAAAAGATTCAGTGTAATCGAATCGATAAGTTCTTTACAAAAAGATAAACCAATAAAATATACCATCTCTCTATGGATCCAATTAAAATGCTTTAGTTTGGCTATAATAATTACTCTGAGATTATAAACTAAACGCAGACGAAGTCGTGACAAAAAACCTCACTAAGTATAATAGCAGTTATAAGTAATAGCAGTTAAAAATATAATCGGTAAAATATACATAATATAGGTACATTGGGCTGGAAGTGGAAGTGCTAGGACCGTTTGCTAGTAGATGCAAGTGACCGGTGACAGTAAGCCGTACCAATACATTTTAAATTTCAGAACGCACCTGCCAAGTGCCAACAGCAAAATCAATACAATAATCCGCCCGCCTCCCGCGCCCACCTGCGCGCGCCGTCGGCTTCTACTCTTCATCATATTTAATCATTATCCGACAATTTCGACATCGACAAACACAAAAGAACTGTGACTCTCTGTGACTAAAACTCTAAAATTACATCTTTCATATCTGAAAGAATCTCGGTTAAATCAAACGTCATAAATAACAATACATCATGATTGATCCTTGCATTCTTGATATTACCTTAGAATTTTTATCGGTCGCTTTCAACAGTCTCTTGTACTACGCGTCAGTGTACCCTAAGAGTATCTTCGAAACTCGAAAAAAATATAATATTGTTGTGTACCGGTCAATTCACCCTCAGGTAAATGAATACATTGATATAACCCTTAAGAAAATTGGGCAATGTTTGATAGATGAAAGGTTGGATTGTGTGCAGTTTGATGTCCTGGATGGCGAATTCCGTACCATGTATACATATGTGTTTCAATTTGATAACCTTAATGATCCGGACAACAAAATAGACACATACTTGGTACAGTGTGAGATGAACTTACGAGCATTTTGCCTGAAACTGTCATCCCTGAACCACTTCTTCAACGACATGGCCCAGAGCTCAAGTTTCTCTATTAAAATCCATACAAATGATGCCGCTCCTCTAGAAGTCGACTCAAGCTTTGAAGTGCACCCGGTGGAGGAAGTTGAAGAACAACGCATGGAGAATGGTCGAATGATTCCCATCAAAACTCTGAAGATCAAGAATTATGCTGTGGAAACTTACTTGAACTTTGAATAGACTTCATTAAGACACTCTGAGACTTACCGGGAAGACAAGGACATAAAGAATAATACAATATCTTTAGGAGTATATTAAGATACTACGTCTTAAGTTATGTACCAGCTTATTAAACATTTTTCCATAAATATTGTTGTCGCTGCTAAGTTTGAGCATAGAACAAGACTCCAACAAGACTGATATTGCTCAAGAACCAGACTGAAAAGATTAACAAAACAAGTTACCAATTGGAGAAGTGGGAGTAAGTACCTTTGCAGAATTGACGAGGTTCTTTTTGCTAGTTATGCAGTTGGACAGAATAAGTTACAATCAATGCTCTGCCTAATATTGTTTATTTAATTAGGACTAGTTATTATTTAAATTTTAACCGATTACTTAAGCATTTTGAGAAACATCTAATATTTGGATATTTATGTTAAATGTGTAATTAGCAAAAAATATTACTTATAATGTGGCAATTTGCTATGAAGCTAATAATTTTGTTATTTTTTGTCACATGATGATATTTAAACATTTGCTGTACTATTACTGTGATGATTAAAGCCTAAGTTTTTTAAGTTAATTTAAAACTTGTTTCGCTATTTTATTTGCAAGTTAAAATTATTAAAGATCTCTATTATTTCTTATTTTTATACAGTATTGTATTTTGTTGCTCAAATATGGTACAATAGTTTTAATATTATTGATGTGCATTAGGGATGTTCTAGTTTAAACAGATTTCATTGGATGTTCATCTATATATCATACAGCTATTCCCCCCAGTTAAAATCGCCTTGCTTTTCCCTCAAGGCAAGTAACAAGATGTTTAAAAAATTAACCATCCTTGAGAATGGGGGCTGTCAATGGAAAATACCTTTAAATCGGACATCAGTTCATATATTAGCACTTGCAAAAACATTCAGCAGCAACATTCCTATTGCATATTTTATCATAAGTGTATCATTAAAATTTTAATATATTTGATGTTAGTATTAAACACCTTTATAAACTTTAAATGTTAGGAAGTATTATATTATCTTCAGTGTCAATCAATTTCTAAAACTTGATGTCTACATAATATTCAACAAATTTTTTGATTGTTAGTTTATAAAACATATACATATGTGTATTTTAACCTTTAATACAAAGGGATTGAGGATGGCTAGAAGCCTTTGATACGTGGTGCTGGAGGCCGGGAAAGGGTGTACATGGACTGAATGTTTAACTAGTTAGTGGTATTGATGAGGGGTATATAACTACACAAACTAAAAAAAAAAGGGAAATTGTAGATGCCCACAAAGAGGGTAACTTATGTCCATAAAAACAGCAGGAGGTAATAGCATTAGAAAGAGGAAAGACTAATCACCCGACCAGTGCTTAGCACTTAATTATGAAGAAACAAGTAATTACACAATCCCTTTTAAAGTGTAGTGCCATTTAATCATTTTTATCATAATCAATAGGTAATATATTTTATGTAGTAGTAAGTGTAGTGATGTGTATCAAAAAAATGTTTGTCAAGGAATTTGTTGTAGAAATAAAGAAATGAATAAATATGGTGTGTTTTATTTTCCTTCACCATCCATTCCATTTTATTGACTGTATACAAGCAGGCTAACGATCGAACTGAGGTGAAGGTTGTCGATACATAAGTAATGGGTACTTGTCATGCTGACCATACTAGCCTTGCTCAACAGAGCATTGAAGTATGTGTCACATAGGTAACGAAATCGTCGTAGCAGTGCGGCAGCGTCAGGAAATGGTGACGGGACACGGTCATGTACTATGCCGAGGAGGTTAAGCGCTTATAAACAAGTTTAAATTTGCCAACAATATGAGCGTCCACACATTAATAATAGCGCCGTGCGGGGCGCATGCCTCTGAACGTTAGTGACCAGTTTTGATCAAAAATAAGTGTCTACCTACTATATTTGACCGATGGTGTCCACCTGCCTACGTGATATTGATTTTAGACCATTTCTATGCTTTATTTTTCATTGAAAGTGCTGTCTGTGATAGTACCTACCTAGGTACATATACTGCAATAAGTTACCGAGTCATTGAAGAATCCTCTACATCTGGAATAAAGACGGGTTATAGTAGGTACTGTTTTCCTCTTCCTAATGAGGCTGAGTGGCGACATCAGAGCTGGTACGAGCAACACCGACGCGACCACCTAGTTCTGGATGAATCTTCTGGGAGATTAAATAACTTCACTGCCTTTCATCGATATGTCATAGACTTGTTAATTCTACTGCAATTAGCAGTGCCACTGATGCAATAAAATTAATTAATTAGCATTCGAGACCTTGCCCATGCTTTCTTTCATAGTTTCCTATAAAATGTTCCTAAACTAACGATATCCGGACCAGACCTACACCGTCTAAATTGGTCGGACATATTAATTACTTAGTATGAAAAAAATATGTGCAGTTACCTACCTAAGTAGGAGAAAGTACCTCCTACCTACTGTATTCGACGAGTATTGTTAATTAAAAGAGGTTGCAGGATTTAACGGTGTATTTAAATAGGTTACAAATATCAGCAGATGCCGTCTTCATTGTTTAACTTGACTTTCAAGCATCTAAGCCTGGAGTATATTTCATCCCAGTCAACATATGCACCAATCAGTTGTCTCACATTATTTTCACTGTCTTCGTATGCATTCCTTCCATGTAACAGCCTTATATTATTGAAAGTCAGTATATCGCCAGCCTTCGTCTTAAATTTAGCTGCGAACTTCTGATTTAGTGCAAGAAACATGCTGTGGGCTTCATACCAAGGTTTCACAAATTCAATCCCTACTGGGAAATGGCTACCTCGTTGAGGAATTGAGAAGTTAATCCTAGTTATTTCTCCATGGCGGTCTAAGCAAATAACTGGAGCGCGGTACAGTTTGAAGAACTCGTTACCATCCTCTACCCCTACGTCCCTCCACTCCACCTCGATGTCGGTCAGCAGTCTGTACTGCTCCGGATGATTCACTTTCATATATTCTGCCGTGTAGTGACAGTCCGACAGCATATTTTCACCGCCTTGACTAGCTGTTTGAACTAAGCAATGTAATAAATTAGCTCCGGGGCAGTATTCATAGTAAGGCAGATCTGTGTGCATCTGCAGATTACTCGATAAATATGCAACGTTACTTGTGTTTGGTAATTGTCGTACAACAAACTTGACGCCGTAATGTGTCCTCTTAGTAAAACCAATTTTGTTGACAATAGCGTCTATCGCCGTCTCGGAGTCTGGCGTATTTTGGATCAATGCGACTCCGTAAACTGATAACTTGTACAACCAGTTGTACAGGGATTCGTTTGAGCTTAAAATCTCGTTGTAGTCGTGCTTAGAAAATATTTCGTTAAAATTATTGGTGTGCCACGTAATCTGCTTGGGCTTGTAAATAGTTTCGGTGTAATTCTTCTGATTATCCGGAGTAAATCCTCTAAACTTTAACCAGTTGAAGTTGTATTGCGATGAGTGTCCGTCGTTCCACGTCACTCGAAGACAATTCTGGTCTTTTGAGACATCTTTTGGTTTTACGTTCAGATCAAATTTGGACCAATCCAGTATCCTACTCTGGGCTGATGTATGATAGCACTGTTCACACTGGCAGTTTTCTCTTAACCACACGTAAGGAAACTGCAGAGATTCACCGCGAATGACTAGATCTATAAAGTCGTCCGTTTTATTTTTGTAAAGCACTTTGTTATTGTGAATTTGTTTGATACACGAAATATTTGGCACGGCTTTAGTAAAGTTTTTAGTGTTTGTAATGAGTCTCAAGGCAAACATGTTGACGTGCTCCCCTGAGCGCGTGAGCACTGAACTGAGATAAACTCACAGATGTAATACATAGTACCTACCTAATATGTTAATGAACCGGTATGTTACGTAAAGTCTTGTAAAGTATGATAAAACACATGTTTATTGAGTTTACGATTGTATTGTGTAAGTTGGTATTCACTTAAGTTTTCAAACAATGTGTGCTAAACATGCCAAGACGATGTAAGAAGATATGCCGTAATATGAACCTACGACATGTTCATTGACCCTACTGTCAATGTCAACTGCTGAACTTTGACCTATAAATACAGAGTGGTCTATTCTTCCCGACATAGAGCTTCATTGTGATGGGTAAAAATAAATATTTTAATACATCATCAAAAGTAGGTAAGTAAGTAAAACTGATAATTAGGTCCGGTTTGTAAAAGTAATCTATGGGTCAAAGATTAAAGTTTGGTGATTTGCGGTAGTTCCCTATCTAAGGACGCTGGGTAACATCATCGACTGCTAAATTCTTTTATTTTTGTTTACATTTTTGAAGTCTAAGGAACACGGGACTTTGTGCAGCTAGTTATAATAGTAAGATCAGTCAAATAAAACACGTCCGTTGCTTTACAGTTCTATTAAAAAATAAAATATAAACTTAAAAATACACTAAGCTTTCCTACTAAATAAATTGACAACATTTTGATTCATGAGTACCTAAAATTAAATTATAATAGTTATAAAAATATTATATTTAAAAATAATTTATAAAATTGCAATGTTTGGTCGAAGCTAGCAATAATTTTCAAATTTGTACACTAAAAATAAATTAAGATTTAGTGCAATATAAAATACCTATAGGTATATGTAAAACCAGATGAGTATATAGGAAAATGAGAGAGAGAGACATGAAATAGGAAAGGAAAAAACCTTTTCTAAGTAACTCTAAATTAAGTAGATAGAAGAAATGTGTCTCGGAGCTTATGTTCGACAGACTTCAAAGTTCGAACATAAAACCCGTCTCAGTATTCAGAATACTAAACGATACAGTACGGCCGCTGAGAGGATGCGGTCTCGACAGATCAAGGTCAACAGAAATTGACTACAAATAAATTACTATCACTTACTTGTCCTATAAACGAATAATATCATTCAAAACTATATCATTACCCAAGCATAATATAACAGTTTTCGATTTCTACATATAAATCAAAACTAACTGACAGGATCGCATTCTCTCAGCAGTTGATTATAGGTAATATCTTAATTGCGGCAATTTACACAACATTTGCACAAGGTATCAAAAGGTGAGCTATGTTGCGCTATGCTATGTTTTAAACAGACAATTCGCTCTTCACTTACACTGGGCTAGTTCTTGCGTTTGTTCATAAGTAAAGCATCTTACATTTAAAACGGTCTTGTCTTACTCTAATATACTGGGTATCGATTCGATCTTGATTTTTATCTCGCTTGTACTGAATACTGGCCCAGTCGCATTGCACATGATTAGTCGCACAGCTCAGTTGTTTGTACAAGAAAATTAGCATAGCATAGCGCAGCATAGCTCGATGTGGATTAATTACCGTAACTAATACATATAAAAAATTATTATATAAATATTCACAAAATGACATTTGATGTCTATGGTGCTAGATTTACTGGTGATTAGCTTTTAAAGTGCAACATTTTTAAAATGTTAAAACAGTCCTTTAAATATATAGTTACATATATGAAATAAATGAGACTAAGACTGGTCTTTCGAGCCGGATGCAAACACTTCACTATGTTCTTAATAAGTAAGAGAGATTATAAGTGTTAGCATATGATAACAGTCTCATATTTGTTTCTAAATAGATCTAGTGCTAATGAGAAATATGTACTTTGATCTTATGGTACGCGTTACTCAGGACCCCTCGTATGTTCCATATATCTTCGAACTTCTCTGGCTGAGTATTGAAATTGCTGTCGGTTGCTTTCGCCCATAATTCGAGCTAAAACAAAATGTTTATTAATTTATGTAAAAACAACAAATATTTGTGTTTATTTTTTTCGTCGCTATTTTAAATTGACAAATGCCTCTGTAAAATAATTAGAAAATCATGTTTCCAGGATCTTACCACCTACTTCTGAGTTATCCTTTCTAATAAGTCGAAAACATATAAGTAACTATCCTTCCAAAAAATATTAAAACTGTTAAAGGTGTCCCTTTATCCTAATTATGTTTTAATAAAAAAAAAATATATATATCCTTATTATGTTTATCAGTTCGATATTTTCTCTTAGGTAGATACCTAAGAGAAAAAGAAAATTGGTCCTTAGGTCCGAGTCTCTACTTGGTCCTAAGACTCACTCAAAGGACCTAAGTCAATGATATTTTAATAAACAGATATGTTATACACATACAAAACAATCGAAAAAAGTGTTCCTTGCAGCGCGGCAGCTAGCGAAAGAGATAGCGCGATAAACCCATAAGAAAAAAAGAGACAAATAGTGTTGTTGTTAATGGCAATACGTTCCAATTAGGACGTGTTCGAGTCTTCACGATTGCACGCTTATAACATATCTGTTTATTAGAATATCATTGACCTAAGTTTAGTTCTTTGACTAATTAAATAGGTGTACACAATCTGACCTGGGTCTGGCCCGGCGGCACGGGCACGCGCGCGCTCCACAGCGTCCAGGCGTAGTGCTGCGCGGGCGGCGCGCTGTCCGCCTGCATGGCGTCAGCCGCCACCCACGTGCGCCCCGAGTCTGGAGACACGTCCACGCGCAGGATCTGAGCCCCGCCGCCAGAGTACGCGTAACCTTTACATTAAGCACATTATTTACACATGTATGAAGGGAACAATGAAAGTGGACAACGCGAAACAAGTGAGTAAGCATCGTAGCAAGTGGAAAGGAATGGTCTCTGCCTACCCGTACGAGGGAAAGAGGTGTGAATGTGCATGTATTTATGTATTTACACATTGATTTCAAAAGCTGGATATCAACTTGAGCAGAATCGGACTGAGCGGCTGCCTCGATCCGAAACTGCTCTAGAGGAGACCGTCCGCGAGTCGAGGAGTGCCGCGGCTTGAACCAAACGAGGCAGCCGCGCAGCGAGTCGAATTACGTCCGTAAATAGCATGACCATCGACGTACTATATGCATAGACTGCTACTATCGCTAGGTTCCCCTTGGGCCAAGCGAGAGCAGTTTTTAGTCTGATCCTAGTACATTTCGTTTATCATTTAAGGTAATTTTCGCGCAACGAGAAACTTATATAAGAAAATATCGATGGTTTTGACATTGTTAATATTAGTGTTACAGATAGATTTTTTAAAACGGCAAGCTCCATCTTCATACATAATTCACGACAACACTTGTTCACACTAGTGCTTACGGTTTAAACTCTGATAGGCTCACTCTATGGTTTCATATGTATACTCTAAGGGCATGACCATTTACTGACGCATTTACCGGCGCTCAAAAGCGCCTCGGTGTCAGCCGTGCAGTGAGTGGAGACGTTTACGTGTGCTGTACCCAGCTTAAGGATTACATATAGATTACGATAGAATAATAAAAGTAGATTTATTTCAGCGCCTGATTAAATTTTAATCACACTTTTTCATGTGATTTGGTGAAATTGCTCGAGTTTTTGAAATTATAAGAAAGTGACAAGTTGCGAAACGTCGATAAGCTCGCTTAATAATATTCAGGTTAGAACGGTTAAAAACAAGGTTACTACAAATAATAACATACAACGTTTTACACTAGATCGATATTTTGAGTCATATACAGGGTGTCCGGTAAATAATCCGACAAACTGTGGTGGCTGATACCTTAGGTCAGGCCCTATCAAATGAACGCAACATATGTTCGCCGAAAAGTTACAGGTTTCGAGTTACAATCGATTTTCGAAAATTTTAGAATTTTCTGCCTTGCATCAGACTTTTCCATTTTCTTTGCTGATACATAGCTTTCGTAATACTTTTTGTGCATCAAATTAATCTTGAATAGTTACTCTATCCTTTGATAAGTCTCATATTTATCTAAAATAAGAATATATTGGCGATAACGCCATTCGTTTTACATTTTTCACTTTCGGTTTTTCTTAATGCTCAACTTTGAACTGCAGTGGTGAAAAATAAATGTATGTAGGATTTTTGTACAACAATCTTAAAAACTTGCTTGAATATTGGTGATTTTGGGCAGGTACAATACTTGCATATTTTCTTTACAAAATTTGACAAAATAAGCTGCTGAAGTACACACGGGCCTATTTTTTGAAATATTACTAATGTAAATCTGAGGAAAAATGAGACGTAACTTAACGCTGATCGTCATTGTACAATTACATGAGGTATTTTCTTCTCGCCATTAACTCTCTATGCCAGATTAAAACATATTTTAGTCGCCATTAACTCTCTATGCCAGATTAAAACATATTTTAGTGTACCTTAACCTTCAGTATTTTCTTACTAGATAAATCGATTTTATAACACCTTATTTTTCATGCAACAACACTGAAATAGCTAGTTTTAGACGCCCGATTCATCTGCACTTAACGGGTTCCGTATCATTGTAAAAATTTAAACGAGCATTTTTTTTTTAATATTTTCCAAATTGAAATTGACCACAATTATTTCGTGTCACTAGTTAATCGTTAGAAAAAAATAACTTATTTCACTGGACCATAACGATCCGCGTTAAGTTACGTCGCATTTTTACTCAGATTTACAGCAGTAATATTTCAAAAAATAGGCCCCGGTGCACTTCAGCAGCTTATTTTGTCAAATTTTGTAAAGAAAATATGCAAGTATTGTACCTGCCCAAAATCACCAATATTCAAGCAAGTTTTTAAGATTGTTGTACAAAAATCCTACATACATTTATTTTTCACCACTGCAGTTCAAAGTTGAGCACTAAGAAAAACCGAAAGTGAAAATTGTAAAACGAATGGCGTTATCGCCAATATATTCTTCTTTTAGATAAATATGAGACTTATCAAAGGATAGAGTAACTATTCAAGATTAATTTGATGCACAAAAAATATTACGAAAGCTATGTATCAGCAAGGAAAATGGAAAAGTCTGATGCAAGGTAGAAAATTCTAAAATTTTCGAAAATCGATTGTAACTCGAAACCTGTAACTTTTCGGCGAACATATGTTGCGTTCATTTGATAGGGCCTGACCTAAGGTATGAGCCACCACAGTTTGTCGGATTATTTACCGGACACCCTGTATATTACATCTGTATATGTCAGTCGATTTACCAATTTAAACCCTAATCCACAATAATAAGGTACATATTTCAACCAACTACCAACATTCGGCCTTACCTCTAACTTCGATGCATCCGTCTTTGACCTTGACCGTGTCACCATTAGCGGGGTCACAGATGGCCGAGGTGACGGGCAGGCTGTATATCGGCGGGGCGGTCGCGAAGTCTGCCGTCTCCCACGTTTTAGACGCGTTGAATGATCGGTAGTCCTTCTGATGCCAGTGAGAAGAGCTCTCGTCAGTTGAAATTGTTATTGATTCTGTTGGGCATAAAATTAGGATGACGTCATCTTTTAAAATAAAAACAAAATTGTATTTTTTTTCTGTAAACAAAAATTGTAATGGTCAGTGGACAGAAGTGACACACTCCTCAAAGCTGTTTTTATTCTTATATTCTAATATTAGCTTTGTGTTTTTTTTTTATTTGATAAAATAAAAAATGCGTGCCTATTTTATTTCTATCATTTATCTGAAGTACTAAATAGATTTTTACTTTTTATACCTATCTACTTCATTCCGGGGTAATAATTTAATCTTTTAGTTTTTATGTGTTTACAATTACAATTTGGTGGCAGCCGTGGCCTTGGGGTTAGCGGTATAGACATAGTATTTAGGCATAGTGTTTACCGAGCCACTTGACGCTCCGTACTGCAGGAGCCCCGGGCACCACGACCCGCAGCGGGTAGCCGTGGTCTGGCGGCAGCGGCTCGCCGTTCATGTGGGTAGCTAACAGAATGCGACCGTTGGGGTTCAGCGCTTGTGACAGCGGAATTGATGTGGAGAAATGCTGCCCAGTCGCGTCTATGTCGGAGCCTGTGAACTGGACGATTTTCACATTAAGTACCTTTTTCTAACACTGTATTAAAGTACGAGTGGTAAAAGTACGAAGGAACTTTTTTATTTCTATTTAACCGGTAATTGATGTTTAACAGTTATGTTTAACCCGCTTGGTTAAAAAAAAACTAGCATTCAATTTACTGATCTCAATTTTTTTGCATTACTCGCTTAGAGAAAAGTTCAAGCATAATATATCAAAACAATCACACAGTCAGAATGTCAAAAAATAAAATAGACTGTCAAAAAAAAGTTCAAAATCAATGTGTGTGAAAATAAGCGTAGAACATAATACGTTACAATGACGTGTTTCCCGTCGGTGTCGTCGGGGTCGACGCCGGCGTGCAGCAGCACGTCCCGCAGCAGCACGCCCCCCCACACGGCGCTGCTGATGGCCCCGCCCTGCCAGCTGATGCCGCGCACCGGCTTCACCTGCTTCAAGCCAGGTACGGAACGTTATACACTGGTATCGTTCTATACGAATGTTTGTTTGGAGGGACGTTTGTTACTCCTTCAAGCATAAACTACTCAATGGATTGTCTATCAGTGAGGTTATTGGAAAGATCTCACTGCCCTTGTCTTCTGTTATCAGTGTTGTGAGTGAAGACTTTTAGGGGTATTAAGTAATCAAGGTCAACGAACTTTCATCTGGTTGGTTGCTCAACAGGGTGACAGTTTAAGGTAGAAAGAAAAAAGAATGCCAAACACCTTCAAACCTGAAAGCTTTCTTTCCGCGTCAGATTCAGAGATGAGCTCATAAAGGAAATTTGAGAAGAAAAATTAAAACTTATTAAAGAGAAGAGTACAACAATTTAGAAAATAATATACCTGTCAGCAATAAAAATGTAAAGTACCTCATTCATCTCGCTCCTCCTATTGCCGGCACACATGAGCGCGGCTCGCACCGACACCCGCGGGAACATGTGCAGCTGCTGCAGCGAGAAGTGCAGCGTGCGCGAGCGGCCGTCCTTCACGACCACGCGCAGGCGGTGCTGCTCAGCGTCCAACTCTGGAACAGGCATGTGTTGACGCACGTAAAATAATTCGCTGCAAACAAAAGGAGACGGTAAGAGAACATTCCTCAACTGCTTTTATGGCTCATTTTCACTATCCTACTACATCATGCAAGCACTAACGCTTTGCATTCGGAGTAAGCAGCATACTGGATAACCACTACTACTAGTGAAATTGCGCCAATCGTTATCCAGCATGCGGCCTAACCCGCACGAGGTCTTATAAAAATAAACCGGCAACGAAAGACAGGCATGCGGGCTATCAACCAATGAAAGTCAACGGTTGGAGCCTTAACAAAATTTCCCTCTCCCTGAATACGGGTAACCTTACGACTATTGAAAATGAGCCATTCGTTTTTCCACATTTCTTTATGCACTGAAGTTTGGATTCTTGAGATTTTGCTTAAATTATGGAATTGGGTTGCAGTTGCAGACTTTCCTTAATTGGATATGTGTAATTTTAAGTCATCTTGTTTGAATAACCAAAAATGTCTTTATGTATATTAAAATAATGCTTATATTTATCTGTTAGATAAGTATTAAGTATCTTTATCACAAAGGAACATACTTGGGCGTATCGAAGTATGCGATCTGCATCTTGGCTGGTATTTCAGCGTTGAAAGGCTTGTTGGTCTTCACGATCAGCCGCTTGTCTCTAAACGGCTCCTTCACCCAAAGCTCTTCGTCAGTATGATCCACTATATCGTCCTCGTGTAAGTTACCTGCAATTTTGGACCAGTTGGATTACGAAGTCTTAGGCAACCTTCTTTTCTGATAGGGAATAGGACTTATCTCTATATTTATTTTGCGGCCGTAATTAAGTGTCCCTATATATTTTTTCAGAACTGCAGGCATTTTGTAAAATAAGTGTTTTTTTTTGACTAAGGTTAGAGGGGCAAAGCTGATTGCTTAGTATTTTGCCTGTTTTATGATGTAAGTGGAGGCCAACTTTTTATATAAGTCTATAAACAAAAAATACTTTTACCTACCTATCCTATAGCTCTCAAGCAATTTGAATACATCTTCAGTTTTGTGCATTCCATACACATTCCAGAAGGGCTCGATGCTGAGACCCCCTGCGTTCAGGATCTGTTCTCCGCCGGGGTGGCAGGGGAGGAATGACGTCACATCGTACACGCCGTTCTTGTATGTCACCCAGAAACTCTCCCTAGGGGGAAAGAGAGTATACCTATTAGTAATGGCCTTAAATGTTGGCTAAAAGAGCTAGTAATTCGGGTTCTAGGTACGGTAGAAGAAATAATTAGGTGCGGAAATCACGGGTTCTTTGGTTATAAAATCCGTACATCAGTCTGTCACACTCTAGGCTATCAATGATGGAACACGGATTTCATATTTTGTGTGTCGCTTTTCTTAGTTAAGGCTGTCCACTAATTACTTCGGGGCGAGGATTTTTCTAGAAGGTGTGTCTATTTTTACCACAAGTTGAAGTTTACGGCGACATCATGTACAATCTTGGCCCTGACCCATATAATGTTGTTTGGCTATTGGCGTAATATTTTTATCGACGGTATTTCATATCTGACCTTTTAACCCTCACGATATGAACACCTACGTCAGCACTGTTTACAATTGATGATGACGTCAGTATATTAGGAACTTATTTACCAAAGGTTCCGTAAATAGTGGCGTATGAAAATATGTTTGACTGAAAAGTCTACTAGAAAATGTTGAATTTGAAATGGAATAACTTTCATTTTAAGGTCTTAGGTACGACTAAAAGGTACTCTTTAGAAGATAGTCTGAAGTCCTTAATGAAGACCTGGTAGATTTTTGTGGACCTGAGTACTGGTCCACAAAAAACAACCTACAATACCAATAGCTATTGATCGATACGCTGAGAAAAAGACAGACAGACATTAATGAAGACATATATCTAGATAGCGACATTTCATGTTTATTTTACTCGTGGGAATGTATTGTGAACTGTAGGTAGGTATATGTATAATTATTATTTGGCAGGATGGTAACAGTCACTTCAACACGTTATCAGACATTATCTAGATAGCTACAGGACATCGGTAGCTGATACATGTGTTATACAACGCCACTTATCTGCTGATTGTTATTATCTATAAGATAAACATGTTCCTACATGTGTACAACAGATCTGCAAAAATCTTAGATATAATCTTGCAAAGTTTTTAATAAACATATTTATTATTTTTCAAATTGATTACCTTATTGCGTCAAGATGGAGTTCCAAAGTGCGAATATGTAAATTAAACTACGATAATTTTGCATAGTAACTAGGTAGGTTGATAAGTAAATTTTCGCACGTAAATAACATTCTAGATAGGTAAATAAAGTTCTAGGTTCTGATAAAGAACCAGCCAATGTTTAAAAATTTTAACAAAGATAAATATGTAAACCAAT
Source organism: Autographa gamma (assembly GCA_905146925.1). Classification (NCBI taxonomy): domain Eukaryota; kingdom Metazoa; phylum Arthropoda; class Insecta; order Lepidoptera; family Noctuidae; genus Autographa; species Autographa gamma. The sequence goes on from LR989850.1 coordinate 13,780,073, forward strand.
CCTACCTATTATAGTCATCATAGAATAAGGTTAAGAACTATGTAGGAGGGTAATTATAAAGAAAATAATTTCCCCTTGTTTACCAAGCTGTAAGCTATTATTCAAACAATCTAGTCAATACTATCTTGATTGGCCTGCCACGCCTCTGACTTCCACAATGCAATCAATTTATTACATCATGATAACAAGCGCTAACAAGATTAATCCCAGTATCTATGTAAGGACGCTGATAACTACCTCCTGCGGTTATACAAGAGGATATTGGCCTGATAAGAACCGGCCTCCTTAGTATTAACCTTGGGAAGTTTCCGTGACACATTCAAAAATGTTTTCCAAATTGTAGATGATGTGATATTTTCTTGGGTACAACTTGTTGGTAATCTGTTTCTGTTTACAGACTAAATTATTATTTTTGTTTTAAATTTATATCAAAAATACTTTATCCAAGGAAAACTTTATCAGTCAATACAACTGTTCTTCTTTCAATGACTTACCCTTCATACCAAAAATAGATTATGACCGGTTATGGAGTTTTTTTATATTTAAAGGTATATGCTTACTTGCTATCATGCTTGCAGACTTCGTCCGCCCTGTAGGTGGGAAGATCATCTCTCTTCTTACCAGCCTCATATGTTTTACAGTCATTCTCATCTTTGGCTTTTTCTGAAAATATAAAATTAAGAATTTATATTATATTGTCTCACAAAGTTAAAAACACAACACATAATGCAACAGCTGTTACAATTTCCTCTTAAAATATTATAAGTCTTAGATAAGGGCAACTGACATTCAAGCTAACAAATATATTGAGGAAATTTTAACTACTCACTTACATACTAATACACATAATGTATGTTTTTATATAATTTCCATGAATACTAAAACAAGGTAGCTCTTTTTTTATCGGTACTATATATTTTAATTACTGTTCTGTTAAAGAACATTAAGGTTATTTTAAATACAAAATAATTAAGATCTTGAAATGTTCTTGCAATATTCTAATTAAACATTCCTCTGAAACTATAGCCGAATAAACAACAGGACAATGTTTACAATAACTAAGTAATAGATAAATATAGTTACCTGTTAACACAGTTTTAACAAAAACGGATCCTAAAAGTAATGTAGATACATTTCTCCAATGATTTTGATGGTTTTTATCTTGTCCTTGATATCCATATTCCTGTTTGAGTTTCACTGCGGTTACAGCAAGGTTAACAAATTTGTTTCTTTGGTTTATTGTTCTGGAAATATAAAAGTAAGAATATTTAAGAAGAATGTAATAAATAAATAAGAATTGTAGGTGCAGTGCTCTCTCTCTATTTTGGTATTCGGTTATTAGCACACATGAGACATATTATTTGTTTCATATTTATATTCTTTTGGTTGTAAAATTAATGTTTAAGTATACCTATATCAACGTAATTAATCTAGATTTATCGAGGAACAGTTAAGGATTATAATTAGAGTTTAATCTGATCAGATTTAAAACCTGTTAATTTCTTGTTTAATATAAATAAGGAAATCAATACTTTTAAGGTCAATAACTTTGTTGAATATGCATTAATTATTATATATAAATTATTCATACATAGTATATTTTGACGAGATATGGTAAACTTGGTTTAAGCGTATTATAAGTTGTATCTATCTACAAGGTCTCACTAAAACAAGTTAAGAATAAAAGGGCAGAGAAAAAAGGGTGGTTCCAAACATGATTTTAGTCTATAAACGAACTTATCAAAAGGCATATATTTAATAATTCATTATTGTTGCGTGACTTACCGGAGCAATATAGTTTTAAGTGACATTTTCACCGTATTACTTTTTAAAACACTATGTAACACTGTTTACATCACAAACAGTAAAAGTGAAAGTCTTTTCTCAATTATATAAATACAGTCCTTCGACCTTGGATAGTGGACCGTCTCTGGCGACCTTTTATCATTTATGATATTATTTATCGTTGTTCAAATACAGTGTTAACTCCAAAACGCGTGCGATAATCGCGCATATTTTTACCGTTATGACAGCTGTCAGTACTAACGGCACTGACAATCAGCTGACTAGATTTATGATATTTTAATTTATTAACGTTTAGTTAGGGGATAATGCAGCATTTAAGTGCAGGTTAAAATATCAAATTAGTTACTATATAAGAATTAACAATAAATAATGAAAATTGCCCAGCAGAGCAAAACCGAGCCTGCGGCTCTTCTCTTGTTTTCTTTATTATTTATTGGTCGGTTGTTCTCGTCGCAATGGATAAACGTTGTGGTCGAGTTCAGGTTTGTTTGTTATTCCTATTAACCGTCGCTTGATACTCAGACTATATACAATATTATTGTTCCCGCTTTTAAAATAAACCTGTCTTGTGGCTCTCGTTTATTTTTGGATTTTTTTTATATTATAAAAAAAAAAAACAATGTTAGCCTGCCAATATTACCAAGCCGGTTGGAAATTCTTTATTTTATGATTTGTAATGTTCCATTAAAGGTAAAATAAATGTGCCTTAAGGTAGGTAGCTTAAATCGAAGAAGGTTTGTTCCCTCTAGTCGAAGAGCATTCTATTGTAAAATAAAGTTAGCCTACTACATGGGTAGGTACAATTATTTACGTAAGAAAACCAAATGAACATATAAAAGTACTGAAAAATACAGTTTTGTACGTCGTTAACCTCTTTCTCATGTTCTAATGAGTTTTTAAAGACCTCGTGCATTAGTTTTACTATTTTTGCATCTAAGTATGTGTCTACCTTTATTTATTACCGGTAGGTTTTTGATTACAATTTTTTTTATAGGCACCTACTTGTTCTAATTTTATCTTATTTTTATGAGCGAAGTAAGGAAAGAACTGTCAAAAATATTATCCTTAAGTGCTAAGTAGGGTGTGTTTGATATGCATGATTTTTAATTAAAATGCATTGTAAATTTATTGTATATAACACGTACACGTACCTTCTATAGAAAAGGCAGAAAAAGAGTGGAGTCCCTAGCCTACATTTTTTTATGATACCGAATAAGTAAAAAAAGGATATTAGTTCTAAAATTAAAATTATTTTCAATTTTGTTTTGTAATTTAGTGGTGTGTTTAATGAAAAATGAGAAAAAAACAAATTGTTGTTGCCCTGAATTTGTTAGGTATATTTATTTTATTCTTAAGTAATCTCAAGTGTTAGTGAAGTGTGTTTAATTAAAGGCGAGTGACAAACTGGTGACTGCGGTGAGTAAATTTTTGTTACAGTATTGTAATTTATAAAACGATCTTCGTACCCACCCCCTAATTTATAAATAAGTAGATACTTTAATCAATAAAAGTGCACATACAAGATACTTTTTAAATAACTTCTGTTGGATGACCCTATGTTTTGGGACTTTACTAAGTAGAAACTTAGGTGATTTCACGCGTGCGCTAACGACTATCGCTTATAGCAGATGAAAATGATAATTTGTATTTGTAGTTATGATTATTCAGATAGGTAGGTTTATTACGATATTAGTACATAAGTGCTGTGCCTTTTTTTTTTTCTCGGGGTGAAAATCTAATGATTTCGACCCACGTCGAGGGCACGACGTGGGGATATGTCGGACTTGCACCGACCAAAAACACCCCGGTTCCCTTCTCGCCTTTGCTGGAGCCGCGGGATCGCTAAGCATTCTCACCGCAACTCCGACAGGCGAATAAGTGCTGCGCCTGCAGCCCAACCGGGGCATTTCTCTGAATTCCGTTAAATTGACTTCGGTGATAGAAGTCTGCTCGGTTTATATAGTTTGGAATACGTAGGTACCTTCCTACCAAGTTAAAACTTTTTACGACTCCAAACATAATATTTTTATCACGGAACATTTAGTAGTGCTAGACAACACCTAGCTACCTTTCTGAGCTCTCGATATTCTCAATACGCATTAAAACTAGTTAATCAATAAAATCCTTTGATTATAACATTATGTCGCACATAGCAGTGTTTTATTACGCTACTGAAGTTATAGGAACTCTAAATACGAGTGGCACTGTGGCAGAAAGTTTACGCGTGTCTTCTGCACGTAACATGTAGAGGAAGGTAGAGGTAGCTATCGAAAATCTTACGTTCTGTAGCAATTTTCTATAAATAGTTTAGATGCACGAGGTTATACTTCACAAAAGTTGTTTAATAAACTTTGAAAAGTAGCTTATATAAAAAAAAAAACACTAATATTACATATATCACAATATATCAGATAACGCAAATACTTTTTAGGTCTTATTCTATAAAACCATCTAGTATCTATAAGTATTATTTACTACATAGTATTTAGTACTGTGGCAGTGCATTTTCTTGTTCCGTTAGTTACAAGGTTCATTTTATGAGGTACAGTAACAGGCTGATATTAATCAAACAACCAGACGTTAAGCCTCTGCGCCGAAATGACCGTCATATTATATTACATCGTAATATGAAACATATCAGAAATATTTCATACCACAAATTTTTATATTTACGACCCCTAATTCTTTTTTTATGACCGGCATTGCCGCCCTAATGGCTTTACCTTCTGATTTTTCGACGAAATAATCGCTCGCTTTAATGTCACTCTCCCGTCGTGAATAGAAAACTATTTTATTATTTTTAATAAAATATTTTATGAGTTTTATGTGGTGCGAATAGTGAGAATTTTTTTAAATATTCCGTACGAAAAAACTTAGTTAAATCTAAGAAGACGCTGTAGAAAATATAAAACACTTTTGGAAATTAGTTTCGCTACCATCACGTCTATTCAATTCACAAAGAAGAATGAATGAAAACATACTATTTATTATGAATGTGTAAAAAGAACAAGCTGCAGATATTCAGTGTCTAAGCTTTTTTCTTTATTTTTAAACAAAGCAAAGACCTCACCTTCAACTTTTTCCTCTAATACCTGGAATAAAAATACAAAAAAAACACATTAGAAAATTTCAAGATAGGAAAACTAAATTCTCCTCTTATATAAAAGTTCATAAATAGTCATAACAAAATTCTAAACAGATCTCTAGACCATTTTTTGATACTTATAAAAAAGATTTTGAAGAGTACGGAAACTGTGCTATTTAAAGAATTTGAGACTATTGGCATTCCTTAAAGTTTAAATAAATAAATAAATGAATAAATAAATGCGGACAACATCACATACATTGCTCTGAACCCAAAGTAAGTAGCTATTAAGCACTTGTGTTATGGAATTCAGATACAACGAAGGTACCACAAACACCCAGACCCGGGACAATGTAGAAAAGTGAGTTTCTACATTGACCCGTCCGGGGATCGAACCCGGGACCTCAGAGCTAGCGACACCTTGAAAACCGGTGCGTACGCCACTCGACCACGGAGGTCGTCACGGAGTCGTCAGTTTATCTGTAAAAAGTTTATACATCTGTATACGTTGAAGACTATGTAACGAGCTCCTATTTATTAAGCCTCACTCGGGTAGGGTTCCAGCAGTAGCGGTAAACAAGGCAATTGAAAAAGAAGCTCTTTAAAAAAATACTTATTTAAAAGGAAACACCGTACAGAAGCCGCCATGTAAACCAAAAAACTTTACAATTGCAGCAAAATCTTCGTTCTTTTAAAATGCTGAATATATTATTTCAAAGTGTTTTGAAGTTCGAAAGATTTTACAGCGTTGGTTATTTTTACTTGAATAAAATATGTAGTATTAGGAATAAAAAAACACTGTTTGAACAGCTCGTCAAAAAACTGCTTATGCTAGTGCTGCACTCCGGTTCTAAAACATTGCAGTATTAATTATTTCTTGTTCTGTACCTGGGATATAGCTCATATAGCTTGTAAGAAACCAAAACTCGTGTACATGATCTGTTATTAATTGCAACAGTATCCATCCATAGTATTCTCGTTTTTTCTACGGTGCGTAAAAGGTACTTCTTGTACTTACTATAATAAATACTGTACAATGATGATTTACTCCTTTCCGTGTACTTACAAGCTTTTACGTTAATGATTCTCTCATTTAATGTGACCCCGCCACAAGCGCGAGGTCCGATTTTCCCGGGACTGAGGATCCCGGGGGACGGTTATTGAAAAAGTTAGCGACGCGACCGAGGCCTGGCCGAGAATTAATGCCGTGCAAATACGGGAACTCTGATACTTTACCTTCTCGAGGACCGGGAAAAGAAATGTGCGAGATTTACAAACCAATCAGCGTTTCGTAGTGATTATATATTGTGTGACGCGCCGTGAATATAAACGCGGTATTGATTCAGTTGAGGCGTTTGTTTAAGTAACTGTTTATATCATGTTTAAACAGATTTCAAACCAAATACCAAAAAATAATTCAGCAAATATACTAAAGGAGTAGTCAAGGAAAATAGTGTACTTATTATGAACCTTTACATTTTATTGAGAATTTCTTAATCTGAAATGATTTTATTTGTGCGAATTACATCCCATGTTAAATAAATGATGTAAAGTATTTATTTTAAGGCTTTTGACCCCAAGTAACCAGGAAGATTTTTTAATAGTTAATTTCATACTTTTAGCAAATAATTGCCTAAATGCAGACTTACAGACTTGGCAGTAGTTTTTTTTTATTTAATATTTTCACATTTTAAACTGTTGCTTGAGCCTGAATCGGCGTGAATGTTTATTAAATACTTAGGTGCATCAAAATTGGTTCAGTGGCTTACCCGTGAAACCGTAACAAACACCAGACATGCGAGCAGAAAGATAGAGAGACAGCTACTTTCGCAGCTATAACATTGGTGTGGGTTGAATTGAATGAAGTCCTAATAAGGGTAAATTGTGAAGGTGCCATTGAGTAATTCTTAGAAATACACAGCGGATCCGAGGTGAAAATATCAAGACTATATTTATTTTCGCGGAATAGAAATCTAAGAGTACTGAGAGAGTAGTCTGGCTTCCTATAATAAAATTATAAGTTAAATTTTCAAGGAGTAGTTTATAAAATACACCGCAGTCCTTTGATATTTTTAACAAATTATTAAACGATCTATAATAGACTTTGGGAACTTTTGCATTTTCTTTTGATTGGCTATTTGCACTGGGAATAGAGCCATAAAGATTAACCAACAAAATCCTGCATGGTTTTCGATACAATTTAAAATTCTCTACGATGACCTTAATTTTTAAGTTCAAGGTGTGTTCAAATTAAATATTAAAACGTTATATTCGTTCGAGTTTTCCATTATCAACAAAATGAAGCCATCCACCGACATTATAAGGTTTGAAGGATGGTTCGTCGCTGTTTGATAACGTTTTCAAAATGATGGATCAGGTGGGACGCCAGCCAATATTGATTATGTACACTTTCCGATATAATGAAGTCGATCCACCATCATGAGATTCTGATGGGGATCTGAACTCGTGTCGGTTATAAGATTGGGAGTTTTACAGATAAGTTCTAGTATCGTTTTTGTTTTAATAATTGTAGATTGCTGATTGCTTAAGTTGGTGTTTTTGATTGATCTTTCTTTGGTGTAACATTACTCTCCTTAGTACTATTTACTTGAGTGTACATACATGCAGTTTAATTTAATAGATAAATTAAATTAAACTGCATGTATGTACACTCAAATATTTGATCGAAGGATAAGTTGCCTCTTACAGCTTGATATACATATAGGTACTTACTCGAATTTCCTGGAAATAGGTACTTTCAATCAATGCTTGATAACTTTTTGTTTTTATTGTATGAGTAATGTTTATCGTTAGAGATAGCCATCTGAGATGCTATAGAAGAATTATCGCGCCGATCTTATCGTAGTGGCGTTTGTCAAACATACATCGATATTATGTTCTATCTGTATCATTGTTTGTACATACACTACCTCATCATATGCAAATACTTTTGATTGTACTACGTAAATCTATCGATTTGTTTTTATGATTTACGGCTAAAAGGTCTTTAAGTTAATCTTGTGACAATACCTAATAAAGTACGTTCTCGGTACGAGAACGAAACGAACGAACGAAGTACGAGTAATTGCTATGCAAGAAGATAAATCCTGACAAGATGATGAAATGGGAATGATAATTTTCATTAAAATTATGAAAAATATCTCATATCCTTAACATTTTTATGAAAATTATCAGTTAAGTTAGTTAAGGATTTTATCACTAAACGGAGTAGATTATATTATTGAATTTCAACAATATGTACCCACTACCGATAGAAGCTACAGACTCAGCCTTCGATAATTGTAGAACTGTTATGTGAATACATCAAGTAACTTTAATCCGCATTTCACTTGATTTACCTTCTTTATTCATTTCAATAAATTACATTTCTATGAACTATCTGAGTGTTAAATCGCATTTAAGATTCACTTTCTCAATCAAGTTTATTTTATTCAAACATAAAAACTCTCCCATTTATAATATTTAATCACTGTTTTCTCTTCAACAGCAAAAAATCCTTAAGTGCAGCTGTAGAATTAAATCAGCTCCTGTTAGAATTCACAACACACTCTTAGAATTTCTAGAATTTGTTCAAGCTTTTAATGGACTCGACCTAGTTTTACTTCTTACTGTTATTATTTTAAAAGTTCTCAGCTGCGGATGTAGTTTTCTGCAAGTTCCTCGAAGACACTAAAATAATTTTAATTTTAGTTTAACGATAAAAAGTCAGTTTACTGTTCTTTAATATGAGAATATTTTTCCTTGCGAATAGCTTGCTGAAAAAGTTAAGATTTTCAAGTAGGCAAGTGGAGGAGAGACGGTTGACCGCTGATTCGTGATAAAGTTTTGTTTAATACCTAACTGCTTCATTATAACTAATAAGTGAATTAACATTGAATAAGTCTTTGTTACCATAAATATGGTAAGTGATAATTAAAGTTGGGATTTATAGCAGCGTTTTTGAAAATACTAGGTATGTTTAGTTACGATTCGTAAATAATTTTGCGATAAAATTACATAATTAACAGCTATTTTTAATTACATAATTAGCAGTTTAAGTTCCAAGCCTTTTTTTTATCTATAATGCAATAAAGTAAGATTGGAATATTATAGAAAAAAAAAAACACGACAAGTTCAACGTAGCCATTAATTTTATTGAAATACAAATTAATTACTGTCTAGCGACAATAAATAGGTGTTTTTTTATGATATCAACATAACATTTTACACGTGTCTAATTTAGGCTCGGAACATGAATGATATAAAAAGTAATTTAAAACAATTATTCAAAATTATACATTATTTGGATAACATTACAAAGTACCAGAAATGTAATCACTAATTGGAACGGCCATATTACTTTACTTAATTAGATATTTGGTTCACCTTGAAAATGTGCCCATACCTGTGATATTTTATTTGAGTTATAAAAAACATACAAAATAAGAGATTTGCAGTTGATTTAATGTTATGGACTTTAAATATGAACCAAACATATTTGGCTTACATGTGTCATAATGTAAAATAAAGCTAAAATAAGTACTTTATTCTAGCTTATTATAATGGTTCACTAGGTGTGATTTCTGCATTCTAAAAAAATATAACAAGGCCATAATTGCAATTTTTCGCTATATTTTATTGTTAATTTAGGGACATATATATTTACCGGTGTCTAAATAGGACAATAAAATAGGCGTAACATAATTTGGTATGTTCTTACCGAAAATAAAGTCTAAGTGACCGAATGTGGTATCAGATAGTACACAGAGCGATGAATTGCTCAACTTAGTCATAAGTTTTCTGATGTCGGTGACATTAGCGACATAATCGTTGTGACTGCCTGCGAACAGCCACGGCATCGTCACCTTCGACAGGTCGTACTCCGGGGGGCTCGTGCTGCCGTATGTTAGAAGGTTTTTGCTAGTTCCATGATCGTACTCTTTAAAACCGTTGTTATGCATTTGGCCCCATCTCAAGAAGTTTTTAACTGAGGTACCAGAAGGCGTGTGACCCACAACAACTGGTAATATATCTTTGGTAATCTGGAACTTATCAAAGCCAAATAATCCGAAATATACTCCGGAGCAAAGCGGGTAGGACAAGTCTTTTAAGCTGCATATAAACTTTACAGGTTCTTGTATGATCCCGCCCCGTCTAAATATTTCTCTACTGAGAACCGAGTCCGGCAGCGTCTTAGCAAGCAGGCCTTGTAATTGTACGACAATGAATTTTGAGTTGCCAAGCCATGCTGTCGGGGATATGCCAAAACCAATCTTAATCTTGCTGTTGTATTCAGGTTTCTTGGAGCAAAGGATCAATAGAACGGCAACTGCCTGAGAGTGACCTACGTATATAAGCTGAGTCTCGTTTGACTTCAATAAGATGTAGTCAATAACAGCTGGTAGGTCGTGGATAGCCATTTCATCGATGTCAAAGTCCCAAAATTTTGAATCTTTGTCCGGATTTAACTTCGTGTGATTCCTACCGTAGAAGTTACCTCTGACGTTTGCTGCCCAGACATCGTAGCATTGATCGGAATAAACGTAACAATGGGCTTTCCCAGGACCTGGTACGAGACAGTCGTCGCCACTGAGGTAGAGTCCGTGCATGTAAACAATAGAACCTTTAGAGACTGCGCACTTTTCATTTAAGGGTATTCGGAAGAGGCTCAATACATATCCATCGTCTGTGGTAACAAAATGTTGTTCTGCGGTGTAGCCATCGTATTGTGCTAATTCTAAAAAGGATAAGTCTCTTCTGGGGGTGCTTTCAATCAAGCTAAGATCATCTCCGGATACTGAGTACATTACGCAGAATAAGGTTATTACGAGGAAAGGAATCATTTCTCCTGTTTTATTCTGAAAACAGTTTGAAGATTAGTAAGACATCGTACACGAGAGGTTTTACAATGTATCATTATTATAATACGAGTTTTCTGATCGGGATTCATAATTCGAGGGCGACATTGGAGTCCAGATTGACTGTGAGGTTTAACGTTTTCCAAATTCAAATTGTATATTTTTTACACATGCCTATTAAACTGACTCACATTGGATATCGCAGACTGGTTTTTTACGCGAGGTGTTGTATCTGCTCTTGTACTTTAAAATAATTAATTTATTCATAGAGTAACAACTGGTTAAAATAAAGAACATAAAGATTACTGACCTTGGCAAAGACTTCAATGAACTCCGGTGACTGCGTATTAAATGTATTAAATTATAAGCCAGAATTTTTGAAATAAGACTATTCATTTGGGTAGGCATGATAGAACTGTCCGGTTTTTACAAATGTTTAATAGGCTGTTTGAGTTGGAGGAAGGCCGTCTGCAAGCGACTAACGCCTCTTCCTGGAAAGTCTTCCGTGCTTATCGGCATGCGTTGTACTTCAATTAAGGTTGTAAGCAGTTTTTTGATCTGAAACTATTTTGTATTCTCATGTAAGTGGCTTTATTGTCTTTTTGGGAATAAATTATTTAAACAAAACTACGCTACTTTCGAGATTTTATGCCTGCCTGCTTTCAAAACTGATGTGTCGTGCTTCAACTAAGGGCTCGTTCATAGTAGAGGAACAGCATTAGACGTTTACAATGTCGTTTGATTTCCAGTCACTGCTTGTTCTCTTTGGATAGGGCCCAAGTAAATATTAATAAGTCATCCTTTGTTGTTGCCTGCTTATCAATTCTTCGCAAATAGCCATGGTTTAGCAATCCTCAAAATATTGAACAACAGTTACAAGTAATTTCTTTTATCATGATTTGGTCTCGTGCTTAATTTATCATTGTTACAATGACATGTGCAATGATTGATAAAAATGCATTCGTTATTGCCCTATTACAAGAAATTTGTGTGAACTGTTAGTACTCCATATTTTCCAGAAGTTTTCGACTGAACTATAAACTGTGTACAGGTCAAACACACATCAAATTTACCTTTTCATAATTTTATTACTATCCTAAGTACCCTACGTGGCTTAACTATACTATCTATAATAAACTCTAAAGGCAATGGAACTTTCATGATAGTATTTATCGAGCCAATTCAACTTTCAAGTCCTTGTCCAAGCAACAATGCAATTAAGTTATTAAGTGCAGTATTTTAAATATATTTTTAGTTTTTGTGTTGCTTTATTTGATCAGCTTGCTTGTTGGTAATTATAGTTAATTATTAGTTGTGTAGAGTGAATTGTTAAATGCAGCATTAAACAATATAGGTGCACGATGGACAAAAATTAAAAAAATATGTGTTTTTAATTTCCATCTATAAACTTCTTAGTTAAAGGGTTGTCAAAAAAACAATAGTTGTAAGTGAACGATTTATTTCATTCAGGGGCAAACATATTTACCGGTATCCAAATAAGACAATAAAATCGGCGTTACATAATTTGGTATGTCCTTACCGAAAATAAAATCTAAGTGACCAAATGTGGTATCAGATAGTACACAGAGCGATGAATTGCTCAACTTAGTCATAAGTTTTCTGATGTCGGTGACATTGGCGACGTAATCGTTGTGACTGCCTGCGAACAGCCATGGCATCGTCACCTTCGACAGGTCGTACTCCGGGGGGCTCGTGCTGCCGTATGTTAGAAGGTTTTTGATTGTTCCGTGATCGTACTCCTTAAAACCATTGTTACGTATTTGACCCCATCTCAAAAAGTTTTTCAGTGAGGTGCCCGAAGGAGCGTGGCCAACTACAACTGGTAAAACGTCTTTGGTGATCTGAAACTCATTGTAGCCTAACACCACGAAGTATGCTGCAGAGCAAACCGGGTAAGACAGATCCGTCAGGCCACATATCAACTTAATTGAGTCCTGTGCGAGCCCTCCCCGCCTTAATATTTCTTTACTAAGAATTGAGTTCGGAAGCGTCAGAGATCGAGCAAGTAGACCTTGCAGTTGTAAAACTATAAATCTAGAGTTGTCCAGCCATCCTGTCGGGGAAACACCAAAACCAATCTTAATCTTGGCGTTGTATTCAGGTACCTTTGAGCAAAGTATCAATAGAATGGAAACTGCTTGAGAGTGGCCGACGTATATAAGTTGAGTCTCGCCTGATTTTAATAAAACGTAATCTATAATCGCAGGTAGGTCCTGGACAGCCATTTCGTCGATGTCAAAGTCCCAAAATGCTGTGTCTTTGTCTGGATTTAATTTTGTATGATTTCTACCGTAGAAGTTGCCTCTGACGTTTGCTGCCCAGACATCGTAGCATTGATCTGCATAAACGTAGCAATGGGCTTTTCCAGGCCCTGGAATGAGGCAGTCGTCACTGCTTAGGTAGAGCCCGTGCATGAATAGAATAGAGCCTTTAGAGGCTGCACAGTTTTCACTTAATGGCATTCTGAAGATGCTCAAGATATATCCATCTTTGGTGGTAACAAAATGTTGTTCTGCGGTGTAGCCATCGTATTGTGCGAGTTCTATAAAGCTTAAGTCTCTTCGTGGTGATGTGCCCAATATTTTAAGATCATCATCTCCGAACACTGAGTGTATCGTACACAACAGTGTCAATACATAAATTGGATTCATTTCTAAGGTTATTTTCTGAAAAATTAAAAGAGTTTGTTTACTAGGCATAATATTTTAGTTTATTGATTCTCTTGGAATTGCAATTTAAACATTGAAATTTTTGGGTCGCTAATCGTCGCCCGATCTATTTCGTGTTTTTTTTCTATCAAGGGAATTGTAAGTTATTCAGGTGTCTTAAGGATACTCTTTACGGATATCAGGAACTGGTTTGAGCTGAAGGCGGATCTCGAGCTTCGATAGTTTAGTTTTCATTTTTTCATGTATTTGTAATATGATGGAAAAATAAATAAAAATTACTAACCTTTGCATGGAGATGTATGAACTCAGGTGACTGCGTATGAAATGGAATCACACTTATTAATGTGGATGTGTTATCACCGAAAGGCTTTTTACAAGTGTTTTATAGGAAGCCATTTAATTTTCCTAAGGCCATCTGCAAACGAGGGATGAATACCATTAGCCCTACGGTAGTCGAAAATCTTTAGCTTTAATATTTGTTTCAACTTGTCTAGGCAAACGTTTGTCGGCAAGCCTGTGTTGCGTATTTTAAAAGCATTTCTGTACCTAAATAAAAGACACAAAATATCGAAAACAGACACTTCAGTAACATCCTACGCAGTCTTAGTTTTTTTTTCCGGGACAATAGGGATTATTACAAAAATAGCTATTATTAATAATTAAGGAAAGAGTGTAGTAAGCCTATAACCGTATTTGCTTTATTTATAAAAATATATGCAAAAATGATAATTGAACAGCTGATAAGACTCATTAGCTCTTGTATCATGACTGAGATCACTGAATATACAAATTAAAGATTGTCACTCAAACTATTACTAACTACTAACATGTATTCAATGACAAAAAGTAAATTTGATTTGGAAACCGGGAAGAATATCCAATTAAACTTCCATGCTGTTCTTGTCTAGAAACGTGTTAAAAATAAAAATGAGGATTAAAAGGAGTAATATTTTGCTTTTCTTATAAATCAATTTTAATTTAAAAAAATAATGTAATACATTTAGTGAGGACTTGTAATTGGCTTTATGTTGTCTAGATATCTCAGTTTTGTTAAGTTTTTTACATAGCTGTAAGTTCTCCATAGTATATTAAATAAATAAATAAATAAATTTTTCAAAGTTCTGAAAAAGAACTGTAATTTGTTTTTTTTTGAGAACTACTCGTATAAGTATTTAAACCTAAATGTGACTTTGTTTAACGTGAGAGATAATAGCCGCAATAAAGCTGCTTGTGTATTTTATTTATTGAAGAGTACTTTTCAAATAATGTTATATTTTTGTTTACATGAATAATCAAAAACCGAGAATTCATATTTTCCTAGTTGTTATCAGTTTATTCACTCACATAAAACAAGCATCTGATGCGAATAGGAAATATCCAGCGTTCATAATTCTGTTATTATGAGTTCCCAAAAATACATCAAGCAATAAGCAATTTATAATATGGACAAAAAAATCCATGTGAATAGTTAAATTAAATATATTATTGACCGCGGATTTTTTTTATTTATTTTATTATATTAAGCTATGCAGTCTTTTAACAACATAATTGATATCATTCAGTCATCGGTGATATAAATTTAACAGTAAAACAAGCTGTAAGGACAAACCGGCAAGGCATTAACGCGGATGATTCTCGGCGACCACCGCCTGAACCGCAGGACAGCTGTTACTGTATTGAATTTAAAGGAATTGTTGCGATACAGAAGTTACTTCAAGTTATACAATATTTGTATATATTGGCTTCGTAGGTTTACGCGAATGTTAGACATTGAAATAAAACTACTTTTTACGGATCTCAGTCTGCCCGTGACCGTGATACCTGCAAAGGTGTCGAAACGTCGGGACTTAAAATCTAAATATAAACCGCGAAAAAATCCGTAAAAAGTAGTTTTATTACAACATTTGTATAGTTTATTTTTATAATCTATAGGAGCAGGCTTAATTGAACTGTAACAGTAGTATTTAATTTTCATCAGTCGTGTATAAAGCGTTTTATTTTTATTAGGCTAAGACGTGCAGGCTGTTCTTAATGTCCATTAGGGTAGGCAAAACAGTAATTATGGCCCAAATATCAACAGTTACTTCAGAGAAAATGTTTTTAAGCTTTTTAGAGATATTTCAGAGAACTGCTAAGTCTTCTCTCGTTCGAGGCCACAAAAGATATTTAAGTGACGCACAGCATGAGACTAAAAGCGACTTAAAATTGATTTGATTTTAATTAATGTTTCTAAGAAAAGATTTATATTGATTAAGAATAAAATATTTACGGTCCCGACCGTGCGATGACTAACTAACATGAATAGGTGTCATATTAGTTACCTAGCTGTCCCACGGTCGGGACACTCATGAAACACGTGCGCCGATACAGACGCGCCCGCGCCTGTGCGGCGCGTTGTAGAGAACATTCAGCGTAAAATTAAAGTATGTTTGACTACCTACTGTAAGTAGAAATTAAAATACAGCAATGTATAGTGTAATATAGTATGCAAATTAGTTGATTACTAACTTTTTTTTCGTTCTTTTTGTATTTGTTTAAGTTTTGACATTACGTACCTTTTTTACTGCACACTAAAGTCTATATATAGGCTGTCTAAGGAAATCCTAATTTTGATAAATCATGCTCAGCACAAATCAGGCTAAAATAATTATTAGTATATAGTAGTAGTATTAGTACATAAAATTTACAGTTATTATAAAAATAAGTTAACATACATTAATTGTTTGTAGATATATGATAACTGTGACTGTTTAACAAACTTTGTTTTCAGAACAACGGCTGATGTTCAAGCAAAGTCGTTGTAAAGTTATGTATAGTATGTATTAGAGTTGAGATTGTGTAGTGCTGGGCAAACAGGAATGTTTCGGCAGTCGCCTCGATGTTCGCTGAAACATTCAGTACTAAAATACGATGCGGTATGTACAATTGTTTCACTATAAGGCAGAGATATCTCTTCAAACAGAGAAAGAATAAGCAAATATAGCCACGATGTAATATCTACTTATATCCATAAATTAAAAAGTAACACCTTTTACTGAACTGAATGAGGAGGCTGTCAAACCAAGTTAAGATTTTTCGAATATGTTAAATAAAATACTGAAAGACTTGTTTAAACGAAAAAGGGTTTACGATATGATGTGAGGATAAAATAAAGGTTTAAGTAGGTTATGCACTCCACTAAATCATTACCGTGAACTTAAAAAGGGTGCTAAATCTTATTGCTTAATATAAAGTTAGGTTAGGAAGTTTCGAGACCAAATCGGAGACGTCTTGAAAAAAGGCCAGAGGTCAGAGTATCCTAAACTGAAGAGCATGTATGAAGAGAATAATGACAGTGGATGAAGCGAAGCAAGTATGTAAGGATCGTAGTAATAGTTGTCGAAATATCTGTAAAAAATAATCCCTGTCGAATATTCGTAACTTCAAGTTTGAACTCGGAATCAATAGTATGCGCAGAATGTTAGAAATGAAAGCGTTCTGTATTATTGGCCAAATTATAGGCTGCATACTTGAGGACCAGCAGACGAGTTGACCTTCGTCATGATCTTGTGAAGTTATTTGAAACTTTATTATGGAAATCTAGAAGCTATAACAAAGTCTTTCTTAGATTTTCTTTTAAATTTCTATAATTTTACCTTTCATCATCACATACTTAAACGGCTGACTGAAACTAGTGTCATGTTCAGTACAGGTAAAGGCAAGTAATATGTAGATAACTTTGTGTTTCAATTGTATAAATAGCAACATATCAGCAAATAAGATAAAACAATGGAAATATTTATCATCTCATGCAATTGTTGAAATTTAATATTTGTACAGGTGCACTAATTATCTATTAAACATTCAAAAATACAATAAAATGCAGCCTGCTTTCGTCAGTTTCATTCGTGTGTACTAAAATGGGCTATGAGGAAAATAAAATTAAAACTATGTCTTACACACCTATTTCATAACGAACTACATTTTTTTTTAATACTTCAACTTGGTAACTTGATAAAAAAATACTTTTCAATATTATGCTGACAAATTGATCAATTAATGAAATAAAAAAAATAAAAAATCCATATTATTTTAACACAGATTACCGACACCGACAGTCTCTCTAATGAATTAAGAATCGATCACGTTTGGGCCTACATAATTTTTATTTGAAATTATTGACTCTTATGAGCCGACAAAAGTTTTTAAATTAAATACTCGTATATAAGGATGTAGTTTCTGGGTCAAGTGAGTGTGTACTATAGTGCTCTGTTCACGTGCTCCTCATATGATGGATGATGTCTCCGGTCCGTACACTAGCGACGGAAATTGCATCGCCGTGCAGCCGCGCTTCAAATTGTATTACACTCAGTAATGAGGATGTCATAATGATAAGGTTCCACAACCTTATCATTATTACATCCTCACTTAATGGAATAATACATGACAATATGCCTGAAAGTAGTGAACAAATAATGTAACAAATAGAAAAATAATGATTTTAATTAGTTTTATATTATTCGTCGGGACGTTGATACACATTTTTTCAGTATTGATTTTTAATAATTTCTTAAAGTGTGCCTTAAACAAGCTTCTTTTTAATCCCTGACGCAAAAACAGTGGTGTTATGAGTTTGACGTGTCTGGCAGTGTGTGTGTCTGTTTGTCTGTGGCATCATAGCTCCCGAACGAACGAAGCGAGTTCAACTTAGTTTTGTTTTTGTATTAAAGGTAACTTACTTGTATGTGCGAGTGTTTTTATACATGTTTGATCAAAATCGGTTGAACCGTTTATCATGATAGTTGCAAACGTCAGGACCTAAAATTTAAAATAAACCGCGACATAATCCGTAAAAAGTAATTTTATTTCAATGTCTAATACTCGCCTAAACCTCAGAAACCAATAAGTTTAATCTAGTGGCCAACAAAAAATTGTGGCTCTGTTTATTAATTTCCTTTCTTGAAATGTTCTTTATATCAGCAAGTTGACAGGAATACTCAATTCAGTAATATATAGCTAGTTAAATAAATACAAACTTCAAACACCCATTAGTATTTCTCTAAAGACTCTACACGAGTTTCAAACATAAATATTTCTACGCAAACACAGATATTTGCTAACAGCAACTGCAGAACTAAAATGCATTAAAACCACGTTTAAACTGTGGTTACTTTAAACCACTACACAGTCTTGTCTTTTTATGGCATATTCAACAAACGGGGCAAGAGATTCATGTTTTATTTCAAGTGATCAATAATGCCCTTGACTCTTCAATAATGCTTACTAAAGAAACCGCATTTAATCATTGTTGTAATATATCATTGTAGATTCTTAGATGTCCTCTTATCTTTGAGATACCTATGGTTTTTAGTTCTTAATATTTACTAGGGACTTTATGTGCATCAAATGTTTAATGAAGGGTTTAACTTCTAAAAGAACTACTGCGTGACAACAGTTGTCGGTTCAATTTTGATAAGAATGCTTGCTTTATACTAAGTATGTGTAACTACATTGTTGTATTAATATATAATGTTGTATTTACCTATATTTATCTATGTATATAAATAATTAACTATTTGTCGAATAGAGACAACATTTTCTAAAGAAGCCAAGCAAATGACTAGTTGGCGTAACTAGATAAAAATAATTGCAAAACATTCTGTAGTGCCTATCTAGCTCCTAAAAGTAAATATTTGCCCTTGTTATGTACAAATGCTCGACTTCCAGGGTCTTTTCCTTCAAGGACAACAATCAATTGTACACGTGCGAAAATAGAAAAAAAGGAGTACTTATTACCAACATGCTTGCTCCACATACTAAATACTCTCAGAAGTATTATACTTGTGGCATGGTTAAGCAATTTAAGGAGTTAATAATTTTATTTATTAAAAATTAAGATACTAGGATTATGGACTAAAAATACAATTATGTTAATATTTTTTATTTAAAATTGGGAATCTAAATTGACTTTCTTGTTTTTAATTTAAGGTTTATAATTTTTTATAGCATTTCATTCTAATTTGTTATCACCAGAACTTCTGTAGTGTCGCACACATCTTGCCGGTCTGGTGTTATGATTTTAACGACACGATTATTATTTCCTTCCTCCCCCGGGGTAAGCGACACTTATGTTTTATCACAAACAGGAGTTATGGTACTCGTGCCGACAGTTTCACTTTTTGATATAACACACTATGTTAAAACATGAAAATCTGTCTTGGACACGTGCCTAGTAGCACTAATGTTTTTGTTTCAAAATTGCTAGTTGATTATTTGTCCAGAAAAAAGCTAGTAAAGCGGACCATCTCTCAAAACCAACTCTATGATATTACTTTATGATGGTTTCTTAGAAATATTAAAGAGTATTCGAAATATGAAAAAATATCAATGATATTGAGTATTATGTGTTTTACAGTACACAAATAAATTAAAAGTATTTCTAGTATCTGCTTCCAATTGCTTTGGTTTTATTGAAACGTATTTATATTAAGCTTTAGCAACTAAATAACATAGACTATTTAACTTAAAAAGAAACTAACCGCAAAATCAATGAGTAAACCTCAATATGTTTTCAAAATAATTAAATAACTATCTAAAACTTTATTAATTTGTTTGCTAAACTAATTTTAACAAGACTGAAGTGCTTGCTTTATTTATTTGTTTTAGCTGAAAATGTTTTGTTTTTGTTACTGTGCGGTTATTAAATATTTTTCAACTAAGCGGTTAACTTTGTCTGCGTAAATGTTTAAATCCGTCTTTAGGCGATACTTTAGTACTTAGGTTGTATTTCAATATTATTTTTCTATAAAATTGTATACTCCACAATACAACAATAAAATTGTTGGTCAGTCTTACTTGTTTTGTTTAAACGTAGAATGTGTAACTAAATTATATTGCATATAATAGTCTCTACAATCAGTTAATAAAAATATTTCATAGAGGAATTTAAATCTTATTAAATATAAACTTGTAAGATTATCCCACTTTAGGATATAAACCAAAACGAGGCATAAACTGAAAAATGTTAGAACATTTGATGCGTGTTTTGTTTTCCGAGCATAGTTTTACGTTCCGATATAAAACTGTGAAGCGGCCCGTCAATGTTCACGGTTCGTTATTTTTTGGTAACCTTCCAATGACACGCTTGATAGGAAACCAAGAGACACATTTATTATAAGTTTTCTTAACAATGTCATGACTACGCGGCGGTCTTTAGTGCACGACATTTAGCTTACTATTATAAATAATGATTATGTGTCTTCTATATGCGCAACATGCAAAACTAAATAACTAAATGTATCAAAAAGCATTTAAACGAATGTACACAGTTGCCTCCAACTGCCTGTTAAAAAATCTATCAATTCTTACTAAGGGAAGATTGGCGGTTGCTCTATAATATGGTACAAGGCCCTCGATCTTTTCCCAGGGCGTAGAAAATGCACGAGGATTTCTCAGGGAGAAAAACGGCGATACGTACAGAGGCTTTTTTATAGCCTACATCAAATCCCACTGCTGGGCAAAGGCCTCCCCCTCCGTCCTCCAAACCTGTCTGTCTTTTGCAATATCTGTTCACGTGCGTTCCGCATAACTGAGTAGTTTCTAATTTAAACAAGTTAAATGATGTATTAAAATCGGTTAGTAATTAAAATAATTTATTCATATTTATATTTATTTAGTAATGTAATCAGAATATACATAATGTAAATATCCGAATACAAAAAGAACCACTCGCATGGAAACAATTAACAAAAATATTTATAGCATCTGTGCAAATAGTTCCTACCTACCGATTTTTTTTCGATAATTGTATTTTTTTTTGTATGTTGTATAAAGTTCTAATTAAGTCTTTATACAAATTCTTTGGAGCAGTCTTACGCAATCGAGTGTGGTCGTGTGATCTAAAAACATGGAGTTTGATATAAAAACGATTGTTGCGTTGATGAGGGGCGGCTTTTTGTGACCCGCACTATGACGAACATTAAAAGGGACTCGTTGGAGAGAACACACACTAGCCGGATAACTCAAAATTGTGTTTGATTACTACAGAAATTCAAAGGACATATTTAATTTAAATCCGTTCAGTCTCAAAATTACCATATAGTACAAAAATATATATTCGAATTTATCAATATCCCATGGTCTAGAAGATCGTGATGGGGATGCCCTGCGATGGGGATGCCCTTATAAACTATATCCCAATTATATTTTTCAAATTGTATGCCTATTTCTATTATTAAAGTAGTTTTCTGAAGAAAAAACCACATCACACATAGTCATACAAGTACTTTGTGCAAAAAACTAGTAAATGCAGCCAAGTGTAACATATCCACTTGTCATGTGTGTAGTGTTCCTTATGAATGCGCCATTTCACACCGGTCGCTCGCTTCAATAGACGACATTCTCCATTTTTTGTCAGCTACGTAAAAGGATGTTTGTACACTACAGATTTTTACAATAATGAGAGGAAAATTGCCTATACAAAGTGTTGAACGTTTTCTTGTTACACGAAATGTTGTCATGATTTGAATTATTAGTAAGGACGTTAGGTACTGAAGCTGAAAAATTGTAATGTATTTTTTAGAATGTTTGTAGGTAGGCAGTTGCCATTAAGATTTTGTCTGAATGTTTAGAAGTGCAAATCATAACAAGGACATCAAGGATTTGCCTTTTGATTATTTCTTTAAAATAAGAGAAAGCATTATTTTTCTCCTCATATGCAAACTTTTAATGGATTTTTTAACGATCATCTGCGTCCAGCCTAATGGGACCTTTAATACGATGTCACGCTATGTGTCCATGAGATTGCGTTGGCGTCACATTCATATTACACTTTAATAAATAGCTATAAATTATTATAATGTGATTTTTTATGCTTAGGAAGTATTTAAAGTGTGTCGCTATGTCGGCAATAGTGGAAGCTCGCTTGGTAACAGTTCAGTAAATGACACAAAAGTGTATGTTGAATGAAAAATAACTCGTTTCTTAAGCTTTTAGGAATACAACATGAAAAAATAAAATGACTTGGTTATGATGAACCGCGCATAAATGTTTTTTCATTATACTTAAACAAAAATTACTGTATTTCCCTTAATTTCTTCTCAATAATAGTAATTACATGGACAGTAAGCTCTAGACTATAATTTTGCTTGCTTGGCAACACAATTCAAAAAACGTGAATTGGTATAAAATGAAATATTACGTAGGTCGAGCCGAGGCCTCGTGCCTAATGGACATACCCTTTTGTGGCCATTAGAATCGAAAATTAATATTTAAAAGGTACTTTTTGTCTAAATTAATTTTCTAATATCTGTTAATCATTTGATTTGTAAGGGGGGAAGGTAAGCGTTCGATTTCCCATCAGTGTCAGCATATACCTATATAAATAAAGCTTATTTAATCCAATTGCTGGCTATATGCCGACATTATTATAATCGTCAACATTTATCTTAACGACGAATACATCGTCTCTTCTACCATGAAGAAATAAATATGAGTTATGACTCCCCAGGTATTCAAGTATTATAACAATCATCCTTTCTCTATTTTAAAGTAACCTTTACCTTATACATATCTATTTATTGGAACATTTAGAACGATGATAATATATCAGCAGCCAGCCAGCACCGCGCCCTCTATAGCCTGCCACTAACGTTTATTTGTGTCACGTACCGGTCTGGCTCTCATATTTTTATTGTCTGCAACAGCTTAAGAAAATGCTCCCCACTGAAAAACAAGGGGCTTTTAAGGGGTTTCTGTGAAAACAATATGAATTATTGAGTAACTCGTGTTTTTGAATTGAGTCGCGACACCATTGTTTTAATTGTTTGTGAGTTGTTGGTGCGTCATAAAACTGGTACAAATGCCTTATGTAAACACCTTGAAACACCTTGATCTTGTAAAACATTAAAGAATAAAAACAACACGTTTTCATTTAGCAGTAAACACAACTTGCTCTTTGATGTCTGTCTAGTTTGAGTCTTTAAAAGAAGTCTTGCAAAAAGGTCACTCATGCGGTGTCACGCGATAAACACTGCTTCGTCATGAGCTCATGATTAAAGTCTTGGCCAGAATCGAAACTAGTTGGGCACCTACGATAAATCTTACTTAAACACTTCATTACAAAATGTTTACATTCTGAGTATGTATTTGCATTGTACATATTATGTGCAGATTTTGTAAATTTTAATTTCTTCAGAAAAAATACATTTGTCTTACTAAAAATTTATATAATGCAACTGTGCTCTTTTAAGGGACGTTGTAACCCATTAATCAAATGAGCAATAACTTTACAATACAAGAATCTCTCTAGTAAATTGGGACACATTATTACATTACGATTTTTCAAATGAAAATGATTTTCAATCTCCTTCTTCTCTCGTGTGCTTAGTATGCCAACCGCTTTCGGACACCCGGCATTATGTGACACACATTTTACCCAGAACAGTAAACAGAAGTCCGAAGAATGTTTTATTAAACGTGGTGTTTGCAGCTTATTGCACAACCAGCGACATGTTTAATTTAAAAAATGCAATAACTCGCAAATTGCACGCGGCCACTACAGACCGGCGAAGCGTTGGAGGGTTATAAATATGTTCGTAGTGTTTAACCGCAAACATGAACTCGACATGAAAGGGTTGTCGGTCAATGAACTATAAACTCCGAGTGTAAAATTTGAATAAGTAATCTGAGCTGTTGATAACGCCGAGATCAATGAACTTTCTTTTATGAAATCTGCATATGGAAATCAGTTACTAGCTTAACAAATGTTTACTTTGTCTTGAAACAGACATGGATTTTTTTTATTTGAAATCTTACCTCATTATAACTATTTTGTAGTTACTACTGATACCTTTTGCAACCTCATCATAAAAGATTTGCTTCAGTATAACCTTATGGCTCTAATGCTTTAGCTTTAATTTTACCTCAGCATACTCCAAAAATAATTTATTTAAATTTTCTATCCATAAATATTAAAAGTTTCGCTTAAATAAATTCCCAGCACGACAAACTTTCTAGGACTAAGCTCTAAAATATTATAGCGTGCTTAATCCTTACGTGCATCTGCGATTTCCGGCTAAGCCCATTAAAGAATAAACTAACTTAGCTTTGCCGTTTACATGAATCTTAATCATTTGTAACAAGGATGCTTTTCCAGTGTTTTTCTACCTCTAAATATCCTATTCGGCAAGCAAACTTTGGTTCGCGGGTGGCTAGACTTTATTCAATTGAGATAAGGTTGATTTTCACTTGAATATGGTTAAATACGCTTGTATAAACTTGTTGCACGCGACTTCAGTGTTGGTTTACTCCATTTTATTTTCACTTGCATGCATGGTCGAACGTATGTGGTTTTGTACGAGGTATTGCGTAACACGGTAATAAGTAAAAGTGTGCAGCAATATTAATTTTCATTTTACCACGACGACAATTTGTTTACAAGAACCTTGTATTATAAATTATTCTATTCTTTTACCTAGAACATTCTTTGTTTCGTATGTTATTATTTGCATTATGTACATTCCATATTATACAGACATTATGCAAATTCCAATGTTATATTCCATTCAATTACACATGGCAGTTGCAATCATGTGAAGAATAACACTATCCGAAATCCAGAAGCTGTGCAGGTTCTTACAAAATTATTTAGCACAATTTATTTTGCCAAATATCGATTGAAAGACAACAAGGCATTGACACAAAAATCCGCCGCAGAATGTTCGTTTATCAATAAAAACTTTGAAACTTAACGGTGCTTAGCATTTAGTAACAGTAAAACCTCCTAAAAACAAATAAAGATAAACTAAAGCAAGTAGGTAAACAAAAATTTCAAAACTTGAAGATTTAAGTATCGGAAAAGCTCAGCAACTCATCTAAAACTAGAGAGGCGCGTTGGGAAATCTTTGAGAACTATTTCCGATACCTACTAGGAACTGGGGTCGATAGGTGTAAATAATGATATATGGGCGGCGCCGCGGGGCTCAATTAATATTGACTAGTGGCGCCCCCGGGAGCCTGCCGCGGTGGAGGCACGGTGGTGTGCCGCGTAATGCTCGATAAAAATGTGAGCGGGAATATTTCAATCGTTATAAGGATTTTTATGCTGTTTATTGTCTTGTTATGTTGGTATGAATGTGTATGAACTATGGGATAGACTCGTGTATCTAGGATTCTTGATTCCACTGTCTGACATGAGTCAGGAGCGCATTGTTTCAGCGACCAAGGTATTTAAGCCAAAAAATCGTGCAAAAAAGAATATAATGTCGTTTGTCTTAGTTTGTGTAAATTCCAACATTCGATATAATAATTAATTACAAAATCAGTTATTCACCCTACATTATCTGATATGATTGTTTGTAAGTATTTGTTTCAACCAACATATTTGCCGACATTCATATTGCACTACTAAAAACCGCAAAACATCATAACATTTGCGTCAGTATCTATTTGCTTGCATCAAGATAACTTTATATCTGAGGTTGCTACCACGATTTGTGAAACGCAGCGTAAGGTTTAAGGTATTAAATTTAGTACTAACTAACGAGCTCCCTGACAGATATGTGAGCCATGTGGAATATAAATTGATGTCTTGATACGCTCAATTTGCTGCGGATGCAACCCAAGCCGTCTAGAACATGATTCGGTTAGGTTAGCTCCGTTCCCTGGAGAAATTCTCTCGTTCCAGATATCATACGTTAGGGAATCTGAAATGGTTGTAAATATAGTAGTGCTACTATCTGGATAGTACACGGGAACAAAATATGGTTCCGATTCACGGGCAGACCAAAAAATGTATATTTATCATCATCATCATCCACAGCCCTGGTCCTCCCACTGCTGGGCATAGGCCTCCCCTTTTTCGTGCCATTTTCTACGGTCCTGTGCCAGCCTCATAATATTTAATCAGTACCATTTAAAGCACGTCGTAGAACGTGTTACAAAACTCTCACATTTACTAAAAACGGTAGACGGGTACTGGATTTCAAAGACTAGAAAACAAAACACTTATATTCTCTAGTCCTCAGTGCAATAACATCACTAATAATATTCAGACGCGGTCTTATTAAACACAATATCAAATACAACTTGATGGCATTAACATGCAATCTTGCCACGTAGTTGCTAGACCTCGCATCTCTAGACGTCGGCAATCAGCGCATGGCGTCTGGGTCTAATTAGACGCACTTGACGCGCCTCATCAGCCGGCTTATACCGCTTATTATATGCACGTCATACTCTCCACTCTCGCCTTGTAAATTGATACTACAATTTAATTTATTGTAACGTGATCGCAATAGAGAGTGCTTTGTTTTACATGGCTTTAAATTATTATTCGTAAATTCTTGATAACATGTCTTGCTTATAGATACCACCCAGGTCAAAATTCAAGGAGAAAATAATTACGGTTATAATGGCTTGCACAACCGGGTGATCCGATATTTTTTTGTAAATGTATTTTGTCGTTTTATATGACGAGAATATAATATATTACCTATACGTGCTCAAAAAATATGCTAAATTCGATCTTGTCTGAACTTGCCTCGAAATACGTTTCTATTTGTAAAACATATGCATTTTGCATATAACTTTATTAAATCTATCGTGGTCTTCTTTTCTTATCCTTAAATCGAGCTGCATCCATATCAATAAATATACAAACTAATGCCCTGAAAAGCTGACGACGAAACTATTGGAAATTGTAGAACCTTCGCAGTTCGATCGCACGGCGGGTAACATGCGCCTTGACACATATAACAGAAGACCTTATTTTCTGAAAAGCTTCCGTGCTAAGAATTGCAGTTTACCTTGGAAAAGAAATTTAAAATTACATATACTTGGAAATAACAGGAAAAATAGTTACAGTTCTAATGAATTGAATAAATCGTACGATAGCTAGCGATTTCTAGAAACAAAGATAATAAAACAATTATCAATGGTCGTACATCTTTTACACAAGGATTCTAGGATGTTACCATCATATTCAATTAATTACACTAAAATAAATAACCTTTTTAAATATTTCTGATCTTTTAATAAGGTATAACAGAAATTGGACCTTATTGAAGTACACACAAAGCTGCCAAAAGGTGAAAACAATATGTAGTGATGCTAAATATTTTACACGTGTTTTGGATTACGTTATTAATTAGCTGCTGGTTCTGAGTGACTATCAAATAGCTATTTGTACAAAATGTTTTAAATTGATTGCCGATTAATCTCTTGGCTACCGCTGGCGAGTTCACTGAGTTGCTATTGCTTTTAAGTCAAACGCTTTAGTAAGAAATAAAAAGTGAATTGAATTCGTCCAGTGACTGCAAAAATGTAAAAAGATATTGTTCCACATCACCAGGTAATGGAATATATCTTAGTTTAATTGTAATACAAATGTTTGGTTCAATAAGTAAATATGCGGACCAAATATTACTGAAATTATTTAAAATTTCAGTAATATTTGTTCCGCAAATTCTCTCAGGGTCTCACGCCGCGGAGCACTTTTAACGTTAAACCATCCATTTGCACTCCACTGTAAATTCCCGGCCTTTAGAAACCCCAAATTAGTGCTAAAATCTAACCCGAGGCACACAACCCACATTCTTAACAAAACCACAAACTCGTGGCAAAAATTTAAAAGGCCAAGGTTCACCCATAGAGGCGGTCTCAAACGCCTGTCTGATAACGCGCAGTATCTCGGCAACGCATTTCGTAAGCAGAAACAATATTAACCGAGGATCCAGTTTAATTTCCATAAGAAAATAAAAATGCCTGTTATTTGTCTCCGCCGGGATTTTTGTGGGTACTACGGGTTTTGCTTGTGTGGTTTTAAGGGGAGTTTAGAGCGAGATTTGTGGTCACTTTCACGATTTATGCTAAACACTGTTGTATGAATGCGATTCGAAATTGATGAAAATGCTAGCGTTTGTCGCAAAATGTATCCATTTGTAGATAACATATGGAAAATTAGATTGACTGTAAACTTGAAATGTGCCCAAAACAACGCATTATTTTTCTCAGTAGCTATGCATAATACAAAAGTCTTCTCTGTCACAAACACTCAAGCTTGTCTATTTCAGAGAACGTTTCAAAAATTAATTTGATGGTTTTTTTTGGAATTGTCGCGAATAAATGTAACCTTAGTAGCGGCATCGGAGTCCATAATCCTAAACTTATTATTCCCATTTGCATTTGAAGGGACGTGACTTCAGCAAAAGTTTTACCAAGAGGTGTTTCGACTGTCAGCACTATTGTAATCATTCTAATCCTGTTTACATTCTAAATTCTGAAAACTTTACAACTTTTTGGTGACTATTTATTATTGTTATTGTGTAGTGGTTACAAGTTCATTCGTCTGGCCGTATTGGTTCAAAGACTGAACTAGAGGAACAACAAGAGATTAAAAATTTATATATTAAACTTACGACTCAAGCAGCATTTTTAATACATTAATTTGTTATTTATTTGTCAAAATTTTAATACACAGATGCATTGTCAACTTTTTGAAGCGAATAAAAACGTTACAATAATTAGTTAACTCCAAGCTTAAAAAATACATAGCACAAAAAATATACAAATTCTACAGTTTACTAAATTACGATGGTTGTGCATTATTGTCGGGCATCTTTATACAATTATCAAAATCGTTTTTATTATTATTATTTTTTATAGTCGTAAAGCTGTCCGCCCCAGGGTACATTGTATCCAGATTTCCAAGTATTTTCCGTTATGTACGGATTTTTCTTTCCTTCGTAACATTTCGGGTCCACCCATTTGTTTAGGTCTATACCAGGTATTTCCTCGCACGATATTATTTTGTTCCTGGAAGTATAATGAAGCCTATTAGTTCACAACCTTTAAACAGGTTACTAGGTCGTCACTAGGTGGAAAGACAACTTCGTTTGCTTAATTGGCTTGGGTGCATAAAATGAATTAAAGCGATTGAAATGTAAAGGAATATTGTGATTTGGTTTTGTATTTCATTTTGGTTTGTTTGATTATCAGACTTATATAAATTAATTAAAAAAATATATGTAGCAGTAACTTACTTCTTGCTGACATTAAGCATTGCTTTAGGCTGTATTTTCTCAACCCCATCGCCATTGTCACACAGTATTCGCGCCATACTTGTTTGCCTCACTTCGTTCAATTGAGCTGATGAAATAAAGTCAAACGGTAAAATACATGTAAATACGAAAACGTCGCTTAAAAACCACAAGGTTAAGTTTTGGGTTTGTAGTTTGGATCTAGTCATCTCGCTATAAACAATTTATATTTATTAAATTGTGGCCTAGTAACAGGAGTAAAACACCTAGATCGAGTGTAATGCATAAATAAGCAGTTTAAGATGACTACGCAAAAAACCCAATAAATATATTATTTTTGTTATTGAAATAGAAGCTATGAGAACAACTGTATTTATAACATTGATTAAAATCTTACGTAAAGTCAACGCAGCATGCGTGTCTCCCTGTTCAAAGAAGAACCGGTCGGATTTCCTCCAGTTGACGAGGTTCTCCACCATGATGCAGAAGAGCGTGGGCCCCACCCAGGCGCCGTGCAGCAGCCGCTCGCTGTAGATGGCCACCATCAGCTCCATGTCGTCCACCTCGTCGTCGTATATGCGACGGAGTTGTTCCACTTTCTGATACATGAATAGATGATGTCATTGAATTTACTTTCCTAATATTTTTGTAACCTCCAGTAGTGGAGAGGCACCGCATGAAGAAGAAAAATAATATTTTCGCTACACCACCAAGAGTATTTCATATCGTTATGGTCCGTTTAGACTATACTACTATCTGACAGAAAAGTCTGCCTAGAACTGATGCAAAGCAGTAAGAAGGAAATAAATGGAATAAAATATTTACTAGCACTCTGTGAACGTTCAAAACAAGCAAGTTATATGAAGTGAAGCTTTGTTAATAGAAAATGGATTTAAAATGAACAAGGTTACAAGGAACATACATCAGCGTAGATAGTGTCTTCGAAGTCTTTAAACTTGTGCGCGACGGGCATCCCGCATATCTTCCGGTACTCGTTGTAGGGCGGTAGGCCCTGGTCGCGACCTCGCATGATATCGATAGCGCTGAGGTCTGACGCTGACTGCAGCTCACCCAAGACACGCTCCGCTATCTGGAATTACATACCGGATTGTTTTAAAGCATCAAATGAATAACACATAGACCTGCTACTTGGTACTTATTTAAGGTCCTAAAGTACAAAGGGATGGCAAAATGTAGCATATTTGGGGAAGTACTGTGTATTTTAAATTACTACGTGAGTTAAATACGTATGGAGAAGAAGTAGGTATAGTACATTGTGTGAACAACATCATAGTCAATGTTTTAGTCCAAAATCATCTATGGCTGAGTTTATGCCTACGTTTTTTACTAACATAATTAAAAAAGGAATATACAAGAAGAAAAAAGACGACGGAACTTACATCAGGCTCAATGACATAGTCAAACTTAGCGGCTCTTTGCCTGAAGGCTCCCTGTGTGAGGTCTGCCTCAGTGTTGTTCACCTCTAGGATGCCACTTCTAAACTCATCGTCCACTGTGGTGCGCGTTCCAAGGTATTCGCCCCTACGGCTGTATAGGCTGAAAAAAAAGGTAGAAACTTACGTCTTAGTTACAAACACAGACTTAAAAACAATTCATTTAGTCGCTAATATAGAAACCGCAGATGGGTGATTCATTGTTCAACAAGAATTAAGGTAATGTCACATGATTCTTCAAGTAACAGTTTACATAAAATTTAATATGACTAAACTTGATGTCTCTATGCCAGCGCTCAGATTTATTTCCCTTTGTCTTGTCGCCTTACGGCCATCACTAGAACTATTTGCGGTTTTAAAATTACAGTGCCTCAACTTCTAGTAATTGATATTTCATATTTCCTTCTGCAAAACAGTAACTGGATATATTGTTTATTTTATTTGCTTAGGCTTCTAAAATTAGAATTAACGTTTAGATTGAATAACGGAGTCATGATCACCATTAGTACTGTTATCTCACCTTTATCTACCTGATATAAAGTTTAAGTAAGTGATTAATGTGAAAGTTTCCATCTACTTACTCAGTCCTTCCATCTTGGAAGGTGTGGAACCACCGCGTGCCGATGAGGTACTCATGGTATACTCCAGGCTTGTGCCGCTCGTCGAAGTCATTGACATAGCCGTTCGTTTCGTATATCACGCCTGTTTCAAGCGCGTTCTTACGACCTGCGTTTTGACATACGTAAGACTAGTAAATATTCTGCACTACCTATTGAAAAAAATAATAAGGATCAGGGTCCTTGTTTTTGGCTTTCACTTACCTAAAATCTCTACCATGAGTTCATAGTAAAGTATGTACTGCCACTGTGCAATATTGATTTGTCGGGCTGTTTCGAATAGCTTCTGATCGTCCCAACAAGGGTTGATTGTCGCTAGCTTGCGTGCCAGACGATTATGCTCTCGGTAGAACCACATCGCCGTCAGATATATGCCCGATAGGACATTACCATCGTAGAAATCACCTAGAATATAGACAAAATGCATAAGGTATTTTGTTCTTGACTATAGCGATGACGCGAGAAACGATAAACGTTTTTTTTTTAATCTTTTTACAATTTAATAATAAGCCATCTTTACTCACCAAATTCATAACACGCGTTCTCGATCGGCCTCCTATTGTTAATGCATATCGCAGAGGTGCCCGGGGGTCGCTCCACGCCATCCTTCATCTCAGACTTGAGCAGCCCTCCCTCGTACGTCCTTATCTGCCTCTCCCGAAGGTCCGAGTAGCCGTACACTATTGACAAGTCTTGTACCGGAGTTGGGAGGTTGTACTGTGAGAATATTATTTAATGAATATTAATTTCAGAAATGATTGCTTTAAAACAATTTAAAAATATGCTTTTTTTTAATGGGTTTGTTAATGATTAATCCGTAGAATATTAAACCTGCAAAACATTATTTTATTCCTTGCCAACGCTCTACTTACAGAGATTACTCCTTGTTATGAGAAGTAATTGTTATTCATTCAATTACCTAGTTCATAGGCACATAATTTAAATTAGAAAGTTGGAAGTAGACATGCACAATTTATATGTAATAATAAAATAGCATCTATATGGTCTTACTCTTTCAGCAGGTAGGGTGTTAGGAATGCAGCCCATCTCCTGGTACGTGGAGAATCTGGTGAGGTTCATGCACCTGATGCCAGTTCGTCGGAGATAGGGGTCGTCCTGAGGCACAGGGATGGGGATGCACAAGGGATTCACGCGGTTGGGTCTGTTGCCGACGCAGCAGTCGCTGGCGATAGCGTAGCGAACTGAGGATGCGAGTAATAAATATTTTAGTTAGTTGTCCGTTCTTACATCTAAAACGAAGTGCTAAAAATATATATTTATTTATTTATTTAATAATTTATGTACACACACAATAGTTTATAGAAAAAAGATATTAGATGATTACAAATGATGTACAAAGGTACTGCTTATTTCTAAAGAAATTTCTGCCAGCAGACCCGTGAAAGGAGATGTCGTCAATATTGGCAGTCAGTGTACGACTCAATTTATAAAAACTAAACTTTTATTTAAAACTATTTAATTAATCTTTTTAAATAAAATGGACAAAAATATCTGTCCTGCTAGACAAAGGCTCGTATAGAGAACGATAGAACGAGGATTGATTACCACGCTTGGTAACTTAAATTTTCTGGTCCCATTGCTTTGTTATGGATGTTTTAATTGTTATTAAAAACCTAAAAAGTGGTGTCTTAAAATAAATATGTATTTCCAACTTTCTTTGATAAAGTTACAATGATACTCGCTGTGTGTACCTGTATCCTTGTACTTACATACGCGGTTATTAAGTCATAAAGGCAATTAATTGGTTTCAATTAAAACAAGCATAGAATTGGTACGGAAGTTTCTCATTATTGAAGAACGTAATTACTGACAATGCAAACAAAAATATTGAAATATTATTTATTAGATAATAAATTTTGTGACGCACATTAATTAAAAAAATAACACTTAACATCACGCGATATATCGAAGGTGCCTAGCAATGGACACAACGAATTGTAATTTGCGGGAAACCGACGCAAGCCTGACGATTTCACTATAGTCCCGTTAGGACCCGAATCTACTCGGGCAATTTGATTATGAGGACGAGCACTTCCGATAGCTTTGTAAAATTATGATAGTTCTTAAATGTTTTGGAAATATTTGAGATTTATTTGATAATGTTCCTACAAATGGAGTTTCGCCTTTGTCCACGTCAAATAAAATTTGTTGACTTACGCAAAACGGTCAAGTCTGCGACGTCCACAGTGGAGAAGACGAACACGTGAGTAGCTAGGGTGTTAAACTCGTGGTCTTCTGGGAAACCATCACTCAGGATCTTGGTACGGAGCAGACGAGATGAAGGCAGCTCCGAGCCATTCATGGCTGGTCGCAATGAGTTACCTGCACAGGGTACGAGTTTTTAGCATTTGTTTTTGAATTTATACCTAACATTTTTAGATTTCGAGTTTCTTATTCAACACTGCTTAAGAAGCAATATTTGTCGTCATAATATTCCAAACATTGCCTTTAGCAATGAGAGCCGAGATAATTTAGATCTGGGATACTTCGATACAGGTATTTCAAAGACGATTCAACTTCATGTGCGCTGTGGTGTTAAGAATCCGTTTTGTGGTGGTATCTTACCAAGACCGAACTTGGCAGGCCGCATCCTCAGCAGGGGCGTGGGCGAGCCTCCGCGGAAGGGGTACTTGGGGTTGGTGCACGTGCCGTCGATGCGGCGCCCCTCCTGCTTCAAGCATGGCTCCACTTTCACCGTGCATGGGCTGATGGCAGTCATAGTTGTATAGATACAAAATTATGCATTAGGACGCAAGTACGAATTTTTAATTTTTGGTTTTATGTTAGTCAATTGCTTGCATATGCTTAGTGAATTTTATTAGGATCTTTTGTGATTAAAACCGATGGCATCAGTTGTACAAAAAAGCAATATCTATTTCAAAAGCAGCCACTTATGACACTATGAGTACATATCATTTTCATCACTTGTTAATGAAAATGCAAATCAGAGTGCATTGAATTTTCGAAATTTATTACAGAGCCAACATTCTCACATTGTAAATACTTCCAACTCAGTTTGAGGAAAATAATCAACACAACGGTACTTACCCCGTCAAATTCAAGGCTTCCAATTGTTTACTCCTATCATCTCTCACTGGTTTACCAAAATAAGCATCGTAGATCACTTGGGATACCACGAAATGGAAGAGAAAAAGATAAAAACTGAATTTAACGATCATCGCTGTCGGCAGCCGCGATTTCTATACATTACTTCCCGCGAAACGAATTGCTTATTTATGCTCTTGAAGTAATAACACAAATTAGGACTAATTGATTATTGGGCGGTTTAGGGTTTAGTATAAGAACAACTTTAGGTTTGTTTCACAAGATTTATAAATTTGTGACTTGACATGTTTGAAATACTCTCGGACCTCCTCAGTTCTGAATGCAGATCACACCTTTATTGTATAATATTACCGATCTTGTTAAGTAATGTGCTTGTGTTGTCAAGTTCAGAAAGGAAGAAATATAGGTAGACTATCGTGTCGGTAACAACTATACATTGTTAATAACATTTTAAAATCATTTACATAGGGCTAATCGGTTACCCGGCCACTGAATTACAAAATATTATCTTTGCATATTCAGTGTAAAAAATATGCGGTTCATTTATGCATTGCTGTGTCATAGTATCCAGTCTAGCGAGTAACTACTTTTTGGATCACGGACATGCGGAGGTATAATTCTGTATAATATATGCATAGACTTTGATTTCTTAATTATTTATTATTGTTTAAAGACCATTATGTGGGAAGCAAAACAATAGCATGTGAAACCAACCTTTTAAGAATCAGAAGTTATCAGTAATCACTGTCTTCCGTTGTTGTAGAGGAATTAAATCCTCATTATTGTGCATTAGAACGACGTGAATACTAATGTTGTGAGTTACATCATCATTGGGCGAGCATAGGAAACGTCAGCTTCAAAATAAATCATTGCCGATTGCCCACTAATCATCACGCCTTCAAAAAAGGAAAAGTTTCTCGTTTCTACAATTTTTCTTTATATTTTATTTAACGGTTATTAAGCAATTGGTGTTCGATTTAATTATTTAATGAATCCTTATTATCCTAGTGTATATGGAAAAGTTAAAAACCTGAATAATGTGATGCAATAATACATGAGTGCGGCTTCATAATTTACTTCGATTTTCCTTAAAATTTAAACTGATTTTCTATTTGCGTATGTACAATTTTTTCTTTGTTTTGTTGTAACATATGTTATTTTTACAATCCTCAATTACTTACTTAAATAATCAAGGGTTAAAGGAATTATTAGAAGGTTGATTAAAATCAATTTCATTCATTTAATTTTATTTATTCTTCAACAAAACATTTGTGCCGAACATTGGTTTTAGTAAAGTAGATGGAAATAAGTGTCAGCATATTTTCATTGCTGCCATTAAGTATCATGGTTTTAGTATAGTATAAAATAAAATTTAAGTGACGTAAATTACACACACAATATTTTAATCATATTTCACACAAATGTTATTAATTTTAACGGTATCGTTCGGGCACTCATTAGCGTTGAACACTGACGACGCCCCCAAAGCTTCTGGGGCCTCTTCTGGTTCTGCTGCTGCACCATCCGGCGGCGGAGGAATCTCGTCATCACCAGTCGGCTTGCAATCCATGGACACAAACAATATCACACAAATCACAAACAATTCGTACTTCATAGCGACGATTATTCCCTTAGCAAGTTGACGACAAAATGATACATACATGGTCTGAGGATGCATTGTGATAATGTGTTGTACTTTATGAGTTACTATTGTCAAGTATTTATTGTAATGCCGGCCACACATATAACAATATGCTTGCACTAGTCTGCTGTTATATATCTTGCAAAAGCATTTGACTGTAAAATTTGTACAGCTATGGGTTTCAAATTGCTTATTTGTATTGAATAAGTAACTTGACATCAATAGTCATACAATTTTTGCTTTGAAATGCTGGCAAGATACGTAATGAGCCACTTGGACAAGTATATCTTTACGTGTGCGGCCGGCTTAAGTAACCATGCTTATGATGCTTAGACCAGATTTACCTTGGAATTTTTTTTTAAGCACTTACGTACAATATATTGAAGCCAATCAAAGCCATCAAGGTTACCTATTGGTAACCTTGATTTTCACAAGAGCACATTGAAAAGCGTTTTAAGTTGTTGTGGTTTTTTATAACTATGCATTAATGTATACAAGCCACAATCAATAAAGTCAAATCCAAATCATAAAGTTTTGGAAATAATTGGTTGAAGGGTACAACCAACTAAAACATTTAAGAAAAATCAAATTGCACGTATTTTTTTTTTGCCAGGAGCTTTAGCATCTCTGTAATTTATGAGTGCAAAGACAAATATTATGGTTTCTTTTTAATATAGTCTAATATTACATCTATAGTTAAATACTTCCTGTGACAAATACCATTTTATAAACCCATGCACTAAGTAGTCGAAATTATGTGAAAAAAAATATTACGACCTCACAGGGTTTCAAAAAAGCACATGAACAAAATGAATCCACGACAAAAATTAAAAAAACAATCAAACTCATCACAATATTTAATAAAAACTACTGAGGTTGTACACACATGCCATTGATTCTAACATAATCGTTGGGGCAGTCATTAATGGTGAACGTGGACGACACAGGAGGGCCTTCCGGATCACTTGAGGTTCCACCCTGCGGCCACTGAGACCCTCCCTCACCCGTCGGCTTGCACTCCAGAGATACCACCATCAGAACAGACATCATCACCAACACTGCGACCTTCATGGTACGTTGTAGGTAATTTATCTTCGACTACGCTCACAGACAGATCACGACGAAATGATCTCGTTGTGGCTGTAGAGCTGGTTTATGTTATAACCTACTATTATTACTGTTGTTAAGCATTTAATGTAAGTAACCATCATTGTGGTAGATTGACCTTGGTAGTTTTGGATGTATATTTACTTATTCAGATAAAATAGTTTTCGGATAATTATCTACATGACATGAAAAAAATATTATTTTTGAAGAGTTCCTCATATGCAATGATAATAATCTAAAATTTTCATTAAATATGAAATAAAGTGAAATGGTATTAAAGGGTAAGTAGTTGTAGTAGCTGAGTTTTTTCGTCAAAATCATATGCACTTTATAGTTTGGCTTGTGAATGTTTTTTTTTCTGTAACTCCTTAACACATAAATCTATGAAACCAAGAAAACACTTTCGTAACTTGCTGCTATTGTTTTATTATCACTGTTTCTATAAACATAACTTCATTCTTTTACATAACTGTTCATAATCTTCTTGTGAATAACTCTCGCTCTTTTATTGTTCCACCGTGCACACCCCGCTCTGCCTTACTTTATCAGGGGGACATCCTGCATTCAATGCAGAATCCACTGCCAAAGGTGTATCACGTTCTGTCTGTAAGTCCTGACTCTCTGTTACTTCGTACATTTGCACTTGCTCTATCGACACTTCAACATTTCGCGGATAACAACGGATTCGTGTTATTAGATTCAACGATAAAATATAAACTAGGACGACGGTAAAATACTTCATGTTCACCGTTTTCCTCAAAGCACAGAACAAAACAATTTCATTTGGTAATTCCTACTTATACGTTTCGTAATGAAGAACTGGTATTCGATGTGGACAAAAACTTGTTTCGATTCATTATGATTGATTACTCCTATGATAACAACGCCTATTTAAACTTGCTAGAAACATAATTACCGGTATCTTTAGTTCATTCCTCCTTGTTTAATAGTTTATTTTTATGTGTTGGTTGTAACAAAACATAGGTTCAAAGTACGTATCAACAAAAACTATATTTAATTCAAGGTCACTAAACATGTGGCCAAATTACAAAATGCCTTTAGACACGTTATTTTTATTTTATTTGTTTAAATAGCAGTAAACAACATAAATTAATAACGTTGTTAAGTGAATAAATGTTTCTATTTACATCATTATTTATATTTTGTCCCGAACTGGCACTGTCTGTATGGAACAGGGCTCCCATTCCTCTCTAAGCACTTTTCAGTACTCGGGCTGCTGCCAGTGCCTTCTTGTACGCGTCCAGTTCATCCTTTAATCTCCGCCTGGTGTTTTAAATGGCCTTCCATCTTGAGAAGCCTTCAGTCTTATATGGCTTTCGTTTCATTGTTCTGATATTCGTTGCACTTGCTCGGCCCATTTCATCATTTTTTTTCTTGACAGCCATTTCCATTGTTTTGAGTCTTGAAGTGCAGTTTCTTAGGAGGGCAGTGAGTAGACACAAAATACTTGAATTTTAACATATTTTCCTTGTAATTTTAAAACTATTATTTTTGTGATAACTTCAAACAAAAATGCAGCAGTTCTTTATTTTTCTTCTTTTGTTTCTTCTCATCTATCTCGGCTCAATTTTTGGTCGTTCAGTGACTACATCCACTTCCGTTACGTCGACTTTTTGTACCCAAACTTGGACAGTTCTCGGAGAACACTGTATCACATTAAATAGTAAAACAATAAGAAATATTATTGTGAAGTATCTCATGGTTACTGATTAATATGATATGACAGTTTAGATCAGAATGTAGATTTTGATTAACTTTTCTAGTTTATATACGTTTTTGGAAATTTAATAAGATTTTAATTTATTTATCAAAACATGACCTCATAAGAAATATTAATATCATTTTAAAGTTCATTGTCAGTAAACATGACCGTGAGATGTAGTTGAAAGCAGATGCACTTGGAAAGGTACTTAAAAGTCCAAGAAACTGCAGTTAAGATTATGATTTAGGACTGTATGGATATAATTAAATTATTACTAATACGTGTATTACAAAAGACCTGATTAAATTTATTCCTATGTTTCCGTTAATATCAGACAGATCACGTCTGTGTGGGTTGTATATAGTATGTACTTTAACTAAAAATACTGGCTTAGTAGCTTAGTAGCTTAATAGGTATGTACCTGTCTTTGTTATGGGTTTATCGTTTTAGGTTAGTTTTAAATCAAATATGTAAATAATTAAAAAAAATTATCCTAGACTTTTTATTGTAAGTACTTTGTTACAACTTAGCCCGATGACAGTCACTCGAGGTCAATCGCACACGATTGACCTACATTTTAAACTGATTCAAATTCTACTATTCAAATAATAAGAATATAAAATTAATAAAAAATCTGGTTTATTGAAAGATTAATACTTTTTTATGATATGTTTTTCTAGATTCTATTGAAAAATAAATAAAAATCGTTATACCGGAATATATCGCGGTTTATTGTTTATACCGAAACTTAAGACCATTGACGTTTCCCGCTGCAATACCACAAAATTCCGAAACTAGAAAGACAAAGGTGGAACGATAACAATATAATTACTGGAAAGGTGTTTTGTATTTTGTTTAAACCAAGTTTAAGTTTCTACTTCCTTGATTATTATTTTTATCGTAATATTATTATGTTCCATGTTTCTATTCCTATTTGTGTACATAAATTGTTAAATAAAAAAATATGTATTCATTTCGCACATTAACAAAAGCAAAAGTTTAAATATTACAATTTCTTAAGACTTCACTCATGATATTAGAAAGAAGACTTCCGCACATACGCGTTACGAACGTGTAAACTAGTTGGCAATGTGTTTCAAATGTACGAGTAGCAGCGTATAGTAAATCTTTTACGACCAATGGACTGTGTATTTCATGTTCCTGAAAGGTGATTAGTGGCCAGAAATGTAAGGAGAATGTTCCTCTTTACGTATCCGTAAATGTTTGAATTCATGTTTGAAGAAGATTTTTGATATTTACATTAAAAGTTAGAACAGTTAAGCTTGTGTATTTGTAAATTGTCTCCTGTTTAGCGCAATAATTTTCTTTAGATTATAGTAAGCTATACGTAAAAGATGAACGAACCGCTATTTTTTTTGAGGTTATTAACGAGAACCTATAATAAATACGCAGTACTTTGATTTTGCTTTATCTATAGATCGTGGCGCACGCAACGTTAACACTGCAAACTAAGTTAGTGTACGATTAAGAAGAAAATATTGCTGTAAGTTTTTCTGTGTATTTTGCCACATATCTCTGTAACAAAGTACAGACCCTCTTCATTTTTCCTAGGCAGCTCAGGTGCTAGTCTAGATTACACAATTACTTTGTGTCTGATACAGACCTTACCATCGTATGTGACTCCAAGCCTTAAGCAGAAATGTGTTTTAAAACGTCGTTTGACTCTTGTATACTTGTAATGATTCAACTATTCTGTTTTGGTCACACAAAATGGATATAAAAAAACTTCTGCATTCGTGCTTATTTTTTGGCTGTAGGCATTTTTTTTCTCTAAGTGCATTGACACCATGATAGTAGTTTTTCGATATTTGGTAGTAATTAGTAATTAATATCAGTATTAAGGCCAAATTACAGCACACTAGAAATACAAAATATTTTGTTTGAAAGAGCATTTACAAGAAAGAGATGATATTTCTAGACAGTTGAAATAAAACAATTTTTAATATATTTAATACATTACTCTTTTATTCCAAGAAGGTTGCAACGTTACGAAACAAGACACCAGGATAAATACAAATACTAAAGTAGCGGTGCAAGACATCAACACATCGCGAGCTCATAATATGGGATGGGATGGTTTTAACGTTAATAAATAATTGAAGAAATGTGAGCAACATTCACTGCCTCTTGCCAGTTGAAGTTATATTCTTGGAGGTCGTATCCAAAATAGTGGAAACTCTAGCATAAATCTGAAATCATTGGTTTTAGAACAATCATTTTTGATATTTTCTAGTTTTTCCTTTTACACGTTGTGTCTTTCCATTTATTTAGGTTCATTCCCCGTATGTCTTCACATGGTACTGGAGGGTTCCTGAAAGTACGGATTATAAATTAGTAGCCATGTTACGATTAGTAATAAAAAGTTACTAATTGTTTTGCGTTGTTTTCACGACATTGAGTTTACATTGTTAAAAAGATTACAAACGGTTGTCATATCCTAGCGAACGTACAAATTTGGTTAACATTTTTTTTTGACGAATCAGCTGATACCTATTTTCCTGAGACTTTAATAACATTAAATATGTATTTGACATGATTTTCATCCGACCGACGCAAGTTGTCGTCAGTTCTACACCTTTGTTGGTAGATCAATGCGTAAACCTTTTTTATATAATATACTCAGAATATATTCTTACCAGGGTCCTTGCCTGAAGAAGCCAGCCGCCTGTATTTGCTTGACGTCGTCTCCATTGTCACACACGACGCGCGCTATGCTGGTCTTCCGAATTTCATTTAGTTGGGCTGGAAGATAATATTTTTTTGACTATTATTATTTGCCTTTAATTATATGACAATATAAAAAAATAACTTAAATACGTCACCAATCCACTTTAAATAAAACGCGGTCCTATGATTGAAGATGATTTAAACTGTTATCTTAAGAGAAAAAAAATGCTGACGTATTGTCAAAGCAGCAGGGAAGCCCCCGTGCTCGAAGAAGAACTTGTCAGACTGCCTCCAGAGCAGCAGGTTGTGCACCATGATGCAGTACAGCGTGGGCCCCACGAAGGTGCCCGGCATGAACCGCTCCACGTAGATGGCTACCATCAGCTCCATGTCTTCCACGTCGTCGTAGATACGACTGAGGATCTCCACTTTCTGGAAAATATTGGAGTACGATTTATTAGCGTCATCAACGTTTGTGTAAACTGATGGCAATAAGCCTTTTAAGTTTGGTCTAAGTTATAAATCTGAATAAATCTATATACTTCTCAGGCACAAAACAATGTTACGTGTTGTAAGCAATGACGTACATATCATTGTTATTAAGTATCAAAAATACCATTTGCTAAATTTCTTGATCTTACTCAGAGTTTTAGTTGTGATAACTTACATCTTTGTCAATGGTATCGTAGAGGTCTTCCCATTTCTTGGCGGGATGCAGTCCACAGAACTTTCGGTAATGGTTGTATGGAGGGAAGCCAGCGTCGCGACCTCTCATGAAGTCAATGGCGATTTCGTCTGCAGCTGCTTGCCAGTCGCCAAATGCTCGTTCCACTAACTGTGGGGGAGTAAAAGTAAGAAGCATAATTTATCACTTATAATCTGTCATGACTTCAAATGCAATAACTATAACTTTAGCACGTGTATAAAGAAAATAAAAAAAAGTATTAAAAAAATTGTGAGCGCTGTTGTGGTCCATTCTGGGTACGTGCCATAAATTGAAATTATAAGCAAGTAATGTTTAACTGATTGGCATTGGTCTTTTTTCTCGTTACGAAAAAAACATCTTATGCTATAAAAAAGTATTATAAAACTATTGTTTCTAAGGATTGGTATCTGCTGTAAATTAACTCGCATAGTGTCTTCACACGATTTGATGTAGGAATAATTACGTCAGGCGCTAAGACGTCAGTTAACTCGTGAGCTGGCTGTACGAGGCAGCCCTCAGTCAGCTGCGCCTCGCTGTTGTTGTAAGAGAGGTACCCGCTCCTCAGGATGAGGTCTGGTGCTGACAC
Source organism: Autographa gamma (assembly GCA_905146925.1). Lineage (NCBI taxonomy): Eukaryota > Metazoa > Arthropoda > Insecta > Lepidoptera > Noctuidae > Autographa > Autographa gamma. The sequence goes on from LR989850.1 coordinate 13,823,138, forward strand.
ACTGCTCTGGTATTTGCCTTTGTTGTACAAACTGCGGCCAAAAAGACGGAACATTAATGTGGACAAAATACACAATTCGTTTCATTTCTGCGTATTGTGGTTCGTATCTCGATCAAAATGATTTCTAAAGAAAGTATAATTGTAGTAACATAGTGCTACTTAGTTTATGTATTTACGTATGTTTATGTATGTACTTTTGGAAAGGAGGGAAAACTTGTTTTGATTATTTATTTCCCTCGTCACGTATGGTCTGCTTAGCATTTTGAACATTAATAGGTTAAATCACATAAAATTGATTATTTCTCATGTTTTAAAGTAAGGAATGAAATATTGGATGTCTTACTCAAGTCGTCCAGGATGGTAGGTGTGGAACCAGCGCGTACCGACCATATACTCGCGGAACACACCCGGCTCCTGGTGGGGATCGAAGTCGTTCACGTAACCGTCTGTCTCGTATATTATGCCTCTTTCCAACAGGTTTTTGCGACCTGACAGGATATATTTAGTTAGTTTATTAACAGGATCTTATCTCATAACCGTTAAAATTATAGACGTGATTTGTCGTACGACACATGCTGATCACTTTAACCTGCGTCAATGATTTTTTTACCAAGAATCTCTGGCATGAGTTCGTAGTAGAAGATATACTGCCACTGCGCTATGTTGATCTGCCTCGCCGTCTGGAACAGTTTCTCGTCATCCCAGCAGGGATTCATCTTAGCCAACCCGCGCGCCAGCCTGTTGTGCTCTCTAAAGAACCACAACGTGGTGAGGACCTTCCCAGAAAGAAGGTTTCCTTGCAAGTCGTCACCTGGAAAATAGAGTTAATTGAAGTTGTTCCCACATTGACGGATCAATAAATGTTTTAATTTTGGTAAAATTTATCTGCAATTTAGATTTGATGAATTAGAGCCTACCGTAGTTATAGCAGCTGAGTTCATTTGGTCTGTTGCCGATGCACAGAGGGCTGTTACCATTCGGCACTTCCCGATCGCCTTCCATCCTAAACGCCAACAAGCCGCCTTGATTCTCTCTAATCATCCTGCTTCGAAGTTCTGTATTGCCATACACAACGGATAGGTCTAATAAAGGTGTAACCATAGAGTACTGAAAAAGAAGTATAACGGAAGCTAGAAATACTAAGGTATAATAGAATAAGTACAACATGTATAAACAAAATATGAGAACTTACTCTTTCAGCCGGCACTGAATTGGGCAGGCACCCTCTTTCCTGGTATGTGATGACTCGGGTGAGGTTCATGCACCTGATACCGGTCTGCCGGAGGTAGGGGTCGTCTTCCGGCACGGGGATCGGGATGCACAGGGGGTTCACTCGGTTGGGAATATTTCCGAGGCAGCAGTCACTGGCTACTGAATACCGAACTGTAAGCGAAGGTTAAAACAATAGAGTTTATGAAAAAAATTGTATACAAAATCTACTAAACCTACGTTGCTATCCTCTTTTGGAAAAACCTCTAAATTGCACCATAAAACCTGATCTAATTCGCCTCATCCTATCAGAAAGGGTTACAGAAACAACTTTTATTTGTATGTGGTTAAAGAAGCCTGGCTTACTTGCAATTATTATACTTATCGGCCGGTGTTCTATCTATAAATTATGTATTGTAAAATTGGAAGGCGCTTAAAAATATACTTTGTTTTTAACCCAGTTGTAGTATAATACTCGGACTCACTCAAATAGAAAAGATCCACGTTATCCCCCGCACTAGTCACTTGGAAATATGCGGCTAGGGTGGAGAAATGGTGGTCCCTCAAGTATCCGTCTGCGAGCAGCGAGGTCCTTAGAAGTCGAGTCGAAGGCAGCTCCGACCCGTCTCGTGCTGGTCTCAGAGTATTGCCTGAACATGGAGTTAGAGTTAGAGAAATTAAGCATAATTTGTCTTGTTTTCTTCGACATTTACGTCAAGAACTCTCTGGTGGTTTGACTCACATATGCTTCATATATCACCACATCTTCAATTACCTCACAGATTTTAGATGTCTAGCATGTTTAGTAACAAACACATCGTACCTAGTCCAAACTGCGGTGACAGAAGTCTGGGCAGAGGGGTCTTCTCGGCCCCTCGGGAAGGGTACTTGGGGTTCGTGCAGGTGCCGTCCACGCGCCGACCCTCGCTCTCATTGCAGGGCCGCACAGCGACGGTGCACAGACTGACAAACAAATATTCCATGAACTTAATCTATTCTGCTCATAAGAAAACACTATTAATGGCGAATTATCCTTTAACACTAAACTGTTAAAATAAATAAGCAACAACAAAATTAATTAACAAAAATATTGCTGCGATAAAAAAAGTATGAACTTACGTAGTTCCATTTATTGCGTTTCCTAGGAAATTACTTCTTTTAGATGTTAAAGGTTTCCCGAAGTAAGCATCATATATGACTGGCACCTCTCCTTCTACCGCTTTGTCAACCACCGGCGTCTTCTCCACAATACCTTGAACACCCTCTGGAGGTAATGTATCCTGAGCCTCCACAGAACATAGTACCACGAAAACTGATAATATAGTGATACGATGCATTGCCACTCTTGTGAATTAATATTTTCAGGACACTCGGCTATCCGTGTAGTTTCATGTCACCAGTTCTTTGTCCACCAGGTCCTTTCAATTAACACTAACAATAACTTTAAGCACTATATGGCAACGCGTGATATTTTAATACTAATTAGGTCCCAAAATCGACACACGGGTAAAAGAAATAATACAAAAGAAATCCTTTTTCATATACTATAACTGAAATTATTGTAGTTAGGTAAACAATAAATTGATGCAATATAATTTTAACCGTAACACTTCTGTATTTGGCTTGCAAATTATAAGTAATAACAATAAAAAACATCCAAGTGGTAAAGCGGCTTATAAATGCTTTGTCTGACTGACCTTACTTATGGCAGAATTAATGTTAACGATCCGTTTTATTACATGTTGCTTGCGGTTTCGATCGAGATTCCTTTAATTACTAATTAATAGCGGTGCCTCGCGGTTTTATCTGACTTATTCATCTAGACGTTTTCATACCGTTATTCTGCTGTTCAGAGCGGAGAAGAATAGAAAAAAATCAATGGTCATGAAAAAAACACATCAACTGCCTCTTTGCTTCTCGGTATATTAAGAAGAATTCAATTGATAAATTAAAGCGATGACCTTATATACTTAAGAAAAGCGAAAATTACCTGGATTACCATGGAAATACCATATTGACATACCTACATACAGCTAAGATGAAGATAGTCAAAGAAGTGTTTGTGCTTACCTAACTATAAATAAGTTAATTTACTTACAAAATCCTTCCATACACTAAGAACTAATTGAAGGTAAATAAAATATTGCTGAATTTTCAGTATAGGGTTTAACATTTTGGCATTTTTATTTATAAAATCATTTCTTTTCTAATTGGTAATTTAACGCTTAGTACATTATTTAATCATGCATGATTCATACATACAGACAACAAGACAGACCCACTTGTTAAATTATAGATAATCGTAGCAAAGTGACGTCAGACCTTTATTTAACACTCTTTGTACAAAGTTGCACGAATGAGTATAGATCGAATTTCGGAACGTAGTTGGCCACTGGCGTGTTAATACCTAGATACTCGTAGCATTGGTTCACATTATAGTTACTTATTATTTTTTGATTTACGATCTATTATTTAATTAACCTTAGTTTATATGAACTTTTAAACTAGTCACGTCAAGCCCTAAAGGTATTTATGCATGTACGCGCTAATCCCCGTTCTATAATATTACTATAACCTTAGTTTAGTACTAAAAATGTTAAAAACCAATTAGAACACAAAACATTTTCTTATATCCTTTATTGGTAGTAAAGCTACCTACTTTTTAAGCGCTCATGTGTTGTATTTATTTATAAATTTCCTGTAAATACCGACTGAGTTATCTTTATATAAGCGTGTGTGGGTTGTGAGTGTCATTGCAAATAGTTTTTCAAGTACAGTGTTGGCTGAAAGCCTTACTGTATTACTAAAAATAGGATTCTTTTTGATCTCCCAGATTTAAAAACTACTTCATATGAATTACGTAAAAAACAGATCTGTTTTAACTGTACTCGAAGACAGGGTTCTGGCAAGCAGAGCTGATTAAAATTCTACCACAAAAATATTTGTAATCACGTAAAATTGTACTTATTGTCACATTTCGATACCTATTTATTTATTTAGGGAAAACAAACAATTGTACAATGTATACATGTAAATGTAATGTAAATACAATAAATACAGATAATGTTGAATATTAGGCAAATGTACAATCACTATCCACACAAATCCACGACGTTTCCACAGATTACTTTAATAAGAGTACAGTGTAGACACAACATTTTAACTTATAACAACATGAATATAAATAAGGAGAGAAGAGGTAATAAAAGAACAACAGGGAAAAATAAGAAGCAAACTATCGTAAGTTAGCTTAGTTAAGCTATCCACTAAACACTTTTTGAAGTTATAACGATTTAAAGCGAAAATGTCAAATGCAATAAATACAATACTTCGTTTATTTAACCTATAATAAAGAAATATCTGTATTTACAAGAAAGGAAAAGGGACATAATGTTATGAAAACATATGTGGGACATTGAAATAAAACAATTTTAACAGTTTTAATCGCGGTTTATTTTTTTAATTAATTACAATTATGGTCTTAAAAGATTCCCCAATAATGCATAGAGTGATCCTCATGATGAGTGATCTCAACAAACCGCGAGCTCTTACCTATAGGGTGGAACCTAGGCTGAACGTTAATATTAGAAAAATATAAAAGTGGAACAAGAGACAAATACCTAGTTTTTATGTGACCATGATAGTTGAAAAGGTGTCGAAACTTCGGTAAAAATATGCCAATTTTAGATTTTACAGAGTCGTCGTAGTTATTTTTTTTCTAGTTTCTCCTTGGACAAGTGTTGTCCTTCCATTTATTCAAGTTTATGCCTCGTATTTCTTGGCATGGTACTGGGGGGTTCCTGTAAGTTCCAAATATAAATTAGTAGTCATAGCAACAAAACTCAATATTTTATTCGCTATTTTATATTATTAATAATTTTGAGCTACAATTTAGCAGACTCATTTAACCAGATGAAAGCTTCACCCGTTTTCCCAGCCTTTTGCTAACACCACTTAATCGCTCAAGATATTTACTTCAAACTTGAGTTGCAATATTCCACCCGAACAAACATATAAATCTACTTTTTACGAATTTTGTTCTGTTTTATTTTAAATTTTTACCACTGACTGCCAGACTGACTACCAGACTACCTATGATACCTGCAAAGGTGTCGAAAAGACGGGACCTAAAGTTTAAAATAAACTGCGACAACATCCTTAAAAAGTCGCCAGTTCTCTAGTTAAGTCAAATAAAATCTAGGAAATGTTTTCATTATAGCTCCTGCGAATTTAGTATAAACATTTGAATATAATCATGTTACAGTCCTCATTCTTACCAAGGTCCCTGTCTGAAGAAGGCAGCCGGCTGTATGCTCTTGACGTCGTCTCCGTTGTCGCACAGCACGCGCGCTATGCTGGTCTTCCGAATTTCGTTCAGTTGGGCTGGAAGATCATATTTTATTATTTTTAATGATCGAATCCATGTTGTTAGTTTTCTCCAAGAAATGGTCATAAATTATGGTGAGAAAAAATTAACTGCAGTTTATGAAAACTGAACAGAGAATTATTGTATAAAACACTCACGGATTTTCAAAGCAGCCGGGAAGCCCCCGTGCTCGAAGAAGAACTTGTCGGACTGCCTCCAGAGCAGCAGGTTGTGCACCATGATGCAGTACAGCGTGGGCCCCACGAAGGTGCCCGGCATGAACCGCTCCACGTAGATGGCTACCATCAGCTCCATGTCTTCCACGTCGTCGTAGATACGACTGAGGATCTCCACTTTCTGGAAATTATTGGAGTACGATTTATTACCGTCATCAAGGTTTGTGTAAACTCTGCAAGACGTAAAATTCTTCTTCCAATTTATTTTTAGTTATCATGAGAAAACCTTTAACTTATTATTAACGGTATATTACGTTCATTTTCCCTTAGTATATTTTTAGAAACGTAACAATGGTAGATATCCAATATTTTCATGAAGAGACTGTAAATTTTAATTGTGATAACTTACATCTTTGTCAATAGTATCGTAGAGGTCTTCCCATTTCTTGGCGGGATGCAGTCCACAGAACTTTCGGTAGTGGTTGTAGGGAGGGAAGCCAGCGTCACGACCTCTCATGAAGTCAATGGCAGTGACATCTGCGACTGCATTCCGGCCGTCCAGTACACGTTCCACTAACTGTCACAAAAAATGGAAAGACAGTTTACAATTCTTGTTCCATGTTTTAGCTTGAAATAGACTTCATTATCATTCAGCCATTATCGGCCTATGTAGTGTTAAATGGGTAGGCATCCTCTATTGTATCTATCTTAAATAATCACATCTATCCAACACTAAACAACATTGGGTATAGTTACATCAGGAGCCAGGACGTAATCGAACTTGTCAGCTGGTTGTACGAAGCATCCCTCTGTCAGCTGCGCCTCGCTGTTGTTGTTGGCGAGGTACCCGCTCCTCAGGTTGAGGTCTGGCGATGAGATACTGCTCTGGTACCTGTTCCTGGAGTACATACTGGGGAACAAAAGAAACATTAATGTTAGGAATACAAAGTTGTGGAACACAAGGAGTGTTCATTTTAACGTACATTCCGTGTTTTGTTTCTGCATGTTGAATTTCGGATTTGTAGGGCATGTTTATTTCTTTCATATTTCTTTTATATTAAAGTTTGAGGACATTTCATTTATTTCAGGAATATGAATTAACTTTCTAAAAGTAGTTCTTGTATTTTCTATCACTTTCATTTTCGACATGTTTTTGTATTCTATTGATAGTTACATGATCTCCTTCGATTTTGAATCATATAGGGGGTAAGTCCTGAGTCTAAAAAAATTAACGATATTTTCATATTGGCAAATAAAGAATATAATCGTGGACGACTTACTCCAGTTGGCCCGATTGATAGGTGTGGAACCAGCGCGTGCCGACAATGTACTCGCGGATCACTCCCGGCTCCTGGTGAGGATCGAAGTCGTTCACGTAGCCGTCAGTCTCGTATATTATGCCTTTTTCTAAAGCATTTTTACGACCTGAAAGGATTCACATGGAGTTAACTATAGGTTTCTTACATCTTATAGGCATTGTCGGGAAATGGCTTTGAATTTGTTTCCGTTCAAGTGGGTGTGTAAAGCACGTATAAGATTGATTTTATAACTTTGGTTAGCCCTCACTGTATTCATGTGTAGTAACGTTCTCATTATTACTTTATCTTTCTTACCAAGAATCTCTGGCATCAGTTCGTAGTAGAATATATACTGCCACTGCGCTATGTTGATCTGCCTCGCCGTCTGGAACAGTTTCTCGTCATCCCAGCAGGGGTTTATCTTGGCCAACCCGCGCGCCAGCCTGTTGTGCTCTCTGAAGAACCACATCGTGGTAAGGTACATTCCAGCAAGGAGGTTGCCTTGTAAGTCGTCACCTGCGATGTAAAGATCGATTTAGTGACTGTTATTACTTGTTAATGTCATATTTGTTAATCTATGCATTTATTTCTACTGTTCTGCCAACATTTTTTCACAGTTCATCGGATACGACAGTAACTGTTTATTTGAATTGCACACTTGCAGAATTATGGGTCTAATTAAAATAAAATTAGTTACTACTTTAGTATGTTTCTAACTGTTACATTGTAATTATTAATGTATCTTGACCTACCATAGTTGTAGCAGCTTGGTTCATTTGGTTGGTTGTTGAGGCAAAAAGGGCTATTTCCATTCGGCACTTCCCGATTGCCTTCCATTCTGAACGCCAACAAGCCACCTTGATTTGCTCTAACTAGCCTGCTCCTTAGTTCTGTATTGCCATATACTATGGAAAGGTCAAGTAGTGGCGTTACTATAGAGTACTGGAAAACAAATTGGGTTTATTTGAGAAATAGATTTAGGCGCGATAAAAGACGAAGTGTATTAGAAGAAGCTGAAAGAAAAAACGAGAGGTCTAGAACTTACTCTATCAGCCGGCAAAGAGTTTGGAAGACACCCCATGTCCTGGTACGAGATGATCCTCGTGAGGTTAAGGCATCTGATGCCGGTCTGCCGAAGGTAGGGGTCGTCTTCGGGCACAGGGATAGCGATGCACAGGGGGTTCACTCGGTTGGGGGTATTGCCGAGGCAGCAATCACTGACTAATGAGTACCGCACTGGAGAGGAATTTTTTCAAATTCAATAAGAGCTTGCAAGAAAACTTTATTCTTAAAGTAGTTCAACACAACAACTTACGTAAATAGAGTAAATCAACGTTATCCCCGGCGGTAGTCACTTGGAAGTGGTTGGCTAGGGTGGAGAAATGGTGGTCTCTGACGTATCCGTCCGCAAGCAGCGAGGTCCTCAGAAGCCGAGCTGAAGGCAGCTCCGACCCATCTCGTGCTGGTCTCAGAGTATTGCCTGAACACGGAGTAAGAGAAAAAAAACGTACACAAAAAAAGGAAATTTTACGATTAGTATCTTTTTAACCCACGACGCAAAAAGAGGGGTGTTATTAGTTTGACGTGTCTGTACTTAGGTACTTTAAGTTTGGGTTTTTATTATTTTTTACTTTTTAAAGGGAACTTATATTTTTGTATCAGGGTTTTTTTATTAATCATCGCAAGCATTTTAATTCTGTCTTTGATGTTTAGTAAACATCCATACCTGGTCCATACTGCGGTGGCAGAAGTCTCGGCAGAGGGGTCTTCTCGGCCCCTCGGGAGGGGTACTTGGGGTTCGTGCAGGTGCCGTCCACGCGCCGACCCTCTCTCTTGTTGCAGGGCCGCACAGCGACCGTGCACAGACTGACGAACAAATAATCATAGGTTAGATATCATTTAAGTAGGCAACCATATATTTAAAAGTAATTTGTATGTGGTTGTATGTATATCAAGGTATTTCAAAATAAAGCGTGCTCATAAAAAATAAATAATAGAAAAATAAAAAAACCTTCCAACATTTGTTTGATACTTACATGGTTCCATTCAAAACGCTTTGTAAGAAATTACTTCTTTTGGATGTTATTGGTTTCCCAAAGTAAGCGTCATATAAGACTGGTACCTCTCCTTCTACCTCTTTGCCTACCACCGGTACTTGTTCCAAGAAGCTTTGATCGCCCACTGGAGGCGACACCTCAGGACCCGCCAAGAAACTTTGATCTCCCACCGGAGGCGACACCTCAGGACCCGGGCCTAGTAGTGTGTCAAGTGTAGGCAACTCCTGCGCTCCCACAGAACATAGCACCACGAAGATTAAGATTAGAGAGAAATAATGCATGGTTCCACTTTTTGATGAAAATTGGATTAATGTTATTTCATTTGCCGATGCATGTGATCTGGAATTAAATGTACTGTTAATGCTAGGATAAAATAATGATACCATTTAAGTTATGGAGATGTGAGTAATTAAAAAAGCACGTAAGAAGCAAAATATGTTTAGTACAATCAGCTATAATCACAGGCTATAATCCATGAAATTGCATGTTATCAATAAAATGCAAATCGTTTTGCTATCCACTCTTTCACTGTTGTCGGTTATTTGTTGATATATGAATGCCAAATAATTACAACTTAATAGTACTCTTACAAAGTTTCAAAATCACCTCGCGCGCATAGGAACAATATCTATACCTATCTACAAGAAATAACGTTTATGATGTTCTGAAAAACTTATCCTGAATTATCATTACCTACTAAAACTAAAATGATTGATCAAAGATACGATGCGTAAATTATAGGTACGTACAATGAAACAATTCCGAGTAGTAACGCGGTTTATAAATACTTTGTTTAATCAGCCTTACTGACAGCAGAAATACTTTAGCTTTTGCCTGCGGTCTTGATTACCAATTTTTGTTCAGAACGTTGCTTTTTATAATTGCGTCCGTACGACTTCATGGTAACATGAAAGGTATTATGTATACTTTATAAATAGCAAAAGTTAATAGCGAACGTTTCCAGAATATTTGACTAACTGGAAACATAAAAATTATATCGGACTAATATTGAGCCACCAAAGAAGATCTTAGACATATTGTATCTATTCCCCACCATTTTTACGCATTACTCGCATCTAGACAGACAACAAGACAAACACACAAGTTTGTAGTGTAGATGATCGTGACGGGGTGACGTCAGGTCTCTATCTAACACTCTTCGTGCAAAGATGCACGAATTTGTAGAATTTATCATATCATTAATTTTTAATGTTTCTTAGTTAATTATTTTAATGCTTGCGTGTTTATATGTAGTATGGAAATTGAGTTACATTCTTGATGGATATTTACTAGAAGTATTTTTTTTCAATTACAACTAATTACATTAAATCAATTATTTTTTATGAACGTAATTTGTTCTGATTTAGTTATAATAATTGAAGTTATTAATTCGTTATTATTTTTACAATACAATAGAAGTTAATGAGCTAAATTATTTTTCTGGGGCGCTATAAATTTAATATTTAATAGCACACACTTCTAAAATAGAAAAATGTATGTCTGGTTAGCGCGACTCGGTTTCGTACACTGATGGTTCCGCCGAACGTATATCTTGATATTAAGTCGGTTTCATAACTGTTACTGATTTAACTAAAGACACATAATCTTCGAAAATTTGTATTCTAATATAAATTTTAAATCACGGCATTTTTCTGTGACCTTAAATATTTTTTTTGTAAGGTGTAGTGAAAAACATTAAGCATAACAAATAATGAAGATTATCTGCATATTTGACTAACATATAAAAAAATGTTCGTTGAATTTATTTGGAACTATAACACGATATCAAACACATAAATAATTAAATGTGCGGGAACGTCTAATTTAGCGCGATTATAAACCAATCAGGTATGTAAAGTGAGCCGGATCACGTCTGTTTAGGTTAGTGCTGATTGTGCTGAACTACCCTTGACCGAAACACTATTGGAAACGGATTTAATTGTCTTAGTAACTGTGCAAACGATAGACAGACAGTACAGTATATACTGACAGTGCTATTAGTACAGTAGGCCGTTATTTTGCAGGTTTGAATAAAAGTTTTAGTAGATATACTATTGTAGTTACTATTAATTAAATGAAGTTGGAAAATTGTTTTTACCGGTACTCCGCCATTTGCGGTATTTTAATTAACTGACTTTTTTCTTTTATTTAATGCGTTTATGTATTATTCATTTACTACGTTTGTACGGTGCACAACATTAATTATAATCGCAAGTGAATCTGAACCAAAAGAAACAAGTAACATGAAAATAACTGTCATTTAAACGCATCGGTAGAGTGGATATTTAAAAAGTGGGACAAAAATTACAAAACGCCGCAATATTCTTATCTAGCCATTGCACGGCTAGTTTAAAACTCCCTATTGTTCCGCTCGATAATCACTTCTTCAACTTAGTCCAACACCAATAAAATTATTCATAGCCTCTGCTATCCAGAACAAAACACCAACAAATTGATTCAGTGGAAACGTTAAAGTTTTCCACAACAGCTTTCCAGTCTAGTGCGCTTGCATCCTGTAGGAAAACGTCGGATTTTTCCGTCGCTGTCGGATCTAGTCACGATCCAGCTCCCACAATAGCACTGCCATTCCTAACTTTATGACTGAGTTATCGCTTGAATATTTTGTTCCAAAACTAAAATTTTAGGTTTTGCAACGCCAATGGAATTGCTGACATCGGAAAGCTATGTTTGTTATTTGTTACAAGTATATGTTGTAATGCTGATAAGTTGTAGCTATTTGCCGAGTATATTTTACGTATATTTTGTTTTGAAATCTACTGCTTGTAATGTGTCAAGAATATTTGAGAGTAATTTGACGATACTGTGTCTGACACGCCGTATTATTTAATCTCGTCTTCTCATACGTAGTATGTCGTGCGTCCGCACCAAATAAAATGGCTAGGGTTTTATGTAGATATGTGAAATGTAGCTATTGTAAGTTCTTAGAAAAATATTATTAAGTATTCTTATATTTCAATGCGCTGAATTTGTAGTTAAGACATGTTCTTGATCACTTGGTTTAGAATTTTGTTACCAGTCAACCTTGTCTTTGTTTATCTACACGGAATATTACTAAAATCGCTATAAATATATGCGTGTTTGACATAGTAAACGATTCAAAACATTGTTAATAAAAACTGTAACATTACGTCGACGTCAATATGTTAATATGTAGATGCAAGTGCATCCGACTTAATCGTCAACTGGCGAGCGCGAATCTCGCGAGCGCGCGCGAGTTGGCACTTTTCGATTTTACCTACTTTTTTTGTCGTCAACTCGCGCGTCTATGTAAAGTACAGTCAAATAAAAAGAGATTGAAAACAAAAACTATTAATAATTATTTATTGACCGCGTTAGCTGATTCTGTGAAGTACTGACTTAGATTACGATTTAGAGGGCCGAAATGAGAAGGCCTGGGGAACGCATCCAATGACACATACTATCTCGTCTAACGCGCATGCGCACAACAGTATAGCTGTCATAGCGCTATCTCTTTCTAATTCAACAAACAAACCATGATCTGTGATTTTATAGTCTGTGATTAGTTTTATTAGTAGGTCGTCAGTAATAACTTAGCCAATTGATGAATCTACTTATTGATAGTGTTTAGCGTTTTTTGTAAAAAACATTTACAACCATATCTGATCTGTGATTTTATAGTTTCTAAGACTCTTTCTATGGTTCCTAAGATTGTTTTTATTAGTGAGCAATAATAAGTCAGTTTGTTGTCAATTACTATGTTTAGCTTTACTATTTTATACTTACCAATATTCAGTACGGTTTCAATTATTTATATTATGAGATTTATCGAAAATCTCCTCACATATAATTTTGTATACGAGTATGTGAGGGGAGTGTTTTCGTTGTTTCTATTTTATTTACTTAGTTTTTTACAATTTACATACTAGATAATAAGATAATAAGCCAAATTCTCAAATCAATGTGATATTGTTGATAATTAGTAAGGGAAATACTACTAATAATTTATATTTTGTCCTGTTGATTTATAATAAACTGATTTCAAAACGATGTATATTTTGTTTTATTTTAAAAATCAAATTTCATAAAGTTTCTTATACATTTATAGTAGGTAAGTACCTAACTAAATTAAATTTGTTATAACGTTTTTGTAGCTGACTATACATTAAAACATCAAATTATATAGACGCGCGAGTTGACGACAAAAAAAGTAGGCAAAATCGAAAAGTGCCAACTCGCGCGCGCTCGCGAGATTCGCGCTCGCCAGTTGACGATTAAGTCGTGCATCGACTTAATCGTCAACTGGCGAGCGCGAATCTCGCGAGCGCGCGCGAGTTGGCACTTTTCGATTTTACCTACTTTTTTTGTCGTCAACTCGCGCGTCTATGTAAAGTACAGTCAAATAAAAAGAGATTGAAAACAAAAACTATTAATAATTATTTATTGACCGCGTTAGCTGATTCTGTGAAGTACTGACTTAGATTACGATTTAGAGGGCCGAAATGAGAAGGCCTGGGGAACGCATCCAATGACACATACTATCTCGTCTAACGCGCATGCGCACAACAGTATAGCTGTCATAGCGCTATCTCTTTCTAATTCAACAAACAAACCATGATCTGTGATTTTATAGTCTGTGATTAGTTTTATTAGTAGGTCGTCAGTAATAACTTAGCCAATTGATGAATCTACTTATTGATAGTGTTTAGCGTTTTTTGTAAAAAACATTTACAACCATATCTGATCTGTGATTTTATAGTTTCTAAGACTCTTTCTATGGTTCCTAAGATTGTTTTTATTAGTGAGCAATAATAAGTCAGTTTGTTGTCAATTACTATGTTTAGCTTTACTATTTTATACTTACCAATATTCAGTACGGTTTCAATTATTTATATTATGAGATTTATCGAAAATCTCCTCACATATAATTTTGTATACGAGTATGTGAGGGGAGTGTTTTCGTTGTTTCTATTTTATTTACTTAGTTTTTTACAATTTACATACTAGATAATAAGATAATAAGCCAAATTCTCAAATCAATGTGATATTGTTGATAATTAGTAAGGGAAATACTACTAATAATTTATATTTTGTCCTGTTGATTTATAATAAACTGATTTCAAAACGATGTATATTTTGTTTTATTTTAAAAATCAAATTTCATAAAGTTTCTTATACATTTATAGTAGGTAAGTACCTAACTAAATTAAATTTGTTATAACGTTTTTGTAGCTGACTATACATTAAAACATCAAATTATATAGACGCGCGAGTTGACGACAAAAAAAGTAGGCAAAATCGAAAAGTGCCAACTCGCGCGCGCTCGCGAGATTCGCGCTCGCCAGTTGACGATTAAGTCGTGCATCCGATATGAAGGATATTGGGCGTGTTTGGTGTGATATTGCGGAAAGATATTTGGTTCAGCGTGTCGCAATATCCGAGCTTCAGCATATTTTAAGGTATTTTTAATATGAGATACGTATCAAGTTTATATTTATCATTCCCAATATAGTTGTGGAAGTGTAAGGGTGAAGCAGATAATAGGTTCTATTCATGTCTCTTAAATAGGTTTAAAAAACATAGAATACTCTTCCTTTAATTGTAATTTTAGAAAATATTCAAATAAATTACTGTCAGTAACAAGTTCTTTGTGTTTATACTACAAATAAAATTGATTTCTTTCATATTTCCTTTAACGTTTAGATGAAGAAATCATGTTTTCATAAAACGTTTCACGTAAATCATAAATGGTGGCAGGTTTCTCAGCAATCGACTCAACAAAACCGTTTTCCTCTCTCGGCCACTACAATCTGCCTCACACTGAGGTAGCCAATATATATTTCGTATGAAATTTATTCGGTATTTACCTAGTTTGCTTCGTAAAGCAAAATACGGAGGAATTTGTGGAAAGTCCCAACGTTTTTAATAGCAAAAAATAAATACCTATAACTTCAGTTTAGATTCGCACTGACAGTTTTCTATTTATCAGAAGACAGGAATCACAACAAAAAAAAAACGAATCTTACAAAGCGAGACTCAAGTTACAAATACAAATCGTTATCTCCCAAATTTATCTAAATCTTGGCAGAATCTCTAAAGTTATCATCTGAGTGGCCGATAACCCTCCATAACTTACGCACTAACAAGAAAATCCATGCTAACCAGACTGCCGACAATCCCAACTTTCCTTACACCACACTTATCATCCCTTGTAAGACAGAGACCACGCTATATCATCTTCGTTTTATCCCTTTCCCGCGTAGAACAAAGCTCTAGTTTTGAGTTCTATCAGAAAGGATTAATATCCCATCAGAAACACTCAGATGAAATGCAATATCGCTCGGGCGAGCGTCGCCAAACAATTAAAGTAAGTTATAAGAAACGGCTCCCGCCCGTCAAAACGATAAGAATCTTGTTATTAAATTGAAAAACGTTGGAACGGTTTAAGTTGTCAAATTAGGGTTTATTCAGATTCAGTTAGTTAAAAATGACAGTAACAATAACAATATAAGGACATAATAAAATATATAACAATTTAAAAAGTGTTTTAAACATTTCATCACAGGGCTCAATGGTGTTTGTACGAATTTACGTAAAAAAAACATACCATAATATTCTTACTTTGCTTGATGTCTTTCTTAAACATGAAGTAAGTTACTCTGTATGAGATAAAATATATAGCACCAACTAAAGTACCGAAGTTAGCTCTAGACTGTGTAGTGGAAGGTGTTGACAGTTAACTAATCGTGTCTGAACCAGCACTTACACCAGTTTGAAAAGTTGTCGTTAGTAAAAGGTTTGCGACTATTTGTAGAGGGAGAGTTGGTGAGCCAGCGACTGGAATAGAATGTGCAGTGGCTCGCACTGCCCCAATATATCAGGCCGGTCTAGTTTGGAATCGCTGTCATAAATCACGGCTATCGATAAAGAATGGAACGGTAAAGAGAGCACATAAACGTTTGTGTTTTAGGAATTATGACATTTAGGAATTATTATGACTTCCTAAAATATTTTGTGACTTTTCTATAAAAAAGTACATAATTATTATATTTATTTTTTGTTGCATACAGCATTTGCTAAGTAGCACGTTTTACCAATTAAAACCGTGCTGCTAATCTAAATTACTAAATGACTTAGTGAATCACTTAGGCAATTTGATTGAAATCCGACGAAGTTTTGAGGGCTTGTGATGTTATTTTTAAGCGGTGCTCTTTTTTGTATCTACTTTGTATTTTTGGATACATAAACGCTATTTTATTTATTTTTGTTTTCAATACGTATCAATTATATTCATCTACTACATATTATCATGTCGAGCGCTGACACCTCATAACGAGGTTATCGCCTACTGTCTATACAAGAAAATGCCCGCACTCAGCGATGTCCGCCCAATCAGAGTCTAGTGCGGTACTTAGAAGCCGCTGCGATGAAATACTGCCTCATGTTATGGGAATATTTGGCCTTCACTAATATTTACCTTCTAAGATGGGAGCAGAAGGATATTATTCTGATAGCAATCGACTTTTCTGTGTGACAGATAATAGCGTGCGTTTTTAAAGTTAAATTATTTTTTTCTTATTTTAGAAAGATCATCTCGTCTTAAACTCGACTTTCGCGATTTATCGCTACTTCACTCCCAAACATTTGAAACCACACGTCTTGGAGCTGTGTAATAATTTAGCTACCTGTTACAAGGTACAGTTAAGTACCACTTCGGCCAACCTTAAACCTTTCAGGTCCTACTTAAAACAAATATCACTCTGACATCGTAATTCAGAGCTCACTCGCTCGTTCGTCTCGAGCTGCGGTCTCGAGTGATTTAAGAATAGGGTCGGCTTCTTTATTCCTTTTTATCGATAGAGCCTAGACCCTAAGGATTGGTGTGCATATGTAAATACGGCTTCCATCTGCTCTTTGTATTGTTTCTGTATAAAATATGTGGACACGAATACGGTTTTTGTCTCGGAATGCGATTGGAATAATTTTGTGTTTGGCTTGTGGCTTGTGGGGTTCGTTTGTAGATTATTGTACTTGAAATTCGTATTGTGTGTTAAGGATTTATGTTTATAAGAACCTAGATACTCTTAACTTTTTACATGCATTTTCTGTACATTTGGTTCATAAAGTAAGCAATTTTAATTTCGTCTTTAATTTCTTGGTATACGACTGCGAAAATGTGATTAAAGTATACTTTAATGTATTTATAAAATCTTTGGCCACGTTAAATAACGTCCAATCCTTGCACGTCCTCCTGGTGATCTTATATGCTGTCACTGTGTATGTACGAAGCTCAGTTCAGAGCTGGCCAAGTTTGATGGATGCGCGCCATTATCAGCTGACGTTTTAGTCTAGATCTTCACTAATTGCTTCTCAAACTTCAATTAGTGAACAGTCTATCATGAACTAGGAGAACTAAGTGCTATGTTTGTTTACGAGTAAATGGGGCTTGTTACATTGTCGATAGATTTGTAAAGATTAACTGTAGCACGCGTACAGAATTTTAGGTGCTGAAGAATACAGTTGTTGTATTGTTTAGATTTTTAATTGCTTTTTTCGGTAGACCATTGACTTTGTTTTTGGTTTTTGTACCAAAAACATTCATTCTGATCACTCACTATTCTTCAAAAGAGTCATTGAATCTCATAAATACATAACTTCCTTTTTCATTATTCGTTCTTCCACATGAATTTATAGAGCAGTGTTCAGTTGTTTATTTGGCGACTCAATTAAGAGAGTCAGTATCGTCTTATCAAGTAATCTATCTGCCCTCCCTGCGAAGGTTTATTACGAAGGCTTCGCGCTGAGTTACTGGATGCGAACACTTAACACTTTTTATGTACTATCATCCTTGTTTACTTTTCAAGGACCTATCGTTTTTTTCCTGGTTAAGCAGAGATATTCTTATACAATCCTTGTACCTATTTATACAACAATTTTTTGAAAGTCTTCATAATATCCTCATCGCCTTAAATATAATATTAGTACAGTATATTTTTTTAAGAATTTCTTGTGTGTATTGAAACATCTATTTCGTCCGACTTTAACTGCTCTTATGATGCTGATCTTATAATGTGTAACCTAGGTAGCCCATTTAAATAAACCACAGTACTCATACTCATACTCATTTGTTGAAAATAATATTCTTGTAAGCTTATTACCTTATGTATGTTTCTGATCACGCACGCAAATGTGATTTAAAAGTTTCTGAGAAAGCTCTGCTAGGGCCCGCGCCGCCCGCCCTAATGAAGGGCTTCCTACAAATTCCCTTCATACTGTCTGAAAATTTTATTATGGAGTACGTACTAAATTGCCTTTTATATTTATTTTGCTTTGATACTTGTCGTGTCTAAGAGATTATTTCGTGGGTATTAATTAAAGTAATATATGTAATCAAATTGTATAAGATTTTTATTTTGCTGTCGAACAATTTAGATTTTCATATAATTGTAAAAAATACGTTTAAATGAGTTTTTACAAATGATGTCTTATAAACTCATAACATATATCACACCGTATAGTTTTTTTTTAGAAATACTTAAAGTTATCATTTCGTGAAGTTTCGTCCATAATGATAGAAATGTTCTCGTCAGCGTTAACTTTCAGTGCAGTCATCATTTACGATGTTTACTATGAGCACATTGCAGGAGGGGACTCAGGTTTTTAGATCACTCAAGGTCGAATTGGGAATGGAGTTTCAGTTTTTTTTTTGCGGTTTTAGCGGTAAACGGAAGCGATAAACCTCGATTATGAATATTATTACTATTGCAGGTTATAATACAATAAAGACATATTGATAAATAATTACTGTGATTGTGTGGATAAGGATTTAAAAAATAGATTTAGTATGGGTAATAGATTTAATATAGTCGCTAGGAACCGTATATAGTGCAAATAAGTATTTATAGTGATTAAAAATAAAGATACTATTAGAACGTTTTTATGCCTAGCGTTTTCCAAAACTATAGTCTGATTCCAGCCTTACTGGATTTAGCTGGATACCATATTTTTCATGGAGCGTATTTAGAACAGTACCTAGATACTTTTTATATTAACAATACCTCCATCACCAGCTTATAATTTTCCTACAACTTCAGATACATCAAAGTAAAAATAAACTTAAAAAACTGTTATTAATTTCTCTGTCAATTTTAAATTCCCGCTCTATCTCATGACTTGTACCGTGGGTAAGTTGGCCAATTTGTCAAGGCTTCCTGTTACCGCCCTTGAGGATGGCATTGAGAAGTGTGCTATGTATCTTGAATTTAAATTGACCGACCACTTCTGTTTACTTAGTTTTTTTTTCCAAGAAGTGTAAGAGGTAGCAATAGTATATTGATGACTTTATGGTGTAATTTAGTATGTCTTTTGATTATAGTTTTAAGCTATGAATTGGTGTAGTGGCGTAATGTAACAACACGCCAACACTTACAGAATTACTTTCGCAATGATAATAATGTAATGTAATATGTGATAAACACTGTTTTCCTTGTATTAATATTTCACTTAAAACATTTTCAGTAAACATTAACTGTCAGTGTTGTGATCAACGACGCAAGTCCATTAAAAAGGGACCAAACACAATCCCTCTCTTTGCTTGTTGCTTAATCTATCTCAAAAACCATTTGGTGTAATAGGGATACTTGGTACTTTGTAAGCTCGCATACAAAACTCTCTGAAAGATTAAAGCTTACTAACTGTGAACAAAGTACCATCTTGCGGGAATGTTGGTAGATGAGTGGCTGTCGCCCGGGCAGCAGGTGGTTTCAATCAGTCGTGATGACGATGCAGAAAGCGGCTGCCATCAAACAAGCTACACACACAAACAAATACTACTAAAACTATCTCGAACACACATAAACTGATCACAATCCGATACTGTACCTCAACGCACACATACGCAAAAGTTCGATCAATCCACCAATCTGGAGACGATTCCATCGGTGTGTGCGACAGGGACGCACTCAGTCATGTGAACTAGAGTTGTGGAGTAGGCTTCCCGCGTTCATCGCTGGCCATCCTAGCGCGTTAAAACCCTTTCCACGTTCAGGGAATTTTCCATCACGTGTAAAATAAATGGGCAACGGAACGTAACCCGCCAGCTTTATGTGTACACAGTATGGAATTTAAATTCAGAATGAAATGTCGGGTGTCCGGTTTTGGAAAATTTTACGCTGAATTGTGTAAATGTTTGTGTTCATTTAAACGAAGTTTGGATGGAAATCGAGTTGTACTGTTTCCTAGTTTATTTTAAATACACTGTCGTAAATATATAGTTATTTTCAGTACAAACCTGTGCAATGTAGCGAGACATTGTTGTCGCGATATATATACTTTTATTTACGGTTTTAGTGGTTCGGTACTCTTAAGTTTTGCTTTTTCTTCCGTATACCAACAGACATAAAATACAAAGTTAAAATTATACTCTATACGTAACCCATAACAGAGGACGTAGCTAAAAGCAAAGAAAATTAAAATGAGAAAAGTTTACTAATAAAAAGTATAGTAAATGCGATCGGAACGGTTCGGAATAACTGGCATAATGCAAAGTGACGGAGAGTTTTAATTAAAGAAATACTCATTGCTGCCACCTGAAGCCACCGGGATTAGGAATGGAACGATTTGTGCGGATTTGTTGGGTTCCCTACGAAAATCAATTTATTGGTCTCTCTGCTATGTAATGAAGCAAGGCGTCTGAGAAGTGAATGATTGTAATTTTTGGTAATTAGTCTCGTAGCGACTTTGTAGATATTATATAATTTGGAGATTTTCTTATCGGGATTTTTGAATGTTTAATACCCACAAAGTATTATAAATTCTGTTAATTTTTATTGACTGTTCTTTAAGCAATGCGCGTCAGGTAAATTCAGGCATGTCACCAACGTGGTAACAAAGTCACGTTAGTGCTTCGTTCATTGTGTCAAAAATCACTTAAGAGCGGTACCCTAAATGGTTCTAATGGCGGTCGAAATAAATAAATGGCATCTCATGGAACCCGCCAAAATCTCTGGGGATGCGCTTATTTAACTTAATATACATCGGTTTATAAAACTTATATTAAATATTATGAGTTCTTCTACTGTCTGAATCGCTGAATGTTAGTTTGAAAATATAGCATTTTGATTCAGATAGAATTCGATGTACTTATTTTTCTATCGTAGTAGACATCTATCTTCTATGTAGCTTATTTAGAGGTCCATATTTGTTCAAGAATTTGGCAATTTTATTAACGTGCAGTACAATGCAGCTTTCAACTTCATAGAAACCATCAAACCTAGACAGACATTTTACAAAGGAGATCTGCAGATCTACTTATGCTACAACTACATAAAGTTGCAAGTTTATACCTTTGTAGTTTGGAAGCGACGCGACAGGCCCAAGCTTGTTACAAAACATTTCTGTTGAAAAGCGAGTCGTTCACTTAATTTTTCCTGATATCTTTTTAATGGGGTATTATAAAGGCATTAGACGGGGACCCTGGGACCCCCGGGGACTTATTAGTTACGTCCAACGGTCGCAGGAATTTACAGTAATTTCATGCGCGTAAATTAATTTTAATTATCATTGAGATCCTTCCTTTCTCTGTACCGGTTCCTGAGAGTCTTCAGTGTTAATATCAAGCTAGGAAAGAGTTAATTATTTAATAACGATTCACTGTTAAGTGAAGGATTCTCCAATTAAAAATAATATAAGAACACCATAAACTTATTTCTATTAGCTAGGTAGCTGTGAATATCTTAATTATTTATTAACATTCACTTTAGACATTGACCTGCAGAGAGAAAGCTCTTTACCAATATTCTAGCTGCTTTGTATAAGAGGCTTTGGCAACAAGAGGACAGTCACCGACTAATTAAATCGACTTAAAGACTGTAAGCTTTATTACAACTAAAAATTAATCAGCCTTTTAACTGCGATGCTTCAGACTCAGACAG
Organism: Autographa gamma; assembly: GCA_905146925.1. Taxonomy (NCBI): domain Eukaryota; kingdom Metazoa; phylum Arthropoda; class Insecta; order Lepidoptera; family Noctuidae; genus Autographa; species Autographa gamma. The sequence continues at coordinate 13,845,155 of LR989850.1, forward strand.
CACAACTAAGGTTTCAATTTGATAATTCAAAATCGATTTTAATTTAAAGGTTACACAAACTCAATAGGAGGTTCAATACCCTTATCCCAATGAACCGTAGGCAAATCAAATAGTGATTAACAGAGCCCAATGCAAACATTTGCACTGATAATAGATCTATGACAGCCGAAACTTTCTAAGGCAAATACCATCGCCAACTCTCACTCCAGGCGAAGGAAAATCAACTCAATTAAACAGTGATTAAGGATTACATTGACTGTAATGGAGAGTTGTGAAACAGCACTTACCAAGTTTGTATTCAACGAATTGGATTAAACGAATCCTTTGATTGAGTTAGTGTATCGTTGTTCTTATATCCAGTTGTCTTTAACTTGAGTGAATTTGCTTCGTAATTTTTAGTCTAACAAGACCGTTAAAACAGCGTTTCTATATTAGCAAATTATATGGATATTCCTTAAATAATTAAAAGCATGTAAAAGAAATCATTCTTTGGCGCATAGATAATAGCAAAAGATTTTAACTTATGTTATTATGCGTCTCCTTAAAACACTACTATTTTGATAATATTAAGAATGTATGTTTATAGTTTGCAAAAGTAAAATATGATTAACAAAATAATATAAAAGTATTAGAAATATCTTTTAACTCAATAGACAAACATAACGAACTCTCTAGAACATGAACGTATAACTTTGTATGTAAATTGTATGAGATTTGTTTTCGCATACTAATTGGTCTGTCTGTCTGTCTAGTTTACAATATTTACATTGTCTATACTGAAATGAACTGTGATGAACTAAAAGTTTACAGTTTTGAGTTTATTGTATCTTTGGCTTTAAAATGTTTGTTTGTGATAAAGCTTGGCATTGGCTTAAATAACATAAATGTAAAGTTGTATTATTTTGGCAAGATCTAAACCTAGGAAAATTATAAACTTGTTGAAATGTATAGGCTAGCTGGACGACTATTTTGTAGTCACGGAGATGTTGTGTTGTTTACAACAATTAGTACGAATTGTACTAATTGTTGTAAACAACACAATAAGTTTTTTTTTATTCGTCTTCACCGTCCCATATTTGAGCAAAGGCTTGCTCAAGGCCTACTTTTGGGCAAGTCCTTGCCTCACGTCGCTCTTTTTATTTATATGTTAAGGACGGGGCGTATCAACTTTAAAAATAAACACAAAAAAAAGGTTACTCTAGTTAGAGAGACTCTTGGAATGCAATTCTCAAGTATAGAAACAACAATACAACATTAAAAAATATCATACAATATTTAGCGCAAGGTTTGCAGCAAGGCATGGGCTTTTAAGGCCAATGCTTGCCTTAATTGGCGTAAGCCTCTTTACAAGGACCCCACATGAAAATGCAACCTTGTTCCTAATAGCATACGACTTAAATTTCAATTGAACGAATATGTTGAACATTTTAAGATGATAAAGTGTGTACTTTTGCGGAGGTGCCTTTTAAGTGACGCGTTTCATAAGTTTATGTGTTTCTGGAAATTAGCTTGTTGCCCTGCGATGCGAGCGGCTGAGAACCTTGTGTTGGCTTGCCACAGGAAAAATAAATATTTGAAGGCAATAATATCAGACGGAATCTCAGAACAAATTTTTTATGGGATGTTTTAGTGAAAAAATAAGTAAATAAATGTGATAAATAACAGTTATAGGAGTGAACTTAATACCTCAAAAATGCAACCTTTAGTGGTATTTTGTACTTTTTTCAGCAGATTATAAGGTCAAAATGTTGAAAAGCTGAACATTTGAATAAAAAACCCGCCTGACATGGAAACGCACTCGGGTTCTGCCGCTTCTTGAAACTTCGACGTTGTTTTGATCCTTGACTCAAGATCTTGAAACAAATGAAATGCGAAATATGTATATTTTCTCAATGCCACAATGCAAAGAAATATGTGCTATACCTACTGAACGTGAACACGAAGGACTTTTCTATTGAAATTATAGGTTCTGAAGTATGTTTTAATTTGTAAGTGAACATTAAGATAGAGGTATCACAATGCTAACCTGCCGTACCATATTGGGCGTTGAGCGTTGAACATGTGCTGGTAGAACTTGTGTCTATTCTCGTATTCATGGCATTAGCCATGCCAAATCTTTGTCACTCCATAATAAATGATACGTGAAATCTAATAGGACGACCTTTCCTAGATCCTATACCTATAGAATACAAAACCCGATTATATGGAAAATTCTAAAGAGACCCGCTGTTAGCTAATATAATTCTCAAGATTTGTTCAATATGATATTATACTACAATATATTTCGAGTAGGTACACTAGAGTAAGTATTAGTGTATTAACGTTTTCTCGATATATTATCCCTACAAACTCTAGAGCAATACTCTTGAAATGAAAATACAAAATAATAAAAGTTCACTTTATGATATTTTTTTTCAATCTAAGTACATAGTCCCATAATACATTATGTTGAGGAATATTGACAGTACACATTTCAAACGTCCAATACTGAGAGAGCAACACACATTAATCTTGCAGATATTGGGGGTCTTGAGTAATGCTGCGCGGCGCGTGGCCCGAATGACAACGTTATAAGGCAGCCGCTGACCGCCCGCCACTATGTACCCAGTACCTAATACACGTGATCGAACATGCAACCTTTACACATTTACTAACATTTTACCTACATTGAAGAATAAAGCAAATATCCATTTTATTACAGAGATAATTATAAGTTACTTTTTTTAATCGCAATATTTGTTTAAAATATTCCATAACTTTCGACTCTTATGATAGAGATAACGGTGAGAACGAGGTGAAGTTCGGTTTGGTCCGGAACACTATCCGCTCAAAAAAAAAGGCTGGCGTACACCACAGTCTTTCAAAGATCGCAAGAGCCGCATAAAGATTTTCACGGCTGAAAAAGAGGTTAGAGTTCAAGGTGTCACATTCCTGAAAACCTTTTATAACCTTACAGTATTATTTTAATATACTACTACGTATCTACATTCAATCCTCAAAAGTTCGTCTTCATTATTATAACTCCGAATCCGAGGTTTTACAGATGATTATTTACAAAGAAAATACTCTTCACTGGATTTGCGAAAGCAACTTCTATTCTAGATTTTATGTACAAAAAGGATCAGACTTTTTTTGTAATCACTCGTGAATCCATTAGACTGTAATAGGTCAACATATTGGCTTTATGTATGTATTTCTATGAGATATCTTTTGTGAATATTGGGTACAAAGTTAATTAGATTAAAAGCTTTATGAAATTTTTACTTTTAATGTGTAATCTAACTTTATTCACCTCTTTTGTTGCTAGGATACAGAAATTTTAGTTCAAATCAAATCAAATATTCTATGTCTAAATAAACTAAGCTATTTGTTTTAGAAGATAGTATAATATGTTATTAAGAATTTATTCATAAGATAGTTTATTTGTTTAAGGAACAAAAAATTGCTCATGTTTGTTTGTTGAAAAATGTAAATTTTCGTCCTTATCTCTCAGCTGCCAATAGACCATTAATTTCAAATCCGAAAACCACACAGTATCCTGAATAAGGCAATCATTTGAAAGACAACACAAATCCTTGCTAAACCCTATCCCGGTAATGACAGGGGTCAGCTGAATTAACTCCGCTTGACACCTCCACGCTAGGACCCACTGATAATGCTATTATCTTGATGGTAATACACCACTCGCATCGAGGGCTGCCTTCAATGCTAATGGAGTTCGATCGAGACCGCCTTTTTTACAGTCCCGGTATTGTTGCCGTAAACAATAATGTAAGATATTGATTTTAGTTTAAAATGGTTTCGTCATACGTAAAAAATATTTTTTTGTACCTATAACTGATAAATGTGAGAACATATGAGACATAAAGTGAATTTAAAACGAGATTGCCTTTTATAAAACAATTTATTAATTTACTCCTAAAAATAATTAATGTAAATGAACATTCAATAATTTAAATTACTGTTGGAGGTTTCCGCCCACCCCGCATTGCTTTCGGCTCAAAGGACCAGACAGGACCGGACCGCAAAATTCATATTTTTAGTAACACTCTTTCATACACGTTACTTTCCACATCGCAAAGCTACTTAAAATGCTCAAAATAACGAAAGCTTTGTAAACATTTCTGGCAAACGTGAGATTAAAACCCCTTTTTTGTTGTTGTTACCTCGGCATGGGAATCACTGTTGCTATGTGGCTGCTTTAATTAAAGGGCCATGCCAAAGTAATTGTCTGTTAAGATGCGGTTGAAATGTACAACTGTATTTCGGTATTACAGATTTGTTTGAAATATTTATTGTAGATCACGAAAACATTTAGGTATTCTCAAGGACATCTGAAAGAGAAAATCGAATTACTTTGCGAAATAATTTAAGATACCGTACTGTACGACACTAATGAAATGATATTACCTAAGTCCTCTGGTTTCGTGTAGCATGTGTTTGATCTTTGCGCATATAATATTTATTTTGTGAGGAATTCATAATAAATTATGTACTACACCTACATGTTAAAAAAATCGACTTAAGTTATGTGTTGTGATTAAAGACTTCTATTGAGTCTTGGATTATATCAAAGGACTAAAAACCTTCAAAGACTAAAAACCTGTTCAATTTAAGCTTTTCATAAAGCTACTTGGACGCTTGAGAAACTATAACTGTTGTAAATATAACAAATTCACACCTTCAGTCGTCCAAATTTTTTAAATACGTAACTTGAATCGCTAAACTTGTAAGAAGAAGATCATCAAATCTATAAAACATTTGAAACCGCAGTACAAACAGCGTCCGGAAGGTCCGAAGTCTGGTCCTAGTGTTCCTAGTGTTTACACATTCCTAGCGGCTATTTACAGACGCCACGCGACGCTAGCCCTAAGCGCTGCGAGATTGAGGCTCAAACTGTTTCTCTGTTTTCTAAGAACCTCTCGATTTGTTTTGTTTTCAGTAGAAAGTGTTATTTGGTTTTGAACCAAACTCTTTGGTTGTGATGTAACATATTGGTTAAATGTCTTATTTTTGGCCACGCAAGGTCTTAAAAAAGTGTTTTTGTTAAATCTTCCGACTAAAATAAAAACCAGATTGAAATTAACTCAATATCATCAACCTATTGATTCAGAAATGTAAAGAAATAGACAGGTTTTAAACAACAAAATGACATGTTAGTTTGTGTAAAACTTTTAAAGAAAACTGTTAGAAAAAAGTTACATTGTAAGACTTGCTTGAACAATAACTATAATAATTCTTAATAATGTTATTTTTAAATATTAAAACCAGCAGAGTTCGGGATACCTGCAGTTGGAAGATATCGTTTAACGACCATCTTGTGCAAAGCTACATTTCTAAGGAATATTCTGGAAATTAAAATTTTTACTACTTTTTTAGTAGTGTTTCCACAATTATCTTTGCCTGCTTTGTGGGATTCTTACATACAAGGCATTTATTTTGAGGTATGACTTAGCCGGATCAACTTTTAGGACCAGAGCCAAAAATAGATATTAATATGTATTGCCTAAAAAAAAAAAAATTTTTTTTAGCATCCCTTTCATATGATTACTGATTCTGGTGCTTTTAAAATATATTTACACAATTAAGCTATATGTATATTATAATTTTCACTTTTGAAAGTATTTCTCTACTGTTTTCTCGGCAGCCCTAAGTCAGCAGCACTCTCGCTAACCAACCGCGACAACCGGTAGCTGTCGTCCGTTACACAATACGTCGCATCGGATCCAATCCATTACGATTGCATGTGTCGGCTATGAGGGACTTTTTGGTCAGCACGTGCGATGCTGAGGAAATTCTGGCACGTTCGGTATTATGGCCCTAGAGAATAGGTGAGAATGTCGTAGATTATCTACATTTCGACTAACTTAAGCATGTTTATGTCAGTGAGTTCCCTAAATTATCGGTTACCCTAATACATTTCATACTAATTCATGTATTGCATGATGTAGATCCCCTTGACAGCAACTATGTGCGTGCAGGTGTAACACTGAAAAATGTATTTGTCTATTCTAAAATAATATTCTAAGGACACCGTATATAGTACCTAAGCGTACATATAGTTTGATTATGAAGATTATCGTAAACAGGTTTAAAATTACTTGTATTTTAATTTGCTATAAAATCAATGGGTTATTACATACCACAATCCAGCATAACAATGAAATAAAAGTCAATAAATAATTCCGGTGCGCCGCCGCCGCGCCGTGCCGGGACAAATATCGTTATTGAAAAGTTTGTGGAGTTCCGCGCGGGATCGCATTGGCGCTAACGGATGTAGTGAGCATGACATTTACACGTCACGATACAGGGACGTGACGACTACGATTGCGTGCAAATTATTCTGAAAGCAGTAGCTTTAGCTGTCTAGTAAAAACAGTAGTGTTTACTAGACAGCTTTCTCCTTCGTGTCTAGTAAACACAGTAGTGTTTACTAGACACGAAGGAGAAAAAGGGAATTATAAAAAATAATGTTTTATTTATTTATTTAATCATTTATGTACACAGGAATATTTCATATTTAAAAATTATGTACAAAGGTGCTGCTTATTTCTTCAAGAAATTTCTGCCAGCAGACCCGCGAAAGGAGAAGTCGTCAATATTGGCAGTCAAAGTGTGCGACTCAATTTATAAACTATTTTTTTTTTACTTTTCATCTGGCATAAAACTCGTGAAGGCAAAAATCGAAGGAGACCAAAGAATATGATTGCATCGTAAAGTTCATATTATTTTCTGGCTCCATCATGAAATCAGTCATTCTAGGAACCATAACATTGCATTTTCATGAAAACCAGCAGATTGCAGTTCAATTAGTTGAATTTCAGTTTTAAAATTTGAGGATTATGGCTTGTACAAAGCTAACATTTGCACACCAAATATTTGTCTTTTGTTTTGTTTTTATGTATATGCGTAACATGAGGTTAAATGAAAGCTTATTGATAAAAATTATACTGCGCTATGATGTGGTTATCACGGGTTTTGCATAAATTATAATATGGGGCCAATATTCTACACAAAATGAAAAGCAATTAAGCATTCTGTATTGAAAATCAGATTTTCAATTTATGGGTAAAAGAAGGCTTTCACTTTCATTTGGCTTCTTTTTGAAAGAGATGATTAATATTTACAGGCACTTTTCATTAGATTTAAGCAATCTAGCTTACATTTTTTACAGTTACTAAATGATGTTAAAATTTTCTTTAAATATTAAATCATTAAAGGCAACATGATCTTCTCCGAAACAGAAAGACGAAATCAATAGTAAAAAAAATAATGACTTAAGCAAAGCTTTTACTGATGTACAGCGTGAAGCAATACATAATACCTGTTTACGCCTTATGTCGTCTTCATTGTCTTTTTTCGACCTTTTTTTGAGATTTCCAATTTACCTCTGTCATTTTCTAATTAGGTACTTGAGAAAGAGATAAAATTGACCGAAAAACTTTAGGTCTAGGTTTCTTTTCGTTTAGGCTATTCTTAATCCTATAATTATTAATTCTGTATTTTGTTATTGCATCGTGAAGTGTAAATGTGAGTGGGCAGTGTATCGGGCGAACGGATTAAGTTTTAATCGGTCGGTGTTGTACGGCACTCGAGCACAGACCTATGTACGGAACTATGCCGGACTCGTACCGTCATCAATTCTTGTGATGCAATCCTAAACTCTCTTACTCACTCTAAAGTTATTTATTAACTTTGTGGTCAGTACCAGTTTCTCTTAGTACCGTATTACTTTCCAAGTATAGAATATATCAATATTTTCCATTTTATTATGAACTTCTCACTAATTAACACACTCTCTGTTTCAGTATATATTGTATTTCCCTACGTTTGTACGAGTAGCGTTGAAATAAATTGTCTATTTAAGAAGTAAGTTCTGAGAAATACAATACTTTTGGTACGAGTATCATAAGAGTAATACAAGAGTAACATGATTTCAATGTAAGAATTAGATTTTATATAACAAAATATCGTCTGTACCTATATAATGTAAACGAATACTTTTCGAGAATACGAACATCGTGTCTTAAGGGTTCAGGGATAAATATTTCTAACATACCCAGTCTTCAAATTACTCAAAACGAAACCTTAACCCTTTAAAAATAAGAGTCGAGACGACTGAATAAAAAAGTTGTCGAAGACAAGACCAGAGGATGTCGGCGAGTTGTAGGATAATGGTCCTTATTCTGTTGTGATAAGAACTATCCATTAGAGAATATTGTTACTGGGCCGGCCACGTGTCTCGATTGTAGTACATTTGTATTGATAGTTTTCAAATAAATATCTCCTTGTATCGCACGGTTGATATTCAAGATGCGTAGTAAAGGACGCCGAGGGTACTTTTTGTGTACATTTGCTATAATATATTATGTTTTGTCACGTTCTGTTCTAATGCGGGTTACTATGATCGTGCAAGGTGGAGTTTGGTGCTTCTTCGCTTGTACGGAATATTTGATTTCACGCAGATGAACATTTTCGTACTATCCTCATTTTTTACGACCTAAATATTGAAGATACATGCCAAATAACGGATTTTGAAATTTGATATTTTCTTGCCTATAGGAGGCAAATAATTCCTGTCTTATTTGAAGTAGGTATCAAAGTCAATACAACCTTATTGACCCTCTTGACTTCGACTCAAAATTTGAATTTACGTCGAAAGAAGGAATTTCTCATATGGATGTCTGATTAGTAGCTTGAGATGGTTTTGAATATCACCATACACCGTAGGTACCTACGAATTTGAGAAAAGTTGATGAAATATTTTCAGGATCATTGATGTATCAGTGACAATAGCAAGACTAAGATGACCCATTTCATGATGCCATAATACAATAAAAAATTGAAGTAATATATTTTTTAAAATTGTAGATTATTAGGGGCCCTTACTATATTACTTTGTGTTTATATTACAAGAGCTAATCGGATGATAAGTTTATGAGGTTTTATTACAAAGTCATAAACGTTATCAACGTTGTGTCGATGACGTCCCGAAAATATAGTAAAGTAAACAACAAGACAGATTCTGCCGAAAGCGGGTCTAAAAGAAAATATTTATTTAGGTTTAACGTCGTGATCCGGGACTAACAGATGCGATAAAAACAGTTCAATAAAGATTAATAAATTGTTGCCGCAAAAACTTTAGAACATGTGTAGTAAAATATGCTCTTGTTATAATGGTAAAATAAATTGATATTTCAGTAGTCCAAAATTAGAACACTGACTGAAAAATAATACCAAAACTCGTGTCAAGAGTGTTGACGTGAATTGATGTGATTGGGAAGTCTTTTTCTAGGGCCATTAGAGACTGGGGCTTAAAGAGAAGAAGATTTAATTAGTACAGAAAGAGCGGGACCAAGCAATGTATGATTATATAAGAGGACGAGCCATCCAAATATCGTCAAACCGTAGCTTTTCGTTTTGCTTATACTCCTCTCGATATTCTAATTATGAGTATATGAAGTACCTACTGTAAGTATTTGCAACTTTTATAGTTAAAAGTACTTTTTCAGGCTGGTTATTTGTAAAGAAACGTTGGAGTGTTTTTTCAACCAGTATTTAAGATACCCGTCCTTCTATAAAATTCTCAAAACATAAAATGTAATGAACTTTCAAAGTTGCAGACGTGGAATTCATTGAACTATTGAAAATAAAAAGTAATCCCTCTCAGCTTGAAACGAGTTTTAGCGAAGAGTTTTGTTTGTTGTGGTCCATCCACTGATTTACTTTTTACGTTTGATTTTATTTAAATTGTTATTTTCTTTTATAATGTCTCTTACTAGGATTTGTAGACATGTTAGAGAGGATAAGTCGAATCATAGAGTTCAACATTGCAAACGATATTAAGAGTTCAAAAAAATATTTTGTGAAGAATTCGAATCATTTATGGACAATATAGAGACCTCAAATAGATAAACAATTTAAATTGCATAGCGTAACGATGTAACCATTGATATACGAGTATAGCAACAGTTACAGATATTGCAAATCAGGTGCTAAGCAGTAACATAATTAACGGATTGAATTATGTACTAAACATACAATATAATACAACAAAGGAGTTCAGATCATTTTCGTAATTGATCGTGAACATTGATCTGTGGTCCCGCACTGTACATACCAACATACGTAACATGTATATGTGTAGCTGTAATATCGAGGCGACTAATGACCTCATGACCGCCCGAACATAATAGCCGAGCTAATGTACTTAATTGACATTGATTTATTGAATGGTAACTACTCTAATGGTATGTTGTGCCGCTGATTGCAGCCGATAGCTTTTATAGTCAAAAACAATTATTAACAGGTAAGTTTTATGTAACTACATTAGGTTTACATCAATATATCACTCTGCATGTACTTATGTTCACACATTAAATATGGATACCATTTCAAAGGTCCGTCGTTCTTGCTTAGGAATGGAATCGCCAAAAGGGTTAGGAACGAAAGAGTTATGTAAGCAGGTCGTGAATTACCTTCATTTTGCAACAGAGACAATTTAGGGAGAGAATTATATTTCATTTATTTTTCTAAGTTCTAGGTTTGTATATTATTTCAATACTACTGCTTGTATTTCCTAACTAAAGAGACTGTTTAATCTTCGCATTTACATATCAAGTCAATGTTTACATAATAATTGCAAAAAAATGAGGTCACTAAACTCAGAAATAAAATTATCAATGTTTCCTCACAAAATGTAGGTCGTTTAATATCTGGTAAGTTTCGGGCTGACAGTCAAGTCAATGCCTCCGTCGTCCGACAACATCCTGTATGCGACACAAACAGTTATTTTGTATTTTAGGAAAATGTTGGCCGCAGCGGAACTCCTCGCTTCTTGAAAACTATCTTTGACGGTTACTGAAAAGCAGTGAAATGTGCAATTGAATTTCCACTGGTACAGAATAAAATATTATTGGTGTTTTTACTAAAATTGCAATGTAGGAATATAATATATATTTTTTACCTACAATTATTTTTACCTTAAAAAAACATTTAATTGGCTGTACAGTTAACATACTTATTTTATGTTTCCGAATGATAATACAGTACTTAATAAATTAATTGTGAATGCGTCATAACCGTGCCAACCGCAACACAGTACTTATTACCTTTTCACAACCCCCAAGCGAACTAATGACAGTCATATTCAAATGACTTGCTAGTAAAGATAAGTTGAAGTTGGTAAGAAAACACTTTCTTAGTTAATTAGCGGGTGTGGTAATTACATCGGCAGCTGCTGGAGGCTGCGTCAGTTAACTTGCTTTTCATTTAACTACTTCATTGCGCAGTTAACTTAACTCTAACTTTATTTTGAATGAAGTTTAATGGATAAGTTTTAGGGCTGTTGCCATGTGGAACAATTTATTTGTGTTATTGTTGCTTAAATTTTACAACTGCGTTTTCGTACTAAAATATGGTAAAAAAATTAGAAAGGTAAAACCAATCAAGGCATCAAATGTCACAATATAAATTAATTCAAAGTACTGATGATGTAAACGACTCATAAAACATACATTCTCGACTGCAACGTTTTACTTTGTGACCCAAAATATGGAACGTCACGAGTTTTCTGACATCACTATGAATCTAAACTAAGTGTCATAGTGATGTAACATATTATATTTATGTAGTTGCAGTGCGACTTTGTGCCGGAGTTCGGATTTGCCTACATTACGGCGAGGGTCGGAGGTGCTTTGTGATGCTAATTCCTATATTCGTCACTTTGGCTATGAGGTGCCGACTGCTTCACTTATACTGTACAAAACGGATTTATTTCCTTACATTTTTTTGTAGTTTATCTTTTTGTAGTATTTACAAAGATATTTTTCGAAGCTATACATGTATGCTATGCTCGTCAAGTTACATTTTTAGCAATCTGTCTATTGTATAATTAATAAAGATTTAGTTCGTTTGTCATAAAAGATAAATCAGACAACTGGAATTTGTCAATTTGGACATGCATACACAACATTTGTACTATTTAAAGTTATCAAATAAGTCTGCATTCAATTACATAGTTAACTGAAGTATGACCAGTATAACCTAAAAATATTTCTAATTTTCTACTAGCAGAGTTGATCGGCCTCATTACCAATACCTCGAAGTAACAGTACATATACAAATAAATATATAGCCTCAAAACTTAACTTGAAGTAACAAATGTTAACCTTTATTTGACCTTAACATTTAAATCGTTCAGGCCATCTGAGTAAATTACCTTAAGACCTCCATTTCGCTACAAAAACAAAATTTACTGAAGATCTCATCTAAAGATTATATTCTATCTTTCTCGAAACATCCGAGATTGATTTTGATAGAGTTCTCAAAGGCCCTTTTTAATCAGTAATTAGATTATTTTTCCTTTTGTTTATTTTGTCTCGTAATACCGAATAAATGTTTCGAGGTTATTTTATGAAAATGTTTAATATACAAATTTTGAGGGTTTATTACGGTTCAAAGGGAAAGGAATGAAATACTTTGTTTATTTAGCAAAACTAGAGAACTCTTTATAAAGTTTTGCAATGGACTGTTGTGTGAATACTCATGAACACTAATCCTCAAATAGGTCTGTCTGTCTGTTGATCGGTCTGGCCCAATATAATAAACCTGTTGTAATAGAAATATAATACTAGTTAACAGAATGTATTTTTATTTAATAAGAACTAGTATACTATTAAATAGTTTTACTGTCAATATAACTATGAACCCAAAACCACACAATTCAAATAACCGTTAGAATCAACCACATGTAATGTAATACAGTTAGGGACAGTATCAGTTAGTGGCGGCATTTGGAGAAAGAATCAATCCATTAAAGGTTGCGCGGTATCGGCGGCCGATCTCGACGCGCGGCGATGGCGAGCCTTCACGACTCATTGTGCCCTGAAATTGGGTGTCGAGCCATCTATACGTTTTACTCAGTTGTTTCTGATAATTTTGGAGCGATTTAAATTTTGTGTGGAATTGTGTAATTTTGAAGAATGTGAACATAAAAATTTACATAATTACGAGTATGTTATTGAAATGATGGAAAAAGTACTTATAGAACGAATTTACTTGAAAATAGCATAAACTTTGGATGTCACACGCATTGTAACAAATCTCTTTAGAATTATTTATTAGTAGCCTTTATTGATTATGATATTGCAAATCTCTTACTTGTACTTTACTTTTTGATATCTTCATTCAATACTTAATTTACACATTCTTAAAACCAATCTTTTTCTAATATAAACTTTGATAGCACTACCTTTTCAACTTGCATTTAATTACAACCCCGTCTCCCTTCCCCACAACCTTACAATATCAGATGCTATCGGACGTCTTCGTGGGGTGACGAACTATCTCCGAGCGTCCATGAATATTGACATTCCGAATTTAAGTTCAATATTATCGAGCTCACTGATTGGCTGCGACTTGATTAGTGTTGAGGTACGAAGATCTTTCTTGACGGAGAGATACAAAGTATATAAAGATAAAAAATACAAGTAAACAGAAGACATATTGTGTACAGAATACATTGTTCCATGGAAGGACTTCTCCAGTAGTTTCGAGTGGCACAATACAAAGATATTGATTCTTAAAATTATGCATAGTAACTAAAAAATGGCTATTGTTAAACTTATTTTATAGAGTGAGAGACTCAAATAATCTCTGGATCACGGATATAAATAAGTACCAGAAAACATCTCTAATTAAAAACATTGATGTCCCGGCAAAGTGAACAATACCGCGAACGCATTAAACTTGCAACTTGATATGTTCTTAGACTACGGATAAAGTATAATGGTTGCAAGACGAGATGAAGGAGACGAAGGGGGGGAAGAGTGGGGGGAGGGGTGCAGGTATTCTTAGTGCAGAATTACGTTGTCCAGATAAAGGTGAAAGATTTAGCTCTCAGAGATAAATCGGAAGGTAATATATTTAATGGAGGTTTTTGACCGGTGGCTGAGTATTTGCTGGCGGGACTGGGAAAAACTAAAAAGCTTGCCTTCAAGACCAAAGTGCAGGAATCTTTTGCTGTTATGTGACGACTTGTTAAAATATTAAATGTTTATTAGCTTAAGGCCGAATATTTTTTTCTAATAATTACGCATGCCAATGTCTCGATAAATAAAAACAGTTAATAATATTGTCTTGTTTACCTCTTTGAGCTACAAATGTTTTACACAACATGCAATTAAAAGAAATGGGAGTAGTCTGGGATCACATCGTTTGACGCAGACGTTAGTAACGACTTAGTTGCCTAGGAACAGCGAATAAGGTCAGGACGGGCTCCACGGGGATGAGGAAAATATACTGGTTTCTTATGGAAATATTTATTATAACCTATCGTAAACAAGGTACAAAATATTTATTTTATATTATGTTGATCAATATAACCTCGACTCTCAATCATTTCTTATCAATCGGTGCTGATTTTTTAACAATTGCAAGAATAATTTCAATGACATTTTTTAAAGAAACTATAGCTACATATAAAAAAACATAACTATTATCCCATAACTAATTTATCAATCGAAATTTAAACCTACGAGTATTTATCCCGCTAAAGCTTAACAGCGTGCTAATATTTAATATATATTGAATACAAGGAACAATCTAGAACACTGTACCATATATTCCTAAAGCCAATAACAAATGAAACTAGGACAACCCGAATGTAACGAACCCGCCACAATATACGTACGAGCTACGCGGCTGCTACGCGTGGGCGTAGACGCTACGAGCTACGAGCGTAGTAGCTACGGCGTAAACGCTGTTATTGTGTATTTTGACGGCGGCTGGCAATCAGCTGATGTGTTTGTAATGTAGTAAATCGTATTCATGTTGTCAATATTTTTGTAAAAATCATAAACATAAGGGTTAATTAGTGTTGTCTTTGCCATAAAAATACATAATTTTGTATACTACGTTAATTATCCTATAAAAACAAACAAAGATTTTAACATTATTCAACAGAAAATATCATGATATTTTAAATTAATACCTGAAACAAAATCTTTTAAGCTTATTGTTGTCAGAAATTTTGCATAATTCAATTATAATATTCGTGGAACTCACAAAAATATGAAAATGTGTGATATGTGTAGATTCGTTGGGTGGCGACATCTGGCGGCGAGGACATTAATCAAGATAATGCGGGTCGGGGATCAATCACATGGGAAGGAAAAGTTCTTTGACATTGTTCAAGGTCAAAGGGGCCGGAGCCGAAGGTGTGTTCATTGTGCCTTCCATACCTTGTTTAGTCCCATTTTGATTGAGATACATTATTATTGAAAATGTTTACTTCAATTTTCTGTTACTTACTTTTAAACGTGTTTTTATTTATTTATGTTTAAATTTAGTGTATAATATATCTACCTAGATCTGTTAATATACTTAAATAAATAAATAATCATAAGTTTTTCTTATGGCCATCACAAGTACTTATGTATTTGCTCGTTAGCTAATAAAAGGAAGTTAAATTACTTATCTCAAGAAACCACAGAATTATACTATTGTTACTTAAACTGAGAATTAAAAAAATATCTCATGTAGTTACTCTTAAAACTTCATAATAATATCTATTTTGCTCTGTCTAGCAATAGGAATTTACCCTTATATTTCACATACGAAAAGTAAGAGGAAAAGTGTTCGTCATGAATAAATGCAAAGAATCTCTGTAATGCTAAATAATATCGCGCATTTGTCTAGCTCGGCGGCGTGGTCCGCCAGATTTCACGGAGCTATTCATTGCGTCTTTTGCCGTAGTTTGGATGTTTTTGTTAGCTTTTAAAACGCAACGAAAGGTGCAAAAAAAAATGCAAAATAAGCATTTGAGCGGAGTTGGATTTTGCTTACATTGTTACTGAAATAATAACATAGATATCAAGTTATTGCTACTTAGGAAAAAAGTGTATCTTTGCATTGGTATGCTTTGTCACTGCTGCTGTCAAGTTTTTCTATCTCTCACCATGCTTTAACATGTTATTTTCTCTTGTCAAATACTCTATAATAACTCCAATTAAATGTCGATTTATTTTGTTACTTAAAACTTATCTTTTTCCTGGAAAAAATTCTAGAGGTTGACCCTAATTGAGATCATATTTTTATCTTTAATATTCCTTTGGTAAAAGACACCTTACTACTTAACAACGCGCAACAACTAAGCCGCAACCTTTTCTGCAGCTATGAATAATGAATTCCAAGCAAAGGACATAAAACTCTTACTCTTACTCAAAGTATTGTGAGTAGCGTTAATGAGCTGAACGTAGTGTAATTATGCCGGCTGCAGTTCAAAGGTAATCCTATTACGGTGACCACAGCATTAGTTTAATCCCTGCCTTAACTAATGCTCATAGTGTTTGATAGGTTAATGCGAGCTAATGTCGGACCAGATTACATTACCAAGTATGCGTGTTGGCGCGTAAACACTACTCAAAATATTATTTTTCTAGGTGATTGTTTGTTTTTGGTTTAGAATTTTCTGGAAATTTATTTTCTTTTATGTCGGTTTTAGAATTATTTAAGCAAAGTAATTTATTCTGTTATCTTTGCTTTTGATAGCTGGATTACTTAAGACTTTTGATAATTAGCTATGTAACGTAGCTATACAGAGACAATGCAATGCAGCGATTGAAAAAATCCATGAAATATAATAAGACTCTTGCTGTATTATCTCCTTGTATTTAAAATAGATGCTCACAGTTTTTACAATCATTTCATTTCGCATTGTAAAGCCGGCTTTGTTAGTGGTAAACAAGAATCCTCATTAAGTAAATGTTAATGAGCACATGCGAACACAACGACGTATATATAATACCCTTTAAAACACAGAACATTTTCTGCATTCGAATAACTGGCACATGAAATAACGACGTTTTCATTGTACAGACCGATGTTAATAAATTACATACGACTGCGGCATTTAAAAAAGGATTAGCTTTATCTATTCACGCGCGAGTGACGTCACAGCCGGAGATACTCATCGGTGAACGCTTTAGTTAATGTTCAATGTGAATATTGATCACCTGACAGCTTTTGATATTCCAACGAATTCTAAAATCATATAATATCGGTGTTAATTA
The DNA here is from genome assembly GCA_905146925.1 of Autographa gamma. NCBI lineage: Eukaryota > Metazoa > Arthropoda > Insecta > Lepidoptera > Noctuidae > Autographa > Autographa gamma. The sequence goes on from LR989850.1 coordinate 13,862,227, forward strand.
CTATTTTTCATTTGACAACACACCTGTAACATATTATTAAGCCTTTCAACTTTTAAAAAGTTGCTGTTTTGTTGCCGGTTTTGAAATTAGAACGAATTTGAAATTATAAAAATATATTCTCAAAGTTTTTCTCTTTTTATAGATTCGACAACTTTTTACATTCAAGTTTTCATCAATAAATTGCCTTTAAGAAATAAATAATTGACTGTTTTAAGTTCTTTTTGAAACACGATGAAGGAAGTTCCTCGGTTAAGTTTAAACTTGTCGGCTCTCTTTCCTACTCGGTTACAGTTAACACTGTGGCGTTAACTTATTATATGCATTTATTTGTGATAACATGACATATTTTTCGTCAAAACAACTGAATCTTTTGACTTCACAAATCACAACTGTGTTTTTACAAGATAGTCCATAAACATATTTTTTTTACATCGTTTTCAAAGAAATAATGTTACATCGTTTTTTGAATAGGTTTATTTTATGTTAAATGGACAAGATAGCTTCTAAAACTATTTGAAGAACTAGAAAGTTTAATAAGGAAAATATTGTAATTCTTGAAAGAGTTGTGGTTGACAAAACGTGTGTCTACAGATCAACCACAATCCTCTTAGCTCTGATGTGTGAACATAAGACTGTCTAAGATGCTGGTTCTCAAGTTTCAAGAAAATCAGTTTATTTACTTGATTTCTTCGAATTACGATGAAAACCTACTACTTTTCCAATTTATTTTTAAACCAACCCGAAAAAAAAAACTATATGAAAAAAGAAAGTGACTTCACTGACTATCTTCGCACAAAGAAAAGAAAACTATTCATTAACTATATCAAAGATTTTAAGATTTTAAACTTCATAATCACAGTTTAACTGAAAAAATATGTACGGAGATATATTTAGATAATTAATTTAGTTGACAATCAAATAAATCATAACTCAAGAAAACATTAGAATCAAATCATTAGAACAACCGTCAAGCGAATACCAAGGAGGCATAAATCCTTTTACGTCAGACTTTTTTAATAAGCATCAAGGTGTGGCGGGGCGGGGGAGGGCTCGCGCCGCGGGTCGGGGGACAGTGGGGGGCAGTGGGGGGTCCGGGGCCTCGGCTCGCCCAGACGCCCGCCTACGCGCGTCGCTGCGGACGTCTCCACGTCCCGCCCGCGCCACAGTTCGCAAGCGGTGGGCCGCGCGCCCGCCGCGCCGCCGCGACCAACTATATATGATCCGTTTTCGTATTTTCTACAAATTTGTACATTAATTGTTAAGTCAAAGGTGAGTGCCAATCAGTTATTGTAAGTGTTGTTAAGTTTTGTGTTCGGTAGGCGCCGGATTGACGTTTTCTTTGCTTAATTTTCGTTTAGTGTACATTTCTTGGCAAAATTTGTTTGTTATGAGTGAAATATAATTATTTTTTCCTTTAAATGAGATAGATTTAAGAGAAAATATTTGAATATGTATATTTGTGTCAGATTTTTGGTACGATATCAATAATTTTGTAATAAATAATTATTAGAATAACACGCTAAGATTTTATGAAGGTTTAATCTGAAGTGTTTTTGTTGACAATGACTTATAATTAATAATGATCAATTAAGTTAATAAATTCAATTACTATTTGTACACTTTTTTTATAATATAGAATGAGTTTAAAGAGCAACTTTTAATAAATTCAAATCGATCAAAGGAGTCTTCGGAGCTTTATTTTTATTTTTAATTGCAGTTAATAATTGTAGTATATTTTGAAGAATAGCATGTAGTGTTTTTCTTTCTGTAGTACGTTTTCTTTTATAAATTAATAGCTCTTATAAACATTTACCTATATTAATACATAGGTAGTTTATTTCGATGTTTATTTGACGCGTGATAACGTTATGGTTTTTATAAATAAAACATTCTTGGGTCGACAAATCATTTTAATATTTACTGAATTTAAATTATTTATTACTAGAAAAATATTGACTACTGCGTATTGTGGGGGCTGTCGGGTTTGATGTTCAAGTCGGGAAAAGTTAAATCATTTTGATAGAACTGTCAAAATTTTTGCTTATACCGTCGCAGATTTATAAAATATTTACTATCATAAAATGCGGCCGGTCTATATGATAGATGGGTGACCATATTGATACCGTAGAAAGCATACCGAGACCTCTCTTTAAAGTAACTTAAGCAGGTGCCGACGGCATTTTTTACTGTTGTCAAGTCAATTCAATTGATATCCAGAGCAGAGAGAACTCATAACTCAATAAAGAGCTTATGGAAACAATTACAGCACTCCATGGCAAAAGTTGGTATAAGCAATAAGCTCTCAAAATTGTAGCTTGAAAATGGCAGAATTATTTTAAATTTTCAGTAAATTTTCTATTAACTTTTTATTTTAAAAATATAAACAAAGTGTCAGTCTAACTAATCAATATGACCTTTGAGACTCAATGTACAATATGTCAAAAATGACAACAATAAAAGCCACACAAATTATTTACGGTGAAGAACAACATTATTTCTCATAAAACATTGCATTCATAATTCACTTACTGTGAAACAAATCATTACTTGTCCAGATATGAACTCGATTCGTGTGATCAAAGGCCGATACCAGTAATAACCAAAACAGAACATAATTCACCTTTTGTCATGTTTGTTGCGGAGAGCAAAAGCTAACAAATATTGATTTCTAGATAACAATTTATTGGAACTAATGGCATTCAGGCGAGATTGATGACATACATTATGTCAAAACATGTCCATCCACTGGCTATTATAAAGTTATCGTACATAGAAATCAGCTTTTATTCAAGCTCTTTTCTTTGCACTAATATAAAGATGAGTATTCAAAAGAAAGACGAATCCTCTTAACTTTAACTACCTTTTTTTGAGGAAGGAACTGTCACATGTTAAAGTATCTCCAATCACAATTTTTACTTTTTTTCCTTAATGGACCACACACTAAACATGCCTTAAGTTTGAAGATGATGTCGTCAACGGAGAGCGCATCAAACACACTTAATTATTGTCACTCGCGAAGGCTCTATTCGCATCCAAACTAATCTGCATAGCAACAACTCCACGGTGAGCGTCGCATGTAATGTTCAGCCAACTTACACGCACAACTACAATTAAATACGCGAGGTATTCTACATAAATTGCGGCACTTAAGTGCTGGTTTAAGTTTAAATTAATACGGTACTCAAGCGTCGAGTTAACAACTTGTCACTACGCGCATATTCGTAGTAAGGGGAGTACAGTAGAGGGGGGGGGGGTTAAACTAAAGGAATACTCTCGTAAGAAAGGGATAACTCGACTGTTTGCCTAACGAGTAGTGAAATAGAGATTTATATGTTGTAGTTAAGTGGAAGGAGTCCGTCAGGAACGGTACTGCCTGTGTATAGGTACGCCTACTTTCATCAATTTATAAAAATATTTGCGGTAAATGTGGTGGGTTGTTTAAGGGCTAGCAATAATTGAACTGTTTTAAAAAGAAATAATCTAATAATAACAATATCTTATTTGGAACATTAATTAAGATTTTTTATCGTAAAAGGGTTGAAAGAAATATTGTTGCCATCCGTATTTTTCGTGTCCCAGCGTTTGTATTTTTTTTCGATATTTACAATCATCTTCGTTACGCTTTGTAGGATTCACACATAGGCGTCGCCGCGTCTTGAGCTTATTTCCTTAAGAAACTGTCCAATTGTCATGGTTGTCTAGTTTTGATGACGGGTAGAATTTATTTAAACGGAATAAAATCGTGTCGCAATAGTTAATCCAAATCAAGGCATATTTCTTAGGCTCCCTTTTTAATGTCAGTGTTATACTTTTATTGTTATTCTAATCAAACGCATCTTAGGAAATAACATGCCGATACGAAGTCAAGACGCCTCTTAAACCCCTAAATATCTTGGTCTGCTCTACACAGCGGTATAGAGCAGCAGCCGGTGCTCGCCAGCTGCCGCGAGACACCGCACCGCTTTACAAGCCAGTTTAATATCCCTGACCCCTACCCGCTGCCCGTAATCAACGAAGGACGGCCATTTGCATTTTTCAATGTTTTGGCGCCAATAATGCTGGAATTTCGAGCACATAAATCGTTTTCAGCACACATTATGAATAGATTTTCTTTTGAAGTAGAATAGGTAGGCCTTTGTCACTTTTAAAATGCTATCGGTTATACCTACTTTTAGGTTTTATCCTCATGGCACTTTTCCCTCATACTTTTACATCAATGTTATCAAGTCTTTCTCACAATCATAAATATGTAAATTACGACTATTCTGTCTGCTCGTATTAAATCAAGCCGCTAACTTACATTTCACTGAACCAAACACAGACACTTATTTACCATTCGTATGCTTATCAATAAATTCTATTCTTCCTACCACATCATTGATCACGGTTTCAATTGTGCTAGTTTAAGTCTTTTTTGTAATGTAATTTTGTTAGTGTAAGTACTTGCTGTTCACTTTTAATTATAAAAAAACTGATCACTTCCGATAGCGCTTTACGTAGTGAATCCCCTGAAAAGATATAATAATTACTTGTTATACATCCTTGCAAGGTACATTAATACAAACTGAGATTATATTAGTTGGATATTTTCATAAAGGAAGTTGCTAAGAAAGGCGGTAATATGTAAGATAATATCGTGGAGTCTACAGTTTATACACACTATAAAGTTTTAAGAATATCCTTACGTTAACCACTAAAGCCTAGTTCGAAGAAGTTTAGATATTGCACCTCTTTATTTATTTTATGTAATATGTAATAATAAGTCTCATTGACTTTAGATGTTTAATAATCTGAAAAAAATATGTGAAATAAAGTCTTTAGTTTTATAGTTTTGCGTATAAAAAAATAAAAATATAGTGAAATAAACACTAAAGATTTAGCAGAGTAATTACGATTCCAAAGTTTTGTCAACGAAGTGAAGTTTAATCAAATAAAATCGTTAGCTACGTATTTCTGTCAATTCCGAATAAAAAAAAATATGTATTTTTCAAGTTTCTTAAGATTGGAACTTCTCTAAAGTTATTGTAACCACTGTATCTTAATAATACCTCGCGATAGGATTTTCGTGTTTCAGAAATCGCAACAACAAATTAATTGTTTTGAAAGTCAAAGCGTTCAGCGAATTAATGAATATCGTTAACAAAGAACTTTGTTCTTCGTTAATACAAAGTTATACAAGTAAAAATATCGGAACCGTAGAATCTTAGCACTAAATAATTCTTATAAGAGCATCTCGAATTAAATCTGGTGAACTAATACAATAATAATATTTAATTGATTTCTCATTATCCTTAAGATTGTGGGCTAAAAAGTTTGTTTTTATTTAATTGACTTAGATACTTAAAATATACTTTAAATTAAAAATAAATGCTTAGTGAAAATATTTTAAGCTAAAAAATCTTCCTCGCCCATAAAACACAAATTCCACGCAATCTTTCTCAACACCGTCTCTTGTTCACTAATTGCTCACACTCTTGGGCTTGTCTTGCCACCCTTTCCAACCTCATACGAGTGACAGAGACGAGCAGCCCCTTGAGTACGGCTCCGACCCCTGAACACCTATTTGGGTCAAGTTCAGCCACCATCTGGCCGTTTAGTGCTAACTTTGACAATAAATATCGACTCCCTAAGAAATATTACGGAGACAAAGGTACCTGAGTTGTGGGTGTGTTGCCCAGATATATCTCGGCCGGGTTAATGTTTTGTCCAGGAGCTTGGATTTGAAAGGGATTTAGTTTCTTGTTAGCCCATTAAGCGCTGGTTTTGTGATTTATCGGCATAATTCGTTGGTATTAAATATTTTTTTAAATTTTGTCGTATCCACATCGACACTGTTAATAGAAAGGTCGTCTAATGCCCCTGCATTAGTTTAATAGGAGGACGCAAACCAACGCAAAACAGAATATTCAAAAGGTTGAAAAGTTCCTAAAAATATTTTTGCGCTTAATTTTCAATCTATCGCTAAAAATCTTTTAAGACGGTATATCTTACGCAACACAAACGATTCTAGAGGTCATTTCAAAAGTTTTGTGAAAAATGAACGGGCTGTAAAGAGATGCGACCATTCGCTTGTTTTTTCTGTCTTTACAAAAAGCAATAAAAGTTTGTTCGAGCGGAAATCTCAATTTGCCCAAAGTTTTAAAGACGCTTTCAGTTCATCATCTTTTTAACATTATAATTGGTTTATCGTGAGATGTGATTCTCTAAAGATAAAAGGGCCCGTGAAATTACGAAAAATTTGGGGTTGAGTTCTAAACATTTCCAGCATCTATCACAACTTTTACAACTGTCACAACCCTAAACCAATTAAATTATGAAGAGTACCTGTGCCACTGCGACGAAGATTACATAACATTTTCGGTTGTTTGTTTATAATTTTGAACCCAAGGAGTAGAGTCCACCAGATACAATTGTAGTAAAGTCATGACCGGCAATCGGGAGTCTTTTGACAACTCACTAAGATAAGACATAAACGTTGTCGTATTGACGAACATTATGGAGTTGAATAACCAAGCTCAGGACAAAGCGGCATCAAGTGAGACGCTAACAACGTTATAGCGAGTCCTCGCCGCTGAATATTTATGTGTTCATTCATCGATTCGCCATATATCAGGGAATAGCACCTGTATTGTTTGCGATACACCTCGTAAATTTGTTTTATTGCCTCCGATATCAATTTTCGGTGCAAACTGTACTTTTTGTGGCCCAAATTGGAGCGGTATTCCGCTGGAGGTTTTGGCTGTATGTTTTAATTTGGACCGTAATTTAATTTATTGCTATTTTCACATAAAGCGTTGTGTAAGTGGAAATGTATGCGCAATAGATTGTTCTGCTGGTAAACAGGTAATTAATGTAATGAGATACTATTTACCAAAAATAATGATTATGTTTTATCATTTCATATTCCCACAACACATGATACTTATGCCGCGAAGTTCTAACAATAAATAAATGTATGTCCCAATCTTTGGGAAGATCTGACCGTCTATTGAAGCGCACTATTACACATAATATGTAACCCTGAAGACTTTTATGTCCTGATATTACATCAGTAAACATGGACATATTAGAATGTCCCTAATGTCGCACGCACTAGTAGTTACTTTTATATTTATTATCCAGTGGTACGGATGAATATTTTCGTTATTTGTGTAGTACATGTATTATTTACTTTTTACTATTCCGAAAACATGTTTAGTCATTCTTTGGACTTGTAATTCGAAAACATTTTAGTCTCATTTTTCGGCAGCCTTGTAGATATTACAATAGTATCTGTACATATTCATTAAATAAAAAAACTAGATCTAGAATACAGACAAATAAACAGAAAAACTAAAAATATTGAAGTGAGTCGTAAAGCACAACATCCCTTCACAGCTGTATTGGAAGAGTAGCTCTAGCAAATACAGGTGTGATAACATTGGGTTGGCAACACGAACAATAACTGAGGGAATACCACATTGATTACATTTTGAAGCCATTCCGGTTAGAGTTTGTAATCACGTTTCCACCCCAGTATGTTTGGTTTATCTTCAGAGAGTGTGTGTCAGTAAGCATGACTGGATAACTAAGTCATCGGTAAGCAGCGATTGGTTCAAAGATCTAATTTGAATTGTGGAAAGGTATTTGGAGGCACAAGTATTTATTAACAAAATACATAAAGCCTATGTAATGAGTCTTTTTGGTAATTCTGGAAACATGCATTCTATACTTCGGAAAACATAAAAATCTGCAACTCATCACTCTTTCAACGTTATGTGTTCGACCTGTCAGACCAAGTGAAAGTGAAATATCAAAATGCAAAATTCCTGTAATTCAATGAATTAAAGAAATTTCTTTTGCAGGCTGACTATTAAGTCAGCTTTTTCAGAGTGAGTAGTTCTAAAATATATAATGGTTAAGTACGTTACTCATTTGGGGAATAGTGTCGCTATGTACCTCCATATCACATGTAAGCAATCTTTCAAATTAGTATAGTTGCAGTACCTACTCTGCAAGGATTGCAATCCCGTTGAGTGGCAACCTGCACTGCTGCTCTTTTACTAGAATATTTTAAATACACATACCTTTGCCTGGCTAGGTTATCTTTTAGATATGGGTAGTTGTTTTAGGTATAAAAATTACTGCTAGGAGACCTCATTGGTGGAATTGTATGATGCCATCTGAACGGAAATTACTATAAATACTGAAGATAGCCTCGTTCAAATGTTTGTTTTAAAATTGATTCAGAACCGATTAATTTGCTCGAGACAAACTACCAATTCCTAAATCTCCATATGGAATTAATGAAGACATAAATTGTCGAGTGGATTACAATCGGATTGTCGTTGTATCAGTCTTAAGACATATCATATCGGATCCTATTACACACCTGTAATGAACAAAGGCAGGTTAAGCCGATTGCTGTTTATTGTGGCGACATGTACTAGTGTGTTCCTTTAGTAGTTATTACTATACTTACTCAAACACATTTGCTTAGATCTAGGTAGTATAGCTTTATACCTACAGATTTATTGTGATCAACTATAATAGATTTTTATTTATTTATTAAGAACATTCTATAGCTTTAATAATATTTCTTAAGTCACACTTATTAGTCGGACTACGATGCGGATGCGAGTAAACGAGCTATATCTAATTACTACTTACATCAAAGTAATACTCATCACCCTTATCACTCGTTAACGAAATTATAAAACATTTAATGTTTAATAATTTCAGTTTAAGTAAGTAAGGCTATTTAGTGTATAAGTTGTTATTCTTTTATAATTCTAATATAATTAACGTAACGTAATTGGTCTTTCAGAACCGTGTTAATATGTTAAATAAATAAAAAATAAATAAATTACACGAAACTAGATGATAGATGATAAATTAAGCCTCAAAAAGTCTGCTTAAACACAGTAGGTATTGGTAGTTTCAGATAATTAACCTTAATTATACAGCTATGTTCGGGTTAATTGTCTTGTTTAAAATACTAGGAACTTACTTACAATATCGGACAAAGGGTATTATTATAATATTAACCCAATATTAAAGCATTTACCCGGAATAGCCGAGTGTATAAGAATCATGCGAATATTATCGGAATTGGTATTCTAGTACTTTAAATCCGGGCGACACCGATACGGGTTTAAATTTCCATACTATTCTTAAATAAAAAATGTAAAATGCGTCAGCTGGTCGTTATTCCGAGGCGCTTTGGGCTGTGCTTAGAAAATCGAACTCTGAAATAGAATTTTTCAGAAGTTTGTAAAAGGTCCATTAGTTTTACTTTACGAGGATATAGTTTATGTACCGTGACAAATATCGTTATGAACTCAACTTAAGGTATTTTCATATTACTACATGACATTGCATTAAATTTGAAGAATATTAATCTTTAGTTATTATACTATGTAGCAGTAGTGTGCTACTTTTATAGGATTTTGGAATTGTGTTGATCAACTGTCGTCACCCGTAGGAGTTGACGCAAAAATGATACAAAATTGTATTCGTAAACTCTCATTACCTTTTCTTAAATTCGTCTGATTGTCTGTTTTAAAAATACCTGTTAACGATTCTATTTTTGTCCTCTTAAGTATTAGCAAGTAGTCGTACGTTTATCCAAGTTAAGTAGGCATATATGCAGAGCCCTTGCGTGTAAGACCAAATTAATGTTTAATTAAGAAAGGCCCGTCTTGTTCGTGTTTTAATTACTTTTAATTAAACATGTGACGTACGGATTATATACCATTTGGCACAGAGGGTTTCGTTGTTTTTAAGTTGAACGAACGCAATGAGTGACAATGGAATTGATAAAAAACCTGTTTACATTTGGATAGGTGCTAAATCATTTCACATAGAGTTTTAAACAAATTTTTGTGCACAACGTACTAAGCAATGAAATAATAACAATAATTTAGATATGTGAAATTATACTTAACTTAATGTACTAAAGAACATCACTCACTAACCACAGAACTTTATATTGTATTCACTCAAACAACCAATATAAAACTCACCAGTAATCTTAAAACAACTTTACAAAAATAATTCGCTTGAACGAAATGAAAACGTAATAATAAAATGATATTCGTATTTGAAAGAATTCGCGGGATTCCATCAGCGGGCGGACGGGCGGGCGCCATGAAACAGGCCGCGCCAGGAAATGAATCCGCCACAAACATACATCTCATTTTTACATCGAGGAATTTCATATTCTGAATTGTGTTTTGTTTCCTTTGTGTTTTGTTGCTTGTATTTCATCAATGTTTGAAGTTTAGTCAATTGGAATGTGCATTTACGGTTGCTGTTTGTGTTACAATGTTCAGGTTTTGGGTAGTTAAATTAATGTACGTTTAACAAGTAAAATAATAAGCTAAGCATTCATTGTTGGAAATTCTTAATTTTTATTCTTTAGGTAAACAAAATCCATTTAGTTTTAAAGATCTGGTAGAAAACTGCAACCAGACCAGTTTAATGTATAAAATTGAGTATTTAAACAATAGAGATATGAAAAAAAAATGTAATCGATTTTCTAGTGGTTCTAAGATCAACGAAAAAATCAAAATTAAAATGTTGCAAAAAGGTAACATCAACTTCAAGTACATTAACATTTCACTTGAAAAGCCTTCAATAAGTGACGTTCATCCCTCTTAAACATCTAAAACAGCACTAATATATGTGTAAAATCCACAAAAGAGATGAAAGCAGCCATTAATAATGCCGACATTATTTAAACCCACAGACGCACTCGCTCGTCCTTTTGTTAGTCTGTCGATAACCTCCGTCAAAACTGAAGCCATGAAAAATAACACGACATAGAACACTCATGTTTACAAGTTCAATTTAATTTAAAAGATCCTTCAATATTTATCGTGCAAACATGTTTGGTAAATGTATGCAATTGGCCATTTGGTTTTTATTTCAATAGTTTAGTTTTTGAATTTGAGTTTGTTTTGCAAACATGCTAACAGATAACGTAAATTTAATAAAAAAAAAAACAAAGATTAATTTTCCACGAGACTTTTCTTTGCAAATGGCAATTTATGCAGTTTTAACTCTCTTTACCTCGGAAACTCAGCTTGGCTTCCGTAAATTGAGAAAATAACATTGTAACGTACAGGCTTTAAAATAATGAGGTTTGGCCTTTGAAACGTTAAAGTAAAAATATAGCATTCAATACTTCAAACAAAGCAGAAGAATTGTTCTCAGATTTAATATTATTTTAAATTTATTAAGATACCTCCATAACCGCTCGTAGGTATATCCGTACGCATGCTAAGACGGTTCGAACAGTAGTGTTTACGCGTGTGTGTCCCTCAGTGCTAGCAAAGCCGTGAGTGATACATCTCCGCACACGTCTGGGCTCACCCTTTGCCCGGCCGTAAAGCGCCGTCAGCTGTCTCACAACTCTTTCAACACAGTCTGTAGCGTCGCACGTTCTAAAGTTTGTACAAAGATCGTTTGTACTTATATGTATTGCGTGTAGATATTGTAAGAAAGAATAGTGTGAATTTTGGAGATTTCAACTTGCGACAATCTTTAGCTACTTGACAAGTAAATTAATATAGAACTTTGGTTGCTTTAATGATTAACCACATAAGCCTCATATGGCAACTAAAATAAACATTAAAAGTATTTTTTTCCTTAATATAGTTAAAAGTCATACACTGAGTTCTAAGTAAATGTTACATCATTTCATTTTCTCAAAGGTCGGTTTCATAAAATATACTTTGCTTCAAAACTCGGGCTGTATAACTAATTTCCTTTGCCCACTGCTACGTCATTATGAAAATTAAAGCGCTCTGATTGACATCTGTCAGTTTTGGCGCGCTTTTTACTCTCGCTTCCCGCAAAATAGTTTTACCGAGTTCGCTAAAGTTGGATTATTTTGTAAATTGTAATAGCTAATTTATTCTGAAAAGTTTTCAATGGATATTACTTAGGTATTAAGTTTAGCATTTTACTAAACGTCAAAGAAAATGACGAGACTAAGTTAAAAAATAAGTTTTGAAAGGTTTTTCGAATATTTTTTTAACTATAGGTATAATTGCTAAATTGTTTCTTTAAAACTTTTTTTGTTTGTACAGGTTAACAACAGAAGGGAACAGTTCTGTGAGGATCATACACGGAAGCTATCGAGCTGATAGATGAGAACTGAACAGTTGGTCGCGCGCACACAACATGGCGTCATTCAAAGGTTCGTACTAGTCATAGTTATGAAACACTAAGATTGTAGGGGATAAACCTACAAGTATTATGGAGGTACTACAAGAGAAGTTATAGGAAGCAAGATTATTATACGAAAAGTTTTTGTGTCTGGTTTGTTGGGCGTTATTGTATCAAGAAAACGACTTACGCGAGGTTTTCGGTAACGTCTAGTACCAAAGTCCTTAGTGATGAACTCATGACGAGCAATTAGAAAAATCTCTATCGGGGTGTAGGTATGTAATACCGAAACCAAAACAAAAAAGAACACGCCGCTGTATTCAATATAATACTGAAGGTTAATTAATATTTTAACAAAAAATACATAATCTGTGTAAATAGAGACATCTTAAGTTTTTTACGTAATTAAATTACATTAATTAAAACATTGGTTGCCATGGCAACCCAAGTACAGTCCGCTTAGCAACGGAGCCTGTTGGGCCACGGATTATTTTGCAAATATTCTTTACCTCCATACCTTATTGTATTTTGGAGATTAAAATTGCTTTTCGGTAAAGAGCGATGTTTCACAGAATTATTTACTTTTCTTTTATTTAATGTTCTAGTAAAATAAGTTACTTTGTCATGTCAAAGGAAAATGGATAGAGATAATTGGGCAGGTTCATAGTAAATTTACGTTTTATCACACAGTTGTTGATGTTTTTTCGTTTAAAGGGAGACCTTCAAAATTCCAGATGGGCTTGTAGCCGTTATTTTGTACTATATAACTTGAAATGATCGCTATAGTGTGTATTCTACATTTTGTGACAATATGTTGTATTGATTTCTGAAGATTTCAAGTACCAAATAATGATATTGTTATTGGTTTCTTAGGTTTACGCGAATGTTAGACATTGAAATAAAACTACTTTTTACGGATTTTTTCTCGGTTTATATTTAAATTTTAGGTCCCGACGTTTCAACACCTTTGCAGGTATCATGGTCACGGGCAGACTGAAATATTAGGTTAGGTTATAACTAAATCTAGTTAGAACCTTAACTAAGAATTAGTGGTCTTTAGCTGTAATAAGAAACATAACATCACATTTATGTACGTATTTATGGAGGATTTAATACCAAAAATAGTCTCACAAAATATGCAAGTTTCACCTTGAAGCGCACTTGAAGAGCAATAAACTCGTCAGTCTGATGCTAAGTAATACATTCACAAGATTGATACTCTCTTCAACTTATATTCATTGTACAATTCATTTAATTACAATTCTGTTGTTTCATTACATTACAGTATTTAAATTTATTTCATTTGGTACACTGATAGATAACTCTAGTAATAAGTGTGGTGAACACTAAAATGTAGTTTAATGTATAATGCTTGTAAATGTTATCACAATTAGAAGGTTATTTTGGAGTGTCAGAGGGTCTTGGAAAGTGAGATAGAAAAAAAAACTTACACACTTTGGCAGTGGTGATCGTATACATAATAATATGGTTGACTGTATTGTAATGCGCCAAAATTTGAAATAATTGGTGTAATTGTTTGAATAGTTTTTAATGATTGTGAATGCACTGCCATTTTCAATAAAGCTCTTAATACTGCAGTTGTTGCAGTGTAAGCAAGAAAACTAGTACATAAAAACATCTTACTCACCGCGCACGTTCTAAACGGGGCGAATAGAGAATCTCTTCTTTTCATGGACTTGTTTCTAGCCCCTTAGTATTTACAAGTTATAACAGTGTATACTAAGCTCCATAAAACACGTGTCTTCAGACCCTCAGTTATACTAATTACATGTTATGCTCTGATACGAGCGGACACCTCGAGTGAGGGCCGATGTTTCTTATCTTTGTTCGCCACTCTGCCTGTGTATACATACATGACATGTATATATGTATCAAATAGGTAAAGTATAGGGCGGTTACTAGATTAAGTTACAAGACTATTCTTCTTACCTAGTGGCAGAAAGACCTATAGGCAGAAGATTGAGATAATGAACTGGCAATAGGCTCGCCCCCTGGGACATGGGAGCTAAACATATCGGCGAACTGTGAGTGTACATTGGTACACCTCTGCTTAACCCTTCGGGGATACAGGCGTGATGATATCGACGGGTCCTACGTAGACTGGTACAAGTGCAAAAACACAACTGTTCAGGAGAGCGGTTCAAAGGTTCTAAAGCTTGTAATTTTGTCATAAATCAGTAGAAATACTTGAAATTTTGAGATGTTATATTTGAATCTCTAAGAAACAAAATTGCATTATTGTTTCTTAATTTTTTTTTATACTTTGGAAAATAGTGTCACTTGCATTGATGTAGCTTGTTTTATTTATTATGGTAAAACCTGTAAACTGATACAAGTGGCCACTTATACCAGTATACAATGTACTTGCTTATTCTTGTAGTAAGAGAAAATTTAAGAATTTTACTGTTTTAATATGCTATTTCCAATCTACTATTGATATGAGGTTATAATATTAACAATAACATCTTCTTTTATCGACTTTTAAACACTTACACCAGTTTACTCCGTACTGGAAAACTACTTGCAACAGTTTTCTGCATTGTTATTTGTTATTAAACTTAAATATTTAAAGGGTGAGGCAGGAAATGAAATAAAAATACAAAATAAAAGTCTTTTCCAGACCTACCTATGCTTAATAGGTGTTGTTAATCGGACGTTAATATTATTATGGCACTCATATTACTATCCTCTATGCGGCACTCTTAATGAAAAATAAAATCGATGGACTTGCCATCTTAAAAATAATAAAACTAACAAATTTAATCTTCTTAATTAGGAACTTTCGGTAATTATATATACCTAGCAAGGCACCGACTCCATAAAATTATAAAGTTGTATTGTAGGTTAATACTAGTTTAGGTTTGGCTTATTAATATAGTTAGGTAGGTTATAGTATTATTTTTAACTTTTTAGTGCTATTATCGATTTTTAAAGTAAGTTTATTCTTTGCACAAAGTTTTTTATTGGTTTATTTTTAGTGATATATTTTAAATCTTAGATATTAATAATAATATGGCCTTCACCCATTCATCATTCTCATGATAATTTCCATCAAACCAAATGCAGTGCCACGCATCTCACAAACAACGAATTCCGGCTACATTCACGAGGCCATCGTAGCTTCATCATCAGATCTGATGGTAGAATGGTTCTTTTGAACGCAAATGCTTGAGTTACTTCACTTGCTGTAGAAAAAAACAAATTTGCTGTACGCTTTCCTATAACATTATATAACGCTATAACATTTGAAAAGTTCCCTCGATTTCACCAAGATTCCATCATCAGATCCCGACTTGGTGACTATGGGACCATTTGGGAAGTATACCCTTTCCAACAAAGAAAAAAAATATTTCAAATCGGTTTGGAAAGCAAAGGAGATATGCGCGAACATAAAAAATCCGAATTGAAAACCTCCTCCTTTTTTTTAAAGTTCCCCCATGGAATTATTTTCCAGTTTTCAAAAAAGGGAAGCAAAACTTAAAATCAAAAACGAAAGATTGAGTTACTTTGTTTTATATATGATCAAACAATACAAAATATATCATCATACTATTTAAAATGTCAATTAATATTTATTTTCGTAATTTCCTGGAGTGTTTATTTTACTATTTTTTTTTTTCTAATAAATCTATCATTACTTGACCTCTTGAGCGCTTCATTGTTGTGACATGTTACCACTACTAAATCAAGACAAACCAAATCTGAATAGTTTTTTAATAAATGAATATGTAACCTAAAACGCATCGCAGTTATACCAGTGTTGTAACGTGCTCCCGACCACGAGTCGCGTCGCACGCGACTACCTACACTGGTGCAAGTGACTTATATCAGTGTAGATGGTCGTGTGGCAGAAAATCATGTCACTTATATTAGTTTACAAGTTTGTATCTTTGAAATTACTTGATAATTTAATATAATTTTTACAGGATATAAAGTTAAGGTAATTTTAAGGCTTTTGGTGCAAAAAAACGTATTTCGCTGTTTTGCGGGTTACACCAGTATACGTAGGACCCGTCGATATGTTATGGTATGTTTATGAACTGTATTATTATATAAATAATAGTAGTTAATTTCTTTCTTACTTTGCTATCCAAATTTTTATGCGTGTATAGGTATCTATTGATGTTATGTTTTTCGGATTTTGTATCGTAACGAAAAACAATAATGAAGAAACTTTTAACATTGTGAGGAACATCGAAACATTTTTAATATATCTTCGTTAAGCTGATTTTAATTTAGGTTAGTCTGGTCGTACAGCTTTCATACTTTGTTCTAAAACGTAACGAAATGGAAGGGATTGATTAATCGCTTAACTCAATATTTTTAATAAAAAAACTTAGTATATACCTTTTCATATGAGATAAAAAACGTAATTAACATATTCCCTACCTCATGTTTTTGACATACTAAATCAAAATTAAAATATTTTTATTGCAAGTAGGCCTTTTTAAGCTCTTTTAAAACGTTAAATTACTGACTCTAGTCCCAGGTTCGAAAATGTCATTCTATATAACTACATTGGGAAGCCAAATGAGTTGTTATTTCGTTACTCACAACACTAACAAAGTTACTAAGATCAAACTAGTAAATATTTCTTGAGATTTAGCCAAGTAAAGCAATGCCAAGAATATATTATAATGCATATTACTTACTCAGATTCCATACATTTCTAAAACAATTGAGGACCTACTGAACACAGTTACAATCGCATCTCTGTCTCAGCAAAGTCAGCGAAAGTCATAATTGTTTAATACTGGGCTATTATATAGCAGTTAGCTATTTCATGAGCTAACTGGATATAAATAGTGTGACCTACATCAGTTCACGTCGACTTTGGCAAGTCCCCAAGTTTAAGGTTATCGCATATTCTACCATTGTTAAGGCTATAATAGATTTGCTCTGGAAATTGTTGTGGACTATTTTTATGTCAGAATCATAGTTTGTGTACTTATTTTTATTTGGTATAAATTAAAATCAAGACTCTAATTTGAGTTATTGTAGTATAGTTCCACAAACCCTGACATACGTTATCTGGCTTCGTTATTGGACAGAAAATATGGAGGTACTTTTTTTAATAATTTGGTCTTGCGGGCGGAATTGCGTTTGAATATTCTCTCAGTTTTCAGCTGGTTTTTAGGGACTAAAAAACAACGCATGCCATCTCTACTGTAATCAAAAGCCGGCAGCTGAATCGAAATACCTAATCAAAAGAGTCCAATTAGCCCGGAACTTCCATCCCGTGGTTCTGGCACTAAACAGCTAAGTTCCACGAAACACGTTCCAAATCGTAGGAACCGCCGCAATCATAATTAACAGGTCTGAAACTCAATCAGAGCGCTATCTGTTTGACTTGCGTCTGCACACGACGTAATTAAACCCCTAATGGCCGTTCCACACCAACTTGCACGAACTTGCACGAACTCGCACGAACCAACAACTTTCAGATGCTGCTGTTGACTTTACAGTTGTGCTTTATTGGGTGCTTCGTTTTAAAACATAATATAGTTTGGAATTTATAGCGCCGGACGCCAAATTTGAGTATTTACTACCAGAAGCTTGAAAATAAGTTTTTCATATAAATACAGGACTTCAAAATGGAAGCAGACGTGGTAGTTGTTTCAAGAAACCGATACCTTAACTGAGAAAAAAATATAAATACACATTTAGTATGTTATTTGTTGTATCTAAGAAGTACCCAAGTTTAAGCTTCTATTTTGTTGGGGTCAGATTATAAATCTGTGTTCAATTAAATGATTAATTTATACAGCAATGACATTGAAAACTTGCTGCTGTAATCAGAAGCTAGGGTCTAAGGCCTCGTTTACGGAGACGCGGGGCGTCGGGCGTTGCGATGAGCGGCGCGGTCTGCACTGAATTCAATTATATGGAGTTGTATGAGTGCGTTTACGGAGAAGCGATTTTATACGCGTTTTTTTGTAAAAAGGCCCTTTTTGCGGCGGGCTCCGCGGATTGCACCGCCGCGTCCTACGCGGCGTTTACCGCGACGGCGCACGCAGCGGCAATTCTCGATGAAGCTATGCCCGAGGCGGAATCTTCTGTCAGTCTTATTTAGAAATCGCACAACACAGACGTAGTCACCGTCGCAATGGAGTATGATATGATAAAATATGATAAAAATCCGACTTGTAGTCGATTTGATCGAGGCGAGCGTGCACTGCCACTCTTCCCGCCTCGCTTCTCTATGAACAACGTCGTATATTGCTATAAGTTTGTGTTCACGCGTGCGATGATGCGTGCCGCTTCACGCGCCGCCCCTCCGTAAACAGAAAAAACGCCCGACGCGCCGCGAGACGCCACGCCACACGCGCCGCGAGACGTCACGCCACACGCGCCGCGAAACGTCACGCCACAAGCGCCGCGAGACGCCACGACACACGCGCCGCGAGACGCCACGCCACACGCGCCGCGAGACGCCACGCCACATGCGCCGCGAGACGCCACGTCACACGCGCCGCGAGACGCCACGTCACACGCGCCGCGAGACGCCACGCCACACGTGACGCCCGACGCCCCGCGTCTCCGTAAACGAGGCCTAAACCTTGAATGCACGATTCAGACTCGCAATGATACGAATTTTTATTTGTAGCAAAGCATTAAATTTGTCCACCCTCCGATAATAATATTTATTTAAATATGAAAGCTGGAACTTAGAAGTGCTTAAACACGTTTATGGTTCTAGTTATTACTCATCTTCAGAAACTAAGGTCGCTTTTAGAACGTCCCTCGTTTTATGCCCATCTTTATGTTTGGATAATTTCCTATTAAACGTTTAATACACAAAGTATCGTATATAATTTAAAAGTTTAGTGATGATTACATACTTAAATAAAAGTGCATTTGCAATAAAAAAGTACAGGGCTTTCGAAGGAGTAAAGTTTATTTCAGAGAGGAATAAAGTAGATACCAAAACATGCGATATAAAGACATACTTCCGTTTTCAATTCTTTCTAACTAAACGTAATAGACAGACTTTGAAAGAAAAGCTTAGTGCCCCCGCGTGTAGTAACAAGCGCAAAGACGGCTGCGCTGCCCTACACGTAATCCCTTTGTCGCACTGAACGGATTACACCGAAGGAGACGCGCTGGCCCGCCGGTACCTACCGCCTTAGCACCTGTTAGCCTCCAATCCCCTTCACTTTAAACCCACCTTCACAAATTCACTTGTACATAGATCACACAGAATCCTTATCCACGAAGCTGCTACAATATATTTGGCCTAACAATACAATTATTAACACCCACTTATAACCGTGTAAGAAGCATTACGTGTACACTGGAGGCCAAATATAAAGTAACGCAGACATAACACAATTCAAGTTCACCTTCCGAAAGAAGTTTGTGTAGGTATATGTTTAGTGAACGGTTTTAGATTATGGAAAGAGACTGATAAAATAAGTTGCCGTTGTTATTCACTAATAGTGCCTAGATCAATATAGTATAATGTAACGACTTCTGCAAAGTGGATAAAAATAAATAAATCATTTCGACATTAAAGTTAATTTTTGCCCTAGGACTCTTTTGATTCACTTAATCGTCTTTGGCGTAAAAATTTCCAAAAATGTTAAAAATTTGGGATCGCCTTAAAGTCTTTCCTAAAGCTGATATTTGATTTGCGTACTATTAACATAAAACATACCAAAATTAAACAGATGACATAACAAGTCCTAAAAAGTTGGGAAAGTTATTTGTGACGCAACAACACAGCTCGTATTTCACAGCTTTATTTATACTTGGCAACTGTAAACAAAGGTGTTTTGTAGGGCTTCTGAGAAACGGGTCGCTAACCCTATTTATGTTGTTCCCAAACTACTGTTTTTTGACACTTAACAAACTTAGTTTGATTTACAATTCAATGACGCCGTTTGTAGCTATTTAAAACGCAAAAATACGATATCAGACAAATTCTCAAGAAAAAAAATCTGTTACTTTACTCATTTTAATTATAATTTGTGGGAGCATCATTTTGCAACTAAGTGTACACAGCAAACGGCTCATAGCGCGCGGCTTGTATTAATTGAAGATAATCTCACATACGTATATACGTATGTATCATTACGTTAAACCTTAATGTATGTAACACATGTAGTGGCAGTAGTGCAGGCGAATACAAAAGGCTCACTCGGACTAATGAAGGCGTTAAAACATATTGCCAACCTACATTATCTTTTGTGTAGTGAGTTAATTAGGTGTAGGGTTAGAGTGAATAGCTACTTAGCAAGCATACTGAAATTAGGGTATTTTTCCTTGTGGTTATTGTGTCATAACCTTCTTTTCAGAAGTTTATTTTAGAATGGCAGACGATCGTTCCTCGCCCCACAAAGTGCTGTGTTTTTGTTATTAACCATGTTTTTAAAACTCTAAAAGCAATATGTATAATAACATATATAACATACTTTACTATGGCAATAGACACATTATCTGCCCATGTTTTAAAAAAGTGAGATAAATCCTCTATTTAACGCTAAATTGTGTAAGACTTCTGATCAATGATTTTAGTGTGTGGAACCAAGCACCCGCTAGTCCCCAGCTTGACATTGAGAGTGATAATTTTTGTTGGATCAGTACCAATTGGAATTATATATCTGTAAAAAATTTGTTAATCTTATAAATAACAAGAATAATTCTAATATTCTAAAGAGTTATAACTAATTCATCAAAAATTTATTAATCATAGAGTTTGACATTTCAAAACTAATTACAACTAACTATTACTAATTATTACAATAGTTTCTCCAATAAAATATTGTTAACAATACATTGGAGTGTGACAATTGTATTCTTAAGAACAATATTATTGTTTCGCAAGTCCTTTGTCACTGTATTCATACTACAAAGTTTTTGATTCTATTATTGTACTAATACTACTATTGTTTTAAACAAACCAACTATTTAAGGGCAAGCCATATAAATCTGCATGAGACATGATGTTAAGCAGACACCTACGCGTTACTTTACAATATACAATTCGACGGGCCTGTTGGTCTAGTGGTTAGAGACCCTGACTGCTATACCGGAGGTCGTGGGTTCGTTTCCCACCCGGGACAAATGTTTGTGTGATGAGCACGATCATTTGTTCGGTGTCTGGGTGTAATTTATCTATAATATGTATATATTTAGAAATATATAAGTATGTTTATCAGTTGTCTGGTTCCCATAACACAAGCTCTGCTTAGCTTGGGATCAGACAACCGTGTGTGAGATGTCCCGGAATACGATAAAAAAAAAAAATATAGACGCCTTATTAAACTTTACATACACATATATGTATAAATGCAATACTTAATCGTCAATCAGTTTTAAGTCGCCGTTTCGACGCATGATTGACGGCCTGGGTGGCCGATAAGTGTCGTGCTGTTTCTGTCAGTGTCGTTTTAGGGATAAAGTGGCTACATTTAAGCTCGTCTTATTTTTTTTAGAGTTTAAACTTTTAATTATTATATAAACTTAATATTATACTGTGTATAAGACATATACAATGCATGTTTTTCTGGATGGTTATATCTCTTCCATAGTTTTTGTGGGATTTATTTAGTAATATAAGAGTGCATCGGCAATACGCATGAACAGTTGGTCGCGCGACATTGCCGCGTCATGAGCTCAGGGCTACACGCGCCGGTCGAGCTTCGAACTAATCGGCTATCGGGCATCTCTGATAGTGATCTGTGATTCAACCCGTTACAGTCATATTAATGTAATAAATAATAATCATTATTTATATTTTGAACTCTTTGAGTATATTTCGCAAAAGTTATCACAAGAAGCTTGAAAGAGACTTTATTCTACAATAAAACGTAAATTTGTTTTCGTTGATTTGATAGATAGAATTATCATAAATATAAGTAGTTCTTTATCTACTTTATTTATTAACATAAATAGAATTATCTGTCAAACATTTGTCACCTTTATCTCCAGTCAATATAAAATGTCGTAAATATAGTTCCGGATGGCACGCGACTCGTGTGGTTTGGGTTCAAGCACGTAATTCCTTCAGTCCGGTAATGGTCCCGCTAACGTTTTTGTTTGCTCCATTGAACTTCCGCAAACATTGTTATCACGAGGCTAGAGCGAGAGGAACACTGTCCTATTGCATGTGTGTGAGAGAGACGGAATGGCGAGGTGAAGTGTGCAAAGGGTTGGGACTCTTAGATTTCGATATAGAGAAACAATGTAGAGTCAGCATGTAAGGGGAAGGTTTGTGGAAAGGTTAAACGAATTCTTTGTCAATTTTATAAAATCCTTTTTCACGTTAATTTAGGTAAATTCTGCACAATTGAAGTTGCTGCTGTTGCGGTTCAACTTGGGACTGATCAGCCCTATGTCCAGAAGTGGATCACGTTAGGCTGACCGGTATCAATTAGAGAAATGCTGAAAATAGCTTAAAATGGCCTAACAATAAATCCACACACGTACCATTTATAATGCGTTAGAAAACGTTTAGTTAGCTTTCTATAGTAAAACTTATAGGATTCATTGGTAATCAGGTAGGTACAGGTCAATTGAATTCGAAAAATATTTATAATAACAAACACATGAACTGTTATTTTCGCAAATGAATGCAATAAATCTGTATCACTGTGTAACAATAATAATTGGCTCGATCAAAATATACAGCTAATTAAGCAATTTATATAAATGAAGAGCTGTATAAATGATGAATAGCGTATCAATAATGCGCTCAGTTTCCGGTAATGTGAGCGTGTTCCATTCAGATCATTATGCTTTGTATGGGTTTCATTACTGGGATGATTGAATGCAGAATGCCTTCATTCTCAAAAGCCTTTGAGGTATTATTTTCATCCTCTGGTACAGTGCATACAGAAGTATTTATCTTAGTTAATATGCTTATATAGTTCATTCCATATATAATTAAAAGTACATTGTTATTTTAATGACCATCCTTAATAATGTAAACATTGCCATAATAATGTCTTTAATTATGTGAATTCAATAAGATCGAAGAGAAATCTGAAACGTACAACTCACGAGACATAAAGCTTTACACTGGCTAATCTTACGAAAAGTATTATCCTGTCGTACTTGCAAGGTATATCGAATATAATTATTGTAATATAGTCGTACAAGTGTCGTGTTATCTTGTTTTGCTGTCGCTGCGCAGACCGCCGTCGCCGCAGAGTGATGTGTTTGTTTCTTTCCGATCGACTTCCTCTACTGCCGATGTTCTGCAACTACTCCACTCTACTGCGCAGCATCCCTTTGTAACCGCGCTCTTTTGTCGCTAGTCATTCAGTCATGTATGATTTCCAATAGGAATATTATGATGATTTTCGTATTTATGATGGCTATGCAATGTACATGTTAGATCTAAGTTGATAATTTAATATTTTGTTTAATATTTAAACAATAGTAGATATTGGTAAAAAAAAACCACTGAAAATGAACACATTAAATAATCTTTTTTGAAAACACTGAAGCGACAAATCAATCAAAAAAAAAATCAGATAATTGAAAAAAAACAAAACATATAGAGACGAATTTAGAACTCATTTTGAATTGTTAAACAAAAACAACAAAACTTTACTAAAACCCAACTTATCACAATAAACAGCGCATTTGTCTATCTATTACGTTAACAATATGTCAGCTGTGTTCATAAATATGTGATTCGAATCGTTACAGTAAATCAGAGAGCTATGAGACATTCATAGACAGGTATCGGGATCGTCGCCGGCCCCGATCCATAGAGTATACTCGAAGCTCTACGTCTGGGTAATAACACCCAGCAATAACGTTCCCGTCCTTAATTGTCCAAGTTACTGTGACAATGCGACATGTAGGGCTGCCGCACTGCTAACTTTAAACTTGAAGTTGGATTAAATGCAAGTAGTTTCGACTTAGATATGGTTTCTTGCTTGTAACTTAAAGTATGAGCACGTGGAAGTTTAATCCAGAGATTGGTTGGAAGATACAAGTGGTTAGGAATTTTTTACTTAATAAATTTTTTTGGTTGTCTAAATATCAATCAGGACATGTCTTGATATATATTTTTTGTATATTTTCTTTTAACTTCTTGAATGTGGTATTTATTTGAACACTTTACACATAATTTGAAATGCCAGATACAATTCTATTCCATTTATCGGCAGCCCTGCGACACCCGTTATAAATGAATTCTTCTACGCGCCACTACTCATAATAAGATTTACTTGTACTCGTATTCAAGTGGAATTAATTAATTAGTTTACCACTTTAGTTTCTAGTTGAAAACAATACCTATACTATATTGTTGTGTCTTGTATTGTTATTCTACCTTTACTTTAACCACTAATTATTGAATTTTAGATTGTCAAATAACGACTAAATATTATTAAAACCTATTTACGTACGGTATAAAGGGTTTAAATGACAACTCATTGAAATAAGTGTCATTTTGAAAATACTAAAGCAACTCTAGCCTGCGATAGTTCCAAAGATTTATTAACTTCATTTGAGAGCTAAACAAACCGGTCTATTAAGCTGCAGTACTTGCCACCCTCGATCACTAGCCCTGCCTGCAGCCTGACCGGATTTATTAGCATCGTGAAGCTTATTGAGATATTCCCTCCGACGGCTCTCGTCCATTCAATATTCATCTGTTCTGCTAATGTATTCAGCCATTACCTCAGAAGGATGGCTGCTCTAGTTAATCTATAGGACTTCGGCTTTGTTTGAATGGTAGAGGATTTAGTGTTACGTGGATGGATGAATTTTCTTTCTTCGTTTGTTTGTATGTTATGGTTGTGTTACAACACGCTGTAGTTCAGATTGCATAATATAAGTAAACTAGTGTTTCACTTAACTATCTTAACGTAATTATTTTTGCACGATAAAACCTTCCAGTAGCAGTAGAAATAAAAATGCTCACAACTTTTTATCACTAGACATTAATCAAAACTAAATTAAAACTTTACCGATAGTACATTTTGTAGTGTAGTTAACAATTTTAATAAGCTAGTAGGAACTGTTCGTTAAAATATACTTTTACTTAATAATTATTCTACTCAAAGGCATTCTTAATTTTCTAGACTGTATAGTAATATAAATCCGCCTTTTGTTTAACACAATGTCACGAGGGAGGCCAGCGGAGTCACCTCAGACCTCTGCAGGTAATATGTCGGAGCATAACTCATTCCTTTGCATAAATCAGCCGTTACCGAGATCCGATTAAATAAGGTCCCAGCCGCGCTATATCCTCCCGGTTTTAACAGCCTTCGGAATATTATTAGTGGGATATTGAAATTAAAGGGCACCAGATTGGGAGATTATTATGTATGTACTTAAATTACTACTCCTACAATATTTCTTTAGGGTAGCATGCTGGTTTGTGGACAGCATTTCATCATAGTTACATGACGCTGACGTTACGCAAAAAAAACTATAACTCAAGTATAAGTATAGGTGCAAATGTGGGTTGCTAAAAACTGTATATTGGTCGATATTATAATATTGTATGATGTTCAAAGGTTCTTATCCAGAACTTCTTGTTCAGTAAGCACGCTGAGTTTCTTAAACCACTCTCGTATGGGCTTAATGTTATTCGGGTCGTAATAATATTGTATAAGTTACATTGTCGATATTCCAAATATCTTGTGTAGACAGAACTCAGCTTTTTGTGTCTGCGGACACAGGAATACCGAGAAACGGATATTAATGTATTCTAAAGTGAAAACTGAAATAATATTACCGCAATATATTATGTGATGGACTGTAATATTTTAATAACAACGAATTCGTGGAAGTACTCCTTTAAATAATGTGGTGTTGGGGTAAAGAGAGCTTCCAATGAGAGACAACCACCTCGATCATACGTAGTTTATTGAGTGACCATACATAAATTATATTATCGATGAGTTCTTTGACGCTGTTTAGTTTTTATTTATGTAAGTTTTAATTTTAGTATAGTTAGAGTTTGTTCTTATATTAGTTTTAATTGTGTATTAATAAAGTAGTTATAAATAAATAAATATTATATTATAAAGTGCATTGCATATCCAGTAACTTACACCTACAAAATAAGCATTATTTCAATATTAAGAAGCTTACACAATGAGAGATTTAAACTAAAGGAGCTTCTACACATATTGGTATTATTCAATAGGATGTAATGTTTACTTTGTAAAATGTAGAACTCATCTATTGAAATGTTTCGGCCAATTAGTAAGTGGTATGTAAGTACTTGGAGTTTCGAATATATTCGAGGTATAAATTAGTTAGAAGCAATAGAGTGGGAATAAACTATTTGGTTTTATCGATGAATTTAGTTGTCCATTGTTATGGTACATTTTCAAAGGTCTGTAAATAAATAAAATAGATTTAGATTATTTTTTTCTCACACTTTCTTTCAAACAATAAAGGTTTCCCAAATTTTCAAAGCTCAGTATGTGTAGGTAAACGTATTTTCAATAAGAAAACTACAATAAAACTACTTCCCCAAAAAGTGCTTTCCATACATAAGTTATATCATTTAGTGTTATTGTGCGCAAACTTTATTTAAATTGGCAGAGGCATACAAATGGCACAAATAAAATAGTGTAGGCTCCCTGAGGCAGCGAATAGAATGTGTGAGTGGATAAACTATCCGGCAACGTCTCGGGAGACGGTTCAATCTACCCTCCTCAACCTTCTGACGGAGGCTCTGCATAATGTGATATACATCGCGAGCGGCTCTACGACTGCGTATTGTACTCCTTTCGCGTTAACACTAAAGATACTATCATTTCTTCGAGAATAATCTATTAGATTGCTTACTATGTGTATTTGTTGAATAACGATAAAGATAAAATTAAAATATATTTATAATAAAACATTAAGGGTGCTGCTTCTTGTAAAAAAATATTTGCACATACCCAGAAAACGTTACTACAAAATTGTGTGGTTTATTCATAAATATAGTTCTAAATAAAAGTAACTGTATCATTCAAATTATTCAACACAACGATAGAACTTTATTGCAGAACAAAGTTCAAGAAGTCGCCCGACGCGTAGCGGAACGGATGTTTGCTACGAGAGCGTAGCAAGTGTTGCCGTGAAAGCTGCTACGACGTAGCTTTGTAGCGCTCATTTACTTATGGATTCTGTTTATCTTATGTTGGAGATTTTGGGTAACTATACTATCTAGGGGAAATGCTTGCACACGTATAATTTAATTCCTTTTTCCAGCACTTTTCAGTTGCAATTGAAAAAAGTGTTTAGTTCCACATTTAATTGAGACATAGTAGTTTTAAAAGAGGCAGTGAGAAGCTGATGGCAATGAATATCGTAGGTCAACGAAAAGAGCTATTATGTTAGTTGGCGCGCGGCCAACACTTCTCTCTTTGTCGGTCGCTTTGAACATGACGAGACTTTTAATGTGAGATCATACTGTACGGAAGAAATTATGTCTTCGCGAACATTTATATTAAATTTTTAGCATTATATCATGTAAGAAGGTACTAAATATTTTCCCTAGTACTAAGTCCTACACACGGTTTCGGTTTGGAGTGACCAGTTACACATCTAAATTATATCCAAAAATCCGCACGTGTTATTATTAATGGCAACGTTATTAAAATTTTATTGTTACTTACCATAGACAGCGTAGGTCTTAAAAAATTAAGGAAACATTTATCAGGAAAAGCACTTTTCCCTGTATCCATTCTTTCTTCGAAATATAGGAAAATATGATACATCTTAGCAAAGCAAAGCAAATTATACAAACAGGAAAAAAAACATTATTAAATTTAATTAGTTAACAAACATTTATCATAACGACAATTCCTCGTCAGTGTGTTATACACAGCTGTATTTATCGTCGCTTTCAATCCGAGTGCTATGACAGGATTCCGGCATCACAGCCTTCCATAGCTATGCGCGGCAACGAAATATGAATTCAAGGCAGCATTGTAAATATCCGAGGAATGCTTTGAGACGATATTGTGTTGACGCCTTCCTCTTTAGCTGTACACTGCTGTTTAGTTGTAGAGTATGTTTAGGCGCCTGTAGGTAGGGATATCTTACTGTTGAGTATTTAGAACGTAACTGGTTTGTTTACACAAATTAATCTAGAAGAGATATAAAAAAGGAATCAATTAAAATTAATCAAGATTTTTTTTTATTCTTCTAAGCTAGGTTTCGTGCCTTATTAGGTAGATATTTAATTAGACAAAAAAAATTTTTTATTACCTTATCTATAAATAACTTATAATTTATTTTAAGTCTAGGCCATAATTGATTAACATTGTTAAAATTGATTCGCACAAAGTTTTATATTATTAAAAAACCAGATGTCGATTGAAAATATAACTTAAAAACACCCGGCTATTAGGAAAAAACAAACTGAAACTCTCTGTCGTCAAACTTATTCAAAAACATCAAAGACCATTAGTACCTTGTCCATTACACTTTCGGAGAAAATACACAAAAAAACTCTTAAACAAACAAGTTTCCCGTTTGAAACATTAATTAAAAACCAAATAATAAAACCCAGTGTAATTGTTAAACAAAACAAACAATAAAAACAGAAACCATTGTACTCAGCCCTTTTTAAATGTTTGCGCGATACTAGTTAAGTAAGTTCAAGGGTTTGCGGCCGTCGCCATGGCAACCGGGCTGCGTAAATATTTTAATTTCTTCACAGATTTTAACAAATATTTATCTTCACAACTTTCAAAGAAAGAAATTGTTTTATTGGGGTAGGCTACACAACTGTGGTTTTACCTCTAGTTTACAGTTTTTCTACATGTAGGATCAGGAGTGCCGAGAGGTATATCGTCAGGGTTTGGAGTACCCATTTTATTGGGATAAACAAGACTATATAATCAATGAAAGTTTTATTACACAATTAAATAAACACACAATACAAAACAATATAGATTAAAAACATAAATCAGGTAAAATAGGCGAACAGACTTTTTTTTAAAGGTCACAGTTCGTACAGTGGCCAAGCCACCCTTACAAAGTGTATCAGTGAAATACAGCTATGTAAAAATATACAGCAGCGCTGTACCAGTAAACCGACAGTTTTGTCGGGAGCAGGAGAGCTCTTAATCAAGTCGAATCCGAAGACCGACTGACTAGCTAACGAATGCACGCTCTTTTATAAGGCGATGCCCCCACTTTGCAATCCCTCCACGACAACTCTGTCCGATAACGCACGGAAGTACGTCACGTGTTTACTCGATACAAAATGTGCAAAATCTAACAAGATTCACATTACATTACATTGAAACATAAAGTAATCAAATAATACAAGATTAATTGTCTGATTCTCGCAAATAAACAATGGCAAATTCACAAAGTAAATCATTAAAGCAACATATTATCATCAATTGTTTTGAACAAAAATATCGGTCACACTTATCGAAATAAGTTGCCAAAAATCATGTAGTAGGACTTAATAAATTACGTTTTGATTTATTAGACAGTAATTGCTCCTTAAAATCACTTAAATCAACAATAAGAAAATTAACGCATAACAAAAGGTATCTACCCACAATTGTAATTGACAACCAACTCCGACATACATTTATTTTTTTCTTATTCATATATTTAGGAACCAATACATTGAAATTGAAACCCAAAAAATACTAACATTCCTACTGCTTTTATTACTTACCAGCTTACTAGCCCCGACTGTCCTTACTCAGCCGTCTAGACCGGTATTTATCAATTAATAGTTAATAAAAGGAAAATGAAGTTATCTGCCACCAAACAGAACAAAAGCGGGAAAGCCGCTCCTCCGTGTAATTTCATAATGAACATTCCAACGTGTTTTAACATTTTTTGTATAAAAATTCCCTGAAGGGGTCTAAGAAAAGTGGCGAGGCTATAAAATTGCGAATATTGTTCTTATTAAAATTTTATGACATTTTTTATGAAGGGGTATGACGAAATGTTAAAAAAGGATGTGACATAATGTATTTCGAAGGCTTAATTAAATTATCATTATGTTGAGAAAAATGGACATAGTTTTATTTTATCTCAAGCTCAATCTTAAAATAAGTCAAGATTCATAAATTACTGTGAGCTCACAAATCAATTTGTGTAGGTCTTGATTTACTTTACTTTTCGAGGTTCACTGACAAAAGGCGGTTAAAAAATATTCCGTGGAATAATTAAATATGTATATGTATTTTTGATTTCGCTTGATTTATTCAATACATTTGAACACATTGCAGAGCCTTTAATCCTTCCTGGAAGGATGTTTCATTAGAATTCTTTGGATTGTCCAACATAATATTCGCGCCAATAATTCCCAGTGACCCTTTGTCATCAAAAGCCTTCATCCCATTAGCTGTATCTAATTCAATTACCGATCGCCGCTGTCTCTAGGACAACTC
This sequence comes from Autographa gamma, assembly GCA_905146925.1. Lineage (NCBI taxonomy): Eukaryota > Metazoa > Arthropoda > Insecta > Lepidoptera > Noctuidae > Autographa > Autographa gamma. The sequence continues at coordinate 13,892,736 of LR989850.1, forward strand.
TGGATCGCCGAGGATCCGAGTATGCTTTATACTTCTGTTTGATTTGTGAAGCGATCCTACACAATCTTTTAGGACTTATTTAGAAGTAGTTACTATCAGACAGTGTTGTCAAATATAATAATAATATAATTTAATCAGATAACATATCAGCAGCATTTTATTATGTCAGGATTAGATTTTGACATGTTTAGATTTTGTTATAAAATTTAAGTAATATTTGTCAATTGTTTAGGGAATAATGTTTGAACAAATGTAGCAAGTCCATCCCAGGCAATCTTCAATGAAACCCTAAAACGACACTTAAGCCCGCGTTTTTATTATTCTTTTGATGATACCAATTATTTTTTCTTTCGTTTTTTATGAACATGGCCATTCAAATGATATTACTCAGAACTCGATAAAACGTAGCCTTACGTAATAATACTATTTAATTTTGGCTTCAAAATAAAATATTTACAAAAAATTAAATAGCTTATTTCTAAACTCAAACAAAGATTATAATTTGTCATCAGTCGCGTTTTTGAGCAGTTTTCAAACACGTGGACATAGTAACCACAATCGTTAATATTCAGAAATCAAAGCATGAATCTTCTTAACTAAATATTCGCTCACTTGATCAAATAGCAATCTTATTAGGAGCTCTCGAAATACAAATCGTGCCTAAAAAAATAAAACGCATTTAGTGTTATTTTTTACGTTTATCCCTTTAGGCCAAGATTAAAAGAGTGTCAACGAAGCCAAATTGCTTGTATTATGTGCACACTTATGACTATCATAATATTCTTGAATTTATTTACTACACACTATATGAGTATAATATAACTACAAAAACCCTTGAGTCAAAGGTACCGCAGCCGCGTAACAAGCATTGTCAGAAACAGTCTCGCTATCTCCCCATTCAAAACTACGTGTGGTGCGAATGATTTATAATCTGCATCAATTTTCTTCACTTATAAACTTCTCGAATGGTTTTTAGAGTTGGAGCTGTAACCAAGGAAACGGTTTCCAGACAGTTTTGTCTATTACCACTAAAATATTCGAAGTTAAGCCCAAGTTTGTAGAATCATTTTAATAGTCAGGGATGATACTTAAAAACCATTCAATTGATGCTTGAAAACTCTTTATCTATCTATCGGTCACAAATTATTAGTTTGTCTTAACTTACGAGTACATACTAAAACGGCTTAACGAAATTATCATGATACAATGATTAATTGATGCCTAAGTCCGTGTTATAAGGTTTGAAACCTTTAGTCTATGCAACTGATGAGTTTATTCAAACTATCAAGACCTTTCCTATATGATAAATAAACGCTTTTAGTTTAGTCACTAAAGGGTTTAGCACGTATGTGTACTGTGCGTACCTAAGGTGTTTTGTTAGTTAGTTGAGTAATATACTGTGTTGTCCTCAGATTGGTTGACGGTGACGTGGGCGCAGGGCGGCATGCAGCTGCAGGGAGACGGCTCCGCAGACGACGACAACGACTCCGTCAAGGGACGGTGAGTACTGCTTTTACGCATTTTTACGATAAGTATCTAAGTGACAATAGAGGCGTTATTTTTTGGCGAGGTAGTGTATTGAACACTTGTTTGTTTATCTTGTGGTCTAAGCTGATGTATATCGTATAATTTAAACAAGTTTACCATTAAGGATATTAATTATCATGGTAGTAAAGTTTTCAACTAACTTCTACCTTAGAAAGTTTCAACATTCAGTTGCTAGTTAACGAGCTTAGGTAGATCATGAAAATTTATAACTAGTAACTTGAGTCAAAGTTGTCCAAAGTCATATCATATAGAGCATGTAATACTTGTGTATTCACGTCCAGTCCGCTTTAAGTTCGCGTCCGGCTACCATCAAGACGTCTGACGTCTACAAGTTTACAGCGAGCAAACATCCCGCGCGCTCGGCGCTTGCCACTCGCCGCTCGGCGCTCGGTCAGCGCGGAAACTCTAACTAGATGGTTAAAAGTTTCCAATAATCTTGTTCAGCAAGTTTCTGCGTAACTATCTCGCAGACTTTGCGACTCTCAGACGGTGTATGTTGCTTCTGTGTGATTTGGAAGCGACGGCATAAGTTATGAAACATGTTTAATTTGAATTTAACGAGACGGGAAACTTTAACATGAAACAATTTTATAATATTCGGATTATATTATATTTCTTTTCTTGAATTAGTATATATTTTACAAGCTATAATTGACATACGTTAAACTTATACAGATTATGTTAGCCATAAATGAATTCTGACACCCAAGGGTTTTGACACACAAGACTTTTTGAGAACCAGAATAAAAATATGTTGAGATTGCATTATGACTACAACAGACTCAATTTCAGAAATCTGGTATTTGGTATACAGACAACGTGTAAGTAATCCCTATCCACTGGCAGCCATAACAAGACCCTTGTTAAAGCGAAGACGTTAACAGACAGATATACGGACTGCAAGCCTCTTCTAACCATTAATCACGAAAATACACTCTACTGCCTTCGAAATAAAGGCGCTTATTTATAAAGTGTTATACTATTGATTTGCGATCCTAAATACCAATCGCGCCTTTCTCAGAAGGCGTCAAGGGGTATTTTATCTAAATAACTGTGGTTATAAAACACTTCAACAAAATTTAATTTTGTATGTAACGTTTTACGTCAGTCAGTTCAGTAAATATTATACTCAAATTATCAGTTTTGTCGATATTGATATTCCTCGCATTACATATTTTGTTAATAGGTTTGACGTATTTGTATTGCATATTGTTATACCTCTAAAACGTCAGTTATGTTTTGTTTTTGCATATATTCGTTTATTTATTTTATTTATTTTTGACTACCTCGTTGGCCTAGTGGTGCTAAGTGCTAGGCTAGAGGTCTTGAATTCAATTCCCAAGTCGGCCAAGGTGTTATTGGGTTTTTCTATGAAATTTTCAGTGGCAGGTCGGAGTTTGGGTTTGTGCCCGGTTAGTGGCAATACGCTCGCCCCTTATTACCTAGGGACCTAAACATTTCGGCGAACTGTGGGTGTACATTGGTACACCTCTGCCTAAACCTTCGGGGATACAGGCGTGATGATATGTTGTGTTATGTTTTTTTTTTTCGGCTGTCCTACTTTCTTTGCCTTCCATTTGAAACATTTAATTGAAATTCTAATTTACCAAAACTTAGGATAACCGGTATAAACAATGGTATTTTCTGGTTTATAGCAAATCGATGTGCTCTAGTGGTGGGAGGTTCGTTATAATCCAGTTAGAGTATCTTGTTGAGTTTCTATTAAAACAAACGGTCGGTTTACACCCCCGCGCGTACTTACACAACTTTTGCTTTGTATTTTAATTAAATGGAGTTACCAACTTGAGGTTTTATTGATATTGTTTATTCGAATTAATAATGTTTGGAATAAGGATCTGTATTTAAAATGTTCTTTACCGTTACTTTGTTTGCACTTTAAATTACATTAACGTTGTGTCACTCAAAATACTCTGATATTATGCGAGGATTATCTCGGGACATGGGTCCGACATGTTAAAGTACCTATTCTGCGAATTTTGTGACAAATAGCCGCGACTGTTTACCATTTATGGAAATTCAATAAATTGTTTCGCCAGCTTATAAACTAGTGCAATTTGAGAACTATTATTATTGCCTATGCATGTCACACTACTACTATATAGCATCATTACAATTCTCTTCATAAAACTTGGTATCAATAAATCGGTGACGTCATCGTTCCGCACCAGTCTCCCGCGGCTGGCGTCTGGCAAGTTTCCGCGAGTCTGGTCTGTCGTCCGCAGATCCCTGCTCTGCTAAGCGCCTGCTATCGGATTTATTTCAAGATGTTGAGAACTATTCAATATCAATTTACAATTATTATTGTTGTTTAAGCGCATTCATAGACCCTTTTCAAGTTATTACTGACTATACTGGTAAACTTTTTCAGATAAATAAACAACTAAAACAGACTTTTTCAGAGGTAAAAACAATACTCCAAAAGTTCAGAGAGTTTCAAAACATCATCTTGGTAATAATTAAAAGTAGCTCTTACTAATGGCATTAAATACCAACCTCTTTGATTAAATTATTCTTCTTAAATCAAGCCAGGCGGGTTTCACGGTACAAATGAAAAATTATAATTGTTTCATTAATTGCATCTGAGTTTGTTTTTAAGGAACAAAACTAAACTTCATAGTAAAAAAATATTCTCTTACGTTTTGAGTTTTACTTGAAGTTAAATCAATTAAAACTAGTTTTGTAATTTATACGTTCTTCTTGTAAAAAACGTTAACAATTTACTTAAAACTTTAATCATATTTGTTGGTTATTTAACAAGAAATAAACTTAGTAAAAAGTTCACATAAAACTACGTATATAGCCTAATTTAATAATAAAGACAAGCTTTCATTCGGGATACGTTACCGGCCTATAAATGTGGCTACAATTGATAGTCCCAAAAACAAATATCCAAACAAATATTTTGTCACAGCCAAACATATGCAATCACCCATTTATAATGAAAGGCAAACAAAAGGTTTTATTTGCGATGATTTATTTCAGTGGTGCAGATCGCCGCGCGGATAAATCATTGCAAACAAAACTGTGAGAGCTCGCGGTCCACGTGCGCCCAATCTAATCGCCGAACGAGTTTGTTTGCATTACCGAAGTATTTACACGTCTTTGCAAGAAATCGGACTCATGATTTTTTTATTTTGTCACGATATTTTCGATAGTTAGCTAATTTTTGATAAAGTATTTAAATAGTAAACGTAGTTATTAAACGTGAAGACTTGTAATTGCCTGTCAGATTATCATACTGTGTTTAATCACTATTTTATTTAGCTCTTGTCTTCCATAGTCTTTAAATAGATAAAAAAAGTAAAATAACATTCCTTTTTGGGCAGTGGTGTAAAAAAAAGTATGTTTATCAGGGACTACAAAACGTGTGCGATTTCAAAATTGGTTAAATGGCTAAACAATTTTATGAAAAGTTAAATACTTATCTTTTATCACTATTTTCGAAACCATACAGTTGTATATTGTAACTAGTGACATATTTTATTCATTGAAAACTGGTACCTTTTTTCCTCTTGGATGTAGAAGAGTAGAAACTATTGTTTCATTAAATCCGCTTGGTTATGAATAGATTCGTGACATATTCATCTACCCATTTGGGTGTAGGTTTCATTTTGAATATTTTTAGCCTTACTTTATTCTTCTCTCTTGTGAACAGACACCACGACATGGCAAAATTAAGACGAACAGAGTAGTCCAGTCAAAATAGACATTTCAGCTTGCACAAATTAAAATAGGTGGAGGTCTCAAGTACACCATTATAAGAGAGAAATATCAAAAATCCCAACAGATCTGACTTGTGCAAAAAAAAACACAAGGTCCGTGTCAATAATATCACCTTTCCTCATTTTCCTCATAAAGGGATCTGATCAAAGAATCAACTATCTATTAACGGGTCAAAAACTGTTGGTTTAACTGAATAGTCGGGACATCAGAACATGCTGTATAATATGTCTCACCTCGTGAGTAAAGAGAGACGGTCGGCAACCGCGTTATAGCTCCTATTAAGTTATCAGGACATTCAGACTGGAAAGTTTAGTACAATGCAACTCTGGTTGGGTGATAGGGGTAGGTGACTGCGTTAGCGTTATCTATACTTTTTAAGAATAATGAACACTCTTACCCGAAAATCTAGGCATGAATATTTCTAAGACAAACTTGTCTTCTTTGATAGATCTACATATTTGTTTTAGTACGTTGCTAAATTTAGCTTTTTCTTATGATAACACCTCAATGCTATTCTAATTTCGACGAAATGAACTGATTCAAAAGGAAATTGAAAAAGTAGGGGAAATAAAGTTGTGAAAAACTCACACAAGTTGGTTCACCGAAGTAAGTTCGAATTGGAAGATTGATAACTCCGATATTGATCTGTTGAGAAACTTCAATTAAAAGTTGATTGGGAATTTGGCGATAAACGGAATTCGTTCTGGCTTACAGTAGTTTAGTAGGTAGAGTGGTATAGGTAAACGCACGTAGTGTGGTTTCTTTTTGTATGTTTTTTTAAACGTGTATTTTCTTATAATATGTTTCGTTTGATTTGTTACCTAACTTGTATTTATAGTATAGTGGTGATTTAGGTTTCTATACTATAGAACGTGCGTTTGAATGACATAATTTTACAGTTTTTGCATCATTCTATTTTTAATAACCCTTTTATTGCTTATTTTCTTAACTATCCTTTACAGCTATCCGAGCTCTCTTAAATCATTCAAATGCCATTAGATTCGGCAATTGAAATTCAAACACCAACAGCGATCGAACAAAAGACAATCAAACAAACAGCAATTTAATAGAACATCTCAGAAAGTTGTGGAATACCGTTCACGCATCACCCGAGCATTTGAGCCGGCAAACTTCGCGACAGGTATTAACAATGTAACATAACCTCTGTACACCAATTAATCACGCCTCCTTTGTGCTTAAATGTGACGAATTTGTCTCATTTTGTCGTATCAAGGCTTGTGTGAAGCGCGCCTACGTCATCAATCAAGTGGTAGTGCGTGGTGGTCCTGTTGTCCTAGGACCCCTAGGTAGAGGTCAGGGACAATAGTAAGGTAGTGATCGATGATGCTCGTATTGAATTTTCTTATTGAACTGTCTGATTTATCTAGGAATGTTTGGTGATCGAAAAGTCATACCTAATATAACATGACTTTATTTGCTAGGGACATGTTATTCTTAAAGGGTGTAAAATTTCAAATACATATTTCCTTTAACAATCATGTGACTTTTATTACATGCTACATAACAATATTTCTTTCTAACTTAAACAAGTCAAAATAGATGTCTTATAAATGAAAATAAAAAACAACCTTCTTAATAAATGAAAACAATTTAATAAAAAAAACAACACAATATACCCTATTTCGTAATTCTTTACTGTATATAACATGTTCGTAACATCGTCGACGTATCCTCGCCTAGACATGTTTTGGTTGAAACACAATTAATCACATCAATTTGTGTGCCGGTTAAATTTATTAACGCACGGGCCCGTCTCGCGGTATGCGCTACAATACTAAATGTCTCGGTAAAACTTATGTTGTTTAGGACTAAAACTATGGAAATAGTGAAAAAAAGATGTTTTACCTACATCAATTTAATTTCTTGTTGATATTTTTACTTACATATCGACAGATATTTCCTAAAATTCCCTTAACAGATTAAAGCACATTGCCTCTCAACCCCCCAATTTAAACTCAATCAACATTATTTTATTGCTCCAACCGGGTGTAATCAAACACAAATGGCTGTCCTATTCACTCTCCAAAATCACAATATCAAACCGAATTACATCAATTTCTCAAGCCCGTCTTGAACTTAGCCCTTTGCCTAACAACCCTTACGAAATAACAGCCCCCCCCCCTTGCCCCCTCCCCTTCTCTCCGTCATCGTCTGACAGTTTATTAATCTAAACAACGCCACCGGATGTGACGTAACGAAGCATCACGCGCCTCCCAGCTGACGTTTAAAAGACGATAGCATTAACTGTGCGGATTAAGAATGACAAATAGGATGGATATTTCTTTGACTTAAGTTCATAATTATTAACCATTATACTTGGATCCATACAGGTAAGAATGGTTTGAAACAACCATACTAGTAATATTGTCTTCATTCTAAGCAATTAACATCCGTCATTTGTAGTTTGTTACACCGCAACACGAAAAAAAGTAAATAAGTGTATGTGTAAATAAGTAAATGTGATGGACAGTTTGTTTCAAAACTGAAAAAACAAAAAAAAAAACTGAACAAAGCACGCACTGAAACAGGTTTTTTTTTCCTTTTAAAGTGTTTTTCTGTCAAACTTTTAAACCGCATAAATTCGTATGGAAAGAAACTAAGCGAGTAAAAAAAAAAAACAATAAATCAATTAACAAAACCCTCTACACCAAAACCACCAATTTTTTCCCCAAAACTTTCGTTTGGGGATCCACAAAACAAACAACTAAAATAAGTAAACATTACGGTGTAACGACTATTGATTCCGCGCCGGCCAGTGTGGGTATCCCGGTGTATGGCGCATTCGACTGGCGCGTAATCAACGGCCGCCATTACCCGCGCCATTGACGGCCCTAATGGATGGAACACTCGAGAATTTTCACAGCGAATCCTGCGCTGGGAAAATGCTGCGGTTTTTTGGGCGTAATTGAACGGTGTTTGAAGTAATACACCTACTCATTATATGTTTGGTTTTATCGCTTCATTGGCTGTAGCCGTTAGAAGCTACTGCTGCCGTTCGTAAAGTCCTGGGATTACAACTAAACAACAACAAAAAAGTGTTTTTTGCTCTTTATTTCTCTGGCAGGCTATTATTTTATATCTATACTGAGAATTACTATTATAAAACGAAATCAATTTCATGAATAAGCAATAATTTGTGTTATATTAATAGTAATTTCGATGAGTTGCATTGGCTTATAGGATAATAACATCTTTAGGAGTCTCTATCTTCGTGCCTTAACTGCACTAATCGGATAATCAGTTTCAAAGTTCAGATTCTCAGTAGATAACAGTAAGTTCCTATTCCATTAGGAAAGTTAGATTTAATCGAACTTCAAATGCACTTATAGGTCAATCGATTATCGACAATCTGTCTTCAAAGAGATGAAAATACTTAGAGAATGCAATTTGAACTATTATTAAAATGTTCGAAATGGATAATTTTAGATTAGAATCAGAAAGAAATATAACGTTAATGGCTGAGTACTTAAAAATCAATCAGTTTGAAGTCACTTTATGTCTCTTATAAACTTTGTTACTTGCATTAGTAGAGCAGCGCGTTTCAGTATTTTATTTTCATTATTTCCGTTAAAAAGCTTACAAAAAACCTCATAGTAGGAAATATGCACAATAATTGCTTATCTATTCAAACTTAAAAAAGTATATCCAGACATTACACTGTTTAAAAAAACAGATAATTTTTGTTTTACAACTGCAATTGACACCTCAGGAAAGGATTGAACATTAGTAAATGCCCCACTTTTTTCTTCTGTGTATCACCTACAGTGCAGAGTATAACTTAAGCAGTTTATCTTTGGGAACTAAAAGTTTATAACTTAACCGGCGTTTAAGTGGCGCAACTTGTAAGTTGTTAAGTAGCGGCTTGACGCTACTTAAGTAGCTAAGATGCTATGTCGCCTTATCCATTCATATTATAACTTTAATACATTAATTTGTTACATTGGTACACTAACACTCTGTTTCTAAAAAGCTGTTCAATTGAACAACAGAATAAATGTTATCTGTTGTCAAAATTCCTGATCATGGCTGTGATTGGATAACCAAAAGACTCACAACCAGTCATCTCGCTTCACATTAATAATAATATATATTTTTTATATTTAATAATAATAATATATATTTATTTTCTCACCACAATATCACAACAATTACAAAACTAAAACAATTACAACAATTGGAATTCATACTGTGGGAGACTGGTGCCTAAGCTAGGCTTTTGGCCTGTATTTCAGGGCACCAGGTCTTCCGCTCTTTAAGTAGATACGATTGTAACATTGAATCTTTATTAATCATTTGTATAATTATTTTATGAATTGTGAGTATATCATGCTTTGGATTTGACAAGCGATTATCAAATTTTTATGTAGTGACCTATCTACCTCCCTACCTTCCCCCTAAACTGGGGTTAGGTAAGTTTCTATAACGTGCCGTAAACTCTTTATATGTATAGGTACCTAAACCACTATACATAACACAACACATAAGCTTACTTAGCATAATCATGTTATTATGGTCTATTTAGAAATATTATCGCCCACGTAAGCTACACAATAGGGTAATACCTCTTCGCTGTTTATAATGCGCAGACATTCAATCTCTTTTATTGGATGTAGTAATTCTTCCACGGCTGCAGTATAAAGTGCACGGGTTTTGAGATTCATATCAACCGCCTCGCTTTACTATCTGTGCTGTGTTTCTGTTCCTTGATTGTGATATGCGAATATCTAATTAAATTATTTTAAAGTGTTCATAATTTTTGGGTAAGTTTGTGTTTCTAAACTACAGGTAATTAGATATTTATTTAATTAATCTATGCTCAATAATCTAGTACTGGCTGCAGGCTGTGCTCCTTATTTTGTTGTGAGCGTTTAACACTGCGTCTTCAAAATAATTAATTAACAAAAGTATAATTATGGCAACTAGCCCGTCTCTCGCTGCTACCATGCACTGCGTAAAAGCATCGTTTGGTATTTCCAAATCCTTTAGATCTTTGTATATGCATACATTATTAGTACTGAAAACAGAACCTATTGAGCCCGGTAATGAAAGATGGCGTCACATTCATTACCTTACTCCGTGCGACAAACAGCGCGCACCGCTCGCCGGCACTGGGCAGTCAGCCGCGCGCCATTCATTACCCGGAACTCTGATCACCGGTTGACATCACTGCATATTCCTGTTTGCTTGTTTGCTTTGTTTATTCCGAGTGTTAGCTAGTAGTAGCTGGTAGTCTAGTGTTGGTGATAGGTTAAGGAAACATGTGACGCCAATGTTTAGTGTTTTAATTTTACCTAACTAGGTTTGTAGATTTATGATAGGCGTTTGGCAATTTAGAAATCTCTTGATATAACATATACTATTTTTACCAATTAAATTTTACTTACCTAATCACACTTTTTTTTTAATGATGATATCATTATATTATAAACTCAATTCTAGCAAAGACACAAAATTAAAAATAACAATTTTGATTTATTTAACTTAGGCTACAAAGTAGCACTAATAAAACATCAAAAATAAAAAAGGATAGCTCCCTAGAATAGTACGGTGCAGAAAGCCTTCATTCTTTAAAAGGTTCTCAGGCCACCGTATACCTAAATGATGTACTCTACAGATTTACAATTCATTAATCAAGGCACAATGTATTTGCGCGGCATTCATCTTGCTCCGTGTGGATGCGGGATAGCTCAGCCCTTTCTATTCAGCGCCTGCGATCGCCAGACCACATCATGCCGTCTGACTCCGTGTTTGTTAGCGTGATCGTACCTACGCTTGACTGAATGTATGCTGGCGTACGTTCGCTAGAATAGTTCAAAACAATTAGGTACGAGACAAGCTATTATGTCCATTCTTAGAAATCACGGTTTAATAAGGCTAGTATACGTTTGCAGAATTTGAAATTATTTACATAGCACTGAGCTAAGGCTTTTTTGCCTAGGCATATTCATAACTCTTTTAATAAAAACACAATTCTTTGGATTATAATAGATTATTCACGAATGACGCTGAGGCAGTGAGTATGTGTGGACTAACACTCAGCTATTAGTTATCCCTAGCCTTGCATACTAATCAAACTAGCCCGAAACTACCACTGCAGTGCATAACCCTCTTGTCGAACACTAAGGCACACTCCCCGCATACTCATGTATGTCCAGTTATAATAATATGCAGGATTAAGACAAGCCCGGACAGTTGTATGTTTGCCTTCTACTCGGGCTAAAGGCTGTGTCGACACGAACGCTCACAATTGTTACATGCTTGAGTTTCCGAACACGTTTTACTTCATCAGTATTGAAATAGATTTGGGAATAAAACTTCTTTTTTCTTTAAATTTCTGATCTGTTTTGTAGAAACAGATCATTATTTATGATTTATGCTTGATTCCTAGCAGATGAGGAATAATCGGTATTTTTCTTAAATCGTCTAGATTTTCGATAAAATTGTAAGATTAGATATACATATATATTCAATTCATGTTTTCCGAACTCTACAGTTAATTAGATACCTCGTAGCGCACATATTATATTATTTACCATGATATCAATATTTGTATTCATAAACCTGATACAAATAATTCAATATAAACTATAAAATAACCTACATTAGAGATTCCAATTTATTGATAGAATTCTGTTTATTCCGTGGCTATGATTCCTGGAACATAGACCGTTGATTAACGCGTGCTATTCACTGACAGTCACCGACAGTCGGGCCTGTCAATGCGCGTCCGATTGAGCGCGAGTGACGTCGACAGCCGACACTCGCCGACACTCGCCGACACACGTCGATACACGCCGCGTATTGAGTCGCCGGGACTCGGACAATCGAATGCAGATGAGCCGTCAATACTCACCTTCATACTACTGTCTGTGATGTATAGCTTGATCTGAAGTTATGAATTTTAGTTGGTAATAAGAAAATTAAACATGAAAGTAAAGAAACATCTATTTTCTTTTGTTCCATATAAGTATTAACCATAAAAAAAAACATATAATTTCAATAAGGATCGTAAGAAGATGAAATGTTGTTTGAAAAACGTAATATACGTACATAATAAATATCGTCAATACCTTTTGGTGTTTATGATAATAAAATTAATAAAGCTGACCATTCAATCTTCACAGTTTAAATTAACAGTGTTGGTTTTAATTGCTAGTTATTGGAATGTTTGAAATACTAATAAAAGAATTCGAAAATACATTTTGTTATTAAATAGTTTATAATGATTCCAACGTAGGTTATGTAAATAAAATTTATTAAATTTCAACTATTAAAACTAATTAGATTGAATAAATATGCAGTAATCAAACTAAGTAAACATAATATCAAATTTCAATACATGTTATACTAATACTGTGTACTAGTTAATGTTTATAATTCATACAACCCGTGAGCCCTCTCCCATTCTTCAACTAAAATGCAAAAGTTAAGGGATAGCCTAGTGGAACAAAAGTCACCACCAAAGGAAGTGCTGCAGCTTGGATTTGATCAGTTGAGGTATATAGGGATGTACCTTATAAAAATAATAAGCATTGTTTCCTTGACACAGGTGTGGGCGCGCCGGCAGCCTCGCAGCAACTCCTGGCGAGAAACTTCTAGAACTGCTCCGGCCGAGCACCGGCACCCCGCGGCGGCATTCCACGGCGGCGTGTGCGCCCGCGCAGCCACAGCGCCCCGCGGGCTTCGTGTACTGCCCCTCGGACGCGCTGCCCTACTGCCCGCCATCCAGGCTGGCACCCTCCAGGCCTATTATGAAGGTAAAACAAAAGAATAGACTTGTTATTTCAATTATATAGCTAAAAGTTTTAGAAAACTGCAACCATATCTTTGCTTGTTGTAGCTCCAGCCACCACCACAACAGATCCAGCCAGTACAGCCGCAGCCGCCGCCTGTGCCGCAGCGCAGCACGGTGGCGGTGGCGCCGACGCCGCTGCCGGTGCCTCCCCCCGCGCCGCCGCGCCGCTCCTCCCCGCAGCCACCGCGCCGCGTACCGCCGCCGACACCTCCTCGCCCGCCCACTACCACACCGCAGACAGACCCCAACGGCAACAGACGAACTATTGCCCCAGTACAGCCACAACCAAGACTTGACTGCAACAGAAACCCACAGCCACTGTCCAGCAGAAGAGCACCTCCTCCTCAAAGAATTCCGGACTCGACGCCGTTCACTCCTGCCCCTCTACCGCCTCAAAATCCTGTCCCTCCAATAAAGCGGTCACCGAGCTCAGGGTCAAACATAAGCGTCCGACAGGACTCGAACGTGTCCTCGGACTCATTCAGTCAAACGTCTTCACCGTCATACACGACGAAGACTATGGAGGCTCCTCTACTGCCTCACCAGCACGTGAACAAAAGCCTTAACGCTAAGATAGCCAGGGGTCTACTGCTCAAGGAGCAGCAGGACAGAGACTCCGGCAATGGATCCATCACCAAGAGTATGTCGACGCCGGCGTCGCTGCAGACCATCGTCAGATTCCAGAACGGAAGCAACATGTCCTTACATCATCGGGTGAGTACTTACTCAAGGAAACACTTTATAAAACGAGCTTATCAACCTTTTTCTTTTCATATTGTTTTATTGAGTACATTAAAAATAAAAATAATGTTCCGTACAGTGATATATTATCGTCACAAAGCGTAAAATCATCAAAAATGACATTAAAACAATTTATTAACAAAGTGTTGAAATACGACAGTGCCGAATACTCCGAGGTGTAACTGTGATTGACGCGCTAATCACAGCAGAAACGTAAACGTTACCTTCTATTGCAGTACGTACCGAATTGTTCATCTATCCATATGATTGACGGCTTCAACATTTTGATATTAAAGTCTGAACATGACAAGCCATCACTCAATTCATTTCCATTCCACGTTTGGAAAATGGGAACTGAAACGTCTAACAAACAGCTTTAAATTGTGTGTGTTTACGAGAGCGTTGTAAAGTAACGGGCAAGTGTTTTCTCACAGCAAGTGCATGACACATATGGCCGCCGAGAATTAAGTGCGGCGCGAGCGGACCGCGCCGTAATTAAAATATTGTAACGCTTTTAACGCTTGTGTTTACGGTTAGCTTCGAGAGCTGAGGTCCAAAACAGAAACGATCCGTGGAAGTTTTCTTGTTCTTGTAGTATTTTTAACTAAATATTTCTAAATCGTGCTAAAATTTGTCTGGAAATGGCTTTCATTATTAAATATTATAAACAATGCATGCATTTATACATGCAATTTGTAATGGGTATTATGTAAATTCCTAAAGAAACATTTTCCGTGTAACATCTAATAAAGTTTGCTACTAGTATTCAATACACTAAAAACAATACTTCCCAGTTGCCGACTCAAGAGGCAGAATAAATCGCGTGGCTGTATCGGAGGCAATATCTGGATATTGCAGCTCGCTATCCTGTGTCGAAATCCAGGCCAATCTCTATCAAAAGCTGCGCCAGATATAAAAAATTCCTTCTCACAATGTATTCGCGATCTCTTCATACTTGTTCGATTCGGTTTACACCACGCCGCGCGGCGCCGCGCCGCGCTGTCTGGATTTGTCGAGTGGAGTCGTTAAATTTAAAACTGTACAGTTAACCACAAACTATAAAGTCAACTTGATTTAAGACTTTAAACGATAAAGTACAAGTTTTAGTAGTAATTTGTAACACTATTTCTATGAAGATTTGTAGAGGTACAAGATTATTTTATTTCAGTATCGTAACTATAACAATTTTATTAATTCTTAACAATCCCACATTCCACAATTTCTTATAAAATATTATAGTAAATTATTGTGTCAGTTGTTTGGCAATCCTTTTAAAATAATTAAGCGTCTTAAGATCGAACAAAGTAAACAAATTAAAATCGATATCCAATCATTGGGAGGTTTAGAATCGTAATCGGCTTTACATCAAATAAATCGAGACAACTGGAATCGATACCGAGAGCCTTCCAATCGACGAGGATTTGTTGTTGTTGTCGTATCAATCTCTGAAGGAATATTTACTAACAGTACATTTATTTCTATTATAATCGGAAGTTACCTATATAACCAGGATGTGTAAAAATATAATAAAAGAGACATAACTTATTGAGGTCAAATTTTAATGAATATTTATTCATGTTATTATAATTAAATATGCAACAACTAATTTTCAAGTTACAGTGCAAATTCAGGTCATCATTATTTTTATAGGCTTGACTCATCAGCATTTCAGCTTTTACTCGCTACTCTACAATTTTCATAAACTTTCACGTCAACAACATTGAAGTATTTCGGAAGTCCTCACTAAATAGAGGAAAACCTGTGGTTCGTAAAAGCAGGTTGTATACAAAAAGGCGAGGGTTCCAGGCGAACGCCTTAAGACACGGGATCGGAGGATGATTGACTTGGCATCTGAAGCTTACACTGTCATCTCGTTACGTTTTCCTTGTGTACCTACTTAATAGTCTACGTGTACAATACAAAATAAATGAATCCAGTATCTTAAATGTTATGACTCAATTCGAAGGTTTCTTAAAATAAAATGATGGAATTTTGGAACTATGTGGTCTATCTTTAATTTCCATATTTTCAATCGTGTTATAAAACACGAATACAAATAAATAAAATTAATATAAATTAAATGTTTAAAAACTATACATAATTGCATTTTTAGAACACACAATTATGTAATTTAACGAATGCATTTAACATTGTAATAAGTAATTAGGAAGCCAAGAAATTCGATAGCTACTAGCAAAGTAAAGAATTTTCCATAATCTTTTTCTTTTCCCTCTTATAACATAAACAAGCTGAAACTTTCCTTTTATTTG
Organism: Autographa gamma; assembly: GCA_905146925.1. Taxonomy (NCBI): domain Eukaryota; kingdom Metazoa; phylum Arthropoda; class Insecta; order Lepidoptera; family Noctuidae; genus Autographa; species Autographa gamma. The sequence goes on from LR989850.1 coordinate 13,908,855, forward strand.
CTAATAACATCTTAAAGTCCGTCTTTTCCTTTTAAGTTTTCCACACAATCTCAAAGTTTGTAATCAGCGTTCGCCACATACGTATCTGCGCGGAGGGGTGTACCCCGCCCCGGCCGTGTAGTAGGAAGGAGTGTACGGTCTGCGCCACATATTACTGTTTACATGAGTCAAGATTGCGTCCCTCCTACGTATAACTTGAGCGAGTAATTTTGTATTGTATTGCGAAAGAGTTTTGTTGTCGGTTCATCGTTTTATATGTTGGGAGTAGATCTTACAGATAGATCCGATTTATTTGGAAGTACTTTCTCAAGATACATGATGGAACTAATGTTAGCTGTATCTGAGTTGTATTTACACGACTGCCTGAAATGAATATTTCCTGAAAATGCACGGTATTAAAAGTAAAGAAAATTATTTATATAAGTATTATTTAAATCAAATAACAAACAAGAAGCGTAACAAAGGAGGTTGAATAAGAACAATATTTTATCACTCTATTTACCGTGCTTTAATTTGAAAATCACAATGTTTAAACAATAAACCCTCATTGTTAATTAAAGAACTTTAAAACAGACCTTAACTTTGTATTAAAATCTCCAAAACAAGGGTTTATTCGAATATGGGTTTGAATGGAGATTATGTAACAATAATATCTGTGCGGGCCCACAAAGCCAGAGGTATCGTTTGAATGTAAAACAATTGAGGACGAGCTCCTCTGGAGCATGAAGCTCTTATTCAGTGCGGCGCTGCAGCTGGAGATAATACGTTTTTCGTGGATGACTGCAACTTATGAACTGGCTTATATAATGCCGGGAGTTTCACGCTAAAGTCTAAATTCAAGATTATTTCTAGCCATATTCCGGAATAATTAGATGGCAGACTCACGTATTCAAAAACATACACGTAGATTGATAACACTGCGATTCATTTATGAATGTGTGTACTGTTTCGATAAAATAACATTTCTGTACGCACAGTTTAGGACAAATGTCAAAAATTGTGAATGGAATTGGAAGCCAGCTTAGCAGTAAGCCTGTTAGCCCGAGGACTGCGCACTGCACGCATGGCTTCCGGTCACTGGATGTCAACTAACGTGATTTACGCCAAATCCGGTATTCATATTACTATGGCGTGATTTTAGAATTTAGTGAGTCTTGTTTTGTTTATTTTCTAACATAGTGGGTATATTGTATATTGTAACTAGGTGTGTAAACCGACAGTATTAAGGCTACTTACATAAAACTCGTTGCGATATAAGATAAGATTCCATATTTTATTAATTTAAGTAATTTCATCTTAACTTTCCATAGTACCTACACTGGACAATAGGATGTACCACCAGATCTCCCATATTAGAAGGCCTACACAATGTTTATTAGTAATACAATCTGCTTGTTCTGGCAGATGCTCCGCGACATGCGCGGCGCGAGCGCGGACGCCAGCCCGCACCGCTTCCGCCTCATGCAGCTGGCGCTCAACGCCGTGGCGCTGCTCGCCATCACCGGCGCGCTCTTCGCCTACTTCAGAGCCAACCCCGCCGTACAGGTAAGATCTACTATCACATTTCAACTACTTATAATTGATCTATAACTCTTGACAATATTCCTTTTTGAACAATATGTTTCTACGAATATAGATCTCCAAAATTAAGTCTACTTTGAAGTTAAAGTAGTTAAAATTTTGCAAAATAGGTCGCCTAATTAAAAGAGCTTTTACTTAAAATATTTTCAAAGTCTCAATTACGCAGTACCTATTCAGATCTTGAAAAACCTCAAATACTAACTCTTATTATAATACTCAAAAGGTACAAAGTCGCCCATAATATTACTAAGACGAATTTCTACGAAACACGAATCTATTTTGAACTCGAACTCCATTTGATATGTAGATACAGTCTTTTTGATAAAGTCCTTTAGATGTGGAACATTCAAAAGGGCTTCATTCATTGCTTATTTAGTCAGATGTTTGTTTCCTACTGACAGACAAAAAGTTATTTACATAGTTCCAATTTATATTCCGAATAGAAGTAACAATAAATGATCGTGCAAAGTGATAAATTAGTTCTACTATTTCATGACAAAATAGTACAGTTTGTACATAGCTTGCAGTTTTGCCTTCCCATCGCTCGCTAGCTATTATTCGCATGAAAACATTACTTTGCAATATAAAAGTGTGAGACTTTTACAGTATTTACAAACCAACAAAACGAAGCAACTCAATTTCCTCGTCGCTTGCTTGGTGAAAGCCGGTCCGCCACAAAAACGTCGGAAAGGCAAAGCATTGCTCGCAAAACAATTATTGTGCTCGTTCCTCAAAGTCGGGCGACGACGCTTTGGCTAACAATTCCGTCTTACCTGGCCGTCTTTGTGAGTCTGTGGGAGGCACAACAATACCCCATATTGTGAAGGACATATTGTTGGAAACATATTGTTTTTTAGAATTCAGTACATTTATACTTACGCCATTTCTTAGATATAATAATTTGGGGCATCGGTCTTGTGTCAGCTGTCACGAGATATTATTGGAACTTTGCGGTGTTCTTTATTATAAAGCGATTATAATTGTTATTTAGTAGTAATGTTTGTGGACCTACTTAAATACTTTTTGTACCGATAATTAAACATTATTATAAAATTTAGGTCTTGAAGCCACAATAATGTTTTAATACATGAAAGAGGAACTGCTTTTTTTTTAATTTACGTAACATAATATCTCACACAGATATTTTTATAGCAGCGAAATCATAGATTTTATTCATCTAACAAAGTTCTGTTAAACGGTATATTTAGTAGGTACATCATATTTTTTTTGCTACGGATGTCATGTACCGGTTACAACTACCCTTCATTTTGGCGATTTAAATTCTTGTACAATATTTGACGTGTTCAGGCTGATCAGTTTTGTTTTTTTTTTTATATTTCTATCACTAATCATCTCCTCGTCCCCGCAGTACGTATCTCAGGTGGTGAACCGGTCGTCGGTGGTGACGTGGCCGGCGCCCACCGAGCCGCCGAGCGCGCGCAACCCCGCGCCCGGCGTGTGTCTTCCCGTCATCGTCAACTTCTGCCAGCAGCACCGCGTGCCATACAACTTCACCGTCTTCCCCAACTACATCGGACACTTTGGACAGAGGGATGCTCAGCAGGTTTAAATCTTTATTTTTATTAGTAATGACGCTGGTTTCGCTTATTTATTTAATAGAAAATTCCTCGGTCTTCTATTCCTAAAGTAAATAAGTCTTTCCACCAGATTCGAAGAATTCCACTTTAATTAAACGTTTAGTTTCCAACGCTAGTAAAAAAGGCATTGACTGTGTTTATTCAATGAAGACCGAACAAGTTTGTTTCATTGCGAAATGAGTGTATTTGGTCAACAAACAAATAGTTTGATTTGCTCCGTCCCGCAGACGGGTATTTGCTCAGGTTTACAGATCCAAACGTATTGATTTGCGAACCTCTGTAATTATTTTTAAGTCAAATACAAGCCCAGAAGTTTGATATGTTAAGTTTCTTTAATGAGTTTGATTTTGTGATATTAGTTTAATTGCCGTACGAGCAAACAGAGCTGGGAAATTGAGTTTGTTGTGCGATAAGATCCTTGCTTAGTAAATATTCTGGTTTAATTAAAAACGTTGGAGATTTCTTTTCAGTAATTATTGTTGGTCCGTTTAGATATCGCTTTTAAGAATTTTGGATTAATAACTAAGCTTAACGTAATTAATAACTTGGCCCAATTAAAAGTATATTGGAATGTGTACTTTCTTGAATTTTATAAACAGTCACAAGGTAGGTCAATTTTACCTGCCAAATATTTGAAAGATTAAAAAACTTAACAAATCTTGCACAATTATTTGAATAGTAACTTAAGGTTTAATTAGTATAATTGGAAAGACCCACGCAATATCAGTACCTATTGATAGAAATAAGGTAGAGATACATCAAGCTTCACTCCATGAATTTAAATCAATGAATCAATGAATCTCAACAGTTCTAAAGAAACCGTATCAAAGACGCTGGCGTCAGCGCCTGCCTATTGGCACGAATCAGTTTAATTGCCTGAATCCAAGGTGAATCGTTAAAATGCCATTAACAGGCTTAAACAGATACTTGGCGGCCCCAAAGGGTCGTTAATTAGCCGACCTGTAATGTTCTCAAGTGTTTCGGCGGGATTGAAAAATGCTGGCCGACTCATTAAAGCGCCGCGATGAGTTTCAAGGGGCGCTTGTATTTTGTTTTGCCGAGAGACGAAGTTGAGTAAATTAAGTATACATCGCAACAATCTTTGTACCCATCCTGACCTTTACTGATACCTATAAGTCTATGCAATAAAGTTACCGAAAATCCTCTTAGCGAAAATTAATTGATCAAAAACCTAGTAGGCGCAGATCAAAGGGCTTATAGGCCAATTAATTTGTGTACTCAACGCTCGCCGGCCGCACTAATCTCCCTTCGGAGTGTCAGGGCACGATCCTCAAGAATGCTAATGTCATTATTTCATACGAATATTACAAGATTTTTACAAAATCGATTTTCGCGGTTTTCAGAAAGAACTTACAATAAAATTTAATTTAAACCAATAAAAAAAAACTGTAAATATTTATTCGAAATTTCCTGAATTAAATTGTTTAGCCTGACCGTAGTAGTATGGATTCAATTCAAAGAATTTTAGATACTGGAAATCTTTTAATTCGTGTTACATTGCCGCTCATAAAGACTACACGAACGATTTACACTATATTATTACCGCAGCCCACCGACCGCGACCACCACACCAAATGACGTGGCGACATCAATAACCATTAGCTGTACCCTTCGCGTGCGAATCAATCATTGTCGCGGAAACAATGCCGGCCCGACAACTAAAATATCAGCGCCAGACTCTAAAGCCCGTTTTTAACGAGCAATGTTTATTAAACGTGGCATTGCGTCGTCCTTGGCTTGAGTGATATTGTTTGCTTATTACGGAGGAATAAATAGGCCTTGTCGCATCCCGAACTTTGAAGTGGAAATTGAAAAATACTTTTGAATAAACGTTTTTACTCCTTTGAAAGCTTTGTAAGATAAAATGTATCGTACTTTTATCCGAAATAATTTGTAAAGTAAATTATGGTGATTACCAAGTTCAAAGACTTTCCATCATTTATTACCTAATTCTTTGTAGCCACGGTTTCTTTTTTAGAAAAAAAAACTCTGTTTATTTACTTGTGCGTGGGGTGGTCAAATGATGGAGTAAATTTAATTTAACGTTTTCGATGAGTAGGACACATATCATTCGTAAATCATTAGTTAAATAGAAAAACAACTTATAATCTTCATAACATGATAATAATATGTTTGTTGTCAGGATTTGGAAGTATACGAAGCAGTGGTGGACGTGCGCTGCTACGACCTGACGGCGCTGTTCCTGTGCTCGCTGTTCGTGCCCAAGTGCGGGCCGCTGGGGCACATGGTGCGACCCTGCAGGAGTCTGTGCCATGGTGAGTCATCTACAGGAGAAACAGGTTTAGGTCTGATCACTAATGAGTTAAAAACGCACCATATAAGTCAACATTAATTCTTAAGTTATATTGAAGAATTCTTGCAGTAGTTCAAAACCGCATTGCAATTAAGTGGTTGAGTTGCCAAGTTAATACGATGTTTTGGATCGCTGAATGGTGAAACTTCAGTGAAGTGACCCCTCGAGTGCAAAACATACCTTCATTATATGGAAGGTTATACCTACATGTATACTTACGTAGTATATAACCTTGATACCCTAATTTCATCCTAATACGCTACTGTTGAGGGCGAGGGTGTGATGACTTGCGATTTTATTGCACTGCAATGGGAAAAAGTGTTTTTATTTTCCTGTTAGTAGGAAGTGTATCGAGAGTCGATACGTGGAGTATTATTGCCACCTAATAAACTGTGAGGCGTGTTGCTTATTTAGAGCTAATCATGTTTTGTTTTGTTCATTCCATGTTTTGGCCTAAAAGTTTTAAAAGACAAAATATCTGTACAAGTTGAAATTGATCATTTATTTGTCATACATAGGTATACTTTAAAAAAAGCTTCTTATCCGTCCGGGTATATAAATCCTTTTTAAAAAGTTCAGGACTGAAAATATATTCTTAATAATATGTGTGTGCATCAGAAACGATGCGTCGCTGCGGCTTCTTCCTGGAGGTGTTCGGGCTGACGATGCCGGACTACCTGCAGTGCGACATCTTCCCCGAGTCCACCGACACCGACGTCTGCCTCGGCAACCGCGAGGTCAGCGAGGCGCGCTTCCGCGACGCCATGCCCGGTAAGCTACTTACATTACACATCCGTATTACACACGTCAACACGTGCCTAATACTTTTAAGTCTTCATTTGGACTAGTCATTTAAATAACGTCGTTTTCCTTTACAGGAAATAACTACACTATCATTGTTTTTAAAAATTGCAGTAAGCCTATTATGAACATAAAAGCAAGATATAAGCATGACATTTATCTGGGCTATATAAGTAAGTGTGTGGCCCAGATGAATGTCAGAAGCCATATCTATCAAATCGTGTTCTTACAATTTAAGCAAAGCAATTTAATTAATTAATCGCATTATATTAATTAGGATACAAAATGAAAGAGCTTAATATATTATATTACATGAAATACAAAATGAAAATTCTTTATTTTAATCTGTGACCTTTCATAAAAGACTTTTTAGAAGCTACCTAATTATTTCTGCGAAAAGTTATAAGGACCCACCCACATTAGGAACGTTTCATCTCATTACAGATTAATTATGAGGACTGAATCCGCGTGTCGCCTCCGCCGAATAATATTATCTTGTATATATTGAACAGAGTTTGTGTTACGTGGGTAGCGCACAATTATTATTATGGTATACCCACACGAGTGATCCTTACACAATGCTGGCATAAGACGACACGTGTTCAGAAATAGACGGCTATTTGTAGACGTAATCACGGGATATTAAGACTGGCGGATAAGTATGATAATATAGTGTTAATAGAGCGCCTTTAGTTGAGTCAAATACTTAGTTGTTTTAGGTTGGAATTATACAAAGACAATTTATTCAAAGAGATCTTAACCACATTTGAAATTTAAGCCCATTATTGAACTATCCGATTAAAAAATGTGGTATTTACACCCATATTTAACAACACTTTTCTCTAGCTTATACCAATATGCCAATATAGGAGGGATTCCGTCAAAATCCCTTAACAGGTATCGAACCTTTTAGGCTGATATCTGACAAATGCGTGAACCGTGTAACTCTCAGCAGTATGTCCGACGGGGTTCCAATGCGACGTGCGGCGCTGCATCCCGCACGACTGGCGCTGCGACGGGCACGTGGACTGCGCCGACCGCTCGGACGAGCTCAACTGCCGCGTGTGCAAGCGCGGCGGGGAGGTGCACTGCGGCAACCAGCGCTGCATCTCGCAGGCGCACCTCTGCGACGGCAAGGTCGACTGCCCCTGGGGACAGGACGAGAGGAACTGCCGTGAGTTGATTTTGTTTTTGTGAACGATTTCTTTTTCTTAGGTCTTGTCGCAAAGGGGTCAGTATCGACTATAGGTATCTGTACTCGTGTGCAAAAAATTGTGTTACGAATTGCATTAGGCATATTTATGTGTCTAAGATCACTTGTAAAAAACTTACACAGCCTTTTTAATATCTTATGCAAATCTTTTGTAGTAGCAATTATCCTGGGAAAATCTAATTATCATTAAACGTATTTCTCCTCTTGCTTACCATTACTAATCCATATTGTTTTATATTATGTTGTTTGTACCTGAAATGTTATTTCGTTTGTCAGTACGTTTGAGTCAAGCGAACGGTGACGTGGGTCGCGGCGAGCTGCAGGTGTACCGCGCCGCCAACCACTCCTGGTTCCCCGCCTGCATCACCACGCTCGATGACGACACCGCCTTCAAGCTCTGCTCTATACTGGGATACTCGTGAGTGTTCTTATTCTTTTTTATGGAGTATTTACACACATAATATGAAGATTAAACTTTGAACCAATATATAAAGCTATTTTATTACTATCTGAACTCAAACTTAAATTTATTTTATTAAATTAAATTAAATTATATTAAATTAAATGGAACCGTAGTAATTAACTCTTCCTAAGGAACCACTTACCAATCAAATAATCAGACGATCACTCGATCTACTTTTGCGTTTAACAAAATCATAAACACCTTACCATTCTGTTAAATATTAACTAACACAGTAAATTGAACAGCAATTATTAGGGTTCAAGTATTAGCGAGTATCTCTCTACAGCACTTAGCTCGTAGCTCACTTAAACCGCATTCGAGCTGCATTGCTCAAATGAAAAGCACTCGCAATAAGTACATTTAATTTAAGCGTGGAGCGTGAACCCACCTGTGCATTGTTGTGGTGACGTCGAAATTTCATTAGTGCAGTTAGTTGCTTCACAGACTATTGCGGCTGCACTGAGAATGGATCTATTGTGGATTGTGGATGCTATTGTGTTCTAATATTGTGTGTTGTGATGTCAAAATTACGGTTTTCCAGTCGAGTGATAGCTTTCAAACTATGTTGGGGTAGTCTTTTTTGGGATCGGATTACACTGAATACCGTATTATACATGGAGCGTAAACATTTGTAAATACTTTCACATCTTTTACGGTGTAAGTTAGTATACTATTGTTGTCAGAAGACAAACAAAGTCCAGCAAAAAGTCAAAATTATACTGTTTGTTTTTTTTTTTTAATGTTAACTCTTTGCGTGCCTTAAGTACAACAGTTCGACGTAAGTAAAAAATACTCCAAATGTCTTAAGTCGGTAATCAGTTTGCTTCAAAACGTCCATATTCCTCATCCCACGATTCCCCATCAGATGGGTGAACAAGAGCCAGGCGGTGGTGAAGGAGTCGCGCGGCGCGCTGAGCGTGAAGGCGGCGGTGAACGTGTCGGCGCTGGGCCCGCGCGCCAGCTTCCTGCACGAGCACGGCGCGGCGCAGACCTACCGCGCCTTCCTGCGCTCGCAAGGCGGCCTGCTCAAGGAGCTCAAGGAGTGCCGCCCGCACTCGCCCAGGGTGCATCTCGTCTGCAACAACTATGGTACGTACTTAACATTTTATGATTTCTTACTTAGACATAAGTTATTTTAAATCTTCGAGTGGAAGTTATCATTGTCTCTATTATGTGTTTATGTCTGTGTCGTGAAATTTAGATGTTCTTTTGTGTTGACCACTTCTAAGACAAGTGGTCCTTTATTTGCAAATCTACTACTAACATTAAAAAAAAACAAAGCAGTATATGACATCGGAATAGACTAACTAACCCTAACGTGGGAATAATATCAGTAAATAATGTATTAAAATGTTCAAAAATGTTCTCGTTTAAAGTCATTAAAGTTTAATCAAATGAAAAGTCAGTAAATATAATGAAGACAACGTAGTAGTATGTCTTCTGGAATGCTCAGCCTCAGTGAAGGAATCCTCCCTTTTGACGTGAGCTCTGCGAAGGCAAATGTTAAGCTAAGGTCAATGGCCTCTGACACGTAGTTGTAATAACGCGTTCAAAGGGCACGCAGACTCAATGTGACTGCAACTTGTACCATTTACATCTATTTAATGATTGTAAAGTTTACGCGCGTAAAGTGCATTTCAAACTAATGTAAATACAAAGTTGTTATTTCTAAATAAGTTGTTTGGTTAAACATTTGGAAAAGTAGTTAAGCATTTATTAAACGTGAACAGCCGACAAACAATTTAATTGAAAACGTTGCACGAATTATATTTTCGAATGCTCTACTTTTATTGCCACAAACATTAGAGAACATTTAAAAGCACTTTTCGCAATAAAATCTAATGAAGCTCACCGGTTCGAAACAAATACGCTGATAGCCGGCAATCCGGCTAATAGCCCCGGACCAGCAAATACACCCGCTCTACCGTGAGATCGCGTTATACATTTTAATAGCCATATGATTACAAGAGGGATTCAATCTACGTATACTTAATCAAGCATTTCTAGGAGCTTAGCTCTTCGTATTGAAAATGACAAATTTCTTATTAAATAAATTTATAGGTTTGGATTATTAAACTTGACATAAAAACAGAAAATGATATAATTGAACAAAAAAATATGTCGAATTCTAAGTTTACTTTTCTATCGCTTATTAATAGTAATCTTTATTAAGAATGCTTTTTCTCGAAGCTCTTAATCAATCCCATTCTATTTCCTCTCGATGTTATTTTTACGCGAGTGGCGTTTGACATCCGCTGAGTGTGAAGGTATATACTTAGGGAACTCCGAGCAGATCCAATCTTGTCAGTTTAGACGGAGAACCAGGCTTTTGTTTTAAAAGAGCTTTGTAAACACTGTGACGCGTACCGTTAGGCTTTTAAATAACAATCTATTTTGGTGAGCGTGGGCGTTCTGCTCGCATTATAAAGTATTTAGAGACTAACTCGGTGATCTGTTGTATTTATAGAATGTTTATAGTGTTTATTGGAAAAGTAAAACAGAATGACTAAAAGAAGAAATGACTAAATCTATTGCACAGTCTCAATTAAATAAAGATTCCACTGCTGTATTACTGTATGGTGATAGTTTAAATGTTACTAAAAAAGACATACTTCAATGTGTCCAGTTGATGTTAGATATCAATAAGAGTAATAATTGTAAATTCATTCTCTGTGCATTGCCGTACTCAAATACCTTGACCAGCTCTCAGAATGAGTATATCTTTAACTTAAATATGTTTATATATACAGTATGCCACAACCATAATGAAATTTTATCATACTTTGATTGCAATAAGTTTATAAAAAAGTATATATTAACTAAATATACAATGTATATGTCCATTAGATGTAAGAGACAAATTGCTAAGCTTTTAGCATATCATTTACTATGTGACACTGGTACTAGCAATGTACTTAAGATTATTGATTGTGTTAGTAGTAGTACTAATACCTCTTTAGACACATCTTGTAGTTTAAACTACAAGGTGGGACAACGGGAGGGCTGCATCAATTGAATGTTATACATCAAAATATGCAGGGTCTCTCCGGCAAAGATCTAGAATTAAGTTTATTTATAGATAACTACAATGTTCAGGTGTTATGTTTGACTGAGCATTGGTTGAATGGTCATGAACTAAATTGTTTTAACATCCCTGGTAATTCTGTACAGAGTGCGTTCGTAAGAAAGAATGCAATTCGTGGTGGATCTCTGATTATTGTTTCAGATACTGTTAAGTGTAAAGAGCGGTTAGATATTGTAAAGCTTTCTATCGAGCGCACTATTGAGCTGTCCTGTGTTGAGCTAGAGCGATATGTTATAGTGTGTGTCTACCGGCCCCCTATAGGTGACTTTAATTTATTTGAAACAGTGATGGAGGATTCACTTAATAAAATTAAGTCGAGCAGGAAAAATATAATCGTATGTGGGGATTTTAATGTTAATATTTTAGATGTTACTGTTACCACTACTAGGCTACTTAATCTGTTTAGGTCTTTCGATTTGACCAACTTATTTTGCGAACCCACTAGAATCACATCCTCATCTTCCACCTGTCTCGATAATATATTTAGTAATTTTGATGCTAATAGTAAACAAATTTTAACTGACATAACATCAGACCACTGTGGACAATTAGCTAGTTTCCCACACTTAGTCTTAAAAAAGTTGCGTAAAATTATATGTAGACCGTACACTGTTAGTTGTTGTAATCGTTTTAAAGAGAAGGTTGTTTCTAAAATAAAACCATCAATTTTAGAATTTCAGAATCCTAACGACATCTTTGGAACTCTCTTTGACGTTGTTAAAAACGAATTTAAAAAATCATTTAAAACTAAAACCATAAATGTACAGAATACGATAGCTCCATTTAATCAATGGGCCACAGCTGGGATATATAAAAGTAGAGCGAGACTATATGAGTTATATGGAATGAAAAAATATAAATTTGATGAGCCATTTTTGAAGCATGTTAGACTTTACTCTAAAACTTTTAAACGAGTTTGTAACATGGCCAAGGCTAAGTTTATTAGTGATAAAATAAGACAATCGAAAAACAAAATTAAAACGACCTGGTCAATTATTAATAACGAAACGGGTAAATGTACCAAACGCGATAATCAGTTAGAGATAGCTGATAACAACAAATTAATTAGCGAAGCAGTAGATGTAGCTCAGATATTTAATGACTTTTTCGCTAACATTCCTATAGCCACAACTTGCTCCTTACACTCATCCACGGTTGCTGCGGAAAATCTAATGCTAACTTGCGCCCCAAAATGTCACTCAGTATTTACTTTTCAACATATCACCGTACGGGATGTTATTACAACATTCAAATCACTCAATTTAAAAAATACTGGAGATTTTTGGGGTATTTCTGTAAAGTTATTAAATATTATTATAGATGATGTTGCTCCTTATCTTGTTGTTACTTTTAACAAGTGTGTCGATTTAGGAATATTCCCAGACCTCATGAAGTACAGCAAAATTATACCATTATTTAAATCTGGTATTAAAAGTGAAGTGAGTAATTTTCGACCCATTTCAATATTACCCGCATTTAGTAAAATCTTTGAAAAGTTGATATTACAGCAATTATTAGGTTTTTTTAATGTAAATAAGCTGCTTCACAATGAACAGTATGGTTTTACAAAGGGTCGCTCAACAACTGATGCCGGTGTAGCTTTATTAAAACATGTCTTTAGCGCCTGGGAAAACTCACAAAATGCCATAGGAGTTTTTTGTGACCTTTCTAAGGCGTTTGATTGCGTCCATCACGGCACACTTCTCGCTAAACTTAAATATTATGGTATACAGGATATAGCCCTTAACTTAATGGATTCTTATTTAAAGCAGCGCCTTCAATGTGTAGATATTAATGGTGTGAAATCTAGGCCACTTCCGGTTACATTAGGTGTGCCCCAGGGTTCTATACTGGGTCCTTTCTTATTCCTGGTATATATAAATGACTTGCCGTTTTATTTAGAAGGTATCTGCAAAACTGTACTTTTCGCTGATGACACGTCTCTCATATTTAAAGTTAATAGAAATAGTGATAGTTTTGATCACATTAACAGTGCACTTTTTCAGGTAACAAATTGGTTTACTGTTAATAACTTAGTACTAAATGCTAAGAAAACTAAGTGCATTAAATTTGTAATGCCAAACGTAAAAAATCTAGGACCAAATATAATTATTAGTAATGAAGTGCTGGAGACTGTAGAATCAACCGTCTTTTTAGGTATTACAATAGATAGTAAACTTAAATGGGCAGCTCATATTTCATGCCTTGCAAGCAAACTAAGTTCAGCAGCATATGCAGTTAGGAAAGTTAGGCAGCTAACGGACGTGGATACAGCTCGATTAGTGTACTTTAGTTACTTTCACAGCGTTATGTCCTATGGCATTCTGTTGTGGGGTAAGGCTGCAGACATTGAAACAATATTTATTCTGCAAAAACGAGCTGTTAGGTCCATTTACCAGCTAGGCGCTAAGGTCTCACTTAGGGAGCGTTTTAAGGAAATTGAGATTCTAACTGTTGCCTCTCAATTTATTCTAGCCAACATACTATATATTAGACAAAATATTCACCTATGCGCTAAAAACAGTGACATACACAACATTAATACTAGAAATAAGCATAAGTTATGCACTACATCGCACCGGCTGCACAAGGTGCATAACTCATTTATTGGACTTAGTATTCGAATCTACAACAAACTGCCTCCTAGTATTTTAGAATTACCATTTAATTCATTTAAATCGGTAGTTAAAACAAGGCTCTGTACGAAAGCCTACTATACATTAAATGACTACTTAGTCGATAAAAACTGTTGGTCGCCTTGATAGTCACAAGACGGTTCCGTGCGGAATTTCAGGGATAATCTATTCTTATTTTATATTTATTGTTTATTTTGACTGCAATACTGATAGTATGTAACTATATTTTGATACAATTATACTATTGTATAATTAACTTTTATTATTATTATTATCTTTGCTGACTTGACATATTAGTTTATCGAAACTTATTATTGTTCCAAATTGATTGGCATACACTCTGTATGCAACATTACATTGTTTAATTTATTTTATTATTAATGCAGTTATACGCATGTACATTAGTGTACTATTATAATGCCGCTTTGATAAGGGACTGTGCAGTGAATCAGTGCTTGGGGTTTTTTTTTTCCTAATTTGTAAATGTTTTCTTTAAACCGGCAGCAGTTTCGTCATGCTCCCTTAGTTGTCATTGCCTGCGGTGGCGTCTGGGGTCGGGTCTCCTCCTTCCCTCTAATATGGCGAGGGAGGGGATGGCTGACCCTTGCGTCATACTCGTGAACGGGTGCCGCTTGCGGTGACTGGTCGTTCTGTTGACCTTGGTCACCACGTAGATATAATAATTTTTACTCTTTTATAGTATGATACCCATCTACCTTAACTACTCGTTCACTTTGCACGGTTCCTTATTTTTTATTTTTTTTATTATTTTATATAATTTTTATTGTAATGACAGCGTGCTACTGGGGAGTTTGTTGCGCCGTTTCTTCTCCTCAGCCAGAGCACTTAGGAAGCGGTGAAGGGTGGGCGTTTTGGGGTCGGTTCATATCTGGCGGTGGTAGCGTGTCGTCGGTCGCGTGGCGCTGGGGCGGGCGGACGCATGATGGAGCGTTCGGCCTTTCACACTGACCTGACGCGTTGGTGCGTCAGGTGTGAGAGGTTGGATGTTTTGTTGTGTGTTTGCTCGTTCTGGCGTTGCGCGGCCGATGTTGCGCGCTGCCTTTTCCGCCGGATATGAACCGACCCCTGGGGTGCTGTCTTTTGTAAAAAAAAAAATATTGACGTTTAATAAGTGCTACTTTGTAGCCTAAGTTAAATAAATGATTTTTGATTTTTGATTTTTTTTGATTTTTAGAAATCCCAAGAATAAGCATCAATGGGCAAAATTAATTGAAGTCAGCGTAGCTGCTACGTGGCGACGTAGCTACGAGCTACGATGTTGTAGCACCTTACAAAAGCGCTACGGAGAAATAATGATTACCATAACAGGACCTCTCATCTAATGAAATGACTCTGTAATTTAATCTTGTTTTTATATTTAAATACAAAATCTTCCACACACAATGACATCGAATTATAAATAAATAAGGTTCAAAAGGCTATTTTGTAGCAAAATTCTTAGAAGTTCTAATTATAAATAAAAAAACACATATTTCTTGAGGGATTTATATGAAGGTCCCTCGCTTATAATGCCTATAATAAACAACAAGAAGTCGAATAAGCTTCGTTTATTATGTTGCTCACCAATATGTTATGTTCCAATCGAAGCATAATAACAGGCAGCCATTACAAACAGATAAGAACTCGCTCAGCCTAATGTTTCCTCCCGCCGCGGGCGAGACCTGCGCGGTGAACATGTTTCACGGTACTCACAATGCGTGATGGACGAATACATGCTAGACGACTATTATAATTTGAAGCAAAATAATGCCTTAGTATTTTTTAACATTATTCAAGTCAAATACAGTGCTGCCCTCTAACAAAGGAGTAAGTGCAATATTTACACACATGAACTATATATCTCGTACAAACAGACTTCGTCGTAAAGATATTTTTTTTATCTAAAGTTGTTACCTTTGTACTTATAAAATTATTTAATTAAGGTAATCATTTTTTATTCAGTTAATATTTAAAATCAACTTATTGTTTTAGCTTTAGTTATCCCTGAGATCAGTAAAAACCTTATAAAAAAGTACGAATGTCAAGCCCACTGAAGAGCGTCTAGTCGCTGACATAAAATGAAATCTAATTTTCGAAGACAAATGGCTTTTAATTATAAAATCTGTCATAACCGAGGAATGTAAAAATTATGAAAGGTTTTGTTCGCAATTATGTTAAACGAATTACAGAGCTCTATGTCTACTCGAGTTATTGATAAAGTAGACACACTGATTACATTACATCTATGACTAAAGATACTCCGTATTACCTACCTGTGTGTTCTGTTTTTTTCTTTTAGTATTATAATAATTATATTTCCCGTATCTACTTTGCTCATTTAGTGGCAGTTTTTATAAAGTCCCGTCTGTTAGCGAATGGTTCCGTACGTCGAGCTGTCTCCTCAATTTACTCGCATCCCCGACTCGGCAGCGCGCGCCAAGTTTCAGCGGAAAGCCACCAATAACATAATTACGTTTCTATGTTATAAATTCAGAGTTTGTTGCCGAAATTATTTGGTATACCGCATCATTGTTGGGTAAAAAGTTTAGGAGTTTTAAATTGAGATAGAATTTTAGGTCCTATTACAAGTGAAATTATCATTCAAGACAAATTGGTGGTAAACAGCTTTTAACTTCCTATTTGAAGTTACATTTTCCAGGTCCGACTCACTGGGTATAATAGTATTTTTAAATCTTTTTCTAACATTTAGAGTAGCTATAACGTAAGGCCTCAGGAAGCACTTAAGAGTCTCTTATCCCTAACTAAACCACAAAACATTTCTAGTTAGGTACTTTGGTCACAAATTAAAAATATATTTTGCCACTAAAAAGATATATTCGAGCAGAATACTTAAGTTACTGTATTTTGTTGGAAAGCCACCAAGTCGTAGTCGGATCCATTAGCGTTTCGAATACTTAATGTAAAATACGGTGAGCAAAACTGATAACTTTCAAACTGCTATTTAGTACTCCTGAATACGGAAAATTAACTATACAATTTGCGCCTTCGAAATGTATTCGAAAATTTAAAATATTGTAGAATTTACAGACATCGCCTTTGAAATCCATCACGAATTGTTTGTTTAAAACGCCTATTTACTGCATAACAATTAAATATACATTTTCTTAGTAGGGATGAAAAAGTCTGGATAAATATTTTTCTGTACTTACTACGAGAAAAAAACCCAAAGTACATGTTTAGGAAATTGATGATCCTAAACTAATTGCGCATTTCTAAATTACCTTCAGTCGAAAACATGTCAGAGGAACGTGGCTTCTTTATGGTGTTATTAATTCTTGGTATCCATGGTAACACGGGACACCTACGTGGTCCCGATTGAATATAAATTATAAATTGGCCTTTTCAGAATCGTCAGTGAATCGAATATTTATGCTTCTTTGAAATCTCCCCAGTTATTCCAGCTCAAATAAAAATATGGTAAATCTCAAAGAACTTTTGCTTCATAAGTTCTGTGAATTGAAAATGAAATTATATTAAACTTAAAGGATTCCTGAAGTATAGACTTTGTAGAAGGAAGACGTATACTTACATCAAATTGATGTATGTATTTCATAAAATAATCTAATTTTTATCAATTTAAAACAAGTAGGTAACCGAATTCCAAAAATCTATGTAAAAATTAACGTCGCTGAGGTTTATATTATGTCTGTGGCCATCAAAGAGGGCGAGTCTCACAAAAACCTAAGAGGTACTTATTTATTATTGAAAACCAAAAGTCGTTTACAAAGGCCCCTTTCAAGTCCCCATAAGAGGATTTTATGGTAAAATAAAATATAATCATCTCTGTTCGTTTATTCAGCGCTTGTCTAAAGAACGTGTACCTAGAGACACAGAGCTTGTATAGAAGGACTCCTTTGACTGAAAAACTCCGAAATGAATATAACATCTTACAAATCTGGATAGTTATAAACAACTTTTAAATCTGAATATTTGGTACTCAACATGACTATATTCAAAAATTAAATCGCTAGGAAGCTAAAAATGACTGTAAATCAAATCGTAACAAGCTTCCTAAAGTGAATAGTTTGAAGAGATTTTGATTCGATGCCGGATAATAACGCCGGCTCTACGGGGAATCGTAAAGTTAAATGGCTAACAACGCGATGAAGATTGTTTTATTTTAAGCGACGGGAAGTATAAATTTAATCTTCTTTATCGGTATATTTTATAGACGTGAATCCTATTATACATACATAAGTAGGTAGCACATATAACACACATAAACGGTAAGAATTTAGACATTTGATTGTCATGACATTTAAACCGAATTAAATTGACTTGAATAACTATGCATTTGTCGAATCTATTTCGTCAAGAAATCTTGTTAAGTACTCAGAAGAAGCTTTCAGAATGTATATTCAAGCTATAGAACATACAAAATGCAAACACGTAAAAGATGATCTGCCAAAGTTTGTTGTCTTTAAGAGATATCGATCGTGCGTATTGCTTACGCAACGATACGGTGGCCGACGATCGAGGCTGCTGAGGGTATGACCGCTTAAGGTAACCATGTACTGAGCTTACTTCAGGTTTTTATAGTCAGGTATAGTGTAGGACTACATATGCAGTGTATTACATAATAGATTAAATAAATATTGAAAATGCAGCAATTTTCTTGGTTTCCAGACATGCCTTAAACAAAACATATCTTATTTTTTATTCTTATGAGATAAAGAGTCCAATACAGATCCACGGAATTTCTATTGGCTTGTCCATAAATAATTTGATATGACAGGTTAATCCACTATTCCTGAATAACTTTTTGTTTTCAAATACTTGCTTAATTAATTTTGTAAATCACTTTGCTAAGTACCTTTCGAAGCTCACCTGTCTCTCAGCCTTAATTATAGGTCAATACGTCTAACGTGACCTAGTTTGGCTCGATGACCTTTTAGTCATCTTCAACAAAGGCATTTGTCCGCAGAAACCCAATCTGTTGCAAAATTCTGGAGAGAGTTTATTCTGAACATTTACTAACACTAAGAAGACATCGGTAGAGGTACAATCCTCCATTAACCTACTTGTATGCTATAGAGCATGAAAAAAAAGAATTCTTTTAAACGAAATGTAAAGCTATTTTATTTACGCTTTCTATACATGACCGTCTCTACAGAAATAGGACAAAAGTTTGTAGTACTTTGTTATGGGCAGCTTGTTTCCTTGAGGGCAGGGAAATGTTTCTGGGTCAATCCTCTTGAACGTACCCATCGAGACTCTAATATTTTACTCGGTTGCTATGCTATCAAATGTAGGTTAAAATGTGCACTTAAGTATTGCTTCAATGTTACTAAGTACTAAAGTAGCTTTGATCGGATGTCGGAGTAGAAATTGCAAATAATTATTTTCAAAAAGTATTTTTCCCTACATAGCGGTAGATGTTACTACATACATAAAATTGGCGATTATTACAATGTGACTCATGTGTAATCATTGAAGCCCCCACTGGCACTGGCCCTATCATCATAAATCGCTTCTGATATAAATTATCTAAACTTTTCTTTTTCATTTCCTTATCGAAACGAAAACCCACACGGTTCATTAAATTTTCCAATGCCATTCTGAAAATTTAATTAAGATCTTAACTGATGGTATTACAGCAGATTTTTATGCCTTCATAAATTATATGTAGGTAATGATAAATGTGGATTAGAACAGTGGATCGTTATCAACCGGTAATTTGTCGGAGATTTCGTCATCGGTACATTGACTCTCAAAACCAGAAGAGGTATGGTCGAAAGGCTTATCAAAATAAATTTATATTGTCATAGTATTTACTTAATATTATTGAAATGAATGTCAAAGGATTGATTCAGTGAGAAGCGAGCTTTTAGTTTTGCTAGATTCGCATAAGATATCGCGTTAAAAAAGTTCAACCGTTTAAATGGTAGCGAGTGACCTGATCCCTAAGAAGCCCACAGCAGTAAAGTGGGTGAAAGCTTAAACTTCTTTGTGGACCCGGCGATCCCATTACCTGTAACGACTTGTGAGTTTCGCCGATTTAATTCTATAGTCCCATTTCTCATGCAGCATGCAGCCACTTAAATTATTACAATGTTAAAAATCCGCGGTTATTTATTACCCTACGTTATAAAAAGAAAAGGAGAGGTTGTTATATTTAACTGTCAGTTGAGAAAATAAATCGGAAGCTAAGCAAAATTATTAAAACGCAGTTCAGAAAAGTCCTTATATATTTTTATAAAACTAGGTTCTTGGAACTTTACTTAAGAGACCGTACTCAAAATGTCGTTTACAATATAATTTCTAGTTGACACTATTACATAAACCGGTAAGCGTATGAAATAAGGAGTATAATTCATAGGCGTAAGGTAAGCGAATCGTGTTAGTGATCATTTGTTGTCTGTCTCGTATAAACGACCGGAGGTTAGCAGGTGGCCGATAACTTTGGAAATTACTTCGAAGGCGCGTTCACCGGTATCTAGCACTAATGCCGAAGTCTTGTTGCAAGGACGATATCCTCCACAAATGAGTACAAGTGATAGGTCCTGTTTGGTATGCCCTGTGACAAACTACCTGAAATTTGAGACTGTAGTTGTATGAATATCAAACGAATTCGCATTCACCGAATAGTTGATTGTAATTATAATATCAGTCAAGCAGCTCAACTAGAGCTTATTATTTGAATAGAATTAAATGATGACATTATCATTGTCGAGAATAGTTGTCGACACGCATGCTAGTGTAGGTACGTTATATCAGAGAACGCTATCGTTAATAACAAAACCACAAGTACTAGAAACTTATTGCATTTTATTGAGCACAATAACAACTAGTTTATCTGTTGCAATATCGCATCGAACAAGAAAATGAAAACCTAAAGCACTGTCTTACGCAAACCTCTTTAGATAGGTACTTTGTTTATTTTCTTTTTCTTTCCGTCGCCGATAATCTGGGCTTCTGATGGTTTATATTTAGTGAAGCTTGCTATTTTCATGAAAATGAATGTTAGTATTCTGGATTTAAAGGATTATGTTATTTTTATAGCCTGATTGCATTTACTCTCATATAGTTTGGTATTTTAAAGTATAAAAAAATAATAGACTTCCACTGAATAGATGACTAGGTATTTCCTAAATAGAGTTAATAAAAAATAAAAAATGCAACGGTACTTACTGACTGACCTGAATATTTAATCTTAGCAAAACCATAATACTTATAAGTAATTTACTTTTACTGGTAGTTGAAAAACATTAGCGAAACAAAAGCGCTTCTAAAACTGTTATCTGCAAAACATAAAACAATCAGAAAGGTCTATCTGTAATGAAACGTCAGAAAAATTCATTAATCACAAAGGCTAGGCACAAGAACAAACTGTTGGTGATCTGGTGTTCATTATTGTGGACTCGACACGATTGGTGAAACTTTAATTATGTTTTTGTGAGGACTCGCCAGGTGGGTTCGCTAAAAATGTGTGGTCCAAAATATAAGCGGGAATGAAAAATTTTGATCAAACGTATGCCGAGTTATTTAGTCACACTGGCTGCCCTTCGTATTGGCGTGCCGCGCAAGTACTAAGTTCATGGGGCTTCTTTGATGGAGGTTTTATTCATTTTAAATTATACTGTTCTTACTTAGTATAGATTTTTCTTTGTTTTAGTTAAGTTAAAGCCTGAAAATTAATCCAGAAGTCTTTCTTAATTGCTTTTTCACATTTTTCATATACGAAAAATACTTGTAAAAATTAAATATTTTTCTCTTGTAACTTAGACAGTCGAAAAAATTTGTTTATCAGGCCGGGAAAAGGGTTTTACTTAAATTTCAATTTAGAGAGCGCCGGACGTCAAGTGGGCTGAATAGAGAAGTTCAGCTTTACAAGTTTAATTTTTGCTTTCCCAGCGTTTGTGAAAACAAGCAGAAATTACAATAGAATTAATATTTACTTGCTTACTTTGTGTTGCGAATTGTAGGGTTAGGTTAAAAATAAGCCCAGAGATATTTATTGTGGCAGACGGTTTTTATGTGGTCCGTTGTCTGCCGAACTGTTTGAGATAAGGCGACATTTATTTTCGTTTGTCATTAATGTAGGGTTGCTCTTTGCGTAATCAGTGTATTGTGGGGCAGGCGAAGTTGTAGATGAAACGTATGAATAAGAGTTTTTATAAATGGAATTTCCTTTTTACCTAGAATGTGGTAAGCGGCGGACGATAGGAGTAGCATCAAAAAGAATAGTGGGCGGCGTGGAGGCTTCCCCGGGCGACTGGCCCTTCCTGGCGGCAATCCTCGGAGGCCCTGAGGAGGTGTTCTACTGCGCCGGCGTGCTCATCGCAGACCAGTGGGTGCTCACAGCCGCACACTGCGTTGGCAAGTAAGTGCTCAACAAATCATCAAACATACCCGACACTTACCTTCTATAATTTCCCATTCGTTTCGAATGTATATGTGGATATTTTTTACAGTCACACGGACGTAAATGGGTGGACGATACAGCTAGGCATCACGCGGCGTCGCTCGCACGCGTACTACGGCCAGAAGGTTAAAGTGAAGCGAGTGTCCCCGCACCCGCAGTACAACTCCGGCATCGCGCACGACAATGACATCGCTCTATTCCAGGTAACCATATATTCACCTCATATTTTATAAAATAGACTTTACCGACGAAGCATCGTACTTATAATGTAATTTACTAATACAGCTATCAGTTCGCGTCCGATACCATGAACAAGTATCGCCAGTTTGCCTGCCACCCGCGAACCGCGTGCTGAAGCCAGGCACGCTCTGCACTGTCATCGGTTGGGGGAAACGAGATGACAAAGAAAGTAAGTGCACAAGTTCACAACATTAAGTTAGAACGCTTATTGACCTGGATGGTGGAATTAACATCTCATTTTAAATCTTAGTATCAGAATACGAGCCAGCAGTGAACGAAGTGGAGGTGCCTGTGCTGAACCGCGACCTCTGCAACCAGTGGCTCGAGCACCGCGACCTCAACGTGACGGAGGGCATGATCTGCGCCGGCTACCCCGAGGGCGGGAAGGATGCCTGTCAGGTAGGATGCGTATTACTTCAGTAGAATTATACAGAAGAAATAACGCGCTGAATCCGAGAATGGATAAAAGCCCAATGTATATGAGCATAATCAACGGGAAGGGGACATTATTAGTAGGTACACAAAGATACTTTATATCGCGTATCGCACAACGGGATCACAGTGAGTTTATGAGGTGTCGAAAAGGCTTTTATTAGTCATCTTTCACATTACTCCAAATTATGAAACCTTTGTAGCTTTTCATTCTTTTGCGATTTTTAATGGCGTGTCCTAACACCAGATTATCGGTGGGCAGGTGCGTAAAATTTCGAATTTACGAGGCATCATATCGTTGTTAGATCTGACAATACAATAAATATATTTATTCAATTGAGCACGAGATCACATTATGTTATTGCGAATCATATGTCAGATATTGGAAGCGGACGAACAATTACTTGATGGTAGGGAATTTTCAGGAGTAAGTGCTGTGATATTTGGTTGTTTAGGTAAAGAAAAGAAATCAAATTATTGGGTTTTGTCAAAGCTATATATTTTATATTGTAATAAATAAAGAGAAGCACATTGATAAATAGGTTATTTCCAATAGACTAAAAAAAGTTCGATTTGAAGTAAGAAAAAATTTTGTATTTTTAGATTTTAGATAATGAAGATAATGAAAGAACAAAAATATATTTTCCTCTCCCTCTCAGTTTTAAGAGGATTTCTTAAGATATTTATTTTACAGTATTTTAAGAGAATAACTATCAAAAATAATAAAGTCGGACTCTAAACTTTACCATCGCTTGTTTAAGTTACAAACTCAAATTCAAATGAAACCAAGGCATAGATTACTTTGTTAACTACCTGACAAACACTTAAATTGCGAATTTATCAACAAATGCGATGCTAACCACCGTGTCTGCTCACCTACTTGTAAGTCTTTTGACAACGTTACTTCCTCATTCTTTAACAAATTGCTATATACTTCGAAACAAATACATTTTCTAACCAATATAGAAGATATTGTGTTCCAATCCAGAGTGAGACGTTCTGTGTTTGTACGTTCAGACTTCAATTGATTGCAACAGTATCTCAGCACACACGCTAAGAAAACAAGCGAACGAGAAAAACTAAATAATGCTCTAATAAGAGTCGTAAGCAAATGTTTGTTCAAGCAATAGGTAAATGTAATAAGTTAGTAAGTAGGTTGCGAGCCGACGACAATAAACATCTCTTAGCCGGCAACATCCAATAAGGCGCGTGTTTACTCCGCCCGAATACATCGGGGCTTCTTTATGAACGCTACTTTGATGCTTACTCGACCGGACCGGTATTTAAGTAGACTTTATAATCATTGCTCTTGTTAGACGGGGTTAGCGAAGAGAATTTTGAAAGGAATTACGTTATTTCTACGTTTATTTTTCTTTGTTAAAGTTAATTGTATTTTGTGCCTTTATGATGAAGGAACTTGATTTGGTTTTTGACTTCCGGTTTCTTAAAGGCTGATTAACTTAATCTGCTGTCAAATAAACTGCTAAGAACAGTGATTGGTCAAATGAAAGACAAACAACCAATCACAGCGCTAAGAATGATATTTGACAGGAGATTAACTAATTTTTGTGTTGATCAACGTTTCAGAAACCGGGGGTATTATTTGTATAACTTAAACATATATGCGCTATAAAAGGTAATTAACAGTAAAACTTCGAATTCGTTCGAAAAGGTTAATCTCATCAAAGTGTTTCAATCCCAAAAACTTCATAACATGTACGCAGGTATATTTTTTTGATATTATTGAAGACTTAAGTACCTATCATAAGGAGTACCTTAGATTAAGTTTGTTAATCTAAGGTCCAGACTGAAAATAAACTGACTGACACTTTTAACTATAATTCACAGATCTTAAATCATTTCTTAAATGAGAACTTTACAAAACCTTTATAATGTTCAATATAATTTGAGTCCTTTGCAGCTGACCGACGTGACATAAAATTGTTAATCTCAGGCTTATTACTGAGCTCAGAATTTAATTTAAACAAGTCAGCTTTATCAGTGTTGCGACATAAACAAGTGGAGTTAGGGACTGGTCGTGTGAACAAAGCCTAAACAATGCTTACGTAGCCCGTCTCGGGGTTTGCTAACCATGCCTGTTAAACGAGGGGCTTATTTCATAAACTACAATACGAATAAGGGGTTCATATTTTAAGGAAATTTGTGTCCAGACTCGTTGCCTGATTTAGCCCTGTAGCAAGTTTCGTAAATGCTTCGGAAAATGATTGGTTCCGTTAAGCGTCGGTCTCAATGGTCGTCGGTGTCGTCTAGATAAGCGTCGGTCTCGATAGGAGTCAGTCTCGTCTCGATAAGCGTCGGTCTCGATAGGAGTCAGTCTCAATAGGCGTCGGTTTTCATAGGCGTCGGTCTCGGTAGGCGTCGGTCTCCATAGACGTTGGTCCCGATAGGTGTCGGTCTCGATAGTCGTCGGTCTCGATAGGAGTCAGTCTCAATAGGCGTCGGTTTTGATAGGCGTCGGTCTCGGTAGGCGTCGGTCTCGATAGACGTCGGTCCCGATAGGTGTCGGTCTCGATAGGCGTTGGTCTCGATAGGCGTCGGTCTCGATAGGCGTTGGTCTCGATAGGCGTCGGTCTCGATAGGCGTCGGTCCCGATAGGTGTCGGCCTCGATAGGCTTCGGTCTCGATAGGCGTTGGTCTCTATAAGCGTCGGTCTCGGTAGGCGTCGTTCACGATAGGCGTCGGTCTCGGTAGGCGTCGGTTTCGATAGGTGTCGGGTCTCGATAGGCGTCGGTCTTCATAAGCGTCGGTCGCGATAGGCGTCGGTCTTGATAGGCGTCGGTCTCTATAGGCGTCGGTCTCGATAGGTGTCGGTCTTGGTAGGCGTCGTTCACGATAGGCGTCGGTCTCGGTAGGCGTCGGTTTCGATAGGTGTCGAGTCTCGATAGGCGTCGGTCTTCATAAGCGTCGGTCGCGATAGGCGTCGGTCTTGATAGGCGTGGGTCTCGATAGGCGTCGGTTTCTATGATCTTCGGTCTGGATAGGCGTCGGTCTCGATCGGCGTCGGTCTCCATAAGTGTCGGTCTTGGTAGGCGTCGGTCTTGGTAGGCGTCGGTCTCAGTAGGCGTCAGTCTCGAAAGGCGTCGTTTTCGGTAGGCGTCGGTCTCTATAAGCGTCGGTCTCGATAGGCGTCGGCCTCTATAAGCGTCGGTCTCGGTAGGCGTCGGTCTCGATAGGTGTCGGTCTTGGTAGGCGTCGTTCACGATAGGCGTCGGTCTCGATAGGCGTCGGTCTCGGTAGGCGTCGGTTTCGATAGGTGTCGGGTCTCGATAGGCGTCGGTCTTCATAAGCGTCGGTCGCGATAGGCGTCGGTCTTGATAGGCGTCGGTCTCTATAGGCTTCGGTCTCAATAGGCGTGGATCTCGATAGGCGTCGGTTTCTATGATCTTCGGTCTGGATAGGCGTCGGTCTCGATCGGCGTCGGTCTTGGTAGGCGTCGTTTACGATAGGCGTCGGTCTCGATAGGCGGTGGTCTTGATAGGCGTCGTTCTCGATAGACGTCGTTCTGAATATTCGTCGGTCTCCATAGGCGTCGGTCTCGAAAGGCGTCGTTTTCGATAGGCGTCGTTCTCGATAGGCGTCGGTCTTGATAGGCGTCGGTCTTGAATGGCGTCGGTCTCGATAGGCGTCGGTCTCTATAAGCGTCGGTCTTAGTAGGCGTCGGTCTCGGTAGGCGTCGGTCTCGGTAGGCGTCGATTACGATAGGCGTCGGTCTCGATAGGCGTCGTTTACGATAGGCGTCGGTCTCGATAGGCGTCGGTCTTGGTAGGCGTCGGTCTCGGTAGGCGTCGGTCTCGGTAGGCGTCGGTCTCGGTAGGCGTCGGTTTCGGTAGGCGTCGGTCTCGGTAGGCATCGGTTACGATAGGCGTCGGTCTCGATAGGCGTTGATCTTGATAGGCGTCGGTCTCGATAGGCGTCGGTCCCGATAGGCGTCGTTCTCGATAGGCATCGTTCTCAATAGGCGTCGGTCTCCATAGGCGTCGGTCTCGATAGGCGTCGATCTCTTTAAGCGTCGATCTCTTTAAGCGTTGGTCTCGATAGGCTTCGGTCTCAATACGCGTCGGTCTCGATATCCGTCGTTCCCGATAGGCGTCGTTCACGATAGGCATCAGTCTTGATAAGCGTCGGTCTCGGTAGGCGTCGGTCTTGATAGGCGTCGGTCTTTATAGGCTTCGGTGTCAATAGGCGTCGGTCTCGATAGTCGTCGGTCTCTATAAGCGTCGGTCTCGATAGGCTTCGGTCTCAATAGACGTCATTTTCGATAGGTGTTGTTCTCGATAAGCGTCGGTCTCGATAGGCGTCGGTCTCGAAAGGCGTCGTTCTCGATAGGCGTCGTTCTCGATAGGCGTCGGTCCCGATAGGCGTCGTTCTCAATAGGCGTTGGTCTCCATAGGCGTCGGTCTCGATAGGCGTCGGTCTCGGAAAATTTTAATCGATAATTTGTATTCGAACTGCAAGGTTTTGGTAGTACATAGCAAACCTTTCTGAAGGGTTTGGCAATAGATACCATGTAGTGCTTCGATATAAGTTTCCTCATTAAATAAATAAATGCGGACAACATCACATACATTGTTCTGAGCAGAAAGTAAGTTGCTAAAGCACTTGTGTTAATGGAATTCAGATAAAACGAAGGTGCCACAAACACCCAGACCCGATACAGAGATCCAGGGGTTCGAACCCGGGACCTCAGAGCTTAGAGCAACACCTTGAAACCGGTGCGTACGGCACTCGACCACGGAGGTCGTCATTCAAAAAGCTACATATTTTTTACTGATATTTTTTTAAGTGATAACTATTTATAACTGAAAATAAAATAACACTCACCGAGAAAAGTAAAGTATATTTGCGTCAATCCCCGGGAAGCTTTAAGAAAAACAAGTCAATTCCTCCAATGTTATCTGTTGATTTCTTATGACAACAAAGATACTTTTTCCTTATTACATTTTGTAGGATGGCTCGATCTATCAAACAGGACCGAGTTTCCTCAAGTTTATAAATAAAATTACGCTTGAGCTACATGAAAAGCGAAATTTCTGGGGTTTATTGATGGGATAGAATTTTTCATTCATTAATTCTTTAATCTAGGAGCTTTTTGTCATGAAACACATGGATATTGTTTAAACAACAATTAAATTAACCTGACATTATTAGAAACTAACTGAGTTATTGTAATATTGCTTACAAAAATGCGTAATAAATGTAAGTTTCGGTTGTTTTTAGGGTGATTCAGGCGGTCCGCTGCTGTGCAAGGACCCGGAGGACGCGCTGCGCTGGTACGTGGGCGGCATCGTGTCGTGGGGCATCAAGTGCGCGCACCCGCGCCTGCCCGGCGTCTACGCCTACGTGCCCAAGTTCATCCCCTGGATCCACCAGCAGATCGCGCACTACAACGACGATGACGCCAAGTCCGACGATATATAAGGACTCGTCATATGTATGACATCATTTTGGAATAATTTAATGAAAAAAAATAAAAGATTGTATATTTTTTATTGATTTAAACTACGAGATATTTATAAATCTTTATATACATCTACTTACAAAACAGAATAATTCTTATACCAGAATTTATTATGATCTATACATTTTACACATTACAAAAAGAGATTTAGTAATAAACATATTTTGAAGCAAAATTAGGCATTATTAAAAAATACATATTCTAGTCTATGAAATATATAATACTATTCCAAAATGGTGTCAAAATAAATTGGAAATGATGAAGACTGCACATTTTGCAGATAACTAAGATATTGAAATATTATGACAATAAATAAATAATTATGACAATAATAAAACAATTATATACAATATTATATATTATAGTAAGTAAGTCAATTTTTCAAGAAAATTACGATATACAATATAATATACAAGTATAAAATATACATGACAATAATGCACACGAAGTGTCTTGAGCAATTGACTTAAATATTAATGCGACTATGACATATGGCTAAATGTTTCCACATATCACTCGAATATCGCGTGATGCAAATTATTTGAAGCTGTGATAATAAATAATTTATTATGAAGCGATGAAGTCGGCATTGTATAAAGGTTCACCGTGACTCTGACGGCCGGCCCCGCGTGTGGCCGCGTGTGGCCGCGTGGTGCGCACTCGCGCTCCTCGATACTTTTTCTCGGGGTACTCAGTCGAATCAGTGTCATAGTTATAAATTATATTATGGTGTGAAGTAAATAACGTTATATATGGAAATAATTGTTTCTAACTAATGTGAATTTTAATGTAAGCCGCTTTTATAAGTACTGTAGTGTTCTCAAAGCTTTAGCAAACTTTTAGGAAGATTTATTTATATTATAGGTACTGATTTATCTTATTTGTATTCTGTGTTAGACCCTAGTGTGACGGTTTTCCACATTTGTCTGGCGTATGGGTTCGTCCGGTCCAGTCGTCGCGGACCGTAGTCCTGGCGACGGTTACGTTACGCCGGACAAGTGTGCGCATCCTTAGTGTTTAAGTGTATGTTTGTTTGATGTTTGATGTTAGTAGTCTTAGGGGAAAGTGCTTTTATAGAATAAAATAAAACCCCATTCACATGGATGCAGGTTAAAAAAATATAGATAATCATTGTTTAATAAAAAAAATAGGTGTAAATCTATGATGTTCTAAGGTTCTTCCTAAATGACAATAAAGTCGGGTATATATTTACGATGAAATCGTGACAATAAAAAATATAAAAATTAAATTCAAAAATATATACTATTTGATTGATATTTATATAAATTACAAAAATATAATACGTCTGTATTTTGAGACTTAAATGCAAATGGAAACAAAGAGTTAAATCGAATGACGATCAAAATGCTATTCGACATAGTATGACAATAATAATTTTTGACAAAATATTTACAGACGTAGTGTAAGCTTTGTTAATATACAACTTAGGTTCTTCTGTGTCAGAATTATTTAAAAATAGGTAGTGTGTCATTTTTAAAACCTTGAATTCAAGGAGATTTATAAATTAGCAGAATAGCTTTAATAGATTTTAAGAAGTCATAATTATTAGATATAGATCTAGGTGTGGTTAATATTTTGTAAATTTAGGAATACTGTAATATACCTACTTAGTTCCTTTAACGTGGGTAATCTTTTGATTTATAGGTTAACATCTAGATGTTCTGCGATCCTCACTCGGGTCTCTAAGATGACGCGGTTATAGCACAAAGCTATGCTCAAACTAACTGTAGGTATATTTATACATAAGTGTAGAATAGTGTAGCGATGTGAACATGAACTCCACTTATTTATTGGTAACTCTGACTCATTCACAGAAATAAGATTTAATTTCATCCATTCATTTTTAATGGACGTGTTTGTTTTTGTGTAAATTGAAATTATATATTTATCCACACGTCTGTTTTGATGTAAGTATCTAATCGTCATATGTTCACATCCACATCCCACACTAATCGTTCACCTACCTACACGGAAGTATGGTTGTAGACTTCTTATGAGTCCCTTTCTCAACTCGAGCTTTCTACTAGTGTTACGAGAGTTAAACATTTTATATAAATACATTATTATATCAGATATTTAATAGAATATATAATTAAACAGTTACGTTATGTCGTGTTAGACGATGTTACGTTAAAAGATTATTTGATATAGTAACACTATAATTTTGATGTAAGGCTCCTTTTCTATGTAGTGACTGAATTATGATAATGAGGGATCGAGGACAGATGCAAAACTAAAAGAGAGTCGCTGTGAATATGCCAGACGTGTACAGTCTTCAATGTTTTGATGTCTGTTCTCGTTTCCGTAAGTCCTAGGTGTAATGTAAGTTAGTTAGGTGTAAGACTAGTCTCTATTAGGGCCATGCTTTAGTGTTCTGTGACATCTTATGATAATTGTGATCTTTGCATTATGAACTCTGCATTATACTCGTTAAGTACATTTGCTAACTTTATTTTAACTCGCCTTTTTTATTGCGATTTTCTATTAATATTATTTACTCAGTTCGCACGTTTAGTCAGTTTTTATATAGATATAGGTTTCGATGAGCTGGGGTTGTTTTAGAATAGATGTTCGAAGGCTGACAAAGGAACAAAGTAAAGGACAAAAAAAATCACCTAATAACTTAACTTAGTCAACTAATTTGTACTAACATTACAGGAGGCAATACATATATCTATATTTCATCATTCAGCCAATGTAAAGACATACGCGTCTACATATCTAGCTATTTTTTCCAATAATCAAATAAAAAGCCTACTTATATCATCTATAAACACCATATCAATCAAGATTTATCATTTCTTTTTGGGAGGGAAAAGTCTATTTAAAATATTGATTTGTATAAGGCGAGGAGTTTTGAGTTCTGTTGGTCTGTCCAAGTTAATTCGGTAGTAGCGACGCTTAATTTATAGAATGTGTCTCAAACGAAACTAAGTTCGTTGATGAATTATAAATAAACATAAAAATGCATTGGTATTTGGCTTTATATAGAACATGTGTGGAATATGCATGTTCAGCTCTTAATGTTTATATGAACGTAGTTTTACATGTTTAAATGTACATGTATCGCGTATATTGTATACTGTTGTAGATTATAATTGCTGTTGGAAAATAAATTCTATGGTAGACTAATTGTGTCGTGTTCAAAGCATATCTTCTCCGAGTCAGCAGGTTTGACTCCAACACATAGTTATAGGTAATAAATTATTAGATACATACGTATTTGTAAAGACATAGCGACTATCGTAATTAGCGACAATAAATATTTTGATAATGAACAAAAAAAATATATAATTCTAAATTTTTACTTGTGGTTACGTAGTGGTTAAGTTTTCAGGTAAAAGGTAACCGAGGACAATAATATAAAGTTATCTACAGATTAGGACGCGGTATCGATACTTAAGTGTTAAATGAAGTTGTAATGTAAAGAGATTAATGTAATGAAGACATAACCACTAAATATCCGTTTACAACTATATATTATTATCAAGCTTGGAACTTGAACATTGCTTTACTATTGTAAGTACTTATGTATGTTATGTACCTGTTTCTTTCTCCTGTATACATCATCGAAGCCACGCATTACAGGCTATAATAACGGTTGTGTATTAAATGTTTAGGTGTTCACGTCACTAGTCTGACGTCACTGTTTAGTGCTCGCATTGGTGTACACTGGCCCCTATTGAATGTTGATTGTTGTAGGAAAATATTTACTAGCTATTAATGAGTGTTTCTTTTCTAACTAATAATGCTAACTGGATACGATACTATGCCTAATTTACTATGTCAAAACAAATGGTAGTGCACTGTCTCAGGAGTATGGACACATCATGCGCTCGGTAACTTCATAATTTAGAAATATCTATTTAATGTAGATAGTTAACTTTGTTTTGTATCTCTCTGGGCTGGTCCTTTAATTATGACTATAATTGTAAGTATATGAGTATAAGCTCCTATTTCTTGGACAGTGTATCATCATGGTTTTGCGAATCTGTTATATCTTTAGATATTTTTATACCTATGTAAGTCTAACGAAAACATTATATTATCGTCAATTTCTCGCCAACGAGTATTGTATGAGCAAAAATATCAATTAATCTCAATTACATAGATGTCTACATACTTGTTAAACTTTGGTTCTTGTTCAGAATATCTCTTACAGTAGATGAAGACAACTGAGGACGACATTGTAACATTGATCACTTACCGGACCTTAACCAATGCAGATAAAAAGTTAATAATTTAATTCCTAAATACTTAAAGTACCTACTTACAAGATTTCTAAAGGCAAGCTACAGCGTATTTAAATTGTTACCATAGTTGAGCGTTTCCGCCCGATTTATGTCAAATAAACAGGGGCCCAAGTCTGCTATTTACACTCGGTTCAATGTCTTCATAGTGGCGTGCCAGCAGAGCCATTTTCGGAAAATTGGTATTCTACTAAACTTCAAAACGTCAAAATTGCGCATTCGAACGATTCGGTTCAATGTGCAACGACT
Source organism: Autographa gamma (assembly GCA_905146925.1). Lineage (NCBI taxonomy): Eukaryota > Metazoa > Arthropoda > Insecta > Lepidoptera > Noctuidae > Autographa > Autographa gamma. The sequence continues at coordinate 13,941,624 of LR989850.1, forward strand.
GTGACCAATAGTTCATACATTTGGTACAAATTGTAATGCGCAATTTTGACGTTTTGACGACAATGATCATGTCCTTAATAAACTTAAACCGGTTATAAGCGGTTTACAATAACAATAAATTTGTTTAAGTAAGAGATATTCCAGGAAGGCGATGACAATAAAAGTGATTGGACAATATGAACGGTCACCGCGGTGTCCGTAGTTGTAGTCTGTTGATTTATTGAACTTTTGTATTTTTCCAACATCTAGACTTATGATCAACCTTTCTAGTTAGATATTTGTCATTAAGGAATTAGATTATAGTAATCTGGGAATTGTAAGCTGCTGGCAGACTAATGGACAGAAATTATCAAAAAAAACATGCAACTTTGTTACAGAGAATAATAAGATGCTGTTTTTTCATCCTCTTTTGGAAGGCAAATAATATTAACTGATAACAATATTTATAACCTAACTTAAACTTTTAAGTACCTACCCTCAAACTTCTAGAGTCAAAATTTCTACTCCTACATAGCCTGCCATGAAACACCACGTCCCCACATTACTGTGATCTAACAACAACCTATATATAATAGTAGCCACGTAATAGATACGCACAAATTACTCTGTACTATAAAGCCACTATTTTAGAAGATTTCCGTTTATACAACTCATATCTGTGTAATACTTGTTACTGTATCGGTGTTATGTGTTAGGAAGATGTTGCTTTCTGCGCTTTTTGTCGTTCAACTTTTTATGTATTTATTTAAAAAGAATATTAGTATTTATCGATGTATTTTTATGATTTTTGCAGTTGTAAAGTTTGTACTTTTTGCAGGTCTAGTGATACGTGGCAAAAAATCTTATTATCATAGCACACTTTTACAATCAACTTTAAACCTTGTCTTGATGACAAAGAGCATAAAAAAAACATATATTGGACAGATACCTAAGCCTGCAAAATGTACAAACAAATCAAGAATATTTGGAATTGTTTTCACAAATGTAGTTAATTATGATTGTGTTAAGTTAAAGCTCAGAAACAGTTTTGTATAGCGTCGCGTTAGTTTGTCATTGTGGCGAGCCGCAGCGTGTGTCGCTTGTACCCCTTGTGTAGCTTTACTTTGTTCCTCAAGCTTGGATTAAATATTATAATAAAATGGGTGTTTCATTTGTTATTTACCTTGTAAATTACTTCAGTAAATCCCCTGAAAAGATTCAACTAAAACTAAAATAAATGTTAAGCAACGAGCGTTAGTGTTAGGACCTGTACCAAATAGCTGATAGCGAAATAAATAAGTTATACGATGTTACTCACTCCCATAGCGTTAAAAACAAGCAAACAATCCAAACATAAATAATAAAGGGTAAGTTAGCCAGAACGATTGAAACTACTTCAATAATTGAATTAATATTTTACTAATGGATACAATATAGTTACATTAATCAACAATAGGTATAAATAACTAGACGTTAGCCACTACCTACTTAGTCGTAGTACATTTCGTTTATATATAAGAGCAGCCACACGGCAGATGACAGAAATAAGTGGCGCCACTGTCGCACGTCCTAAAATTTCAGAAAAATCTCCTAGTATGTTTACATCTAGCTGTTCTATAATAAATTCGCTGAATATTAAAATTGTTAATGATGAAATATTAGCAGGAGTTAAATGTCGTGACGAGAGTGGCGCCCCCATGTCATCTGCCTGATACATCAAGTGAGTAACGTTGGGGAATGTTCATTTAATATAATTGTAATTGTATCTAAGCATCCTAGAGGGACATTCAGAACTCCCCAACATTAGCACTTGACTGTGGCCTGTTAGTAAAATCGGTGGGACTGCGTTATATCGAGATTTTTCTCTACGCCGATATTACTTTTGGGCCGAAGTTTACAGACGCAATTTTTTAACTAAACTTAGAGTACACAAATTTCAGAATACAATTTGGAAAATGGTTGTAAATGGGTAAAATGATAAATTGCGTCAAATAAACTTCAGCCACATAAAAACTTGAACTAATTAGACGTAACTTGTTAAATACTGCTACAATCGATATAATCCATAGCTAAACTAAATAATTCGTAAATCGAGAACCGTTTTGGAGACACGTGGAATGAATTGATGGAATTACAGAAATATAACTTTCGAGACGTATTATTTATAGGGTAACAACCCAGAAAGAACAGAATTTAAACTTTGTACTACTTTTAATTGACGTTTTACATGGAGATAAATAATAATATTTTTGGATTAATTGACACAATTTGCTAATTTGTCACCAGCACAAATGAAAATCCTCATCAAATCTCATAATGCGGAAACGAGGTAATTGATCCACGTAGGATATTCGAATTAGATTAATTTAGAAAACAAAGAAGGGGAAGACTATCTTAAATCTACATAATAGATATAATTTCGTTGTTTAATATCAGGACGTATTCTCACGGCTCAAAACGGTCCTCGCGTCAAGCGTGGCTCAAATCAAAGTGATCGCACAACATCCAACTTCAGTCTTGAGTATTTTCTCTAAATTGACTAATCGATTGATCTGTTACAGTAATTACATTTACATAATAATGTATAAGGAAAATTAATGGACATACCGTACGCTAACAATGGTTGAATACTATACTTACACGACTTAAAGTATAAAGTTGGTAAAAACGATTTCACATTTGGAAAGTGATGTTCAAGGAATTGTTGAAGCTACATGTCGATGTCACAAACATAATATGCAATAGATTATATACGTATATTGTTGAACTTATAAAATAAAATATTCTAAAATAAAGGTAAACCAAGCCACATGAGACACGGCAAAGTAAAGTTCACTAACAGTCTCAATAGAGGAGTATTATGACAAATCACGTGATGTATATAATATGATCAATAGGTACGTATAATATAATACAGACGATTAATATAAGTGCGCGCGCACACTACGTCACAGTTATAACATATTCGATTATCGAATAATTCCGCTAGTTCACATAATGTCCGACATTAACTTTATTTATTCACAAAACGAAATAGGTGAATAACGTATTAATCTTAACGTAACATAATATCTTAAAATAACGTGTATTGATATTGTAATACTGTGTTACATACATACAACAATTACGCCCGTCACACACCAAACTAAAGTCGTAGAAATATAAGAACTATGGTAATTACATACTGTAAATGTTTTACAATAAATAATTATTAATAAAAATAAATTGGTAGAGGAAAACATATCTATGGATTACATACATTTAATAAATAGATAGTGTATATTATGTAAATAAAACCCTAACAGAGCACATGACAGACGTACCACACCCTACCATAATTTACAATCGACATTACAAATTGACAGTACACAAGGCTTTAATATACAATCAACTATACAGTATACAAATGAAACAATTAAATTCTTTAGCCGAATACCTACGTCAACAATTACTTTATAAGTACTTCTAAATGAACATGTTGAACAATTCTCTTAAGTCTTTTTGATAAGAAATGGTCTGGGTACGATACCTACGTTCACTCCACACTTTGGTACGATCACACCACACAGAGACACAAGTATTGTCTCACACAATCCTATAGACCTACTAGTGGTGAAGCTCATGCTTGGAACAGTTCTCAGACTTAGCCACTAACTTACAAGGCTCAAACTTACAAACATGGGCTGTGTCTTACTAAATGATAGTGTACCGTTACGAAGCAAACAGAGCTTTCCGAAATAGTCTTCGTCACTTAACTAGTGAAGTCTAAACCAAGGAGCTGCGAACCAGACGATTTCTTAAACAAACACATGTTACACATTGTCTAATTAATCAATTAATAGAATAATAATACCATCAGATAAAAATAATATATTCTACGTAAATACTAGGTAAATATAGCCTCGAGGCAGATAGCTTTACAGATAAAATATTATTTTTTATATCAACAAATTATATAGGTAATTGCTCAGTAGCAGCTTAAGTGCGTTGTTATTTGAGTATAAATAAACATATTTTCTTGATTTCATTTGCTTTAGCAAACAATATACATATTTTTAATTTAAAATAATTCCATTTTTAATGTAGGACGTTTTGGTTTAAATATAGAGAAACATTATAATTTCCTCAATTTTTTTACAAGGAGACTATACTATATTCTGTTGATATCATATGGCATATAATTTCTATCAATCTGACCAGCAGGTCTGTTTTTTGTCGTAAAATGCTTCAAAAGCTGTTAAAATAACCTTAAACGACCACTGAACAACACCCTGTATAGGAAAATCTATGATTTCAATAACATATCAGTGGCGACGATATAATTCATTTACTTAAGTTTAATGATATGAAGCAAGCGCAAAAGTTCACCAATTTCAAACAATTTAAAATGTTTTATAATTTTCATGTAATTATAATAATAATTCTAATAACTCTACATACTAAGCTAGGACTTCATATTGATCATAATAGATTTATTGACGATGCAATTATATTAATAAAGCTAGATTAACGCCTTATTATAGACAATTACACTTTTTTTTTCGACTATCGTTTCCAACTTCCGCTTAATATTTCAGTAAATTAAAAAGATAATTCTGTTTATAGTCCTGTGGTTGAAATTACTGTAATAGTTAGATCGTCAACACATATATTAAATGAATTTGAAGTCCTTGCTACAAACCTTCAACACTCTTCAGTCGATAAATAGCCTCCTTCGATAAAATATCACGTACACAAGTCTAACCGCTAACGATACAGAAACGATCCAACTTCAAAAATCTTTGGTGATGTGAGTACTATAGTTACTACCATGAGAATTTAGTATTTCTACTAATTTAAATTCAATCAACATCCTACAACAGATACCAGGATATTAGTGATTTAATTCAACTAACTGAGATTCGCTCCATGCACAACTCAATGCGTATCCCGCATTAGAAATATTCAAATTATTTTTAAATATTCATCATCGATACAACAGAAAAATAACCCTAAATAGGCTGGTTTAGTTTAGGAATGACTGATTCGCGAAATGACTACATTGTCTATAATTGACCAATTCTTCAAATGACTGATTTTTCAATTCTATGAATGTGTGTGAATATCATCTTGAAAAAAAATATGATTTATATTCAACTACATATCCCTATATGATTAATTTCTCATTCAGCGAATCAGTCATTCCTAGACTAAACCAATAGGCTTTTGATGATCATGTTAAAACTTTAAAACATTCATTTCATTAATATCAGTTTGAAGAGTCATATCTTCTAAAAATAAAGTTACGCTAAATAAAATCATGACGATTTGGTTTGAGATGATCTCTACTGTTTACCTACTTCGTATTTACTTTTGTACATATTTGATTATGTAATGTAGCCTTCATAGGCTGAGCAGAGTTACGGATACTTATACCACTTAACATGACAAGTCGAAAGATGTTGCGTGAAACCATAGTGATGGACGATAACAAATATTTTAATCAAGGTAATATTCATTTAGAGTAAAAATATGTCGAAAGACATTAATATATGGTATGTAGGGTCAAGGATAACGGAAAAGTGAACAGTTTACAAAAAATATCGATAATTTTTCAAACATTATGTGAGATCGTCCATCACTATATTTTATGATTGAATATTACACGAATGAAATATTACGAGGTGTAAATGACGGTGTTTTGTGTACAGCTTACGAGCTCATTATGATAATTAGCAAGTTAATTATACATTATTATTTGTCGATCGTCAGTTATAGTATAGATATTAATATTTAACAAAGTGTTATAGATATGCTGGTTCAGGTAACGTGGATCGGAATGGATAGCGGACAACCTTTTAAAATTATTTACGCATAAAATATTAAGTTTACTATGGGAAGTATGTGGAGATATGCTTTAAACTTTGTAGGATATGGTTAATGGCTAACCGACTAGTCAACGAAAACTAGGTATTGAATAATATATTGTAAAACCTCAGATCGCAGTGTTAACATACTTCCCACATTGTCCAATTTAAATAGACAATAGGAGTTTAGTTTAAAACGCATTTACTCATAAACAATTAGTTATTTTTTAATTGAAGTAATAAATAGAAGATTCTAGAGGTTATGTACAGGGAAGACTAGGGTGCGGTATTTGTAAAACCGGATTGCATTTACAAATTTGACCCTTATAACAATAGAGGGAAGATTCAAAAATAGATTTGTAAGAGAAAACAGTGCTACGTTAATTTTAGTCTTTCAATATTCGCTGTTTGGTTTCGAAGATGTTAGGCCTTCTAATGAAATCATTTTACCTAAACGTAAATATATTTTGAGCACGGCAACTCAATAAGAAACATTGCATTGTTCATTTCGGACGCCTTCAATCAAACCTGCATACCGCATATTGGATAACAATAACTACTTACAGCAACATCCATTACAACCTTTTTACCCGACTGCCAAGGAAGGGTTATGATTATGACTAACATAGTGTATTTCATAAACCGTAAAAAATTGAGTCCTACATTATTCTACTGCTGTGCCATCTGTACTCGTTTAACAACCGGTAGTGTGTGTTAGTTACCCTTTAAATAAAGTTATACTAACCCACTCATGAATCTACCAAACTACCATCAAACTAAAACCTGTGTTACAAAAATATAACTAATGGATTATTAAAACAGAAACTTGCTATAATTTACATATTTCAGCACATTTTTGGAAAAGCAAACGAATGTTCGGTGCAGGCACAAAACTCACCTGACCTTACTTTTAGGTAAATATAAAAATGTCTGGCAAATTATTGTTGCTTGATTATAAAAACAAGTGTCATAAACAATCCATTAGCGAAGGTCAGTGGTAAAGGGTACTAAGTAACTAATAAAGGGAGGTTAGTCTAGCCTGGCCTGCGGTCAGTTGGCCTGCGGTCAGTTGGCCTGCTGTATGGAGGCGAGGAAGGCGGGGTCCACGGACGCCACCTTGGCCGTGAGGAACGCGTGCATGCAGAACAACAGGCTCTGTAGGATCTGGCACTCCAACTCCTAGGAAACATAAACAATAATGTTAGTTTAATATGTAACAAATTGGTTAATTGAAATAGGTGTTTCAAGTTAAAAACAAAAGTTACCTTAGTTTCAATTACTTTCGTTTCAGAGTCTTGGAAGTGTAATTTTAACTTAGATTTTCCATCATCGCTTGATCCCCTAAGTTGCGAAAACCTGCAAAATAAATAAATTAGAATTAAATTAATACGATGGTAACGAAAATATTTAAACTTTGTTTGGGTACTGGCATGACAATTGGGGCTGGCTTCAAAACACCTTCATATAGTGAAGTTCTACTTGATGAAAATGAACAAAACACTTTAATAATATCAGACAATAGATAGGTTTATTAAAAGAAGTAAGTTATTACCTGTAAGCCCACACGGGCTTGGCACCGGGCGTGCCCTCGCTGAGCGAGAAGCCGGCCGCCCAGTCCAGCGTCAGGCCCGCCGCGCGCCCCATGTGCACCACCGTGAACGTCTTCTTCTGCAACCATACACAATACACAATAACCTTATCGTTCCCTTTATAACCTTACATCTACTAACGTTTAAATATAGTACATGCATTAATACCCCTCTGACCTTGACGTTTCGACCGGGTTACAATGGCCTAGGTCGCAAGCGGACTGCTTATTCCCGTGAATTATATTACTGTAAACTTTTCTTTTGTATCCGGGGAATTGAGCAGGAAATACGGACGGACATACCTACTGGACTCGTACCAGATAAAACCATAGAAGTGCCTCCATCTCCTATCCTATCGTCCTGTCATTTCTACTGAGAACCGTGAAGGAACGAATTACAATCTACTGCGATTCTTCCAAAAACCCTGTCAAACTAGCCTAGCACTAGCGATGAATCGGGTTAGTAATGTGGTTTAATGCATTGAAACATTTTATAACAATAAGTAAGGGTATCTATCAGTTAAAAAAGACAATAGTGCTGAAATAAGCTAAATGAAGGAAATCCGAGTTTCGGTATTTGTCATCAAAACTTTTTTTACCTCCCAAAAAATACTCGTAATCAAAAAGTTAAAGATGATAAAGGTCTTTGACAACAAAACACGTTTTACTGACATTTAGTTGGACTGATAGATGTCAAACTTTGTTATTCTTTCACAAAAGAATTTGTACATCATAAAAACAGTTGTGAAAACAGTTTAATACAATGTATGGAGATGGAAAACACGTGTGTACAATATGGAAAGAACCGAAATGTAAGGTGCCTCCAACGGCTAGCTTCTTTACAAAGCAGGTTTGTCAGTGAGTTACAACTATCAAACGCGAAAGTGGTCCAAAATATGTTCGGTGATCAGGCCACTGTTTTATATACTGCTATTGGGCATATAAGCGGAATCATACAAGATTGTTTCCAGATGTGCGCGTTCCGCAAGATAATGCTGCCGTGCGAGTGGCACCACGGCAGCGCGATCTTCATCCGCAGCCTGAAGCGGCTGCGGCTGGAGCGCACGCGCCACACGCACACCTTCGTCTGGCACCCCTACAGCCCCATCAAGTACTACTGGGACTGCGTGCAGCTCTTGTTCATCTTCGCCGCTCTACTCTACATGCCTGTACAGGTCTTCATATCGTGTAAGTTTATCATATACATAACATCTTTGACGACTTCTGTGGTCGAGTGGCTTACGCACCGGTTTCAAGGTGTCGCTAGGACAGAGGTCAAGGTTTCGATCCCCGGAAGGGTCAATGTAGAAACCAACTTTTCTACATTACCTCGAGTCTAGGTGTTTGTGGTACCTTCTTTGCTAAGAACACAAGTGCTTTTCTACTTTGGGTTCAGGGCAATGTAGGTATGCAATGTTGTCTGCATTTATTTATTTATTTATCCATTTAACATCATATCTGGAAAATGCTAACCCCGTTATTTTTTAGGTCCAAATCAGTACGATGTATTCATACTATTCACGGATGCCGTCGCGTTCCTACACCTGTGCACCAAGTTCCACACCGGCTACGTGGAGCAGGAACACAAGAACATCATCATAGAGCCGCGGAGGATCGTCCAGCACTACCTCAGGACTTACTTCATCACTGACTTTATCGGCGCCCTACCGCTGCAGCTATTTGTAACTTTCGGTGACTGCCGGTATCCCACACACACATCTATGTTTATTGTTAAGTTGCTCAGAACCTTGTCCATGTCCGGACGATGGAAAAACGTTATAGGTCAGTTGCAGCTCTCCTACGTCAACTACGTGGCTTTAAAGGTAGTGGTCATGTTGATTATGTTCTTTCATTGGATGACTTTTGTTCATTTCCAAGTACCCTTAATCTGCTATCATATCTACGAGCATAATGAAGGCTTCTACATGTGGTTGAAGAGATTTAGTATTTCGGAAAACAAAGATGATGGTATATTTGAAAAATATAGCTCAAATTTCTATTTGGTGTGCGGTCTGTGTATCGGAGCTGGGTACTACATGCCTCTGGACACGCATCTCATCCCGGAGATGTTGCTCTCCTCGTGCATGGGGCTCGTGGGTCTGCTGTTCCTCACGTACGCGTTCGCTGCCCTGATGCGGCTCGCCGTTTACAGACAGTTCGAACGTTACTGCTTCAACGGGAAGTATAAGGAACTGGAGGAGTATATGACACAAATGCGACTGCCGAAATACTTGCAGAGAAAAATCAAATTGTTTATAAACTTCAAGTTCAACGAGCACTTTTTCCATGAAGAGGCGATAAAGAGCACGATCAACGAGCAGATCCGGCAGGACATCAACATGCACTGCTGCAAGCAGCTCGTCATGAACGTGCCCATGTTCCAGGACATGCCCGTCGCGCTCATCAACTCAATCATATTCAGCCTCACGCAGGTCCTATATATGCCTGGCCAGGTAACACTACCTACACTAACTGGTGATATCTACGAAACACAATTTTATGTTTTGTTGAATGAGACAAGTTCATTATGTTTCTTTCAGATTATAGTAACATTTAACAAGCCAGGATATTCCATACATCTGATAGCATCTGGGACTGTTGCTGTTATGGACGCCACGGGACGAGAAGTGAGTATTATTCACAGTTCCGGTGCAAATTTAAGTGAATGTGTTAATAAAACCACTGTAAATGCTTAGGTGGCACATCTGCGTGACGGAGCGTTCTTTGGTGAATACGCACTGTTGTCACCGGGGGTGTTGCGGACCGCGACCATCATTGCTCTTGAAATTACCGAGATGTATATGTGAGTAGCACTAATTTTCTTGATATACGCGTGTACTAAAATACGGAGCCTAAACATATTTTATTTCATATTTTAAGCATTACTGTTAATCGACTAGACTTCGGGTATTAAATTAAATTTAATTCGGGTAAGAAATTATATAATAAATTCATATATGTATAATAGACTGCCTCGTTGGTCTAGTGGTCCTAAGCTGCTACGCTAGAGGTCTTGGATTCGATTTCCAAGTCGACCAAGGTGTTAGTTTTTCTATGAAATTGTCAGTAGCAGGTCGGAGTTTGGATTTGTGCCAGGTTAGTGGCAATAGGCTTGGCCATATTACATGGGACCTAAACATACCGGCGAACTGTGTATTAGAGGGAGCCAGCCAGAGTTTAAGGCGCGGCGAAGAGTTGGCATTGTACTAAAAATTTTACTTATCAGGCTGTTTTGAATTAATTGCCTTTTTATATTAACCCTCAAAGTTGCAATTAAACACTATCAATAAATAAATTAAACAATATGTGTAGGCTGGACAGCAAGCAGTTCCTGGCGTGCCTGCAGCCGTACCCGCACCTCAAGCGCCGCATGGAGGAGATCAACGCCGCGCGCAGAGGGAACTACACCAAGTCTAACAGGCGACATTAACCGTGGCTTTGTCTGGCTTTGTCAATCTTACTTATAACATATGGCATTTCTTAAGTGTGTGATCGACGGGCGAGCCCACTGTAAACCTCGGTGGGTTTTTCTTCGCGGTCCGTAGTTCCTTATCCACGGGGGCGAGCTGTTGTTTGCAATACGCCGAGCTTTTATACAAACATGTGTGACGGGACAGGCTCGTCCTGGATCGACGAGCAACCTTTACCAGCGACAATAAAACGCGATAAAGCTCGCTCGCGCGACACGCGGTAGTAAAAAAAGAATATGAAGATTTAGTTTTTCATGTAGGGTAACTTTTTTACTTCATAAGGTTTAATGTTTTTAAGTTGGCAGGTATATACTAAGTTATGTTAGTTTTTTAATAAGAACTGTGAAGTTCGCGCGCAGCACTCGGGCGCACAGCGCGTGTTGTCAAGTTCCCGCGCAAATCGCGTGCCGCGTTGCGAGTTCGCAATAATAATAACAATAGTGCATAAAACATTGTCTAAAAATGGAGTGCCAAAAGTGTAAAAAAGTTCTTTCCAAGAGAGGATCTCATTTTCTATGTCAAGGCCAGTGTCAGGGCATTTTTCATAGAAACTGTGTAAAGGGACTGGCTGCGGACTTAAAAGCTGGCAAAAACCGCATCTTCTGCAACAACTGTGAAGATGACGAATCGGAGACCGAGGACCAAACCGAGGAAGGACGTGACCCTGACAAAATCCTCAAGGATATCCAGAAGCACGTCAAATCTATCCCTGGGCTAGTAAAGCAGCTGGATTCCATAAAGCATAGTATGAGTCTACTCTCGGAAAAATACGACGTACTACTGGCGGAGCACGAAAAGTCAAAAGAAAAAATTTATAAACTTGAAAAAACTGTAGAAAACCTAAGTAACAAATGTACTTATATGGAGAAAAACCAAGTTGCAATGGAGCAAAGACTGCACGATTACGAGCAATCCACCCGCAAGCAAAATATTGAAATAGTAGGTATTGAACAACTGCCCGACGAAAACGTGAAGGATATCGTCACAAAAGTCGGACAAATGATTCAAGTTAGCTGTGAAGATATTGAGTGGGTCCGACGTAATCAACCACGTAAACAAGGCATAAAATCCGCCTCGATAATCGTCGGATTTAAGACCTCAGGCACCGAATCACGCGACGCATGGCTTCTGGAACGACGCAAACTGAACAACATTACAAGTGACAAAATAACCGGCGGATCTAGCACGACTAAAGTTTACATTAACGAGGACTTAACCAAGGCGACACGAATCTTACTGTGGAATACGAAAAAGGAACTACATAGCTTATTTAAGTACATCTGGGTGGCTAAAGGCAAAATATTATTAAAGAAAAACGACGGAGAAAAAACTATTTGGGTGAGGTCAGAACAGGACATAAATGATCTACTTAAATCTAAAATTTAATACCTACCTAGGTACTTAATACACTTCTCTTTTTGCACACTCTAAATACTTACTATACCTATTAGGATGTTATTATGTTTAATCTAGTCAGTAAAATTCACAGTCATAGATAATATTATTAGTGTTACAAATGAAGAAACCATTAATTCCGATGAATGTGAAAACCTAAGCGTGTGGCTTTCCTCACTCAAAAATAAATATAACTTCTGTATATTACATGTTAATATCAGATCGTTAAAAAAGAACTTTCATGAATTAATGGTAACTTTACATAGCAATTTAAATGACATAGATGCAATAGTAATAACGGAACCAAACATTAATTTTTCATTGTTAAACCTGTATAAGATAAAGGGATTTGATTTACATAGTTTTACTCGCTCCGGACGAACCGGCGGAGGTGTTTTAGTTTACACGCGCGAAATATGGGCAGCTCGAGTAAGCGAGACAGCGCATATCCTCGATAGCCAAAACACGCGGTCGGCGGAGTACGTTTCCATTGTACTTAACGGCGGCAGTAGTGATCCGATATACCTATTATCCATTTACAGACCACCAAGAATAAACAAGAAGAATAATGTAAAACAATTTATTAAAGAATTACGTAACATATTAGAAACGTTACCAAAAGACATTAAAATATTTTTATGCGGAGATTTAAATATTAATCTGTTGAAAAATCGAGATAATGATGTAATTGATTACGAAAACTTACTATCCGAGTTTGGACTAGTTAAATGTATAAATAAAACAACACGTAAAGAAGTAGTAAGGGGAAATATTGTAGAGTCATGTATAGATCATATTTATATTCGAGCACCTTTAGCCCAAATAAGTTCAGCAGTAATACAACAGAAAATATCGGATCATTACCTCGTGTCGGCCGTGGTGCAATGGAACCGCGCAACGCCGTATGACCGCGTCGTCGCTAGCGCAGCCCCCACCCGGGCTGCCAGCGAAGCCCGCGGCGGCCGCGCTCCTGCGGCGGCCGCGCGCTCGCCGACGTCTATACCTACCGTGCGTCGACGCGTGCTCGATAACCGTATGGTTCGAGAGCGATTATTAAATACGGATTTCAATACACTTATGAATATTGAATGCCCTGAAGAATTGTATAACGCACTAAAACAATTATTTGTTAATATATATGAGGATTGTTATAAGACTGTAACTTTTCGCTCTAGTTATAGAAATAATAAAAGCTGGGTAACGGATAAATTAAAAAATATAATAAAAGAGAGAGACAGACTATTTATGGTATGGTGCAATGATCCAAAGAATATGATTAAAAGATTAAAATACACTAAATATAGAAATAAAAGTAATAAAATAATATCTAAATGTAGTAATGATTATGACCGGCAAAGTATTATAAACTGTAATAAAAATATAAAGAAAATATGGGATAAAATTAATGTACTTTTAGGAAAAGATAAACCATCATTGGACAATGTGATAATATCTAACATGAATGTGCAGGGAAACCTACAACATGTAACAAATCAGTTTGCGTCAACCTTTGAGGAAGATATCCAACAAATTAAACATGTATGCGAAGATAAATGGATTAATAGGGATAATTATGTTACAAAATCAGACCGGAGTATGAGATGGCAACCTGTGAGTGATAAATATGTACATAAGATAATTAAAAATATGAATACAAATAAATCACCTGGAAGCGATCTTATACGGATGTCTGATATTAAAATGATTGGCGACAAAATGAGCCCTGTGGTGACCAAGTTAGTTAATCTTTCTGTAAAACATAATGTGTTTCCTGAGAAACTGAAAGAGGCAATAATACGTCCTATTTATAAAAAAGGTAACCGTAATACATATTCTAATTATAGACCAATAGCAATTTTATCCAGCATAGACAAAATTATAGAAAAATGCGTTATAGATCAACTTGGAAATTACTTACAAATTAACAACATATTAAATAAATCACAGCATGGCTTTCAAAAAGGGAAAAGTACCAACACACTACTGTCTAACTTCACGGATGAAATTAATACACACTTAAATAATAAAAAAATAGTCGTTGCAATATTCTTTGACTTTAAAAAGGCTTTTGATACTTTGGAAATTAAAACATTATTAAACGCAATAGAAGAGTGTGGAGTGGGGCAGCCTCTGAACGGATGGTTCCGAAGCTACCTCAATTCACGCTCTTATCGAGTGAAGGTTGGAGATACGTTCAGTGATGAAAAAGAAGTTAGGTGTGGGGTGCCGCAGGGCTCAGGATGTGGTCCGATTTGCTACTTGATGCATGTCAATAGTCTGTGTGGCGTGCTGCAGCATTGCTCAGCACACATGTTTGCGGACGACCTGTGCGCGATGCGCGCCGGCACCGACCTGGACGACACTTGTCGTGCTGTCCAGGAAGATGTCGACACCGTCGTCAAGTGGTCCCATGATAACGGCATAGTTTTAAATGCAGACAAAACTAAATTGTTAATTATCCACTCTCCCCATATACCGGTTAAGGAAACTCCGCCTCCAATATTCACCCATTCTTTTGACTGTATACACAATAACTTTATTAATTGTAGTTGCAAGCCGATCCAAAGAGAAACATGCGTAACCTACTTAGGTATGAAAGTAGATGAGCATTTCTCTTGGGCAGAACATATTGATCTCATATGTAATAAACTTAGAGTGTTACTTGGCAAATTTTGTCACCTTAGTTATCGTGTACCTAAGGGTACACTAAAAATTTTGTACAATGCCTTAGTTGAACCTATCATGGATTATGCCCTCGATTGTTATGGACTAACATATAAATCATTTATAGACAAAATAGAAAACATTCAAATTAGATTTATTAAATTAATTGTAGATAAAAAAACCAGAATTAAATATAAAACAAACTATTACAAACTTTTTAAAATTTGCAAATTATTACCAGTAAAATTAAAACACACTTACCTTATAGCAACCAACAACCACGGCAATCGGGAGCATAATCCATTAGTAAATGTTAGTAATACGTATAGTACGAGGGCGATGACCTCGGGTAAATTTGTTGTGCCTAGAGTAAATAACGTGTATGGTGACAGAACGCTGAAAAAACGTATTCCATATATTCTCAACAGTTTACCCGCGACCATCCGAGATGAGTGCAATAAAAACAAATTTAAATGTAAACTTAAGAAATATTTATTAGATACCTTACCATAAAAACGATATATATATATACTATATATTATGTGTATTGTGAATGTGTATATATATAAAGCACAATATAAATAATTTTGCCTGATGGAATGTTGAAATATAATATAGTATATTATACTATATTATGTTTCAGCATTTTATAGGGCAAATTTTTTATTATAAAATATGTTAAATGTAAAAGAAATGTAAAAAAATGTCTAAAACTGATCTCACAGTCAAACAGTTTGTACTGTTTTGTGGGACACTTATTAGTTCGTAAGAATACCATGTTCCTTTTTAAAGAATAAATAAATAAATAATAAAATAATATTATTTTTTTTTGTGATGAAGCAATTGTATAATTATGTAATTGCAAATGTTTTATTTGGTTGGTAACGAATGTAGTGGTTAAGTTTACTGTTTGTTCCATTACTTACTTATTGATGTTAAATAAATTTTAAGTAGGTTACTTTTAGAGAGTGTTTTATTTATAAGTATTTTTATCATTGCGTTATACTCCGACGTGATTTTCTTAAGCTATGTTGTCGTCGAAATGTTTGTTCAAGACGTCTCTGTATATTATAATACGTCTATATATTATACCGTACAGCCGAAACACATTACGTCACTGCACTATCTAGCTTATTACACATAAATGAAGATCGTCTGAAAACGCGAGGTAAACATTTTTTGGGCACTAGCTGAAAATGATGACACACATTTTAATTAAAATAATAACAGAAGGCAGTTGACTGACCCCAAGTCGTATAACGGAGTTGACAATATTGGCGGTCCAGGCGGCGTCCACCCGCAGCAGGTCGCGGCGGGTCTCGGCGCTGAAGTAGCGCGGGCCGGCGGCCGCGGCGCCCGCGGGGCCCGGCGCGCTGCTCTGCACCAGGAAGCAGTGCTGGCGCCAGTCCACCGTCTCGCTCTCCTTCACCGTGCGGAACATCGTCTGGTACACCTTTAGGGTCTCCGGGCACTTGGCGAGCTCGGTTATGTTCATCTGTTGGGACGGAAAAAAAATATTTTCAATACCTAATTAGAGATAGGATTAAGTATGTGATTATACTTCTTTTTCTTAGCGGTCTACATAGTGTTGGCCCATAATACTGTTACAAAAATGTTGCATTTATTTATTATATTGTTACTAATTAAAAAGTCTACAAAAATAAAACGCGTTTAAAATATCTCAACATTATTTTTTTCACTTGGCAGTGGCAGTGTTACTGCACGCCTTAGACCAGGGATGCACAGACCGCGGCCCGCGCCGGTCGAATACTGGTGGCTCGCCGACGAAAAAAATAATTCTCTCATACATTCGAAAAACATTGAATTCTATTCCAGAATAAAACCGAAAAAAAATGTTCATAAAGTAATTTGAATCTCGCGCGCGCGCTCTTAAGTGCGCCGTGCATGGGCCGGTAAAAGCGGTCGGTAATGAAAAAAAAATAATGAATAAAATCGTTTGTTTAATTTGCAAGAATTCTGTTGCGATTGCAAAGGAATATAATGTAAAAAGGCACTATGAAACGCAGCATCCTACTTTTACCAAGTTTACAGGCGAATTTAGAAAGCCAAAAATGTTATCTTTAAAACGGGAGCTTACTGGTCAGCGAGCTATATTTACAAAACCCATTCAAGATTCAGAAACAGCTACAGAAGTTAGTTGTGAAATTTCTCGAATGATAGCAAAGCGAAGTCGCCCCTTCAATGATGGGGATTTTGTAAAAGAATGCATAGAAAATGCCGCTAAGAAATTGTGTCCAGAAGCAGCAAAAAAGTTTGAAAAAATTCAACTGAATCGTATGACTATCAGAAGACGAATTATGTCTTTGTCAGGTAATATTGAATAACAATTAAATGAAAGAACTAAGATTATTGTTTTTTTTTTCATTAGCGATGGACGAATCCACTGACATTACGTTCCACAGCTCAACTTCTCATATTCATATGAAGTGTTACTCAAGATTTTGAAGTCTAAGGGTCTGTTTCACAATGTACCGATAAAGTTCCAAATACTTATGTTACACATAAATTATTCGGACTATAAAAGTTCTGGATAAGAAACTTTACGTTTCACAATCTTATTTTATCTGACACATAACTATATGGGACCTATACGTAAGCGCGGTGGCAACACCATTTACACACGTTCCGTTTTTCTATGTCATTTCATTAAATACAAAGCAAGTTAACACAAAATACTTACAAATTTATTTTAATTTGCTCTAGAAGTATTGTTTTACTTTAATACTTTTATATAATTTGTTATTATCCGCATAACGGTTAATATTCTATATAAAAACTTATACAAACGATTTTATGGAAATTAAATACTGCTTGTAACGAATCGGAATGAGGAACGAGATTTGAAACGATTTGATCGTTTTAAACAACGAGGTTGCATTTGAAACTATAGAGTGAGCCTACCAGAGTTTAAACCGTAAGCACTAGTGTGAACAAGTGTTGTCGTGAATTATGTATGAAGATGGAGCTTTTAATATCGTGGTACTTGCTATTTCGTTTATTAGTTTCTCATTGCTTTGTCATTTCTGCGATTTAAGTGTACTTACTGAGTACATTTTCTGAGCAGTAATTTCGGACAATTTTGTTACTCAGCACTACTCTCTACTTGAAGTGAATTTTTTGCGTTTCGGTGTAGTCATTACTACACCGAAACGTGAACGAAGCGTCAACTTCAGCCGGGAAGAAGTTGAGCTTCTGACCTCACTTGTTGCTCAAAATAAAAGTGTTCTGGAAAACAAGAAGAGTGACGCAGTCACTTGGCACGAAAAGGAACAGTGCTGGAAAACACTGGAGGCATCATTCAATAGCACAAGCGGTTCAAACTTTCGGAGTGCTAAAACGTTAAAAGGACTCCTGCGTAGTGTCGTGAGGCTATCAAAATATTCATCGAACTCATCTTCAAGAGTCTCAAAAACCTCCATTGTCGTTATAAGTAGTCTACCTAGGTTATTAAGACTAAAACCACGCTGATTCCTCAGATAATACAGGTAGTTATGTCTGTAAAACTTAAACGACATGGTTTTTACGTAATATAATATTCAACATGAAATAAAACTCCTTTTTACGGACTTTATAGCAGTTTTTATTTAGATTTTTAAGTCCCGACACCGTAACCTAAGAAACCAATATACAACATGAACGAAAGAAAAACAATGTCATTTAATTTTAACTGTCAAACTTATAGTTATGTTTAAGATAAGTGTGCTATTCGCCACTTCGTCCGACCCATAGTTTATGGTGGACTTTATGTAACACATAGCGCTATTTGACAGTTGTGAAACGCAAAAATAGTGTTTATCCTACGAATAAGTAACAAACAGCTTATTCAAAACTTATGCAGAACTTATCGGTACATTGTGAAACAGGCCCTTAGAAGAGTTATTTATTAGGAATGTGTTCATTGAAAGGTCAAACCAAGAGTTGATATACTCAATGTACTTTTGGATGAGTGTTCAAAAACTGATTTGGAAATATCAAAATTATCGGGAGTTGCGACTGACGGTGCTCCTTAGATGATTGGTGTCAATTCTGGGCTAGTTACTTAGCTGAAAAAGCATCTGCAAGATAAAAAACATAAACGCTGAAGATCTCATGCAGTTTCACTGCATTATACACCAAGAAGCCCTCATTTCAGTTATGTAGAAAAGCTAGATATTTTGATTCAATCTTTTCAAGACAGATTTTCGGAGTTTAAAAAACTGAAACCTCTGTTGGACATATTCAGCAATCCTTTCACGATTTCAGTTCAAAATGCGCCAGAGTCAATGCAGATAGAAATTATCGACATTCTAAACGACCAAGATTTACGCAACAAATGCAACGAAGGAGACTTGCTGAACTTTTACCGCTGTTTTGATAAAAATACGAACAAAAAGTTGCGCATAAACGCTCTGATATGTGCCATCTTATTTGGTTCTACCTATATATGTGAGCAGACCTTTTCAGTACTAAATAATAATAAAACAAAAATCGAAACCGCCTTGCAAACGAAAGTTTGGAAGCAGTTTTACGTGTTGCTACAAGTAAATTTGAGGCAAATTTAAAAAATATTGTTAGCAGTATGCAGAGCCACGCTTCAAATTAATAAATTCTTTTTCAATTTTAATTCATTAATATTTATTCTTTATAGTCTTTAATTACCTATACTTCTGGCGGCCCGCCATCAGTTCATAATTTGCCCGAGTGGCCCCTGGTCTTAATAAGTTTGTGCATCCCTGCCTTAGAGCGAGGGCACACGATGCGTTACGGCGCCGCAGCGCATCGATTGACCGCGTGAGTGGGCACACGAGCGGTGCGGCGCCGTAACGTTGTTATGCCGCGGCGGCGCCGTAGTAGCGTTGGACAGTATGGGGATCGTAACAACTGAGCGGTGTGCCCACTGAAACGGTGAAATCTTTGCGATGCGGCGCAGGAAAGCATCGTGTGCTCGCGCTCTTGATAGAAACTCAATTAGAAGCAAAAAGTAATTATCTATTCTACAAATCCTGTTGTTTCTTACATTAGAAATAAATAAATAAATAATGAATGTATGAAGATGTGTTACATACGGGCGGCACATCGAACAGCATGACGTCGGTGCCCTTGAGCACGAGGAACTTGGGCCGGTACGTCTGCCACGGCTGCTGCGCCTGCAGCACGCCCTCGTGCACCCAGCCCATGTACTCGATGCGCTCGCCCACGCCGAAGTGCCGGTTGAACAGCTTCATCTAAGGAATATTTTTATTGTTATTTCAACCAATTTCAAGGTAGAACAGGAAATCTTTTCATATGATTTATGATTTGATCAAGCGATCTAATTTTCTAGAAATCGAAACGTGAACAAGATTAAAATTACCTCAAAAATATATTGTAGAATATGTTTTATACATTTAAGTATTTTTTAAGCATGGAGAAAGTTATACATGCATAGAATAGTGGCAAAACACATTTTGGTTTGTCCTTCTTTATCACATGGAAAATATGGGAATACGAGTATAGTTTCGGGCTGTTTAAATTACTTGAATTTAATCATTGTTGGATGCAAGTAAGTATATGAATACCTGCAGGTTGGTGAGGCCGACGATGTTGTCGGAGATGGACTTGAGCCAGAGCGAGAGCGCGGCCGGGTCCTCCGCGTGCACCACGCCCGTCGTCACGTGCGGCCGCGCGCCACGCACCTGCACACCACAAAACACACGTGTGAGATACCATACCATACTGACTCCGTAAAAACAAAGAACACAAAGATAATAAAATGTACTTCTATTGTACGTAATGTAAGGCATATAATTGATCCTATACAATGTGAATAGGCGAGCAATTAGTGAAATCGATACTACGGCACTGTGACCCGCGTCGACTTGCCGCGCTTCTTTATTGCGCTCGCAAGGAGAGGAGTAACCTTCGGGATTCGCCAAATGTTCGAAAAGCGACAAACTAAGCGCAGACGAAAGTCGCAACTTACTCAATTTGCATCCTTATGCCACCGAAACGAACACTTCTTCAAATTGTAAAATATGAGTAAGTATTATTATAAAAATGATACGTACCTCGAACGCGCCTGGCCTCAGTTTATCCGTGCCGAAAACGTATCTCGTCACATATCCCATCATTAAGGGAACTGAAATTAAAATTCATTACGTAAAAAAATGTTAAAAGAAAAATCACTAGAATAAAGTTCAAACAGATTTTTGAAGATAAAGATATATTTATTTGTTGAATGGTGTGTGAGTTACCGGTGACGACGTCCCGCCACTCCTTGGGCTGGTTGTTGGTGGGGTCGGGCAGGTCCGACGCCGCCGACGCCGGCCGCGAGCCGCGCGTGGAGCCCGCCGCACTGCCCGGCCGGCTCTCCACGCCCTCCCACGCACTCTGCACCAACAACATTCAGTTTTAGTTTTTAGTAGCAAATACTACTGGCAGCAACATTAGCTGAACAGGGAACATGCCACACCCCATTTCTAAGCACAGTGTGCGGTGCGGCGCGGAATAGCGATGTTGGAAGGACGCAACAACGCGGCTGCGGTGCGGTAATATGCTTAACGCAAAAAAGCAACGCCAAGATTAAATGTAGCGACAAAGTGTGTCATACCACGAATACTTCGATATAGAAGTACGGAAATAAAAAATTAAAAAAATCAAATGATATATCTATCGTGTTTTGAAGATATGAGTATCTTACCTGCCAACCACCATTGGTCTGCTCTGAACATTTCTCACTATTACAGTTGGCGTCAACAGTCTTATTGTGAAGTGACGGGTGGTCGTCGCCTGTACTACTATCGGTATCAGACGCACCATCCGCTAAAAAAGACAACATATAACTAATTAAACAACTAAAAGACATTTTGTAAAAAAATATTGTAATTATTAAAAAAATCCAGATATTTATAGATCAGATTGATTTAATCTTAGTCTTAGTTTTACTTACCCTGTTTCTGTAGGAAAGGCGTCGCGGCTCTATAGTGTTTGACGGTAAGCACCACAATATCACCGGCGTTGCGCAGTATGTTCACTGCGTCGTCATGCTTGCACGCCGTTATGTACTCTCCGTTAACTGCAACAAAGGTCATTTTAGATTGCAGATATCCTTTCATACTATTCAAAATTAATATTAATATTCAAGATAAAGGTTCTCCAAAGCGTAGCCTAAATCCACACTATAGGTACTCAAATCCAAAAATCTTCGCCGTAACGTAAAACGAAAATGCCAACCTTAAGTCGCTGAAAACTTAAGGCGCTACCCCGAGCAAATGACTTTGAGCGTTTGACCTCTAAACCCCCCTCTTTGCCCCTCTACATATACATCGCTACTTTCCATGAAAATACAACGCCATCTGTTGAAATAGCGACGTATTAAGTAGTAAAAATAGTAGACTTATGAATTTATAGACAAAAATATAATCAATCATGTCCGCATGATTAAAAAAAAAGTTGAGAGAAATATATTTTATTTGCATCTAAAATTATAACTCAAGTAATTGAAGACTTCTAAGTGAATCATTTAATGATGTAAAGTTATTTAGTCAGAAAAGTATTGAATGTCTTTTTACAAAAATCTCTTTTCAACCAACTTCGAAAATAGGAGGAGATTCTCAATGCGGATGTTTTTTTATGTTTGTTATTTCAAAAAATATTTTTTTAACCATTTATTCAGTTTTTTTTTTTTAAGTATTTTGAATTTTTTTTTTTTAAGATGAAATTACGATATTTTTGGTTTTAATTTTCAAAATCAGTCGATTTAGTTAGGTTTGTTTATCTCAAAAATATCAATCCAACAAGGCACGTATAAAAAACAAAGGCGGGCGGCGAGACTTTTGAAAATTCGGTTCTTGAAGAAAGTATTGCTGTCTCTCTACGGCATGATTTGTGAATGTGTGCGTAAGTTGACAGTGTGCGAGTGTCAAAGCGCGCTCGCATGGAGTAGTACTTACTCTCTTAAAAGAAATACTCTACGCACATAATAAAGGGCAATGGCGAAATCATTGTTGATATAATTCTTATGCTCGATATACAAACGTCTTAATTACAGATTTACATGAAATATAGCGTCTAAGTCCATGAAAAAAATACATTACATTGGAAATACAATTGATTGAATTGTACTTTGAGTGTTGCCATATGAACGTTAAATCTAAACTAAGTCATACAAATATCTTTGGCTAGTAAACTATGTATAATAGCTTGCTTTTAGAATATATTGAAGATTTATGAACATGAATAGTCTAAGGACATATTATTATTTCTACCCAACATCACCGAAATTAATAAATGACATCAAAATACTATTATGAAAACTTCAATCTAGCATGGCAACAACAACGGATACAATAAATGTGAAATTTTGCGTCATGCCAGTGACATTGTCTTGCACGTCACTTTGCTTGTGCGCACCAAAATCTTTGTTTGCGCATTTGTTATTTCTATTATTTTGCTTTTTGACCTGGACTGCTTATGGACTTTCGAGATTTTTCCCTGTGCCTTGTGCTAACCAAAGGACTCCGATTAACCACCACTTACGACGAAATTTTGCTGTGATGTTTGACTCCGATTTTAAATTAAATTGGATTTTATTACGTGAAAAAAAACGATTTATTTTTCACGATGTGAAACGCACCTGCTGGTTTCCTGGATAATATAGTGATAAGGAAGGATGAAAAATAAATGTATTTGAATGAATGCTGTTTCTTTTTTCATGCATGCTTTTGATCATCTATTTTATAGACTATTTTTGTGAACTAAACAATATAACAAGAAAGCCTATAAGAAAACATTAACATGTTCTGTCAGGATTATAAAAAAAAATCTGATTATAATTCTTTACAAGTATTATCAAAGCTATACCAGGGAAAACCTAGATAATTATATCTCTAGAAATAAGTATAAAACAACCGCATTAAATCTTTTGAATAGTATATTTCACAAGGTTTACTTTTTCAGAATCAAAGACTTTTTCAACATATTTCCTATGAATTTCTGTCATATAAATGCAAGGTCGGGCAAAAGTAATTAATTGTTTACGAGAGCCCATTAATTTCACTCATAAATAACTGAATTTAATAAAAACAAAGTACGATTCTATCAATTGTATTTCCAATTTTATATATTTTTTTCATAGACTTAGACGCTATTTAAATAAAACTTCAAAAAAGAAACATATTATTTCATGTAAACTAATTAAGACATTTGTAGACGCATAAGAATTATTTCGACCTTTTGATAGTTGGACATATTTAAACAAATATAAATATGTGATGAAATAAAACTACTAATTATAAACCGCGAAAAAATCCGTAAAAAGTAGATTTAATTCAATGTCAGATTAAAAAAAAAATCTTAAAACATAAATAAAGCTCGCCCCCTATTACTTACATGGGACCTAAACATATCGGCGAATTGTGGGTGTACATTAGTACACCTCTGCCTAACCCTTCGGGGATACCGGCGTGATGATATGTTGTGTAAAACATAAATATGTATTCCATGCTATTTGAATTTTATCACCAGTGCCGTGTGTAAAACTACATAGGGCTAGCAATGCCTTTTTGACAGTTGTCATAATATTAAATTGTAAATGACATTTCAAATAAAAAACCGACGTGCTCTCACGTCGAGAGCCTACGGCTGACTGCTGCACGGGGGTGAAACTCTCATACAACGAAGAATTCGCAAAAGTGGTGCTGCCATCTATATTTCGTATTCCATAATTTGGATTTAGTATAAGTTTTCTGTGGTTTAAAGACTGTCAAGTATAAACAATCTTTTTCAAAATTATTTTAATAAAATAATTAAAATAAGATAATTACATTGATTTATATACGGTATTCACCAAAGGACATTCAGTAGAAAGGTTTTGTGTACATAATTCTTTAATTAGTTTTGTGAAAAATGTGTTTGTTTATGAAAATCTAAAAAGTGGTTGAACGAGAATTATTGGGTGTATAATTATTAAAAAGTACGTGTGAATCGTCCCCCAGAGGGTCTATAAGTGTTCCTTTATACTAGCTATAAAGCGACTTGTGAAATAACAATACAATTTACATAATTATGACGGGCCTGTTGGTCTAGTGGTTAGGGACCCTGCCGTCTATACCGGAGGTCGTGGCTTCGATTCCCACTCAGGCCAATGTTTGTGTGATGAGCCTGATCATTTGTTCTGATCTGGGTGTAATTTATCTGTAATATGCATGTATTTAGAAATATATAAGTACGTTTATCGGTTGTCTGATTCCCATAACACAAGCTCTGCTTAGCTTTGGATCAGACAACCGTGTGTGAGAGATGTCACGGAATATTATTATTATAATTCTAGTAAATTATTGTTTTTATACGTATTGATGTTGCTTTGTTATTATATTAGTTCATATACATGTTATGTTATGTTTGATGTTTTATAACATTGTTAGCAAACAAATAATTGTGCAGCAATTATTTTTAATCCTGGCGCCCTATATGGTTCATCATGTTGTTCCTATGTTCGGATATTGCTATATGTTAGTTAATAAAAATGTTATGTTTGATAATTTATAACATTGTTAGTTCAATGATTGTTATTCCTTGCGCATTATATTATGGTTCATCATTTGTTCCTACGTACTGATATTGCTTTATTAAAAATTACGTTGGTTCATAAAAAATATGTTTGATGATTTATAATTAAGGTTTTATAACATTTTTAGCAAACGAATAATTGTGCAATAATAATTGTTACTACTTGTATGGTTTATATTTTTCTTTCGTACTGATGTTGCTTTATGTTATTATATTAGTTCATAAAGATGTTATTTATGATTGATTCTTAATTTATGTTTAAAACATTGTAAGCATAACTAAATTTTCCTATTATAATTAAGTTGTACATCCTAGCTTTAAGAATTGTAAAAAATAATTTAATAAACTTTGTAGTATTATAATGAATTATTGGGTTTTATTTAATACACATAGAAAAGAATATACGGTAGTTTATAATAGCAACCACCAGAGGTCGCTACTGTAGCATCACTCACACAAAGATTTCGTATGTGTGTGTGCTGTGTACGTTGGTTTCGGAATAATGACACCAGAGTTCGCTCGCTTGCTAGGGCGACACGTTTAAGCCGCGAGAGGTCTCTCTTTACCCTACTTATTATATTTCTCTATGGACTGCTGTCTCCCTATATACAAATGTACTCTGTGGACTGCTGGATCGCCGCCGCGAGTGTGTTTATGTTGTGAATTTGACCATTTTTAGGAATAATTTGAATTATAAAATAGATGTTTGGTCTTTTTGAAAAACAAAGCTGATTAAAATGTTAAGAATTAAATCCTCTATCAGTTGGTATAAGTTACATTAATAAAATACGTATACATCGTGAGCCTATCCAAGGAATAAATTTTGATAGACCATTTTTAAAATGAGTACTACTAAATATTCGCTGCATTAAAAAGAAAAAGCTCTGTTGAAATTAAAGACAACATATTAAATAATGATTTGGTATAACAGTGAATTTGATATATGTTTTAAATATCGAGTTTATAGCTTAATAAAACTCCGCTTTTGCGCATTTTGCTCGGGGGAGCGCCTTAAGAATCAAAACATAAAACAACACTCGATTTGGGGAAGAAAATCGCAAAATCAAATTACTTCATCTGATTAGAATGAAGCACATTGAAGTGGTGAACAAGATGATTTCTGAAGATAAGACAAGTCGAAACGCGATCCCTCCACGTTTCAGTAAGCCACTTGCATGCAATCGGAACGACATAAGCACTCGTAATTATTATTGTTGCGCATTCCGCCTGCTATTTATATTACGGTCACTATCTGGGTAGATTGCCCAAGCTACGTCTTAACTTTCCGTTTATTTATTTAGGTAAGTTCGAAAGTAGTTCAATTTGAGACGCGGTTAGATAGTGAAAACTGCTGATCACCGAAAGGGTAGTAGTGAAAATTTACAGACATCAAAACTTCTTGAAGAGATTATGTGAGTTAACCCTAATAAGCATGGGTTTAAAAAAAGGAAAGGAACCAGAAAATAATATTTTGGAATTCAGCGACTAGATTCAAGACCTACGGTGTTTTCGTTTCTCGTATGACTAAAAACTTATGAATGTGGCTACCGTTTCTTAAACAGCAAGAATACTTTTACGCTGCGTGGTTTAAATAAGTTCCGTCGTGAGTGAAATGTCTTATATCAACTCCAACTAATACGTACAAAAATGAAGACCTTTAATCAGTATTGATCTAGGGTCGACACAATTTTGCGTAGGTAAGAGCCAGAGTCAGAAAGTTTCCAGACGTACCTTTCTTGTAATTCGCTTATCTACAAGTAGAACATAGTATGACGATCAGTCATTTGTTTCAGTCGCGTGCATGTATTTATAGCTCGGACAATTGATGCCCGTAATTATATTAACTTGCGTAATGCTGCGGTTCTATGCACTAAGTGCACATTAAACTTGGATTTAAAGCAATAATAGCTGGATTATATATCCCACAGATTCAGTTTTATGCATCTGACGTTCAATTTTAGTTTATGTCTCAAGTTAAAACGATAAAACAAACTTCCTCCGAGCACAACAAAAACAAACGAATCTCCTCGGATGTTATTACTAATCAAGTTTAAGAGTTTGTCTTGTTTTCATACTTCAACACATACACTTTTAGTACTGACCTTATTATAACAGCTGTCTTAAGTACGTGAGACACCGACGTTCATACTTAATGTAATAAGCACCTTACACCGCACAGACAAGTACTTGAAAACTTTAAAGATAAAATAATATTCTTCTCCCTTCCTTTTGAGGAATTTTAATATTGACCTATATACGAGATCTTATTGTGTAATCAAAGGCAAATAGTACAGCAACCAACTAGTAGTACAATACTATTGCAAACACGCCAATCATACAAACGTTTAATCTCGTAACAATATTCCTCTGTGTATCTGAATAGTCTTTAATTAGCACTGGAACAGACGTACAATTTGCATCCAGCGGCATCTAATTGCGAATTGTTAGGCAATTGGATGAAACGGGCGCAGTGCAACTAATTCAAAGAATTAACTGTAATCTACATCGAGGACAAAGGACGTTTTGTTGCGGGGCCTGGTTTTTGCCGGCGTCGTTAAATAGAATGTGGACGGACGGAAGAGGCCGCATTCACCGCCTTGTTAGGCGCAGTGCCTTGCGTCCGTAAAGCCAAACAGCCACAATAATTAGGTAAGGAACCATCCGTACACAAGCATTGCGGTTATCCGAATCTAAGCGAACAATACGCAATTCTGAAAGTGGTTTTGTTTGATTGCGAATAATTTATGAGAAATGTTTTAGACGTTACCCAAAATCTCTTATCTACGTAAAGATTAGGATCGCTTTTGAATAGGAATTTTACCAAACCATTGTAACATTTTCGTATTGCTCGTATTTTGATTCCTCTTGAAAGCTTTTTTTATAAAGATGACAGATTCTTAAATAAGTAATACCTTTAATAACAGCATCTCCAACAAAGAGCTGTCCCGTCTGGTCGGCCGCCTGGTCCTTGTATATCTTGGAGATGAGGATGGGCAGCTTGTGTTCTGCGCCACCCTTTATGCTGAGCCCCAGACCACCGACCTTTTGCCGCGTGATTTGAACCATGCGTTCCTGCAAAAAATATGTCACTTACTGGAAGAATGGCATAATACCTATTTGGTATAAAAGTAATAAGAAAATTTCGTTAAAACCAAATCAATGTCAACTTTTAAATACATAAAGAAAGTTTTTTGATCAAATCGGTTGCGTCAAATCTGAAGCAAAATTCAGCAAAACCTACTGCGGCAACGAAGTAGTTTAAAAAGCCAATTTGTTTCCAAAGTACTAATTTATTCAAAGCAGATTACTTCGAAGGTCTTTTAAGTCTAGACTCGGTCATCGTGCGATATGTAAAGAATTTTAGGACGGTTGATAATTGGATTATAATTGTTGAAACTATATACGCGTGAGGGCATTTAGGTATTACGCACCTGTACGCTTTCCCAAATTATGAAATATCGACAAATCCAATCATTCTTATTATATTCGTGTTATGTGTAGGTAAGTAATTCATGTACCAAGTCTTAAGAAAAATAGAACTTTTTCACTTTAAACATTTTCTTTACTAATTTAACTCACATCACATATCGGATTCGATTCGATTTCGAACTTACTATTTTAATTTTCTTTATAAACAAAATAACAATGTCAGCCACAAAAGTTTTCGTGTTCCCCTCGCTTAAGACCGGAGGATCTCGTGACATAACTGTGAAATACCACAGGCCTACCTGCCCCAAATGTTTCATTGTCCGATTAATAATTCACAACTACCGCCCATTAGCCTGCTCTCGCCGCCATGCAAAAATTATTATCTCCGTGGATTTATGATTCAATTGTTATGGTTACTGTCCGCGGGTCCAGCAGTACCTCTTGGTATAATTTGCTTAGAAATGGTTTATGCTATAATTCAGGATATAAGTCGGCATTGTTCTTGTTCATGTCTAAGGTGTAAACACGGTTTGTTTATCAAAAACAGACATGAGCGGAAACTCGGAAATAACTCTTGCTGTGAAGCCAACTGTGAGATCATGGGCGCTCAACTACCTTCATTACATATTGAAGCATCTGAACACTACACACTACACGGGGTAATAATGCACTATAGCTTCATTTAAATCGAGTTCAAATGACCCAGTTGCCATTGTTGGGGGTCCATTGTTTTGTGGCCAGGTAGACACGCCTGTTACAGGTTTTGTGCAGTTCATCTTATGGCTTGACGGATCATTGCCATACATATGTATTAGCTCTGTAGGTTCGATAACTACAATCCCGTTTTCTTATAATATTACATCGATCTCAGTATTAAGGTCCAGGCTTCGGCAAATATTTGCGTGACCTACATAATATTTATATATTTGTCTGCGTACGATTTATGTCTGCAAATACACATACGAGTTAGGTACCTACAACACAGGACCAAGTTCTAGTGTGCTCTCTTATAATAAAAACAAATTGCGGCGACCGTGAACTTTATTATTACTCGTAAATTAAACTGATATTTGCTTTTCGTTTATTATAGCGGAGTGAGCTGTTAATAGCAGACCAGAATAAAAAGGGATGGGCTGTTTTTAAATAATTTCCAACTATACGAGCTTCATTACAGATTTATAAGGATTATTCACGATACACACGAACGGAAAAGCACGGTAGTCTATACAAAACTGGTAAATTAAAAAAGGATTGAAGGAGGAAAAAATATTGGAGGTAAATATTTCTTACGAACATGAGCACACCTATCACCGGTCTGGGATCGCCCGACCCTTGACAACCAGTTCTTCACACAGACCATACAGTCATCATCATCAAAAGAACGACTCACCCTAGCATGAGGCACGCTCTTATCCTTCGCTGGCTGCACAGGCGCGGGGGCCTCGCGCTGTACGGTCACCGCGTCCATCGTGAGCACCAGCCGCGCCGGCCTCGGACGCGACTTGCCGTCCGAGACCTGCACCATGCCTGTGCGAATCTGAAAGATTACATTTATTAGCAATTTCTGCCTAGTCTCAAATTGTAATCCGTACGGCTTACATACTATTCAATACTATACATAGAGAAAGAAAAATTCTGGCAGGTCTATTTGACTATCCAAAATTGTAAGCTTTTTTTTGGCTATTAGTAGTCAGCATAAATGTAGTATGCATTTAGGGTGATAGGTTGCGTGTAAGCAATCAAATGATTACAACAATTAATTTCTCTCCAAAACGGTTCCACCGATTTCTATACTTTCGGAGTTAAAAAAACGAAAAATAATGGTCATCTAGAATCATTTTTCAGACAAGTTTATATCATAATTTTCTATTTTATTAATTTTAATATATATCATGTAATATATTATTATTAAATCTAATATAAGAACAAACTCTAACTATAATAAATATAAACTTACATAAATAAAAACTAAATGGCGTCAAAGAACTCATCGTCATCCCTGTCAATGGCGGGGAACGTGCCCAGAAGGCTGGCTGCATTGCCACGTTGAATGGCTATGCCGATTCTCTGTGCAAGGAACAAACCAGCCCTCTGATCACGAGTAGATTCTACCAAACGTTTGGAAAGTTCTTTGAAAAGATTTCGTGCGCTCGGACCCCATGACCCGAGCGTTTCAACCCCAAACGGCTCGAAAATATAATCACCCACAATGTTATTATACTTCCGCCGCTTAAGGGTCTCCGCAGCTCCAGCAGCAGCGCTAGGAGAGGCTGCTGAACTTAGAACGTGGGACGGCGCAAGGGTGTCGACGCACGTTGCGTCCCACACCAAAGGCCGACCCAATTTCCAAGGCAGCAATGACATACCGTCAGGTCTCTTGCCATCGCCGCGCACCAAACCATTGGGTTCCAAAACAGCTGGTACTCCGGCGGTGACAAGAGCACGACGAATTATGTCATTCAAATTTGAGTGGCGCTCTTGCTGCAGGACAGGCCATGGTGACCGAGGTTGTCGACTGTCTCACCGCATTGACAACGATGACATGCGACACAGGGTATACCTAAACGTAAACTCATGGCGAGCCGAAAAGTATTATTATCCAATATGGTACCAAGAGTGGATGATGGAAGTTTTATTAATTTCTTAAACTATAAATATAAAAAGAATTAACAAATAATCTTAGGCATGCTAATGACATGAACCAATTATTAATATTGATAATTAATTTTGCCCCAGAACTGTGTCAATAGTAATCATCTAAAACTATTTTGTGATAACACTCACAATATCTGCCTCACATTAGGATATCAACTGGGGCACAGTTATATGCGTACTTCCTATACACGCTTAATGAACTATTCGGTGTATAGGCCCCACAGTTCCCGACATCAATCAATCTAATTTGTAATCAATCAACAAACACTATTAATGTCTGGAATGAGCAAACATTGTTTATTAGTCATTGTTTTTGGGAAGCTATTGGTTAGCTCTTATTGCTTAAATATTTACACATTTTGTCATATAATATGGATAGGTTTCCAATATTAGGAATTAAGTAAGAAGAAGTACATTCATTCCCGAGCCTTTTCCCAACTATGTTGGGGTCGGCTACCAGTCTTACCGGATTTAGCTGAATACCATATGTTACATGGAGTGACTGCCTATCTGACTTCCACAACCCATTTTACTGAGAAACACAGTATTCCATAGTAAGACTGGTTGTCAGAATTGACTTAACAACTGCCAAAGATGACAGAAGTACATTATGGTCAGTAAAAATATAGGAAGTAACTATTAAGCAGGGTACTTTAGACCTTATTATCCATTTAAAGGTTTTGCAAATTGGAACAAGTCTAGTCTCCCGACTGCCCTGTCTGTGGGTACACAGGATGTGCGAGACATCTTGATGAAATGTATTCATTATTATGCACATTGCATTTCAAAATAAATACTAATGTGAGTTCTGTGAACAATATTACAAAATACTGTAGAATTATGCAGTAGTAGGTACTTGGTTTGGTTAATAGATCAGATAATTTCGTTTTAGGTATTGTCATCAAGCATCTAAGTATGGTTGTAACTAAAGAAATCTATAAATATCCCTAATGAAATAACACTTACATTATAATATACGAATCATTACCTAATTTTAATGTAATTGGTTGGTTTTAGGTACTTATTACCTAAATAACATTAATAACTAATTCCTAGCTTTGGCAGACAAACTCTTTCTTGTTGTCCCGTGATCATATTAACAACATTTTACCATAATACACATAAGTGCTATATATATATTAATTTTGGAGTAGGTATGCTTACATAAAAAGATATTAGGTATATTTATTTCATGAAATCAGACAATAATGAGTAAGTATGTGGTACAAACTTGTTAAAACCGTGTCAATTTCTCATAATTACTACCATTATTTAATCAGTTATTTACCTTAAGATATCTAAATGAATAAGGACACTTAATAGAAAGCACTAGCTCATTTTATGTTACTCAATAAGGAAATTATAAAACATTTGTCAGATGATTTGTGAATGAAGTAGAATCTTATTCAAAAAACAATTATTTTAATATTCATTAAAATGTTGTAAAGCAGTGGGTATATTTACCATTATTGACCATCTAGAAAACAAAGATGTAATTTATTTATAATGATCTAATGTAGCAGAAAAAACTGAGAGCAAATATTATTCTTATCAATATAGAACTGGTGAATTTTAATCTACATAACAAAAAACTAAGAAAATAATGAATAAAACGAATGCTCTTTACCTTTTCATCCTTTTTCTCCTCAATAGGCGTCATCATTGTGGAACATGCACACCATTACGATATAATATCTTTTGGAACGTTCCAAATAAAACTAAATAATTAAACAAAAATCTTGCGAAGCCTCGCCACTCTCACAGACTCCGACCTCATAACGCTTTCTTATAAAGAATTTATAATCAAAAGTCCATTTCTAATTAGCTTGACTGTTGCTTCTAATGATAATATTAATTATTTATGGGTTACACATTACAAATACTAAAAACAGGTCACTGGCATACGATAAATCAATATAGGTGAACGGCATCAAAACAATTGAAACACTGCAGATTAACTGCGATTTAATACAATCCGTTAAGTTCTAATCACTATTTGAGGACTACTTTAATGTATTTAGAATCTTCTCATTGACGAATTTGCTGCATAATAGCACAATAACAAATAATTTCTCTAAAAATTTACAACAGACGGTCCTCCACCTCCCGTACGCGCTAAGTAGTTACTAGTGATGTACTGCCGTCTGCCTAACTTTTAACTCATCTGATGTTGACTGTCAGTTTTCGATTCTCGTAAAATGTTAGTCGATTTTAAAATTACTATTTATGGCTCTGATTTTACAATTTGAACTAATAGGTACTATGAAACGTCGTGTTCATTAAAAAACTAAAAGTTTTATTCGGTTTAAAATATAATTTATGGCGATATTCTTTCCGTCTGATATACTAAAAGCACCCAACTGTCAATGATGAAGGCAAACATTTTGACATTTATATTTTTATTGAATACTGAAAAAGAATAACGTTGTCAATATTCCTGTGTTAGGACTTCCAATGTTTTGTATTTTCACAAGCGATAAAAGATAAGGTTTGGGAAAGCGTGGGAGCGCTGCCGTTATAGCGCTCACCCGTTGGCGCCACTAGCGCTTTAGCTGTCAGTGCTCACGAAAAAAATATGGAATTTCGCGTGTATTTAGCAAAGCTAGCAGAGAATTGGCTAATGGCAGCCCTCCTTGAATTCTGATTTTGACTATCGTCCGATATTTTCAAAGCATTTCTTTTTGTCTTAGTATTTGTAAATGTTGGTAAGATTGCAAAAGCTATCTCGTCTGCAGAAGAGCGAACGACACAACTCTGTAAAAAAATCTACTGGGTAAAGGAATCTACCTTCGTCTCGTAGTCTCGTAGGTTTAAACTGATTACTTATTTAACATTGTTATGTCACGATATTTTGCAACGGTCCATGGCATCCAACTTGTGCTTGGATTATTTTCTATATTATAAATATATATTTGGATCATGAGTACCTACTTTGTAGATAATACTATTGTCCGTTTCTTAAATCTTGAGTCAAGACAAGCGCACATAAAAGATCATAAAAATTGTTTTCACTTTAAAATATTCGTTTTTTTTTTAATTAGATCAGTGTTCCGTTCTGATTGCAGTTACTGTTTTTTTTTCTAATATTGAAAATAGGAATTTTAAATACACAAAATACCTACCTAGAGTGCATACTTACAAGGACGAGATTGTGAGATTGCATCTTTTGTAATAGTGATAAAGTTCAATAAAAGGAAGACGTCATACCACAACACACATCTTTATTTTCTTTCCTCCGCACTAATATCAATAATTTATTATTACACAACATGTATATAGAAAGATTTTTATACAATAGTGTATAATTAAAACCTAATTAACTATATTAATCAACAATATAGTAAAAAGAATTACGAATTACTTAAATACTGGCAGTCTATTATAATGATATGTATCTTTTGCAGTTTGGAACAGCCATTAACATTACTTAGTAGCTACATAAATTATGATTAGTAAAGTAATTTAAGAATTTACTTTATAATCTTAAAATATTTTATATGCATCTGATTTAATACGCCATGCGCAAACATCAGTGAATGGGGAATTTAGAAAAAATAATATCCAGATGCATATATAACATTTTTATATGGGTTTGCTGTGAGATCATTTGAAGCACATTGATTAAACTATGGAGAACTTAGCTTTGTTTCTATTATGGACAGCAAAATTTTGTTTATAAAGTTATTAATCTCACAGCAAACGAGTAATTATGTTTAGCATCTGCTAATATTTACAATTCATTAGATGCCGTTTATAAATCTATACTGTCACAGATTAACAGCTTTAAAATAAATCACATTACTATAAATAATTTATTTAACAATTTTAACATTAAGTAAATGGGGAGTCACACTTGTGTGACATAATCACATGTATGAATTAAGCCCTTTTTACAATATTAATTGACCGCCAACGGCCCGTTCACTTTTTGTCTTAATATTAAAGTTACTTGCTTTAATTTGCAGAGTTATAGAAAAATGTCCTCATAATTACCTAGATAGTAAGACGTCAAATTTTCACAATTTCTGATTGGACTTGTTTGATTAGAAAATAGTTTAGAAACATTTAATGTTACACGTGTATTGTACATTCTCTTCGTTCTTGTTCTTTTCTTTGTTGGTACCTGTAAAATAAAAGTTTTGATTGAAATGGTGTCGTCTAACTTACACGCATTTATTAATAAGATTTCTTGGTACCTATGATTAAATTATTTAAATAAATAAACGTTTTTGATACAACTAATTAACATTAGTTAAATATAAAAGAATATTCTTACTTGTCAATTAAAGAAGATATATCAGCGGGGACTGGGGCAAAGCACCCCGAGAGGCCGTCGCTCCCGTTCGGGCCTCCGCTATCGAGAAGAAGCTCATATTGTATTAGTATTATATTTTAATTTAATTATAATAAGGTATAGTATAGTAATTAATAGTATATTATATAGCAGAGCTGGTTTTAACAAGCCTATGTTGGGTATAATCTATAGCATAATGTTATGTATTAATGATTGTGAAAAAAAATAGTTCGGCTAGGCTATTGACGCGTATATTTTTTACCAATAACAGAATATTTATATACTTCATGAAATTCATTTATTTAAAGAAACATGATGATATGAAAATTAGGTCGTAATTTTTAATGAGTGGATAACAAAAAATGGCGGCCAAATTAATATTTAACAGCATTTAAAAATTACTCTAGGTAATGTAATTAAAAAGTACCTACATAAAGTAAATAAGTTAACTCATTGGTAAAGCAAGTCTTTACTGCAAAGCTTCCAGGAAGACTACAGTACTTGATGGAGGTGCATGGATCAGGTGAGCGGTGAGCGGCGAGTGGTGAGGAGTGAGCGGGGGAGGTACCTGAGTTCTACCTGCTGGTCGTGCGGGCACTACGCCGGCCGCTCCCGTATGCACTGTTGCACGGAGATGTACCTGAACCTGGTAGTAGTAGAATAAATTAGACATAACACGGACATAATTTATATCAATGGTGAAAAACCATCTTATATTACACTTTTTTTGCCACCGTGAAACTAGCTGGCGCTAAGGAAACTACTTCAAAAAAGTGTGGAGTGTGGAGTGTGGAGAGACCACAATTTAAATAAGAAATAACGTTTCAATTTAAAGAATATACCTTTAGTGGTGGTATTAGCAGCACTATCACTGTTGTCATCGGAGTCGGTGTGCGTGTCCCTCCAGTTGGAGCTGGCGCCCGCACACGCCGCGCGCATTCGGTGCCGCGCCTCCACTGTCGAGCATTTAGACAGGCTCGATTCATCTGTCGGTACATCAAGCATTCATCGGAACCACGCAAGCGCTGGTTGCATTATGTATTTATTATTATATTAATAACATTGTATTAAGAACATTATTGGGTATGGATCTACAATTTTTTTTATTTAACGCAATCCACATGAAGTATTATTTAGTCGATTGATTTCTGTTAGTTCAACTTCGTATGAGGACATCCCTATTTTTTTTTAATTGACAGCTTAGTAGTAAATACTAATAATTAATTTAAACATAATTAATTTTGATAATAGAAAGAAGTAAAAAATACCTATACAAAAAAGAAATTCCCTATAGCAAACAAAATTTTTAGTTTACCTACTCTTTCTGAACCAATTTTTTCAATAATTAACAATTTTTCGGGACAAGTTTCGAAGTTTATTTTAACGAATCCTAAGTACAGTCTACCCCACGTTTCTGGTAAGATGATCTATTTGTCTTTAAAATATAATCCCATTTTTAAGTTGCTAGCTAATGGCATTTTGAGGTTGCTATCATCACGTCGTTGGACCTAAAAGTAGCTCATATTCGTGTCCCTGTATTACTGAGGGTACTGACCATATCGGTAGTGGTCGCAGGCGCGGTGCCGGCGGCGGTGCGGCGGCGCGGCGTCGTCCTCGCGGCGCGCCAGCGTGCGGAACTGTAGCGAGTGCGCCGCCGACACGCCGAACGTCGCGTACGGACTAATCTCGTACAGCTCAGCTGCGTCACCAAATTATTAGGTTACGAATTTATGGACAAAAACATCTTAAGATTTTTTAGATCTAAATTATTACTTATCTCAATAAGTTGTGCCATAATATTCAAGGCCAGACACATCTTAAAATAGGATGCAAAGCTTTTTGCATTAAATTTTCCGTGAATTTTGCTTTCCAGAAAAAAATCAATGGCCAATCCTTTTAACAAACGATATTGCCCTAGAACAGGGTTAAACAAGGGTTCTTTACCTGATGAGTCATCATTGGACTTTTCGTTGCCGTTGATTGAAGACGAGGAGTATAGTTTCTGTCCTTCTCTGAGCTTCTCTCGTTCGGCTTCATTACTTTCGCTGAGTTTTCTGTCGTCCCGCATGTAGTGGTCGCTTGAAATGCAGAAGAATCTGGAAAGTTAAAGAAGGTCACGATTTAAATCGTTATCTAACATTTGATGTAGGTAATAGTGAAAATTCAAGTTGGCGTAGGCACGCAGAACTTACTTCTTCTTCCCATGCACGAGACAGACTATAGCAGCCAGTGTGACGACAATGACCACGCCACTGGCCACACATGACACGAGCACCGTTCGCAGAGACGCGGGCCGCGAGCCACCCGATAGTGGTGAGGACGGCTTCATTGGAGGGATACGACCTGAAATATAAATTGATCTTTATAGTGGAGTACCAACACAGTACATCCATTTCATATGTGTTCCTTGCAGGGTATCGAATTTATTGCGGTTCTTCCAGTATTTTTACCTCCAGCCAGAGTATGAGTGTCGGCCGTCAGTGTGACTCGCTCGAGTCCTGCGTCACTATAAGCTTCCACAGCCAGCTCGTACCACGTAGCCGGTGATAATTCTCCTACGACATGACTTGCAGAGCTCAGCCCATCACCAACCTTAAGAAGATAAGTCAAGATTCAATTTTCATATACAAACCCTTGTTTATTTATTTATTTAAATACTTTTTGCACAATGTTGTACAAAGGCGGACTTAATGCCAGAAGGCATTCTCTGCCAGTCAACCTTAGGGTGAAGCAGAAAACAAATCGTGGTAGATGCAAGAGCACAAAAGTGAGAAAGATACGAAAAAAAAAACATACAAATATATACATAAAATAAATATATAAATACATAAGACTTCTGATAAATAGTAACAGCTAAAGCCTTGTGTATAATACCTTGTATTAATGTATAATATATGTATGTACCTTAATCCAGTGTTCTGAGCCTGCTCTTCGGTAGGACACCCTAAAGCCGAGTATGGGGCAACCGCCGTCACGCCACGCGTAGAAATTGATTTTAATCGCCGTTGAGTTCATGTGGACATGGTCTTCTGGTTTTGGCGGTTTTGGCCCTGAAATTGAAAGTTAATATTTCACATTGAGTAAAGTATAAGGCACGTTTAAAAAAACAGTAGTGTGCAACTTCGTTTTAAAATTTAACTTACGTCCTCCTCTTGTGGTAGCCGTAAGCACATCGCTGGGTGGTCCTATCGATATCTTGTTCCGAGCTTGTATTTTCGCGTTGTACGTAGACCCACATTTCAGCATGTCCATCGTGTAAGAGTTGACTTCGGGAGATAAATCTACAATGTGCCACTCACTTTCTGACGCTTGCTTGTAGTGAAGGAGGTAGCCTAAAATTAGATCGTAAAAACATATTATGGATTTTAAAAATTTTTGGCCTTGATTTTATGTAGAAGGTGAAGTAACATAAAATTCATAATTACCCAGTATCGGTTCGGTAGTTTCCCCAGGTAGTTGCCAGTGTAGCTTGATGCTCGATGTGGTGGTGTACTGTAGCGACAGCGCAGGCGCCGCTGGAGGCATGATGGCAGCCACCACGTATACTATAGTGTCCTCACCGATCGTGTTGCTAGCCGTGCATGTGAAGTTACCGGAAGACTGCTCGTTCACTTCTGAAGGTTGTAAAGGGCGAATTATACATTAATTGGGGGTTTGGTTTACTCTGACTCGTCTCGTCGAGTTTTCAAGTCTTCCTACGTACCACGGATATGCAGATGTCCCCTATGTGTGACCTGATAGTACTGGTGATGTGTGACAGGCACTCGCGCGTGCTGCCAGCGCGAGCGCGGGGCGGGCGCACCCACACACGTGCACGCCAGCAGTGCAGCACGCCCAGCGCCTACTGAGACCCAACGACCAAACGAAGCTATGCGGGCCGGGACTGGAATAAATTCAGAGTTTTGTTTTGTGAAATAAACCGGCTTTATCTGCCCAGCTTTTTCTAGCATATACATACAACTAAACCCAGAAAATGTTAAATTTTTCTTACATTGTTCCTTGCTTTTCACTTTGAGGTAACCAAGTTCAATCGAGTCCTTAAATTAATTGACTTGAACTTACTTCTGGAGCTCGGTCCTTGTCCCACCACGAGGGTGGACTCTCCTTCCCCCGAACCCGTGGTGGCTGACACCCAGAACTCGTACAGTTGGTTCTCCATGAGGTTCCGCACTTGAAACATCAGCTCCGTGTCGGTTTTCTTGTCAGCTGGCACTGTGAAACTTGAGTGCTTTCCAAGGCTGAAAAAAACAAATTTGTCCATTTAGTAGGTACATAATCGGTTTTAAATTACACATCAATCACACATCTGCTAATGTAATAAGGTGTGTCGTACCGTCCTGCTTCTCGGTAGTAAACCGTGTAGTGTGATATGACTCCGTTGGGGTGCAGTGGTGGAAGCCAGCTCACTAGCACTGAGTCACTCGAGTATGCCAAAGCTTTGATCTTCTCAGGGGCTGATGGAACTAGAAAAATAGAAATAAATTTGAATGCTCTGTTCACAAAAAACACCTTAATGCCGAAATTATTATTTTTTATGCTTTTTACCATCTTCTTCAGTCATGCAAAAGACGGGTAGACTTCTTTTGCCATCCCCAGCATTGGTGAAGGCTAAAACTTGTATAGAGTAGTTGGTGTATTTTCGAAGAGTGTGTAGATATGTGTCTGTTGTCGTCACTCGCTTGATTTCACCGACATCCACTGCAATTTCAGATCCAGTATAAAATTACTACAATTTGAATAGATCTGAAAAACATTTGCATTGACATAATTAAGTTGCTTATTTACCGTGATCCGTTGTAAGTGGCGAATATACCACTTTATATCCTTGTATGAGTCCACCATGTTGACCAATGGGTGGTGGGTTCCATGACACTTTCATGCTTGAAGACGAGAGCGCTGAGCAAGATACTCGGGTTGGCGGTGATTCAGGCACTGCAATAATACGAGTAAAACAATTGAAATACCTGTACCTACGTTCTTCGATAACATTGAGCAGTTTTTAAGCTAACCTCCTTCGAGCGTGGTAGCAGATACTGGCGTAGACGCAGGCCCTGCTGCTACGCCATTGAACGCTCTCACTCGCACCTCGTAACGTGTGAACTTGCGTAAAGCTGATAAACTTAGCTCTGTCGCTGACCATCCATTTACTGTCAACGTTCTGGAAACAACAAGATAAGTATTTTATCCATGATACTTATTTTTTTCAAAGTTCAACGACAATTCGTTTGAACGATGGCCTATTAAGTATTCTTAAAAGCATTTTTTCCATTTTACAGGTTCTAAGGTAGTCCCTAATTTTGCAATAGAGCTTAAAGGTCATTTACCTGGTAGAGTTTCTCAAGGCTGGGTTGGCCGGGCTGAGCTCGGTGCAGGTGACGGAGTAGCCGAGCAGCTCGCCGTGCCAGGCATCGCGCGGCGGCGGTCGCCACGACACGTGCAGCTCGCCCGGCCCGCCAGGTGTCACGTGCACGTTGGTCGGCGCTTCGGAAGGAGCTGCGAAAATGTTTTATACCTTTAGAAACTAATAATTTTAAAACAGCTGTTTTTTTTTTAGGTTATTTGGCTTAATTTCCATAAGTTTGATTCAAATTTACGCCTGTTGTCTCAATATAATCTTTTTAGGTATCGGCCATAAATGTGGAACTACATACCTTCCTCCTGTGTCTTCACTACTACTGGTTCAGTATATGCGCTTCTATCAATTTGATTGATGGCGGCTATTCGGATCATGTACGCTGTGTGTGGCTTCAGACTGCTTAGCAGAGCTTCATAGTGGATGTCGCCTTTCTTTGTCAAGCTGGAACAGAAAATCTCTGTGATCTTACCTGGTTATATTAATACCTAAGGTAGACAAGTCTTTTGTAAGGAAAGGATTATTATGCTTAAAGAAAACGTCTATTTTTAAGGAGCTACGACCTTTACAATGCTTAACTTACGTGACATGCGAGTGCGCGATCCCATGGACGGACACGTTGAGTGTAACGGCGGAGTCCCATTGGTTGACGCGGATGGCGCCCTGCGCCGACAGCGCGCAGTACTGCAGCGTGTAGCCCACCAGCGGCGAGTTGCCGTCGAAGCCCTGGCTCCACGACAGCCGCACCGCGCGGCTCAGGATCTCCGTCACCGAGAGAGAGTGCGGGGTGTCGGGTTTTTCTGAGGAAGTTAATAAACATAGCTATATCATAATATTTTGGACCCTGAATAGAGAGTGGACAGTTGGAAATAAAAAAAATATCTAAAAGGAATTTCGCAGATTTCAATCAGCATCCAAAAGATTCAGAACCTTTGCAGAAATGGAAGCCCTCGAACGGTCTTTCTTACCTTGGACGGAAAGATAAATATAATGGTCGCTGTGACCGTAAGCGTTGACGGCCTGGCACTTGTACACGCCGGAGTCCTGCCGGTCCGCACGGCTGATGTACAGCTGGGATCTTAATCCACTATCAGTCTTTGCCTCGGAGATGCTTAACCTGGAATGGATATAAGACCTTTTAAAAACAGGTTAAACTTTTTGACTTGGTGAATTAATT
Source organism: Autographa gamma (assembly GCA_905146925.1). Taxonomy (NCBI): domain Eukaryota; kingdom Metazoa; phylum Arthropoda; class Insecta; order Lepidoptera; family Noctuidae; genus Autographa; species Autographa gamma. The sequence continues at coordinate 13,984,022 of LR989850.1, forward strand.
TTGTTTCTAACATTTGTTCAAATGTCTTTTAACAAATTGTTTGGTGGCTCAAATAGCCACCAAAAATTAAATGTTTATATGGGTTAAATACTTCTAGTTATTTTTGTACCTAATGTTTTACTCGTTCTATAGGATATACCGATGTTTCCTTACCTATAAGTATTAAGATCTAAGTGGTTCATGTTGTGTGCCCAGGTGACTCTGATGGGGCTGTCGCCGCGCACGTCGCAGACCAGCGTGGCGGGCGCGTCCCGGCGGGCCGTCATGTTGTGCGAGGTTAGCTCGAACCGCGCCGGTTCTGGAAAACAGCTCGATGGTAGATTAGGCAGAACTGTATATTTTGGCAATACATAGCTATGTTAAAAGAGATGGTTTAATTAGGAATTCTTCTTCTGAGCGTGTCGATCAATGGCAGTAATTTTTTCAGACCAGTATTCAGCAACGCACACAGCAATGTCTGTGTACAGCTCTTCACATGTGCAGGTGGTAGGGCATGCTTGGCAACTCATTAAGTGAGCCATTTCGACTTTAGCTATCTGAGATAATTAAGATTTGTAAATCTCACCGTTGACAGCAACAAAAATAGTTTTAGTAAGTGATGATCCGACTCCATTCTCGGACTTGCACATGTAGTTCCCCTCGTCATAGGGGAGTGCTGACTCGATCCATAGAGACCCGTTCGATAGGAACTGGAATCTTCCTCCCAGGTTCACCAACGGCACGTAGTCTGCTGAGGATCCTAGATATAAAATTGAGATTAAAATTTAAATACAAATAGCTGAATCGAAAAAAACTTTAGATTGATTAAGCAGAGTTGATTTCCCACGTGTTTGGTAGTACCTGTAGGTAAAATATTTTTGAAAAATATTAATTTTTTTTTTGTCTCAATTCATCTATTATTCGCCTTAAATATTGCTCAGTTTTTAATATCCAAGTAGAGATAGTAATTACCTCTTTGTTTGAGCCATGTCACTTGTGGGGCTGGTGAGCCTGTGGTCTGGCAATGCATTGCCAGCGGTTCGCCAGCGAGCACTGCTTCGTCCTTGGGCTCCACTACCCACTTGGGAGACACTGCAGCGTGCAAGTTCATTCAATCGATATTAATTTTGATGAAAACATAAAAGATTTACTTCCAATTTTTAGTTATAAAGTTAACCTTATAAATAGCGCTTTTCCTTTATTAAACTCCTTGCTTAAACATTATAATTATTCAACATTTACCTTTTCCCGTCAGCGGCACAATATTATTATGAATACAAAGAGCTACTTATGCTATAAAATATAAGGAAGAAACGTTGCTTCTTATAATTTACGAGTCTCTCTGCAAGTTATTTCGCTTCTTGTTAAATCCAGCTTAATCACTTTGCTACCACGTAAACTAACTACACAAACACTTTCATTTATCAATAAAAAAAAAGTTCTCAATATAAAGTTCTTATAATTAACATTTACCATTATCGTAAGCCATCTGAAATCCAATGCTGTGCAAAAAAATATATTTAATAGTTTATACATTTCCAAATAAAATATTTGCTGTTTAAAATAAATGTGCTCTGTGAATAAAGTGCTTATAAAGGTGCTTTTATTTCAATGGCGTTTATTAAAATTGCGCTACGAGAAAGCTAGTGCCAAGATACTTGAATAATAAAAATATTATTTTCCATTATAAAGATTATGTAGTATGGATAGTATGATGGGAATAACGAAACAGAAGTAGCGCGCAATTCTAACAAAGGCAACGTGATGTACTCTTTCTTCTTGGTCAATATAACTACAGAATCGTAAATCAATCATGTTAAAACAATCAGTGATCCTGCAAAGGAACCAGCGTATAATAAGACAAAATAATGACAACTCGGTGCTCGGTGCAAGCGTGATTGGCCCCTTTGATAGTGGAAGCGCGGCTTCGGACGATTTGCTTGGCATTTACGTCGATAGAGTTTTAGAAAATCATGGCCCTAGTACTACCTTCTGTGTAACTTTAGGGAAATTAGGTGAACTAGTTAGTGACTCTTTTAAATAATACAGAGTTTTGATCTAAAGTTTACTTTTATATTTATTAGTATTTGATTATTAAATAATAGATTAAGAAATAAATACGTAGAGGTTGTGGAGTTTTCAAAATAGAAAGACATGCAATTGTAACAGATACATTGTGTTAATTCAATCAGTTCAGCGATCGTCAATTTTAAGGAGTTGGTCCCTCATTTATATTATTGTGCTGATGTCTCATTGTCCCGCGCTTCCACATCACGCGGGCATCATGACAGTGCTTTGGTGCTGTTGTGCATATTGACATGGCGGTTACCTTTCACCACCAGTTCGGCGGTATAGTTAACCTTGGCCGCGGTATTGGAGGCCACGCAAGTGTACAACCCGCTGTGGCGGGCCGATACCTCTTTGAATACGAGGTTGCTGAAAAAATCAGCACCCCGTTCTTCCACCTATACAACCAGGCCGGGTTTTGAAGATATAGACTGAGTAAACTATTCATAACATGAGATTGAAGATTTGATTTTTGAGAAAAAGCCGATTGCTTTTCGATATTCCTCAAAGATCAAATCCCAAGTCCCAATTCGTTATACTATGCTTAGAATGGTTTATTTTGAACTAACCTGTAAACTAGAAGGTATGGGCACGTTGTCCTTGAGCCAGGTGAAGTGCACCGGCATGTCGCCTGACGTCACACTACAGCTGACTTGAGCGCGTTTCCCTTCTTGTAGGTTTGCAGAAAACGAGAACGGCTCTATTTCCGGTGGATCTAAAATAAACACAAGGCAGAAATGTAGATAAGATAAAGAAATAAGGTTTTTTTTTCCACTGACGTAACTGTGTTGATATAATGAAGAAAAAGTCATTTGTTTGTAACACAGAAATGTCAACGCGACTAAATTGCTAATAAAAGTCGGAGCAACTTACTGCTAACAACCAGCTGTAGTTCTCTCCTGGCTATCTCTCCATGCGGGCCCATGACTGCGCACGTGTAGGCACCCGCGTATGAAGGTTCTACTCGAGAAACCCTGAGAGCTCCGTCGATACTGCTCTCCCATTCTACTGGGTTGCCGTCTCGTTCCCATTTTACTGAACTGCAATTTAAGGTTTAAATAAAACTTTACTGGTCCTTCTAGTGATGAATTACGATTGCAATCTATGTTTGAGTAGTTAACGTCTCTATCTGAGATGTCGTAGTGAGAACCTAAACTATGTATTTTATACTATTAAAAGCTCTTACCTGATCGGATAGCCAGAGTATGGACAGTAGAGGACTAGTTCCCTTCCTGCTACTGCTCTGATTGGGCCTATAGACCTTACGTAAGGTGGACCTGTAGCAAACATAAAGATAAGTGAGTTGAGGTTAATAGGAAACATATCACTTAATCAGAAAGAATATAAAAAAAAAAACATCACAAGAAAATATTACACTAATTACTATTCTGTACTATTTCGTTCCAATATCCAATCTAAAAATGTACCAAGCACTTAATTTCATAGCTCTTCACAAAGCATCTCGCTACACCAACAAAAACTTCTTACTTAAAGCTGCAATAAATAAAAGCCATCATAAACTGCAACAAGAGCGTACCATAAATATTAAGTCTGGACGTATGCGCCACCTCCCCGAGCGAGTTGGCGGCGCGGCACGTGTACAGGCCGCCGTCCTCGGAGCGCACCGCCGAGATGTTCAAGTAGCTCACCACGTCGTTCGTCTTCGTCGCGAACTGCTCCACGCTGTATCTGTCAAGATGTTCGTTAGAACGAGCCGGAAGTTTCTTGACTTTGGAACATGGAATTCTAGTAAAGTGTGATCGAAAAACAGTGCCAAAGAGTAAATAACAAAACAATATGTCTTTTGCTAATCTAAGATTCTTGTTTACATGAAAAGAAGTCAAAAATCAAAAAGCATAAGTTTTCACTTTAAATAAAATGGGAATCGTGTTATACGGCTGTTCAATACAAACATTTTAAAGACAGAATTTGAGAGAAATGGAAAATTTATTTTTATAAAACATTGACGACAATACAGTACCAAAACTCTGCTATCTCGAAAGCTTCGAAGTATCTAAAATATTTTATAATAGAAATGCTTAGTTCACCTGTGTCCTCTAGCCATTGTGTTCAGCGGTTGTCCATCTAGCATCCAAGTGAAATGTGGTGGCGGTGACCCGGCGGCGGAACACTTGAGGGTCACCACCTGGCCAGGTCGCAGAACCTGTTCTATGAACGTGTATTGCAGTTCTGGCGCTGTATCTGGAGAGCAAGTGAAAACCACTTAGAATACGAAGAAGTACATAAAAAAAAGCACCTAGTAAACGACCACTCTCTGGACTCCAACAACTTAAAAAGGCCTCATATCTCAAGCAGCCTAACTACACTTCACACTTTTAAAATTGTTTATGTTGGATGAAAAGGCAATTGCTGTTCTTTTGGTGCTTTTAACCCACCTCCTAGCCTCAGCTCCGCACTAGCTTGCGCGGAGTCTCTCTCATTCCTGGCCATGCACTGGTACACGCCCTTGTCGGCGCGATGCACGGCGGAGATCAGGAGTTGTTCTCCGTTGCTCTGCACGCGCACCCGACCGCCCGCCACACCGGCCCCCAAGGGTACGCCGTTGTGGAGCCACTCCAGCCGCGGCGCCGGCCAACCGCCCCATGTACAGTTGATGATGGCTGTTCCGCCACTGTTTACCACCTGGAGGAAGGAGATAAGTGAGCATATTTGATATGGCAGAGATAAATAATTATTGACTATAAGTCGCTTAGGGTAATTTTAGTGCAAATAGAGAACAAGCACGAACGTTTTCGAAAATGTTTTTGCATCAAAATTTCATACTTAATTTGTAATGTCTACGGCATGACTATCAGTTAATAGTGTTCGTATTAGGTGCTCTAAATTTAACAGAAGTCCTTGACAAGCGAAAAGTTAAGGGAAAGTGAACACCAATCAGATAAATTGGTTCTCATTATCAAAATGGCTTCGTTAATTTACAAAATGTCTCCAGAGAATTCTTCAGAAACATTAGAATAAGCAGCAATGGTTAACTGTAGCCTTCGTCAAACAGAAGAACCGCCTTCATAACGGAAGAGGAGGTTTATTTGCTAATAAACGACACTATTTGCTTTTACGACGGCCCGTTTAATTAAAGCGAATATATACGCGCACGAATATCAATAATTTTGTTACGTACACATACATGTATGTGCATATTAAGGATGCCGCGCATACCAGCTTTGACTTTAAGAAAAATCTATATCTAATAGGAAAATACTTGGTACTCACTTACAAAAAAAAATAGAAATAAAGGCTAACGATTAATATCTAATAAAGTTCAAGTTGCATACTTAAACATTTTTTTGCAAATGATATTAATTAGCAGAGTTGAGCAGAGTTGATTCTTCTTTTCATACACAACTAACAAGTAGTAGCTATCAGGCTCAACAAATCAAGTGAAACACCTTTTACAGTGCCACTTCCATTACTTTTATCAATACACTCACAAAAATTCATGTTATTATATATCAGGAGCATTTTATCTGCGACTGCCAGCCCCGGAGTCAACCAGAGCATTATTCCGCTAAATATGACAAAGATAAAGCACCCTTTCCCCTATATTTATGCTATAATAAATCAAGGTGTTCCAAGGTATATTTACGAATTCGTTAAAGTAGGTAAACTGTATATTTTTGGTTTCACTGTTTAATTTATTTTCATTAACAGCAGTATTTAAAATTATTTTCCTTTCCAGAAAATCAAAGTTTTAAATGGGTGACGACTTTTGGAACTGACGGTTATGCTAGTAGAGATATGAGGGATTAACTAAATACGTAATCTGTTTAGATTCAAAAACTGAAACAAATCAGAAACTATTTAGTTTCGAAAAATGACAATTGTATAACCAGTAACACTAGGTATTTTTTCAAGAAGATTAAATTATCTTTATAAACTAAATGATACTAAATTTCAATATGTATAAAAAATAGATACAGGTAACAAAATCATGTAAAGTGTTGTAAGGACAAGATAAAGATCTACAATTATCATAAAACTATAAAACTCTTAGCACACTTACACTATATAAACACCCTACAGAACCTAAACTTAACAACATTACCACTTTATTAAACTTCGTCCGTTCGCAAAACGTGTGTGAATAGAAAACACGAATAAAACCACAACAGCAAACTACGGTAACATTTTTATCAACGAGACAACCCTATCTATAATTGCGCGCGTAATGTTTGCGGGCCGGTATCGGGACGCATTTATTTTATTTCGTCGCAAATATCCTGCCAGCTATAACTTCGTACAGTTACAATAAAATCTACGAAATACCTGGTTTTTTCGAACAATAGCCGGTGATTGCTGTTTATTTTGTCGATCGGACGCCACAACGACTTCCAATTTGATCTCGATACGTGATTAATTGTAAGTAATTGATGTGCGCTGATTGATAATTTGTAATTAAATGTATCTTATGTATTGTTTGTTGTTGGAAATTATTATGTTCTGATCAAGCAATATCTGAGTTCACTGTGGTTTGATTTATAAAAGAGTTGAAATTATATTGTTTTATACTTACCCTTAGGTCATATTTTCTTTTTAATAAGAGAGTACCTGCATGATAACGTTATTATTTTTTATTTTATAAAATAAGCTTGGAGCTTTTGCCACGAGCTTAAACTCGCCTACTCAATTTTTTCTACTTTTTGTTTCTTATCTCTTTTTATAAAGCCATTTTCAACCTAATCTACTCCTCAGATATCTACTTTATTGCAGCTTCAAAGAAAACAATCATTCAAATTAACAATATAAAATGGTTTAGAAAAAAGTCATGTCAAAGCAAATTATATAAAATTTTCCTGCTAGCTGTGTACTTTGCCTGTGAACACATGATAATAATTTTATCGTAAGCATAGTTTAACACAAATCCGATAGCGTTCTAAATCATTGAATTGTTAGTAAAATCAATGGGCACACAACTGATTCGTATTATGATAGGTATCGGGCTCGCAACGCTGCAATCATCAGCTATTTCACGCTATGACCGGCTATTCCGCAGAATTACGAGCACACTCTGATTGTACGCTGATTTTAGAGCTAGATAGCTCTTTATATCCGCAAGGCATTATCGAAGCCGTTTAGATTATGGTCTGCTAATAAAAGGATTTTATGATACGCGTGTTTAGTGGCCAATAGGTTCGTCTAATGTTAAGCAAAAACTTGGTTACTTATCATATTTCGTGTAATGAGCTAAGAGCCTTTAAAGTTTAATATAAAAAAGGGGAAAAAATACTCAGTGTTAAAATAAAACTATCGAAACTAGTCTTATTATACCCATTGTACCCATGCAAAAGAGAAAACATCAAAACAAAACATTTGCAGCAAATTCCAAGATTTCATCCACCAATTTCCTGCGGTAACGGTCTTGGAATATGTGAAACAATCAGATTTGCAATTCGGGGTCTTAAAAGGGTCTGTAGTAACAAGACACGGACCACACCGTGTAGGCCTCATAGGGAACAATCCGAGGCGATCAGGAAGGGTGTGTGTTTAAGTTTAAGCCGCTCTCACAAATAGTTACAATTGTGTCCAACACCAGTTCAAATCGTTTTGGGTTCGCGACTACCAACCGACCAATCTGACTTCTTTTATTTTTACAGTTCAGTGAAACGTGGGACGTAAACTACTGCGAGTTTAAGTTTTGTAAACTAGTGATAAGTTTTCTCGTGTTGTTACGCTATGCTGTGACGTCATGGCTTTCTGGAGCGGGAAAAGTTTGAACCATTCGATAGGTACTTGTACGAAAACTGACGTCAGCAATAGGTCCCTTACCCTGCGGGTAGAAGTAAGTTTTTAAAACATCATACTATTTGCAAACTCTTACGAGTTTAATCAACCTATAATAATATGGCGGATTTCACATGACACACTTTTTAAAAGTCCTAATTATTAAGCACCTTATTCAAATAAATAGCGTCCGGAGTCACAATTCTTGTCATCGTATTCAACGTTAACATTTATTGACACGATATTTTCCGACTCGACCAATGTTCTTTCATTCGCAACGCTACACAAATAAAAGCCAGTCACACGCTCGCGCCACGCATCACAGCTCTACATTTAAAAATACCTACAACGGAGAAGCCCGCTTAAAAATCCGATTTTCGTGTACATTTAGCCTTAATATTTAATTCGATAAGCGAGGTTAATCTTGGGAGGCAGCTTAGGTCCGCACTTCAAACTACAATATTTACAAAGGTCTGAGATAGGACGGATTGTGGAGGAAAAACTTGGTTTTATTGAATTACAACTGAGGTCTAACGATGTTACACCAATTCGGGATTGGAGGACGACGGTGTTCGATTGGATTGTATTCCGAACTCTCACGCACGTTAGGACGTAGGACAAATTTGTGAAAAAGTTATCCAACCTAATAAACTATAATTCTTTATAGTAGAGAAGTTTAAGGCTTTGTTGAGAGATAAAAGAGCTGTGCGAAGGATTTAAAGATATACTTAAAACGAAGAACTCATTTCTCGAAGTCGATTTTTAATCATCTGATAATAAAAAAAACGTATTTTGGACTGTGCGAATAAGTAATGAAATAGGAAAATACAACAAAAACTGGTTTAACTTTTCTTTCATTCTGTACTTTACTTAATACCATTCCTTTGTGAAGCTTAATTATGATGGATGTGTCTAATTAGCTTAAATGTGTTATTTTTAGTTTGACGTAAGACTTGGCTTAATATTTTATTAATGTTACAATTCTTTTGTACTTCTTAGATGCAGATACCAATTTACAAATGCCCTTTAGCCATAATAAATTTTAATGTTCCTTCCCGGTGAGGCAATGTGATCTCTTATATTCGAATTCCAACATGGTAGACTGTTTGTTGAATAAATTACCTACCTGTTAATTAATTTTCAAAACTCAATTTAGCTTTAGAATCTTTGACTGTAAACAAGCCAATACGGGTACTTTAACCCATAACCCGTCATATTGAACAACGGACTGATTTTCGCTTCTATCTCTGAATTTCCAGATTCATTTGAATTGCGAGATAAACATTCAAATTAGATGGCATGGTGACTCAATATCGCTTTAACGTCCGCTTTCTAACAATATCAACATGGTTTGACTGACAATACAACCCGATATCCAATAGTCACCGGGTCAGCTGACCTCAAAATGCATTAAAGCAACGTCATGCGATGAGCGTGATGTCAACGCCACGGCTGTCGATAGCCGACCTAATAAACTCGCCCACTGCATTAATGCACCTTGTTGTTATTATACATGTTTGTTTTAATTAATTAAAAAGCTTTTACTGCCCACCTCACCGTTTCGAAGTCATTCCACTTCATTCCAGTGAAAAATATTAGCTCGCAGTATTGAGGTTATTGCTGATATTTCAGGTTCGTTACGAGGAATGAAGTTGAAGCGAGAAAATAAAAAAGCGGCCAATTAGATAGCTTCAAGGTGCGTCTATTGCAAGGGAAAATGTTTTCTTTGCGAAAGCAAAATAAAAGACGCTTTAACGTATCAATAAATTAATTTAAAATCGTTACAAAGTACGATATGAACCGACCCCTGGGGTACTGTCCTTTTTGTATTTTTGACGTTTAATAAGTGCTACTATGTAGCCTAAGTTAAATTAATGACTTTGAATTGAATACTATAAAATTTAAGATTTTTTCTGTATCATGCCTTAAAACAAATAATACACATACTTTGTTATGCTGCCTTGTGTTTTACAAATAAATTTTGTTCATTTGTTTTTCTTTTTACCTATTAGGGAAATTAGTCAAAAGTCTGTAGTATAAAGCCTGACCTGCGTGTGCGGCTGCGCGTGTGCAGTGAGATGCGCGCGCACGGCGAGATGCAGGCGCAGGGTGAGGTGTCCGTGCGCGTTGGCGGCGCGGCACGCCCAGCGGCCGGCGTCCGCGACCTCCGCGCGCCGGATGCCGAGCGCGTCGTGCGCGCGGCTGTAGCGGCCGCCGCCCTCGCCGTCGCGGATCTCGCGGAGCACGCCGCCGGCCGTCTCGCGGTACCATCTGAAAGAAAGGGGGTGTGAGACTCTTTGGAACCTGAGTAAGGTGGCAAGTACCGCCTCCGGTCTCACGGTACCAGCTGGAAGGAAGGAGCCGGTGAGAATCTGTGTGTGTCTGTATGTCTTTGAAGTCCAATGAGAGTGGGACTTTTAGGTGGTTATGTTTTTCATCCCTCAAACATTGTTGATATTTCTAATCATATTCTTTATTGCATTTCCACATTATGAGAGACTTTGGGCATTCATCAAATCATGAACGGGTGCTTTGTATGGTGTTAATGTTTATATTTTTATGTTATAATTATTCAAGTAATATTTCGAAAATTCAATCAATACTTCACATAGAGAAATATAATCATATAACCGGCTTACATGCGTAGCACTGAGAACTTGATTCAAGATGATCGAGTTAGTTTCAATTGAGAACAATAATTAAAAAGAAAATAAAGCAGTTACAATTCTGACTTGAAAATAAAATTTCAGCCAAACATAATCGACACCGAAGTAAAAGTTGGCAAGAAACCTTGGATAAAGGAAAACCGCAATTAAAATGTCGATCGTTGAAACGAATAGATGGTTCTGTATTCTACAGCTATCGGTTATGCAGGTTTTTCTTTTATTAAATATTTTTGACAGTTTTCAGTGGGAAGTGACAGAAGGCTTTCGACTGACGCGCTTCAGATACGTCACCGCGCACTGATTGCCGCGCCTCGCGAAACTGGAAAAATGTTTTATGACTGTTGTCCATCGTGGAATTATTTAGTTTTGCAGTTCTAGTTTGTTAAAATATTGCATTCGTTATTTTATGCCAACCGTAATATAATATTATCGAAAATGTTTTGCGGTTTAACTACTTAACTAGGGTTTTATGTGTCTAAATTTATTCATAAACGAATCAACACAATTAGTGTTTCACATTAGGCTTTATTTATTTACTTAACAATTTATGTACACAAACAGGATAATAAAAATGGAACAGGACATAAAATAAAAGATGTACAAAGGTACTGCTTATTTCTAAAAGAAATCTCTTCCAGCAGACCTGCGAAAGGAGAAGGGCATGGAATTTGTAGGCAATGTGTACAATAGTTAAAAAGGAAAAAAAACGAGTTAGCACCATATTAATTTTAACAAAAATTAGAATACACATAAATAGTATTCTAATTTATGTACTTTAGTACATTGTGTTGAGTTGAAAACGGAACAGAAATACTTTAATCAAATAAAGATAGCTTTTTTGCAGACCAGACCTAAAAACTCGCAAAAACCTATCCAATTTAGAAAAGTAAATCAGATTTTTCCTAAGGTAATAAAATAACATTTTTATAAAGTTCGTAATAATCACATTAAAGGTTCGTAGTCCCGACCCTCTCAATCAGGGCAAGTGTCGGGCTCACAAAGCCGTCCGGATGAATGGCCACATCCTTCTTAACTGAGTTTTTACGAAGTGTGCTCACATCACTTCCGAGAACCGGAGCTCCATTAAAATCATATCGCTCACGCTTGCCGGCCTCGAAGGTGTGTCCAATTTACTGTATTATGGAGTTAGGCTGATGCGGATAATTATGTTTCAGTACCTTTGAAGCTTGAACTTTTCTTGCAATCATAATTTAATCTCAAAGATTACGGAACAAACTTTTGTGATTAAACGAAATTTCAATTAATGTCAATTATAAGTACTGTGGATGTTTTAATATAATACATTCATAAAACACACTATTTTTTCTGAAAAATAAAATCATAATCATACCCATATCATAACCCTTTTTCAGAGTAAACCGACCGTTTCTCCGACTGGTTTCTCTCGTTAATGCGTTGTTTTTTCTCGCGAGTCGGTTGCTAGGCAACGGCACGGATCTCGGGTCATTACCACGAAGATGGAGCCGTGTGGGAAAGGATTTAGGTTGAGCTTTCTAAGTCTAGTGCGATGTTGTTTTTGGAAGCGTATTTTTAAGTTCAGCGAAGCAGCGTTTAATGCTAGACGAGTTATACTTAGATAATAGACAGCATTTACTTTTATTATAAAAATGTCTTATTCTATGTATGTCTAATTCAGGATTGCGAACTGACTTGAAATAAACATTAATGATGATACGATTTGAAATAGAAAACAGAAGAGTTTTATTCTATGAGACAAAACAAAAAAAAAATATTTATCTAAACATGCTCTCGCAGAATCATCATATGTTACACTTAATGTAAAAAAATATTTATGAAACTCTTCAATACTGTTTTCTCTGTAAAAACTTTTTCTCACTGGAAACCATTTACTGCGAATTTATGATAAGGTACTTGCCTTCATACTTCAGTTTCCATCATCTTAATTACTGAGCTAAGTAAGGAAATGTCGCTACAGAAATGTCTAGGAACAAAGTATTAGTAGAGGAGATAAACAAAAGCGCAACGGAACAAACTTGTGAAGTTCCGTCAATGCTTTGTAACTGGACCCAAGTATTTTGTTACTAAACAAGACACTGATCACAACATAGCTCTGATCAAAGAAAATCTCTTCATTTTACTTTGTTGAAGTTTAGAAAGTTTATTGTTTATCTATTGTTAGGCATCCCGTCACTATAAGTACTCACCCTGAAAACTTTTTGGGGTAAATAGGTAACTAATAGCATCTGTACCAAGATTTGTGATTAATAAATAATATCAACCCATATGAGATGTTATGATGTATATATCGTTTTAAATATGTTCTTGGTGAAAAGCACCCAAGTGGCTTTAGCCCCAGCTTCCCCAAAGCGCAAAAAACTCTATGAGTCCATATTTAGCTAGCCATATAAAATACGATACTGATAATATTAATACATAAGTTTGTATGTGGTACGTGCTCCAAAAACTCTGACATTTTAAATAACTTATACAAAAATATAGAACCAGCAGCCTTACTTAAACAGCCTTATACACAGTTCATTGAATATTCAACAAGTTTACTACATACAGAACCACTTCTAAATGTTTTAAAGGTCAAGTAGAACTTAACGACTGGTTTTCTGATGTGATTTAAGTTATAACCACCAAAACAAAATTATTTTTTCTAGAAGAATAATTATCACCCAAAATATATACATATGCATACGCGTTTACTTGACAAATACAAGTTGAAGTGATTAAGTTCAATGCTTCCAAACAGTCAAAGCTATGTCTAAACCAGACTTCATTCACAGAATGTGAAGCCTGAATGCCTATCATAAGAGCCATCGAGCACACTGTAATCAATACCCCTGTACAGCGGCTCTGAACAACAGACCCAGCAGGTACGTTACCTAAGATATCTGTAACAACGAGTCGGGCCCACGTACGCCTATCGCGAGATATGTAAGTTTAATTAAATGTCAGTCACAGGGGATTCTGCGGCGGACCATGTTTTGGGGATGTATCGGTTACACTGTTGAGCTCTGACGGTATGTGAAGGCCTCATTTGCTAGGCAACAGTTTAATACTTTACGTAAATAACTAGTTCTACACAACTAATTTTAGATTTGAAAGTGACCATGTTGCTAAAATTTGGTTTAGGGATAGGTACGTCCGGCATAATTAGTTTTATATTCATTAAAAGTGAGAACTTCACTGACCATGTAACGATTTAAGCTACAATATAGGCAGGGGTTGGTTTAAGGTTGCACAATGTAGACACATGGCAGGACCTGGAGGAGGCCTTAGCCCAGCTGTGGAACAGTGGCAGCCAAAAAAAATTGACTGACAATTTAGGTATTTGTAGTAATATGCCATTTCCAATTGTATCTACTTATTTTGGTACACCATCTCGAAAACTTATCATCGCTGTCTTTGACTAACTAACTTTACCCAATGTAAACATTACACTTAATAAATAAAAAGGGAATACTTCCTTGATGGCTACATTAAAAGTAAATTGAACAGAAACGGCTCCATAATGAGTAACTTCCAGTACATTTTCTGGGAGCAAATAAATTTCTTATTAAGAATAACCGGCAGCTGCGACTTTCTTTTTTGTCGCCGGACGCAATAGCCGGCGTCCCTGCGACCCACGTAATTAGGTTTGGGAGGTCAGCGCGGACGACGAAACTCATTGACCACGCTTTTGTTAGCTGCTAGACATGTTTTTACTTAACTTATGAGTATTGGGTTATATAACACGCTATATCTCGGTACTTTTGTTCTGGGTGGTTGGTTATTTATTTTTATTCATGAAACGTAACTAAAGCTAACACTAGCAGTTAAAGAAAAGGTTCAAATTGACATATTAAGACAGTATTATGAAGTACTTTGTGTTAACCTCGTGTTAGTATTTAAAAGTAAGTAAACACAAAGCACTGCCACTGTTGTTTGATAATCGTTGTCTTATGATAACTATACCTATTTAAATTCGTGTAGGTTGAATATAAAATAAACGATGAACGAAGAAATCAAACGTCACAATCAAACATCCATGATTACATAGAAACGGTTCTTTAATTAACAGCATGGCTATTTAATTACAGGCTAATTTCACGCCTTCCAAAGCCACAGGAACCAATTTCCCTCATTTGCATAGATAACAAGATTACGTCGGCAACATCAACCATTTCACTGTTATTTTCTTTATCTATTGAAAATGGAAGCGAATAATCTACGATTTCAAGCTTTAAAGAAAATATCTTACTTTTCCAACGCCAGACGAAATGTTTTAATAATTTGGCGAGAAATCTTCGAGTCAGCAAAACTTCTATAAATATAAAATGCATCGCCTAAAATAACTTATATTTTACGTGCTCAGATTAGGTCTGAAACTATTTAGACGTATCTCGAATTTATAGTCCCAGGATGCCAAATAGTCAAATAACTGGCCAGCTGCAAAACTCTTCTTTTAAGTCTCTATTTTATTTACCATTTTCAGTTTCATTTTTAAACATACCTGAACATTAGGTATAAGGCCTAGTGCACGCATGATATGAAATCCGCATTCTAGCCATTGCAATGCCCTAATAATGCTTTCATTAGTGAATTTGTTCATAATTTTTACGTACACAAGTGACAAAGCAACCATTTGTTCCGCAGTGACAGAGCAACGTACACTGACCGCATTTGATAAAGAGGAACGTTAATCAATCCCATATTATTAGAAAGAAAACCATGAATAGTTACTTGTATCCCCATAAGTAACAAGATCGTGGTGTCCCTACACGTACACTATTCGTATACCTGCGCTAACAGGGTTAATTCTGCTTACCCAGAAGGGCTCAAAACATTTATTTGTATTTGAACTAGGAATGAACTCCTTTGTTACACACACAAACATGAGTACGGTCCGCAAATAAATGTAACACTATAAAAACACGAAAATGGATATTGAAATATTGTGCTGTCTGTATTATCGACAAATATTGGGTCTGTTATACCAACCCATTTACATATTGAATACTATGATCGATTCTATAAATAACTGTTCGACGGTTTCCCAAGCCATGAATAATTCCTGCTAGTACCTAGAATCGTCGCGATATATTATTCAAGTTACTGAAGTAGGCATATTTTTCAGTATTCCTTTTCTGGTCAATACACAAAAGTGGTTTATTAACTGTGTATGTAAAATTATAATGTCAGGAATAAATATGTGAAAATTGTTGTTTAAATATAATTCATATTTATCCAGTCAGTTTGTGTTGCTGTCCGTACCCACACTCACACATACACACACTCTTTTCATTAAGGTTCTCACTTGCGGGTAGCAGTGGCCTTGCTTTTAATTACATTTAGTTGAAATTAATTAGTGCAATGCTTTGTAATTAAAGGAACTTTAAGTACAATAGTTGTACAACATTACGACTGTGACAAAAGACTTGATTGTGTTGAATTATATGGAATGAAGTTACACAATAGCGAATACGTAATCATTGTATGTTACTGAAATTTTGCAAAGATCAAAAATAATAATCAAATAGTATACTGTTTGTCAAGTAACATCATTAAAAAGTATTGAAAATAATGAATGTAATCAGGAAATGCTAAAAAAACCAGTGTGCGTTTCTCTGACTATTATAATTTTAGGTATTTCTATGTAACGTGATACTTATTCAAAATGTACCTTAAAAACTGCTGGAAATCAAGTGTGCATTCCTATAACTATTTATGATTTGAGGTATTTTTATGGAACTTGGTACTTGTTCAGATCTCACTTCTTTTATAATAGGAGAAGCATTCCCACAGTATCGATCTTGGCAGCCTTTTACATTTATGTTTTTGATGGGATAGAACTTTTTACATTCAAAAGACAAGTAAATAATATCTACTTATTAATTTAAAAACAAGTGTCTACTAACGTTATGAAAGCGCCTTGGACTCATGAAATTAGATTTCGTTGTGACACGTGTAAAGTGGTAATACAAGGCGACGGGGTTGGCCAGCCGTTAAAAGGGTATTGCCCAAAGCTCGAGCTTTCAGCCTGAGCCTTGGGCAATATCCTGCTTCACTTATTTATGCTCACTATAAATCCTAACAAGAGACAATCATTTGATAAGTGTAGCATATTATGCAGATCATTAACAATGTACTGTTTCGTTCTCTTGATAAATTACTGAAAGAGAAATGGGCAACCAATTTTTATCTAGGATATAGTGGGAAATATGTTTTCATTTTTTACGAGATGAGAATTTCAGCAGCCTTCTGATCAGATTTAACCTGAACAATAATATACACGAAACTATCCCACAAGCAAACATCTGCCGCAAATCTCACAACACTAAACCGAGCTAAACATCTCGATACTCGAAACTGCTGCCCTGCAGGCGTTTGTATTTACGTATGCAAAATCCTGTGGTATCGCAAATCAAACGCACGTGGTCCTGTGCCGGGCGAGGAAGGGGAAGGGAGAGGGGGAGGGGGGGGGGGCTTGGAGGAGTACTCCCTCGGGGCAGCACTCAACGCGGGATCCAGCTTTAACTTGCCCATAGAGATGATGGCGCAATGACAAAGATAACTACATTGGTTTGAGTGCTGGTGTCCTGGTTAATATCACATGTACCACCTAAATGCTTAAGTAGTGCTTAAATGGTACCCCATAATACAAAATTTGTGTTTAATGGAACTTCTAAATACTAAACTTGCCTTTAGCAAGGACACCGTTTCATTTCTCGATAAATTCTTGAAGTAGGGTCAGATAATAATTGGGCTTTATTTTCAGACAGGCCATTCGAGGTATTGTTTTCATTCCTTCGGACACTGATAATGTGACCTTTGCAAAAAAGTAGAAGAACAACCATCCTTAATAATATTGAACTTTGTGTTATCGACATACAAAAACGTTTATTGGTCACATTTGGTGTCTAAGTATGGCAAAAAGTTGGTCCTGATCATCTCCCCCGGGGCTCCACTCAGCGCATGATAGATACAGCCTTGGTTCGCCCTGGGCTACGGAGGGTGGATAAGTGACGAGAAAAAGCGATTAATTGATGCGTGCTTTAGAGAGCCATGCATTTTACTACCATGCGATAAGAGAGAAGTGGTTTCTTGAAGGTATCCACAACAATAAAGATTCTCAACTTTCTTTCGGGAAGAATTGAAAAAATTGATGATTTTTCCACTTTTCTCATCCAACTTCGTTCCGCGCATTACTTATTTCTTGTTCCACAGAACCCTATCAATATTATTTATGTGATCGCGGCAAAATTTTCGTTTTTGTATCCTCGAGGGAGCGTGCGTCAGCGTGTGGTTTTGATCTTGTCATAAATACATGCAGAGTTTGAAACAGAAATAATTCTTGATATTCTTCCAACCAATCGCTTTACGTATCGACATGTTACTGGTAAATCGTTCCTTCTTTCCTTCGTTTTATTTGGGTAGACTTTATTTTGGAAATCTTCGTAAGAAGTATTTATTTATTTTACGTAAAAGTATAAAGAATCAAGTGTAGTTCCTTTTACATCTCTTGGATTTTCTCTTTATGCTATTTTTATATTACTTTGGAATCCAGTTTTTGTTGAGTTTTAGTTTTAAAACTTCCGTAACAATAAGTTTTGTGCCAAATAATTCCCCAGTGAGTGAGTGCCAGAACAGCTAACCATACATTACGCTCCGTGCCAAAAGAGCTAAGAATGTTATCATGTAACTTAATTAAGTCAATACAATAACACATTCTAACTTTTATTTGTTACAGGACTTATTATAAGTTTTATTAAAAATGCAATCGTCTGGGAAGTTTTTTGCATCTGTAAAAGTTCAGTTCTATATATTACGCAACTAATGAACTATCGAGTAAATACAGTAAAATAAAGAGAAATCATTTCACAGGACTGCTTAAAAAGTGGTGTAATGACGTGTTCTAGAAAAAAAATTAAGCCATATTTTACATCACGGTTATTGCAATTGGCGGCTTTCAGAACCAGCTATTTTAAAACCACGATAAAAAATCCTTAAACTCCTATATATGGTTTGATCGAGTCGCTTTTCACTTGCCCCACAAATTTTATGTACATCAGTAATGTAGGATGGCGGTAAATTCAGTTTTTATGACCGCGTTGATGTTCGACGTCAACAGCCAGCGTCGAAGAGCGGTTTGTGATATATTATGTGGATAAATAAAGAAAGAGTTTAGCGAATAAATTGAGTTGAAGTTGGAAAACGGTAGATGTTCCTTTTTGTGGTGGGAACCAATACTGCAAAATTGTTTTAAAGTACGCATTTTGGAATTACAACTACTATAACAAATAGGCCGGTGACTTTAAACAAAGACGAAGAATTTTATTAAGTTTCTTACACCTATCGGTCAGGTGTTTGTTTAGGACATTTCCTTAGATCTACACCCAAATGTTAATCGGAAATGTAAATAAAACATAGTAAAAAAATAGGTTTCCAGGATTGTTATTAATGATAGGTTATATCTAAGTAAGCCTTTTTGATGAAAAGGAACGCCTAAGAAATAGCTTTAGAAAACACTCATCAAACATTTGAAAATTTTGCTGAGTATAATTAATGCCCATTTAAAAAGATCAAATGTTTGGATACTGCAGAACTCGCTTCTCTCATGTGCGAGCAGTTAAATCTAAAGCAAACTTAACTCTCCTCTCACACGAAATGACGCGTAAACATTCCCGCAACAACGAGACGGCGAAATCTGCTTAGAATCGTTTTAATGAATTAAATGTTAGCATAGTTTGTTTGTTAAATCTCGTGAATAAATGCAACCAGCAAAACTCCTGCATTTCCTGATGTTCTGCACAGAAAACGTAGTTTATTCCAGTGACTTCTGCAATCTTAAAACTTCAGGTATTCAGCGAAAACCAATCAATTCCAAAAGTAACATGATTTGATTCAAAAACGTTCACCCAATCTCAGTCGATCGACTATAAAGTTCGTCGTCCTTAATACTCCTAACTAAGCCAGCCAAAAATAGTCCCCGAAAGCTGTACGCAAATCTCGGCAGTGGCATTGCAACGGTTTCCAATATCCACAAACTTGGACCGCACCGCTTCACTTAGTTATCTGTGGGCCGTAATGGAAAACGCTTGTTCTTGTCTCCTGGGATTGGCACAGAAGCTCTCCTATTTGTGTAAAGGATCACACAAAGAATGCAAATATGATTTGAGAGTATTTTTTCGTGTGTGAAGCGCATGAATTCAAATTGAGGAAGAATGTTGAAATAGACGCTTTTGATTATTGATTGGAATTGGAAGCTGTCGGATTGTGGATATGATTTTAGACTCGAAGTTTTAAAAGATAACACAAATACTGTATTTCATTAAGTAGGTCTGTTGTATTTTGTCGTATACAAAAAATACTACACACAACATATCGCTCTTGTGTATTTATGTTGTGTGTTGTTTTGTACTACTAGTAGATAGTTGAATTAGCAAAACATTTTTATGGTATGTCTTTCAACCAGTCTGAGTGTTAACGTCCACAATTTAAATATTTTTACCATTAACCTGTAACCCGAGCAGTAAAACCTTTTATAGGTCACATAAAGGAACCAACAATATTTTCCCACCCGTGTCTGTTACTGCGTCTATTGTAGAGAATCTAGGGAAAATATTATGAGCACAACTGCAGAGGGCGTGGAGGTACATACAGCAATTCATTACCCTACAGAGGGACGGAAGCGGCGGAGGCTGCGAGAGCGGGAGCGGATACAATGTCGAGCACTCGGATTTATTCGTTCCGGAGTGTGACGTCACTGCCGCCACCGCCAGAAGAATGGAGAGCTAATGTGATTTTTTGCTTTTAATTCCACTTTGGGTTTACTGGGATGTTTTGTTAATAGATTATACAAATACTGTATTTTTTTAAGTGAGAGATTTTGTTACAACGGAAAAATAAATTTTCCATTTTCAGTTTGAAAAAATATTTATATTTGTAAGCATGAACTCAGACTTATTATTACGACCAACATTTATCGTTTATCAAAAATACTTGTGAAAGGTCTCGGCTCATTTCCAAGTCTGAAACTTGTCATATAAAAGGTTCGAACAGTCATGTCAATACTAATAATTTGGAGAAATTGTAGTGAAAGGAAACCATCACTTATCATACAAAAGTCGTATCGTTGAGTAGTAAATAATACGTTTAGCTCATTTGTCAGTCTAGACAGACACCATAAGAGTCCATAAATCACTCACAAATAAATCCCTTATTCCGCGGCTGTAGCAAGGTCCCATAAATTGCGGTGAAATATGGCGTGTCTCATCTACTACACTTAACCGGTATTAAGGAGAGTATTCAATGCGGAATCGATACTCAGGTTTTTGCTTTCAATATTTTGATAAGGAAGAGGACTTATTTGAAAGTTAAGTTCAATTAATGTTTATGTGATTAAAGTTAATAATAGTCGACCTTTATTTAAAGTAAACATTACATAAAATGAGAAATATATATGTACATAATTCAGTGATCGGCTTAAATATTTTACTTTTTTATGTTTTTAAACGTGGAGCATTGTTTGACTGTAAAATATTGTAAGATGCTCTTAAAAGTGTAAGCATAAACTGAGCTGTTATCATGGCAAGTCACAATAAAACATGTAACTTCATTGAGAAAATATCTCTGCAAACTGTAAACAAAACAAGCAAACACACTCTAACACCCGGTACAGTACAACATGTAACAGTTACAACAGGATCAATATTCGCCTTGTGTGAACAGGCCTCGCGTATCAATGTCGCCCGAATATAAATTGTGTGTGTGACGTATCGATGTCCTGGACAGCGGGACGTACCGGGACATATCGGGACATACCGGGACATAGCAGATATACCGGGATGAATGGGATGGATGGCGTATCGCCGACAGGGGAAATAAACATCCGCGATGGATACCAAAGGGTTATAAACAACCTTGCCGTATGGTAAACTAGTTTTTACCTTTTCTAACCGACTTCAAAGAGAAAAAACTATATTTTGTCGTGTATTTTTTGCGGCAATCCGTTTGTGGTGTAACGGATTTGATCACGTATTTTATGTATGTAAATACGTGTTGTACGATGATAAAAGTGAGATTAATTTGAGCTAGAAACAACAGAAGTGTCTCTAGAAGGAATATTTCCTTCATTATGATAAGCAAACGAGCTGTATTAGATATTTCTCCGCCGGCGCCGGTGTCCGCTATTTATCGATACAAGTTTTCAACTACAGCTTTTCTGTTCATATATTTGTTTCAAGTAAGTTAATAGCGGTAGCCGATTTATTAAAGCGTATAGGCATCTACTTAAAGGCGCCAAAGTAAGAACCTTACTTTTATGTTAAGTATAGAAATATTTATTAAAGCTAAAAAAAAGTGTTTTAATTAGGTTGGTTTAGCAACCTGCTTCACCTGCACTTAACAAATAACTTAGCTGTGTAAGCACACAGCAAAGTTTGATCACTTGGAAAAAATGACTTAATAATATTAAATCGCTACTGCTCCTCCCTAAGCCCACACGAAAATAAACGTACAATGACAATAACAGTCACGCGTAGGTACTAAAAGTTTTTACTAACGAGCTGCAAGTTGCGCGACTCGATACAGAACTCATGCCAAGCGCATAATAGGCACAACTGTGCGCACTTTAACTTAAACGTTACTTAATGGTCGCGATATTAGAAACATTGTCGACTGCCACAGTTTTTGTTGGGTTCAGAACTTTGATATGTTTATTATTGCAGTTTGTTGAATTAGCCAAGTTAGACGCAACTGCAGTAAAAGCCGAGACAAATGTCTTACGATGCGCTTACCTACGTCTTTTACAAAAACCTATGTGAAATTTTTGTTTGCCTTTCTGGTGTAATTTTTCCTTGTAAGGAATAATAAGTGCCTAAGTTATGACGTAGCAGATTCTATTCTTCGGTCAGGCCAATTGTTATTGGATTTGGGGCTACCAAATTCCGGGTAACTGACCAATTTCATACGATGATTGTGCCCGATAATGGCAATAAGCTCGGCCTCTAATTAACACAGTTTGGTCTTATGTGGGCACATAATAACAGTCTGACATTACCCGCTTCGGGGTATACAGGTTTGATCCCCATTTTCATAATAATACATAGTATAGGTACAAAGCTACTTAATGTATACAGGTTTTCTGTAATGTTATGATCATAAGAGGAAAGATGCTCGTGGCTAATGTGGTTAGGTAATGTTTTCAAGATTAGTCCTTAGATTACTACATTAGTCTTTATCATACTAAAATGACTCTGACTTTAAACCTGGCATAAAGAGATCATCGCTAACGTGTATATATAAAATCAATGAACATTGATGATAAAGTTGCTGAATGGCTTCCAGGATCAATCCTGTAAGCTGAAGCTTTTACTTGCAGTTTGGTTCCACAAAACAATCTCACAAATCATTCAATATTACAGTAGGTATGCAAAGCAGGTGGCCCAGCCCAAACCGCACCAATTAATAACACCATGAGAACTGAACGCAACACAGTTCTTGATATATTTCGCCGAGGATCCATTAGCGGTCAGACGCCTCGCCGCCTGACACATGACAAATGGTCGGGATATTGCCGAGTTTCGAGGTGCGGTGCCACTGCCAGCGGAAGCGGAGGCCACGTATTGAATGTAACTATTATAGAACCTTTCCTCGTTTTCTACTTGAGAGAGCAAAAGATAATAGGATAATTACTGTTGTGTAGTAAATTATGGATCTGTTGCGCATTAGTTTCCTGGTCAGAATCATGGATAAGGTCACTAAAATTGTCATGAGGTTAGACGGAATTGTTAGAAATATTTAGCAAATAGAACGCAGATATAACGTTTATGCGTGTCAGGAAGTAATTACGAACTTCTATACAAGTATTCTATGTATTCCTAGCCTTTTACCGCTGGCAGTGAGACCCCAGCTTTTCTCGAAACAAGCAGTGACGGGAATTGCGACGACAAAGTACTCAACTGTGCTCTCACGCTAATGTGCCCGAACACTCTTAATTTATGAAACATGCAAACAATTATACGGAAATGTTCTTCAATATTAGGAAGGTAACATTGTTAGGCGAGCTTTTAAGACTGGCATATGAGATAATGTTTTTTTTAAAAGCGTATTTCGAAAAAAAATAAAAAATATTACTAATATTTTTTACTAAACAGCAAACGAATTTCACAACAATGGTTAACAGAAAAATAAACATTATTTTGTTCCAGTCTATATTTAGACTTGTTTTCATTCATCTTGTTGTTGTTTTTTCACCAATTGTGTTAGGGACTTCAAACTTTACTTCATTACATTCAATAGTCACCTTTGTTCCAAAAGTCAAGTAATTTTGGAAATGACTGCGTATTTAAAGTAGGTCAGCTTCAGGTTAATATTGTTTGGTACGTAATAAGTATTGTTTGGGGATACCTCTCAGACATTGTCGAGTCCATAACTGGAAGTGTTTGCTTACATAGTCTCCAGTGCAATGTGTGGCCTTTATTATTATGTATATCATCACGGCGTTCCCAAAGGGGTGGGCAGATGAGTGCAGACCCTCATTTAGTGGAAGGTACGAGTTTGGTGTAAGTTTAGGCGAGCCTAATGCGATTTATTGAGTGCACTTTGAAACCTCAAGTTTTAACTGAATGTCTCGAAAAGCTTGCGTTTGAAAATTTTGCGTTTGCGTTTTACCAAAAAAATAAAAAGTTGCCAAATAGAAATTGAGTCACTTTAAAATAACCATATTTTATAGAGCCACTTAAGAAAGCATCTTGGATTCGAAATTAATGTTAAGTAAAAAATGGCAAATAAATGTCAATTATTTAAAGTGCAATGTATCTGTCTTTAAACGTGCTCATTTCTTTAAATCCAATGCTTTAAAAAAATGAACTGGAATTCAGTTTGATCGAGATATTACAAAAAGATATGGTAAAGATATTACGGAGGCGTTTACGACACACCACGGCCGAACAATTAAAACGTAACCGAAGGGCTTTCCGATAAAATATAATTTTATTGCGTGTGCGAGGGCGTTATTACCTGTTCCTGGTAATATGTAGGGCTTGGAAACATGCGACGACTTATTGTGTGCGGGACTGCTGATGAACGTTATGTCATGAATATTGCGATGGCCCGTGACTGCACACACATATTATTATAAAAACCTATTTACTCGACACATAGTTATGTATTGGGGATCGTATAGCACGCGGTTTTCCAAAAAGGCTCGTCCGATTAAACATAGGCGACGGTTTTGAAATGCAAACGCCGAACACTAATGAAGATGTTGTTGTGATACATATAATTCACATTATATTATAGTTATAGTGTCCTGCCTGCTACGTGATTACTTTGCTTTGTGTCCTTTTATATTAACTCTTATGAAGTTAATAAATAAAGATATATGCCTCGTTGGCCTAGTGGGTCTAAGTGCAACTGCTACGCTAGAGGTATTGGGTTCGATTCCCAAGTAGACCAAGGTGTTATTGGGCTTTTTCTATGAAACTCTCAGTAGCAGGTCGGAGTTTGGATTTGTGCCAGGTTAGTGGTAATAGGCTCGCCCCCCATTCTATGGGACATAAAACATATCGGCGAACTGTGGGTGTACATTGGTACACCTCTGCCTAACCCTTCGGGGATACAGGCGTGATGGTATGTTATGTTATGTTCACAAGTTCCTTTGTATATACTCAGTGATAAGTTTAAATATGTAAACAAACTAAAAACAGCAGTCACGCGCCTGGAATTTGCCTCGTATGTATACAACTCGGGTTAAAACTTAGAAATAGGCGGGTTAACGAGAGGTCGCTCGTAAACGAGCACCTATCGTTAACTAGACAGTACACGCGGCGATGCCCGCTTGTTGCTGTAATTGAACCAACTTGAGACGGCCATGCTAATTGAAGGCCCCATAGTTCTGCGGTTCACACTTGTTTGCTTACATCTGTGGACTGGTATTAAATGGTAAAGGGTAGCGATAAACGAACAAATAACTAGTAGGAGTAATGTTTGTTTGTGGATTTCAGTCAAAGATTTGGAAATGACCGTTTTTTATTGCATTATTCAGGATCCCCAAAGTTAAAACCAATGAAGAATATATTTTTGTTTGAGAACCAATTTCATTTGTGTATGTTGATGGATAGAAAATTTTAAGGTTATATAACGTGATAGTTATGTTTAATTTCCTTGCTGGCTGTAGACAATACTATTCCCTACATAGTCTTCCACTCTATGTAAAGACGGTATAACAATGTAGGGGTCAAAGTTTTCTCATCAAACAATGATACACTGAGTTTCGGTCAGCTCAGCAGATTTCCTCACAAGTTTCGAGTATATCTCAGCAAACTTCGCGGGACCTAGTGCTAACACCAGCTCAAACTTACTACTAACTTGGGGGATAAAATAGAGTTACCTGAATTTTGTCTATAGCCAAACTCTGCACTCCCTGCGCGCCTGGGAACCTGGTACTCTTAGCCAGCTATTAGAGAGATTGTTTAACATCACTTCGTTACTAGTGAGTAATGTAGAAAAACATTATAATGGGGTTTTAATTGCACCTTTTTTTACATTTAATTCAATAATATGTTATGGATATCCTGTAAACCATAAACGTGTTCTTCAAAAATATTCTAATACAAAGAAGTAGTAATAAATTTATCTGAACTTGTTTTTTATTATTGATATTAGCAGGCCAATCTACACAATGTCATAAGATTTATTTATGAGATGAGTAGGTATCAGTTGCTGAAGCAAAGAAAATAAGAAAACGTCAGGAGGTAGAAAACTATAAAGATCTATATCATATAATAGACATGAGTTACATGAATGTAACTTAGATTTGATTAATCTAATTCAGTGCGATGCTAGCATAGAATACCGTACTACCCCAGTAACCTTGGGAGAAAAGGTTGGGAGGTAATAAGAAAATATATATGTAGCAAATATATGTGGTAGGTATTAAGTTGTTGTAAAGATGGCTATATTATGCTCTTTATTAAGTAAAAGTAACAAAGTAGACTCAGGTCGCTGAATTAGACCTCCGTTTTGAAGAAAGAACAAAATTACTTACATACATATCACAACAAATAATATTTATACCATTTCCACATATCAAAAGTAGATCTGGGTTCCGGCCTGCAAAATGTTACAAGTTACTATAATTTACACTACAACTAAATTAAAACTCGTTTTCAAACGTTTTCAAAGTAATAAAAAATAGAAGTGTTGTATCTTCGAGTTTCGTAATTTTATCTCTGTAGTAAGTCACATAACAATTGATTTTCTAGTTCCAAAGTTGTGATCACTATAGCTTCGATAACAAAAGACAATAGGATACAAGGGTCTGTGAGAGAAGAAGCAATTGTTTTGAGGAAGGAAATTATTATTTACTGCGCCCTTCAGAGAAAAGGAAGTTTATGTAATTAGGTATGCAAGAGGAAATAACTAGAAAGTTTATGTGTAAGTGTACATGTGTGTATATGTCTTGAGTTGTGTAAAAATGGTACTCATAATCACATAGAGGTACCAGTTTACGTAGCAATATCACACTTGATTTAAATGAAAAAATAATTACCATGGTTGATAGGGCCGAAGTGATTTCCTTCATTCGTATTATGTATGATATTTTTATATTTTGCGTGATATTTTTCAGCGTTTGGAATATTGAACATGGATAGTATACGAAGTGTAATTTAATATCCATTCTGTATATGTATAGTATCCAGCAATTTGTCCGACACTGCTGAACAGAATCTGGCATGTAATATAATACTACATATATGAAAATCCAACAACTGTTTCGGTGTACATACATAATATGCAAAAACTTATCTACAGTACTAGTCTACATACTTTTATGGAACTGAAATAATGAAAATAAATTTATCTAATGTTACACTAGAACGGGGCCAAAAACCAGTCTAATATAAGTTATCTTTTCAATAACAAGCGTCACATTACTTTCGTAAATTAATATCTTTTTCCTTATTTCCCCACATCACATGTATACGGCACACAAATTGAATAAGCATGTGAGATAAAGTAGACCCGTGTAAACCGCGCTTACTTACGGCGGCGGCGGTCACGGCGCGGCGGCGGAGGGTTAATGAGGGCGAACGCGAGCGCGGGTTAGGTCCGCGTCAAAACTGGAGACGTCGTGAATATTGCAGGGTTAGATGCTTCCTAATGGACTTTACAAGCTTTGTTCTCTACAAATGTGATTTGTTTGTAGTTGTGTTGGATTTGAGTACTTGAATAATCCGACCGTAAGTTATTCATTTTACCGTTCTTAAGGTTTAATGAATAACTTATACTACGTAACGTAAACTGATAAAAAACCTACCTCTTGTCTTCAAGTGATATCATACAAAAAGAAAACAAAACAAACGATGTGTCATTAGCGACACCCACACGTAAAAGAGCTTGATAAACATATACTTTTAATCGGTTTAAGAATGACTGAAAACTATAACAGCAAATCACAGACAAAAAACTTTTAAAGTAGTCAGAAAAATTGCTATGTTGAAAGACATATCTGATTTTCAACAAAAAATCTTTACTTACACCCAACCCTTTGGAAACACCCATGCAAATCTAGTAAAGCAAAAAGTGTCGGTGGCCGGCGGCGACACATCAAGTGTGATAAATTAACGTGCGTGTCACGAGGGGTTCTCGCACCGCCCGCTGAACCCTAGACGCGCGCGGTTTTGTTTTTCAAGGATTTAACCCTCGTCGCTAGTTGGCTGTGAACCCGTTGCTTCCAATTATTGTGACTGAGGACTCGCGGTAAGTATTGAACGCGGTTTGACACTTCATTTAGTTTTATTTATTGTGTGCTAGTGATGTCGAAAGTGGTGACATTTCGCAATTGATTTCATTTCAAAACACCAACACCGATTTTGTTTTTGTATTGTATATTGTTGTCTATCTATGTTATTTAGAAAAATAGAAGTTAGATCAGCTCTTTTTACAAAAAAAGTACTACGTATTACTTAACAGACATCTACACTGAGGTCTTGAGAACAAAACCAAACTTTTAGACATTACCTCTATTAGTTAATGCTATATTTCCTAATAAAACACGGGGAAATATGATTTACAAGCCGTAAGAAATAATGATTACAGCGTCTTTAACGCACAAGTTTCCCCATTATTTAGATATATTCGAGCAAGGCGCCTTGTTTTCGAATCATACACATACAACAATAAATATGATTTATTGTTTAGACTGAAGCTCGAGTTGATAGACAAAAGTATAAGAGTAATGGTAATTGTGCCTGCTTGTGCTCATTTTTTTGGAGAAATAGTAAATTACGTTTTATTGAAATGTAGAAAAGGGTTCGAAGCGTTCCTATTGTAATTTTTAATTATAGGATATTTTCTTTCCGTTTGTTTGGTAAGGAAAATAAAACGTAACTTATAAGATACATTGTGTCGGCCTAAAATTTTGCTACATGTATGTTGCACTCATGAGCTACTCCACAGTCCAGGTATAAGAAGAGTATATATCTTGCACTTCTGAATTATATATTGATAAAAAAACAATTAAGTTGCACAATCCAATGTGTATTGTTCCCGTACCTCGATTGCTTCACAAAAAGAGAAGGTACTTAAACTAGTAACAGAGACAAAGATTTAAAACCTTGATAAGTTGAAAATCTCTTGAACGACAAAGTTTCGGACACACCTCTTCAAGTTGAACCACTTAAACTTG
This sequence comes from Autographa gamma, assembly GCA_905146925.1. NCBI lineage: Eukaryota > Metazoa > Arthropoda > Insecta > Lepidoptera > Noctuidae > Autographa > Autographa gamma. The sequence goes on from LR989850.1 coordinate 14,013,137, forward strand.
GAACAGATGAACACTCGTGAGTTCAGCACTTGTGGCTTAATACCGCAGTCCTAGCTAAACTAACTCAAATACTGTATTGGGAACATTCAAAACTTTAAAATAGAAATAATACAGAAACGACTGGCAGTAGGTACTTGATTCTTTACATATTTCCACAGATCTAGGACAGGCTTTTTCTGTTATCAGTGCATAATATACCCCTATCTATAAGAGTTTTACGTTCGAAGTTAAATAAAAAAGTCGGTGGACATAAAGCTAAATAAGATAAGTTTTATATTGTGGAACATCAAAGTTTATTTTTTTTGCCGGTTTAGTCCATGTCGGTTTATTTCTCTTACCCTGCATAATATTCCAGTAAATACTACGACCACATGTCACAAACATACAGGTTATAACCTGCAGCCGAGTGGTGTGAAGCGCAGTATCGTATATCCAACAAAGCTGTGGCCGCGGCGCAGTCGTGCTCTCGCGAGCTCTGATTTAAGTGGCCCACAACCACTAACAGCGTTTATTTTATATTTTTATTAAAAATCCTCGCCTCACTCAGTTTTTTCTTAATTAATGTTTATTTTGATGTTGAGAATTTTAATTTTATTTTAATGTCTGGTTGTATCTACGTCGTTCAAGTTTTGCTTGATGATATTTTTGCTTGCTGATCTGTATTTTGCAGGAGGTAACCGAATTGGTTAGCCAAATTTTAAAAACCTGAAGAGCACTGGTCCACTGACTCGGCCAATTAGGAATGTTTAATGAAAACACAATAAACATTTGGAGTGGATTTTGTCCCAATTATAAAATTGAATCTATTGCTAAAAAAAACCCTGGTCCAAAGCTGTTTACTCTAAACAAGTAGCAAAAGCTAACCACCAACACTGAACTAAAAGTGGAAGTACAAAGAAAATGTAAATTACAGAGTTCAAGTACATTAGAGGTGGCTGGCGTCGCTCCGAGGTAGTTACGTTTTAGAGGCCTTCAGTGACGAGCCCCCACGACGCGCGTCCGCCTGTCGCACGCACTCAGCACGGCGCCGCGACGACACGGCTTTATGTTTTTGTCATGTGAAGTTTACATTACCGGCTCTGGTTTGTTTACCTTAAATAGTTGGGTTCGTAGCGTGCGTTGGATGCGAGGTTTTGAGATATGGTTTTTTCGTTTTGTAAACAGAGCTCGGGTTGTGATTGTGAAGATGTTTGTTGGAGCACTTCTTGTTTACTCGTGGGGTTATGGAGTACGGTTATCATAGTACGGTAAATGTACTTTAAGTAATAATAGCGTAAAATTACTTTAAACATTATAAAATGAAGTATGAAATACTGATTTATGGATGACCGTAATAAATTATACATTATTGGCAAATTTATAACTATAAATTATTGATACGGTACACGCTAATTAAAACACAATTCTCTATTCCAAAATGTTCATAGTTTGATACAATGTATTACTTTATCATTGATTAATGGAGATACCTGTAGGCTGTATGTGTGAATAGTAACGGTAATTTTATTATGTTAAAATGTTCAAAAGTATTCACATCGAAAAATATTTACTATTCTTTTTTACTATTTAACACTACCAAACACATTCCAACACGGAGCAGCTGCAGTGTTTATTTGACCCGTAAGTTAAATATACGCTAAAGTAAAACTATTGCCTCGTATTGCCTCATTATTTTTCTAAGCGTGTAGTTACGACACCCCTGGGCATGCCCTGCCTACATTAGGTTGGCGATCCCTGCTGCTCCGGCGAGATAACGCAAATGAATTGGTAATTCTGTCTGTTACCACACAATGGAACTGCGGGGGAATGTCTCAAGTGCTAGCATTATTCGTGATCTGACTCAAATAAAATGGATGAAAAACTGTGTAGCAACAGTTTTATTTTTTTCTCACAAACGAATTTATGTTTCGGAAAACCAAACTTCACTTAAAAGCACCAAAAAGACCAGTCAGCTTACCCACCGTAGCTTCTAAAAATCGTTGTGAATTCTGAGAATTTCTAAACCACATTTTCGACCGAAAATATTAGCTATGTCAGGACTAAGAAAGCATAATCTCTCTTCTTTTTCTTTTGACGATTCTATAAATAAATGACAAACAGAAACAGTAAAATCCGTATTTGGATTTCTTAAACCTGTTCTAAAAATATCTTGGATCCTCCCCAAGTATATTTTTAGAATGTAAAGTGGCATAATTCGAATCACATAACATAAAATGTTAACGCGATTTTTGTACAATACTGTTTTCATTCATATTGCTTCTCAATGACTTGTTTTCTCTCTTTCACTTACAAAAAATCCTTAACTACCATAAAGCATCTTTAATCAGCCTGAAAAGTACCAACATTTTTCATATATATGCTTCATGCGTCAGCCGCATGCACGACGACCGCTGGGCAAAGGCTACTACAGAATGGGAGCCAGCAGACGGACGGCGCGGCGCCGCCGAGGACGTCCCAGGAGAAGGTGGCGAGACGACCTGGCCATTTTCATTAAGAACTGGTTCGAGGTGGCGCGAGACAAGATACAATGGAAGGATTTGGGGGAGGCCTTTGCCCAGCAGTGGGACAATATAGGCTAAGAAAAAAAAAAAAAAAAATATGGTTCATAAGCATCCTTATAATTCGCTAACAAAATATCCTCATAGCTGATAACCAGGATGTAATGTACTCACGTGATGGTAGGCGGTGGATTGGCGTGCACCAGACAGGGCAGCACGACGTCCCCCCCGCGCCGCACCGCCGCCTCCCACTGGCCATGCGAGATGCTGCGCGGCGCTGATGCCACGCTCATTGCTAGACGGATTAAACGGTTATGTTAGTGGCAAATAAGTACGTTGCCTACTGAATTGAACTTCAAATCTGTTCAATGGACTACTACCAACGAATGTTGTATTTAAAAGTCGATGGAATGCATGGAAATGTGATGGAACTCTATTCCACGATGTGGCAACAAGATTTCTAGTTACAGGTTGCTTAAAGGTATTATATAGATAAAACCTCTTTAATGACAGTTTGTTTATCTGAAATATCTGGCATTTATTAGGTTTTTAAGCAATGTAAACAGGTCCTACAAGTTAAAGTTCAAAACTTTTAAGAGATTACAAGACTAACCAATAGAAATATTTTTAGCATCAATATTTTCGCTTTAGCACCTTTTCCAAATAACTAGATAATGAAATATACTTTACATTTTTATTTAGCTTTGGTTCTTAGAAGGAGTTTACGGTTTATTTATAAATCAAGATTAAACTTTACTTTTTAAATAGCGATTTTCTCGGAACTAAATATTTTCTAAGCACGGAAATCTCTCTCACAGTCAATATTTTTTTTCTAAAAAGGAAAATAAAGCAAGAGCATTTTCTTCATAACTAACTTTTAAAACAAACTTACGTGCAACATCAATATTGATGGGAGTGCTCCGTCTTCTGTCACCAGTGAGTGAGTCGAGCACTGAGCACGAGTACTGTGCTCGCGCGTCCTCTGCGCGAACTGCTCGGATGATCAGCTTCCAACCCTCGTCCGCCAGCAGCGTGGGCCCGGCTACAAACAATATATTACTTCACAAAGGGTCGCGCAGATTATAAGAAAGGATTACCTAGATCACTTTTTCATTTCTCCCGAGGGCCCTGCGTAAATTGATGGATTTCTTTTGTAGCGTTTAGTAAAATAATGATACTTTTTCCTTGGGAAATTGGCTATTTTATTTTTCTAAGTGATTTTGTCTGTAATCAATATAACAGGCATATTACATACTTACTACTAGGTAGCCACCCTTTTCAGTCTCTTTTTATATGTAAGCAATATTTTTTACATTAGGCTAAGTATTAGGCTTGTATACCTTGTGAGTAACTTTAAGCCATTTTATGAAGGTTAAATAATGTAAGTAGGTATATGTTTACCTACGTAAATATTTCGTACTACCGTGGTATATAATGTACCACTTTTTGTAGTTTTAGTCGAAACATAAGTGAATGTCAATAGATTAGCTTCTTATGTACTAAAGGTTCAAAACATTTTTAATAAAAGAATTTTAAATCCACAACTCGTAAAGTCTGGATCAGGAACGAGTACATAAATACTTTCCGGACAACGGATAATGGCAATGAGAACATAAAGCTACTTACACATGTGTTCAGCAGCCGGCAGCACGGCATCGTCCCGGTACCAGGCAGCGACAGCGGCGTGCTCCCGCAGGGCCGCCGGCGCCGCGCACGTCAGCAGCGCCGGACCACCGGCCTCCGACGGCGTCGCCGTCAAGTGGACTTGCCACTCTTGCCACACCACTGTTGACAAAGGGATGCAATCAAAATAGTGAACAACATTATTTTTTCTATTATTTCTGTCTGATGTTTACGGTTCAAACATTGTGGTTTACTTGTAACATAAATAGATTCCCGTACATCAGTAAAACGTGAGTGTTAGTTATAAATGTCTGAAATCTACCAGTGTCGAATACAATCGAAATCCGCAATCGTCTCAAATATTAACTATGTCGCCGCTAGTACGGTCAAGTGTCATTATCGAGGCAGTCACTTCACACCGTCCGTCAATACGAAACGTGTCCACGCCCAACGTGACGAGTGTCTCCGCTTCAATGAGTCACGTGTGCCTGAGAGACCTGCTTCTCCTTAATTACTACCTATCGATATTGAACAAAAATGAATCAGCTACATTTCCCAACCAATCAAAAGATCGTTGAAACAGCAATAACTGAAACACCAGCTTTGATACAGTTTAGTTACCCGTGAAACTCCGCAACTCAACAGAACCGCTATGAAGTTACGAATAAAAAGTTAGCGAACGATGTGACTGTTAATAATTCTGATTTCCTCATTATTCGACGCAAATTGCCGACGTTTCTCGAGGACTCGTGAAGTATAACCGCCTCTACAACGTTTAAAGAACTTGTTCCTACCGATAGTATTTCATACACGGTTACTTGTTACTTGTTAACGGAATAATAACAAATACTTTTTGTTTCTACACCAGCATAAACCTTGTACGATGTTTTGAACATTTGAATTAGAAAAATATATAAAATAACGCTGTATTGCTTAAAGATTATAAAGAACAAACAATTTAAATCTTTGTGATTTTTTGCAGGACTCAGATTAATTACTAGAGCAGATAAATCAAATAAAAAACATTCATTAGTGATATTATTATATTTACTTGGTTATATTAATGATATATTTATTTAGGCAAGAATTTCTAAAATATATCCAAAAAAACAATGTTTGAAGTAAGTTTTATATTTTTTGCAAGCTTGCTATTATTATAACAAACTTTCTCTTGCATGCAAAGAAACTCCGTGTCAGTTGCTCCAAAACTTTTATTTCGTCGTGTTTTGCAAACTTGATAACTTTTTAATGTGTCACACTTGGGAAATCTTCATTTTATATTCAACTCAATATAACCTTACTAGGTGTATGTAAACAGAATCTTTATTAATTAGTACATAACTTTCCGGAAAATTTTGAGACTTACTCTGGCTTTCATTGCGTTTAAGACATAGATTAAATAAAATACATTTATTAATAATATTCCTGGACAATTCACACACGGTTATCTGATCCCAAGCTAAGCTCTAAGAGAGCTTGTGTTATGGTAACCAGACAACTGATAAACATACTTATATATTTCTAAATACATACATATTATAGGTAAATTACATCCAGACCAGAACAAATGATCGTGCTCATCACACAAACAATTGTCCTGAGTGGAAATCGAACCCACGACCTCCGGAATAGCAGTCAGAGTCACTAACCGCTAGACCAACAGGCCCGTCAAATGATGCCCGTTATTGATATGTTACATTCACCATTGTTAAGTTTAGCAGTAACGACAAATATTTGACACACCAAATTTTATTACAAAAATATAACTCACTTTGATGTGAATATAAATGTTTTGTTTGATGGTATTATAACTATCGAACAAATAAAGTTGACATAGGATTATAGGACCATTTTCCTCGAGTTCAAACAAAGCTGTCCCTTTTCCGTCACTGCTATAGATACTTCACATTTCAAGTCCAAGTGTTATGTGTGCTCAGGTGCCACTACCGCGGTACTTCTTACCTAGACATCACATCTTTATTTTCTATGAAGACAATAGACTTGCTACACAGTATTCATGATATGATGTTGATGCTAATCGTGATCGAGTTATCGATTTATGCGAATCAGCGTTGAACATGATCTGGATTTTACATATTGTTTTTTTTTTTAGGTAAGTATGATGATACCTTGGTATTTCTTCATTAGAATTTATTTTGTGCACTTTAATGTTCTCTTCTTAATTTTTGGCGAATAAGTTATGTGCATACATTACGGGGAGTTATGAAACAGAATTAATATAAAGGTGTTTGAACTTTTCATCTATTGTCATTTTAACTTTTAAACTTTGAAAAAAATATAATCATATTACTCACGCGAATAAAACACCAAAGATAAAAATCATAACTGTCTGTGACGAACTTTACAAAGTTTAATAATAAAAGCATTCGTCTCGCGAGCATAATTCGAGCACTATAAAGCGATTGTTACGCTCGACGCGCAACTCGAGCACTTCCAAGTAATTGTTATGAGAACAGGTTTAATGCCTGGGAATATCAAACTTTTAGCTTTTCTACTTAAACTTCATTATGAATATTTAATCTTTTAACATTTTTTTCCCCTCTTTCATCACGTAGTAATTGTTTCGAATATCTCAGTAATATTTTAAATTAAATCAGTTTAAAAGTCATTTTTATATTTGTAGTGTTTGCGATGATAACTTAGAGTCCAAAGTAATGAGAGTTAAACTTGGTCGAATGGGCAATTACTCTGGAATTGGCAGATTTCCGCACTTCAGTTCTGAGGTTCCTAAGAATTCAGCGTTTACCGAGAATTCTAATAATTTACTTGCTTGAGTTTTAACCGACTAAATTGATGTGGAAATGAGTCACACTTTAAAATGATTTTGAAATAAACTATAACTGTTCATAATAAGTTTTCGCGGCACAAAAGGTAAGTAATGCTGGGTTTCTCTAACCTAAACCTAGCTTAAGATTTATTTAGAGTAACGTACATAAAACGCGGTTCGTGGCGGTTTCTGTAGAGGTCTGGAAGTACTCGTAAAAGTGTCAGTAGCAGACCATTTAGAATATTACCATGATTTATCGCGAGACAACAACCTGGAAATTATCTGAGGTCTGTGTGTTGTTTTGACCTTTGGTATGGAATTCAAATTCTGATTACACCTAATTGACGCAATTTTTTGTCGTAATTAGGTGTTTAATTATTATATTATAACTACAAAACTGAAAACTTTGATAAATTATTAAAATACCAACAGCTTTAAAACATTATTTATTTTAATTAAACCGAGAGTTAACTTAGCATGTATTTAGGGGAAAGGAAAATTTAAATAATTTTCACAAAATTCATAATTCGGGAAGCTCAATCGCTTTCAATTTGAGCGTCATTTAATTAGCTGTCTGTAGTGTCCTTTGAAGCAGCATCGCCGGCGCTCCGGCGCTCGGGGACGTTACGGTAAGTTCAGATCAAGTCAAACTTTCATAAACACTCGCAGAATTTAATGAAACCTCGTTAAGGCGACTGGCGCCTCGGATGTACGAGTTTTTAGAGAGGTCCGATGTAATGATGTTACTAAACCAATGGAAACCATTTTTCGTTTTATATACTTCGAGTTTCAGATAAAAGATAACTGCTGATAGTATGACTTCATTTTAAGATAAAAAAATCTAAAGCCAAAAGTTTAAATGATTTTAGATTATTATTTACGAGTGTAACTTACAATGCGTATTGAAGCTGATAACGTTTTGTTATAAGCCATATATAGAATTGATTACATATAAAATTCAGTTGCACCACCTCACGATACCTTCATGCCATCAATTACTAATTTGTTTATATAATCTATATATTTAATACTCATGCATCAGGTAGACACAAATCGCTACATCCGCTCACTAAAAACGCCGGCCGTTTATGAATTCACAAAATGAATATGAAGTTAAGTTAGAATAACTGGAATGACCCTCGGTCCCAGAGAGTCTGCCGTCCGCGTCTTGTATACATATTTGATTCAATTAAAGCGGCGCGATTGGCCCCTCAAACTCCTGAATATTTGAAACGACTCTCGATTAATACAGTCTATGAACTAATCATATTTGCATGATCCGACGATAAGTGGTTTCAATAAGATTGCCTGCATTTCATTATATTTAATTAAAGGAGCTGGTATTTATTATTGCTTATTAAAGAGTTTTGTCTCCATCGTTATTCTATTGAACGTTCTCCTATTCATCCGGAATATTAAACTCCAACAAATTCTATTTTGTGGATGAAACCCGGATTAAAACTTACAGAAGCTCTTCGCATAAACATAAGACTGTTGACTTATCGCAGGTGTGTCGAGGTCAATGCACTTGTGACAGCACAGAAGTGTTGCTTTTACGTTAGGAAGATATACAAGCGAAGTGAGGAAAATACAAACACCTGTCCTGGACCTGACTAGAGAGACAAGCTCAGTAATTTTATAAAGTAAAGAAGGTTTTGTCTCTGTTCCAAGAACTTAGATCTTAGAGAAATTGAATTTTATATTTTATCAAAGCAGAAGGACAATTTAATACAAAATAACTCAACATATAAAATTTATATGTTGAGTATTTATTTATTTATTTTTTTTTTTTTTCTTCATGAGTTAGAAATTATTTATGAAAATCATAAAAAAAATACTCTCATTCCACTTTAGAGTTTAAAATTATGTCTCTTTATTAGAACCCTAAATCGCTTGAATTCTAAAGCTGTTTGAAGTGCATAAAGGCATCTTATTCTAAAACGTTCATTAGAGAATAAATTGGGGGCACAGTAACACGGCGCCAAGTTTGCACTCTGGAACTACGAGAGTCTAACCGTCAATTATCCAAGCTGTCGTAATGATTAAAATTAATAGCTGAACCCAGCGGGCAATAATTCATAGATATCTTTATTGTATCTGTATTGTTATCAAACTGATGGACGAATTTATTTGTATCTGAATTGCGAAACACATTTATTTAAATGTTGGATTTAATGAAATTAAATAAATCTATTTGATTTATTGAAAAATTCCGATGACTAACTAAATTAATAATAATTCCTCTTATGAATGATCCTTTGTTAAAGTTCTAAAAATCTAATAAACACCGGTTTGAAAATACAAAGCTTAGTAATCGCATTTACTTCGACGAGAACAAAAGACGATCTAATAAGTGAAGTAGAAAATACCACACGTCTTACTCAAACACTCGTCATGATTTATAATTCAGAGACTTCGTGTATGTTAGTATTAATCCCACAGAACATTATATCTTCGTGAATCCTACATGGTTCGCTAATTTAAACATCTTGCGTGTTCCCAAAGACATGGCTTCAAGAAATTAAGGCAACAATTTTACCAAATTAATAACAAAAGGAAAACTGTTTCACAAATTTATAAGCCACCGCAAGGTATTTACAGCAGGAAATCGGTGACCGTAAACATCAATAACAAAGCAGAATAGTCTTTAACATAATGGACTAAGATACAAATTTGCTTGTCCACAAAAATAATTTGAAAAAATATTTTTTAATAAAATTTGCTTTTACGCGGTAGACTCTGATTAGGAATCCTTTGCAGACCAATGTGTTCGTAAATTTAATTTGTATAAAAGCGTTGAATCAATTTGTGAGTAGATATAACGTGTGCGGTAGAGAGTGAGCCAAGTCTTGTTCGTCTTGTTTGTTTGGTCAACCTAATATTAAATTCAAAGCGTTGCCAAGTTTTCGAAAATTGAACAGTTTTATTTGATAATCTGAAAATATATTTTTGTTTACTTCTTGTTTGGTTTATGATATACATAATATTTTAAAAGTTCGTATGTTTCGTTACCATTGTTAAAAGATTACTGAATGCGGATGAGTGATAACATATGAGTATGAAGGTTCGAGGAATCATATCGTGATGATATTGTAACCCTACCTCGAAATTCAATCAACTTTGTATTTGGCAGATGGGAAAACCATATAAATGGTTTCGTATGAAAATCAAAGCTGTGTCAATTTGACATTGTCGAGATACGTGAATAGTTACTATGCCTGGAATAAAACAAGTAGGTTGTCGAAAAATATACGAGCTATAGTCAAGAAAAATTTTGCAAGAATGGATGAAAGTCAGTAATTATGAGATGAAATACGAAAAATTCAGTTCCAATTTATTTTTAATTGGTTTCGTTAATATAACAGTTATAATTATATTAAATTAAAAATTCAAAGAAGACTTGGCCCAGCGTTAAGTTGACTTTATTACTGTCTGACGATGGAAACAATCCTCTTATATCTTGCCTCAACTTTATGTTTTTATGACTTTTATTACCGGTAGTCATAAAACAGTAAGTACTTTCAGTTAACCGCACACCAGAAGTGACACTCACACAATGATAGCGCGTTTGCTTATATGTAATAATTCTACGAAATAATTTTATCAAAATAATGAAAAATTAAATCATAAAATATTCCACTGAGATGTTTTCTTAGATATTACTTACTTTTAATTTTATATTAATTGTTTACGTAACACAACGTAATGAAACGGAAACCCAAAATTATTGCCTCCAGTTGCTTTAAACCAGCCATGATGAATCCTGTCATAAACCTCCAGGGAAGTACTTCAATAAAGCAAACTTCAGCAAAAAGTTATATTCAAAAATTAGCATACAGTAAAACGTTTTTGCTAATCACAAACTACATTTGTATGCGGTCCAAGGCCTTATCTCGGTCCAAACGGAACCTGTAATGCAGTTGTCAGACGTGAATTATCGGCGGGACGTTCTAATGGACTGCCTCCGATACACTCAGATTTACTCGCTGTTTTGGGACCAAATTGACTGTCCCGGACCAAACGGATGCCATTGTAAACTAGGGACATGACGTATTTCCTCCGGGTCACGTTTGTTAGGTTAGGAAATAGCGGGACTCGTTAAAAGTGATGAATGTAAAGACATCACAATTTTCATAAATGTTTAATTCCGGCATAATATTTATCAGGATTTAAGGCTGCCACTCATGATAATACCATTAGATTTTAATTTCGAGGAATTGCCCAAAATCCTCTTGAAGCAAATCCTTGTCAAATTGTAATCCAAAATCAATATTTTCTAAAAACGTTATCCTTTTAGAACATTTTGAGCGCAAACTCGAGTTCCTTATCCAAGCAGTAAGCTATTCTCACTAAACGAAGTTATAAAAGTAATTTTATGTCGGTTCGTCGGCTGTTTCCGACTAATCTCCTACATAAAATTGGCGTAACAGTTGGCTTCCTTGAAAGTATGCAGTGCTAGTACTTTTAGTCATTCAGGTAATATTGAATTCAAGCTAGAATATTCCTGGGTATAGATCTGTCGTATCTTCCCCGCGGGTGTCATAAGAGTCGTGCGGATTGCACCCGAGGGACCGCCAGGAGCAACCATTTGGGAAGTAATATCTATGAAATGTGATTGTGGTTATTTTATTGTGTGTTGATCGAAAAATGATATATGTATTGAAAGCACTGGAACGGTGCAATGCGATGTCATTTGTAACGATCGCAAATGATAAGGATTTTTATCGTCGATGTTCAATTTATTTCAATACTTTGATACCTATCGGGGGGCACGGTAGTGCCCCCGCCAAGTCGAGCGCGAAGCAAGCACTGCCGTACCATCCTTTACTGGAACCATTTCGCCACATTTTCAGGCCTCTATTTGAGAACCTCTGGATAAGACCAGAACGCAGAAATTTTCGGCATCCAGTTAGCTGTAATTATATACTTAAAATCCAAAATTTCAGGTCTGTAGGTCATTTAGTTCCAAAGTTAAGCGAAACCAAAGTTTCGCATTTACGACACTCACTCACTCATGATCATCAAAATAGAACTAGTACTTCCCATTAACTCAGAGAGCTGAAATTTGGTACAGAGTTAGGGTTTAATGGCCACATAAAGGGAAAACTATAAAAACTAGGATAATCGAAGATCTGGAGTACCTGGTGACCCTCATTAGAAAACACACGAGCCCAAGCAAACTATTAGAGATCGACATACCACCTTAATAAAAAATATTCAACTTGGTGGAGCGCAAAAATCGAAGGTCTGAAGTATCTGATGAAGAACCCTCAGCTGGTTTCAGCTGTATTAGGGATACGGTGATGCCCCCTTATACAATTCGTAATTAAAACAATCGACTGTCATTGCAAAAATCCAGAGTAGTGGGTCACATCTCCTAATTTAATCTAGCCTATAGTGTCCCGCTGCTAGGCGAATGCCTCCCATTCTGCTTCTAAAAGAGGTGGGGACTTTTCTCCATACAAACGCTCTCGTCTGTTTTTCGCTGGTTTCTGAACTTAGTATGAATATTTTTATAATGATTTCCAGTATGTGTAGAAGGTAATGTAAATGTATGTCAATTTTTTTTTTTAAGAAAGCTCTTTTTACAAAATCTTTATGATTTACCTATATCAAGGCAACAATAACTATATGAGTAGCAAGCTACCTTATTAAAAATAGTGTTATAAAATGATCATTGGGCATTGAGTAAAACTTATAAGTAATAATAATCACAAGTAAATATACCAAAAAATATTCTTTGTCAAAGAAATACTATAGATGATGGCACAGATATAGGTAACATATTTTTTTACGCCATAATTCACTCTTGGTCTGCAATGGGCATCAAACTTACGTAAAGAAAAATAGTAAACACAAACACATAACAATCATAGGTCGTGTTGTGTAAAAAATGCACGAAAAAATGTAAACAATCCAAAATGTTTGTATGTCGTAAAAAGCAACATAATTTTAGAAAATATCTAATTAAAAAATATTATTTACTAAAACACAAAAAGGGTATGTCGCCTAAGATTTGAACTGGCTGCAAGAATATTAATTCCCAATCGCACTACCACCAAGCTGATTACTACTACGGCTAGTGTTTCAAAAAGTTCCTCATATGGCTCCCTTTTACTGTCATGGTTACCCCTTGTTTATACGTCAAAAAATGCCAATTTACGAATGCAGATGATATAATGATTTTGGTAAGTAAGTAGACAACTAAGGCCTCGTTTACGGAGACGCGGGGCGTCGGGCGTCGCGTATGGCGTGACGTCTCGCGGCGCGTCGGGCGTTTTTTCTGTTTACGGAGGGGCGGCGCGTGATGCGGCACGCATCATCGCACGCGTAAACTCAAACTTATAGCAATATACGACGTTGTTCATAGAGAAGCGAGGCGAGAAGAATGGCGGTGCGCTCGCCTCGATAAAATCGACTACAAGTCGGATTTTTATCATATTTTTATCATATACTCCATTGCGACGGTGACTACGTCTGTGTTGCGCGATTTCTAAATAAGACTGACAGAAGATTCCGCCTCGGGCATAGCTTCATCGAGAATTGCCGCTGCGTGCGCTGCCGCGGTAAATGCCGCGCAGGACGCGGCGGTGCAATCCGCGGGGCCCGCCGCGAAAAACGCCCTATTTCAAACAAACGCGTATAAAATCGCTTCTCCGTAAACGCACTCATACAACTCCATATATTTGAATTCAGTGCAGACCGCGCCGCTCAACACAACGCCCGACGCCCCGCGTCTCCGTAAACGAGGCCTAAGACTACATGAAACGAGCGCGCTTTGACATTAGTTTTATCACACACTGTCAAATTACGCTCTCATTCCAATGATATTCTAATAAATCTCATTCACGAACCTTGCGGTAGGACGATAGCACTACTTTCTTCAATAACCGAATTTTCAAAAGTCTTTCCGTCCGCCTTAATACAATGAAGGGAAAACTCTGGATAAGAGTAGACTGGCTTTTATACTTAAAGTTACAACTTTACAAGAAGAAATAGTAGAACGATTAACATTATTCTACTCGAACATTACACAAATTAAATAAACAAATTACACTAAAATATTAATTTCGCTCAAAATTTGGTCAAAATATGTCTAATGCGTTGGACTAAGAGTGGCGGTGATACTTGCACGCTTCGCTAGATTAGCAAGTTGTTATTATAACAATTCGAAGATTTAAATAGGTTAAGGTAATTGTATGATTAGTGACGGATTATAATATTAATAAAGTGTGGTGGACTCCTTCCACAAACCTTCTTCCTAAAATATTTATTTTTGCTGATTGTCATGGTGACGAAAAATAACACGTCTGTCAGATATCGGTTTTTATATCGGCTGATAATACATAAAGTAGGTATTACTTAAATATTAACTAATACTGCTAAAAAAGAAAGAATTGTAATGTCATAAAAATTACTCCTAAAAAGAAAAAAAACGGTGTCAAATAAGAAAATCTAATAAAATAAACCAATATACGCTTCTACAAAAAGAAGTGAAATCCCATCAAAAACATTCTGTAAAAAAACTAGCCAAGTCTCGATGGAGCTGCTTGTTTATCTCTAAAAAGTAATGAAATCTAGACAAAGTCGTACCAAGTCTAAGGTTCCTTACTGCGATTTCTTTATTATTCTAGTTAATGTTGTGTGACTTGGCCGTTGAAGGGTACACAAGGGTAGAAAACCAGGTGCTTCATGACACCAGTGCACCTATCTATCGCCAGAACCGCTACCCATTGACGATGGAAAATTACCATTTAGAAAACCTTTATTCAATAACCAGTCAATTGTAGGCTTAAGCTGCGTATATCAATAATACTTATGTTTAGGAGACGCTATACATAACTGTATAAAAAAATATTTCCAAAGTAGACGGACTTCTAATCATTGAGAGAAGTCCGTCTGTACGTCTATTTTATGTTAGATCGGTGGTCGATGACTCGCTCAAAAAAAAAGAGAGCAGAAGTCAGCATTGACAATGCTGAATGCATGTGTTGCACAATCAACAACAGCCTTAAATGAGGTACTATTTTCCAATTTAGAAATATATAAGTATGTTTATCAGTTGTCTGGTTACCATAACACAAGCTCTGCTTAGCTTGGGATCAGACAACCGTGTGTGAAGATGTCCGGGAATATTATATTATATTATATATATTATAAATTACCAATACCAGTATGGGCTATTATCTGGCTTAACAAACATAGGTAGTATCAATATGTTAACAAAATTGACTTGTACACACTAACGTAAAAGGAATGTTCAACGGCCAAGTCACACAACATTAACTAGAATAATAAAGAAATCGCAGTAAGGAACCTTAGACTTGGTACGACTTTGTCTAGATTTCATTACTTTTTAGAGATAAACAAGCAGCTCCATCGAGACTTGGCTAGTTTTTTTACAGAATGTTTTTGATGGGATTTATAGTTATGTGACGAGCTTGTCATAAGTTAATGGTAAGGGATAAAAACGAACTTACGCCAGAAGTTTATTTGATCATTTACAGTAAGCACTTCTATAATTGGGAAGCAAACAACACCATGTTTCTGGAAAAAACAAATATCGATTAGCGCGCACCCTTATCCAATCAAGCAGCAAATGTAAAACCAGCCTGTGTATAAAGCGGGGTATAAACGTCAAAAATATCTGATTTTTGCGTTCGTGACGGGCACGCGTGAGCGCTTCCATTTCGGGATTGGCTCGTTAGCGCGGCGTGAGGCGGTGCGGCGCGGTGCGGCGCGGTCTATCCGAAACTCGAGAGAGCCTTGATTCATTCGATGTCGCGGCGGTAATTTTCTTTGATATTTTTATGGAAGATGTGACACATAATGTGGGTTCGAGGTACTTGACTTGGTAAATATTGTTCATGAAAATTCAGCATCTACTTAAGAAAATGACGCAAGTTGAATAACGGATGGAAGATGGCGCATACAATTATAACCAAGAGCAACTACATAAATCTATCAAATAAATCAGTCAAATTATACTTGTCAATTCGGATCATATTTAGCTTGCAGATATTATCCGCAGATTACAATGGTAACATCACTAGTCTACCCGAAACTTCCAGTGTCCAATATCCGCGAGCACACTGATCCGGTCATTTATTACGTGTTTTTGGCAAATACCAATTTTAATGGTATCAGTAATTTATTTCGGTCAGTTAAATATCTAGAGCAATTTATTGGCCTCCAGATTAAATTGAAAGGTATGGATGTAGACTATTGATTTGTTATCTAATTGAAATATTACTAAAATACTGCAATGAATGGATAAATCGTGGTTCGCATTAACCGTTTCCATTACAATCAGATTTTAGTAAGCAGGTTTGAGGCATATAAAACAAAGTAATCACCTGAAAAAGAGAATGCCTAATTATCTGAGGTATAAGTATGTTTAGAGAAAAAAAATAATGGATATTTGAATTACCACGGCCTTTGAAAAATGCTTTTGTTTGTTAATACTACAGTGTAAATACTACAGTTCAGAATATGCAGACTTGCTGAAAAGCTAGCTGAAAAACTGTAGGATCAATCCCATCAAGTACTAAAAAGAAGTAACTGGTGTCAGATGACGTAATTTCCGCTCTTATTCGAAAATGGAAGGAGTGAAAGCTTTCATTCGTTACTCTCCGGCCAGTCGTAAAAGTCGTCGTTTTAATACTTGCAAACCAGCGCGCACACATCAAAGAGGTTGTATAGAAACTCGTTAATGTTCTGCGTAACTTTCAGCAGATGCTGTGTCCAGCTTTATGTTTTACGAGGCCCGAGAGAAACGGGGATATATCATGTTTTGTGACGACTTTGATGGGTCTGCAAATTTAGAACTAAATTTATTATATTCTTTAAAAGTTAAGACAACCATAAAATAATAGTGATAAAGTAATTTTTAAATTAGTACGTTGATTAAAATTACCTGTAGTATTTTCTAAACATTCTAAAATAAACTACGTAACTAAGCTTTATAACATTAAATTAACATACGTATTCACACATAAACACGTATGTACAAATTGAAACAAACGAGCAAATAAACAAAATACCTAATTATAATTCAACGCAGTACTAACATTGACATGCAAATTTAGATTAACTGCATACACAGAAACGTGAGCCATATAGTAATTAATAGTTCTATAATAACATCGACGAGGCAATTAATCAAAATACTGTATGTATTTATCGTGACTGCGATCTGTCATGTTTGGCCGCCCGACCGGACCGCGTACCATGGTATGACGTAAATCTATCGCGGCGTGATTAACTGCTGCGTATCTCTTGACTAAGATCAACAGTCACTGATATGTGGAGGTAAGGAGGTGACTTATTGGCTTAAGGCGTGCTGACTATCCCATTTGTAAGGCATACCAATGCAAGTGCATAATGCATTTATGGCATTGATTTTCAGTTACCTATGAGTTTGATAACTAAATTTTTTTTAGTTTAATATGTTTCGAACAGGACAGACAAGTTTGGAGGACGGAGGGGGAGACCTTTGCCCAGCAGTGGGATCTGATGTAGGCAATTAAAAAAAATATGTTTTGAACCTTAGTAAAAGTTTTTAAAATTAATAATTATTGTTTCATGTTCTTTTTCGGGTGTAAAAGAGGATGACGACTTTTACAATTTAGTCCCTAAATCTAAGAAGAATGTGGAATGTTTCGTTTTATTCAGAATACGGTCATCATAAATTGAAGATCCTAACTACTGCAGCAATACTCAAATAAACAACAAACATTTACTAAACCAAATTTTGTAAATGAAAGTCACTCCTTTTATTATTAGAAGAAGGATATCCTGTTTATAAATATCTGCTATAAAGGATCTATTAATATCAAAATGTCACTCAACTTAAGGAAGTATTACAGAAAAAGGAAATTACACGAAGCCTCTAAGAGATGAAGCCTATGACGGCTGAGCGAAACCTTTTAAGAGTAATGTTTAGCCTAAAATGGAATCCAAACGAAAATATTCAATATGGGAAAATATTCAAATCGTACTTGTGTCACTTGATGATGTAGAAACCCAGTGCAAGAGGCACTGGGTTTTAGATGCCTAATTCTACTTAGTATAATTGGCTATGACAAAAACTGTGGATCTTATTATTTTTTTAACTGTGCTACAATAACGCATTGTGCAACGCCTGTAAGGATATTTTTATGTGATGATTGAATAAATAAACTAATAAATAATGATATCCTGCGATAACTCAAGGACGGTCTGATCTTCACTGATCTTGAACTAAGCACATTCTTATTATATATAGAGGAAATGATTGTATCCTTGGACGGCGAACCTCGATACCTATCTGTTGACCTAATAATCTCAAGATCATGCAAGCCATGAGCCAATTTCATGGAAAACTAATCGCTCGCAAACTCAAGAAAGCAACGGATTTAACACAATTACAGACTAGGCATAAACAGTATGCGGTATGCCAGCAGTCTGTAGATGATGTGACACATCTGATTTAATTTCCTACTCTGTGGTTTCTTTGTAAAGGTGAACGTTGATAACGAAAATTTAATTGTATTAATTTCAGTTTACAACCGCATAATTAGGAAACTCGTAATTATTCCTTTTCTTTGTTGGAAACATAATAATGTAATTATTAAGAATACATTTTAAATATTTTGAGTGTATTAATAACTAAGAGACTTTCAAGTTTGTTCAACTTTATCATTGTTCGCAACTTTTAATTGAATATTAGTACTACAAGTAATATTGATAGTTAAAGAAACTTATTTATTAGTTTTGCTATAAGAACTTGGTGTTTATCACAAAGGAATGATAGTGGTTTGTTAAGGTTTATAGAGGCTGGAGCATCTAATAACTATCTTTTCTGTTATAAGGTTCATTCCTGAAGACAATCAGACACTGCCATGAATATCTCTTAAGGATGCCACGTTCATTTTATGTTTCCAACACGACCGAGGTTCAAAACCATGATCTCATCACCTGACAGTGCCGCGAGTCGTAAACGATCCGTGAGTAAATCCTTTAGGTCTTCAGTTTCTTGTCACTTTATGTTATAATTTCTTGTAATAGCTTATCTATCATTTGTCTAAAAATAAACGTTTATTGTAATGATTTCTCACAGTCTTTATAATAAGGTTATCCTTGGTCACGATATTCGTCGCTAACTAACAATTGAGACACGCATGCTCTTCCAATATGATAATGGAAGCGATTCCTACGCAAATAATATAATCAGCCGTAAGTGTAGTCTTAAAATGGGAAGTGATACACTTAATATTATGGTGATACGGTGTTACCATGAGACCGTTATATTAAAATTTTACGATTCTTATTATACATGAAGGTAATTTGGGGAGTGCCGTTTATATACATGTGTGGTATTGGTGGTTACACTATGTCTAATCGAGCTTTAGGGAATTAATAGTTGGAAGAAAATAACCAATGAATGAAAAGTTTTAAGATAAGTGAAAAATAATAATGAGATTATAAATTGTCGTTCTTTGATGGTTGAGGGATATTTGTAGAGCTACAGTTGATTCAAGACTTTCCTTTTAATCTTATAGTGAGCAATGATTAAGAAGACATGCATGTATTATCAATGAAAGGTCATAATAGCTTTCTGCAGATGAACACTCATAATACACGGGTTTGTCTACATATCTTGAATAATAAATCAGGTCCGAAACGAGTGCATAATAAAGTTGAATCTACATAATTATCGTCTTTACCTGTCACTGAACTCAACACAAAATACACACCAGCTATTCAAGCATTCATTAACAACACAAACCAGCCCAGATATTAATTATAATTTATTATCATTCATTAAAAATATCAGGTGCATCTCCAAAATTATTTATTAAATCAACAAACAACGGTAAGCTTGTTAAATATTAATAAATTGGGGCTGTGTTCGACGTCCGCCGCCGTGCTGGCAATCAAAGTAATACATAAATCCTTTTAAATCAATGTTTGGCGCACAATATTGGCACATGCATCACGAGGCTTTCATTATAAACATTAATAAGAGATCATTATTAAGCGTAGTTTATTTGTTTGTGGATATTAAATTTGCTTGTTTGTTAATATAATTAAATTGATTAATTAGTATTGAAGCACGTGTGACTGCAGTTTTGAAATTGAAGCAAATGATACGGTGTGTTGAAAACGCTTATCTGATAGTTACGGTTCCAATGATCTCATGGTTCCATTTAAGTTGCCAAGATCAAAATAATCTTTATCAAGCTATTAATCAATTTAGTCTATTGTCATTAAGATTTTCGTAAATTCATAACATTATAGTAATAGAGCAATGAAAATATAAGGGAACTGAGCAAAATTTTATCGAAAGTGAAGAAAAACTACTTTTGTAAATTGGGGCAATTACAATCCTCGACCCTGTCAATCCCTCTGAGAACATACGTGACCTTATACTAAAGTATAAAGAAAAATACAAATCCAGGGTTACCAAAAGGGGAATAAAGAATGGGGCGTATCTTTACGACGGTATAATCCTCTGGAGTGTACAGAGCGCTCGGAATCAATGAGCGATCAGATCCTATGGTACGGAGGCTGCATGATTCATCCGACACAAATGAAGATATGTGACAACCCTAGACATCGCTAGCCCACGTCCGGACCGCCATAACTGATTGTAGTGACGTTATTGTAAATTTATATAATACTAGCAGTGACCCACGGTTTGGACTGAGAATGAGAATTATGGAAATAAAAACATACTTCGTCTTAATTATAAATTGAAATAATATAATCTTATCCCGTGAAAAATCATGAGTTATCAAAGATAAAAGTTGCAATGACAGGGTTAAAATAATAAAAGGACGAATAAAAAATTTGGACTTACAATGAAGATATTTTGGCTATGTAATGCACTCTTTCTACAAATACAATACTACTAGAAGGCCTCGTTAATACTCCATCCTTTTTTTAAAGTGATGATCGTATTTTATGTTAAATTAAATGATAGAGTAAGCCAGACAGATAGTCACCAGACAGTCTACTGAACTCGACGCTTCATGGAATGTCGCCTTAACCTGACTACGGCGCGTAGCCGCGTAGGCGTCGTAGACTTTACGCTACGAACATTATAATGACCGCGCTACGCGGCATTTTGAACAATCACAACGAATGTTTATCAAAGTGTTATTTGTTAAATTGTGGTATATTATAAAACAGGTATAGTCTCAGTAATTCAGTATCAATTTGTTTTACAGCGTGTCGTCACGTAAGAGCCGCGGTATGTAAACGGTGGCGGCTATTTGTTGCGGCGACGAGGGTGGACAACTGACGGATACCTTCGTCATTCTTTGTTATGTGTTATTGTTTTAGCGAGCATTACGTGATAATAAAGACATAAAGACTAAACTATTTTTGGATCGTAGTTTATAAGTTTTCATCGTTTTATACAGGATGTAACTTTCAAATCTCTAAGCAATCTCTCTCTTAGCAACACTTAAAGAATTCAACAGCCATAAAAACACAGTAATTTATAAGTTAAGTATATGTATTTATCTAGCAAACTATTTATAAAATATACTTGATTTTAAAACTTTTAATATTTAATTCGCTAAAGCAAATAGACTCTACGACCTACGACAACACGCGTTATAAGCACACTAATAACCTAAACCTATAAAAAAACATCATCTATTACCCCCCAGACTGGTCTAAACCTTATCACTACCGTCGCCTGCTTATCTAAGCGCACTCCGCCATTACACTAACGTTACAGTTCAGCCAACGAGGGTGTGACGTTTGACAGATACCTTCGTTACGACTCTATCGCTTAGTGTCACGTGTAGAGCTGTATTGGGTTAGGCCTAATGTATTTGGAGATTTATGATTGTTAAATACATTTACTATTTATTGTTTAGGAAGTTATTTAGCAGTGAATATGCATGTCTTGTGTGTTGGATTATTATTGTCCCATCGAAAAGTAAGTATTTAAAGTTAGGTAAAACATTGTAGTATATTACAGAGTAATCGACTGCGTGGCTAAAGTTCAATACAAGATTGTTTTTATGAGACCATAATAATAGATCATTTAGTTTCTCTTCCATTTTACAATTTTATAATTGAAATAAACAATCAACATTATGAATCCCTGCTAAAAGCCAGGGAGTGTCCCTGACCACCCGCTAACTAACTAATGCCCCCCCCCCTCTTCCCCCCTCTACCCCGCCCACAATTAGGACAGGTTTCAATCTCTGTCTGCAATCTTTGTTCCACACCAAAGCACTTAAAAAACTATTTATCTTCACCACTGTCGCATCAACTCACTGAGTTACAATTAGATATTTTAGTTTATTAAAAACTTTGCCGCCGTTCTTGGAATAGAATAATAAATAAAATTACTTTTCATATTTTGTTTTGTTTTGTTTCAACTTGATACATATATTGCTGCAGACATGATTTATTAGCGACTGCAAATAGTTGTGATACTCTATATTCTCAACAAAATCCTATATTTTTTATATTAGTAATGCTGATTGTGGGTAAAAAAATCTTGCTTGCACATATTATTTGAACGAATATTCTTGAATTCTGTTATGTAACTACTCACTATAAACGTTTGTTATTCAGTTTCCAGAAATTGAGCTCTGTTCACAGCAGTATTTCAGCCAGTTAGGAACATACTCTGGTGGATTCTCGTATCCACAATATATATTTAAAAGTACAACCTACTACTATCACAATCCTACATCCTTCTCCTTGTAGTCGCAGAGCCTGCACAGTTCGCTGCAACACGTTCCTACAAATAAACTCTCAATTCATCTCACGGCGCGAAAGCCTTCAATTATGTGACGGATCGGCCCACGTGTGTGTGTGTGTGTGCAGTGCACATACGATCAAAGCTACTGTGTTTATTGCACAAGAGAAATGTTGCTGACAATCGTTTAATTGTCAGTTTATGTGCTTCTTGAACACGCTTGTCACAGTTTTGCACCTTCATAGGTGGAGTAGGTATATTTAATTATATTTATAACTAAATTTTCTAGTGTTCAGGGGGTGGATCTACCAGTTATCTGTCCGACAGTTGGCTAGATCCACTACGGGTACGCGACCCCGGACTGCCCTAGCTGTTGCCGTCACATTCATTGTACCTCCGTGATGGTAGCATCCTATAACCCATCCTACCTTATATCCTTTCCAACGTATCCTTTCCCAATTCCTTATCCCGCAGGAACGCAATGGATATTCATAAAAATAATTTAATTATCCAAAATGGCGGCGATGTGGTTCGCCACCCATCACGTCTCGTTTCTCGCGGGGGCGAAAAGTGGCCCACGGGGAGCCGCTTCGCTACGTTGAATGTAAGAGTAGGAATGCAAGGAAAGGTGGATGAAGTATGTCAGATGATGGATGTTGAGACAAAAATTAAGAAAGGTATGCTGAGGAGGTTTGGCTATGTCGAGAGAAAGAATGAAGAACGATTGACGAATAAGGTGTATAAGGCGAGTGTGAATGAAAACATGCCAGGTCAAGAGTACCATAAACCGAACAGCATGTATGAAGGGAATAATGAAAGTGGACAAAGCGAAACAGGTGTGTAAGGATCGTAGCTAGTGGAAAGAAGTGGTCTCTGCCTACCCCTATAAGGGAAAAAGGCGTGATTATATGTATGTATGTATAACTAAATTTTCAGTATGACAACTTAAAGTGAACAAAATGAGTGTTATCGTACGATGCTCTTTTTTATGTCTTTGTACGTAAGGTAAAAATACGAATAAAATTATAAATATGTTTTTTTGAATAATTATACTTCTTTTAAGTAACTATGGAAAGGTAAACCATTGCATAAACCGTCACTTAAAAACCCTTTACACGACACAATACAAGAAGTGACGGAGCCGACACGACACGACACGACACCGGAGAGGTAACGAAGCAAAGTTCACAAGCGCTTCTATTATTCAGATTATCCTACGTTCACTCGGTTAGAGTAAAAATTTGATTAACTTTGGCATCCTTTGTTTATATAAGATGAAGGCTTAGGGGTTTATCACACAAGTTTAAAGATGTTTAGAACTATATAACAAAAGTACTTAGAGTGTGAAAGTTGCGGGAGTTTTAATTTATGTTGATGAAGGGTTCTAGCGTTTGGTAGTATAACATTTTCAGAGATAAACAATATAAGGCAGTATGAGAAGTTTTCTTTTTCTAAAGTTAATTTGAATGTAATGAATACACCCGTTTAAGTTTTTTGTATTGCACCATAGTTTTATAAAAAGACATGAAAATAATTAAGATTTATAAGGTTGTTTGTATCAACGATAGACACAATCACTGTAAATATTATTTATTACAGCAAATAAAAATAATAAAAGAAATGAAATAAGAACGACACAATGAAGTAAACAGAGAAGTAATATTGGAATATTATTATTGTTAATGTTGCATTGTTTTCATCCAATAAATGTTATCTTTCTTACGTAAACAGAAAAAGCGAAATAAAAGATTGTTTCATATCGTATATCGGTAAAAGAAAACAAGAGCAGCTCGTTAATAAGCCGTGGTTCGACGTAACGAGCATCGTTACGCCACTACACAGACTATACAGAAGGACAACTACAAACAATCGCTGAAGATAAAGTCAAAGGAATCAGTTGATTTTAATAAGCACATAGTAATACTTTTTGTAATAGAGCGAGAGTTTGTAGAGAGTTTTGAGAGCGTTTCCACCGCAGCGCACGGACATGCTACGCAGCAATTGACGTCATAAACACACGCGTAGCTAACTCGAATAGGCGGAACGTAGCTCAGCCACGTGGCCGACCCACGCATCCCAGCTGCGTGGGTCGGCCATTTCTCGGCGACCCACGACTATGTACAGTCTCGAGCAAAAATATGTACACATATAATATTGTTAAGAAATTATTATAAGAATAAGCTACTATAAATAAGAGGTACAATTAATGTTCCTAGTATATATACATACATTTAAGTTGTGATAAGTATAATTTATGTAAGAACTAAGTAATTTATAATACAAATAAGTAAAACAGATGTTACTACACAATAGCTAAATTATATTGTTACTTGGAAGAGCTATTGTCTATATTGTAAAAATAATGTATTGACTTTAAGTAAAATATTTTTTTTTATTAAAAAGATATTTGTACCATTTTATTTTCAAGTGTCATCTGTCAGTATGCATTGATTGCTAGATGGCAGAAGAGATTCGACAAAAAATGTCACTAATTTCGTTTAACAATTTCGCATATTATTATGTATACATATTTTTGCTCGTGACTGTACCCCACGCATAGGTATGAGCTGTGTGGGCGACACATCCGTGTCCGTGCGCCGCAGTTGAAACGGAGGCCGACGCCGCCGAACTAATGAGCCCACGCAGCAGAGGTGAGCCACGCATCCGTGCACAGCCTGCGCAGCGGTGGGGTTCCGGCTTTAAACACTCATAATCCTTAATTTTAAAGGTTAGATGTGATAAATTTGTTTTTTGTTCTGGCATTTCTCACTCAAGAAAAACAACAGTTACATTTTTTTTTTATACTTGCAAATCTTCGGATTGCACATTAACTAAACATTTTAATAGAAAAGTCTTTGAAAAGCAATCATCAGTTTTTTACACCGCCTTACAAAAGTAGTTTTCACTCGAGTGATTTTTCTGCCTCTCAATATACAGTGGCGGGCGCAGTTGTTTAGGCGCCCCGCGTCGCCGCGTCGGTAGTAAATGTCATGTGTAAGATAACGACCGCCCAGTTAATAGTGCCGCTGAAATGTTCACTTTTATTTGATTCCTTCTCACTGAAATGAGCTCTACTAACAAACATATGAACATAAAAATATAACTTTCGAAATGCCATTTATGATGACTGGTTTTGTAGGTTTATTGTAAATGGAAATTGTTTTCGATGTAAACTTTTCTTTTTTATTTCTTTGGAGTAAAATTGCTAGCAATTACGCTCTGATTGCCTAATGGTAGAGTAACCTGAAAGAATACAAAAAATCTTCTATTAATTTAGCACACGCTGTCGATGTTAGACAAAAGTTTATGTTGTTAATATTTTAAACCGCGGTAAGCATTGCAAGGCTATTCTCCAATTATGTGTACTTGCCCGTTTAAGTCTGCCTGTGAGCACAACTACGGTGCAAGAATATTACCTAGTTTCAATTTATTTTTAACAAACCTCTTTTACACCATTTTCATATTTTGCAAGTAACTCTATCTCACTGGCAAGAAATTCGATGTTCTATTCATCTATAATGTTCTCAAAGTTCTGTGAGCCGCATCGATTCGGAAGCCCTACACTCGGTGTGAGGTTTCAGCCGACCTATTGTGGAGGGCTCTCCACTATGCAACCCTAGGAATTTGCTGAAGATAGATGTCTTGCTGTTACAAAGCTTTGTGTGTTGAATATTGCTGGTTTAAGATGTATTTTAGTTAAATATCTGAGAATAGACCAAACATTGGATAATTTAAATGAGTGATACGAGTTCTCATAGTATTTTTTTTCTTGTTCAAGTTATAAATAGAACACTAGTGGTCATTTTGTTGTCGTCAATTGACAACAAAATATAAACCAGCCGTTGACAAGACGCATACCGGAAATGGACGCTACCAATATTGAATGGTTTTGTTGTATATTGGTATCAATACACTTTGCCCTTTCAGTTCGGGGAACAGAATGTGAAATAACACTATTGTCGTCCCGTAAATAAATACTCCATACTATTTGTAAGACTGAACGCTCACTCTGTTTTAATATGATATGTTTGGCAGTAAAAGGTAACATAAAAGTATTAGCCCCGTCATTAACACCTCACCGTACATTTACCGGTAATTACCGCATTAGTTTATAGTGTAGCCTCTATCTAGCCCCGTTAGTCGTATCGCTCCCATTTATTAGTACTAGCGGCTGATTAAAGCTTACCGCGGGCGCCTCGCCACCTCTGGCCTTTACCGCTGAGGGTAAAAAGTAGGCTTTTGCTTTATTGTACGTAAGTAAATAAACAATGTTGGATATGTTATAGTTGGTTTAACTATGCAGTTAGGTTGCACTTAAATTTTCTTGTGCTATTTTCAGGTTATACCTGTATCTATTCTACGACGGATTTTGGTAACTTGTAGAACTATTATCTAACAATAACTAATCGTTTAATAGATTTGTTTAGCACTAATTTATAATACTTTAAAATAAAGCCGGACTAGCTTGTCTTTAATTTGTATATATTTTGTTTAACAATGTATTGCAGAAATAATGAAAAAAATTTATATCTAATTGAATAATAAATAATAATGACAAATAGTTCGACAGGAAAATCATTCTATTATTATGAAAGAAATTCTTACAGCAAAAATGAAATATCGCAAATCCGTCCATTTTTTACTCAGTCCTGTACATGTCGCATGTTAGCCCGCGGCGAGTTGGTCGGTATCGTACGACAAGCAGCGCCGCGGGGCAGCACACGTTCACTCAAACCGTGGCCGCGACCAAATTGACATGTGATGGAGTCATTACCGCACTAATTGGTACATCCTCCAGGCTTAGCGACTAACAACGTTAGACATATTACAGCACTGGAATATCATTTTTAGAGAGCTTGTCAATACTCATACATGGTGTGTTCATAGAGAAAATAAAAAGAGAAAGAAATAAAGAAAGATGATTTTCATGAACATTTTTTGCTTGCTGAAAACATGACGTAGTTATTTGTAGTCTCAAATATTTCAATCTCAATTATATTTTATCCCATAGTTTTATAACATTGTAAACAGCTGTCAAGATATAGATGAAAGTGTTTATCTCAAATAAACAGAATTATAAAAGTAAACGTTAAAAAACTACTTTATTTTATGTACTCTCAAATCGTTTACAAACCAACTAAATCAAGAAATCCCGATCTTCAATCACTTATCAACTACCAAGAACATTTTCAGCAAACTTTATTTTATTCAAAAAGCGGTATTAGGTACTATAGTGGCAGAGAGTAAATGTTTACAAATTATCTCATAACATTATTAGAGGGAAGCGGAGTGACGTCACAGCCTGCTGGGACCGGGCGGGGTAATTTGATACTTTCCCTGTTTTTTCGCTGTGCGCTGGTAATTTGATGTTCGAACTGAATGTAGACACTTCCCGAGTTCCAGTGAAATGGAATTCGATATTTTTGTTCATTGTGGCTGATTATATGGATTCGCTGTAATATGATTTTGGGGTTATGGCTTACAATGGTATCATTGTTTTTTGATGGCTGTTTGTGCATTGTGATCGGTCTAAATAATGAATTATTTCGCTTCTGGACTATTAAATGGACAGCTGCCATATTTTCTCGCGGAAACTTTGTTTTTATTTATGTATCAATAATAAAAAACTAAAAAAATAAATATATTTATGAGTCTAAAGTTCGTGATAATAATACAAAACTTCTAGGATTCTTTGAAACATAAAAAACACTCCCATCCTCTTTAAGATACCTTCCGTTGATGATAAACCTGTCATAATAAGTCAACGTTCCTTTTTCCTGAAGACATGGGGATATATGATGGTGTTCACACGTCATTCATCAGCAAGGAGGGTGTTATTATAAGAGTGCTCGTGCTGACGCTATGAATAATGTTATGCCGCAATCTTTGCAGATTTGGAATGTATATTGGAGTGGTTCAAGAAGGAATAGATTATGATACAATCATTTAATAACAATGGAAACTTTAGTAACCTTTTAGCTTGTGTCGTTTCTTAAAAAGTATTTGGAATATTAGCGGTTTGGGAAACAAAAGCGTCTTCTAAATATGATAAGATTCACAATTTATCACATAAATAATATAACATTTCGATGTACCAATAGTCCATCAAGAGTAACGCAAACATAGAAAACTTTGAATAAGATGAAGTAAATGTGATTGGTTGGAGTTTACTCCGAGACACCAATTGGAACAGAAACGGGCCTAACGAGCGGCAAATTGCTTACGCAATGCCCGTGACGTCATCGTGTATTCCGATATGATTATGACAAACTTATTACGTGTTATTTATGGTAAAGACTTTTATATTTTGGCAGTACTCCATCCCTCTCATGAATTATGAAAAGCACGTGTAAAACTGAATACAATATGGGTTATTAAGTCTATTCTCGTTTAAAAATTTTGTGCGAGACTGTCCGACCTATATTGGAGTTTTTACTTGCACAAAGTTTGTAGTAGACAAGCACTATGTTGCCTCGAAGTTTGTTGGATTTATTGCTATGTTGCGGAAGCCTTTCACACATATTAAAACGGCACACAAAAAGGACAGCAAGTCTATAAACATGACTTCGAACCTCACACTATTTTTATTTAGAGCGATAATAGAATCTGCGGTACGTCACATATCGCTCGGAGCTTAAAAAGTCAAACACTGAATGACGTGCGATGGAGAGCGAAAGTGACTTCTTATACGCCAACTGATACCTCCTTAATATAATCATAATTTATAATAACAAAATGCCTCGTTGGCCTAGTGGTTCTAAACGCGACTGCTATGCTAGAGGTCTTGGGTTCGATTCCGAAGTCGACCAAGGTGTTATTGGGTTTTTCTATGAAATTCTCAGTAGGAGTTCGGAGTTTGGGTTTGTGCCAGGTTAGTGGCAATAGGCTCGCCTCCTGTTACATGGGACCTAAACTGGTACTCTGCCTAACCCTTCAGGGAATACAGGTGTGATGGTATGATATATAATAAAAAAAATAATGTGTTGCTAAGCGCAAATCTCGAGAGCAGCTGTACCGATTTCGCTAATTCATTTTTTATAATATTCCTTGAATAACAAGGATGGTTCCTACGGAGAGAAAAATAGTAGTATTATTTATTATGTACGGACCTGCCTGCGTCCTCATGTCCCGTGAGACGATGGCGCCGTGCGCGTTGTGTGCGCGGCAGCGGTACACGGTGGCGTGCACGTCCTGCCGGTACTGCACCGCGCTGAACGGCAGGAACACCAGCGTGCCGTTCTCCAGGACTTGTCTGTGGAAGAAGAAACCAGTTAGCTTGGGTTTATGATACATTGTTGGTTTGGGATTTGACAAAATCACATACTCTAAACTTAGAGTAAGTGGTAAAAACATGTGTGTTATCAAATCGGAGATAACAAAGGCACAACAAATACACAGACCCGAAACAATGTACTATGAAAGTGAACTTTTACATTGCCTCAACCGAGGATTGAATCCGCAATCTCGAAGTTCGTTACTCGACCACGGTCGGTAGGGTGTCAAAAAGTAAGAAAAATAAGCTGCCTTTATTAAAACTCATACTTTGGACACCAGTGCTATTCGTATAAGGTAACAATAAATTGATACAATCAAAGGTCGAATCCAAATCCTTGTGTTGTAATTAACTTACATTGTTGTGAACGTTCAAGTACCCTTATCTGTTCGTAGATTGAGTAAGTTTAACTACATTAAGGATTAATTGCTAACACGTGTGAGTAACTTAATGTTGATTTACAATAGGTACATTAACTGAAATTTCTCTTGATTACAGTTTTCAGTTATAAAGATAATAATATGCGCTAAAGAACTATCACAAAAATACATTGACGGATTAAAAAAAATGTGTTTGTTTTTATACACTCGATGAAAATATAAGAAAATATACTTACTCAAATCAAAATCAAAAACCTTACTTAATTTTAAACGGAAAATTTTATTAAAATAATTGTTGTTGACTGCCTTTGATGAGAAGATGCCTTTGCTTGAAAGTTTATAAAATACTTCTAGCAATGATCAAATGTACGTAATTTATAGGATTCTTCACGAACATAAGTAAACAAGTCAGTGCCTAAACTTATGAAAGAAATTGGAACAAAGCAAACAATAACATAAATGGTTTCAAAACATCTTTTGTTTCCAAAAACAAAACATTTATTTATAAATGCAAAACAGGTATATTGGTAATAATGCCACAATTAAAATTAATAATCTTTAATTTAATTTCCAACCGAACTTTGTGGGAGCCCGCTTTGAATTTCATATTCTATTGTTTTAGTCGTACTCTGTGTTTTTAGAACAGCGTACAAATTAAAAAAGCAAGGACAATATTTAAATAAAACTTGTAGCGAAAACAACAATATAGTAAGCAAGGTCAAAGCACCATAGTTTCCCCGGAGAAGGTCTGCAACAAACACAACTCCGCTCTTACTTTATGACGCCCACATAAAACTTTTACTACTAGAAGAAACAATACACCATTTACCGCAACTTTTAGTTAACACCAAGCACAAACACCCTTTGCTTCACAAACTCGTAAAAACGCCCCAGTCCTACCACAACCCTAAACACAAAACAAAATGGCCGAATATCTTTAAAATTTAAACTTCGAACCATAAACCGCGCACGATTCTTTAAATTATTCCTGGCTTTAATTTTCTCAATGAAAAAAGGATAACACGGAATTAGGGAGGGATTGCAGTGCCTTTTAAAAAAGAAGGCGGCGGTCGTAATTGGTGTCGGGAATGGACGCGGAATTCTCTGGAAATATTTTATAGGAACATTTTTGAAGTGAGCTATCGAGATATAAGATCTGGTGAGCATCCAGGTGGACATAATTGTGTTAAGTAGAATGTAGAAGGTTTGACAGGCTATTGGCAGCCTGATAAAAAATTGCTGAGTTATGAATTGCAGTTTTTAAGCAGAATTTTCCAAGATGCTATGACGGTTTTTTCTGGTTTATGCTTACACTTAAATATACATAAGTATTTGTCGCGCATCTGAAACGTAAATAACATGAAATAAGGAAATAACACGGAAACCTTTCTCACCAAAATATCACACATAATATAATATCAAATCAAATACTCAACATGAATACAGATCGGCCGACACGACATGCTCTAGTGACATCCTTTGCCAATAACACCTATCATACAGAAAAATCAGAAGATACGTTGACTCGCGTCACAAGAAATAAATACAATTAATGTAAGGAAAATGCTTGTAAAGAGTGAGTCTTCTTTTATAATTTATTTATGTTGAACTCGAATGTCGTGTCCCGAAGGAACTGAATTTAATTCTCAAAATAAATGAGTGCGTTCTCTTTTTGATTTATTTTAGGAACATAATTATTATGTAGGGAAGTTGGTTTAAAATAAATTGGATTTAAAAAAAGACAGGTAAAAGTTTTATTTAAGTGACGATTGTGTATGCTTTTGAGAAAACAAATCAAACAAAAAGGGTCTTTAACATCTCCCAGTACATTTAATGTATTCTGAGAAGTTCCTCATATGTTTCTATCCAAAGGTAGTATCTATAGATATAATAGTACTTATAAGATAAAAGGTGGTATAGGTATAAGATATTATAATTAAAATTATGAATAAAAAGTGGCATGTTTCTTAGGTCTTCTACTTGCATGTATTAACAGCGAGCGTTTAGCATGAGTAGGTTCGGTACCGCGGCGTGTGAAGTGCGCCTTTGATGTCAGCAAGTAATTGTTTTATGTGCATGTGTGTGTAAGAGGGCTCCTTCCTTATTATACTTATTTACTTATACTACATCTGGAAGACTTTCACATTGTAAGGTTGTGTCGGCATCCATTTGATGTAAAGGGCAGGAAGGGTATGATAATAAAGCGTTGCTCGTTCTTTGTCTTAAGAGGAGTTAATTTAATTTTGGTTATATAATTAAGAAAAAATAATAAATTTTTAGAGACGGAGAACAAAACAGATGTTATCAACCCACAACAAAACATCAAGTACACGTACGCTAACACGATTTACAAAGTCTAAACAACGAGTCATTCATCTTCATTGAAGTAACAACAAAAAAGGCGAAAACAACAAATTTCCAAAGACTTTGAAAGTGAAAGCCGAAGCCGGCTTCGTATCATCTGTCATGTCGGGACAAAGTTCACGAGCTATCGTGTTTAGGGACCAGGAGAAATATCTTCAGTACCTACTGCGTAGGGATGAGCAGAGCGCCTAGCTAAATGACACGAAATTATTTTGCACGTTATGGACATCCGACATTTAGACCAAGAAGTACGTGCGCATATATTTGTCTTAATGATAAGTATATTTGCTTGCTTGACCTTGCTTGCTGGTATCGCATTCTTTCAATTTAAAACTGCTTCGAAAAATAACAATCCTTCTTCTTATTACAATAAGCCCTACCAGTCGGTCAAAATTCAACCTGAAGTCATTTCCGGGAAGATTTTCGTTTGTTTTGGATTAATTATTACGTTTCTACCTACCTACCTGTGGGACTTCTGAAGATGTCTCAATAAACGGATTGACTTGATTCGAATTTTGATTTTTTTCTTCTTACTGTAATGACCAAACTGCCAGCTACACAATGTTTTTTTTTTTCATGGAACTAATTCTCTTTTGTAAAAAATTAGGACAAAAACAATAAAAACGAAAGTGTTTCGATTTTTTTGATGAGAAGTGTAGTTATGACAAATTGTCATGTAAATATGTATTTAGTAAAAGGGTGAAGCAAAACTTTGAGTCATTCACAGTGTGCAATAAGATTTTTCAAGATTATTTTTAAATTATTAAATATGAGGCGTCCATTTTGTATACAACTACTGTATTTTGTATGTAGTCCGTACAGCTCGTACCTCTAGCTGGTTTTTATTTGTATATTAATTGAGGTAAAAGTCGTTTCTCGTTTTAATTAACGAACGTTTTATTTTTTCAGAGCTGCGCCCGAAATATAACTCTTTATTACGAGTAGTTCAGGTTTTTATGCTACTGAGCAATTATTTATATTTGAGATTAAAAATAAATAATATTTTTGAGTTTTGTTTATTAAGTATTGATGAAATTTTCAATCTTGTTAATAAGATCACATATTGAATTGTTTCAGCATAATCCCGTTGCCTAATTATTGATTTAATTAATGAGTTTAAGAGTCCCTTAATTTGCAAAAGGACATCACAGCTTGACACATTTTTACATCTGAATGTAATTCACATTATAACGAAATCTCGACCCTTCGCCAACACGCAAAAGTTATTAAAATCAGCTCGGCCGCCCTCGACGCGGGACACTTTGCTTTTGATTTAGGACCAGGACGCCTCGCGTGAGCCCCATCATATATTCATTTTAAAATGACCCCGGAGTGTTATTATTTAAAAAGAAGTTAACTAATTACCAGCCAAATGTACAGATCATTTACCATAAACCCGTTTTCCATTATACCTTTTACCATCGTCGCCGAAAGTTTCAAAAAATGTCGTATAACTTTTGTTATCGCTTTTCTCATGAATGTAGGGAACCGTTAACCCTATAATTCTGCTGACCTTTCTCCTTAATGCAAAAGTTTTGATGTCTGAATGTTATTTACCTCGAGGATATTGGCTCGAACCCGCGCGGGCTGAAAGAGCCGCCATTGTGCTATTGTCAGTTCTACTTTATAGAATTACCGAGCGAGCGTGGGATCACTTATTTTTTGGAAATATCTTTGAAGTAAACACATGGATAAACTTGTGTTCACTACGAAATTCTGAGATATTGTATGTTCCTTTTAGCCTAAAAAGTTTGGCTGCTAAAACTGGTATAATATATGAGAGTACCTAGTGAAAAAAGAACGTCCTATGGAGATTCACTTGTAACTTGATGATAAAAGTAGGTATAGACAAGAAAGAGAAAGTGTTACTTTAGCAAAGCTATTGTGATTTACACCAAAAATTAAGAATTCACACTACATTTGTTTATTCCTATTTCTTAACGTTTATAACTTGAATACTGAAGTTACCCAGTCCTTCGTATTCCTTGTAGTTTTCCCTCATATTTGCCGATACGCACTCGATCACTCGGGAGCACACTACGCCATGTGTCATCATTGTAAGGCGCTCATTTCCCGCGGGAAATTACCGCAACTTGAGGTAACGGTATTATAAGAGTTTTGCCTAAATTATACCGTGTTATGGAGTTCTTTGAGGAATATTGTGTAGGTATATCGATATTCGAACATACATTAAGTTACCAGAATTTGGTTATTATTTGTTCAAAAACGTTAAAGTATTGTCTTTAAAGAATAATGTGACTCTTTACATAAACTTGACATTATATTAAACAAACTAACTGATTTTAAAAATATGAACTGTGCGTAAATATTTTTCCATACTTTATTCTTGTTTAATGTATAAAGCTACAAACAAAACAAATCATATCTGAGAAAAATAATATAATGTTAGAACAAACACAGGTCTTCTGTCGTTGACAAGATTGTCGTCTCAGTAAACAGTAAAATGTTATTGTATCCGCGAATTTGTTATGTAACTATCTATAAATGTAATGTCTATAAATATCAGACATTTTACCAAATACCTGTTTGTTGAACAAACAATATGTTTGGTGAACCTTTTGTTGAGAACTAAATAAATATTAATAAGAATGATTGTTCCAATAATCGGTGGATTATTTTATTCATACCACTAAGTCGGGTTGAAACATGTCATCTTCAGTCTAAAACAATGATTATGAAGGGCAAAAAATATTTTAGATTACGAAATTTTGATTTTAATCCTACCTCAGATTGCTTACACCTGAAGTAATAGCAAGCGCGATAGGTAAATCAGATTAATACTGACAACTGTCAAGCACACACATTAATCTGTTGTCAATAGTAGATAATACATCGTTAGCAGTACGACAGTACGACATGTATCAATTAGTGATCAGTGGGCGCGTCCCAATCTCCGTGACGCGGACTGAACACGACTGATTTGGTAACCTCTAGCTTGGTCTGCTCTCCTGGTACTTGCGGGAACTAATCTTATAGTATTAAGTTTTGATACTGACGAAACTTTGTGACAAAACGGTTTAGAGTTAACAAAAACCGTGTGTACATAACATATCATCACGCCTGTATCTCCGAAGGGGTAGGCAGCGGTGTACCATACACCCACAGTTCGCCGATATGTTTAAGTCCCATGTATTAGGGTGAGCCTATTGCCACTTACCGTGAACAAATCCAAACTCCGACCTGCCACTGAGAATTTCATAGAAAAACCCAATAACACCTTGGTCGACTCGGGAATCGAACCCAAGGCCTCCAGCGTAGCAGTCGCGCTTAACACCACTAGGCCAACGAGGCACGTGTACATAATATACCGTTATTAAATTGAAGAAAATGTACATAAGAGTTGACAAGTCTTAAGGCTCATAATCTTAAGAAGAAACGAAAGTAACCATGTGTTCTAAGAAAATCTTAGCACCAAAAATGTTTCGTCAACTTCAACCCTAGAGCTATTGGTGTGTTTACAATGTGTTCTAACATACCTAGTCCTCATTACCACAACAACAATTTTTCATAAAAAGAGTTACCTCACTGTTTGTGTAGTAGATGTTGTCATCAAATATCTGTGTCAGTGCGCTACTAGGGTAGCAGGCGACCTTGTGTGACGATAGGGAAGTAACCCTACGTTAATTGCCTATTAATATCTGATACAATCTATTTAGCGGTGGATTAATGATAGCTTACGTTACTGCTATGTTTGTAGAATAAGTTAGGAGTATGAGAGTTGAAACATATAGGGAAACATATATAATGTTTGTAATCATCAGATAATGTTGTATGTGCCTTTGTGATATTAGACCAGCGTAATGTACCAAAATAAAATGATTACAAAATAATACACAATAGGTTTGGGAAATATTTTCATTAGCTAATATCCAATTTGCTTTGCTATGACGACTATAATAACTATTATTATTTATTGAGGAAAATGTAACGTGACGCGGAATTATATGGAACTCCATCAACAAACATTGTCTGTTCCGAGAACTGGGCAAACAATAATATTATCGAATCAATAATCGCTAATACATATGCAAACAGGCCGTTCTAATTATTAATACCCAATTACTGAGAGCATGCTTAACGTGAAGGCAAACAATACCTTCTACACGTACTTCTGTATGTATATAATAATATAATATACATGTGTGTATAGATCATGCTGTAAATAGAGAACTATATAGATAGCTAGATAGACAGTTCGTCTAGGTATAGATGAAGAGCTTTTCGTCTGACCTTTTAACAATCGAAATTGTGGTACAAGAAGTACGAGAATACCATCAATTCTTACTCTCTCAAGTTATACATACAGTACATACATAAATAGTATTACATAATAATATATAATGACGGATGCATAAGAAAACAGCTTTGAAATAGCCTCCAAAATCCCTAAATTAGAAGATAAAAAAAAAACTACACTACTATTTTCGTCAGTGTTAATGGTGGCCTTTTGTATGATCATTTGGCAGAATCTGTGACGAGGCCGTCACTCACTCGCCATTTGGAAAAAAAATATTAGGTTATTATATTTCTTTCCTATTTTTTTTTTACATTTTTGTTAGGTATCAGATATCGATACCTAACAACCCCTTAACGGATTGGACAGGGGTTTCGTAACATCGTAACACCCTGTATAATTAAGACACACCACCTTTAACATTTGACTCTTTTGTCAGAAACCATAAAATGCATGGAGCAGAGCTGCACTGCTTACTCAAAAGGAAGCTGTACAAATAAAGCTCTTCAGTGATATTTTACTAGCATTTGATAGTATAGTAGCAGTTTAATTAGCGCAGTATAGATGATAATTATAATGATTGGTGGTTGCTATGGACACCACATAAATGGTACTCACGTTACCAGATAATGGACGTTTGGAAACCACTCTCGGTTAATAATAAATATTCTAAACTGACTATCCTTTTTTAAAGTCCGCCTTAGATAATTTTGCTTTTTCTTTTCGAACTAAAATGTGTGAGGTTTAATCGTTATTATTGGCAAAAATCTTTGCATTGACTTATCAAATGAACCATATCTACTGGCCTCTTATCTTTATTGTTCTAAGTAAACAGTGAACAACCTTAATAAATATATATCAATAAATAGTAAAGCGACGACCTCCGTGGTCGAGTGGCGTACGCACCGGTTTTCAAGGTGTCGCTAGCTCTGAGGTCCCGGGTTCGATCCCCGGACGGGTCAATGTAGGAAGTCACTTCTCTACCTTGTCTCGGGTCTGGGTGTTTGTGGTACCTTCGTTGTTTCTGAATTACATAACACAAGTGCTTAATAGCTACTTACTTTGGGTTCAGTACAATGTATGTGATGTTGTCCGCATATATAAATTTATAAAAAATAGTAAAAGTACGCAGCCCAAAAAATTTACATTGTTTTCCTTTTTTTTGTAATTTTAGATTCAACCAATATAAAACTAATCTATCTTCGCCTATTTTCCATTATACCAGCCAGTTAGGCGTTGTGTGAGCTCAGCCGCCTTATTATCGTCCTACCAAACAAAAGTTACTGTGGCTAACTTTTCACATAAATTTTTGTCGCCTCCATTAAAGTAGGTAATGTAATTTCAAGGGGATGAAGGGCGCCAATATTGCGCTTTATTGGTATTTGTGCCCTACTTAGCAAACAGTATGAATAATGACAATAATAGTTACCGACTTAAATGACATTGAGAATAAAGAATTGAGAATTAAATAAATTCCATTTCTGTTTTTTTGACTACGACTAGCTGTGCCCCGCGGTTTCACCCGCGTTAATACCTATAACCTAAGGATCCCTAACTTTTTTGAAAATTTAATATAACCTATGTTAACCGCAGATAGTGTAGCTTCGCAACAGTGAAAGAATTTTTAAAATCGGTCAAGTAGTTTCGGAGCCTATTCAATTCAAACAAACAATCAAATCTTTCATCTTTATAATATTAATATGGATTAAATAAAAGATTTTTGATTTAATTCGTACCGTGGCTTCGACGACAGCCATGTAAACTAAAATGTGACTAATATTTCAATTGATGAATCTATTTTATCTTAACAAAATTACGTAAAAATATTAATACAAGTTGACTTCGTTGTTTCTGAATTCCATAACACAAGTGCTTTACAGCTACTTACTTTGGGTTCAGAGCAAAGTATGTGATGTTGTACGCATTTATAAAAAAAAACTTACTGAAATTATCAAGTTTTTAATTTTGTTACAAAAACCTTTATGTTTCCAAACGAAAAATACAAGAGAGGTAGTTACAACGATAAGAGTGAAACACATATCTCCATTAAACTCATAATAACACACCTAAAGCCTACATTTTGTTTTGAATCTTTCAATTACATTAAACGTCTCAAAGGTGTATTTACGGAGAAAATAAGTAGATGTAAGTAAAAATGATAATTATCTCTCAACGACACACTTCGTCACATCTCTCTGTGAGCGTTTGGTGCAAGTTTTATGGTTAATTGATACTGAGAGTCATTTTCAAACAGTAATAACATTGAATGTGTCAAAAATATTATCTTATATATAAAAATGAATCGCTAAATGTGTTGGTAAGCGCATAACTCAATAACGCCTGGACCGATTTCGCTAATTCTTTTTTTGTTGTATTTGTTATTGTCAAGAGAAGGGTTTTGTGAAAAAAAAAATATAGTGATTTGTTGGATTTATCTACGCCTCCAATAGTATAAAGGCACCGGGAGCGGGACCTATGGATTCACGCGGGTGAAACCGCGGGGCACAGCTAGTATTTTATAATATCGTGTTAAGAGTTAAGAATTCTTTAATAATTATTATATTGTGGATACCATTTCTATAACACCTTAACATTTCAGACACAGTATCAAAGAGTATTAATACTTTAATGTATTTAGTATATAAAATATAATATTCATAATAATTCTTAGGCATTAGCTTTGTACTAATAATGTACAAAGCAAAATAAACCATAATATTAAAGACAGGTGGGTAATAGGTATTTAATATATTAACTTTCACTTTGATCTAATTTTGGAAAAACATCTTTATTTTATTTTATATGCTAGTAAGTAATTAACTTGGTGAATAATATTAAGACGCGAAGACTTAAATATGTAAGTTTATGTTACTACGAGTACTGTTGTAATAGCAAATCGCTGTGAAACAACCACCGTCTGTTGATTTAGTATAGGTTTCTGAGGATTGTTGTAATGAAAACATTTAGTTCGGCAGCTCTAGTAACCTAGTAACTGAATATAATAAGTATTTATGTAACGCCCACGGTGTGCTATTAAATTGGGATATCTCTATCCCACGCTATGATATTGGAAATTAGTTCCACTTTTTCCATAAATTTGAGATTAAATTAAAGATTACAACTTTCATCGATTACGATTTTCGTCGGTGTTTTTGGAGGCCTTTTATTTGATCATAAGGCAGTCACTACCTCGCTTTTCTCCTATTTCTTTTACATTTTTTGCTATCCGATTTCGATACCTAACAACACACCTTCACGCATCGCACAGGGTTTTCTTAACAGCCTGTATAAACCTTGCTGTAACAACAAAATATCCTTAATACATTTTTCTCATAACCGCTGTGAGCTTATCGCTCGTACCACTTCGGCTCCTTCCGTCAATTTTCGCGGGCCAGCGCTCAAAGGGTGTCCGCGTTCGTTAGCAGCTCGCGCCGCGTCACGCGCCGTCTTTGAAAAATAAACTACACAGCTCCACTGAATATCCTGCCATAGAATGGAAGCGAGGGAGTTTTGCGCGAGATGTTAGGAAATTTACTGACGTGGCGACTTAATGTGTAGGATGTAGGTCTCCATTTATTTGAAATCGCTGGAAAATGTTCTATACTGTAACTGATAGTAAGCATTTTAACCATAATTATGTTACCTAACTTTCGATTAAATCTGGTTTCAATTGAATACCCTGTATTATGAATTTACAAACCTAACATAGCATATCATCACGCCTGTATTCCCGAAGGGTTAGGCAGAGGTGTACCAATGTCTACCCACAGTTCACGTGAATGTTTAGGTCCCATGTAATAGGGCCTATTGCCACTAACCGGGCACAAATCCACACTCCGACCTGCTACTGAGAATTTCATAGAAAAACCCAATAACACCTTGGTCGATTTGGGAATCGAACCCAAGACCTCTAGCGCAGCAGCTATACGCCTCTTAATAGTCATGTTTTTTATAAGCCTTCTGGATAGGCTCAGTGTCATTGATCTTTTCAAAGAAAACTAACAACTAGAACTACTACTACTCTGTATTTTATAAATAGTATTTACACTCGTTATCTGACAAGGGTCTCGGTACAAAACTCGGTGAACGCTGTGGATGACGTCACAAAGGCAGTTCTTTGTTACGAGAGGTTTTAGTACAGAACACGTAAACTATAATGTGTGGCCCCCGAGGACACAGATTTTATCAGAGCCGTCAACTAACGAAAGTTTCCTTTATACTTCACTTCCATGTAGGTTTGTTCTCGAAACTTTAAACACAAGTTAAGGTTTTATGCTGCCTTTATTTTGATGTCATTATTTTTTGTTTATTCAATGATGAAATCAAAAAATCAAAATCAAAACATTTTTATTTTAAGTAGGCCTTTTTAAGCTCTTTTAAAAAGTTAAATTACTGACTCTTGTTGCAGGTTCCAAAATGTCAAAATGTCCAATGGTTCTCCATTGGAACCGGCAAGAAACTCCATATAAAACTCCTCTTTAAAAAAAAGTTAGTGAACATCAATGTTACAATTAGATACAATTATTTAAAAAAAAACTATGTAGGTATACAAATATGCGACAACAGCGTGATTAGCAGTATGTTTACGTAGATGTCACATCCATAGTTCTCAGCAAAAAAAATATGTGTTTTCACATTTGATAATAATAATTAAAGCAATCTTTGTAGGCCAGTGAGATATGTTTTAGCTCGGCCTTTTCACGGACTCTGAATGAAAAACTTTCAAGTGTTCACCTTTGATCAACTTTGTAAAAGATAACCTATAGATTGTTTTAAATAGCTTTAACTCAGTATTTCAGTTACTACGCCCCTTATAACCGCCATTCCTCAAGTCAACAAAAGTCTCAAACATTTCAATTTTATTTACGTCATTTCCGTTTTCGTTTCTGTGTCGTAATTTCACAATTTTGGAATAAGGAAATTCCATTTTCTTAACTCGTGCTATAACTTGAATTTATTTTCGAAGTATAGTCTCATTTTATAAGTTTCTTTTATTTTGCATAATGTCTTAAATATTTTTTTTTGAACTGTTATATTTTATTCTTATTAAAGAAATAAAAAGGGTACAGTAAGTGATTTTAATTTCGTACTGGATAGAGAAAATACAACGAGATGTTGTATCCTTTTTATATTTAAAATTACTAGCATTTGCTAAAGATATAGAATAAAATGTATACCTATTTAAATTCGATGAATAAAATATATCCTCAAATACATTGTCACCGAAAGATATCGTTCAATATTTCGTATTCTTGAGACTCGATAGCTACTTGAATAAGGGTCGGACAAAAATATATCTGAAGCGATTCTTAAAGATTGTTGAATATCGTACGGAACGGACATAAAATGCGCATATATTGCACCACCGTCGAACAAATCTGCGCCTTTATTTGTAAAGGGAGCATTTCGTATTCTTTTCACACAGTATAATACAATATTTAGACGTTTATGAATGTTGGAACACTATCCAACGGCCTGTATATCGTGGGTCAAAGACCTCGCCATATAACATTAGGTACTATACACAAAGAACAAGAATATACAAGTACTAAACAAACTAAATGTAATAAAGCGTTGATTAAATATTTCCTTTACTTTCACATGGCCCACAAACGAGCGATAAAAATGTCTAAACGGTCAGAAAAAGAAACACGCTTAAAAGAACAAAGTACATAATAGAAAGACAATTTAGTTAAAATCCGATTAACTAGAGACTTCTTTCTTTATTTCTTTGCGAATGAAAAAAGTAAAACATTCATTTTCCCATCAGACTGATGAGACGGCTAATAGGCGAGGAGCTGGGGTGACGTCACATCGAACAAGATAATGCTATTATTTTGTGAAGCTGGCTCTTCCGTTTAAGGATGTTGTAGCATTATTTTAAGAAAAAATCAAGATGGAATCGAAAAACATGTAATTTCATCATAGGTATCTAAAATAAGTATCCTAACAAATTAACAAAAATAGCAAATAAAGCATCAAAAACCTGATTTTAAAAGAAAAAATATAATTACAGTTTCATGTATGTAGGAGCTGAAAGAACAAACGCTAATAAATTATATTTAGATTTACTTTTAAAACTTAGTTCTTGCAAGTACGATGGTTTACGAGACTAGCCGTTCGTAACTTCTAGGAACGTACAACTAAGTCCTTTTATATTATCTTTCTGGATACATAACTGTTGACTTAACAAACTTAATTAATTAATGTTAAAAGCTTCTTTTGTTTTTGGTAACTGAAAATGTTCTCTTAACATACACAGTTCCCTCACAAGAAAGTCAGCACAGCGTGAAATGTTCGCTAAGTTACTCAAACATTACACTTTACTAATAATTAATTCTTAGAATTAGATTATACGAAGTTATTTCAAATTTTCCCCGTCATTGGAAGTTGCTTGTACGTCGATTGATAAGTAATAAATTCAATTACAGGGGATGCCTCCAAAGTCCGGGCCTAAGAGTTCCTAATGAAGGTGTTTGAAGATTAATTACTTTACGGTTGAACAGCGCCGGTAAAAATAACGCCCTTAATTGGAACCCGGAAGCGAACACACAGCTATTTTCGTGAGTGTCATTGCCGTGAAGGAGACTTTTA
The DNA here is from genome assembly GCA_905146925.1 of Autographa gamma. Lineage (NCBI taxonomy): Eukaryota > Metazoa > Arthropoda > Insecta > Lepidoptera > Noctuidae > Autographa > Autographa gamma. The sequence continues at coordinate 14,056,621 of LR989850.1, forward strand.
TGTACCAAAGTTTTTTGTACACTGATATTCATTATAATAAATGCATTTCGAACTCGATGTTGATTTTAGAATTAAACTGAACGAACTATAAATAATCATTAATTTCATGAATAGTTAAACAACTAACATATTATTTTTGCATATATGTAATACATTAAACAACATGCAATACTATTAAACCGGAAAGCTACAAAAATTTCCCGCTAGCAGCAAACTCCAATACACAAAATTAGAACGCGTAATTAAATTTTTCTTCCATTTTAACTTCGCACACATGATGTGGAAATAAAAGCGCTCCGGCTCCCCGCCTAACTGCGCCGCGACTGACCCCCGAAACACGGCGAACCGGTCCGCTTTGAAAGACTACAAATTATGTAAATTGAGAGAAACTTTTAGCTCGACTATTATGAAAATTTGAAGTCTATTGAGGGGTTTCGTATTCAGGATTAAACTGTCGACGACTCGCATTCAGTTTCGTATTATAACCTTGTTTCGGGAAAATTATTATAATATTGTAATATATTTGTTACACGTGTTACCTTGTCTTGTTAAATAGGGTTAAATGTTACATGGCCACACTTCACGAGCCAGATACCGTTTATGTGGCCCTTTAGTCGATGAAAATAATGTTCTACAAAAAAAATAATCTAAAAAAAATATATATATACTCTCAAAAGCAAAGTAGCCACAGACTAATAATAATAATAAAAATCTTAACTTTTTTTTTATTCCTAAATGCTATCAATATTATATCAATGACTAAATTATATCTAGCAATTGATTCAATGCTACATTATCAACAAGAAGTATTACTAAACAAAACAAATCCAACCCGTCCCAGTTAACTATTTTACGAGTAATTAAATATAAATTTAACTACACTTAAGTTATCATTATATTATTATTTGAATTCGTAAAATGTATGTACATGAATACATAATTACTATACTTGAGAAGGCGTATATTGAGTAGATGTGTTTTATACGTTAAACATAGAGTAGTATGTTTACGAGTAAGTATATACTTATACCATCGCTTTTACTTTTAAAACCGCATGGGGCCCGTGAGCCTTCTAGTGCGTTGTATTTAAGTGCACCAGTTACTATCCTGCATATACCAAGTCCTGAGGGACACTGAGAGCAACCTGTTGGTACAGATATTCCACTAAAATTAACATCGAGAACTCAATAAGAATTCGAAAGCGTTAAATCCATAAATAAGAATTGAATTTCTGATTGGCCAATATTCGAATACCATTTATTTTTAATTTTATTAAAAAAGTTATTTTTTAAGGTTAGTTAAAGTAAACCTAGTTGATATTATTATGATATACGTCAACATGTGCCGGCTGTAGTGGCGGTGGCTATGAATATGTAAATATGTGGTCACCGCGGATGACGCGCTGCCAATTAGTAACACGTCAAACTTAATGTATGGAAGCTTCACTTTTTATATTTTCCGTGTTTTCCGACCTATTTGATACGTTTTATTAACGCGTTGTGTAATCTGAGTCATGCTCAAATAATTCTGTCATCTCCACGAATTAAGTTCAGTTTCAATAAATTAAGGTTTTAATAAAGCTGAAAGAATTTATTTTAATGAATATTTTATAGTACGAAACCAACGAAAGCAATAATAATAGAATCACGTTTCTTTATCAAACCGTCCCCAGCCCGAGCTTACTCGAAGACAGATTTATTTCTGCGCTGAATCATTCTAAATAATTCATTCCTGCCTCTGAGATGTTTTTCGGTAATAACCATTTTATTCGAACCAATTGCCAAAAATGCTTGAGTAAGATTTCTCAGCAGTATCCTATAAGTGTCCAGTTCGTCTGTGCCCGCCCCGGATAAATCAAATGTCTCGAAGATTTACGACGCGCTCCGCAGGCTTGGCGAGCCGCCTGCTGACGAAGCACCGTCTTAGACAATAATAAACGCAATGAACAATGTTTTAGACAATGACTAGAAAATTGTTATGTCTTCATCTGCGTCTTCATCGAAATACTCGGAAACGTCTTGAATGTTGAAAGGTATTTCAAGTCGTATTAGCTTCTTATTTCATCAGTTTATTAGAGTAAGAATATTATAACAACACAAGAGAATGCGAATATTGTTTTAGAGCGCACATTTGTACGCTAAAATGTTTCGTTAGCCTGTTGTCAACGCATCTGAAATTCCTTCATTAATGTATTCGTTATTTAGGTAATTTCACCATGAACATTATCAGTATTTTTAAGCCCGTTGCTTTGTAGTGTGTACAGTGTACCTATAATTATGACCTACATAATTAACTAGTGTAAAGCTTGATGCTTTGTACAATCATGTGTAAACAATTAGGTCGGAGATCAAACCTGCAATCATCAGCGAATTACTAATCCTTGCCCGTCTGAAAATAAACACGATAAGTAGGTAATATACATTTAAATACTCCTCATAATATCTAGAACAAACTCGACATAGCCAATTAGAGCAAAGAATTTTATTCAACGAGCAACTTGTTATTCCTTCGTTTATAGCAATAGACGTAGTTCCAACTACAGAATACAAAGGAAAAACAAATTGAAATAACGCGACAAAGGCTCTGAATAAACCAACATTAATATCAAAACTAATACAAGTTTCAATATTACTGCAATAAGATTCAATTTTGCTTGAAAAGCTCCATAAACAATAGTATAACGTTTTCGCTAATTATGTCTACGGAAACTCGTGAATTTGCGGTCTTTTTATTGCGTGAAATATAATCTGATATTATAATAGCGATCTTCAACTTTAAACCTTTAGGGTTAGAGGCTAAATTGGCCTGAATTGCCTTATTATAATTGAACAGATCTGATTTTGCAGAAAACGTAAAAGCAACCATCTTTTTTTGATTTGTTATTTTGATCAACAAAATAATAAAGCTATCAAAAAAGGTTTTACAAAATATATAGGAGTTGATATTTATGTTAAAAGAATAGTAAATAAAAACAATTATAAGGAATGTTTCTGAAGATAAGGAACTCGTTAAGCTGTGCAAAACAAAAACCTGATACTTTGCACGTCAATATTTAATTTTCGTTATGAAACAGGTCGCAGCTTATAATAAAATGGGAAAACATAATGAATTGAAAATAACTGAAAATGTAATAAATAAATCGAAGTGATACAAATATACGCAGTCCTTCAGAATTTATAATTGGGTCACATTCAATAATAACTGGTTTATTAAAGAGGGATATAAATCCTTTTTTCAACGTATATGATAGTGTATTAAAACAAAAAGAAACAAAACAGAATGTTTTTTGTCGATAATTTCTGAAAACACGAACTGTTTGTGTATCAAACAGAGCTCGCTGTCCAACTATCAGACTCGCCGAAACATTCAGGTATAATACCTTCCTAAAATATAGTCTCACGTTAATTCGTTCGACAACGTTGCCCCGGGCGTGCCGGCGTCCCCGCGTCCCCGCGTCCGGGCGGTCCCGGATAAATCCACATGAATATGCATGAGGAGCAAAACAAGACATTATGTGGAACAATGCCACCCTCACCTGCCCGTGTGGGCACAAAGGATGCTGCCGTTAAACCTCGGACAAATATGACTGATTTATTGTTCGGACAAATTGAAGCTGCATTTTGGTAGCTGTGTTTTTAAGTCCGAATTGCAACATGAGTTTCACTGCAATATATTTTTAGTGATGCGACAATAGAAATTGTATTTTTTTCACACATTTGTTTTGTGGCGAGTAAAATATTGGTGTCATTTTTTACGAGCTTTATTGTTTTTTTTGATCTGTTGTTGGTTTATGGCTTTTGTTTCAAAGAGTAATTAGATTTGATCTACTTTTACCTACATTATATTTAGGCGTTTTTGAGACTTAAAATCGTTGCATTTAATAATTTGTTATGAAAACGTTTCGTTAATCGCACAGCTTATACTTTGTATATATATTGTCGAGTTCAACAAATTTCTACTCTAATAATCACACACAAAATAGAACCCAAATTCATGTAACAATAAACCCCAGTTATATTTTAATCTCGACGTCCCTAAATCCTCGTTCATATTTTACCAGCGCCAACACGTACTACCTGCATAATCAAGTAAACTCCATAATAGAGAATTGTCATAATTCGCGTCACGACTCGGCCCGACTCGGACAACTCGGACCATTCGGACAGACCAGGACCGGTCCTAGTTTACGTCCGTGGACCAAACAAATTAGTCCGTTATGAAATAACGTCAAATGCGATATTCTTGTTGAGCGCGGTTTAAGGCCAGCGTTCGGAGATGACGAATTAATTGTTCTGAGTTTCGTGGTTTAGTGTTTTGTTTAAGGCTTCGTGTGTGAACTTGAATGTTGGTAGAAAGAGGATACTTAATTATTGTCGCAATCATGTCAAAGAAGAATTGTCAATCAAGGAAGAATTATTTGGAATTTGATCATTACTTTTCACTTTCAAGGCTGGAAACACTACTATGTCCTATATTGTAAATTACTGGTGACATTCTGCAGCTGTACTAAACAGCATATAAATATGTTCGTAAACACATGCCTACCTCCTCATAATGTCTACACAAACTAGCGAGCAGCTTGACGAGAGTTTGAAAGACCATAAACCTTAATGATGATAGCGTGGCGAAACCAAACATGACCATAATCATAGGGTAAACTTATCCCTCTATAAATATAGCTATTCCATCGGTGTAGTCTTACCATGTGCGGTTATTAATGCTCGTATAAATATACCAAGGGGGTGGTATAGGAAATGAATTTCAAATTCGATCAACACTTTTAGTTCTTTTGAAAGTGGTGAAAACTTTTTGATGAATAAATATTAAGCACCTATATTTGGCGAATGGAAAATCTAAAATTAGCTGTCTATGTTGTCTTAATTTTAAATTTTACTGGCTAGTTTACATTTCAATCAAATAAAATAGTAGTATGATAATCTTGTAACCATAATAAACCGTAAATATAAGTTCCGTACCAATAGGCTTTCACGATAGTTATCCGAGCCTTTTTTCCGCACTTCCTCGTTTCCAAGTGACCCACAAAATGGTAACTATGAGCAATAACGAGGAGGTCCCCTGGACCATACATCCTCCGAGCTCTGAAGGCTGCTCCTCGTTAATGTAACTACGGTGTTGTAACGCCGTTAACTATCCACTTTATAGCTTTCAGTTGTCTATAGCTGAGAGGCTCTTGAGTTGGTGATAGTTGGTACCACAAACTTTTTTTTTTTTGAGAATAAAATATGATTTGATTTGAACCTAAATTGATTTTCATTTAGAGCTAGAATTTCAAAAACAGCATCGCGATTATGTCGGTAATATCCGTATTCTGATAAACAGAAAGTATTGTTTGAATATACGAAAAGGAAAAATAATAACACTACATTATTATCATATTTCGAGATCCCAACAGGAAAAAGGAATCGCCTTTGTTTTTTCTTTTTAATTAGAATTGAAAACTTTCTTCTTTATGAGTATTTATGTCACAATAAATTATGAATCTTGTGTTAGCCTTTTGGAAAAATGTTGTGCATCTTAAATATGCTGTTCATCTAAATAGTCTTTGCGAAGTGTCCCCAAATCCGTCAAAGTATCCGGTAACGAGGTCATCACGAAGCGTGCATCGGCCACACTCGGCGAGAGCTCATTACCGTTAATGGGAGTACAGTGTTATTACTCCATTAGCCAACCGGTTTATACCGGTTTATAGGCTCTGCCCACTAACCTGTTTATATCTTTGGCTTTCACGTAAATGTCCTAATAAGAGAACGTGCTTCAGATCAGAATGTGTTATTTAAAGAACCTTGGACTTTCATTTGGGGGTACGAAGTTACTCCAATATCGTACGAAGGAAACCAAAATCCATATAGATATGGATAGATCTATATATCTTCCAATATGACAATCGCCGACAATATTTATCTTTGATCATATCACAAATAACAAAACGTTGGAATACCTGATTAAATATGTATGGTGGCTTGACAATAGACTTAATCTAACAATAAGTTTCCAATAACGACCGCCAAAGCCTTCCCATGCGGCGCTGGTATCGCAGCCTGATTGAACTGGGAAATGGGAATATTTGCACAAATCGCTTTATTTACTACTCAGTATTTACTGTCATATTATACGTACCCGGAATTTGTAAATTAATTGATTCAAATATGATGTTTAATGGAAATAAATTATGTTTACTCACGTAGGTATTTAAAAGCAAATATTTGATGAACTATGATTTCAAATTAATCCAGGAATTCCGGATTTACTGAAATATAGGATGCAATTTGAATGAGTTTATTTATGAAAATTGCACAAATAATGCATTTAATACTATTCTGTATTTCTCCTACTTTAATGCGAGCTGCTTGTTTTGTTGCAAATGCTATAAAAACTTTCTGTCCTTATTTCGAGACTCTCCAAAACTCTGCAATGAGTTTTTATTCTTTACGATAGAGTTTAAACTCGGAGGAGTGTTGTTAAGGAGCTAACACATTGACAAATGTTTGAATTAATTATGAAGTTTGGTTTTCGGATAACATTTATAATTTATTATGAGTAGTTAGTTTGTCTTTATTCTATATCGCTACATTTTTGTAGTTTTTGCAGAATATTATTCAATCAGTGAACTTTTTTATACCCCAACTTTTTTTTATTTTGATACCAAAATAACTGGAACAAACACTTATAACTATACTAAAATTAAATGTTATATGAATAAACAAAACTAACTCACGTCGAATAACTCATCGTCATCCTTGTCAATGGCGGGAAACGAGCCCAGAAGGCTGGCAGCATTGCTAAAAACACATTTGCATCAAAAGATTTATATTTTTAACCATTTATGCCAGCACAGTGTAAAGAGTTCCTTATTTTGTTCTCCAGTAGCGGCGCAACTTTAGATTTACAGCCGCTCTGAATGCGCCGCAGCCTTTGTTGTGACCGTCGCAGCCTGCACCGCGTAACGCCTTAAATTGTAAGACTCTCTGATTGTTTCCACTTCGATGTTTAATATCAAACTGTTTAAGACTTAGTGTATATTTTCAGTGCAAAGTTATATTGGAAAAGTTTAAACTGCTACGTTTTGAATCACAAACCTAAGGAACCGTAAATGATTGCTAACCCAAAAAATATGTTTCAAGTTTTGTGTGTTATTGAATATCGTATTCACCTTTAAAAATAGGCATTTTTAAGCGTTTACTTTATGTAAAAACTATCTATTATTTTTATTCAGAAATTGTATAAAAAGAATAAATAACAATTCGGATAAATCATATTATAACATATATACGGGCTGCTAATTAAATATTGATGTAATATATTAATTAAATTTAGTGTAATTATTTCATATTTCTAGATACCCACCCATTCAGGTCTAGCGCAATCCATTCAATTTAGTTCAACCTGTCAAATAAATACTCATAAAAAAAGGGTTGGTTTATTCATGAACTCCTGGTAAACAGTACAGCTAATTATATCTTAATGTTCAGTAGTTGTTCCCCTTGTTTATTGATCGTGAGGGTTTGTGCCGAGTGCCTGTCACTGTAGTTCCCGAGACGTGTGACGCAGTTGATGGCAGCGGGACACTTCCCACAAACACGGGCTGACCCAATTACAGCCACACAGCTAACTTTACTTCTGTGGTTTCGGAATATTTTGCTACGAATCAAACGAAAACTTGTTTGCAGAACTTAATGTGTGATGTTGGTTTTAAAGTTAAAATTGAAAACTACCTTTTAAATATTGTAGATAATGCATCCACTAAAATAATAGTTGAATGAAATGAGATATATGCTGATGCAAATAGGCAATACAACCGGCTCTACGAATGTTCTACGTAAACATGCTACGAAATTTCGTAGCCATCATTTATGTGCTACGGCAGAATGCTACGTATCTAGAATTATGCTACGTTTACAGTGATGTTGATGAAATCGATTTAGATTGTGTCTTGTTGGATTGCTTTATTATTTTACCGGTATGTATATTCCTGCCTCGTTGGCCTAGTGGTGCTAAGCGCGAATGTTATGCTAGAGGTCTTGGGTTCGATTCCTGAGTCGACCAAGGTGTTATTGGGTTTTCCTATGAAATTTTCGTTTGGCGAACTATGGGTGTATATTGGTACACCTCTGCATGATATGTTATGTTATGTGTGTATTCCTGTTTAATTTATATTTTTTAATTCACATATAATTCAAAAAGTGAAGTGATTCTTATTTACTACAGAAAATTTAATCTAAGAAAAAAACATTTTTCTTGCTGTTGACAATATCGCTTCCTTTACATCCATGATAATCCTAGCTACCAAAGCCTTCCAGAATAATGGTGATGAAGATTAGTGACTTTATAATAATCCCGGAACTGTCAAATCGGTTTGATAAACGACGCCAAACCACTTACATAGACAATTTAAATAACTATAATTACAAAAACTTTGGATGAAATTTACTGAAAGTAAAAATGCTTAGTAAATGGGTTTCAAATTATTCTTCATCTATAAATAAAATTTGTTTAGTTTTTTCCTTATTTGTTATTAGGTTTAGAAAAACCTCTTGTCACATTAAGCAGGTCGTGGCTACGCTCGGCAGTTCTTGTAATTAACTCTGACATAAATGGTTGGAACAAAACACTTGGTTAGTAAACAAAAGTAGTGTTATTTGATATTATTTTGATACACCACGATAATTGTATTACTTATATGAATATGATGAGTTTTATGTGATATTTTTTGGGTCTTGGCAAAATATTGTTTAACATAGATAGATAGAAGTAGGTAGTAATTTTGATGAGTCAGAGTGATGGTGTCTTTTATATTTTTTATTGACTTCATGTTATTAAAATTTTCACATCTTCCATTTAAGAACGATACCTATGTTTTTTTTGTTACGTACATTTAATTACGTCTCTTTTTTATCTTGTAGGGTTAGGTAGAAACCACTTCTTTCTGCTTGCTACAATCCTTACACACTTGTTTTGCTTCATAAACTTTCATTATTTACTTTATTCATGCTTTTTTTCAACATTACAATATTACATAAGACTTATTTTACTTATTCACATGTACCTAATTTTCATTAAATAACATGTTTTCATTGTTCCTAAACTCTACATTTTTAAAATGAGCATGCAACGTAATCTTCTCATATGACGTCTCTTGCAATTAACGGCGTGATAAATCTCCGAGACAAAAGAGGCCGAGCCTTGTTAGGATAACGTAACCTCGTTTGTGGCTCGAATACGTCAAATAACTCGGACGAGATTAGGATATTTTGTTACAGGGTTTAAATAGACCCCGGTAGAGTTCACGTTGGTCGCGTGACCCACTGACACTGGTAGGTCAGGGATCAGTGAGGGGAATCAGTAATTAGAATATCGGGTGTATTAGGCACGTGAGGGTGTATCGGTTTTGATTGAAAGGCTCTAATAATAGATAAATGCGTTAAACATCACATACATTGCTCTGAACCCAAAGTAAGTAGCTAAGGCATTGGTGTTATGGAATTCAGAAACGGTGAAGGTACCACAAAAACCCAGACTTGAGGCAATGTAAAATAGTTGGTTTCAACAGTGACCCATCCAGGGATCAAACCCCCGACCTCAGAGCTCACACCTTGAAAGCGGTGCGTACGCCACTCGACCACAGAGTTCGTGATAGTTTTAAGAACTTGAGTCTTACTACTTTCAGTTCGAAAAACAGAGTTTTATTTTATTACGGTAACAATTTATCAGGCTTGCAACAAACTTAAACCTGATAGATAGTTTTAGTTACAACAACACTTATGAGACCTTTCATAATGACCTGACCACTACCCACCACTGCCTTCCGGCAACAGCCTCATAACTAAGCACAAAGGCTGAGGCTAAGAATTTAATTAATTCGGCAATTACAAAGGTACGCCTGAAAATGCCTTCACCTATCGACTGGAACTGATCAGACTAACTACGTAGACTTTATATCATGTAGCGGTATTTACGACTTAAGTTTGACTATATAACCTAGATGTTTCAACGTGTGAGGTATTCTTAACCCGAACTCCTGAAAAGCAATTAGCTCTGACCTTTGTATGGGTAGGAATCTATCGCTACCTGGATAGAAAACATCAAGCAACTTTTGATTGATACCTGTGCTAATTAAAATGTTCCATATAGGACCAACAAAATTTACCTAATCACAAAAGGTTATTAATATGAAAGTTTTCAACTTTATAATTACTTATTTTAAATTAAAGTATTTTTTAATTATTCTAAAAGCTCAGTTACAACAATTTCAAAGTCTTACAAAATTGGTTGATTCAAAATATATCTACTAATGACTAGTTCGCGTGTCAGTATCGCGGTAAGTGATCGCAGACGCACTGACCGATAGCCAAGAGTTACGGCCATATCACTGACCGGTCGCCCATCCGTCACTCTGACAACGATGTACTAAAGCCGACACCAATTGTTTTTTAAGATTAGACTAAAATAGTTCACGAATAGAATTAGCACGAAACTATTGTCTGGCTTAGATTACGTTCAAGGTAAATGTCGCTTTCCGGTACTTAGTATTTATTAAACATAACGATAAGTGGCTAAACGTAAGTGTGTTTATAATTTGATTTAAAATATCGTTTTTTTTATAGTTCTGAAGTTAAATACTACTACTTCTAGTATTGAATAGTAATTAAGTTTAACTGTATCTAGAGTTAGGTAGATAATGAAATGTCAGTAAATGGCTATTAATTTGAAGACTTAATATTTGATACCGCAACTAGATCTAAGTACATAAACGCGATACTAAATAATAAAGACATTCCACTTAGTTCCATTACTAGTAATTGTGAATTTACCAATCCAGCTGATGGCTGTGATTGGCTGACGGATTAGTTAATATTGACGAGCTTACATGTATTAAACTTTAAACAGTTGCGAGCGTTGTTTGTTTGTTAATCACATTAGAGCGCGGTTGATAAGGCAGCGGTACTGACTTCACAGAAATCTAAATTAATTAGAATCGTTCTTCACTGTATCAGAGCCTTTATTAGAAAAGTATATCAGGTAAAGTATGCCTAAAAGGGCAACATTTTGCTCGCGTTTCATTTTCAACTCTATTTACATAAGGATACCGTAACCTTTATGACCAACGAGCTTAATATCATAACAAAAACCACACGATGCCGAACTATTTTCTATAATTTCTCATATTAATAGTTTAATATCGCAGAGCGAACGATAAAATTTGAAAACTTAAGCGCGATATAGCCGCTGGGTCCAGTAAGCTTACACTTTGGCTTCGAAAGGCTTACAGCGGCCTCTCCGGGGAATATTACGTCTGAAATATAACTTCTATTGTAAAGAAAATAGAGGTTATTTATGGCGACACATGGGCTGGTACACAGCGAAATTTATCTACAAACTAGTGTCGTTTCGCGGCACCGCCTGTCCGCTGATAAATGGCCGTTAATATTTGATTTTTATCTCGTGGTCGCGAATGTTCAAGCAGGGACTGAAATAAGTACGTTATTAAGAGTTCGTATTATGAACCTCTTAGCTAGTGTATACTGTATAGTGTAGACTATAGTGATATAACAATGTATTTATAGCAAAGCTTAAAATTAAAAGTAAAAATGTTTATGGAATTTTCGGATAGGATAATGAGGTAACTCTACATTCTAAGTCCGTACGGATAAATTTATTAAAAAACAAATGTTTTTACAAGGAGCCATCTTTTGTGCTTTAGTAAAGTGAATTAAGCATAATCAAATAACTTGCATAACAAAAAAAAAGGTTGTACCCAAAAATTATTGCCAGCCATACCTAAATAATTTTCAGATGGTCTATTTTCTCTCCATATCTAGTACCTAAATATTATTGAGCATCTGGCGAAGTTTCCAATACCGCTGTACCCACATCATATTTATTCCTAGGATCGGATGACGTCCAATACTTGATTCCCGGCTTCCAAATATAGCATGAACTATTGATCGCGCCACATTTAGATGTGCAGACGTTTGTTACTGTATAATGTGGTGGAGTCCGGCGGTTGCAGCTAGAGGCTGGGATGGTGAGAATTAAGAGCATTTCTCCTGATAAATAGTAAGATGGTAAATCTTGTTGAGCGTGAATTGCGTTAGTGGTGAAATGTGGAAATGACTGCAGATGCTACACAAAGAAATTGTTTAAAAAATATTTCTAATGCTTAAGAAAGTAAGAATAAATTTAGCTAAAGATTATTTTAAGATTTTAAACTTTACAATCTTAATTAACTGATCAAATTTCACTGCCAGTGACGAAATAGAAACTTATACAAAAAATGTGTATAAACATTATGAATTCTACTTTAATTCGAAATGCACATTGCAGAGTTTCCAACACAGCAAAACAAAGAAAATCTAACACGAATATAAAAGAAAACCAATAAATGAATATACATTTCTTTTAGTTTCCGTTTATAGCGTCAGAATGGATCGCGGAGTTCCGACACATCGCATGCAGGTCGCATGTGCCGAATTGTGAGTTATGATGGAAGCCGCGGCTGCGGTACGTCGCCTATAACAAAGGCTTCAAACCGGAGGACATCCAAAATACTCTGATCGATAGTCTAGGTACAAGTTGGGGGTGTATCGGGATGAATGTAGAACACGGAAAATTAATTGGTCATTTAGAATAGAATAGAAAAATATTTCATGTGTAATGTAATTTAGTAACTAAAATATACAAACATTTTCATCCATAATTAATATTACTACAAAAACTTTTCTGTTCAAATAAAATAGTACGCCACTCGAAATACATTATGTGTTGCTTTAGCTTTTAAAAACCTATTAAAACCCACAACTTATATGTAGATACACAATAAATATACTCACAACGTAGGCTTATGTAATAGATGATGACTATTTTTACATAAGCCCTTACTTTTGATCTCTTATGAACCCGTTGACGCGTTATTTGGTGTTTACGCTCGATTACACATCGGAGTTAGCACAAACAAGCGAGTTTTATCAGCCTACCCACTGGCGAAGTTCGCGGGTTTAATATATCCCGCCTCGGCTTTGTTCATATTATAATAATGTTAGTTTAGGTACACCACTTTCAAAGGATACATTTATTACAGCTATTCGCCATTTTGAATAAAGGTCACGGATACCTCGTGTGAATAATAAGGTGAAATGTGTGTTTTTATCTTTTTAAGGGCTTTTTTAAGCTAGTAGTTTTTCATGAAAGCATCCATAGATGCTTTTGTACAAAATATTTCTTATAAAACAATCATATCAGTAAAACAATACCATTTGTTACTATTTAAACAATAAGAAGCAATAACACCATACTTCTTAATAATTTCAAAACAAACCGCATCGTTCACAAAGGACGCCTTCTACCTAGACGAAAAATATGAGGAAAAATAAAAGCAGATCGGACCGCGCCCGGTGCAGCGCCGGCCGAACCGCGAGCTATTCAGAATGGCTGATACATATTTCATAGTGCTCCCGAATCCGCGCCCGACACTGACACCCGGATTATTTTAAAGATATACCGCTCTATTACAATTCTAGAGGTTTAACGCCCAGTATTTACTTATTATGCGCTTTGGGTCGTTAGCTATTCTCTCTGCTCATCATGTTAAGCTTGAAAATTATGAAATACACGTATATTATCAAGTTCTTTAAACCCTTACTTATTCAAAAAAGTCACATACATAAATCTACAATTAAAACCGGAAATAAGCACCCATTTTGTTACAAGTCATTAGGTTCAAACTACTTTTCTTGCAACATTAAGCGATTGTCATTAGAGCGACTATAAAGTTATTAACTGCCTGTTTGGCCTAGTGGTGCTAAGCGCGACTGCTACGCTAGAGGTCTTGGGTTCGATTCCCAAGTCGACCAAGATGTTAGTGGGTTTTTCTATGAAATTCTCAGTAGCGGGTCGGAGTTTGGATTTGTGCCCGGTTAGTGGCAATAGGCTCGCCGCCTCTTACATGGGACCTGAACATATCGGCAAACTGTTGGTGTACATTATTACATCCCTGCTTAACCCTTCGGGGATACAGGCGTGATGATATGTTATGTTATGTAAAGTTATTATACTCCTGTGTGATAGTTTCAGGATCCTTTAATGTAATCAATTGCTCGTCGCTCTCGACCACAGTCGTCATTAAGCAGATGTATTGATTGGCGCTCGAAAATAATGGCCGTCAACGCTGACGGAGCTTACAAACAGGGCTTACCATTTCACACAATATTGGGTTAAATTTTGATATGTTGTGTCAAAGTTTTATTTGTTTATATATACATTGTTACACAAGTAATTTTATTCGTCTGTAATTTAAGTTCTGTTTATAAAATTATCAAGACGTGTATACTGTATAACTTGTACATATACATTCAAAGGAAAAGGTTTAAACTGAATTGCGGTATTCGGACGTGCACTAACAAGGTGATTTTATTATTACTTTTGTTTATCAAGATTCGATCAGATTCACTTGAAAATAACAAAATAGGTATATATAGTTCTAGTGGGTACCACGATCCCACATTTTACATATTCTAGAGTAATGTTATTGAAGTTCGTAACACTGAGCTGCAGAACAGTAATGTATTTGAGAAATATTGAGCGGCATCAGCTGTTTGTGGTTCTCTTTATAGATAATGCATACACAATGACAATGTCTGGATCCCATATTTTTCATATCGCATCTTCTTAAGACATTTTAAGTAAGACTGACTTGTAAAAGGGTTAATTTTATTTATTAACCAGTGGTAGTGTCTGAAAAGACGGGTTCGAGGTTGAGGTTGAGGTACCACACGGCAAGAATTGGATGTACAATTGTACAATAACACACTTGTGTCGGTCCTTCGGGAATAGGTACAAAAATATAACCACGATACGGCCGACATTCTAGTGCTCTAGTGCCTCTCAATTTACTTTGTCTATACTTTTGAAGGAAACAAAATACAGGTGGCCAAAATACATCTGTTAAATAATTCAAAGGAGTTTCATACATCTTTCCATTGTGGTAACAGTCGCTCAAGGTTTTTTAACCGTATGATAAATTGATATGATTGTTAAAATTCAAAGGGTATCAGGTGTCAATCCTTTTATATTCGAGAGTCTCGTACGTGCTCCAGAACTGAGGAGTTTCCTCTCAATATATAGATGTGGGAATCACTATGTATGAGGAAATATAATTTGCATATTGACGTCAAAGGGTCTCACTTGTGTTTGCAGTTTTCAAGAGCTGTCGGGATAGTAGGTCAGTGTGTCCTTAATAAAATTGATATTCAAGTAATGAATAGATTACCTTTCTCGTTTTTTAGTGTGATATGAGATTCACATATTTTATTCACGAGCTAATTTAAATTGTAATTGTAAAAATAAATATTAAACTCAAGTAAACTTTGAAACTTGCTTGTCCATAATGTTGACTTAAATTCACACGCTTCTGTTTATTATTTATTTTTTGACGTTGCATTTTTTTCTTTAGTTTATACTCCTGCCCTTCACCACCTGGTCTATGTAAGTGTTGAGCCTACTGACCTCAAGCCCGGCACGTCGTCAAGCTGCGCGCCGTCCGGCTGCTGCCAGGCTATAAGCGGCGCGGGGAAGCCGTGCGCGGCGCAGGACACGCGCGCGCCCGTCGTGTTGGAGAACACCAGGCGCGGCGGGGGCTCCATCAGGAACACCGGCCCGTGCTCCTGCCCTTCACCACCTGGAAGAAAACAATAATATAAGTCTTAATATATCAAACGAAGTAGGGTTAAGGCTAGAGCCTAAAATTGTCATGAACGATAATTTCATATTTATCTAATACTTAAAAATTACATTCATTTATGGAATAAACAAAAAGCAAACCAAATTATTCATGTTGCTATATCTATATTTCGTTTATATTTCTTTGTATTTAACATAAAGCAGTTAGCATTAAAAATAAATATTACACTACAGTCAAGATAAATATGAAAGAGGTTTATCCTCGAAAAAGGCATTAAGTATACGTATTTCCGCATTTATATTTTAACTGAAACAAAACGTTACCGTGGCTCCTCTTTAAAATATAATGTAGCCTCTATAAATAGAATTCTGCTGCGAAAGTGGCCGCTTGCTCGGAAATTTTCCGGTTACAATAAGTAACTTACATTTCAGCAATTCTTACAAGTTAGGAGAAATTGCGTTGTGTTTTTATCGGCGGAAATCCTATTATTTTGCTCAATAGACCTCCCAAAACTTTCTAATCATAATTGGGGTATAACTTGGTACAATTTTGGTTAAGCAGAAAATATACATCGCTGGTAAAATGTACAAGATTCTCGCTGAGGGAGTGAAAAATTTGTGAAAGCCGCCCATTAAGGCTGTGATTCAGACAATGTCTGCCGGCCACAGTTCAACAACAATTAGAACCTTCGGTACTTTCAGTAATGAGACCTTAGCGAGATAGAATTAGTTATGAAAGCAAAGTTTTGAAGAAGCACTTAATTTTTGCCCACGGCTATTAAAATTGTTAGTTGGTCATTTATTTCGACCGTTAACCTCAATGTTTATATATATATATTTCATTTATTAAATATTTAGATCATTGTTTATTTCAAACGCTCTTCATATTGAATAAATAATGTATATTGTCATGAGTCTGATGCAGTTTGAGAGAGCGAGATTTTTTTTTCAGGTAATAATAATAAAATCAGAAAAGTTGTTTTATTGAATTAATATATTTTACTTGACCATGTATAAAAATTTCCTCGGATGAATGAAACACCCCAGTCCAGTAAATACGTATTTTCCCTAGATATGCAGTTATGTCGAATCTGTTTATACTAGATAACAGCGGAGGCAATCGAATAAGTTGACACAGATTGTTAACGCTGTACAGCTTTGTAGAAACTTTGGGAACAGCAGGAAATATTACATAGTTTGCTCACTTTGATTTGCAGGGGATCGTATGTGGAAGGGGTGGAGGGCGGGGTGTTTAATAATATAGAAGACGATACTATAAGATTGAAGGTTATAAAGAACAAACTCAACAGATAACACGGAAAAGGTTTGCATTATTACTGCATTTTGATTCCAGTTAAGCATTCATTAACACATAATAACGTAAATCTTTAGAATTAATTCAAATACTTAATTTATGCTTCAAACATTACAAAAATACTTATTCCGAGTACTTTTTGATAGAGAACAAAGTCAGTGTAACTTTTACAAACAAAAAGGTATTACATAGTGTAGTATGGCACAACTTGAACATTTACAGAACATTAAAAGGTGAAAAACAGTGTACCGTGAATTCATTTCATACATTAGCATAATTAGCTGTGTTTTTTGTAATTATTTTTTATGGTAACAAAAGTCATGCAGTCTTTATAGAAACATAAGTATTATCCCATTGCGTTTCGAAGGCAATGTGAGAAAGACTTATTAAGTTAATTGTTTTTGAACGTTACTTGCTAAAGCATTTCCGATGAAGAACATTATGAGTTGAAACTTAAAGGTCAAATTAAAATAGACGATTCAGAATGATACGATAAACCCAATTAATTCCAATATAAATATCCCTTTAACATCAGAATTTTCGGAAACACGAACCGAGCAAAATTTTTACTTAATCCGGGGTGTTATTCTGAACCCGTAACCCCGGTTAAACCGAGATTTGTCAAATTAGACATCGGGTTAACTGCCTTAACGTGGTTACCGCAGACAGACAGACGGTTGCCTTGATATGTATAATGCGCCATTTGAATTTCAAACGGCGTTCCTCGTAAACTGGATTCAACTAGCGTTGCTACAATGTTATGTTGGCATTAACATAATAATGTGTTATATAACTAAGTTTTGATTATGGGGGATTGGGTTATTGTTGGTCCAAATGTTTGCGCCAATCGGGGTACCATTCAGCTTTTCAGTTTTATATATTGGTGTCAACGAACCAACTCTGTAGGGATGTTGTCTTTGGAGCGGTGTTTACGTCGTCATCCATGATTTGATTGATGCGAATTACAATAAGCCGACCTGTCGGCGTAACGATCGTATATTACATTAACATAAATTTGCTTGTGGTGTCTGTTATTGGATTGTGAACGTAGGACTATTATATGGGATGAATAGTTGCTTCAAACCGAAATTCTCAAAAATAATTAAGGAATTCAGATAACAGTAATTTTTATATATCATCTGGACAAAACAACATTACTATATTTTTAACACTATGATTTCATAATGGCTTATAAACATATGGTGCTTAATATTCGTAAGGGTAACTAAGTGTAGACGCATTAATTAATCAAGCAACAATAACAACTCAAGATCACTACTGTTTCCGTTGTATTGAGTCGGACAAAGACCAACCCGCAATAACCATCCTAATTCTAATAAACGGTATAAATCCATCGTGTTTCACGCCTAATTTAAAGCAACCACATCGCTCCTCCGGCAGGTCGTAAAACTCTGAATACCTCGCGCCGTAGTACCTCACACCTTGGCTACAGCTGAACACGTGCGCTTGTGTTTGCCTGCGCATAAATATGCAGTTTGGGAACATTCACAATCGCGACGCCGCCGCGCCAACGGAGGCTGAATGATCTAATTTATCTGTCTGAACCGTGTACACGGGAAGGTTATGTAAAGTACCCCCAGTAAAAAATACTATGGTAAGGTGCATATTTTTATTAAATTTTTAAATTATAAGCATTATTTATACCTTTTCGATATTTTTATTCTTTGGTCTCTGAGTTTAGATTTAGACTGTTCAGATTTATTGCCATTAGATTGTTCGGTTATCTATAAAAAATATTGTCTATTGGATAAGCCCTTTTTAGAATAGGAGACGTCAATGAAGAGAATACAACTAATACTACTTTAAAAGGAACAAAACATTTTTGAACAGAAACAGACATTAAAAACTGCAGCTTCATTGCAAAATTGCATAACTGTAATAACACTTATTTAAAACCACAATTAAAGCTCTCATTCCACTGACCCCAATACAACCTACAAACCGCCCTCACTACGGAAAAAGCCTTAAAAGTTGGAGCTTTTAATACTTTTATCTTGTCGTAGTTCTTTTGTTTGGTTGGCTGTACCTTAGCCGCCATGCTTTGTTGCCTCAGAGAACCTGTCGCAAATGTCACTTAGATGTTCAAGAGAAATATAGGAAGTTCGCTTTGTTTATTGCAAGAATTTCTACTCATTAAAAGTGCATTATCTGTGTCCTAGGGTGTCTATATTAGTGACACGATTTAATCGAGTAGCGGGAGTTAAAATAATTTACCGATGTGAAAAAAACAGAGTCAGGTGTTTGTCCTGTGCAAACACATTTTAGTCTTAGTTCGTAGTATCTTTAATTTTCATCTTATTTAAAAATAATTAATTATTTAATTACAATAACTGTATAGTTCATCTTATCAATACCTAATTTAATTTAAACTTTTAATCATCACGCATTTAAAACAATATTTTAAAGAAACAAAAATAAAAACGACATCACACCCGATCTTCAAAAGTTGAAGAAACCCCGAATGAGTGCTACAGAAGTTTGAAGAGTTCCGCTAAGTTATTCAAGTGGCCCCCGCGCGGTGGCCCCCGCGCAGTGGCCCCTGCTCACTGGCACCCGGGAGTGCAGCGTTTATGATATTATTGCCAACTTCATCAGACTTCGCTAGTTTAAGAAAAATTGAGATTATGAAATACAGCGATGTGAAAGTTTTAACGGGACCGGAAGATGCATACTGTGTTTTACCAAGATAAATTAGTAAGCTCCGGTATTTCATTCTGTCAAGGCATCTTCCACAATATTTCAAAATGTGATTCATTTTTAACACGTATAATATCCAGGATAATAAAATAATTTAGTGTCATACTTTTTTATGTTTCTTTCAACAATATTTAATCACCGTTATAAAAAGACTGTATAGTGTCTATTACCATTACCTCAACCAATTTGAGTGTTGGCTACCATCATAACCTCAACCAATTTAAGTGTAGTTAAACTTAATTAATATACTCATAATATACCGAATATAGCACATTACATAACGTATATTATGCTATTATAATTATTGATGTTGCCGCCGCTGCGTTCAACATTCAAATGCTAAACTCCCGGCAAATGATGTCAAGCCTCATTAACTGAAGCTATTTAAATGCTACATATAATGCATGAGCAACTACCTCCTAAATAACGCAAACCACCATTTAGTAATTAAGCACTAAATACACAAATACACACAACGAATAAATAGTATGGTTTTCAAGTAAATATTTATTGGTAATGCTATTGCACACAGTTATTCTGTTTCCAGCCATATAAGGATAATTCGCCAGCCAGCCCAAAACATACCCTTCCTTTTTTGCTTTGCCATCTAATAGTAAAATATAAATTACAGAGCGTTAACTTAAATTATTTTTTACGATTATGTAGTGGGCTTATTTAATCTCATGTATCTTTAAATATTAAAAAAAGTGCTTAAAAGAAAAACTGGCGTACCCGCTCCAATTTCGACTCCGTGTATTTCCGTATAATGTTTTACGCGGCGAACGTGACGTCCCGCGGTATAATAGCGCAGTTTGTTGAATATCACCCAAACTGGACAAATAAAGTGTTTACAACGCTCTTTAAGTCATTTACAACTTTATTTATATGAGTGTTTGTCTTATTCGTACATACGTTTGCAGAAAACAACATTTAACATAAAAAATATATAAACAGAAAACCTGTAAGTGTACGATCGTCTTGAACTTTACTTGAACTTACTTGCCTATACAATAAAAAGCTTAAAATTAAAAATGAATTCAATGACAACATTTGTATTATTTTCACTCAATATTGTCACATTGTGAAGCAAACAAGAACAAAACCCGGTGTGTATGCAGAGCAAGCTCACACAATATCCTCACTCTAGTGCACTTTGCAAGCACTTTGTTGACTCCATTGTAATACTAGCGACAATGTTACAACTTAAATAATCTAATTAAACTTTATTTACTTGCTTATTCATTTTCTTGTGAAGCTCCCACGAGGACAACCTCAGATGTAGAAATCGGCGATATTCAGTTATTTTCAAACCTTGATTGGTTTGTTCTGTCAGTAAATAGTATTTTTATGCCCATATTAAACATATTTTATAAATGAAATTGTCTTTTTTTTTCATAAAAAGATAGAGCGTATAGTAGTACAATAATAGCGCGATTCTCATCACGTGATTGATCAAACGTCCATTTTTAGCACACATGTTTCACCTAACCAAATATGTACATTGAAATTAAAGGGAACTGTACAAGAACAACAATGGCGAACAATTCCGCACGTCATAACTTTATGCTTTGTTCTTTTTTAAACCTCCGCGAACAATGGACTTCGCAAACATATATTTTACCCAAATAAAAGTTTTCGAGGTTGAAAAATGGGGAAGTTTAAAAAGGTCCCTGTGTGTCACGGCCCGGGTTGGACCGCTGACTCTCGCCTCTATTTTTGGAGATGTGAAGATAGTGCATGCTCAAAGTAGTGTCACGGGTAATTTTGGAAATGCTACGTGCAGTCGAGTAATAGGATTGAAATACTGGCTGTGATGGAAATTGGTACAAAGGATTTTTACTTTCAGAGATTCTATTCGGCCTTCAGAAAAAAAGTAAAGTAAAAGCATTGGCCTACATTAGTCACATTTATCCTATGACCTCAACGAGAAATTCTTTCTAGTAATACAGTTCAGCATGAAAACCGTTACAAACCCTACAAATGTTGGCGCAAAAAATAGAAAAATATCAGACAGTTGCAATAAATAAGGATGCAGAGCGCAACGCAATAGCAGTTTACAACAAAAGCGAAAAATATTCATTTTGTACCGCCGTTGTAATCTAGGTGTACGGATTATAATTCTAAACTACATTTAAAGGTATTAAAATGCAAAGATTTTGCATTAGTATAGGAATTTCTTTATTAAACGAAATTGGAGCGAGGACATTTAAATTAATCTTGTCCTGTATTATCTGTATATATAGCAAATCAGGATCATCCTCCCAGTAGTATCGATATTATAGGTAGGCACACAGTTTACCTCAGCCTTCATCCAAGAAAGCTTAGCGAAAGAAAACCACTTACAGGAAGAATCCTTACAAAAACCTAATACCCTGATAACCCTAAGTTCCCAGAACTAAGTCCAGGCCTTAGGAAGCAATCTGAAGTCGCCCACAAGTAATCTGAACAAAGTGCTCTGTTTTTAAGGACAAGTCTTAAACACTAGACGCACAAGTTTTATGCTTCTAGAAGAATCTAGAATAATCTAGAACACTGCTCTGGAAGGTTTGGTAAACAAGTGTTTGAGGTAAGTTGACCTACAACTTAAATTGAAACGTTTTGTTTTACGACCTCTTTGTGTAGTATTTAAACAAAACGGTTTGTGTACTGCATTTACAAAGGTATATTTGACTGCACTAATGAGTTTTATAAGTGAATAGATTACAAGAGTCTGACTAAACGACTGGTCAAACTAAGTTGTCTTTTGTAAAGGTTTTTGAAACCTTGGTGACAAGAGGATTATGCCAGTTCGTGATTTAGAACTTATACCTCAGTACTTTTTTCTGTTTTATTTCATGTTTTTTTAATCACATAATATGTCAAATTTACTTCTATAGAAACAAAAGTCAGTAAGAAAATAAGTTTAGTTTGGATAGGGAATGTAATAAACTTAGCGTTCATTGCCCCCGGTTGGTCCGAAACTAGTCATGCATCTTTCATAAACCCGGCTCAACGCAGTCGTCATCAAACAAGTCTTACTTTACGTTAAAGTTAATGAAATCTAGAAGTAATATTATCACTTAATAATCTTATTACATTAAATTATAACTGCTCTAGTACAAGTTTTCTTTACTTAACTAGCGCTTGTTCGCTCTCATGAGCCGCTGACGTGGTTACTGTTTTCCTTTCATCGCTGCATACTTTCCTTTCATAACCGAAGAGAATCCGATTTAAAGCTCTCTTGCGATAAGTTTTTCTCCTTTTTTATAATTTTTTGAGCACATAGATTTAACACATAAGAGTAGTGTATGGAAATTAATGAATGATGAGTGTTAGCATGTTTTTGAGAAAATTTAAAAATGTTCAGATTTTTTGACTACCTAAATAAAATTAAACATGTTTTGTACGTGTCGTGGATTCAGCTTTATTACTAAAAGAATTTTTATGGTATACGTTATTATATGTAACATTTTATAACATGAAAATAAAACGTAAATCAAGATAACGAAAACGTTTGTACGTGAAAAATTACGAGAAGCTTCTACACGAGCTTTCCAAGAAATATGTAGGCTGAGAATTTTCCTACGGTTACCTTAACCCCAAGCGAGTGGCAGTGGAATCTAATAAGCGAGTTGAACCGACGCAATCCGATTGTCCCGACAGACGGACGGAGGGTTAACACAATTTGACGGCGGAGCCCGAATTGACACGACACGTATGACTGACGAGTTTGTTGCCAGTTTTACACTCCAACTGAGCTTATGCACTAACAAATATAAGGACTGTTAAGGATTTGATATTTCAAAGTAAGGATTGGCCCTGAAGCGTCAATAGCTATCGAATAACTCATGTGCATGTTCACAGCTGTGCCACTACAAGTCAATATCACTGATGTGTAGCTATGTAAAAAAAATACCTCAAATTATCTCAATATTGCAAATTGAAACAAGAACGGGATACAGAATACTTGTTACATGAAAAAAATATCTAATACACAGCAATAGCTATAACCTCGAAATATATTGAATAAAAAGGCGCCGGTTAGCAACCTTAAATCGTTGTTTATTTTAACTTTCAGATATAAAAAAAGGTTCTCACCAAAACCACTTAAAACGTTTACCCGCAAAGGAAACCGTAATGACACTTCATAACAAAGGAAAAACAGAAGGAAAACAAAAGAAAGTAATACACAAAATCCTCATAATTCTCTCCGCCGTTCATAGTAGCTCATTTCGCTGAGCCCGTTGCCGAAATTTCAACTTTAGTATGCAGTTTTAAGATACAAAATTGCATAAAGATATAAGACTTTTGGGCTGCACGTAAAGGCATTAGCATATATACAAGGAGACAACAAGTTTTGGCGTCTTTCGTGTCGAGAAGTTAATGAAAATGTTTTGTGAACTCATTACATATTAATAAAGAGTGCAGTATGTAATTTTGAAGATATACTGTTATTAACAATAATAAAATGTTCCGCCAGGTACATTTCATAAGGTGATTGTTTTTAAAACCATATTACAAAGATCCTTTTAGATGTGTGGCAATAGGCTCGCCCCCTATTACATGGGACCTAAAAGTATCGGCGAACTATGGGTGTACATTGGTACACCTCTGCCTAACCCTTCGGGGATACAGGCGTGATGATATGTTATGTTGTATGCTTTTAGATGTAATCAGGTGAGCATATGCGCTTATGCGTTTGATTCCAAAGCCTTTGAAACTTAATTGATTTGCAGACATCAAACGACCAACTCTATATTAAAAGTATAAAGAGAAAGCTCTCGATTTATTGAAATTCAAGTCCAGCTTATTAAAAAGACATAAAAAAAATTGTCGTCTATCCCTTAATAAGGAATTTTATTGATTTGCTGATCGAGATATTTCATAAAAGTGCTGATAAAAGTTGCTTATTTAATCTTTGAAAGAAAAATACATAAGACTCATTTAGTTTTAGGTCGGACCTTTTTTAGGTCTCAACCTTAGTCATGCTTCAGTTACTGACCCGTCTGGGTAAGGCTTTCAAATGGAGCCTGTAAAATAAACATGAATAAAAACTTATTTCAGGTTATTCCAGAGTTCTAAAGGTCATAGTTAGGTTATTTGATTTCCTAATTCTATCATAATAAAAAAAAAAAAACAATTAAAATATCAAATCAATTATTTTTATTTGACTGCTATCCCATTTTAATTCGTGTCGCGAAGGTTTTTAAAACATCTTTATGTTTTTAACCAACCTATGTTGTTGATGTCAGACTTTGAAAGAAATAAGTTACTAAGTATCAGGTCAAACGTTTCAGTAAAATAAAAGGTGTCCGAATTATAGTAAGAGAAAATTCAGTCCCTTCTATCCCTTAACAATCTTGTCCTCCATGTAAGATGAGTGCTCCTACCCTCAGCTAATTGAAGATCTTCGCAACAATGATTAAATCTAAATACTTGTTGCGGTTAACGTTTTGGGCAGAGATCAGAATACGAAGCGCCATCTAAAATAATATAAATGTAAAATTATGTAGATTAATAAAATTATTTTAATAATTCATACAAATACAAAATTGTTTTACCTTTTATGGTAATCATTCTTGATTTAAAGTTTAGATTAGTTCAATGAAAATTAAACTTGCTTACTTCGTTCATTCTTAGTGAAAGTTTGCTTAAGAAATCTTTTGAAGAAATTGCAACATTGTGCTTAGTTGTTCAGAGGGAAGAGTTGACAAGAGATGTATAGAAATATGTATACTCACTTTTCATAATTATACGAGCGATTTTTCTAAATTATTCATATTTATAATCTTAATTTATCTAATCACAAAAATACTCCTCTACAAAAGTCAGTGTGAATACAGCACTTTAAACCGATAGCAGTCATAATTATTTTAACCCTCCCCAAGTGACCACCACAAGCCATTAAGCTACAGAATAAAGGTTAATCTAAACAACAAAAAGTGGCGCTTGTTCCCAGGTGACAGCAAATTCATCTAGCTACAAGAAAAAAATCAAAGCCAGCACAACACCTTCAAAATGAACCTTTTGCTGGCGGCGACGTACAAAGGGAGTCACGTGACGCGATTTTTCATCGGACGTACGTCAATTAACATGTAAATTGGACGGACGCGGATGACGCCCCTGCGCAGGGCTGACCTCTTTCTGCACTCTCATGGATTAATTACAGCTGTAAACAGTATGGTTGAAAGATTGCCTATATTGACTCGTAAGATTTTTTTATACTGACTATCCTTTTTAGAACTGTTTTTTTTTTAGAATGAATTGTAAGATGCTTGATTTCTAAAATACTTAAGGTTGTTCATTAGTTTTTAAGGCATTTCACATTTTTCCTTGCCATAGCTTCTGATCTAAATAAAACGAAAAACGCAGCATTCCTTTTTCAAGGAAAATCCCAACATATTCATTTTTTCTTGCTTTAAACTATATTTTTCTAGGATATCCTTTTAACAAATATATTTATGATGTTTAAGGACGTAGCCCTGTGGGCGCATGATGTATAAACACCTAGCTACTAAGTACCTTTATGTTAAATGTATACATTTTAAACACCAAAGAGGATTTGCTTAATAAAACGCTGGGTTTGTTTAATTCGGCGACCGACGGTTGTTCATACAGGACTTAATTAAATTGGGGATTTCGTATTTTGGTATGTTTATAATATTAATTATATCGGCTTCGTTTTATTCAGAGTATTTATGGAGCCCGTAACCAGTCTGTTTTAAATCTCATCTTTATTAAGTTATTCTTTGAAATTAAAAGAAAAACAAAAAGTCTTTGTATTAAATATTGTATTAAATACGTGTATAAAAACACCTAAATATACCCTCAACTAAATAAATTGCATTCATCGTATTTTTTTATAAACAATGTTTGATACATTAATTTTAAGTAGCTCTTAAAGTTTAAGAAAATAGCTCTCACCTGTATTATATTCGTAATTTATGCAAAGTCTGAAACGGTTAAGGAAATACGCGAAAACTCTCGCCGAAGTGAAAGTGCGAACTAAAACAAAACCTTGGTCGAGTTACTTGAGCAGTTCGCGGAAGACGATTACTTAAATATTTAATACTGCCTGACCCAACCTGTCAATCTATATAAAATGGCATGTAATCATATTTTCATTTTTTTTTCTTTATTTCTAAATCCGTCTGTTGTAAGGCGGGTTCGAGGGAGTCGAAATAGTGCCCTTAAATGGATAGGAGAGAGAACCGACACTGCTCTTCTAAAAAGGTTCACGGAACTCCATGTTACGGGGAATTAGATCTTTTGTTTCACATTTAGATAATTATTATTTTTTATTATGGACTTGTTTGTCTGAAAATAAACGTTTTTTTATTATTATTATTATTATTTTATTATAAATAAATGAAAAACTCCCAATATTCATCATTTCTCGTAATTAAATTCTATTTAAAAATAAGATCCAATTTTTATTTAAGTACATAAAATAACAGTTAAACTTATCTTTATGCAACGAAGCCACATCCTTATTACCAGATTTATAGTTCCTGGTGAACAAGGCGTTAAATATATTGCTTCTAGTTAAAAAGTCCACAGCATAAGCCATTACTTGCTTACAACCCCTATGGGGACCATTACACAGCTTTTATGTCTTATCCGTACAAGGAAAACGAAACCTTAATTGCAAAAACGCCTTAAAATGATAGTATTTTTTCTTTGACTGTTTTTGGAGACAAAGGCTTAATAAAGATAAAGAGACGGCAGGTTCGTGACTATAACAAAAATATATACAGAAGGTACACAAAATAAAATATAAAAATATTGACTAATGAATTTACGGATAAAACAAAAGAAATATCGTTCTAAAGTCAGAATGTAGTAACATGAGTTCAAGAAACCTTTTCACTTCATGCATGAAGTGGATATCGTACTATATTATTGGTAGTGAACCTTCTGTGTATTTCCATTTCTAGTTCCGCGATGACTGAGATAAGTTCAAGTGAAATGTCACGTGGCAAATTGAATGGGAGTTGGGTCGGGTTTTTGTAGGAGCTTTGTCTTGCAAACTCTTTGTTTGGCCGCTCTGAGGCCGACGTGAACGTTCCTCATTTCTTTAATGTAATTTCCTTTAGAAATTTAACATTAAATGTAAAAAAGTTTAGGATATAAATCAATGATGCTTTGATAAGAGACCACAGAGTTTAAGGCTACGGACAACGTTTCAGCCATTTTTTAAATGGCTTTTGATGTCGTCTTCTGTATTTTCCGTTGCGACGAATTTCGTTGCTCATTTATTAAGTTTGTTGTGTTTTTATTTATTTGTTGTGTTTTTTATTAACTTTTATTGAGGAAGTGTGCTCAACCAAACTCAGGCTCCTTTTATGTAATTTTACCAAAACGGATGTCTTCATAAAACACAATTTCTCACTACCAAACAGAATTCACTTTTGAATACACAACATGAACTAATATAACGCCTTCAATTACGTCGCAGTTTGAGTGGCTATTTCAATAAAGTGCAAGGCGTTCCACTCTAATTAGGAATCTGTTGAACTCCTTTGAAAGCCGAGACCTGCGGAACTCGCCTGGAGGCAAAGTATAAAGGAGTCGCCGCACTAATTAAACGGAGATGCCTTAATACGTGTGCTTCGTATGAGACAAGATAATTTCCGATCTGCCGTATCTATGACTAAACATGATATAAGGTAGCTAGGTACTTGTTTTCATGCTCTGAGTATTAAACTATTTAAGTACTTGAGATGTTTGGTTAGTTTTTTTTTTTATTGGACATTTAGTTAACTTAGTTTTCCAGGGCGCTAGCCGGACTACGACACAATTAGTATAAAACATTTTGGTAATCAATATATACAATTATCTTGTTGAAAAAAATGTCTAAAAAGAACGATTTAGTTAATAATATCCAAACAAACCAGTTCTGCTTACAGATTTGATCATCGTTCCTTCTCAATATACAAGGAGACACTAAAGCTTTGTCATACAGACACAATTAGCTATATTCATATTATGTACATGTATTACCATGATAATACCGCCTCTACACAGCCTTCACAGACCACCTCTCGTAAGACGAGGCTTCTATACGTAATCCCGATGAAGTAACTTGGTAAGCGTTCTCTCGCGCGTGTAGTTATCAAACTACACAAAAACTTACGCTCGCCTTCATTATGTTACATAATCATTTGAGCAGGACAGTAACCAGACAACTAATAGACATACTTAGATATTTCTAATTACATACATAAATTCATACATTATAGATAAATTATACCTACACTCAAAACGAACGACATTGCTCATCACAATAAGATTTGCTGACTGGAAATCAAACCCACAACCATTTAGCAGTTAGGGTCACTAACCATTAGAGCAACAGGCCAGTCCTCAATACTGTATGCACGTCTTCTCTATCAAAAAATCCTACTGAATGCTATCCACCTCGCCTTAAATTGAATCACTAAACTAATTTAGATGGCGAGAGTGAGCCAGTGAATCCGTCCAAGTGCTTCATAGGTAATGCGAGACCGTTTATTGATTGTTAAGATGAAACGCGGGCTGCAGCGCTGAGCGGACTATTATAGCGGCTATAATTAATGCCAATGCTAATTAATTTACTGTTTGGATTGAAGATTGATTTAGATAATAATAGTGATTAGTGTACTGGTTGATGCTTAGTACTTGAATGAATAAGGTACTTTTTAATAAATTGCCATTACCTTTCAGGATAGCTCAAAATCAAAATAATAATCTCTAATTAAGTGACTTCATTGAGAAACTGAATTTTATAACCTAGTTTAATTTTTTTTTGAAAACATAGTTTTTGTGTTCCAAAAATATTTTCAGAAGAGTTAAAGGCTGTTCTAATTTACATTCAAACTGTAAAACCTCTTCTCAAAATTATTTTAAAAATATTAAACTAAGGTAAGGGAAAACTATATAATTTACTCACCCATAGCGAACAGGATGATGAGGGCCGACACCACCCAGGAACACATCGTGACGTCACTACCCGCTCCGGTTACATCGTACAACTAGGCCGACACTATCACATTCGGAGATTACTGAAACAAACAATAAACATTATATTAATACATTGGATTATTTTCAGATATTTTCGTCAGTTAAGGCATAGTGGTTATGTGTTAATTATAAGATTTTCACACAGTACTATACCCAACGTAATGTGTTTTGCATATTTTTAATAAACTTAGTATCCACCTTTTAATTTAAAGTATATCAAATTATACTTAACGCTAAAGCAGAATTTATTTCCCTAGCACCACAACTTAAAATAAGCAAAGTAAATACTTCGCAACAAAGAATAAAACTTGCGAAGTCTTGACAAAAAAAGGATGTTTTAAAAAGCCTTCACAACTCTTGGCAACACTCCCAACTGGTTCCACTTTAGAACTACGGCTAAAGTTTTAACACTGTGTTAAAAAATCTTAGGAATGCGTAGAAAATATTATCTTTACATTAATTTTCAAGGAAAATATCTTAATATTATTTGTGATAAATAAACTTGTTTTGAGAATCTGATTATTTACTGGTCTGTGATAGTTTAATTTCAAAGCATTAATTAATTATAATTATCTCTATAATTAGAGGATAGGGAACGTACATACATACAGACAAACATACATTTGCATAAACTGTAATCACCAATCAACTATGGTACGCTATTTGAATGCACAAACACTATCCTTTGCAGATGCACCTAGAAAGGCTCCTGGCTGTAATCAGTGACTGATTGAGAACTAATGCCTCCTAATCATGCTCACTTAAAGAAGTTGGGAATAAGCACAAAGGAGTCAAATCTCGAAATTCCCGATAATATGATTTGTCACTTGTAGCGTGCACACGAATGAACAAAAAATACAAACAATTTCAGCTTAAAATCTGCCCCCATAATAAACCTACCAACAAAACTCTATATTCAGGTGTTTATAAAAATTGCAAGAAAATCTTAAAACCGATACATAATAGCTTTTAACGCGTTTCGGATTATCCCATATGCAACATTGACACGAAGTTTTCCATTCACAGTTGAACTTAAATATTAATCAGAAACAAGCGAATAGCGAGTGACTAAATAGCTGTCAGTGTAATTGATCCTCTGTTACAAAGGAACTACAAACGATTGTAAACGGTTTAAATACTCTAGTTGAGTGACGGTCTAATTGATAGTAGAGCTACTTTCGTGCACGTTTAAAAAATAAGTACTTGATAGACATCCATTTAAATTGGCCTAATATTTCAATCTGAACTTATAAAAAAAAACATTGAATAATGAAAGCTCCTCCGTTACCCTTTACAGCATAATGCTGACGATAAAAAAACACCATTGACGATCTATGCTTTACCACCGTATATATTTAATTAACGGTTATACAAACGTTAATTAGAGAACAAACCGATTACCAGTGTACGGGTAACGAGCGTATTAATTAAATTGATTACGTTAAAATTATACACGATTATAATCGATTACACATCTTGTAATCATGGCATTACGTATTACGTGTTTGCTCACAAAATTGCTAGTTCTAAGCTAGTTTTGGGCCCCGGCTTTGCGTGCGTGGGGCAGATTTTGTGCCGACATGGGATTAACCGTGATCATTAAGGTTATTAGCGAAAGTGAAATTGCGGGAACATCCATTAAGTTACGTATTAGGAGGTTATTTTAAATATTAATACGGGGAGTAGGAAGTTAATGTGTTCAGATGAGTAGGCGGTAAGTGTGTCTTCCAGGAACTAAATTCTCAATTCATATAGAATTAAAAAAATCCACACTGCATTCCTTTTTTTTAGGATTTTTTTTTATAAAAAGAAGATAATAAAGCTTTTGGTCTGATAAGAGCATTTGGGAATCGAAAGGTTAAATAATTGACAAAAGGGATACAAAATTAAATCAAACAGAAGAACAAACTCTAACTATACTAAAGTTAAAACTTACATAAATAAAAACTAACAGGCGTCAAAGAAGTTTTTTTTTTAATGTTCTATAAATATAGACAGCCTTGACAATTACCAACTGACCCGTTCTCACTCAAATCAAGAGTCCAGGCACCCTTAACATTAATACGAACACGTTTCACGTTACGGCTCAGTGAGCCTTACCTAAAGAGGTCTTCAGATCTTACACCAAACCACTCTAAATATAATTAAAAGTAATATCACATTTTTACGGATCTCCGTGGGCCATAAATCTGGGTGACAAGTTGGAGTGTACGCGCCGTTGATAAATGAGTGCAGTCTCGAGGACTCGTCTTAATTGTACTTCTGTCTCGCGAGTTGCTGATATTATTTATGAGGTCACAAGTACATAAAAGTATTTCGAGGGGTAACGGGCTATTTGGTTTAAGCGACATTTTTGCAACTTTACAGGAGAGCCATTTAAAGTTTGAAATTTCGAAAAAAAAATCATAACACAAAAACTTCTGCAGCTATTTGAACGGGGTAAACTGCATTAAAATTTAATTAAAAATATCTAGTTGTTGATGCTAATACCAAATAAAGCGGACCTTTAATTACAAAGATAAATGTCGCTTAATACAATCTGCCCTTTTTTAGAGACAGGAAAAACGCTTCAAGTGACTGCATAACTACAATTGGCTACAGGGGAAAACAATTAAGCGACGACGCATTCTATTTACAGAGTAAGCCAAAAAGTATGAAGTAACGAAACCCACAAATAATAGAAACAAGCTATTTATCTCAACTACCAATTTAAACTAAAATGACTGACAGGCTAGTTTACTTATGTGTGTATAACATTGAAATTGTAACGTTTAATGCCTATGTTTATTAACATCTAAGACTACTCGTATCAATGGCTGATAAAACAAGCTGATTTTGCTGATTAAGACTGAAAAGTAAATAAATATAATTGATGTTCCTATTGAGACTGTACTATAATAATTATTTCGTATAAACAGTTTAAGCGACGAACCCTGTCGGATTTGGGTGACGGACAAATGGATTAAGTTACATCACACCGTGTGATTAGTGGGAAGTCAAAAAGACTCAAGTTACTTTTTAATAAAAATTAGAAACAGGAAAAACGCTTTAACTCTCATTGACTTATTTATGAGAGACAGGGTGACTGGTTTATGTCTCGGTTATTAATATGATGGCATGGTTCAAGTACATGATTAAAAATAAAATGCAAAATTCACGTCGTTTAATACACTGCCACTTTGGAAACAACACGAAAATAGTATTGTTTCAAACGCCAAAAAAGTGCTCCGATTTTAATGAAACCGGCATCATTCGACGGAGAAAAATTCGCTGATTCCAAATATATATATAACTCAATATCACCCAAAATGTCGCTTAAACCAAATAGCCCGTTAC
The DNA here is from genome assembly GCA_905146925.1 of Autographa gamma. Taxonomy (NCBI): domain Eukaryota; kingdom Metazoa; phylum Arthropoda; class Insecta; order Lepidoptera; family Noctuidae; genus Autographa; species Autographa gamma. The sequence goes on from LR989850.1 coordinate 14,089,664, forward strand.
CCCTCGATTTGGTTTTTTGATAAATGATAATTCAAATACTATTTTATTATTTATTTATTAAGACTGCCTCGTTGGCCTAGTGGTGCTAAGCGCGACTGCTACGCTAGAGGTGTTGGGTTCGATTCCCGAGTCGACCAAGGTGTTATTGGGTTTTTCTATGAAATTCTCAGTAGCAGGTCGGAGTTTGGATTTGTGCCCGGTAAGTGGCAATAGGCTCGCCCCCTATTACATGGGACCTAAAAACATATCGGCGAACTGTGGGTGTACATTTGTACACCTCTGCCTAACCCTTCGGGGATACAGGCGTGATGATATGTTATGTTATGTTATGTTTTATTTAAGTACCTGAGTACATACATACATACATGCATATAATCACGCCTGTTTCCCGTAGGGGTAGGCAGAGACAACTTCTTTCCACTTGCTTCTATCCTTACATACTTGTTTCGCTTCGTCCACTACCTACCTATATAAATACATGAGAATTATTTTTTTTACTTTTGTCTATTATACTTAAGCCAGACGATGTTTGTTTTATTTTTCATTCTAAAATATTCTGGTGAGGAAAGTTGGCTAGCCTTAGTATACATAAAACATGAATGCTTTGGTTAGTTATGGGTTTGTTACAATCAGCCGTGAGCCTTAACAGGTGATTAAATAAATCGATACATAATAATTTGAAGCAAAACAGTTCGTGTGACTGTCGTATTTAATTCGTTATTGATTGATTAATGAGTACATCCGTAGTTATATCGAAACAGACAGTATACAACCAGTTATTTAACTACCTATAATTTTATGTGGATGTTATGCTGAACTGCCTCGTTAGACTAGTGGTTCTACGCGAATGCTACGCTAGAGGTCTTGGTTTCGATTGCCGAGTCGACCAAGGTGTTATTGGGTTTTTATATGAAATTCTCAGTAGCAGGTCGGAGTTTGGATTTGTGCCCGGTAAGTGGCAATAGGCTCGCCCCCTATTACATGGGACCTAAAAATATCGGCGAACTGTCTACCCTACCCTACCCCCTTCGGGGATACAGGCGTGATGATATGTTATGTTATGTTGACAGCTAGCCTTCACAACTGTTATCTAACAAAGTTCATAACAATAAGTAATTAGGATATACGAGCACACAAATGAGAACGTAATTTAATATCCAACAGGAAGTAAGGAAAGAAGTCAGAAGAATGAACTTTGTTTTATGTTCGTCCACGTTAGATTTATATCGGCCAGACATTGTGCTCAAACTTTCATGTAAATTGGACAACTTCGTTTATGATGACGTAAACTGACGTCATGCATAAAATAAACATGGCGGCCTTAAGTAGCTGTAAATATAAGGGTTGGTTGCAAGATATAGAATTTATTGGTATTAAACAATTGATGGCAGCTTGACGCGTCATACTGCATGTATTACAAGAATAAATGACAATCGATGCTTTATATTTCTATTAGCAGTAAACACGATGTTAAAAACATACACGACAGTTTTACTTACAAACAGGTGCATCTGTTTGAGATTTACTTTTTAAAAGTCATGTACACGTCAAGTTGTATGAAAAGTATTGATTATCAGTATTATCAGTACTAATAATGAGTTTTTCAGATGTTAAATAAAAACATGTGGTATTTGTCTCACACAAAATAGTGATATAATATTTACACACGTGTGTTGCCTTTTTAAAACATAATTCTGTTTATATTTTCTCTCAAACCACGAACAGTGACCTACTTCAGATAGCCTCCAGAAATTATTTTCACAAAAAGTATACAACCGCTGATGCACTCAAGTTTTTCTTTAGCCAAACCGCCGCAGAAACTAAAAAACAAACAGTGGGAGCAACCCTTTTCATGATATTACTCCTCTCCGTCTCTTCCGGCCGCAGTTTACAACTCCGCTGGATGCAGATAAAATTTAAAGCCGCCGCTTGTGCTTCCTGATGACGTCACAGCCTCATCGAAACTGCCAGAATGTTCTAAAAACGACCACATTAATACCCACAGTTGGATGAAGTTATGACCCCAAGGTTATATCTATAAATTGTTGATAACATCGTTTTGATGAACTTGGAAGCTTTTGGACGAGTTTTATTCTTGTTTTTTGGTTTTACGATGTCGTTACTAGACCTTTTACTTGAGTGAGCGGTGTGAAGAACTGCGCAGGCGTCAGACAGATGTGGAGAGATGAAAGCCAGTCATATATTTGTTTTGAAATGTGTTCTACGCAAAGCAGATTTCTAGTATTGATGCACGAGACCAGTTCTCCGAAGTTATATGTTTTGTATTTGAGCAAGAGATTATTCTACTGTTACCTAAGAGAAATTCGAAACTGATCCTTTCGTTTATCTTTGAAGAAAAACAAGAAAAAAACTTACCCATACAAAACTTTTAAAACAGAGGTAAAAATACTCTAGCAAAGAGAAATAGTAGTCATCAAACAGAATTGGCTTGTTTCACGCTATCAAAATGCAATGCACACAGGATCTCACACGCAAACACTCAAATTGGCTCGCTCTAATGCACTCTCGCATCAAGTGTGAATTCAAACTTCAGCGGATGCACCACACAAACACGAACAGGGAACAAACGCACACAGACACACAAACACTCGCAGACTGTCTGAAAGACTTTTTTCCTTTTCCACTCCAATCTACCTTTGCGATGTCTCCTATTTGTCTAGTCTCCAAATACAAACAAAACCGCACATCCTACCTCGAACTTCCCACCCTCTAATAAAGTTCATATTTGCGTGTACTAATAGTAAATACTAAAATATAGGCAGGCGAGCCACTCGTGAGCCTGAGAGATCAATTATGCATGCCGTGACAAGAGATGGGGGGCTTAAATAATAAAGGGGATCTATTCAAAGTTGACGGCAGATTTGATACGACTAATTATTTAAGTCTGCGATCCCGGATCGGTTTTAGAAGCAACGACAAACATTATACTCAAATTTTGAGTGCCATTAAGTGTCCCATTATCATACTTTATAAGGATTTTAAAAGTGTTTTAATTTACGAAATTTGAATGTCTAAAAAGCTTGCATTCTTCAGTAGCTTTCGATTTTAAGAATACAATTTAAATTTTTAATGGTATGAATATTCGTCACGTCTGTCATACCGCCTATGTAATACTTATTTGTTTATTTATTTATCGTATTTCATAAAACGGATTACACTTGATTAAAATGATAATATATGCTATTATTTATTTAATCCATTTTACATACATGCATTATTATATTTATGTAGAAATTTCAACAAAAGTTTCAATACTTAAACAAGCATTTCATCGTCATTATATGCTACAGTTATACCGTATTACTTATAATACCTGACAAATGTTCACAACGCGCGCAATAAATTTACACTTTCAATACAAAATGAATGTATGAATTGTCCAATACGATATTCAATGAGGATTTAAAATGGCTGAATAAAAACGTTGGCTATTGTACTGCATCCATAGAAACCTCTACTTTTCAATAACGTACTTTTATTCCATTCACATTTTTTATAGAATTACGGAATTACTGATTGAATGAGTTTTGATATAATATTATGAATCCATATAAGCTTTGTATGTAATGTGTGCATGCTGCAGCTTTGCAAAATTAAAACTTCAAGCAAATTAAAAATGAGTTCAACTATGCATAGTGAATCAATATTGTAATGTCAAATTGATGCTTGCATCAACTAGATTAATCAACACACTTTTAAACATTACAAGTTAATGTATGTTAGACACAGAAACAGATAGAAAGGCCTTTAAGGCTATCTCTTTTCAAACAGAAATGCTAACGTATTTATAGTTGCATAATTTTCGTAAGAAAATACAAACTTTTAGTGGTTAGATTTTATGAACTTATTTGTGAACGGTTTCGCTGTAAAATGTCTTGTCACATTCAAATATTATTTTGAAATGAAGTTATTTGCATAAACTCAAACATTAGGTTCCAACTTTAGAACGTTATCCGAAATTAGAATTGATATCGTAAAACATTCTTCTCATAAATAGCTAAACAAGAATAGCAGTATTCGTTAGCAATCGAGACACAATGGCGAAGCCTAGCAAATTGCTGTCAATCCCTCGGGAACTATCCATTGAATGTAAAAAGTAGCGCGTTTCCCCTTTCCCGGGGTTATGGTAAAAAGTTCCTTGCGTCCGTCGAGAGTCGAGACTACATAGCAATGTACTGGCCGCGTGATGTACCGGTCATTCATGCCTTGTTAGGGCAACACTCTGTGGCTTTTAACCGTAAGCCAAGACTGATTGTGTTTTGTTTTTATTACGGGCTTGCGTTTACCAAGGGCTCGATTGTAAGTGAAGTTGATGGATAATGTTTTAAAGTTGTTTTATGAATATAAATATGTTTATTTTTTACTAAATGTCGAGTTTCTTGATGTTTTGACCATGAATGTGTCTTAACAAAAAAAGTACTTAATAATTTTATAAAATTTTTGATAAATATACATTTTTGTCATCCGTTGAAGGCCAACCTTTGGCCCTTTATTTCTTTTTTACTAAAATATAATTAAAGTATCATCATAATTATAACAATCTTTCTTAATGTGGGCGTAAAAAATATCCTTCGCGAACTATGCATAGTTACTTTACTAAGCGGTCGACGTTCTTCCCTAATCACATTTGGAATTCAAAACAAGCTCATAAACCATAGAAATATCTTCTCAGAAAAACAAAAGCAGGCCAGTTCATTACATTTGAAATTAAGTGGGTATTATTAATATGAAGCAAAGCAATCATGTTCCGTCTACACAATATTATGTGATATGTTTGTGTAAGGTCACATGTCAAATATGTGGCAAGATGTCTTCGATACATTATTAATCTGACGTATCATGTCCCTCGACAGAACGGCTCAGTTGATCAAATACGAGTATATGTAGGTCCAATTAATTTTATTTTAGGTCATTTGCTTTCTTGACAGAAAAGTCTAAGACACTGCTCAGCACGACATACTAAAGTTTATTAATAATTACTGAGAAAAGTAATGATTTTTGTCACCCTTAAGTCATAATTTCTTGAGCATAAAGCTTAAAGTACTAAGAAGTGATTTATACACATAACTCTATAAAACATCAAACGAGCTTCATTTGGGTGAATTTCCCAAATGACTTATTTTTTTTGTCTTTGGTGAAATTAGTATTTGAAAAAAGGAATATAGTTCAAAATATTTTTTTTTAGTATTCTATAGGTAGTCATTGGGTTGTGGCAAAAATATAATTTGCCTAGGACTATTAAGAAGGTAGAAAAAAAATACATAAACCTCTACTTTTTTTCAAAACGGTGCTGTCCCACTACTTTTTTTACAAACAAAACAGCTTATACACTAATAAAAATAAGTAAGTTAAGTATATAACTTATTCTATTTCATAGGATATTAGTTTAGTTATTAATATATAGCATTTCTTATTACATAATTAACGAATATTATTACTGAGAGGCACAAACGTACTTGTCCTGAAAAATGTTCTCATATCGCTGGACAAAAGTAATTTAAACATAACTTTACATCGACGGGTCGGACAGCATCCCCACGCCAATTGTATTTCCCTGGTTGGTGTGTGCTAGTTAGCAGTCAGGATAGAAGTGGGTTAAATCACTGGATATGCCCACCAAAAACATAAGTACGCCATTTCAGTTGCTCCCGGACAATTATTTTATATAATCGGTGGTTGCATTTTTCTAGTGTAATGAGTAGTTTTATGATTGTTTTTTGGTCCTAATAGACGCAGTAAGTGAATGAGCTTCATCGTCTGTTATTAAATTTATCCTAGATATTATGCATTTTTAATAATTTTCTAAAAAGTGTGTTATTTCTCATGTCGGTGTTCTCATATCGCTGTAATCGGTGGTCTTTATTACCACCGATGTGATCATTTACACCGAAATGATAAGAAAAAATCGATCGGTGTCTTATATCTAATATCGGTGTCTGGATTCATGATCAACAGACAATTTTGTCACATCGGTGGATCATTTTATCATCTCGGTGAGTCGTTCTATCATATCGGTAGATTCCGTGTCATTTCGTTAAGTATACAAAAGAAACAATTGAACATACAAACATAAATACAGACACATAAATTATATACATACATATGTACCTACTTACAAACATTCATACATACATACATACATACATACATACATACATACTTACCTACATAGACTGCCAAAATCATTACCACGATACCACTGGGTAGTAGAAGATGTATAAAAGTATCGTTAAGAAAGTTCTGTATCCGGTAATGTAGGTACGTCCATAGGCATAGATGATGATGGTGAGGTAGAACAATTGAACGCAAGAAAGATTTGTGAAGCAAAAACTTTTTTGTTAAAAAAAATAGTCAGTAGGTACATTATAATAAATATCAAAAAAACAATGATAATAAAAATAATCATTATTTTTTTAACAATAAGTTCCACTAGTAAACTTAAAAAAATAGGTACATATTTTCAAAAAAACATATTTTCATTGGAATTCTAAGAATCTTTGGATGTGTTTTACCCACATAACACCCTAAGTTCTGGTCTTCAGTTCTCAAGGGTGACTACCCTTGTAAAAATATATAGGTACCTACTATTCGATGTTCAAAGATGGATAGATTATCATATCGCTGGATATGTACATCATTTCGGTGGATAACCTTATCATATCGGTGTACAGAAAAAATAATCGGTGCCGGTTTTTCATATCGGTGGAAGCCAAAATTCAAACCGAATTTTCTCCTTAGTCTTAAATGATACGTTGATGATATTAAATTTGGGGATATTTGGTGTCCTAAAGATTACATAAAACCTGAAAAATATACAAAAAATACATAATTGTAAAAGTTCACCGATATGATAAGAAAAATGGCATTTGTTGAAATTCACCCATTTACGAAAGTGAAATTATAAATGTTCTTTTCATCTTATTATTCCCCGAAGGGCTTTATAAGGTACACTAGAAAAGTATTTTTCAACAAAATACATATTTCATCACAAAGTTAACAAAATCTACGTTGGGCTCTTGACGAATTCCCTAATTACTCGTTTGAACTCGTAGAGTCGCTACGACGTGCTACGGCGTAGATCTTCTACGAGTGTTGTAGACTCGTGTAACCATTTAATAAGCGATATAATACTATAATAAGTTATGAGATTTCGTAACAAAGTATATTTAACATAAATTATGTTTCGTGGAAAACAATTTTCGATATAAACTCACGTAGGTAATAAAGAGGCTCATCATATCTGTTTTGATCTAGTTACCGGCCAAAATAAAAAAACTGGTTTATTTTTTGTTCCAGTTAATGCTTATGTATTCATGTTTTACCCACTGAAATAACTACATTAATGGAATTTTAAATTTCATAACACAATTTACAATTCTACACAATGATGATATGAATCATTCATGACCAGAAAACTATTCGATACAAAGCTAAACTCTGAAAGCCAAAAGGAATACCGTAGCAATACCCAGTAACCTGTAACCTTCCATCGTGTTTACGTGTACTCAGGACGTAGTTACGTCGCAGGAGATTTACGTCGCGCAATCAGTAACACTATCTGCGCGATACGGGCCTGCGGCCACGAATACCATCTGACGTGACATTGCCGTTACTGTGGACTGAGGTTTGAGATAGCAGATAATTACACTGAGTAATTTTGCTAATTATTTCCGTATAAATTATAAGTAATTAGTAGGATTAAGGTTTTGATCTTAAAAAAAATAGTAAGTTTTTTTATCGTTTAGTCATTCATTACGAATAAAGTAAGTATGTGGATAAGATAATAACTAGGTATTTTTCTATTTGAATATTTTTGGATTACCATTATTTTAGTTATACCAATTTTAAGAAAGAAAATTGCAAAGGTTTTGTAACCTAAAATATAAAAAAAGTAGTTTTATTTTTATGCCTAACAATCGTGTTAACCTCAGAAATCAATACGATAATTGTAGTTTCATGCTATATTTTCTATAATTGAACACTGATATCCTATAGAATAAATCCATTTACATTTCAAACAGACTTACTTAACAATAATATTTACAGCTCCAATTACATTGTAGAGCCTTCTTACCATCTATTTCGATATTGCCCTACTTGTATGACGGTCGTTGACTTTGATACCTCCTTACAAAGTCAGCTCACGTGTCACTCGATAATATTACTCTTCGAGACGTTGACATGGCAATTGATAACGCGATGACGTCATCCCTTATCAGATTACCATTCAAGAGTCGATGAACAAATTAATGTATTTTTTATTTATTGGTTCTTCGAATTGAGTTTATAAGTCTATAGATTAAAGTTAGAATAATCTTTGAAGTATTTAAATATGATGAATTAATCTTATTCTTTAGTGATTTCAATTTAATATTTATTTTAAAGTAGAAAAATTCTTATAATTATTCAACGAATATGTTCAAATCTTTTTTTTTGATAGGTGATCTGACCCAGGTTAGGTTGAAACTTCAAATCGAAACGTGTACTAATGATATTAAGAAGTTTTTGGTAATTCGTAGAAATACGCCTTATTACCTGAAACTTATAGTAAAGCCTCCTCTCAGTTACTTTACATCGATGAATTGAATAATTGATTATTTTATTGTAGAAACGTTTTAGATAGAAAACTTAATGATGATCATAGGCCTCCATAAAGTTGGTTCTATGGTAGTATCGAAGTCGTTTTACCATAATTATGGTAAGCCTTAAATTGACGTCGCATGGCTAAACTTGTTGACGGCATTTCTCTACCATTAATCACCTCAAATTGGTGCGCCTTGTCTTTTGCTTGTCATCGGCAGAGAAAATGGGTTTTGTTTACCTTTAAATAAGTATTTAGAATTCCGTAGTGACAAATATTGTTTTATTACATTAAAAATACAAATCAGATATATAAAAAGCCATTTCTAAGCACTTAATTATAGAGCCGGAGAGCGAAGAGTGAAATAGTTTCTATTCTATTTCACTCTTCGCTCTCTGGCTCTAAGACTCACTATTTAAAAGTTCGTTGATAATTTAACTTGTTTTGCTACTGCGTAATATAAAACTTCGAGAAACGTTTAAATATAACGTATTATAGATTTTAAAATTTGTATAATTATAAGGTATTTGCTTTAGCCGGTTTACAGATTAACCTTTCACCAAGTATTACAGCTTATCGCGGGTCCATTATATATCCATTTCTCGTCGACCCTCAACCGGCGCGGCGCGGGACCCACCAGCTGCCGCGAGCCCCACGCGTTATTCAAATTACGGGAAAGTAACGTTACGTGTAACACTTAGCTCGCGTCAATATTGTGGGAACAAAGTTATCCGAGTATTATGAAAGAAAGTATTGTAGGAAAGTAATATTGTTATATACTGTACAAACGGAGATAATAATAATAATAATAAATGCGGACAATCACATACATTGCTCTGAACCCAAAGTAAGTAGCTATCAAGCGCTTGTGTTATGGAATTCAGAAACAACGAAGGTACCAGAAACACCCAGACCCGAGACAATGTAGAAAAGTTGACTTTCTACACTGACCCGTCCGGGGATCGAACCTGGGACCTCAGAGCGACACGTTGAAAACGTACCACTCGACCACGGAGGTCGTCAAGATGGCGAGATTAAACTATTTGAAGGACTGGTCCACGTTTGCCCTCAATGGAGAAGAATAGAACGGGGGAGGCCTTTGCCCAGCAGTGGGAGTGCATGGGCTGAAAATAATAATAATAATAATTGTTCTGTACACCAGTAAGTACCAACTTAATCAAGCTACACGACTGCATAAGTCGGACTTGTAGATTTCTAGTTTCTTATTGAATTTTATTATTACTAATCTGGATTTTCAGTGCATGTATTTTGTCAATAAAGTATTTGATCAGCCACTATGTTATTTTAAATTTATTTATAAATTTCGTTGCATAAAATCTGGTTATCATTTAGTCTTATCTGTCACCTGTCAAGTTTACAGATATAAGGGAGTAATGTTTTTAAAACATAAAATTACAACTTTACCCAATTCCAACAAGACTTGAACTCTTAACTTATTAAAAAGAAGTAGGTAATATTCAGAATTGTAAAATGTTTAATTTTGTGTTTCTCCATTATATGTTATTAGTTTTTCGAGACAGTGTAGAGAGGCAATACAATTAGTTGCGGGTCTCGGGACATAAATCTTCATAGTAACGTTAGGTGCGGTAATCTTCCGGTTAAGCGCGCCAATAACTGTCATTATCTAAGAATAATAGGCAGGGGGAGGATATATCGCTGTTTATTGAGCACCGCTCCCGAATTAGACGGCTTTGAGAATTAAAATGCTTTTAACTTGAATTATAGTTCATTAATGAATTTCACTAAAACATTAATTTCAATAAAGTCATAATTTAAAAGAAACGTTTAGTTATTTTTTAGAAAAGGACAACATTTTCTTTAGCAAATGCATATTCTCATTAAACGTTTCCTCATAAATTTCCATTTAACAACCATTAATTAATTGCAAACCATATTAATAAGCCACCTACTAACGCAGCAGTCAACATAAGGATTATAAATGAAGACATTGCGTGCGCGACTTCCTCAAAGAAAGGAAATAAAACAAAACTATCAGTTGCATGGCTTAGGTACACTCCACCAAACAGTTATGGGAACACGATGATGGACATAGCTACTTTATGTTATGTGCAGTAAGGGTGATTTTAGTAGTTCATTATTCATTTTAATATGTGGTGCTTTGTATACGGTATTTATAACTACAATGAATGAATACTACCCGCGTTTTATTTAAGAAAACAATACAACAAGAAATCTTTGAGAATGAGTTATAATTATGTGTCGAAATGAACAAAAATAACTACGGCCTTATTGATTAATAAATTTATGAATAAAAAAAAGGAATTTTAAACTATGCAGCAAGAACTTAACTTAAACTTGAAACAACATACTTGCACATCACTGAATGTGATTAAAGCGTTGAATGTTTAGAAAGCTAGCCAAACTCTCTGCTGTGTACAAACGGTGGTTACAAATGACATACCATTAGCTTGCCTGCGCTGGTCCTAGTCATTAATGACGACACATGCACCGCTCTAGCGATGCTGTGTTTGACACACTTATAGCCCATGCATCTCTAAGCAAAGGTGCTCGAAATTAACACCAAAATTACGAATACAACATTAACGCAAATAAATTAAGGGTAAATAAATGTGTTTGTGAAAAAAACAGAAAAGATCAAGCAGAATTAATAACATGATTCCGAAAGAAATCGAAAACAATTTGTGTCAGCTGACAAGCAGTACAAAACATTAGAAATAACCTCACATTTCCACGTACAATCAATGCTCGAACACAATTACCTCAGACAAACTTAACATCAAAATAGTAATGACGTGCACTCGTGAAGGCTTTAACCCTGCATTCAGCCGGTCACACTTAATTACTACGTACCTATTTTAACGCGATTTTTTTCGTGCCTTTCTTTCGCACAAACGGTGGTATCGGTTTGCAGGAGAGGGATGGACACAGTGGATGGTACACGAGCGCGTTGCCGAACACCCGCCGGCGGTGGCGGCGCGAGGCTGACTAAATCTGTGTCCCTCTCAAGCCAGGTCAGGTCAGACGTAGAGCTGCGTCCAGAGGGCGAAAATTTCCGAATAAATTGTGTAAATATTTTAACACGGGCTCGGTGTTTTCAGCGGCAATTTGACGGGATGCGGTGCCTTCTAACAAATTTGTTGCTGTCGGTACCAATTTTATTGTGTCCGATTTATTTGGCCGCACGTGTAAACACGAAGGGATACACGCGTTCGTCTAATTGCGTTTGATGTTTAAATTTATCCAATTAAAGGGATAGATTACACTGTAATTGATATTGAAAAGCAAATTGTTTTGATTTGTCTGTTAAATTTGATTTGTTATTATGTAGATTTAAATATTTAGCAGTTGTTATTTTAGTATTTTGTGCTATGATTTTGATGGTATTATATATTATAATAACATTGTGGGTGATTATATTTTCGAGCCGTTTGGGGTTGAAACGCTCGGGTCATGGGGTCCGAGCGCACGAAATCTATTCAAAGAACTTTCCAAACGTTTGGTAGAATCTACTCGTGATCAGAGGGCTGGTTTGTTCCTTGCACAGAGAATCGGCATAGCCATTCAACGTGGCAATGCTGCCAGCCTTCTGGGCACGTTCCCCGCCATTGACAAGGATGACGATGAGTTCTTTGACGCCTGTTAGTTTTTATTTATGTAAGTTTTAATTTTAGTATAGTTAGAGTTTGTTTTTATATTAGATTTAATTGTGTATTAATAAAGAAATGATTAAATAAATTATATATTTTGTGTATCCAAATGTTACGATTTTACAGATTAATTTCCTCAACTAATATTAAAAAAATATCAAGTAAGTAAAGTATTAAAACTAAAACAAGATGACCATAAAATCTCAAGTAAATAGTGAACACAAGTGTGAGAACAAACAATAATTTGAAGCACACGCTCGTTTTTACAACCGCCCCACAATATTTATGTACCATGAATACACTCAAGAGACGTGTCAAGAATAATCGAAAGTATTCCCAATCTTGGTATAAGCACTCGGCGTTTGTAAACTCCACATAATCCGCAGTCCGGGCCCCGAGCAAACAATCGTAAGAACTCAATCAGCCGTCGTACATATGGACGCGGCTTTACTCAGCATCCCGCACGCACACACACAGGCGCACCAATCAGCGCGCACACTACCGCCGCATCCTTCCGAGAATTTGATACATTTGTGTGTGTGTGCGTGACAAGTGCCTGCATTTATACACAACTTGGGCTTGTATTGGTTTCCCTGAAAATGGCCGCCGCAGAAGGCGCGCATGCGTCCCACAACAATTCCACAATGCAGTTCGAAAATTGAAATTTAAATAATTTGAACTTTATTTTCGTGTACACAAGGTTGTTTGTTGTTTTCGGGAAATAATGTTAGATTGGTAGTAAACACGGCGGGTTTTTAAAGTTCGGACTTGAGTAAGGTAAAGGACACTTCTTGACGTTGGTGGCGTATAGAGAATTAAAATGAGAGCTCGTAGCTACAAACTTAAAGCGCGGTAAGTAAGAAGCTAGTTCTACTACGCCATGTCATTTGGTCCTTACATGCATTACCATTAGATGATAACACAAATACGAAGGATGGGAGTCGGAAACTTATTTTAAGGGATTTATGTGGGCGCATAATAATTTGATAAAGTTACAGAAACTTGTTTAAGACAAGGAATACTGTTACTACCTTTATGTAAATTATAATTAAGAGTAGGTACTAGCATGATAAAGATGAAAAAAAAAATTGTGCTCACCTTTGCTTCGTTACGTTAGTACTGGCAGTTTAAAGTTAATGCATGAAAATAGAATATTTACGGAGTGCTCACATCTTGTTCAGACTACAGAGAGCTCTCCGCCCCATCCTTGTAATGCTCGCATTAAAATTTGTTACCTTATAATACTGCACTGTGTAAATATTTTTATGAACATCCACTGTTATTTTTGCAAAATGCCGTGATCAATAAATTATGTTTCGATAATTATTATACGGTGAAAATATAAGCAGTTTTATCTAATTTAATTGATTCCGTGTTTACGCCTCAAAACTTTAAGATGTACTTAATTTTTAAGGTTTTATCTTTTAGTACGAAATTTTCAATTTTCTACCTGTAGTTCTGGTATTTCTAAGATTAATTATTTATTTTAATTTTATATCCCAATATGCTCATCTAAAAATCGATGCCTTTGATTCGAACTTCCTGGTATACAAAATGTAGTGGAATATGAAGCAGCTCTCGGTAATAGCGTGAGATCAGATACCAGTTGTCAGAACGTCAGTTGCCTGGCTTCCGTGCTCCGTTACCGATAGCTATGAAATGAGCTATTTTGTTCCACGAGAAATGAACTCGAAAACTGTTTCACTTGTATAGAGCTATTTATTGATTTGTTCGTTTCCGGCATAAATTAACATGTTATACAATATATGAGTCCCGGTGGCTTTAAATTTATTTGGACCATTGAATGTTTCAGTTTACTTTGAATATTGCTGTGGTTACCATTTTACGGTGATTTACTATAAGCATTATAATTCAAAAAGGCTTAATGCTGTATATGTTTGAAAAAAAAGTGTATGGTTTAAAACTTAAGGCTGATTTCAAAAATCAAAAATAATTTGGATGGTAAAGTATATTATTTTGAAAGTGTACTTCTCGATACCATTTACTTATTTTACTTTTATTGTATATCCCAGCCCATCGGTTCTTGTCAATCTGTGTCGCATAGTATATCGCACGGTGGGCTCGTCCGACAACTGCGATTTGTATAGTATCGTATGTACTAGTGTAATAGGTCTCTAGTTGATGGCCTAAATACTGCTAGTATAAAGAGGGTAGGGAGAGGCAGAAGGCAAGTTCATTTATTACTGAAGGTGGGTGTCGTGGTAGTGATTCCATTTTTGGGATTATATGCCAAAGTCCGTGGTTTGATGTCAGAAACTAATTTGTATAGAAGTTATACAAATTAGTAATATGCATGCACTTTTTTAATTATTCTGAAACACCACTGGGTAAACTTGAGAGGCAATTTTAGTATGTTTTTTTTTTATATTTTCATGATGTAGTTGTCTTGGTGATATTAAGCTCGTTCCCTGTGCCTTTGCCCAGCAGTAAGACTGACAGCAAGACTCTTATAAAAAATTATTTTACCAGACCAAGTTTTTAGTCCTGAATGACAATGCTAGTGATAACTATCAGATTCTACATTTCTAAGTAAGAACGCTCAATAATCCGATATCTCTGTTCAGAAAGGTTTTTATCGGAATTTAGCTTCGCGTGTTTGAATTGGGGCCAATTAGCTAGCACTGGACAGCTCTTGTAGACAAAATATTTCCAAAGCGTTCGGTATTTTTCAGAGGCGATGTCGAAACTCAAACAAGAGTAAAAAACTTGGACTTATTCTTTTTTGAACGTGGACATATCCAGACTTATTTTTAGTTTTTAATTGATTTTCCAATTAATATTTGATTAGTATATTTTCATTTTATTATTATGTAGTCTATTTTTTAAATAAAGTTCAATCCTTCGGGAATTATGATTGAAACGGATTATAAACAGAAAATGTTATCACAATGTTGACGTATTATATGCAAAATAACTGAAATGTGTAGCAAAATGTAAAGTGTAAAAATAGTTGAACTTTGCTTATTAGGCCAAATGACGTAGACTAAATCTGTATAGAGCAATATAAATCTGGTGTTAATCGTACTGTAACTATTATTATTTGCGGCGGTAGGTACCATTGAGCTAGCCCTGCGGTGGCGTATGGCAGAAGCAATTTATCACACGACCGCCGCTCTGCGGTCGAACAATTAGTGCAGCACTACAAGTAGAGAGGTACGTGGCATATCAAACGCACACCGAAATGCTCGTGTTTAAAGATTAATCACTGGCATAAATTTAAGATTTTTTTTTTTTGGTTTTTTTCTCTTTCAACTACTTTCAAAGGTTTTTTATTCGTATTGGTTAATAAAAAGTTAACAAATATAGACACAAAGCCGTGTGTATTGTTACTTCGAAATTATCTACATATTACAACCCAGATGCGCCGTGTACACTGTCATTAACGCTCGTAGTCCGTAGCACTTGCCGTAGTCATATTACTTCTACGCGTCGCTACGGCGTAGTAACTCGATTAAAAGCTTTTTATAGACTGGCAAAAGTTGCATTTATTTTTATTATATTTGTATAAACAAGACGTTAGTACAGTTTGAAAGTTATAGTCCGACTGCGCTTCCTTAAAGTTGGTAACTTTATAAAGTTCTGTGAGACGCGACTTAATAAAATGCGAGTCTTTCTCTAATTATTGGGCACCGTTCCAATTCCATATTTTTCCTCAGACAGATGTAATATGTTAGCAACCGACCATAAAAGCACTGATATCCTTGTTGACGTATTTATATTGTATGGTTCGTCGTCTATTGAGTTTTTTCCTGTTAGTGTAAATATAAATCTTCCGGCAGGTACTTATTGTAAATGAGTTTATGCCAAAGTGATGATAATAAGTATATACTTACGATCGCGTGTCAAAAAGAGGTATTTGGTATCTTCCCGCTCTTAATTTCCATGAGGTTTTAGGACCCTCTCGCTTTTTTAATTCCTTTTTTTTATTTCACAAATAAAATATGCATTACACTATGCGTGACTTTGTTAATTAGTTACTCTTCGACTAGTCCAAGACAGGACAAGTAATCATTCGAGTTTAGTATAACATTACTCAAAAATTCCACCAACCATTTCCAAACCAGAATGTCTAACAATAAATAAACTTTAAAACGCACTCCAACTACAGCCCATTCAGGATGACGTAACGAGGTGATACGCAACATTTATGGTCTTGTTCTCAATCTTGAGCGACGATAGTGTGGATAGCATCGGTGGCGGCCTGCCAGCTGCGAATTGAAACGTCTTGTGTTGGTCCTGAGAGCCGCGCGCCGAGCGCCGAGCCAACAGACGCACAGACATGCCAACTGCAGCGAATTGCAAAGTCTTGTGTTGGTCCTGAGAGTCGCGCGCCGAGCGCCGAGCCAACGGACGCACAGACATACCAACTGCTGCGAATTGAATCGTCTTGTGTTGGTCCTGAGAGCCGAGCGCCGGGGACCGAGCCAACAGACGGAAGGACATGCCAACTGCTGTAACTGCTACATTATGTTACGTTAATGCTGTTGTCAGATAAGTAGCTCAGTAAATGTAATGGACTGGGTTTGCCATGTTGTTTATGTGGTACATGCTTTATGTTTTGGCTTATGAGGTAAGGCTTTTAATTTGGGTTTGTTGACTGTTTTTTCTGTGAATGATTAGCTAATTTTTAATTGTACTATAGCCGTTTCCGTAATCAGTGTCGATTTGTCAAAATGGTAATATCCATTTGCCCTTAATCAATAAATTGCATTGCACATAAGAAGATAGAACATAGTCGTTAAACTATATAGGTACTTTTCAGACTAGCTCGTTTATTATTCGATACTCGGCGATTATTTTAAGTAGCGTATCAGGCCAAATAGTTATTTTCAAATGAGTAATATTTTTATTATCAATACACATAATGTAATTAAAAAATAAAACACAATGCACGAATAAATCGATTTATTTTTCGTTTCCTTTAAAATATGTACATTAGCAAACACGTAGGCAGTGACAGTTTACATAAGGTTTGAGTAGATCGGGTTATTGCTATCGCTATTGTTAACCTACAGTTAAATTATATAAGAGTTAACTCAACTTACAATCAAATGTAAGGGTTCGTGCGTGTGGCTCACAAAACGAATTAATAATTGAATAATTAATTACTGCTTCCGCATATTTGACATACGTTGGCATTTCCATTTATTAACGTAATGCAGGATTGTTCGTTAAATAAAGATTTTTTGTTAGAAAATTGGCAACAATGATAACCCTGTGAATTATCTATATTACATAATAAAATAAAATTATCTGATTGACAGTAAATGTAATGGTTTTTAATTTTTGTTGTTGCAGTAATACTTTTTTTTCGCGATTATTAACTTAAACTAAATCAATTTTTCTAAAGTTCTAAATAATTTGACTAATAAAATTTGATGACGAGGTACACATCAATAAAATTGTTAAAAGGCATATAAAAGTCGTAATATATTTACTTACATAAATGTAAAATTAACCTTTATTTCATGTTTGAGCATTTTAAAACAATCCAAAATACACGAACACATTTCATACAAAGATAAATCAACGCCATCTATCGAGCCCTTTCGTCATTAAGAAAATCGTATTTTCTCTTTCTTTAATAAATTACTAACAATATAATCTCTTGTACTTATTCTTATTGACATCTTATTTTAAAACTATTTTCTACTTTTTACAAATACTTCAGATATGATTCAGGGTTTGTTAAGGTTTGAATAACTATTGTTAGAGTGTAGGTATGAATAAATGTTACTGGCTATGGATTTGCTACAAATTAATAAGGAGTTTAGAAGAAACGCATCGCTTCAAATTTTGACAAATCATGTTTGTGACACCGAATAGGCCGCATTAATTTTCAAATCCAACACAGTACAAAACATCCTAAAATATTTACATTTATTTTCGTGTTAAAATCTCTTAAAGCTAAACGGTAAATTAGCTAGGTAACAATTAATAGTATTTCGCTTGTAGCAGTCTTTATTGTCGTCGTATTTATACGTGTATTGTAAAATCTCTTCTTTCTTGCTCCTGTCGCTGTTGATATCTGCAAGCATACAACAACGCCATCTAGTATTCAATTTTGTTACGAACGAGTTAGTAGGTATTTACAAAGGGTGCCATTGGGGGTGGAAAGGAACAGGGTGCAAAAGGGTGAGAAAGTTGAGCTATACTACAATAGATGCCGCTAGCATCAAATGTTTTGGTCCTTCGACACCAATGCTTCCTAATTACTCAGAAAACCTTTTTTTGGAAAGATCAAACGAAATGAAGTGACAGTCTTTTATACCCAAATCATTAAACTTTTTGAAATACAGTTACTTACAAAATTTATTTATTAGATTAGTGAGAAATGAGAAATAGACCAGATTACAAGAAGTGAGGAAATCTTTTACCTATTCAAAAAGTGTTTACCTAAGGTATAGTTTACCTCGACGATGTGGGCGTGTGATGTCGACGCGGTCGCCGGCGCGCCTTGTCGTGTCGCTCGTGCCGCTCGTGCCGCTCGTGTCGCGCGGTCGACAGCGAGCGCGCGTCCGCCGCCGACTCCGCGCTCGAGTCCGTCACCGCGCGGAATACTTCCTCTGTAAAAAGATACATAGAATTGTAAACGAAAAACTAATTATATCTACTCGTCCCGAATCGGCCATTTGAATACAAGTGCAGGGTAAAAGTTTCCTTTCAAAATGATAGGCAAAAATATCTGTGCTATCATGGACAATGGTAGCAGTGCATTTTTTTATTTTTAACTCCAATTTTTTGAGTTATGTGTGAGGACCATTTCTGCTTTGATCCATAAAGGTGTAAAGGGCACATACCTTTCCCTGGCGTGACGGGCATCCTGTATGAGACACTAGAGTTGCACTCGGCACACGGCGAGCCACTTGAGTCAGAGTCCGACTCTGATCGACGCACCATCAGTGTCATCGCCCGTGATAGTGTGTACTCATCTAAACAAAAATGCTATTTTTGTAATACTATACTAAAAACGGAATTTGTGCCATTTGAGTCAGCCTTATGTTTTAGAAAAAATATACGTTCGGTGTAGTATGACATGTTCGGTGCACTTATTACAAGACATAGGTTACAGATACTCAGGGTTAAAATACGTAGCCATCGATGGCATCAGTAGTACTTTAATTCTCGCCAATAAGGTCATCATTTTTTAAATACAATCATCCTCGGCAAGTTAATGCTGTTAAGGGTCATGTAAATGTCATGGCCACCGTACCTGCGTTCTCATGATGCAGATGGTGGTGCGGCGGCGCGGCCTGCAGCGGCGCGGGCTCGGCGCGGCCGAACGTGCGCAGCGTGGCGCCGCCCTCGCCCGCCGCCGGGCCCGTCGCGCCGCCAGACATGCTGAACGTCGCGTACGGACTTATCTCGTACATCTCTGCAAATTATATACAAGTGAGTTGAAAGCTTATTTCTTTAAGCTATAGAAACCGCGTCAGTTATAATTTGTCGAAATCTTTCTCTGGTTTTCCGAAGTTTACCCTTGGTTTCACCACCGTGAAAGCCACTTTTGCACATAAGATTCCTTTACCAAACGGTACTCGAATTCCTGAAGTCCTTTTGCATTCAGGTCTTATTCTGGTTTTACATACAGATTATAAGTATTTCCTCTTGATACATTCCATTTCATTACAGATACTACCTTCATGATTTTGAATTTATATTAAGTCAGTTTTACTAACGACCACATACCTTGTTGTTCCTTCTTGCTTATAGGATGTTTTATAGGCGACGAGGTATACACCTGCTGGCAGTTCCGGCGGTTATCTCTCTTCTCCACTGACTTATCTTCCTCCTCAGATATTCCACTTTGCTCGTAACCTTTTCGGAAGCACGTTGCTGATGCACTGCAAACATTAAAAATATTCAAGCTTTTAAATGGAAACCAATATAGGCACAATATTGACTCCCATTAAAAATGACTGTGATTCATAACTTCATACATAATGCAGTACAAACCTCCGCTTGTAGGCAAGTCCGGCTAACAACAGCAGTGCCGCCAGCAGCCCACACGCCGCTGCTACGAGCACCGCGGTCGCACGTTCCTCGCCTTCGTCACCGCCGGGAGGGAAGTGTGCGGGCGCTGGTATTCGGTCTGAGAGTGACAGGTGAAGATAAAATAATTATAATAAAAACAATATAATAGATAAAGCAGAAAAAATCTTATAAGGCTTATTCTACTATTAAACCTACTGAAAAAGAAGTAAATTCTTAATGGAAAAAATGAATAGCAAATTCCTCCTCTCTCCTACTTTTGCTGTGCCCGACAGGGTCCATAATGAACTGTTAACTCACTCTACTGACCACCTATGTAAGATTATGGTATGCAATAAAGAATTGAATTGAATTGAATTGGAAATGTGACTTACCTCCAGTTTCCGTCAAAGTCGAAAAATAATAATTTCCCAAAGTAGTTCCAGCAGCGCTAGTAGCGATCACTTTCAGATGGTACCAGGTGGCCACTGATAACCCACACAGGACGGTCGGCTGGGCCGCTGGCGACACTGTCTGCGTCGTCCAAGATGATTCCTCAAAACTCCTCACCGATACAGTGAACTGTGTCAGAGGACAACCATTGCTGTCCCAAGTTAGGAGGTTCAGACGGACACACGAACTGTTTGTGGTTACTAGGTCCTTTTCTGGCGAGGCTTTTGACGCTGAAATAGATACATAAATGCTATTTTTGAAAAATACTATTTCATAGTCAAGATGCCAATGAAGAAAATTATATATATAGAATTATAGAAAAATACAAACACATTCGAATAAAGAAAAATAGTGAATAGCTAAGATGAACTCACGTCCGCCTTTAGTAGACACGACCAGCTCGTCACTGGGAGGCGAGGAGCCAACAGCATTGAAGGCAGTGAGACGCACTCTGTACAGAGAGCCGCAGCTAAGCCGCTCTAACGTGTGTGTCCTGGTATCTGCTGGCAGTCGGGAGCCTTGCCATTTCACGTCATCGGAGCGAGTGTACTCGATCAGGTAACCTAGAAGCACATTACAAAAAACTGTTTATCATCATGAATTTAACGCCTACATAGAATAAATTAATAGTCACGGGAAAGTCGCCGTTAGAAATCAAACCTTCAAGTATGAAAACATTTTGAATCTAAGACGCAGGGAATCTAAATAGAATGTTTCATTTAGAAAGGGTTAAATACTGGCTAAATCATAGGTACCATGTAAACTAGATCCCCCAGTGTTAGGCTTCTCCCACACCAGATGCAGCCTGGCCGGCGCGGCGGACGACAGGCGCAGCTGCGGCTTGGCTGGAGCCGCCAGCACGCGCAGCTCCCAGCTGGCGCGCTCCTCGCCCCAGGGGTTGCGCACTGTGCACGTGTAGTTGTCTGCAGAACTGCGGTCTACCACTGAAAACAGATGTACATTTTTACATTTAAGTGTTGTTTTCAATGTTATACAAATACAAATTTGAGAAACTTTACTGTCATTTTGTCAGTTTCGGTCTTTTTGACGGTTAAGTCCTTACATGAGTTTTTTGATGCAAACTAGAAACTGATAGTTTAGGTCCTGGAGAAGGACATGGGTTTTGTTTTGCAATTTATTTGAGCTGAGAGCGATATATTAAGGTGTTCACCAAGAATGAGTAGGTAGGCGCCATCCAGCAAGTAGTTGTGGTCGAGTGCTAGCGGGGGCGCGGGTCGGCGGCGGGACCACGCGCGTGCGGGAGGGGGAGCGCCCGCCGCGCCACACCACAGCCGCGCGCGCCCGCCTGCTCGCGCCCACACGCTGCGACCGAATGATGTTATCTTCGCCGGCGCTGAAGAAGGATCAAAGCATTAATCATCAGTAATAATCTGAAATTGCTTCGTGGCCGAGAACGTATAAAAGGAAAATGTTATGGCATCCTTTACCTCTAGGGTTAGGTTTCCTGGCCACAATAGCGCTCATCTCGCCCTCTCCAGAAGCAGTAGCTGCTGTGACCCAGAACTCATACACCTGGTGCTCCTGCAGACCTCGCACTTCCACCTGGTACTCGTCCTCTTCATCTTTGTGTAGCACCATCATCTGGGAGTGTTGGCCCGTCCTATTCAGAGACAAATATACCATAAGAAAATTAAAACCAGGTAAAGATTTTTCAAGCAAATTTCTTTTGGGGCAGGAAATCCTTACACAAATTATTTTACAGCGCAGTGTATACTTCAGTGTAAAACGTACCTCTGCGGTCTACTATAGATGGTATAGTGCTTGATCTTGCCATTCTTCTGCAGTGGGGCCAACCAGCTGACTATCACTGTGTCTTCAGAGTTTGCAGCTGCTTTTATGTCCATTGGGGCTCCAGGTACTGAAACATTTTGGAAAATTCATTATTATTATTTATAGCAAGAACATAATCTATAAATTTTGAATATTAACCAGTATATTAATACGAAAACTTTTGTATTATGTTTATTCATATTTTTTTCAGGAAATAAAATGCCTTTATATTTTCTAGGATGTACTTACTATCTTCATGGGTAACACAGTAAACAGGTTCTGAAGTGGGTCCAGTCCCGGCGGCGGTCCTCGCTCTTACCGCTATGCTGTAGTTGGCGGCGCGCTGTAGAGCTTGTAGGATCGTCTCCATGCCGCCTGAGCGACGGGTCTCTACCTGGCTTTCTAGTTCATCCACCGTCTGTAAAGCGAAAAGATTTCTAAAATTTTGGATGTCCTATACCTCTTTAAAAATTACATAATAGTGAAGAGCTAAACGACTTGGCCATATTTTTTGTAATGACATGTTATCTCATCTGCCTTAGTTTATGATTAAGTACTCGTATTTGACATTATGCAATACTTACCTCATAAAGAACCTCATATCCGAGCAGAACTCCTCCTCTTAGTATGGGCGGTGGGGGCTCCCACCACACGCGTATTGACTGCGCTGACAGGGGCTCACATCGTACTCGATCTGGTGCCGCTTCGGGGGCTGTAATGTACACAGTAAAATTATTGTTCATGCATTTGACGATCATTTATGCCCTTGTCATACCACTGCTCGGCATGGGCCTCTTTTTTGTGGTCTGCGGTTATATTATGCCAATTGGGTCAATACGTTTGCCCTAATTATGGCACTTTACATTCTAGACACACATAATATGTAATAATGCATTTAGTAAACAAACCTCCTTCCAGAGTTGTAGCAGTGAGCGGCGTACTCGGCGGTCCAGCTCCTACCGCATTAAAAGCTCTAACAGCAACAGAGTAGTGCGTGTGCGCGCGGAGTGAGGCGAGCTGCGCATGCGCGGCGCCCCAGCCGGCCGCGGTCAGCGCCGCCGACGTGTTGCGCCCCGCGGCACCGCCCGCCTCCTGCCACGTCACCACGTAGCCCAGCAGCTCGCCGTTCCACGACTCTTGAGGAGGAGCCTGCCGAAAAATACAAACAACTGTGTAACTCCTCTTTAAATTTAAAAAAGTACATATAAGCTCTTCAAATGAGGGGTCCCAACGTAAAATTTTGTTTACCTGCCATTTTACTAGCAGCTCTCCTGGTGCATTCGCTTGTACTTGAACATTGTGAGGTGGTTCAGATGGAGCTGAAACATTAATTAGACACATTAAAAGATTTATTTATGTTAGTAAAGGGTACGAAAGATGGGGTAAAGACTGGTTCTCCTTATGTACAACAATTGTAGGTAAAAGTTTAAATAAATAAAGAGTTTTTGTTCACCTTCTTCTAACGTCTGCACTATGACTGGTTCGGAGTAGTCGCTGTCTCCTATAGCGTTAACCGCGGCGAGTCTCAAAGCGTATGCCGTCGCTGGTCGCAGTCCTTCTACTGGGTATTCCAGGGTAACTTCACCGGTGTCGGAGTCTGGGTTCTGTCTGTAAATATTATAATTAGTTTTAAATAAGTGAATATAAAACTATAAATCTTCACTTAGCACATTGATTGAGCATTTTTTTTATATCACTAACATTGCTTGACTTGACCCGAGGCAACGTAGAAAAGTTGGTTTCTAAATTTCACTGTCCGGGGATCGAACCCGGGATCTCAGAGCTAGAGACACCTTGAAACCGGTGCATACGCCACTCAACCACTGAGGGCGTCAAATAACTTTTCGACATCCGAATTTGGTGAAATGAATCCAGCTGCTGATGTGTGCTGACCTCTCTATGATCCTATCAGCAGGCACGTCTCTTGTGGGTGCGTCGTGCCAGTCGGGCGCGGCGAGGCGCGCGTCGCCCACCACGCGGTACTGCAGGCGGTAGAGACGCACGCGCGCGTTGCCGTCGTAGCCGCGCCGCCAGCACAGCGCCGCGCCGCGCGCACTGCGACGCCACACCGACAGGCCTAGTGGAGCCTCGGGGAACTCTGACGAATAACAACAAGAAAAAAATTCTAGAACTCGTCATGAACACTGGACCTCACTTGTAACTTTATGTTTTTCATGGAAAATGAAATCATAATAGTCTTTTTGCGTTCTTTTAAGGCAAGATAAAAGAATAAACTTTCACAAAATGGGGAAACTATAGGTATTTCCAAAATTTTTCTTAAATAAATCTGTAAAGGACACACCTTATTTTACTTTGCCTCGGGAACTCTTTGTAACAGTCATTTAAATATTTACAACATTTCCGTATATTTGCTTACCTTGAACAGCGAGGTATATGAGCAGCTCATCCCTTCCGTACGCGTTCTCCGCGCGGCACCGGTACACGCCGGAGTCGTGTCGCTCGGCGTGCGCTATGCTCAGCTGGGAGCTGACGCCACTCTCTGATCGCTTTTCTGATACGGAAACCCTGAAAATGACAAACTTATTTTTTTGCCTCAATGTTTTACAATACACGACCTATGGTTATTTTATCTACTTCTCACTGATATAATATTTCCTGTGAGATGTTACAAAGTTGAAGTTTTAGTTAATCTACAAACCTGTAAGTAGTTAGGTCCACCCGCTTCATATTATGGGTCCATTGCAGTTGTATGGGTGGGTCACCTCGAGCGTCACATTGTAAGGTCGCCTGAGCTGTTCGCTTCACCGTCATGTTGCGAGACGAGAATTCAAAATGGGCGGGTTCTGGTAACAAGCATTAAAAATGAAAGGTTTGTCGAGTGTCTATTCTTTTATCACATCTTTATTCAAGCAATTCGAAAGAGATGATGCCCAATAAAAAATATTTTTTTATTACCTACCATTGACAGAAACAGCAATTATCTTGGACAGTCCTCTTCCAATTCCATTTTCTGATCGGCACATGTATTGGCCCTCGTGATGATGTGCTGCTGGGGCTATGCTCAACGATCCGTTGGGAAGCATGGAGAATTGTAGGTCCAGGTTCGATACCGGCCGAAAATCACTTACGCCTGACCCTGAAAGAGTGATTGCATCGAAGATAAATAAAAATCAGAGATTAATATTTGTTGTTAGTGTACAACCCATTAATAATAATAGAGATTCTAAGTCATAAAACTCACCATGACCTTTTAGCCAAGTGATCCTTGGTTCAGGGTACCCCTTTGTAGCGCAGTGGACTAAAATTTGCGTACCCAACAATGCGGACACGTCTTGAGGTTCATACAACCATGATGGTGCAACTGTTGATAAAAACATAACGTTTAAAACCAAGAGAAAATATTTCTTCTAGTTGTTTTTGAAGAGGCTGTTGGGTCTTCTTACCTTTAACAGCTAGTCTTGCTGTGTGGTTGACTTCAGCTGCGGAATTACTTGCCACACATGTGTAATCACCACTATGTTTAGATGTCACGTGAGAAAATATTAAGAAACTGAATTCATCTAACGACTTCTCTTGTACCTGAAATAAAACCAGTCTTCAATATATTTTGTTCCAGATCCAGATAATATAGTCCATTGACATTATTTTTGTTTTACTTACTTGAAGGCTAGTCGGAATATGCTGACTGTCTTTAAGCCAAGAGAAGTAGACCGGTTTGTCTCCAGATGTAATCCCGCACAACACTTGTATTGAACTGCCTTCAACGAGATCGGTAGGAAACGAGAAGCCTGCTATTTTCGGTGGATCTGTAACAAAAGATTTCTTTCTTAATTAACAGTTAGCAGACTGTCTAGCATAAAAAATCGTTATTGAGTGTATTTATATCATGAGTCGGATAAATAATTTCATTTTGTTAAGTTCCCATTACTAGTCAAAAATAACTAAAACAAGTGACAGGAACGCAGTGGAATGAACTTACTCCTCACAAATATCTGCACGTCCTTCTGTGCGTACTGCCCCGAAGGCGACGTGACCCTGCAGGAGTACACTCCAGCATCAGCCGGCTCCGCGGGCCACAGCAGCAGCTCACCGCCCACTCCTGAGAGAGCTCGACCCCCGGTGGAACTGACATCCAAGCCACCACGCTGCCATCGGATATCACTGGAATACGTGTTCATAATAGTAAATTATTTAAAAACATTAAATACTGTTCCTTGTATTACGTATACTTCATTAACGGACTAAAATATAATGATAACCACGTCGTTTATATAATAATTATAGGGTAGAGTTCATATGGATCCGACTGATAGGTTAGCTTAATACCTGATATTTATCGGTTATATTTATTCTATTTGTGGACGTATCACCTTTAATATAAATATAAAGTTGTTGAAATAAAATAACTTTTTAAACGGATTCTATCGCATATCATTCAAATATTAGTTTCCATTTATGCAATCGTAACGTTCCGACGCGGCGACGTTTCGATAGTTTAGCATTCACATAAAGCTTAATAAGACAATTAGTTCATTATGAATTTGCTAAGAAGAGAAACTTAAAAGTACACTACAAGTATCAAGGACAGGAGGATAGTTTAAGGGAAATGTCACTAACTAACTAACACAACACTACGTAAACGAAACAAAAATGAAACTTATAATTTTACTAAGCAAATGCACCTCCATCAACCTGATTGGAAATCCGGAGTAGGGGCAGTAGATGGTGGTGTTGACGCCGGCCACCACGCGGACCGGCCCGATGCTGCGTAACGACGGGGGACCTTAAACATGAACAAAAAATATAAATCAACTACACTAAGTAAATAATGAATCAGAGATAACTCTCTTTATTTATTTTATTTATTTTTATTTAATAATTTATGTACACACACAAACATTTTTAGAGAATAACATATTGATAAATTATGTACAAAGGTGCCGCTTATTTCTTAAGAAATTTCTGCCAGCGGACCCGCGAAAGGAGAAGTCGTCAATATTGGCAGTCATCGTGCGCGACTTAATATTCAAAAATTACAAATTATAACACTAAAACAATAATTTTATAAAACCTAAAAAAAAAAATACATGTCATATACCATATATGTGTAAATATAAAAAAATACTACATATAATAACTAATATATACTTAAATATACTTATAATAATATATATAAAATTACATATAATAATTCAATTACAAGGAGAGATAGTGCTCTTTTATGCTCTTCTTAAAAATAGGGAGAGATTTGGAATCACGGATGTTAGGCGGAAGCGAGTTCCAAAGTCTTACTGCGTGAACGGTAAAGGAGTAGGAATAGAAGTCAGTGGAGTGGGGTTGGAAATGCAACAAGGATTTTATTTGCGTTCTGCAAGGGATATTAGGAGGTCGGGTAAAAGTGAAGCGTTCACGCAGATAAGGGGGATAAGTAGGGTTGTGCAGGACGTTGTAGAGGAGACATAAAATACGAGTGTTCCGGTGAAGACGGATTGGGAGCCACTTTAGCTGCTTGCGAAGGTGAGATACGTGGTCATATTTGCGCAGGCCGAATATGAAACGAATGCATAAGTTTTGCAAGCGCTCAAGTTTATTAAGGAGCTCCTCAGTAGCATCTAAATAGCATGCATCAGCGTAGTCTATGATAGGTTGGATTAAAGATAGGGCTAGAGAGATCTTAGTCTGTAGAGGTAGGAAGTGTTGAAGTGATTTAAGGGAGTGGAAGGAAAAATGAACTTTACGGCTAACTTCGGCAACTTGAGGACGCCACGAAAGATTCGCATCAATTATAATACCCAAGTCTTTTACAGTATCCGAGAAGTTGATCGGAATACCATCAAAGTACAGACGCGACATCGATGAAGAGTTTATACGACTCCGCATAGACTTACTACCTATGATAATGGCCTGAGACTTACATGGATTTACTTTGAGACCATAAGAATTAGCCCAAGAGCAAATGGAGGCCAGGTCCTTATTCATGGCTGCTCTTTAGTAGTTATTTTAGCTTGGTGTTAGTTATAGAACATTTTGCCCGTGTAATGGATTAATAGTGGCCATTATTTAAGAGGCTAGCATCGTAAACGTCAAATACATGAAACACATCTATCACCTATATAATAAACTGCCGCGATAGGTCACGGTCGTTAAATTCACAAGAAATATACTGTCGAGAAAAATGAAAGCATATTTTTTTTTTATCCAGACCTTCTAATTAAGCGGAAGTATGAATGAGAAAGTAGTTACCATATACATTGAGCCTAGTGGAATGTTCGACGGCGCCTCTGGAGTTGTGTGCCCTGCAGGTGTACCGCCCTCCATCCTCTGGCCTCACCGACGTCAGGTTCAGGTAGCTCACCACGTCTCCATTCGTGTTCATGAACTGAGTTATACTCCTGTCGACAAAAACAACTTATAAATCCCAACGGACTGATCCACTTCACAAAATGTTAATGCTATTACTTAAAATCTGACACGTGTAGAAATGTTTACCAATATTTTGCATTACGCTAAACCGGTAAAGTTGAAAACCCTTGGGGATCGTGCTGCGAAAATTGGATCGACGGGTTGTGCGATCCCTATTCCAAAACGATTTCGTTATGTTTGCAGCGCTGATGCGGACCTTCTTACTTTGAAACTAATTTTGTATAATTTTCCCATGTCGATAACATAAACAGATTTTGAAATTTTGTTATGTTATCTGAGTACTTGAAAGAAAATAAGCATATCGGAGTAGGTAGGGTCGAATACGAACGTATTTTCCATGTAGACATATTTCTGGAAAATACTATTTGTGGTTGTGTAGTTACATAGGTATCGATATAAGTACCTTTGTGGAGTATTATGTTCCTCAACCGGCTGTCCGTCTAGCAGCCAGGTGAACCGTGGCGGCGGGCTCCCGGACGCCGCGCAGTGCAGCGCCAGCGCCGGCCCCGGGTGCAGGGCTTGCTCGATGAACGTGTAGTGCAGCTCGGGAGCTGTGTCTACCAATATGGAAATGAGGAAATTAGCCTAAGAATATAGTATCAAGGTCCTAATTACAGTCTTACAGTCCACAAAACGTCAGGAGACCTCGTGGCCGACCCAGAAGGAGATGGCGGGACGAGCTTGACTCTTTTTCCATATTATGGACAACAATATCCCAGGACCGGGAGAATTAGAAGAAGGAAAGGGGCCTTTGCCCAGCAGTGGGACGATAATGGCTAAAAATAATAATAATGATAAGTCTGGTGGTTTCTATTAACTGCCAATATATTGTAAGCAACAGAAAATGTTGTTCAGACAGGCTTTGCCACACGTAATTCGCACTGTTAAAGCATTACCTGCTATTTAGCTTTCCAGTTCTTGATACATATCTTAAAGGAGCAATTCCAGAAGTAAAGCTCATACATAATGTGAAGATATTTTATTTATTCATATCCACTCGTAAACGTTCATTGCTCAAGGCCCTCTTAATAAATCAACCCAATGAATTATCGGGAGGGAAATTTGCCATAACATTAATAATGTTGACCTCAATACATGTAGGTAGCTTTTACCGTATCTATAGGGAAAACAGGATGTTTTCCTTTTAAAAGACAAGGGACAAAGGAAGGTACCGGATTCTTGACAAGTAGGCAGTAATAATTAAAACCAATTACAAATTAGCGATTTCTTAAAAGTAATAAATTCACTCATTTGACCTTCTGAGAGTTAGAGGTTAGCTTGCAATAGGAACCTGAATATATTTATGACCAGTCATTTTGTAAACAAACCAGTAAAGCCATAACTCTCGAAATACTTATGATGCTTCACTCGCATCACTCGGTATCTAACATATAACAGGAACAATGACGTGTCGGCATCACAAGTGCCATAAATTCACCGCTAATGGCACATACCCCGTTATGATGCGTGACAAACGGCTGCCATACATTTTGGAATGTACAACGTTGATTGGATTTTGTGATATAAGCTAGTTTGTTTGACACGTTACTAAGTTATCTATTTTATACGAAATAATTATATTAGTTCTAATAACGAATTCATTTTATTATCTGTCAAATGTTAGAGTTTTAAGGTTTTTTTTTTCATTCAGATTTTCGAAAATCAAAAGTTGCTGTGAATGAACTCGAAAATCACACGAAAAACTTTGTCAAAAATGGTAGAAGCGTTATATGGTGTGAACTAGTTATAAAATTATGTAAAGTAACGTGCTTACATTTACAAGCAGAAGCGGCAGCAAGCATTAGCAGTGTTTTTATGATGGCACTGTACTTGCATGTCTGCTTATAATATTATGCAATTTGCTAACGGTCTCACAGACTATTAAGTTTAAACGTGTCCTTAATGCATCGCGTTATGTTCTGTGCATTATTGGTGCTCGAGCTCTCTCGCCACGGAGAGGTGATAAAGTCGCTGGAGTGCCCAGGGCTTGTGTATGCAACCGCCTTGGTGACAATTTTCATGAATTTTATGAGCGTGTATGACTCTGCCTCTCTACTATGTAGTCCCTAGTATTACTAAAGTATTATTATTAACATAACAGTCTCTCCTTATGTAATAAGAAGTTAACTGTGAAAGGGAAATAAAAAATACTATATACGAAGTACTTATGAGCTTAACGATGAGTAGGTATAGACTCTTTGGCAGCTCAACAAATGTAGTTTATGACAAAGTCATCCTACAAGACCAGAAAAGAGCCAATCGGAAAACACATTAAGATCTTATCACACTCAGTGTAATTGTTTCCACTTACAACAGCTATAATAAGCCTATAACATCGTTCGCTAATCTAAGTTACCACATCAAACAGGCAAAGCGTACATTACCGCGAGCCGTCCACATTGTACGTCATAAATCTTGGCAAATAAATTCAATTAGCCGCAACACTAACATAATAACGAATGAATACAATAGCCGCTGGAATTATGAGGGTCTAAATTGTGAGCGGCTAGCGTTTCTGAGAGCTTTATTACAGGCCGAGCCGGACGCCATGACAGACAATATGTCAGCGTGTGGCGCAAGTTATTGAAGGAGCGGTATTATGAAATATGAAATATATAACTAAAGGTTTTTTACAAAAGATGAATACCCGTCTTAGGCTTTTGCAAAATCCAACTTACTTTAAAAATGCAGACCAATCAAGGAAATATTTTAATCAAGACAAAAAGTCTATTTATTACCTTCATGTCTATGTGTAGTTATCATTCAAATGAAAACATTTATAAATATCTCAATGTGTCGATTAAAGCTATGGGTATGTTTAAGTCCTTTTGAATGCTTATTAAAAATTACACAGTCCTAAAAAACATGATGTGACAGGTCATAAGTCAATCAAATTGACGAATCTGCCACCCTTTATCTCCCATCAGTCAGACCACCGCTAGTTGGCAGCGCGCCCGCTCACAACGTTAGCTCTTGTAAACGTTGCATCGTTTTGCGCGAATTTATATCAGATGCCTGCTGATAGTCGGCTAATTGTATAATTGTGTGCAATACGTTTATCTAGCTCGCGCCGGACGTATCATGCCGTATGTATTATTACTATGAAAACCGGTAATTAGCGCGACTTCAGCCGATGCTGTATTGTTTCCGGTTTAGCAGAAATGCGTAGGGATTTGTAAGTGAAGGTTTAGTTAGACGTGAAAGCATAAAAAAGAAAAAATGATTTTAGAATTAACTACTAAAACATCGGATTTATATGTTAAAATTCTTTAGACTTTAAAACAATCTTGCAATTGCAGCTAAAATATTTGTATAAAAAAACACAGGTTTGAATAGGTATTGCAGAGTAATTCTATGGTGCTAAATTGAAGTAGTTAGTAAATACACTTTTCAAGGAATAATTACTAGATGGCTTTAGAAGTCGCAAGATTTTGCAAATAAAATATTAAAGATTTTAATTAAATTTAAAAGAAACTATTTTAATTTCTGCAAGATTCACAAAGTATTTTAAGAAGGTCAAGTAAAGTTCAGCCACAAATGAAAATCTCTAAAATAAGCTACAAAGAAGTTAGCGCGGGGAACAACTAAAGTGGAATGTTAGTTATACTCGGAAGATTTAAGGATTTGTCTCCTTCTAAGTCTTAAATAAATGAAGAAATAAATTATGAGTGTCTTAAAAATAGTTGGGATTAATTGACCTAACAAAGTTTATTAGAAAGATGAAATAAGCGTCGGTCTAAATGAGTAGGAATAGCAATAATGATATTAATAATATCTTTTGAAACTTATAAAACACACACCAAATACATTTTCTTTTTTATTAAGTCCCTATTTACAATATGTATTTAGATATATATAAGTATGTGGCGGCACTCACAATACAGGACGCACTCTAAATGGTAGAAGGAAGAAGGTGCACCCTATCGTGGCGCGTGGACTATATACCTCGCCGCCCGGCGCCGGCGCACCCCCGCCACCGCGGGTTACCGTGAATCCGCTATCGCTCGGTCACGGCCGCCAGTGCTTAACCTGTCCCGACGGCGAATGCACGCTCAATTTTACTCCCGCAAATCCGCTATAATCTCGCATATTTTCTTAATTTCGCGCTTCCCTGCTATCTGTGCCTACTTCTACTATCTCTTCTCAAATATTAACTGTCTTCTCTATCCGCCTGTGCTGTCTATAACTATAAAGATTGTGATTGTGGGATATAATAAACATTTGAAAAAAAACCGTTTATCGTCATTTAAATCCACCCACAAGTGGTGACCCCGATCATAGAACACAAGACTCAAGAACGCTATGGACGAAAGCGTCGGAAATAAAGGTAACGCGGCTCATGGAGATCAGCGCGATATTTGGCGTGTTGGAGTGAGAGTACCGCCATTTTACCCTGAAGATCCAGAATTGTGGTTTAACCAGATAGAAGCCCAGTTTGCGTTGTCGAATATAACCAGTGACACGACGAAATTTTACTACGCCGTTACACAGCTAGAACCTACGTACGTTTCGCACGTTAAAGACGTACTAAGGTCACCTCCTGCGACCGGTAAATTTGAAAAACTCAAAAGTGAGCTTGTCAAGCGGTTTAGTGCGTCGAAAGAGAAGAAGCTACAGCAGTTGTTCCTGAACGAGGATATTGGTGACCGTAAGCCATCTCATTTCTTAAGACATTTAAGCAACCTAGCCGGCCCTACAGTGTCGGATGACGTTTTAAAGACCTTATGGACCGGACGCCTGCCACATAATTTACAAACTGTCGTTGCGTCGCAGCCTAAGCTTTCATTAGATGATCTAGCCGAGTTAGCAGACCGCGTGCATGAAATAGCGCCAGCCATGCCACATCACCAAGTAGCTATGGCTTCAACTTCGGTACAACCAGCATCATTATCACGCATTGACGGCTTACAGCAGGAAATATGTGCTTTGACTAGAGAAGTCGCTAAACTAACCTCTTATGTCTACAGGCAGTCAAGGGCGCATTCCAGATCTAGGTCGCAGGATAACCATAATCGCAGGCGTAGTCACTCGCGTAGTCGGCAACCACCGCCTGACCATCCTCATTGCTGGTATCACTTTAACTTTGGTGCGAGAGCCAAGAAGTGTACAGAACCATGTGAGTTTAAAGCGGGAAACGAGAGGGGCAGCCGGAAGTAGCGGCCAGCGACTGCCCAGCTCAGACAGGCCGTCTCTTTGTGACTGATCGGACTACAAAGATGCAGTTCCTCATAGATACCGGGTCAGATTTATGCGTATACCCGCGTTCAGCAATCAAGGCACCCAGTTGCAAAGGTAAATATACCCTCTCTGCAGCTAACGGCACAATTATACACACTTATGGACCAATATTACTGCACTTAGACCTAGGTTTGAGACGAGATTTTGCGTGGCGGTTTATAATAGCTGATGTGTCCAAACCAATCATAGGAATTGATTTTCTAAGTTATTATAACATTCTTATTGATTGTAGAAACCAGCGTCTCGTAGACGGGAAGACACATCTCTCTGTGTCCGTGCCGCGACAAATAATTCCAGAAAGCATAGTCTCCATCAAGACAGTCACTGGCGAGTCTGATTATCATGACATACTGCGCGAATATCCTGAGGTCACACGCCCCACTGGAGTGGTACGTACCATCAAGCATAATACAGTTCACCATATCAACACCACGCCAGGCCCGCCTGTTGCCTTCAGACCGCGACGCTTGGATCCTGCTCGACTAAAAGCAGCAAAGAAGGAGTTTGATGAAATGTTAGCCAATGGAACAGCTAAGCGTTCGGAAAGCTGTTGGTCTTCACCCTTACATATGGTAAAGAAGAAAGATGACGGCTGGAGACCCTGTGGAGATTACAGGGCACTCAACGCAAGAACCATCCCAGATAGATATCCAGTTCGTCACATACAGGATTTTTCACACCAACTATCAGGCTGCACAATCTTCTCAACAATAGACTTAGTAAAAGCTTATAATCAAATTCCGGTCAATCCAGAAGACATTAAGAAGACTGCCATTACAACACCTTTCGGGCTTTTTGAGTTTGATTTCATGACGTTTGGTCTAAGGAATGCTGCCCAAACGTTCCAGAGATTTATAGACGAGGTTCTACACGGTCTAGAAGAATTTACGTATGGATATTGTGATGATATTTTAATCTTCTCTTCTTCAGAAGAAAGTCACAAGGCGCATCTACGACAGGTTCTCGAGCGTCTGGCAAATTACGGCGTTCTCATCAACACATCCAAATGTGTACTGGGAAAACCTGAACTCAGTTTTCTTGGGTACAAAATCTCCGCATCTGGTACTCGACCCTTGGAGAACAAAGTACAAGCCATCATGGACTATCCAGTACCGAAAACTATCAAGGAGTTAAGAAGGTTCTTAGGAATGCTTAACTTCTATCGTCGTTTCATACCACAAGCAGCAAAATGTCAGGCACCACTTAATTCACTACTAGAAGGTACAAACATCAAAGGTTCACATTCAGTCCATATGACACAGGAGTTAAAACAGACGTTCGAAGAGTGCAAACAGTCTCTGTCAAACTGCGCGCTTCTAGCACACCCAGACCCAAAAGCTGAATTAAGCATTGCTACGGATGCTTCAGATGTTGCGATCGGCGCGGTTTTACAACAAAAGAAGAATGGCAATTGGGAGCCTTTAGCGTTCTTCTCTAAGAAACTCGCACCACCTCAGAAAAAGCACAGCCCATTTGACAGAGAACTACTAGCCATGTACGAAGCAATTCGATATTTCCGCCACATGGTCGAGGCCCGTGAGTTTTCCGTTCTAACCGACCATAAGCCACTTACACATGCATTCAAGGGTAATAATGAGAAACACTCGCCGAGGCAGTACAGACATCTGGAGTTTGTGGCGCAATTTACAACCGACATACGCTACATTCCAGGGAAACAGAATGTTGTCGCAGATGCCTTATCAAGGATCGAAGAAGTCACTCAAGGCATCGACTATCACGCTTTAGCAAAATCTCAAGAAGACGATCAAGAGCTACAAAGTCTGCTGGAAAAGGGATCTTCACTCAAGCTAGAAAAAGTCAAAGTGCCAGGAACATCAATAGAAGTCTTTTGTGACGTTTCATCACAGGCACCACGTCCGTATATAACGCCAGATTTACGACAGCAAGTCTTCGACTCTCTCCATAACTTGAGTCACCCTGGAAGGTCAACTACAGTGCGACTGGTCACGCAGAGGTACGTGTGGCCAGGGATTCGAAAGAACTGTAGGGAGTGGTCACGCAAATGCCTAAAATGCCAAGGCACTAAAATAACTCGTCACACCTCTTCTCCAATTTCCCCATTCCTACCTCCTTCATCCAGGTTCGCCCATATCCATCTCGACATTGTCGGACCGTTACCAATCTCTTCTGATTTCAGGTACTGCCTCACCGTCATTGACAGATTTACGCGATGGCCGGAGGCGTACCCTATCAGGGACATCACAGCAGAGACGTGTGCATCTACGCTCGTCTCCGGCTGGATCGCCAGATTCGGCTGTCCACTGAAGATAACAACCGACCGTGGGCGGCAGTTCGAGTCTCACCTCTTTAGAGCCATCACTGCAATGGTTGGTGCACAGCATTTTCATACGACCGCCTATCACCCTGCAGCAAACGGCATGGTCGAGCGACTGCAC
The DNA here is from genome assembly GCA_905146925.1 of Autographa gamma. NCBI lineage: Eukaryota > Metazoa > Arthropoda > Insecta > Lepidoptera > Noctuidae > Autographa > Autographa gamma. The sequence goes on from LR989850.1 coordinate 14,126,191, forward strand.
AGACAATTAAAAGCAGCCATTATGTGCCACTCAACGACGCAATGGACGGAGGTTCTTCCATTAGTACTTCTAGGAATCAGAAGTGCCTGGAAAGCAGACATCCAGGCGTCACCAGCAGACCTGGTCTACGGAGAGCCACTTCGGTTACCAGGGCAGTTCCTTGTACCTACAGATGACCACAGTACGGCTGACGTCACTGATCTAGCAACGCGTCTACGGAATCACATGAACAAGCTCACTCCAAGGCCTGCATCATGGCATCGAAAAGGTCCTTTCTACATACCTCGCTGTCTCGATAATTCTTCCCATGTATTCCTGCGGCAGGATCACGTCCGAAGACCGCTGGAGCCGCCGTATGCTGGGCCCTACAGGGTTCTAGAAAAGCATCCAAAGTTCTACAAAATTGATGTACGTGGGAAGGAGATGACAGTAAGTATAGACCGACTGAAACCGGCATACCTCTCATGTGAAGATGTACCCACTTCTTCGCTCACAGCATCTGAGTCGCATACTGGAACATCAGGGTCCAGAGAAGAAGCAGAGAAGAAGACGAGGAGTGGACGACGTGTGCACTTCCCCGACTTTTATCGCCCGCAGTAGCGGTCTCAGCGGGGGAGTACTGTGGCGGCACTCACAATACAGGACGCACTCTAAATGGTAGAAGGAAGAAGGTGCACCCTATCGTGGCGCGTGGACTATATACCTCGCCGCCCGGCGCCGGCGCACCCCCGCCACCGCGGGTTACCGTGAATCCGCTATCGCTCGGTCACGGCCGCCAGTGCTTAACCTGTCCCGACGGCGAATGCACGCTCAATTTTACTCCCGCAAATCCGCTATAATCTCGCATATTTTCTTAATTTCGCGCTTCCCTGCTATCTGTGCCTACTTCTACTATCTCTTCTCAAATATTAACTGTCTTCTCTATCCGCCTGTGCTGTCTATAACTATAAAGATTGTGATTGTGGGATATAATAAACATTTGAAAAAAAACCGTTTATCGTCATTTAAATCCACCCACAAGTATGTTAATCAGTTGTCTTGTTACCATAACACAAGCTCTGCTTAACTTGGGATCAGACAACCGTGTGTCACGGAATATTATTATTTACAAAATTAGTATTATTATTATATACTAAAGGCTACTGTAAATAAGGAATTTGGTCATTATAATTATACCGAAAGTTTACGTCTCAAAAATATGCTAGGTAGTCAATGAACTCGCACTGAACAAAATCCAGTATAAATGTAAAATCTGTTTGTATGTTTGGGGGAGAAGCAGACTAGCGGTCACCTCTTACCATTAGACTAGCCTGACCCTACCTCTGCCATTAATCACCATATTTCAGTGACCACCAGATTGGTATGAACGAGATAAACAAAAGTACACAATGGTTAGGCCATATCTCACGGTGACCTCATCCTGCCGGTACCTAAAATATATGACGTCATAGATCGTCTCTATTATTCCATTAGAGCTATCCGGATTATCCCGCAGTTTGACTTACGGGCTGTCCGCGACATTATTGCGAGAATTATGGCCACCGTAACCGAACGCAGTGGGGGCAGAAGTAATATCTTCACGGTCTTCGATTACGGGTAAATGTAATAAAAGTATTTTAATTAAGAAAGATGAACCTTTTAAGGCAATTTTACAAAAAATTGGGTTGCCTATTCTGTTCATATTGAACCGCTTATTAGTATTAGAATCTAACCGTCCGGACATAAGTATTTTACCTAAACCTGAATACATAAAAATTAGGTACAACTAAACTCAAAACAAACATTTACATTCCTGTTATTTAGTTAAACGCTAGATTTCCTCGTAAGGCGTACAAGGTTCTCCTGTTACGAAAATAAACAAGGGGAATTCAACTAAACAGTGTGTAGAGTTGCAGAAAACTACATTTTTCCGTACATTTCATTAGAATACACAGCGACTGCAATGTAAGGTAAGTATGCTCGGAGAAAAAGGCTTTACTTAACTAAAGGCTTAGGGAGAGCGTCTTAGTTCGTTCGCTGCTCCACTCCATTATGAGAGAAACTTTGCGACGAACGCTGGATGTGCTGTGACGATGTCGCTACTATACAGGTGGAAATACAAACAAAACTATTATTGTGTTGTATATTCTTTGTTTTATTTCGAAACGAATATCATGTAATTTTATTTTCAAATTATTATTTTTATTCCATTTTAACCAAAACTAATTGGACTTGTGTTTTGTTAGCAGTCATTATTTACAAAACCTGCCGATGTTAATAAAACATTGGCAGTCATGTGTATTTTGTGATACAGTTATAGACTGATTAAAAAGAGAGGAAAACTATTCTAAAAAGGCAAGCACGTTAAAAAGGCATTTCTTTTTATGCCGATTGCTTCTGTATATTTTAGTAATGCAAATGCTCTTTAAAGGATTACTACCGCATTGCATATTCCATGACATCGGACGAAAATGTACTAGCTAAGCGAATTTTATAGAAGTCTGGGCTCTGCTTGCATATTGGCTCGAAAGTATAAATCTGCTGCACTAACCACATTACATATTAATCGTAGAGGTCTATGTGTGACCTGACTTATAAGACAATCTTTTTAGCCTACGGTTTCCCCAATATTGTGTTATTTCAACCTTAAACTCCAAAACTGAATCCTTCTCTCTTTTGTCAAAGATCTTGTTTTCTATTTCTGCGATTAGTGGAAACTAGTTTCAAATCTATCGTAAACATAGCAAAACTATTTTTGAGAAAAAAGCAATCTCTTTCCCACCGTCGCACGGCAGAACCAAAATAGTCAACGACGTCCTTTTAAAAATAGTCGGTGAGGCGGGACTCGATGTTTGACGCTTAGATTCTAGATCGATTAGATTGTAAAGTGGACAATGGGGTTGTACCAAGTCATAGAAGGTACCGGGGGAAACATATTCAAAAGTAAAAAAAAAACATCACTTTAATCTGGAAAAAGTTCTGTAAAAAATTACATCTTGATTTCTATTCTCATGGCTTTTACACGTGACCATAGTATTTAGGTAGAAGAACAGCCACACTTTATTATGCATGAAAAGTAAGAAGATTAATAGGCACTGGTGTAGTAAGCCACAGCTGTTGCATAAACCAGTTCCGAATTTCAATTAAAGGCTTCAGCGCTGCATGTACCTTGAGCCTCGAGTCAGGGCGGCGTGTGACGCATGGCCAGTCATTACTGCCCCCGTTAATCAATAACCCAACGACATACGAAATCGTACCGCGCTGCACTCCGCAAAATTACACCATTTGTAATTACGCGCCGAAGTGGCCGCTGATTGGCCAATCGTCTCTCAAAGGACGTTAATCGACCAATCAGGAAGCAATTTTCGGTTCGAGAAACCCAATTTTTCGGTTGTGGGCTGTGGTATTTTAGTTTTGACTTGTAAATTTTTGTAGAGGATTTTAAACATCGAACTGCTTGATAGTGCTATTTACACTTTTGTGTGCATTACTTACATAAAAACATACATTGTAAATAATTTAATTGGAGGATATAAAAACGGTAACGGATAAAATTATTTTGGAATACTTTTCGGGTAACGGAAACGGAACTAAAATAAAACATACACCCAGATGTTTCAGAATCCAAACCCCACATTTCCAGGAACATTATTCACACACTCCCACATCATTAACAGACAATAAAAACAAAAGGTGGGAATAAAAGTGATGTGGTAATCCCAAAAATACAATTCGGAAACTGGCAAGTCCTAAACAAATATGTGGGGATAGCCTTGAACCGTCCATTAATTCCAAATGGACCCTTGGCTTGAGACTAAACATTTGTTGAAGGGAATTAATTCCGTAAGGACTATCGACTTTTTCTGGAGCAGAAATAAAACGAATGGAGCTGTTACTTATAGTGCATATAAATAAATAAATAAATAAATGCGGACAACATCACATACCTTGCTCTGAACCCAAAGTAAGTAGCTAAAGCACTTTTGTTATGGAATTCAGAAACAACGAATGTACCACAAACACCCAGACCCGAGGCAATGTAGAAAAGTTGGTTTCTACATTGACCCGTCCGGGGATCGAACCCGGGACCTCAGAGCTAGCGACACCTTGAAAACCGGTGCGTACGCCACTTGACCATAAATCGGTCGGCATATCCAGTTAAGCATTATTTTTTGATGCTTATTAAGAGTCAGTGGAAAATGTCATTCAAAACAAATATGGGCATTAGATACTTATACATATATTTGCGTAAAAACTTTTTAAAGCGAAAGCGTATGGGCGAGGTATGGTAATGACCATAGGACTACAGAATAATGTTGTTTTTAAAATAAATAATGAAATGTTTAAATTATGATTGTTACTGAAAATCTTTGGTATAAATTACACACTGGTAGGATTTATCTAAACAAAAGGATGCTTCAATGAAATTTTCAGGCAGTGAAGATAAAATAAACATACAAAACAAACATAATTTCTGACGATTCAAGAGAAGGTACTTGTGGAGGTCCATCTGAACAAAACATTTCAAGTAGAATTAACACTTTTTGAGTAGGTTTAACAATGAGTGATGGAAGTGGAACAAAATTGATTTCAAGTTGTCTGTCTTGTTTTGTGTCAAAAAATATACACATTTTGTGGCTTAATATTGATTTGGAACTTTATGTCAAAAAGTAATATCTTATAGCTTGGTGTCAAATATGTTCATGCTTTATATTTTAAGTTTCAAACAACAAACAAACCCCTTTTTGAATATTTTGATAGTTTACTCGTAGAATAAGTTTTGCAGGGCTACTGTGCTACAAAGCTCAGTTTATACGAATTTTTGTTTTTAAGGCACGTATTCACTCGCGGCTAACTCGATTCACGGACAAGCAATAAATTTTGTGAGTGCAGTTAAGTGGAATGTATGAACCTTCCGAAGATCAAAAGCTATGCAAAACGCAGTCAACTAACGACAAAAAAGGTTTGTGTATCAATTTTGTTTTTAAAGATTGTTTCAGAAACATATTCAGTATTACCCTTAGAAATTTATTGAATAAAAAACCTAATTTTGAAGACATTGTCGTACATTATATCAATAAAGATGTCAAGAAATGCGTATGCTATGAATTATGTTTCGTAATGAATACTATCATTCTGTACTCAATCGTACTTTAATACTAAGTAAACACGGGCTTAGTCACTAATGCTTAGTAATTATTGCTAAACCACTCTCTAAGCCAACGGGCTAAATACCTGTTTACTGTGTAGTATGAATGACAGTGACAGTGCTAGTGCGAATGCCCATCCCACTTACTAAGCGTCAAGAAGAGTGAAGTGTACAGCATTAGCTACAAAGCCCTTTCTTTTAAATAACCTTTCATGTGTCCCACTGCTGGGCCAAGGACTCCCCCAATTTGCTCTAGGCTTTTCTGTCTGGAGCCGCCTCCCACCAACCCGGCAGATAGCGATCGATGTCATCGCGCCAGCGTCCCTTACGATTATATTAATTAGCTGGCTTTATGAGCTACGTACCTCCCAGCCTGAGTTCAGCAGCCGCCTGCGCGCTGTCCAGGTCCCTCTCGGCGAAGCACTGGTACATGCCACGGTGCGCGCGCACCACGCCGTGCACGCGCAGCACGCGCTCGCCGCCGCCCACGGGCACGCCGTCGTGCAGCCACCGCACGCGCGCCTCGCCGCCTTCCACCGAGCAGTTGAAGGTGACCGAGCTACCGGAGTTTGCTACCTGTACGAGATAAATAGAGATAAAATGAGAAACGTTTTTCATTTGGAATTTTTGGCAAATGTCTTTAAGAACCTAGAGGAAAACACGGAAATGCTCCCGTAAAAAGGAACAACCTTTGTGCAACCTATTCGAATGTTCTTTTTTTAATTCGTAATACGGGTTTGTTAAGCGCGCTATAAATAGAAAACTTAGTGTAACAGGTAAGGAAAAAAAGAAACAAATTAACTCAATTTCCCCAACTGTCGGAACTCGATAAACAAGCGACAAATGCGATCTAGTCGCCTCAAGACGATTCTAGCGAGTCGCGCCTCCTGAATTATTCACGAAGACATCACCTAGTGACTACGTCACGCTGCGTGTCGGCTCAAACTGGATTATTAGGGCTGCCCAGCAAATAAATCATTAGGGCTATTTACCCTTTATATTGCATTCATTTCAGTTCATTTCATGCTTAATTGAAAAGTTGCAAATTTGCCTTAATAATTGTAGTTTAAAGAGTTAAATAGATCGTGTTGTAGTGGAACGCATGTAAGCTGGTTTTATTTCTAAAACATTTTTTGGTGAATTCTTGATATGTGAAGAAAAAATAAATAACGACGGTAATGAATTAGAAAGCACACATTTACTTAAATCTCGTTGTAATTTTTTTAGTAAACATAATAATATTGTAACCAAGTGAATTCACGCTAAATGCAATTAAATTTATAATATATCATTATAATTATTATAATTTTGCGTTGAGAGGCCAGCCCTGTGACAGGGGATATTGGTACGATACGCTATTCAACATGGGACGTGAATAATTTATTGTTATGGTCAGAGAGACGCGGGCAGGTCTGCTGCGCGAACCGCTGACACTTAAACCTTATTTACATGCTTCTTAGTGAGAATGCAATATACGTTAATTGTTCAGTGCATACTTTTGCGTGGATATAACCCTTAATGACCGGATCTATGCGTTTGTTTCCACATGGAAAACATAACATTATGTGTACAGCAGTAAAAATAAACTAGTAAATAAATTTGTAATTATTTCAAAATAGTGGAATAGAGTCAAAATATGACTGTGTCGCTCAAAAAAAGCGAATAAAAACTAACATCATCGAAGTCAATATTGGACATATTTTTTTGTGTAGTTGAGTTATTTGAGTATATTTGAAATACAAGTACATTATAGCGCTGCCTATCGTTGCATATTATTGTGTCGTATAGAAACTTTGGGAACTAAAATCTAAATGTATACCGCGACAGATTCCGTAAAAAGTAGTTCTATTTCAATAGTTTATAAAATAATATTTTTTATTATATATATTTACTCTTTGCTACTTTATTTAAGCGGTTGGTTGAGGCCCATAAGGGTTAATTATCTTAATAGCTGCACCCATCCGTAAACTGATAAAGGGCGATACCGGCCTGGAATTACTCACCCGTGTATGGTCTATAACTATACATAACGAAAGTATACACAATACATACTAGACCTTGGTAAAGGCACATAGTTTTATGTGGTTAAAACTACTCACACTATTTTTGTATCTTTTATATTTTTTTTTTGTTGAATGTAAAGTATTTTATACTGCATCGCAAATTCGCTTCAGGAACATGAATTTTGAGGTACAAACTCGGACATGACGAAAAATGAAAATATAAATGAAAATATTTCTCCTAAAAACCCGAAAACCAAACTACAAACCATAGTGCCGAAGTACGTTGCACCAGATCATTTAATTTTTACGCATCTGTGAGGAAGACAAAAAAGGAATGCTATGTTTTTGTATAGGTATATGTATTTTTCGTCAACCACACTGGAGAGGGGATTTCTTACGAATGACAATAAAGTAACTTAAATAAATTTAATAACTGATTTTCATGGAACCAATACAAACGCTTACATTCATCTTTTAATCAAATTATAGCAAGCACTATTAACTCGCGAATTAAATTTCAGCGAATGAAGCCTGCTTTATTAAGTTTGATGGGCTGAGTCGCAGAATTAATTAAAAACCAGAATAAGCGTTCGTAAACGAAACAAAAGGTTGTTTGCTGAATCATTTCTAAATGTGCTGATTTGTTTTGGGAATTTGTTTGACGTTCTGATTTATGTTCTACTACTCTACAACTTTAGTTTAATTTGTTTGATGTTTGCTAGTTACATAAACACAATAGGAAACTCTAAAAAAACCTCACTTTTAACTAAATTTCTGTTAAAAACTCACACGTTTGAAATTATATTTGAGGCGTTTAAGTAAAATTTCTATCTCTAGAAGAAATAAAAACTACAAACATATTGTTAATGAAATCGGTGGTAAGATAATTATAATTGGATAAAGCATGGCCAATATTATAAATTAAATTACATCCATTATTTTTGATTCTACTACCTACTAATCCTACATAATTAAAAAAGTGGAATTAAAAGCAAAGTAGATTACTATTTCCAACGCGTGGATTTAAACAAGTTTTTGACGAAAATAATAAATACAATTCTACCAAATAAATAACAAAATATAAGCTCGTATGCATGTCGGCCACAAAAGTTATTAAAAACGTGAATCCTACAAAACTGGAAACTAAAATAATTTGCGGAAAATTGTAATAAACATACAAAACGTGTCCTGCAATAGTTGCTCGAATCTCGCTGTGAAATACTACAATAGTAATGTGAAATATTATATGTACTATATTTCAAAGTAATTTTGATTTATTTTGTAAAATTTTCTACGTTTTTGAAAAAAGTATATCTGGGTTTCAAAATGACTTCAGTTTTGTAAAATTTAAACTGTATTTATATCGCTATTCACTGATAAATAATACAGGTTTCGCAAAATAACGTGTTACAATTTACTAATAAAATAAACTGTTAAAACAATCACAAACGTTGTTACAAAGTTGAAATAGATTTTTTATTATACGCTCGCTAAACAAACGATGCATAGAGGTTGTTACGTTGTGCGACTGTGAGCGGAATAGCTTTGTTTAATAGTAAAATAAAACTACTCCCATACATATTCAATTATTTTTTATTAAACGAAATCATTTCAGAAAGTAAATTATAAAAAATACCGGTCTGATTAGCATAATATTGAACGTTTCCTTGCTTGTGTTATCGATTCGAAAACCAAAGGTATAAAGATATGTTTGTCAATTTGAATAGAATTAAACACTCCGATGCCATAGTCAGAATGCAATAATAACGAAAAAAAAACTGTAAAGCTCTATGTTTTCCGAAGTTCTTACTGAACCCCGACACGAAGCAATGTATTAGTTTGCTCACAGAGTTTACTACGCTGCGATCGGATAATTAAAGTCTACTGCAGTTAGAGATGTGTTTTTAACTCACGGTCGACACGACAATATTGGAGCAACGTATAGAAACCTAGTGTGAACCCGCTGACAGCGGGGCCGCGACCCAGCTTGTCTATATTCGATGAGCAAACGCCGGGATCACATCGCGCGATGTGTCTCGCCTCCACTGTGATCTGAATACTTATTTTTCAATTTTTGCAACGTCACCCAGCGCTGACGGGAATTTAGCTGCTCTCCGAAATACAGATGTTGGGACGCCGGGACAATTGTGTTTTCCGTTAGCCGTCTTTATGTAATAAAAGTAAATGTTCGTAGGTTATTCTGGTCCTGAAACGTACGCTGTTTATTCTCTGACAAGTAGGGAATAATGCGATCGAGTGAGCCCGCGCCGGTCACGTCCCATTTTCGTATGAGCGTAATTTTTGAAGTTACTGCTGGAATATAAAACCTACGCACTTTGACTTTGGTAGTTTCAATGTGGAATTACTCGACTCACTGACTTTAATAACGACCTACTAAATTTTCAGGCTAAAAATTTTAACATAAAACCTTTTGAGACGAGGACATTAATTAAATAACTTTTCAATTAGAACCTGCTCACCTGTAACTGTGGCTGAACGCTGACGACCAGTCGCGACCTGACCCTCAGCCTGGCGTCTCTCCTCTGTTCCCCGAACTGGTTGTGAGCGCGGCACGTCCAGACGCCACCGTCCGACAGCTGCGCGCGCCGGATGATCAGCACTTGTTCCGACACAGAGATCCTGATGCTGTTGGAAACTGGGCTTAGCCGACCGTTGGAGTGGCGGAACCAGCTACAACAGAGAAATGCAGCATTCAAATACTGTCCTTTTATTTAACTAAGATATTTTCTACTCAGGTATATTTATACCTGTATGTAGGTGGCGGACTTCCAACAGCACAGCAAACTAATCGAATGTCACCACCTTGAGGAACCATCTCATCGTCAGATACTGTCAGCATTCTTGGAGCCATACTTGATGATGCATCTGATAAAGAAAAATGTGATAAAAATACGGATCAGTAACATCATTATTATTTTTACTACAATAAAAGGGTTGATGTAAATAAAAGCTTCTGAAAAATAAGTGTATTCCTGTACTGTATGGCAAAGGTCTATCCCCAAAGTTTTTGATCCCCCTTCTTTGCATGAGTATATAAAAAAAATACATACGTGAAACAGTGACCATAGCAGGCGGGCTCCTCCGCTTCTCTCCCGTGAGCGCGTGCTGCGCCTCGCAGGAGTAGGAGCTGCCGTCATCAGGCCGCGCGTCCCGCACCACCAGGATGTCGCTGCGACTGCCGCCCACGATGTACTGACCTCCTGTGGTAAGGGAGACTGTTATGATATTCAATTCAACGGAACATTCTATTTGTTTTGGGTTTTAGATGTATGCGGAAAAGAAAGTGCTTTGAAATAGGTTTCAAGAGGTATTTATTATAGCTGAGCTGGTATCTTCATAGCTAAATGTAAACTTTATCCTGATGTTAGGAAATAAATAGATATGTATCAACTCGTTTATTTCTATATGAAGTGAGTATGGTTCTTCCGTGTTGTGTCTAGATAAGCGCAAATTGGACTTGACAATGTGTTTATTAACACGATACAGGTGAACCTTCTAAGAATATCCTGTCTTGGCAAATTAACTGAAAACTTTCCGTGATCGAGACAATCTTGGCAAAAGGTGACCGTAAGACTGAAACAACTTGGAAGTTAGCTGGCTTAGCGAGGCTCTTTTGTATCGGTAACAAAGCTGCTTGAAAGACGAAGCCTCACAAACAAGCTTTCTATTTGATTAGACTGCAACATTTCCTTCCGATACATCCATCACATCCACCGTCAGCTACTGGAACTTCAAGAGACATAAGATAGAGCGAGATGGCGTCGTAAGGACATTTAAGGACAAAGTTATGCTCAGAAGTTCTGTACCAAGATTTTGGAACTGAAACTGAACTTGGCTTTGATATCAAGTTTCGATGATTTGAATGGGTGGTTTGAATAGTAATTTTATTGAAAATCTAAAAAAGTATCTAACTTTAAAAACAGTCGCAAAAAATGCAATGATTAGTAACTTATTGCATTTTTCAGAGCAATGTATGCGATGTTGTACGCAAAAAAATAAATAAAAAGAAGCTTACACGGTATATATTTTTTTTAATTTTTATCAAATGTATCATTAATAAATTATAAATGTAGCTCACCAACACTTTTGTAAAATATATTTATCATCTATGTTAAACTCCGTAAGTTTTTCCTCAACAGTTTATTGACTTCTTCACTTAGGTATACTTTACACTCGTGGTATAAGTAATGAATCTTCTGTTAAAACATATTATGCGAAGGTTGGAAGGCGCTCATGACTTTGAAATGACGAGACAACTCCGATCGAGTGCACTTACCCATTTATGGCGCGGGGTGACACCATTTGACCGACGTCGACGTACCTTTGTGTTAGATAGTCGGAGCGAAAAGTGTTACGAGTTTACACATTTTGTCCTCCATTTAATTTTTAGTATGATTTTCTTACTTTTCGTTTATTTATTTTTGCATTAACGTTTTCGGAAACATTGTTTTTTAAATATTTATTTCGAGTTAATGACTCTTTCTAGACTCTTTGAATAAAAATTATCATGAAAAAACAGTACGTACATTTTCTAAAAAACAACGAATGAAAGAGTTTTATGTAAAATCAATTTTTAAAGAACTGCTGTTAATTGTTTTAAAGTACATAAATAATAATCACTAAAATTTCGGTACCACCTACAACTGGTCCGTGAATTTTAACAGGGCACCTTTTTCTCATCAACTTAAAACACCTTCTAACATATTTCGTAGTACTTGTGTGCCGCAGTGTACAGACAGCCGTCTCGCCGGTCGTCACCGTTTACGATCAGATAACTTTCAAGCGGGAGTTTTTCAATGAATTCTAAATGCGCTACCTCGACTGGTCCCGTAGTCCCGTACTCCCGGAGTCTCGGGTACTCGCGCCCCTTTGTTCCACGATTGTCGACTGTTAACTGATTCACTCGATACTATTGTTACTTTGTTTCGTTTTAAACGGTTTTTAGTGTAAGTAGTTTGGGTATTGTAATATCTTTGAATTATTTTTGTTTTGTTTTAGTAGCAGTTGATCGAAAATTCTATCTACATTTTTTTTGTTAATGGTACGGGTTCTCAAGTCGTTGCTCTTCAGTTAATAACAAAGCTTATATTATAGTTTATGCGTTAGATATTTACCAGTTCACCAATAAAATACTACCTTGATATTTGTATGTTTTTTAAGAGTTTCGGTTTTAAAACCCACATTATTTACAGTAAAAATATATTCCGTAATATTTTAAAAGCAAAATAATAAGAACATATTTTATTGATTTCATTACATAAGCCGTACAAGCAAACACGTTTTTTATGAACAAAGGCGACTATAAAGTTTTATGCTCTTACAGCTTGTTAACAGGAATTAAAATTCCATAAAACTGAAATAAAACCCGCTACATGTGAACACGATAAACAATTGTCTCTGCCTACCCTCAACACGACAATACGTGACGCCCTGACCGTCGGCGCGGAACAGAATAACGAAGTTTTAATTAACGCCCTTTTGATTCCTTTGTCTGCAAATATTGTTGATTCACAACTAAATAATATAAATAAACTGTTCAAAGAAAATATCACTGAAGGCTAGGCTAGACATTTTGATGAGGCTTTTCTCTACAAAGTATGTAGGTTACGAGTACTTATGAAAGAAAAGTAATTTTGAGTATATATAATTTTCTGGTATAAAATTTTACGGCTATGTAGACAGAAAACAGCTGAGAAAAATACCTGCCATTAAAGCAATTATAACAATTAAGTCGGTTATAAAGACAGAATAAATTGCTAGCTGGTATATTACCCACGGCGCCTGACACCTGATAAAATTACTTTCTTTAATACCGAGAGAGAATCATGAATATCAATTTATTATTTAAATTAGTTTCTTTTGAAGAAATTTAATTTAGCAGAGACAGTATAGTGTAGTACTAACAACAAGAGAACTCATTCTTGAATTAAATAAGAAAGCTCAGATTTACTTTTAATAACGTTTCTAAAGTTCTAGATTCTTAGAATATATTTTTTGATTAAAATAATGTTTTCATTTAGTATAAAATGAACCTGATTAAACTTTATTTAATTCAGAAAAAAATAATTTTATTTATTAATATGCTCGTCATCTGTGACTCACTCCTAAAATCGATTGATATCTATCACGATATAGCAAAAGAGTATTTTAATACGTACTTCATTTTCCTCATCTTCACGAAAAAGCCTAAACGATCCGTAAAACGAGTACGTCGTCCAGAAATTAACTGATCTTTTATCGGCGCCTTAACTTGTTTTATGTCGGCTTTATGAACGGTGCCTCATTCAAATAACCATAAAAGTGAATGTCGGAGCTCTTAAACGTATATAGTTGGGGAGTTGGCTTCGAGTGATGGTTGACGACAGATAACTCGAAGGTACTCGACTCAGATCGATAAGAGTAAAAATACACTCTTAGATAAAGTACCAACTGCCTCCCCATTTGATTACACGTTCAAAGTTATGGTATTTAGACGGATTTTAACGTCTTTTTTATTGATGCATTTTGAGATAAGTATTTTACTGAATTAGTCAGTTATGGTTATTAGAAATGTTGGTTAATTTGGGTGTTTAGGATTCGTACTGATTTTGGGCGTTTTTTGATGTTTATCATAAAACGGATTCTCCGAATCTTATAATTTATGATTGATTATATTGAATCTTAAACAAATTAATTATCTTTGAAACAACTGTTTTTACTTGTATAACATATATAAAAGTTACTGCATTAGTTAAAATAGCAATAGTTTTGCACATTATATTTTCTTATATCTGAGGACATTAGTACGTTACCTAAGAAGTTTCCAACTCTATTTTTGTCTCTGACAAACAATAAATAAATTTGAAGAATGTCGTGCAGCAGTAACAGTGAGCTGCTCAAACTGGCGCGATGGCGGCGGATATTAAATCAGGCGGTAATCTGCATAAACGCCGGAGAAGCTGCCAGAACCGTCGCGAACTAAACTGCAATGCGATGTGCAAGGCGCTGGATGGAGCAGCACTGACGTTTTTATCCTCCGAACTTAACACGAGTTTTAAAGTCACACAAGTTTCTAGTAAGAGTAGAAGATGCTTTTGATGAATTAGTTTCTGAGAGTTAAGTAGTTTAAGAAAGTAAAGTCATTCGTGTACTACGTAGTTATAATATTAAATCCGCATCTTCGTAAAACAAACTCTTATATTTATATTCAATCACTGAATATTATTTAGGCTTAAAATACACATACCATAAAAATATAAATTATCAAAGGATCCACCGCGAGAACCTAAGCAATCCAGGTAAAATACCTACCTTTAAAGTGCGAAGTCCTCATCCTTCATCGTTACTATATTACCCACGTTAATCACTAAGAAAGTGACTAAAGACTCGTTAGCGAAGTCTCTTCCAGCAACAAATCTACAATTTATCTGTTTAAACCGGGAGTGGTAATTCCTCGCAACTGCATCAAAGACGGACATTAAACTTGCATTAGCGACGCTTAACTTTTACATAAAGTTTGAATCTTATTGCCGAGCGCACCGACAATTGAGCAAAGTTCCCTATTCAATTTGTACTGTTCTTCTTTATTAACGGAACTGCAAAGAATTCCAAGAGAATGGTCGCTGAATGGTAATGTTGCCTTTACTATCTTAGACGATACATTTCTTTGGTTTAACTTTTAGATTTAGAGCGAAAATCTTTTTAACTGCATTTGAAAAGATTTAATTGGGAATCTTTATTTTATTTCCCAACAATAAATAATACCACTTGAACTACTGATTTTCAAAAAAAATTGTATTGTATTAATTCCGGAAAACAAAACCACGTTTACCCATCTGACAAACTTCAGTAATTTCAAAACAGTGATAACAAAATTATCAGTCCGCTCAAAACGCTTCCACACGAGAGCACTGCCATCGAAGCCAATGGTCCGCATTGATAATACTTGTAAACTTAGTAACGATATCTTAGCAACGGTTATTAATTCAAGCCGACACAATAGAGCTGTAATTACCGCCGCCTAATCCAGTAATGTCCAAGCTAAGGGGATTACTGGAGACACGTCGTTGTCAATGCTCCGCGCTCATGTGAATGATTGATTGAGTTGACCGGCACTAGTCCCGAGGTAATACTAAAGGGTCGTGTGTGACCAAAATGGGTATACTTTTTGTGTGTTAAGATGATCAGTGTATTGATGAACTAAAGCATTACCAACATAATATAGGAACTAATATGCTTATTGATAATTGTTTATTAGCGTTCTACATGTTTTTGGTATAACACACACAATGGTAAATATGGGCTATGGCAGTAAGTACACTTTGAAGTCTTTTAAACAAATCGAAACCATTTAATAAAAACACAAACTAATTTTCTATCTTTTTGGAAAACACAAAGCAAATGCATTCAAAATAGCGTATTGACATTTATTTGATTCACTTCACAATTGAATAATATTCTAGCGCTGCGTTTAACACATAGACTCCGTAACTTCGTGTTAATTAAGACGTTTGGGGCTTGATCCCGGTCGATAATTACGTTACGAACCACTCATTCGTCAGAGATGCTCCTTTATCGTAGCTGTTCGGCTCCACTACGCATTTTGTTACCATCTTTCCGAATTCTGTTTGAATTTTAGATCTGTTATAGAATAAGTTTGAGTTGTTATTAAATTAGATGTTAAGATTGCTGATGGACGATAGTAATACAGTGATGATAGGATATTAAGCAATAAGTTCTGATTAATAAACTGGCATCAAAAAACTACCTATGTAACAAATTATGTTTGCCTTGTTGTTTTGTAATTACATTTTATATTGTAACCTCAAACAATATTCAAATGATTGACTAGACATATTTTATGTATAATACACAATAAATAAACATGAGGAAGAAAATCGCTTAATACGAAGAAAGTTCCTTAACCTTAAACCTTAAGCTCAAGTTGTATTGAGCTTAAAAAACAATGTTCTGGAGAAATGTCCCAGAAGTTAAATGAGTCATTACGTCGAAGAGAAATCGAAAAAGAGCGGAAATGTCCGTAAATGAAAACATTAATCGAATTTTCTGGTTCTAATCGAGAACTCGGAACTCATAAAGCAAGTTCAGCTCCCTTGTTCCTGTCGCCGACAGCCGCTTCCTACACTTGGATTAACGAAAAATTCTTAATTTTCTTCTTTCGAAAGCAATAATCGGCCATTTTGCCCCTTCGCGAAAATTAATTTCGATTTTATAAGGTCCAGAGTCGGGAATGTTGGAAACTTTCCAGACGCGCGACTGTATCTATCGGGAATAACTCGGGTTACGTTTGAAAAACATGTTTGACAGACGGGAATTCATTGTTGGGACGGATAAATAGATTTTCTACATACATCAAAACTTTCTTGGAAGCTCATTACTTTGCGTACAAAAAATCTAAGTAACAAGTTATACGAGTTCTAAATCATATTTAATGTGCGTACATAAGTTTTTTGGGATCAATTTGTGTAATAGTATTGAGATAGTTTTAGTTAGTTTAGATTCCAAAATCGGATTTCTTTTTTTGCCAAATAGTATACATCGACAAACATAAATACAAAATTTTATTTGATGTAACTCACTTATTTAGTTCTGATCAAAATCATGAATACTGATTCGATATCTCCCAGCGCATATCCTTACCCCTTCTCCAAACAAATGCGATTCTTTTTTAAACAGTGTTTGTTAACTTACCAGCTTCAGCAGCTAAGGGGGCCAGCACACTGCCGTCCTTGAACCAGCGCGTCACGGAGACGTGGTTCCTGACGGCACCAGGCGCGGTGCACGTGAGCAGCGCCGCGCCGCCCGCCACGCCGTGCGACGACTGCACGCGCACCTCCCAGGACACGTCCATCACTGAAGGAAAGTAACGTTGATGTTAATAAAAACAATAACATGCTTCTCAAGTACCCAGGTTATTGTACCACGGTACGTTAAGAAAAGTTAGAATTCAAAGTGACGAGGTGTTTTATAGCAGTCAGATTGCATTATCATACGGTTCTTAACAGAGCCATAGAATAACACAAAGTGGCAACGTTCAAAGGTAATGTAAATGTGGAAGCTATGAAGCCTAGGTACTAATGCAGGCTTTATGTAACATCCTGTATTTGCATATCGGAACAGAGATCGCCAAGACATGAATCAAATATAGGCTTATACGCAAGCAGATTATGTAGTTCGAAGGCAATTGCGTACAAACTACATCGGCACATAATCTATCGCTCGATAACCCACTCTCGTAGATCAGTGTGTCACTCATTATCTGACCCTACCCCCCCCCCCCCCCCCCCCGTCCTGCCCCGCTCGGCTTTCCCTCCCCCGTCACCCCGCCCCTGTAATGATGACATGACAGCGAGTGACGTCATTAATTAAACGGGCCCACGTCCAGTAGAATTGGGTTAGCGGTTACTGCATGCATCAATTATGTGTAGTTTGGGCGCCCATTGTAATTATAGATTTTCAGGTTAGCATTAGACGTGTGCGTGTAGTTTTGCTGTAGTTACGCAAGTTTGAATAATGTTTTATTAATATGTAAGGCACACTTTTAATACCACAGATTTTTTATTTATTCTATTTGAGTAAGTACTTCTAAAATTGAGACACAACTTCTTTCTGTTATGTTAAACGAAAAAATACTTTAATGATATCCAATATTGGTAGTGCTAATTGCATTATTTAGAAGGCTTTATGTCGCTATTAACCGTGTATTTAAACCAGTTAGCAGCTGAGTTATAACAAGCGTTCTATGCGTAGAGCAGTTGATTGGCTCGCTTAGCCACAACCTCAATTAGGTCATCCAAACACATACACATTGCTTTTCCATATCAATCAAAACCGTATTTGCAAGCAACCTTTGTGGAGGTTAAACTTTAAATGTAACTCAATTTGTAGCCATAAATATAGATTTATTTGTTAGAGCAGAAATATTGGGCACGTATGAATCGCTGAAGTTTTTCTTGTTTTGGGAATAAATAAGATAAATAGCCCGCAACGTGCTCGAAGTGTTTACGAAACCTTAAGGATTAGTGATTCCGAATATTGAACGTTAAATATTTTCGAGATCATTCTTTTATGTTCGGCACTTGGTAACTTATTCATTGGTCGGTTAGCTTCGGTCAAAGGTAAAGGAATAACAATTGCTTCATTATGTGCTTTTTACCTTCAAAATCTTTGGCGTTAAGAAAAGTTTTTCCATCTAAACGTTGCATGTACTATGTACCTGGGTGTTTTTTTACATGTCCATCTACCATTTACCTAAGTTACAAATATGGAAAAATTAGAATTTTAAATCACTAAGAAAATCTGTAGCATTTATAATCCTCATTTTTCAGCGGTTACAATTTTAATCCAATTACACGTCGCAGCGACGTCGTGGGTCCCGCCGGCGTTTGTCGCGGATCCCATTTTGGAAGCTGTCTTGTTCACTTCTTACAACTTAGACTTTTCCAACTTGTTTCTTACGTCGTTGGGTAAAACTTTTGTATTCATAATTAAATTCTTTATTTTTCTTAATATCGCAAAATAGTCTTTTCTAACCAGTGTTTACAGTAATAGTGTAAAAACGAGTATAATAATTACAAGTAAATGATTTCTTTATGAGGATTTTATAACAATT
This sequence comes from Autographa gamma, assembly GCA_905146925.1. Lineage (NCBI taxonomy): Eukaryota > Metazoa > Arthropoda > Insecta > Lepidoptera > Noctuidae > Autographa > Autographa gamma. The sequence goes on from LR989850.1 coordinate 14,144,954, forward strand.
CTGTATAAGACATATTTCTTTTCATTCGTAATATCCATAGTAACACGATTCCTTTATCCTGGAAAACTTCGATATTAATGTTTTTTCTACGAAATAAGTTTATTTACGTTTAAATAATTATCTGAGAACTTGATTTGATCGTATCAACGATACAAAAACTTTTAAAGGAAAAATCCTATTAGAAACAACTTGTAGAACCAGGAAATCTGTTACTTGCGAGAAATAAATAATTAAGTAAACATATCGACAAAGTTTTGTTCCATGAATTGATGGTGTGAGTAGGGTCCAGTACAAAAAAAAATGAAAGGGGTTATAAAAATCACGAGCAAAAAAAAAAAGATTTATTTCAATATCAAAACATACGAATAACCTACTTGATGGTATTGTGTATCCCGCTTAACACGTTTCTATATCCACACGAATACAGAGGAAATACAATCAAATAAATTAAAACTGCGAATTAAAACGGGAGCGTGTAACAGTCGGTACCGACAGCCATCAGGTACCACATTAGTGGCGGGATTCAAAGGAATTACCGGCTCAGCCGAGAAACGTACGGATTCTGTACGGATTCCGAGCAAATTATACATCGAAATGTATCATTTAAATGAGATGCGCTTATAAAGGCCTTTGTGCTTGTTTGTGTTTCAGAAGTTCTGTTATTATCTTGAGTGGTAGGTGGAATGGCGCGAGGCGGAATAATACGGTAAATACCTTTATTGAACATTCAATGATCAGTTTGTTTTTAATAACATTAACTAGCCTATCTCGATATTAAAATCACTCACACATTAAGACTACTACTAAAAATTTTAATACTGAAAAACAATATGCCAATTTACTTCAGCATCATTACTGGTAGTGGTTGTCGTATCTGCAATAACCTTCACTTGATATTTTACAGAAATAAAATAAAAAAAGAAACACACATAAAGAGTGCCGCAACGCACTATCAATCATGATTATCACGTATCGTACCCGAGTCATCATCGCCGGCCCAATTAGACCCACATAAACAAAACAGTCAGTCAAAAATAATAAGATGTCAACCCCCTCCCGGCGAGCGGCGCGGAGATCCGGCGGTAATGAAATCCGCGGCGACTCCGCCATGAATAATAAACATCCGCCGGACTCTGATTTCCCTCGCCGCCGATGGATCCAAACAAAATGTTGGTGAACTGAAGCATTAGTCTGTCAAGTAAATGAGTATGATGCGGTATTGCGGAGCCAATTATCGCGGTAAGGGAACTTTGGGATGCTTCGCCGTACGACCGACGGCGCGGCGCGGAGCGGCTCGGCGCGGCGGAGGAAGCATTAATTGGCGCGCGTACCTACTGTATCTAATACATTCATGTTGAAATGGCGCGTATTATTCTAATGAACGGTATTGAAGATATCAAGATTGTTCAACAAAATGTTGGATTTTGTGATCGAACTTTCTCAATAAAAGAGCAGTTTTAGGGTTGAGAGGGTTTGTAAATAAATCCTAACACTGCTTTTTTTTTCTAATGCAAGTAGTTTGTATTTATGTAACATAACAGTAACTAATGTGCACAAACCTTACATAAAAATCTAGATTTGAAAATCCCATCATCGTTGTGGCACTCTCATAGAATTCACGAACAGCTGCTATTTTGAAACCAATCATTAAATGCAATTTTTACATCAGAATAAAACTGCTTTACATTTTCTGTTTAATTATTGGAAGTGCAGAAGAGTATGTATCATGAGTTAATGTAATAACAAGCTGTTTCCATGGCAACGCGCGACGTTAACGACTGCGGAGACACATGGCTTTGTCGAGAGCACGCGATACTCCCAGCATCGAAATATAGGTCATCTTTACATGATATTAATGTGAATATTGGAATGGCTTAATGGTCATTTAAATTAAATCATTCAAAAAGATCTTCAATATTTATTAGCAGAATACTAAAAGTAAAACATTTCTCATGACAATTAATTAGTGTTGCAAATAAATATACAGCAAATGAAACATATATCTTATTTGATCTGTATTTGTAAATTATTAACAGCATGGCCGTCACACCTTTCACTAATTACTAATTTCGGCATCGTTTCAAAAGACTCGGAGCCCATTTTAATGGGCAAATAACCTAGTCAAACAATGTTTATGGTTTCCTTTACAAACGCCGCAAAACCGCCTACAGAAAATACATTAATTAAAACATCAGCAAAGTAAATATTGCTAAGTAACTCAATAACGAATCAATTGGATTTACACAAATTGAAAAATTTAAGTATTTAATCTTTTGCTAACCAAGTTTGAGTATACAGAAAGCGGCGCCAGAAAAAGAAAACGGAAGAAGAGATTTCCATTTGGAATGCTCTATAATCGGCTCTTCGCGATTTATTCTTTCCGGATAAAAATTCAATACTTCATTTCCAGACGAAGGTTCGCAAAATCGGTTTCTTTAATTAATTTCGTTTTGTGTGACATCAAAGCTGCGTAGTTGTTTGTAAATTAAAAACGTGTTTTCGTCCGTACCGAGAGGATTTCCTCCATAAACAGGCTCGATTAATTTTTGTTAAGGAAATAAATAGACTGTCTAAGAACGGCCGCAAAGGAACAGCGGTTGGTGCTCTTAATTATTCTAAATATTTATTGGTTCCTGTTTCTACGAACAATTGGACGAAGGAAATTGAATTTTGTCCTTCTGTATTCGTATTGAGCACGTTTTTGATGATAAATATAATATTGTTCTTTGATCTTGTACCTAAACCAATACAACATAAACGAAGCGGCATTCTGGAAAGGTTGACTTAAAAAATATATTTTTTATAAATAAGAATGGAACCCTAAAAATATACAGCAAAGCTCGTGCCATAATCTTATGGGTCTGAAAACGCCTTTTATAGCCTCCTCCCCTCACTCAGCGCAGGTACTCCATTATGATAGGAAGGCATTAAGCTTGGTTACGATAAAACTTCTATTAGAAACCGCTTAGCTATTACAGATAATGTTCTTGCAAACAAGTATACAAGATTATTAAACTGATAACTTGTGATGATTGTTTGTTTTTGATAAAGATGGAATCGATCGAGGAACGCAGAACACTCCTATTCAAAGTTATCTCGATTACAGAAAATTTTGTGTTATATATATATATATTTTAAGGGAAAGAATACTTCCACTTAACCTTAAAAAACTTGGTCAGCGGAACATCGTTATATATGTAAAGAGAGCAGCAATAAGCAACATCTGGCGGCGCATTACGGCCGCCGTCGACTTTCCGACTAATTAACTTCCCTCGAGGAAATGTTGCAAAAACTCCACTTAACATTCTAATCACATTTCTTTTTACTCTCAAATAAATTCCGCTGAAGTTCAATACGAAGTTTGAATGTGCGGTCATTCCGGTATTTGGAAGTGTTTCACAGATTTATCAAAGTTAACAATGGTGTCGTAATGGGCGCCGGAATATTACATATTGTGAGGTCGTTTGGGTCGTTATTTGTCATTATTATATGGTATAGTGCATTGTAAAATGGTAATTTATGTTTATGATAAGAAAAACAGTCAATGGCACCCATCACTTAAACTATGGACGAGCTTAATAAAATAGCATCAATGCATGTGCACACTACATATTGAAAGTATCGATTGTAATCTGTGCACACACTGAACAAGTTTGTTCACAGCGAATAAACTTACATATTAACTTCAACGAGCTGTGAACACTTGTGTACTGTGTTAAACATACTACATTATTAAATTTCATGCGAGTGGAAACTAAATGTAATATAGTTCTTCCTTATAATGTACTAACTATGTTGTAGGCATCAGAATCTACTGCATGACGGCATACACATACATATTGCCACTGTTAAGCAAAACTAGGGCAGTCTCATTAAATCCTTACTCCCATACAATCACGAAATGACTTTCTATTCCCTTCCTCGGGGTTTTACATACACGTATATACATTTACCTTTCATCCATGCCCTTACGTGACAGTTGCTTAGTGCGCACCACCCACAGCCCGCAGGAACAAAAGCCCTTTTTCCTCGTCAGCTGGAGGGCCATTAATTCCACTCCCGGCTGAAGGACTTTTGGAAAACGCTCAACTTCATTTGTTTAGTCCCCGTTATAAAGCCGGGATTATGTTTTGTGTAATTTCGATAAACTCCCAACTTTGGACACTGTGATTTATTTAATTACGGCATAACTTTAGATGATTTTAGAAGTATGAAATATTGAAATATATTTCGATTTTTCAGGTACGTTCGAAGCTGATAGTAATTGAAATCTATTTATAACAAACATTGTATGTTATGATTTTGTTGCTTTCTTTGATATCATAAAGGAAAATCTTACGTATTAGCAAATACAAAATACATAAATAACATATTCTTTGATGTAGTTAAATACATGGTAAAAATAGTATTACCGTATGTTTAAATAACCTTTTAATTAGCTCTAAGCAAAGTTAAACATAATCCACTTTTTAAATCTTGTACATTATTGTGTGAGTGATCTACAAACCCGAATAAAAATGTCTTATATTCGCAGCACGCGACCAAATACAGCGTTCGATATCCGATACGGTCTGTAAAGCGGAGCTTACACCGCGTCGCCATTGTGGGCCGGCATTGTTCGGGCGCGCAAAAAGACCGTCAAGTGCGGCTCGAGATACCGTGAGTGGCAAATCGGCTGATACAAGAGCCGCACGATAAGTATTGCGAGAAAGCTGACGTTGGAGATTGCGGCGCAAGTGCTGTGGGGGTACTGAACTCTCTTCTTACAGTGATGGTCATAAGAGTATAATGCGATTTTTTGTGCTTCTAGTTAAGAATTAATTGGAGGACTTAAGCTGTGGTAGTCTGATGGATGAGTCGATCTTTCCTCAAGTTGGTTTAGATAAGTATTGGGAAATCAAATTATAAGGATCCTTAACGAAACTTTGAAAACATATTTTTAAAGCTACAAAATAAAAATGAAGTCAACGAAACATCTGAAAAGATCAAAAGAATTTTACAAAATTCTCTTGATTATTCCACCAAAGTGAGCACCAAGTAAACGGAGCGACCATCCAACAACATAAGCCATTAACTCCGTCCTATCAGCGCGCAAAAACCTCGACCCGATGAAGCCCGCAAATCCCGATCCCACCTAATTCCTACACCTTAACATCAAAAAAATCCTGGCGAAAATTGGACGTTCGAGCAGCGTCCGTATTTCGCGGGCCTTATTCCATTAACGGACCTTTTTCTCGCCTTGCACAAAGCGGGGATATTGAGGGGCACAGACCTCAATCTCGGAGGTTTACGGCGGCCCTCCAGACCTCTTCTATAAAGAATTGTATTTGCATTCCGAAGGCTGTGAGATTGATCCCGACTTTAGCATGTCAATACCAGAGGTCAAGGGCTGGGTTGCATGAGGGAATTAAAACCCTATTTGCCGATTGCTAAGGCTGGTATTAGATTGAAAAGTGATGTAGGCCAGTTTGAGAACCATTTGTACGTATTGGAACTTACGACAAAGGATTGAAGTTGGTAGCTCTTGACAGTAATGTTTAATTTAAAGCAAATTAGTTTAAAGCTTTTAAGACTTTAATCACTTATCAGTTTTAAAGAAAACATCATATTTGCATATAAAGGTCAAATACATCGTAAAATATTATACACAAAGGCGTTCGAAACGATATAAATTTACATAACCAAGGCATCCACGATAAAAGTTTGAGGAATTTAATACAACAATCTTCTATAATCGAGAATATTTGAAATATGTTCACGAAATCTTTTCAAACAATCACCATCCGCTAAACAAGTTTACTCTTCATATCGACGCTAAGCAAGAGAAGTTGGTGACTTCGACAAAGTTCCAATGGCTGCAGAAATCGCTTCGTCCTCAGAGAGCGCTCGCACAAGTCAGTTTTCATTTTTCCCCGGCGACTTCGTTTCAAATTCCTGTCACACCCGGTCCCTTTAGACGCTAGATTGAATATAAGCATACAAGTCACGTTTCTACGTGTTTTTCTATACGACAAAGAAAGGTCCTGAACGTTTAGCGCACGTAATCAAATATATAAATTGAACGGTGCTGATTCGATAATACTTTCGTGGATTGTATCGAGTTTTAGGAGCTCTCGCGAGAGGTTCGCACGCCATGCTTGTTTGCAATGCCCATTGAATTTTAAGGGGGGTTGTTAATAAATATTTGTTTACATGTTCCGGAGTGCTATTGTTTTTTTTCAGCAAAAATTGGTACGGAACTGGGTTTGGAACATAAAGGTCTTCTTCTTTTCCATGGCTTGATCTTTGACTTTATCAAATCGACTTCTTCAATATAGATTTATAAGTAGGAACAATGATGATAGAACGTAGTCCTTTCATCATTTTACATTCTACCCTTTCTTAAATATGTACCTTCAAAAGGGATTTCGGTGTTGAAACTTATTCTTGAACATGTGCTAAATACTAAATTCTATTTCACACTCCATTGCTGTTTTTGTAACGGCAGCTATTACCGTCGAACTGGGGAACGGCAATGAAATTTTAAACGAAACAACGAACTTTGATACTTCATTGAACTACACGTACTGAATACATTAGGATTTATAAAGTTTCGTGTTAAGATACAGAATGTTTAGGAGTTTCTTTAAAAAGAGTTTAGCGAAGAAGAGTTTAAAGATTGGAAAAGAGTTGAGAGAGAGGATTTTGAATCTATAAGTAATACTATAATGCTCTAAGTCTTATAACAAAATTAAAATGTAAATAATTCTCACTAGATATAACAAGAAACCAAAAAACTTTCCAGCAAAATATAAAACAGGTTGAAAAATTGAACAAAGAAGGTTTTCTTTTAAAATGAAAACAATTTAGCGGCGCTGGTCCCAAACTTACTTAAGCGCTTATTGGGAGAAAAACGTCGCTAATGGAATAGAGAGTGACGTCACCGTGACATGGAGAGAAAGTAGGCTGCAGATAGGTAGGTAGGTATTTAGTACTTGAGTGCAATGTTTCATAATGGTTGGTTATTTTTCTACGGGTGCTTCACTTTTTTCTATGTATGTAGTATAAAATTTTCGTTTTCCCCATTTTATCATTTTGTGAAGTACTGATTACAATTTTTAATGATGTAAATCTATTTATAGTGTATTATTAAGTGCATAGAATGATATTTATAAATATATATAAGCAACTTTGCACGTCCAAAAACCTATTTACGATGTATATTATATAGCTCGATTTCATGAAAACGAAAACAAGATTTTAGTGCTGCAAACCTAAATATTAATATTTATTTACACAGTTCCGAGTAACTAGGGCTATTTAACGGTTTCTAGAAACTGTGTACTTGATGGAGTGTCATTATTCATAAAAAATATGTATACAACATATTTTTTATGAATAATGACATCTGGTATTTGATGTATTGAAATATTTTGTTAATAAAACATAGAAATCGTGTCGCATCTGTGAAATAATCTGTGAAGCTTGCGAAGTATTCAGGAGGGGTCGGCGCGGAGTGTTTCGGCGTGACTCGCGTGAAGCCAGATTAACTTTACACAACCACCCCAAGTATTCCCCTATTAAGAACACCACGCGTTTTTGGTGGTAGCTATTATGTTTCAATATGTGAGCGCTGATCGGTTTAGATTAGATATTTTTAAGTTTCATTTAAACTGGTCTACAAATGTTTCTTGGTAGATACTTGGTTTTTGAACCTATAAAGTCAATGAGTGTAAAAAAGCAAACCAGTGCCTGGTTTTATATCATGTTAATTATGAATATCAAATTATGACTTTAATTTAAACAACAATGATTCGACTTGTTTTCAGATTTATTTGTTTATTGTTTTCGTATTTAATGTTAACAAAACAAAATTTTAAAATAAATTTTACATTAAACATTGGTGAGTATAGTAAATCATACTAAAAAAATATTTAACATAAAGTATCGTAGATAAATAACATGCTAACATTACCAGTAAATAAATATTATTTCTCAGAACATTGTAAAATAAATTAATCCCACACACAGTTTAGCTCCATCACTCACACGTTTACTTGGAAAATATAAACCTTTTCTAAAATAAATCATAATAAATTAATATTCTAACGTTAATTTTATTTTATAGCTAGAAAATTGTGCTAATATTTATACCCGGTATATGAGCGTTATATTAGTAATTCACCTATACAACACTTTGTATATGCGAATTTAGCGAGAAATGTGTGTTAATGATAAAAAATTGCCGAAAATTGTGCCTACATTGTGCATTAATATTCCTCCAAAGTCGGATAATATCTTAATAACAGGCCTACATTAAACCCGCTCTGTTGTAATATCACTTAATAGGTAGGTAAATGATAACAGCATGTTTGCAAGCATTAAGCGGTGTTCCCACAAGCGCTCGCGTCGCCTGCGGTGTCACGCCGCATTGTCGCGACGTCGCCGCGTCGCGCAAGTTCGCGCGTCTGTGGTCGCCTTCATGCTCCTGAATATTACTATGAATTGCGTTACTGTATTTAATTTAAGGCTAAGATAGATGCAATTGGTAGGTGTGTAACGCATGATTTAGCAAAAATCTATTTTTCGTCTTTACTGAATATCTTTTTGCGGAGAAATAATTACTCTTTGGAACATCGTTAATGAATAAAGCTCACTCGCCTAAAAATAAAATTCAATATGATTCATACGTGAGACGGTATGAGCATGTAATTGTTATAAATGGCGCGCTACTTTTTATTTGTTAATTTTAACCAATATACAGCATTAAATCCTACCACAACTTAATCCGCCTTCTATGACTGTGGATTACAAAAATAAACCTTTATCACAAAGCTTGCTTTTAAAATATGATTAGTACAATTAACCAGTATAAATCGTAAGGTTGTCTGACACTCACCCGCTTCCAGCCGCATGTCGCGCGAGAGTATCGTGCCGGCCGTGGATGCAGCGCGGCAGCGGTACACCGCCGCGTGCACGTCGCTTCGGTACTGCGCCGCCGAGAACGCGCCCAGCCACAGCGTGCCGTTCGGGAGAGCGCTCCTGGACACAGTGGGAAACGACCTTTATAGTGCATACAGCGTAATCAAAATACTGTTTAGTGTAATAGTAAGTACAACAGTTAAAGATATAGTATGTGACTTTCAAAAAACATTTGAAATTGAAATTAAATAACGTAATGCAACCTCTGAGGTCCCGGAGTCGATCCCCGGACGAGCCAATGAGGAAACCTACTTTTCTATATTGCCTCAGGTCTGGGTGTTTGTGGTACCTTCGTTGCTTCTAAATTCCATAACACAAGTGCTTTAGCTACTTATTTAGTTCAGAGCAATGTGTGTGATGTTGTCCACATTTATTTATTAAATACAAGTAGTTTTATTTGAAAATTGTAAACAACAATCTAAGACAGCAAATTACAGAGATTGCATCACTAGTCACTGTTATATCGCAACGATCACAAACTAGCGTTCGGTACAATTTGGACTCGACCTGCGCCTGTTACTGATCTGTTTCTAAAATCTGAAGCTTGATGTTCTGTTTGAACATGAAACATGTTTGAGGGCTCGATGCAAACGAGAAATACATTGCATCTTTAGTTCAACAATCATCAAAATCATTGCACTACCTATTGAATAATAACATCGGCCTGTAGATACGGGGCAATGACCTCTTCCTATTAAAAAAGTAAAAAAATAATTTCATACTAATATCTATCTATCGTAAAAATACAATTATTTACCAAAAAATTGTGCTATGTAGAATTACCTGTAATTACGTGAAAGGGATATGTGATTACGTAATAAGACGAATATAATATTTTAATAAGAACATCCTTAAAATCTCTTCTACACAGAAAAGGCTGGTTCCGTAACTCATAAACGTTTTGACAACAATGGCTTTACAATCTATTTCCATCCCTTTTATTAACATGGCAATAACCAAGCAATGATGTTTTTTTTTGGTAGAGATCTTTGCTGTTAGCTTGAGCGCAGACTTTGACTACTTCACCGGACTTTAAACAAGCAATGATTCATAAATGTTTAATACGGCACTAAATAAAACATTAAATTAAAAACATGTTTATAACATTCACAAAGAAATTCATGCAAACGTTTTATATAAGCGAGCTAGTTAGTATGTTAGTACATATACTTTAAAATACGTTAAAAGTAACGACATGTTAACACCTTGTTACTTCTACAGCTCTTTACGAAGAAAATCTGCATTTTCCTGCAAAATGGCTTAATTCTTTTATCGATAGACGTCTTCCTTCGCTGCACCAAAAGGAAAAGTGAAAATGTGCGAAAGTAAAAGATGTTAGAAAACTTAAAGATTTTCTCGGAAGCAACAATGCTTGGAGTCTTAACTTCCGACAGGAATCGTTTATTCATTTTGTTTACAAATACTTTTGTTATTTTTAAAAGCTCTATTAATACATTTATAAATAGAAGTAACAATTCTATTCAAAGAAGCAAGGTTGCAATGTTTTCATTTCAATACACAATACAAAGACTTGAGTATACCACCAGAATTCTTCGAATTTATTTTTAGAATGATATCAGACTGTTTGTGGCTGCAAAAAACAGGTAAATCTTATGAATCTCTCTAAACCCAAATTGAAAGACGATTCTTTGTGCGCTCACTATCCTCTCTGAACTAAGCTAAAAAACGTTGTAAAGCCAGGCATCCAAAATTTACGATAGATAAAAAAAGGTTGTTACTGAGCGGGTCAGGGGAGAAGTTCCTCAATCATGGATTTAACGGCTCCCATCGTCGACTTTTGAGGTCTAAAAAAAGAGTTACGAGAGACCTTATTTTAGGTAATAACTCGCGATCTGCTGCGACCTCGCGTGTTAAGTCACTGACTTACGCTCGACTCATAAAACGGTGTCATCAATTTTTATACGTTTCCAGTTAAGCGGAGACTTTATTGAGTTCCAGCTATCATGGTGACTGTATCGTTACTTGGTATTATGTCTCATTTTACCACCCTATACATTATTATTTCATGAGGTCCCCTTTTGCCTCTCTTTCTCGTAATATTATAAAGCTGATAAAAGATTGCCAAGTATTTTATTGCATCATTATCAAAGCCGTAACAAAAAAAGGACAGAACTAAAAAAGCATTGTAAAATCCTAAGGGTCTATGTCACATTAATAAAAAATGGTCTGAGATCACAGTTAGAATATTCTGTAATAATTACAGTCCATCAAATGCCACATTTGCGTCGCAGATTACACTGGCCAGTCTAACACCAAGCGTATAAATGTTTAACTAGATGAGCCATGTTTAAAAATCCGTACCATTTCTGTAAAAGTTTTACATAGGAAAATTCTATACTTTGGATGAACAATAACTGGAGCAATGTAACACAGACTTGACTTTTACCACATTTTGATACCAAAGGAACACGTTGAACAAATAAAGTCAAAACCGCTGCTAGTAAAGTACACCTTCAATAATTATAATACACAAGACGCAACTTCGTAACGCAAGACTTAATAAAATTGGTTTACCAAAATTTATAGCTTCCATAATTGCTTGAGCGGACCGTTTTCTAATAACGAAAGCCAGTTCCCAAACCGCACTAATTAAAACAACGACTCTTTTCAACACTTAAATTATTCAAATTCAGAACGATTTTTCTTAGCGGCCTTCTCTAAGACGTCCTTTTCATAGTGACCAAACTTTTCAGTGAATAATCTCTTTGAATTCGAATGATAAGTTGAAACAAAACACTGTCTTTGTGGGTGTCTCATAATTAATCACCCAGATACTGTTCGTTTCCATTCCGATTCAATTCCTTGGTGTTTTTGAATAAGAAAATCTTTTTAATAGAATCTACGGGTTTGTGAATAAGATAAATGAGCCACGATTTTTGGTTTGGATAAAAAATGTCGGTGAATGTAAGAAAAATAAGGTTTGAATGGAAGTCGGGTCGGACTGTGGTTCGCGCCATTTATAACCGTCGCGTTTAAAACGATAGTGTACGTTATACTCGCTATAGACGCGCCGCCAGATTTATTGCAGCTCTTACATTTTCAGCTTACTCCAATTATTTTTATTTGACTTTGCTTTGATTTTCCACTAGTTTTATATTAGATTTTATACGAAACGTGTGAGATGCAGTTTGCTTCAATATGACTATTACAGCATTTTTCATTGTGAAAGATGGTCAGGATGCCCAAAGTTTTTTATTAAATTGAAGTAAGCTATTTTTCAATTGTATTGCATGCACCTACTTGAAATATTTTTTTTAATTCTAATAGAAGCAGAGAGCAAATAGCAAAAAAAATATATATTTAGTATTTTACGTAAATCTATAAGTTTAAATATTATTTTAACGTTAGAAACCTTTTGACATGCCTTGACATTCCTGTTAGGGTTTAGTTAGGACTACATATCTTTTGTATGTAAAGCTATTTACTCACTTAATTAGTTATTATTATTGTTTTTTATTTTTAATTTATTGAGTTTAGTCTCTTTATATTATTCTCTTTCTTTCGCACACGCGACCTTTGTAAATGTGACAACAATGTAAATTTTGTTGCGTATCCTATTAAATTTTTCTTCCATTTTGGATGTTATCTTTTACATTGCTATTTACGCTGTTGTCGCATATTTGTAGATATTTATAATTAATTGTATTGGTATCATTGATGTTAACCTTTTTTTTAAAAGAGTAACCTCTGGAGTTTCTTGCCGGTTCTTCTCCATTGGAACGACATTTTGGAACCTGCAGTAGAGTCAGTAAATTTAACGTTTTAAAAGAGCCTTAACAAGGCCTACTTGAAATAAAAATATTTTGATTTTGATTTTGATTTTAACAAAAATTCATAAATCCTCCTTCCATACTAATTAATTTCACAAAGGTTTCACAAAATGGCGGCAACTTCATCGTTTAATACACAAATTGAGTCCTAAAAATTGACAAAATGTCGCTTCATTTCCAATTTGCCTCAATTGTGACCTTTTTGTAGCAACTTCTGTTAGGTATTGACGAAATCGCTCAAACTGACAAGACTAATGATATTGAGTTCTAGCACAAAATTGATTTAACTAAAATGGTAATAATTTTCGTCTTGCAGTTAAAAGCTATGGATTATAATATTGCGGTAGTAATAAACTGAAATTCAAAATTTAAAAGGAATTTTTGATTCTAAAAAAAACCTTGTAAAGTAAAATGTAGTAAAGTAAGTTGATATACAAAAATATTTTGCTAGTTTTAACATGTGGCACAACTTGATCGCAGTCAACCGACAGTACCAAAGCTCTACTCTCATCTTATACCGTGACAAGATCATACAGTATATATATGTATGTAGGTATATATTCAAAGTTGTCCATCTCCCGGCACGCGAGTCGTAACTCTCCAATAAGTGTAAGGTCACAATAAAATAATCATGCCAGTGTTTACGTGAGTCCTACGCACATGAATATTGCATGCCGCTGGATTATAGCGCACAAGATCTAAGAAACTCAATGGATGTGGCATACACAAGCACAGGCACTTCTTTAAAGGATAAAAATGTAGGGCGTTATTCCAATAAAGCTCTATTTATTTTTACAAGTTATTCAGAAAAAAAACCTTTGTTAAATATCTGTCTTTACGTAGAAAAAGTTAATGCACGATATTTATTTATTTCTACGTAATGGCATAAAAAATAAGATATTTATTTACTTATTTTACATGCCAACGACTCTTTATCTGTATTTCCAGGTAATTGCTATTTCCAAGAAACAAAGCTCACTTGAAGTTGTAAATTGAGCAATGAAGAAGTCATAAGAAATAAAACTTACTACATATTTAAACATAGCTCTACGGCTCGTATTGCCACATCCACGTTTTCTATACTGAATGTGGTGCGTGGTTACGATGTCGCCGCAACTTTTTATGTGACGCGTCATGTGTGTCGATGCGGGTCCGTCGAGTTGTCGGCCTCCGACTTGTTTACGATAGTTCATTGTTAGTGAGGGCAGTCAACGGTGACTGTCTGATACTGTTTGACAGTCGCATTCAACCTCTGTGTTGTTATTTTATTGTACGATATGTATGAAGTTGAATATAGACTATAAATTCTCTGAGGACGGGATTAAAATATTTTTTGCAGTGTAAGTTATTAGAATCACTAAAAATGCTACTGTTACTCAATTATTCTGTTCGATTTGGACTTTAAAAGAACTAAAAAAAATATTAGAACCACCGTAAAACATTACGTACTCACTAATATCAAAATACCCAGCTATATAAAGTGACTATATAACACAATTTTGGAGCAGCACAATAATTTTCAAGCACCCTATAATATTGTCAATATAATTAATACAGTATAATCCGGTGTGTACCTGGTCTTCATTACGGCTAAGCTTCTCGATGCTGATTTAATTACCGGCTGCTAATGATGCGCCCACACGTTGCGACGCAGACTGTGCTAGTCCCGCGGCTTTGCTCAGCTTAGCGCATGTTACGTGAGTACGCAAACACTGATCAGTTTGAGAGAAGTTAGTTATGGAGCTTCAAAATACCGCATTACTGATATTCTACCATTGCAGAGGATTTTGCCACTTTTTGGACATAAAATTAGTCTATGGTACAAAAGTTTTAAGTATCATGTATAGGTAGATAATTATGTTAAGGGTTTGTATATTGTGTAGTTATTGTCTCGGCATAATAGAACACTAATATAAATAAATATTTAATTGGATATCTGAAAGAAGATGGCGGGACGAGCTGGATTCCTTTGATAACGAGTGGTTTATCACAGCCCTAATCATAAAAAAATGGAAGGAGGATAAAGAGACCTTTGCCATGCAAGATGCCATGAATAGAAATGGCTGACAAAAAAAAAATCTGAAGTATCGGTGAAATGTTCATTTAAATTTTTGCTGGAGATACCGAAATAAAATTGATATGACTTGATCACATTAATAGGGTTGTGCAACATGGTTTATCATCGATCGCTTCTTACTTTGTATCCATAGCCTCTGTTACCTACATAGAGCGTAGTAGCAACAGCCAGGTACATCCTAATTAACGCGCGTCAAAGTGACGCCGGATTACTGCCACTAACGCTCCGAAGGCTTTGATAAACACTGACAGCCTCGCTCCTATACACTTTACTACGTAATATATTTACTCAATATATACTACGAAATGTGATAATAATGCAAGTTTTCAGTTATAATGATGCCCAAATTTACATGCATCTTAGTCTCATTAAGTCAGTACGAAGTAACGATTTATGTCACGCAAATTATTTAATAAACTACAGATAAATACACAAACTAATAAGTTCATAAGTTGACAAAAATGGTTACAGCGACTTTCTAATACGAATACTTTTAATCCTATTTTCACACATTTCAATGTTGTACGAACTCGCTACGCTACTAAACGCTACGTCGTAGCTGACTACGAGCTTTCGTAGACAATGTCGTTATTTGCTTCGGAATGCGCGATTCGCTGTTGTTGCTACGCATGCATTTTTCTCGTGTTATTTTTTTCTTATTTGCATATTATAACTTTGTGATGTAGCTTCGTGAAATAAGAAAAGTATGTGTGTGGGGAATGTCGCTCATGGTTTCTGCTTCAACACGCTATGGTACTTTCTATATACTATATGTGTCTTTTTAACCAAAAAATATATTTTGATAATAATATTAAGTTTCCTAATACCAACCCTTGTGATTTAAATAAGATTTATTTATAATTTCCTGAACACCATAACAGTCCCTGAAAGTACAAAAACTTTAAAGCCTTTTAAAGGTATAACAACTTCTGAAATTAAATCATTTTCATATTACTAAACTTTGTAAAGGAACCCGAGTTGAATGGTTTGAGATAATAATATAGTCCAGCAACTGACAAGTTATAAGTACCAATAGGTAGGTAGGTAATATGTACCAATAGCGGATCCTAAAAAACAGCGACATTATTCAAAATCAAAATCAAAAATCAAAAATCATTTATTTAACTTAGGCTACAAAGTAGCACTTATTAAACGTCAATATTTTTTTTTACAAAAGACAGCACCCCAGGGGTCGGTTCATATCCGGCGGAAAAGGCAGCGCGCAACATCGGCCGCGCAACGCCAGAACGAGCAAACACACAACAAAACATCCAACCTCTCACACCTGACGCACCAACGCGTCAGGTCAGTGTGAAAGGCCGAATGCTCCATCATGCGCCCGCCCGCCCCAGCGCCACGCGACCGACGACACGCTACCACCGCCAGATATGAACCGACCCCAAAACGCCCACCCTTCACCGCTTCCTAAGTGCTCTGGCTGAGGAGAAGAAACGGCGCAACAAACTCCCCAGTAGCACGCTGTCATTACAATAAAAATTATATAAAATAATAAAAAAAATAAAAAATAAGGAACCGTGCAAAGTGAACGAGTAGTTAAGGTAGATGGGTATCATACTATAAAAGAGTAAAAATTATTATATCTACGTGGTGACCAAGGTCAGCAGAACGACCAGTCACCGCAAGCGGCACCCGTTCACGAGTATGACGCAAGGGTCAGCCATCCCCTCCCTCGCCATATTAGAGGGAAGGAGGAGACCCGACCCCAGACGCCACCGCAGGCAATGACAACTAAGGGAGCATGACGAAACTGCTGCCGGTTTAAAGAAAACATTTACAAATTAGGAAAAAAAAACCCCAAGCACTGATTCACTGCACAGTCCCTTATCAAAGCGGCATTAAAATAGTACATTAATGTACATGCGTATAACTCCATTAATAATAAAACAAATTAAACAATATAATGTTGCATACAGAGTGTATGCCAATCAATTTGGAACAATAATAAGTTTCGATAAACTAATATGTCAATTCAAAAAAGATAATAATAATAATAAAAGTTAATTATACAATAGTATAATTGTATCAAAATATAGTAACATACTATCAGTATGGCAGTCAAAATTAAAAATAAACAAAAAAAAAATTAAAAATAGGAATAGATTATCCCTGAAATTCCGCACAGAACCGTCTTGTGACTATCAAGGCGACCAACAGTTTTTATCGACTAAGTAGTCATTTAATGTATAGTAGGCTTTCGTACAGAGCCTTGTTTTAACTACCGATTTAAATGAATTAAATGGTAATTCTAAAATACTAGGAGGCAGTTTGTTGTAGATTCGAATACTAAGTCCAATATATGAGTTATGCACCTTGTGCAGCCGGTGCGATGTAGTGCATAACTTATGCTTATTTCTAGTATTAATGTTGTGTATGTCACTGTTTTTAGTGTATAGGTGAATATTTTGTCTAATATACAGTATATTGGCTAGAATAAATTGAGAGGCAACAGTGAGAATCTCAATTTCCTTAAAACGCTCCCTAAGTGAGACCTTAGCGCCTAGCTGGTAAATGGACCTAACAGCTCGTTTTTGCAGAATAAATATTGTTTCAATGTCTGCAGCCTTACCCCACAACAGAATGCCATAGGACATAACGCTGTGAAAGTAACTAAAGTACACTAATCGAGCTGTATCCACGTCCGTTAGCTGCCTAACTTTCCTAACTGCATATGCTGCTGAACTTAGTTTGCTTGCGAGGTATGAAATATGAGCTGCCCATTTAAGTTTACTATCTATTGTAATACCTAAAAAGACTGTCGATTCTACAGTCTCCAGCACTTCATTACTAATAATTATATTTGGACCTAGATTTTTTACGTTTGGCATTACAAATTTAATGCACTTTGTTTTCTTAGCATTTAGTACTAAGTTATTAACAGTAAACCAATTTGTTACCTGAAAAAGTGCACTGTTAATGTGATCAAAACTATCACTATTTCTATTAACTTTAAATATGAGAGACGTGTCATCAGCGAAAAGTACAGTTTTGCAGATACCTTCTAAATAAAACGGCAAGTCATTTATATATACCAGGAATAAGAAAGGACCCAGTATAGAACCCTGGGGCACACCTAATGTAACCGGAAGTGGCCTAGATTTTACGCCATTAATATCTACACATTGAAGGCGCTGCTTTAAATAAGAATCCATTACGTTAAGGGCTATATCCTGTATACCATAATATTTAAGTTTAGCGAGAAGTGTGCCGTGATGAACGCAATCAAACGCCTTGGAAAGGTCACAAAAAACTCCTATGGCATTTTGTGAGTTTTCCCAGGCGCTATAGACATGTTTTAATAAAGCTGCACCGGCATCAGTTGTTGAGCGACCCTTTGTAAAACCATACTGTTCATTGTGAAGCAGCTTATTAACATTAAAAAAACCTAATAATTGCTGCAATATCAACTTTTCAAAGATTTTACTAAATGCGGGTAATATTGATATGGGTCTAAAATTACTCACTTCACTTTTAATACCAGATTTAAATAATGGTATAATTTTGCTGTACTTCATGAGGTCTGGGAATATTCCTAAATTGACACACTTGTTAAAAGTAACAACAAGATAAGGAGCAACATTATCTATGATAACATTTAATAACTTTACAGAAATACCCCAAAAATCGCCAGTATTTTTTAAATTGAGTGATTTGAATGTTGTAATAACATCCCGTACGGTGACATGTTGAAAAGTAAATACTGAGTGACATTTTGGGGCGCAAGTTAGCATTAGATTTTCCGCAGCAACCGTGGATGAGTGTAAGGAGCAAGTTGTGGCTATAGGAATGTTAGCGAAAAAGTCATTAAATATCTGAGCTACATCTACTGCTTCGCTAATTAATTTGTTGTTATCAGCTATCTCTAATTGATTATCGCGTTTGGTACATTTACCCGTTTCGTTATTAATAATTGACCAGGTCGTTTTAATTTTATTTTTCGATTGTCTTATTTTATCACTAATAAACTTAGCCTTGGCCATGTTACAAACTCGTTTAAAAGTTTTAGAGTAAAGTCTAACATACTTCAAAAATGGCTCATCAAATTTATATTTTTTCATTCCATATAACTCATATAGTCTCGCTCTACTTTTATATATACCAGCTGTGGCCCATTGATTAAATGGAGCTGTCGTATTCTGTACATTTATGGTTTTAGTTTTAAATGATTTTTGAAATTCGTTTTTAACAACGTCAAAGAGAGTTCCAAAGATGTCGTTAGGATTTTCAAATTCTAAAATTGATGGTTTTATTTTAGAAACAACCCTCTCTTTAAAACGATTACAACAACTAACAGTGTACGGTCTACATATAATTTTACGCAACTTTTTTAAGATTAAATGTGGGAAACTAGCTAATTGTCCACAGTGGTCTGATGTTATGTCAGTTAAAATTTGTTTACTATTAGCATCAAAATTACTAAATATATTATCGAGACAGGTGGAAGATGAGGATGTGATTCTAGTAGGTTCGCAAAATAAGTTAGCCAAATCGAAAGACCTAAACAGATTAAGTAGCCTAGTAGTGGTAACAGTAACATCTAAAATATTCACATTAAAATCCCCACACACGATTATATTTTTCCTGCTCGACTTAATTTTATTAAGTGAATCCTCCATCACTGTTTCAAATAAATTAAAATCACCTATAGGGGGCCGGTAGACACACACTATAACATATCGCTCTAGCTCAACACAAGACAGCTCAATAGTGCGCTCGATAGAAAGCTTTACAATATCTAACCGCTCTTTACACTTAACAGTATCTGAAACAATAATCAGAGATCCACCACGAATTGCATTCTTTCTTACGAACGCACTCTGTACAGAATTACCAGGGATGTTAAAACAATTTAATTCATGACCATTCAACCAATGCTCAGTCAAACATAACACCTGAACATTGTAGTTATCTATAAATAAACTTAATTCTAGATCTTTGCCGGAGAGACCCTGCATGTTTTGATGTATAACATTCAATTGATGCAGCCCTCCCGTTGTCCCACCTTGTAGTTTAAACTACAAGATGTATCTAAAGAGGTATTAGTACTACTACTAACACAGTCAATAATCTTAAGTACATTGCTAGTACCAGTGTCACATAGTAAATGATATGCTAAAAGCTTAGCAATTTGTCTCTTACATCTAATGGACATATACATTGTATATTTAGTTAATATATACTTTTTTATGAACTTATTGCAGTCAAAGTATGATACAATTTCATTATGGTTGTGGCACACTGTATATATAAACATGTTTAAGTTAAAGATATACTCATTCTGAGAGCTGGTCAAGTTATTTGAGTACGGCAATGCACAGAGAATGAATTTACAATTATTACTCTTATTGAGATCTAACATCAACTGGACACATTGAAGTATGTCTTTTTTAGTAACATTTAAACTATCACCATACAGTAATACAGCAGTGGAATCTTTATTTAATTGAGACTGTGCAATAGATTTAGTCAACTTACTGAAGCTGGCACCTGGAACACAAATATTTGTAACATGGTGCTGGGAATAACGGTTAATTAACCTACCAAAGTTTTGGCCTATCTTGTCTGTAAACATGTATGAGGTCTTATTTATTAATGATTTATCAGATAAGTTTATTTTGTGTTGCTCAATTGTTTGTATCACTTCAGGAATGGGTTGTATCACTACAGGAGCAGGCAAGGCAAGTTGTGGTTCAGAGCTTGGCGGGGAGCCAGAGCAGGTACAGCACAGATTGTTTGTGAGAGATTCATAACGCTCTGCATTATACCTCACCAGATCCACAAGCTCACCCGCCTCCACCATGCGCTCCTGAAGGTCTATTTGAGAAGCAGTATACTTTTCAAAGATATCATTCAGTGTTTTTTGCTTCTCAAGTAATTGAAATTTTAATGACCGTACCTCATTATCATATACAGATCTACACAAATCTAATTCACTACTAGAATTTTTTAATTGACTAATAAACTTTATTTTCTGTTTTCTAAGATCTAAGTTAACTCTATTTGTATATTCACTCGATTAATTCCATTGATAATCCGGAGCCCATAACAATAATCGTGTCGGCTCCCCATACGTAAACTATGATCCAAATATTTGCAAGTGTAATCCCGCCTACACAGGGAAAATAAAATCTGACTTACATCCTAATCGTATGTCGGCAATACATGAATTATTCACGACGGAATATTGAATAACATGGGAGTGCGACTGCGGAGGGGGGCGGGGGGGGGGGGGGGGTATTAAGGGATTGGACAGTCGACGTAAGGCTTGTCATATGAGGGAGGAAGGTTCAGGACCTGTGCAGACAAGCGGATGAGAACGGAATTACCTGCTTTTTGGGTTGATATGTCGTAATCGCGGCGTTCAAAAAAATAAAAAACAAGGTTGTTTCAAACTTTACGTCAACCAAAGTATAAAATGTTGCAAAGGTGCTTAAAGATAATAAAATGTAAAAAAAATATATATAAATTAAAATATATAATAATTAATTGTTACCATGAATATTATACACACTTCGTAAATTATAGAGTGTACGTACTTCGTAGAACTATTGTAATCTTCCCAATACAAAGGCACCTAAGCATCATATAAACAAGGCGATTAACTCAACACCAAGCACTTGCTCACAGAACGATCAAGTTGTTAGTTTGTCAGTACTGTCGTGTGACGCGAAGTAATCCGTGAGCTGCGGCGAGTCGGTGCGAAGTTATTCAGATTCATTACAATACATGAATATTAATCAGCTCCTCGACTATAGAGCCTCATATCACATGTGTACCGTACAAGGGTACGTGACGCGAGAGGTTCTAATATTTCTTTTAATTTCGCACGTGCTGTTGATAACGTGATATTTGGAGATATAGAAATGAGTTTTGTAGAATTTGGTTCATTCTGATTTTAATTTATTTTTTAATGAAGTAAATGTATTGTTTGATTTCTGTGACTCGTGATTATTAAATGGAGCAGTGACATTGACATTGAATTTATTCAAAGGGTAAAGTGTCTTCGTTACGACAACTTTAGGCAGCGATTTTTCGAGCATACAGTTTTGAATGAAATAACAAGTCATAGGTCAGATTTAAATGGCCTTAAACTGGGTAATGCCGTGTCATCAAGACTATTATCTATGTAAGTAGGTACAGTACCGAGGCCGGACCGGCCCGCAGAGAGCGCTCCGACAAATATTTGCCCGAACTCCGGCAAAGCGTGTGTACGGTATGAGGGCGTTAATGGTTAGCTGTAGTTGTATTGCTTATAGCTTGTCTTAGCCGGTGATTATAGTTCTAAGTTAGTACATAAATTGTAGGGATGGTTAAACGGTGATTTGTTATATCCTCCTTTGATAGAGCTCTATCTGTGTACACAGGATGTAATGAATATACGTTGATAGATTGTACCTATGAGTAAGACATTCAACTACGGGTTGTCTTGCAGATAGATAAACTAGAAGGGCGATGTGGATACTACTGATGACACAAAAGTCAACAGATGTTTAGAATGACTAAAACAATACTTCCATCACTTTAAATGTAACATACACGAAGCTCGAACTGTGTCGATCCTCGTAATGTAATACGTGGGGCACACAGAGAGGTCGGTTTTACGAGCGAACCCAAAAGGCCGATTGTTTGCTCGACAAACGCGCTCGAAACAATTCTATGTAAAGCCGGCATTATTAATATTATCCGATCTTAATCGAATGTAGACCCGGCTTACAACGTCTGAGGTTGACGTTAATCTAAGGAACCATTAGACTTTCACGGTTTGTAATCTTAATCATGGAAACCACTATGTACCGAGGCATTTACTGATTTAATACAGATTTTTTTTTCAACATATTACCTCTTCTTCAGTGGTAGATGACAATTGAACATAATTTTCTAAACAGTTTAATTTACCTATAGCAAAATCTAAATTACAAAATTAAATTAAACCTCGCACACTGATTTGGTCGCTTGCAAAGGTTGCCATGTATTTTGTTACAGCCAAAAAAAAGTAATCAAATCTGAACGAGTACTCATTAGAATGAAAAAAAATAACAATACATTCGGAATCCAGACAATTTGGCAGCGGACAAAAGAACCCCGATGTCGAAATTAGGGACTCCCACAGATACTCAGTTCCTCCTCTCCTTAGCAATCAACCATTCACTCACACAAACATAATATCTACAATAGTAACACACGCACAATACACACAGATCTGTTTATGCAAATGTGTGTGTAGCTCAGCTAACTAACAAAAAAATCAATGTGTGTACTAGACTAGAAATTCTCAACCACATACTTCACGTTACATGGCACACAATACATTCAAAATATACGTATGTGTGGGTTTTCGGTCCAAGGAAATGAGTTTCGTCTGTTTACTCCTTCATACTTTTTAACCGTACAATTTTGGACTAGTCCCTAAGGAGCATCGTCCATTGCGTGAGGATAACAACGGAGATTACTCGCAATGTATTTTAGACCGTCGCAGTCGGCCGTCGCGTAATGAAAAGCAACAGTCTTTCATAAAAAGATTAGATTGAACGAGCTAATTTTAATGGAGAGTTATCTTTTGTTGGTTTAACAATGTTTCTAGATTAGGCGACACTGTTTGCACGCGACTCAAGATAAGGAACGAAAAAGAATATTAAGTAAGGCTTGTTGAAGGAATTTTAAGTTTATTTTCTTTGTTCATTACTATGAGAGATCGGTGGATAAGTACTGGAAGTCGTAAAATTTTAGGTTCGAGGTCTTATGAGTGGTTTAGTACGTATTAAAAAGAGTAGGTAGTTGTTTGCTAGTTTTTGAAATGTGAATGTATTATTTAAAAAAGGACTAATCCCTAGATGGATCTATGAAAGACAAAATAAATAATCCTCGGCTTTAACATTTACTGTATTTACTTGAATAGGTAAATTATTTTGAATAATTCGTGTATTTGAGCTCTCTCTTGCATTTCTACCACGAAACGAGAATATCTCTGGAAGCAACATTCCAAACATTTAAATCTGATAAATAGAATTCTCGTGTTAGTCACGAGACCACAAAGGATACTTCACGGAATGCTCTGTATCGTCGACATTCCGCGTCACTGTGCTTCAATGTTAGCAAATAACAAACGAAGCCCGCATGAATTACACGCAGGAACAAATTTCACAACTGAAATTAAGGCTCCGGCGGAGAGAATAAAAGTTAAATTAAAGGTCCAAACAATCTCCGTCCATATTGTGTGACTGCTCCGCGGTCCGGCTCCGTGGCTTGTTTTATTCCTTTAACTTGTTCCTTGTTGTGTTCTTGAGAGAAATCGAGGTGAAAAGTGAGGTGGAGAGGGCTTGAGCTGTCAAAGCGAATGGTTGTGTATTACTGACGAAATGACATCTCTTATGCTCAAACTTGAGATTGATGTTGGACTTTTTGCTTGAAATTTTGAGACGGACTTATTTTGATTGTAACCTGGATAGGTATAAATAACAAACGCTTTATTTTGAGTCCAAAAAATAGATTTCTAATCATACAGTTCGTTGAACGTATGAAAACAGTATATGAGACCAATTAAAACGACACATAAAACTCCAGACTAATGTACGTCACAGTTCACCTCGAGACATTAAAAAGTTGAGTGAGCACAGTTTAACGTTAACGCTCGAACAGTAATACAAATTGATCTCCACTTGTAGGGATTACTTCGACGCCAGCCGAAGTTTCTCCGTAATTTTACATAGGTATTATAAATAGCCGTAGGATTAAGCCGAACTAAGTCGCTGACGGGAAGGCCCCGCCCCCTTCATAAAAGGTTACAGAGTTATATTTACTCGCTTCGGAAACTAATCAGAGTGCTTCAACTTTTCTAATAAACGCTTATATGTTTGTAGAAAATTCAAAGCTTAATTGGCTCTGCAGTTTCCAATATGAAATAATGGAAACTTCTCGAATAGAAGATTTCTGCATGCTATTGCATTCTAGATAAAGGTTTGTTTGTATTAGAAAACGAGCCTGGCTCGGTTATTGGTCAACAATTTTCCGCATTTCAATATATTTATTATCTTTTATGATGTAAAATTTTACTGTGTACCAGAAGTTATTATTAAATACAAGAAGATGGTTTAAACGAATTATAGACATTATGAAGTTTTATGTAAAAAAAACGTTTTTGTTTTAAATATTGTATATCTTGTTTACATGCAAATATTTAGAGGCTATCATAGTAAATCTCAGCGGTGACTTAGCAGGTGCAGGACTGCAAGCTGTCCTTACTTATGTGCTGAGCTTGGAGTGCTGCCATCTGGCGGCGTCATCCAACAGCAGCCACACGCAGGATAATCCTTACGACGTCGTAGGGTGCGATGTTGGCTCCTTTAGCGGCACTTAGACTACCCATATCTATGATATAAGTCTCTGTACTTAATAAACATGATTATTTTTTAACTATTTTTATTTGAACAACTCGCATCGCAATGTTTTGACCAATGAAATGTCAAGTTAAAAACCGCCGTTCCACTTTAAAAGCGAATTTTAATATATTAAAAAGGAATTTGGATTCGTCTCTCATGCCAACACATTTAAATAAATAATTTATACGAAACAAGGTAGGTGTTGTAAACGAATATCACACAACCGACATTCGTAATACCTCGCAGGAGAAACTTTGTTATGTGGTTTATAAACATTTACCCGAAATACGCTGAAACTTTTAAATATATTTGGGAATGTACGAGAACGGTAAACACTAGGTTCTGAAGCCAAGCTATGTAGACTATCGGTAAAGACACAAAACCAAGATAATTACGACTAAAACGACATAAAATAAAAGTTTAAATATTTATGATCATTCACATACGGTAAAAATTTACCAAGTCTCCTGTGACAGCTACAAATAACTAATAAATTATAATGTTATGATGATTGAGATGGCAATTATCAACTAACACTTGAGGCAACAAAGATGCAGGTGTAATTACAGCCGCAATTAACAGCGTTTAACCCACTGGGGATGATCAGGTGCTAATGCTAGCTCTGATAACATAATTATGCTTAGAAACAAACAAACATTGCACCTAGAACAATAGAAGCCGTATAATCTGCAAACGGAATGACTCCCAGCTGGCCACCGCAACTCAATACAGAGATATTTGGAAATCTATGTCATATTGGTGGGCTCCTTAATGGTCATAATGTGTGCATGGTAATTTGCTTTGGTTGAAAGTCATTTGGTTAAAACTTCGAATATTTTAGAAGTGTATAAACATAAACATATCATCACGCCTGTATCCCCGAAGAGGTAGGCATAGGTGTACCAATGTACACCCACAGTTCGCCGATATGTTTAGGTCCTATTTAATAGGGGGCGAGCCTATTGCCACTAACCGGGCATAATCCAAACTCCGACCTGCTACTGAGAATTTCATACCCAAGACCTCCAGCGTAGCAGTCGCGCTTAGCACTACTAGGCTAACGTGAGTTGAAACAGCAGAAGTGTATACAGGTCTATTATCTAAACAAGCCTGTACATATTACAAAATTATTAATATTTAAACTATAATTAATGAGACTATAAGTATACATAGGATTTTCAATCCTAGCTTAATGCAATTTCCGTTCTGATAAAAAAGTTGATGCTATATAAAAAAATCTAGTACATCGACTATATCGAAACCATAAATAATTTGATAAGCCAAGAAATCTAGCAGAACCTACACAAAACATCTCATTATGGTACCTCCTACATAGGCTTATCGGAGTTCCTGGTAATATGTTCCGATGAGTACAGGCGGAGTGAGTTCCTCGTAACATCGTTACATCCAGTTTGCGAGGCTGTAAGGCTGAGGTGGGCGCCACCTAATAGCTTCTGTCAACCCTTTGTAAGATAGTGCCGGAACTCGCGCCCTGCATGCTGATGCCTAAAGACCTACACTTTGCCAGGATGGCATTTGATTCAGATTTATATGAAAGTGAATGCTGCAATATACCTAATGCTAAAAGTCAGATTTTTAGTACTTTTTTATCTTGTTGTTTTTTTAATCGTTTAAAACAAAATAATAGATTTTTTCGATAGGGAATGCTTAAAACGCATATGAAGAGACAGAAAATGAAAAAAAAACAATCAATCTCTCATAAACAATAGCTTGACACAAACTTGACAAACCACCCTCTTCTCTATTTATTTAGACGACCTTATGATCTCATCCATGTGAACCGCTTCGTATGAAACAAGTGAACAGCAATCGGTTACCAGATCCCAGCGGCTGACAGAGATGTATGGGGCCAGTGACGTCACGGGACACACTCGTGTTATATTAATGACGTCACAAGTTATACACGCTACAGTTGCGATGATTGATCGCCTCGGACCGACTCGCGCTTATTTGCTGCTGTGGCCTTCCTTTAAATTGAGTAAGGCTTATCTACTGAAATGAAAGGATTTATGCCATCAAGGAATTCGTACAAATTCGTGTAAAAATCGGTATGATTAATTCAAAAGAATTTATTTCATACCGGGACATGATACCATATCAAACATGACATGAATATTTGACTGTAATAAATTTCAATATCGGCACCGAAGACGGGGCAGGTGGCAAAAAGGTTCCGATGCGCATAAATTTATAAAAATGTAACCATTGACATGCTATTGCGGAGATTCTGTGTAAGATGTGACATCAAAACAGTTTATTTCAAAATATTGTCTGTGTTAATACGAGTTATTTCTTTGTATGAGATTAAGCCTTTGGATTATCGGCAATCACATATTTTTCTCAGAAATTACGGCTTTTCGCTAAGTATGCAAAGGCAATATATCGTCCCCGTAGTTGGAAAACTAAATAACTCCGATTTTGGTGATTTTGACATTTCCCTATTTTCAAAACACCTAAAACATGCCGCATATTTGAGCCTAACAGACATTTTCGTATCTTATTCCGTTTCAAAATGGTAGCCATTTTTGTCGAACAGATGGAATAATAAATATTTTCAAACGAACACAATTTTTTTTAAGGAAAAATAAATAACTCTGTAAATAAATCAATAACTGTGGTCAATGATAGGTTAAAAATAAAATAAATTAAATAACATGAGTTGTTGATTTTTTCCTCAACTTATAAATTCTTTCACACGACTAACTATGCTCTAGGAAAACTAAATAACTTTATTTATTGAATTCTGTTCATTTAGAATTCTACTTTAGCGTACCTAATTTATAAATACTTGATGTTATCTATTTCTTCTTCAACTAGATAATGATTCATTTTAAGATAAAAATATTAAATAAATTAAGTTGTTTATAATTACCATAAAACGAAATGCACCTGAGGAAAGTTATGATTAAATTATTTAGATAATTTGGCGCGAAATATTGTATGACTGACCGAGAACGACGACAGAGTACGCGCGGGGTAAAGCCGGAAACCCACCGCTGCGCAGGCTGTGCACGGATCCCCGGTCCCGATGGCGTACAGGCGCGGGTTATGGCGATCGCCACCACAGTTTGGAGGAACGCTTTTGGGACCTTTTCAACCGGTGTTTTTCTATCGGGAGGTTCCCGAAACCGTGGAAGGAGGGCTTGTTAGTCCTTTTGGATGACACAGGCAAGACCTTTGAGTGGATAATCGCGGTTCGCCTCAAGGATCATCTTCCCGGGACCGGCCCAGACCTATCTGAGGCCCAAATCGGGTTTCGTGAGGGTCGGTCCAACATAGACGCTATCCAGGACCTAAAAGTCCTGTACGCAGAGGCGAAAGAGAGCTATCTTTTGATATCGCTAACGCGTTCAACTCCCTGCCTCACGCTGTAATATTGGAGGCCCTGAGGTACCATAGAGTACCGCAGTACCTGGCGGTGCTTTTGGCCGACTACCTACGCGACCGCGAGGTCTTGTTTAAAAGTAGTAATGGCAGCGTCAAGCGCCGCCGGGTGGACACCAGAGTTCCACAAGGGTCGGTCCTCGGGCCACTCCTGTGGAACATAGGTTATAACCTGAGGGGGCCACGGACTAGTTGCCGCCGCCTCTATGCCGGAGTCCTGCGCTCTATGGCGCTTAATGGAGCGCCAATATGGGCGGACTCCTTTTATCGGAACGAAAACGTGGTCCTCCTGCGCAGGCCACAACGGGCAATCGCCCAACGTATTGGGAGGGCCTACTGCACGGTAGGGCATGCAGCAGCATGCGCCCTTGCCAGTACTCCCGCCTGGGAGCTACTAGCTAGGGTCCTGGCCATGAATTGGTCCTCCGATGGCGGTTGGATCTCGCCAGTGCCTGCTACGAACGCCGCGTCACTGAAGTTGTGGACCCATGGCTGGACCGACGCCACGGTTTCCTCACGTTCCGTTTGGTGCAGGTGCTGTCTGGGCACGGGTGTTTCGGATCGTACCTGCACCGGATAGGGCGGGAGGAGTCCCCTGCGTGTCACCATTGTGACGCAATAGAAGACACGGCGCAACACACACTCGAGGTCTGCACTGGCTTCGAAGCTGAGCGCCGTGTCCTGCGTGGTGTCGCTAGTCCGGACCTTTCGCTCGCGGGTATGGTGAGTGCCATGCTCGCGAACGATGACGTCTATTGGGCTGTGTCTCATTTCTGCGACATTGTCCTTTCGCAGAAAGAGACCGGAGCGGAACGCGAGCGGGAGGCTGACCCTTCCGATCCATTGCTCCGGCGACGGCGGGTGGGTAGGGCGCGGACGAGAACCACCGTAGCCAGACCTGTCCTGAGGGGGACGCAGAGAGCGGGGACGGGGGTCCCTTAGCTTCTTTGCACGCGTCTCCTTCTTTGCTGGGTGGGGGTGGTGTAGTGCCATACACTGCCCCCGCTGTCCTCCGCTGTCCTCTCTTTCGCCACCAATTCGAAAGATGGCACCAGGTGTTTTGCCGGAGTAGTCGGAGCCTTTTTCAAGGCTCTGGAAGCCCGGACTCTTGCGTCCCCACCCCCCATGGAGATGCAAGGCTCATAAATGAGTTTCAACTGGATAAAAAAAAAGGCTGTGCACGGATGCGTGGCTCACCTCTGCTGCGTGGGCTCATTAGTTCGGCGGCGTCGGTCTCCGTTTCCACTGCGGCGCACGCACACGGATGTGTCACCCACACAGCTCATAGCTATGCACGGTGTACAGTCACGAGCAAAAATTTGTATACACATGCGAAATTGTAAAACGATATTAGTGAGATTTTTTGTCGAATCCCTTTTGCTATCTAGCAATCAATGCATACTGACAGATGACACTTGAAAGTTATATAGTTAAGATATTATTTTATTAATTAAAAAGTAAATACGTTAATTTAATAATATAGATAATAGCGCTTCCGAGTAGCAATATAATTTAGTTATTGTGTAGTAACATCTGTTATACTTATTTGTATTATATATCTTAGTGTTATTACATAAATTATACTTATCACAACTTAAATGTATGTAATACTAGGAAGAATTTTTATATCTTCTTTAATATCACTTTACAAGTAACATAATAAAGCTTTTATTTTATATGAGACAATAATAGTTACAAAAAAAACAAAGTAATAATAACGTATAAACCCACTAAATTTAACATTTAAAAATATTACGACTTAATAAATTCAATAACTGCATTTATTTCACAAAATTTTACACTACCAAATGTATTTAGCTTGTAGGAAAACTAAATAAGTAGCCGAAATAAGAAGCTAATTGTAGTAACGTTATAAATATCAGTTGTGGCAAAATTAAATAACTTGATTTTTTATTTGTTTTTTTATTATACTTAAAGATAGAGTTCAGTTTTTTGAAGATTAATATAAAAGGTAATCAGGTCCGTAAAATTTAAAAGTACCGACGGTAAAATTGTCTCACGTTTCTTAACAAATGTAAATTAACTGAAAAAAAAACACTAAATCGCGTTTATCTCAGAACCGCAAAATCTGAGTTATTTAGTTTTCCAACTACGGGGACGATATATAATATAAAATATAACTGACAACAAGTCTCAAAATTAATTTAAATAAATATATTGGATTCGACCCCATTAATTATATTTAAACGAAACCCACAAAATTCCAAGACTCAAAAATCAATGACAATAATTTAATAGTCTTTATCGAAAAGACGACGAATAAAATGGTTATTTTTGTAACATATTTTTTATTCCCCTTTTGGAATACCGCGGACCTCTTTTATCGTTTTCCTTGTATTTGGAGGGGTCGTTTGTGACGCTGTAAGGATAAGAACATCTATTGTACTTGATTTTATTCCCCATTTGTTTTTTGTGCAACAATAAAGATTACTTTATTCAAGGTGCAACAAAGCACGCTCGTTCAGATGTCAGTTGAACATAAATAAAGGGAAATAAATTCATATTTCGCTTTATTCTCATTTTATTAGGTTGCCGAGAAGTCAGTCTTGTTCTCAAGGATTCTTTACTAGCGCGCAATTTCTGTTTTAGAAGACAGTCTGTACCTTTGCACAAAACTTAGCAAAATACTTTACATAAAATTTAAAATGGAATAAAAATTTACTGTTCTTTTTAACAATTTTCATGTGAAAACGTATTTAGAGAGATTTTAATGTAGTTTTTAGATTTAGATTAGTAACATTTCAAAAAGATTTCTAGAAACAAAAGCCAGTGAACATTTTGAAAAGTGTCAGCTCTCAGAAAACTTTCATATATTCACGTCAGAATCTGCGTACCAAATAATTTAAAATGGCATTCGGAAAAACATAGAGCTTGAATGTCGTGTGACAGCGCGGCACGGCGACGGCCGCTGTCCGGCGGTCCGGCTCGCGTCCGGCAGCCACTCCGATAATTGTGCTCTCGCGTCAGCAGTCACCAATTTTCATGTAAATTGTAAAAATTCGACGATCGAGCTCCGACTTACTGCGCACAATGGTGACTGGTTGTGCGTACTCTTGTAATTGTTCTTATAGGGTCGCCGCATACATTAATTTGATTTTGTATTGTTATTGGCTACAAATTAATAAGATACCCTGATACCCATACGTATGACCCCAAATAAAGATTAATTTTGACGAGTAGACGGAACGTTCTTGTAACGTGTCTTTTTTACTTATCAGGTACAAAACCCTAAAAATTAAACATACCAAACAAATATTCGGGTTTAAGTCGAGTGCAGGACAAGAAACACATTGGTGATGATGAATTTCGAATACGTTTGTTTCGCTTCAGTATGTTTATTTAATAAAACAAATTGTATCTGTAATATCATTATTAATATCTACTTTACATATTCCTTGATCCTTCAAAGGAAGCTAATCCGCGAGCTCTGCAAGGATTTACCAAAATCTACGATAACCCTATCGTCCTTAGCAAACTATAATAGCTATATATTTGGATAGCGGTTGCCATGACAACATAAGCAGCTAATACAACAGCACTTTGATCATGTAAGGTACGATAAATATAGTCCCTCAAATAAATAATTTTATTGACAAATGTTAATGTACCATGAATTATACTTGGGCTAAATATAACTTATTTTCATCACGTACAAATAAGTTTTTTTTTTCTTTATAATAAGTTAAGTGGGTTCCGTACCTCAACTGGCATAAAATATCAATTGCGTGTAACGCTCAGAAAATACTTCTTCTATCAGAGCTCGTTTCGTTTTATGAAGCAAACAAGGCATTTACAATAAAAACAATCTCTATCAAAAGAAAGCAAAACAGGAGCGTTTGATAGGATCACACAATTAACTGGAGATCCGCACTATAACGTCATCCTTACGAATGATTTACGTACGTATGGTAATACGCGACGCTTTTCGGCGCTCGTAAAATATTTTATTGAAAGATGCCTGACTATCGCGGTGTCGCCGTCCAATGACACATAACACAGTTTTATAGCCTTTGAACTTTGTGGTGGCCAAAGGTTCTTACTTAGTAATATGTGTACCAAACTGCCGATGTGTACGACATATACGGCGTTAACAAGTATGTTCGTCGGCTCTTTTCATAATTTTTTCTTCTAAACTTCAAAAATCTGTAATTAATTAGCTAGGTCTAAGAGACGAGATGAAAAATCTCAATAATCACTAATCACTAATTCAAAGTTTCTTAGAATTTAAGTCCTTAATTCTTGTATAATGTGTATTAATTCGATTCCAAAAGATAATACACGTTCAAAGGCTATCAAATCTCATCACTTCTAGTCTAGACGAGTCTAATCGTTATAATCCCTATTTATTATTAATTCTACGTGTATAAGCAAGCGTTGTTATCGTATCTACAAGTTCCCTTCACTTTGAAGAGAAAATCTCTCGTAAACACCGTTTAAGGAATATCGCAACATTTTGTCCCGAAAGTGCTGTAAGTTCAGTAGTGAGACGTCGACCTTATCGCGGTTCACGCCTCAATAGGCGGCCCCTGAAATATGACGGCGTTCCCACCTCGTTACCCCACACACACATAAACAAACAAAAATACACCCTATTACAACCACACAAGGAGCACGCGTACGCACACTTAAAGTTGTAGCGCGTGACTTTGAAAGTTTGTTTTGTGAATACGATTAAATTTTGTACGTACTCGCATAACCAGTTGAAATTATTGATAAGTGAATTATTCCTTTGACTGTATTCATAACTTTTGTAAGTAAATAAGTGCGTTTAGGTTCGCGTAATACGTACTTATGTAAATGTGCCCTCAGCTTTGTAAATATAATTTTCGAACAATGATTTCAATTTAAACATAATAAAACATTTGCTACTTAAATATCTGAAATCTTTAAAACTTTGTAAGCACTGCACAACAATCGAACTTTAAAGTTTAATCAAATAAATTGAAACTCATTAAAAACTATTCGGAAATCGTACTTCAGCAGCGTCCGTCTGAAACTTTAAATTTTATGAGATCTTAAGACTGGAACTATAAACGTTTAAGCCATTTCCACAGCACTTGAACAGAATACTAAAAACTAACAGCAAAACCAACTTTCGGGCAATTATTTAACTGAAAAAAGTAATTTGGTTATACGAGATCCAATAACGTTTCGCACAAAATTTAAATTGCAAAAATAATATGAAAAACGCAAATGAAAAACATTACGTACGAACATCAGAGACGACCATTCACAGACTCAATTTAACCGGATATATTTGGTAAGTGAATATATTACCTGGTTACCTGTATCACTGTGTCATACGAATTCATACCTTATTTCGTTGGGATAAGGGTGATAGTGTGTGAAGGAGTTGGGTGGTTTGCTGGCAAATACATCATCTGCAATTATTGGCTCGCAGCACATTACTAGAGGAACGAAGACAAATGAAGCGCGTACGTGGACCGAGCCGGTTACAATGTGAGGAACAGTTCTTATATACCACACCAGGCAGGATATTAGGCAAGCCATTTGTTTCTGACGGAGGAAAAAGTCTTATTAACGCAGTAACGGATACTAATCGGTTGTGTGTTCGTGTAAGATTAGCCAAACGTTTCATATTTGCTCTGCTGAGTATATACGTCAGTTAAGGTAAAATATTCAGCACCTATTACATTAATGGATAAACTTTTGAAATATTACTACGACCAATCCAGTATCTAAATACAAAATAATTTAACATAAATTTTCATCGTTTTAAAACAATTTATTTTTGTGCTTTTTGATACAACTCTGTAATCTAGTAAATCCGAAACTTAAATAAATATTGTACAGCTTGCAATGCTCACGGCTATAGTTGCATTATCCTGCAATATAATTACCGCGATAATACCGTATATAATATCCGTGCGACAGCTAATAGCAGTAAATATCGCGCGCCGTGACATCAGCTGACGCGGCCGTATTCTGGAGACGCCATCGCGACTTTATTACGTCACGATGTTATTACGTTAACGAAGACAAACGGTCGGCATGACGCGAATATGAACTGCATGCTGTGGGCGGAGCGAGCCATGAGCGGCAGCGGGGAAGTACTGCGAGGGACAGGTAGAACATTCCTTCATATAATCTGGATGGGAAAAGAATAGATTGTTCTCAAGTTCAAGTATATTAATTTCTGTAATCATAACTTAAATATTTATGCAAACATGCTTGCTGACAGAATACTTACATCATCGTATTGTCAAACAATGATGACTAGTGGATTTTAAAAGTCACTTTGCCTCTATTTTTAGTCGTTTCAGTTGAAGCGTTTATAAGTAATATTAAACATAGAAATCAGTACAGAAAGTAGGTATACTGGTAACATTAAGTTAATTAGTAACAACATTATCGAAATTTCTATTGACAACAAAACACGTCCTTGGCGATAGCTTATAAATAGAATATAACAGAATCAGAAATAACTAATTTCTTAATTGAAAGTAAAATACTTCCTGTTCATCAAAGCCTTCCAAATAACTAATTTAAAGCTGCCTTACGCCAGTTAACACAACGTAAGTCCTTGACGTTACAAGTTAAATGGAACTGAGCACGAGTCCGTGTGGTGACGGACCTAAAGAATACGAAGGTCACCACCCCATCTCATCCCGTGGGTGTCGTAGAAGGCGACTAAGGGAAAATTGAGCAGAGCCAACAATCACTGCTTAGAGAAGGAAAACTCGAGACCAAACCCTATGCCAACCCGTCTGGCCAGCGTGGCATTAGTAGGCCGAAACCTCTGATGGAGCCACACCTCACAGAACGGCCCCCAGTTCCCGGTAGTCCCGCTATTCCCGGCCAAGGTAGCGGTCGCGGTAACGGCGGGACAGGGGGTGCTAAGAATCTCCGGGCTACGGGAGGCTACCACCACCTCAAAAAACTGACCCTGGCGACGTATAACGGACGAAGTCTACGGCTGGACCAACACCTCACCGAACTCGAAGTAGAATTAGGTCGCATAAACTGGCACATTTTGGGGTTATCCGAAGTCCGAAGACAGGGGGAGGACACGATAACCCTTGATTCAGGTGACCTATTCTACTACCGAGAAGGTGATAGGCCCTCCCAGGGTGGTGTCGGTTTCTTGGTCAACAAGTGTCTCACAAGCAGCGTTGTGGAAATCAGTAGTGTGTCGACAAGGGTAGCGTACCTCTTATTGAAAATCACCGACAGGAAGTTCCTGAAGGTGGTGCAGGTATATGCGCCGACCTCGACATACTCTGATGAGATAGCCGAAACCATGTACGAAGACATAGCAAAGGCACTACATGGTACCAGGAAGGCTCACTACAACGTTGTTATGGGAGATTTTAATGCCAAGGTGGGAGTACAAGAACGCGGCGAAACGATAATCGGACCTAACGGCGTGGGGCGCCGAAATCACAGGGGCCAAATGTTGGTAAACTTTCTAGAGTCCCAGGGGCTCTTCTTAATGAATTCCTTCTTTAAGAAGAAGCCCCACAGAAAGTGGACATGGCGAAGCCCCGATAATGTGACGAGGAACGAGATAGATTTCATCATCACGGACAAGCGGCATATATTTAGAGACGTCTCGGTGATCAATAGGTTTAATACCGGTAGTGATCATAGACTCGTCCGAGGCTCTCTAAATATCAACCTTAAGGCTGAAAGAGTTAGGATGATGAGACCTACTCTCCGACCCACGCTGCCCCAAATAGCTTTAGGTTCCGATAAGTTCCAGTTGGAACTCCAAAATCGTTTCGCACTGCTGGAAACCACGGACAATGTTGACGAAAAAACCGACACAGTGGTCAAAACGCTACAGAGTGTGTCTCGAAGGTTGTTCCCCGGAAAACGCGGTAAAAGGGAGTCCAAACTCTCACCAGAGACTCTCGAACTTATGAAGGAAAGACGAGAAACGCCAGATGCCCAGATGTCTTCGTCAGATAGGCGGTCCCTAAACCTGAAAATCAGGAAACTGACGCGACGTGACCTCCGACGCTGCAGCACTCGTAAGATCGAGGCTGCGATTGAGCGAAATAGAGGCACCAAAGTCTTCGCTCAGCAATTAGGCAGACCCCATCTGGCGAAACTGAGGACCGGGGATGGCAGGACCGTCACCTCTAAGTTCGAGATTCTGGAGGAAATTGAGAGTTTCTATAGACACCTATACGCATCACGGACGACTAAACCACCGAGACAAGGCGTAGATGACCACAGAGCCCCACTCACGCGCCATTACACCGAGGACATCCCGGATGTCGACCCGGGCGAGGTAGAGGCAGCTCTCAGACAACTAAAGAACAACAAGGCGCCGGGTGATGACGGAATTACGACCGAGCTCCTTAAGGCCGGTGGGACCACAGTCCTGAAAGAGCTAGCGAGTCTCTTTAATTCCGTCATTCACCAAGGCTTAACACCACAAGCGTGGAGTGGGAGTGCGGTGGTTCTGTTCTTCAAGAAAGGAGACAAAACCTTGCTGAAGAATTACAGACCTATCTCACTCCTGAGCCACATTTACAAGTTGTTCTCGAGAGTAGTCACTAACCGCCTCGCTACAAGACTCGACGAGTTCCAGCCACCAGAACAAGCCGGGTTTCGAAAAGGCTTTAGCACCGTAGACCACATCCATACTGTTCGGCAGATTGTGCAGAAAACCAAAGAGTACAATCAGCCGCTGTGTTTGGCCTTTGTGGACTACGAGAAAGCCTTCGACTCCATCGAAACTTGGGCGGTTCTGGATGCCCTGCAACGATGTCGTATTGACTGGCGCTACATCGAGGTGCTGAGATGCTTATATGACACCGCCACCATGACTGTCCAGCTCCATGACCGTAAGACGAATCCGATCGAGCTGCGTCGGGGGGTGAGACAGGGGGATGTTATATCCCCAAAGCTGTTCACCAACGCGCTCGAGGATGTCTTCAAAACTCTGGATTGGACTGGACGGGGTATAAATGTGAACGGTGAGCACATCTCGCACCTTCGATTTGCCGATGACATCGTCATAGTAGCAGAGTCGCTGGACCAGCTAAGCGAGATGCTGCATGGCCTAAATGAAGCTTCACGACTGGTCGGTCTTGGCATGAACTTGGATAAAACAAAGATCATGTTCAATGAACATATCAGGCCGAGACCGATATATGTCGAAGGATCGTTGCTCGAAGTTGTTCAAGAGTATATCTACCTAGGGCAGGTCATCAAGCTTGGTAGAAACAACTTCGAGCGGGAAATCGATCGGAGAATTCAGTTGGGCTGGGCAGCGTTTAGCAAACTTCGTCGAGTCTTTTCTTCGCCTATACCGCAATGCCTGAAGACCAAAGTGTACAACCAGTGCGTCCTACCTGTTATGACTTACGGTGCCGAAACGTGGACATTAACGGTTGGACTAGTCCACAAATTTAAAGTTGCACAGCGGGCTATGGAGCGAGCTATGCTCGGAGTCTCTTTGAAGGATAAAATTCGAAATGAGGTCATCCGACAAAGAACCAAGGTAACCGACATAGCTCGTAGAATTAGCTTGCTGAAGTGGCAATGGGCTGGCCATGTCTGTCGAAGGACCGATAGCCGTTGGAGCAGACGAGTCCTAGAATGGAGACCGCGGCTCGGCAACCGTAAGGTAGGACGCCCGCCCGCCAGGTGGACCGATGACCTGAGAAAGGTCGCTGGAGGGGACTGGATGCGGAAGGCGGAGGACCGGGTGTTGTGGCGTAAATTGGGAGAGGCCTATGTCCAGCAGTGGACTATGATTGGCTGATTGATTGATTGAGCACGTGTATGATTACAACACATATAATAACAAGCGTCTTAATAACTGGTTAATACTGTGTAATTGGATTAGTGATTATAGCTTACCGAACTTAGTTTGAATATTGATTTTATTTTAACTTGGTGTTACAATTATTTTCGATATTCCTAATATTTAAATGAAAGGCTAGGCAGATACGTTGTATTTTAGTTCTAGCGGCAAACTAGTTTTTTTAAGAAGACAATAATAATCAGCAATAACATTTTGACAGAAATACGGAGTTTTTCTGCAATAAGCAGTTACTTCCGTTTATTAAAAAAAAAAAATCAAAAATTTTATGACCTGGTTTTAGGCTTCATTTATCATTAATCCGAAAACGATCTTTCACGAAACCACTTATTCTTTCATCCTCACTTCGACGGATATAACATTACCGCTGGTCGCTCGCACCTTGCACCACCGCGATTGCCTCTACCGTTCATATACATAATTTATCAATCATTTATCACGCGGGCACCGCACAGAGCACGCCCTACAACGTTGTCGCCAACACATTGGATGACGAGGAAATTGAAAATTACTTCTGAGCTGCGATCAGCTGAAACTGTGATAAAAATAACATAAAACATAACATATCATCACGCCTGTATCCCCGGAGGGTTAGGCAGAAGTGTACCAATTTGCAACCCACAGTTCGCCGATATGTTTAGGTCCCATGTAAGAGGGGGCGAGCCTATTGCCACTAACCGGGCACAAATCCAAACTCCGACTCGCTACTGAGAACTTCATAGAAAAACCCAATAACACCTTGGTCGACTTGGGAATCGAACCCGAGACCTCTAGCGTAGCAGTCGCGGTTAGCACCACTAGGCATGTATTTCCTTTCGTCAGATATTTAACACGTTCATATAAAATATTATGTTTTCTAAATGTCATGATCACTATTTTTTTTTTTTTTGTTTAACTACCGTGCCTGCTACGTTTCGTTGGTGTCTCTCGCACAAAACTGGAGGGCCTGTGGAAGGAGTGTTATAAATAGTTATAATGTAGACAATAATATATATATATTAATACATGTCATAGCAACTTCAAAAATCTCGTCGTGCTTTACTCACCATGGTTTTCTGTCCTTCAGACTTTGTGCTCATGAGCGCCAACAGTGACAGGAGCAAATGGATATCACCACACTAACAATTATAATATGTATATATAATATTATTCGCGGGGTACGACCGTGGTCGGTAATCGTAGTCAAATAAATGAATATTACGCGGGTAGCGGTGTAATGCCGGCACGCACCACAGCGAAATGTGGCGCGTGCGCCCGGTCACCGTGTGCTATACACAATTATCTATGTTTATCTATATTATAATGTTTAACTCCTTTGTACGTCTATCTTTTTTATAACGTTGTATTATTTCTTATTATTTTGTATTTATTTATGTGTATATTTTGTAAATAAGTATGTATATTTGTAACTGGTTTACATCCGTACGCCACACCATCATAGGTTCAGTTGAAAACCAGCGTCAAGCATTAGCTGCTTGACATCTGCTGAACTGGACCTTTTTGGCACAGCCGCTAGGCACACATTCAGCAAAGTGTTTTGTCTGTCTTTTTTTTCTGTATTTTTTTTCCTCCTCTATTTTTTTATCTTTGTGACTGTGTGTTTGCTGTGTCAAATAATTTTTTTCTTTCTTTCTTTCTTTCTAGGCCAACGATGCAATCAGTGCAGGCAGGCAGTGATAAAAATATGATACAAAAATTACCCTATATATCTCAATGTGTTATTTTTTTTTCAGAACCGTACTCCGCAATTACATAGTATTACAATTTTAAGATTATGTGTTTAATATTAATTTTTTGAAAAGAAACACGAAATTTTATACCGTAATAGAACATATTAATCTTTTATATAAAAATGAATCGCTAAATGTGTTGGTAAGCGCATAACTCAATAGGGCCTGGACCGATTTCGATAATTCTTTTTTTATTGTGTAAGTTATTATCAAGCGCGGAATAAAATAATAATAATAAAATTAAGCAACCCTGATCTTTTTTGTTACGATAGTGATTTGTTGGATTATCTGCGCCCTCAATAACATAAAGGCACCGGGAACGGAATCTAGGTATTAATGCGGGTGGAACCGCAGTGCACAGCATGTAATTAAATGAAATTGAAATTTTAATCCGCTTTATCAAGGCCGACGTTAACTGAGACCGACTTTTATGAATAGCGAGGCATATCGTAATAGACGCTTCAAATCCTAACCGACGCCCATTACTACCAACCACTGACATCGACAATTATAGTAACCGACTCTGTCTGTAACCGACGCCCATCAAGACCGACGCTTACCGTAACCGACGCCCATCAAGACCGACGCTTACCGTAACAAACGCCCATCAAAACCGACGCTTACCGTAACCGACGCCCATCAAAACCGACTCTTATAGAAACCGACGCTAACCGTAACCGACGCCCCTCAAGACCGACGCTTAGCGTATCCGACGCTAACCGTAACCTACGCCCATCAAGACCAACGCCTACCGTAACCGACGCCCATCAAGACCGACGCTTACCGTAACCGATGCCCATCAAGACCGACGCTTACCGTAACCGACGCCCATCAAGACCGACGCTTACCGTATCCGACGCTAACCGTAACCTACGCCTATCAAGACCAACGCTTACCGAAACCGACGCTTACCGTAACCGACGTCCATCAAGACTGACGCTCACCGTAACCGAAGCCTATCGAGACTGACGCATACCGTTACCGACCCCCATCATGACTGATGCTTACCGTAACCGACGCCCAACAAGACCGACGCTAACCGTAACTGACGCTAACCGTAACCGAAGCTTACCGCAACCGACGCCAATCAAGACCGACGCTTACCGTAACCGACGTCCATCAAGACTGACGCTCACCGTAACCGAAGCCTATCGAGACTGACGCATACCGTAACCGACGCTTGCCGTTACCGACGCCCATCATGACCGACGCTAACTGTAACCGACGCCCATCAAGACTGACGCTTGCCGTAACCGTCGCTTACCGTAACCGATGCTAACCGTAACCCTCGCTTACCGTAACCGATACTAACCGTAACCGACACTAACCGTAAGCGACGCTTACCGTAACCGACGCCTATCAAGACCGACGCTTACCGTAACTGACGCCCATCGAGACCGACGCTTACTCCACCGGGAATGGGACCTAGGTATTAATGCGTGTGAAACCGCAGGGCAGCTAGTATTGGAATAGAACTGAATACTTTCTAAATCAAAACCTAGTAACATAATAATCTGTAGTTCTAAGAATGAAAGATTACCTGCTTATCTAAAGCCTCATCTTCTATACCTCTCGCAAAATGTACCATTATCTCGCAAAATGCAACATTAAAAGATATCAAACTAATATCTACCTCTTTGTAGAACACTTGATGCCATATACGTGTTATTTTAGTATTTAGTTGTAATTTATTCTTGTCTAACACTTTCCCAGTAAACGTTACCGCGAACAAATTCTACGAAGTTTATTACGAAGGTAAGATACAGCGTGTTCTTATGTTCTGTTCGCTGGAGTGGAGCTTATAAGTGACGCGATGAACACTCAATTAAGCACAGGTTGAGCAGAGTAACGCTCGAGGTACTAGCAGGGTGTAAGGAGACTTGCTGTTCTATGCTTAGCTTTGTAAATATTTATTGGCTAGATGTATACTAACAAAAAAGTGGGCATAAGAGATAATTTGCTTAACTTATTCAGAATTACGAATTATTTAATTATTATTAATTATATTATTGTTGGTATTAAATATATTTTATGTAAACTAAACAAATGGAACTAGAAAATAACTGTAGGAAACTAAAGTCGATCAAAACTTCGCATTCAAAAACCACGCGGCCAAAGTGAACAAAATCATGCAAAAATTAATAGGCTCGGAGGTAGTTAAAAGTTAAAACAGAAACATCAAATGGACGGCAAAGAGCCAATGGGAGTATTAATCAGGCCCGCCGGATTACAGGCCCGAGCGTGGCCGAGCATGGCCGAGTGTGGCCGAACTTACACGAACACACGGAATGCGATATGACGGCAGTTATCTGAGCGGCCTTTGTGACGTCACTGCATTGGTTTTTGTGCACGTTTCCTGCAGGTGGATGAGGGCTGTTTGCTCCTTTTGATTATTTTGCTTCCGTTTGATTTTTAGCGTTGCAATCGTTTATGGGGGAATAACGACTTCTCGTGTAATCGGATTTTTTCAAAACTCTTTTGTCTTACTTGACAGGTTATAAAGTTCCTGGATGTTCTAATAGCTTTGTAAGGTTAGGGAATATTAATCCTTAAACTTTTAGATAAAACATAGAAGTTCAAAATACACAGTAGAAACTTTATTCAAATAGCAGCAATCGATCTTTCGAAACTCGCTACGCCTTTATGTCATCGCCCGCAAATCATTGATCTTACCATCGCCCAGAACCCTTCCTAAACTAAATCACCAGTGGATGTCATCGCTAATATCAATAGAGCCTTCTAAAGTTTATCGTGGTAGAACAAATGAGGCGGCGTCGGCTCCATCCGTCACGCAATATTCACGGCCCGCTGCCTCCGTACGGAGTCGTTTCGTACTCGGACAAGCATCACGCTAATCCCCAGGGCACCAGGCAGGCATTAATTCATTCAGAGCCAATGACGCGGAAGGGTCAGACAAGATTAACGAGCTATAAATTTTGGGTTTAAACCGTTTGTATAGAGATGACCGGTCAGCTTAGTGCGGTGGGAAGGCACACTGCGCCGTGTGAACTAGGCTTTGGGGTGCCTTCGACCTAAATGCATTTGCAATGGACTTGTGTATATACCCTTGGTTTCTGTTTGAAAATAAAACTCGTTTCCGAACCCGGCATCAATCAAAGTAAGATTATGTGTTTGTAGCAAACAAACCTCCTACATCAAAGTTGTTTATCATCGCACCCGTGGACTGCGTGCCCGTGCTGTTGGAGAACGGCAGCCGTGGCGGAGGCTCCGTCAGGAACAGTAGTGACGTACCTGAGGCCAGACACGTCGGAGACCGGCGCGCCGTCCTCCGTGAGCCAGGAGATGACGGGGGCCGGCGTGCCGTGCGCCGCGCAGGACACGCGCGCGCCCGTGCTGTTGGAGAACGACAGCCGCGGCGGAGGCTCCATCAGGAACAGCAGCTGGCTCGTACTTGGAGACACTGGGGGAGAAAAAAAAGGTTATTAAATACTGATGGATTTATGGTGCTGTTGAGCGATTGTTTATATCAAGAAAGGCAGTAGGAACAGTTGTTGAAAAAAAATAGAACGAGATTTTTGCGGCCCGAATACTTCACACAATTGGCACTGTGACAAGTACGACAATCTTATCAACTACATTTTTAAAGCTATTATAATGTAGACATTTAAAACCAAGGGTACGTCACATTGACATAGCCTTTATTTTGTGAGCAGATAGCATGCTTTTCGTAGTTATCATGAACTGGACTACTGCGTAATTTGTCACAGTTTGAGTTTTTACTTATGCCTTGTATAATAATTACTAGGCACAAGTGTGACGAATTCCACCTACATGGTGAA
The DNA here is from genome assembly GCA_905146925.1 of Autographa gamma. NCBI lineage: Eukaryota > Metazoa > Arthropoda > Insecta > Lepidoptera > Noctuidae > Autographa > Autographa gamma. The sequence continues at coordinate 14,188,932 of LR989850.1, forward strand.
AACCCTTGTCGAAAATGCAAAGCGCTCTAGTTTTATTGAAAACCGTTAGAGCGAAATTAAAGCTTGCACATTGGTTATGAAAAATTCTACGCTTTCAATTGTGTATTGTTACAGCCTGTTACAATGAGATCGGTATCAACAAAGAACTGTTTTGGATAGATGGTATTGGAAAACATTGTCACTACAATATGGTGGTGAATTATGTAATTATGTAGTATCGTAAATAGATGACATAATTATTAACATAAATATATTATATATTTTTAATATAATTATACATGATATAAATTATTTACGAAGAAAATCTCTGTGTTCTTTGAACAATCTTCAACAGCGTTAATACACGTGATCTCCAACCGTTCACAAAGTAAAACGTGTCGTTAACTTTAGGACCTCATAAAAAAGCTAAAATTAAAAGAATTTGTCAGAACAACTGTGACCAAAGTGGATTTATGAGTCAAAGGCCTTTTTTTAGTCCATGGTTGTTCCCAATTCTATATCTTATAAATCACCAAATCAAGACAAACAATATTGAAGGTGAAATTTATCTAAAATTGTCAATTAATTATCTTCAAACATCCGTGCTGTTTTATTTGCCACAATAAAAGGGGATTTCAAACGGTAACTCAATTAATGTGACTTGAATGGCGTTAACAATTACGCGCATGAGTTGCGTCGAGTCGCGTCGCGGCGCGATGTGGCGCGGCTCGTCGCGATTCTGCGCGGTACTCTATAGTACCATGTGTCAGTTGACGACGAGTACTCCTAATTAGCAGCTGTGCACCAACTCGTATGAGTTATTGGATGTGCCTTTTGATTAAAGAGTTAAAAGCGGTGGCGCTGGCTGCGGTTCATTACGAAACGCATGGAAACCGCTTTATCTGTGTATGTGTGCGTTTATCTCTGATCTCCGACGTGATGAGTCGAGGGAAACTAGTGCCATGTGACCATACAAATTATGTTTGGCAATTAGCGAGGCTTCCTTGTTGAAAGTTCGTTGAACCTCCGTCACTTTTCAGGTGTGATAATGTACCTAAACATGTTTAGGCATCATGCGTTGAAATTAAAAAATAAACTCTTATTGTTCTTCTTATAGTATTCTCCTTTGATTAAGAGCAGAATTATATTTTTATGTCTTGAGATATAAATTACAATAAATAAACCACGACACTATAACAAACTACATCAAATGTTTCTTTCGACTACAATTAAACAAACGCACAAAGCACCTGACATTTGAGCGTCCAGATTTATGAGTGTCGCGTGCAGAGGACCGCACCTTAATCTCACAACACCGCCGCACAATAGCAGCGCGGCTCGGCGGCGGCATTCTAGCCATTCGTTACTCCATGTTCATGTCGCTTTATTAAAATTCCACTGCTGCGTCACTTTGTCGTGCGGCCGCGCTAATTGTCGCAAGTCGCTCAACAATTCGCGGCGGAATCCTCTTTGACGGGACTGCTTTGATGTGCCTTATTATTATAAGACCTCGTGTAAATTAGTCACAGCTGATACATTTGTGTAACCACGCGACAATTCATAATATGTCTTACAATATTCCTTAATTTGTTGACGGGGTAAATTTCGAGACAAGTAAGATTTATGTTTAGCAACATTTGTGAGTCTAACCAGTTTAAATATTACTCTCATATATTCCCACAAACTTTCGTAAATAGGCTTACTGTGTCAAATAAAACACAGCAAATAGGCAACAAATAACGATACAATAACTAACATCCGCATCAAGAGGCTGACTTTAATATAGTGCGGGAGAGAACTTAATAAAACGAAATTACACGTACCGCGGCTTACAGCGGCTTAGGCCAGCCACCACTCAAATTTACTGGCCGTCTCCGCGACTATAAAAAGAGCATTTGAGCGCGTTACGCGAACGTAAAATATATGAGCTCCTGGATAACGCCTGTGTAGTGATGGGACACGATTATCGATATTAACTGTTGGCTTTTTTGGTGGTGTCAATTGATACAGTTATAATAAGATTATAAGACTATCATCAAAGCTTGATATATTTTAGGTATGCGTTTGTAAATAGTACCTTTTAATATGATAGGCATTTGTATAAAATATAGCAACTTTATTGATATTGCAGATGAGGAAAAAGTTAGATGTAATTTAAAAAGTATTCCATATCTATTGAACTAAAAACCTTGATATTTATACAATTTTTATTTCTGGACAGTTATTGACGGTCGTTTCCTAACTAGAAAACCATTTAACATTTGTTATTTCAACAAACAACAGAAAAAACTGACCTAATTAATTTCCAATCGACGGTTCAAACAACGAGACAATACAAAAACTAAACCAACTTTTGCATTGAATAGACCACAACAATCGATACGGATGCACATCACTAGACACAATGCCAGGTGTTCCGATATTGTTTTATGGGAGTTCCAGTTTGAGGCAAATTGCATAACTTGCGTACCTATGTGTTTATCGAATTTATCGCCAACAGATAAAACTTCGCAGAAATGGTCGTCACGGCAACCGAAATTGTTTTCGATATTTACGCACTCGTTGGGACTAACTTCTCTTTTGAACTTCATAAAAATGACGTTCATTTACTCCATTGTTTATATTTGTCGGTAATATCACTCGTCATGATGACGTTCTAGTACGTCAGCTATATTAGGTAATATCTAATCATACAGTGAGACGTTTTAGTGCAATTTGGTCTAGGCCTATGTCCTTGCATGGGTGGTCCTTCTTTGGTCAAGGCCTATGTATGTATAGACAAGGTTACTTTTTTAGTTTTACTCAGTTATTCAGAGTATGAATTTGTTTTCTTCTCCTTATAAGATATTTAGTTGATTTCATTAAGGGATGTCTCTATAAGGAATAAAACCTCCCACACCCGTGTAACAGGTGTTATTCTACATTTATCATTATTACATTACACTGTAGTCGATCAGCAACAACGGCTTTGATAATGGCCTGAGTTTTTACTCCACGGTGACGGTGTGTACAAATATTTGTGTTACCCAGAGATGTTGTTCCTGCCGGGTATTTGCGCGGGAGATTATAATTATGTCGTACATAACGCACGGTCTACCTTCAGGCTAGGATTTCTTTTTAGGATTAACTTTTTGAGCCATTATGTCAGGTTATCGATATAACGCTGAATTTCGTTTATGAAGAAAGTAGAGCCGATAATAACAATATAAAGCAAAATCACTATTACCCCTTTAAAGTACATACATTTAAATCGTTGTACAGTGCATGCTCACTCTACCAAGTAAATGTATAATTTCTATACTAATTAGTGCAGTTAATTTAACTCTGACGAGCGTAATTAGATGCAATCCACTTTACTTTACTACATAAACTTTGAAGTGGCCATAACTGGGTGCCTTTTATTCAACAAATCTCATACAAAACATGCATTTGTATGTATGAAGTCTCGTCTCTTAATGATCCTTGTTATGGGGTTCGCCCCTTGGTAGAAAAATACAGAGTTCATGGGGACTAACTTGAGATTTATTGAGGCCATTCGTACTAAGTGTAGCAATAACGTTCTAAATGCGTTTCTTTTAAAGAGATTGTCATACACGACCCTTCGGACAAAAACATGGGTCATTTGGTATAGTAAATAATTTATGAGGGATCAATACTTTCATATTTGTTGTTCATTGAGGTGTATAAAAATATCGTCATTTACTTTGTAACAATTTTTAACAATCTCCTTTGGTAATTGTTACGTACTGCGTACCTTTTGTAAACAAATTAGACTTATAATAAAACAAACAAATCACTATTCGCTTTGCAACCACGACTTGACTTTATATTGAATTTCACAAAAAATCACAACAATATTATCAAGATAAACTTCTATATTTATTATTCTGAAAGCTTCAGATTACAGATTGTATACTCAGGATAAGTGATAATCTCTTTGTATAATCTTTTATAATTTGTGTCATCAGAGTAAACGTCTTAATAAAACCTCCTTTTATACAGAGGAGCCACGAATTCGCTGAAACATTCCGTTTTGTTAATAAAACTGCCGGAAACAAGTGAACTTCGTCTTTGTCCCGTCCTTAATAAAAGTAGACAAAAGACGAGCAGTAGTTGGAACGCGGACATAATACAAACAACTTTTTAAATACAATACCGTGAATGAGGACACTATATTTAATTTGTTTCTTTATTTATGTACTTTAAACTTGCTATAAAAAGTGTTTGTACTTGTATGAGTTACTCGATTCCGCAAACAATAAATATACTCGTACGTATTAAATTTTGAAGCCAAGGATAGAACTAAGTGGCGTGCGTGTGCGTGATTGGAGAGACCTATGTCCAACTATGGACTGCTATAGGGTGATGATGAGGATGATATATTTTTTTATGTGAAGGAAGAATATTAGAGTAAACTATGTTTTTTAACAAACAGTTTTTAGTGATACTGTAGGTTATAAAAATCAACCTCAACATAAAAAGAAGTTGGGTATTACGATAGTGAAACCTGACAATGTCTTTAGAATCTATCTTGGTGCATAAAGTTCGGTCGATTTTACCTTCACAGGCATCATACTCCTTGCAAACTTGCACGCATTTGTAAGATCTACTCTCTATTTTGTGCACCTAACATCGCAAAATAATCTAAAATTTGTAAGTCAGTATAAAAAATTGTTTAAAATTTAAAGGTAAATTTAACTACAAAGAGATAATGATTAAACTCTTTTGGAATCTGAGTTGAGGAACTAATGAGCTTAAGGTTAATTCTGCGGCAGCAAGTATGTCGGGCCAGGAGAGATCATTGTTATATCCATTTAGTTAAATTTAATCCTTGGTACCTCATTAATAACTACATAATCCTTTCGGGCGGCGGCCGACCCTTTCCCGCCTAAACAAGGCTGTAACTTCAAACCGTGTGAGCTTAGCGTGTGGTACAAGTGATAAGCGTATCTATGAACTATTATAGTTTTAGAAAACTCTTCTACCCATCATTGGTATGCTTTAAGAAATGGTTTGTATGCATAAATATGTTGTTATGTATGAATACGTGAAAAATAATATATCTGCATAAAGATTGCAAATATCAACGTTATTCAGATGGAACCATTTTCATCACTATACAAACACCCTGGTCTCTGCCTACCCCTACGGGAAACATTCGTGATTATATGTATGTATGTATAAAAACAATATCTTACGGTTATCACGTACAATCTATTACTTCCATTATCTAAGTTAAAAATCTGGGAAATTTTAGCAAAAATATTCGGTAAACCTCAGCCTAATACATTCCAAAATGTTGTCGGTAAAATACTCTCTTGAACAGTTTTAAACCACAAATGTTTGTTGTCATACTATCACCTTCTTACAATTAATCAGAAACGCTTCCGCTCTTAACACGGGCCTTAACCGAAAAGGTCTTTGATATGCCAATATGCATGCGCGACAGAGTCCTCGAGGCAAATTGAAATTTCCCTGGGTCCACGTCACGGGTCGCCGGAGCTCGGCGCGAAACGGTTATCGCCCAAACTATCGCCTTCATGGCCCGCCATCACGCACTACTGCTACACGCATTGCTACTGATTGCGTTGCCAACACTAAACCTCTTTCCTACACAAAGGCACCTACTAAAATATTCAAGAGGATATTTCTAAAGCTCTGTAGTAGATTTTTTACTCCCTTTCATCTTAAAGGTATGGAGTATTTATTGATTTTCATAAGCTCCGTAATTGCTTTTTATTTATAGATTTCTATTTGAACATTGTTGAACTTTCAATACAACAAATATGTATTTAGAATGGCTGTGTTGTAAAGCCCACGTCTAAATCCGATCATCAAAAGGAAAAATAACATGACCCACAAGATAAAACGATGCTACATTGTCTTGAGATAAAAATAAACTTTCTTAGTATTAATTTCTGATAATAGCAAAAATAGGTATGATTCGAAGAAAACTCAAAATAGTAGTTAATTATTTTCTGTCAACAAATAACTAAGCATATCTAATACAAGAATAAATAAACATTGCAAGTAAACAAAATGAAAGATTAAATTAAGCACGCTTTGTACTCTTAGTACATGGACTTTAAGCCTCACAAAAACGCGGGAAACTTTCCAACTTCAACTATCTATATCTACAAAACAAAAACTCGTCTGTCCGTCCGCATAGAACTAGGTCAGGCAAGCTTCATACAAGTCAAACTAAAGCCTTCGAAAGCCTCCCCAGCCGAATTAATAAAGGACTTTCAAATTGTATGTAGTTAAATGCCTCGGAATGTTGTCGACTTTAACTTAGAGAATCATTTATTTATCAATCTTTTAATTTATCGGAACTTAGTAAAAAATAAGGATGTATGAGTTGTAGCATGCCAGTGAAATAGAAAAAAAAAACAAATAGCCACATAATATGTAAAACAATGCAATAAAAATCGCTTGTTTTATAACGAATGCTAAACTAATAAAGAGTCGTAATGAGTAATGTAGTAGTCGATATACGTTTAGATCCATTGTTTATCTTTTTAATTAATATATTATTAGTGTCAATATTATCCATTGAGGAATAATTACTGTGTAATTGGAATTAGTACAGCACTGGTCATTACTTTTTTTCTTTAACTAATAATTTAATTGTATATGCAATAAAGCTTATGAACAAGTATTTATGTGGACATACTTGATTTTGACGACAGATTAGATATACATTATCATAATTTGGAAAAAGTGAGCCCTGAAAGAAGGTACGTTCATTTCCAGGTATCATTCAATTAATTTATTTCAATTATTTGATGCGATGCGATATTCTGCTGAAGTTCGTGACACTGAAAGCAGTATCCAACTTTGGCTTGGCTTCTGAGATATCAAAGCACCAGAAGACAACTTCTAAAGCGGTATCTATTAAACAGATTTTAATATGAGCAAGAAGCAGTTTTCCTCATTCGGTAAGTGTAGTGATTAAGGCCGACGCCGGGCAAGTGCCGCGAGACGGCTGTCACGTCTAATGACTGAAGCGCTCCAACTTGACTCCAACTCAAACTTAGTTGACCAACAACTGCGGGCTATGCTTCTTACGTTAGTTAAATGTTGCAGGCTTCGCGACTGTTTTGTTTGGCGACGGAAACTGTGTAAAGAATGTGTATAATGCATTTAGTCGTGATTATGAGGGACTTTGTTTTTAAATAGACGTCTGGTGTAATAGTTTGGAACAAAATGAGTTATATTTTTATGTAACTTTTTTATAAATTCGAATCTTCAAAATAATTTTTGAAGGAAAATGTTTTCCAATTCAAAGTTTTAATAAATGGAATGCACTTAACCAGCCTGAAGCTGTCCGTCTCTTGTAACTGTACCGTATCTCGCTTTATTTCAATAATAACACTTATAAAGCTGTCAGGCCATATTCCGGCGGCCATAAAGCCGGGTAACAGCTACACGCGCGTAAAGCGGCCATACGTTTAAACGTCGCGCAGTTAAGGGGAGCGCTCGTCGATACGACGTGCATTAAATTAGTTTATGCGTCCTTATGTCGCTCGTGTACGCTTGCAGACTGTTGTGATGCCCTTTATACTGGAAACCTACGAGTCTGAGGTACCTACGCTTGTCATCAAACCTGTAATTATTTGTATTTGAAGCTTGTGAAGGGGTTTTAATTGTGTAGTTACTTAGTGTACATGTCAGGCTGCTTCACCTACTTTATCTCGAATTTTTAGGGTCATAGAAACATATCTTACAAAATCCATTCAGAAATTACTCAAAACTGTAACTTAAAATTCTGTAATTTTTGTCTAATTGCGTCCCATACCGACATAAAAAAACGTCTGAAAAGTTTAATTTACTTTTCTCCGATAGTCGTAAAACGTAATTGTAATTTTTTACTGTGAGTCCGTGATCTTATACGTCTGCTTAACGAGAACCCCTGGTTTTATGATCGGTTTTACTATTCACACGTCACGATAGGGGTCGTTAAATGACCCCCGGGGGACCGGCGTGGGAGGTAATATGATATTCGAAGGACCTGACATTAATTTGGCCGTAACATGATAAACAATTGTTTCAGCCACAAGTTAAAATATACTTCAAGGTGATTAATTAGTATGGTTATCATTAATTTATTCGTCAATTTCATTGATTTTATAAATAGTATTCGTTTACACAATTTAAACTTATTTTAATCTCTTCTCGAGATTTAAATTTAAAAGTTCACCTCCATTTTCAAAATCATATCGTCGATTAAATCGGCAGACGCGATCTTTTGTTCACAAACTTGGAAATTTAATAAAAGTCTGTTAGTTTGAAACTATCGGGGGTCATTGAGACCTCGGTGCCGGAGGGTTAACTCGCCGGTAACAGATGGGCGCTCTCCGGCGATGTAATGCCGGCCGTAATTAACGGTAATTAGCACAACACCCGCTATTGATTGCGCGCGGAGACAACACAGATGCTACGATGTATAGCGCAGTGTGAGGTTTGCGAGATTTGTGTGTTTTGTGATATGGAGCAAAACGATAACATGATTTATAAGGACTGATTAAGAATAGATTAACAGTATAACGACGGAAAAATTATGAACACTTAACAGTTACATTATCTACGTGTAGAATTGATACATAATTAAATAAAAAAAAAAAATACATAATGAAATGAATAAATTATTTTTAATTTAAGATCAATTTAAAACCGTTGCTTTGAAATGTATTTCTTTTGTTGTACCTTGTATCTGTCAATTTAAAACATAACACAAGTATGTTCAACTCCCTTCTTGCAATTACTACTTACTACCTTTAAAACAGATTGATGATTAAATTAAGAACCTTTTACCTCTCGAAAAATCCACCATGATGCCAAAAATATGGAAAAATATCACAAATAATTCATAAAAAAGTGTGAAACATTGGGAAGATTTCCCGCGAGGTGTGTCAACGACCCTGTGGGCTCGATAATTGCGGGCGCAATTACACTTGCATTTAATTACGCGCCGCCAGAGGTCGCCGGCCGCGCGCCTGCTTCCGGCCCCAGCGGAAGCTGCGCACACTGACGCTTTGTTCCCAACTCACGTTGTGCTATAACTTACCTATATGATTGTTGTGTTATATGAGTTTTCAAGTATTTTTGTTGTTATTTATTTTATTTATATATAAAATTTCCCTCCCTGGCATTCAAAGCTAAAGTAAGAAAGTGCTTTATAATAATTATCACTTGTCATATTATTATTTCAACTTCGATGCTAAAGTTGTATGTAGATTAGTTAGTAAAATTACCACTTCTAACGGTCACAAAAATATTGACTAAAGTTTTATGCAGCATTAAAGATTAATCAACTTGAACTAGTACTCAAAAATAATGATTTATCGTAGCATTACATTATCACCTCCCAATACCCCTGTCTATGCTACGACGTAGCCTGGCAGCTACGTAGCCACGTAGTCACGTAGCTCGTCACGCGATTATTATCGTCCCGATTTTTGATCCCATTTTATCCGCCAGTCAACATAATTATGTGTATCCATCATTTTCATTTTCAAATGAACCTAAAATCAAACAAAAACACTTATAAATCTGTATGCCACAATTGAAATTTGGAACAATAAAAACAAAAGTCCGAAACTTAGTACCGCGAACAGCATGTATTCGTGTAATTAACAAAATCCAGCATTTGAACAAAAGCAGTGAATGTGTGTGGGTCTCATTGTTGTGGATTCCGGCGTCGGCATGCAGTGCGCACGTCACGCGGCATGCGACCGTATGCGTTGACAAAAATCCAGCGGCTCTTTGAAACGTAAGTATTCAAAATAAAAATATTTGCCGAGCTCACTCCGCAGCCACTTTTGTGGAACCTACTGGTTCGGAATGTTGATTACTGAAAATAAATGCTCGTTAAATGTTAGTGTGTAAACACGAAACTTGCGCATATAACGCTCGTTAACATAACCGATAAATTGTAGCGAAACGCTTTTAACGTATTTTGGTACATTTGCGTTATATTACAAAATCTATCACTACTTGAAAACAAAAGAGAAAAAACTTGTTCTAGAGCTATCCACTAACAACACCTTTAAAAAAAAAGTCTCAATGTTTTGTTCCCATATCATAACTTATCTGTGACCTAAGAAAGTTCGAGGCAAACAAAATTATTACTTAAAAACAAGTTTATGAAAATGAAAACTGCAATAGCTGTCAAAACATACAGTAATGACTTACATGAGGAATAATTCGAAATACATGAAACGCAGTAGTTTTGAAGCGGTCCGGGCGGGGAGGGGCGGTGTGGAGCGGGATGGAGGGGGGGAGCGCAAAGTTCCGGTCCGGAGAGCACCGCCCGGTATTAACGGCGCCGGACGACGGTAATTAATAACTCCGCCGATTTATACGCGTTTAACTTACACAATAAATACATTGTTCCAGATAAAATGTAATTGATGATGGAAGGACCAATCAGACTATTATAATTACAATTCATTGCTCTACGGAATTACGATTCAATACAATTTGTTCACGTTTGATATTTCATTTATTCATTCGGAATGAATGAATCTCGTTGAGAGAGATGAAAGATAATGGTTTGTGTTCTTGTAAAAGAAGAATTTTGTTTATTTCAATAGCTTTGTTTGATGAGTTTTATGTTGTCACATATCCTGTAAACATTTTACGGAAAGATTTCAGATTGTAAGAAACTCATAATAGAAATATTTTCACAATTTACTTATTCTATACTCTTAGCTGCCTCGTTGGCCTAGTGGTGCTATGCGCGACTGCTACGCTAAAGGTCTTGGGTTCGATTCCCGAGTCGACCAAGGTGTTATTGGGTTTTTCTATGAAATTCTCAGTAGCAGGTCGGAGTTTGGATTTGTGCCCGGTAAGTGGCAATTGGCTCGCCCCTTATTACATGGGACCTAAAACATATCGGCGAACTGTGGGTGTACATTGGTACACCTCTGCTTACCCCTTCGGGGATACAGGCGTGATGATATGTTATGTTATGTATACTCTTATTGTTATTTGGCGTAATGTTCGAAAAAAAAAAGTTAAAGTTTCATGTTATCTTAACAACAAAAATATGTTTTTATACACACACGATGCTCGCTACATTAGCATACAGCCTCCCGTAAGTAGCCGAACAAAGTTGACATTACAGCCCCACAATTGTTTCCTAAGTACATCGCCACACACTGCAGGCCACGGTGCAATACTGTATGCATTATATGCTTGTTTGTTGTACTTGAAGACACTTTATGATACTAATTAGTACTTATGTTGTAACAAATATGGCTTGTATTGCGACCACTGTAGGAACTGTGTTAAAGTATATTTTTAAGGTGGAAATCTAAACACTATTTTGGAATTGATGTAACTGGTATTCAATTGTTAAATGGAATATCCACCTAAATTACGATATGACTTAAAAATTATTTGTACTTTTTCAATGACTTAGGTATTTAGCAAAGGATAAAGAAACGGTGACCATAGCAATTGCACTATTATCAAGTAATACTAGCAAAGCTAGAGATATCTGTTTTTATTATACGCCTATATCAGCCATCAAGCCTTCTAACAATATAGTACGCTATCCAATTCACTGATGTACATGATAAGTGAATTGGATACGGTCCTAGGCCTCAAAGAGCTAGTTACTGCATCGCATTCGGTGCTCCGAGCACCAAACAATATAAGATGCAAAGCGAGTTAGTGGCAGCGCATCAAGTCTCTATTAGCATTGCAAACGGCGAACATTGAGCCGTTCCGAGCCGGACCGGGTCGCTCCGGGCCGCACCCGGCACACTTGTAATGCCCGGAATTACTGGGCTGTGTTTGTACGGTGCACAAAGTAGCTTTGATCATGTGTTTACTAGTGTCATGTGTCAACGTAACATAACGTTGCGAGGACTGGAATTCTGTAATTCCTGCTGCACTCATCAAACATTACCTATTCTGATAATTCTATCCCCTTAAATGCAATATTTGGCTTTTATTAACCAAACCGTAACACGCAAAACATAATTAAATAAGGATAATAATAGGAGAGAATGAATGAAGAACGTTTGACGAATAAAATGTATATGGTGAGTGTGAATGAGAAAAGGCCTGGTCAAGAGTACCCTAAACCGAAGAGACTGTATGATGGAATAATTATGAAACAAGTATGAATCGTATATGATCGTAGAAAGTGAATATAAGTGGTCTCTGCCTACCCCTACAAGGGAAAAAGGCGTGATTATATATATATATATTTATAAATGCATGTATATGGGTATACTCGAAAACGAATTGAGAAAGCGATAGGCTACAAAGCACAGTGGAACAGTAGCGATCCAGGGTTCTTTATACAGTTGACAGGGCATTTCATGTGTCAAACACAAGCCGGCACTCAATACGAATCGTGTGCGACCTACATACTGCTCAATACGAAACAACCTTCAATAAAATAACTAGAACAAATACTGTGCACTAATTAATTCTTCACGTGATACCTATTACAATCGGATAGTTAATTAATGCGTTTAATTAAAACTGGACTGCTACTGAACGCTCGCAGGAAATCGACGGCTAATAACTGCGATGATATTTACTAACTCAAATGGAATCTCGAATTATATAGTATTTGTCTTGTTTCATGGAAAGTCTTTGGCTTTAAATAACTTGTAAATTGGCTTCTAACATACAAAAAAAAAAAACTTAAGTTAGTTTTGGCAAAAAAATGTTCAAAGACTATAATAGTAGTAAAAGTATTAGTTATTTAGTGTTATATTTCTAAAAAATATAGCATAATACTTGAATTTGAGCTCCACTATTTATTTATGATCCATATACCTAATTGTTATCGCTACTAAATAAAATTCAAACATTACATGCATCAATTAACTTTGAAAGCATTAACAATATTCACATTCATCACCGTTCGATCGAAGCACTTATCTAAACCAAACCTTACCGCTCAGCGTAATTCAATCTCCAGCTAATCAAGCGCTGCAGCAGCGCGAACTCCGCAAGTACTCCGGAGTACTCAGCAGAGTACACTCCGCAGCGCAGAGTACACAGCAAAGGGCTCCAACTTCCTATCCTCGGCTTAAGTGCAAAGTTATGATTGCTAAGCTCGGTGGCCGCGTTACAGTTATTCAACTTAGTTATTAGATCGACATTGATATAGTGTCCAGCTTTGTGACCTAACTTGCTCCTACAGAATGTTAGAGTTACTGAAAATCTTTCTGAAATATTCCAGGCTTGTATTTTTTCTGTACCTCGAAAAGTGTTGTAGGTTTTTATGGTTACAAAATGTCAATATTTTGAATATGCGATCCGTTGTTGGATCTATTCTTTTTTACAATTTTACTACCAAAAAGATTGAAAATTCCACGCTACAACAATTTTAGCACTACATAAAACATAAATTTGCGTAGAACAGCGATCAATCCACCGGCTAACCGCGGCGTCTCGGCACGCAGCACGGACGCGGCGCGGTGCGGGCTCGGAGCGGGCGCGGTGCGGGCGCGCGAGGCAGCTGAGCGCCAAATTAATCCGTTCGCAGGTACAATGGCCGCGCCGTATTGTTCCCGTACAATTGTTTTCCCCACATATTGCGTCCCCGGCCTTAATAACGCTCGGTTTATGAAAAACTCTCCTTTTTTAATGTTCGCAGCGGCAAGCTTCCTGTTGCGAGACCGCTTTGGGGTTCTGCTATCTGAAATACGCATATATCTTGGTTTGATTGCTGGAATGTGTTGGTTAAGCTTCAAAATACTCATTCTGCTATGGTTCAGATAGATTTTGCATATACGTTTTATTTGGATCTTCAGTTTAACTAACTTTACTTCAAGAATTAACTACAGAAGAGTTAAACAAATATTATATGGGTAAATTATCTTAGTACTGCAATTAACATACAAGTATAATTAGTATTTACGTGCTTGTAATACTAATACAATTGGAAGTTAAGTGATAAACACTAAAGTATACAATACCCAATGAACTATGAAATAGTTTCCAGTACGAGAGCAAATAAATGTTAGCATATTAAGTACAAGTCGTTTCCTTAATGACTGGAGAATTGCCACTAAGCGGCACTACGCGGCACTACACGGCACTAAATAGGGATGCCAGAAACGGAAGACGTACATCACGAGATAAACTACTAAACATCTAGACACAGTTTATAGTTTAAACGACTTTCGAAGGAATATCAACACTTAGGAATTCGTACAACAATAATTAACAAGTCCCGCGGCAATACAGCATAATAATATTATATCTTACTTATTTAGATTACAACATGATTTTATTTTATGTAAATTATGAGCCCAAACAAAATGCATTTCTCCGAAGTACCCTAAAATCTCACAATGCTTGCATTACTGAGCGTTTATATTTATTGTAGGCGCGTTGTTTTTCATAATAATTTGTATTTACTCCCGACGTGAGTTTAAGTACCGTAATGCGAATCTGAATTTCGAAAAAATGTATTTAACTTTAAATGTATGCTTTATTGCAAGAACTATCTTATAATAATTGATCAAGCTATCAAGATTGGTGCTATCTTGGTTACTTACCTATCAGTAAGCTGCGACTCGATCTACATATTTCTACTCGTATGTTACATTTTAAAGTTAAAATTACGCATGCTCGCTCACCATGTAAAGCACCCGGCTTCTTGCAAACAAAGTTTAATCGGTCCTCGCAACAAACGCCCGTTCAATGCATCACAACAGTTTTCATCTCAATTAATCAAGCCAAGTTAAATTTTCAATTTTAAACTATTGCGCGCGTCGGGGGGAGTCATTACTTTCATTGTAAGTCGGCAAGTTAATTAAAAGTTTCTAGTTTGTTAACTGAAACTTCTTCCGGCTTCCAACGTTATTGTTGCGTTAATTCAAGTCACGAAATTAAATTAAAAATATCGTAAAATAAATGAAGGGATGGTAAAAGGTTATGTATCAATCAGCTATCATTGACTCATGTATTGACCAAAGAGATTATTACTGAGCATTAACGAAAGGCACTAAAATCAGAATGGTAGAATAAATATTGCAGTTTTCTCGCACCTCAAATTTGTTCAGTCCTCACTTTTATGTTTTTCGTAATTTTGATATAAATAAATAATATTGAGTTCTGAGGTTTACGCGAATGTTAGACATTGAAATAAAACTACATTTACGGATTTTGTCGCGGTTTGTATTTGAATTTTAGTTCCCGACGTTTCGATACCTTTGCAGGTATCATGGTCACGGGCAGACTCACACAGGCAAATAAATAAACTTATTATGAGCAATCTCATATGTTTTAGCTACTACAGTTACTAAGGTTAATTTATTTGTATGCTGTTACAGTCGAGCAGAATTTTTTTTTTAATACTAAAGTTTCCATTCACAAATCTCTAACAAAGTAAATTTAAAGCCTTGTTACTATATAAGCGATACAAAAGAACGCCATTACACTGGGACTTCAATGTGTCAGACAAACTCCCAAAGCGGGTCCCAAGTGTTAGCTTTACAAGTTTCACAATTATTTCATCGTATTGAATTTAGATTTTTAATTTGGTTTAATATAACAAAAAGTACTACAAATGTTACAATATACACAAGTATTGCAAATTATATATTGTCAGGTCTACTGAGTAAGCTCTCTTCAATATACTAGAATCGGCCTTAAGAGTTTCACATCAGAGTATCAACTTCATAATTGTTAGATTATGCAAACCCATTCAGAAGAAACTCAAGTATCCTTACTACTGTGTAGCATAATTGAATAAAACATATGACATCAAATTGTCACCATAAACTGTAGATCACAAGACAATAAACATGTTTTACGCCATGCCCCAGTCCCCTGACAGGTCGGTATATGGGCCCACAATTAAACACATGATATATAAGGTCACTGGAAGACATAGTACCAGCGGGAGTACCCTAGAGACCGGTGAGACGAGCTTGGTGTTACCACGCATTATGCTCCGCTGACTCGTGATCGAAGCGTCATCATCATTACATGTGACCAGGCGAGACATTAGTTGTTACTTAGAAGAGTATGTGATGTGAAAATTTATGAACTTACTTAATACTTCTTTGTAAAAGTAATTTCAGAAATTGACTAAACATTTTTTCGTCGTGTAGTTTAGGCAGACAACATATAAAATACATAAGAGAAACTAATGAGAATGTAGACTGGCAATATTTAAATTCTACGTTCATTTAAAATTAATCGGATTTCTAGTCAGTTAAACAAACAGGCGACTAGTTAACACCCAACTATTGTGAGTTGTTTGAGGTAAAGTTATCGAGTGGAGGCCATCGAACTGTTGCGGCAACTCCGCGCGGTGTGCTTAATTGTAGGTGACGGAACATTGTAACCTGCGGCCTGCGCTAATGTACGCGAAATACGCCGCCATACGTTTCTGGATGTGGGTGAACAATTAAAGACTCTCTTAAATAAACACAATATCAATATAGACGTCTATATGACATGTTAGTATGATGTGGAATGGCAATTAAAGAAATACGTCGAGAAATCAGTAGACAGTGACCTCTTACTTTTGGTTCACCTGGAAAACTACTGTTTCTTGAAAAATCATTCGGTAGCTTCGTAGTCGTCATGATATTATTTGATCGCATAGTTGTAACACTCTCACAATTGTAAATCTTTTAGGATTATGAACAAATTAAAACCATTAGCACGAGTGATTTCAATTTTGCATAAGTTCGTAGTTTATTTAACTTTCCTCCCTTAGTTTCGAGTGGTGTGCATCGCCAGCGAGCAGTGGTCGCTCGGGGACCAGGAACGCAGACTACATGTGTGAAATTCATGCTCACACACGTTCCGGCTAATAAACTATAAAGCACAAGTACTTAGAATTCATTTATTATACATGTTACTTCAAAATTCAAAGAATTTCATTTCCAACACATTAATCTCAATTATTATGTAATGATTTACTTTGTAAACAGAGCAAGATCATGGTTATGGAAGCATTCAAGTGAGCCCACAGCGAGTCAGCCACTGGAATGTGCGCAGTTGCCCAAAAAATTGGCAAATATTAAGGTAGGCCCGAGGGGGACGCACTGCGCACACAACTCAATTTGCAATATTTACACTACATAACATAATATTGTGTATTTGTTTTTGTAACCCATTCCTATAATATTTTGAATACGGTTTGCATTTTATTTGAAGAATTATATTTTATTCGAACAAATGTTTATTTCGTAAGTATTAAAATTATAATTTTTAAATCTGAAATTCTAGCTTGAGATAGATGGACTATTATTATTTATTTACCTCATAATCAGCTTATCTTCACGTTCAACACAGTTTGCAGATTGCACAAACAATTATGTTAGATACCCTAGAAACGTTCATTTCAAGTAAAATATTTCTTATTAAGATGAATCCGTAGACTGGAAGAGGACCTTAAAATGGTTCAAAAAGGGCTGGAACGAAAGGTTAAAGCTTGGAATTCCAGAAACAGGAACGTAAATAAATTCTATTTGCATATACCCAATTATTTATATCGATCATAATAAAACGAGTTGAGTTTGAAACAGTTTGACCGGAGCACGACTCGGCAAGGTCCATAATCATGCATAAATTATGGAGGGTCAGTGAATTTGTCGGAAGGTCCATCTGATAAATAACAACACAGAAGTTCGCTGTAACCGGGCTGATAGCGTTTTGTAATGACCGATTTAAATTGTTGCCGTCAAAACTTTTCAACCGAGTTTGTTTAATAAATTACCAATTAAACATGACTGCACAAACTTAATAACACGAGCGAACAATTAACGACTTTTAAACACGAGCTCGGTTTGCTTTACATTGTAGAGTCAGCGGTACAATATTCACGTTTGGGTAACAACCAGCAAGCATTATTACTGCAACACTGTTAGATTTATCGCCCGCGGCGGGGCAACATTGAAGTTAATTGGTGGTCGGGTAGGTTAAGAATTATGACGTAGTTTATATTGTTACACGGTACTTGGTGTACAAATCTTGGTAGTCACTTACGAAGACATAAGCACTTAGTACTTTGAGTTTCAGTACAGAAATGTAGAAGCTAGTAATTACTAGCAACCAACTTTAGTTATTGACGTATGGTACAAAGATGGGCTGGGTATTGCTTTTCCCATCCTTTTTGATCAAATTGTGTAAAACATACATTTACTACCAGACACATCGAATAACAGTTAAGACCTAATGGTCCAATAATTAAATATTTTGTTGATAAAAATAGCATAGAGCAGAGGCTACCATACGAGCCACCGTAGAGCCGTAGGTGTCTAATTGTTATCGTATTAAACATCAAATACCGAAATAGGTTACGACCTATACAATTACACTTCCCACGTAAATTCTTTTATTTTCTCAGGCACGAACTTATTACTTCAACAAAATACGAAGAGACGAATTCTATTATAGGTAGTACGAGCTGTGCTATTAATAGATTAGAGATTGTCATCTCGTCTGCGGCGTCATCGATAGCTCTTGAGCGTGCTGGTCCAATCAGTAGCCGGCGACGGACCGCCTGGTATAACGCTAATTGGCTGCTGCTGGAGATTATCCACAAAGATACTGATTTAGGTTGACGTAAGTGTACACAGCTTGTATTAGATCTTTTTCGCTCGTTTTTAGTCTAGGATTATTAAAATGTAACTATGAGAAAACATAGTGTTATAAACGACGCCTTACATCTCACCGCTAATTCCACTCTTGATCAACATTATCTTTCATTAAATTTAACTGCAACGCTTTCAGTTCTACCTTGCCCACCACTATTTATTACCAAAGTTTTATTCAGTTACAGCTTAAACAAAATCAACTTGCTCAATTAGTTGGGGCCTTGGGCATTCTATACGTCATTCCACAAACTCGAGCACATTAGACCGGCCCCCGCTCGTGTATAACTACTGTTACCGGCTGGGGGTCCCCTATTTAACACGTAACTAACAGTCACACCCTATCGGGTGCAAGCGGCGGTCGCTTCACGGATCATTACTCACATTAAAACTTTGCGGTGGCTCGACTTCGACAAATTTCCTGCCGTTTAAACTGTTGGTGATTGATAAAAAATTACAGGTGATTGATGATGGTTTTAAAGATTATTTTATGAGTAAAGTTATCGAAAGATTATTAAAATTTTCGACTGTCCCTTCTACCTGTGCTAATCACGCAATTCGTTAAGTAAATTTATTATTTCAGTTTAAGATCAAAAGTCTGAAATAATTTTGGGTTCACAAAAGATCAGAGAAGAAAAGGAAACATTTACTATTCATTCAGTAAAACCACATTTAAATGCAAATTAACGAACTTTCAATTAAAGTCTCATCTTTTTACGAAGACTTGTATTAATCCGTTTAAAATTACAAATTGAAAGGTATTGCATAAATTATGTGAGGCGAAGCGTTTTTAACTGATAAACGCTTCGCTACGAATCGGCGTAGCACAGCGGCAATAATTATACAAAAATCATAATATTTTGTTAAAACGCTACGTACGCTTTGTCTATAAAAAATCGTTCTTCTTTGTTCAATACTTGGAAAATTCTTAAATTGGAGCAATTACCGATTACAAAATGAAAATCGAATACAACCATTTTCCTAGTAGAGATACTTCAAAAACACCCCTTACATAAGACTTCAATATTATCACATTTAAGTCTTCATCCTCCAACTTATAAAAAAAGGGTGATTAATATGCAATTATTCATCGCGCCAAACATTCCGGGGCACCGGAGTGGAAACTACAAAGAAACTATGATCAAAGTGGCACATTTCACGAGTCGGGGGACACGCGTCACCGGGAGGGGGGGAACAGTCAGGCAGGGAAGGGGGGGGCACGTACTGCCGCTCTACACTCGGTTACTTTTAATTTATCCGGTGAGCTAATTCTTAATCCTTTTAGTATGGCGTCGTATGCGAATTTTCGAGATGATTTTATAATAAGAATTTTCGAATATTAATTTTAGCTCGAGTACCAATCTTTGAAAGACCAACGAGTTTTTAAATATTCTGGGATACACATAATTGTATATAAATACCGTACATAAGCTCTGATTACGAACTTTTAAATTCTATCGCAATATCGAATAAAAGTTAAAATAGATACCTAAGTAGAAAGAAGATATTTTTATGTTCACTCAGTTATAAAACAAATAGCAGTATTAGTTATCTACACAAGTAGTAATATACAACAAGTTAAGGATAAAAAACACCTATATAAGTAAAAATAAAACGGGCTCAAATGCATCATTCTAACATGTCATTTCTCTAAAGACTTTCACCATAAACGCTGAACTAAAACCAAAATTACGAAATCTTTTAGCAGCGAGCGTTTCTTAAAAGGTCCACGGTTGCAGCTAAACGTTAAATAAAAGATGCTTTAATATCCTGCTGAGCATTAAGTGAGTGTTGAGCGCGAAGTCGGATTTATGTCACTCAAACATAAAGGCAAGCCCACTTCTTAAACACGATCACGACATATAAGAAAGTAGAGAACATTTTCTGAAGGAATTACACACGGTTTTAGGGATAAGTGAGTTGTTGACTAATTTTCTTATTTGTTTTAGGATATAGATTTAATTTGTTTTTCAACCGGTATGTTGGGGTCGGTTATCAGTCTCACCATATTTAGTTGAAAACTCTCTTTTTTCATGAAGTGCCTGTCAGTTTAGCTGTTAATGCAATTAGTCTGATGTAGTATAGTAACCAAATTGACGATTACGTATTTGCTATAGTGACCAAATTGACGTTGATTATGGTATACTAATTTGATTCAACTAATTAGTCCCCTGTGCTTTCATTGAATTTCAGAAGTTCTGATGAAATCGTTATGTAAACCACTTGAAAAAAATATTCTGAAGTCGCCTACTGACTTAATGAAAAATAATCCGTATTTCAATAATCCTCCCAATACTGGGTCCTTTGCCTGCATTATTAAGTCCCAAAAAGATTAACACGACTTAATTAGTTCAGGCACGGGTATTATTTCATTTCTGATCTCATTACATCCACAAGTACAAAGGCAAAAAACAAAGGACTGTTTATATAAAACTACGTTAAGTAAAGGAACATCTGTTCAACTTAATTACGTTGTGAAAATTCGTTACTTGTTAAAATATCAAAGTGTTTAATTTCCGAACAATACAATAAACCGGTTCCCGACCGAGGCAGTTTAATACAGTATTAGAAGTACAAAGCGTCTTCTATTATTGTTCCAAGAATGTTGGAACTATTGATAAACAAGCGAGTATTGGAAATACTTGAGAACTAAATACTTCATTTATCTAAACTGGAAGTTAGCGTTAAAGTTGAAACGTCGTGAAGTATCGGCCATTTGAGAGCGCTCTACAGACTTCTGTAAAATACTTGTGTCGACAGCGCAGCGCGACACACGCCGTGATTTGTTATTGACAATAATGAGTACAGCTTTAGTAAATCTGATGCAGCTCCTGAGCTCACATTCAGCGAAGAAATCACGACTTAAAATACTTCCTACCGATTTTTGAGGTTCAAAAATGTTCATAATTTTTCTGGCAGGTTTTCCTGAAAATGGAAAGAATAAAAATATAAGTTTTCTTCTTTGCCAATATTATGATAAATGTCTGAACTGTAGACAAGATATATTGAATTGCAAATTGTAGCAGAAACTCTACAAAAATAATGATGTCACAGTTTTTGTAATATCATTATCGCGAGCAAAGAGTATTTTAAAACTTACGTTCAAATTAATGAAGCTCGGCCATGTTTAAAATAATTTTTTATCCGTCGAAATTATGAATTTCAAATTTAATACGAATTCAAGATTTTATAAGTTTCGCGATGAAAGTCAGAACGTAAAGCATCGAGTTATAAAGCTCGAAAAAGGAATATAGAAAGAAATAGCGCCTTCATAAAACTTTAACCAAAAATACACATTAGTGTTTAGTTAATAATAAAATATATATTATTCTTTAAATCAGAAAATGTTTTTTCGAACCTAATCACAATATGCAAACAGTCTTAAAGCAGAACTCATCCCGTAGCAGAGAGTACGTTAATTATAGCGGTATAGCAGTGACATCGGGAGTTCATTAGCGAGCCACCTCGCAGACACTCATTAGGACGCGCAACACACTTCTTTAATTCAGGTTACTTACTCCAGCCCACCACACGATGAATACCAAATGGAAACACAAATGTGCAGACACTATTATAAAATACAGTTAATGAGTCATATGTTGTGGATTTTGTGTTTGTTTGAGGAAACTTATATTTTTTGGTTAACATATTTGTTTTTTTTTTAAGAATAGTTATGTAGATTTTTGTATTTAAAGGCTTTTGTAAGGTTTTTTAATATAGCATGTGTGGTTAATTGTTGAACTGTACCTATAACTTGTAGATGCCTTGTAAAGTTCTCCTTGTATACGAGGAAACACAAATAAACAAGCAAATAGTTGAGAACCGAGACAATTTAACACTTTCAATTTTCCCTGAGCTCAATTTAGTCCGTCTTAGAACCAGAAGTTCGCAGCAAAGCGAGTTCGCACAACAAAGTCAATATAACAGAAACTTACACACAACTAACTTACTCAAAATTAAGATAAATGCCTTTAATAAACTTCACGCCACTAATATATTCAGAGGTCCCATATAATTACAAGTATAAATTCCGTCAGAACGTTAAGTTAACTTGGTTTTAAATAAATATATTAAACCACAGCAGCTTAGCGCTAACTTTAATAAAGACAGCATAAATCTTTATTAAAACGAACAAATTTTAAAGATCGTTAAGATTGCAGAAAATATTTGAGAAGAATTTGTTAATTAACTCGTCAGGTTTTGTGGGATTTTTGAACTTTATTAATTAAGTTACTGTTTGATTAACTTTTTATTTTCACGGTGTATTTTTTCATAGTCTTATGACGGTGTGTTCAAAAATCTAATAACTTTGTTACAACGAGAAAAATGTTTACATGAACAAGATTATAACATACTTTAAATAAGGCCAGGTCAAGAGTACCCTAAACCGAAGAGCATGTATGAAGGAAATTATGACAGTGGATGAAGCGAAACAAGTATGTAAGGATCGTAGCAAGTGGAAAGAAGTGGTCTCTGCCTACCCCTACGGGAAACAGGCGTGATTATATGTATGTAAATAAACTTGTAGTATCTTAACTGCTCAATTTAGAAACAGTTACAGCACTTAGTTTATACTACGATATTACCATTAGTTGAAAAAAAATACGCTTAAATATTTTAATCGTTATTCGTACAAGCCGTCAGCATAATGATCGCAAACCTCATAAAACGTCTTCTTAGGTTTCTGTTCATAAGCATCAAGTTGTCGTGTTGCAGTCGCGCGGCAACTCGACGGTGGCTCATTTAATGTGACAGGCAAGCTCGGCCGGACAGCACCGCGCCGCGCCTCCGCGTTACACTGCCGCCCACGAAATTGGACAGCCGACGTTTTTGTAGCCAGAGAATTACATTCATTTACCTACAGGGATTTTATTTTACCTGTCTTTTTAACGGTATTTTGGTATTATATTCATTTATCGGACGAAGATAAACTAGATTACATACATATTATACCTTGCTTTTTGCAAGTCATATTTTGAGACTGATTGTCTTACCACATAAATAAAATAAAATAAATTAACTCGGGAAAGGCAAGGCAGAAAAGAGAATATCAAAAATTATTCACTTTTTAATCAGATAACATTTTGACCAATGTAATATATTTCATAGAACTAGGTTTGATGGAAGCAAACATAAGTATTAGAGAGTTGGTTTTTTAACTCTGCAATTAATGTAGTTTTAAAATTAATATTTCCCGTGAACTCTTCAAACTAGTAAATTGGCTTGTGCCGGGCGCGGGTTTACTTCCATTCTAGATAAAAGTAATAAAGTTGAATGCTTGCACATACTCAAAATGTAATTCCAACAAGCTAGCGAGTTTTAATTTGTTTGTTTTGATAAATATTGTAATAAGAACGAGCATTTTTTTATTTTTTATTTTTTTTGAGTGATTTGTATTTGCCATCTTCTATCGTAGATATTAGTTACTATGGTTAATATCCAAATAAAGGGACCAGACACTATTCATAACGTAGTTTCTTACAAAACTATCACCAAGTAAACAACTAGTCAGTTCATAAATCTGGTGCGAGTCACATTAAGTGACGTCCCCCCCCCCTTTCCGCCAGCCATCAGCCGTGTCCCGGGTGGTCGGTCTCACTTGACAGCTGATCTTACCCGGGTCTGCCCCGTCAGGTCCCTGCATTATTCTAACTCGGTCTAATGACTTCACGAATAAATTATAGTAAAAGAATTACATCATTTTCAAGAGAAAATCTGTTTCTATTTTATCTACTGATTCGTTCTAAATATTAAAAACGATGAATGTTTACTCAGGGTGCACACATCGAATTATATGTTCTGAACATGGTATTTTAATATTATCGTTGCCTTACTTTATGTTACTATTGGGATGGCTAAAATTTCATATTCTCATTCAATCGTTAAACTTGGGATCTCATCCTCATCCTTTGGATCATTCTAAGTCAACACAAATGTAGCTCTGTAGAGAACAAAGTTTTAATCTTATTAAGTTATCCTGGCAAGAGGCTGTATCGTGACAATGCACCGTCGCCGCGTCGTGACAGTATCGACGGCCGCGAAGCGGCAGCCGACAAACGCGGAACACTTCGCGAGATATCTGATCATAGCGACAGAAACACCGTGGGAAGACATACCTGTACCTATACCATGACATCTTAGACAAGGACTGTTGCTGTTGTGGAAGCGAAACAGCGCGCTACACAGCGTATAGCAGCATCTCGCTTGCACACGGCCATAGTCCTGCTTATAAATAGACTTTATGGTAAGCACGCTGATGTCTTATAACGTGGATATTCATAAGAGATTAAGTAGGAATATAAGGAACCTAGCTTATGATCAAGGGCTTCTTTTGGACCTGAAACCTGGTATGTCTGATATCTTCGTATTACATAATAATATTATGTTTTACTAGCGGCCCGCCCCGGCTTTGCTCGGGTGCAACGCTGATACCAAATATAACTACGCAATCATAAAGTTCTGTAGGCCGAAGCACAGCCTTAGAAGCACTTTTTGGTATAGGTACGCGCCCCCCGGCCCCCGCGCGGCCCCCCGGCCGGTACCGCCGCAACCGCTATGTCCCTGCATTTTAAATCTGTAATATCTTCGAAAATATTCATTTAAATTACATGCTGTAAAGGGCAATATTGATCTATATTACATCCACAATTTTTTGAAGGTACTTAATTGGATAAGGATTAATGCTGTATTGCTTAAAATCGTCTTTTCGTGAATAAGTAATAAATAAAGGATAAAAAATGGTTATTGTGGGTTACCCTCAAGAGATAGACATATACCATCGCGGACTTTTTTGTAGATCTTTTTAAGGTGCACAATACTTTAGTACATTATTTTGATCTATCTCGTAGGGTTCAGCCAGCGTTTGCAATGAAAGCGCAAAAAATGTGTTGATTTACGACCTGACGTCAAAAATCTCTAAGATTATCCGTGTTTCTCTACTATATTATGCATGTATTATACATATAAACCTTCCTCTTGAATCACTCTATCTATTATAAAAAACCGCATCAAAATCCGTTGCGTAGTTTTAAAGATTTAAGCATACATAGGGACAGACAGCGGAAAGCGACTTTGTTTTATACTATGTAGTGAAGATACTTGTTACTTTTGTATGTTTTCTAGTACGAGTATGTTAGATTTAGTAACATAGTAAATGCTATATTGGGGATGGGGATATGATGTTAAATCTAAACAACAAACGTTTAGGTAGAGAAAGTAGAACATTTAAGAAACGTAATACATAACCCTCAATAGGTAATTTGGTAGCAGCATTAAATTTCCCTAAACGTGTCGACCGCACGCTCTTTTTGATCTTTTAACAGGCTATTGAGAGCGGCTCTCCAAACCATCGCTGAATATATCCCCATAAGTGGGCGATAAATCCTTTGTTAAAACAAAACACGGCGGCTTTTGTTCTTCCGCGGCGGGTGTCGGTACATCCTGCGGGATCTCAGACGATTATCTTTAATAGGATCTGCTGTACTTCGGCGAGTTTGTTGCTAACTCTGATTAAGTTGGTTACTTTTGAATCGAATCCAGTCGTGGTGTTGTGGCGGTACATTAGCTGTGAGTTATGGCCGGACGATGGTGTTCATACAGTTTCGGATGTTAGCTGAATCAATTTGTTGGGCAGATTGAGTTTTACTGTTGTTTTATGGTTAGCTTTGATTAGTTTGTAAGTTGTGTATCGTGATATGACTAATGCAATTGGGTAACTAAACTACTCATATGTGTTAATTAAATTATTTTTGAAATAAACTAAACCTTTAGCAATATACTACTTATAATCATAATCATAAAAGTTTAAAACACATACGAGTTTATCAATCCTGACATGTGTGCAATCAGTTCAGCATATTGGATTATATTAATTGCGTATCATTAATGAAAGCCAAATTAAGTTTCGATTCAGTTGTGAATTTACTGTTGATTCGGATTATAATAGTGTTATATTATAAAATTTTATTTACTTTACTGAATTTGGCAATTGCAGTGAAAAGATTTTAATTTGCAGATGTAATAGTGTGCACTAGACCTCACAATGCCTATTAAAAGTGACACAAATAATGTTATGCCGTCATCAGTTTATTCATTCAAATGGACTTCATAACCAATTCATATTCCCGCATTAGTCCCTGGCGTGACCGGCATGCCTGCACCGCCAGTTCGGCACACATTGCTCCGCGGAGGTCACACACGCTATCAACATTTCACATCACAAATAGAGAGCGGCCAACATTGAACAGATTAAATTCAAATGAGATGTCAAATACCAACAGTGGGCTGCGACGCTCACAATGGCGGCCGAATGGAGACCGCTATCGCTCGTTCAAATATACTTTGTTAACTATTAACGTGCCTACTTTCAAAGAGTTATCAACGTTTCCGTTTTGAATTGAAATTCAATGTTTGCAGGACGGTGTTTGTCGAGTATTATTTGATGTTTGTTTGTTAGAAAGTTGCATTTTGCGACATGATATTCTAGCTTTATTTTTCGTCTAGTTTTTAACTGTTATATATTTAGGCACAGTATTTATCTTTTCATATTTTTTTTTCATTACTATCCCAACCAAATTTTAAATGAACCTAACCTCATCTAATGATTTCAATTCCCCTTGAGTCACATATGAACATTTCCATTGTTTAGTTATTGTGTCTACTGGCTATCCCGCCAGATAGATACAATAAGTTATGTTGTTGAAATAGATCAGTTCAAAGCAAAACATTTATCTATTAGATAACTAAATTAGTAAAATAACGCGACAAAGCGAAACCTAACCCTTCGCCGACTTAGAATAGGACTGCTGTTAATTGGTGCATTGTGTAATGACGTACATGAAGTGTCCTCGCGTCTGCCTCAAGTCGCGGTTACTATCGGAGCCTTCGGACTTGGCCGCGGCAGTCGCTAATGAAGACAAAGTTTCAGACAGTGTTTCAGCGCTTGTTTACTTTTGGAAAGGTGAGTTTAGTTACTGTGATGTGAAAGTTTCGGGTTTATAAATAGTTTGGTTTTAAAACGAAAGGTTTACCGCGTTGCTAGTGAAGATATTGTAATTATTAAAACATTAATCATTGCTTATAAATACGAACATGCGTGTAGTTTATAAATAGCTTTTTTTGCTTTTTACTGCGATCAGTAAATATGATAGTTATTATGTGACGTCTTTACAACTGTTTCCAATCATAAGTGTAGGTATCTCCGGGAGCCCAGCGCGTGCGGACGACGCGCTGCGTGTCACTACAGCATGTCGCGCGGGACGCACGTCCGCTAACTCTGACAAATAGACACGATGCCACTTGTTTACTGCTGTATGTAGGTACGTCACGGAGACGAAATATGTGCGAGAGCTGCTATCTATTGAGAAAGGTCCACATTACTTTTTTTTATCTATATATTAATAAAAACAGAGATATGTGTAAATCACTGAAGACAGGTTTTCACATAGTGATGAACGAATTTAGCGTAGCTTAGATCATAACATTTCCTGTGGAAACTTTTTTAAGTGAAGGTTTTGGCGAGTTCTCGTTAAAAGTTCGAAATTCCGATGTTGTCTGAAAAATTGTTTACGCCTTGTATTTACCCCTTTATTTTCAATTTAGTTCTATAACGTCGTATAATATATTGTTAAATGAGGACACGCAACATTTGCAATAAAATGTTGTTATGATTATTTACTACTCCGAAAAGACTAGAACTGTAACATTACATTTAAATACCAAATAAGGTTCACTTCAACGAACGAAAAGTTGTAAACGACGAGTCTTCCTCTTATCTCGAGATCGTAAGATACCCAAACTTGAGGAGTTAGTTTAATGACATGTCTCGCATCCATTACCCGCAATGTAGGCGAGCGTCTAAAGCCGGGCCGTGCAGCGCGCAGTGGAGTGTGTCTGCGGGCGGCGGCACGATTAGCAATTCCGATGCGCCACTGTTTACTGCACTTCAGTCGTACTCAGACGGCTCCTATACTTCTGTCGCGTGCTATCAGGTCGCATCGCCGTTACGAGCTTCAATGTATGCAACTGCTACATTGTCTACTTCCGCTATTTCAATTGATAGCTATGTTTAGAGTTTCATTGTACTAAACATTTACATAAACTGCTCCGATACCCCGGTATTTACGAAGTAACGATGACATTACTGCTTTTTTAACTTCATTATGAGCGTAAATGTTATTCAACTAACTTGTAACGTTGAAAAGAGAAACAGCAAATCAGCTACGGTGATATGTGCTACGACGTAGCAAAGCTATGGGCTACGCTATGAAAGTAGTTGTGTAAGTCAGCTGTTATATTCTGTTTTCCATTTATGTGCACATTCTAATAGTTCATGGTTCTAAATATGTATAGCTAGATTACTTGTTGTACAAATATACAGTTTTTTAAGCAATGCAATATGTTTACTACCCCGCACTTCATTAATACGGCTCGTTGTAATTATTTACGTTTGCAGCAGTATCTAGTTGGTGCTCGAGTCTGCTCATTTGTTGCTCGAGCTATGAATCTTGTTTACCGGGACGATAGCAAGACGCGTTTCTAATTAGTGCTGTAATTATAATGTATGTCACCTCAGTCTCCTTGCAAAGTAATTGGAGCTCAAAATCTTTTGAAATGTCTGACGAGGAAGTCGGGAACGAGTCAACGAAGCAGGTATGTAGTTGGTTCTATGGCAAAATTTTGCAAAAACAGTTTTCATTGGGGAACAACCTACATATACTACATATATATATAGGTAATATGTGTCACAACCTCATTCATAATATGCAAACAAACTATAAACCAGATAAGTATAAGGCCTCATTATTATTAGCATTACTAAGTCAAATTTTTTCAATACATTATTTTCCTATTCTTTATACACAAACAACATTTACATATTATTATAATTCTCTAAATACTTTAGGTACACTTAACCATATTTATTTACAAATAATATTTACACCTGCACTTAATCCTAACTACTTACACATAATACTGACATTTAATCCTAGCAACTTACAAATAATATCTACACCTAATCTATTATATTTACAAACTATATACATAAACTGCATACAAACTCACACTGAACTTTCACACCTCACCTACATACCTTCATACCTAAAGCCCACACATTCTAACACTTATGGCTCCCAGTAAATATATTAAGTTTGGCCTTTTCAATGCAGGCTCCTTAGGGACAAATCAGGACGAATTCCTGATTGCCATGGGTAACCACTCTGTGGATATCATGGCTATCAATGAAACATGGCTGCGGAAAGGGGAACAGGACCGCGCTCCTAGTGTTGCGGGATATAAATTTAGACATATCCCACGACCTGTGTCTAACCGAGGTGGGCGTGGCGGAGGAGTCGCTTTTTATATAAAGAATGGCATGAACGCGCGTGTAAAGACTCATCCTGTACACCCTACTGTGGAACAGCTTTGGCTGGGCCTCACCATTAATAAAAAAAAGCTACTTATTGGGACTGCGTACCGCCCGCCTTGGCAGGACTTGGAGCTCTTCCTTGATGCCATTACTGCCAGTATTAGTGCGCTGGCCCCATATGACAATCTCGTTCTACTGGGAGACCTGAACGTAAATCTTTTGGATACAGATAGCTCAAAGTCTAGGCTGCTTATGGGATTCTTTTGTAACTTCAACCTGGTCCAAGTAGTTACAAATGCCACACATTTCGTGGGTGAAAGTGGTACCCTCATCGACATTATTTGCACTGATGCTTCGACTCGTGGTGTTGAGGTGAGCCACATTCCTGAGCTAGGACATCACTCGTTTATCACGTGTGAAACAGTTTTTAGGAAATCCAAGCCTAAGCCTAGGGTCATTGAGTTTCGTCCCCTTTCAGAAATCTTGCCAGATCAATTCCATCATGATCTTGACCTTATACCATGGTCTGATATAGGAGATATAAGCGATGTTGATACTATGGTTGATACTTTGAACTCCTACATGATTCAACTTTTTGACCTTCATGCTCCCATTAAGAAAAATACATTTTCTAAGCGACCTACACCCTGGATCACTGACAATATTCGGCTAATGTTCAGGCTGCGGGATGAAGCTAGAAGCAGATGCAAAAAAACGAAGGAACCGCATCATAAGAAATACTATTTAGATTTGAAACATGAGGCCGACGCCGCACTTGTAAGGGAAAAAACCGCGTACTTCACAAAACACATAAATGATATGACCCCAAATCCTAAGCTATTGTGGCGCAACTTGAAGGCCGATGCTCTTCCAGACCATCAAGAGAGGTTTCTACCAGTTAATTTTAATGATCCTGACAGTATTAACGCTGCTTTTTTGGACGTTCCAGGAAACAAAAATGATAATCTTTCTCTAATGTCCTGTTTCCAATCTCGCAGACATGGTACAGCCGTTTTCTCACTGACCAGCACCAACCAGGACACGATACTCAAGATCATCAGGGGCCTGGGGTCCAATGCTCGGGGTGCTGACGGTATCAGTTTAGACATGCTAAAACTTACTCTGCCGAACACACTGCAAGCTATCACTGATATCGTTAACAAATCAATTGAATCGCGCATTTTCCCCAGTCTTTGGCGACACGCTACTGTTTGCCCTATCCCTAAAGTTAGTGACCCGGAAAATTTTAGGGACCTTAGACCAATCAGCATTCTGCCCTGCCTGTCAAAAATTCTGGAGCGTGTGGTGTACCTACAGGTAATTGAATACCTGGAGGAAAGTCATATTCTCCCGGAGCTGCAGTCAGGTTTCCGCAAAGGTAGAGGGACTGCGACGGCCCTGATGGATGTTGTGGGTAATATCCTGGAAGCGCGTGATCGGGGGGAGGGGTCGATCCTGGTGCTACTAGACTTCTCGCGCGCCTTTGATGCTATTAATACCAATCTTCTGTTGTCCAAGCTAACATATTATGGTTTCGATTCTGGAGCAGTGGATTGGTTTAATAGTTATCTAACGGACAGGTCCCAATCAGTGCAGATCCGAAGGGAAGATGGATCAACCGTATCATCCTCTCCACTCCCTGTGTCCAGAGGTGTCCCGCAGGGTTCGATTTTGGGTCCCTTGCTGTACATCATATACAGTGCCGATGTTACAACTTCCTTTGTGAACTGCAGATTTCACATGTATGCTGATGACATTCAGTTGTACACATCCCTCAAAGGGGACGATGTGGCATCTGCAGTTCAAAAAGTAAATGAGGATCTTGATCGGGTGGTTGCTTGGTCTGAGGAAAACTCTTTACTTCTGAACCCAATTAAATCTAAGTTCATGGTACTGGGTACAAAGAAGCAGGTTGCTGCAATACTCTCAGCTAAACCAACCATCAAAATTAAGGGGGAGAACATTGAAAGAGTGGAGCAGGCATGTAGTTTAGGCTTGACACTGGATCCGGAGCTACGCTTTGAGGCTCATATAAACAATGTTGTCAGTAACTGTTTTTACAGGCTGAGGGTCCTGTATGGTATCCGCAAATTTCTTAGCTTACCACTTAGGAAACAACTAGTAGACACATTAATCCTATCTAAGTTCAATTACTGCGATACTGTGTATGGCCCTTGCCTGCTCGCTAGGACAGACAGGCTAATTCAACGCATTCAGAATGCCTGCACCAGATTCTGTGTAAACATTCCTCGTAGACATCATGTTACACCCTATATAAATCAGTTGAAATTATTAAGAATGGAAGCCAGACGAAAACTACACTTGGCTACCTTAATGTTTGGTGTTATTACAACCCACAAGCCGCAGTATTTATACAATAAGCTCACTTGGCGACAATCTCAGTATAATTGTGGACTTCGTTGTAAGGTCAACCCGCTGAAGGCACCACCACACAAAACCGCAGCTTTCAGAGGCAGTTTCAGGTTTGCCGCCACACACTGCTGGAATGATCTTCCACCACCATTGAGGGGCCTAAAAACAATAAAGACATTCAAAACTCATTTAAAGACCATACTTCTACAAGCACAACTGACAGTACAATGACCAGTCTTACAAACATTGGTAAATAAATTTCTTACCTCGCGTTTTTGGCCCACAATCATTGGTTTTGGATCCCCGGCAGTGCTGTCTGGCGTGCCTCTGGTGCCTTCTGCCAGCCGTCATTATTGCTGGTTTCAAATCCTTTCAGCTTTGCACCTGGACCTGTCAATGACATAATTTACATTTAAGCACTAATTATTTACATGTTTTTACTATTATTAACTATTTATATGTTCTCAGTCGCAAATTTTTCAATAGTACTGTTTTTGATTACTATTTATCAATAATATTGATTGATTGAATTTAATAATAATATTGATTTAGATAATGATATTGATTTTCTTACCTTGGGTTTGGCCCTTGTAACATATTGCGTTCTAACAAATCTATCTCCATCACACACTATAGCACATAACTTTTAAATACACTCCACAAACTCGCTTTTTCAATTAATACACACAACATAAACAACACTCATTACATAAGCCAATACTCCATTACGTAATATTCGATGCTGAGTGCCGCCATGTTTTTGGTTCATTCCTTTATTCATTGCAATTGCATAACCTCCAGCGATGTTGACAACTTCGCATAGACAATGGATAGACGAATGAATCAAATCTGCGCGTGCGTTTAGGTCGAGTGTTGCCACATTATTATATATTTTTTATATTTACTCATATTTACGCACTGTTTTGTTGTATTTATTTAATATCTTTATTTAATTGTATTTATTGTATTTTTTCTACATTTATTTATACCCGGCGGACGTCAAACGTCGGCTTCGGCTTTCGCTGAAAACCAGCGCTGTGACTCTGCCTCAGGGTCATAGCAATATGCTGAGCGAGGGCCGTTTTGCGTGGATGTGACGCATATTTCCTTTAATTATTTAATTTTGTGACTTCCTTTCTTGTACTTTTACTTTTTTATTAACTTGTTTTGTTTGTATAATTCCTCTTTGTGTTTGTGTATGCGTTGTGTCTACGTAAATAAATGTATTTTCTTTCTTCTTTCTTTCTTTCATAGTTATATTTAAAGAACAATGACAATGGTAAATACTGCGCCTGGTGATATGGGCTTGATCCCTGCGCTGCATTAACGTATGTGTGATCTTCATTGTTTATTCCAACTCTTGGTGTTTTGATTTGTGATTTGAATGTTTGTGAAAAGCAAAGAAATAGATGTCGAGTTTCTAGGAAAGTTTAACTACATTAAGATGCATGTCAGTAAGGTTTTTGAAGTTATGTGGTCATGTTTACGACAAACCTGAGCTGACCTGTTCTCCCTTCTGAAGAATATAGTCGTGATGTTATTTATTACGGAATGAGCTCATTTTTCTTTGTCAAGCTCCACAAGTTCTGAGAAGGTAAGCTTTTAATTAAACTTATGAAACGAAACTCAGATGGGATCTTAATTGTTCTTATTTATGTAGGAGCAGTGCGGAATACTCTGGTGTTTAGAGTATGTTCCTAGAATCTGTGTTTAAAATAAATATGTTCATTTCAGTGTATTTTATCTTCTAGAGCTGTTTATAAAAAAAGAAAATGGGTAATTCCTGCTATCTTCGGTTAAACAAAAGATCAATTTAAACAATTTGTATCCGATCTTATAGGTTTCTTTTTTCGTTAGACAATAACAGTTTTAATGAGTAGGTTTGGTGTAAATTAAATCTGGAAAAATTTAATCTCAAGAATTGTCAGAGACAGATTGCCTGCGGTTGTGACATCTGGGTTAGCCAATAAAATGTTTTGAAGCCATAAACTTGTTATTAACAAAATCTTTGCAACGAGAAAAACTTTATTAATTTCCATAAAGATTTATTAGCAGTAACTATGATAAATAATAAAGGTATTACAATCAGAAGGTATGCATGTGAGGACGCGACAAGAAAGGGGACGTGAAAGGGTTGTCTTGCATTCTATTTGGTTTGCGGTTGTTATGGCTTTGATTTTTATTTATATCGGAGTCAATTCTATCATCTATTTGATTTTATGGTAAGAGTTTTGCTTAAATACTAAGAGCTTGGACTCAGGCAATAAACATTTAAAAAACATCTTGATATCCCTGTAAAAATGTATTCTCAAAGTTCAACAGTATAGCCTCATTAGATTCCTTCATAACCCTAAAACTGTGTCCACCTCACAGAATAAACTACACCACATTATATCATCCTGCACGAAAGCAGTAAAAATAACAAACATTTTTTATTGCTCGCCGTCCAATGAGCAGATGGTGAGCGTTCTCCCTATTGTCGTACAAGCCTCGCGCGCAATGTACCGCGTAGTAGTCGGTTCTCCTGCAAAATTGATGCGACCTCAGAGCTCAGGGTTGGCACGTGCAACATTCATGTCGATGACAACTGAATTATGCAGCACTTTGAATGAGATGTTTTTCAAGGATGTTCCACTGACCGAGAGAGCGGTTTGCCAACCCTGCCGGGCGAGTTACTGTGTGTAAACAAGTGGATTATTGTTTCTCTTTATTTTTTAATCGTTGCATTGTTCTACTTTCCTTTGTTTCGTAGTAACCGGGAAACCAAAACATAAATAGCATTTTAGTATTACGTTTACATTGATTATATTAATAATTATGAGATACAATATGTATAGAGTTCATTACTGTCCAATAAGCATATCACATCAGACAAGACAAACAGCTGTTGTACTACAAAATCCTTTTATAATTCGAAAATACGTTAGCACAACTCGCAAATTGGAATGTAGTGTATTACCTGCTAAAATGCATTTTCCCGAGTACATAAACTGGGTACATAATAAGGCCCAGCAATATGCAGGTGTATTTTGCGAGGCCGGCGGCCACCGAGCGCAGCCGGGAAGCAATTAGAACAACTGAGACGTGTAATGAGTGACGCGACGCCGCCGTGTCGCCGCCGCGCTGCGACCACGCTGCGTTCACGATGCGTTGACGCTGCGTTGCAGAACAGACCTATTGTTTTTTTTGTGATCTTTAAATACTTTTTCTAGACATTGATGACGTTTGCAGTTTTCAGTCTTTGTAATTCGATATTGGAGAGTTTGACTTTCAGTTTAAACAATGCTCTCTTAAATATAAAAAAAAACCCACAATATACGTGATATACAATATATGTAGTACAATTGTACACGGACATCGGGACTGGCCAGGGTGTTCGATAGGAACTAGGATTAGTTTACATGGCCATCTATCTAAGACTTAGGCTAGGTAGCATAATCCCATAGATTAGGTAAACAACATGGAGGCTCCCAAAACTGTTTCACTATGTAGTATATAGATAATTTTAAATAACCAGTATGTACTATTGTGGAATATGTACATGTGACTATTGTAATACAAACCGAATTTCAAATATTTTGTTATTTGTACTGATTCTGTTAACGTAATACTCATAAATCTTTTACACGAAAATAATACCCATGACTAAATTTACCCTCAAAATTCCTGTTATTCGCAATACAACAAAACAAACACTGGGATTATGCAGTTGATGATAATGGCTAATGACGAGCTCTACTCATTATACATCGACTGATTGCGACCGCAACAATCGAATTTATGTTCAGCATTATAATATAGGAGGTAACCGAAACCGCAGCCAGTAACAAAGCTTTATCATTTCATATAAACTATTTGTGTTCATAACATAACATAACGTATCATCACGCCTGTATCCCCGAAGGGTTAGGCAGAGGTGTACCAATGTACACCAACAGTTTGCCCATATGTTAAGGTCCCATGTAATAGGGGGCGAGCCTAATGCCACTAACCGGGCACAAATCCAAACTCCGACCTGCTACTGAGAATTTCATAGAAAAACCCAATAACACCTTGGTCGACTTGGGAATCGAACCCAAGACGCGCTGAGCACCACTAGGCCAACGAGGCAGTCTATTTGTGTTCGCTCCCTGATAAACTAGAAGTTTGTCTGAAATGTTGGAATTATCATTTCGCTGGATATAACCTACTGTAGGTTATGATAATACGTTTTAATTGGAATCGGTTAGTAAAATGTTATAATTTGCTTTGTACGTTCCGTGAGAACATCGCTTTAGTGTAGTGGTATGAACGAGACTTTGTGTGAACGGTTTCCAGGTATGGCTAGGAGTTATAGGAGTTCTGTTTCAGAATTCTAAGTAACTGTAGCAGCTTAATGTTGAGAACGATTCTCTATAACTGGCTTTACATAATATGTGGAGTTTAGCTTAATACCAACGAGTATTTAAATCATCGTAACATTTTTAAATGCTTCATATTTTACGTGTTTTATCAATGTTGCATATTTTTTTAAACAGGTAACCAAAAAACAAAGTCAAAATTAATATCCCATTATTTCGAATAACATTATGACAGCCAGTTTTCGATAAGGCAATAACAACAGTAAACGAATAGAAGATAATGTTACATTCCACGTTTGTATCAGTCTCTTGAGATTTCCCATTTTACCGACTATCCTAATACAATCATATTAAAATAAGCAAAAGTGTGGCGTGAACAACACAGCAGAAAGCTGAATACTTGCGAAGTAGTCGAGAGCCCACTCCATTGACAGTGTGGTACAAGTAAGAAACTAAAGCCGTGATCATTTATTCTAAGCGATACAGGAAATGTAAACGTTTTCATACAGTTTGTAAGTAAATATGTAAACTTAATTTAATAATATTTCATTTTGTAACTTTCACGATATCGCAAAAGAATAACATGACTTCATTATGTTGTTGTTTTCTGAACTTGTGTGCCCCAACTAAAACTATCTTACGAAACACTTGTATTGTTGTTTAAACAAGTGACTTATAATTATTTCTTAGTTTAAAACTGCACGAACGTAAACCCAAAGAAAATGTAGTCGTTACATTGAAAACACTACAACAAAAGCGTCTCCCACTCTCTGTACACAATGGCGGCGCGGCTAAAATTGCCCACTCCTCACCGAGCATTACATTTTTGAGTGGCAATAATTGCTTGGCAAGAGAGCTAGTGATGCAATTACAACAGTTACGTGAGTGGGACTCAACTACACTGACTACTAAGCGACAGTGACACCCCGACAGTGCCGAATGAGCATGATTTAAACGCAATTATAATATCACGTAAACATTGTTCGTCAGCAGATCGACTGTATATATATATATATGTGCCCTATGGGGCACAGGGCTCTTCCCATGTAGAGAAGACACGATCACCACGTTTGCTCATTGCGGATTGGCGATTTCAGATCCTAAATTTTGGAATGCAGGTTTATGTCCCGATGTTTGCTTATGTGTACATAAACTGTTTAAACTAATTATATTTTGTTTAAGATAAGCAATACAATAAAAGCACATCTTTAATTTAAGTTTCTCAACATTTTTTTTGTAAGTATAATGTTTTTTAAGTATAAGTTCTATCAAAACTAAATCAATAAAAAAGGCAACACACCAGCTACTAACTTACTGAAAACACCAGTCTAAAAATTGATAGCACTGAATTTTTACATGAAGAAAGTAATTCACGACAATAGAAAAAAAGTACGAAACTATAATACCCATAGGGTGTGGTACAAGTGCGGAGCGGCGGCGTGCGGCGGTTTCCGTGCGGCGCGGCGCGGCGGCGTGCGGTGCGCTGCGGCCGGCGCTCGCCCATTATACGTTAGAGTGGCTCTAATTGCTTTCCAAGAGGCTCCGGCTCCCCGCCTAGGCCTGCGTTACTTGCACGTTCACTTGCTCGGCTGCTACAATTACTATTACTCGTTCAGAAAGCTGTTTGTATCGCCCTGTGATCGTCGTGATTAGAAATTATTATGGTGATCATGATGTTTATGCTACTTATTTTAGTAACAGTGACTAGTACAAGAAATACCACTGAAACTTTTAAGCATTTTTACTTTCAGGACATCTTTTAAAAATACGATTTATTGTTTCAAAACATAATCCACTATGTATTTTAATTTGGCCTAAAATATAGCAACAATTACACAATTTGTGTTAACGACGGCTGAAGCACTTATGTAGGTAACTCGATACAAACTTGTGTAGTACATGATATAACATCACGAGACACAGCGGTTAACACGTCACCACAGTTATATCAGCGGCGAACATTCCGTCTGATTTATAACGAAACTTGCTACATTAGCATAATTCACACAAACGTTATGTGTGCCTAACAAATGTATTCATTGCCGGGTGTCCGATGTAATGGCTGGAAACATCAAGAATAAAGTTTTAATGGTCATGGATCATCGGAAACTTTTAAGGTACCTAGGTAGTAAATCCGTGTTCACAAATAAAGGCCCAGGCGACGTAAAACTCAATCCTAACGAGTGTCCACAATGCTAATCCGACATACGTCATACTATTTCATCCTTATTCAGTATCAAAAACTTAAAAAGTCAATTAAAAGGAAATGGTGTTATAACGTCTACCCATTTTTTTTTTACATTACTTACTGAATATACTCCTACTTTTTGTTTAAACAAGCTTTAAGCAAAAAGCAACATGCGGGACTAATTAATAAAGATATTTAATTAAGAAAGAAACTAACCAGATTTTAATCAAAAATAATTAGATGTAAATCAAGAATCAAATTAGTTCAATTCTTTTTATTCTACCAAAATAAATTGTAACTTGAAACAATAAACGAAGAAAGGTTTCTTCAATTACTGTTCACAGTAAACGAACTGAAAGGCTAGTTTATAATAATTTTATTCCTATAATTTATTCTATTACACTAATAAATAATAAATTGAAAAAATTCAACATTAGAATGCTAAAAATATCGTCTAAACAAATTAACAAACAATCACACAATGTAATTACGTTACAATAACACGACATTCAATAAACGTTAACACAACAAAACTGTAGAAACAAGACTCAGGCCGCAATACAAAGCCTCAATGAGTGCCGCAAATGTAACACTAACAATAATTCTGTGCGAGATAACAACAACATTCGACTTGTAAGTAGTGGCTATACCGACTATACCGGCTATACCGGCTACAGGCTGCAGGGCTATAAGCCGGCGTATTCAAAGAAAGTCCCCATGAGCAGCTAACAGCGTAATAACACTAAACACGCTGTAACAGGCCGTTCCCACCAATAACAGAACGTCTGCCGCACTAATAAAGGTATAACGTGCAATGGAATCACTCCCTGTACAAGTTATAAGCGGCAGCGGGGATTACTCGAAATATCCCTGATTGGAACATTTACACGTTATGTTACTCAGCAACTGTCACGTTATACAAAGGTATTGTGAAAATATTTGTTTAATTTGCATGCAAATGACCTATGTTGATAAAAGTAAACTATACTGTTTTCATAACAGTTGTAGCTTAGTTGCATTAATTTAATGTTATATACAGCTTTGTATTAATGTTTACCAAAAAAAATTATATGATTATGTTTGAACTGATATTTATTATGTTTTCAGTATGCAATTCAGGCTTAAATGAAAAGCGATTACTTCTTTTGTAACGAACAAGTAACATCAAAACCAAATCGGTTACGTATCAGCAAAATTTTAGGACCACTTAAAATTAAAACGTCATTAATG
Source organism: Autographa gamma (assembly GCA_905146925.1). NCBI lineage: Eukaryota > Metazoa > Arthropoda > Insecta > Lepidoptera > Noctuidae > Autographa > Autographa gamma. Next base: position 14,229,000 of record LR989850.1, read on the forward strand.
AAATCGCGATCGTTTATGACTTGTTCCGCTTTCAAATCCCTTTATACAGCACGTAGTGATAGAAATTGAGTAGTGTAGCGTAATTGGCGGGCGCTGTAATTACAGCTGGCCGGCTGCTAAATATTACGCGACTCAAAGTGCGTCCAGCTATTACGCTCACACTAGTTGCTGGGTTAATGTACGCTTTTCAGGCTTTGTGTTGACGCCTGATTGAATCTTACTTACAGGCTGTTCTAAATTCAAAATAAACCCAACGTTTTTGTTTTCATATTATGTATTCTCTATAATAATATGGGCTGTGCTAGCATGATGTTTATTTTTTTTACCTGTAATACCTGTAATAATTGCTTCTGTTCAGAAAAAGTATTTTCTGCATCTGAACGTATCTCTACATTAAAGTACTAGGATAAAGAGGAACTGCCGCGGTGGCCTAGTGGTGCTTAGCGCGACTGCTACACTAGAGGTCTTGGGTTCGATTTCCGAGTCGACCAAGTCGTTATTGGGTTTTATTATGAAATTTTCAATAGCAGGTCAGAGTTTGGATTTGTGCCCGGTTAGTGGCAATAGGCTCGCCCCCTGTTACATGGGACCTAAAACATATCGGCGAACTGTGGGTGTACATTGGCACACCTCTGCCTACCCCTTCGGGGATACAGGCGTAATGATATGTTATGTTATGTTTATAAAGAAGAACAAAAATAACTAAGCCTACTTAAAATATTAACAGTTAGATTATTGAATTCGCATTTTTACGATCACAGATGCTTTTTGTCATAAAGTAGGCACTAATGTCCCAATGTTTACAGAGCTTACGCAGATTGAGTGACCTTGCCGTGCGGCGCGCGTCACCGTGACTCGTAATCTCTTTGTGCGCTGATTTCCCTCAACACAATAAAGGGCCATATCAAAAATCCAATTATTTCATAATAGCTCCACGGAGATTTGAGAATTTTTGTGTATTTTATTATTTATGAACGTTCAGCATTTCCAATAATTGTTGTCAACTTCGGGATGAGAGATCGAGAGTAAATTAAATTCCAGTAAAAGCATGAAAGCTTTTAGAATACTCGATTAACATAAAAATTAGGCCTTACACTTTATACTTAATTTACGATCTCACCCAATTTTGACCTCTAAAAATACTATTCTTAAATATAAAAAAGTTGTTTTTCACCAAATTATTTTGAGTTAAGCGTACAGTTTGTAGCTCTCATAAATAAGCATACGAGGACAAACACAACAAACATTGCTTGCGTAGGCGCCTGCCCCGGCCTTCTGCACCGTACTCTCATAGCTCAAAGCATAACAAACCGAGTAGCATATAGGCTGTCATAATATTAACACTGCGTAACAATTCGATATAAAACATGCATGATACCCACATACAAAATACGTTATTACCATAAATTAAATATTAAATAGATCATTGTTATGTTAGTTGTTAAATTAACCAGAAACTGTAAATAAACTTTGTGGTTTTAATCGTTCGATATCCTTAAAAATTGGATTAAAACAAAATTTTGTGAACACAAGGACAGGCGAGAGAGTAAAACCTCTATAGTATTAAAATCCTCATCAATTTAACTTTGCCTTTGAAATAACTCATTGTAAAAGGAGCACGACGCGGCGGCGACGCGGCGACGACACGACACCGGTCGTTAATTGTAAACGTCAGCCGCGACGGAAATCCCTAATTTATTTTGCCGACAATCCAGACGCGACCTTTGTAAGCTCCACACTCACTGATTTGTAATTAAACCTTTAACGTTTGTTCAATCTATTTTTAGAATGTTTCTTAAGAAGTTTAATTAGGTAAAGCTAATTCGGAATTGTGAATAAGTCATTTGCATTTTATGTCGTCTAAGGAATTAATGTCACTTACTAAACTTTTAACAATTTAACCCTATTTAAAAGTAGATTTAAGAGTAGAGGGAGGGAAGGGGGAAAACGGCTATAACATCTTTGTCGGCCCCAACTGTCAACCTCACCTGCACGCGTCAGTGGTTCGTATGAATAGCTGACGGCGGCGGTCCCTGACTGCCGTGGTACCTCCTGCTAGACAACAAACGAGGCTCTGGCGACCGAGAAATGGCGGTATAACCACAAACCTGACCGGGCAACCGGTTGGATGAGGTGTCAGCAGCCTTGGAGTCTAAATAACCCAAAAAGGTCTGGTGCAGAAGGCAACGGGAAACCACTGCACTATTTTTCCCAAGAAAGTCATCATGGAAGATACACTTAAGAGATCGAATTTGCCATGCAATCCGCTTAGCGACCGGCGCCGTACTGCGTCCGGGGCAGACGGTGTGAAATGGGCTACCGGCCTTGCGGCTGTGGGAATCCAGGCGCCGCATGGAAACATTATTACTGGCACCCCCATCAAATTACGGCACATACTGAAGATAGGAACGTGGAATGTCCGTGGTTTGCTTATGTCGGGAAAGTTGGATATTGTCGAGAAAGAAATAGCTAGATGTGAACTGAATATCTGCGGCCTTAGTGAGACACACTGGAGGGGTAATGGTCATTTTCTAACTGAAAAACACTCCATTTTTTTCTCGGGCAATGATAACACTAGCCAAAATGGAGTTGCTCTTGCCATGCCCAAGCATCTCAGGAACTGTGTAATGGGCTACTGTCCGGTCAACGACCGAATCCTGAGTGTTAAAGTAAAGGCATCACCAGTTAACCTCAACATCGTGCAGATTTATGCCCCAACGAGTACAGCCAGTGATGACATAATTGAAAAATTCTACCATGAGCTAGAAACTACCATCTCTAAGGTCCCTGCTAGAGAAATTCTTATGATTGTAGGCGACTTCAACGCTAAAATTGGTGCGAACTCACATCAACTTAGCCCCTCTGTTGGTAAGTTTGGACTGGGACAGCGTAATGAAAGAGGCGAACGCCTACTTCAGTTTGCAGCCGATAACAACCTGGTTATATCAAACAGTCTATTTAAACATCATCCTCGTAGGCTGTACACTTGGACGTCACCTGATGGACAATATCGTAACCAGATAGACTACATACTGATTAGGTCGCGATGGCGAACATCAATCAGAAATACCCATACACTACCCGGCGCGGACTGTGGTTCAGATCACGAACTGCTGATATCCAAAATGCAACTCAAACTACGAGCAGCCAGAAAACCCGGAAAACATACAAGGATTGAAGTCAAAGACAGCTCGAAGTTTTTGTCAGCACTAAAACAGAATTGGAATGATTGGGCAGATGCGGATCTAGATAAAAGAAACCCGGATGAACTATGGGAACTAGCTAAAAGTCTGATAGTGCGCTCAGTCAATGCTTCTAAATCACCAACAGAAGCTCAAAAGCGCCAGCATTGGATGAGCGACAGCACTCTGGCCCTAGTCGAAGAAAGACGCAAGATGAAAGCATCGGGCACTGATGTAAGGACCCTCAACCAACAATCTGCATTAATACAAGCAGCATGCAGGCGAGATCAAAACGCCTACTTACGCAAAATGTGCGAAGAAATTGAAGCTCATAGCCACAAAAACGAATGCAGGGACTTGCATCATAAGATACGCTTAATTACAAAATCGCTCTCTTCTAAGACTTGGGCTATTGAGGACCATCAAGGTGAAGTGGTCACTGAAATGGAGGGTATATCCAAAAGGTGGAAGGAGTACTGCCAGTCATTGTACGAGGACCCTCAATCGCAAGATTTCGCTTCTATAAAACCCTTGAATGAAGACATGGAGCCAGAAATTTTGAAGGAAGAGATCGAAGCTGCAGTCAAACGCCTGAAGAATGGCAAGGCTCTTGGCAATGATGACCTACCCATTGAGACCATCAAGGCTGCAGGTGAACAGGGAATATGGATATTCCATGTTCTCTGTAACAAAATCTGGCAAACCGGAACTTGGCCTAAAAAATGGGCCCATACTGTCTTCATTCCACTTCACAAAAAAGGCTCTACGAGAAAATGCAGAAACTACCGTCTGATTGCACTAATTTCACATGCTAGCAAAATTTTACTGCACGTGTTAAACGAGCGACTTAAGACCTTTTTATCTAAAGAAATTGCGCCTGAACAGGCTGGATTTGTGAAGGGGAAAGGTACACGAGAGCAGATCTTTATAGTCCGCCAGATTATTGAGAAGGCCCGAGAGTTTAACAAACCGACATACATTAGTTTTGTTGACTTCTCCAAAGCGTTTGATTCTATAAAATGGCCGGTATTGTGGAAAACCCTTCTGGATATGGGCACACCCAAACATCTTGTGCACCTTTTGAGGAGCTTATATGAGAACGGTACAGCGTCAGTAAAAACGGATGGCGTACTCTCGGATGAATTCCACCCCAGCGCAGGTGTCCGTCAGGGATGTATTATCTCGCCACTCTTGTTCAATATTTATACAGAACTGATAATGCGGATTACCCTCGAAGATTGGACGGATGGTGTATCAATAGGAGGTGTGAAAATTTCGAATTTACGCTATGCGGATGACACCACATTATTCGCAACTAGTATTGATCGCATGGAGCAGTTGCTTTCCAAGATGGAACCTGTCAGCATGACATTTGGTTTGAGAATAAACAGAAGTAAGACGAAAATGATGATAATCGATCGTGCCAGCAACAACTCGCCCGCAATCACACACATTGCGAATTGCGAAGTCGTGCAGTCATATGTCTACCTAGGAGCTTTAATCTCAAACCAAGGGGGATGCGTGGACGAAATAAAGCGACGAATGGCTATTACTAGGTCTGCGATGGATAAGCTGAAAAAAGTCTGGAAGAATCGAAATTTAACAAAAACCACGAAAACCAGACTTGTCCGTACACTGGTATTCCCCATATTTTTGTACGCTGCTGAGACGTGGACGCTGCGAGAGATCGAGAAAAAGAAAATAGATGCACTCGAAATGTGGTGCTGGAGGAAAATGCTTGGAGTAGCGTGGACAGAGTTTCGCACCAATGCATCTATTCTCGAAGAACTCGGCAACAAACAGCGCTTAACTAATACAGTTCAGGCTCGAATCCTACAGTTCTTTGGGCATGTTTCACGACGGGACAGCACCTCCATAGAGCGCCTTGTCGTGCAGGGGAAGGTCGAAGGCACAAGGCCGCGCGGCAGGTCGCCCATGCGATGGACCGACCAGATTAAATCTGCAATAGGCGGCCCCGTACACGAATGCACCCGTATTACGACCGACAGGGAAGGATGGCGTCGCATCGTGAAGCGGATTACGGCTGTCCGCAACCAGACTACTTGATGACCACGACCGCTCTGTCAAGAGCGAACCGGAAAAGAAGAAGAAAAGTAGATTTCATCACTGAAGAAAAGTAATCAGAAATAAGGCTTAAAGTTCTTTGGAAGCTATCTTTGACAAAATTCATCAAATATTATAACTCTGTCTAATTTATTCATTAATCTTTATAAAAACAGTGTATTTATTTTACTAAGATAATTATTCTAAGACCCTTTAAATAACTCAACCGTATTCCAAGTCACGGCTTAGTCTACTTAAGCAATAACCTCTAAATCGTATTACCACACAATTAACACTAACTCGTCCAAGTCAAACCTTGAATCAAGATAGACGGTGTTAAGATGACGTCACAACTTGTGAGCAACTAAGGCTCGGCGAGTTCCCAAACTAATTAAAATTATAAACACGGCCGTGTAATCTCGCCGCCAGTGATTTGATTACGTCATAATTCCTTCGCAAGAAAGGGCTGGATGAGTTCGGTACAGTATAAGTTTGCCGCGCGGAGTTGTTTGCCTCGCTCTATAGATGTGTTGCGACTTTGTGAGGGCTGAAGGAAGTTTGAAGTCTTCAGATGTCTGTCCTTTTGCCGTCTGCTTTGCTAATCTATTGACTTTCGTAAAGTTCGATTAGGTTTGAATTGTTTGGGAGATTACAATGATGATGTCATTTTAGATTATTGTTGACTCAATTCAGCTAGCTAAAGAGTCGTTAAGTTATAGCGTTAAAGTTGCTTAAAATCAAGATTGATATGTTTAGGTTAGAAACCACTCGCATAAAAAATCTTTTTTTCATTTCATATTCGTAAAATCAATACTTTATTGCACTGTCATCCATTCAAATGCTTACAATCATGAATCGGGTTCAGTAAACAAAGGAATATGTATCAACATCCAAACTTATGCCTATCAAAATAAAGTTTAAATTCCAAGAACAATTAGTTTTAGTGTCCATTATGCCGAGCCAGGCAGTAGGGAATGTTTCCGAAACGTTCGGCGCGGCGCGAATGTGCCAACTCTTGCCTTAAATATTTGTTTTAATAACAAACAATTTTTTCACAAGCATTGTCCGAATTTTTAGGATCAAATAAACGTTTTAAACGTATGAAATGAATTCGCAGTAAAACACATTTACGAAACAAATGAAAACTTTTATTAATTTAAATATTCGTAGCAGTTTTTTTTTGTGTTAAATATAACTTAGCAGTATATGATTATATTTGGCCGATTGTTTGAGAGGGTTCAAGTCATATTTTAATTTACCTTTTGTATAGATCGTGAATTACGTTCAATATTAATTAATTGACGATAAAATATACCTGCACTAAAATTGTATAGTTATTACTACTTTTATATACTAATCAGCCTTTATGGCCACAAATGCAGTTAGGTCACGCGTGAAGCAACCGTACTCGCAGTGCCTGTCGCCACCGGGAGCGGAACCTCGCTAGTTGTCATTGTCAACCAGCCGCCATTACTCTTCGTCAACCATGGACTGACGGAGGACACCGACCCCAAACCTTCAGGATAATTTGGATTTCCTTGAGGCGATATAACAATATTAAGTGTATAAGTATTATGGAACACTAGAAACAAGTAATCATGTAATTCGTTTTATTAATGTGGATCTAGGCCAAAAGTTTTAATAGGTCTAAATAGGCTTAGATTGGTTTGAGAAGAAATTCCGGCACTATTTTTATTACAAACATTATTCCGTTACTTTGTTCTGTGTTAATAGCACTTGAATTTTGATTAATTTATTTCGTGGTACTAAATAAGTCTTGTACAAATAAAATAATTTGTCTGGAACATAATAGAATTGGAAACTACGCTGTTATGGGTAGTAATGTAATTAATAGAAACTAACCCGAGAATTTAATTAAATTGAATTATTTAATGTTGACAGAGGTCCTTCATTGATGTAGGTCGCAGGCGAACAAAACACGGCTCAAATAATTGGCGGGAATTAATTGAACAGGCCTCATTAACGTCCCTCGGCTCACTAGTAAATACTCGCGTGTATTGTCCAGCGCGGCAGCGCGGCAGTGCGGGGATCGAACCCGCGCTCGTGCGGGGATATAAACATCTTTATACAGAAAGAAGAGCTTGATTTATTTATTGCACTGTAAGCATAAGCATTCCGTTTGATATACATTTTTTTCTGGAGTGGACTGGATGCGGAGGGCGGAGGACCGGGTGATGTGGCGCAAATTGGGAGAGGCCTATGTCCAGCAGTGGACTATGATTGGCTGAATGATGATGTTGATGATGACGTTTTTTTCCAGTATTACAAAATATTTCTAACTAAGAATAGAAATATCAATACGCCCATTCGTAACACGTGGGATGTATAAGTGATTCAGATTTTATTCAGATATCTACATAAAACTTCTTTAAATATCGGTCAAGATATGAAGGCCTTTATTTAAATACTTTACTACATACAGTACTGCACGTAATAAGAACCCAAACTTCACTTTGCTAAATTATTTCGATTCATTCTCCGTATTCCCTAACGCTCACCCTTTTATATAAAAGTATCAAAACATTCACATTCGTGTTCAAGACGTTGAATATTTAAAAGCAAACGAAGATTCTTCCTCTCTGACTCGGAGAAATCTAGCATATTAAGAATTTACCATTAAATTTCATGCATACTCGGCTGCCCAATATCCGACCGCTTTTGCCGTCTAGACCTATCATTCCATTCCGTCCGAAATTCCTCTTAAAATCCTAATATATCGCACAATGGGTTTGCAGGATTCCTCGGAAACAATTTAAAGTTAAACAGAGGCGGTAATATCATGAGGCCGGCGCGAGGCCCCGCGCCCCGCAGCCGCGGAACTATGCTCTTGCAACACTTCATTCTGGAATATTGAAGTTAATTACTTTAAATGTTTTGTGTTTCCTTTTATCACTTGTTTTGCAAACAATTTCTTTTGTGAATATTTAATTATTTCTTTATATTCTACTTCAGTCCATGATCAGTAATCAAAAACGTATATGTTAACATAGGATCCATGTAAAATCGGAAATCTGTGTTTTGCGGTTGTCACAGGAAAGCATATTTTATTAACCAACGCACGGTTTTCGGCCGCATTCGAATTTGCTGCAATAGGTAGCTTTTGTGAAAATATTGCCGATGGAAATACAACTCGACAGTTCAACGCAAAATGGGCAATTCGCGGCGACACCGCTGCAGGCGATTAACCGTTATTTATCTTATGCATATACAATGCAAAACAATATTGTTGCCAAATAGATTGTTAGAAAAAAAACCTGGTTGCAACTCTCACACACGAAACTTGAAGTGAGGTGAATCGCTAAAGGAATGCGGTTTGCTACGCTTTCCGACGTTGAAGCAATCTGCGGGTGCAACGTGATTAATGACGCGAAGCCATTTGTAAACTTTGTTTCCTGAAGACACAACTTCAACAACTTAAATTGCAAGAATACCTAAAAAAGTTCATTTTTTGTCTCCTACTATATGCAAACTGAACATGATAAATAAGACCATATTATCACTATCATCACATACATAACACATATCTTAAAGAATGCAAAATGTTGGTAGGACACAACTGGATCGCTATATTTTTCAGTTTATTTATTCATGCGCTATTCAGATGTTTTGCTTTAACATCCGAGCTCGGCGCCACTCAAGAAAAGTACCCGAGCAGGCCGCGGCCGACGGTAAATGTCAGACGTTTATATATTTCAAGTGTACCATCAAATTTAACTAGCGCCTGTTGCTCATATACCGAGTACAATGCCTCTTGCGTTTGAGTATAATGCTTGTCGGCGGAACACAGGCGTCAGTGTATCGCCCTCACCTTCCGTTGCGTCGCTCAGCGTGTCGAGATCGTTCAGCAGAACAATTCCGCTCACGTAAGACGTGGAGTGATACGCGCCGCGCGTGACGGACAAGCTATTGTACTGAGAAGTGACTCGGTTTGTACTGTTCACGTTATAAATCTGGGTGCCTCTTCTTCAACGTCCGAAAAGCAGTGTAATAATAACAGAACTCTACAAAAGCAAGAAATCTGGAATGCAATCATATTCTCAGATGGTGTGTTTTCATTTATTATTTAGATATGACATGGTAGCTTGATGATGAATATTTTTGGTTGACTAAAGAAACAAACATAACCTCCGTGGTAAGTGCATCATAGCTACATTCGAGCAAATTTCAAGCAATATAAGTGGAATTCTCCCGGCAGCATAGTGTTCACCCTGTCCCTACCGCGGCCAACGCCGAGCACACGCCTCTCTCGGAGACGCGGAGTGATGCGCGACGAACGTGACCCACTGTACTGCTGCCCAACACTGCACCATTAAAATAATAGCTTTTTTAGTCAGTTCAATTTATTTAAATTAACTTTCTGGATGGTTTTTTATTATCATCATTAAAAAGGGCAATATTACCAAGGAATTTCGGGGTACATTTCCAAAAGCTAACGTATTTGCAGCAGGTCTGTTGTAGTAACTGGGATACACAAGCCAACGGGTTTTACTTCATATTTCTGTGAACAGGCGAGCTGAGTGCCAACTCCGATCATATGTCGTTCTTTATAGGTAGTTACGGTTCATCCGTTTGTACAGATAGGTGTCACGTAAGATTTCCGAGTATACGCTCTCAGTTCAGATACACAAACTCTAGTTTGTTTTAAAATACCCTTGATTAAAGTTTCCATATTTCATTTATATTTTTATTGGTATCAGCTCACAAATACCTAAAGTACCATGTAAACATGAACATTTTCAGAAAAAAACGTTTTCCAAAACTTGTTTTGAAGCAGGCGCGCTTTCGCCGGCAATCCTACAATGGCTTGTAATCTGGCACCCAGTTACACAGTGTCGTATTGTGTTTGCACTTCGGGACGGTTCGCCGTTCGCAGTGAATTTAATAAAGGAGTAAATCCGACAGACATCGTTAATGTCGGAATGGGAGTTCTTGAAAGAGGATTAGAGGTCCATTCACTGCTCTAATTTGACTCCTTGTTATAGACGATTGAAGTGGGCCCCGGAATTGGCTTGTCGGCTTGAATTATTAGTATTCGTCAAAAATACATTCGTTCATTAGTACGATAGGGTTCCTTGGAGCCTCTACGATACGTATCTTTGTGAGAGTTTTTTTTATTTATCCGTCAAAGAGTGCATGTTAACTGTAATTCACGTGATGATTCCACCTCAGACAGAATATACCTATTCTCCATATTCTTAGAAACACTTGTTACACGTAGCACCTGCTCCGTACTTTACAAGAACACTTTGTTATCGAAATAAAATGGCAAAGAAATGATTTTTATAAGTACACACACATAGGAGTTTTGTTCTCTTTTGACATAACGCCTCTTGACCTATTTCGGTGCACAAGGTAAACGAAATCAATTTGACTTGGAGGTGTACTCGTAAAGCCCTCTGAATTTCCTTATTATACGTTTTGGAATCACGTGAGGTGTACAAGAGGTTTGTGACGTCACCGTGGGGCCCCAACACCGATTATTGAAAGCCTCGGGAACCCCACCGGGATTGGGTTCCGTTACATTTTTAATTTGGAATCCTTTTAGGCTCCACGAGTCACGTTTTTCGGTTATTGGTTCTTATTTTGATTTGTGAAGAAGGTTGGTTTTGAATTGGGTTTCAGATTAATTTTAAGTATAAGTAAGTATTCATAACATAAACCTGCGATACAAACCTTTTCAGATCAACAGCAAATATTTATCATACTATTCATAGAAACTTTAACAAAAAAAATCAGGTAATTGATGTAGATTTACGGTATACTTTTACCTTTACATAGCCATCTAATACAATTCATAATAATATCTTCTCAGAGTTCCTTATCAATGGCGGTGGGCGGCGCGCGGCTGCGAGCTGGTATTAATGAAGCCGTACGAGCTATCTTCGGGTAATAAAGTAAGATTACAGTCATTGTAAAGCCGCTTTGCCCGGATCTGTACTCCGTTAATATCGAGCCGCCTCAGCGTCTACATGAGAACCACAAATCGAAATGTTTAATGTGATTCTAGTTATGAAATCCGAGAGGTTTTATGGGTTTCTTATCTTTGTAAGTTAATGAGATTTTATGTGAATATGTCACCTACAGTATCAAAAATATTCAGGAAGTCCAAAATATGAAATGCTTACGCCAACTGATTCAATCAACCAACAGAGCTAATCGCGTTCCAATTAGCCATTGGATATAGGCTTCTCCCAAGCGGCGCGACAACACCCCTTCTGACTGTGACTATAGATTGAATTGTTCAGCTCGTTATACTTCAAAAGTTACTTATCAAGCAGTTTGCGAGAAATTCCAATTTAAACATTTTTAATGACATTGATAAACGAACTGGAATTAAAACGTCGATATCATAGCAACGTTAAACATTTATGACAGTACATTTCCGCGTAGCGAAACGCAGTAAAATATTTAATAAAATTCGGCGTATCATGTTTGATATTCGAAACGAATGAAAAATACCGGCCATTTTTTCCCAGTGACTACACAGACGTGTGACAAGGATGGCGTATTGTCACTAAATGTATAATTACAGAAGTTTAAGACTAAATAACTAATAAGATGCAATGAATTGTGAAATATTATGAAATTTAAAATTACATACAATTAAAACCGAGATAAAAAAAAAAAAAACGTTCGTAAAAAAAACATTAGACGTACTCTCTTGGCCATCCAAAACTATTTCTTAATCTCTCACTAATTATTCTAGGAAAAAGTTAAAAAAACACTCAAGAGTTCCTCCTTCCACCACCTAAGTTAGTTGATCTTCTGCCTTCCCTCGCTGGTGGCAGTAGTGTCGCACCGTTCGCTGTCCGCCGCTGGCTCGGCGCCAAATCGCGCATTGGCCCATATACGCCATTACCTACGTACCATTGTCACTAATTGCTTTTATAGCTCGTTGTGACACCCAGTGTACACATACGTTACAATTTTCGCACGAACAATTATTTTTATCGTTGATATTAAATGTTATTTGATAATTATACTTAATTGGTCCGTGGATTCTTACATCTACTTTTTTGTATACAGTAAATTGTTTTCTTGACATTTTTAAACTTTGTATTGAGTTATTATGATTTGCTTCTTTATAAATTTTCATGTGCTGCGTATGGCGTTGGTGCAGAGTTAGCTTTCAGTTTAGACCTCTAATGGTAACAGGGCCTGAGAGATAAAATACTTGACTATCTCAGTCATAATTATGTCAATCAGGTAATGTACGGGTGCTGCTTGCGGTGACCGGTCGTTCTGTTGACCTTGGGTAAGATCAGTGTCTGAACTTTTATATTATATATATTATACTTTTATATTTCTTAGTACCTCAAACACTTGTTTATCTGGCGCGGTCCCTTAATTATATGCAGTATTATTGTAAAGGCAGCGTGCTACTGGGGAGTTTGTTGCGCCGTTTCTTCTCCTCGGCCGAAGCACTTAGGAAGCGGTGAAGGGTGGGCGATTTAGGGTCGGTTCATCTCTGGCGGGGGGCGCGTCGCGTATTGTCGGTCGCTTGGCGCTGGGGCGGGCGGATGCGTGGTGGGGCGTTCAGCCTTTCACACTCAACTGATGTTGCGTTAGCGCGTCAGGTGTGGGGGTTGGATGTCTCATTGCGTGTTTGTTTGTTCTGGCGCTGCGCGGCTGGTGGTGCGTGGTGCGCTTCCGCCGGATATGAACCGACCCTTAGGGTGCTGTCTATTTTTGTTTGTATTGTTTGACGTTCGATAAGTGCTACTGTGTAGCCTATATTGAATAAAGAATTTTTGAATTTGAATTTGTAATTTATTACCTAACTTGTTTTTTTTTTAATATTTAATTATAAAATCATGGTGAACATAAATAAAAAAAAGTTCGATATAGTAATTATGTCACTTCATTTTGTTTTAACTTTACTTTCTCATCACCCGAATATTAATAAAAAATTGAATCAATTAAGCTTAGGTACTTGAACTTATCGTGAATCATAACATATATCATATCATCACGCCTGTATCCCCGGCAGAGGCGTACCAATGTACAAGCCACAGTTCGCCGATATGTTTAGGTCTATTGTATCGTATATATCGTATCGTGAATCAGATGAAAAAATAATCTCCTAAAAGTAGTTAGTACTCGTACATTAGTGTTTGGCTCTTCGATTACTATGTAAAGGTAATGTTCAAGTTTGTTTGTGGCACTAAATATAGCCTGTAAACGGTAAGAACCCATCTGAGGCCCACAGTGGGTCTTCGTACAAAAACATCATCCGATCCAAGAATTTAATTAATAATATGTAACAGGAAGTAGGGCCGCCGAATTCATAGAAACATTTTGTAGCAAAAAAAATATTGGTTTTGGCGTGAAATATGTTTCATTGAATGCATGCTTATTTTATTTACGCTTGTATTTTTTTTTTAATTGATCGATATTAGCAATTTGTGATTTTTAGTACGTAAAATGAAATAATCGTCCTAAGTGTAACATTTAGTCAGATTTTATGTAATGTTTCTGTTTTATACTACTTTTAATTGTTAACTCTAGCCGGCATAATTTAAAGATTTTACTACTGTGTTTTTCAAGAGAGAGTTATTAGCGTTTGATATCGCTAGCTCTGGTACATTAAAATGATGTAAATGACAGGAATGCCTGAAGTTTTGGACGTTGAAGTTGGGAACAGGTGCTGCTCAAGCGGCGACTGGTGTGTAGTGGCTGGACGCCTGCCAACAGTTCAGCGCTCGCCAGCGCTGCAGCCGCGGCCGCGCCTGTGTCGACCAGACAAGATGTGTGGACGAGCATTGTGGGTGATTGACTGCAGCTTTGCAGATTTATGAATACTACCTATGCATAGTTTTCCGCGACTTTATTAGATTTGCTTTGGAATTTTAGTATTACGTAATTGTCTTAATTGATTTCTACAAAACTGTGTTTAATTCAACACCTGAGACTGTACTGTGGAAAAAAAAAACCGTCACCATTTCATAAAAATGATCACTGATTACAATTAGATCAAATTATTAATTACAAAAAGATCGTTAATGTAATCAATATAATCTGCTTTTATGAATCTTTAACTGAACAAAATATAAGAACACATATATGTGATTCTATTTTTAATCCCGAAACTCAAAGCTTTCGGAAGAAAAATAAAACCTGCTAGTTTATTAAACACAACTCTTGCCAAGTAATCATACATACGAATATAAAGATGAACACAAAATGTGTTCAACAACCATTACTTCGTACACAGTCATAATATATCGGTGATTGTTTTAAAATAAATTGTTTTTGCTCCATACTAAAGTTTAAGAAGAAAGGATAATACAGGTATCTTTTTAAGCGAGACATTGTCAGACTGATAATTATAAGTACTCAGTACTATCTCATTAAAACAGGATTATCCGCTTATCTTTGTCAACACTAGACATTTACAATACAATTAATATTATCGAGTACACCCACGCCCCTCGCTTGAGACGCCGTCTCTCCATTAAACGCGTAATGATCACTTCTGAGCGAATAAAAACCCGCTTTGTGTGTGACATACAATTAAACCCATTGACAATTAGGATCGCTCGTGCACAAAAACAAATTAATTTCCTTTATTTACACAATCAATTCTGGGCGTGTTTCAAATAAGTTAAATCAACATTTTGGAGCCCCCCCCTCCCCTCCTTCCCTCCGTCCCGCAGCCCCCCGCAGGTCGCAGGAGGCGTGCGTACGCCGAGCATCCCAATGAACAGACACGTCCCGCTTTCATTAACTGGGAACTGGTGTTTTTTCATACTACACGTCAGGGATTTATAGCTGGAACAAATTAAAACTTCCAATATTTCGATTGATGCCTTCCAGTACAGAACTCGGTGTTTAATCGAGTTTTTGTAAACCAATTAGTATTGGGAATTTTGTATTATGTAAGCCGGCGCTGATGAATATGGGAATTGTATGTATGGAAACAAAAAAGGCATTACGAGGACATGTGAAATTAACGTAATACTTTGTACATTAATCGGACATCATTCGTTACAAATAAAAAAGCTCATCAAGTATGTCATTTGGTTCACATCATGAATGCGTCGAGCATGACAGTTTCATGTTGTTTTAATTTTCAGTGCAGATTAATGCACTAAAGAAAACTTTTACGTTCCAAAATATGAAGTACTTAACCAAGATTAAATTAAAACGAAACTCATTCATTGTTAGCACAGCAATTACATTAAAAAAATAATCAGAAACTAGGGCAAGCGTTTACAAAAACACACGAAAATGGGTTAACCGAATCACCGGACAATACGCGAATACGCAAAGCCGCACTCGAGCGCAGTGAAGTGCGCTCGTAAAGCGGTACGACATTACCGCGCCAGTCCGCGCCGACCTGCGCCGCTCGGCAGGACACCGCAGAAGGACTATAACCTACTCACACGCAACGGAACAAGGAAAAAGACCTAAATGATGATGACGTCACGATTTGACTCTGAAACAATTATTGTCAGTACGTTTTATATACTCGCACACATACTAAGAAAGAGAAATATCAAAAAGAGGTAACTTTGATCCGTGTACTGCTGCTACGGTAGATTATATATGACTTTCATTATTACTATTCATTAGCATTATTGGGTTCTTTGTTTTGGTGACGACATTAAATACTAGTGAGAATAAGGTTCTAAACGACAAAAGTTTTATTAAACAAACTGACACTAGGGATAATTTTACACTAGAGTGCACATACTATTGTAAACTTCTAACAAAGACATATACCTACATAAAGTACGAATCAATAACCTATTTTCGCATTCTGTTAAAAATTCTGAGTGCTTTGAGAGAGTCTATTTTCTGCAGCTGGCTACTGCGTGGTCGGACGGTCGCATCAAAGGGTTTATGCGCGGTCCGGTCGGATGGCGTTATTGGCCGCTGCCCGGTTTATGACGTCACTCGTCAGCCAGCACGGAACATTTGCCGGTTATCTCTGATACTTGAGGCCCTCGGCACGCGTCACGTCATTATTAGCGGTGCATTCGCCCGGATTTATGTCAACATCAGTACAAGTCTCAAAGGACGCCAGCTGTTTATTGTTTCATTCCAAGTCTGTTTATTTAATCCGACGTATATCTCTGCACGGTTTCATAACGATGTTAAATAAATAAATAGGGATGAAACTATTTCATAGTATTTTCATAATAACATAATATAAGGCAAAATAATGAAATTCTAACACAATATGATAACGATAAAAAAACAAAACCTACGATCATCCGATGAAACAGATCACACACACTTCTCCGAGCGAAGCAAATCGCTTGAACTCACCACGAGCGCCGGGCGATAGCGTCGCGCCGGGATTGCATCGTCTAAACGAATTGTAAACAATCTCAGCCGGAGTAGAGGTGTGCCCCTCTGTCCGCCGGCTAGAGGTGAGACCTACATCTATCGATATGTTAGCCCCTTACACTCCGGTGACCTGCGTACCTACAATGTATGTGTATGGTAGGACAGTTATCTTGTTGCCACAGGGATACTGATGCCTGCGGGATTAAGTGCCTATTGGGATATCCGTTCTCATCTTATAGGAGTATATCACATGTCATTGTGATCACGATTTACGTATGTATGTATTTTAATTGTATCTCATTAAACATCGGAATACCAAAGTTAAGAATATAAATCATTTTAAATGTTGTCCATAAATTCTTATTTCGTTCCGTGTTTATCGATTCTGACAGCGTCAACAAAGCATCAATCTCGAGTCACGGTCTAAAGTAATAAGCGGACTTAAAGGATTACACTCGAATCATTTCGCTCCTCCTTTTCATTGTCGCGGAGGATGGTGCGCGCAAACAGATCGTATCGTCGACACTATTTGTAAACAGTCCTCCTTACCCATAGTGCTGTGACTATCGATACGTAACACCGACGTAAACTCGCACTCGATTGACTTTTATTGCCGCGATTCTTAGAATTCGTTTAGACTTTTTAACTTCGAAGTTTGTATTCGTCTTTGTTTCGTATTAATTTAGTTTTTTTATATTGAAAAATGTTTTTAGTTCAGGTAGGTAATAAATATGAAGTATAGTTCGTTAGCCTATGTCTTGTCACGAGCATGTGTAACTTAAAAAACAGCCACTTCGTTCTATTGAAAATGTTGTATTCCGGATCTTCCTTCCACCTGAAACGTTTAAGTAGCATTTTCCTTTGTAGCTAAGTATTGCAGCGTAACAATTTGTAAACAATCTCGGTGGCCGGCGGCGGGCAAGGCGGGCGCGGCGCGAGGTGCCGGCGGCGTCGATAGGCAATAACGCCTTGATCCGGTCGCGCGTAATGCCCGCCTTTGTGTGGGCTGCATTACCCAGCGGGATTCACAGGTAAATACCTGCTTTCAACGTAATGGTTTTCAAAGACATCGTCAGCAACCGTTACAAGGTTTTAAATGAAACTAACAAGAATATTGTGGTACAAAATCGTGACGGTAAAAATATAAAAACTCGTTTTTATAAAGCAGGCTTAGCAAATTATTTTAGCCTCATTGTACTTAGTACCTACACCAAAAACATTTATAAATAAATACTAAATTAAAGAGCATAAATAAACAGTATTATGTCCAGTGTAGAGTGATTTGACGGCGACATCCAGTAAATCTTCGTGAGCAGTCGTCTAACCCTGTCAGCGCTGACGCGGGCCGGACACCGGACAGGTAATAATGGTCGCAGCGACCGGAACGTGACGCGAACGCCGCGGTCACGTCGCCGCGTCGCACGCACGGGACTGTACTGAGTAAGTAGTGACTAAAGTGTCTGAGCGGTATTTAATTTTGTAGTTTACGGTGTAAAGTGTTTTGGGTCCATTTTAGTTACTTTTATAAAAAAAAAAATATATGTTTTATTTACACACAGACATTAAGTTCATTGTGCGTCACGAGCTCATGAGTTGTGTCTGAGTCGTAAAAAGTTAGATCTGAATTTTGGGCAATTTCTGAAAACTTGTGTAAATAACAGACGTTTAGAGCATAGAAACTGTCAGTTTCAAGTCATTTTAACTTATATTTTTCTGTGGCATAAAACAATCCGTTAAAAAAATCAATGAAAATCCAACATCGAAAGTAGCCTCGATAATTCTTAAAGTCTTCACAGTGAATCTATTCCGTTTGATTGATCGCAGTCGAGTATTATTCGAGTCCTCACCTCGGCGCAGCTCGACTCGGAACAAACAATTGCTAAAATCCAATCAACAGACAAAGGGATACTTTTTCTCGGCACAATTGTACCCGCTGGCATCGGTAGGGTTGCTGAGCGATTGCCTTGCAACTCAACGCTTGTTTTATTTGTCATGAAATTGTCTCTGAAGTTTTAGCCGAGGATCTGTGACTTTGTTAAGCCTTTTGATTGTTGCTAACAGATTCTTCTGTTTCGTCTTATTTGCACTTGATCTTTGATGTCTACGGTATTTTTTATTCAAAATACGTTATTCATTTGTTTGTAATTTGTTCCAGTTTCGTGAAGCATGAATTCAACAGATTACCTATATCACATATTGCTTTGAAATTGCTCCTGTGAGTTCCTTGCGTCTGTTAACCCTGTAAGATCGATTCGCTTTAGAGTCGGTGAGAGCTCGTCAAAGGATTGCTGAGAGCCGCGTCAGCGCTGCCGGCCCATTTGCATTGCAACAGCCGGCGAGCAGACCTCAAGATATTGAGAGACTTGACTCCGATCGATACTTTCCGTTTAGTATCAAAATATAATATGTAATTCAAACCTTTGAAATCACAAGACCTAACTTAGTTTTATATTACAGATTAAATGTACTGAAGCAGCCCTTATTGAATTTCAAATTATATCTCGATTAAGACAATTGTTAGCGTGAGTACATTGGGATCCCTAGAGAAATTACGCTGACGATCCAAGAGCTTAGAATCGGGTATCGGGCTACAATCTCAGATATTTGATTAGTCTATTGTTTAGTAAATGAATAAACAACAAAAGTATCAAAATATTGATGTCGTTGTATTATAGTGTTCAATTTCTAAGTGTGTCGGTACATTTAACATAACACAATCCCATTGTAGACAAGTTTGCGAGTAAACAATTTGCGCGACAAGAAGGCGCGCTACGAATGCTCGCCACGTAGCGCAGGACCAGCGGTCCTAAGAGTCGCCATTTGCATGCGATGAGTCACAACGCGCTCACAATGTCCATTGTATGGCGTTCCAGTGTCGAGTCAAATTGCGAACGTCCTGCCCCGCCGCCTCTTGTTACTGCTTGTGACCATTTAATTTCGTTCACTTTCTTTGAAGTACCTGCTTCAGGAATACGAAAGAATATACAAAAGAGTTTTCTAGAATAAAACACGAAATAATGTAAGAAATTCAACAGTGGTCTTCTTTTTCTTCTAAGAATGTTTTATTTTACTAGAACAGTAACTCAAAATAACTATTACGAAAACCACTTTTTAAAAAATATCTGTATTTACTAAACTTAACTTCACTTACCATAAGTTTAAATAACAAACACACTAGAACGTAAAAAAACATAGTCATGTAATAAACATGACTGTTCTGTTTTAGGTCAATATTAATTTCATTTATAATAATGTTTGTACCAATGTTAATTCCATATCAGAGTCGGCATCACATTAAATGTAACTCTCATGTCCGGCTTCGAGTGGCCTTATTGATTTTAGATTAATTACCGCGCACTCGCAGCGACGAGATTTGAGTCACGATCATTTTAATTTGTTCGTCAAACAAGCCACTCCGACCCTCAATGAACCTATGTATGAACACTATACAGTTTCAATCAATACGGGGTTATGTAATTGTGGAGGTTTGTGAGATATGTGTACACGAGATGTGTTTAATCGTCTGTCAGTCGGCTAAATACTCGGCATTCCGCGTGTCTCAGCTATGTAGTGTGCGCCTTGTGTGTAGGTACGAGGGCTTCGTTAACTTCACTTGGCATTCGCGGCAGACGCTGTAGACATACATGACACTTAAGACGCCAGCAATAAAGTACAGGCACGACGAACGTTGCTCCAAAAACTACGGTTCTTGATTAACGAAACTGTCAGTATACTAGATAAACTTTTATGCTAAGTTATTAAAGCTATAGTCTATCACATGGCAGACAATATAGTAGAGCAGTAATAATTTTAATATACAATTATCGTACGAACAGAATACAAGCCGGTAGCTCGTTTCATTTCGTTATGATAATATAATTTATTTGCGGTCTGCCGCTAACCATATATCTACGCGTACGAATTTACTCGTATCATTAAATCGTTCAGTTGAGAGCGTATTGGATACAAATACGAAAAGTATAAATTTGGTCTGTTGATATTGAGTTTGAAATCGTTAAATAATTTATGATGATTTTTGTGTGAAAATTTTAATAACTATTTTTAATATTTCAGTTTATTTATAATTTAAAAATCAATTAAAAATCACAATCAAAAAGTTTTTATTTCTTGTAAACCAAAAAAGGCGCTTAAGAAACGTTACGTTTAATACTAATGACTCTAGTTGCTCGGTTCCAAAGTTTCCTTCCTATGGAGAAGAGCCGGCAAAAAACTCAATTTATTTTTCCAAAGATATCATTTTCTTTACAAGAGTTATGATAACGGATACCCCTCAGAAAATATTACGGCATTAGTTTTTTTCAATTGCATAGCTAGAATGAGAGCTAGTCTGAACTAGTCCTATCTGAATAGATATTAATGTCGGCGGCGATAAGGGGAAGGTTGGGCAATGTGATGCCGAAGTCTCGCGGAGACTATACCCTGCGTGTTTGAGCAGCAAGCGGCGATGCACTCACACTCATCGCCCGAGCAAACACCGCGGTCGATGTCATCCGACATACTTAGCACTCAGAACAAACACAGATCTACTTACTCCCACGGAGATCGCTTGCCGGACTTTTTAATTAACTGATGATCGTATTTCGATAATGCGGTTAATACTGAGTTTCGAGTTATTAATATATCAATAAGATAGGTACGAAATTATTTTTTAATTGTGTTAACTTTTTCAAGGCTGAGTCATGACTCAGAGGGACACAGGTTACTGACTGATTAAGACTTAAGTTCGAAAAATTTTGGTCCATATGTCGGCTTACCATACTGAAGTGTTGTTCATAAGTAGTACAGACATTTCCGAATGTTCCTGCTTCACCATGCAGTCGGTACAATGCACTCTGTGGATGGCACGTTGACGGGCACGTAGCGGACGTGACGCTCTGCTCGCCGTTATTGACGCGCCGCACAGAGGTTAGCTCATTGCATTACCGAACAAAGAGCATTGTTCTATCTGTCAATTTCCTATTCCACCAAAACTGCGAACTAAATCCAAACCATTTTTTTTGTTCAAGGATGTATATAAGACCGCCTGTAGCGTGGTTCGTATAACGGAGAATTGGGTTTGACCCACAATACATTGATGCATGTCTGGGATGGTTCGCCGCATGTCGTACATTTCGGCGCAGCATTGTGTCGGCGCGCACTGTTCCTGCTGTCATTGTTGCCGCCAACCATTGTCCTTGCCTCATCGTTGTTTTGGACGGGTCTGCGCGCGCCTGCTCGCCTTCAAAGTATTAGATCCTTTATAGCACAGCACATGAGCTTTCAATAGATAGTTCCTTTTAATATACTTTTAAATTCTAGTACAGAACGATCTGTACTGAAAATATGTTTTATTTATTTTTATTTAGTAAATGTTTGTGTGTAAAATAACTTTTTGATACTTAGAACACATTCTAAATACTTAGTTAGTACAAAACTGCTTTTAAAATTGTAGTATGCTATCCGAAAATTCTGGAAATTCTTATATCGTAGCATAGGAACTGCGTTTTGCTGGAAAAACAATTTACGTCAGGAATTTCTACCGTTTCAAAGTTGCAGTCTAGGACATGTAACAATAAATGTACCAAAACAAGAAAAGTCACCGGTATTTGTTACAACTAAAAAATATTTTTTTTAGGAATAGAACGTTCTATAACCCAAAATATGAAATGTCATCATTACAAAAACGAACTATACTTTTGATTAACGTTACATATTTTTAATCAACTATATTTAATAATTCTTCAGAAAGCATGTCGATAAAACCGATTGAAAGTTCTATCGACGATCCAAAAGGTGAAAATAAACTGTTCCTTTTATCCGAGTCCTCTAAACTAAACCTGAACGACTATAAGTCATCCGTAGCTTAGAGGCGAGACTCTAAAATCAATTTAGGTGTTCCGTAGTGCAGCGCCCGGCGCCGCCACAATGCGAGTCGTCGAACAAAAGTGAGCAGTTTTGTCAGCACGAGTCTAATCCCGGTTTGATTGCGCCGCGATCGCCTCGCCAAGCCTCATTAATATCGGGCGAGCAGCGTTTTTTATTGCACCCCACTCTGCCAATATGGTTCTGAGATACTATATCTGACGTAATATTATAGTGTTTGCTTTAACATACAACTATAGTAGCACATACTGTTGCCTAAAGCATCCACATCACTGCGTAAGATTAAGTAGTGAATACTTAATTTATTCCTTGATTAATTAATTAATTTTCTTGTATTAAAACATAACGTCTCGAAAACGTACAACCTCTCTATCGATATTTTATTAATAAAGCAACCTAACTTAACGTGAAATGGAGGTATGTATTCAGGCATCAGTAAATGTGGTAGCATTCACTAAAACAGCAAAATTAATAGAGACAGTATATACCGAGCTGTACGACAACACATAACATAAACACCTCGTGTGAGCTCTGCGTGGGCTCGTGTTTACCTCGTAAACAATCACCCAACCACGGCATTTACATACACATATATAACGGAAATTATTCGTTTACCTAACATTATACGATAATTATACAACTTTTTGATAATGATATGCTTTTTCATCATGATTTTTGGTATAACACTGTTGTTAGTTCATTATAAGCTACAGCGCGTAGCTGGTTACGGGTTGCTACGTCTGCGTAGCTAACGTAGCACTTGGTTACGTCACCGTAGCACAGCTCCGTTAGTGTTAGTAGCATCAATAATTACTTTGTAGTAGCTTCACTGAACTGCTTAACTAAATCGCTCATCTCCTAATTACCGACAGTAGCAAAACTTGTACCCTGGCGTGCAATCTATCTAAGTATAACGTAACGTAACTTCGCTCCGGTTACATTTCCAATACGACAGCTATCTAAGATCGAAGAGGTACTAATGCTTGGTACGCTCGCTACGGCACTCCCGAGGCCAGATATTGTAAAGTTCCCATCAAACTGTTCTTGGTATCAGCAAGTCAAATATTAGGCAGAGGTCACAGTGCCGTTACATCGGCAAACTTTAAGTAAATGTACTTTGTGGCTGGTTTGTATGTAAATTATTTTAGCGCTGTATTTGTGTTGAGTTTCAAGTTTATCGTTGTATGTTTACATTCTATTTGCATACTTGATGTGGTTATACTTGTAAATTTTTAATAAAAATATATTTTCCGTAACCAAAAATTTAATATCCTAGCATTTATGTCCGGTTCTCAAGGTTCTGACTTCATGTATCGGCTATTTCATTTATTTATACATAAATTTACTCTTTTTTTTCTGGGCATCATACATGAATTATTAAGCTTTGAACGCATGTAATCTATCTCTGTCCCCGCTCCCGCTGCCTCCTGTCAACATGTCCGAGCCGTGTCGGCGGGCGGTCCTAAGGGACGCATCATCGTTACACTTGCCGGAATAATTTCCATTGTAAAAGCAAACAGCGAGCGTCGGGAATACGCCGCCGTTGGCCGCTTAACTCAGAATATCTGATGTGAGCGAGTGTGGGGACGGACGGATGGCCAATTGTATTTTTCACTGATATACATTCAACAAATCTTAATCTGGATCCTCTTGTCCTTTTGTACGCTAAATGCCTAAATATAATGTCAGCCAGGATTTTGTTTAAGAGATATTTTGTTTCAATCTAAAATGTAACTAAATTTCGTTTAGGAACATGAATTATGTACTTTGAAGTCTATCTTCTTTAAAGCGCCTGTAATATTAAAACTAATTAGTATCCCGCAGACTTTCAATATTTAATGTTCGGACCAACTTATTTCTTAAGTTTTCGATTCTCAGTGACCTATTTCAGTGCTTCCAAGTTTGCGACACCTAATCAAAATTAATAACGTTATCAGACTATGCTCGGTTATCGTGCGTCGCAGTCAACACGATAATCCCGGGGGGGTGAGGGGGTGGTCTCTGGTCTCTGCCGGGCAAGGGGGGGGGGTGTATGTAAGCCGGAGCTGCGACTGCCAGCGCCGGCTCCAAAGCCGGTTGTTCGCAGTCCAGTCACGCGGCAGCTGAATTTGTAATTAATCCACTGATAATAAGGATTTTGGTTATTTATCGTTTACTATTGTGTAAGACGTTTGCGAACAACATATGAATTCTTGTAACGGGTTTCGTTTGACTGTGACAATTAAGGTCTGTCCGCATTATAAACCCCTTTTTATACATCCATTATATTAAAAGTAGAGGAATTTTGTTGGCAGTTTAAGGAAACACGCTACTTCTATTCTTAACCTATGTGACCTAGCAATTTGTAACAGTATAGTGACAATGTAACCTTAGCTGATGTATGTCCCATCATTACTCACTAGCCATTCATTACATATCTTACGTCATAGCGGTGACGTCACAACATGTATGGCCATCCATCATGCTGGCTATCTGTGGCCACTGCGCGTATCAGAAGGCTCGTCTCATGTCCGGCGATTCATCATTAATGCCTAATCAATCTATTCTTTTCAAAAGTAAGTGAGAATTATATGTATAAAGAGTTGAGCGGGATGATCGTAGTATATTATGGTTGAAAGTAATCTTTTTATAAATCCCTCTCGTTATTTGCAGCATTACGATATATATATATACCCTAAAATCCTGATATTTACATTTATATCTATTTCAGTTTGTAAATGTTGAAACTATGTATTTTGAGCTGTCATTTTACCGTTAATAATTTTGATACATCGTACTGTAAACATGTCATCACATTGAATATACAACGTTATATTTTAAATAAAATAATGTTTTGATTTAATTTCATCCGCCATTGAACACAACAAAACAAGCAAAAAAAATACATTGCACGATAATTGCTGGTCTTTGATGATATCGGTATTTTGGAACAACGAAGGTTCATATTGGACCACAATCAGCTGAGAGCACGGTAAGGAAGAAGACAGTTTTGCTTTCTCGTGATGTCGGAGCAATCGAATCTCGTGATACGTAATGTCGTTGCGCGGATAACGTTCACGGGAAATAGCTTCGAACAATCAGTTCGTTAAGTTCGTCACGCGGACTCGCTCGGCGACGATTGCCCGCGATCCTGTTACATGAAACTGCATTTGTTCTCTGTCCTTGGAGACTTGAGTGGATGATATTATATTTCTGTGCACAAAAAAACTTTTTTCTATAATCTTTTGTTTTATAGAAAGAGGTGTGTCAACGCTCATTCAGCTTTTAAAATAGGTGTTTTGTCTGGACTTATTGTACTGTATTGATATGAATTGCGCTTGAAGCATGTAATACTGGCGAGCATTAATCACGCCATCCCGAGAGGATCGATGTCACAGCTTCACTAATTCGTCACGCTGCTGACCTTTTGTTATTTTTTCAGTTTTCAAAGTGATTGGATTTGTGATGCTGAATGTGTGAATCGTTCAAATTATCTTTCAATATTTTTTTGTCGGTTTTGTTAATAGGATTTTAACAAAGCAATCCCTTACCGCACATCATCTAGTATTTCATTTATCAATATCTTGTTTACTCTTTAGTTCATATCATATGAAACAAATAATTATATTCATTACAATCTTTTTTTTATATTTTGAGGAAATCCTGGTACGCTAAAACTACGTCAAAGCCAAAAGGAAAGGTTATATATGTTTTAGACTTAGGTTTGGTCATTTGAACTCTCATCTACACAGAGACTGGCAGATCCGTCATGATTGTGTTTATCTAGGACACAAGGAGCGTGAAGATGAACTGCACGAGGCGGCGTCCGCGCTGCGGCTGTGACGTCATCCATCAAACTGTCAGTGACGGGTCTCGCATCGCCGCGCTCTGATCGGTCACGCCGACACCGCATCAAAGATCGCAAGGAATTACGAAAATAAGCCTTACTGCGTTGCAATAAAGACGCTGTCGATAAAATGTGCCGTGCAACGATGTCCTTCCATAGCAGTCGTAGAATGTGATTGAATATGACTGGCGAACCGATTACTGGAGATAATGTAATGAGCCAACTATTTATTTAAAGTCGATATAAAACGCTTTACGTAATATTAAAAACGGCGTGAAAATTGTATTTTTTATATAAAATATCTTTATAAATATAAAGAAGGATTCCGTGTTATTTTTAGTAAAAAAAACATCGGCCCCTATTTGAATTCCGCATGTATCGTTGGTCCGCTGGCAGGCAAACACACCCAGACTGAATAAATATCTCTAGGTCATACAAATATTTGTTTCGTGCGGGTCCGACTCTCTCTTCGTTGCTATGTACCATACAGCTAAACCCTGATTTGATAATTTCTTAGAAATTCTAAAAAATCTTCAATGAAGCGTAAATAAATTTTATAAATCGAACATATAATAAATAGGAGCCAAAAATATCATGCTAAAATGTTTCAAGGAGAAAATGTTATGTCATCCTATTTACTTAGCTTAAGACTATATGGCTTAACTAAGTCTGTGTGTCTTAAGGAATACAAATGTTAGGTTCCTTCAACTAAGCAACAGATGAGCATTTTCTCCTACCTACAGTAATAATTAAATTATAATGAAAGTTGCATGAGTGGTGTGGCCAAAGATTAGCCGGTATTTCGGCATCGATCACCGGCCGCCATCACGCCACATCGCCGCTCGCCGGTCGCCGCGTCAACGCCGCACCTCGGCAGCGCCGCGCCGGCTGAGCTGTCACGCTGACCCAAACTAATATTTGAACGAAGTGATTGAATATGACTGCCGACGGGATTATATTTGAGCTTCACGAGACCTCGCACGTGTATTGTACACTCAATGAGAGATGCTCATATTCGTATAAAAAACATAAACATGTATATTATATATATGTAGGTATTCTCTTTTCTCGTGCCATTCTCTACAGTCATATGCCAGTCTTGTCAAGACTTGACCTGGAACTTTGATTATGTTTTGGACCCAACTTTTGACGTTGGTTTTATATGAAATGAAAATATTATTTATTAATTTAATATTTTATGTTTCTATTCTAACAATTTCTGTCAACATTTCAAAATTGATTCATAACAATAGGTTCCTAAACAATGCAGTTTCTATTAGAGTTTGTATTTCGATTTGAAAGCTCATCCCATTGTGTTTGTATAATGTGGCAATATGGCGTCTGGATATTTGGCGCGAGCGGCCGCCATGATGGGCGTTCGAACGACCTGTTAATTTAAACTGACAGCGGAGAGGATGAGCGCGATTACGTCAGTGCATCACCTGAGTCGGCACCTCACTGGATTGTGCGGCTCTATCATCATTGTAGGTAAATTGTAAAGAGATAGAGTTTGTGTCCCAGTTTAATTGTTATTTCTTAGAAATTATGATAGAAGCTCCGTATTTATACTGAAATTCACATTTGTAACAATTGTATCCAATCAGCATCTAAATGCGTACATATATTTTAACATAACCGAACGCGACAAAGAACCGAACACATTGTTTAAAGCATAAAACCTCGAAATCCTTTTTAAAATTGCACTCGGGCGGTATGATGCATGTAATTAAAAAGTGGGGCAATGTTACATATATGGACCAGCGTAAGGTGAGCCTCGCCGCGGTCGTGCGGGCCCGGGGAGGAGCTCAGACTATGCCGGTCGCGCGGAAGCCGGGTACACGGGGAGTTGGCTTCCGTCGATGAAACCGCGAAGCTTTGATATCCGCGCAGCTGGCTGCGATAGATACGTTGATGCACGGACAGAATGTTGGAATTAAAATTTTATATTTAAAAAAATACTCGTGTATTTTTTGCACTCAGAAAATCATTAGTGGTCCTCGTTTGAAATATCGTCGGACGATCAGTGTTACGTGGAATTTACTCGACGAGAAATTAATATGGGGATATTACGGTGCGGCGCGCGGACTAGTGCGATCTCGAATATTGGCGAATGCAGTGACGCGTGTCTCGAGCGGATAACAGGAGATGCTCTGGTCGGTATAAAACCCGATATAGAGATATTCTCACGCACTTGATGCACGGCCTGGTGGGCAGGTCTGGTAATAAAGTGCTAGCTGCACTCATGTAACACATACATAGCTCTCATATAGTTACATCAAGGCTTTACTATTTATTGGTTTCTTAGGTTTACGCGAATGTTAGACATTGAAATAAAACTACTTTTTACGGATTTTTTCGCGGTTTATACCTTTGCAGGCATCATGGTCACGGGCAGACAGTCTGCCCGTGACCATGATACCTGCAAAGGTGTCGAAACGACGGGACCTAAAATCCAAATATAAAAAAATCCGTAAAAAGTAGTTTTATTTCAATGCTAATTTGTTACTAAATAGAAAACTGAACCGTAGGCTATGTTGGTATAAACACAGGACAAACATTTGTATATCATTAGTATGTTTTTCCCGTTCGTGATGTATTTCCTAGTGCCTCAGTAATTTTTTTTAATAAAATACATTACAAAAATAGAATGTGCCGAAGTCTCTTTTGTTATTTTATTGTGTTCGTTCTTTGATCACTATTAAAGTCGTCCCGAGTAATTAATTAACCTCCCACTAACTCATGCATGTACGCCTACATTTTTAATTAACGTTATTTGACACGCTCTGAAAATTCATATTAATTCTTGGCTTTCAGTTTTCGGAAACGAGTGAATATTGTTTCGAGATAATGGCGTATGTTCTTAGAACCATTATTTGGTAGTCAGTTGGTTTTAGATAATACGTTGTACTAGCCTTTTGTATTTGAGTAGCTTGGGAGCATGCATCATGATTATCTTTGACCACTCTATTGAAATGTTATGCATTACATTGCAATCATCTTCAAAAACTTATTGGTAATCGTAGTCTTATTGTAAGCTTGGTAATTCATCCCTAACCTCTGAATTGCAGTAGTCAAATGTGTAATCACGATAAGATATTTTTTTCAATAAAAAAAAAACTTAAAATTCATAGTAAGTCTAGATATACATAATAATATATTAAACCTCCAAACGATGCAATAACTTGTATTTAAGTGTCACTCTACCTTAACTTACGTGCCATCTAGTTGGCTTGCCTGAATGATAAATCGCTTTGCAAATTTATTACAAATAGGTACACGAGGTAGAAAACGAGACGGAAACTATAAAACATATTATATAAAATAAGATGATTTAGCAACTAGACAGGTTTGTTAGTATAATTTAGCGCATCACTAGTTTCAGTAATTAGCGATAACTATTTAAATCAAAATAATAACAAAACATGAAAATTTTAAATAATAGTTTATATTGAACGAGGTATTAGTAGTCTTTTAACGTTAAAGTAATAAATTCCTTAAATTGGTCTAGTATTTCATTGTCACCTAGCCAGCTGAAGCGCTGCAACACAAAGTGCATGTGTCCCGGCCGCGCTGAACGGAGAACAATCCGGCCTCGAAGGCGGATATAACCGTTTAATATTAAAACCAATCTCTCCCGCGACACGCTCACACTACACGATTGTGACACCGCATTACAACTCTCAGGTTTGAGGTACGAGCGATCAGCGAAGACAGATTTCTATTTTTTGTAACATCCCTATTTTTAAACCTCACTCATTTATTTCCATCATATTTAAACCTTTTACCCCTTGCCTTGCATACTGGAAATCGAAACCCATTATAAAATTCAATAGAAATGTAACAAGCAGGACTTTTTTTTAATCATTTATTTGATGAGGAAGCAGAATGCACTATGAAGAAGTCCTACCCCAATTACAAGATGGTACTGCTGATTTATCTTTAGGTCTACCAATTACATCAGTTGCTATCAAATTTGATAACAGTCTGAATCGAAGCTTTTCAGAAGCATAAATTAGTAAAATTATGTTACACATTCGCTTCCTCTTCTAATTTGCAGCGTAACGAGTAAACCACTCATTTACATGCAGATTAATATTTTAGTAGGAACTATTAATATTAGCTCGGTTCAAGGCTTCTGGAGCAACATTTTAACATTTTTAGTTTCAACTTAAGGTTCTATTACATAGTTCTTTAAAACTACTAATGCGATTTTCTTTATAATGAGTTTTCATAAAACACTGTTCAACCATTCATACTTTTCAGTAGGCTATGATCACACAAAACCTGTAAGTACACTTGTACTAATATCGTTACAGTTGCCAAAAGTACTTCAGGTATTTATATAAATGTTTTCATGTTCGTAATGATTAAAACAAATATCGATCTCGAAGGGACTGCCAAAGAAACTAACACCGTATTTATCTTACAGCTCCTTGAATCGCTGCCTAAGTCAAACCATCCTGCACGCCCGGTCTCCTCTCCCTTACACCGCGGCGTGCAGCGGTGTCGCACGGCCACGCGCCCGCCATGTGTCTCGCCACGCCGCGCGACGGTGCCCACTAATGCACATTCAGATTGTGTTCGCCGTCAACACCATATTTATTGCTGTCACTGTATCTTTTATTCACGCGTCCGTGATTCCATCACGAAAAATTCATGTTTTGTCGATTTATTCCTCTTTACGATTGTTGAAGTCATGAATTTGAAACTACTACTATTTAGAGAAACAAATCTTATACAATAGAAAGTAGATCGTCCTATGATTTCATTTTTATTATTGCTTTGCTTTTGTACCTAGTTCCATCTGCTCGACTCTTAACTTATTATATTATTGCTACAATAACATTAAAACAAGCTGGGACAACACTCAAACTCGCATAACTACAGGAAAGTAGATTGGAGGCCGGATCATTGTGATAGCGATTACAAAAGGTTATGTAAATCGCTTTAGCGAAAATATTCCGGCTAACACAGCGTCCATTACTAACTGAATTATCAAAAACAATTCAAAGTTATTACAATATGAATACGCCGCATTAATAGCCACAATACCTTCCTGCCACTGAATATTCAACCTTATTTTTGCACACAAAAAGTTTGTTTATCCTTAACGCTGTTGACACAACTTTTTGTTTGCCGTCGCTTTATGTTGTATACACAAGCAATAAAGCTGATTATTGCTTGCTTTAGGATTGTGTAAGTTTGTTTCGATAGCCCGTGACCAACTATAAATCAGGATTGATGAATGAATTCGTTGGATGCAGCGGAAACGGTGTGTGGTTGTGTATTTGTATCCGTTTTGGAAGAATGCGAGCTGAAAAAATGATTAGAATAATATTCATCGCTTATTGAATATTATATTATTATGCTTCACGAGGACTTTTAAAACTAAAAAGATTACTTATGAGGGTGTACTTTCTTCAGTTCTTTATAACTGTAATTAACTATTTCTCTCACTATGCTGTATGCGACTTTAAACTTTAATTTTAAATTTAAACAGTTTTGAAAATGACTGTCTGAATAATGCGACTGTAAACACGTAGTTACTTTATAACAGCCTAGAATCATCGACATCTGATAATCAATTTAGGTTACATCACACTGATGAAATAATCAATTTAAGTCAAAAGACCTCTCGAAACCCTTGAATGCGGCCACATGGGGAACCTTCACCCCATTTAGTAATTAGGCGGCGAGCAGAGCGGCAGGCTTTGTGAGCAAACGTGACTGTTGTTAACCAGCCCACTCGGACCAGAGGACACGACGCGGCGAGGCGCGCCGGCCAGCGCTATGGAAACGCTCGCTCATAGCTATGTGGTAAAGTTTAATATGATGAGCTAGTGGAATATGTATGTGTTTAGCGAGGTTTAACGCCGAAATCAAGAATTTTGTACTTTTGGTCCGTAGGAAATTTCTTACCTTTTTGATTATGATAATTATGAAGTTTAACTAATTAAGTTTCATAGCTTTCACGTGTTGTGTTCTATACGATTTGTAACAATGTTGAGGATGTATTTAATAAGTATTTACCTTATTCGTAATCCCGAATTTATTTCTCCGCACTTCAGTACGTCCAATTTGCATATTAAATTACTCGCTATAATGAAATTGTACTCTCGTCATAACTTAACCCGAATTCATTTTATCAAAATAAATTTAATCTGTGGATACCATATTAATTGCGATTTGAAGCCGTAAAATGAATAATATTATAATGCTTATTTTATCAATTAAGAGAACATAGATTTATTATTTACATAGATTTATATAGATTTTGATTTTGCTTGTATTCAACAAAATGCTGTTACTTACCGGCCACCGCGAACAGAAGCAAAGCCGCCAACATGTTGGCGATCTAGCGAGACAACCTGCAACGGAAATTCAAATTGTTTATTTTGTAAATAGGGCTACATACAATCACTTTCACACGTCTTCCTAATCTAGATGAGGTCGAAATTTCCTAACTGACTACCCTGAGAAGAAATGTCGAAACAAACTCGGGGGAAAGTTTTAGGTGTTAGGTACTGAAACCAGAATCATAGTTGACACTTTGTAGTATACTTGTTTTTTTATTTGATGTATTACTACTTAGCTGAGATATTAACATGGCCTATGTATAAACATAGCCTATGAAAACTCATTGTTTAAAGATACTTAGATCATGACTGACTAAAATGCTTGAATGCCGTCAAGGCATAGAGCTTATACCATGCTACCAAATTCTGAAAAACCATTGTGCTAAACTAGTTACAGAGTATAGGTAATAGGTTAAAAAAAAACTACTACAAAAATTCGAATATGTTTTTAATATTGGTTATCTGTCAATTAGTCGAAACGTGACAAATTATGCTATCATAAAAATGTTTTAGTCTCGTTTTTAATTATCCTATAAAAATACTACCTGTATCCGAAAATCCGATCCGCAATCACGTTTGAAATAGATTCGTATTCCGTATGTATTTCATAGTTTTTATACCAAATACAAATTAACGAAACTAACATAAATAAACATGCTTCAAATAAATCAAATCATCCAAATATCCTGACGTATAACTGAACGTCAACTTTATCAATTACAATGAATGCTCAAAGGACCAAAGTTCCCGCGTCCTCCGAGTCGCGCCATCTAACTGTACGACTGTAATTGTGACCCTCATTAAGTGAAACCCGAAACAATTATCAACGTCACAGTCTGGTGGCACCTGGCACTAACTTGTTTCTAATAGCTCATTGTTATGCACTTCAGGAAATTTGTGTCAAGCATACTTGTATAAGCATCAAAAGTCCTTTAGATACTTTTGTTTATTGGATTATTTATTGACTTTCCTATAGTATTCCTACTGGATGTAATTTCAAAATGCTTGAAGAGTATCATTACTTTTATTAATTACTTTCAAAAAGTTTACATACTTGATAATTTAGTGCTAAAACTTTATTTTTAATATTTAAAAGATTGTAAATGCCTAAAACATGCTGCGCATGTCAGACTTAAATTCTTAAATGTTACAAATTATCATCAATTATTTTCAAAACCATAAAGAGCTTGTCTGTGCTTATTCTTCTGCTTTTCGTTTTTTACATTTTAAAGTATTATAATAATTACAATGATATTATGTCATTAACGAAAATACTCTAACACGCATTAAGCATGTTTTCCTGTTGGTCCTTTTTCCCGCGCGCCTCGGAAGGCGACGCGACAATTCTTTGCAAGTTTAGTACTAAAAGTCCATTGTGAGGGCGGAAGCCGTTTGTATTAATTGTTAATTTAGTTCTTAATTGTAGCCACTAATAGTGTTCTAGTTTTTGTTACTTTATTCTAAGCAAGTTCAACTTAAATTGGTATTTATTATTTAAATTGTGTTTGTGTTACTTCTGAATTAAATTCTTGCCAAATTGATTTACAATAAATAAATTATGAATTATTGATTAGTTTGATTAGGTTAATAACTAAAGTGAAAACTGAAAAAAATATTTTTTTACTTATTAATTATTATTATCAAAAAATAATTTTACATATACCTATTTATATTATTTAGCTCTAATAACAGCAACATATTTCTTTTGAATAGGACAAAACGTCTAATTGAGTATATTTATTTAATCACCGTAAATTGAAAAACAAAACAATGGTATCAAAACAACTTACAACTTTTTATATTATTATTGATGACGCCGCTCAATGTTCAAGTTCCTTCATCAAACATCGCGTAGCACTCTGTCATAGTATTTCAACTATTCAACACAAAAGTTCACCCGCGAAATACTTTCCGATGGCGTAGCCGTAGCCGCAGCTCTACGCCGTAGCGGAGTACCGCGCGCCTACACACCGAGCTCACGAATGGCGGGAGACGCCGGACACCGCTCCGCTACGCGACACAGACTAAAATATTCACATCACAGATGTTCCAATAAACCAGTGGGCCAATTGATTCTCTGCTACTCAATGCTCGTGTTAAACTTTTATAGATACATTTGTATAGGTATGCGCCTCATTTCGTATTCGCTTGTTTCGGACATAATTGAATATGAGACCGTGTTTTGCACAGATTAACGTGGCTTTGTTTCATTCCTATTGTGCGAATTTCGATTAATAATTAAATTAGGTAGCCGAGCTGTAGGTGCTTATAAATGTTTGAAATTAGTTTTCGGTCGTTGCAGGAATATCCCCGTTAAAGACTTTTGATGGGCCGTTAGTGGGACTATACACCCTAACGCTAGGCAGTAGAGGTGACACTTAATCGTACTCATAAAACTATCGCGTTAACGAGCCGGTAGTGTTTTAATAGCGGTCTTTCTATTAAAACAGTTCATATTTCATAAACGCTGTCAGCTAATTAAATTTATGTATTTTATAGCACACGAATATTTTTTTGTTAAATCTGCGTTACAATGTAAAAATATTGGTATCTGATTTAAAACTCTTGTTTGTGCCGTGCAGATTTTTTATGTTATTATTTTTATTTTTATTCATATTTTGATATAATTTGGGTATATACTTGACTGAAATGATAATCGTTTGTAACTGAATCAAAAACAAAGCACAATTTCGAGGAAACCCCTTTCACGGGAATGCGATGGCGGCAACTAATATTTCGCGAACTATTAATAGTTGTTCACGTTATTCTCTTCACACAGGAATTCACATATTATGCAAATACAAATATTTACCAATATCACCTGCCTATTTGTTAAATCTATTGTGTAATTTACCTATATTTTATGAAAACTTATTTTGTATGACATAATTTATAATTTGTATAACGACTGACATAAAAAAAGATCAGTTCTCGTGTCTCAAAAGTCTGATAAGATCATCACACAACCATCTCTTGTAAGCGTAACAGACAGACAGATAATTACTTTAGCATTTATTATATGACAAATTCATAGTAATTGACTAGGTACTATGGATCAAGATGTATATTGATTATAAAAGTGGATCACTTCAGAATGTTTAAAGTTTTCGTATGACTAGAGAACTTTAAACCATAATTATAGCAGCGCTATAATAGCGCCATAAATTCACCAACACCTACAATCCAGTAAATATTTTGTTGAACTAGTTTTCTGAAATTGAGTGTATAGTTCAGTCAATAAATCACCCATAAGGCGTTGTAGAGTGCGTGAGCAAGGCCCTAAGCAATTTCTTCAGAATATTGTTCAGGGTGCTTAGACGATTAACATACTAAAAGTCCTGACGTCTAGGGGGTGAGGCGGAGTGGGGGGAGGGGTTTAAAGTTCCCATTTTTCAGTTTTTCGCTAAAATCTTTTAAACGGTGCGTCATGGAGATAAGAAGTCTTCTACGCAATGAAAGCTTATAAAATTATGTACAACTTTTATCTTAAACACTTTTTCACATTCCTACCTATTTTCGAACTACACCTTCCAGAAGAGTGAAAATTGAAAAAAACTACTTCGATTGAATACTACCTATTGTATACTACTTCCTTCACGTTATTTATGAATCTAGACACGCGGCAGCGAGTCAAGCCAAGTTCAAGTAAAGGAACTGGCTAGCCATCGCCAAGTGTATCATTACACGAACCACTTGGTGCCACTTTTGATCCTTCTATAACTCAAAACCTCTTTAACGTAAACACATAAAACTAAGTGTGTTTAATTATATCCATAAGGACATTTAGAAGCCCAAATTTCATGAAGCTAGCTCAAACGGTTGTTAAGATATGAAAGTCAAAAGTCGTAAATATTAGCACTGACTGACTGACATGATAATATAGTACCTAAAAATAACCCACTTCCAGGTGACCTAGAAAAATGAAATTTGGCATTCAGGTCGGTAATTGTGTGTAAACGTAGGAAAAAATCTAAAAACAAAAAAAAAGTTAAAAAATAGGGGGGGTACCCATACAAAAAAGTTTTTTTTTTATTTTAGCGTTGGAACCGTTACAAGCAGATATTTGAAACTATTCGAATACATGTAATACTATATTAAGCAAAAATAATAATACATATATTGGAATAGTTTATGACTTTTTGACTTTCATATCTTAATAACCGTTTGAGCTAGCTTCATGAAATTTGGGCTTCTAGATGTCCTTATGGATATAATTAAACACACTTAGTTTCATGTGTTTACGTTAAAGAGGTTTTGAGTTATAGAAGGATCAAAAGTGGCACCAAGTGGTTCGTGTAATGATACACTTGGCGCTGGTTAGCCAGTTCCTTAACTTGAACTTAGCTTGACTCGCTGCCGCGTGTCTAGATTCCCAAATAACGTGAACGAAGTAGTATACAATAGGTAGTATTCAATCGAAGTAGTTTTTTTCAATTTTCACTCTTCTGGAAGGTGTAGTTCGAAAATAGGTAGGAATGTGAAAAAGTGTTTAAGATAAAAGTTGTACACAATTTTATAAGCTTTCATTGCGTAGAAGACTTCTTATCTCCATGACGCACCGTTTAAAAGATATTAGCGAAAAACTGAAAAATGGGAACTTTAAACCCCTCCCCCCACTCCGCCTCACCCCCTAGACGTCAGGACTTTTAGTATGTTAATTGTCTAAGCACCCTGAACAATATTCTGAAGAAATTGCTTAGGGCCTTGCTCACGCACTCTACAATCACTTTGTTGACTGGACTAGTAGTTGTTTTTAATATATTCACTGCGATAGGATTTCACACAGTTTGTTCGCTCAAACTTTGTAGTGGAGCTTGGAGCCGAGTTTGAAGCGGACGTCGTGACGTCACGCCGGAGAGTTGAGGATAATGGTCAGAACTCTTAATATCCAGCGCTGACCTGCTTGTTAAGAGGCGCTTTGACTCGACAT
Organism: Autographa gamma; assembly: GCA_905146925.1. NCBI lineage: Eukaryota > Metazoa > Arthropoda > Insecta > Lepidoptera > Noctuidae > Autographa > Autographa gamma. Next base: position 14,266,557 of record LR989850.1, read on the forward strand.
ATCAGAATGCTAATGTTAATAACTAGGGTCATTAATTTTAATTATTATTTCAGAACAAGCTTAAAGCATAACGTAAGTTTGTTATGCCTCTGAAAATTAAATATGATACACACTGCACAGAGAATCGGCATAGCCATTCAACGTGGCAATGACGCCTGTTAGTTTTTATTTATGTAAGTTTTAATTTTAGTATAGTTAGAGTTTGTTCTTATATTAGATTTAATTGTGTGATACACATTTGGAATTTAAACATAGTATACGTAAAGTCCGGTGAAGCAGCCAAAGCCTGCGCTCAGGCTAACTGCAAAGATCTCTACCAAAAACATAGCATACGTCTCTTTAAAACGATTTGAATACTACGATAAAGCTTTTAAGTAAAACAGACTGTGATAGCATTAAATAAATGTTACAAACAACGATTAAGACCTAACGTACGTTACTCAACATTCAGGTGTGTGCGTGTCCAGTTCGGCACACACACATACACAGCTCGCCCCAAACCGCAAGTTAGCAACTCGCGGCGCGAACACAATTTAAAGTAATTTTACAAATGTTATGAAACTTTTTGGTGTGATAAGTTGTGCGGCGCGAGCAGTCGATCGGCGAGCAGACAACACTCCTCCCGGGGACCGACCATTCACAACTTTGACATAGACTTAGACACTACTTTCAACGCAGATGCGACATTTTCATGTTCGTTTTTGTACAATTCCTGCCTATAAGTTTGGTAGTTCTTTTTTTCATGTATTTCTGTTTTGAATTTTAATATCATATTCTTACATGTTTCTCATGTATGTTTGTTTTTTACATTAAATGATTTTGATAAACTATCTAGCAGGCTGGGATATTACCACCATTTCACTAAAGATTGGATCCTAATTGAGTTTTAAAGACTTTCAGCGAAACTTACGATGGAGTGAGGACTTTGCTAAAGAGAATTTATTACCAACAGTTAAAGATTTGTTAGGGCCTTGACTATTCAATGAATATTTTTTTCAGTCTTTATTTTTTACTTTTAACTCGACATTGTATGAGTAACCTCGCTGTTGAACCAACACAAAATCCCCTAAATTCCTTCCTTCCACAGCTTAAGTCATTCCGTCTACTGTTTGAGCGAGTTTCAAGCAATTACACAATAGATTAACACAGAAGTCCTTCTCTAAACAACTCCCGGCGCTACACTAATCTGCAAATAAAAAACAACATCGCTTTAACACATGCTATCTGTGTTAAGAGCAGTTTGAGATAGTTCAGTTTACCTTATAAAGTGAATGTTGTTTGAATACGCTGAGCTTTAAGTATTAAGCCTTCTGTGTTTTCCGTGCGACTGGTTTTATCAGTGTCTGACAGCGCCTGCTCGCCGCAGATACCGCCAGCCGAGCGGATTCAAAGATATTTCAACTTTTAACACTTATTTTATACACTGAAGGATTTCCGCGCTCATTCTAACTGACGAGCCGCTGTAGCGATTAACTGCGGCCATTATGGAATGGATTTAAATATTGCTGACGGTCAGAGTTTATACACGTTGTCACTTTGAAACGTAAACAAAGGGTCTAAAGTCAGTGTCATGATTAAAATACGGGTTAAGGTTTGATAAGAACAAACTTTGTTTCTAAGTCAGTCATAACAATAATGAACTTAAACATTATCTCATGAATCCTTTCTATATGACAAATATAAGTCAAATAGATACAAAATATTTATGTAATTGCAAATTATTATTTGTTATAAAGCTCGCAGTAGTCTGGTCCGCATCAGTCTGGTTTTTGGATTACTTAACAGCGTTAGAACCTTACCTGTTGGCAAGACGCTTAAGAAAATCCTTGTGCGAACTTCTTTGTATCATTTTATAGTAGTAGATCCAACCGCCACCTCGCTATTACGTATCATGCAAAAGCAAAAGCATAGCAATTGACTTAAACCTTTCTACAAATATTACTATCAAAATGTTTATTTATAATACGTTATCGCGATTCGCGATATGTAATTTTAATTGATAATTTTACAGAAATAGTTTTGCAAAGTTTACTGTTGCTTTGTTTTTGCTAGATACGTAATAAGTGCGCAGTTATCGGCGCTAGCCCGCGCTCGCCGCCGCTCGCTGGCTCTCGTCGGCTTAGCGGGAATTATGTTCAATTTAAAGTTTCGCGCGATTCAGCGACCCCGGGCGCCGCTAATGCAGCTAATCGTATTTTTGTTAGATCCCACTCATTACGACCGGTTCATAAAACAAGGGTTAACTTCCTGAGATTAGCTGTAGAGTGGATAAACAATAAAGTAAACATTTGTCTACATAAAGCATTTTAAAGTTGAAAGTATGCTAGCTGGCTACTCATATTTAATTTGCAGAACATTAAATTATTGCTGCAACAATACACGAATATCGTACTTGTATCGACTGCATTTATGTTTAGTTTTTTTTTATCTTTTACAACTTCGTGTTAATAAGTTCTCACTCAAATTTTTCTTTCAGTTTTTTTCAGCCTTCATATTTCAGTTCAGTGTCTGTTCGATACACAATAACGAAGCTGTTTAGCCGCATCTGGTTTCGTCAAGAGGCAGCAACAATGATGGATGGCTTCAATAACAAGCTGAGATACAATCCCAATAGGTACACCAATCAGTAAAGTGCCTTCAGCTTAGTCTACTTAGATGTCGGCTTTTCTGAGTAAGGCTCTGCACACATTACGCAGAATTACCTGGCTTGCGGTTCTGCAGAAATATTTATTTATGTTAACTTTACAACTATTTTTTTTTAATTTGCTCAAAGGAATAATTTTGTTCTTTGCCAAAGAAAACATTTACAAGAAATAGAAAGTAACAATATAAAAAAGTATAGCATATAAGTTAAAAAATATATATTCTCTGTAACAGGTACATTTTACCAATGATATTTTTGGTACTGGTCGCTCTTGTTACTTTATTTGTTGGGGTTGCGTGTGTGTACAGAGAGAAATAATACGTCTGCGAATAACTTACTTAAGTTTATTAATTACGACTGTTAATTACGACTGAATACAATACATATTATTATATGTGTGTGCTGTAGTGCGGTATACAAGGCGACCACGGGACAACTGAGGTTCACAGCGCACTACAGTACCGATAACTCAAAACATTGTGTCAGCATTCCCGCAACACTATTTCCCTCTTTTTAAAAAAAAATATTTATATTTTTTACAACACAAAATCTAAATTACAATCAATATATTTATCAAACAATGTTTCTTGTAAATTTACTTTGTTCACAAAGATGACATCATATTTTTGCTCAATCAACAGTTTGCAACTTAATATGAGTACTATGCTATGTATTGTTATGCGATAAGCCTGTGAATACATTCCAACATTGTAATAACGACAAAAGTTTTAACATTCATTAATACGCTATTTAAAATTTAGATATCAGCAGCGTACTTAAATATAAATTTACCATTACATTAACACAATTATTAATTCTAATATTACGCATAACGTACAATATGTTTGGGTTACATTCTGCTATCCTTTCTTGACATCGTTGTGGCCGGACACCAACAACACAAACCATGCAGCTTGTTCTATGACCGAATAGCAAAATATAACACACACTATTAAATCGTTACAAAATAATCACATACACACTTAATAACATGAATGCACGAAGATTTCTCGATCAAATAATCAGTAAACCACTTTATGAGATGCAGACGTTCCGTTATTAATTTGCGGCGGTTGCATAGTTTCTACCTTAATACTTGGTAAGGTTATCGAACTAGCGACCATTTCTTTCTTCAACCATTTCCTAACGCCTTTAGTACATCTTCGTTTTAATGCATATCCAATCACCATAATCAGTAGTACTATAATAATTATCATAACGATACCAATCATATTCAACTTGTTATCTACTTGAGCTGTGCTGGATATATTTTCGTTAACAACAACTTTATCCTTTGTCTGATAGTTGCCCATTTCACTAATTAATCAACTACAACGTATAAGTATCAGACAGTAAATGATTTTAAAATACATTTTCTATTTCATATAACCACATACATAACCAAATGTCCTAGTTAAATTATTGTCTACTCAGCCAAATTAATCATTACAAATACTTCTTCGGCTTTTTGCTGGCTCGTCCTGTTCTCGTAGTATAACCAAAGTTACTGGGTTCGGCTGTTTGAAAAGTTACTTTTTTCTGAACTTTTTTACAGACAGTTTTACCACTATTATCTACTACTTCAGGTTGTACATTATCCTCTGCTAACATAAACGCAGGTTTAAGACGGTCTATCGAAACTCTAAGTTGTCTGTCTGGCAATTGTACACAAAAAACTTTATCAGTTCTACTAATGACGCGATATGGTCCGTCGTAAGGAGGTTGTAACGGTTTCCTTACTGCGTCATTTCGAACAAAAACATAATCGCAAGTGTACAATTCTTTATGCACAAAAATTTTACGTGATGATCTATTTTCTCTACTAGACGGTTTATATTCGTCAATAACTTCTTTTAACTTGCTAACGTAATCATTATCATCACACGATTTCACATTGCTTACATCATAAAAATCACCAGGTAATCTAATATTATTACCATACAACATTTGTGCAGCGGTTACGCCTGTATCTAACCTAATTGTCGTGCGTAATCCTAACATTACAGTTGCCAGTTCATCTACCCAAGACTTATTGCTTAAACGAGCCGTAATTGCAGTTTTCAACGATCTATGCCAACGTTCTACTGTTCCATTACACTGAGGATGATACGGGGTGGTTCTTGACTTTTTAATTCCCATTAATAGCATTAGTTGTCTAAATAAGTTACTTTCAAATTGTCGGCCTTGATCACTTGTAAGTTTAACTGGACAACCAAAACGACTAATCCAACCCTCGTATAACGTCTTTGCGACTACTTCTGCAGTCATTTCCTTTATAGGAAAAGCTTCTGGCCAACGTGTAAATCTATCTACTATAGTTAAGCAATACCTATATCCTTCAGCTGTGATTGGCAAAGGACCTATTAAATCTATATGTATATGTTCAAAACGTTTCGTAATCTCAAATTGTCCTAACTTAGATACTGTATGCTTCTGTATTTTCGCTCGTTGACAATTTATACATGTTTTGGCCCAATTACCGATGTCTCTATTCATATTTGGCCAAAAATATCTATCTGCTATTATCCTTCTACTAGCTCTAATACCTGGATGGCTCAAGTTATGTATCGAATCAAAAGCTAAACGTCTAAATTGTTGCGGTAAATAAGGACGTATTTTATTAGTAGATGTTTCGCAAACAACATGCTTATCGGGTACAATTAAAGTTACACGCTTAAATATCAACTTACAGCTGTTATTCGATTCACTCAGAATTTTTGCAAGCTGTTCGTCGACTTCCTGCGCAACTGCCAGTTCTGCGAAGTCGATAGTCGTGGGACTTGTTATTGTTTCAATTCTAGATAATGTATCCGCTACAATATTATTATGACCGCTAATATGCCTTATATCAGAACTAAACTCACTAATAAACATGATTTGCCTGGCCCGCCTTGAGGTTTCTCTATTTGTACCTGATTTCGTAAATGCAAAAGATAAAGGCTTATGATCAGTATAAATAATTAAATTTTGACCTTCAATTAAATAACGAAAATGAATTATGGCTAAATAAATTGCTAAAAGTTCTCTATCATACGTGCTATATTTCTTTTGCACTTCTGTTAACTTTTTAGAAAAATAACCTAAAGGTTTCCATTTGTCAGCAATTTTTTGTTGTAATACTGCACCTACGCAATTGTCTGACGCATCTGTCATTAATGAAAATGGTGTGTCTATAGATGGATAACCTAACAATGCAGCATTTTTAAGATCTTCCTTACATTGTTCAAAATTTTGTTCGGCCTCTTTTGTCCAATTAATTTTACTTTTATCTTTATGTTTAGAAGAACTTAAATACTTATATAAATGTAATTGATGAGCTGCCGAATGCGGTATGTGTGCTCTATAAAAATTTAACATACCCATAAATCTTCTTAATTCCTCAATAGTGCTAGGTTTTGGAAAATCGATAATAGCTTTAACCTTATCCGTTAAAGGTATAATTCCTTCAGTTGAAACTTCGTAACCTAAAAAATCTAATTTTGTCTTTCCGAAACTACATTTAGCAAAATTAATTGTTATCCCAAATTCGTTAAATCTTTCAAAAACTTTAAGTAAATGCTGTTTATGCTCAGTTTCATTCTCTGAGGCAATTATTACATCATCCAAATAATTAAATAAAAAATCTAAACCTTGTAACACAGTATGGTGCATAAAGCGTTGAAAAGTTTGCGCTGCATTACGCAATCCGAAAGGCATTCGCATAAATTCAAATAACCCAAAAGGTGTTATGACAGCAGTTTTCTCAATGTCATTTTCAGCTACGGGTATACAATTATATGCTCTATTTATATCTAACTTCGTAAATATTTTCTTATTCGATAAATTATACATAAAATCATGAAGACGGGGAACTGGATAACGATCCGGTTTACTAATCGAATTTAAACGTCTATAATCACCGCAAGGTCTAATATTTCCATCCTTCTTTGGCACGATATGTAAAGGACTTGCCCAAGCGCTATTACTCGGCCTACAAATCCCAAGTTCCTGCATAACTTTAAATTCATTTTTAGCTTTGACATACCTGTCTGGTGGTAGCTGCCTACTTTTCGCGTGCACTGGAGGTCCTGTGGTCTCTATGTGATGACAAACGCCATGCTTAGGTGTCTCCTTATATGAAACAGGCTTAGTTAACTCAGGAAACTTACATAATAAATCATAATAAGGGCAATTATCAACAATTGTCTTTACAGTGGACTCAGTTGAACTCGAAATGGTACTTCTAATGCTTAAATTAGTTAACTGATCGATTAATCTTCGTCCGTTCAAATCAATTAACAGCTTATGCTTAGCTAAGAAGTCAGCACCTAATATTGGTTGCTGTACGTCCGCTAATATAAATAACCAACGGAAAGCTCTTCTAAGATTAAGATCTAACTCTAAAAAATGCGTACCATATGTATTAATCTCGGTTCCATTCGCGGCATACAATTTATAACATACATTATTTTTGTTACCTTTTATATATGCTACGCTGCGGGGTAGCACAGACACATTAGCACCGCTATCCACTAAGAAAGTTAAACCAGTTTTCCTGTCCATCACACAAAGACGGTTGTTAGCATCTACGCGGCCACAGCCTCCCGTCGTCGACTGTACCGACGTTAGTTTTCCGACGGCTTGACATCTTTCTTCCAGTTGCACGGCTGGACACACTTATTTGCCCGATTCTTATATCGATAATGATAGAAACACAACCAATTAGGATCTTCAGGTGTCTTCCCACGCGTCCTTGACTCTGATGTCGATCGCGATCTTGCTCCGTAACGCCTTCTGTTACCTTTCTGCCAGTGCCTTCTTGATCTACTTTCTAATTTTTCAAGTCTTTCGCTTATTTTATCAAGGTGGGCTATCATTAAATCGTCTTTATTCAAGGTCGGCGATTTTCCTTCTACCGCAGCGATACTGGGTATTGGCGTCGCGGTCTCCATTACCTTATCCGCGATAGTTGCTAATTTTTCTAAATCAACTTCATTTGTCACAGCCAATACTCCTCTGACTGATGGTGGTAGGTGATTTTGCCACATCACCACTAGTGTCTCGTTGGTGACTCTATTGCGAGCTAGGTCCTGCATTTTCCTCAATAACTGCGATGGTTTCTGGTCTCCTAACTCCATTTCACCTATTAATTTCTTTACTTGTCGTTCTTCCGATTCTTGGTAAATCAATATTAATTTTTGTTTCAAATTTTCATACTTATTCTTCTCTGGCGGATTTAATAAAATTTTTGTGATCTGCTCTATAACTTCTTGGCCTAATTTCGATATGACGACTTGATATTTCGCTTCATCAGACATCTTCTGCGGTTGTAGTACTGCTTCTACCTGAATAAACCAGGTTTTCGGCGACTTCTTCCAAAACTCAGGTATTCTTGCCGTGACGGAGATAGTGGATAAATGATACTCTTCGGTGGCGATTTTTCTTTCTTCGGTAGACATGTTTAACGTAATATCACGACACCGATATTAAAAAAAAAACCAACACTACAGCACAAGTGAGTTGCCCGTTCTAAAAAAGTCTCAATCTGTACACAATATCACAAAAGTTCTTTTAATCCCCAAATCACGGGTCGGTCGGGGTCACCACTTTTGGTACTGGTCGCTCTTGTTACTTTATTTGTTGGGGTTGCGTGTGTGTACAGAGAGAAATAATACGTCTGCGAATAACTTACTTAAGTTTATTAATTACGACTGTTAATTACGACTGAATACAATACATATTATTATATGTGTGTGCTGTAGTGCGGTATACAAGGCGACCACGGGACAACTGAGGTTCACAGCGCACTACAGTACCGATAACTCAAAACATTGTGTCAGCATTCCCGCAACAATATGATGATGAATTACAAAAACAATTCATTAAAAAACCAGTAAGTTCTCAAGTGTAGATGCTATATTATGCACTTGGTCCTTTCTTCAGATGTAGTGTCCCGCCGTAGTGTACAGAGTTTGTTCCTCCTGTGGGAATAAGTGTTTGGTGCTCGGATCTCCTCACCGCGACTCGTATTTGTGTATGTTGTATCGAGTGTTGCAGTAAACACACGGCGTTTGTGAGAGGTATCGCGATGCTCTCAAACCTATGAATATTCATGTTAGTGGTGGTGACACCTAGTCTCTAGTGATAGCACAAGACATCGCAGTTTCTATTTCTATAGTGGTAATTATCATAAGGTAATTGCTCCTTAAAAATAAAGATTGGCACATTGAACAAAAGGTTCTAACAAACAATATTATTTATGGCTTCCGCTATCTCTACTTATGTCACAAAGTTCCAACCAGTTAGTTTACATACACCTCCAATTGAACCAGTTTAATCGATAATTGCATTAACTACCTCAATAGTCTCGATCAAAGTGTCATTGAGTATGCAGTGATATGTAGGTCACATCGAAGCGAATCACGTATGTACTACATACAGCGGCTGTATCATAAATAAAACTGGTTTTGTGTTTTGTTTCAGCACTCAGTGAGGGATGTATCTCGACCTCACTGGTGCTCCACACTTCAGTAGGAGTTTGAATAATAGAGCGAGCGGTTGTAATCCGCGGCGATCGTGTCGCGGGATTCAATCTCGGCGCGACCGGGCGATCGGCGGCGCGCTGTGATTGGCCGCCGGCGACTAATCACTATTGTAGCGCCGGATCACACGTCACAGTCGTCACACAGGACACGCTATACAATCAATTCGCAGCCGCCATTGTGGCCGCTTTGCTATCCATCTATTGTTAATTGGTATTTATTGACAATTTGATTGGAATTGGAAAATTGCTGTGTGATTGTTCATCTACTGCAACTGTCAACTCTACTTACATTTATTTAATTTCAAAATGAGTAATCTATCCAAATATTCATATTAAACGAAATGCACTTCATTAATGCGAAAAAAATATTACGATACGACGGTAGTTTTGTAGTTTTATAAATCATTCAGTCTATCCATTATCAAAGATTTTCTAATCATACGATTATCGCGAGAGGCACAATCTAAAGAACGGCAATGTTCACTCGCGCGGCAACAGCACGCAGCACGCGACGCCTATTGTTTAAAACGAGAACATTTACCATTGCATCAATAGGGTTGAAACTAAAACTAATTTAAATTAAACTTAACTTAATTTTAATACTTGTAAATAAGACTACGCTATAAAGACTTTAGGTACTAAATAAAAAGCTTTGAAATTCATAATTTTAAGGTACATTTAAAACTTCATAGAATGGTTTTTGATAGTTTATTGAAGTTTACATACACATAACTTATTTAACACTTCATAATATAATAATGTGCACTGACAAATTTTATTGTTTTTTTTCCCATTTGTGCCAGAAGGAAGGTATAAGTTATATATTATTATAGCCTTGCTAATTTTCTAAATAATTATCTCGTAACTGAACATCAATCAGTGACATAACTGTACAGATCACAGTTTCTGGGGTTTTGCCAGTGACAGCCCTGGTGCGGTATGCGGCGGCCGGGCGTCAATAATTCACGCGCGATATCACTCCGCGCTGAATATTGAAGCATCGCCACTGTCAGCGCTATGTAATGCTCGCGTTGTTACATCGATGCTACATAACATTCAAATGCATTAAAATGATTATACAAATACAAATAGGTACGTGCAAATATATATATAATAATAATAATAATCCAGCCCATAAACGTCCCACTGCTAGGCACAAGCCTCTTCCCATATAGAGAAGGCACGAGCATTGATCAATATATATGTCTATGCAGAAAAATATTAAATATATACACGTAAATCAGGTAGGAGTTGTGGTTGTGGTTGCGCAATTCAGCGAATAGAGAGTCTCTCCTAAAGTAAAGATGGCAGCCATAGAACGTGTACTTTCCTGAGCGGTTTGTTTTTTACAATTCATGTCTGATCTAAGGAAAAAACGCGTAAAAAGTACCGCGTTTAGGTGGTTTGGCGTAGTAAATGCTAAAACAAAACTTTACTAAAAGGTATCGTAGATAAATTATCATATATTAAATATAATATCTACCCTTAATTACTTAAAGCTTCGGACTTCAATTTCTGTTATCCCTAGTTACTTAAAAGGACATTCCAAATTCGACTATTGAATCCTATATTCCAAGCAGCAAAATGGCCGGCGCTCCATATATTAGAGGTTACCTTGAAACTACGAATCTTGTTTTAAACACTATTACATAGTTTGATAGTTTAGGTCCAGTTCAGTGTTTGTGTTCGCGGCTCCGGACCGGACCCTCATTAACATAAAGGATATTGAATGTATGATTCCACTAACTTCATAATACTCGCGCAGCGAATTCTAACTGAATTTGTTTCAAACTTTAAGCAGCGGAAAGTGTCATAAAACAAACGGTTTTATGAAAACATGGACCAACTCCCATACCTATGACAATATCATCTCGTGTAGGCTCTCTGTAGGGAGACAAAGCCGCTTTGTATCGCAGCTCGAGCGTATTGTGAGTTGTATCGGCCTTTGCCATTACATTTGACCTGCTAATTGACTCGAGACGGTTTCATTTGCTACCAATTAGCTAATTAACTACACGAAGCCTGTGTTGGGCATTCTGTACAGAGAGTTCAAAGCTCAACTACATCGTGAATAGGAAGAATAATAATTGCAATACAAACTGATTTTAACTCATGGAGTTATTCATGATCCCTTAAAGATCAAAAGATGTTTATCTATTCTTATATTTCTCTTTTGATACATTCGATACCTATGGTTTATTTTCAATGTTTGGACGCCGGTCAAAGCTCTCCCTAACTAACCTACCTATTTAATTAAATAACTAAGCTCTGTTTTAAGCGAATAGTGAATAATCTATAATCTAGACATTTGAACTGAATTTTTATCTCTAAATCGACTTGGTCGTTCAATCGAAAACTTTTTCTTAATCGGCCGACAAAGTCCGCGCTTTGTGACGTAATAGTGCGACAAAAAAAGCGAACTTTGCTGAACAAATTAAGCTGTTGCGAGGTAAAGTTTAAACCAAACTTAAAGATTTAGTTCGAAGCCGCTTTGAGGACTAATCCAGATCAAATGAAATAGCAAGCGCGGCGCGACCGGAGTTACAAACTGTGTTGCCGAATACTATAACCAATAATTGAATGAAGGTTAACCCATGAGTTAGTTTGGAGTTAAACTGCACAATGTAACTAGTCTGAACCTAGTTAATAGTCTGTTCAAGTCCGGTTTAGTATCCCGTAATTATATTAGGTAGTTGGGTTAAATTTCCATTCACAGGCAATCTTCTTTAACCCGACTCTACTTATGAATTTCGTGTATGATAGCGAGCGAGTTATGTGAGTAAAATAATCTTGTCTATAATTTTTTTTTTCAGATGTATTTCTATGCTACCATAAATAGACAATTTCAATAAATATTATGTCGTTTGTAAATAAACATAGTGTTAAAAAATTAATTATTAAAACGGTTTTAAACATAATTCTTAGGGTTTTGTTTTCCTATCTCATTCCCCAAATGCTTTAAGTTATTCATGATCGATTGCGATCTTAGCATTTCCCGTTGTTCCCGGCTGCAGAGCAAGGTGCAGACACTGCACGTAACGTATTCTAATTGAAGCAACTCACACATGTATGTACCTAAAGAACTTACGACAACTTGGCTGGCTTCCCCAAACCTCCCATTGTTTCAGGAGTTCCGACTAAACGCATACTTTTATACGTTGATTTATCTGTCAGCCATCATGTATATCATTCATAAAGACCCTTTTCAATGCTTTGTTCTGGATTAATGAAAACATAAAATAAATACCATTGACGCTACTTTTTTTAATCTCGCTGTCAATATCCATACGTTTTGTCCCGTCCTTTATTTATCACTCGCACAAAGCATATAATATTTCTATAATATGGGAATAAATCAATGGGCATTGAATCCGAATTAAAGCCTCGATTGAAATCGTAGAGAGCTTTGTAAAATATGGGCTTAATCCTTTGTCTGCGGCAGCAATACGCAATAATACGTCATGACGCTCGAGCGGTCGGGTGTAGTGCGGGATACGTTGGGTTATACCTACGCCTATAATATCACTAAAAAGCGAAAATGATTACCAAAAAGTTAGTCTCACCTAGTATTATGATTTTTGCCAAGCTTCAACCTCCAACATATTATAAAAAATATTAAATATTACTCATGGTAAGTCATGGTCGTTTCCAATACGAAATTGAGTCAGTTTTAAGTGCTACAATGTTATTCCAAGGGCTGTCCAACTGTGACCTAATGACGTCAACACTGCATTACAATTAAAATAACTGTTTATGTTGTAGTTCTAATCGTGTGTCGTATAGTGCTGCACCAGCGAACGGCGTCCAATCCGCTTGTCCGGCGGTAATCCGGCGCCGCGCCTGCCGGAGTGCCGGTGTGCGCCCGTAATGCCGGATTACCGCGCTAAATAAACGAGTACCTAATGAGAATTAATGCCATACCAACACACGATATATTCGAAAACGTTATAACTGCCACGTTGTGTTGTTTTAACCTGTGTTTATTGAGTTACGCATTATTTGCTCTGGCAATTTAATGCGATTTGATTTATGTGCCTTACAATATGACTTGGAACATTTGGCATGGAAGCTATAATACACATTATACATACATCAATATATGCGTTTTGTCGGTAGTAAGTGTCATAACAGTTATAGAATATGAAAGCTCAACCATTGGCGGCACAGCGTTCTCTCAGTCTGCCGGCATCATCCCAGAGCACAGATGATTACATTAGTTGTTGTATGGTCTGTGTTGCGATCCACGCGTTATGGTCCCGCCAGGAGCGAGTGAAACCGAAGCATTTACATAATGTATGCACCGCTTTGCATGTGAGCCATGCCGCTGAAGCAAACTCCTACAAATGAAACCGAGAAAATATCATTCAGTGATCCCCGTTGCCTCGTAATACAGTTCTTGTATACATAACACATAACTGTATCGCTGAACAGTTTACTAAGGTACCTTTGTACGAGTGATATTATTCGGAATGTTGCACGAATAGCACAATCAATCGCTCGAATAGGTAATATCATTTTCAGCCGATATAATCTAATGTTCTACGTTCTAAGAACACATAAGTTTGCGAGCAAAATCCGTGCAAGTATCTTCTCATGGTTAGTTAATATCATTCCCGTATTATCACAGCATAATTTCCTTATAAACGTCTCATGAAGATTGTGCTGGTCCAATCAGGACAAAACTCATGAATATTTGTGGTGTATTTTAAATCACTCTATATTCAGATATTCGTGTCAAGCCGTGACCCTAGAGTCGGCGCCCGCGGTACATACCGCACACAATCCGCCTTAATCCGGCTCCGCGAGGCGACACATCTCTCTCAAACAAGCCTTGTCTTATTAACAAACTTGTTAATTCCGAGCCGACTGCCACTCGATGAGTAAACAATACAGTCTTCCCTCTCGCTCGCACGTATGTTAATTTAACCTAGTTTCGCAAATTAGACCACTTTGGAGCTGCTTCGCAGAACATTCTAAGCGTTCTTGGGATAGTATTTTCTGTGAAAACAGACAGACAATAGAAGCTGCGGAGTAATTGAATGAGGGCTGATACGAGACGTACTCGGCGGCTGTATTGGTATGCAACTGCGGGCATGACTGCGATGTGATACCAGATTTATCAGATAGGTACAATTAGAATACTCTACAATGAATCTTTGTTTCATGTCTACCCGGTACATTTCAAACAGTATTTAGAAATATTTATTTAAGTTCTTTATACAGATGTACATATACAATGCAGTACATATTACGTCATGTCTTATAATTAAACCGAAACTTATACAGAAATGTCCTGGTACAGAAAGTGTGAACACTTTTTTGACCTTATCGCTTGCTTACCCTAATAGTCCATCGTTTGTCTACCTCGACCCTGCTGTTGATTTGAGGCTCATGAGAGATGCGTATACTTGTTATAGGATATCGATGTACAATACCACGTCAAGTGAGAGTGGCATTGTATGTACGAGTGTGTATGTAAATGCCTTCACTAAGATGTACGATCATGACAAGTTTCTGCATAGTAATGAGCCTTAATTAAACGGAGTTCGCCTTTCGACTTGTTAATTTATATTCCGTTGTAGACTCATTTTTAGCGAGTTATTGAATTTTGGATACAAAGCATTAGAAATTCTTTGGTTGCGTTTCTAAGTATATCTTTTCCAGATTTAAAGTGCTTACTCATTTACAACTCAAAACTTAAATCTAATGAACCGACAAACACTTACAACTATAAAACAAGCAAAGTATAACATTATTACAGAGAAGTTAAAAAAATGTATAACTAATGTAAACAATAAGTCAATATGAATGGTTACTCAAAACAATTATTATTGCTCATACCAAAACAAAATAGAACCATAATCTGCTGACATCCCAACTGCTGTGTGTTTATGTAGGAAGTTGTTCTTGTCAAATAAAACAGCGTCAAAGCTGTATCAACACGGCATCGGCGCTAAATGGCCGCACTTACCATACTTCATAAGGACTTTCTGACAACTTAGTGCGTTTATTACACAAAGACACAGTAAACCCATGCTTTGGAAAACAGCACGTTAATGTTCAACTGTGTGAAATCATCATTTTTATTTTTCATGTAAGTTTAATTCCTAATCAGTACGTCACTCCGATGTTTGCAAAGTGGAATGACATTTGACCTCTTTAAAAGTCAGTTCGTCGTTTCCAAACATGTTCTGCAGTTTCCGTTTTTTAAGGTTTCAGAAACGGATCCAATTTACTAGAGGAAACTGACATGTTTACACCAGGGAAGTAACTCTTTTGACTGTGTCACACAGATTTGCATTACACGTAAATCAAAAAACAACATGAAACTAGTGGATTCTCTAGTTGATTTCTGATCGTTATACATTTAAAGAATCGAAAGTCCTGAGTGATCCTTCTAGGTATATTCTTCTGAGTGTTAATTATGAAGCACATAAGTAGCAATGAGTGAACACAGCACACGGCGTGGCTCGGCGCTACCAGGTGCGAAAGAACTCGAGTACTTGCCAAATATTTGTGTAGCGACGAACAGCGTCGTTTCGTTTAATTCGCTCCAATTCACGAAATGTGAGAATCTTTCCAATGCGGAGATACTTGTGCGCGTTTTGGTGGGACTTGGATTATTGAAGGAGGATATGACCATAAAGTTGATTTGGATTTGCAGTATTTGCAATATTAGCATGTTATTATTTCTTTTTAAAATCCTATTACATAGAGAATCTTATCACAAATAAACGTAGTTGATTTTATTATACTTGAAACCTCCAAGCAAATATTTGGTTTTCAATTGGGTAAAAGCCATATTACAACTTATGCAATTAGTAAATTTAATATATAAATCTTCGAAACTAGTGACACGATATTGAAGTTATTATTTAAACAATTCTAGAGCTCCAGTTATTCTTATCCAGACTCTACATAATCTAAACTGTTTGGTAAACTTCTTTGAATAACACAAGTGGTCGAGGAGCACTCGGCCGCTTGCTCTGTCCGCGGCGGGGGCGAGGGGGCGCAGGCGGGGGCGCGGGGGGCGCGGGTTGTCATCGGATGTATTCGCACACAAACCGAGTGCAATCACATATTTTATTCCGAATCGTTTTCAGACCACCTGGAGACTTCGACGTGGAAATGTAACTTTTTCGGAGAAACAAGTTTTTTTCCACATAGATACCTGATTCAAGTTAACTTATTTTTTAACGATTTCAGTAATAGGTTATAACCTTTCGGACAAGACATAGAACTGCGCTTTGGTCAAAAAGAGGTCGTCCTGCAATGCACAGATACGAGGCGATGTCACATTAGGCGCGCCCATAATAATTAGCGAAGCAATCACGTATAGTGCACTTCATTTTAGGGGTAACAAGTATAGCGCAATCCATTAGTATTCAGCCTAAGCCACGGTTATTACCATAAGTATGTGAGCTGCAGCCGCGGCGCTCGCAGCGGGACCGCTGTGCGCGGCCCGTGCTTAATCTTACGTGAATAAGTTCTCGACCCGCGCCCGGCTCTGAACCCTTCCCGATCCCGACCAGGGGTTCTACACAATTTATTATAAACCAATACAAATGTTATATAGTTTTCCTCTCCTACCAAAGTAGAGAGTAGGAATGGTTGAAACCGGAAGCATCTTACAATAAATTTATTTTAAGTAATTATTCAAATTAGATGATTTATAATTGAGCAATGTCTATCCGACTACCAGCCATGCAGTTTGGAAGAGGTATTTCATTGTACTGCAAAAAGTTTAAAACATGGCGCCAATTTTTCGGTGTGTAAAATATCCTCAATGCCCCAGAATGTTCGAATAGTTTTCACATTATTTGTATTTTCAATTTCAACGGAAATGAAACGAATTTTTCGGATTTTGCATTTTAACATTCCTACGGCATAAAATGAACAAAACGATACTGGAACAGTTTCCAATCTGTCTCGACATTCATTCAATAGTTTGCAGTCAGGCTGCGTGTGAACATCTTAACTATCCATACATCATTTTTCATCACAAAATTAACTACGTGAACTATAAAATTTTCGACAGATTACGAAATATTCCAAGTACTCACTTATTCATATAATCTTACCACAAACACTAATAAATATTATATAAATGATATGCCCTCCAAAACCCACTGGTTATGGAGAGCAGATAGGCTGTCGGCCTATTTATAATGCGGTAATTAGCTAAAACCGGTAAAACTAAAGCCGTCTCCACCATAGAAAGGCTAGGCGGAAGAAGAAAGATTAAGTAAGTAACATAACAGAATAAAAAAAAAACACTTCTAGTATTGCCAACAGAAGCCGATTCCAATTCAGAGTGTGAGAAGAAGTCCAGAGAAAAAAGTACCAAAAATCGTTACAATATTTAGGTTCGGTCTCCACTAATGTTTAGTGGCTAACCTTTCCACCCTTTACAAAGTTCATAATTGGAACTGGCCATGGAGATTTGCTGTTGTCAACTAATGATAACTATTTGGTATAAGTACTAAGTAACAAAGGCTTCATAAAAATACGTCTAGAGAAAAATGAATTAGTAGAAAGTGTTGTAAATAACGTAATATGAATAGCGTCATGCCTGCGGTCGTGATGCGATTTGCGACAATATAATCGCGTTAGTGTCGCACACGCGACACAGACGCAATCAGCGGAAATCCTCTTGTTAATATAATGCAATATGCGAGGAAAGGCTAGGAGGAAGAATAAGCGAGACGATGAGAAAATGTCGTGGGAAACTCTTTACTCGCAATTCAGGTTACTCATTAGACCGGCTAATTGAGATAAAACTATGTGGTAATTAATGCTGTTAGAAAAAATGTACGTTGTAACAAGGCAAGTATGTTGAGCGGCCGAGGTCCGTGGAGGGCGGAGTATGATCGCACGTATAATGACGGTGTAATCCTAACGAGGTTTGTATCGGGCGGTGTCGCGCCGAGACGCGCCGCCGTCCTCCGCACTAAGTCAATTTGGCCATTTTAATGCAGTTTGCCCGAGGCGGGCCTTTGAACGAATACCTTCCGTTATTATGTTACGCTGCTAGTTTACTAAGAGTTTGTTTGTCCAAATTTTGAATGTTACGCTGCGAAAATATGGTTCAGGAACTAAAACTGAAATTGATGGAAAAAAAATACTTTCATAATGTGATGAATTCATTATTATTTAAGGCATAAACATATTCTCGAAAATGTTACATTTAATAGCGTATTCAAAATTCAGTTGTACGGAACTTGTTATTTTAATCAAGTTTAGTTAAACAGAGTAAAAACCAATGAGTGCAGGTTGTATTAATTGAGTATGAACAAACAAACAAATGAGCGTCGGTACCAGGCCTGCCGCCCGCTCGCGCCGGTATCGGCCGCGGAACATCATTTCATATAACGTTATTTGCATTGCTCTGAAATAAGCAAACTGCATTAAAATTAATGTATAGAATTACAACGCGGTCCGCGATACGAGGAGACCTGGCACTTCAGAGCTGATGATTTTTAAACAATTTATGTAATGTAATCGAAATACAAGCAAAGGGCGAAGATACTCAGTAGTTATAGATAGTTTTGTTTAGATAAGGTGGAGGATAATAACTTAGAAAGAAGTTTGTTGAACATACAAAATAAGTTTTCAAATGGCTCAAGAATCTAAACAAAATATAAACAAACTCAAGAAAGATTTAGGAAAACTCACTAGTTATTATACATAACTGAATATCACGAACTTTTCACACATAACAGCATGTAACGAGTGTATCCATTTGGAAAATAAAATAAACACGCATTATATTACAAAACACTATGATTGAACATATTATTTATCGACAAGTTCAACGTTAAATGATAATAACAAATATAAATAAACATGTAATAAATTCCTCTTATTCCGTACCGCGTGTACCCGTAGTAATCCCGCGGCGCGCACACACGAGCTCTGTAAATAATTATAAATCGGCTTGAAATAATAATCACACATTTTCATTATTACTATTGTGTATTGTATTCACCTTTGATATTAAACGTGACCGAGTTTCGATGCTGGCTTTAGTTGAGTTGCAAGGAGGTTGTATACATTAAATACATTGTTGTATGTACATAATGTTCTACTATCTATTGCCTTACAGCTGACAGATGTAGAAACCAAGTTTACAGAAATCTGATATGATTTAAGGTAAACGGTCCCAAAACGTTGGTTGAATCGTCCTTACATTTTCTAATGATTAATTTCGCTACACGGTAGACAAAAAACTTTCTTTTAGGTAAACATAAATTGTCGGGTCAGGAATTTAAAGTAGACTTTTACAGACTTGTGACTAATAGTTATTAGTATAGAGAATTACTTGGTAGTACTTGGACTTAATCCATAAATAAGCCAGAAGGCGGTATTGCTACATAGTATCATGGACCGGCTGCATAGCTTATCTTGCCGAACAAGCAGCAATTAACTACGGAATTAGATTAATTCGACGTTCGTATGCAAACACCGCGTTACGTACGCAAACAGTTACGATGCCATTATACTCAGTGTATACACTCGCGAATATGGTTATGTATACAAAGTCCGTGGGAAACGAAGGGTCCACTGACTAGATAGAGTGTTTCCTTCCAATTTTGACAGGAACCTGAAGAATATGGTAGGTATCAAAGAACCCGAACCGACAACGAGAGAGAGAAATGTTGTGTGAAGAATGATATAAAAATGAAATAGGAATGACGGTGAAAATGATAAATAGTACTAAGGCGCACAGAACAACAAGACGATAATAAAATGTACTTCAATTAAGTGGACAATTATTTTATTGTTCTAGAAATGCATATAGGTCATTAACGTGATTGTCGCTGAAAAAGCTCTGTGGTCAGTGTACACTGAGCAACCACAGATTATGTGGCAATTATATTCTATAATTAATTAATACCCTTTGGCAGCGTCGAGAGGTCTTCAGTAATACGATATCGGGACCCGGCGCGGCTCGTGCGGGATGTGCGGGGATCAGCAGGGATGCTGGGCCGTAGTATTCCTCTACCTGCGTTATGTCCAGCTTTGTAGCAAGTCATAGGAATTTAATTACGTGTGTTATATTGTAGTTCTATGAAAAAAGATAACGTTTAGGAAAGATATTTTTTTATTCAAAGGTTTATATTCCATGCAAAACAACGAATAGGGATGAAACCTATATTTAATAAACTTTTAACCACTAACGTAATGAGTAAAAGTTAACGACTATTTCTGAATTGGGACAGGATGGCAGTAAAAGATGTTGGTAATTTAATTTTAATGGAAAGTTAAGTGTGTAAACCATTTAATAAAACATTAGACAATTATTTTATCTCACGCGGCACAGTGAGGACATCAAAACTGGAGTTAATTAAAACGGTTTCCATACGAGTGTGGAACAACCGTGAATGTTATTATCTCCGCTAGGTGGCGCCCGCATACACTCTTTATGTCGTTGACACACCGCGCCGCGCCGCAACCCTCAAGCTTTTGTTTTCAATCGTTATACAAATTCATTTAGTATAGAGCATCGGTATTCCGAATACGCATCGGATTCAGAATACAATTACCTCACGTATCCAGTAAAGCTAGCTGTATAAGAACCTCGTAAGAGCTGAATGATAATTATAATTGATGGCTAATAAGAGCCTGAAACAAATCAAACTAACATCCTTTTCAAATATACTTATTAAATGAGGTCATCTCAAATAAACCGAGCATCTTTATGGAAATCTTATACACTCTTTAATCGACTGACTGTGTCAAGTCAAAGAATTTTTTTTTTAATTTGAATTCTAAAATAAATTAGTATCTACTCGAAACATAAGATAATGTACTAAGTAGATACAAAAGCAATTAACATTAATATTACCTGGTCTGCAGCTATAATAACACATGAAGTAAATAGCGACATATACGACCACGAACTAAACGCTGGTAACACCGCTCGCCATTTTCCGCCTCTCTTCGCCTTCAATTTGTGAAGCGTCAAAAACTATCTCATTACCGTACAAAACCGTTTTCATTATAAAGGTATACCAGATGTCAAAAAACAAATAACTACAAAAGTTTCAGTATTTTTTATTATTTTGTGTGTTCAGCACATTTGTACCAACCATATTTTCCATTTCGTTGTACAATCACTACCAAAACATGAGAGAATATTTCTAGCTATCAAAATCGGCTTAAATTTTAATTACATCTTAAACGTTTCACAAAGAAATACAGGAGTCAGTTAGTGAAGTGTTAACCTTTTGTGTTCAGTTCCACAGGCGCAGTATGTTAGTGTGTGTGAGTTGTGGTAGTGTGTGTAGGTGTGTGATGGGCGCGTCATGTCGGCGTCATCGATCCACTCGCATCCAATTATTCATGTATGTACATAGTTATGTGCAGCGGGGACCACACTATTGCCGAACCGAACCGGACCGGTATTATTGAGACTCTCTTTATCAAGCTTGGGCCACATTTCAAGTTCAATGATTCTTTAGTTGTGGTGAGCAGCATTCAATACAATCCCGGATACTGCCAGAGCTTCTTTTTCTGAAACTTCTCTGATTCTGAAACTTTCCAAAATTTATTAATGCCTAAGGATAACAAATAACTTTCCTTAATAGTCCAGTCAACAAAGAGATTGTAGAGTGCGTGAGCAAGGCCCTAAGCAATGACTTCAGAAAGTTGTTCAGGGTGCTTAGAGAGTTTAAGTTTCATACCGAAATTAAAGGGCAAACGCAAATATATTTGATTCGATTCATTCGATAGGAATTTTCGGTAGGTAATGCACAAGAAACAGTAAATAATTAAAAAAATCCTTTGACATTAGAAGCATATGTAAAAGTAATTTACTTGACACACATAAATTTCTAGTGCCACAAAAATCTGCAATTTATTCAAGCTCCGTTAGTCGTGGTCACCGTACATGCAGTTTGGGCGCACCACACCAGTATAATGAGTGCGCACGTACGCTCAAACAATATGTCGTGTACAGTGGGTATCTCCAGGCAGGGCGCTTCCAGAGCAGCAGGATTGTAGGTCAGTGGCGCGGCGCGTGCTGGACCGTATTTGTTCACCGGGATATTGGATGCCATGTCTTGAGCCGAATAAGATGTCGCACTAAGCTGCTTGGATTTAACAGACCGTAGAAGGAAAATAATAAATACATAACTCAAAGAAATATCATTAAAGCATAATAAGTCAATGTTTTTGCAGGTAGGTACAAATCTTTGGGTTATGGTATAAACTGTCTTTTAACAAGGTGAATCACACGTCACCGGGACTTTGACGCGACGTGATTGTGTAGTTTCGCTCCTGTTCAATATTAGTTTTTTGTGAAAAAGTTGCACAATTTTTAGTAAATGAATAGTTCTGTAAAGTCTTAATACGTTTGTGGTCATGATTGTGGTGTGTGTTTGATGAAATTTCTCTAAAATAAACATTTTTGCATAATATTAATATTCAAATTTCGTTTGACATTGAGTGGTGACAGATAGCTTTTTAAGAAAGTTTTATTCTTAAATTATGGAAAGCGGTTGCGATGAGGAGGACGGTAGCAGCCGTCATTCCAGTAATGTGACGTTGCGTGCTATGGTACATAATACCGATACCTCTGATTTGGAATGGGACGATAATGATGGTCCATTGAGAAATGGCAACAAAAGGCTTAGGATTGAGTCTAGTCCAAACGATAGTGAGGAATTTACTACGGTGGGGAAACGTGGCAAGAAGGTGAAAATGATGACGCCTTCTGCATTGACTTCAGGGAAGGCTTGTTCAAGTAATTCTACAGAGTATATAGAATTATCAATTATTGCAAAAGAGGTCCTTCCTAAACAAATTGCGCTTGCAAAATTATTGAATAGCGAGAAAATTCCAGACATAATGAGGATCGTGTACAAGAGTCCATTTAAGATTTTAATAAGATTTAAAAATTTTGATGCTGCCGAAAGATTTTTGTCGTCCGACATCATTAAACGTAAAGGTTGGATATGCAGAAAAACGAATGAAGTCAACGTTTCCTATGGCTTGGTCAAGGAAGTTGATTTAGATTTGGATGATGACAGCATTAAAAACTTATTAGAGAGTAACGTGGAGATTTTATCTGTGAAAAGATTGAGCAGGAGGACCATTGAAGGCAAATGGGTTAAGAGCGAAAGTATTCGCATATGTTTTAAGGGTCCTGTGGTGCCTCTATATGTTTCTACTTACGGGATAAGAATGAAGGTATTGCCGTTTCATTTTCCTGTGACTCAGTGTTCTAACTGCTGGAGATTCGGACACATTAAAGCTTTCTGTCCTGTTAATAAACCGGTATGTCCAAAATGTGGAGGCGAGCATGAAAATTGCGAAACAATTAATTTCAGGTGCATAAATTGTAAAGGAGAACATATGTCAATTATGAAAAGTAAGTGCCCTGCATTTTTACGGGAGAAAGCTATAAGAGATATGATGGGCAAAAGTAATTGTACTTACAAAGTGGCTCTTGAGAAGCTTCAGGAACCTAAAAAGGCAGTGGTTCAGTCAAGTCCAGATTTATTCACTGGTGATATATCAACAAAGACAGAGATACCACCACTAAGGAAATATTCAGATGTTCTTAAACATGGAAGTTCAAGCAGTGACGAGGACAGAATGTCACCAATTCTAAACCAACATAAAATTTCAGTAAGTCAGTCAGCGAAGAGTAAGAAAAGTAAGAAAAAGAAGGTCGTAAGTCCAATTCAGGAAGTTGTGACGCCTGTATCGCTCGAGGAAACAAACAACAACACTTTTGATGCGGTATCGAGTGCTTCTGGATCAGGGAAAAACGACAAAGTTAATTTTAGAAAATTACTGCAGAAAATTAAAGAAATTTTGAATTCAGAGGGTGACTTTGGTAGCAAACTCTCTATAATCATGAAAAATGTTCTCGCTGAAGTTAAGTTATTTATTATGAGCTTTTTGAGTATGGATGTTCTGATGCAGTTCCTGGGTTTTGTTACAAATGGCTAGTAATTTTAATGTAAAAACTAAAAATGCTACCATTTTACAGTGGAATGCAAATAGCCTTTTTCCTAAAATTGATGACTTCCAATGTTTGTTGCTGAGAGACAAGATACACATTGCTGTTGTGAGTGAGACTTGGTTATCATCCGACAGAAACTTAAATATTGGTAACTATAACGTGATCAGAAAAGATAGATTGGATTCTTATGGAGGTTTATGTGTTTTTATTCATAAATCTGTTAAAGCCCTGCAGAAAGATTTCGTACATCCAAATTCAAGTATTGAGATGATTGTTATAGAAATTTTTAATATTCCTGGAATAAATAACATTATTTCAATTTATTGCCCTCCGTCCTCTGTTACTAACCAGTCTGACTGGCATATGATTTTCGATAGATTTGACAAAGGAACGCTGATTATTGGTGATTTCAATGCGCATCATATCACCTGGTCCAACAAGACTGATCGACGTGGGGAAATGATATACAACTCTTGTTTTGATAAAGATTACATGTGTTTAAATAGTGGAAATGCTACGAGAATAAAACTTGTTAATGGAGTTCTACAGCAATCTTCACCAGATGCATCATTTGCTTCTACAGATATAGCGACAAGAATTTGTTGGCAGACTACAAATGAATCGTTAGGCAGTGACCACATTGTTATCAAAATGAAGTATGGGTACGATTCCGCATACAATTTCATAAAGCGGCGCAACTTCAAAGAGGCACGCTGGAGTGAATATCGTGAAAAATCAGACGAGGTATTTGGTAAATTAGATCAGTCGTTAAATGTTCAAGAATGTTATAATATATTTGCTTCAAAAATTGATCAGTTGGCTGAAGAGACGATTCCGTGGATTCAAATTTGCCAGGATCCGACAGCTAAATTTGTGCCCAAACCATATTGGAATTCAGAGCTATCGAGAGCTGTGGCTGAGAGACGACTGGCATTGGCGAGGTTGAGACGTAATCCTACTCCCGATAATTACAATGCATACAAGACTAAAATAAATGCAGCCCGCAAACTTGTTCGTTGTGCTCGTGCTAAGGGGTGGAAGGAATTCTGCACGAATATTGATTCAGAAACTTCAGCTTCAGAGATGTGGAGAAAAATGAAATGGGTGAAAGGTGGCAAGTTTTGTAATCGGTCTGTTGATTCCCAAAAATGTACTGAGTTGTTACAATCATTAACGCCTGACTTGGTTTGTGAGCAACCACCTTTATTTATGATCAAGTCAAGTGCTATCGATCGAGAAATAGCACTTTTCGAGTTAGAAAATTGTTTAAAGCGCAAGGATACATCTCCAGGTATAGACAACATATCTTATTCTATGGTTTTTAATTTATCTGTTTCGGGTAAGAAATTTTTGTTAAATATATATAATTTGATATTGCACACTGGTGTGATTCCAAGTCAGTGGAGAAGCATAAGGGTTGTTCCTATTCCTAAACCTGGAAGAGATCCCAATAGTTCGTCGTCCTTGCGTCCCATATCTTTAATGTCCTGCCCATGCAAAATTTTTCATAGTATTTTATTAAAGCGACTTGAGTGGTTTGTGGAAAAATCAAATCTTTTGTCTCCTTCTACTATTGGCTTTCGTAGATCACATTCATGCTTGGACAACCTTTCTCGGTTAATAACATCCATTCAAATAGCTTTTTCTAAAAATAGGGCAATTATTGCATGTTTTGTTGATATAAATAACGCATATAATAATGTAAATATCAATAAAATGATTTCTATGTTAGAAAGTATTGGAGTTGGGAGCAAAGTTTGTAAATATATCTTTAGTTATTTAAGTCGAAGGTATTTACAAATTGATACTGGTGTCGATGGCATTATTGTAAGACAAGCAAGTGTAGGTTTAGCTCAAGGTGACCCATTATCCCCTCTTCTTTTTAATATTGTGACAATGAATATTTGTAAATTAATTTCCACCTGCAAAGTTTCACAGTATGCAGATGATTTTGTTCTTTATGTGTCTTCTAATAAGCATAATTTAGATCCCGCCATTGATGATTTGCGCATAGCTTTAGATATACTTGTTAAAAAGTTGGGTGAAATGGGGTTATTTTTATCAGAATCTAAAACAAATGTTTGCCTGTTTAGTAGATCGAGGAACTTAGGGAATGTTCGAATTTGTATTAATAATAAGCAGCTTAAGGTTGTTGATAGAGTTAAATATCTTGGATTGTGGCTTGATTCATCCTTACGGTGGGGTGTTCATATAAACGAAATTTGTGAAAAAGCTTATAAGCATTTAAATATATTAAAAATTTTAGCGGGTAAATCATGGGGTGTGCATCCTAAACATTTGAGGAGACTGTACATTTCTCTTGTTAGAAGTCGTATTGATTATGCTAGTTTCTTGTATGGGAATAGTGCTAAGACGCACTTGAACAAACTTGATGTCCTGCAGAATCGAGCACTACGAATTTGTGGTGGTTTTATTCGTACCACGCCAATTTGTGTCATGGAGAGTGAGCTTTGTTTACCTCCATTATATGTGAGAAGACATTGGTTGGCGTGTAGGTACTGGTTAAGAGTAAATTCATTTTCTCATAATGTTACTGTAACTTTATTAAAAAGATTGTCTGGTTTGTGTACAAATAATTACTGGCGTAAGAAGAAAAAGCCGATTTTAGTTGATATTTGTAACAAGTTTGGTAACAACATTGTGCACAAGTCACACATGTTAGGCATGTATAATATGGATACATGGGTTACAAATGTTAATATTAAAGAGTGTATATTTTGTAATGTTGAGGAATTAAATGTACCGAAGCGATCAACAACCTTAACCAATTTAAGAATGATAATGTCAAATATGTTAGTTTCTAGGTACAATAATTATTATTTTGTATTTACCGATGGGTCAAAAGATGCTCACGGTGTTGGAGCTTCTTTTTTTGATGTGCAGACTAATACTGGTGTTAAATTTAAACTGTGCAATGATGCTTGTATCATGAGAGCTGAATTGACAGCGATTGTTGAAGCTTTGTCTTACATTCAATCTTTGCAGTGCAAAAATGTAGTGATATTGTCAGACTCAAAAAGTGCTCTTCAACACTTGATGCGCTGTGTGTCGGGAGTTCGAGGTATGCCTGTAGCTTATGATGCGCTTAAGATTATTCACATTTTGCAGAACAAGAAAGTAAATATAAAGCTTCAGTGGATAACTTCGCACGTAGGTATTTTTGGGAACGAAGTGGCGGATAAGTTAGCTGTAGAAGCTATCACGGATGGCATAATTATTCCTAGTAATCCTTATTTCACAGAACTTATTCCTAGCATGAGAGAGTTTTGTTTTGAGATGTGGAAGAACCACTTCAATGTTATAACTGCGGGAAAGGGTTTATGGTATAGAACCATCCAACAGAACCTGCCTCGAATTCCTTGGTTTGATGTAGTTAGCTGTTCAAGAGAACTTTTAGTTTTAGCGTTTAGAATACGGTCTGGACATGTGCCTACTAACAGTTTTTTACATTTGATGGGCGTAAGTCCTTCCCCTCTTTGTAATTTTTGTTTAAATAAATTGGATGATTTGTATCACATTTTGTTGGAGTGT
The DNA here is from genome assembly GCA_905146925.1 of Autographa gamma. NCBI lineage: Eukaryota > Metazoa > Arthropoda > Insecta > Lepidoptera > Noctuidae > Autographa > Autographa gamma. The sequence goes on from LR989850.1 coordinate 14,294,250, forward strand.
AGCGCTTTCGATGATTCGAGGCCATTCTTGGGGGGGATGCTCCGTAACGATGTGTATAGTGGTGGGGTTAATATTTTGCTTGGGAGGCCTTTTTCGGAACAGAGTCTTAACATTTACAAATTTGTAAGGGGAGTGTTTTTAAGGAGGGATACGTAATTTTTTTTAGTTTTTATTTGGACGTAGGGTCTGTAGCTTTCTAGCCTGTGGCCTGGTAGAAGGCGCTACATTCCAAGGATGTGTCTTAGTTATAAGTTAGCTTTAATTCTTAGGATTAGATTATTTTTACTTTTGTTTATTTATAAATGTGTTACCTTACGAGGCTGTCTTGGCGCACTAGCGCAAAAAGCCTCAACAAATAAATGATTAAAAAAAAAAAAAAAAAAAAAAAAAAGGTGAATATTTTAGAGACGATTTTTTTTTTAAATATTCAATCTCATTTGTTGATTCTTTTATTGTGATGCTCAATAATTCATTAATGTTAACTTATTTAATGTTAGACACTTAGCAAAATTATAACATTCTATAGATGTCCTTTAAATTCAATTCTGCTGATACTTTGTTAGATAGGTCGGCTAACATTTTAATCTAGTTCTATCGTTCAGGATCTAATTTTCTCGCAGCCGATTACAGATTGTTCGACCTATAACGTGACTGTGAAAATTGCTGAAAACTTATTTGTGCAAGCGTGCACTTGCATTTGCACTTTGTACGAATTGGATTGTTCCTAACATTGCGCTCTAAGGACTTAGCACATATTGGTTTATCAATATTTGATATTAAAATGATAAAGTATTACAAGTACTCCGCGACTTTCCTGTCATGTGACAAATACTGCGAATAACACGTGTTGGCTGACAGCCAGTACTCCTTACGGAATGCTGATCAAGACATTCATGGTAACTTGCATATTATGGACTTTCCCACAACTTACATTTGCACTTTTTAAGAAAAGTAGGCGAAAGAGTACCTGATTTTCACGAAGAAAGCCACACCAGGGGTTTTGTGTTTATGCTCGGGATCTCCACTCGCACCAAACAGTTCAATGAGTTTAATAAAACACAATAATTCCGGTGTAAGGAAACGCGCCCTCGTTCCGTTTTATTCGTATGAGAAAAACATTTCCGCCTCTAGGACTTCCTGTATGAACATTATATCCAGTCTTCTGCGTGTACCTACCCTACGTACGTTCGTGTTTACTTAATTGTAAAATCAATTCAAATGTTATAAAAATATTTTTGTTAAAGCTACTCCCGCTTGTGATGGTCCACAGAGCTTTAATGAGAACAGCGACAGTTGAATATCCATGTTAAAAGGAAGAGGTTGCAAGAGGAAACTGATGAACATTTTTACCAGAAAAAACTTAAAAGCATTTAATTCAACCACGCTTGCAGGCACGTAACGTCCGCTGCACTATTAAAAATACTTCAGTTTCCGGGCAATTAATTACAGAATGCTATGTATGTTTAAGAGCAATTCAGCTAATATACATAATTGTGTAAATGGCTTACATAATATGAACACAGCTATATTTATTAGTATGTAATTACATCGGCGGCGGCTTTGACAAGCGAGCCGCGTAATTGTGTGCCGCTCAACGCGAATCATTCCGGATCATATCCCTCGCCGATATTACACACATTTATTTGTGCTCGTGTTTGGAGCATGACCGATATAGCCCGATATCCCGTCATTTCCTGACAGCCAGTCCAAACAAATTCTATTGTTGCTAGGAATACGTACAAAATCGAATATAATCTTAGATTTATTTCTTTCAAAAGAGTTGCCACTGTTTTCGTTTATCGGCAAAGAAACCGATATATTTTTACAAACAAACAGGTTCTACACTAGCATAGCAACTCGGTGCTGATTTGCGTAACCCAAAAAGAAATCAAATTCCATTTTCATATTCACGAATTCCGCAAGCATTCGTATTGAAATTACGTTGTTTAATACAATTCAATAAGCGCGAAGTTAATACCGGTCGTGTAGGAAAACCGCGACACCAGAAGGTCAATTAAGTACTTGTGCTGAAATCTGGTAAAAAAACAATACTAGCTATTAGTGAAGACAACTAGTGGGCTAAATCAGAATGTGAATAAATTGGACCATAACCGGAGCACTCCAAATAAAAACTTAGCAAGAATCCGATAGTACCTACGGACTGAACAATCAGGTTTAAAAAATACATTACATAACATATCATCACGCCTGTATCCCCGAAGGGGTAGGCAGAGGTGTACCAATGTACACCCACAGTTCGCCGATAAGTTTTTAGGTCCCATGTAATAGGGGGCGAGCCTATTGCCACTATCCGGGCACAAATCCAAACTCCGACCTGCTACTGAAAACCCAAGACCTCTAGCATAGCAGTCGCGCTTAGCACCACTAGGCCAACGAGGCAGTCTCAGGCTTAAAAACATTTATTTAAATCACGTTTCATTAAAAAAAATAAACTGATTTGAGGAAGTGAGTTTTCTGTTTGCTGACAGTGTTGTCCCATATTTTGCGTGTTGGTAATCTTCAAACGCACATTATGTAGCAAAATATTTCTTTTTGATTGTGAAGCGTTCGCGCACTGAATACTAACGTACTCCGCTGATAGCTTCCAGTAACGATGCCAGGACTTACTTAGGAAGTACCGCGCATTGATAACTTTTATGATGTAGATATCATTACGAATATTATTATATTAAAAAAAGTCTTAACTAGGTAAAAGTTCTATTATATTAGGTATTGAGGCAACTTGGCTCAGCAGTCACATAAAGCCAGGTGCAAATTATTAAAATCAAAACTTGAGAAGTTCTCTGCAGGCAAAACCGCCTGCATGCGTAGTACACACCAGCACTTGTTATGACACTCACGGTATCGCGCGAGTCACGGCGTTAACTTGTGCTGTGGCAACAGGAGCCAGCTGGAGCCAGCCGGAGCCAGCTGGAGCCACCCGGAGCCAGCCGGAGCAGATCACAGCCCTTGAACTAGACATGTTGTCGCGCATACCTCACAACTTTCACCGCCCAACGATTTAACTTCACCCCTTGCAACTATCGAACTAACCTAGCTGGCGTTGAGATTAGAAAGCTTGTGCTTGAGCAGGCAACAGTGTTTCTAGCACCAGTACATTCTAGATTAAAGTAACCTAATAAGTTGCAGGACAACAGTGCCGGTTTAATTTAGCACTGCGGTATATACTAGGACACATAACATTGAAGAATTCTGTTAGAAAATTGAAACTACACTGGAGAGTAGAATGCCCGGTTCAGGAATTCAATCTAGGAGAGCTTCTCCTAGTATAACAGGATTACAAACAAAATATCACAATTCCAACAGATTACATATTACCTCCACATATAATATAATACAAGATAGGCTTATCTCGTATGTTATTAACATAACCACATTCGGTTATCAAAATATTCAAATTGGCTAGAAGTAAATAAACCAAATGCAATCACACGCGGGAATTGGGTATGAGTGTCAGTGGGAGCAAAACGTAATGAATTCACATTCCTCACGCTAATTATATCGACAGCCGAGGTGTGCGAGGGGGGCGGGGATGAAGGGGTCAGGGCGGGGTGCAGGGGAGAGGGGAGCTAGTTCAGCGCATCAAATTGTTAATTAGCGTCCCGATGTAGTCGATATGCGTCGATGGAACAAATAGGCAGCCTAATATGACGGCCGGCTGAGAGGCATAACGAACGCCAGTCAATCACTCAACCTACATTCTTTGCTAACATTAGACTACGGACAGAGGCTGTCTTATTATATAAATTTTATAGGTAGTATTTATTGTTTTTTATACCGCCTTCTCTGCTGCTCTGTGAAATTTAAATTTTTGTCTATTATCTAGGACTCCTGTTTTTATTTTATTATACATAGTTCCATGTAAAAAAGATTTTATTTTATAGTACATCGTAACATTACTTTTTATACCACATTCTTCAAGAGGAATCTTATAATATTTCTTGTCATTTCAGTAACGTTAATCCTGGAAGCGTCTCGACGATTTCGTATATCCTTAGAAGATTTTCTTAGAAAAAATCTTAGTATGTATTAAAAAGAATATAAATTTATTGGTAAATAGCTAGCGTGAGCTTATAAAGCTACAATTCTTATTATTTAAATAAGATTTAATAAAAAAAAAATATCTAACGCTTTCTGTATTACAACACAACACTACCAGTGACGATATTAAAATGGTCTTGCATATGCACTGCCCGCCGCTACTGAGCCACTGACTGGCTAATCTTCCCACGAAACGTGCATTATTAACATTCAGACCATTCTGTCTCGTTGGACACTAAACTGGAACTATTTAGTTCATCTCTACGTGAGCTTTTATGTATACTATATTTATTATTTCTCGCTTAATTATTATATTACTATTTGGGTCAGTGATTGAATCCTTAATAAGTTAAATGTTATTATTATCACCTATTATACAATCTGAAACAACTTTAATCAAGCAGTTTCGTGAAAACAGCCTACAAAAAAGAGCTACTACAGAGTGTGCGCGCTCGCCGCTCCCTGGTAGGTCCGCGCAGCAATTACCGGCGTCAAACGAATCCAGCGAAGCATTTACATTTGTGATTGATGCGCGATTAATTGTTGCTGTTTATTCGCAAGCTGGTGAAGGTTGCTACATAGGCTAATTAGTGTCAAGGTTAGGAAGACTCGGATTTCTATCAAAAACGAAAGTGCATACATTACTGAAAATTTTAATTGAAGCCTTAAAATGAAAACTAAAAAAACATGATCTTTGGACTTGAACTTCGCTAAAACTTTAATATCTAATTACGTATAAGAAGGACAGTCAAAACATATTAAAGTAATCTAAACTTAGCTACATAATATATCAAGCGGCGAAAGGGAGTTCACTTCGACCCCTCAGAACTTAGTTGACCTTAATTTAAGGCCAGTACTTTAACGATTAATCGTGAGGGGAAAAATGATTAAGAGGCTGTGAAGTTTATCCGAGAGCCATCCGCAGCCAAGGACCCAGTTGATAAATTTGTGTAGTGCTCAAATTTCTTCCGCCCTTATTTTCGGAACAACGATAACAGCCTGTCCTTTTATAACAAAGACCGTAGAAAAAAAAATTTAACAGCAAATAGAAATAATGATCCCATTACAGATACGACTACCTTAAACACACAGTTTAACACAGTAACATTGTTGTTAGTTGAATGTCTCTAATGGCATACCATATTAATTGTCACGGCCTCCAACAAGTAACATTAAAGTTCCAGTCCCCGGCACAGGCCGTGTCACCGCGCGGCTTCTCACTCGCGCGCGCACAAGGGCCGATGCTCCCGGCAATGATCCCCAACTTGCGGAACAAGCACCTGAGCAAACACACCATAGCTTACTCACACTTCCAACAACTTGACAATGCTGCTTAACTACTTGCGGCAACTGCTAAAGTTAAGGCGCTCCCCCGAGCAAAATGCGCAAAAACGGAGTTTTATTAAGCTATAAACTCGATATTTAAAATATATATCAAATTCACTGTTATACCAAATCATTATTTAATATGTTTTCTTTAATTTCAACAGAGCTTTTTCTTTTTAATGCAGCGAATATTTAGTAGTACTCATTTTAAAAATGGTCTATCAAAATTTATTCCTTGCATAGGCTCACGATGTACACGTATTTTATTAATGTAACTTATACCAACTGATAGAGGATTTAATTCTTAACATTTTCATCTGCTTTGTTTTTCAAAAAGACCAAACATCTATTTTATAATTCAAATTATTCCTAAAAATGGTCAATTTCACAACATAAACACAGTCGCGGCGGCGATTCAGCAGTCAGCCGTAGGCTCTCGACGTGAGAGCACGTCGGTTTTTTATTTGAAATGTCATTTACAATTTAATATTATGACAACTGCCAAAAAGTCATTGATAGCCCTATGTAGTTTTACACACGGCACTGGTGATAAAATTCAAATAGCATGGAATACATATTTATGTTTTACATAACATATCATCACGCCGGTATCCCCGAAGGGTTAGGCAGAGGTGTACCAATGTACACCCACAATTCGCCGATATGTTTAGGTCCCATGTAAGTAATAGGGGGCGAGCTTTATTTATGTTTTAAGATTTTTTTTTAAATCTGACATTGAAATAAAACTACTTTTTACGGATTTTTTCGCGGTTTATAATTAGTAGTTTTATTTCATCTCATATTTATATTTGTTTAAATATGTCCAACTATCAAAAGGTCGAAATAATTCTTATGCGTCTACAAATGTCTTAATTACTTTACATGAAATAATATGTTACTTTTTTGAAGTTTTATTTAAATAGCGTCTAAGTCTATGAAAAAAATATATAAAATTGGAAATACAATTGATAGAATCGTTCTTTGTTTTTATTAAATTCAGTTATTTATGTGTGAAATTAATGGGCTCTCGTAAGCAATTAATTACTTTTGCCGGACCTTGCATTTATATGACAGAAATTCATAGGAAATATGTTGAAAAAGTCTTTGATTCTGAAAAAGTAAACCTTGTGAAATATACTATTCAAAATATTTAATGCGGTTGTTTTATACTTATTTCTAGAGATATAATTATCTAGGTTTTCCCTGGCCTATAGCTTTGATAATACTAGTAAAGAATTATAATCAGAGTTTTCTTAATAATCCTGACAGAATAATATTATGTATGTTAATGTTTTCTTATAGGCTTTCTTGTTATATTGTTTAGTGCACAAAAATAGTCTATAAAATAGATGATCAAAAGCATATATGAAAAAAGAAACAGCATTAATTCAAATACATTTATTTTTCATCCTTCCTTATCACGATATTATCCAGGAAACCAGCAGGTGCAAAGAGGCTTTAAAAGACTTTCTTCTCTCTCTCGTTCTTTTTCACGTAATAAAATCCTATTTAATTTAAAATCGGAGTCAAACATCACAGCAAAATTTCGTCGTAAGTGGTGGGTAATCGGAGTCTTTTGGCTAGCACAGGGAGAAATCTCGAAAGTCCATAAGCAGTCCAAGTCAAAAAGCAAAATAATAGAAATAACAAATGCGCAAACAAAGATTTTGAAGACAATGTCAGTGGCATGACGCAAAATTTCACATTGATTGTATCCGTTGTTGTTGCCATGCTAGATTGAAGTTTTCATAATAGTATTTTGATGTCATTTATTAATTTCGGTGATGTTGGGTAGAAATAATAATATGTCCTTAGACTATTCAGGTTCATAAATCTTCAATATATTCTAAAAGCAAGCTTTTATACATAGTTTACTAGCCAAAGATATTCGTATGACTTAGTTTAGATTTAACGTTCATATGGCAACACTCAAAGTACAATTCAATCAATTGTATTTCCAATTTAATGTATTTTTTTTCATGGACTTAGACGCTATATTTCATGTAAATCTGTAATTAAGACGTTTGTATATCACGCATAAGAATTATATCAACAATTATTTCGCCATTGCCCTTTATTATGTGCGTAGAGTATTTCTTAAGTACTACTCCATGCGAGCGCGCTTTACACTCACACACTGTCAACTTTCACACATTCACAAATCATGCCGTATTGAGACAGCAATACTTTCTTCAAGAACCGAATTTTCAAAAGTCTCGCCGCCCGCCTTTGCTCTGTATACGTGCCTTGTTAGAATCACACTGAATAAATGGTTAAAAAAATATTTTTTGAAATCGGTCCAGCCGTCTTTGAGAAATTCCGAACTTCGAGAAATACTCAAACGTAAAAAAAAAAACATCCGCATTGAAAATCTCCTCCTATTTTCGAAGTTGGTTGAAAAAAGATTTTTGTAAAAAGACATTCAATACCTTTCTGACTAAATAACTTTACATCATTAAATGATTCACTTACTTGAGTTATAATTTTAGATACAAATAAAATATATTTCTCTTATCTTTTTTTTTAATCTTGCGAACATGATTGATTATATTTTTGTCTATAAATTCATAAGTCTACTATTTTTACTACTTAATACGTCGGTATATCAAACAGATGGCGTTGTATTTTCATAGAAAGTAGCGATGTATATGTAGAGGGGCAAAGAGGGGGGTTTAGAGGTCAAATGCTCAAAGTCATTTGCTCGGGGTAGCGCCTTAACATAAGTCCGTTAACGGGGAAGTGTCAAGGGGTCGATCATTTAAACTTACTGGATTGACTCCATAGGTGATGGCTATGTCGGCAATATTGGAGAAACTTGCCCGTTCATAACAACATAATTTGACAGTTCTTTATTTTATCTGCTTTTTTTCTTTATGGACAAATTGTGATTTCTTAAATAATGTTTCTTAGGAAATCCTTAAGAACTAGAATGAAGACCTGTAGTTGTGATTCCGATCTCCCCAAAGCTATTTCGTCCCGTCGTCCCCACCTCGGTCGGTGGACATGGGACAGGTCTGGCCGCAGGGAGCGACTGCCGCTGACAGCGCCGGACGAGCCAGCCGTCCGTTATAATGTCCTGCTAATGTGGTCTGCCTACTATTATTCTGTAATGGGACTTTTTGAAAAGTCGTTTTATGTCTCAGAATAAAGTCACAACATTAATTCTGCAACATACGAGCGTTATTCAATTTATAAGTCGGAATAGTGCTGATGTCTATAAAAACCTAGCAAATACCTACATAAATTGTTTTGTATGTTTCCTCTGCAATTACCTCTAAGGCTACGACGTTTTATAAACGCGCCGTTGACGCGCAAAGTAAAAATACTTTGTGCTGTTCAAAATTTCAGTGTGGTTTGTGGATGACATCAGTGAAATCTTGGCAGTATTTTAATTACCAATAACTTTATATTCAGTCTTCGGTTTACAAAGCGGAGGGTTTCAATTGAATGGTGTGCGAGCGGGCAGCGCGACTCGTTTATCACCGTCGCTGTCAAACCGGACGCGCTTTAATTAAAATTTATTCATTTCACACGAACAGTTTACTTCACTTTTTCATATGACGCTTCAGAAGGCTTTATGTGACGCCTCGGAGATAAAACTAGTGGAATTATATGATTGTGGACCATTACACGTAGTAGTTCTTATCTGAATTATGGATTTGGGAGTAAAATAGAACTGCGCTTGGTCAGGAATTGTGGCACAATCATTTTACCACGAAGTTCATCTTTATCATTCACTTTGTATCCGTATATAGAGAAGAATCTGACTGTGAATGTAATCTATGATGTATTAATCTAAAAGTATGACGAGTATGTGCTACAAAAAAAGCCTTTGGATATCAGTCGGATTGTTCTATTTCCTTCAGTATTGAATGCAAATCGCGCTTTTATTGACAAATAATTATTAAACTTTAACATTGTGACCAAAATAACTAGGATGGTGGCTTACTTTAATTTAATCAGGGTTCTCTTCGATTACAAATCTGCTTACCAACGAGGTTTGCCTTTTACTAGCGCCTAATTTGTGAACTTTAGTGGAACGGTATACACTGTGCCTACATAGTTCACATACTAGGCTGTTGTGTGTCTATCGTAACCTAGTGGACACGACGACACTGCTGCGATTCAGATCAATTCAATTAGTCTAGTTGAGTTCACACGTGACGTCACTTCATGACTCTTCCCGCTTTTACTCCCAAATAAGCGCACAAGACCAGATCATTCATTGTTTTTATTGAACTTAAACGGGTTTGTTGATCTCAAGTGCCATTTCCATACTGAGATCCATATGAATGTATGACGTATCTGTGATACGTGTATGTGAGTGGGTTGTGACTGTGTGTGTGTATATTGAGATTGGGAAATAGCATTCCAGGTATCCCTGTGTGACCTGTGATCGGGTATCCTTTGATATGTATACGAGGGCTCGAGTTACGGGAATAGAGTATTCATTTTAAACACATCATAGCTCTGGCTGAGCCTTTGAGAAACCGATATTATGTTGTGCGTTGATTTAATATAAACAGTCTTGATACAAGTAAAAATAAAATTGAAAAAACAGTAAATGGAAATCATAAACCATAGCTCTATGATTGTTGTTCATTTAAATTTTAATGTTTTTTTTTTATACCTCTGTAAAAAAGAACCAAATGGAGCTATATTAATAATCTACCAAGAATCTACCTATAAGGTATTTTTATCTATGTTTATTTACTAAACGTCGTTTAAGCTCAGAGCTATCTGTCGGTTGTCAGAGTATTTAACAAGGGGAGAACTGAGACTCGCGTGCAAAGCAGCCGTTTGAGTCGAGCGCCATCTGTGAGAGGGTGGTCACATTACATTTCAGTTTTGCTGCTGTAGTATTCATGATATTTTTGGAAACTGCAGATAGGTGGCGCTGTTTAACATGTATTGGTTGCTTAGAGGCCTACAGTTTGTGCGCTGTAGCATGGTGCGGGTGACAGTTGTCAGTCATGTTTCGTTTCACTCTTGAAAGTTGCCGCGATTTACAATTATGACTTTAGTATTTCAGGTGCACCATATTTTTAATATATTAAATCATAAATCATGTTTATTTATTAAATTAAAACAACCAGAATGTTCTAGTTTACAAATACAATTATATTAGAAGACAAAATAAGCAAAGTGTTATGCGTAAAACGTAACGCCAAATACGTCTTTAGTGATGGGATGTACTGCTACGATGGATAGTCGATATTTTTATAACTAATAAAAACGTACATTAAACTCATATCAGAGTCAGAAACATCTGAATGGTCACTCAATTTTTCATCTGAATCTGTGACTGATATTTTAACGATGACTCCATTAAATTATCAATATGGATATCACGATCTCAATCAGACATTATGTCCCTTTTTGTTTTAATCACGACCTTCGACCAGTCTTCAGGCTTGATGGCATGTTGCAGTAGGGTCAGCATCTTATTTACCGTAAAGTAAATTCTATCATGAAAAAAATATAAAATACCGTGTTACAGTGCTTTGAATGCGTTTTTATTTATGTTATATTCAAAAATATTTTTTTTTAATTGATACAAAAATTTAATATTGCAATTTAATTTTATATTAATGCAAGCTAGTGACAATGCACTTCTCGTAGCAGAATTTTGGGACGACATTATATAAATAGATTGTCATCGGCACGCTTAGAAGAATTTAATATTACAATAATTTTTATAACAATAAAAAAGGATATGTGATTTTTGGTGTGAAAAACGTAATCGATAAAAATGACTTGCATAACGTTACATCCTTAGCCATGTGATACTGATAGATTTCAACGTCATACTGACAAATGTCACCCGCACCATGCTACAGCGCACAAGGTATAGTAGCGTTTGTTCAGTGTAGTAGTAACTTGGACCGTTCTTGTATTTCACTTTTTTCAGCAGATGGAGCTAGGTTTATCGTTGCAAATAAATGACCTTTTTCACGCTATAAATCTCTGAAACTACTTAACTTTTATGTTTCTCCCTTTCAGTACCTATAGAAAAAGTGTTTAAATAAATTACACGTTAATGTAAGGAAGAGGGACTGAGGGAAGAAAATAAAACAAGTTCCCAAAAAGTTTTTGTAACGTCCCGAGCATTTTGAGCCAACAACAAAAGTTTCAGGTTTATTGCCATCATGATTTTTTATCTGAGTCAGTTTTTTGTGTAACTTTAAGGCTTCAAGTTGCACGTAAACAGTAATTATAATTGTTCTCTACCAGACTTTAGCGCTTTCTATGTATATTAAAGTCAAAGACTTGGAAGAGACCCTTTATTCATAAAGAGCTAACAACTAGAGAGAACCATTATCGCTGTTGCTGAACTTTGTTCAGTTATTTAAATAAGTTTAGAGCGGCTTGTCTGCAGGAGTCTCGGCACAAACTTACCTACTTAGATAATGAGTCTGACACCGGCGGCGGCGGCGCGGTGCGGCTCGACAGCGGCGCGGTGCGGGCGGTGCGCTCTGTACAGAACTTCGTATTGTCATGATTCTTCAGCTCCAAACTTTACTTATCACTTAACTACGAGACGAGTTAACTTCAAGCTACTCCAGTATCATAATCCAATAAGGACAACGTAAATTACTGCGATTTCCTTAAACAGTTTCGTGCTGACATTTAGCTTTCTTGACAGTATTCATTCAGATGACAAACAGCCCGATCGTGCTCACAATTTCCGGAAATAAGAGAAATCAATGATATTTCCGATTTCGAATGAGTTGTGAATTATGCCTGCTTTATATTATGTAACTTTATCCATTAACTTATCTTTTATTATATTTTGTTTCTTACTTATTTTTTTATAAATTGACATCTTTTTGAATGAGCTTCATTTCATTTTGAATCCACAAACATACACTGCCAATAGCTTTTTATGGAGTACGTACTGCGATCAAAATAAATACTTATCACATTCGTAATAAAGAGGGTTGCCGCCGGCAGACCGCACGTAGGCGGGGCTCCGTATAATACGATGTGATTTTATATTACTTTAATATTCCTCACAATAACAGATATCAAAAGTAGATTTACTCTCGTAATAGCCTACATCTAATATGTTCCCGGAATATACTTCCCATCCATTATTAAGTAGACGAAAAACAGAATTGTTTTGTAAAGTAACATGTAACGATCAATACACGGACTGGACCAGTCACCGATGAAATTGATACCATGAAATATTTATGACCCTCCGGAGACATGATCTTCAAAGTAATACTTACCTACTTTATTTGGGAAAATAATAAAAACGTTTTTAGCAGCGGTCGACATGTGGCGCGGCTCGTTTGATCTTACATTGCTATCTGCTTTTATTGCCTCTAGTATGGAAAGTAGGATCTAATTGTATTTTTATCCAGCTCGATACATAAATAATTGATTGTAAACGCTGTTGTACAATATAAACCTCTTTATAAGAAACTTACATGACTGAAGCAAGTTTCTCGGGGGCTGCACCCATACCATCGTAAAAGGATAGTGCGCAGCATATTGAAGGCAGCACGGAGCGTCGCAGCCGGCATTGTCTCGCTGACGTCCCAATCTGCTCGCGACGTGACAGTTCACTGAACGCACAGTTTACTGCCGGCGTCCGCATTGTCAGAGATGGCGGCCTTCCAACGCCAGTTATTATTGTCAGGGATACTTTTATAAACTTAATCCTTAAAACAAGATATCACTGCTAAGAAATCAGACAACTAGCCTTTGTTATCAATTGACTATTCGTTTTAATATATCCATACTGAAATGAAGCAGCGATGATTCTCTCAAAAAGACATGATCTTTTAACATCAGTGCACTTTGTATAATAACACAATTCAGTCTAGTTCCCTTAAGGCTATAAGCATACATATTTCGGTTAAAAACCATCCAATACCATACACTATGTTTTATTCAGAGAAGGCCCTTTTTACTTATTACATAAAAAGCCTGCCTCACAATTCAGTACCACCATTTACATTATTACTTAGAACAAATGCAAGAAATGTGTGTAAGTTGGTTTAAAGTTATGTTGTGGTTCATGATGACGTGCCTGCCTCCAGGCCGCAGCCGCCGAAGTCGCCAAAGTTCCCGCGTGTCCGCCGTGAGCCGTCAACCCTTGTCGTTGTTCCTGAGCGCAATACTTTTGACACAGTCGAGCAGTCGCAGCACACGAATAAAACTTTGTGTGAAGAATAAACACTTCACACAACGATCAAAACAGTTTGCTTATCTTTTCTACTCGAAAATATAAAATTTTATGCGCAACTTGAAAACTTTACCCTAATGTGCCAGGTGAAATGTGGATATGAGCTTCCTGTATTTCTCAAATGCAAGTATCACATATGTGCATATAATACACCAAGCAACATATTCTAACGGAGACTTATGTTTATTATTATTCTCTGAACCAATGAAATTATCAATAATCTACTATATTAATCCGAGGTAGTGTGAATATCTAGTGCTGCTCTCCCGCCAGGTGTATTAATCCAACGTGTTTGTAATTACGGTGAATGATTGCTATGCATATATTCAGGATGCTCGGATGATTCATGTTCAAGTCTCTAACAGTGTATAGTTTGCTATACACTGGTGCGTATGTAGGAGCATTCATTGTCCATCATCGCACAATAGCCGACATGTATTATGTATTCCCCATAGATTGCAATGTCCGGTATATATTAAGGTAATGGATAGTTCAATCATCAGGTAACTCAGAGTCGTTTCGAAGGACCTAACACAAATATTATCCGAATAGTTTAGGATAAACATGATGTCCGTCTAAAAGTATAGTTATAACACAAACACAATGATTGTCTTTTTTACTAGTTAGGCTGACTTTTTGTTCTAATAACCTGGCGAGGACCTCTTGTGAACATGGTCAGAAATTAATTAATTACACTATCCGAATTAATCTTGGTGTTTGGTCTGTCAAAACACCTCTGAGTTACCTGAAGATTGAACTATCCATTACGTTAATAAATGCGTCTTTTCTTTATACTCTTTGTTTGTCATTACAAACCCAAAAAAAAAACAAAGAATATATTGAACTTGAGTTGTTTCAGTAGAATAACATTGACAATCTTCACAATGGTACAAGTAAACACGATATGTACGTAATATATGGAACAAACAATATGTCCGCAAGAGATCTCTCTCCTGATCCTCTGTCCACGTGAGAGGGCCGCACTCGCACATCAAACGGGAATCATTCGCAGCTATCGAGCCACTCAGACCAGCCCCCCCCCCTCCCCTCCCTCCCCCAGCCCCGTGCAGCTCTCGGTAACCCGTCTCTAATCTACCCACGACGACTTATCCAATGACAATGTCAGCCTGATCTAGTCCAATGTGCCGTTACTGCTAAGGGTTGAATTCAATGATAGTTACCTAATGCCCTTGATTGAGAACCCTTAGGTAGTATAACTTGAGGTAAAAATTCGTTATACTGTTTTAAATATTCGTACACACAATGGTTTGGTATCAAGAAATATTTGTACAAAAAATGATAATATAGTCCAAGTATACACAACAAATAATAAGGACCTTTCCTTTCTGCGACAAACCCTCGGCGACCTGTGCCGGGCGACTACTAACACCGGTTTGTTAGTTTAGGCTTGTATCGATAACAACTGAACGTGCACAAGGTATACCCGCAACAATATTAGTTTGGTCAACAAGCGGAAAATCAAAATTTCCTTCGGGAAATATTTATGCAAACACAAGTGAACCGAAGGACTAAATTAATTTGTTCGCTTGAAAGCAATCTTAGCTAAACGTATTCATGAAACTGGCATTATCCATGGCTGCTGAGCGAATGGATGGTTCTCATGCGATTTGGTAATAGATTCTCTAGATCATTGTGAGCAATTCATCTACAGAGAATGTCTAGATATATAAATGAAAGTGGAGAGTCTTGGGATTATGAAATAGTAAACAGCCTTTTACATTATAAATGTAACTCTACTTTTCCCCGATGATTGCTCCTTAAAACGCTATGTGACTAGACGGTAGAGCATGTGTTGCTAGTATATAAACAGATGCTGCACTTCTTATAAACAGAGGCAGTGTTTTCTGGAAGTGGTTCTTGGTCTCGAAGTATAATGCATTTGCGGAAGTAGGCTAAACGCATTTCGTGAAGACATTACGTGCATGTCACTTGAAGCGGCGCCCCGCAGCGTCCCGCGCGCTCGCCCTTACGGATCCTGTATACAATACACTGTGTACTTATATTGTTTTATTTATTTAGTTTATAACCATGAACATCGGATGCATGTGATTGATTAGTTACAGACGTGATAATGTTTACCATCGTCAAAATCCTTTCTATCATACAGTTGCCAAAAACACTCAATGCACTTGTCGAGGTAACCCATGTTTTTAATAAATAAATTAATAGCTCTCTTAGACCCGAAATTAGTTTGAACAAATTCTGAAACGTTTTAAGGTTCTTAATTTGTAAGTAGGAGTTTAAGATCTATTATTATATCATAAAATCTTCAACAAGAATCACATGATATATTGCATCCTTCTGCAAACAAACTAAGTGTAACACCTTCCTAACAACAGCGGAGAGATGCCGCCGACGGAATCCAATTATATTGTTCTCTAGCGCGATATTAGCGTCCGTACAGCTCGCGCCGCCAAGCGCCACCCCGCGCCGACCCGCGCCGACTCGCGCCGCCTCGCCTCGCGTCGCGGCGCATCGTGCCGCCTCGCGTCGATGCCGCGTCGATGCCGCGTCGATGTCGCGCCGCTATTTATTGCGGAACTTGCTAGTTGAATGATTCGCGGCGACAATGAGACCCGAGATTGGAAATGAAATGTTTTGTGCTTCTTGCTGCCTTCGGTTTATTGTAATGCGAGCTATGTCGCTGTGCTGCTGTGTTGGCACTTTGTAAGTTGTCCTCATATATTTTATTGCAATTGGAGCGAGTTTGTTGCAGTCGCTGTATACTACTTGTTTCATTTGTTCTGTTTGTGAGTCTAGATATTTATTTAGGGATCAGTAATTGACTACTATTGAGGCTTTGTTAGAAAGTAGTTCGAAAACTAAAATTAGTCTCCACTCGCATCTGTAAATGAAACCACGCTTTTATCAAAAGAGTTTTCATTCCCTTAAAAATTCATAAGAGTATTATTTTATTCAAATATAAATAAGTGAATAAATCTAAAAGATTTAATTTAAGTAATTTTATTCACAGCAATATACGTACAAAACCGTCTTTAAAATGTTTACGAGGCAGCTTGCAAAAGCTCTTAAAACTCCAATATAAATGAAGGTTCTTATTTAATTTAACGTGATTTGAATTCATTCGATTCGTTTTTTTTTAACCGTAATCAAGTAACTGGTTCTCCAGTCAATTCAATTTTCAGCTAAGTAGTGTCTTTTCTTATTGTGAGTTGGTTAACACACACACAAAGACTATTGGTGGCACACACACACAAACGTACATCCGTCGTAGCGGCTTTGATTGTCGGTCGGTTGTAAAGTTCACTTTACTGCGCTCAATTTTATTTACTGCAGATGCTTTGTCTCGTAAAATAACACACTTTTACGTTTTTCGTTACATTATTGTACGTAACTAAAATCTTGTCTCGTAAAATTCATGAGATACGGCGGCTCTGCAGGGCTTATGGAGAATGAAATAGTGACATTTTATTGGAACATATTTACTGCGACGGAAATTTAACTTGGAAAAGGTACATAGTTAGGTGTGGTCCTTTTGCAAACGGGAAATGGAAAACTTGCTTATGTTATAAAACTTTTTGGGAAAAACAAGACTTCAGGTTTGTTTTTCATACGTAACCTAGCTAAAAGTAAGTGTGTTTAAAGCATTTATATACAATAATAAAACTCAGGAAGCTAAACCTCAAGCTGGTATCATTTCGCAGATAGTAGACATAACTAAGATTATATTAACCATAGCGACATGATCCCGCTGCAACCCTCCTCGCGCTCTGAAGCGCACTAACACTACACACTACAGAACTACAATCACAAGACGCTCGCATTACAGCGCACTATCATGCCGCTATTATCGTAAGCGGGACGCAGCGCAGGATAGCGCAGTAGGTCCCTGTCACAACACGGAACATATTATGCACAAACACAATAGTAGTTCTAAAGTATTTTATTAGTAATTCATATATATCGATCCTATCTTTAGTTTCAAAACAAAAATGTAGTCGTGTTTGTTAAACATGAAAGAAAAAGTCGCACGTACAAAAAATGTGAATGCTACCGAGATATCTTTTTCCAGTAATATGTACTCAGTCAACAGGATGATACCTCGGTCTGTGAAGTCCTCTAAGCACTCTATTGATCTCAACGCTCTGCGCTCTATTGTCGCGGCACAAACATCGCAGTTGCACCGAGTGGGTCTTCTTTCCGTCCTCGATTTGCTGCATGACGTCACATCGCAATACATGCTCCAGGACTAAGGTAGGGCGGGGGAGGGGTGATGGGGGGGGGGGTGCTGCGCGTCGCATCCCACTTTAATTGAATTCGTTGCAACTCCGAAATGTTAGTAGTGTTTGAAACATAAGGTGGCAGCGATTTACTTAGGATTAGGTCTTAGAGGATCCAATTAGTTTGCTTTGGCCTTAAGCTATACCAAGGTGTACACTTTTCCACAAAACCCAGAACATACATAGACCTAATTATATTTGAACATACGAGTACCTATATCCAAGTTAGTTCTGTAGCCGCTAGACATACCTTTAGAAACAAATAGCATTTCAAATACGAAAATGAGTTCACTTCTTTATCGTAATTAGAACTTCGCATAATGAGGCTATTTTCTCATTAGTAATGCTGTTGGTATATACTTGCAGAGTGTACCATCTGTAGAGTTCGTCCCTTGTTGTAGCTCTAGCGGTACAGAGCAATACAAAGATGTAATCTAAGAAGTATATGACACGCATTCACACCAATGCACAAGGAAAACAAGTACCATAGATTATCAGAGGTATTTTAACGAAATACTTATTTATAGCTTAGTAAGCTATAAATAAGTTTTGTATAGGAAAACAGCATGTCATAGTTGAAACTTTGTAGTTAATGGTCTGTAAAAAAATAATAATTACTATTTTCTTTACTTTTTGCTTCAACACATAAAATACAATGGAAACTAATTACATTACGAATTATAGTTAACATGCCTCACAGGCATGACGTACCTATCAAATTACATATCCAATGATTGTCCACTACAAAATGAATTAATTCAATGATTCGATTAAAATTAAATTATCGCTGTATAATATCCGATTGCACACAGTAAACATTGGGATCGTGCCTGGCCGACCAGTGATCCCGGGTTAAATGTAACGGGATCCCGGTGTCCGGGTGTCCCGGGTCACGGGTCCCGGTGTCCGGGTGTCGGGGCTGTCTTCAGTAATTCTGTGTAATATCCGAGTGTTGTTGACAGTGTGTGTTGACAGGCGCGCCGACGATCACGCCACTATCTCGACAGGTTTTATTTTATTTACCTCCCGCCCTTATTGAACGACCGAGCACAAGGATTATCGCCGCCAATATTGATTTACAATACAATGACATATTTTAACTCTTTTGTAGTTTTAATAAATGCAGATGTAGGTAGAAGATTAAATGGGTGTTTTTTGGTTGACTCCATAATTAAAATAAGTCTTCATAATCCTTAGCATGAAATACAAATTGATTGTGACTATAAATGTAAAATGTTTCCAAAATATTTTAATCTTATCATACTTTTCTATAATTCGTCCAATAGTCAAGAAAATGTAGAACGTATCCGAACAAGTACACAAGTCCCCCCCCCCCTGGCGGGCGCTTTGTAACAATACCGGCGACATGTTCTAGACGCGACATTCAAACCGCAAATACCTAAGTACGAGCCCCAGAGATACTCCGCCATTTGTAAAGAATTTAATATACTTCTCCTACAAGTATCTACACGAATAAATCCAAGCACATTTTTGTGGATCATCCATTATCAGATTAATATTACAAAATGTTTCGAAGTTACTTATTTAGGTTTTTGTAGAATAAATGTTTCAGCTTAAGTTAAACTTTGTGTGATACCTATAGAAATGTACATGGTACTGCTTCATATAAAAAAATGCTGAATGAATGTATCTTATTTATCGCAGATCATCATAAAACCATCCCGAGCCAAATATTCACAGCTAACAGAGTATTAAAACTTAGTTAAACTTCTCCAAGAAGCCATGAGTAATTCTCTCGAAACTCGTTACAAACTGAAATTAAAAACGAGCGATTAAATCTCGCAAGGTCGGGATCTGTGACGTCACAAGTTGGCACAACATCACTACAGGCGACACGACAGGTGCTGCTGCAGAAGGTCAAGGAAAGAGAAAAACAGTAAACATTGTTTGTCGTATAATGTCAACGACGAACAAAGGACTACTAGACTACGGGCCCATGAACAAAATCGATGGGTCATATGAACCACCAGGTGACGTATATAGGACGATAGAAGAGCATAAAATAATAAGATTCAGCACTATGCCGTCACTTGTGATCAGTCCAATTGGGTGCTGGTGAGCATTCAAAAGTGCAGCTAGAGTAAGTACATTTTGGTCATTTATTTCTGTACGGCATTGTTACCATCGAATAGATCCATGAAAAATAATAAGAAAGCGCGCAGTGCCGTACAAAAATGGTGGTCCAAAAAGTTGGTATTTTAGTTTTACTTTCTGTCAATTTCCAGGGTAAATTTGGTCATTTGATTCTGTACGGCGTCAGTTTCATACTGTTTCAATACAGCTTCTAATCCATTATCTAAAAAATATTATCTATGCATGAAATACTTTCAAAATAAATAATTTGATGTTGTTCAAATCACCCCTCGGACCACGGAATGAAGGCGGGTTGCAACCCTCGATTTTTTCCCCTTGTTCAAAGATTTTTGTTCGTTTGTACGGCGTTGCGGAATAATGGATTAGAAGCTGTATTGAAACAGTATGAAACTGACGCCGTACAGAATCAAATGACCAAATTTACCCTGGAAATTGACAGAAAGTAAAACTAAAATACCAACTTTTTGGACCACCATTTTTGTACGGCACTGCGCGCTTTCTTATTATTTTTCATGGATCTATTCGATGGTAACAATGCCGTACAGAAATTAATGACCAAAATGTACTTACTCTAGCTGCACTTTTGAATGCTCACCAGCACCCAGTTGGACTGATCACAAGTGACGGCATAGTGCTGAATCTTATTATTTTATGCTCTTCTATCGTCCTATATACGTCACCTGGTGGTTCATATGACCCATCGATTTTGTTCATGGGCCCGTAGTCTATACCGCAAAACTGGTAAGCGAATTTATAAACTACTATGTAAAGTATCAAAGCTTCCAAATTAACCATGATATAATTTTCCCCTGAAGCGCGAAGAGCGTTGTAAATGTGAGTCTTCACATTTACAACATTTTATCTGGAAATATAGAGATAATAATGGTGCTTTGTTAATGTAAGAGATGAAATGAAATGAATGAGTTCAGTAAATAGTAGTGTAACAAGTGGCAGAGTGAGACTTCTAGTTATCGCATCAAATACTATAAAAGAGTCAGAAACTTGATATTGCGAGGTGTGAGCGAGTCATGAGCGAGGACTGAGCGAGTCGTGAGTGAGGCGGAATTGAACGTAAGCGAGGCGTGAGTGTTTATGTGAGCGAGGCGTGAGCGAGGCGTGAGCGAGGCGTGAGCGAGGCGTGAGCGAGGCGTGAGCGAGACGTGAGCGAGGCGTGAGCGAGACGTGAGCGAGGCGTGAGCTAGTCGCGGCGCTGGAACGGGACTTCATAAACAAATCAAACAAGTCACTGAAGAACTCTTTGATAATGGCTTTTGTATCATTAACTGTATACTCAGTACATAACATTAATATACTTTCAACAAGAAAGATGATGTTATGACTAAAGTAAGCATTTAATATTAATTTTGATTAAAATACGTAAGTGCTTGAGTACATTAGATGCGCAATGAAATCAGATAATTTAGGAAATTCTTTAAAAAAAAATTATTTCGTACTTAAAATATTTTACGTTTTAAAAGTCACGGTATTCAAGAACCTAGTAATCATACTGTTCAATGCTTTATCAAGGAAAAATAACTCCCGTTTCCTAATCCAATCGAGTGTTTTGCCGATACAACTTACTTTCGCCATATTGTGAAGACATCAATCTGTAACAATCCATCAACATTCTCCAACAATACAATTATGTAACAAACATAGAAGAGTATCGCTCTGCGCTCGCTGAGCGGCACGGCGCGGCGCGGGCGGCGCGGGCGGCACTCTGTGTAACGTGTGGAAGTCGTGAGCGTACTTAGCGCAGATTACCCCGCTCCGCCGCTCCGCCGAGCTAATCGGATCGCGTCCGCATCGATGGCCGCGCAAACATACCCGTATGAGAGGTTTACACGGAAATCCCCTATATTTGTTGGTTTATGTTATTATAAAAACTCTCAAGTATAATAGAGAGCTTTACTTCACTGTATTTTTTACACGCTGCGGTTGTTTATGAAGTTTCATGTGAATCGGTAATGCGATTAGAGACGTAAACAGGATTAAGCACATTTTAGCTATTGTAAGAACACTTTAACTTTTGTATAAAATAACATAAGACTGAAACATTCCGTAGTTTTCAAGAAAAACCCAGAAATTGAGAACATAATCCTCAGACTTTAGTCAGTTTTTCATCTCACAATATTTAGCTTTGTCATAAACTGTGAACATCGAGCTCGCGTGAAACGTTGTCTAGGCTGTTATCCCGGGAACAGTATTATCGTTGACGTGCAGGTTCAACAGTCGCCTTGTAATGCGTACTTATTCAATTTACTTTGGCAAGTTCGCTTCTGATCACCAGACAATGTGCCTCGTTACAACTTGGTAAATTAATATCTTTTAATGACAATACAATAATGGTCATTTACTGCAATTTTCAAACAAAATTCTCACATATTACTCTTTTATTGTGTTTTTTGCGAAGCGTCGGATATTATGACAAATATCCACATACGAATGTCATTTGCTTTTGATAATGGATATTGAAATGAGTTTCCATGGAATTCATTTATCCTGACTGATATTAATCTCATATTATTACTATTTTGGTTTCAGTATAAATGCTTCATGTATATTATTAAAACAGATTTATTTTTACGAGGACGCATTGTGATCAACTAAGTAAACCTTTACGCGGTATATATACATATTTCTATGTATTGCAAACAGCCAATATTCAATAAATAAATGAGAGAAAAAAATATTTTCTATTTGAAAACGGATAGGAAGAGCTACTCTGCTACATTCATCAAGTATACGACGATGGACTTAAGCAGTTTTTTTGGTTAACTTGACTAAGACAAGGTCTTTGGAGACCAACAAAGCGTGAAAAATTTTCCATCCGACAGGGACCCGTGTCATGGCATTGTTACTGCGTATCCTTA